>OX439042.1:11883173-21883173 GCA_949317995.1 Acholoe squamosa
AACTCACAACACAAGGGGGCACCTTTAACCCTGTAATGGCCGCATAATGCCTCCAGGTTCATGTTCCTTTGTTGTCATGATGTACCAATGGTGCACTGCACAGTCTACTTACAAGCATCACATTGATGCATCATGCAATTCTTCTGGGGTATCAATCTTCAAGGTCGCCATGATGCATTCATGGATGTAGCCCTTGATAGTAGACTTGACAGCGCTGCATTCGCTCCAAGGGAATGATGCCTAAAAGCACTGTGATTGCCTGTTTAAATGCTGCTGGTGCATTACTGCATCATGCCCATTAGTCAGCATGATGCATGATTTTGTGCCTGGCATGTAACTCGCCCAGGCTGCATTCATGCATCATGCCTACCCTATGGGGTCGCTACACCGTCCGAGGTTCAGCATGATTTCCCAATGAGACACTGGTGAGTAGACTTACCAGCAGTTCATTGCAGCATCATGACCTTCAATGGGTATGATGCACTCCCACACCAGTACTTCATTGATGCATCATAACTATCATGCAATCCTGCATTAATCAGCGGTCCTTGAAGGGTTAGAGGGTTGTTTAATAATGGAGCAGCTGGTGGAGTTTTGGCGGCCTGCTAGGAGGGACTAATGCATACATGGATGTGGTGTTGTAGGGTGGGGCTGGGTGCAGGGGGAGAGGGGGAGAGGGGGAAGGGGAGGGGTGTGCCTGTCTGTGCACTCCTGTCTGTACATCACAATTTGTCAGACTCACCATCATGCCTCGGAAAACTCATCAGACATTGCCTTTTGCTGACAAAATCACTGTCGGGCCAACAGGAATTGTCAAACTGTGGGATCGAATGCCTCACTGTAATCTGGGGACCTTGGGCTATATTTTGGTTTCCACAGGTTGCAAATCGGACCATTATCAAGATGTTTACACATGTAGCCTAAAACACAAGGTGTTACTCTTTGTCAAATTTTGAAGAGATGATTATAATAGCAAGTTTTTTTTATTAATTTCTTTTCCTGACAAAAATAATCTTGACATATTCGGTCTTGCTGAAATTGATCTGAGCCTGCAGAATGAAAAAAATGGCCTGCCAGGGGAAAACCTTTCGTATAGACTAGCTGTCACTACAATGATATTTTGTGTATAAGGCGCATGTTTTCATGTAGTTTTTTTTGCACAAATTATTTATTGCAGGAAACATAATATATGCAGTTCTGTACCACTTTGTGCAACTTTTCTACTAAAACTTAGGAAGAAAGATAAATCTATTGACCTGGCAATGACCTTCACAGACTTCATGGTGCATAATTGAGCCCTGGCGAGCAATGCGACATTCAAGCATTATGCTGGCCCTACTGGCTTGATACACTCCCAAGGGTCATCATGATGCACCAATGAAGTGCTGGTGAGCAGTCTCACCAGCACTTCATTGATACGTGATGATGAACAACGGGCACGATGCACTCCTTAGAGGGTTTAGCTTCAAGGGCTGTAAGATGGTGGCATTGGACGATGTGTCTTGTACTGTGGTAGTTTAAGGGTTAAGGGCTGTAAGATGGTGGTATTGGACGATGGTAGTTTAAGGGTTAAGGGCTGTAAGATGGTGGCATTGGACGATGTGTCCTGTACTGTGGTAGTTTAAGGGTTAAGGGCTGTAAGATGGTGGTATTGGACGATGGTAGTTTAAGGGTTAAGGGCTGTAAGATGGTGGTATTGGACGATGTGTCCTGTACTGTGGTAGTTTAAGGGTTAAGGGCTGTAAGATGGTGGCATTGGACGATGTGTCCTGTACTGTGGTAGTTTAAGGGTTAAGGGCTGTAAGATGGTGGGATTGGACGATGTGTCCTGTACTGTGGTAGTTTAAGGGTTAAGGGCTGTAAGATGGTGGTATTGGACGATGTGTCTTGTACTGTGGTAGTTTAAGGGTTAAGGGCTGTAAGATGGTGGCATTGGACGATGTGTCCTGTACTGTGGTAGTTTAAGGGTTAAGGGCTGTAAGATGGTGGTATTGGACGATGTGTCCTGTACTGTGGTAGTTTAAGGGTTAAGGGCTGTAAGATGGTGATATTGTACGATGTGTCCTGTACTGTGGTAGTTTAAGGGTTAAGGGCTGTAAGATGGTGATATTGTACGATGTGTCTTGTACTGTGGTAGTTTAAGGGTTAAGGGCTGTAAGATGGTGGTATTGGACGATGTGTCTTGTACTGTACTGTATAGATACATCACTGTAGGAGTGAAGGCGACAATCCCACCTCACACCGACTCATCAGTCGTACATACAACCTTTGTCTCACCTAGACGTGAGCTGGGTATCTCATACCCAGCAACTCACATGGTCCAAAGTCCTAAGGAGTCCTACTCTACTACAAGGAGCGGGCACATCCATTGGCTTCAGAGCTTTCTTAAATATATTTTTATATTCATACCGAGGAAAATAACGTCAGTTCCCTTTGCAATTTTTTCATTGTTTTCATTGTCCTTTATTTTCATTTTTTCTATCTTCTTTTGTTTTGGTGGGGGTCCATAGAGATCTGGAAATAGAATTAATGCTATTTTCAAAATACAATCATTTCTCCAATTGTTGCAGTGACAATTGCTGTATATTTTTTTAACCATATCAGGGAATCTTAGTGCAGAAACCGTTATGGCATATTCGAGGCAGGCGCTTATTCATATGCCATTAAGGTGTGCACATTGGTCGTCATTAAGAATAAATGCAAATGCCTATGCTGATTAGACTGTACACCACTGCAGCATTTCTGTGTATTCTATATGCTACTCACACCCCACACATGTTTGTTCAACGAAGCAGAAAGGGTATCTGATGAGAAATCCAATGGGCTATCCTGCCTTTTTGCCTCCACTGTAAAAGAAAATAACTGTTGAATCTACCAGGGATCCTCGTAAAACTGAACAGTGAACCACCGGAATTGTATGGCAGGAACCAGCGTAGTTTTTACAAGAAGCCCCAGGTTGCAGTACTGTGGTACACAAATGTACAATCGAATAACGACGGATCTCTGGCAACTTTGGTATGAGGAATGCAGTGTGCTCACAATTTTCTCAGTACAGATAAGCAGCAAGCTATAATGAGAGGAGCAGGAAGAGGGAATTATGCCTGCTGTACTGTGTGTGTACCCCTGGGATTAACTGCTGGGATTATCAGGCACTTCTCTGCACGCCTGACCTACTAACAGCTCAATCTAGTCTTTTACATAAACCTTTTAATGATTTATCAGGTTGTTACCCGATGCTTAATGTTCATTTGTAGGACTGAAGCACCTGGACCATACTGTACTTTGTGTGTAGCCTAGAATACGATCTGCAAGGCCCGGGACAGACAGACAGACAGACAGAGAAAGAGAGAGTAGTGTAGACTTAAAGAGTGGGAATCCTGGAGGCCATTTCTTAACACACTCTACTGCTCAACTTCAAATCGTAGTGAGATGCCTAAGAATATCGCCAATGATAAAGTATTTTACACTATTAGTTACTTATGAGTGTCATAATCTGACTGCTCAATCAAAATTTATGTAAAAACTGGATAGGTGCTAATTGTAAAGGAGGACATTTAAAAACCATAGCTATAGATATCGTTTTGAAATGCCCTGCAGAGCAGTCATAGGGCAGTATGTACCTACGATCACGTGCCTTTTTCTTTGTAATTCCAAATCACAGTTCACTGAAAGCCCCAAGGTCGTAAGACTGATGATACCCAAATCTACAACCTAGGGTCATCAGATTGAGCACCCAGGGTAGTCAACCTGATGGGTTTAGGTCAACACACTCATCCAAGGTAGTCAAACTGATTACATAATGTTATTAGAGTGACAACCTTGGTGCTGACTACCTTGGGTCCTCAATCTGAGTACCCAAAGCTGTAGATTTTGGTATCGTCAACTTGAGCACCTAGAGTCCTCAGCGGTGAAGACCTTCAGTTGAAAACTGAAGGCCTAATCATCAAACATGAGTGGCACATACCTGCCACCTTGTGCATTTGTTATATATTGTCAACAGAATGCAATAGACTCATACTGGGGAGATGTAGACTGAGGGATTTCACTCCCTGTAAGGTGCTGCCCTCCCTCTGTACCTCTTTTAATGACCATAGGTCCTCAATCTGACAAGTTTAAAGATCTGGAGGGTTTTCAGTGTTCCTTTGTGTAGTCATAGTGCCTTACACCCTAAGGGTCGCTGATGCAGGAGTGTATCATGCCCATTAGTCGTCACAATGCATGAATGCAACCCTGGCGGGTAACTCGCCAGTGCTACATTCATGCATCATGATGACCCTACAGAACTAATACAGTCCCCGAGGTTCGGTAGGATGCTCCAAATTAAGTGCTGACAAACAGTGTATTCAGCACTTCATTAGTGCATCATGCCGACCATGATGCACTCCTGTATTGGCAGTCCATAAAGGGTTGAGAAATAGCCTCCTGAAGTGGCAGAGTAGAGAGGGAGCTCCCCTCTCCTTGTACATTCCCTAACACTATGACAAGACACTGTCAAAGGCACTGCTGTTTGCCTGGGCCTGCAACACGTGTTCTGCTCAAGGGGTAGGATGGGGTGGGGACAGAGGTGGGAGAGATGGGATGGTAACCAATTACAGGCCGCCATAGTACTTAGTAGGTACACTTACTGCAGAATGCCCATGTGCCACCATGGTGCATAAATGCAGCCCTGGGGAGTGAACGTGACAGCACTGCATCCATGCATCCCTCAAAGATTACGGCTTAAACTCATCATGCTCTTGGGTTGTCATAATGAATGACTGCAGCCCTAGTGACTAACCCACCAGGGATACATTTTAAGTATCATACTGGAGTTGATACAGTGCCAGAGCGTTGCATGTTGCTCCTATGACGACCTGTGTGCATGATGCATTGACCCTACAAGAGTTTGTGATGACTCAACCCCGCCGGGTCGGCACGATGCTTGAATGCAGCCCTAGCGAGTTACTTGTCAGGGCTTCATTAGAGCATCATGACGACCAATTGGAATAATACACTAACACTTAAGCGGTCCTTAAAGAGCTGATGGTGTTGATGATGAGCTGGGAGGAAGGAGGGGGGTAGGGGGAGGGGAGGGGTTAAATCAATGGTCTTTTGTAGGTACAGTGGGTAAAGGGTGAACAAACACCAACCAAGACACTCACAGTAAACTGCCCCTGGGTCCACACAAATACTCACCGCCCTTATCAAACAAATACCGTAGTTGCCTGTTTAAGCATCGGTCTCCAATAAGCAATGGCAGTACAGGCGTATTGAAATCAATCTTAAGCACTGGATAAGTGCCGGTCTCAAATAAGGGTCAGAGGTACAGAGGTATCGAAATAAATAAGTGCCCGGGTGCTTAACCCTTTAAGGGCCACTCATGCATTAATGCCTTAATGAGTCTCACCAGCACTTCATTGGTGCATCAGGATGACCCTCCGGGAGTTTATGTATCAAACCCGTAGGGTTGGCATGATGCTCCGATGAAGTCCTGGTGAGCAGTCTCACTAGCACTTCATTGGAGCATCATGATGACCAATGGGCATGATGCACTCCTGCATCAGCGGCTATTAATGGGTTAAATGGGTCACTACGGTAGGGCCACACAATCACCCCTCCCTGTCTTACATCATAAAGACCGACCCTCTGTGGTTGAACACTGTCTCATGAAGGGAAGCCACCATTACTGCAAACCAGAAATGTCCTCATACCACCAGGAGGGCATTTCTCAAGATGCTATGACTAATAAACACAACTACTAAGATTTGAAACTCTCAAAATTAGAGTGGATGATTGTAGGTTATACCTTACGACTGCTCTGTAAGATCAGCAATTAATGTAGTAATTACATAGGGTTTGGTAGGGCAGTCGTACCGGTGTTACCATTAGTGACCACTAGATGTAGGCCTGTAACGGCACTAAAGCGATGGATACCACTACGATTTGAAGTGTCCAGTTGTACCATCCTGGGAAGTACGTTCCAGGTCCTGTGTACAGTGAATAAAATATAATTGACAGGGACAGAAAGAAAAGAATAAAGAAGGTAAATAGGTGTGCCCCCAGAGCTGCTTACACAGCAGTGATTACTGTATGCAGAGGTTTCTGGGGGGGGGGGCGGATGAAGAAAAGTGAATTGTTGCGGCTATGTAAGCGAAGACAGTTTTGGTTCGGTTTTAGATTGCAATGGGTATATTGTATTGGTATGATAAACCCAGTGGCCATTATGGTGCTCCAATGAAGCGATGGAAGGCATTTCTGAAGATATTACGACTAGATACTTCAAATTGTAGTTGAAGGACTTTAGGACCATTACAGGTCTTCATCTAGTGGTTACTAATACTAATGATTACACTAGCACAACTGCCCTACCCAACCCAATTGTCATGAAATATCCATTAACAAACCATAATGGTTCTGTATAGTGATATCATTGCAGAATGATGCCAACTCTCTGGTACTGCATTAAACTTATAGGGCAAGCACGATGTTAAACCTGACAAAAAGCCCTTTTGTCACCATCTGGACATGTTTTGTTGGTATCTCGCAGTTTTGTCGGTATCTAGCCTGGTGGTTGCGAGATGCTAACAAACCTATACATTTTTGTCAGTATCTCGCAGTTTTGTCACCATCTAGCTTAACAAACCTTTGCATATAAGCCGAAGCTTATACGCAAACCTGCTGTGGATTATAGGATACACCCAATGAAGGGACATTTAGCACTCTATGCCTTAGTTCCGTGCACAGATGATAGGCATCTGGAGGCCATTGTGAAAGGATTGGGCAATGGTACTGTCAGAGGTGCTGTTCCCCAAACTGAACTTCCTGACCTCAGGGAATCAATTCCCTGTTGAGCTGCCAAAAGATAATTGGTCATAGAAGTGATTTAGGAGTGGTCAGGAAATGCTGAATGCTCGCCACTTGAGAACAAATTCCCAGCTAGTTTCCTCCTCCAATTCCCTGGCCTATCTACTATGGGAAGCTTTCAGGTGGAACCAATCAAGGGGAACTGGAAGGTGCATTAGCTACAGTGTGAATGGAATTCCCAATCTTTTGGCAACAGCCTCCCGTAGGGTCAGTTAATCCTTGGGTATAGAAGTAAAAATCCCGCGCTTTACCTTGTGGTGTTTTGTACATATCATATTGAACAAATAACTAATGGATATTTCATGCCAAATGGGTGGTATCAAAGGATATTAAACTCAGGCTTCGCCCTCGTTTAATATACTTTGATATCACCCATTCTTCATGAAATATCCATTAACTACTTATTTTATTACACGACAGCCATTAAAAATGTTTAATTTACCTGATATCAAAGGCCTAAGTGGTTGTGCGGGAGGGAGGAGAAGCAAGCTTTGCTGTTGCCATTGTTGTGACTCGATGAATGGTCATGAAACGCATAGGATTCTAAAGATTTGGGACAAAGACAGCTCACATGGTTTAAATCCATAGAAGTAGGGATCCCATAGATAATGTTAGTGTCCATATTTAATCTCTTCATTGCTTGGTTTCAACATAAATTACACTTTTCCAACTGTAAATACAGCCCAGCTTCCGATAGCCAAGCAAGTCGCCTTGTTCGGCGAGCCAGGTGCAGGGAGGGGTTATTATTTTTATCATACGTTCAAACTCGGCAAGTTGACCTCGGTGTCTCCCTTCGCCTTGCACACAGAATTATAGATACATTTCATAAGAAATTGATTTTTATGTGTTATTCTTTCATTATTTAATCTTTTCATAGCTTAGTTATGTCCTGTTGACTTAGAATAGATATCTACAGTGAGGGCGGCAAAATACAACAAATCTATTTTAAAAACAATGCATGCTCCCTGTCCAAACCAGAACGAGGTTGACCCAAAAGGACGCTGCTTCGCGGAGCGCTATGGTGAAGGAGACTCGCATGCTGGGCTATATTTACTGCTGGGAAATTGGATTTTACATTGAAAATTAGTAATGGAGACTTTAAATATGGGCACTAATTTAATCTATGGGATCTCTACTTCTGAGGATATTAAGCATGTGAGCTGTCATTGTCTCAATTCTTCATAAATCGATGTGATTGATGCCAAGTCATTGAGCCACCCTGAGTGAGTACACATATTAACCCATTCTATACCATCGTCGAGATGGTCTAGTGGTAACGCGCTGGCTATCTCTCATGGCAGCTGGGGTTCAATTCCCCAAGGAGGGGTAGGGTTTTATCTATATTCTCCTGATTGTAAGGCGTGCCTGATATCCATGGACAACAGGCACTAGGTGCCTGATATCCATGGATATCAGAACGATTCATGGCCTGCAATATTGACAGGTATCAGAACGGGAATATTAAGCTAATAGATCATAGATATTGCAGCCCTAGGGCCGTACATGCTGGATATACCCTCGCCGCTCTGCGGCTCGGGTATATCCAGCATGTTAGGCCCGTGGGCTGCAATATCCATGAACTAATAGGTTTATACCACGATTTCCTCCATTTTGTATTAATTTCTTACCTGAGATCCACAGAATATAGCCACGAGAAGACATTTTGTAAGTGCAAGCAATACGGCCTGTGGCCGCTCTGCACGAAGCCATTGTTTTTGTTCCTTGCCGGGATAGGTACCGCCGGGTTCACACTCACTTTTCGTATGGAATCCAACCATGACATGTCGAGATATTAAAAAGAATACATCCTTAGATAGTCTGAATGATCCCTCCATGTCAAATGAGTCCATAATATTAACAATAAAGGAGAATCCATTGATTTTTCCATCGTAAGCGAGTCGCAGTCCGGCCATTCCCACCCGCCTCCTTGTCCGATGAAAGTGTGTCAGTGGCCCGGATGTATAGATATAGGTCAAGGAAGAAAAACAATGGCTTCGCACAGAGCGAACCGGGCCGTGACTCGCGTACGATGGAAAAATCAATGGATTCTTATTTATATTGAAGAAAATGGAGAAAATTAGCACGCATTCCTCGTCTATGGATCGAAAAGTTCTTGGGATTTCGATATTATAACATGTAAAGCTTGGAATCAAGACGAAAACTGAGTGTAAACATAGGACAAGGAACCCAGGTTAGAACTTATTTACTATCGTATTGGGTTTCATCACCGTTCAGTGTGGCGCTATGGCTAACGTCCTTGCCAACCAGCACTGCGGCCGGGGTTCAATTCTCCTACGAGTTGGGACGATTTTTCACATTGAAACAATGGTGAGATTGAATTTGTATGTCTCCCAGCGTTTCCCAAAATATTCTAAGTCCAACTTGACCTCGAAAAAGTATATACCAAAAATTTCAAAAATGCACATGGCTGGTATATGCAGAATAATGCACGGGTATTTCGCATATAAAACCACCGGAAGTGCCAGAATCGTGGTATAACCAGAAATATATAGATAAAGATTATCAATGCGACATGTCACTTAGTGAATAACTATCTCTGCAACCGGCATATATCTGTAACCTTAGCATCAATCTATTCATGGGGAGCTGATATCGCAATACGTCTTTTGAGCAATGACTTGAATGTGTATAGACTACCCACCTGCCCATTCATCTTACTGCTGTTACCCTAGAGGGGGGACTCCCAGGGCCAACCCCAGCAAGCAGACTGTCTACACAGATCTATTGAATACACACAAAGTCCGAACTCTCATATATCACCTCAGTCAATGAGAATCTCTGAGCTGCTCCTGCCACCATTATGGGAGTCGAGTTGTTCCTTTTTAACTCGGGCAGAATTAATTGTAGTCTGGTCGCCCCTCTATGATGTACACCTATCAAAGTTGAGCTCGGGTATCTTCGGCAAAGATCGTTTTCTTGCCAGGTTTGATGTGCTGCCATCTGACGGGCGCTACTGCAGCGCCACCTATCAGCAGATCCGAAAAGAAGCTGGTGGCCCAGGATGGTGATGGGCCCCGGATGAAGTCTGCGGGTGAGCGATAATACGTTGATCAATATCTTCCCCACCCCGTCTCCTACCCACGACCAATCGCTTTGAAAGATAACGCCGGATTTCTTATCTCCCGGCAACCCTCGGTATGGCCAATCGACAATCCGACTGGGAATTGTGGGATAGGCTGGTGTTTGTCTGCCCTTCGTGACCTGTGGTGTGCCCCGAGCCATGGATGATCAAGGCTGAGCTTCTTTCTGGTAATCTGAGCGATTTATTATCCATTACAGAAGGAAAGGGCCATGGGGAGGTGACTCTCTTTCATTTCATGTGTCAGCATGGGACGTCTGTGGTTGGGTGTAAAGGAACGCAGTGGCTTTATTGTTGATTTGTGGTGGAATCGGTTGTCACCCCAGCAGAAAGATAAGCATGACATATTAAACTGTTACAGTGATGATATGATCCTCATGACTATCTGTGTAGTATTGATATACAGATAAAGGCCTATGGTAGCCATGACTTTATGCCTAGCATTGATTTATGGTAGCAATGACTTTGTGTGCAGTATTGATATATGGTAGCCATGACTTTGATAAGGGCACCTCAAAATGGGAGTCCCCATGTAACTTGTCAATTTAAAAAAAAAACATGTCACATGTCACTGTCTTTGTAATTTCCCCTGTTTTTGTCACTGAGCTCCATCTTAAATGTCAATTTTAAGAAAAGCAAATGCATTAATGCATCATGCTAGCCCTACTAGGTACGTACATTTCTGGAGGGTTGGCATGCTGCTCCAACTAGACACTCCCTCTTATTTGACAATATTAAGAAAGGGTGATGTAATAAAACTTGTACTACTGGCATGGTGGTGTATGCAGTTTTCATAAGTGACAATCATTGTTCAGTTTAAGACATTATTGTAAATTGGGATTGACGCTAGTTGGGCAAATCTGTGTTTATCCAATTGTTTTTTTTCTATACTTTTGTAACATTATAAATCTTCGGATTAATGAAAATTAGCCTGACCTATTGCAGTGGAGCCAATGCTTTACATATATTTTTAGGCAAGCCCATTTTTCAATATGTCTTTACGGCAATAGTTGTTACCATAACAAAACAGCCTAGTTTATTAATGCCAATCGCCCCAGTCATTAGGCCACCCTTAAAAATATTTTCGTTTCCTGTCCAGAGGCCTAGTGGATTTTTTTTTGTGAGAATGGGTAAATTTTTTCCTGAGTTCTGAAAAACAATTGATTTTTTTTCGTCCATCAGCACAAGAATCTAGGTTTCCAATCACTAAATCTTAGAATGTGATGGCGAATTCATGCCGTCCCCGCTTACAATGCTCATGACAAATAAAAATATTTTCCTTAAAAAAAAATTTCCCTCCCTCCCTCATGGGTCAAAAAAATCCCACCCTCTGAACAGGAAACAGACATATTTTTAAGGGTGGCCTTACACATTAAATGATTTGAACCTCTTTCCAAAACCTTTCTGATGATCATTTAACTAAGTTTTAAATGCAATACTGCTTTTCTTTTGCTACACGGTAAGTTG
Source organism: Acholoe squamosa (assembly GCA_949317995.1). NCBI lineage: Eukaryota > Metazoa > Annelida > Polychaeta > Phyllodocida > Polynoidae > Acholoe > Acholoe squamosa. The sequence goes on from OX439042.1 coordinate 11,894,584, forward strand.
AGCTAAAGATGCCCACATACCTTAGGATTTCCACCCCACAAAATGACCATAAAATCGCCTTTATATCTGAATCAACCTTGCTAAAATCTTTGATAAATTTGAATAAACTTACTGATAATAATAATGCAGCAGCAAAATCCATATTGATGCTGCTATCTCTGTTTTTCATTTTGTGTATTTAGGTTAACATATCCAATACAATATGTGCAGGCTAGAATGTATGCCTGTCCCTTCCTGTCTAGTGGTCGATAGCCATCCGGTGACCATCATAAACAAACCAGATTCTCCTTACTCAATATTGATCACATCACACGTGTGCATATGTGATCATATATATATATAGTATAATGTGATTCATCATTTAATCAGCACCATTTGTTAGCATGGATAATCCGTGTACCAGGATGCAGGAGATAATCATACCCATAGGTCACCATGAGGTGCTGGTGAGACTGCTTTGCAACACTTCATTGGAGCATCATGCCGACCCTCTGGGAGTGTATCAACCCAATAGGGTCGGCATGGTGCATATGAATGTAGCCCTGGCGAGTTACTCGCCAGGGCTACATTCATGCACCATATCCACTGATGGGCATGATGCATTAATTCAGAACGGATTCACACTGCTCAAAGTGCCCTGAGAAATTATCATAGGACTCATTAGGTCATTAAACCACATTTAAAATTCCAACCCCTTTCAGGTCTAACCACTGCATCTTTATCCCTAAGGTAGTAGTTTAACTTGGTAATAATGTATAATAGAAGGGTTATCGCTATATCAAAGCCCTATATCAAAACAGGGGGTTCTGGGCAATAAATCCGGGTTCCAGAATAGCATGCACATTATTACTCACAATTTTGAATCAGGAACAAATTTTGAGTAAACTACAGTCCCCTGAAGCCTGTCGATGAAATTAAGGAAAACGTTTCAGTTTCATTGGAAGCCATCGTACACCATTTGAAATTTACACAATAATCCGTCGAATGCCATCTTCTTAAATTTCAATTCAAATCAGCCCAGATTTTCTCTAGCTCTGGTGGAATGCATGCTTTAGATGATAATCACAGACATGCAGTTTCTCTGTCAGAACTTTCAAAGTACTTTTCTTGTTCAACAAAACATTGCGTCATCCGGCTGTCTGTCTTCCATCCCATAAATTGCTTTTTATGCAAGTCATGATGACGTGATGGCTCTTCATCATTGGGCTATTTATAAAACATGCCTCCTCTGATAAAAGAGGCTGACTCAAGATCTGCCCTTGACAACTAGGTCAAGGTAGCGTACTGCAGCTAGTGCAATTCATAACACTAATCACTCTACAATGCTAAATTGTTAATTATGGAATGGAATGAGCATCAACCGAACTTGACCCACAAATATTCCCTTAATGCCCCGTTTAAGTGCCGGGGTCTCAAATAGGTACCTGTCTCATATAAATACAGTGAGATTGAAATCAATGAGTACCAAGACACTTATATATGGGCCGCTATATAATGCTATCTAAAACTTCAACACTCAGATTTAAGGAACTTCAAGCAAAACCTCACAGTGCTACCTCACATCAACCTGAAGGAACTTTGAGCAGGAAATGGCTGAGAGTTCCTAGAATCTGATTTATTTTTGTGCCTGACATATGTGACAGTAAATTAACTACTTTTGTTGCAGCCCAATCGGATTTTCAAAGCTTTCACTTGGATGACTATTTCCGCTATTGTTAGCCCTATTTTATAGCAATAGCTATGGGCTACCGCAAAAATAAATTGAAGACAACCACTCCCACTGCTATTGGCATCGAACCATCCTAAATCACTTCCTCAGCCATTGGCCTTTACACGTCCTACCAATCAATGCGCCATCAAAACAATGACCACCTTACAAGGAACTCTCCAGAGCTGAAAGTAGTCCCGGTGCCTCTTCACCGCCGTCTTGAAGTAGGCAGATAAAGGGTCCACGCTACCCTTTATTGTATGACCATTATGGCCCATAGCAACGGCCCCTTGCGTTATGGATAATTCACCTCTCGAACCTCGTTCATCACTGCCCGATAATAAAAAGCCGCAGGCTGGGGTCATGCCCGGGGTCACGGAAACGCTGACCGCCGGTCAAACTCAGAAAGAGGCTGGGAGTGGTGGGGGCGATAATAAAGCATGGCGTCGCGGTAACCAAGGGAACGTCAGTGGCGGGTGGGGTTATGTGGGTCGGGTTGTCTTGTGTGCAGAATGGATGGTGGAGAAAGGGTAAAAGATGTGGCATCACTGGGCTGTAAGAACGGGTAGAGCTTCCCTGAGAGGGTATAATAAGATGTGACTGTAGAGGCTGTGAAGATGCTGGTGGTGCTTCTCAGTGGCGGAAGACTGAACAATGGGTAAGATGTAGCATAAAGAAAATCACTGAACTGAATTAACTGAATCACCATTAGAGTTTATCCAGATGACACCAGCACACAGTGTTCTTTAGGCCCCAGTGCACGTTTTAATTGTCTGGCTAAATGAGAATGGCTTTGGCATGTTTTATTCTGTGGTTCTTGTTTCATTTTTTTAGCAGGACCCTGCAGGTATTTCAGAGGGTGTGTGTTAATATATTACGGTGTATATTACCTTAGGCTACCTAGTACTATAGTAAAACTGGCTTTGGGACAGGGACTCAGGAAGTAGCAGCACTACACGGAAACTGAGTTTGGGACAGGGGTTGGGATAAAGGGAAACTGGGTTTTGGAACAGGGGTCAAGGGAGTAGTGTAGGGAAACGTGGGTTTGGGGCAGGGGTTGAGGGAGTTGTAGTATGGAGAAACTGGGGTTTGGGACAGGGACTGAGCGAGTAGCAGTATAGGGAAACTGGGGTTTGGGTCAAGGGGTATTTGAATAAAAAAAAATGAGGTTTGGGACAGGGGGTAGGGGGCAGCAGTATAGGAAAACTGGGGTTCTGGGCAGGGGTTGAGGGGTCAGTAGTATAGGGATATTGGGGTTTAGGACAGGGACTGAGGAAGTAGTAGTATAGGGAAACTGGGGTTTTGGGGCAGGGGCTGAGGGAGTAGTAATATATGAAAATTTGGGTTTTGGGGCAGGGGTTGAGATTAATAGTAGTCTAGGGAAATTGAGGTTTGGGGAATGGACAGAGGGAGTATTGTTTAGGGAAACTGGGGTTCAGGGCTGGGGTTGAGGGGGCAGTAGTATAGGGAAACTTGGGTTTGGGGCAGGGGTTGAGGCACTCAGTAGTAAAGGGAAACTGGGGTTTGGGGCAGGGGGAGAGGGATTAGTAGTATAGGGGAACTGGGATTTCAGACAGGGACTGAGGCAGTAGTAGTATAGGGAAACTAGGGTTTGGGGGAGGGGTTGAGGCACACAGTAGTGTAGGGAAACTAGGGTTTGGGGCAGAGGGTGAGGGAGTAGTAGTATAGGGAAACTGGGGTTTGGGGCAGGGGGTGAGGGAGTGGTAGTATAGGGAAACTGGGGTTTGGGGCAGAGGGTGAGGGAGTAGTAGTATAGGGAAACTGGGGTTTGGGGCAGGGGGTGAGGGAGTAGTAGTATAGGGAAACTGGGGTTTGGGGCAGAGGGTGAGGGAGTAGTAGTATAGGGAAACTGGGGTTTGGGGCAAAGGGTGAGGCACACAGTAGTATAGGGAAACTGGGGTTTGGGGCAGAGGGTGAGGGAGTAATACCGTAATCTCCCGCGTATAAGGCGCGTCTTATACGGACGGTTTTAGTTTTTAATTTGATCCACAAGGGGGACACCAAGACCTTTCTTTTGATATGTTACACTACCATATAAGCTCATCTGCTGAATTTGGGGTCTAGGAGGGTCACTGGGGTCCAAACAGCACATAGCTTTTTGAATTTTGAAAATCCATTCATTAGAACAAAAGTTATGAATTTTTTATTTTTTGACCATATTCTGAAACTCTGGGTGCGCCTTATACGCGGGATGCGCCTTATACGCGGGAGATTACGGTAGTAAAGGGAAACTGGGGTTTGGGGCAGGGGGTGAGGGAGTAGTAGTATAGGGAAACTGGGGTTTGGGGCAGAGGGTGAGGGAGTAGTAGTATAGGGAAACTGGGGTTTGGGGCAGAGGGTGAGGGAGTAATAGTATAGGGAAACTAGGGTTTGGGGCGGAGGGTGTTGGAGTAGTAGTATAGGGAAACTGGGGTTTGGGGCAGAGGGTGAGGGAGTAGTAGTATAGGGAAACTGGGGTTTGGGGCAGGGGTTGAGGCACACAGTAGTATAGGGGAACTGGGGTTTGGGTAGGGGATGAGAAAGTAGTAGTGTAGGAAAACTTGGGTTTGGGGCAGAGGGTTAGGGGATAGTAGTAAAGGGAAACATAAGTTTGGGACAGGGACTAAGAGCGGAGAAGTAGGCCAATACGGTAATCCCTGTGCTAGGAGAGAAGCTAGCTGTCCTGTGTAGGGGCCCCTTGTAGATGATCTATGGGTGAGGCATGCAGGGTGCGGGTAGGAGGAAGGAGGTGCCTCAAGGTCACCTTCAACTGTTTGAGGTCAGTGTGAAGGCAAACCCATGGTTAAAGGTCATTTAACCCTTTATGGACAGCATTATTTCTCAAGTCTTCCATGATGCCCAAATACGCTTTGATAAGTAACCCGTTCGGTACGAAAAAGAAACACACACTATCAAACTATGGAATTCTCAGTATTACCATCCCTGTTGTTCAGTCGCGGATTAAGATGGGACACAGGGTGCATGGCCCTTCCTTTTTCTTTGTACTTTAGAGATTATTTGGTACATTTAAACCTAATATTTAGCCAGAAATAAGGACATTTAGCGGGGGATGCACCCAGTCCTTTCCAAAATTCCTGGATCAACCAATGTTGTTATGGATGCTAGAAGAGAGACGACATAGTACTCTCTGAACATGAGATAAATGGTTTCTATAGGGCCCCAGAGGGGAATGACCCAGTATACCATAATTTAATCCATACAGGCAGTACACTGGTAGTGATCTATTTTACATGTGTAACCTTCAGCCATAAACTACAATATCGTTTCAGTGAAGGATGTATAGACACTTTTAATATAATCTCAAGTTGGCCACTCCTGTGCACATAATTCATCCTTAGACACCGTATTGACCATTGAGGTTTGAATTCAATATGAACAATCTGCAGTCAGCATTTTTCTTTTAATTTAGCGGCATTCGTCCATTTTAGAACGTGTCTAATAGGAGCAATTCTACATAACGATACAAATAGATATTCTTTAAATTTCTGATAGTTTATGTGATAATGATATTTCACCATTAATTTAGTAATGACCTATATGATATGCAGGTTCCTTAGGGTATGTACATGTATTAGGCATCTTAACCTTTATTGACTCCTTTTCATGATACATGAATGCAGCTAGAGAAGTAACTAACCCCAACTGTATTCATGCATCACTGTTACACTCCTGACACATTAGTTTTTTAATTAATTAAGGCCTGTCATTCACTCCTGCTACATACACGGAAAAAAACGATCCTCAAATATTAGTAAGAAGTTAGGAGGTCGAACTGACTTTTTGGCAAAGATTATCAAAAGGCATGTGTACAAACTTCCTACCCTTAATAAAATGTTAGCATTTGCCTGACATTATTAGTCTATTGGTTAGTCCTTTTTACTAAGACTTTCATTTATTGGTAGTATGGAATAGGGCCTGCAATTTTGATCTTCTGCAAACAAATTTATATTGAATATTTTAAACATCAAAACATGGGAAATCTTGCATACAGACATGAAGAGTTTAGTTTAAATCACTGAATGTATATGATACAATCCCTAACCCTTTGAAACTAACCCTGTATTGTAGGTAAGCCACATTGAATTCAAAACCTACTTTGAGTCTTAGACTCATTATCAGGATTTTGACTCCTGCAACAGAACCTCTTCATTTAAGAAGCATGTTCTATGCCTGAAATCATTTTTATTTACAACCCCTGAGCTAGGTTGCTCTGAGTTTAAACCAAAGTCAGAGACCTAACAATGTGGATAATGTGTATATTGAATATCCACACAAAAGGTGTTTCCGTCTTTCTTCCTTCTTCCTTTAATAACTTATCAATATGTTAGGTGCATTTTATTAGATTTTATATGAGTACAATTGCAAAAGACTTTCTAAGTCAAAGGTTATTGAAAAAGTCAAAGGTCATTGAAAATTATTCTGATATCCATAGACTATTTTATGATGTGCACCTACCAGAAAAATCCTCATAAAAACTGCACTGCCACCTGGTGTGAAAAAAAAATCTACTAACCCGTAGACAAAACTACTAATCTTGGAAAAGGTACTAACTTATTACTAATTTTTCTCTCTTGACTTAGTCCAGCTAACTTGTCTGAATAGGTTAGTGAATGTTACTAAGCACCTAGTAAAATGTTAGTCCTGTGTTAGTCACATGTGCTAACTAAGGCAAGTTAGGGGTTTTGACTAACTTATATTAGATTCATTTTTTTAAGTGTGAGGACAATTGTTGCCATACCGACCTAGCAGGACTGATTATCAGCCAATTGAATAATCCAAACTATTCACTGTGCACTTCTTGGAGGGGCGCAGATGGTACCCATCTGATAACTGTTATCAGTGATAACCACTGGTGACCAGCTTCAGCAGTGGCTGCGCCCTTTAGACACACCGCAACTTCGGTACAGGATCCTAAAATGGTTCTCAAATACACTGAGACAAATCGATTTCTAGGCTAACTTACTATCAAACGTTAGACTCTGCCCATCCATGTATGTTGTTGGTAGTATGTCAAGGGCGGCTACCTTCAATAACTGTGATGTCAAAGACAAAAACAATGGTTTCTGCCAGAACAAAGCCAGTGAGTTGGAAAATACCGGCCACTGATGTTTGAAATATTGATAACGACCGTGACCGGGTCAGGACTAGGAGCCAGAGGAGAGGGTAATGTATAGGGTGGGCGAGGGGGCATACATAGAAGTTCATGAGTATTGCTCCAACCAAATGTTTCTCCAAGTGTTAGCCTGTAGGCATATTTCATGAGTTGTAGCTGAGCCAAACAAAGCTCGAAGGCTGACAAATGAAGAACCACTTTGAAGTGTACCCCGTATTCTTTTCATGTCAACTCAGTATAGACTTGACATGAAAAATCACATTTTGATAAGGGTTTGAGACTATTTTGAAAATTTCGTATAGAGAATTTGAGAATAGAGGTTTAAGTAGTGTGGGATGTGGGGGAGGAAGAATGGTCGGGGAAGCCAAAGGGAAGAACAGGGGAAGAGAAAAGGTTCCGAACAGAGGGAGGGAATAAATTTTGAGGGAGGTGAGGTAGGAGCTGGGGGAAATTAAAACAAGAGTGGGGAGGTTCTGACCCAATAATCTGCCTGAGTGCTCATCTCAACTATACAAATATTGCCAAAAGGTCCAGCACTTGGGGATGACATGGTATTTCATAAATACCACTGTGCTCCCAGCTAAATTACTTGTAACATAGGCTTATAGGAGCTACTACTACAGAAGGGGGGAAACTAAATGGAGGAAGGTAGGCAATGGAGATGACCTAAGGCAAGAAGAAGGCACTAATTATAAGTTTGATAAAAAGGGAGTATAGGACGCCCCTCGCATAAAGGATGCCCCTCGAATATAGGATGCCCCTCGAGTATAGGATGCCCCTCAAGTACAGGACACCCCTCGAATATAGGATGCCCCTCAAGTATCTTAAGGACGTCCATCACGTATAGTACGCCCCTTGCATATGCGTATGTGGCCCTGAGTTGGGCAGAATCCAATAGGACATGCCTAGGCTATGGTCATATTTTGATCATTATAGTACTGTTGTATAGCCCCACCTATTAGACGCACCCTGAGTATAGGATGCAGCTAAAGTAATCTTTTGTGTATAATATATCTTATATACAAGGAGTTATGGTAAGGTGTAGGAGAGGAGGAGGTGGCCTATATATGATCAGAGCTGGACTGCGCTTTTGCCAATACCGGGAGTGTATGTGGGGGAGGCGGTTGATGTCCTTGTTGCATGCCTCCTCCTGGGCAGTCTGCCATACACGGTTAGCCGTCATGTACGTTGTGGTATATAGGACAGCAGCACCACGTCTACTTACAATATGGTCTACCCCTCACTGCCATGTCCTTGTATTGGTCTATAGCCATGCCATGTGTTAACCCATGGGGTCCGCCATATTGGTGCAGATGTGACACCACTCACTGCAGTAACTGACGTGCCTGTGAATTGGGATATAGCCATGTGACATGTTAACCCATGGGGCCCGCCATATTGGTGCATATGTGACACCGCTCACTGCAGTAACTGACATGTCTTTGAATTGGGATATAGTCATGTGACATGTTAACCCATGGGGGCCGCCATATTGGTATATATGTGACACCCCTCACTGCACTAAGTGACATGTCCTTGTATTGGGTTTTATACCACTATTCTGCCACCTCCCTTACTGTTATGCTGTTTCTACCAGTGCCTTACCAGAGCATATACGCACATGTGCTTTTTCAAGTTTTTGGATTTACTTTTTCGAGGTCAGGTTGGACACTCACCATTATACTAAGTGTGATGGTGATTATAGACGATATAGAAGTTGAAGCCACTTACCTGTACAATGTTTGCAGACCTATTTGAAGTAGAAATATAGTGTCCATATTGATTTTATCCAGGTGACAGGACCTATATGATGTGTAGATGAATATACCATCCATATTATGACAATATTTGATACTTAAATATATTAAAATTGGCCAAAACAAAAGGCCTTTTTTGTTCTTCGCCATAGCGGGGCATGCGTCCTGCCGGAAGTAGATCTGTATGTAAATTACTACCTCCTTTCTGGAAGATTTCCTTATTGTGTCAACATGGCGAATCCAAAAACCTGGTCTTCAAGATTCCACCTTGGACAGTTTGTGGAGGTCCATAGGGACAACGAGTGGATATATTTTATATTTATCAAGGTAATTCTTAGAGGTAGATATGTATATGAAGTTCATCTCCTTGGTGATGGGACATACAGCAAGTTTGAAGCCAGTGAAAGGAGGTTGGCTGAGAACCATTGAGACGACGAAAATGCACCTGTGTAAACCGAGCAGAAGCCACCGGTTGAAAGTTAACAAGAGAAAGATGGTGGGAAACGTTTCGCCAAGGTAAATTCTGATGATTTGGACAACATAGAATAAAAAAGCAAGGCTGGAAACACTCATAAGGCAACAAAATGGGGAATGGGGAGTCGACATTTTAAGAGGTAAGTTTATTTATAAAAATGATTTGACAAGTAGCAACAAATTGTAATGATCATTCCGGGGCCAGCGTACAGTCCAAGGGCAGAACATGTATACGAAAGCACAGGACGAGGGAGCGGTTAATATTTTCAACTGAATTTCGCTATAGGAGTTTAGCATTGTAACTTTGACATATAACAGATATCAATGAAACCAATGTAAAACATATATTTTTTTTAGCATGGCTGAGGGAGAATGACCAACAGATGGACTTTGAAAATTTCTCAAAGGAAGCTCTCGCCCTTTGCTCAGGAGGTTGTATGTGGAAGTATGTACTAAAGATGGGAACGAGTATAACAAAAGATCTTTGATGGGTATACGAGCAGCTATTCAGAGACTGTTGGGATCGACCCCAATAAATGGAGGGTTCAATATTATAACTGATCAATTGTTCTCGCAAGCCAATAATACCTTAAAAGGGAAGATAAAGATTAATACGCACGAGGGCTTGGACACAAGTAAACACTATGAACCCATAACCAGAAGTGGTCTCAAAAAGATGTATGATACTAACACCTTGTCTCACTAAGGTATTCTTTGAAATGCTTCTCCATTTTGGCTGTAGGACTCATGAGGGCCTTCATCATTAACCAAACATGATTTTCTCAAAGACAATGAAGGGCATGAATGTGCCTCGCTTTGCTTCAAGCCGGTAGAGAAAAATCATCAGGGCATGAGCCAGGACTCGAGGTAGCACAAACAATGTATGTATGCCAGCGAGTCTAGCTCATGCCCTATCAAATCCTTAAGGCTCTATTTGTCTAAATTACATCCTGAATTGGATGCCTTCTTCTAAACCACAAAAAAACAAAAACAACTTCAAACTCAGTACCACATGGTACACGAAACAACCTGTCAAAGTGATCAAAATTGGGAAATTCATGGAAAGAATATCCATTCAGGCCAATCTCTCAAAGGTATACAGTAATCACTGCATAGGTGCTTCATGCGTCACAATCCTGAGGGAGGAGGGAATAGCTTTGAGAGACATAAAATCATAAGGCCAAACAATCCATCGATTAATACTCGAAAACCCCAGATGCCTTGCAGCACAAGATGTCATTGAAATTGGCCAGTGCCGCAGGGTATCCAGTGTCTTCGACTGCATCTCGAGCAGCAACTACCCCTCCCTCAGTGGCTATTACCACTGTTGCAACTATTGCAACTACAACTCTATCACAAAACACAAATGAAGTGAGTGTTCAGGATGTCAAAGATGTAAAGAGCCTGTTCAACGATGTGAAATTTGAGAATTGTACTGTAAACATCCATATGAAAAAAACATGTACCTGTATTAATCAGTAGTCATATGTGTTACTCAGTAAAACCCTATGTAATTGAGTACTGACATATGTTACTCTTTGGTAATTTTGTATGAAGACCGATAATTGTGGTTGAGCTTTGAAACTACTATAGGAAAGAGATGAGAATGAGTTCTTACTTATGATTTTTTTTAGAATTTATTGATTTTTTTCTATATTAAAATAAATTTGTTGAGTTTGGAATACTGGTGTACCGTTCTTCCTCTCTAGCATAAGCCTTACAGAGACTGGGCAGGAAAATGCTATTATACCAAAAAATTAATATATGCTCCCTCCGCTTCGTTAATTGTGTCAACCTAAAACGAGGCCACAAGGCGTGCGTCTGACCTACATCTTCATACATGGTACGGACACCTGATTTCTCTACACTTGGTTTTAAAACACAGGGATTATTTATATTTTTACACCAAATATGGCTTACAATCATAATGCATAGACTGAAAACTTCTGCCCGCTTGGATTCTATATGAAAAATGATAGCAAAGTGTGGGACCTGACGATGAAGAACACCGCCATGGTGAAGGCTACCGTCCTGCGGGGGAGGATCGCATGCATTTACAAAATGTCTTCTCGTGCCTATATTATAGGGATATCAGGTAGGATATTTAAGTTATAATGGAGAAAAATGTGGTATAAACATAAAATGGCATAAATGTGGGGCCCATGGTTTGTATATTGAGGATATTGCACTCGCCTACAGCTTGTGCAATATTCCTCAATATACAAACTGTGGGCCCCCACATTTATGCTATATTCCATTAATAGCCATGTGTCGTACCCATTGGGGCCGTCATATTGGTATGTGGGAGGTGCCATATATGCCTCTCGAGCCATATGGCAAATGCCCGTCATGTTTGTCCAATACTGGCTATATATATATATATATATATATATATATATATATATATATATATATATATATATATATGGGGGCTGCCATATTGACACATGGGTCAGAATGGGGGCTGCCATATTGTCACATATGGCAACATGGGGGCTGCCATATTGACACATGTGGCACCATGGGGGGCTGAGATATTGACACATGTGACACCATGGGGGGTGAGATATTGACACATGTGTCATCATAGGGGCTGCCATATTAACACATGTGTCACCATGGGGGCTGCCATTTTCTCACATGTGACATCATGTCAGCTGACATATTGCCATGTGTAATATAGGGACTGACAATACTTCGATGTGTAATAAGCATGGGCACTCATCACACCATTAGAATCATAATAGGCCTTCAGCCATTGGGCAATGATTTGATTTGAGACCAACGCATAGCTCATTAATTCATTTCATACCTCCCATACCCTGGAGCTGAGAACCTGAGAACAGTGTTATCCAAAACCCCTCTGATGCTTACATAAGGTAGTCTCACCCTCTGCTACAACCACCTATATCATATGGCACTGCCTCTGGTCTATTACACCCCTATAAATATGTCTGTGAGCCTGAGGCTCATATGAGTGTGAGTGGGAGGTGGCCAGTGGTTGTGTGAGAGAATGGGATGTGGAATAGGGCTATTTATTACCGTGTTAAGGCAGGTGTTAGCATGTCACCTTTGCTGCTCTTCCACCCTATGTTATGCGCTACACTGACCTCTGAACGCACCTAGTTTCACGCCTTAACCCTCTAGCTACATACACTGCTCTAGATATGTGACAGGATCTACGAAAAGGGCCCTTAGTGCAGGGTGCATTAAGGTCCCCATCCCAGTACATGTCACATATGTTATGCCCACTCAATCTTAAAATATGGGATGTCCAGATGGTATTCATGCATATTGGTAGCAGTACATGCAGATGATACGCCTCGGAATGGTATGCAACATAACAGTCGGTAAAAGCCTGTTTATTGGCCACTAGCTGGTCTGGAGCTGGTGCCGGCGACCCACACTGATAAGATGGGACCAGCATGTCCCTGGAAGTGGATGTTAACCAGGGACAAGGTACCCATCATGGTAGGTCTTATCAGTGGGTTTAACCTCAACCAGCGAAATTCAAAATGGCGGCTCCACTAGGCCTCCATACTGAGTCCTATAAGTAGTGGGCTATATTCCTTTTTTGGATGGTTACTTCTGCTCATAGAGTACTTAAGAACTCAGGGAGTGGCTTATATACAGTGTTTTGCAAATACTATACAGTAAGGAATGGCAACATTTACAGCACCACGGTACGGGTTATAAGAAAGCAAGCAGCTCATGGTGCGGCTTATACGCTGGTGCGGGTTTTAATGTAATCAATAAGGACTGAAGTAATCAAATGGTGCATAATTGCATGGGTTACTCACTATAGCATGCATTCATAGATCAGGACAAGACATGGGGCATAATTGCATTAATGTGTGTGTCAAAATAGGTGTTACAGGCATAACTGTGTGGTCATTTAAGGTAACCAATGCTCACCTGCACAAATTTGCGTTTTTTGTTGTTGTTTTGTCGTTGTTTTTTTTTTTTTTTTTTTTTTTGGGGGGGAAATAAACTTTATTTGCACAATCATGACTTGATTGTAGTATTTCAATAACACTTGTAAATAAGGTTTATAGCTGCGTCTCACCTTTGCAGGCAGTCTGATTCGGCAGCTTATTATTCTAATAACAATTAGTGATTGCTATGTCTTAAGTTCATAGTTCAATATGATATAGTTTAATAACAATAATTGATTTTAAATGAGAGTAATTAGGAAGTAGAAAAATAGTATTATATTCATAATTTTAATTTAAATTGTTGAAAACTTAAGCATTCTTAAGTTATATAATAACTACAGGATATATGTATCGAGAATACTTTCAGTGATAAAGATCATCACCTTTGTAAGATATTAATAGGGGTTTAATAGGGGGGGGGGGTTATATGGCGGGGGTAATCTGGGGGATCAAAGCACAAGAAGCCATGATACAGAAAGGTCACTCTGGATTTTGAAGTGTTTCTTTAATAGCTCATTAACAGAGTTGTTTAAAAGAGTGATATAAAATGTCCTTAGTGGCCTTAATTCACATGAGGTCAATTTCTATGTAATATACTATCAAAGGCTAACGGCCATTCGTATATATGGTGAGCACATTTTAATCCTACAAACAGCACCACTGCCCCACCCAGACATCTAATCTCCTGGGCTGCCTCCCTCCTCCCCCTTCCCCCGAGCTGTCCTCCTTAGATCTAAGACCTTGGTTTGGATCTTTGCTGTAAGCTAGAATTCCCCTGACGTGTGCCCAGACCCCTGGAGGGGGTACATGGCCCTGGACCTTGCTGCGATGTCACAACATGTTATGTTTAACACCACGTGCAGCCAGGCAGCAGGCATAGGGGGTGGTTGTGGTCTTAACCCTTTAGGGGCAGGTATTGCAGGAGTGCATCATACCCATTGGTCGTCATGATGCACAAATGAAGTGCTGGCAAGACTGCTCTCCAGCACTTCATTGGGGCATCATGCAGACCCTCCGGGTGAGTATCAACCCTACGGGGTTGTCATGATGCCAGCACTTTATTGAAACAGCATGTCGACCATTCATGTGAGTAGCGACCATGTAGAGTCGACTTAATACAGACCTTCTTGGTAAGTATCGACCTGGTTGTGTTGGCATGATGCCTGAATGCAGCCCTGGCGAGTTACTTGCCAGGGCTGCATTCAGGCATCATGACAACCAATGAACGCTCTACATTAAATCACAATGCGGCCTTTTAAGAGTCTGGCCTCGCCGTCTCCCACTGTTCTCCTGAGGGACCACAAAAACCAGCCAATTCCAATTAAAAGGGAAATTGCTGTCGAATTATATTTGAAAAGGTTTACTCGGCCATCAGCCCCATGCCCTACGCTGCTTCATTTGGTTTTGCATCATTACCAGAAGTGAGTGTGCTTCTGGTATTTTACTTTTTTTCCTAACCTTTAAAGGCCACACCTTGCTTTTAGAAATTTAGATGCATCATGACAACTCTATACCATTGATGCATTCCCACAGATCTAGCATGATGCACCAATGCAGTGCCTACAAGTTATCAAATGTGGGGTATCAGTAAACTTTCATCATGAAAACTTGGGGTAACCTGTTGTTCTTAAAGTGTAATTGATTAGGTATCAGACCTGTGGCAGGCTTTTGCCAATGATCATATTTTAAACGAATGATAATCATGTCGCGCCATTATTCCATTTTAGATAAGAATGGAATCCCCCCTGACTTTCGATGCCACCAGACCTTCCTCATTGTCAAGATAAATAAATTCACTGCGCGGCCTTGTCACATCATTTATTTTTAACCCTTAAAGAGAAGTAAAGTTATTTTATTGTATTGATGCATCAATGCCATTGGCTTTCATGATGCCCTGGAGAGTAACTCACCATGACTACTCTGGCGCATCATGTGGACACTACAAATATCGTACAACCTGCCGGTTCACACTAAAATAGGTGGTCAACATTTAAATTATATTTTTATCTCGTTGTAAATAAGTTGAAATACTAAAAGGCCTGAGACTTAACACTACAGTGCCATATTTCATGGCACCTGTGAAATGTGTAGGCTGCATATTTTACGCCCAGTATCACATGACCTATCGCTGATGTCATAACTCAAAAATGTCGATGTAAACAAGCCTCCACAGCAAGTCATACAAGTCAAAATTGGTAAATTTTATTGTATTCCCATGATAAATCATGAGATAAATGCAAAGGAGCAGTGCGGGCATCGTGCAATATGGCAACATTGCTGCGCGTGTAATAACCCTTTGACAGGACTCCCACGCATGAACCTTTGTCATTGTATCTACTGAGGAGCGGTTGGACGTTTAAAGGCTGATAGCGTAATACTACTGTACATATTGGCCATGACATGCAACTCTCCAGACCTACACTAAATGTATCATACCATTTTTATGCATTTGGTACTCTCCCAAGGGTCTATAGGTGCTCTCAGAGCTGCTCAGCTATATTACCATATCTTCTCCTCCGACAGCTCCCTGCATGACATGGAAGGGATTAGCATCAGTATGACATACAGCTTCACTTACACCCTCTATAGCATAGTGAGACATGATTAGTACCTTAATATGATTACACAATTAATGCCGCCCAGCAACACCCCTCTCTAATACCCCATAAAAACTCATGAAGATCACCCGGTAAGTGCTCTTCAACTTGATTACCGCCAACAACTCTGTAGGATTTAATTATATTAAACACATGTAAATGCCCATGCCAAGCTTCTGTGGCAGGGGGGGGGGAGGATGGTACTTGAGACATAGATGTAAATGGAACGTAGAGAAAATATTAGCCTAACCCTGTGGAGGTGGATAGTGCCATAGGGCTTCTTGCCCATTGACTGCTATAATGAACCCAGCAAATTGTCGTCATCTGTCATCATGATTGGTCATCAATTGTGACTCCTTTTTGAGTGATAACTCATTCTGTCATCTTTCGCCACTGTGTGTTAGACTCACGTGGCATAGCAATTGCTATTCCTAGTGATCTTGTGCTATAACGACGTCGTGTTCCATCTAGCGACATGTGTGAGCCACTTCACACAGGTTGACGAGGACTCACAACAATTTGCTGGGAATGAATGTAGCCCTTGTAGGTTCTTATAAATAGGGCTACATTGATGCCTCATGTCGGCCCTACTAGGTTGATGCAATCCAGAACTAGAGAGGTAGGCATCAAAGAACATCGTACACTTATGCAGAGTGATTAACGCTTGTGTAAGGATTAAGTTGACCCCTAAAGAGAGTATCAGCCCCATAAGTCAAGCAAAGAAATGAAAATTGGAACATATCTTAGTAAGAACAATATGATATAAATGTAAAGGCTCACTCAGATAGCCCTTAATTCTTTTTACATAGATACCCATAATGGAAGTGCCTAACTAGACTGTTAGTTTGGGCTTTATTGTAGAACTTACACTGCTTCACTGTACCACAAATGCGGTGGTTCACTTTACAAATAACCTGAATACCTGGTAGATTCAACAGTTATTTCATAGATCAAGGGTTAATATCCACACTGGTTTGAATTGATAACTGTATTGTCCATACCTTGCCTCTATGGCCAATCATGACTCCGCACTAATCCCATACAACGGCTATCTACATATTTAGCCCTTTAAGGGATTCTGCTGCGGCAGTACATCATGCTCATTGCAATTGGTCGTCATGATGCAACAATAAAGTGCTATCGAGTCTGGTCCCCAGCCCTCATTGGAGCATCGTGCCGACCCTCCGGATGTGTATCAAACCCATAAGGTTGTCATAATGTATGAATGTAGCCCTGGTGGGTTACTCACCAGGGCTGTATTCATACATCATGACGACCAATGGACATGATACATTGATGATCAGCAGCGATCCTCATGGATCAACACGGTAAATGGTACGTCCGTGTACCCCCTCGCGGGCGTACCTTTTACTGTGTTGATCAACATTTGGTTAATAGCACAAATCTAACATGACTACACCTAATTCATGCTAATCCTATCCAACAGATAAACAATGAGAGTGTTACACCGCTCTCTACATTGGCTGGAGAAATGGCTTTAGCGTGGAAAAAATGACCCCAGAATAGATTGTTATTGCTATGGATTGTCGCCTATCCGCTGATGTAAAATGCATGAGGCTGGAGAAGGCGGGACACATGTTTTATGGGAGGTGTTACCACAAAGCGGTCAAGCTGATCACTCTTAATACTTTAGAGGTCAATAATGCAGGAGTGTATCATGCGCATTGGTCGTCATGATGCACCAATGAAGTGCATCAGGATTTATCACAATGTTGCATAGCTGTATGACTTGTAGTACTTACTGGGGACCTTTTCTGTGGATCTATTCAGCCTTACAAGATGTTGTCCATCTTGAATGCAGCACTGCATTGTATCTTACCAGAACTGCACTGTATCTTGCCAGCACTGCACTGTATCTTGCCAGAACTGCACTGTATCTTGCCAGCACTGCACTGTATCTTGCCAGAACTGCACTGTATCTTGCCAGCACTGCACTGTATCTTGCCAGCACTGCACTGTATCTTGCCAGCACTGCATTGTATCTTGCCAGCACTGCACTGTATCTTGCCAGAACTGCACTGTATCTTGCCACAACTGCACTGTATCTTGCCAGCACTGCACTGTATCTTGCCAGAACTGCACTGTATCTTGCCAGCACTGCACTGTATCTTGCCAGAACTGCACTGTATCTTGCCAGCACTGCACTGTATCTTGCCAGAACTGCACTGTATCTTGCCAGCACTGCACTGTATCTTGCCAGCACTGCACTGTATCTTGCCAGCACTGCATTGTATCTTGCCAGCACTGCACTGTATCTTGCCAGCACTGCACTGTATCTTGCCAGCACTGCACTGTATCTTGCCAGAACTGCACTGTATCTTGCCAGAACTGCACTGTATCTTGCCAGCACTGCACTGTATCTTGCCAGAACTGCACTGTATCTTGCCAGCACTGCACTGTATCTTGCCAGAACTGCACTGTATCTTGCCAGCACTGCACTGTATCTTGCCAGAACTGCACTGTATTTTGCCAGCACTGCACTGTATCTTGCCAGCACTGCACTGTATCTTGCCAGCACTGCATTGTATCTTGCCAGCACTGCACTGTATCTTGCCAGCACTGCACTGTATCTTGCCAGCACTGCACTGTATCTTGCCAGCACTGCACTGTATCTTACCAGCACTGCACTGTATCTTGCCAGCACTGCATTTGTCAATCATTGATGGTAACCCTTTAAGGGCAACTGATGCAGGAGTGCATCATGCCGATTGGTCCTCATGATGCACACATGAAGGGTGACACTTTATCGGAGCATCATGCCGACCCTCTGGGTGTGCATCAGCCCGTCCAGGGTCAGCATGATGCTCCAATGTAGCCCTGGCAAGTTACTGGGAAGGGCTACAATTATTCATCATGCCAGCACTTCATTCATGCATCATGACGACCAGTGGGCATGATGCATTGATGTATCAGCGGCCCTTAAAGGATTAACCCTCAACTACCTGTTATTTCTCACGTCTCTATGACTGGGCAGTAAATAAGGCATAGATCTAATGAAGTACCCAAGTTGTTCGCTGCTTTACGATTACAATCTTAAATCATTGCCTATATGATATTTAATGGTTGTCTAGCAACAAAAAAGACAATATATTCTGGAATGTGTTTTACAACTATGATATCACAGGGGGATATGTGGTGTTTTACTGTCCGTAGTGAATAAGATACTGTCCATGGCACAAAGGGATGGACTCCCTTACTTTGGTGAGGGGAATCACCTCCTTTCGTCTTCTCCTAGGAAACTTGTTCATTGATATTAACCCTTTTACGGTTTTAATTTCCTTAAGTAGTTGTTGCGCTGTCTTGCCCATGGAGTGTGACTGATCTAGAGAGGTTCCAATCGTTTTGCACAGTAGCACGGGAATACTTGCCCTCCTTTCCTTACCCTAGTCATTACTTGTCATGGAGCAATAATGCAGCCCAGGCAAGTAACTCTCCGGGGCTACATCCATGTATTTTGCCGACCCAAATTGGTCGATACATTCTCCTAGGAAACTTGTTCATTGATATTAACCCTTTTACGGTTTTAATTTCCTTAAGTAGTTGTTGCGCTGTCTTGCCCATGGAGTGTGACTGATCTAGAGAGGTTCCAATCGTTTTGCACAGTAGCACGGGAATACTTGCCCTCCTTTCCTTACCCTAGTCATTACTTGTCATGGAGCAATAATGCAGCCCAGGCAAGTAACTCTCCGGGGCTACATCCATGTATTTTGCCGACCCAAATTGGTCGATACATTCCCAGGTGATGCATATAGTTGGTGAGCCAGTAGAATCAGGTCAATTACCTAGTGTGGAGAGCAGTATATCAGAGTTGGATCTGGGTATCTTGATAATGCTGATTACAGATCTGTGGTGCATATTTCCATATCTAGGTCGGAACAAGGTCAAATTAAAGGTCAAATGTCACTATCTGGTATTTGATATAGAACAGAGAGAGAGCATTGTTTCACTCATTAACACTAGGGGTCCTTAGTGTACAGTGGATTTCCCATTCATATGTATCCTAAGTTAATAAGGATCCATTGCAATAGTATGATGATGTTTGACCTTTAATTTGAACTTGTTCCGAATTAGATATTGAGATACGCACCTCAGATCCATAATCAGCACTATCAAGATACCCAGATAAAACTCTGATATCTTGTGCTGCTTTCAACACCAGGTCTTTTGTAAATAACGACATTTGAGCTGGCTGGCTCCCCAGCTAATAGATGAAGTGCTGGTCAGCAGACTACCTCATTTACCATTTAAGTTCCTCAAATGCACAGATGCTTCATGCCCATTGGTCGTCATGATGTATACGAATGCTGTCCTGGCTAGTAACTCGCCAGGGCTGCATTCAAGCATTATGTTAACCCTGTTGGGATGGTGCAAAGCCGGAGGGTCAGCACCATGGTCCAATGAAGTGTTGGCGAGCAGTCAGCACCAATGAAGTGCTGACCCATGGTTATTCACCCCTGCACTGTCCACCCACCACATGGATATACAGTAGAGTACGTATCATTCTGAAATACAGTTGTACCTAGAGGGTGTTGCTCCTATGGGAAAAGATAGTACTGGCTAAGAAGTACCTCTTCTGCAGAATTGGCTTTCCATGTAATGATAATTTTAACTTGTGATGCTCACAAGTGGCCATGCTAGTACATTGCTTGAAAAGTTTGATTTGAGTAGTACCTAGTTATGAGAAGTCAGTCAGTATAGTATAGCATAGTGTGTGTGACACCAATAGGTACCTGATAGTGCAGCTCTCTCTATTTTAAACAAGGCAGGTGACTTTTCAGACTAATGTGGTGAGTACTTGTTGAATGATGAAGCAGAGTGTGACTTGTTTTGAAAAGAGGGCAAATACTGTCAGCTCTATTTAACATAGGAGTAACACCCTCCTGCTGTCGGTATGAAACTAATGACCCGAAGTGCATTCACTCGAAGCGCATTCTACTGTTGGCACAGGGGGGGGGGTATTTATAGCCCATTTACAACTGCGTCTGATAGTATTGGCGGCCCTTAAGGGGTTAACCAGTTAGCCATCCCACACTTCAGTCAGTCAGCTAGGCCGTGATATCAGCCAGTATTACATTAGCAAGCAGCAGTAGTCAGCCATTCATTTAGAAGGACATCTAGACACACTTAATATACCGCACATAGACAGCCCAGGTTATCAGCCTTATCATACATTATTCTGTTGGCTGACCCCTCAGGCTCCCTCATCCTCCTATCAGTCTATATCTCCCCGCCCCATCCACCACCCCTACTGCTACCAGTACCTGCTATCTCCCACCCACCGAATCAAGTGACTGGCGCGCT
Organism: Acholoe squamosa; assembly: GCA_949317995.1. Taxonomy (NCBI): domain Eukaryota; kingdom Metazoa; phylum Annelida; class Polychaeta; order Phyllodocida; family Polynoidae; genus Acholoe; species Acholoe squamosa. Next base: position 11,915,511 of record OX439042.1, read on the forward strand.
GCAAATCCACCATTCCACCCGAACAGGGCACCTAGATTGGATAGTTCGGCTAGGGGCCATTAGCCCCGGTTATGCCCGGGGAGGTGACTCTGTGGATTGGGAACACAAGGACAGAGAAAGAGAGAGAGAGAGAGAGAGAGAGAGAGAGAGAGAGAGAGAGAGGGTAAGAGGAAATTAGAAGAGAAAGAGGAATAGAAGGGGAGAAAAGAAGAAGGGGATTGGGGGGAACAGGGAGAAACAAAAATAGAGATATAATATGAGCGATACATGCATACATTGAGGGATTTGGGGATAGGGCAAGGGATAAAGAGACACAGGGAGTGACTGAAAAAGAGATAGAGACAGATATGTAGATAGGCAGAGAGAGAGAGAGAGAGAGAGAGAGAGAGAGAGATAGAGAGAGAGAGATAGAGAGAGAGGGAGACGAAGAGAGACACAGAGAGACAAAGAGAGAGAGAGGTAGACAGAGAAAGACAGACAAAGAAAACATATGGCTAGGCAGGAGATAAGATTAGTGCATCGTGGTGCAGAAGCAAGAGGAAAAAGGGATAGAGGCTTAAATGGAGAGTGAAAGAAAGGCTATGATACCGGGGTGAGGGGTGGGTGGTTGGAGCTATAGGTATACAGTCCTTAGTTTTAAACCTACCCTAGACATCTAATTTACCACAGAAACACCCCCCAGCAAATTGTCGTTATCTGTCGCCATGATTGGTCATCAATGGTGACTCCTTTCTGAGTGATAACTCACTGCGTCATCTTTCGCCACTGTGTGTCAGTCTCACATGGCATGGCAATTTATCACAACAATCACCAACATGATCTCACTCACTGCGTGAGTATGTGCCACCCCTTGTCATCCCTCACAAAGCATGGTGACTTATCACCACCATCGCCAACATGGATCTAACTCACTGCGTGAGTATGTGCCACTGCCTGTCAACTCTCACTCAGAATGGTGGCTTATCACAAGCATCGCCAACATGGATCTGACTCACTGTGTGATTATGTACCACTCCCGTGCCACTGGCATCAACTTTCACACAAAATGGCGACTTATCACTACCATTGCCAACATTGGTCTCACTCAATGCGTGAACTTGTGGCACTCCATGTCAATGCTCTCTAAGGATTGCATCATCTGTCACTCACTCTCACTCAGAATGGCAACTTATCACCACCATTGCTAGCCTTTGTCTCACTCAATGCATGAATTTGTGTCACTCCAAGTCAATGCTCTCTGAGGATTGCATCATCTGTCACTCACTCTCACTCACAGTGGCAACTTATCACCACCATTGCCAGCCTTTGTCTCACTCAATGCGTGAATTTGTGTCACTCCAAGTCAATGCTCTCTGAGGATTGCATCATCTGTCACTCACTCTCACTCACAGTGGCAACTTATCACCACCATTGCCAAAGTTGTTGAGACAGCACCACTGTTCAATATGTAGCCTATCTAGGAAGTGTGGGCATGAAGTATAAGTCTCATACGTATCAAATGTGCTTTGTTTCACACTGATTTCCATGTAATACTTCAGAGTTGAATCAAACAAGATTATATAGAGAGAATATCAATTGAATTTAGATAGAGGTATCTCTAAAATGAAAGCAACTATCCATAAACACCTTTTCTCTGGTTAGAGGAAAAATACATAGGGAAATATCAACATGAACACCTTGTCTGTGGTTAGAGGGAAGATACATATGGCAATACCTTCTCTGGCAAAACATACTTTGATCTGGCAGATGTGAGGCTGCATGATTACTAATGTCGATGATCATGAGCTTTTCATCTAACAAGGTGAGTGATCAACCGCCTTGCCATCCCTGGTGAGTGTGAGTCATCACGATCCTTGCCAACCGTGGTGAACATGCGCTATGGCATGGTGTGCGTTTCATCTAGCGAGGTGAGTGATCACTCGTGTCGCCATCCCTGGTGAGTGTGGGTGATCAAAATCCTCACCATCTGTGGTGAACCTGTGCTATCACGAGGTACGCGTTTTATCTAGCGAGGTGACTGATCACAATCCTTGCCATCCATGGTGAATGTGCATTATAACGAGGTGTGCGTCTCATCTAGCGAAGTGAGTGATCACTCATGTCGCCATCCCTGGTGAGGATGAGTGATCACTCATGTCGCCATCCCTGGTGAGGATGAGTGATCACGATCCTCGCCATCCCTGGTGAACATGTGCTATGACGAGGTGCGTGTTTCATCTAGCGAGGTGAGTGATCACCCGCGTCGCCATCCCTGGTGAGTCTGAGTGATCACCATCCTCGCCATCTGAGGTGAGGCCATGTGATCACCACCATTGCTATTCCTGGTGATCTTGTGCTATAGCGACGTCGTGTTCCATCTAGCGACATGTGTGAGCCACTTCACAAAGGTTGACGAGGAGTCACGACAATTTGCTGGGCCTGAAGACGCTGGGTTAAAGTAGCAGATTGGGTACTCTGGTGCCCTGAGGTCTCAACCCTCAGGGTACCACCGTACAGGAAGTGGGAAAGCATAGTGGTCCTATACTGTACATAACTCCCAGTATCCCCATTCAGGTCACAGGAACAGGATATGAAACAGGAAGTACTGCTTACTCTACAAGCATCTTTGTAGTCTAAAGCATATATGCTTGGAGAGTCGACAAGTTCTGAGGGGCATTTCTTAACAATGCTAATTAATACTGTTAAGAAATTCCCTCCAGTGCCATTCTAGTGGTTACTAGTGCCATGATATGGCGCTAGGGACAAGTGTAGCGATTGGAGAGATTCGTGTGTCCAATGCCAGAGGGACTAGAACCGACATTTCCCGCCTGTCTCAAGGTCATAGTATCAACCCTAACCCTCCTAAGCCAGGGTATTGATTTTATACCACACACCCTGTCCTCAGCATAATGCATCAATGCAGTGCATTGGCCAGTGATGCATTTTTATGCCATGGCAGATACGACCGTTACTATAGATTAGTACTAGAACCGCCGTATTCAATGGGGGGCATTGAATACAATATGTGCGTATTCAACGGCTGACGACCACGTGACCTACATGATGATGTCATAGAAAGTAGTCCCGGCTATAGCAGCGTTCGTCAATGGTCAACATGGACAATCACAGTTATTTCTGTGGTGTAAATTTGTCAGAGTTTGATACGGACATTGGCGAGCAAAGTATAAATTAGGGTGAAAGAAAGCTTGAGGAGGTGATAGAGATCGAATATGGTCAGTTTGACCTTTATATAAACGAGGAAGAAGCTCAAACAATTGACGACCCCATTCCCGACGATCCCGACGATATAGCCAGGTTAGTGAAACAAGTTGAGAGGCAACCACCCGCAGTCCCCGACCCGGTTATTGACGACCAGGAGACGAGTTGTGACATTTTAGAGGCTGAACAAAGCACAGAGAATGTAATAGACGAGGGTTTGGGTCCCAACAAAGTTCGTAGTGACGACCACCCTACAATGGCGCTCGCCGAGAAAAGTACAGAACAACTATTGGACAAAGACGGGATCGCTGCATACGTAGATAGTAGTAAGAACAGGAACACTACACGGAAAACTAACCAGGTAAATCATATTTAATAATTTTTGGGGATATTTAGATGTTCTGCGGTACATAAATAAGAAATTAAGACCGGCGTCTCAAAAAGTAAACAAACGGAGCGGAGCGCTGGCACCATGCCAAGTCCGCCCGACGTAAGATCTTAGTGCATGTGTACCTGATACCGTGTACCTAGCGTGCTACTTTTTTTGCGCTGTATTGACGATGTAAAGAAGCATAGTAGGGATTTTATCAGTTTATAGACGATGTTTAATTGTATTCTACATTTTTTGTACAGGTCGTCAATGCCTTCCAGAAATGGTTAGGTAAATTTTGTGATGAAACACGGCCGATACACGAGATTGGAGCCCAGGAACTAGATCAATTTATTTGTAATTATATAGTGGGAAAGAAGAAAGCTAACGGTGAGGAGCATGAGCCTGACACCTTGACTTCTATTCATCGAGGTATCCTAAGGTATGTGTTGTAAATTTATTTATATTTTTGTGGAAGCTTGAGATATCCTTTACAGTAGTATTTAATTAATATTTTGACATTGAAATAACCCAAAAAAATAAATTTCTTCTGTACTATTTACCATACATTTTATTGGATTTTTTCAGGCACCTCAAGGACATGAAATATGGTATTGACCCACTGAAAGATCCCAGATTTGAGATGTCAAGGGAGGTACTGCATGCGAAACGTATCAAGTTGAAGGCTGCTGGTAAAGGTAACAGACTAAACCGAGCTGAAGCCATCACTGTGGAGGAAATGGAGCTGCTATGGGAAAGAGGGAGTTTGGGTATGGTTGACCCTGAGACCCTACAGGAGACTGTATTCTTTTTTTTCGAAATGGGATTTGGTCTCCGTGGCAACTATGAAGCAGTACAAATGTGTTTTGGGGATGTAGAACTGAAAACTGACACAGATGGTATTGAATATCTGGAGTACACTGAAAAAATTACCAAGACGAGAGGTGGCAATACTGCACCCAGGGCTTTCCCACCAAGGATTTGGGCTACTCAGGGGGACAGGTGTCCGGTTTGGTTCTTCAAAGAATACACATCAAGGCGACCACAGGAAATGCTTGATTTGGAGGCACCCATGTTTCTCACACCCCATGCCACTGCAACTATTGATGATGATATCGGTTACATCAGGGGGAATATGGGTATTAACACTATGGGTGGTATTGTGAAGACCGTGTGCAAGAAGGGTGGGGTGGCCGGGAAAAAAACAAATCATTCCCTGCGTAAAAGTAGTATCGGAGCGCTGATGGGGGCTCAAGTACCAACTGTGTACGTAGCCCAGCATTCAGGACACAAAAATGAAGGGAGCATCGCACACTACAATACAGCAAACAGGGCCCATCAGAGAGCCATGAGCTATATCGTTTCAGGTACAGCACAGGGGGGGAGGGGTGGACATGAAATGAACAATGCCTTACCTCAGCCACCGGTCAGCGGGGATCATCTCCAACTCGCTGCCATCAAGCGTAAATCCACAGGAAATAATCCAAGCTTTGCCAATACAAAGTCCAGCACCTCAGTGCCTATGATTAATCCCAAGAAGAAGAAACCTTCCGCCGCCATGGGCCGAGCTCCTTCCCCGGGTGCTTTCCAAGAATCCTTGCCGGGAGACGATGAGGGGGAGGCCCGGCAAATGGTCCCTGACAACACGGCCTCTTCTACGTCGATACATCGTGACAATATTCAGCGCTTAGCTTCCTCAGTGCAGGGCATGTTTGCCAATGCCGCCATTACAGGAAATATAAATCTCACCATCAACTATAATGTGTCCTCCTCGCAGAATGCTTCAGTGAACATGTCGCCCACCATTCCCCATATTAAAGACGTATAAGTTCCTTCTTGTTCAATTTGCCGTGCGCCATTTTTGGCGCCAAAGTTTGAAGAGTCCCGGATGTGGGCTCGGGTTTATAGAAATAAAAAATGTTGAAGTTATCATTTGAAACTTGTCTTTCTACCCTTATTGTATAGACATTGGCGGCGCTTGTGAGTTCGGGGCGGCGTGGCGGGAAAAGGCATATACGGGGGCGACAAGAAATAGTGCACGGCGTAGGAAGATGTCGAGCAAGGTGTCATGGCGGATCAAAACAAACCGGGACGACTCGACATGTTGGAAAACAGTAAATATGGTTGTGTTATTTTATTTTAAAGCAAATTCATCCGTAGGGCCATGGCATAAATGCAAATGTCAACTCACAGTGAATGATTTAGGATCGTATTCCCCTCGGTGCTTCTGGCCGCATTCAACTCGGCCTATAAGGCCTCGTTGAATACGGCCAGAAGCACCTCTGGGAATACGATCCTAAATTATTCACTGGTCATTGACATTTGCTTATATACTTCACGCCAATCCTATGAGGTTGATACACTCCCAACGAGTCGGCATGATGCATAGATTCTTTCGAGTAAGGAACTCAACTTCATTTTGAAATTGCCAAACAAATATATGCAATGCCTAGTTTGCCTTTAAAGCTTAAAGGGCAGCTGACGGGGAAGTAAAGAGGGCAGCTGATGGGGAAGTAAAGAGGGCAGCTGACGGGGAAGTAAAGAGGGCAGCTGACGGGGAAGTAAAGAGGGCAGCTGACGGGGAAGTAAAGAGGGCAGCTGACGGGGAAGTAAAGAGGGCAGCTGACGGGGAGGTAAAATTACTGTGAAATTAAATCTGTCAATAATATGAAAATGGGTAATGCCATGCGCATTTCCCTCGGTACTTTCTGGAAAAGTTTACAGAGGATCTTCCTCGTCATCTTTTGGCAATACCCTGCAGGGGTTTATCATGAAAACCAATGGATATTTTTATAAATGTCCGATTGCTCTGTCAGGTTTAAGCCTTCAAGGGCGGGTGATGCATCGATTCATCATGCCCAGTGGTCGTCATGATGTATGAATGCATCCCTCCTGAATAACACACCAGGCTTGCATTCATGTGCCATGCCGACTGTTGATACAGTCCCAGCGGGTCAGCATATGATGCTCCAGTGAAGTTCTGGCAAGCAGACTCGCCACCACTTCATTGATGCATCATGACGGCAAATGGGCATGATGCCCTCGTGCATCAGCGCCCCTTGAAGGGTTAACAGCATCAGTGGTAGGAGGAGGTCTGTAACTGCCTCACGCCCCCTTGAGGGAAACACTAGAAACAGTACAAGTAGAGGGAGTAGTCCTGGAGGGTGTTGCTCCTATAGTAAAAGGAAGAGCTGTCTAAAAATGCCCTCATTTCCAGTCCTTTCTTTTCATGTGGCTATAATTTGTTCCTTTTGTTGCTCACAAGTGGTCATTCAAGTAGGGTGCTAAAAAAGGGGTAGGTACCTAGTTGGGAGAAGTCAGTCAGTATAATATACTATAGAGTGTGTGACGTGAGTAGGTACCTGATAGTGCAGCTCTCTCTGTTTTAAACAAGGCAGGTCACTTTTCAGACTAATGTGGTGAGTGCAAGTACTTAGGTGAAGCAGTGCACGACTTGTTTAGAAAAGAGGGCACATACTCACATCTCTTTTTACAATAGGGGCAACACCCTCCTGGGTCATTAGGGGCCAAACACTCATTAGTTCTCAGCTTACTCTAGGGTAGAGTACCTACATACCGGGGGGGGGGAGTGCACAATATACATTGAGAACAAATTCTTACTCGCTTGAGTCTAGATCCAGACTCAGGCAACGTCGCCAAAAAGAGTATGATCTGATTATTGGATGATACTCAGGCAAAGCCAGAGTATCACCCCAGGATCAGCCTAAGGATCTGCCAGAGTATCACCCCAGGATCAGGCTCAAATCATTCTAATTTTGGAGACATTGCCTGAGATTTTCTTTCAGTGTAGGTGACTAAAAATGTAGAATGCATGGACGGCGTTATTCAATAATTACCCACTGACAGATGATCATTTGTAATGGACTCCTAATTCATGTTCAGAACAAAATCCAATTCGCATCCAAATGTATGGACTCTTTGTGGAAATCATACCAGTAGGAACTGCCTGAGTTAGGTGGATATCACTGTCCCGCCCTCCCCGAGGGGTCGTGTTGAGATAACCCAGACCTGAAACGGTCCCCGCCCAATACCCTCTACGAGCTTCATCCTGACAACCCCCAATACCCCACTTCCCTCCCCCCTCCAGCTGCCATCTAACTACACCCTACACTTTAAAAAGATGTGTCATCAAAATAACAGTGGAATTGTCCAACAGTTGCCAGTGATCTGTCGTTATTTTTCACAGAGATTCCTTCTACCACCATACTGTCACCGGGGCTTCTCGTAAAATCTACACTAGTTCACTGCAATACAATAACAGTGGGTTACGGTTAAGTTTTATGAGGACCCCTGGTAGATTCAACAGTTATTTTTTACAGCATATCTAACCTACAGATGTACAGGACCACAGATCGCTCCCCTCCAGTCCCCAAAAGACTAATGCCCTGCTCTAACAAATAGCACATGCCCAGACTGTCAACTGGGGCTAAATGGATTACCCCTAGGGGGAACCCCCTACAGCCCCTTCCTCTTCCTCCTTCCCCAGGCCCCAACCTTCCCCTCCCCTCTCCACACCCCAACATATGCCCCGGCGCCTTATGGATCGGCGGAGGTCGTTTGAAGTACCATCAGCACAGGGTCGGTGTTGATCTGTTGATTTTTAAGCCGTGCTGATGGCGGTCTACCCCAGGAGGCCATTCCTGCCATGTACAAAATGTCCATTTGTTGTGTATGGGTGTAAAAGGGAAGACAAGGAGGGGGATGGGTTAACCTTTAAGGGGCTTTGATACAGGAGTTCATCATGCCTAGTCTGCTTGCCAGCACTTCATTGGAGCATCATGCCGACCCTCCTGGTACATATCAACCCTGCAGTGTCGGCATGGTGCATGAATGCAGCCCTGGTGAGCCACCAGCCAGGGCTGCATTCATGACACCCGATGGGCTGATGCAATAATGCATCGGTGCCACTCAAAAGGGCTACAGGGGCTGGGAGAGATCTTTCCTTGGTTTGAGTAAAAAGGTAATAAACTGACAGAATGGGGGTAGGTTTCTGTGACCTGCCCCACTCCACCCTTGGGATCAATAGCCGAGTCAATGAATTGCTCGGGCGGTGATAGGAGCAGCTCAAGCCAACTGCCGCTGGTGGCCCATGAGCTCCTCACTAACAGACATGTGTAAGGTCATATGGAGGGTACAAGAAAAAGTACCCACTTACAGGGGGTAATGATATATGTCGCACCCTGACTTTGGGAGAATGCTTTTAGGCCACATCAGGGGCCTGAAATGGTTCCAATCCCTTACTTATTATATTCTATACAATCATACCCCTTTGTATAAGCAATACCCTGACTTCATGACAATACTATAAGCCGAACTAAGGGCATCGTCAAACATTAATACTACATACGTGTAAGCAGCAACCATGTACAAGGCACACCCTGGGTTCAGAGGATTCTGTGATATTAGTACTGTTCCATGATATCAAAACCCCGCCTATAAGCCTCATAGGGTGAAACTATACACGTACAGTTTACGGGGATGCCTTGTGGCTATGTCCCACCACTGTGGTGCAAATCTGATAGTGAAGGTATCTGACCGGGACGTTTCTGACCGGTTCCTGTCCAGACATGAAGGTAATGGGAGCATCAAAATACTTTAGGAACAGATAAAGGTTTCCGACTGGAGGATAGCCTTGTATATGTAACAGTAATGTTTAGAGTGTTCCTACTCTACTGGACCCTCCTCACAGATCTAGTACCCAGAGGTGTATAGTAGAGTGCCACAAGGTGTTGCACACTACCTGCTCATCACCCCCTGTTCTATTTACATACCTCTATAACAACCTTACCTTAACTAATCAGGCCCCTGTCCCGGCCTTCAACATATGTATAGAACTTAACTCACTTTACACATATATGTACAGGTCTCTATGGTCTCATGAATCCATATAGCCACACACATACACATTCGTAACTCTTGGGCTTATAAATTCCCCTAAATTCCCCAATCCTCTAGAGCAGTCTAGACTGTATTTAACATTATGGCGTTCAATGGGATTAATGCGCGAATACGCTTTGTGTTCATTAAATTAGTCCCTCTTGAAGGGCTACATGACGTCTTCTTCAGGCTCATGTACCTTGCCTGCATGATGTACCAATGCAGTGCTTGCACATCTACCAATCTGTTCTACATTGTCCTTCGTTGTCTCATACAGCATTTAAAACCTTAATGTCCAGACCTGTGACGTTTGACCATCCTTAACAAATGAAGCGTGTTAGCTCTGAGCAGTCGAGACTCACCTGCAAGGTAAAATAAAAAAAGAAATATTACAAATGCCATACACATTTAAGGTTCACATACACAATTAGTTTTAAATGAAAGTATCCAATAGTATGTCCATGGAATAAATAATTACTTTCAAATTATATTTTCTAAAGATCAGAAGAGTTGAATTATCACTGGAATACCTGAATAAAAATTCGTCTTCTATACTTCTACCTATGTATGAGCTTGGATAAAGGCCCTTATTCTATACTACTACCTCTGGATAAGCCTGAATAAAGGCCCTGATTCTATACTACTGCCTATGGATGAGCCTGAATAAAGGCCCTGATTCTATACTACTACCTATGAATGAGCCTGAATAAGGGCCCTGATTCTATACTACTACCTATGGATGAGCCTTAATAAAGGCCCTGATTCTACACTACTACCTATGAATGAGCCTGAATAAGGGCCCTGATTCTATACTACTACCTATGGAGGAGCCTGAATAAGGGCCCTGATTCTATTCTACTATCTATGGATGAGCCTGAATAAAGGCCCTGATTCTATACTACTACCTATGGATGGGCCTGAATAAAGGCCCTGATTCTATTCTACTATCTATGGATGAGCCTGAATAAAGGCCCTGATTCAAAACTACTACCTATGGATGAGCCTGGATAAAGGCCCTGATTCTATACTACTACCTTTGGATGAGCCTAGATATAGGCCCTGATTCTATACTACTACCTATGGATGAGCCTGAAAAAAGGCCCTGATTCTATACTACTACCTATGGATGAGCCTGAATAAAGGCCCTGATTCTATACGACTACCTATGGATGAGCCTGAATAAAGGCCCTGATTCTATACTACTACTTATGGATGAGCCTGAAAAAAAGGCCCTGATTCTATACTACTACCTTTGGATGAGCCTGAATAAAGGCCCTGATTCTATACTTCTACCTATGGATGAGCCTGAATAAAGCCCCTGATTCTATACTCCTACTTATGGATGAGCCTGAATAAGGGCCCTGATTCTATACTACTACCTTTGGATGAGCCTGAATAAAGGTCCTGATTCTATACTACTACCTATGGATGAGCCTGAATAAAGGCCCTGATTCTATACTACTACTTATGGATGAGCCTTAATAAGGGCCCTGAATCTATACTACTACCTTTGGATGAGCCTGAATAAAGGCCCTGATTCTATACTACTACCTATGGATGAGCCTAGATATAGGCCCTGATTCTATACTACTACCTATGGATGAGCCTGAATAAAGGCCCTGATTCTACACTACTACCTATGAATGAGCCTGAATAAGGGCCCTGATTCTATACTACTACCTATGGATGAGCCTGAATAAAGGCCCTGATTCTATTCTACTATCTATGGATGAGCCTGAATAAAGGCCCTGATTCTATACTACTACCTATGGATGAGCCTAGATATAGGCCCTGATTCTATACTACTACCTATGGATGAGCCTGAAAAAAGGCCCTGATTCTATACTACTACCTATGGATGAGCCTGAATAAAGGCCCTGATTCTATACTACTACCTATGGATGAGCCTGAATAAAGGCCCTGATTCTATACTACTACTTATGGATGAGCCTGAATAAGGGCCCTGATTCTATACTACTACCTTTGGATGAGCCTGAATAAAGGCCCTGATTCTATACTTCTACCTATGGATGAGCCTGAATAAAGCCCCTGATTCTATACTACTACTTATGGATGAGCCTGAATAAGGGCCCTGATTCTATACTACTACCTTTGGATGAGCCTGAATAAAGGCCCTGATTCTATACTACTACCTATGGATGAGCCTGAATAAAGGCCCTGATTCTATATTACTACCTATGGATGAGCCTGAATAAAGGCCCTGATTCTATACTACTACTTATGGATGAGCCTGAATAAGGGCCCTGATTCTATACTACTACCTTTGGATGAGCCTGAATAAAGGCCCTGATTCTATACTACTACCTATGGATGAGCCTGAATAAGGGCCCTGATTCTATACTACTACCTTTGGATGAGCCTGAATAAAGGACCTGATTCTATACTACTACCTATGGATGAGCCTGAATAAAGGCACTGGTTCTATTCTACTACCTATGGATGAGCCTGGAAAAAGACCCTGATTCCATGTTACTACCCACAGATAAGCCTGAAAAAAGGCCCTGGTTCTAAACTAGTAAATAAAGTTTCTAATTTCTCACCAGTAGATATAGCCACCTATGTCCTACCTAGATAGGGGGTCTTCTCACCAGCACTTTAACTGTTAAAATGTCATGTGCATGAACACTGCCCTATATATATACCTCATATATAAGGTACACCCTGCATATAAGGCGCATACTGAGTTAAAGGCAGTACTATAGGGCGCAGCTGGGCTTGATCTTTAGCAGCTTAGTACAGTTCTGTAGTGGTTTAATAGCCTCGCATATAAGGCACACCCCTTATTTCGGGCAATCCTAAAGGGCGCAGTAGGGCTTCATCCTCAGGAGATGCTAACACGTTGACTATTCATGTATGATATTAAAGATTTAAAGGTCGCTGATGCAGGAGTACATCCTGCCCATTGGTCGTCATGATGGACCAATGAAGTGCTGGTGAGCAGTCTCGCCAGCACTTCATTGGTGCATCATGATGACTAACGGGCAAGTACAGGCACTGTAAAAAATAGCTGTCGAATTACATATATTCATAATCAATTTCAGTCAGCCCTGTTACTATTTTGTCTCATTAAATTTAATTGGAGCTACTCCTCTCATACAACTGACCAGTTAGGCTTTTCCCAACATTATAGCTATGTCCTTTTCAAAGGGAGCTAAGAGTCAGTTAGTGTATCACTATACCGAGGTAGCGGGTTGTCCTATGGGTGCGATCATTGCTGAAGCTGGTTTATCACTACTATCAGCTACCAGATGGGTACCACCTCCCCCCTCCCGAGAGGACTGCAGTGAATGGTTGGGATTATTTCATTGGCTAATAATTAAACCCGCTATGTCATTATAATGCTAGGACTTTGTGTCGTGCATTTGGCTCTCAACAGACAATAACTGCCGGTAGCACCACTGTAAAAGAAAATAACTGTTGAATCTACCAGGGATCCTAATAAAACTGAACAGAGAACTACCATTATCGTTTTGCAGTGAACCAGTGTAGTTTTTACAAAAAGCCCCAGGTGGCAGTACAGGATCTCTGTGAAAATAACGACAGATATCTGGTAACTTTGTGACAACGATTTTGACGTTATTTTACATTTATTTTTACAGTGTATTTTACTAAAGAAATCCATTTTCACCAACACAATTATGTATTTGACCTTTCACTCTGTTCAAAACCCCCCTCCATCGATCTCTTATCCTTAATCCCTATGCACCCAGTAGACACACACACACACCTGTACATCCCACCTCCCCCAAGGCCAAGCTAAATTGATCTACAAATGTCCCTTTCCCACTTCTGACTCTAAAAACAAGATTATACCAGCCATTGGTCACACCTTTAAATCGTCCAGCCTATTCAGACCCGAGCCTTGGCTGTCAAGGCATGGGGTCTTTGTGTTTGCCTTTATCTCAAATGCTGGCCTCAGTCCCAGCTCCACACTATAAAAAATGACAGTTGAATCCACCTGGGTTCCTTGTAAAACTGAACAGTAGACCACCATATTTGAAAAGCACTGAACCAGTGTAGTTTTTAAAAGAAGCCCCAGGTGGCAGTATGGTAGTATACAAATGCACAAGGAATCTCTGTGAAAATAATGACGGATCTCTGGCAACTTTCGGACGAGGAATGCGCTGTTTCTTTGATGACAGTGCAGCCTCTTGGCAAGTCGTCCAAAGCCGCCGCCCTTTGTTTGGTAAGCCCTGGGGGCTGTGTAAGGGGAGGCGGGTACCAGGTCATGATTCCATTATTTAATAAATGTTCCCACTGGTAAAAACACAGGGCAATTCCAAACGACTTCCCCGTATTTACCAATACTACAAAACATTGACTTTAAATTAAGCAATTACTGAATAAAGGGATTTAAAGAGATCCAAATGATCCAACTAGCAACGCCCAGATCGGCAGAAGAAATGCAGTGTCTAGTCCGATTTGGGGATTACTAAGTTATTCCCAAAGAAAAATATTGAAAGAAGAGGAACTTATGGATGCATTTGCAATACCATCATTATTTTCAATATCATCAACTTTCCCGATATGCCCCACAGCTTTTAGAGTCTGCATGATGCCTCAATGTCCATGCCGACATGATGCACCGATACAGTGGCATGATGCATAAACGAAGTACAAGTGTATCGCTATCCACACTGGATCTTGTAAAACCGAACAGTGAACCACCGGAATTGTATTGCAGTGAACCAGTGTGGTTTGTACAAAAGGCCCCAGGTAGCAGTACAGTGGTACAAAGAATGTCCATGAAAACAAAGATGGATCTCTGGCAATTTTGGGTTGGGGATTCCACCGTTATTTTGACATCATTCTTTTGCAGCACAGTGCTGAATGATTCCTCAATGATATACGATATGGACCACTGAACCACCATGCTGCTATATTACAGTTCTTGCAGATATCAGTTAAACCTTCATTTACATGAGCAAAAGAGAAAATCTAATCATCTCTTCCTTTGATCTTGGGCATGTATACAATAGCAAACACTCCCTATTCACTTATACAGCAAAGGCATAGAATCTCTAGAGGCCTTGTATTGCCTTTATCGTTGGGAGATTCTTTGATGCCGGTAAGTCACCGGCGCTGCATTCGCCCATTGTGCAGACCCTGCCGTGTTGATACACACAGATGTGATGCACCCGATAAATACTCACAGGTTCATTGCTGTCAACACTGCATAGATGCATTATGACAAGAGGTTTAAAGGCAATATATCATTCTTTTGCAATTGAAGGCAGCATGCTATCTGAAATATCCAGTTCTTCTGAGGAATCAATACATAACCTGCGAGTCTACTGGTCGGTACTGCATTTCAGCATCACGTCAGCAATTTGGCAAAGAATCATCCTTATAAATATATATGATCAGCATGATGAATAAGTAGAGTACAAATGAGTTATTCTCTACGTGTTTAATTATTACAATGATCACAGGGCATGTTTAGCAGTATCAAAGCCATAAGCAGTCCTTAAAGGGGTTACAGAGTAGTGCTAAGTGTGGAGGCTTACATCCCTGCCACCACAGGGGATGTGGTAATTGCATTTCATCACTGACATCATCAAGTTGTCACAGTCCTAGATGGCCTTATATAATTAGCTAGCTTGACTCTGGGCAAGTTGGAATGACATCAGAGCTAGAAGAGGAGCAGTGGGACTGTAATATTCTACCCTAATGATTCAGGCACCCACAATAATGCGTTACAGTCAGACTCAGTCTGCGTTTAAGCAGCGTAATAGATGCTATTATAAGTAAGGCAGTTGTGAGGTGTATTGGTAATACAGGAAGACATTTCTCTATGGGGTATGACTGCACAGCAACTGCTATTCAAAACCTTCAAAGTTAGAGTGAGCGATCATAGGTAATGCACTACGGCTGTGCTGTATGATAAGCACTTATATATAACTACATCAGATTTTGTAGGGCAGTCAATACTAGTGCAGTCAGAGTGACCACTAGATTCAAGACTGTAATATCATAAGCGTCAGGGATCCCACTATGATTTGAAGGAGGCTAGTCATACCATCTTGATCAATGCTTGTGAGAAGGGTTTATCCAAAGTCAAAGTGAGCATCTAGAGTGGGGAACATGGGAGTACATATTAATTTCCCTTACATTGTTTATAAAACATCATAACCAGACCATCCACTTCATTAACCCCAGATGCAATAGGCACCTCTCAGTCTCTTGCTAACATAGGCGCGTGACCATAAATATTCTTTCAGAATATGCATGTGTACACTGATGTAATGTTTCATTCAGACAATCCTTTTCCAAGTCCCATTGATACGTGTGCATTCTAATTCATATTTTTCTTCTGAATAAACCCTGTAATGAAAGTCTATCAGCCTCGAACCGTGCTCTTGTTATATAAATCTATCAACTAGTCTGATTCTGAAATCTATCCTGCATTGTCAATGTGTATTAACAGTCCTATCTTATATCAAGGTTTGTTATCAGTTATTTATCAGTACTGACACTTTCCACTCCTCTCTGATTATGATCAGTAATAAAATGCCTTTCCGAAATAGGCCGTCTCTCTAGATTAGATGGAATGGAGTAGGGGTGGTGGTGGGGTGGTTGGTTTTACAAATTAATGACATGGAATTTCAATAAAGGATCCTAGGTTACACTTTCCACTACCCACGCCATCTACTATTTGCGGTTCTTTTAAGGGTTTTCCTAAATATAGTACGACTGGATGCAGACAGTACGACTATACAATGATACAGAGCAGCAATACTTGATAATACTCTCTAGACCTCTAGGTTTTTTCTTAACATGCTACGGCTGCTTCTTTCGCGTTGTACCATAAATCCAAGAATTGATACTATGGATAGCAAACTCCAGCTATCAGAAGTTCATTTTCAATGCACCACCACACAGAATCCTATGTCTATAAATATCAATCCTATTCCTATGGGAATTTGGCACGACTTGGAGGATGAAGCTACGACTTTACTTTTCACGTCGTATCGAAATCCCCATAGGAATAGCATTGAGATTTGAAGTCATAGTGGTGTGTGCGATTGTAGTGCATTAAGAAATGAACTCCTGCCCCCCCCCACCCCCTCCTCGGAGAGCTGAGGAACTAAAACTGTAAAAAAAACAAACATTTCCCCGTCCCTTTGTTGTTAAGAAATGATCACTCTATAAGCAGGGGAATACCATTTATTAATACAGCTGTCACCAGAGAGAACAAAGTCCTCCAATATACACTGCACACTACACAGGGGTCACAATCTCACCTCACCCTACTACCCTAGGGACGCTGATTCCTCTTACACTGGTACCTATAATAGCTGATAGTGCCTCTCGCGGGTAATCAGCGATGGACACAGAGGGAGAGAGAGTCTGGGACATTCCCTTTGCCTGACACACCCCTAAATCCTACAGGGTCTACAAGGGGCTGCCTTCCCTCCCTGAGACAAAGAGCAGTCTAAGGACATCCACAGGATGTCCTTAGACTTAGTACACCATGCTCAATGGTCGCCTTGATGCACCAATGAAGAGCTGGCGAGTCTGCTCACCACCAGTTAATTCCCAGGTAACAAGGATACATTGGGCCAATGGCGGCTTATATTGGGCCAATATTGGCTTATATTGGGCCACGCATGGACAATCATGGCCCAATACTCCATCGCTGATTGGGTTGGAGCGTCATGCTGACCCTCCGGGACTGTTTCAACCCCATAGGCCCAGCCTGATGCTTGAATGCAGTTGTTGGCCAGGGCTGTATTCACGCGGCATAGCAACCAATGGGTATGAAGCATTGATGCATTAGCGGCCCTTAAAGTCCTAATACTCTAAGGCCTGTCTAGTGCTCTAAGGACAACCACATATACCTCATTGTGAGTACATTAACCCGTTAAGTGTTGCCTAGTACATTTAAAGACAAATGCCAGAGGTTGCAGTTTTTCGATCTGCTACCGATAATCTCAATTATCTCAGGATCGTATTAGTCTGATGTGATAAGAATACAGAAAATCAAACCATGACAAAGTGCTTAATTTTCCTGAATCATCATTTAAGTGTAAATGCCTTAGCTAAAGAAATGCATGGGAAAACATATTTCCAAAGTATATGTCATAGGTAATGCCCCTCTACTTTAGAAATACCCTACAAATTTACCCAAATGGAAATATGGATTCCAGATGGTAGTAGGGAAATCAGTTTACTTCTGTCAAATTGTCTAAAAGTTGACTTATTCCAAATTAGTTTGGTCCCCAAGTGATAGCCCCTGTCCTATAGCCCCATGCGGCGGTCCAAGTTAGTAGAATTCCCAAAGGTCTCTGGTCCTTTAACGTGGTGTAGCTCTTTATGGCACACATTGCCCTTTTTTGACCTGATCCATGACTGCAAATCTAACCACTAATTCACCAGGGGCTGCCTTCATGTATCATGACCACCAAAAGTTACACTCCTCACCATCTACCTGATGCCTTCATAAAAGCATACATGCATCGTAAAGACAAATTAATACTGATAGTTAAGACTAGAGGCAGCAAGATTCAGCCTCAAGAGGGCTAAGCGGGACCCAGACGCCATACAGACGCCATGCCGGCAGTCTGCAGCGCCCTCTATAGTGTGTTCAGGAAGGTATAAAGTCAGCAGTCGGTGAATGACACAGGCTACTGGGGGCTGGAGGTGGCTCCACGCCAAAGACGACCCTACCCAACTACTGCCCTTATCTGAAATGGATCGGCAGTGGCGGCCAGGGCAGTTATTAAAAGGGCTCATCCCGGCCTATCTTCCCGCTCCCCTATTGAAAATCACTCACACAGGAAGCGGAAGCTGTCGTTCAGGCTGCGCCAGCCGGCTGCGCACTGGTCCAGTCCGCTAGGTGGCGTCTGGGCCTGCAGGGTTGGCCCCCTAGCGGCATTGATTAGCAATAATGGAGGCCGCAGTCGTCAAATTGAACCTCTGCCGCCGACCCGGGCGCCATTTGCGCCCCGCTCCTGCTCGCTTACATGCCCGACCGGATATGGCCATCTGTTTTCCGGTTGAGGGAAGACTTGGCTGCGGCCAAAGCTCGTCCATTTCACACACACAGAAAGGTAGCTGACGGAGGTACGGACAGTGGGCGCACTCCACTACCTTTATCTCCAATAGACTCTGCCGATACCCTTACTGCCATTCCATGCCCTATCCCACACACGCCCCCTCCTGCCTTTGGTCTGTGTAGGGGCCATGTCTATCGGTGTTATCTTCTCTCACCTGTGGTTCCTTTCTTCAAATAGTTTTCTGAAAGGTGCCAGTTCATGATATATTGATAGTATGGTTGGCATATTACAACCTTTCAGGCGTGATGCTAAACTCAATGGCGGATTTAGAAGGGGGCGCGTGCACCCCCTTTTCCCCAG
This sequence comes from Acholoe squamosa, assembly GCA_949317995.1. Taxonomy (NCBI): domain Eukaryota; kingdom Metazoa; phylum Annelida; class Polychaeta; order Phyllodocida; family Polynoidae; genus Acholoe; species Acholoe squamosa. The sequence continues at coordinate 11,934,357 of OX439042.1, forward strand.
TACTTAAGAGTTTAATTACATATTTTGAGCCCCAAAATTTGCCTAAAATATGAGAGTGCCCCCCCTCCTTTTGGACCGCGCCCCCTCCTTTTCCAGATCCTGGATCCGCCACTGACACTTACTTTACCTAATTGGGAAACACCATTTCCTTAGGTACTACGATCACACACAGTCATATGACTGCAAATGTAACAACGACTGGAATGCTGTTAGACTTGGAGGGTGCAGTCGCAGTATGGTAAGAAATAACCTCTTGACCTAGCTTGACAATCGACAAGGACGCTGGCACTAAATGGTATCATGGATGGACATATCCAAGTCAGCACAGGAGGTGATGTCATCCCCAACACAACAAGTAGCGCCCCTGACGGACACCAGGAGACGAGCCATTAGTCACGTGGGTGCGGGTTTATCGTCTTATGCACGACTAAGCATGTTCTAGTTAAGTGAATATCTAGGGTGAAGGGAATGGTACTCACTGGGTTTTGGGGTGTGGAAAAGACCTATTTTGAGGTGTAACATTATAAACAGCGGTAGTGCCTGGAGGTATTTAACATCAATGTCGGGGGCTTGATTAATTTGCCAATGGGCCAGTACATTAATATGACACCACCTTTGCAATGTGTAAAGCCTACCTATGTTAGAATCAACAGCACTGAGTGTAGGCAGTAATAAAGTCTCCGGTGGTACACCTGGAAGACGCCATATTGATGAGCAACGAGATCTCATGAGAGAGTGTGAGAATGGGCTACATTGAGCGAGATTTTACGTGCGTGAGCTTCATTCTTCACATGCTTATAGATCTAACAAGGTTGAACAATTTAGCACCACCTGAGACTGAACAGACTGTCAGTGTCCCCAGATTGAACAATTAAGTTGCAGCTGAATGACGGTAGACGTAAATTTAAGCCGATTGACGACACTTTACGACATTACATGTGGCGCCACCGCACGCCCAAAGCACTGCAACTCACTGGGCCACTTTCGCTGGTCGCTGTTGGAGTACCTCTCATCAACAACACATAGTGAACGAGGGACCCAGTGGCAGCGAGACTTCAGACGAGATCGCTCAACTCGTCCGTGCCGATTTGGTAGTAGAGGGAAATACGTCTTGCCATGACCACCTCACACCGATTAGAAAGTGTAAATATATTAGAAAGTGTATTAGAAAGCTTTAGAAGGCCCCTCTGCTTTTAATGGCAACTCGTTCCTTTGTCAGTTTATTGAGCGCCGGCTGAGGTCTATGGGCCCTCTACGCCTGGTGCGCCCCCTGACGGCGGCATACCAGGCTCCCAGACAACCATTGGGGCGGGTGACAGAGGGGGGCAACAAACGACCAGATTTACATTTCATTGGCTACTCTGCATGGTCATATGGGCGGCCGAGGCGTGGCCAGCATGCTTTCTGACACGGTTTATCTCTCGGCGCCTCGTCCCCCAGGGCCGGGAGAGTGGGTGCAGGGAGACTCCCAACCTCCCAGTACTACTATCAGCTGTAACAGGGGGCGGGTTGAGTTAGTTTGTGTTTAGTGTGGGGACTAACACTGTTATAGCCTCTATTGAGGCAATGAAACTATGGAACGATTATACACTCTCAGCCGCAATTGTAAATGGGCTATAAATACTCCTGTATTACGCAGTACAACCACATGCACCTACAGCAGAATGCCCTTCTAGTATGTAGGTTCATACCTACAACAACTACACCTGTATTGGAGAATAAAAGCCAGTTTATTGTATATATATACGTTGTGGAACGGACAGTGTAGTTCACGCTGCTCTGTACTGGATAAGCACATCTACAGACTAAAGACACCCCATTCCCATTTCATCGATTGTCAAGATTTCAATATTCCATCATAGATTGTCATGTTTCAAGTTTATAAGGAGAAAAGGCCTGTACTGTCAATTTACCTAAATGTCCATAGCATCAGATTGACAATACCGACCTGAAGTCTCTGATGTACATCATACTAACACTACTGGCTTCCTTTTTTATATATTTTAAATGGATATACAAATCTATGCTGTCTCATGTCTTGTAGAGGCCTTCCTACTCCTCTGCCTCTTTGATAACGACTATCAGTACTTCAGTATTCCGTTCTATTGCTGCTTAAATAGCACAGTTAGGCATTTCCTTGCCTACAGAGCAGTCTGCCCGTGACTAGGCAGGATGACAGCTCTTATATCACTGCCACCCTACACACAGGACTGACCACAGGGCCTGGCCACGGCTGTACAACTGCTATCTGTGTCAACAACCGCTGTTATCTCTACTCCATCGTCTGAAAACACTCCCCACCTTATGCTGTAATGGAGGTAACTTCCTATAAATCAAGAAGTGATGCCAATATTGGGGGGGGGGAGTGGTTCCAAAATTGGTCACACCTGGAGGTTGTTTCAAAAGGATTGAGATATGGATTCTCACTGTAGCTACGTCACCTTCCAGTTCCCCGCTCTTCTACACCCTGAGAAGTGACTTCCCACCTCATACTGTAATGGAATTTACTTCCTCTGAGTAAGATCATCACACCTAAACGCCGTATTACTGAGGCCAGGTAATTGAAAGAAGGAACTGCCTGTGAATGGGTTCTTACTTTGGAAGTACTCACTGATTCTGGACCACTTCTGACCCATTCAGTTAGTCAGTAGCTTATAGCAACACAACAGAGAAGAAATTACCACCGGTCAAACAGTTCCATTTTGCACCTCCAGCAGAACTGAATTCTAACAGTTTGGCCACATTCTCCTACTTCCTCTGATGCTGGCAACAGCTTTGTAATACACTTTCTTTGACACAGATATTTGGATGCTACTACAGACAGTGCCTTTTACACAGATAGCGGTTGTACACCCCCATACCCCCAAGGTCACCCAGCTATGACCTCTAGGCTGTTGGCACGGCTTAGCAGGGCATAACGGGGGATGGGTCTGATCGATTGGACATCTCGCCTTCAGATTAATATTTTACAAGATGTAAAGATATTGAAAAGCTGACAAGGGGGACGTCGTCGTTGGAGATTTAGGATGGAGCCCTGGGCAGAGTCTGTGTCGGGTGACGGTGAAGAAATATGGAAGGATTAAAAACGGAGTCTGTGTGAATGTAATACATAGATAGATTCACGATCATATTTGTATATAGCTCCAGACAGAGGGTTATTGTATGAGGTCCAGCCGACTGAAACGATCATCAATTTAGAACTATGCAGAGCCTCTGTTTGTTTATATCATCAGGCTATTGGTTAGAAAAAAGAAAAGAACATTCTATCATTTATTGGCTTATGAACATTGAGAATGCTGCCAGATGCCGTGAATTACGGCGAGGACATCACCGTATAAGGATGCTGTCAAAATAAGAGTGGAATCCTTGTCTCAAAATTGACATATGTATCTTTGTTTTCACGGAGATTCCCTGTACCACAGTGCAGATTTTACTGCTTCATTGTAGAAACTATACACTGATTCACTTTAATGCAATAACAACAATGCATCGTTCAGCTTTATGAGAATTCCTAGTAGATTCAATAGTTATTTATCACTGTGTAGATATTGTCTTTAGCCTCTATGGTGAATAAGTTCGGTGCAGCTCACCAAACTTAAGGGCGAGTTAATCGCCAGAGCTGCATCCCTGATATGGTATTAAACCAACAAGTATGGTCTTTAACAAACTTTCTGCTTTCATAGGATATAATTGATGCTGAATCCTGGTGTACTTGTATCAAGACACAGTCTTATGTTCTACGTAAAGTGAAACCCTACACCAGCGACCATGGGCGTGTACTAGTGACCAAGTTAAGTCTGTGTAGGTGTTTCATATATACTAAGAGAGGGTTGGCCACTCAGGGCCTTTGCCGCCCTCTGGCAGATACCCTTTGAACTATTTCCTGTACATATAGCCATGGGTGACAGAGGTGAGGGGGGGGGGGTTGGCAAAGTCCCCCCTCACCTCTGTCAACAATGGCTATGCATAGGAATAGAGCTGCCAGAGGGCAGCATCAGTCATAGAGTGTCACACCCTCTCCTTAGTATATAGATAACAACTACACAGATCCAACGTGGTAACTAGTACACGCCCATGCCAGCGACAGTCTTGTAGCCTGCCTGATAGCTACGCCCGCTTCCATATACTTCTTACAGCGATGCCAAAGTATAGCCCAGGCTGTAAGTAGTACACGAAAACAGGTATATGCGACAGGCAATCTATATATGTCTGGCTCTGCGTTAGAGCAAAGTAACTTTACTTCACTTTAGAGTAGACTCATTTCTACATTAAATGCCCCTTTGACAGCCATTCCAATGTGGATGTACAGTCAACCACAGTCAACCACTGTGTATAAGGAATCTCTATGGAAAGGACTATTAACCAGCTCTCCATTATTTTAAAAGCACATTCTAAGAAAATGAAACAACTGTTGAATCTACCAGGGATCCATGTAAAACTGAAAGGTGAACCACTGTAATTGTATTGCAGTGAACCAGTTTAGTTTCTAGATTAAAGCACTGCAGTGCACAGTGTGGTACACGGGGTCTCGGTGAAGATAACCGTGGATCTCTGGTAAATTTGAGACAAGGATTTCAGCATAATTATGACAGCACTTTAGTGCCCTTTCCTTAACAAATAGTGCACTTTCCTTAACAAATAGTGCATTTTCATTAACAAATGGTGCACTTAACTTAACAAATAGTGCATTTTCCTTAAAAAATAGTGCATTTTCCTTAACAAATAGTGCATTTTCCTTAACAAGTGATGCACAGGCGGCTTTTCAAAGCTTAGTTCCAGGCTAGCTTAGAATGTATCCTGAGTGATATGTACATGTCTCAACTGTACATGATCGGAGTTATAGAATCCTGGACTACATGCTTCATACACGAGACTTTATTTCTAACCCTTTATGGGCCGCTGATGCATCAATGTATCATGCCCATCGGTGCATCATGCCGACCAATGGGCATGATGCACTCCTGCATCAGTGGCCCTTAAAGGGTTTTAAAAAATGAACCTGTTCCAAAAGTGGTTGGTCCCTCACATTCTTGTTGGCATGCAAGATCTAAATTCCCCTCAGTAAATGTCGTGCTCATACAAGATGCTCACGTCACAGAGGGGACTGTAATTATAAACCAGGCAAAATCAATAAAATATGAGGTGAAAATTTAAATTCTATTGTAATAAGTAAATGATGTTATCAATGTTGATCATTCAAAAAAATAGCACAGTCTAATAGCTCAGTAGAGATTGAGTAGGACATTTCCTCAAAGAACACTGATATGACATGTTATGGTGGGTACCCTGTCGCTGAATAACAACCACTTCCAGGGACAGGCTTGGTTCTATCTTATTAGTTCCTATCAGTGAATGTCGCCAGTAACCAGCTCCAGTCCCGCTTAGATCCAGTACAACATCTAACATATTACATATGGCCTGTCTAGTGAGCAGCACATTTTCTACCAGTAGCATATATTTAACAATATTTCACTAAGTATAGTCTTCCAAGCAGATATTTAGCACCTAGACTCTTACACACACTCTCCCAAACCTTCATTCACTCTCCCCCCATTAGCAAGAGCCCATGTCACACTCTCCAAGCAGACCGAGCAGCAGCTCGGGCGCCGTGGAGATAAGCAGGAGGCCCCATTGGGACCTGCGCCCGCTGTCAACCCAAGCAAAATGCACTTCAGCCGTGCTATGCCACCAGGGGCCGCCAGCAGGCCGCCACCCGTGCCGATTATCAGTATCACGCAGGCGCTATGTGATTAAAAGCCGTAACGGACTCGGGCCTCCCCCGGGATGCACGGGAAGGCTCTAATATGAAGCTAGCTGCACGGAGCTGTTAGTGGGAGCGGGTGGGGAGGGGGGGTGCACATGTATAGGTGGTATATGCACTATAAAACATGTCATTGAAATAATGGCGGAATACTTGTGCCGAAGTTGCCAGATATCCGCCGTTATTTTCAAAGAGATTGCTTGTACCAATGTGTCATTGAAACAACAAAGGAATCCCTGTCCTAACGTTGCCACAGCTCTTTCGTTATATTCTCAGAGATTCCTTGTACATTTGTGTACCATTGTACTGCCACCCCCAGTGCTGTAAGCGTGGTGCAAATCATGTTTCCACCTAGTATTTAATTGACGATAACAAGCATGTTATTTTGCTGATAAGTGATAGTTTTTACTCTGCTCCAACAACCCCATGCAGCCACCCCCCAGCCCCATACATCACACACTGTTTATCAGTAATACCGCGTCCTTTAAGGTTGTAGGTGATAATGGTATGTGGTAGTGAGATAACACGTTATCACGAGCTGTTATAGTCACATTTACATTTTCACCTTTAACCCTTTAAGGGTCGCAGATGTATTAATACGCCTTGCCGACCCCATGGGGTCAATATACTTGATGCTAGATGGTCAGCATGATGCACCAATGACGCCAGTACTTTATTGGTGCACAAATCAGACCAATGGGCTCGACGCACTCCTGCATCAGCGACCGTTAAAGAGTTAAGGGTAATCATTGGACCAGTGCTTCATGCCCATTGGTTGTCATAATGTACATGGTGGTTTCATCCTCTAACTAAAGAGCCAACGCCGCATTGGCATATCAACTTTTTTTAAATTATTTATCAATATTATAAGATGCCCAAATGCAGTTCTTAAATATTGCTCATAGGCCATAATAATGTGAGCAGTGAATGGTGCCTAAATTTCAGTATGTTATCATCCTTGCAGGATTGGCGTGATGCATGTGCGAAATGCTTGGCTTTAGATTAAATGAAGTATCTGGTAGGTTCCTAATCCACTCGTACTCACTGACACAAACACAAACTAATTTAGTGGACTATGTAATATGGTCTATATAGTTGCTACCCATTGTCTATATAAAAGTTTAGATTGTTCTCATATTAGAAGCAATCAGAAAACCACACATTACCTGTTAGGGCTTCTCTCTGTGATCTCCATACCCATGACATTTGAAAAGACAGAAGTGTGACCACATCACTAGAGAAAATCGACTCTTTTTAAAGGTAACTTACGGTCTAGCTGTGTTATCGACAGCTTTATAATATAGATCTATATAGTTTATTGGCAAACCTTTCTGTGGTAGATATTGAAAACATTAAGGACTGACAATGACAGCTTCTTCAAAATCAATCACTCAACTCAGAATTATCACTATAGTCCAACAAGCAATTCTGTCACCCCCTCTACTCCATATCAGGGAATCCCTCCTAGACTTGTCGATACCCAGTTAGACATTTGGAAATGTCCTTCCTGTGGCGCATGCGCTCTGGGTATGGAAGTCCCAGAAGGCTTGAGGAGGTCGGTAACATTGGACTCAGGGTTTGGTCAGGATGGGTATGGGATCCACAGGGGAGAAGGGGTGGGGGGTCTGTTGGAGTCAGATTGGGACAGGGGGGCCCTTGGTGTGTTTATAGAGTATCGACCAACAGCCCTCTATGGGCCGCTTGGCGCTTTAAGCCATCATGTACACAGTCTGATCGTCATGATATACACCGATACCCACTCACGCTCTCTCTGCCTAGTGGCTGCTAGCGCTATATGGCACTGATATCACGCTATTTGGATCCGCCAAAAGTGGCTGGAAGTGGCTGGATTTCAGAACAAGGCAACATAGCCTGAAACCACCAAGCTCATTTCATGTTTCAAATGATTTCTTATTGTTACTACTGATGAGGAAAACTCATAGTTTTTGACAAGAATAAATATTATGATAGTAGAAATTAATGCCATTTCTCGATATTTAGCTGATTTTTATACACAAAGGTTTGAGACTACAGCTCTCAAATCAAAACAACCCAAAAGCAAGATGGCCACCAACAGTTTCTCAAGGCCATTCTTGACTGACTTTCAGAAGCTACAGCTCCTTTAGATGTTGGAATTAAACAATAATTTTTTGTCTAGAGCTAGATTATTATGACAAAGGTATCGTCGTAAGATTCAAATATTACGGGGACATCTCTTATATGCCACTCTGGAACGTAAACAATCATGTTTGTTAGGCACAGACGTACAGGGTCGAGAAGGACATGAACACAGCACCATCTGAATCCAGGCACTGTGAGGCACGGATGTAGTCATGATGCATGGATGCAGCGTTTAAAGTGAGTCTTCTCTGCAGGGCTGCATTCATGTATCAGGCCGACCTTTTAAAATTTAATGTTATTTAGAATATCACAGAGGGCTGGCATGATGCAATACTGTGGTACTGGCGAGTAACTTACAAGCATCATATTGATGTATCATGCCTACAGAGCAGCAGGAATTTAGAGGTATCATTTAACCCTAAAAGGGTTATGGCCGAGGTTGGACAGGGTGGGGAGGGAAGGAAAGGCAGAGGTCTCCAGTTCAATACAACCAGAAAGTCCATTTTGGAATCAAAGAGTGTTGAAGGGCGATAATAGAGGGAGTTATCATTGGGCGGTGGTGCGGTGGGACGGCAGGGTTAGAGGTGGGGGGAATAGGGCAGTCAGGGGAGGGGGGAGGGTGATGGATCAGATCTCAGAGAGCACCTTTTACTGAGGAGTACGCTAACAGAATGGTGTTTTGGCTGACAGTATTTTCAGATCAGGTGTGGAAACTGGGGTATAGTAGGGTAGGTTATTAAAACAGGGCAGGGCAGAAGCTAGGTTATGGCATGGCAGCGCTTGGAAAGACAGGGCAGGGCAATGCAAATTAAGCCGGAATAGGAAAAGGCAGAGAGGAACAGGGTACGACAGTGTATGATAAATAAAAGATATTACTCAAAAGGCAGTGGCGGATCCAGGATTTCGAAAAGGAAGCGGCACACCCCTCATTTTATACCTTATTTGGGGCTAAATCTTAGGGTAAAAACGGGTAATCTCTCAAATACTGGCAGAAAGGAGGGGCGCCCCCCCTTCTAAATCCGCCACTGCCGTAAAGGAGTGAGAAGTAGCTGGAAAACATCTTCCTAGCAAGGTGATGATGATTTAACAGTAAAAGGACAGGAATCAGTGGAGAGCCAGATTCAGTTTCTTCACAACCCCTGTGAAGAATGGGTCCCCCTTACAATCTATTATAAGGCTCATTTTAAACATAAAATGAAGTATGCTACACCCCCCCCCCCACGGCTCCATGGCGCAGTGCCATAGCCTAGCAAGGCCAATAGTCAAGGTGGGAACTGGAGGGGGGCAGGGAGTGTCCTGTAGGCAAGCTATTAGCTCGGGTCGGGGGGCGGCGGTCCTCCACGACCACAGGGGTGGGCCAGATCAGTCTGCAACAGCCAGATAAGCAGCAGGGGTAGGCCCTGGAGGCCCCCGCCAGGAGAAGGCCTCCGCCTGGAGGAGACCCCCGCCTGGAGGGGGCTTCATAGAGTCCTCCAGTTTCCTCCCACCCCCATCCCGGCTCCCATACGGGACTAGCACATTGCTGGTACTAAGAGATTCATGTAGTCGGGGGCTAGATCACCACTTGCTCTCTTTGTACAGTCTATTTTGACAACCTGCCAATTAATTACTATACATGGGATTTTTCAATAAATCATATGTGTGGATTCTCCATATCAATAGCTTTATGTTACTGATCTAGAAATGGATTAAATATTTGAAATGAAAGAGCAATAGGTCATTGAAATTTCTGTTTGACACAACAGGTAAGCCAATCAGGACATTGTCTCTTATCTGGGTTATCACCTTCTTTCACACCTGAAACAATAGAGAGTTACTTAGGGTGATTGAGATAAGGGGCAGGGTGTAGCTTATCAATCTTATCACTGACCATTTTTCTTGAGACTGATAAGAAATTTACCCAGAATGCCCTGCTCTGGAGTCGGGGGACTAACCAATATGGCGGGGACCATAGCCTGATATGCTAATGCCCTATAGACGTCAGCACCATCTCTGGTTAGCACTTTAACACTTTAAGGGCCGCTGATGCATTAATTCAACATGCCCAATGGTCATCATGATGCATGAATGCAGCCCTAGCTAGTAACTCACCAGGGCTGCATCAATGCATCATGCAGACCCTACGGGATTGATACACAAACTCCTGTTGGAGGACCGCAAATATGAAATAGGGATTTCCATATCTGAAATATGAACCCTCCTTGTTTGAAACATGCAGATGCATCTTCCTCGTCTTTTCCCTAGAGTGAAATAACCTTCGGCATTAAAGGTCCTCCTATAAATGAATGTATCATGCCAGTTGGTCGCTATAGTGCATCAATGAAGCCCTGGTAAAAAACCTGCCAGGGCTGCATTCATGCATTATGACGACCCTACAGGATAGCTGCACTCCAGGAGGGTCGGCATGATGCTCCAATGAAGTGCTGGCGAGCAGTCTTGCCAGCACTTCATTGGTTCATTATGGCGACCAATGTGCTTGATGCATTAATGCATCAGCTGCCCTTAAGGCTGATAATACATTCATGTACCAGGCCCATTGGTCTTTGTGATGTATGAATGTATCCCATTAAGGTAAATCAGAAATTCTGGTTAATATTCTTGACTTTTGGTGAAGTGCTTCAATTCCCAGGCAGGTTTCCTGGGTATAAAGATGTGGTGAAATTCTAAAATAGACCCTTGTCCGACTTACATCCTGGCAAACGCTTTGTGTGGTGAGTTTTCCAGAGAGTATAGGAAATAGTGAACATGACAGGGGGTATCCTAAAATAAGTTTTATAAATTACACCAATTTTAATAGAGAAAATTTGAAGGGAGTATTCTAAGGCATGAATGCCTAGCCTTGAAGGGAGAGAAGAAATATTGGTGAGAATTACAATTTTCACTCTCATCATAAATTTTCACTCTCTTTGATATTGTGAACTACCATCCCGGTCAGTTACTTGCCTTACTTACCTTACTCACCAAGGCTACAGTCAAGCGTAATGCCAAACCCATGGGGATGGTATGATGCAGCACGACCAGAGCCCGCCAAGGCTTATTATAGTGCAGACACGATGAAGGGTTAAAGTGTATGTGGCGCACAAAGGATTAACCTTTTAGGGGCCGCTGATGCATTAATGCATCATGCCCATTGGTCGTCATGATGCACCAATGAAGTGCTGGCAAGACTGCTCTCCAGCACTTCATCAGAGCATCATGCCGACACTCCGGGAGTATATGTATCAACCCCATAGGGTCACCATGATGCACCAATGAAGTGCTGGCAAGCAGTCTCGCCAGCACTTCATTGGTGCATCATGACGACCAATGGGCATGATGCCCTCCTGCATCAGCGGCCTTTAAACGGTTAAATCCACCTGACGACACACCCCCATGGCTACTCACCTCAGCCATAAAACATGGCGGAAATTACCTGCCGCACTGAGAATACAATGCCATTCGTTACCCGCCCAGACAAAGCTAAAACAGCCACGCTGATTGGCTGCCTATGATCGATTTTAATAGCGCCATTCTTATTGGTTAGCTATAGGAGGCTTGGGGAAGTTATGGAAAGGAAGGATGGATGGATAGAGGGATGGATGTTAGGACAGATAGATAGAGGGGGCTGATGACGTTGAGATAAAGGCATCCCCCGTGCTATGGTATCCATCTTGTTGGTGTTGTAGCTGGGGTTGTAGATTGTCTACCTTTACTCAATAGGAGAAGAATAGACAAACTATAGCGAAATTTCATTCATATGGAGAGTAAGATTTCCTGAAAGATATCAATCCTGAATATCTGAGAATAAAGCGTGGCCTGAGCGTTCAAGCCGAAGATGCTAATTTTTACAAGTTTAGAAAGAATAGAGCTAGAAAACGATAGGAAAAGTCAGGACAATTGATTTATAGATAACTGCAGCCAGAGTCCAATGAAGTACTGCGTATGATTTGAAGTGGGGCAGTCGTGGCATGTTAAGAAATACTCCTCAGTGCAGCTACCCACCCAGGGGTATGTTTCAAAAGGATAGACGATTTGACTCTTTTTGGGATCGTTTACGATCACAATTGTAAGATTTGTACAATTGTGATTGTAGCTTTCAAATGCACAACACAAAATAGTACAGATTCCTGGACAAGACCCCAGACTATTTCTAATTATAAAACAAGTAGTGCTGTTGTGCATTGTGTAGGACTATTTGTACTATCACCTTGTACGGTTTTATTTGTACTAGATAGTTGGTGATCGTCTAGAGGGCCTACTTCCTACTATTATCTGATTGTAGGGCCATTTGGTGATCGTTCTGAAAGATACCCCTGGAGCCCCCACTAATGAGTCGAAGTCAGAGGGAGAGAGGAGAGGCAGGGGGAGGGGGTGGGGCGGTTATAAAACACTAATTCCGAGTAATCCAGGCCTAATTCTGGTCGATATGGATTAATTGTGACAGGAGGTGGCAAACCCTGACATTACCCCATTGGTGAGTTGAGATTGTGAGTCAGAGCCCTGGAGGGTCTTGCCAAGCGATAACGGGGGGATACCTCTGTAAATTCTGATCAGATCTCAGGTCGTGTTCAGGTGGGCCATCGCCATGTGTGCAACTCGGCATGGCATTGCATGTTGTAAACAAAGCATGGTAGTTTCTGGGTAGTAAAGGTGAACATATTCTGAACAGATCGAGATTCATATAGAAATGTTACGACCTGGGGAAGTTTACCATAATTTAATGTTGAGGAAAGCCTGGCATATACTAACCACCAGAATATTTTCTGTTCTATTTTCCTGTTCCTGTGACTTGAAGAGAGGCATAGTGGGAGTTATAATAGTTTAAGATCACTATGATTTGCTGCTTCATATAGAGTGGTACCCTGTGGGTTTAAACCTAACGACACACAGAACACTGCAATAGACGGGTAAAATCGACAAGTGGACAAGGCCACTTTTTAAAATCGACAAGTGACATAGGGTTGGGTGACAAGGGACAAAACCACTTCTTAAAATCGACAAAGGGACAAAATCAATTCTTAAAATCGACAAGGGACACAGGGTTGAGTGACAAGGGACAAGAGTCATTTCTTAGAATCGACAAGGGACACAAGACCCCCCTATCTAGGGCCCTAAAAAACCAAAATTGACCCTGATATGACGCAGACATCAGCAGGACCACAGCTCATACCCCCCGGGGGGGGGCGACTTAAATTTTTCTTACCCAGAGGTGTGGTCATGGACATGAACATCACACCCATAATGGTGCATGCTCATTTCTAAATATATGACCCATATTGGCGTAAGTTCTCAAAATGGTACACCCATATTGGTGCAGTCCAAATGGGTGCAATATATCCATATTTGTATTGCATAATGTCTATAGTTTAGTTACTCCATTCCCCACATGTTCTGCTGATACACTCAAAGGTTGCTTTCAGGAGGTCCAGCTGACCTGCATAATATATGACAACATTTTGATATTAGCATAACACCATAGCTTGTCCTGAGGGGTGGTAGGGGTTTGCGGCCAGGAGTCTTATAGCCAGTGGACATCATGCTCCTAATCCCCACTCCACTTGCTTGTTCATGACAGGACCTCCCTAAGGGAGCAATGTAGAATAATTAGATTGTCTCCTTTTACCAATATCAATGTTTTTCTAACGTTCACTTTTATTTGATGTAACACTGTAGTCAAGTGGCTGTTTGGGGTTTGTTTGTAATAACTTGTAGTTGTGGTACTAATTACAACCCCTGTGTATGGTGGACTCTTACCCCCTCCCCCCTCTCAGTTCGATGTCTTACCCATGAGACATTTACCATTGAAATAACATACACATATGGCGTGCGCCATTCCATGCCTTTGGAGCTAAGAAAGGACCCATATCACGCCAAATTATGACCACACCTCCCGGTATGGGTGATGCCGAGTCACCCCCCAGGGCTCATACCCCCCCTTGCCATGTGACACCCATCCCCAGGCGGAACCGGAACCACATCCAAATCCTTGTCACCAGAGGACACCACTGGTGACACTGCCCACTCCCAGAGGGTGCCATCCGGTCACGACCAGTGTGCCACCTGGTGTGAGGTGCTGCAGTGAGGACAGATTGGAACAGGGTCTGATGTGAACAAAATGGCGGCTGACCTGACACGCAGCCAGACCTGTGCACCTGTGCACTGTCACTGGTCACTATGAATAGGCAGGCATTTTGTTAATTGACCATGTACGGTCCATTTTTGTCCGTATTGAAATTCTAATGTAATTCAACAACCTCAATTTATGGTGAGGACCCGGGATTATCTGTCTGCACAGACATATTGTCACTGAGTTTGCAATACCGACATAGCTACATGACAGACAATGAATGATATGCCAAGAATGAAGTTAGTTCCAACGTTGGAACTGGGAGTTCATAGTTTCAGCCAAAGAGTTGCGCTCATGGGAACCAGTTCCATTCCGAATGATGTTTATAATATATGAACAGGCCATTCAGAATTTGTCGGTGAGTGTGGGGGACACGGTCTAACTATTACACCTCTATAGGAACAGAGGTTAGGGGCCAGACATCCTTAATAACCCGCCAGAGGTCCCTGCTGCTGCAGCTTGTGGCTACTGGCTACTGGATACTGTGGGCAGGTGGGGTTGGGGTGAGTTTAACCCAGGGGTTTGCTATTTTATCCATCCAGGGGTCCCATATATATCTCATCTAGGATTTGTTTCTTACTTAAACGGCAAAATTGTGAGTGCAAAATTGCTTGATAATTGAAACTTAAAGATACCACATCTAACCTTATGGTCCTTGGATTTAATGATTCATCAATATAGTTCACTTACCAGCACTGCATTTGTGCATCATGCTAACCCTTTAGAAATGCATCACCCTGGTTGCCTCGGCATGATCTTCATATATAATAAAGGTGAGAGATTTACAAGCACTGGATTCAAGTATACACCCTGTCTGTCCTCATACACCCCTGTCCATCCTAATACACCCCTGTCCGTCCAAGTACACCCCTGTCCATCGTAATACATCCCTGTCCATCCTAATACACCCCTGTCTGTCCTAATACACCCCTGTCCGTCCTAATACACCCCTGTCTGTACTAATACACCCCTGTCCATCTTAATACACCCCTGTCCATCCTAATACACCCCTGTCCATCCTAATACACCCCTGTCCTTCCTAGTACACCCCTGTCCATCCAAATACACCCCTGTCCATCCTAATACACCCCTGTCTGTCCTAATACACCCCTGTCCGTCCTAATACACCCCTGTCTGTACTAATACACCCCTGTCCATCCTAATACACCCCTTTCCATCCTAATACACCCCTGTCCTTCCTAGTACACCCCTGTCCATCCTAATACACCCCTGTCCATCCTAATACACCCCTGTCTGTCCTAATACACCCCTGTCCATCCTAATACACCCCTGTCTGTCCTAATACACCTCTGTCCGTACTAATACACCCCTGTCTGTACTAATACACCCCTGTCCATCCTAATACACCCCTGTCTATCCTAATACACCCCTGTCCGTACTAATACACCCCTGTCTGTACTAATACACCCCTGTCTGTCCTAATATACCCCTGTCCATCCTAATACACCCCTGTCCATCCTAATACACCCCTGTCCGTCCTAATACACCTCTGTCCGTCCTAATACACCCCTGTCTGTACTAATACACCCCTGTCTGTACTAATACACCCCTGTCTGTCCTAATATACCCCTGTCCATCCTAATACACCCCTGTTTGTCCTGATACACCCCTGTCCGTCCTAATACACCATGTCCATCCTAATACACCCCTGTCCGTCCTAATATACCCCTGTCTGTCCTAATACACCCCTGTCCGTCCTAATAAACCCCTGTCCGTCCTAATACACCCCTGTCCATCCTAATACACCCCTGTCCATCCTAATAAACCCCTGTCTGTCCTAATAAACCCCTGCCTGTCCTAATACACCCCTGTCCATCCTAATACACCCCTGTTTGTCCTGATACACCCCTGTCCGTCCTAATACACCATGTCCATCCTAATACACCCCTGTCCGTCCTAATATACCCCTGTCCATCCTAATACACCCCTGTCCCTCCTAATAAACCCCTTTCTGTCCTAATACACCCCTGTCGATCCTAATACACCCCTGTCGATCCTAATACACCCCTGTCCGTCCTAATACACCCATGTCCTTCCTAATACACCCCTGTCCGTCTTAATACACCCCTGTCCGTCCTAATACCCCCCTGTCAATCCTAATACACCCCTGTCCATCCTTATACACCCCTGTCCATCCTAATACACCCCTGTCCATCCTAATACAGCCCTGTCCGTCCTAATACACCCCTGTCCATCCTAATACACCCCTGTCCATCCTAATACACCCCTGTCTGTACTAATACACCCCTGTCTGTCCTAATACACACCTGTCCGTCCTAATACACCCCTGTCCATCCTAATACACCCCTGTCCGTCCTAATACACCCCTGTCCGTCCAAATACACCCCTGTCCATCCAAATGCACCCCTGTCCGTCCTAATACATCCCTGTCCATCCTAATACACCCATGTCTGTCCCAATACACCCCTGTCCGTCCAAATGCACCCCTGTCCGTCCTAATACATCCCTGTCCGTCCTAATACACCCCTGTCCGTCCTAATACACCCCTGTCCATCCAAATGCACCCCTGTCCGTCCTAATACACCCCTGTCCATCCTCTGCACTGTATAAAATAACTGTTGAATGTACTTGGGATTCTACTGAACAGCCAAACCACTGTAATTGTATAGAATTGAGGAGTGTAGTTTTTACAAAAAAGCCCCAGGTTGCAGAATGGTAGTACACAAATATACAAGGAATCTCTGTCAAAATAACTATGAACCTCTGACATATTTGTGACTAGGATAACATCGTTATTTTGAAAACATTTTTTTACAGTGTGGCTTGTAATGTGTTCTACATGTTTTACATTAATGTGCAGCATTAGTGTATGGATGCAGCATGGCAAGTTTTTAAGTGACCTTTTCAAACATCTTCAAGCGGTATCTTGAAATATGCAGTGAATTAATCCACTTAAATCCGTCTAGTATTAGATATATTGTTTTAGCCATTAGAATAAAATCAGGTCAATATTTATTATACCTGATAAATGCCAGGTTGGATCTGAAGGTTTCATGGGTAGACTAAATCATCATTTTGCAAGTCTATTATTCAATAAGCATGTAACCACACTGTATAAAATAACTGTTGAACCTACCATGGATCCTCGTAAAATGGTGTTCAAACCACCATAATTGTATTGCAGTGAGCCAGTATAGTTTTACAAGAGACCACAGATGGCAGTACAGTGGTACAAGGAATCTCTGTGAAAATAACAATGGATCTTGGGTAACTTTGGGACAATAATTCCTTCATTATTTTGACAAAATTTTTTTCCCCAGTGCATTACATTAAAACAATCAATTTCTCTCTATGTTGGATCTCTACTCTCCAATGTTTCTTTGTTAATATTGCCTGTACCCTTGATTTATCTGCCTCATAAACACAATATCTACCTCCATGGGTTATTATCTGTGGATAGGCCTCTGTCATAAGGTATAAATTGATGGAGATGTCAAACCTTAACCCATGTCACCAATATACTGTAAGCAGATAGTGTATTGGTCCATAATGTCTATTGGTCATGATGCATGTATGCAGCCCTGGTGAGTCTACTGAACAGGACACCATTTATGTATCATGCCTACCCTACAGGTACTCTCACAGAAGGGGGAGGGTATCAGCCCTCAGATGCTGTAGTTGAGTGCTTGCTAGCTGACTCTTCAGCACTTCACTCATGCAGTATGCTGACCGATGTGCATACTGTACTCCTGCATCAGAAGTTCTAACTGCACGTGAAGGGTTATGCACTGACTAGTGTTATTGTTGTTCATGATACAGCAAATATGTAGCACACCATAGGCAATTTCAAGGACCATGTTGTTATACAGGATTGATACTCTACCAAGAACTTCATGCATGCTCATTTGAAAGGGTTAACCCTTTAAGGGCTGCTGATGCAGGAGTGCATCATAGCAGTGCATCATGCCTATTGGTCGTCAGGATGCACCAATGAAGTGTGTGCGAGACTGCTCGCCAGCACTTCATTGAAGCGTCATGCCGACCCCACAGGGTTGATAAATAAACTCTCGGAGGGTCGTCATGATGCTCCAGTAAAGAGCTGGCGAGACTACTTGCCACCACTTCATTGCCATCACTACACGGTTAACACATGCAGGACTGAGAGGACTGACCTAAGTGGGTGGATCGTACATTCCTCTATAGAAACAGGAGGGTGTTGCTTGTATGCTAAATAGGGCTGGGAGTAGGCAACTCTTTTCCAAAGAAGTTATTCTCTGCTTCACCATTTAACTTCCACTCACCATTATTAGTCTGAAAAGGCACCTGGCTTCCTTTAAAATGGTGTGTGCTGCACTATGTGATACTTTTTCATGTGCTCATTTTTCGACCACTTGTGTGTAACATAAAAAAAGCTAGGACTGCAAAGAAAGAGACTGCTGCAAGTAAGACACTTCTTAGGCAAAACTACCCTTTTCCATAGGAGTAACACCCTCCAGGGACTCGTGTCAATCCCTCATTCATATCCACACAGCGCGCTGCAAAAAGCAATCCTTATTCCTTTAATCTAAGATTATGTTGATAGAACAGCCACTTTTTCAATCATCTATAATAATCTGCCTCCCCGTGTCCATTTAGAAGCTGCTAGTAAGGAAAAGGAATGATCATTTATCAGGATCATCACTCTTTCTTAAGTCCAATCATTACATTTTTTCTCTTTTAACGTTCTGTTCATTCATTGCTAGCTGTATGAAGAACTTATATATACTTCACAAAGCCTGAGCAACAGGCATGATGTACTCACGTCTCTTCTAACATACCACCTTTTTACAATGATGATAGTCGATCGGATGAGTGTAAAAGAAGTTTCAGTGTTCACTAATGACGTGACAACCTACTGGGTCTTTCTGCCTGATCTTTCAGCTTGATCCCCTGTTAATTCTAGAAAAAAAAGATATTTCTTTGTGAATTATGGGTCCATAAATATGTCACAATAGCCCCTAATTCTGAACACAGGCCCCTAAATCTGGACAGTGGAATTATCTATTAGATACAAATTGTAAGATGATAATATTTTCTCTTGAATTTATCATCCTACAAGATCATCTAAATGGAAACTAGCCTTGAGTTCAATGTACACCATTCGGGTAGTATCAATGGGGAGTTAGGGGCCTTAATAAGAATCTTTGAGATATGGTGACTACCGTATGACTACCCATGCAGTATCTCTCATATATGAACTAATCCAAGATGTTATTGATATAGAATATATTTCATATGATAGACAGACATATGATAACAAACATATGAGCAGTATAACGAAATCGGGTCAGTATTTTAACTATAATGGTGCAAGGTGTCCGGAATTAGGGGCCCCTTAGTGGTAGGGTAGTCCTATTGTTAAGTCATTCGTGAAATGTAAAAGAATTGATATAAATGTCAAAAATCATCCAGATCATTCAATTTCTGGTTGATATGGATGCATTGTTACTGAGAGTTTGAACATAAATCCCATTCTAGTCACCATATTATTCAGTATAACAGAGAGTCCAGGCTTAGCTGGGTGGTTAGTGAGCATGACTTTATCCATTCACCTGAAACTCACACCAGGTCAATCACACTTTTACCCATGATTTGTGAGGAAAATCTATCATTTCTGAAGTTGTTAGTTGAGGACACATGTACATATGTTGTATAGCACTATTTGGTTTGAAATCAACCAGTTAATCAGCCTAATAAACCTAATCACTCTTCTAGCCAGGGTGTCCGTAATTTGGAGCTGTCCGGAATTAGTGCCCAGTACCCTATATTCATGCTTGAGGCCATTTCTTAAGGTACTAGGACTGCACACAACCACTACGATTTGATACACTAAAAGCTAGTGTCAGTGATCATAGGCAACCCCGATGATGATGATATTTCAAAGCCTCCCCTAGGGGAGATAGCATCCACAGAGGGACCAGGTCGACAACTAATGTCCGATGACTGCTTTGTACAGTTAGCACTTGTGTAGCAATCACATTGAGTTTGGTAAAACAGCTGTAGTGCTGCAGGCACTACATGGCCAATTCTATATTTGGCCGTAATGCCACGAAATTAAGGGTCCACACTACGATTTGAAAGTGAGCAATCATAGTCTGTTAAGAAATGACCCCCTGCACTGTATTGGCTATGAAGTATGGTAAACCCAGACGGAATCCTATTTTCCATGAGGGGTTCCACTCTCTGTGCCCCCTCCCCCCACCTACCCCCCTCCTACCCCCATCCCCACCTCTCTTCCTAGTCCCTCAGTGCTCCCTTTCATCCTTCATTATGTTATTTGCCACACGCCAAGTTCACATGCAACCTGTCTAGTTAGCCGTCCTCCACCTGGCCATGCACTACTTGCATATTGGGAAGTCAACTGACCAGTGCTACAAGTGCTGTCCACCCATTTATAGGCCTTACATGTCCTGCCTATCCAGCTAAAACACATGTATATACGCCTTTAGTCCTTCAACACATTAAGGGCTTTTGATACAGTAGTACATCATGCCCATTGGTTGTCAAGATGCAGCAATGAAGTGCTGGTGAGTCGGCTCGCCAGCACTTTATTGGTGCGTCATGTCAACCGTCCAGGAGTACCCTGTCAGGTTAGCATGATGCTCCAATGAAGATGCTCCAACGTTGGTGCATCATGATGACCAATGGCCATGATGCACTCCTGCATCAGGGGTTCTAAAAGGTTAAAGACCGACTATTGATACAGAATCGGTCCAACCAGTTATCATAATACATCTAATTGGACTCGATTTCAAGGCATTCCCTGAGCAGTTATTTGACAAGACCATGGAAACGTGTGAGGCAGTGCACCTTTCCCCTTTGGAAAGAGTTATACAAGTCCCTCATCATTATCTTTAGGAAAGACTCTCCAGAGGCATTCTCTTTGACTGCCATTATGCACTCTAACATGTATTGCAATTGTGCATCATACTGACACCTCTGAAGTTTATCCATCCTGTAGGTTCAGCTTACTGCATCAACCCATGATACCCCATACCCCAAAATACTATTTTTGACACTCTTTCGTGGTGCTTTGTCGGTGGATTTTATCTGGAGTGATGCCCTTAAAATATAAAAAAATAAATAAAATAATAATCACAGTTTCGAACCGAGTAAACTGAAGCGAGCTTTTCCTTTCTTTAGCCTTATGTATTACCTCCAGATGATCCTTCCATTTATGATGGCATTATAGAGGATAAATTTACCAATTAATATACTATTAATAAACTTGTTTTGAATCCAGTGCCCTCCGTGTTACAATAGAATTCACAACCCATTGTGATTTGTAAACCTATAGCTCACTATAAACAAGAAATGTCGAAATAACAGTGCTATCATTGTCCTAAAGTTGCCAGAGATCCATTGTTATTTTTAGAGAGATTCCTTGTACCATAGTGTGTACTGCACTGCATCAGTGTAGAAACTGCACTGCCTCACTGCAATTCAATTCCTGTGGTTCATTGTTTTTTGAGGATCCCTGGTAGACCCAACAATTATTTCTTAGAGTGCAGGCACTGCATAGATACCTGTTGCCAAAGTAATTACAATGATTTAGATTAATTACACAGATATTAGTGTACCATTAAAATTTCAGACCTCCCACACACATCTTCAATAACGCTGACACGGCACTTTTAAATCACTGAATGTTAAGGGACAATTTTCATTGATATCCTTGATGCATAAGTGATTTGCCAGCGATGCATCATGGGATCATGATACAACTGTTGACTTGATGCACTCCTGACTCCAGGTCGGAATTAAACATCAGTGCAGTATCGGTGAGTAGAATTGCCTGCACTAAAGCCTATGATCCACTAATCTGACAGAGCATGCATTCTTTGTCGCAGATAACCAAGTCCAGTGAAAATGATGCAGGTCTGATGTGAGCAGATGCGGGAGGAGCAGACGTTGGACGAGCAGACACAGGACAGATATTTTTCCATTATTCGCCTATGATGTCCACATATTTTGAACATATGGGACGAAAATGGTACTGTGAAATAGGTGCTGCATCTGAACTTATCAAATCATTAGTTTCAGCTTTGTAATGTCCAGAAAAAGAGTTTTAAATTAATGGTCAGATAATGGAAAAATATCTGTCCAGTGTCTGCTCGTCCTGTGTCTGCTCATCCTGCGCCTGCTCACTTCAGACCTGCACCCCTTGCGCTGGACTTGGTCAGATGCAAATACGCATAAGTCACAGCACTGCTGCCACAAAATTAGCAAGCAGTGAGCCATGTATGACAAATTCTCAGATATCAAGTTTTGAAACTTGCGACAGCGGATGTTGACTTTCGCATATACAAACAGACAAGTGGATCACCCCCTGTAGATGTATATCGTGCAGCCGCGAATGGGTAAAATAGGACTAGTCTGTCATTAATGGAAAATGAAGGTTTGTTAGATTGACTAAGACTGCTGCAATTAGAGCAGTTAGGCAATATGGATGTCTTTGTCAATATCAATACAAATACACATTCTGCCTTGGATTTCTGGATCCCAACCCCTGGCCAACCTGGATTTCTCCAAAAGTCCAAGAATAAAAAAGCTCATTATAATACAAATGCAGTGGAATTGCCAATTATTTCTTCAGGTCGTCACAACAAAACATCCATAGAGTCATAAATGTCAAACCTGAATGAAATCGAACTGATTAATTATCTCTGATCCAAACCCTGTGCGCAGCAAGTTTGAACTAAAGGAAAGAAAAACATAAAGCATCAAAATTGATAATAAATAAATCAGCAAATGGCAGTGTCCGATTTCCTTTGGCCTGACTGTATTTAATGCTAATACGCAGCACCACGCGACGGGATCTGGAGTGGATGTTTGGTCAAATGATCTATCAGGCACACGTGTGTCTATGACAGCAATTGATGTTGGCTCAGAGAGCAGCGCCACCACCGGCAAATAATGACATTAATCAGGCCCTAATGTGTTCAGAGCCGCTGCTGGGGGATGTTTGCTGGGAGCAAACCTTGAGGAGCAGGTCTGTGCTGCTCAGTGAGCTGCTGAAACACCTTCAAGTTAACCCTATAAAGGGCTGCTGATGTAGGAGGAGTGCATCATGCTCAGATGCTAGCACGATGCACCAATGATGCATCACCTTCCAAGGAGCATGATAACAATTTAGCATGGACCTGGGGGGTTCATGTGACCCCTCAAGGAAAAACAAGCTGCTCAGAACCCTTTAACGGCTGCTAATGCAGGAGTGCATC
Organism: Acholoe squamosa; assembly: GCA_949317995.1. Classification (NCBI taxonomy): domain Eukaryota; kingdom Metazoa; phylum Annelida; class Polychaeta; order Phyllodocida; family Polynoidae; genus Acholoe; species Acholoe squamosa. Next base: position 11,957,587 of record OX439042.1, read on the forward strand.
AGGCCCCTTGGTCGGCATGATGCACCAATGAAGTGCTGCTGAGTCTGCACACAGTCACTTCATTGGAGCATTATGCTGACCCTTTGGGTCTGTATCAATCCCGGTAGAATTGGCATGATGCATGAACATAGCCCTGGCGAGTTGCATACTCGCAGGGCTATATTCATTCTGAGGTCGGCACAATGTGCCAATGTAGTGCTGGTGAGTCTGCTCAACCGTACTTCGATGGAGATGCATGCCGACCCTTGGGGAGTGTTTAAACCCTGTACACCAAGTCTGTGTGATGCATGAATGTCCTGGTGAGTTATTAGGCAGATCCTACAGGCGACATGGTTCATATAGACTCCGCATGATGCTCCAGAACCATGGAAACCCACAGGTAGAGTATATATGTACAGCATGCTGGCAAATGAGCATGAGCTTGGAGGCACTTTTTGGCCCTTGATGGGTAAAAGAGCAAAGGTAGTGGTTATTTTGAACGTTTCTTCCTGAACAGGTGCGTGGATATATCTAAGTGACATTTGAGAGACAGGGCAGGAAGGATTCAGTTTTCTGTTAACTTCTACAGTTACAGCTGCAGGCAAATGGTGGAGGAACACTTCAGGAAGTTTCTAGGTAGAAACTCAGGAAGTATCAGATAGGCACTCATGGACACAATGAGCGGTCAGGTTCTCAACACTTTAAAGGATGGCAGAGCATGTATGCATCATGCCCCTTGGTCGTCATGATGCATGAATGAAGCCCTGGTGCGTTACCACTGGGACGTAGGTTACGGGGTTACACCCATGGAGGTTGGCATGATGCACCAATGCAGTGCTGTTAGGTCCACTTGAAAGCACTATTTTAATGAAGCATTGCAGCTTATAAAGGCGTGCTTTGGTTCTTAACCATTTAAGGGCTTTATTGCCTTAATGCATCAAGAATGCAACCATGACGAGCAACTCGCCAGGTCTACATTCCAGCATCACACTGACCCTACAAGGGGTATTACATTAATCAATCATCATGCCAATCCTTTAGGCTTCATCTACACTCCCGAAGGGTCAGCATGATGCACCAATGAAGTGCTGGTGAGCAGACTCACCAGCACTTCATTAATGCATCATGCCAACCAATGGGCATGATGCACTCGTGCATTAACAGCCCTTAAAGTGTTCAAAAGTTAAGCATGGACCTCAGTGGTAGAGCAGCCAAGCAGAGTCTTTGTTGATTGGAGCTGCTCGGCTGTAACACTCAGACACCTATCCACACACCTTCTGGTGGGGTGCGTGCTGGGAGAGTGTAGATTTAACCCTTTAGGGGCCACTAATGCAGGAGTGCATCATGCCTATTGGTCGTCATGATGCACCAATGAAGTGTTGGCAAGACTGCTCGCCAGCACTTCATTGAAGCATCATACCGACCCTGCTGGATTGATACACAAACTCCCAGAGGGTCGTCATGAGGCTTAATGAAGTGTTGGCAAGCATTAATGCATCAGCAGCACTTGAAGGGGTAAGGAGGTGGTGTGTGTTTACCTGTGTACTTGGGGAGGGGAGACAATCAAGGTGTTCAAACACCTGTCGGCTGTACACACCTGCTGCTGCACCCTGGGACCCTTTAAGGGCTGCTGATCAATGCTGGAACGCATCATGCCCATTGGTTGTCATGATGCACCAATGAAGTGCTTGCAAGTCTGCTCACCAGCACTTCATTGAAACATTATGCCGGCCCTCTGCGAGTGTATATATATATGTAGGGTCGACATGATGCTCCAATAAAGTGCTGGCGAGAAGTCTCACCAGCGCTTCATTGCTGCGTCATGATGATGCCTCTCCTGTGTCAGCAGCTCTTAAAGGTTTAATACTCCATCCCCCTTTTAAGGTTGAACTCCAGGTGAGACAATGAGGATGAGGGAGGGCAGTGAGGTGAGTTAATTGGCATCAGTTCACACCTGAGACCTCTGTGATTAGGAGCAGCTCACGGCTATTGATCTTAGCGGATGTGACCAATACAAACCGGGTGAGGTAGGAATTTAACACTTAAACCCCTTAAGGGCCGCTGATGCATTAATCCATCATGCCCATTGGTCGACATGATTCTCCGGGAGTTTCTGTATCAACCCTATACAGGGTTGGCATGATGCATTAATGCATCAGCGACCTTTAAAGGGTTAAAAATGGCATGGAGCATAGCAGCGGTTAGGAAGAGGCTCACTCTCATTAGGCATTATTGCAGTGACAACATTGAGTTTGCCTTTGTTGTGTATTACAAGCTTAAAGGAAGGTAGTAAATGAGTTGAAATCGTATTCAAAATGATGTGTCCAGATTGCCTTAAATTTCAACTCAAAATGTAGCTGAGAGTCTAGCAGTGTTGGTCCCCATCTGTCCTTGCACCCTCTCTGCTTTGTTTCAAATCAAAAAATGAAAAATACTTTTCCATTGCTAAGTAAATGTTCATGAACTTGCTTGGATAAAACTTGCACAAAGCTTACATCTCAAAAAGTTATTTTTTTTTTGTATTCTGCTATAAATTATTTGTAAATGCTAAAAATAAATATAAGTTAGGGAATTCACGTTGCCCTCAGTACTCCTTGAAAAAAAAATACAGAGGTTCTTCCTCATTATTGTTTGGCAAGACCCTCCAGAGGGGCACAGAGGGACCAATTAGTTGTTCCTTTTGGCTTGGGATTTTCTGTAAAAGAGCTTACCCTGCAGGGTTCTCTCGGATATACGCCCCCCACCTTCAGTACCAGTCATGGGGAACCCGCACTGTAAAAGAATGTTGTCGAAATAATGGTGAAATCCTTCTCTAGAAGTTGCCAAAGATTGATTGTTATTTTCAAGGAGATTACTTCTACCACAGCTGCCTTGTACCACAATCTCTACTGCCTCATTGTAGAAACTACACTGCTTCACTGCAATGCAATTATGGTGGTTCATCCTCAAGCTTAATAAGGATCCCTGGTAGATTCAACAGTTTCTTAGAGTTATACGCTACGACATGCTGCCTATAGGGAGTGGGTTAGTCAACATATATCTATCAGCTTTTACAAGTTCCTATATCCCCCAATCCTCCTGATATTCCATCCTTCTCTTATCCCTAAGGAGTTACATGAATAGAAAGAAGACAAATGACAGATACCAAATTGCAATGGAATCTTCCTATACCACTACAGCGTGTGAATAATGTTTCTGATATGACTTTACTATTCATAAACACTCTTTCTTTATCATACGATTGGGCAGCTCCCCAAATCCTTTCCAGAGCCTGGGGTGATGATGTGGGCTTTCACTTCTTTCTCTTTTTTTTTTATCTTTTGGCAAGTGGTTAATCGTCCAGCTTCTCCCCTCCTCCCTCTTTGTCTATACGCTCTAAAAGTAACTGTTGATTCGACCAGGAATCATAGTGAAACCGAACAGTGTACCACCCTAATTGTATTACAGTGAAGCAGTGTAGTTTCTACAATGAAGGCCTAGATGGCAGTATGGTGGTACAAGGAATCTCCATGAAACAGATGCCTAATCTTCGGCAATTTTGATTTAAAATTTTGAAATAAGATTTTGCTGTTATTTCTTTTTCAATTTTATACAGTGTGGGTCTAAACCCCTCCCCCCATTAAACCATGATATATGTCATTCTATCTTCATTCAATGTCCATGTTCTGCATCTTATACGAGACTGTAAGCACCTTCCCCTGAAATCCCGTTAGATTTACTCTCACCCACCTCCCCACATGTCCACCCTGTTTGGGGGTGGGGGGGGGGGGTGGTGGGCTACACTATGAGCAGTTTGCTCAGTGTGCTGTAAGCCCCTTGATATAATAAACACAGTTAATATTTGATGAGCTACACATGAGGTGCTCCCGGACATGGCGCCATGCCGCAGGGCCTGCCTTGATCGTTGATTGGTGTTTGACGGTCGTTTGATGGGCTCCTCTACCAGGACCTCTAACCTTTCCTGATCGCTCCCTGACCCCCCCCCCACCCACCAACTATCATTCCCCTGCAAAACTATCCCCCAAAAGGTGCTGGTTGTCCTTAGGTGCAAATAACCTGCAGGTAGAGTCGTCCCCGTTGCATCGGTGTCTCATTATGGCAAAAAGGACATGAATCTCAACATATCATGGGATTTATCTGCAAGGAGTATCTCCCTTAGAATGATTTTCTTCATATTCATTTATTAGCGAAACATGCAGCATCCAGTTACATTTGGAGAATTTGGAGATTTATTTCTCAAAGTTTTCCACATTGATTACTTCCTGTATTGGAAATTCAAAAGGATCACCTTATAAGGGTAGCTTTGAGGTAGACTCACGATGGCCCTATTCCGCTTCCGGATGATAGAACAAGACGTACCCCTTTCCCTTAGTAAACCTCAGTTAAACCATTCTTGCTTTTAATTCCAGGTATACATATACGTGAAGAATGAGGACACTGTATGACTAACATATTTTGATAAAGTGCCCAATATGATTGTTTTAATTCCAGATATAAGTGCAAAATAACAACACTGTAGTCCTCATAGATTTACCTTTAGTGTCAAATATGAATATTTATATAAGAATATCACCTCAACTACCTCCAAATCCATCACCCGCGCCCGGACGGTTATATCATCCAATACGTGTAGGGAGATCACCGTCTAAAATATACGTGGATACAGGACTCCCCCCCCCCATCCCCGTCAGCACAATCAATTATGGTAAGCCACAGGAAATAAGACCAAAGCAACACAACTTATATAACTGGCCCTAATACATAATCCCTGCCAAAACCGTAATCCAGACCCCAGACACGGCTGTACACGTCTACCCGGGGGTGACAACTACACAGGCCAGGATAAACAGGAGAGTGTTGCACATAATTATGTTAAATAGAGCAGGAAATAGGTGCCCTCTTTCCCTAAAACGTCACGCTGTGCTTCACCAGGAGGGTGTTGCTCGTATTGTAAAAGGCTAAAAAGTGCCCTGTTTCCAATACTTTCTTTTCATGTAGCTATAACTTGTCACTTTTGTTGCTCACAAGTGGTCATTCAAGTACAGTGTTTAAAAAAGGCAGATTTAAGTAGGTACCTAGTCGGGAGAAGTCAGTCAGTATAGTATAGTATAGAGTGTGTGACATGAGTAGGTACCTGATCAATAGTGCAGCTCTCTCTATTTTAAACAAGGCAGGTGACTTTTCAGACTAATGTGGTGAGTGCAAGTTGAATGGTGACGCAGAGCATGACTTATTTTGAAAAGAGGGCACATTCTGACAGCTCTATTTACCATAGAAACACCCTCCAGCTAACTTCCACTCCCCACATTAGTCTGAAAAATCGTCCGCTTTGCTTGGAAATAGATTGTGTTGCACTTCTTAGAAAAAAAACCCCTACTTTTCCCCATACCTCCTGGTGTTGCTATATTCAACACTCATAGAGATGCATCATTCCCCAAGGTTAATAAGTTTCTTCATTAATCATGAACCAGCAACATCAGGCAAATAATTGAAAGGCAACTGAAATAGATTTTGGGGGGCCCGAGGTTCGGAATATCATATTCCTTCCTACACAGACCATTTTCACATAAATTCCCCAGGGAGAAAAAATGATTATACCAGCGAAAATATGATTATACCAGCGTCGGCATTGTTTTGCAGTTTCGGTCGGTGACTGAAAAATATCTTTCCTATTCTCAAACCAAAATGGAAAATCTGCTCCAATGCTTAGTCAAGTGATGTGGCTGGCATGTAAGGGTGGGTAGGTCAGGGTGGAAAGTGGGGGGGGGGAGGTAGCAGGGTGCTGACCAGGGCTAAACCCTTAGGTCCTGATAAATGAGAGATATAAATAGCCACTTCCGGTCTGGAATGGGGCCGGGGATGGAGTAGGAAAGACCCGAATGGAGCAGTCAGCGTTTGTGGACGGAAATCCTTGAGATGCACTGGGCATGATGGGGTGGATAGTAGACCATTCTAGAACAAGGTCAAAGCGACCTCTGTGTGTGGTCTTTGTAACAATAGGAGTGGACACTAGACCTTGGGGTAAAACATTCTGTAATATCATATGAATCATATAAAAGAAGGTTACAAAAGCATAAACAACAGTCGTGATTATATTATGATACAGAAACAAGATTAACCAGGTTATCTCTCTGGAGGCCATTTCTTAACACACTACGACTGCTGTCCTTTAAGTCATAGTGGGAAGCTAACAATTTGGCCATAACAGTACCATGCACTAGTAGTCCCTAATGTCTGCACCAGTACGACTGCCCTACTAAACCTTATGTAATTACTGCATAGCTGCTAATCATAGTGAGCAGTTGTAGGGCCGTTCCTACGATAGCCTGGCTTAATCTTGGCATTTTTAAATCGTAGTGGCTGCATGTAGTCGTTGTACATTGAGAAATGGCCTCCTGGGCAAAATAATTATTTTATTCTATTTTTGTCACACCATGACTAAGTGAGAAGATGCATCTTGTCCAACCCTTGGAGCACTTTGGTATCCACAGCCCTTGCACTACATAAATGTTGGCATTTAAGCATGTGTTTGACTGAGTAAAGTCACCATTTAAACACATTTACTTTCATTAAATACCACTTATAGTTACTTAAATGTCATAATGACCTTAAAGCAAATATTAAGTTAATTTCTTGTAGTTAAAAATGTCTTTAAGTCATTAGAAATTTTCTTAAAGCCCAACGTCCATTCAGTGTTGTTATTGAATGGATTAACAGGTGACGAGTAGCTCGAAATCTAGTAAAAGTGGAAAATATAATTATAGAACCATAAAAGAAATGGAAATGATCCATACATACCAGGCCAAGATGTTCCAATCATATTGGCTGGCCACCTGCCTGTACATTGGGGACATGATGCAAGCAGGCCATGCATAAGAAGTTACCAGTCAATCATCCCCTGTTTTCACACTTACTCTCAAGGTGGCATATTTTCACCTCCAAGGTGCACATAATCTCCTATACAGATATTTGGATATATAGACTGTGACTGGGATCTAAAACTACCCTCTAGTGGAGTTCAAGTGAACCTCTCCAGAGAACCTGGGGAAAAAAGCCATCAGGCATGGCCTGCAGGTATATATGCCCACAATACCTGCAGGGCACCAGCGTACCAATTATAGAGCATAAAACTTCCCTGAAACAGACCTAATCCCGTGGCCTTAGTCCATAGCAAGTATCCTGCTATTATGACCTACAACAGAAGGGAGTCAGGTACCTTATATAATAACAAAGATGTATGTTTGTGCCAGTTCCACAGCACCCAGTAATCAATACACAGGGGTGTTTCATAACTATATAAGCCATGCTGTCGATACGGTGTCTACACGGATTGTGTATTAGCCCTCAGACCCTTTATAGGTCAGTAGTGTATCAATGCATCATACCTATTGGCAGTCATGATGCATGTATGCAGTCCTGGCGAGTAACTCACCAGGGCTACTATACATTCATGCATCGTTTTAACCATACATAGTTGATACACTCCTGGAGGGCCAGCATGATGCTCTAATGAAGTGCCGATGACAGTCTCGCAAGCACTTCATGAGTGCATCATGAAGACCAATGGGCATGATGCAATCCTGTGTTAGTGACATTTAGTGGATAGCATGATACCTCAAGGCTACATGTCCCTCGATTCGCCAAGTGGTTTCACATTAATGTATTAATGCTAGGCCTGGCGATTTTCTCGCCAATGCTGCATTCATGCATCATGCCGACACTATGGGGTTGATACACTCCTAGAGGGCCGGCATTAGCATGATGCACCAATGCGCCAGTGGCCCTTAATGGGTTAACAGTTTAAGGCTTTGGCAGCTTTAGTATTGTATACTAGGCCAGGAAGTAGTATATGGAAAGTGGTAACAGTAGCAGGTGCATAATACCCATTCTACAACATACATATAAACTATGGCATGGAGACTATTGGGTCTGAATACACAGGAAATAATAGGACTGCCATGAGGGCCGGCATAAAGCCCTTATGTAAGATCTATGTGACCATGTAGGTCACACTATTGTCTACAGATCACATTCCAACCAATGATGGCTTGTGATAGGTCACTCTGTAGATATTACCGTACGCCATTGTAATGATACTTGGGAGCGTATTTACCGTAGCACCTCGCATAGAAGCCTTTTTCATCTATAAGCCAAATCTGAGTTTGAGAAAAAAGGAAATCCTAATAGAATCTAAATGTTAAAAACTTAATGTCTATTGCTCTTATTATGTATCAAATCCTACGTTTAAAGGAGAGGATTATGCATGTATTAGAATAAATCACAACAAAATAGGCTCATAGGGAACCTTTTACGTTGTATCTATATTGACTATAGCATCTATGTAAATGAGTGGTCAGAGGCTTATCAATAGCCATGTAGCCATTATTGTTGTTGTAGTGTATGTCTGTCGGTAAAATGGTTTTTGAAGAAATCGTGAACAAATAAGCCAAACAAGGTTGACATTTTCAGAGTCTGAAGTTTTGATAACATGACGTTGTAAAAACAAATAATCCAATTTGCAAATTGATTCTATGTGGAGGGGGAGTTGTGTAATTTGAGAATCAGTTTTGTCCTCGCCTTGTGTTAAGTTACGGAGGTCAACGTGGATACAATAATGGACCATTTCAATAATTATTTTAGCCAGTTGTCATCGATGTTCTTTGTCTCATCTCAAGGAATCCTACTATCACCAGAGCCCCCTTAGGTCAATATAAGCAATTGCCACGAGTATTGAGTCTATCTGTTAATTCCTTTGGCAATTTAAAATGTTCATAATGTTGACAAGATTCCTTTTTCATCCTATATTTGATCCATCTAATACCAATGAATGCCGGTGATCTAAATTACTGCCACCTATCTGGCTATCTATCTTCGTCAGTTAACTGAATGGCTTCAATCTGCTACCCTTCTCCTCAGGGGAACCCTACACCGCTCCCTTCTAATTATCAGTTGAATATGATGGCTCCAGAATATTTATCCAAGTGTTCTTTTTATACCCAGCTCATACAATTTGAGTTGATTTTAACAAGTCTTAGCCACCTGATAGGACCCTTGATTACTTGGCACCATTTCTTAAGAAGATGTCTTGTACCAATATTAGTACCATTTACCTTCACCTTTATCTCAAAGTATGCACTATTATAAAAAAAATAACTGTTGAATCTACCAGGGATCCCCATGAAACTGAACAATGAAACACCATAATCATATTGTAGTGAGCCACTGATGCTTTTGCAAGAAGCCCCAGGTGACATTATGGCGGTGCATGGTTGTACAAGGAATCTAGATGGATCTCGATGGATCTCAAGCAACTTTTGGATGAGAATTTCGTCGTTATTTCGACCACATTTACTCCATTACACCTACCTCCACACAGCCCCTACGTATATACATATAGTGAAGCATCTAGGGGCTCGCCATTCATAGCCGGACTCTTTGCTGGTCTTTTCCCCCATCAAGGAGCTGGTCTGAAGCACTAAGGAGACTATAAATCCTTTGAATACTGTCTGTAAAGGTATTTAAGATTTATACCCATTTATCAGTATTGTGCATGATTGATAAAGCCCTTCTGAACTGACTCAGCGCAGCTACATTCAAGCCCTATGTCGATACTGTTTACAGGTTGAAATCGTCCCAAATAGTCATCACGATGTATGATTGTAGCCGAGGAGGCCATTCCTTAAGGCACTAGTACTACAACTGGACTCAGTCACTTTGATTTGAACCCCAAAAACTTAGTGTCAGCAATCCTAGGTGGTGCCCTATGGCTGCTGTGTACAATCATCACTTATGTAGTTATCACACAGCATTTGGTAGGGCAGCCATACTGCTGCAGGCACTACATGACCAATATTATTTGGGTGTAGTGTCAGTAAATTAAGGTTCTCAACTACGACTTGATGGTGAGCAGTCGTAGTGTGTTTAGAAATGACCTCTAGGTGAGTAAATGGATATATATATATATATATATATATATATATATATATATATATACATATATATACATATATATACATATATATACATATATATACATATATATATATATATATATATATATATATATATATATATATATATATCTGAATGGGGCGGCATTCATGCATATTGTAAAGACCCATATAAGGGCCTGGGCGCTCATTGATTTCAATTTCCACTGTACCACTGGCGCTTATATGGGACAAATCATAATTCCAATACTGTCTTTTTTTATGCTTAAGATTAATTTCAATATCCCTATACCCATGGTGCTCTTTAGAGACTGGTGCCTATTCGAGACACTGGCATATTTAAATGAACCATTATGGTGACAAGCATATAAACGCACCATGCCGTCTTTAGAGGGGAGGAGTGTACACGTAGGTCTCCTTCTTGCTGGGGCAGGTCTGGAGGAGGTCCTAAGAGACCATTAGGGGAGTGTGGGCCTCCTCCAGGGGATCGATCATCTCTTAATGAGGTGATCACCTCCCCCCCTCCCTAGTATCCACCCCTCCCCTGCATCATCCTGCCTGTCTAAGGCTCTAGGACTCACTCTACTAATCTGACATGGATACCTTTATCCGCACTCATGGTGGAGTATAATTAGCCCTGTAAAGCTTTAACCCTTAAATTAAGGGCCGCTGATGCATTAGCGCATCATGCCTATTGGTGGTCATGGTGCATGAAGCTCGCTAGCACCTACCTCAGGTAGATTAGGAGTCTACTTCAGATGGACAACTGTTTGTCTATCTGAGGTAGACTCTAAACTGCTTGTTTACCTGAGGTAGATAACTGCCTGTCTACCTCAGGTGGACCCTGAAGTGCTTGTTTACCTCAGGTAGAGTAGAAACTGCTTGTCTACCTCAGGTACAGTTCTGCTTATCTATCTCAGGTAAACTATAAACTGCTTGTCTATCTCAGGTAAACTAAGAAATACTTCCTAAAAATCATTAAGTCCTAATCCCATGAGCTTACAGGTCACTCTATAGTCTAAAGCAAGCCCCAGACTAGGTGTCAGTGATAATTGGGTGTAGGTTCTGAGCTGTGATTGGTCTATTCTCTTCTCTACCTGAGGTAGACTTGTTATGAACTTCTGCTTCTCTACCTGAGGAAAGGCTTCAGTGGGCCAATGGCGGTGCTGTGTCAAACAGACTTGAGAGTTCTTTGTTGATGCATCGTGTTGACGAATGGGCCTCATGCACTGCTGCTTTAGCGACCTTGGAGGGTTAATCCCCATACTTAATGCTTTAGCGACCTTAATGGGGTTAATCCCCATACTTAAAGGATGCACTGTGTCCTTTGGCCATAATGATTTGAAACTGCCACAGACATGTTGCCCTTATGTCTTATCGATACATCCTGAACATATTGATAAACATGTCTCAATTCCCGTTTTCGCTAATTTCAGATAACCTAAATCGCACATCTTTTTTGGCATTCCCTTAAATAACTCTTGAGTCTACCAGGGATCCTCGTAAAACTAAACAATGAACCACAATAATTGCATTGCATTGAAGCAGTGTACACTTAATCGGTAAGCTAGAAGGAAACCTCTCTGTGAAAATAAAAATGGATCTCTGGAACCTTTAGCACAAGCATTTCACTGTTATTTCAACAATATATTTTTTACAGTGTAGGGTAGATATGCAACCTCAGACATTTTATCCACAGGTTATATATGTATTTCTTGCCATCTAGTACTTCTTTAGACACTTACTGTCCTACAATATCAATACAGAATTTATATATATATATATATATATATATATATATATATATATATATATATATATACATACATATATATATATATATATATATATATATATATATATATATGTGTGTGTGTGTGTGTGATAATTAGGTCTATACATCTTGGCATAATCATTAACCCCTTAAGGGCTGCATGGTGCTTCTTAGCTCATATTGCTTCATCGGCATGATGCATCAATGCGTACCACATTGCTGCATCATGCCGACCGTCCAGGGGTGTATCAAATTCATGGGTTAAACATGATGCATGGCTGGAGCCCTAGTGGGCAGACTTCCCAGGGCTACAAGATACTGTCAAAATGACAGTGAAATTATTGTCCCGAGGTTGCCAGATATTCATTGTTATTTTCGTGGAGATTCATTGTACCATATTGTGTACTGTACTGCTTCATTTTAGAAAGTACATTGCTTCACTGCAATGCAAATACAGTGGTTCATTGTTCAGCTCAATGGGGTTCTCTGGTAGATCCAACAGTTATTTTTTAGAGTGTATGATTTATTTGTGTGCTATGCAACCCATGAAGTGCTAGAATGTATATATCTTTTAGGCTGTCTTGTGGTATTCTATAAAGATCTATAAAGATGTACGAAAGCACTGCACCCTTTGAAGTAAAGTAAATGGCAGTAACCACTTTTTTAGTTTATCAATCACAACAAAGGCCGGGACGGCTTGGTGTAAATAAGTAATGTACAGGGACGGTGTCTACACCAATTCTGTATTCTACACCAGGAGGGCATTTCTCAATATGATACGACTGGAAACATCCACTATGACTTTGAAACCCTCAATATTAAAATGGGTGATCATAGGTAATGCACTACGACGGCTCTGTACGATCAGCACTTTAACATAGTAATTACATAGGGTTTGGTAGGGCAGTCGTTCCAATGCACTCATAAGTGACCATTAAGATGCAGGGTTATAATGGCATTATAGTGAGGGATCCCACCATGATTTGAGAGGGGCTAGTCGTACCATATTGAAAAATGCCTTCCAGTTCTGTTTTCTACACCGGGAATGCATTTCTCAAGATGATCTGCCTAGACATAACCACTACCATTTGAGACCCTGAAATTAAGAGAGGGTGATCGTGGGTAATGTGGTACGACTGCTCTCCATGATCTGCACCTGATGTAGTTATTACATAGGGTTTGGTAGGGCAGGCATATCCCAGAGTAATCATTAGTCACCACTAGATGCAGGCCTGTAATGGCATTACACTGAGTGGTAGTCGTAACAGTGTAATCATGTGTGACCAGCCAGTGCAGGGCTGCAATGGCATTAGAGAGAGGGCTACCACTACAATTTAAATTGGCCTGGTCGCACAATCTTGAGAAATGCTTCCAGTACTTTATTCTTCTACCCCGTGGTTATCTGCTTGTTCATCTGGCTCTATTGAGGTGAAAAACTGCCTGTGAGGTTTACTGCTGAATAGTATCAAAGTAGTTGTATTTAACTTGTCTAGTACTTTGTCTATTGTATACAGAGGTGGCCTTTCATTTACATACTTTGAGTAGGCTCAGCTTGCCTAGATTTTTCTCATCCTTTCTCCCCTTGGTGTGTCTGCTTCCTATATGTGCAGAACAGGACACATTATTCATTTACCAAACTGATATCTAGGTAGTTTTTTCCCCAGAATTACAATTATGAGCTTTGCTGTCAAAATGTCTTGCCGCTTTCTGTTCTTTAACAAATTGCATTGCTTCCAATCTTATGGGCACGTGTATATTTTTAAATCTAAGCAGAGCTCCAACCAATTGTAAATGTCAGTTGTCGATACAGTGAGGGAATTTGGAACCCTACATTGCCGTAAAAATTTGGCAGACCATTTACATGATTAAGAAAAATAACATGTCAAACTCAAAGTATACTAATTTCTTTTTCAATCATGGGATTACCCACTGTCTTGACTATCGTACTGTAATTAGCTTGATAGAAATAAGGTGACTTTGTAAATTGTAAAGGAGAACAATCGGAAAATGATGCGTTAATCATACTTTTAATAAAAAAATCAAGCATGAGGAATGATGGTTGATAGTTCCAACACACTACCAGGGATGAGCCCTACTATTGATCACCCCATCCAATATGATGACACCCCTTAAGTTTTATTACATTACGTAAGGTCGGGGGAGGGGATATCAGGCTACAAGCTCTAAAATATCTTTTTCAAGAATTCTTAATTTCTTAGCCCTCCCATTCCTGATGCAAATGAATACAAAATAAATAGAAAAATACACAAATAGATTCATAGACCAATTATCTGCGCTGGAATACTGGTTTTTATGCTTTCCTTTTGTCTATGTGCCATTGCAATTGTACTATCGTATTATTGTGGCTCCACGCTGATCCCAGGACAGAATAGCTGTGAGGTAATGTTATTTATGGTGGTAAAGGCCATAACATATTGACCACATCAACCTTCCACAAACAACCTCCCCCTAGACACCCCCCTCCCCAATACATAAGTCTACCATTTAACCCTTTGATGCCTCTGTGATGATATTTCTATGTGACCAGTACCCTGTAGGCAGTCTCAATGTTGTGAATGTGGCATAAGGCAGTGTTAGACTATCATAGTCTATGAGTTTACAGCTACATAATGTATAAACCAGCTACGCTCTGCTTTGGTGGTAATGAGGTATGAGTGTAAACTTGATGAGCTACATTCATATATCATGCCGACCCTCTGGTTGTGAATATTGCACACCCTGGAAGGCCGGTATGATGCATCATTGCCAAGGAACTCAAGACCTGGAGGCACCGCATGTCGTCCTTAAAGGTAGGAGTTGATCAGTGAAGAACCCCTGATGCATTGGTGTATCATGGAAAACTGGTACATCATTACAGCCTTTCAGAAGTGTGCCAAAGGGTCGGTATTTACCCTGCAGCATCGGTATGATACATGGATATGAGTGATTTGCCAGGACTGCATTCATTCATCATGATGGCCAGTTGACACAATGATATCAGCCTTAAGATCAATGCATTAACCCTTTAACTCCCTTTACTGAATATATGCAGTATATAACAGTGTATTTGGAAACCCAGGGATAGAAAGGGTTAACACCCTTTAAAGGGTTGGGAGACTGCAGCCCACCTCCCCCCCACATACACATACATCCAGGTATGAGGCCGACAGGGGGCAGACTCGTCATATGGAGGAAGGTCAGCCAAGGGCCACGTGTCAAGTATTGACCAATGGGGAGAGAGCTAGGGGGACTGGTAGAATTGGGTTATTTCATGCTCTGTGACTTCATAATCCAGTTTCCTGGGCCAACTTAGAAGTCTCCGATAAGCAGGTACCCCCCAATTCTATAGGCTTCATATATATACTTATGTATATTAACGTCCACATATGTATGCTGCAATAAACCTGACTCTAGAAGGCATTTCTCAACATAGTACGACTAGACCCCTTCAAGTCATAGTGGCATCCCTCACTCCAGCGCCATCACAGTCCTACATCTAGTGGTCACCAATTGCAACGATAACATTGGTATGCCTGCCCACCCAAGCCCTTTGCAGTTTAATACTGTATATGTCCTGTTGAGCATATAGATCATTTATAGCGTATAACATATATATATGATTACCCACTCTAATTTTGAATTGTAGTGGATGTGTTCAGTCGTACATCGTAAGAAGTGCCCCCCTGCCTCCAAGGCCCAATACTCTGGAGGCCATTTCTGAAGGTACCATATTTGTGCACAGCCTATTCCATTCTTATTATTTTAACCTGAAAAGACGTCAAATATTTTACCAACAGCTACTGGTTACGTGGACGTAAATGCTGCCCTCTCGTAAGTCATATGGTATTCAGGACTGCACTGAAGGGTGTTCTGACTGCTGATTGGTTTAGAATTAGACAGAAGAAATATTGGTAAAATTATGAAAAAAATCACAGGTGTTCCCAAATAGTTAATAAATGGAATAGTAGGTGTGCTTTTATATTATGCCAGGCCTTGGGGATTTTATGAGGCATGCAAAAGTTAATCTGGCCAATGGAGATTTTTAGGCCCAAAATAGGGTAGAATGGCACTCACTGCACATATCATTCCCTTATTTAAGGGTTAGGCCTATCCAACATTCTGTCAGATTGTGTATGAGGGATGAGTTAACCGTGCTATGGTTGAAACTTTTACCAACGAACATTTTAGGCAGCTGTTTTTGTGTGTTATGCTATATAGAAACATAGAGGAAATGGATTTAGTTCCACGTGACCTACTGTGAAAAGTCATTCCTTCATGCTACATTGACCTATAGGTAGCCTCTATAGCCTCACTCTGCCACCAACAACTGTTCCCTTAGAGTCCCACTGTGTGGGGTGTGTAATGTTATGGACTTCTATTCCATAACCTCATCAATTCCACTATTGTATACCCGGAGTTCGTTTCTTAAGGCACTACCACTGAATTAGAGTATAGGGTTTGTTAGGGCAGTCGTAGTACTGCAGGCAGAGCATGACCATCAATATTGGGCCGTACATTTCCTACAACCATCTGAAGACCTAACATGTTAGGAAGTGGCCTCTAGACTCTCCTCCCCCTACTAGTTCAGCTACGATCAGACACACTACATTCAAGTCAGAGGTAGCCTTTATAACCTCTCTCATCCAACAACGACTGTCCCCCTAGAGTCTCAGTGTGTGGGGTCTGTAAAGTTGTAGACTACTATTCCATAACCTCATCAATTCCACTATTATATATACCAGACTCCCCTGCCAATGGTTCAACTACTGTTAGACAGACTACAATACAGGCATTAACCCTCTCAGGACTCCAAAATTCATGATATTCATTAGTCCAAACAAGAAAGCTGTGTTTTTTCTACAGCTAACCCCACCCTACCTAGCAAAACAGGGCAGACCCTAGCTTCTTTACTTCAATATTTAGTTGATTTTGGCTGATTTCTTAGTCAATTTAGTTGTCTCAAAGTCACCGGCACAAGTCACGAGTTAAAGGGTTAAATTGTGGACTCTATAGAAGAGGCGTCCCCTGTAATCCTGAATATATACACAATTACCGTCCCTTATATCTACTACTGACTACATACAGACACACCTCCTACATACAGTCCCTGTTATCAGTGCACCAGACTGTCTGTAACACCCTTTAGCTGCAACATAACTACTACAGACTTGTAATCCTTTAAGGGCCGCTAATGCATTAATGCATCATGACGGCCCCGAAGAGTCAGCATGGCAAACAATGGGCATGATACATTCCTGCATTAGCGGCCCCCACAAAGGCAGGTAGTGCATCAATGCTCCACGCCAGAACTGCATCCCCGCATCATCACCACCTTACTGGGTCGTCATCAGGGTGGCAATATGTACCCCTGGCACATTAGCAGTTGATGTGCCAGTTAAAGAGTGAAGGGCCAGCATTATTTGCCAGGATAGCCTTCTTGTCTGCACTGCACTAGGGCACCATACTGACCGTTAGGGAATGTATCGACCCTGGAGTACAGTTGCCAATATGCATGAATGCAGCTCTTATGAACAGTTGTCAAGGCTACATTCATACAATTTGATGACAACCAAACAATAACACTAAACCACTAGCAGCCTTAAAGGGAGAAGGTATTCTCGATGACCAGTGACTCACCAATGTTGCAGTTCTGTACCATGCTGACCCTATGATCTTCACTCATTCACATTTAATCCCCCCAGCCGCACAATGGTAGTAAATTTAAATGAAGGTTTAAGGCAACATGTCTTCTTTAAAGGATTAAAAAACTGTCCCAATACACAGTCCCAGACAGCCTCTACACTACCCCATATTCACACACCCACACAGCCTATGTAGCAGCACATGCCAAAGGGCATTACATAACCCTCTCCCAGCCCCTAATTGCATTATTCCTTGCAATAAGCTGTGTTACCCAACCAGAGGATGGGGAATTTAGCTGGAGGCTGAGGACGGTGAAGTGCGTGCCACTGCTGGGGTTATTCTGGTGGGAACGGTCGTCTCTTCAAGGGCCTCTGAAATATGGCATAATGTATGCATAACGCTTTTAGCCATCTTTACAGAGCCGTGTAATGCAATGTGCCACAAGCGGATAAACCTCTCAAGACATAGTCATGTATGATCCTTAAACCTTTCAGGGGCTGCTGATGCAGTAGTGTATCACGGCCATTTGTGGGCATGATACCCCAATTATCCGGACGCTAAATCATAGAATCACCATGAAGGCTATAAGAACCTTTACACTGCTAGGAGGGCTGTACAAGTCGTAGATGGTTACAAAAAGGATTTGTTCCTAGAAAGACATGATGCTTCATAGTGAGATCTCTAAATAGAATCTGCAATTTTTAGCCACATTTAGATATGCTCGTGTGCTGCAATTCTCAATCGTGCTGACCTCGTTGAGCTAATACAGTATAATCCAGGATAGATATTTGCCATTCCCCACATCTCTTTTCTATATGTCTATGATTACATGTATAAATGAAATTCTCTACTCAATCTGGCAATCAGAAGTATCCCTTATACCACAATAGTGAGTTGTATGACTCATCTAGAGACCAATTACACAACACTGCGAATTGCTAACTGTTGTGCAATTGGCCTCATGGACCTATTTCAATATAACTATAACCCTAGATATCCCTGAGAGATAACTGTCCTCAGAGATCCCTTTCTAAGCCAAAGTTGTCGGAAGCTATTTTGAAATATGCCTCAGTTTTTTTTTCTTGGAGATCACCATGCACCCCTGCAAAGAGTAGACAGACAAGTGCTGCATTGGTGCATTATGCTGACCCTCTGCTTGTGGCTGCATTCATGCAAATGGGCATGATGGGCATTAATAATCAGAAGGCCTGAAAGGGTTAATGCCCATCCCAGCATCTTACAATTCCCACGACTAGCCTCATTCTTGTAGACACATGTACTATAATCTCCTCCTGTATCCCTACAGCTGCTGGGAGAGGGGTGTGCTGGAGGGTGTTTCCGAAAGATTGGGATTTGGATTCTAATTGTAGGTACCTCACCTTCCACTTCCCCGCTCTACTCCACCCTCATGAGGCATGACCTACCCTTAGTTTGTAAGGAAGTGACTTCCTATGAATCAGGCAATGGTGCAAGCAGTGGTCCCATGAAGGGCCACACCTCAGCACTTCCCACAGCAGATGATTGGCCACACCTGAACGCTTCCGAGAGGAGGCACTTCCCCCACTTACAAAAGGTGAGTTGATTCTGTTTCGTCAAGTTTACCTCCAACAGAACTGGTTCCCAACAGTTTGGAAACACCCTCCTGGTAGGATCATTGTGTTGATGCAATGGTGGGGAAGGACCGGTGTTCCACCAGCTGAAACAATCCGCATCACGGGACAAGTGGACTGCACAGATTATGACTGGCCCTTCAAGGGCTGCTGATGTAGAAGAGCATCATGCCCATTGGTCAGCATGATGCACCATTCATTGATGCATCAGGGGCGTGGGAGGCAGTTTCAGAGTGGGTGCAATTTTTGACCTTTTAGTTTTGACCTTTTGAGGAGTTGGCCAAAAGTGGGGGGAGGAACATGTCCCCCCTGCTTTCCACGCCCATGTGCATCATGCTGAACCTCCGGGGATGTATTGTCCCCATAGAGTAGGCATGATGTGTAGATATACATAGTAGAACAACGGCTTCAAAATAACAGTAAAAATCATTGTCCCAAACCTGTTAGAGATCAGTTGTTTAATATTTTCACAGAGATTCCTTGTACCACTATACTGCCATCTGTTTCTATAGAAACCACACTGCTTGTCTGGAATACAATTACACTGCACAGGTTTGAAAGGATCCTCGGTAGATTAGTTTTTAGAGTGAGGCCTTGGTGAGTCTGATGGCCAGGTCCGTATTAATGAATCATGACGACCAATGCATATTATTGAATACAAAGATACCCGTGCTCATCTTCCAACTGTGCTTCTACAATTACTTTGATAGTAGTTACCTATCTTACACCTCCAACTAGACTCTATATACACGGCTAAACCTACAATATATACCTAATTATCCATGCTATCTCTGCAAGGGAACAGCCTGATATCACAGGTCTCGTTTCAGAGGCCATATGTTGCCTTAAAATCCTGATCATTATATCCCGATCATCAGCTTGCCCTTGTTGTATGGTGTGATAAATAGCTGTAAAGAAACATTGAAATCATCAGATATTCCTTTCTTTTGTTTGGACACGTTAACCTTTGTATTCACTCTAACTATGTTTTTATGTTTGTAATTCCAATGGCACTATGAATTGCATTGTGACATTGAATATTACAGTCACCCTCTCTAGTAAGTACACGTGAATATAACAGCAGGCAACTGTTTTAGATTGCAGGCATAGACATTTTGTCTGAGACGTTGTAAATAAAGTATTTTTCTCAGGGCGATGTCGTCCAGACAGAGCAGTGTATACGTGGCAGTCTTGACCACTTGAGGATGTCTATATTATTGAGACACGGCCCAGCTCCATGGACGTTTGCAGATATATGGGGCGATACACAAAATTCCAGCGATACATAAATGATGTAATGCTGGAGGCGGGGGGGTTGTCTCGCCCAACATGACGGGATTAAATTTCAAAACTGATCAATTTTATGGATGGCCCCTATATAGGACCGTGGCCTAATTATATTTAAGGATGTAAACTGGGCTACCGTCTAACTACAGGCGTATGAGGATCTATATTTGGTCATAGCCTAACTCCATGGGCGTTCAAAGCAGCATATTGTGCCATATAGCTTAGGTACTTGGATGTTGGAGGATGGTTTGGTGTGAAGAGGCCAAGTGGGGAGGCGTCAGTCCACTGAGCAATTCTTCCCCTTCTATTGAGCTGCTCACTGTAGGGTGAAATAGTACAGTGTCATTAACCCTTTAAATGCTGGTTTATGTTGGTACAGCATAATGTCAATAGCCCTTTAAGTTAATGGTTTATTAAGTGTCTTCTGCATAGCACAGTATTAGTAGCCCTTTAAGTGCTAACTAACAGTCCAATGAAATATGCCTAATTGGCGCCTTTATATAAATAAAAAAATGCTGCCTGGGGTGCCTGGTATGTATTGATAAGGTTCTGCATAGTGCACCATTGTATAGCAGTGGATAGGTGCATCAAGGTGACAAGGGCGCATGGAACTCTCAGCCATTGTATTGTGTAACGGTTTTTGTGAGTTAGAGTAATAAATGATTAACGCCATTTCAACAGCTAAGGTCATATTCATGGCGAGAACTACATTACCATTTCACAGAGGAATATGTCAGTACCCATGCATATGTGTGCACCACACACATCCTGAGGGGATAGAAAAGAGGAGAAATAGACCCTTTTAAGTGGGCTAGGGAAGCCCGTAGAGGTTTTTGTAAAAATATGCTGAATAGCGTCACTTTCTATGATTGTGTTACGACCCCCAGGTCTGGATTCATGTATCATGACAATCAATAGGTGTATTCACTATGCATTAGCAGCATTAGAGGGTTAAGGTTTGGGTTAGTCCACCAAATGTCCTGCTCACATCTGCTCAGTACACTAGAGGCTACATCTAGGAGCATCTCACCACCCTGCCCTGCTGACCTCCCAATCCACCCTCCAGGCTCCTCCAGCCCTGCACCAAATAGCCGCCCTTTTTTGTCAGCCGCCTCAGGTAGGGACCCCTACTTCCGGCCACATGGTTTCCGGCCACGGGGCTCTGAGAAGACGACACAGATTGGATTTGTCAGTCTGACACAGCGTCCGTCTGACCTACATAAGGGCCACCATATTGACACCTGTTGTGTCCAAAATGAGGTGGTTGAGGAAGTATGTCGTTATGTCTGCGTGGTGAAGAGGGGGGGTGCATGGTGTAGGAGTAAGACAGCATGTTGATAGCCATGGGTGATGTTCTAATGTGGGAAGAGACAGAAAGACACCAACACGCAAGGTTAAAGACACAGTGAGACAGACAGAGAGGTAGAGAGAGAGAGATAGACAGGCATAGAGAGAAGAGACAGATACAGCAAGATAAGGGTAGTGGTGGAGGGAATGCAAGGAAGAGCACACAAGCGGGGAGAAGGTGAAAGAGGGAACGAGCAATTAAGCAAGGGAGAAAGAGACAATGGAACAGAGATATGAATTCAGAAGGAGAGACAGTTTGAAAATAACTGATTTAGAGAGACAGACAGACAGACAGGCAGACAGAGACAGACAAAGACAGAAGCACAGAGAGAGACAGAGATAGACAGACAGACAGAGAGAGCCATACAGAGACAGAGAGGAGAAAGAGACAGAGACAGAGACAGACAGACAGAACCAGAGCAAGGAAGAGAGAGGTGAAGGCAGAGAGAGAAGAGAGGATGATATAGGGAATCAACGAAAAGAAAAGAAGGAGGACAAGGAGAAGCATGTGGTTGGTTTACACTTAGAATCAGACAGGTGCAGATACCTTTAGGATCAGTGCTGTGGAACGGCAAGTACTAGGATATGAGGATGACAGGAGAGCCAGACGGTGACACACTAGGATCATTGTAACACAATGCCTGCCTATCATAATAAGCCTCTGTCAGTCTACTTTAATTCAGATTGTAGTGTCTGTAACTCACACCAGCTTTTGTTATCCTCCCCCACATATATATAGGGTAAGTTGCACCTGACACAACCAGTAAGCTATGGCAGGTCTAGGATTCTGGTAGTGTGTGGAAAGGGAGAATTGAAGAAGTCTCTCTTTCACAGTTTTTGGACCGATTCAGGAATAAGCAAAAGGGAGATTGGCGAGAATATTAGCAGAACAAGCAGAAATATTTCTCTCCATTGTCCTTTCCCTATCTCTGCCATTGTTCGTTCATTGAGCCTCCAATACCAAGTATTCTTTTCTTTTAATTTTCTCTTATTTTAAACAAGGCAGGTGACTTTTCAGACTAATGTGGTGAGTGCAAGTTGAATGGTGAAGCAGAGCGTGACTTGTTTTGATACGAGGGTATATATACTGACAGCTCTATTGACCATAGGAGCAACACCCTCCAGAGGTATTATCTGGTCCTTAGAGGACAAGCCCTGACTACCACCAGTACCATCACCATCATCATTACCACCTCCATGGGCCTGTGAAGGGAAGTCAGCGCCTGGGGGCTATTTTACCTCTGAATGGCTACAATTGTCTCAGGCGGCCCCAGTCCTCCTTTCCGCTGCAGACCGCTCACAAGAATCAGATGCTATTGTCCACGCAGACCTCCAATAACTCACAATACCGAGGGGCTCCCGAGGTTTGAGCAGGAGGAGGAGGAGCAGCTTGTAGACCAGCACCTAGATGCTGTACCTACAAGTCCCTATGGGGATAATACTGTAATGGCAGCATAATCCCCCATAGTAGCACATAGAGGCTGTACCTAAACTCTCAGCTACAAATGTAAATGGGCCATAAGGACCACTGTACTGGTTACAGGGCAATCCCCATCGGGGCATTGGATTAGTAGTGACAGCAACTCCTACTGTTTTCAAAAATAGAAGCAATCTACTCCAAAACCCTTGCTCCAGTCTAACAGTGTACATGTCCTTATGGAAATAATGCTGTAAAGGTAGCATAATGCATAAAACAGCATGTAGATGCTGTGCCTACAGGTCCCTATTGGGATAATACTGTAAGGGCAGCAATATACCTAAACCAGAACCTGGAGGCTGTACCTACAGGCCCCTACAGGCCCCTACAGGCCCCTACAGGCCCCTATGGGAATAATACTACAAGGGTAGCCAAGTGGGGAGGCGTCAGTCCACTGAGGAATTCTTCCCCTTCTATGGAGCTGCTCACTGTAGGATGACATAGAGCAGTGTCATTAACCCTTTAAGTGTTGGTCTATGCTGGCACCGCACAGTGTCACTAGTCCTCTGAGTTCTGACAATTGGTTTATTAAGTGTCAGCTAATGTCTGCACAGCACAGTATAAGTAGCCCTTAAAGTGCTAACTAATGATCCAATGAAATATTCCTCTTTGGCGGCTTTATGTAAATAAAATGATTAAAATAAAAAGGTGTACAGTGGGAATTTTCTGTTTAGTGCCTCATTGTAGCACTGGATTGGTGCAACAAGGTGGCAAGGGCGCATTGTATCATCCCTTTACCCTTCAAAGGTCACTGATGCACCAACTTGCTGGCGAGTTTGAGACTCAGCCTGATCCTTGAATGATACTCAGGCAGATCCTGAGGCTGCTCCTGGGGTGATACTCTAGCTGGGGTGATACTCATTGGAACATCATGCCGACCCTTCATGAATGTATAGATCCAGTGGGGTCGGCATTGTGATTGTGCATGAATGTAGCTCTGGTGAGTTACTTGCCAGGTCTGAATTCATGAATCATCACAAACAATGGGCATTATGCATGATGCATCAGGAGCCTCAGAGGGTTAAGAGTCAGGTTAGTCCACCAAGTGTTCTGCTCACATCAGCTCAGTACACCAAAGGCTTCATCTAGGACATCCCCACCCTGCCCTGCTGACCTTCCAATGCCCCTCCCTATTCACCCTCCAGGCTCCTCCAGCAGTGCACTAAATAGCTGCCTCCTTTTTCAGGCGCCTTGGGTGGCGACCCCTACTTCCGGCCACATGGTTTCTGGTCAAGGGGCTCTGAGAAGACGACACAGATTGGATTTGTCAGTCTGATACAGCGTCCATCTGACCTACATACAGGCCGCCATATTGACACCTGTCGTGTCCAAAATGAAGCTGTTGAGGAAGTATGTCATTATGTCGGTCTGAGGGGGGGATGGTGGAGCAAAACTCTCTGATGATAGGCATGGGTGATGTTGTAATGAGGGAAGAGACAGAAAGACACAAACACGCAGGGTTAAAGACACCATGAGAGAGATAGAGCGACACCATGAGAGACAGAGGGAGAGAGACACAAAGACAGACAGACAGACGGACTGACAGATATAGGGAGAAGAGACAGAGACAGCAAGCAAGAGAGACAGTCACACAGAGACAGACAGACAAACAGAGCGAGTGAGAGAGAGAAGTGCAGGGAAGCTCATGCAAGTAGAGAAGGTGAAAGAGAGAATGGGATAGAGATATGGATTCAGAAAGAGAGATGATTGAACAAGAACAGATATAGAGACAAGCAGAGAGAAAGAGCTATAGGAAACCGACCAAGAAAAGAAGGGGGACAAGGAGAAACATGTAGATGGTTTACACTCAGAATCAGACAGGTGCAAACACCTCTAGGATTAGTGCTATAGAACAGCAAGTACCATACTAGGATATTTATAAGGATGACAGGAGAGCCAGACGGTGATACACTAGGATTATTGTAACACAATACCTGCCCCTCACAATAAGCCTCTGTCTGTCTACCTTAATTCACATTATAGTGTTTAAAACTCACACCAGCTTTTGTCATCCTCTCCCAGGCATATATATATGTAGGGTAAGTTGCCCCTGACTCGACCAATAAGCTATGGTGGGTCTAGGATTCTGATAGTATGCGGAAGGGACAGAATTGGACAAGTCTTTCTTTAACAGTTTTAGGACCAATTCAGAAATAAGCAAAAGGGAGACTGGCAAGAATATTAGCAGAACAAGCAGAAATATTCCTCTCTATTGTCATTTCACTATCTCTGCCATTGTTCATTCAGTAAGCCTCCAATACGAAGTCTTCTTTTCTTTTAACACACCAAGCCCCATCTTCCTACCCCTACAGTTATAGCCCTTCCTCTCTACCCACCAAACTTTAGCCCTTTGTACACCACAAAAAGCTTAAATGTATCATGCCTATTTGGTTGTCATGACACACAGATATATGCAGCTCTGGCAAATTGATGGCCAGGGCTGCATTTATGCATCATGCAATTCTTGATATTGGTGCACTCTTGAATGGTTGGCATGAAGCTCTGCTAAGTAGATGCAGCAGCATTGCATGCACACACATAAGTGGGGCAGAAGCGTGGGCGATGTGGGATTACATCAGTATGGACCTATAGCTTATGATTTAGAAAATAACCGAAATTCACAACTCCATCACACCCATATTTTTTTTTTTTTTGGGGGGGGGGCTGCTCTGCCCCAATTACATAACATGTACATAGAGGCATTATCCAGTCCTTGAAGGACTACCCGTGACTACCACTAGTACCATTACCATCATCATCACTGCCTCCAAGGGGCCTGTGAAGGCAAGTCAGCGCTTGGGGGCTATTTTACCCATGAATGGCTAAAATTGTCTGAGGCGGCCCCAGTCTTCCTCCTTCCCTTGCAGACCGCTCACAAGAATCACATACTATTGTCCATGCCGACCGCCAATAACTCACAGTGCTGAGCAGCTCGGTGTGAGCGGGAGGAGAACTGAGAAGCTCATAGACCAGTGCCTAGATGCTGTACCTACAGGTCCCTATAGGAATAACACTGTAAAGGTAGCATTATGCCTAAACCAGCACATAGAGGCTCTACCTACATGCTCCTATGGGAATATTACTGTAAGGGTAGCATTATGCCTAAACCAGAGCCAAGAGGCTGTACCTACATGCCCCTATGGGAATAATACTGTAAGGGTAGCATTATGCCTAAACCAGAACCTAGAGGCTGTACCTACATGCCCCTATGGGAATAATACTGTAAGGGTAGCATTATGCCTAAACCAGCACCTAGAGGCTGTACCTATAGGCCCCTATAGGAATAATACTGTAAGGGTAGCATTATGCCTAAACCAGCACCTAGAGGCTGTACCTACATGCCCCTATGGGAATAATACTGTAAGGGTAGCATTATGCCTAAACCAGAACCTAGAGGCTGTACCTACATGCCCCTATGGGAATAATACTGTAAGGGTAGCATTATGCCTAAACCAGCACCTAGAGGCTGTACCTATAGGCCCCTATAGGAATAATACTGTAAGGGTAGCATTATGCCTAAACCAGCACCTAGAGGCTGTACCTACATGCCCCTATGGGAATAATACTGTAAGGGTAGCATTATGCCTAAACCAGAACCTAGAGGCTGTACCTACAGGTCCCTATAGGAATAATACTGTAAGGGTAGCATTAAGTACCAGCTTTATTCTGATTCACAAGATGGATTCTTTAATCCAAGATTCCTCTTAATACATATACTATGCCTTTCACCCCTTCTGTTAATGTTAAAACAATGTCATTGTCATTGAAATGCTAGACCCTTGGCTCTCAGTGGCGGTTTCACGAGGGGTCATGAGTCCCTCCTTTATGTCAGTAATTAAGAGTTTGACAGCATATTTTCACCCCTAAATTTACTCAAAAAAGGGGTGCGCCTCCTCCTTTTGGGTAGCGCCCCCTCCTTTTTCAAATCCTAGATCTGCATACTGGCTCTCCTATGTACACTTATAGCTTCCTTTTTTTTATTTAATGTCTTAGCCTCTCCTGCAAACAAATCTCTAGGTCTAATTAAGATGGAGGATTAGGATCTCCATGCCCTATTCTCTCACATATCTTAGGCCCATCAGTCTAATGCTATTAAATCATGTCTAAGTAGTGCTGACAGTGATGACCCAATCTGTTACAATCTTGCATGAAGAGAGCTGCTCTCCCTACTCACACAATAAGCCACATCACTGTGAGCAGATTTATGACCCTTTAGTGGTGGCTAATGCAGGAGTGCATCATGTGCACTGGTCGGCCTGATGCAAAAATGAAGTGCTGGCGAGTCTGCTTGCGAGTGTATAAACCCTGTAGGGTCGGCATGATGTGTGAATGTAACTCGCCAGGGCTGCATTTATAAATGCATTATGTCAGTCATTGGGCGCGATGCATTAAAGGGTTAACATAAAATACATTGATACCCCCCTCTGTCAGTCTTTATACATTGATACCCCCTCTGTCAGTCTTTATACATTGATACCCCCCTCTGTCAGTCTTTATACATTGATACCCCCTCTGTCAGTCTTTATACATTGATACCCCCCACTGTCAGTCTTTATACATTGATACCCCCCTCTGTCAGTCTTTATACATTGATACCCCCTCTGTCAGTCTTTATACATTGATACCCCCTCTGTCAGTCTTTATACATTGATACCCCCCTCTGTCAGTCTTTATACATTGATACCCCCTCTGTCAGTCTTTATACATTGATACCCCCTCTGTCAGTCTTTATACATTGATACCCCCTCTGTCAGTCTTTATACATTGATACCCCCTCTGTCAGTCATTATACATTGATACCCCCCTCTGTCAGTCTTTGAGCTAATGTGATGCAGAGGTTCAGGGCTAAGAGTTACTTAGAAAGTGTGTTATTTCATTGATATTGTAAAATACCCAATTTTAGCCATGTTTCAAAAACATCATTCTAGTGATTCACCTACCAGGGCTAGCAGATAAAACAATTCAAAAGGGGTTAACAGCAAAACAGGTGTATTCATGTTTCCCTCTGGCTGATCACACTCAATAACCCATAACATGAAGGTTTGGAGTCATGAAGAAAGGGACCCCCGCAAGGATAACACTACCCTTTCTTTTGACAAATTTGCAAGGACTACCAATTAGTTTGCACAGTGGCCACCAGGGATTCCTCCGTCCTTGAACCTGCCACCTAGCATAGAGACTTGCACACCGGAGGTATCTGGAGCTTAAGCAGTCCACACGCATCCGTGAGACAAACAGGAAGTGAAGGGGAAGATGTAGGAGGGTGTTAGGTATGGTGAGAACAAGATAGATACACAGGGAGGATAGAGTGTCAGAGATAGAATAGGCAAAGGGGAGAGAGGGCAGACAAACTCAAAGGGAAACTAGAGGGGTTAGAGGGATATACATACACACATATATCTATATATATATATATATATATATATATATATATATATATATATATATATATATCTATATATATATATATAAATATATATATATATATATATATATATATATATATATATATATATATATATATATATAACTTAGACAGAAATAAGGGCTAGATGAGGGGCGCGCCCCCTCCTTTTCAGAATCCTAGAACCGCCACTGACAAAACACCATAGAAATAATAATAGGCCCATATATGAGTAAAAAACGACATGCGCGACACGGCAACATGGGGGGTTGTAAAATTCGACACGCATGACACGGCACTTTTAGATATCGATGGACACGGTTCTAGAAGGCAGATTGCATCAGATAAAATTCGACACAGCGACATGGCCCTGTTTGTAAAAATGACACAGTGACACATACATTATTCCGGCGACCCATGTATAGGCATAGAAATATAGCAGATAGTATAATGTAGGGTATTGTGGGACTACAAAACACCATACAATTAGTGATAGCAGAGAGAGGCTGATAACCTCGGTGTCTGCTGTGCTGCTGAGTGGGGACCTGAGGGCTTCCAATCTGTCTGCTTAGCAATAGCTGCGGGGGGAGAGTGACAAGGCAGTCACATGGGAAGGACACTCCACTCACCAAGCAGAGGTGGCTTCCTGACATGACAGGCAACCATAGACGGTTGGAGTAGGAGAGGGGCAGCATTAGAGCAGACCGTCCGACGGCACATTGTCCCTGTTAAACCTTTAAGGGCCTCTACTGCAGGAGTGTATCATGCCCATTGGTCGTCATGATGCACCAATGAAGTGCTGGCAGGTCTCCTCTGTATCCATCCCATGGGGTTGTCATGATGCTTGAATGTAGCCCTGGTGGGTTAGGGCTGCATTCATGCATCATGACGAACAATGGGCATAATGCATTAATGCATCAGCGGCCCTTAGGTTTGATGTTTTAACTGTTGTAAAGTCGTCAATTCCTTGGTGCAGCATGACGCTTTGTCTCTATGCTTCACCATTGTCGTTGGCGCATCCTGCAGGCTCTATAGGAGTGTATCAATTAACCCATCATTGTCGACATGATACATGAAGGTCAGCTCTGGGGCGTGTTACTCCAATAGTTGTGGGAAGTGAGCTTATCGTGTTTAAGTATGAACTAGTGCCTTCGGCACTAGGGTTGGTAGCTGTACCTTTGATGGGCTGTATTTTATACCCCCCCCCAACACTACCCAGCAAATTGTCGTTATCTGTCGCCATGATTGGTCATCAATGGTGACTCCCTTTTGAGTGATAACTCACTGCGTCATCTTTCGCCACTGTGTGTTAGTCTCACATGGCATGGCGATGTATCACAACAGGCGCCAACATGATCTCACTCACTGGGTGAGTATGTGCCACCCCTTGACATCCCTCACAAGGTATGGTGACTTATCACCACCATCGCCAACATGGATCTAACTCACTGCGTGAGTATGTGCCACTGCCTGTCAACTCTCACTCAGAATGGCGGCTTATCACAACCATCGCCAACATGGATCTGACTCACTGTGTGATAATGTGCCACTCCAAGTCAGTTCTCACTCAGAATGGTGACGTATCACCAACATGGCTAATATGGATCTCACTCCCTGTGTGAGTATGCGCCACTCCCAGTCAACTCTCACTCAGAATGGCAGCTTATCACCACCATCGCCAACATGGATCTCACTCACTCCATCAGTATGTGCCACTGTCTGTCAACTCTCACTCGGAATGGCGACTTTTTACCTGCATTGCCACATGGCTCTCACTCACTGCGTGAGTTTGTGTCACTCCTAGTTAATCTTCTCTCAAAATGGCGACTTATCACCACCATCGCTGACATGGATGTCACTTGCTGTGTGAGTGTGTGCCACTGTCATCAACTCTTACACAAAATGGCGACTTATCACCACCATTGCCAACATTAGTCTCACTCAATGCGTGAATTTGTGTCACTCCAAGTCAATGCTCTCTGAGGATTGCATCATCTGTCACTCACTCTCACTCATAATGGCAACTTATCACCACCATTGCCAAAGTTGTTGAGACAGCACCACTGTTCAACATGTAGCCTATCTAGGAAGTGTGGGCATGAAGTATAAGTCCCATACGTATCAAATGTGCTCTTTTCACACTGATTTTCATGTAATACTTCAGAGTTGAAACAAACAAGTTTATATAGAGAAAATATCAATTGAATTTAGGAAGCAACTTTCCATAAACACCTTTTCTCTGGTTACAGGAAAAATACATATGGAAATATCTACGTGAACACCTTGTCTGTGGTTAGAGGGAAGATACATATGGCAATACCTTCTCTGGCAAAACATACTTCGATCTGGCACATGTGAGGCTGCATGATTACCAATGTCGATGATCATGAGCTTTTCATCTAACAAGGTGAGTGATCACCAGTGTCGCCATCACTGGTGAGTCTGAGTGATCACCACTCTTGCCATCCATGGTGAACCTGCGCTATGACGTGGTGCGCATTTCATCTAGCGAGGTTAGTGATCAACCCGCCTTGCCATCCCTGGTGAGTGTGAGTCATCACGATCCTCGTCAACCATGGTGAACGTGCGCTATGGCATGGTGTGAATTTCATCTAGTGAGGTGAGTGACCACCCGAGTGACCATCCCCTGTGAGTGTGAGTGATCACGATCCTTGCTATCCATGGTGAACATGCGTTATGACATGGTGTGCATCTCATCTAGCGAAGTGAGTGATCACTCATGTCGCCATCCCTGGTGAGGATGAGTGATCACCATCCTCGCCATCTGAGGTGAGGCCATGTGATCACCACCATTGCTATTCCTGGTGATCTTGTGCTATAGCGACGTCGTGTTCCATCTAGCGACATGTGTGAGCCACTTCACACAGGTTGACGAGGAGTCACGGCAATTTGCTGGGTACTCTCCTAAATATTGGGAAAACACTACTCATAACTACTTCAGTGCTGCCCCCTGGTGTCTCACATCAGAAGCGCGTAACTCAGTGTGACGTAACTTAACAACAATGCGTAACATAGCAAGCTCAAACAATTCTACACTCTCCCAGCAGATACTCTCGGAGGTTTGAGTTTTATCAATGATTTTCTCTGCAACTGCTCATCAGAAATTAACATATGACCTATCAGATTAAAGCTCTCGGAGGATACAATCTAGATCTGCACAGATCGAGATATTTGCACCATGAGAAACATCAGTAAGGGCCCCGATCTATCTGAACTGATATCCAAAATGGCAGCCATTTCAATTTCACTGACAACTTTTCAGGCTATAAAACGTTTTACCAAAATACAAAGTAAAGCAAACTACAATAGTAAAATATTAGGAACAATCAAGTTGGTGAAACATTATGAAGTTCTGAAAATATATCTGTTAAATTGTCTTTATATCAGGTCGAGTTAGCTGGCACTTTCCTCACTGCTTCACAGCATGAAAATTTTGCTTCATCTGTTACCCCAAGGGTACTGTGGGCTGAAGCAGTCAAAAATCCACATTCTATAACCAGCAATCTAATAACCCATTTTTATATATAGGGTAAAAAGCTGCAAGTACCATGACAGCATAGGTACCAGTCCTAGATTTGCTGGGGAGTATGCCCCACTTGCAAGTACGAAATTTGATAGTACTCACTGAACTTGCTAGTATGGGACTTATTGCTGGATTCAAACCACCAACTTCTAGTACTGCTAACATGAAAGCTGCAACTTTATACCATATTTTTATCTATGCTCATTTTTGGCAATTACTCCTACATGTATTATCACTCACTTTATTCTGTCTCTAGTCTCATAGTTGCGTTAACGCAAGTTTGTGCATTGGCATTAAAGCACCCTTCTCTGTGGAACACCCTACATTCCTGCTTCCATGCTATTTACATATAGCAAAGCTTCTGTACGCCCTTTCATGGAAATCCTTACTTGTCCACTCATACTTCTTTTTAAGTTCTAGTTATACATAGTGTTTCTGCTGGTCTGATATTATTACAATCGTAAATCGGGCAAACTGATGAAGTGCTGCCATCTTTATTTTGAGGATGAAGGTCACACGACTCATTGGTATGAGTAATTGATCCACATTTTCTCTCACGTTGAACATTGACAATGAAATATCTCTTAGCATTGAATTTGAAACACTTGTCAATGAAATACCTGTTGAAGGCCTAACAATTCCAAGGCACAAAATATCAATATCAACATCACCTAAAGGTAAAAGTCAACAGGATAATGAATTATGATAAACAAAAAAAAAAAACAAAAAAAAAAAAAAACACCCAAAGAGCCACAAGCCACCGAGTATATTTACTACAGGAAAACAAGAGAGGCTCTTGTGGGAAATGAAGTAAGCCTCATCAGAGGGAGGGAAGGAGGGGGCAGAGAGAAGCCCTGTCTCTGTAAATGGGACTGTCTTACAGCCACTGACAAAAGACAAGGGTCTTTGTTACCTGAGGGCGCCACACGGCAAGGGTAGGAGGGGAAGGGAGGGTATACAACCACTAGCTGTGCACCGCTATCTGACGTTTTACAAATGCGACGTGTACCGGAAAGGGGGGGGGGCATTCCACCTATACTAGGACCGCTTTCCATAGATTGTGTCACAAATAGAGGCTGACCATCCAACCACTATCTGTTTAAAAAAAAAAAGCTATCTGTAGTGCCCATCCAACCACTATCCGAGTAAAGTAATACTATCTATAGACACGTTTCCATCTACATGTTGAGCCACATAAGCAAAGTTGAAACACTAAAGGTAAGGGGGATGTGATGTGTCTTTGATACTGATAATAGCTTTTTGACACACTGAATTTGATACAGATGGAGTTATTTTTACACAGATAGCAGATGAATGGTTAACGTCTGACTGTAGTACTACAGGTAGCGGCCCTTTACACAGATAGTGGTTGTACACATATAGTGGTTGATGGGTGGGAGGAGGGGTAGGGTGGTAGAGGACCCAGGAGGCTGTCTGTGAGAGGCCGCCCTGGAGGTGAGAGGCTGACAGCTCACAGACCTTTAATTCTGTAAGGGCTACATAGGCTATTGTTGTATCATATCCATTGGTGCATCATGACCACTAATGGACATGATGCACTCCTACATTAGCGGCCCTCATAACACAGCTGGGCAAAGTCATGATGCATAATCCTCAATACTGCGTTCTGATTGGCTGATTGATGGAGCATTATCTAGATGGATAATGCACTCCCAGTACAGAATGCCGCCCCAGGGGGGGGGGCAGGGGACCCCTCGGACCTCCCTTTATATAATGGGGAGGTATATAACTGGCCTATCATTATTCAAATATAAAGTGGGCCCCCAGCTCAGACCCTTTCCCCGAATAAATGTGTGCATCCTATGCATCCATCCATTAGCGGGCTGCAGGACCCTGGAAGGGTTAAACACAGCTAATGGAGGCCTCTGTCTGTTCGCAGAAGGAGGGCGGGGAGGGGAGGAGCTGGAGGAGATCAGGAGGAGACCTGGTGTGATCTCCTGTGTCACATGTCACCTCCCAACTGGGAATACACAGACTGGGTGGGAGAGTTCAGACCGTGAAACGTGTACGCCTCTCTGGTGAATAGAGCAGCCCCATAGATTCAACAAATGAACCGTATGTCAAGGTGAATATTGTGGCATGCACCATTGACAAACCACTAAACTGCTGTATAACACAGCGGCATTAAATAATCTCACGATGATGTCATTGCTGAAGTCACTTGCTCAAAACCCTCAAAATGGCGCATCGGGAGGGACATTTATGGTGTACTATGAAGGTTGTGAGTCAACTTTGAATCAAATTGAACAAATTTATGTATATTTTTATTATTGATTGACATACTTGCACATAAATGTAAAAGTCAATAATGATTAGTTTTCGCCTCTTATAGAGGCTCCACGCAGGACGTCACAGATGTCGTCACCTGCCTCAAACCAGACCTGATGCTGCTGTCACCGGCCTGCTTCAAGCCACTGACGACCTAGGAGGAATCGCCATGTGACCATTCCTCCTGTTTGTATATAAACAAAAAATGAACTGACAAACTATCAGCCAAACTGACGGCAAATTGACGGTTGTCAGTCACTCATGGATATGCTAGGGACAGTCTACGAGCCTTGTGCATAACGGCCAGTAATTGCTCGTGGAGAAACTGTCAGTGAAAACTAATCATTGTTTTCCTTTACCATTGTATTGCACACCCCCATATATAATAATCCTACCCCGTATTTCATGGCCCACGTTGCCCACAAGCGAGTGTTCCACTGGAGCCGATCATTTCTGAATTTCACATTGGGGACTACTGGAAACAATAGGGCAGGATAAACACTGCAGTTATCGCAAAAATTCTTTTTAGAGCTTACCCCCCAATGCCTTCAAATTGAATTAAGAATTATTGCTTGCCCTCCAGGTATGATACAGCAGCATCATGGTTATCCCATTACCTATGTTTTGGCAGTCTCAGCAGTTTCTATTTCCTTTGCATTTACTGAGCTTCGCACCATAGTCATTAAGAAAAAGAAGGTAATGGGGGACTTTTAGTGGCGGCAACCAAGCAGGCTTCAAAGGAACCAAGTTTATCTTAGCTTTATGTTTTTTGTCCACCCACCACCCAATTACCACTGTCTCTGTCTTTTATAGCAAGCTGTTCACTGGACGCACACTATAAAAAAAATG
Source organism: Acholoe squamosa (assembly GCA_949317995.1). Taxonomy (NCBI): domain Eukaryota; kingdom Metazoa; phylum Annelida; class Polychaeta; order Phyllodocida; family Polynoidae; genus Acholoe; species Acholoe squamosa. The sequence continues at coordinate 11,992,740 of OX439042.1, forward strand.
TCGGCGAAATAACCGGGGAATCCTCATCCCAAATTTGCCATAGATCTGTCATTATTTTCACAGAGATTCCTTGCACCACAATACTGCCACCTGGGCCTTCTTACAAAAACTACACTGGTTCAATGCATGCAATAACTGTGGTTTACGGTTCAGTCTTACAAGGATCCCTGGTAGATTCAACAATTATTTATTTCAGTGCAGTAGGTGGGAAGGAGCAGTTTGTCTCTAGGTGTTGAGCAGTTGTGATCTGCTCGGCAAACACTGCCTATGTTATAGAAGGAAGATGAAGAAAGAGATTAACACTAGCACACACGCCGGATCATCTACTAGGCCGGTATCAGAGACATTGTGGCTGCCATGAAAGGAAAACTTTCTAACCCTTTGGACTCTGGATAGTGCTCTAATGTACTATTTACTCTGTGTTGGGAGACCTGAGAAAACCCCTTTAGGAGCAGCTGGTATATTTTTACAAATGATGAAAGACAGTATATATTTGAATGGGCAAGCAGAAAGGATAACCGAAGAAAGGGTACAGGGGCAACCATTTTAATCAACTCACACACTGAGTGACTTAAATTGTGCAGTGTATACATTCACAAAAAGGAGCATATTTTAGACTAGAGAGGGTTATCAAGGGGCACTTCCCAAAACGGAAGGGGGGGGGGATCATGTCCACAAAGTAGGGGAAGGAGAACATAAAATGAAAAATCAATCATCCCTTGTCAGAAAACATTAATATCGCCATTTTACTGGTGAACAAGATCATTGATGGTGATTTCCCAAGAACACTAAACAATAACACGGCCTCAAGTTCTCCCCTTCTCCCCTATAAACCCTTAAAGATGACCCATTACAGGATTAAAATTGGTCCTAATAATGCCAACGCATCGTCAGTGGCTCATCAGTATTGGTGATTCCATCCGATATATTTCTATAAGTCGGATGAGCCTACATGTATAACAACCTTGTGAGTAGACTTCTCTTGGTGAAATAAACATAAGAAAGGGAACAAAAATTCACAGTGTACCTCACAGGCGGTAAAGGGTTGATAGTATTTCTATTTTAATCAGGTCAGAAGTGGGCCAGAGGTGGCCAGAACAAGTAGCAATAACACCAACACAAAACTCTGACAAAAACACCTCATGTAAAAACACTTGCTGTTTCTTTATGCTCATTTCATGGCACTACAACATAAAAGGCCGGCTTCAATAAGGAAAAGAACTGAGGAAGCTTTGTCCAGCATCTTTAGTGCTTTTTAACCTTTTTAGGGCCACCAATGTCCATTGGGCGAAATGATGCATGAATGTAGCCCTGGCGAGTAACTCGCTACACTGTAAGAAGTAGACAGTGTTATTTTACAGCAAATTCCCTTGGCAACTTTGGTTCCAATACATTCTGCTGTAAATCTACCGGAGGTGAATCACTGTAATTTTACAGAACAATTCAGAGTAATCATACAGTAACAGTCACTGTGATCATACAGTAAGCTTATTCCGTTCTACAGAAACATATGGTGAAAATCTACAGCAAAATATGTTGGAGAATTACAGAGAAATTTCTTGTAAATAAACAGCAATATTTTCTGTAAATGAACAGCAAATTTTGCTGTAAATGAACAATAAAATATACTGTAAATTTACAGAAATATTTGCTGGCAGCTGAGGTTCTAGCAACATTTGCTGTAAAACTTGAATTGTAGAATTACAGCAAGGGGTTCTGTTAATCAACAACAAATGTATTGTATATACAGTTTTGTTATAAAAGACACTGCTATATACTCTGCTATTGGAGTCAGTTCTTGGTAATCATCCCCATGATATCATTTATGTGTGCGCTTCATGCATGCATTGATACTATAAACCATGCATGCATGCCTAATGAAGATATTGAGGGTAAGAAAAGTAGAGAACCATCTCACCTAAACCATTTCATGGTCATTCAGTTTTAACACTGAAATAACCTAGAGGCAGGTAGGCCTATGTTAGCTTCAACCCCAGAGTCCAGGGACTTGTATTTCAGATTTATACACAGTTATGGTGTCATGTATGCACATCATTGGTTGTTCCTAGTTTCGTCTCAGGTGATCTTGTACAATATCATTGGTGCACAATGCTAGATTGAACCTGTTGAGGTTATTATCATATTGCAATTCATTATTAAGCTCTGGGGACAATATTTCATTGGGGTGTGCAATAGAAGACTATACATACTAAATATATGGTATACTACTGGCCTCTAGTGGGGGACAGTGCATGTAGGGCTATTTTGGTAAACCCTTTGAAGGGCCACTAGGGTGATAGAGTAAATATACAGGATCACTCACTGTACAAATATATCTACACCTACAAACCCTTGGTATTACAGTAAGAGTTACGATATTTGAGAGTACAGCACTTTCCCCTGCGAGCTTACAAGAGACATCTCTGTTATAAAACATAAACTTCTTACAGTGTAGGGCTATATTCAAGCATCATGCTGACCCTACAGGGTTGATACAATATCGGAATGTTTGCATGATGCACCAATGAGTTGCGGGAGAGTACATTGGTACTTCATGATGCACTCCTGCACCAAGGGCCCTTACAATGATATAACGCTGATATTTCTCTGGGCTCTCTGAGCCAATCGTAGATGATCGGTGATATTATGGAGCTCTTGTACCAGCCACCTTTGAAATATATCCGATCAGGTGAAATTGAAAAGGTATGTAATTTTACCAAACCAAGTCAGGGGAGAATGAGCTACAATACCTAAAAATGTTTTCATGAGGTTGCTCCATCCTTTAATCCCATTTGTACCCAATTTTCCCTGATGCAAAATTCGCCTATGTTCACTCCATTTTCCTAAGGCGGGTCCTCCCTCAAATCCTACTGCTGGCCGATATACCCATGTGGTATGACCTTTTGACCTGCCCAGTTTGTATACCTTGACAAATATCTAAAACAATGAAAACCAACGAACCCCCATCGTATATAAACCGTTTACTACATCGTGTCGAATCCTTTTTGTCTTTTAACTATAATGCTGCAATTGAACTGGGCATGTTAGAGACAAAATGGCCTTGGAGGCTGGTTTTCATGAGAATGCAAATGCATTTAAAACATGATCATTCTAGAATATATCACGGAAGTCTCCTTGTTGTATTTATATGTATCTCTCTGGTATGGACATATAAAGACATTGAAGTCTACTTAAACCTTGAAACGCAAACATAAAAAGAATACAAGGGTTCTTACTCAATCTCATCTATGTGTACCTTTGCAGAGCTTTCAAGAATAAAACCCAACATCGATTATTCCCAAAAGGAAAACGTCTTCTTCCAGCTCTGTTCTGTTGTGTTTGTTGTTTTTTTTGTATATATTTTCTGTTTCTTTTTTTTTTTGCAGACGATACAATCATGAATTGCCAAACATACTGGGAACGCTATTCTTTCAAGATTGATATCATATATATACACCCACGTGGTTCCTTCACTCTAAAATAAGAATGGCAGTTTACTGTTTTAGTCCATGCCCTATTCTGGTCATGGTGATGCATAGATTTAGCCCTGGTGAGGGTGCATGGCGGCATGATGCATTAATGCAGCAGAGTGCATGAGTGCATCATGCCAACCAAGGGGCACGATGTAGGCTTTAAAGAGTCAACTTAACCACCCGGACCATCACAACTAGGCTTTTTTTTATGCTAATAACTTCCTCCCATAGACTTAGCGTTGAAGGGCTGATCCGCACAACCCCAGTGAGCCCATCCACTACTGCGGCTGATCTAGCACTGCAGCCTCATTTTGGGTGGATATAAACATTCAAAATGGCAGACCGCGGCTCCTACTAGGAGCTACGGTAATTAATTAATCAAATTTTGATTGATTTGAACCTTGTGAAAGCATAAAATAAATGTAAAGAATTAAACTCCCAGAGGCATACATTGTGGCAGATCCACCCATCGGGGGTAGACCCCCCCCCCCTTCGTGGTGGACCGGCCACAATGTACGCCATGATCGTTTAGTTCTGTGTATTTACTCCGCCATTTATGAGCTTTCCACACTGCTCACGTGATCAGTATCGACGACGTTTATTGGACAGATTTTCAGCCAATGAGAAAACATCTTTCAGGGGCGTAAGGCACCCACTTACCTCTAGTGGAGCGTTGGGTTCAGGCCTTGGGCGTGACTAGAGCCTTTAGCAGGCAGGCTACCAGGTCAAGGAGGCAAGTAGACGGTGCAATGAGAGTAAGATGGAAGGGATGGGAGAAGGGGGAGGGTGTCTTCTAGGTTTGTTAGCCTAACCTCCAGGCTAGGAGACCCTAACTATTAGCCTTGTGAGAAGAGGCGACTACCCAGATTTCGCCCTAATCGAATCTAGGAGACTGAGCGTGCGCCAAATGGATTGGATGGGATGGCGGCTGAAGAGTGTGGGAATGCTTGGGTGTGGCGTGGGGGCTGTGCCTAAGGGCCGGATTAGGCCTTATGTATATAGTCAGTAGGGTAGGTATATGGACCCTTGGGTGGACCTGGAGGAAGGGGGGGGGGAGTACTCAGTGTAGGCCAGGGGGCGCTGAGGTCGATGGGCCATGGTATAGGGTCCACAGGCAGGACATAGAATCTAAATAGAGCCTTGACACATGGCATTGAGACTGTCATAGGCAATGTGAAAGGAGGTTCATGAAACACACACACACACACAATCATAGTTAAAGTAATCATTGAAATGGAAATCTTTCTTTGGAAACGATTAGTAACGATTTAATGGTATCGGAATGCATGTTTTGTGTAGCATCTTAGCATTGTGATCGTTTTACCTATCTAATAAATGTTTGACTTACAGCAGTACAGTGTAGCCCTATAGCCAATCGAGTCAGAGGGTTACAACCCCAGAGGCTACATCACTTCATTGGTGCATCATGCCGACCAATGAGCATGATGCACTCCTACATAAACACCCATTAGATAGATATTAATACACCATCTGCTTTTGACGTATTACAGCTCTAGTCCATAACTAAGTCAGGAGGGTGTTGCTCCTATAGTAAAAGGAAGAGCTGGTTAAAAATGCCTTTGTTTCCAGTCCTTTCTTTTCATGTAGCTATAACTTGTCCCTTTTGTTGCTCACAAGTGGTCAGTCAAGTATGGTGCTAAAAAAGGGGGATTTGTGTAGGTACCTAGTTGAGAGAAGTCAGTCAGTATAATATACTATAGAGTGAGTGACATGAGTAGGTACCTGATAGTGCAGCTCTCTCTGTTTTAAACAAGGCAGGCGACTTTTCAGACTGATGTGGTGAGTGCAAGTACTTTGTTGAAGCAGTGCACAACTTGTTTAGAAAAGAGGGCACATACTCACAGCTCTTTTTACAATAGGAGCAACACCCTCCTGCATGATTACATCTCCTGGCTATATATTATATGTAAGGGCATATATGTACACAAAGGAGGACCCTTAAGTGTAAAATGATCCCTGTAGTAGTACAGTGGCATTTACAACATATATACAAATGTCACACACTGCACTGAAAGACTTCTGTTAGATTTTTCCTCTTACAACAGGGCTTTAGTGAAGCCTTTAACCCTTTAAAGGGCACTGATGCAGGAGTGTATAATGTCCATTGGTCGTCATGATGCACCAATGAAGTGCTGGTGAGTTTGCTCACCAGCACTTCATTGGTGCATCACAAAAACCCTTCAGGGAAGTACCAACCCTGTAAGGTCACCATGATGCATGAATGCAGCCCTCGTGAATCACTCGCCAGGGCTACATTGCATCATGACAACCAATGGGCATGATGCACTCCTGCAGAAGCGGCCATTAACGTATTCAAGCACCCCATAATGCGCCCTCAGGGGATTGGCTTGATGCATGAACGCAGCCCACGGGAAGTAACCTGCCACTGCTTCAATCATACATGTATCATGGCGACCAATGAGCCAGAGACATCTAGACACTGTGTCACCCTTTAAGAGGTTAATGTCTTTTGGACTCTCTCTTTAGAAGATACACTGTAAGAAGGGTTGCCATAAAATAACAATGGTTATCTGGCAACTTTGGGACAAACTTTCACAAATATTTTCAAAGAGGTTCCTCATTACGCAGGTGAAGCAGTGCACGACTTGTTAAGAAAAGAGGGCACATACTCACATCTCTTTTTACAATAGGAGCAACACTCTCCTGGAACGAATTTCTCAACAGTCATCTCTAAGAGTGTGCATACTTATATAAGCAGGCTATCGTCCCCCTGTGTACGTGCAGCCGTCTAAGGGGCCGGGGGATTTTCAGCAATCAGTGCCCTGCCTTGAAGTGCACCCTTTTTATGTGAGCTGAGACGAGCTCCTCATTTGCTCTGTCATTAGATTGAGCTGCTCGCCCTATGTAAAATACCTACCCCTGTCTGTTCTCTCATTAAAGCAGACGGCGTTTCAATCTAGACGTACAAAGGGTCCCTATTTGTTAAGGTGAGAGACAATTTTATTATAGAAAGGTTGACTACAGTTCCCTCTTCACCTCTACATGTCTTCATGTATGTTACTTTGAATAGGTCTCTATGTTTTTTTTTTATTATTCCTTTTTACCTTTGCAGTGGAACCGCTCAGGGTGTTAATTGAATACAGTCAGTGGCCTCATTTATACGTTTTACGTGAGAGAAACTGACTTAGATGAAAATGAAAAGTAGAAAGGTATTCATGGAGAATATGGTGAGGTATGTAAATCAAATGCGTTGTGAGAAAAAAACAAGGATTTAGTATAGAATATGGCAGTGTGAATTTGAGCTTTGATAAGAAGGGAAAAGTGCCAAGCAAACAGAGGTTATTATTTTTTTTTATTAAAATCTCATTAAACCACTGAGGGTAGACAGGGCGCACCATGTCCTTCCTTTTAGGTATTTTAACCGCTACAGGACCGTTAATGCGACGGTGCACCATGCCAATTGGTCAAAATTTGTCAAAATGGGAAAAGGTAGTTACACTGAAGCATTGTCCTATGCTTTAATTTCTTTTCTTTTTCGACTTTCTTTGTATTGCCAACAGCAGTCAGGAAGCAAGGTGCCATGAAATCATAATCTGGAGGGTGTTGCTCTTATGGTTAAGGCCAGTTGTGCCTGCAGTACTCTCTTTCCTAATAGTTCTAACTTTTATGCTGTGTTGCACTCACCAGTTTGATACTAGAAAGGTGTCAGGTGAGAGGGTACCTTGTCTGGAGTAGGCGATCAGTCTACCTTGTATTACCTTGACTTCGTGAGTACTATAGCATGTCACTGAGGCCTGTCTATTCTGGTCTATTTTTACAAAAGCAGAATGGCTTTACAATCTAATCAGGTGAGTGGAAGTTGAAGGGCTAAACCGAGCATGACTGAGCTATTGAGAACTAAGTGCACCTTTTTATCATTTCAGCAGTAGCCTCCTGAACCTTTTGTCCAGCTGCACCCGCTCGCCCCAAACCGCCTTTTGGTGCCAAATTGCTCTTATTTAATCTCATGGGGCGCTTGCTGTTAGATCAATATTCTTCTTTCCATGGTGTCTCCCTTGGCGGGTCGCTCCTGTAAATGATCTCATTCACAGGGCACCGTTTGAAGTCCAAAACCTACACAGGTGCAGGTAGATATGTGTCTCGGTGAGGCTTTTGCTGACATTTCCCTTCTGTGAGGCGTAATGAGGAGCAAATCGACTGGATTTCGAAGTCTTGTTCCACCGATGGTACTCTGAATGTACTCTGAATGTTGGATCCAGACCAAATTGGTACCCCTCCTTGCGTCTTTCAATTATATTCAAAATGTTTTGATTTCATTAACATGCATCAGATACCATTGGGGAAACAACCCTAAAATTCATCAAACTTCATCAATTCTTTTCCCGCAAATCCCTAAAAATGTGCTCAACTGTTATCAAACTCACTGCCCTCAAATTTGCCCGATGTTTGAGAAATTGGTTCTTGTGGAGCCACTGCTTAAGCCTTTTATTCTTACAACAACTTTATGGTGTATGTACTTTAAGACCCGCATAATGCTCAAAGGCTTCATGCCCATGTCTCATATATATATCTATCTCTGCAAGAAATTGTTTCGCCAGCACGGACCTCTTGAAGTATGTCTTTGCATCAGGATTCTATCTAGCCCATGGGTTAGCACAATCGATAAATGCAGCTCTGGTGCGGTAAGGGGCATGCTATATTGAACGATTATATGCCATAAATTGAATACTAAAAGCTACATTGCAGTCGTCACACCCCTCGCCACCAAATCAAAAGCAAGGTATGAAATAAGAAACCTAAACATTGCCCTCCCCCTTGCACTGAGACCTCCTAAAAGCCAAGTAAAACGTTTTCCTATTGTCCAAACTTACAGATAGATCCACTTTAATGTAGGTACTTTCGTGCCTAGATACCTAGATAAGTCTTCTTTTGTAGCTAGAGGTTTGTTCTTTTTCACCCCTAGAGCCTATTGCACCTAAACCCATTGTGTGGTGACTTGTTAGTAGTGCTTTCAAGACAAAATGAACCTACCTGAAATTCCTTCATAAGTCCACCATTCTGACCAAGTAGATCCAGAGGCTGTAAGAAAGAAAGGGAAAGACACATGTAACTCACTGCTTTCATAGCAAAGCATTGCTATCTTTAGGTGTTGTGATAGAAAAACATAAACCACAAATATGCCAGAAATAATCATATCACACAAAATTTAAACTCGGCCACGTAGATTAGAGATTCTTTTTTACCCAAAAATAAATGTACTTTATAACAGGTTAAATGATTTGTAAAGCTCTAAGGTATCAAATTTGGTCGAAGTGTTGATGAAAAGAAATTCACCTTTTTCATTGTTAAACACAAAGCAGATAAATGTATATATAAACCGATGCATACCATAAAGGAAAAGATTGCATTTTATTACTTTAAAAGTGGTTGAATATGGTTAACTGTTCTAAATAAATCATGATTTAGTAGATAATATCCTGCTTATGATGTGTACAAGAATGTAAATTATCTGATGTACAATATCTGATGTACATTGGAATTAGGTTTCTCAGAATAATGCTTCTTACAATTAGATCCCTGAGTTATATTTCCTCTCAATATACTACTTAGAACTCGCTGGGTGATTCAAATATACTACTTATGACGAGAACGTAATCATATTCCCATTTCAAAATACCACTTACAACTAGAACCCTGAGGCATATTCCAATTTCGATATACTACTTACAACTAGAAATCTGGGCAATATTCCCATTTCAATATACCGTAAAACATCCTTCAGGAGCCGACCTCCGTCAGAAGCCAATCCCCTTAACTTGAGGCCAATTTAGACACCAAGATTGAGACCATTTTAATATTTTGAAATTGTAATTCATTGGTCTAAGATCTCCCGCAGAAGCTGATGCCAGTGCGACAATGTCCTTTAGATGTACTAAATCAATATTACTGGTATCCAGAGAGAATGAAACTGTCATACTAGTGATTGGCATGATCAAGTTGTCATATGAGAAATATCATATGACTAGTGGTGTATGGAGTAATTACATCAGGCTCATAATGAATAGTGTTATTTCCAGTTGTCACTGGTTTATTCAGCTTTAGGCAACATGTAGGAAATATCAATCATACAGTAGTTAGTATGTAGGTAATTTGTACATACAGTAAACATACAGTAATTTATAAAGTACAATGTTCAGTTCCACTCCACCTGTGAGGTATTAATAATACAGTGTCCAGCATAGTTCTAGGTGGGTTCCCACACCTAGCTCCTGACCTGCTGCTTAGAGGAATAATGTAATAATGAATAACTTTACCCTCTGGTGGAAGTCTTGAAGAAGATAGCCCCTGGCCACTAATGGTAGAAAACCAATGCCTGTCTAGCATAGTTTCACCATAGTGCAGTGGTATAGCAGGTAGCAGGAGATGACTGGAGATGTTACCTCTAGAGCGGTTCTTGGTGATGTGTCTTCCTGGAGGTGCAGACAGGCTATTTGTAGCAAATCTTGGAAAAGCACCTCCAGACTGACTGGAGCCAGCAGCATCTGCCTAACTCTACAATTGTTTGAGGGGACTCTTTCAAGTGTCACAGGGGGACAAAGGACCCCCATGGACGCCGCTATGCCCCCCATTGTCTTGGTCGGTTCTGCATCTTCAGACCCTCATATCTCGGTCGTTTATGCGTTTATAACCGCCATTTTGGGCATGCGGGGAGTTGAATATGCCAAGTTTATAATGCCCGCTGGATAGGCGCGTAACTCGCGCCGGTTTGTCTGTAGTGCACTCGGAGCTCCTTTCAGTCTCCATGGCATAACTTCCTTAATAATGGGAGTTCCGCCTTGATCTTGGGCTCATTTTGACCGTCTAATTATGGGCTTTCCATAAATGCTTTGATATTTGACCTAGCTTGCTCAGGAGCGACGCTAGAGCGACCGGAAGGTTATGGCGTCGTGCTTATGTAACCCATTGTTCAGTTATTAGAGTGCTCAGACACTCATGACGGCGTCAGCGGTGCTCAGGCACCCGTGACGGCCGGTTGCATTCACTTACAAGTTATTAGTTTGTGCACTGAACCATGAGGTCGCACACTGAGACCCTTATTCTTATTATATTGTGCAGTGAACCATTAGGTCGGACCCTTTGATGTCATAAACTCTGTCTAACTGACTTGGTTTGGTGTGCAGTGGGGCATGAATGCTCTTATACAAAGTTTGAGCGCTCTTATAGCTCTTAGAACCAACCTATGTATTAATTTCATAGATATTCTTTGATTAATACAAAATATGTTAGAATTTATGGAATAATAAAATGGTATATCATAAAACCATGAAGTATGCTGCATACAACTCATGCTGTCGTGGTTTATTACTGCATGCCTTTACGAGACAAAGTGTCTAAGTATGACCCTACCATAAATGCACCATCCCTATAGAGTTCCGGCCACCTTATGAGGTACCAACATTAGCCTGTTCCTACAGTCAATATGATTTTATACTGCGCTTACCCCGTATTGCTATAGTAAGGGCTAAGGGGGGAGAGTGTTAGAGAATCACACATCTGTCCTACACGGCAATGTGCACGTATCCTTATTGATTACATTCCGAACCCTTTAGGAACAACTGATGCATCATGCCCTTGTATGGTATGATGCGCCAACTTCCCACTGGGCACATCAATGTTGATTCAGCATTGAAACAATGTTTGCATTGTTTGCATATCAATGGTTGATATAGGGTTGAAATATAGTTGAATTTGAAAGTTGAAACAACATAATCAGTTTCAACTGTGATTCAACAGCTAACCATCAGCACTGATTCAACGTTTGTATTCCCATGTTGATTCAACATTGACACAACATTAACATGATGTTGAAACAATGTTGATATTTATTAGGGCATTCTATGTTGACATGTCAAAGTTGAATCAACATAGAATCAACATTGAAACCAATATTGTTGATTCAACATTGACAAATCAATGGTGAGTCAATGTTGAATTGAGAACAGTATTTCAACATTGATATGTCAACTGTTGATTGGATGTTGAAATGGTGTTGGTAGACAACATTGAAATAGGATCATTGAAAAGGTATTGAAGACAGGTTGATCAACATCATCAACACAATATCAGCGGGTTGTCAACGTTGATGCAACGTTCTGTGCCCACTGGGAATTCAACGTTGCATCATGCCAACCTTCCAGAAGTATATCAACGCTGTATAATTGGCAAGTTGCCAACCTTAGGCAGCTCAAATTGTCTGAGACTGTCTGTGGGAAGCGGAGGGGGGGCACAGGTCCCCTCACATTTAACCGACCGCCCCCCCCCCAAAAAAAAAAGAAAAAAAAAGAAGATGAGATTAAACCTCAAAGGTCAAGCCAACATAGGAAAAGAATGCAATGAAAATCCATTACTCCGCTCTGAAATTGCCTTCCATGTCCCTGTAATCTCTTTCAGATCCTTCAGGCATCATGTTGTCCCTAATGGGCTATACCATGGGAACAGTAAGTAGTGCAGAGATCGGGGCTGGGGCTCAGGCGATCTGGAGGGTCTTGCCAAACGTTGACGAGAGGGAACTTTTCTTAATTTTCTCAGAGAGTACTGAGGCAAACGTGCATGGCCTAACTCGGTTTATAGTGTTGACAAACAAATTACCTCTGAATCTATGGAAAACCCGTTTTGAGAAGTGAAAAAAAACGTGCATGTTTTCTCTAAACGATTATCCAAACAATTATTAAGCAAGACAAAAACGTGCACGTTTTCTTTTTTGGTTCACGTCTCCTTTTTGGCAAGACCCTCCTGGACATCGTCTATGACACAGGTACCTAGAGAGAGCGTGATCTACCAAGCACAAGTGACACTATAAGACTACAGCTTCCCGAAACCCTTTAAAGGCCGAATCATGCCCATTGGTCGCCATGATGCATGAATGCAGCCCTGGCGAGTGACTCGCCAGGGCTGCATTCATGCTGCATTCATTTATGTATCATGCTGACCCTATGGGCTTGATACACTCCCAGAGGGTCAGCATGATGCTCCAATAAAGTGCTTGTCCCAAACTATGGTACATCTTGTTAATTGATGCACTCCTGCACTAGCACCACTAAATGGCTAACTCTTTTATCAGCGGCAGACTCATGACGACCAATGGGCCTATTGTATCCTACTGGCAGTGGCGGACTTAGATGGGGGCACGGGGTTGCGTGTGCCCTTGTTTTCTAAGCTCTTTTTGTTTATTTGCATTTTTTTGGACCGCAAAATTTGCTCTAAAATAGGGTGCCCCCCTCCTTTTGGGCCGCACTCCCTATTTCTGCTAACCCTGGATCCGACACTGCAGTGGGGTGTTTCAGAAGCAGGTAATGTTTACAACCGGTCATAAGGAGATATGATAGCAGTTTTAATAGTGATTGTAGGCTTATAACTGCAAGTGTTTCTAAAGCATTACCATTATCTTACTGTGTCTATAACTATATGGCTGGTGAGAGATGATAATGGTTGCAGTTGTAAGTTTAGAATCTAACAGTTTTAGAAACAGATATTTAATGTTCATTATCATGTCCGGCTTCTGAAACACCCCAGAGTACTCGTGCACTGAAGCATTATGCAGTCGTTCATGGGTTGAGCAGACTCCCAGTAGGGTATAATGGTAGTCCGATTGCCCAAATCGGATCGTCCCTGACACTAGGTGTTTGGAGGGTGGGAGGGGATAGGCAGCTTTTGTAGCTCACCATGGGCAGAACGTGCAATGAATCTATGGGGCTTGGTTCACTTCACGTCTGCATGCTGCATTAATGCATCGTGTCCATTTGTCGCCATAATGCATGAATGGAGCCCTGCAGAGTAGACTTACTCCCCGTGGCTGCATTCATGCATCATGCCTATTGGCTGGCATGATGCACCAATAAAGTGTCGGTGAGTCTGCTCAGCCAAGTACTTCATTGGAGCATCATGCCGACCCTCCGGATGTATAAATGTAAACCCTTTGGCATGATGCTTAAATGTAGCCCTGGCGAGTTACTCACCTGGGGTGCATTCATGCATCATGGCGACCAATGGACGTGATGTACTCCTGCGTCAGCGGCCCTTAAAGGGTAAATGTCAGGGCTTCCATTGATTTGTGTCACTATGGTGGGATGAGGAGGGGATCACTAAGTCGGCTTTGTCTGGAATGTGGTAAGCTGAATATCATTTACATCAGGGCTGATTATTTTATTGGAGACATGGCAGTTTTAGAGTGATGGGATCTGAATGCTGTAGACGGGTCGTATCTTTTATGCCATGTTAAGAACGGGCCTTACATTAGATTTGAATGGAAACATCCATTCTTCACAGGGGCTCGATAAACTCAATCCAATTCTCCAGGGCCCAGTTCTGTGCTATTACGTCATCAAAATAGACTCAAACCCCCTAACATGAAATGAAGACAGAGAGTCACAATAATTGCTACAAACTGAATATTTCTTCACTTGTCACCATTCAACCAGTATTTAGCCAAGAGGCTAATCAATGGGGAAGCACTCAGGCTGAAGCAATTCTTGTGAACCACTTTTTCTAGCTCCAGGGGTATGATTTAGAACAAATAATGATCACCAAATGACCCTACGATCACGATTTTCAGATTTTAGTAGGAAGTAAGACCTCTAGACGATCAACAGCAATCTAATACAAATCAAATTGTACAAATAGTCCTACACAATGAACAACAGCACTACTTGTTCTATAGTTGTATATAGTCGGGGGTCTTGTCCAGCAATCTGTACGATTTTCGTGTTGTTCAATTCAAAGCTACAATCATAATTGTACAAATCTTACACTTTTGATCGTAAACAATCCCAAAATGGGCCAAATCATTAATCTTTTTGAAACATACCCCTGAGGTCATTTTGAGGTGACCTTTGTTTGTAATTAAACACACCCAAACCGACCCAAAGTGCACAGGAGAAAATAGTTGTATACACATATAGCTATCCTCCTGCTCCAAGTAGAATATGGCCTGGGATATGTTTCAGAACAACTAACGATTTGGTCCTATTTTACACATTGTACAATCACAAGCGTAAGTTTTGTGCAATTATGATCATAGGTTGCAATTGCATAAGACGAAATCGTACTGATTTCTCTAAAAGACCCAAGACTATCTACATCTATAGAGTAAGTAGTGCTGTCATACATTTTGTAGGCATATTTGTACAATCACCTTGTACTATTTGATGTATACAAGATAGTTGGTGATCGTCTAGAGGGCTTACGTCCTACTAGAATCTGAAAGTGTTGGTGTAGGTTCATTTGGTGAACGTTAATCATTCTGAAACATACCCCTGGAGTACCCCTGGAGCAGTAGAGTTCTACTGTATAGTACAGCTTCTATTGTATCAGGTTAGAGGGGCAAAGTTGGAAATTGAACTGGTTTAGTATTCAGCATGGGTCAGGTCATTACTTTAGAAGCGTCTGTGTTCCACTAAAATCAACGGTCGGCACAGACTTCCTGCAGGAGAAAATCACAGCCTTTGAAGACTTTGTGCAGTCCATGGATATCGCAGCCTTCAACGAGATTTAAGTTAATCACAATCTGTACTCCTGATACTCCATATAGATCCCTAGTCCTGTGGCTTTAACCCCTTTAAGGGCTCTTAAAGTAGTAGGGTATCCTGCATCATGCCGACCCTCCTGGAGGCCATTTCTTAAGACACTACGACCACAAACTGCCACTACGATTTAAGACTGCCAGTAATATTCCAGGTGATCATAGCTACTACCCTACGACTGCTCAGTACGATTAGCAGCTATGCAGACTTTACATAAGGTTTGGTAGGGCAGTCGTAGTGTTGCAGGCATCAGTGACTACTAGTGTGTGGTACTGTAATGGCAATAGTATAAGGCTCAACACTACGATTTGAAGGACAGCAGTTGTGTTACGAAATGGCCTCCAGGACTGATTTGATCCTATAGGGTCGGCATCATGCATGGATGTGGCCCTCGCAGGTTCCTCACCAGGGCTGAAATCATACATCTGGAGCGTGTTGCTCCTTTGGTAAAAAGAGCTGTCAGTAGGTACCCTCTTTTCAAAAGAAGTCATGCTCTGCTTCAACATTCAACTCGCCACATTAGTCTGAAAAGTCACCTGCGGGTTGACCAATTGGCATGACCCGTTGAGGAATGTGGAGGTCGTTGTTCCTATAGAAAAAGGAAGCGCTGGCTAAAAATGGCCTCGTTTCCAGTCCTTTCTTTTCATGTAGCTATAACTTGTCCCTTTTGTTGCTCACAAGTGGTCATTCAAGTATGGTGCTAAAAAAGGGGGGTTTGAGTAGGTACCTAGTAGAGAGAAGCCAGTCAGTATAATATACTATAGAGTGTGTGACATGAGTAGGTACCTTGTAGTGCGGCTCTCTCTGTTTTAAACAAGGCAGTTGACTTTTCAGACTAATGTTGTGAGTGCAAGTTGAATGGTGAAGCAGAGCGTGACTTCTTTTGAAAAGAGGGTAACTACTTTCAGCTCGTTTTACCATAGGAGCAACATAGAGGTATTAATGCAATCCTACTGATTACCTCCCGAGGGCTGCATTCAGGCATCATGCCCAGCAAATTGCCGTGAGTCCTCGTCAAACTGTGTGAGGTGGCTCACACATGTCACTAGATGGAACACGACATCGTTATATCACAAGATCACCAGGAATAGCAATTGCTATGCCACATGAGTGTAACACACAGTGGTGAAAGATGACGGAATGAGTTATCACTGAAAAAGGAGTGATGACAAATGATGACAGATGGCCTAATGGGAATTTTGAGGTTTGAAAGTTTTATTGCCTGATCACAATTTAACAAAAGTGGTAATATTAGACGATAATGTGATACCCCGATTATACAATATTTACAAAATCATTGTTTACACAGTTCTATTACAACTGGGAAATCAAAGAAAAATATAATAATGAAGCATACAGTGAGAAAGTAATAAATAAATAGATAATAATAATAGACCCCAAAATAGCTCATATAGTGACCGTTTGGGTGTGTGATGAGCAGACTTCATTGGTACATCCTGCATGACACGATGCACTCCTGCATTAGGCCTTTGCTTTAAGGGCTTGAATCACTCACCCTAGCAGCATTCATGCATCAGGACATTCCCAGTGGGCACACCAACGTTATTACAGCTATCGTGAACCCTATCGAGAATGCTGAAATGAAGTGCTGGTGAGCAGTCTAACCAGCACTTCATTGGAGCATCATGGCAATTTTCGTCATGGTGCTCCAATGAAGTGCCATGATGCACTTCTGCATAAGCGGCCCTTAAAGGGTTAACGTGTTCAACCATTTCTCCCTTCCTGCATCTTTGTCCTAACATCTTCGTCCTAATGAACGCCCACAATCCTCCTAAAATTTCTCAACCTAACATTATTTTCAAAATTGATTGGTAATATGAGACTGAAAGACCAAAATCAGACTGCCCCATCCCAGGTAATCCCCCCATAACCCTGGCGTTATTTCTACTGCTGTTTGGATAAGAAACCAAGAAGCAACCGGCCTGCGACATTTTGATCCAATTATCAAAGAATGCTTAAAATGAAGTAACTGATTTTGAGGCCAAAGAATTCTTACTGGCCACAGATCACAAAATGACCGAGTATGAAGTCTCTATAAGTCTATATGGGTGATTACTCTAAATCATGCATCTACTTTTGTGGTATTTTTGGGTGTGCTTTTTCTTGTCATACCGTGAGCTGTTGACAAGTATCTAACCATTCTTTGTATTTTGGTGCCTCAAAAGAGGGAATAATGGAATATGTCGGACCCCCAAAGTTGAAACTTTTGCCATTTTCAGTTGTCTTTATCATTTTCATTTGGTTTGGACTTGACTAATGACATGGCAGACACACTTTTTCCCCCTGTTGGTGCTTATATGTACTTACAGTCGATATAATGGGCGTGCCTGAAATTGTAAAGTAAACTGATAGGTTTAGTAAAATACTTTATACTGTCCTCAATCTTTACTAACCTCAATATAAATTTATCGGGTGGTTGGCTGTGCTCTTGGGACTTTCAAACAATTCAAATTGTCCTGGAATACATGTTCTAAACCTCAATCCCTTGAATTAGGTCACATGGTTATTTTTTTGCCGGGAAATAATTGGTTCAGCTTCCTGCTAGGCGACAATAGGGGACTTGTAGGCTTGGTTCCACATAGACTCTAGTAAGGCCAGGAGGACACGTGCTCCAATATAGAAGTCTACCTCTAGGGCTGCATAGGGCGGCAGGTGCCCAATCATAACAAATTAGTCTCTACCAGCGGCGTCCCCAGGAGACGCTGGACAGTGTGCACCCCCCCACCCCCCACCGATTTATACCCCATCTAGCGACAGCTGTGCTGTCTGGGAAAGCCAAGGTGTCATTGGGTAGGTTTAAGTGGGGAGGGGCTAGGAGAGATGTCTAATAGATGTCGGTCGGAATGTTAGGATTGGGAGAGAGAGAGTAGGGGCATCGTTAGGAGAAATTGAGGGAGAATGAGGAGGGGGTTGGAGGGGGGGGGGGGTGAGAGGGGAAGGAAGAGGGGCGAGCGGTAAGGTTTGTCGGGTGGTTAGAAAATCCGGCCCGATCTATTCAGTACCCTCCAATATCGATTTTATCCTCATGGCTGGTTGCTTGGTAACATGTCCCCTTCCTTACCCCACCCCCTCCCCCCACCTTACAAGCCCCCCCCCCCCGGCTCCTCACACACCCTTTCCACCCTTCTACCTCTACACCCCCCTCCTGCCTACACATACTCTCCCTCTTCAAGAACACAACACCAGGGCGGCGCTTTGAAAGGGCGTTGATACGACGCGCCGCCTGGCTAGCCATTTTACACCTGGTGCTGGAAATGATTTATATTGGTGGAGCCTATTGGTGAGCCCCTCCACGGCCATTGTACCGTGGGACCCGATACGGAAGTGAAAAACACACCCTTACCCCTCCCCCTCGTCCTCTGTAAACCCTTAAGGGCCGCTTGGTTAATGTTCCTTGGTCGGCATGGTGCAGCAATGACGTGCTTACCAGTCTTCTCACCAGCACTGCACTTCTGCATCATGCCGACCCTACGGGAGTGTATCAACCCACTAGGATAGGCACGATATGTGCAGACCTGCAGTGTAAAAATGAAATGTAGTTGAAATAATGACAGGATCCTAGTCCCAAAGTTTCCAGAGACCTGTCGTCATTTTCTCAGAGATTCCTTGTGCATTTGTGTACCACTGTACTGCCACCTAGGGCTTATTGTAATAAATACAGTGGAATACAATTTTGGTGGTTCACTTTCCAGTTTTACAAGGATCCCTGGTAGATTATTTTTTTACAGTTTAGGGAGATAAATCTTACCAAATAGGCATTATGCGGTCCTTGAATGACTATGAGCTGCTCCAGTGGTGGCGAGCTGCTTTGTGGACTAGTCTCTGTTTACTGGAGACCAAACTGAAGGCAGTCTAGCAGATCATATCAAAGCTGCCATTGTCCACACTTCAATGGGTGTCCTCCTTTCTTCCTATAATCTTTCCCTTTCCTTGTGTTTCTTTTATACAGGCGGCCCTGCCTGATCAGACTTTCATTTCATCCTGTTTTTTTCTCTCACTCTAAACCCTTTTACGTTGTAGTTAAGCACAGCTTAAGCAGGAGTGCGCCATGCCTATCAGCAATCATGATGCACCAATGGAGTGCTGGTAGGTCTGCTTGGTGCATCATGCCTATCAGCAATCATGATGCACCAATGAAGTGCTGGTAGGTCTGCTTGGTGCATCATGCCCATCAGCAATCATGATGCACCAATGAAGTGCTGGTAGGTCTGCTTGGTGCATCATGCCCATCAGCTGTCATGATGCACCAATGAAGTGCTGGTAGGTCTGCTTGGTGCATCATGCCCATCAGCTGTCATGATGCACCAATGAAGTGCTGGTAGGTCTGCTTGACAGCATGTCATTGGTGCATCATGCCGACCCTTGGGAAAGGTGTATCAATTTGACAAAGCAGGGATGATGTAGCATGATGCATTTATGATAGGGCCCTAATATATCTTTCTGTTAGTAAGATTTCATGTGCCTGGCTCTAGCAGTTAGCAGGATAATGAGAAATAAGCTATATGAGTTGCTATTTTCACCTCATATCTCATTTTTAAGGGAAATCTTCACTTTCAAGGTCAAACCATGTGACCTTGACATTGTTCAAGGTCAAAGAACCAACACACACTGATAGGGCTCTGATATATTGATCTTATGTCTAAATTTCATGAGTCCAGCCCTTATGGTTCTCAAGATATTGAGAACCAAAGTTTGATAACTGTTATTTTCCAGGAAAATGTTCAATTTTATGAAAAAATTGGTTGCCATGGAAATGGGCCTATAAATCACACATGCTGGTCCAACCTAACGACCCTACTGGCCTAATCTGAAAGCTAATGGTCTAAGCTTTCATTTGATACCATGTGACCATTGCTACGGTTGGGGTGCAACGAAATCAAATTTTCAGGACGCTGGCTCCTGGACTATATGCATTGTGATGATTAACCGGCATGATACACCAATGCACTATTAGATCATTAGCCCTTTAAGGGCCGCTGAGGTATGGGTGCATCATACCCATTGGTCATCATGATGCACCAATAAAATTCTGCCTAGACTGCTTACCAGCACTTCATTGGAGCATCATGAAGACCATCCGGGAGTATGTATATCAACCCCGTCATGATGTTCCAATGAAGTGCTGGCGAGCAGTCTTGCCAGAACTTCATTGGTACATCATGACGACCAATAGGCATGATGCATTAAAGCATCAGTGGCCCTTGAAGAATTAATGTTTGCATACTTCGTTAATGAACTTGTCATCATGATCCCAGAATGCCCCATAACACGTCTACCCTACAGGGTTTATACCCACACCGTGGGGATCAACGTGATACTTAAATGCAGTGCTGTAGACTCAGCAGTACTACATCAGGGAGAGGAGCAGTGTGAATCTGGAGGCATCATGTGCCCCTTGAGGGCTTATTAACCCTTTGAGGGCCGCTGATGCAGGAGTGCATCATGTCCATTTGTGCATCATATGCCGACCACCGGGATTTTAACAAGCCTGTATGGTCGGCATGAAGCATGAATGCAGCCCTGGTGAGTTAATGGCAAAGGCATCATTCATGCATCATACCAACCAATGGGCATGATGCATAGATACATAAGCTAGCAGGCCTTGAAGGGTTAATCGTTCTTTACATAGCTCTCGCCCCACCAGGGACTGCTTCCCTTTTCAATGGTTCTTTGATCGTCTTGTTAGCCTCCTTTTACAACCCGCCTGCGTAGAAAGATTGTATTTGGGTTAGGGCTTGGGAAAGTGAACCAATGTTTTAGAAAAAAAACATTGATCGTCGTTTGTTCGAAAAGCAATTGAATTTCCCTCGAGATTTCAATTGGACGTGCCACCCAATGCACATAATTCCACGTGTTAGCCCTTTTAAGGGCCTTACAAATGATGCCTACAGGTTCAGAGCCTCTGGTTGTCATGATGCACCAATGCAGAGCAGACGTGCATATTTGCCAGTAGTGCATTTATGCATCATGCCGGCCCTTAGGGGTGCATCAACCCCATGGTGTAGCATAATACACAACTAGTTCCTCCTAAGAGCTAAATTCATATATCATGACGACTATGGAGTAAAATGCATTTAATCAATAATGGCGCTGAAATGACGTAGGAGACATTTGTAATTTCAGGAGAACTATCATGTCATCATTCTGATTACGCATTATCTATTCAAGGAAATGCAGAATCACATAAGACAAACATAGTAGTAGGCCTTATTATCATCATACTATTAGAAAACCAGCAGATAAGGCACGACGAGAGGCGAATCCCAATTCCTATGGCAAGCCTCGCTCTCTTCTCGTGAGAATCCGCGAGGTATTATTCCAGTCACGTGCTTCCGGTGCGGCCGATTTCGCTCATTGCTTCCATAAAAGTTAAATCTTGTGGACGATTGGTGGCCGCCACTGTGTAACAGTTGTCTATGGAAACACGGCCGTTCTCTGCTTGAAGAGTGACGAAGAAGGGCACAAAACACCGATGAGCATTTGCTGAGGTGCTCCATAGCAACTGCGCATGCGTAAATCAGTCTGGAATGCCCCCACCTCTCGACCTTTTCACAATAAGGGTCTGCTTTATGTTTATCCCCTTGATCCCTTTAGGATAAATATTTGTGGCGCTCACACTGGCTACCCATAGAAGGGGGAGGCTACCCATAGAAGGGGGAGGCTACCCATAGAAGGGGGAGGCTACCCATAGAAGGGGGAGGCTATCCATAGAAGGGGGAGGCTACCCATAGAAGGGGGAGGCTACCCATGGTTAGTGGATCAGGAGGGTGTTGCTCCTGTTGTAAAAAGAGCTGTGAGTATATGCCCTCTTTTCTAAACAAGTCGTGCACTGGTTCACCAAAGTACTTGCACTCACCACATCAGTCTGAAAAGTCACCTGCCTTGTTTAAAACAGAGGGTGCTGCACTATCAGGTACCTACTCATGTCACTCACTCTTTAGTATATTATACTGACTGACTTCTCCCAAGTAGGTGCCCACTCAAATCCCCCTTTTTTTAGCACCATACTTGAATGACTACTTGTGAGCAACAAAAGGGACAAGATATAGCTACATGAAAAGAAAGGACTGGAAATGAGGGCATTTTTAGCCAGCTCTTCCTTTTACTATAGGAGCAACAGCCTCCAGGGTGCATTTGGTGCTTGCTCTGCGGGGGACAACCTTAAACACGGAAGGCCCTCTTAACTGATAGGGACTTCACTGTTAATCTAGAGTGATGAAACGGCAATCATTCTTTTTTTTTTTCTCTTCTGAAAGATTTATTTTTATAGAAGGAAGCCAATACCTATTCAAATATTTCCTTGAGGAAATTTACCACTGCTCTCTCATCGCTGTTTAAGGGGACTGTTGGAGTATCAAGTTCCTAACTGGCCAAGTATTACAAGAAGGGACATGATAAGATACATCTTAGAGAGGGAAAAAAAATAATTGAAAAAAAGGGAATTCATCGAATCTCGGGTGCCACACTCAATTTAATGGACACAGAGACGACTGCCTCTGCGGTTTTACATTACATTTTCAACCATAAGACTTTGGATAATTTAAGTCCCCCAGATAATGTACTCAGTCCTTGGTGTTCTTCGATTTAAGAATGTGGCTTATTGTAATATCAATTTCAATGACGGATTTACACGAGGGACACTGGGGTGCATGCCCCCTCATTTTTCGTCAGTATTTAAGAGATTCTTTGCTTATTTTGGACCCCAAATTTTGCTCAGAAATAGAGAATGAGCCCCCCCTCCTTTTTCGGCTGCTTCCCCAAATTCCTGATCCGGCTCTGAATGATTTCACCATTAGAAGTTGGTATCAGCGAACCTATTCTGGTAACCATTCTCAGAGAAACTCCCCCATCATAGGACCTCCCCCCTCCACTCTCCCACATTAGCAGTCTGGATTACTTTATCGATGTTCCCCAGCCTACCATTCCCTAGATATAAGCCTTGTCTTCAGAAAGCGAAGATAGGAAAATGAAACAGTCATCGACAGAGTGATATTGATGGTTAAATCAATGTTTCATTTTTCCGTCTTGATGAAACACTTGTGCCCAATGTAAATAGGACATTGACCGAATTGAAAGATATTTGAACACTCCAGTGTTTTTGCAACGGAGGTGTGCCGAGTGGTCTTTGAAGGCTTTGTTTTCTTTTGCAGTATCCATACTATGTGTTCATCAGTTTATATGTTGTCCCTTGTGTTTTGATTCTTCACTGAACCATTCCATACCATACTGTATAATACGATATACTTAGGTTCCTGGTAGAAAACTTATATAAAGAGAATCCTATATAGCCAGGGTCGGGGAGTGCACTGCCTTCAACTGTATCGAGATCTCTTATTTCACTCAAAGGGACAATTTAAAGAAGATTTATACAAATCAAGTTCAAATACTAACTCTATCCCACATAGAATAGCAAAAGTATCAAGTATACGATTTACAGGCGACGAAAGACAATCTGACGCAAGTACGCAGTTATGGATTTAATCAAAATGCCTTTTTCATTTCTAACCAGGCTCTACATGGAGAAACTACACAGGTCTAATCCCAGAGGCCTTCCCATACAAAGTCACATGGACAGTGAAGTAAATGCGTCCTTTTCATAGACATGTTATTATACTTTATAGATAGTGAATGGAAGGGGTTCGCCTCTATTCAGGGTAGAATGTTACTTGTCTCTTCAGAATGATATTGAGTTCTATTTCAAAAACTCACTGCCTTGATGTTGGGAGGAGTCGCTGTTCATCTACAAAGAATCACAAGGATGTGTATTTACATAGACGCTCTGTCAAAGTCACCCTGCACTGCCACTCTAGGGACGGCATGATGCCCTTTACGGGTCACTAATGCATTATTACATCATGCCCACTGGTCAGCACGATGCATCAAACATCCCGGAGTGTATCGTGTCTGCACGAGCAGTATGTATCAAGCCTGCAGGGTCAAGATGATACATTTTCATAGCCCTGACGAGTTACTCGATCACCAGGGCTACAAAAATCCACTATGACGACATGATGCATGGATGCACTATATGCTTTTAACGGCTTGATATTTTCATATTCATTAGCCTAAGTGATGTATCACACAAGACTGATCATGTGTACCTTGGGAGCATTGGACTGGGGCATTATGCCAAACCCTTCTGATGTACATCAGCCCCAAAGGGGCGCTTTAAGGACCCATAGGGTCGGCATGATGCATAAATGCAGCACTGGCAAGTAAACGCATACTGGCTGAATTGATGCATTATGCCAACCAAAGGATGCAATGTACGTTAAAGTACCCATGCATCATTTAAATGGTTAACGTAGATCTAGTAGGACTTGAGTAGGATGGCCTACATAGTGTTTTACCCCTGCCTGCCTTAGTGCCATGGATTCACGGGCCAGGAAACAGCTTAATTAATCAGTCCGTGCCTATTGATGGATTGCTGCATGCTGTAACTGGGGCAGTCAATCAGGGAGATCAGCTCAGCACTGATCTGCATAATCTACTCACTCAATGCTGAGGTGCCAGAGGTGAATAAGCTTTTGGCCTTAGTTCTACCTCTGGTTAATTATTGTTGGTATTCTCTATGCTCTAAGCAGGGCTGGTAAATGTATACATGCATTACATGTGTTTAGTCAAGAATCAACTACTGGAATATCAATCAGTTCAAAATTCAAGATCAAACTATATTATATCTATGCCTGGCTGCTGGACATTGACCTACTCTCATGCGCTAAGGCAACGAAACAGAAGGCAATTCATCGTACTGAATTTTACCATTTTGCACCAGTGCTAAAAGAGCAACAATGCTAAGGTATAGTGCATAACTTATATTTCCAAAAGTTTATTAGCTGCGATGTTCATCCAAGTTTTTATTTTAGATTATGAATTTACAGTGCTAACTTTCCATCGGAATGCCCTGATTAGCAAATAGGAACAAATGTTAGATCCTTTTTAGCACTTTCAGGGTAGCAGCATGATTTTATAAAAGGCACAGCAATAGGGTGTCCATATCGTGCACCAATGTCGCCTACGCACCATGAGTTACTGGTCATCATTAGAAATGAGTGATTTTTTTTTTTTGAGGAGGTTAAATTGAGGTCTCATTTGAAAGAAAATAGATGAATGAATCTTAGAATTCCAAAGATCATTGGCTCATATAGCAAAGCTCCTAAAATGCCCTTCTCTTTTTTCGACGTTATTTTTTCATAATTTTCTTTTTGTGTGTAGGGGGGGGGGGTGAACATAAATCCTTGAGGCATCATTTCGTCCTTACATAAAGTGCCTGCTGCCCTCCTGCAGTCACATCCCTGATCCAACCCTGACATCACGTACATACTAAGTGTCTACGTGTCTGACCATACATGAACACTGGGGGGATGTTGCTCCTATGAGCAAAGGTAGTTTTGCCTTAATAGCAAGGATACCATCCTTGTTAATAGTGCCTAACCTGCAGCGGTTAATTTCTTTTTAGTCCTTTTTTTCTGAGTTGCACAGAAGTGCTCATGTCAGTCAGGCACAAGTACCTTTCAAGGAACATGATAGCTACTCAAAACAAGAGCACTAAAAAGAGTCACAAAGTAAGGTACCTGCTTGTGTAATACACACTATTTCTAAACTAGGCAGGTGGCTCTTCAGTTTAATGTGATGAGTACAAGTTGAATGGTGAAGCAGAGCATGACTTTTTAAAGTAAAAGAGTACCTACATAGTTCCCTCCTAGCTAATGTGCAACTAACAGCCTAATAGTACTCAGGACGGCACATGGGGCTTCAGTGGAGACACCAGTTTGTACAAACGAGGCCAGCCTCTGGGTCTCACTGATTCCTGTGACTTTCTAATGGCTGGTGACATTTTGGACAGGCGGGTGGCCTCTTGGATGGCTTGGACGACATGACTGGGAGATAGGTGACAGTGACTAGTATAGGGATTGGCAGGGGGTAGGTTTAGGGGCATTTAGAGTAGGGGAGTTATGGGGTGGGGTAGTTGAGTTGGTCGCATAGAACATCACGTGTGACATACCAGCCCACGTGACATATAGCAGTGCGACGTCACGTGTGCTATGACATGTGCCACTGGAGAGGGCGATCTGTCATCGCGCATGTGCAAAGAAGCTGGATCAGAGAAAGACAAGTTGGACAGTTCGCCTCCCCTCTCCCCACTCACCCAAAAGCACAGCTACATAATTATTTTCTACACTTTCTTAAATCTTAAACCAGGTTATTTTCCTCAGAATGGTAATCTTTAGTATGGCACCTTCTTCTATACCTCCCTCCAGAGATTCCATTATCATCCCAGTCTTCTACTATGGTGCCTTGTGGTTTTTCAGCTGCTTGGTGGTCATGGAGTGCCAAACATGCATCTCTTTTAGTCAGCATAAAGGAGACTTAATATATAGTCAGAAAGATATATTAGATTGAGGGTCATGCTGGTTTGCCATAATTTGGCGTTACCGTACATCCTCACGTATAAGATGCGGCTTAATAAGTTATAAGTTATATACCAGAATTTTATCGCCTACATCTTATAGGACTTGGCTAAAGTCAGGGAGCGTCTTATAGGTGAGTGAGATTTTGAACAAGAGAACAGTACTAAAATGAATAAAAATTTGACCCTAGAGCTGCAGCTCAACTTTCCAACATAGGGTTTGATTTTGAGCTAGTTGCATAGAAATAGGTACACATTAATGGAGTTGTATGGTTTGTTGCATCGTGGATTCTACCATTAAAATTGTCATTCCTGCAATTGCTTGAAAAGCTAAATTTTATGTGATCTGCGAAAGGGGGTATTAATGCAGGGTACAATAAGGGCCCCTTTCCCAGTACATGTCACTTGATAAAGGTGAGTTATTCAGAAACTGCACGCCCAATGCAATTTCTATTTGCAACAAGGTTTAGTCCCACAGTGGACTCACACCTTAGGTGCGTCCTATAAGATTCAGCCTAATTCAGGGTGCGTCCTATACGCTAGGGGCGTCCTAAATGCGAGGATTTACGCTAGGTACGAGTGTATTCCTTTTCCAGCTTCACCCTCGTTCTTCCTTTAACTCCTCTAGTGTACCCCCTCCCCTCACCCGCACACTCCTCGTTAGCAGGAGCTGCTCGGTCTTTTTGTCACTTGTTATAGGGTTATTAATACCGCCGCGTGATGGCGCTCCTGTCACGCTCCGCCCCAGACGCCGATTCCCAGTCAGTACCGTAACAGACGTGTTGGACGCCGCACCAAACATGTCCCAAACCCGCCGCCTGCCTGTAACGGACGAGGAACATTGAGGACATCCCCCACTCCATTCTCTCTAGCTCCCCCTCCCCCCGACATCCTCCAGTTCGTGCTTGGTGGCCGGGAGGAGGTCGACATATAACCGACAATACAATAAAGCGTCCACGAAACTGTACCCAACCCACCCATTCTAGTAGACGTTTATCCTTAAGTAAACCATACTTCTTATGTGTTGGGTAAATGCGAGTTAAAGGTAGTACAGTGTATAATGTCGGCGAGCTACTGTTACAGTAACCCTTTAACGCCTGAAGCATTTTTGGAGCATTTCCGTGGCTGTATTAGTACCTTAATTCACGACCAATGAGCGCAATGCATTTATAAATCAGCGGCCCGTATAGGGCCAAACTGCTAGAGCATTAACCGAGTTATAACTAGATCTGCTATAGTTAGATGATAAACTGCTAGAGCATTAACCGAGTCATAACTAGATCTGCTATAGTTAGATGATAAACTGCGAGAGCATTAACCGAGTCATAACTAGATCTGCTATAGTTAGATGATAAACTGCTAGAGCATTAACCGAGTTATAACTAGATCTACTATAGTTAGATGATAAACTGCGAGAGCATTAACCGAGTCATAACTAGATCTGCTATAGTTAGATGATAAACTGCTAGAGCATTAACCGAGTCATAACTAGATCTGCTATAGTTAGATGATAAACTGCGAGGGCATTAACCGAGTTATAACTAGATCTGCTATAGTTAGATGATAAACTGCTAGAGCATTAACCGAGTCATAACTAGATCTGCTATAGTTAGATGATAAACTGCGAGGGCATTAACCGAGTCATAACTAGATCTGCTATAGTTAGATGATAACCCAGTGAACAAAAAGACGTTTTCTGATGTTTTTCAACATAATTTGAAAGTTTAGAAACGTTTGTTTTGAATGTTATTCTAACGTTAAAACGTTGACTCATTCTGACGTTTTTCAACATTCATACAAACGTTTTTTTCTAACATTTTAAAACGTTTTCTAACATAATTTTCAACATTCAAAAACATTAGAGAACATTTTTAAACGTTTCTACTAGCATAACCGCTGGGGTATTTTGACTTTGTATTTTGTATAGGTACCTATTGCCCAAACTATTATTCCTGCCAAATTAATGACAGAACATATAATCATTTGTTGTGCACATAGAAGTATCTTCATATAGAATTCTCCTGAAGCACATTATACCTGTAATCCCTGAGCAAAAATCTCTAGGACTGGTGCAAGAACACATTGTCCTCAGAGGGAATATGTATATTTCTTGGTAACAAGCAATGGGTGTCTTCATCAGGATTATTTCATTTAAACCAATAGAATATGATAATACCAGTCATATATTATCAGGCATGACTTGGAATTAAAGTTTTGATCCAAAGATATATGAAGTAAGCAAAGATATGATAATGTATACATTTAAAGCAACTTTAGATTACAGAACATACAGGGAAAATCTCCCCATCGATTGGCCTGCCACCTTGTGGGGAAGATATGTATAACACAAACGTATAAAAATGTTAGAAAACGTTCTATAAACATTTGTTGAATGTTTTATTACGTTTTAAAATGTTTGGAATGAATGTTCACATTCTAAATTACTGTTGATGTTAACAAACGTTTGTTAAACGTTTGTTTGATGTTATAAAACATTATATATGAACGTTTGTTTTAAAGCCTTTATGGACATTAGTAAACGTTTGCTGAACATTTCATTTATGTTGGAAAACATCAAAACCTAACGTTCACTTTCTAGCTTTAAAATGACGTTCACGAACGTTCTCTAAACGTTTGCTGTTCACTGGGAAACTGCTAGAGCATTAACCAAGTTATAACTAGATCTGCTATAGTTAGATGATTTATTTAAAGCAAATAGAGAATTACTGTGACATCACGATTTATGCTGTGTACACGGGTGTAATATATATATATATATATATATATATATATATATATATATATATAGTGGCGCTAAGGCCGGGGGAGGCGAGACAAGGCCGAAATCATCCTGGATGGGGGCGGCAAAGTCTCGTTCTCTCGGAGCCAGAGCCAGAGCGGAATAGAGATAAGTGAGTCTCCAACGCTGGAGTGACCCCAGCGTCGGAGACAACGGTTACTATATAAGGAAGCTGGGAGTCAATGACAGTCAGTCTGGCACCAGAGTTTATTGAAGTCACAAGTAATAGGTTTGAAGAAGTTATCTTCGGGGACCAGAGAGCTCTGAGTAGATGGTGTGGCCCGAAGCCAGGTTAATAAACAGTGATAAACCATAGTTCGAGTCTTATGGTGTTTGCTATCAGAGGTAGATCCTGAATTCGCTACTATATATATATATATATATATATATATATATATATATATATATATATATATATGCTAGAGGATATTCCAAGCAGGTAAGCAGGTACCGCAAAGACATCAATTTGATACATGTACAGTGGTTGGATGTATAAAAATTCAATGGAAAGGTAACTTCTAATATAGGAAAGGCAGAAGATAGTAATTAATGGAAGTTAAATAAAGACAAAGGCTGATTTCTGAGGCCCTAAGGCCTTAAAATAAGTAGGCGTGTTTCTGGTCCACGTTAGATTATTTGGCCTAGAAGGCAGGATATGGAAGCATGCAAACAAAAATAATAGCCCATGCCCGATTGGCGTACATCAAATTGATCAACCCGATTTTGACGTTAATTCAACGTTCTGTGCCCAAGTTCTGCTTGCCTGCTCAAACATGGCCCCAGCATCATGAACCTCCAATCACTAATAAGAAAAGAAATTCTACAAATATTTCCTTTGAAATAAGTAAGCTGACACTTGACACGTGCCCCATTCCTATTGCATACCAACCCCTTGATAACCCATATTCACATTCACAACTGCCCACTTGACCCCCTTTAACCTTGACAAAAGTGTGTTTGTCTACTTTGCTAAAAGGCTCATTTCATCTTGGCCTAATATGGCTGACAATATGAGAGCAGAACATGGTAGTGGGGAGACAAGACAGGTGCAGACAAAGCCTGTCTGACAGGGGATGGCTAACGCTTTAAGGGCCGCTGATGCACGAGTGCATCGTGCCCATTGGTCCTCATGATATACCAATGAAATGCTGGCTAGTCTGCTCACTAGCACTTCATTGGAGCATCATGCCGACTCTCTGGGAGTGTATCAACCCTGCAGGGTTTGCATGATACACAGGTGTAGCTCTGACCGATCCTGGGGGAGTCCGGCGAGCCGCTAAATAGGCACGATGTAATATTTAGCCCTTAGCCCGTTAAGGGCCACTGATGCAGGAGTGCATCATACCAATTGATCGGTGGCAAAAACTGCCTCTCAGCACTTCATTGGAGCATCATGCCGACTCTCCAGGAGTCTATCAACTCTACAAGATAGGCACGATGTGCCAAAGCAGACCTGGGCAGTTACACTCCAAGGCTACATGCAAGCATCATCAGGACATATGGTGTGATGCATTAATGGAATAGCCGCCCTTGAAGGGTTAAAGCTGCTGAAGAAGCCATGTCGTCCTTACCACTGACAATCTTCACACGTCACTATAACATTGGGCGATAATAGGCACAAGTCGGAATAGCCTGAGGGGCAATCAGACAGCGTTATGTCTCATAGTGCCCAGACATGCGAACAGACCCACACCCTGGAGGAGGGGGGTCAGTCAGAGCTGTGAGTGGGTCAATTATCAACAATCTGGCCAAAATATGAAAAGAAAAGAAATTACGTTGGAACATAATGAAGAAGTATGCTTACACTGGCACTTTGGATATGGCAAAGGCATACTGTATGGTCGTGGAATAGATTGCTGAAGCTTACAGATCCATAGTATGATTGCGTCTTGCTCTTATAAAAAGGGGCAGATGCTTAACACCAACATCTAAGTATGCTGGGTTTTTAAAAGTTATATATACTAAGGTCCTTTACCACTTAATCACCAGAGCTGCATTCATGCATCATGAAAATCAATCATGTATCAATGCATTATTGGTGCAGGATTGCATCCTGCCCATTGGTCATCATGATGCACGAATGAAGTGCTGGTAAGCAGACTCACAAGCCCTTCATTGTTGCATCATGATGAAGGAGGGTTGTCGTGTTGCATGAATGTAGCCTTGACGAGTTACTCACCAGGGCAGCCTTTATACATTGGGCCAAAAAAAATAAAAGATGTGTTTCCAGTTACATAGCTCAAACAGCAAGGGTCGGTAGGTCGGATTTTTTTTTTTGAGTTTATATACCAATGTATGCCAAGTTATATGCAAAGTATATGAGAAATGTCAGAAGTATGGAAAAGACATGCCTTATGTAACTGTTAACTCAGGACCCATGGGAAAATAGGTAGAGAATTACGATAATTGGGGTAAAAATCATCAAGAACGCATGGAAATTCAAGAAAATTTCTTAAAAAATCTCAAAATAACAAAAAAAAAATGTTTTATGGGCCCTGTTTTGGTAGGGTCGGTCAGGTAACTGCAAACAAACCTTTTTTTTCTTAGCCCTTGTGGTGACGTATGGGCATGATGCATAATGGACCTTAGAAGGGTAAAGGGTTAAACTCTGTCCCATTCTGGTCTAACTGGTGAGTACAAATATGAAAGGAGATGGTGGGGAGGGTAAGGCAGCTGCCGCAGGAGACAGGCCTCCTACATGAAATGCTTTACGGCCTTGTTGCTCACGCTGCTGGCTTCCGGGTTGTCATAGTAAAAAAAGGTCCTGCCAAACGGTGGACAAGACACGCTACAAGCATACAAACAGGCAGTGTGCAGCGGTCATACAGGATTCTATAGGTAAATGGGCCGTTCAAATATTACGTAACATAAATTTGGCCACTTTTTGACCCCCTTCCCCTTGTAACACTTTGTAACAGAATGACTAAGCCCCCTCTCCCTAATTATGTAACATCGCCCAGACCCCCCCCCCGCATCGATAAAGTTCCACACCACTTTGTATTCAAATCAGCAATATAAGCAGGCTTTTTTTTATATATATAAAAAAGGCCTACTCGTAAATATAAATTACCCCCCCCTCTTAATTTGACAGGAAACCCATGAACATGCTTCCAATGCTTGTAAATAGTCCACTTTTTTTCATTTCAATGTATTTACCATTTTTGTTATGTAACACTTGGGCAGACCCCCCCCCCGTCACAAAGTGTAACAAACTTGATGACCCCGCCCCCCTATGGTGTTATGTAATATTTGAACGGCCCCATATATCAAGGGTGTTCTGGATGCTATTTCTCAATATGCTACGACTTGAACTATTCAAGTCATACCTGAAGTGTCCTGAGCTACTAAATTACAGAATACTCACAGCCAAAAATAGTTTTCTTGGAATCTTAAATAATCTTACCTGATGGACAAAACTACCAATTTTAAGACTTTTTTTTCTTTAAAACTGGTAGTTTTGTCAGCCAGGTAAGATAATTTGTCTTATTTTCTTAAATCAAGAAACATATTTTTAGCAGTGCTATATTGGCCTGTATAAGCGCCGGGGCACTCATTGATTTCAAGCAGGCTATACAACTGTATACCACCAGTGCTCATTCAAGACTGGTACTTATTCACCATTGAGATAATAGTGTATTTAAAAATTTCAATGCCCGCGTATCCCTGGCACTAATACAAGGTCGGCGCTTCACAAAGACCTTGTGCTTATACGGGCTAATATGAAAATCGTTTGTATAGAACGATTGTACTTCTGTAGAGCTCATTGTGTTTCCCAAGCCCCCTGTTCACAATAGAGCCACACTGAAAACATGGAAGATCAGAAACTAGTCAGCTTACCATTTTAGGTCCTGAAGTTGATGATACCTAAAACTAAAGCTTTAGGTAGTCAAAATGACGACTTCAGGTCGTCATCCTGATGAACTGAGTCGTCAGGATGACAATACTGACAGTACAGAGTCATCATATCGATGACTCAGGTCGTCAGGATGACGACCTAAAGTCTTCATTTTGACTACCTTAAGCTGTAGTTTTAGGTATTTTCAACTTGAGGACCTAAAGTGGTCACTGCTGACTAGTTTCTGATCTTCCATGTTTTCAGTGCAAGTTGGCATGGTGGCTGAGGTGTTCTCAGTTAAAATGGGATGTGCCTCGTTACATCATGTTGAGAAATGCCCTCCAGTGTGAGTCTTATATAATATTATCTAAAAAGATTATGATGTGGCAAAAGGGGTCAATGGTCTCGTTTAGCTTTCAGTGGCTTTTTGCTGGTTGAATGGCAATACAAAAAAGCACTATAGAGCACATGTCATAGCTGTGAAGGCTAATGTCCATATATGGTGTCAAGTGCTGGCTGAATTGACATTGGATTAACCTTATGTCACGTGCCTCCAATACAGGACTTATACAGATATTTGGTTTACCGAAGTAGCAGGCTGTCCAACGGGCATGACCATTGTTGGCACTTGTTACCAGTGGTTATCATTCATAACACAGTGAATATTTGGGATTTCATTGGGTGACGATAAAACCCATTGGTTCGTTATTATGGACAACACTATGTGCTACCTCTTTGAAATGATCTCTAACTATTTGTAGATGATGACCACTAAAAGGGCCACTGCTGGGCAATAGTAAATGAATGAAAAAGACATGTACATGTTAATGATTAATCATCACAAATATTCCAAGTACCAGAAGACTCACATTTCAGGAACTACAGCTTAAGGTAGTCAAAATGAAGACTTTAGGTCATCATCCTGACGACCTGAGTCATCGATATGACGACTCTGTACTGTCAGTATTGTCATCCTGATGACTCAGTTCATCAGGATGACGACCTAAAGTCGTCATTTTGACTACCTAAAGCTTTAGTTTTAGGTATCATCAACTTGAGGACCTAAAGTGGTTACTGCTGACTAGTTTCTGATCTTCCATGTTTTCAGTGCAAGTTGGCATGGTGGCTGAGGTGTTCTCAGTTAAAATGGGATGTGCCTAGTTACATCATGTTGAGAAATGCCCTCCAGTGTGAGTCTTATATAATATTATCTAAAAAGATTATGATGTGGCAAAAGGGGTCAATGGTCTCGTTTATCTTTCAGTGGCTTTTTGCTGGTTGAATGGCAATACAAAAAGGCACTATAGAGCACATGTCATAGCTGTGAAGGCTAATGTCCGTATATGGTGTCAAGTGCTGGCTGAATTGACATTGGATTAACCTTATGTCACGTGCCTCCAATACAGGACTTATACAGATATTTAGTGTACCGAGGTAGCAGGCCATCCAACGGGCATGACCATTGTTGGCGCTTGTTACCAGTGGTTATCATTCATAACACAGTGAATATTTGGGATTTCATTGGGTGACGATAAAACCCACTGGTTCGTTATTATGGACAACACTATGTGCTACCTCTTTGAAATGATCTCTAACTATTTGTAGATGATGACCGCTAAAAGGGCCACTGCTGGGCAATAGTAAATGAATGAAAAAGACATGTACATGTTAATGATTAATCATCACAAATATTCCAAGTACCAGAGGACTCACATTTCAGGATCGAGCGGCAATGCCACCTAATAAGGCTAAGAGCTGTAGAAAAAAAAATAATTACATATTAAATACATCTCCCATCCAAAACAGACCTATTGCATCTATTACATACAGTCATATTCCATGTATATCTATTCCATATAATTTGCCTCTAAAAGTCTAGCTGAAGGAGGTGGTGTATACCCGGGATGTACAGCATCACCAGACACATTGTTCCATATTGAAATAACCAAACCTCAATTTACTAGAGACAACTAGGCTGTCAACCCTGTGATGATAGAGTCCCCATTTCTAGCTGTGATGGCCCTGAGTAATAATAACAGGGGAAATGTCATTTCATATGACTTTACTCTTTTGGGACCAAATCGTGTTTCATTTGAGTGTGAGGGCACTAATCTATTCGAGGACCCGTCGGGAGAGTTGTCCGGAGGTCATTTCTCAATGTATTGCAATCACACACATCCCTACTACTTAATGCTATAACTGTAAATCTGGGAGATTTGATATCTGATTTGGAAGATGAAATCATAGTTAAAAACCTCCTCCAGCGCTGTATTGATGTTTTATGAGGGCCGAAGAGCACGGCCGTGCAAAGCACGATGCAGCTTTTCACCCTTTACCAGCTGCGAATGCATTAACGCATCATGCCCTCATCATGCACATTGGTCGGTAAGATGCAACAATGACTTGCAGGCACTTTATTAGAGCATTACGCCAACCCTCAGGGGCTGTATCAACCCCGTAGTGTTGGCAAGATGCATAAATGCAGCCCTGGCGAGTTGCTCACCAGGGCTGTATTCATAAATCATGCTGGCCAATTGGCATAATATATTCATGCGTTAGCGGCCCTAATGGTTTCCAGAGATATTATGTGAAAAAAGAAAATGGCTGAACACCCTGAATCTGCCCATGGAAAGGTCTGATATAAGGGGATTCACATGACAAATTGTAGATTGGCATTATAATTCATATTGATTTTTGTACAGTGAAACTGCTTGCCACTCCCTAGACGATGTTGCATTTATACACAATTGTAAGCAATGGGTTAAAAATATTAATACAGTAACTACCCTTATTTGCGGGGGGCATACCTGAATTCCTGAAAATAGTTCTTAATGTCTGTCCCAAATAACAAATATGAGCCTCCAACTCATAGTGACTCTACCCTTTCAAACATAGTTATGATGACCTATAAACAAAGGTTCTACCATTTTCCCTTGGATAACCACAATAACAGACGGCAACAAAAAGATAAATGTCATACTACATTTGATGGTGACAAGCTCATCTGGAGCTGTCTACTGGATTATTGAAATGGTCTGGCACGCAGGAGTGATTCATTGCTGTTTTGGTGCATCATGGCAAGTGGGAGTGCGTCCTGCCGTGCGGGGGTGTATCATACCAGACAAGTGCGCATAATGGCTGCTACATGACAAGCAGGAGTGCATCATGGCAAGCAGGAGTGCATCACTGCTGCATTAGTGCATCATGGCGAGGATTGCATCATGGCTGCTTTAGTGCACCATGGTGAGTAGGAGTGCATTAATGTATCATGGTGAGCAGGAGCATGACATTGCTGCATTAGTGTATCATGGTGAGCAGGAGTGCATCATTGCTGCATTAGTGTATCATGGTGAGCAGGAGCATGACATTGCTGCATTAGTGTATCATGGTGAGCAGGAGTGCATCATTGCTGCATTAGTGCATCATGGTGAGCAGGAGTGCATCATTGCTGCATTAGTGTATCATGGTGAGCAGGAGCATGACATTGCTGCATTAATGTATCATGGTGAGCAGGAGTGCATCATTGCTGCATTAGTGTATCATTGCTGCATTAGTGCATCATGGTGAGCAGGAGTGCATCATTGCTGCATTAGTGCATCATTGCTGCATTAGTGCATCATGGTGAGCAGGAGTGCATCATTGCTGCATTAGTGTATCATAGTGAGCAGGAGTGCATCATTGCTGCATTAGTGTATCATAGTGAGCTGGAACATATTATTGCTGCATTAGTGCATCATGGTGAGCAGGAGCATATCATTGCTGCATTAGTGTATCATAGTGAGTAGGAGTGCATCATTGCTGCATTAGTGCATCATGGTGAGCAGGAGTGCATCATTGCTGCATTAGTGCATCATTGCTGCATTAGTGCATCATGGTGAGCAGGAGTGCATCATTGCTGCATTAGTGCATCATGGTGAGCAGGAGTGCATCATTGCTGCATTAGTGCATCATGGTGAGCAGTGCATCATTGCTGCATTAGTGCATCATGGTGACCAAGATCACATCATTGCTGCATTAGTGCATCATGGTGATCAGGAGTGCATCATTGCTGCATTAGTGCATCATGGTGACCAAGATCACATCATTGCTGCATTAGTGCATCATTGCTGCATTAGTGCATCATCACTGCAATAGTGCATCATGGTGAGCAGGAGTGCATTGTTGTTGCATTAGTGCATCAAGGAGTACCGGAGTACATCTTTGCTGCATCACACATGCAGGAGTGCATCAATCTGATGCTTTAATGTTTGGGTCAGTGAAAAAGACTGGACCGAGAACGTATACCAAGCTAGCAGGATACTTTATTGACAAATGAGATAATTCCCTCCATTCAATGCAGAACTTTTAAGGTCCCTTAGATAACATCTTGGAGAATTAAGGGCTAGGTTAAAAGTCCTTGATACAGTGCTAGACTAAAGGGTAAGCCATCAATTCATTAATAATACTGTTTTGTCGTATCAGAAATTATACTTTGAACATCTGTGAAAATTGGATGTTTAGGAAAAGGGACCTCAAAAGAAAATGTCCCTCTTAAAACCTGCTGTAAAAAAATAACTATAGAACCTACCAAGCATCCTTGTAAAACTGAAAAGTGAACCACCGTAATTATGTAACGGGGAGCCAGTGTAGCTCTTACACCAAGCCCTATGTGGCAGTATGGTGGTAAAAGGAATCCCTGTGAAATAATGATGGATCTCTGGCAACTTTGGGACAAGGATTCTGATGTTATTTCGACATCATTTTTTTTTAAGTGTAGCAAGGGCACAGGAGGAGTAGGGCATGGCACCCGGATAGAATAACAAATAGGGAAACAGGCCTCAGGTTGTAAATAGCCCTGGGGGAGAGTT
Organism: Acholoe squamosa; assembly: GCA_949317995.1. Lineage (NCBI taxonomy): Eukaryota > Metazoa > Annelida > Polychaeta > Phyllodocida > Polynoidae > Acholoe > Acholoe squamosa. The sequence continues at coordinate 12,030,687 of OX439042.1, forward strand.
TCACTTATTATGACGAGACCCTGGCGGAATGAGGCGGTCCCTGGTCGCTCCTCCAGGAGGTAGCAGAGGTAGATGTGGAATTGGAAAGAGATTGTGTTTCGTAGACACGAGAAATAAGGAGTATTTCAGCATGCTCCGGTGGGCCTCTGTGTAAACTGACAGAGGGAAACACCTTGTGTATTAGGTGCACCCCTCATATAAGACACATACCGCAAATAAAGTGCACCCTGCTTATAAGGTGCACATTGCACATAAGGCAAAGCCCATGTGTAAGGTGTACCCTGTGTATAAGGTGCAACCTGCATGTAAGGGGCACCCTGCACAAGAAAAATGTGGCAAGAACCACGGATAGGAGTTGCACTCCTATCCATGGTCCAAGCCACATTTTTCTTGAGCTCTCAGGGGTGGGATGGGGGGGGGGGGGCAGATGTGGTCCCTATTCATTGAGATGAAAAGTTCGGTAACCTTGGTAATGTGCCGACGTCGGCACACTGGAAGCAGGGGACATAGTGGTGCTCTGCGCTCAATGCTCCCTATTACGTAGCATAATAAAAATGGTACACTGCACACTTTTGAAATCCATATTATGGCCACCCTACTGCTTTAATCCCTTAGATATTCAAGGATCGTAATCTACTTTCTGTTTCTGTTAGAATGTGTTGATACCAAAGCTATAAATAAAACAGTTTTTGAGAATTCAACCATAGAGCTGCCAGTCCTGTGCTGAGGCATACAAAAGTGTGGCGTGGCCCGTGTGCACGTGACATGTAACCCGGCGACATGCTAGGCATCGTGGTTACCGTCCACACGAATGTCACTTGTTTTCAAGAAAATGCCATGTCTTGTGAAGATCCTATGTGGCACCTTTTAGGCCTACATTTTCCTTTGTAGGCCTTAGCAAGCCTTTCTAAAATTGAAAATCGTAATTTTGCACAATAGGTATATGTTTTTTATTCCTTCTCCATCCCTACTCTGCTAAAGAAAGGCTCAATCCCCCCAGCTCCCCCCCCCCACAAAAAAAGAAAATCCTCAGGAGGGATCAAAGATTTTTATGCCCCCCACCCCTGTTGACAAATGACCACTGCCTAACCTGTCGCCTGAACATATGACCAATAGTCACGGATCATCGTCAAATGGCTGGTCAGAGGGGTCCAAAAAAAATTTTGCAGTATGGTAAAATCCTTTTGTGTACATAATGTATATATGTTGGGCTACAATGCCCATATATGAGGGAAGGTTAAATATATTTCATAGGATGCCCACAGTACAATGCCTTATTACATGGTCGTAGATGTGTCCATGCACTATATATTCAATGCCATAGCTCAGAGTTGCAATCAGGCAGAATATCCTCACTAACATGCAAAGTTCCTCTCATATCAAGGAACAACTAACATATAATGGTTTTACTTAAATACAAAATCAGCTTGCTGTATGACTACATGTATGGTCGTAGATGTGTCCGTGGTCGTAGACGTGTCCTTGTTTTTGTATTCAGTGTCATAGCTCAGAGTTGCTTTAAGACAGAATAATCTCATTAACACTCAATGTTGCTTTCATATCAAGGTATAATTCACACATAACAAGGACAGTCAAGTATCAAGCATCTTGCAATATAACTGTAGACATGTCCATGGTCGTAGACGTGTCCTCGGTCGTAGACGTGTCCTCGTCAGTACTTTTGTTATGATATCTCTGGTTCTATGTGGAATCTATTAACCAAACTTACAGGACTTTTTGCTGTCATATGAAGGTATAAGGCCCACATAATAAGGATATTTAGATATAAGATACTTAGCTGATATGAGTACATGTATGGTCTTAGACGTGTCCTTGTGTAATCTACCCCAAAATCATATCATAGCCTCTGGGACATACAATTTAACAGGCAGGTTCAATTTTTTTTGTGGGCTACTTAGGTACATGTAATGTCTCTACCTGGTAAATTTTATTAGTCCATCCAAAGTATCTTTCATGGTGCATGACAACCCTAAAAAGGTTGTAGACGTGTCCTCACGATGATTACACCAAAGGATTTATGCACCCAGTGATCACAAAAGATAATGCCTGTACCCACAACTGTTACAAAAAGATTCTCTACCCTAGGGGGGATATCCCAAATGAAATAAATAAGGTTTTGTCCAATTATTTTCTTTTTGGTAGCAAGGGAAAAGAATTAGTTCCTCAATTTTACCCAAAAAATGACCCTTTTTGGCCCTTTGCACCCCTGTAGCTCACTTATTATGCATAGGAGATAGGCAAAACCATGGTTCCCCTTCAAGCTCTGAGCATTAAGAACTAGAATGCATAAATAACACAACTATATCTCTTATTTTGAACAATTCATTGAGTGGGAGGCAAAGACAACCCATTTGACGATGATCTGTGACTATCAGTCATATAGGCCTACACATAGGCCTACACGGTAGGCCTACATGCAGAGAACATCATTTGACCCGGGAAACAAACCAACGTCTGCCTTTCTGGCTCACGTGACAGTCAATGTGGGCTGACATCTTCGTCATGGTGCTGGTAACAGACTGGCCACCTGTGCTAGGCCTATGGGCTTCCTTTTATGTAGCATACAAAATAATTGTGGAATCCTACGCATGGTGGTTACCATCCACAGTCTAAAGCACGAATCATGTAGATATATGGCATAGGGCCTAATCTAGGGGCCTGATAGGCCTAAGGTAAAGAATGATCATAGCCCTATGGTGGAGGGGGGGGGGTTGTCAGTTGGTGCATATTTCTTTTCCACTAGCCTGCCCTCCCTCTTTTTTTCTTTTGAAAAAAATGGGTGGGTGAATCCCACATTCTCTCTACATATGGGGGTAACAAACATCACTTGGGCCTTGGCCTACCATTTGGTCTATGTTTTGGGGTAAAAACATCTGATATGATTCAGCCCTCAAGCCTACACGCAGATTTGAATCCAAAACTCATTACATTCAGGCAGGGACTGATGCCTTCAATCTCAGCTAGTCTCCTTTGTGTCGGCATCTGGGCGCTGGGACTGCATCGGACGTTCACGGGCGCACCAGACTGTGATGCCTTTTTACCATGGAGATACCGTCATAGTGGTATCATGGCAACCTCCTGAGCACCGTGCTGTGACGTAACACCCAGTGCTGTGACGTAACAGTGTGACGTCACTTACACAATGACAGAAACCGAAAACATAATAGGAGTTGCCGACGATGTTGCTACGCAACTCCTAAATAAAAGGTGCACCCCACATTATATGGTGCACCCCACATATAAGGCACACCATGTGTATAAGGTGCACCTTGCATTCAAGGCAAACCCCACGTGTAAGGCGCACCCTGCGCATAAATCTGCATATATAAGGCACACCCTGGATGAACAGAAGACTAGAAAGCACACCTGGGATTGATTTTTAGCAATTTAGTATGGCTTTTTCATATGATATCCTTGTGGCTCTTGCCAAAAGACAACGAGGAGAACCTCTTGAAGTCTTTTCCAAAGAGTGATGAGGAAAACGTGTATGGCCTCGTTTTCATAGTATTGACAAAAGAATTACAGCAGATTGCAAGGAAAACTCTTTATGAGATGTTAAAAAACTTGCATGTTTCCAATAAACGATTATCAAAACAATTATTTAGCAAAACACAGATGTGCACGTTTTCTCTTTCGGTTCACGTTTTTTTTTTTGGCATGACGTTTGTAAGCCACAGTATGGGTCCATCCTCGCATGTAAGGTGGGGCTCGTGCACAGGAACTCATGGATTCCTAGTAAGGAGCTCTAACATGGAGGGTGTATGCTAAATAGAGCTGTAAGTAGGTGCCCTCTTTTCCAAAGAAGTTATGCTCTGCTTCACCATTTAACTTCCACTCAACATATAAGTCTGATAATGCACCTGCCTCGCTTAAAAATAGTAAATGATACCTACCTTTATCACACACTCTTTCAAGTGCTATTGTGTTGACCACTTGCATGCGGCACAAAAAAAAAAGAAGTTAAGGCTACAAACAAAGAGACTGCTGGAAGTGAGGCACTTTTTTGGCAAAACTACCCTTTTCCATAGCAGCAACACCCTCATGGATTCGTAGTACATGGAGTTTCCCGTGAGTACCTTACCAGGAAGGAATCTGAACGCCATTTACATACATGTGTACCTGGGCTTTTCACCATAAAGTGGTTTCATGAGAATTGCCTACAGACAGACTGCCAACTCCCAGAGCAGTTGTCCGAGCGTTTCCAGCCACTGTCAACCTGCAGGCCTTCAGTGTTAGCGGTGAAATATGACACCCCATGTAAGGCCTCTATGGGCTATAGATAGTACTTTTCCCATGCAGCTATGGCGAATTAATTGTCAGGGATATATTCTTACATCATGACGGGTTGAGGGCTTGATGCACCACTGCAGTGCTGGCACCAATTTGATGCATAAATTACTGGTAATGTGATGCACCAATGCAGTACCGGTGGCATGATGCACCAACACAGTACTGGTGTCATAATGCACCAATGCAGTACTGGTGACATGATGCACCAATACAGTACCGGTGTCATGATGCACCAATACAGTACCGGTGTCATGATGCACCAATACAGTACTGGTGGCATGATGCACCAATACAGTACCGGTGGCATGATGCACCAATACAGTACCGTTGACATAATGCACCAATACAGTACCGGTGTCATGATGCACCAATACAGTACTGGTGGCATGATGCACCAATACAGTACCGGTGGCATGATGCACCAATACAGTACTGGTGTCATGATGCACCAATACAGTACCGGTGGCATGATGCACCAATACAGTACCGTTGACATAATGCACCAATACAGTACCGGTGTCATGATGCACCAATATAGTACTGGTGGCATGATGCACCAATACAGTACTGGTGTCATGATGCACCAATACAGTACTGGTGTCATGATGCACCAATACAGTACTGGTGGCATGATGCACCAATACAGTACCGGTGGCATGATGCACCAATACAGTACTGGTGTCATGATGCACCAATACAGTACCGGTGTCATGATGCACCAATACAGTACTGGTGACATGATGCACCAATACAGTACCGGTGGCATGATGCACCAATACAGTACTGGTGTCATGATGCACCAATACAGTACTGGTGTCATGATGCACCAATACAGTACCGGTGGCATGATGCACCAATACAGTACTGGTGGCATGATGCACCAATGCAGTACTGTTGACATGATGCACCAATGCAGTACTGTTGACATGATGCACCAATACAGTACTGGTGACATGGTGCACCAATGCAGTACTGGTGACATGATGCACCAATACAGTACTGGTGTCATGATGCACCAATGCAGTACTGGTGACATGATGCACCAATACAGTACTGGTAATGTGATGCACCAATACAGTACTGGTGTCATGATGCACCAATACAGTACTGGTGTCATGATGCACCAATGCAGTACTGGTGTCATGATGCACCAATACAGTACCGGTGACATAATACACCAATACAGTACCGGTGACATGATGCACCAATACAGTACTGGTGGCATGATGCACCAAGACAGTACTGGTGACATGATGCACCAATACAGTATTGGTGGCATGATGCACCAATACAGTACTGGTGTCATGATGCACCAACACAGTACCGGTGTCATGATGCACCAATGCAGTACTGGTGGCATGATGCACCAATACAGTACTGGTGACATGATGCACCAATACAGTACCGTTGACATAATGCACCAATACAGTACCGGTGTCATGATGCACCAATACAGTACTGGTGGCATGATGCACCAATACAGTACCGGTGGCATGATGCACCAATACAGTACTGGTGTCATGATGCACCAATACAGTACCGGTGGCATGATGCACCAATACAGTACCGTTGACATAATGCACCAATACAGTACCGGTGTCATGATGCACCAATATAGTACTGGTGGCATGATGCACCAATACAGTACTGGTGTCATGATGCACCAATACAGTACTGGTGTCATGATGCACCAATACAGTACTGGTGGCATGATGCACCAATACAGTACCGGTGGCATGATGCACCAATACAGTACTGGTGTCATGATGCACCAATACAGTACCGGTGTCATGATGCACCAATACAGTACTGGTGACATGATGCACCAATACAGTACCGGTGGCATGATGCACCAATACAGTACTGGTGTCATGATGCACCAATACAGTACTGGTGTCATGATGCACCAATACAGTACCGGTGGCATGATGCACCAATACAGTACTGGTGGCATGATGCACCAATGCAGTACTGTTGACATGATGCACCAATGCAGTACTGTTGACATGATGCACCAATACAGTACTGGTGACATGGTGCACCAATGCAGTACTGGTGACATGATGCACCAATACAGTACTGGTGTCATGATGCACCAATGCAGTACTGGTGACATGATGCACCAATACAGTACTGGTAATGTGATGCACCAATACAGTACTGGTGTCATGATGCACCAATACAGTACTGGTGTCATGATGCACCAATGCAGTACTGGTGTCATGATGCACCAATACAGTACCGGTGACATAATACACCAATACAGTACCGGTGACATGATGCACCAATACAGTACTGGTGGCATGATGCACCAAGACAGTACTGGTGACATGATGCACCAATACAGTATTGGTGGCATGATGCACCAATACAGTACTGGTGTCATGATGCACCAACACAGTACCGGTGTCATGATGCACCAATGCAGTACTGGTGGCATGATGCACCAATACAGTACTGGTGACATGATGCACCAATACAGTACTGGTGTCATGATGCACCAATGCAGTACCGGTGGCATGATGCACCAATGCAGTACTGGTGGCATGATGCACCAATGCAGTACTGGTGGCATGATGCACCAATGCAGTACCGGTGGCATGATGCACCAATGCAGTACTGGTGGCATGATGCACCAATGCAGTACTGGTGACATGATGCACCAATACAGTACTGGTGACATGATGCACCAATACAGTACTGGTGTCATGATGCACCAATGCAGTACTGGTGGCATGATGCACCAATGCAGTACTGGTGTCATGATGCACCAATACAGTACCGGTGGCATGATGCACCAATACAGTATTGGTGACATAATGCACCAAAACAGTAATGGTAACGTGATGCACCAATACAGTACTGGTGTCATGATGCACCAATACAGTACCTGTGGCATGATGCACCAATGCAGTACTGGTGGCATGATGCACCAATACAGTACTGGTGGCATGATGCACCAATGCAGTACTGGTGGCATGATGCACCAATACAGTACTGGTGTCATGATGCACCAATACAGTACCTGTGGCATGATGCACCAATGCAGTACTGGTGGCATGATGCACCAATACAGTACTGGTGTCATGATGCACCAATACAGTACCTGTGGCATGATGCACCAATGCAGTACTGGTGGCATGATGCACCAATGCAGTACTGGTGGCATGATGCACCAATACAGTACCGGTGGCATGATGCACCAATACAGTACGGTAACGTGATGCACTAATACAGTACTGGTGACATGATGCACCATGATGCACCAATACAGTACTGGTGACATGATGCACCAATACAGTACCGGTGACATGATGCACCAATACAGTACTGGTGACATAATGCACCAATACAGTACCGGTGGCATGATGCACCAATGCAGTACCAGTGGCATGATGCACCAATACAGTACTGGTGGCATGATGCACCAATACAGTACCGGTGGCATGATGCACCAATGCAGTACCAGTGGCATGATGCACCAATACAGTACTGGTGGCATGATGCACCAATACAGTACTGGTGACATGATGCACCAATACAGTACCGGTGGCATGATGCACCAACACAGTACCGGTGACATGATACACCAATACAGTACTGGTGACATGATGCACCAATACAGTATTGGTGGCATGATGCACTAATGCAGTACCGGTGGCATAATGCACCAATACAGTACCGGTGGCATGATGCACCAACACAGTACTGGTGGCATGATGCACCAATGCAGTACCGGTGGCATGATGCACCAATACAGTACTGGTGACATGATGCACCAATATAGTACCGGTGTCATGATGCACCAATACAGTACCGGTGGCATGATGCACCAACACAGTACTGGTGGCATGATGCACCAATGCAGTACCGGTGGCATGATGCACCAATACAGTATTGGTGGCATGATGCACCAATACAGTACCGGTGGCATGATGCACCAATACAGTACCGGTGGCATGATCCACCAATGCAGTACCGGTGACATGATGCACCAATACAGTACCGGTGGCATGATGCACCAATACAGTACTGGTGACATAATGCACCAATACAGTACTGATGGCATGATGCACCAATACAGTACCGGTGGCATGATGCACCAATGCAGTACCGGTGGCATGATGCACCAATACAGTACCGGTGGCATGATGCACCAATACAGTACCGGTGGCATGATGCACCAATACAGTACCGGTGGCATGATCCACCAATGCAGTACCGGTGACATGATGCACCAATACAGTACCGGTGGCATGATGCACCAATACAGTACTGGTGACATAATGCACCAATACAGTACTGATGGCATGATGCACCAATGCAGTACCGGTGGCATGATGCACCAATACAGTACTGGTGACATGATGCACCAATATAGTACCGGTGTCATGATGCACCAATACAGTACCGGTGGCATGATGCACCAACACAGTACTGGTGGCATGATGCACCAATGCAGTACCGGTGGCATGATGCACCAATACAGTATTGGTGGCATGATGCACCAATACAGTACCGGTGGCATGATGCACCAATACAGTACCGGTGGCATGATCCACCAATGCAGTACCGGTGACATGATGCACCAATACAGTACCGGTGGCATGATGCACCAATACAGTACCGGTGGCATGATGCACCAATGCAGTACTGGTGGCATGATGCACCAATGAAGTACTAGGGAGTTGAGCCAGCAGTGCTGTATCGGTGCATCAGAACAATCAAAAGGCCATAAACCTGGAGGCCGCCATCAAAGTGTCTAATTAGAAATGATGTGATGGTGTTGTTGTGCCGTAAATCAGTTCGGCCGGAGGTTAGCATTGGGGAGCTCATGGGAGCAGCTCATGGTGAGGGGAGCAGCTCCTGATTGTGCGGGGGCGGGGAGCGGCTGGTAGTGTGTGTGTGTGGGGGGTAGGGTGCTGCAGACTCATCTGTCTATCACCCATCAGCTGGCAGGACTAAAACCAGACACTTTATTATTAACGCTTTGAATACGAGGCCAACATTTCACCACTAAACCCTCTAGATGACCAGAAATGAGGCTGTTATGTACCCTTTGAGGACCGACTCCTAAATGGTTATTTAAAATGCCCCTTGCAGGACTAAAACAAGACCATTGATACAGGACTTTTGTCAAACTCCTGAAACATCCCATAACAGTTACTCCAGAACATAGCAACCAAAAACCATTTAATTCAACCCTCACAAACCCCAACCAAGCCCCAAAACAGCTAAACCCTATAGGTCTAAAACCAGACCATAATCATCACTTCATCATTGAACCATCAGCAGTTCATTGGTGCATCATGACTACCAATGTGCATGATGCACTCCCGCAAGACTTCCTGTAGCTCCCAGCCACCTCCAATACACACAGGAGGCTATTGCTGAAACGCTAAAAGTGAACTACGTTCTAAATAGCTCAGCTTCATCTGGCTGAAACAGCCAGGTTCTGTTGCAGGCTTAAAATTCCTCTCATCCAATTAGACTGAAAAGCCACCCAACATTTAAATAAGAGTATACTGTGTCGCCTATGGTATGAAGACTCAGATTATGCCTTTCTAACACCTTGTTTCCTGCCTACTCTTAAGCAACACAAAAAAAAATAAGTCAGAAAGAATTAGGTAAAGTATAGTAGAGGTGTTTTGCAAAAAAACCTTTCTCCTGTTTAAGCAAGATCCCCCAGAGCTGTGTGTACCTCACGATGTGACCTTTTCACGGTGACTACTTCTATCCCACACTGTGAAATAATTAACACCTATTTATACAAACCGCCAACCATCCATACATGCCTGCTGAGAGATCTAATTAAACTCACAGTGAAGTGTGTGTTTTTTTTTCAATCAAATGCCAACTAAAAAGATTTATAAATGAAATAAAACAAATGAATATAGAAACTTAAACGCTTCGGGTCAATTCTAATTTGTCGTCATAATCCAAGCTTTCATAAAGCTAACAATTCCATCTTTTTGTGGAAACTAAACTGCGGTCCACATAAAATTCACACCATATTTTCAATCTTGATGGATTTCATTAATGAAAAATCGTGTTCCTATATTCTCTTGAGGTTAATTCAAAATAGTGGAAAAGTAACACTTTTTGAATTAACCTCCAGGATTTGGTTTCGAGCTTCTCCTGAATTGTCGGTTTATCTTTTATCCATGTTGTAAGATATCCAGCATAGAGAGATGAGCCTGCATGGTGGGTGCATGCATGTTTGCATGCATCTTCACACAGTCCTGTCTTCTAACAACAGCACAGGATCAGATAAGACCACATCTGTCCTTCGCCACAGACCTATATATAAAGAACATACCATAAACCCTACATATAAGGCGCAAATCACACACCATTTTAGAGGTATGTTGCAACTTATGGACAGCCCGGTGGACAGACATCACATACCTATAACACGTAGCACTGACGAATTCTTGGCCTTAACGCTATGGGGAATTTCATCACTGTTTCAACCTGAAGGCTGTTACAGCCATCGGGCTCAGCTACATGCTGCTGTCAATGGCCGACCTCGTTTTGAGTCAATTATTTCATGAGGTCCTGATGTGACACACAGTGATAGCAGCTACACACCAGCCAGTCATCAGTCACCGATGTGCAGTGATAGTGGAATATAAAAGATTAGGGCTTTATTGTGAACCAAGATAACAAACTTCAATTCTATTAGAACGAAAATCCGGGAACCCTAAGGAAACTGTCCCTACTTTGTCCAGCAGTGACCGACGGCTGTCAGATTATTTTATTTACTTTGTCAGTTTTGCCAGTGGATGATCATGACCTTTAGGCTGAAACAATGAGGAAAGTCCCCATTGGGTTAATGCTAAGAATTCATTAGTGCTGCCTGCTTCAGGCACGTTACAATCCCTTATATGAGGGTTTTACATATATAGGCTACAGTAAGGATTGCCAACAATTCCAGGCCTCTGGTGTGGTTTCTAGCATTCTACAAAAGTCAGGATGTGGATAATGCCTGGGTGTGACTTATATGGAGAGTTCTGCTGTATAAGGGAATGGCAAACTTTTCAGACCCAGAGTGCTTTCCACATAGGTTTCGTCTTTTATGTGAGAATGTTTTATATAAAGGTATTTAGGGTAAGAAAGCATGTGCACCCCTTCCAAGACACACCACTCAAGTTTTCCTCGCTGAGTGTATGTATGTGTGTTCTGGATGAGGGGGGCCAGGGTGGAGGCGGTGTCTGTGAGGCCTGGAGGGTGTTGCTCCTATAGTAAAAGGAAGAGCTTGCTAAAAATGCCCTTGTTTCCAGTCCTTTCTTTTCATGTAGCTATAACTGGTCCCTTTTGTTGCTCACAAGTGGTCATTCAAGTGTGGTGCTAAAAAAGGGTGATTTGGGTAGGTACCTAGTTTGGAGAAGTCAGTCAGTATAATATACTATAGATGGGGTGACATGAGTAGGTACATGATAGTGCAGCTTTCTCTATTTTAAACAAGGCAGGCGACTTTTCAGACTAATGTGGTGAGTGCAAGTTGAATGGTGAAGCAGAGCATGACTTGTTTTGAAAAGAGGGCACATACTGACAGCTCTATTTATTATAGGAGCAACACTCTCCAGAAATACCTTGGGTGTACAACAATATCCCTGTGGGATCACGCAATATGGAAAGATAGACACATCACAGAACGTCAGTCCTTGTAACTCTAATACTGTAAAAGGCAGAATGCAGCCTTAGCAGGATATTAGCAACTACTTGGGATGGTCTATACAGGTAAAGGAGCTTATGACTCATATAACTGATGCAGAAAATAAATGGAGATTTTTGAACAGCTGATATATTGAGCTGTAGACTGAATTCTGTCACAAACAGGAAGCCCCTGCAGCCTCATATGTTTAAGACTTATTTTTACTTTAAAGTATGAAACATGTGCAGGATTATAATTTGTTCTGTCAATTTTTCTGCACATACATGTCTGGTCAGAAACCGGTGAGAAACCTTCGCACTCAGAATTGCATCATAGTTGTAGGATGAAAAAGGGAAAATGAAAGAGTGTAGGGGAGTTCCTCTGGTGGATCAGCCACCAGGGGCGGGTTGCCGGATACACTGCCCCCTTGGTGTGTATCATACCGATCCAGGTTTAGTTGAAAGGTGGAAATATCAGGCACGGGTTCATGGTGTAATGGTTAGCATGATGGTTTGGCAAAAAATAGATCAGGGTTCCATTCCCGGTGATCCTAGATATTTTCACCGTCTACTGCAAGAGTACAGTTCCTTTTGAGATGGTCCTGGACTGCACCACTTAGTGCCAGAGGACAAGTGGGATCACTCAGAAGGCCATTTGTTAATGTACTACGACTACACACAGCCACTACGATTTAAAAAATGCCAAGGATAAGACAGGCTATCGTAGGAACTGCCCTACGACTGCTCACTACGATTAGCTGCTATGTAGTAATTACATAAGGTTTAGTAGGGCAGTCATACTGGTGCAGACTACTAGTGCATGATACTGTTAAGGCCAAATTATTAGGTTCTCACTACGATTTAAAGGACAGCAGTCGTAGTGTGTTAAGAAATGGCCTCCAGTGCCAATTTCTGTGGTCTATCATTCAGTACCAGGATCTTTACTTAACATACCACGAGTGCTTACGTCAGGTCATACAAATATTGCCTTAGAATTAGTATTAAAATTAGTTTTATGTGCGATTGTAGTTTGCTAAGAAATCACCCCCTGATATACCAGGAGGGTGTTGCTCCTATAGTAAAAGGAAGAGCTGGCTAAAAATGCCCTCATTTCCAGTCCTTTCTTTTCATGTAGCTATAACTTGTCCCTTCTGTTGCTGACAAGTGGTCAATCAAGTACGGTGCTCAGAAAGGGGGATTTGAGTAGGTACCTACTTGGGAGAAGTCAGTCAGTACAATAAACTATAGAGTGTGTGACATGAGTAGGTACCTGGTAGTGCAGCTCTCTCTATTTTAAACAAGGAAGGTGACTTTTCATACTTATGTGGTGAGTGCAAGTACTTAGGTGAAGCAGTGCACGACTTGTTTAAAAAAGAGGGCACATACTCACAGCTCTTTTTACAATAGGAGCAACACCCTCCTGAGGAAGTGTGATTACTTAGTGCAAGAGGCAGAGTTTGATCTATTTTGGGGCCAATAGCAGCGCCCTAACTGGCCAGACAACATCATTATTCTATGCTATGTCAATGCAATTTTGAATATCCCACTAACATATAAGTTATGATAGATACAAAGATTCACTGAAATTGGTCTGACTGAGGTTTATCTCATTTGGCCCCGCCTTGTGAGATTACCATTATATTTGCTTAGCTCCCAGCCTCCTCCCAGCTATAGCTAGGAGGAGGGCTGTGGCCAATAGTCCAGGAGGGTGTTACTCATGTGCTAAATAGAGCTGTGAGTAGGTGCCCTCTTTTCCAAAGAAGTTATGCTCTAATTCACTATTCAACTTTGACTCACAATACAAGTCTGAACAGGCACCCACCTTGCTTAAAAATAGTGTGCGCTGCACTATGAGGGACCTACCTCTGTCACACACTCTTTCAGGTGCTGTTGTGTTGACAATTTGTGTGCAACACCAAAACATCAGTACTACAAAGAAAGAGACTGCTGCAGGTGAGGCCCTTGTTAGGCGAAACTATCTTTTCCCACAGGAGCAACACCCGCCTGAGTTGGTCCGCTCCTGTTTGGATGGTTTATTGGACAACAGAGAGAGGTAAATTATCCAGACCACTAATCTCCTGCTCCTTGATATGGGACATTTGTTGTATTAGGACATGGAGCAGCGCGCTATAAGTCAACCCTGCAGAATGGGACTCACTCTATTCATGGGTGTACACTCTAAGAAATAACTGTTGTATTGACCAGGCGTCCCTGTAAAACTGCAAAGTGAATTAAAATATCTGTTATACAGTGAAGAAGTGTCATTTTTACAATGAAGCCCCAGACAAAACGTGTAATGAATCACTGTGGTGTAAAAGGAATTGGCGCACCCACTATTTTCGGGCCAATTTTGAGGCCCAAAATAAGCAAATAAACTCTTTAGTTCTAACAAAAAGGAGGGACGTGCACACCCCATCTAAATCCACAGCTGATGTAATTACGTTCACTAAAATCTTTCAAAAGACGCCAGAGAACCTATGTTATTTTAATGGCATTTTTCTTACAGTGCAGGGATGGATGTGGGTGGGGAGAGAGAGGTTGCCTGTATTGAGTGGTGACAAATAGCGGGTGATATGTCCACTGTCATCAAACATCCTAGCAGCTGAGAGGTGGTAGTTGGTGTGAGAGCTGGCTCTTAACCCTTTGAAGGCCGCTGATGCCGACCCTAAGGGGGTGATACACTCCCGGAGGGTCGGCATGATGCTCCAATGAAGTGCTGGATGCACCAATGATATGCTCACGAGCACATCATCGTGCCACCCCTCCAGGTGTGTATCAACCCTCTGGGGCTGCCGCCATGCATCATCAGGGTTGCATTCATTTATCATATTGAGAAAATGATATTTAGAGAATAGACAACGATTTTCTTCACATTGAGGCTGTCTGTTGCCCTATAATGCACTCAGATGCATTTGTGCATTATAAGACAACAGACAGTCAAGATGTGAAGAAGAAGTTGTCTATTGTCTTTATAAAATGTTGTACATTTCATTCCAATCAATCAAGTACCCAATCACGGTATATCTAGAACAATTAAGGGTACCTGACTGGTTTACAGCTATGGTGACCTTGCTCAGCTGAGCACTGAACTCCTATAATGCACTCAAGGTCACTTCTATCGTGCAGCAGAGCACTGCCAGCCGTTTTTTAATGTGCAGCAGAGCATTGCCAGCCATTTTATAATGTGCAGCAGAGCACTGCCAGCCGTTTTTTAATGTGCAGCAGAGCGTTGCCAGCCATTTTATAAGGTGCAGCAGAGCGTTGCAAGCCATTTTATAAGGTGCAGCAGAGCGTTGCCAGCCATTTTATAACGTGCAGCAGAGTACTGTCAGCCGTTTTATAAGGTGCAGCAGAGCGTTGCCAGCCATTTTATAAGGTGCAGCAGAGCGTTGCCAGCCATTTTATAAGGTGCAGCAGAGCGTTGCCAGCCATTTTATAATGTGCAGCAGAGTACTGCCAGCCATTTTATAAGTTGCAGCAGAACACTGCCAGCCATTTTATAAGGTGCAGCAGAGCGTTGCCAGCCATTTTATAAGGTGCAGCAGAGCGTTGCCAGCCATTTTATAAGGTGCAGCAGAGCGTTGCCAGCCATTTTATAAGGTGCAGCAGAGTACTGCCAGCCATTTTATAAGGTGCAGCAGAGCGTTGCCAGCCATTTTATAAGGTGCAGCAGAGCGTTGCCAGCCATTTTATAACGTGCAGCAGAGTACTGTCAGCCATTTTATAAGGTGCAGCAGAGCGTTGCCAGCCATTTTATAAGGTGCAGCAGAGCGTTGCCAGCCATTTTATAAGGTGCAGCAGAGCGTTGCCAGCCATTTTATAAGGTGCAGCAGAGCGTTGCCAGCCATTTTATAAGGTGCAGCAGAGTACTGCCAGCCATTTTATAAGGTGCAGCAGAGCGTTGCCAGCCATTTTATAAGGTGCAGCAGAGCACTGCCAGTTGTTTTATAAGGTGCAGCAGAGCGTTGCCAGTCATTTTATAAGGTGCAGCAGAGTACTGCCAGCTGTTTTATAAGGTGCAGCAGAGCATTGCCAGCCGTTTTATAAGGTGCAGCAGAGCGTTGCCAGCTGTTTTATAATGTGCAGCAGAGGACTGCCAGCCATTTTTAAAAGGTGCAGCAGAGTGTTGCCAGCCATTTTATAAGGTGCAGCAGAGTACTGTCAGCCATTTTATAAGGTGCAGCAGAGCGTTGCCAGCCATTTTATAAGGTGCAGCAGAGTACTGTCAGCCATTTTATAAGGTGCAGCAGAGCGTTGCCAGCCATTTTATAAGGTGCAGCAGAGCGTTGCCAGCCATTTTATAAGGTGCAGCAGAGCACTGCCAGTTGTTTTATAAGGTGCAGCAGAACACTGCCAGCCGTTTTATAAGGTGCGGCAGAACACTGCCAGCCATTTTATAAGGTGCAGCAGAGTACTGCCAGTCGTTTTATAAGGTGCAGCAGAACACTGCCAGCCGTTTTATAAGGTGCAGCAAAGCACTGCCAGCCCTTTTATAAGGTGCAGCAGAACACTGCCAGCCGTTTTATAAGGTGCAGCAGAGCGTTGCCAGCCATTTTATAAGGTGCAGCAGAGTACTGCCAGTTGTTTTATAAGGTGCAGCAAAGTACTGCCAGCCGTTTTATAATGTGCAGCCGAGCGTTGCCAGCCATTTTATAAGGTGCAGCAGAGTACTGCCAGCCATTTTATAAGGTGCAGCAGAGCGTTGCCAGCCATTTTATAAGGTGCAGCAGAGCGTTGCCAGCCATTTTATAAGGTACAGCAGAGCGTTGCCAGCCATTTTATAAGGTGCAGCAGAGCGTTGCCAGCCATTTTATAAGGTGCAGCAGAGTACTGTCAGCCGTTTTATAAGGTGCAGCAGAGCGTTGCCAGCCATTTTATAAGGTGCAGCAGAGCGTTGCCAGCCATTTTATAAGGTGCAGCAGAGTACTGCCAGCCATTTTATAAGGTGCAGCAGAGTACTGCCAGTCGTTTTATAAGGTGCAGCAAAGTACTGCCAGCCGTTTTATAATGTGCAGCAGAGCGTTACCAGCCATTTTATAATGTGCAGCAGAGTACTGCCAGCCATTTTATAAGGTGCAGCAGAGCGTTGCCAGCCGTTTTATAAGGTGCAGCAGAGCACTGCCAGTTGTTTTATAAGGTGCAGCAGAGCGTTGCCAGTCATTTTATAATGTGCAGCAGAGCACTGCCAGTTGTTTTATAATGTGCAGCAGAGCATTACCAGCCATTTTATAATGTGCAGCAGAGCGTTGCCAGTCATTTTATAAGGTGCAGCAGAGCGTTGCCAGCCATTTTATAAGGTGCAGCAGAGCACTGCCAGCCATTTTATAAGGTGCAGCAGAGCGTTGCCAGTCATTTTATAAGGTGCAGCAGGGCGTTGCCAGCCATTTTATAAGGTGCAGCAGAGCACTGCCAGTTGTTTTATAAGGTGCAGCAGAGCGTTGCCAGTCATTTTATAAGGTGCAGCAGAGTACTGCCAGCTGTTTTATAAGGTGCAGCAGAGCATTGCCAGCCGTTTTATAAGGTGCAGCAGAGCGTTGCCAGCTGTTTTATAATGTGCAGCAGAGGACTGCCAGCAATTTTTATAAGGTGCAGCAGAGTGTTGCCAGCCATTTTATAAGGTGCAGCAGAGTACTGTCAGCCATTTTATAAGGTGCAGCAGAGCGTTGCCAGCCATTTTATAAGGTGCAGCAGAGTACTGTCAGCCATTTTATAAGGTGCAGCAGAGCGTTGCCAGCCATTTTATAAGGTGCAGCAGAGTACTGTCAGCCATTTTATAAGGTGCAGCAGAGCGTTGCCAGCCATTTTATAAGGTGCAGCAGAGCGTTGCCAGCCATTTTATAATGTGTAGCAGAGTATTGCCAGCCATTTTATAATGTGCAGCAGAGCACTGCCAGCCATTTTATAAGGTGCAGCAGAACACTGCCAGCCGTTTTATAAGGTGCAGCAGAACACTGCCAGCCCTTTTATAATGTGCAGCAGAGCACTGCCAGCCCTTTTATAAGGTGCAGCAGAACACTGCCAGCCGTTTTATAAGGTGCAGCAAAGCACTGCCAGCCCTTTTATAAGGTGCAGCAGAGCACTGCCAGCCCTTTTATAAGGTGCAGCAGAACACTGCCAGCCATTTTATAAGGTGCAGCAGAGCACTGCCAGCCCTTTTATAAGGTGCAGCAGAGCACTGCCAGCCCTTTTATAAGGTGTAGCAGAGCACTGCCAGCCCTTTTATAAGGTGCATTAGTGCATGATGTGACATTAAAACTGGCTTCAAGTACACCAAGACAGTTCACAAACACTTCATTAGCTCATCATGCCAAGTTGACAGGAGTGTATCAACCCCATCATCACCTTATTTCTCTAATACACTTCATTGGCATTTTGCTCAAGTTTACTGCCGGTTTACCAGCACTTCAATGGTGCATCATGCTCACCGATGAGCATGATGCACTCCTGCATTGGTGGAAATTATAAAGTTGAAAGGGCTAGACTGAATCACCATATCATCTTGAAAGTTTCACATATGACATAGGATAGAGCTGAGTATATAACTAAGATCTATAAGAAGCTATGTACTTTGATGTTCTTGATGTTTGATAAGCTGCTCTCTGTGAAATGACTGTTAAATATACAAGACATCCCTGTAAACCACAGAGTGAATGGTCTCTGTGGTGCAGTGAAACAATGTATTTCTGCAATGATGCCCAGGTAAACAGTGTAGCAAAGCATTGCGAAATGAGAGTTCTCTCTGAAAATAACAACAAATGCTTGGCATTTTACTGAGGGACCATCATTCATTGTCAACAGCAACTTTTTACAATGTAAAGAAATGTCATTGAAATAACGGCAAAAACCTTGTCCCAAAGTTGCCAGAGATCCATTGTTATTTCACGGACATTCCTTGTACTACCGTAGAGCCACCTGGGGCTTCTTGTAAAAAGTGAACTGCTTCACTGCAATATTATTACTGTGGTTCACTGTTTTAACAGTTATTTTGTCCAGTGTAGGTAAGGAAGATGACCTATGTAACCTTAGTCAGGATCACATGAAGGCTACAAGTCAAGATGCTCACCCTGTGCATTCTGCCTGGTTTGGTTTCTACAGCAGTCTGTGCTATATGTAACCCTTATATCATAGTTATCCAGTATTTGAACGATTTCGGGTGCCCAAAAAGGATAAAGAGGGTTTGCATATATATATATATATATATATATATATATATATATATATATATATATATATATATATATATATGACATGATCTGCGAAAAGGGGTCTTAGTGCAGGGGTTACTAAGACCCCTTCTCCTAGTACATGTCATATATATATGTATATATATATATGTATATATATATTTATATACAGGCATTCTAAATTGACAGCGGAGCAGACATACCTAGACTGCGAGTTATGACGAAAATACCAGTGTAGATTCTATGATATTTTGGCTAAATTTAATAGAAATAAATCGTAAACTTTCCAAGCGGGTGACCGACCCTATACGTCTTCACCATAGATGGCCATTTTGAGGATACCTTGCCTTTAAATCATGGATTGTACATTGGTAGGAGTTCTAGTCTGTCTAGAATATCTAGTCTTTGTTCTGTTAAATTGAGTATGCCTCGAATGCTCTATAAAGTGTCGAAATGGAGTGTATTTCTTTGTGGTCTGCTCAGCAGGGTAAACATCAACAAGGAACCGATATGGCGGAGGGCTGTCTCGTCTGCTTGCAACAGAAATCAATGGATTCTATCAATTTTAAAGGTACATACTTCGAGTTAATGGTGGAACCTATGATATAGAGGCAATGTGTGATGATTAAGCTTGAACTTGCACTTTTTCGAGGCTTGATAGAAGCACTCTGCTCCACCTCGTGCATTTATCAACCCCTAAAGTGCACTTGTTCAAGCCTAATCATCATATATTACATTTATAGACAGGAAAGAATTACCTAGGTTATCAATTTATATATTTGAAATACCCTAAAGCCCTGTACATAACACTGAGCGAGGGAAAAAGAGGGACGGCCGGGCGATTTGAAGCTCCCAATCTCACTACACATCTAGGTGACATGGTGGGCATGGGCATTTTGTCAGGGTTGCGAAGAATTCAGTGTGCTTTGCAGGTATTTTCCATTTGTGGAAGTAACTTCTGAACGATATGCTATACCCATGGAAAGGAAAGTACACAGATGTAGTCTAATGGAATATGACATTTAGAAGATTGTAAATCACTTAGCTATCATATCTTTTTATATAGATATCTTAGATTCAACTACAAAGCCTATCCAATCAGCCAAAGACTGGATGGTCTGCTCTCTGGTTAGGCAAACAGTATGCTTTTTTTTTCAAATGTTTAGTTCCTGGAAATAAACTTTCATGCAAGGTTGATAGTATTTCCTGTTAAGTTGGGCCCTCGACTACTATATAGCAATTCCCATGTTATTATGGGTATCTTCTAGCATCTATAGGCCTCCTGTTGTGAAGCAATTTCCCTCAGCAAAAGAGTACTATAGCGACCACAATGTTGCTGCTGCTGAAGCCAAGCTTTCACTGGAAGGCAGCGAGAGAGGAGGTGTGTGTGTGTGTGTGTGTGTGTGTGTGTGTGTGTGTGTGTGTGTGGGAAGGGGGGGCTGAGATTGGGAAAGGGAGTGGGGAGGGTCGGGATGGGGGGGGTTGGGGTGGAGGCTCAATAATCGATGTGTTATAATGAGGACAATAATGACACCAGTACCAACAGAAGGTTGATGTATGTATGTGCTGTTCACCTCTACACCCCTGCTACCTTCATTTCTTTTACCATATCCTATAGATCAATACAACAAGAAGGGATGGCTTTTCAGAGAAGTTCTTGACAACACTTTTGGACTTCTCTAAGGTAAACCTAATGAGAATGGGAGGATCGATTAGCAGGCCTACCATGCAATATACATCATCTGAAAGGCCATTGTCTCATGAATCTCCTGCTGTGAATTGGTTGCATAAAAATGGACACAACAAGCAAAGTTGTGAGCATCCCACTAAAATTAGCAAAAACACAACTTTATTCGTTAAAATGTAACCCTTTTTTTGCCGCATGGATCTATAGGTACCCAATGTCTCCCCTCTACCGTGAAAACCCTCAGCGGCTCCCTACCCCATGTTGTAACCATCATGTGCATTATGCTCATGGTTCTTCTGCATCAGGGCAAACCTACAGGGTTGATACTAACACCATGATGCACCAATGAAGTTCATACTGAGGGCCAATTGGTCCTCAAAGGGTTACCACCTACTGACATTCATGTCCTTTACCACACCACTACAACACCTCTGTCACCCCTATCATTTTGTCTATACTCTTAATAGCTTTATAAATTTTACTATGACTATTTCCCCTTCCAACCCGAATGTAGCCTTTCACTCCCCCATGCTCTCACACCTCCCCATTCCACTCTTTCTAGCCTAAAACCATGCAGGAGTGGTATTCTCTACTCCACCCCCCTCCACTTTACACCCATCTACCCCCCCCCCCTTCCATCCACCCCTACCTCCGTTGGTCAAAGCCACTGTTATTGTCTAGGCCCCAGCGGTCACTCGTCCATCAGATTTTGACAACCACCTTCCAAACCACCCCTCCCCGCCTCAAAATCACCCCTTCCTGCAGTCATTCATATGAACAGCCCCTGAAGAGCTTTTCATAAACATCAACTAATATTTTGGATTTTCATGTGAAGTGAGTGGCAAGGTCAATGCGCTAGGAGTCTGGTACAGGTCTAAAGGAATACTTGCCTGACTTGGATTCTGGAAAACATAAAGTAGACCTGTCACAATTATACCAAGGGCTCCCCGGTAAGCTAGGGATGTGAGCGGGGAGGGGCTCTGACCAGCTGGCTTGTTGTTCACACGTATAAGAGTTCCCCTGTGCTTAGGCAATTTACTACATATAGAACTCTGGAGGGTATTGCTCCTATGGTAAATAGAGCTGTCAGTATGTGCTCTCTTTCCAAAACAAGTCACGATCTGCTATCACCATTCAACTTGCACTCCCCACATAAGTCTGAAAAGTCAGCTGCCTTGTTTAAAATAAAGAGAGCTGCACTATCAGGTATACCTACTTCTGTCACACACTCTTTTTTGTACTATGCTGACTGACTTCTCCCAACTAGGTACCTACTCAAATCACCCTTTTCTAGCACTGTACTAGCATGACCACTTGTGAGCAACACAAGTGAAAAATTATCACTACATGGAAATCCACTTCTGCAGAAGATGCACTCCTTAGCCAATACTACCTTTTCCCGTAGAAGCAACACCCTCATGCAGATCCCCCATCTGTCTAGTTTTCATCATTAATAAAAATGGTTACTTTGCAGCATTCCAGGAGCGTGTTGCTCCTATGGTAAAAATAGCTGTCAGTAGGTACCCTCTTTTCAAAAGAAGTCATGCACTGCTTCACCAAAGTACTTGCACTCACCACATCAGTCTGAAAAGTCACCTGCCTTGTTTAAAACAGAGAGAGCTGCATTATCAGGTACATACTCATGTCACACACTCTATAGTATATTATACTGACTGACTTCCCCCAACTAGGTACCTACTCAAATCCCCTTTTTGAGCACCGTACTTGAATGTCCACTTGTGAGCAACAAAAGGGACAAGTTATAGCTACATGAAAAGAAAAGACTGGAAACAAGGACATTTTTAGCCAGCTCTTCCTTTTACTATAGGAGCAACACCCTCCTGGACATCCTCTGTAGGTACATATGCAGAAAATGTGGTGACCTGACTTACAGCATTTTTTGTGAAATGGGGATTTCAAGGGAATATTCTCAGATATACACGAGAGATTGATATTAGCAAGCACCGTGCAAATTTCACACTCCTCATAAAGTACACCTCAACAATTGTTATGAAAAGCCTTCCCGGTCTCACACCTACCCCCTGGTTTGTTGGTAGTCAATCTATGGGTGATAAGCAGGCTGTACCCCGCCCTTGTAATCCCCCTCCCCCTCTCCCCTCCCCCCTCCCCTCCCCTTCCTCTCTCCCACCCTCCCCCTCCCCTCTCCTCCAGGAGCCCTAGCTCATTCATCTAACCCATAGACAGGCTTCACTACACCTAGCTCATATACACTGTAAGAAATGTGTGTTGCATTTACACGCTTTGTAACACACTTCTTTGCAGCATATTTTTACTCACTTATTTTTTTAACACACAACACATTTATGCCAAAAGTGTGTTAAGAAGTGTGTTCATATCAAAAGGGTGTTACAACAAAAGTGTGTTGCTAAAAGTGTGTTCATGCATATAGTGTGTTCATAGAAAGTGTGTTGCTCCATAAAGTGTTTAGATATGAAAGTGAGTTAATATTTTTTACAATAAATGGGGTGGGTGGGGGGCATTTAGCCTTTATTTCTCAATATTTTCATTTTGGTGTACATGTTATTGTCCTGGGATGATGTGAGGAAAGTAACCATGAGGCACACATACTTAATCTGGAAAGGAATAACAATAAATCTTTGTAAGACCATAATTATGATATGTTGATTTAGTGCATAAATTGTCCTAATATCACTTAAACTTCTACATTGAAATGTACTAATACATCGATAACATATCTTCTTATTTCCCTGTGTAGAATTTAGAATAGTGACTGAGTCTAGGCTCCCATATGTAAAAAAAGTCACTATGTAGGTACATTAAAATGATAAAGAATTATATTCAAAATACAGAATACTCCCACTTACCTATTCCTGGTATTTTGTTAATCATTAATCAGCATGGGAACTTGTTAGTGATTGGAGCAAGCAGATTGTAGTTTTCTGAAACAGAAGAATTGGTGAATAAACACTGTATGCTACACTGTATAGTATGTTAGGCAGCATATTGATACAGCTTTTAGAGAATTTCTTTATGTGAGTGTAAATCTATGATAAACCAACTTACTACACTCTATTACAGCTTGTATAGCACTAGTGTTGAGAATGATATATAAGATTACTTACCAGAATTAAGCAGAAAGGTGAAGACACTCCTCTCTCCAGCAGGTGCAGATTCAAACTGACTGTGTGTAACTGTTATAACTGACCTTTGGTAAGGTGGGGGGCAATTAATGGGTTACATAATACCACTGATAAGACTGAAGGATTAATAAAATGTGTGTTGATTTAACACACTTTTCAATACCTAAACACTTTTGAGAAAAAAATGTGTAAGTGTGTTAGAAAAAGTGTGTTGATGCCCTCAAAGTGAGTAAAATGCTCAAAGTGGGTTGAATATCCATGTGTGTTACAATCTTGTGTGTTCCCGCAACACACATTATTTACAGTGTATTATAGTCCCAAATCACCATATTTCACTCCCTCGCTGACAAGTGTTTATGGTGCGAATGTGTAGCACAACGCCTGTACAACATAGTCGTATGTTATAGATATGGCACAAATAGATTTAATACCTTCAAAATACCAACCATATCTAAGGATGGTTCCAAATTGTTATAAAATATTTCTATTCTCCTGTTCAGGTCTACACTAAAATCTTAGGGCTGCAATGTTTTCAGACACCCTGACAGCTTTACTTGGACATCCTTAACACAAATTAAATTTTACTTGAAATGGGTGTTATATGGAATTTATACCACTGAGAAGGATTTAAGGGAGGTACAGCCGATACTTCACCTAAAGGAAATTTTAAAACCTCACTAGTTAAACATTTATCTTTGATTGATGGCCAACTCTAGGACAGCTCTGGGAGGAACGCCTTTATGAATTATTCTCAAATAGTAGAGCACAACCTAGAATACCTTAACTCTTTAAAGGCCGCTGATGCAGGAGTGCATCATGCCCATTGGTAGTCATGATGCACCGATAAGGTGCTAGCTAGTCTGCTCTCAAGCACTTTAGTGGAGCATCCTACCGACCCTGCGGGACTGTATCAACCCTGCAGAGTCAGCATGGGGCATGATGGATTAATGCTTTAGTGGGCCTTACCGGGTCAAAGTATTTATTTGTACCTAATACTCTTTAAGCCACCATGTGAATTACAACACTGTATTTGGATTCGTTTTAGGCTTATTAGGGTAAAGTGAGCTTGAGTGGACCATGTTTCTTGAGTCGGCCATTTTGCATGTGTATAGTGCCAAAACTAGATTATCATGGTCACCTTAGAGGATTTTAAGCTATTTACATTGATACAAAATGGGAAGATGCAGCACCTGGTATCCTTCCTCACTGCAAAAATGGTGTTTAGATCCTAAACACAATTCTAAACATATTCTTGCAACGTTTTTGTAATCACATTAGTTTCCTAAACATGTTTAGCCAAACAATGTGCTTAGCTCAGGTATTTAGAAATGTAGGTGTTTAGTTTTAAAATTTGTGTTTAGATTCCTATGAAATTTTGTGTTTAGATATTTATGAATTTTTGTGTTTAGATGTCTATATGATTTGTTAGGGTTAGGATTTGCAGACATGTATGCATTGAAAAAATAAAGGAATATCTTTTGTTTGCTTTCTCATTTACTGGGGGACATCAGCAGGTATTTTATCTACATGTCAAAGGCTCCAAAGATGTCAGCCACAGCTGCACGTATACACATGTATGTACACACTATGATAGACTTCAGAAAGTACAGCAGCTTGGCAGCAAGGACATTGCTTTACCCATTCCAAAATAAAATGAAATAGGTGTAAGTCATGTAGCATATTGACTATTCTTTGGCAATGATGCTGGTGTAAGGAGAATCTAGTCAATTTTCTATTGCTCTTCCTATTCTCATGACATTCAGTAAAAAGAAACAACAATAAACATGGGATTTGGGGACATTTGTCACAACAATTGATTATAATTGTGTACAGATAGTCCATTCAAAGGTAGTGTTGCTACCTGGTGTGGGTTTGACATCCAAGCATCTAAATATATTGATGTTTAAATCTAAACACCTATTATTCAGCTGTTTAGACTCTAAACATCTAGGCCCCCCTAAACATGTTTAGCAACAATGTTTATGTAGTTAGAATAAAAGTGTTTATTTCCTAAATGTGTAATTGATGAGACACCTAACTCACCTATATGTTTAGATTTTAAACATGTTTAGACCTAAACATGTTTAAAATCTAATTGAATATTGTAGATCCATATATGGATAACATTCACACCCTGTCAATTATCAGTAAACTCGAATCTGCTTTCATAACCATTTTTTCTATGCTCCCTAGAGGTTAGCATACTATAGCACAGGTCCTAGAAAAGGTTTGAGGTTGCAAAGAGGTCCAAGTGGACGACTCATGATCTCTTTACCATATGGGCGTATGAAACGTTGTGAAGATTACAGTTTTGACTGCTTTCAGCCTTTCTTAAACCCTTAACGGCGCTGATGCATTAGCGTATCACCCATTGGTCTTCATGATGCATCGCCAGGACTGTATACATTTTTGAAGTAGCCCAACCCCTGAGGTCAGTTGGCATGATGTGACATCTTAGCAGTCATTAAGCGGCTATTCCACTGCTGTCGGTTGGCTCAATTTTCTTCTAATCCGACAATTTTTTCCATACATTTGCGATATAAACATCAGTCAGATTACAGAAAATGGACCCTACAACCCTTGTTAAACTAATATGCAACTTTTAGAGGACTGACTCCCTAATTCTGCACAGTGTCCTCCCAATTTGAGGATGTTAAAGAGATCCATACCGTCTGGATGACTAACCTTATACTCGTGTAGAAAGCAAGTCAAGGGGTGCTTATGTGCCCTGGAGGCAGGGCCCAGAACAACCATAGATTTCATGCCTAGTCCAACAGCCTCAGGAGAAACATACGCCATGGCATTCACCCTTTATGTCTGTATAGTGTTTTAACCTTTTAACCCTTTGAGCGCTGCTGATGCATTGATGCATCATGCTGATTGGTCAGCATGATGCACCAATGAAGTGCCAGTGTGACTGCTCGCCAGCACTTCATTGGAGCATCATGCTGACCCTCTGGGAGTATATGTAGGGTCGGCATGATGCACCAATGAAGTGCTGGCGAGACTGCTTGCCATGACTTCATTGGTGCATCATGAAGACCACCGGGTGTGATATAGTAATGCATCAGCGGCATTTCAAGGATAAAGCGCATTTATGCTATTGCATCATACCAGCTGGACATAATAATGCCTGAATGCAGCCTTGGTGGATAACTCACCAAAGGTGCATTCAAGCATCATGCCACCCGAATAGGGTTGATACACTCGCGGAGGGTTGGCATGATGATCCAATGAAGTGAAGACTCGCCAGCATTTGATTACACGATTCACAATTATTTTTGAATTGCATGTATGCAGCGCTGGTGACTACCAGGGATGCATTCATGCATAACACTAACACTATAAGGAATTGATACTCCTGAATAACACATTTTCAGACTCACCAGCACTGCATGACACAAAGGACAAGAGCCTGGAGGGGCTCTAATAGCATCAATCAAATCGACGATCCTACAGCTTTGGGATACTCCTAGCGGGTCGCTCTGATACACGCATCACCTTAAACGTGCATCATAACGACCAATGAAAATGGTGCACTCCTGCATTGGCAGCCCTTAACCCTTTAAGGGCTGCTAATGCATCACAATGCACCAATAAAATGCTTGCGAGACTGCTCGCCAGCATGCTTCAATGAAGTGGTGGCGAGCAGACTCACCAGCACTTCATTGGTGCATCATGCCGACAAATGAGCATGATGCATTAATGCATCAGGGGCCTTTAAAGGGTTACATCCTGTAGACACAGTGTATACTCCTTGTGTTGACCCTTCTCAGAGTCGAACTACCTGACCCTGATATCGATGGGTGACCCTCACACCTGTACACCAGTGTTCAACACCTGCTGGGTTCTCACCAATTGGGCTAAAACGTAATAACTTCGATTTTACCCTGGTGGTTTGGGCTATGTGAACTGTGCAGAATAAACAAATAAATGTTACACTGTTTATAAAGAAATTTGAAAAGATTATAAATGATTACAGCGAAATCCCACTTATAATAAGGAATATCTCACTGATTTGACGTATACTGTAGGGTAGACACATAAATATATGGCTTCATTTCTGAGATCCCATGTCATTTTACCCCACCTATAAGATGTACCTTGACTTTGGGAAGATGTTGGGAAGCAGCCATCTGGTAGTGCTGCTGTTATAAGACGACAAGATGATATAATAAGGTGTAATAACCTATATTATAGGTGTTATGTGATTGTTTGTGTAGGGTAAAGAAGATTATACATATATGGACATGTAACCACTTGTACTATTTTACACCCTGCAACCACCTTATCTTCGCACAGAAGTATACAATTTGAATACGCGTGTATCCATGTCAGCTTCTGCTTCTTAGCCCTACAAGGTGCATCATGCACCAATGAAGTGCTGGCGAAATTAAGCATTTTTATATCATTATAACATGAAAAAGATACTAAACTATTACAACTCCTATATATAATAGTCGATTCTGTCTATGTCTGCCCAAATAACCTCTACGATAGTAGACCCCTAGACATTTCAGACGACCCGGCACTCAGACTCCCCCCTTCCTCCCACCCCCCCTGTAACAGGCCTTAGACGCCGGGGGCCCTTGAACGTCCTTCACAAGACGAGCGATTCCTTCCTTCCGCCCCGCCTCCCGGCAACAACCGCACCGGAAATAGGCTCCCTGTCGTCGATGAACGCTTCACCGCGACTTCCGGTGCGCTAGCGTCTCTAGCTAGTGGCGCGCCCTAGTGACACTTGGTGTTCATTTATTCTTGATCTGTTGTTTTACTGAGTGTCTAGTATTGTGTTGAAAACGTTTGCTTCCGTCATATGTTGTTATGGCTATTGGTGTGAGAAGAGCGAGGGGATGTATTTAGCAACTTTAGCAGTATTTTCGGGCATGCATGTCTAGCCTTGCAGGCAAAGTAAATCTTGGCAAGACGATTTTCACTCTCGTCATGCATTTTTACTCTCTTTGATATTGTGAATGTCCTAGCTCAGGTATTACTTACACTACTGTATTCTGGTACAATCTAAAGAATACCTGTTGTATCTACCTGGGATCCTTGTAAACCTGAACAGGGTACCACTGCAATTGTATTGCAGTGAACCAGTGTAGTTCTTACAAGAAGCTCCAGGTGAATGGCTGCATGGGGTACACGGAATCTCCATGAAAATAACGATGGGGCAAGGATTTTGTCGTTATTTCAACAACATTTTTGTTACAGTGTACCCCTCCCTCCTCCTACCTCCCCCCCCCCACCCTTCATGGAGTGTAGTCTAGGATGTATGGCGTGCAGTTCCTCGCCATGGAGGTAGTAACCAACACGAACCCAGCCCACCCCCCTGTCTGGAGAACAGCCGTTGAACCCTCTTTAGGTAGCATTACGCCATCTAGAAAATATAAACCGTTGTTGTCTTGATGCATCAATGAAATACAGTTGAGTAATTTGTCTGTATGGAATTGTGCGAGATTTTCTATAAATCTTGGCCTCCATGCAGCTTCCCACTAGTCAGCTTTTATTTTGTTATTCTTTTACATGACTTCCTTATTGCTTTGGGATCATTCATGCACATAGCCAAATCTGTCCTCACGCATCGATGCATAAAACCAACCCATTTGACAGTGCACCTACGCTGTAGAATCATGACTATATATATATATATATATATATATATATATATATATATATATTTATATATATATATGTGTGTGTGTGTGTGTGTGTGTGTGTGTGTACATGTACTATACACTGAACATGTAAAGTACATATAGGTCTTACTAATGTATAATACAGCCCTTAAAGGTTTAAGACACACCCATGTACCATACAACACAGCATGTAGGCAGGGAGCACGGGCTGGAGCAGAACAGGAGTTTTTTCCTCCTCCAGGGAGTTGCTGCCCCTGAGTTGTGCCAAACTGCTCTCTGTGTAGCCCCTGTAAGCAATTGAGAGCACCCCAGAGCAGTTCTCAACACAACAGGCAAACACTATGAAGCAGTTTACAGCGGGTCACAGCGGGGATTGGAGCTGCTGCTCTCAATATAGCAGCTTAAACCTTTAACCCTTTAAGGGCCGCTAATGCATTGAGGCATCATGCCCATTGGTCGTCATGATGCATGCATGCCACCCTGGCGAGTAACTCGCCATGACCTCATTCACGCATCATACCTTTATTGGTGCATCATGATGACCAGCGGGCATGTTGTATTACTGAACTATTGGCCTTTGAGGAGTTAATTCAAGTTGTGAACCAAGACCCAACACATACTTATAGGCTCTTTTGGTGTACAAGGGAAATGAGGCACTATTATTGGATGGGTGAATGGAAACCATAAAAGTTCAAACAAATTGCGTTGTGGGTGTAGCAGAGAAAAACTTAACACTGGTGTAGGGTCTGGTGGGGAAGGGGTGGTAATTACAAGAGCGTGGTCCTCCCCAAAACCTTCATCTAGTAATAAGGTCTATACTATAGAATATGCTAGACTCTTGTATCCTCTTTCTCCTCATAAGACCGCTTCAGTCGAAGAAGTGTGCATGATATTAGACTAAAGATGGGCTTTTAAATATGCGAATAGACCTATGTCTTACCCCCTCCCACATATCCAAAACCAAATGCACGAACTCAACTTGAATGGTGCACGTAACCCACCTTCCTTAGCACAAACTGGCAAAAAATACACTCACCCAAAAGCAGAATGCCATCAACTATCCTGCAGGCTGTCAGGGGCAGCCTTGGAAAGCCTTGCTCATACTGCTGTACCATAGGTAGCTTACACTGGTAGAAGCACTGGGCTAGGGAAAGGGGAGGGCTGAGTATCAGGGTACTGAAAGGGTCACCTATACAAAATAATGCCGGGTTGGAACCCACAACCCTCACCGAGCTAGAAATGAATATGGCCTTCCGCTATGTCCCTTTTGAGCCACAGATAATCCTTAGTCTTATGGGTGACAAGGTTATGCCTATACTTGATGATCCATGGTAAACCTTATACATGTATATCGGTGAGTCATATCCGACATTACCCATATCGGAAAATGTCCAGGAGGGTGTTGCTCCTATTGTAAAAAGAGCTGTGAGTATGTGACCTCTTTTCTAAACAAGTCGTGCACTGCTTCACCAAAGTACTTGCACTCACCACATCAGTCTGAAAAGTCACCTGCCTTGTTTGAAACAGAGACAGCTGCACTATCAGGTACCTACTCATGTCACTCACTCTATAGTATATTATACTGACTGACTTCTCCTAAGTAGGTACCTACTCAAATCCCCTTTTTGAGCACCATACTTGAATGACCACTTGTGAGCAACAAAAGGGATAAGTTATAGCTACATGAAAAGAAAGGACTGGAAATGAGGGCCTTTTTAGCCAGCGCTTCCTTTTACTATAGGAGCAACACCCTCCTGTAGTAGCTAGAACAGCCCTGCAGCTAGCTCTTGCGTCTATATCTGTGACAGTGCTAAAGATTTGAACTTTAGACATGCCCTGGACTGTCTTAAATGGATGTAGGGTACACTATAGCATATCAGTAGTACAGGAGGGATCTAAATCTTGATTAACACGTACAATTGTAATTGTTTCATTTACTTAAAAGGGTCACTTTAGATAGGTAAAATATATCTAACACTGACATTTCTCTGTGACCTGGGACACTTTCTCTGGTAGGAATAAGGTGTAACTCGCTAACTATTATAGACCACCACCTGGAACCCCTTAAAACATAGGCGAACTGCTAATTATTAAGATTATAATTTGATACATAGCTATGTATGGGAGAATTTCTGGGCAAGGAGTTTATTTGTAGTGACATTTGCCAAAATATTTATGTTCATGAGACATTGGTGGAGCTATAGATCTATAGTGTTGTTAGATGATCTGGGATAGTATTATGCAGTAGGGGTCAGCACCTCCTTATCTCTGGAGCTTAATTCAAAACATCCTGGGATCAGGACCCCAGCGATCTTAGGAATAAGTCAGCCTTATCCAATTAGCCATCTTAAGAGTTGACTGGGTTCACATATCCTAGCCAGCACTAAGATCCCATCGATCTTAGCCTCAGCCCTCCTACACTCCCGGCCTACACTATTCCAAGAAGAACTGACTAGGCACAGGGGTAAGAGTCCCAAAATAAAGGAATAGCTGTGGAGTCACTCTTCTTCACAAGAGTGCTTATACCATCGTTCCCCATCCCCATATGGGCTAACAAAAGAGCACAGGGTGCAGTTGACCCCCGTACAGTATTCAAGAGTTGTTCCCATGAATGTATGATTTATGCTTGCCTATTAGAAGCATTGTGCCCTCCCCCCAGGACAAAGAGAGAGAAGGGAAGAATTACCTTACAGTGCACTTAACGCATGAGTAGCCCTAAGAGCTCTCAAGGACCCTCAGCAAATGTCCTCCCTCCCCTCTTTATGTATGCAGCAGGCTATTCACTCTTTCAATCAGAAGTGTTCTCTGTAAGTGCTCTTGTACTCAGGTGAAACCACTATGCATTTCTTTCACTAAGATTGCAGTGATCTTAGTGGTGGAAATGGAATAGTGAAGTGATCCCAGGACTAGCTATTCTGGACAGGCCTGCAACCACTGCATTACATAGGGTAGACCAGCCAGGTCTTATGATATGTGCCTACACTAAGATCGCTGGGGTTGGGATCCCAGGATCTTTTGAATTAAGCTCCAGACCTAAAGGAGACAGCTGATTGCCTATATTTGACTTTTTCACATGAATGAATAGTCTAGAAATATTTTTTGAAAAATGATGAAAAATCAACCTATTGCAGATGTGGACTGTGCTAGATTTCATCTATTCCACACAATTCTCACGATGCATTCAGAATTACATTATCCTACCTACCAGTAGAATTTTCTGTAGACACAGCCATTGGTGACCTATATTAATCACAGAATCTTTGGTTTCCATCCTATATTGGTAAGCCTTAGACAGCGTATCAATTACCCACAGAAAATCCCATCCCTTTGGTGATCCATAAAAAGCCCTAACCATCTAGACGACTCATAGAACATCTAAATCCCCACATCTCTATACTGTCTATAGCGATATCCTACCAGGAACTCTAAATCATCAGGGGGGTTCTGATGTAAGCATGCTTAAAATTATAATTGCCACAACCAGAACGCCTCCTTTGACTCTGTTAACCCCATGTTGCGTTGTCAGTATGTGGGAAAAAATCCCGTATTGATAATTTACCCTCAAATAAAATTCATTGGCACATCAAATTTGCTAATTTTAAAGGGGACATGAAAGGGTCCATTAATTTCACGACTATGCACGCCATCCTAGATTGGTCTACATGTCACATAGCCATTTCTCAAAAATTGAGGGGTGACATAGAAACGCCCACGGTCGAATGCCACCCCATCATATCCAGTCCTGGATTGCGTCAGGAATTTAAAAAGAAACAGGGGATATTAGGAAGAAAAATCTATACTGTCTACTACACTAGTGAGGACACCAAATCACTAGGTGTTTTCTGCTGCAAGCTTACACAAAATTCTATTTACCATCCCCACCCCACTCCTGACCAACATGCTCCTTTTGACCCTGTTAACCCCATGTCGCCTTGTCTGTAGTTGGAAAACTTTCTCTTATTGTTAATTTTCCCTCAGTCACGTTTTAGCCAGGATTTCAAAAAGAAACATGGAACCTCAGCAAGGAAAATCGTCAAACCATCCTTACCCATGTCGGTGCACCAGAGGAGCTGCAGGAGAACCACGGCCAGCAGCATGATGACTGGTAGGAGCTGAGCTGGTTACCGGGCGGGGGACGAGCAGCTCAATTCAAGGGTAACAATACTCCGCGTCTACTCGGCGTCTCCTTCACCCTCCTACGGGCGGCAGTGTCCCTCAGCCTCAGGGTGTATGCCTGTAGGTCTATGTAGGCCGCCCTGGAGGGTGTGGGGTGTTATTAAGCTGTATGTGTATGAAATCCTCCAACAGTTATTAAAGGTACATAAATCCTGTTGTGATATAATGTAAACCTGCTTGGTAGTAGTAGTAGTAGCCTTTTTTGTCTTAATCAGATTTATAAGCAGAACAGGGCTAGATTCCCACCCAACCAGTGAGGCTGGATTCTGAATAGACGCTGGAAATGATCAGAGGCTCCTTGCAGCACGTTATGAAGGGTAAATCCAGCTTGGGGTTCTCACGCCTTCTCTAGACACTCAGCGCTGGTTACTCGGGGTTATATATAGAGAGATGTATGGGAACTTTTCACACCAATGAATACAATATGTATGTAGTATATAGAGACATAGGGTGGGCCTGTAATGGGTGTACATGAAACCTCTTATTGTGAGTCCAAACCAGGCCTTAGCTTCTCAGGCTCCTCCTGCTCCTGGACCTTTCAGTGTCCTACCACTCAGCCCCTCCTGTGCCTAGGTCGGTAAGTACATGGTTGGGCTGGACCCTGGAGGAGAATGGCATCACATTAGTAGTAGGTATCCTCCTATGGTATATATAGCCCTATCCAGGTGTAGGTAATAGAAGTGTTGAGTGGAGTAAAGAAAGGTCTTGAGGTCGGTTATGGTGAAGGGTAGGGGTGGAGTGGAGAAAAGTGTCGGAGCCTGAGCCCAGCAGCGGGCTGGCGGCAAGAAACCAGCGGGAGGGAGGGGCGTGGTGGCGGCCACTGAGATATCTAGGAATAAGTGGTATAGTAATCAGAATCTGTTCTAATACAGTGACGAGATTGCCTTCACAGGACTGGAATCCTATCACCAGCCTCCCTCCTTCCTCTTTGGGGCCATGACGGTAAAGGAACCCAATCTCCAGGGTCGCAGTGCCAACCAGTCAAACACTCCAGGGTTTTACAGACAACACCTGGAGTTTTCTGGTCCCCCCTAGGACAGTCCCCTTGTACTACAGCCCTGTATAACTACTCCAGGTGGTATGGTACCCAGGGTCTCAGTTCCTCCTGATCTGGTTCCAACGCCGTCCAACAATTAACTGCAGTTGGGCGCCGCTACACTTGGCTTCAGCCTCCTGCGGGAAAGCCACACGACCGGGGCGCCGCCAGTGAGCGTTTCTTGAACCATGCGTACCCAGAGTTGACAATGGTGGAAATAAGAGAATGTGTGGGGCTGGGAAAAAGACGACATCTTTTCAGGGATGACCGCAACCCAACAAATGATTCCCCGGGGGCATCCACCTTCGGCTCTTGAAGATTGTGAAATTATGGTGGTAGCGGGAAGGGGGAGTGGGGTGGGTGGGAGTGGATGCATGCATTGGCAAGGAAAAGATCAGGGAAGCTGAAGCAGGCACAATGAAGTTATTGAGTTGTTGAAGAGGGTAAAGTGGCGGATACAGGATTCTTAGAAAGAGGGGCCATGTCCTTTGTTTAGCGCATATTTTTGGCCCAATATAAGGCTTACCAGAGACATATGACTTTTTAGCGACTGGCAATAAGCCCCCCTCCCCATACGTCAAAAACCGCCACTGGTTTAGGCAGGGGGTCAAATTACATTTTTTTTAAGCTAGCGAACTAGCAAAAAGGGACATCAGTATGGGGGATATGGGTAACCATTTCCGCATGCCTGTTCCTCACACTCGTGCATCAAACTAAAGGAGTATTTCATCCACCTGCAGCAATACGTGTTCACTTTTGGCTGATGGTGTGGGTACTCCCTTACATTGCTGGCGGATCAGTACTTCATTGGTGCATCATGGCAACCCTCCAAGAGAGTATCAAACCTTTTGGGTCAGCATGATGCATTCATAAGTACATGCAGTGCTGGTGAGTTACTTAGGAGGGCTGCATTCGAGCATTATGACGACCAATGGGAATGATGCATTAGTGCATTAGTGATATATTCAATAATGCATGCATATAATATGTTATCAGCCTTTTTAAAGGACTATTTAAACGAACAGCTTGATTTATAAGGGTATATATATATATATATATAATATATATAATATATATATATATATATATATATATATATATATATATACATATATAGTCAAGACATTATAGAGATTTACTGTCAAAGTCTGGCCTAACTCAAAAAAAAAATAACCAGGGACAAGAGAACAAGAAATGGAGAAGAGGGCGAATGGTGAAGGTGGGGGTTGAAGGGTCCATGGTCTGAGGGAGAGAAAAAAGCAGAGGGGGTGAATTTTCTCCTAAATCACCGCATCATACCCCCAGGCTGACCTTCCTTTGTCATTATGATGCACCGATATCGCCTGGTGAGTAACTCGCTGACACAGGAGACGTGTATCAACCCTATGTGTATTGGTGCCTGGTGCATGAATGTAGTCTATGGGAGTAGACTTATCAGGTCCGCATTCATACATGATATGGCAATGAACAGACTACCCTTCGCTGAGCTGCAAAAGACAGCCAAGATAAAACTTACCGACTGTCAAACTGTCAAATAACTAGTGATATCTAGCCAACTGGAAACAAGAGCAGACACAATTTTTTGTACTTTGAAATCTCTCCTCCTCTCCAACCCATTTTCACAATATCTTCTGTCACTGTTTTGAAGGGTCCAGTCTCAATGTGCTGGGCAGGTGCTTTCAGACAGTGAGCATTGGCCTTAAATAAGGACATAGGTGATAGATAGGGGTTCACTCGGTCCGTTTATCCTTATATTAGGGATAAAAGGCCCGAGTGAACCCCTATCCATCACCGTTTATACCATGGTTTCCACCATTAAATTAAACCTTTACCCTTTAAAACCATTAAATTCTATCAACAGTGCCTTTAGTACATACTAAACATAAAACGGTGCCTAAACTGGATAACCGTGGTATAAAGACTGCTAAAGCGCTGGTTCCACAGACCTAAATCGGTCGGATTAGCACTAATCCAACCGATTTTTTTCTATACTTTTGATATATTATAAATCGTCCGATTAGGGCTATTCCGACCGATTGTATGGCTGTGGAACCAATGCTTAATGCATTAGTGCATCCTACCCGTCGGTCGACACAGCATAATGCACCAGCGGAGTGCTGGCGAGTCTGCTCACTAGCACCTTATTGGTGCATCATGCCAATACTCCAGGTGTATCAAACCCATACGGTTGGCATGATATATGAATATATAAATAGATAGAACTAAACGACCGTGGTGTACGAGGTGGCCGATCCACCACGAGGGGGTGGATCGGCCACCGAGGACACCAGGGGAGTTTAGTTCTATATTTATTTTATGTTTTTAGGGGGTTTAAATAAGGAGAAAATCTGGTACCGTAGTTCCCCGTACGAGCGCCGGTCCGCCATTTTGAATGTTTACATGCACCCAGAACGAGGCTGCAGTGGTGGATCTGCCGCTGTGGTGGATCGACACACGTTACGCCACTGGGGGTGTGCGGATCGGCCCTGCAATGCTATCTCTATGGGAAGAAGTTATTGACATAAAATAATTATGAAGTATTATATAGTGAAATCCTTATCCACGTTGATTTTATTTGATACATTGCTCATCATTTACCACTGTAACTTTTGACCATACTATACCATCTATATCTATAGTTCCATATACAGAGATGTGCCATTTAATCTTTGTATATGTATACATGTTGGGTAGAGTCCTCAAAGAGACCACACATCGCCTTGCCAACAACACAGTACCTTTAAGACTCTGTCCAATAATCCTCGAATAAATACACCTTTACCACTAACTGCTATGAGTCCTTGTTCTAATGATCATGCATATTTCTTAGCAATAATGTATATTATCAGAATATGAGAGCAGTGCACAATGCATGATGATGCAATCGAGTAACATAAAACTGGAAGCATCAGGCAGCTCTATCACGGTTATTGTAGTAGACGTTAATACCAGGTGAAAGGAAACTTGGATGTGAATTGAAATCGTGAGATAATGAAGACAGTGGAGTGGGGAGCGTGTCATGGGTGACTGGTGGAGCGTGTGTGTCCAGGTGAAGGATAATTAACATGATAGAACTGGCTGCTGCCCTTCCATTGGGAAACCCTAGGAAACCCACATTTTGACGCTCTGAAAGAGGATGGGTACCTGAGAAGGGGCCACAGCTGAGGCAGTTAGAGCACTTTTTAGAAAGGCTCTGTGTGTGTTTGGTGGTGGGGAGGGCCTACCAAGAGCATTGAATGACAGCTTATTATTGCGACATTTTTACATGGATCACTGTATTATATGCATTGTGACTAAAAGTGCCTTTGACTTTCACCAGGGATTTGAACCTGAGAACTCACAACCTTGAATTGGATGCATGACAATGAAGCCATGTAGCCTGGCCTGACATGTTGAGTCAACCACCTACAGCAGACTCACTATGCTATGCTCCGGCACAGTGCTGCCACCTGGTAGTGAACCTAGGTAACTACACAATCCCATTCAGAGCCCTTTGCACTGGTATACGGGCTGTTTCAAACTGTTTGGCTAAATAGATTATGGACAAAAATGAAATACTTGTGCACATTTTTGGGCTTAGGCACTATTATTCTCTTATAGATCTATACATTTTTTCCATTCATTTAGGGACATTATATGTGCCACCTCCCTTCAACTGGTGTCCTGCAACCTATGTTGTGTGGCCTGTACAAGATACAAATAGTATTAGCAAGTCATATTGAAGAAAACACACAATTCAGACACAGCACATGTCTCATATTATGTCTTTGTTCCAAATAGACACACAGCAAAGGTACTTGAAGGTGTCTTTAATCCGCAGCAACCTAAGCACTTACACTGAGCTATGAAACCTGAATGACTCATAGCCTACCACCTATATTTGAATAACATATTATGTTCTGGGACAGTACTGCCATCTGGCAATGTACCTTGGTCACTACATTCTTTCTTGTCCTCATGGTGATGACATTAACATTATACTCACCAGGGCCGCATTTATGCATCATGCCCTTTCTTCAGGACTGTATCAGCCTCATAGGTATAGAAAAAGGCAGCCCTGCTGAGTGAATAGGCCACACTCTAAGAAATAACTCTGGATTCTGCCAGGTTTATGTCTACAAATGTTCTGGGTATCATTTCCCATAGATGCCATTTGTATTAATAGTTTTAAAATAATCAAAACTCCTTCCCCATGTAAACCAGTTCACAGCACAGTGATCCTCTCTCAGTCTTTGGAATACAACTGCTTGGCTAGGTAAATTGGTTGCTTAGGTTGTTGAAATCTATTTTCAAGGAGGCCTTTCTAGATCTATTCGTGCCACTTCCTGAAGCCTAATATCGGATCTATCAGCCCGCACACTCCAATACGGTACATGTGTTCTTTTAAAAAGTTATCTTTATCCAATTTAATTTAGGCAATTATCTGCATGTCTTATTGTACATCATTATAACTTCAAAAGAAAGTATTTTCAGTCTTGTGATTCTGTTCTCAGTTCTTGATATCTTAACATCTTAATACCTGCACACCCGAATTCCGGTACCCCGGCTAACTTGAGGCTGCACCAATGGATTGGTTCAACAAGAGTTCCCCTTCTCAAATGTCAAATGCCCTGTTTCTTTTGATCACAATGAATTTACTCATCATTTTGAATCAAAGACTATTAAAGTCACCAGATGTCATCACCAGATCCGATCCAACATATTCAAAAGTTTTTCGGAACCCTCATGTATAGCTCATAAAATCTTACATAAAGATCCAAATAGAAAAGAAAATCAAGTTATTATTGACCCACCTTTTTCTCAATCAGCTTCAGTGGAAAT
Organism: Acholoe squamosa; assembly: GCA_949317995.1. Taxonomy (NCBI): domain Eukaryota; kingdom Metazoa; phylum Annelida; class Polychaeta; order Phyllodocida; family Polynoidae; genus Acholoe; species Acholoe squamosa. The sequence continues at coordinate 12,070,319 of OX439042.1, forward strand.
CCATCTTTCCATTTTCCAGTCATTAATGAACCAAGCTCAGTGACTAATCCACTGCTTTAAACTAATTGACACCAGGAAGGCATGTCTCAAGATGGTATGACTAGAGTCCTTTAGATGGTAGTGGGATAGCTCACTCTTATGCCATTACAGCCATAAATCTAGTGGTCACACTATTGATTGTGCTGGTTTAACTGTCCTATCAAACCCTATGTACAATTACTTCACAATGTGCTGATTGTAGATAGCAGTCATAAGACATTGTCTAAAATCTTAATAAAGATGTATCCCTGATGAAGGACTAACGTCCGAAACTAGTAGGATCTTGAAAACATCATAATCTCTTCTAAAGTCTCTTTATTGATATAATTTGGGAAACAAACTTAGTGGGGTTTTATCGAATATTTACTACCCTTTTTCTAAATTTATTGTCTAAAATCGCCCACTCCAATGTCAAGGGGTTGAAAAAAGTAGTGGCTATGCACATTCGTACCATGTTGAGAAATGCCTTCCAGAATGTTGTTTATTCCCCAATTGCTGACGAGTTTGAAGGTCCCACAAAAACTGTATGACTGCTGCCTCTAGGACCATTATGCATGGTGGTGTATGGGTCCCTTAATATTGTATGCTCCATAGCTTTATCATGTGCTGTTACTATCATCAAGGGCCTATTCATTATGTTGTATGGTGATTGTATTATGATCTGGTTCCTTATGGTGCCTCCAGCACTGACCATTAACCCACCAACGTCCACATTATACCGCTGAGCTCTTTCTCCTTTGTTGGCACTATGCACAAATATAGTGCTTGTGGTAATCCTGCTTCATTCTGACGCCTTAGGAATGTATCACTCACATAGGCTCAGCATAATGCATACTGTAATGCTGTTTATAAGCACTGATGTTTCGAATATGCACTGGTCTTGAATATAGTGGTATTGAAACCCATTGTTAATGACAAGCAGCTCCCAAACATGCAGCAAATATAAATCACCCCATGATGACAGTTATGTGTGAGGCCAAGGTTTATGCCAGACCTACAAGGAACCAAGAAGGCCACTGAGCTGATTGGGGTTTTCTTGGGTGATATTAGCTTTCCCATTGAAAACCCAATGTATTATATCTTAGCCTAAAAACAATGTCCCTTACCATGTTACCATGTCTATAAGGTGCACCTCATATTATTTTGAAGGCAAGGATTATAGGACATACCTGCAGTTTGGTTTTGAGCAGTTTGATACTAATTAATTGTATATATTCTCCGCCTACAGTATAGGGTACACCCTCTAGTAGGGAAGGCATGGTTCATCCACACATATTAGCCATGCCTTTCATATGTATATGAGGCATGTCTGTATATATCCCAATTCCTTTAACACATTGAGGTTGGACTGAAATTCAACTGCAACCATTTTGATTAAATAAAGTTTGTGGTGCTTCTTATATGCAAATGTTTTAAAGTAAAGAACAGAATCTAAATGACAAGAGTCTGACCCTATGTGTACCCTTCTTGAATTGACCAAGGATGTACCTGCCTTAGACATTGTAACAGAGCCTCATGTGCGAGGTATTAGGTAGTTTGCTTTAGCAAAGATGAAATAAAAAGTGATCCTGCTTTCAACATAAAAGGTCCTAAAATATAATAATTTTCAGCTACATTTTACATTACATAGTTTGATGCAGATACCCTGACATTTCCTAAGAAAATTTCATAGGCCTGTTTACCTATAGTAGAAAGATACATGACCGTCCCTCTATAAGTCATTCATTCTGCTGACCACAGATTCACCTGCTCACCAGTCACTGCTTTATGTTTCACACCCCACTGGAAACACAGCAGGACTGCCCACTGCGAGTATGGGGAGCTTCTGGACCAAGAATCTGGTAAATTACATAAAAACGAGTTCACCCCAGACTCACTTAGAAAATAAAACACTGTCTAAACAAAGTGGATGTGCACTGTTTGACAGTCTGTTGCTAATTTAGATTCATGGGAATTAGCTGGATGAAAATAGTCAATGCACATGATTCTACCACTGAAGACAAAATAAACGGAATGACCTGTAAGTGTTTTATAAATCACAAATAATTGAAACATAAAATACACAAAAACCACAATTAATGGATAGGTAATACTGAAATCACAACTGTGGAACTCCGTTAGAACTCCTTTTATCTTACAGAAACTTTTTTGATTGTGGCATGAGCCGGCGATTTTTTTAAATTTAGCACTATCAATTCAAGGTCTGCTGGAATGTTCGATGGTGGCAGTAAACAACAAATCTTTGGGCTACCCTGACGTTTTCATTAGGGTTTGTTGTATAGTTTTGTTATTCCAAGGCCAGTTATTTTGACTACTTTTCTGTGTATCCAATGGGTTGAAATAATTTCACGATGAGGGGTATTTTTGTGACTTTTATGAGAATCTGCCTTAAGGAGGTATTCAAACGAAGCTGATTTATTCTTGATTTTGATTCAGGAACAAATTGGCCATCTTCCGGACGCATTTCCGCCCTGTTCAAGTCGAAGCAACAACAAAAATTTCATTGCATTTGCAGGGAATTACATTCAGAATTAACCATAAAAAATTATGAATTTTGATCCATTATTTCTCTCAAGTTCTTTTAAAATCCAATTGAAATCGGACCGATTTGGCAGAATTTGTTCAAAAGGCTTCAGTGGAATCATGCACTTTTGAAGTGTAAATGGGGGAAATTGTATCTGCAGGGGCGTAGGAAAAGGGGGGGGCCAATCAATATTTTCCAAGAACTCATAAACAATGGAAAAGAAGCTAAAACTTTACATCTCAAATTAGATTATTATGGTGATGACATAGGGAAAATGGGGGTCTGAGCCTAAAGTCAGATCCAAAATTTACCAAAAATTACTTTTATATATGAATTCTATATACGCATAATAATAGATGCCATCACGCATCAGCCGACAATTCAAGGTGGTCGTGATGGTGCCCTCGCCGGGCCCCCCCAATGAAGATTTACTTCCTACGCCTCTGATCTGTTTGCCAAAATGATATCTTTCTGTTGTAGATAGATGTAAGGGACAATAAAACATTCATCATGAAAGTAGAAACATAAAGGTTGGTTTCATTAGCATACTACAATAGTAAATAACAATAGATATAATGCCTCAAATGCAGAAATTTCACAAATTAATGATATAATGTAAGCTATGATGGATTGGAAGATGTCACTAACAGTGTGATTTATCTGGGTTGATGAGACTTGGACAGAATATGATAGCTCAGGACTTTATATTGATGTAAAGAGCACACAACAGTGTCATCAGGGTAGACAATACCTATATGAATGATTGCTCCAGCCATTCACAGAGCTGTGGTTATCATCGTTGACAGGGTAAAAGCCGAACAAGATGTATAGGATAGAAGCCAAATAACCCTGAACAGACAGCTCTTGTAATGATACCTGATTAAAATAAGTACTACTTACATGAATATTTCTTTTAGGTATTGCAATAAATTGTGATTTGTTCCACAATCCCCAATCATTGATGATGCAATAAAAGCTATGATAGGGAGGAGGCATGTCAGTAACTGTGTGATATATCTTTATTTAATAGGACTTGGATGTTCTGGGCTTTTGTACTAAATATGGATCACACTATATAATGTGATGACCCAGGGGTAGACAGCATCTATATAGATAACTTTTATACCATTCACAGATCTGTCTGATTGCTGTGGTAGTGAGCAGCTCATTGTGAGGCAGTCACTCACTGAGAGCTGCTCCTGCCACTCACCACAGAATAACTGCCTCCCTCTACCATGGGAAATTACCCTCTCAAATAGAAATTAAACCTGTAGTGTTCTGCTCATGGCATTCATGGAGAGCAACTAAGAAATTTAGGACCAGTTTCTAGAAGAGCCCAATTGAAGTTTAGTGCAAGAGGATTTATTTTACAGGTACATGCATCCTCAAGTCAAAGCATTCCCAGAGTTTTTATAAATACTTCTCTGTTAAAGTATGATAGTTAGATTAGATCATTTGTTCAATTTGCTGACCTTGGGGACCGTGTTGTGGATGGCTGGTGGAGCTCGCTTGTCCAGAAGAAGGAAAATAAACAATGATCGGACTGAATGACAGCCTTCCATTTTTTACTGAATCCCTGGGAAACCAGCATTTTGAAAATTTGATACTGTAAATGAGGATGGCCAACTGAGAAGGGGCCGCAGCTGAGGCAGTCAGAGGATTGTTTAAAAAGCCTAAGTGTATGTGGTGGTGGAGAGGGCATACCAGCAGCATTGATTGTATATTCTGGCATTTACATACTGATTACTGTATTTTATGCATCATGATTATAGTTGTGGGAAAAAGTGATTTTTGGATTCAAGACCTCTAGGCTATGAGGCCTAGACTGAAATGGGCAGTCAATCAACTACACCTGAGTCACTATGGTATATTCTGATACAGTGTTGTACTCTGAGAGTGAACCTAGGTAACTATGCAATCCCATTAAGAGCCTATATTGGCACTATTTTTGTTATGTGACAAGTACAAGATACAAGCAGTATTAGTGACTCATTTACTATATTGAAGCAAACAAACAATTGAGACACAGCATCATGTCTTGTATGTCTTTGGTCCAGGTGGAAGTACAGAGAAGGCTCTAATGAAGTGATGGCCAAAAAGTGTCTTAAACCCTCATCAAGTTTGATTCTATAACCTCGGCACTTTGAAGAAGACACTCTATCACTGATCTATGAAGTCTGACTGATGACTTACAGCTTACCGCATACATTTAACTCACTATGGTATGTTCTGGAACAGTGCTGCCCCCTGTCAATGTACCTTGGTCACTACATTCTCTCATGTCCTGATGGTGATAACATTAACAGTCTATTCAGAATGGCTGCATTTATGCATCATGCCATTTTTCTCTTCAGGAGTGTATCAGCCTCATAGACATGGCATGATGCATAATTGCAGCCCTGGTTGGATTTGCCAAACTCTGAGGTATAAGTTTTATGCTTGTCTAACTCAACAACAAACCACTGTGATTACATTGCAGTGGAGCAGTCTAGTTTCTAAAAAGAAGCAGTACCATAAACACTGTGTTACAAGGGAAGTCATACAAATGTCCAATATGATGTGGTTATACTAAAGTGTTTGCAAGTTACTTGTCACCCAAGTGCACTCTAAAGAAATCATAATCTTCAGATACTCTTTACATTATATATAACTTGTTAATGCAGATAGTTAAACATGCACTAAGAACAGTTCACACACCTGTTAATCTATACTAGATAGATATATGACCATCGCCATTGCAGGGGTACCACTTTGTCATCCATTCCACTGACCACACATTAACCTGCTCACCCACTTGCTCTTTGAGCAACTCCCCCAGTCACTGCTTTATGTTTCACACCCCACTGCCAACAATGCAGGACAGCCCGATGGGAGAAGGGAGAGCTTCTCGACCATGAATTTAGTAAATTACACTAAATCCATTTGAATGAGTTCACCCCAGACTCACAAAATAAAACACTGTAGAAAACAGAGTGGATGTGCACTGCTTCACAATTTGTTGCTAATTTAGATTGTCAGGAATTAGCTGGATGAAAATAATCAGAGCACATGATTCTATCACTAAGGACAAAAATACACTTTCTGACAGAATGGCTTGTAATTGTTTTATAAATCACAAATGATTGAAACATAAAATACATTAAAACCAATTCCAAAAATTAATAGATAAAGTTCAACAACAAGTAATAATGAAATCACAAGCATCACTTGAACTGTAGAACTCCTTTAGAACTCCTCTTATCTTACATAAGCTTTTCTGATAAATTGGCCATCTTCCCAATGTATTTCCACTTCTGGTCGGAGCAAAAAAAAAAATTGCCGCAATCGAGGGGAAATACATTTGGAATTTACCATAAAAAACATGAATTTTGATGCATTATTTCTCTCAAATAAGATTAAAATCCGGTTATAATCGGACTGATTTGGCCGAATTTCAATAGGCTTCAATGAAATCATGTGCATCAGGGTATATGGGGGAAATTGAATCTGTTGATATCTTTCTGTTGTAGATAGATGTAATGGACAATAAAAGATTCATGATAAAAGTAGAAACATAAAGGTTGGTTTCATTACCATACTACTATGGTAAATAACAATAAGAAGAATGCCATGAATGCAGAAATTCCACAGAGTAATGATATAACGTAAGCTATGATGGATTGGGAGATGTCACTACCAGTGTGATATATCTGTGTTTGATGAGACTTGGACAGAACAGGATAACTCATCACTTCATATTGAGATGTCCAGAGTACTCACCTGTGTCCTCAAGGAAGACAATGAATAATGGCAGAGCAGAGCTGCGGTTATCATCGTTGACAGGGTAAAAGCCAAAAGCCAACCAAGATGTAAAGGAAAAGAGGCCAAATAACCCTAAACAGACAGAGATTGTAATGACATGTGATGAACAGAAGTACTACTTACATGAATATTTCTTTTGGGCATTAGAGAAAATTGTGCTTTGTTCCACAATCCCCAAGCATCGATGATGCAATAAGAGCTATGATAGGGAGGGGGCATGTCAATCACTATGAAATATATCTTTATTTGATAGGACTTTGATGCCCTGGGGTTGCATATTAAATACGGAACACATTATACATTGCAGTGACCCAAGGGTAGACAGCATCTATATAGATAACTGGTATACCATTCACATATCTCCAATGGAAATTAAACCTGTAGTGTTCTGCTCATGACATTCACGGAGAAAAACTCAGAAATTGAGAAGCAGCTCCAAGAATAGCTGAAGTAAAGTTTTGTACAAGAAGAGTTATTTTGCAGGTACATACATCCTCAATTCAAAGCATTGCCACAGTTTTCATACTCCTATGTTAAAGCAAACAATGCTTGTTAGATTAGATCATTTGTTCAATTTGATAGACAAGAAGGAGTGCTTTGTTTTAGTATAAAGACAAACTGAAAAGATGAGATTTTATACAACTTCTCCCATATTGTTTGTGAGTATCAACTTGAAGTTCATCTGACAGGATCAGAATTTCAAAAGTGTAATCGAACATATTAGAGAGTGTCAAACCAAATCTTTGGTTATTCCTTGGCAACACTCAGGGTTTCCGTGAATCCTGCCTCGAATCCTGCCTAAGGTGGAGTAAGCCGGATGCACTTTGTTCACCCCGTGCAATAAGTTACAGCGTTTATTGACAACACAAATTCATTTCATACCTCTGCTGTCAGGGATGGTTTTGGGAGGTTTCAGACGCAATCCTTTCCATCGCCGTGGTTTGTGTGCCTATGTCCGATCCTTGTGCTGGCCACAAGGGCTTTGTGGGAGTACTAGGACAGGTTCTTTAGATATCTACATCACTTTTAAGCTGTTTGGACATTTCTTTATGACTGTTCTGGTTATTTAACTTTTAAGTGATAATAAGGTTAATTATTAAGGCTCCAGCCTCTTTTCTTTATTTAAGTTCAGGTGGGTCGCTACCATTGAATCAAAGATCCTAGATTTTCTCTATTTTTCTCCCAGAGGCACAAAAAATCATCTAGAATAAGAATAAGAAAAGTAGGTGGTCCCATGCTACTTTTCTTTCTACAGTTTTGAAAAATAAAAGTATTTCAATCTTCACCTAGAAATTAGAGAAAGTGTGTATCAGATTTGAGAAATTTTTTTCTGTCATTGTCATAACTATTTAATACAGAGATAATGGTAAATGGTCTGCTATCCTTATTTATTAAGAATTTTTCACACATTTTGTGAATTTGATACTGTAAATGAGGATGGCCAACTGAGAAGGGGCCACAGCTGAGGTGGTCAGAGGATTTTTTAAAAAAGCGTCTGTGTGTGGCGGTGGGGAGGGCATACCAGCAGCATTGAATAACAGCTCATGTGTCTTGTGGCATTTTCATATTGATTACTGTATCATATGCACCATGATTATAGTTGTGGGAAAAAGTGATTTTGACCCCACAAATTCGATTTGGATGCAAGATCACTAGGCCATGAAGCCTGGACTAAACATGGGCAGTCAATCACCTACACCTGAATCACTATGGTATGTTCTGGTACAGTGCTGAACCCCTGTAGAAAAACAAGGTAACCCTCCCGAGCAGCTGGCATATGTTGTGTGAACATATGTCTTTGGCCCAAGTAGAAGCCAAGCGAAGGTTCCAATGGAGTGCTGTCAAAAAGTGCCTTAAATTCTCATTAAGTTTGAACCTGCAATCTCTGCACTTTGAAGCAGACATTCTAACACTTGAGCTTTTAAGCCTAAATGACTCACAGCCTACATTTGATTAACATACGGGAGTTCTTTCATTGATATCTGAAAAGAAAGAGAAACCGGCTTGCAATTGATCCATTTCTTTCTCAATCAGCTTTATTTGAAATCCATCTGTTCATTATCCAGATATGATCTAAGCTTAGTCTCTAATTCACTCCCCTAATCGAATTGTTGTCAGATCATTGTTTATTTGTCATGGCTGGAGAGGTTCAAGGAGGTCTCTAGACACCACATAGAGTATTATTACTGCCTCTGCATTCTAAAGAAATTATTGTTGAATCTGCCAGGGGTCCTCATCAAATTCAATGGGGAACCACCGTAATTGCATTGCAGTGAAGTAGTATAGTTTCTACAATATTCACCAAATGGCTGTACAGTGATGCACTCTCTGAAAATAACGAAAGATCTCTGGCAAATTTGGGACAAGGATTTCCCCACTATTTTCAACAACATTTTTTTATGGTCTAGGACCATATGCATGCATGCCGGTGTACAGCTTTCTTAATATTGTATGCTCCATAGCTTTATCATGTGCTGTTATTATCATCAAGGGCCCATTCATTATGTTATATGGTGATTGTATTGTGATCTGATTCCTTATTGTGCCTCCAGCAATTTTGAGCCCCACATGGTGCCTACAAGCTCCTTCTCCTCTGTTGGCATGATGCACCAATGCAGTTCTTAGGGCAATCCTGCTTCATTCTTGGGAATGTATCACTCACATAGGCTCAGCATAATGCATAATGTAATGCTGTTTAAGCAATGATGTCTCAAATAATAACTAGTTTCGAATATGGAGGTATTGAAGTCAATCGTGAGCACCGAAAACAGTATTCAGATATGGGTCTGTCTGTATGGGGATTGAAATCAATCCAGGCCCTTATGCGAGCCACTATGGTAAATGCAGCCCTGGTGGGAGTGTTCGCCAGGGCTGCATTCCTACATCATGCTGACTAAGGTATATGATAAATGAAAGAAGCCTGAGGTCCTCAAGGGGTGAAAGACCTATCGGTACAAGGGGAGAGCCTATTGTTAATGACAAGCAGTTCCAAAACATGCATCTATTAGAAATCACCCCATGATGACAGTAATGTGTAAGGCCAAGATTTATGTTAGACATACAAGGAGCCAAAAAGGCCACTGAGCTGATTTGGGATTTCTTGGGTGATATCGGTTTTCCCATTGAGACCAAAATGTGTTATATCCCAGCACAAAAACAATGACCGTTGCCATAATACCATGTGCATAAGGTGCACCTCACATTAAGGCTAAGGTCCTTCCATACATATACAAGATACGTCTTTCATTTGTCATTTACTGTGGTACGTATTCCAACTGATTCAAGACTGTCTGGGTCATGCATGACAAAAGGCACCAGATTTATCAAAAGTTACTTGACTTAGGAATTAATGGACCTCAAAGGTATTATCAATGCTATTAGAAAATTTACAACAAGTTAACCAAGAAAGGTACATTTGAAATACAATACAAATTTATAATTAGTGGCAGTGAGCAAGCCTAGGCCGTCAAGCAGATTTTCATATATTTGATCCTTGCCAAAAAATATATTGATAATTAATTATACCCCAATCTGGCCCCATGTGGACCTGTATTGATGATCCAGTATGAACGTAGGATGTACCTATCACCTTGATCATTATAAGCGAGCAAATATGTGAGGTATATGGTACCATGCTTTAGCAAAAATGAAATAAGGAAATTATCCTGGTTTCAATTAGAAAAATGTTAAAAAAAATCATAATCTTTATCTACTCGTTACATTATATATGAATCGATGCAGATAATTTAACATACAATGAGAGCAGTTCACATGCCCGCTATATCTATACTAGATAGATATATGACCATCACCATTGCAGGGGCACCACTAAGTTATTCATTCCACTGACCATACATTCACCTGCTCACCCACTTTCTCTTTGAGCAACTGCCAACAATGCAGGACAGCCCCATGGGAGTAGGGAGGGCTTCTCTACCATGAACTTAGTAAATTACACTAAATCGATTTGAATGAGTTCATCCCAGATTCACTTACAAAATAAAACACTATCAAAACAAACTGGATGTACACTGCTTAACAATTTGTTGCTAATTTAGATTGTCAGGAATTAGCTGGATGAAAATAATCAATGCGAGACACTAAAGACAGAATACATGTTCTGACGGAATGGCATGTAAATGTTTTATAAATCACAAATAGTTTAGGCGGAAAATACACAAACCACAATTAATAAATAAAGTTCAGTAATAAGTAATAATGAAATTACAATCATTGCTTCAACTTTAAAACACATTTAGAACTCATTTCATCTTACATTTATATAAGCTTTTATTGTTTGGCATGACACCGTGATTCTTTTTTTGAGAAGTTCGACAGCGGCACTAAACAACAAAACTGTGGGTTGCCCTGACATTTTCATGGGGGTTGGTCAGTTATCATGACTACCCTTCTGTATATCCGATGTGTGGAAAACATAGTTTCACTATCATGGGTATTTCCCTGTCTAATATGAAAATTTGCTTTTGTGTAGATGGGGGAAATTGGATCTGTTGGCCAAAATAATAACTTTCTGACATAAATCGATCTGATGATTACATGGACAATATAACATTCATGATAAAAGAATAAAGTTGGTTACATTGTCATATTACTATAACAAATAAGACTAGGAAGAATGCCATGAATGCAGAAATTCCACAGATTAATGATATAATGTAAACTATGATGGATTGGGAGATGTCACTAACAGTGTGATTTATCTGAGTTTGATGAGACTTGGTTAGAACAGGATAACTTGGGACTTTATATTGATGTACAAAGCACCAAAGAGTGTCCTGAGGGTAGACAATGCCTATATTTCTATAAATGACTACTTCAGCCATTAACAGAGCTGTAGTTATCATCATTGACAGGGTAAAAGCCAAACAAGATGGGCGCCACAAGATGTATAGGAAAATAGGTCAAATAACCCGAAACATACAGAGACTGTAATGGCACATGATGAATATAAGTACTACTTACATAGATATTTCTTTTAGGCCTTGCAGAAAATTGTGCTTTGTTCCACAATCGCCATGTATCAATGATCCAATAAGAGCAATGATAGGGAGGGGCCATGTCAGTAACTGTGTGATATATCTTTATTTGTTAGGACTTGGATGCCCTGGGGTTGTGTATTAATGTACGGAACACATACTACAATGCCATGCCCCAGGGGTAGAGAGTATCTTCAGATAACTGATACCATTCACATATCTTTCTGATTGCTGTGGTAGTGAGCAGCTCATCGCGAGGAGGAAGTCCCTCACCAGGTTGGGGATGGGAATATCTTGTTGGTACACAGCAGGATCATAGTACAACAGTCTGTACGAAGCTTCTGATACCATGCCCAATCTTAGGATGTATTGAGATCTTAGTCCCCTTGTGTATGCACTGGACCATGACACTTGCCTCTCCAGGTGTATGGGCCAATCAGAGTTCTGGTTACTGGACCATGACACTTACCTGTGCATACATTATTCGGGTCAAAGGTTGGATGGTGAAACCACTCCACCATTTGATACTTAATTTTACCTTTAATCATATATAAAATTTACTCCCTTATCAAACAGCAATTAGCTAAAATGAAAATGGAGAGCAACTCAGAAATTGAGGACCAGCTCTGAGGATAGCGGAAGTGAAGTTTTGTACAAGAGGAGTTTTGCAGGTACATGCATCCTCAAGTCAAAGCATTGCCACATATCCCTACGTTAAAACAAACAATGATTGTTTGATAGAGGTATTTGTTCAATTTGGTAGATCAGAAGGATAAGAATTTTAACTGTGTTATAGAACACATTAGAGGGTATCAAACCAAAAGTCTGGTTTCAGCTGTACATAAGTGTTAGCATCCTGAGATATCTGAAAGGAAACTAAAACTTTCCTGTCGAGGTCTGGCCTAACCCAAATAATTGCAAGGCACGGGCAACCCCCTGCAAAATGATAATGAGGAGAATAAATGGAGATGAGAACACATGATGGAGGTGGGGGAGGGGGGGGGAAAGGGAAAAGAAATGTGGGGAGTTTTGCCTTTAAGATCTAGATGATGCCGCCATGCTCAATTCCCTTTGTCATCATGATGCACCACCAATATGCCCAGTAAGTTACTCACCAAACTTGCAGAGGACCACGTCTCACTAATCTCATGTGTTTTGGGGGGAGGGGGCTCCCAGATAAATTTTGGAGTAGAGTCATATCCATCTTCTTGGCTATAGTACAGGTTGGTGGTTAAGGCTGCAGGGGTAATTTTTCTTAAATATGTGTACTGTTGCTATGGCAACGTGTCAAAATTGTGACGTGTCTTGAACTGCTATTACTATGCATCAGTGCATTTATGTATACTTTCAAGTATTGATAAAGCTTTACCTGTCATCCATCCCATAAATTGAAAAATGTAGGGGTACAAAATGGCAGTTTTGCTGAATTTCAGCTTTTTTTTTAAACTTTTTATGTATCATCAACTTTGCAATTACACTGTGTTAAGAATAGAAGGCACAGAACAATTATTTCTCTAAAAGTTGACACTTGACCTTTATTTCTCATTTGAATCTAATTTTAGGTCATGTTCTTATCTGGAATTTTTCTTCCAGCCCCTACTTTTTATGTGTTATACCCGGTCAATGGTTGGCGATGAAATAGCATATATGGAAAATATTTATAGCTAAAATTTGAAGTCAATTCACTTATTTAACCGCCCAAAACCACTTAATGACATGCCCTCTAATGTTCTCTCTATGGTAACAAGCACACTACCAAAATGCAGTCACTATAGCAACAGCAGGTCCTGCTTATATAATATCCGAATACCCTGTCAAATGTTGACATAAGGTTGACAACTATAAAAGAATAAGGCACATGTAAGATTTTTGGGAAAAAAGGAAGAAAAACTGGCCACAAGTACAGTGTGAGAGAGACTCATGTGAGAAACCGTGTGGGGGAGGGGGGGGGGCAGAAGAAACTGTTTAAGATGTCAACCTTTGTCCAGGTAAGCTGTTATTACCCAGACAAAGGTTGACAGATGTGGCAAGCAATAACTATAACAGAATGAGGCACAGTGATGTATTTTGGGGTAAAGGGAGAAGGAAACCTGGCCACAAGTACAGTAGGAGAGACAGTCATGTAAAAAAAAGGTGTAGGGGGTTGGAGGTAACTGTTTAAGATATCAACCTTTGTCCAGGTAAGCTGGACAACAGTTGACATACATGATGAGTTATAGCTAGGAACGAACAAGAAACAGGGATGAATTATGGGGTTAAAAGGTAGGAAAAGAGAGTGATGGTAAAAATGGTGAATGGGGCAGGGAACTTTTTTTATGCCAATTTTTTGTCCATAAAGGTATTTTGTTAGCCAGACAAAGGTTCACATCTGCCATGCTGAGGTTCCTTAACCCTATGTAGACTTCTGCCCAAATACGGGAGAGACAAGAGAGATGTCATAAGCAAAAGGGGCATAGACCTAGTTTTAGAGCATATGCTGCACACAGTTAAATAATGAAACTCAGCTTGTTATTCAACTATACTATTTACCCGGTCAAAGGTTGACAGGCTTAAAATGAGAGGGGGTAAACTATTCTGTTCAGAGCTGAGAGGACTAGAAAGGCAAAGGACATGGTTTTTTCTTATCCCTTCTTCCTACCTGGACCTTATCGGTTAAATTGCAGCTCATAGCATCCATTCCTGATGAAAACTGGAATGACGGGACTGAAAATAGCAGAAGGTTAACCAAAAATAAAGTTTCCTGGTCTAAGGTTGACACATTGATGTGTTTTTTACATGTTGATATGCTGTCCTCATTTATTTAACCCTTTGGCCACTGTAGCAGTTCTGGTTTTCATTGCCCACAAGTTTTGTCTCATAATTAAACATGAAAATATACACCCCCTATGCTTAATGATTTTTGTATGACAATTTAGATTAAAAAAATTGTCATTTTATCCATTCCTTGCATGTTCCAGTGCACAGAGTAACTAAAATATAAAACTAAAGTGGGGTAAAGTATACATATTCCAGAAGATATAACCAATAATATTATTGTGAGAGAAACAAAGATAAAATACGATAGGGGCCTTGTACTAAGCTCCAAAGTGGCAAAGCCCATATTTCCCAGCTCTCTTGTTACCCAATCAAAGGTTGACATCCCACCATAGCAAGGTTCCTTCACCCAATGTAGAGTTCTACCCAAATATTGGAGAGACAAGGGAAACAGCATATGCACAAGAGGTATAGAGCTTGTTTTAAAGCATGTTACTTCACACAAAATCACTGAGCTTGATATTCAACTGTTTTTTTACCAGGTCAAAAGTTGATAGGCTTAATATTGGAGGGGCTACACAATTCTGGTAAGAGCCAAGAGGAGTAAAAAGGCAAAGGTCTTGGATCTTTTTAATACCTGCCTCCTACCTTGACCTCATAGGTTAAATTGCAGATCATAAACTCCATCCCTGATGAAAACTGGAAGGGGAAACTGAACATAGTAGAATATTGATGAAAAATAAAGATACCCGGCCAACGGTTGACATATATTGAGGTTTTCCACTTTTTGTTGTCCTGAACCCATTACCATTTTGAGCACTGTAGCTGTTTTTCTTTTTATTGCCCACAGGTTTTGTCTCAAAATCAAACATAAAATACATAAAAATCGAACATTCCATACCCTCTTTGATAATTTTTTTATGGGAGAATGAAAAAAATGCCATTTTACACCTTTCTTTCACATTCTGGCCAATGGGATGACTAAAATATACTACTTAATTGGGGTCAACTATACATTTTCCAGAAGATATAACCCACAATGTTATTGTAAGACACAAAAAAACCTAGATGAAACGAAATAGGTGACTGGTATTAAGCCCCAAAGTGGAAAAAAGCCATTTTTACGAACCGCATGAGATTTGTGAGACAGGGTGTATCAAGCCCATAGTCTCCTTTGTCAAGCAATATTATAATGCCTGGTGAGTAACTCAGAGACCCTGCAGAGGTGTATCAAGCCCATAGTGTCAGTATTGATGCATGATTTATAAATGTAGCCTATGGTAGTAGACTCATTAGGGCCACTGTGGTAGTAGACTCATTAGGGCCACATTCATACATCATTTGGTGATAAACAGGCAAGATACAATAACCTTAATGCAATGCTTCATTGGGCTGGAAAGGGTATAAGAGCCTGGCTCCAAGATAAAACTTACAGACTGTCAAACTGTCAAGTAACTAGTGACATCCAGCCGGCTGGAAACCAGAGTAGATTCAGATTTTTTTACTTTGAAATCTCGCTCCTCCTCCCCATCCCTTTTTTCACATTATCGTCTGTCATTGTTTAAAGGTCCAGTCTAAATGTGTAGGACAGGTGCTTTTAGACTGCATTGGCTTTTAACACTTTAACGGGTGCTCATCAGTCAGCATGATGCACCGACTGCAATGAAGTGCTGGCAAGTCTGCTTGCCAGCACCTTATTGGTGCATCATGCCGACTGTCTGGAGTGTACGAAACCCATAGGGTAGGCATAATAATAGGAATGCAGCTGTGGCGAGGGCTGCATCCATGCAACATGCATCGTGATGACCAATGGGTATGATGCTCTAATGGATTACCAGTGTTTACAGGGTTGACACTTTGAATACCATATTATGCATTAATGAATAATGCCCTTGTTCATGGTGCATTAATGAAGCCTTGGCAAATCTACTCATCAGATCATCATTTAGTCCCAGCAAGTAACTCATCAGTGCTGCATTCTTTCCTATTGCTGACCCTGCAGGGTTGAAAGGATCAAAAGGCTCTGGCATGATGAACCAATACACTGCTTGTGACCAGGAATAAGCAACCCTGTTATATATAGTGAAATCCTCATCCACATTTATTATATACATTGTTTATCATTTACCATACTGTACCATATCTATAGTTCCGTATACAATATTAGGAGACGCACCAGTCTATCTTTGTATAAACACGCTGGGTCAAGTCCTAAGCGAGACCAGCCCACGCCACTTTGCCGTCAAGACAATACCTATAAGACTCTGTACAACATGCAGACTGATATGAGGTCTTGTTCTAACAATAATTCATATTCCTGACCAATAATGTAGACTATCAATAATTATATGCCAATGCATCATGATATGACCAAGTAATGTAAACATGGAAGCATGATGCAATTCTATCAGGATTATTGTAGTAGACGTTTATGCCAAGTGAAAGGAAACCTGGATGTGAATTGAAACACTAGGATAATGATGACTTTGGGGAGCGTGTCATGGATGGCTGGTGGAGCCCAAGTGTCCAGAAGAAGGAAAATAAACAGCATAGGCCTGAGTGACAGCCTTCCATTTTTAACTGAATCCCCGTGAAAGCTACGTTTTGAGAATTCTACACTGTAATGTAAAAAAGGATGGGGAACTGTGCAGGGGCCTCAGCTGAGGCAGTTGGAGGACCTTTTAAAGCCTGTGTGTGTGTGGTAGTCAGGAGGGCATACCAACAGCTTCTCAAACAGCTTATGTAAATGCCTTGACTTTCACTAGGGGTTTGACCTCACAACTTTGATTTTGATGCCTACCACTGAGCAATAACCCTGGACCGACATGGTCAGTCAACCACCTACAGCTGAATTACTATGGTATATTTTGGTACAGTGCTGTACCCCCAAAGTAACCCCCTAGGTAACTACACAATCCCCTTCTGGAAGGCATTTCTCAACAATAGTAATTAGCATTATTAAGAAATGCCCTCCTGAGCTTATATTGGCACAATTTATGTTATGTGACAAGTGCAAGATACAAGTAGTATTAGTGACTCATTTACTATATTGTAGCAAACACACAATAGAAACACAGCACATGCCTCATACGTATTTGGTCCAAGTAGACGCAGAGTGAAGCGTCCAAAGGAGTGATGGCCAAAATAAGTCTTTAACCATCGTCAAGTTTGAACCTGGATCAGCAGCACTTTGAGGCAGACACTGTAAAACTGCACTATGAAGCCTGACTGATGACTCACAGCTTATCACATACGTCTTACTCACTATGGTATGTTCTGGAACAGTGCTGCCCCTGTCAATGTACCTTGATCACTACATTCTCTCATGTCCTGATGGTTATAACATTAACAGTCTATTCAGAATGACTGCATTTATGCATCATGCCGTTTCTCTTTGCATCAGCCTCATAGGCATGGCATGATGCATAGATTCAGCCCTGATGAGTGGATTTGCCAAAATCTAAGAAATAAGTTTTATGCTCGTCCAACTGAACAATAAACCACTGTGAATATATTGCAGTGAAGCAGTCTTGTTTCTAAAAAGTAGCAGTACCATACACACTGTGTTACAAGGAATGTACATGAAAATAAGGTTGGATCTCTGGGAACATTGGGACAAGGATTTCACTGTTATTTCCACAACATCCTTTTCACGATGCAGTGTACAGCACACATACAAAGGTCCAATACAATGCAGTTGATCGTTTAGGCCATTGAAATAGGATTCAGTGTATGATATATCCAAGGTAGACCCTGATTGTATACATAAAGGATCTGTTTTCAAGGAGTACTTTCTAAATCTATCCAATCCTCGTGAGCCACTAGTTCAAGCCGGAAATTGGATCTATAAGCAACCCTCCTCCTATATCAAAGTATACATATACCCCAACTCCTTATCTAAGGATCCAGAGTGCATGCTACATGTTACAGACATTTGTATACCATATTCTGTGTCAGATTCTCGTGGTTTATTGTAGAAACTATAATGCTTGGCTGCAATGCAATTATGGTGGTTCACTGTTAACTCTCATAGGGACCCCTAAATAGATTTATTACACAATTTATTACACAATTATGTAGGTTTCATTGACACAACTAAATATGCAATTTATTTATAGCTGGATTGGACCTGATGCCTCATTCCAGCCTACAAACTTTGAGATGACCTGTGGCCACCCGATTCTCCAGATGACAGCTGCACATTGAAGGAATCTCTATGAACATTATGACGAATCTCTGGCAAATTTCGGATTAAGATTTCCCCATTATTTCCAAGAACATATAGTTAAAGTCTAGGACCATACATATGCCGGTGTACAGCTTCCTCAATATGGTATGGTCCATAGCTTTGTCATGTGCTGTTATTATCATCAAGGGCCCATTCATTATGGTGTATGGTGATTGTATTATGATCTGGTTCCTTATTGTGCCTCCAGCACTGGCCATTAACCCATTGAGGCCCATATGGCAACACTAAGCTCTTTCTCCTCTGTTGGCGTGATACACCAATTTAGTTCTGGGGGCAACCCTGCTTCCTTCTGACATCCTGGGAGTGTATCATTCACATAGGCTCAGCATGATGCATTAATAGTGTCCTAGCGGTATGCTCACCAGGCCTACATTCTTACATCATGCTTACCAAAGTGTATGCTAAGTTAAAGAAGCCTGTGTTCCCCAAGGGGTGAAATGCCTATCAGTACAAGGGCAGAGCCCATTGTTAATGACAAGCAGCTCCCAAACATGCAGCAATTATAAATCACCCCATGATGACAGTTGAGGCGGGGATTTATGTCAGACCTACAAGGAGCCAAAAAGGTGGCTGAGCTGATTAAGGATTTCTTTGATGATATCAGCTTTCCTATTGAGACCTGAATGTGTTATATCATAGCACTTAATCCTTGACCATTACCATAATACCATGTGTATTATGCGCGACTCACATTGACATAATATATTGGCAATCAATTACCAAGTACTTTATGTATAAGGCATGGACTACACTAGAATGGGCTCATGGTAAGATGCAACTTCTAGCATATGCCAAAGTTAAAGGTCCTTCTTATATGCAAAGGTTGTAAACTATGAAACCAGAAAATGATCGTCCTTTCAGCTAAAAATGTTTTAAAGAAATCATAATCTTCAGTCACTCTTATATGAATTGATGCAGATAACTTATCATGCAATGAGAACAGTTTTGTTAAATCTGTACTAGATAGATTTATGTCCATCACCATTGCGGTGGTACCAGTAAGTCATTTTTTCCACTGACCACACATTCACCTGATCACCCACTTGCTCTTTGAGCAGCTCATCCAGTCACTGCTTTATGTATCAACACAGCAGGACAGCCTGATGGGAGTAGGGAGAGCTTCTGGACCATGAACCTAGTAAATTACACTAAATCCACTTGAAAGAGTTCACCCCAGACTCACTTAAAGAATAAAACACTGTCAAAACAAAGTGGCTTTGCACTGTTTGATAATTTGTTGCTAATTCAGATTCTTGGGAATTAGCTCTATGAAAATAAGCAATGCACATGATTCTATCACTAAAGACAAATTACATGCTCTGAACTGTAATTGCTTTATAAATCACAAATAATTGGGGCATAAAATACACAAACACCAAAATTAATAGATCTATAAAGAAGTAAGTTCAGTAATAAGTAATAATGAAATCACAATCATCGCTTCAACTGTAGAACTCATTTAGAACTCCTTTAATCTTTATATAAGCTTATATTTATACAAAACTTTTATTGTGTGACATGAGCCCGTGCTTCTTTAATTTAGCACTATCAATTATAAATATAAATACTACTTACATGGATATATTGTGTCATTTACACATGGCAAAGTGAAAAAAACAGGAAGCCCATTGTTCCATAATTTTTTCCTCTAGGCAGTGCAGAAAATTGTGTCTTGATCTGGATTCCCCATCTATTAATGATGCAATAAGAGCAATGATATTGAGGGGATATGTGGGGTGTGATTTATGTATATTTAATTTGGATATGCGGGGGTTGTGTATTAGTATATGGAAACACAATATAGTGTCATGCCCCAAGGGTAGACAGCAGTGATACAAATGATCACTGCAGCTATTCACAAATCTGTCTGATTGCTGTGGTAGTGAGCAGGTCATTGTAAGGCAGTCACTGACTGAGAGCTGCTCCTGCCACTCACCACACAATAGTAGTATATAGGGGTAAACTCAGTACATAGCTACTGAAATCCATTTGACCTACTTATGAACCGGAAGTGACCTAGTTTTGAAACCGGAAGTGACCATATATGGGCATGTGACCTACTTTCTCGGGCTCTGATTGGCTGAGAGCTATGACATCATCGTGTGATGATCACGTGATCACAACAAATAAAAGTAAACAAAAACAAACCGACCACATGGTTGCCATGGTTGCCCCAGTAGAAAACGTAAATAAAACCAAAACCCAGTCTTACCCAATGTACACACACCTCCTGCTGTAGTAGCAGCCAGCTGCAGCTTGTTTATTTCTACTTTCCCCTTTGGGTGTGGTTGCACCATATGTTCTGCACCTATAACGTTTCTACTGTGCTGCTAACACATAACTGGAAGTTTTTTTTTAACTTTTCTCTCTCTTTTATTTTCACTACAAAAAGGGGTTACATACACACATTCTACATGCTAATAGAGTTTTTAGTACAGGTCACAAACTTGTCTACGAGTTCCAGGACTAGTTCCACTCCCACATTTATTTGATGTCCCGTGCAAACTACGTCCTACTCCATGGTTGGACTATTTTGTCCATTAGGTTCTTCGGTAGTTGAGAGAAGATTTTCACCGTGTGAAAGGGGTCCTTGCTTCGACATGCCTCTATGAGAAAGTGGATGCAGTGAGCCCCACAGGTTTTGGCGTTCTGAAGTTGCCTTCTGTTAAAGTGTCCGTCTGATGATTTCGACAAGAACTCATGATGGTATATAGTTAGAGGTGGTATGATATAGGGGTCAAAGAAGAAAACTTGACCTTTTTCTTTCACGTAGAAAGCCACCTAATGTTGACCCATTTCAGAACTAGGGTTAGTGTTGCTTATGAAGCATTTTCGAGGGGACTCTTATCAGTGGTGTCCTCAGTGTCGCCAACGTCGTCACTGATGTCCTGCTCCTTCTCGTCTTCATTCTGACTCGTGGTTCGACATCTCGTTCTTCTTATAGCCATCCCAAATGGTGCAAATTTTCTACCCGTGGCCTTGGCTTTTCTCATGAGTATCGAGGACTTCACCATAAGTTGGTTGTATCTCCGCAGTCTCTCTTTAGCTTTAGGGCTAGAGTCTTGGAGAACCTCTTGCACCTTTCTCTGAAGGTGCATCAACGCCTCTAAAACTCCCACCTTTGGTTGAAGTCGTTCTTTCAAGAGTAGCTTTTCATAGTAACGATCTTGGACTGTATCAGGCGGTGGAGTGAAAGGGGCAGCAGCGGCAGCAGCGGCAGCAGCGGCAGCAGCGGCAGCAGCGGCAGCAGCAGCGGCAGCAGCAGCAGCAGCAGCAGCGGGAAGGTGGAGCCGGAGGCAAATAGATGTCGGCTGGTAACAAATCTGCTCTCACCAGAGCCACCCTAGCGTAAGACATTCTTCAGCACCGGGTGGTGGCAGAAACTATGCCAGAAATCAAAGGTATGGTTAAATCTAGAATGTTACCTAGAAATCCCCATTCTTGCTCGAGCACTTTCCTCTTTTCTTTCAAGGGTGTGGTAGGTTTCATGACAGCTTTCAGTTTTTTCTTGTATGGCATTAAAAATTTGACTGCCTCCTTTTCATCTCGCAGTAGGTTTTTGTTCATTACGTTGATGCAAATTTGACTCATCACCCTGATCACTTTGTCTCTTAATCCCCTGACGATGTGAGTGCAGTCAGATGAGGAACACTGGGAAATGTGTTTCAACAAAGGGTAGTGTTTTCTCAGGAGCACGACACCGCTTCTTTTGGACCGGTCAGCACTGCTCATTTTCGCTTGTTCTTGACATCCTTCTTGGGAATGAAAACTAAGGTTTTCCAAGGGGTGGTTATGCTATTTCTCAATCTGAGAGCATCAGGTGTAGCTTGCTTAAAGTCCAGGACTATGTATGGATGTTTTTCTTGTGTCTCAGTGAGAAAATATTTCTGCCAGGAAAAGGCCTGTTTGCCTATGTAGGATATTTGACTCATGTCACGAGGGTTTTGAATTCCACAAGATAGTGAGCGTTTAAGCTCAAGGTCCTGTAAGCCAGGTTGTTGAAGAAGGGGTTTTGGGTGATGAATATCACACTCAAGTTTCTGTGGTGCAATCCTACAGTGAAGAGCTTCGTCACAGTGGGAACATATTCCGGATCCATCAAATCGTCAATTACGATCAGTCCTTGTTTTCAAACGTTTTGAGCTTCTTCAAAAAGGAATTCGTCTGACAGGTGTCCCTTGTTGAAATTGATGCCTAACTTCTCCATTTCGTTGAATCCAGGTTGCCATTGATTGTAACAGTAGTGGATGTCGTGTACTTTGGGAGACACTAAATGTTTGAAATTTTTTTGACTTTTTCCTCAGCTCTGAGTGAAAGTCACTTTTACACTCTACACACCTGCTGGTGCTAGTGCTGCTGGTGCTGCTACTACTACTGCTGCTACTAGTGATAACTACTGATGTTGCTACTGATGCTGCTGCTTGCGCTAGTGCTGCTGCTGTGCCTACTGATACTGTTGGTGGTGCTGGTGCAGTTGCTGCTGGTCCTGTCACAACTAAAAAAAGAAGACGTCAGACCAACTTAAATTTGCCAAGGACAACAGTACTGACAACGACAACAACAGCAACGGCTTCAGGAAAAACAGCGAGTCAATCATGCGAAGAAGACTCTCCCTGACAATCAACCTTGTATGCCAGAGGTTGACCTCATGGAAGTGAAAAAAGCTGCAGTGGTCGACTTGGTCAAGTTTTTTCTTTTTTTTTGCCACAAAAAAAAAAAAAAAATTGCAACAAAAAAGAAAAAAAACTTACACAGTCAACTGTCCTAGGTGCAACACCCCTGAGATCAACGCGACTTTTGACAGTACAAAACAGCGGGAAAACTTTATGTCGCTCTCTCACCTGTGTACAAGAAGAATTGATGAAAACCACTTATGTTCCTAAAGTGGTAGACGAAGACCCAGCTTACAGAGAAACATACGTCAGATTCACCTATTCGGAAAGCGATTCGTTGGTGGGAAAAGTCATAGAATGCCTCAGGGCTATACATGAAAATCAAGTCTATGCCTACAGAGTGGCCATTTCTTTCGGTAGACCTTTGTGCAGCGTAGAAGAGGGTGAACTACCCAAAGTTATGTACTTTCACTCCTCTGCCAACAACGCGTTCTTGTTCTACGACAGCGACAACCATCGAGACCCCTACTTTCTTGTGAGAAATGAGTAAGACTTTGAGGACTGCGTGGAACACATAAGGAGTCAAGTCAGAGAGGACACGCTTCGACCCTCTACCAAATGGCGTGTTGTCGCCATCGTCAATGCCAACATCGCCTTCTTGAGAACTTCAGCAGGAGGACTCTTCCTGGGTAAATTAAACTCGATCTGTCCAGGTTTAAGACAGCAAGGCACACTGCACTTTCACAGAGAGTCAAAGACCTTGCGACTATCATTTGTATTTCTTTCAATGCCTCTCCTATAACAAGTACCGCTCTCTGGCACACATCGAAGCACTTTTCCAACAAGCCTTTCCAGAGGAAGTGAAAAAAGCTGCAGTGGTCAACTTGGTCATGTTTTTTTCTTTTTTTTTTTTGCTACAAAAAAAAAATTGCAACAAAAAAGAAAAAAACTTACACAGTCAACTGCAAATAGGGTTCATGGTGTATCAGTACGCCAAATTGAAAATGCAGGCCTTCTATTAAGACTTCCTTCTGGAATTCATAGACGAAAGAAACTTTGAAATATGTGAAATGGACACTGACAGTTTATGGGTGATTCCTGTGAACTGCCCCACCTTTGGGTGTTTGGGGTCTTTTTGGATACATGTGACTCCAGAATAAAAATTGTTTAACCAATTTTCCTGTTTTTGGTCTCATTTGTGAGAAAACATGTTGGGCTTCAAAAAGAGGGCAAATTTGCGTATGTCGGACCAATATTTTTGTGCTTTGGTGGCCCAAAGTTGGAAAATTGCTGTTTTTTTTTCAATTTCCACCTTATTCCAGGCCAAATATCATCAAGGAAAGCAGTAGTAGTCCACCATATTATTATTTATTTCATAGCTGGGGGTCCTATCTAACATTTCCATGTGTATTGGAGGTGACATGTCCAGTAATTTTTTTTTAACATCAGTTCTTATAAGTTGAAATAGTATGTGTAACGCGTTTGATCAAAATTGAAAATCAATATAATAGATACTAGAACAGTTGTTTGTGGTTTCTCATCTATCACCATAAAGGGGGGGGGCATATGGGGTATTTTTGAGGAAAAAAATTTTTTTTGTATCTTCCCCCCCGTGCGCGCAATACACATTCAAGTAATTTTTTAAGTCAGTCATCCCCACCCCCCCTGAAGCAGCACTTTCCTCTGTGCAGCCTATATAAATCATCTAGGGGTTATCTCACAACCCCTAGTCGCAAAAAAGTGCAATTTTATTTTCTGAGCCATACAGGAGACCCCAGGTAGGTATAAAATGTACATTTCTTGGTGTTAAACAGTAGTCCCATTGCTAAAGTAGTTGTGTATAAAGCAGCAGTATGATATGAAAGGTCTAAGTACCTCTATGGAGCCTCTATCTATGAGTGACTGTATGTAACGCGCTTGACCGGTATCCGCCTATGCAGAGGGCATTTGACATGGTATTGCTTCATTGGCTGTGGGCAACCTGAGAGTTATCTGAGCTGTACTACTGGTATCTAAAATGTTACTAGACATGTGTGACTGGTATTTTAGGCCTGTTTGGATACGCCTAGTTAATTTTTGGACCTTCTGGTTTGATTGATGTAAAAAAATTAGTCGTAAAAAAGTGCAATTTTATTTTCTGAGCCATACAGGAGACCCCAGGTGGGTATTAAATGTACATTTCTTGGTGTTAAACAGTAGTCCCATTGCTTAAGTAGTTGTGTATAAAGCAGCAGTATGATATGAAAGGTCTAAGTACCTCTATGGAGCCTCTATCTATGAGTGACTGTGTGTAACGCGCTTGATCGATATTTGACCAATTATGAGTAGATTTGGACTGATGCCCACATATAGAAAATACTGTAGGAGTGGAAGAAGGATGATTGTTTAAGAAAGTATAGACATGAAGACATAATCCCTTGAATATCATGCATACCCAATGCATATTAAGCTTGTGAGAGTAAAGTTAAGGTTTTGTGTTTAAATTTTTGAAAAATCTCAATTTTCTTAAAAAGTTATGTCTCATATTTTAAAAAGTTTTAAAGACTCAGTCCTAATTTTTGGTACACTTATTCATAACTAGTATACAAGTTTGGACATACAATATGGTAATCACAGAGACATTATTGATGAAGTTCTATGCATAAGAAGTTATATCGATCAAGCGCGTTACACAAATTATACCTTTTTACTGCAACTGTGATAAAAACTGACATCCTGGGAGTTAATGACTTAAATGGACCTTTTCATACAGCCAAGATATAGGGTTATCAATAAAATAAAGTCTTAAAATGTAATGCTGAGTTTGTCATGTTTGGCCCCTGACCCCCAAAGGTGGGGCAGTTCACAAGAATCACCCTTATACTTTGCACTGAGCGCAAAAAGTCTTGAGGAAGCTGTCAAACCCGAGAGACGAAGAGATTTCTTCAGCGAGTGTCATAAATGGTTGCCCTCAGAGTCGTGTGACAACTCTTATCATCGGGAAAGCTACATAGAATATAAAACCCTGGGGTACACTTGGTTCCCTCCACCGGGTTGTAAATAACGTCTGGCGTTCGACAAGAAAACTCCAGGTCTTTTCAAAGTGGAGTGGGAAGGAGACGAGATGACAGCTTAAACTCCAAATGTTACATGAAAAGTGGAGAAGGGGTCGAAAAGAAAATGAGCTGCAAAGGAGTGATTCAAAAACCAAACAAATTAACCGCTGAAGACTACAAAAAGGTGTTGAAAACCGAAAAAAGCTCTATGGTGACAAACAAAGGTTTCAGAGTGGTAAATCATCAAGTCAGTACTTATTCGCAAAAGAAACAAGGATTAAGTTATCAGTATATCAAAAGACGCATGTATTAAGACGGAGTAAGCACTTTGCCCTGGAAATTTGAAAATCTCTCTCTCTCTTTTATGTTGCACACGGTGAAATCCTGTGTGTAAAAGTAGCATTTTTGTGAAATTTCCATAGCATTTTTGGTAAATTTGTAAAATCTTACGGAAACGTAACAGTTTTCATAGAATGTTGCAATTCTTTCGTTTTGTGAAAAGAATAAATAGGTTAAAGACATGTTGCAAGATCAAATCTTGTGTGTAAAAAGTGAAATTTCTGTAAGATTTAGGTAAATGTGTAAAATTTTTGTAGCATTTCTCGTGAAAGAAGGAAAATTCTGTGTGTCAGGTCCAAGGTGTGTGTGTGTGTATGGTGAAAAATAAAAAAGTGAGAAATAGCATTCGAGTTGATTTTCACATTTGTAACAACCAATGTGACAATGTAGTAGAAAGTATGTGCAAGCAGGTCCCTTTGATTATCTTTTTTTTTTGCTGTTTATAAAATCAAATAAACGAGGGTTCTTGGTGTTGCACAACGACCACGTGGTAAATCGGTTTGTTTTTGTTTACTTTTATTTGTTTTGATCACATGATCATAGCTCTCAGTCAATCAGAGCTCGAGAAAGTAGGTCACATGCCCATACATGGTCACTTCCGGTTTCAAAACTAGGTCACTTCCAGTTATGCGCTAAGTTTACCCCTTTATAATGCTCACAATCACTGCCTCCCTCTGCCATGGGAAATTAAATCTCTAGTGTTCTTCTCATCTTATCTATGGAGAGTTTCTTATATGTGACCCATCTTTACAAAATGGTTTAGTTATTGGCATATTCATTTGCAGCTCATCAAGAGCTTTCATTTGGTATATAACACTTGCATATTTGAACCAGGTGGTCCTCTCTAGATCTTATGTAGGAAAATTTAGTCGGATCGATTAAAAAATGATTTAACTGAGATAATTGACATATTAAACATTTAATAATCTATGAATCCTATATGATTCCTATGTAATTCTATATAACCATTAAAATTAGATCTATGTCTTTTGGGCATTTGGGACCTAAATTCAATCTAGTAAGCAAGGATTCTGAAAGATATCTACCCATATGTAAGAAAAATGCTAAAATATCAATTTTGAAAAATCTGATATTTTTGCCACTATACCACTTGAAAGGGCCATATCTAGGCTTCTAAATGTGCGACTTCAGTACCACTTTGTTAGGATGGGTCACATATAGGCTACAAGTTGCCTTTCCACAAGTGCATTTGCAATATCAAGCAAAAGAACGACGCATGAAGTGGTTAAAATCGGGGAGCACTCAACTTATGGTCTGCCAAAAATGCTGAGTTAATGATGCTCAGTTTGTCATGAGATTGCCGATGTTTTACTTTGCTGGACATTCCAAAACCGATTCATATAAAGAAAAATATTTGCATATTCCCTGAGAATATGAAAATCTATAAATTATTTTTTTCTCACTGACCCTACTGACCTTAATAAATTTCACAGAGAAGAAGTACAGGGCCAACACTGTTGATCATGCATAAAAAGAGAAAAATCATATCTTCTTCTGGGCGTTACTAAGAAAAAGAAAATAAAGCCCACCTCCCATCACCAGCTTCCTAAATATATCATATAGATAGGCCACACCAATATCAAATGTCATTTAGTATTATCAGAGGCCTTTTTACAATATGGTATGGTGATTGTATTGTAATCTGGCTCCTTGTAGTGCCTAAACACTGATCGTTACACGATTAGTATTAGCCACGGTTATTTTACAGCAAAAACCCTAGGCAACTTTGATTCCAATACATTTTGCTGTTAATCTACAGGAGGTGAGTTGCTGTCATTCTACAACACAATCCACAGTAATCATACAGCAACAACTACTGTAATCATACAACAAGATCATTCAGATCTACAGAAACATATGTTGTAAATAAACAGCCAAATATGTTGTAGAATTACATAAATATGTCTTGTAAAATAACACCAATGTTTTCTGTAAATGAACAGCAGGTGTTGTTGTAAATGACCAGCAGAATATACTGTAAATTTACAGAAACTTTTGCTGGCAACTAAGTTTCCAGCAACTATTGCTGTAAATTTACAGAAGCTAAGGGTGTAGAATTACAGCAAGAGGTTTTGTGAATCTACAGGATCTGTATTGTATAGTATGTATAGGCACTGCTATATATATATATATATATATATGACTACAGTAATGTGAGTCAATGATACAATCCCCATAATACTTTTTATGTGTGCACTCTGTGCATGCATTGATACTATAAACCATGCATGCCTGATGAAGACAAGAATGTCTCCAATCCCAGTGAAGTGCCATTACTGAGAGTGAGAGATGTAGACAAACCATTTCAGTCAGTTTTAACACTGGGCTAACCTAAAGGCAGGAAGGCCTATGTTAGCTTCTAGTTCAGAGTCCAGGCACTTGTATATAAAATTTAGACACAAGTGTGGTGTCTTTGGTGTATATTACTGGTTGTTCCTAGTTTCTTCTCAGATAACCTTATTCATTATCTATTGTGCACAATGTTAGATTGAACCCATTGTAGTTATCATTGTATTACAATTAATTGATAAGCTCTGGGGACATTGTAGGATTGAGGTGGCACTATAAGCATATACATTCCTAACAAATGATGGATACTGCTGCCCCCCAGTAGCAGAACTTACAGGTAAGGCTATTTTGGTAAAGCCTTTGTGGGTCACTCTAGTGCACAGTGACTGGCTGGCCTAGGGTATACGAGTGTAATTAAACAGGACAACTAATTGTACACATGTGTCTACAGGTAGAAGCTTGTCACTAAACAGTGACACTTAGTCTATTTCAGAATACTGCTCTTTCCCCTGTTGATTTATATAGAACAATCCTGTTATATAACCCCAACTCTTACAGTGTAGGGCCCAATGTGCTGCCTATTGTTGATGCCGAGAAACTCCCAAACAACGAAAACTCATAAACTACCCTACGATGACTGTTATAGCTCAGATTTTAATAGGATAGGCAAGAACCAATATGGCTACCTGTGGGGTGCTTGAGACTGTGTGGTACTGTGAGAGAGAGGTTGACCCCAAGGGGTCAGGAGGTGGGACACCTCCACACACACAATGACCAGTGAGGTCCCAGGTGGGAGTTACATGTACTAGTAACCTCTGTCATATATATAATTATAATAAATGCACACATAGATTATAATAAAAATAAACGTTGCCTTTATGTGTGCTCTGTTGTATCGTGATATTTCATGAAATGGTTAACTAAAATATAATGTCAGGAAACTATACCTCAAAAAACCACTACCCTACATCTGTTTAAGATCACGAAAGGTTTAGTAGAAGGAGGTAACTCCATACTGATATTTAGATAAAAGAAAATACCGAAGTTTGCCCACTTTGTTCAGAATTAGGCAATAGTTTTGGAGATCCTTAATCCCATAATCTGGCATGACTTTGCTGGTAAATGATAAACTGCTAGAACAAAGTCTGATGTGGTGACATTTTGAAAAGCATGAAACTGGAATAATCTAAGCTGCCAGGAAGAATCACAAGCATCACTTGAACTTTAAAACTCCTACAGCCTTGATGAAGTGAGTTTGAGGAGCGTTCAAGCATTAAAACCTCAGATTACCAATTGTGTTTTACAGTTCCTGCTGGTGTAGTTTGATGGTGGCATTAAAGAAAATATTAGGTTTAAAAAAGCCAGCTGCCAGCCACACTTTTAGTTTGCTAATTGAGAAATGTTTTATCCCATGGTATGATATATTGAAACCCATTCTTCATTTTAAAAACTATAAGTGACATTATAGATGATATTTTCTAATGAGATGCGGAAGGTATCCTCTCTGATAAAATATAGGAGAAAATTTAATCAGTGGGAGAGAAAAACCTTCATTGTAAATTCCTGATTAGTTCCCTATTCAGTATACAGAAAATATATGTATCTAGATTTCCTATTGTGATCACGTTGTTGTTTTCTATTCTATCATAGTCGGCAGTGCAACTCCCACAGGAAACAGTGGACCAATGGCTAGTTCCTTGGTCAGAGGACCAATGCACTGGAATGACGTTACTCAGGGGTGTCAGACAATACCATTACATCAGAAATTAAAATGGCGGCCGTTTTGACGATTGTTTTCTGCCGATTTTTCTGTTGGTACAAGTCCTGTTTATGTAAGTATTATGTTCAAGAAGGTAAATCTAGTGGTGAGACAATGGTAGACCCGTGTTTACACATGGGTTTGGAGTGTTGGATCCCCTGACCAACCCACTTTGTCCTGGCCACTGTGCGGCCCTGGCCTTGTTGGTTAGTCAGGGGACCAACACTCCACACCCATGTGTAAACACGAATGTAAAACAAGAACACAAACTTCCAACTCACCACTGATGTTATAAGAGCTACGATAGGGAGAGGACATGCCAGTAACAACATAATATATCTGTGTTTAATGAGGCATTTATATAGCAATGGTAAATCATGACAATGCATGGATTTAGAGAGTCTGCAGTAGTTTCCCAAGCCCCAAGGATAGACCATATCCGTATAAATGATAACTGATATTATTTACAGATTTGTCTGATTGTTGTGTCTGTGAGCAACTCGGCCTGAGGCAGTCCCTCACTGAGAGCTGCTCCTGCCACTCACCACACAATCCCTGCCTCCCTCTGCCATTGAAAATTACCCTCTCCAATGGAAATTAAATCTGTAATGTTCTGCTCATCGTATTCATGGAGAGTTACTTGGAAGTGAAGGACAGGCTCAGCGACCAGCTCAACAAGGTAATCCTTTCACAAGAGGAGTTGTTTTAAGCCTTTAAGGATACTTGCATTGAATTAAATAGGTTCTATGAAATTAATATAAAGATGCCTAAAACATTAAGTTTACCATGGCGAATCATGCAGGTTTGCTCCCAAATGCTATTATTATCTCTAGCTGATTCCAATTAAGGGTAGTGTCAACTAGGCCGATTTGGTTCTGCTACCTCAACAATAATGATGTAGTTTGTGCAAAGACCCCAGAATGTTTCCTCCTTGTTCTTAATCACCAAATAGAACTGACAACCTTACATGGATCGTCCACTAGGCATCTGTCACAGAAACTTATATAGGAAATGTATGGCTCAATCGTGTGACAGAGGCCGATCGGACTATGGGTTTTAAAAAGCATTTCTACTCTCTACAATGTCATGATAACTACCATGCTTACTCACATATAGGGCATACCTAGCACATGACAACCCCCCCCCCCCGATCATACCAGACATAATTTTAATAGGATCATACCAGACACATATGCACCTTGGGAACATTTGCCTTTGGGGAAGATCTTCTTTGATTTTAGAGACACGGAAGAAAGACAATGTGTGGACAGGCCAATTCAGATTACAAAGATATAAGCAAACCTTTCGAAAAAAAACAAAAAACAAGCAATTTTGGGTGAAATGAAACTTTACATTTTACTTGTATCGCATTATTTCCTAATCATGTATGGCTGATGGACTTCTGTTGACAAAAAATGAACATTGAACCTGTATGAGTCATGCTCTGGAGCTATGACTCACAGTAGTATCCATATGGCATGATTGCTGTGTGTGACTGAAGGTGTTCTGATGTTAAGTAGCTGTGTCTGGTCCAACCATGTCGAGAAATGGCCTGCAATGTACATCGAGCATGTTCAGCAAAGACCCTGGACACTGGCAGTGGATCTGAGGGACATCTGGAGAGAGCAGGTGTAAGGTGAACCCCGGTGTTATAGACATGTGGGAGAAAGGTTCAGCTGGCATTACTAGGATAAACCTTCATCTGTCACCGCTTCTCTTTACAACCTCTAGCCAGCCCTTTCCCTTAATCTCCTCCATCACTTCTGTATATATTGTACCTTTCTGTAGCAAGAAACGAGGTATAGCTTGCCATTTGTTCTAATTCCAAATTAAAGATTAAAATTTACAGATCAGAAAAGAGTTGCTCAGTGGATGACATATCACCTCAAGGTGTCATCCTGAAAATGGATAATGTATTGAACTGTATAATAACATTGTAATTGATGATGCATCAGGTGTCTGTTGATGAATAGACCGTTATAAAAGTGATGCATTTAGAGAAAACGTGCACATTTTTTCACTTCTGAAAACGAGTTTCCTATAGATTCTGAGGTAATTCTTTTGTCAATGCTGTGAAAACTAGTTAGGCCATATACGATTTCCTCAGCACTCTCTGAAAATATTTAGAGAGGTTCATCCTCGTTATCTTTTGGCAAGACCCTCCAGAGCAAGCTAGGCGTTAGCGGTGGGCGCGGTGGCGCGCCGTCAGGGCTATACTAGAGGTGGCAGGTAGAGGAGGTACAGTAGAACATATGAGACTCTGTCAGCTCACCCAGTGGCGCAGATGGTAAGGCGTAGGTCTTACTACCTAGAGATTGGGTGATCCAATCCCACCTTTGGCAATGTATTTGTGCTAAGTTTTAATATGAAAAAATGTAAGTGTTGTAAGTGCTACACTTAGATAATATTTCTAACACTTAGAAGTACTGGTATATCAAAAAAAAAAAAACACTCAAAATCAAAAATCGTGCAGGTATATCCTGTATAATGCACGCCTGATATCCTCAAAATGAACCAAAGAAGCACTCAAAAGTTGAATTATGGTATAATTAGAGAATAGACAACGATCTTCTTCACATCGAGACTGTCTGTTGTGCTATAATGCACGAATGCATCTGAGTGACCTATGGTGACCTTGCTCAGCCGTGCACTGTATTCCTATAATGCACTCAAGGTCACTTCTATCGTGCAACAGAGCACTGCCAGCTGTTTTATAATACATACTAACCGACGCATTTTATCAGGGTTTGGCACGGTAACATCATGCCTAAACTGGATAACCATGATATGACAACACTCATGTAACATTCTGTCAAAAACGTCTTGACGAACTATTGCAATTATGTATCAATCGATCTACTTGGGTAAAAGGAATCCATATTAGTTACCCAATCACCTTCTACACTCCTCTAGAATATATATATATATATATATATATATATATATATATATATATATATATATATATATATATATACACACACTGATTATTTCTCTGCTTGAAAGCAACTCTATACCCACGACAATAGAGCCTCGCATAACCAGAGTCATTCATGATATATCAGATGTACGTAACATCATAGTATTCTGTCATTTATTATTAACAGGAATCTTTTTTGTATGTTTTATGGTGATTGTGTTATGATCTGGCTCCCTATAGCAGTACTGTCACTGAAATGTAGCATTCTGTCAGCACAAGATGGACTAAGCTATCATAGGGTAATTCCTAATTCGTCTTTCTTTGAATGCTTCTCACCATCAACAATACGGCTCAGGTTTACCCAGACTTATAATCAGCCAAAATTGTGCTATAATCTTTCTGGATTCTCTTACTATAAAAATCCCAATAAACATACTGTGAGCCAGCCGTTACAGAATAATATATTATATTGTGGTGCATTACAATTCTTTCTTCACTAACACGAGTGTATTGTTGTAGATGTTTTGCACAATATCTGACAACATTTCTTGAGGTATTAAGGATTAGAGTTTTGCACAATGCTGATCCTTAAGTCATGCTTACG
This sequence comes from Acholoe squamosa, assembly GCA_949317995.1. Lineage (NCBI taxonomy): Eukaryota > Metazoa > Annelida > Polychaeta > Phyllodocida > Polynoidae > Acholoe > Acholoe squamosa. Next base: position 12,104,263 of record OX439042.1, read on the forward strand.
GGTATACAGCTCTATGAATATTTATTAGAGTTGTTTATGGTCTGTATCTATTTATAACAGTATTGTTAAAGTATTACATAACAACATATATCTCTTTGGAATATACTGTTGATATAGCTAATGTTATACAATTTTATATTTAACATTTGTGGTTATCTAGCCCTAATCCATATTTTTATAAAACCATATATTCCTAGCAAATGTAAATGGTAAAGGTTGGCAACTTAAAGATTAGTCTCCTATAGACTAAGCGGTGACCTGTCTTTATTGTAACACTTTATTCATAACAGTTGAATATATTTTGTACCTTGTTAATTATGTTAGATTAGTAGATTTGCCAGGTTAGTAGGATGCTGTTTCACCATAAAAGACGATCTGGAATATTTCCCTGGCATTGTTTGAGAATACTCAATGGTGCTATTGAATTTAAACCCGCCTGGATCAGACATCCAAGTGTTCTGATAAGGCCACTTAAAATAGATTATCAGCTTCGTGGATGCCCCCCACACCAGTTTAAAAGGGCCGCATCCATGCTTTTTATTGCTAATTTCCATAAATAGCTAAGAGAACAACCTCCAAGTCATTGACCCTTTCCAATTTACCATTGGAGCAAATTCTCATTTCCTGACCACTTTTTTACCTGATTGAGGTTTTTTTTGAGAATGGCTTTAGGGTACATCTTCTTTGATTGTCAACACATAGAAAATAGAATCTCTGAACACAGAGCACTACAAAGTGACCAAAGAGAAAAAAAAGTCGAATTTTAAATGATCCCCAATGAACTAGCCCTGTCAGTTTTTTTACGCAATTGCAAGTGCGGCCTTCCCAGCAATTCTCTCATTTGAACACACTGAATTTAATGTACATGCTTGAATAAACCTGATTCCTTTACACCCTTACATATCTATCCAATCAACAAGACTAAGGAGAGTCACACTATTTCCTGAGGTGCATCATTTGAACTCTAAAGAAGGAGAAGTCAGTTTCAATGCATCGTTGGCTATTATTCATAATAATAACACATAGCTGAAAGCTGCAGACTTGGTGAAGTTTGAGGCAGGTTTTTATGATTAGTCCCTCGTGTGCCACCTGGGGAACCTACAAATGACACATTGGTTAGTGTTCCAAACACATTTACTACACAAAAGGGCAGGAAAATAAATCAGTCCAAGTCAGTCCAAGTGAAGTAATTTGGTCATTGTAAATAGAGAACCTGATAACATGGCTATTGAATACATTTATATATAACATAGTTAACAGGAAAAAAGTTCCTTTGATGATAAAGGTGTCTCTGAAATAGATATGTCCAATTCCCAAATGATGTATTAGAGCTATGATAGGATTGAGATATGCCTTTAACAGTGTGATTTATCTGTGTTTGATGGGACTTGGTTATAGCACTAGTGCTAAGACCCTGGGGCTATGTATTAATTTATACAGCTCACGATAAGCTGCACTGAGCAGCTCACCCTGAGGCAGTCAGTCACTGAGAGATGTTCCTGCCACTCGCCACACACTCACTGCCTCCCTCTGGTGTAGGAAATTACCCTCTCCCATAGAAATTAAATTTGTAGTGTTCTGCTCATGGTATTCATGGAGAGCAACTGAAAAATTAAGGGCCAGCTCCATGAACAACTCAACAAGTTGATTCCAGTAGGAGAGAAGTTGCTTTGACTCCGGCGAGTATACTTTGTCAAATATAAGTACACCCTCTACTCCATGTGGGTTGATGACTGTAGAGGTCTCCTGTGATGACCTGCTAATGGATGGCGTCTAGTTAGCTGGATGAACGTGCTCTGGGTAATCAGTTTGTAGATTAGCCGTGAAAGTCAAAATTTGAAATATCTGCTTCGGATGAACTTTGCTTAAACGATCCAGTTACTGTTGTTGTCGTTATTTGATCTACCTTCCCCTTTCGATGTGTTATGTATTATAGCAGAACAGCCACTGCGAAATAGAAGCATGTCAGCATAAGATGAACTAAGCCATGATTGGGTGATTTGTAGCTGCTATTTCTTTGGAAGCTTCTGGTTATCAACAATACACTCTGCTCAGATTTACCCAGACTTATAATCAGCCGAAATGGTGCTATAATGTTTCTGTATTCTAGAACAAATGCCCCATAAAGATACTGCGAGGAAAACAGTTGTTCTAGAATACCCTTATTTGCCAAATTTGCCGAATTGATAGGATGCCGTTTCAGCATAAAAAGAAACAATCTAAAACATTTCCCTTGCATTTAGCTTTAGCTTTACCAAGCTTAAGGAGATCATTTCCCCCTTAACTTATGCTCTCATGCTGATACGAAAATTTCTACCTGATAGTTTCAGCTGATTTCAAATCACGGAATCGTCAACTGGACTAAACATAAATTGTATTCAGACACTATACTGTGTTTTGTTTAAAACCATAATTACCAAATAAAGCTGGCACAATATACCAAGTGCCCAGTACCACATAGCACTACTACCACCGTCTTAATTACTTATGAGATAAAATCCATGCTTCACCTAAATTGAAAACTTACTGTACAAAATTACTGCGACCTATCCCTTACTGCAAATTCTCTTTATTGCCCTTAGAGGAAATGTCCATGTAAAGACAATAAACATTCACTTCACCCTCTGTGTTTTGTTCATTCGACCTTAAGTTTACACCATTACCACAAGGCATTACCGTATTCGTTCTAACAAGCGCACATGTGTGGAAATTTGATTGTTAGATGCTCAAAACATCAAAACAAAGATTAATTCTAATAGGCATACCCCCTAAAGCCTAAAATCATTGTTTTTGCCCCAAAAATCTGTTCTAGCACTGCATTTGCATGATTTGAGGTCCCAAAAGGTAGGGTGTGCGCTTATTAGAGCATGTGCGCTTATTAGAATGAATACGGTAGTCATTTTCAATTCTACATTGAAAAAAGATTGTCATTTCCTGATCACTTTTGGACACATGTTTAAATGACTGGATTTATTTGAGAATGGATTTAGGGGAGCTCTTCTTTGATTGTAAAGACACTTCGAAAATGAAATCTCTGAACAAAGAGCAATGCAAGGTGACCAAAGTAAAAAAGAAAATCCCCAATTAGCTAGCCCTGTCAGTTTTCACATAATTGTAATTGAGGTCTTCACTTCTCTCCAATTATTCCCCAATTTATTCACACTGAATTTGGTACAACACCGAATAAAAACATAATAGACTTGAACATCAGGTCAATATTTTTCTTCCTTTCTTAGTCTCATATTTGTCCAGTGATGAAGACTACAAAAATAGTTTATATATACTAACGTTGAGGATTGCTTCCTGAGGTGCATCACTTGAACTCTAATATTTCTACAGACTTGATTAAGTGAGTTTGGATGTATTGTTATTAGTGCTTCAAATTACCGAAAGCCAAAGATTTTGATGGATAAGTTTGAGACAAGTTGTAATGATAAATCTCCTGTGTGCTGCATGGGGAACCCATGAATGACATGGATGTATTCTGTAGCATTTCCAGTTCCAAAGCTATTTACTATACAAAATGGGTAGGAAGGTAAATCAGTCAGAGAGAAACACAATTGTCAATGTAGTTCCTAATAACATTGCATTATTTCCGCATGATGCAGGAAAGAGAACAAAAGTTCCTTTATTAAATTGTTGTATTAGCTGACAAGTGAATGTATTTCCCACTCATCAAGCATGCAATAAGAGCAATGATAGGATGCCGACCTGTCAGTCATAGTGTGATTTACCTGTGTTTGATGGGACTTGGATATAGCACTAGGACCCTGGGGGTATGTATTAATCTACACAGCTCACAATAAGCTGCACTGAGCAGCTCGCCCTGAGGCAGTCACTCACTGAGAGCTGTTTCTGCCATGCACCACACAATCACTGCCTCCCTCTGCCATGGGAAATTGCCCTCTCCAATGGAAATTAAATCTGTAGTACTCTGCTTACCTCCTTCATGGAGAGTTGCTCGGATATGGAGGAACAGCTCTGTGAACAACTCAACAAGTTAATTCCAGTAGGGGAGAAGTTGTTTGGACTCCACTTTGTCAAACACAAGTACACACTCTACTCCATGGGGGTGAGTGACCATAGAGCCATCCAGTGATGACCAGCCAATGCTCTTGTCAACTTGATTGAGTCTAGTTTGCTGCAAACACGTGTATTGGATGGCTAATGGTAGATTAAAACTGGGAGTTAAGGTAAACTGTTGGTCACAACTTCACTTTCAGATATGTGCATTGAATATAATCAACTTTATAAAATTGAGTTACTATTGTGAGCATTATCTGATCTGGCCATTGCTAAGTTAATGATCTCACTATTGAACTACTGAATTGTGAGACTACATGATTACTAATCAAATAGATTTGCTTACCTTACAAAGATGTCCCTGCATTTAAACAAATGGAAGGACTCTCCTGTAAACACTGATTAATTAGGTAAATGGTAAAAACGTCAACTATGGGAAAGGTAGTTATGTTATACGTGTAACTAAATTAGGTTATAAATACATAGGTCCTATAGATATTTCCCACTTCTTTAATTGGTTTCAGAGTCGGTAAGGGTGGTCCCTATACCGGTATATGTATGAGCGTGGCTCAGCATGGGTAATGGTCGAAACACTCCTTAAAGGTACTAAGATTTCCCATTTAATTGACACTTTGTGAAATCAGCAGGGTAAGATAGGAAATGATTTTCATATATGTTGAATCTACCATGGATCCTCATAAAACTAAACAGCAAACTACCGTAACTGTAAACCAGTGAACCAGTGTAGTTTTTACACAAAGTCCATGTGGTACACAAATGAACAAGGAATCTTTGGGAAAATAACGATGAATCTCTGGCAAACCTTGGGACAAGGATTCAGTCTTTATTTCGATGACATTCTTTTACAGTGTAGGTACCACAGCACCATGCTATATTCACATCCATGATCACCAGACGATGCCAACACAGCTATCTACTAATCATCAAGCACAACTATAGAATGCAGTTAGATAGTAATGTTAAATAGTAATTCAACAACATTTGTACATTATGACCTTTTAGAAAGCACGCATCCCTCTAAACATAATTGGAATTTATCATACAATAGCTTGGGTGAATGCTGAGAAGTAATGATGTTTAAGTTGTAACAATTAGTAAGATACAATCACGGAAAATACATCAATTAATACTATAAATGGTTACTGTGACCTATGCATCGCCATACATTGTCTTTGAAATTAAGGTTTAAGTTGAAACAGGGGTCATGCACTTTCCTTCCATTGTTACTTAATTCATCGGAGGTTTATTACTCTCCCTTTATCCATATCATCATTCATTTTAACTTTTTCATTCTGCAACGTGTTTACCTATTAAGCGTTTCTTTGAAATTGCTCTTTGGGGACCTCTTCTGTAATTAAAAGAACATTAAAGGAGCGGAACTTCTGAACAGAGCACACACAAAATGTCCACTTGAACAAGAAGCTTCTTTAAAAATAAAAGGTTAGATGAAGGGGAAAACTGATGAAATAATATGTTTCAAAAATCATGCTGATCCATCCAATTATTTCTTGGTCACTTTTGTAGAGACAGTTTGCTTCTCTAGCCCCTGGATAAATGCACTGTAAAAAGACGTTGTCAAAATAATCGTCCGAAAGTTGCCAGAGATCTGTTGTTATTTTCACAGGGATTCTTTACACCACTATACTGCTACCCAGGCCTTCTTGTAAAAACTACACTTGCTCCCTGCTATTTAATTACAGTGGTTCACTTTTCAGTTTGACAAGGATACCTGGTAGGTTCAACAGTGGCATGGACTGCAAGAAGGGGTCTTAGGGCCCCCTGCACTAAGACCCCTTTTCACAGATTGTGCAACTGTTTTTTTTTTACAACATGGACAAAGTAATTCAAGTGTTGTGAGTGCAGGATACTGATGACAGCGGTTTAACTAGTCCTCAGGACTAAAGCGCCTGCCGCGTCTGCGCTGACGTAGATACGCGCAGACTACGCGCAGACAGATGCGGTGCTGATGGGGGCATAGTCCTGAGGACTACCACTAGTAGAAGACACACACTCATTTCTGAAATTCCAATAGCCAATGCCTTCCAGGTTTCTAGTCTTGGGGACTAGAGCCTGTCCTAGGGACTACCCTTTTAGTCCTGAGGACTGAAAATGTAATTTTCTAGTCATCAGCACTAATGTGTGGTCCTCAGGACTATGGATGTAGTCCAGAGGACTACAGTCTAGTCCTGAGGAGGCCTTGATCGATTTCTAGCCCTCAGCACCATTTCTCCAGCCCAAGGCCTACAGTTTTAGTCCCTAGGACTACAGGTCAGGACTAACATCTAATCATCATGAATGTGTAGTGGACTTCCCAAGGACTAAAGTCTAGTCCTCAGGACTACATCTTTCGTCTCTAGGACTAAAGATCTAGTCTGAAGGACATAGGATTTAGACCTGAGGACTAAAGATTTAGTCCTAAGGACTGTTTATTAATCCCCAGGACTATCATTCCAGGCTGAAGAAATACACTGAACGTCCTAGGGACTACAGATAATAGTCCTGGGGACTTTACTTTAGTTCTGAGGACTAGGTAAGTATATATTTAGTCCTCAGGACCAAACAGAGGTAGCCCTGGGACTATGAATCTAGTCCCCAGGGGACCATGACTGTTTCTCTAGTCTTGGGGACTACCGATATAATGGTCTAGTCCTGGACTGACTAGTCCTGAGGACCACTATACAGTCCTCAGGCCTAATGTTCTATCCCAGGGACTATGGAACAATGGCTGCTTTTTTGCGCCCAGGGCTATACCTGTTTGACTGTACAAACATGTTGACAGGCACCCCTGGGGCCTAGGGCATTGGTCCCAAGGACTAGGCAGATGTTTTTGTAGTCCTCAGGACTAAACAAGTAGTCCCTGAGTCTACGAAGTAGTCCCCAGGGCTAAAAGCTTAGTCCTGGAGACTAACAGCACAGTCTTATACAAAGTCATGGGGTCTGCAAGGTAATTCATGGGAATGTACAATCAGTCCCTAGGACAATATCCTCATATTCTTAGTCCTGGGGACTAGGCTTTAGTCCTTAGGACTATGCTTTTATCCCCAGGACTTGACTGGTATAGTTTAGTTGTGGGCTAAACTATTGTCTAGTCCCCAGGACTAAGGATTATTAGCTATAGTCCTGAGGACTACCACTACGCCCGCGCACCTATGCTCACCGCTGGAGGCGCCGCGTAAAGTCCGCGTATATAGGTCAGCGCAGACGCGGCAGGCGCTGTAGCCCTGAGGACTAGCTAAACCGCTGTCATCGGTATCCTGCGTTGTGAGTCTGCAGAAAAACACAGGTGGCACTTTAGTACCTCACCTATAAGACAGACCCAACAATAAGGCAATGTGAGTTCGAAGGGAAAACTATAAAAGTGCTGCTGGGACTTGATTTTCAGCAGTTAAGATCTGTTTGTAGTGCAATACCCCATCTTTGGTCAATACTATAAGGCACACCAGGGGTCCAGCCTTATGTTTTGTATTGGCCTGTATCTATAAATGACCGGACGCTCATCAATTTCAAAAGTCAGGAAGTATAGCCTTTTTAATAGGCTATACACAGAACGCTCATTTTAGACCATCACTTATTCAAGATTTAGATTACAGCTATTGTGTCTAAACAATTTAAAGCTCCTATACCCTGGGAGCTTAGTCAAGACAAGTGCTTATATACAGGCCAATATATGGTTATTGCCGGGCCTTATATGCTGGCTACTATGGCTGTAGAAAATCCATACAAAATGGATAACAACACATTGCACACTTTTAAACCTATGATATTGCTCTATGTAAAAACAAAGGTCCTGTTTGATTGTCTTCTTTTAAACTCGGGTTACAGTTCTGTTCTATATTGAATTGAAAACGTTGTCTCTGATAGCCTTGGATATGATGTAAATCTATTCTCAGGAGAGCACGGGGATATATCCAGTAGATGACATATATCAAAACATACATATTAAACCGGTATTAAACTGAGGTGATAAAAAGTATCACGTTCATTGCATTATTAACTTGCCTACATTGAGAGTGGAGAAAACAACCCATGACCTTGACCATCAAGCTCAGACCGCGGCTGTCGGTATTGATTTTATCCACCAGGTGTCAGCACCTGTGTCACAAATCAGCTTCCTGTGAGACAGGTAACAAGTAAAACCCCTCAGGAACCGTTACAACGGCTGACTCCTAGCGCTGTGCTGAGGGCCATGGGAGTGGGGGCAGGGGTAGGGAGGGGGCGGATCATAGTCCATAGGGTTGGGGTTGGGTTGAATGGAGGGCTTGCAGGGCAAGGGTTCGGGATGGACAGGCTGAACTTGCTGATGTGAATATGGGTCTGTACGTGAAAAGGGAAGCCTTTGCATCTGAGATTTAGCACCGCGATGGTCATATATCTCTTTTTTCGCTGCCAGGCATTCTCGGAATCCTGCTTCTGAAATGGCTGTCTGGATATAAAGTGATGACAATAAATGGACTGGATTCCTACTTACTGAAAGTGAATAAATTAACTTTTGGCCCCTTGGAGATGTATCTTTCACGTTGAATCCATAACTCATCTACTCATATTTTGCAAAAAGAAAAGCTCTGATTTAGGTACTTCAAATTTGTCATCAAGCTCCACCTTCTCTCTACTTTAAGGGGTTAGTACTGTAGCTTGAAGGAGATTCAAATTGATTGCTCCTGGGAAGGTGGGATTGCCAAGCCCTCATATTGAGGACCTTACACTCTCAGCCTCCATTGTAAATAGGCAGTAGCTTGCCGTGTACGCGGTACAGGGTAAACTACTGTAGAGTCATTAGATTTGTACTAACAGCAACTCCCGATGTTGACCCACATGATAAGCAATCCACTGTAAAACAGTGTGCTAGGCTGATGGCTCTAGACCCCTAAAATCGACATGGCAACATGAGCATTTTTTTGGCTTAGTGACATGAGACATGGCCAATTCCTTAAAATCGACACAGGGACATGGCCATTCCTTAAAATCGACACAGGGACATGGCCATTTCTTAAAATCGACATGGTGACATGGCCATTTCTTAGAATCGACATGGGACATGGGGACCCCCCATCAAGGGCCCCAGGCTGACAGTGTACAGTCCTTAAATTGAAGACCTTTCTTAAGGAAGCTGTGTCATCAGTATGACAATTCTGGACAATCTGGACACTTGCTGACTGTCAAATCATTTCTGATAATTAAGTATTACCGCTACGTAATAATAATTGGATTGATTCCAGATTCCCCTTGAAGAAACCCATTGTGAAGGATCTATCAATGTTTGTTTTCCCTGTCAGTTGCTAGGCCATATAATAATCAACCAACAGCCAACCAGAAACCTATATTTAGGACTTAAGTTACAAAAACGTGTCCTATCAGAACACGAAAAGACTCCTTGAACATTAGATGATGACATAGATTACATCATGAAGGCATATTGTCACTTATGAGGGTTTTTTTCACAGAAACTGACCTCGCATACAACTTAGTTGACCATCAAACAGCCTTACATATCCCCTAGTATCCATAACATATCATTAAATAAAGCTACCAGTCGCTAGACAGCCTCTTATAGTAGCCCTCACACTGTCAGCCTTCTCTCATAAACGTAGTAGGAGGTTTGGGGCTTTCCTAAGAAAGGTTTTCAGGTTTTAGACCTGAAATAGTGCATTTTGCCACAAGTCAATTGTTAGGCTGTTTGGCTATACTGATTTGGCAGGTTGGAGGTGGGGCAGTCATGTCTAGCTGAAGCTGGTTATCTTCATGTGGTCATTTGCATCGAGTTGGGGTCAAATGGATCCAAATTTCAGCCAAAAAATAGAAATGTTTTAATCGATTTAAAAATTTGTGTCAACGAAAGTAATGCATAGAGAGGTCTAACCTGAGAATTGGGAACATTAATATGAATAATTTCCAATTTCAGCTTCAAATAAATTATATAGCATGAAATCCTAAGGGATTCTGGTCAAAATAGCCCTATTTATTTGAGGTTGTTTTCCTATCATTAACAGACCAAATTGATACACAATGCATGACTCATAATGCAAGGCATCCTTTCTAACCTGTCATAAACATTTTCATTATAAATTTAGGACCGTAAAAGCGTTGTGGGTTGTGTGGCATGCACTGTTCCTTGTGACATGTATGGTTCCTTGTGACATGTAGAGTTCCTTGTCACATTTCAGTATCTTCTATCAAAAGGGACTGGTACAGTTTTGTCTTTATTTCTGTTATCAATACCTTACATAAGTAGAATATTTTGAGAACAATATTGCTTTAAACCATGCAGCGATAAACCTATGTGGTTCTGGAATGTGTGGCACGTATGGTTTCTACAAAACTACTCCAATCTCACTTTAAGTTACACCTATCAGAATATTAGCTTACATATTTTATACCTGGATTTCCTCTATTTCCCATCTTCAAATAGACATGTGAGACATTCTGTTTATCATCTAAAATCTAATCTACACTACAAAAAATGGTGTTTAGACTTTAAACATGTTTGGGTCTAAACATGTTTTAAATCTAAACATTTTGGTTCAATAGGTGTTTAGCTAACCATGTGTTTAAGATTTAAACATTTAAATTATAAACACCTAAACAGTTACATTAAAAATGCTTACATGTTTAGACTGTAAATGGAGAGAAAACTAGGTGTTAAGCTTTTAAACACCAACATATCTAGGTGTTTAGACATAAAATATACACTGGTTGGCAGCTGTATTCTATATTTAACTTTTTGATGCAGTCACCCGTTACTGCTTGGTTACAATATGTTGCAGTATTCTCCTTAATCACAGTTTCCTATGATATAGCATTATAGAGTATGTCAACAATAAAAGGTTATGCAATTCAACCCTATGACATTGCCATTAGTGCATCAGGGGTAAGCATGTAGTTCTTGGACACCCATTTAGTGAATTAAGAAAATATATAAGGCAAAATCCTTTCTGTGTCTCTGTTGTACTGGACAATATAGCCCCGATACTGATGTGATAATGTTTCAATACAGTATAGATGAAACACTTGGACAATACAGCTGTCCCTGTAGACGGAGGTGCATTGATCCCCTTCAGAAAGTGGGCATGAATTATATAGGGTCCTCAACCTAAATGCATTAATAAGCCAATTTCTGAATACAATATCATATTATCCATACATAGGCAAATCGAATACCTAGTCAAATCAGGCGGGGGAAGGGGGGAGGCAGTATATACCTAAGCATGTTATAGCATAAACACTTTAAGTAGCTAAACATGTCATTTTTCTAAACATTTTTCATGTGTTTAGGATATAATATTGTGTTCAGAAAAACAGAACAAGATTATGTTTAGAATTGTGTTTAGGATCTAAACACCTTTTTTTTGCAGTGTATATGGTATTCTTCATATGTTAATATACATTGAAAAGTGTGGTACGTAAGGTTCTAAACCACAGGATAATTGCCACTCACTTCATAAAGATAAGATGAATTATCAGCTCAATGGTTATATATGATGCCTATTGGCAGGGGTAGACACTAACGCTGGCCCGGCAGCCGATCGCCCATAGTTTTGGATCAGGGCCAACAGTTTTCTGAGGAAATACCTTCCTGTGGGCCCGGGTGGCCCACAGGAATGGATAGAGACAATTTACCCACATCAAATAGGCATGTTATATATCATTGAAAAGAGAAAATCAACAGGGAGTTTGCCATTCCAGTCAGGGTTTGATATGAAATAATGATTGAAATTAATGATTTTCTTTTAATGGAAAGTATCTAAATTATTCTGGGCCAATAGGTTTAGGTCAGGGGCCTTAGATTTTCATAGCTATAGGGCTGGGTGGCCCATGGCCGAAAATATTAGTGTATACCCCTGATATTGGAATATCAAAAGATGGCTCATTTATTATCCATTTTTGTGTATTCTTCTAGTAGAAAATAAGGCAAATGCTCAGAAATCCTCCAAAATAGGCCATCAATTGCAGGCTGTTTCAAATATGGATGGGTTAAAGTAGTTTACACAAGAAATCTATTGACCACCCTGGTCCAACAGAAATGAGAGAAAAGTTATATAATCAATTATAAACCATTTGCCTTTACTCCCTTCCCATGGGGAAATACCAGTGTGACCCCAATTCAGTCCAATTGACCATGTACCTTACACTGGTTTTAGGGTGCAATTATGTCATACCCTGGGATACTGGTCGGAATCCAATCTCTCCCACCTTACACACAACATTACTATTAAATCAGGACTCATAAAGTAGCTCATGGTGGCTTAAGATATATTATTACTGCTCAGTAGAGGCTATCACTCATCACACCTCCAGGTGTTAAGTCTTCACACCTACAGGTGTGGAGATTCACCCATGTATAGAATGGCCTAAAGTTTCCTTAGGATGCATGTTAAATAAGCCTGAGCTGGTAGCTGCACTGTACGGTACAAGCACCCACTGAATGACCCGGAATATAGTATACATCTACCCCCAACAGCATGAGTAGGCCTGTAGGAGATTAGATTTCAATGAAGGATTCTAAGGGGTGTGAGGCTGGGAGAAGGGTGTATTATTGTGTCACTGAAAGTAGGGTGTCTGTTTTCCTCCCAGAAAAGGTTTGAAAAACTAAATGTAAAAAAAGTATTTTCTTGTACTTTTTGATGGTGGCTAGCCCCCCCCCCTCCTTTTTCTTTTTTTTTGGTGAGGGTAGGAGGGGGGCAAGAGACCCCCTGCCCTCCTGGATCTACCAGTACACATACCCCATGGAAAGCCCGAGACAGCCTTGCACACTCTTTGGTAACTATAAAACAACCTCACATGCCCCATAGTTACCATTATACAGCCTAAAGGAGATACCTCCTAGCAACCATAACACATCCCGATATATCTCTTAGTAACCCTCCTAGGTAACCAAAACACATCCTCATAAATAACCCCTAGTAATTCTCTGGCAGCCTCACAGGCAGCCTTACATACCCTTAGTCTCTATAATGCAGCTGCATCTCAACTATCAGACCACCTCATATACCCCTTAGTAACCATAAGACATCCTGATACAACCTTAGTAACCCTCCTTAGTAATCAAAGCACAGCCTCATATATACCCCCTAGTAATTCTCAGGCAGCCTCACAGGCAGCCTTACATACCCCTTAGTAACCATAACACTGCGTCATATAACACCCAGCAACACTGTTGCTAGGCAACTATATGCATAGCCAGATGAATGTATCATTATTCTTTCATGTGGACCCGTCACATTAGTCACATTCCAAAGTGTTAGACAAAGTCTATAGAAGACATTTCTAGTGGTTGCTAGGGATTTTATTGCAAAAAATCACTGTTGCTAAGCAACCACTCACCCTAGCAACCAACACTGACCCCCCCTGAAGCCCTAAAATAAATTAGTTTTGATAGTGAAAATTTAAATAAACATTTTTTAAGGGAAATTAGGCTTTCGCAGCAATATTGGTAAATTTCATTAGTTGCTAGGTATATATATATATATATATATATATATATATATTGGTTGCTAGGCAACAGGAAACCACCCTAGCAACCAACACTGATGCCCCCTAAAGCCCTTAAAATAACTTTTGATAGTGAAATTTTAAATGAACATTTATGAAGAGAAACTAGGCTTTTGCAGCAATATTGGTAAATTTCATGAGTTGCTTGGTAGATATGTTAGTTGCTAGGCAACAATAAACCATGGCAACACAACCTTATCAACAGGAACACCATGATGATTAATCTAAATGGAGAAGGGAAGAGTAAATGATTTTTGGCTGTTTTTTAAGGAATTATGACATAAAATGCCCTGTTGCTAGGCAACCACTTACCGTATCAACCGAAGCAACACATCGATGATTCCATTGAAAAGCTAGTAGCTTATTTAGGGGAGATAGGTGGTCTTCAAAAAGTCACCTAGGCAACCAAAATGCACTTTCTAGAGCAAAATCTGTTTTTAGAGGCGGTTGCCATGGAAACAGCCATAACGGCCAAAGGTGGTCATACCCTATCTAAAACTTTTTTTTGGGGAAGAGAGAAAGTCATGTACATAATATAAAAAATATAACATCTTAGTCAAAAAACATGATAAGTTCAACTTCACTTTTTGGGTTCATGCATTGTGGTCTATATATTGGAATATCCAGATTGTATCCTGTATTTAATGTTGACATGGAATGTGGAATCTCACAGCACCAGAGGTCGACGGGAACTGTATTGGGAGAGTGAGCCAGGTGCTTAGGTGTTATACAAAGGCGTGTTACTCAGATTTTCGGCCATTTTCTTTAAATTGTTGTTGAGGTACTGGGGTTGGTCTATGTCATAGGGGTTCATATTTACTGCACAATAGTCAGCCAGCCTTAATGTCATTATTTACAAAAGACCTGGTGTTGAAAGCAGCACAAGATATCAGAGGTGGATCTGGGTATCTTGATAGTGCTGATTATGGATCTGAGGTGCGTATCTCAATATCTAGGTCGGAACATGGTCAAATTAAAGGTCAAAAGTTACTATACTACTGCAATGGATCCTAATTAACTTAGGATACATATGAATGGGAAATCTAATGTACACTAAGGACCCCTAGTGTTAATGAGTGGAACAAAGCTCTCTCTCTGTTCTGTATTAAATACCAGTGACATTCAACCTTTAATTTGACCTTGTTCTGACCTAGATATGGAGATAGGCACCGTAGATCTGTAATCAGCACTATCAAGATACCCAACTCTGATATCTTGTGCTGCTCTACACCAGGTAATTATTTGTATAGGTAAGATATTTTATCTCGGGATGGTTAGTGCAATCTATAATATTTGAAATACCAGAGCTGTACCCAGTCTCATGAAGTGGGATTGTGTATTGTGGCACTACCTAGGACTACGCGGTGACCTACTTCCCACGGTGATCCTCACTGCGCAACGCCCCCTAGCAGCAGCTGCGTAAACCACGTGCTGCTGCCTCTGGGGCCTTGCTATGACTGTACTAGTCTGTAAAGGTGGGGTAGGCAGCAGGGATGCTGACATAGTGTGGCTTGTCTATAGATCTAGGAAAATTATTTCTTGAATAATAGGACACACAACACAGTAGGCCTTCTGTAAGCCAAGATTTTAAGCTCCGTTTTTCTAAAGATGGATTGACCAATAAACAGCACAAAACTCACAATGACGTCGTCATAGTCCTCGCCAAGAAACCCAGGACGTGCAGGAGCACATGGGGGGGCACTCCATGATTTCTTCCATGCGTGTACCCTAGCATAGGCTAATTGGGACATGCATGATGGAAAACTATGGACACATTTTAGGCCCGAAATATTTATTGCTAGGTGAGGGGAGGGGGGGGGTTGCAGATTTTATTGTCATTTAAATGGAAAATAATGTGCTCCTTGATGGTTAGAGGGATTTTTCTTCAGGGTAACCCTTAGGGCAACATCCCGGGGGTAACATACCCGGTATGTGGCATTTTCCTTCGATAGGAAAAGGATCAGTTGTTTTGAATACTAAAATACTAGTAGACCTAGCTTATTAGGCTAGAACTCAAAGAACAATCACCCTAGCGGGCCGTCAGGAGAGGGGAATCATTAGGGTCTAAGTTTCTTACAGGTCTACCCAATTAAGGGCCAAGTCATTTATTACCAGCTGGGGGGCCTGATGGAAAAAAATGACCGCAACCCCCCCCCCACTATAGAACTAATTTTGCAAAATGATCCACAAAAAATTGGATATGCACATCTAATGACAAGTCATGATGCGTATTTGAATAGTCCATATTTAGTTTTAACACCCCCCTCCCCTTTAGTGTTAAGGTAAATTGGGCCACCATGGGGCTCTTTTTCAAAATGAGGGGTCATTTATAAATGACGTCATGCAAAATTTGGCCATTCTTGAGCCCCCCCCCTCTTGTCATGTTTTTTTTGCCAATTTTGCAATGCTGAAGGTATATTGAAAATTGATCCTGTCACCCACTCTCTCCCCTCGAGCATGACGTCATCTGTGGATGGCCCAAAATTGGCCTAGTGCATCCTGGTGGATTTTAGGCATGAAGGGAAAAAGTGACGTAACTTTACACAGTATAACACCAACCCATTAGATACATTCAATTATAGGCCCCACATTCCTTGACAGTAAACACCAAAATCTTGTAGATTTCAACTGGGTGATTTCAAGAGGCCTAACAGGACTGAAATAAACTTGCCAGCTTGTCAAAGTCTGGGCGCAGCCATATTTGGACAGCCGGTGATGCCTTTGCTAATGTCACATGTCGATTTTAACAAATGCCATATGTCCCTTAAATCTCTATGTGGTCATTTTTTTTTAACAATGGGAGCAGTGCTTGTGGGTTAGGGGGAATAATATCAGATCCCTCTTAGGCAGACAAAAATTTCACCGCTTTTAGGTTTTACGTCCTCCGAGGGAGTGACAGCAAATTTTTGAGAGGTCTTCACATGGCATTTCACCAACCCTGCTCTGCCTGTTGTTAGAAAATTACCACTCCCTAGTCTAGAGGTGGGGAGAAACCATATATATAGAGTAAACTAATTTTAGAACCCATCAATAGTGTGGGTGAAAAATCTTCGCTGTGTTTTCCCAAGAATCCAACACTCCCCTATTATAAAAAAAAGAAAAAGTCACCACCCCTAAGAATCTACCAGAAATGCCCATATCATGCTGCTAATTTAGGGGTTTGTGCAGGGCCTCATGTCAGGCATGTCACTATGGGCCTTGCCACATGTTTTCTTTAAGAGAAATGGACTATGAACTTATGATGTCACATGATATTTACTGTCTAACACGTCTTCCATGTATCGAAGCAGAGTTTTAATAGATTTGAAAGTACTGGTTTGGAGAGTGACTTCATGATGATCAAGACAAGAGGGCCGAGACAAGAGCTACGGGTAACATTGTCCTACACTCCCAACTCGACTCGCATTTGTACTGCTGACTGTACTCTTCTGATTTCTACAAAATAGACATCACATTCTTCACGGCAAGACATTCTCGACGTGTATAAAGCATGACTCTCGTGCCTGGGACATTGAAACTTTCATCAAAGCAGCCTATTTAAAGCAAGCTGCTTTTCTGTAAGTAGAAATCAGACAGCTGTGCAAGCATTGATGTGTCTACTTGCGCTGTCTACTCATCACAATTTTACTCAGGTGCATGCAGGGGGCGCTGCAGTAGTGCATGTCACGTTCCCGCCATAGGCATGTCCCGGGCCGCCGCCTCCTATACAGTACATTATATCTACCCTCCTTGACGTGGCTTTGTACAGTTTGTTCCCAAGTAGAGCCTGATTGATTGCTACTCATGGTATTCAGGTGGGTTGACTAGTGTGCACGTGTAGTAGGTCCCCCTCCCTTACTCCATAAAGGTTCCTATGCAAAATAAGCCATGTGTTTTCAGGATTGCACAATGTTGACACAGAGATGAACGTGGACAAACTAAAGAAATGTCTTTAATGTACAAGTAACCAATATAGTGAACATTGGCTGTTAACCTATATCAAATAGAGGAGAATATAGGAATATATGGCTGGTTCCTACATCCAGTAGTGTTGTAATTAGACAGATCAGGCTACAAACCCCAGTGCAGAGATGACCGTGGACTACCTGAGGGCTGGGAGTGTCCAGCCTTCTAGATATTATATAAGCACTGCCTCACTCTCCCCGCATGGTTCCCTTCCGCCTGTTCACAGCACCGATTGAGAGCACACAGGCCTGGTTGCGTTACTAGGGTGCCCCCTGGGGAGAATATTCGGAACTGGCATGAATGTCTACTTGTGCTGCCACCTTCTGTCTTCATAGATGGAGTGTGAGAGCTTACAGAGGTCCCCCCTCCACTAACTGTTTTCTCTATATATTTCTATATAGGATATGGGCCAAAATAGAATATCCCTGCTGTTTGTTGGGCTACTATGATTTTCTTATAGCTACACATTTCTCCTAAAAAAACAGACCCATTAGCAGGGGGCTTTTGTGACTTAATTTTTATATCAGCCATTTCGTGCAGACATACCCAAATTATGTAATTTTGCAGTAAATATCTTGCATTAAATAAACAATTTCTTTTCACCTGAGAGGCACAATCTAACATCAAATTCCATCTTAGATAGCAATCAAATCTGTAAGTATACACTATAAGGATTAATTTGATGCCTCATTTAGATTTCCATTGTCGAATTTAAACCAAAAATCTTTGTTCAACACCCTTCAGTATGGGCCTGCCTTGTGTGACCTACTGCCACCTACCGTCAATTAGTGTAGTGCAACCTAGAGTTAAATATTTCACCGCAAGAAGTTGACTACACTCTGAGCCCAAATTGTAAATCGGCAGTAAATAATGCTGTAGTATACACAGTAGAACCCCAGTCATCTCAATGGGATTGTACTAACAGCAACTCCCCCTGTAGGAGCGTATTGTCAATGGACCATTCTGGGTATAATTATTATTTTTCATATTTACTAATTTCTTCGCCATATAAAGCCTAGGCTCTGCTCACGATCCACACTCAACAATCTCCTGTATTCCCCAACAGGAACCAGGATCCATAAGTTATCACAAACCCACTTCCTCCATGAGACTCTGTGACATAAGGTATACGGATGTAATAACATTCCAATCATATCTACACCCACACAGCCCCGCTGGAGGAAGTGCGATCCACCTGTGGTGCCATATTTGGAATGAGAGGATATTTCACAATCTCACCTCAATTCTCATTAACATGATTTACCCACAGGTGGCAATCTCTCCCTATGACACGTGTCTCTATTTTATTGAACCACGTGTATAGAATATTTCGCAATACTATGAGCTGCTCAAGCCCTTAATATAAAAAGGCAGCTTGAGCAGCTCCCAATCATCTCCCCCAACTTACACCTTACACCTATACCTAGAACCTACGACAGGTTGAGCTATAGGATCAGAGGCAGAGCTTGGATATTGGCGAGTGTTATCATTGTTACCATCTTTATGAAACACTCATGTCAGCTATGCAATAAAAGGATCAAATGAACTTCTCTGGATTCCGTGTATATTCACTTCACCACTTGTAATGGTCCGTTGACACGATGGTGGATGAACCCTCCAAGAATATCCCACTACCAACCTCTCATTAAACATGAGCAATAGTGAGACATCACCCAAGGAGCCAGCTTCAGAACAACACACCTTCACATCACCTGGGCTAGACGCGCCCAACCACCCCACAAGTGCTACTACACATGACTTCCAGAGGCAAACTTCATCTCCAGACGCATTGACATTGGATCCAGTTTTACCTATAGCACTACAGGCCCACGTATTACAACCTGTGAGTACCAGCATTGAGCAATTTTCCTCTACAATAGTGGACCACAATACTGGAGCACACACAAGTACACCAGTATCACTACCTGCACCAGGATTAGACCTCACCCTACCTGGCTACTCACAAGTAAATTCACCGCCACTAAGACTTTATGGTATAACTAGCCCAGCCTCTGAAGTACCAGTGGACAACACACAGAACCACTTGTACCTCGACCCACACCTGGAGGACAGACCACCAGAGCTTCAAGCCACCCTCCAGGATATCACCCCTCCACAACCCACCACACCTAGTGCGTCTGCATCCACAGACCCGACCAACTCAGGTGTGACATCACATAAACCCTCGGTTTGTGAAGAGCCAGTGGTTGTGGACACAGACTCTGACACTTCCCTAGACGCTGACTACTGGAGAGACAGAATTGGATCAGCAGTTTCTAGGTGGAGAGCAGCCTATGAAAACGGTATAGGCAGGGTTTCCAATAACAACTCTGGACACCAGGTAGGAGACAATCCAAACTTCTCACTCAACATCAACAGACTATTGGATGAGTGGCTTGATCCTACTGTTACCCAGCCTAACCAATACCAATCCACTTCTGAAGAGGAGGACCTGTACCCCCCACCTGTGTATACACCCACACAGCCACTTAGGACCAGGTCAGTGGACTCACCGTCCAGACAAGGATCTAGATTTAGAAGGAGGGCCCAATCAAGTTCACCTCTTAGAAGAAGGACCCCCACTGGTTACAGACTACTACAAGCAGATCTCACCTCGTAGCTACAACTCCACTACTCAATAGAGGCAATAGAACGCCTTACAACTCACCTCACCTTATCGGTTTACCTGGGGAAGATACTGAGGTAACCTTTCCCCACCGACCGGATATGGCAATGTCCCGAGGTCAGCCCCCTCAGTATGACCATGAAGATATGAGGAGAAGTCTCATCAAGGACTGTACTAATGCTGTCAGTGAATCTTTCTCTGAGCTACTATCCACTGAAATTAAAAATCATGGACAGGAACACTCAAGCCAATTGGCTAGGGTACACCTCAGGTTGGATGACATGGAACGCTGGAAAGAGCATATGGAGAGTAACACCGCTCACAACTTCAAGCAGGCAGAACAAGGCAATATGGAAGTTCTCAGAAGATCTGAAGATTTCACATACCAGATGACTGACCAGCTTAGCAGAAACATGGACTCAATGAGGCTTGACCTCATGAGAGCTATTCAGAGCCAGTCTACCACGCCAACGCCACCAGCTCCAAACAAACTGCCACTAGCACCCAGGGTGATTCAGGACCCATGCAGTCCACCCCTCCCTACCCCACAGCACCTAGCTACAGCCCCAGCCATAATGACATGACAGGAACAAGACTGAGCCCACCACATGCCTTCATGGACAGCAGTAACCAGAACACAGTCGCCGCCCCTTCCACCTCCCATGCACTACACCAGTCTCCAGCAGCTAGTGCACCAAACACCCACCAGGGGGCAACAGCATCATATAACACAGCGCCTAATCCAAACCAACACTGTGGCCATGAGGTTAATGGTGTTTACAGTCCCCAGGGACAGGAAGACAACCACTCTAGGCTACCAAATCCCCCTAGGTATTCCCCATAGCACACTCCACACCGGTAGTGCACCAGGGAGGATATCATGGTGCTGAGTACACCAGACTTTCCCCTAGTGGATTAGACGGCGACAAGCTCACATCTGCCCAGTTAGGTTCATTAAACAAACCTGAACCCTTTGACAAACCAACGCCCTACAGGTCTGCAGCAAAATTTCTGACTGAATTCAAATTTTTCATAAGAAATGTGCATGCCAAGAGGCCCGACCTAGATGCAACATGCCTGTACACCTTTCTCAAAGGGAGGGCAGCCCAGTGGTTCTTCAGCAATATAATGGACAAGCCAATCATGCAGAACAAGGAGGCAGTCTACGAGGCTTTCTTGGCAAGATTTGGCAACCCCGACCTCAGTACCATCCTCAAAGGGTACAGAGCCAGAAAACAGAAGCCAAATGAAACCACTGAGGACTACCTTGCAGACATGACCATGCTACTGTCCAACAGCAGCCTGGATGAGGCTTCACAGGTGGACTACCTTGTAAATGGCCTCAGACCCGAGCTGAAGAATGTCGTCATAGCTAAATCTCCCAATACCTTGCTGGAAGCTGAGCAGTTAGCCATAAATCAAGAATTGAACCTTGAGGCAATAAAAATTGCTCAGAACAGCTCAGCAGAGTTATGTGCAGTAGGCTACAACAAGGACGACAACAGATCCAGAAAGGATAAATATCAGCGCGACCACAAGCAAGAAGACAGACTGCCCAGTAGTAATTACAGCAAGCAGTATGAAAATAAATTCAAAAACAGCTACAGAGGAAGGTCCAAGTCTTCAGACAGGTCCAATCCCAAGGACTACAGATCCAACTCCAAAAATAGATCTGACTATAAGTCCCCAGGAAGAGACAGGTCAGGTGACAGGTCAGAACAAAGATCAAGATCCTCTGAGAGCAACAAGAGTTTTGTCTTCATACCAGTTGCTGGGCAGCCAAATAACAACAAAAATGTCTCCTTCATGGTCCCAGCTGACTTCACCATCCCAGACAATTGGGTAAAACAGTCATCAAAGAAGTCCAGAGATCCAACCCCAGGCAGGAATTACTCCAGAAGCCGTTCAGGATCTCAGTCTGACGCCGACAATGACAATCTCAACAACATACAGGATGAATAGGGATCAGGGGAAGGCACTCCAGCACCTAGTGACCCCGACTCCACCCGGAACATGACCATTGGATTATCCAAGGACACTTCTCGAAATGCTGATGCAGAAATTAATTCAGTAGACTCTCAATCATCTAGCTCCAGTTACACCAATTTTCTGAATACCAATGAGAACTCAGACTCCAGTGATGACGAGTACGAGTACGAGGACCAGAGCCAGAGGACTTCAATCCTGAGACTGAGGATCAAATCTGAGCAATATGGGCAGCAAGGTAAGGCCATTTACGTTGATACAGAATTAACCAAAGGTGCAGTTTCTGTAGACATAAATAACTACTTGTATAGAGCTCTTGTTGATTCTGGCACCTCACTCTCTTTTATTAGCCAAAAAATGGCTGACAGAATCGCAAACACACCAAATTTTAGACATGGTAGACGCGCGCGACTGATAGTCTTATTAGCTGATAAAACCCCCATCCAAGTAAATCACTCCATGACCATAACATTCCTCATTGGTGGCCATGAATTCAGATCAAGATTCCATGTGGTACCTGAACTGAACCATCCCCTAATTTTAGGAGTAAATTTCATGACCAAATATAGGGCAAAAATTTCCTTTGGACCCACTCCCCCATCACCCAATTACATCAGGGCAAACAAAAATGTTGATATTCCACCAAACACTGAAGCCACTTGCTGTTGTGGTAGGGAATAGCAACATTGTGGGAAAAACTGGATTGACTGAGAACTCAGGTTCTACTCTACCGGTACTTATTAGGCATGCCATAGTTAAACCTAGGTCTGATCTTAAAATAGTACCAGTAACAGTAGCTAACCCAAATGATTTCCTTATCAAGATAAAAAGGCACATGAACCTTGGTGTGTTTAGGCTTTTTAACATCAAAAAGGCTGTACCCATTGGCACACTCAATAGCGCCCACTCACTCAACAGTGTAACAACAGAAAAGGATTTATTTCCCATTAATTGTGGAGAGGACCCCATGGACCAACTCCCCAAAGGAGATGAACCTTTGAAGTATAAAATCTGTAACAAGCTCTCTGAAACTCAAAGACGACAGATTAAAAACATTGTTGAGACCAACAGGCAGGCTTTTGTCCTAAATGAAAGCGCTATAGGTCTCAATGTAGAAAATGAAGTCAAATTGGAATTAAAGCCAGACTTCACACCTTGCAACAGACCGTCCTATAGAATGTCCCCTCACAAAGAAATTTTTCAAAGGGAACTTCTAAAGAAACATTTAGAACAAGGAGTAATAGAAGAGTGTACCAAACCCTGTGAGTGGAACTCACCTGCCTTTTTAGTGCCAAAACCACAAGGTGACAGATCAGTAGCCTCTGGTTGGAGGATTGTAGTTGACTACAGATGGGTAAATGAGAATTTAAAAACCTTCTCCTACTCATTCCCCAGAGCTGACGACCTCATGCAGCAGATAGGCAGGACAGGCGCCAAATATTTTTCTAAATTGGACGTCTACAGCGCCTATCACCAGATTCCCCTAGCAGAAGAATCTAGGCCACTTACCACTTTCTCTGCCAATGGCACAAGATACATGGCCAAAGTTCTCCCTATGGGACTCAAAACCTCAGGCCTATCCTTCATGAATGTAATGGAACAACTCCTCATGAAATGCAAGTATAAAAATGCTGTAGCATATGTGGACGATGTAGCCATTTACAGCCCCACGTGGGAAAGGCACTTACAAGATCTAGACGAGGTTTTGAAACTTTTTATCAAGGGAAACATCAAACTGAAATCAGAAAAATGCGAATTTGGGACTACCAAAATGGAATTTTTGGTTTTCAATGTAGACCAGCATGGATTGTCCCCATCCCCGGACAAAATAGGACCTGTCAAAACTTTCCCCCCACTTAAAAACATCCATGATCTTAGATGTTTCAATGGTATGGCGCAGTTTTACAAGAGGTTCATCAGAGGTTTTGCTCATGTCATGTCACTTACACCTTACACCTATACCTAGAACCTACGACAGGTTGAGCTATAGGATCAGAGGCAGAGCTTGGATATTGGCGAGTGTTATCATTGTTACCATCTTTATGAAACACTCATGTCAGCTATGCAATAAAAGGATCAAATGAACTTCTCTGGATTCTGTGTATATTCACTTCACCACTTGTAACGGTCCATTGACGGTCATTCCAATCATATCTACACCCACACAGCCCTGCTGGAGGAAGTGCGATCCACCTGTAGTGCCATATTTGGAATGAGAGGATATTTCACAATCTCCCCTCAATTCTCATTAACATGATTTACCCACAGGTGGCAATCTCTCCCTATGACACGTGTCTCTATTTTATTGAACCACGTGTATAGAATATTTCGCAATACTGTGAGCTGCTCAAGCCCTTAATATAAAAGGCAGCTTGAGCAGCTCCCAATCATCTCCCCCAACTTACACCTTACACCTATACCTAGAACCTACGACAGGTTGAGCTATAGGATCAGAGGCAGAGCTTGGATATTGGCGAGTTTTTTCATTGTTACCATCTTTATGAAACACTCATGTCAGCTATGCAATAAAAGGATCAAATGAACTTCTCTGGATTCCGTGTATATTCACTTCACCACTTGTAACGGTCCGTTACATCTAAGTATTCTCCACATCCTTATGTGCACACTTAAATAACACAACAAAGACTTAAGTTTTTATAAGCACTGCAGCACCTTCCCTTCTTGCAAGGGGTTATATGCTAAGCAGAACAAAACTGCACTCACTTAAAACAGTAAGTAGAGCACTTTGTGACATGATGGGTGATAGTAAAATAAGTTTGGCTTCAGTCAGCTCAGCACATTGCTACTATTAGCTATATGTTTTATGTTTCAGACCTTTGGGGGAAATAATAAGAAGATGATGGGTGTCTATCTACAGAAATGTAAGTTAGTCATTTCTGAAGGAAAGAAACGTTTCCTTCATTCTCCATTGGTAGCACCACTATCATATTCTCTTGTGGTAAAGACTCAGACCTATGTATACAGTGATTCTTAAGGGTTACACTGATTCATCATGAACACCAGTTAATATAAATTAATGTACTTTGCAGCATAAATTGATAACTGATGAAACAGCTTGGAATCCTTTTTTGGTAAACGAGAAGTAGTGCAGATGAACTCTTTAAACGCAAACAAATTATGTTATGTAAAGTCTTTTTTTCTGCTTACCTAAAAGTCATCTCCATACCACATTGACCTCCATATTAAATCGGATCAGATATAATACATCTGAAAAAGATCTATCATCTTGAGGTCCTTTTTCCCTCCTCCACAGGTCTGTTTATCATCATGCTGTCTGTGTTCCCATGTTACACCATTCACCTTAACATTGAGGGGCTGCTGCAGCTTGTGGGACAGGACATTGAAGTAGCAAGGGAAGGGATTGGTCATTTTTTTAACAACTGGGGGTTTCGTGAAATGTGAAGTGTGCACTGCAAATATTTTCCATCCCCCCTCAGAGGGGTCTGAAACTATACTGTCCCAACCTTTTATTCTTTAGTGGCACATGGATTGTTATGCTCAAAATAAAAATAGTTTTGCCCCCCCCCCAGAGGGGTATGAAACCTATTTGTACCCGCCCCCCCCCAAAAAAACAAAAAAACTCAACAACCCCCGGCCTGTTTTCTCTTTGGACAACATCCAAAGAGACAACTATACCTGTCATTAGCATATGAAGTGCTATCAGCTATGATATTATCCTACTCAATGTGTAGTGTGAGCGAATATCAACTGATAATGTATCAATGCAACGAGGTCTTTTGCACTGACGGTCAAGATTACTTCAGAGGGTATAAATAAGCCAATATTGGTTCCAAAGGTAACTATCTTTTCATGGAAAATAGTGCGAATGTATGGCGTATAATGACAATAAATGATGGAAATATGATTTTGAAGA
Organism: Acholoe squamosa; assembly: GCA_949317995.1. Lineage (NCBI taxonomy): Eukaryota > Metazoa > Annelida > Polychaeta > Phyllodocida > Polynoidae > Acholoe > Acholoe squamosa. The sequence continues at coordinate 12,130,245 of OX439042.1, forward strand.
TATTGACAAAGTCATCTTCATTTCTGATTAGTGTCAAGTGATAGGGTGTTACCAGGGATATTGACTCTGCTGCTAAGGCAGAGCACTTTAATGGGCTGACAGCTTGTCAATAGAGTGTCCCTGGTGGTAACAGCAAAACAAGTGATTGTCAAAAAGAGTTACCTCACACACCTGGCGCTCTGTGGCACGCCTCAATAGTATAAGCCAAGGCTCCACAAGCATCTCAGCCAGAGAACCACAACCTGCAGAACACAATTCTCTGTGTTTTGTCTTTTAGTTTACATTATAGAATGCACTAGAGTATATACTTTCTGCTTGTCTCATCAACAAACAACAAACAGAGCAAATGAAATTGTGTAACGCGGCCACTGTGTGCCGCTAGTGGAGCCTTGACTATAGTGGCCAGTAACACCTCATCATAACCCTGTGTGGAAGCTTAATAGTACTGGACCTATTGATGCTCCTTAAAATGCCCAGTCTAAGTGAAATGCACTGGATGCAATATTAGGCTGTATTGAAATAAAGTTCAACAACTGGGAGGCTATTGGGGATGCTCTTCAGGCAATATCTAACATGTTTGAAAAAAGGAAGTCTGTAAGTAGGTAAAAAATCTTGTAGTTTCAGTGGTAGAACCTTCGCATGTTTAGAATGTATATGACTGCCTCTTTAAACCCTGATTATTGAATAAGCACCAGTCTTGTATAAGCGCTGGGGGTATGGGGGTCATGAAATAGACCCTAAGCACTAAAAGTAGACCTTGCCAGAATGCCATGTGCAAGGAGCAGGTTGCATTATCAATTTAATGATAATATCTCATTTCATACAGTTTCAGGTAGATTCTATTGAATAGGAGGTACTGATTATATATCATGGCTCTTAAAGGGATTTCCCACCATCTATCGCATCTATCGCATTGACTCCCTTATTTTACCTAAACTCATGATATAATGTTTATATCCCTTTTGTATATGCACTAACCTATTAATATGAAGCTGTTGAATATCAGCTTTTGCACTTTTCCTTGCAAAACATTAAGATTCACTATTGGCTGACTTTATAGATTTCTGTAATTGAGGAAAAAGTTGTTTTTTTTTTGTTTTGTTTTTTTTATAAATCTATATCTTCTAGATTCTGCCAGTAACCTTCCAATTCTTTGCTCATAAAAAGTTCATAATGATTGTATCTTAATCCCGGCAAAGTCTGGTGAATGAACTCGCACAAGTTTTTTGTTGGTAATGAGAAATGTAAGAAATTCCAACACTTTTCATTTCTGCTTTCTTTGCTTGAATTATTCATGGCTCTTTTGTTTGTCCAATGACTACCTATTTTTATTGCTTGGTCATGGTACAAATGAAGTCTTCTAGAGATGTGAGAATTTTAGTTAAGATATTGCTGGTCAATCTTTCAGCGTTTGAGAAAATGATGAAAAATGGAGGTTTCTCCCATAAGCTGCCATAGTTAAGGATTCCCCATTTTCAGAAGTCAAAAGATCTGAAACTAGCACAATGAACCATGGTTTTTATTGCTTCAACTATCTCATAATACATAAAACTAATATGATCCCAAGTGATTTGGAGAAACTGCTGGTAGTTTAGGATTTACCTAATATTTGGAAATCCCTTTAAAATAATGTTAGTCTTCCCAGCAATTTGTCGTTATCTGTCGCCATGATTGGTCATCAATGGTGACTCCTTTTTGAGTGATAACTCACTGCGTCATCTTTCGCCACTGTGTGTCAGTCTCACATGGCATGGCAATTTATCACAACCATCACCAACATGATCTCAGTCACTGTGTGAGTATGTGCCACCCCCTGTCATCCCTCACAAAGCAAGGTGACTTATCACCACCATCGCCAACATGGATCTAACTCACCACGTGAGTATGTGCCACTGCCTGTCAACTCTCACTCAGAATGGCAGCTTATCATAACCATCGCCAGCATGGATCTGACTCATTGTGTGATTATGTGCCACTCCCAGTCAGTTCTCACTCAGAATGGCGACTTATCACCAACATCGCTAATATGGTTTTCACTCCCTGCATGAGTATGCGCCACTCCCAGTCAACTCTCACTCAGAATGGCAGCTTATCACCACCATAGCCAATGTGGATCTCACTCACTCCGTCAATATGTGCCACTGTCTGTCAACTCTCACTCAGAATGATGACTTTTCACCTGCATTGCCACATGGCTCTCACTCACCGTGTGAGTTTGTGTCACTCCTAGTTAATCTTCTCTCAAAATGGCGACTTATCACCACCATCGCTGACATGGATGTCACTCGCTGTGTGAGTGTGTGCCACTGTCATCAACTGTCACACAAAATGGCAACTTATCACCACCATTGCCAACATTGGTCTCACTCAATGTGTGAATTTGTGTCACTCCAAGTCAATGCTCTCTGAGGATTGCATCATCTGTCACTCACTCTCACTCAGAATGGCAACTTATCACCACCATTGCCAAAGTTGTTGAGACAGCACCACTGTTCAACATGTAGCCTATCTAGGAAGTGTGGGCATGAAGTATAAGTCCCATACGTATCAAATGTGCTTTGTTTCACACTGATTTCCATGTAATACTTCAGAGTTGAATCAAACAAGATTATATAGAGAAAATATCAATTGAATTTAGATAGAGGTATCTCTAAAATGAAAGCAACTATCCATAAACACCTTTTCTCTGGTTACAGGAAAAATACATAGGGAAATATCTACATAAATACCTTGTCTGTGGTTAGAGGGAACATACATATGGCAATACCTTCTCTGGCAAAACTTTGATCTGACAGATGTGAGGCTGCATGATTACCAATGTCGATGATCATGAGCTTTTCATCTAACAAGGTGAGTGATCACCAGCGTCGCCATTACTGGTGAGTCTGAGTGATCACCACTCTCGCCATCCATGGTGAACCTGAGCTATGATGTGGTGCCCGTTTCATCTAGCGAGGTAAGTGATCACACGTGTCTTCATCCCTGGTGAGTGTGGGTGATCAGGATCCTCACCATCTGTGGTGGACCTGTGCTATCACGAGGTATGCATTTCATCTAGCGAGGTGAGTGATCACCCCAGTGACCATCCCCGTGAGTGTGAGTGATCACGATCCTTGCCATCTGTGGTGAACATGCGTTATGACGTGGTGTGTGTCTTATCTAGCGAAGTGAGTGATCACTCATGTCGCCATGCCTGGTGAGGATGAGTGATCACTCATGTTGCCATACCTGGTGAGGATGAGTGATCACTCATGTCGCCATCCCTGGTGAGGATGAGTGATCACTCATGTTGTCATCCCTGGTGAGGATGAGTGATCACCATCCTCGCCATCTGAGGTGAGGCCATTGTGATCACCACCATTGCTATTTCTGGTGATCTTGTGCTATAGCAATGTCGTGTTCCATCTAGCGACATGTGTGAGCCACTTCACACAGGTTGACAAGGAGTCACAACAATTTGCTGGGTTGATTTAGCATGGGGGATAAATTGCTAAAAATATTTTATATGCAACAGTTATATCTATATGGTACAAATGACACTCTCACTGAGAAAGTATTGACAGTGCTTGCTTCTCTCTTACAGTCAGCTTTTCTGTATCTGATTCTGCAAAAATACTTTCAGTGTCAGGTTAGTAGGAGCAAATATTCTGATACTCTTGCAAGCTACCAAGGTATTATAACCCTTGTGTGATGTAACCCCACACAGAATTATGTTTGCTGTTAACAAACTGATTGATATGAGATTGCCCTTGGCTCAGGTTTACATTGATAAACTAACAAATTTACAAAAGAAATTGTAAGCCTTCATCATTGTTATCTTACACAGAACATAGTGTACCCTGACATCTGGATGGGTGTTGTGGCCCATGCTATACATGCTGGACTGCAGTATGTGCTGCTCTATCAACTTAACATGGGAATTGAGTAAGTCTCTTTTTTATGAATATATCTGGCACAATGAAATAAAGTAATGAAATAACAGGTGTATAAAGTTTTTTTAGAAAGGATGTAGGGAGCTGGATGTACATACATAAGTCTGCTTTGAATTACCCTTTTTCACTCACTGGTGGAATGAAATACAAATCTCATGACAATGGCAAATATCTTTAGTCCAGCCTCAGTTTGGGTTGCAAAGTTTCACTTTCAGATTCTTAACCTTGAATATAATTGTGTATCAACCTTTTGTTCTAGTGGATCTGCCATTGCACAAGCCTCTTATTATATCGTCAGCTTCTTGTTCCGTGTTGTGTATTTCTTCTACTCCAAAAAGGTTAAAGTGACTTGGGGTGGTGAGTCAGGCCATTATCGAATTCTGTATCATTGTTGGTTTTAAGGAATTCATCATCGAAGTTATTTCAAAATGTTGCTGTCATAATCATTTTAAAATGTATGTCTTCCTGGAATATTAAAATAGCCACAGCTCTGTTGTGTGCTGCTGCCACTATATGATTATGATTTCATGACCAGTTGTATGTCAAGTAGGCAATACTACAGGCAATATACCAACTACAGTGGGGCTCTCTGACCAGGCTGTTTTGTTTTCCATATTCAGCGTGGACATGGCAGTGTTTCACCAAGTGGGGCCCCCTGGCGAAACTTGCAGTGTATGGGTCGGTTCTACTTTGTGCTGAGTGGTGGGCATATGAGGTGTGCACTATACTAGCAGGTTAGTCAACCTCACCATATCAAGAGGGCATTGCCCAAGATGGTACAACTGCAAACATCCTCTACTATTCAAAACCCTCAAAATTGGAGTGGATAATCATAGATAATGCACAATGACTGCTTGGTATGATCAGCACTTAGTGGAGTAATAACATAGGATTTGGCTGTGTTGTAGCAGCGTAATTATAATTGATCACTAGCAGGGTTATAATAGCGGTAGAGTGAGGGATCCAATTATAATTTGAAGGGGTCTAGTCACACCATCCTGAGAAATGCCTTCAAGGGGGCTCTTTCAGTTCAGCCTAATATCATTCATTTTTTACTGCCATTGTTTAGATTGAAAAGTATATAAAAAGGAAAATGTATTAAAAAAAAATATATATAAATTCTTAACAAAGTATGAAAACTTTCTAAAAATTTAGAAAGATTCCTTTAAAAAATAACAAAAAAATTCTTTTTGGCCCTGTTTTGCTAGGGTTGGTCGGGTAACTGGAAACAAACCTTTTTTTTATTTGTATTCATCTGCTGTTCAAAGATTACGTAAGATGTTTGACCACTCACTTTTTTAAATTTACAGGCATACTTGGTACAGCGGAGCTTGGTGCACAAACCGTTATCTTCAACATGAATGAGCTTGCCTGTGCAGTAAGAAAGCAAGCAACATATAACAATTACTTACCCCATATACTTATTTTATAAAAATGTGAAATAAGTATGTGTACATCCCCTTTTAAGATCCTGAAATGCACCCACTTGCAAAGTCTTTGTAGGTGAAAAAAGAAATCAGCATTGCAAGTGTGAGCTTATCAAAAATAAAATAGCATAAAAAATGATTCTCTACACATTCACTGAATATCACAACTCTATCATTAAGGTGAAAATCATGAAAAAAACAACCAAGAAATTCAAGTTCAAAGGTAGTCCTATCATGGGAATTTTTGGGGTCAGAAGTCCTCTGCTTTCTTTAATAGATCCCTGCTGGATTTTCTCAAGCAACAATCATCCAAATGGGGCAGTACCTAGGGGCTGGGAGACCCCAAGAAGCTGTGACATCATCCAGGGTGTCTTCTGTCTATGTTGGTAGGTATCTAAGACATCATGCAATGTGTTAGTGCATACTATTGAGTAACATGCCAGTCCTGCATTCTTGTGACATGCAAAGACTTTGATATTCACTGATAAATCACTGGCAAGCAGAATGACTGGCACTTCATGCACCATGCCCTCCAATGAGCATAAAGGTACCCTTAGAGGATTGTATATCCTCATGCACAGAAAGGTCCTCTAAGTGAGCAACATAAAAATCTAATTGAGGTGCATGAAGACTTTTGATATCCCAGGCCGATGGGCCTACCTGATGGTCATTTCAAAACAGCTTAACCGCCCATGTGCTTGTAGTGTTGGCCACTCTCCATCCACCATCCATCTAGGCTCTAATAAATACCCTAATCTTTTACGGTGGTGCCTTGCAACAAACACACACCTAATGCATGTTTTCATGTTTCAGTTATAATTGGCATAATTCTCCTCATTATCATGCTGGCATTCCCCAGTGTACTTGGCAAGATCTTTACCAATGACGAGTAAGTATCTATTATCATATAAAACTACTGTTATTTGTATCCTCATGCATAGCTTGGATGAATTGAAAAAGATTTAATACATTAAAAGTTCTTAAACAAAGGCTGAATAGTTCTTCAACAAACCATGCTTACCTGTTTACACAAAATGCTCATTTTGAAGATGACAGCCATGCACTACCATACTTGACAGTTTAAGCACACCCGTTATGCGCTTGTAGACCTCTTTGATCCTGTGCTTATAAAGGACCAGAACTTACGGCATATTGATTACATTAGTGAGGTTTATCAACCACTACATAGGCAAAATAACGTAGACATTCAGCATACATATAGCATTGCTATATCTGCATGATATCAAGTATGGTTGACCTGTTGTGGCTGGTAAACCTCCCTAATGAGCGGATACACTGATGAAATATGCCGCATCACTCGATGCTAGGGGATGTACATGGTGTATCACTGAGACAAAGTAACACAAACATACAGACTTCAAAGGATTAAACTGTCTCTTTTATCACATAGGGATGTGCTGGCTATCACCGTTTCTGTCATGCCCATCCTGGCTTTCTACATATTCATATCCAGCATGACAGTAAGTGATAAGTTAGCTAAGAAGTCAGTGTGAAACACTTATACAAAAAGCATCAGAGGCATGTTCTACCTGACAGAATTATTATTTTATATCAAATAGAGTTATTTTCAGATTTCTAAGTTGCAGAAACATTAAATATAAACAGAAACATCAAAGCACTTATGCCAAAAAAATTCAATTCTATGGTAATGCTTTATCTATTTGGTTAAAAAATGATTTCCATGTTGAAAAGCATAACTTACAAAACCTTTTACACAGCTGGAAAAACTATTGAAAAACAACTTGAAAAAATAGAAATAAGTGGATTAACACAGTAAAAGGCATGCCCGCAATGGGGTGCACAGGTGTACCTTGAAATTATGGTTTATGGAGATGTTTTCTCTACCCAAACCTTTTTTTTAAAACTTCCAAAATGTGGGATGTCATGGCACAATGTGAGGGATCTGATATATATATGCAATTTATACATATTTCAGATTTTAACCTGATATATATTTCGATCAGCAGCTAAGCAGAAGGAGGCGGCCATTGTTGTGTTTGCTACCTACTACCTGCTGGCAATGCCACTCGGTTTTAGCCTTGCGTTCCTTACACCACTCAACATATCTGGCAAGTATTTCTTTCAAATATCTACTTGCTTATTATAGTGCAGCACATTTGAAGACATTCATTCATATGAATTATGGCATAAAAATGAGGTTTTACAGTGCCATGAATATTTTCCACCAGTACAAATGATTAAGACATTATCCACATTTTAAGCATTGGTTCCACTTCAATCGGTTGGGTGAATTTTTGCTAATCAAAAGTAAAGAAAAAAACGGTCAGATTAACAAAAATTCACCAAAACGACGCTAGTGGTACCAGTACTTTAGTCACATTCAAATGTCTGTTTTAACCAATTTTTTACATTCACCTTATGATTGAGACTGATACAATTTAGTAAGATGAGTGCCAGAAAAAATGGCTATAAGGTTGTTCTGACTATTTATAGGGATGTGGATTGGACTGTTGGTTTCTAGCAGTGTGTTGGCAGTTGTTATGACGACCAGATTCATGTGGTTCTTTGATTGGGAAGCTATATCTGCTGAAGTAAGGAGATTGTCCTGCTAACATAAGGTCCAAGAACTTAGATCTATCTATGGCCTATATCTAGGACATCTGATGCACAATTCTGTTAAGACCTGTATATTCATCTCATTTCAATCATCCAATAATGGAAATGATAAACACAGAGGTATGTATCTACTTTTGGAAGGTTTCTCAGAGGTCCCAGGCTGTACCTTTACTCAAAATAAGAAGCTCCGTCCCCTCCTCTACCATAGAAGGCGGCATGTCTCATCCTATTCCACCAAATCCTGATTCAAAGTCAGATGAACAATGGAATGATAGTGATGAGGGATAAGGGGTTACCCGACATGATCAAAGCTGTGTAATTGATATCCCTATATCATCTTTAAATTCAGTTATATTTCATACCTTTGTTTTAGGCCCAGGTACGAGTTTGTGTGAGGAGGCAGAGCGTGGTGGCTGACTCTGATGTCAAACAATGTAAGTCACAGGTGTATGAGTAATGAAGAAGCAAGTTTCATGATATAATCATGTAAAATGCAAGCAATTTCAAGTCCTGGTGCTGATTATATGTTTCGTCATAAGTTTTGTGAGAAGATTCTTTTTTATGAGGGAAAAGGCTCATATCTTAAGTACATCAGGTGTACAATTGGTCTGAACAACCCTAATCCGATGATTTATAATATATTGTAGGGGAACGTGACTATGTGAGTCCCCGTGCCCGGGTGGCCGACCCGCAGGGGCGGGTCACCGGGTAGTCACATGTCCCCTATCGGTATCACACTGATCCAGGCGTGGGTGGAAGGTAGAGAACGTTGTACTGGGAAGTATCTCAGTGGTAGAGCAATCGTCTGAAGGCTGAGAGGTCCCGGGTTCAACTCCCGGTTTCCCTAAAAAAACGTTTTCGCCGTCCCCTACAATATCAAACCTATAGAAAAAATTCGGTCAGATTAGTGCTAATCCGACCAACTTATGCCTGTGGAACCAGCGCTTTATAAAGGCCTATTTGAACAAGCAGGCAATGACAGATTTCAGTTACACTCTATCCCCAGCTCTTTTACAGAACTGATGCTTATCTAAGATAAGGCTTATAGAGCAAAGTACACTTTGAATACTACTTGGCTCCTAGTGCTTATTCAAGACCAGTGCTCATTCAATAACCCAGCAGTTAAACATTACAGTAGATAAAGTTTTGCTGTCATTTGTATTATTATCTATGTTTCAGTATTGATAACAGAGGGTGAAGAGGACCAACATTATGGCTCCTTAAAGAAGCCCTGTATGAAGTGATCTCTGGAGCAGACTGGATCTCTCGATTTATCACAGCACACCTCATCTCATCATATGTCTCTAGATGTGTCCCACCATGTTCTGCCCATAGAATAGAAGGTAGAAGCAGTGACATGGCATCATGATCAAGGTTCTGGTCATCCTTCTGTTTGTGTTAATCCTCCTGGTCGGTGTAATTGTGAGGCTCGCTACAAATGGCATTATCATGAACAATAGGGCACCCAGTGGTAAAGTGACTATGAACCCCATACCTAATGGTAATTTAACAACATCATACCTCATGACTACTCATAGTTCAGCAGGCTGGAAATGGACTTCTCTTGTACATTAAAACACCATGCTATATTATACCACAATTCTGGTAACTCCCTTACTGTTATGTCCTGATTTTACTGTGCGTTATGAGAGCATATAGGCACTAGTGTTTTTTTTTTAATTTTTGGATATACGTTTTTGAGGTCAAGTTAGAAATTTTTGGGAAATGTGTGGCGGATATTCAAAGTCAACCTCGCCATATTTTCTATGTGAAAAACTGTTTGAATTGGTCGGAGAATTGAACCCTAGCCGCAGTGACAGTAGGCGAGCACCTAAGCCATTACACCACACTGAATGGTGATGGAATTTAATGTGAAAGTAAATAAGACCTGTACTCCTGTGTTTCCACCCATTTTTCATATTGAATCCAACTTTGTCATGTTATAATATCCTAAAACCAACAAATATACAATCCATAGATGATGATAGCATGACTCTTTGGTCTATAACATTCGAAATATAGAAGGATTTTAAGAATATCAAGCCCAAGCAAGTCGCGATCCACCATTCGCTGTCCGCAATGTGCGGTCCGCCATGTGCGGTCTGCCATGTGCGGTCCACCATTTGCATTGCCCTCCTTGTTTGGGTGCTTGACATATATCCGGGCATAAGCGTGTCACGTTACCACTTTTGACCTAGTTCCATAGTATCAACATGGCGGCAGGTGAAGCATACCTAGTCACTTGCACTTTGAAAATGTCTTCTACATTTATTCTAGGGATATCAGGTAAGAAATTAATACAAAATGGAGGAAAAAGTGGTATTAACAACTTCGGCTCAGGCCGAGAACACCAAAGAATCTACCTTGTAAGATACAGAAGTACCCCATATAAATGGCAAGGCTTATAGGTTGAATTTATACAATGCATTAATTAGAACAAAAGTTGTATTACTTTGAAAATCTTCTAGTATTTTCTCAAATTCAAGGTGTGTCTTACGTCTGAGGTTGCCTTATCCATGGAGTAGTATGGTAAGTAATAAACCACATGCTGTATGCATATGCGATGCAAAATGCTACAATTGGGAGTTTTGGATAAGGATTGGCCACTACATAAAGTCTGTGATTCACCTGGGAGTTTAGACAATTTTGGTGTGTTGGTGAGTCTTCAGGTAGTGGAATAAAAATCCTTTACTCCCCCCCCCCACCCCACACACTGGAGGCGCAGAATATTTTTAAGGTTTTTCAGGGTAAGCTTTTACTGCCATCTTTTACTTACATGTCTGGCGAAATATGACGTCTCATAGATCTATCATTACTGTCGGTGTTCTGGCAATAAAACAAGTTTGAGTTGAGTTTTAACAAGTTTATTGGCAGAAATCATACATGTACGTTTTTTCAGATCAGCCAAAACACGGCAACAGGAAAGAAATAGTGTAGCGCTCAATCAGGTTGTACAAAGTTACATCAGGCAGGCATCATTTTGGGTGTAGATCATTACGATATTACTAAAGACATAACTAAAGCCTCTTAGGGGCTGTATGTATCACCATGATTTGCACAAGTCGATTATCGGCAGGCAGCATGTATATTACATTTTTCAAAAATAATTGCGTAGTCTATCAAGTGACGGTTATACACCAAATACATTCAGATTTTGTTCATGAATTCTTTCTTACTGCCTATCTGCTGAGTATTTGCATCCAATTTGTCCCAAAGGACACACCCCCTGTACAGTGGTGACTTATCATACGTCAAACACCTGGATCTGGATACCTTTAACTGTTTTTTAACATTGCTGCGCAAGTTCCTGGCAGGGAGTTTGACACAGTTTGGATCACAAGAAACATCATACATCATAGATAATAAGTTTTTATCACGTCTAACCTTTAGCATTTTCATGTAAGTTCTAACATGGAGATCGTATATAGATATATCCCGAGTATTAAAGATTCGAAGACATAACCATAGGCAATGATTCTGCATAAGTTGTAAGCGTCCAACACTGGATTTAGGACCACTTTCATGTAGAAAACTTGCATGTTCCAGCACAGGTAGAACCATTTGTTTGTATAAGGTCAGACACAGCTTATTATCAACAAATTTCCTTAACTGTCTTAATTGGTACATCTTGTGGTGGAAACTAGATATTATTTTTTCGTTGTTTCTCCGAAAATTAAGACCACGATCAATGATAACACCAAGGTAATTGAATTCATCAACCACTTCAAGGCGCTTACCATCCAGTTCAGCACTCATTATACTCAAATTGTGTCTGGCATTAAGAAAATCACTTGCACACCATAACAACTTTGTTTTTTCATTATTGATAGTAAGCTTGAACAATTTACACCATTTACTGACTGTAATTTCCTTAGTACATGGTTGGGGTCGGTATCATTGACATAAATAGCGAGATCATCGGCCTACAAACAGAATTTGCAGGATTTTATAACCGATACTATACTATCAATATATATTATAAATAATAACAGACCTAACACGGACCCTTGCGGGACGCCACACGTTACAGCCTCTTCAGCAGATACACGCCCATTGGCAGTAGCATATTGCTTTCTGTCCTTAAGATAAGAATTAAACCAGGATACACACTGTACAGATAAATGCAAATTCCTAAGCCTTCCTAGGAGGAGGGAGTGGTCGACAGTATCAAAAGCCTTTCTCAGATCTAGGAAGACTACAGCCGAGCACTCCCCCCTGTTAAATCCTTCAAATAGATCTTGAGTCAAAATATAAATAGCACCATTAGTAGATCTACCTGGAACAAAGCCAAACTGTCTTTTAGATATAAAATCATTATCCAGTAAATACCTAATTAACTGGCGGTGGATTGATTTCTCAATTAGTTTCGAGACAATATTGAGTTGACTCACTGGGCGCCAGTTTGAGATATTCAGCAAATCGCCTGACTTTGGCAACGGAATTACATTAGCTATTTTGAACATCTCCGGTATGACACTATTAGTGATTGAACCATTAATTATTTGAAGTAGTATATGTGGGATATGTAACAACACGTTTTTCACCACATTTGCTCTGATGTGTTGAATACTCGATGATTTTACAGAGTTGTTACCGTTAATAATATTAGTGCAGGTTAATAAATCAATAGGCAACAATTCAAACAACTGGTCACATTCAGGGACATGGGAAAGTATAAAGTCAGTAATCCATCGATGGTCTGTACTGACAACTGGTATAAAGTCATATAAAGTCAATAAGTCATGTAAGCTATACAAGGAAAAGAAATATCTTCCAGGCCAATAAAGCAAGCGAAGCAAGGTGACCTCCAGAAGAAACGATGAATATAACATGAACATATGCACAAGCAGTCAGTACAAAGATGCACCAATAGGTGGCCCCACCTTGTCCATATCTAGAATATGCATTTGGTACTAGTAAACACCTCTAGGTGTCAGAGTAAAGCAGTGGATGAAATCCGTGTAGCAATACACAAAACAATACATGTTTTGTTTCTACCCATATTTATAAACTATTTGACATAAAGGGAAAGCAGGCAGAGGCTTAGTCTTAGAGACTATCCATTAACGTGAGGATTACCGCCTGACGGGTATTGATTGTAAGGCATATGAAAGGTTTAAATGTCTGAAAGTTCTATATAAATAAAACCCTAATAAAACCTATTTGAAACCTACTCAAACATACTAGTTGTTGTTTCCAAAGACTCTCAATAGTATATTTCTCTCTAATAGCAATACGTACACCTATCTATTCAGTTCCGTAGTTTAGTCATGCGGTATCCAGTATACAACCCCTAGATATGGGTCTAGACCCCTAAATCCGACAGGGTGACATGGCCATTTCTTAAAATCGACATGTGACATGGAGCTTAGTGACAATGACATGGAAAGGAAAAAGTTAGTGACATGCGACAAGGCCTTTCCTTAAAATCGACATGTGACATGAAGCCTAGTGACAAGGACATGGGAAATTAGAAATTTAGTGACAAGTGACATGGCCTTTTCTTAAAATCGACATGTGACATGGGGACCCCCCATCTAGACCCCCCTAGGTGGTCCCACAGAGGGGTGTGCCCCCCTCCCAATTACAGAGGATGTGGGACCCGCATATGGTTGAGCCCCCCCTACCCCTTTCAAAAAAAAAAGAAATCCCCATGATCATCTAACCTGAATTATCTGCGATCATGGCCTATATCATTATCACTCCAATCTCATCCTATTTATCTAGTTTAGACATATTTGTAGTTGTCTCACCTTTTTATTTTTTTTTACAAAGTTATAATTTCTCTTATTACCCCACACCTGAATTTGGGTTTTGTTAAGCACTTTTTTAATAGAAATATTCTTTTTATATGGTTATAGAATAAGGGGAATGAGGAGATTACATATATATTAAAAAAAAAGAGAGGATCTTGTTAGAATGTTGATTTGCAGTCAAACGGTAGTAGCTACACTCTCAGCCCCAGTTGTAAATGGGCAGTAAATACCGCCGTAGTACATACACTAGTCAGGTCAACACTCATTTCTATTGATTTGGTGATCTCGATCATGACCTTACTGAAGTTTACTGTAGACTGTCTGTGAGGGGCCATCAATGACAATGAAACATAGGCATAATGAGTACCTTCTGAGAAGGGCAGTCAATAACCATAAATACATCCGAAGAAGCTGATAATGAAACGACTCCAAGACAGGTGGGCACTAACAGACAAGCGGCTGTCTATAGATAGATGTGTCTGATATCTCTCTACTGCTACCAGGTAGCAAAACATGTGTAGCCCCAGTGTGGCTTACAGCGGGTGGGCCCAACAGGGCTTCCCATTGGGCATCCAATGCGTTTTGTCCTCAGCAACGTGTTTAGGCCACACTGGGCTAGCCAATGTGGGCACAGATCAGTGTCAAAATGGGCTAATGAATTTGGGATCAGATTGAGTTCAACATGGGTTTCTTATGTGACCGATTTTGCCATATTTTTAAATGAAAATTCAAGAAAATGTATTGAATTATTGAATTTTACTCCCCCCCCCCTTACCAAGTATACCAATACCCTGTTATACCCATCTATTTGATTGTGATGAAGATTGCATCAGTAGAGTACATACATCAATTTGGACTCAATAGACTAAGAAAATCTGTCCAGGCTTTTTTCCTACTCTCATCTGACATACTTAACATACATAAATGCAGTGGACCATTTAGGAACCCATTAAATCCTTCTCTGAGACAGTCCCTTATCTGAATACTGTTAATTTCAGTGCTTAAGTTTGGTTTCAACACTCCTGTACCCAAGTTGCTTATTTGAGACCCTGGCACCTAAGCGAGCCTTTGTGGTACCATAAAGTGATAATTTATAGATCCACAAAGTGACAAAAGAGCCTCCTATGAAACAGGGAGTGCCTTGACTTGTCACTCACTAGGTACCGTAAAACATCATGCATAGGTCTCTCCTTGTAGTTGACAAAAAGACCCCTATTGTACCTTGAGGGGTCAGCTGAAGTAGGGATGCACCTTATACTTGATAATTTTTATGAATGCACATGAAAAACAATGCTAAAACATGTACTAAAAATGCTTTTTGCTGTTTGATAGAACATATATTTTTAGGTTAAAAACGTCAAAGAAACTTGACTTGAAGATGTTTTATACAGATATTGAAAAAAACGAACATAAAGAATGTTTTCATTACGTTTAAAATGATTTTTTCTTCTTATCAGAACCTTTAAAACCTGTTGTTTTTTTTCACAAAATGGGTTGCATCTTCAGGGTCTGCTTATGAGTGGGTTTTTTAAATACAAAGATGATAGTAAGGGGTAGCAGCGTTTTTGGAACAAATGTACCTTTAGAAAAGACAGCAACCCAAGGTTAGGTTTATCTATTGGTTTTACAGTAATTGGAATAAAGGTAGGCTCCACATCCTCTTTCTCATCACTACAATATAAATTTTTACCATACAACAGGACATAAAGGGGATGGGATTCACCATGGATGAAAAGGAGCAAAACCAGGGACTGCTTGAAGAAACAGAACATAGGTGTAAGTCATAAAGGTTATTTATTCCATATTGAAATACCAAGGAACTTCTTTATTGCTATGGGAAAGTAAATCATTACACATTTGAATATGAAAAGAACAGAGGTTTATTGGTATTACAATTGACTCATGTTACTATGATAATACATCCCTCAAAATATCACACTCTATTAAATAAGATCATTTTCTCCACGCCCCTCAGTGGAATGGGTCTTCCCACAAGTTTCATTGGAAGGCTTATTTAAAATTTCCCTTCCTTTCAACACAGAGAGGCTTTTGAATAATATGATCTTAGTCAATGGCTCCCATCCACAATGATATTCATTTGAGTTCATATTTTGGTGGAAATTACCAAGCATTGCATGGAATGAATATAATGGTTCGCTTCATTTGAGTCTATACACTTGCTGGACAGGCACTTTTTTCTCGGTCCTGCCTTGGGAGATTTGTCCTAGGCTCAGATGGAAAAGAAACAGTATGAATATCTTTGAAACTCCACCAAGGTATGTCCAAGCCACTTGTATCTCCTGATCGTGGGAAACTATTAAACTGAAGTACTCATAGATGAAGTGTTCTCACATAAAATATATGATAGAAAGGAACATTACATATAGGTCATATTTATTTTCTGTATATTGCAGGTGACACAAATAGTATTGGATGTGCTAGAATCAAACAATGGCTCTTTCTATCTGGCTTTTGGTCAGAGTCTCGCAACCTGATGCGCCTCCTGCCACCACTTGTGAGTGTATGGGAGATGTATTCTTGTTTGGCTGATATGACTTTGCCTAACGGGTATAAACCATGAAATGTATTGATTATCACATTTTGACAACATCTTATTTTTTAATCAGCAAGCTTAATACTGGTACGTTTCACTGACAAAAACAAGCTATGCTGCATGGAAAACGATTTCTGCAAATGAGGATCCTTTCAAACATCCATTTGACCCCTAACAACCTACTATACATTGCATTTCAGATAATCGGAACAGAGGTTCTTGTGGTTTTGTCTCAGTGTTCCAGCGTTACTGTACATAATTTCCAAATACACTCTCTATATAGATGCAGCTCAGAGGCTCTTTCAGTTAATGGAAATTTTCCTATCTTAGAGACCTGTGAAAGTTCTGTATACCCTGAGAGATCCTGCCTGGGAAGATGTAGTTTATGCAGGGTATTCTGACATATTTGCTTCAACTTTTGAATAGGTGATATCCAACATGTGCAAGGACTATGTACAACCGATAGCCATGATATTCGCAGGACACCTCGGTAAAACTGAGCTGGATGCTGTTGGCTTATCATGCTCGGTAATTATTACTTCTTTTCCACTTTCATCTAGTTTTGCTTTAAGAAAGGTGGCCAGTCCATTTCACAATGTCAGTATCAACAATCTTCAAATACAACGTGCAGGAATAATCTTAGAATAATGTATATTCTATGTACCATCCACTTTAAGCTGATGATTAGTATAAATTAATGTTGTATTGTCAATCACTGAAGTTCACTATAGTGTTTGATTAAATGTTGGTTAAATATTTGAACTTCTAAAATCCTAATTAAATTTTTGATTGTGACAATATCATTATGCAGTAGTAAGGTTGGGGATAATCAAAGTTATCAATGGAGACTAAGGGCACTGGAAGGCATTTCTCAGCATAGTGCAGTAATAGGGTTTGATACCAGTGCAATAATTAGTGATCACTAGATGGAGGGCTCTAATGGCTTTAGAGTGAGGGATCACACTACGATTTGGAATGGTCTATCATGCGATCTTTAGAAATGTCGTCTAGATCAAAGGTACTATTCCATCTTGCAAAATTACTGTTTGTCTCACCTTATCTCTGCAATTTAAAGAATCCCCTACAAGTAGTATATACATGCAAACTGAGCGCAATGGATTAGCTACTAACTAGGTCATGACCTACTGGTAGACCGGAAGTGACCTAGTTTTAACCAATCAGAGGGCTGGATTTGACAGGAAGTGACGTCATAAGGTTATGACCTAGTTTTTTCGACCAATCAGAGAGCTGGATTTCATTTGACCTAGTGACCTGACCTAGATGCATAAATTAAAAGAATTGTGCAATACCTAGAGCTGACCTACTTACAAACCGGAAGTGACCTACTAACCTACTTGCAAAAACGTATGACCTACGTATGAGGGTGTATTGTGCAATCCTTGAAAGAAATTACACAATAACCATGACTCATTTTCTGATGCAATGTTCCTATGAATTTACGCAATACTTATGACTCATTATTTTGATATGAGATTAAATGCAACAAAGACACAACTCGGTTTTTTAATTCAATCTTTTTATTTTTTCTTCCTATCAGAGTACATGCTAGGTATGAATCATTATAATCAGATATGCTTTGCAAGCAGAGTACATGGATATTATATGGAAAATGAATTCTTGTTGCAGTACCAACTGCACCCGGTCTTGGCTGGAGTAGGACTTTGACTACGGTCCTCTAAGGCCCGCATTCTCTCCATTAAATCCTTCAAGGCCTTTCTTCCTATGTCGTTCTCCTCCAGGGCTACCACTTTGTCCATTAACTCGGCCATGATCATGAGAATCTTGTCTATTACTTCCGCCGTGCTCTGAAGCCCGTCTATCACGTCCAGTTCACGTTTAACTTTTCCTTTCACCAAAAGATTGCTCACGTCTGCTTTGACTGCTACTTCTTCTGGACTCATCTCGAAATTCATTGCCTCTTCTTCTCTCTTTTTCTCAGGAAGGGCCTGACTATTTTGTCCATTAAGTTGAAGGGGACCTGAGAAAACCTTTTCACAGTGTGGTGTGGATCCTTGGTCCGACATGTTTCTATGAGGAAGTTAATGCAGTGGGCTCCACACGTTTTAGCGTAAAAGTTTTGCACTTGTTTTCTGCTGAACGACCCGTGACCATCTGACGACTTTTGCATGAACCTCTGGTGATATATAGTAAATGGAGGTAAGCCATAGGGATCAAAGTAGAATACATTCCCGTTATGAGAAACGTAAAATGCCACCCAGTGCTGACCAGGTTTAGAGCTTGGATCTGTGTTACTGACGAAACATGTAGAGGGAATTGGTTTTTTAGGACATTGATTACTGGCAAAAGTTTCCAGGTAGAAACGCCTTGTGTGTGGATGGTTTCCCAGTGCACCTGTTATGTCTGAAGTTCTCATTTTTTTTTCTCAGTTCATGTGGTAGTCTGTGACAGGAAGACAGTCAGCCGTTAGTTGGATGTTGTTGTCGTAGAAGGAACACAAGACGGCAGATATGGCATGAGTAGTCGGGGCGGCAAACCTAAGGGAAATGCCCAGCTTTCCTTGCTTGATGAGATTTATACGACTGTCTTCAGGTGCTCTGTCTGGGGTGAGGTCGAAAACAAAGAAGGAATACCCATCTTTGAAATCTTCCAAAGTTATGCCACAGTCTTGCCCCAAAGCCGACAGCCCACTGTCTATGAACATTTGACTGTAGGCTCTGATGCAGTTGCCTGTTTCGAAGTCGGTCTTCAACTCAAACTTTTGATCGTCATATCTCACGCATATTTCCTTCACGTTGAAATGCCTGCAGTTGAAAGGATTTTCTGTCTTAGTCCCAGCAGCTGCTGTTTCCTTTATCATACACAAGACTATCCTGGTGGGGATCTGAGTAGTGTCAGGTTGAGTCCAACTGTAGTCTTGTGAGCCGCCGTCCAAAGTGTGTTTAGTTACTTTACACCTGGCTATGTGATAGTTGAAAGGGCCCCAATGTGGATTCCTGACACTGCTGACGTGAGTTTTCACCACCTCGTCGTCGACACATTTTTGGAGAAGTGTCATTTCAGCTTTGGTGATTTTGACCCAGTAGTTTTGATCGGCTGCTTGCAACATGTAGTAATTGGGCTGATTTTTTTCGAATATGAACTTGATTTCACAGTTCGGAGGCAGCACCTTGCACTGTTTAATTAAATCCAGGTGCGGCTTCATTACTAAGGCATGTTTGTTGCGGGCACTGAACTCTGCTCTCCGTGCCGTCCATCCAGCATTTTCGCCCGCTCTGGCTTCCATGTGACCACAGGTGTCTTTCATGTACTTTTGACACCCTTTCAACCGAGTCTCTTTGTCTTCTTTGTTGCAACAAATTGTGTCCAAAATGTAGGCCTTGAGACCATAGTCTTCATTGTTGCCGGTGACTTTCTCCCCATTTATCAGCAACTGACAGGAAGCAAAGAGAGCGTGTGCCAAGTTGTTGACTGGAGCAGCTTCTATGCCTACGGCAAGGTGAGTTGTTCCGTCTGCCGCCACGGCTTCCAGTTCCATGTACAGCTCAGTTTCTGAGAGGTCTGTGTACAGGTTGCTTGGTTCGAAGGTGAAGTCAAATGATTCAGTGTGTGGAGTCAGGGCATTGTTGGTAGTTTTGGTTATTTTTTGACACTTTAATATGTCCTTTTGAGTGACAGGCAAGGCGTGTAGGTCTAGTTCACCTACTGCACATACCTGACCCTTGGGATGAAGGAGACTCATGACTAGAACAAGGTCCTTCCTCTAGCTTGTCCTCTACCTCTGCCGCGTTGCCCCTTACGTCCTCCGCGCTTGCCGGTTGCTCGTCGTTTGACTGGAGGAGGTTCAGATGTACCTTTTATGTATCCTTGAGCAGAAGAAGCAGCCCTTTTGAGTAAGTTCTTCCCTGTTGCTTTACTTCTCCTAACTACACTTTTCTTGAAGCCTTTTCCTGATACCACGTCGGACAAGACTCCAGCTCCTGTAGTAAGCAAGGCTTTGCCTGCAGATTTGGCAGCTGAGCGTCCTATTTTACTTAAGAGGGGAACAGCTCCTCTCAGTAAACCACCTATTAACGAACCAAGTCCGTGCCCTCTTTGTCTGCCCCTGCCACCGTACGCTGGTAAAGCACCGTTCCCAAACTGTGATTTTCTGTAGTATTCAGCGTACTGACCCCTAGGGGCCAGGTATGGAGGTGTTCCATAGTAGTGAAGCATGGTAATATACTCCTATCCTTGAAGAGGTCTGAAGGCAAGTACCACCGACACTGATCCGCTTTCAAATGGTATCGGTTCCCCAGTCTTGTCTCTTAAGTATATCCCTATCTGTCTGAAGGTGGTTTTAGTGACTGGCAGATATATCAAGTTCTGGAAACTTATGGTCTGCATGTCACCGTTGTAGCGATTTATGTTGATTTGCCTCAGAAGGGGTGCTTTAGAGTCACCCACAAGACTGTGCTTGACTATGTCAGAGTACACGAAAGCACATCGACTTTTGTACTGAAGGTCTACCACGTAGGGGCTTTGTGTTTTTCCACTTAGGAAAACACTTCCGTCAAAACCTAATTGTTTCCCTAAGTTTTCTGGGAGTTGCATGACCACACCAGGAGGCAAGGAAACTACACTTTTCATTGTGTATTTGTTGTAGTGAAACACGGTGGCTTTGTTGTTTTTCCTGTAGTTTCTTAGTTTTCTCACCAACATGCTCTGTAGTTTATTTATGGTCCTGTTCAAGTATCCTATCAACTCTGAGTTGCTTTCCAGGTTCACACCTTCTAAGGCAAACATATTGTAGATACTACCTTCCTTGAAGTAATACTTAGACAGGTATCTGCTAATTTCCTTGAAGCGTGTACATATTTTCACAGCCTGTAACTGACTGGGAGAGAGAGGAGAAACATTGGCAGAGTCTGTGAAGACGGCCTTTTCTTCAAAAAAAGAAAGAGACCTTTTTTCCCTGTCATCCATAGACATCACTTCAGCCACAGCCGACGATATTTCCCTTTTCTCTCTGCCTGCCGTGTCACGCTCCCCCTCAGCCTCCTCCTCTTCCTTTTCCTCCTTCTCTGGCGTGGGTTGGTTAGAAGTGAATCCTCCAGATGGCGTCTCAGTCGCAGCAGCAGGAGTTGGTGGACTTTCACTTTCAGGACCAGCAGGAGGAATGGTTTCAGTCGATCCCACAGGGTTGACATGACGTAGGTTTTTTGTTATTTTTACTCCTCTCTTCAAAGCAGATTGGGCTGATAAATTTGATGTAGAGCTTGAAGCTCTACTGAAGACACTATGGGCTCCTGGTTTTTCCAGAGGAAAAAATTCTCTTCTGCGTTTGTTCAATAAAGCTACTACAGAGCGGAGGTTGTTTGTCAGGTCGTTTTCTCCCTGTACCAAGAGAATGGGTTCTTCTTTGACGTTGTACCACGTGGTAGGACAGGTTATTTCTTGAAGAGCACACTCTAACTGAGTAGGAGAGTTAATGTATTCTGCCAAAATTGTATTGTAACTAGTTAAAGTGTTGTCAGGAAAAACGTTCATAGATGAGTTACTAGGTAAAGTTAAGGTAAACGCCATTTGTTTATGTTCTTGACAGGTTCCCAAGAGTTAAACTTGTCTCCATAACCCTTCCACTTGATCAAGGCTTCTCTTTTCTTGCCTTTTCCTCTGTATTTTACTATTTTTTCTATGTTGTAGCGTCTTCCGTGACGGACTTGCACCTTTTGAACTTCAGGTTCGTAGAAGCTTCCTTTTATCTCTTCTCCAAGGAGATCTTTCAGGTTGTACCCTTTGGGCGAAATGTTGTCGACTGTGTATATTTCCTCAGTCCAGTTAGGTTCGTACCCTCTGTTAAATGTTTTCTTTGTTTTCAACATTCGCACTTGATTTTTTCTCTTCAACTGAAGGACAGGAACTTTTTTCTTTTGAGGTTGATCGTACAACCTGTAGAACAAGACTTCAGAGTTGTCTTTATTTATGTCTGAAGGGGCAGCTCCTAAGGATTTGTGGTAAGTCAAATTGTAGGACTTAACCAAGTCGGGCAGCAAGTCAACCCATTTGTAGTTATTGAAATGAGAGAAACATCTCCACATTTTTCCTTGTAAAGTAGAGTTGAACCTTTCGGCTAAGGCACACTTCACGTCGTCGTTCTCTCCTGTGAAAAAATTGATTTTTTGATCTTCACAGTGTTTTTTGAAAATTTTGTTGACAAACTCTTTGCCCTTGTCAGTTTGAATTTGTTGAGGTTTTCTTTCTTTGCTCATTTTTTTGAAAGCCTCTGTCACGTCATCAGCTCTCTTACTTTTCACAGGTTGTCCAAAACCATACCTTGAAAAAATATCTATTCCCGCTAGAATGTACTGGTATCCTTTGTTTTCCTTTGAAAATTCTCGCATGTCTATGAGGTCAAGTTGCCACTGTTTGTCTATCCCCCATGTTTGTGTTTTTCTTCTTGGAAATCTTCTCTTGTAAGGTTTGTGTCTGGTGTAAGCGTCTACATCTTCCAAAGCTTGTTCTATGTTTTTTTTCTTTGTTTTCTTGAAGTGATGACGTTGAAGTTTAGATACACTGGTGAAACTTCCAGGTTGTTCAGGATCTGTGTAAAACCTGAGGACATCTTTTTTCAAAGCCTTGTGCGCCATATAAACTTACGTCCAGTTCCTTTTTGACTTACTTTCCTCTTCTTTATAGGGGAAGCTCTTTTCAAGGGACTGGCAGCAAAGGAAGGACTGTGCCCTGCAAAAGCCGACTTGTTTTTGACAAATTTTAAGGTGGGGTTCAGCCTTTTAACTGCTCTCATGAAAACCTGGCTTCCTTTAGGTTGGTCCTTTTTCAAAGACTTTGGTCGGGCAGCAAAAGCTAACAAATCTGTTATGTCAGTTCCAGGCACACGTTCCCCGTTAACATATATTTCTCCATCTCTGTTCCAATTCAAAATTTCACTTCCGTGACGAGATAATTCTCTGTAGAGATTTTTAGCAGTCGTTCTGTAACTTGCGGGTATTCTTTCTTTTATGTCGGCGTCCATACCCTCTGTGTTGTCTCTTGCACGAGGTTTAAATCCTTCCTCCCCTTTGAATTCGTCTACACTCTCTCCGTCTGAATCGTCAGGAAGTGGTGGATCGTCTCTAGTCTCTGTGAAAGTGTCGTCATCGTCGTCGCCGTCGTCGGTGTCTTCTAAAGAATTGTTTACACCCCTAGCAGCTGCTGCTGCTCCTGCAGGGCCTTGTCCTACTGCTCGACCAGGATAGGGACCTTCCCTACGTTGTCCTAAGGCCTTGGCTTTTTTAGTTAAAATTCCCGACTTTATCATAAGTTGATTGTACTGCCTTAACTTTTCCTTCAGTTTGAGGTTAGGAGAGTTAAGCACCTCATGTGCTTTACTTTGAAGGTGGTTCAGGACTTGAACCAGGCTGGAATCAGGAGTTAAACCTTCTCTTAAAAGTTGAGTGCTGTAGTACTGGTCTTGAACACTAGGTCCAGGCTGGGGAGGAGAGGAAGGACTAACAAAAGTAGGGCTTTTTTCTCGGGGAACAAGATCCGCCCTTACGAGGGCCATCCTTGAATAAGACATGATTTTTATCGACCGGCTCCTATGAGACCTGTTATCAGGGGTAAGGCCAGACCCAAAATGGTTCCCAAAAATCCACCCTTTTGCTCAAAGGTTTTCCTCTTCTGCTTAACGGTAGCCTTGTGCCTTGTGACTGACTTGAGTTCTTTCTTGTAGGGTGATAAACGTTTGACTGCGTCGGACTCGTTACGCAACAGGTTTTTGTTCATTACGTTGACGCAAATTTGACTCATCAACCTAATGACCTCATCGCTGAGACCTTTGATAATGTGGGAACACTCTGCCGAGGAACACTTGGATATGTGTTTCAACAAGTGGTAATGTTTCCTTATTGTTTTAAATTTTCCTCCAGAAGGAGATCTTTTGGTCACCATTCTATCTTTTTCTTTTCGAAGCTGAAGCTTGAGGAATGAAAACCAAGGTGTTCCAAGGAGTTGTTATGCTGTTTCTTACCCTAAGCTCGTTAGGTGTGCTCTGCTTAAAGTCCAATAGGATGTATGAATGTTTCTCTTTGGTTTCTGAGTTATATACCTCCGTCAAAAAGGATTTCTGTCCTGGAAAGGCCTGTTTGCTAATGTGCCCTATCTGACTCATGTCTCTAGGGTTTTTAAAAACAACTAGGTAGTGTGCATTTAAGCTCAAGGTTCTGAAGGCAGGATTGTTGAAAAACAAGTTTTGAGTAATAAAAATTACACTTAAACTGCGATGGTGAGAGCCCACAGTGAAAAGTTTCATTATGGTGGGAACGTACTCGGGATCCATGAGATCGTCTATTACGACCAGTCCATGTTTAGTCACGTCTCTTTCATCCTCGAACAAAAAGTCTTCTGAAAGAAGACCTTTGTTAAACTTAACCCCCAACTTCACCATTTCGTCGAATCCATCTTGCCATTGACTGTAGCAGTAGTATATGTCGTGTATTTTTGGAGTAACAAGCTCGTCTACACCTTTAATCAACTTGAAAACAAGTTGACTTTTTCCACAAGAAGTAGGTCCAGCTATGATCATTGTGAAGGGGCTTTGTAGACGTGGGTCAAAAATGATCTCCTTTTCCTTGTGATCCATGTTGGACGATATCTTAAACCAAAGTGACCAAAGGAGCAACCTCGTCCTCTTTTAAACCAGTTGAACCCTTGTTCAAACCTTCCACGTAAAGAGCTACATCAGAAAGTCCCATGTTGTATAGACTGGCTATAAGGCAGCTTGGATGAGATATTTCTCTATATTTCCAAACCATCAGAACTTCGAAAACAGGATTTGTGACACCTTTTTTCCCTGGAACAGGGGTGGATATGAGGTTAAGTTCGTGGTCGCTCAATCCAAGTTGAGTTCCCAGTTTCCTCCAGTCAAGCATTTTGAACTTGTCTGCCAGGTTGACGAACAAAGTATCAACTTTCCACTGTTCTGGAGGAATTTCACAATGGTCCACTACGTTGTAATATCCCATGTACCATCTACAATAATCAGTTAGATCGTAACGACCTATGTCACTTAATGCATGTCTCAATACCATCCACTTGCAACGCACGTTCTTTCTGCTCCATGAAATAAGCATTTCTCTCCCCATAGAACGAAGAGACGGTATTTTTTCCATGTAATCCATTAAACTTAGTCTAAGTCCTAAGTAAACCCCTAATCGAGGGTAGTCTTTTTCCGATATTTTTTCACTGATCTTGAATAACAACTCGTCCGAAAGGTGAAACTCCATAGCAACCAAAAAAAAGGTGTTCAGCTAGTAAGGTAGGCAGGTAGGAAGGCAGGTAGGTTATGACAGGCTAGAAAGCATACAGTTAACTTATATAGGGTAGGGTAGGGTAGGGTAGGGTAGGGTAGGTGGGTAGGTAGTTTAGGTGGGTGGGTGGGTGGGTGGGTTAGGTGGGTTATTTGGGCGGCCAGCCCGGGCCAACAAGCCCCAAACCCCCCATACTTGAGGGGTGCCCCCACCCCCCCACCCCATAGTTTTTTAAACCCACCCCCACCCATTCCTACCCTACCCTACCCTACCCTACCCTATTCTATGTTATCCTACCCTATTCTATCCTATTCTATATAGCTCTTCCATTCCCTTCCCCCTGTTTAGGTAAGCCTGTTACATCGTTCTTCGTTCGTTTAAATTTGTTATGACGTTGAGTGTAAAGCGAGCTGATTGTGGTGAAAACAGTGAGTAAGGGAGATAAGCTGGGTGCACCACATAGCCAGATAAAACCAAACTTTTTCTTTCTCCTCTACACTGAAACGATCCAGGGACGATGATGGGATGTGAAATATGGGGCAGGAGGAAAACAAAGTTTTGGTTTCTAAGCACTCAGCTAGAAGTTCCAAAATAGACATGAAGAAATGAAGACGCTGGTTAAGTAGGCGGGGATTTTCTTTGGCGTGATGCTCTTCTGCCGCTTTCAATGCTTCCAAATGGAAGGGGTTTTTCAGTGGGCCCTTTCCCTTTCTTCCATGCTTCAGGGCATAACCCAAGGTTTCCACCGCTGAAAATTTCGACAAGTTATGACTCAAAACCATTTTCCTCAAGGTTTTTCTGTCTTTGGATGTAAAACTTGATTCCACTGAAGAAAAAACTAAGTATAATTTTTTCCGGTGAAGAACACATTCTTTCAAGTATTTGCACACGTACCTGAAACAAATTGAAGAGCAACATATAATTTCATTTCTTTCCCTCACGTATGTCAGAACTTGAGTGTCGTCGGGGTGACGTTGTTCTAATACACGCTGCAGGGAGTAACGCGACATAGTAGGGCGAAGGTTGTTGTGTCAAATAACGATGGTTTAGTCCCCGTTTAACCTTTATAGGAAACCTGTCAGTCTTTCCTTATCGCACTTTCCTGAAATGATTTATTGCTCAAGGACGAAACAAACGTCAGGGTCAGTGCCTGAGCGTTTTGAAAAGAGGGGAAAACATGTGGAAGGGTGGGTTTGGCCCAGGGGCCTTACCCGGAGGATCATCGTTTATTTTTGTTCAGTTTTATTAGGAGGACCAAAAATTAGATACGGGGTAGGCTGTTACCACCTTCAGCTGACCTTTTTCATGGGAGGTAGTTATTTCAGTTATAACTCTCACAACATGACAGCATCCATGGTAATTGTGTCCAATCTCTGTCCTGAATCCTCTTTCATAGAAAATTTTTGAACCTAAAGAGTGTGTAATTTTGTCTGGGTGAAGTAAAGTGGCTTTAATTAAAGCCTTCACCATAGTAGAATCGATGAAAACTGAATTACCAGGCCCTCCCCCCAAAGGTTGATCCCTTAGAAAAAAGGGTTTTTGTCTGTCTGAAATGAATTTCTTTGAACTTCCAGAGGAAATGGAATGTCTAGACATCAAGTGTACCATGGCACCATGTCCCAAAAGAACACCTGAAAAAAAACTTTCCCCATTTTCTGAGATAAGTTTTTTCACAGAGGGTCCACTAGGAACCAATGCAGTGGTTTGGTTGTGCAAGAAGCATTGTTTGAAGTTACAGTTAGGAGGGATGTAAAGATCCCTGTTAAAATTTTCAGGACAGAATTTCCACACAGCCCACACCTTACCTTCTTCTACGCCCCTCCTGATGTCTGAAATAAACACCTCCTGACGCCTTTTGTGACCTACGGTCAAAGACAAAGGCAAAGGACAAAAGTTAGCCATGTCTGCTTGAGAGAAGCTAGTTCTAATAAATGACGAATGGTCTGCGTTAATCACAGAATGGCAACAACAAGATTCGTTTTACAAGCCTCACCCTGAACGTTGACTGAGCGTTATCACGTTTTTTTATTTGAGTTAAGCTTTTTACTTTTTTCCAAAACAACACTGACTAAGTGTAAAACATACTATGAATGGAAAAGCACGGTTATCTACGACTCATGGACGTGGTTGTACGTTATCTGAACGACAAGGGAACGTCCCAGCATCGTATCAGGATAGTTACTATAAAGTAGGCTTGAGCTGCTCAATCTTCATCAAACCTTTTCTGACGTTTGTCTGCTGTTCGCCGTCCTGCTCCTGCACCTTCCAGCCCTGCCACCCTTTCATCTTCAAGGAGAACAATGCCTGGTCGCATGAAGACGGGACTTAGTGTCAGGAGAGGAGGAGCTAAAAAACTGGCTCCACTAACTTTTACTACTTCTAAACAGACAGTGGAAAAGGCGTCGGGCATCGCCCCTCCTCCTACCTCTCCAGCCTCACCTGATAAACCACCTGCAACTCCTGCTCGGCTTCCAACTGAAGTGCCTGATGCAGGAGAACAGGAAGCCGCTCTTGCAGCTCTTCATGGCGAAATCACTGATTTCCTGGATCGCGTCCGGGATCGCTCTCCTCAGGAAGCTGGCGACGGCGATTTTGACATCAGGGAATACATCAATCCCCCGGCACCTTTGAACTACCAACCCCCCACTGAAGCACCTACGTCCGCCTCTTACTCGCCCGTGACTCCGGAGGAACCTTCTCCCCAGGTCAGTCCAATAAAGGTTATAGACCTTACAACCTCATCACCGGCAGTCAAACCCATAGAAGTGGTGGACTTAACACAAGGGACACCTTCACCTGCTCACCGCGGGGGGTATTCGCAGGTAGAGGTTATAGATTTGACCGGCCCTTCTCCTCTGTACTCTCTCCCGGTTCCGGTAGAGGAGCTGCTTCTTAAAAGCCCGCCGGAAAAAAGAAACTGTTCCAGTGAGAGAGAAGGGGAGCCTAAGAAAAAAGACAGAAGCGCGCCTACCACAAGAAAACCCCTGTCTCTACCCCTGCTTCAGTTTCCTCAGCGACTTCATCCTATGGTGCCGAGCCAATTGGTTCTGTCCCAGGTGTTCCTTCTTCTAAAGACAAGTCACACAGGCAAAAGTTTGGGGAGGGCACTGCCCCCAGTTCTTCCAGCAAGCTTGTGGGCTTTAGGTCAGTGCCTTTGGTGGCAAAAAAGTGGCCTGCTCGATTTGGTTTCCAAGAAAAGTCACCTGCCCCCGACCAAGTTTTTTATCCGGAAGGGGATAACAACGCCTGCATAGAAATATACAGGGAACCTAGCATCAGGGGAGTATGCTTGAGGACCTACCTGGACAAACCTTACGAGCGGTGCTTAAACCTAGAGGCGCGTGAATTCAGGAACTTAGTGGACCAGATAGAGTGCATCCTAGGAAAGTACAAGGAGTTACACCGCCTAGCTGCCCTTGGAGAGAGGAAGGTGGATAATCTTTTGTTGTCCTTGAACCAAGACTGCACCGACCCCAGTGGAGGCCGGGCTATGATCCTGGTAAACTTGTACAAGGGAACTCCTAAAGTTCACATAGGAACAACCAGCTACGTGGAGGAAATGAACGCCTCGGTGTCTTCCAGCTTCAGAATGCCCCCCTCAGCCACACACTGCGGACACACTGTGTCCCCCTTCATTCTGGAGGACATAAAATCACGAGTTGGTCCCTTCCTAGACGAAACGACCGATTTCTACTCTGGGTAAGTGGTCAACTTTGTATAGTGTCTGGTCAACAGCTCCTTGTTCAGTGCTTTTACATTATCATGTATATCAGCTAATTTGTAGTTAGATTTAAATGTACTCCGTTTTTAGTCAACATAGCCCAGCGTAGGTTTAAGTTCCATATGTACTCCATGTATACTTAGGTTAGGTTTTAGTTATAAGTTTGTATATTGAACATAAAGTGAAACAAGAAAAAGAAACCTTAAAAAAATGCCGCCCAAAAAGGTAAAACAACTTTACACCGTCAACTGTCCAATGTGTAACACCCCTAGACCTCCACGTTTGGTCACTGTAGAAAACAGTGGAAAAACTTTATGTAACTCAGATTCTTGTAGAAGAGAAACTTTTTCCGACAGCTTAGAACTTCCAAAAGAAATAGAAAAAAATTCTTTGCATAAAAGCAGTTACCGTGACAACTTCAAGTCCATAGCTTCAGGTTTGGCTGTGCTTGGTAAGCTTCAGTCCATTTTCAACGTCAGAATGACAAGTTTCAACAAAGACTTGGGAGCCAAACAGGTAATAGAGGCGCTTACCTCTATTCATAGAAATCAAGTTATGGCTTACAAAGTGGCTGTCTCTTTTGGAAGGTTGTTGTCTTCCTCTAAGGAGGAAGAAGAAGAGAAAGTCATGTACTTTCATGCTTCTGCCAACAACTCGTCTTTGTTCTATGACAGTGAAAGTCATAGAGACCCTTACATTTTTATAAGGGACGACAAAGACTTTGCAGAGTGTTTAGATTTAATAGAAAACAACATTAAAGAAGACACTCAAAGACCCTCTACTAAATGGAGTGTAATAGGCAACGTGAACGCCAACATCACACTCATAAGGGCTACGGGAGGAGAATATCTTTTAGGTAAAATGAAAACTGTTCCACCAGGTTTAAGACAAAGAGGAATGCAACACTTTCACAGAGACCCTAAAACCAAAAGGGCGTACAAGGACAATTTGTGTTTCTTTAGATGTCTGTCTTTCTTCCTGTATGAATCTTTAGAAAAAACTCAAGAGCTTTTCCTTGAAGCCTATCCAGGGGTGAACAAGGAGACTTTTGAGGGTGTTAACATAAGAGATTTAGACAGGTTAGAAAAAATGTTTGAAGTTAACATAAGAATTTTTTACCTTCCCTCTTTTGGTAAAAGAAAGGGGCGACCTAAAATTATAAGGTCAAACATGTGTTCATCCAAAAAAATCATGAACTTGAACTTACACAGAAACCATGTAAGTTTAATAACTAACATGGGACTGTATGGTAAAATGTACCCCTGTGAAAAGTGTCATAAAGTTTTCACTCGTAGCTTCCTTTTGAAACAACACAATGGGGTGAAAAAAGATTGCACCAAAGTCAGCTTCAGGTACAAAGGTGGAGCATACAATCCATCCAAAACAGTTTTTCAAGTTTTAGAGGAACTGGGAATAGTTTGTTCACCTGAGAAAAAAATATACCCCTATAAAATTGTTTTTGACTTTGAAAGCTATTTCGTCCAACCTGAAAATTCGTACCCAGAAAATGCTAACACTGTGATAGAAAAAACTCACATACCCCTTTCTGCCAGTGTAGCTTCTGATTTTCCTGGGCATACAGAACCAGTGTGTTTTGTCAGAAATTCCAACAGGGACGACGATCCTTTGGTTAAAAATGTGTTGGAACACATAAACAACTTGGGGCAGTTGATAGGAGAACAGGTGAAAGAGAATTTTAGAGATGTTTTAGACGAACTAGACTCTCTAGAAGAAAAACAAAAGGAACTAGAACATAAAGCTAGCAAAGTTTTTCCAGCAAAGAACAAAAAAAATCCAAAAAAAAAAATCTCCCATGTTCTTGAAGTGAAGGAAAAACTTCTTACCTACATAGAAAGAGTCCCTGTTCTAGGTTTCAACTCTGGAAAGTATGACATTAATTTGATAAAAAAGGAATTTCATTCTTTTTTTATAGACACAGACAAGACAGAAATGAAAACCATAAAAAAATGCAACAAGTACATAGCAGTGTACACAGACCATCTTCTTTTCCTTGACATGTTTAACTATTTGGCACCAGGTTATTCCTACGCAAACTACCTGAAAGCCTTTCTAAAAGGGAAAGCTGAAAAAGGTTTTTTTCCCTACGAGTGGATGGACAACATAAGAAAACTGAACAACAAAGCTCTTCCTCCACGCCACTGCTTCTACAGTTCTTTGTCGGGTGGTGGAATAAGCAAATAAGATTATCTTGAATGTAAAAAGGTCTGGACAGAAAACAAAATGAAAACTATGAAGGACTACTTGATATATTACAACAACCTGGATGTTAAACCCTTTGTTTTAGCCATAAACGAGCACACAAAATTTTTTATAGATCGTGGGGTAGACATGTTCAAAGACGGTTTAACTTTGCCAGGTTTAACCTTAAAGTTTCTTTTCAACAACACTGCACCTAATGCCACTCCTTACATTCTTTTTGGTGAGAAAGAAAAGGATGTTCACTCCTTGCTCAGACGCAACTTAGTAGGGGGTCCCTCTATTATTTTTCACAGACATCACAAAAGTGGAGAAACAAGAATAAGACAAAAAAAAATACGGGTCACAAAGCAAAGTATGCAGACACATAGTAGGGGTAGATGCTAACAGCTTGTACCTCAAGTGCATGGGTGAAGAGCACTGCACAGGTTATTATGTGGTGCGCAGGAAAGAAAACGATTTTCAAGCTGTCTGCAGTCAACCATTTAGCTACTCAGCCACAGAATGGTTGCGATACAAAACTGTGACAGACAAAGTGAAGATATTACACCAATACAACTACGGGGAAGTAGTATTGGGTTCAAGGAAAATAAAAGTGGACGGCTATGATCCAGCTTCAAAAAAAGTATACCAGTTTCACGGGTGCTACTGGCATGGTCACATATGTCACCTCACTAAATCAGTTTTGAGAGACCCCAATGGAAAGGCATGGTTAGAAGAAAAAAACCAAAATACCATTTTGACTACCCTATATCTTCAGTCGTTAGGTTACCAAGTAGAGGAAAAGTATGAGTGTATGTGGTTGAAAGAAAAAACTGAAAACTTGTGCAGAGAAACAAAAAGTGAATGGGAAATTAAAAGACCGTTGTGCCAAGGCAGAAAAAGTCAGGATGAAATACTGAGAGGGGTTTCTAAAGGAACAACTTTTGGACTTATCCAGGTAGACATAGAAACACCTGAATCCTTGAAAGAAAAATTCAGTGAAATGACACCTATTTTCAAAAACTGTTTAGTAGGAAAAAAAGACGTAGGTGAACATATGAAACGTTACCTGGAAGCAGCAGGTAAGCTAAAACAACCGCAACGCCAACTTATAGGCAGCTACCACGCAGAGGGAATTTTGTTGGGAACTCCTCTCTTGAAGTAGTACCTGGAGAAAGGTTTGGTAGTTACGACAGTACACCTTCTCGTAGAATACACACCAGAACAGACTTTTTTACCCTTCATGGACGAAGTGACCAAAGCTAGGAGGAAGGGAGACGAAAATATAGACTGTAAGATTCTGTCAGATCTGTACAAACTTTTGGGAAATGGTTCATACGGAAAAACCATATGCAACAAACAAAACTTTGTTCAAACAAAGTATCTTCACCCCTCTAAGGCAAGACGTTTGGCCATGCACTGGTCAATGCAAGATGTGCAAGACATAAGTGACAACACGGTAGAACTGTCCTGTTTGCCCACCTCCATCACCTACGACCTCCCAGTTCAAATAGGGTTCATGGTATACCAATATGCCAAACTTAAAATGTTGGCTTTCTATTACGACTTTCTCCTTGAATACATAGACGAGAAAGATTTTGAAATGTGTGAAATGGACACTGACAGTTTTTACTTTGCTTTAAGTGCAGAGAAAATAGAAGACGTAATTATTCCTGAAAAACGTGAAGCTTTCTTCAGAGAACGTCACAAATGGTTGCCCTCTGAATCATGTGACAACAGTCACCACAGAGAGACCTATGTTCAGACCAAAGTTTTGGGTGAGCTGTGGCTGCCTCAACCATGCTGTAAGAGCCGTCTGGCGTTTGACAAGAGAACCCCCGGGTTATTCAAAGTGGAGTGGGAAGGTGATGAAATGACTGCCTTGAACTCCAAATGTTACATAGGCACAGGAGTAAATGTGCCCGTTAAAATGAGTTGCAAAGGTGTAATTCAAAAACAAAACCCCCTGACCACTGACAAGTACAAAGAAGTACTGGACAGTGAAAATGTTGTCACGGTAGTCAACAAAGGATTTAAAGTAGTTAACCACAGCGTTACGACTTACTCTCAAAGGAAACAAGGTCTAACCTATCAGTACATAAAGAGACAAGTATGTGAAGACGGTGTAAGCACCCTACCCCTTTCTATATAAAAAATGGTTTCTTTTTCTAGTTTCACTTCCAGTTGTACATTTCGTTGAAAGAAAAAATTTTAAACAAATTGTTCAAATGACCAAATTTCCTTCATAGAAAACAGTGTTAAAATGGAAAATGTTCATTTGAAAAATTGTTCAAACGAACATTTGTTCAAATGAACATTTTTTCCCATAGAAAACAGTGTTAAAATGGAAAATGTTCATTTGAACAATTGTTCAAACGAACATTTGTTCAAATGAACATTTTTCCCCATAGAAAACAGTGTTAAAATGGAAAATGTTCATTTAAACAATTGCATATTAGATAGGGAAAACGTTAAGCCCAATTAGAGATGTATAGACTGATTTATCATCATGCTGCAACCAAAAGTGTGTTTGTGTAATTTTCTAGGAAATTTGTCTCACGCCCAAAGATGTGACTCTAGGTCAAATATAAATGCATTACATGGACCAATGAAATATGGTGTGTTCCACCTATGTGCATAAAATAATTTTAGGCTGGGTCTCATATAGAGCTGCTGAGATGGATTAATGTGTGCTGGGGTAGTTTTCAGGGAGAATCGTCTCACGCCCTATTCACACATAAGTGTCAATAAAACTCTCTGGCTTTTAATATTTAACCATCTTTCTTATCATCCCTAAGTACCTAACTAGGTCAGATGAATAGATGCCTATCTATCTGACCTAGTTGTTGCTTATGCGGGCTAGTGGGGATGGATGTTACTCAAATTTTGTTTCAAATTCCCAATTTTGACCTATAATCAGACCAGTATTGGCGATGCATATTGGCTTCAGAATGTACGGAGCTAAAGATAAATTATCTATGTTATCATTCTTCCACTACAGCTAATCAGTAAGGAAACAATATAAAATACTGCATTTAAACATATGCAGCTACTGATTATGTACTGGTTGGTTACATTAAAGCTGCTATACGGACTGATATACATAGCTGGTTTTGATGATACTAATTCTGGTCTATTACCACATTGCATAATGTATATGGACTTGGGAAACTATTTAAGGTCGAATCCACCTACTGTGGTCATAGATCATTTCGCACTGTACATATTTTCGCGGATTTCAAGGAAGTGTAAAATCCGTGAATTTATGTCCATAGTGAATATACCTATCATATAGAATAGCAATAGCTAATCTTGAAAATCTGCGAATTCAAAATTCACGTAAAATAGGGCCTTTTATCAATTCCGTGAAAATTTATACCAGTGAAAATATCAGCGACCACAGTATTACATTACAATATTCACTGTTGGTAGGACTTTTTTACAAACATAGGTCCAGAATTAGCTGAGAAAATCAATGATAGATGGTTCTACGCAGGAATAACTTATGACAACGATTTTTTGCTTAAAGAGGTCGCTGAGAAGGAAATCAAAGGGGATCAATATTAATAAGTTATCAGCAATTAAAAATGTATCTTCAAGAGTATTGAAGGATGCTCTCCTTGCCCTACCCTATCATCTAACTTATATATTAAATCTGTCTATTAATACATTGGTATTCCCGGATTCTTGGAAAATAGCCACTATTATCCAACTTCCTGATGGCGACTCATTCGATGTTAGTAACTATAGACCAGTTTCACTACTACCCCTCCCTGGCCAATTATTTGAAAAATTAATCCATATGCAAGTTTCCCATTATTTAGAGGAGCACAAGATTTTAGATCCACAACAAGGTGGATTTAGGAAAAACTGCAATCACAGCATCAGAATTCTTAGATGATATTTATAACGCAATAGACAATAGGTTAGTCACTAAAGCAATATTTATCGACCTTAAAAAAGGATTTGACACCATAGATCACAACATTTTATTAAACAAATTAGCTAAATTAGGATTTGTGCATAAGTCAATAATTTGGTTTAAAAATTATCTAACAAACAGACATCAAAGAACTCAGGCAAACAACCAACTATCCACTCACCAACTTATTGAATGTGGAGTACCCCAGGGTAGTACCCTGGGTCCTCTTTTGTTCTTATTGTACATCAACGATGTACCCACTTTACTTAGTATAGCCAAATATAAATTATATGCTGATGATACAGTAATTTACTACAATGCCAATACTATAGATGGGTGCAATCTCATTCTCTCAAGGGATATGTCAAATTATGCCAAGTGGTGTAGAGGAAATTAACTTACCTTGAATCAGAAAAAAACAAAAGAAATGATTTTTGCTTCTAGGCCGGTACTAAAAAAGTGAAGAACTTATCAGTTAAATTTCATTGGGCCACACCCCCAATTATAAATACCTAGGTTTTATCCTATTAAATTTCAGTAAGCATATGTCTCAATTGAGACAAAATGTGCTACACAAATCTTACTTGTTAGCTAGGATGAGACCACTCCTATTGGTTGATGCTAGTATTAATATATTTAAAACAATGGTAGCCCCATATTTTGACTATGGTGACTGCATATATTCGCGGGCTAAGAATAATCTCCTTGAAAGGCTACAAGTTATACAAAACAGGAACCTAAGAGTGGCATTAAAGAGAGATAAGTTCTTTGATGTTGATGACCTCCATAAAGATACAGAAATCTTAAAGCTTTGCTTTAGAAGAAGGGTTAATTTGGCCAAGGTAGGGTTCAGAAGAGCAAAAATGCAAAGGTATGTAGATGATAGACCAATCCCCACCAGAGCCAGAGATGCTACAATCCTGAAGCCCAGAAAGCCCGAATGCTCCAAGTATAAGAAAAGTATTGAGTACTCAGCAGCGAAATGCTGGAATGGGCTACACAGCAATATTAGAAATATTGATGAATATAAAAAGTTTGGTGAAGCAGTAAAACAGTTGTATGTGTGAGCATCCCATGTTCACTATCCTCAGGTCAATCATAGAAAGTTGGGAGGGGGGATAAGCTCTAGAGATATATGAACTGTATTTTCTACTTTCTGTTAAATGTTTTCTGTTTCTTCTCTCTTTTTATTGAATTTGTGAGATCCCTGCCACCTATCTGTAAAAAAACCCAGGTTATCTGACCAGATTATGTGAGGGAAAGCGATCTAGGACTGCAATAGGCAGCACCAGAGGCTCCCTCCCACATAAGGATGATCTATTTGTTTACCCATTATGTGATTATAATTGTAAGGTTATTTGAAATCAATTCTCTATATGGTTTATGTAATACACTGTGTAATATGTATTTGTTCGAGCTGCTAAATTTAAAACGACAAAATATTTCATGCTGTTCTAGAGGAGCATTGAAAAAAAAAAAACACATAGGTAACTATGTAACAATGTTTCCCAGAAATAAACACCATCTTTGAACTCAACGTTTTCCTACTATCACCCTGGCCACAGATATACACAGAATAATGAGAGGGAGAATCGTCTCACTCCCAGGAAATTCGTCTAACACCCTGTTAGGCAGGCATGCATAAATACCAGGCCTTTTATATTTAACTATTGTCTTTATGGCCCATAGGTACCTACATATGAATGGAATAATAACTGTGAATCGCATTACCCTGGTACCTCCCAGGCTGGAGATATCACTATCATATGGTGAGGAGAATCGTCTCACGCCCAGGAGATTCGTCTCATGCCCGGGAGATTCGTCTCATGCCCAGCAGTATAAGACTGAACTACTCAATATGCCGCTTGGTCACCCTCCTATGTGAACCAATACCGAAAATACCTGTTTCCCTTTACTTTCACTAGATTTTCATGTTATTACTTGTATAAGATCGGTGTATTCAATACCATTTTCACATAAGATCTTGCAGGGTTAAAGCCTCTTTGGGGTGGGGAGATTCGTCTCATGCCCTCTTTCAGCAGTTCTCAAAGCCATATGCGTGTAGGCAGCCCTGGTAACAATATACAAGGCTGAACCTATGGTCATACCTAACTTATTCATGGATAAATAGATAAGGTAACCCACATTTATATACATCTATCTTATTTGATAAGAAGGTATGTAGAAAACGGAGGGATTTCTCAGTGCTGCACAAAATCAAATCATTCTCTCTCAGTCTAGAAAATGAAGGAGATCAGACAAAAAGTAGGTGTTCTATGGTTCATATCATAGGGTAAAGTGTCTACTTTGATTACCATTTACTCTAATGAAGATAAATATGCAGGGGTAGGGCGTGAGACGAATCTCCCCCTCTTTTTCCAGATTATGACACCTTATCTTTGCCACTATGCTGTAGATTTAGTTTCATATTTAACCTACACCCCATATGTGGACTTTATGGCCCAATACCTGTAGTATACACCCATACAATCTTTTCCATGTGCTATCAAATTTATTTGGGGCTCCAGTCAGCCCTAATCACGACAGGTCGTGCCCATTGTCCATATAATCTTACATGGTTGGGAACACAAATTTGTCTTAATACATATAATAAATATAGAGGAAATAGTGAGTCCATAGGTATGACACATCAACGTTATCTATGGAACCCAACATATTAATGTAATGTATCTAAAGTCACCTAATGCTTTTTACCACAGTTGATAAATGTGTTTGGATATTCAATTGCCATTGGTATGACTGCAGCCTGTGATGCCTCATTTGCTCAGGTATACCTTCAACTGTGTTTATAGATATATACAGTATTATAAGATGACTTTTCGACTTATCAGACAACAGGGAAAAGAGATACATTTTACTGTTTTCTGAAATTTGACTAATAAGTATGGGAATTGCATCAATATATTTCAATCTACCGTAATACCCCGTGTAGAAGGGGCGCCTTATAGGTGAGGATGCCCCCTTGGTGCGCCTTATGGAAGCAGCAAACGTTGAAGGAGGGTTTTCTCTAATATCTCTACTATATTTCTCAACCCCCATACAGTTGTAAAAGGGTGTGGGGAAGGGTCCAAGATGGCCATATGTCTTCGAATTTTTAAAATCCATTGATTAGAACAAAGGTTATGTCACTTTTAATATTTTCTATTCTATCCCCAAAGTGTGGGTGCACCCTATACGCAGGGTGGGCCTTATGTGCGGGGTATTACGGTAGTGTATACAGTCTGGAATTAAAGTACTTTTTCGATAATCTCCTCTTATAGATCATTCGCAAATGTAAGTGTCGACCATATTCTTGAATGTGCATTATTTTTTTTAACCCAACACAAACTCAACTTTTTATAGGGAAAGGCACCGCAGGCCTTTGATACTAGAACTAAGCAGAACAAAACTACACTTGAAACACTCACTACTATTAAAATTGGTGGCATGATGGATGATAGTAAAATAAGTTTGTCACGACATATATATATATATATATATATATATATATATATATATATATATATATATATATATATATATATATATATATATAGGCTTCAGGGCAGTTCCGCTATATGTTTCATGTTTCAGACCTTTGGGGGAAACAACAAGAAGATGATGGGTGCCTATCTACAGAAATGTAAGAATTACCATTGATGAAGAATACAAAGGACAATGCATATTACTCATTTGAAAACAAGTTTCTATTAGTTGTATCGAGGGGGTCTTTGCTAAAAGAGAAGTAGCACACATGAATGAATTATTTTCAAGGGGGTGAATTAGATTGTTATGTAATGTCTTTTTTATATACTTATCTACAAGGAATATCCATATCACATGATCTTCAAGTTCTACCTTCTCCACAGGTCTGTTTATCATCATGCTGTCTGTGTTCCCATGTTATGCCATTCACCTTAACATTGAGGGGCTGCTGCAGCTTGTGGGACAGGACACTGAAGTAGCCAGGTAAGAGACAGCTACAGATACCTCGCATGAGTATACAAGGTGCTATCGTTATATCACTCAATGTGTAGTTTGAGCAGAATATTAAGCGATTAATGTATTGATATTCTAGGACAAGGTGAGGTTTGCTTGAAATATTCACCCGACTGCGGAGCGGGAAGTTGAATATTTCAAGCTAACCTCACCTCGTTTATAGCACTTATTCATCCATTATGTATGAATTTCTTACCTTATAACCCCAGAATTAATCCAGGAGAAGACATTTTGTAAGTTCACATGATCTGCACGGTTTGCCAAGCCGTCGTGGCCATGTTTTCACTCTGCCCGACATACCTCCACCTTTACACACATTTTTCGGGTATAATCCAAGCATGTCAAGTCCTGTACTTCTAGCACCGCCAAATATACGATCTCTAGTTGGTCTTCTCCTACATTTTGTCTCCATTTTCTTTGAAATAAATGAGAATCCAATGATTTTACATAGTGATCCAACGCACACGGCCCTGTACATGGCCATTGCGTCTTGTTTATGAAGCGGGGAGGTGCCCGGTTGTAAGAACTAGGTGAGATACGCATCGAACAAGGTATCGCCAGACGGGGCGGGTGCCGACCTGTATCGCTATGGAAAATCAATGGATTCTTATTAATTTCAAACAAAATGGAGAAATTAGGCATGGCATGTTCATAAAGGATATCTAAGGATGTTTCTCTGTTAATAACTCCAGCTGGCACCATTGGATTCTATGCTAACAAGGTGTGTAAACTTCAGGTATGTCGGAACACTTTTTCAAATCCTCCATGTGCATTTGTTTCTAGCACCGGTCGGCTTGGTATAGTGGACAGCGAGCTCGTCTACTGCCACAGCAGCCGGGGAACGATTCCCCGTTGAACCCTGAACGGTTTTTACAGGAAATTAATGGAGTAGTTGACTTTGTATAATTCGCCAATTTATTAACTTGCTCAGGTTCTAACCAGGATCGTCTTAGAAAAAAAAAATGAAGTCTCAGAGTGTGGTTATACCCTGATAACGGAACGGGGTTATGACCAAAAAAGCACTGAATCGTGAGATAATAAGCTATTAATGGATGAATAACCTACCACAAGTGGTGTTTGGTGGGTTTGAATTCACCAAAGACCAATTGTGGTAGAATATTTATCCATAAATAGATCATAAACTATGCAGGTTTAGCAAATTATATCAATTATTGACATAGAAAGTTGCAATTACTGTACATAAAAGTATGATTATGAGTCTCTATGACTACTGTAGTCACATTTATTTCGAATGTAGTAATGATGACAATCCGAAGAAACCCTTATGACTAGGGGATAGAACCTGTTTCCGGTGCAGTGTAGACAACTGACTTGCTACATGTGATATCTGGTGTTTAGAAGTTAAGTCGTAGGTGAGATATGTTACTATTCAGAGTGATGTACAAACTCTCTAAGGAAAAAAAACTTATATTGAGCGAAGACACAATGACTGATTGACCAGATAATTTTGGTGCAATCTTAAAATGTTTTGAATGTAAGAGCATGCTGCACGGCTTTATTTTGCATACAAATATTTTTCTGTTTCAGGCTTGTTGGACGGTACCTCCTTATCCACACCCCTGGGACATTTGTAAGTACTCAATCAGAATGCCATGTCATAGGAGCAAGCTACATATTAATGTGATGAGGATGATTATTTCAGTTACAGTCTCACAAGTAGGAGATCCTGGTTATTTATATAATGATTTAGGTCCTAAATCAAAGTCTGTGTTGATTTAGCATCAGGCGTAGTGCTTACTTGAAATATAAATTTATACATTTTCTTGTTACAGTCAGCATTCCTGTTTCTAATTCTGCAAAAATACTTTCAGTGCCAGGTGAGTATGATCAAATATTTTAATATTTGGTGCTGATTACTTTCGCAACCTGCCAATGTCAAGAGTCCTTCACATGGGTATTCTAACCGAAGATTGAAAATTGTGTAAAAAAAAAAACAATTAGTTTAAGAATCAACAAAAGGGATTGATGAAGTAATACAGAAAAAAAAGAGAAAATTGAAAAAAAAAAGAAAAAAATCTACAGAAAATGATTTCTTGCCCCTATCATTGCTATCTTACACAGAACATAGTTTACCCAGATATCTGGATGGGTGTTGTGGCCCATGCTATTCATGCTGTCCTACAGTATGTGCTCCTCTACCAACTTAACATGGGAGTTGAGTAAGTCTATTCTTTCTTCTATTAAGTGATTATTTAATGTATGTATACATCTTTCTGTTAGAAATAAAATATGTACATGAACATGTAAATAGATAAAACATACTCATGAAGGCATGACCATATGTACGACCATACTGCCACCTGGGGGAATACTCTCATCTTTTGAACCGTGAACACCATATCTTCCATGATTTAACTTTTTATTCTAGTGGATCTGCTATTGCACAAGCATCCTACTATATCATCAGTCTCTTGTTCCGGGTTTTATATTTCTTCTACTCCAACAAGGTTAAAGTGACTTGGGGCGGTAAGTCAGGCCACCATTGAATTCTGCACCATTGTTGGTTTTAATTGTTCATCTGGTTAGTCATGTAATTATATTCAAGCAAATGATTACATAAATTTGCACTTTGTTGGATATGCTCTGGCTACCTGTGGATTTATAATTTCAATTATGTTGGGCCAGTCCTGGACCTGATTCTACAGTAATTTCTCCTCTAGAAGAAATTCCATTCACTTTATAAAAAGGACATCTATCAGATAATTATTGTCAAAATGTCATACATGGGCCCCCTGGGAGGCCCCGCCAAAACATATATAATTTCAATATTAAGTGCTGCTCATACAGAGCAGTCATAGTGCATTACCTATGACCTTCCATTGTAATTTTGAGGGTTTCGAATTTCAGTGTCTGTGCTCAGAAGTACCTTTAAAAGAATGCCTTCCTGAACCTGCTGTTTATTGCTTTCAGGGTGGACATGGCAGTGCTTCACCAACTGGGGCCCGCTGGCTAAGCTCGCTGTGTATGGGTCTGTTCTATTTTGTGCTGAGTGGTGGGCGTATGAGGTATGCACAATACTAGCAGGTCAGTTACACCTCACTGAATCAGAAGGGCATTTCAATTCAACGTAGTATAATTCTATTTCTTTTGCTGCTACAGTTTCAGATTAAGGAAATCTATGTTTCCATTTCATGAAGCAATCAAAAAGGTCTACCAACGCCCCAATATTTCAGCTACGACAAGGTCACAGAGCATTCAGAGCAAGAACTGGTTACTGGACAGCAGCAGCTCACAATTAATGTCATCATTCTTATCTTAAAGTTGGTGCAAAAACAGATTTAAAAATTTGTGAAAACATGTCTAAATCATCTCTAAATGCTAATCTCTTGTGCTATGCATACACTGTTCAAATCACTGTTTGCACGTAGGGCCTCGTAATGATGTGCCCAATCACGACACAGTACACTTCACTGGATAGCCCCTAGCATTCCTGCTTACCGTGGTACCACCTGTTGGCTAGTCTGACATATGTTTAGTGGTTGAAAATGAGGACAAATTAAAAGGATAGGAATAAATTTATACAGGACATAGGTATTCTATGTTTTGGAGCAGAAATATTTCATATAATCATTAGATATTTTAGCACATGGTGTAGATTATTGTCTACATTGTAATTAAAGAGAAACCCTAAATTTCATACTGTGACAGCTCACTTTCTTTAATCATCAATCTGGTGCAGAAAATAAAACATGAGATAATTTATTTGCTTTGCCATAGGCCATAATAGACAGAGAATTCCCCAACCCTTACCTCTATTGGTGTATAGATCAATTCATCTGAAAATCATTCAGCTTTTTACTACCATCTGCCATTCAAAGAATAAATAAGATGTTCTAATTTACAGGCATACTTGGGACAGCGGAACTTGGTGCACAAACCGTTGCATTCAATATTAATGAATTTGCCTTTGCAGTAAGTAAACATATGAATATATATATATATATATATATATATATATATATATATATATATATATATATATTTATATATGCTCTATATACCATACTCATTGTAGAGAGCACACATGCTCAAATAAGCACAGATTCCTTTTTACATACCTAAGTGCACACCACTGCAAACACTTTAGGGATGCACATGTTTATTAGAATTAGCTTATTAGAATGTCTTTTTTAAGCATCAAGAATTGAATCTCCTCACATAAATTCCTGTTATAGTTTTTTTTTGTTAGAACCCCTCTGCTTCCTTTACTAGATCCCTGCTGGATTTGCTCAAGCAACAATCATCCAAATGGGGCAGTACCTAGGGGCTGGGAAGCCACAAGAAGCCAAGACAATATCCAACATATCCTCCGTCTATGTTGGTGGGTATCTAAGACATCATGCAATGCATTAATGCACCCTACCGCGTAATGCTTCAGAAGGGGGGCTGACTGGTGTTACATAATTAGGGAGGGTGGGGGTAGGTTATTTTGTTACAAAGTGTAACAAGGGGGATTCAAAAAATGACCAAGTTTATGTTACGTAATATTTGAGTGGCCTCCCTGCTTGGAATATTTCTCAAGTGAGCAAGATAAAAAAGAAATTGGTTGAACCCCATCTAACATGTCACACCTGGTTCAGACTCTTTCAGTTGAAAACAGGGCCTACCTAAGGTATTGGCTCTAACCTTATCAACATAAGCGAAAAGGTTGTCAATGAGAACAATCCGCACCTAGGGCTACAAGATAAATTTGACGAGTTACTTTCTGCTAATTTTCAAGACCCTATTTCTTTCAACACCTTGTGCTCATAATGCATTGTTTTCATGTTTCAGTTATAATTGGTGTAATTTTCCTCATTATCATATTGGCGTTCCCTGATGTGCTTGGCAGGATTTTTACCAATGACGAGTAAGTATTGAAAATTGAAGCACAATTGTTGTTTGTATCCTCATGCATAGCCCGGACAATGCTTTCTAATTTGCACAAACCATGTATTGTGAAGAGAACATTCCTGCTATTGCTGTAGTTATGCACCTGTTTGACGATGCACTTGAATAGGAATTTGAGACAATTTAAAGAGAGCATCCAAGTTTCAGAGGATGCTAAGCCTGT
The DNA here is from genome assembly GCA_949317995.1 of Acholoe squamosa. Classification (NCBI taxonomy): domain Eukaryota; kingdom Metazoa; phylum Annelida; class Polychaeta; order Phyllodocida; family Polynoidae; genus Acholoe; species Acholoe squamosa. The sequence continues at coordinate 12,174,696 of OX439042.1, forward strand.
GCTCAAATGAGATGTACACTTATTTGAGACCCTTGCGCGTAAAAGGGCAATTATGGTATGTTGATCACATTGAGTGGATACACAGGTGAATCACTCCATACTAGTTGATGCACTTGGGGCATCACAAAGACAAAGTAGCATGAATAGAACAATGAGGGATCATACCCAGCAAATTGTCGTTATCTGTCGCCATGATTGGTCATCAATGGTGACTCCTTTCTGAGTGATAACTCACTGCGTCATCTTTCGCCACTGTGTGTCAGTCTCACATGGCATGGCAATTTATCACAACAGTCACCAACATGATCTCACTCACTGCGTGAGTATGTGCCACCCCTTGTCATCCCTCACAAAGCATGGTGACTTATCACCACCATCGCCAACATGGATCTAACTCACTGCGTGAGTATGTGCCACTGCCTGTCAACTCTCACTCAGAATGGCGGCTTATCACAAGCATCGCCAACATGGATCTGACTCACTCTGTGATTATGTACCACTCCCGTGCCACTGGCATCAACTCTCACACATAATGGCGACTTATCACTACCATTGCCAACATTGGTCTCACTCAATGCGTGAACTTGTGTCACTCCATGTCAATGCTCTCTAAGGATTGCATCATCTGTCACTCACTCTCACTAAGAATGGCAACTTATCACCACCATTGCCAGCCTTTGTCTCACTCAATGCGTGAATTTGTGTCACTCCAAGTCAATGCTCTCTGAGGATTGCATCATCTGTCACTCACTCTCACTCACAGTGGCAACTTATCACCACCGTTGCCAAAGGTGTTGAGACAGCACCACTGTTCCACATGTAGCCTATCTAGGAAGTGTGGGCATGAAGTATAAGTCCCATACGTATCAAATGTGCTTTGTTTCACACTGATTTCCATGTAATACTTCAGAGTTGAATCAAACAAGATTATATAGAGAGAATATCAATTGAATTTAGATAGAGGTATCTCTAAAATGAAAGCAACTATCCATAAACACCTTTTCTCTGGTTACAGGAAAAATACATAGGGAAATATCAACATGAACACCTTGTCTGTGGTTAGAGGGAAGATACATATGGCAATACCTTCTCTGGCAAAACATACTTTGATCTGGCAGATGTGAGGCTGCATGATTACCAATGTCGATGATCATGAGCTTTTCATCTAACAAGGTGAGTGATCACAAGCGTCGCCATCACTGTTGAGTCTGAGTGATCACCACTCTCGCCATCCATGGTGAACCTGCGCTATGATGTGGTACGCGTTTCACCTAGCGAGGTGAGTGATCACTCATGTCGCCATCCCTGGTGAGGATGAGTGATCACTCATGTCGCCATCCCTGGTGAGGATGAGTGATCACGATCCTCGCCATCCCTGGTGAACATGTGCTATGACGAGGTGCGTGTTTCATCTAGCGAGGTGGGTGATCACCCGCGTCGCCATCCCTGGTGAGTCTGAGTGATCACCATCCTCGCCATCTGAGGTGAGGCCATGTGATCACCACCATTGCTATTCCTGGTGATCTTGTGCTATAGCGACGTCGTGTTCCATCTAGCGACATGTGTGAGCCACTTCACACAGGTTGACGAGGAGTCACAACAATTTGCTGGGTACAGACTTTAGAGGATCAACCTTTTCCTTATATCACACAGGGATGTGCTGGCTATCATTGTTTCTGTTATGCCCATCCTGGCTTTCTACTTATTCATAACCGGCCTGACTGTAAGTATAAAATTAGCAAATAAGTCAGTGTGAAACACATAAAAGGCATATACATATGGGGCATCCATAAAATTAATGATGCTGTGTAGCAAAGAGAGTGGGGAGGTGGGGGGTCCAAGCCTGCTGAATATTTGGATATTAAAAGCATAACAAAGGGGGAGGGGTCAAAAAGGGTAAAACGAAATCATGAGGTCATTAATGGACAGCCCCTATGAAGCCTTGCCCGTGTTTCAAAACATAGCAAAGGATGTTGTACACATATATGTATAGAGACCTTTCTTAAGTTGTGACCCAATTCACTGAGAAGGTCATGTTTATCGGTACAGTCTGCATCAAAATTCAGAGGTTTATCAAAGTTTACAGAAAGATTTTTAAGTTATACATACGTTAATGTTAAGCATAAACAGAAACATAAAAACAGTTACTCCAAAAAGATTTTTAACATCCAATGAAAACATTTTATTTTATGCTAAGAAATATAATTTTGACTTTATGTTCCCAAACCTTTGCTCGGTATCATAATACAATATGAGAGATCTAATAATTGCGTTGTGTATGTTTCAGATTTTAACCCGCTATGTATTCCGATCTGTGGCTAAGCAGAAGGAGGCAGCCATTTTTGTGTTTGCAACCTACTACCTGCTTGCCATGCCGCTTGGCTTTAGCCTCGCGTTCCTCACGCCACTCCACATATCTGGTAAGTATTGCTTCTAGACGTTAACTTCTCCATTTTCACAATTGAGATATTTTCATGGATAGAGTTTCTCATCGAGATGATATGCAAATTTAGGGCAAGAGGAATTTCCCATTAAGGTTGAAGTGTAAAGTGCTATCTATGCATAGAAGGCTTCCCTCGCTTACAAGTAACAAGGGGATTTTAGTACATGCCCCTAATTATCACCTGTACCTGTGCCACTTCCTTATGATGACTGTCAGAAATAATGGCAATAAGGTTGTTCTGCCTATTTGTAGGAATGTGGATTGGACTGTTGGTTTCTAGCAGTGTGCTGGCAGTTGTCATGACAATCAGATACATGTGGTTCTTTGATTGGGAAGCAATTTCTGTTGAGGTAACACGATTTAGATAAAACCACAAACATATCCTAGGGACTAAATCTATGGTACAATATGGGTATGACCTGTCTATGCTTTTTCAATTGACCTATATCCAATGACAGATTTAGGCATGCACTGAAAACCTGGAAGATCTGAAACTAGTCAGCGGTGACCACTTTAGGTCCTCAAGTTGACGATACCTAAAACTACAACTTTAGGTAGTCAAAATGAAGACTTTAGGTCATCATCCTGACAACCTGAGTCATCAGTATGACACCTCTGTACTGTCAGTATTGTCATACTGACGACTCAGCTGTAGTTTTATGTATCGACAACTGGAGGACCTAAAGTCGTCACCGCTGACTAGTTTAGGATCTTCCAGGTTTTCAGTGTGCAATACATAAACAAATATCCTTGACCATGGAATATTTTTGCATCGTATTCACCGAGGGGAGGCTGTCCACATCCAACGAAACCATTATATGGCTGAATGCGAGCTGTCCATATCCAATGATGCGGACAGGCCTTATTGGGGTGAATGTCATGGCTACACAGGTTTGAAAGTGATAGGAACATATATTTTACTCAGCATGTCACACGATCACCAGGCATGAAATATGCACATATTGTATTCCACACCCTCCCCCCATCGAATATGGTGGTTCTAGTACTAATTTATGGTAACGGTCATATCTGCCATGACATAAAGGAGCATGAGACTCTCCTCATCCTGCAAATCCTTATTTAAAGTCAGACGAGCAATAGACCTTATAGTATTGAGGGCCAAGGCACATATTGCATGATCAAAGAGTCTGTGTAATGGTCACCTCCATGTCATCTTTTAGTGTAATCCAGTCATTTTCATCTAGGCACAGGTACGAGCATGTGTGAGGAGACGGAGCAAGGTGGCTGAATCCGATGTCCAACATTGTAAGTTGTAGTTGCATGAGTAATTAAAAAGCAAGCTCCATGAAATGGAAACTTCTAGGATCATTTATGTAGTAAAAGCAGTCCCAGGTGCCGATTATAGGTTCTTTTACAAAGTTAGGTAAGGAGATTTTTTTTTTGTGAGGTGGCAACACCCAGGTGATTATGGAATCAATTATACCCTATCCCTGGCTCTTTTACAAGACCAGCACTTATTACAAGACAGTGATTATAGTGTGAATTTCAATTTGAATACCACTGTGTGCCCAGTGCTTATTCAAGACCCGTGTTTATTTCATGACCCAGCACTTAAACCAGTACAGTACATTTATAAGTTTTGATTGTCATTCATAACTTACAGATTGTTAGAGACATCAGTACTATTGTGCACAATGCGTTTCAGGTTTGATAACAGAGAGTGTAAAAAAGCACCAATACGGCTCTCTACAGAAGCCTTGTAAGAAGCAATCCCTGGAGCAGACAACAGAGGCCCTCGATTTGTCACAGCACACCTCATCTCATCACATGTCTCTGGATGTATCAAAACATGTACTGCCAATTGAGAAGAAGGTAGAGGCAGTCACATGGCGTCAGGTTGTTACCAAGGGTCTGGTCATCCTGCTGTTTGTCTTCATCCTCCTGGTTGGTGTGATTGCGAGGCTCGCTACAAACAGCATTATCATTAACAATAGGGCACCCAGTGGTGTATTAACAATATACCCCATAGCTAATGTTACATGTTGATGTAATAGCAACATAACTCATGATACCTACCTTTGAAGTGTCCCGGACCAGAAGGCAGTATATACTTTTAAGTTCAGTGGATACTGAGAATAAACTGATCAACCACTGCACATTTCAGTAGCCACTAATAAAATTCTCCCAAAACAACTGACTTTACACTGCCTTTTTCAGTACAGATTCAGTAGTCTACTGACTCTCAACTGAATTTGCAGTGTGAATACAGTAGCCTACTGATCTTCTACTGGTATCACTCAGTCCATTCATGGGCTAGTGCTGATGAGTTAGACTCATCTCTGTGATATATTTGGGGATGTGTAAGCCTCTTCACCAAATAGTATGAAACACAAATTTAACCACGTTTTGACCCCCCCCCCTACCCCCTTGTAAGACTTTGTAACATAATAACCAATTCCACTCCCTAATTACATAACCAGTCAGACCACCCCCCACCCACACATTAGTAACTCTTTGCATTCTAATCGACAATATGCAGGCTTAATTGATAAATAGACCTTCTTTTAAATCAATATGACCCCTCTCCTTCTTAATTTGACAGGGAAAACATGAAGATGCTTTAAATGCTTATATATGTGATGCATTTACCATTTTTGTTATGTAACACTTGGGGACACCCCCCCCCCTCCTCCTGTCACAAAGTGTAACAAACTGCATTGACCCCCCTCGCCCTATGGTGTTATAATAATATTTGAACAGCCCCTTATGGTAGTTATTACAGAAAAAAAAACACAAATAGACTAAAGGGGTACACATATGAATGTGGGATTTTACTCAATTCTTTCTTTGTCACCATCATGACAATTTTCAAATATAATTTATAATCACTGATTCACTATTTTCCCACCTCAACATAAATGCTGCTGTTATACTACTATATCAAAGCTTTATCATTATTGGCTTATGTTCTACTATGGAAGTGTTTACTCAGTACTACTGATTTGCTACTGCTCTAGTCGCAAAAGGGTCACTTCTTGCAGATAGATTTGACCTGGCCCTCTGTTTCCCACTCCTTCCTATAGGTTACATGGAACTAATTCCATTTCCTCTATGTTTCTATATAGCATAACACACAAAAACAGCCCCCCGTAATGTTCGTTGGTAATATTTTCGACCGTAGCAAGATTAAACCATCTCTCACACACAATGTGTTAGAATATAGGATAGGCTTAACCCTGAAAATCTTAACTAAGGGAGCGATACGTACAGCAAGTGCCATTCTACCCTATTTTGGGCCTCAAAACCTCCATTGGCCAGATGAACATTTGCAGACCTGATAAAATCCCCAAACATTGGCATAATATAAAAACTCATCTACTGATCCATTTAGGAACTATTTGGGGTCACTTGTGATTTTGTTCATAATTTTACCAATATTTCTTGCATATGATTTCTAAGCCAATCAGCACCCAGATCACCTTCAGTGCAGGCCTGAATACCATATGACTCACGAGAGGGCAGCATTTACGTCCATGTAACCTCTAGATGTTGCCTTTAGTTCCTTCTTCATCCTCCAGGTGGCTCTTTCCACCCCTTCCGTGTCTCATCAAATAATTATGGTTCACCTCTCTCTTTCTTTCTGGCCAAACGGGGGTTCGGGGGCAGAGCCCCCGATCAAGGATATATGCCAGATCTCATCTGAATTTGAATTACATTCAGATGAGATCATCTGAAACTTATGGAAACTTACATGGAAGATTATTATTCAGATGAGATCTCATCTGAAAGGGGGGGGGGTTATCCGGGGGATGTGGCCGGATGGGTCTCTCAGGGAATGAAATGTTTATGGGGCGGTATGATGTCAGTCCACTTCCGGCCAGGTAAAAGATTTGAGAAGACGACCAGATGCGCTCTAGTCCCCTCCTATATAGGTCACACACACCCTCCTATGTAGGTCACACACACTACTATGAAGCCACAAGTAGTTGATGGGGATGTAGCTCAGGGGGCTAATGCGCCAGAGAGTAATCAGAAGGACCCAAGTTCAAGAACCCAAAGGGACAGAAAAACTAGTAGGAGCAAGGAGGACAGTAGTGATACAGTGGACACTCTATTAGTACTGCTTTCTGCCTTCAGCAGTGGCTCGGAAGTGGTCTACTACACTGCATAGGGGGTTGTGGCAGTAGACCACTGATCAACTACTGCACCTCATTTGCATATTTCAGACATACTGATCTGCCGCTGCTTTAATACTGATATTGCACTGCTCTACTACTGGACCACTACTGCTTTAATCTGTGGTGTATGGCAGGGGAATAGCAGTGGATACTGAAACACCACTGTTACCCATACTGATCTGGTACCGAAACACTACTGCTGTGCTCCACTGTTCATGTACTGCTTCTGTACTGTTTTTTCCACTGCATTCTGGCCCGGGGTGGCAACACATTCCTGATTTGGTCAGACCATCAGATATTATACCAATGATTATGTCTTGAAGTCAGGGCATGGTATTTAGCAGACAACAAATCCTATAGCAATTATATCCTTTAATACACCACACTACGTTTCAACTTTACCAGTGCTGCCACCGTCTGCTTACACTATGTAGACAAAACAATCAGGTCTCACAGATGTAAAGTGGTAAAATAAGGTCTCAGTATATTATATAGTTGAGAAAACACAAAACAAAAATGTGTTCACGCTAACCCAATCTGTCCATAACTATTCATGACATGTTCATATCTATAGAATTATCCAAACATTCATTGATTTATTGATTGATTTAAACCGTCCTACCTCCGCATCCTCTAGGAGAATGGCGTTTATTTGAGACCCAACATCTAAACCGGCAAAGACGGTATGCATATTGTCCTAAATAGAAATATAAAGATCACATTGGAGCTGTGTATATTGTGGTGAGAAAATATACAGCCCAATACAACCTTGCCAGATGAAGTATATAAGTTGTAAGAGCTGTCAAATTCTCTTATGTATAGATGAATGGAAATAGAGACGATAAAGGTATAATAACAATATAATGAGTCAAGTAAATTCATTAAGTCAGGTACTGTATATCGATATAGAAGATATAAAGTATAATACAAAGATACTTGCTAGTAGAGATATAAATGGTAATGGAACATAGAGTCCTAAGAGGGGTTTACAATATGTACATAATGATAATGACATGAGTATATAGTATGAGGTGGTCGGCACGTGTCATAAGTCTACAGCGATGTACTAGTGGTGAGGAGCACTTGAAAATAAACATAGGGATAAAAAGTATAAGTAAGCACCTGGGAGGATTATAGGTAGGATGAGTGAGCTGGAGGTGAGCAGTGCATGGTGAGGAGGGCTTGGAGAAGCATGCACTCATAGAGGAGGGTTGAGGATATGTACGTTTAGCCTGTAGCAATATACCCGGGGTCTTGGACTATTTCAAGCAAGATGCACACAGTGGAGGTCGAATCCCACTTGGTGAAAAATGACTCAAATATCTTTGCGATTTTGATTCTCTTGCGAATTTGGGACCTTCCCCAAATTTGCAAGGATATAACTGCAGTAGGGTGTATAGAACACGAGGGCACTGTTGTGTTTATTCATGTACTCCTTGGGTTATTTTGCATTTGTTGATGTTTATATCTCTGTGGATTATGTATTTCCTGGCCTAAAATCGCAAAAAAAGTGCTTGTGTTCTATTCACCCTACTGTAGTTATATCCTTGCGAATTTGGGGAAGGTCCAAAATTCGCAAGAGATTCAAAATCGCAGAGACATTTGAGTCATTTTTCGCCAAGTGGGATTGGACCTTTAGTAATAGTAATGGTTTGAGGGTGAACATTGGACTATTGTAATTGTGATTATCCTCAAATAAAACCAGTGATATGTAACAGCGTCTTGGTACTTGGATCATACAGTGGGCAATCCGGGGCCATATCACTTGAGCATGGCTTATCCAATATGAACAGGAAGAACGACACGACTTAATAATGCACTTAAAATAAACCTTTATTATACAGTACTACAGACGACATTTAGCCCAACATTTATATATGGGAGTAATGGTGGTGGTGGGTTTGAGGGGGGTGGGGCAAAAGCTTTTTCCACCTCTTGACTATGAAGGGGGCCCTGTGAGGGGGTGGGCAAAAATAATTATCTGTTATCCATTTTTGCGCTCCAACAGGTTAAAAGGGCCCATTCACGCATGGTTGTTGGCTCCTCAGGTTGGGGGGGGGGACGGTAAAACACCCAACCCCATGTTGTTGAAAAAATGACCACTCCCAAATGGTTGAGCTTCAACTCAAGGTGCGTATTCTTTGTCATTGATCACTCTTAACTAAACGTACATAACTGAGTGTTCAGAAGGGGCCTAAGATCGGTCAGGTGATGGTGAAAGAAGAGGTTGTTAGCTACCATTATCTATAATTGTTGTATTAACCCTTTAGGGACCGCTGGTGCATTAATGCATCATGCCCACACTCTATTTACAGTGCATTGCTTTTATTTTTAGAAAACAACAGGAGCTACTCTTAGTACAAATCCAATGACTCTACAGTAGGTTGCCCTGTACGCAGAACTCTGGCATTTACTGCCTATTTACAATTTCAGCTAAGAGTGTACTGGTCAGCATGATGCCCAAATGAAGTGTGTCAATCCTGTTAGGGTCGCGAGGGCAGCATTCATGCATCATGCCGACCAATGAGCATGATGCATGAATGCATTGAAAGGGTTAATAACAGTAATGGTGGTTAACTACAATTACCTATAATTGTGGTGTTAAAGGTATCACAATTACACCGACAATGAAACCTACAGCTGTGATCATCCTGCCGTAATTACCACACAAAGTATACAAGCATCTGTGATATGACGATATCAACACAACCATCGACCCTTTTAGTAGAGCATGGTGCTCAGAATTCTTCCTCACAATGGGACAATATTCAAAAACCGCCGTAAAGATGTCACCTATACAGGGGGTTGTTAAAATATAACATACTTCTATATTGAGTGTATCGGCTCTGTAGGGTAGTCAGAATGCACACATGCAGCATTGGCGAGTTTCTCACTAGAACTGCATTCCTGCATGAAGATTATAAAAGGGTTAAAGTGCATCAAAGCGGTGTGATGTTTCAAGGGTTAACCATATGAATGCCGATAGTCAAGCAGTGCACCGTGCCCATCAATCTGCATGCCCTTTAATGAAGTCGACTGCATGGTCCTCTTTTGTTATCAACAGGGGTAGGGGTTGGTGAAATGTTGGAGTCCGAAAATTTGTTGTTAAAAAATGACTACTCCCTAAAGCATCACGCCAACCTTACAGGACAGATGCCATCCTACAGGATCGTTAGAATGCATTTGATACCAGACATGTCTTATCTTTACCCTACATCACTGCTAATGTTGTGGATAATCAGCAGAGCCTGTAGACCAAGTATAAATATTTACTCCCTGTTAATTAGAATAATAGCTGTAGACACAATCTTTGTAGACACAAGTCCATCCAAGCAATCTTTCATTCTGTTTTTTACCAAAAGCGATGAAGTAAGATAGTGCCCAGCAGTACATAAGACAGCACACTTTGCATGCCCTTCAGCAGCGGAGCATAGCGTCCCGAATCTTTAAATGAATCTTTGATGTATTCATGTGTGCTGATGTCCTTTGTTGATGTCCTGTGGTTCAAAGAAGGCAGCCAGTCTTCAAGTCGCCATCTCTGTCTGTGAATGGTATATCTCAATGGTGTGTGAGAACACAGTATTATTGTCTGTACTCCTAGTGGCGTCATGCTTGAGGTGCATAGTTGGTTTAACGTGGATATATATGCGGATACCCTCCTCCCCCTCCCCCGGCTTGAGGACACTTGAATGACAGGCCTTGAATTTAGTTGTCATTATTAAGAGGTTGCAACATCTTGAATTTGTCAGCTTTTGCACCATTTACAGTATACTAGCTATGTACTCTGAAGGCACTTTTTTCTCTCTGTGTACAAACCCCTATCAGTTTGCCAAGGATTGCAAACCGAAATATATTTTCCCTTTTGCCTGGAAATTAAGGGAATTGTTTGTGATATAAACTTAGATTCGCCACTTAGGTATTCATTCACAATACATTGCTTTTCTCAGGGCGATTTCCCTGATGACTCTATGGTGCATGATGCTTTAACGTGGTCCATAGCTCAACAGTAAAAAGAATGTCATCGAAATAATTCCTGGTCCCAAAGTTGCCAGAGAGCTGTCGTTATTTTCACAGAGATGTCGTTATATTCACAGAGATTCCTTGTACCACCGTACTGCCATCTGGGCTTCTTACAAAAAACTACCCTGGATCCCTATTTGTATAATTACAGTGGTTCACTGTTCAGTTTTACAAGGATCCCTGGTAGATTCAACAGTTATTTCTTACAGTGTCCTACCCCTACCTTGGGATCCTTGAATGACAGTCTGAAGTTATAGACTAGAATCAAAATGAGCTTTTAAACTTTCTAGGGGCATTTCAGAGTAAAATTTGAGAACATACTTATTATTATCTGCCAACATGAAGAGTCTTACTGACAAGTTGGATTTGACAGTTTCTGCCTCATTTACTGTATGCCGCTCATTCTGAATACCCTGTATTTTTTAGTGAACAGGTACCTAAGTCCTACCATCAATTTACAGATGACCGAAATCTAAATTTCGTTATTTCCTTCAGGGTAATTTGACGGGATGTAATCTTAGATGGCCATTTGGGGTATTCACCCAATACAATATACTGCTTTCCTATATAGATGTAATTTGCATATATGATGTATGGTGCCAGCATGATCTAAGTTGGTCGATATGGCACTTTGAACCCTGACGAGCACTAGTCTGGATATACCTCCCTTTTATGTTGGCTTTGCCATTCTTGCATCCCACCTTGTTTGGCAAGTCAAGCATTGGTAAAAAAATCCATATAGAATAGGGTTATATTTAACCAGGTGAATCCTTCATTAAAGAAGAAGAAGCATTACGATTGAATTTCTAGTTTGATAGAAACCGGAGCTTATCCCATTAGGTGAGTGAGTAACAGATGTTTAACGCCATTTCGACAGCTAAGGTCATATTCATGGCGAGAACTACATTACACAATTTCACAGGGGAATGTGTCAGTGCCTGCGCATATGTGCACCACACACATCCCGAGGGGATAGGAAAGAGGAGAAATAGACCCTTTTAAGTGGGCTAGGGAGGCCCGATCGCATTAGGTGCCAAATGCATGAGAGGAGTTGGCATTGACAATTTGTGCCTGTATTAACGGATGATCCTAATGGCTGCTTTCCCCAGGACCCCTCTAAATAATTCATACACTGCAAAAATGGTGTTTAGATTTTAAACATGTTTAGGTCTAAACACGTTTAAAACCTAAACATATAGGTCAGTTAGGTGTCTCACCGACTACACATTTAGGAAATGAACACTTTTATTCTAACTACATAAACATTTACGTTAAACATGTTTAGATGTTTAGAGTTGAGACAGTTGAATAATAGGTGTTTAGATTTAAACATCAATATGTTTAGATACTTGGATGTTGAATCCACACCAGGTAGCAGCACTACCTTTGACTGGACTATCTGCACACAGTTATAATCAATTGTTGTGACAAAAGTCCCCAAATCCCATGTTTATCATGGTTTCATTTGATAGAATGTCATGTGAATAGAAAGGGCAATAGAAAATTGACTAGATTCAGCTCATGCCACCATCATTACCATAAAATAATCAATAAACTCCATGACTGACACCTATTTGATGTTATTCTGGAATAGATAAGGCAATGTCCTTCCTGCCAAGCTGTTGTACTTTCTCAAGTCTCTCATTCTGATGCAGTGTGTAATATATGTACACGTATATATATAGCTGTGGCTGACATCTTTGGAGACTTTGACAAGTAAATACCTGCTGATGCCCCCCCAGTAAATGAGAAAAAAACAACAAAATATATCTATGTTTTTTAATGCATACATGTCTGCAAACCTTAACTCTCCATCAAATCATTTAAACATCTAAACACAAAAATTCATAAACACCTAAACACAAAAATTCATATATCTAAACACAAAAGTTTTAACCTAAACACCTACATTTCTAAACACTTGAGCTAAGCACATTGTTTGGCTAAACATGTTTAGGAAATTAATGTGTTCACAAAAACGTTGCAAGAAAATGTTTAGAATTGTGTTTAGGATCTAAACACCATTTTTGCAGTGTAGAGCTGTATAACCATTATATTTCTGAATGTTGCACTAATGGTGCCCTGGTTACATTAATGCATCATGCACGCTGACTCCATGCGGTGATACACCATTTAGGGTTTGGCATGATACATGAATGCAACTCTTGGAAAAGGACATGCCAGGGATGCATCATGACAGTCATACTTTGTAACATTAGTAACCCATAAAGGGTTAACCACTCTCCCTAACACCACCATTGAGACAAATCCAAGAGCTCATCTTGGATAGTCTTGGTATTGTACACGAGTATTTTATAGATGTGTAATGAGATGTGAGTCACTACCTAAGGTGGCCACTTAGCTTCTACATCCACCACAGACCTCAGGGAGTACCGTAAATTCTTTCATATAAGCCGCACCTAGTATCAGAACCCAAATCAAAGTGTGGCTTAACGTATGTGCCCAAAGCCAGGGTACAGCTTATACAGGGGTATTTGACAGTATAGAATAGTATTAAACTGCCAATGTTCAAGCCTCCGGTGTGGGTTATAGCTCATTGCAAAGTCGAGGACGCGGCTTATATGAGGTTGCGGCTTACACAAGAAAATTGACGGTAGTCTACCTGTAGGTGGGCGGACCCACACATTACAGCCAGCTGTAACATGGCATGAAACTTCACCCCTAGGCATTAAAGGTCCCCCAGGGGCACTCACAACTACTTCTTATACATGACTTAACCCTTAAAGCAGAGCATTATTTCTAAATACTCATGACCCCTTTGGTTACACAATACACTAATGCAATGCTGGCTGACCTATGTGCCAACACTGCACCATGCTGAATGCCCAAGGACTTATGGAGGGGAGGGGAAGGGGATGTGAATGAGCCAGTCCCTTTTACCTCCCCCCCCCCGCTCTCCCTTCCAGCCTTCCCACCCCCTCATTTCACCCCACCCCACACCCCAACAACATTGGTGCCCTCCTTACTGTCTTCTGTCAACTTTGTGACCGACTTTGTTTATTTTTCATTTCTTGCTTCATATTTCAAAATCAGCCAAGCTTGACAGTCACAACAGGGAGTTGATACAGCTAATGGATAACAAGGAGAAAATAGGGAGCTTAGTTTATCTGTTCCCACCTGGTGGGAAACAGGAAATAAGGATATAGTAAAACAGACAAAAAGAATAAGCATTCGAAAGTACATGTATTGAGAAACTATTAATTAATTAGCATTTAGACACTTACATGGAGAGAGAGAGAGTGAGAGAGACAGAGACAGACAGACGGACAGACAGACAGAATCAAGGCAGATAGAGGAGAGGGCACCGGTAGTTGCCCAAGTGGGAGAAGGAATTGCCCGATAGTCAGGCAAAGGGAAAGCGACTGATTGAAACAAAATGGAATAGAAATGCAGAAAGAAGTAAGACAGGAATAGAGAATAGAAAGAGTACTCTAGAATGCCAAGTTATGTTCTTACTTGGTTTAAAGTAACTGTGAGAAGAGTGCAGCCATGCGTGACCTCCTGGGGGGCAGTCAGTGCTCAGGTACAGGAGGTATATACAAGCACCCAGAGGCCGTGCCACATCCAGGTGTGCTACTATTCACCTGTACATGTCACACCCTGGAGGACCACCAGACCCTAATGCTGACTGACCAGTTTGTCTCCAGGGTTGTATGAAGGAGTCCAAGTCTGAAATTACCATTGTTCAAGCTTGTCACACCTCTTGGTGGTTTGGATTTTAAACAGATGTGACAGCTGAGGACTGAGTACTTTGTTCTAACTGGGACAGGAGGAGGAGAACAGTGGAGTAGGGGAGGAGGATCTCCCAGGGTGTGTGAGTGAGCCTTAAGTGGACGCCTACCTGGCAGGCTTGTACCTGTAGAGGAAGCTGTGATGTAGAAGGGGTAGGAGGTAGGAAGGCTGACTGGGAGCCAGGACATACCTACCCGACAACATAGAGGGATACACCCGGACTCTGCTCACACCTAACCAGGTAGGTCTCTCTACTGTATTTGTGTGCATGTTTACAGATGTTTAACCTGTTTGACATGTATTTGAGGACAGGTATGTGCCCCTCTCACTCACATACTCCCCTCACCCTCTCAATAGAAGATGACAAGGAAGCAACAGGAACCTTCAGAACAACCATACAGAACGTTATGCAAGTCATATCTCTAGCTACGTAAGGATGCTGAGAAAAGAATAAATGTCATACATCAGCAGAAAAAAAAATAATAACTGAGCAACAAAAGCAAGTGTTCAAAAGTGGATGATACTAGAAGTGGCAATGGTGGGAGATCTGCCATACCAAACTCAATCTAAACCTTTCTGTTCTGGTGAATGTAGGGTGTATCTTGTGTAGCGGATGTCCTGTCTTGTCTCCTGTAGTCCAACACCTGTGGGAGTTTGCAGCAGACTAACCACCCACAACTAATACTGATAGAGATCCCCTTATATACATGCACATGGACATTTGCCTCGATCATTACTTGGGGAATACCACAGTATAACCACACCTCCCCTATATCTGTCAAAAAAGAGGTGGGGAGGTGGGTTTTTTTACATTCCTGAGCTGACTCGTATGAGGCTAAAAGTACCTGAGATCAATCTTAGCCCTTTAAATTAAGGACGTTAGAACTTCAGTGTGGTATGCCCATTGGTTAGTATGGCAAGCGAAACCTCATGGGCACACCACACAGACTCTTGGTGCCGTAAAAGCTTTTTACCCCTCTTAGGGGGAGGCGTGAAAAGAGTAGCCTCTTTTTAGCAAAACGGCAGCGGGAGCAACAAAATGTTTGACCAACGTTGAGTGGGGCTTGAAAAAGATATGATGGATCTTTGATCAGAAACAAGGCTGGGGTGAAGCGCAAAATGAGGTATTGCCCCTCCTCTTATTTCTTGGTAATTGGTTTAGATCCAGAATAAGTAAATAAGTTTATTTTCCACTATGGATAAACAGGATAGATTGCGCACAGCTTTTAGTTTATTCTACTGTTGGGCATGTACAGTACAGGCACTATACACAAGTGCAACATTCTCAGCTGAAAGTGTCAACCTACATTCTGTGGTCATTTCAGTGACTAATGTTACACTTACATCATCCACCCACACGTTGGTGCCTGACACAAAAGGTGAAATGGTTACCCTGAGTTAACCATTTAAAGGTCGCTGATGCAAGCCCATTGGCATGATGCACTAATGAAGTGCTGGTGAGACTGCTCACTAGCACTTCATTAGAGCATCATGTCGACCCTCCGGGACTGTATCAACCCTACAGTTTTGGCATGATACATGAACATAGGTAGTCCTAGCAGGTTACTCACCAGGGCTGCATTCATGCATCATGACGGCCATTGTTACATCCTGGTGAGGGGATCTCCCCCATATGGCTCTGGGATTACTTTTGGTTAACCAGAGAGTGGGATTCTATGAGATTATCCCTGCTGCCATCACAGCACTGCATACCTCACCGGCGCCTGTGAATCCATTTACTAACCCTTTAAAACGCCTCATATAAATCTACAGCAGTGGTGGGTTTGAATGTGACCTCCCCCCCCCTTCCGTTTTCCCTGCTGTTAATTTGCCCTATAAAGTCTGGGGTTTAATCTTCTAGGTTGGCCAAAAGCAAGTGGGACATGCCCCTCCCCTCACCCCCTGTTTCTCACGCCCATGGGATCGTGCATCCTGATGAAATGCATTTCTATGCATTTTTATGTTGCCTATATGGGATTAAAACAGGCATTTACATCAGTGGGTACTTTACTGTTTCTTCTTAGGCCACCATGTAATAACATACCAGAATTCCTCCATGATACTAATTTCATGCTTCACCTTTCACCCCTATACATCCTTACATAGTTATCATTACTTTCCCTCCCACATATCATATTATGTTCCCAACAGAATATCGCGAAGGCACTTTCATACAGGAAGTCGTTTTGTATAACTGTTTGACTGAATTGCAACATAGATGAAATTCACTGTGGTGATTCAGATAAGAAGGCATTTTATATTCCTGAGTGTACAATGTTTAATTCAGCTCTTTATGAATTCATATATATAAAATGTGTTAATTTGGCCAAGTAGTCTAAAAGATCAGCATGGCGAGAGGTATGAAAAAAGAGAGAGAAAAAACTTAAAAAACTTGAAATAAAAGCACATGACATGTAGAGTGTAGGCCTAGTTATATAGCTATGCATCTATAACTGAGGTTGGGCCAACAGATGCAATTAGCCACAATCTTTGAATACTAGCATGTCAAAGAATGATCCCTTAGTGACCTCTGATGAAGTCCATAAGCAAATACCCATTATAAGCTTTTATCATATTGGTAATGATTATATCATGCTGAAGAAACACAACCCACATATTGAGAAATTCAATATCTATAGGTGCAAGTAGAAATCATATAGCTCATGTCATGAATGTAGAACTTTTTCTCCCCGTCTGACAAAGTGTTATATCGCCTTATTAGCCACTTTGGTATAACCACCCTTGGTTTGGTGTTATCCATTGATATTACAGGTCCAGACTTGAGACATAATTATGAGATATCGATAGCCTTGAACAGTCAGCTCCAAACAAAATATTGGGGTAGAGGGAGAAATACAAGTTAAAGGCTAAATTCGACTTGAGCCGAAGCATATTAAGAAAATGTCGCCT
This sequence comes from Acholoe squamosa, assembly GCA_949317995.1. Classification (NCBI taxonomy): domain Eukaryota; kingdom Metazoa; phylum Annelida; class Polychaeta; order Phyllodocida; family Polynoidae; genus Acholoe; species Acholoe squamosa. The sequence continues at coordinate 12,191,961 of OX439042.1, forward strand.
AATTCATACCAAAATGTTACACAGAAAATGTGGAATTCATAATATATGTATATAATTAATATTTCAGCTAATTATTATTTCTTATCTCTGACTTATTGGATGGGGAATCAGCAGAGAAGCACTCCTGGTTTTCACGGTTTTATTTAACCTTCTAACATAAGATAAGACAATTTTCCACTCTTCTTTTTTTCAAAGTTTGTATCATGGGCTCCAGCCACCTACAAAATAACCATTCCATCCAGAACGAAACTGATAGCTTCTATAATATTTCCCAGAGTGATCCATTACACGCTCAGTTGAACTTGAAGAAAAATTACAATCTGAATGACATGAAATCACTAACAGAATAAATCTAAATTCCTTCCTTTCCATGACACATAAAAACTGCCATTGTTTGGTCAGTGTACCATTCTCTATATATGGTGCTACATTTCAGCTGTCAGGGATACCTTCAGTAGGCACACATTACATGCCCCCGCACAAAATATGACACCATCCGCGTTAAGAAAGGAAAATCACCGAAATAGGGGGTACTATTTGACATTGAGAAATTCTTTTGATATTAGAAGAAAAGTGGGTATTTTCAAGGAAATGATCCTCAAAAAAAAAAGAAGAAGAGAACAATGGGTATTTTCTAAACTAGATTGAAGAAGTCAAAGTAGTCTAGTAAATCAGGGGTCATTTAAGTTCTCCAATTTACCGTTTTAAAGAAATAGGGGCATTTCAGAAGAGATTGTCAGTGGGTTATTTTAAAGATTTAAGAATCCATGTCTTGTAGTAAAAGGGGGTCACTTTCTTCGGTAAAAATCTGTGGAAAGGGGTATTTTTGATATCTATTAACTAGGATGGTGTCAACCTGCCTGCTGAGTGCGGGGACTGGGTGCATACCACAAGTATAGCCATTCAGAGATCAGGTACCATGCCCTAACCCCACCATCCACCTACAGAGGTATAACATGTATCTATTCATGTATCAGGTACCCACTTCTAAGTAACGGGTAACACCCTCTCTGCCCCAAACTGGCACAGGCCTGCACTATATAGAGAGTCACCATTTTAGCAAGGGGGGAAGGGGGTGGTGAATTAAGGGGGAAAGCAAAATATTCCAGATCCATTTAGAGGTACAGGCGTAGGTAGCGATTTGTTTTCGGGAGGCCTAGGGGTCTCGGTTGAGGGGGGGGTCATACTTTGCATAGGCTTATATATGGGAAACCTTCCCTTTATTGAGGAAGGGTAGGGGGCTAGACCCCCCTGGTCCACCCTTTTCCTACAGCCAGATTCTTCGAGGGGGTCAACAAGTATTTTAGTGTGTGCGGAAATTCAGATCAGCCCCCCTCCCCCATTGTGTTGAAAATAAATGACTGCTCCCTAAAGGGGGTGAGAAGTCACACTAGACCAGCATGTCTATACATGAACACAGACCAGGGTCTGTACATGGTCCTTTGTTGAGATCCATAGTACCAACATACATGTACAGGTATAGTGAAGAAGGGGGTATGTATAGGGGGTAGAAGGTGTAGCGGTACATATAGGGGCTACAACATTAGCCTCTAGTTTTGGTTCACTTGGGTGGAAGTACATGTATAGGGGGCGGGGTTGTACGTAGGTGTGGGTATTGTTTCTCAGCACATACTACAATAACAGAAAAAAAAGTCCAAGTCCTTTCATTTTAAAGGAAATACCATCGTTGAGAAGTTGTAAGGTATGGTCTACAATTGAGTGAATTCCCCAAGGCAGCTTTGGAACAAAGCATATTTCGAATATTAAAGATAGGAGGGCTTAACGAGTATTATTGTTAATGTTTTTTGTTCCGCTATAACCAGTTATTCAATGTCATAATTCGCGTGGAATACTCGTTGAAAGAAGACACCATTCGAAATGGATTGTTGCGTCAAAGATAGAAGCAGATATACATCCATTTCATGTTCGAATTTAAGGGTGGAGCATCCACTAACTGTAATAGATAATATAACAAGGGAAAGCTCAATTTCAAACATAAACCTTTCCTGAGATGCTCCTTTCACCATAGCTGTTCTCCATAGTATACAGAGGTGGATATATACAACAGATACAGCTCCACATATAGAGTATACATACTAAGTCACCATCACAGTTGAGCTACTTAACTGTACTTGTAAATCATGTCAGCTGTGCATTAGTAGACTACAGGGTTCAGCCAACCATGTTGACACTGGCGTGTGGAGGGTAGGACCTCTGACAGTAAACATGTCACTCTAACATGTAAAGTGTGCTGGTATGTTAGCTTTACTGTTATACAGATGCCACAACTGTAGTCTGTATCCTGGGCTTATTTTATTATATCTTGGGATCACAAATTCCAATAACGATTCGGTCGTCATACTGAAGACTTCCGAGTTTTGTCTGGTCTGGCGAGAATGGCTCTGGCAATAAAAAAAATAAAAGTGCACCTATTATTTTTTGGTATTCGTTTTTTTTTTTTTTTGGCAAGACCCTCCAGACTGCATATGCATGATGTATGAAACACTACCCTCTTGGGCTTGGTGAAGAACCCAGTCTTTGTGGTGTGATTTTTTAATTGAGCTCAGTTGGTCATTCATCTTTTATCAATCCATATTGAGCTCAATCTATTTCCCCTGAAGTCTGAAGATGTACAGGTATTTCATCTACTTATTCATATGTATATCACCCATCAAAAGCCATTGTGTCAGATACAAAGTAAAGCCCCTAGGGAATGCTGCAGAAGACCCTATTTAAAACCAGTGAAAGGAGTTAATTTATGTCTGTCCCTTGAGCTAAATATACACGTTCCTATACAAAGGCCCTTTTTATGTATGTATACCATATTGAATTGGGGCATTTACCTTGCCTTTCTGTACTTCATTTTTTGAGTACTTGCTCTGCTTAGAGAACATTTTAAAAGTATTTACCAGAGTGTTTGACAGCAAATATTTGAGGCCTTGCTCCTGGTACAGAATAAAGTAAACAGATATGGACTATTACAGCACTCAGTAGGACTTATACAGTCTTATGGACTCCTGTATAGCTACCATGTGAAAAATAAGTATTTTTAAAATCTAACAGGGATCCTCGTCAAACTGAGCAGTGGATCGCCATGATTTTATGGCAAGGAACCAGTGTAGTTTTTGCAAGAAGACGCAGGTGGCAGTATGGTGGTCCAAGGAATATCTGTGAAAATAAGGACGGATCTCTGGCAACTTTTGGCCAAGGAATTAATCAACATTTATTTTTACAGTGTACCTATGTAATATTGGCATGTGTAGATATATTGGGTCTTTAACTCTTTATAGACAACATTCTGCTTTGATCCCGTTTATCCCTTGATCCCTTAAATGCTGGTAGTACATCCATGCATTATACCAGCAATGGTCATGACGAGCAATGGTCATGATAAACTAAGCCTTCGGTGGCCCTTGACGTTTTTTAGCGCCTCCCACGTCACCTGGCAATGTCACGTCACGAGTATCACTAGCAACATCGGTGCGTCGTGGACAGTTTCCCGTGGACACAGGGCACAATTTGCCGTGCGATAGACCCCACTTTGCCGTAAATATAGACCCCACTTTGCCATGAGGATAGACCTCAGCTTCAGGGGCGCAAGTCTAAAACAGTCAATATAAATCAATCACCATACTGTTTTAAGAACTGTTATAATCTAATGAGAAATGTATACTTACTCTTACTCTGATATTAGATACATCCCTCTGACGAGCATTATGATTTGAGATATTTGAATACCCATATTTTCCCATACTTATGTACCATATTTGAAGTAATAAATACATTGTACGTTTAATGTCAGCATAGAAATAGTTTGTTCAGAGGGGTATGTAATTGTTACGCTGTAAAGGATTAGTGTTAAACTACTGCAATTACTGCTGTGTTGTATTTTCTGTATTTTTGAATACAGAAGGTGTAAAGTCACAGCGTTTTAGGCAGGTGCTCCTGATTTGTATTCCTTCAAAAGCTAGGGATACCAATATTGTATGTGAATAGCGCTCGTTCTATGTCACTTCATCCATTCATCTCAGATGATCCTACACATGTTGTTAAACATGGCAAATGTACACATACTAACCCAAACCATCCCAATAGCTGCCCCCCCCCCGCAATTTGCCCAATTACCCCCATTCTATACTTAACCATTGCATACGGACAGAGCACTTCAATTTACCATGTCGGCATTACCGTAATGGCCTGTCTATAAGGTGCACCCATGTAAGAAGGAAAGAAGTCTACTATCCAGAGGCCGAGAACGATGGGGTAGACTACCAGCAACGACACATCGAGCACAGTCCAAGGATGTTTTTCTGAGGCTGTTGTGATTTATCTCTTGACTACTTGGTATTTTCAACATGACCTGTGCATTATTAGGTAATAATCGGCACACTCACTAACTTAGGGTATCGTTATTATTAAATTGAAAAGCTCACATTTGTAACTGAGATGTATTTAATTCGGTAATAAACAACAAAAGGTATACATAAGACACCCTCTCAAGTTGAGAGGAACCCATTCAGCGATTGAGCATTGGGCCATGCTTGTCCATGCGTGGCCCGATATAAGCCGACATTGGCCCAATGTATTGCTGCTACCTGGGAAGCTATCAGTCTAAGGCGCACCTGAGGCTTCATTTTGAATAGTTGAGTGCCAATGTATAGTGTGATATCCTAGCCACCCTAACTGATCCTATAAGGTGCACTGGGTGGCCATCCTCACTTATAACTCGCGCCTTATATGCACTGTGTTTCGATACAGCGGTGACTCAGGACCGGACTGATTCCCATGAGCGCCATGTGCAAGCTGACATGAGCGACTTCCGGTTCTGGTCTTGGAACCGCATTTTTTCCTGGCAAGTTATAAAGTTTGCAAGTGTGGTCCCCATCCAACTATCGCGAGAGATTCTGTGGACAGAACTAACATGGACGCGCACACTTGATAAACAAGAGATCTTGCTATATACCATATGGTAGTGTTAAAGTGCCGAAATTTGAATAGATGCCTATTTCAAATAAGCACCGGGGGTAATGGGGTGCTGAAATATCTCTTAAGCACTAAAACTGGATCTTGAATAACCGCCTTTCTTGTAAAAGGGCAGGGGTAATGCGCCCTCCAAATGTATTACGGCCTAGGTGCTTATTTACGACAATATGTAATCACGACATATGCAATCTTAGCAAGCACTGCATTTGAGTATCAAGATGACAGCGGAATATGAACCTGGAGGTATTATGCAGCCCTTAACCCTGTAAGGGCTGCTGATGCAGGAGTGCATCATGGCCATTGGTCGTCATGATACACCAATGAAGTGCTTTTGAGACTGCTCGTTAGCACTTCATTGGAGCATCATGCTGACCCTCTGGGAGTATCCCGGGGGTGTATCAACCCTGTAGGATCGGCATGGTGCATGAATGTAGCCCTGGTGAGTTACTCACCAGGGCTACTTTCATGCATCATCCGAACAAAAAGGGCATGATGCATTAATGCATTAGCAGCCCTTAAAGATTTAAAGTGCTAGTACAGACGTTGACAACCCCATATACCACTTTGAAGAAGACCAGATTGTCCCCATCTTCAGAGATACCTGTATTGGTATATGTATAAATCAAAGTCAATGGGAGGGTGAGGGGCATTGTGAGGGTAACGTCAGGGTATAGAGTAAAGTATAGGGTGTATTTTGGACACTTTATGGTGCGCTATTCTCCACCTGTCACCCCCAGGTCTTACTAAGAGCACACTACAGCCAAATTAAGACCTCAGTAATAGGCGTCTGGAGGGTGTTGCCCCTAAGGGAATAGGTAGTTTTGTATAGGAAGTGCCTCACCTGCAGCAGGCTCTTTCTTTGTAGTCCTAGCTTTATTTGTGTTGCACACAAGTGGTTAAAACGAGACCACCTGAAAGAGTGTGAGACAAAAGTAGGTACCTCATGGTGTAGCACAAACTACCTTTGAGCAAGGCAGGTGCCTTTTCAGACTTTTATTGTGAGTGGAAGTTGAATGGTGAAGCAGAGCATAACTTCTTTGGAAAAGAGGGCACTTACCAGGGCTTCCCTAGCCCACTTAAAAGGGTCTATTTCTCCTTTTTCCTCTTTTTCCTATCCCGTCAGGATGTGTGTGGTGCACATATGTGCAGGCACCGATATATTCCTCTGTGAATTGTGTAATGCAGTTCTCGCCATGAATATGACCTTATATGTTGAAATGGCGTTAAACATCTATAACTCACTCATTACTCACTTACTCCCAGCTCTATTTAGCATACAAGCAACATCCTCCTGGTGTCTAGCACTGTATATAAGTTAAGTGTGCCACTTGAGGCTTAAAGCCTCTTACTACTCTACTACCACAGTGCACACTTAGATATACTGTAATGTGCCACCAAAAAGGGCGAGGATAGGTCCCTAGTGAGCCTTATAGGCATCAGCAATAGTGGTTGGTGTGTCTTATAGGGAAGGATATTACATTATAGAACATCCTAAGTTAATACTAACGTGCTCAGAATCTAGACCTAGATGTGCCTTACAACTTTACTTCGAGTTTGGGAGGGGTGCGGCATCTTATAGGTGGGATGCACCTTGTACATGAGGTAATAGTTCAGTTATTTTATCAACATCAATAATGTTTTCCTTTGTAATTACTCCAAGGTGTAAATACCCACACGGCCACATTGCTCATTTCATATTTCCGGTCATTTTTACGACAACTTAACAATATCCTTCCATCTTAAGTGCCATGTTCATTTATGAATATATAACATGCTATCATGCTATGGTTTATAACATGTTGACATTTTATGATAATTATCCACCTTCAGGCATGCATATCCCAGACATTTCTGTTGGCATCAATCTAGGTGTATACTGGCTCTACATACACCCATATGGACATGCCCCTCTGCCATCGATCCTCCTGCAGTATTGTGTCGGTTGTAGGACCTATAGAATAGGCTACTTAAAGATATTGCTTCCCATTCTCCACACACTTCACAAACATGCATATGGCCTATATGTTTGTTTATTTACTCTTGTAAAATTGAAAAGTCCACATAAGATAGGCATACTTATTGCCAGATAAGCCCCAACTGTTTCAAAATGCACCTATATATCTTGAAATAAAATGTATTTCTATAGCTCTCACAGGGACCTAATTTAACTGCAAAAAGGAGATTGATAAATATAATAGACACAATTAGAACAACAGAACCTTCAATTAGAGTTGGCATTTATTAGACATAATATCATATTAATCATGTTTCAGCTTCGAGTAGCCTTCATCAGAAAAGTACTGTTCAAATCGGCGGACATCATCCCAAAAGTGGCCATCCTCTGGAAGCAAGATTAAATATCCTCTCATTATGTTATATAAACCTTGGTGATGAGAAACTGAAGTCTCTCTCTTTTTTTGGCCTCATCCCCTACAGACAGGTGTACCTACACAGGTCTGTTGGCACCTCCAGATTTGGCACGTGTACTCTCCCTCTCAACAGGTACCTGGCCAAGAATGCTGTGGTTAGTGGATATAACATGGACCTAGATGTCTCATTACTTATCTCTTATTTTACTTTTACCAAATAGTTCTTACAGGCCTACAGCTCCACGTGATGGTTTGGTCATGTCTTGATGGAACAGTCATTACATGCTATATTTATTCGTCTCCTTCGGGAATTATAAAACAAAAGAAAAAATAGAGAATATTTCATGGTTATTTGACCACTGCTTAAAAAAAGATGTTAAAGTTCACATCTCTAAAAATGACAAAGTTTAGTGTCAGGTTTAATACATTTGATTAAATGTCTTGTTCATTGAAAAAACTCGTCAAACTCCTAAATTGAATGTCAGAAAATTCTTTCAATCCCCAAATAATTGATACGATTCCTAACCAAGGTAGAGAAGAAGGAAACAATTTTCAGTTTTTCTATATATCCAGGCACAACTCAGAAATGTAGACTGGAAGGACCTGTCTCTATAACATAGGTTGCTACTGACTGGGCCCCAGTACTACTCAGAAATGGCCTGTTGTCCTAGTTCCACTCATTATCCCCAGATGGCGTGATGATCAGTGTACATCACCACTTGGCCTTAATCCATCTTAAACCATAAGTAAACCCTTACACACTCCACTATCACCTATATATGCGTACACCTATTGAGGCTATAAGTACAAAACGTGCAGCTGTACTAACTCCCTATGTACTGTACTAAATCCCTATGTATGTACTGGTGGCACACACTACTTCACCCCCTGACACACTTGTATTGTTTATCCAGCATGTCTCAGTGTTAGTTTTTGGATCTACAGGATGTCTGGTGCCTCAGGTATGCAGGCAGGGGGTTCTGCCTATATAGGCCTGAGTCCACTCTGAGACTAAATGTTCTTTCAATTAGAAATTACACTGGGTCTGCAGTTGCATCAGACTACCTCACAAATGATAATCATGTGACAAGTACTGGGAAAGGGGGTCTTATTGTACCCTGCTCTAAGAGCCCTTTTCACGGATTTTGCGTCAAATTTTGCTTTCCAAGCGAAAGTGCAGTAAAGCGAGGTTAATAGTAGGGCCCACCATGCAACAGACCTTACAACTCCCTCCATGTGTATCTACTTTTATGCGACTAGCTCAAAATTGCACCCTTTGTTGCATAGTTGGCCATGGCCAGCAGCTTATAGGCCGGACTGTAGCTTATAAGCTGGCCTGTACATTTTCTGTGCGTGTTCTGGTGTGGGGAAGCTGAACCAGACAAGGAGAACAATACCGATGTGGAAAAGGGCTGGTGGGAATTGGGGTGGTAATGAAAAGATTCTTTTTTTCCATCCGCACTAAATCTCACCAGCCCCTTTCGATGAAAAAAGTTCACTCCCTAGGTAGAGACGTATAGAGAAGCTGTGGTATTCTTCACATTCATGTCACAGTCTGGTTCAGAGCTTATGTATCTATGTCTCTTTAAGAAGCAATTAATCTTCTTCACCTGGTTTCAAAGCCCAAGTAAATATTCACATATATCAGTCAATACAAACCATACACACTTTGCAAGTCCCTCAAAAAGTATTTTGTTATTTTGCTCATTTCTACGAAAAACACGTGCAAAATGGAAAGAATGAAGATATATTCATTCACCCTCTGGTAAATAAGATAAAGGGCAGTAAATATCTGTAAATATCAATCAGAAAGATGGATGTGGTGAAACTGAATACTCCCTTTTATCTCCATAAAAAGGGGAGTATAGAGAGAACACCAGAGACTGGATTCACAACAATGAGGGTGAAAAACCACCAGCAACAACAAAGGGCAGATTGCTTTGTGTGTTCTGTGTACAAACCAAATCAAAGATGTATTTGGGATCCATTAAAAGGAGGTATTTTATGAAAAGATGTGTGGACTGTTATCTTTAATAGCAACGCCTTCCTTGTGTTAATCTAACTGAAAGCTTAAATCCCAGACACAATTATTGAGGGTGACCAAAAGGATGGAGAGGATCCCGGGTAGATATACAACATCATTTGCAAACTATTATGAAACAGTGAATTCAATCTGAATGCAATTCGAAAAAAAAAAACTCACGAGATTACTATGGGAAATGACAACGAAACTGTAATTTGAATCAGCCCTGAGGAATTAAAGCTGAAATAAATGTTGAAATATGGCTATCTCAGATAATTCTATAGCTCTTTTTCTCAAATCCGGTGTTAATTATTCGGGTGAGAGGTGAGCTGTAATGCATACAGGATGTCATAAAGGCTTAGGTTTCAGCTGCTATCCCAACTGCTATCTTCATTTTAGTGGGATGGGACATCACTCAGCTAGTTTTGACTAATCTCCCCAGGTGGCAGGACTGAGTAGTCAGGCCTCCAATGCAGAGCTCTTTACACCAGTCTGATTTCTTATCACAGAAGGAGGAATAATGTGGAATATTCTACACTTCGCAAAACCTATAGATATGATATATGGATTTCAGACACTCTTGGCCTAGGTACAAGGTCCATGCATTCATTGATCAAAGTAACTAATGAGTTACATCAATGGATCTTCAGCTGAGTCACAGTATAAAACTGAGAACAAGTTCAACAAATAGTGTGTAATTTGGTTGCTCACTAACCATTAATTACAAATAGTTTATGTACATGAGGTTGGACGGGTGCTATAACGTATCCATGGTGCTGTGTCATCATATTGAATGTCACATGCAGATTTGTTTAGCATCCTGCTAATAATAAAATAAATAAAAAATGAGGTGGGGTGTATTTCCTCTGTTAAGAATTATGAGAGACACTTATTCTCCTGTTGTACAGAGCATGAGATATCCCACAAAGTACCGTAATGGCCCGTTTAGGGGCCTGGGTGCTCACAAATTTCAAGACCTCTTTACCTCCGGCCCTTATTTGAGACAGGCGCTTATTTGAATACTGTTTTCAGTACTTTCAATACCCCTGTACCCCCGGTGCTTATGCCTCATCTATGAAATCTCTATAGGAGATATGTTTGGCTCTTACCTAACCCACCCACAATCTGGGAGTGCATCAAAAATCAGGCATTGCTATTCACAGCATGAGAAAGTGACGAAGCAGTGGCTCACAAATGCTGAAGATGCCAAATTCACATATTTCTTAGAGAAATATACCCTATAATCATAGTCATACCTGCCTGATGTGTTACAGTTTTGTACTGTATTGGTTCATTTTTAATAGCATCCCTCTGCTTTGTTATTGATTTTGATACATACTGTTCTACTCCAAGGCCTTATTGAAAAGTCCACTTGAATACTATTTAAAGTGTAGAATATCATATATGAGTTTAGTGCCCTTAACCACTGGTGCCCATTTCATAAAACCATACAACCCCCTCTATAAGCCGCACCCTGAGTTTTTTAAGATGCTATAAGCCACACGGGGGGTTCAAAATGCCCCTATTTACGGATTGTTATATATGAGAAAAAAATCCCTCGTATAAGCTGCACCCTGAGTTCAGGCTGATCCTATTAGCTTTAGGTCATGACCAAGGGCTTGTAATGGGTCATAGGCCATGGCTTCTATTTCAGGCTTTTACAGTAGCAACTCGGGGGGCACTGGGCCTTGGTTTGAGTACCAACTGTTATACTGACCCCGCGGAGCGGTGGCTGTTGACGTCTCAAAGGGGAGAAAAAGGGGGGGCTGTTAGCTGAAATGTATCTTGAGATTAGGGGGCTGGTAATACATTTTATGCCTTGCATGCCCGGGGGGGGGGGCTCTTTATATACTTTGTATACACATGTGTACGGCTGGCAAGGGTGCTTTTTCAGTCTTAAATCTCCCTAGGCAAGGGTCTACTTTTGGGAAATCTCCCTAGACAAGTGTCACTTTTGGGAAAATCTCCCTAGGCAGGGGTCCATTTTGAGTAAAAAATGCCACAAACGCAGATTATTTTTCATATAATTGCTCAAAAATGCAGATCAATTTTCAATATTTTTCCCAACATTCTTCTATTTTCTCCAAAGGTTCCCTAAGATTTTTTTTTCCAGAAATGGCACGAAAAATAGATATTCTTCGTTCTAATTTCCCTAGGCAAGGGTCTATTTTCTTCGGAATCTACCTAGGCAAGGATAAGGGTTGCAGAACCTCCAGCCGCACACCTGTGTCAAAATAAATTGAGTGCCCCCCAGGTTTGCATGGAAAGGAAGTAACTTGAATATTCCATGTTATCACTCCAGTTCTGTGAAATTTTGAGTACTATTGTCAAAGAACCTTGGTTTACATGGAAAAGGGCGGAAAAAAGGGGGGCTATTTACAGACTTCTTCAAAAAAGGGGGGGGGGCTGTAAAAATTCAGCTGTATTTAAAGGGGCAGTGGTTTGGCAAAAATGGGGGGCTGTAGTTTCACAGTTGGTACAACTAGTCAAAGACTCATTGCCCCCCCCCCCGGGAGTAGCAATAGTTTGGCTTATTCGGGACCTGGACGCTTAAATGAGCCATTACGGTTCCTTTATTTTAGTGTTTACCAAGCTGTACTGTATGACCTGAACTTTCTTCACTTTGTCTCCTTCATCACGTATGTGTTTACAAATAATTAGGTCTATGTAGGCACACCTGGTCTTTGATATCAGCTAAAGAATATACACAAGGGCACAGGCATACTTCAGCTAGGGATGAATACTTATCTATTTTTTTATTATTTCTCTTTTTCTTTTATCGTCGACCATGAGCTTTCTTTTTTGGGGGGTAATCTATCTTCATTACCCTTTAAGTGCATGTGCAATAGTAAAGAAGTGCTAGATCAATGGAAAAAAAAATCTCTGTTTTTTACCAATAATGATAATTGAGAGTTAACGATGTTGCTATTACTGAGTGATCCCTTATCAAGTAAAGGGGGACTGCAAAAGGGTCTTAACCCTCTAAGGACAGCTCATGCAGGAGTGCATCATGTCCATGAGTCGGCATGATGCACCTATGAAGTGCTGGTGAGACCGCTATAAGAGTTACTCACCAGGGCTGCATTCATGCATCTTGATCACTAAGGTTATGAAAGGGTGCATAAGGATCTAACCACCAGTAACTGGGATGTAACTGCACAATTTCAAATTGATGAAAAGTGGTCTTTGATAGTCTGTATTGAAGGTGGACAATTACATCCATCATGGATATATCAGCAATTATCTAAAGTGGGTATGTCCGAAATTTTGATTTTCTAACCTGCTTTAAATTTGCTAGAAATAATGTGTCAATATTGGTAAAGATCAGTGACAACTAGAGGATATCCATGGGCAGCAAGGTTAGATCTATGAATTAGATTATATATATATATATATATATATATATATATATATATATATATATATATATATATATGACCAATTGTCATGAATCATCCAGAAGTAGGCTGGCAGGGGGGTCCAAAATCAAATCAGGACCAGCCTAAAAAGTTTTTGGGTACATATAGTATAGGTGTTGGGGCTTAGGCTCCATATATTTGGGTAGGTTAAATATCGTTTTGTGATCCAGGGTAGAGCGGCGAAGTTGCTAGGGTATCTGACGGGTGCTGGGTCTCTGACGGGAGCCACCAGCGCCACTAGGTGATGTTGGCATAGCTCTGTCCAATGGTGGAGGATGGGGTTGATCCTTACTGTGTGAAATACCTTGGTAACAAGGTCATTTATCATATATAACACATTAGTTAAATATGTTATATATATAATGGAGAGATGGACTGCTAGTAGGGTCTCTGACGGGAGCCGTAGGGTCTCTGATGGGTGCCGCAAAAAAACTACCCCAAATGTATCATTGGAGCACCCAAGGTAGGATATTAGAGATAGGCCCAATTTTTTTTGTATGCATATATAGACATGTTAAGGCTTTGCATGGAATATCTCTCTCATACCCCTGCTATATTTAAAATAGAGTAAGGGAGCCATGTTAGGGTCTCTGACGGGAGACACGCGAAACTGCCCAAATACATTTCTGGCCCCAGTATAAAACATTATTTGGCTACATACACCTTTATGTTCTTAAAATTTTCCATTTGCTATGGGGGAAATACCAAAACAAATTAGGGGACCCAGTGACCTTTAATTTTTATTTTTTGCAACTTTGCAGTACAGATTTTTATTTTTTCTTATTGAAAAACCCTCATTTTGGGCAGTTTTAGGCTCCCAGCTCTCTAAATATGCATCGTAGATAGGCAAAACCCATATACCACTTGTAGCTCTATCACATCCTGACCAGAATAAATGATAAAGACACATATATAACTTTGTTTGAAGAATTTATCAAAAGGGGAACAAGAACAGCCCACTTCTGGAAGATTCATGACAAATGGTCATATATATATGAGAGAAATTAGAGGAAATATGTAAGAAAAAAATGTGTTTAGCAAAGGAAGTTTGTCAATTATGAAAATCCTGGCTCATTGTGAAAAGGTTTTTTTTTTTTCAGCCCCAACCATTGGATATAGTAACTTTAAAGTAACCAGGGAAGATGGGAGGATACTGGTCTATATCCACTAAATGGTGAATTGTATCCATTCCAGACTGATGTTTAGTAAACCGGTTGGTAGACCGATGTATGTCTGAATGGGTACGACCATCCTTCCTGCTTTTTATCACCAAACTTCTTATCTGTGAAATTTACATTCCCTATAGAGGAAATTTGACAGACTCTTCATCTATGGACAGGGGGCTGGTCCACAAGATGCTACGACTGTAGACAGTCCTTCAATTTGAAATACACCATACTTATATCGTATACGGCAATTATAGGTAAGGCCTATGAGCATGTCCTCTTTATACACAGAGAGTACCATCCATCTGGGGGCTTTAGTGTTTGATAGTGGTACATGTCTTGAAAATGTGATATATTTTTTAAATCAATAAAGACGACAAAATATAAAAGGCCCTCTGAAGATAGGAGCTAACTCGGTCGACTTTTGCACTGAGCTCCTTTAACATACAGAAACTGGCATGTTATTAATGCCTAATGGCAAATAAAAATATTTCTTCTCCTTCAGGCATTTCATTTGATAGCCTGGAAGACATCCAATGAGCTAATGTATAACTACAAGGATACAGAATATTGTGCTATGTCGTACCTATATCTATACAAACCACTTCAATCAGATTATTTGCATACCTATTTAACCACGCGTTATGGCGACCCCCTACAGTGTATGATCAGCCCTTTAAGGACCGCTGATGCAAGAGTGCATCACAGCCATTGGATGTCAAGATGTATTGATGAAGTGCCGGCTAGACTGCTCCCCAGCACTTCATTGGACCAAAAAGAAAACACATAAAAACAAGTATGACTTGATTACGAAAATATTCACATAAAGTCTAGGAATATTAGTTTGCCCTGTGGCATCCCTGTCTGGCCTGGACCCATTCATTAGAGGTCGTCTTTATCCGGTAACTTATCAAGGGCAGATGTATAGGATGTCTAATGATGACCAGCTGTTATCTCTGATAAAAGTAATCAGAATTGGTACCATCTGCGCACAGAGAAGTCTGCAGTGAAAAGCTGGGATTATTTCATCGGCTGATAATTAATCCCGCTAAGTCTGTATACCCTCTAGTTGGGGGTGCACAGTGTGAGGTGTGCTGTATACGTGTAACATGAGGTGTTACGGTACGTAGACTTCTGGACATTGTAATATGGTCTTTACAATGTTAAACCCTACCCCAGGACACAAACCTTGCCTTAACACAATACTTTCTATATAATTATTCACTCAAAACATTTTTCTTTTTATTTCCAGCTATTCACTAGCAGCTCCTTGGGGCTTCCCTAGGGTGCCATAAGTACAGATGGACACTTGAAGGGGAAACTGTCAGAAGAACTCATTAGCCATGTTTAGAAAAATCAGTTTGAAGTTCAAGTCTAAAAATAAAGACAAAGGTCCTAAGCCTGGAGGACCTCCTGGGGCTGCAGTGCCCTATGACCCTAATACAGACCGACAAAAAAAAGAGTCCAGCATAGAGAGATGGACGCCTGAAAACAGGTCCACCAATGGACAGGTTGGCGTTAATGGAACCGGAAGTGTCGATGATGGACGGAAGTTGACTGAGGCGGCGTCTAAGTCTGACGTCGCATCGTTACGCCAACTGCTGAAGGCCGGATGTGACATTAACTCCCGTGATGTGGTACGAGTAAATTTTATATAAGTTTCAGCCAATATCGTATTATCTATTTATTCATTATTTACTTATTTTGTTTTGTTACCATATGTATAAATTTTTATCAAAATTACCAATGTTTTCTCCACTATAGATACCTTTCTAGCAATACTTACCTTGATATTATTATTATTATTATTATTATTATTATTATTATTATTATTATTATTATTATTATTATTATTATTATTATTATTATTATTATTATTATTATTATTATTATTA
This sequence comes from Acholoe squamosa, assembly GCA_949317995.1. NCBI lineage: Eukaryota > Metazoa > Annelida > Polychaeta > Phyllodocida > Polynoidae > Acholoe > Acholoe squamosa. The sequence goes on from OX439042.1 coordinate 12,207,816, forward strand.
TTATTATTATTATTTTTATTATTATTAGTTTAATCACGTGTATTCGTCCCAAAGGGACGGTTTTCCATCCACACTTCAGTACATGTTCAATTAGATGCGTATGAATTTAAGATACAGTGAATAAATGTTAATCATAATCTAAATAACTGAATATAATCAAGTACACACACACACACACATATATATATATATATATATATATATATATATATATATATATATATATATATATATGATCATCATAGAACAGTAAGAAGAGATAGGGGATGAGGCCAGAAGGGGGCAATGCATCACCAGTCGGTGTATAGTTCATTTATGGCTTGCTTGAACTTATATTTGGTAGTGATATGCTGTGTTACATGGGTTAATTCATCCCAAAGTGTAGACAACATATATCTTAATCTATCACAAATACGTAGGGAGTGGTCATTACCTATCAATGGGTGGGGGATGCTGGGTTTGAGGGGGGGGGCGTAAAACTCCTCCTAAGGGGGGGGGGTATAAAACTTTCGACCCCTCTTGAAAGGGAGTGTAAAAAGATTTAGCCTCTTTTTAGGAAAAAAAAACAGCATGCTACTATAGGCGCAAAAAGTTTCTCAACTCTGGTGCAGAGGGGACAAAAAACATTTCGACCAAAGTCGAGGGATGTGAAAAAAAATGCATATGCTTTTGTGCCACTCACCATCACCCCTGCTGATAAATAATGGCCATTCCCTAATGTGCACAAACTATTTGGATAGTAGATACTGTGATAGATAGAGAATACTACTTATCTCCAGGGAGCTCTCCATGCCTCTTGTGATGCTTTATATCAATCCATTTTTCTAAAACCTCAAAAATGTCTCCCACTGACAATGCCAAGGGATGTGGTCTAAGAGTTGTGTATCTGCCAAAAACACAGAGTATAGTAAAGACTCTGCTGGGAGATTGCCAATAATAATAGCTACATGATAGACCACCAAAATGTATCCAACGATTATTATTGCAGTACAGCTTGTGAATTATAGAAATTTTAATTGAATCATTATCATTATGAGAGAAAGCTTTGCCAAAATGCTCTTATTCAGTTCCCCTAACTAATTTTGTGATGCCCCCCCCCCTTTCCCCATGACAGAGTCCTTTTGAGACATTTGGTATGATGGTGCACAGATACAACCAGTATGGTATGGTCAAGTTCTGCAGCCATGTCAGTCTAGCCTACAATATTGAGAATTCAGGGGCAAAGAAAAAAGGGGAAGGGCCCCCAATAATAGAAAGTTCCCCTATTTTTTAAGCATATACAAAAGTCCAGAACTTCCCCCCCCCCCACCCCTCAAAAGAAAAGAATTGCATCCTATGCCGTAATTACATCAATGCGACAAGCTGCCACCCAAATCTAGCAAGCTGGCCAAGATGCATTGAGGAGGCTGGCGGGGATTGTTAGTTTACCATTTGGACACCAGGGGACTCTTGTGCTTTATTAACATTATGAGAAACGAAATATGCAAAATTCCAGGTGGTTGGGTAGTGTACTACATAATGTAGATGTAGCTATTCTATCCATTTCCTGTAAGAAAAGTTTTCAAACACCCAAAACATTAGAAATATGGCTGGGACCATACATCAGTACTGCATTCATTACAAAGATATGCAAGCTTATAATCTAAGTGCTGAGGAAGTTATGAGAAAATCTAATTACTTTTGGATATGAATCTGGGGATTAATGTGACAGGTTGCTATATAGACCTATATAATAGTGATTGTTCTATATCTCAGAAATATGCCTGGGACTCCCATATTTTTATTTTCTATATTTAAAGTACATATCATTTTGGGTCTCTGGTGATAATATGGCGAAAATCTAATTGTGGGCCAACAGGGAAAAACGCACCTCCAGGGGGATCTTTAATATTGGTTTAGGCCACCACGGAGCATTGTATGTGTAAAATACTGAAAAATATACCAAATTATTGGCTAAGACCAATTTTTGATGGGGAATCCAATGGTACGCTTATAATTTGTCCATCTCTACTGAAAACGTTCTATTTTTGGAATGTTGGTTGCCATATAAACATAGAAGATAAGGCAAATACTGGTTGCCATGGAAACCACTCCACTATTCCAAATGGGAATTTTTGCCACAGTATTTTTTTACTAAATTCCTTCAAGAACATAGAACCGAAAACAGAGCTAATTAATTTCCTCTAGAACAAATTTTATGATAACAACATCACATTTCTTTGGTTATTTTTCCACAAAGCTGTATTTTTTTGCATTATCAGTATTTATAATAGGATATAATGTATTTAGGGCTTATTTGCCATTTTCAGTCGTACACACTAACCTAGGGTTGACAAGCAATTACAGCAAAACTATAAGGGATAATTTAGCTCTCATTTTAAAGCCTATGACGTAAACCGTAAAAAGCCATTTCCCGCCAGGAGGCATGTTTTCCCTCATCTGGCCATTATCACTTTTATTCTATTCCCGCCACCAACCTTAAAGTTGGCATATCTGCTAAAAAGACAGATTTGGAAATTTGTGGAAACATGTCTAAATAGTTTGTAAATGCTCGAAATAGTCTGTAAACGATCATCTCTTTTGTTATGCATATATATTATTCTAAATATTACTGGCCACCACAGTGCCACTTGTTGGCTAGCCTTACCGGCTTTGAGTAGTGTTTAGTAAATCTTGAGAGTTAGGACTGGCTATTCATCCACAGCACACATGCCTGGTTTAATTATTACTAGGATAGGAATAATTACAGAGCATAGGTTTTCTATGTTTTGTAGCAGAAATATTTTATATAATCATTAGATGTTTTAAGACATGGTTTAGAATGTTGTCTAGGTGGTGATTGATGAGAAACCCCAATTTTCCACACTGTGATAGCGGACATGCCAACTTTAAAACACATAGATCTATATATTTAACACTTATAATGTTTTCTTCCTTCAGCATGGTAGCACTGCCCTACACACTGCTGCACACCTGGGGAAGTCAAAGGTCATTCGCTTCCTGCTGCTACATGGAGCTGACATAGAGGCAAGGTCTAAGGTGAGATATTAACCCTTTAAAGTTCCCACCTAAATGGTCCCAAATTCAAAGTATGAAAATAAACTCAGGCAGGCTTCCATCTACCTATTGTCAGGGTGGAAACCATCCTTGATGCAGGGTAAAGCTGTCATAAAGTTCTTCAAATAAGAGAGACAAAACCACACTTTCTCAAATTTGGATTTCGTTCCTCAGAGGTTTCTTTGTTGTTGTGCTGAATCATCCAGGAAGTCAGCCTCACTCTGGTTTATTGATTTAGTTCCATTCTCTCACCCTAGGGGTCTCTACTGAGTCATTTTCGCGCCACAGTGGCCAAGGATTGATGGTAATGTGATTCTAACACCCATTTCCTTATTGGACCATTTAACATAGGAATGCCATATTTGATGAAATTTACGTGAAATGTTGACAGGAAGGCTGGGGCTTCTCTCTGGTAGACCAATGGGAGCCTGTATGTTTTGATTGGGTCATGATGCCTCTTGCCGGCAAAAAGATTTGCATGCTCTATTGTTGTATTCATATGTTAAAAAGGATAATACAGATCTAGATTCTGACTACATACTTAGAGGTATATGCTCTATAGAAACTTGATGAAATTTAATAGTCACCTACAATGAGGTGGGAATGTATCTTTAATTGCTGGTCACAATGTCCAACCGGAAATAGAAACCAGCTGTGAGAGTTCATTTTAGGTACAAGTGTATATTGCACCAAAAGTGTTTTAACAAAATGACCTAGTTTGATAGGAGAGATTACATTTGTAGCAAGCGGGTGGGGAGGGGCGGTGTCACAGGAGGGTGTTGCTCCTATAGTAAAAGGAAGAGCTGGCTAAAAATGCCCTTGTTTCCAGTCCTTTCCTTTCTTGTAGCTAGAACTAGTCCCTTTTGTTGCTCACAAGTGGACATTCAAGTACGGTGCTAAAAAAGGGGGATTTGAGTAGGTACCTAGTTGAGAGAAGTCAGTCAGTATAATATACTATAGAGTGTATGACATGAGTAGGTACCTGATAGTGCATCTCTCTCTGTTTTAAACAAGGCAGGTGACTTTTCAGACTAATGTGGTGAGTGCAAGTTGAATGGTGAAGCAGAGCGTGACTTCTTTTGAAAAGAGGGTACCTACTGACAGCTCTTTTTACCATAGGAGCAACACGCTCCAGGTGTTGGCTGGACTACTTATATTTGATAAACCATAAAACCCTGCATACATAAGCTGTGGCTTACACACCATTTCAGACCCTTGGTGTGGATAACATGATCTTATGCATTATATGGCATCACAATTGGTCAAATGCGTCACAATATTGACTGCAATGCACTACCCTTTTACAAATAAATGCTACCCACACAGGTATTTTATACCTTACTTGTAAGTTTCTTTTCTTATTAAGCATCAGGTAACTCAAATGAGGGATTCCATATGGTATTTTTAAAAGTTACACTTTAGTGTTATAGCTTATAGAGTCTGTGGCCTCTGAAGGGTAAGCCTTCCTCCTTACACTGAGTCAGGAATAATCTATTTTAGACACATTAGCTAGTCAAGAAAATAGATCTCTAGAGGTCGCCTCATGACTTCTGCGATAAGTTATCTTGACAAAACATCTGTATTGTTATGTACATACCTTTTCGGTTCATGTTCATGGTTTCGCATGTAGTCGGGATTGCACCTCGTCAATGTGACATGAGTGGTGATATCATTCAGTTCACCTCCAACCAGTATAACGACCGCTCCGACCTTAAATCAAAATGGCATGAATTGAATATAACATCCTGACACTATATTTATTAAGGTTCAACATAAGCCTTTTCCATCTTCTTGGAGGTATATCTAATTATCTAATCTTAGAATTGCAAGATCAAACAGAGCACATATAGATGTACAGTGTACTTCAACTGCAACAACTGGAGTGTGGGGGGGGGGCATGGGGCCATGGCCACACACAGCTTTTTTTGAATATTGAAATATCATTGGGTACAGAAATATGGCTTTGTACTCAATAGATTTTTAAAATTCAAAAGGCCAAGGCCCCATGGACCCTCTATGCTGTCCTCTGAAGCACAGTGTTGACGGTGGCATTGGGTGTTTCGAGGCCAGTGATGGTGCACCTGACGCTCTGCTTTAGGCCAGTAACAGCCCAGAACGGTCATATGATCACCTAAACCAAAATCAAAATAAACTGCAGACTGACAGACATCAGTCATTGATGGACGATGTAGCGCAGTATCCTTAGGGTCCCCAGCGTTTTAGTTCTATTAGAGCTTGGAGTATGGTATATTGGTTCCTAATTCAGCCCAAATCTTTTAAATTTCATTGCGTGTGATGTCATGACCTCATGACCTAATTGGACTCAAAATGAGGCTATTGGCAGTCACTGGCCTAAAGCATGGCGTCCGTGCGCCATCACCTGCCTTGAAGCACCTGACGCAATCATGTATATGTCCATAGGGCTGTGCTGCAGCAGTAGGTAGGGGCGAATACCCTATCGAATGAAATGCATAGGGTTGCGATATATCAGACCAGTCCTTATTAGATAGTTGGGCACTTAAAATGACAATATGAGGGGTACTATAACAGCCAAATCTGTATGCAAATATTTGTCTTCCATGCACCTGTTTGAACTTGTCGATCTTCTTTTGAACAGATCAGATGACTCTTTGTTTTGTGAAGTGAGAAGTTGATTAAGATATCTGTCTTAAAAACTTAAAAGCTACCAGATACTTGCACAGTAAATAAACTACACTAAGAGGCAGTATGAGAATAAAAAATAAAGCTTTTGTGATCATGTCACTCCTGGGTCAGCAAGAATGATATATAATCTATACAGTGACTCTGAATAGGAAATCTTTGATTCACAATCATATTTTATCTGATATAATGTAATCGAATAGGCCTACTCTGTTTGTTATATTATATCAATGAGGTGACTAAAAGGGGAATATTCCTGACTTAATCCCTTTGACAATTTAAACTTGTTTCATCATGATTCATGACTGCACAGCGCCGGCCAGTGACTAGGCGAACTGTAAATTCTCTGATATTAGCCCCATTCTTGTATATAAGCCACACTCTGAGGTAATTTAAAAGCTGCATTAGGTCTTGAAACGTGGCAGCTCAATACTGTCAAATACCCTTGTTTAAGCCATACCCTAACTTTGGGAAACTCTCATCCACAATGGGGACACCAACCTTTCAGTTGATATTTTACACTCCCATCTAACTCAAACAGCAGCATAGGGGGTCCAGGGGGTTCATACAACATGTAGCTTTTTGGATTCTAAAAATTCATTGAGTAAAACAAAAGTTATGGCGCTTTGATATTTTTACCAAATACACAAACTCTAGGTGTCTTATACGTGAGGTGCGCCTTATACGCAAGATTTTACAGTATTATATTTTATGCATCAACGCAACCATATGGGGCTAATGCTTCACAAGGCGTTGGCATGATATATGAATACATTACATTCATGGCAATAAATGAGTTTATACTTTAGATATAATGTAACCCTTAATGGGTTGGGACTGTACAAAGCATTGTAAAATAAAAGTATGGGAAGTCGTCCCGCCTCATAAATGCAAGAGTAGAAATAAAAAAGAGGGGAACAGAGGGAAAGATATTAGTGGAGGGGAATTTATTCATTCAAACACCTGGGGCTTTCACACTGTATGCAATTAGATACAAACTTCCCGCTATCATCTATATCCCTAACCTCCTCCACACACACACCCTCCAAATAATGTATATATTATGAGGCCCAAAAGAAGTTTCCGGACACCTGATCGACCTCAGCTAAAGAGGGGCGACTTCCACATTCTTTTAAATTTTCTTATTTTGTTTTAGGTTTTCTTTTTACATTATCTATTTTATCAAGTTTCCTTTTAAGATTTTTATTTTGCATTTATAGACAGATTCTTCCATCATTATCTCATATATTCATATGGGTAATGGTCTTTTCTCACAATAACCAGTGAAAACCTAGCAAAGTATGACTAGGCCATTGGATACTAGAATAAATAAATAAATAAATAAATAAATAAATAAATAAATCTGAACTACTGACGTTTACCCTCTTATTTTCTTTTTACATTTGTGTATAAAAGAAGAATAGCACATTGCTGTATATATTTGATTATCTATTTAGTATCTAATCATTAATTTTTGTTATTCATTGATAAATTTCCTTTCCATAATAAAGCTTTTCATCTTACAGAAGGGGAGGACTAGTTTGGACCTTGCAGTAGAGGGAGGACATACAGGGTCAGTTGGGGTCCTACTGGACTTTATGCACTCCGTGGACAATAGGGTAAGTGGGGCATTTTGTGAATATTTGACTCTAAAAAAATGAAGGAACATTATATGAAAGTTGTGATTCCCCTTAGTATAAAGCCTTATAGATGTGTCTTGTGCATTCTACCCGAAATTTACATTTAACCCTTTAAGGGTGGCTGATGCATTGATGCATCATGCCCATTGGTCGTCATGATGCGCCAATGAAGTGCTGGCAAGACTGCTCACCGGCACTTCATTAGAGCATTGTACTGACCCTCCGGGAGTTTATGTACCAGCCCGTAGGGCCGGCATGATGCTCCAATGAAGCGCTGACAAGCAGTCTTACCAGCACTTCATTGGTGCATCATGACGACCACTGGGCATGATGCATTAATGCATCAGCGGCCTTAAATCGGTTAAGGGAAGTTCTTCTGAGTTTGTCATGGGCTTCCCATTCTTCAGATAGCATAAAGTTAATTTCACCTCGTATTCATCGTTCCCTGCTTAATTCTAATAAAGAAACAAACTGTGATAACGTCCCTGGGGTTTCCATCATTACTACTTAGTTTTTTTTTCACAAAGAATTGCCTAAAACCTCCCCAGTTAACCCTTAGAAGGCCGCTGATGCATTAATACATCATGCCCATTGGTCGTCACGATGCACCAATGAAATGCTGGAGAGACTGGAGTGTATCACCCCATAGGGTCGGCATGATGCATGGATATAGCCTATATGAGTTACTCACCAGGGCTACATCCATGCATCCTGTCGACCAATGGATGGGCATGATGCATTAATGCATCAGCGGCTCTTAAAGGGTTAAAATGTCAGAATCGTCCTTTGTTGCCTTATGAAAATCATGTTCAGCCAATCTTGATTGCTATACTATAACTACGCCCATAAGTAATAAAATACACTGAAAACACATTGGAATCTACAGTCGTTGTACTGACGATAACTTGTCAAAATGATAACAACAAATTCTGCAACAGTGGGTTGTTTCTGTTTCAAAAAGGTCCTTGAAATGGGTGGCATTTGCAGGGCCTTAATTCATTTCGACCACCTTAAACAAATTAAAAAATAGATTATGATTTGTAGTGAGACATTAGTTACTTAATACTGGTAAATATAACCTAAGCCTCATAATACAGGGAATACAGGGTACTCACGTCACTAGGAGTGGGGTTCTTTGGGGAAGAAAATGGCCCTATTGCAGTCAATTGGTAATGGCCATGAAATTGTTCCACAAAAATCTACATACAATTTACAAATTTATGTTCCTTTCTATTTCTAAATTCTAGCCCCGGCAGCCCTTTGTTCTACTGAGGGGACGTAAAGCGGGCACTAACCAACACGTGGTGGAGAGGGCCTCCACATGTACTGACCTCAAACCATTCCAGGTAAGGGCAATAATTATGTGCTACAATGAAAAGGGGTGTAAACCTTCCACCAGTTATAACTTCGTAAGCACAGTAGAAGTTGGGGTTTTGAGGTAAGTCCTAAAAAAAAAGGTTTGTTTCCAGTTACCCGACCGACCCTAGCAAAACAGGACCGACCCTGGAAATTTTGATTATTTTGGGAAATTTTGACAATTTTTGGGATTTTTTAGGCACTTTTCCCGTAATTCTTATAATTTTTTATCAATTTTTTTATCTAGGCCCTCATCTTTTGGTATACATTTCGAAACAGTCATTTATCTCTTTCACAAATGCTTCACATTTTTTGTGTTTTTTTTTATTTCTACTGTAAAATCATAGAATCCAACATGTCTGCCCATACATTTGTATATCCAAAAAAAAAAAAGAAAAAAAAAATCCGACCTACCGACCCTAGACTTTTTATCCATGTACCTGTAAACACACAATATTTTTTTGGCCTAATTTATAAGTCTAACAGCCCTAGGCTGTCAATATCTTCTTTTTAAACAAATTTACACTTAATTTGTCCTTTAAAGTCGGCCGTTTAACAGTATGTGGCAATGGCAAAGTGCAGTATAAGATTTTCAAGTTCCATTATATTCAATAGGATACAATTCAGGTTAACATTTAAACAATACAAAACAAAATACAGCTCCCATTTTTCCTTCTCAGTTCGGTTCAGGGATTTTATCGGTTTGAAGAATTCAAGCTCATCAGGAGGCCGTTTCACTGTGTTTATCAATCAAATATGGACGTCCATCTTTGCAAAAACGGACATCCGTGTCTCGGTTTTACGGTCCGTAATTGGGATGCGGAGGGGGTAGTAGGTGTTCAAATTATGGACATAAATGTGATACATGAACGTCCATGTCTAAAAAACAGACGTCCGAGTTTAAAACACGGACGTCCATGTTTATTTGATTAACCATGGTGAAACTGCATTGACAAAACATTGTTAGCCACAGGGTTTCAGTGCAGAGAAAAGTGTCACATCCAGGGGTTACAGTCATATTAGTGAGTCCTGGAGTGAAAGTCTACAGGACATGTGTACTGGTATCCCTCTAGCCTCTGTAACAAAAAAAACCCTTGGGTTGCCAGTACATGTGCAAGTGCCCCCATTGTACCATCGATAAGTCATGTGGAACTAATTACATTTCCTCTGTGTTTCTATATAGCGTTATATGCAAAAACAGCTGCGTAAAATGTTTGTTGGTAATGATTTCAGCCATGGCACAATAAAACTATCTCTCACAAAATATATGACAGAATGTTGGATAATCTAAACCCTGAAAGTCTTGACCAAAAAGGAGTGACATCTTCAGTATGTGCCATCCTACTCCAGCCTGAAATTTCCATTGGCCAGATTAAATTTTGCAGGCCTCACGAGATCCCCAATCCTTGGCATAACATGAAAACCGGTCTACTACTTCACTAATTTTACTAAGTATTTTGGAACACCTGTGATTTTCTTTTATATAATTCTCCCAATATTTCCTTTATTCCCATTCTAAACTAATCAGCTGCTGCAACACACTTCAGCATGTGTATGCCTTCATGTCATATGACTCACGAAAGGGCAGCAGTTACTTCTAAATGACCCCCGGGACATGACCAGTGCATCTTGTGGGAGTTTATGGTAGATAGAAACCATGAAAATGGGAGAACATATGGTAATTTCGACCATTGTATCAGCAATATCAATACACATATATATGTATCGACTTCATATCATGATCCACTCTGGTATCATCACATTTTGATCAATAAGGGTGTGATAGGGCAGGAGGATTTAGAGCTATTTATGGCAGTCATAGTAAGTAGATTGGCAAAGTGAGGGAGTAATGGATGGGCTAACGGGCACTAAATCGCTTGTAAAGGAAATATTGCTACGGCCCCTCGTTTGATATCCTATGATACAAGCAATGAGGTGCCTGTTAGCCCATACCTTACTGGCTTTATTACACGATTTATCAATGAATTATCAATAAATAATCAATAGAATATCAATAAATTCAATTTGAAAAAAAAACACGTTCACCTCCCCATGGGACTCATAGCCTGCCATAGTGTGTGTGAACACAAAGTGTACTGCAAAAAAGATGAACCAGGCTGGGCCACGAACGCCTGCACCTGGGGTTTGGAGTGCGACATGATGTCCACTACACCATCACACAGACGACTGCAATTTGTCATGGTCTGATATTGGTGTGATTGCCTCTATAATTAAATTGCAATTCTAACCTTGCCCATGCGAGAAAGCTGGGGGGACACAACCCAGACTGCAGGATATTTTCACACAGTGAATGTATATTAGTTATATGTGAGTGACCTCCCCGGGCTTTGTACCATATCAATGACTTAAACAGACCTGGGACAGGCATATGAGAACTCCCTTGGATGGGATACCTATTTTATTTAGCTATTTGCATTTTTGGGGAGGGGGGGGGGGGTAGAAAGGGGACTCTATTCTTTCGTACAGGTATGATAAGAACCGGTTTGTTTCTTTTTATTTTTCTGACATTCAAGGTCCTTAGCCAAGGTTACATGGCAGTAACCATGGGAACATTATAGGTATTCTGTTACAAGGGGGGAAAAAAACAACAACAACAACAACAAAAACAACAGCAACAACAAAACAAGAAAAGAAAGCTCGCCTCACGTATGAACCTTTAGCTATAATGCATATCCTGACTTCAGGCAAAGTCTATTGGGCACAACAAGGATCTTCCCTTGCATATATGGGCAATTGCTAGGTATTGCAGATGATAATTATTTGCAGTACTCGGTGTATTGAAAATATCTTCAAAGCAAGTGCTTATATATATTCTTCAAAAGCGACCAATAATTACATAAATTGCTAAGATTCTTTTTACAGTGTTTTAGATTAAGTAAGATATAGGGGGGGGGGCGGCATTTTGAAAGTGTTGAGGGGAAACCCATGCAATAAACCGTCACGTTGGGGAGGGGCGAGGTCAAAACTAGATATGGGGCAATTCAAATAGGCCTACTCATTGTATACAATTTTTGAAAAAAATCTGGTGGGGGGGGGGTGAGGCATTTTGCAAAATCAGTTCTTAGAGGGGGTCGTGATAACCTTTATCATGTTCGCAGGGGTTCGGAAAAAAATGCCAGTCCACAAAAGTTCATCTAGCCACCCTGGCTTGCAATAAATGACTTGTCCCTACATGCAAAGTGAATTCATTACCATCGTGTCAGGAGATGAAGACTTTATATATGACCCGGATATGGCTAACCTATTTGCTATTGAGACTACAAACATGAACTGATAGAACCTGTATACATATTATGTTGATAGAGGCAGGTGTGGTATAGCTTGAGTTGAGTAACTGGTTGTTTCTGTTTTTGAGTCTCTGGGGGCAAACAAACCAATGCACTGAAGTTAACTCAGGGTGATCTGACTATGTCTATACATGCAAACTACACACACAGTGGAATTCTGTCCTATTTCACATGTTGAATCAAGTAATTACCAATAGGATACAAAGACTGTGTAGCGGCATGCCATCTAACTTTCTAAACAAGGTGCTATCTAATACAAACAATTAGCTAATCTTGAGGAGTTCCTACTAATGGTATATCTACCTAAACATGGGTTGGCAATGTCTGCCTGCAGTTAACCACCCTGTGAGGTAGCAAAGGCCTAACTTTAGCTCATGCAACACCCCAAGGGTTAACGCTGGTAAAAGTGAAAACATGTATAGCTATAACCACACCAGGCCCCTACATAACCACTGTATATGCATGACTCATAACTGCCGCAGGTGTTAAAAAGTGATAAACCACATGAGGATGAGTCGGACAGTCTGCTTCAGAATAGACCTGACTGGACTCCAGACATCTTAATGATTTAAAAAATGAAACCAACGTTGACCCTACAGTAACATGCGGGCATTTCTGCCAAAAACAGGTTGAGAAATTTGACACCCCCCCCCGTAGTGATGGGGTCGAAAAGATTTTGACCACCTCTCCCCCCATCCACAAACCCTCCTGACCAGCCCTCCCCCAGCCCTCTGTTGTTGAAAAATGATCACTAATTTGGAAGGGAAGGTATTTATACTGTCAAGGATAGTCATGTTGGGATTCACAACTGTAGGAAGGCAAAAAAACGTTGTGTGTTTCAGGTAACATGCGTAGGGTAGGTTGGATCTTTTTAATGCCTCAAAGAGGAGGGACAAGCCGGGCTGACCAGCTACCACCCACACGTCACCTGGGCCTCACTTAAATTGCCAAAATATTACTCAAAAGCATGAAACATCCTCAGAATTGTAGAAAGAAAGTTTGCTAGGTAGGGTCGGGTTACCTGAAACAAACAATATATTTTTGGCCTTAGGGAGGAGTGTATCATCTGCTGACATTACATGTTAAGTCCAAGCAAAGGAGACAATGGGGACGGTAGGACTGGCATCAGATGCCAACATAGGAACAACACAGTTTGGCCACTGGAATTCTGTCTGAGCCAGTGTTGCCAACGGATAATGGTCCAGGGTCAAGTCAACCAAATATTGGCCCACCATTCCAAAATTGATATAATTGGATTACCAACGTTGCACCAATATTTGTATATTACCACAATTTTGGCCCAAAAGTATATATCCTTGCTAGGTCACCCTCACCATTTCATTTAATCTTTTACATATTATTAAATATACTCGTTACCGACTATGTCATCATTACCGACTATGTCATCATCTGGGCACCAGGATATCCACTGGCTGTATGATTTATGTACACATGATAACCTAATAGCATGATGCCGTGAATAAAAAAAAAGACAAAAAAACATCACAATATATTTTTCTTCACTGAAACAATTGTGATGGCTTACCATACTCTGGGTCGTATCTAAGCTACATGAACTATACACAGAGCTCATACTGACCTATATTCTAGAAGTCAGTCAGTATAATATACTGTAGAGTGTGTGACATGAGTAGGTACCTGATAGTGCAGTTCTCTCTGTTTCAAACAAGGCAGGTGACTTTTCAGACTAATGTGGTCAGGAGGGTGTTGCTCCTATAGTAAAAGGAAGAGCTGGTTAAAAATGCCCTCATTTCCAGTCCTTTCTTTTCATGTAGCTATAACTTGTCCCTTTTGTTGCTCACAAGCGGTCACTCAAGTATGGTGCTAAAAAAGGGGGATTTGAGTAGGTACCTACTTGGGAGAAGTCAGTCAGTATAATATACTATAGAGTGAGTGACATGAGTAGGTACCTGATAGTGCAGCTCTCTCTGTTTTAAACAAGGCAGGCGACCTTTCAGACTGATGTGGTGAGTGCAAGTACTTTGGTGAAGCAGTGCACGACTTGTTTAGAAAAGAGGGCACATACTCACAGCTCTTTTTACAATAGGAGCAACACCCTCCTGTGCAAGTTGAATGGTGAAGCAGAGCGTGACTTCTTTTGAAAAGAGGGTACCTACTGACAGCTCTTTTTACCATAGGAGCAACACGCTCCTGAGTTAAATACTACTACCAATACCCTTAGTATGACAATTTAATATGATGGGCAGTGTAGCCCCTGCAGTAGATTAACTCTTCTTATATTTTATGACTTTTTTACACAAATTATCCTTGCATTTAATTTCATCACATTACAGTAATAAAAACATGAAAGATGTTCACGTGGAATAGGGTCAATCCTTCCGAACAGAAAGTGGTGTACGCATACATGATGGCTTATTCTTAAAATAATTAATATGCCACTGTAAGATAACACAGGGGTAGAGCTGTATAATTGGATAATTGAGGTGTACAATACTAACAAATACATAAGAAATTGGATGCACATGTGGTTGAAATATGGCATTATGTAGCACTAACAGTAAATGAGGTCACCAATGTGAAAGCCTTTAGTTTCTGTCTGTGACATGCATACTATTCATGGGGGAAGATTTACCTCGTAGTACCTTTCCCACAGTAATAATGCTGTTTCAAAATTAATAAGTGACTCAGAAAAACCTTGGTGATCACTAAATTCTCATGGATATTATCATATAACCTTAACCTAGGGCCTGGGAACTCGACCCTATAATCAAATCCAGTAGACACTTTGCCTGGAGTCATCACCAAATGTATTGAATTATATATTCAGGTGGTAAAGTATTTTCGTTGTATCATAACATAATTCTGGGTATTAACATGCTGGCCACCTATGTCTACATATAACAAATAACCACGCGAAGGGTCTTCCGTGAGGATATATTCGGTTGTGTATGGTTGAAGTACAGCATCACACTTAGATCTATAGTGTATGGATATCAAATCATCCTTTTAACCACTAGATGCCTAAGAATATTCATACTTAATCAAAGGAAAATGAAAATAAATAAAAGTATTTGACACTGTATATTTTGAGAAACTATGGGGAAGTAATGCAAAAACTAGTCTAGATAATATTGCTAAATTTACCTATTCATATGACATGAACAGCAATACATTGCTGCTAGGTGTACAGTGGAGTCCGCAAAGGATCTATTGTAGATTAATCCCTTCTTAAAGTTCTAGACATGCTTGCTTTTAAAGTTCTGTGTATTCCGTAAATTGGTTTACAGACATTCTGACACAATTCCCTCTCAATCTACCATTGTGCTATGGCTTCAGGTTATAAAACCAAATTAGATATGGATTGAGGGGGACATGGTGTTTACATCCCTATGGAATGCTGTTAGAATGATGTAAACAGTACTAGATTTCACCAAGTTAAATTCTGATATGCATGTTATACATAGCTATAACTATGATGGTATTTGTAGGCCCGGGGACTAGACGAGGTACACCTGTTCATCTCCCATGGTCAGAAAGCCACAGACCTGGCTGTCTTCCTGTACTCGGTGCTCGATGTATCGGTGTGCCACGCCTTCTTCCTCAACACTCTAGGTGATCTCAACATGAGGAACTTCCAAAGGTTTGAAACCAAAGCACAGAGCCAGGTAGGTGTACTTTTAGAGAACTGGTCACATAAGAGATAACACTTGAAATATATTGCAAAAACAGATACATCATCGTGGCCAGTACAAGCGCCTGAGCGCTCAGTGATTTCAATCCCACTGTATGCCCATAGCTCATACAAGACAAGAGCTCATTTGAATAGTTTCTTTGCGTAGATTGATTTTAACACCACTATACGCTGGTGCTTATTCGGGACTAGCACTTATTTGGGACCCCGCTGCTTTAACAGGCCATGGCGGTATATATAAGCAGTCCATTAATCTGGATAGATAACTAGGATGGATTGTTGACCTGGGTTTGTGCGCACCCTTGCTATTGCAATCTGATGAAGCAAAACAATACAGTGATGGTACTTGCTGCACAGCTACTTCTTGCAGGAAAACAAATTAAAATACCAGTTTTTCTTACAGGTAGGCTACTTTGGTACAGCAATATTCATTAATATTTTTACCTTTACCATTTTCAGTCATTGACAGTTCTCAATACTAGTGTGCGTGCAATGGACACAGCCGGATACGATTCGTTGCGAAGTCTAATTCTTGTGTCTTGTGGACTTTCTAAAATCACCCTTGAGGGACTCAAAAATCTTGAACTGCTTGATCTAAGCTCCAACAACATAGATATACTCCCAGAGGCCATTGGTAACTGTTCTCACCTCAAATCTATCAAACTTTCACACAACAAACTGAGGCATTTACCAAAGGACATCAGCAGACTGCAAAAACTGACCACACTTGAGGCTAGTAATAACTCACTGCGGTCCCTATCAAGGATTGCTCACTGTAAAAACCTCAAGGCTATTCAGGTTGACCACAATGACCTTCACAATCTGCCAGTTGACCTAGGTCTTTTGAATAACCTTGAGGAGTTAGGGGTCAGTTATAATAAACTAGCACAGCTACCTTTGTCTATTGCCTCATTGGAGAAACTCCAAATTATTGACTTCCACTCAAACCCTCTCACAAACATACCAAGGGACTTCCCAGAAAGACCTGCTGAAGTTCGCGAATACCTCAAATCCTTGCAGGATGACCCTGTGCCAAATAAAATGGTCAAATTAGTCCTAGTTGGTCAGGAAGGAGTAGGGAAAACTACCCTACTCAGTGCTCTGAAGAGAAACCTCTGGATTTTACCCAGATCTCCTACCACCTGCAAAACTGAAGGCATTGAGGTCAAGGACATTCAGTTGGGTGAACTCACCTTTAAGTGTTTCGATTGCGGTGGTGATGTGGATTTCAATGAAAGTCATAGATTCTTCATAACGCCCGGGTCTCTTGTCCTGGCTTGCTTTAACCTCAGTGAGTACACACAGGCTACAGTGGAGAGGAGCAGCTTCCTATTGGGGAGGTTACAGCTGTGGCTTCAGTACATCTTCAGTAAGGTTCCCAGTGCCAGAGTCATCATTGTGGGGTCTCATGCTGATTGCAACACCTTGAAGAAACAGGTAAGTCAATTTTGTTTCGCTTGTTCAGCTACCTGTAGTATCCCATATAGGCACTCTGGTCCTCATAGATTTGGTTACTGTTTCTTTGAGTGCTAAGATAGTGTTAACTTATTGCAAGAGATCTATCCAAGTGGCTTGTTTTAGCATCACCTAGGGGAGCATCGCACACCGCAGATACCTTTACTTGGGAAAATCGCTTTAGTGAGCATTGCTGTCATTGAATAGGGCCTAACTCTAATATTAGGAATATTGATAACAAGAAATGCGGTTGTGACCGCGTAAAAAACGCCTCCCGCCATTAATGTCGGTATACCAGTGTTTGATGACATGTCTCATAAAAGCAGACATAAAGAAGATTTCACAATTATCAATTTCTCTATTCAGTAATTTTGTATTGTGAGACCTCATCACATGGGGCAAATGCAATCATCATAGCGCACTCCCGTACCGCTTCGCGGTACCGCTGCTATGCGGTGTGGGAGGCGCTAAAAAAGTTGAATCAAAGTTAACAACTGCTTGTTATCAGTTGATCAAATTCATTCAATATTGACCTGGTTTCCGTTATCTCATATTCCATAATGCTAGTTGTATGGTAATATCTCCAAGACTTGGTGGGGCAATGAGGAAGTTTAAAGACACAAAGTTCAAAATATGAAGCCAAGCATCCTGATATAAGGAGTGTTTGAACAAGAAAGTGCAGTGTTTGACAGGGAAGTATACTGAGCAGGAAAATATTCGTCTTTGTTAGTCAAGGTGAACCTTGTAAGAATGGCCTATATAGAGGTTTGCAACCAGTAGTGTACAGAATAATAGGTGGATTATTTCCACAAAATCATGGACTGTCAACACCAAAGTAGGTCACTAGATGCAGGAAGTTATGGAGGGTGGGCATTTTTTTTTTCAGAATGACTCATTCATTACATTCTGTCAGTGACTAGACTCTAAATGCCGATAGATTTAGACAATTGGGTTGCCTTAAACATAGTTAAAGTCAATGTTGCAAATAGTAAACCTGCCTTTCCTAATTTTGATTTCACACTGTCCGAAGTGCTTGGAATTATCAACTATTTTTCCACCAATTATACCCTGTGGGTCTCCTGAATTTTGTCTCGTTGTGTCATACAAAACATCTAATTTTTAATTCATCTTCTTGTTCTACCACCAGGTGTTTGAGGAGATCTGGGAGCTGCTGAGGACCATGCTGGTAAGTGCACGTGACCACCACAGACAGTACTTCCGGTCACATGACAGACTCACCGACTGCCTGTTGTGTCAGTCTGACTCTAAGTGTCTGAGGCGCTCTGCTGGTAAGTGATCCTTTACAGGTAAATAAGGTATTGGCCTGAATAAAAACCCCGGCTATAATTGTTTTCAAGCAGCCTATACCCCCAGCCCTCATACAAGACTGGCACTAATTCAAGACTCTGTTTGAAGATCAGCATTGATTGAACTAGTGTGCTATGTTGCAATTCCAAACTGATTTTTATTGCTGATAAGTGGGGAGATTGTCTTAAGGTATGTGGATGACCTTCGATTAACCTAATCTACAAATCATATCTGGGCATGAAAACAATTATTCACCAATAGCCTTGTCTACTGTGACCATTGAGGGACTGTAAAATGCAATACGTGGAAGAAATATGCCACAATATATTGGTCTTGAATTAATAATATTTGTGCTTTTTTTCTGCTTTAGGCGAGGGTTCAGCGGGCTATGTAAACCTCGGTTGCGACTCATCAGACTCTGGCGAGGAAGAGACAAGCTTTAGTGAAGGCCCTTCCAGGATCATGGCGTTTCCTCACATTGTGGGTTACTATGAGGTCAGCTCTGTCAAAGCATCTGGTAACACTAGTGTACTACAGGTTTGTGTTAATAGTTATCTATATCAATATCTATATCTGTACACCAAAAGTAGCTTGGCTCAAC
The DNA here is from genome assembly GCA_949317995.1 of Acholoe squamosa. NCBI lineage: Eukaryota > Metazoa > Annelida > Polychaeta > Phyllodocida > Polynoidae > Acholoe > Acholoe squamosa. The sequence continues at coordinate 12,226,875 of OX439042.1, forward strand.
ATCAATTTCATCTGGGTTAGATGCTCTTCTTGCCTTTCCTGTGCCTACACTTACCTAGTAGTACAACAGGATACCTCCTCTGACCCTCCTCTGACTATTTAGAACAGTGCTTACCCATTATAAGTACTGACAACAATGCCTCAGAATTTGACAATGTGAATTATTGGGAGGAGAGGAAACTGAGATGGAAATGTGAGGCACAAATAGAAGGCTATAGATATACATCTTTGGTGGGCTTCTGCAAGTATCTGTCCTATAAATTATAAGTCACACATTCTAAAAAGTCTGTTTAACAGCTTGTCCCTGGGAACTTGTCATATAGATGAATAAAATCTCATCTGCTTCTATTCCAGGTAGCATCAAACCAAAGCATTGATCAGCTTAAAGATGCCATCGTCGATGTGGGCCACCGGCTGATCAGTGCCAACCCAGAAATACCTCGTAAATGGGCCAATGCCTACGAATCACTCCAAAACCATGTCCAGGTCAATCCAAATAACTGTGCCACTAGCATTGAGCAAGTGGCTCAACTTGCCAAGGTCCATGGGGTACATGATCACCAAGAGCTCACTAACATGCTCAACTTCATGAAGGCCCAGGGCAACCTTTTATTCTTTCCGCGAGTACCAGAATTGTCCGATCTAGTCATCCTTGATCCCGAATGGCTTGCAAGGATCTTTGCCACAGTTGTTTCATATAGAGACACAGGTATTGCCAATGATGGGTTTGTTGAGCGGAGGAGGCTTCTTGGAATGTGGCAAGGTCTTGGAATAGGAGAAATAGCAGAACGGCTCCTAACACTATTACATACATTCGGAGTCTGCCTACCCATCACAGAGACTGCCATGGAGCTTTTCCCCTGTAGGCTTCCAATAGGTGAACCCGATGACCGTGTCTGGCCAATCTGTCCAGATCTTGCAGAAAAGCAAGTAACATATTCAGTAACTTTCCCTAGTCTGATCCCACCACCGCTGTTCAGTGAACTCATACTGGCCGTGTATCGTCAACGAGTGCCGGTGACATGCAATGAAGAAAGCAGCAGGTACTTTGCTAATCTCATTGTGGAAAACCTAAAACTAGACAAGGTGGGATGCAGGGACTGCCTTCAGGCTGCCAGAGGCCCTCCTGCCTACCTTGAAGAAGATGAACTAGTCCACAAGGTCCTCTTTGAGTTGGTGCCTCACAAGCGTTGCATCCATGTGACTGTGCGTGGATCACAACCATGTTGCATGACAAGGACACTTAACACACTCTTGAATGAGGTGGCTGGCAAGTATGAGGGCCTTGGGACAATAGAGCTTGATACCATCATCTGTCCTGGCTGCTACATGGCACACCACAAAGCTTCACATCGCTATAGCGCCAAGGAGATGTTCATCGAGGCCTCTTCTAGGGCCCCTGTAACATGTAGTAATGGCCACACTGTACCCAGTGCTGCTAGTGTGCTGCTGGGAAACATTGATGAGTCCTGCATGCCTTATATGACCATAAAGCACAAATCACAACATGACAGACAAGACTATTCTGGCTGTCCCAAACTCTTTGTGATGCTGCCCGTCAATCGCGATGGCTTGATCATGAGCTCATCAACTAAAATGTACACATCGAGCCTCCTGTTTGATGGTTTTGCAGTTCACCTCATGTGTGAGTTCCCAGATGGCTATCATCTGACACAAGCTCCAGGTTACAGACTCAAAGACCCCAAGGAATTTGCAGAGCTATATGGCACCCATGTCATTGCGGTGCTTCGCCTTCTTGGCTACATGACAGATTCATCTGTTGTGTCCCTGTCCTCACAGACAAAGGCTATTTCAAGGGTGGTCAATGACCTCATAGGTGATTTAATTACCCGCTTCCCAGAAATCAAAGACTACTCATCAGAGTGTACATCAGAGGAACTTATACATGAGATAAATAAGAGAGGTAGTTGCTTCAGTCGACAGGAGTTACGCAACTGCTTGCATGTGATGGACAGGCCGGCTTACTTTGGACCACTGCGAAGGTTCAAGCTGAACGACCAAATAATGTGGGTCTGCAACGACCACTACCGACAACTCAGAATTCTTAGAGTTGGTTTAAAAGACATTGAACTACTGGATGAGGATAGTAAAGTCTGAATGTTGAAAAAGTGATACATAAACATTTTTATCTAGGCATATGACTCTCATCTTGTGTCTCATGGTGTCATAGAACGCTCCAAAATGTGAAACTCACTACCTTGATAAGAGTTTTGTGAATAGACTATCCTCTATTAAAGGAGTACTCATTTTTGTGATATGGATATCATGTATATTATCAAATATCTCTAACTGGTTATCACTAATGTCCTTAAGATGTTATAATGGCTACCTACTTGTATGTCTTGCTGACACTGACAGAAGGTTAACCCCCATGCCTCATCATGACACCTCATTATTGTTCATGTGACTGGCATGTGACTAATTAAATATAGCAGCTGTTCAATTTCTTCATCATTTAGATAATAACCTCATAATAAACTGCCACCTGGATACTACCATGTGACAAAATGTATATTAAAACTAAATCTGTAGCCTAGATATTCACCGTAGTACAAGAAAAATAAACACGGGTATTGACTTTCTACTGTTTTATCCAAAGGAATTGAATTTACAAATGTACAACACAAACGTCAAATGGGCTGATCATTACACATGCCATAGCCTGATTATTTCTGCAAAAACAATGCAATACTTATTTCAAAGTTTACGATGAATAAATTTGATTACATACAAAATACTTGTTTCATGAACGCCAGAAAGCCCGAAAGGAAAGATATCATATTCATTTTCTTAAGTTTGCAATTTTCGTTCCTTTTTCAGGGATTTTCCAAATAGTTCATACATTATGACCAATAAATAATTGCATAGTAATGCAAGTACAAAAAAAAAAAGATTTTATCAATGTACCTTGTTGGGGGATGAAATCAACTTTTCTTTGGATACCAGCTTAATCTATATATTAGGGATCAACATCTTGGGAAATCACAAAAATAATATCTTGGATCCCTGTACAAGGAGTAGGAAGTACGACCATATAGTGAAATTATAGCCAACGTTGAGACACTCGTACAGTAGGAAATAGTAGATCTACATTGAAAAGCAAGTTTAGGATTCAATCTCCGGTTTGAAACTCAAAGCACTATATATGATTGCCATACTGCTAGACCTTAAGGACAACATGCAGAGAATGCTACCAGCCATGAGACATCGTGAACACACAAAGAATAACAACTTAAGTGTCAGAGTAAGTCCCAGATTATTGCACTGTACCTACAGAATACTGTGATACAGTTAGGCTGTATTTGTCCTAAGATGGCCAATAAGCCTTAGGCTTTGAAAGTTTATGTCTGGAGTTTATTTCCATTGAAAGGGCTTCAGTAATTTGCCATTTATAATTTCTGTCAAAATAATTGAGTGAGAAATGGCATTAAAGCATTTTTTCAAGAAGCTTTGGCTGACTGTTTGATAACAATGTAAATCACTTTCGTTTTTGCATACACCTCCATTATCAAGTATTTGGGTAAGGTATATACGTGGTGTATGTGCGAAGGTATTTGAGGAGATAAAGAACCTTATTCCATAGACTGTCTCAAGTGGATTGTTTACCAATGGTTTGTAAATCATCGTAGATAAGGTCGTCAAGAGTCTAGGACAGCTAGAAGGATCATGGTTTCAACCACCTCTAACCTAGCAGCCTTGGGCAAGTTTGTTCTGATTCTGATGGACAAGCAGCATATAAATACCTGCCTAGGTATTTTGGACATGCTGCTTTTAAATACCTGTCCAGACTGAAAGAAATGACTGGGTGCCCGTAACCTAATGAGCCAGTCCCATGAAGTGGGGATCCCACTTTTGGACATTAAACAAATCAATTAACAAATCAATCCTCTCACTCCTCCCTCCCTTACTCTCATTCACTGATTGCCTTCCTACTATGGGTTACTATGATTCTGTCTCATTTCTTATGTCTCTTCCTTCTTGACTTGACCTTCCTACTTGTTTGCAATATGCTGATCCAAAATTGATGGTCGTTGGTGTGTGTGTGTGTTGGGGGGGGGATAAACAGCTATGAAATTTGTCTCAAGTAATGTGAAATTCTGGATGCAGGAGGATGCATTTATTGGTTCTGGACCCTAGTACCTGGTACTTTGCTCACAGTCTCATTGTCCTCCCACCTCCAGTCTCATACTGGCCCACCATCCTCCCAACCTCAGTCTCACCTTGCTTCATTTCAAGTCCCACCATTCCCTACCTCAGCCTCATCCTGCCTCACGGGGGTGATACCCCCCTCCCCCCCCCCCCCACATACTTTCTTATGGGATAACCCTCGGTGAATAGTATTTTCTCAGTGAAAATTATCATTTCTATCATCTCAAAGGATTTCTTTATAGGGATAATCCCCTGTGAAACCTTTCACAGAGACAAAGCCAGCGAAAGTCCTTAATCTTTCCTCTTCTCTTTTTTTTTGTAGCTTTCCTCCTCTCTTTTGCTTTAAACTAGATGTTTCTGTGTGTTTCTCCATTTCAAATCTCTGGAGGGAGGATACATTATATGCTGGCATCAACTCAGCTCTGTAATATGACTTTTCACAGGGAAAGTCCAATGAAAATATTTCCTGTGAAAATTATTATATCCATTCCAGATGATTCTTAAGCTTCTTGTGGAAGGTCCCCATGACACAAAATGATCAAAAAATCATACGGCTGTTAACGACTTTCTTCCTAGACAGAGTTGATTTTTCCACCTTTTAGAACCCGAATGCACATTGCGTCATGTCATTAAGTGCAGCCTATTTACATACTTTTTACACGGGACAATGTGGAGTGAACGTGTGGTTTTTACTGAGGTATATCCTGTGAAAGGTTGCAATTCATCTACTCAGTACCCAACTTTAACAGGAAAGTTGGGTACTGGTGAAAGAACCTTCTCTCATTGCCCTTTCCTCATAAACCTGCTGCGCAGAGTACAGAACTATATTCTATCAGAATAACAACTGTACATATCATAACTTCTTAATCTAAATAAAACCTGCTTGCTTCTTGAAAAGTGCAGCTAATATACTGTAGACCTGATGTCTCACAACTTTCACCTGGTGTATCGCATGTGAGACCTTTCACAAGAGGTAACCTGTGTGGAAGTCACCATGTTCTTAACACTTAACTAACCTCCCTATAAAGGCTGTCCTCTTCTAGGAGAGGCCTACTGAGCATTAAATTAGTAAAATGTTGATTGAGGAGAACATCTATGAACATCTTTTGCCTCTATTCTCAGTATCACAATCCCTAATCATTAAAATAGTATCAGTGACTTACTTAAAAACTACATATTCTTTTCTCCAAGAAAGCCCTATTGTCCTAATGATCACCCTAAGCCTCGTTGTTGGGGTTACTGTGACGTTTACAGTTAGGGTCAGAGTTAAGGACCAAGGTTGATGACCTGTTTTTCGATAGGTCTAGAGTATAACTATGAATAGGATTTAACAGTGCTTGCATTATTCCAACTCTAGTATCACATGGGTAGGATTAGGGTGTGGGTTAGGTTTAGATTTAGCATTTGGTATAGGGTTAGGGCTAAGGTTACAGTGAGGGGTTGGGCTAGAGCTAGGGTTAGGGATGGGGATAGGGTTAGGTCTAGAGTTAGGATTAATGCTAGCACTGTTGAATCCTAATTGTAGCTATACTACTTAGTCTTAGCTGACTAGGTGATTAACTTTGGTTGTTAATTAAACTGTGACCCTAACCTTTATTGTCACAGAAACCCCAACAACTATGCTTAGGGTGAAGATTATTAGATCAATAGAGAAAAAAGATATATGCAGTTTTTAAGTAAGTCACTAAGGCTATTTCAATGGATAGGGGTTGTGATACTGAGAAGAGAAAGACAAAGGATACTCATAGATATTCTCCATCATCAACATTTTACTATTTCAATGCTGAGAAGGCCTCTCTTAGGCCTCTTGATGTAAGGTTTAGTCTATGACTAAAGGTTTTGTAATGGTCATCTGTGTATATATTGCATAAGATAGGGCAATGGTTAGGGTTAGGGCCAGGGTTAGGGTCTGGGTTAACGTTAGGGTTTGCATTTGTGTTAGGGTTGAGTTTAGAGGTAGGGTTAGGGCTAGAGCTAGGGTTTGGGATAGCATTGGGGTAAGGTTTAAAGTTAGGGTTTAGGTTGGGGTTGGGGTTAGGGTTTAGGTTAGGGTTAGGGTTAGTTATAGGGTTAGGGTTAGAGTGAGGATTAGGGTTGAGGCTGGGGTTAGAGTTAGGGCTAGGACTAAGGTCAGGATTAGGGTGTGGGTTTGGGTTAGGGTTGGCATTGGGGTAGGGTTGGAGCAAGGGTTAGGGCTGGGGTAAGGGTTAGCATTAGGATACAGTTTAGGGTTAGGATTTGGGTTGGGATTGGGGTTAGGGTTTGAGTTAGGACTAGGGCTAGGGCTGAGGTTAGGATTAGGGTGTGGGTTAGGTTTAGATTTAGCATTTGGTTTAGGGTTAGGGCTAAGGTTACAGTTAGGGGTTGGGCTAGAGCTAGGGTTAGGGTTGGGGTAAAGGTTAGGGTTTAGGTTAAGGTTAGAGTAATGGTTAGGGTTGGGGTCAGGGTTAGGGTTGGGGTAAGGGTTAAGGTTAGGGTCCTGGGTTAGGGTGAGGGTTTTGGTTAGGGTTAGAGTCTAATATTGGTTAGGGTTAGGTGATGACTAGGGTGAGACCGAATGTTTTGGTTTGGATTACTGTTACAAGTTCGGGTTACGGGAGGGTTTAAAGGACCCCATTCTCGAGGGCAAGATTCAGTGTGAGTTATAGGGTAGGTTAGATCTACCCTTAGTGAAAAGGTGCAATGGCCATGGTATGGGCAGTTAGGGGTAGTGTAAGATAGTAAAATGCCGAGTATTAAGTGCCAACGTTAGATCTAGTCTGATGCTAAAAGAGGTGTGTTGTAGGTCTAGAGTTAGGATTAATGCTAGCACTGTTTAATCCTAATTATAGTTATACTACTTAGTCTTAGCTGACTAGGTGATTAACCTTGGTCGTTAATTCAACTGTGACCCTAACCTTTATTGTCACAGAAACCCTAACAACTATGCTTAAGGTGGAGATCATTAGAACAAGAGAAAAACAAGATCTTCCTCTCTTAGCTCAGGTAGAGTATGTGGACTGAACAGATAATGAAAGAGAAAAAAAGCTGTCATTTAAAAGGTCTATGCAAAATCACCATAGGCTTATAACAGAAAACACAGAGTGGGCTGAAATAGGAGAAGAAAAAGTTGCAATTCTTTCCTTTAAGAAATTTATTTTCATTTTTTTTTTGTACCATTAACATTGACCCTATATAGAATTTTTAGACCTATTTTCATGGACTTAACAAACAGTGCATATACATAGAAACCCAATTTTCAAGAAGCCACGTGGTGATCATAAGAGCGAGGTCAAGGAAGGAAACCTAGATAAGGCGGTAAATCAAGAGCTTAGCCCTTCCTTGACTCGCTAAAAATATATGCAGTTTTTCAGTAAGTCACTAAGGCTATTTCAATGGATAGGGATTGTGATACTGAGAATAGAAAGACAAAAGATGCTCATAGATATTCTCCATCATCAACATTTTACTATTTCAATGCTGAGTAGACCTCTCGTAGCAGAGGATAGCCTTTATAGGGAGGTGTGAAGGTATGTGAATGGCATGCATGCATCCAATGGCATGAAGCAATGTGCAGTCAGGTTCTATAAGGTGGAAAAATCAACTCTATGCCTAGTAGGAAAGCACTTAATCGCCTTATGATATTTTTGGGAACAATATTTTGTGTCATGGGGTCCTTTCACAATAAGTTAAAGAATCATCTAGAATGGATATAATTTCTATTGGGATGGTTCAGTGAAAATTGTTTTCAATGAGCTTCCCTCATGAAAAATCAAGAAATTCACCATCAGTGATATTACAGAGCTGGGTTGATGCCAGCATATAATATATCCTTGATCCAGTGATTTGAAATGGGGAGACGCAGAGAAACAGCTAGTAATAAGCAAGAGAGAGGAGGACACACTACAAAAATAGAGAAGAGGAATGATAAAGAATTTCACTGGCATTGTCTCTGTGAATCCTTTGAGATGATAGAAATGATAATTTTTACCGAGAAAGATCTTTGAACGAAAATACTTTTCACCAAGGAATTTACCATGAGAAAGGATGTGGGTAGGGTGCACCTCCAGTCAAATCATTCTGACATCTCAGTCTCACCCTGCCTCACCTTCAGTCCCACCATTCCTCTACCTCAATCTCACCGTCCTAACCCCAGTCCCACCATTCCTCCACCTCAGTCTCACCCTGCTCTTATCCCAGTCCCACCCTGCCCTTACCCCTTAGTCCCACCACTTCAGTCTCACCCCCAGTCCCACCATTCATCTATCTCATCGTCTCAGCCTGCCCTTACCCCAGTCCAGCCATTCCTCCACCTCAGTCTCAGCCTGCCCTTACCCCAGTCCCACCATTCCCCTACTGCCCTAACCCCCAGTCCCACCAATCCACTACCTCAGTCTTAGCCTGCCTCACCTCCAGTCTCACCATTCCTGCACCTCAGTCTCACACTGCCCTTACCCCAGTCCAACCATTCCACCACCTCAGTCTCACCCTGCCCCACCATTAAGTACTCAATCTCAACCTAGAAACGCACCAAATGCACTCTAGATTTTCATTCTCTCAGGCATGAAAATTTGAAAGTTTGAAGGTAAGGCAGGTCATTTTTGTGATTTGCACTGATCCAATGAGAAAGTATTCTTTGAGGGTCCCCATCCCATAAAATTGTGCACAAATACCAGCTGGAAGAGGACTTAATCACCCTCTTGGAAACTTCCTCAAAACCCAGACCCATGCGAGTCCTTTTATACGATATGTCCAAAGTATGCCCCCCACCCTTTCCTAAAATTCTGGATCCGCCCCTGCAGATGATTCTACATTTACATATTTGAAATGTGCTGTGAAGAAAATCTACCAACCCCTACATCAAGTTACACCTCCTTCTAGATGGAATCTAGGAACCAATAATGACTCATTTGAACACGGGCGGCGATATACTGATATAACCACCAGATGTGGTGAGTGACAAAAAGAAAACAATGTCAGGGTAACTCTATGCATACAAAGTGGGCAGAGCTATGGGAGCTATTTCCATGAAACACCACAGGGGCCTTTTTACATATTACAATGAATGAATGGGTAATATGCCTGTATGAGTTGCCTACATTGTTTGGAGTAAACTTTGAACCATTCATGGAGAGGAGAAGTTCACAATACGGTTCACATACTGTGCAATTCAAAATATCTTTTTAGCTTAGTGTCAGTACCATTACCCACTCCAGTCATTCAATTCATATGATAGTGTTTACCAGTGTTTACTGACCCTTGCTGATAGACCGTAAAACCCCGCTTACAAGCTGCATCCACTTATAAGCCGAACCCTGAGTTTGTGGATTACTTTAAAAATTTCAAGTCTTTTTTTTGGGTTAGTTGATTTTACCTCCACTAATAGTATTTAAAAAGTTAGCAGAGTTTCTGTGTTAGATCAGACACTCAGTCCTTTCCTTCTATCTGGACAGGTATTTATTAAAGCTGCTTGTCCATACAATTAGATAGGTATTTATATGCTGCTTGCTTGACACATCAGTGACCGCATCTATGGATAATGGAAACTATGAGATTAATGATCGATTCTACAAGGAGGGGTAAGGGGGAAAACTGTTACCGGGACTTCATTTCCCTACTCTTCTTGAAGGATAGCAAGTGTTCTTTTATTTGCCTGGTCCCGGAGACATGGCCAGACGCACTATGAACTTTGATCACTCCGACTTGGTTCACTGAGGGGAAATCCCATGACAAAAAAGACAAGCATGCAGGCCCAGGCCTGGGCACATGGCCACCAGCTGCCCATGCACTCATCTCAAGCCATAAGAAACCCAGCCTTTTTTTATGTGGAAGTTGGTCAGTATGACATGGTCAAAGTAGCGCTGTTTCATTGAGCATTGATTTCATTCTATTCAAAAAGATGTGGCATACCTCTTGAGACTTGGTAGCATCGAGGGGCTAGATGTATGTTTCTATATTTTCTTTATACATCACACATTGTTATTAAATATCTTTCTATGCTTCACAGAAAAAAGCACTAAAGAGGCTACAGAGGTAAATCTTATGTATGGCGGATAAATATGTTATACTGCATTTTTTTTTAACAAGTAGAACTATACGCTAAATCGACAGTGCTGATTCATGTAGAATAGCTAGTGATAGCATGCCATGGAAAAGAATTCACCTGGATGTCAATTAATGTACCTAACTATGAGTTCTTCAATCTTCATTCATATAATCAGTACTTGAACATTAAGCTATGACTCTTATTACATTGAGACCTTCTGGAATACCTTGCATACAACACACATGTAAGGCACACCTTGAGTTTCATAGCTTAAGCAAGACCTACCATAAATTCTCATATACGCCAGGGCTAGTACCCTAAGACAAATCAAAATGTGGCTTATAGGAATGGCTGAGAGTGGGAGTGCGGCTTATATAGGGTATAAGGAATAGTGCTAAAGCATCACATTTCAGCCCTTAGGTGCAGCCTATAGCTTCCTCTTTAGCTCAGGGGTGGCTTATGTGAGTGTGCGACTTATAAAATAGAATTTACTTCTTTTTTTTTTCATCTACAAATACCACACTCAACCAGCAATATGGGTCCGTTTCAATGATAACATTTTTCTAATAAGGAACCACACCCGGGATGAACTTAACACCTTTATCGATCATTTAAACAGTGTTCATGACACTATTAAGTTCACTCATGAAATCTCTACGAATCAACTGGCATTCCTAGATACAAATGAAAAAGTTGAAAAATGGGCAAATCATAACTGACCTACACAACAAACCCAAGGATGCCCACAACTACTTGCATTATCAGTCGGTCCACCAGACACATTGCAAGAAAGGTATCCCTTACGGCCAATTCCTTAGAATATGAAGGATCTGCACCAAGGTCGAAGACTTCATCAGACAAAGTCTGATAAAGGCAGCACATTTCATATGCAGAGGCTACCCGAAACAACTTGTAACAGAGAGCCTCATCAGGGCCCTAAAATCGGAGAGACCTGATCTAGCCTTGTACCCACTTCACAAAACCAAAGTAAGCAGTAGTGACACCATAATATTAGTCACCACTTTTCACCCCACTTTCAATAATCTCCAGAAGATTATCAAAAGAAATTGGGACATTCTGTCCCAATCGGCGCGGACTAGGGTGGTCCACCAAAAACAAGTTTTTACAGGTATAAGAAAACCACCCACCCTCTGCAATACCCTAGTGAGAGCTAAGATTGACTACCACCCAGGTGAAACTAACAGACACAAAGCAGCAATTATGGGAAAAGCTTCCAAAAGCTGCACCATCAGTGGGTGCTGATACTGCCTCAGATTAAATACCTCTGGGGAAATCAAATCGGGCTCCACTGGAAAAACCTACATTAGCAAGTTCAACGTCACTTGCAGAAGCTCCAATATAATTTACTGTTTAAGCTGTAAAAAATGCAACAAGCAATATGTGGGCCAAACCAAGCCACGGTTAATGGACCGTATGGTTACCAACTTCGGGAATATTGTCCACAAAAGAATGTCCACTGACATGGGCTTCCACTTTAACACTGATGGACACAATGGCCTCGATGATGTAGAACTATATATTGTTGATTTTATCTTTCAGAGGCCGGAGAGCCATTATGCAAAGAAACTGCATAATAGAATTGAGAGGAATTGGATGCTTAAATTACGCACCCAAGTTTCCTATGGCTTGAACTTAATTGATGCACCCAACTTTTAGGTTTTAAGACATCTCCACTATCTAGGCATATTCACAACCCTCAGTCCTCGTTCAAAAAAACCCTTATTACCGGGTTGGCCTATAGTTGATCTAAGATTGTCATTTTTGTATCATCAATTAGATAATATGCTTGGAGATCTCTTCCCTGAACAGGAAATGACATGTACCATTTTGTATACAGGTCCATGGTGACATGCACACATTGTGATGACATCACAATAGATGCTTGGTGACTGTTGTAGCAACCTAGGTTAGGTTGGCCTAGCAACTGGTCATTCGGTCAAGGTAGCTTCAGGTGGACAGTGGCTTCAAGCCACGTAATTCTATACAATAGAATTTACGGGCAAACTTGGGTCCAAAATTGGGGTCATTCTAGTATAGATTTTTATATTTTAGAATCTATTTTAAAATTTGACCAAATAAGGTGCAGAGGTGTGACAAATACACAAGGACTGACCCCCCCTACAATGTCATCTTTAATCTCCTCCGTCATATTCACAATGATTAGGTGCGCCTAATATGCGGAGTGTGCCCTATACAGAATGTATTTCAGTAAACGACTATAATCCATATTTCCTTTTGATGTAACACAATTAGTGACCCATGTACATGGGATAAGATGAATTTAAAGGCTGTATCCATATATACACATGTAACATATAGTGCCTAAGGTATTTCAGAAAAGGATGATTTATGGCCCATGCTTACAGATCATAGGTAGGATCAGATAAGATCTTGAGGATAGCCTATTGTATATCAACTATTATATATATAGGCCTTGGCATGTAGGCCGTATAAGAAACAATTATCTATCCTGATACAAAAAGTATTCCAAAAGACTCTTTACAAACTTTTAAAGAAAGGACAAGTGCTGATGCAATCAACTGGTATAAAAGAAGTAAAACTGTAGTACCTTGAGTCTTTGGTATAAACAAAGGTTTATTTACTTAAGCTCACTGAATCAGCATTAAGGCAATATGTTCCTCGCAGGCAGGGTATTATTGCATAGGACAATATTAACACTGTGGGCGTTATATGATTCACTCAAAGCTGGTGATGCAACTTGTATACATAATACCAAATCCTATGCAATATAAGAATATATCTCTTCACATTTCAAATTGTTTCACTTATCACATTAATGCAATCTACATTTAGACTTTTTATAACATTTGCTACATAAGTATTAGTTGCAGAGGTACATAAACACTGGTTTATTCTTTACAAGAGCCAGTTTGCAATTCAAGGCACTTTGACAAATAATCAGTACTAAACTAGTGAAGGTATTCTTCAAAATAAAATAGTTCTAATTGCATTAGCTTACCAGGATAGATATTGAGTCAGAAGACATAAATGTTGAGACACTATTATACACAGATGTAAGTCTAGAGCAAAGGTATATTGGAAGGCTTATTTAAATGTTAATCAGTGTGGTGTGGTGCCAAATCTACTGCCAGTGACAAGCCAAACATCAACCAGTTTTGATGATCTATACTGCCAACTTATTGATATAGAGGGACTTCTCATATCTAAGGCAGAATATTTGGCACTTGTGAATACAATAATAGAGAAATTACTGGGATAAAAATTGGATCTAAAATGGTTAATTCCTAAGGTAAAATAGTTGGTATACCATGATACCTTACATATATGTGACATGGCTTACATGCGAGAATAATTTGTTGTTGTGCCTTATAGAATCTGTGTGATATCAGAGGGTACCTTATAGACATACTATAGAACTGTAGTAACAAGAATTAATCCCAAATGCGCCTTACAGGATATGGCTAAACAAAAATATTTCAATTCTTTTTCAGTTCACTCTAAAGCAATAAGCTCTCTGACCTCTTTGCTTTATAAGAGAATACTACCATACTATCTCATATATAAGACGAATCCTGGTTTGAAGGAAATGCTTTAATTGAGCTAAAATGTGAGCAAGTGGTACTAATCTAATGTAAGTATACCCCATCTATAAAGCAGGACCGTGACTTTGTGAAGGTTCTATGAAGATGCACCAGGGTCAATCTTTGCATATAAGCTGTGTCCTATATGCAAAGCACTCTGCTACTTCCCTTGAATACAGCAGATCATACATCAAGATTGAGATAACAAAGAATATGTTTCATAAAATCTACATGTGGGTCTGCTAAGCACGAGAAAAAGAAACATTTTAAATGAAATTGTGAAAATCTAATGCATATAAACAGTCATAGAGTTTGTTATGCGCTTCCTGCAAATTGGGCAGGCTTGAAGCTGACTTGAACATGAAGAGCAAACGGCAAGGTGTCCACAATCGATATAAAGTTGGGTCACGCTCTTAACGAGGCAGACTTTGCAGGCAGACCAAAGACGCAGCTCCTCATTCCTCTGTCTTAAGCTGGTTCGGCGGGCTTGAAAAGAGAGTCCAGAAAATATATACATATGCTACTTTTACTGAAGCAGATGTGTACCTTGTTGCTCATCTTAAGTCTCAAGTAATGAGAGAAAGGTAAATTATCAATTTGTGAAAAAGAGAATAAGTAACACTATTAACAGTTTAACAGATATCAATTTGAGTGAAAGTGCAGTATTTTTTTCTCTAGCAAGAGCAATCAGTCGAATGGAGGCATATAGGAGACCCCAAGTGGGAAGATACTCACCAGTCAGTCACATGATATATTTAGATGCTTGGAGGCAAACTCTGGATTTGGATCAGTGTCGCTTTTTTTTTAACAAGTTTCCGACCCACACGTTCACCTGTCAGTCTGCAAACCCCTAATTTTACTATTATATCTTGTAAAAAGTGTAATGAAGTAGGACTCGCTGCTTACCTTCTATTTCTGCTTTTTGCTCCTCAGTTATGAGTAGAGGCTCCGGAGCTGGCGTTAGATCGACTTGATCCAAATCATCTAGAGACTCTTCTTCACTATAGTAGTCGGTGTCATATAAGGAACTCGCATCATCTTCAGAATGCGCCTCTTCAGACACAAACACAATGGCAGGATCATGTGCCAGTAACGGACTGCCTCCACCAGATATACATCCGCTATCATGTCGCACATCCAGCTGTTCCGAATCACTCGCACCAGGCCCTTCTCCTGGTTTGTCAGCAACATTACTGCCATGTTCCATCTCAGGATGAATGCTGAAATATTCTTCTTCAACCTCACCATCATCATCCTCATGGGTTACCATTGGAGAATTTACTTCATCAACTTTCACAGCAGGGATATTTAGGAATGAGTTAAATCCTGCTCCAAGATCATCAACATCAGCCCCCAACCCCACATTCTCAATTGGTTCAAATACAACCTGGTTATCACCGGTAGTACCAGCATCAGGGGGTGCCAGTTTGTGGAGGAGTTCTTTATGTAATATTTCATCGGTAATATCTTGACATGTAGCTCCTTCAATACCATACATGTAGAGAATGCTCAGTTCTTCCCTCTCTTTCTCCTCCTCAATGTGATAAACCTCATCTAATAATTGCGGTGCAGTGAAGACATGTACATCTACAAGGACAATATAAACTCGTGAATTTATATTAAATGCTAGACGTCTGGTTTGGTTTGGTTTGCTGGACAGAAATTAGATTCCTTCAATGAAAGTACCATTTAGATAATGACTGATACTTAATGGCAGCAAATCATAAGAAATCATTCATATTAATTGCAAAAATCTTACATGCATCAATATTTCATCTGTTCAAAATTAGCATGAAAACACTTGCTACATATGTTTGTATTTTAGCAATGACAGCATAAAAGATTTTCCTTCAGTTACACAAAGGAATATTAACACCACCTAAGCCTAACACAATTATAAGACATCAATTATAGGTAAACAATAATCATAGATCCTTCCAAAAGTAATATGCCTAGGTAATATAACAAAGCCAATACTAACCCTATCCTATTATTATTTCTCAAACTAAAAAAAACCACTACGAAACACACTGGATATGGATTAATACATGCACAATCATAGCTCAACAAGGGGAATGAATATATGAAATGAATACTTCCTACCTCCCTTTAACCATTAATGTAGAACATGCAGAAGGGGCAGGGCACATCTTAGCAAAAAAGATAGGGATTTGCGCTTACTAGACTATGTGCATTAATTACCGGTATATCAAATATGGTATGCCCAGATTTATACACCTGACATTACGGTACCGATAACCTACTACAATGCAGGAAAGTAACACTAACGGTATAACATGGTGCTGAAAAATTACAGTGTACTTTACCTTTGACATCAAGTTGTTCAATTGCTCTCTCTATTGTAGCATTTTCAAACTCATTGAAAGCTTTTACAATATCTATTGCTCCTTCAATGAATGGGCTTAGCCACTGTCAAAAAATAAAATATATCTATGGTATTAACAAGTAAGATATCCAATGCATAACTGGAATACAGGATTGAGAAACTGAGATACACATGGAGATGAAAAAGCAATAGGGCGTGTAAGTCCCATGATTCCCTGCGAGAAATGGCCGCCAAAATAGCCACGAAATTGGACAGGAAGCCGCAACATGGTATGCTTTAAGTATGGGCGGTTTTCAATGATGGAGAACTTCTCTACATAGAAGAATCTCATAATAAATGACCATCATAACCAGTTGCCTATATCTCTAACACCCCAGCATATGAAGGGAATCCTATAAGAAAATGTTATGAAGGATCAATATTTTTTGTCAGCGCCTATGGCCACACAGCATTGCGTCTCGAACTTCCTGTCCAGTTTCGAGACTATTTTTCGCACTTGGAATGATGGGACTTACGCGTCCTATTGGAGCTTAAACAATCTGTTCTATGCATATTGAATAGCTATTCCAGGTAGGGCATCCATAAAATAACTGACCCTTATGGAGCATTTCTAGATTTGACAAACAAAAAGACTAGACTGGGCAACACTATTTATCTTCGAGCTGCCAATTCAACATGTGGTCAGCTTAGTGCAAGAAGGTCGTATCTGCAGTTGGGTAAACAGAGGCAACAGCTACTTCAACGAGGCCCCTCAAGGAGGTACCTTTTACACTGTTGACTTAAATGCATTTGTGAAATTCTTGCACTAAGGCTGCAATACCCGGACCAGAAGGCAGTATCTACTTCTCCAATCAGTAGCTACTGAGAATATGCTGATCAACAACTGTATTTTGCAGTAGGTACTGCTGAAATACTTCCAAACTAGCTGACTCTACACTGCATTTTCAGTATAGACTCAGTAGTGTACTGACTATCAACTGAGTATGCACTGCATTTTCAGGCTAAAATCAGTAGTCTACTGACTCTCAACTGAATCTTAATAGATACAAAAAAAATGTCACACTCTGTGCAGCAGCATAGATGCAGTAGTCTACTGACTATCTACTGGTATCGCTCTGTCCATTCATCGATTATTTATTGGGCTACTGACCTGATGCTTCTGAGACAGTCCATAGTGTAAATTTCAGTATGATTGTAAACAGTAATCAAAAAGATTCAGTTATGAAATTCTGAAACTATCCAGTGTTTGTTAAGAAAAGCATAATTAAACCTTTGCATATGATTATGTTATTGAGTGCCAGTAATGGATACACATGATGTTGGGGTGTGTGAAAGCGAGGAATTAGTCACTTACTTTATGTAGGGCATAAATGTACTGAATCATCAAGTATTATTTTGGTCACCATCATGCCACTTTTTTTTCCTACATAGTATACATGTATCATTGATAATTACAAAGCTGCTATCTTATCACATTAAGATCAATAAAATGCAAGGCATTCTACTATAGCAGTACTTTATCAGACATGGCTACTCTTACCTTCTTCTATGATAGAAGTTACCCAGTACTACTGAATCAATACTGCCCCCCTCCTATATGAGTTGCATGCACTACTAGGGAGTAATGACAGCTCCACATATCTGATGGGGTGGTGGCTCAGGGGGCTAATGCGTCGGTACAGTAATCAGAAGATCCCAAGTTCAAATCCAGCAAGGACCACCTAGAAAGGCATTGGTAGTGCCAGTACTAAAGCAGCGGATGCTCCTTTTATGCTTCTACCTGCCCCCAGCAGTAGTTTTCAGTATGATCTACTGCTCACCTACTGCTATAGCAGCAGTCATGCAGTAGTGCTGATTGAACACTGCCCCAACCCCATATATGGTCATGCAGCATTAAATAAGTAGATACTGTTTAAATGCTGCCATCTCATTTACATAATTGGGACAACTGATTCAATACTGCTTGCATGCTGCTACTACTACTGTTCTGCTACTGAATCACCGCTGCCATGTTCTGTGTGCTGAGCAGTAGAATGCCAGTAGATGCTGATATGGTACTGTTTCTGATGCTGCTTTCACACTGAATCACTACTGTCACACCACACTCTTTTTCTACTGTTTAATTACTGATTTTCTACTGCATTTTGGTCCGGGTATGCAACAACGAAATATGGCCTAGCAGTATATATAACTTGTAGGCTAGGCGTTTTGGATGTGCTCTAGACGTAATTGTAGGTTGAATTTCTAAATGGAAGAAATACATTTATGACAAACTATAATAGCCCTGCACAATTGTTATTTAGGTGTCTCTCTACCTACTACAGCCCTACATTCCACTTAAAACAATTACATCACTTTGTAATTAACTGTTGTTTATACCCTTAGATGCACTGAGCTGGAACTGCATACTTCAGGTGATCATTGCTACAAACAGTACAATAATTCTTAACCACATAACCTGTACCTGTACTGGAACCTGTACTTGTAGGCCTTGCCATACCCTACAGGTACAAGTTCAACAATCTTAACCTCTCTATTACTCCAATGGCAGGAGGACTGCTAACATACAGTGGCAGACTGTCAATTTTAACTACAGTTTAGGTGGCCCTCTAACTACGAAGCAATAGATTCATGTTTATAGATATTGTACTGGACTACATATCACTTACCTGTGTGATAGGTAAAATGCTATTTCCTCCAGCACTATTATCTCCTTGATTATTCATTAGCAACTAATATATTCCCAACTCCTTGCTGCATGGAACCCACTACTATCTGCTCACTGAAAGGCACACAAACGTATATCCAGGTAACACACTACACCACTGATTGCCAATTACATGTATTCACACATGTATTAACTGGCTACTTATATTCACACAGCTCTTGGCCACACTTTAGGCCCACTGATTGTCAATTACATATATTCACACGTGTATTCATTGGCCTCTAAAAAGCACACAGATCCTGGTCACACACTCATAACCACTGACTGCCAATTACATGTATTCACACATGTATTAGTTGGCCACTAACTGCAGATCTGAGAACACTCTGGGCCACCTACCATACAATCCCCCCCTTACTTAAAATCCAAAAGGGTACGTAAATCCAGGGATGTATGGTGGCTATTCTGATTAAGTACAGAATTATTGGTAAAATCCTGCCAGGTGGCTCACTGGTCCCTCAGAAAAGCAGATATCACATTCACTAACACATCCTGAATAAACTCTGAGTAACAGATGGACGTGGGCTAACAAAGCTGCCCACTAATACTTAATCCTGTGATCACAGCTCCTGGTCCATTGTCTACTGTAGCTATACACAAAAACTCCTGCTTGAGCTGCTCACCCTGAGTTCTAGCCACAAAGTGTGGGACCCAGCTGAGTAGCTCTGGAGCCTGGTCAAGCCCCACTAGGGGGCGTCCTCCTCCCTACCTGCCTAGTAGTATAAATACCTTTCCCCCACCCCACCTGGGGTGGCTCTGTCTAACCTGCTCTAACAAGCTGACACTATGTGTGGACCTGCAGTATAGATCCAAGTTGGCACTGTGGTCAGAATGTATATTCTTTGTACAGTGATGATACTGGATGTACCTCTCATATGGATTGAAAATAAAGACAGAAAGCAACTGGACTTCTTCATAATTCTCAGTACACACAAGCGAGTAGAACCCCTACAATATGTTTACATGGCACTGCACCTCACCTTTTTAGTTTGAATAGACTAAAATCAATCGTGAATAATGCTGCTCACCTGTTTGTGGAGACTGGCAACACTTATACTGAAACTGCAGTTTGGAGAATGTCTGAGATGCTCCTCGACAGGTACGTCAGAAATTTCCCACTCCATCAAGATAATTCCACATGAGAAGCATTGCGTCTTGTCACCCGGACCTACATCAAACAAATTATAAAGGTGGTTTATGACCATTAATGGTATTGACCGGCACTGCATGTATTTCAATTTTATTTTTAACAAAATGATTCTTTATTTAGCCTGCATTCAGTTTGTAGAACAGAGTTACCCAATACACCATTCTTATGTTATCAGCCATAAACTAAAATGTTGCTTCCTGGTAAAAAGTTGGTGAGGTAGGTAGATTTTTCCTAAAGGATCTTTCAAGGCCATTTTTCCTACATATGTTCTGACTGGCACAATACAAACAATTTTAGATTTTTCTCAATAAGCACCAAAAGGTTTTCCTAAAAATGCCTCGAAAAAAGTTAGGGTAGGGCATAAAGAGTTTGGTATGTAGTGTCACCTGAAATCAACATTTTCTAGGCCTGAAGCCCATGGAATGCAGCAAATTACTTTAAATACTGTGCACATCATGTTAGCACATTGATGGTAAGCAATAGACGTTGTCTGATATCACTTATAGGTACTGTGAATGTATTTTAGCAACAAGAGTAAAAACGGTTTTCCTTCCGTTGCACAAAGGAATAAGGCGTAAAAAAATGGTTGTGTTTAGGTAACAGAGTCGAAAAAAATTAGGGTAGGTAGGTAGGGAAATTTCTTTTCTAGATTTGCGAGAATGTGGAAAAAACTTAGCCAAAATATCAGATTTTCCCCCGAAATGCCCATAAAAAAAAGTTAGGGTAGCGCCAAAAAATTATGGTAGGTAGCGTTACCTGAACACAACAATTTTTTTAGGCCTTATCAAAACACCATGATAGTACCCCAAACAGAACACAGTCGTGAGGCAAGGTCAGAGGCATACATGTTCCGTTTCTGTTGTATTTTCTTTTACTGAATATTGAAAAGCCATAAATTAGAACATAACTTAGATGTCAGCAAAGCTAACCCATTGAAGCGTAAAATGTCACTACTTTAAAGGCAATTTACCTTTACCAGCTCATTATAAGATCCTCTTGAAAATACCCTATTTAGGGGGAACGGAATACAGAGTATCACAGCATTTGATGTACCATAATCTCCTGCATAGAAGACGCGCTGCGCGTAGAAGACGCACCCCAAACTTAGCACATGCATTTTCGCGTATAAGACACTAATTTTAATTCTGAAATTTGTAAGATTAGTACATTTCTATAGAAAAATTACCCCTCGTATAAGACGCCCCCCCCCAACTTGAAAAAATCCTATAAGACTCCCCAGCATTTTGTTTGGCGTAGAGGATGCGTCTTATATGCGGGAGTTTACGGTAATTCTGAACAAGTATGTAATGTAAGCTAATGTTAAAATGGGAAAAGCAAAACATAAGCTTCACAGACATAGACACATGAGCTCCATGCCAATTGAATTTTTTGAACACTTAAATACAAGGCCTCAAGCAAAGTTTCCACATGAAGTTGGCTGAAGGGAATGGGGAGGTGGACTTTCATGTGCACAACTAAAATCGTTTCTCTACTCTGTTGTCAGGAACAATTCACATTTCCTGAAGATATTTTGGAAAATATAAATTTGGCCACAAAAACCTGATCGAAACTGCTTGACACCCATAAGTACTCAAGTATTTTTAAAAGATTACTAAGTTGGTAAAGACATGGAGATATGTTAAAAAGTGTTTGCAATATATTAATAAGGTGCAGAGTGTTAAGGAGACAAGCCAGGATTATTAAGCCTTAACGTACAAACAAGCTATAATACACAGTAGTGTAGTGGTGGTATTACCATGATCTCCTACATATAAGGTGCGTATTATACGCTGGGTTTTGGTTCTCCCGGGATCTGCAAGGGAGACACCAAGTCCTTTCTTTTGCTCTGTTACACTCCCTCTATGTCATAAAAATGACACAGGGGGTTCCAGGGGCCCCAACTAGACATAGCTTTTTGAAATTTGAAAGTTCTTTCAATATAACAAAATTTATGATTTCTTTTTGCCATATTCCAGAACACTAGGGCCTCTTATGTGTGGGATATGCCTTATTTGTAGGAGATTATGGTAGAAACAGATAATCATTAAAGTATCAGGCACAAAGATATTAGCTTTCTCTTAACAATATATCCCTTCTACAACCGAGCACAGTAACCTTTATAGAACAGAGAATGATAATCCATCTATTGAATTCATACTAGACACTAACTATTGCTACAATATATATTTTCACATGTACTTCTGTACCAGGTCTTATCAGAGTTAAAAAAATGTTTATGTGTATATATAAATATTTAAAGAAGGTTGCGAGAGACATGTTTGACGGGAACAGTTGGAAAATATTGTACACTTTCAAGTATCACTTTGGAGAAATCGGAAAATATAATTAAGACAAAGCCAGGAAATCCTGAAAATTAAACAACATGATTATGGAGGCAAGGTATGATAATACACCCAGTCATACTTTTTTCTGACTATGGTTAACAGTACCTTGTACATGGTAGTGAAGCTGAAATAAACAGCAAAAATGGCATGGAAGAATCAGCCAATTTTTCAATGAAAGTGAAAATCAAAAGAGGTGGCAATGAAAAACATATCATGTATATCCTTGTGATTTATAAATATTTGATTCACATGGGTGAAATAAACTGGGCGCAAAAACCCCTGAAATACCCCATTAGAGCTCCTGAAATATAGGTTTTCAATAGTAGTGTATGTAGTAGATAAACTATGGGTTAACCAGGTTACATGAATATATACCCAGTGCGAATTTATGTAACCTGGTTAACCCATAGTTTATTTGCATTAAACCATGGTCCAGGTTTGTCACACCTAGTGTATATGGGAGACATTTCTATACACCAGGTTATGTGATATATTCAGGGTGAGATTCTTTTGTTCCAAGGTGTGACCATGGTTTAAATGCCTTCGGAACTTGAAATTCCCTGAAATCATGAAAAAATCAAAAGACTTCCATCCCTGGATTCAGACCCCTGGAGTATAGGAGGTTGCTAAAGCTTTGGCTGGTTTGTATATGAACTATTTCATAACTTGACAGTGATTCTGAAGCTGAACTTTGTCACAATAGTTCTTAATACAAAGGGTGGCATACTAGTGATGGGCCTTACAGATATGACAAATGGTCGCCTAAATAGAATGACATTGCCAATGCTGCACTAGTTCAGGAAATTCCTTAGGGAGCGAGTTTTCATCGTTAGAGAAAAGATTCTTTAGCAAGACAGTCATCCTTTGTACAAAGCAATCATTCATATTCAAGCAAGCTATGTGTGGTCATTGTTATTATGATAGACAAAGGACATTTTTCGCAATGCAATCAGTGCAAAAGTAACCGATGTTTAGATCAGGGTAAGTAATCAAAGAGTTTAACAATTAATTACTCACCAAGGTAGTGGAACCCACAGTACACAATTTCCTCAACACTTGGACTTGACAACCTCCATATTTTTCCCCCAAAGCTGTGGAACCGTCTCTTCTTAGTCTTGTAATACGGGTTGGCATAGGCACTCCCTGCGATGGGTTGCTTGGTAGGCAAGGATGGAGAACGCATTGATGTAAAGTCACTACAGAGGTGCGTGCCGGTGGAACTGCTCTCAGATTCAGAACCAAGGTTTTGTATTTCTACAACTTCTGGTGCATGCGGCTCACCAAGTTCTAAGGTACGGACATGTTCATTATCCCTATGGACTTCAATGTCCCCTGGCTCGCTAAAGTTATCGGTTTCATCATACCCCTCACCATCTGCATCAGTTTTGCTGACTGCCGTTGCGGCATTCGGTTCTCTAAGAGAAACTGCAGCAAAATACTCATCCATTCCATCAGGTTCACCTACATTCAGGTCATCACCATATAAGTCCTCATCAAATACTTCCAGCAATTCTTCATTAGATGCAGTGTCTAGTCCCTGTAACGTATCCTGTACCACTGATTTTGTCCACTGACCATCATTTGCACTTGTTAAAATGATGGCTGTATCACTATCTCTACATTGAGGACTCTTTTGCACAGGTTGATCTCTGTGAGGTGGGCTTTTAGGATCAGGCACTTGCTTTGCTTTTCTGTCCATTGTAAGATCTGCTTTCAGAGAATTTTCATTCCCTTTAGATGCAGATTTTTTGTTGTCATTTGCTTTGGGTTTTGTATACATGCCT
This sequence comes from Acholoe squamosa, assembly GCA_949317995.1. Taxonomy (NCBI): domain Eukaryota; kingdom Metazoa; phylum Annelida; class Polychaeta; order Phyllodocida; family Polynoidae; genus Acholoe; species Acholoe squamosa. The sequence continues at coordinate 12,251,007 of OX439042.1, forward strand.
GATGAACAGTATGGTGCTAACGATGCTATAGTTCTTTCAGCCAACCGTTTCATTAAGGCATTTCTTCGTTTTTCTACATCTGTCATTCTGTTTTCCCTGCTTGACCCCTTAGATTTACTTTTTGTATTGTCAGTATCATACCCAGAATCGCGGCTTTGCGCTTTTGGGATTTCCTCGTCTTGGATACCTTCTTCACTTTTGCTATTCTCACAAGTGTTAGCTTTTGTTTCACTAGTAACCTGTTCATTTGGAATGCTAGCTTCAGGAGCTACGATAACATCTTCATAACTTTTTGTATTGTCAGTATCATATCCCACCTCCAATTTTTGCACTTTTGGGATTTGCTGCTTTTCTTTCCTCGCATCTTTACTCTTGTCATCCTCAGAACTGTTAGCTCTCAACTCACTGGCATGTGGCACAATTGGAGCATTATCTTCAGACACTAGAATATTATCTTCATCATTATGTATTTCAGCACCCTCAACTACTGTGAAACTAGGACTATCTGTTTCATCACAATCTTCATTGTTTGTACCAGTTGTGTTATTTGGCAATGCATCTGTGTCAGAAGCTGGCAGTTTTAACCAAAGACCCTCCAAAGAATCTGAATTCTTTTGACCCCGGTCATCAGGAATTGATGCCTCATCATTGCCACTATCTTGTAAACCATCCTGAACGTCATTAATAAATTCTGGACTACAACTGTCACAGCTAACATAAGTTACACTATCAATTGATGACAGCGAACCAGTTCTTGAGAGCGGGCGTTGCAGATATTGTTGGTTTATACCTGTAGCACTTCCTATGGATGATAGGTGAATACTGTCTGATTCATCTGATTTCACCATGCTTGTCTCTCTGTATGTATCTAGATGATTATCCCTTTCAAATTCATGGGAATTCGCTGTGATGATAGATGTATCACCTACTAAATATGATTCATTACCATGCATCACTGTATGTGACTGACTTTGTTTATTTTTGTCAGATATAGATTCATTGGAAATTTCATTGTGAGCACATATGATTTCTGATCGCCTTTCAGTTATAGACATCTTTTTAGAAAAAAGTACATCTCCAGGACAGCTTTCCTCAGAGTTTTCAGTATCACATTTATCGATGGTTTCAGTCTCACACTCAAAATATTCAGATCCTTGTCGAACCAATGCAAGAGGATCTTTTATGACACTGGTTGGTTTGTCACAGGAGATCCCTATAGATTGGCATGATGAGGATCCACAAGCAGGTCTTTTCTCAATTTTATGTTCATTGGTTTGGTGGTGAACTGGACACAATAGGGAACTGTGTCCCGCATTCTTCAGTTCATCAGAAAACCGATGATTACCTGGCATCTGATCCACTATATTCTTGGCACAATTTGCTTTCTTTTTCAATGTACGATTTTTGGTCAATTTAGATGTGGGGTTTAACTGTTTTGGATCAAAATACATTGTAAGACTCTCAGACCCTTGCTGCAGATCAGAACGTAACGGTTGAGGGAAGGAACTAGGGTGCCCATCAACCTCATCGCAATCCCTTTGGGCCTCTACATTTTGATGTATCTCAGTCTTTGTCTCTGTTCTTCCTATACCTTCGCATTCATACTCAGGACACAGTTGATGTATGGCCGCCATACAAACAGAGTTTTGTACTTCTCTTGAACTGTTAGTTATCAAGGGGCTGTGTATGCCAGGTTGTGTTGTAGTACAGGAATCATCGGATGTGTCGTCAAATAACCTGCTGTCAGTATTAGCTCTTCCCCTCTTCATTCTTGTTTTCTTCATCTTTTTACTATCACTATTTCCTGCAAAGGAAAAAGAATGGGTGTTTGTTTTAATTTATGGACCAATATATATCATTCAGATTTTGGATCAAACCATGTTAACTGGTAGCCATACATCAAATTGGCAAACAATATATGACAAAATACAAGACAACGCAGAATGTAAACCCAATTTCACAGAGAGGGGGTTCAAAACGCTGTCAGCACTGTCACAAGTATGATATCAGTGACTAGTACTAGCACTAGTGGTTGTGATGGTTGTAAATGTAGGGACGACATAGAGCTGTGTTGAGGGACGATACAGGCTGTGTATTATAAAAGATCGGCAAAGTGACAAGGCGTTTTAAGGGATAGCCACTGTAAAGGCAGAGGCTGTGAGAGCTGTGTCGGGACGCAGTAAGCGGACACAGGATAACCAAGGCAACAGCCAAGGGATTGCCAAATACACATGAGGAAGTCTGAGAAGAAGGCTCAGGTCAACGTGAACCTGTTAGTGATGTCAGGGAGGTACGTGAATCTGTCTGGGAAACAAGAGGAGCTTAAGTAAGTGTATTTGCTGTGAGCCACAATGAGGTGTCTAGATGCCGTGGAAGGTCCTAGAATCCGCCATAGAGGAACCAAAACTAGGGGATTCCCCCTGAGACGCCGTGACTAGTAAACATGTCAGGAGGTTGGCTGGGTGCAAAAATAGACGTGGTGTTATGGTGTAATAGGTCGTCTGGGATATGTCAGACACACAGCAACCCCTCTGGTCGTCACTGTGGAATGTCAACATACCAAGGAGTTCGCTGTGTGCCAAGATAGCAGGAGATGCTGAGTATGACCAGGGATATGTCAGACACACAGGAACTGTCAGTGGATAGTGTGTACAACAAGTATGTGACAGAAGCTGTACAAGGACTATAGGGACAGGTGGCTGGAGATGTAAGCTAGAGGCCCTGTGTGGTTGATCTGTGTAATTTTGCTGTGGGTAAACCATTTTTGAGAAGTTGTATAGAGTGACTTTCTATGTGTGTATTAGATCTGTGGGTTACAACTAAAATGGCAGCAATTCCAAGTGTAGGGTTACAGTTCAGAACCCAGCAAATCTGTGTCAACTTTTGTCATGCTGCGCCAGCCCTCACCCAATGCACTCTTAGGACTCGAAGCTGGGTGATCACGGACCATGACAAGATACGACACATGCGTGAACATCCCAGCCAAAATTGTGAAGTTGAGTCAACATGCATGTACCTTCACCAACAATGACACATGATGACACATGTGTCATCACACATTACCACACACATTGACACATGGGTCATGACAAAGTATCACATATATATTGACGCACAGACTAATTTGTGGGTCGGGGATAGGCGGGGGGTTCCCATTGAAGATATCTCTCCTCTGCATGTCATGTGTTTCCCACTTTGCTTGAAAATGGATAGATATTCTGTCAGCTGTGTGAGTTGAATTTTCCTTGTATTATTCTTTGGAATGCCTGTTGAAATGAAAAGAAAGGGTCATAAACAACTCACATCCAAGTTGGTAAACAATGACCACTCCCATATAACAGCCTGAACCCCCCAGAAAGTTCTACATTAGTTTGGCCAGAGATGTCAGTTCGATATTTGGCGAAACTCTGAAAATTATTTTTGGGCACTTCAAAAGTGGGGTTATACCCTAATCAGAGTGACAAATACCTTCAAAATTAATCACTTAGGGTTGGGTGTATCTTTAAGGATTATCAGAATTATAAAATATTCATTTTAAATTTTTTTTCTTATTATTTCTGTAGTAAAATATCACCTTTGAAACTCTGAAATCAGAGAAAATCTGAAGGTCTGTCATCTCTGATTTGGGATGTTGAAACAAATAGCTGAATTCAGCAACAAGATAGATGTTCAGGGATTGTGGATAATATCAATGTGTTACTGTATAAATGCTTATCACATAGGATTTCAAGCCAAATCAATCTAGAACTGTGTGACCACCTACCACAAGATCTGTTCTCCATGGCTGCCTCTGCCTGACAGTTTTGAAAGCAGGATGAGAACAAAGGAATGGGAGGGAAATTTGAAATGGACCAATCAAAACACAGAACAGTACACAGTGTGTCATTGTGCATGAAGTTGTGTCATGGTGGGTGAGAGTTGGCGAATCTTGATGCATGCTCACATCTCCTCACACAGTCTGTCATGCTAATGTTGGACAAAGTATCTGCTTCTATTATCACTCAATACAGAGTTTTTAACCAGCCTATGAAGAGTTCCTGTATATTTGCTCTAATCAGCTGTGACCTGGCTGATCACTAGACATTAAACCTTCATATCCTATCAAACCGGGACAAACAGATACTTAGATTTCATGTAAAACATAGGCAATTCCAATTCAGTGCTATGTTCCATAACTTAGTCCCAAAGACAAAACAAATGAGCTATTATGTCTAATGTATGCACTAAATCACATATACTTGGCTATCATTATGTTCCTGATTCATATGTATTTCATGCCATGTAAGAAAGAAACTTGCTCTGTGAAACATAAATTCTCATATTGACATTTACTCAATAGGCCCACTCTGCAAAGTACAAGCCATGAGAATCCATACAGTTACCATAGTCTTGTATTGCTGAAGGCTTGGTGAAGAAATGTCATGCTAGGTGAGAGTTGACAAGTATTGACACATGTTGACATGTGCTCACCCTGTTCCCCTCACATCTTTATTGAAGTAAGTGAAGACATGTGAAGCTGCCTGAGAGTTGACAAGTATTGACATATGCTCACCCAGTTCCCATCACATCTTTATGGACATTAGTGAAGACATGTGAAGTTGGGTGAGAGTTGACAAGTATTGGCACATGTTGACACTTGCTCACCCAGTTCCCCTCACATCTTTATGGAAATGAGTGTAGACATGTGAAGTGGTGTGAGAGTTGACAAGTATTGATACATGTTGACATATGCTCTCTCAGGTCTTACTGAAGTAAGTGAAGGTTTGTCAAGCTGAATGAGAGTTGACATTGTATCACACAAAATGACATTATTCGTTATCACTCAATGTACTCACATTCCTCACCCAGCATGACTCATGTTCACTCAGATTTACTGGGAAGGAGCTTAAGATGCCATGGAGATAGTTCTTATCAGCTGAGAGTGTGTCACATGGAAACATCAGTAGATGTGTCAGAAACTGTAGAAGATGTGTCAAAGAGTGCAGAAGATGTGTCAAGAGTTACAGAAAGTCTAGTGCAGAAGGAGACATCTAGTGCTGTGAAGTGGCAAGAGTTATGGGACGCTGAAAGAGACAATAAACTCTACAAAATACAGCCCAAGATAGGCACAACCAAGAAAGCCAAATGCAAGAGCAGAAGAGAAGAAATTGTCATGAACAGACTAAGAATAGGCCACACCAGACTAACGCATTCACACCTCATGAAGAGAGAACCCAGACCGCTTTGCAACAGGTGTCAAAAACACCTGACGGTGGAACATTTCCTTGTGGAATGTAGCCAGTGCCCCATCAGGGCACAATACCATCAATGTACAACACTGAAAGAGTTATTTGATACCTGCAGACCGGATACAATACTTGCATATGTCAAGAACCTGGGATACTACAGTCAAATTTAAACAGTAGAAACTTTCTTCCATAAAACCTTTAGGCACAAATAGCCATTACCAGTAGCTGACGTGCCGTAAAACACTAACTAACTAACTAACTGTGAGGAAGGCACCACAAGAGGCTGTAGTTGTACAGTAAGGGCAATTGATTGTGTCAAGTCATGAGATGTTGAAATTGTAACATCCAGATAGTGGAGGAGTCCAGCTAAGTAATGATTCAGATGTCAGCAAAGTGTATGTTAATATGAAATGAGTCTAAGGACGTAGCCATAAACAAATATTGATCTATGGTACAACTTATGATGATTTGAGTGTTTATGTGCACTGTAAGTTGACACTGTATAAGGTCACAGGGGTTGCACTGTAAGGCTATGGAAATGCATGTGCACTGTGAATATACAGTGGATCTGTTGGCGACATTATTAGCAGATCTGGTTTATTGTCAGCGAGGTGGCGGAGGCACATGGAAATTGATTGTCTGGTGGCAGGGATATTGCCAGGCAGGCGCCCTGCGTCATAGGTGCATTAATACCGAAAATGGTACATTAATTTGCTTATATAGTGCGCCCATTGGCGCACAACCTTTCCCTAGATATAGGGCTATCAACAACTGAAAGAATTTTGTAAACATTCCTACTAGAACCAAAATTATTGAACAAAATAACCTACAACCTTTCTAGGTTCATTTTAAAGTGAGTGAGTGAGTAATAGATGTTTAACGCCATTTCGACAGCTAAGGTCATATTCATGGCGAAAACTACATTACACAATTTCACAGAGGAATGTGTCAGTGCCCGCGTATATGTGCACCACACACATCCTGAGGGGATAGGAAAGAGGAGAAATAGACCCTTTTAAGTGGGCTAGGGAAGCCCTCATTTTAAAGGAAAACATTACTCTATTTTCATGATCATGTTTTGCACTGCTGTACAAGCACAAATGGGATGCATATTGTCAATCGTGAAATCATCAGCTACATCACATAAACCTGGTGCTTTCCTCTGCTGTGACACATATTTCAATAACCATGCCAAAATATTTTTACTTGGTGCAAAAGCCATCAAAAGACACAATCATGAAAATAGGGTAGTGTGAGCATTTTTGCAATATATGTGCATAGTATAAAAGTAATGAGAGATTTTGGTATCTATGGTTGTAATAGAAGGGAGCAACGTCACAAAATGCCATAGAGCGGGGACTTGAAACTCATGGGAGTCTATAGGCCTGTTTAGGCGAGCCAATTATTCTGCCTTTTAAGTGTAGAAATCATGTCTTTCAAGTGTTGAAATTTTGAGTAATATCAAAAATGTTTTCAAAACCAGAATTGTTAAACACTCCTACCAGATCTTAAACTATCTATTGTCAATCAAAACCTACGACTAGCACTTTGTTGTGGGTCTTGAGGTTTCCCATAATTTATCATTTTATGGCCCATTATATCTCCAAATGGCACATTTTTCTCTTTAGAAGTGCGCCATTGGCTCATTGCAAAGAATCCTGGGTGGGTGCGGTCAGGATGCACTGAGGTGATGGAGGAATGCACTAAGATACTGAAGGAGGACATAGAATGCCTCGCGTGAGGGATGAAATCCTGACAGGGAATGAAGTGCTAGAAACCGCTCTTCCCAAGATTAGGTTTATACTATATTCAAAATTTTGATAGCAGGTGTTTGCTATTTAGTGAATATTTTTAATGAGAAAGAACTTATCTATGTAACTAAGAAAGTAAGAAAATCAATCAAGTTTGTAATACATGTATACTGCAATGTGTGATTTTATAGTTCTGAATACACGTTGAAGAGTCAAGTTGTGTTATATTATAAAATAGCTGAGAGAGACTGCTATTAGGCCACACCAAATTAAAAAGTTGGTCTATGGATTTTCATTTTGAAAAAATGGAGAGGGAGGGCGAAATTTTTATTTATTTTTTTTTTAATTTTTTTTTTGTCAATGGATTCTGCACATCACAGATGTGGAGAGGGCGATTTTTTTAAATTTTTTTTAACCAAAGATTTCCCAGGAAAGCAGTTGAGAGGAGTTGGCCAGTTTTTAAAGCTAGTATCTGCCACTGTTTAGGCACTGACCTATCTGCTGTGTGCGGGTCTGCTAGTGCAGGTGTGAAAGTTGTGATCAGCCACAGCTGTAACCTCACTTGTCTTCCTAATTGATTTTGAAGCTATTCATAGGAGTATCAGTACAACCAAGGTACCATTTTAAAGGGCTTGAAGAGATCTATTGGATGCATATTTTTAATTTAACCCTTCAAGGGCAGAGCAAAAATGGTCACCCTGGCCATGGGGACGGCCTCTCAAAAAAGTAGAAGTTCCTAGAGGACAATCCTATTTTGAATTCCTATACAAATCCTATATAATGGGTGTCGACTATAGTCGACGCTAGGCCTACCATGGTGTCGACTATAGTTGACGCTAGGGGTCGACTCTAGTCGATGCTAGTCCTCAATGAGTTAATTAGGATCAGGTACAGAGAAGAAAATCATTCTCCACACTTAAGTTGAACCAAAATTTTAAAACCATTTTATGATATGAAGATGACATAGCACATAAAAAAGAATGGTTTGCACGCGTTCTCTGGTTAAAAATGGTCTAGAAAATGTTTAGATTTATTTTTTCTAAAGGGCCCCCGGATGTTTGATAGACAGCCCCAAAATTGTGATGTGTGGTTCACTCAGAGATTCAATCCAGCTTCCCAATGTTAGAGTTCCCTGTTTTCCAATACTATATCCTATGTATTATATCTGTTTTGCAATGGGTAGGTATGATAAAAAGAAGGGGATTTGCTTTTTGAATGAAGTCTTCATGTCCATGTAAATTATGACTATTCAAACTCTCGGAAAGGACCCCACAATTCTGCCGCGATTCTCGTTGACCGCTAAAATGGGGGGGAAACTTGAGTCTAAATAAACCATTTTGAATTATTATACAGGGATAATATCCATCAATATCCATAATATTAGGCATAATCTAGCCTCTCAAAACAAAAAATCATTAAAAAAAAGTGATAGAAGTGAACTACATTCTCCTGCATTCAACTTGCTTGATCACAAATTTGGACCCTATTTAAACTCTTAACTATGGCAGAATTATAGGTTCGATTTGGCATCTTTAACCAGTCATAATTCCCCTTTAAATTGAGATAAAGACTTCTTTTAAAAGACAAATCCACTTCTTTTTATTAGCTCTTTCCATTGCTCAATAGATAAAATTCAAAGAATAAAGATTTGTAAAATAGGTAAGTGTCTACATTGGCCAAAAAAAAAAGGTTCAGATTTTTGCAGAAAATGGTGCGGGCACAATCCATAGACAAAATAATTTAAAAAAAAAAGAAAAAAAGTTGTATTTATGAAAATATGATGAGGGAAATCCATAGACCAACTATTTAATTTGGTGTGGCCCAAGCTAGACTTGCTCAAGGCTATTGATTTTAATTCTGGAGAAACAATGTAATGGAAAAGACTTTCAAGTATAAAGGGGCCAGAGCTTTGGGGGCTACAGGTCAAAGGAAAACCACTTGAAAAAGTGGATTGCTATAAATACTTGGGAATAGCAGTGGACCATAACCTGTCATTTAATAGGCAGGTCAGTGCAATGTGCAGATCGATAAGGCATAAAACCTGGCTCTTAGCTCAAATGAGGTACTGTGTGAATCAGGAAACTGCCATACTTATCATGAAGAAAATGTTTATGCCATACTTTGATTATGGGTTAATCTTTACCACAAGACTAAATGTATCAGAGGCATAGGAAGCAATTCTTCATTGGGGGGGGGGCCGGCGAGGGCACCATCGCGACCACCTTGAATTGTCGGCTGATGCGTGATGGCGTCTATATAATGCGTATATAGAATTCATATAGAAAAGGTAAATTTTGGATCTGACTTTAGGCTCAGACCCCCATTTCCCCTATGACATCACCATAATAATCTAATTTGAGATGTAAAGTTTTAGCTTCTTTTCCATTGTGTTTCTGACTTCTTGGAAAATATTGGGGGGGCCCAGACATACTCAGGCCCCACCTCCTTCATGATTGGGGGGGGGCCCAGGCCCCCCTGCCCCCCCCCCTTTTCCTACGCCCCTGTGTATCAATGTTGAAGAAGCTGCATGTACTTTGTAACACTGATATTAGAATTTGCCTATCTATATGGGACCCTAAGTTGGTACCGGTTAAAGACCTATACAAGCAAGCAAAGATGATGCCTATAGATCTATGCCGTATTTTTCTGCAGATAACATTATGTCATAGATTAGTATTTAATGGTCAAGTCCTATCACTACAGTCCGTGGGAACTAGATCATCAGACGCCCCGAGGATACTGCAAGCATGTCCTAAGACCACGGCACTAATAAATGACCCGGTGTACCAAGCTTTTGCGCAGTGGAATGCGCTAGAACCACTTAAGGTAGATTGTGGATAAAGAAAACTTTAAAAGAGTAGTGAAGAAAAAATTAGTCAGTTTCTTTTATGAGCACTGGAGGTCAGATGATATGCATTGGTTGTATGCAGGCTACAGTGTCTTAAGGGGTTGGTAAATTGTGTTGTTAAACTGTATAGATATAATTTTACCCTCTGCTGTATGTTTTGGACATGTATAACTCCTATAGATAAACACCTGTATTGTACTGTAGTGTGAAGTCTGTTTGTGCCATGTCATGTATTGTTAGAACAGAGCTTTTTTGAAAAGTGTACTAGTTCATTGGTTATTACTTGTCAACTAATACCAGTTTTTGGCTACCATGCCCCAGTTACTGTTACTGTTTTTATAAGGTATATGAAAACCATGGTGTGATTAATAATATGATATAAAAAGCCCCCATTAAGGGATATATTGTAATATGTGATCTCGCAATAACTACATGGCTATGGCCCTAAATATAATGTTATAAGAATTCTGACATGTTGTGTGAACATTTAACCAGATCCGTGTAGCTGGTTATCAGTTTAGAATATGCAGGGAGAGCACCGAAATGGCGAGCCTGTAACTCTTTCTGAAATAAAAACCTATAAAACTTGACTTGACTTGATAGCAGAGAGTCTAACTGCAATTACCTTAAATTCTCTGATACAAGCAACATTACTTGCATTACTGACCTTGCAATAAACTACAATTTTGATTTGATTCAAATATGATATAAACCTCAAATCAAAGAATTTATGGTACATAACATGTGCCAAAATTTTTTTAATTTTATTTCTTTTCGAGTTACGAGCAACGCACATTGCTGCCCTATATTTAAACAATTATGGCAAAAAAAAAATCAGATTTTTGCAGAAAATGGTGCGGGCGCAATCCATAGACAAACAATTTTCAAAGAAAAAAAAACATTTTGATTTCCAAAAATTTGGAGCGGGAAATCCATAGACCATTTTTTTATTTTGGACTGATATATTGATATATATTGATTTATGATATATTGAGTAACATAAGAACTGAACAAGTGAAACTGAAACTACAGTTATGTAGATTTCCAAGTGACTTATTAACAAGAGAAAGTGAAACTGTTAAAGTAAACAGGAGGACTGTCCTGGAGAACTCAGTGCTAAGCACTAGTAGTATATAGAACTGTTTACTCAGAGACTGAGAAACTGGACATTTAAAAGAAAGCAAGGACATTGCTATGATATAGTTCAAGTCTTGAGTAAATCCATTACCAAGAAATAGTATTGGTTTCATAGTAACTAGTTTCATGTTAAGTTTCATACTAAGTAAGTAGTTCATGTTATACATGTAATATATTCACTTGTGTTTTGAGAAGGAGTATTGAGAATGGACAAACCAGTCAATGGCACCAAACTGTTATCCAGCAAAGTAGAGACCCCTAGTGGGCAGTTTGTGAATAAAGCACTCACCATCTGCACCACATGGAGCATGACGTGTGGATCTTTGTCCCTTCATTTACCTAAGATTACATCAGTGCCCCTACATGGGTGCCGAGAAAAAACTATCTTTACGGACAAGTACGGAAAGCCGGTGCGACACGCCAGTTTGAAGAATTTGCCATTTCCTATTTTTTGCCCTATCAGAAAAATTTGCCTTTTTCAAAAAATATTTGCCCTTTTGATAAAATTTGCTCTTCTGAGAAATTTGCCTCTTTGAGAGAATTTGCCAGTTCACCAAAGTTTGCCATTTTGTATAGAATTTGCCCCACTGAAGTATTTGCTTCTCCACGATAATTTGCCTTTTCAATAAAATTTGCCCTTTTGACAAAATTTACTCTTTTGATACACCAATATTTGCCAGTTTCCTACAATTTGCTCATCCAAAATATTTGCCCTTTCAAGCTTATTTGCCCCATCTATCATAATTTGCCTGTTCAATAAAATTTGCCCTTTTGATCAAATTAAAATTTGCTCTTCTTAGATAGATTTGCCTCTTTGAGAGAATGCAGGCTTTTTCACTAAAAATGGATGAAATTATTCTGACCCAGCTCAAAAGCGTTGAAAATTTTTTGACCTCCCCAGTTATTTGCGCACCCCACTGCACCGGAGGCGGAGAATTTCCGCGCCCCTCTTTGATCTATAGTAGCGTGCGGGCTTTTTTGCTGAAAAGACGGTCAATTTTTTTAGCCCCCCCCCTCAAGAGGGGTCAAAATTTTTTTAGCCCCCCCCCCTCGGGAGGGGTCTGAAAATTTTACGCCCCCCCCTCAAACCCACCCTCCCCCCCCTGTTGATAAATAATGACCACTTCCTAATATCCATGGAAAATGGGGTGGGCCAGGCCCCGGGGACCAGGCATAAGAGCTAGATTACGTACCAAACAAAAAACCTGTTATAACCTGTGTGGACTGAAAACAAGCAAATAATCTGAGAAGAGGCAAATTTTTCACAGGAAGAGGCAAATTCCTTAGAAAGGGCAAATTCTGTCAAAAAGGCAAATTTCACAAAGGGGCAAATTCTTGAAACTGGCGTGTCGCACCGGCTTTCCGTAGACAAGCCTGTGTCGCTGTGTTGATTTTTATCTAATGCAATCTGCTGCCTCCGTCCGTCCATGTCCGTCCATATTTGAAAGTGGCATGTCGCACGTGTCGAATTTTATAACCCCCGTGTCGATTTTTACCCATGTAGGGGCCCAATATAGTGGGGAGGGGGGGTGACCCTTTTACAAAGAGGGGGAGGCAAAATTTTCTCTAGCATCTATCTTTAAGAAAGAAACCTATGACCCCGGTATTAAATTTTCATGTACTGGGACCATTCAATTCAATTATTTAACAGCTATTTCAGGGACAGAGGGAAAAAAACAGTTGTAGCCGATAGTTTCAGTGTCATCATAGTTCCACATAGGCATATGTACGCCTATAGCAGAGGTTTCTGGAATATTGAATTTTGGAATATACATGTGACAGCACTGTATGAGTATGAGTTCTAGATGCTGTCAGTACTACATGTTGGCCTAAAGTATACATCTACATCTCTCTTTAGATTCTAACATTTAGTCAAGGAACTAGACCCACATCTAGTTCCTTGATTTAGTCCGGCATTTAGTAGGCTATAGTCTAAGGGAGTGGTCATTATTTATCAACAGGGATGGGTGTATTTTAGTGTGGATGTGTTCAAATAAATCTTTTATGCCCCCGCCCCCTCTGTAGTGGTCAAAATCTTTGCACCCCTCTCCCCCCCCCACGATGAAGGCACAGAAGATTTGTTAACAGCCCCCCCCTTTTAAAGTTTGATCTATATTCTTACGCCAGCATTTTTGCTAAACGCCAGGGCTATATTAAAGAGGCTTATGTTTTTATGTTTTTTATGACCCCCCTTCCCTGAGTCAGGATCAAAAGGTCTTAATTTATGCCCCCCTCCCCAAAAAAAAAGGTTTTTATCCCCCCACCCTCCACTGCCCGCTATCGATATTAAAGGGGCCCTGGCATGGTAATGCATACCAGCATTAAAAAGTCACCCCTTGACCAATCAGAGCGCCGCGATTTTTTCGCTGGTTCCCACGATTTTATGATCATTCTTTCTTTGAACCTGTACCCATGTTGTTAGTTTGTGGTGCTACACTGCTAGCCCCCCTTTAAATAACTACTCCCAATTTAATAAATAATATCCCAATAACAAAATTTATAGCAATGGCCGTTCTATAACCAAGTCTAAGTGTCCTAAGGGAGTGATCACTTTTTAACAACAGGGGGGGGCCGGTGGGTTTGAGGGGGGGGTCAGAATTTTTTCAACCCCTTGACCGGGGGGGGTCAGAATTTTTTCAATACCTCTGATGGGGGGGGTCAAAATAATTTCACCTGTTTTCAGTGGAAAACCCCGCGCGTTACTATAGGCTAAAAGGGGACGTTCGCGCGCGATTTTTGTCCCTTATGGGGGGGGTCGAAAAAATTTTACCCCCTCGAGAGGGGGGGGTCGAAATTTTTTTCGCGCGTCCGCGCGCAAACCCACCAGCCCCCCCCTGTTGTTAAAAAATGATCACTCCCTAAGTAGACCTAGGCTATTATTAATAAAATAAAAAGTAGGCCTAGACTAGGTCTGGTGGAAATATTAGCCTACACCTATCACCCCCACCCAGACTCCCACCTTCTGAATCAAGGCTCAAGCTATATGTGTCCATAGATATGAATCTAGGCTAGAGTAATCTAGAGTACGGTAGGTCTTGATAAATAATCCATCATACTCACTTCCTGTAAATGGTGAGATTGTCCATAGCCAAGAGGCCAGACGGTTCATAGCCTGATACATGGACACACAGTGTCTGTTATTCCCAGACTGCTGTCTATTGACAGACATGTAGCCTGCCTCAACGTGTGCCACTGGCTCAGCAATAATATGCCTCTCACATTCTCCACGGATCGGGCATTATCTCTCAGTACGGCACAGCACTACGCACTATGCCTTCCTACTTATAGCCTGTACTAGGCTGTAGGCGTAGTCTGATGCAGACTGTGCAGTGTCAGTTTTCCCCAGCAGATGTCGACATAGCCTGGTGGCAGATCTAGGTCAAAGTCACGCAGAGAGAGCAAGAAAAAAAGTGTAGAGGCGGAGCAGAATAGATCTAGTCTACACAGGTACAAAAAAAGGAGAAAAGAATGGCCGCACCTATTTTGCAGAAGTGTGTTGTTCCTGTCGGTACGTTGTGAGTCATAAGCTACAGTGGAGCGACCCAACCCCCAGCCCGCCCCGGTGGGTATAACCACGCACCCTGACTCAACCCTGAGGCCCATAACCACGTCAAGTAGGCAGGGCCTCGGCATTTGGCAATATGCCAAGGCCCTGCGTTCATTAAGGTGGGTCGCTACCATTTAAATTGAGCCTACTGCACAGGTTTCTGTGCATATAGGTCATTTTCATCAGAATTAAATTAATTTTGGTAGGCAAATACCTATATGCCCTAAATGTCTACAAAAAAATTTGGGGGATTCCTGTCAAAATTGTTCATTTTATCACAATTTAAAATATTTGCATATTTACAATTTACAATTATACCCCTCATACTACTTAGACGATGCTTTTAACATGATATGCTGCTTACAATGATTGAGGGCATATATAATGAAACAATGTTTTGCCACGGAATTATATATTTTACCCATCATGCAGTGCTTTAAATATGGATTATCGTCAGTTTTTCCAATACTTTTTTATTTCAAATGGCCAAAACTCGAAAATTACGCACGGACCCCACATCGAAATTACTTTTATTTAAAGACAAATTATCTGAACAATATGTCAAAAATATTAAAGAAAAATCTAGGATCTAGAAATAAGTGCTAACCCCCCCCCCCGCCATAATTAAGGTGGGTCGCTACCATTGAATCAAAGTTCCTAGATTTTCGTAATTTTTCTCTCAGAGGTAGATAAATCATCTAGAATCAGAATGTGAAAAGAAAATTGATTGACTATTGAAAAAAATAAAAGTATTTCCATTTTCACCTAAAATCAGAAACTGACTTAGATTTGAGATTTTTTTCTTTCACAACTATCAAACACAGAAATATGAAAACTCATGTAGGGGCACGGTTTCAGGATAGCGTCACATAGGTACGAGTTGGTCAGTTCCCGAGCGGGGTGGACACTCGGGTCTGGGGTCTGTTATGCTGGGCGAGTGGTGGCAGCACTGCTCTCCGGGCTTCTCGGCTTGGACTCGAGGGGTCGCCACCCAACCCCTGTGGCTCTATATAAGGCCAGGTCGGTGACTGACGGGAAGGGGAACCTTCACGGGTTCTGTATGTATAAGGAGTGCCTTCTCTCCTCTGGCTCCAAGAACTTACATAGGTAGCTCATTGTCTGATTGTCTGAATACTCTGATACGGATACATTTGAACTCGGAAACCCTTAGTTGATCTGTACGTAGGATCCTGCCTCTTCTGTACCGGAGATTGTCGTTTGGTAATACTTGACCTTTACACTGGTGCCATGACCAGGATTGGTTAAGTAAGAGTGCGCAGCCGTGGCTGAACAAGTTGGTTCGGGTATTGAGAATGAGTCAGCTCTGTTAACACTGCGCGTCGGAGGAGCTGCATATGTGACCCACCCTTACAAATTGGTACTGAAGTCGCACATTTAGAAGCCTAGATATGGCCTTTTAAAGTTGCATAGTGTCAAAAATATTAAATTTTTCAAATTTGAGATTTTAGCATTTTTCTAACATATGGGTAGATATCTTTTAGAATCCTTGCTTTCTTAACTAAATTTAAACCCCAAATGCTTAAAAGACATAGCTATAACTTTTCTGGTTATATAGAATTACATAGGAATTGTATAAGATTTATAAACTACCATATATTTAATATGTCAATTATTTCAGTTTAATCTATTATTGATTGATCCAACTACATTTACTGCTAGAAGTGCCACAGAGGGCAACCTGGTTTAAATATGCAAGTGTTATATATCCAATGAAAGCTCTTGATGAGCTGTAAATAGATATGGCAATATCTCAACATTGTCTATGTGCGACTTCCGTACCGATTTGTAAGGATGGGTCACATATATGGACTATAGGGAGCCAATTTAGAATGTTGGGGATTCGGGAAGTACTGATTCGGAAGCCAGTGAGGTTACTTCTATAGTCCTGGAGGGGACTTTAGCGGTTAACCAGACAGTTCCGAATATTCAGAATTCGGAACTATTAGGTAGTGGTACCTTCGGTAGTCCTATTCTGTTAGCTCTGATTCCAGCAACTGAACGCCGGTGGAGAAGGGAGTCTATCCAATCAGGGGGGTTTTCTGAACCAGTTAAGTACAGCTATGTTGTCTGAATCCATTTTCAATCCGGTTGGGTCAAGCCAGCCGGCTCCCATAAGTATGATAGGCTTTGACAGGTACTGCGAGGAGAGAAGTGGGTTTGAAGCTGAAAGGATGGCTCATCTGGAACAGAAGAAAAGGTGTGATCAGGAGAAAATAAGAAATAAAAAGTTCTTGGAATTTCAGAAAAAAAGAGTGTGAACGTAGGAAGAATCAATTGTTGGAATTAGAAACTTCTGTTGAGGAATTTATGTCTGAAAATGGGAGTTTACAGATATAGAAATTGAATTTGGAAAGAATCCTTGAGGACCTGGAACGTAGTAGAACAACCGAAACGTTCCGTCTAAGGGAAATTGAGGATCAGATTAGGGGAAAGGAATCTGAATACGATTCGGTAGTGCAACGTTTTAACCAAACTAATGAACAGTTAAATCATGTCTGTGCTGCATTGGAAGATAAGACTGGCGAGCATGATCGGACTACAGGCCAGTATCAGATTAGTATGGAGGCTGCTAAAAGCCAACTTTCTGGTTTGGAAGCTCAAATCCAAGTACAGAAAGAAGTTCATGAGAGGAATAAGGAAATCATTGGGACTCAAAATTCTGAATATGTGAAATTAAGAAACCATCATATTCGGGAAAATGATAAGTTGATTCAGGATATCAAGGCAAATATTCAGGTCTTGTATCAGGAGCGTTAAGATCTAATCTATGAGATCACTCAGATTCGGTATCAATTGGAGAATACAGAGGGGAGTGAAAGTGAGAAAAGTGATGAAGTGGGGCGTCCGAATGTGAGTAGCATACTGAAAGGGGACCAGAATCAGAGAGATGTCTGTACCTCCACCCCGAAACCCATTCTGAAGCACTGATACAATCCCTTTGTGAATGATAATGCGGGTAAGAATGTGGTCGGGGATAGGTATCAACCTAATAGGGATCGGAATGTACGTCTGAGTGTAGGTCAGAAGGACGCCACTTTCACAACCGATGGGGAGTATCAGTATATCGACACTAAGGGGCAGCCCATGTCCTCTACACATGCGGATGATCTGACACCAGGTGGTGTGGTGGCGGATATATATATGGATGAACAGGATGACGTCCAGGGGCATTCTGTCGTTGGAAACCAGACCTACCAGGTTTCTGAAGACTTGGGAGAGACCCCAGGCAGAATTAGTGATCCAAACAATAACCCTATTCTGAAACCTAAGGCAACTACTGCAGGCTCCGATCAGAATAATCCGAATCCGGGAACTAACCCTGATCCCGGAACTCGTCAGGAACTGGATCCGATTCGGAATCAAGTAAGAATATGTACGGTCATGGGACTTAGAGTAATACGAATAATTCAAATTTTGGATGCTTTGGGCCTACAGGATCCGGTGGGGGTGGTAGGAAGAGTAAGGAACAGCGAATGCTGGACTGGAGCTTGGAGCAATGTACAAGGCGAGAAGTAGAGAAATTTCTGCTAAGAAGAGTCAAATAGAGACCAAGCCCTTTGATGGATCTGAACCTTGGAGGGATCGGTTTTCTGATTTCACAGATGATAGGGAGGTTGATGAGTATTCTGAAGAGGAATCTCTGCCTATCCTGATATGATGCCTAAAAAAAGGACCAGGAAGGATAGCAGTAGATCAATGGAGATCTCAGCACCATGGGAATGGAATTTTTGCTCAATTGGTAGAATTGGGTAGTTGGTATCTAGGAAGTATTGTTTCTGAGGATCCTATAACTCAGTACAAGAAAAGAATTCAGAAGCCAGGAGAATCGGTCAGAGTGTATGGATTGGAACTTCAGATATTGTTACGAAGGGCCAGACCTAACATTGTCCTGGATGATGACTACAAGAGTAATGAAATGATCTCTCACTTTATTAAGGGACTGAGAGAGAAACATCATCAGGATTGTGCGTATAGAGCTTGGACGTGGAGCCAATATGAATACTCTGTTTGATGCCATTGATGATTTGACTCTGAAGAAGACGTTCCTTACAGGATTTGTACCTCAGGAAAGCAGTAGCTCGGTAATGCCTACTCTTAAACCAGCAGAAAAAGTTATTGCGGCTCCAGTGTCTGAATGTGAGTGTGAATTTGAAATTGAGAAGTTTAAGGAAGAAGATGGTACTATTTCTGCTATCAGATTTACCAAGGGAAAGAAATTCATCCCTCAACGTAGTTTTACTACTCAGCCTAGGAAGGGGGATAATGAGAATACTGGGGAGACCTTCGAAGAAAGAAACTCGGGACCCCCCATTAGACATTAAAAGTATGATGGAGAATATGATGAAGTCTTTTAGGGAAGAGATTTAGAGTCATCGGTGGAATAGGCCTCGGTTCAATAAGTCTAGAGTAAGATGTTATAGATGTCAGAAGATGGGGCATATTGCATATGACTGTCAAGCTCCTGAATCGGTAACTCGGAATGTTTCTGGCGTTGAGGAGATAGATGAGAATTCGGAAAATTAGAGAGGGTTAGGATTATGTCAGAAGACTCAACCCGTAGAACCAATGTATGCCACAGTACTGTCCACAGTAAGTTGTCTGAAAAATCCGGAATGAGTACATCTGGCAGGGTAAGTGGGGAGGATGATCACCTCTCCCTTCCTGGGGCCAGGGAACCTAGTGAATCAGTTGATCAGGAGATTAAGAGTGTACCAGTTACCACTAGGGAAGAGGAAGGGCTGTGGGTTCGAGGACTCACTCGTGTATGTGTGGCACACCTTCCCCCAGATCATCCTTGTTTGAAGCATATACAACAACGAGGGTTGTATCTTGGCATTTCGGAAGATTTTGATTGGTTTACTGGGAACTCCTCCCTACTTGGAGGTCGGAGATTCAGGGTAGGACTGGAGAATTCTTGGTAGACACGGGGGCTAGCCACTCGTTAGTCTCCAAGCTGTTCCTCAGCCACTTGCCGAACAAGACTGAGAACCTCATAATGGGGGTAAAGGCTTGTACAGCCGATGGATCAGATATGCAGGTGGTTGGTAAAGCATTTATGAAGGCGAAGATTGGGCAGAGAGAATTTGTCCTATGTCCAATAATAGGTGAGGTGAAGGATGATGGTTTTATTCGGGTTAGACTTTGCAAGCCTATTTTAGGCTGAGTTGAACCCGAGCCAAGGTATTTTGAGTATTAGGAAACCATATGAGGTTGTATGTTCGCTCCGTCAGATCAGTTCAGTGGCTAGTGTAGTGGACCTAGTTAAGATCCCTCCGGGTGTTTCCTGTGATGTGCTATGAACTACTGATAGATCCCTGAAAGGGCAGGAAAGTCTGTTTGAGCCAGATACTGTCCATTGGCCAGTATTGGATTGGAATCGGTGGATACCCTGGTGGGAAATCCATTTTGGAATGTGCTACCAGTTATGAATCGAGGGACGGATACTATCTATCTCAGGAAAGGTTCGAAAATTGGAGCAGTGACTTTGGTGAATATGGTAGTTCATTCGGTTAGCAATCCTGAGGATGAAGTGGTTCCGTCGGGAAAGGTGAAACTGGATGAACAACTACATCAGATTATTGAGGAGTCTTCTTTAGAGAATAGTTACCAGAAAATGGATGCTCGGAACCTGTTACAAAGGTATGAGGATGCGTTCGGTTACTCGGGTGGACCCTTAGGTCGGAATGATAAGGTATTACACCATATCAATACTGGGGATGCCGAACCTTTCAAAATTCCATATAGACGGTTGCCTCTGAAGAAGAAAATTATTTGTGAAAATGAGATCTTTGACCAGTTGGAAAAGGGAGTAATAGTACCAAGTACTAGTCCCTGGTCCAGTCCTGTTGTCATGACTACCAAGAAGGATGGTAGTATCCGATTTTGTGTGGATTATAGGAAGTTGAATGGCATCACTAAGAAAAATTTGTACCCTCTTCCAAGGGTCGATGAAACCTTAGATGCTTTAGGAGGGAACAATTGGTTCTGTACCCTGGATTTACAATCCAGGTATTGGCAGATTGGGATGAACCCTAGTGACATAGAGAAAACAGCGTTCTCTAGTCATTTAGGATTGTTTCAATACAAGGTTATGCCATTTGGTCTGTGCAATGCGCCAGCCACATTTGAGGCCATGATGAAAGCTCTGTTGAGTGATCTGTTATGGAAGAAATACTTGGTATATCTGGATGACGTAATTGTTTTTGGTAGAACATTTCGTCAGTGTCTGAATAATTTGGAAGAGG
Source organism: Acholoe squamosa (assembly GCA_949317995.1). Lineage (NCBI taxonomy): Eukaryota > Metazoa > Annelida > Polychaeta > Phyllodocida > Polynoidae > Acholoe > Acholoe squamosa. Next base: position 12,271,784 of record OX439042.1, read on the forward strand.
TAATGAAAAGACTGATGTCCAAAGGATTGCGTCTAAAGGCTAAGAATTCTATTATGTATTTTGTGAAGGATAATATCTCCGGAAGGTATTAAGGCTGATCCTGAAAAGGTGGAAAGTGTGCAGAATTGGGAAAGACCTGTGACTGCTAAGTAGGTGAGGTCATTTTTAGGCATTCATTAAGTTGAAGGCTTTGTTTACGGGTATTCTGGTGTTAAAGTACCCCACGGCAACGGGGCACTTTATTTTGGCTACAGATGCTAGCAATGATAGCATTGGAACCGCATTGTCTCAGGTCCAGGATGGTATTGAGGTTCTGATCGCATTTGCTAGCAACACTCTGAATAAGAAGAACTATTGCACCACTAAGAGGGAACTCTTGGCTGTGGTGGTGTACACTAAGAAATTTAGACATTTCTTGTGGGGGTCGGATTTTACGTTGAGGACTGATCATCACTCCAATGGCTGCTTAACTTTAAGGATGCTGAGGGGATGATGGGAAGATGGTTAGCCCACCTTTCGGAATTCGGATTGGAGAACAGTCAGATCCAACATCGGTCGGGAGCTGAGCATACGAATGCTGATGCTTTGAGTAGGAGGCCTATTAGGAAGTGCAACTGGGAGGATTGTGATGACTGTGGGATGCACAATGCAGTCATTGCAGACATAAGAACACCATATATAAGGATCATCCGGAAACACTGATTCAGTGGTCACCTGAGACTATTCGTCAGTTTCAGAATAAGGATCCTACCATTAAGAAGCTCCTGGAAACAGTTCCAGGTGGAGTAAAACTCATAAGGCCTGCTATTAGTATGGAGAATAGGGAGATGAGAACATTTCTGGTTCAATCGGCCGAGTTGGAAGTCAGAGATGGAATTTTATGTAGATGGAAAATAAGTCTGATTAATAAGATACTTCAGATTGTTATTCCTATAGTGCTATGCGTCGGGATATTATGTATTATTGTCATGGCCACATGACAAGTTGTCATTTTAGGAAGAATAGATCTCTGGAAAGACTTTTCCGGAGATGAGATACTATTGGCCAGGAATGGGTGGAGATTTACTTAGGTGGATTGCTACTTGTCCTGATTGTTGTAAGAATAAGCCTGGAGAGGGATTAGGTAAAAATCCCTTGGTTCAGGAACTATTTGGATTACGTTTTGCCAGAATTGCAATCAATATCATTAGTGGGTTTACCACAAACCCTAGGGATAACAGTTGTATGATGGTGGTGCCCGATTACTATACGAAGTATACGAAGGTGTTCCCTTTAAAGGATCATAAAGCTGTTACTTGTGAAAAAGCATTTGTAAGAGGCTAGGTGTTGCAGTTTGGGGTTCCCCTAATGCTTCATAGTGATCAGGGAAGGGAGTTTGAGTCAGAATTGTTTCAGGAAATGTGTAATTACCTGGCTATTTGCAAGACGGGTACAAATCCATATCGCCCTCAGCCAGATGGCCTGGTAGAAAGGTTCAATAGAACTTTATTGCAAGTCCTGAAACCATTAGTAAATAAGTATCAAGATGATTGGGATGTTCAATGTGATTTTGTAGTTCATGCATATTATAGTATGGTGTATGCTTCTACTAATTGCACTCCGAATATGTTGGTTTATGGTGAAGACATCATAATGCCAGCAGATATGGTGTTGGGTGTGATCAGAATTAGTCCTGAAACCCCATGTAGCATAATGTTTGTGGAGTCTCTGAGGGACAATTTTAAGAAGGCTTATGAACTAGTTAGGAACCAGTTTGGAAAATCAGAGAGTTAGCAGAAAGTGGGATATGATATTGGATTAGAACCGAGATTTTTCAGGGTGGTTGATAGAGTCCTTAGATTCGATAAACCTCTTGATAGATTGAAGGTGGTATCTGGTAACCCAGATTATTTCGGAAACTACATGTTTTATAAAAGATCTGAAAGGTAATGTGAGAAGATGCCATGTTACGACCCTATCAGGGTAGGAAATTGGCAGAAGAAATGTATGGAGGAGGTCTGAATGTTATGGTGTTACCTGAGGTTATGGATCTACCCGAATTGGAACACTTACCTGACATGAAGGATGAGGATGAAGGTAGGGAAACCATTCCTGTGAAGATCGTGGTTTCTGAAAAGAAGAAGAAGCCGAAGAAAATGCCTATGTTAGGTACTCTGAAGAGGAGACGTAAGAAAAAGAATGTGGTGGAGGTTAATAGGAAGAATAAGGAAAATGTTAAGGATAAGAACGTCTCGGCAGGAGTTGGACAGACTATGCAACCTGGAACCCAAATGGCTAGGTCAGATTCCAGAAACGAAGCTACGTCACCCAATACTAAGAATAGACCTGAGAAGGAGGGCGTACACCGTAGTGCTAGGATCGCACAGAGAAGCAGCTTTACCTAATAAGGCCCTGTCCGAAGTTCTAAGAAGTATTGAATCCTGAAACACAACGATGTATTGTCCTGTACGATGTCTATATATGTTTACGTGTATGCATTGTTACATGTTATGACAGTAGCTGTGTCAACTCCGTTCGGTATGCCTCTCAGGATATAAAATATAAAGATCCAAATACTGCATCGGGGGAAGTGTTAAGTACAGCAGTGAGTTTGGGATCGAGACGTCGAAGACATCCTTCGGAATCTTCTGGTCCTGAATCAGACAGTGGTTCGTACACGGTGCGAACTCTGGAAACTAAGAATGCGTCTACGTACAATATTGATCAAATGTCGGAAGAATCTTTCAAGGTCCAAGAGTATGTAGTCAGGAATTGGCAACAGCAACATGAGGAAAGGTTGGTCGCATATCTGAATGATGTAGTGTCTTCAATAGTGCAGCTAACCCAAAATGTTCTGGAGTCTGGAGTTGTCTAGGATGGAGAAAGAGAAGGATGAGAAACATGAGCTTAAGATGAAGGAGTTGATGAGTAAGGAGAAAAAGATAAATAAGAGTAATGACTAATGGAAGTCGGAAGTTGCAAAAGCGAGATCAGAAACTGATTTGCTGAGCATGAGGTTTATGGAGGCATTAGGGATACCCATGGCTGCTAGGGATGGAACCCGTAGGCATGCTAAAGAATTGTTAGATGAGCAAATCTCGGATTATGGTCTCAAACCTGAGAAAGAGGAGGGAGAAAAGGATAATAATGACGATGCGGAAATGGAAGGTTAGGTTAGGATGACATCTTTATGTAAGTATAATTAGGAATGTATCATATAAGTGCTTACCTGGAATGCTGAGATGTGTAGCCAAGCTGTGCTGATGTCAGGAATCAACAATCAGGAAAGAAGGGGATCCTGACTATGAACATCTGTCTAGAGGACTATCGGTATCTGTGGTAGCTGTCAGTAAAGCCGTGTTATTTGACTCTGATATATGCTGTACCAGTACACCAATCTTGAAGTCTGAACTTTGCTAACAGCACAGGATACGAGTGCTATGGCTTTTTCTCCCTCTGTAAACTCCCATTTTCAGACATAAAATCCCCAACAGAAGTTTCTAATTCAAACAATTGATTCTTCCTAAGTTCACACTCTTTTTTCTGAAATTCCAACAATTTTTCATTTCTTCTTTTCTCCTGATCACACCTTTTCTTCCATTCCAGATGAGCCATCCTTTCAGCTTCAAAACCACTTCTCTCCTCGCAGTACCTGTCAAAGCCTATCATACTCATAGGAGCCGGCTGGCTTGACCCACCTGGATTGAATATGGATTCAGACAACATAGCTGTACTTAACTGGTTCAGAACAACCCCCTGATCAGACAAAGTCCCCTCCAGGACTGTAGAAGTATCCTCACTGGCTTCCAAATCAGTACTTCCCAAATCCCCAACATTCTGAATTGGCTCCCTACAGTCCATATATGCAGCTCCTCCGAAGCGCGGTGTTAACAGAGCCGACTCATTCTCAATACCCGAACCAACTTGTTCAGCCATGGCTGCACACTCTTACTTAACCAATCCTGGTCACGGCACCAGTGTAAGGGTCAAGTATTCCGGGTTCAAGTTTGTATGTCTTATCTGGAAAGAACTACCAAACGACAATCTCTGGTACAGAAGAGGCAAAAAGTACAGATCAACTAAGGGTTTCCAAGTTCAGATGTATCCGTATCAGAGTGTTCAGACAACCAGACAATGAGCTACCTATGTAAGTTCTTGGAGCCAGAGGAGAGAAGGCACTCCTTATACGTACAGAACCCGTGAAGGTTCCCCTTCCCGTCAGTCACCGACCCGGCCTTATATAGAGCCACAGCGGTTGAGTGGCGACCCCTCAAGTCCAAGCCGAGAAGCCCGGAGAGCAGTGCTGCCACCACTCGCCCAGCATAACCAACCCCAGACCCGAGTGTCCACCCCGCTCGGGAACTGACCAACTCGTACCTATGTGACGCTATCCTGAAACCGTGCCCCTACATGAGTTTTCATATTTCTGTGTTTGATAGTTGTGAAAGAAAAAAATCTCAAATCTAAGTCATTTTCTTCTGATTTTAGGTGAAAATGGAAATACTTTTATTTTTTTCAAAATTCAATATAAAAAAAAGCAGCATGGGACCCCCTACTTTTCTTTTCACATTCTGATTCTAGATGATTTTAGCTACCTCTGAGAGAAAAATTACGAAAATCTAGGAACTTTGATTCAATGGTAGCGACCCACCTTAATTGTTGCGGGGGGGGGGGGGGTTAGCATTTCGAGGTGGGGCAGCTCATTTTGGGACATTCACAAGGTGGAGGCACTGTATTTTAGGGTATTTCTGTGGGGGAGGCGCTTCATTTTTGTATATTCATGTAGGGGGGATGCTTTATTTTAGGACATTCGTGCTAGGGGATATTCTATTTTGGGGCACTGGTAATATTTGTCATGAGCCAGATTTTTTTTATTTCTATTTTCGAGCAAAGTAAAGCTTCAAAATTTTTTTCTCCCAAAGTCTCCCCTGGCTTAATACTGGGTTTTATTGCTATAAATTATAGAGAAACCTCTTAAAATTTCAACCCAAAATCAGCTCATAACATTTTCCCAAACTCTACCTCTGGCCTATGACTGAGGTCGGCTTATAAACTGGATTTTACAGTAATTCCTAGTTTAAAAGAGGGGGTGTGCACTTATCAGGGTTTGTGCACTAATTACATCGAAAAACAGTATATAGACTTTATCTCAAGTTGAATACGACAGCCCCATAGGTTTAACCAAGAACCTCTCTATCACATCCCCCAGTGTGATAACCCTTCCCCGTATCACACTGCCAAGTAGATCATTGCAAATGGTCACATAACTAATGATGAAATGATTACTAGTGCCAAATAAATGAATTTTTGAACATTTCTGACAAAAATAACTTGAGATGAATACAAAGGAGCACTCAAATTGGTCCCCACTTAGAGTTATCACACTTGGCTTCGCCTCATGTGATAACCATCATTGGGGACCGATTCTTGTGCACCTTTGTCTATTTATTAGGCAATCGGAACCTTATCAGGCATCAGGTGCAACTTATAGCATTCTCCTGGGGGGAGGGGGGATGGCACTGGGTCTTTGAATAGCTCAATAATTACAGCCCCCCTTTTCTGAAGTCTGTATTAACAACCCCCCTTTTTGGGGCCTTTTCCATGTAAATCAAGGTTCTTTGTCAATACTACTCAGGGATTTCACAACCCTGGAGTGATAACTTGGAATATTCAAGTAACTTCCTATCCATACAAGGCATAAAAAAGTATTAACATCCCCCTTATCTCAAGATGTAATTCAGCTAACAGCCCCCCTTTTTCTCCCCTTTAACGCATTGACAGCCACCGCCCTGCGGGGTTGGTACCACAGTTGGTACCCAAACCGAGGCTCAGTGCCCCCCCGGGAGCATTCTCCCAAATTCAGGCTTTGACTTTTATATGTGGTTGAAGCTTGTTTTCTGGGCTTTACAGAAGCATAATCTGATATGCTTGTAGGATCAATAGACCAAATCCGAATTACCGCCAGACGTCCCTGTCCACGCGGATTTCTCCGGCAAGGGCGTAGTTTGAGGCAGCTGGATGGGACTGCTCAGTGGCACAGGAAGTGTAATATAGTTTTTGTAGCCTCATATGACATTGAATAAACAGTCTCTACCTCAGGGAACCTACTGTAGTCATCAATAACTACTAACAGATATTGTCCTACAACCAAGAGTTCATCACAAATTTTAGAGTAGGCATTGTTCTCCATTAGATTCCACTTCCCAGTGGATATGGCAGTCATTACTTTTTGTAGGGTTTCGTCGCGGCTTGTTTCACTCTTGAGTTCATCCTTTATTGGCCCATATGAATGGATAGCATGTATAACCACTTTACATGTCTGATCATCAAGCCATGATTCCCTTGTTTCCTGGCCGATATTGAAGGTTTATCCTGTATGACTGTAATCTCAGCATGAGATGATGTATTCTGGCAGCGGGGTGAGCTGTTTTTTATTTTTATTTTACCCTCTAATGGTTTGTGATCGGTGACAACGGTGAAGTCTGACCCTTCCAAATAATGGCTGAAATGCTCACATCCCCAAACTACTGCTAGGGTTTCATGTTCTGTCTGACTATACCGAGATTCAGTATCCGACAAATCTCCACTGCCAAACTCCACAATTTGTGTTTTACCATCTTGGCCCACCTGCAATAGGATTGCCCCTAGTCCTAGTACTTCGCTGAATATCAAAATACTTGACCATGTTGCACTTGGCCACAGCTTCTTTGAGCTCTTGAAATGCCTTTTCCTCTTCAGAACCCCACTCCCATTTAACATCTTTGTGGGTCAGCCTTCGTAATGGTCCAACGATGGTACTGTAGTTAGGACAGAACCTAACATATTGAGCCATACCAAGAAGACTCCAAACATCTTCTGGCTTCTTTGGTGGTAACGCATTTACCACAGCAGATATCCTCCCGGGATTTGGACTTACCCAATCTTTAGAAAAAATGTGTCCGTAGAAGGTGAGCTTGTCTTTGAAGAACTCACATTTTCCACTGTTGTTATGTTGCTTTCGCTTAAGCACTGAAGAACCTTGCAAAGTGTCTTCTCATGCTCATCCTGTGTTCGTGTGAAGATTATAATTTCATCCAACATGTTCATGACACCAGGTATATCTCTTGTCATATCCGATATGGCCTTCTGAAAAATCTCTGGGGCTAAGTTGATGCCAAAACATAACCGTTTGTACCTGAAAAGGCCTTCGTGAATCGCGAAAGTGGTTATATAGAGACTCTCTGGAGCCAACTCAATTTGATGATACCCTTTGTTGAGATCAATTTTCGAGAACACTTGAGACCCATTTATCTCAACTATCAGATCCTCTATGGTATTCATTGGGTAGCGTTCGCGCTCAATGGCCGTATTGCTAGCTCTGCTTTATATGCATGGACGAATCTTATTGTTTGGTTTATGAACATTAACTATTGGGCTCACCCATGGTGTTGGACCAGATGATTCTTCAATTATGTCAAGCTCTTTAAGTCTCTGAGTCTCCTTACTGACTTTATCACATTGATGGAACGGTACCCAGCATGTTTTCTGTGCAATTGGCTTCACATCCTCATTTATGTTTAACTTAACCTGGGTGTCCTTCATTTTCCCAATGCCTTCAAATATGGTTGCATAGTCTCTTTCGACACTCTTCACATCAACTTTATTTATGAACTTGATGAGACCTAACTTCTCAGATGTGGCACATCCTAACAAGTTTACCTCATTACCTTTCATGACATATATATCAGAAGTAGTGGCAAGCAATGTTTGTAGTGCTTTGATCCTTGCGCTGAACATCCCCATTACTGGTAGTTCTTTCTTGGACCCATAGCCACATAATTTCTTACTCAGTGTCTGTAGGCCTGAAAGTTGTAGTGAATAATATGTCTTTTCTCCAATGATGCTCACTTCTGCTCCAGAGTCCAGTAGAAATGGACATCATGATTGTGGATATCAGCTGTAACCTTGTGTAAGGATGACGTTTGGTCACCTACCTGGGCAATCACTGGGATGGTTGTATAGTTGTCACTCTCTGGGTTGTCTCCCCCTCTAACTTCAGCTTCAACTTGATTTACCACTTTGGTTTTACACATTTTTGCAAAGTGACCAATTCTGTGACATTTATCACATTCCTTACCCTCAGCTGGACAGTTTTTCTCATGGGGGTATTTCCCTCCACATTTGAAGCATTTCTTCCCACGATCTCTTATCAGTCTCTTGGCTTGAAACATCTTCGTCTAGAGGTTTATGTAGGCCTACCTTATTGACTGGGACCACATGCTCCTTATCAAGGTCCTTCAACTCTAGGTCTGTATGCTCAGATGCCCTGTGTGCTGACAAAAACTGCTTCAAGGAAAGTTCGTCGTGCAATGCCTTCATTTTAATGCACGGATCCTTGCACTTTTTATACCATTTGTGACAATTTAATTAGGTCTACAATTTCTGACTTCTCTAGGGCCTCCAAATTAATTCTTTCAGTCTGCTCACAAATTCTTATGTATAAACTGTCTAGTGTTACTCTTGCTCTATTTGCTGTAACTTGTTCATCAGGTATAGTCTATATAGTTTTGGGGTGAAATGTTTGGTCAAAGGTGCAGTGGGTTTGTCATATTGGCCTACCTTATCAGCTTCACCAGTATCTTTTAAGAAGCTTTCCCCCGCCCTGTCCCAATGTAATACAGCAGCGAGTCCCTTTTTCTCCCTGCATCAGTAATTGTCATTGCTCTCACCATAGCTTCAAATCCATCTAACCAGTCCTCCCATTTTGTTGCTACTGTTGGATCATCAAAAATCTCAAAAGGTGGATAATTTGGTAGGTCAGCCATTTTGATAGATTCAATTTTGCTTGGAAACAGGTCACACAAAGTTTTGAACTTAGGCTTGTAGATCTACAGTTTCAGTTCAGTTCCCACAAGTAGGTGCCCTATGCACATGAGTTCATTTACCTAGTCGCCAATGTAATATAGTTAGATCAGATTTAACTCAGTGTTACTCACATTTAAAGCTCAGCAGCCACGTGTCTTTCACATCAGATGTCCGTGTTCTGGCCTCCCCGGATCACTCCTCGATCGAAGTTCCCCTTACTTCCGGTCTCCATCCGCGCTATACTAGAGAGTGCGCCACCTGTGCCATTTCCATTTTCCCGCTCTGATCCGCAGACACGGTTTGACTGGCCTGTGCTCGGAGAGTGACAGTAGAGTAATATAACAGTACAGGGAGAGAAGCTAACTTAGCTGGCAACCTGCTGCAACTCTCATACTCGGGACAGGCTTGTGTCAGTCTAATTTCCCATCCTCTAGATGGCGCAACATACAGTATTTCTATGTAGACACCACATGGCAGTGCAAGCTGACAAACATATTACAACAAAATAAAGGGCTGAGTCATTTATTGCCAGTGGGGAGTGGGGGGGGGGGCATTTGGAAAAGAACCCTTTCAGTGGGGCAAAATCCCAAAGTGGATGTACTGCCTGTTGGCAAACCCAAACCACAGCTTCAGGATTTGCTAACATGAACATCATTGGCACGCATGCAGAAACGCGTAATTGATGCAGGTACCGGTACTGGTGCCGGTACCCTTGTTTTTGTATACGGTACCCGCTAGTACCCGGTAAAGGCGACCGCAGACAGGGCCGATTCGGTCGGTAGTTAGGGAAGGGTAGCCGATCGGATCGGGGGACATCGAACATGTTTGATATTGACAGACTGGATCGGACGTCCTCCGCAGACCTTCCCGACTTCCCGATCGGCCGTCCAGTCGAGCCCGTCGGCGGTCAGCTTAACAGTAGAACGACATTTTAAAGGGGGCTTTGAAAATTGCCATGCTAGCCCTCTTTTAGTAGTAAACTAAAAGTCATATATGGTATTCTGTGCTCCTCACATGTCATAGCTTTTGTAGGCAAAAGTCCCCCCCCCCTCCCACTTGCGCAGGTCAGTCACAATAAAAACAACTGTAGACTGGTCCAACCCATAAGGTGACCGCAGACGGGCCCGACTGGGTCGACATCCTGACGATCGGAAGCGTCTGCGTGGACGTCCGATCCAGTTGGTCAATATCAAACAAGTTTGATCTTCCCGATCAGATCGGGTCGGTACTCCCTGGTTACCGATCGAATCTGGCCCGTCTGCGGTCGCCTATAACCTAATTTGGGGGGGGGGTCGTTTTGCAAAATCAGTTCTAAGTGAGGGGCAGTAAAAGAATCTGAATGCTGTTAGGAAGTTTTCCCACATCAATGGAAACCCACCACCTCCCCTCTTGTACATATAATGACCACTCCGTTATACACAACACAACAGCCATGTGCTTTTGTGTGGACAAAGGAGAGTGGGGACTAGAAACTTTTTTTTTCCAACAGCACAAACATACAACTTGTGGCCTAGTGTTGTCATATTTTGGTCCAAAATGACCAAAACAGGCTTGATTTGGTAAAAATATATTGGATTTCTGGGTGGACAAAGGAGAGTTGGGACTAAATTAGTTCCTCATGCACACACCAGGGGCACCCTTCACACGCTCTTACTCACTACCTCCTTTCCTTTTCCGGCCCCACTACCGGAACAGGAAATAGCGCGTGTCCGCAGACATTACAGGAAGGTCACTCAACGCTCACGCAGGAGGCAGGAGGTGGGCTGCAGTCAGCACACCATGCACTCACGGCCTCTTCTAAGTAGGTTAGTGTATGCATCATTAAAGTGCTTATAACTTTTATTTGCAATAATGAATGTTTTAGCCATTCAATATATGGGACAATACAGACATCATTGTTGTGCCAATGGATTCCCTAGTAATTAGTCGTATAAATGCCCCCTCTAGAAGCAGTTTGAATTCAGAGCTAGTACATCTGCTGTATAGAAATAATATTCCAAGACAAAAAAAAAAGATTCTTTGAGAATTAGGCTAGATCAATTAGCCGGTATCTAAATAGCTGGTACCCATTTAGATTAAGGAGCTATCCATACGCCTAAATGACGTCATGCCATATTTGACAATTTTGAACACCCACCCCCCTTCCCCTCCTCCTTCATAATGTACCGTATTTTGCTACTTTTATGCAGAGGGTAGTCTTATGGAAAATTAATCCATAAGCCCTACGCCCATAGGGCCTATCATCATTGATTTGGGGAATTCTTTTTGTGTGTATGCTGTTATGCTAGTATGAAGCTGTCATATCATGAGTTGCAAACTGAAAGCATACCGGGGTACCTTACAATTAATGCTAACCAAGGATGAAAACGAATAAAAATTTGTGTTTTGTCTCACTGTTTGTCTAGTGGATTAGCGCTTGGAGTATGTTATCTGGAGTCCCGTGTTTCCGCATTTGTATCATGTTCCATGACGGTTGCCGGCTGTTGGTGGCTGACATAGTAACCTCATTAGGGTAGGTTAACCTAAAGACGACCACATACCTAGAGTTGACCACCTGCCACCTTGTTTTTCTCACTTTTACATCTACTGTATGGGGCTGTACCTCTAATATTCCTGAAATATAGGTGTTATAATATCCCATGGACTGGCCACCTATGATATGTTGAGTAGTTATCATTGTATAACAATACACCAAAGTACCCATGTTTGACTGGTTTTTATCATGGCCAACTGGCCATTTCTCCAGAAATCTTTAACTTTGGTTGCAGATTCTGAACATTGTGATTGTTCATATGTACCAAATATTGATTCTAGACATAGATATATATCATAAGTAAATGATGACATAAACAAATGTTCAGATATGTTAAATACTTTCAGTTTAGGACTTGTTTTCCCAAGCATGCCAATTTCACCATGAGATGACCACCATTTCACCATGAGTCGACCACCACTCACAGAGAGAGTTATGCCTTTAATTGAGTAGAAACCACTGATTATGTAGGATTACATCAAAAGATTCATATCCATAATATCTTGGGACATTGCATTCTGTAGATGATATTTCTATGCATGGGTTTCAACCTTTGCTGTTTTCCTATTATGAGTAGTATGCAAAGGAACCATATGACATCAAGAACATAAATGCTAAGTCAAGCAAAATGTTACTGTGGTGGATATTGATAGATAATCATAAAACAAGGACTAAAGCAGGGCTAGGATTATTACCTCTAATTAGATGGGAATGACAACTACGATGAACATAATCTTTACTGAAATACCCCTTCCAATTTAGCTGCTGCAAAACATACATTTTTATTACAATACAGCACCATCAACAGTAACATTATATTGTTTATTTATGTAAGACACTTATTCCTTTTTGGAAATCATGGCTTAATGAAAATTGCCCCATTGAAAGGATGTGTATCAAGTGGTTGTCTCAAGGTGCAAAGTTGTCATCTCAAGGTGAAAATGAACTAAATGGAATGTTCTTAGTAAGGGTGATAAAGTATATATATATATATATATATATATATATATATATATATATATATATATATATATATATATATATATATATATTATAAAAATGGATTTTCAAGATAAAAAGGCCTAAACAATTATCTTTCATTTAGTGACTTTTGGAAGTCTGAGGACCTAAACCTTTTAGAGATTTTACCCAATACAAATCCCTCATTGAAGGCCTGCACAGGAACGGTCGTCTATAGGTTAATCTAACCTAGTCCATATACCTATAGAATACTAGTAATGGTAGCAGCCATGTCACTCGGATATTGGCTCAACTATAACCTACCCAGCTAGCAAAGATACGTTGGCCCGACGTCGGCAATGGTCGCGGGCATTATTCTGACGTTGGGCCAACATTGGCAGTCTGATGTCAAATCAACGTTGTGACAAGGTCAATAATATACCCAGTGATCACTTTTGTCAAATGATAAAAAGAATTGTTGCATGTACATTTAATGACACCATTTTTAATAAGAGATAGATAAGGTAATGGAAGGACAATGTTACACTCCTTGGCAAATTAAGCTAAGATAAAGTGAAGATGAAGACATGGCTGTGTCTCAAATAATTTTCAATATTACTTTTGATTTTTCCTTGCCAGCCATATCTCCTACTAGTAAGAGATGATATCACCTACAAGTAATTAATACATGTCAGAACAATGTCAATATACTACCATTGGGCCAACGGAGGTGTTATGACGTTGTTTCAAGGTTTAGGCTATGACTAAAGTTTTTGTAATGGTCATCAGTGTGCACATTATATAAGATAGGGCAATGGTTAGGGTTAGGACCAGGGTTAGGGTTAGGGTTTGGGTTGAGTTTAGAGTTAGGGCTATGGTTAGGGTTAGGGCTATAGGGTTAGCATTGGGGTAAGGTTGAGGGTTGGGGTTAGGGTTAGTGTTAGTGTTTAGGTTAGGGTTAGGGTTAGGGTTTGGGTTGAGGTTAGGCTTAGGGTTTGGGGTTGAGTCTAGAGTTAGGGCTAGGGTTAGAGTTAAGGTTAGGGTTATGTCTAGGTGTAGGTTTAGGGTTAAGGTTAGGGTTGAGGCTGGGGTTAGAGATATAGCTAGGGCTAAGGTTAGGATTTTAGGTAAACGAATATATGCAGTTCTTAAGCAAGTCACTGAGGCTATTTCAATGAATACGGATTGTGATACTGAGAATAGAAGGAAAAGATGTTCATAGATGTCCTCCTCATTCAACATTTTACTAATTTAATGCTCAGTAGGCCTCTCCTAGCAGGGGACAGCCTTTTTAAGGAGGTTAGTTAAGTGATGAGATCAGGATGACTTTCACACAGGTTACCTCTTGTGAAAGGTCTCACATGGGACACACCATGTGAAAGTTGTGAGACATCAGGTCAACAGCATATTATTCATGAAGCAAACAGGTTTCATTTAACTTTAGAAGTTATTATATGTACATATTATATGTACAGCTGTTATACTGATAGAATCTAGCTCTGTATTGTACACAACAGGTTCATGAGGAAAGAGCAATAAGAAAAGGTTCTTTCACATGGGATATGTCCTGTAGAAGGTTGGGTACTGATGAATTGCAACCTTTCACAGGAGATAACCACACTTTCACACCACCTTATCCCATGTAAAAGTAAGTGAATGGGCTGCACCCAATGGCATGAAGCAATATGCAGTCAGGTTCTATAAGGTGGAAAAATCAATTCTATGCCTAGTAGGAAAGCCCTTAACAGTCATATGATTTTTTGGGAACATTTTGTGTCATGGGATCCTCCCACTAAACGCTGAAGAATCATCTAGAATGGATAAAATCATTTTTACCAGGAAGCGTCAGTGAAAATTATTTTCATTGGGCTTTCCCTGTGTAAAGTCAAGAAATCACCATCAGTGATATTACAGAGCTGAGTTGATGCCAGCATAATGAAATGAAATGGAGAGACACAGAGAAACAGCTAGTATTAAGCAAGAGAGAGGAGGAAAGCTACAAAAAAAAAAGAGAAGAGGAAAGATAAAGGATTTTCACTGGCTTTCTCTCTCTGAAAATTTTCACAGGGGATTATCCCTGTGAAGAAATCCTTGGAGATAATAGAAATGATAATTTTCACTGTGGAATATTGGTGGGAGAAAATACTTTTCACCAGCGATTATCCCATAAGAAAGGATGTGGGTAGGGTGCACCACCAGGGGCAGGGTTCACCAGCTGACCGGCCCCTGAGGACTGATGTAACAGTAACGGGGACATATAGCATACAGCCATGGACTTACAGCCAGAGATGTCCTCTACACTCCTCCCAACCAGCTTCAGCCAACCCTGTTCTTCCAACCCAGCCTTCAGCAGGTGACTAGTTTACCCTTATACCACGATTTCTGGGTTACACAGTGCTTTTTGGTGTCTATTCCCATCCACATATCTGTCGATATTGCACACCCTGTAGGCTTTACCATCGATTTTGGAAGGCATGCTGTTATCCATCTAAGGCGTGCTGTTATCCATCTAAGGCGTGCTGTTATCCCAAATCTAACTCCTTATTCACTGTGCCACAAGGACTGACGAGAAATGCTCGGTTCGAACCACGTCTCGATATGATACAAAGCCGTGTGCGCTGTTGCTGTCTGCTGCCGGGCGACGAGGTGTATTTAGTATAGAAACATAACAGCGAGACGCACTTGGAGGAGGAGACGCGGTGGTCTAGCGGTTAGCACGTTGCACTCAGCCGTCAGAGGTACATGGATCGCGCCCCGCATCTTTTTTCGCCGTGTGCGCTGCCGCTGTCCGCTGCCAGGCAACGAGGTGTATTATACACAAATATAACAGCGCGACGCGTCTTTTTTCGCCGTGTGCGCTGCCGCTGTCCGCTGCCGGGAGAGGAGGTGTACAAACACTATTTTTCGCCGTGTGCCGCTGCTAAGCCTAGCCGAGACCGGGGCTGTCGCTGTCCGCTGCCGGGCACCGAGGTGTATGTACCGATCGTGTACACACAATGGCTGGCATCGAGTCCCGGGGAGGGGGAATAATTTTTGTTTTCAACTTGAATTTATTGGTATAATATTGATTATTTATTGGTTTCGTGGTATAAAATAAGTAGTCAATGGATAACTGTGGGCAGATGAGGAGAAAGGTCCCTCCCTGCGGGATTTTTAGTACTGGGTTTGGCCACTAGGGGAGATATAAAGGCTATAAATGTGAGAAATAGGCCAAAAACTGGTGTTAGGTACTTTTTTACACAGAAAAAGATGATGTTCTCAAAAATGTTTATTTTCACTCATTTCCTCTATATTTGGAGCTTAAATGGAACGTTTTGAATCCAAAAAAAAGCCTAAATAAGGGTTCTCATAGAAATGTGTTGCCATGGCAACAAGAGAACATTCTATGATATACCATTTTATTATTCCATAAATTCTAACATATTTTGTATTAATCAAAGAATATCTATGAAATTAATACATAGGTTGGTTCTAAGAGCTATAAGAGCGCTCAAACTTTGTATAAGAGCGTTCATGCCCCACTGCACACCAGCCAGGTCGGTTACAAAAACTTTATGACATCAAAGACTCCGACCTAATGGTTCACTGCACAATATAATAAAAATGAGGGTCTCAGTGTGCGACCTCATGGTTCAGTGCACAAACTAATAACTTGTAAGTGAATGCAACCGGCCGTCACAGGTGCCTGAGCACCGCTGACGCCGTCATAAGTGTCTGAGCACTCTAATAACTGAACAATGGGTTACATAAGCACGATGCCATAACCGTCCGGTCGCTCTAGCGTCGCTCCTGAGCAAGCTAGGTCAAATATCAAAGCATTTATGGAAAGCCCATACTTAGACGGTCAAAATGAGCCCAAGATCAAGGCGGAACTCCCATTATTAAGGAAGTTACGCCATGTAGACTGAATCGACCTCCGAGTGCACTACAGACGAACCGGCGCGAGTTACGCGCCTATCCAGCGGGCATTATAAACTTGGCATATTCAACTCCGCGCATGCGCAAAATGGCGGTTATAGCGGCGTAAACGACCGAGATATGAGGGTCTGAAGTTACAGAACCGACCAAGACAAAGGGGGACACAGCGGCGCCCATGGGGGTCCTTTGTGGACCCAGTGACACATGAAAGCCTCCCCTCAAACAATTGCAGAGTTAGGCAGATGCTACTGGCCCCAGTCAGTCTGGAGGTGCTTTTCCAAGATTTGCTACAAATAGCCTGTCTGCACCTCCTAGAGGACAGAACACCAAGAACCGCTCTAGAGGTAACATCTCCAGTCATCTCCTGCTACCTGCTATACCACTGCACTATGGTGAAACTATGCTAGACAGGCATTGGTTTCTATCATTAGTGGCCAGAGGGTATCTTCCTCAAGACTTCCACCAGAGGGTAAAGTTACTCATTATTACATTATTCCTCTAAGCAGCAGGTCAGGAGCTAGGTGTGGGAACCCACCTAGAACTATGCTGGACATTGTATTATTATTACCTCACAGGTGGAGTGGACCAGAACATTATACTTTATAAATTACTGTATATTTACTGTATGTACAAATTACCTACATACTAACTACTGTATGATTGATATTTCTTACATGTTGCCTAAAGCTGAATAAACCAGTGACAACTGGAAATAACACTATTTTATGAGAGCTTAATGTATTTACACTATATACCACTAGTCTTATGATATTTCTCATATGACAACTTGATCATGCACAATTACTAGTATGACAAAGTGGTGGAGAACATCCTACTAAGATCCCAAATTACCCAAAACTCTCATAAAAATTAAAGCTGGCAACATTACTAAAAACAATCATACACACAGTAAAACCCACTCCACCCACCCAGTGACCTTGACACCATGCCCACCAAGGTCACCAGTGAGATCTCCCACATACCAGTGAGATCTCCCACACATCAATGAGATCTCCCACACATCAGTGAGATCCCCCACACATCAATGAGATCTCCCACACATCAGTGAGATCTCCCACACATCAATGAGATCTCCCACACATCAATGAGATCTCTCACACAACAGTGAGATCTCCCACATATGAGTGAGATCTCCCACACGTCAATGAGATCTCCCACACGTCAGTGAGGTCTCCCACACATCAGTGAGGTCTCCCACACGTCAGTGAGGTCTCCCACACGTCAGTGAGGTCTCCCACACGTCAGAGAGGTCTCCCACACGTCAGAGAGGTCTCCCACACGTCAGTGAGGTCTCCCACACGTCAGTGAGGTCTCCCACACGTCAGTGAGGTCTCCCACACGTCAGTGAGGTCTCCCACACGTCAGTGAGGTCTCCCACACGTCAGTGAGGTCTACCCCACACATCAAGGTCTTATCAGTCAAGCTGTCAGAACAACACACAAAGACCTTACGTAGTCAGGGGCCTGTTGAAGAGGTCTCCCTCCCACCTAGATCTAGGAGACCCACAAAGGGCACAGCCTCCAGTTCTACAGACCCACACGCAGTAGACCCCACACCACCCACCCTGTCTACTCAGGGAACAACCAGTTCTCAGGGATCCAACATTTCCCAGGGTTCTCTACAGAACGCTCAACTCACGCTATCTACCTCAGGGGAAGAAGGATCTACCTCAGGGGGTGGATCCACACCCTCATCTAGATCCTCCACCCCAGCTCCGGCTTTTGACAGCCACTCCTCCAAAGACACTTCTCCCACACCCTCCATCATGGACACCGATGAAGGCCCCCAACCTAATCAGACAGCTGAGAAGATAAGGGCCTATGAGAAGGCCATCCAAGATGCAGTTACTGCCCTAGAAACCAACAAGTCCCAGCAGGAGGAAAGGGAGAGGATCCTCAACCAACAACTGGCAGAGAGGACTGCAGCAATAGATGCCCAACAGAAGGCCATGGAAGATCAGCGGAAGTCCCTAGAGAGACAACAACAACAGATAGCAGATCTCATGAAGATGGTATCATCCCAGACCCCACAGCCTCCCACACCTGCCATCACACCTGTTGTCACACCATCTGCCTCTGGATCCAAGGATGACATCATAATCTCCATGGTGTCCAACATGACCAAACTCATAGACAGAAAACAACAGGTCGACAGAAAGATCAGGCTACATGAGGTAACAAAACCCAAAACCTTTTCACACCCATCACCACTCATGTCAACAGCATTATTTATTGACCACAAATTCCCAGAATATCTGAAGGATAAGTACAAAGTAACAGACAGTGACACCATGGTAACATATTTACCCAAGTACCTTGAAGGACAAGCACTAGCTTGGTTTGAATCCTTCAGGGAAAGTGCCACACCTGATATGTTGACATGGACCAATGTAGTGAATAAATTAAAAGAGTATTTTGCTACTCGAGACAATATCATCTCAAGGACAGCACTCCGTGCACAAAAGATAGATGAACCTGTCCTAGACTATGCATGCCATCTCAGGAAAGTGTGTAATGCCCAACGCCAAAGCGATGAAATCCTAAGCAAGGCATTTACCCAAGGCATGAGGCCCTGGATCTCTGTAGCTCTTGAAAACAAGAAAATAGACTCTTTTGACCAAGCCCTAGACCTAGCCTTAGAGGTTGAGACCCAAGAAAGATTTAGGAAGATAAGGGAGGCAGAGTCTAACCCACAGCCTACTAAGAAAAAGGTCCAGGAAATCAGCACTAGTGCAGATGAAGATGTTAACCTAATGTCTAGTGCCCATGTAAGGCAACAGGAAGCTAAGGTTACATCAAGAGACCCTACCGGTAGATATAGAGGAAACAACTATGACCCCAACTACCAATCCAATAGAGGTAGAGGTAGAGGGGGCAACAACAACAACCGGGGGGGTCACAACAGTAGGAAAGACAACAACTCTTCCAACTCCAACAATGGTAACTCTTCATACAGTGATAGGAGAGACAGAACCCCAAGTAATGGCAGATCCTATAATAATCAAGGATCCAACAGTAGGAGCCATAGTCCACATAGGAACTACAACTCTGGATCCTACAACAACTCTGGATCCTACAACAACAGCCAGGGTTCAAACAACTCTGGATCCTATAATCAAGGATCCAACAGTAGAAGCCATAGTCCACATAGGAACTACAACAGTGGATCCTACAACAACAATGGTGCCTACAACAACCAGAGATCCAACAACTCTGGTCAATACAGCAACTCTGGTCAATATAACCAGGGTTCCAACTCACGCCAGGAGGATTACAAACCTGACACAAGAGGTTACCAGGGGAACCAACACAGTAACCCCCAAATACCACCTCATGTGATGGATCAAATCTCCAAGCTCCTGGAGGCAACCATCTCAACCACCCCACAGAACCAGGAAAACTAGGATGTCACAGTGCCGATGGGCCAGTGCACTGTGACACCCCAAAAACAAACAATCAATCAGGATCAACAAGGATCCAACCAGAGACAATTGCTAGTGCCAATATACCATCTAACAGACAGAGACGTCCATCAGTGATACACATCACCCCACCAGATTCATCATCAAAGGATACAGGTGAGAGTACCAAGCTTTCTATTGTACTTCTTCAAAATGGCTGTATCAATGCAAATCTATATGATGTTTCAGATGTACAATGTTTGGTTGATACAGGTGCTACTATCACCTGTGTCAGACAATCATTCCTCATGGACCTCCAAAAGAGATTCCATATCCAACTGAGGAAATCTAAAATCAACATCCACTTGGCAGATGGATCGGTGTGTCATGTTAGACATTCAGCTATGCTGAACTTTAGAATCCAAGGTGTCAGATTCCAATGCAAATTTGCTGTAATACCCAACCTCACACAGCCCGTTGTTCTCGGCACAGATTTCTTAAGCACTACAAAATCTCAAATTGAATTTAATGTTGATCCTGAACAAATTCTCAAACCCATTAGGGCAGTGAGGGATTTTACCATCCCTCCATTCTCTGAACCTGCAGTATTGGGTAAGGTCACATCTACTCAATCACTGCAAGGCAAAACTGGAGTAGTAGATAACCTCCAAAGAAATAACAATGCCCCATATCTAGTTCAAAGGGCAGCAGTAACCCCCAGGGAAAATAACAAACATCCCCTAGTGTTACTCAACACCAGCAGGCGCCCACATAAAATCAAAAAGGGTGCCATCATAGCTCTATTTCAGGAAGTCAAGGAATCTGATTTAGAAAAACCTCAACAGGTGTCAGACACTACCACACACACTGTTCAATCCATCTCAGCCATACGGCCTGAGGATGTAACCCAATTCAGTGACACAGACTCAGACTGTGAGTCCACATATGCTGACCCTGAACCCAACTCAATCAGACTCTCTGAAATAGCTGCTATACATAGTGAGGCACATGACCTCGAGCCAGAATTGGAAGAGAATGTTTCACCAAAATCTGTGCTCACATCCAAAGATCAGCATGATAGATTAGAATCACTGCTGACTAAGTATGATGATATATTTGTAGGAAAAGATGGAGACATTGGTGCCACACACCTGTATACACACTCAATACATGTAAAACCTGAGGCAGTACCATGTCATTTCCTACCATATAGACAAACACAGAAAAACAGGCCGCAATAGGGGAAGAGTGTGAAAGGCTAGTACAACAGGGCATTCTGAGAGAATGTGCTGAGGGCCCCTGGGCTTCCAGATCCTTTTTAGTACAAAAATCATCGGGAGGCCATAGGCTCGTCACAGATTTTCGTTATCTGAACCAGAACACGATAAATCAAGCCTTATCTACACCCCGGGGCGATGACACTCTAGACATGATAGGGTCACTCAGACCAAGAGTATTCAGTAAGCTAGATGCCCAACAGGGATTTTTTCAAATCCCTATAAGACAGGAAGACCAGCATAAAACTGCATTCATAGCAAATGACAAAAAATATGTCTACGAAAGGATGCCGATGGGTTTAGCGACCGCACCTGCGGGATTCTGCCATCTAGTCACATTAATTCTGAACAAACTCAAATACAAATGTGCCCTACCATACCTAGATGACATATTGGTATTATCACCATCAATCGAACAACATTTCCATGACCTAGAAGATGTGTTCAACAGCCTAAGAGTTGGTAAACTCAAACTGAAGAAATCAAAATGTGAATACTTCATAGACAGAATAGACTTCTTGGGAATGACAGTCACACCCAAGGGACTGCAACCATCTCCCACAAAGGTGGAATCAATCAAAACCTTCCCAACACCAAAATCAGTCAAAAATGTCAGATCCTTCACAGGCCTATGCCAATACTTCAAAAAGTTTATCAAAGGTTATGCCCAAATTGCTAGACCATTGTATGATCTACAGACACATCTCAAAGCATTTGTCTGGACAGAGGATGCAGATAATGCTTTCAAAACACTAAAGCATGCCCTCTGTACCAATGCTCTTCTCAGATATCCAAACTATAAGAAAGAGTTCAGTTTGGCAACTGATGCTTCCAATGTGAGTTTAGGAGCTGTACTCTCACAGAGAGATAATGAAGGAGTGCTCAGACCAGTAGCCTTTGCAGGTAGAACCCTCTCCAAACATGAGAGAAATTACAATACCACAGAGAGAGAACTACTGGGAGTAGTTTACGGAGTATTACACTTCAGACACTATCTAGAGACTAGACACTTCCAATTATACACAGACCATGCAGCCCTAATCCCACTATGAACCAATACAGGACTCACACATAGATGGGCCAGATGGGCTCTAGACATACAGCAATTTTCATTCACCATCCAACATGTGAAAGGTGATGATAACATACCTCCAGATGCTATGTCTAGAAGAGAATACCCAGACTCTGGACCCATGACTAACCCTCCACCCCCACCAAGGAGAGTTAGAGCAGCCAGTAGAACCAAGTTTGCAAAAGTAACAAAGAAAGTACCATTCAAAAGGGATGATCCACCCAACACCATTGAAAGGCCAGAGACACCCATTAGGGGTATCTTAAAGCAATCTACACATTATGTGTTTTGCCACTGTGAGAGAGAATACTCACAACTCTTTCCAGATAATGACTTCAAGCCTATTGAATTCTCATCACTCAATCAGATGCTGAAGGCAACTCCTAAGGAGCCACCCTTCACCCCACCTGACTCAGATGATGAAGATTCAGAAGATACAATATATGCTATTACGCAAGCAACTTCTAAATCAGTCAGATTCTTTGAACCAATGCAGGAAAAGGAAACATCAAACCATTTGTGTCCTATGACCACACACTCAAAGACTAGAGAAATGATTCAGGAGGGCACACCAAAACCCCCCACACAATCACAAACTATTCTAAATGAGAAGAAGGTCACAGGAAACAAACCTACCAAAACCCCACCTGCCAGGAAAAATGTCACAAAAGACACTGCATCTACTAAATCAAAGAACTCTGAGACAAAGAAGAATGACAAACAGCAAATTGTGCCTTTAAAGAAAAAGGTTGCCACTCCCATCAAGGCGAGAATAGGCCCTCCAGAGGAGCCTACACACCAAAACAAGAGTGACACACCCCAACAAAAGGCACAAGATAGGCCAATAGTCGATGAAAAAGAAAAAGAAAGAGACAGAATAAAACAACATGTGCTAGATATAAATCAACTACTGGATCAGATTCCCGACACATCCATCTCAGGTACAAACCTTGGCTTGGAACAAAGGAAGGACAAGGACCTGTTGCCCCTCATACAATATCTTGAGGATGGGACCTTGCCTGCACCAAAAGCACAAGGAAATAGAATCATCAACCAAGGCCAGACATACACCTTGGTAAATGGTACATTAGTCCATATATGCCCCATAAATTGGAGAAAAACCAATACTGTACCACTTCAAATTGTTATACCACAGCAATGGGTAACAAGTACACTACAGTATTTCCATGACTCACCTACTGGCGGCCATCTTGGTTCCAGTAGGATGCTGTCAGCGCTCCGACCCAGGGTATATTGGAAGTCTATGCTAGCAGACACAACAAAATATGTTTCCACCTGCCACACATGCCTCACAGCAAAAAGGCAAGTACACTCACACAAAACACCAATGACAGTGAGAGAGTACATGGCTTCACCAATGAAGTTCCTAAACCTCGACGCGGTGGGACCACTTCCCACAACTGCCAGGGGAAACAAACATATACAAGTCTGCATAGATTATGCTACCAGATATGCAACAGCTTGGGCTACTACTGACTTAAAAGCTGAAACAACAGCAGCAGAGTTCTACAAGAATATAATTTGTCATCATGGAACACCAGCCACTCTTCAAACAGACAATGGAATATGTTATACAGGTGCAAAGTTCACAAAGTTAACTAAACACCTCAAGATCAAACATAAATTCTCCTCACCATACAGGCCACAATCAAATGGGCTTGTAGAGAGATTCAATGCTAGCATTGGCACAGCGCTCAGAGCATTCTGCTCAAAGCACCAAAACAATTGGGATTTATTTATTGAACCCATGACCTTTGCATTAAACAACACTAAATCCCAAACCACAGGATTCACCCCTTTCTTCCTACTCCATGGAAGAAACCCAGCCACCCCAATGGACTTAGGGCTGGGAATACAGGAAGACATATCCACCGTAGCAGACCATGTAGCTAACATGATAACAAATCAAGATACCTCTAGGAGGAAAGCTATAGAAAGGGTCGCCAAGCTACAAAAGGAAAGGAAGGATAGATATGATAAGAAACTTACACCACAGGAAATCAAGGTCACCGACATGGTGTACCTAAACATACCAAGAATCCTGACCAACACAGAGTGTAAGAAACTTCAACCCCTTTTTATGGGACCATATGTTGTAGTAGATAGACCTAGTTTGACAAGTGCCAAACTCAAAAACTTGGACACCAATCTATTGGTGGCCAGACCAGTGCACATAGACAGACTGAAAAAGGTTGTGGCTGTCAGAAACAATGAATTTGCACACAGGCTTATTCCACATGAGGCCAAATACTACAACAAAATTGTAAGGAACAAAAATGATATCACCCTTACAAGAGAAACCACAGGCATAGGCCCTATCAAGCCTAGGCCTGCACACCACATACTAAGAAAAACATCTAGGTGTGGTGCAGTTTCAAGAAATTAGAAACAAATTGAGATACCAAAAGAACATAAGATTTTCAAAATGTATTACAAATTCTCTTCATCCACACATAAGACATGTGTGACTGATAATGAATTACTTATACATATATAAAGCCAATCGAATTTGTAAATATATCAGTAGGTTATTGCCTCTGAATGGTCAAAGTCTGGGACCCTCCAAGTAAAGCAGACATGAGGTCTAAGAAGATTAAGGGTAACACAATGGAGTGTCTAAAAGCCTAATCCCCACATGAAAGAGCGCGCTATGCCAACACAGCAGTCTATAGAGATCAATTGACCTTATAAGCTACCCTCAGACAACTGTCTAGACGGTCATGAATGGCTGTCCTGGATGACAGGAGGAGCTAATTACCAGTACACAGATTATACAATAGAGCCCCACAGTTGCAGACACTGGAGATTAGGTGCACTGACTCCAGAGAAACAATACCATGCCCACAATGGATGTGGGTAGGGTAGGCTACATAAGAAGCACTGTGGACCATAGCCCACCATCAGTCTTCATCCAGCTGCAGTCTGGAACTCAAGTCTACAGGACCCCACTTGGGAATTAGCCAGCCCACTTCTCCATTAGGAGAGACTGCACTAGGATAAAGAACACACCTACTTCACCTTTAACCTGACCTTACCATTTACTGGTCAATCTCTATAGACTCACCGGACATATTGCCAAGACAGCTCAATCTTGCAAAGGTACAGTTTGAACCACTTCATTTAAAGTGCTACACCATACACTTAGACTTTACCAGCACCAAATCACTACAAATTTGACAAGACTTTAGACAGCAAACTTGCTTTACACAAGCACCATGGGGGGACTGAGAGTTTCACCCATACTGGTAACTATGCTGTTATTATATACTATAGAACCACTTACTGCAGGTTATACACCTGTGGTGAGACAAAACATAGGAGTAGTATTCAAACCTAGCCCTCAACCATTGGTCAATGGACATACAACCACAACACTGTTGTTAGCTATCCCCTACAAGATACCTCGGGCACCCATTACCCAAGGATCCATAAGGGATAGAATACTCCAGTTGACCACTCCTACTCTACAAGATCATACCTCTGGTCAAATTATCCAACAAGCCAAAGAGCTTGACACCTTGCTGGAAATTGCAGACAAGGAGATAAATGAAACATTAGCCTCCATCAAATTGTTCCTATCCAACCCCATAAACACATTGGACAAGGCCAAAAGAGAGGCCATACTGGGTTTTCTAGCACCCCTGTTTCGCGGTGTGCTAGGTCTAGCCACAGTAGAAGATGTAAACCAAGTAATGGGACAGCTCAAGAACATAGATGAAATACTAAGAAAATTTGCTAAACAAGATCAGGAAGCAGCCAGTCTCATTGAAAAGATCACGGACAGACAAGATAAGTTTGTTAAAGCATACATCCAAGATAAGAAGGTACTGGACAGCACAATCAACACCATAGGTGACACCGTCAACCTGTGGGCCTCTAACATGTCCAGGTCACTTGACTCATATTCAAGGCACGAGAAAACTCAAAGGGAAAAAATGCAAGTACTAAATGATGCATTAATTATCATAGCAGCAAGAATGAATACAGTTCAATCACTGCAAAGGACAAATGCAGCCCTGAGGATGCTATCATCAGGAATCCTAACCCCTGATATAGTACCACCCTCAGACCTTGCTAGGTACTTAATTGACATTAATAACAAACTTAGGATTACACACCCTGGAGCACAAGTCGCAATTAATGACTTAGATTTCTATTATTCACAGAAGCTGACCTCATACACTTACTCAGCTCACCATATATATATATTCATCTGGACATTATAATCCAATCTACCACCTCTACCTTCAAACTGTACCAAATGATTACATCACCCATGCCTATAGACACACAGGAGACCCCCACCAGAGGAGTCACCAAATTGCAAACCACAACTGAGTTTCTAGCAGTATCGTACGACGAATCATTATTCATCGAATTGGACTCAGCAGATATGCAGGCATGTGAAGGTACTACAGTAAAGGTATGCAGAGATGTAAATGGTAGAATTTATAAACACAGGCCTACATGCCCTGTAGCCATTTTTTCTAACCAGGCTCAACAGATTAAGGAACATTGCAAGTTTACAGTTTCACCACTGCAAGCACCTACCACCCATGCTATTTCCATTTCTGAAGATGAGTATCTGGTCACTACTAATGAACCCCATTACTTTATCAACTGCCATGGTAAAACGTCTGAAACTCGAAAAGCCCAGTCCTACTCAATCATAGGTGTACCCTGTGGGTGCACAATCAGTGTAGGAGAATTTTCTCTTCCAAACACAAGGTTGCCCTGTAACTCAACCTTATCATTTCATTACATTCTCAAGACAATTAATTTACCATTCATGGCAGCACTTAACCAAATTTCTGAAACTAAACCAGATGAAAGAGAGAATCTTCCAAATTTCCCAGTAGTAAACCTTTCTAGAACCTTAGAAAAACTACAGGAAAATCCAATCATGGATGATATTACCCAACTAAATTTGGAGCCCTTTGCCAAAACATTATTGAAAGATGCCTCCAACCTTGATAAGGCAATGGAAACACGCTACGTAGAATCACACCTACGTCGAGTTACAGAGCATCCAATCTTCCAAAGCTTAGGACTCATCCTAGGGATATCAGCTCACATTTTTATAGTATACATACTACTCAAACTGTACAGACTGGGAGGGACTGTAGCCTACCTGCCTACAGCCAAAGCATTCAGACTAGTCACCGAGCAGCCCCTACACAAATTGCTCCCAGATAAGAATCCTACCAAACTAACCCCTACAGAGGAAACCCACACCCCTTTCCTCACAATTCAGGAAACCCACACCCTGATAATTGCTATATTATTCACCCTGACCATCTACTCAGCCTACAGAATAATGAAGTACCTTAAGAAATTTGCACAGACACACTGTGGCAAGAAAAATGTGGCCAAGCACACAAATCCCACAATATATTTTAAAATATATTGTGGAGACTCAAACTTCGCGCTACCCCTGAGGCCAATACCACATGAATTTGATGAGATTAAATCAGCAGCTGCCCCAACCTACAAGGATATAGTGGTTAAAACCTTCCCACTACCTAAGGCTATATTTACCTGGAATGGACCAGCAGTTATAACAACACAGAGAGGAGAATTTGCTTATCACCTCCCTCAGGTGATACACCTACCTTGGCGCACTAGGTTCAGTACCATACCAGCCCTTAAAAACAAAGGACTGTACTACTCCATGCTTCTCCAGAATGATTGTGGCACCAGCCCGGTGACCATGACAGCACTGGAAAATACAACAGATATAATTATT
The DNA here is from genome assembly GCA_949317995.1 of Acholoe squamosa. Lineage (NCBI taxonomy): Eukaryota > Metazoa > Annelida > Polychaeta > Phyllodocida > Polynoidae > Acholoe > Acholoe squamosa. The sequence goes on from OX439042.1 coordinate 12,299,555, forward strand.
GACGAACAACAGGAGGAGACTGCAAGGTCAAACATGCAGACTATTGCTAATTTTCTAAACCACCAGCCCTCCCCGGTGACTGTGGAAACAGCCTAGACTGCCCACAGCCTAGACTGCCCCCAGTCCACCACCAGGAGACAACATATCAGAGACAGTATTCAGAACTTTTCGGACAATTTGCCAGCCCTGAAAGGGCCTTTGGGATGGCGGGTTTTACACCCTAGGTTTCAGTCAGTCGGGATCCTACCACAGATCCTCGGGTTCAACATCGATGGGAGAGTGGGAGTCCGAGTCCGATCCATATATGTGGCCGTGGTCATGTTCCCACTCAACAAGACGGGCCTCCATCGATCCCAGTCCATACTCGGCTGCCATAGATGGGTCCCCGGATGCCGCAAGATCGATGAAGGACACTGCCAACAAATAATCCCACAACACTCGCTCCCGCGGTCCGAAGTTAGAGTCCATGGGCCAGAACCCTATATTACTCAAGGCCCTAGCCAAAAGGGCCACAGTGGCCCCCCGACGCAAGGCTGAGCCCAAGAAATAGTGGCAGGAGTACATGTCAACCAACACATCACCATGCTCACTGATCTCTCTGAAATTCCTCACTATGTAGCCATAGTGTATGGTCTGGTTGGCCTCCACCAGGGCCCTAGCCGGACTCCCCACCACCATCACCTGGGAGACAGGCAAAGCAAAGATAGCTTGAAGGTGAGCCATGGTGTTACAGCAGAGGTTTCCAGAGAGGAACTGATACTCCAATACCAGCCACCCACTCCTTAATGGACACACACACACCCCCCCCACCCTGAACTGTCCACTGACACCAAGCTAGGCACTGCCACAGACACATGCCAGAATCTGGCACCTAACACCTCAAGTGCCACCACTGCATGAGCACATCAGGGAGGAGACTCACATCTCACTCCTGACACACCTCCACTGTCAATGAAATTATCAAAGTATTAGAAAAATTTTTTTTTAGAAAATATACACAGCCACTTGTTGATGTATAATATGAAAATCTATGGTATTCTCACAAAATCGATGATTAATGCGCGCATATACGCGCAAAATTGCGAAATTGCAAATTACAAATTGTACAAATCTAACATTAATATACATGAATGCAGGTAGATAACTAAGACAGTTCTTGTACCCACTAGCACATGTATACTATACCAAGGTTTACTTAAGGTAACACACCTTAGGTATCCAAGAAAATTGTTGGAAAAATGAATGAAAAAAAAAAATTTGTTGAGGAAAATTGTTGACATGAAAAATGTTTACTTAAGATACTCACCAAATAATCTCTTTCAGGGACACTTACTCAAGAAGGCTAGGGAAAAGTCAATTAAAAGCAGCGGCCCACTGCCGAAATTGCCAATTAATACACCCATATAGCAAAATCAAAGAGTAACTCAGAGACAAACAAGCCTATTGTACATAAAGTACTTTGTTTTTCCGGTCCTCGGAAAAATTTGTCTCAAATCCCAAAAATTGTAGAGTGTAAAATAGATTGTACGCTTGTACCCACTTTGCACACAAAAATTGTATGTTTGCACACCAGATTGTACGCTTGTACCCAATTTGCACACTAAAATTGTATGTTTGCACACCAGATTGTACGCTTGTACCCAATTTGCACACTAAAATTGTATGTTTGCACACCAGATTGTACGCTTGTACCCAATTTGCACACTAAAATTGTTTGTTGCACACTAGATTGTAAGTTTGTACCCAATTTGCACACTTAAATTGTATGTTGCACATTATACTGTATGTCCGTACCCAATTCATACACTAAAATCAGGTTTTTTTTACAAAAATCAACATTTTTATGTGTAACCAAGCTGTAGGCAAAATTATACATGTGCATACAGAAATTATCAATTGAACGCACAATTATATATTGGCATACTAAAATTGTGAATTGAACGCGAAATTATATATTTGCATACTAAAATTGCCAAATGTACGCGAAAATTATATATTTGCATACTAAAATTGCCAAATGTACGCGAAATTATATATTTGCATACTAAAATTGCCAAATGTACGCGAAAATTATATATTTGCATACTAAAATTGTCAATTGAACGCAATTACACGCGAAATTGTAAATTTGCACACTAAATTGTCATTTATGTTCAATTTGCACGCTAAATTGAACACTAAATGCCAAAATTGCACACTATTTGCCAAATTGTATGTTGTACATAAAAATGGAAAATTGTACCCAAAATTGATGTTACATAAGCAAATACACTCAGGTATGGTAAGATATAGAAACTCGGAAATGTACTTATACCCAGGAGAAAATTGTTTATACTGACAAAGCTCTACCACAAAAATTGCATTTGAAGCACTCCCCATTACTTCAAATCCTCTTACAAACAGTATATAACTCCAAAATTAAGGTAAAAATATATATAGATTGTACATTCCCTCGGCGAAATGACGGAGTTTCGCATTCTCTCGGGGGAGAGGGAGTATTCTATGATATACCATTTTATTATTCCATAAATTCTAACATATTTTGTATTAATCAAAGAATATCTATGAAATTAATACATAGGTTGGTTCTAAGAGCTATAAGAGCGCTCAAACTTTGTATAAGAGCGTTCATGCCCCACTGCACACCAGCCAGGTAGGTTACAACACACTTTATGACATCAAAGACTCCGACCTAATGGTTCACTGCACAATATAATAAAAATGAGGGTCTCAGTGTGCGACCTCATGGTTCAGTGCACAAACTAATAACTTGTAAGTGAATGCAACCGGCCGTCACGGGTGCCTGAGCACCGCTGACGCCGTCATGAGTGTCTGAGCACTCTAATAACTGAACAATGGGCTACATAAGCATGACGCCATAACCGTCCGGTCGCTATAGCGTCGCTCCTGAGCGAGCTAGGTCAAATATCAAAGCATTTATGGAAAGCCCATAATTAGACGGTCAGAATGAGCCCAAGATCAAGGCGGAACTCCCATTATTAAGGAAGTTACGCCATGGAGACTGAATCGACCTCCGAGTGCACTACAGACGAACTGGCGCGAGTTACGCGCCTATCCAGCGGGCATTATAAACTTGGCATATTCAACTCCGCGCATGCGCAAAATGGCGGTTATAGCGGCGTAAACGACCGAGATATGAGGGTCTGAAGTTACAGAACCGACCAAGACAAAGGGGGACACAGCGGCGCCCATGGGGGTCCTTTGTGGACCCAGTGACACATGAAAGCCTCCCCTCAAACAATTGCAGAGTTAGGCAGATGCTACTGGCCCCAGTCAGTCTGGAGGTGCTTTTCCAAGATTTGCTACAAATAGCCTGTCTGCACCTCCTAGAGGACAGAACACCAAGAACCGCTCTAGAGGTAACATCTCCAGTCATCTCCTGCTACCTGCTATACCACTGCACTATGGTGAAACTATGCTAGACAGGCATTGGTTTCTATCATTAGTGGCCAGAGGGTATCTTCCTCAAGACTTCCACCAGAGGGTAAAGTTACTCATTATTACATTATTCCTCTCAGCAGCAGGTCAGGAGCTAGGTGTGGGAACCCACCTAGAACTATGCTGGACATTGTATTATTATTACCTCACAGGTGGAGTGGAACAGAACATTATACTTTATAAATTACTGTATATTTACTGTATGTACAAATTACCTACATACTAACTACTGTATGATTGATATTTCTTACATGTTGCCTAAAGCTGAATAAACCAGTGACAACTGGAAATAACACTATTTTATGAGAGCTTAATGTATTTACACTATATACCACTAGTCTTATGATATTTCTCATATGACAACTTGATCATGCACAATTACTAGTATGACAATTCCAAATAGAAAAAGAAAATGACATTAGTCCATAGAATGATTCACAGGATATTTAATGCTGAAAAACGCACATAGATACCATTTCTACATCCAATGTTATGGCCAAATGTATGAAAAGCATTGGGCATTTATCAATAGATTATTTAAATCATTATGCTAATTAGATGCAGGATTTAATCAAAACCATGAATGACAGAGCTTATTGGCTGTATTGATATGGTTATGTCATTCAATGTTCATTAAGCCATATCTCTGGGACTGGAAGGGCTATCTGCAAGTGATATACCTCATATTAAAGCTGATGACTTTAATTTTAAATGCTACATTTTACCTCGGAGGACCCTTTCTCCTCATCTGTCCACTTTACTCATGACTTGTGTGTGTTAGCAAAGGCTAATAACACACACGCGTCATGAGTTATCCATTGATTACTTGTTCACTAGCAGGTCATGTGTACACACAAAAAAAAACATACCTAAGAAAACTTAGTCAAAGTGGCTTATTATTCTTATTTAGTACTTATGACTAACAAATGACCAAGGAGGTCTAAGTTTTCCTAGTCATAATGACTACCCAAATCAGTTTCACTCTCCTTGAACAGGGTATCTGCTGGAAGTTTCAGGCAAGCTAACATATCTTAGTCACTTTCACTAAGAGATCTTAGTATTTTGACCAAGGTCCATTAGTAAATTTGACTAAGGGATAGACACATGGTGTGACCTTTACACACCAGATGGCAGCGTGGTTTTAAACAGGATTTTTCTGGTGGGTGGGTACAATAAATAGTTCAATGGATGTCGAAATTATGATGATTTTTCAGAAACGACATGTATTTGAGGCTTTCAAAATTCAATCTAGCATTACACTTGGCCAAATGTACCAAATAGGTTGATGCCTTGTCAAATGAAATAGGTAGTAAGAGAGGAACACCTATTCTGTGGTAATCTAGATAAATACAATATCCTCATTTGAATTTGCTTCTTTGTTGGAAACCCAGAGTACTGGTTCTAAATGAATATGGTGTGAGGCATTTTAAATGCTTCCTCAATGAGAAGACTCTGATCTGTCAGGTGTGAATCCAACATAGAGCTTAACACAATCACCAGTTGAATTGAAGCAAAAATATCAAGTAGTGTACTTAGTCAAAATAACCAAGGAATCCTAGTCAAAATCAGTCAAGCCAAGACAATTTGGCCACTTTGTCTAATGGTTAGTCATATTCGACTAAGAAAAAGAGGGACGTTTAAAGACAGCGTTTTGACTAACTATTGCTAGAAAGTTAGACGATTCGACTCGTATATGACTAGAACATTTGGAACTTATTTTTTTTAGTGTATCATACCGGCGTTCTAGGAGTATTCCCAATCCATATATATATATATATATATATATATATATATATATATATATATATATATATATATATATATATATGATGTCTTCAGGACAGTATATCCACAGTCCAACTAAATCCAATAACCAAAACATAGGGCTTCTCACTCAACCTGTTCACTACAGTAATGAGAACAGAACTATGTAATTTTATTTCTCAATATATCTCAATCAATCAGAAATTCTACACATTTATTTTCACAATGGAAATACATTACATGAAGTTTCCACTTCTCAGATATTCATTTCAATCACTGTTTTTTTCTTGACTGAGACATTTCAGTTCTTTGAACTTTTGTCTTTCTTCCTTAGAAACAGTGAGTGTCCATTTATTGACATCTGCGATGGTGTTTGGCAGTGGACGGCGGAAGGTCTCGGGCAGTAATAAAACCACAACTCCCATAATTATAGACAAGGTACCACATACACCACGAACCAAGCCGGGGATGCTCCGCTCCTGGAAATAAGGTAGATCAAGAATCATCTGAGAATAATCTCACTTTTGATTACCTTATGAGATAACCCCCCACCATACTTACTTAGACTCTTGATTTCATAGTTTTATATTCTTTTACTAAGTAATGTTTTGGAACCTGTAGGTTAGGAATATGATGGTGAAAATAGCTATGCAACCTTGGGGCATGTGCATAAAACTTTGTAATTGAATATTGATAACAAATAAGTGGAGTTGGCATTATAGAGCAAGTCAGTAAAGAAATATAAGACATTGAAACTTACAATGGGTCGGCAATACGGCACAATCAAATTTCCAACAAGGGCGAAAAACATAGACAACCCATAAAAGACACTCCTGGAAGCAAATACAGCAATGACTTTGATACCAATTCAATGGATGAATATTGCAAGAGCAGTAATATTTATGTCCTGAGTGCACTAGAAAACTTTGACATCAGAAACTTGCAGTAGTAACGACTTTAGGTCCTCAGGTCGACAATACATATTGCCTTAGGTCGTCATAGGTGACAACTTTAGGTCGTCACTGACGATCTAAAGTCATTACTAAGGCTACACTCTAAAACCATAACACCAAGCATAGAAATCCTAGATTTGTCTTTCAATTTTTATTTGTAAATTATTTACACCCCCCCCTAATCCATCAGTCGGCGTTTTAGGAGTATTCCCAATCCACTATCATGGGCTTAAATTGAAGATTACACAGTACTTTGTCAGCATTATGGTCTACATATAGGTATTCAATGTGTAGCGGGCAAGCTTATGCACTACCCTATCGTTCTATAATAATAACATATGTTTACTTCAATAATGTCCTATCGACCAGTAATGTAAATACAAGTATTTATCGGTACCATATGTTTAACAACCATTCAGGCATTAAGCCTGTTATGTAAGAGGATTAATATCTGCTGCACGGTTCCCACCGTTGCTAATTATAATCTATATGCTAATAATGTCACATGTTAATTAACCTACTATATAAGGGACAACATGTTCCTACCTTGGGGAGTGTGTCTTAGGCGCAAAAACCTCTCGCACCTCCATACTATTTCCAATATCTGTTAGAATCTACTGTCTATAACTAGGCGGATAGAGCTATACGATATTACCCTATAGTATCGGTACGTGTTCATTTGACTATTGAACCAAGCATTCCATGTTCAACAAAGTAATAAAGCTTCGGAAACTCTAAGTTCCTTGTGTTGTTGTCTCTAGTATTGGTGTCGCATTGACAGATAACCCGACAGGCTTACCAACGGGTGGTTCGACGCTTACACTGGTGCCATGTTATACTCTAGTACCATCCAAGGGAGAGGTGTAATTACTGGAATGACCTATTTTCTTTGTTAAAATTTTACTGAGGTATTTTCATCTTTTAAGAGGTGCATCTGTACCAGAATATGCTTTTATTCCCCAGTGTATAGTAGGCTACACAATAATTACAATACAGATAACAGCCTATTAACACCCCAGGACACATTGTAGGTATGACATAAAGGCATAGTGGAGACATCTTATGGCACATATAGTAAAGCCAAATTTGGTCAAAAACAGCCACCTAAAATGTTCGCTGGTAATGATATCAACCGTAGTATCTCTCTCTCTCTCTCTCTCTCTCTCTCTCTCTCTCTCTCTCTCTCTCTCTCTCTCTCTCTCTCTCTCTCTCTCTCTATCTCTCTTATGAACAATTTAATTCCACAAAATGGGGTCTTGTTTTTTAGATTGCTGCTTTTTCTTTAGCTCTCTGATTGTCGTGTCTTTCCCCCTGATTTAAAGGTTGTGTATGGTAAAGCCAAAAAAAAGGTGTGTTTCCAATAACATGAACTGAAATGCTAAGGTCGGTGATTGTATTTTTTTGGTTTTTTTTTGTTAAACTTGCCTTCACCTGACCTCGGAAGATTCTTCCGCCTGTCCAATATAGGCATGCTATATGTCAAAAGAAAGGTCATTTCATGGTGAATCTGGGCGGATGTGTGGCCAACATACTAGCAGGGTTCCCACGAAATCCCCAAACTCAAATCCCATGACATTTCCATGACAAAAATCTAAATTTTCCATGAAATTTTAAACTATATTTGGACATTATTGGGGTTGACCTAATGGCAAGATTCCTGCAATCGAGGTGGAAAAAATGTCCCCTCAATGGATTTTTGCAATAAATATTCAGTTTTCCAATATTCTTTGGCTTTCCATGACTCAAGAAGAAATTTTCAGAAATTCCATGACTTTCCCTAACAACTTTTAATTCCATGACATTCCATGACGCGTGGGAACCCTGTACTGGGTTATAATACATGTACATACTATTTTGCGTACAATGCACATCTTTTATGCAAGGATGGACCCCTGGTGCGCCTTATAGGATGAGAAAAAGTTGAGACTAAAATCTCACAAAAATGTCTCCTGACCCCCCATCAATATGAAAAAATTATCTTGACCTACCCCCCCCCCGCCACTGAGAACTGATTGAGTGAAACGACCCCACCCCAAAAAGAAAATACAAAAAAAATGTGTGTATGGAATGACATGTTGCGATAAATACTAGTTGTTGAATCACCCATATTTTACCCCTACCTCCACTGTCGAGTTTTGCCTCCCCCCGCAACCAACAGACTGCTGGACAAAAAAAAACTGCAACCTTGGGACCCTGACCTGGGCTACATGTTGGTTTTTACAGCTTACAAATCGAACCATTATTTAAGAATTTGCCGCCTAAAACAAACGGCGGAAGTTCGTAGTAGGCCTTGTTGTTCTGCTTAAAAAAAAATTAAAATCTGCCCTGCTTTACTAGGGTCGGTCGGGTTACTGGAAACAAACCTTTTTTTTTTTTGCCTGATCTCCAATGGAATACATAGGCAAAGTTTCACAATTACCGTATCGGCATATATATATATATATATATATATATATATATATATATATATATATATATAAAGTGCCCGGGCGCTCATTAATTTCAACTAGGCTATACCCCCGGCCCTTATTCAAAACTGGCGCTTACTAAATACTTAATTTTTACTGTATTTAAAGATTTCAACATTATTTAAATGATACATTTAGACTGCTGTTTCTGACCGTGAAATACGGGAGTGCTCCCAAGTTAAACCTAAGTTAAACATATGAAATAAGGGCTGAGTCATTTATTGCCAGGTTTGGTAGGGGGAGGGGATCTTAGGTATAGGGGTTGGTCATTATGAGAAAGACCTTCTTGGTAGGAGGGAGGGGGTGAAACATCATACCCCTTCACACTGGGGGTGGGGGTGTGGATCAAAACTAGATGGGCAATTTGAGTACTCATCACAACCCATCATTCAACACATGTATATATCCACTATTCTTTTTTTCTTGGGGGGAGGGTGGTGTTCATTTAAAAAAAAAATTCTCTTAGTAAGGGGGGGAAGGGTCAAGATAACTTTTATCATATGGATGGGGGGAATGACTTGGCCCTAATGTCTTAAGTCTTAAGAGTCACACCCACAAGAGTCACACCCACAAAAGTTACAAACAAAATAGAAACAACTCCTACCTGACACTAGTTGGGTACACCTCTGGTGTGTACACCAATATTGTGCAGTAACTCGCAGTTATACCAAATTTACCGATAAAGTTCAGGACAATCACAAAAGTCTTTATTTCAGGTGCCGCAACTGTAAAAAACAAAACACAAAATGATCAAAGGTCAATCTCACTGTCCTGCAGAGGGGGGTTCGGGCACTCACTATATGTCACTGACATTCCCTACAGACACTTGTTAAGCGCTTCAAGCATGCCAACCCTGAAAAGATTTGGACCTTAACGCTATGGGAAATTACATCACTGTTTTAGCTACAGACAGCTGATGACGTCTTTGTATACACAACAAAATGGCCGCTTGATGGCCGACTTATGGCTGTCAGTCACTGATGGACAACGTAGGGACAGTATCCTTAGCCCTCCCTGGCTGTCTAGTTCTGTTAGAGCTTGGAGTATGATTATTTGGTTCACAATTCATCTCAAATCTTTTTAATTCCACTATCACTACATACCAGTGGCCGGCGGGTGGCCAATGGATGGCCACCATTGCTGCGTTTGCCGTCATGACCTCATGACCCAATTGGACCTGAAAATGAGGCTCAGAATTGTCAGCTGCTTGTAGCATGTTGATTGCCATCAGCTGCCTGTGGCCCAGACAGTGACGAAATTCCCTATAGCATTAAGGTCTAAATTCCGTCAGTGCAGCAGGCTTAAGATGCATGATGTGGATTGATGTCTGTCCACAGGGCTGCAATGACAGGGGTCTTACCAAGGGTCTGGTTTTTGTCAAAATTCCTTCCACCAAGGGTCATTTTTCACTGAAATCTGTCTTACCAAGGCTCACTTTTCACACTTTTCCACTGTGTGCATCAGAATTGTAACAATTTAAATAAGTTTTTGGGTTTAACATGAAATTTCTGCCAAATATGGGCACTTTTTGCAAAAATTCTTCACAAAATCTGTAAATCTCCAGATAAAGAAATTAAGCATTCCCATGATCCCTTTCACCTAGGATCATCTTTTGCCTCAAATCCCCCTCACCAAGGGTAAGGGTAATTGTCAAAGGCCTTGCCAAGATCCCTGTCAGAAAAAAAATCAAGTGCCCCTTCTCTCAGCAGGCGCTGTCCTTATATGGACCCATCAGAACATATTAGTTTTCAAATAATGAGGTCATGACGTCACAGGCAGCAATGGCAGCCGGCTAGTGGCTGGAGTCAGCCGCCAGTGTGTAGTGATAGTGGAATTAAAACCATTAGGGATGAATAGTGAACCAAATAATCAAACTCCAAGCTGTAATAGAACTAGAAACAATTAAAGGGCTAATGATACTGTCCCTACGCCATCTGTCAGTGACTGATAGCCATCAGTTGGCCGTGAATCGGTGGTTTTGTTTGTGTACATCTCTTAGATAAGGTGCTTCTAGCATGAGACACTGATCTCATTTGCAATGCTATCACTATGGCACTGATCCCGACACCGGAGGCGGGTTACAATGTGTTCAGAGTGGACTGACATGATAAAGCTTTTACAATTCAACCTGGCAGGATGTAACAGAATAACCTAATAAGTTTATATTTATATAATTATTGAAGAAGTAAGGAACAAGAATGGAAACTAAGCTGAGGGTTGTAAATGAAAATGATGCGAGGCATTGAACTTGCTTTTCAAGTGGAGAGGCTCTGTTTTGAATGTCTTAATATGTGTGGAGTTTACACCAACCAGTTCAATTAAAGAGAAAAAATTGCTATATATGCTCATCAAAATATCTGGATATCATGGGTAGTGAAAAAGTCTTAGGCAAGTTATGAGAAATCAGAGAAGTCAGGCATTTTTCCTAAGGGTTAGACATACAAACTCCCAAGAAAAACTTTGGTGGTTTTGGGACGTGCAAACTCCCAACTTAGCAACAAAACAAATGTTAGCCCAAAGGTCTGGGATATTCAAAATCTTTTTGTAGATGTTATATATATATGGCCTAGATGGTATGGGCTGCTATGGCGGTAAGGACATGTTGTTCACAGGGCTACCTTATCCCATACTGTAACATATGGTGGATTTGGCATATACATGCAAGTCCAGCTGGCTGCAGTGGTATCAGATAAGGTCACCTAGATAGGGTGTCATCATTCATGCACCACGTGGCCATTGTTTGTGGCAGGGACAAAGGATAGGCCAATAAACAACATTCGACCTGGGGCCATCCACAAATAACGTCATGCTGGAGGGGGGGGGTGCGTCATGATGGACACAGTCCTGGAGTGTCCGCTTGATGCACCAATGAAGTGCTGGTGAGCAGACTCGCGAGCAGACTCACGCGTACTTCATTGGTGCATCATGCACTCTTCAAATGGTTAAAGTGCTGAAGACATTGATGTTATTGTACCTTGTAGCATTTTCTTCTACTCAGGTATACTGCCTTTCATAACCAAGGTGTCACAGTATACAACAGTATTCAAATCATAATATGCTATCTAACCAATGAGAATGCACAATCAAGGAATTCAGGATTTGACTCACCAAAGACTTCAAGTAGTGTTAGAAGTAAAGCCACACCAGCAATCACGTGGAACGTGCAGAGCGGAAAGCGCCGCCCGAACCTGAAAGCACATGGCACACCAAGTTGTTTATTTTTCATTGAAAAATCAGACTTTTACTACATTCATTTTCAAATGAATAACACAGAGGAAACTGCTGTGGGGAAATTACAACATGTAGGATTATTGTTGAAAGGGGTAGAGAAAAGCATGCTAACACTAGCAAATATGTTTCATTCCTAGTTGTTACTCAGCATAATGATTGAAAACTTTCATTGAAAAGGACCACTATGAATATACTTAGCTTTCAAACATTGTCCTAAAAATAATGATGTAAGAAGAATAATTCAAGGACAAAAGTGAAGGGAAAAATCACATGGACAAGTGTTTGATTACCTACTTGTTAAGTGCTATATGCATTACAAGAACAGCAGGAACTTCTGCTAAACTCAGGAGGAAGAAATTCAAGTAGCGGTCACCAGACAAGTATGTCACTGTCATGTTTAGTGCTGAGTACACTATGGAGTTGATGAGCCTGAAATAGATGAAGGATAGCAGTGTGACATATATGGACTATATGAGGGCATTTAATTACAAGCCCATTGGTTGTCATTATATGCAGTCTTTTTAAGTTACTCACTATGGCTATATACAAGCATAAAGCAGATGCTACATACAGTTGGTGGTTTGCGTCGTACATTAGAACGTGATAGTTTGAATTGCCCAATGAGAAGGCCGGATTCGACGTCGTGTATATGCTGTAGAAGACTGGGCAATAAAAGTATCAGGTTCTAAGTCGGATAGAAACTTTTATGGGGTTCATACAGGCTATAGACACCCTCCTGCATCGGGTGTCTAGGTATCCTGTTTAGAAACCCCTTAAAAGTTTCTATCCTATACTAAAAGCAGGACTGGTGCGTATAGACTCACTAGTTTAAAGCCAGGACTGCACTAGGTGGCATCTTTCCTCTGCAAAACACTTTGGTGTACCCTTTCTCCTTGGCTCCTTGGTTTCGCATGAATGTCGAGGCAATTTCGCAAGATATTGACGCAACATTGCTGCGACATTTACGCGAAACTGATGAGGGACCAACCAGAAAGGGTACCCCAAAGTGTTTTGCATACGAAGCCTGCCGCCCTGTGTTGTCTAGAGGAGCTTGGGCATATCTTTACTGCTTTGTAATGACAATTTAAAGGACCATGAGGCCTCATGAGCCTGCAGGCATCATATGAATTTTGATATGTTAAGGGGTGATGTATATACTGCCATCAGTTGCGCAAATTTTAGCTAATCGGTTTGTTTTTGATATTGCAAACGTATAGAAAATATTTGGTTGGATTAGCAAAAATTTGCGCAACCGACAGCAGTGGAATATATACTATTTTTAAGCAGACTTAAAAAGTAGCAGCCAAAATAGGATAACGACAAATGTAAAATATCACCTGCCACCTACCAGAGTATATTGAAGATGATTGTGTATCTCCTTAGTTTTGCTGATTTATAAACATCCAAAACACCTGGAGGATCTGTATTTTCCTTTTCCAATTCCTCTCTCTGCTTTCCATTATTTGTTACCTCAGTCGGAACCTGCTTTATCCAAATAGGTCCGCTCCCGAACATGCTACCCCGACTCCCAAATGTATTGATGCTTTTCTGTTTTTCCGATAATGACACTGCACTGACTGTGACTTCTTGTTGCAGGGATTTCTTTTCTTCGTTTTCCTCAAAGAATCCAGGAGGTAAGGGTCTCTTGTTGAATCGACCCGCAAACTCCAGAATCTTTTGCGCTTCTTTGTATTTGCCTGCTGACATGAGCCACGGCAAAGACTCAGGAATCAACCTGAGGTAAAAACATCCCATTGAAATATTTTTGGACCTGATAATACATGGGATATCTAGGGAAAGTAGTTTTGATTACCATTTTATTTCATGCCTGGATAAGCAATTGTATTGTTTGAGAACATTAGTAGCAACATCGATTTGTACCCCTATTGAACAATGTTTCTCCAGCTGCACATGCAGTTTTGTAAGTCTTAGTTTCTTGTATATATTCTATTTTAATCCAATTAAATATCTTGGATTTTCGGAGGTCTCGGATGCAAATTCATTCTGGCACCCCGTCTAGATTGAAAGAGATTGAAAGAAATAGATTGAAACTATATGCCCAATTAGTGGCCATCTTGGATTTTGGGGGGTTCAGGGAAAAATTAGCATTGGTTTCCCATCTAGATTGAATGAGGGGTTAAAAATGAGCCTATATGCCAAATTTCAGTTTTGTTTAGCAGGTTCCCCTGGAATCCTTAACAGCCCCCACTATAACAGTTTAAGAAACTATACACGACATTCATTAATTTATCATCAAGGTGCCAGCCCCCCTCAGCTTTTAGCCCTTTGATATCATAATTCAGCAATCAAAGAGAGAACATGATAATCACCAATACAAAAGTATTCCTACCAGTAATATACAATTCCTAGAGCCAGTGGAGCTTGCATTACTATTTGGAGCACCCTCCAGCTCCGGAAGAGGTAAACAATGATTGAAGTAAGCATGCAGCTAACCAGCCAGAAGAACTCCACTCCGGTACCGGCTTTCGAGCGGTACTCAGCTGGGAACAGTTCCAGGTTTAACAGTAACAGCATGGAGGCGAAACCCTATGTCAAAACAGAACATGCTATTTTATCGTATTTAATGTACAACAAATAAGATGCATCGTCAACATGCATTTAAAAATGTTCCGAATTTAGATAAGCACCTGGGAGAGTTAATCATTGGAACTCCCAAGCTCCAGATTGGTGCAGCCAAGAAGTATATACTTTTAGTCATACTATGACTCATAGAAGAAAAGACCCTTTTTTCGTGTTGATTTATTTTGATAATCTTTGTGCTGGTAAACAAGATTTTGGCACACTTAGTAAAATATGCACCTCTATAGTGGAAAGCAGTGCAAATGCTCAGGACTTCCTGCTGCATAGCATGTGGTCTTTTGCTTTAAAGGGTAAAATCAAATTTCTGTCTCGAAATGAATAGGGCTACTACATACAGATTGTGCTGCCTGCATGCAAGCATCCAGGACAATATAAGCGATCATGTTTGGTGCAAACGCTTTGGCCACTCCGAAAATCATCCTAAACGTGCAGCCAAATATGAACACCGTCTTACGTCCCACAACATCGGCAAGCTTGTTAGCAAATATTTGGCAAGCGGCCATCGTACCACTAGATATCATCAATGATACTTCTACCAGGATATTTTTTTCACATGTCAACTGAAACTGAAAAGACCAAAAAACAG
This sequence comes from Acholoe squamosa, assembly GCA_949317995.1. Taxonomy (NCBI): domain Eukaryota; kingdom Metazoa; phylum Annelida; class Polychaeta; order Phyllodocida; family Polynoidae; genus Acholoe; species Acholoe squamosa. The sequence goes on from OX439042.1 coordinate 12,314,617, forward strand.
TCAGGAATTCAAAAGCTTCCCAAAACAGAGCTTGCATGTTTACTATACATTCCATGAGGAACGTATGGTAAATAGTTTCATATAATCTATACTCTTAAATGACTGTTGAATCTACCCAGGCATCCCCAAAAACTGTTTATGTACACTGTAAAAATTAACTGTTGAATCTACCAGGGATCCTTGTGAAACTGAATAGTGGTCCATCGTAATTATATACCAGAGGACCAGCTTTTACTAGAATCAGAACAGTGGTACACAAATGTACAAAGATTCTCTGTGAAAATAACAATGGATCTCTGGCAACTTTGGGATGAGGATTCCATCGCTATTTTGACGACAATCTTTTTTACAGTGTGGGATTTTAGATTCTAGTTCCCATGACCTTATTAAATCGGTTCTGTTAGATAGGATATCTCTTTTAGTCATGATGAACTTACATCTGTGACCACTGTAGATATGTATCCTGAGTTCTGATCAAATTCCCAGCCATCTGTGCATGGTATGGTAGCATTAGTGTAACTGTAGTTGATGTACATATTGCACCGATCATCCACCCATTGTCCGTCCTGCAGTACCTTAGGGATTGTTTCATTCTTTGTGGCATTGACTGGTATTTTGCAGTGATGAGCAGGGGTATCAACTTTAAGAAGAAAGAGCATAATCATTAACTGTTCATTTGAACAAAAATATGGAGTGTAATTGCTAGTGTAAGCACAGGAGTCCCAAAAGAACCTAGGTATCATTTTAGCAGAGGGATAGGTAATGCTCCTAGATGCCCAAGCGCGCTTTAAAGCGCGGTTTTTGGCTTAAATGGGGCTTAAATAAATGTATATTGAAGGAAACTATCATCCAGGTACTTCTACTGGTCCAATCTGCAAAGTTAGACCCACTATAGAACGGCCATGACCTCCCCATCTCAATGCAACCATCCATCACCATTATAGCCAACAAAGGGAGTCAAAATTTGAAAACTTTGAAGACCAGACATGACACAATTATTATGCTAGATCATATACATCCAATGTCCCATACTCCCATTAGATTCTAAAAGAAATGTTCATATCCATAGAGATAATCCATGCATTGTTACTAGCACATTATGTCTCCTGAGTGGTAGTACACATATATGCAGAGTTGAATGAGGCCTCAGAATTACAGGTATTATGGGGGGGTTTATATAGTACACAAGATAGACCAAATGCTACCAATGACAACAAATATAATGTTTTGGTAACTATGGTTACCAAACATGACCAATAAGTTTCATGTCCTTAACTGAAAGTCTTCACTGAGTTATGAAATGATTATGAGTATTGTTATTCAGGAAATGCAATACAGAGCCAGTATCGAAAGATAAGATCAAAATAACACAAGGGCTTATCAACTAAGTAATATAATTGTGAAATAATGTAAAATCTTCAAATAATTCTGGGCACCAAAAGCATAATCATTGGTTCCACTGCTGTTGATCGGGCAAATTCCGTTAGGATTGGTCGGATTAGCAAATATTCATCAGCAGTACAGTAAGAGCTATAGACCAAATATATCCCTGCAAAAGACATCAAATGCCTATGTACATGTATTAAAAACATGAACAGCTGAGAGAAATCCATGAGCAGAGCCATGCTTACAGGCTGTTATGATTATGGTATGTGTATTTTACAAGCATTGGGGGCTCAACAATTCATTGACTATTGGACATTTTCCATAACTTGGAGGGAAGTGATGAAATCATTAAAAATGAAAATATGTTTATGTTTTTCTAGTGATCACGATATTTCCATGGTGCTGCTGAATATTGTGATATAGTATTGAAAGAGAAATATTCTTAAGGGCAACAAATTTAGACAATTCAGCTCTGGCATGTTACTCGTGAGGGCTACATTCGTGCTTCATGCCGATCCTACGGGGCTGATACAGTCCTGGTTGACTTGATGCTTCAATGAAGTGCTCACAAGGAGTCTCGCCATGCAGTTTGTTGAGACTTCTCACCACTACTTCATTGGTGTATTCTGATGATCAATGGTCATGATGCACTCAGGTGTACCCTAGGCATTATGATGTATGAATCCAGTCCGTTAAGGCTTTAAGCGCCACTGATTCAGGAGTGTATCATGTCTGGCATGATGTACCAATGAATTGCTGGCGAATCAACTCACCAGCACTTCATTGGAGCATCATGCTGACCTTGTACCAACCAATTTTACAAATAGGGTCGGCATGATGTATGAATGTAGACCTGGTGAGATGCTAGCCAGGGCTTCATTCAGACATCATGCCGACCAATGGTCATGATGCACAAAACGCAACATATAAGCCCTTAATGGATAAAAAAAACTTGTCAGGTCAACATCCATGCACCTTGTACATGCATCTTGACCATACAGCATTGATACACCTTGGGGATATGAACACCTCTTATTTATAGTCAACATGCGTCATTGTGAACCATGCCAACCAACATGTATACACATGATGTAGCCCTTTAAGCAATAATCAGACCTACTTAAGAACACAGGAGCAAGGAAGTGGAAAGCCAGAGTGCAGTACATCAATCCCTGTAGAAGGTACACAATGATCTGGTACCGCCCAGCCGGGCCGATGAGGCGCAAGGCAGTGTCCAAATCCCATGAAGGCTTCTTCTGATCCTCCCCAGAAGCCATTTTTGCTATAATACTGAGAAATACATCCAAACGATGTCCAACTCTATTGTCTATGTCCAGTCAATGACAGTGACCGAGTGTTATCCGCGACCTGATCTGAGGCTCAGAAAACAGTGGTCAGGGTGATGAGGAGGGTCGAGGGTCAGTGAAGTGTCCATTGCTTAAGATACTACATCAGATAACTCAGTTTTATCTCATCCATACACATTGGTGTGAGTAGCGGTTATATCGCGAGTGGATCAAGCCTATTGACTGATGTAACAGCTTATATTCTCCTTTGCAGAGGACAGTCTATATCAAAAGAGTGGGTGGGAACACCAGGCATCACACCATATGTGTTGCTATCTCCCCTAAAGCGCTTCTCTAGTCGATTTACATAACTGCTTCGCTGAGTGTTTATTATGATAAGAATCGCTAAATGGGGGCTTATCTTGGTATTAAGCCTGATACCTACAGAGTACAAAGCAGTTAATGTGTCTATTAGTGCCTACAATGAACAATGGATTGAATTTACGACCCTCTCCAAGTCTAGTGTCATAGTTGAATATGAAAAACTGCCCTCCAATGACCCTGTGACGCTACATTTTCGTCACAAGGCTCAGACTATCAACGTGGACAATGTGATGGGGTTTTCCTTTCAGACCCTTCTACTTAGTGGAGTTCCTTAACCTGAAAAATGGGCATGACCGTTCCTTTCGTGATAGAAGTGACAGATTTGGTCCAGATGTACTTTGTAATGTACTTTTTATTTCAGGATGGGTGCCATGGCGAATTTCTAATTTTTGGGTCACCTTTATTAGGTCAAATATGGAAATATACATTTATTAATTAACTGACATTAATCTGAGTCATTTTGTATTGTATCAATGAACTATTTCTGGTCCCAGGTGTGCTTTAATAATCCCTGTTGTTAGATTCACAGGAATGAACCTATTTCTACCTCATTTGCATAATTTGCATATTTATGACCTGATATAGGTCAGCTATATATTTTTGTGATGAAATCAGCAGTTTTGGTCCAGACATACTTGATAACATACTTTTACATTTCAGGTTGGGTGTCCTGTAGTTTTGACGACCTTAATTAGGTCAAATGAAAACAATGGAAGTACATATTTAGTACCTAACAGGCATTGACCTGTGCCTGTGTAAATCAATGTATTGATGAACTATTGCTGGCTATATTTGTGCTTTGATAATCCCTATTGTTATATTTACATGATTTGATCTATTTCTACCTCGTTTGCGTAATTTACATATTAACGTCCTTAATATAAGGCACACATTTCTTTTTGTGACAAAACCAGCAGTTTTGGTCTAGACATACTTTATGATGTATTTTTACAATTTTCAGGATGTTTGTAATGCCGATTCTTTTTTTAGGTCAGTTTTGACTTTTTTTAGGTCAGTTTAACTAGGTCAAATGAAAACAATGGACATATACACTTAATATTTAACAGTGTTTAAGAGGCATTGACCTCTGCCATGTTACATTGTATCAATTAGGTATTTCTGGCTCCATGTGTGCTTAGATTACACTGTACAACAAAATTTCACTTTTCGGAGCTGAAACCCACTAATTCCTATGTATTCTGACCTGGGGAAATAACATCCACTTTTTGCTGGTGGCTCTCAATCTTGAGATACCCATAATACCTGGAATTCCCCATTTTCATCCTCGGTAGCCAAATCCATATTAGTGCAAACTGTACAAATACCAGATTTCACATCAAATCTGGTTTATTTATTTTTGATTACCATTTACAAACCCATATCTAATGAATTATTCATCCTTTTACTCAGTAATATGGAGTAAAAGTAGTAAATATGAGGCAAGCCATGACCTCCATTTACTATGTAGCCTATTTTTGGTTATAATATCAAATTACCCTCACTTTAATCTCATGATTATGGATAATCCTAATGTTTAGATACAGCCTTACTTACCCTAAATCATGGTTGGATGCTCTAAATGATCCAGAAGTCAATGTTTCAAGGAAGTAAACATGCAAATTTGGCTGTCTTTTTAAGATGACTGCCCTTGTACCAAAATGAAGCAATATATCCCCAAAACAAGTGGTTATAATGCAATATACATGAAAGGAAACCTATTTGGTGTGGATATATATACATCTTGACCCCTTTTGGCATAATCCAAGATGGACTCTTGCTTCTGAACTACCAAAACTGCTACAACCATGCATATGGAGTGTGCTAACACCAAACACATAATGTTCCATAAAACTGGTTCCGACGCTCAGAATGATAGAGGCCTAGGAGCCACTTTTGGGTGAAAGATGATTTGCAAAAGTGTCAAAGCTATTGATATTACCCAGACAAATGCTAGCAATGACATAAGAAAGTTCTTGGACATGTTTGGACTACACTATAAAGGTGAACATAGTGAAATCATTGCCCTCAGAGGTGATTTTCAGCAAATATGGCACCCTATGGATATCTCAAAATTGAGAGCCAATAGGCATTTTTTAACCTCATTTTCAGATTTAGCAGCCTCAAATTCGGTATTATTGGTTTGTTTAGTCTTTTTTTGGCGGTTGTACAGTGTTATCTGTTTTGTTAGATTTACATGAATTCATCAACTTCTGTCCCATTTCCATACCCACAAATGGTAGATCACATAATTTCCATTGTGAGAGAATCAGCAGAATTTGTCCATAAGTACTTTGTTGTGTACCATCTCATTTGAGGATAGAAACCACAGAATTTGGAAATTGGAGTTGAAATGTCAAATTTGGCAAGACTGGGACAGTTGGTTAGAAAGGGTGAAGATGGTATGGATAGAAGAGATGCCACTGATGGAGGTGGATCTTCGCAATCATGTTGTGATGATACAGAGAGAGACAGCAGCTATGTTGGGGGCTCAGCTTCAATTGGTGCAACATCAGGAATTTGCACAAGCAAGGGCCAGGATGGAAGCACTATAGACCCTGTAATTTTGAGTCTACATTGTGAGCTTGAACTTGAACAATTAAGATTGAGGGAATTTGAGGAAAGACAGGAAATATCTAGGCTGCAAGCAGAAGTTGCTAAAACTTGTCAAAATACTCTAGAGGCTGAAATGTCTAAAGTAAAATTAGATGAGGAGGCTGATGAAATAATCCATAATTTGGAGTTGAAACAAGAAAAAGGGGAAAGTTGTAAGGCGTAGTCAAGAAAGAGAGGATGAGATTCGTTTGACAGCGTTGCATGGTAACGTTAAGGATGCAAGTGATCATTCTATTGACTCAGAATCTGATTCTGAATCTGACCCTGATCCTGTTAGTAAATTGCAGAAAGCCCACGTTGACTCGGAGGGTGAGGCGAAAGGCGCGACTGGCGGTGCCCGCAGGAACACGAAAAAAAGAAATCCAAGAAAAAGTTGAAAAAGCAGTCTACAGCCGAGAGGGAGTCAAAGCACAACGAAGTCAAGAAAGGGGCAAAGAAGAAAAAGTGCAAGTCCAAGAAAAAGAGTAAGAAAGATAGCAGTAGCAGCGAGTCAGAGTCGGACTCCAATAGTTCAGGTACAAATGTATTGCCAAAAAATAAAAAGCGCAAACAATTATCGTACAAAGCTTAAAGATGTGGAGAAAAAGATTGAAGAAGGTGAGCTGGTAGGTCCTTATGTTAGTCATCTTGGTTCATGGTGGGTAAGGAGATCGCTTCATACAAATACAATCACATTGTAAGTTATGATGCTAAAGTGCGAGAAAAGGCAAAAGAAGATGGTGTGAAAGTGTTCGGGGAAAGAGATAGTGATCTAGTGCATGACTTGGGCAGTGATGCAGTTATGCCTAGGGGGGGTGGGGGCAGGCTAAGGGGAAAAGGGAGAGGGAGACCCGTCAGTTTTGCAGAAATGAGCACACAAATATGCTACAAATTTAATGATGGCTGTTGCATGTGGGGGATAAATGTTTTCGCATTCATGCTTGTGCGTACTGCGGAGATAAGGGTCAAATCTCGAGCAAATGTAAAGGGGGAAAAGGGAAAGGGGGAGGGGGGAAGTGTGAATACAACAGGGAGATAAGGGGGTGTGCTGGTACCTGTGCATTTTATTGAACTGGTGATTTGTATGTATGTGTGTGTGTTGTGGTTATTGAGCTTGTCCCTTTGTTTGCATTTAATTGCAAGCAGAGGTTTGGCAAATCAATTTTTTCATTATATGAATGAATTAATGAGAGAGTGTGGGAAGATGAAACCGAATTATTGGTATGTGTAATGTATGGTATTAGATCTAAGCAATCACGTGAGTCCCAGTGGTTGCTGGTAGATGATACGGCTTCCAATGTTATGTGTACTGGGACTTGTATTATGACGCAAGGTTTGATGCCAGGATTGAGATAAAAAGCTAATTGATCTATGATAAGAATGAAGCTAATTATGTCATAGAAATGCCTGTAGACAAAAATATACTTCATTCGAGTGATTCATCATGCGAAAGTTTTGGTCCAATGACTATTAATCAATTGATTGCTAATTCCAGTTTGTTAATTACGAAAGAGATCAAATGCTTTTTGTCGAATTGGGGAGATTCTGTTTTATGTTCCAGAAAATGTGAACATTATATTGATAATGTGAAAACCTTGTTAAAACCATGCGCGATGTTGCATAAAGTGGTGGAGTCTGGCGTTTGGTATTCCAGGATTGTAAATGCGGATCTTGATGTTATTTATGACCGCAAAAATTATGAATCAGTGTATAAACCTAAAGCTAGAGAATGTGTAGATAAAATTGTCCAAGCAGAGTTAAAGAAGGCATTGTTAGCATAGTTAATTCAAAACCTGCCTGTATTCATTCTTTGGGCGCCGTGCCAAAAGATAATGGTAAGACAGTGCGTTGTAAAACTGACGCAAGTAGACCTAAAGGTAGAAGTATAAATAATTTGATGAGTGAAGTTGTTAAGAAATTTAATTATGTTGCTGTAAAAGATGTAGCCAAATGTGTTTTAAACATACAGGGGGCATATCGTTCAATTCCAGTATATAGTGAACATTGAACTTTACAAGGCTTCAGATGGCAAATTACAGAAAAAATGGAATTTCTTGTAAATAATAGTTTATCCTTTGGTCTGTCATCAGCGCCTTATTTATTTACACAATATACAGAATTCATTGTTCATTGCATGCAAACAATGGGTTATAAGTGCTGTTTTGGTTATTTAGATGATTTTCTGATTATGGAAGAGACAGAGAAAAAGAGTTGGCTGGCGCCAAATTTTTTGATGACTTTAGTGAGAACTTTTGGTTTCTATATCAATTACATGAAACTGGGGACTCCTTGTAATAGGCTTAGGTATTTAGGAATTGAGTTGGATTCGGTAACAATGAAATTGTTTTTTTACCGGATGATAAAATGTCAAAATTATTAGACAATGTTAATATATTTCTTCACTTAGAGAAATGTACAAAAAAGCAATTGCAAAGTTTGGTCGGTGTTCTGTCACATTGTAGCACAATTGTGGGCAGATGAGGGGAAAGGCTCCTCCCTGCGGGATTTTTAGTACTGGTTTTGGCCACTAGGGGAGCTACAGAGGCTAAAAACATGAAAAATAGACCGAAAACTGCTATCATATAATTTCTTATACAGAAAAAGATGGTTTTCTCAAAAACGTTCTTTTTCTAGCACTTCCTGTGTATTTGGAGTGTAAATGGAACGTTTTGAATCCAAAACAAGGCTTAAATAAGCATTCTCAGATATATGGGTTGCCATGGCAACCAGAGTTATATTCCAAATAGAAAAAAATATTAATGTCAATTGATAGAATGATTCATGTAGATGCATATGCAGAAAAAAGTATTAAGATACCATTTTTGATCCAAAGTATCTTGATGTCAACAGTACGTTGAGGTAAATAAGGAATAAGGCAATTCAAATTTTCACTGATAACAGAGCAGTAGAGATAATGTTGCGTACGGGACATTTGAGAAACAATTTATGTATGCAATGGTTGCGTGAAATATTCTGGTGTTCTTTTGTGTTCAACTTTGAAATCTTTGCTCACAGGATTAGTAGTAAGGAGAATGTTGTCTGTGATGGTTTGTCGCGGGTTATGGGTGGAGCCGCTAGACATACAGTGCGGAATTATGTGGAATTGCGAAACTATTGTTGTTTGTCAAACCAAAAAGATTGTTGTTGTTAATTATGATTTTTTTGTTTTTAAGGTGATGAATTATGGAGCGAAGTGCATAGATTAGAAAGACTTTTTTATTCTGACAACACTTAGAAGACAAGGAATGTACAATATAGGCATTATATGAAATTTTGTGAATTTTATGCGTTCAACCCTTTTCCACTCGACTCCATGATTATGAAAAAGTACATTGCTCACTTATGTAAAGATTTGAAATATTTATCTATTCAACAATATGTGTCAGCGATATTGACAATTAATTCAATGTTAGGTCATCCGGTTGAGACTCGTCAATCGCTGGGATTACTGTGGACATTAGGGGGAGTTATAAGAGGGCAAAAGGTAATTTTGTTGCTTCTTCGACCTGTATTTTTCCTGAACATATGTTGAAAATGGAGCCATTGTTAAATTTCGCATGTATGGAAAATTTGGTTTTTTGGACTGCGAGTTTGTTGATGTTGCGAAGTTTGATGCGCGGGTCAAATGTCTTCGACCCTGATTTTTGTTTGCGTTACGATGATATAACATGGTACGATTGGGGCATTGTTTTGGAAATCCAACACACAAAAACAATTCAATTCAAAGGAAGGATGCTAAGGATCCCGATAGCGATTGTAAAAGGTCATAGATTGTGTGTGGTGAAATATTTGAGATTAGTATATCAATTCAGTGGTACGGCAACAGGTCTTCCACTGTTCGGTTGGAGATCTTCAGGTGTGTTTAGACCAGCCACTTATGATTAGTACATAAAGAATTGAAAAAATGTTTTAAAGCAATCGGTATAAAAGGCAGGAGCGGAATGCACAGCTTCCGACATGGTGGCGCTACGACGCTTTCCATGGTCGGAATGGACAAATCAGATATTTCGAAACGAGGGGACTGGCAGTCTGTGTTATGCTTTATCTCAACCGTCCACTGACTAATGTAATCAAGGAAGAAATGGTTTGGGCAAGAAAGATTTTGGATTTTGTGATGTAATTTTGTTGTTGTTGTTGTTGCGTTGCTGGTTTGGCGGGTCAAGCCCAAATTGTGTGTCAAGTATTATTTGTTCACTTTGATTGGTTTATTTGTTCACTTTGATTGTATTCATTATCATCATAGTTACTTAGTGCTAATCGATGTTTGGTAGCGTTTGTTTATGTGCAAAGTAGGTCATCTTACTTTGATATAATCAACATGGGAAAAAGTATCAAGACTACTGCGCATGCGCGTGTCGAACGCTGACTTCCGGTAGGCGGCATTTTTGTTTTGAGACGAAACAGGGCCAGCTAGTATCTAAATGTAAAATTTTTTTTTTCCTTACCTTGTTAAATGATGCAGGTCAATTTGACATTATTCAAGTCCAAATTGTGTGTCAAGTATTACTTGTTCATTTTGATTGGTTTATTTGTTCACTTTTATTGTATTCATTATCATCATTGTTACTTAGTGCTAATTGATGCTTGGTAGCGTTCAATTATACCTGTCTAATGTCATAATGTATGATTCATTTCTGATCACAAAAGTAACATACGTAATGAGACATCAATGTTGCAACTCTGTTGAAATGTAAAAGTATGTAACAAAGAATTTCTGGACTAAAACCGCTGTTTCTGAAAAAAGAATGTGTGACCCAAATAGTGGACAACAAAATGTTAATTATGCAAATGGGGCAGAAATTTGTCAAATCATGTGAATTTACTTAAAGGGATTGTTAACATAGGGCCTGAAATAGTTCATTCATACAATACAAAATGACACAGGTTAACACCTGTTAGGTACTTAATGTATATTTCCATTGTTTCCATCTGACCTAGTTTAGGTCCTCAAAACTGACCCAAAACATAAAATGTTGGCAAGGCACCCATCCTGAAATTTATAAAAGTATATCAGAAAGAATGTCTGGAAAACAATTGATGATATTATCACAAAAAGAATTATGTGACCTATATTAAGGACATAAATATGTAAATTATGCAAATGAGGTAGAAATAGGTCAAACCATGTAAAACTAACGATAAGGGTTATTAAAGCACACATATAGCCAGCAATAGTTCATTCATACAATACAATACAAAATGGGACAGGCCTGGTAGGTAGTAATTGTGTATTTCCATTGTTTTCATTTGACCTAATTAAGGTCTTTAAACTGACCCCAAAAAAATGGCATGGCACCCATCCTGAGATGTAAGAGTACATTATAAAGTATGTCTGGATTAGAAAAAGGATGATCCATATTAGGGGCACATATATGCAAATTATGCTAATGAGGTAGAAATAGGTTCATTCGTGTGAACCTAACAACAGGAATTCTTTTAGCACACCTGGGGACAGAAATAGCTCATTGATACAATACAAAATGGAACAGGTTAATGTCAGTTAAATACTAAGTGTATATTTTCATATTTTTTTTTTTATTTGACCTAATTAAGGTCGTCAAAAGTGACCCAAAAATTAGGAAATCGCTGAGGCACCCATCTTGAAATGAAAAAGTACATTACAAATTATGTATGGACCAAATCTGTCACTTCTATCACAAAAGGAACGATTATGTCGCTGAGGCACCCCACTAACTACTCAGTGGGCACAAAAAGTTCAGTTCTAATTTTTAAATACTGGCTGATATGTGATTAGTCTATTTTCCACACCTTTTAATTCATTGTCATGTTGATATTGCCATCCATCTCCTATTCCAACACCAGAGCCTGTTGATGCAGACATTACTGCTGATTCAGTGTTGATATATCAACATTGAAACAACTCTGAGCATGGAAACAATAAATCAACAGAGAGAACATAAGTTGAGTCAAACCTGATGCATAGATTCTGAATTATGTGTGATCTGATTTTGTTGAGAAACCTTAAATTCTACCTTGCATCAGTTGTTAACTTCATGAGGGCAATATGAACATTGATTCAGTGCAAGTGTGCCCATTGGGTATTGAACTGCTGAACTATGACTGCTCTCTTTGACAGCCTCCAAAACTTTAAGGGCCGCTGATGCATTAATGTATCATGCCCCTTGGTCATCATGATGCATGAATGCAGCCCTGACAAGTAACTCGCCAGGGCTACATTCATGCATTATGCCGACCCTACAGGGTTTGATACAGCCCCGGAGGGTGGGCATGATGCTCCAATGAAGTGCTGGCGAGCAGTATTATTTCGTTGCTGCATCATGACGACCAATGGGCATAATGCATTCCTGCATCAGCAGCCCTCAAAGGGTTATGGTGTCTTTGTAAACAGTTTGTTGAAATCATTGAAATAATGTGACACAATCATGTATTTGATTTTGCTTAAGATATTTTCTTTTGGAAAATTCATTACGTATTAAAAGCATCACAGGCACAGACAGATTACATTGATAAATATGTGATATGATTGTAGAAGTGATCGACATTTCGGCTAAGGCTGGCCGTCATCGGGGCTTTATACATGTAATATTCTGAAGGTGACATTCAAATGAATAGGAACGAGGAGTCGTCAGGGTTCCAGGATTCCCTCACCACTTCCTACAACCTTCGATATTCATGTCCTGACTCCTTTATTGTGTATTGACACCGATTACATAGGTACATTTCCAAGGACCTCAAATCACTTTTGCTAGACATTTGGAAATACATTCATGAAAACAAATTACAATTACTCTAACAGTGATAAAGGGATGCTTTTTTTAGCAGCTCTATGACAGTGTAGGGAATCGTATTTACGGTTATCAAGGATAAGGTGTATTCACGACTTTTGATATTTACCATATTGTAATAGGATAGGTGCTCTTTGGGAGCGCTCCCTATATTTCTCATGAGAGGGCACCACAGGTGGCCTCGAGCGTTGTGACGTAGGAAAAGGCTCAAAGGGGAACCTAATCAACCATGTCGAGGGGTATATATTCCGCCATCCTCCTACGATTGTGGGATTTACATTCCTACTGAGCAGGTAGATGCTTGTTGTCTCTAAACGACCTAAACAATTATCTATGCGGGAGCATTACCACCTTAAGGGGTACTGACCACAGGTATTTGAAAGGTTGAAACATATTTGCAAATTCCTTGTAAAAGTACCGTAATAAATGTGATTTGAAACCTACTCAAACAGACTAGTTATTGTTTTGATAGTGTACATATCTCGAAATAAGCATCTCTCGAAACAGCAATATCTACAATGTCAGCTAAACAGGGCCCAATTATTGAACAGTAATTCAAACTCTGTCTCTTGGATGGCTACATGTCCGGGGAACCATTATCACTTCGTGAGACATCTGGGTCCCCACGTTTAGCTTTAGAATCATACAAGATTTGCAGCATCATCAGGAATGTGAGTGGACATGTGCATTAGTGTAGATTTCCAACACCAGGTAGTAGGACCAAAAAGGCTACCGACTAAAGGGCCACCGACTCATGTCGACCACCCCCTCCACGTATAGGATCAGGAGGCCATTTCTTAACACACTACGAGTGCTGTCCTTTAAGTCATAGTGAGAACCTAACAATTTGGCCTTAACAGCACCATGAACTAGTAGTCCCTAATGTCTGCACCAGTACGACTGCCCTACTAAACCTTATGTAATTACTGCATAGCTGCTAATCGTAGTGAGCAGTCATAGGGCAGTTCCTACGATAGCCTGGCTTATTCTTGGCATTTCTAAATTGTAGTGGCTGCGTGTAGTCGTAGTACATTGAGAAATGGCCTCCAGCACTACTCTCCCATATGTCCTCTTAGCTATGCCAGATATGTATAGACAATTGATTTGGGCTTCCTGGACATATATAGCAATCCAAAATGCATTCCTAGATATACTGCACACTCAAACACTGTAGTCGCTCATTTAAACACAAAGGCTAACATATATAAGAGGAAGTTTTAGGTGGGCTCTTCACAATCCTACGTACATACTCTGACCAAGTGGCCAACAATACAAATTTCCTTTACCACGCCTAATCAACGTTCTTCTTTTTACTCTCCTCTCTCAGGTCATAGTAGCGTTTCCTCTCTGCTTTAGACACAGTTCTTGTCCAGTTCTCTACATGTTTAATGGAGGTTGGCAGGGGGCGGCGGAACGTCTCAGGTAGGAGCAATACTAACACACCGACCAGCAACGACAATGAGCCACATATACCTCGTACTATGCCAGGGACGGCCAGCTCCTAGAGTTGGGGAAAGTAATGGAAAGACAAATTTTAAAAGGTAAATCCTCTGCTTCAATTGTGCATAAAAATTGAAATAAATGAATAGTTTGGAACATATTATACGCACCATGGTTTCAGCATAATATAAATGAAATGGTCAAACCTGTTTTCAAAATTGCTTCAAGCCTCTTTCATATTTTTTGTTCTGTTATTTGACATGACTTTTCTAAAATTTATCCTTTTTTTCTCTGAAATTCCCCATTTAGATTAATATATCTATGAAAATTAAGGTTTCAAATTCAAAGAGATATCAGGAATTTCCATGCAACATGGACCGATGTGTGCCAGCAAAGTTTCATCTTACCAGAGGTCTGCAGTAGGGTGCTATCAGATTGGCAACCAGGGCACAGAAGAAGCACAGGCCGAAAAACACGCTCCTAGAAAAATATAAAATCACAATTACAATATTATTGGTTTGGTAATTATTCTGTAATAGAAAACGAAAGGAAAAAGCCCCTCAAAGCTACCCCCGCTCAATTCTGACGTTTCATTCAATATTTTTTAAAGTAGAAAGCTAATTATAGCTGACCAAGAAACAGATCCTGTGTGTCAGATTTGCGCCGAAGAGTGTTGAAAGTTACGATCGACCTTGAAATATTTCTTTCAACCGAAAAAAGATCCCTACCTACCCTGCTTTTCATCAACCATGCCGACTGAACGCAATAATATTTTTAGACCTTATCATTTTATACAAAAAGAAAAACGTACCTGACACTGGTCGGATAAAGTTCAGGAGTAAAAACCAGGATAGAACAGTAACTCGCTGTTATGCCGAACTTCCCGACAAAGTTCATTCCAATCACAAATGAAGGAACTTCATAGTCTGAAAAGAAGAAGACATATTAAAAATTAAGACAAGGCTTAGAATTAGGGGAGGATGCCAAATTGGACATATATATTTATGCCATGGCGAATATCGACGACACTATAGATTAGTACTACTTACGCCGTATTCAATGGGGGGGGTGGAATACGATCCTTGCATATTCCGCGGCGCCATTTTGAAATTTATACAGAGTTAACTAGTTTCGTATTTAGGTATGGTTATTAGAAGTTTTACGCAAAAAAGAATGATTGAAATAGTTAAATAATATGTTATGAATTGTTTAACTTATATCCATGTATTAGCACCATGTTAAAAAAGAAGATATTGTCCTGCGCAAGGAACATTTCTATCGAAACTAAAAGTAGCGGCTAGCTCCGTATCACGTGACCTACTTCGTCGAACAAGGTGTCATGGCGGATGAAAACAAACCGGGATGACTCGACACGTTGTAAAACAGTAAATATGGTAGTGTTTCTTGAATTTAAAGCAATTTAAACCCGTGGGCCATGGCATAAATGCAAATGTCCACTCCCGTGAATAATTTCGCATCGTATTCACCTCGGTGAGGCTGTCCGCATTCAACTCAGCCGTATAACGGCTTCGTTGAATACGGACAGCCTCACCTCGGTGAATACGATGCGAAATTATTCACTGGTCGTGGACATTTGCTTATATATATATGAAGCTTCCTAGGGCCAATGCATCGTGTCCCCAGGGCTAGTCCTCATCCTTGGGCCCAGACACTTTTTGGTACCTATGAATGGTTGTATACTTGACAATGCTTCAATGAGGACCCCATATCAGTTTGGTAGACAGTTGTGCTCAGCTTCAGAATCTTGCAAGATGCAGCGCAGCATTGATTAACAACACTACTGATATCCAACACCAGGTGGCAGCACCATATAGAGAGGCCACTAAGTCATTTTCAATATCCCCCAATACCTCAATACTGTCCTAATAAGTGTTATTTTAGAAACATTAAGCTGGGCAACACATGTCTATAGCAATCTGATAACTATGGGTTCCCTGGGCATGCAGCAATCCAAAAAGCATTGCCTACAATGTTTACTATGCCCGATTAATACTCAAGGCCTGAAGAAGCTAATTGTTATTTCCAGAATACTTAGACCTACAATATTTTATCAAACTTAGCATGAAGTGTTATCATAAATATGCATCTCCTTCTGTAATAAGCTAAATTGTGTAAAAGTTCTTCCAAACAAAGTTGACTGTTCCTAATACTTGCACGAATAATGGTTAGAAAATAGGTCATTCTAAAAAAAACAGAGCATTATTTTGAAACTAAAACATTTTAAAAAAACTCAAAGTATTATTTTGAAACTAAAACAATGAACTTACCCTGGTCTTATCAATGGAGGAATTATAAAAATTTAAGTTGTTAATTCGATCAGCGCATCATGACAACCTATCTGGAGTAGATCAAGCTCGAAGGGTTGGCATGATGCAATATTGCATTAATGGACTTACCCAATTCTATCATTGTCAGCAGCAGAGCTATACCACAGATGATATGGAACGCACAGAGTGGTAACCGACGACCAAATCTAACATGGAAATGGAAAGTGCATTTCAATAGTAGGAATTGACTGCAAGGGCACTTCACAGTTATGCTGATATCTAATATCTAACCTATTCAATTTAATTAACTTCACAATAATATCCTGTGTAGAAGTAAAATTTCATAAGGCACTGGCTGAGCCATCCTCAAATGTAAAGGGAGGGTTCAAATGCCATCGGACAGGCAAATTTCTGCTAATCCGACCATTTTTTTATTTTTAGCGCCTCCCCACGCCGCGTAGCGGGACAGGAGGCGCTATGATGATTGCATTTCCCCCATGTGATGAGGTGTCACAATAGAGAATCCCCAAACTAAATTCCCTCGTATGCAAGAAATGAGTTTGGGAGGCGCTTTTTATGCGGTCACAACCGCATTTCTTGTTATATACTTTTGCAAAAAGTTAAAGAATGTGTGTTTTCTATCTCCAAAGTCAGAATATCTCTTACATGTTAAGTGCAGCGTGGAAGGCAATAACAGCTGGTATCTCAGCTAGACTGAGGTAGAGGAAGTTAAGGTAGCGGTCACCTGATAAGTAAGTCACAGTGAGGTTCAGCGCCGAATACACCATGGAATTAGTGAACCTAGTGTGGAGATGAAAAATTACTTTGAATTAAGATAAAGAGACAATATGGTTGAATAAAGAGAGCAAGCGAATTTTAAAGTATGGAAATAGGTAAAAAAAGAAGGAAAAATTACCAAATTCTAAATGAGACACTCTTCTTTACTAAAGCATCTCTAAATTACAGTCAAATCATCAGAACCATTAATTTTAATGATAGTATATCCTATATGGCTGTTGAAAAAAAGGTAACATGAAACCGTCAACCGGCCCCTTAATTCCATGAAATTGAAAGAAACAAAATGTCTGGTAAGAATGAGGTATACTATGTTAATAATTGAAAAAGGTGAAAAAAGGAGGGGGGGGGGAGGACAGTAGACTGAAAACACCATCCTTCAGGAAAGCAGATAAATCTGGAGGAGTAATATCAATGTATCAGTATTCAGGGGCACATTCATTTTCTGGAGCTTATGCTGGAGAATTAGTCGTAATGCTATCACTACAGAATCTGGGACCCCTCTGGTCAACATGAGTTATGGGGTATTACGAAATATCGTACATCTATCTCTCTGTTTAAAGCATCACTACCATCCCTGTTTTGGCATGTAACCTTCGACCAAACCGTTGTTAAGTAATATGAAATACACTGTTGAATCTATCAGGGATCTTCACAAAACTAAACAGTGAACCACCATAACTGTTATGCAGTATAGCAGTGTGGCTTCAAGAGATGAAGCCCCTGATCTATGGCCATTCGGTACAGAACCGTGGTACAAGTAATTTCTGTGAAAATTGCAGTGAAATCCTTGGCTCAGACTTGTCAGAGGTCCGTCAATACTTTTGACATCATTTTCTTTTCATAGTGTAAGGCGTATATCTTTATTTCAGGAACTTACCAAAGTAAAAACAGAATTAGGGAAATCATCCTCATCCTAGAAGACTTAAACACATCCATGAAGGTTGCATCTGTGTCCTCTTCTTCCTTCACCGGTTCCTCAACTTCCTCTATCGGCGGTTTTTCAGGAAATCTTCTTACCCAGATTGGTCCACTCCCAAACATACCACTTCGACTCCCAATACTGTTGACACTTTTCCGTCTCTCGAGCAGAGATGTCGCACTGGCAGAAGTTGAGTTGTCATGGAGTGCCTTCTTTTCATCAGGTTTGTCAAAGTATCCTGGAGGAAAGGATCGCTTGTTGATTCTTGCTCCAAATTCGAGGATCTTCTGCGCTTGTTTATATCTGCCCTTTGATATTAGCCATGGCAGTGATTCAGGAATCAACCTGAAATATCAGCAATGACACTGTTATTGTATATAAAGAGGAGGTGCATCAGCATTGTGCTCTTCAAACAGACCTGATTCCATTATCATTATTCATTATGTGATTTTATGAGGCCTAAAACATGGACTCTGGTTGCAAGATAGGGATAAAATGTGAGACAATGAGTTATATGTCCACTCAGTAGAAAAGGACCATCTGAGATTTAAAAGAAAAGAGAATCATGCATCTTCAAATAGTACATATCCCGGTTCAGTTAATAAGGATCCACCAACAGTACCTCTTAATTACTCTATTTTCCTTGATGTGCATTGATGCCAGAAAAGAAAATAAAGCAGTAGTTTATAGACCTAGATTTTGATTTATGGAATTCTGAAGAAAGGACACCTTGAACTATGGTTTTCTGAACCAAACCACCCTATTTTTTCAGATATTTTATTATTTTAAGAAAATAACCACCATCTCGAAACCACTCTGGATGGTGCTACCATCTGGGGTTGGGAATATACATTGCTGCCAACATACGTCCTATAGTATCATATTCCTAAGGCTGCTGCATATATCTTGTATGGGCCCTAGGTGGCACTGGTGTCAACTGGATAAACACTGTTAAAAACAGTTCTACCCGCTACAAAAACACTGTTGAATTTACCAGGATTCCTCCTTATAAAACTGAAAGGTCAACTAGTCTACTGTATAATCGCATTACATTAGAGCAGTATAGTTTCTACAATGAAGCCCCAGATGGCAGTACAGTTTAGCACAGTGGTAGTTAACGGACCCGGCATATATAGTTTGCAACTCATTTTACCACCATGTAAGCTCTTTATCTTTCCCGAGTTAAAAAATAAGAAATTCTCACCAGATATAAGCTACACCAATGACAAGGGGAACATGCATGACAAGCTGTAACACCTGCCAGTTTCTGAATAGGTAAACAACTAGCACGGTAAGCATGCAGCTGGTCAACCAGAAGAACTCTATCGCTGTGGCTGCAGTCGAACGATGAGATGCAGGGAACAGCTCAATGTTCATCAGTATCAGCATTGATGCAAAACCCTGCAAGCAACATGGAATGATAAAAAGAAATGAAGTCATATTGTGTCTAATCAATTTGGCTAATAACTGGGCAGAGATCGATCAATATTTTATGTTATGCTGACCATGCATCCCACAAGGCTGATCAAAGGGACTATAACAGGTTTTTTATTCTTCTCTCTTCAGACACACAAATGTTGATGAAATAGACTAAATTTGTAAAAGACATTGAAAATCGATGAATTGTTTGTGTGATATAGGGTGGACTATTATCGAATCATACAATAATGTGTTCCTTCAAGCCAAATCAGCTAGTGTCTTTATAAGGCCATATACCACAGAAATTCAGTACTGAGACACCCCTTAACAATAATTGGGCCTGAGCTATCAATCCAGTAGGCCTACTGGTGATCTATCATGTGCTTCTTAGGGGGTGATCATTTTTTACAACAGGGCGGGGGGTGTTTGAGGGGGGGGCAAATGTTGTTGTTGTTGTTTTTTGTTTTCTTTTGGGGGGGGATTGACCCTTGGAGGTGTAAACCCACTGAGGTCTGTTGTTAAAAAGTGGCCACTCCCTTCATGGGTAAATATAAAAACTACTCACCGTTTGTGCAGCATATATACAGGCATCAAGAACAATATATGTAATCATGTTGGGTGAGAATGCTTTAGCCACTCCAAACAGCATTCTTAACAGACAGCCCCAAATGAAGACGGTTTTACGTCCGACAGCATCAGCTAGCTTATTAGCAAACACTTGGAACACAGCCATTGTACCACTTGATATCATCATGGAAATCTCCACCAGAATGTTCTTGCCACATGTCAATTTAAACTGAAGTGAAGATGAGTGGGAATATTTTATTTGTAAATCAACCAACAGCTCTTGCAGGGATAAATCGATCTTAGTTATTGTGAGTGCTTTGTTGCCAAACTAACATACTCATTTACATATTTGCTTCCTAGTGTTTGGACAGTAGGAGAAATGTAAAAGAGGTGACCTTTTATTGGAAGTTTAATGATTATAGAATAGAAAGTGAAAATCTCATAAAATCATTCAGATTGACACAAATTTCCATATTTCTATAGGTCTTGCTCCTCAATATCTTTCATTACAGAGCAACAACTCAAAGAGGCGGAAAAATTGTAATTATCTCTTGACTAGGCCCATACACACAGGAAACAAAATACTCAACAAAAGAATAATAGGAGGAGCTAAGATAAACTTACATCTGTCACAACTGTAGATATGTACCCTGAGTTTTCATCAAATTCCCACTGATCTGTGCATGGTACGGTAGCATTAGTGTAGCTGTAGTTGATGTACATATTACACCGATCATCCACCCATTGTCCATCCTGTAGCACTTTAGGGATCGTTTCATTCTTTGTGGCGTTGACTGGTATTTTGCAGTGATGAGCAGGGGTATCAACTGACACGTAAAACAAAAAGAGACAATCTTTCAAAAACAGTTATCAACATTGTGTGTCTGCCATGAATCTTATTCATGGGTATGATATGCTAAAATTAAGCATAACTGTAATGGGCTTTTTAATTTTGAAATTATTCGAGACTTACCTGTAAGTTGAGGTATAATTAAGATTATACCGAGGGAACCTAGCGGTTCAGGGAATATATACGAGAGGTGGAGTTGCGCATGTGCAGTCAGTCCTTAAGAGCCTGTCGAGGATGAAAGCCTACAACTGATAATTTACACCCTGGGATGTGTAGGCCATATCCCCCTTGTAATTCTCATTATTATTTATTAATGATGTTTACTTGACGAGTGTATGAGTAAGTTGAGGGAGGGTGGGTAGGGCGTATATCCCCTGGTTCCCTAGGTTCCCTCAGTATAATCTTAATTATACCTTAACTTACAGGTAAGTCTCGAATAATTTCAAAATTATCCCTCGGAAACCTAAGCGTTTCCGGAAATCTATGAGAGTTTCAGAGCAATTGAATCCCCCAACAAAAAAAACAAACACAACTTTTACTATGCCAGTTATATTCAGCAAACAGTAGAGACGTGAACATTTTAATGGTACAAGTCTTTGTCTATCTGTACAGTTACTGTGCGAGGAGTGCGTTTCCCCCCACCACATCTTCTATGGGTTTGTGGTAGAACTTTGCAAAGATGTCTGCTTGTTGCCAAACCAACACAGACGCCCCTATGGTGGAGTGGAGCTTGTATTGGTTGACATCAATGCCAGCCTTCTTCAGCACCACCATCACCCAGCGGCTGAGGGTATCCCGGGAGATGCCATGGGGGGTGAGACAAAACTGACCAGGAGGGTTTTCTCTCCTTTTCTTTTGTTTTCGGTGTGAGTCAAGTACTCATGCAGGCATCTGACCACACACACTCTTGTGTTTTGGTCAAACTTCTGTAAGACGATTGTGTTGAGGGGATCCCCCAACCTGTTAGATTTTAGGAGTTTTGTCATCTTGAAGACTACCTTGTCGCCCATTTTGAGATCTTTGATGGAAAGGTATCTTTTTCCATGGTAGAGTATGGAAGCTAGCGAGTAGGCACTAGTGAAGCGCTCTGGGATTTTTATCACATAACAGGATAAATATGAGTTACCAACTGGATATAAATTGACTACTGCTACATAAAGGAATCAGGAATAGGCTGATGACAACTATTAAGCCTAAAACCCGATCTAATACTTATACACTGCTGGAACTCGAACAGGGCTTACCACAACGACAGCGCAGAGGGAAAACAACAACAATGGCCCCACCAGACAATGTAAAGGCCGCTGGCACATCTGAAGAGAAGGACCCCTTCCAGAATATCCTCGATTGAATTGATGATCTTAAAAAGGATCTCAAAAAAGACATAAAAGACACCAGAGATGAAGCAGCTGCCAACAAGCTGAGTATTGAAGGGGAACTGGGAGTTATAAGAACCAAGATAGACACTGGATCTAAAATCACCAAACTGAGCAATGACTTTGACGCACACTTGAAATTACAAGAGCAGAAAGATGCAACAGCACACAAAGTAAGTCTCAAGGTCAAAAAACATCAATTTAAAGTAGATGCATTAGAAGAAAAGCTGGACTTTATTGAAAGAGAGGCCAGGAAAAACAACATTATCATCAATGGGATAACAGAAGACAATGCTGGCCGACATGCATTCTTATCCAATATGTTTCAATGCGAAATGGTAGATCAATACTATGAGTATAGTAGTGCAGAATCATTCTTCCAAACGTCCCATGCACTCTATGTTAATAACACAAAGCTGGCTGAAAAACTAGCCCAGACCACTGACCCATACCAGGTACTAAAGGACTCAAAACAGCTTTCTACCACGGACCATTGGAAAGGGGTCAGAGAGGACCACATGGAAAAGGCTCAGGTGGCTAAATATACACAAGACAATCAACTCATGGATTACCTACTTAACATGAATGGCCCACTATGGGAAATGACCTTGCACACTACCTGGGGCACTGGTGTACCAATGGGTAAACTACATGAGTTCAACAAAGACAAGCACCCAGGAAAGAACCTTCTTGGTAAGATCTTGGTTAAACTAAGGGATCACTGGAATATAGAAAGGGGAATGGCAGTTCTGTGAAGGGTCGTCATTTGATGCCCCACAGAGAACACAAAGTAAAAATGGATTTAAGCCTACGTATTACAGTGAATAATACTACAGACCCCAGTGAAGTTGTAGTGTTTTGTGATTCTCGTGGCAAACACCTCACTACAGCAATTATGGAATTAGCCAAACCGGGTATGCTTATTACCGTAAAGACTATGAGAGGAGCCACAATAGCCCAAGTGTGCAAAGCCGCAGATAGATATGCCAATAATTATCCCCATCACACCATATACATCATGGCGGGAATTAATGACATGACTGACAAGTTAAGAGGCAAGACAAAGAGTATGTTCTACTGGGATAGTGTTCCAAATCTGGTGGACTATATGTCGACAAGATTTAGTAACCAGCTAACACAGCTTAGAGTGAAACATAAGGCTACCATAATCTACCTATGTACTCTTACTGGTGCAAATACAAAGCTTTCCTGCATAAATGGCTCTGATCACACACAGATGATAATGGATGCAGCAGTTAAGCAGATCAACCACCAGATCCACAAGATTAATAAGCAGGATAAGCTGCTGACTCCATGGGTGTCGCGCCCCCTCCACAGCTGTCACCACTCAAAGAGGAAAGATCTATACCATCAGCTAGATAAATACGGCCTACACCCAACCACCGAGTTGTGCAAGAAATGGGCACATGTGATTATAACCCATATTGAAACAACACAGTACCAGCATAGAAGACCATCTCTCCCACCAAGGGATCCTAAAGGACACATACAGGAATAATCGAATAGACACTTTTGTGCCAATGGTTATATACCAGTTCGAAGTGTATTGTAGCTCAGGAAGATATTATTTTATATATAAGCATTCTAAAGTTGTAGGACACAACTTCATGTGAGGGTTTACGGTATAATGGTATTCACACTTCGACTTAGTGAGTATGCGATTACATAATTTTTCAATTTTCCATGTTGGTAAGCAATACCATTACTTGAAATTAATACCCTGTTTTTTACTAACATTATTGCACTTTCATCAAGTCATGTTTGAAACTACCCATTTTAACCCCCACTCTTGATATCCACAAAAGGACTAACATCCCCTATTTGAAATATAGAAGGGAGGCACACCTTCGTGATTACTCTTTCAAAGTCTCTCAAAAAGAAAGTAATATTAGAATCCCAGTGAGAGTAACACGGCAGAGTGTAGAGCCAACCATCAAAATTATTACAGCAAAATATGTAAGTTATGAGAAAAGTCTTGAGTATGCAACAGCTTTTTATTGGAACCATTTGCCAGAGGAAATCAGAGCAATAAGGGATAAAGTTACTTTCAAAAAACATACAAAAAAAAGACCTACTCTCAGTTATTAAAGAATAATTCCAGTGTGTTATGTTGTAAATTTTCTCCTGGATATGCTGTATATCTGTGTACTATATTTTGACCTATATTGTATACTACCTATTACTCACATGCCTGTAGTGTTTGTCAACCACACTATGTCTTACGAACAAATATGCATTAGCGTGTTCAGGCACCGATACCAGTGCAAACTGAGGCCTGCACGTTTTTATTGTGTTATGATACTTGTACTGATATATCAGAAAATGGATGCAAATGTTTGACATATTTGACACAATAAAAGAATCATACTTCAAGGCTGACGATGGTTTGGCCCCTCTGCGACGTAACTTGTAGGAGTAATGTGGCTAGTTTCATAGTGAGTTCCCTGAGGGTGATGGTATCATTGTCCCAGGTTTGCAGGAGGTCCAGAACCCTCCTAACATCCCAGAACTCTTAGTACCTAGGGGCTGGAGGGTTCATCTCATAAGCCCCTTTTATCAGCAGCTTGACGTATGTGTGTTGGCCCACTGGCTGGCCCTAGATGTTACCTAATAATGCTGACAATGTGCAGCGAGCCGCGTTTAGTACGGTGTGGCAACTAGTGTCCTTCGCTAGTCTAGCTAGGAAGCTGCAGACCTGTTGGATAGACCTGTTGGATAGTTGGGGGGTGCAGATGCAAAAATTGATTTCCCTGCAGATTCCACATCTTAAGAGATCATAATAACAGGAAATTTTAGGGTCCAAACCCCTTTTTCTGGGCTATTCTTAAAATGGCTGCCACCTAAACAGAAACAAGTCATATCATAGGAACTAATTGACGAAATTTCATGATATCGTTATCTAAAAAGGGCTTTTTAGGGGTGTTGATTCTAGAAATGAGGATGCAAGATCAATTTGAGGTCAGATGCAAAGTCATTTGTTCAATGCCAAGGTCATAACTGCAATATAACCTCAATGCGAACTACTTTATAGAAAATTATATTAAGAGTAGAATTTTATTTTTCTTCACACAAATGTGGGGTTTCAAGGATGCTGATTCCGAAAATGAGGGTATCAGATCCATTTGAGGTGTATAGTAAGGTCATCTGGCCAAGGTCAAGGTCATAACAGTAATATAAACGTTTTTTACCTGCTCATATTTCAGGAAGTAATTTAATGATGCTTGCATCTAGGATACTGATTCACCCGCTCAGGGTGCTAGATTGTTAGCTCTAGAGGTCAAGGTCAAATAGATCCATTAGAAATAAGGGCTGCCTATTTTAGGAAATGAATTGCGAATATACAATGATGTAAAGTCAGATTTTCCTTGGTATGTAAGATGCTAAGACTTCCTAAACTATGATCACTTTACCAGCATCCTTCTCAACATCATATTGCAATAAGATATTGTTACAACCAGAAGAAAAAAAATTTGCAAAGGGGAGGCAAAGAGCTGCATGAAGGACAAGATGCATAGACATATGGTATGTCAACACTGTCAGACTGCGGCAAGCGTTAAACAGTAGATTGATTCTATGTTTAAAAAAACAGTAGTAGTTACTGTCAGTGCAAATCCAATGGCCCAATATTCGGTTCTACTATACCCACTACATTGGTCTTTATAGCCCATTTACAATTGTTTAATATCTACCATTTACTTGTTTGATATTCTATTGATTTGTGTGATATATCTTTGTCTTGCCTGGTACCTTTTTCATGCTTCTCAGCACTGCCATTTCATCAACTACCATTACACATTTAATTGAATCTAAACTGCTGAGTCTCTTACAAGTGGACTATGTGAAACATCATTTATGACATCACAAGGCATCGTATAAATCTATGGACTGGGACAGAGTCATCCATAGCAAACACTTGGTGTGACACCACAGCTATCTCATACTGAACACTTGTAGTTTCTAGTTTTGTCATCAGCTTTGTTTGAGACTATTGAATAACCAGAAACCTTTCTACAAGTGGCACTCCTCCTTTATTTTGATAACATTATCACTAACACATGGAGAATGTCTTAAATTTGACATCGTTCATCTCATCCTTTTGCGATATGTTTGGGGAAAAAAGATATACAACAATGACCCCATACGGCCCTTTACCAAATATGCAAGATACAAAGATACTTTGAAAACAGAACATTGCTCTATCAATGATATGAAATGTAAAAGTT
This sequence comes from Acholoe squamosa, assembly GCA_949317995.1. Taxonomy (NCBI): domain Eukaryota; kingdom Metazoa; phylum Annelida; class Polychaeta; order Phyllodocida; family Polynoidae; genus Acholoe; species Acholoe squamosa. Next base: position 12,340,933 of record OX439042.1, read on the forward strand.
TAATAATAGATAGATATCTATACTCCTTCAGTAGCGTACCATACTTGCCTCAAGGGTAGCATCTCTGTTCAATTACATGTATACATACATGCAACAGTAGGGCAGTATGACGGATTAATGTCTGCCAATGTTTTGTCAGGACCCAGGATGGGAACAGTGGAATGGGGCTACTAGCATGGAATGCCATCTTTTAAAAAAAGTAATGAAAATCTGAATATATATGAGGAAAAACTTTTTCTCTGTAGACCCTCACTACATGTGTAACTTAAAATTTGTCTGTTTATTAGAGCTACATTTTTATCACCTGTAAATTTGAAGGGAAAAGAAAATGAGAAAAGAGAAGAAAAAAAAGGCAAAAAAGAGAAGAAACGGGGGTTTAGGGGCAGAGCCCCCGACTTCTTTCTTAGTAAATCCATATGAATTAAAGCATAATCTCGATAAAAGTATCCCCCATTGGAACCACTTCTTCTGTTCTGTTTGATACATTTAAAAAATATCCTGCACATCTAGCTCCTCATAAGTGACCACGGGTCTAGGGTTAGGATGGACAGGAGACAGTAGAAGTGCTATAACAACACTAACTCGTCGAAGAGATACCTAGCCATTTCAAGTCATCACTCATCACTCATCACTCCTGCAGCAAGTGGTAAATAATGTTGGCTAGTAGCGCAGTCGGCCATCCATGATAAAATAACCCAAACTTGATGTCCTCGGACATGTTACTAAGCTTATCTATTTCATAGTATACGCTTATGCCTTGTCATAACTTATAGTTCGACTAAAATGATGGTGTTGCTTTACTTACATATATTGCATTGAGATGTAATTCATATTATCACCATATGCAACCAAAGGATATTGGTTGCTAGGACAGACAAAGTGAATTGATAACGTTGTTGGAGTTAATTGCTAAACACTGGGGAGGGGGGGGATCACTTAAGGTACGATAAGGGGGATTTTACCCTTAAACATCTACCCTTGTCACGGTAGTTTCGGCCCAAAGCTCTATGTTTTTGTCAAAGAAAAAGTCTGATGACTAAAATCATGATTTAAAAATTAACCCAAAACAGTTAATTCATTAGGAAAGTTTTCTCAAAAACTAGTAAGATAGCTATGACAATTCAGATATTTTGCCTGATACATGGGCTTTTTGCTCCAAAGTAGACCCTTGTTAATGAGATCTTCCTCAAAAGTAGACTCTTGTATGGGGGATTTGTCTTAAAAGTAGGACGCTTGTTAAGGGGATTATAGTAAGAAAAATCCCTTTGCCTGTCACACACATGTGATAGCAAAACATAGCGCACCCTTCCCAAAGGACTAAACACAGAATTGTCTAAATTGCTGCATTCTGCCTTATCGTATAGCAGTGAGAAATGTCGTTAGAGAAATTGAAAAGGACAAAGGGAGTTCCAGTATGCAACAAATACTATATAGAGCACTAAAAAGTCCCACCTACCTAGGAACACAAAAGATAGAAAATGAAAAGCCAAGGTGGTGTACATTAGTCCATTCAGGAAAAACACGGCGACCTGCCATCGCCCTGTGGGGTTGATGTGGCGTAAGGCATCGTCTAGGTCCCATGAAGGTTTCTCAACCCCAGTATCCTCCCCCATGGTTGTACCTCTACTATACTCCTCTCACCTGGATCGCATCTCCCTTTCTAACTTTCTGGTTTCAAATGAAGTTATTAAGTCTGGGTGAGAAATAGATCTACCGTAATTGCTCAGTTATGTTTTATTGCCCTAAAAGAACACAGGAGTTTCATGATCGAAGGGTAAGGGTGAGGGGGTTGAGAAAATTGTAGAAAACAAAGTAAGGGCCTCTTTGAAAATTTGAAGAAGAGGATGTAATTGTTGAGTGAAGGGAAAAATGTAAACTGTAATTCATAAGCACATGGTAGCTTAAGCTAGTGAGTATGGTAATTTTGAAAAGTATGTACCTCTCATCTTTAGTCTAAGATGAGGGTCCCTTATCTTATCATGAGATACTCTCCTGTCAGAAAGTAAGCCATTTATAGATGGAGTAGACTAATCGCCCATTATCTATCTAATGTAGGTGAGTCATGGAGATATCTTCTTCTATTCTTTTATTTACAGAGATATGAATGATGTTCTGTAAACAGAGATGAACAATGAATAGATTGTTGCATTTTAAGGTTATACAGATCAGTATAAACACCCCAAGCCCCTTCTTCCTGAAAATGACCTGATGGCCGAGTGGCAGTCATTCCATTGCCAAAAGTCAATTTGGTATTTTTGTTGGTCGCCTTGTGAACCATACACTATTATCGATTTTTGTGACTAAGAATCCCACCCCCCTTTTTTCTTTCTCTGTTTCTCTATATAGAGGCCAGCGACCAGATGGAGGAGGCGGAGACATCACCGACAAGCCAACATCCAACAACCTCAGCAGTGGTAGACCAGACACCAGGACTTACCACCAAAGGGTCTTGTAAACAACAATCGCCATAGAAAAAGAAAATAATCTCAATAATAATTCCTACAGCTTTAATATTCAAACTGTTATTAATTTATGGACCAAAAGTGTAGAGACACACTTTCTTTTCTGACCACCCATGGACACTACAAACACTGACCCAGTCAGCCTAGTCAACTGATTATAAAGCCAGTTTTTCTTGTTTTTCACAAGGCCACGATACATAACCAAAACAACACGCTGCATTTTTATTTTTATCTTTTTTCTACTATTTAAGAACCTTATGAAGACCACAAGCCAAGCAGCAGGTTTTTGTGATCTTAAGATGCCATAAAGTTCTTCCTTTCACACTGTACTATTTCAAACCCAACCATGTCAAAATATTTATGGGTTTTAGCTAGTTTATATTTTTCTAAAATTTTACAAGGAGCACTGGCAACTTGTATTTTTGCAGGATCAATTGAGATCCAATCTAAATATCAGCCAGAGCCACCCTTTTTAGCGCGGTGACTAGTGAGTACTACTCGTGAGATGAGTAGACTAGTGTATGGTTCACAGTCGCCACGATGTAAGGGATAGGGAGGCCTTCCAATCTATTTTTGTTTGTGGCTCCTCTGCTATGGACTATTCCTGCTTACTATTCTAATGTTATAACAACAGTGTGTGTACTTTACTTATCAGTGAAGGAATTTTCAGAATATATCTCATACTTTTGATTTTATTCGCAGATAAGACATTTCATCATTTGGAGCCCTATGGCAGATTAGCATTAGAGCATTTTAAGATTCAGAAATGCATCCCTGTAGCCTTTGTTTTAGAATTATTCGTTTTGAAACTACTATAAATATGTAGTACAGGTTTTATCTCAGTGGGTTATGGTACAATTGGAACATATTTTCTGTATTTGAACAAAGTATTCACTGTTAAAGATCTCTATGGAGAAATCAGTGATAAAGTGTGTGTTGCCATACATGCATTTTTGTAAATCAGAGGAGGTTGAAGTGTAAGGCCACCTTGTGGAACTGCTATATTCTTTTCTGTGTACAATCTTTAGTTTACATTGAAATAATGCTTTCTCAGAATATGTATCTGCTATTGGTGATGAAAGATTAATTTAATTACTCCTTTCATTATATAAACAATTTTGTGGAATACTGAAAACATGTATGGACACCGAGGTACTTACATTGTGCTCCCCCTCTACAGAGAGGTAGAGTGATCTGGCCGGTTTGCTGACCACTGGCCCGTGACAAGGTACAGACCTATTACAAGGTGATTGGCAGTTGGGTGTGTGTGTGTGTGTGTGGGGGGGATTGAGGCAGAGCAGGCTCCTGGCTATCTGAGACAGTGTACACTCATAATGACACACCTGTTGACTATGGCAGTGAACATTGAATAAGACAGGTCCTGTGGCAGCTGAGTGAGGTGCATGCAGAATGGACAGTCTACAGACTATTAGTCCTTAGCTGAAATGGGTAGTTCAGGTTGAATTTGTGCTATATACTACCAAAAGTCCAGATGATAGTATGCCCTATCTGTCTCACCAACTGAAACTAGACACAAGATTACAAGTCGCCGCGCCATGTCTCACAGGACGATTCTCTACTATTGTATTAAAATCTACAACACTATGGTTTTATTATTCTTGTATTAACCTTGTCACTCATAACCCATGATCACCTCAGGTAGACTGAAGGCTAACATGCTAAATTCGCCATTGACCAAGTTAAACCTTTTTACCAAATAAGCTATATTTCTACAATTAAGTCAATCACGACCAAAATTCAATTTTTTTTTAATTCTTTAAAGAATATTACCAAAGCCTTCAGACTCCCTAGCCTTATCAGTATCATAAGAGTCGATTGATAGACATTACCAGTCATCAATTACTCTATCCCTGTTTTTATTATATTGTACTATGTATTGGCTCAAGACCTAAATAATGAGTACTGCAGCAGATCTTAACAATAACTTGTATCTTGTCTACCTCAAGGTCTGCCTCAGAGCCAATAATTGCATGCTTTAGGATAGCTTTTTATTCCGTTATTTCTGTGTGAACCCTAGAATTAGATATGTAGCCAGTTCTTGTATCCTACCATGACCTGAATTATTCATGTTTTTGCCAAAAGTTGCTAACAACACTTCTTTGGCAAAATTTTCTTTTGTATTACTTATAGTTTATTCATGTTCCGCCAAAAATCAGCATTGGATATCTCCTCGGTACCACTGATTTTAACTTAATGATAAGATGTAATACCTATTACTACACAGCCAGATAAAATTGTCAGTAGACCATTCTCACAAACTTCCTCCTTAAAACCTCGTGTAGAATCAAGTAGGAATGTGGGGATTTGTCAGTAGACCATTATAGGTATTGTACTTATCATATTTATTTTTCACCTTTGACTCTACCATGTAACCCAGTGTCCGAGTCTACCCACAAGCCAAGCCATACCCATAGACCGAAGGCTGGCGGTGTCAACTGCACTCAGTGACCCCGCCTCCTCCCACTGGAGGATACGCCCGTTAATCACCAGCAGCTCACTGCATGCCAGGAATTCCTAGCAGCTATGTTTAGAACAACCCCTCCTGCTGGAGGACATGCCCATTAATCACGAGCAGCTCACTGCATGCCAGGAATTCCTAGTAGCTATGTTTAGACCAACTCCTCCTGCTGGAGGACATGCCCATTAATCAGTCGAAAATCATAGAAGGTTTGCATATGATGAATTCGGAGGTATTCCAGCCCCTACTCTTTGAATTTTAGTTTCCCCCTCTATTTCTTTAGCTCAACATGTCAGGCTGGATGAGATCTTCATGTTACATATGGGTTTGGCGGTCCCAGATGCATATTTTGGGCTCCAGGGGGGTAAAATGTGCCCAAAATAACCAAAATTGTCTGGGCGAAATTGTGTCTGGGAGAATGGTATTTGAGTTACAAGCCATGTTGAGGGCTTAATTTCCTACAGAAACAATCTTCATACCTCCATGAAAATCTCAGGTTTGACCTGTAGATTAAGAAAATCACATTATCATTTATGTCAGATGTGTCCTCGCTATTGTAAAAGAAGCATACTTATAAGAATTCTTTTTCTGGGCACATGTCTGGGCGAATGACATGTAAGGCCCCATATGCACACTTTCTATGATTTGTGACCAAATTTCATGAGCAGCTCACAGCATACCGGGAATTCCCAGCAGCTATATTTAGAACCATACTGAACTCTGTGACCCCCAGTGCTATGTTTAGGATCCACCTACACACCTGCACTGGAGTTCCCCAGTTACTATATTTAGCTCACCTGATACTATTTTTAGGGTGAGCTGGGTGAGCGGCTCCTACTATAAATACCTGTAGGTGGAGCAGCTCACTCATCTTTCTACCTTCATACTTCATCCCTCACACACTCACGTGGGACAAGAGCCAACAGCTCAAGGGCTAGGCTTGGACACTGTTGGGCACCTTATACTGTATCACCATCTATACCTCGTGGACTTCAATGAATAAAGTGGATATCAAACTGGATCCCTGATTCGTCTGTATTCATCCTCATTCATCATTTACGGACTCGTTGACAGCATAGTCAGTACCTGTGTAGAGGCCATATCGAATGTACCATCAATAACGTTCCCTATTCATTAACCTCTCAAAGAATGGCCACAGCTCATCTATACATCATCATATTCCATTGACATCACATACACAATGATAAAAGAGTTTGTAATGCATATCTAGAGTCATTTAAACATGCATAAGGCCCATCTTTGGTGTCTAATATCACTTTGAAAATTAAAAATTACAACTGTTTGTACATTTGTCACTACTTGCACATCTCATAGGGTGCTATATTTATATCTTTCCATACACCAAATAATCTTTTCTCATAAGCCAAACTTGTCTACAATTGAATACAAATGACAGAAACACCATACAAGATAATAGGTTGGAACTATAAAAGAAGATCTCAAAAATACTTGTAGCCATCAGTAACATTCCCTATTCATATGTATCTTTACCTACAACAAATACTATTTTCAAATAAGCCAGACATGTCTACAATTGAGAAGAAATGCTACAAACACTATACAAGGTGGTAGGTTGATACTATGAAAAAATAACGTTGAGCATCCAGTAATATCTGTAACCATCAGTAACGTCCCTGGAACTGATCGCGGTGTGCATTGAAAAGCGCTTATATATGTACCTGGCATGGGTAATTCCTGGAGTACATAAAAAATATTTTTTATGGAAGACCCCCCCAGGCTACCTCTTGATTACATATAATAAGAAGACTGGTGACATTCCCTAACCCGGTTAGATAGACTCTATCAGTAACATTCCACTCTTGAAAATTCATAATTAAATGCATATAAAGGATAAATCATGCCCCAAGACTCACCCAAACCCTATGGAAATCTTAGCTATGACCCCCACTAAGGAATAAAAATATTATTGGTGGTGTAGAAGTGTTTCCCTTGCTATTATATGCTCAAGGAACCACATGTGCAGTAAATCTTGGAATGACCCATATATATATATATATATATATATATATATATATATATATATATATATAGAGGGAGATAGATAGATAGATAGATAGATAGATAGATAGATAGATAGATAGATAGATAGATAGAGATATACGAGTGGTGAAAGCTTTAAATTCCTTCTATGTGCCCACTGTGGTATAAATGTGGCATTAGGTCTGTTACTAACTGGTTTTGTTAAGACATGACAGTTCCTAGTTAGTGAACCTACAACTGTTCAATATTTTACTGGGCCAAGACCGTATCACATAGTAGATTTCACACTATCAGCAGCTAATCACAGTCACTGTGTCAATGATATCTCCAAGGTACAGGAGGGCATTTCAATATGGTATGTATTGCTATTGTTTTATAATGCCCTCCAGCTGTGCCTAGGCCAAGAAAAGAAATTGTGTTTTTCCAGTAACATGATCCACATGTCCAGGGTCGGTAGTTATTACATGAAGGGACCAATAGTGTCTACATTTACACGTACAAAACAGTGACAGATCTAACAAAGTCTATACCAAAAAAAAAAAAAATGTCGAAATAACGTTAACAATGGAATCCTTGTCTGAAAGGTGCCAGATATATCGCTATTTTCAAAGAGATTCCATAAATGCACCACTCTACTGCCCGCCTGAAGCTTTTTGTTAAAATTACACTAGTCCATTTCAATACAAGTATAAATGTAGTTCAATGTTTTGTTTCTGGGTCAACAGACCTAGCTCTGGACAAAACCATACAACATATATAAAAGCATTACGAATATGAGAGAAAATGACTGTATTAACAGTAGTGAAGATTTCCAACACCAGGTGGTAGCACCATACAGAAGGTGCACCATTTCATGTTGATCACATCCCTTATGAGAATACCGAATTAGCCTGTATAAGCGCCGGGTCTTGAATGTGCACCAGTCTTGAATACGCGGGGAGTGTACAGGGGTATTCAATTTTTAAAATACACTATAATCTAAGTCTTGAATAAGCGCCGGTCTTGAATGAGCACAGGGGATACTTGAAATTAATTGCTTTATGTTCTCTCGACATAATGCAAGCCAAATGGCTGATTTGGGCCCAAAGGCTACCAGTCATGAAGCAGTCTGAAATTGGCCCCTATTATATGATCTCCCTACCTACCACCTTGTATATGGAGTTCATTATCACTATTAGTACCATAGGAGGTTAAACCTCAGGACGTATCATACCTCAGCACAGAAAAATCTAGAATGGTATTAAAATCCAGTTCTGCTCACGCACAATTGTCTTTATTTGATCTAAAATGGCAATACATTGAAAGAAATTTTGAGTTTTTTCTTATGGATATGTTGACATTGTAGACAGACTTAGTTACTCCTTCCATGCTAGGTACGTTCCACATGCCCCAAATGTGGTGCACATATTTCTTCAGCACCAAAAGAGGATGTATGCTGCGCATTTCCAAGAAAATTTGCAAAAAAATATAGAAATAAAGTGTCGTTCTCGCAATTCATCTAACTGTGACTTTCTGTCATGTTATACAATGCCTTATTGCCGAATCATCCTTTTCATTAAGCTTTAACATTTTCAAGTGAAATGGGAAATAACTACAATGTAGGTGGTAAACAACCTACTACTCTTCTACCACATTATTTTGTCTTTGTCTATCTCTTACTTTGTTTCTGTGTTCATGACTAAACACTCTTTTTTTCATACATTGTTTGTCATGTAGGCACTGGGCATATTTCTAATTCTCAACTTAGATACCAAGTCTACATTGTTTTTGGAGCCTCAGATCTCCTTTGCTCCGCCACTGCATACCTTTCTGGGAAAGTCTAACAGATAAGACATAGTTAATGGCACACCCCTGTGCATTACCTGTGACACTCTACCCAGCAAATTGTCGTCATCTGTCGCCATGATTGGTCATCAATGGTGACTCCTTTTTGAGTGATAACTCATTCCGTCAGTCTGTGTGTTAGACTTACGTGGCATAGCAATTGCTATTCCTGGTGATCTTGTGCTATAACAACGTTGTGTTACATCTAGCGACATGTGTCAGCCACTTCACACAGGTTGACGAGGACTCACAACAATTTGCTGGGTATGTCCCTTGTTCTATTAATCTCTGGAGGTTAATTCAAAATAGTGCTAATTTACCACTGTTTTGAACTAACCGGTTACATAGTATGCAAAAAAAAATATCACAGCAATACCACTGAAATGTTACGCCATTGCAGGCGCCATTGACACTTCCGGTGTTGTCCAGATGACCCTATTTGTGAGTGTCACATGTAACGCATATACCATGTGATGCTAATGAAGCTATTATTATAGGGAATTTTAGTTCATGGCCTTAAGAGTTAAAATGAAATATATTGGCATTCCGTGTGTTAAAAGCGGTGCAAATATTTACAATTTTGTCTCCTCTTCACCAATTCTCATATTACACACTATTTGTACCTTTGTTCTCAGTGCTTATAGACAGATCCTTTTTGCCTGTTTTTTTTGTGCTAATATTGGGTCATTTTCCCTTAGGTATATAAATTTAGGAATCATGTCATGACTTGTCCATGAACTCAGTGTTTGATGAAGGAGGCCTAACAAATTGGCACTACATGACATTGAACAACAAGCTAATGATACATTATCGCTCTATCATTAGGAGCTAAATAGGGGGTTCACAGTTCACACCGTTTGCTTATGATATACACCTCTCTCAGCAAGCATTTGAATACAGGTATATATGGATATTTTTAAACATTTCTATTTTTTAAAGGATTACTACGCTATGATATCTATACATTTGTACCCATAGTTTGAACACAGTTTTTTTCTTCTGTCTAAACTATGTTCTATTCTATTTCATTCATCCTTATTACTAAGTGACAATATGCTGGGTTTGTGTATTTATGTAATAGTCCAGAAAATACCGCTTCTTGAATGTGTTTTCCATAGTAAAGAAGTGCGTTTAGTACTCATTGAACCGGAACACCGAAACACTCATGCTGTGATATAACAACAGGGAAAAAGTCAGTGCAGCATTCCTGTAATGAGCTGTTGACACTAACACAGGTCTAGTGGCCAATAACTAGTAGATGTGTGCATCATTCCTGTAATCAGCTGTTGACACTAACACAGGTCTAGTGGCCAATAACTAGTAGATGTGGCTGCAGGACAGTGACTTTTCTAGCAATCCTTTAAAATCTGGCATTTGGCCAGTAGAAAACCTGAAAATACGTAACTGAAACCTAGTCTGCTGGCCCAGGTGGCTAAATGCCCAAAATGTTAATGCTCACCCACACTGTAAATTATAAACTATAAGTTCACAGCAGAAATCACTGTGTACCTGTGTTATTGTCTTATGCGCTGGTTCCATTGTCGCCGGTTGGGCGACTCTTTGCTACTCTGACCAATTTTTTCCATACTTTCGCAATATAAAAATCACCTGATAAGTGAAAGTTCGCCCAACTGACGAGAGGGGAACCAACTGTTAAAATCACTGTTTACTTAATTTAACTACCGTAAATTCTCTCATATTAGCCACTCCCTGTCATAAGCCACACCCCCAACTGTGGGAGAAGCTATAGGCCATAACCCAGCCTTGAAAATTGGCATGCAGTTTAGTACTGCTTTATAGTGTAAAATAACCTCATATAAGCTGCACCCTGACTTTGGGCTATTCCTATAAGCCTACTTTTCAATTGGTTTCTGGTACTAGCTGCAGCTTATATGAAAGAGTTTATGGTATTTACAGTATAGGTATATGGCTTGTTCCGACGAAATGGGGACAAATGGGTATTTTGACATTAGCTTGTTGTATTTCTTCACTAATCATTTAATACCAATTTTAATGACCAGGCTCAGGCTCATGTAGACCTTTAATGGTATATAGTTTTGCATATCTATGACTGATATTAAGTGTGCGAGAAGCCAAAAATAAGTAAAAAATAGCAATTTTTGTGATTTTCTACTAAAAATTCATTGTAATCTGGTGGCAAGTTAAATCAATTTGAAGAAGTATTTTGCTTTTCTGGTTATTTTCATATAGAATGCATATGGAAGGAATGCTAGAAGTGTCTTAACCAAATACAGCACGTGTACTTGTGAGTGTGAGTGATTTTGTAAAGTTTTCTTAGGCTACGCTTTACATTATATAATACATGTCCTCAGGATTTCCCATATTAGATGACCATTGATATTAAAAGTGCTTATTAACTACCCCTTGCACATACATATGTTAAAAAAAAGAGAGTGAGAAAATATTAAAAATTCTCAGCAGAGTGCCACTCTGAAGTTCATGATAAGTGTTTGGATAACTTTTCTTAGGCTATGCTTTACATTTTATAAATCAACACAGCTCTTGCAGGTATTATATTTAACTATCCATTGTCCCCCATATATAACTCCATAATGAAAGTGACAATGGGTCAGGTCGCCAGAAAGCAGTAGATTTTGTGTTTTTGGGTCATTTTGGACTCTTATGGCTCTAGAGAAAGAAGTTGCAAATCAATCTTGTTTTACATAGACTCATTTGATAGACAACACTTAGGGCTATCAGAAAGATGTAAATTTGTGGCCATCCATCAAAAACTCTCAGACTTATAGCTTGCCGAAGTGAGAAAAACAGTCAAATTTGTTCTTTTTTGATTTTTTTGTACTGTTTACAAATGTTCTGTATTGAGTAAAGAACATCTGGAGTAACCCAAAGTTATTTTTTGTATTGTATATGATCATAGGTATCATTTCCATCAGGTTTGAACATGTTACTGAGTGAGGATTTTTCATTGTGTGTCTTTGAAAATGGAAATCTGTAATTTGTATCGTCCGATACCAAAATCTAAATCAGTTATAAAACATGGAAAAAATTAATCTTCATAATCTTTGTTATTACCCATATGAAGGGCTTTATTATCCCCTACTTTGGTGAAAAAAATTGTGTGTCCAGCAGCATTTGTCTCCATGTGAGAGCAGCTTATGTGAAATAATTCTGATAAAAGTACCGGACGTTACGTAACGTCCGGTACTTTTATCATCATATAGGAGGCAGTCTACTGTACATGCATAACTTAAATTCTGTTCCATTCTGTTATTGAAGTCAATAATAGACATATTGTCCTTGTTAATTAATGTGTTTGTTATGCATAATGGGACATTCTTATATTACTGAGAGCAACTTCAATTACCTCTATATTTCATTTTTTTGGTACCGGACGTTACATGACACAAAACAAGCAATAAAAATGGAACCGGATGGGCTAGATCGGTATTTTTTGGTTTTCTGAGTTGAGTGGAAGTCCCTTCACAGTTTTGTTAAGGTTATATAAAGGAATTAGAAAATTAATTTTAAAGGCCCTTCAAGGGCATAATCTTACACTTTCTGACGACCTGACCCCAATATGTGAAAATAATGGAACATTGGTATAAAAACAAAGCAGTATGGGATCAAATATGTAGTCATTCTGCAGCGATCAGGCTACGGTTTACGTTAGGCTATGCTTTACACTAGACCATTTATATAAGACCAGCAGCCCTGTATGTGCATTGTTAGGCTACACTTTCCACTTGGTCATCTTAGTGGTACTCATAGTGTATGTGTATGCTGGGTTATAACTTACTACATGTTTATCATTAGGCTACTCTTTACATTAGGTTACGCTTTATGCTTCTATAATACCTCTCACATAAGCCTACCTCTCTTATAAGCCACCCCCCAAACTTAATTAAATTGATAGCTAAATGTTGACAAATTTAAATTGTTTTAGAATGTCATAACTGGAATCAATACCTTGCTCATGAGCAGACTCCCTATATCAAACAAATTTATGAGCTGAATTGCTATTTAAATCTCCCAAAGAAATCCTTGGTTTTACAGAAGTCCATTAACAGAGAAACAGCAGACATGTACATCAGGCTATGCTTTCTCTCTTGAAAGATATGGGTATAGATGTTTAGTAGGCATAGCTCTTCTTTATACTGGTTTGATTAACAATTATAGTTCAGCTTAGGCTATGCTTCACATTGTCTTATTCATGGTGGTTGAAAACATGATAAAACCAGCCAATGGGCAGAACATCGATTCAGTGATCAATGTACTTTAGTACCTCACATAAACCATGATCATACTGCTCCTTATAGAGCCTTCCCAAAGAGGGGATGCACCTTATAGGCAGGGTAAATTTATATCAGAGTAGTACTAACATAATCAAAATTAACCCCCAGGTGCACCTTTTAGCATTTCCTTCAACTCAGGGTGCAACTTATATATATATATATATATATATATATATATATATATATATATATATGTTTATTCAGTTTTGATTGTACATAGGATAGGCTATGCACCCTTAGGTAATGCCTGTTTTTCATCCAGTGGACAATAAATGTCTCTAAATCCAGATATTTCTTTAGTTGAAGTACAATAACATGTGTTAAATATAGATCACTAGTTGTTAGTAACTTCTTTGCACAATTTAAATGGTGTTTGATGGCCTGTACCATAAATAACTGTGGTTAGTAAGTGAAAGAGCATGAATTCAGTAGGTTTATTATCTATTCCACTTTAGAATTTGTTTTGATGGTGTAAAGTATGTGGAGAATTATTATAGTATTTATGGAGACTGGATATCATCCAGCTCCCTAAGTGTCTTATCTCCCAAAGAAATCCTTGGTTTTACAGAAGTCCATTAACAGAGAAACAGCAGACATGTACATCAGGCTATGCTTTCTCTCTTGAAAGATATGGGTATAGATGTTTAGTAGGCGTAGCTCTTCTTTATACTGGTTTGATTAACAATTATAGTTCAGCTTAGGCTATGCTTCACATTGTCTTATTCATGGTGGTTGAAAACATGATAAAACCAGCCAATGGGCAGAACATCGATTCAGTGATCAATGTACTTTAGTACCTCACATAAACCATGATCATACTGCTCCTTATAGAGCCTTCCCAAAGAGGGGATGCACCTTATAGGCAGGGTAAATTTATATCAGAGTAGTACTAACATAATCAAAATTAACCCCCAGGTGCACCTTTTAGCATTTCCTTCAACTCAGGGTGCAACTTATATATATATATATATATATATATATATATATATGGGTCATTCCAAGTTTTACTGGTCAGGGGTGGCCTGGATCAAGAATCTACAAACTCAGTATTTCTTAATAACATTATATTTTATCGATAGCCTTATATCTTGGCTTATTAAAAAGTTTCATTCAAGGATCCAACTCCTAGGGGGTCAGTTTTTATCGCAGATGCCGTAAAACCTTCTAAAAAGGGGGTACGTTAATGATCGTAATCAATCAAACATGAATAACACCACTAATAAGAGGCCTGGAAACACTAAATATTGTGGCCAGACTGGTACAATACATGACTTTATGTATACCAAAAAGCTAAAGTGGGGCCCGAAAACTCTTGAAGTTACGCATAGGTGGATAAATTGGAAAATGTGAAAATTTGTGAATTTATTTACCATTTTTTAACTTTAGCCTAGCTCATTCAAAATCCTTCATACAATGACTATATTAACTGTCCATTGTCTCTAGTAGACCTACTATACATAATAATTAGAATTGGCCTGATATATCATACCTATACTTCATAGTTGGTGCTTGCGTAGAGGCCATTATATTACACATATTATCATTAACATACCCTATTTGTTAACCTCTCAAAGAATGGCCACAGCTCATCTATACATCATCATATGCCATTGTTATCACATAAACCATCACAAGAGAGGTTGTACTATCTATCTAGAGTCATTTAAACATACATAAGGCCGATCTTGGGTGTTCAATATCACTTTGAAAATTAAAATCACAACTTTTTCAACACTTCTCGCGGCCTTCGCTTGCAGCACAGTACAAAAATATACACTTATATACCTTAAATACTCTTTCCTGAGGGTAAATGAGATCATAATACATATATAGAGTCATTTAACCATTGATAAGGCCCATCTTGGGTGTTTAATATCACTTTGGAAATTAAAAATCACAAAATTTCTACACTTCTCGCAACGCGTGCATGCCATGGCGTACAGTAATATGCCTCTAAATACCTCAGATACTCTTTCATAATAAGCCAAACATCACTACTATTTAATAGAAATGATACAAAAACCATATTTGGTCATAGGTTGAAAAAATATAATTGTAACTTTGTTCATCTCTTAATCCTCGTACCGTCATTAACGTACCCCGGTCTTTAACCTATCAAAGAATGGCCACAGCTCAACTATACACCATCATATACCATTGTCATGGCACACACATTGACAAAAGAGATTGTACTACCTATCTAGAGTCATTTAAACATATATAAGTCCCATATTGGGTGTCCAATATCACTTTGAAAATTAAAAATCACAAAATTTCTACACTTCTCGCAATGTCTGCATGTCATGGAGTGCTAAAATGTATCTTTATATACACCAAATAGTATTTTTTGATAAGCCACACACCTCTACTATTGAATAGAAATGTTAGAAATACCATACCAAGTGATACGTTGAAAATATAGAATTTTTACTTTGTTAATGTCAAAATTGCTCGTACCGGTCATTAACGTACCCCAGTCGTTAAGCTATCAAAGAATGGCCACAGCTCAACTCTTCCCCATCATATACCATTGGCATTGTACACACATTGACAAAAGAGATTGTACTACCTATCTAGAGTCATTTAAACATATATAAGTCCCATATTGGGTGTCCAATATCACTTTTAGAATTAAATATCACAACACTTCTCGCAACCTCTGGTTGCCACACTGTACAAAAATATACCTATAGATAATAAATAAGTAAACAAGGTACATCTCAGTGCTGTAGATTGGGCCAGAGGGTGCAGCGGGCAGCCCCAAGCGGGTGAACCCAGGCTTTCTATAGAACAAGCTGCCAGCCACTCCCACTCGCTCAAACTCCAGCAACTGAGATGTAATACTTGTGTGAAACAAACAGAACCATT
The DNA here is from genome assembly GCA_949317995.1 of Acholoe squamosa. Lineage (NCBI taxonomy): Eukaryota > Metazoa > Annelida > Polychaeta > Phyllodocida > Polynoidae > Acholoe > Acholoe squamosa. Next base: position 12,356,862 of record OX439042.1, read on the forward strand.
TAGCACCTATTGGCAAGTCTGTTGTCTTCCTCCTTACGGTGCTTTATTAGTTTCATGTTGGCCATTTTGACTGTGTTATCATGAAGGATGTGGCCCCAGACGGTGGAGTTCCCATACCGCTTCTTGTTCACATAGCCAAGGATGGTATTATGGTATATAAACTGGACACTGGGCTTGGTTGGGAACTTTTGGCAAGTAAGGTTTTTCTTCGGTTGAATGAGGAACATGACCTCATATATGTCACTCTCACTGTCCACAGCTAAGACCTTGCCCATGTGCCATGCGTCCTTGGTGGAGTCTGACTCGTGCAGGAATGCGCAGGCGACAAACTGTCCCTCTTGGTACTCATCCTGCACGAATACAGCCGTATCCTCAATGTCCATTGTCGGTCCGCCCTCAAAAACGGGGTGTGAGGTTGGTCCGTCCTGTCGCATGTGCTTTGTGACGGAGGCCTCAACTGAACGCTCCGCAGCACGCTTACGTGCGGCACACGGAGGCACATTTGCCGCAGCTTGGTCTCGTATCGCGCCGAAGCTGCGGCATGGAGCCGGGCCGCCTTTTCTCGGTCCTCCAGGTCCTCCTGGTCCTCCAGGTCCTCCTGGTCCTCCAGGTCCTCCTCCACGTCTGGGGCATCAGCGGGCTCCCGCACACTCCTCTTAGGGCAACGGGGGGGGGGGTCACCCCCACCGCCACTGGGGCTATGTCAGCCATCTGCAAAAATGAGAAGAAATACATTAAATAAAAAGGTAAATAGTGATTAAACAAGTTCCTATATGCTGACAAAGGATGTACAACAACGCCAAAGATTTTATCAGAGTTTTTTATGCTGATATGGTAGTTCATAGTGAGGAAATCAGTAGATTTTGAGATAATAAGGATTTTTTTAGTGTTTGAATACTGATAAGATATACATAAATAAATAGGAAAAAAATATTCATCATGTTCCTATATGCTTACAAATGATGTACAGTAACCCCGGAAGTTCAATCAGCTGATTAATTGCTAATATGGAAATTTATACTGACAAAATATAAGAAAAATGCTGAAATATACCCACCACAAAAATTCTTTGGAAAAAAAGTATTCAGTATCTAACCAATGGCACTTGTGTGAGTTAGAGGTACCATAGGGGCATGTCATGGTGAAATATGATGGAGCTATGTGCACTGGAAGTGCCACTTGTGTGGAAAATACAGAATAAGAAGGGGGGGTACGTTAATGATCGCAAAGGTTTATAACCACTCAGCAGTGGGGGCTTTGTGCAAGGGTGAGCTTACCTGGTCAACACAACAGAGGGGGGACATGTCTAACATAGCCACCATAAAACATTCCCCTGAATCCAAGATGGCGACCAGTAGGCAGGCATCTTGCCACCGGGGTACGTTAATGACCGACGAGCACTATCTCCCTAAATTTGGCCACTATGGCTATGCTTTCGATCCCACAGGAGGATTAACACACCAAAATGCCCAAATAGAGGTAGGAAAAGGAATATAACCCAAAAAAACCATGGGAAAAGCACAATTTTGGCCGTGAGGGGGCCTAAAAGTTCACGATGAGGCAGAAATTTGGCCATTCAAGCCCAAATTGGGGTGGGGGGGTCATCTCAAAACACCCAAACATGGCCCAAAATGCATCTTACACATGTAGGGGGTCCTATTCTAAAGGATTATCAACAATTTAGACCCAAGGGTACATCATCTCGGCCAGGAGAGGCCAAATTCTGCTTGCCGAGCGAAAAATCATTAACGTACCCCAATTTTGAAAATACAGCCCGGGGTGGCCAAAGCTTCACCCTGGGGCCCCAGGCTGCATCGCAGGCCTCACCCCGCAACACATTTTACCCCCTAGCATCCAAAATACATCGTTTCGGTACACAAAAAGCGATCTACGGCCCCCCACAGACATCTCCAACAATATTTCATTGGAATTTCATGGAATTTCGTGGAATTTCCTTACCTTTTTCGCGAATTGGGGGTTCCTTTTGCAGTAGAACTCTGCCTAGGGGTAGCTATAAACAAGCTGTGACCTCCTCTGAGCTGAAACACGGTACCCGGATGCAGGCCACTTCCGCCGGGCAACAGGAAGTTGTTTTTCTCTTCCCGCGCTGTTTTTCCTGCCGCCGATCATTAACGTACCCCGCTTACGAGGAGACCCCCCATACAGCCAAACCAGACTGTATTTAGCCACAATTCTTGTTCAGGCATGATGTATTTACTCTAAAAGTGGCCATAGACTGTGGGAATTGTATGTATTTGGTTTATTTTATTCTATTTAGAGGCAAAAGCCCGGGGTACGTTAATGATCGCGGTGTGCATTGAAAATCACTTATATGTGCCTGGCAAGGGTAATTCCCGGAGTACATGAAAAATTTTTTTATGGAAGACTCCCCCCTAGGGTACCTCTTAATTGCATATAATAAGAACACTGATAATATTCCCTAACCAGGTTAGATAGGCTCTATCATTAACGTACCCCACATGAAAATTTATAATTAAATGCATATAGAAGATAAATTATGCCCCAAGACCCACCCAAACCATATGGAAATCTTAGCTGTGACCCCCCACTAAGGAATAAAAATATTATTGGTGGTGTAGAAGTGTTTCCCTTGCTATTATATGCCCAAGAAGCCACCTGACCAGTAAAACCTGGAATGACCCATATATATATATATATGTTTATTCAGTTTTGATTGTACATAGGATAGGCTATGCACCCTTAGGTAATGCCTGTTTTTCATCCAGTGGACAATAAATGTCTCTAAATCCAGATATTTCTTTAGTTGAAGTACAATAACATGTGTTAAATATAGATCACTAGTTGTTAGTAACTTCTTTGCACAATTTAAATGGTGTTTGATGGCCTGTACCATAAATAACTGTGGTTAGTAAGTGAAAGAGCATGAATTCAGTAGGTTTATTATCTATTCCACTTTAGAATTTGTTTTGATGGTGTAAAGTATGTGGAGAACTATTATAGTATTTATGGAGGCTGGATATCATCCAGCTCCCTAAGTGTCTTATCATACATCACTCTCAGCCTATCACCAAACCTTGAATATTCTTCAATTTCCCTGTATTCATTTCCAAGGGAATTCCACAATGCAGCACATTTATATTCTACTCCTTTTTGAACTTTGACTCTGCGGGTAAAGAAGGTTTTTAACAGCCTGTTATCATGTGCTCGTGTACAAAGTTGTCTATTGTCCACATAGTTTTTAATCCAGACTTCTTTTAAATGCAAATTTTAGAAAGTGTTGTTCCCTTCTTAACCAGAGTGGTAATACCTTGTATTTTTGATGTAATTGTAATTTGTCTAAGAAGGGAGGGGATCTGTTGCAGATGCGTAAGCATCTGTTTAAATGTAGTTGCATTTCATCAAGTTTGCCTTTTGGGGCTGCACTATAGATGATATCGCCATAATCAATGTATGGGATTATCATTTTTGTTACAACGTCTAGGGCTGCTTTTTCTGTAAGATGCTTTCTTACTTTACGTAACAAGTAAATCTTGTGAGATACATTTTTAGACAAGACTTGCATGTGTTTATTGAAAGTTAACTTACTATCCAGCGTAACACCTAGATATTTGTACGTGGGGACGTATTTAATTTCTTGGTTTTGAACCTGCAAATTGATTTTTGGATGTTTATTGAGCATTGTCTTGGTACCGAATGTCATTAGTTTAGTTTTACCAATATTCAGTGAAAGTTTGTTTGCCTCACACCATCTTACTAAGTTAAATGTGTCATTTGTGATGTGTTGAATAATCTCAGGAGTTTGTTCTTTATAGGATATAAAAATAGCAGTGTCATCCGCATAGTGCTGTGCCTTCATGTGGTTTAGACAGGAAGCAAGATCGTTTATATAAATGATAAAAAGTAAGGGCCCTAACGTGGAACCTTGGGGTACCCCATGAGAAATTTTATGTGGTTCTGATGTGGTGTTATTGGCTCTAGTACATTGGGTTCTGTTTGTAAGATAGGATTCTAATAGTTTTTTTGCATTTTGGCTGAGACCAATTTTTTCTAGTTTTCTTAACATGATTTTATGATCTAGGGTGTCAAATGCTTTCCGAAAATCAATAAATATACAGGATGTCACAGAGTTTTTATTTAATGCTTTGTAAATGTGATCAGTGAATTTTGCAAGGCTGTGGACAGTGGAACGCTCTTCTCTAAAACCATTTTGATCCTCTGTTAATATATTATTATCTTTTAGATGTGTAGACAATTGAGTATGCAATATTTTTTCAGTAAGCTTTGAGGGGAGTGGAAGGATGGAGATAGGTCTATAATTATTGACTTGAGTCTTATCACCTTCTTTAGGGATAGGAGTTACTGTAGCATTTTTCCATAAATCAGGGAAGCTTGACTTTTTGATAGTGTTGTCAATGATATGCTTAAAGTGAAGTGGAAGAGTAGTTAGTGCATCTTTTAACACTGCAGTAGATATGTATGGTATGCCAGAGGGTTTATTTATATTTATATTTTTTATGACCTTGATAACTTCTTCATCTGTGGGTAGTCGAAAGTTAAAATGTGGGGGAAGTACATTCTGTGTATATACCCAGGGTTCAGTCATGTTTTTTGCTAGATTTGCCCCTATGTTTGAAAAATATTGATTTATGTATTCTGCCGTTTGATTATGATCCACTTGTACCCCTTCGGAATCAGTAATATTAATGTTTGCTACATTGGATTTGGGGTTAATAACATTGTTAATTTCTTTCCAATATTGTCGGGGGTTTTCAAGGCTTGCATTGATTTTGTTTTTATGGAATGCATTTTTTGCTGTACGGTTTAATGCTTTTGAGCGCCTCTTAAGAAATTCTGCAATCCTCATGTCATCAATATTTTTTGTTTTCCTGGCATGTTTCATGGCAATGTTCTTTTCATTTATAAGATCCAATAGTTCCCTCGTAATCCATGGTTTTTTGGATTGTTTAAAATTTGACTGTCTAATTGGGCATGTAATGTTCAATAGAAATTCAACCTGATTAATAAAAAGTTGCCAGGCTTCCTCTGGGTCCTCTGAGTCCCAGAAGGCATTCCAATCACTATTTTTAAGACCAAGTACGAAGTTCTCCTTTACATAATGCTTATATGAGCGACCAAAAAATGATTACTTTTCTTTAGGGGGGGAATATATTTTCTCGTGATGTATACTGGTTCATGATCACTAATATTAATAAAACAATTTCCGCAACTTTTGATGTGGTCTGAATTGGTGGATATTAGGTCCAGAAGTGAAAATTCGTAGTTTGGATTAAAATAGGTTGGTTTTTTGATTATCTGTTTTATTCCGAGAAAATTAAAAAGGTGTGTGAGTGCCTTGACTTGTGGATCATTTCTATGTAGCATGTTGGTATTCATGTCACCCATAATGAAAACCTCATTGTCCTTTAAAGGGCCCAGGTTTCTCATTGCTTTTGATAATGTCTCACTGAAGTTATGAAAGTTTCCATCGGGAGGTCTGTATACTGAAGCAATTACAACAGGTTTCAGGTTTGGTTTTGAAAGTGTGGCCCACATAATTTCAATGTCAGCATTGCTGGTATTCAAGTGAGAGACATTTGTCTCTGATACTGTCACACTCTCATGCACAAAAATGGCCACACCACCCCCTTTTTTAATTTTGCCATTTTCAATACGTTGTCTATCCAACCTTAATAGATGATAGTGGTCAATTGCAACTTGGTTTGATTGTAATTTTTCACTCAGCCAGGTCTCTGAGATGGTTAAGCAGTGAAGACCATTGTCTTCCATAGCTAGTCCCAGGTCACTTATATTGGCTGGGAGACTATGAGCATTCCAATGTGCCATGTGTGTACATGAAGTACATGAAGTGTGCCTTATACATGAGGTGTTACGCCTACAATGGATATATTGTTGGTCAATATAGATAAACCACATGTTTTTGAGCTATGTGAGCCACTTACAGCTTTATATGTTTATCTCCTCCCCCCATGGAAGAGGAAATAATATGATTTGACCATATGCCCAATTGATGTTTAGATGAAGACAAAGGATATAATGGACATCTATTTCTAGATGGTTGGTTAGGCTGATTGGTCTAGCTCTAATTGCATTAAGAGGCAGATAGGATATGTTCAGTTACGCTTTAAGCTATCTTATTGACCTGACCATGAATATATGTTTATATGTGTAACATTATCAAGCATGTATGAAATGAACTTGAAACACATGCTTTCACAGAGTTTATAATAACAGGTTATCAATATAGTGAGCATTACTGAAATCTGATTATGTATACATTCTTATAGTGTTTCCAGAACATTCTGTATTATTATGCTACGCTTTACACTCATTTATGCCTATTGATAGGGCAAATCATATAGAAATAGTATTCTTACTAAACTTTAGCCTGACCTTTAAGACGCACCTCATACATAGGGTATTACAGTACATTGGTCTCTCAGAATAGATTACAGAGATTTTAAGCCATGCTTCTATGTTTATCTTCCACCATACAAGAGGAAATATTATGATTTGACCATATGGCCAATATCATAAAGTAATGGGTTATATTTAAAAAAAAAAAGAGATTTATTGGTATTGTGTGATATCTAACATAAAATCATACCAATTCTCTTTCATTTCTAAGCAGCAGAAAAGATCCAATAAATTTCTCTGAGGTTATACAGAAACACTGCATACAGAATCAAGAGTACTGAATACTTACAAGCAATACATTAGGCTACTCTTTACACCGCTTTACACCATTTCACACACAAATCTCAATAATTAGGACTTAGGACAGAGGTAAGTCACATATACTATTTAAAAGTTTATCCCTTCCACTTTAAAGTATTGAAGAAATATAGATTTTTCAGTAAGTTCCCAATCAGGAAAGCTATTTGAAAGGAAGTCTAATACCAGAACACATAGAAATGACTTACATTTCTAACATGTATATTTACAGCAATATCTCTCATTTGAGGCAAAAAAATTTATAGTCACCATAATGTACCAGTATCTTACATATTTATATTTCCCAGCCTGACCTCTCAACATAATACCTGCTACCTAACACAAAGAGGAAATTAAATCCAAAAAGAAATAGGTCAATAGTGATTGGTTGGGGATGTAAAGAGTAGCCTAACGGTTTTTAGTGTATATTTGTACATCATAGCTTTGGTTAGCCACCATTTAAACAGTTTTGATATTTGAGGTAGCCAATTTCACACTAAGTTAGACCAATACCTGAACTATCATATGGTAAAAAGATTTTTTATATCCTTAAACATTTCTATTTCACCCCCTGCTGGCCCATATGTCCCCAGTTCACCGGATTAAGCCATATATAAGCTGCAGCCTGAGTTTCTGGCTTTGTATATGAATGAGCCACATCAAGAAAACACGTCATTCATATAATGGTCTCCTTAATCCCATACTGTAACTTGATTTAGTGCAACACACAATAGCACCAATTGGAGTATGTTCATTTTCTAAAAATCACCCTAGATAGAATAGATATAGATCCTTCCTTCATAATGTAGACTGGTCATGACTCAAAATATGTATTTGACCGTGACAATTTTGAGCACCAGGCTATTGCTTAAAAACACTCTGATTCTGACTAAACTGAATAAAATGTAGAGTTACTATCTCCAATCTAGCCCTTGAAAAAACGAATAATCCCTTGGAGAAATGCCCTCCTGGTATTTCATCCAAAACAGAAAACAACATGTGTACTGGTTTTACATTTATTGGCATTATTTTCTACATGGTTATTGACCAATCAGTGCTCCTGCAGTATTCACTTATGTCTGAAGACCACAATTGTATATGACTTCCAATTTGCCGCAGGATTTCCCTCACTCAGACCTGATATAGTCTATTTCTATTGAAAGCCCTGTTTTAACAACACGCCTAGTATCCCTGGAAACCAAATATTGTTCTCTCATTAAGAACAGGTTTATAATAATACTAATCATAGATTTTTCTGGGCAAGCCCTCTGTAAAAGGACACACCTAGCATTCTTAGAAACCCAGGATATCTCAGTATGAAGGCAGCTTGTCAACCTGGAACACCTCAAGCATATTCCTCTTATGATATCATCATTCAGTTTTTTATTTGAATAGGTCATACCTTGCCTATGACATCCATAATCTAGAATTTATGTAAGACAAGGCAAAATCATACTATAGCCCCCTGTCAAAGCACGGATCCTGTACTGAATAAACGGAATACACCTTACTCCCTGACAACTAACGAGAGAAGAGGGGGTTAAATTCTGGGCACTCTTGTCAGAGAGGGGGCTAATGTCGGAGTATTATATACCATCCATTCACCTGAAAAGAAACTTAGATCAGTACCAGGGGGGAGAAACCCTCCTACAAGGTAAAAGGGCTCTATAAGGGGGGAGATATAGGAAAACGGGGCTTGGTCTTTTTGGGGTAGTTAATATGTGTTCAAAACAGTGTATTTTAGTCAGAGAGGGGGCTAATGTCGGAGTAATCTAGTCAGAGAGGGGGATAATGTCGGAGTAATCTAGTCAGAGGTGGGGCTAATGTCGGAGTAATCTAGTCAGGGAGGGGGCTAATGTTGGAGTAATCTAGTCAGAGGTGGGGCTAATGTCGGAGTAATCTAGTCAGAGAGGGGGATAATGTCGGAGTAATCTAGTCAGAGGTGGGGCTAATGTCGGAGTAATCTAGTCAGGGAGGGGGCTAATGTCAGAGTAATCTAGTCAGAGAGGGGGCTAATGTCAGAGTAATCTAGTCAGAGAGGGGGATAATGTCGGAGTAATCTAGTCAGGGAGGGGGCTAATGTCGGAGTAATCTAGTCAGAGAGGGGGCTAATGTCAGAGTAATCTAGTCAGAGAGGGGGCTAATGTCGGAGTAATCTAGTCAGAGAGGGGGCTAATGTCGGAGTAATCTAGTCAGGGAGGGGGCTAATGTCGGAGTAATCTAGTCAGAGAGGGGGCTAATGTCGGAGTAATCTAGTCAGGGAGGGGGCTAATGTCGGAGTAATCTAGTCAGGGAGGGGGCTAATGTCGGAGTAATCTAGTCAGAGAGGGGGCTAATGTCGGAGTAATCTAGTCAGAGAGGGGGCTAATGTCGGAGTAATCTAGTCAGGGAGGGGGCTAATGTCGGAGTAATCTAGTCAGAGGTGGGGCTAATGTCAGAGTAATCTAGTCAGAGAGGGGGCTAATGTCGGAGTAATCTAGTCAGAGAGGGGGCTAATGTCGGAGTAATCTAGTCAGGGAGGGGGCTAATGTCGGAGTAATCTAGTCAGAGAGGGGGCTAATGTCGGAGTAATCTAGTCAGGGAGGGGGCTAATGTTGGAGTAATCTAGTCAGAGAGGGGGCTAATGTCGGAGTAATCTAGTCAGAGAGGGGGCTAATGTCGGAGTAATCTAGTCAGGGAGGGGGCTAATGTCGGAGTAATCTAGTCAGAGGTGGGGCTAATGTCGGAGTAATCTAGTCAGGGAGGGGGCTAATGTCGGAGTAATCTAGTCAGAGAGGGGGCTAATGTCAGAGTAATCTAGTCAGAGAGGGGGATAATGTCGGAGTAATCTAGTCAGGGAGGGGGCTAATGTCGGAGTAATCTAGTCAGAGAGGGGGCTAATGTCAGAGTAATCTAGTCAGAGAGGGGGCTAATGTCGGAGTAATCTAGTCAGAGAGGGGGCTAATGTCGGAGTAATCTAGTCAGAGAGGGGGCTAATGTCGGAGTAATCTAGTCAGAGAGGGGGATAATGTCGGAGTAATCTAGTCAGAGGTGGGGCTAATGTCGGAGTAATCTAGTCAGGGAGGGGGCTAATGTCGGAGTAATCTAGTCAGAGAGGGGGCTAATGTCAGAGTAATCTAGTCAGAGAGGGGGATAATGTCGGAGTAATCTAGTCAGGGAGGGGGCTAATGTCGGAGTAATCTAGTCAGAGAGGGGGCTAATGTCAGAGTAATCTAGTCAGAGAGGGGGCTAATGTCGGAGTAATCTAGTCAGAGAGGGGGCTAATGTCGGAGTAATCTAGTCAGAGGTGGGGCTAATGTCGGAGTAATCTAGTCAGGGAGGGGGCTAATGTCGGAGTAATCTAGTCAGAGGTGGGGCTAATGTCGGAGTAATCTAGTCAGAGAGGGGGCTAATGTCGGAGTAATCTAGTCAGAGAGGGGGCTAATGTCGGAGTAATCTAGTCAGGGAGGGGGCTAATGTCGGAGTAATCTAGTCAGAGAGGGGGCTAATGTCGGAGTAATCTAGTCAGGGAGGGGGCTAATGTCGGAGTAATCTAGTCAGGGAGGGGGCTAATGTCGGAGTAATCTAGTCAGAGAGGGGGCTAATGTCGGAGTAATCTAGTCAGAGAGGGGGCTAATGTCGGAGTAATCTAGTCAGGGAGGGGGCTAATGTCGGAGTAATCTAGTCAGAGGTGGGGCTAATGTCAGAGTAATCTAGTCAGAGAGGGGGCTAATGTCGGAGTAATCTAGTCAGAGAGGGGGCTAATGTCGGAGTAATCTAGTCAGGGAGGGGGCTAATGTCGGAGTAATCTAGTCAGAGAGGGGGCTAATGTCGGAGTAATCTAGTCAGGGAGGGGGCTAATGTTGGAGTAATCTAGTCAGAGAGGGGGCTAATGTCGGAGTAATCTAGTCAGAGAGGGGGCTAATGTCGGAGTAATCTAGTCAGGGAGGGGGCTAATGTCGGAGTAATCTAGTCAGGGAGGGGGCTAATGTCGGAGTAATCTAGTCAGAGGTGGGGCTAATGTCGGAGTAATCTAGTCAGAGAGGGGGCTAATGTCAGAGTAATCTAGTCAGGGAGGGGGCTAATGTCGGAGTAATCTAGTCAGGGAGGGGGCTAATGTCGGAGTAATCTAGTCAGAGAGGGGACTAATGTCGGAGTATTATATACCATCCATTCACCTGAAAAGAAACTTAGATCAGTACCAGGGGGTAGGAACCCTCCTACAAGGTAAAAGGGCTCTATTAGGGGGGAGACATAGGAAAACGGGGCTTGGTCTTTTTGGGGGTAGTTCACATTTATTCAAAACATGGTATTTTCTAGATAGAGAGGGTTGGATATTGGGCCCCTCTTATAAGAGGGGGCTAAAGTCATATTAGGCCAAAGAGGGGGCCAAAGTTACGAAATCAGGTGTATGATATATGCACATTATTTAGTGACAATTAACACAAGGAGAGGAGCCAAAGATACAGAATAAAGTGTATGATATATATGCACCTTATTTAGTGACAATTAACACAAGGAGAGGAGCCAAAAATAAGAAATAAGGTGTATGATATATATGCACCTTATTTAGTGACAATTAACACAAGGAGAGGAGCCAAAAATACGGAATAAGGTGTATGATATATATGCACCATATTTAGTGACAATTAACACAAGGAGAGGGGGCCAAAGGGATGAATGGCGCAGGTGTGACAGAGCAGTGCGGCAGGCTGGTTCCGTTTATACATTCCACTTTTTACAGAAAACAAGCAGAAAAGGTAAAAATACAGGTGTTGCAACGGGATAGTGGTTGGATGGTCAGCCTCTATGTGTAGTATTACAGGTAGCAGTCACTTACACAGATAGTGGTTGGATGGTCAGACGGTGTAAGGAATAGGGAGGCCTTGCGATCTATTTTTGTTTGTGGCCCCTCTGCTATGGACTATTCCTGCTCACTATTCTAATGTAATAACAACAGTGTGTGTACTTTACTTATCAGTGAAGTAATTAGTGCGGCGACTCTAGGTACTACTCGTAAGACTTGTTTACTAGTGTATGGTTCAGAGTCGCCACCGTGTTAAGCCTAGGGGGAGCCTGCAATCTATTTATGTTTGTGGCTCCTCTGCTATGGACAATTCCTAAACAATGTTCTAATATAATAACAACACTGTGTGCTTTTTAACTATGAGTGAAGGAATTTCCAGAATATATCTCATACTTTTGGTTTTATTCACAGATTAGACATTTCATAATTTGGAGTCCTATGGCAGATTAGCATTGGAGCATTTTAAGATTCAGAAATGCATCTCTGTAACCTTTGTTTTAAAATTGTTTCTTCTGAAACTACTATATATATGTAGTACAGGTTTTATCTCAGATTTGAACAAGGTATTCACTGTTAAAGATCTCTATGGAGAAATCAGTGCTAAAGTGTGTGTTGCCATATCTGCATTTTTTAATCAGAGGAGGTCTAAGCATAAGGACACCGTGTGGAACTGCAATGTTCTTCTCTGTGTAAAAGTTTTTAGTTCACATTGAAGTAATGCTTTCTCATAATATCTATATCCTGTTGGTGATGAAAGAGTACTTTAATTACTCGTTTCATTATATTTCACTTTATAAAAGATTTTTGGAACACTGTGAAAACATTTATGTATGCAGGTGTCCTTACACTGTGCTCCTCCTCTACAGAGAGGTGGGGTGATCTAGCCAGTTTGCTGACCACTGGCCCGTGACGAGGTAAGGACTATTACAAGGTGATTGGCAGTTGGGTGGGTGTGTGTGGGGGGGGGAGGGGTAAGGCAGAGCAAGGTACACTCATAATGACACACTTGTTGACTATGACATTGGACATTGAATGAGACAGGTCCCTCTGAGAGCTGAGTGAGGTGCATGCAGAATGGACAGTCTACAGGCTATTAGTACTGCAGTGGGTAGTTCGGGTTGACTCTGTCCTATATACTAGCAAAAGCCCAGATGATATTATGCCCCATCTATCAGTCTCACCAACTGAAACTAGACACAAGATTACAAGTCGCCGCGCCATGTCTCACAGGACTATTCTCTACTATTGTATTAAAATCGACAACACTATGGTTTTATTTACTCTGACATAGTGGTTGTACAGTCTTCGCACCACCAGTATAACCCAGCAGCATGAATGTGACTACAATGTTTGTTCACACCTTCAAATGGGCCTACACCAATAGTTGTGTTTTGGCTTCATGGAATGATAGTACTACCTGTGTATCTCTAATGGATTCTGTCCATAAGTGTGAAGTTAGGATGATTGTGACACATTGACCACAACAAAGATGATTAATGTTCCAGGTTCTTTATTCTATAAAACCAATCTATGTACCCATCCATTCATACCTACCACCTGCACACAAGCTGGGGACTTCTCTCACTTCTTGGTCTGCCTCTCTCTGTTGCTGGTCTGCTTCTGCCTGCGTCATACCCTGGCCTGATGCATTAAAGGTCCCTTTCCAGTTATGGGAGAAAACCCTCCCAGGGTGGGTCTTAAGATCAGTCCCCAAAATAGTGGAAACCTCTCCCGATTGGTCTAGACCACATCACACCATGTCCATGTGACCCTCACACCCAAGTCTGACCACCCTCCCATCTAAGAATTTTGAAAGGGGAAGGTGGCAGGGGGAGAGCCTACCAAACCACACAAACAAGATCATAAATCACTCCTTTGCTTGTGGTAGTGGTTTTCGGGGGTGGCTTCATACCCCGGGGGGCTTGCCTATCCCACTTAAAAGGGTCTATATCTATCCCTCGGAATGTGTGGGGTGCATATATGCGTGGGCACTGACACATTCCTCTGCAAAATTTTGTAATGTAGTTCTCGCCATGAATATGACCTCAGATGTTGAAATGGTGTTAAACATCTATTACTCACTCACTCACTCATACCCCGGGTCATTCCATTATATATGGACTCGTTTTGAGAACTTTCCCACCATGACCCCTTTAGATCTGGATAATTTGCCTCCTATATTGTGATGTATATATATATATAGGTTATGACCACATACAGAATAAAATGCAGCTCATTGGAGGTCCCCTGCATTCCACCATCCCCAATAGCGGATGGATGAAAATTCCGAAAAACATATACATTTCACCACCCAAATCCATGAAATAGGAGTCATAGGGCCATTACAACATAATCATATTAAGGCAGCACTATATTGGGCCTGAAGTGATGATATTACAGCTGTTTGAAGCCGAAGAGCCAGCTATTAAAAAGAAAACAGGGTTTTCTCTACATTCAAGATGTGAAACGTTGGTAATGCAGGGCAGCACTGATTGCCATGATTTTGGAGTATTAAGGTCAGATCTCAATTTATGTCAATTTCACCTTTTTGGTATTAATCATATGCTGTGTTATTGTCAATGACTGGGAAGGATCAGGTTTAATATTCTTATTTGATACTAGATAACTGGTTGCTGATAAATTATCTTTAGTTATTAGTCGACCCGCAGAATGTTGTTAACGCTGCTATAAGACATTTGTCGAATAATTCGTCTGTACTGTATGCTCTAAGCTGATATTCATTATGTATGAAGGATCTAACCAACCTTGAATTTGTGAAGGAAGATCATATTTATTCAATGAAAAAACAAATAAAATATTATGAAATTGAATTGAATTGAATTGAAAGCATCTATTTCACCAAAGCCGATTTGCGTTAGGTCCGGATTGATATAAGATGGATTTACGATTTCACCTTTGGTGTGAGTTTTCAAATCAGATATCAATATACCGATACCAATAAGACTAAATCGATAGGCAGTTTTTTTGCCATTGTCTGGGTAGTTCCAGGAGGGTCTTGCCAAAAAATAGACGTGAACCGAGAAGGAAAACGTGCACTTTTTTGCCTAGCTAAGTAATTGTTTAGATAATCGTTTAGAGAAAACGTGCACATTTTTTCACTTCTGGAAACGAGTTTCCCATAGATTCTGAGGTAATTCTTTTCTCAATGCTATGAAAACGAGTTGGGCCATACACGTTTTCCTCAGCACTTTCAGAAAATATTTAAAGAGGTTCATCCTCATTATCTTTTGGCAAGACCCTCCAGACGTCTTTCACCATGGTCGATTTCACTTCCGTTGCTGTGGGGCGGTTACAGGATTCAAATCAAGAGCTGAAAATCCATAAATCCAAACTAGTTTTGTCGATTGCATTGTGATGCACTAAAATCAATTTAATGAAATCAAACCTTTTCAATTTCATCGAAATTGGGAGGAATGGGACAGAAAAACTGCTCTCCCTGATTTATGCCCTAGATTTGCTCCAGCTAGCTCCCAGTAAAGCCTGATACAGCTTGTTACATTGTGGAACACCAGCTTAAGGGAGTTTTTGCACATTTTAAAAAATGAGATGACACATGGGGGATGGTGGTTTGAGAGTGGGGGGACAAAATTAGATGCTATTTCATACTACTTCTAAAAAATCTATATCATAGGCAGCGCTTCGTATGCTTGGTTTCTTGGTACAACAGATGACAACTACTGCAAAACCCAGCGCATAAGCCACACACATGTATAAGCCGCACCCTGACTTAAAAAGAATGCTGCAAGCCGCACCTGGGTCCTCAAATGGTCATCATTCCTAAGTATAGTCTATATAAGTAAAACCCCTCGTATGAGCCACACTCTAAGTTCCTTTAGGCTAAGGAACTCTGCCTCTCTTACTCCCGTTGTGAGGTAGAGAAAGCTCTAGTTTAAAAATGGGGGAAAGGGGTGCTAACATGGCCTTGTGAGCACTTTTTGAACCACTAATATTTGGAATTTTGTGTTTTCTTCTCAACTATACCAGATAGCCCAATTTGTCTGCTTCACAATCCACCAAATTATAAAATGGCTGATGGCTGTATTTGAATACTTTAGAGCACTTTTTCCAAACCCTTCTGGATTCTCCATGTGCTTATTACAGCCTTCCCAGGGACCATTGTCAGCCGATCAAAGGCTGACTTTCTGTCACTGGTAATGCAAGTCTGCCTATCAAAGCGATGACCATGTTATATTGTTTTCCTCCACTTTTAAACTATGCACTCTCAGCCCCAACTGTTGATCGGTGCTTACTACCCCTGTGAGTATATAGGCAGTCGAACCACAGGTAACTACAGCATAATATACACCCAGTATAGGCCTTCATGCCGACACAAGGTAATACTGTAAGGCACAATAAAAAGCGTTGCACAGTTTATTTACGTGGGTGGCCTGATAGTGCAGCTTTGTTTCTACGTAAAGTTCCTTGGGGTGCTATTAGCCATGCCAGGGCCTTGAAATGGTCTATAATCCACGCCTTATACAAGGGGTTTTACCATATAGCATGGCATGACCCCATGTTGATACACCAGCTGTGAACATTCTAATAACTTTCTCATCACATACCGGAAAACCCACCATACAAGCTACACCCTGAGTTTTTGAATAGCTTTCAAAAAGAAGTAGAAAAAAAGTGAATGTCCAATTTATTGTTTTCTTCCCCAGTCCAATGTGTCAAGGATCTTGGTGGCACCTCTAAAATCTTAAACCCGTCTTGAGGCGGGGAGGGGTGCATAAAAATTATTACCTTATTAGCAAAAAAAAAAGCCCTTTTGCTACCATTACCATAGATCAAGGAGGGAAGCGAAAATCTAAGACCCCTCTGACATAGAGGGTTCCAGATAAAACTTTGACCACCATAAAACTCACAACCCCAATTTTTAGACCATTGGTGCGGCTTATAGGTTCTTCCTGAACTTAGGGTGCAGCTTATAAATAGGAGCTACTGTAGAACTATGTCCCAGCTTGTTTATATATGACGCATGCGCACACTCCTGTTCTGCTGCATGCCACAGGGTGGCGCCAGCTGGACTGTATAAAAGGTCATCTCACTCTCCAACCAGAGTTCTGGATGTCATCTATCTATGTTTAGGAATGTCACCATCCACCAAACCTAACCTTGGTGAGTGAAAAAGGATACCTGACCAGATCAAGAGGTCATATGAACTTTCTGATGTTAATCTGGGATATTGTATGACAGATTCCTGTACAAAGGATACATGAGTTACATGTAGATACACAATATCTAACTGTAAAACAGATTTGAAGTGCCTTCTGTCATTTTGATTAACACTTTGGAACATTGTTACGCTATTACGTCTGAGACTGTTCATCAATGGACAGAACAAAAGGAGCAGGATGAAAATAATGAGTTGGCCGGGATGGTATTATACAGGATTAGTCACGATAATTGCCCTTTTACTCACCAGATACAATGGTAAGTCAAATGATCGACTCAACTACATGGGTATATGGCGACACACTGTTCTTGATTTGATACTGGTTTTTCAAAGTTGCATTTTTGGAGGCTTTTACTTATGTATAAAAAAAGATCCAGTAACCGCACTGGTGCCTTGCATCATTACCCATACACGAAAACAAAACATTAAAACAAAAAAAAAAAGAAGAGGAAAAAAGCAAACACAGACAGTGAGGTGAAAGTCTTCAGACAAGCAAGAGTGCAATTTGGTAGAGCTAGAGGGTGGGATGGGATTTGTGATGATAACATAATCAACACATAAGATGATATCACTGACTCTGTTTTGTTTCCTTCATTTCAACTTACCGTAGCGGCCGTTTAAGCGCCCGCGCGCACATTAATTTTAATAACTCTTTACCCCCGGCCCGTATTTGAGACAGGTGCTTGTTGGAATAGTGTTTTCAGTGGCTGAGATTAATTTCAACACCCCTCTACCCCGGCTCTTGTTCGAGACCGGCACTTATTTGAGACACAGACGCTTGAACAGGCCACTACAGTATATTTGGTCCGAGTTCCTATTTCCTCTGCCATACTGCAAAAAGCCAAAATTGCAGGGATTGCATAAGCGGCCCTTAAAGGGGTAAAGGGACATGTCCAACATACAGGGTTGGTATGGTGCTAAGGTCTAGGCCTAGAGGAGGGCTGAAGTTTACACATTTGGCTTGCCATATAGACAAAGCCAAAGCTACCAAGTTTCTCATCACTATTTTAACTTTCTCTCGTTCATTCATTCTTTTTTGTCTCTTCTATATTCTTTCAATATGTGTAATAAGTATGCAAGTAACATACGTATAGAGTCCCTCAATGGTTAAGGTGGTAAGTGGCTCCATCTGGTGCCATCTATGTGTGTATGTGTGTGTGTGGGGGGGGGGATGGGGGTAGTAAGTGTACACATAACACGACCACCTAAACGTGTAGGTCTACGTGCTGAAGTCTCTGAGTCTGCAATCATGATTATTACATGTCGTCACAAAATAGTATCCATAAATATGTAATGATGAGGGAGTGAGCGTTTCTTTCACTATACCCCCCCCCCCACCCCCTATTGTGAAGTAAAGTGGACTGAAGCCAGTCTACAACTAACATAATACCTTGTATATAAGATGCACTTCATACAACAAAGATAGCCACTTGATGTAAATTAGAACAGTGGTGGGTCCAGGATTCTAAAAGGGGGCGACAGCCCATAAGAAGGGGGACCACCCCCTATTTTTGAACAAAGTTATGGGTTCAAAATAAGGAAATAAACTCTCAAGTATTAACAAAAACGATAGTATACATAGCGCTAAAAATACCAAAGTTTGGTCCCAGGTGTGTCCAATAGGTGGTTTGTGAGCACAGGGTGTTCCTTACGTGTGAGATGTGAGAGCAAATGGCTGAAAATATCCTTTTACTCACCTCACCTAAAACCTAACGATATGTACTAAATTGTCTGATTGACTTCTTGGATCCACCTGCCTAGGGTGCACAGCACCCTTAATCTGCGCTGGAGAGTGTTGCTCCTATAGTAAAAGAGCTGGCTAAAAATGCCCTCGTTTCCAGTCCTTTCTTTTCATGTAGCTATAACTTGTTCCTTTTGTTGCTCACAAGTGGTCATTCAAGTACAGTGCTAAAAAGGAGGGATTTGAGTAGATACCTAGTTAGGAGATGTCAGTCAGTATAATATACTATAGAGTGTGTGACATGAGTAGGTACCTGATAGTGCAGCTCTCGTTGTTTTAAACAAGGCAGGTGACTTTTCAGACTAATGTGGTGAGTGCAAGTTGAATGGTGAAGCAGAGTGTGACTTCTTTTAAAAAAAGGGCACATACTGACAGCTCTTTTTACCATAGGAGCAACATGCTCCTGAATTGGTTGAACAACGGTGGACAATACGTTTTCACCATTGATTCAGCTTTCGTGTCCACACTCTCAGCCTGAATTGTAAATAGGCAGTACATACTGCCGTACCACATACACAAGAACCCCAATCAAGTCAATGGGTTTGTACAAACATCAACTCCCCCTGTAGTCCCGTCTAATAAGACATCCACTGTAAAACTGGTGCGCTAGGCTGACAGTGCACTTAGTGAAAAAGTTGGACGCAGTATTCTTATAGACGCTGGATTGAAAAATCACCACTCCTACTTTAATAGAACATTTCATTGAAATGAGTTGTGCCACTGAGGTTACGCTTGTTCCATAATCTAATAAAGGAAAACAAAATCAGTGCAGTGCTTTTACATCGCTCTAACTCTGTCACTTGAAATTAAGAATGTATAAAATATATGAAAAATACGAAAAAGAAATATTGAAATTTATAAAAAGGAATGAAAACTCCCCGAAAAATTGGCCAAGTTCTCAAAATTAAAAAAAAAAACACAAAAAAAAACAAACAAACAACAAAACAGTTAGGTGCGGCCCGGTTTTACTAAGGTTAGTCAGGTAACTGGAAACCCAAGCCTTTTGGGTCCCTATCACATTTTATATGCCAATGTTTTCAATGATAGTGGGAATTTTTGAAATCGTCTCCGTATGTCAAAGTTATTTAGAATCCCTGAACCAGGAACATCCCTTCCGTCACTTCTTACCCGTGTATAAATATAGCTGCAATGCCGCTGGCTTGGATGGGATGGACAATTTGATAGATTCTGCTATTTCTAATCATGAACTCTCAGGGTCGGATCCAGGAATTTGAAAGGGGGGCCTCATTTAACCTAATTTTGGCTAAATTCTAGGGTAAAAGGAGTTAGGTAAACTCTTAAGTACAGGGAAAGGGGGGGGGGCGCCCCGCCCCTGGCCCTCTATATCTGCCACTGACTCTGTAAGAGTCCGTTCCGGTCAGTAGCTATTTCAGGCTGCTAACCGGTCATGTAATTTATAACCTGCCTCTACCTGTCTGTTTGACAAAGACGTATTTATCAACCCTCTTAGGATCACTGATACACGAGTCTCTCGTGCCTATAGGACGTCATGACGCATGGCTGAAGTGCTGGCGATTCTTGCCCTTCATTGAGTATCATAATGGCAACTCCGTGGAAGTGTTTCTGCCTCTTAGGGTCATAATGAGGCATGAATGCAGCCCTGGCGAGTTACTCACCAGGGCTGCATTCATGCATCATGACGACCTATGAGCATGTCGGGTTAATACACCAGCGGCCCTTAAATGTCTCGTTAATACACCAACAGCCCTTAAATGTCATGTTAATACACTAGCAGCCCTTAAATGTCGTGTTAATACACCAGCAGCCCTTAAATGTCATGTTAATACACCAGCGGCCCTGAAATGTCGCGTGAATACACCAGCGGCCCTTAAATGTCATGTTAATACACCAGCAGCCCTTAAATGTCATGTTAATACACCAGCGGCCCTTAAATGTCGCGTGAATACACCAGCGGCCCTTAAATGTCATGTTAATACACCAGCGGCCCTTAAATGTCGCGTTAATACACCAGCATTCATGCATCATGACGACCTATGAGCATGGTGCGTTATTACACCAGCGGCCCACAAAGGTTAAATAGCTTTACTTAGTGGCACTTAGCATCTTTAGCACGAATGGGAAAAAAAGGAGATTGACAGGTGCGCACCAATTCCTCTTTTTCTGGCAGTCTCTCTGAAAATATCCCAAACGCCAAATATATATTAAACTGATAGAAATACTGCAGGACCGACGGCACTGAAAACCTTGAAGGTCTAAAACGTGTCAGTAGTGACAACTTTAGGTCCTCAGATTGACAATAACTAAACTTACAACTTTAGGTGGTCACAATAACGACTTTAGGTCGTCGTCCTTTGGACCTAAGTCGTCAGTATGACAACACTGACGATACAGATTCGTCATACTGACGATTCAGGTTGACAGGATGACAAACTTAAGTCGTCATTTTGGCCATCTAAAGTTGTAGATTTAGGTATTGTGAATCTGAGGACCTAAAGTCGTCAAAACGAGTTTCGGATCATCCATGTTTTCAGTGAGATACCATTTTACTGCCAGGACTCAGTTGTTGTCTTTTTTTTTGCGCTAGGTCGCCTGCATATTTATCAGCCCAGTTAGGGTGGAGCATTATTTTGACCATTTGATCAAATAGGTAACTCATTTTAAATATCAAACCCTTTCCCTCACCTAATCTTGGGCCTGGTAAGAAGTTAATTTTGCATACATTACCGAGTTGGGGAAAAAAGGTGTTGCTATCTCAAAACAATTTCATTGCTTATTCCTCAATACATCCCAATCATGAAAGATGAAATCTATTTATTGCAAAGTGGGGAGGGCTTGTTAGATATATGGGGGGGGGGTGGTATTTTGAAAAGTGCTTGTCGCAATGCATCATTCTGCATGCATAATATATTCGATTTTTATTTATTCATTTATCAATTTTTTCTTGGGGGTGTGTCATTTTGCACAATCATTTGTAAGTTTTAAGGAGGGGGGGGGGGGTTGTGATGATTTTATCATATTGATGGGGGGGGGGGTGCTGGCAATAAAAGACTCAGCCCTAAACAGATTCTTGTACTTCTTGCAGTTGCTGGGATACAATGCTTTTCGTGCACTAGTGATAGCCGGAAGTGCCCATCTCAGGCTTCAGTAGACATCCGGGGCCTGTTACCAGTTTCCTGTACTTCCGGACGCTGTATGACAGTTGTCGGATTGCTCGACCCAGCAGGTATGGAAAACACATGGTGATAGAGACATGTTCATGGGGACTGCTTGGCTTATATGCGAGGATGGGTCCCTGATGAGAAAAGGTTGAGGCCAAAAAGATACCCCTATATTCAAGAGTGGCATTATGTATTCACATCATGTTATCTTGCTGTATAATCCACAATAACCACATTTCATGAGAAGTTTGATGTAGTAGAGAATGGGACCATCCTTCCTTAACACAGCTGGAAAACTGCTAATAACTGCGGGGTAAGTGGGGGGGGGTATACATGATCAATAAACATCCCTTCCAATTTCTAGAAAAAAGAGAAGAAATGCAATCACAACTGGCAGATAAAATAGCTATTTTTAAGAAAAGCAATAATTTTCAATCTAGTCATTTTCTTAATCGTGTAAAACTACTAGGAAAATTAAGAAAATTATTCTTAGTTGTGGTCAAAGCAAGCGTGACGATTGCATTGATGCATCCTACAAGGGACAGCTTTAACTGAAATACAGAAAAAAAACTCATTCAATCTGCATGTTGCTAAATAATCTTAAGTAACTCTCCAGGGCTACATTTCATGCAACATGCTGAACCTATGGGGTTGACACACTCCCGCAGGGACGGCATGATGCCCCAATGAAGTGCTGGCTAGCAGAATCGCCAGCACTTCATTGGGGCATCATGCCGACCAATGTGCATGATGCACTCCTGCATAAGCGACCCTTAAAGGTTTAAGGAATTTGATTATAAGCAAACATCTGTTTCGTCTATAGGAGCATGGAGAGGATGTGCAGAGAACAGTGATGTCATGGCCACTCACCATAGCGGCTGTTACCATCGTGACAGACGTCTCATCTGTGTCTGTCACACTGACGGATGTAACGGATATCCTATAGGTAAGTTACTGACGGTGACTTTCTGTCTGTCGGGCTGTCTGTCTCTATGTCACACTGACTGATCCAACAGATATCCTAAAGGTAAGTAACTGCCAGTGTCTGTCTGTCGGGCTCTCTTGTCTGTCTGTCACACCGATGGATGTAACAGATATCCTAGAGGTAAGTCACTGACAGTGTATGTCTGTCTGTCACACTGACAGATGTAACCGATATCCTTAAGGTAAATCACACTATTAGATGTAATGGCTATCCTAAACGTGATGGACAATGTCTGTATGTCATCCTACTTTACATAATGAGGGGTGGGATGACTGTCATTGACTGATATTGTCTGTTTATCGGTTCGTCCTTTTGTCACAGTCACGCTGATGGATGTAACAGTTATCCTATAGGTAGGTGATGGGCAGTGCCTGTCTGTCTGTTGAAGTATCTATCTCTGTCTGTCAAACAGGTTATCTTGAACTTAAGTGATTTAGAGTGTCTGTCTGTCCAACTGTTAAACTGTAGGTAGGTGACTGACAGTGTCTGTCCATTATTAGGTTGGGAAAATTACGGAAAATTGAATCTGCTGAGGTAAAATGCACCAGGGTGAATTTTAGCACTGGTCTAACATACACTACACTGTGGAAATAAGGGGCAGTATGAATTTTAGCACTGCTCTTATCTTGGTTCCCATGGAGATCTTCTGATAGGGGCACAGGTGTTAGGAGGTAGGTGGGTGAACTGGAGGGCTACACCAATAGAGTCAGCCCTAACATCTTGTTTATCTAAAAATCTTTAATGTTGGAACAGAATTTCTACCTTTCCCCATGTATGATGCAAGGGAATACATTGATCTATCATATGACAGCAGAATTATGAGAAATTCATCCATTGTGGTTTTGCATCATCAGTGTTAGTTTTAGCCTTGGGGTATATAGGTACAAAGCAGTGCAAATTATAGCACTGGGATGGGTTAGGCAGTGTGAAAATTCACCCTGGTGCATGTGTCACTTTGCCACCAGGGTGAATTTTAGCACCGGTCTAACGCACACTACACTGTGGAAATAAGGGGCAGTGTGAATTTTGGCACTGCTTGCTCTTATCTTGGTTACCATGGAAATCTACGGATAAGGGCACAGTTGTGTGGGGGGCAGGTGGGTGAACTGGAGGGCTACACCATAAAAGGCAGCCCTAACAACTTGTTTATCTATGGTTTCCTAATTTTGCAACAGCATTTTCACTAATCCCCATGTATGATCCAAGGGAATATATTGCTCTATCATATGATTGTAATAGATTTCTCAGCAAAATTATGAGAAATTCAGCCACTGTGATTTTGCATCAGAAGTGCTAATTTTAGCCTTGGAGTGGATTTGGCAGTGTGAATTTCGATCCACATATGTTTGAAATGCCGGTTAGATGACAGATATTTTTATATTTCAGGTTTTGTGCCAAAGGACCGTGAGAGGGGACCCCATCATGACCACATTACAGACCCCAGAATGCACCGCGACCAGCGTCGCAATCTACTCAACATGGCCGCCAGGATAACCAGAGACCCCTGGTGGAGAAAGGTTGTACCAGAACCAATAAAACCATCAATGCCTGACTTCAAAATAGCTGACGTTGTTCCTACGACTCAGAAGAATGGTTCGGCCACTCCAAAACCACTTGCTGCATCAACCACCAAGGCTGACTTTGGGGTCAATCTGATTTCAGAAGGTAAACCTGAGTCTTGGGTATCGTCAGCAGGTGAAGTACAGGAAACTGTTTATGATGAGAATTCTGGTCATATTCCTAGCAATAGGCTTCATAATTTACACAATGCAACAATGGTACAGCCTACAAATGTAGCCGCTACACGAATACCTCCCAGAAGTGAAGAGATTGATGCTGTTGTTCCCTATAGCAAATCAGATAAAAGTGCTGATGAAAATCTAGAGGCATTCTTTGCTGGCAAAGGCAGGGCAATTAACCAAGGTAAAAGTGTTGGTGATATACATATGAGGCAAAAAGATCGTGCTGAAAATAACAACTACTTCCTAGAAAATGTTGATGAATATCTCAAACAGCTCTCAACATTTGAAATATCTGCTGGAAATCAGGTATCTCCCACTGAGACTCCTCTGAACAATTCAGCAATATCCCATGACATGACAAAAAGCCTGAAACAGATCATATCCCCGCTTGACAGCACTGCGTCCAACACATTTAGAAGCACAATTGCGCCTAACAGTAAAGTCACGCTTAATACAGATGAAACCATCTTATCAAGTGACAAGACATTGCTTATTGTCAAGCTTCTTATGCAGTTACTACGAAGCCAATCTCCGGTACATGCTGAACCAGATACCCTGTGGCTTCTTGATCAATTGGAATCTGAGCAGCACTATGACCGACACAAGGGAGCGATGAGGGGTACCAGGAATCCTGAGCAGGAGGCAATCAATCTAATAGACTCTGAAAGTGGCAGGAGAAATGGGATAAATGGATATATTGGTTCCCGTTACATACAGCAAAGACCCTCTGACAAGCTCATACCTGAACAGTCTAAGAAACGTGCTATGGGATTACCTGATAATGATGGTCTTCGGGGGCAAGGCAAAGAGAGGACAACTTACTATGGAAATGATCCCAGCCATATGCAGGCAGCAATTTCAAATAGGAATCATCCAAGGGCAAGAGATTATAATCTAGGAAGAAATAAGGACATGAGAGGTATTCAGGGTAATGGTAGATTTGGTGATGGCAGATATGGTGTACCTAATCGTAAAGTCACTAGTTATATAGACCGAGATGGTAATTATCCAATTAAAGGTCATCGCAATAGACCTTTACCTCGAAATCGTATTTCAAAAACCAAAAATAAAAGTATAATGCAAAGTCTGCAAAAATGGAGAACCAGTACTGAGAGTCAACCAGTGTTATTGAGAAGAAAAAGACCAAACCGCAAATCTGACCATATTGAAGCATTAAAAACAGATAAAACAAAGAAAGCACATCCTAAAAGTCGGTTTGGAGAGATACCAAAAGTGAAAAGCAATGATGGTATCATAAAGTCCTCATCTAGATTTCACCCAAAGTCAAAGAAAACTGCTGCAGTAGAGACTTATGACCCTCCCTGGATGAGACGGTCTACCTTTATCCTAGATAAGGGAGTGGCGGGTTGGCAGGGGAGGCGAAGACCTCACAGGAGGTTCCAATATTCCGCAGCTTCAGTAGTGACAGTCTCTAAGCTTGTAGTTTTGTGTTTGATAGTATGTGTTTACCACAACCTAGACTAAACCCTTTGAAGACCAAGAGTGCATCAATACATCATGCCCATGACTCTTCACGATGCATGAATGCAACCCTGCTGTATTACTCACTTTAGAAGTTACGTTCATGCACCAATACAACCCTGCAGAGCAATGAAACTCCCAGGGGCAACAGAAGGTTGTACACTTCATTGGTGCATCATGTCGGCAGAGGGGCATGGGATGATACTGCATTAGTGGTCATTGAAGGAATGAACGTGTAAATTTGCAGCATTTGAGAGTATGTTTTAAGACTGTTTTAATAACTGTATGACAGTAAGACTGTGTACCATTTGATATTTAAGATATTCAGGTATTTATTTGTTAATCAATGGGTATATTTACTGAACTCTCAAGGAATACGAATACTTTCCTAATCACCTTGTATCAATAACCGTACAACCTGTATTTGTCTTAAGCAGTAAACCAACACTATAAAAAATCCTAAAAAGCCAACTGTTGAATCTACCAGGGATCCTCGTAAAAATGAACAGTGGACCACCATAATTGTATAGGATTGAACTGGTGCAGTATTCGCAAGAAGCCCAAGGTGACAGTTTGGTGGTACACAAATATACAAGGAATCTCTGTGATTATAATGATGGATCTCTTGCAACTTTGGGACGAGCATTGCGACTTTACTTTGACAACATTTTTCAAGGTGCACACATTTGATACCTTTACTATATCATGGACTAGGAAAATCCAGAAACCAACTTCAAGACTCTTTGAAGAACTTTTAATTACATTACATATTCACTTTGATTGAAAGCATTGGAACTTGAAATTTTCTTAAATGCTGTTTCTATGAAAAGAAAATTTACATCTTTCCAGGGCTAGGTGGGATTAGACATAAGGCATTGCCCGGTGTGAACACATTGACCTTAATGCAGCAAAGAGGTAATTTCCAGTTTTATCTAGAGACAGGAAAATAACAAATGTTTGCTTCCTTGACAACATGTCTATTTCCGTTTCTAGTGAGAGGCATGGTTTTTCAATTCATTTTTTCATGATGTATTAATAGGTATGACGCACGTACTACAGGGATTCACTCTCTTACACCTTCATTGTAAAAATAAATAACTGTTGAATCTACCAGGGATCCTTAATAAAACTGAAAGGTGAACCACCATAAACATATTGCAGTTAACCAGCGTAGTTTCTATAATGAAGCCCTAAAAGGCAGTATTGCTGTTTAACGAATCTCTGTGGAAATCTCTGGCACCTTTGGGACAATGATTAAACCATTAATTTGATTGCAATCTCTCACCTTCCTTTGTTCTACCTAGAACTGTTAGAGCTTACTTTGAAACCACCCTTCTCCTAGGCACACATATATGAGTATACATATACATAGCATGCAACACCCAATATAATATGTTGCGGTTGAGGCTAAAGGTGCAGGATTGAAGCAGAATCTATGCACTTCTCAGGTACAACTGACTATTATACGAACAAAACAATAAGAACAATATGTATAAGTGGGGCAATGCATACATTATGTTGATGCACATCCACATGGATGCATTAGGGCTACCCTTGACACTAGCCAGCGTAGGCCTACTCATGACTGACAGATATTCCTGCATATGTTTCTAGTAAAAATAGATCTTAAAATTAATATTCTCTATGGGGCTGCAATTGGCTTTTATCTGTCTAGAAATGAATGTTTCTAACCAAAGGTTTCTGACCGGCTGTCCTTAAGCATAGCATGACATATTGCACATTTTCAGTCAATTGTAAATGATAGTATCCTCCATCGATTTCTACCAGCAAGGATAGTTAAATAATAAAACTGGGGTGGCAGTGCACAGATTTAACTCTGCCGGTCTGTAAGCTCTGGTAAAAAAAACCTTCATCTTTAGACAGAAAATAGAATTACTCTATAGATCCCGAAGCCCAAAGGAGTCAGAATCTGTCCCTATAATTTATGGGTAGTGCTATGACCCATGCGGCAAGAAAGGGTGACTTTTTCACGAATTAAGTTGTTTTATGTCAATTTTTGTAGAATGCTTGTAACTTTGCTTGTAATGACCACATGTATACAAATGATTAACACCACGGGATTCACAAGACAATTGTCATTCAAATAAAGGGTATTACATGGCATGCCTGACAAGAAATGCTTGCATTCTCATTTTTAAGAAAAGTCTCTATCAACAACTTCTCTGAAAACCCTTTCTTGCCATATTGATCTGTAGTGGATTTTGTTGCACAATGGGCATGATGTACAGCACCATTATTCGTCCTTTAAGGGTTAAATCAGCTGGCGGGATTAAAAGGGTTAATGTTTAATCTGTTACACTTTATTTCTCAAAATAAATCCCGGTTTCACACAGTGAGAGACCACTTAACAACTTGGTGGTCGCAGTGCAATGTGGGTATCAGAGTAAGCCTTATACCGTAAACTCGCAGATATAAGGTGCACCCGCATATTTTATTTGGGATATTAACACTATACGGGTCTAAAACACTTGGTATCAGCAGTGGTCTAAAGTGCTAAACACCTGCATATTGCATATATATATATATATATATATATATATAGGCCATGCCCCCTGTGTTTTAAAGCTGATCATATAAACCGCACTAAGTCTCTGGTTTGCTATATCTGCCACTGAGCTTATAATTTGGGATTTATAGTTACAGTTCAAGTCCACCATTATACATGCCAGCGTGAAGGGAGGGGGGGGTCCTATATATATTCTGTTGGATTGACTGGAACTCTATGCATAATCTCATGTTGGGTTTGGTTTACTCAAAATACCCCAGATGAAAGGTGCACCTTGTGCATAAGGCACACACTGAGTTGAAGGTGAGGCTAGGCACCTAACGACTGATTTAACACCCTGTGCTACCAACTGCAGGGCTACCCTTGCTACTGTTCAGTACATCACTAAGGGCTGGTTGACCATGTTTATGTGAGTGTATGGTCAGTCTATCCCTAAGATCCACATGGAAATACCTGTGTCATAGACTCAGGCTAACACCACCCAAATATTTCCTGTACTCCTAGCACCTGGAGGCACCAGGGGACCACTCCAGGCTGCAAGGAGCATTAATCCACCATGACCTTTGATCTGTAAGGGCTGTATCATGCTTACCCCATTAACCCTTTAAGGGCAGATGATGCACGAGTGCATTATGCCCATTGGTCCTCATGATTCAAGAACTGCACAATGGAGTTCTGGCAAGCAGCCTCCGCCGCCACCGTGACCCCGCATTTCACTGGAGCTTCATCACGACCCTCCTAGTACACAAGTACAAAATGTAAAACCTGCAGGTTCGGCATGATGCTTGAATGTCAGGGCTGCATTTATGCATCATGACGACCAAGTAACATGATGCTTTTCTGCATCAGCAGCCCATAAAGAGCTCACACATTACGTGCCGTTAATGCATTAATGCATCATGCTCTTTGGCCGTCATGATACAAGAATGCAGCGCTGGTGAGTAACTTGCCATGTGTACATTGGTGCATACTGCATACTGAGGTATGAGGTTGATGCAGTCATGGAGGGTAGGCATGATGCACCAATGAAGTGCTGCTGAGCAGACCCAGGGGAGTCAGCAGTGGTCCTTTGAAGTGTTTATGTCTCATAGCCCTTTGTTTAATTTATGGCTCTAGACTCTCTAAAATCGACCTGGTCCTTTGTTGGGTAACAGACACAGGGCAATTGTTTATCATCAACAGGGTAAAATGGATTTTTTTATTTTCTTTTAAATTGAATGTAGCCCCAGCGTGTAATTCGTAAAACATCATGACGACCAAAGGGCATTATGCATCAGCGGCTCTTAAAGGGTTAAGGTTTTTGTAGTCTGAGGTCTAAGATTTATGTATACACATTGATATTTTGATCAAGGGATTTAGCTTCTTGGTTCTTGGATAAGAACTACTACTCCAGAATAAAATGTGTGGCCAAATGTATAGTATATCAGCACTTAGGAAGAAACTCCTGCGTATATATTCGCTATATATATGTCTGTCATGTAATCACAACTATGGGAATACGATTTCATTGCAATACATGGCTTTAGTCTGGCTATTATAAGGGTATACAAGGTGAACACGTGTTATATGGTTTAGAAATCATACCATTGATCAAAGTGTAAAGAACGCAGTATGATATTAGTAAAGATATCTTTCACGTAACCTTTTTATCCTAAATATCCTTTTTTGTTTGCCAAATTAAGCAGCCAAACTGACATAAATCCCATTAAGGACTCTTAAATGCTAAGTATACTAAAATAGTTGGAATAATTCCAATCAATATGTTGCAATACCATTGATGTTAAATTGTCTATGTAGAGAAAATATTATAGCACGAGGTATATTACAAAAATAAAAAAAAATAAAAAGTAAAATAGTTTAAAGACAATTATCAAACTTAACACCACTAATCATTTCGTCACCTCCTCGGTTCAAAACATATTTTTGTTCAGAAGGAAAGAGAGTTAAGGGTTGAGGGAGAGACAGGTAAAGAATGGGAAAAGAGGTGTTGTATTCAAATAGGGGAGGAGGAAGAGAGGGATAGACATAGTCGCGGAGCGAGACACAGAGACAGAGAGAGAAAGAGAGAGACAGAGACAGACAGACAGATATAGAAATAGAGACAGGCAGAGAGACAGACAGAGGAACAGAGTGAGTGAGAGAGAGAGAGAGAGAGAGAGAGAGAGAGAGAGAGAGAGAGAGAGATAGGGAGAAACAAAGAGACACACGGAGAGACAGAGAGAATGAGAAAGAGAATGAGAAAGACACTGAGACAAACGTACAGACAAACACATGCAGACAGAGACGGACAGACAACAAACAGAGAGAGAGAGAGAGAGAGAGAGAGAGAGAGAGAGAGAGAGAGAGAGAGAGAGTATGAAATCGAGAGTGGGAAGAAAATAGATGAAGGGGCTACAATAGTGAAGACTCCGTCTCATACAGATTCACCTTTATTTCGCCTAGCTTTATAATGGTATGTAAAACCTCTGTGAGTACTATATAAGTAGAATATAAGTGGTGGAAGTTGGCAAAGACTACCTCTAACAATACACCATGTAGGATTTAGTTCTGGTTTTAGATCTGGCACCTTACCAATGTAGATAAACCTCCTCTTAGCAGGTGCCCCTGCCCCTCCGCCACCAACATACTCGCTAAAACATAGGCCTTATCCAGCCAACGAATCAGAGCCTACATTTAAAATGATTTTTAACTATTGTCATTTTATATTTTTTGCCGACAGCTATTAGATACTTTCAGTCTTATTGCCTAACACACGTGTGGTGCTCTAGTAAAGTGCCCCCCTTCAAACAAGGAAGAAGAAAAATTGGGTGGGAAGGTAAATCCCCCCCCCCTTTTTTAAATCAATTTTCTTTTACAATCCTCAATACAAGAAACAACACTTTCTCCTAAAGTTACAATGAAATGGGGTAGGTAGCGTTACGAACATGGAAACTAACGTCATCAGATACATCGCAATATCCTGCTGGATTCCCCCATAATGATGGATACTTTATTTGACTGAAAGGCCATCAAAATATGCCATTCTTGAAGTAGGGTAGTGCTTTTAGTTAAAGGGTTAGGATTTACACCCTCCAGATAATCTTGGTACTGTATTCCTTTTACCTACTAATGCCCGAGTATGGGAATAGAACTGATAAAACAAGATTTTCATAATACCGTGGGTGAAAAATATGAAAATAAATCATTAATGTTAAAGTTTTTGTGCTTGACATCTTTCTCTTGATAAAATGTTCTTGTGTGACTAGAATCTGACATAGTTTCTATACCAGTAGGCCTTTTTATTCATCTATAGGTTAATACGGTACTACCAGGGCCCAGGTGATCCTTAGACCAGCGGATCTAGGTATATGCTTATGCTATGTTGAACATATATAATGATATGTATGTTAAAATGTTGAACACAGCTAGAGCTGAGATCTATAACAGACTCAAACACCCAGGGACTGCTTTATGCTTTGTTGTACATATATAATGATATGCATGTTAAAATGTTGAACACAGCTAGAGCTGAGATCTATAACAGATTAAGACACCCAGGGACTGGCACCTACTGACTCCCACAGGAGGCACCCTTGAGTAGGAATTACCTGGTAAGGGGGTGTTCGACTCAACCAACCGTAGTTTGTAATTCTTAAATACTTTTAGTGCCCCAAATACATTAGTGTATGATGCCCATTTTGTACATCATGCCGCCTTATGCATGGGGGAATTCTTCTCCACAGAAACCATCAATGTAAACAATCAACAAATGTTGCTCAAGATATGTGAGCCATGGATCAGGCGCCATGTAATTGATACTTGAAAACCCCTAATGGCTGATCCCTTAGTAGGGGTATTAATGGCAATTGGGCATTGAAGGCTATATTTTGGATAAAGTGACACTTACTGGTAGTGCTCTGCTGCACAATAGAAGTGACTTTGAGTGCATTATAGGTGCATTATAGGAGTGTAGTGCACACCTGAGAAAGGTCACAGTACATATGTAACAATTCAATGGCCATTTATTGTCCTGATGTACCTTGACTGGGTGATTAATTGTTTGGATGGTAATGTAAAAGTTTGATAAAACTCAGATGCATTCGTGCATTATAGAACAACAGACAGTCTCAATGTAAAATCGTTGTCTATTCTCTAAATAATGAATGAGGCGCATAATTTTAACCACCAAAATAGCTCAATTACAGTTCATTTGATACAGGGAACATCACTACCATACCCACACCCTGACTGTGTATTATGATAGCCTTTGTTAGTTTGTATGAAACACATAAGGGGCAATTCACTTTTAAATGCATATTAGGCTCAGAAGTGATGGATTTACAAACTCAGTATTACTTAATAACACTTTATTTTATGGAAAGTCCTATATATCCTGGCTTTATAGAAAGGTTGATTCAAGTCACCAACCCCAAATGGATCAGTTTTTATAGTCTGTGGTGTAAAAACTACCAAAACCCATTCAGTGTGAGTCACAAAATGTTAGAGAACACCAGAACTACATTAAGAAATGATTGGATCTGGCCCTAATTTGGGTCCAACACTGCTTTCATAGGTTAGATTAAATGCACTAAAAATCAATTACCAGGAATCAAAATTTCTCCACAATTTTAACTTTACCCTCAATTCAACATAATTCATAACATAATCCTCAAAATTAGTCTACTTTCCATAGAGTGTGTCTACTACACAAAACAATTGCCATTTGCCAGTTATAAGTTACTTAAGATGCTCAGTAAGGCCCTCGCTGATAATAGATTTTGGCCTTTTTTAGGTACACATGTCTACTAAGCAATAGGAAACAGTCTAATATTATACAAGATGATTCCTTACACTGGTGAGCATTCTTCTGTAATAATCAATTTTTGTGACCCACGCTGAATTCGGGCCGAGTCAGCGTGAGTCACACCTCCAGAACTGAAAATTACTTATAAATAGGGCTTAATCATTTTCTGTCAAATACACCCTTATAGGAACCCAATTGATGTTGGATATCAAGAAGGTTAAAGCTGGTATTTTAACAGACTAGCCAGTTTATATAGACTTGATAAGAAAACCTGTCTTTTTTTATAGGGAGAGGTACCTTGAATATTTTTTCAGTCATATCAACTTCAAATGACATGGATATGTTAGAAAGGACCTCCCACTAATGCAAAAAAATAGTTTATGGTGTTCTAGAAGTGATTAGTTAGGCAATATATGACTTTAAAATCTGAGAAAATGGTCCAAAATTGCAAAATTTGGGCAATTTTTTACCTTTGACGCCCAATATCTCCCAGGTTGACACATGCAAATTTGCCATTCTTTTGAAGCTCCAGATGTTTTCTATCAGTTCTGACTCTAATAAGGAAGAAGGGTGCCTTAAATTGTTTACTGTAG
Organism: Acholoe squamosa; assembly: GCA_949317995.1. Taxonomy (NCBI): domain Eukaryota; kingdom Metazoa; phylum Annelida; class Polychaeta; order Phyllodocida; family Polynoidae; genus Acholoe; species Acholoe squamosa. Next base: position 12,390,552 of record OX439042.1, read on the forward strand.
CCCCATGAAGCCAAAAAGACCCAAAAACATTGTTTCTTGGAATGCCCCATAAGTCCCAGCAAATTGTCGTGAGTCCTCGTCAACCTGTGTGAAGTGGCTCACAGATGTTACTAGATGGAACACAACGTAGTTATAGCACAAGATCACCAGGAATAGCAATTACTGTGCCACATGAGTCTAACACACAGTGGCGAAAGATGACGGAATGTGTTATCACTCAAAAAGGAGTCCCCATTGATGACCAATCATGGCAACAGATGACAACAATTTGCTGGGGTGTCACACAATTATTGAGATCTGCATCATTATAGGGGAGAGGAGTAAGATTCTTTTGTGCATCTGATGAAGTCAAGATTTGGCAAAATGTATCCTTGCAGTGCTTGCATAGTGCAGTTAGGATGCTAACAGAGCACTGACTTTAGCTAACTGTCTCTGACACACCTTATGGCTTTCTCCACAATTATCACCAATTAAGCGTGCAGAATTTTCATATATATATGACATCGTAATCATGTAGCTTTCACTATCATGAATAAAACACAGACTGGAAACAACCTCAATGCATATAAACAATGCAGCACCCGATGCATTTGACATCACCAGATGCATCCCAATCTAAATTCAATACAGAAACTGTATAGTGAGATTATAGAACACTGGCTCCCGCAATGCCATGTGCATGCTGACATCAGCATTATCCGGTTCTGATCTCGCAACTACACCTGTTCCCGGCAGGTTAGCCAGTTCGGAAGTATGGCACCCATCTGAATATTACGTGATATTCCGAGATCAGAACTAAGATGGATGCACACATACAGTAAACAAGAAACCTCGCTATAGGTTTAACATAGAAGTCCTGGAGTGTACAAGCTCAGATGAAGGAAGCGTTGCAAATGGCCGAATATGATATTTCATCAATCATTGTTTTATGTCAAAGATATGGAATTTTTAACATATTTCACCTAAATACCATGAGATAAAATGCAAAGATTCACTTGATGACAGTGGTACGTAAGAAGGCAGGGCCAAGTGAGACAACCCTCAGTCAGACCAATAATTATTGTTGTGAACCTTTGCCTATATGTAGAAGGTTATTGCGGACTTTGGGAGAACTTTACATGCTACAATAAGCCTCAGTATTTTTATGTATCGCCCAGTGTTAACATGTTATTCCTTAACACTCTGGGCTATCTACCATATGACTCACAATTTGTCAAATAAACAATTATCTCTCTGATCTGAGTCCAAGTTATTAATGATATTCTAGGACGAGGTGAGGTTTGCTTGAAATATACGCCCGACCGTGGAGCGGGAGGGTGAATATTTCAAGCTAACCTCACCGAGTCCTAGAATATCAATGCATTAATACGTTTATCACACTTATTCATCCATTATGTATGGATTTCCTACCTTATCACCCCACAATTAATCCAGGAGAAGATATTTTCTAAGTGCATGCGATCCGCACGGTTTGCCAAGCCACCGTAGCCATTGTTTTTACTCCATCCATCATACCCTCATCTTTCCAAACCTTTTTCGGGTAGAATCCAAGCATGCCAGCTCCTGTACTTCTAATGCCAGCAAATATACAATCTCTAGTTGGTGTTCGCCTACATTTTGTCTCCATTTTCTTCTAAATAAATGAGAAGCCAATGATTTTATATAGCGATCCAACGCACACGGCCCAGTACACAGCAATTGCATCTTGTTTACGAAGCGGGGAGGTGCCCAGATGTAAAAACTAGGTCAGATACGCATCAAACAAGGAATGGCCAGACGGGATTGGATTCTTATTTATTTTGAGGAAAATGGAGAAATTAGGCATGGGATGTTCATCTAGGGATATTTCTCTGTTAATCTAAGGATATTTCTCTGTTAAAAACTCCACCTGGCACCATTGGATTCTATGCTAACGAGGTGTGTAAACATCAGATATGTCGGAAAACCTTTTCATATCCTTCATGTACATTGGTTTGTACCACCGGTCAGCTTGGTATAGTGGACAGCTAGCTCGTCTCCTGCAACAGCGGCCGGGGATCGATTCCCCGTTGAACCCTGAACAGTTTTAACAGGAAATTAATGGCGTAGTTGACTTTGTATACTTCACCAATTTATTAACATTTCCAGGTTGAAACTAGCACCTTCTTGAAGACAAACAAAAGGTCTCAGAGTGTGGTTATACCCTGATAACGGAATGGGGTTATGACCAAAAAAGCACACTGATGGCCCTGAATTGTGAGATAAACTAGTTTAAGAGCACAGCTAGCTTTCTATAAAACATGTTTCCGGTGCGAAGCCCTTTCTAATCAGAGAATTTTAGGAATTATTTTGTTTTATTTTATCATCACATATTAAATGTTTATGCGTTTTGAACTCTGGCATTAACAGACTAGAACTCATAGACATCGAACACAGCCATGGTATGAGAGTATTTTCATATTGGGGCAAGCAGTATATAGCCTGTATGAAGTCTATATGAAGTTAAATCAGTGCCATTTATTGCTTAGTGGGGGACTGGGTCTAACTGTTGGAGCACATTCTAGACCCTGGGGATTAACTGTTGGAGCACATTATAGACCCTTTGAAGGCCTAAATCCACTGTGCTCGTCCATTCCATCAGAGGTAATCTATTACGTAAATGTGTAACCAGCCCCAAAATTCTTAGCCTACATAATGGCCCAAAAGGTACTCATTTATCTTATGTACGTTGAAATGTATATAGGTTTAACCTCCATGATGATTTGTCTTGATTTAAGGGTTTACATATCAAATCCATAAGGATAGGGGTCTTACATAGATGGAAACATGAAGTCAGTGGAAGAGCCCCTTCACTTCAGTAGCTACCACCCCCTCCCCACCCTCATGACATTAAATGACCAGCCCAGGTATACATGTGTAAACCTAGACTGGAGCAGTAGAACCAATACTAGTGTTTTCTATACTCCAGTATTAGGCTGACAACTGGTGTGTATAACTCTATGGTACAAGTACCACCTCCATCTCTTACTCCATTACTACCACTACTACTGGGTCAATACGCAGCTATTGGACAACAGCACCCTGAGGTAGTAGCAACTAGTGGTTACTTTAAGTAGCAGTGCCCTTGTACCTACACAGAAGGAGTATTATTAACACTAGGTAATTGGAGACATCTGTTAGACAGGTACTGTGGTGTAATTACATGGTTTGGATTCTCCACTTGGGGAAGTGACAATCAGAGATAGCTTATAAATACGTGTATGGATTCGGCAAGGAGCAGAACCAAGGGCACTTAAACCAATTTTGGTTTTATATTGAAATTGCTGAGGAAGGAGACCTGATTTTGTGGAGCAACAGTGCAAATGGGTCACAATATGTTATGATATTTAATTGAAAGTGACAGGGACACTGATTTCCTGGGCTCTCCATTTCAACATTGAGAGATTCTAAATCCCATTCAAATCCTGACAATTCCGGTCCAGATTTGGACACAAGGATTTTTAGAAACATTTAAGTACAATTGCTCAAAATCAGATTTATATAAAAAGAAGAATCTTTCATAATTTCCTTTTTCCAAACTTAAGCCCTCACCATGCCCTATCAAGGTACAGTGGCAAAGGATGTTATCAGTAAAGGCCCGGCTTCTGCTGAGGAGATTAAGGGTATCACAGACCGACTGTCAACCACCCAAACTAAATCCTCAGGAGCTCAACCTTGTAAGACCATGGACCCTCCCAAGGCACCAGGTTATGGACAGAAGATGCTACCAGCCATCCCTGGGCTGGAGGAGAGGTTCAATGGCCCAGCTGTACCTCCAGAGAAGTCCCAGGAGCTGTCCCAGAGGCTCCATACTACGGCTACCAAGGCCTGGACAGCACAGCAAGCCAACCATAGGATCCTCCTGTACCCTGAGCGTACCCTGCTTATGAACAATGTGGAACGCATTGTGTCTTTTCAACAGACAGGAGCAATAGCAAAGCAGAACATGCTAGCACGGAGGGAGAAGTGGTTCAATTAGAGGATTTATGACTTAATATAAGGAGGTTTCTACTGGCCTTATTTCAGACCAACAAGCGCTGATCCGACAACTTTTGATAATATGAAATATTATGAAGTCAGTTGCTCCTACTACCACCAAGCAGTGGAATACCTACCTTATGGATATAGAAAATATTTAAGGCTTATATTATAACTAAAGGAGCATAATGTGATTAAGTGATGTAGAAATACATAGAACTGAATTTGAGATTTCAGAGAGTTCTATGAATCCTTTGTTTGAGTATGATTATGGAGCATCAATGTGTACGAAGATGGATTTTGAGGAAGCGAATTCTCTTCTCTCTAAAGTCAGAATTAAAATTTCAAACGTTTTACTTTTCAAGAAAATGTATAAAAAGTTTGTTTGATTTTGAATAATCGACCCATTTAACATCTAAGCATTCAATCAAATCTAGTTCAAGTATCACTTTTGCAGTGGGCAATATGATATAAGTAAAAATTAATAAATGTGGAAGCTACTAACTATAAGATATTTTAAACGTTATAAAATGTTAGTATAAGATATATTTCCCAATTCATAACATAAAATAGAGCTTATTTTCACTTTTTTTATTGACAGTACTAAGGGAGATCATTGCAGGTATAACAACACAGAAAGCATGTAGACTGTATGTACTCATATCTAAGATAGATATCTCATGAATCAGTGTACACTCATAAAACTATTCAACTATACCACATGTTCACCAATAGTCCACTTAGCTTTTAGCTTGTGCCCTTTATTAAAAGAAAAGAAGTTCCACCAGGAGGTCCCAGTGCCTTCTACCCTATCTAATGATATCTTGCATCAAGGTGTGGTTACACTTTTGTCACATCTTCAACCACTGCCGGTCTAAAAAGCTTGACATTAAATCAGTGCTGGTCTCATAATAAGGGCCAGAGCTCACACTTTCAAGGAACATCCATTTCTCATATCACCCAAATGGCAAGTCCTCTTTCAGATCTATAATCCCTTTTCTCTCACTAAGGTCAGAGCTCCACTAGGGAGACATCACTGTAAGAAGTTTATGTTTTATAACAGAGATGTCTCCTGTAAACTCACAGGGGAAAGTGCTGTCTCAAAAGAATTTGCAATCTAAGATATTGTAATTACACAGCCACTACTACTTAAATTGCACACGTCAATCCAATATCGTCCCCAGAGCTTAATAATGAATTGCAATATGATAATAACCTCAACAGGTTAAATCTAGCATTGTACACCAATGCTATTGTACAAGGTTACCTGAGAAGAAACTAGGAACAATCAATAATATGTATACATGACACCATAACTGTGTCTAAATCTGAAATACAAGTCCCTGGACTCTGGGGCTGAAGCTAACATAGGCCTGCCTGCCTTTAGGTTATTTCAGTTCTAAAACTGAATGACCATGAAATGGTTTGGGTGAGATGGTTCTCTACCTTAATAGTGCCTCACTTCATTGGGATTGGAGACAGTTTTGTCTTCATTAGGCATGATTTATAGTATCAATACATGCATGGAGCGCACACATAAATAATATTATTGGGATGATTACCATGAACTGACCCCAATAGCAGAGTATATAGCAGTGTCTTGTATAACATACCTGTATATACAATACATTTGTTGTTGATTAACAGAACCCCTTGCTGTAATTCTACCATTTGAGCTTCTGTAATTTCACAGCAATAGTTGCTGAAACCTCAGTTGCCAGCAAAGGTTTCTGTGAATTTACAGTATGTTTTATTGTTTATTCACAGCAAAATGTCCTGTCCATTCACAGAAAATATTGCGGTTTATTTACAAGACATTTCTCTGTAATTTTACAACACATTTTGCTGTTAATTTACAGGATATGTTTCTTTAGAGCTAATTGATACTGCTGTATGATCACAGTGGCTGTTACTGTATGATTACTCTGTAAAATTACAGTGACTCGCCTCCTGTAGATTTACAGCAAAATGTACTGGAACCAAAGTTGCCAAGGGATTTTGCTGTAAAATAACCCTGTCTACTTCTTACTGTGATGGGTGTATACATGCATGTGTTACATGTGACATTTCAAAATTCTGGTTATTGGTGACACTGAGTGGATCAGTGTGATAAAAGTTACCTGGAATGGCCACAATATTCATGTGAAACTGATAAATAATGTAATGAAAAATAAAACAACAATAACAAAAAAATAGAACAAATGAGTTTTGAATGCCCCAGGTTACACACTTATAAGCTTGTGTGCTGCCTATTGAGCTCAGGATAAAGACATAAGTCATGGCTTATGGTCCACTACTGAAAAGGATGTCTGTGATTGCCAGGAAAGAACCTGTCATTTATCCTGTCTTCACAAATTGGGTTGCATTGTACCTGTGAGGTAAATAATTGTTAGTTGTTCTGCAGGTGAGGTGCTGATAACTGTGTGCCAGGCAATGAGGTACTAGAGTGAAATTGATCCGTCTTTGTTTTTATTGTTTGGCTCTTGCTCACCATGTTGAATCTGACATGCAAGTATGAATTTCTGCATCGAAACCTGATACACTGATTTGGCTAGTCATTGCAGCATGACAGTTCATCAGTGTATAAGAGGCAACCTGATAAAGGAGTCTGGATACAGTACTATTTTGGCATTGGAAGGGGCCTAAGATTTCTGAATTGGCGAATGCATTGGCCTATTTCCTTTCCAACTGCAAGGGAAAAATACATCAAATGTTTTTGGTTGATTTAGTAGATTGGCGGCAGAGCAATCTCTCTAATGGTGGTAACATTAACAGTGGGCATAGGTACACTGTCTCTCCCTGCTGGCTTTCCGCAGAGCAAGGCACGAAGTGCTGCTCTATACTGCTTGATCCTGAAGGTGTAAATGATGGCATTCATTAAAGAGTTGAGTATAGGTGTAGTTCCAACAAAGGCCACCTTAGAGTAGACGCTGTGACATGGGGTGCCACAAGCTGATAGTACTAGCGCAATTGGTAGGTAAATGACCCAGCATCCTACGAAAACACCCATGACAATAACAATTGTACGGGTCAGCTGCAGACGAGTGTTGGCTAACTTCATTTCGTAGTAATCGCCTTTGATTGGGAAATTAGCAGGATCAAGAGGTGAGATCCTGTTTATGCTACCAGATTGGGACATACGATAGGATGACCCTAGCCCTGTTGTTATCTTGGATGTGAACTCGCCACTGACACCTGGATGATTCATTTCAGGTGCACTTTTGATACTTGACTTGTGGCTCATGGAGTTGAAGCTTGGTTGATTTGTGGAACAGGTGATCTCATTGTCATTTTCAGCGGTGCTCACCTTTTTGGTCAATAGTGTGCTTTGCTTTCTCATGTTGCCACTGCTCTTTACACTTATCTTCCTGCTAACCTTACAGTCAGGGCACTTTTTGCTACCACTGGGCCCCTTGCCACAGCTTTTGCAGGTGCAAATTTGGCAGTTTCTATTCTTATGATAGCACACTTTGTCACCATTGAACTGAATGCTTCCTCCTCCCTCATATTCATTGACCTTGAAGGTGCTGATGGTAGAGCTACTTGCTTTCCATGAACTCACCTTTGTTGTAAAGAAACTTATAAGATTTGAGTTTCTCTTGAGCTGTCTTTTAGGTCCCTGTAAGACAAATCCTTCATGCCGCTGCCTCAGAGCTTCCATCAGGTTCTGTGTGTTTGCACGAGCTCCTTGGAGGGACAACCACTGGAAGGTGACTGTTACAATGCACTTGGCTATAAGTGCTAAGCCAACCAGCTGCCAGTAGAAGTTCTGGATGAAGGGACCTGCCATGAGACAGGAGGCCTTTGCTCTGAGGTAAGACCCTGGAGCTTTGGTCACAGGGATGGTAAGCAGCCCTAAACCAACCCACAGGACCCAGCTGCATGGAACCGCCCACCTACAGTACCGTCGCCATCGCTGACGCACCTCTAGGCTTGCATTCTGAGCTGTTGAATACCTAAAATGAAAAGGAGTTTTCTATCAGGGATTTAAGTTAGGATTATTGAAAAGGTAACCTATATATGGTGAGATAAGATCATTGTTATACCCACATTCTGCCCAAACAAAGGTACTTCTCCTTCATTCAGAATGGTTAAGTGAGTGCAAACAGTTACTACTGCACAGATTTTGAGTCTTGTTTTGGACTGTGGGCCAGGAGTGTATTCAATAATGATAATTATTTTTATGTGTTTAGGAAGATTCTTCACTCGTGTAGACTAAAGCATTGTGAACCATATCGTTGTTATTTAAGATATATGGTACACCAAAAAATTATTTGACATTTTCGCTGTATTGCCCCACCTTCCGGCCTTATCACATGGGGCAGGAATGTCAACAAAAGCAGGGACTATTTCTGTCATCTGCAGACCACACTTCCAAGTATTTTGGCCCACATTCTTTAAAAAATCGATTTGTATCACTTTTTATAACCCCCATGCCACGGTAAATACCTTATATATTCACATCCCGGGCCTGTACTAGCTGTACATTCATGGTTATGTTGTAATTTAACATTTAATCCAGTCGGGTAGACTATGACATCAACTTGTTTCAGTTCATTTGCACTCAGTGACATGACCAGGGAGGTGTTCACTCTCCAAGCATTGATCGTATAACTCACTCGAGGGCAATATGACAAGCTCTGGGTGTCAATAAAGACATTCGATACACACAAAATATGATTCCTGTATACTTAGCATGATTGAGAAAAGCACTCACAGTTCTTATCTATTTCAATGTACCATATTTTCTTGACTATAAGCCTGGCTTCCAATATAGGCCTTCCTCATTAATAAGCCTGGTCAAAAGGCACACTCCATCTAATAGAAGCTCGGCACCGAATATAAGCATTGTCTGAACAAGCAAATTCCACAGAAATCAGAATTTGAGAATCATTCCACTGAATATATAGAATCAGTAGACTAATGTTGGCTAATGTTGACTTCTCAAGAATAAAGAGTTATAATATAATCCTCCCATGTTTATTAGCCTGGTCAAGTGTCGATTTGGTACCAAAGGATCCTCGACATTATAATCAGAGAAATATAGTAGATGAAGTTAACTTCATGCAATCTTGCTCCAATTGAATTTTGTTTTATTTGTAATTGTGAACATGGATATAAGTCTACACTGTAAAAAATAACTGTTGAATCTACCAGGGGTCCTCATAAAACTGAACAGTGAACCACCATAACACCGTTAGTAGTAGCCAGGGTTATTTTACAGCAAAAACCCTTGGCAACTTTGGTTCCAATACATTTTGCTGTAAATCTACAGGAGGTGGGTTGCTGTAATTCTACAATACAATCCACAGAAATCATACAGGAACAACCACTGTAACCATACAGCAAGATTATTCAGATCTACAGAAACATATGTTGTAAATTAACAGGAAAATATGTTGTAGGATTACAAAAATATGTCTCGTAAAATAAGAGTGATATTTTCTGTAAATGAACAGCAAGTTTTGCTGTAAATCAACAGCAGAAAATACTTTTCAGAAACTTTTGCTGGCAACTGAGGTTCCAGCAACTATTGCTGTAAATTTACAGAAACTATGAGTGTAGAATTACAGCTAGAGGTGTTGTCAATCTACAAGAACTGTATTGTATAGTATGTATAGGCACTGCTATATATACTCTGAGGTGAGTCTATGACATGGTCCCCATAATATTTTATATGTGTGCACTATGTGCAGGCGTTGATACTACAAACCATGCATGCCTAATGAAGACAATAAAGTATCCAATCCCAGTGAAGTGCCATCACTGAGAGCGAGAGATGTAGACAACCGTCTCTCCCAAACCATTTCAGGGTTAGTTAGTTTTAACACTGGACTAACCGAAAGGCAGGTAGGCCTATGCTAGCTTCAAGTTCAGAGTCCAGGCACTTGTATATACAATTTAGACAGGTGTGGTGTCTTTGGTGTATATTACTAGTTGTTCCTAGTTTGTTCTCAGATAACTCTATACATTATCTATTGTGCACAATGCTAGATTGAACCCATTGAGGTTATTATTGTATTACAATTAATTGGTAAGCTCTTGGAACATTATTGGATTAAGATGGCACTATAAGCATATACATTCTTAACAAATGGTGGATACTGCTGCACCCCAGTAGCAGGACCTAGAGGTAAAACTATTTTGGGAAAGCCTTTATGGGTCAATCTGGTGCAGAGTGACTGGCTGGCCTAGGGTATGCAAGAGTGATTATACAGGACAACTCACAGTACATATATGTCTACAGGTAGAAGCTTGTCACTAAACAGTGACAGTCAGTGTATTTGAGAATACTGCTCTTTCCCCTATTGATTTACATAGAACAGCCCTGTTATATAACCCCAACTCTTTACAGTGTAGCAGTGAACCAGCATAGTCTTTACAAGAAGCCCCAGGTATCAGTACAGTCTTACAAGGAATCTCTGTGAAAATAACAATAGATTTTTGGCAACCTTAGGGCAAAGATTTTGTCGTTATTTTGATGACATCTTTTACAGTGTATGGGTTCATGTACCTACCATTGGTCAACTGCAATAAGAAGAAGCGAACTGATGGACACCCCACCCGACACAATGTATAGTGTCACCACCGGGACACAACGCAGTGGTACATCCTCCACTGTTAGTCCATACCTTGAAATAACAACAAAAATATGCAGGTTTTGAGTAAGGCAATACGATGCAAGAAAGAGAGTCTTAAGAGAAATGCGTCTTGAGAAAAAAACTCTTCAAGGTTTACATGGAAGGATATTGCATAAAGTAGCACTGCAGCGGTGGTGACCTGCACTTCAGGCCACATTTATGCCACTAATGGCACAATTAGATACAGAAATGCACATTTAGCCTTTATTGGAGTATTGATGCTTGTTTATAGTGAATGGCTAATCACCAGAGCTTCATTCCTGCATCGTGCCAAACCTGCAATCTTACATCAGTGGGTCCCGTGGATTTGTGCATGTTTTATGGACGGTACCTATGTGGAAATTTGCTGTGCTAGCCCCCCTTTAATCATTTTTTTTTCAATATTTAATACGGTCGCTAGCTTCATGGTCAGCATTGAAAATGTAACTTGCTCTAATCTCTAGACAATGTGATGGATGCACACTTTTCTAGATTAGCAACAAATTCATCAAATAATTGAGCGGTCCTAAAACAATTTCCAGGGTTTGTACCTGGATGTCTCCCAATCCCAACTTTATCCAACTTGATTGAATGGTTCATAAAAGATGTCACAGTAAGCACTGACCATTCCTGATGGGCACATCCAGTGAGTGTATATAACCCTTAAAGTTCATCATGCCACCATGACAGCACTAAGGGCAGAGCGTGGGAGTTGAGCTGTGTAAATCCTACTATATTTCCATATAATCAATATAAAAGTATGACCAGAAAAAAGTGGGGGATGCATCACTTACATCCCTTGTGGCTCTTATCATATACCATTTTATTATTCCATAAATTGTAACAAATTATTGTATTAATCAAAGAATATATAAGAAATTAATACATTGTACTTCTATGTAAGCGTTCATGCCCCACTGCACACCAGCTAGGGGAAGGATACATATGTTACAACATCAAAGGGTCCGACCTAATGGTTCACTGCACAATATAATAAACCTGAGGGTCTCAGTGTGCGACCTCATGGTTCAGTGCACAAACTAATAAGTTGTAAGTGAATGCAACCGGCCGTCACGGGTGCCTGGGCACCGCAGACGCCGTCATGAGTGTCTGAGCACTCTAATAACTGAACAATGGGTTACATAAGCATGACGCCATAACCGTCCGGTCGCTCTAGCGTCGCTCCTGAGCAACCTAGGTCAAATATCAAGCATTTATGGAAAGCCCATAATAAGAAGGTCAAAATTAGCCTAAGATCAAGGCGGAACTCCTATTATTAAGGAAGAGACAGATTCGACCTCCGAATGCACTACAGACGAACCGGCGCAAGTTACGCGCCTATCAAGCGGGCATTATAAACTTGGCATATTCAACTCTGCGCATGCCTAAAATGGCAGTTGTGACGGCATAAACTTCTGAGATATGGGGGTTTGAAGTCACAGAACCGACCAAGACAATGGGGGACGCAGCGGCGTCCATGGGGGTCCTTTGTGCACCCAGTGACACATGAAAGACTCCCCTCAAACAATTGCAGAGTTAGGCAGATGCCACTGGCCCCAGTCAGTCTGAGGTGCAATGCCAAGATTTGCTACAAATAGCCTGGCTGCACCTCCTAGAAATCAGAACACCAAGAACCACTCCAGAGGTAACATCTCCAGTCATCTCCTGCTACCTGCTATACCACTGCACTATGGTGAAACTATGCTAGACAGGCATTGGTTTCCATCATTAGTGGCCAGAGGCTATCTTCCTAAAGACATCCACCAGAGGGTAAAGTTATTCATTATTACATTATTCCTCTAAGCAGCAGGTCAGGAGCTAGGTGTGGGAACCCACCTAGAACTATGCTGGACATTGTATTATTATTACCTCACAGGTGGAGTGGAACAGAACATTATACTTTATAAACTATTGTATATTTACTGTATGTACAAATAACCTACATACTAACTACTGTGTGATTGATATTTCTTACATGTTGCCTAAAGCTGAATAAACCAGTGATAACTGGAAATAACACTATTTATGAGAGCTTGATGTATTTACACTATATACCACTAGTCATATGATATTTCTCATATGACAACTCGATCATGCACAATTACTAGTATGACAAAGTGGTGGAGAACATCCTACTAAGATCCCAAATTACCCAAAGCTCTCATAAAAATTAAGCTGGCAACATTACTAAAAACGATCATACACACAGTAAACCCCACTCCACCTACCCAGTGACCTTGACATCATGTCCACAAAGGTCACCAGCGAGATCTCCCACACATCAGTGAGATCACCCACACATCAATGAGATCTCCCACACATCAGTGAGATCTCCTACACATTAATGAGATCTCCCACACATCAGTGAGATCTCCCAGACATCAATGAGATCTCCCAGACATCAATGAGATCTCCCACACGACCAGTGAGATCTCTTACATACCAGTGAGATCTCCCACATACCAGTGAGATCTCCCACAGACCAGTGAGATCTCCCACATACCAGTGAGGTCTCCCACACGTCAGTGAGGTCTCCCACACGTCAGTGAGGTCTCCCACATGTCAGTGAGGTCTCCCACACGTCAGTGAGGTCTCCCAAACGTCAGTGAGGTCTCCCACACGTCAGTGAGGTCTCCCACACGTCAGTGAGGTCTCCCACACGTCAGTGAGGTCTCCCACACATCAGTGAGGTCTCCCACACGTCAGTGAGGTCTCCCACACGTCAGTGAGGTCTACCCCACACATCAAGGTCTTATCAGTCAAGCTGGCAGAACAACACACAAAGACCTTACGTAGTCAGGGACCTGTTGAAGAGGTCTCCCTCCCACCTAGATCTAGGAGACCCACAGGGGGCAAATCAGCCTTCAGTACAACAGACCCACACTCAGTAGATCCCACACCACCCACCCTGTCTACTCAGGGAACAACCAGTTCTCAGGGATCCAACATTTCACAGGGATCTCTACAGGACGCTCAACTCACGCTATCTACCTCAGGGGAAGAAGGATCTGCCTCAGGGGGTGGATCCACACCCTCATCTAGATCCTCCACCCCAGCTCCGGCCTTTGACAGCCACTCCTCCAGAGACACTTCTCCCACACCCTCCATCATGGACACCGATGAAGGCCCCCAACCTAATCAGACAGCTGAGAAGATAAGGGCCTATGAGAAGGCCATCCAAGATGCAGTTACTGCCCTAGAGACCAACAAGTCCCAGCAGGAGGAAAGGGAGAGGATCCTCAACCAACAATTGGCAGAGAGGAATGCGGCAATAGACACCCAACAGAAGGCCATGGAAGACCAGCGGAAGTCCCTAGAGATACAACAACAACAGATAGCAGATCTCATGAAGATGGTATCATCCCAGACCCCACAGCCTCCCACACCAGCCATCACACCTGTTGTCACACCATCTGCCGCTGGATCCAAGGATGACATCATAATCTCCATGGTGTCCAACATGACCAAACTCATAGACAGAAAACAACAGGACGACAGAAAGATCAGGCTACATGAGGTAACAAAACCCAAAGCTTTTTCACACCCATCACCACTCATGTCAACAGCATTATTCATTGATCACAAATTCCCAGAATATCTGAAGGATAAGTACAAAGTAACAGACAGTGACACCATGGTAACATATTTACCCAAGTACCTTGAAGGACAAGCACTAGCTTGGTTTGAATCCTTCAGGGAAAGTGCCACACCCGATATGTTGACATGGACCAATGTAGTGAATAGATTAAAAGAGTATTTTGCTACTCGAGACAATATCATCTCCAGGACTGCACTCCGTGCACAAAGGATAGATGAACCTGTCCTAGACTATGCATGCCATCTCAGGAAAGTGTCTCTGTAGCTCTTGAAAACAAGAAAATAGACTACAACACCCAGGGATCAAGGAATCTGATTTAGAAAAACCTCAACAGGTGTCAGACACTACCCCACACACTGATCAATCCATCTCAGCCATACGGCCTGAGGATGTAACTCAATTCAGTGACACAGACTCAGACTGTGAGTCCACATATGCTGACCCTGAACCCAACTCAATCAGACTCTCTGAAATAGCTGCTATACATAGTGAGGCACATGACCTCGAGCCAGAATTGGAAGAGAATGTTCCACCAAAATCTGTGCTCACATCCAAAGATCAGCATGATAGATTAGGATCACTGCTGACCAAGTATGATGATATATTTGTAGGAAAAGATGGAGACATTGGTGCTACACACCTGTATACCCACTCAATACATGTAAAACCTGAGGCAGTACCATGTCATTTCCTACCATATAGACAAACACCAGAAAAACAGGCCGCAATAGGGGAAGAATGTGAAAGGCTAGTACAACAGGGCATTCTGAGAGAATGTGCTGAGGGCCCCTGGGCTTCCAGATCCTTTTTAGTACAAAAATCATCGGGAGGCCATAGGCTCGTCACAGATTTTCGTTATCTGAACCAGAACACGATAAATCAAGCCTTATCTACACCCCGAGCCGATGACACTCTAGACATGATAGGGTCACTCAGACCAAGAGTATTCAGTAAGCTAGATGCCAAACAGGGATTTTTTTCAAATTCCTATAAGACAGGAAGACCAGCATAAAACCGCATTCATAGCAAATGACAAAAAATATGTCTACGAAAGGATGCCAATGGGTTTAGCGACCACACCTGCAGGATTCTGCCATCTAGTCACATTAATTCTGAACAAACTCAAATACAAATGTGCCCTACCATACCTAGATGACATATTGGTATTATCACCATCAATCGAACAACACTTCCATGACCTGGAAGATGTGTTCAACAGCTTAAGAGTTGGTAAACTCAAACTGAAGAAATCAAAATGTGATTACTTCATAGACAGAATAGACTTCTTGGGAATGAGAGTTACACCCATGGGACTGCAACCATCTCCCACAAAGGTGGAATCAATCAAAACCTTCCCAACACCAAAATCAGTCAAAAATGTCAGATCCCTCACAGGCCTATGCCAATACTTCAAAAAGTTTATCAAAGGTTATGCCCAAATTGCTAGACCATTGTATGATCTACAGACACATCTCAAAGCATTTGTCTGGACAGAGGATGCAGATAATGCTTTCAAAACATTAAAGCATGCCCTCTGTACCAATGCTCTTCTCAGATATCCAAACTATGAGAAAGAGTTCAGTTTGGCAACTGATGCTTCCAATGTGAGTTTAGGAGCTGTACTCTCACAGAGAGATAATGAAGGAGTGCTCAGACCAGTAGCCTTTGCAGGTAGAACCCTCTCCAAACATGAGAGAAATTACAATACCACAGAAAGAGAACTACTGGGAGTAGTGTATGGAGTATTACATTTCAGACACTATCTAGAGACTAGACACTTCCAATTATACACAGACCATGCAGCCCTAATCCCACTATTAACCAATACAGGACTCACACATAGATGGGCCAGATGGGCTCTAGACATACAGCAATTTTCATTCACCATCCAACACGTGAAAGGTGATGATAACACACCACCAGATGCTATGTCTAGAAGAGAATACCCAGACTCTGGACCCATGACTAACCCTCCACCCCCACCAAGGAGAGTTAGAGCAGCCAGTAGAACCAAGTTTGCAAAAGTAACAAAGAAAGTACCATTCAAAAGGGATGATCCACCCAACACCATTGAAAGGCCAGAGACACCCATTAGGGGTATCTTGAAGCAATCTACACACTATGTGTTTTGCCACTGTGAGAGAGAATACTCACAACTCTTTCCAGATAATGACTACGAGCCTATTGAATTCTCATCACTCAATCAGATGCTGAAGGCAACTCCTAAGGAGCCACCCTTCACCCCACCTGACTCAGATGATGAAGATTCAGAAGACACACTATATGCTATTACTCAAGCAACTTCCAAATCAGTCAGATTCTTTGAATCAATGCAGGGAGAGGAAACATCAAACCATTTGTGTCCTATGACCACACGCTCAAAGACTAAAGAAATGATTCAGGAGGGCACACCAAAACCCCCAACACAATCACAAACTATTCTAAAAGAGGAAAAGGTCACAGGAAACAAACCTACCAAAACCCCACCTGCCAGAAAAAATGCCACAAAAGACACTGCATCTACTAAGTCAAAGAACTCTGAGAGACAGAAGAATGACAAAAAGCAAATTGTGCCTTTAAAGAAAAAGGTTGCCACTCCCATCAAGGCGAAAATAGGCCCTCCAAAGGAGCCTACACATCAAAACAAGAGTGACACACCCCAACAAAAGGCACAAGATAGGCCAATAGTCGATGAAAAAGAAAAAGAAAGAGACAGAATAAAACAACATGTGCTAGATATAAATCAATTACTGGATCAGATTCCCGACACATCCATCTCAGGTTCAAACCTTGGCTTGGAACAAAGGAAGGACAAGGAACCACTGCCCCTCATACAAAATCTTGAGGGTGGGACCTTGCCTGCACCAAAAGCACAGAGAAATAGAATCATCAACCAAGGCCAGACATACACCTTGGTAAATGGTACATTAGTCCATATATGCCCCATAAATTGGAGAAAAACCAATACTGTACCACTTCAAATTGTTATACCACAGCAATGGGTAACAAGTACACTACAGTATTTCCATGACTCACCTACTGGCGGCCATCTTGGTTCAAGTAGGATGCTGTCAGCACTCCGACCTAGGGTATATTGGAAGTCTATGCTAGCAGACACAACAAAATATGTTTCCACCTGCCACACATGCCTCACAGCAAAAAGGCAAGTACACTCACACAAAACACCAATGACAGTGAGAGAGTACATGGCTTCACCAATGAAGTTCCTAAACCTTGACGCGGTGGGACCACTTCCCACAACTGCCAGGGGTAACAAACATATACAAGTCTGCATAGATTATGCTACCAGATATGCAACAGCTTGAGCTACTACTGACTTAAAAGCTGAGACAACAGCAGCAGAGTTCTACAAGAATATAATTTGTCATCATGGAACACCAGCCACTCTTCAAACAGACAATGGAACATGTTATACAGGTGCAAAGTTCACAAAGTTAACTAAACACCTCAAGATCAAACATAAATTCTCCTCACCATACAGGCCACAATCAAATGGGCTTGTAGAGAGATTCAATGCTAGCATCGGCGCAGCGCTCAGAGCATTCTGCTCAAAGCACCAAAACAATTGGGATTCATTTATTGAACCCATAACCTTTGCATTAAACAACACTGAATCCCAAACCACAGGATTCACCTCTTTCTTCCTACTCCATGGAAGAAACCCAGCCACCCCAATGGACTTAGGGCTGGGAATACAGGAAGACATATCCACCGTAGCAGACCATGTAGCTAACATGATAACAAATCAAGATACCTCTAGGAGGAAAGCTATAGAAAGGGTCGCCAAGCTACAAAAGGAAAGAAAGGATAGATATGATAAGAAACTTACACCACAGGAAATCAAGGTCACCGACATGGTGTACCTAAACATACCATGAATCCTGACCAACACAGAGTGTAAGAAACTTCAACCCCTTTTTATGGGACCATATGTTGTAGTAGATAGACCTAGTTTGACAAGTGCCAAACTCAAAAACTTGGACACCAATCTATTGGTGGCCAGACCTGTGCACATAGACAGACTGAAAAAGGTTGTGGCTGTCAGGAACAATGAATTTGCACACAGGCTTATTCCACATGAAGCCAAATACTACAACAAAATTGTAAGGAACAAAAATGATATCACCCTTACAAGAGAAACCACAGGTATAGGCCCTATCAAGCCTAGGCCTGCACACCACATACTAAGAAAAACATCTAGGTGTGGTGCTGTTTCAAGAAATTAGAAACATATTGAGATACCTAAAGAACATAAGATTTTCAAAATTTATTAAAAATTCCCTTCATCCACACATAAGGCATGTGTGACTGATAATGAATTACTTATATATATATATATATATATATATATATATATATATATATATATATATATATATATATGTATAAAGCCAATCAAATTTGTAAATATATCAGTAGGTTATTGCCTCTGAATGGTCAAAGACTGGGACCCTCCAAGTAAAGCAGACATGAAGTCTAAGAAGAGTAAGGGTAACACAATGGAGTGTCTAAAGCCTAATCCCCACATGAAAGAGCGCGCTATGCCAACACAGCAGTCTATAGAGATCAATTGACCTTATAAGCTACACTCAGACAACTGTCTAGACGGTCATGAATGGCTGTCCTGGATGACAGGAGGAGCTAATTACCAGTACACAGATTACACAATAGAACCCCACAGTTGCAGACACTGGAGATTAGGTACATGACTCCAGAGAAACAATACCAGGCCCACAATGGATGTGGGTAGGGTAGGCTACATAAGAGGCACTGTGGACCATAGCCCACCATCAGTCTTCATCCAGCTGCAGTCTGGAACACAAGTCTACAGGACCCCACTTGGGAATTAGCCAGCCCACTTCTCCATTAGGAGAGACTGCACTAGGATAAAGAACACACCTACTTCACCTTCAACCTGATCTTACCATCTACTGGTCAATCTCTATAGACTCACCGGACAGATTGCCAAGACAGCTCAATCTTGCAAAGGTACAGTTTGAACCACTTCATTTAAAGTGTTACACCATACACTTAGACTTTACCAGCACCAAATCACTACAAATTTGACAAGACTTTAAACAACAAACTTGCTTTACACAAGCACCATGGGGAGACTGAGAGCTGCACCCATACTGCTAACTATGCTGTTATTATATATTATAGAACCACTTACTGCAGGTTATACACCTGTGGTGAGACAAAACATAGGAGTAGTATTCAAACCTAGCCCTCAACCATTGGTCAATGGACATACAACCACAACACTGTTGTTAGCTATCCCCTACAAGATACCTCGGGCACCCGTTACCCAAGGATCCATAAGGGATAGAATACTCCAATTGACCACTCCTACTTTACAAGATCATACCTCTGGTCAAATAATCCAACAAGCCAAAGAGCTTGACACCTTGCTGGAAATTGCAGACAAGGAGATAAATAAAACATTAGCCTCCATCAAGTTGTTCTTATCCAACCCCATAAACACATTGGACAAGGCCAAAAGAGAGGCCATACTGGGTTTTCCTGCACCCCTGTTTCGCGGTGTGCTAGGTCTAGCCACAGTAGAAGATGTAAACCAAGTAATGGGACAGCTCAAGAACATAGATGAAATACTAAGAAAATTTGCTAAACAAGATCAGGAAGCAGCTAGTCTCATTGAAAAGATCACAGACAGACAAGATAAGTTTGTTAAAGCATACATTCAAGATAAGAAGGTACTGGACAGCACAATCAACACCATAGGTGACACCGTCAACCTATGGGCCTCTAACATGTCCAGGTCACTTGACTCATATTCAAGGCATGAGAAAACTCAAAGGGAAAAAATGCAAGTATTAAATGATGCGTTAATCATCATAGCAGCAAGAATGAATACAGTTCAATCACTGCAAAGAACAAATGCAGCCCTGAGGATGCTATCATCAGGAATCCTGACCCCTGATATAGTACCACCCTCAGACCTTGCTAGATACTTAATTGACATTAATAACAAACTTAGGATTACACACCCTGGAGCACAAGTCGCAATTAATGACTTAGATTTCTATTATTCACAGAAGCTGACCTCATACACTTACTCAGCTCACCATATATATATTCATCTGGACATTATAATTCAATCTACCACCTCTACCTTCAAACTGTACCAAATGATTACATCACCCATGCCTATAGACACACAGGAGACCCCCACCAGAGGAGTCACCAAACTGCAAACCACAACTGAGTTTCTAGCAGTATCTTACGACGAATCATTATTCATCGAATTGGACTCAGCAGATATGCAGGCATGTGAAGGTACTACAGTAAAGGTATGCAGAGATGTAAATGGTAGAATTTATAAACACAGGCCTACATGCCCTGTAGCCATTTTTACTAACCAGGCTCAACAGATTAAGGAACACTGCAAGTTTACAGTGTCACCACTGCAAGCACCTACCACCCATGCTATTTCCATTTCTGAAGATGAGTATCTGGTCACTACTAATGAACCCCATTACTTTATCAACTGCCATGGTAAAACGTCTGAAACTCGAAAAGCCCAGTCCTACTCAATCATAGGTGTACCCTGTGGGTGAACAATCAGTGTAGGAGAATTTTCTCTTCCAAACACAAGGTTGCCCTGTAACTCAACCTTATCATTTCATTACATTCTCAAGACAATTAATTTACCATTCATGGCAGCACTTAACCAAATTTCTGAAACTAAACCAGATGAAAGAGGCAATCTTCCAAATTTCCCAGTAGTAAACCTTTCTAGAAACTTAGACAAACTACAGGAAAATCCAATCATGGATGATATTACTCAACTAAA
Source organism: Acholoe squamosa (assembly GCA_949317995.1). NCBI lineage: Eukaryota > Metazoa > Annelida > Polychaeta > Phyllodocida > Polynoidae > Acholoe > Acholoe squamosa. The sequence continues at coordinate 12,411,601 of OX439042.1, forward strand.
TCTAGAGCCCTTTGCCAAAACATTATTAAAAGATGCCTCCAACCTTGATAAGGCAATGGAAACACGTTACGTAGAATCACACCAACGTCGAGTTACAGAGCATCCAATCTTCCAAAGCTTAGGACTCATCCTAGGGATATCAGCTCACATTTTTATAGTATACATACTACTCAAACTGTACAGACTAGGAGGGACTGTAGCCTACCTGCCTACAGCCAAAGCATTTAGACTAGTCACCGAGCTGCCCCTACACAAATTGCTCCCAGATAAGAATCCTACCAAATTAACCCCTACAGAGGAAACCCACACCCCTTTCCTCACAATTCAGGAAACCCACACCCTGATAATTGCTATATTATTCACCCTGACCATCTACTCAGCCTACAGAATAATGAAGTACCTTAAGAAATTTGCACAGACACACTGTGGCAAGAAAAATGTGGCCAAGCGCACAAATCCCACAATATATTTTAAAATATATTGTGGAGACTCAAACTTCGCGCTACCCTTGAGGCCAATACCACATGAATTTGATGAGATTAAATCAGCAGCTGCCCCGACCTATAAGGACATAGTGGTTAAAACCTTCCCACTACCTAAGGCTATATTTACCTGGAATGGACCAGCAGTTATAACAACACAGAGAGGAGAATTTGCTTATCACCTCCCTCAGGTGATACACCTACCTTGGCGCACTAGGTTCAGTACCATACCAGCCCTTAAAAACAAAGGACTGTACTACTCCATGCTTCTCCAGAATGATTGTGGCACCAGCCCGGTGACCATGACAGCACTGGAAAATACAACAGATATAATTATTGACGAACACCAGGAGGAGACCGCAAGGTCAAACATGCAGACTATTGCTAATTTTCTAAACCACCAGCCCTCCCCGGTGACTGTGGAAACAGCCTAGACTGCTCACAGCCTAGACTGCCCCCAGTCCACCACCAGGAGAGACTGAGATGACACATCTCACACGTGACACACACCTCCACTGTCAATGAAATTATCAAAGTATTGAAAAAAAATTGATTTAGAAAAATATACACAGCCACTTGTTGATGTATAATATGAAAATCTATGGTATTCTCACAAAATCGATGATTAATGCGCGCATATACGCGCAAATTGCAAATTGTAAATTATACAAATCTAACACTAATATACAGGAATGCAGGTAGATAACTAAGACAGTTCTTGTACCCACTAGCACTTGTATACTATACCAAGGTTTACTTAAGGTAACACACTTTAGGTATCCAAGAAAATTGTTGGAAAAATGAATGAAAAAAAAAAAAATTGTTGAGAAAAATTGTTGACATGAAAAATGTTTACTTAAGATACTCACCAAATAATCTCTTTCAGGGATACATACTCAAAAAAGCTAGGGAAAAGTCAATTAAAACCAGCGGCCCACTGCCGAAATTGCCAATTAATACACCCATATAGCAAAATCACAGAGTAACTCAGAGACAAACGAGCCTATTGTACATGAGGTACTTTGTTTTTCCGGTCCTCGGAAAAATTTGTCTCAAATCCCAAAAATTGTATAGTGTAAACTAGATTGTACGTTTGTACCCAATTTGCACACTAAAAATTGTAGGTTTGCACCCCAGATTGTACGTTTGTACCCAATTTTGCACACTAAAAATTGTATGTTTGCACACCAGATTGTACGTTTGTACCCAATTTTGCACACTAAAAATTGTATGTTTGCACACCAGATTGTACGTTTGTACCCAATTTTGCACACTAAAAATTGTATGTTTGCACACCAGATTGTACGTTTGTACCCAATTTTGCACACTAAAAATTGTATGTTTGCACACCAGATTGTACGTTTGTACCCAATTTGCACACTAAAAATTGTATGTTTGCACACTAGATTGTACGTTTTACCCAATTTGCAAACTAAAATTGCTATTTGCACACTAGATCGTACGCTTGTACACAATTTGCACACTAAAATGTATGTTGCACATTATACTGTACGTTTATACCCAATTCATACACCAAATCGGATTTTTACAAAAATCAAGATTTTCATGTGTAACCAAACTGTACGCAAAATTATATATGTGCATATAAAATTATCAATTGAATGCAAAATTATATATGTGCATACAAAAATTATAAATTGAACGCAAAATTGTATATTTGCATGCTAAAAATTATCAATTGAACGCAAAATTGTATATTTGCATACTAAAATTGCAAAATGAATGCGAAATTATATATTTGCATACTAAAATTGCCAAATGAACGCGAAAACTATATATTTGCATACTAAAATTGTCAATTGAACACAATTACATGCGAAATTGTAAATTTGCACACTAAAATTGTCATTTATGTTCAATTTGCACGCTAAATTGAACATTGAATGCCAAAATTGCACGCTATTTGCCAAATTGTATGTTGTACATAAAATTGGAAATTTGTACCCAAATTTGATGATACATAAGCAAATACACCCATGTATGGTAAGATATAGAATTATGGAAATGTACTTATACCCAGGAGAAAATTGTTTATATATACTGACAAAGCTCTACCACAAAAAAAAAATTGCATTTGAAGCACTCTCCATCACTTCAAATCCTCTTACAAACAGTATATAACTCCAAATAAGGTAAAAATATATACATTGTACATTCCCTCAGCGAAATGACGGAGTTTCGCATTCTCTCGGGGGAGACGGAGTATTCTATCATATACCATTTTATTATTCCATAAATTGTAACATATTATTGTATTAATCAAAGAATATATAAGAAATTAATACATTGTACTTCTATGTGAGCGTTCATGCCCCACTGCACACCAGCTAGGGGAAGGATACATAGGTTACAACATCAAAGGGTCCGACCTAATGGTTCACTGCACAATATAATAAACCTGAGGGTCTCAGTGTGCAACCTCATGGTTCAGTGCACAAACTAATAAGTTGTAAGTGAATGCAACCGGCCGTCACGGGTGCCTGGGCACCGCAGACGCCGTCATGAGTGTCTGAGCACTCTAATAACTGAACAATGGGTTACATAAGCACGACGCCATAACCGTCCGGTCACTCTAGCGTCACTCCTGAGCAACCTAGGTCAAATATCAAAGCATTTATGGAAAGCCCATAATAAGACGGTCAAAATGAGCTTAAGATCAAGACGGAACTCCTATTATTAAGGAAGTTATGCCATAGAGACGGATTCAACCTCCGAATGCACTACAGACAAACCGGCGCAAGTTACGCGCCTATCGAGCGGGCATTATAAACTTGGCATATTCAACTCTGCGCATGCCCAAAATGGCGGTTGTAACGGCGTAAACTTTTGAGATATGGGGGTTTGAAGTCACAGAACCGACCAAGACAATGGGGGACGCAGCGGCGTCCATGGGGGTCCTTTGTGCACCCAGTGACACATGAAAGACTCCCCTCAAACAATTGCAGAGTTAGGCAGATGCCACTGGCCCCAGTCAGTCTGAGGTGCAATGCCAAGATTTGCTACAAATAGCCTGGCTGCACCCCCTAGAAATCAGAACACCAAGAACCACTCCAGAGGTAACATCTCCAGTCATATCCTGCTACCTGCTATACCACTGCACTATGGTGAAACTATGCTAGACAGGCATTGGTTTCCATCATTAGTGGCCAGAGGCTATCTTCCTCAAGACATCTACCATTATTCCTCTAATCAGCAGGTCAGGAGCTAGGTGTGGGAACCCACCTAGAACTATGCTGGACATTGTATTATTATTACCTCACAGGTGGAGTGGAACAGAACACTATACTTTATAAACTATTGTATATTTACTGTATGTACAAATAACCTACATACTAACTACTGTGTGATTGATATTTCTTACATGTTGCCTAAAGCTGAATAAACCAGTGATAACTGGAAATAACACTATTTATGAGAGCTTGATATATTTACACTATATACCACTAGTCATATGATATTTCTTATATGACAACTCGATCATGCACAATTACTAGTATGACACTCTGCCACTACTGACAGGTCCAGGAGGTCATTTCGTAATGCGCTACAATCGCACACATCACTACGACTTGAAATCTCAATGGTATTCCTATGGGGCTTTTTGTACGATTTGAAGGGCACAGTAGTAGTGTGTTAAGAAATGGGCTCCTGTGGCCTTTCAATCACAAGTTGTGTCTGAAGAAACAGGACTGTTTTTAGCAGAGGAGGATGGTAAGAATAAATGTATATCTGTTTCATATTTGGGAGTCGAGGATGAATTCTGCCCCACCCCCCAAAAAAATTTCAGGGTTTGGGAGTCATGGCCTTATTCCGATACATAATGAACTAAAATAGACATAATTTTTATTAAAACAGCAGCATAATTTGAGTATTACCTTGCTACAAGCCCAACTCTCCAGAAGGTGCCCACAGCCATGCCCAGATCAGCTACGGCAAGGTTCTGCAGCAGGTAGTGGAGGGTTCGCCCGGCAGGCCGACATCTTCTTAGGACGATCAGGATGGACAGGTTAGCCAATAGGATACCAACCCCTATAATGCACTGCATTATGAATGGTATATTCAACCCACTACCAGAGGGCAGCAGGGCTAGGGGGACACAGGCTGAGGTTGAGGTAATGTTAGCGTTTGCTGTAGCATTTTCTGGCTGTGTGGTGTTGGATGATATCTCTCTGGAGCCAGCAGACATGCAGTCAATTGTTGTAGCTAATGATGGAGTCATAGTGACATTATGTACTGATCCTGAAGTTGCCATGGTAACAATGCATGAAGTTGATTCTGATGCCTTATACAAGGGTTTGATTCCAATGTGTCCTTTCCTCTCAGTACTCAATCAATTTTCACTCTCAGTTTGAGTCAAGTTTTATCCACAGTTTTGAAATTGTCTTCTCTAAGTGCTGTTCATATAATATATAACTGCAGTTGCAATCCTTACAATGTCTCTATTTTGTATCTCTAGATATGTTTATAGGTGTGATAAGGGCCATACAATCTCTGTGTCCGCCAAAGGTCCTTAGTGCCTCAGCAGAATTCCAGATGGCTGAGCAGGGTGGGTCAGGATTTTGGTGGGATAAGGTGCCTTCTATCGGTCTGTATCAGTCGAAGGTACTTGGTGTCTTAGCAGGAATCCAATTGGCTTAGCTTTGTAGCCTCCGACAGGTAAGGGGATTGTGAGGCAGATCCAACTGTCAGCAGTAAGCCAATAGTGTTGTCCAAGGCGTTGACAATTCAGGGTAAACCAATCAGAACAAAGCATCACCATGTTAGGGAACACCTACAGGTGGCATGTGTAGGTGGAGCTGTGGTCAGGTGAACCTACATTCTCCTCAGTGGCAGATTCACAGAAATTGGTCAACTTCATGAAATTCTATCCTAATCATATAGGCCCACCCGTGAGAACAAGTTGTTAACCAGGGACAGGCAGGACATAGTTAGCATAGTTAGGAAGTAGGAACTGAGTAACAGCGTAATAATTACACACCCTTAATGCTGCTAACTGAAGAAAATACAAAGAAAACTAAATTGTGGTATGGTATTTCACATACCATTCATTTTTTTACTGCTCACCAACATTTGGATTTCTAAATATCTCCCGCCTATTCTTTGAACTTCTGCTAAGGAATTATGGTGTAACCCCTGCCCACACACACACACATCTACTCCAAAATGTTCAACCCCCCCCCCCTTAAAAGGGTACAAGAAGAAACAGTCACCACCCCTCTCTTGTCGTTGGTGTTAATGTTCTTATATATCGCCAAAGACAATTGCTCTACAATGACACCAGTTCTTTTTCTTAATTACATAAAAAGATGAAGCCCCACCCATATCTTATGAAAGAACCTATTATATATCCGCACATGTAGGATGCCCCCAACATGTAGGACACGCCCTGAGTTAAGTTGAATCCCATATGACGCACCTGGTGTCAGATTTTGGTCAATTTCGCACTGTTATGTAGCGAAATGTCCTCCTGTATAGGACACACGATGACTTTGATTAAATTCTATAGGACAAAGATGATGTAATCTTCCCCTATAGTGACACATGCATGCTTACATCAGTGACTTCTGGCTCTGGTTTTGCACCAGACTTGTTCCTGGCAGGTTATACAGTTTGATTAGAAATCTTTTTTAAAGTCAATAGCCGTGTGTTATGTATGGCCACTCAGACGCACTGCGACGGTACCTTACGGCCTGGAAAACAAGAACAACCTATTGCGGGAACAGGCGGAGATACCCCCCGTTGTAAATTCATCCGTGCTTGGAATCAGGATGATGTTTCCCATCATACATTGCTGACAAATTTCAATTCAAGACATTTAATTGATCCCCGACTTTTTTTCTCTTTGTTATGTTTACTTTGAGGCCTTCTTACTCATTCCACAAGCAACAACTCAAACGGGCTGACTTCAAAATCGATAAATACAGGTCCATTTTACCCCATGAATGCCGTCAGCAGTGCCATGGTTGGCCAGATGTTTCCCAAATAAATACTTAATGAATCCCCGCACGCGGCCCCTTTTCTTAAACTACCCCTGCTTTATACGGCAAACTATTTCTTTACTTAGGGAATGGTCATTAATTTTCAATGGGGGGGGATAGTTGGTTTTCAAGCGAATGCCCAAAATTTTTTTTACGCCTCCCCTTGGCGGCAGTCAGAATTTTTTGTGACTGCCCGCGCCTCTAGCACACAGGCTTATTTTTGCTAAAAAGAGGGTAAATGTTTTATGCCCCCTTTAAGAGGAGCCACCCTTTTTTAAGCACCCCCTAGAAGATGTCTGATTTTTTACACTCCCCTCCTCAAACCCACCACCCCCCGTTGATGAATAATGACCACTCACTTAGCCTGCTTTTCTGGAAGCACACACTGGAAATAAGGGAGAAGTTACAACGTGTTAAAAAACAACTTTTTCCTCACTTAGCCTGTTTTATGAGTTTGGTCAGGCCCAAGACATTTAGCTGAGAAACCTAAACTCTCATCTCTGTGCCGGAAACAGGATTTTTCTGGTGGGTGTGTACAATAAATAGTTCCATGGATGTCAAAATTTTTATGATTTTTCAGAAAAGACATGTCAGAGAGGAACAACTGTGGCTCAACGGGCGAGAACGCGCCTCTGGAGGTGATTTTTAGTACTGGATTTGGCCACCAGGGGGCAGTATATGGGTAAAACACTGACAAACATGCTAAAAATGATTTAGACCAATTTTTGATAAGGAACCTAGTGGTATGCTTAAAATCATTCCATCTACTCTGAAAATGTTCCATTTTTGGAACGTTGGTTGCCATGGACACATAGAAAATTGGTAGATAAGGCAATTTCTGGTTGGCCCTGCTGTATATTCCGGCTTCCTTCAGGAAGCCAGAACTGAAAACAGAGCTCAAAAATTCCCTCTACAACCAATTTTATGACAAAAATATCACGTTTCTTAGGTTATTTTTCCACAAAACTGTATTTTTAGTATTGTTAGTGTTTATGATAGGATATAATGCATTTAGAGCTCATTTCCCATTTTCAGTTGTACACACCAACCTATGTTTGACAAGCAATTACAGATAAACTACTGGGGATGTTTTAGCTCAAGATATCTCATTATAAAGCCCATGACTTGAACCTTAAAAAGCCATTTCCCCCAAGGAGGCATGATTTCCCTCACCTGGCCATATTATTTACTATTCTGTGGTAATCTAGATAAATACAATATCCACATTTGAATTTGCTTCTTTGTGGCAAACCCTGAGTAACTTGGCTAAAGAGGTTAATTCAAAAGGTCCTGGGATTTCTACCCCTGAGATCTTTGTGTAGGCACATATCATAAGACCTAGCCAGTCTACCCTATCTAATGCAGTGGTTGCAGGCCAGTCAGGCACAGCAAGTCCTGAGATCACTTCACTATTCCTTTTCCAGCGCTAAGATCACTGCAATCTTAGTGAAATAATTACATAATGGTACAAAAGCACTCCCAGGGAACACTTCTGCTCCCAAGATTGAATGCCCCTGCTGTATATTTATAGAGGGGAGGGAGGACTTTTGCTCAGAGTCATTGAGGGCTCTAATGGCTACTCAGGCATGAAGTGCACTTGAATGAGGTATGTATGTACTGTATGAGGTCAACTGCACCCTATACTCTATAAGTGGCTTATATAGGGGGGGACGCTTGTGTAATCACCCTTGTGAGAAGGAGTATTTCCACTGCTATTCTTTCAGTATGGGACTCTTGCCCCTGTGCGCAGTGTGTTCTACTTGATGTAAGAGGGCTGTGGCTAAGATCACTGCGATCTTAGTGCTGGCTGTGAAAAGGCAAGACAGTCTAATCTTAAGATCGCTTAATTTTATAAGGCACAATAATTCCTAAGATCGCTGAGGTAGCGATCCCAGAACCTTTTGAATTACCCTCCTCGGGTTCTAAATGAATATGATGTGAGGCATTTCAAATGCTTCCCAAATGAGGAGACTCTGGTCTTTGGGGGTGTGAATCCTACATAGAGCAACACATTCACCTGTTGAATTAAATTTAAAAATATTAGTTAGTGTACTTAGTCAAAACAACTAAGGAATCCTAGTCAAAATCAAGCAAGCCCAGGCAAGTTGGCCACAGGAAGAACAATACAAAAAGGACAACTCACTCAAAGCCAGGATATTATCACACCGGATGTCCTTATATTTATTCACCACATAACTCTGCAATTCTGAATGGATTCTGACCGGGCGGTTTCTGACTAGACATGAAGAGGCAGGTAACAGCTTAATTCCACAAGGAGTTGACAAAACAGATATTTCTGCACATGTTCCAAGGAAAGATACTTCCTAAATACCTTTTATGAGGCTGCAGGGGGTTCCTATTTCTGACAGAATTCAATGTACAGGTCAAGTATAGACGCCAGTCTGAAACGGTCAGAAATGGGTCAGAAACAATCAGAAATCGTCATTTTGTATTTGCATCACTTCTATGAGACAAAGCCATATAATTGGTTCTATCTGTAACCCTTTAAGGACCACAAGGTGAAAGAACACAGTGTGTCCATTTATTGTCATAATTCTTGAATGCAGGGATGTAAGCTTGTAAAAACTATAAAGCATGAGTTACAGTTAGGTACATGCAACGGCAAAGGATGGTTAGCTGCAGGCAAACATTGATTACATGTGGTTAGGTAGCTGCACCACGAGCAGGAAACCCTAAAGATATTAATCATATCAGATTAGAAATTGTTAAAAACTCTTTATACTCTATACATCTTCATGGCAAGATAAGAGCATAATTCAACACCCAGAATTGAGCCTGTTGTATGAGATGCAAGTGAGACAGTAATTTTACCAAACAAAATCACCAAGGTCAATTCAGCAAATTGTTTTGTTTGCCTGAATAGAAACAATCAAAAACTGTAACTCAAGCTACATGTATATAACATATCCCTTTGTCGTTGCAACACACACCGGCAGTGTGGGTTACAATAAAACCCAGCGTATATATTCATGTCTTATACACAATTAACCCTATGAGGGCCGCTGATGCATTAATGCCTCATGCCCATTGGTCATCATGATGCACCAATGAAGTGCTGGCGAGACTGCTCACGAACACTTCATTGGAGCATCATGCCGACCCTATAGGAGTTTCAGTATCAAGCCCCTAGGGTCAGCATGATGCTTAAATGAAGTGAATGATGAAGCGAGTGATTCACCAGGGCTGCAACATGTATCATGGCGACCTACGAGCATGATGCAATAATGCATCTCAAGCCCTTAAAGGATTAAGACACAAGGGAAGGAGAAGGGACGGAATTCCAAGAACTCCCGTCCAAGGTACACTTCATATACTAGAGCCACTTTTGGGTACAAAAAAAAAACACACCTCCAAACATAGGGCACATTTGGACAGAAGTCATTCCGTCCGCCTCTCTTTAACTAAATCATCTCCAAAAACAAGTATCTGGGTTCAGCTCATCTAGGCCATAAACTGGCAAACCAGACATTTATCAGCTTGAAGCCCAGAGGGACTTCATCCGGAGCCTATGTGAACATGGTGGCAGGGCATTCTGGCATTAGGACCACAGCCCATAGAAGGCATCTCAAGTGACTCATGAAGACCTGCATTAAATAAATATAAATCAATCTACTTGAGCCGAATTATAGTTGGTTGATGGTTTTTGATGACCAATTCATCATGTTGTTTTGTTATTCATCTAAGAGCCAAATCACTAAAGCCGAAAACAAACAGATTCCATAAAAGTGCTATGTTGACGCACACATGAATGCCCGGAACACTGCATTTCTGGTCGTCATTGTTGCCAAGTTCGTGCAAATTTCAGAAAACAATTACAGCATTAATAGTCCAAACTACTTGACCTTCAAACTTTGGAAGAGACATCTTACTTTACATGTATTCATTGCTGATCAATTATAAAAAAAGAAATAACTATACTTCCAGCGATGACTGATACTAATGATCATTCAATGTATTTTCATTTTTAGACTCAGGACAAGTTAATTTACAACAAAAGTAATGGTTAGGATTGTATATCAAAGTAATCACAACAATGTACATTATATCAGACCAAGTATGGTTATGTGTTCCTGGTAATTCACTCTAAAATATTTTGTAGCTTGGTTTTTCTTCTTTTTTTTGGGGGGGGGGTAAAAATCTTGCATCATACCAAAAGATGACAGGACGAGCCGGATGGCTGTGTTACAGAATTCATTCAAAGAAAAATTGAAGACAGTATTATTAGAGCTTTGTAGGAAGGGTCAGGTCACCTGAAACAAACACTTTTCTTTAGGCCTTACCAACATCTAACATTCACTTCAAGGCCGGTTTTCCCTCTTACAGAAAATAATCTACAACTGTCTATAGCTTTTTGAATCAGCATGTAGTTGACCTAAATCATACCCTTACTTTCACCATTTAGTCCATCTGGCCTTAAGTATGTGGCCTTTATTTCTTACGAGGTTATTGTGTACACCCTAACATCAAATAAACATCAAATAAGAGTGGTTGTAAACACTTTTGATCCATCTCAAACGAATGCTGGTCTAACACATATGCTGGGAGAGGGTGTTCAAATCATACAAGTGCTGGTCTAAGATATATGCTGGGAGAGGGTGTTCAAATCATACAAGTGCTGTTCTCATGAAAAGGACCAGGGTGAATTTACCCCCTTTACCTCTTTAAGGTCAACCCACATGGCCATTAAAGTCCTTTTTTTTATTTTTTTATAAAAGTTCATGCATCTCACTATACTTAGAGCTGCACAAGCAACAAACAGCTGAATCTACATTACAGCACTCCAAATTTACTTTGGATAATGGGTAACACTGAGTGCTTCAATTAGAGTGACATCGACATGGAATTGCAACAACATTCGTGTGAAACTAATGGGTAGTATAAGCAATCAGAGCAAAAATCTTAAAGTGCAACCTGTAATGTATAAGCATATGTCATGTAAAGCTCATAGTGAAGTTGAGAGTAACCATATGAGTCCTGCATCCTGGCCATGAGTCCTGCGTCCTGGCCATATGAGTCCTGCATCCTGGCCATACAAGTCCTGCATCCTGGCCATATGAGTCCTGCATCCTGGCCATACAAGTCCTGCATCCTGGCCATACGAGTCCTGCACCCTGGCCATACGAGTCCTGCATCCTGGCCATATGAGTCCTGCATCCTGGCCATATGAGTCCTGCATCCTGGCCATACGACTCCTGCATCCTGGCCATACGAGTCCTGCATCCTGGCCATACGAGTCCTGCATCCTGGCCATACGAGTCCTGCATCCTGGCCATACGAGTCCTGCATCCTGGCCATACGAGTCCTGCATCCTGGCCATACGAGTCCTGCATCCTGGCCATACAAGTCCTGCATCCTGGCCATACAAGTCCTGCATCCTGGTCCTGCTTCCTAAAATGGGATGCTAGTGATAGCCAGGAAAGAACCCATCATTCATATTATTGAAAATGGGGCACAACCGTACCTGTGAGGTAGATGGCTGTTGTTTGTTCTGCAGGTGAGGTGCTACATTCACACTTTCTAAAACCCTGTGTCAGGCAATGAAGTACTAGAGGGAAGGTGTTTAGCGAGTCCTGAGAAGGCCCTTGATTGACACAATCTTCTCAATGAAGATTCGGACATGTATGCAAGTATGGAGTTCTGCATCAAAACATGATGCACTGATTCGGCTAGTCATCGCACCATGAAGGTTCATCAGTCCATTTCACAGTCAACCTGAGAAGGAGTCTGATATTAATAAAAATTGAATATACTTAAAAGGGGCATAACATATCCGAGTTGACAAATACATAGGCCTTTTTTACTTTCTGATTGTGAGAGAAAATAGATCAAGTGTTTCTGGTCCAAGAAAGTGTTAATAGAGTGGTGGCAGTGCTATCTCTCTAATAGTTGTCACATTGTCACTGGGAACCATTGCACTGTTTCTCCTTGCCTGCTCTCCACAGATCAAGACACGGAGTGCTGCTCTATACTGCTTTATCCTGAAGGTGTAGATGATGGCATTCATCAATGAGTTAAGTATAGGAATAGTGCCCACAAAGGCCAGTTTGGAGTGAACATTATGACAAGGGGTGCCACAAGCTGATAGCATGAGCGCAAGCGGGAGGTAGACAAACCAGCAACCTACAAAAACACCCATAACAATACCGATCGTACGCGTCAGCTGTAGGCGAGTGTTTGCTAACTTCATCTCGTAGTAATCGCCTTTGATCGGAAAATTAGCAGGATCAAGTGGGGAGATCCTGTTGATGCTACCAGTTGGGGTCATGGAGTAGGATGAGCCAAGACTTGTTGTTATCCTGGACATGAACTTGTTACCTTCATCTTCACTTACTACCTGATGATTCATTTCAGTCTCACTTGTCTTTTTAATGGTAAGATTGCAGCCTGTTTTGCTCAAGCCTGTTCCATTGGTAGTGCCAGCAATCCCATTGCTATTTTCATTGGTGCTAACCTTTCTCATGGAGAGTGTGCTTTCCTTTCTCATGTTGCTGGTGGTCTTTACACTTATCTTCCTGCAAACTTTGCATTCAGGGCTCGTCTTGCTGCCACTGGGTCCATTACCGCAGCCTTTGCAGAGGGAGATTTGGCAGTTGCTAGTTTTATGATAACACACCTTGTTGCCATTGAATTGAATGCTTCCTCCTTCAGCGCTATGGTCCTCAGATTCATCCACCCGGTAACTGCTGATGACAGAGCTACTTGCTTTCCCAGAGCTCACCTTCGATGTGAAGAAACTGATGAGCGTTGACCTCTTCTTGAGCTTCTTTTTAGGGTTCTGCAAGACAAAGCCTTCATGTCGCTGCCTCAGAGCTTCCATCAGGTTCAGGGTGTTGGCACGAGCTGCTCGGAGGGACAACCACTGGAAGGAAACTGTTATGATACACAAGGCAATCAGTGGCAAACCAACCAGCTGCCAGTAGAAGTTCTGGATGAAGGGCCCTGTCATAAGACAGGAGGCTGCTGGCCTAAGGTAGGTCCCTGGAGCTTTAGTGAAAGGGATAGAGAGGACTCCTAAACCAAGCCATAGGACCCAGCTACATGGGACTGCACACCGGCAGCACCGCCGCCATCGCTGACGCACCTCCAGACTTGCATTCTGAGCTGTTGAATACCTAGAAAAGAAAAAAATACCTGTATTTTACAATCAGGAGTCTGATAGCCAAAAGAAATAATCGCATCATTGGCCTGATTAGCAGGGTGGCATGTGAAATTAAATTTCCAGTTAAACAGATGAAGAGATGCAGGGTGCCTAAAAGTGCAATTTAGGCTAATATGTGACCAAATATGCCCCATAGAATATTTCTGAGCTTTATCCACCCATGGATTGGCATGGAAATGACAATTTTTGTTGGAGAGATTTTTTTATCTGTCTGCCTACTTTGTGAAGTTCAAAATCTCTACCTGTGGTGGTCCTCTACTGTTCTAAGTAGTAGGTCTTTTAGGAGTTATTTACAAAAGAATCTTTTGATGTAAATGCAATTTAGATCTTTCCACAGCAATGGTGGAGTAATGGGAATATGGTCACTTAGAGATAGGGATGTCATAATTGCTGTGGGATGCGATTATTGTACTCCGGACCTAATAAATGACCAATATTCCTGCCTAATTGCATTTACTTGATGCAGCCTAGTTCATGTTGACTTTTGGTCTATTAGGAGAGTGTGTATAACATTGATATACCATATGATTAGCACACAATGCGTTAAAAAGATATTGTCCCAAAAAAAACAACATTTATGACATTTTTTGTTTAATAAAACAAAAGCAAAAATAAGTGCACATCATTGCAAGTATATATGCTAATTCATGGTAGGGTGTCTAATGCCTACAAGTGTGAGGTGATATTGTTCAGCCTTCAAAACTAAAGATGTGGAACACTTCATTAGGCCCAATGCTTTCATTGGGCCTAAGCTCTTTTCCGAAAATTAGAGTAGGGGATGTTCACCTAAATTGTGCCCTTACTATGGCTATTGGTTTGTACCTACCATTGGTCAACTGCTATGAGGAGCAGTGAAGTAATGGATGCCCCTGCCGACACAATGTATAATGTCACCACCGGAGCACAGCGCAGTGGTACATCCTCCACTGTTAGTCCATACCTTCAAAAAATTATACAAATACACAGGTTTGAAAAGGGTAATAAAAGCAAATGCACTGGGGAAAAACATTCTATAGATCATTACCACAATGTTGAAAATCCTTGTGATCACACTATCAACATATTTATGACCACAATCTACTGTAAGCCCAGTCATAACAGAATAATTTTTGCTATTTTTGGTCTAAATCCGCTTCTGATATTTTGCCAAATTCCACCCCTCGATGAATCGAGTTTTATTACAATATATTAAATAGAAAATTATATAAATAATGTTGTTAGATTGGTTTATAGCATCTGCTCAAGGTCCATCTCTGACTGATGACTGACGTCGGCTTATGAGCTGGGCTTTGCTACTTATAGCTAAAATGTTTTGACTGTCGCATGTGTAGGACATGCAACAGTCAAAACACATGTATGTGATATTCCTCGAGATGATTCCTGGCCTGTGGTCATCAAAGTCTTTATAAGGATTATTACCTGTATCATAGCATTGCCACAATTCCTTCATGTTTATCGCATCTGTATGTCATTCCCAATGGTCATCATGATACACCCATAAAGCACTTGCAGATGCAGATGCATCATACCTGACTACTGGCATATTATATCCCGGCCTACTTTGCAATATTTTCATTGCGCATGGCTACAGCTGCAGATGGCATTCCTGCCGTCTAATGGGTATGAAATTCAGTATCCGCCTTTAACCTTTTAAGGGCCGCTGATGCATCATTGCATCATGCCCATTGGTTGTCATGATGCATCAACACATCCCTGGTGAGTAACTCGCCAGAGCAGACCCCACAGGCCGCCAGCACTTCATATGTACATCATAATGACCAATAAGCATGATGCACTCCTGCATTAGCAGCCGTGAAAGGGTTAATGGATTGTTGTGATACTTAGTGTTTAATCATAAAGTTAACAACTGCCTCTGTAGTTAATATCCACCTCCTACACACTGCAATTATTAACCGCTGTTAACCATTGCACATAAAGGATCTGTTACTTTAGTTAGTAATCAGGTTATGTAAGGGCAATGAGAACTTCCGCCCAATATGTCTTGTGCCTTAGCATTCTCTATAGAGTCAACGAGTTATTACTTAATGTGATCATTATTGCCACCTCCTACACACAGACATTGTTTACTACTGTGAGACCTTGGGTACGAGCCACACCTACACTGTACAAAAAGTGTCATTGAAATAACAGCAGAACCCTTGATCAAAAGATTCCAGAGATTTCCTTATTTCCACAGAAATCCTGAAATTGCCAGAGATTCCAAAATCATTTTTTCCATAGTGGCCTTACCAATTGGTCCATTCCTCCCAAGTGGCAATGAATATTGATGAATGGAGCTGTGAATGTGACTGTAGCTGAGGCAGCTTCACCTCTTGAACCAGCAAGCTCATTCTACAAATGTATTTTTGGCTGGAATTGAACACATGGCCCTTGCATTTCAAAACTTTGCTACTGACTGAGCTAGCTAGGCTATCATTTTCCCTACAGCCAAGGGAATGACATATTTCTGTAGGCATAAGGTAATGAAAATGACATGATGGACTTTTAACATACTAATCTTCATCAGAATCTGTAGTACAGTGGTAGCAAGTTGGCATGATACATGGAAGATCCAGTGTTCAAGGCTTCCACCTGGCACTTTTTTTTATTAACATTTATACCGTGGCTGGTTGTGATAAAAGGTACTGAGCCTACTGAAGGCACACTATTGCAAAGTCAGAGGATCCATAATGAATACCCCAGACTGTATTACCGCAAGGTCTCGGCACATCGCTAACTGCACCTACATAATTATAAGGTGCACCATTCACTTTGGTAAGACCTACAAACTGCAGGTAAGGGTTGACAACTGGCATTTTGGTACTGTTTCATTGTCTTATATCCACACATAACCTTCATCCCTAATTTCATCAAATTCACCCACAACCCAAACCTGCAATGAGACAAACTGAGTCATTTAGCCACAGAACATCTTTTCTCAAAATGGTATGACTGAATACTAAGACTACAGCCTGAAATCCCCAACATTAGAGTAGGTGGTTATACACTGTCAGCCAGCCGCAAGTGTTTCTTATTTTGAAATACAGCAGTAGCTGCTGTAGGTACAAAACCAATGACCCGATGTGGATCCTGCTGTATGCACTACAGTGGTATTTATAGCTCATTTACAATTGTGGCTCAGAGTGTAGGTAATGCGCTTTAACGCAACCAATTAGTAATGACATAGGGAATGGAAGGGCAATTGAAGACCAGTCCAGCCATTAGTGACCAATAGATGTAGCATTGTGATAGCATGAGAAAGGGATGCCACTTTGCTTTGAAACCTTACAAAACCGACTCAAAATTATGACGGTCACACACACACACACACACACACACACACGTATATATATATATATATATATATATATATATATATATAAAGCAACATTTTGTAGGTACCATACCCATACATTCAAAACAAATGACATGCCAGCGTTCTGATATCAGTCATGAGTCAGCGCTATAGGAATCATAATTATGTAGCCCTACAGACATTTTGCATTCAATATCAGATCTAGGGGTGACGTCATGCTGCGGGAGAGCTGAAGTCTACCGACGCTCTCAGCAATTTAGGCCTAAAATTGTATTATTCTGTCATTTAAGGAGCTGATCTTGGGACTACCATACCATGAACACCCTTGGAACCTATGGGTATGTAAAATTGAACTGATTTTGCTTTTGTTCAGCCACATTTTGTGATTGAAAGCAAGTCACCACTTCATGGTCCAGTGAGCAAGCTCAGGTGTGTTAATACTGCACCTACCCATACCTGTACATAGCAACTGGGTAAACACTGTAGCGTGTCAGTGCTGTAGTGTGTCAGTGTGTAAGTGTTGTAGTGTGTCAGTGCTGTGTTGGCCTAATATATACTGTGACTCACAACCATGGATCCCAGGAGGAGTGTATGAACTATTAGTAAAGCACCTGGTATATAAACCTGGGTGTCATTTTGGTTGTGTTTGCTGGTATTTGGAATTTGAATGCAAGCCCACTGCTTCATGGTCCAGTGACCCTGTATGTTTCCTCATCCAAGGCAATGACGTCAGTAGAGTAGCGCACGGCAATGCGACTCCCCCATATTTCGGATTTATAGCTGTTTAAACTGACTGAATGGTACTCTCTTCTACACACTGAAGGAGCTAAACACTCAGTGATCATTGATACTGCATAAACTGGGTATGTAAAGTGTGTTTTAGTACCTATTGGAGGAGATTCATTGTCTTAGTTCTACTGAAGTTAGACCCACACAGGTAGAGTCCCTAGTGACTGTTGCTAGGCCAAGGTAAACATTCTACCATGCACTATAAGGTGGATAGTAGACGTGGGGGCAGGCAATTCAACCCTCACCACTCTCACAACATGTCTCACCGTAATGGACTTGGAGGAAGACCAGTGGCATGCACCATTTATTAAGCCTGACATGAGACATAAGGTCAGTGATTCAAGGAAAAAGGAGAGGCAGTCAAGTGATGAGTCCTCACCAACATCAGGTAGCTATGTTAGCTCATATAACGCACAGAAGCCGCTTCCTAAGAAAAGCTATCGCCCAAGTAATTCATTGTCAAATCACCCCAATCCAGATAGGCGATCTCTACCTACATCAGTGCAACCACATGACAAATCAAGCACAGTAGGTGAATCGGCAATGGAGAATCACTTAAAAGAGATAAAAGAAATGATCTCAAGGAGTGACGTGAATATTTCTGGTGAAATTCAAAACCTACATCAACGTATGGATATTGAGAAGATGGGGTATGAACAGCGTTTTGATGACCTAGAAAGAAACCAAGACGAGGGAATTAGGGCTACAATGCGTGAAGTGGACAAACTGAGATATCAATTTGCACAGAGTCAACAACAGGTAAATATACTTGAATCAGAGCTGAGAGAAACAATTAGGAAACTGTCATATGCTGGTGTTGCTGACCCAGATACTGATTCCCGTTTTCACTCACCTCATCGATTTAATATAATTATCGATGGACTCGATGAGGACATAGAAGGTGATGCATATGATCATGCACTCTACTTACTTATGGACATTGGTATTGAACTTAACCCTAGTGAATTAAAGTTCGTAACACGCATGAACACATCATCTCCCAACCAGAAATGCAAACCTATACTAGTATGTTTCACCACTGCATGGAGGCGTGATGTTTGCCTAAAATACAAGTCTGAGCTTGACAGTATTGACAAGTATAAAAAGAAGGTGTTTATCAATGCCGATGAAGATCCCACCACCAGACGGGTCAAAGGAATTGTGAGGAAGATAGGATGGTATTGAAGAGAGGTGGTGAAGTGTGAGGTAACCATGAAAGGCACTCGCATATTGATTGATGGGCACAATCCACACAGGATCCCTGACAGGTATAAACCCAATGATCTGCATTATGAGAATTTGGATAGGCAAGACTACAGAAGTGATGAGGTGAATCATCGTGGGAGAGACATCATTCGAGTGGGGGCTCGTAATAGATGGGATAACACAAGTGATGATAGAATGGTAAAGGATCTGACTAAAAGATACCGGCCACATGATTCACATGACAGATGACTTGATAAACATGTATCCCATACTGGCAATGGCAGTAACGAAGTAAGAAGACCTCAAAAGCAACCGACTAGAGAGAAAAAAGGCGATCGAAATTCAAATAGTTATGTTCACCGAGACCGCTCCCGTGACAACATTGGGCATATGCCTTATACCCATTCAAGGGAACGCCATCAGCAAGACGGGAGCATCACACAGAGCCGCCACCTAGTGGATAAGAAGAATACTAGCAGTCAGGAGAGAGGAAATCGTGACAAGTCGCCATCTGGAGGATCATCCGAGAATTGGTGGAGACTAAGCCCTAAGCCCGATAGTTATAGACACGCCCATGATGATGAAAATTCATCTCTAAAGCAGAAGAAAAAAGAGAAGAGCCAACCTTCAGTGAAGTCAACCTTCAAAGAGAGATTAAATATAGCCATAGAACGAGCTGAAGGAGGTGAATTATGTCAACGTCTGACGAATTCAGGAATGACATTCTGTGGCGCCAAATGCTTCCTAAGTAATCTCTATCCCTGCCATATTCATCACGATGGGGTAGATTTTCATAGTTCGGAGCAACTATACCAGTGGATAAAGTGCTGTGAGCATAATGACCCAACTCAAGCTAATCAAGTATTAGACACAATCACCGGCCTAGAGGCTAAAAGAGCCACACATGGCATGAGAGAATCCGAAGAGTGGAACAGCTCTACACGTCTAACTTCAATGAGAATTGCTGTATCTAAAAAATTCGTCCAAGATAAAGAGTTAAAAAGGCAGCTGATAACTCTGGGGGATGTCGATATAATCGAAGCCACGATGGAGGATTATTGGGGAGGCTTTGGACGTTATGGTGATCCAGTCTATGACACCGGATTATACACAGGCAAAAACAATCTGGGCAGACTGTTAACTGATCTTCGCATACGCCTCACCAACAAAGAACGAATGAAAGGCAGCGCTGGAAAGCATGCTAAAGATGCGATGGAGAGCGAGGCTGCCGCTGACGCGCTACTCGAAAGTGAGGACTCTGATATTCTAGCGGATGATACGGACAACGCTGAATCCTCCGTCGAGCTATGAAGTTGACAAAGATCAACGACAGTAAGTCTTATGACCTACTACCACCACTTGTGAATTCATATACAGTATGACAGTTGAGATCTACCATCATGATCTCTATCTTATGCATCATGTGTTGTGAATACATGACATACTATGGTGTCTCTTCATGGAAGTACGAGATGCTGTTTTTGACCTATGTGACTATTACCTGTATCAATGTCCTGGAGCTGTGAAAACAACTTTAAAATGGTTTCAGCCAACCAAACAGAGTCCAGACAGCTAAGACATTTCCATTGTTTCGCACAATTCTTTAATTACAATACATCAGTTCTTCAAGTGATGTCATTAGATATCTAAGAAACTATTTTATATCGTCATTGAATTTAAATTCCTAGCAACAGAATTCTTCTGAATTTCTTCGAGAGTTAAATCATCACCCTGCTTATAGATACATGACCCTATAAACTTTAATTTTGCACTGTCTTATTAAAACATCATTTAATATGAATTGTTTCTTCCAGGATTATAGTTTGTTATCTCACATAGTATGATTATCTTATAGTTAAGGCAGTGTTTATCATTATTATATGAATTTTACTAGTATGACGGGGGGAGCCTACCCAACAGAGTTACCGACCGAGTATTTCTATCTGGATTGCCCAATTGTTTTGTTAAGTACCCTTAAGGCCAAGTTAAATTGTGCAGAGTATATCCTTGGGGTTTATATCTACTGGTTCCTGCACTGAAATTAATTTTCGGTAATTTGAGTAGCTGATGCAACTTTGAATTAAGTGATTGATATACAATTTGATAGGTGAAATTATTTTGTTTTATTCATTCCCGATACATGTATTGATATAGTTATCTTTAAGTGATTGTGTTGTCCTGTTTGACCTTTACCTGACTGCAATGTAAATTGTTAGTCTGTTAGTTTAAGTATACCTCCAGCTTTTGTTACTGTGGGGACTGTATCTTGCACATAGAGCCACTACTTTACTTATTCGTAACGGGTTGCTCTTGGCTTCTTGGCCCTCATCATTGCATTGAGTGCCATTAGTCGCTCCTATTGCACATTTCTCTGTAAATCATGTTCTGTTTGTTGTGCGCTCGATTAGGTATGTTTACTAATGTTCTGAAAGGTAGGAGCAACAGGGTCAGGTTGAAAGCGACCTATATCACTAATGCTTCTTAAGTATGACTAGCCACTACTCTTGTGACAAAATCAATAGCTTGAAGGGACTGAAACTAATTACTATGAATGTACAAAGTCTCAATGATAAGGTTTGGACTTACGACGCTCCGATCTTGGTTTTGATTACATCTGCGTGACGGAGACCTGGTTAGACAGACGTGATCAAACTCATAATGTCGATTTGAATAATATGAGACTGTATAGGAAGGATCGCCTAAATTGCCTTAGGAAGAGTGGTGGAGTAGGTTGTAATGTTAATAATAAGTATGTAGATTACACTTTCGGCCATGCAGCATTAACGGTAAGCAATAAAGACATAGAATGTATTGGATTAATAACTAAATTTCCAAATCAGTAGCACCATGTGATATTGTCTGTATACCGCCCCCCTAATGGTAATGTAAGGTTATGTTATAAAAAATTGAGTGAAATGTTAAAGCATCCAGACATTCGCAGGAAGGAGGTCTGGATCCTTGGGGATTTTAATGTTAATTCTGCAGTTAGAACAAGTAGTAAATATAAAAGTCTAACATCTTTTTTAAGGAAAAACAAGTTGAAATATTTACGTACTAGATCAACATATTATCATACCAGGGGCAGATCTACTTTGGACCATATTTATTGTAACTCTCCGCATATTTCCACAAATGGTCTGCTTGACTACAAATTTGGTGATCATTTCCCTGTATTTGCTATAAAGAAACAAAGAAGAATAGAGAGGTGTCAAACTCGTTCAATTACTGGTAGATCATATAAGAATTTTGATCAAAATGCTTTAAATAATTATGTGAATAATGCTGCCCTCACTGAAAACCATATGCTTTCTCCAGGTGAACTTTATAGTGAATTTGTAAATTGCATCCGTGTGTACCTGGATAGACATCACCCAGTTAAGGAAATGGCCATTAATATGGATGCACCTACTGGTTTTAATCAGAATCTGGCTTTTTTGACTGCTAAGAAAAAAAGATTTCTTAAGAAACTCCGGGGTTACAGAGGTCAGGATGCTAATCCATTCAGAACCAAAATTAGAGACCTGGACAAACAAATAAAAAATAAGCTGGTCTTGAACAGACAAAAAGAGATAACCAGGAATCTTAATAAATACAAAACTGACCCAAGGCGTTTTTGGAATGTAATAAGTAGTTTATGGAAGGGACCTCGCACTGAGATAAAAATGTCATTAATAAATGAGCATGGTACTGGCATCCCTGACCTTGAGATTCCTGACTTTGTAAATAAATATTATACTTGTATTGGTCCTACCCTTGCGAATCTGATACCAGTTGTCAGTAACACCGACCATCGATGGATTACTGACCTTATACTTTCCCATGTCCCTGAACGTGACCAGTTGTTTGAATTGTTGCCTATTGATTTATTAACCTGCACTAATATTATTAACGGTATCAACTCTGTAAAATCATCGAGTATTCAACACATCAGAGCAAATGTGGTGAAAAACGTGTTGTTACATATCCCACATATACTACTTCAAATAATTAATGGTTCAATCACTAATAGTATCATACTAATGTAATTCCGTTGCCAAAGTCAGGCGATTTGCTGAATATCTCAAACTGGCGCCCAGTGAGTCAACTCAATATTGTCTTGAAACTAATTGAGAAATCAATCCACCGCCAGTTAATTAGGTATTTACTGGATAATGATTTTATATCTAAAAGACAGTTTGGCTTTGTTCCAGGTAGATCTACTAATGGTGCTATTTATATTTTGACTCAAGATCTATTTGAAGGATTTAACAGGGGGGAGTACTCGGCTGTAGTCTTCCTAGATCTGAGAAAGGCTTTTGATACTGTCGACCACTCCCTCCTCCTAGGAAGGCTTAGATATTTGCATTATCTGTACAGTGTGTATCCTGGTTTAATTCTTATCTTAAGGACAGAAAGCAATATGCTACTGCCAATGGGCGTGTATCTGCTGAAGAGGCTGTAACGTGTGGTGTCCCGCAAGGGTCCGTGTTAGGTCCGTTATTATTTATAATATATATTGATAGTATAGTATCGGTTATATAATCCTGCAAATTCTGTTTGTAGGCCGATGATCTATCTATTTATGTCAATGATACCGACCCCAATCATGTACTAAGGAAATTACAGTCTGATCTGGATAGTATCAGTAAATGGTGTAAATTGTTCAAGCTTACTATCAATAATGAAAAAACAAAGTTGTTATGGTGTGCAAGTGATTTACTTAATGCCAGACACAATTTGAGTATAATGAGTGCTGAACTGGATGGTAAGCACCTTGAAGTGGTTGATGAATTCAATTACCTTGGTGTTATCATTGATCGTGGTCTTAATTTTTGGAAAAACAACGAAAAAATAATATCTAGTTTCCGCCACAAGATGTACCAATTAAGACAGTTAAGGAAATTTGTCGATAATAAGCTGTGTCTGACCTTATACAAACAAATGGTTCTACCTGTGCTGGAACATGCAAGTTTTCTACATGAAAGTGGTCCTAAATCCAGTGTTGGCCGCTTACAACTTATGCAGAATCATTGCCTACGGTTATGTCTTCGAATCTTTAATACTCGGGATATATCTATATATGATCTCCATGTTAGAACTTACATGAAAATGCTAAAGGTTAGACGTGAACTTATTATCTATGATGTATGATGTTTCTTGTGATCCAAACTGTGTCAAACTCCTCCCTGCCAGGAACTTGCGCAGCAATGTTAAAAAACAGTTAAAGGTATCCAGATCCAGGTGTTTGATGTATGATAAGTCACCACTGTTCAGGGGGTGTGTCCTTTGGGACAAATTGGATGCAAATACTCAGCAGATAGGCAGTAAGAAAGAATTCATGAACAAAATCTGAATGTATTTTTTGTATAACCGTCACTTGATAGACTACGCAATTATTTTTGAAAGATGTAATATGGGTGATTGTCAGAAAAAGTGCACATATCTGGTGCAAACAGTACAGAAAGACAAAAGTCAAAATAACATTACAAATATTGATCATGTTGATAATGCAACATGTTGGCCCTATGAAAACCCCTGGTGGACTGGCTTTCTCCAAAAACTGCAGTTTTTATTCATGATCAACCAAATCTCAGCAATTTTTGTGAGGCGTCTGCGACGAAAACTCCATGATTGCTAAAATACAAGTTAGGATGGTCACAGCAACTTGAAATTTGGTATGCAAGTACCTATTGGCAGGTTGATTAAGCATGTAAGATTTCAAAAAGGTATATTTAAATTTTCTTTGTGAGTGCCCAAACAAAGTTATTGAAATACTGAAAATTTGAAAAATGTTGTCTTCAAACCACCAACTTTACTGTAGTTCTGTCAGTAAGGCCCTGATCAGCTCCAAAATTACTCTAATAAATCGCCATTATGTATAGTGTTTGGTAAATAAAACAGTAGAGGCCTCACTAAAACCAATTTTGTACTGTTCAGTGTCAAATGTATGTGGATCTGGAAAAAAACTGAGAAAACCCTACATTTCACACCATGGGAAGGGACTCCCAAAAGAAACTATTAGCAATTGCAAAGCTACTGTACACCAAAATGGGCTATGGGTAGGGGCATCTTGTGGTAAAGTATTAGTTGGTTATGTGGCCTGAAAATATTTTTTTTGGGGGAAAATGATGAAATGAGGCGTCCGCGACGAAAACTAAATGTGCAATAAATTTTAGCAAAAGTGCTTGAAATATAATTATTTTGGGTCAGGACATTGGACAACAATGTGTTATAGTCTACCAAGAATAGATATTGCATACATGATGCTTTTCAAAATTACAGGAGCGGAATTTCATTTCTGTCCGAGGCGTCTGCGACGAAAACTCATTTCTGCACTTTAGGCGTTGTTGTGCCAAATTAATGATCCCAATGTAATTCTACCACACATATTTGATGTACAGATGTACAAAGTAGTCATATTAACCAAAGAAAAGTGATTTGGATCCCTAAATTATTTCATGTATAAATACAAATTTCTGGAACAATTTGAGACAATTTTGGGTTAAACACATTCACAACCCACCAAATCCTGACTAAAAATCAACACAGCCTGTACCAAAATACCCTAAAATAATTGGGGTACATCATTCCTACACATTTCAATCTATTTCTGACTCTAGGGCAGCATATGGTGCCAACTGTAGACAACTTCGTTCGAAAAGAGTTTTCGTCGCAGACGCCTCACGAATATGAATCTGCACCCAATATCACCCAAAATCAACATGGTGGGCATCTGCCCAGTCCAAGATACCTATTGACTGAATCAAGCTATACTGTTTCCATCAAAATAAGGCCAATTTAACCAAATGTAACCATGTAAGCAAGTACTGATTGGCAAAATCTTTTGATTTCAAAAGAAGTTTCATCGATTTCTTTAACTTTGACGGTAAAATTTATCGCACTTTGAACTTTTCTTCAGGAAATCTTTGGTAAACAACCAGAAGGAACATTTCTTTGACAAAAACAAGGCTCCCCAAAGTCATAGACTTCAATTGGGTAACACCAGACAACACCAACTTTGCCACCCCAAAATCTTGAGGCGTCTGCGACGAAAACCCCCTAAATGACTAATTTTACCCAAAGCACTACATTACAGGCCCTGAGTCTCACCAATGCTTATCAGAATGGATGAGCAGGTTGTATTGGTTGATATGAAATATAAGAAAAGCAAATCCATACTTGAATAAATCAGTGGCATTATAAAATGTAGTTGAGGCGTCTGCAACGAAAACCCAGTCCACATTGGCATTATGACCCACAAATCGGTGACCATTGAACTGACAGCTAAAATCTTGATACCAACTTAAACACCCCATAAGACGTTAACATGGCGTGTATTAGAGATATTGTATCACTATTTTTGAAAGATTTATTCTGACCTAAGAGTTATTGTCACAGACGCCTCAACGAGTAAAATTCTACACACGAGTGACCATAATGGAAAATTGTCAATCAAAACCCACCTAACCTGATATATATATCGTAGGCCTAACCAATGTCTAATACCACGGGCAATTTTAAATGGATTTCTAATCTTTGAGTGGACATGAGGACATTATGTAAAATGACCAAAACTGCAAAAAAACTGGATTTTTGGTAATTTTGAGTCTTTGGGACCCCATAACTGAAGAAATCCTAACTCTACAGACTTGAATTGATATTTTTCTGAAAGGGTAGAATGTCCTCTATAAGATGAGACCATGGAAGACAAGATTTTATAAGTATTTTTCATTCTTTGGCTGCATAAAGGTAAAAAAAACCATGGTTTTTCCAGTTCCGTACACTTTTTCTGACACTGACCCTTATACATGCTGCCTGTGGATAATCGTCTTGTGCAAATCATGGTGATACATACAGCCCCTAAGAGGCTTTAGTTATGTCTTTAGTAATATCGTAATGATCTACACCCAAAATGATGCCTGCCTGATGTAACTTTGTACAACCTGATTGAGCGCTACACTATTTCTTTCCTGTTGCTGTGTTTTGGCCGATCTGAAAAACGTACATGTATGATTTCTGCCAATAAACTTGTTAAAACTCAAACTCAAAACTCATGCTACAAACATACAGATTTGAAGTCACTAGTTGGCGTATAATGAAATGGAATAGATGATATTGGACCCCTGTATCAGGCCGGCTACCATAAGTATAGGCCTAGGTATAAGAGTGTGACCTTGTATTAACCTACGCTCTGAAACCTAACTGTTGAATCTATCCACAATCTATGTTAAACTCAACCACCGTAATTGTATTGCAGTTAACCAAGTTTTTTTACAATGAAGCCCCAGATGACAGTATTTTCATACAATGAACCCCCCGGAAATAATGGCGGATTTCTGGCAATCTTGGGACAAGGGATTCACCGCTATTTTTATACAACAGTTTTTTGTAAGAGTTTTTAACGATCAGTTGTATGGGATGTCTCATCACATTTATGAAATCTCAAGCATTGTGTTCCTAGAAACGTTGACAAAAAAACGTTACAGGTGTAATTGGCATTGACCTTTGTAAGCATATATTTTTCAATACAGCACTCCCATATTTTGCCGTGGTGTAAACAGATGGAGCTGTAGCAGTTATACATACATGGAGGGTCGGGTCTTGCCAAAAAGAAAATGAGAAAGAACCTGTGTAAAATATTTCAAGAGAACCTAACGACCTCTGCATAGTCAATATGGTTTCTATGTGATTGTCAATTTTTTTTTTCAGTAAAATGCAGCGAAGTAGAGTATATTTAAATAATGCCAAGACATTTTGAGTTGAAACCAACATTCACACCATTATTGAGAATTTTCAAAAATCAGCTGAGTTTCCAAAACGAATTATTACTGGTTTCAAATTGGACAAGGGGGGGGAATATAATTTTGGCACCCCGAATTTCTGGGATTAGGAAGCCCATGGTTTGACACCCCTAAATTATCAACAGGAGAATCACGGTGAAAATAAAAATGTAGTTTAATTAGTATTACCTTGCTACAAGCCCAACTCTCCAGAAGGTGGCCACAGCCATTCCCAGATCAGCCATGGCAAGGTTCTGCAGCAGGTAGTGGAGGGTTCGCCCGGCCGGCTGACATCTTCTTAGGACGATCAGGATAGACAGATTAGCCAGCAGGATACACACTCCTATAACACACTGTGTTATAAATGGTACATTCAACCCACTACCAGAGGGCATCAGGGGTAGGGGGACACAGGTTAAGGTTGAGTTGGCATTAGAGTCCATTGTGTCATTATCAGACCATGTGCTATTGACCTTGAACATAGGTGTCAAGCAGTCTCCCGATGTAGCCAATGATGGGGCCATACTAACCGCTGGTGACCTTGTTGTGGTAGCATTGTGTTGTGCTGAGAAGGTAGCCATGGTTACACAAGCTGAAAGTGCAGCAGAGAATGTTTTGACTTGTGCACCTTTTCAACAGTTCAACTGTTAGTTGTATTAGCAACACTGGTAATGCAAAGTATGACTGCAGCTATAGAGATAA
The DNA here is from genome assembly GCA_949317995.1 of Acholoe squamosa. Classification (NCBI taxonomy): domain Eukaryota; kingdom Metazoa; phylum Annelida; class Polychaeta; order Phyllodocida; family Polynoidae; genus Acholoe; species Acholoe squamosa. Next base: position 12,440,034 of record OX439042.1, read on the forward strand.
GTGATCCAATTGTTAAGATAATATCTGTATTTCAAGAAAACTCTATAGATGTGGTAGTTCCTTTCTTTTCTCTCTGTATCAGCTTAGTGTCCTTGGTAGATCGGTAGGAGTCTGATTGGTCCAGCCTGTAGCCCCCTACAGGTAAGGGGATTGTGAGACTGATTTAACGGTGGCAATAAGATACAGTGCTGTCCAGAATGCTGACACTTCATAGTAAACCAATCAGAACACAGCATCACCACATCAGGGAATACCTACAGGTGGCACATGTTGGTGGCACTGCAGTCAGGTGGTCCTACACTCTACTGGCATCATTTATAGACTTTGTGTATCTCTGTCCTAGCGTATAGCTAGATACCGTATTGGTTTGTATAAATAAATAGAACTAAACGACCGTGGTGTACGAGGTGGCCAATCCACCACGAGGGGGAGACCCCCCGAGGGGTGGATCGGCCACCTAGGACACCAGGGGAGTTTAGTTCTATATTTATTTTATGTTTTTAGAGGGTTTAAATAAGGAAAAAATATCAAAATCCGGTACCGTAGTTCCCCGTACGAGTGCCGGTCCGCCATTTTGAATGTTTATATGCACCCAGAACGAGGCTGCATTAGTGGATCGGCCGCTGTGGTGGATCGGCACACATTACGCCACTGGGGGTGTGCAGATCGGCCCTGCAATGCTATCTCTATGGGAAGAAGTTATTCCCATAAAATAAATAATAGTTCTATCATACAAATCACTTCATACTCCAGAAATGACATTGCCTCACAATTGATAATTATTGGACTAGTCAGTAGGTGATATTGCAAACCTATTTTGATGGCTATTTCCTAGGGTGGGAGTCTTAATCTATGTGGATGTTTATCTGGCCAATGCCAAAAGCGCACAGTGGGCACGATGGATGTAATGATACTACATGGCCAAGAAGGCTAGGACAGAGATACACAAAGTCTGTAAGGGCCGCTGGTGCAAGCATGCTTCATGCCCATTGGTGGTCATTATGCACCATTGAACTGTTGGCGAGGTGCTTCATTGAAGCATGATACCAACCCTTCAAAAATGCTTTAAACCTGCAAGATGCAGCGCTGTCAGTTCTCTCACCAGAGCTGCATTCATGCATTATAAATAAATGGGCATGTTGCATTGGTGAATTCACGTCCCCTAAAGGTTTTAAAGACAAACGCTACAGGCCGACAAATGTTAGATCTTCTATTAATAATTTCTAATAACAATGGATAGGATTAGTTTGAATAATAAAGAATAGGAAAATGCAAGAAAGATTCCCTATGTCTCAGTGCTTATTTAATTTTGTATGAACACTTTAATTAATAATTAAAAATGCCTATAGAAATAAATGGTGAAACTATTTTTTCATATTTTCCATCATTGTGAATGACCTTCTATTGATTCATAGATCTATGAGACTCTCTTAACATATAGATGACATCTGTACAAACATTTTAAAAGAGGAAAAATGGAGGATCATGGTTGAAATGAAAACGTTTTGCAAAAATATTAATTTTCCCTTAACAAATGGCATATAAATATCTTTAATGTATCTGTAGTGATCAGAAATGAACTGAATAAAATATGTATGGGTAAGGTTAGGGTGAGAAAAATCATTTAAATAGTATAACTGATGAGTTTTGAATTTTGCCACCAAGTGGCTTCTGTGTACAGGGTAGCGTTTGTCTCATCAGCTAATCATGCTCTTCTTCCTAGAAAACATATATGTTTCATTATAACAGAGTACTGAGTGTTTGATACAGATGATATCAGTGTATGCTATTATCTATCAGCTTGGTTTGATGCAAATCCAGCGTGCTGCAGTGCCAATGCAGCGATGTGCATGGTAAATGAGTACATATGACAGTCAGGAATAGGGGTGAAGACGTATAGGGTAGAGGCACCCTGAGTCGGACACACACCTAAAGTCGGACACCCTTTGCATTGAATTACATAATAGATATGAAGAATTCAGCTATCATTTGAATCAGACATGAAAGCTCAGGTATCACACCCTTCAGAAAATGTGGAATAAAATGTAAAACTCCTGCCATAAATGCTTTTACAACATTGCAAACACTGGGTGTTTTTGTTATATTCTGAGGATGAAAAATGGTGAGTGAATGAGATCCTGGTTTGATTTGTCAATTTGTGATGTCTTAACCTTCATGTTTAGAGGATTTCTAAACATGACAATGGGAATATACACATTTTTGCCTATGATTTGACTTGACAAACCTGAATACATCCCTCATGTTACAATATGGGAGTTATTCTTCAAGGACCTTCAAATTACACCTACAGTCAGACACCAATTACACCCCACCCTGGACACAATTATATCATGATTTCAATACTTTTACAATGGACATTTTATTACAAACAGAATCCTTCATGATATACCTGTACTCCCAGATAGGGATATTTAATATGTGTTTGGTTTACCTACTATCTAATACATAAACCTAATCACTACTCCGTCTGCCCATATAAGTCATGCTCTTCTGGGCCTGTATACTGACCTGTTACATGTATGCAAATTTAAACACCTGAGAGTGTCCTGGAGAGGAGTATTGTATAAGTTTGCATTCCTTAGTGATATATGCTTTATGCCTATATAGCACATTTCAGATACCACGAACCATTGTGTCTCTACCAATTAGACAACATGGTGTCTGACTCTAGGGTCACCTCTGGCATGAGCTGTCCGACTCTAGGTACAATTTGATTAAATATGTACAGCATTTTTATTCATTGGTATTGGAGAGTTCCATCAAAACTTCTTAATGGATCTTGGGGTTAAAGTATCATAAATCAACTGGTGCAATGGAAAGTAGAATTCACCCCATTTAAAGGTACAAGATTGGAGCACCAAATATGGCCACCTCCTGTGTGGTCAGGAGCATCTGAAATGGGTGCCTCTACCCTAGCTCTTGCAGGTCTTCCCAAGTACATTGGCAGGTAGAAATGCATATGAACTAGTATTTGCAGGAAACCATTAAATATTCTGCAAATTACTTTTTCCGCTGGCAATATATATAAAACACCCAGAATAAACAATTCTAATTATGTCATTTCCTCTCACATACAAGCAACTAATATGCATCCAATCACAATGTATGGTAAACGAAATGTGTAAATTTTAACATTTCAATCCATGTCAATACTTACATTTCTAGTTGAACATATGAAACACAAGAGGTGACAGTTAAATTGTACTTCCTTTACACACTTTTATTATTGCTTAGTCATATTTATGGATGTTGAGAGGCATTTCACAAGATGGTATGACTAGACCCTTTAGAATCAGCAACACCCTCCAGGTGCAACAATAGCTATTGGCAGAAAGATCTAGGTGAACGAAGGTATAACTTCTGGAGGGTGTTGCTCCTATAGTAAAAGAAAGAGCTGGCTAAAAATGCCCTCATTTCCAGTCCTTTCTTTTCATGTCGCTATAACTTGTCCCTTTTGTTGCTCACAAGTGGTCATTCAAGTATGGTGCTAAAAAAAGGGGATTTGAGAAGGTACCTAGTTGGGAGAAGTCAGTCAGTATAATAGAATAAAGAGTGTGTGACATGAGTAGGTACCTGGTAGTGTAGCTCTCTCTATTTTAAACAAGGCAGGTGACTTTTCAGACTAATGTGGTGAGTGCAAGCAGTGCAAGACTTGTTTAGAAAAGAGGGCACATACTCACAGCTCTTTTTACAATAGGAGCAACACCCTCCAGTAACATTGCCTTGAGAAGATTCTGTCTTGCATTAAGGTAAATCAAGAGAGGGGATTGTGGTAATTCAGGCCTTGGACAACTAAATTATTAGGTTATTTCTTTGAAAGTGTGTTGTGGTAATTCAGTGAAAGTGTTTGTATTGTCCTCTATACTATGACCTCTATACTATGTGTCATAAGGCAGCATGCAAATGCCCTGCAAAGAAGCCAAACACATGTGTGCAGTAACACTGATTCGGCACCAGACTGGTTCCCACGTTTAGCTGGTACACGCTGGCATCAGCTACTTCCATACCTGATCTCATACCAGGCATGTTCCTGGCATGTCATGCTACTTGCAAGTCTGGTACCCACATGATCTCTCGAGAGATTCCATGGACAGAACTAACATGACCATGCACAGAGCATAAACAAGACTTATCACTATGGAAATGTGATTTGCATACAAGAACCAATGACGCCAAAGTCCTAAACTGCGCTAATTTGTGAAGTACGTAGCAGCAGGATACCGTATTGACCCACATAAACACAGGGTCTTGAATAAACCCGGGGGAACAGGTTATTGATTTTTTTTTTTAAATCACGATAATTTAAGTATTGAATTATAAACACTGCTCTTGAATAAGGGCTTGGGGTATGAGCTCTTTGGAATCGATGAACATCCGAGTGCTTAGACAGGCCAATACAGCAAGTGTCAATGACCCAGGGAGACCATGTTGCATTCATTGAACAGCAAGAAAAGCGGGTGTGTCATATTAATCCCATGTGTTCATTAGCACATTTAGCACAATAAGTCCCCTCCTTGTACAATAAGCACACTAACTGCCAATCATAGTATTTATATGTACACAGTTTTCAACTAAATCAGCCCCTTCTGTGACTAGTCAGTAGGTAATATTGCAAACCTATTTTCATGGCTATTTCCTAGGGTGGGAGTCTCAAGCTATATGGATGTTTATCCGGCCAATGCCAAAAGTGCACAGTGGGCACAATGGATGTAAATGTTCCATAGCAATCATACTACACAGCCAAGAAGCTGTAATTCAAATGTACAATTCTGGACCCTCTAAGTGCCGCTGGTGCAAGAGTGCTTCATGCCCATTGGTGGTCATTATGTACCATTGAACTGTTGGCGAGGTGCTTCAATGAAGCATAATAGAAGAGAGGTTAGGATATGAAAGCAGGTACGGGTAACGTCATAGGTCACGTGGGGGGAATCCTAACCTAGCAGTATATAACCTGTAGACAAGATGTTTTAGACATTCAATTAACAGAACTATCATGGCCATGCACAGGGCATAAACAAGAATTATCGCTATGGAAATAGGATTTGCATACAAGAACCAATGACGCCAAAGTCCTAAATTGCACTAATTTGTGAAGTACGTAGCAGCAGGATACGGTATGGACCCACATAAACACAGGGTCTTGAATAAACACGAGGGAACAGGGTATTAAAATTTTTTAAAAATCACGATAATTTAAGTATTGAATTATAAACACTGCTCTTGAATGAGGGCTTGGGGTATGACCTCTTCGGAATTAATGAACACCCGAGTGCTTAGACAGGCCAATACAGCAAGTGTCAATAACCGAGGGAGACCATGTTGCATTCATTTAACAGCAAGAAAAGCGGGTGTGTCATATTAATCCTGTGTGTTCATTAGCACATTTAGCACAATAAGTTCCCTCCTTGTACAATAAGCACACTAACTGCCAATCATAGTATTCATATGTACACAGTTTTCAACTAAATCAGCCCCTGTGACTGGGGAGGCTACTTTCCAAAGGAAATTGTACCTAGGCCTACCTTTCCAAACAACTTGTTCCTGTATTTCATGGCAAATCATATAAAGTTGCATTTCATGGCAAAGTAGAGCTATTTTTCATGTCAAATCCGCAGTAAATCTAATCTTGTTGTGGAACAGTGGCATTGCTTAGTGAAATGACATTGCGCAAAGACGTGATCAGGTTCAGTACTGCACTCTTTATGGCCTCAGTTATGTAGGGCCGTGGCCTTTTCTAGCCCTGAACACAGCATGGTAATGGGGCTGTGGGCAAATCTAAAGATGATTTTAAAGTGACATGAAAAGTGTATTTTTCACTATTTTCCATTACCTCTACAATTTTGATAATAGCACTATGTGAAAGACAAACCTTGATTTTACCATGAACAGACTTAGCATGAAGAATTAAAGTATTATGCATGAAGTAAATCATGGATTTTGTCACCACATGAGCATAAAAAGTTGCTTTAGGCACCACTAAAACACATTTCTGATTTCTGTGTTCAATTTCCTAACCAAAACTCTTAGTATGTATGTAAAAGTTCAAAGCCTTTTCTACAAGAAAATATTACAATATTTAAGATATTTTCCCTCAGTGTCAAGTAATTCAACATTTTCTGACACTGAGCATGTTTTAATGTGGTTTCCCTGACCAGTGAACCTGGGCTGGATTAGCCTTACATCTACAGTGTGAGAATACTGCAGCCCCCCTTCTCCCTCCCCCACCCCTATGAGCACAGTAAAAATCACACCTCCTTTTTTTAGTGTATATATTCAGGCAGTGCCATGCAAATATGGTACCATGCACACCTAACCATGTTTTCCTTTGAGCAGACATACTAATGATATACTCTAGTAATTTTTGCAACAATCATAGCAATTTTGATGAATCTAGTATAAAGTTAGTTTTATCTATTGAAAAAAAAGAGATTTTTCAATATTTCCGGCTTTTCGTCAGCTTGTAAAATGTAAAGTTGATAAGTATGCATTATCATACTGTGTATACCTAATCCCCAGCACTGTTTATACTTTCAGATAGAATAAGGAGGTGCTGGGATGCCTTATTACATACATTACTCAATTTCTAGAGTTATTGTCTCGGACACCTTTCCTACTTGTATAGATTTTGTCTTGAATATTCTGAGTTTCTAGTTACATGGTCTAGAAAGTTGAGGTAGGTATGTCATCAAAATGTTCATCAAATATTCTTTAGCCTACCAATTGTATTGTGGTTATTTGTAATACAATCTATTTCATATATGCCAGCTGAAATGTAGATAGCTTGGGCAGAAATGCTACTTGCACACTAGACAATTCTCAAAATATTAGAAATCAGAAATCAATGAAATAGTGATGAAAAAAATTATGAATCAGGTAGGTCAGGTAACTGTGAAACAAATTTCATTTTGGCCCAATATGCTAATTAAATACATGGGCTAGAAGGTTATTAAAAAGGTCACCTCACCTATTGTTGCGTATTTAGCCCCCATTATCACATGCATTATTCAACACCCTATTTACATGAAGATATCCTGTGTAGTTAAAGTACATAAGTACATGTACATTGAAGAAAAAACTATTGAATCTACATGGGAATCTCTTCACACTGAACAGTGGACCACCATAATTGAATAGCATTGAAAAAGTGTATTTTTACCAAGACACCCCAGGTGGTAGTTGGCAGTACACAAATGTACAAAGAATTTGTGAAAAAAAAGGCCGGACCTCTGGCAACTTTGGAACGAGGTTCGAGCCATTTTTGACAAAATATATTTACAGTGTTAACAATAAAATCATCCAGTGATATTAGAAAATTTGATGAAATCCCAGGGTAGCATTTGTGCATTCAAGCCTAAGGTCTTTTTTCCAAGTCATTCCTTTAATTGTATGTGTCATTTGCCCAGACCCGTAGCTAGGGGGGGGGGGGTCGTCGGTTCAAGCAGATCCCCCACCCAGGCCTCTGACAGACCAAAAAAGGTTCCACCGTAGCTAGCTTATAATACACATGATAAACCAATTATTTAGGTTTCTAGAGAGTGAACCTTAAAATCAGGATATTTTGCCTCAAATGACCCTTTTGGTACCATACAGATCTGTGTACAAATCAAGTAAATATCTATTATATGAATTTTTTGGGGGCTTCCACACTTGAACTGATAGAGTTCCACCTCATCAAAAAATCAAACTCCCCGCAACAAGGGGTAGTTATGAGCCCGTAATGGCAGGACTCTTTAATAACGAACAGTTAGATGGTGACAGTCTTCTAAATTTCCCCAGCTTTTTTCTTTGATCTGCAGCTCTGGATCATGGTGCGCCCCTCCCCCAAAGGAAAAGAAGAAAAATGGATAGATGAAACCCATAAAAACCTGATGATGATCGTCCTGCAATGACTTGTCAGCCACTAGTTTCTTCTTTCTTAATTATATGACAGATAATGCCACCCACATGTTATGAAAGGACCTAAGGTGGCTGCTTCACAGCTGTAGCAGGATAAAAGGTGATGGATGACAGATAGCTAAGTTAACCCATACAGACAGCATGGTGTACTTATGCACCCTGCCTATCGGTTGTCATGATACATGAAAGCAGGTCTGGCAAGCCATTCTTCTCAGCAGAGCTGAGGGCTGGCGTCATGGTGACCAAAGAGGATGTGATGCTCCTTGAGAGCCTACTTCTGTATGTCAGCCCCTATCAGCCAATTCACCAATGATGCCATTGCCGACAGGGATCTGAGGCATTAAGCGACCTATGATGGGTAACTCATTAAGGAGAGAAGGGAAACCTACGTGGGCAGTGTTAGTCTTTTCATAACAAGCCTCAGGGGAGATTAGCGCGTGGAGAGGAGACATCAAGGTGTTTATATCCAATTGTTTCATGTCTATTATTCGATATCCTCCATCTCTGATGATATGCAGTAGTCTGTGTTGAAATATGACATGATAATGTTGAAATAATAGGACGACAAAGGTGGCTGTGAAATGTATGAACACTTTAACCCTCCAAGAGCCGCTGGTGCATGAGTGCATCCTGGAGGGTGTTGCGAAAGGACAGGAATTCAATTCTGTCGGAGGTGCTATTCCCAAATGGGAACTGACTACCCCCAAGCAATGACTTCTCTCCTGTTTTGCAGCAAGGTAATAGGTTATATAATTGATTCTTAAGATTTCATGAATTGGGGAATGCTTCCCAGTATGACTCACATTAAGAGGATTAATTCTGAGTGTAAGGTAAGAAGTTTGTTCTGAGCAGCAGAACATCCAGGAACTGGAAGGTGAGTTACGTCAGTGAGAATCCGGTTCCGATTCTTTTCGCAATAGCCTCCTGCCCATTGGTGACCATGATGTACCAATGAACTGCTGGTGAGATGCTTCATTGGAGCATCGTGCCGACCCTACAGGAGTGTATCAGACCTGTAAGGTGTGCATGATGCATGAATGTAGCCCTAGGGAGATTCTCACCTGAGCTGATGAACAAAGGCCATGATGCATTGATGCTAGTATCCCAAATCGTTTGACAAACAAGAAATATGTGGCAAGGACCACGGATAGGAGTCGCCACTCCTATCCGTGTTAGGGCATAGGAGGGAAAGAAGTGACACATTCTTTTTTAATGAATTGATTTCGAACACCTAGAATCAGCTCCTCCAACCCCCCCCCCCTCAACAGTGGTAAAGGGGTATGGGGGATATTTAGGAACTTTTATAGAGAAACCTTCTATCATTTTCGCTGGTGATGAAAGGTTCTTGAATAAACTGAAGGTGTATACGAAAACAAGCAAATAGAATCCAAAAGGGGCAAGAGTTAAAGGCAAGAATCTGCCAGCCTATGCGGGCAGTGTTAGTCTTTCCCTGGGGCTGATATTTTGTATAAATTCATTTTTCAATATTTCTTTTTTTTTTCCAAATCTGGTGGCACTTACATTTTGAGTGGACAACAAATTGGTAGGAGAGGAGGGGTGTGAAAAGTTACTAACTGTAGAAGGTTATGATTAACATTAGATATGCTATTATTTCCTAATTGATAACATCAAAAAAATAGTTTGTTTTCACAATATCTTTTATTGACAGTACAAAAGGAGATCATGGCAGATAGAACAATACAGCAATGAAAACTCACTCAAAGACAAAATCTCACAATGTATGCACTCATATCTATCCACCAGATAACTATATGTTAGCATCGTCATTCTGTAACCCTTTGAGTACAAACAAAGTAAGCTATACAAATTATGCCCATTGTTTGCCATAATCAGGGATGGAGCACAAAGTCACATGGGCTGCATTCATGACATTGGACCTTAGACATCACAATATTTTGCTGAAGACCTGCTGGTGAGCTTAAAACCCTGTGTATAAGCCGTTGCCTATGAAGCAATTTCTACACAGGAGGAGGGGAGGGGTAGGGGTACGTAGCTGTAGCATTATCTTAAGTACTCAACCCCTTGGTGTCAGCTGCTGGGAAGTGTACTTTTGAGCAGGATCTCTCAAAAGCATAAGTCACTATTTGTTAGGCAGAGCCCTCAATAATCTATGGTACATGTATTTAGAAATTGTTAAATATATTGGTTAGAAAGGTTAGGAATTTCTAAAATAAAAGCAATCCACAGACTCCGGGTGTGGCTAAGATGCAAATTATATGGCTTATACACAGCAGTCTAAGCTAGTCTAAACCTAACCTGTCTAAACCTAACCCGGTCAGGGTGCATTGAGAACCTTTAATGACAAATTGCTGATGCTGTTGTGGCATTTATTAGGGAGGCACAACCACTAGAGACTACAGCTACAAACAAACAGAATCCATATACTTTCTGCATTGACATGTGCACCAGATTGCCAGGAACACTTGAGGCTATTTCTGATGCTCATTGTGTTGCCATAGCAAGAGTTCAAGTTTTGCTCATTCTGGAGAGTATTCAAAAACATTAATACATTAACATTTTTTCAAATTAAGTCCTGATTCCACAATGGAAAGCAATTGTAACATGACCAGTGTGAACTACCTAGCCTTCAACCTGTTAGCAATACATCTTATTTTGTAGACATTCAGACACAGGGGCACTGCTCGTCAATAGGTAAAAAACAAATCAAACAGACACCCAACCGAGGAGAATCTCTGTGACTATGGGATAAGACCCTTTAAGTCTTTTATCTTTTCCCTCTGGGACCAACCACACTTAATAATCTAAGGGATCCATGCCTACAGCAAACGGTAGGTGAAAATCAAAAATACCTACCAAGCGAGGGTCTCTGTGAAAATGGGATTAAATCTCTTTTGAGTCTTTGATCTATTTAAAACTATAGTTAAGAGACTTATCATGAACACTATCTTGAACATAAAGGAAAATTTTCTTCCCTCACACTTTCTCTGCCACCTTCATCATGGAAACACCAACCGCTCTACAGACTATCAACTCTGAGAACCCAAAAACTACTACAGCATCATATCAAATCTTTTTTATTTATATTATATATCTCATTTGAATAATTAGCCCCACCCCATTGTTAACAAATAAGGGCTAGGCCACGTGTTGTTTACAAACAAGGGGTCACGTGATTGCACTAATCTCCTAATTAGGTCATGTTATCATGGTAACCAGAATGCCATCCTCTGATTGGCTAAGAGGTGGTCACTAAACCTAATTAGGTCAAGGGGCGTGGTGTCATTAGCATAAAGGGGCATGTCCTATTATGTAAATGAGGGGCCACGTGACCAAATGGAGGGCTCTGATTGGCTAAGGGGGCGTGGCCTATTATGCAAATGAGGTGGACCATGGGGGGTCCAGGTCACGTGACCAAATGGAGGCCTCTGATTGGCTGCATGCCCAGTGAGTATTATCCTTAGATTAGCTATAGTCCCGTTCTGATACATAATATACTACTTGCTGGTCTCATAATAATGGCTCTTCACCCTTTCAAGAAACAACCTTCTCTCAAATCAACACCAAGGGCAAATTACGCCCTTTTTTGTCTGTCTTTTGGACTTTAAATCCCAGGCTTCTCACTATAGCCAGAGCAGCACTAGCGACAAACAATTGTATGCACATTACTTACAGCACTCCAAATTCGTTTGGTGACACTGAGTTTATCAATGGTGCATCAATAGTCATGGTAATCACAGGAATCCTATATCCTGGTCTATACAAAAAAAAAGGGATGGCCAAGGGGTGGCCAAGAAAGGACCTGCAATTCATTATATTTCAGTCTACAAAAAAGGTGGTGCAATGGTATCCAGTGCAGGTTGCTAAGTGAGGTGCAGCATTCACTCTGTTCTCAGTACTGGTTGACGAGCCATAAGGTAATAGTGTCTTAGTGTTTCAGTATTTTAATGATTCCTCATCAAAATCTAATGCATTGATTTGGCAAGTTGTCACAGTCATCTTGTTGATCCATCAATGATTTTATGGTCAAACTAATAAGGAGTAATATTGACGAAATCAGGTACAAAGTTTGGTTGAAAAAGGGCCTTAGATATCTGAATTGGCATGTACATTGTCCAATTTCCTTTCCAATTGTGAGGGACATTGAGTCAGATGCCTTTTTTTGGCATTAATGAATTGGTGGCAGTGCCATCTCTCTAATAGTTGTCACATTGACACTGGGTACCATTGCACTGTTTCTCCTTGGCGGATCTCTACAGAACAAGGCTTGGAGTGCTGCTCTATACTGCTTTATTCTGAAGGTGTAGATGATGGCATTCATCAATGAATTTAGTATTGGAATAGTGCCAACGAAGGCCACCCTGGAGTGGACATCGCGACAAGGTGTGCCACAAGCTGACAGTATGATAGCAATTGGTAGGTAGATAAACCAGCAGCCTACAAAAGCACCCATGACAATGCTGATTGTACGCGTCAGTTGTAAGCGAGTGTTTGCTAACTTCATTTCATAGTAATCACCTCTCATGGGGAAATTAGCAGGAACAAGAGGTGAGATCCTGTTGATGCTACCAGTTTGGGACATGGAGTAGGAGGAGCCAAGACCCGTGATTATCTTGGATGTGAAGTTGCCAATGTTACCATCACTCACACCTGGATTATTGATTTCAGGGGCACTTATATTTTTAACACTTAGCTTGCGGCTGGTTGAATTAGAGTTTGGTTCATTTGTTGTACCACTACTAGTGATCGCATTGCTACTTTTATTGGTACTAACCTTTCTGGTAGATACTGTGCTTTCCTTCCTGATGTTGCTGGTGCTCTTTGCACTTATCTTCCTTCTCTTTTTGCATTCAGTGCTCATTTTGCTGCCACTGGGTGTGTTATCAACATGACAGCTGCTATCTTTATTATAGCACACCTTGTCACCATGAAACTGAATACTTCCTCTTTCAAGGTTGCATACCCGACGGCTGCTTTCAACAGAGCTATTTGTTTTTTCTGAAATCATCTTTAATGTGAACGAGCTTGTTAGTGTTGAGTTCCTCTTGAGCTTCTTTTTAGGATTCTGCAAGGCAAAACCTTCATGTCGCTGCCTCAGAGCTTCCATCAGGTTCAGGGTGTTGTCACGAGCTGCTCGTAGAGACAACCATTGGAAGGTGACTGTTATTATACAGAGGATCATAAGTAGTGAGCAAACCAGCTGCCAGTAGAAGTTTTGTATAAAGGGACCAGTCACAAGACAGGAGGCTTGTGTTTTGAGGTAGGTCCCAGGAGCTTTAGTGACAATGATAGAGAGGAGTCCATAACCAACCCACAATACCCAGCTGCATGGAACTGCCCATCGACAGCACCTCCGCCATTGCTGACGGACCTCCAGGCTTGCATTCTGAGCTGTTGAATACCTGAAAATGAAAGCATAGTCTTTTGTATGCATCAGAGAAATTTTGTAAAGCTAAGGTTTATTGATGGCCAAAATGGTAAGATGTGATTTCTGTGATGCCCCCAATCTAATGAAGGTGTTCTTAATGGGTCTGCCAACAGACACGAGAGGTAAACATTATGATTTACTAATGTCTCTATTTTGTAATCAATGGTACAGTCTAAACACTCTCTACTCTACTCTGTGCAATTGTGGGCTGTTGGTTTATTTCTAAGCTAGTTGATTCGTAGAAAGGAATTCCCCATAGGGTTTGGTATCTCTGGAAAATAAGATCTTAGGTGGGATACTTTTGTGAACTTGATGCAACCTAGCATAAGTTGTCTTTGGTCTATAGATAGATGTGGTGAGTGTGTACAACATTGATCTACACCAATAGCCATGGATGCATGGACATGAACCTACCATTGGTCAACTGCTATGAGAAGAAGCGAACTAATGGACACCCCAGATGACACGATGTATAATACCACCACCGGGACACAACGCAGTGGTACGTCCTCAACTGTTAGTCCATACCTTGAAATAACAAAAATATGCAGGTTTGAAAAAATGGTATATACTGCAAGACAAACCGCTTGGATTTTAAACAATTCTAGAAAACAATTTTGAAGCATAACAACAGGAAAACAATAACAACATGTATACTCATGACCACACTTAGGAAATTGTCGTGATCACTCATCCTCACCAGGGATGGGGACATGAGTGATCACTCACTTCCCTAGATGAGACGCACACCACGTCATAACGCACATTCACCATGGATGGCAAGGATCGTGTTCACTCACACTCATGGGGGATGGTCACTCTGGTGATCACTCACCCCGCTAGATGAAATGCGTACCTCGTGATAGCACAGGTTCACCACAGATGGTGAGGATCTTGATCACCCACACTGACTAGGGATGGTGACATGAGTGATCACTCACCTTGCTAGATGAAACGCACACCATGCCATAGTGCACGTTCATCACAGTTGGCGAGGATCGTGATGACTCACACTCACTAGGGATGGCAAGGCGGTTGATCACACACCTCGCTAGATGAAACGTGCAGCATGTCATAGCGCAGGTTCACCATGGATGGCAAGAGTGGTGATCACTCAGACTCACCAGTGACGGCAACGCTGGTGATCACTCACCTTGTTAGATGAAAAACTCATGACCATTGACATTGGTAATCATGCAGCCTCACATCTGCCAGATCAAAGTATGTTTTGCCAGAGAAGGTATTGCCATATGTATCTCCCCTCTAACCACAGACAAGGTGTTCATGTAGATATTTCCCTATGTATTTTTCCTGTAACCAGAGGAAAGGTGTTTATGGATATTTGCTTTCATTTTAGAGATACCTCTATCTTAATTCAATTGATATTTTCTCTATATAATCTTGTTTGATTTAACTCTAAAGTATTACATGGAAAGCAGTGTGAAACAAAGCACATTTGATATGTATGGGACTTATACTTCATTCCCACACTTCCTAGATAGGCTACATGTTGAATAGAGGTGCTGTCTCAACAACTTTGGCAATGGTGGTGATAAGTTGCCATTCTGAGTGAGAGTGAAGGACATATGATGCAATCCTCAAAGAGCACTGACTTGGAGTGACACAAATTCACGCATTGAATGAGACCAATGTTGGCAATGGTGGTGATAAGTCACCATTTTTTTGAGAGTTGATGACAGTGGCACGCACTCACACAACGAGTGACATCCATGTCAGCGATGGTGGTGATAAATCCCCATTTTGAGAGAAGATTAACTAGGAGTGACACAAACTCACGCAGTGAGTGAGAGGTATGTGGCAATGCAGGTGTAAAGTTGCCATTCTGAGTATGAGTTGACAGACAGTGGCACATGTTGGCGATGGTGGTGATAAGCTGCCATTCTGAGTAAGAGTTGACTGGGAGTGGCACATATTCACGCAGGGAGTGAGATCCATATTAGCGATATTGGTGATAAGTCGCCATTCTGACTGAGAGTTGACAGGCAGTGGCACATACTCACGCAGTGAGTTAGATCCATTTTGGTGATGGAGATGATAAGTCATCATGCTTTGTGAGGGATGACAAGGGGTGGCACATACTAATGCAGTGAGTGAGATCATGTTGACAGCTGTTGTGATAAATCGCCATGCCATGTGAGACTGACACACAGTGGCGAAAGATGACGCAGTGAGTTATCACTCAAAAAGGAGACACCATTGATGACCAATCATGGCGACAGATAACGACAATTTTCTGGGCAATGGGCTTACCTAAATTGTTTCAACTGTTAGATGTTGAGCCTGGAGGTTATTTCGAAATAGTGCTAAATTAGCAGTATTTTGAAATATAAAAAAGTGCTTTCCAATTCTTCAAAAAAAAATGCTTTAAGACAATTGGCTTTGTCCTTCAATAGGAAATACTATGTGAGATCGATATTTGCATCCATGGGAATCACCCATCCTAAGAAGGGTAGAAGTATTATTGGATTAGTCAAATAGATGGGTCTAATAACCTATCGCTTATGCATCAAGACAGCAGATCAGCATAATACCTTAGCCCTTAATGCAACGGTACATCATTGCCATTGGTCTTCTTGATACACTTAAAAGGGCCTGCAAGTCCTGATGTATCATATCTACCCACCAGCATTACATCTAGGGTTAGTCGAAGATTCACATGCCGCATGACTAAAGCTGTGGCAGGGTACCCTAAAGTAATGCATTCATACTATGAATGGCAATAATGGGCATAAAATACAACCTTCAATGGATTAAAGTGATGCATAGTGGTTAATCATATAGTTAATCAATTACTGATTCCGTATTGTCGTTCATTGCCACCTCCTACACAGTGTTATTGGTCACCATTGTTACCCATAGTACATAATACACCTGTTATTCTATCTATTGCATCGGTTATATAGGAGCCATGAAAGCTTCTGCCCAGTATGTCATGTACCTATCACCATTTATGTGGGCATAGAGAATCAATCTACTACCCTCATAACGGTCTTGGAGTTTCACAAAATAAGGTATGAAATTCTATGTCAAAAACTACAAAAATTGGACTTGATGAAGCACATACCCCTACTGGCAATCTTCTCCTGCCCTCAGCCCCAGTCCTATCATCCCCCTAATGCCAGTTCTCTCGCTCTTAGCCCATTCTCACCATCCCCATACTGCTAGTCCCTCTGAGAGTCACCAACACTAAGCCATTTACTATTATTGTTTGGTTTCTGTTGGTGAGATAAAGACCTAAACCACAGAACACCTGCTACTTTCCTCCTGCCCTCACATCACTCCCACCATTCCCATATTGCATGTCTCCTCCTGCTCTCTCCCAACCCCACCATTCTCCTACAGCCAGTCTCCTAATGCTCTCCCCAGTCCCTCCATGATCCTATCGCGAGTCTCCTACTGCTCTCCTCTGTCCAACCATTCCTCAACTCTCTTCCTGCCCCAGCTCAGCCCCACCATTCCTCTACTCCCAGTCTCCTGCCCTTACCCCAGTCCCACCATTCCTCTACTGTCAGTCTCTTCCTGCCCTCAACCCAGAAAAATCAATCCCTTATTGGCTCTCCTCTCCTGCCCGTAGTCAAACCATTCCTCTACTGTCAGTCTCCTCTTGCCTTCGACCCGAGTCACACTATCCTCTACTGCCTCTCTCCCCCTACCCTCACAATTAGTCTACTGCCAGTCCTATTCTACCCTCAGTCCCAACATTCCCCTGCTGCTAGTCTCCTCTCCTCAACCCAGTCCCACCAATTCCATACAGCCAGTCTCCTACCCTCAGCCCACTCCCCTACTGCCAGTCTCCAGCCCCCAGCCAACTGCCACCATTACCCTATTGGCACCAGTCTCCTGTCCTCAGCCCAGTCCAACCATTTCTCTACTGCCAGTCCCCTGCCCAAAGCCCAGTCCCCACATTTCTCTGCTGCCAGTCTCGGCCCTCATATCAGGCCCACTTCCCTGAATTTCACTCTTCTCCAGCCCCAGCCTAGTCCCACCAGTCCCCAACTGCCGATCTCCTGCTCTCCTATCAATCCCACCATTACCAACTGCCAGACTCCCCCTGCCCGCACCCCAGTCCACCATTTCCTTATTGCTCCTAGCCAATCCCCACAATTCCTTTATTGTCTGTCTCTTCCTACCCTCAGCCCAGTCCTACTGATAGCCAGTCCTGATAAACTTCCAGTCTCCTCCTGCCCCCAGCCTAGCCCTACCATTCCTCTACCGACATACTATAAGGGGCTAGTTACTACATAAGAGCAGGCCTAATCAAAGAGATCTCTTTTACAACTTCAAGCTTGGTTTGGGGACTAGGTGGGTGAGCTGCTCTACGACTAGATTTCATTTGGCTGATATGGCTGTCTGTGATTCACTGATTCTAGCGTAGAAACAATATTAATGGGAGACTTTGTGATAAACCAACCAGGTGAAATAAATTATAAGCAAATTTCCACAACCATGGGATATTTTTGCATCTTATTCACCGAGCCTAAATGGGGTTAATTTGCTTATATATAGAAAAACAGCTCAGCTCCATTCAAAATCCAAGATGGCGGACCATATTGAATACAAGCATATTGTATTCCATGCCCCCCATGGAATAGGGCTGTTCTAGTACTAATCTATAGTAACGATCGTATCTGCCATCACATAAATGCATTTTTAAGATGATGCTTCAGCTTATATAAGCACCCAATGATATTAGAGAGAGAAAAATAAGAAGAGATCTTTATTAAATAGAATGTTGGTAATTCTTTGTGAAGCGAATGCAGCTTTTAGTAATTTCCAAAAGGTTTTGGATGTGGTACAAAGGAGTTTTTTGCCCCCTGAGGCATGTCTGGTATAATCTGACTCAAAGTAGGGTTGTTTTAAAATATACATGTTCTCCTACCTTGCTACAAGCCCAACTCTCCAGAAGGTGCCCAGAGCCATGCCCAGATCAGCCACAGCAAGGTTCTGCAGCAGGTAGTGGAGGGTTCGCCCGGCCGGCCGACATCTTCTTAGGACAATCAGGATAGACAGATTAGCCAGCAGGATACAAACCCCTATAATGCACTGCATTATGAATGGTACATTTAGCCCACTACCAGAGGGTAGCAGGGCTAGGGGGACACAGGTTGAGGTTGAGTTAGTGTTAGAGTTAGCTGTAATGTTTTCAGACCATGTGGTGTTGGGTGATTCCATCCCGGTGATAGGTGTTAAGCATTCCCCCGATGCAGCCCATGATGGGTCCAGTGTAACATTGTTAACTTTTGGTGTCATGGTAGCATTGTGTTTTGCTGATGAGGTTGCCATGGTAACACAAGCTGCAGCTACAGTAAGGAATCTTTTCACTTGTAGAGCTTTTCAACTGTTAATCATAGTAGCAGCACAGGTATTAAAAGTCAAATCATTGTAATTACAAGTATCAGGCTGTATATATAAGCAAATGTCCATGACCATGGAAGATTTTTGCATCGTATTCACTGAGGTGAGGCTGTCCGTATTCAATGATGCTTTATAGGCAGAGTTGCTTATATATGTTTCATAATTCTCAGGGCTCCAAGATGTGAGGTACTCTCCATGTTAGGTATAAATGTGGTTGTATAGATAAGAGATCCAAGTAAAACATTTAGAAAGTCTCTGTTATAAATGGATCAACTAGAAATTGTTGTATTTCTATAATAGGTTTATAGCAGCGATAAGATTCATCTGATCTCTGTGCAAGTCTTACTCCCTTGGTGCCCTAGCAGGAGTACACATGGCTGAGTCTTCAGCCTTCTACAGGTATGGGTATTGTGAGGCAGATCTGCTGGCAGCATTAAGATATACTGCTGTCCACGACGCTGACTATTATGGTAAACCAATCACAGCATCATCATATCAGGTAACATCTACTGGTGGCACAGGTAGGATGTGTGCCATGGTCAGGTGTCCCTACACTCTCCTGACATAATTCACAGACAATCTTCTTGAAATCCTATCCTAGCCATATAGGCCAAATGTAGGAGCCATAATGGGACCGCCATTGCTCGATTTGGCAACTGGTGAGATGAGCATCGATAGTAGTCAACATGAGGGGGACAAGTTCTTATGATATGTACCCCAATAAGAAATATATATATATATATATATATATATATATATATATATATATATATATATATATATGTATATATATATATATATATATATATATATATGCTTGCTTTCATTCACTGCAGAATTCATAGGGTGCAGTACATAATTCTGTTCCCCATCATGCTGGCTCTTATCAGTCGATATTGCAAGGTACCAGATCAAGCAATGGGGTTACCATTGAGGATCCCACTACCCCAGAAGAGCCTCCCCCATTTGGAATCCACAACTTTTGTATGACTGTCCTATCCGAAATGCGGCCACCTGTCCAGAAGCCACAGAACATTTAATCAATTGTTAATATATTTTGATAATGTTAATTAACCTTTCTCCATACATTTCCAATGACCCAATTGCAATTTTATCATATTTCAACAGCCCCCTGTTGTTCCTACTATATATCAATGATTTAAATTGCATTCTTAGTGACTAATTTTACCATCCACAGTTTTATGGTGATTTGTTTTACATAAAGGATCAGCTTCAAAGTGCATTCGACAGGGGGCTCAGGACAACCTATATAAAATATTATATCAATGATGTTGATGTATCAGCAAAAGATGCTGATGTTATACAAATTGGAGGATAGACATCATGTGTTAATTTCTGCATTTAGAAGATCTCTGATACTTGGATATGTGGACATTAGACCTATTCCAACAGAGCACATGATGCTTAATTACTCAAAGTTACTCGGCCTAGGAACCCACACTGCAGGAAAGGCCTGGAATACAGGCAGTCTACCCTTGTTGAACTCGCTTGATATCAAGTTTCAAAATATAGAAGAAATTGAAGAGTTCAAAATAAATATAGGTGAGTTCTACAAGAACAAACCCTTGTCACTAAAACCAGACAAAAACTGGACATTGCATGCCCACCTTAGATGGTGGGGGCTGCTGCTGCTCCTCCCTCCCTCCCTCCCTCCCTCCCTCCCTCCTTCCCTCCCTCCCTCCCTCCCTCCCTCCCTCCCTCCCTCCCTCCCTCCCTCCCTCCCTCACTCCCTCGCTCCCTCCCATGCAGATGCTCAGACTTTGCCTACATGTATAGAAATTATTTACTCTCATTCCATTTCTCTCTTGACTTCTCATTACTAATTTTATATTCTAATTTGCTAAATTTAAGGGCCACTTTTTATTTCTTAAATCCCCTATGGTATTTTACCAAGATATATCACTATTAGGTCTTTTATTAAATGTAACACAGTTTAAGTTATCCTTGTAAAATATAAGAAACCATGTATCATTGTAACCAATAATCATGAATCGTCGTTATCTGGGCTGTCAGGGGGGTCTAAAAATATTTTGGACCAGCCTAAAAAGTTTTAGGGTACATTTAGTACAGGTGTTGGGGCTTACAGTCTATATATATATATATGCGGGTAGCTTAAATATCATTTTTAAATCCACATCATGGGACCGAAGTTGAGGGTCTCTCTAGGGTCCAATTGCTAGTGATTGTACCATAGATTTAAGCCTTAATAGAGTAAGATGTTGATATTAACAGGCTAAGTTACTCTCATAAAGGTCCATTGTCATATAAGATATTATGGTTAGATATGTTAAACACTGGTGGCAGTCTCTAGGGGCTCTCTAGGGTCTAGGGTCTCTCTCGGGTCTAGGGTCTCTCTAGGGTCCAATTGTTAGTGATTGTACCATAGCTCTAAGCCTTAATGGTGTAGGATGCTGATATTAACAGGCCAGGTTACCCTCATAAAGGTCCATTGTCATATAAGATATGATAGTTAGATATATTATACATTGGTAACAGACTATAGGGCCTCTATCAGGTCCAGGGTCTCTCTCGGGTCTAGGGTCTCTCTAGGGTCCAATTCTGAGTGATTGTACCATAGCTCTAAGCCTTAATGGATTAGGCAGTTGATACTAACAGGCCAAGATACTTTGATATAAAGGTCAATTAACATGTAAGAGATTATAGTTAAATATATTATACACTGGGGCCAGACTGACATTAACAGTGATTAAGGGTCTCTCTAGGGTCTAACACAAAACTACCCCAACTCTGTCACTCAAACTGGATTGAGTACCCAGGCCAAGATATAGGAGCTAGACTTCCGATTTTTTTTTCATGCATCTAGGGACATGTTAAGGCTCTGCATGGTATATCTATTTCATCTCTGTGCTATTGGAATAATAGAACATGGTTGCTATGTTAGGGTCTCTCTAGGGTCTAGTGTAGAACTGCCCATGTACCTTCAGTGACTTAGCATAAAAAGTACAGTGGCCACATATTCCTATTTGGTCTTAAAATTTTCCCTGTGCTGTAGGGTAAATACCAAAACCAAAAAAGGAACCTATGCCCCAGCATCTTTTATTATTTGCAAATTGCACTTGAGATTTTTGTGTTTTTGCTCGAGAAAACCCCCATTTTGGGCAGTTTTAGCCCTCTACCTCCCTAAATATGCCTCGTAGATAGGCACAACCCATATACCCCTTTTAGCTCCATCCGGTCCCGACCAGAATAAATGATAAAGACACATATATTACTTTATTTCAAGTTTTTGTTGAAGGGAGAACAAGAACAGGCCAGTTAACGACGATTCGTGATTATCAGCCGTCACGTATGCCTGCGAACAATTGAGCTGGACGAATATCAAAACATGCCATGGGCTAATTATTGTGTTCAGGATAAATAAACGAATTCTCAACTTTTTCTGATCTCAGGTAAAAATATCAGGGCTGAAATCAATAGAAATCGTGGTAGAAGGAGAAAACTGAATTTTTATCACCAATCCCAATGACTCTTAAAGGGAAAGACTACCCTATTCCCATGATGACGCCATTTGGTAGCTGGACTCCCTATCGGATAAAAGAGTCTGGAATACTCATTAGCACATCTGCTTCTGTAATGAGGTAGAATGTATCTCTGATGCAGGCTATGACGTCACCACAGACCAATTGCACCTGAATGTAGACTGCATGGCATTAGCTACTTCCAAGTAAATGCTGCCGATAGGTGTATTTGACAGTGGCTGCATATCGTATTTGATTTATTAGCCCCACTGAGTATTCCCACAAAATATAATGATGTTGTACTCTTTGGCTTTATAAAAAAGAGAATCATTATTTTGCAAAGAGCCTCTGAGATTTAACAGTGTATCATCTGGTGTATTTGGTCTCTTGTGACATAATAGAATGCACCAGAGATTGAAGCCTGCTGCCCTTTTGATATCAGATATCCTTTACAACTGTATCAGAATCCTTTTATTCAATATAAAGACTATGAAAAAAGGTCATATTGAAAAAAGGGTTGTGTTCTCCTATTAAACCCTCAAGGGGAGCTAATGCGTGAGTGCATCATGCCCATTTGCCGTCATGATGCCAATAGTCAGGCGAATAGAAACCTCCCACAAATAGCTAACAAGTTTGATAGTCAGCCGGGGGGATGAAATGTCGTGCAAAATTGGTCCGCACAAGGCCATGGAATCGCTGGTACATTATTTGAGAAATGAACATTCCAAGAAGCTATCAGTGATTCGATAATATCCACGTGTACTTGAATTATTCTCTCTCGATAAATCCACTGATACATGTATAATTGTTATACAATGGGTTCTTAGCCTAAGCCTAGAAGTTGGCATATTGCATCAACCCACAATGCGTCTATCTATGGATCAATGTTGCAAAGTGAATCATGTGGCACATAGAATGGGTAGCCTCTCCTGGTGCGCCTTACCGCATTTAGCCCCCATTAACACTCCATCCATCCATGTGCATGCACCTGATAACCAAATAACATTCCATTCACTTATCAACGTGGTTATTTATAAAACCTGCCTTTTGATAGATATCATGCCCATTGGTCATCATGATGAAGGGCTGGCATATCTGCTTAACATATCTCATGAACTTAATGTATCATTGTGTTTAAGCATCAGGATTTAAATTAGCGCCGGTCTTGTATAAGCACCAGGGGTATGGGGGTCATGAAATATAACTTAAGCACTGAAAACTAGACGTTGAATAATTGCAACATGCTGACCCTCAAGGATTGCATCAAACCCATAGGCATCATCAGCATCAGCCT
Organism: Acholoe squamosa; assembly: GCA_949317995.1. Classification (NCBI taxonomy): domain Eukaryota; kingdom Metazoa; phylum Annelida; class Polychaeta; order Phyllodocida; family Polynoidae; genus Acholoe; species Acholoe squamosa. The sequence goes on from OX439042.1 coordinate 12,463,528, forward strand.
TTGACCCTTAAGGGGCAGATGGTGCTGCCTCGTGTCGAGTTTGTTGGATAATAACCGCTGATGACATCCGGGCTTTCCTAGCCCACTTATAAGGGTCTTTATCTCCTCTTTCCTACCCCTCAGATGTGTGCGGTGCACATTATGCGCGAGCACATATGCATTCATCTGTGAAATCGTGTAATGCAGTTCTCATCATAAATATGACCTCGTAATGGCGTTAAACATATATCACCGTAATCTCCTGCGTATAAGGCGCTTCTAATATGCAGGGTTTTGGATCACAAGGGGGGCACCAAGATCTTTCTTTTCATATATTACACTCCCCCTCAGTCCTAATATTACAAGAAAGCTCCAGGAGGTTCCGGGGTGTCATATCTACACATGGCTTTTTGAATTTTGAAAATCCATTCAGAAGAACAAAAGTAATGAATATTTACCATATTCTAAAACTCTAATCGCGTTTCCTATGCAGGAATAAAACTAGTCTTATTAGTAGCCGAATTAGCAGCAGAATAAAACTCAATGACCAGGATGCCACCATGCAGTTCACTCAGCATGAGCATAATGAGTGTAGGCCTCATGCATCATTACATAATGTGTCCATTCATGTATTGATCCTTTGAAGGCCGCTGATGCAGGAGTGCATCATGCCCATTGGTCATCATGATGCACAAATGAAGTGGTGGCAAAACTGTTTGCCAGCACTTCATTGGAGCATCATGGCGACCCTCCGGGAGTATGTGTATCAACCCAATAGGGTCGGCATGATGCAAAAATGTACACCTAGCGAGAAAAGCTTTTATTTTCAGTTGAGGAAAATGACTTTTATAAGATAAATGGACAGTTGATGGCCAGTGGTACGGAGCGCCAAACAAACTCTTATAAATATTAAATATTATCATATGCCCAAATTGCTCCCGATTCAAAATCAGGAATTTATCAGTTAATTGTCTTCAGCCATTTGATAGTGCAGCAATATCTTTTATATCATTGCCGAATGCCCTGCTATCATTTCCTGTGAATTTATTTCGCCTAATTTGATTGGATAGCCAATCTAATATTTTCCTGGTTGTCCCATGTGACCCAAAGATTCTACAGATCATTATTAATGATCTTATATTCAATGTAAATCATACCAGGTAACTTTTCATGGAGAGCTATACATTGCACAACGTTTGGGGTATGTTTCAGAACAATTGACGATCACCAAATGGCCCTACAACCACCACATTCAGATAATAGTAGGAAATGGCCCTCTAGACGATCGCCAACTATCTAGTACAAATAAAACTGTACAAGGTAATTGTACAAATAGTCCTGCACAATGCACAACATCACTACTTGTTCTATAATTAGAAAAAGTATGGGGTCTTGTCCAAGAATCTGTACAATTTTGTGTTGTGCAATTGAAAGCTACAAGCATACTTGTACAAAGGATCCAAACGATACAAATGTAAATGATCTCCAAATCGTCAATCCTTTTGAAACATACCCCAAACAAGCTAAACAGGTCCTTGGTAACGAGTCTGTGTTGTGCATTTGAGTAGTATCACTATATTTATACTAATATCAAAACCTGGCCTGCATGCACCCTGACCCCTTGAATTAAGTGAAGGGGTCAGGGTGCAGTTGGTTGTCATTCAAGGCTACATCCATGCATCATGCCGACTTTAAAGGGTTGATACACCCCTGCAGGGCCAGCATGATGCTCAAATGAAGTGTTCGCGAATAGACCCCTGGACGCTTCTCGATCACAGACCCTGACTAGAATCGGACTAAAACATAGGATCTATCCCCTTATATATATATATATATATATATATATATATATATATATATATATATATATATATATATTATGGCGGTAAGGCCGAGGGAGGCGAGACGAGGCCGAAACCATCCTGGATGGGGGTGGCAAAGTCTCGTTCTCTCGGAGCCCGAGCCAGAGCGGAGTAGATATAAGTGAGTCTCCGATGCTGGGGTCACTCCAGAGGTCGAGTTCCTGGGCCATATCATAAGCAGGGAAGGAGTATCCACGGATCCGGGGAAGGTAGCGCTGTAAGAGACTTGGGGACGCCGGAGACAGTTATGGATGTAAGGAGCTTCCTCAGCCTGGCCGGGTATTATCGAGGGTTCATCCAGGATTTTGCCACGGTAGCTAAGCCACTGAGCACGCTGGCCGAGAAGGGAAGAGCGTTTCGATGGACGAGTGAGTGTGAGACAGCATTCACACGAATCAAGGAGTTATTGACGGGAGCTCCTATCCTGGCCTTCCCGGAGCCAGAGGGCCACCTAACGTTGGACACGGATGCCAGTGACTTCGGACTCGGAGCAGTCCTGAGCCAGGAGCAGAGCGGGGTGGAGCGAGTCCCAAGGAAGTTCCGACACTATCTGGTGGGCCGGCCAATATTAGTACGAATGGACCATGCCTCCCTGAAATGGCTGCTCGGGTTCAAGGAACCGGAGGGGCAGCTAGCTCATTGGATACAGATAATTGATACCTACGATATCAGGGTCGAACATAGGCCGGGGAAGCAACATGGAAATGCAGATGGCCTGTCTAGGGACCCCTACAAGCAGTGTGGGTGGGGAGAGCCCCTGGAGGAGGAACTGGCTACCTGTAGCCAAGAGGTGCGGCTGCAGGGGGAGCCTGCGTCGGCGACGGAGACAGAGACGGAACCGAGGGACTGGGGACGGCTCCAGGAGGAGGATGCGCTGCTCCTGGAGGTTTGCAATTTGGTTATCCTGGGGCGCCCCCCCTCCGTGGACGAGGCCAGAGACTTCAGCTATGAGCAGCACGCTTGGAGGGCCCAGTTCAGTAGACTGGAGCTGAGGAACGGTATCCTAGTGAGGAAATGGCGGGAAGTGACGGGGCAGGAGGCGGGGCAGATAGCGGTGCCCAAGAGCAGTAGGAGGGAAGTCCTACATGGGGCTCATGGAGCTCCGTTGGCGGGCCACCTGTGACGGACTCAGGCCACTAGGAGGCTCCAGCAGGGGTTCTACTGGCTGGAGTTTCGCCGATATGTGACCAGATGGTGTGCTTGATGTGAAGCTTGCATTCGGAGAAAGGGGGCCACACCGGCACATCGGGCAAAGATGGGGCATGTCAGAGCAGGGCTGCCCCTGCAGAGGATAGCAATGGACGTCATGGGTCCCCTACCTGTCACGGACAGAGGAAACAGGTACATTTTAGTGGCAGCCGATTACTTCGCCAAATGGACAGAGGCCTATGCCATCCCAAACCAGGAAGCTAGCACAGTGGCACGGGTATTTGTGGAAGAATTTGTGTGTCGACTGGGGGGAGCAGCATACGGATCAGGGACTTAACTTCCAAGTGGCTTTGTTCCGAGAAGTGATGGCTCTACTGGAGATCCACCAGACAAGAACCTGTGCTTTTAGACCCCAGAGTGATGGGATGGTAGAACGAGCAAGAGGATTAAGGCCAATACGTCGATGAAGGAGGGAACTAGTGGGGAGGTCAGAGTCGTAGGGATGTCCAAACTGCCATTTCCGCTGACCCCCCGCCAGGATGAGAAATTGGATTGGATATTAAAAGAAATCCACAGGCAGTATGGCATGGCAACGGAAATGCCGGAGGAGACACTGGTCCGACTGCAGGGGGCAGTGCTGGAGAGGTTGAGCATTATGGAATTGGAGAAGGAATTTGAGGCGAGGTTTCCACCCCCACCCAGAGCCAAGACCAAACCACTAGATTTGTTGGCCCAGAATATGGACAAGGAGGAAGCCTACTCCGAGGGAAGTGTCAACGGAGAGGAGAAAGGGAAGCTCTTCGGGGTAGGGTTGGACCACTCCGGAACCAGCAGCCGGCCGAAGACTAGCACCCCCCTCAAGGCCGCTGGGCAGCGGGAGGAAGAAATATCGGCGGAGGAAGGGGGTAGCAGAGACGCTGACGTGGAGTTACCAGGGGCGCTACAAGGCATCTCCGATGTGGCTATAACCTCGGGCAGTGGGGTGGACCAGCTCCCAAAGACAGCGGATGTGTCAGCCCTCCTGGGCGACGATCCAATTATTATGGCCAAGTTCATGGAGCTAAAGAAGAAGGCAGACGTAAGGAAAGCGGAGACGGAGTAAAGAGAGCGAGAGGAAAGGATATGTGCGGAGAAGGAATGTCGGGAGAGGGAAGAGGCAGAGAAGGAGAGGCAAGAGAAGGAGAGAACGGAGAGAGAGCGCTTGAAGGAGGAGAAGGCAGTGAAAGAGAGGGAGAAGAAGGAGAGAGTAGGAAAGGAGTACCAGGAGGAGGAAGATTGGGGAGCAGAGACAGAGAAGGTCGAAAAGGAGAAGGAGCCAAGCACGAAGAAGGGACAGATGGTGGGGGGACTCGCAAAAGAACATGGGCGGAGACAGGTTGTAACACCAGCCGCCTCACCGGTCAAAAAGGTCACCATGCAGCCACAAACGGTAATAGTCGGAGACACGGGACTTGTGGTGCAATCACCCCATGGGGGAGTTTGTCATGCAAGTAGCCATATTGGAACGAGAGGGAGAAGGAGCGGCGGCTACAGTGATGATCCCGGAGGGGATTCCGGCAGAGGTGAGGATGTGGAGGGGTCGAAGGTACTGGTGATTACCGGATGTAAGGTGGTGCTAGTGGAAACAGGAACAGACCTACCGGCGGGGGGAGGGTCACCCTGTACCGGAGCACTGTACCACCCAGTAACGCCGGACGGGAAGACGTCGGGGAGGGAGGCGCGACCCCGTGGCGGACTTATGCCCTGGAGCACGGGCTACATTGGCCACCCCACTCTCCGCACCTATTCAGAGATGATCGGCGCCAAACCCAACTTGAGTCCAGACATGACTATCATCCCAGGAGGATGTCAAACAACAGACATTGTCTCCCTGCCTGGGGGAGAATTCGAACTGGTCCAGACATTCCGGACGAGGTAAGGTCCAAGGGAGGTAGGACACAACTTCTGCATGGAGTGCGGGCGGCAGGTGGAGAAGGGCGATCAACCGACTACCAGTTGTCAGGCGGGTAAGTGTTAAAGGTCACTTTCTCTGCAAGGGTCTTCGGAGGGGGGCTGCCGAGTATACGGAGCCCGGGGAAGAATGGTAGAAGATAGGAGAAGAAATCAGGGTCTGTGGTATACGGCCCAGAGTTAAGTACGGGGTGGACTGTTGCCTAGGACGGGGTTGTCAAAAAACAGGGAACTCAACCGTCTGTCTGTACTTGCAGATGAGGAGTGTTGAGGGGGTGCCGGAGCAGGAGAGGCGGGCGCCAGGGAGGATGCGACGGTCCTGAACGATGCTGGGGCATCGGAGCAGCCGGACGGAGCTGCTGGTGTAAAACATCGGTGGAATTCAGAAGGGGAGCCTCACAAGGAGGTGCAGCCCATCGGAGCGATCAGAGCGCTCGGAGCAGTAAACTGGAACTGCTTGTATAAACATTGGTGGTAAGGCCGTAATGAATCAAGTACGGGAGCCTCACGAGGAGGTGCAGCCAATTGGAGGGGTCAGAGCGCTCGAAGCAGTAGACGAGAGCTGTTTGTATAAACATTGGCAGTAAGGCCAGAGTTAATCAAGTACGGGAGCCTCACGAGGAGGTGAAGCCCATCAGAGCGGTCAGAGCGCTCAGAGCAGTGGATGAGAGCTGCTTGTATAGACGTTGGCGGTTAGGCCAGAGTTAATCAAGTACGGGAGCCTCACGAGGAGGTGCAGCCCATCGGAGCGATCAGAGCGCTCGGAGCAGTAGACTGGAACTGCTTATATAAACGTTGGTGGTAAGACTGGAGCGAATCAAGTGCGGGAACCTCACGAGGAGGTGCAGCCCCTCGGAGCGATCAGAGCGCTCAGAGACCTGGCCATAGAGTGAAGGAGACTCAAGCCCGATGTGATATCAGTTTATTGAGATACTGTACATGTGTAAATCTTTAGGAGTATAGGGCACATTAGGGGACCCGTGCCAGGACATAAGTATTGTAAGTAAGGTTCCTGCTAGGAGGAACAGCTCTCTCCCCTATAGTTTAAAGTTAGCCAGGGATAGTGTGGCGGTAAGGCCGAGGGAGGCGAGACGAGGCCGAAACCATCCTGGATGGGGGCGGCGAAGTCTCGTTCTCTCGGAGCCCAAGCCAGAGTGGAGTAGATATAAGTGAGCCTCTGAAGCTGGAGTGACCCCAGCATCGGAGACAACAACTACTGTATAAGGAAGCTGGAGTCAACGACAAGGGGTTCGGCACCAGGGTTTATTGAAGTCACGAGTAACAGCTTGGAAAAGGTTATCTCCGAGGACCAGAGAGCTCCGAGTAGATGGTGTGGCCCAAAGCCAGGTTCAATAAACAGTGTTAAACCATAGTTCGAGTCTTGTGGTTGTGGTGTTTGCTAATAGAGGTAGATCCGGAAAGCGCTACAATATATATATATATATATATATATATATATATATATATATATATATATATATACGTATTTTTAAACAACCTGAGACCCTTTTCCATGTATTCTAACAATTAATCATAGTGCAGTTGGTAACGTAATGCTGATGGGGAAATCGTTGCCTGTTATGAAACATACCCCAGGTATAGTTCGGTGGTAGGTAGCGACCAAGGATGGACTTAACAAATAGCCATATAGCCTGTGTATTGGAAAAGCGCCCCATGTTGTGAGTTTTGTCGCCAATAAACAATTATTCAATTTGATTCCTGGTAATGACAGAAAACCAATAGAAAACTTTTTTTTTGTTTTGTCTACTTGGATAAGCGGTTGGAGGATCTTGCTGGATCTTCTTTTCCCCACTTCTATCACGTTTCATGGCAGAACACAGCTGTCAGCGGCTGACATGGTAATTTGCCCATATCATACTGTTCTTACACATAGTTACCGGGGGGGGGGGGTGGGTCTTTGCGAAGAGACAGGGCACAAAGAGAAGAGGCACCATTAGGGACACCAAGCTAGTGGCGGGTCTACCACTGTTTCCCTATCTCATGTACCATCCATTTCAATATGAGGGGAAACTGAGTGGGGCATAACTGTATCCAATAGATTAAGTTGAAACCCATGGTATTCATTTGACTGAATGTGCCTATGGCAGGGCTCTATGATTACTAACAGTCGGATGGTGGACAGACTTCTTAAATTCCCCCAGTCTATTCTTTGTACTACCACTTCGAAATTATGGGGTACCCCTTCCGACCTCCACACACACATCTACTCCAGAATGTTCAAAACACCTGCTCCCCCACTAAAAAAATTAAAGAAGACAAAATTCGCTACAGTTCCTCTTGCTGGAAATATAGCCCAAGAAAACGGCTGTTTGCCTCAATCTGACGAATTTTGCTTCAGCAAATTTCTTGCCTTATATGCGTTTGCTCACAACAACCCTCGACAAAGTTGGCCTACTGGAGTGACAAACCTTATGCCCTCATCACCATGGTGCAGTGGATGAAAATGGTGGCTTAGTTGCCCCGTTCGCCATGCGCCTATGGCTGAAGCGGCGATGGACACTGAAGCAGCCGGGTTCAAATCTAACCTCCGGCGCCAGCTTTTTATGCTGAGATGACAACTCGTTCATCGGCATGCGCCTAGGGGGATGGGTCACAGGTTTGAATTTTATCTACAGCGCTTGGTTTTGTGGAGTGACAATGACTCGTTCACCTGTCTAAACACTATAGAAGGACAGTGTCTTATGGTTTAACTTATATAATGCGATTTCAATATTAAGCATACTTTAGTGAGGATTTGACTTACTTGAGAATAAGTTTATTATGTTCTCAATCTATGAAATCTGGAAATAACCACCACTTATTTTCATGTTTTACAGAAAATAAGTGGACGGAAGTCAACTAAGCGTATTACCCATAGTCATGCTATGAGTGAGGCTAGTTCTAGGAATGGAGAAGAAGGGAATGCCATCACTGACACTCCTGACACTAGTGCTGACACCACTCAAGGTACCAGCAAAAGGGATAGGGTTGATACAAATCCAGCTACCAGCCTTCGACTCCAAGGTAATGTTCCAGGACTACAGGCCCTTCTCAACTACAGGCCCTTCTCAACAGGCCAGGCTGTGCCAAGTACCTGAAGAGGAATGAGCATCTCAAGAAGCTTCAGGCACATCTGGTCAAGGCCATCCTCGCATTCCATCCAGTCATACTCATAGACTTATGGCTCTCTAGAGGAACAGGAGACCCCAAACTGGATGAGTGCAGCGAGCCATTTGTAGCTAATGCAGCTAATAGTCAGCTCCATCTCAAACCTTTCATCATGTGGAAGTACGGGGAGCACCTTCTGAAAAAGGAAGGAGACAACCCTAAATTTCTCCATCTTGGAGGTCATCAAAGATGTGAATGCGGCTCACAAGATATTTGAGAAGCTGGGTCTCAAGAAGCTGGATCTGTCAAAAATGAATGAGAGTGTTCAATATGAACATTTTAAAATGAAAAGCACTTCCCTCTACATCGGGTCAGCGCTCGTCGTAACCCTCGACCTCCTTCTCCACCAGCTGCCACAGGTGGAAAGAAGCAGCTTGGTTTTCAGAAATACGGCCCTTTGATGACAATTTTGCAGCTGGCAGCATCTCTAGATACGTAAACTGGAGTGGATGCACGTAACTAAAGACCAGTGGGTGATACCATGTGAGGAGCTCCTGCCCTGTCAGGACACGGCTCCCTTCACGTATGTCTTAGGCTCCAATAAACAGGTACACATCAACAAAGAAATTGTCAAGCTACTAGAAAAAGGGGTTAAAGATGGTTGAACCAACACAGGGTCAGCTCATCTCAAATGTGCTTGTCAGGCCAAAGCCCAATGGTGATTTCTGCCTTATTTTGGATCTGTCAAAAATGAATGAGAGTGTTCAATATGAACATTTTAAAATGAAAAGCACTCATAAACACTGTAGTTGAGATGATAATACCCGAAAGTTACATGTCATCAATTGATTTAAAAGACGCCTACTACTCAGTCTTAGTCAGAGAAGGAGATAGGAAATTCCTTAGATTTCTCTGGAGAGGTACGTTATTTGAGTTCCAGGGCATGCCCAATGGACTAGCTTGCGCCCCTAGAATATTCACAAAAATTCTCACCCCAGCCTGGTATTCTCGAACCTTGGGGAAATGGGGCGCGAGTGCTTACAGTACATAGACAACTCCATTGTCCCGGGGGAAACAGAATGACAGTGTGGGGAAACCACTAACAAGCTAACACAGGAACTAGGTTAGGTTCCATAGTACACACAGAAAAATCAGTGTTCACGCCCACACAAGACCTAGGCCTTCCACCCAGGCCTTCCACCCATATTCGGTAGACATGACTGTTCGGCTCACCCAAGAAAAGGTTGGAAAGTTAAACATGGCAATATGGAACTTAGCCAATAATGATAACCTCTACACAATTAGGGACATAGCTGGAATTGTGGGCCTCCTGACATCTCTCTCACCGGGATTTCAATGTGGCCTCGCACACACCAAAGGTTTGGAGAGAGAAAAACCTTGCACTTGAAAAGAACAGAGGTAATTTCAATGCTCCCATGGTAATAGACAAAGCAGGATTGGATGATATCTCCTGGTGGCTGTAACACCTTCCCAAATCCTCGAAACGCATCCAAAAAGAGGGTGTAGATTTTGAGATAATAACGGATGCTTCTGGAACAGGATGTGGTGCCCACATTGCCACCACTTCCACGAAGGGCATCTGGATGGAGGAAGAGTTGGGATTCCACAGGAACATCCGTGAGCTTATGGCCATAAATCTGGCATTGGAAGCACTGGTTTCTGAGTGTAGTGTAATTTTAAGAATCAGAACAGACAATACCACAGCACTGTTGTACGTCAGGAAAAATGGTTGGGGTAAAGTTAAAAGAATGTAACAAGATAGCCAAAGAAATTTTGAAATGATGCACAGAACCGGATATATGTGGCTCACCATAAACCATATATCCCAGGGAAAGAGACTAACTAGGCTGACTATCTAGAATAGGAACTCAACACAAAGATATTTGATAAAGTTTGTGACACATATTCGTAATGCCCAAAATTGACTTGTTTGCCTCAAAGGCATATGCAAAATTGCAAACATTTGTGTCCTGGGGGCCACAACCTGGTGACTGGGAGATGGATGCTATGTCCATAACTTGGTGGAATAATTACATGGACATTGTTCCTCCTTTCAGTCTCCTAGGGGCCAGTCATCCAACGGATGCACCTGCAATGAGTGAGGGCCATCCTAGTAACACCAGCCCTGGTACGGGCACCTACAGCAGTCCAGGTGGAAAAGACTCAGATGCAGGAAGACGAGGGAGAACCTCTGCCACCCAGGGAAGCCATCCAAGTAGGAACGGCTGAAAACAACTTCCCTGGTAATCTTTCAGACGTTCTTAGACAAGAACTCACCAGGGCTTAGGCAGCAATTTCATCTCACTGATAACACAAGCTCATACCCCTGCCACTAGGATGACCTACAATAACTACCTAAGGAGGTGGTACACCTTTAGCACAGAGACAGATACACCTATCCCACAGCCCACCATCCAACAGGTGTGCAGGTTGTTAGTCAAGCTAGCGAAGGAGAAGAGCAGTTATTATGGCCGGTGCACCCTGTTAGCAGTAGTAGGTAACATCCAGGGGTTACCGGTAGGCCAGCACCGCTTCGTAAATCTACTCTTTCATATGTGAGAAGAACCCCCCAGCTCCTAGATACCAAGATCTCTGGGATGTCAGGAGAGTATTAGACCTCCTCCAAGAATGGGACAACACTAACATCACACTGAAGCTATTGTCTATTAAGCAGCAGGGCCAATCCATTATTAACTGCCTGACCCTCCCTCAATTTACTTGTATACTCGTTACATTAAGAAAAATGATAAATAATAATAGTAGATAAAAGGGGGATATGGCCTACACATTAATTTTGATTAAACTTGTATGCTTTCATCCCCCAACAGGCTCTCAAGGACTGACTGCACATGTGCGAATCCACCTCTCGTATTTTTCCTGGAGGCTGTTGCTCCGATAGTAAAAGGAAGAGCTGGCTAAAAATGCCCTCATTTCCAGTCCTTTCTTTTCGTGTAGCTATAACTTGTCCCTTTTGTTGCTCACAAGTGGTCATTCAAGTACAGTGCTCAAAAAGGGGGATTTGAGTAGGTGCCTAGTTGGGAGAAGTCAGTCAGTACTATAAACTATAAATAAACTATAGAGCGTGTGACATGAGTAGGTACCTGGTAGTGCAGCTCTCTCTATTTTAAACAAGGCAGTTGACTTTTCAGACTAATGTGGTGAGTGCAAGTACTTAGGTGAAGCAGTGCACGACTTGTTTAGAAAAGAGGGCATATACTCACAGCTCTTTTTACAATAGGAGCAACAGCCTACAGGTGGAAAAGACTCAGATGCAGGAAGACGAGGGAGAACCTCTGCCAGCCAGGGAAGCCATCCAAGTAGGAACGTCTGGAAACAACTTCCCTGGTAATCTTTCAGACGTTCTTAGACAAGAACTCACCAGGTCTTCGGCAGCAATTTCATCTCACTGATAACACAAGCTGATACCCCTGCCACTAGGATGACCTACAATAACTACCTAAGGAAGTGGTACACCTTTAGCACAGAGACAGATACACCTATCCCACAGCCCACCATCCAACAGGTGTGCAGGTTGTTAGTCAAGCTAGCGAAGGAGAAGAGCAGTTATTATGGCCCTTAACGAGGCCCGGTGCACCCTGTTGGCATTAGTAGGTAACATCCAGGGGTTACCGGTAGGCCAGCACCGCTTCGTAAATCTACTCTTTCATATGTGAGATGAACCCCCCAGCTCCTAGATACCAAGATCTCTGGGATGTCAGGAGAATATTAGACCTCCTCCAAGAATGGGACAACACTAACATCACACTGAAGCTATTGTCTATTAAACAGCAGGGCCAATCCATTATTAACTGCCTGACCCTCCCTCAATTTACTTGTATACTCGTTACATTAAGAAAAATGATAAATAATAATAGTAGATAAAAGGGGGATATGGCCTACACATTAATGTTGATTAAACTTGTATGCTTTCATCCCCCAACAGGCTCTCAAGGACTGACTGCACATGTGCAAATCCACCTCTCGTATTTTTCCTGAACCGCTAGGTTTCCTCAGTATAATCTTAATTATACCTTACAGGTAAGTCTGGAATAATTTCAAAAATAAAGCCACCCACATGTATGTTATGAAAGGACCTGCCTCACCAGGTAAAAAGGTGATGAATGACAGGTTGCTAAGTTAACCCATACAGACTGCATAGAATATGCGCTTTGTAACGTGCCTATCGGTTGTCATGATGCGTTAATGCAGACCAATTGTGCCATTCTACTCAGCAAAGCTGAGGTCTTACATCAGGCTAAACTAAAGAGGTTGTGATTTTCTGTAAGCTGTCTTCTCCTGCGTGAACCAGTGATACTATTGTGGAACCGAAAACTTAGGCATCAAGTAGCCTGTGTTAATGGTTTACTCATTAAGGATAGAAGTGAGTTTCACGTGGGCTGTGTCTGTCTTTATAACAAGCCTCAGGGAAGATTAGACCATGGGGAGGAGACACCAAGGTGTCTATACATATCCAATTATTCCATATATATTATTCAATATCCACCTCCACATGTATATGTAGCAATAGAGTTGACCATTATATTTATAGGACGACAAAAGTAAGTTCAACGGAATGAGATGATTTGAAAATTCAATCTCTGTCATGTCGAAACTGATGAAATCCCTGCAAACTATATAAATAGTCAGCCTGGCATGCAAAAGGACATAATGAGTGGTTTCCAGCTCATGTTGATCACCTTTGTCATAAGATTAGCACTGCACTACTATGTGTCCTGAGACCTGTTTCACAAGGGCCATATACTAGTGACATAGACTTAAGAGCAAGATACTCATAAGGTGGTGTTAAGATCAATCATTGGATTCATTGGTCATATCTCCATAGCTCACTCTTAGTAGGAGGTGTTTCAAAAGGAAATTGGGATTGAAGCTTACTAGTAAAGAGTCAATGTAAGAGTGACATATGACCAACAGAAAGTAGCTGATTTATGTGGAAGGTTAAGGGTACACATAAATGGGAAAAATCATATCAATTAGTGGAATCCCACATATCTTTTTAATCCATGATGTCAGGATTATATCAAAATGAAATACCCTTTTATAATACCTTTTTATATTGTGAAATAACAAAGTAGAGGCACGTTCTGCACCTGGGTGATTGATCTTACTAGCTGAATGATTGGTCTACGAGTGACCTAAGGAATGATCTTGATTACTGCCCCTATGTCCAATTGACAGCTGTTTCTAAAGGACCAGTCTTAAGTTCCAATACTAGTGACAGCTTGTTCCGAAACACTAGTAGTCATTCACAAATGACTGATCTTAAGTTGTCACTAGTAGAGTGGAAAGATCGATCTTAAATAAGGAATGCTTATGAAACAGGTCTCAGAGAGCTGTTTCATAAGCGTTCTTTATTTAAGATCAATCTTTTCACTCTATGAGTGACCACTTAAGATCAGTTATTTGGGAATGACTACATGTGTTTTCAGAACAAGCTGTCACTGCAACATAAGACTGGTCCTGTAGAAACAGCTGTCAATTAGACATAGGAGCAGTAATCAAGATCAGTCCTTAGGTCACTCGTAGACCAATCATTCAGCTAGTAAGATCAATCACCCAGGTGCAGAACATGCCTCTACTTTGTTATTTCACAATAGAAAAAAGTATTATAAGAGGGTATTTCATTTTGATATGTTCCTGACACATGGATTAAAAAGATATGTGTAATTCCACTAATTGATATGATGTTTGTCATTTGTGTGTACCCGCTACCTTCCACATAAATCAGCTACTTCATGTTGGTCATATGTCACTCTTACAATGATTCTTTACTCATGAGCTTCACTCCCCATTTCCTTTTGAAACACCTCCTATTAAGAGTGAGCTATGGAGATATGACCAATGAACCCAATGATTGATCTTAGCACCACCTTACTAGCATTTTGCTCATAAGTCTATGTCACTCGTATATGGCCCTTGTAAAAAAGGTCTCTAAAAAACCTATTTCACAATGACCATGTACGAGTAAGTTTGGTGTACGAGCAAGATCACTCCTATGGTCATCCTATTAAAGATTGATCTTAGGCTTCTGAGGCTAAGGGGAAGTGTTTTAAAAAGTAAATGGGAAGTAAAGGTCTAATGTAAGAGTGACTTAAGACCAACATAAAGAAGCTGATTTATGTGGAAGGTTGAGGGTACACATAAATGTGAAAAATCCTATCAACAAGTGGAATCCCACAACATTTTTCGACATAAAGTCAGGCATATATGAAATTGAAATTCCCGCTTTTAATACCATTTTCTCAGAGACCTGTTTCATAATCTTTTCACTCTATGAGTGACCACTTAAGATCAATCATTTGGGAATGACTACAAGTGTTTCAGAACAAGCTGTCACTCCTATTGCAACATAAGACTGACCAATTATCCAGTTAGTAAGATCAATCACCTATAGGTGCAGAATATGGTGTTACTTCATTATTCAATGATTCCGTACCCATAATTTACAGATTTTTCAGTGAGCATATAGCAAATCTTTTATTTTGATTGAAAATAATTAGTGTTAATTGCACACATGTTAAACAAGAAAAATGTGGCAAGGGCCATTGAAAGGAGTTGCCACTCTGCGGCAGACGTGTGACGTCACGGCCGAAGTATGACGTCACAAATTGCATCACAAGGTGACCGTGAAGTCACCGACAAACAGAAAACATAATGGAGTTGCTACGGTCGATGCACTCCCGGCCGCTACACGGCAAGCAACTCAAAAAAATGTGGCAAGGGCCACGGATAGTAGTTGCCACTCTGCGGCTGATGTTTGACATCACAGCCGATGTATGACGTCACAAATTGTGTCACAAGGTGACCGTGACATCACTGACAAACCGAAAACATAATGGAGTTGCTACAGTCGCTGGGCTCCAGGCCGCTATGCGGCAACCAACTCCAAAAAAACACCCAGAACAGAGCCTCTCTATTTGAGAAGCAAGTTCAATGTTTATCATGAGGTTACAGATGTGAATATATGACTAAATTGAACAAGCATAGAAAAGGTGTTTTCATTCTTCATCCTTGCTCCTTCAATAACATATAGATCTCTCAGGTGTATTCTGTTAATTCCTATGCCAGGTTAAATGGTAAAAGCTTCATGTCAATAGTCATTGAAAGAACCATTATTTTGATGTTTGTAGGCTTGTCCATGATATACACTTACGAGAAAAGTCCTCAAGCAAACCACGCTGTTACCTGTTGTGAAGACGTCTACTAACCCTTAGAAAAAAATGGTAACTCTTAGACAAAGTGACTGACATTCTCTCTTGGCTAAGTCAAGTCAGCTTGCCTGAATAGTTTAGTTAATACTACTAACATGTTAGTAAGATTTTACTAACATGTTGGGTATTATGCCTAATGAGTGGTTTTGTCTGAGTTGAATTAGTATTTTCTAACTTGGATTTTTTTTCTGGGCATGATTGTAGTTTTTAATTGAACAACAAAAATCGCAATCGTAAGATTTGTGATGATTCTAGGTTCCAATTGCAAAGCACAGAATCATATTCATTTCGCTACAAGGCCACAGACTATCTATAACTATAGAATATGTAGTGCTGTCGTGGGCATGTTTGAAGTATATGCATGTTTGTACTAATCACCTTGTACAATGTGATCTGTACAAGATATCTGCTTGGTGATTGTCTAGAGGGCAAACCCAAATCAGAATGTGGTGTTTTCCAGGAGGTCAAGCCTACACTGAAAACATGGAAGATCCGAAACTAGTCAGCGGTGACCACTTTAGGTCCTCAAGTTGACGATACCTAAAACTACAACTTTAGGTAGTCAAAATGACAACTTTAGGTCATCATCCTGACAACCTGAGTCGTCAATTTGACGACTCTGTACTGTCAGTATTGTCATCCTGACGACTTAAAGTCATCATTTTGACTACCTAAAACTGTAGTTTTAGGTATCCTCCATGCACCTGAGGACCTAAAGTGGTCACCGCTGACTAGTTTCGGATCTACCATGTTTTCAGTATACTAAGCCACTGGTTGCATGTTTATGTCCCATCATATTAAGACCAACATGATCCAATACACATTAACAGCTGCACGACCTTATTGTCTGTCACACTAGTGTTTCTGAATTCCACTCAACAGGTTGGCTATCTGATATCGTTCTGTCACACTTTAAAAAGAAAGCGACCCTATCAGAAGGGCATTTCTTACCCCTTTAGAGGCCGCTATCAGAAGGGCATGTCTTACCCCTTTAGAGGCCGCTAATGCAGGAGTGCGGTGTTATATATATATTTATATATATCATGCACACACTCCTAAAAATGATCTACAAAAATTCCTCATAAAACTGAACAATGAAGGACCAGAATTGCATTGCAGTAACGCAGTGTAGTTTCTACAATAAAGCAGTATAGAGCACAATGTGGTAAAGGGAATCTCCTTGGAAGTATCTCTGGTACTTTTGGGACAAGGATTTCACCGTTATTTAGAAAAGTTTCCATTTACAGAGTAAACTTAGATTAACAACTGGAAGACCTGCAGGTATTATCATTGCGTACCCTCAGACATGAAAGTAAATTGCAATTAATTGTGCCGGATGACTAGCTGAAAAACAAATCTGGCATGCTACATGTTATCAGGCCCAATTAAAACCGATAAACAATTAGATAATTTGAAGGCCTCCAAAAGTATTCCAGATAATGCCATCCAGTTATTTGTCCCCTCTCATCATGCAGCATAACAATTGACAAAGAGATAACATATTGTCGATATAAAACCATAAATAATGGACAAACTCTAAGATACTAGTTTCTCACCTAAAGCGCTGGTTCCACAGGCATAAATCCGTCGGATTAGCACTAATCTGACCGATTTTTTCTATACTTTTGATATATTATAAATCGTCGGATTAGGGCTATTCCGACCGATTGTGTGGCTGTGGAACCAACGCTTAAAGCGCGTGATTCCACCAAAGCCAATCTGTTCCCGATTTGGAATCAGAAGCAAATCGGTAATCTTCCCAATGCTTTTCTGCCCACTACCAGTCAAAATAAAAACAGAAAAATTTTGCCGGACTTGAGTGGAAATGTATTGGGAATCCACCATGAAAAAATTATGAAACTCCATCCATTATTTCTCTCAAATCTGATTGAAATTCGTCCAAAATCAGGCCGACTTTCATCAATCGGCTTTAGTGAAACACGTGCTTAATGAATAGATTGTTGGGATCTGTCATGGAATTTTGGCATTAGAGCAGTGATTATTGCTGAACGATAAATTGATTTTATTACTTTCATTTTTTTAATTTTTTTTACTGTGATTTGAGGTTGCATGCTGAAGCTCGTAAATGGTTTTCATTCTGGATGGATTCATTTGGGATATGACACTAGTATGTTAGCTGCTATACCATGATTGAAGTACATATTGGAGTATATGGAATTACACACTGCAAAATGTGTCTCAGGTAGATGGAAATTAGAAAGAGGATTCAGCCAGAAAGCGCAGCTCATCGGATTGTTTCATATATGGTCAAGCTACAATGTATACTCAATAATGTCTTTAAAATGAACAGCATTTATTATAAAATCAACTAGTCAAAACATTTAAATTCATTTTGTTAACCTGGCATAGACTCTCCATCTTGATAACTATAGATGATTTAGACACATGGCCCTACATGACTCAGGGTCGGATCCAGGATTTTGATAAGGTGGGGGGGCACGCCCCTGATTTAGCCCCTGATTTTGGCTTAACTATATGGTTAAAAAAAGTTAGGTAAACTCCTAAGTAAATGGAAAAAGGGGGGCGCACAGGGGGGGCACTTCAAATTTTTTTATACGGGTGTGTGGCTGAACCTCTGACTACACTTACCCTTGCTAGGGCACTCGTTCGCAGGGTTTTCCTTCAAAACCCTACCCTTGCTAGGGAACTTTTTACATAATAGTCTTAGATTTTGCTCAAAATATCTTTTCCACATGAAGCGGGGTATTTCGCTGAAAGTTGTCCCTTGCTAGGGACATTTTGCTCAAAAGTAGACTCTTGCTAGGGACATTTTAGCCTGAAACCGGAGGCTTGCTAGGGACCTTTCCCTAGCAAGTACCCTTGCCAGCCGCACATATATGTATACATTACATAGAGAGTGCCACCCCCCCGGGACTGTGAGATTATACACAGGTTTGGAGTAGCCCTTGTTACCTACACACAAAACATGTAGAATCGCTAGGGTATTGTAACTGAACAGCATCAAATAATGTGTCAAAGCCTGTCAAACTTGTCAACACTGGTGCAGACCCTTCATCTTGAAGACTTTATATGGTCTCTGCAACTGATCCTACCTGATAACTTTAAAATGACAAGCCATGATGTTGCCAACCTAGGCACATATGTTGTCAACATGAGGAGTCTGTGCCAAGTGTAACAACATAAATCTGACAGGTTTTGGCTGGTTTATTTCATGCTGCTTACCCTGAAGACCCCATTTCTTACAGTGACAAAGATGGCTGCAACTTATTCATATACAGGGCTTTACAGTCCTATCCCCGGCCATTTTTAACGAGGTAACTCCACATGAAGAGGAGTACTACTCAGGACATCATACTGTCTCCTAATAGCTTCATCAGATACCCTCACTGACAACATCTTTATATAAACTGCGCTCAGATTCTCTGAATCTATTGAGAAAATATCCTAATGACGTCTTGCACAATGACACAACAAGCCTCTCAGCTTCCTCAAGGGACGCTAATGACACTGGTTCTGCTGTTACTAATGGTCAGGAGTAGTTTTGGACATGGCCGCTTGATGGAGCCACCGTCTCGCTCCTCCTTGTTCCGGTTTGGATACCCAGCGGCCACCAATTATGCAGATAACCAACTGTTCTGTGGTGGTTTCCAGGTATGTGCTAGCTCCTATGGGAAAAGGTAGTCCTGCCTACGAATTACCTCACCTGTAGTAGTCTCTTCCTTTGTAGTGCAAACTACTTTTGTGGTCAACACAAAAGCATTTGAAAGAGTGTGTGATAAAAGTAGGTATTAGAGAGCAGCGCACACTATTTTTGAGCAAGGCAGGTGCCTTTTCAGACTGATATGGTGAGTGGAAGTTGAATGGTGAAGCAGAGTGTAACTTCTGTAGTGTTCTACCCCTCGATGTTCAATCGAATCGTTCGATAAACAACGAAGAACAACTATTCAGGTTCCAGTTAAAACTTTATTGTCTAATAACACATAGGCATCAGCCGTTCTCGTTACAGGTGGCAGAGTTTGAACTCTATAACAAGTTTGACACTAGGCCTTCTAGTGTCTACAGTTGATATTCCACATACACCTCCTCTGTGCAGCAGCACAGAGGAGAATTAGAATATGGTAGCCGGGCAGCCGCCAACCATCGCTCACGATGGTCAGTCGGGGCTGGACTGACCCTGAGGAAGGCCATACAACGGCCTTATATACACCGGAGTCGAGGGCCACGTGACCAGGTGGTGACGTGGCGCTGGACTCCAGCGCCCCCAGGCGTCGGGTAATAGAGGTGCTCTCGATGTCGCCCACGAGAACCACAAAGGTACCTCGAAGACGACGCGGGACCACCACACCACCCCCCACTAGACTGAAACGAGGTCTCTGAAAATTCAGAGATCCCGGATCAGTCTAAACAAAATAGATAATAATTTAAACTACTGGATCCGTTGACATGGTCGACAGAAACAGTAGAGGAATATAGAAAAATATAGTTTCTACTGTACTGTAGAAAAAAAATTATTATCACAGTTAATTATAAGGCGTTGCTCCATCCAACGTAAGAGACCAGTGTCGAAACACTGCTTCACGACCTGCTCCCGGTCGATCCGAGGAAGGCACGACCGGGTATGGTAACCGGGGTCGTGTCGTTTCCTCCCTGTCTCGTTGAGAAGCTCCTTCCAGCGTAGGAAGCCCATCGATAGTGTATAGTACAACTATGATGGTCCTTCGACCGTGAGGCCGAGGATGTGTGGCACCACCGGGCCCTAAGACCGGGGTGGCGTCGGATCCACACAGCTTCGCAGGGAGGTCCGGGGACAGGATAGGTACCCCCACTCGTGGAGAGTACACCGTCGTCCGGGAATGAGTTCCCGGGGGTTCCATGCTGACATCGAGACTCTGTTCGATGTCAGCGATCCAAGCTGAAGAGGAGGAACAGTAGTATCATACTACTGATCCTCCGAGATGGACCCTGTAGCGGCGTCGATTTTAGCCTGCTCTCCGTCAGTGCGCTCATCCTCATGTGAGGCACTGGCGGCTAGCTGGCCAGAAAACGTCGGCGACTCCGGCAATGGGGCCACACGGTCCATTGTCGTACTCCAAGCCTCGTTAGAGGTCTCGGGTGCATCCCGGGAGTCTCCCTCAGCATCTGAGTGGAGGACTGCCGAATCTGCTGAGTCGCTTCCGTCATCGTCGTCGCTCTCCCGACCTTCAAGGTCGTCCTTGTCTCCCTGGTCAGGGGGAGCCGTTGGAGATTGACTGACGACATCGTCGTCCCCGTCTATATCCATCGACTGTTCCGCCTCGGCAGGTTCTACTGCTTTGGCGGAAGCCGACGGGTCCGGGCAGACGGCTGCACTCACAGGGACCAGAGGTGTGATGCCATGAAGATCCGGATGGATTTTCGGTGACACCACTCTCTGAACCGGTGGCGGTGCAGGCTCGGTGGCTCCCGAGAGGATTATCAAGGGAGCAGATGAGGAAGGCGCGGCTGCTGGTGGGTAGACGGAGGCGCCGAGAGACCTACCAGGGGTGTCAGGCTTGTCCTTGGAGATAACTCTCTCAAAGGATTCGACTGAGCCGCCAGCGTCCTGATGTCAGGAACCACTCCACCCTCGACGAGGTACCTCTGCGCTTCGCGAGAGGGCTCAGTTCGAATGGGCTTCAGGGTTCGGACGCCATGGTGCTTGTCCTTCATCCATTCCGAGAGTTGGACCCCGAAGACTCTAAAGAATTTGCGGTCGATTTCCTCCCAGCCTTCTATGATACCATCCCTCTTGGTGATATCATATTGGGCCTGTGACTCAAAGTTATTGAGACGCGTTCGGACATCGGTCAGACGAGAGTCCATCTCCATCTGAACGGTCTGGCGCGCCTCTTCCCTAAGAGCCGGAAGGAGCTCGTTACGGATGGCCATGTTTGTTCTATCAAACAGGCCGAACAAGTAGGCACTCGCTTCCTCGCGGAATGCCTCACCGAATTGGTCGATAGCAGGGCTACCCGTCATTTGTAGAAGTCCTTTACAACGTTCCACGAACGTCTTGGGGACCCCAGGTTTGGCCGAACCGGTCGAAGCAGTCTTCGACTTTTTAGGAGCCGGGGCCGGGGCGGCCTTCGATGCCTTTTCGGGCTTCGAGGGAGCAGCCTGCGGCTTAGGCTTCTTAGGTTCAGTCGAACCGGCAGACTTTCCAGCATCTGTAGAGTGGGGCCTCTTGTTCCCACTCGTAGAGGCTGTCGGTCCTGGGTCTCGAGGACGACTGGCCTCCCGCTTCTTCCGCTGCTCTACCCTGAACTCGGGGTAGGTGCCGTAGAAAGCGGGCATCAGTTCCGGTCTGATATACAGGCGCTTCGTAGACGGGGGTGCGGGTGCCATCCGCATCCAGTGTCTAGTTGGCGCGCCTGTCTTTTCATTCCGTTCACACTTTCCAACCAGCGTTTCCACCAGTTGGATAGCGCCCTCGGCATTGTACTTATGGGGCTGCTTGTACGACTTTAGATAACGCGCCATCAAGCCCCTTCGTGTGGTCAGGAAAGGAGGAGTGGTCGGGTCATCGGGGTCCTGATAACATGGAATGGTCTTTTTCACCTTAACACAACCGAACTGCGGACGGATGGCTCAATGCTCCTCCACCAAGTGTCGAGCATACCTGTCGTCTGTCGTGTATACGTGAGGGGGGAACCCCTTACGTGTGCAGTTCTCGAAAGCACACTGCTGCCCGGGATTGAAGATGCGCCATGCAAACCAAATCCGCTGTCGCTCGGGCAGCGACACCTCCGACGAGTCTGAGGCATTCGTGATATTCTCGATCATCGAGACATACCAGTCAATGGCATGGGTATCATCCGAATACCACTCCTCCTCGTCACTACCATCCTTGCCGACAAGACTAGGGAGTACCACTTGACCATTCTTGCGGTAGTCCTGAAGCTTGGTCAGTGGCCTGTCATCGACGTACTCAGTCGCTTGGCAGTGATCGCTGACAGCCGCTTCCACTCGTCGACAGCCTTGGCCGTGTCTGGGGGAGAGGATACGGTGCTCTCCACGGCACCGGCATCGACCTCCGACGGCTCGGTTCCAGGTTCCGGGGGTGCAGTAGACTCGCTACTCCTCTCCCGGGCTGGAGCCTTCTTGGCTGCGGATTCCTTTTTGCTACCTTCCTTCTTGGGCACCTTAGGGATCTTGAAGTCTTTCAAGGTCCCTTTGGATGCCTTCGATTCGGTGGGCTTCTTGCCCTTAGAACCTGAAGGGGTAGCACTTTTCGATGGAGCTGGTGTCGATGGCTTGTCGACCTCCATCTCTTCGGGGGAGGAGTCTCTCGAGGCGGCAGCAGCCGCGACTTTCAAGTCGCGCTTCTGCTGCTTAGCAGCCTCTTTCGCCTTTCGGCGGAGCTCCTTCTCCCGCTCCTGGGACTCGGCCAAGGCTTTCTGTGCATCCTCGATCTGCTTCAGAAGAGCTGCACTTTTAGCCGAGGTAGATTCGAGCTATTGCTCGGGTCTGGTCCTCTTGGACTTCTTCTTCTTCTTCTGCGACTTGTGGCTCGCCGAAGAGCTGTACCCTGACTGCTCGTTGGACGAGGACCCCATGGTTCTTCCTGAACTTATGGGTTCTACTGAAGAGAAGACTCCGGGTCTCGAACCGTTCTCAGACGGGACGAGACGGCGAAGAGGATCTTCGAGGTGTTCCGATCTGCACTCTGGCAGGTCGAAGCCTCGAAGGTGCCTTCGATGTACCTCGAACCGCACTCAGGCGGCTCGAGGGACCGAAGACTAGAGCCTCGAGAGAACACGAACCTGCACTCAGGCAGGTCGTGTCCCTCGACACTAGGCAGGGGAGACCTCCTACACTCAGGTAGGAAGTCCCCAGGCGGAGCGTACTAGCTGGAGTAAGCTAGGCTTAGCCCAGCTTATCTGCGTCCGACTCTCATGAGAAGGGCGCAGATGTGACCTCTGTGGTGTGCGACGCGGCCTTTTATCCCTGTGGCGCACGCCTCTGATTGGAGGAAGGGCCTACATGACCGAGGCGGGCGAACCCTATTGGTCCACAGCGCATCACGCCATGACCAAATAAGGTAATGCTAAAAAAATAGAACGACTCACTCTCCTCACACAGTCACGCTCTGATTCTCCAGTCGCAATGTTTGCATATGCCGTTATTTCCTATGCGGTCTATGGGGTTCCAACACTGTCAACATGGATAATTAGTACACCCCCCCTTCTATCAGACTACCGGGATTAAAATGGTTCCAATATGGATCTACCCTTCGGGCAGAATCCACCAGCCTATGCTGGGAACCCATCCTCACAGTCCAATAAAAATCAGAGGCCCCAAATTTCCATGTTTCCAGCGTCAGGTTGTCTCAAACTAAGAGGCAATCGCATGACTTCTCGTTGTGTAATTTTTTATTCACCGTCGGCTTCACGTCCACAAACAGATTTACCCAAGAACGGCACCCGTTATTTTAAATCCACATTAAAAAACAGGTTGGTAAAGCTGTTGCTTAGTATTGTGCAAATCATCGATTACTGAGTAGGGTTTAATCTAGGACTTTTCCTGATTCTAACCTTTACTGTAGGAACGAGTGTTGAGCCTCGGGGCGGGTTACTATCACCCCCTCCTAGCCCGCCATCCTTTGATGTGGCCAGGCCGACTGGGCTATTAACCCGTTTCCGTCGGCGTCTGCCTCCCATCACTTGTGACGGTGTGGATGTAGGAGCCAGAGTGTTTGCTCTGGGTTTCCTTTCATCCTCGACACTCGCTGACCGTTCCTTTGATGAGCCTTGGCACTTAAGCCTCGCTCGAGTCATAGGTCCGGACTGGAGTGACTGATTTTTGACTTCAATCGAAACGTTTCGATGTGAAGTTTGTTCAGTCGTTCGCACCTTCGAGGGGGGGTCGGGATTCCGACATCTCTTCAAAGGCGGTTTAGATGCTTTCGACTTATCTCGACGAGCCGGTCGACCACAGCGCCGCTTTGATGGTTTACTGGCATCCAACACCTCCACCTCGCTCAGTTTTCAAGCCTTTTGCTGTCGTTTTCGATGACCCTGCATAGTTTGTTTTTTAGACTTAACTTCCGGTCGCGACCTTTCGATCTCTATTTCAACCTGTCCAGAAACAGACTTAGCCCTTTTCGTGGCCTTACGTGAAGGTGAATCATCATCAAGTTGTGGTTGCAACAACTCGACAGTTTGTGATAGTTCTACGCCCAACCACCGGTGCACTCTATCGACATTGCTCTTTTTGCAACCGCCCGCAGGACGATCGAAGTAATAATGTCGACTCAGAGAGGACAGAATCCACTATGAACGGCCCATCCCAGTTGGGAGCAAGCTTCATAGCTGCTTGGGGGGTGTGGTACCTCACCACCTGTTCCCCAACTGAGTACCTTCTCTGCTTCAGCCCATAGTCATACCCGACTTTCTGGCGTTCCGCAGATTTACCTAGATTTTCTCTTACCATGCTGTAACTCTCTCTCAACCGATCACGAAGCTGTTCCACGAACGTAACGGAACAAGGGACCTCGAGCGGGTTTTCGATTGAGCTGAAAATCACATCCGCTGGCATGAGAATTTCTTCCCCGAATACCATCATATTTGGACTGCATCCAGTAGAACTATGTTCAGAGCTGTTATATGAGGACACCACATATTTAGCCTGTTCATCCCAGTCGTCCATATGTTTGTCTACCAACATAGTCAGACTCTGAATCAATGTTCTATTGAACCTTGCCACCTGGCCATCGCTCTGTGGCCTGTATGGATTGGTTCTCTGTTTTACAATCGTCAAATATTCACACATCTCAGAGAAGAGTCGCGACTCGAATTCTCGACCTTGGTCGGAATGCAGAAGCAACGGGACACCAAAGGTCATAACCCATTCGTCCACAAAAGCTTCTGCACAGGTCTCTGCTGTGTGATTTGGTAGGGGAATAGCGCGTACATACTTGGTGAAGTAATCCTGGATTACTTACATGCAAGTATTCTTGTTTGGCGTGGGTGAAAATCCCGAGATGATATCCATAGCTATCCTCCCGAATCTCACCCCGAACAACTCTTGGTGTAAAGGGGACTTACCCATGCCCTCACCGGGCTTTACCAGACAACAGGTAGGACAATGTCGAACCCAACAACCTATGTCCTTCCCCATTCCAGGCCAGTAATATCTCCTTTTCACCTTTTCGAGCGTTCGTTTTCGACCAAAATGTGCCGCTGTTTGGTGTCCATGGCAAAAGGAGAGTACCTCACCCCTCAGTTGGCGTGGTACAACTACTTGAATCGTGCGTCTAGCCCGACCCGCCTCGACTTTCCAACGACACAACAAACCTTCACAGAAAGTTAATAGAGGCCATTGCCCTATTAATTTCCGTACCTCGGCGCTCTCGATTGATACATCAGGCCTAGTGGGTTTAGCCCCCTTAACTAGCCATTCAGCAACCCGTTTGATGTCAGTGTCCGCTTTCTGAGCATCAATGAGTTCATTGAGAGACCAAAATGCAACACCCACCCGGCTGTCTACTAAACTACCTACAGCTGCCAAAACAGCATTGTGACTGCCGCAGTCTGTGCAATCCGACCTCTGGCATAGCCGCACAGGGATACGACTAAGGCCATCGGTGTTTAGATGCTTGGCCCCACTTCGATGTTCGATCTTAGAGTTTTCGAGACCAAACTCCGAAAGGTGGGCCAGCCACCTACCCATCATCCCTTCAGCTTCTTTGAAATTCAGGAGCCATTTCAAAGAAGAATGATTGGTGCGGATAGTGAAGTAACCACCATAGAGGTAGTGCCTAAACTTCCTGGTGTACACGACAACTGCCAACAGTTCTCTTTTGGTGGTGCAGTAGTTTCGTTGTGTTTTACTTAGAGTGTTGCTAGCAAATAAGATCGGGACCTCCATTCCATCCTGCTCTTGGGATAGAACAACCCCGATCGCGGTATTGCTAGCGTCAGTGTCTAAGATAAAACGACCATCGGGTGTGGGGAATCGAAGTACAGGTGTCTCCTTGAAACTTCGTTTTTAACTCGACAAAAGCATGTTCAGCTCTCTCTGTCCATGCGAATGCCTCGTACCGACCTCTACTACCTTTAGGTTTTTGGATCACTAAGTCCTGCAAAGGACTTACGAGTTCCGCGAACCCCGGGATGAACTCTCGGTAGTAGGAACAAAAACCAATGAAGGATCGGATTTCCTTCACTGTAGTGGGCCTAGCCCAAGTCATTACGTCGTTAATTTTCCCCGGGTTGGCTTCTATACCCTGTTCAGACACGATTCGGCCTAGGTACTCGACTGAATTCCAAAAAGCTGACACTTTTTAGGCTTCAACTTCAGCCCCCATGCTCGAATCCTGTTGAAAACTTCTGCCAGATTCGCCATTGCTTTATCCGTCGTTTTGCTGAAGACGATAGTATCATCGAGGTAAACCAGGCAAATCTTACCCAGCAAACCTCTCAACATCTCCTCCATCATTCGCTCGAATGTGGCGGGGGCGTTACACAAACCGAACGCCATTCGATCAAACTCATAGAGCCCCCTCTGGTAGGAAAAAGCGGTTTTCTCGACGTCGTCGGGATTCATCCCGATCTGCCAATATCCAGATTGGAGATTGAGACAACTAAACCACTTGTTTCCTCCTAGGGCATCCAAGGATTCGTCGATGCGCGGGAGAGGGTAGGCATTTTTCTTAGTCACTCCATTCAGACATCGATAATCGACGCAGAATTTCATGGTCCCATCCTTCTTCATCACCATCTGGACGGGACTGGACCAGGGACTAGTACTTGGCCTAACCACCCCTGTATCCAACATCTCCTTAAGTTGTTCATCCGCAGCAGCTTTCTTGCTGAGCAGAATCCTCCTGTAAGGGACTCGGATAGGTTGTGCGTCACCAGTGTCGATGTTATGCAGACATCGATCGGTGCGCCCTAACGGTTCATCTGGGGATTTAAAGACATCCACATGCTTACATAGTAAGGCGGACAGCTTCAGTCTTTCTTCTGGCTGGGTCAGGTGGGTGTCACCATACATGTCTAACAGCCAGGTAGGGAGCTCCCCCATGTGGGTGCTCGCGATTTCTGCCGTCTCGATGTCTGCAGCTTCTTGCTCGAGACACATCATCACAGATCCTACCTCCGGTGAAGAGAATTCACCGTTCCTGTCAGCGTACTGTATGGTACCGACCACCCGGCCTTTTTCCAGGACAATGTCTCGATTCAGTAGATTACAGACGGGAAACACTGTTCGACGGACATTGCTGACAAGGGCAGCCTCACCAACCAACCCAAAACTTCTCAGAGTCTTCAGGTCGGGTTCGACTATGCCCTGCCGATCTCTTTCCAGACCTTCAGATTTCACCAGTACATCGCACCGATGTCTGGCGGGTATCCTCGTGGTCTGTGCTACTGAGGCTATCGATGACACTCTCTTCAGTTGACACTGATGGTGCTCTTCTACCGGCTCGGTCATGACCAATTGACCCGTCCTTGGGTTCAGAATCATACCGTATAATGCCGCGAAGTCGAGCCCCAGAATGCCATCGTCAGCCACATCAGCCACTATTGGGCTAAACACATAGTGGGTCGATGCGACCTTAAGAGGTAGAACCAATCGACCATAGGTCCGCATTTCGGCTCCAGACGCAGTGCACGCCGTTATTCCCTCGTAGAGATTATCTGACGGCACTACTAACGTTTTCGCGAGTTCCCGAGAGACAATGGTGTGGCTGGCACCAGTATCTATCAGGAAGTCCAAAGAACGCCCTCGAATCTCTGCATACAGGTACCATCGTTTCCCCGACAAGGGGGCGGTTCCTGCTAGCATTCTCAACCCTACGTCAGTACTCAGATCGATCCCTCTCTTCTTCAGAAAAGAGAGACAGGGATTATCTGAGGGAAGCTCTGTTGCGCAGACTCTGGCCAGCTGCCGCATCAGGGCTTCTCTCCCGGCGTCGACTTTCACTTTCGTTCCAGTCGAACCCTAGACCTCGCAGTTCGGGCTGCCAGCGCCCTGTTCCTTGGCCATTGAGGCTTTTTCTACACCGACATCTTCGGAACCCGACCGGTGATCAACCGGTGCCGCTGTGGTAAAGGGCTGGGATGGCCCTACCGGGACCTTACCTAGTTCCCTCGAATCTACTGTCGTCTGATCAGGAGTGCCAGAGGTGCTGATACCTTGGCTTTTTGATGGTCGGGCAGCTCGATTGCCACGTCGAGCCGCCCGCCTCAGTTTTCCGTCGCGTCAGGTGGTAGTCCTTTAATAGGCTCGGGGCAAGTTTGTGCGAAATGCCCCTGCTTCTTGCAGTTCCAACACTTGGCGTCGGACGAAGGGGTACTCGGCTTCTCCGAGTTAGTAACAGGGACATCCCCTCCCTCGATAACCCTGAGTAAATTCTTCAATTGACTCAGCGAGAAGGTCTGTTCCTGTACCTTGGATTTGGAGGCCTTGTTTGGCGCTTTCGATTTACCAGCGGATTTCTGACTTTTCTTAGTCTTACTCCCCGCCACGGGCTTCGAGTATGAGGACACCTCCCCCTGCCCCTCCTCGACCAAAGCGGCGTCGGCCAACGCCGACAATGCATTTGTCGAGGTAGGCTTCACCAACTTCGGCAGGAATTGTCGTTTCCGCAACAACTCGTCTGCCAAGTCCATGAGATCCTTGAGGGACATGTAAGTGCGCCATTCCCGAAGCACGTCTTGTTGTAAATCAACGTCATACAATCCTCCTATGAACAACTGGTTGACTTTGGTTATAAGCCATTCAACTGAGAAGTCCACACCTGGATAGGCATCGCCGGCAAGACGTCTCAAAGCAAAGCCGTAGGCTCTAATGCTTTCGTTCTTGCCCTGGCGTCTCTTCTCCATTGTGACAATGGGATCTTGCAGGCTAGAAGTCATGGCTTCTGTTACCATGTCGACCAGTCCATCCAAAGTCCCATCTCCATGCTCCTCCCATAGCCACACAGTATCAGCTGCGGGGCCATTCTGGAGTAACATGAGGAGTTGAGCTAATGCCATACTCGAGGTCCACACATTTACTCGACGGACGTGATTGAATCCATGGTACCAACGGAGCCAATCATCCTTCCATGTAAACGGAGGGCACTCGACTGACCTAGTTCGGGCCGGTTCATGCCCGATAGAGGTATTTTCAAACATTCTGCTTGATCTTCTGACCTGATCAAGAGTGAACGTTGTACCTCTTCTAGGTATCTGATGGTCCATCCCCATGTTCCTCATAGTCATGTCTGCACGACAATGATTCATCCCCCAAGGGTTACCGGTCTCGGCCTCACTCAAATGCGAAGCCTCGAACCTGATATCCCTATACTTGGGTGGATCGACATGTTGTTGGGCCGTGGTAGGGGTCAAGAACTGCCGGATCACTCCACTTAGACCATCTGTGCGCGGCATCGAAGGAACAGGTCGGGCTCGACGTGACCTCGAATCTGTATTCGAGATATTGTCGATAGTCCCCCACCATTCTGTTTATCTCTGCCTGTTGTTTTGAACGTTCCGCCTGTCTTAATTCCGATACTAGGAATTCCAGGCGGTCATGTTCCGGCTTCGAGAGATCTCGATGTTCGCCGAGAGCAAAGAGTTGCTTAACCTCCTTCATGGCACGGTCAAGCCACTCCCTGTAGTCAGGATTTTCGACTAGGTCCTCTTGAGTGGCAACCCTAGTAGTGCTGCATTCACTACTTTGTTGCTTCTCTCGAAGTCTAGCGGCACGCACTTTCGATTCCGTCTGCTCCTTCAGACGTTCCTCGAGTGCGAGTTCATCACGAACTTCTTTATTCACCCTGGCTTCGTCAGCCTCCCTACGAGACGATATCTCCCGTTGGAGCTTATCGATTTCTCCACGCATGGCTCCCAGAGTATCCGAATCCTTCTGATCCTTCAGAGATTGGGCTACTAGGGATTCAGATTTTAAGGAATTAAGCTCGGCCTCGTGCCTCGCTTTCTGTTCCATTAGAATCTGATATTCCGCCATCTCATTTGCGTGTTCGATTCGCTCCTCACAGCGACGACGCATTTCTGCCTCGTCCCTGGCTCGAGCATCCTCGTCAGCTTGCATCTGACAGAGTAACGACTCCCGTTCCTGACGTAGCTGTTTGATCTGCTTTTCATAAGCTGTTAGGTGCTCAGCTACTTCTTCAGTATGCTCGGCTGATTGTTGGTTCAGCTCATGCCGCAACTCTTGCAGTTGTTCCTCCAACATAGTCTTTTCTACTTCCTGTAGTTTTAACTTATGCTTAAGGGACGTCTGCTCGTGCTGGGCATCCCGAAAATCGTTTTGAGCTCTCTCGACACATTCTCGGCGGCTAGTAGCAAGGCGGTCGATCTTCGCTTTTAGTGATTGACAATCCATTGCTGTCAATCGACTACGCTCGATCTCTGACTTCGTTGCAAGTAAGGAGTCTTTTTCGCTAGAGAGCTGCTTGACCTTCTCTTGAAGATCAGCAAGTTCTCTATTCGCGATCTGAGTCTTATTCGAAGCCTCCAGCGCTTGCTGCCTAAGCTGTTCCAATTTCAGCTCTATTTCTGTACTCTTCTCCTGAGCTTTCGTGGTGTTGCTCGCGAGAGCATCCAACTGCTGGCGACCCTGGCGCAGTTGGCGTTGCTGCTCTTGCAGCAACTCCTCGTTGAGTCCCCTGCCACTGTCCATACTTCTTTGTACCGACACGGGCGAGGGACCCTCGAAGGACCAACTGCCAAGGCCCATTGGAGTTCCCATGGGCGAAGCTGATTTTTCTACATAGGACAAACTCTGTGCCCTCAAGAAATTCTCAGCAGCCGGAGAGAGTTGAGTCGACACTCGCCAATTGAGTAGCCGGCTCCTTTGATACAGGCCCAACGGGTCAGACGATGGACCTATTATCAGAGAGTGGTTCAAACCACCACCGATTAGTGGATCGTTCACATCCACTAACGGGCCTGCAGTCGCTTGATGTTGGTGATTGGGGTCATCACCTTCATCCAAGTGACCCTGCATGTCGAACTTAAGCTCGCAGTACCTATGCGGACTAAAGTTAACAACTGGTCACGGCACCAGTGTAGTGTTCTACCCCTCGATGTTCAAGCGAATCTTTCGATAAACAACGAAGAACAACTATTCAGGTTCCAGTTAAAACTTTATTGTCTAATAACACATAGGCATCAGCCGTTCTCGATCACAGTTACAGGTGGCAGAGTTTGAACTCTATAACAAGTTCGACACTAGGCCTTCTAGTGTCTACAGTTGATATTCCACATACACCTCCTCTGTGCACCTTATATACACCGGAGTTGAGGGCCACGTGACCAGGTGGTGACGTGGCGTTGGACTCTAGCGCCCCCAGGCGTCGGGTAATAGAGGTACTCTAGATGTCGCCCACGAGGACCACGAAGGTACCTCGAAGACGACGCGGGACCACCACACTTCTTTGGAGAAGAGAGCGTCTACTCCCAGCTGTATTTTGCATACAAGCTTCACCCTCCTGGAGGCTCTCACATCAAAAGGTCACGCTCTGTGATACTATTTATTGCTATCCACCTTGCACTCACCACCTGCCTTGTCTAAAAATAATGTGTATTGTATTGCACAAGCATGCTCTTTTTGGTGCTTTTGTTTTGGATAGCTATATATCATCTTCATTGAAAGGTACTTGTACCTGACTGACATGAGCACTTCTGTACAACACAGAAAAGGTCAGGACTGAGAAGAAAGTAACTGCTGCAGGTGAGGCACTTCTTGGGCAAAACTACCTTTTCCCTTATGTGCAACACTATCCAGACTCTGTGACAGAAGGGACACGGACACCTGGGTTACTGAACTTAGTTAAATTTGGCGTAGGTAATGCTTGTAAATTCTTTATGGTACACTGATTGTAAGACAATTGCAGTTCCATTGTGTCAACACCACACATTTTTCTAGATATACATGTTGGTTGACAGGGGGGAAAATTCATACATCGATGAGATACAATGCTTAACACTATGGACAGGTGGAAAAGTCAAATTGTCATGGATTTTCAATGTATGTCCCTTTTACTTTGCCTCATCATATTGAGGACAAACATGTCCCTATCTTGCAGTATGCTGCTCTAAATATTAATTATACATGGGTAAAACTATGTTTTTTAAGCACAATCCTGACCTTACTCAACAAAATTTGCCTGTGAAAAGCTCTCGCATTAATTCCTACAAGTTTGCAATAGGGTACTGATCTTTGTAATACTCATAACACAAAGCCCAACTTCAGTGAGATATATGCTGCTATGTTGATAATGGAATTGAAAATCTTTTTTTCTTTAATTTGTCATATTCAGAGACAGTGGGAGGA
Organism: Acholoe squamosa; assembly: GCA_949317995.1. NCBI lineage: Eukaryota > Metazoa > Annelida > Polychaeta > Phyllodocida > Polynoidae > Acholoe > Acholoe squamosa. Next base: position 12,496,115 of record OX439042.1, read on the forward strand.
AAATGGCGGTCGGTGCGGGGTGTGTGGGGACCCCTGGGATGGTCCACGTGAAAACGAGGCTGGTGGGAAGTATGCGCAGGGTGTGATAACGAGGCGGTATTCACCGGGTGCTGTAATATTGGTACAGGTGGACCTCACAGCAGGACATAGAGGGTGAGTATTGACCTTTATTTCACTTTAAGAATTAGCCTCACTTTAGAATTGTAAGGGAAGAACCATTATGTCAAGGTGAATATCGTAGTTCCATAGAGAAAGCACTGAACCCCCGTATTGCACCCCTGCGTTAAATAACCCGCGGGAAATCCGCACGATGACGTCATAGGTCCACCGCGCATGCACAGCATTTTTGAGACGTAAACATTCAAAATGGCGGCGGTCAGGATTTCGCGATGAAGACGGGTAAATAAGGGTTTAATTTCAATCTTATTGATGAAATATTGATTAATTATCAACCCAAACACCTTGACATAAATGTAAAGATGAACTCTGACCAGTTTGAGCTTCCTGTTTCTTCACTCGCATGTCCTGCCCACTCCACAATTGGCCTACCGGCCTCGTGCGGAATGGGCAGGACACGCTCGTGAAGAAACGGTCAGCTCAAACTGCTCATCGTTCACCTTTACCATTTTCCTCACAAGTCACAGACACATAGGCGTGGAGAAACTGAATCTCATCCTTCATCGCTCCGTTCTCCAGTGTGACATTATCAAAATAGCATCAAACACTTTTTATTTATCAAAAGATTACTTTTAAAGGATTTTTACCCAGATAACATTAAATAAATACAGACATCCACTTGATTTGCTCCAAACTGAACGTTTCTTCACTCATTAGCCTCAAAGCAGGAATTCACTGGGCTCTGCCTCATCGATTCCTGCTTTGAGGCTGAAACTCATGAGGCAATATTCAGTGTGGAGCGAATCTCGCAAACGTCTGTTTATTCATGTCATGGTAAATAGGTGGGAATACTGAGGTCCGGTAGAGTTTACATTACAAGGCTGGATTACATGGGACCTGTGTAATACATAGGGTGCATATTATGCAACCTTGTCACATGAGTAAGTGAGTGAGTAATAGGTGTTTAACGCCATTTTGACAGCTAAGGTCATATTCATGGCGAGAACGACATTACATAATTTCAGAGAGGAATGTGTCGGTGGCCACACATATGTGCACCACACACATCTGAGGGGATAGGAAAGTTGAGATATAGACCCTTTTAAGTGGGCTAGGGAAGCCCGCTGGTCAAATGAACATTTTACGACGTCATATAGGCCTATATATAAAAAAGGGCCAATAAAGGCCAAAACACTTCAGAAACCATGAGAAAAATGCAAAGGAGCACTCGTGAGAGTCTGTGGGAGGGTTATCGCACACGCACGACCATCGCCATATTGAACAAGTAACCAATGGATAACTCATGATGCGTGGGGGTTATCGACGGATAATAACACGAGGCCGTAGGCCGAGTGTTATTATCATCGATACACGGCACACGGCGAAAGATTTCAATGCTTCTCGTGGTTATGTTTGTGTATAATACACCTCGTCACCCGGCAGCGGACAGCGACAGCGCACACGGCGAAAAAAGATGCGCCCTGACCGGGGCGCGATCCATGTACCTCTCACGGCTGAGCGCAAAGCGCTAACCGCTAGACCACCGCGCCTTCTCCGTTCACTGCGTCTCGCGGTTATGTTTGTGTATAAAATACACCTCCTCGCCCGGCAGCGGACAGCGGCTTTGTATCATATCCAGATTTGGTTCGAACCAAGCTTTTCTCGTCGGTCTCTGTGGCGCATTGCATAGGGTGTTAGGCTATGGACCTGAGATTGCAGGTTCGACCCCTACCATGGCAATGAAATATTCTGTTGGTTTTAACATGTCACATGTCACATGTGACATGGGAGAGGCGTGCGGTTATCCTGGATAACCGCACGCCTTACCTGGATAACCGCACGCCTTACCTGGATAACCGCATGCCTTCCAAAATTGATGTTACAGCCTATAGTGTGTGCAATATCAACAGATATGTGGATGGGAATAGCCACAAAAAAGCACTGTGTAACCCACAAATCGTGGTATAAAGCACAATTCCCTCTTCATGAGAACTGCGCATGCAATAACCCTCCCACAGGTTACCTGTATATTTTTCTATTCTCTTTGTTAATGGTTACCTTTTCTGGGCAGCACTGGAAGACATTTCTCAAGATGCTAAGACTAGACCCCCTTCAAATCATAGAGGGATTCAGCGATGCAATGCAATTAGAGCCATGCATCTAGAGGCCATTGATGATTACACTGGTACAACTGCCCTACAACACCCCATGTACTTACTACAATCACCCTTGTACATCACCTATGAACACCCACTCTAATTCATGCAGTCCTACCATCTTGAGAAATGCCCTCCGGGTGCAATATCTTCACATTATTGATACCAAACTGATACAAAATGTACCCCCCCTACAAGAGAGAACAACAACAACAACAACAACAACAACAACAACAAATTAAAGAAACAATCAAAAAGAACTAAGAAAGTTAAGAAGGTATCGCTGACCATAGTGTATAGGACAAGAAGAGTAAAAACAAAGACTTGAAGTTTTGATAAACATCGAAAATTAGATTTAGTTTTATAATTGCAATTTCCGCCATCTTAAGAATTTAGGGTAATAATCTCTGTGAAAAAAATCATCACTTTACAGCTGGTTTGAGTTCCGGCTTTGTCCTAACAACAACCCGCGGCGTGCAGTAAGCCATGAGTGTCTGGACAGACACTTGTTGCACCTAGAGGATGGAGAGTCCAGGTATGAGGTGGGAGATGACAAGGGGTTGATATCTTTAGGTGTCAGACTCCCTCCACACCTCACCTGCAGCCAGTGTGTCCTACAATGGAAGTATAATGCAGGTGGGAATCTTTTGTAATAAAACGATTGCATGGCATAAGGCACAATTCGCATTATAAGGTGCACCCTGCATTTAAGGCACTAGTAGACGGAGCCCTGGATAGGATATAACAAAATTATTCCTATTTTTATCAACATCACCAACACACTTAGGTATGTCTTCATCATAAAAATTAAAATCAGACATATTAGGAGTGCACATGGTACCGTTAAATGTGAATTCAGTGCCGTGGCGGCTAGCTAAACAAGGACTTGTTATTACAGCAATGACCTTACAGTCAAAATCCAGATTTTTGACTCTGTTCACTATGTGCAGCACTCAACCCAAAGACTTTTTTTTCAATATGATCCACCAAATGTAATGTTTTGCTTAAGTCAGGATATTTCTACAGTTATATTCATATTATCAAAATCATTATTAGGAATTAATAATTAGTTTACTTCATTGAGAAATATGTAACTGTCACCATTGGAAAGGTCCATTTGTAACCAAGACTCGAACCTGGATACTTTGGGTACGAAATGAATGCACTAGCCACTATGCTATGGGGATGTGCTTTACCAATGATATAGGTATACATATGTGGATCATGGCCGAGTAGGAGAGAGAGTCAAAATACAGTGGTTCCACCTGTTTTAAACATATTATAGAGGTCTGAACATTTTTTTCATATCTTCAGGAAACAGTTGGGGGCAGGATGATGATGGCTACGGTTGTGTGGGATGCGGACCGCAGGAACAGTTTTATGGATGTGCGGACATTGCTATAGGAAATAGTTCCGACTACGACCCAGATTACTACGCCTGGCCATGGCCCTCCACCGCCACACCCACCGTGTCATGTGGTCCCTCCCTCAGGGTACTGTGGATAATTATCGTGATTTGTGGTTTTATGTGGCAGTTTATGCTTTAGCAGGCGTGATGGCCTGAGGTGTGGCAAATGTCGTGAAAGGATAAAACTACAGGTGTCCACAATGTATTTATAATTTGATATTTATAGAATCAACCTCTACAAAACGCTGAGGTTTCAAACATGTGATAAATGGGGTTAATTCATGACTTTAAGAGAATAATACTTTCATTGAAACGAAATTCTTGGAAATCGTTTGCAATTTTGATGGTTAATAGAGCATATTCTGGATTGCATCAAAACAATCTTTACCGCATAACCTTCTTATCTTCTTATCAGCATCCTGGTCTCGAATCACTGAAAGAGTATGTATGGGCATTCAACTGTAGACACGTGTGGGATGAACGGATGCATTCTTCATGCATATAGTTTGGTTTAGTTCTGTTTTGGTGACTTTAATGAAAAACGCATAGCGACACAATAAGTTACAATCTTCACTATAGGGTGACTCAAATGTCCTTTTTCGGATTGTATACAGAATTAATGTTTTATGGGAAACCTGCTTTTGTAAACAAGATATTTTATTAGAACCAAATGCACTCAGAAGAAAGCAGGCTTCATGAAGTAGCTAGTTGTGCTGCCTCGTGGTGTCACTGAACGGAACTAACTTTGAGAGCTTGACAGCAGTTGGGGAAGGACCAAAATGCAATATTAACAGATGCCCCCCAAACGACACCTGAAAAGCATATAATTGTCTCTTTCTTACTACCTTTATACAGCTCTAGGGATATATAATTTTGTTTAAAGTTTTGTTAAAAGTTGTAATAATGAGTGTATCAATTACAAGAGATAACCATTCTCACTTGAAGATGTTCAACGAAATGGAGAATGCATTAGTGGAGACGCTCCAACTATATTGATGCATGAGTCGCAGAAAGGTCAGAATATGAACAGATATGAAGGATCCCTTACATTTATCGGAATATGTCATCTTTTGTACTTTGCCAGTGTTTCTCATACAAATAAACCTAATGGTATATATACAAAGATATTCAAATAGCTGATTTGTTTTGTCTCCTTGGAAGAAAACCTGTTAGCTCAGGACTGTTGACCTGCCTCACTGCCAAGGTAGGTTTTAATGTCCTAAATAAGGTTATCATTTGCCAGTGCACCGCTAGCTAGGCTCAGTAGTGGCTGCTAAGTGTTGTGTTCAACTCTTTTATTCTTTGTGTCTTTTTTTCTAGTTTTTTTTTTTTTTTTTTACCCTTTTCTCCTTTTTTCACTTTAGGGAGGCAGGCACAAAGAATACCCGAAATACACTATAAATTGTGAACAATTTAAACTAGTAGAACGATGGAAAAAATCGTGTGGGTAATACCTGTAGAACCATGTGTGCCGCAAGTGGAGCTCAGACCTCCATGGGTCGATTCGCCATTAGGTGGGTGTTTGCCAACCATGATGAAATCATATACTGAAGTGTGAAAAATGTATCTATGATTACACCCATTTGAGTGTATGTACATCATATTAAGCTTGATACAGACGTAGAAGTACTGGCAAATACTTTGTGAAAGATGAACCTTATCAGTGGTTTGTAGTGCAAGTATTCACCACCAGGTGGTAGTACCATTCAGAGAGACTCATTTTGAAAATATCCCTGTATTTTCTATACAATAATATGTGGTACCTTCAAAGTTCTGATAAGTTAGTTCCATATGTCTGGCAAGGTATTTATGGTTCCTCGGTATTGTACACCAATAGTTAATAAATGGCATATGCCCAATATTTTAGTTAATCCTTAGTCAGCTAACTAAAACAAATCCCTCGCAAAACTATGATATATATGATGGCTTTCCAAAAAGCACTCCATGGCCATGGCATTAGCTGGGTAGGTATATCAGTAGCATGTGTGTGGTATGTTAGCACAGGACTGTTGACCTGTCTCACTGCCAAGGCAGGTTTTATGTTATTATTCACCATTTGGCAACCAGTATAATGCAGTTCATCAGCTGGCCAGTACACCTCACCTGCTGTACAATACAGCTCGCTCACTGCCCGACTGTTTCTCATTCCATTTGGAAAGAGAAATCGTTACGAAAACGATTTTCAGTTGAGTGTAAAAAGAGGGGAACTGAACGTCCTGTCCATGTCCCCATGTGTAAACATACAGAGGTGACTTGTTGCTGAGTGCTAGCCCACCTGTCAGGTAAATATAAATACCCACACCACTCCCTGCGACCCCTTGTACAACCACTATCTGTGTAAAGAGCTGCTATCTGCAGTTAAAGGGCTGACCATCCAACCGCTATCCGTGTAAAAGTCACGCTACCTGTATCAGTGTGTCAAACAGATGATATCAGGATTAAGGACACATTAAATTACCCTCTACTTTAAGTGTATCAACATTGTTTATATGTGACTGAACATGTTGATGGAAAAGTTTCTACAGACAGCGTTCATTAACACAGATAGTGGTTGGATGGGTACTACATATAGCGTTCATTTTTACGCAGATAGTGGTTGGATGGTTAGCTTCTAGGTGTTGTACACTCTCAGACTGTGTGGCCCTATTTACAGCACAATGCACTGTATTTTTCCCATTGACCCTACAGTAGATTGTCATGTAACCAGTACAGTGGTCTTTGCTGTCGATTTACAATTTGGGCTGAGAGTGTACTTCAGATAGCGGTCGTTTACGCAGATAATGGCTGTACACCCCTACACCCCAACATCATAAACCTTGAAGGGCCAGGTGATAGCTCCACGTTCATGTTGATGGTCGATGGCTAGTATAATGCACCGATGCAGCATGCCGAGCCTACTTATTAGCACTGCATTAAAATGAGCACACTATTATCAACACATGTAATGGATCATAATTATGATGTATGAATGTTAATGTTAGCATGATGACAAATAGAAATGATGATTTAACGCTACGTCTCACTTAAAAGAGTAATTGCTTCTTACGGCGCTCAATGCATAAATGCACCCCTGGAGAGTAATTCGCCAGTGCCTTGTGTCAGCCCATGTAAATTTTATGTGTTGATTGGTTATTACCGTTGCATGTTGGTAGCAGAAAACCACTTTTTAGAACAAAACCACAATTATTCCGCTAAAGCGTTATACTTAAAATTAACATTTTTCTGTGTAATCAAAAGTAATTGTTTATTCTATTGGCGCTATATGGAGACGTGCTTAATCATAGGTTAAAAAAACACATTATAAACAGTTATTTCAAGGAAGAAGAGCATATTTTACGCTAGTTCACTTCACTCAATCTGTTAACCAACCTGTCTCAAATAATATAACACGGGCTTTTTTTTTTTTGCCAAGTGGTTAGAAATTGATTGTTGTTCACCCGTGGGTAAGGTGCGTGGATGGGACAGGCTGTTGGCTGGACTCACCCACGACTCAGCAGGTGGCCTGGCTATAGAGTGACAGATCACAATGTTTGGGGAGTATCGCGCTTTCTTAGCATTAGGGACTGAACTCTGCAGAAAATTTTATGCTATTTTCCCCGTACGTGTCCCTCTCATTCTAAATAGAAAAAAGGCCCTTTTGACAATGTGTTTCTGTGTACCTGAATATTTACAAGGTTAGGACGCATTGTGAAATGCCATAATGGGCTTTTGGCTTTGTGGTTGGCCAACGCATTAACCAAATGTTTATTGGCCCAGTCGGCCAGCAGTCTATTTGAAGGCTAGGGGACTACTCACTGGGTTTGGTACACATTGAGTAGCTCATGGTGAGTTACTCAGTAAGTGATACATGAGATGAGCAAGTGTACATACACAGCAGATACCACTACATACACAATGAGGGTGTAGGGACACGGTCTATATTAGCGTTTTTACCATGGTTATCACGTTCTTGAATGATTTTACGATGCCTGGAGCGGATAATGAAGTTCGAATAGTATGCGCTAAGTGAATGGATGTTGACACTTGGATTGAAACGAGATGACAGCAAGTTGACATGATAGATTTAATTCGATAATAAAAAAACTATAGCATTAGAAGCTTAATGCGTATAGAGGATGAAAGAAGACATTATATTCTTGCACCTACCTTTAATTCGCCATGATTTGACATGTATATTTAGAAGGATTGAATCGAATCGAGCGAAATTTCTCCGTCGTGTTGACTGCGTAGCGCACAGATTATTTACCGTGGTGAGACACAAGTTGTCACATTGGCATATGCTCTAAGGGTATTCTGGCTGTTGCGCACAGTCCTTACCAGCGGTTCTACTATGAAAATGCCTGTAGGACACATGCCGAGGTAACACTTTGCGTCCAAGCAGCCTTGTCATCTCGCCGAGAAACCTATATGGTGGAGGACGGATTACGTCGACTCACAACAAATAACATTGATTTTCATGGCTTTATAAGGTAAAATAATTAATTTAATGGTTGAAACCATGGTATAAACACCATAAATAACAAATAGAGTTGCACACAGTGATTCTATGGGCTAGATAAGAAGGCACTCAGCCTACAGCCTCATGCTTCTTATCTGCCCATAGAATCACCTAGAGCAACTCTATTTGTTATATATGCCCTTACTATAGCTTGTGAGTTGGCTGGTTTCCGAGTGGAGCGTCCTCTCGGGTCTGAGTTGGTTACGCCTGGTGGATAGTGGCAGCACTGTCCTCTGGGCTTCTCATCTTGGACAAGGGGGTCACCACCCAACCTGTGACTATATAATAGTTGGGTCGGAAGCTAGCGGGGCAGAATCCTTCCAGATTCTGTTGGTACACCTTAAGACCTCCCTGACTCTGAGAACTTACCTGGTAGTCATTTATAAGAATTATAAGAATACATAGATACCCACTTAGAATACCTTAGCTCCCTTTAAATTAGGATACTGAAATAAAACTTGTTGCCTTCAGAACCGGATATCTGTGTATTTGTGATCCTTTCCGAATAGCGATATTAAAGCCTAACTTAAATCCAACCATTAAAAGGGTATATATGACGTAGACATTAGGGTCTGGGCAATCTTAGCCCTTTAAGGAACATTGATACATTTAACCACCATGCCCCTTGGTCATGATGATGCATAATTGTAACCCTGGCGTGCAACTCACAAAGGTTGCACCAGAGATGCACTATTTTCTTGATGAGGATGGTGGTTAGAAATGTTATATTTTCTGTTGATTTGAGTTGCCTGATACCACTAAATACACATGTTGACACCGGGAAGGAGACGGGGAGTAGATCATGGAGGTTCAGCTAGCCTGTAATTGAGCTTGTCTCGTTGGTGATCTGTCAAAAATTCTGGCAACCTCAGCCCAACAAGTTGTTGTTAAAAAATAACCACTCCAATGGCCGCAGTCTTAGTGGTGGATGTACTCACCCACAGTGAGCTGCTCTCCGTAGTGTATACACCACACCTACCCATACTCAATAGTCACTTAAACATGAGTTGTTTTGAGCAGTTGTACCCCACTGCAATCTACACAAGGGGACAGGTTTAGACAGCAGAGCTAGGCAAACTACATATATACCCACAGTCAAACAATGGTAAGGTGAAGGAAAGCGGAGTTCGGCAGACCTGTATATCAGCCTAAAACAATGAGGATTGGATAATATCTTTAGAGAGATAAGAATTTGATACCAGTTGGATTGCCTGGTGCTGTTATCATGAGCCATAATTGGGGCCTCTTTACGTAAAAGGTACATCGATGTGCCTTTCCATGGATTACTCCTGTGTCTCAACAACACCATTGAACGATGTGACGTCCTCAAAGGTACACATAGAAAATGCTGATACTAGCGACTTTATACACCTATATCGTTCATTGGACGTGATACGTTAAATGTAAATGTACTTCTTCTCCATGCAGCTGGAGTCTTTACGAATTTTAATTCAGCATGAGGACATCCAGCTTTAGAAGAAATCGACTTCTTATAAACTTCTCATAAACACAAGAACAGTAAAGACGCAGGATATATCCTTTAGCACTGCTCCCCCCCCCAATCTGCTGTTATCAGTTATAACATAGATCCACAATAATTTCAGAAGGCATGTCTCAGTAAAACTGTTTGAGTGCCTCTCAGTCGTGAGGAGCAATTACATCTAGGTCAAACGTGGTCCACCTTTCGTCTTGAGTTATTAGTTGAGTGTAAAAAGGGAGAGAGAGGAGAGTAGACGTGAGGGGACCTACTCTGGCGGTACATTACTCATCTATAATGTTCACAGTAAACAGAAAACACTGGATCTAAGCCATTGTGCAGACGTAAGCTTTATGTTGTCTCCAGTATGTTATACAGCTGTGAGGACAAGGAGCTGTGAGGACAAGGAGCTGTGAGGACAAGGAGCAATGGGGAATGGTATTTTCTTTGCACTGGATTAAGGAGAACAATTGTGAACTGCGTTGCGGTAGTTGCAGTAGATCCTAAGCAGACGCCAGATCCAAATGCATTATCCTCACCTGAAGGATATTAATGCATTGCATATTGATCATATGACATTTGTGTCATGAGCAGCTGAGGGAAGTAGTTTACCAAGAAATGAAGACGAGCAATCTGGAGTTTACACTGCATGCTAAAGCACTGCCAATAGTACAATGTCATCGGCAAGGAAACATGAGGATGAACTTACACTTGAGAGACTCCCATGATAATGTGACTGTATGGAATACAGGGGTGGTCAGAGTTGGCAAGCAGTGATGATTGGTGAGAGAGAAATATGATTAAAGTTTAACAAACCGTTTGACTCATGTGATCTTATGAAATGAGTAAGTAAAACGTTCCCTGTATAGATAATATCACGATGGTCTGTTTAAGCGCCAGGCTCTCAAATAAGGCCCATCTCGAATAAGTGCTGGGGCACAAGGTTATCCAAATCAATCTTAGACCCTGAAACAAGTGTTAAAATAAGCACCCTTCTTGAATAAAGGTCGTAGGAAGGAGGTATTGAAATCATTAAGTGCCCAGGCACAAGTAAAACAGTGTTTGAAAAAGGATGTCATCCACTGCTGGTATCCCTCCTACCATCCAACATGAAGATGATATAGCACAGACTCTGGGGCCTTTTGATGCCCTACAGGATGGAACTCAAGGAACAGATGGAGTCACCCAAGGGCCGAAAATTGTCACCCGAGGGCTGGATGGCATGTCTCAAGAACTGAATGGTGTAACTCGAGGGATGGACAGAGTGCGTGGGTGGACTGTAGAGGGAAATGAGCAGATGGTAGGTGGATGGGATGAGGGCGAGCAGCTCAGCACCGAATCTCCAGGTACAACTGAGCTCATCTGTCCCAATTGGGCAGCCTCACCAGAAGAACTACACCGACTGAAGGTGATGACTCTGGCAGTGATCGGGTTAGTCGGATTCGTCATTGTAGGTTTCATGCTTCTGTGTATGCTATATAACAATGAGAGGTTAATGGAGAGCATGAGACCAAGGTTTGAAAAGAAGAAAAGACCTCCTCCAGGGATGAATCTGGCATACTTGGTGAATACAACCTTACAGACAAGTATCTCAGCAATCCGCCTGAGTCCCGGAAAGGAAATCCATGGTTTGGGTGGAGGTCGCGGGGCAGCAAATCCTGTGGATGCTTCTGGCTCTGTGCCTGCAGGATTTGGCAGCTTGCTGCAGAAATCTGGAAAACATTTCCCAACACCTAAAAACATGTTGGTCGATGTATCTCCATCGCTTGCCTCTGTTGGCCAAACGCCACCATTAATTAGGGTGTCCAGTGGTAAAGAGGTTGTACCCCAGGGTGTTATGGCTGTCACGCATGCGCCGCAACCAATCGACACACTCGGGATCGTCGCAGGTGGTGATGCTACCACTGCTTGCCGATTTCCCGAAAAACCATGTGACTACCAAAAGCAACGACAGACTTATAATGACACTGACATGCGGCGTCACCATCCTGGTGCCCAAGGGGGATCTCTCTATGGGTGCTCTACCACAGGGCAAAACAGCACCGGACAATCTCATCACCTGGCCCCACTGCCCAGGTGTCCGGATGAGGAAAGCCAGTCTGGAGGCTCCTGGTATTCAGATGACACCCCTGGTTCTATCACGAGTGACTTTGATGATGACCGGAGGGACAGTAGTTTTACATTCTGGGAGGAGGATGAAGACTTCCATGCAGAATCACGACGAGGAGCACGAGGCGAGAGAACGAGGAATTCAATGAAGTCTCGTGATCGATATTCAGACAAATATGGCAACTCCATGTCCAGCAAGAGAGGTAGGTAAAATGAATTAGGAAAGCCCTTGTCAGAAGAATAGTTGAACCTATTTAGGAAAAGAAACAAAATATGATCAGGAAAGTTTGGGGAACCACAAGAACCATGAAATCCTTCAGAGGTTGTCCCACTATTTGTGCGATGACAACTGCAATTGAATTTAACTCTATGCTACACTGTATAAAAATATGCCGTCCAAAATATTCTCACAGAGTTTGCTTGTACATTTGTGTACCACCTTACTACCAACTGGGGCCTCTTGTTATAACTACAATGGTCCAATGCTATACAATAACAGTGGTTCACTGCTCAGTTTTGCGAGGATCTCTGGTAGATTCAAAAGATTATTTGTTGACAGTGTATGAATAGCTTGATTCATGTCATGGGTGAAAGCTATATCTGACTGTATATCTTACCTACCTTAATCAGGTTCTCTGCCAAAGTTGATGGAAAATCGGATTGGAATCCTGAATCTTGCAAAATTGTGCCCATATTTGGCTCAAGTGCAGGGCCAGATTTTCTATGATAATCTTATTTCTGTTGCAGGTCCTTTGCCTCAAGACCAGTCGGCACAGTCAGCCGCTCCACATGAGGTATCTTACATGAGTGGACGATTCTGGTAAAGTTCAGTCAAGGTCAAATAAAGGTTACAGTTACTGCTCCACATAAGGTGCCTTACATAAGTGGATGATTCTTGTCAAGGTCCTACACACGCAGATGATTCTGATAAACATGAGTCAAGGTCAAATGAAGGGCTCACTGTGCTCCATATGAGGTGCACTACATAGTGGATGAATCTTGTCAAGGACGACCAAGCTCAGATAAAGACAATGGCCACTGCTCCACGACAGGTGGAAGATTCTGGCAAAAGTTGACCAAGGTCAACATATCGGCCGATGATATACACAGGACAAGTTCGTGTGTATTTGAAGTATTATACACACGACCAGGGCGTGGGTATAAGTACCCACTATACACACGACCATCTAAGAAACAGGACAGGTTGTGAGTATAACTATCCACTGTATACAAGACCATCTGAGAAACAGGACTATCTTGGTAACAGGACACAGTGGAATTATCTGAGAAACGGGACAATATATCTTGGTAACAGGTCTTATACACATGACCTGGTCGTGTGTACAAGACCCATTATATGCCAACCATCAGATGTGTCTTAGATATGTCTCAAAAGTCCCGTTTCTTAGGTATTCTTGTTTAGGAATGATTCTGACTTGTGTCTCAGATATGCCTTAGAAGTCCCGTTTCCCATGTCCTGTTATCTATGTCCTGTTTCTCAGAAACTATGAACCACCCTGGTTGTGCAAATAATAAAGAGAAATACACATAACCTGGTCGTGCATATAACTAAATGTGCATACAAGTGAAGCAAACGGATATAAATCTCATTTGCATACACTGCAAAAATGGTGTTTAGATTTTAAACATGTTTAGGTCTAAACATGTTTAGAATCTAAACATATAGGTCAGTTAGGTGTCTCATCAACTAAACATTTAGGAAATGAACACTTTTTTTCTAACTACATACATATTTTTGCTAAACATGTTTAGATGTTTAGAGTTTAAACAGCTGAATAATAGGTGTTTAGATTTAAACATCAATATGTTTAGATGCTTGGATGTTGAATCCACACCAGGTAGCAGCACTACCTTTGAATGGACTATCTGTACACAATTGTAATCAATTGTTGTGACAAGTGTCCCCAAATCCCATGTTTATCGTTGTTTCTTTTTATTGAATGTCATTAGAATAGGAACAGCAATAGAAAATTGACTAGATTCTCCTTACACCAGCATCATTGCCATAAAATAGTCAATATGCTCCATGACTTACACCTATTTCATGTTATTTTGGAATGGATAAAGCAATGTCCTTGCTGCCAAGCTGCTGTACTTTCTCAAGTCTCTCATAGAGTGTACATACATGTGTATACGTGTAGCTGTGGCTGACATCTTTGGAGACTTTGACATGTAGATGAATACCTGCTGATGTCCCCCCAGTAAATGAGAAAGCAAACAAAAGATATTCCTTTATTTTTCAATGCATACATTTTTGCAAATCCTAACCCTAACAAATCACATAGACATCTAAACACAAAATTTCATAGGTATCTAAACACAAATTTTAAACATAAACACCTACATTTCTAAATACCTGAGCTAAGCACATTGTTTGGCTAAACATGTTTAGGAAATTAATGTGATTACAAAAACGTTGCAAGAATATGTTTAGAATTGTGTTTAGGATCTAAACACCATTTCTGCAGTGTACCTCTACGAAGGGACGATCAATAAAGTATGTCACAAAGCATGGGGTTTCATGGCTCCTATGCATTTCTAGAGTAAAAGTCTTATTTGGGGGGATGCGGGTGGCCAGAAAGGCCTATAAAATAGCATGGATACTTTATGGATCAGTCCTGAAGATTATACCCTTCACTGTATTTGGGTTACTTTGACAAGAATCACAGATTTACGTCAATTATTGTCGCTGTACAGAAAATTAATGATTGCCATCTAATGCAAAAGTGAGAAGAAATGTAAGAAATAGCTTCTCTTTCTTGAAATGAGATGCATGTTTACGCAGATCGGGGAGGAGCGGTGTGACTGCACCCTTTGATACGCTACCACAAAGTGTCAGTTTGACTTGTAAGCATCCACTATTGGTACCATGGCAACCAATGTACTGGCCAATGAGGGGACAGTGCATTGTTCATGTGACTTTAACTGAAATCCAAAATGAGGCTCTGAGCATGTATGTGCTGGGAGAGTGATCATTTTATTTCTACAGCTCCAAACTGATGTTTGGGTGGGGTGGGATTCAGTTTGTGGATTACACAGATGTTTTTGCCCAGTAGTGGGTGTTTGAAGTGTGGTTTCAAGCTAAGTGTCTCATCAGGCGTGATAGTATAAATCAGATGTCTTTTTAAATTTTATTATAGAGCATTAGATTTAAATGTATTAGTGGAGGGTAAGCAGTGATTTATTAATTTTCAATAAATTTGAAAATAATGATATTTATAGAAAATCACTGGTATTCTCTTATATCTGTGTGTTATAAAATATTTTTATTATGAATGATGTCATGCTACAGTCTGATCAAAAGAAACCGCTAGAGAAAACAATGTTTACGCAGATCATAACCAGTTGTGATCATGTACGTTGAAATAAGCTAAGGTTATGTATTTGATCTGTAACTGCTATATTGTTATGATATAGAAGAGAAGGAATAAATACTACATGTATCAAGAGAGGAGTCCATATTATTTAGAGAGAGAGAGAGAAAGAGAGAGAGAGAGAGAGAGAGAGAGAGAAAGAGAGAGAGAGAGGGAGAGAGAGAGAGGGAGTGAGAGAGAGAAAGATGGTGGTGGCAGCACTGCATTGCAATGTTACTGAAACTACAATCACGTCTTACGACAAATGAATTTAGGAGATCAGTGTGAATTGCATAGTTCTCCAAAGAAATAATGTGATCCCACAAAAAGATCTAATGGGATGATACTTGTGATTGAGAGTTTGGTCACCCTCACTCTCTCCAGCACAGCAAGATGACCTTTTGGGTTGCCTATACCTACTACCTCTATCGCCAGATTTTATATACACTGGAGGGTGTTGCTCCTATAGTAAAAGGCAGAGCTGGCTAAAAATGCCCTTGTTTCCAGCCCTTTCTTTTCATGTAGCTATAACTTGTCCATTTTGTTGCTCAAAAGTGGTCATTCAAATATGGTGCTAAAAATCGGGGGGTGTGAGTAGGTACCTAGTTGGGAGAAGTCAGTCAGTATAATATACTATAGAGTGTGTGACATGAGTAGGTACCTGATAATGCAGCTCTCTCTGTTTTAAACAAGGCAGGTGACTTTTCAGACTAATGTGGTGAGTGCAAGTGGAATAGTCAAGCAGAGCATGACTTCTTTTGAAAAGAGGGCACCTACTAACAGCTCTTTTTACCATAGGAGCAACACGCTCCTGTTAGACTGCACCATGGGTTTTGCAGTAGATTGCTTCTATTTGTGGAAAACAGTGTAAGTTGCTGTCAATACAAATCCTATGGCCTGACGCAGGTTGTTCTGTAGCTACTACAGTGGTATTTATAGCCCATTTACAATTGGGGCTGAGAGTGTAGGTTTTCTATGGCTCATTCGCACAATAGAGGCCAAGTGGACTATGGGCTTTAGGGCATATAAAATCTACCAATATCCACAGTTCACTAGGCCTCAAAGCCAGATTTGGTAAAGGCTTTTTACTCACACAAGTGAGCACATGACAGTTGGTTCAGGTACTTTTATATGGTGGGTCCTTCAGAGCAACAGATCCCGGGTTGCAGGGTACACGACCCTACCCACCAAAAGGGGCTTTGTAGTTTCCTTTGCTAATTTGGAGAAACTTTGAGGGATGATTTGGAATGCCGCAAAACTATAAAGTTTTATATAAGAATTCATCAGTCAGTTTGACACTGTGGTGGGTTTTCGCACTGATGCACAAATTTATGTATTTACCCTCCCCATTGGTCAATATTTTGCTCACCCATGCTGTGGAGGCACAGCAATTTTTTAAACCGTCTTTGATCTGTAGAAGTGCATGGGCTTTTTCTGCTGAAAAGAACCTAAATCGTTTAAACTAGCATGCACTGCAGAGAGGGAGAATGTGGGTAAGTTAAAAGAGAGATAAAAGTTAGTAGTCCTTCAGTACCTATGTTGGACAGTGAACCAGACAATGCTTTTGGGATTGGTTTATATCTAAAAACCCAAAAGCATTTTGCTGCCCAGCTCAGCCTCAGAATCCTGCAAGATGCACAGTAGCCTTTACTATGGCTATTTGAAATACTACTGATATCCAACACCAGGTGGCAACATCATATAGACAGGCTACCAGGTCATTCAAAACATCTGCCACTGCTTCAACATTAGCTGTGGATCAACACAGTAAATGTTACGCCCGCTGACCCCCTCATGGGTGTACCTTTTACCTTGTTGATCCAAAATTATATTCTCCTAGTTATGCTAAGCTGGGCAACCCAAATATCTAGCAAAGTGATTTGGGGTCCCCAGACATTTAGCAATCCAAAAGGAATTGTCTGGTTTAATATCTGGGATGGGTACTCAGACACAACAGAAGCTCATTTCAGCCCAAGGATTAAAGATGAGGAATAGGAACTGCTTACTATTATTTCATTGGACTGGTGCTACAAGAACATCTTAAAGGGGCCCTGGCACGGCAAATGCATGCCCACATTGAAAGGTCACATGTCTACCCATTGACCAATCAGGGCACTCCGCTGGTTCCTGCGAGTTTACCAACGATTTTTGGGTCGGTACCCATGTTGTACTTTTCCGTGCCAGGGCCCCTTTAAAAGCCATTTATTTGATGACGCCTTTGATTATGGGATTAATCACCATTGCATACATATCAAAAGATATAAATTTCACTACTCTGGCTTTGAAATATACACATGCATGGTTAATGTCTTATATAGGGCTTCCCTCCACGTCAGACTATACCTGCACACTCACAAATATACGAATGCTAAGGGAGCAGCATAAAATAAAGGCATTAAAACCTGCCAAACTAAACTTGACAGCCCTCTCAACATGGAACTTCATTAACCCACCCATGCCTAATGTAATGAATCTGTTTGGTGCCAAGAGCGTCCTTAAGGATTAGCGATAGGTAGTAAAGATTGTTCATGTTATCCAAACAAACTGATGTAGATGACGGCCACCATGGCGAAGGTGCAGTATCACTAGAGTTTTTGTTTTTCCTAGTTATACTAAAGCTTGGATTTCGATATCTTGGTTCCTACTTTTCCTGAATGTATAAAAACCAATGGCTGATGGCTGGCAGCTGACGGCCAACCAGTTTTAGAGTAAAGGATGCCCTGTCCAAGACGTCATGACGTCATAAACTAATTTCCCCATCGCATGGAAGAGCAGGCAGAGTGTGACCATTTGACCAAAACATTAATCCTCGCTGCCTATGGCTAATTCGTTGATATAGAATCTCTTAAGCCTGTCCGTTAGTCATGTTTTTTTTTGCTTTTAACAAGTATTCACAGAGGTGGCCTTTCAGCTCACTTGCGCACATATCATGCTTCTCCATTTGAAGACCACCGCACAACCTAGCAACCCTTTACCACCTATATTCATAGTCTATGATGGGCAGGGAAGAGTTATATGCAAGTTTACATCAGGGAAATATGTTGCTGAAAGGTGACCATGCAGATACGCACATCTGAGCATAGTCTCGGGCTTGGTTGCTATGCAAAGCTGCTGTTGCTAGGCAATCACACAACCTTGCAACTAAGAGAAAACACTACTGTACTCTATGGAGCTGATCTATATGGGGTAGGACCCACCAGGAACTCTCTAGACTGCATATTTATGTAATGCAAAATGACATTTGAATCTGTTGTCTGCCATTTCGAATTTCAGCCTCGCCATTAAACCTTGCAAGAAACATGCATATTCGTAATCAGCACCCTTTTCAACATAAGAATCAGGCCAACTGATGAAGATTTAGCATGCTAAAACATCCATTTACATAAAGAGGGAGTCTATTGAAATGGAACAGCATCGTATTGGCTGAAGGTAGTGTCCTTATGTCCAAAGCAATAATGTGGGTTATATTCATCAAGGGGTGCTGCAAAATGTCTCATATTACACAGTAATAAAAATTAACTTTGTGATTTCAATCTTCTGTCTTCCCGACCCTCTGGTACACTCAAATGTGAACCTAATGACACATATTAGGGCTGAATGCAAAGCTTAATATGTCCCTCTTTCAAACTGCGAGCTTTAGGATCCACATAAGGTAAGATAGTATTAGAGCTTAGGGATTGACCATACCCCTTGAATAAAATGCTCCCAAAATTGACCCAAAACTGGTCTGAACACATGGATAATGAGCAAAAACCAGTAGTGCATCTCAAGATAATCAATGTTACCCACTTGATCCTTATCCAGAGGACCCCAAGGAACAAAAAAATACCTGTTACACTGGGATGTGTGGGTGGGGGTGCATGGTGTGCTCCCTAAGCCCATGGCCTACTGGTACCTCAGCAGATGTCAATACCCAACAGCCGGACATCTCTCCATGCATTGCAATGCCTCAGAGTCCAGAGGGCAGCCTCAACGCAGTGCAGTACCTATGCAAGAGTTAATGCAGTCCTGTAGGTATGCTCACAGTGCCACAGAGCTGCTCTGTCCATTGGTACTTCTAGTGGTAGGCAGACGTGAACTCATCAGGCCTATCGAGGCCTTTTTCGCTGCCTGCTGCAACCTCTGGATGTTTAAACATAGAGTACTATCCTGTGTTAATGCTACTAGAATATACACATTGTGCTTCAAAAGTGAACGGAGTCAGTTCCTGCAGTAGTTTGCTAGTGGTGCGGCCTTCAGAAAGCAGTGTGATGCTTGACTAGCCCAGCCTCCCCATGCTCTGAGTTTGTCTTGCATTACTCTGTATATGGTGTTGGTGGTGAGTTGGTCACAGGCATTTCCTGCAGCTTACAGGCGACAACCCAAGGAGGCGTTCCATCTGGGAGCTGTATGATACTTAAACACTACCTGGGATACCTCTGAACTATGTGTTAAAAATACAAGGATGTGTCCTGGACAGGATAAATAATCAGTTCTCTTTTCAAATGATGAATACACATATATGGACATAGCTGCAGGAGTTCCATTAGGAGTGGATTACCCATTGTATCTGTTTCTATGTGAGCTCCTCTGCATTGTATAATATTTGTAATGAGCTGGTCAGACTCTCAAATGAGCTCCCACATCATGTCACAGACAGTTTCATTGACTCTACCCAAGAGTGTCATTTACCTTTAACACTAACAGGAATATATAGATAACGTACTTTATACAAGGACCTTTACACAAGGAATGGATAAACCATTTATTCTGTAACCACATCTGTGTAACCTGTGACAGGAGCGGATTGCTACCCTGGCACCTTGTGTATAAGGCACATCTCACTCATAAAAAGCCGCATCCTGAGTCAATGTCAGACTGACAGGGTGCACCTACACTGTCAGACTGAACCAGCCTATTTACAGTACATTGCTTTTATTTTTGTAAAACAGTAAGCGCTGCTGCTAGTACAAATCTAACGACCCTACAGTAGCTTGCTGTGTACCCAGTACAATGGTACTGACTGCCTATTTACAATTCGGGCTGAGAGTGTAAGCTTCAAATCTGAGCAGTTCCTTATCAATATAATGTCATATGACTTCACCTAGAGAACATAGCCAGACGCGGAGGCAATTCTATAAAAGCACTGAGCACTGCAACAATCCTTATGTATAAGGAGCACCTTATACACAAGGTACTACAAGTATTCTCTTCCATCATAACATATAGGGTGCGGTTTATACACGAGTACCACAATAACTGTCTCTATCTAGGGTCATCCATTATACCATAATAAGGTGCGGCTTATACACACGTCACTACACAAGTCTATATACCATGGAGGTTGGTGAGTGGGTGGTGCGGCTGTTGGTACTACTTAGTGGCACCATGTACAAGACTACAAGGACCCAGGAGGCGACTACAGGAGTAGAAGAAGGAGCTGGAGGAGGAGAGCAGGACACCAAGGCAGTATTGGTTGTAGGTGGGTATTCAGTTTTTGCATTGGCCATGTCTCACATAAGTGATGCAAATATGAAATGGAATCTCTGACTCATTTTTGACCGGCTGCTATGTTGAGCTGTAGATTGAATTTTATCACAAACAGAAAGGCCCTGCAGCCTCATAAAGGATATTTTAAAACTTATTTTTACTTGAAACATATGCAGGGGTATTTGTTCTGTCTATTCCTTATGGAATTCCTCTGTTTCCTGCACCGTTATGTCCAGTCAGAAACTGGTCAGAAACCTTCACAATCGGCCTTTCACCACATTAGTGAGACATAGCCATTTTCATATCATGGTAAATATTTAGCGTTTAATGTATGTTATGGGAATGCACGGGTGGATTTACGGGTTAATAATATTAACCCGTAAATCCACTCGTGCATTCCCGTAAATCCACTCGTGCATTCCCATAACATACATTAAAGCGTTTATCGAACATATTTCTCCATTTTGTATCAATTTCTTACCTTATAACCCAAGAATTAATCCATGAGAAGACATTTTGTAAGTGCATCCGATCCGCACGGTTTGACAAGCCAGCGTAGCCATTGTTTTTTAGTCCACCCGTCAAACCCTCGTATTTCCAATGAGTTTTCGGGTATAATCCAAGGATGTCAAGTCCTGTTATTCTACCACCGCTAAATATACGATCTCTAGTTGGTGTTCGTCTACATTTTGTCTCCATTTTCTTCGAAATAAATAAGAATCCATTGATTTTCCATACCGATCCAACGCACACGGCCCGGTACACGGCCATTGCTTCTTGTTGACAGAGCGGGTAGGTGCCCGGATGTAAGAACTAGGTCAGCCACGCGTCGAGCAAGGAATGGCCGGACGGGGCGGGTCCCGACTCGTATCGATGTGGAAAATCAATGGATTCTTATTTATTTTGAAGAAAATGGAGGAATTAGGCATGGCATGTTCATCTAGGATATCTAAGGATGGTTTTCTGTTAATAACTCCACCAGGCTCCATTGAAATCTATGCTAACGAGGTCTGCAAATATCAGGTATGTGGGAAAAAATTTTCAAATACTGGATGTACATTGCTTTCTATCACCGGTCAGCTTGGTATAGTGGACAGCGAGCTCGCCTCCTGCCCCAGCGACCGGGGATCGATTCACCGTTGAACCTAAACGGTTTTAACAGGAAATGTATGGAGGAGTTGATATTGTATATTCCCCCAATTTATTAACATGTCCGGATTGAAACCAGCAGCTTCTTGAAGACGAAGAAAGGACTGAGAGTGCGTTATGGCTGGATAACGCACTGGGGTTATGAGCAAAAAGGCACTGTTGAGGCTCAGATAGTTAGATAACTTGAAATACAATGTACGGAGGTGCATAAAGTTTACACACCGACGCCGTATTACATGGGGGGAAGTAAAGGGCGTGTATTAGAATGTGTTTTACTCGTCCTGGTTATGTGACTCTTTTCTGACAGCATAGCTACAAAATGGCAAAAAAAAATGACAAGTTATGTCTACTGCATTGATGGCATTGGTGAGTCATACATGTAAAACAATGAGATAAATGAAAGGAACACTTGTGAGAAGGATGAGACACTTGCATCGCACTTGCCATCTTTTTGCCACATCGCACTCCATGTCATTCAATACTGCATAAAGACTGCATGTGTTGTACAACTCCCTCTTCACTGTTAAACTCCACATTTTCTTGTATTATCACTTCATTTATTTATTGTAGTTGGAAGTATAAGTACCCAGGCGATTAATTCATAAGTTTACTAGAGATTTCCTTGATTGAAATGGCCAGGATGCCAGGATCGTTTCAGACTCAAAGGAATACCCTTATTGAAATGAAAATCTTTCATGGTAGCTGTTTATAATAATGCCATATTAAATACAATATTTGATTTTAATGCAATAGGACCTTCAAGTATAAGACCTCTAGGGAACAGTTTTTATTTAACTTAGTTCCAGAGAAACAAAATAATGTGAAAGACTTTAAAGTGTAAGCCCTCTAAGAGGGGTACTGGAGGAGAGGGGCCAGAGTTTAGTTTAGTTAATATGATGCCATATTGCCTGGAGTATGCCTTATCTCTTTCTTCATATCTCGTCTTTAATTAGTGATAGACCTCTAGTGCATCTCATCCAAGCATCATGCCAACCCTACAGCACTGACACTCTCCCAAACAGTATGTACAAAACACCTGTGCTGTGTTGGTGGTCAGAATTGCCAGCACTGCATTGGTACACTGCAAAAATGGTGTTTAGATTCTAAACACAATTCTAAACATATTCTTGCAACGTTTTTGTAAACACATTAATTTCCTGAACATGTTTAGCCAAACAATGTGCTTAGCTCAAGTGTTTAGAAATGTAAGTGTTTAGGTTAAAACTTTTGTGTTTAGATATATGAATTTTTGTGTTTAGGTGTTTATGAATTTTGGTGTTTAGATGTTTAAATGATTTGATGGAGAGTTAAGGTTTGCAGACATGTATGCATTAAAAAACAGAGATATATTTTTTGTTTCTCATTTACTGGGGGGGGGCATCAGCAGGTATTTACTTGTCAAGTTCTCCAAAGATGTCAGCCACAGCTATATATACGTGTACATATATTACACACTGCATCAGAATGAGAGACTTGAGAAAGTACAACAGCTTGGCAGGAAGGACATTGCCTTATCTATTCCAGAATAACATCAAATAGGTGTCAGTCATGGAGTTTATTGAATATTTTATGGTAATGATGGTGGCATGAGGTGAATCTAGTCAATTTTCTATTGCCCTTTCTATTCAAATGACATTCTATGAAATGAAACCATGATAAACATGGGATTTGGGGACATTTGTCACAACAATTGATTATAACTGTGTGCAGATAGTCCAGTCAAAGGTAGTGCTGCTACCTGGAGTGGATTCAACATCCAAGTATCTAGACATATTGATGTTTAAATCTAAACACCTATGTTTCAACTGTCTCAACTCTAAACATCTAAACATGTTTAGTGTAAATGTTTATGTAGTTAGAATAAAAGTGTCCATTTCCTAAATGTGTAGTCGGTGAGACACCTAACTGACCTATATGTTTAGGTTTTAAACGTGTTTAGACCTAAACATGTTTAAAATCTAAACACCATTTTTGCAGTGTACTTTTTATTTCCAAAGACCATATACTTGGAGGTTTCATACTGGTGCTAAATTATTGAGTCTTTATCATTCACTGTGTTGGACGGTCTTTCGTAAAGTCTATAATAGTGATTTAATGAGAGGGTCAGATAGTGCATTTATTCCGTGACTTATTTGCAGTATCAGTGCCAATCAAACACTTTCTCACTTATAAGCTGTATACTAAGAGTCTGGCAAGTACACATATATATGACCGCTATACTAAACTAAGGAAATAGAACCAAAGAGTAAATATAGCTTGTCACAGTTGGCACTCCTAACACCCTTAATTTATTAAGGAAACACACTAAAGAAAAAATTGGGCACCAACCAAACACTATGGTGGCCTCCTTGTGTGTGTGGTGGCTACCTGGGGGACAGGTGACCGAGATGAAACTATGCAGGCCTGCCCCTTATGTGAGTCCCAGGGTTGCACACACATATATAGTAGCAGAACTGCTACACATAAATACCATTATAATAACTAGTACCCAGATAATTATAACACAATTGGCGCTCTTAATGCCCAAACAAGATATAATAATACAGCAAGACTTTGCCAAAGCGCCTTGGGATTTAATGTCTATAAGATTCCAACCGATCAAGGACAAGTACAATGCTCCACCTCTGCAGAGGGAACAGCAGGATACTTTGCCCACAATACCACACAATTCTGACAGCCGATGGAGTTCAGTGGCAAAAGCTGAATATGTCATTGGTCATAAGCGGCCTCGCCTCCAGTACTGAAACACTTCATGACCTGCCCCTAACCCAGTGTGGTCGATGAGACGTCGAACATAGGAGGTGACACATAAAGGCGTTCCTGGTATGATGCTGAACGGGATTTCAAGCACCCGCTCACCATATTGAATTGTCTTTGTGTGCGGCAAGGTCAGGAATAATCTTGTAGACATAATATATAGCTTGAGAGGAACTTGTTACATGTGCCTTGCATAAAAGGCCCCAAAAGGCAGTAATGGCTGCAGTCTACCAACATAATTGGAAGGACACTGACATGTCCAGATGCTTGTAGAATTAGAGGAGATGTGTAGACTCCAAAGGCATAGCCTGTACAGGCGAATAACCCAGCTTACCCTTGGCCCCTAACATTGCCGTTTGACCATGAAGCTGGTAGCATTGACTAGAGTATATCCATGCAGGTGCTGCAGATACGACAAGGCACTTACATACTGTTCAATGCTGGAATACTTAAGCCTCCGGGCTAGGTAAGCCACATATAAACAAACACTCTCCTGGCCACAGTTCCTGGATGTTGATGTCATGAGACAAATCATCAAATGTAGGGACCTGGAAGAAATGGTCGGCAAAGTACGGAAGTGTTGGTATGTACTTGTAGAATCAGACACCATAGAGCCCGTCTCCCATGTGGTAGGCCCCAAACCCCCGGGATGATGAGTCACATGAAATAACAGCAGGAGTCTTGGGGGACAAAATTCTGGCCTTGCTGTTAAAGACTCCCGCAGCTTAAGTCTGCTCGGAACTGATCATTTAGTCTGACTCGATGGTGCGCCTCCTTGACGCTATTGGTTAAGTTAATCACCCTCCGACTGAAGGTATGGCCACCTCGAACCACTGTGGAACAATGGCCGAGGATGCCCGCCAGCTGCTGGAGTTCGCATTTAGTGGCCGTCTGCTTCAAATCAAAGTCATACAAGGTCTGGTAAAACATAAGCAACTTTTCACTCGGTAGGCTAATTTCCATTGCTTGGCTGTGGATCATGATACCGAGGCAGACTGCTCGCTGGGATGGACAAATGACTTTACATGAAACTTTACCTTGTATCGGGAGGTTGTTTCTCAATATACAATGAGAGCAATCATTGTCTTGCTACTGAATCGGCAGTCTTAGGGACTGTGACATGGAGGGGTAGTGGAGGAGAGAGGGCAGATCTTATGGACTGTAGCCAGTCTAGTATGATCCCTGCAGGGAGTACTATAATGCCTTATTGATCGGAGTAGCTCTTATCTCCATCCTCTTATCCACAGTTTGATTAGTAATATACCTCTCATGTATCCCATTAGCTGGCCCTTCAAGACATACATACATCCTAAGTGCATCATGCACATTGGTCGTCATGATGCATGGATGTCTGGTTAGTAACCCACAGGGCTACATTCATGCATAATGACAACCATACCGCAATACAGGAGTGATTCTCTGTACAGAGCGCCAATGTTGTGTTGACGGGCGGTATTCGATGCCAGCACTGTATTGGTACATTTTATTGTCAAAGACCATAGACTGGGACAGTTCATACTGACGCTAAAATATTAATTAGGCCTACTGCTATATGGGCTTATATATCAGACATTGACTGTAGGCTACACTGCAAAAATGGTGTTTAGGTTTTAAACATATTTAGGTCTAAACATGTTTAAAACCTAAACATATATGTCAGTGAGGTGTATCATCGACTACACATTTAGGAAAATAACACTTTTGTTCTAAATACATAAACATTTTTGCTAAACATGTTCAGACGTTTAGAGTTTAAACAGTTGAATATTAGGTGTTTAGATTTAAACATCAATATGTTTAGATACTTGGATGTCAAAACCACACCAGGTAGCAGCACTACCTCTGAATGGACTATCTGCACACAGTTAAAATCAATTGTTGTGACAAATATCCCCAAACTCCTTGTTTATCATAGTGTCATTTCATTAAATGTTATGAAAATAGACACAACAATAGAAAATTAACTAAATTCAACTTACACCACCATCATTACCATAAAATAATCAATGAGCTCCATGACTTACACCCTAGCCATGTTATTTTGTAAAGTATAAAGCAATGTCCTTCTTGCCAACCTGTTGTACTTTCTCAAGTCTCCTATTCTAATGCAGTGAGTACATATATGAGTATATAGCTGTGGCTGACATCTTTGGAGACTTTGCAGTGTCCTCCAGTAAATGAGAAAACAAACAAAAGACATTCCCTTATTTTTTCAATGGATACATGTCTGCACACCCTTACTTCCCACCAAATCACTTAGACATCTAAACACAAAAATTCATAAACATCTAAATGCAAAATTTCATCGATATCTAAACACAAATTTTGAAACTAAACACCTAGATTTCTAAACACTTGAGCTAAGCACATTGTTTGGTTAAACATGTTTAGGAAATTAATGTGATTACAAAAACGTTGCAAGAATATGTTTAGAATTGTGTTTAGGAGCTAAACACCATTTTTGCAGTGTACAGGACGGTCTTTCATGGGCCCACATATTTCATTATTTCAATTCAATGAGAGGGTCAGATAGTCAGATAGCGCACTTATTTGGTGACATATTTGACGTACATTCTGAATGTTTTGCCTGTGCCAAGAGTCTGGGAAGTACATTTATTTCATTGTAAATACTTTGGAATACTGAGGTGCCATAGAGCTTGCACTCTGGTCAAAAGCCATTAGAGCTACGTCTACTGTGTACCATCCAGTCAACCTCCACAATGTGGTAAGGCACATGGTGCAACACTCCGATAACTGATAGGTTCATTAGTATTTGCACCATAGAGATGTTTACTGACATTTCCCCTTACTGAACGCCAACGCCCTGTGGTGACAGACCCAGGGTTTGGAAAGAAATATTCAGGTCGGAGCAATTAGATTGGATCTCTGCATCTATGTTACTTCACAAAAAGAAAGTCACTCAAAATTAATTTTTGAAAAGGGGTTTGATGCCATTTCGATGATAGCAGAGTGGAGAACGGGAGCATAAAGAATGGGATTCAGTTTCGTCACCCCCCGGTTAGCAGTGGGGGTTCCCATATAAATCCATATTATATACTGATAAGGGTTGTTTTCTGCAAGAACTAATTAAGTATTCTTCAGAATAAAAAATTAGTTTGCAAAAGATTAAATCTTGCAAAAGAGGCAAATATTATACTTGGAGGGCATTTCTCAATAATGCTAGTTAACATTTTGAGAAATGCCCTACTGAGGTCCGTGTTGAGGGCAAAGCACTAAATCAAATACCAATGTGTTGAATGTCCCTTCTGCCAAGAACATATGAAAAAAGAATGGATGGGTTCATGATGGACAATCCATTGGTCAAAAAGGTCTTGGTGGATTTAGCTCTTTAACAGATCAAGATATGTATACCTTCCTTATCTCGGGCTTCCCTAGCCCACTTAAAAGGGTCTATATCTCATCTTTCCTATCCCCTCGGATGTGTGTGGTGCACATATGCACGGGCACTGACACATTCCTCTTGTGAAATTGTGTAATGTAGTTCTTGCCATGAATATGACCTTAGCTGTCGAAATGGCGTTAAACATCTATTACTCAACTCCCCTTCCTTATCTAGTGAGCATGCAGGATTATTTCTTATCGGCATGGCAGACTGGAGTGGCTAGGGACACAATAGGGCATTGTATTGTGATGGTTATTCACTGCTGCAACAAACCCATATTATTGCCCATTATGTTGAGGGTTTTTGACAGCAGCTATGATTTCTGAAGTACATACTATAGCTTTCTAGAATTCTAGCTGTCTACTTTCTCCCCTTATTCCTGTAAAATAACACTTTTATATGACAATAAATATAGAAAGGTGTAATCAAAATGGACCACACGCCCTCTAAAATTGAAGAATTTGGAAACAGAACCACAGAGTTGACTTGGTACAGACATAAGTCTGAAAGTAGCTGGTCGTCTTAGCAACTGATCAACCCCCTACACATATTGATGCCGGGCCTTCTACAAAGAGAAGACTATTCCTTTGAACAATCAAGGACTGACAACAAAGAGGTGCAATTTTAGTTAATTTTCCCTTTTAGATCTGTAAAACTGATATGATACTTGAGTTGGGAGTGCTTTTAGATATGTAAACCTGATAACATATTTGATTGGGGGCTACCTTTTTTTTTTAGTAAGACTAGTGCGATACTTGATTTGGCAGTGCTTTTGGATCTGTAAGACTGATACAGTACTTGATTGGGATGGTTTTTTTTAGATATATGAAATATAATACTTGATTGGGGAATGCTTATAAAAAGATATGTAAAACTGATCCAATACTTGATTGGGAGTGATTTTAAATATGTAACACTGATACAATACTTGATTGGGGAGTGCTTTTAAATGTGTAAGACTGATACAACATATGATTTCGGACTGCCATCTTGACTGATCATCTCCAACAGACACATATCAGGCCTGGGGGAAAACCCTGCTTAAGATATTGGATTAATCATAGCATTCGGCTAGATCCTCCCCGTGTGTACACGTACAGAAGTCCTCACTCATTATAGTAACCACTGTGTAGGACATGGCTGACAGATCAATGAGTTACATGTTTCATGTTTGTCAATACGAGTAGAGATGGGAGGACTGAGGACAGACTGTTTGATTTGCCACTGTCCATCTAGTGCTACTAATGAACTCCATATAGACATGGTGGCTTCCAATATCCTGTCACCCTGTCACCTTATATGCATTGCACTTTAAAAACAACTGTTGAATCTACCAGGTCTCCTTGTAAAACTAAAAAGTCAACTACCGTTATCAAATTGCTGCGAAGTAGATTAGTTTCTACAATGAAGTCGCAGATGGCAGTACTAAGTGATATAAGAAATCTCCATGAAAATAACAACAGATCTCTGGCAACTTTGCTACAATGATTTGGCTGTTATTTCAACAGCATGTTATTAACGATGTGGGTGCCACTCCTTTTCTAGCCAAGGGTGCAGGAAGTACATTTCTCTTGAAGGAAAGTATTGTGAAGCAGTGAAATATGTAATCTACATGTGCTCCCCTCTGTATTGGTATTGCTGATTTTCCTGTTTTCCTTTTAGTGTTCATGTTCTTGATAGGCTTCTTCTATCTTGTTTGGCTTTTAGTTCTTATTCCTGCTATTTTTGGCCTTCTACTACACATCATACACTTTTTCTTCAACAACAACAAAAAACAGAGAGAATGATGTCAATTTCCTGGTGCCACTGTGGTTAAGAGGTCCCTGATGTCTTCCTAGCCTTAATAAAAAGAGCATTGGCCATTGTGTCTAGACATATTAATCTTAGTATTTCCACTACACGTGGCATTGACTATCTGTCATCTTGCAGTATTAAAATCCGAACATCTCAGGCTCCAGGCCCCTTACATCCCTCCTTTGCCTCTATCCCAGCATCCCTAATACAGTGTCTGGTAAGAGGAGCACACTGACCTTGTCTAAAGCGCTGGTTCCACAGGCATAAATCGGTCGGATTAGCACTAATCCGACCGATTTTTTTCTATACTTTTGATATATTATAAATCGTCGGATTAGAGCTATTCCAACCGATTGTATGGCTGTGGAACCAATGCTTAAGAGGGGACATAGCTCCCCAACAGAACAAGGCCGATGTTGCATACCAGGCAATACTATCAGCGTTTACATCGGTTACATGGAGAGGGAGACATCTATTTCTCATTTGGAAATACCTCTTCATTTTTCTATGCACTGACCATAAATATAGATCTCTAAATGGGTCTATTTAGATCCTCCCCTTTCCCATTCACTCCAATTTGGTTGCAACCATAAAGGCAGGGTGGCATTCCTATACACAAGAGCAAAGTACGTACATCTGGATGAATAGAAAATGAAACTAGGGAATCATGTGGTCTTTTTACAGAGTGTTCGGTTGTGTACTCCTTTTGGGTCTTAAGGCTTTGTTCCACTTCAGTCGAGTTTGCAAAATGTCACAAATAGTTGACTGAAAAGGTGAACTTTGAGTGACATTTCCACACTTTCTGTGACTGAAAAAGTGAAAACCTGACTTTCCCAGTCAGCGGTCTCCCACTTTCAAGGACTTTTCTCTTTTTTCATGAATCCATTTAGACTTTTTCAATGTAAGTTGAGGGGACAGAGCTCGCCAACTTTTCCTAAATCTTTACCAGATTGATGGTCAGTGGAAGCAGTTTTCAAGGCAAAGTCAAACAGTGAGTTTTGACTTCAAATATTACTTTTTCTCATTATTTAAAAAGTCAATTTATTTGATTCAGAATTTGTCAGTTGAGGTCTAACATTTGGCTTTTCCAGTCAAGTCAGAATTTTCACTCAACTTTTCCATTGACCAATGGCCAGTGGAATCTGGTGTAAAGTCAGAGGTGGACTGAAAATGTTTGAAAACTGACTGAAAAATCTGAGAACTGGCTGAGAAAGTCTGAAAATTGACTGAAAAAGTCAACTTAAAAACGGAATCTGGTACTACTTATTCAGTCAGAATTCTTTTTAGGCAACTGATCAGGACTTTAACTTTGACTGATGAAATGGAATAAGGCCTTAATACAGCAAACCGTGATGGACCTGTAGCAGCAGAGGCCTTCAGTGTGCATAACCATAGTTTTCTCTCTGAAACAAGTGTTTTTCCCCAAGCCCATAGATCTATGTGCAACAGGATAACAGGATAACTGGAGGTTAATTTGACACACTCTGAGGAGGATCACTGACCTACATCCCACAGGTCAGTACAATGAACTCCATACAGGCTCCCGTCACAATGGTTCATGAATGATTACACTATAGGCTAGAGTACAATAATACAATCAGACCTAAACCCTATTCTAAAGGTGGGTGGGCCCGGGTAATGGCTGTAGCAATGTATTGCTATGCAGCCTTTGATGTTGTAGTGGGTCATGTTACGAAATAATGCAATTATCCTGCACTACGCCCTTAGGATAGCAGAGGTGCAGATATAGAAATGCACAGATTCCGTAATGGCCCATTTAGACACCGGGGTCTCACATAAGCACTGGTTTCGAATAAGCCCTAGGGGTATAGGGGTATGAAAATTAGCCTTAAGGTGGGTCGCTACTATTGGATTTGAGCCTACTGTGCAGGTCCCTGCACGTATAGGTTATCTTCATCAGAATCACACCACTTTTTTGTATCCACATACTTATATCAGCCCTAAATGTTCACAAAGTTTTTTAGATGGCTTCAATCAGAATGGTCTATTTTATGGCACTTTGAAATTTTGGGACATTTGAATCAAGATTTTTCTCATGATTCTCTAACATTCTTTTGCACCTTAGAATTATGGCACTTACAATACAAAGACAATGTCCTAGAAGTGATAGGCTATTCACGTGACCAAGAGCATATAATGAAGCAGTCTAATGACAAGGATTTGCATATTTCACCCATCATGGGTACGTTTTTAATTCAAATGCCCAAAACTATAAAGTAATGCATGGGACCCCATATCAAAATTACTCCTATTGAAAGTCAAATTATCTGAACAATATTCTAAAGAAGTTTAAGAAAAATCTAGTGGTTGAAAATATGAATTTTATTTGTTTTTGTTATAAAATAATAGAAAATTTACCCCTTTCTTTTCCAAAAAATGAAAAATTTGCCCAGGATGCCATGTTAAAGAGTTAAAATCAAAAGTTCTTAATAAATAGGGATATCAGACCGTTCACCATGTGAGGTTTCATATCTTTGTATTAAATAGTTATGACAGAAAAAAATTCTCAAATCTGAGACACATTTTCTCTAATTTCTAGGTGAAGATTAAAATACTTTTATTTTTCAGAAATCTGTAGGAAAAAAAGTAGCTTGGGACCCCTACTTTTCTTTTCATATTCCTATTCTAGATGATTTTTTGTACTTCTGGGAGAAAAATGAAGAAAATCTAGGATGTTTGATTCAATGGTAGCGACCCACCGTAAGTACGAAAAAGTGTATCTCAAATAAGCGCATGTCTCGTATACGCACCTGGGATAGAATGGGATGGAAATGTATGATCACCCTGGACGCACATATAGAGACCACTAAGGTAACGGAACAGCCCAACACCCAGTCCCAATATAGGTGCTCCGACCATTTACCATCATGACACACCCTGGAAGGCGATTCATAAGTCAAGTGACTGTCTGGTATAGATTTCTATTTGGAAATGATCAGGTCGTGGACATAAAAAAAGCATGATCATTTCAATGCAATTTCCAACATACAATATACAGCTATTAGGAATATAAACGATCATCATGAAATATTTTCCTATCAAATGAGAGTATTAATTCATGAACGATTTTTTTCTTTATGTTATGAATTTGACCCTGATCACCGTGATGCACCAATTCAGTGCTGGTGATATGATGCACCAATGCAGTGCTGGCAGTAGGATGCACCAAAGTATATAATGGCCCTCATTTGGTGAACCCTTACAGTAAAAGGGAATAAGAGCAA
The DNA here is from genome assembly GCA_949317995.1 of Acholoe squamosa. Classification (NCBI taxonomy): domain Eukaryota; kingdom Metazoa; phylum Annelida; class Polychaeta; order Phyllodocida; family Polynoidae; genus Acholoe; species Acholoe squamosa. The sequence continues at coordinate 12,529,071 of OX439042.1, forward strand.
TGTATAAACTTATGTTCTGTCTTTCTCCTTGTTGTTGTTGTTGTTGTTGTTGTTTTTGTTGTTGTGGTGCTGTATAAAATGCAACTGATGCAATCAGAACATCTCATTAATGCCTTATGCAATTCCAGACAGTATGACCCCTCTCAGGAGGTCACCTTAAAGGTATAATGCAGTACATGTCAGATACTATTTAGGATAGTCATGATGACAAATGAAAGCCATGGTGAAACGTGCTGATACTGTCTTTAATGGATAAGACATTCCCACACTGTATAAATAACTGATGAATTTACCAGGGATCTTTGTAAACCTGAAATATGAACACATTTAATTCTATTGCGGTGTTCACCAGCATTTTCTTTAGAAAAAGAAGCCCCAGGTGGCAGTATGGCTGTACAAGGAATTCCTGTGAGAATAATAACTGACAACTTTGGGACAAGGATTTTGCTGTTATTTGGACATTTTTTTACGGCGCACAAGGACACCAAAGCAAACACCACAACAGTTTTTGTTCATTCACAAAGCCATAGTATATGTACAAATCATAGAATAAACCGCACAATAAATCATATAAGAGCATCGACTCGGCAAAGGAATAACTATTCAAATTTGCCATAGCTCAAAAGATTGCCCATGGACCCTGATGACACAGGCAGGAATGTCACTCTAAAAGATCCCAGGGATCTTTGTAAAACTGAAAAGTGGATCACCGTAATTGCAATGAAGCAGTGTGGTTTCTACAGTGAAGCCCCATATGACAGCAAGTGGTACATTTAGGGGATCTCCATGAAAATAACAATGGATCTATGGCAACTTTGGGACACTGTTATTAAAAAGACATTCTTTACAATGTGGAAAATGTATACCCATTTATTAAAGTATTCAGTTTCCTACCCAATGGTCAACCTCTTTAAGAAGGATTGGTAGCTATATGTAGGCACTGCCTTGCTGGATGAATACAACTCCTGGTTAGAGCTGTCTTCAATCTAGAAATTCTTTATGATGAAAATTATTAAGTTTATGTACCGTACTACCCCGCATATAAGATGCCATGTTGTAGCTGCAAAAGGATGTTATATAATAGAACGGTACTAAAGTGATCAAAATAATGTTATTATGTACTAGGTGCGCCCTATGGCATTCCTTTCAAGTTTTAACTCAGGGTATGCCTTATATGCGGGGTGTGCCTTATACATTAGGTACTATTACAGTAGAAGTTTTAGACCGTATTGATTATTTTCATGTATCTTAATTCTAAACATCCAAGGTGGGCGGTATCATATGAGGGTAAGTTTGAAGGATCCAAGGGTTACTCTGAAGTTTAACTAATAGGATACATGAAAGGGTGCATGTATCTCCTCTGCTCAAGGGCATTGCTTTGAAGAATCAGGCAATAAAAAGAAAAACACCTGGCTGCTACCCAGGTATATAGTTTGAATGCCGGTGGTATGATGAATGCAGTCCTTGAACAAAGGAGGAAAATGACACAAACTGAGCACTTTTTACCTAGTTAGATATAGAGGCCTTCTGGAGTTCATCCACATACCGTTGGCTCCATTGCCAAACTAAATTCCTCAGCTATTTTTTATAGTACAGAATGTACTAGGGTTACTGGCAATTACCACACCCAACATGGTGGATCCTAATAACTGTCTGACATTATCTAGAACAGTAGTGTAGAGTAGTTCTAGTTTTGCTAATACTAGGGAAACTCGGGCTTCCCTAGCCCATGTGCTTTTCTCACCATGAATATGACCTTAGCTGTCGAAATGGCGTTAAACATCTATTACTCACTCACTTGGTAGATTTGTTTATAAGTACAAAAGTCATGATATTACCCAGCAAATTGTCGTGACTCCTCGTCAACCTGTGTGAAGTGGCTTACACATGTCGCTAGATGGAACACGACGTCGCTATAGCACAAGATCACCAGGAATAGCAATGGTGGTGATCACATGGCCTCACCTCAGATGACGAGGATGGTGATCACTCAGAATCACCAGGGATGGCGACGCGGGTGATCACTCACCTCGCTAGATGAAACACGCACCTCGTCATAGCACATGTTCACCAGGGATGGCGAGGATCGTGATCACTCATCCTCACCAGGGATGGCGACATGAGTGATCACTTATCCTCACCAGGGATGGCGACATGAGTGATCACTCACTTCGCTAGATGAGACGCACACCACGTCATAATACACATTCACCACGGATAGCAAGGATTGTGATCAGTCACTTCGCTAGATAAAACGTGTACCTCGTGATAGCACAGGTTCACCACAGAGGGTGAGGATCTTGATCACCCACACTCACCAGGGATGGCGACAAGAGTGATCACTCACCTCGCTAGATGAAACGCGCACCACGTCATAGCGCAGGTTCACCATGGATGGCGAGAGTGGTGATCACTCAGGCTCACCAGGGATGGCGACGCTGGTGATCACTCACCTTGTTAGATGAAAAGCTCATGATCATCGACATTGGTAATCATGCAGCCTCACATCTGCCAGATCAAAGTATGTTTTGCCAGAGAAGGTATTGCCATATGTATCTTCCCTCTAACCACAGACAAGGTGTTCATGTTGATATTCCCCTATGTATTTTTCCTGTAACCAGAGAAAAGGTGTTTATGGATAGTTGCTTTCATTTTAGAGATAACTCTATCTAAATTCAATTGATATTCTCTCTATATAATCTTGTTTGATTCAACTCTGAAGTATTACATGGAAATCAGTGTGAAACAAAGCACATTTGATACGTATGGGACTTATACTTCATGCCCACACTTCCTAGATAGGCTACATGTTGAACAGTGGTGCTGTCTCAACAACTTTGGCAATGGTGGTGATAAGTTGCCACTGTGAGTGAGAGTGAGTGACAGATGATGCAATCCTCAGAGAGCATTGACTTGGAGTGACACAAATTCACGTATTGAGTGAGACCAATGTTGGCAATGGTGGTGATAAGTCGCCATTTTGAGAGAAGATTAACAAGGAGTGATACACACTCACGCAGTGAGTGAGAGCCATGTAGCAATGCAGGTGAAAAGTTGCCATTCTGACTGAGAGTTGACAGGCAGTGGCACATACTCACGCAGTGAGTTAGATCCATTTTGGCGATGGTGGTGATAAGTTACCATGCTTTGTGAGGGATGACAAGGGGTGGCACATACTCACACAGTGAGTGAGATCATGTTGGCAACTGTTGTGATAAATCGCCATGCCATGTGAGACTGACACACAGTGGCGAAAGATGACGCAGTGAGTTATCACTCAGAAAGGAGTCACCATTGATGACCAATCATGGCGACAGATAACGACAATTTGCTGGGTAGGAGTTACCCTATTACCCAAATTTCAGTCTGGGCTGATTTCGATGTAATCCAAGTATTGTGTTTGTGCAAAGTAAGATCTGAGATAACTTTAATATTCTTGTCCCTATCCAGGCTCTTGCACAACTGGGCCTGGAGGGCATTTCTTAACATTGTTAGTTAACACTGTTAAGAAATGCCCTCCTGAGATGTATGTATATACACAAATTGTGGTTCACTTTTCTTTGCTTTTCTTTAGGTTTTCTACATGGCTTGTTCTGAGATAACTTTCCTTTCGTCTATATTCAGGACTTTACACGGCTGGTTCTGCAGTGTGGAGGAAGTTACTGACAGACATTTGGGAGGAGGAGTTACTGGGAGGTCATACCCCACCCCCACACCTCACACTGAGACCTGTTCTACTCGACCAGGACTACCAGCTCACCTACAGGGATATACAGACAGGTGGGGATTTAACTTTAATGATGAACATTTTTACCCCCAAGTGTGGCCCCATGACAGCGTCAATCAATCAGTCCTTAATCAAGGCTGGAGGATGTTGCCAAAAGAAAACTAGGAAGATCTTGTTACATCATTTGCAGACAGAACTGCTAGAAACATGCGTGGTCTGACTCATTTTCATAGTATTGACGAATCATTTACGGCAGAATGCACAGTAAAACACTTTTTGAGTTCATGAAAACGAGGAAATCCTTCGGTGATACACAAATGTAAATATTTTAATTTTTGATTGTCGTTTCCTTTTTTGGCAAGACCCTCCATGATTCATGATAACTTACCCTCTGTTAACCATAAGGCACCGTGTATTGGCCACAGCTTATAGACCATTTCCAGTGATTTACTGCTTAGGGTTAGGGTTCATAATTATAATAGTTACTATTATAATTATGAACCCTGGCTGGATTGCACATATAAGAGAACCCAACAGGTCATTTCCAGATGATCAAAGCTTTCTAATGGTATATGGAACCCCATATTCAAATAACTGCCTCCCTCTCCTTTCCTTTCCCCTCTCCCTCTCTCTTCTCTTCCTCCTTTTTTTTTTTTTTGGGGGGGGCAAGGCCCGTTCGCCCCCCCTGTATCCGCCACTGCTTAGTATGATGCATCAATCCAGTGGCCATTTCAACATTGATTCATTGACAGCTGGTTGATCACCAAGGGCGTCTCAATAATAGCATTGTATTCATGTCATCTGTCAGTATGGTGAGTGATGGATGCTAATAAGACATACAACAAACATAATTCAACACAGCAATTCAAAAATATAAGGGTCTAAATATTGATCCTTTGGAGTTGAACCAGCAGCAGTGTTTCAGGGTTATGGGTCGAATTGTTAGTTTATGTAGAAATGAAGAAAACATGTTATATTAGGGTTCCATCGATCCTGGGAGAGTGATTGACGTCCATAGGTGCCCCATTAATCTATCTAAAGGTGTTTTTCTGCATGTCGATCTCATTTGGAATATACGACATGGTGCAAATTTATGCAAGAGTAGCCCTCAGAGGTTTACCTTTTGTGCTTCACTGCTGCCCTGTCCTGCTGGTAGAGTGGGGCTCAGGAGGGTGTTGCTCCTATAGTAAAAGGAAGAGCTGGCTAAAAATGCCCTTGTTTCCAGTCCTTTCTTTTCATGTAGCTATAACTTGTACCTTTTGTTGCTCACAAGTGGTCATTCAAGTATGGTGCTAAAAAAGGGGATTTGAGTAGGTACCTACTTGGGAGAAGTCAGTCAGTATAATAAACTATAGAGCATGTGACATGAGTAGGTACCTGGTAGTGCAGCTCTCTCTATTTTAAACAAGGCAGGTGACTTTTCAGACTAATGTGGTAAGTGCAAGTACTTAGGTGAAGCAGTGCACGACTTGTTTAGAAAAGAGGGCACATACTCCTAGCTCTTTTTACAATAGGAGCAACATCCTCCAGAGGTTTATAGACCTTTTGCGCTTCACTGCTGCCCTGTCCTGCTGGCGGTTGGTTTCTCCGTGTAATATAGACAGATAAGCAACTGTCATGTTGGGGATTCCAGGGTCAGTAAGGTTATCTGGGGGTTGGGACACTCACTCACCAAGCAGACCTTTGGGTGTAGAATATAAGCAACCCCGTGGGAGCCTCTGCATGGAGATGTTGAACTATGACAGTTGTACTTCGGAAATAGCTGGTCTTAAAAACCAATACCAGTCTATGCGATAACCTTTTCAAGCCATTCTGTCCACTGGATTTTACTTTTCCACAGGCCAGAATTGATCTTAGCAGGACCTGACACAATAAGATTATTATTGTCTGGAAAGAAAACAAGAAATAACTCATTATTTCAATAAATAAACTCTTTAAGTACTAATTAACAGTTATTCCTTTTATTTTAGGTTGTATAAACCTTTATAATGGTCCAATTTGTAAGTCATAAAGACAAATTGTCATCCAATGTCCCCAGTTAACAGTAGGCCATTTGATCCTGCAGTCTCACAATGTCCACAGGCCCAGCAGTGATTTTGCTGGCGAAACCTGCGTCCCACATGTTTTCGTATTGACGGCAATACATTAGGGGTACAGGGTTTTTATTCGAGCTACACACAAAAAATATTTTACCCATTTACATATTTGTTTATTCTTTCAATTTTTTACACATGTGTTAATCATAGAAATTGTTGGTGTCCTAATTGCCTGATGAAGGTTGCTGGAGAAATGAAGGATGGTTATTTACAATGTTAAAGAGTGTGGAAATTCAATAAAAGTGTGGAAATTTCTCTCCCAACCACATTTTATCGGCCACTATAGTATTTGGCAAGATGTGAATGCCTCATAATATTATTTTTTTTAATTTCTCTCCGGTTATCGTGGTGTAATTCATAAAGCACATTTCGGGACATCTGAGGGTATCCCAAAATCTCAAATTATCTATTTTTCTATACCTTGAAGTTTTACAGGATTTCACCGGAATTTACCTCATACAATTGGTAGCATAATGCAGAAAATGGGGAGGGGGGGGGGAATCACTGCATGTAATTAAGGGGGGCACTCTGATAAAGATTGATAAAGTAAATATTATTTCATCCTGTGTAGGTACCCTTTGATCCTGTATGGCTTAGTTCATGCCTTGATGCACCTATCCACTTAGAGACCATCCATGTGTAAAAAGTACAGCTCAGTACCCCTATTATCGCTCACTGTGCCCAGGCTCTGTTTGTACAGATGTAAGGGACATTGATCAATCACCAAGACAAGCTGCAGGGCAGGGGCGGATCAATGTACAGCATTAATTATGTACTCTATGTTCAACGTCCTCCAACCATTGTACTCTTCAAGGGCAGTATATACGAAATGCTTTTCCCCTCACAGGCCATTCAGTCCTGTAGATATTGTTCTGCAGGCCGGGCTGATTTTGGCAGGACCGGATTCCTCAAGATCATTATTGTCAAGAAGGAAATGACGAAAAACAATAATCAACTCATTATTTTAATCATTTACCACTTTAAATCTTAGTAAGTTTACATTAATGCCCTTTGTTTCAGGCTGTAAAAACCTCAATAATTACATGCCATGAAAATCAAAATGTAGCCAAGGGCCCCAAGATTATGGCAAAACATTCTGTCCAGTAGCCTGGTCATTTCTGCAGGCCCAGCAGTGATTTTAGTGGAGGTTCCACTACACGATTTTTTGGAACATTCTCATGTGTCAGTGTGTAAGGTATAGGCTGTTGACAGTCCTAAACTGTAAACATGAGATCTAAAGTTGTAGACATGAGATTTGAGGGGTCACTTGTAATCACAGGGAGTGTGTTTACCTATAGGTCTGTTTATATCTCCTCCAAACCTGTGACTGAGATGTCACACTGACCAGGTAGGGCTAGGTGCCCTTCTGCTGTATAAACAGTAACACTGTACCATAATAAATAACAATGTAGCAGTCCAACAACAACCAGTCCTCTAAAAATCAAACTGTCTGATATCAAATTGTGAAGACTCCCCAATGTGAAAGGTTGCAATATTTACATAACATTAGCTTGATTTAGTAAACAAAAACATCTTTTTGACAACAAAAGCATGCCTGAGATCGCACACATTCACATCCCCAGATAAACAAATAGCTCCCCCAACATACAATTTTCTCCCTTGCAATGATGATAAATACCACTGTTTAGTCTGTGTTTGTTTCCCATTTTGGGAGAATAGCTGCGATTCTCTGCAAAAATTGTGTAGTGGAGCCTCACCTTATGACAGCAATGGCCTCGGTCCTGCGATTTTTCGTATTGACTGTAAGGGCCACCAATGCAGGGGTGCATCATCCCCATAATAGTCGTGCTGCACAAATGAAATGTTAGCGAGTTACCTTGTCAGCGCCTCCTGTGTGCACTATGCTAGCCATAGTGAGTTACTTACCAGGACTGCAATCACATACACATCATCAGCCAGCCGAGCCGAAAACAATGTAAAACCCATAGTTCACTTGGCCTCTGACGCACGGTTGAGCTATACATTTTTTTATATGAATTTCTGTGGCAGAAGCCTAGTGGACTATTGATGAAACGCTACGTCCTCCTGTTACCGTCCCAGCATATCAAATGCGCATTATACATTTAAGTGCTAGGCAGTCCTTAGAGGGGTTATATCAAAGTCCCGCCATATGCAGCAAGGGGGGAATTGGTGGGGTGGGACCAATGGCAGCCTGCTGTCGCTCTGCTTCATTGCTCTATAATTATTAATGAAATAGATTTAAAATATGGTCGGTCACGGGTGATACATGCTTTATACCCGAGGCACGTCAGCACCGAGTATGTATAATCTGTGACTGAATATATTTATATTCTATTTCGTCTATACCACCATTCTCTCCATTTTGTATTAATTTCTTACCTTATAACCCTAGAATAAAAGCAGGAGAGACATTTTGTAAGTGTAAGCTACTTGGTAGCTGTCATGTACCATCATGTTCAACAGCTGGTTATTCTGCCTACCTCCTATATGCTTAAACCCATGTGCATTTCCATCTGGCACTGGTTATAGATTAGGTTACACTTGTTCAAAAAGTTATTAAAGAAAAGGGTTTCTGGCAGCATGTAAATGCATCTAACCATGCATTGCTGGTAATAAACACATCCAAAAAAAAAATGTTAATACTCCGGAACTGGATCAAAAGTGGTCACGTGACCTGCTGTTGCTCGTATATATACTTCTATATTTCAAGTGTTATAGACCAAAATGGCCTACTATCATCATGTATGGATCGTATATTTGTTGGGGCTAGGATATTATAACATGGCAAGCTTCGATTCAATATGAAAGGTGGGTGCAAACTCAGGACTACTGCCACAGGTTAGCTATCATTTACGTTCACATTGGATTTCATAACCGTTCAGTGTGGCGCAAGGGGTAAGGCCCCCGCCTACCTCAACTGCGGCCGGGGTTCAATACCCCTACGAGTTGAGACGATTTTTCATATTGAAACAATGGCGAGATTGACTTTGTCCTCTGACATCTTCCCAAAATCCAAAGTCCAACTTAAAAGCACATGGGTGGTATATGAATGTTATACATAATGATTAGACTTCAACGAGTTGGCTTCAGGGGATGATACAAGCACGACGCGAAGCAGAGTGCTTTTATCAAGCCCCTGAAACCGACGAGACGACCCTCCGCCATCTTGGTTTTATGTTGATGTTCCTCCCGAGCGGACTGCCAAGAATAACACTCCATTTGGACATGTTATAGAGCATGTGTAGCCTTCTAAAGTTATTAAAGCAATTAAAATATATTCTATTTGATATTACCGACCTCCAATACATGATTTGAAGCCTATAGTTGCTTAAAATGGCCAGAATACTATGAAATCTTCTGGTACCGCATAGCAAATCCAAGCAGATGATTAGTTCAATCTCTACACACCAGGCGGTGACACTGGTACTATGCAAAGACGCATGAATGGTTGTACGCTTTGAAAGTTTACGATTTATTTCTATTTAATTCAGCCATAATATCAAGGAATCTAGTCAACAGGGAGTTAGAATAATGTTTCAAGGATGTTATGTCCAAAGCATGTTGTCAGATTTGGTCTATAAGCTTCAAAATTGGAGGATTTACATTGCTGTCAACTCGTTGTCAAGGTATGTCTGGTCCGCTGTCATTTTGGATTCTTGTATCCCAATATATGAGAACTCGTTTTATCCACTTTCAGCACTCAAATCAGTGCCTAAACTCGATAACCATGTTATAAACCAGTACAATGCAAGCCAGATATAACCATATCAGCACTGGAAACACCCAAATCGTGGTATAAGCACTAATATAAGCCGCTAACCCCTTAATCGTGATTTGATGCTTCAAGTTGACCCTATTCAGGAGTGTAACATAATGGCCTGCGTAAGCACCTGCTTTTGAATGAACGCCGGTTTTGAATAAGCGCCGGGGGTAAAGTAGCATTGAAATTGAAAAAGATCCACAAATAAACTAAGTTTAGAATAAGCGCCAGCCTTGCATGAGGGCCAGTGGTAAAGATAGGTTGAAATCTAACACTGACAATAATCACTGTAAGATGTTGGCTGACGACTTGCCTGTTTATTGGGGGCATTTGATATGAAGGTCTTGTCTAATCATTAGTTGTGAATCATCCTCAGTATTCATCATCACTCAAAAGATGGCACCTTGTCAACTGATGGTGGACGTACCTCTCCTATACAGAGGTTTGCAATATAAAATGTGCTTGGAGAATGAAAACCTCCATCTATAGTGGACATCGAGTTACCTATTAACCAGGAGCTGGTGCATAAACTTCATGACTTGTGGATATATGCCCTCGATACATGCAGGGGACCAATGTATGAATAATCACCAAATGCACCCCTTTACAGGTCGACCTGCCATTAATACTAGATTCATAAATAATCTTGCCAATGGAGAATGCTGAATCAATGTACTATGCTGTACTTAACGGATTAAAAGCCTTTAAATGTCAGCAGTGCATGAATGCATCACTGCCAGGGGTCATCAGAATAGAGATTAACCCCCATTGGTGCTGCAATATGATGCATCACATCGACCAATAACTATTTTAGCACTCCCGTGGGTCCATTTGTTGCACGAATGGGCATGATGCTCTCACTCCTGCAGCCTTTACACTGTAAGAAATGTGTGTTGCATTTACACACTTTGTAACACACTTCTTTGCAGCATATTTTTACTCACTTAATTTTTTAACACACAACAAACACACTTTTGCCGAAAGTGTGTTAAGAAGTGTGTTCATGTCAAAAGGGTGTTACAACAAAAGTGTGTTGCAAAAAGTGTGTTCATGCATATAGTGTGTTCATAGAAAGTGTGTTGCTTCATAAAGTGTTTAGATATGAAAGTGAGTTAATATTTCTACAATGAAGGGGGTGGGTGGGGGGCATTTAGCCTTTATTTCTTCATATTTTCATTTTGGTGTACTTGTTATTGTCCTGAGATGACATGAGGAAGGTAACCATGAGGCACACATACTTAATCTGGAAAGGAATAACAATATATTTTTGTAAGACTATAATTATGATATGTTGATTTAGTGCATAAATTGTCCTAATATCACTTAAACTTTTACATTAAAATATATTAATACATCAATAACATATCTTCTGATTTCTGTCTAGAATTCAGAATGGTGACTATGCTCCCATATGTAAAAAAAGTCTTTATGTAGGTACATTATAATGATAAAGAATTATATTCAAAATGCAGAATAGTCACACTTACCTTTTCTTGGTATTTTGTAAATCACAAATCAGCATGAGAACTTGTCAGTGACTGGAGCAAGCAGATTGTAGTTTTCTAAAACAGAAGAATTGGTGAATGAACACTGCATGCTACACTGGATAGTATGTTGGGCAGCATATTGATAAAGCTTTTAGATAATTTCTTTATGTGAGTGTAAATCTATGATAAACCAACTTACTACACTCTTTTACAGCTTGTATAGCACAAGTGTTGAGGATGATATATAAGAATACTTACCAGAAATAAGCAGAGAAGTGAAGACACTCCTCTCTCCAGCAGGTGCAGATTCAAACTGACTTTGTGTAACTGTTATAACTGACCTTTGGTTAGGTGAGGGGCAATTAAAGGGTTACATAATACCACTGATAAGACTGTAGCATTAATAAAATGTGTGTTGATTTAATACATATTTCAGTTATAAACACTTTTGAGAAAAAAGTGTGTAAGTGTGTTAGAAAAAGTGTGTTGATGCCCTCAAAGTGAGTAAACTGCTCAAAGTGGGTTGAATATCCATGTGTGTTACAATCTTGTGTGTTCCCGCAACACACATTATTTACAGTGTAAAGGGTATTTTAAGTTTTGAAACGTTAATCATGGTTACCGATGCAATATATTTCCCCCCTTTTCTCCACAGCACTAAAGACACTGAACGAGCTGTATATCACTGTCCTGGTTGGACCCCACAATGAGGCCCTACGCATTGCAACCAATAGTGCTGACGTACCTTACGTCATAGTGACACGACCCATGACGTCACTCTTCATGTCACCTCATTCCATAATGTCACATCAGCATGGTGACGTGACGTCACATCAGCAGGAGTTGTATGTCTGGCCGTCACAGGGGGTGCTATGTCAGTCAGTGTGTGACGTAGTGATGACGTATGCATGGACGCAGGCAGCGGTACTGTACATGGATGACTTGGGTTTGTATAAGAATTATCAAAATGATTATTTCGAATTTTACCCTTTGAAAGTATAAAAGTCATTGATTGTGCTATAATCCTTATGTTATTGGCCATTCTTATGCATGCTTTAGGTCCTCACATCTACAACTCAAATCTAGGTCATCAGTATGACGACTTTGTATTGTTAGTATTGTCATACTGACGAATTTTGACCACCTAAAGTTGTTGATTTAAGTTATGTCAATCTGAGGACCTATAACGTCGTCACCATTTTGAACCTTCCAGGTTTTCAGCGTACCTTTATTTCATGATATTTCCTTTTTTTGTCTTCCTTAATTTTAACGATTTTGGCATACTTTAAATCACCTCCCCTGTCACAGGCTTGCAGCTGATTGGTCACCTAATGGCCAATGAGAAGCTACTGGTGCGCTCATGGCGCCTCCCTCATGATATTAGCCACACTACGATGCGCGGTTTTCTCCTTGTTATCCGGGAAATTCAGCTCCGTCAGATCATCATCATTGCAGACAAGATGGTCGTAGAGGTCATACTCAAAGAGGTAGGGGTCAATGCTTCTTATCTGTATATGAGGTCAGGACACTATGAAGAGGGGGGAGACATTTCCTTAGAAAATTCTATACATGATGTGAGGGGTCATCTTGGAAGTCAAACTAAGAAAGTAAGATTACCATGTAGGTCACACTTGAAGAGAAAGGTCAGGGCGAAGGTCATCTTAAGAGGGTATTCCACTGTCATCAATTGGGCGAATTTTTGCTTATCTGAATATTTTTAGTACTGCAAAAGTATAGAAAAAAATGGTGATAAAAGCAAAAAATCGCCGACCGGCAGCAGCGGAATGCCCGCTTTACATGTCTATAGGGTTCAATTGTATGATGTTATTTGGCCAATAAAACTTGTAAAACTCAAACTTGCTATGTTAGAGATGTAAGCAGATACTACGAGGGTATCAATAATTTGATGACCTCATAGGTTGTAAGATTACATGAGATACATGAGGGGTAGGGAGCACCCTGGTTGATATAATGGGCAGCCATATCCACCATGAAATAAATGCATGTCCCTAATAACAGAAGCTGTCAGTCTGATATACATGATGCATGGGTGGTTATGACTAGTATTGGACTCTTAGTAGTGAATGGTTTATACCTGCTGCCTACAACACAAGACATTGTGTGCACTGTAATGAATAACTGTTGAATCTACTGTGGATCCTCGTAAAAGTGGACAGTGGACCACCGTTATTGTATAGCTTTTTATCAGCGTAGTTTTTACAAGAAGCCCCAGTTGGCATTACGGTGGTAAACAAATGTACAAGGAATCGCTGTGAAAATATAACGATGTATCTCTGGCAATTTTAGGACCAGGATTGTGTCATTTCAACAACATTTCTTTAACAGTGTGTACAAATCTAGGGACCCGGGGTTTATGCATTTGTAGGGGCCGGTATCGTCGTGTATATATATTAGTGCCGTTCATCCGAGAGACGTGTTCGTGTGGTGCTTGTTCCTTCTATGCCAGCTAGGTGTCGCTTTGTGATACCCCGTTGGTACAAGAGGGGGCGGCACCACGCCTCGTGTCCAGCTTCTACTAAGGAGCCGGACGAGCGGCAGAAGGGGACTGGACCTGGTCCAGTCCAGATGCTCAACATAAGCTACTGACCAAATTGAATAAAGTCCTACCCGAGAGGTAGGGGTTTCTGGGGCTTTGCCCAACCCGAACTACTCGTGTTGTGTTGGTATTTCTAGTGGTAAGCGAGCCAAAGAGCCACCCAACATATAAGTCGATACGAACCATTACACATTGATTATTCTCTGTCTGTCTGTCTGTCTGTCTGTCTCTGTCTCACTCTCTCTCTCTATGCGTCTCTCTCTTGTCTGGCTATTTGTCTGTCTGTCTGGCTATCTCTCTGTCTTTCTGTTTCTGTTTTTCTCTCTGTCTCTCTGTCTCTCTCTCTCTTTCACTGTTAGCTGCTATCAAGTGCTCTCTTATTTTCTCTTTCGCCATCGTTCTCATACCATGTACCTATACAGCTCACATTTCTGCTTCTGGCCCCCAATATATCATGGACAGACAAGCGGAAAAAGATACTAAGGAGGTTTATACCAGGGTGCACAGATTATCCTCTCAGGGTGCCTGCCCACATACAATCCAATATAGGAGCACTAGTTATTTACTGATTCCGATGGACTGAGTGATAGATGCCATCAGAGCTAATCCTCTATGGATTGCATGCTGCAATTTTGATGAACTCCCCTTCAGGAGTTCTGTATTTGCAGCAGTTATTTTGATCCAAAATATACGCCAAAAAAGGGCATCACTTCCCCAACCTAAATTAAACTATCAACTCCAAATTACAGAATTGCCTATGAAAAAGTGATACCACACCCAAATCCACTGGTTGTGCTTGGGGTAATTATTAGGTTCAATATCCATAGTGCAGGTCAGGCCAATGTTTCAGACATTCCAAAGTACGCCCCAAAGGGTCACTCTCACCAGATTGGTGCAGGTCTGAAAATAGGGGGTTATTCATTTTGAAGACTTGTGTAAAATTATTTTGTATCATATTTGTACATTTGTTATTTTTCCCATGTCAGATAGGCTTACACCTACATTGCAAAAATAATTTCATTGTAAAACAGGTCATATTTTTTTGTTACCTAAGGTCAGAAAGGCCTAAAATGAAGCATTAGAGAAGTCCAGTGTACTGTTGCTAGAACTAAAAAGAAAGGAACATCCAAATCATAAAAGGTGATGCTTATGGGCACAACAATACATTCAGGAAGGAGCATTTTATCGAAGAAGGGAATCATTAATTGTGGCCGTATGCAATTCCAGCATTATTCATACCTAACTGACAGCTGAAATTCGAACTGTTTATGATCACTTTTAAATCCTGGCAAAGGTTTTAATTCTGTACATTCTCGTAAGGCTACACCCTAATAATAACTGATGAATCTACCAGGGATCCCTGGAAAACTGAGCAATGAACCATCATAATCACAGTAAGGTAGTCTAGTTTCCACATTGATACCACAGATGGCAGTACAGTGGTACAACGAATTTCTGTAAAAATGATAACTGATCTCTGGCAACTTTGGGCCAAAGATTTCGCCATTATTTCAATAGCATTTCTTTTACAGTGGTTATCTGCAGTCACTGAAGGGTTAACTCTTAAAGAGATGCTATTGCATTCATGCATCATACCCATTGGTCATCATGAAGCATGAATGCAGCCCTGGCGAGTAATTCACCAGGGCTTTATTCATGCTTCATGCCGACCCTATGGGATTGATACACAGAGGGTCGTCATGATACACCAATGAAGTGCTGGTGAGCAGTCTCGCCACCAATTCATTGATGCATCATGCCAGTGGGCATAATGCATTATTGTGGTCCGTAAAGGGTTAAAACAGCTCAGCAGGACTGATGGATCCATCTATGATACAAAAAGTAGATAGCGACAGTATGATGAGTAATGGCAGAAGTTTATTGCGGTTCATTATTGCACAGTGGCCAGTGACAAATGACACCATGTTTTAAATACTCACGAGAGAGATGACATTTAGACATCAATACCAATCAAGCATGTTACTTGAAATGTGCACTGTAAAAGGAATGTTAAATGCTTAAAATTACTGTCCCAATGTTGCCAGAGATCTTTTATTATTTTCACAAACATTCCTTGTACATTTATGTACCACCATGCGACAGGGGGCATGCCCGCCCCCCCCCCCCATCCCAGACCGTGGTGGACAGACTATAATTTGCCCCTCTCCCTCAATTTTGAAATCAATATACACCTCTATGGGAAAAATGGTCATTTACTCACGAATTGACTTGAAAAGCAGTGGAAAATGTCTAAAATTTAAGTAAGGATATTATGCAGTTTCCTCCAGAGCCTTTTTACGATGAAAGTTTAAGTTGGTTAAAAGACGAGTACATCTGCATTACAGAGTTCCTTTGTGAAAATCGATTGGAATCAGAATAAATGCTGCTGTAAACATGTTCTAACCACTGTTATAAATGAATAATGTTTGTTCTTTAACATTGATATCTTTCAAAGTCAGCTATTTTGGAGGTATTACATAATGCCAGCAGAGTGGGAAACTATCAATTTAGCCCATTAATCCTTTAATTGCCGCTAATGCAGGAGTGCATCATGGTCATTGCTTGGCTTGCCTGGCATGATGTACCAATGAAGTGCTGGTGAGTGCTCGCCATCACCTGGGTCAGTGTCAGAATAAGTGTACAAAACCTGGAAAACCATGGTCTTTATGCAGCCATAGAATAAATTATGCTTATCCAATCTTGTCTTCCATGGTCTCATCTTACAGAAGACATTCTAGCCTTTCAGATAAATATCCATTTGTGTCTGTTGGGTAAAAATTCTTTGAGTTAAGGTGACCCAAAGTCCCAAAATCACTAAAAATTCTGTTTTTTTGCAGTTTATGTCATTTTGTACATGTCCTATTGTTCACTCAAAGACTATAAACCCATCCAAAATTGCCTGTGGTATTAGGCATATATATTAGGCCTACACTATTTATGTCAGTTTAGGTGGATGTTGATTGAGAATTTTTTACTATGATCACTCATGTGTGGAATTTTACTCTTCGAGGCGTCTGTGACAATAACTCTTAGGTCAGAATAACTCTATCAATAATAGTGATATAATGTCTCTATTACATGTCACATAAAGAACTTATAAAGGGGTGAAGTTGGTATAAAGATTTTAGCCATCGGTCAAATGGTCCCTGATTTGTGGGTCAGAATGTCCATGTGGACTGGGTTTTCGTCACTGACGCCTCAACTAGATGTTATAATGTTGCTAATTTATTTAAGTATCTATGTGTGTTTCTTACATGTCATATCAACCATCACAGCCAGCTTATCAATTCTGACAAGCATTGGTAGGCTGTGGGCCTCCAGTGTAGCATTTTGAGTACCATTTCTCATATAGGGGGTTTTCGTCACAGACGCCTCAAGATTTTTTTTGTTGCAAAGTCAGAATTATCTGCTGTTACCCAGTGGAAGTCAATTACTTGGGAGAGCCTTGTTTTTATCAAATAAGTGTTACAACTGGTTGTTTATCAAAGAATTTCTGAAGATTCTCTGCAGACTTTGACAAATTTTGCCATCAAAGTTTAGGAATCCGATCAAATTTCTTTCGCAGTCCAAAGATTATATCCCCTAGTACTTGCTGATGTGGTCAGATTTGGTTAATTTGGTCTTATTTTGATGAAAACAGTATAACTTGATTGAATCAGCAAGCCTCTTGGACTTGGCAGGTGGCTGCCATGTTGATTTTGGGCGATATTTGATACAGATTCATATTCGTGAGGCGTCTGTGACGAAAACTCCTGTTGAACAAAATTCTCTCTGGCGAGCACCATATGCTGCCCTAAGGTCAAAAATGGATTGAAATGTGCAGATATGATGTGCCCCAATTATTTTAGGGCATTTGCTACATGTTCTGTTAATTTTATTCAAGAGTTGGTGGGTCTAAAATTGTGTTTGACCTAAAATTGCCTCAAATTGCTCCAGAAATTCCTACATGAAATGAGGGTATTCAATTGACTTTTCTGTGGTTGATATGATGTTTTGTACTCCTCTTCATCAATTGTGTGTGTTATAATTAAAATCCCATTACTTATTTGGCCACAACAAGCACCAAAGCGCAGAAATGAGTTTTCGTCACAGACGCCTGCGACAGAAATGAAATTCTGTTCTTGTAATCTTGCAAAGAATCATCTATACAATATTTATTCTTGGTAGACTATGATACATTATTATTCAATGTCCTGACCTAAAATAATGACATTTCCAGCATATTTATCTAAATTTATTGCATTTTTAGTTTTCGTCACAGACGCCTCATTTCAACATTTTCCCCCCCCAAAAAATATTTTCAGTCCATATAACCAACTAATACTTTACCACAAGATGCCCCTAGCCTAAGTCCATTTTGGTACAGAGCAGCTTTGCAATTGCTGAAAAAAACCTTTTGGGACCCCCTTTACCTGTGTGAAATTTGGATTTTCCTCATTTTTTTCCACTTCGGCAGACATTCAACACTCAAGGGTACAAAATTGGTTTTAGTGAGGCCTCTATTGTTTTATTTTCCCCAAACTAGACATAATGAGGATTAGAGCAATTCTGGAGATAATCAGGGCATTATTGACAGAACTGCAGTAAAGTTAGTGATTTGAAGACAAAATTGTCCAATTTTTCAATATTTTGATAATTATGTCCAGGCTCTCACAAAATCTTTTTAAAGATACAGTTTTGCATTCTTGTATGCTTAATCCAGTTAGTAATAGCTACTTGCAGCCCAAATTTCAAGTTGCTGTGATTGTCCTAACTTGTTTTAGAGCAATCCTAGAGTTTTCGTCACAGACGCCTCACAAAATTCACTGATATCCAGTTGGCCATGAATAAAAACTGCAGTTCTTGGAGGATGCCAGTCCACCAGGGGTTTTCATATGGCCAAGATGTTGCGTTATCAATATAATACACTTTTGTAAAGTTATCTTGACTTTTATCTTTCTGTACTGTGTGCACCAGATATGTGCACTTTTTCTGACATTCACCCACCTGGTTTGAGGATCGTGCCAAACCCTCCAGAAATATATTGATCCCATAGGATTGCCCTGACAGAAAACTCACCAGGCTGCATGCATCATGACAACCAACGGGCATGATCCATTAATGCATTACCAGCCATCAAACGGATGATGGATCAAAATAGTCCTTTGTGATGAGGGTTTAAATAAATGATAATCACAACAATGTCAGCATTGGCAGCAGAGTTATGCTGTGAAATGCCATGCACTAGCTCTAGGTGCAAAATACAGCAAAATGGTGCTGGAACCAACATTCAGCAATGCATTTTCAATAGTTTTATTTTTTAGAGCTTTATTTTTGCAACTTGGTCATTTCGAGACAGGAATAGTGCTTTATTGCATCCAACAAACTTGATGAGTTATGGTAAGTGGTTCCTTTGCAATATGTGCCTGCCTGTGATAGATGTTTTAAAAGAACCAAAAGGGCGAAATAAGATAAAAACATCAAATTGTCCACATATGGTGATTGCCCTTGAAGCTATTTTGTTTGAATACTTTGAAATACAGTACGGTAATATGGTCTGTCGAAGTGAATGGGTAGCAGGTTACCCTTGAAAAAATCCTTGCTAAATGTGGTAAACAACCAAGATCTGGCTCCTATCTCGGCATTCAGACATTAACTTATGCATTGATGGGATATATCCATATGTTTTTCTTTTCTATGAATTAGCCCTGACTATGCTAGTGGTCACACAAATATCTAGAGTTATAGGTACCTAATGGCTAGATTTTTGTTTTTAGGAAATATGGTATTCACATGATGCGTGTGTAGTGTTCTACCCCTCAAAGTTTAATTGAATCTTTCGATAAACAACGAAGAACAACTAATCAGGTTCCAGTTAAAACTTTATTGTCTAATAACACATAGGCATCAGCCGTTCTCGATAACAGTTACAGGTGGTAGAGTTTGAACTCTATGGCACGTTCGACACTAGGCCTTCTAGTGTCTGCAGTTAATATTCCACATTTACCTTCTCCGTGCAACAGCACAGAGAAGTATTATAATATGGTAGCCGGGCAGCCGCCAACCATCGCTCACGATGGTCAGTCGCGGCTGGACTGACCCTGAGGAAGACCGTACAACGGCCTTATATACACCAGAGTCGAGGGCCATGTGACTAGGTGGTGACGTGGCGCTGGACTCCAGCGCCCCCAGGCGTCGGGTAATAGAGGTGTTCTCGACGTCGCCCACGAGGACCATGAAGGTACCTCGAAGACGACGCGGGACCACCACACCACCCCCCACTAAACTGAAACGAGGTCTCTGAAAATTCAGAGATCCCGGATCAGTCTAAACAAATAGATAATAATTTAAACTACTGAATCCGTCAACATGGTCAACAGACACAGTAGGGGAATATAGAGAAATATGTAGTTTCTACTGTACTGTAGAAAAAAAATTATTATCACAGTTAATATAAGGCGCTGCTCCATCCAACGTTGGAGACCAGTGTCGAAACACTGCTTCACGACCTGCTCCTGGTCGATCAAAGGGAGGCACGACCGGGTATGGTAACCGGGGTCATGTCGTTTCCTCCCTGTCTCGTTGAGAAGCTCCTTCCAGCGTAGGAAGCCCACCGATAGTGTACAGTACAACTATGATGGTCCTTCGACCGTGAGGCCGAGGATGTGTGGCACCACCGGGTCCTAAGACCGGGGTGGCGTCGGATCCACACAGCTTCGCAGCGAGGTACGGGGACGGGAAAGGTACCCCCACTCGTGGAGGGTACACCGTCGTCCGGGAACAAGTTCCCGGGGGTTCCATGCTGACATCGAGACTCTGTTTGATGTCAGCGGTCCGAACTCAAGAGGAGGAACAGTAGTATCATACTACTGATCCTCCGAGATAGACCCTGTAGCGGCGTCCATTTCCGCCTGCTCTCCGTCAGTGCGCTCATCATCATGTTAGGCACTGGTGGCTAGCTGGCTGGAAAACGTGGGCAACTCCAGCAATGGAGCCACGCGGTCCATTGTCGTACTCCAAGCCTCGTTAGAGGTCTCGGGTGCATCTCAGGAGTCTCCCTCAGCATCTGAGTGGAGGACTGCCGAATCTGCAGAGTCGCTTCCGTTGTCGTGATCGCTCTCTCGACCTTCATGGTCGTCCTGTTCTCCCTGGTCAGGGGGAGCCGTTGGAGATTGACCGACGACATCGACGTCCCCGTCTACGTCCATCGATGTTCCACCTCTGCAGGTTCTACTGCACTGGTGGAAGCCGACGGGTCTGGGCAGACGGCTGCACTCGCGGGGATCAGAGGTGTGATGCCATGAAGATCCGGATGGATTTTCGGGGACACCACTCTCTGAACCGGTGGCGGTGCAGGCTCGGTGGATCCCAAGAGGTCGACCAAGGGAGCCGATGAGGAAGGCGCGGTTGCTGGCGGGTAGACGGAGGCGCCGAGAGACCTACCAGGGGTGTCAGGCTTGTCCTGCACCACCTGCTCTCCACCCAACATCGTTATAGCCGAGCTCAGACTGTCTATCCTTGGAGATAACTCTCTATTCTGACCTAAGATTAGACTGAGCTGCCAGCGTCCTGACGTCGGGAACCACTCCACCCTCGACAAGGTACCTCTGCGCTTCGCGAGAGGGCTCAGTTCAAACGGGTTTCAGGGACGCCATGGTGTTTGTCCTTCATCCATTCCGAGAGTTGGACCCCGAAGACTCTAAAGAATTCGCGGTCGATTTCCTCCCAGCCTTCTATGATAGCATCCCTCTTGGTGATATCATATTGGGCCTGTGACTCGAAGTTATTGAGCCGCGTGCGGACATCAGTCAGACGAGAGTCCATCTCCATCTGAACGGTCTGACGCGCCTCTTCCCCGGAAGGAGCTCGTTACGGATGGCCATGTTTGTTCTGTCAAACAGGCCAAACAAGTAGGCACTCGCTTCCTCACGAAATGCCTCACCGAAATGGTCGATAGCAGGGCTACCCGTCATCTGTAGAAGTCCCTTACAACGTTCCACGAACGTCTTGGGGACCCCACATTCGACGCCATCGCCGTATGCAGGCTGTGCCAACTCCCAACGCAAGGTTGCTGTCGGGGTGTCGGCGCCTGACACAACGTGGGAGAAGGTGGCTCCTGCTCCCGAGGTCAGTGTCGCACCTCCTACATGGACACGCGGTGTGGCAGCTGGGGTGCTGTCCTCTGCCGCTGTAGGTGGCTTGACAGGAGGAGACGAGTTGGTGGTCACCTTGGGTTGTCGATCACGATCACTCCGGGATTCCACCGTCTTGCCTCCAGGCTTAGCACCACTGGTGCTGGGTTTGGCTGAACCAGTCGAAGCAGTCTTCGACTTTTTAGGAGCCGGGGCCGGGGTGGGCTTCGATGCCTGCACGGGCTTCGAGGGGGCCACCTGCGACTTAGGCTTCTTAGATTCAGTCGAACCGGCAGACTTTCCAGCGTCCATAGAGTGGGGTCTCTTGTTCCCACTCGTAGAGGCTGTTGGTGCTGGGTCTCGAGGACGACTGGCTTCCCGCTTCTTCCGCTGCTCTACCCTGAACTTGGGGTAGGCGCCGTAGAAAGCGGGCATGAGCTCGGGTCTGATATACAGACGCTTCGTAGACGGGGGTGCGGGTGCCATCCGCATCCAGTGTCTAGTTGGCGCGCCTGTTTTCTCATTCCGCTCACACTTTCCGACTAGTGTCTCCACCAGTTGGATAGCGCCCTCGGCATTGTACTTATGGGGCTGCTTATACGACTTTAGATGACGCGCCATCAGACCCCTTCGTGTAGTCACGAAAGGAGGAGAGGTCGGGTCATCGGGGTCCTGATAACATGGAATGGTCTTTTCCACCTTAACACACCCGAACTGCGGACAGATGGCTCGATGCTCTTCCACCAAGTGGCGAGCATACCTGCCATCGGTCGTGTATACACGAGGGGGGAACCCCTTACGTGTGCAGTTCTCGAAAGCACACTGCTGCCCGGGATTGAAGATGCGCCATGCAAAACCAATCCGCTGTCTCTCAGGCAGCGACACCCCCGACGAGTCCGAGGCATTCGTGATGTTCTCGATCATCGAGACATACCAGTCAATGGCATGGGTATCATCCGAATACCACTCCTCGTCATCGCTTCCATCCTTACCGACAAGGCTAGGGAGTACCACTTGACCATTCTTGCGGTAATCCTGAAGCTTGGTCAGGGGCCTGTCGTCGACGTACTCAGCACGTCGCTTAGCAGTAATCCCTGACAGCCGCTTCCACTCATCGACAGCCTTGGCCGTGTCCGGGGGCGAGGATACGATGCTCTCCACGGCACCGGCATCGACCTCCGACGGCTCGGTTCCAGGCTCCGGGAGAGCAGTGGACTCACTGCTCTTCTCGCAGACTGGAGCCTTCTTGGCTGCGGATTCCTTCTTGCTACCCTCTTTCTTTTACACCTTAGGGATCTTGAAGTCTTTCAAGGTCCCTTTGGATGCCTTCGATTCTGCGGACTTCTTGCCCTTAGAACCCGAAGGGGTAGCACTTTTCGATGGAGCTGGTGTCGACGGCTCATCGACCTCCATCTCGTCGGGGGAGGAGTCCCTCGAGGCTGCAGCAGCCGCAACTTTCAAGTCGCGCTTCTGCTGCTTTGCGGCCTCTTTCGCCTTTCGGCGGAGCTCCTTCTCCCTCTCCTCGGACTCGGCCAAGGCTTGATCTGCATCCTTGATCTGCTTCAGAAGAGCTGCACTTTTAGCCGAGGTAGACTCAAGCTCCTGCTCGGGTCTGGTCCTCTTGGACTTCTTCTTCTTCGAGAGAGAGAGAATGGGGTTCGAGAGAACACGAACCTGCACTCAGGCAGGTCGTGTCCCTCGACACGAGACGTGGGAGACCTCCTACACTCAGGTAGGAAGTCCCCAGGCGGAGGCGTACCAGCTGGGCTAAGCTAGGCTTAGTCCAGCTAATCTGCGTCCGACTCTCACGAGATGGGCGCAAATGTGACCTCCGGGGTGTGTGACGCGGCCTTTTATCCCTGTGGCGCACGCCTCTGATTGGAGGAAGGGCCTACGTGACCGAGGCGGGCAAACCCTATTGGTCCACAGCGGATCACGCCATGACCAAATAAGGTAATGCTGAAAAATAGAACGACTCACTCTCCTCACACCGTCACGCTCTGGTTCTCCAGTCGCATTGTTTGCATATGCCGTTATTTCTTATGCGGTCTATGGGGCTCCAACACTGTCAACATGGGCAACTAGGGCACCCCCGTTCTACCAGACTACCGGGATTAAAAATGGTCCCAATATGGATCTACCCATCGGGCAGAATCCACCAGCCTATGCTGGGAACCCATCCACACAGTCCGATTAAACAAAAGGGCCCATGTTTTTCATGTTTCTAGTGTCGGATTGTCTCAAACTAAGAGGCAATCGCATGACTACTCGTTGTGTAATTTTTTATTCACCGTCGGCTTCACGTCCACAGACAGATTTACCCAAGAACGGCACCCTTTATTTAAATCCTTATTAAAAGACAGGTTGGTAAAGCTGCTGCTTAGTATTGTGCGATACATCGATTACTGAGTAGGGTTTAATCTAGGACTTTTCCTGATTCTAACCTTTACTGTAGGAACAAGTGTTGAGCCCCGGGGCGGGTTACTATCACCCCCTCCTAGCTCACCGTCCTTTGATGTGGCCGGGCCAACCAGGTTATTAACCCGTTTCCGTCGGCGTCTGCCTCCCATCACTTGTGGCGGTGTGGATGTAGGGGCCAGAGTGTTTGCTCTGGGTTTCCTTTCATCCTCGACACTTGTTGGCCGTTCCTTTGATGAGCCTTGGCGCTTAAGCCTTGCTCGAGTCATAGGTCCGGACTGGAGTGACTGATCTCCGACTTCAATCGAAACGTTTCGATGTGAAGTTTGTTCAGTCATTTGCACCTTCAAGGGGGGGGTCGGGTTTCCGACGTTCCTTCAAAGGCGGTTTAGACGCTTTCGACTTATCTCGACGAGCCGGTCGACCACGGCGTCGCTTTGATGGTTTACTGGCGTCCAACACCTCCACCTCGCTCAGCTTTCGAGCCTTTTGCTGTTGTTTTCGATGACCCTGCTTAGTTTGTTTTTTAGACTGAACTTCCGGTCGCAACCTTTCGATCTCTATTTCGACCTGCTCAGAAACAGACTTAGCCCTTTTCGTGGCCTTACGAGAAGGTGAATCATCATCAAGTTGTGGCTGCAACAACTCGACAGTCTGTGATAGTTCCACGCCCAACCACCGACATACTCTATCAACATTGCTCTTTTGCAACCGCCCACGGGACGATCGAAGTAATAATGTCGACTCAGAGAGGACAGAATCCACTACGAACGGCCCATCCCAGTTGGGAGCAAGCTTCATAGCTGCTTGGGGGGTGTGGTACCTCACCACCTGTTCCCCAACTGAGTATCTTCTCTGCTTCAGCCCATAGTCATACCCGACTTTCTGGCGTTCCGCAGATTTACCTAGATTTTCTCTTACCATGCTGTAACTCTCTCAACCAATCTCGAAGCTGTTCCATGAAAGTAACGGAACAAGGGACCTCGAGTGGGTTCTCGATTGAGCCGAAAATCACATCTGCAGGCATGAGAATTTCTTCCCCCAATACCATCATATTTGGACTGCATCCAGTAGAACTGTGTTCACAGCTGTTATATGCTGACATGACATATTTAGCCTGTTCAGTCGTCCATATGTTTGTTGTCCATATGTTTGTCTACCAACATAGTCAGACTCTGAATCAGTGTTCTGTTGAACCTTTCCACCTTGCCATTGCTCTGCGGCCTGTACAGATTGGTCCTCTGTTTTACAATCGTCAAATATTCACACATCTCAGAGAAGAGAGGAGACTCGAATTCTCGACCTTGGTCGGAATGCAGAAGCAACTGGATGCCAAAGGTCAAGACCCATTTGTCCACGAAAGCTTCTGCACAGGTCTCTGCTGTGTGATTTGGTAAGGGAATAGCGCGTACATACTTGGTGAAGTAATCCTGGATTACTAACATGCAAGTATTCTTGTTTGGCGTGGGTGCAAATCCCGAGATGATATCCATAGCTATCCTCCCGAATCTCACCCCGAACAGCTCTTGGTGCAAAGGAGACTTACCCATGCCCTCACCGGGCTTTACCAAACAACAGGTAGGACAATGTCGAACCCAACGACCTATGTCCTTCCCCATTCCAGGCCAGTAATATCTCCGCTTCACCTTTTCGAGCATTCGTTTTCGACCAAAATGTGCCGCTGTTTGGTGTCCGTGGCAAAAGGAGAGTACCTCACCCCTCAGTTGGCGTGGTATCACTACTTGGACCGTGCGTCTTGCGCGACCCGCCTCGACTTTCCAACGACACAACAAACCTTCACGGAAAGTTAATAGAGGCCATTGCCCAATTAATTTCCGTACCTCGGCGCTCTCGATTGATACCTCAGGCCTAGTGGGTTTAGCCCCCTTAACCAGCCATTCGGCAACCCGTCTGATGTCAGCGTCCGCTTTCTGAGCATCGATGAGTTCATCGAGAGACCAAAATGCAACACCCACCCGGCTGTCTACTAGACTACCTACAGCCGCCAAAACAGCGTTGTGACTGCCGCAGTCTGTGCAATCTGACCTTTGGCATAGCCGCACAGGGATACGACTAAGGCCATCGGCATTCAGATGCTTGGCACCACTTCGATGTTCGATCTTAGAGTTTTTGAGACCGAACTCCGAAAGGTGGGCCGGCCACCTACCCATCATTCCTTCAGCTTCTTTGAAATTCAGGAGCCATTTCAAAGAAGAATGATCGGTGCAGATAGTGAAATTACCACCATAAAGGTAGTGCCTAAACTTCCTGGTGTACACGACAACTGCCAACAGTTCTCTTTTGGTGGTGCAGTAGTTTCGTTGTGTTTTACTTAGAGTGTTGCTAGCAAATGAGATTGGGACCTCCATTCCATCCTGCTCTTGGGATAGAACAGCCCCAATCGCCGTGTTGCTAGCGTCAGTGTCTAAGATAAAATGACCGTCGGGTGTGGGGAATCGAAGCACAGGTGTCTCCTTGAAACTTCGTTTTAACTCGACAAAAGCATGTTCAGCTCTTTCTGTCCATGCGAATGCCTCATAACGACCTCTACTACCTTTAGGTTTTTGGATCACTAAGTCCTGCAAAGGACTTACTAGTTCCGCAAACCCCGGGATGAACTCTCGGTAGTAGGAACAAAAACCAATGATTGAATTTCCTTCACTGTAGTGGGCCTAGCCCAAGTCATTACGTCGCTAATTTTCCCAGGGTTGGCTTCTATACCCTGTTCAGACACGATTTGGCCCAGGTACTCGACTGAAGTCCTAAAAAGCTGAAACTTTTTAGGCTTCAACTTCAGTCCCCATGCTCGAATCCTGTTGAAAACCTCTGCCAGATTCGCCATTGCTTCATCCGCCGTTTTGCCGAAGACGATGATATCATCGAGGTAAACCAAGCAAATCTTACCTAGCAAACCCCTCAACATCTCCTCCATCATTCGCTCGAATGTGGCGGGGGCGTTACACAAACCAAACGCCATCCAATCGAACTCATAGAGCCCCCTCTGGTAAGAAAAAGCGGTTTTCTCGACATCGTCGGGATTCATCCCGATCTGCCAATATCCAGATTGGAGATCGAGACAACTAAACCACTTGTTTCCTCCCAAGGCATCTAAGGATTCGTCGATGCGCAGGAGAGGATAGGCATTTTTCTTATTCACTCCATTCAGACATCGATAATCGACGCAGAATCTCATGGTTCCATCCTTCTTCATCACCATCTGGACGGGACTGGACCAGGGACTAGTACTTGGCCTTACCACCCCCGTATCCAACATCTCCTTAAGTTGTTCATCCGCAGCAGCTTTCTTGCTGAGCGGAATCCTCCTGTAAGGGACTCGGATAGGTTGTGCTTCACAGCTTCAGTCTTTCCTCTGGTTGGGTCAGGTGGGTGTCGCCATACATATCTAACAACCAGGTAGGGAGCTCCCCCGTGTGGGTGCTCGCGATTTCTGCCGTCTCGATGTCTGCAGCTTCTTGCTCGAGACGCATTATCACCGATCCTACCTCCAGTGAAGAGAATTCACCGTTCCTGTCAGCGTACTGTACGGTGCTGACCACCTGGCCTTTCTCCAGGACAATGTCTCGATTCAGTGGATTACAGATGGGAAACACTGTTCGACGGACATTGCTGACAAGGGCAGCCTCACCAACCAACCCAAAACATTTACTCGATGGACATGATTGAATCCGTGGTACCAACAGAGCCAATCATCCTTCCATGTAAATGGAGGGCACTCGACTGACCTAGTCCGGGCAGGTTCGTGCCCGATAGAGGTATTCTCGAACATCCTACTTGATCTTCTGACCTGATCAAGAGCGAATGTCATACCCCTTCTAGGTATTTGATGATCCATCCCCATGTTTCTCATAGTCGTGTCTGCACGACTATGATTCATCCCCCAAGGGTTACCGGACTTGGCCTCACTCAAATGTGAAGCCTCGAACCTGATATCCCTATATTTAGGAGGATCAACATGTCGTCGATAGCCCCTACCATTCTATTTATCTCCGCCTGCTGTTTTGAACTTTCCACCTGTCTCAATTCCGATACTAGGAATTCCAGGCGGCTATGTTCTGCTTTCGAGAGATCTCGCTGCTCACTGAGGGCAAAGAGTTGCTTAACCTCCTTCATGGCACGGTCAAGCCACTCCCTGTAGTCAGAGTTCTCGACTAGGTCCTCTTGAGTGGCAACCTTAGTAGTGCTGCATACACTACTCTCGAGGTCTAGCGGCATGCACCTTCGAGTCCGTCTGCTCCTTCAGACGTTCCTCGAGTGCGAGTTCATCACGAACTTCTTTATTAACCCTGGCTTCGTCAGCCTCCCTACGAGACGATATCTCCCGTCAGAGCCTATCGATTTCCCCACGCATGGCACCCAGAGTATCCGAATCTTGCTGATTCCTCAGAGATTGGGTTACTATGGTCTCAGATTTTAAGGAGTTAAGCTCGGCTTCATGCCTCGCTTTTTGTTCCATTAAAATCTGATATTCCGCCATCTTATACGCGTGGGCGATTCGCTCCTCACAGCGACGACGCATTTCAGCCTCGTCCCTGGCTCGAGCATCCTCGTCAGCTTGCATCTGACAGAGTAACGATTCCCGTTCCTGATGTAGCTGTTCGACCTGCTTTTCATAAGCTGTAAGGTGTTCAGCTACTTCTTCAGTATGCTCGACTGATTGTTGGTTTAGCTCATGCCGCAACTCTTGCAGTTGTTCCTCTAACATAGTCTTCTCTACTTCTTGTAGTTTCAACTTATGCTTAAGGGACGTCTGCTCGTGCTGGGCATCCCGAAAATCGTTTCGAGCCCTCTCGACGCATTCTCGGCGGCTTGATGCAAGGCGGTCGATCTTTGCTTTCAGTGATTGACATTCCATTGCTGTCAATCAACTACGCTCGATCTCTGACTTCTTTTTCGCTGGAGAGCTGTTTGACCTTCTCTTGAAGATCAGCAAGTTCTCTATTTGCGATTTGAGTCTTGTTCGAAGCCTCCAGCGCTTGCTGCCTAAGCTGTTCCAATTTCAGCTCTATTTCTGTACTCTTCTCCTGAGCTTTCGTGGTATTGCTCACGAGAGCATCCAACTGTTGGCGACCCTGGCGCAGTTGGTGTTGCTGCTCTTGCAACAACTCTTCGTTGAGTCCCCTGCCACTGTCTATACTTCCTTGTATAGACACGGGCGAGGGACCCTGGAAAGACCAACTACCAAGGCCCATTGGAGTTCCCACGGGTGATGCTGTCCTTTCTACATAGGACAAACTCTGTGTCCTTAAGAAATTCTCAGCAGCCGGAGAGAGTTGAGTCGACACTCGCCAGTTGAGTAGTCGACTCCTTTGATACAGGCCCAACGGGTCAGTCGATGGACCTAATATCACAGAGTGTTTCAAACCACCACCAATTAGTGGATCATTCACATCCACTAACGGACCTGCAGTCGCTTGATGTTGGTGATGTTGACGAAGGTACCCCTTCATCCAAGTGACCCTGCATGTCGAACTTGAGCTCGCAGTACCTATGCGGACTAAAGTTAACAACTGGTCACGGCACCAGTGTAGTGTTCTACCCCTCGAAGTTTAATCGAATCTTTCGATAAACAAGGAAGAACAACTATTCAGGTTCCAGTTAAAACTTAATTGTCTAATAACACATAGGCATCAGCCGTTCTCGATAACAGTTACAGGTGGTAGAGTTTGAACTCTATGGCACGTTCGACACTAGGCCTTCTAGTGTCTGCAGTTAATATTCCACATTTACCTTCTCTGTGCAACAGCACAGAGAAGTATTATAATATGGTAGCCGGGCAGCCGCCAACCATCGCTCACGATGGTCAGTCGCGGCTGGACTGACCCTGAGGAAGGCCGTACAACGGCCTTATATACACCAGAGTCGAGGGCCACGTGACTAGGTGGTGACGTGGTGCTGGACTCCAGCACCCCCAGGCGTCGGGTAATAGAGGTGTTCTCGACGTCGCCCACGAGGACCACGAAGGTACCTCGAAGACGACGCGGGACCACCACACTTGATTTGTCGAGGGCCACGTGACTAGGTGGTGACGTGGCGCTGGACTCCAGCACCCCCAGGCGTCGGGTAATAGAGGTGTTCTCGACGTCGCCCACGAGGACCACGAAGGTACCTCGAAGACGACGCGGGACCACCACACTTGATTTGTAACTCTGTATTATCTGGGGACTCTTTAAGATACCCATAGTGGCAGTTATCAACAGTGCTTATTTTTACCAATACCAGATATGGCAATGGTGACCCACATTATGTGTCCCAGTAATAGGGAATATTGCTCACTCTAAGTGTTCCGTCCGTTGACCGACATCTCACCTTTTACTGACCCCACCTTTGTACATAGACACTGCAGTGTCAATGTACTAAATAATGCACCACATCATAGTATGGCACTCACAGTGGGTACTGGGGACTGCTTTATAAACATTTAACCCTTTAAAGGGCCACTGATACATTAATGCACACATGCCAATTGGTCGTTATGATGCTCCATTGAAGTGCTCACGAGCAGTCTCACCAGCACTTCATTGATGACGACCAATTGAAATGATGCATTAATGCATCAGCAGGCCTTAAAGGTTTAAGGGCTGACAGTGCATTGATTTATCACACCCGGACATTGGAATAGGCTACACTGTTAAAAGATTCCCTAAATTTAGCATGGAAACTCTGTAAAATTTACATCAATTCACCATAATTTAAAAGAACAGTGATTTCAACTGTAATAACAGTGTTTCACCCTCCTAAGGTTCACGGTACGGGATTCTTTGCAGTTTTCAATGGGAATTCACTGTATTTTTACTGTGATTCACTAGCAATGCAGGTGCCAGTGAATCACCATTTATGTAGGGAAATTTTTTCACTGTGTACTGCTTCTAGGGCTTGCAAATTGGGCCACATCATAATAACAAAACATTGTTGATTTAAGGTTTCTTTCAAAATTTAGATAATTCAATGTATACCTCGATTAAAACAGTCGGTTCCTTCCTCCTTTTCATTATAATTTCTCTGCTCGCAAGAATCATCTTAAGTCCCTGCTCCTTTTTCATTAGTTCAGTTGTTGGGTGTAGATTTAAAACAGAAGAAAAAAAGGCAATATCACGCTGAAGAAATCCATATTAGCCTTATTTTCCCACATGACAAATTTTGATTCACTGGCACCTGCATTGCTAGTGAATCACAGTAAAAATATGGTGAATTCCCATTGAAAACTGCAGAGAATCCCTATACCGTGAACCTAAGAAGGGTGAAACACTGTTATTACAGTTGAAATCACTGTTCTTTTAAATTATGGTGAATTGACATAAATGTCCCTTTGGGAATTTTCCCATAACTTGATTTGTGAAGTTCTAGGATATCAACCGTCTAAGAATCGTGGTTGCAGGAGTGCATCATGCCAACCAATGAGCATGGTACATCAATCAATTGAAGTGCTAGTGAGTGTTCTGGCATTTTATTGGTGCATTATGCCAACCCTCGAGAATAACAACCCTGTAGGGTTGGCATGATGATTGAATGTACCCCTAGTGAGTGAAGTCCCAAGACTGTATTCATACATCATGACAACCAATTTGCAAGTCTCTCTCAGGGGTACATTCAATGGGTATGATGCATCAATGCACTGTTGGCCCTTAAACCTTTAAGGTCCGCTGATGCATTAATGCATCATGCCCATTGGTCATCATGATACATCAATAAAGTGCTGGCGAGATTGCTCGTGGGCTCTTCATGCCGACCCTACAGGGTTGATACGTATGCTCCCAGAGGGT
Organism: Acholoe squamosa; assembly: GCA_949317995.1. Lineage (NCBI taxonomy): Eukaryota > Metazoa > Annelida > Polychaeta > Phyllodocida > Polynoidae > Acholoe > Acholoe squamosa. Next base: position 12,560,990 of record OX439042.1, read on the forward strand.
CGGCATAATGCTCCAATGAAGTGCTGGCAAGAGTCTCACCAGCACTTCATTGGTGCATCATGACGACCAATGAGCATGATGCATTAATGCATCAGCGGCCCTTAAAGGGCTAAAGGTTTATAGAATAGCCCCGGTACCCACTGTGAGTGCCATACATAGATAGAACTAAACGACCTTGGTGTACGAGGTGGCCGATCCACCACGAGGGGGAGGTCTCCCCCAAGGGGTGGATCAGCGACCGAGGACACCAGGGGAGTTTAGTTCTATATTTATTTTATGTTTTTAGAGGTTTAAATAAGGAAAAATTATCAAAATCCGGTACCGTAGTTCCCCGTAAAAGTGCCAATCCGCCATTTTGAATGTTTACATGCACCCAGAACGAGGCTGCAGTGGTGGATCGGCCGCTGTGGTGGATCGGCACACGTTACGCCACTGGGGGTGTGCGGATCGGCTCCCTAATGCTATCTCTACGGGAAGAAGTTATTCACATAAAATAATGTGATGTCCCAGTCAACAAAAAACATTGCAAAACATTTCAGAACGTTTCCCTATGGCTGCTTATCGAGGGCAAAACGTTTAAAAACATTAAAAACGTTTTTTTGACCTTAAATAATGTTTTTTTTTTTGTTGAGTGGGGTGCTGCATTATTTAGTACAGACACTACAGTGTCTATGTAAAAATGCAGGGTCAGTAAAAAGTGAGTCAACGAACTGAACACTTAGAGTGAGCGATATTCCTTATTACTGGGACACATAATGTAGTTCACCATTGCTGTATCTGATATTGGTGAAATAAGCACTGTTGATAACTACCACAATGGGTAACTTATTTAAAGATCGTATCCCAGCTAAAATTTTATCATGGCTCATTAGTGGCACCTTGTGGCTAAGGGGAGCACTGCTTGCCCCTAGAATATTTAGCATTTAATTGTTGTTATGGGAAAGCACCCATGGGTTTAGGGAATTTACAGGGAAAAAAATATTCCAACAGTGCACAAGTTAAATGTCTGAATATATACAAGCCAGATGTTGGTTGTTTCCCACGCTTAGCAGGGATTTTTTTCCCAGGGCAACCTGCTACCCACTCACTTCAACAGACCATATTACCATACTGTATTTCAAAGTATTCATGTAAAAAAAGTTTCACAGACAATCACCATAATATATGTGGTCAATTTGATGATTTTATCTCACCCTTATGGTTCTTTTGAGACATCTATAGCAGGCAAGAACCATTACAAATGAACCACTTACCATAACTCAAATTTGTTGGATCCAATAAAGCACTAGTGAGGCATTTGTTCATTATGTCAACCCTACATGATTTATATACACCCAAGGGGTCATCATTATGCACCAATGAAGTGTTGGTGAGTGTAGTAAATGAGACTTGAACACAACCAATTCTAGCAGGAAAAAGAACACCTATATTTCACCTTTTGCCTAAAATACCAAGATCTAATGGTTGGAATGACAAGTTCAAAAGGATTTGGAATGCCAAGACATTAAAGTCAGTTATAAAGAAACTATAAATAACATTGTAAATGCTTCAAATCCTGAGTCAATTGGACTAATAGTTGTTGAGAAATTGAATTTGAAATTGTTTGTAGAGCCACAGACACTTTATAGGGTTAAACTCATATTGAAGTCGACCTCATGAACCATTACTCTAAAACAGATGGGGCGGGGACGAATTGAAGTTGGTTGCAATGGTTATAAATGTGCACAATGGGGGAGGCAGATTTCTTTTACTGTGGTGTTCACTCTGCAGGCGCTGAGATTGAGTATGATGTCCTCTCACTACACTTGGATCCTTGCTGAACCAGTAAGTGCCTACCTTTTACCTTATAAAGAACCCATGATGCCTTATCCTTCCTGTTCCTCTGCATCGGTGTTTATGATTAAATGCTCGTTTATGACAAAATAAAACAATTCCCAAGTTAGTCTGAGGTGTCCACCCATGGGCTCCTTTGAATATCTTACAATTACTTCATGTATTATAATGTCGATCTGTAGGTAAATAGCGAGTCTGCTATGTAAATGTATAGGTATTATTTCTAAGAAAAACAAAAAAAAACGACATATTTAGGATTTCTAACAACTCCTTTATACTTTATCTATTCCGTGTCTTCTATTCTATAATTTTTTATATATGATTTTGATTGATTTCTTCCTTCTATGTAAATGTTTAGTTTTTTTTTTCTTTTTCTTTCCAAAGAAATATTATAGAGATGTGATTATCTAACACCTCATCGTTTGTGTATCTATTTATTTATTGTTTCTTTTCTTTTCTTTATATCTTTTACGTGGAGGGTTTGTGAAATAAACCTGCCATTTAGATCTTAGACCAAGAGCACTATACCTTCACCCCACCCCTAGAGGCTGTTGCGAAAAGATTGGGATTTCAATTCTGACAGTAGTTGATGCATCTTCTAGTTCGCCTCACTTCTCCACCCAGAAAGACGAATTCCCACCTTTTGCTCAAATGGAATTGACTTGTTCTGAATTAGACTGCATTGCGAAAAGGTGGGGGGGGGAACTGGTACCAGGATTGGTTCCCATAGTAGGTAGGCCAGGAATTAGAGAAACAAAGTAGCCGGGAATTAGTTCTCAATTCACCAATTCCTAACCACTTCTAGCACTTATTGCCTTTTGGCAACCCAATAAGGAATTCATTCCCTTGGATCAGTCAGTCCCATTTGGCAATAGAACCTATGACAAAACCATTTCCAAATCTTTTCGAAACGGCCTCCAGCATGTACCCACTCACCAGTGGGGTGAGAGTAGTAGGAGTCAACATCAGTTTGTGCTGCCTACAGACACCCACACATGGCCATTATGGTCTACAAACAATTCATGCTTCTTTTATGTGACTGATCTACATACAGAGGCGTAGGAAGCAAATCTTCCATTGTGTTTATGAGTTCTTGGAAAATATTGGGGGGGGGCCCAGACATACTCAGGCCCCACCTCCTTCATGATTGGGGGGGCCCGGGCCCCCCTGGCCCCCCTTTTCCTACGCCCCTGACATAGTTAATCAGCAATATCTCAAAAACATGAAATGAAAGCAAAAAAAAAGAAATGATTTTCCAAATTTAATTGATTACTCTGCAAAAAAAAAAGGTGGGTTGTGGAAATGGGGAGGCTAAAAAAAGCATTAAACAATAGGTGCTGAGTAGACTGTGCTGATAGAAATTGAGTAAAATGTGGTACAATTACCAATTCTTGGTTCATTATATGATGAATAACTCATTTAGTAAGGCCGCCCTTTTCATATCTATCCACTAAGCTAGGGATATTGTAATTACAATCATTTCCGTTGTTTTGTGCATATATAGCCACCTTAACCTTAGATTTTAATAAAATATGGGTACAACACCTCTTAAAATTCCAAGCACACCCACAACGTGAAGATGAACCCTTAAGTAATTGCTCTGTCATATTTGCCTGTTTAATTTCCCTGGTGCTTACACGTCTTAATACCACTCTCAACAAGACTGGTGCTTATTTACAACATAGTTGATGTTGATTTTTTTTTATTTCTGTAGCCATGCAGCTAATTGAGACCAGCATGTTTTCAGACATCCAGATCTTAAATAGTCCACTAAGTACTGACAATTGTCATTTCAGTTGTCCTATGAGGTGGACCTGTCAGGCTATAACTATACCCAGGTGAACCTCTCTGTGTTCCACCTGGGCCCTGACCTCAACCCGCCACACATCGACCTCCAAACGAGGCTGGTCAAGGACGCGCTCACATTGGTTCTTGCAGCCTCACTCTCGTACAGCTCCCCGAATGCACGGCGTCCATGTCCAGTTCCACCCTGTATAGAGTATATTCAGGGTTCACAAGTACATCCATATCTAAGGAAGGTAGGCTGATTTAGGGTTTCAGATGATATGATATTTAATTAGAGTAATAGACACTAAAGAAGGTAGGTACTATCCCACAAAAGCCGATTTTTTCCCAATTTTGAATTGGGAGCAAGTTGGTCATCCCGATGAAATTCCAACAACATCCGGTCAAACTAAAAACAGAAAAAACATTTGCCGGAATTTTGGGGGAATGCAATGAAAATGAAGCATGAAAATTATGAAATTTCATCCAATATATTTCTCTCAGATATGATTAAAGTTAGGGCGATATTGGGCTAATTTTTATTAATTGGCTTGTAAAAGTATAGAAAAATTTGGTCGGATTAGCAAAAATTCGCCCCGCTGATGGAAGTGGTACCAGCGCTTTAACCCTTAGTCATTTATAAATGATCCTCATATCCACCCCATAATAACAATACCAAAATAGTAATATTAATCAGTGTTTTTGACCAAATGTTTACATTCAACTCTTAACTCGTCCTCCAGGAGCCTGTGGTTGGTCTCACTGGTACCCTAGTCTTTGGTAACCATGACAACACCAGGACCAATGTCTCCCTCAGACTCCTCACCCTCACAGAGAGTGGACTCAGACAGGTCAGTTCTAATGGGGTTTATATTGAGTATGATTGATTATGTGGAACTCATCAAGAGTATTAATACATCATGCCCATTGGTCGGCAGGATACATGAATGTAGCCCTGGCAAGTAACTCCCCAGTCTACATTCATACATCATGCTGACCCAACGGGGCTGATATGTCCCCCGAGGGTCAGCATAAGGATTCAAGAAGTGCAGACATGCCAGCGCTTCATTGGTGCATCATGACGACCATGATACACTCCTGCATCGGCTGCCCTTAAAGGGTTAACTCACTACAGTGTTAGCAGGATGATAGAGTGAGGTTTAAGGTTTCACTGGGACAAGATCTAATTGATTAGATGATAGGATGCAATTTACAAAGTACACGAAAATGTTGTAGTGTCTCTCATTCATTCTCAAGTGTTGTTTTATTTGGTCTTCAGTGATGGTTCACTTAGGTAATTGGATCCTTATGATATATTATAGAATTCAATATTGCACACCACCATCAGCCCCTGGAATATAACTGCCTTTGGTCAAGTTACAATATAGGGTACTTCAGTGCAACACTATTGGTTAAATGCTTATACTGCAGGTTAGAAAAATTGAATAATCGGTTCAGACTGGTTGTTTATAGTCTATCAGCATCACTATGAGATAATTCTTTCGGAAGATAAAAGTGCCTTTGTCAGATTCAGGACTAACCTGTTTCTTAGTACGCCCTAAGAATGAATGATAATCCCTAGATCATGGTGTGAACTAAGAACTTAGTACCCTTGTTTATCTTCAAATTTCTCTTAATTTCTTATCAAAATACATATTTCTGATGTCACCATAGGTGGCAAATGTCTATATTTTACATAGACACTTTTTTACAGAACTAAAATTAGAATATTTTCTGAGAAATGGCTATATACAATCCTCCCCCCGGTTTTTCTATACTAGAATTGATTTGCTAATTTTTTGTTTAATTTGCTAATAAATATGATGAACCCACAAGATTAAAGAATAGATAAATGCCTACAAACAGACGTTTTCATTTGAAGTGCTGTTTGCTAAGGGAGTAAATGTATCATTTAAGTACCAAATGATGCAGTGGTTTCACTATCCCACCTTTGACCCCAATAATGTATGCACAGGTAGGTGTCCAGTGACCAGGGCTCTGATTGGCCCATACTCCTGTAGAGGTGAGTGTCATGGTCCAGTGCACACACAAGATACAGTGTACATCCTAAGACCATGCATGGTATCAGAATCTTAGTACAGACTAAAATCAGACTGTTGTACTATGATCCTGGTGTGTCCCAACAAGATATCCCTGTCCCCAACCTGTTTATATCAGTGATGAGATTTGGTTTGCCCCCCTTCTCAATGCTACCTAGGAGATTATCACTTTGTCTTTTCCCTCCTTTTTCCCTTGCTAGAGACATCATAATTTGTTTAGGAGATTATCTGTTTATTTCATCCCCTTTGACCTTGCTAGGTAACAGTTTGTCTATTTGTCTTTCTTATTCTGTCTGTGCTAAATAGGAGATTATTTGTTTCTCCCTTTTGTCCTTGCTATGTGGCAGATTATGTGTTTGTTTTCTGCCATTTGCCTTTGGTAGGTAGGAGATTGGTCATCCTCAGGAGACTCAGTGGGTGAGCGTTTGGTGATGGAAAGAGAGGGAACGCTCAACATGAGACGCTATGTGGGACCTTACCCACTTGGACGGGAACCCCTTAATATTGTATTCATGGAGGTAGGCCTTCATACCAGATCTATATGATTACAGTAACCTAAGACAGAGACGGGTTAATTTGCATAATAGGCTAACAATTTTAAGCACACAATGTTTCTCATAAATGCATAATATCTTCATCAATAGCAAAATATGCAAACATATCTTATATGGGCAGATTTGAAAAAACAAACATCTTTCTAAATGTGCACCATAGATTAGAAATCTGATGCGATAGTCTAAGATCTGAATGGTTTATTAACAACCTCTATGAAAAGCATTGTCACAAAACAAAAGAATATTGAAGGTGGGAATCAACCATGTACTGGCACTTCTGTCTCTTTGCTGCTAAATTCTATATTTGCACTATCATCGATTTCACATTCTCATTAGGTGCCAGGTTATTCTTCTGCTTTTAAAACGTAAACCCTGATTGATTGATGCAGGATGCACCCTTTGTAATGAAGAAGCGAGATCACTTCAGAAGACAGGGTAATGACCGGTACGAGGGTTTTTTGGTGGATCTTATCGACCATATAGCTCACTCACTCAATTTCCAGGTAAGGACAAAATAGCTTTTTGAGGAAAAGGTAATAGTTTTATGTGAGGCCTACCAATGCTATGGTGGCCCATAAGGGTGCCATGGTTCATTTTCTTTTTAAATAAAGACATACTGTATTGGCCAATATAAGCACCAGGGGGTGCCCTACCCCCGGCCTATATTCAATACCACCTGTGGTTATACAGGCCAATGGCAGGCTTCTTGAATGCATGATTCTGGTTTCCTGCTTTGTGAGACCCTGCTCCAACCCATTCAAGTAAGAAATGCTTGGATATCCAAGGTGACAGCGTCTTATGATAGCGTTTGCTCGTGATGCAAATTAATATCAAAAGGGACCAAATTGAAAATGCATTGTTCAATGATAATTAAGTGTACATGATTTTTTTAACCCCACAGTATAATCTGTATGAATCACCGGATGGTAATTATGGATCCAATCACAATGGGGAATGGAATGGAATGATCAGAGAACTCATCACAGGAGTAAGTAGTACCTTGTTACATTTATAAATTAAAACTGGAATATGTGACATAGAAATTTCTCATATGGGAACACTCTGTTACTGTGCGGTAGTAGGACATGGAGAGAGAAAGAGAGAGAGGTAGATAGAGAGAGAGAGAGAGAGAGAGAGAGAGAGAGAGAGAGAGAGAGAGTGGGTGAGTGAAAGAAAAAGAGGGAGAGACAGACATACACAGACACAAAGTAACAGACAAAGAGATAGAGAGAAAGGGAGAAAAAGAAACCGAGACAAACAACAAGACAGAGAAAAAAATGACAGAGAAACTGAGAGAGGCAGCCGGAGGTTAGGAATTCCAAAGTAACCAGATTGTTATGTTACTTGTTACTCATGATATTTATATATTTATATATTTTAAAAGTAAATAACTCTTAGCATGATGGCTTTTTTTCCAGAATGCATCCATGTGCCTTGGTGCCATCTCCATAACATCTGAGCGGGAGACAGCTGTAGACTTCACCAAGCCGTTCATGCAGAAGACGTTTAACATTTTGATAAAGAAGCCGCTAGAGAAAACCTCTCCTTTTCAATTTCTGTGGCCTTTCTCCACACACATATGGATTTATACATTGAGTGTGCTCGTAGTGGTCAGCCTACTGCTATTCCTTATGGACAGGTTCAGCCCAAGTTTTTCTGAGACCAAATTCAACATCTCAGAGAGCTTCTGGTTCATGTATGGCTCTTTGGTTGGTGCCGGAGCCGAAATGTTTCCCCGGACGGTCTCCGGGCGGTTACTGAGTGCTGCCTGGTGGTTTTTCTCATTAATATTAGTGTCATCATATACAGCAAATCTAGCTGCTTTCCTCACAGTCACTCGGATCGAGACTCCAATTAAATCGATACCAGATTTAGCAAGTCAAACGAAGATAAAGTATGGGACAGTAAAAGATACATATGCACATTCTCTCTTTAGGAGTTCTAAGATTGAAGTAATTAAGAAAATGTGGAACTTCATGGATGAACTTAATCCTGACTCCATGGTGGACAATACTTCTGTGGGCATAGAGAAGGTGAAAAATGGAGATTACGCCTTTATTTGGGATTCTCCGATTAACAGGTTTACCGCCATGCATGAATGTGACACCATGGTGGTTGGAGACTCATTCGATGAGAAAGGACTAGGTATTGGTGTTCCAATTGGAGCTCCATATCGCGATGAAGTAACAATGAAAATATTGAGTTTGCAAGAAGATGGAACTTCACAAACCCTTGTTGACAAGTTAGTATCACCTTACTTATTATGTTGATAGTTGTGATACTTAATTCACAGCCAGTGAGAACAGAACATTGGACAGTGGGATCAACATTGATCAACTACTGTTTTGTGCCCACTGGGTTTGCATACTAACTGTCTCCAACTCTCGTTTCCTTATTAGATAACATTGTTTGGCTGGTGGATATTTATGTTATTTACTCAGCTGCTCAAAATAAAGCATGTCTCTCATCCCTATACGCATCGAATTTCAGGTTGCAGTGTCAGTGATGTAGAAACCCAGTATTGAGGCAAATTTAGATTCTGAAATGCAATGATTCGTACATATTTCAAAATAATATTTCAGCCACTTTTGGGCAACTGCTGTTCTTCAGATATCAAACCAAGACCAACTGTAAAACCTAAAAATAGGAAAGTTACTGATATCACATGTTCCATGATTGGAATATTTTTTTAATTTCTCTCACCTGTATGTTCCTATATGCTGATATGTTATAAATCATACTTCTACCTTCAGATGGTGGGGTTCAGGACAGTGCCAAAGCTTCCAGGAGACAACAACTTCTCGTACCAAGGAGCTTTCTATGCCCAACATAGCGGGTGTCTTCCTCGTCCTGGCCGGGGGAGTCATTGTGGCACTTTTGGCTTGCATTGCTGAAGTCATGCATAGGAAAATTAAGGATCGACTCCTACGAAAGGTACAACAGTCCACTAAAGTATTTGAATTTTAAGGTAGTGTTATATTCTTAAGGTACACTACATTGAAACTGGATTGCATTATTATAACGCAAAAGTATAATTCTCTCATGATCCTGATGGTTGATAGATCACTGCACTGATGTCTATTAGGATTCAAGTCATTCACATGTCATTTGTCAAATAGGAAAGGGCGCACTTCCAGAATTGTCTTTACTGGTTTTGTGCAATGCTGGAAATGCCCCCTTCCTAGATTGCACCTTTTTTTACATTCGAATGGAACATGTGTACGGTCTGAAACTGTATAGGGTACTGCCTAATTTAAATCTATTTGATGAGAAAGTAGCCCTAACAGCTAATGCCTTCTTTGACCACATCAAGTATTTATTTAAAAAAAAAACACATTTACAACATTTTTCATAATATTTCTACTTCGGTACCCATGCCATGTTTTTTTTGTGTCTACCTATATGGCCAAATGGCACCTAGAACTAAGACCTATAAACTTTTGGTCTCCCCTGATGAGGGGTCAAAAAGTGGCCTTTCCTTGCTCAAAACACTACAACAGTGATTTTTATAATTAATATGAATGTCAACAATGGTTTGCACTTGTTTTAACAGACTGCACTGCAGGATGCTGAAGCAGATTGTGTCATGTCGGCACTCCCCAAGTCCAAACCATTCACGACATGCACCAACTCGCACCATAAGGGGCAGGAGGATGCCCCACAGGTCCGGTGACAATGGATAGTTACTGGCCCGAAGTAGGAACCCACACCTACAGGCCACTAACATTGTATATGTGGAAGAAAGGTAGAGGACAATATGAAGCCCCAAAGGGACTGGTAGCCTTGATCTTATAATGGAAGGTGAAGATTGTGGTTGGTTCTATCAGGGTTCGAACCTGATACCTCTCATACCACAGTTAGGTACTCTACCACTAAGCTACAGAATATTCTCATCCCTCTCAATCAGTTAATGAAGTGGTAGAGGGTATCTGACACCTGCCAGCTAGTGAGATGACCACTGTATTGGGACAACAACCACTCAAACAAAGAACCAAGGACATGTAAGTTACTGCCACTGGCGAAATCATATGGAACAGATGGAAAAGAATTTAAGGCTTTCACTTACTAAAAGCCTTAATGTGGCGATTGAAATTACTTGAAACAGATGAACAAGCAGTCGGTAGAAATGAGAAGAGTCGATTATAACTCACCATTTCACACCAGACCAACAGATGAACGTTACCCACATCTAGAGGTTACAAACACTTTATATTTGTACGAATTCTAGAGAACCTGATAGGTACTAAACCACGGGGTAGCATTTGTTTTAAGATAGAAGGTGAAAATTACCGTTTGAACCTGGTACCTCATACACTGCAGTGGAGCACTCTACCACGGAGCTACACAGTGCTACACTCCTGGAGGGCATTTCTCAAGATGGTACGACTGGGCACAGCTGCTACAACTTGAAACTCTTAAGATTGGAGTGGGTGATCATAGGTAATGCCCTATGACTGCTCTGTATGATCATCACTTAATGTAGTAATTACATTGGTCTGGGGTTTGGTAGGGCAGTGGCACCAGTGCAATCATTAGTGACCACAAGATGCAGGGCTGTGATGGCATTGGAGTAAGGGATACCCACTACGGCTTGAAGGGGGCCGAGTCATACCATCTCGAGAAATGCCTTCCTGAACATGAAAACTCTCACCTAAGAGAATAGAGAAGAACATTGAGTTCTGCTGACAGGGAAAGATGGCAACTCAGATATCATTGTACTGCTTCTCTTATCATGATAAGCTCGAACACTGGATTACCTTTGACATTGCCACTGGCATTTGAATGACACAAAGGAATGGGAAGTCAAGTGGTGCCACCTAGGTAGGAGTATCAGAGTGTGTCCAAGAATATCACCAGCTGTCATGCCTGGAGGGCATTTCATGATCAAGCTTATCAATATTATCAAGACATAATCCTGTCCTGTGGGTAAAGAAGAGGTTTATATACATACTAACTGTCTAATTGTGTCTCTACTTAAACAGCTGGGCCGTTAACCCGGTGGACACAGAATATTAAATCAATTGGTTGATTGCCCAATCCCCACTATGCTACACTGGCAGCAGTGAAATGCTGTGTTCACTGAAACCCTGTGTCCTATAAGGTGTTGAATTGGCAAGTAGAAAGGGTACCAGATACACCATAATTATAATGTAAATAACAACAATTAATAGAACAAAAGATAAGGCGTGCCGCAGGTAACGCTGCTGCAGCTTTGCCGATAGATGAGCCCTGGCTTATAAGGGTATTATCAGCGGTGAGAAACCAACTCTCAACATTGGTTAGTTTTGTGTCAGCTAGGAAAGTGCCAACTCTTGTAGACAAAAAATTACTTCTGGATAATCTGAGAAAATATAATGGGGACACGTTGGCCAGATCTAAAATATGTCAATTGTTACATCTGCTTCAGTATTAGATGTGAAATGTTTTAGCATGGCCCTATTCCAGTTTAGAACAACTACAGAGGAGGCGCATATAGCTCCTGTGATAGTAAATATCTCTTAGTGTTGTTCATTGATACTTGTCCCTTGTAGGTTATGGTAGATATATGTACTACTGTGGATGTCTAGTGATCAATGAAGAAATAAAATTAATATATAATCAACATGGTTGTGATTTCATAAATGTTTTGCATTCCTACTGCAGTGTGATGTACCATTTTACAGTTTTTGCCATGATGATAATAATGGCATGGTGTGGAGACTATCCCAAAAGGGGACGGCAGCAAGGGCTAATGCACTGAGGCTCTAAACCTCTAGTTAAACCTCTAGGCAATATAGAATGTCACAACAATATTTGGAATACTAAAACTCCTACAAAAAAAGAAAAGATAGTAATTAGGGAATCTTTCTTTACCTTCGAAACATCTGTAAAGAGTCAATCCAGTAAAGAAGTTAGCTCCATATAAAAGAAATTGATAAATGCAAAATAATAGTAACCCAGGGGTCAGTAGTAGGAGGTCCCAGTAACATCCTTATCTTATCTCTTATCTTCACTCTCAGTCCCAATTGTAAATGGGCTATAAGGACCACTGTAGTGGATGAAGTAGAACCCACTGTCGGGTCATTGGATTTGTACTGACAGTAAGGTTACTACTGGAGGGTGTTGCTCCTATAGTAAAAGGAAGAGCTGGCTAGAAATGCCCTCATTTCCAGTCCTTTCTTTTTATGTAGCTATAACTTGTCCCTTTTGTTGCTCACAAGTGGGCATTCAAGTATGGTGCTAAAAGAAGGGGGGGATTTAAGTAGGTACCTATTTGGGAGAGGTCAGTCAGTATAATAAACTATAGAGAGTGTGACATGAGTAGGTACCTGGTAGAGCAGCTCTCTCTATTTTAAACAAGGCAGGTGACTTTTCAGACTGATGTGGTGAGTGCAAGTACTTTAGTGAAGCAGTGCACAAATTGTTTAGAAAAGAGGGCACATACACTGCTAAAATGGTGTTTAGATCCTAAACACAATTCTAAACATATTCTTGCAACGTTTTTGTAATCACATTAATTTCCTACACATGTTTAGCCAAACAATGTGCTTAGCTCAAGTGTTTAGAAATCTAGGTGTTTAGGTTTAAACTTTGTGTTTAGATATCTATGAATTTCTGTGTTTAGATGTTTATGAATTTTTGTGTTAAGATGTCTAAATGCTTTGACAGAGAGTTAGGGTGTGCAGACATGTATACATTAAAAAAAAAGATGTCTTTTGTTTGTTTTCTCATTTACTGGGGGGGGGAGTATTTACATGTCAAAGTCTCCAAAGATAGCCACACCTATTTACGTGTGCATGTATGTACACACTGCATCAGAATGAGAGACTTGAGAAAGTACAACAGCTTGGCAGGAAGGAAATTGCTTTGTCTATTCCAGAATAACATGAAATAGGTGTCAGTCATTGAGCTTATTGATTATTTCATGCTAATGATGGTGGTGTAAGGTGAATCTAGTCAACTTTCTTTTGCCCTTTCTATTCTCATGACATTCAGTGAATAGAAACTATAATAAACATGGGATTTGGGTACATTTGTCACAAAAATTGATTATAATTGTGTAAAGATAGTCCATTCAAAGGTAGTGCTGCTACCTGGTGGATTCAGCATCCATGTATCTAAACATAATGATGTTTAAATCTAAACACTTATTATTCAACTGTTTAAACTCTAAACATCTAAACATGTTTAGCAAAAATGTTTATGTAGTTAGAATAAAAGTGTTCGTTTCCTAAATGTATAGTCGATGAGACACCTAACTGGCCTATATGTTTAGGTTTTAAACGTGTTTAGACCTAAACATGTTTAAAATCTAAACACCATTTTTGCAGTGTACTCACAGCTCTTTTTACAATAGGAGCAACACCCTCCTATTTTCCAAAAATAGAAGCAATCTACTGTTAAAAGCTTGCACCAGTCTGATAGTGTGTGATCTCAAAACACCTCATGTGTGACCAGAATTATACGGATTATAAAAAATAGGAGGATATCAACAGAGTGTTAGTTGAGTTGTATCCTCCTAGTAACCATCGATAATTTACAAGACAATAGCCGGAGCTCCAATAGAAACGAACTAGCATCAGCGTAAAGCCCAAGCTCCACTAGCGGCACAAAAATGCAGTGGCAACATTACCTGTTGTGCTCAGTTCTGTCTGATATTGTTGATATTATATAGTGCAGTGGATTGTTGTTTCTGCTTGCTTCTTCAACGCAAGATGTGAACACTAACGGACAGAACTAAATTTGTGTCACAAGGAACACTGCCTTCTTTTGGAGCTCAAGCTAAGCCTGTGACAATGGATTTCCTTTCCTTTCTTCTCTATTTGGTTCGCATATGAAACAGTTGTAAAATGATGCACAAATTCCGTCTATGCTGCAGCATGCTGGACCCCATGAATTATATCTATGCATTCGCTTGAAGTAACCAAGATATGATGCCGCCATAATGATGCGAAACTGACAGTTTCGAGAAAAAGGCAAAACTGATGACTATATTTCACTTATAAAAACAACCTTTGGTGATATTAGATCCATTCTGAAATAGAGAGATTTTCTAAAGGCATTATGCCATAATTTACTATAGCAGACATGAAAGTATCAAATTATAGCACCAAAGGTTGTTATAGCAACTTTTGAAACGGATTTGACTAATTTTTCTACTAGTAGAGGTTTTGTCCCTACACTCATACCAGGTGGCAGCACACCTCAGACGACCAACCAGGCTTCTGTTCGTAATGCCACACATCTCAATTTACTCGAAGAAATAACTATCTATGTACCAAGCATAAACCTGAACAGTGAGCTATAGTGTAGTATCTAAAATGAAACAGTACAATACACACTATTGTACAAGGAATCTTCTTGAAAGTAAAGATGGATCTCCGGCAGCTGTGGGCAAGGATTTCACCGATATTGCAATCCCAGTGGAGACTTTCCACTAACATGAACAAGTGTTCATGCCTTTTCATGGAATGAATACCTTCTCTGCAAGCACAGCTCCACTAAATTACACATTCTTTCACCTCAGGCTGCTGGCTTCTCAAGTAACATAAATATCATAGGAATTGTGGAAGCAGGTGAATTTGAGTTTACCTGAAAGCAGTTTAATCAAAAGTTTCCTTTTTTAAATAAACAAATGAAAAGTAGATTAAGATCACCCTGTTTTATCGCATTTAGGCTTTGCAATAACCTATCAATTATGTAACATTAATCAAGATTGTCTTGTTGCTGCAAATGGCTTGTAGAGATAGTCTCTCTACAATTTGCTGTACATGTACAGCCGATTGAATACATGTACAGACCAAACTGGAGTTCATAGTATGATATTTACATAAGACTAGCAGATGGCTGTACCTTAATTAGGGCCACATGCACTGCCGACGGATGGACCATCCATCGGCTTAATCCGTTTTTGTTTTTCTTATGGAGAAAAAAAAAGGATGAATGGAGATGGATGGTCAATATGTGGGCAGTGGATGTGGCCCTTTAGCATTTTAACTCACCAGGATACGTTTTATTTTATTTTCAAGGTACATTGAGCGCAACATTGAATACCCGAATTATATACAAAGTATATATACAAACGGATTGTACCAGTTATTATCATCATACCCATTCTTCAATGCAGATAATGACCTACCAATATCAGAATATAAATGCTACTGCTATATTTGTAAAATCTTTTTGATCAGTAAACCAACCTATTCTACTCAGATCGATTTATGGAAATGGCCTATGAATTTATTGTTACGTAGCTAGTCATTCCATCTGTGCAGATTGTGAGGTAACTTCTAATTGCATCAAACGATGTGATCTCTTCATCTTCTTGGGGTACTTGGGTGCGTTTGTCTCACTGGACAACATTCATTCATTATTGGACCAACATGTGTCATGTTTACATATTAACAGTTGTTTCAGGGTTGAAATATATTTGAATCTGAAAGCTGACACAACATAATCGAATCAACTATGATTCAATATCAAATCATCAGTGTTGACTCAACATTATTTCTATATTGATTCAATGTTGTTTCAATGCTGATAGTTGTGAGGGGCTGTGAGGTGATTCTGATGTAATTGACATGCCACAGTTGGAGCAACATTAAAATTGACATTGTTGATTTAATGTTAAGGGAATCAATGTTGACACAACATTGAGAACAATATTTCAAAGTTGATATGTCAACTGTTGACCGCCTGTTGAAATGGTGATTGTTGACAAAGTTGATATGGAATCATGGGAAAAGGTGGGTTGATCAACACTTTCAACAAATATCAAACAGTTCTCAATGTTCTCTGCCCACTGGTTTAGATCGGCTTATCTGAATGCACTACCTGCCTGTTGGTTACTTTATGATGTATTTTCGTCCTATTAGAGAAGCATTCCTGCATTAAGTAAAACAGAAACTCCGCAAACTCAACTATCAAGTACACTGTGATTCGTGACCACAGGTTCAATGTCCCCCCCCCCATGGATGACAACAGAGATGATATAAGCATCTTTGCCTCATCCAGAACAACTACATACTCAGAACGTGGCATAGAAATGTCGAGCATGAGAAAATTGTTTTTGGTGAAGTGATAGGTATTTTCTTTGTAAACTACAGTTGAATTAAGTAAGCTTTTTCCATCAACATCCTCTCAGATAGTCCTTAGGAACTGGTAGTAGACACCTTTTAAAAAAAACATTCTCTGAGCTGATTTCTTTGAGGAACTGTCTGTGCATGGATATAGTAGGCCATGAAGTCTGACTGATATGGGTGTTGTAGTCTATCTGTAAATGTTGAACAAATGAAAAAATGAAGTGAAATGACAAAAAAAAAGTATGTCTAAGGTCGTATGGTTTAAAATGCTGAAAGAATGTTTTCAAGTGCTTTTTCTAATAGTGTACAATCAGCTGGAATAGCCCGAATTCAACACTTTATAATATTGCAAAAAGTATGGAAAAAATTAGCTAGAGTAGCAAAGTTTTGACTGAATGATAGGAGTTGGGCCGACACTCAAGTATTTTGATCTTCCCTCGGGTTACAAATCAATGTGTTGGGGCCCGTGGGTCACTTCCATATCTTGCTGATGAATTGATTGACTCAAAGATTGTTTAAAAATAGACTCTGTTATTCACCCTATGTTGCCTAAGATTCTAGGATAAGTAGCTCAGAATTCCTGGGTCATGAGTGCAAGTGACAAGTGTGACTCGGAAAGGACTAAAGTGAGTTGAAAATCACTTAAAATGGACAAAAGTTGTTAACCTATTTGGCCTGACATCAATTTAGAACTATTTTACCTCATAGCATGGTTGTGAACAATTTCTGTAGCAGAGGAGATCAAATTCATGATGTGCCCTCAATAAGCAATTGAGTTGCATGGTGTGTGCGAAGTTCATAGCATCGTACTTGCCGTATAGCGTCTCATTCCTGAGGTCCATGGGGAAAGTGCTGTCCATGATACTCACATCAAAACACTGACAATCTCTCCAAATATAGACCATCAGACAAAACTTGGTGCAAAGATCCTTACTGTATTTGTGTTGTTGAGATTTGTGCCTAATAACTCAGAATAGGATGACATTATTTCCCTTAATGTCAAACATACGAAGTGTCCCCCCCCCGTGCTAGGATATTTTCATCTTCTTGAGGTACTTGGGTGGGTTCATCTCACTTGACAATGTTTATTCAGCATTGGATTATCTTTTGAAATATTTGCATATATTAACAGTTCATTCACAGACGAAATTTGAATTTAAAAGTTGACACAATATAACCAAAAATAACTGTGATTAAATAGCAAAACATCAGTGCTGATTCAACATTATGTATTTCTATATTCATTCGATATTGTTTCTGATAGTTGTGAGGTGATTCTGAGTAAATGTGTCAGCATTCAATCACCACAAAGAAAATAGCATCATTAACTCCATGGTGACAAAATCAATGTTAAATCATCTTAGAATTAAAAACATTTCACATTTGATTAATATTTGATCTGATATTGGAATGGTGATGGTTGACCAAATTGAAATGAAAACATGGGAAAAATGTTGAAGACAGGTCAATTGATCAACGCTATAAACACATATCTACCAGTTCTCAATGTCAATTCAATGTGTTCTGCCCACTTGGTTAGATAGGTTCATCTGAATGTGTTACCTGCACATTGGTTATCCCATGATGTATCTTCTTGCTCTTAGAGAAGCATTCTTACAGTAAGTGAAATAGTAACGCCACAAACTCCATGAATAAGTATGCTGTTAATCCTGACCACAGGTTCAATGTGCCTTCGATAGATGACAACAAGTCAGACATTTTCGCCCCATCATGAACAATCACATACTCGGAGCCTGGCATGGATATATCGAGCATGGGAAAGTTGTTCTTAATGAAGTGATAGGTTTTTTCATTGTAGACTACAGTTGAATTCAGTTAGCTGTTGCCATTGACAGGCTTTCTGATAGTTCTCAGGTAATGGTTGTACACGCCACTCAAAAAGACATTTTCCGAGCTGATTTCTTTAAAAAGCTGCCTGTGCATGGATATGGTAGGCCATGAGGTCTGACTGAGGCGAGTGTTGTAGACCACCTGTTAATATTGAGAAATGTTTGTTATTACTGGCGCCAAGCAAAAGAAAAAGTCTATTTCAGGTCATACAGTTTAGACAATTTAGTAT
This sequence comes from Acholoe squamosa, assembly GCA_949317995.1. Classification (NCBI taxonomy): domain Eukaryota; kingdom Metazoa; phylum Annelida; class Polychaeta; order Phyllodocida; family Polynoidae; genus Acholoe; species Acholoe squamosa. Next base: position 12,579,363 of record OX439042.1, read on the forward strand.
GATTTCCCCCCCCAAGTCACAAAATCAATGTATTGTGGCTTGTGGGTCACTTCCAAACCTTAAAGATAAATAAATTGACTCAGAAATTGCTTAGAAATGCCCACTGTGTACTGTTATTCACACTATGTTGTTTAAGAATCTAGAATAGGTAGGTCAAAATGTGATACATAAAGTGATAAACTGAGTTTAAAATCACCTAAAGGTCATTCCGTGCTAAAAGTGCCCATGAGAGAAAAATACTTTCCTGTGCTTCGGAATTTGTTCCCAGTGGCGTTGTGTTTATAAATTTTATTTCTTGCACATCAAATGTGAAAAGTCACAAAGGCATAATTTTTTTTTTATATTTAGCTGGTGCCAATTTAAACTTTTATAGCTCAACCCATATATGTATATCTATTTCACAGAAGATTGTTCATCGACTGCAGAAGTCTTCCAAAAATCCACCCCTGAAATATTTGTGCACAGGATCCTGAAATGGTCAGAAGTAAAGTATATGTGTCAAAATAACTGCAATTTGTTTAAGACATAAGTTTACCTCATAACATGGTTGTGAACAATTCTCATAACAGACTAGATCAAACTCATGGTGTGCCCTTAATAAGCAATTTACTCATTAACTTCATTTGAGCATCATTCCGACCCTACAGGGTTGACACATAGACTCCCAGAGGGTCGCCATAATGCTCCCATGAAGTGCTGGTGAGTAGTCTCGCTAGCACTTCATTAGTGCATCATGACGACCAATGGGCATGATGCATTGATGCATTAATAGCAGCCTTTAAAGGGTTGAGGACTATGCGACCATTGACCTTTGACCATTGGTCAGGTGGGGTAGTTGGATCATGGTCACCACTGTGGCTGGTAGTTTTCAGATTCTGACCAGTTAATTACAAATACAGAAAATGTAATGGAGTTTACTAAACTCAAAGTGACTTAAAACAATCCAATGTTTGATAAGTGTATGATAGCGTTATGAGGTTTAAGGGGTTGAAAAATTCCATATGGTATCTGAGAGCAGGTGGTCCACCGTGGCTAGCTTTAGGCACTGTCTGGCAAGAATGGTCATATGCAAGATGAATAAAAAAAAATTCAATTAAATTCAACGGTCAAGTCATGGGCAAAATGTCCTAAATAAAGTAAGACCTAGCCAGAGCAACTAGGGAACACTGTAAAAAAGTAAATGTCATTGAAATAACGAAGAATTCCTCGTCCCAGATTTGCCACAGATCCATCATAATTTTCACAGAGATGTCGTTATTTTCGTAGAGATTCCCTGTACCACTAAACTGCCACCTGGAGTTTCTTGTAAAAACTACACTGGCCCCCTGTTATATAATTAGGGTAGTTCACTATTGAGTTTTACAAAGATCCCTCATAGATTCAACTGTTATTTTTTACAGTGTACAACACCTACCGCCCCTCCCCTCAAGTCCTTCCCCCCACCTGTTCCTAAGGCTTCTAACCCTGTGGGGACAGCATGGTTACTCAAGGTTCATGTTCCGTTGTTCTGATGATGCATCTATGCCGACTCAGGGAGTGTATCAACTTGTGGTGGATCAGGATGGGTAACTTACCAGGACTGCATGAAGCCTCCAAATGGCACGACCATAGGGTATAAAAAGTCTATGTTGCCCAAAAGACGCTGGCGAATGCGAAATGTGCTAAGTATAGAGCATTTAATGCTTGGAATGTCAATAGTGCTTAAATGCATCATTCCCTTTCTTTGTCATGATGCACGATGATCCTACATCACGCTGACCTGGTGAATTTTTGGCGAGGAGACTTCTCCGCATTCCATTTGTGCATCATGCCTATCAACAAGCATGAAGTACGCCTGAATTACTTGCTCTTAAGACACTATGACCAGAGAACTTCCCCCACCCCTGCTGCCACCTCAACACCTACTCCACTCCAACCTTGGAGTTAGTCAGCATATAATGCTAACACCATTAACATATGCAGGCATAGTGCTAGAACACTGCGGCTTCAGTGTATTCATATAGACCTACCCACACACATCTATACTTTTACTTACTGTAAACTCTGCTTGTAAACCGTGGCTTATGGACCATTTCAGACACTTGGTACGGCTTACTGTGTCCATTCTTATATAAACACGTGTGCCGAAAATAATTTATTAGATGTTCGAAACTCTAATAGAAAAAGTCCCATGTACTAGGCACACCCTCAACCCTAGAATTCTTCGTTTTTTGCCCTTAATGTTATACTTTTTACACTTTATTAATATTATTTCACACTAGGAGAGGAGGCACTTGTTAGAGGAAGTGCGCTTATTAGAACGAATGTATGATATTGAATGGTCCTAAATTCAGGGTGTGGCCTATATGCAGGGTTTTGTGCATAAAGACAAAAGTAAGGAATGGGAAATATTCATTTGTCAGTTGTGGCTTGTAGCAATCTCCCAAAGTCAGGGTCCGGCTTATATGTGAGTGTGACTTATATGAGGGGTTGCCTGCTCTCATAATACAGATATACTCACAAAGGCATACCCCTCCCCTTTCCTGTGAATCTTGCCCAACTTTAGGCAAATAAAAAGATTATAGCTGAAATAAGATAAAGGAATGATGATTATTTAACAACAGAGGGGTAGGTTTGAGGCAGGAGGCAAATATTTCCACCCCTCTGAGCGGGGGGGGGGTTTAAATAAGTTTACCTGTTTTGGGCAAAAAGGCCTCCCTATTAAAGAGCAAAAATAAATTAACACTCAAGAGGATGGGCAAAATATTTTTCACACATTCTTGCGCAAACTGCCCCACCTCCATTGCTAAACAATGATCCTTTCCTAAATGCTGCAGTTCCTAAGACAGAGATCCTCATTAGGATGCACACACTTGATTGGAGAGTGCAGTGTCCAGTGGCGGCCTCCAGGTGTAGTGTGGCCAGTGGGTAAGGACTCCAGTAGCCCACAGTTAGGTATAGGAATAGCGGCTACATACCATAAGGCTAGCACCTGGAGAGTGTTGTGTAAAGCAAGAAAGGTTCAGTGAAATAACTTGAGGTTCTTGCCTCTGCTTCACCCTTCAAGTGTGGCTAGGTGTAGAGGGGCTAGTGTAAGGGGGCAGATGGAATCAAAACCAGAACTCATATAGAAGGGATGGGGGGCATAGACAAGGTCTGTGCAGATGAGGGGGGGGGGCAGCTGGTCATGGTCTCAGACATTTGGGGGGGGGGGCAGACTATGTTTTGTTTACCCCCTCCCCCTGGCCTCCCCCCCCCCCCAGAAATTAGAAGCCAGAATGCTTCAATTCCGGGTTTAATAGTCACTGTCCCATTTTACATTTTTTTTCTGGATTTTGGCAGAGAGGGAAAGAAACCTATTTGAATTCAGTACAGGAGGTTGTCCATGTGGCGACCATTTTCTCTGTCTCTTATCTGGTACCTCATGTCAAACACTATTCTTTGGCTTTTGATGGACACCAGCAAAAGTGGAGGTGGCATTGTACATGCCCATAAAGCTAAAGTCGTCAAACCAAATAGCAGTTCCTCCTGAAGGTGCCGGGCTTCCATCACCCATATAAAAAGGTCTATATCTCCTTTTCCCTGTCCCTTCGGATGTATGTGGTGCTAAAATATTCCTCTATGAAATTCTGTAACATTGTTCTCGCCGTGAATATGATCTTAGCTGTGGAAATGGCATTAAACATCCATTGCTCACTCACTCTCCCTGGAGACTATGAATGTCCATTGTTTTGTTTTTTGCAACACCCTCCTGGAGATGCAGTACCAGGTAGTACAGAGCTTAATGCAGTTTACACCCTATGGCTACCACCAGGAGGTCCTACCACCCACCTGGAGCAGCACCCAGCCATCCAGCAGGTGTACCACTATACTACAGGATTTACGTACTGTGTAAAGGGGTTAAATCTAAGGCACCAAAAGCACTCATAGAGAGAGACTATCAAAGGATTAGGATGTGACAGCAATGGATATGTCCAGGATGATGTAGTTGAGATTTGGGCAAACCAAAAGGGCTATATAAACTATTCAGGAATACACTTAAAATAATGGCAGGTAGGTGTATGACTCTTTTGGATCCTATATACAGTATACAGTATGCCACAGAGAGGACTTTCTCCAACATCAATTTCAGGTTCTCAATGCTATTATTTCTAATCATGATTAATGCAGTTTACATTTTATGGGTAAACGAGTCAGAAAATCCTATTCCTAGACTAAATAATATATACATAAATTTCAAAATTGTATTGCACTACCTGTTGTGGGTGACATTGGGGGAGGAGGTCGAGAGTGCCAAAGGGTCAATTATACGCCTTATGGTCAACGCCTTATGGCTGTTTTAACAGTATACTAATGTAATGCCATATATTGCTATGAGTATCAAAATGAAATATATCTAAGAAGCTCAATATGAGATATTGAACGACCATGTTAATGTGAGTTATCCAAGAAAATTCGAAAGTATGTAGAAAAGGGGGAGGTATGTTTCTGTTGTATATTTCCAAGCTTTATCAAAGGTAATGGTATCAGTCAAGTAAATAAATCTACCGAAGTAAAGCATAGCCACAATCTATGGAAAAGGGGATAGGCGTTCTTTACCAAAGGGTCTAGCAATATCTCAGATAGTAAATGTACTATTGTGAGTGATCTAAAAAAAGGAATGATGACTTTTATCTCTGACTTTGGAATGTAGTTGATGCATTTTGGAAAAACCCAAAAAGTACACCAGATATTTAGCTAACAAATAGTAACTGCGCAACAATAATTTCCAATGCTGAGGAGTCCAATCAAATAAGATTTACCTTTGGTCCAACCCCATCCAAAGCCATTATATGAGATATTGATTTTAGCGTTTAGCCACGATGTCAATATCCCTATAACCCTGTCACTTTTTCAAAACATTTGTTTCGCTATGATCCATATATTTACATGGTTTAATATGTAACAGAGCTATACAAAATAGTCTGAGCTCAAATCAACTTATGAATACAACGCTTTGAGTTATAAAATTGAAAGCATGAGTCAGGTAGGCAGATAATGCAGGTGTTACAATCCTACAGTTCACTATACCCAGTAAGTGGATAGGTATTTTCCTTTCTAAAGAGTCACATTTTTGTGCCTGATAGGATCTTAGAAGTAAAGCTAATTTCTACTATTTGTTTACACATGGCAAGCTTTGTATTTGACTGTGTGGTAGTGAGCTATGAATGTAACCCCAGGAGCTTAATTCAAAACATCCTGGGATCATGACCCCAGCGATCTAAGGAATAAATCAGCCTTATCCTATTAAGCGATCTTAAGAGTTGACTGGGCTCACATATCCTAGCCAGCACTAAGATCGCATCGATCTTAGCCTCAGCCCTCCTTCACTATTCCAAGAAGAACTGACTAGGCACAGGGGTAAGAGTCCCAAAATAAAGGAATAGCTGTGGAGTCACTCTTCTTCACAAGAGTGCTTATACCATCGTTCCCCGTCCCCATATGGGCTAACAAAAGAGCACAGGGTGCAGTTGACCCCCGTACAGTTTTCAAGAGTTGTTCCCATGAATGTATGATTTATGCTTGCCTATTAGAAGCATTGTGCCCTCCCCCCAGGACAAAGAGAGAGAAGGGAAGAATTACCTTACAGTGGACTTAACGCATGAGTAGCCCTAAGAGCCCTCAAGGACACTCAGCAAACGTCCTCCTTCCCCTCTTAATGTGTGCAGCAGGCTATTCAGTCTTTTGATCAGGAGTGTTCCCTGTAAGTGCTCTTGTACTAAGGTGAAACCACTATGCATTTCTTTCACTAAGATCGCAGTGATCTTAGTGGTGGAAATGGAATAGTGAAGTGATCCCAGGACTAGCTATTCTGGACAGGCCTGCAACCACTGCATTACATAGGGTAGACCAGCCAGGTCTTATGATATGTGCCTACACTAAGGATCGCTGGGGTTGGGATCCCAGGATGTTTTGAATTAAGCTCCAGTGAATATACCTAATCAGAAGGTCAATGCTGTCCAGAGCAGCCTCTAGCACACGCCAACCAATTAAGGGCCGCTTCCCCTGACGTTAAGCATTGGATCCACTGCTGTCAGTCGGGTGAAAATTTGCTTATCCCCTGATTTATGATATTGTATAGCAAATGTTCGCCCAACTGACAGCAATGGAATCAGCGTTTTGTCAATTATTATTCCTTGATGAAATATGCTTAGAATGACACGATGGGTGGTGAAGGGTGAATGACATCTGCTTGCAGTGAAATCCCCACTTTGGAGAAAAATCACCACTTTGCCGAAAATTGACCACTTTGCAGGGAATTCACCGCTTTGCAGAAAAATCACCACTTTGCAGGAAATTGACCACTTTGCAGGGAATTCACCAGTTTAATTATTTGTAGAGACGTCTGCAATGCCAGGTGTCCCCTGATAGTGTAAATTACAAGCTGAATACTATGGTGAATGGGTTAAGACTCTGGTCTAAGGGTTAATCATATGTAAAGGGACTGGAACCATTGCTGCCTACACACAAAAAGAAATGTAGTTCTTAAGCACTAGGATCTTCTAACTGAAAAGCATAGAATACATTAGTCAAAACCTGTCAATTCTAACCTTTTATCCCTGGCACAGACTCTTAATTTTGATGACTTTAGATAGTCTGTTCACATGGCCCTACCTAACAAGTCTAGAGTGACAAGCTGTGAACCGAGCCACATACATTGTCAACATAAAGAGTCTGTGTCAGATCTGACCAGTCAAAACTGGCAGGTTTTGTCTGGTTTATTTTATGCCGCTCATTTTAAAGACCCCTTTTTTCAGTGTATAGACTTGTTTTGAAAGGTCATTGATAATTTCCCAAGCTGCAATATTGATCTAGATATCAGGTTAATGCTAAGATAAAGGGCCACCTGAATGTAAGATCATTTCTTCAATATTTTGAAAATCATGTGACCGGTTGCCATGGAAACCATGATAAAGGTTTTTTTAAATCTTCAATGTTCCGCTACCTTTCATCACTCTCACAGCCATTGAAGAGAAACATATTTTTCTGTGTACATGGGAGGTCCACAGAAGTTGTAAAACAAAATTCTGCTTCATTTGAGACTATTTTGATAATGGTATCACCTTTAATTTCAAAAATATCAGTCACCAAACAGGCTCCAAGATTGCCAGAAATTGCCATTTTCCACCAGAACCTACCCTCAGAATCATCCAGACTGTAGGCATTCTTCAGTTCGTCAGTTCTTCCCTTTCAAATATATCAAATCCTCACTCAATTGATTGATCAGACATTGAAAGATTTGTCAAAAGAGTTCAAATATGTTGCATGACAATGATTGGACAGAAACGTTAAAATCTCTTAAGGGGGTTACACCTTCAGACCGTTGAGGAAGTGCAAACTTGAGCCAGGTGCAAGGGCTACAACCCCAATGGAAGATGCATTGGTTGGTGGATGGAGGTTCCCGAGGGGAAGGAACGTCCTTGTTTTTGCAGCAGAAGGACCTTTTTTGGTTATCCCACTGAGTGCAATCATAAGAAATCTGACCATTATGCATCTTAAAGAAGTTTTTATTAAAACTACAAAACCTGTGTTTGGTGCAAACAACCTCTCTGCAACACATAATATGCTTCAAAAAGTTGAAAATGTGGCAGCATATAGGGCTGTTTAGGCCAAGTTACCCCCTACTGTAGGCTATACCTATTATCTATTTAGCTCTAAAGATAAAATATTGGCCTCTTTTCTCATCAATTCTGCTTGGAAATGATGTGCAAGGCTTTTCTTGTATGATTAAAACAGAAATGACTAGCAAAATTGCTTTTAAACTGGAAATTCCCTCCAGTAAAGACATATCTAAGATCAGTCCTATACTTGGTGCATCTCCAGGATCTCAGGGTGCGGTCTATACACAGGGTATTATGTATACAGACTACAGGAAGTAATTTTTTTCAACCTTTTCAGACCCCTGGTGTGGCTTACACTAAAGCTCGGAACTCACAGTGCGGCTTATAAATATGCAGGTACAGCTTATTCACAGGGTTTTACAGTAGCCTTTAAGGAGGCATGAAACCATGGTAGAGGCTCTAGTAGGGCTAGTGTATAAAGGCAACTGGCTTCAAACAACCTCATGTTTGGTTTAAAAACACTTCTTTACATGGCATCAAATGGCAATAACATGAATCGCAGCCAGCAATAATAAGGCACTGTTTAGAAGTTCTAACCATCTGAGGTATACACAGTTCCTTAGGGCTATCATGGCACATGATTGCTGTTACTGGCACTCCCACCCACTATAATAGGGCTGTATCCATGCATCATGCCGACTCAAGACAATTGATGCAATTCCGTTGGGCTAGCACGATGCCACAATTCACTAGAACTAGGGTTTGGGCGGATTTAAATCAGATTTAAGACAAACAAAGTTGATGTAATTTGATGATATTTTAGGGTGTGTTCCGATGGTTTCCAATGGATTCAATCAGAGTTACAGCTTTTAGATTTCATTCCAGTTTTGCTTCAGGTTAAAATTAGGAGTAAATCACCTCTAGTAGAATACCTATTCAATGTCGGCGTACAGGTTTTCTATAAAGAATGCATTTCTTTGGATGTTTGAGGGTGCCAGGACATCTCTTTGACCATAGTTATCCCCAATATTTAACTGGTGCAAAAGCCAGCTAAAACAATCTGATCCGAGGTAGATTGAAATAGTGTAAACTTTCAATTCCACATTGCCTTTGTCACCATGAATTATTTTACTGTTGTTCCACATTGATATGTCAGCGTTGAATTACCTTGCAACTATCAATGCCGAAGCATCAACAAAGAACTCAAATTGAATCAGCTATGATCAGATGATCAATAGATGTGCACAGCCAAAAATAACTTTCTTATTTTAAGAAATTATTTCTCATTTTAAGTAAAATTAACTTAAAACAAGTTTGTCCGCCAGGTAACAAAATTTTACTTGAAATCTTGGTATGTCCAGCTTACTTGAATTAAGAAATACAATCTTAAGAAATACATTCTTAAATCAAGTAATTTATTCTCAAATCAGGATTCAATTTTCTAGAATATTTCTTAAAGAAAGTAAATAATTCTCATGGAAGAGGATTATTTCAAGATAAACTTACTCATACTTTTTCTTAAAATAAGTTATATTTTCTCATTTCCTTAATTTCCTTGTTTGTAAAGTGGATATGATTTTTGTCTATTATGGAAATATTTTAAATAGAATAGAACGTTATCAGTATAGGCTACTTCAGTGACAGAGGTTCATCAGATTATATGCAGCTCTTTGAAGCCACATTTTCATAAGTGAATAAAACCTTTATTCAAAGTCTTTGACTTGATGAAAGGCTGTGGCACATCCGGCCCTTACATTATCATATTACCTACGCAAAAGGTGTTTAGCTTCCTTTGTGCCTTGAATTCCCCTCAATCAACTATCAGACCAATGAGCCTGATACTAAATTAATTCCAAATAAGTTTCCTTCAGTTTTCACTTTATTTTACCACATCTAATGTTTTAGGACCGAGTTTAAGCTAGGAAGTTGTACTTTGTATTTCAAATAATTCACCATAACAGGTAGTGCTGGCACCTAGTGGCAGACTACCTAATTTCCTCATATTAAGTAAATAATACTTACCTGGCATGCTAGATAATATTCCTTGGACAATTTCTAACAAGATCTTTGTTCTACCCTTTTCTAGATGTAAGAAAACACTTCTAGTTTAATAAATCTCATATCAAGAAATAAGTCTTTCTTGTTTTAAGATATAAGATAAATAATGTTACCTGGTGGACAAAACTACCAATTTTGAGAAATTTTCTTAAGAAAAATAATCTTGAAAACTTAAATCAAGAAGGCAACTCAAGATTCGTTCTAAACTTGATTTTTCTTGAAGACAAGATGACTGATGAATCTTATAACCAGAATTTTCCTCATAACTAGAAAAGATTTCTTATGTCAAGTTTATTTTCTTGGATAAGAAAATTATTTTTAGCTGTGTGGAATCATTAGAGATTTGCTTATGTTGTGTAAGATTATAAATTCAATCCTATTTCAGCCTTGCATCAATTTTTGATACACAAACTTCAATGCAATCTTGCTCACTGGAATGCTTGAGGACTGATTGTATCCTCACTGGACAATATTCCTCAATATGTTACGACGAATACAGCCACTATGATTTGAAATGCTATTAGAGAAGGTGATCCTAGGTAATGCCCTATGCCTGTTCTGTACAGTCATACCAGTGTAATGATTAGTGACCACTAAATACAGGAATGTAATGGTATTGGAGTGAGGGATCCCACTACGATTTGAAAGGGTCTACTTGTACCATCTTGCGAAATGCCTTCCAGACTTGTGTCTGTTAAACATGGGCATTCCAGGCCGTATGCAGCGCTACAAATGTCAAATCTGTTTATCATAGCGTGTCAAAAACGTCGTGTGCAATTTCTTCAGATAAGCAATAGGGAATTCCAGAGTTCACGTGTGTAAATAAGACCTAAAAAGACCTGAATCATTATTTTCAGGTAATCCGAAAGTAGCACAGAACATCACCTTCCATTTATATTCATGTGGGGAACAACACCAGGCTATTGGCTTTACAAAAGAGGATCAACTGCCACTGTCTATTGTTAGATATGCCTGGTGTGAATGGAGGCAAATTGGTCTTTTCAGACTGGGTCAATAAGGTGACAGAATAGCTTATGGGCTCTCAGTTTATGTACCGATACAGAATAGGGTTCCCCAGCTCACAAGTGTTCATAGATCTTTGAAAGGGAATGCCACCATTGTTATGGTACCATGGTTTCACGGTAGAGAGCATTGTTTGGTGCTCTGGTGCCCACAATCAGTGGTGAAGAGAAGGCCTGAATGCAGAAATGGCTTTTTATGGCTTCTTCTCACGCCCTCCTCTCTCTCTCTCTCTCTCTCTCTCTCTCTCTCTCTCTCTCTCTCTCTCTCTCTCTGTTTTTGTCTCTGTCTGTCTCTGTCTCTGCATGGCTGTCTCTCTCTGTCCCTGTCTGTCCCTGTCTGTCTGTCTCTCTCTCTCTCTCTTTCTCTGTCTCTCTCTCTCTGTGTCTCTTTGTCTGTCTCTGCCTCTCTGTTTCTCTCTGTCCCTGTCTCTCTGTGTCTCTGTCTATCTGTCTCTCTGTTTCTCTCTCTCTCTCTCTCTCTCTCTCTGTTTCTCTGTCTCTGTCTGTCTGTCTCTGTCTCTCTGTCTCTCTGTCTGTCTCTCTCTCTCCCTCTCTCTCTCCCTGACAACCCTCCAGGAGCGTATAAACCCTCTAGAGTCAGCATGGATTATTAATGTAGCCCTAGTGAGTTACTCGCCAGGGTTACATTGCTGCATCATGACGACCAATTGGCATGAGGCATCAGTGCCCTGTTCACTTTAATGGGTTAAAGGGTTTATTATTAGTGGTACCAGTACAGCCCCTACCCACCGTGTTCGGGGTTGGCCAGGCATGAGGAACATGCCTTATGTAAAATAGGTTTAGGCCTCTTCTTACTAGGATCAATGGTAGGCTGAGTAGATCGTACTAATGTTGGGCAGTCCACTGTGGGACTATGTGCCATGAGAAAGGGACCTATATTGGGAAAGGTGAACATACAGTAGAAACAAGTGAGTAGAAATGTGTTTTCTTCTCTTTTCTGTTTCTTTTATTCTTTGGCTTTTTTACTCTAATTGAATCTAATTATTTGTAACACAACACCTGCATATGATTAAAATGTATTTTTACTAACGTAGGAAGATTTGATATTGGCTAGGGTATTGTAGCATTACTAGAGGAAAACTTGACAAACCTGAACGGTAGTATCAGAATACTGGTGTCCTATTTGGATACCTGCATTTACCTGTATGTATACACTACCATACAAGATTCCCAATTTCACATATTCACATGTTTAAGCATATTGGGCCGATTCATGATATTGTCTTTTGATAGTCTGTTTTCAAGTTGGAACAGTGGTTTTGGTGAGTTCAGGAAGTTCAGTGAAAGGTTTTTTTTCCACCGTGAAACCAAATTGTCCTGTGTCCATAAATTCATAGTATACTCAGGGAATACAGCCTGGTATGTACTACTTTTCAGCAGAATCTAGAAGCAATAATACTCTCATTTGCTCTACTATTAATAAATGATACAATAGAGTTAAACACAGAAGATTAGATTGATAGAGGTGTAACGTACTACAAATTATACATGACACAATAGAGTTAAGCATAGAAGATTAGATTGATAGAGGTCTAACGTACTACAAATTATACATGATACAATAGAGTTAAACATAGAAGATTAGATTGATAGAGGTCTAACGTACTACAAATTATACATGTATGTAAACTAATATTGGACTGATATAATTTATAGCACCTGGTTATTCTATTAAATATGTTTGCTGGACCTAGTTATATTTACTGGTTGTATTGCAGCCAAAGCACAAAGGCAAACAATAAACCAGTGGAGCATAGTGCAACTCCCACATTCCATAGCATAATTTTACCCTTACATCTATCGCTAAAGTGCATACAATTGGTCAGAATAGTTATAATCCGATGATTTATAATTTATCAAAAGTGTAGAAAAATGTTGCTTATCCAACCGAACTAGCGCTTTAGGCACTGTACCGAATGGTTTATTATTTCTGTAAAGCGCTAATATAGCACTGACGAGTAAATAATCAGCGCTGCTGCATTGGTGCATCATGGCAGCCATTCAGGAGTGTATCAATTTTTGGTAAATGGTCATTGTGTGGGAGAAGCCTTTAAGGGCCGCTAAAGCATTACTGCATTATGTCCATTGGTCGTCATGACGCACCAATGAAGTACTGGCGAGCAGACTCACCAGCACTTCATCGAAGCACCATGCCGACCCTTAGGGAGTATATATATATGTATCACTCCCGGAGGGTCGGTATGATGCTCCAATGAAGTGCTGGCGAGCAGTCTCGCTAGCACTTCATTGGTGCATCATGATGACCAATTGGCATGATGCACTCCTACATGAGCAGCCTTTAAAGGGTTCAGGGGTTAGCTATAGGCTACTTCAGTATGAGGGTTATATAGCAGCAATCAGCAGCTGGCACTTCTAACTCCGCGGGTAAAGTTCAAGCAGTGGAAAATACACAGGGTGCTATTCTAAACAGGCACCAATCACACTATTTCTCACAGTTGTAGGAGTTCCCTTTAAAAACCATTTAAGGGCCACTGCTAATACATCATGTCCATTGGTCGTAATGATGCATGAATGCAGCCCCAGCGAGTAGCTCTCCAGGGCTGCATTCAAGTATCATGCCAACCCAAGGGTTTGATACACAAACTCAGGAAGGGTTGCCATGATGCACCAATGAAGTGCTGGCAAGACTGCTCGCTTCATTGGTGCATCATGACGACCAATGGGCATGATGTATCAATGAATCAGCAGCCTTTAAAGGGCTAAGTAAAGTGTGGCAAGCAGAAACTCGGTGTTGACAAGACCATCTGTCCAATATCTGTTGGGGGCTATGAAAACTCAACTACTCAACAAACTACGCTTGGGTCAATCCATTCACACTGTCAACAGAACCTCAGGGCTTCATATCGGTCATACAGGAAATTGGTTATATATGGTGACATAGACTGTTTGAATCTTAGGTACACTGGGATCTACCTCAAACTGAATAGTGGACCACTGTAATTGTATAGCACTGAACCACTGTAGTTTTACAAGAAGCCCCAGGTGGCAGTATGGTAGTACACAAATGCACGAGGAATCTCAGTGAAAATAACGACAGATCTCTTGCAACTTTGGAATGAGGGATGTGCCATTATTTCAACGACATTTCTTTTACAGTATGTGTGTAGAGATCTGCTCACTTTTCGTTGATGTACAGTCGCAACATGGGGGCCACTCAGTGCCTCGTATCATCTGTAACAGCTAGGCAGAATTTGTGGACGCATGGGTCTATTTCTGCTTCCAAATCCAAGAGGGGAAACAACATTGGATACATCGCTTGTTTTAATCAGGCCAATAGCAGTTTCTACCGTGATTTCCATCTCGCATCTTATATTTGAATCTGAGGCCTCCTGCACCTTATATGATCATCCAAACCTCAGTGGGTGTTTCATAGATGGGATAAGCTTATTAGAACCTTCAAAAGTCCACCGCCCAGATGCGCCTTTTCCCTGAAGCTAAGATGTGCCTTAGCGGTGGGATGCACCTTATATGAGGGAATTTACGGTAAGATGAATATAAAATTAGGGTAAGAATTGAAACTTATCATCAGGTGCAAATGTGGGAATTTATGGCTTTGTTTTTTTTTGTGTTTTTTTTTTGTTGTTTTGTTTTATTATATTCTTCGTTTTTTTGTTTGATTTTTGTTGTTGTTTTCCCACTTTTTTCTAAGGTGGCTGATCTCAATGCATATAAATCGCGTGCATTGGTCTCTATATCCCTAATCCCCTATTGATTTATCTGGATCCATCACCCAATACATACCACAGTTCCTAATCCCCTCCTAGTGGTGAACAGGTCCCTAACTGTGTTAGGAGCCGTGGGATTAGTGGTCTATGAGATTAGTGTAAGGTGTAAATAGTCTTTGACCAGATCAAGAGACCAAGAAGGTGCAGAGATCATCCCTCCAGGTAGCACAACAGTTTAACCCTTTATATTCTACTGGTGCATTAATGCATCATGCCCTTTGGTGGTCATTATGCGCCAATGAAGTGCTGGCGAGTCTGCTCGCCATTACTTCATTGGAGCATCATGCCGACCCTCTGGGAGTACATGAATCGAGCCTGTAGGGCCGTCATGATGCACCAATGAGCATGACGTGAAAAAGGGTTAAACCTCTAACTCGCGTTGTAACATGATGAACTCAGCTAAACGGTCGTGCTGCTGAGTAACACACCATCGCTGAACTAATGCCTCAGGCTGGGTCAACTGATGCGAATTTCTGATTCGGATTAGCAAAAGTTGTTCCAATTGACGGCAGTGGAACTCGTCCTTGACAGGGTTGACATATACCTTGAGGGTTGGCATGAGGCATCAGTGCTTGCAGCTTCTTCAGCATTTCATTGGTGCATCATGACGACTGATGTACCAATGGGCATGATGCAGCCCTCAACGCATTATCATACCGCTTAAAAGATTTGCATGATTGCTTCATCCACCCTCTCACGATAGGTGTGAATAAAGTCATAAACTACTGGTGTCAGGGCTATCCTAAGTATTGCTTTAGGGCATCATGCCGGCCCTCTAGGACTGCTTTGCTGCATCATATCGTCCCTAAAGGGCCAGCATAATGTACCAAGGTGATAGTGGTAATATACTTGACAGCAATACCTTGGTACATTATGATGTTACAACCTTTAGTGTTATCTCCAGCAGCTCCCCATAGTTTACTTTCACAAAGTATCTTGTTTAGACTGCAATGGCCAAGTCACTATAGCCTGCTTTATTGACTTCTCTAAAGCTTTTGACTGTTTCCATCACCTGATACCCCTGTGTGCTCTTTGGCATGGTTCATGGCGGGAATACTGAGAACTACTTTCGGAACTGCAAAGGCGCGGTACACAAGGTATTAAATCAGCCTGCACAAATCCATCTTTAGACAACCCTGGAGGTCATTTCCTAAGGTCCTGCAAATAGACACTACGATTTGAATCTTCAACCGTTCAGTAGTAGGTGATAGCCTGACTGAAAGTAGAGTCATGGTAAACGGCCGCTAAATTGCAAGTTCAGAATGCTCACCACTACACTATTGGACTGTGTCTGACAAATCTTGTCTTTGAGTATATCCTCATATATGTATGGTACATAGGGGACCAGCTTACAGAAGATGACCTGTACCTGAGGGTTCGTGCATCTCATACATGATACAGGGCAGATGGCCTACCACCATGGACTTACAGCCAAAGTTGGCCCGAATAGTAGTCATCACATAGGTTAAGTACACTAGTTGGTTTTTCATTGCATTTACCAAAGGTAGACTGAGGACCCTATACATATACCGTAATTGCTTGTCTGTCCATAGCAGTATCAATCGAGCCGTATTCAAGGGGTGAATTATGATCCTTCCCTAATGCCTCTCTTCAAAATGTACCTCTACATGAATGTTCAAAATTCTCAGGACGTCACATTGTAATTTTTAGGAAGGATGGAGCACCACTCTGTCCCTTTTTATGTATATGCCAATGTACTGGAAACCTTTGAATTTACTGCCATCCATCATTTTCTAAAAAAATAAAATAAAACTGCGACAAGCGTCACATTTTAAAACCCATGTGCCATAAGTATCACGGGCATCACTTTTTACCTATGTATGATGTAGAGGCAACAAAATGTCTGTGGCATTGCAGAGACAGGAATTTAATTGAACTTCATTAGCAGTGGTACAGGCAAACAAGCACTCAGAGTAGCTGTAAGTGGTCAGCACTACTGCTATAGCAGTGCTAGTGTAGAGGGGTGGTTCAGTAACAGTGGAGTGGGCACCTAGCCATGGGCTATGGGCCAATTATACCCATAGGGATCAGAGAGCACTGATTAGGCTGAACATACAGAGCAATTGGAACACTTAACCCTTTGGTCCCTCGATAGCGTTCAACCCTGTCAGAGCCACAGAGTAGTGTTAGCGCAAACATGTGCTTCTGTCGTCATAATGCATTTCTGAATGCAGCACTGGTGATTACAACTTGAATCATGCATCACACTTCCCTCATGGGATTGATGCATTCCCATAGGGTAAATGCAATATCTCTTCTTTTTTCAAATTTAGCACTGGCAGGGTGCTGGCCAAGGCTACATTGGGGCTAGTCATGCGGACAGTATATACTGCGACACAGTAGAACACTGTACAGCACTGCAATGGTAAATTACTAAACATGGATGCTTTAATCATTTTGCTCCACTGAGAGAGCTAAGTCAATGACACAACCTCTACACTATAGGTATTACCTTAAGGTACATAATACTATACATGTGACACTGGGAGGGATTCCCGCCCTGTGTAAGGCACGGCAGACGTAGGCAATAACCTGTAACTCACGTTTGTAGAAAGTCTTACGATTTACCAATAGTTTATCAATGTCAGAAACCTCCCAATCTAGGATGGACGAACTCCTTAGGTGAAGTAGTGGGAGGCAGCATCCACACGCCCATATATATATATATATATATATATATATATATATATATATATATATATATATATATATATATAAATATTCAGTATACACTAAAGAAGGTCCCCTTATATGACTGTGAGGTGATTTATTAGTGGTAGGTGTAACACCTACAGGAGTATGAAATGGGAGGTCAGTCTCATCCCTTTCAAATTATCAATATTGATAGGATCTTGGATAAGGGTTGGTCAGAGCTAAGCCTATGGTGCAGTTGTATCGAAATAGATGTAAGCATTGAAATCTATATCTTAAGCAACTACCAGTCATGTGTAAATTCCAGAGATGTTGGCCTTGAAATCAATGCCGGGTCCTTAAAAGAAGCAAAATTGATGCATGGTGTTGTCTTATAAGATTGTACATTGACTTTAGCAGAGCATTTGATGCAATTCAGCATATGTATCAGCTGAGAGAAGATTTATAAGGCATTCAGTTGAGGAAATAGTAATATTGCAGTGCAAATGACACAAATATATAGTTTAATGGGAACTATCTTCTTATAGCACAGTGAAAGATATGAGGAACTTCCACAAGGGTCTATATTAGGGCCCTCAGATGCATTACATGGACTGTCTCTACATGATTTATTCTGCTAATAGTGTGGGAATAATGGAGGGGAATCTTAATAATCTTGATTTGGCCATCAAAATTATGAAGAATCTCACAGCCTGCTGTGCAAAAAAAAAGTGCTTCAAAACTCTTGATATCATTATTTGTGTATTTAGATTGGTTGTGATATCGTGTTCTATGATGTAATCCAAGGACGCTTGTTAGTTCTGTTTATACACCGGTAGGTTACATAAATTGCCATCTAATGAACCGAACACAAGCCCCCTTATCCTCAATACCAGGCACCCTGCTAACTAACCTAAGTCCTGCCCAATCCCTGTCTGTTGTTATATTTGTTTTAATTGAGTTCAGCATGTGTTAGAGCCTCTTAGCCATTAACCCAACAAAAGATATACCGGTCATGATTTTGTCCACGGAACTTAAGTAATAGAACCACATATATATATATATATATATATATATATATATATATATATATATATATATATATATAGGGTAGAGTGACCTTGAGTCGTCCATGTACCTTGAGTCGGCCACTATGCATGTGTATAGTGCAGAATTGAGATTACCAATGACCACCTTAGAGGATTTTAAGCTATTTACATTTATAAAGCATAGGAAGATGCAGTACCTGCTATCCCTTCATCTCTGGCAATTTCTGGTCTATTGCCTTCAACAGCCTGCCAACCACAGTGTATTTGGGATTATATCCATGCAAATAGAGATGGGCTTCTGATGATTTGCAGACCACTTATATAGAAGAGCAAATAGTAAATGAGGATAAACTCACACTAATGTCCTAGTAATCAAGAACAGAGTTAACCTTAACTGAAGTTTGTATATGGATTACATTTACATCCTGTCAACTACCAGTTATCTATGCATTAAATACACAATAGACACTCTCCAACATGGTAGTGGATTTCAGTTATATGGGTCTCTGAGTTCTATGCTGTTATACGCTAGCACAGGTTACATCAGAACTCTCTCCATATGAACAGTGAAAGTGATTATGAGATATATCGTACAGGCCCTCTTCTGTTTATTCTCACAAAGACGCAATCAAAGCAGGTTTATTACACAGTGGAAACACAAGAGCCTTTAAAGGAATACTGTATGGCCTAGCTCAATGGGTTGTAGTGAATTTCAAACTTAGTCGATCGTGTCAATTTCTTTCCTTACTGTTCACCGAATGATGTTGGATCTATCCAAGAGTTTTGTGAAGAACATCGAAAACTGCACCGTTGGGATATATTCTCCGTTATCTATTAGTCTATCCATTATCTACATGTGTCTCACCACGCATGCAGCCTGTGGTTAGAATATAGAATGAGAAAGGCATGATGCACCCATACATATATATTCACCTTAGTACTTAACATATAAGGCCACCCTGTGTATAAGACACACCTGTGTTGAGAGAAAGAGCACACCTAGGGGCTTTGTAGGACAGATTGGTATTAATCTATTGTGATCTCCCCCCCCCCACCTATAAGGCAATCACCCTCTATTCTGAAGTTCTATAATGTGCTGTGTATAAGGTGTGGCTTATATGAGAGTTACTCGGGTAGTGTACGCTACCGGGCAAGCAGAAGGCATACACCATTGCAGGGCCAATGGAGGATTCTTCTCGCTTACTTCTTACAATTTCTGTGTAAAATCCCTTGAGTAATCCATGTTTTTTCTCTTTTTTTCAGACACATGGTGAACAGCCAGGAGTCTAATGCAGTTTGAATGTCAGCCGGTAATGTCTGTCTTGGTTACCATCTGCAGATAAGGATTCCTTAAGATGTCACATGCTGTATGGAATACTCCACTAGGAATGTGAATTTGTGTTATCATTTTTTCAATCCATGAGATAACAAAGTTCACAGAAGCTACACTGAATATGGTGGGCACCATTAAGTGCTAAAATGGTGTTCCTAGAAAGTAGGCCTTCCACAGCAGAAGCTGCAACATGGTTGAGGAATACTTAGACATATGATTCAGTTCCTGATACTTTTAATTCTATGGATCTCAAGCTAGAGCAGGGTCAGAAACTTCTAAGTGAACTTTGCTTTTCTGCACCCTGAGCTGCTCTGGGCTTAGATTGATGAGCTGCCTATTTCATGTCTTGCTCCTTTCTCTGCTATAGGTATGCCTTATTCTCTTTCTTAATACCATAAAGAAGACAGTGACCCACCTTAGACCACAGAGAATGCTCCTGCCTATATCAGATGACCGTACTACCCAGATCGGGGGAGTAAAGCTTTAAAACACTCATCTTGCCAATGACACTCAGTCCATGAAACTTGCTGATCTGCTGCTCGGACAGATGAATCTGCAAGATGAATAACTTCAACTTCAAGGGCTATCATGGTGTTAGCTCAGATCCTACAGAGACAATACTGAAGCCTACTGAAATAGCAGGGACACATTCAACAGTAAGGATGTCACAACCGGGTCTTCAACGAAAGAACTCGACAACCAAGATATCGCTTTTGGCGCGATTGCCTGGTTCAGACACTGAAGTGCTCATTAACAGCAGGAGAGGGAATCTTCCATCCCTGAACCATGGGAAACCAAGGAGAAGGCCATCCATGACCTCACCATTAAACAGGGGTGGGGATGAGGACAGTGGTCAAACACCCGCCCGACAACGAAAAGACACCCCGGCCACTCAGCGTGTTGTAGCCAGACTGCCGTCACAGTCCCGCTTGGTGCTCCCAGAGACTGAGGTCATCATTGAGGAGGATGAAGTAGTAGTACCTCTTCCAGGTAAAGGTGCACCGGTCACACCTGGCGGGGTCAGCCCGGGTGGTGGGATACTAGCACGGCGCTCGAGCATAGGGCGGTATTCGCGGCATCGGTACAACTCAGGAGTGGAGGACGAAGCAGCCATTGCCGCATTGCTGGATAGTGACAATGATGACACAATTAGTCTAACTGGAAGCCATGCGTCAGGTAAATCCCGGACTTTGCGCCCACCTGCTTTAGTTGCTGGTGTTGCTACCCGGAAAGGGAGGAGACGCACTGAGCAGAGTATATCACCTACCTTGGAGGGCGGCCGGAGCAGGAGACAAACGGTCGATGACGGTATATCACACATCATCAAGTTCCGGCGGAGAGGGGAGGTAAGGACAGTTGTGATATTGAATAGGTGACATTGTTGTAATCAGGATCATGAAGTAAGGTTCATGAGACAAAGGCCTGGTTCTCCAAACACTACACTCAGATCTCTGTTTTTTTCCCCACTCTCACTCGACTTGAAGATTTATTGAACAATTTCAAAAAAGAGTTTGGACCTACTCTAAAAAAGATTTGGAAAAGAAAAATTGAGGATTATGAAGTAAGCTTATTTCATCACGTTATGTGCATTTAATCTTTCTCTTTGATATCAAATGAATTCAAGCTGAGACCAACATAGGGTGTAAATAGAAAGGAATAAAAGGTAAGGCATTTCTCAGATTCTCCAGCTACATTGTCATGGCAACCATTCTCTATGCATTCTACACAATCCATTTAATACCAAATATATATCTAAGACATTATGACACGATCTGCAAAAAGGGGTCTTTGTGCAGGTGGTTCTATTAAAGACCCCTCCTCCAGGTAAACGTTAATGGCCATCGTTGTACATAAATGTCTCCTTTTATTAACTTCTATTTAAGAGGCCTGGTTTGGGTTTCTGCATTAGGTCCTACAAGTCAATATAGCCTTGGCAGGAAACATAGTAAAGGCAAAGTTGTGTCAATACTCAATAACCCAATATAGTTATAACCAGTAATATTGACATTAGTTCCATTTCGTCTAGTGATATGTTGCATTGCTTCCCTGGTGTACATACAGTACTAGTTGACTTTGACAACCTTTATGGACCACAATATCCTATTATGAATAAGCCCTTGTTCTATATCACCTGCATGCATGAATCTATTTTTCAACAGCAGATCCACTTACCCGAACTCCATTCTAGCATCATGTTAATCCTCCAGTAGATTGTGGACACCACACGGTGGGAAAGATACACGAATGAAGCGCCTGTGATTTGCATCACTGTACTAATGTTTTGACCAATACCTGATGCAGATTTAAAAAGGGTACCCTTTAGGAGCAGCCAATGCATTAATGCTTCCTGCTCAATGATCGTCATTAAGCTTGAATGTAGCCCTTGTGAGTATCTTGCCAGGGCTACATTCAAACATCATGCCAACCCTACACTACCGTAGGTTGGACCAGCACTTTATTGGTGCATCATTGATTGGGGCATGATGTACTCCTGCATCAGCAGCCCTTGAAAGGTCCGAGCCCTCATGTCTACAGTACACTTATTTCCCTCTGTACATAGTGACACACACAGAGATGACTTCACAACTGCCGCCTTCAGCCTGCATACGTACTTAATACACAAACTAGACACTATGTTGAAGGGGGTTGTTGCTGCACAGGCTGTGTTGGCAGCCTTATACCAGTGCTACTTATGGGTACACTATTAAGATAACCCTTTTGAGGCCGATAATTCATTAATGGATCATGTCAATTAGTCCTGATGATGCAAAATTGGAGCCCCTCATGTATCGTGCTCATGCTACATGCTTTAAATGTATCGTGTCGTTGGTTATCACAATGCACGATTTGAAGCATGAGGCCCATTTTCCACCAACCGATATGGGCCCTATATCGGCCGACGGTAGCATCCACTGTGGTTCTGTTGGCCATGCCTCTCCATTGAAACCTATGGCAGCCCTGTCGGCCAAGGTGGTACTTTAGGTGAGGCTCCACTACGCGATTTTTACAGAGAATCAGAGCTATTTTCACAAAATGAGACTCAAACAAAAACTTAAAGTGGCATTTATTATCATTGCAAGGTAGACATTGTATGTTAAAGGAGCTTTTGTTTATGTTGGGATGTCATTGTTTGCAATTTCAGGCATGCTTGTGTTGTCAAAAAGATGTTTTTGTTTACCAAATCAAACTGACCTAATGTAAATATTACAGACTTTCACACTGATGACTCTATGCAGCTCAATATCAGACAGGTTTGATTTTTACAGTACAAGACCCTGCGATCTGTGTAACTGCTGTGTTCTTATTTATATTTTGCTGTGTTGATGTTTATATATTGAACTCCCACCCAATCACAGAGTCTATGCAGGTGTAGGTTAGTTTGTAAATATGGCACACAAGGAGAGAGATCACCCATGAAATGACCCCTGAAATCTCATGTTTACAATTTTGAATCTCATGTTTACAATATAGGAATATCAACAACCTATACATTAGGCACTATATGGATAACATTCCATGAGAATGTAACAAAAAATCGCGTAGTGGAGCCTCCACTTTTGGTGCAGCTGTCGGCCGACAGAGGGACCATATCGGGTGGTGGAAAACGGTCCTGACTGTGCACTGTCAGTATTGTCATACTGTACTGTCAGTATTGTCATACTGACGACTCAGGTCATCAGGATGATGACCTAAAGTCGTCATTTTGACTACCTAAAGTTGTAGTTTTAGGTATCGTCAGCTTGGGGACCTAAAGTGGTCACCGCTGACTAGTTTCGGATCTTCCATGTTTTCAGTGAAGGCCCCAAGGCTTCATGTCAAGTTGTTGTAATTATGCACTAAGGGCCAAAACCCATTACCCGTTTTTGCAATAATTGGTACCTTTATCGGCCAAATATTGCATAATGCACATTAATATTGATCAGTTTTAGGTGAATTGGTGGTATATTCTGGGAAAAGGCCACCGATTCTGTGCCCGATTGTGCAATACACTGCTAATTTTTATTTTCATTACCTATCTTTTGAGATATTACTTTGTAGTATAGCATTGATTCTCACCTGATTTTGTCATTTGGTTCATTAGATGCCCCTTTAAACACCTACAATTGCCGATTATGCAACCGATTTTGATCTGTACCCAAATGATCGGCCAGTTTTACAATCGTGCAATGGGTTTAGGCCCTAACACATGCAGTCTTGTTCCTTTAATGATAGTGTCACCAGCCATTACATCGGATGTCGGATTTCTTTCCTCACAATAATGATATTGAATTATTTGGTCCTGCCAATGTCATTCCTGGCCGGCATGACCAATGGGGAATTTCTTTTTTTCGTAAAGAGTGCCTTAGTTTTTACCCCTTCCTTTCCTCGATATTCAATTGTATATAGTTTTGGGAAATTGCAACATAGATTCGCATCTAATTTTGATCACACATTTTGTTTCTTTCCTGGGTCCTGGGGATGGAATGATAATGGAACAAAAACATTCTTTCTCATGTGGCATTTTTCCCCCAACAGCCGTATAGGATGGAATATCATTAGAATTGATGGTTTTGATTTCGACCCCACTGCACCCCCGGTGCGTATACGAATATTGTTTTTAATGCTTAAGATCAATTTCAACACCCCTGTACCCCCGGTGCTTATATGAGACCAGCGCTTATTTGAGACCCCGGCGCTTAAATAGGCCATTGCAGTATGTAGACCTTGATAATTGGAATATTTAAAATGTAGAATCAAAATGAGGTATTGTAAGTAAATCTCCTATGCAAATTCACAAAATCATGTGCAATTGAATATTCAGAAAATATATTGAAGGGGTATACACGCTATCATCCAGCCCCTATACCTGGTTTAATTTGAGTACCAAAAGACATCTATAAACGCAAAGTACAGGAACAGAGGAGGGTGTCATAGACCCTGCGCCCCTGTCCAAATCTGTCAGTGAGACCTGAGACCTGTTTCATAAGCATTCTTTATTTAAGATCAATCTTTTCACTCTAAGAGTGACCACTTAAGATCAGTCATTTAGGAATGACTACAAGTGTTTCAGAACAAGCTGTCACTCCTATTGGAACATAAGACTGGTCCTATAGAAACAGCTGTCAATTAGACATAGGAGCAGTAATCAAGATCAATTGTAAGGTCACTCATAGGCCAATTACCTGGCTAGTAAGATCAATCACCTAAGTGCAGAATATAGCTTTACTTCATTATTCCATGATAGAAAATGGTATTGAAAGGGGGAAATTCCATTTGATATATGCCTGACTTCATGCATTAGAAAATATTGTGGGATTTCACTTGTTGATAGGATTTTTCACATGTATGTGTACCCTCAACCTTCCACATAAATCAGCTACTTTATGTTGGTCACTCTTACATTGACCCTTTACTAGTAAGTCACTCCCCATTTAGTTTTGAAACACTTCCCCATAGCCTAAGAAGCCTAAGATCAATCTTAGGATGACCATAGGAGTGATCTTGCTCGTACACCAATCTTACTCGTACATGGTGGTTGTGAAACAGGTCTCTGTAACCTCAGCAAGACATAATGAAGACAGCTTACTCGCTAAGGCTGCATTCAATTGGTGTATACCTGTTGAAATTAAATTATTACACAGACTCTTCATATTGAACACGTCAGCATCTGTCACAAAAAGGTCGTCTAATGTTATCTATGCATGAAGCAATGTGCCATGGCTAAAGAAATAATTATTGTGTTTTTATTTTAATTCAGGTCACTAAGATGACTGGAAGAAACCCTGCTATGGGTTGTGCACATAGTTGAATCAAAATTGACAACTGGTTGTTTTGTCTTGATGAGCTTGATCGCTCAGTTTTCAACCCTTATTCAATTATGCCGTTTCAATTTTGTCAAGCATCACAATTTCAGCATTAGATTAATAGAATATTGTTCTCTCATCTTCAATGTTGATTTAATGTTGATATGTCAATTCTGAATGTCCTAGCAACTATCATCATTGACACAATCAATGATGTGTACTTCTGGAATGATGGATGATTTGATAATGTCAACTTTTGAATTTTAGATTAACCATATCTCAACCTTTAGACTTAATAGTATGGATCCACTGTGAAGCATCAAGTAGCATAGGCGAGTTACTTACCATATCTACATTGGTACATTATGTTGTTTATTCAGAGTTTCTCAGCGTTCATGTTGTTTGTAAAAAAGCTGCAATGATTTAGTGTTGAAGAGCACCCTGGTCGAACTGCATCCATTAGATGTCCATGGATGTCTCTGTCACTTCAATTGTTTGAGGCCCATAACCTAAATTTAGAATATGCTTATTTCGTCATTTCTGAGTTCCATAAAGGTTGTTTTTGATTTGAAATAACATGAAATTTCTACGCCGATACATTTGCTACTCCGAAAATACACACAGAGTTTTGAGTAATCTTCTTCTGGATTTGCAAACGACCGGACACAAATGCGATTAAATATGAGTCAATGCTATGACTTTGATAATGGGTTTCCCTACCTTATGTCCCTTTATTGGGGTGTTCAATAATGGTCTTTCTGCTTTAATTATCCCCACAGGCAATGTTGTTGTTTAGGCGGTCAGTGCGGAAGGTGATGCACGTCTTAACCTGGATGGTGGTGCTAAGCAAGTGAGTTATAAATTCCTTTGGTTTTTACATGTTTCCGCATTTTAGTTATCATCTTTATTCTTTATCGGCACAAAATAGATCAAGTAATGCCTGACAAAATTCTGCCTAGTGAACCCGAATACAGAATACATAAGTTGTTCTGAAGATTCCATGTTGATACAGTAATAATAGATGATAGGTTATTTTAGTGATTAACAATGTGATAGGATGATTTATTTACATTAGTCAATGTTTAGAGGACGAAAGCTTCAATCCTGTATTAATAACCTGAATTTAAAATAATTTATTCAGAACTAAAATGATAAAATGCACTATTATTTCAGTCTATTTTACTTTGAGAATCGTTTTAAACATTCGGTGAATGACATTTCAAAATGATCATTCAGTGTAAATTAATGATGGCAATTCTAAAAGAATCTATCATTTTTTCCACCCAACAGAAAGGACTCTAAAATAGAGAACCAATTGAAGACGTTTTTTGACATGGCCCAGGAGCTGGAGGACTCGTCTACTATGAAGCACATAGAGGAACAAACGGGGATCTCCTTTGACCCCAAGTACTACAGAACCAGCAAACAGGTAAAGGCTTGCTGCTTATAATGCATAATGCATGAGTCGATCATGCTAGTAGGCAAGCATGATGCACCAATGAAAAGCTGGCGAGGAGACTCCCCAGCACTCTATTGGTGCTTAATGACGGCCAATACACATAATAGACCCTCTGGAGGGTGTTGCTCCTATGGTAAAAAGAAGAGCTGGTTAAAAATGCCCTCATTTCCAGTCCTTTCTTTTAATGTAGCTATAACTTGTCCCTTTTGTTGCTCACAAGTGGTCATTCAAGTATGGTGCTAAAAAGGGGGGAGTTGAGTAGGTACCTAGTTGGGAGAAGTCAGTCAGTATAATATACTATAGAGTGTGTGACATGAGTAGGTACCTTGTAGTGCAGCTCTCTCTATATCTTAAACAAGGCAGGTGACTTTTCAGACTAATGTGGTGAGTACAAGTTAAATGGTGAAGCAGAGCGTTACTTCTTTTGAAAAGAGGGTAACTACTGACAGCTCTTTTAACCAACACGCTCCTGTGATCACTGGGGATAGGTCAGTGTGATGCATGAATGTAGCCCTAGTGAATTAGTCTCTGGCTAATAAAGCACTGGAGGGTCTTGCCAAACGTGTTTGAGGAAGAACCTCTTCTAATTTTCTCAGAGAGTACTGGGTCAAATGTGTATGGCCTGACACGTTTGCATAGCAATTTTACAGCAGAGTGCATTGAAAACACTTTTTGAGTTTTTGAGCGAAATGTGCACATTATATCTAACACGTTTATAAGAATTTGTTTAGCAATATAAAAATGTGCGCATTTTATCTTTTGGTTCTCCTTTGCTTTTTGGCAAGACCCTCCTGGGAAACCACCGTCTGGCTGCAGAGCAACTGACAGGGTCAACCTGGTATATATCAACCTGAAATAATGTGCAATATTAAACTAGAGTCCACTACCTCTGACTATTTTCTAGTGTCTCATATCAACCTTATGGGGTTCAATGGCTGTCGGTGTTGGCATAATGCATTGATATACTCATCGGCACTGAATTGTGGCGTCTTAATAGATAAATGACCGTCGATCATTTCACCTTACACAGTTTGATTATGCTTATTGAAAGGCTTTGTATTATGCGTAACCTATTTGCTCATATCACAGACCCTCCTTTTTAAATATCTAACACGGGGTGTATGTCCTCTTTTTTAATATCAGCAAGTTATCAAAATCTCCCACTTCAAACCTTTAATGAGATCCTTTGCCGCAACCCTAGAGCCTCAGTACTCTATAAATCTCTATGGGGACAAATATTTGCTGTTACACCGGTGCCAATTGGACTGGACAACATTGCTTTCAATTGCGACACTCAAACAGCCGGACTCATAAACTCCATATTTGCTGCCATCGTGAACTCAAAGACCTTAAAACCACAAAGCCTCAAGAGCACTCACTACTAGCCAACAACATATATATGCACAGAGTCTCCCCCTGGTGTTGGAAGCCTGAAACAGTGTGTGGAGGGGGTGATTATATCCACAACACATACATTCACACTCAGCCTATGGTCATTGGATAGAGGCTTTGAGATGAAGACCTAATATTGACTGTGATTTCTGGCTGTATGGTGGTACATGGTGGGGTGAATACTGCATGACTGGGCTCTTACTCTGCTGAACATTGCCTACACATGAGCAATGTAACCCTCAAAAACCCACATTGTGCCTCAAGGACATGATTTTAAAATGATGCAGTGCTGGTGACTCTACTGGCCAGTACTGCATTGGTGCATCATGACAATTCTTTATGGTTGGCATGATGCACACATAGAGTGCTCGATGGTTGGCATAAAGAGTGAATGCAGTCCTGACAAGTTTTTTTGCCAGGGCTGTATTCATGAATCACCAGGCAGAAGGGTCCTATATATGCATCAATGATCTGAGTGACCCTCAGAGGGCTACTGACCAGCAGTGGGGGGTTAAGTCCACCTGGTGGTCAATGTTGACACTAAGAGGTCAAAGTGCAACCCTCCTACAGATCACTTAGGCTGTATGCCCTGTGTGTAGTGCAGCTGACCATGGTGAGACTTTAGAGTATGGTCAATTCACAACGCTGCATAATATCTCTTTACTCCACATATTAATCTTACATACATTAGGAGAGGCACCCCCCTCCAGCACCTCCAGATCTACGTTATTTGCCCTCCCCTCAAAAGCATTATGTGCTCTTCGCAGATATATAAGAGTTAAGACTTTAAATCTGTTTGCATAAGGCCAAATAAAAAAAGGTTTGTTTCTAGTAACCCGACCGACCCTAGCAAAACAGGGGTAACAAAAACTTTTTTTATGATTTTGAAAAATTTGTCTCAATTTTTGACATTTTAAAGAATGTTTTCATTAATTTTTGAGGATTTTTCCTGAACCCTTTTCGTGTTCTTCCCCTCTCTCACAGTTATCGTTTTTCCATCATTATTTAACAACGAAATCAAATAATTTGATACATCCATTGATATGTACCCTAACATTTCCTATGTAAATGTAAAAAGAAAAAGAAAAATTAAAAAAAAAATCCGACCTACCGACCCTACCATTTCAAGTCATGTTACTGGAAACACAACTTTATTTTTTCTTGGCCGAAGCCTTTCATGAGGTGCCGAGTACGGAGGAATTATTAAAATTATCTGTAAACCCTTTTGTGAGATGGGGTGAGATCTGCAGCTCCATTTAGCCAATCTGCTTTTCAATTCATAGTCAACTCGTTATTAAGCACTTGAGAGATGTCTCAAAGTGGAATTCAGAACAAGCTGAGAAAGTAATCATAGAGGGTAAAGGAAAAATTAGAATCCCTGCAGAATCCTCCTTGTGCACATTAAGTCGAGCTTACAAGAAATCGTCCATTATTCTTAAAGGAGGTCTGAATAGGCTATGTCTGCCAGAGTACAAACGTCGGCGGACATAGGCCCTTGATTCAATATGCCTTTAAAATCTTAAGCGAGCAGAAGGTGGATTTCGCAGGGCTAGCTTTATATTTTTCATTCTGGGCAGGAATTATATGAAGACCCCCTTGTTCTGTACAAGTACACCTAGATATCTAAGACCTCTGGAATTGCACTAGTCTGTGTAGAACAAGATTATGTAGGTTCAATAATGGAGTCATTGGGGCGGGTCATTAGGGTCAGGTAGGTGAGGTGGTGTGTACACTTGGACTGAACCTTAAGGCTTAATGCACTGCTAAGTGAGAATATAATCAGACAGAGCTTACAGGGATTAGAATACAACTGGGACATGACTAAGCTTACCAGCACCTTACAAACTTTCATTGTGTTATTTTAAAAAGAGATCAATGTCGTGACCTAGAAATAAAGCTATCATTTCATCTCGACTTTTTTTTTTATCTGAACGTTGTAAAAAAGGGAGGGGGGTTGGCACCAGTTTATCAGAGTATTTGAAATCTTGTGCTATTGATTTCCTAAAGAAAATTGTGATATGGGAATGATGATCATATATCGTATATTTAGGTACCTTCTTCATGCTAGACCATCTAATTGAATATGAATTGCGCATCACAGAATGTCATTTTTACTTTGAAATATGGCACTTTTTACTGCAGTGAGTATTCAGATTAGCATCTTAAAACAATGCCAAATTCCACCTTGCAGTATCACCTAATATATATGTGTGTTGTGCACATATGCGAGGGCACCGACACATTCCACTGTAAAATTGTGTAATGTAGTTCTCGCCATGAATATGACCTTAGTTGTCGAAATGGCGTTAAACATCTATTATTCACTCACTCAGTATGACCTATGTTTCAATCCATGAGGAATGATGCAAATTTAGTGTCAATGCTGTGGACATTTTCCTTACTTCATGACTTTGATTATGATCTGCTTAATCTGACACAGACCATTTCTTTTATCTGTAATACATTTCTTTTATTTCCATTTCAGACCTTTCACCTAACATTTGAGTTGAGGCGCTGCTTAACCCTCATATCAGACTGCAGGACAGAAGACATGGTGCAACGGGTAAAATGATTTAGTCATATTAGATTATACATAATGAAAATGAGAGATTGAGAGATCATAACTGAAATCAAATATATTTAGGGAATGCTGTAAACTCAAGTTATGACTTAGAAATCTAGAATTAATCAATGCATTTAATAAATGTAATAATTACAAACATGATCTTGGAATGTAAAATTAAGTACACACCTTTAAACAGTTGTAAAGAAAAAAGAAAGGATTTACTGGATAACATCGATGAAAGTAGAGAAATGATTAATCTGCTGTCATTCCATCTATATGTATGACAAAATGAAGAGAAGTAAAAACGAATTTCTATTTAAGCAGTAGGATTTCAATTGTTACTCTTCCAAAACTGCCTGAACAGATAAGGCATCCATGTTCCTAGTGTATTCTCAATTTCTAACATATTTCTGACAAAAATAATGACATGGATATTTGATTTTTTATTATTATCTGCTTCAGGTTGTGACCGGCCTCCAAAGTCTGGAGTCCTTTGCAGAATATCCTCTCCACATGCAGTTCAAATTGGCACAGGTGGCTTGGTACCAAGAGTAGGTATCACTCACCCAATCAACCCTAAAATATAGGAGTATCTTATTCTATATAGACAGCATTCAAATAGGAATTGAAATGATTGTAAATTATTTTGGACCTGGGAGAGCAATCTGTTAGTGTAGCCTGGGGTAGCTAACGAGGCATAACAAATCAAGAGAAAACTGACATATACTGATTGATTGACGCCATCACAACATATAGCGAAGGGACACTATGACCAGGGTTATCATTTTTCTTTCTACTTCTTTTAGAGCTTGGAGTATGTTATTTTGCTTCTCCTTTTTCTCCATATGTATTAAAGCCCATCACCACAACATACTGTGCCATCTCGGATGCTGCTGGCTGACGGCCAACTCATAATTATGGGCAGAGCTTTGATCATATGATCGCCCAGAATTTGATAGTTTTTTTAGGCTTCAGACTAACAATTTAACTGCCTCTAGAGGATTTACTAACAAAATGTCATTGACTTAGCCATAGGACTTCTTTAGTGACAGCACTAGCTGACTCTTCACAGGGTTGTATTTTTAGATTAATTTCAACTTGCAACCATGCAGCTTTGTTATAAGATTCACTAAAGGGTTTTTCTTATTGGGCAGTCTTAGGGAAAATATGCCAGACACCGTCTATATATAAGAAACTGTAGATCAGGCAGACTACATCAGACCACAAGACCAAACAAAAATCGTGCTGGGTTACTCATTGTGTTTCGATGCTTCATAAAGCGAACCAGACCCACAGAATAAAAAAAGAAATCTGCAGTACCGAGTTCCTGAAAAGTCTTTCACAAAGACTTATTAGATGTATTTTCTTTATAGAAATTACTCAATAAACACTGAATATAACCTAAATGCTTCTTGTTATCGACAGACTACCCCCTAAACGCATGATAATACGTCAAGGCCACAAAGCAGAAAACTTCTACTTCATCCTCAGTGGAACAGGTATGGATAGATTCTTACTTTTTTCAACACTATAAAAAATCAAATTGTCGAAATAACAATGGTAACTTCGTCCCAAGATTGCTAGAGATCTGTCGTTATTTTCACACAGATTCCTTGTATGTGTGTGCACTAACAAACGGCGTATGTGTGTGCACCAACAAACGGCCACCTGGGGCTTCATATAGAAACTACAATGGTTCCTTGCCATTATCACAGTGGTTAGCTGTTCAGTTTTATGAGGATTCTTGGTAGATTGAAAAGTTATTTTCAACAGTGTATTTCACACAAATGTTTGTATAACTGGAAAGTGTTTGAGCCACACAGCTTTACACATACATAATCCACTGTTCCAGATGTCAGTTGATGAGACTTCTCGCCTTTCTTGTACAGGTATTGCTAAACAGTTGGTACGAGAGGAGCACACCGGTAGTGTGATAAACAGAGTTATTGCCAGACTGACAAAGGGACAGAGCTTTGGGGTAAGTTATACACTGAATTACATGATGGATGATTTTCCCTCTCAGTCTGTTTCCCATTTCATGTTCTGGGACACCATGTACAATCTCCTACTACGATTTGGCAAGTTTAAAATTGGGCCCAGACACATTTCATTCACCATGTTGGATAGTAAACCTGACAATGCTTTGAGGTGGATGGCGGGAATAGATTAAAAGAGGATAGATTTCCTCCATATTCACAACAGAGTCTCCAAATGATAGGTACTATGCATATATGCAATAAAAATGTGGGGGTCCCATGCATATTTCTGAGATAGAGAACCTACAATACTATATAGGAGTATACCATACTTTGTCACATTATTCCCCATATCCATATCCAAAAGTGGATAGATTTTTTTCATAACTTCCTCAGCACTTAGATTATTAGCATATCTTTGTAATGAATGAAATATCAACATATAGTCCCAGGCATATTTCTACTGTTTTGGGGGTTCAAAAATATCGAACATCAGCTCCAAACATATGGTGAAGGGGTATTTAAGTATATACTCCTACAGATTCCATGGTGAAGTGGTAACACGTTTGACTCTCAATCAAAAAATGCTTAATTCAATTCCAGGCCAGGTTATCTTAGAAAATACACACATGTTTGGTGTTTTGGGAACATTTGGATTTTGTTTATGCTACCATAAAATGTTTTCAATGTTTGTCAACGTTTTTTCATCATCCATAAGGCTATTTAATTCTGATAACCTGGATCACGGATTTTTTTTCCACCTAACTTCGGCCATCAGTAAAAATATAAAAAAAAAGAGTTCAGAAACATCCCTATTTACCACCCTAGATGTCCCACTGGCGGGAATGCCCAGGCTAGGCTCGACCCCTTGACCTTCTAATATGTAGCCAAACAGCATACAGAGGTGCCACTAAATCTACTTGTGATTGAAGACCATAAACCTCTATATTGAACATAATTTAGATATCTGTACCTGTGCAGAAAGCTGCGCAATAAACTGGTTTTGAACGGCCGCCATCTACCTTAAGGAATGGTACATTCCAAAGACCACAACTCACTTGTCTGGACATTTGGGCTCTCCAGCTCAGCCTCAGAATCCTGCAAGATGCACAGCAGCATTGCCTAGCTATTGGCAATACTACCAATATAGACATTGTATCAAACAATTGGACAAAAACAAATCATGTGGTGCTGATGGCATTTATGCAGAACATATAAAATATTCTAGTCAGCGGTTATCAGGGATGCTCTCCACATGTTTGACGGTATTTTTACTACAGGGATCACTGCCTGCTAGCATGGTGGCTGTGATACTTGTCCCAGTGATAAAAAACAAAACAGGGAAAATAAGCAGTAAGGATAATTATAGGCCTATTGCACTAGCAAGTATAATATCCAAAATACTAGAAATTGTCCTCTTGACTAGGATAGAGAACTATATTATCACTTGTGATAATCAGTTTGGCTTTGATAGGAAACATGGCATTTACTTGTGTATTTATGCTTTAAAAGAATTGAATCTTAAGTACAGATCGCTTAATGCTTCTATGTTCATGTGTTATTTGATGCGTCAAAAGCCTTTGATAGGGTCAACCATTATTTAGTAAGCTAGTTGACCATGGAGTACCTGGGTACATTGTAAGAATTCTTGTCTACTAGTATTCCTGTCAAAAGTTTATAGTTGGAAATGGGGTTAGAGAGGGTGGTATACTCTCACATCACTTATTTAATATAAATATGGATGACCTGTCAGGTAAATTGAATGCTTGTAAAACAGGCTGTGTTAGTAGGGCAACTATTGTCAATCATTTGATGTATGCTGACGACTTAGTAATGTTCACACCGGCTAGCCATGGGTTAGCCCATTTGTTGGCTGTTTGTGGACAGTATTGGATTGATAACAACATTGGCATATAATGATGCCCTGGGAATCCTACTAGGTGTACCCAGATATACTAGTGCAGTGTGTGGTCTACCAAACTGTGGTGCTACCATTAGAAAACTAGTGTATAGTTTTATGTGTCGACTCAGGGACTCTGACAATGATCTAATAAAAGGGTTGGTAGATCACACAGCAAGTGATGTCCTGTACACCTCCAATATATGGAGAAACCAGTATCAAGAACTGTACATTCACTTTACTATTGCATAACTATAGTTTAAGTATTCTTATCATATACATATATGTCATATACTATGGACCTTTATAATGCAATTGAGTCTGAAATAAAGAATTGAATTGAATTGAAAATTATATAACTTCAGATGGCAGCAGCAGACAGACAGGCCACTGGTCAGTTCATACTCAACATCTGCCCTCGCTGTTTGCCATTACTCTTTTCTATGTTCTCCTAGCTATGCTAAGCTGGGCAACTCAAGTGTCTGAAAAAAGTGAGTTTGGTTCCCCAGGCAAGTAGCGATCTAAATGATATTGTCTGGTTTGCTATATAGGATTGGTACGCAGACATTATCAAAGCTCATTTTGGCCCAACGACTATTATTTTGGAGGTTTATACATTAGTCATTTCTGAATAACCCTCTTGGTTCTTGTGTTGTCCAGGAGGTGGCACTAGTGCAGCACCAGGAGCGTTCGGCTACTGTGGAGAGTGTGACACACATGCAGCTATTAGTTGTGAGTAGGGAGGACTTCTTGGACATCTTCTTTGCCACCACAGACGGAGGCGAACCCGAACACCTCAACTTCTGCAGGTAGACTATGAGGATTGCACATATCTCCTTTCATGATGCATGAGTGCAGCCCTCTTGCGCATTTTTTCATATTGCATCATGCCAACCCCAGAAAGATAATAAATTCCCAAGGCTCCACATATGCCCGCGCACATGTGGCATATCATTTTCAGTTTTGACGAGGACAATTCACATTCTATTGGCAAGTAAAGAGCTTTTCAGATAACTAAACTTTCTCAACTGGGTCGTTTGATATGATAGTGTACGAAGTTTAGCAACAGACTTTACCACAGTTACAAATGTGTTTACAAGATGACTCTTTTGTATGTTTTCAGACAAATCGACTTCCTCCGACATTGGCCAATGGAGAAGGTTCAAGAGGAGCCACAAGAAGTTCTATTCCATTATTTCAGGTAAAAATCTGATTCTAACAGACCTATGTTCCCTAATATGTACATACATTCAATTCTATTGGAAGTGTTGAATAATTTACTGTGCATGGAGATAAAATATTTGCGATAGCCGTGTCATAAAGGAAAGAAAAGTAATCTTCAAACGGTAGCTTATTACAGACACTTCCTCCATTGTAAAAGTATAATTAGATAATAATTAGTTGAAATAACCCTTCCTACTGATATCCTGTGTTTCTCGTTCCAGAAGAGGGACAGTGGTGGTCCAGGACAGTAGGAAAAATGACTGGATCTACATTGTTAAATCGGTACGTGAAGATTCGACCTGGAATTCCAGAAAGCCGCTGATGCAGAGATGCATCAAGGCCGGCAAGATGCACTAATGAAGTGCTGGTGAGACTGCTTGCCAGCACTTCATTGGAGCATCATGCCGACCCTACAGAGTTGATACAGTTCCGTAAGTCGGCATGATTCATGAATGTAGCCCTGGCGAGTAACTCACCAGGCCTGCATTTATGCATCATGACAACCACTGGGCATGATGCATTAATGCATCAGGGGCCCTTTACCCATTGAGGGCTAGCATCGACTATAGTAGACACCATGGTAGGCCTAGCGTTGACTATAGTCGACACCCATTATATAGGATTTGTATAGGAATTGAAAATAGGCTCGTCCTCTAGGAACTATAACTTTTTCAGAGGCCGTCCCCATGGCCAGGACAGCCATTTTTGCTCTGTTCTTAAAGAGTTAACGGTTGAAAACATTTAGGTCAAATCTCAATACCGGAAGACCCGGTGTATAAGCCATGGCCTATAGACAGTCCATTTCAAGCCCTTGATACAGCCTACAGTAAATGATAAAAACCTAGTGCAGCTTATATGTTGGCTTTACTTTTAGGAAGGATTAGGAACATGTCCAGTCCCCCGGTGCGGCTTATAACAATGCCTTGAGCTCAGGGTACGGCTTATAAGTGGTGGCGGCATATACACAAGTTCTTCAACTTCTTGCATTATATGTCTGTAATGAAGGAGAGCTCTTGTTTTTGTTACCAGGGGACGTGTATGGTGCTAAAGAAGCTAAAGTCAGTATACCCTCAACGGACGTGGATCTCACCTAAGTCACAGGAAACAGCTCTATCCTTCCCACGGATAGGTAAGGCATATTATGAAACCTTGTACCAATGCTATGATGAACCTCGGCATCAGAGCTTGCTCAATATTTAATTGCCAGAGGACATTATCTTCATCACTCTATTTAACTACGTATGGGGACGTTCAACAACCATGTCACTGTTTGTTTGGCATTTTTCAGGACCCGCCCATCCCTTTGTGACTATTTCTGTACGGAACATATAATTTATATAGCCTTGTTGCCAGAACCCAAAGACCCCCATCCCCCCGACTAGAAGCAGTGACGTAATTGTTGAACGTTCCCTATAGCACAGATGTAGCCTTTATCCTCGGGATGTCATTTCCTAACACACTTTGAATAGAATCTTCAGGTGGTACCAAAAGAACTCATAGGAATTGCACATGGTTTTGCAGTATTTTCTGTACAACACACATCTGAATATGAAATAAATATTAAAACAAAACATTACGTGTTTCGCCAATGTCATTGTTGGGTGCTATTTACTATACATAGCCACAAAAATAAAAAAATCAACATCTATATATATATATATATATATATATATATATATATATATATATATATATATATATATATATATAAATGCATATAAAATAACTGGAAGGATAAGAAAAAACACAGTGCTATGTTTCAACAATGCCAGTATTGTAATCTGGCACTCATACATATAGCTAATTCTACACACCTAATGACTCTCATTATATATAAATTCTGCTGATATTCACAACAGGACCCCGGATCGACTCAAGAATCTCCACAGCTCGGAAACGACATAAAGGGTTTAACATTCCTAAAGCCTTGTCACAGGAGATGACCGCTTTCTTCACCAAACAGTTCCAGGTCAGTTTCTGCAGTAGCTTATAATAAACTTGCCCTGATGTATGGAGATAAAACAGATGCGAATAATATTCAATTTCGACATGTCAACATGTCAATTCTCCATAACTGAGGATTTATCCTAGAATTCCCTTCATATGATGATTATGTGTCAGATATTATATGAAACTGATTTTGATGGTCTCTTATGGTAGAGATTTCTTTGTATCAAGGAATTGGTAATCATTCAAAATGGCCCATTCGCATAAACTGCAACAGCTTCCTGTCCAAGGCTATTTGCATCTACTTTTGTCATTGAGCCAGGGCGACTTTTGGTTAAATGTATGAAGAGTGTTGTTGAGTAGCATGTCCATTTGTTGCTATGATGCATGGATGCAGCCCTGGTGAGTCAACTTGCCAGCACTGTATTTCTGTACTACAGTTTCTGTATTATGGCTTTGGCATTGTTCCTCCATTTGCCCATTAATTTTGCTAGACCAATGAAGCGCATTATGGCAAGTAATTGAACAAGTGAACTCCAAGGTACCATGGAATTAAGCACTGCTCATATTTCTTTTCTTTTCAAAAGACCGGTTGTATCAATTCAAGTGAACTAGAGAGATGAGTATTAAACTTGTGTATGAAAACATGGCTTGAATGTTGACCTTCAGGTATTTGCTCCTCTTGCAATGCTAATGTAAATAATCATTTTGATATTTTACCACATGTTTTTGCCACGTTTTTCAGATGATGAAATAATTGTAAGTCAAAATTTCATTTTCCCCAAGGTGGACCCACAAACTTTAGCAGTGAACTATTTTTGTATTCAGGGTGATTCTTCTGAGACATTGATGTCACCGCGTACTGATGAGCCCCCGGCCTCTGCCCGGGATGAACCTTCCGATGACACTATAAACCAAAACGGCACTGTAAACTTCCCAGAAGGTGGGAATACCCTGACAGTGCCTGATAGTGGGGACAGGTACCTGTCACCAAGGTCTGATGTATCAGGTGATTGTGACAGGAAGAGGAAGATAACCATGCGCTCAGCACCCGCACCCATGCGCTTCAGCCCACGGGTGATCGCAAAGCCCAAATCAATCCGGGGAGTTCTAGATGCATACATGGTAAGTATGCTAGCACATATTGAGAGGTACCTACAGGTATTAAGAATACCATAGAAGGCTTGTTGAATTTTAGTGTGCACTGAAACCCAAATGACAATTAGTAGTCACCATCAGAGACGGATCTTCACTCCTCAAATCTGGGCATGGTGAGGGAGGATTGATTTTGTCTTAGTGTGGTAGTTCACAATGAGGAAAGAAGACCAGTTCACTAGAATTTGATAGTTTGATAGGTCTTCTTATTTCACAGGACTGTCATGATGCCCGATATGTACATTTGTCACCATGTTTGCTTCTTTTTTGAGGGGGGGGGGATAAATCACTATATTTTATTTCAAAATGAGAACAATTAATTCAACTAGAAGTAGCATTCGACCTGTTTTTCCCCATTCGATAATAAATGTGCAGGTAACTATGGACCTCCATATTGGGGTCCATATTTGAAATATGGACCCCAATACAGCCCATATTTCAAATAAGGACCCCCATGTGCAGGTCCATATTTCCCTCCATATATTATTACTGGATGGGGAAAAAAAGGATGCATTATATATAAAATGATAAAATCATGCTCCAAGACCATTGAAATCCTTTTGGCAAACTGGGCATAGGACCCTTGTATACATCACCTTTTTGTCTAGCTTTACCTTATTGAGCTATTTTGTAGCATTTTGCTTATGCAAGAATCTTCCCTTCACCAAGCTTTTGTATAACCTTCCAAGTGCTGCATAGACCAATCTGATGCCAGGCAAAAAAGATGGTGCGAGGCAGCATTCATGCATCATGCTCATTTGTTAGGAATGTATTAGTATCTACCACTTTTGGTCAACATTATACATGAATGTGGCCCTTGTAAGCGATTGAGTAAAACCCTTAAGGGCAGCTGATACAGGAGTGCATCATGCCCATATGTCGGCATGATGCACCAATGAAGTGCTGGCGAGACTGCTCACCAGCACTTCATTGGAGCATCATGCCGACCCTCCGGAAGTACCTGTATCAACCCTGTAGGGTCGGCATGATTATTAATGTAGCCCTGGTGAGTAGGGCTGCATTCATGTATCATGACGACCAATCAGCCTGATGCATTAATGCATCAGCGGCCCTTAAATGGTTAAAAGCCATTTGAAGGCATGACACATGGCACATGAATGCTGGCCTGGCGTGTGAGATACTCTAGTGTATCATGCCGACCCTACAGGTTCCATACATTCCTGGTTAGTCAGCATGATGCACCACTGAAGTGCAGCAAGAAAGGTCTCTAGCACTTTGAATTGGTGCATCATGATGACTAATGGGCATGATGCACTCCTGTATTAGCGGTACCTTAATGCTTGAGGTGTAGATTAAGTATCACCTGCAGAATAGTACCCAACATTTTGTTAACTCTGCTCTGACATATTTCAGGAGAGGGAGGTGAGTATAAAGGATGGGTTTTATTGCAAAAAAAAAGTATTCTCTTGATTTCATGTGATTATTTGAAAAGTAGCATCCCATAACATGTTCCAACACACTGCATCTACCAAAAAAAACAACCTGACAGTTCTGTACAGACATAACAGAATGTAATTTTTTTTTCTTTTGGATAAGTCGTAGGATACTAAGAAGGTGAAACCAACGCGTTGATATCCTAAATTTATATAGTTCGCGCTCACTCCATTTGCCTTACTGTAGTTATGTTTGGGTACCGTTGCAATATTAATTCCGAATCTTAGTCTGTGCCAGAGAGAAGAGTGGGTTTGTGGCTAAATGTGATTGTTTGGGTTTGTATTCCCAATCCCTGTATAGCACCCCCACCTGGTGGTTGGTCTTTGAAACCTATAAGGCATATACCGTATTTAATGTAAAAAACATGGTTAAAAGGTTCTACCCCTTTAGTCATCTACTCATATTGGTGGGCTATTCGGATTGACAATTCAGATGTAGACATCATCTTTCTTTATTATCTTTGAATTGCTATGGAATACTGAACGCACCCTTGAATATTGATCGCAGTGACAACATATTTGGAGATTTCCTATACTCCGTAGTGCATGAGTGAATAGTATTAAGAGTCTCTTTTCTTCTTTTTTCTTAGATTATTTTTCCATGGGAAGAATATTGATGTACATATGTCAAATAGGTTGACCTAGTAAAGTAAGATAGCGAAACTGCCCGGTATTCTTTCAGAGTCATACAATATCCTTTGTTTTATATCATGTTGTAGAAATCGATGGAAACATACATCATGCGATTTAAGGAGAGGACATTTGATGATCACTCATCGAAAGCTGGCCTTTGGAAGGACCGCCCCGAGGAGCCATGCTTCGTACAACTAAGAAAACTAAGACCGCGAGATGCATTTGTAAGTCAATAAAGATCCATAATATGTTGACCATAGTTTTAGCCTTTTATTAGTGCAAAGTAACTATCATATTGTAAGTTTGTATATTTAAGAGGTGCAGAACATGGAGCATCTATATTTTTCAAGTTTTGCAGGAGAGGCAAAAGAAGTGTTGAAATTGCTAATGTACACTGTAAAAAATGTGTGTTGCATTTACACGCTTTGTAAGACACTTCTTTGCAGCATATTTTTACTCACTTATTTTTTTAACACACAACACATTTTTGCCAAAAGTGTTTTAAGAAGTGTGCTCATATCAAAAGGGTGTTACACCAAAAGTGTGTTGCTAAAAGTGTGTTCATGCATATAGTGTGTTCATAGAAAGTGTGTTGCTCCACAAAGTGTTTAGATATGAATGTGAGTTAATATTTTTACAATAAATGGGGTGGGTTGGGGGGGGGGCATTTAGCCTTTATTTCTTCATATTTTCATTCTGGTGTACTTGTTATTGTCCTGGGATGATGTGATGAAGGTAACCATGAGGCACACATACTTAATCTGGAAAGGAATAACAATATATTTTTGTAAGACCATAATTATGATATGTTGATTTAGTGCATAAATTGTCCTAATATCACTTAAACTTCTACATTAAAATGTACTAATACATAGATAACATATCTTCTGATTTCCCTGTCTAGAATTTAGAATAGTGACTGAGTCTAGGCTCCCATATGTAAAAAAAGTCACTATGTAGGTACATTAAAATGATAAAGAATTATATTCAAAATGCAGAATAGTCCCACTTACCTATTCCTGGTATTTTGCCAATCACAAATCAGCATGGGAACCTGTTAGTGACTGGAGCAAGCAGATTGTAGTTTTCTGAAACAGAAGAATTGGTGAATGAACACTGTATGCTACACTGGATAATATGTTAGGCAGCATATTGATACAGCTTTTAGAGAATTTCTTTATGTGAGTGTAAATCTATGATAGACCAACTTACTACACTCTATTACAGCTTGTATAGCACTAGTGTTGAGGATGATATATAAGATTACTTACCAGAAATAAGCAGAGAAGTGAAGACACTCCTCTCTCCAGCAGGTGCAGATTCAAACTGACTGTGTGTAACTGTCATAACTGACCTTTGGTTAGGTGGGGGGGGGCAATTAATGGGTTACATAATACCACTGATAAGACTGAAGGATTAATAAAATGTGTGTTGATTTAACACACTTTTCAATACCTAAACACTGTTAAGAAAAAAGTGTGTAAGTGTGTTAGAAAAAGTGTGTTGATGCAAAGTGAGTAAAATGCTCAAAGTGGGTTGAATATCCATGTGTGTTACAATCTTGTGTGTTCCCACAACACACATTATTTACAGTGTACCAAGTTGACACAACCTTATTGCACTGTTGCCTGTAGGCACAAATATCATAGACAGAGCTTCGGTACTTTCACAATAGGCAGATAAGGGTCAATAGATATCAAAACAGAAGAGGACTTAATTTTGCCAAAATGTGTGTTACAACCTTGTCGCATTGAGGCAACAATATGAAACCGAACACATAAAGAAGTTGGCTATTCATGAATCATAGTTTCCATATACAGTTACTCTCCTTTTCTCCCCTTTTTTCTTGCAGGGTCTTGAGGAAGTAGAGTTTGATGATGAGAAACGATATGACGTGCCCGACACTTCTGTTATCTTGGTATGTAACAAGTCTTTGATTTTACAAGTTTTCATTTGGCACAATAGTCACATATAGCTACAAAACTTGTATTCATGTACATGTGTCATCGCTACATTGAAATAGTGGTAAGTTATGGTTCTATTGGAACAAGATCATTGTCAGTCAATACTTTGGGGAACTCGTCTTTCGTGGCTTTATTTTGCTGCTAAGCTGTCAGTCTGTTCCACAGTAGTACGCGACAAACTGGTGGGCGGACAAGGCTGGAAACAAAGTTCTGAATATGTATCGGTCAATTTTGAGCTGTTCCAAAGCTTAAGGTCCTCAGCCACAAAAAAAAAGAAAGTTTAAACCTGAACACTATTCAATTAGGCAATCCCTTTAAAGCTGGTATCAAAATTGTCTTTAACTTGAAAAGAGCGATTCAAATTACATGTCCAATTCAGGACAATGAACTCAACAAACTTACCCTACTGCTAAATTTAAGTTCCGGGCACTTATCAATTTCAATACCTCCTGTACCACCGGCCCATATTTGAGACAGATGCTTATCTAAATGTTGTTTAGTGCTTACGATTGTTTTAAATACCCTGTACCCCCTGTGCTTATAAATTCGAGACTAGTGCTTATTTGGGACCCCTCCGCTTAAACAAGCCATTGCAATAAAAGGATGCCCCTCCCCACCGTCCTACCAACTGCAATCATTATCCTCAGCACTGCACCAGCCATAGAAATGAGTTTTATCTCATCAAAGTAAAAACTGTAAAATGGGGAGAAAATCAAAAGACAAAACAAAAACAGTAAAGTTGTGCAATTCAGGTGAGTAATGGTGCAGAGATGGTCATGATGTCGCGGAAGTTCTTCACCAAGTACGCCAACGACCATGTGAAGCAGTTTATTCGTGAGAAGATTCGACCATTCCCGAGCGAGGAGACGCTTCAGGAGAACCTACAGAACAAAGTTAACTGGGACCTGTACAGGCAGCACACTGTCAATGATGTACTAACTTATAGAGGTAACTTTAAACATTTTACAAATAATGAATTAACCCTTTAAGGGCTG
Organism: Acholoe squamosa; assembly: GCA_949317995.1. Lineage (NCBI taxonomy): Eukaryota > Metazoa > Annelida > Polychaeta > Phyllodocida > Polynoidae > Acholoe > Acholoe squamosa. Next base: position 12,623,272 of record OX439042.1, read on the forward strand.
CTGATGCAGGAGTACATCATGCCCATTGGTTGTCATGATGCACCAATGAAGTGCTGGCGAGACTGCTCACTAGGAGGGTATCTCAAAAAGATTGGGAAACCAGTTCTCACCGTAACTATTTGATCCTGCAGTTCTCCTACATTTCTCACCCTAAGAACAGACTTCCCTGCTTGACTTCTGCTACAAGTGAACTGCACGGAAATAGGTCGAGTTGCAAAATAAGAGACTAGACCCCTCCTATACCACTCCTATAACTGACTCCCTCTTTACAATACAAGAGGGAATCCACTCCAGAAGGTCAGTGAGTTCAATTTTGGAATTATCACCTCCAACAGGATCAATTCCAAATCTTTTTGAGATACCCTCCTGCACTTCATTGCAGCATCCTGACCACCCTCCGGTAGTTTATTAATAAATGCGTTGTGCTCGATACAGGAAAGTGAAGGTTTTAACATTGACTCCCATATCAAGCTACTTCCTGTCTAATGTATCCATATCAGGCAAAAACTTTTCCTGTATCAAGCCACTTCCTGTTTGTCTGTTACGATGATCATAGGGTCGAAAATCATAGAAGGTTTGCATATGACGAATTTGGAGGTATTCCAGCCCCTACTATTCGAATTTTAGTTTCCCCCTCTATTTTTTTTGCTCAAAGTGTCAGGCTGGATGAGATCTTTGTGTTACATATGGGTTTTGATGGTCCCATATGAATATTTTGGGCTCCAGGGGGGTAAAATGGGCCCAGAATTGTCTGGGCGAAATTGTGTCTGGGCGAATGACATTTAGGGGCCTAAGTTACAAGCCATGTTGGGGGCTTCATTTCCTACAGAAACAATCATCATACCTCCATGAAAATCTCAGGTCCAGACTATTTTGACCTGTAGATTAAGAAAAACACATTATCATTTATGTCAGATGTGTCCTTGCTATCATAAAAGAAGCATACTTATAAGAATTTTTTTTCATGATTCTGGGCACATGTCTGGGCGAATGACATGTGAGGCCCCATATGCACACTTTCTATGATTTGTGACCATAGGTACAATTAATGCTTGTTGAGTTGTTTTAACCTTTATTCTTGACAAAGAAGCATTTATTGATAAATGTAAATATAGGTCGTATAACTCCTTCCATCTGATGCTGAAAAGTTGAAACCTGATATGATGTCATGTGTTGACACTTTGCCGTTCTAATATACGTATCAGCCCATAGAGTAGTCATGATCCATGTATGTAGCCCTGGTGAACTACTCACCAGGGTTGCAATTATCACATTATGCAGTCACTCACGCTGCCCCAGCTGGTAGCCCAGACAGCTTGAACCCACACCTGGGCTAGCTCAGAAAGCTCAGTTCATTCCCATCTGGGGCCCATGTGGACAACCTAAGTGGTAACTTATGGCCAGGGTATTACTAGAATAGGAATAATACAGGACATGGGGTTTATTTCTTTTCGAGCAGAAATATTTGATATAATTATTATATTTTAGCACAGGGTTTAGAATGTTGTCTAGATGGTGATTGAAGAGAAACCCCACATTTCGTACTGTGATAGTGGATATGCCAATTAAGGTTATATAAAAGAGTTGAAGGAATTTGCCAAAGGCCAATTCTGATACAAACACTGCCTTCCTACTTGCCTGATGTACAAATCAATCATATTTTCTAAAACTGCATGTCCATCAAGTTGTTGCCTTTTTTCAGTCTTTTCAAACTACTATTGCATGCACGTCAGGCTCATTGATAATGTCTGTATTTCACACGCTTGTAACCACTCTGTAATGGTTTCCATATTCTAAAGTTGCATTTGGAAAGTTCTAATTTATACTGGCCATCCTGGAAGACATTTCTCAAGATGGTACGACTAGACATAGCCACTGTCATTTGAAACCCTCAAGGTTAGAGTGGGTGAGTGTAGGTAATGTACTACAATTGCTCTGTGCGAACAGTTCTTAATGTAGTAATGACATAAGGTTTAGTAGGGCAGTTGTATTGTTGTATTATTAGTGATTACTAGATGCAGGGCTGTAATGTTATTAGAGTGAGGGATCCCATTATAATTTGAAGGGTCGTACCATCTTGAGAAATGCCTTCCAGGTCTGTTTCTTCCATCACTTATCCGTTGCATGTATCACGCTATGCGCATTGTAACTTTACCTTTAAGGTATTAATGGGAAAGGGGCTATTATCTTCTTCGACTCACATTGAAACTTTTGAAAACAACTGTTATTTCAGCAGCTGACGAGAGTGACTCGAGCATCGAAGATCTACAACTGAACAATGCTAACATCTTAACAACTGGAGGTTATCGGTAATCGGATCTTTCTTTCTGAGTATGTCTAATATTCTACATAAATCATTGCTCCACCAAATATCTTCATTAACAATGCATGCAACTACTATGTGATGTTATAAAACTTCAGAACTTAAGATACTATTTACCATTAAACCTGCAGATAGGCCCCAGTTTATAAACCATTTTAGACAGAGGGGGAGGGAGGGAGGGTGGGGGTAGGTAGCTGTAGCACCTTCCCATAGCTTCCCTTAACATTTCTTAGAATAGCGAGGTGGGGGTAGCCCTCAGGGCCCAAGAGCTTTTTGAATTTTGAAAATGATTGGTTAGAAAAGGAATTATGCATTTCTGAAATTTTCAAAGCAACCAACAAACTCAGGGTGGGGCTTATATATAGAACATACAAGAATTGCCTCCCATTCAGATTCAAAAAGTTCACCAATCACACTATGGGTCAATAGCCAGGATGCTACAGGAAGAACAACAATAGATATGCACAAAATGACACATTCGTGACCATGCTGGAGTTTTGAAGATCTAAGTATACATGTAGAAAGTACAGCGATGCCATTGGCATTTGTCTTTGATCCGTACATGCACAACCCAAGGTTTCAAATCTCTTTTTTATTCTCATTCTGTGATTTAAGTTAATCAACATTGACCTTTCTACAACTCAAGTTTCCAAATCCTATTTCATTGGAAAAACGCGGGTCCATCTGAACTGTATATAACTTTTATAACAAACTATTGCATGTTGACTTAACTATTTCATAACACTACTTTCTATACAATTTCAAGAAAATTCTTTTAATGGACTATTTATCCATCAAGCTGTTGCACATAAACATGTTCATATCCTTAACCCTGAGACTATCTATCTGCTCGATCGCATTATAAAATAAAATGTTTTTCGACACATAATTTTTGATTTTTCACACACAGGCGAACAGCAGAGGAGAGACGATGAGCTCTTGATGCAGATGCTTCACAAAATGGCTTCATCCTATCAATGCTGACCTTGTAGAAGTGATCCACACAAGGTCCAAGGGGATTTCACTGAAACTTTCAACCATGTGCTTACCTTGGGTAATAGTCATTATCCGTGTGGCTTAGAGATGAGCATATACAAACGCCTTGAGATAATCATCAATGGCTCCTCGCGTTATGTTCTCAGTAATCCTAAGGACTTTCTCAAACTCCAATTGACAAAGAGGCTATAGTTACTAAGAGGGGTCAAGTAGCTCACTAAAAAGAACCTGCACAATTTAGAAGTCACTTCTAAAAAGTCTTCTAGCAAATAGATTTCTATTATTGGAGACCAAATTGGCCGAGTAATGTGGAATGTTCATACATCATTGTCTGCCTGTATACCTGTATTTAAAGAATCAGCATTCTGAAAGATTTATTTGCATAATGCCTACAGGGCAGCAATTACCGACAGTAATTGTGCGATTGGACCAAAGCAGTTTCTGTGTGAGGGCAATCTCTGAGAGGGTTCTAGAATTTATTTTGATAACTTCCAATATCGATGATAAAAGGGGCTGTTGGGTGCTCATCTTGCCATCCATCCAGACTTGCGATAAGTAGAACTGAAAAGATTTCCCAAGCACCAGCCTCGGTCCAAGACAGAACGGGATGTCTGATATGGTATGCTTGTCGCAGAGTGTTTTCAGACTGCAGAAACTGACACAATGATGTGACGATGAACCTGATTGGCTACTCTGTGTATGGCTTCTATTGGCTGCTGCTGGGATCCAGCCGACTATAGTATGGATGATGAATTACTGTAAGGCGGTTCATCCATTTTCATATCACCTCCACTCTAAGAAATGCCAGTTGAATCAATCTAGCATCCCAGGAATCTTCACACCAACTTACGGTATTTGCGATGCAGTCAATCAGTGTAATTTCTACAATGAAGTCCCAGTAAAACACAGTATTTCATGGGATCTCTATGAAATTAATTATGAAAGCTTAGTCATCATTTTGACAGGATATTCAAACAGAGTGAACAAAATGCTTTCCTGATAGACAGTAAATTAGGCTCAGTGATGCGCTTTCCCTAGAGTATAACAGATATTGCAATAGCTGTCTGACAAGTGCAGAGTTTCACATGTGTCTTGACCACGTGAGTTGGCTTGATATCATGGCCATTTCTTAAAATGGCCGCTAGTGACTTGGACATTTTTGAAAATGGATTTGGGAGGTACTTGTTATGGTATAGACTTCCCCATCATCCAGGGACCTTGGCATGGTTTTAAAAATGTATGAAATACTGACATATTGGCATACCGGAATATTTCATTGTGATGTGCTCATGTGAAAAGACGGGCCTGCCTTATTGCTGCACTTCAGAATGATTAAAATCATGGACCGATAATCCTGACCAGGAATTGTTGCAGATCATTTGGTCTTTATAGCGTCAAAATATCAAGGATACCCCCCCCCCACCCACCCCCACAGAAAAAGAAATGTTCAAAGGTTTTCTCAGTGGGTTTGTGAAAATCACGAGGGTCAACTTTTTCGCCCTTAAGTGTAGGAAATCCCACAGGTGTAGGAGAAATCACATACCTGTAATAGCATCCACAAGAGACCGCCTTTCAAATTCTATAAGGTTCAAATGTTTCTTTGGAACTTCTTGCATGCTAGGCTGAAGCTCTTGGCTTAAAAACATAAGAGTGTGCTCCAAAATCACTATGCACGCTTATTTCTAACTGCATAGCTTCAACCCTCAGTTGGAGCATTTGACTTTCAACTATTGGTTTATTGAATCTCTAGTTGAGGAATACAATTGATGTCAATGTTAGATACAATAATAATTATATATGATACTGTTCTGACTTTGTACCATGCAATGGTATCTCCAAATCTGTTGTCAATGTGATATGATGTAAATGCTTAATCCAATTATGTATTTTCATGTACTGAATTAGTCTTATTTATTTGTAACAATCCACAACCATTACTTAATTGACAATGCTTAGTGAATTACCAAAATATAGCAGCAACTTTGATTAGGCCTAGCTCTCTCTGACATGTGATGATGAGGACAGGAGACACATTTTGCTCTTCCTCCGTAGAAATCTGAATGAATTATAGTGGTTGTAGGCCGCTTGGCACTTATAAGAATGTAAATATTGTAAATATCATTGTAAAAAACATTATCAATAAACACCTACTTTACAGCTTGTTGTTATATATTGTATTCATGAATCACACTGACAAAGTGCAGTTGCTGCTTAATCTATCTTTAAGTCACCTTTTGAGGGAAATCATTGCTGTTTTGACAATGTAACAGCTCGGGACTTCACTCTGGGGAAAATCTTTCTGCATACTTTTTTCCGGAGTGATTCTCTGATACTCAACATTCAGATAAAGCAAAAGGCGATGAGTTTTGTATTATTTAACATAATATTCCATGTAGAAGACACTTCCGAAATAAGACCATACCTAAAATGCACAACTGAATTTTGGTCACTTTAGTATATGTATAAGGTGCATCACCGACTTCAGCTGACAGGATATGGCATAGTAAGCACTGCAGATATATTTAAAGTGGCATTGTCGATTTTCTTTTATCTTTCAAATATCAGCCTAATTATGAGGATGAGAGCCAATAAAGTGGTCACCATAGGAAGAATGATCTATGTGAACATCCTGGTTCATTTTGGAGAAGATTGATTTTATTTTGTCCCCAACTATAGGACTATGCCACTTTAAGCACAATGTCAATATAAAGCATGCGTAAGTGTTGAGTATTTTAATCTTAGGGAGTGATCATTTTTTAACAACAGGGGGGGCTGGTGGGTTTGAGGGGGGGGGTCAGAATTTTTTCAACCCCTTGACCAGGGGGAGTCAGAATTTTTTCAATACCTCTGATGGGGGGGTCAGAATAAATTCACCTGTTTTCAGTGGAAAACCCCGCGCGTTACTATAGGCTAAAAGGGGACGTTCGCGTGCGATTTTTGTCTCTTATGGGGGGGTCGAAAAAATTTTACCCCCTCCAGAGGGGGGGTCGAAATTTTTTTCACGTGTCCGCGCGCAAACCCACCAGGCCCCCCCCTGTTGTTAAAAAATGATCACTCCCTTAGTCTGAACTATGTCAGAGAAGACCAGACAATGTAGCTCAGGTTAGTGCAATCGGCACATAGTTTATTCAGGTATTACATAAAGTTCAAAGTAGGACTGCCTAAGGTGGCACCTGTATTAGTCCTACCTTAACACTGTCCAAGGCTAGACTAACTCCTTACAGGGCCCATATGTAGAAGCTGGAGTCTAGTGCTGCCACCACCCCAGCGGGCAGAGATCGAGGCTAGTTCTGGTCCTACTAATAGTGACCACACTACTCAGACTGCCCTCTCGAGTAAGGAGCTTAACACTGTATGACATGCTACGAGCACCTACACATGTTTGCAATCCCACCGAGTTAATCGATATGATTCTTATTGTACAATACCAAATTGCGGCCACATGAAAAGGTCCCAAGAGGCCTATTTCCTTAATCAAGACAGTATAACTTTCAGCATCGCTATTCCCCACCGTCCTCTCTTATTATTGCTAAACCTCCACCATCCTTCTGGTCCTCAGTGAGTATGCGGCTTCGCCGTACTACCTTAGATACAGTACCTGAGCGTTTATTTGATGAAGCTGCTGCCTCCTTTCGAATCTTGATGAAATTCGCGACATCTTTGTCGATGGGCAATAACTTAATCCGCTCCTTGGGTTTTTGAATACCAGCAGCTCTCTGTTCTGCCATTACACCTAGAAGCTGGGATATGTTAACCACTGGGCCAGGCTTTTTAATTCCTGGCACTTTCTCAACTGTTTTGATCTGAGAATCAATGATCTTCTCCACCTTTCTTTTCTTCCATATCTCGCTGGATGATGGTGGGTACCAGTGCTCTTTCCGGATGCTTGGTGATCTGCTCTGTGATCTGCTTGGTGACTTTGTATCATGTCTTGGGCTTTCACAATCATTGTCCTTGGTGGGAAGATTCGGCATTGATTTAGTGTACCGCATGACTGGCTGCACTGGGGGCAGATTTTGCCTTGCACTATACAGATCCACATCATTTACTTGTATTCTAATTTGTGGCACATCTGGTCTATAAAAACTGAATTCTCGATCAGATAACCGAGCGTTAATCTTTATATCAGATTTTGACTTTGTTAAGGCCTTTGCCTCATATATCGCTTGTAGTTCCTTACTCAGTCTATCATGATATGTTAATGGTTTATTTTCTTTGGTATTAGGAGCGCTCCATGGTCGATGACTTCTCCCCTCATACATGACTCTGGCTAAACCTTTTTCATGCCTTGATGCAATGACCTTGACCTTGCTTGGTTTAAAGTTAGCGTCATGGAGTTGGGACATCCTGCCTAGCGCTTTGAGAGCTATTACTTTCTTTGCCTTCAAGCATTTATCAATATGCTCCATTTCTTTCTGGCCTTCAGTACTCCAGCTGTCGGCCATCTTGAATTCTGATGTATCAAACTGGTGAATACTCGCTCTTCCATCCCTCTTTAGCACCTCGACACAATCAGAATGTCCTAAGCGCTTGGCCAGAATATAAGGCGTAAACCCATCTTTGTTTGCAACATCAACATTAAGCCCAATCTTAACTATTGCCTGACATAGGATCTTACAAGTGTCACGATTACCGTTCATGACAACATAATGAAGGCCGGTGTATCCGCCATTGTCCTGTTTGCAAAGGTCAAGGCCACTCATTCCCTCCTGCAAAATGAGTTTGACCTCTTCATGTCGGTTCAACACACATGCCCAGAGTAACACATCCCGCTCAGTGGTCGGGTCCACATTGAAAACATTTGTGCCTTTCCGGAGTAACATCCTAAACATGTGGTTCCTACGTTTAGGATCCTGAACCATGAGTGCAGCCACTAGCAAATTCTGACCCTTGTCATTCTTAATGTTGACATTGAGGCCAGACCGTAGAAGGAGTTTCAACTGTTTGGTCAACCCGGCCGAGGCAGTCTGGAACGCTGTCCCCACCATTCTTCAGGTACCTCTGCCAAGTCTAAAAACATAATAAGAAATTCATTTTCTTTTGTACAAAACTAGCATAACCCAGTGGGAACAGAATTTGTGAACAGATTTGTCAATGTTGAATCAACCATATCAATTTTAATGTTGATGCAACATTAAGGGAGCATTCAACAATTATGTCACAAGTATTTAGGCATTTTTCAGGACTCACCCACCCCACTTGTCACTGTTTTTGTATGGAACATATAGAGGAACCCAAAGACCTCCCCATCCCCTAAGCAGTGACGTAATTGTTGAACGCTCTCTAATTCAATATTGAATTGTCAACATTGACGTGTCAACTAATTATCAGCATTGAAACAATGTTGAAACAACATTGAATCAACATAGAAATAAAAACGTTGAATCACAGCTGATTTGGTTATGTTATGTCATCTTCCAAATTCAACCATATATGTCAATCCTGAATCAACTGTTTACATGCAAACATGCTGACATTGATTCAACGTTGAATCAGTGTTGATGTGCTCAGTGGGAAATATCAACAACAATTAGCATTCAACAATAGTGAATCTTTAGTATTATAATTGAAATACAGATGATGATAAGTAGTTTTTCTTGGGAAATTTCAATGTCAGCATTTGGCCCTATCCGATCATCTGTTAAATGGCTATTAGCCTGATTAAAATACATCGAATCTCACTGCCATTGACTCTTGGCTATCTATAGTCCGTTTGTACGTTAAACATGTATATGTAATTTATACCACTTTACCCAATCTATAGTCCTGTATATTTTATTCTCATCTTTCGATACGGGCATATACACATGAATTGATTGAGTATCAGCTGATTAGAGTGAATTAAAGTTGGGTCTACCTGACGGCTACTGCTCAAATTGTGTTAAACGATGTGAGCACGGACTATCCTTAGTTGTTGCTTTTTTTTTGGACACCTACTCTACTTGTTTTCATCTCCATAATGTTCCTGCTACAAGCACACGTTTAGCTTGCAAACACTCCTGGGACATAAATTTTGTTGAAATTATCATCCTATATAGCTCAACATTAGAGGTATTTTCACGAATAGATGCTGTTCTCCCCTCCAAGGCGACTAAGACTTTCAGGATAGTTAACCAAAATAACACAACTTTATTTCTTCTGTGAACTGGGTACACGATAGCTTTTATTAACATGCACATGCGGTAGCTTTTATTAACAGATGCATATGCTCAAATGTATGGATGTATTCGACACGACGAAAGAGACATCATGGCAGGACATAGAGAAAAAGAGTCAGCTGCCGAATGATGAGCTTAACTGGAACCAAGGGTAAGAGCCCATTCACATTTACATGACCTACACTTGTACGCAAAGTGATAAGATTGTTGCTTGGCCAGCAGAAAGTAAAGTGGCCATCAGTCCAGACTTTTGTTGTGACCAAATACTACTTTCATCGATTTGATCTTTTGGGTTATTTTCCACTATTCATCATGGTGCCAGAAAGACCACAAAAGATCGGGGATCCAAACATAAATCCAATTTAAGCTTTAGACTGAGTCCAACTCTACTCAGCAGGGGGCAGCACACTTTATGTAATACAACTCTAAATGTATATGTGATAAATATGAATTACACCATAACCATCGCACTACTGTATTTAAAAACTTCTTTTTTTTCACTTTGTCAGTTTGCATTCCCCGACTGAGAAAATGCTATTTTATAACCCTGCTGGAAATAACATTTTGAATGACAGAAATCTAATAGTATGTGATAGTAGAAGAATCTATAGACTTTTCGTCAGATTATAAAGTCATTCTAAACAGGAAAATAAATATGAGGACATGCACATTAACTTGCTTTTCTTTGCAAATCACTAATTGCCTTTTTACTATATTCTAGGTTGGGACCCTTTGATGGTAATGCAACTGTTGATTCAATAGAGGAAATTATATATCAATTGATGTTCTCCGGTTGCTCATTATGACCCGGATGAATCAGATATGCAGTTAATGCAGGAAATGGGAGGCACCAAATTAGAGGTGATCACAAGAAAATAAACTTTATATTGACTGGAAACATGCCAGTCAAGGGGCATGTATGCATGCAATAGCAATTCTATTGCATTCATTCCAGCTTTAGCCATTGGGTGATATCAGTCACAATTCGCCAATATTAAGACGATACTCAGTCAACATTTACCGGGGAGCCTTTTTCGCCTTTGTTACAAATACCTGTATCATTTAGGTCTTTTTAAAAACAAGGAACAGCTACCTCGCTCAGTCATAAACTCACTAAATACTTTGTACAAAGGCCGCACGTCTGCCCCACCCTGACTTAGTACACCCAAAGGTTCAGATGGTCTGAAATGGTCTATTTAAAATAAAAGCTGCAGCTGATACATAGGGCAATTTATAAAAATATAACAAAATTCAACTTACCAATAATGGGTATACCTTTACCGTAGACCTACATCCCACATTCTGGGCCCATGTCCATGATTCACAATTATTCCAGTGAAGAAGGCTTAGATTACAGAACACATAGACATATACAACAGTGTAGCTGTACTATACACAACTACACACAGTAACTTGTACAGATTCACGCTTGTACATACACAGATTCTCTACAACTGGTCTGTATGTGTGGTACTGTGGTGTGCAGGTGGTGGTACAATGGGTGTACAGTCAACTGCAGTCTCCTCCAATCGGGATTCAGGGAACTCCCTCTCTCATGTTTGGGGATTGTGGGTCCCCATATTCTGGAGAATATTACTACGCATTAAACCTGCCTACATTTTACCACTACAGCAACCAGCTGCCAGAACTACTTTTACCCATAAACGCTTGTAGCCAGAGACGACTCACGCTAGTGGTCGAGCTGGGGCCAGATTGCAGTCAAATGTGTATAGGGACGTGCTTAACCCATTAAGGGCCGCTGGTGAATCAATGCATCCTGCCCATTGTTTGACATGATGCATGTCATTCATGCAGCTCATCGGCCATATAGGATTGATACAGTCCCAGAGGGTCGGAATGATGCTCCAATGAAGTGCTGGCGAGCAGACTCGCCAGTACTTCATTGGTAAATCGTGACGACCAATCGCCATGATGAATCAATGCATTAGCGCCCCTTAAAGGATTAAGGATTTTTTATAGCAGATTCATAGAATTATGGATTTTTGGCCATTCAATGGGCAAGGCAGTGACAGGAGTATGGTTAGAATTTAACGACGAAATACTATGTAATAGATGACATTTGTGCAAAATTAGGAAATTTCCCTTTTCTGTTCAATGCCTATCGGCCAACCGATATCTTCACTGACCGATTGGCAATTTTACTTACACTGTTGCAAAGGATCCATTGTGCCAATGGCACAAATGTTGATGTCTGATCCTGACAAAGCCTGGTTACAATAATTATATGAAAGAATGTTCCTGCAGTGGATCTCACGTTTGTGCAAGGTCCAACATAATTTTCAAAAATCCGTAATTTCTTTTTTGTAATGTCAACTGCCGCACACCAGTTGGAAATAAATGTTTGCAAGGAGAAACAGACCAGTGAATTAGACAACCGTGTGCTGTAGACCATCTGTAAATATCAGTGCAACACAGAGATTCTATTCTATGCCTATACCCTGCAGCCTACTACTACCAGTAGTTTCCCACTGCCCCACTAGGGGGCTTTCCAACAGGTGTTTGCGGCTCAAATACGACGTTTCAGCTCAGTGTCACCATAACAAAATGAAAAAGGTCCAGTTTACATTATCCAAAGATTTATTTTCTGGTGAATGCAGATATCATTCTAAGTATTACTGTGGCAGGCACTAAGCATCCCTGGAAACGGTATCTACAGTGACCAAGTGTATTTGTAAAAACAATGAAGCAGTGCGATTTCTACAATGAAGCGCCGTAAAGAAATGCAGTATACGTCAATATTTATGCTGGGAAACAATGAAGCAGTGCGATTTCTACAATGAAGCCCCATAAAGAAATGCAGTATACGTAAATATTTGTGCTGGGAAACAATGAAGCAGTGCGATTTCTACAATGAAGCCCCATAAAGAAATGCAGCATACGTAAACATTTATGCTGGGAAACAATGAAGGAGTGCGATTTCTACAATGAAGCCCCATAAAGAAATGCAGTATACGTAAATATGTATGCTAGGAGGAATCTCCATAAAGATTATGGTGAATGCTTTGCCCCAAAGCCGCTGGAAAACAATTGTAGTTTTGACAGCATCTTTGTTTACAGTGAATCATTTGTCCGTGTCATGTAGATTACTAATCCATTTTGTCTTGAAGTAAGTCGACTCTATTTAGATTCTCTCCTCTACATGGAGGAAGAGGACATCCACAGGGAATTCCCCATTATACGGTGCTTATATTGCCAGTTCTCTACACAAAACAGCAGCAATTGGTTTAAAGTTAAAGTCCTCTCAGGTGCATGGAATTATGCACCTGCTGCTGCTGCATTAATCTATGGATTTAACTCTGATAACTATAACTCCCAGACCACGTGACCCTGGTAAGCACTTTCTAATCCAGTTAGAGATTAGGATGTTAACCCTTTAAGGCCAGCATGATGCTTCCAATGTCATATTTTGATGTTTCTTTGATGTATGAAAGCAGGGTCAGTATGGTATTCTTGATTGGCATTGCGGTATTGGTGTATCAAGCTCTTTTGCAGGTCTCAAACTCATAAGGTTACCATGGTGCATGTATGACGCCAGCGTAAGCCGTTTTACCAGTTTTGCCTCAATGCATGCATCGTGTCGGAAATTGGATTAGTATGATAAAACCCCGCATATTAAGCCTTTGTACAAGGCGCATCTTAAAAACCAATAAGTTGCAAAAAGGTTCTAATTTCGGTAATGTTGGTACTTTTCTATTATCTACCCCCATGCTTACTAAGGCTTTCAGGGGGATGCTAAGAAATGTCCTCTGTTAATACAGCGTAGCTTATAATGCGAGGCTTTTCAATGATTGAAGTATTTAAGCACTACGTGGTCCATGAGGGGTTCAGAGTTAGAGTGCTGCAGTATAGTAGATAATGTAAATGTTATTGTTATTTCTTAGTTACCTGGTACTCTTATATCATAACACATGGCAAAATATGTATTGTTAGTTAATGTCCTCCATGTAGATGTTGACAAAGGTCACTATGAAATATATCATCCCCCCTAGATGGAGTAATGAATGTGCCTCTAACATTAAAATATTAAAAAAAAAAAAAAAGAAAGAAAAAAAAAGACTGACGATATCGCTAAGGTAGTAGGACTATAGAATCTTATTTTTGATTTCATTTAGACCATTACTGTATTAATATTTATTGCATTGTGATTTTATTTAATCATTTATTTATACTGGCGTTATAAGGCTAAACGCCTGGGCAACTAAACACTAGACTTATGTAACAAATGTAACAAGGGACACTTGTAAATATACATTATTTAGTTAATTCATCAGAATTAGCTGATGTAATTTGGCTCCCCTCATCATATACGCAAGTCTTCCGAGTCTATCCCCCAGACTCTACAGCCGACATAGGATTTATGGATTACTAGTAGGTATGCCAACGTCAATAGTTTAGTCCAAAGCCTATGGGACAGGGAGGGGGAGGGGAGTAGTACTCGGCAGTTAACGTCAAGCCTTTGATGCAGTTCTGACATTCTGTGACAGTTCACTTATACTTGTCACAGGAGGTTCATTTTGAATGAAAAAAAAAACATCTAACAATTTATGACTTATCAAGGGAATGAATATTATTTCATGTTGAGACGGAGAGTGCTTATAGCAAAGCATATGAATTGCAGAAGTGTACTTTTTTTCTCTTTAATCATTAATTTATTTATCATGATTTTTAGGAGGCTCGTGAGAACGTATCATACCCAACAATTTCATCACCATGTGAGGTTCACCGCCGCCTGTGGCAATAGAATGATAAGCAGCCCATCCTATAAATTATCAAAAAGAAGATTTTGACTGTTAATTCAATTTACTGTAATGTCGTACTCCCTTTGCTCTATATTGTGTTATTGCTGTTGGACTCTCTGCAGTTCTAGGCAAATACAACACATAGCTGCAATAAATCACACATCGAGGTATCTGGTCTGAATTCCTGAAGCCAGCCGTAAATTGCATGCGATACACACAAATGTATTTATACTTTTTTTTAATATCGAGTTATTTTGTAAACTTTACGATCAATACATGAGGCTTTTCAGGGAATATCTTCTGACCGAAAATGACACAGAAAACTTCCCTTGAAAACTCTCAAAAGGGATTTGAAAACGAAAACCACCGTTAGCCAATGTCAAAATATACTATTACTAGGCGATCTGGTTGAACTTCCACCAAAAAATACAATAAAATAGACACGAGTGGGAGGTAAAATCAAGGTCACCATGGGCTTGTGGCCAGAATAAGTGAAGGTTGATGGATGCAATTAAGTCTGTTACAGGTACGACTGAGGGAATTCAAGGTCAACCAAATCAATCACTGTCCATGTGACGTCACGAAGTGAAAGCAGCGCATTATGGGATGTGTTCTCGTGTATCCAGGTCCAGGTCACGTGTGTCTCTTATGTGTGACGTCACAGAGTCTCAATGATGAAATGACAGGACGTCGCTTTGACAATAATGAGGATAAAACCTGGTTAGTTGAGGGAGTTTGGTCTAAAGTAACTGCGGTTGTGTATGTTGATGTGCTGTAAATTACAATCATCTACTGGCAAAGGTGGAGTATTTTGTACAGGGACTGTAGAAGGAAAACCTCAAGTATCACAGATCAGGGAGGTAAGTACAACTATTTTTGCACCAATTGCATCAGCAAGAAGAATAATGGCTGCTGGGAGACACAAATAAATTCAACATGTTGACAACTGGCTATATGAGCTGTAGGCCGTTTATCAACGCTGAATCCAATTTTCACATCTTAATCTTATTTCAAAATTCCGATCACCAACAGTAGGCTAAATTGATCAGTTGAATGCCACATCACGCCTTCATGCCCCTATGAATCCATGGTATTTCATTAAAACAAGAAATGCGGTTATGACCGCGTAAAAAAACGCCTCCCGCCGTTAATGTCGGTATACCAGTGTTTGATGACATGTCTCATGAAAGCAGACATTTCACAATTTTCAATTTCTCTATTCAGTAATTTTGTATTGTGAGACCTCATCACATGGGGCAAATGCAATCATCATAGCGCACTCCCGTACCGCTTCGGGGTACCGCCGCTACACGGCGTGGGAGGCGCTAAAAAAAAACAACCTCAGCCTCAGGTGATTCGGTCTGGGATATATAGGGAACATGGGTAGATTATTTAAAAGATAAATCTTACTCGGGTCCCTGAATTTCATCAGAGTGAACAAATAGGCCACGGGGACGACTCACAAATCATATCTACCACTTCCTCTCACAAAATCAACCCAAACATTGACCTAAATGTAGGCTGAAATATATATAGCATTTATACTTGAATCAAAATCTCAAGGATTAGCACCGTTTTTGTCAATTGCACATGGGCTACCTGTCATAGGGTTTTAGGCCTAAATACAACTAGAGTTTGTTTTGATCAAGAGACCCCTCAACATTGGCTCTGGCTTTTCCCTCATTGCAATTTGCTTTCCCTCGCCTGTGCACGGTGAATAAATAGATAATGCCAGAGCCGAGTGAAAATTTAAAGACAAAACATGTTGGGAACTTAATTGTGTATCTAATCAGTTCTCATCAGTACATGCGACCAAAATCTCGTTTTGAGGAGGTGTTTTGAGCCTATACCCTGCATGCATATATATAAGCTACACCCTGTGTATGAGACGCACCCTGCGTTCAGGAACAATGTATTAGACACACCCAATGTTATATTTTGATCATTTTAGTATTAGTTCTATAGTATAGTATCGCACATATGGCATATACGTACCACTAACTTTGTGTGCTCCAATAAGGTGCACCAGAGCTCTATCATTGTGTAAAGGCTGTGTCTCATACATTAGAGAGATATCTTATAATATAAGGCAGTGATCATATTTTAACAACAGGGGGGCTTTGGGTTTGCGTGCTGATGCGCGAAATAAATTCTGTCGCCCCCCTCTCAAGGGGTCAAAATTTACTTGACTCCTGGAGGCCCGAAAATCACATGCAAATGCGCCCTTTTAACCTATAGTAATGCACGGGCTTTTTCGCTGAAAACTTATGAAATTATTTTGAGCCCCCGGGTCAAGGGGTCAGGGAATCCTGACCGCCCTGGTCAAGGGGTTGAAAAAGTTCTGACCCCCCCCCCCTCAAACCCATCAGCCCTCCCCGCCCCCGTTGTTAAAACATGATCACTCCCTAACCAAATTCATATAACCCCGTCAGCGCACTCACACCAATTGTGTCTGCATCATTCAAAATCACGATACCGGGCTGTCATTTCAATGAGCTGTCATTGTGGGATGAACTCTCTATAAAAAGGCGTTGATTTGTAGGGTTTACTTGGGAGTGAGCCTTTTTAATTTACACTCCACTGTCACTGAACAATTAAAGTATACATTACGTGTGACCCATAACTGTCTGAATGCTATGTACGTGAAGACATGTGCACAAGGCACCTGAATAGGACTGTAACATTACCAGTAGGCCATAGGAGATGACTTAAGGGCTGGTTCCACAGTGTCAGTCATGTCCATTCTTTGCTAAGGGCCGTTTTCCACCACCCGATATGGTCCCTTAATCGGCCGACAGCTACACCACACCACCACCTAGTCCGACTTGGCTGCCACAGGATTCAATGGAGAGGCATGGCCTCTGCCAGCCGACGGTAGCATCCACATGGGGTCTGTCGGCAGATAGAGGGGCCATATCGGGTGGTGGAAAATGGGCTATAGAAAATATCATCGGGTAGTAGAAAATGGACCCGACTGCCGCAGTGCACTGCAAAAAAGGTTTTTAAAGATACACACCAAATTTTCTCAACACCCGCATTTAAACACCTAAACACTTGAAGTGTTTAGGTGTTTAGCTTTTGCACACTAGTACTTAAACGTCTAAACACCGAAGTGCTTAAGTGTTAACCAGCCCTCAAATTGTAATCGCTGTCATAAGTATTATGTATTAGCAGAGCTTCTCTAGGAATAGGGTGTGTTTCTTGTGAAACACTCTTTCCTTTGTTCTGTTTGCGTGTATTCACGTTTGGCATTTAACAGACAAGCAGAAAGAATCTGTTATGTGATGCATCTGATAAAATGGGAATAAAGCAAACAGAACGCTGACCGCAAGTGGAGCTCTGGCTATAGGCGGTTCTACATATTGGTGCAATGTGAGGCAAAGTTCATCACTTAATTATGCCGGAGATCCATGGCAACTCCATTAGAGTATCTTTTCCACTTGTGTTCTCAATGCCAAATGTGAATAAGAGCAAACAGAAGAAAGGAATAACCAGATAACACACAAAAGAAAAGAAGTGGGTTGCAGGTAATATAGACACCCATGTGCTACAAGCGAAGACCTGTCTCCTGGGGGTCAGCCCCCCCCCCTTTGGTTCACCCATGACATATTCAAATGGGGGTCCCTGAAGGTGGACCCCCCTTTTGGCCCCCCAAGATGTCCAATTTGTATACCCCTATTCATGACCCCTATTTCTCTTTGATATGTTTTTTATTGTTTGCAAATTGTACAATTTATGACTCAGTACCTAAAAATTTAAAAAATTTCTTTAAGATTTTCTACCCTGAGCCAATCCAGAAAAATGAACTATCACATTGTACATATATGTAGATAATGCTTGGCTTAGGCCTATATAGGCATAGCTTGTACCGTAAACCCATCCCGGGTGAGCCATATAGGTTGAGTTTGAGTGGTATAGGCTGGGGTACAGGAATGGGTCAGGGATGTAGGGTATAATTACATTAGATTAGGGTAATCTATCAAAAATCATCTCCAATGTGCACCAGTGACCAAATAGGCATCTAGGCATCGGATCTGCCTTATGCATGGGATACTTTTTCTTATCAGATTTAAATCTAATTTATTCATCACTTGGGGTGCATCAAAATACTTTAAACAATGCATTGCCATTTTTTTGGTGAAATTTCAAAGTTTTCTTGATCGTACGTAGGCTCCAAATCACTTTCAAATAAAATGAAAAGATTCACACCCAATGATACTGAAATTCCTTTATAGATGCTTGGACTACGGTGTTTGAAACCAATATTCAAAAATTCCTTGGGGGACGAGCTGTCAAAACTCCTTTATCAAAGAACAATGTACGGTATCAGGACATAAATGTGCATCCCTTGCCTATCCTAAAATGTAGTTTTGATGATTAAGTTATAAGACTTTCTTTGGGAATGACCCAAAACTCCCTTAATCGGTGCATAAACATACTCCTGAGGGTACACCAAAAATGTTCAAGGTTTGACATCAATTTTTCAACAAATTTCCCAGGGGTGGGGCCAGGCCCCCACACCCCCTTAAGCAACAATATCTAAACATACTATGTTCACATCTGAGGCTAGTTGAAGCCCTTGAACTCAACTATATTTCAAAATTCTTCTTGAGGAACCAGCCCCCAAAACCTGGTACTAAGCATTACCACATGAGATTTGTATCTCCTTTATGGAAACCCTACGCACCCCAGGATTACACCAAAATGCACTTGCGACGTCGTGGGCCTGCACTTGTAGCATTACCCACATAGACCCAGGGTAGCCCCCCCCCCCTTTTTTTTTAAATCCTGGATCCGCCCCTGATACTGTGTGGCTTATGCACGAGAATAGACCCTTGCTGTACCTTACAGAATCTGAGTGGACCTTATATGTATGCGAGCTGTGCCTTTTGCATAAGGTATCATGGTAGGCATTGTTAACGTGGTAGTTCTAGTTGTGGTTACTAGTTGACCAGATGGCGCAGCGATCAGAGACAGTCCATGGCTGACAGCCATAACTGTCATATCTGACCAATGAGATTGGGGTATAGAGGTATATCAGGTTTTTCTTTTTTTTTTTTTTTTGAACAAACATATGCAAGCAGTGTCAAAAAAACATAGATAAGGCGCACCCGATCTTAGAACCAGTCTCTATAGGGACATTTTAGGTCACCTCAGTATGGTTCTATATGCCCTTATCATCATGTACAAGCTACACTATCAACCTTTTGCTGACATTATGAGGCGTAGTAGAGTTCTATATTCGTGTATAAGACATCCATTTTATGCAGGATATTACGGCAATGTTGAACCTTTGCTATCACCATACGATCTAGACCCTGTGCCCCATTCCCAAACAAAGTCCATGAAGCCTCCTGACAAAGGCCAATCTGAAGATTCAGGCAATACAATAGTTATATTTTGACAAGGAGAAAGGGTATCAGATCCTACATCTACTTGGTCCTATCAAGCAAACATGGCACAAAGAAAATACCAATGCATGAGATAAAGGTGACAACAATACAGCATGATAAATTTGGTAGGTGTGTTTGGGGACGAGTCATCTATTGCCAGGTTGGGTTTATTCTATTAAATGTCTAAGTCCAATAGGGGTGAGCTGTGCTGCAAGTGGTAGGTTGCAGAGAGGTGTAAAGTCTGCCTATATAAAATATGAATTGTTGTAGATGTAGAAGTACTGGAAAAGGCACACGAGTAGCTGCTGTTTGATGTTTTATTCGCAACTAAAGGAATAGAGAACAAATTTTAATTCATATGTCGTACTGGCTACATATATGTTGTATAAATAATATAGCTAATATATATCACTAGGAGGTGTACATTCCATATATAAACCTATGGATAAATTATTCTTGGTAGAGCCTTTGCATACAAAATGACCCACCAATGTTTTAGGGAGGTAGGCACTTTTGCAACAGACCACAGAAATATTTGACTGGCTTGCAAAAATCCACTAAGCCCACCCCCACCCCAGCTGTCAATAAAGGAGTCATCCCTTAGACGTGAGGGAGGTTGGATTCAGAGAAAGTCCTTGTGTCGGTGCAGGTCTGTTGTTCATGAATGCCTTCTGTTGATTCACCTTTGTACTATATGGAATTCATATATGTTGACTACAATATACAAAATAACAACAGAAACTAATGAAGAGGTATGTTGACCTACTGGTCAACTGTCTGGTCAACACTACTACAAACAGAGGGCTGATGGGGAGACTATATGCATACAACCTGCGTTATCATATGAGTGTCACACCATGCTTAACCCTTGAAAGACTGACTGTGCATTAATGTAGTGGCCCGCTTAACCCTTTAACTCCCTGTACTGCATATATGCAGTACTATAGCACTGTATTTGGGAAACACAGAGACAGGGAGGGTTAAGTGCCAGAGCCCACATTGATTCCAATACCCCTCTAACACCGCCCTTATTTCAGACCGATGCTTATGTGATTACTGTCTAAAGTGCTGTCTTGATTACTGTCTTAAACTTTCAATTAAATGCTTCTGGTGTGCTTACCGTGCACTGTAAGAAGTTTATGTTTTATAACAGAGATGTATCTTGTAAGCTCACAGGGGAAAGTGCTGTACTCTCAAATACTGTGACTCTTACTGTAACACCAAGGGTTTGCAGGTGTAGATATATGTGTACAGTGAGTGATCCTGTATAATTACTCTGGGTGCAGTATGCCCAAGCCAGCCAATCACCCTAGTGGCCCTTCAAAGGGTTTACCAAAATAGCCTTACATGTACTTTCCCCCACTGGAGGCCAGTAGTATACCATATGTGTAGTATGAATAGTCTTATATTGCACACCTGAATCCAATATATTCCCCAGGAGGTTAATTCAAAACATCCTGGGATCGCAACCCAACGATCTTAGGAATTATTCTACCTTATCCTATTAAGCGATCTTAAGATCAGACTGCATTCACATTTCCTAGCCAGCATTAAGATCGCATCGATCTTAGCCTCAGCCCTCCTACACTATTCCAAGAAGTACTGACTAGGCACAGGGGTAAGAGTCCCAAAATAAAGGAATAGCTGTGGAGTTACTATTCTTCACAAGAGTGCTTATACCATCGTTCCCTGTCCCCATATGGGCTAAGAAATATATTATATTCCATCTGTAAATGAGGTAACGTTAATGCAAATGTTCAAACAGGATAAAATAAAAACATCTTACCTCAATAGAGAGAGACAGATGAAATTCCCCGAAGACAGAGTCTGGCTTGCAGCAAGAGGATACCAAAGGGAGTGGGTTAGGACTTTACTTCAAAACTTGAGAAGGAAGAATTACTTTAGAGTGCCCTTAACCCATGAGTAGGCCTAAGGGCCCTCAAGGACTCTCAGTAAACGTCCCCCCTCCCCTGTTTATGTATATGCAGCAGGCTATTCACTCTTTCAATCAGGAGTGTTCCCTGTAAGTGCTCTTGTACTCAGGTGAAACCACTATGCATGCGATCTTAGTGCTGGAAAAGGAACAGTGAAGTGATCCCAGAACTTACTATTCCTGACAGGCCTGCAACCACCGCATTATATAGGGTAGACTGGCCAGGCCTACACTAAGATTGCTGGGGTTGCGATCCCAGGATGTTTTGAATTAAGCTCCTGAGCTAATAATGAACTGCAATATGATATTAACCTCAACAGGTCCAATCTAGCATTGTGCACCAATGATATTCTACAAGGTTGCCTGAGAAGAAACTAGGAACAACCAATTATATGCCAACATGACACCATAACTGTGTCTAAATCTGAAATACAAGTCCCTGCACTCTAAGGTTGAAGCTAACATGGCCCTACCTGGCCAATGATATACGCACGAGGGGCTCATGCGTATAGCGCCACTATATGCACAAGGAAAAGGTGGTCACAGGACTACCTTATGGGGTGGTCACAGGACTACCTTATGGGGTGGTCACAGGACAACATGAGGAAAAGGTGGTCACAGGACAAACTGGGATGAGGTAGTCACAGGACTGCATGAGGAAAGGGTGATCACAGGACTACATCCTTATGGGGTAGTCACAGGACTGCATCCTTATGGGGTAGTCACAGGACTGCATGAGGAAAGGGTGGTCACATGACTACATCCTTATGGGGTAGTCACAGGACTGCATCCTTATGGGGTAGTCACAGGACTGCATGAGGAAAGGGTGGTCACAGGACTACATCCTTATGGGGTGGTCACAGGACTGCATGAGGAAAGGGTGGTCACAGGAAAACATATACTTATGGGGTAGTCACAGGACTGCATGAGGAAAGGGTGGTCACAGGACAACATATACTTATGGGGTAGTCACAGGACTGTATCCTTATGGGTAGTCACAGGACTGCATGAGGAAAGGGTGGTCACAGGACTACATCCTTATGGGGTGGTCACAGGACTGCATGAGGAAAGGGTGGTCACAGGACAACATATACTTATGGGGTAGTCACAGGACTGCATCCTTATGGGGTAGTCACAGGACTGCATGAGGAAAGGGTGGTCACAGGACAACATATACTTATTGGGTAGTCACAGGACTGCATCCTTATGGGGTAGTCACAGGACTGCATGAGGAAAGGGTGGTCACAGGACTACATCCTTATGGGGTGGTCACAGGACTGCATGAGGAAAGGGTGGTCACAGGACAACATATACTTATTGGGTAGTCACAGGACTGCATCCTTATGGGGTAGTCACAGGACTGCATGAGGAAAGGGTGGTCACAGGACTACATCCTTATGGGGTGGTCACAGGACTGCATGAGGAAAGGGTGGTCACAAGACTACATCCTTATGGGGTGGTCACAGGACTGCATGAGGAAAGGGTGGTCACAGGACAACACGAGAGAGGGGTGGTCACAGGACCAAATTGCTACATAGCATTTCGGTATGGTCTTTACTGGGTTGTGACCACCCCTGTATCTATGTCCTGTGACCATCCCTCCTTTTGTGTCCTGTAACCACCCCTCACTGTGTGTCCTGTAACCATCCCTCTTTTTGTGTCCTGTAACCACCCCAGTGTGTGTCCAGGAACCACCCCTACTTTTGTGTCCTGTAACCACCCCCTCCTTGTGTGTCCTGTAACTACCCTGTGTGTGTCCAGTAACCATCCCTCCTTTTGTGTCCTGTAACCACCCCTCACTGTGTGTCCTGTAACCATCCCTCTTTTTGTGACCTGTAACCACCCCAGTGTGTGTCCAGGAACCACCCCTACTTTTGTGTCCTGTAACCATCCCTCTTTTTGTGTCCTGTAACCACCCCAGTGTGTGTCCAGTAACTACCCCTACTTTTGTGTCCTGTAACCACCCCCTCCTTGTGTGTCCTGTAACTACCCCCGTGTGTGTCCAGTAACCATCCCTACTTTTGAGTCCTGTAACCCCCCCCCCTGTTGTCCTGTGACCTCCTTTTCCTCGTGCATACAGTGACACTCCATGCACGAGGGGCTCCTTCATATATCGCTGGCCATCAAGGCCTGCATGGAGCACACACATAAATGATATTATGGTGATGATTACCATGAACTGACCCCGATAGCAGAGTATATAGCAGTGTCTTTTATAACATATCTGTATATACAATACATTTGTTGTTGATTAACAGAACTCCTTGCTGTAATTCTACGATTCAAGTTTCTGTAATTTTACAGCAATAGTTGCTGGAACCTCAGTTGCCAGCAAGGGTTTCTGTAAATTTACAGTATATTTTATTGTTCATTTATAGGAGAATTTGCTGTCTATTAACAGAAAATGTTGCTGTTTATTTACAAAACATTTCTCTGTAATTTTACAACACATTTTGCTGTTAATTTACAGCATATGTTTCTGTAAAACTGATTTATCTTGCTGTATGGTCACAGTGACTGTTACTGTATGATTACTCTGAATTCTTCTGTAAAATTACAGTGATTCACCTCCTGTAGATTTACAGAAAAAGGTACTGGAACCAAAGTTGCCAATGGATTTTGCTGTAAAATAACCCTGCGTACTTCTTACAGTGTGAGTCTACTCATGTGTCATACCAATTTATGGACATCCAAATTGTAAAAATGACACATGAATGCAGCATACATATTAGAACCAAGAGACAGAATGCCCATACCCACTTTTGAGGGTGTTGAATTTTATCTTTTCCAAATCACATGTCTCCCTGATTGTTTAACTAAGCACCTGTGTAGATAAGTTTAATATAAGAAAAATTAAAATTAGCTTCATATGTTTACACACCCATGTGTAGATGTCCTTGTATACATGTATGCAGGGCCTACATGTAATGATAAGATGAGCAGATGAGACGGAGAAGCCTGCCAGATAGGGTTAGAGTGTTTTTGTTTGCCTTTCTTTTTTTTTCTTTTTCTTTTCTTTTCCGTTTTGTCTCTGGATCCCCTGTTTCTTGTGTCTTTCCGCAGCTTGGGTGAGTTAATATTTAGTTTGACACTTTCTTCCCCCTAACTTCCATCTCTAAACTCCAACAGCTTCTAGGTTACATGTCGTTGCTCAGTTCTTTGCCATTTCTTATAGGTGGGCTTTTGTCTGCAGAAATGTCGCTTGCCTCTGCTATGTATAGGGCTGCGTCCACTGCGACGGATGGACCATCCGTCTCCCTTCATCCGTCTATTTCTCCATAGAATTCAGTGATAAATGGGACGGATGAAATCGACGGATGGTCCATCCGTCGGCAGTGGATGCACCCCTTATGACCACAATATGCCCGACAATATGCCATCAGCATATACATCTAGTCTAGCAGCTAGTAATTCAACTCTCAGACAAGGTTTTCTCATGTACAAGGTCTAGACTATAACAAGAGCATTTCCCTGAAAAGTCTCACAACAGGTTTCCTGCTCATCCTACATGACAATGTAGCTTTTGAAACCTTGATCTTAGAGAGTGAGTGGTAATTTTTTCAAAAATATGGGGGGGGGGGGTTGAGAATATTGACATGACAGTAAGCCATCAATGTTTTATATCAGAGTTCCAATATTGATTCATACCAGTTTCACAGCTCATGTGACTTACTGTGTCTAAGTTATCGATTCTAGAACGCTTATCAAATCAAACGGCGTGACATACAAGGAAGATCCAACAGAAAACTACCAGGACTGTCACGCGCAAATCCCCAATCTTTAGGCCGGATTTTTTTTTTCATTTTTTGTGAAGGTTTCATTTTCCCTACCTCGGAGGAGTCTACCTCCTGTCCAATATAGGCATGTTATATAACAAAAGAAACGTAATTTCAAGGCGACTTTCAGAGGACATGTTGCTACAAAGTGTACTGGTTTGGTCCTAGTTAAGCTAAGGCATAAGGGAGTGGTCATTATTTATCAAAGGAGAAATGGTGTTTTTTTTTTTTTCGCGTGGATGTGTGAACATTTTTTACGCCTCCACCTTGATGACAATTTTTTTTTTAAAAGTCAAAAGTTTTTAAGCCGTGGCTTGTACCAGAACCCAACCCACGAGGGTAGAAGGAAGGAGGGGGTAGGGTCAGATATTTCCAATATTTTCCCAACTGTTCCAGCACCACAGGGGTGGAGGGGGGTCCTAGGGTGCCCTTAGGATCTCATAGCTTTGTGAATTTTGAAGATCCATTCATAAGAACCAGCGCCTGCGGCGCTGCAATAATGATGGGCCGCGGGAAAGTGCCGCCAGCGTTCACAGCGTATGTCAGACTCATGATAATGATGTATGCTGGGACTGCCTGAATGAGCATAAAGTGAGACTGACACTTAGGCCCAAAACCAACTATCAGGCTGTCAAATACCTGTTATTATTTCTTTCCTCTTAAATAGATGACAAATTCAGATAGAAATACATGCAGGGTTGAGAGAAAAGAAGAATGGGTGGATTGAAAGTGAATAATTATAGAGATGTCTTGATAAAAGCAGTCACGTCAGTGCGTGAAAATAGCAGACGAACAGACAGACTCGAGTCCACGTAAATCTGAAGTGGGGGAGGTTTCATAGATGAGGGGGGTAAAAAAAAAGTTATTTTTAGAATTTGTTCACCAACCCAGGGCCGGGGGCATACGAGGGTGCGGCTTACGCAAGATAATTCATGGTGACGATCATATATCTGCCATGACTGAAAAAGGTTGTTGGTTAATCCTATGAAGGATTTATATCTACCATGAAGTAATTCCTAGGTATGAAATACATGCAGTAAACACAGTTAGTCGTGGGCCTGGTCAAGCCCAGAAGCCAGGCCCTGGCAGTTTTGCATTGTTCTGCAAACAAGAAAAATGTGGCAAGAACCAGGGATAGGAGTTGCCACTCTGCGGCCGACGTGTGACGATTTTGGGCAATTTTGCAAATCGAGCGGCGCATGTCGATTGGCGATTGGCACTGATTAGTGGATAGCGCGGAACAAGGACCCTTACCTAGTTCTTAGACTAGAGTATATCAAACCCATAAAACGAACCCCAAATGCCTCACCTAGCATTTTGTGTGTGACGTCATGTCATGATGTACACTAACCGGACATGACCCACCACGGCTGCCTCACCGTGCCATCTAACGGACATAACATTCACCACACCAGATGGCGCCAGCACAGCTGTGGGCATGGGTCCGGTACAGAGGTTTGGGCCAACCTGGCGGCGGGTAGGAGAACTAAAAAGTAATGGTACTGCCGTAAAATCCTGCATGTAAGCCGCAGCTTATAGGCCATTTCAAACCCCTGGTGCAGCTTATAGCATCTCCAGGAACTCGGGGTGCGGCTTATACAAGGGGGTTTTACTTATATAGACTAAAGGAAGGAATGGGGACTATTTCAGAACTCTGGTGCGGCTTAGGCCTACAGCACAGCCCTGAACTCAGGGTGCGGCTTATACACGGGTGTGGCTTATACGCGGAGTTTTACCGTATACCCAAAAACTTAAAGTACCTGGTTGGATATATAGCTGGGGAATGGAGGTGGGTGAGTGTTCAGTGTGTGTGTTGACAGTGGATAGATCAGAGGGACCATAGTACCTGTAGGGGGTGACAGACAGGGACTCCTTACCTGAGAAGAGGAGAATACATTATTTTGTGGGACTACCAGCATCTTGAGAAGGGAGGAAATACCTTGAGAGTCCGATAGCTGGTTTCAAGATATTAGCATACAAACGGGCTTGCAGAGGTGAGACAATAGTGAAACAAAGGTAAACTGAAAAAAAAAAATGTTGCAATGAATTTCTACATTTTAGGGTTTCTGGCTGCCATGCTGGGACCTTTTTCATGCATGAGACAATGTTTGATTGTTGTCATCTTCAATGCATCTAATCCTCAGTACTCTTATGTTCTGGTATAAACTGTCTTTGTCATTCTCTCTGTTTCATAATGTGAATTTATATTCACCCCACGCCCTGACAATTCAAAAGATCAAACTGTCTGCCACCAAGGTCAGTAGTATAGTGGAGCCATTACATACCAGCCAAAAATATGGTTTGAAATATCAATTTACAAAGTTATCGGCTTATCAGTATAGCAATAATGATCGACGTGTGCCTTGGTTGTAAAAATGTGAACCCAGTCTAACAAGTGATATAGAGGTATAATGAATATAGAGCACTGAAATCTCTAAATCAATTTACAGTGGCGGATAGAGGATTTTGAAAACGAGGGGCTCGCCCTTTGTTTGGTAATTTTGGCTTATTTTGGGGGTTAAAAGGGGCAAATAAACTTTTAACTATACGCAAAATGGATAGGGTCTAAACCATCCACCACTGCCCCAGCCACATTGAGGGAAATGGAAAAGATGTGCAGAAAAAACTGCACACTGTCAAATTTAAAACCTGCCACCTGGGGCTTTTTGTAAAAACTACACTGGTTCACTGCTATAGGCCGTGTGTTCGCAGACATGATCCACCCATCTCACATTTTACCGTGAGAAAGTGGCCAGCCTTGCATTAACGCTATGCTTTGTACATTTCAAGAACAGCAGCACAGCAAGACTTTGACACCGCTTTGGCTGGGAATGGGGAGTGGCATGTTGATTTCAACACCAGAAGGCGGGGGCGTACCCCCTATTCTGAGCAAATTTTGGGATCCAAAATATCTAATTAAACTCTTGGGGAAAATTGCCCCCCTCGAAATCGGCCACTGAATAATGGAGTGCTATTTTAAGTCATTGAGCCTAAAAGATGTAGATCTACATACAATTTGTGGGGGTGTGGATGGGGGGTCCCCCATGTCACATGTCGATTTTAAGAAATGGTCATGTCACATGTCACTTGGATCCCTATGTCCCATGTCACCTCTAAGAACCTATCATGTCCCATGTCGATTTTAAGAAAGCACCTATGTCATGTCCCTAATATTTTGCGTCATGTCACTAAGGCCCATGTTACATGTTGATTTTAAGAAATGGCCATGTCACCATGTCGAATTTGTTGGTCCACACCCATATTTGTCTCATGTCAAAAGCTGTCACCTTGATGGGAGACTTGTGAGAACGTATGGCACGTGCCACGGCTATTGTGTTCGCTACAGCTGGCTAACGCCCAAACATATGTCAAATACTCATCTGTTATTTTTTAATATCTATGTTTTCTAGGATATGTAGCAGCAATTGCGTTTTGTAAGGTCCATAATTTAACCATTGGTGATACATATATGCTTTTGTATTTAGGTAGTCCCATAAAAGGTCCTACCCAGCAAACACGCCTGTACCGGGCCAGTACTGACATTGTAATGGCATGTAATGGCAGTAACAGGCCAGTACTGCCAGTACCTATAGCTATAGCCATTACATTACCGCTCGATTAGTTTCCAACCACACCACAAGATGTCCCCAGTGCTTGTATTACAATAATATGGTATTGAGATGTATAACTTTTCTTTATGAGTATATGGCCAAAAACTTCTCTGCTTAGGACAAACTTGTTTAGCATGGAACAAATTTCATTGGAAACGTACTGGGCTTTAAGTTTAAAACCAAATATCGTAAACAATGGTAGGATAGAAAGCATGTCATTCCAAACACCTTGTGTGTGTCTGAAACAGATCACATAAACCACAAACTCTGAGATAGATGGCCAAGTCGGGAGGCGTGGTGCAGTCGGTAGCGCGTCCGCTCACAGGCCGTAAGGTCGTGGGTTCGGTTCCCGGCCCGGCCGGGGCATAGTGGTGGTTCCAAAAGTCGCCGTAAGGTGTCGGTTGAGTTCCTCCCTGCTCTGGCTAGGCTGTGCTGGAAAGTCTCTCGGCGGTCATGGCAGACAAATGACTTGAAACAGGCCTGTCCATCTCTCACTATGCCTATGTAGTGACGGATGTTAAAGAACCATTGCCTTGGTAAATGTGTAGGGGCGTGATTTCTACCTTCCCATAGATGCGGTCACTATCATCCCCCTCCCCATTAGACTAGGGTCCGGGCATGCAACGCCACAAGGGTAATCTCACTTCGGTGTGGATACAACCCGCGGGACCTCTCACCCTTGAGTGTCGGCCGCAAGGAAGGCACGAGGTGAGATAAAATTCGTAAGTAAAGTAATAGATGGCCAACTTTAATACACACTGCATCTGGGCTCTTCCCCAATAGGGTAGAATGTGAAGGAAAGCCTTAATGTGGGGCCTTTAAATGTGCTGAACTATGATAATTATACACTTTTCATTTTACATTGCATATATCATACCTATATATTGGCATACACAATCGGGCCAACACTGGGCCTGTGCTGGCATGCCAGCATAAAGCCAGTACTGGCCCTTAAATAGCCCAGTACTGGGCCAGTCATGTTTGCCAGTTGTGGCCCGGAAGAAAGCCATATTGCACTTTTTTACTGGGCCAGTACCGTATTGCCAGTAGTGGCCCAATACTGTTGCCATTATTGGCCCAGTACCGGTCCAGTACAGGCGTGTTTGCTGGGTATACATCTCAAGGTGTCACAGCAGTATTCTGCCCCAGTAAACCTAGGACAGCTAAATAGTCCTAACTAAAAACAGTGTTTTGCTTGGCATAATCAGTGCCAGGGGGCCTTATTTTTATCACAGAT
The DNA here is from genome assembly GCA_949317995.1 of Acholoe squamosa. Taxonomy (NCBI): domain Eukaryota; kingdom Metazoa; phylum Annelida; class Polychaeta; order Phyllodocida; family Polynoidae; genus Acholoe; species Acholoe squamosa. Next base: position 12,653,459 of record OX439042.1, read on the forward strand.
TAATAATTTTGGTACCAGAAGAAAGGTAACGATTTGGGGGGGGGGGAGTTGCAAAAAAATGTTTGGTCACCATGGAAACCTATTGTGTCAGAGAGGGGTCCAAGGTCACATTTGTGACCTGTCAGGGGCGCCTGTATCATTTAATTTATTCAACATGGTGGTTTCCATGGCAACTGGTGCAGTTGTATTTGCAAAGGATCTGACTCTGTTATGGTTGACCATGCTAAAAAAAATCAAGAATGATTTCAGCTTTAATTTAAGCCTTTATTTATGAAGCCATCAAATTAGAACCCGATTGACGCCAGTTTTATGGTGGAAGATGGGGGGAAATCAGAACATCCTTGGCCCTATTAGTGCCGTGACACCTCAAGAGAGCCCTCCTGTCATCATTTTGTTATGGACTATATATAATGCTTGGCGCATGCACTGTATGAGGTGTGTTTAGGTTCTGAATATGTTTTAGGTCTAGACATATTTGAGGTGTATACATACATATTGGCTGCTGGTCGCATATGTTGAACTATAGCCAATGCTCCAGTTTTGGTGCATGTTGCCTGCGATAAAGCTTTTCCATATTGTTCTATTGACGCAGGTCCACTTTGCAACATAGGGTGCAATCTTGAGCTAGTTGCATAAAAATAGATGCACATGGAGGGAGTTGTATGGTCTGTTGCATAGTGGACCCTATTATAGAGATCATCGTTCCTGAAATCGCTTGAAAAGCAAAATTTGATGTGATCCGCTAAAAGGGGTTTTATTGCAGAGTACAATAAGGCCCCCTTTCCCAGTACATGTCATATGATTATCATCCATGATTTAGTCTGATGCAACTGCAAACCCAGTGCAATCTCAAGTTGCAAAAAGGTTTAGTCTCACAGTGGACTTTGGCCTTATCTGATAATGCTTACATTTGGTGTTGAGGAGACAAACATAAAGATACCACAATGCAGTTCAAAATGTAAACAATAGCACTGAGCACTGCAAGTGGAGCCCCGGCTAAAGGCCTATAGGACTGCAGTAAGCTATTAGACTATTATTTCTAGGGGGTTGATTCTTATTGACCCTTCCAAATCTGATCTGAAAAAGGTGCTGATTAAAGAATTCAATAATTCTATTTGTTTTCCTTCAGGGCTATATATTTATCACAAAAGAAAAAAGATCCAAAGTAGCTGCCAAAATCTCAGAATCCCATCTCCCATGTTTTAAACATTGCTTGAAATTCAGTTTTAACTTCACATACCCCACTTATGAATGAGAACTACACTCTGTAATGATACTGATATTACTTAAAGTTGACAGTCAAGAGGTATTGTTAATTTCCCTGCTCTATTATTGAAACAAATAGTTGAATAATTCTAGATGTCTAGCAACACAGTGAGTAATATGCTACATGCTTATAATTGCAGTCTCAAATATTTGATATGTGTGTGATTTAAACCTGTGAATAACTGATAAAATGTATAATTTCAGCACCATGTGGATAATAGCAGTGGTGGCGCTGGCTGTGGTCCTGGTATCAGGTAAGGACTTTATGATACTTTTTTTGCTGAATTGTTTTATTCAAGAGGATGTTTCATGCTATGCTGGACATGTACGGGATTAGGTATAGTCTGATAGCTTCAGTATCCTTTAAACAGTGCATCCCCGTTTTGTCCATCTGATTTCTTTAAAAGTGGTTATTTGTAAATTAGATAATCTCCTCCTGAAGATTATACTGTCATAGCACATAAATTGCAGAACCACTTTTATTAACATTATCATAGTAGGCAGGAGCAATGCCTTGGGGGATAATTACCAATTACTTTGGTGAACCTTAATAGGATACAATATAGATAATGAGATAATAACCAGGACACCTGGTGCATGACAACGGTACTACAACTTCTGCCTCTAGGCCATACTAGCAGCCAGCACAGATTGGCTGAAATCCTTCACTGGTACTGTGGGAATTTGGGTCTGGTGTGACCTATATCTGACTAGATTTTTCTACCTACGCCGCAGTGCGGGGAAAATGGTGAAAGTAGTCCTGGCCAACAACCCCACTGTGTCACAGAAGGATTTGCCCGAGAATACAAGCTGGGGTTAGTTTGGTTTTAGGCCTTCACCGAAGCTGAAAAAGAAGGGGGGGGGGCAAATTCCTGAAAACTGAAATTATAACCCCCTAAACTTCATTTAGGTCCATGTCAAAGGTGAAGGCAGAATAATATGGCGAGGTAGTTGTATCTAAATAGATTAATCATTTATTCCATCTGAGGACTGTACATTGCCTTTAATAGAGAAACAATTGACATGATGAGTTCTGAAAATGGACAAACAAAATAATTTTCTCATTTATTCGTGGAGATCTTAAACTCTGTTGGGGGGATGAATCAGCCAGTGGGACCTCTTAAAGGTCTTTGCTCTTTGCAATATTAATATACAATATCAGTACCTGAATGCATCTCACTGAGTAATTCTCGGGCATATTGCCTCCAAGGCCATGCTCCTTCGTTATAAGGGAGAAGTCATTGCTTATCAACAGGGGGAGTGGTAGGTTTTTTTTCGATCGGAAGCCCAACATTTTTTAAACCCCATTGTAAACAGCGGTCAGAATCTTTTGTGACCCCCCACCCCCATGCTGAAGGCGCAGATAAATTGAAGCACCTCTTTGATCTGTAGTAGCATGCTGGCTTATTTTGCCCCTAAGGAGGGGTCAAAGGTTTTTCCATCCCTCAAACCCATTACCCCCTGTTAATAAATAATGACCACTTCCTAATGATGCAAAGCAATACAGTGAGGGTGAGCAACTAGGCAGAACTGCATTCAAGTATCAAGGTGACCCTTATAGGGCCTTGAACAGCCCTATACGTTGGTATACATACATCCCTAGTGACTACGATTTGATGATCTATACTTCATCTCCCACCAGGTGGCATAATGAGTCATTCCCTATCTCTCCTCAGGTGCATCAGACGAGCTGCCATCTGACTACTGCTCAGACCAGCGAGCCGGGAGTTACAAGCGACATCCCAATGACTGTTCACGATACGTCAGCTGTTGGTCGCCCACTAACTTCTTTATCCAGTCTTGTCAGCCTGGATTGTTATATGATGAACGCTCTGGTCTATGTAACTATGCCAGTCTCGTGAACTGTGAGAGTTCTCCAAGACCACCCCTGCCACCAACGAGGCGCCCTCCAGCGGTGTCGCAGAGGAGTAATTTCCTCAATGAAGTGTCAGTGACCCATCGCAGGACGACACCAAGAAAACCAGATGTGGTGAGGAATATACCAGGAATGATGCATGCGGTGCATCAGGACGATCTGTCACGCTTCGTTCGGCCGGTCACAGCCCCACCTCCAAGCGCAAGGGTGAACAACGGTTAGTATCATGATCAAAGATATTATATAGGGAGTTAATAAAGCATGTCAAAGAGTTATGGAAATGCATTGCTGAAAAAAAAGTGAAATTGAATTCAGATACTTATAGTTTTCAACTCCAAAATGTATAGAATGAATCGGTTGGGGGGGGGGTCACTCACTACCTTTTCCATGTATGAACAAACCCTCATGAACAGATGAAGGAAAATTTGGTTACCCTTCTAGTATAAAAGGCAAAATAACTCCAGAAAGTGTTATTCAGGGAATATTCCTGAAATCCCTGAAAATACCATAACTGCATTCATGCATCACGACGAGCAATGGGCATGATGCATTAATGCATCAGCAGCCCTTAAAGGGCGAACCTTTCCAAACATTATAAGTACCTTTTTACCAAGTGGGATACCTGCTGTTGCACAATGCTGCTATCTTGGTGAGTTCTACAGCTCCACTCAACACATGAACAAACAATACACTAACCAGGCTTAGTCACACTGAGTCACACAAAAGTCCAAAACAACTAACTATATAATTTGCCCATTTATACAGATTTACTGCAATAAGAGCTCTCCTAACCTTGATGACTGGAATATCGACAAAATCAGGAAAAGGTCTTAAAAAATGCCCTAAAAATGCAAATTATTTGAAGGAGACATCAACTACGGTCATATGTGTAGAGGCAGGGAGAAAGGGTGCTCCATGCTAAAAGTCATCTTTAAAATTCAAATCACTAGCTTTACAGTGATAAATTGGATGAGAAGATACTCCTGTTAGTTTTGGAGGAATGGCTTGCTAAATATGAGATATATAGCTAATTAGCATAATTTATGCTAATTAGCTAAATTAGCATAATCTTTTATTCTTTTGCCCATAACATTTGATCTAGAAATGGTATTTTCATTCTGTTTTCACCATTGTAAACCTTGTGGAATGTTCCTTCAAATTTATTTTCCTATTTAGAATGAACATCATGTTTCCCTGGTAAAAGAGATAAACAAAAATGCCTATTTTGGCCCAAAATCATTCTTTTTCACATGCCAAATTTGGAACCTTTTGAACCAAAATACAACGTTTTATCCAAAGCCACTAAATTCTCCATCAAAAAGTAGCCTTAAAGCTGTAGCTCTTGGACCATTTCAGGTCCTGATGGGTAGCTATCTTCTTTGGAGAGGTGGGTTCAACCTTCCCCAAGGAAACCCGATGAACCTAATTTGACAGATGCATTGATCAGAACCAAAGTCATGTCTTTTTTAATATTCAGGTGACTTATAGTATCTGTCAAAGTTGGGTGTAATGCCTAAACAAGGGTGCTGCTTATACACTTAAGCGGAAAACAAACATAGCGCGTCGCGTGCAAGCGGAGGGCAGTAACCATGCCAATGTACGCGTCAGAAAACCCCTACCAGGCATTATCTGATGCGTGCACGCGTGGGTCCGCGCGTCAGGAAACGCGCTTTGTTTGTTTTGCGCTTTAGTTTTACAATATATCCATTATCGTGTGATTTCTTTCTCTTGTCATTGGCCCAGACACTTTTCAGTACCTGTATCGTATAGTAAACCTAACAATATTTTAAGAACCCCAAATCACTTTGTGATACATGTGGGCTGTCCAGCTCAGCGTCGGAATCCTGCAAGATGCACAGCAGCATTGACTAGCTATTGGCAATAACATTGATACCCAACACCATACCAAGAGGCCAGTAGGTGATTTGCAACTTCTGCCAATGCTTCAACATTACCCTATTATCATATTCTCCTATATAATTATGCTAAGCTGGGCAGAACAGATACCCAGCAAAATGAGTTTGGTTCCCCATGCTTTTAGCTATCCAAAAAAGCAGTGTCTGGTTTACTCTCCAAGATTGGTATTCAGACTTGATTTGGGCCCAAAGACTATTCTACAATTATAATGTGATATCTTACATCCTTTCCTATACCAGGACCAGACTGCAGGAGAGACGGTTTATACCCCGATACCTCAGATTGTAGTCGGTACTACATCTGTTCCTATGGCCGCGCTCACAAATTTAGGTGTCCTGGAGGAACTTACTTCCATCCCGAGCTACTCCGCTGTGAATTCCTCTCCGGGTTTGGAAACCATGTATGTGCTGGTCTCAACCAGAGTCCACAAACACCCACTCGCAGGCAGCCACTGACACGCAGACCAACACCAACTCGTAGTAGACCAACATCTACTCATAGTAGGCCAGCGACCCGCCCGGCAGCAAAGGCCACTCATACTAGGCCATCTGGTAGGGTCACATCTGGTGGTAGGCATCAACATTTTTATTTTTTTTTTACTTCTTGTTTTCTGTTGTTGTTTTTTGTATTTCTTTGTGAATCCTTCTCAATCTGTCTACTAGGAAGTCTGATAAGCTTAGATTCCTCATAAGAAGGTCAATTCACAAGATCACAGATAATAATAGTATTTTGAATTCCTGCTTCATAATTGAGATGGCCATTTGGGAGTTATTCCTTAACATACTACGACCACAAGCTGTACAAAGGAATCTCACTGGCATTTGAAATCGTTGAGCTGTGCGTGATTGCATTGAAATGACCTCCTGGGGATTTCTATTACAGGACTCTTCAGAGCAGTCGTAGCAGTGTAGGTGACAGCAACTGAATTGCTGCTGTTATCTGGCTATCAGACCTTGTGAACAAAAATCCTGCATGGCATCATCACCAATGCTACAAGCATAGGGGCCCTCGTTGATTTCATCCAGGCCATAGCTATGCCTCTTGAATACTCAAGACAGTCACTCACTCAAGACTTTCATTAAGTAGATTCTGAATGCTTGCAAGGACTTTCCAGCAAGCAATGCATGTGGTACTCATGGACATCGGCAATATTAGATCCATGCTTTTTGATTATCATCTATAACCTTCATAAGCATGTTATCTGTACCAAAACTGTGGAAACTAAAAAGACAGACTATTAACCCACTGTAATTCAAAAAAGAGTTGAATGCTTCTCTCTCAAAAAACCCCACATTTTTTTTCTATTTTTATCAGATATGTTGGGTGCGATTGCTGACTTCATGTCGGAGAGTATAAAAATGGCCAAGGACAAAGTGAAAAAGGCGGTTAAGATGGAGGCCATGACAGCCGGAGGACGAGGTAAGGACAAACTTTAGTTGCAGATTTAGATGTAGGGCAGAGTAGTCCATGTAGTCTAAAGCTTATTTATCTGTTTTAACCTAGAATTTAGCCATAATTATGGGATAGATAAGCAGCGTGTCCCCTCCTTTTCAAAATCCTGAAACGTGTAAAAGGAAAAACAGATAGTCATGTTAAGGGCTGATTCCACTAAGTCAGTCACTTCCATTTGCTGCTGAAAGTGCTAGCTGCACTGTGTGGAACAAGTCTATTTTCAAGAGCTGAATAATTTCTACGTGGTCAATGTATGGAAACAATTGTCTGGTTAACAGAAAATGGGCCTGACCGACGAAGTGGAACCATCCCTTAATCTAACGATTTTTGCCCACACAAAAGGAAAATCCGTCTAATAAGCAAAAAATGGTGTAAATGCTATTGACCAGTTCCTCTCTCCTATATCTATCCATTAGCTGGTCAATCTGCATTCAGCGGTGTTGCGGGTTTTCTCGGCTCTAACAAGGTTGTTAAGAAGATGTCGTTGGCTGCAGAGGAACAGCTTGAAGTGCTCAAAATTATCAAGGATGAGTAAGTATATGGAATAGAACTTTAGTTATGTGCAGATTGAATTAGAATTCAAACGTCTGACCATGTTATACTGCCATAGCACTTTATGACTCACATTTTGTCATCCTGGTACGTGAACGGAGGAAAGCTCACTCCCCATGTGCACAGCTGCAATTGTGTATCATGCTTCTTTATGGAGAGGAAACATACAGTCCTGAAGATTTGACATGATGGACCAAAGCAGTGCTAGAAAGCATAACGAGTACTGCAGTGCATCGTGACAATAAATGAACAAAATAAGTCTGCAGGCATTATAAGCTATCAGAAGATTAATAAGCATAGAAATAACCATAACCCTAAGGAATGGCACTATTATAAGTCATACAAACTAGGAATGTTCAGTAAATTTCGCTGAGCTGCCTTTTGCATGCTTGGTGGCTCTTTATCAAGGAAAAGACGTACCTTGCTTAGCAAATTATGTGACCATCCACTGACCAATAAGGGCACCGCAAACTTTTCGGTGGGTCCCCCAAATTCATTGACAATCATGTTGAAATTCACCGTGCTAGCCCCCCTTTAAGCAAGTCAAATGATTTCCAGCTGACCTGAAGGCCAAATTACACCAACTGCTTTATCATTACCATATTCACCATTTTCCTATTCCAGGTTCCACTTGTCTAAAGATGAAGTGAAGCAGGTGATGGACAAGATGCATTCCCCTCTCGGCACCAACCCATCACGTGTCGTTCCGGACACACCTCGTGAACGAATCAAGATGGACCTGGATACGTGCCCATACCCTAATGAGGACCGCCGTTCCAGGTGTCAATCCTCCTCCCGCTACCGCACCATTGACGGCTCTTGTAACAACATCCAGCACCCCCTCTGGGGCCGCTCCATGACTCCGTTTGCACGATTCTTGGATCCTGACTACTGTGACAGTGAGTTTTAATCATTTCTGCATTATCCAACCCTTAAAAGAGGCCTCCATAATGTCCAAAAGACCCTGTTTCTAGAGACCCATAAGGCAAAACACACTGCAAAAAAGGTGTTTAAAGATACACACCAAATTTTCTCAACACCAACATTTAAACATCTAAACACTGGAAGTGTTTAGGTGTTTAGCTTTTAAACACTTATTCTCAAACACCTAAACACTGAAGTGTTTAAGTGTTTAGCATTTAAACACTTGGTTAAACACTTCCTAGTTAAACATGTTTAAAATTGAACGCGTTTAACACTTAAGAAGCGTTGAGAAAAATGGGACAAATAAGTGTTTAACCAAGTGTTTAACTTCTAAACACCAGTGTTTAATCCCTAAACACTGTTTTTACAGTGCAGGGTAGCTTTTTATGAAAAAAAAAAAAATTGTGTTTTTTAGGGCCAATTATGGTGAAACGTACATTAACCTTGCCTGTGCTGTCCACACGTCCAAAATCATTTCCTTCTCGAGATTTACAAGGCAATTCTTAGTGAAATGATGTGGGTAACATCCAGTGTAATTTGCATTCTCCTTACTTTAACCACCAAAGGTCCATAAACTCTATCATCAAAGTCTCTGAAAAGTCACCATTTCTTGCTGTATTGGTTTCTAGGTGAAACCTGCTGGCCCTTAGGGAATGTATGAGCCTGGTAGGGTAAGATAGCCCTGGTGAGTAACTTACATTAATGCAGAATAATGTCCTTTAACCTTTAAAGGCCAAAACTATATTACTGCATCATACCCATTGGTTCGCATGATGCACGAATGCAGGAACCCACCAGGGCTACACTCATACATTATGCCGACCCTATGGGGTTGATACACTCCCTGAAACTAGGTATGATGCTCCAATCCCACCAGGGCTACACTCATACATTATGCCGACCCTATGGGGTTGATACACTCCCTGAAGGGAGGTATGATGCTCCAATCCCACCAGGGCTACACTCATACATTATGCCGACCCTATGGGGTTGATACACTCCCTGAAACTAGGTATGATGCTCCAATCCCACCAGGGCTACACTCATACATTATGCCGACCCTATGGGGTTGATACACTCCCTGAAACTAGGTATGATGCTCCAATCCCACCAGGGCTACACTCATACATTATGCCGACCCTATGGGGTTGATACACTCCCAGAAGGGAGGTATGATGCTCCAATCTCACCAGGGCTACACTCATACATTATGCCGACCCTATGGGGTTGATACACTCCCAGAAGGGAGGTATGATGCTCCAATCCCACCAGGGCTACACTCATACATTATGCCGACCCTATGGGGTTGATACACTCCCAGAAGGGAGGTATGATGCTCCAATCCCACCAGGGCTACACTCATACATTATGCCGACCCTATGGGGTTGATACACTCCCTGAAACTAGGTATGATGCTCCAATCCCACCAGGGCTACACTCATACATTATGCCGACCCTATGGGGTTGATACACTCCCTGAAACTAGGTATGATGCTCCAATCCCACCAGGGCTACACTCATACATTATGCCGACCCTATGGGGTTGATACACTCCCAGAAGGGAGGTATGATGCTCCAATCTCACCAGGGCTACACTCATACATTATGCCGACCCTATGGGGTTGATACACTCCCAGAAGGGAGGTATGATGCTCCAATCCCACCAGGGCTACACTCATACATTATGCCGACCCTATGGGGTTGATACACTCCCAGAAGGGAGGTATGATGCTCCAATCCCACCAGGGCTACACTCATACATTATGCCGACCCTATGGGGTTGATACACTCCCTGAAACTAGGTATGATGCTCCAATCGGAATGATGTAATGTCCTTTTGTTGTCATGATGCCAAGGACAAATCATAGAATGGAGTGTAGCAATACAACATAAACTATTAAAACGCACCAGTAATATTCAACTTTTACAGGATCCAAGTTATCTCAACTTTGGGATTAGAGGTACATCAATATGCATCAGAGTATATTGCATACGTTGAAACATAGTCATGGGGTCTTTACGATGGAGTACATACACTTAACATATCATTCCCTCTTCACTACATGAACATTTTACCTGCAGATGGCTCGTACCGTAATCAATCACCACGACTGTCCTATAATATGCATGCCAATGTCAGTTTCATGACACTATGTTGGTATCCTCCATATCAAAGACATTGACTGATCGATAATGGCATCCTCCCCACAATCTGTGTAGAGAGTCTGGCCAGTCAGATCCCATGTTAAAGAATGTGTGTACATCCGATTCCCGAATCCATATCTGTCGTATCCTCCAAAAGCGATTTATCATCTGTGCTTTTCAGCAATTAACATTGACGTGTACATTTCCTTCACTATTTGACTTCAGAACATGAAGAGGGATGCTACTTTAATTTTTTTTTTTCAATGCAACACAAAATTTTGACACTCAAGATTTACATCAAGGTTTCATGTACTTGATTCCATGACGATGTACTTGATTCCATGTACATTCCATCACACATATTGCCCATGTCCATTGTCAAACAAAGCCAGAGCCCTGTTTTTTTCCCCAGGAGATTTGATAAGTCTACATCCAATTCCATTACGTCCAAACACACCTAGAGTCACATACGTACGACCAGGCTAAGGAAAGTGCATCCAATTCCCCATTCCAAATCCTTTGTATCCTCTGAAAAATACTCATCGCCACTTCTTATCAATGCTCAATGATCATATTTCCTCCACTTCAGATCATGCAGAGGTATCCTCCCTTCACAAAGCTAAGACATCCACGCATAGTTTCACACTTTATGGCTATGTCTCATATAAGTGATGCAAATGTAGAATGGTTGTTTCTAACCTTTTTCTATGGGTTTCCCACCATTTCTTACCAGCTGCACTACTATATGGAGCTGTAGATTGATTTTTTTTTTCGAGGAATTCCACTAGCTGTTTCCTGCATCTTCATCTCCAGTGAGAAACTGATGGTTAACCGCCCGGCCAGAAACCTTCAAACTTAAACTTGCGGCACAGTTGTGAGACATAGCCATATGTATATATAGGTCACAGCTTCATATGTGGTTTCTTTAATCTGTATCTTCTTCCTACAGATATTGGGTGCCCGCGTCGTGGCCGCCATAACAACACTCTCCCTGCAGCGCGCATGGTAAGCCGGAACCTGTTCACCTCCAAGCCCGCCCAGAGCCATGTCCATACCACCATGTTGATGACTGCCGGACAGTTCCTGGACCATGACCTCACCAAGACTGCGCTCTCCATGATATCCACTGATGCCGAAGGTACAAGATCATCAGGTCAGCAGTCAGCCAATCAGCAGTCACTCCTGTAGTCTTTTATAAGCCTTTAAAGGATGCTAGTTATATTAATGCCCTTATATGGCAAATTGGCATTGTACAGTGTACAGGTCTCATACTGCAGTTCAAGGGTTAAGTGAGGTTTATGTAATTCTCTAAACTGGGATATATTATTGTTATATAGTACCAGGAATAACTCCTCCTTATTTAATTAGTCTAAATCGTATGTTAATCATTTTATCATCAAGTTTATTTGTTCACTAGAGTTGTACTCAGATTGATTAAGTAAATAAATTTCAAATATCTCACAACATTTTGGAACATCTAGCGATTACTAACTACACAATTGGTGTTCCTTTACATAATTCCTGTACTAATCTAACCTAAGTGCTCACTATGAATGGAATCTTAGCTTACAGACTAGAGTCAAACATATTCATGAATTGCTCAATCATGTTATTATTATTGACATGCCTATGTTCTCATTCAAGCATTGACCAGACAATGACAAAATAACTCGGACAACGTCTGACTCAAAGCGGAGGTTCCTTGGAAGTCCTCTCTGACCGTAACTTGTGAGACACTCCAACCAACAACTATCCTAGTAGTTTTTGTTATAAAGTGGTTATAGAACTATTCAATAAAAAATCAACTTACCTGTGGTACACCTATTATCAAAGATAAATTATGAATGAGAGAAATCATAAATCATTAATCTCATGATCAATCAAAAATATGTCAGAAGTACCAAAAAATGTTTACTTCAACAAGGGATTTATAAAAGAAATTCTCAATGGGAGAATCCAATTCAATCAATCAGTCTTTTAGATATAGATCTGGTTTGACCTGCAAATTAATAGGCTGATTTGTACATCCCTGACTCTGGAGTGGACAAACTGATTGGCTGACGCACACTTTGTTGTTGGTATGACTTGAAATGTGGATCCTAGGCCTCTGATCATTCTAAAACATTCCCTCCACCATTCCCACGTCCCCCTGGAATTGAATAGTTCAAGGAGGTGTTTCTTTTCCCAACACATCTCAGAACTCATAACACCCTTTTGGTGGTATTGCTTGAGAAATTTGATTGACATAGCCTTTCCAAATTTAAATGATCTATTGGTAACCAGGACCCTTCCCGGACCATCCACTGTACTCCTGGGTATAAAGGGCCATAATCTGACGTGAGTGTTCAGAGGCCTATCACCAAGAACTGCCATTAGAATATTCTCAGATATTCAACCATACATATATTAACACTATTTAACACAGTTTACACATCAGACTTTCTGGCTTTCTCCACTGCATTTGAACTGTACAATTTATGTAACCAGCTACTTGACTATTGACAACCAAAATTATCCTAGGCTCTAATTGAGCAATGTGTCCCTGTGTATGACAGAGGCATCAATTACGCATAGTTGCTCTCATTATCCAGTAAAGCTGATCCTCTGTGAAAATATCTTTTATTCTCACTTCTTAGCTAGCATCTGATGACTTAAGACTTAACGACAGAAAAACAGCAAAATCTAGAGTATTAATCAACTGTGAGCATTACCAACCTTACAACATACATCCTCTGTGCCCCATATGACTTCATGTACGTTTCTCCCACCAGGTGGCGGTAAGTTGTCAGAAGTGACCTGTGGGAGCGATGGCTGTTCCACAGAGGGGGAGGAGAACAGGGCGTGTTGGCCCATAGAGATCCCACCAGGGGATCCAGCCTTTGGCTCCCTCAGGTGTCTCATGTTTGTTAGAACACAGGAGGTGCCACAACTTAACTGTCAACTTGGTAAGTTTGATTTAGTAGTTTAACCCTTCAAGGCATGACCCTTTAAACGCTGCTAATGCATTCATGTATCATGAGTGCATGACGACCCTTTGGGGTTGATACACTCCCACAGGGTCGGCATGGTGCTCCACTTCATTTGGTGCATCATGACAACCAATGGGCATGATGCACTCCTGTGGCCCTTAGGTTTAAAGCATCAGCCCCTATGACCGTTATTGCATGAATCCGAGCTTGGCAACTAGCCATTGTAATGACCTATGAGGTTGACATGTACATTGTATTGGAGCATCACTGCCACTCATATATAATTATCTGGAAGAGGTAACATACCCTTATGGGTTCAAGGATGACCCTGTGTCGATCAATATCAACATCTATGGCTCTAGACTCCTAAATTCGACCTGGCGACATGGGCATTTTTGAGCTTAGTGACATGGGACATTGGCATTTTCTTAAAATCGACATGGGGACATGACCTTTTCTTAAAATCGACACAGTGACATGGACATATCTTAAAATCGACACAGTGACATGATCATTTCTTAAAATCGACATGGGAAATTGGGGACCCCCCATAAAGGGCCCCACATCTCTCTTGACAGTGGGTCAGCATGATGCTTGAATGCAGCCTCGGAATGCAGCCCAGCATGAATGCAGCTAGTGTAATCAAATTCCTCAAAAAGCTCTATTCACGGGTAATTATGGCAAAATCAGGTTTGCATGATGGAATTCACTACAAAATAGTATTTGTAACAATTCATTGCTGCATTCATGCATCATACCGCCCCCTTCATGTTTGATACACTGCCCATAATGTAGCAATACTGCATAAGTGGTATGATTCATGATTTACACTCGCCCACACGAGACATGATATTGTCCTTAGACAAGTTGACCTCCCCTACACCATCTGCCACCTATATGTGAATGCCAGCTCCCATTCTGAACTCACAATCCACACGCTTCAATCACATACCTTGGTCTACCTCTATCTTTGGGCCATACCTTATAACTGCTTGGAGAGTATGGCCTGTGAGGATCGTTTTCTGCGCATGCCCAGGTGTTGGTTACAGGTGGGTTTGACCTTGAGCTTGACCTTGGTAGTGACATATGGTGTGAAGGTCAGAGTATGTTAAGGTATTCTGTAAGCAGGATCTCTGACTGGATTTGTGGCCTAGAAGCTTGTCTCAAAATAGAATTTCTAGGTTTTAAATTTTAGTCTACACTTTGGCTTTGGTTGCAAGTAGAGGAGAATGTTACCATAATCGAAAAGGAAATCTGATATACTACATATTTTAGATTATATGTACCGGTACTAGTACCTTGAAAACTGGTCATTACCTTAAGTGAAAGGCCCGGGAGAAAGGCAGCCAACTTTGGCAGTTCTGTCTTGAACTTTGAGAAACCTAGGGTGCTAGTTTATTTGCTTCTTTTAGAACCTGATTTAGCCAAAATTTATATAAAGAATAACACGACTCTATTTTTCCAAATCATGTATCCACCATAATTGACAACATACATTACCTCTATCTGCAGGACCCCGACAGCAGTTGAACCAGCTCACCCACTACATGGACGCCTCCATGATCTATGGCTCCACCAAGGAGGAAGCCGAGAGCCTGCGCCACAGTGATAGAAGTTAGTATGGTTTGTTTTATGGACTTAATTACTAGCCAATTGGATAATTCTAACTTTTCACTGTGGCCCTCTTGGGGGCCAACTGGTACCATCTGATGGGCCTTATCAGTAGAACTCGCTGGTAACAAGCTGATGATAATAATAGACCAAGGAGGATACAAGAACCTGCTTTGTTACACATGTTATGTGTATATTAACAAGATAAGTATCTGGAGGAATTTCTTTCTGTGTCTGTTTGATGACAAAAGAAAGTTGACTATGAACATCAGGAGCCCCTTATAATCAAAGGGCTCAAGCTTCAAAGGTTTAGCATATAAGTTATAACATGTACTAGTTTGGTTTTTATATATTTGCAGGTCGCGGTATGCTGAGGATGTCAAGGAACCCAGACCCCCACTACAAACCACTGTTACCTCAAACAGAGAACAACGAGTGTCGCGATATCAACTCCACCATCCGCTGCTTTAAGGCAGGTATGTAAGAAATTATTGGAACATACTGAACATTATGGAGAGCATTCTCTATAGGCCTATATATGTATAAGTTGAACTATTGCCAATGGTTATATTTCAGAAGCTTTTCATTCATACCAACTGACCAGACTAGAATTATCAGAACAAAATGTATTCATGATTGTGACCCTTCAGACGTAGACCAATTTCCATTGAGATATGTTCAGCCTGTCCCTACAATTATTTACCAAAGGAAACCTTTGTATCAATATGCACTTACTGATATGTGCAGAAGATTCAGCTGGTTTTCGATTGATCAATACACTACATATTTCCAATGTGCAATTTTTCCATAACCTGATCCCCAAGTCCAGCACATTTATAATCTGCTCTTTGATCCAGGTGATGACCGTGTCAATGAGAACGTGCCGCTGACTGGTCTACATGTAGTATTTGCGCGTGCACATAATGGTATCGAGGCTGGTCTCCATAAGGTTAACCCTCAGTGGGGAGGGGAGCGCTTGTACCAGGAAACCAGACGTATTGTGGGGGCAGTATGGCAGCATATAGTGTACAACGAGTACCTCCCTATAATCTTGGGACCTCAGGCGATGAGTCGAAATGGTCTGACCCTACAGCGGGCAGGGTATAGCTCAGGTAGGCAGTTTTTTCCTCAGTTTAATTTCCTCGGAATTCTAATACAGTAAGGCTGAACAATTCTGAACACGTTCTTTTTCCTTTTAGTAATTCAATATATTAAAGATAGAATGGACAATTCAATCAACAATGGATATCAAGGCAGCAGATGTTTTAGCTATAGCGATGTACCTGCTACAACTACACTTTGGCTCAAAATACATTTTTTCTTCCAAAAAAGGTTTGGGAGTGGAGGAGTTTCAGACAAATAACAATGATATCTCAATATGTCACTCAAACAACAAACTTTACTTTGCTCATACCTTAGAATAACTAAGGAAACTCTACCCAGGCCATGTATCATGAATTCAATTTTTAATCGTCTGGCTTCATTTTTCCCTTCAGTGTATGACACATCAGTGAGTGCGGAGGCGGCTAACGTGTTTGCGACAGCTGCTTTCCGGTTCTCCCACAGCATGATTCCTGACACTATGGTGTTCAGTGACAAGAGGTATAAGATGAGGGAGAGCAAGCCTCTGAGTGAGGTGAGTATTACCGGTATTGTATTGATATTTATTCATAGTGTAGGTGGCCTGGTAGGCCCTATATTAAGGTCAACCTAATAAGTGTAACAGATATGGTGCATGGTCAGCCCCATCAAACCCCCATACCCAAATCCATAATATCACAGCAGGTTCTATCCCATGCTTTAATAGGTCAGGGGTCAGGGGACTCTCTCTCTCTGGTCAGAATCTCTTGCTGAAGTCTGTAGACCTACCTTGTTTGAAATAGGACAAAATCACTGCCAGGCCGGCAGAAGTTGCCAAGCTGCCAGACCAATTGTCGGGCAGTAATCAGGGACTCTTAGGCTACATTTAATTTTTTACAGCTTGCAAATTACACAATTATTAATGGTTTTACAAAAAGCACAAGTGTTTGTTAAATTTCAAAGAATTACATTATTAAAACTAATGAGATGTGCAGGACTGAATGGCCTGCGAGGGGAAAAACTTCTCATATTGACAGGTAGGAAAGTAATTAATGAACTAACTATTTAGCATTTGATCTTTCACTTTAGGTGTTGCGTCGTCCCTATGAGGTATACAACAATGCACATACACAGGGGTCTGCAGTGGATGCCATTATGCACGGTATCATGTCCCAGAGTGCAATGCACATTGACCGTCACTTCTCCAAACAAGTCACCCAACATCTCTTTGCAGAAAACCCTCCACATGGACCTGGTATGTTCATAACCAGCAATATTACAAAGTTTTTAAAGTTATTTTGTCATCATTATATTTATATGCTTGGATGTACCATGGTAACAAATGTGCGAAAAGGTGAACTGAAAAAGAATGAACAGTCAAGTTGCATTGCTTTCATAAGGACAAAAGATGAAATCCAGGAAAGGTGTAAACAGTCCAAAAAGTCCTGCCACAATAATGTAAGCGAAACCTGGGGAGTAAAATTGAAATGATAAAAGGGAAAAAAGTGCCATCAATCATTATGTTCAACTATCTGTATTTCTATATTGATATTCCAGGAACTGACCTGGCATCTATCAATATTCAGCGTGGGCGTGACCATGGATTGCCATGTAAGTTCGGAATCTGTGTTGCATTCATCAGATCTATAGCGTCCTTACATATTCTTGGGTACAGTCTACGAAACAGCTGTTTAATCTATGTGGCATTCCCCTAAACTGTAAAGTTAAGCAGTCCCAGCAAATTGTCGTGACTCCTTGTCAACCTGTGTGAAGTGGCTTACACATGTCGCTAGATGGAACACGACGTCGCTATAGCACAAGATCACCAGAAATAGCAATGGTGGTGATCACATGGCCTCACCTCAGATGGCGAGGATGGTGATCACTCATCCTCACCACGGATGGCGACATGAGTGATCACTCATCCTCACCACGGATGGCGACATGAGTGATCACTCACTTCGCTAGATGAGACGCACACTACGTCATAATGCACATTCACCACGGATGGCAAGGATTGTGATCAGTCACCTCACTAGATAAAATGCGTACCTCATGATAGCACAGGTTCACCACAGATGGTGAGGATCTTGATCACCCACACTCACCAGGGATGGTGACACGAGTGATCACTTACCTCGCTAGATGAAACGCACACCATGTCATAGCGCATGTTCACCACGGTTGGCGAGGATCGTGATGACTCACAGTCACCAGGGATGGCAAGGCGGTTGATCACTCACCTCGCTAGATGAAACGCGCACCACGTCATAGCGCAGGTTCACCATGGATGGCGAGAGTGGTGATCACTCAGACTCACCAGTGATGGCAATGCTGGTGATCACTCACCTTGTTAGATGAAAAGCTCATGATCATCGACATTGGTAATCATGCAGCCTCACATCTGCCAGATCAAAGTATGTTTTGCCAAAGAAGGTATTGCCATATGTATCTTCCCTCTAACCACAGACAAGGTGTTCATGTTGATATTTCCCTATGTATTTTTTTTCCTGTAACCAGAGAAAAGGTGTTTATGGATAGTTGCTTTCATTTTAGAGATACCTCTATCTAAATTCAATTGATATTCTCTCTATATAATCTTGTTTGATTCAATTCTAAAGTATTACATGGAAATCAGTGTGAAACAAAGCACATTTGATACATATGGGACTTATACTTCATGCCCACACTTCCTAGATAGGCTACATTTTGAACAGTGGTGCTGTCTCAACAACTTTGGCAATGGTGGTGATAAGTTGCCATTCTGAGTGAGAGTGAGTGACAGATGATGCAATCCTCAGAGAGCATTGACTTGGAGTGACACAAATTCACGTATTGAGTGAGACCAATGTTGGCAATGGTGGTGATAAGTCGCCATTTTGAGAGAAGATAACTAGGAGTGATACAAACTCACGCAGTGAGTGAGAGCCATGTGGCAATGCAGGTGAAAAGTTGCCATTCTGAATGAGAGTTGACAAACAGTGGCACATATTGACGGAGTGAGTGAGATCCATGTTGGCGATGGTGGTGATAAGCTGCCATTCTGAGTGAGAGTTGACTGGGAGTGGCACATAATCACGCAGGGAGTGAGATCCATATTAGCGATGTTGGTGATAAGTCGCCATTCTGGGTGAGAACTGACTGGGAGTGGCACATAATCACACAATGAGTCAGATCCATGTTGGCGATGGTTGGGATAAGTCACAATGCTTTGTGAGGGATGACAAGGGGTGGCACATACTCACGCAGTGAGTGAGATCATGTTGGCAACTGAAGTGATAAATCGCCATGCCATGTGAGACTGACACACAGTGGCAAAAGATGACGCAGTGAGTTATCACTCAGAAAGGAGTCACCATTGATGACCAATCATGGCGACAGATAACGACAATTTGCTGGGGTGTAATTTCTCCTATCAAGTAGTCTCATATGTAGTGTACTAAAGCTCGGTATTACAAGGAATATCTGAACATAGATGTAATGCAAGTTTTTCCAACTTTCCTATCATAAATCTTTTCAGCATACAACAGTTGGAGGAAGTGGTGTGGTCTGAAAGTTGCTCGCACATTTGATGAATTGGTTGACCTTCCTGAAGAAGATAAACGAACACTGGAGAGCGTTTATGAGTGAGCATCTTTTTATATATCAATCTTGATATACATTCACTTACATTTTGCAATGTATAGGACTATGAAAAAAAATCTACTTTTTAATTCACATGATATTCCCTTACATGTCCATCACTCTTGGTTCTTTAAGTAATCTTGAGATTTATTCCCATTCTGATGCCTATGCTTTAGGCAGCTATCCAGATGAAATGAGATAAGGGTCCAACTTCTGCCCACCAAAACAGTTTTTATAAGTGCATATCTTGCTGTTACCAGATAAAGCAATGGTGCTGCTCATTAGTGAATACAGTAAAGGGGAATATAGCTTGTCTATTCTTCACCCTTCTTCCCCCTTTCCATTCATCCCACTGCACTTCTCTTCAAACTCTGTACTTCCTGATATGCCCTGTTCTATATTTCAGCCATCCAGATGACATTGATGTGTTTGCTGCCTCGGTCTGCGAGAGGAATGTGGCGGGCGGTATGGTTGGTCCCACCTTTGCGTGTATCCTTGGACGTCAGTTCAGGAATCTCAAAGTTGGAGACCGTTTCTGGCACGAGAACAGGGACTCCAAGGTTGGCTTCACCCAAGGTTAGTTCATGTTATGCAAATCTAAGTCTACTTAAAGATCCCTGGTTCAGAGAATTGACACCTTCTAGCTGACTTGACCACGGAGGTAAAATTCCTGACTTAATACTGGTGGAGAACTCAATTGAAATTACAAGCTTCTTAATATTGGTGGAGAACCCTTTTATGGTGGAGAACCCAGATGAACATACCACTGACTATCAACAGACTGTCAGTCGAGAGGTATCTGAGTAAATGAATCTGAACACAGTGTAAGTGGCACATTGAAAAGGTAAAATTTTCATCTGGTGAATTTCAGGCCGGTTTTTACATCCTAAATGCTTTATACTTCCAAAACAGGAGCCGTGCATTCTAGTGCCCCTTACATGATCTGCCCTAATACCACTTAAGTAAACAGACAAAATTCAAATATGATTTGTCGTTTCAGGCTTTTTCCTCATTTGTTGCCAGGCTGTCTCCCCCAAAGCCTACAGCATTGGGATAGACAGCTTGATTGCCAGAAGTGATGAAGTAACAGCCTTGATCAACTGACCTTATTTGAACTCTATATATATAATTTATCTCATGTCTTGCAGGTAAAAGAGCCCTCAGAAATCACCTAAAATGTGTTAAAATATGATCTGTATAATATTTCTTAAGTCTTTGGTTATCTAAAATGATTATTTCTATTCCTGTCAGAAACCAACACCATCTGTATGCTGCAGAGGTTTGTTTGTCCTTGACCTTACACACTGAATACAACATGGCTACCCAGAGCAGATCCCAGACCTAGCTGTCTTGCATTGTCTCTGTAAATACCTGACTCCCAAGAGTTGAGGGGTTGGAGGCTATTTTGATGACGTCGCAATGGAGAATGGGGCTGTGGAGAATGGAATTCAGTTTCTCCACGTCCCTGTGAAGAATGGGGTTTTCCCATACAGTCCTAGGGTAAGACTCATTGTCAACATGAAATAAGCTTATGTCTTCCTTCTATTTCAGGTCAGCTGAAGGAGATCCGTAAGATGACGCTGTCCAAACTGGTGTGTAAGGCATCTGACCTCAGTCCTTCTGAGTCTATGGTACAGAAGTATGCCATGCTCCGCCCAATCAGCGAGGCATTCAAGGAACTGGGGTAAGTACTTTTCCCATATGAATCATTGGTTCCACTGCTGCTATTCAGGCAATTTATAATATTGCAAAAGTATAGAAACATTCAGTCTAATTAGCAAAAGGTCGCCCGACCAACGGCACTGGAACAGTTGGTGCTTTATTCAGTGACATTGGACTCTTTTTGTTCAATTACTTAGGATCCTCAAATGCCTTAAGGTCTGCATCCACTGCCGATGGATGGACCATCAATCTCCCTTCATCCGTTTTTTTTTCTGCATAGAAATAAATGATAGATAAAACGGATGAAACTGACGGATGGTCCATCTGTCGGCAGTGGATGCAGCCCTTAATCTTTAATGGCTCCTTTTCAATAGGCTCTACACATTGGTTTTGAGAAGCTTTATATCATGATTTTTAAGGCTTACGCCAAATAAAAGCAAACAGATGTTGCTGATTTGCTGTGAATGATTGATAGTTACAGTATTGAGCTGTGATTCATATCTATAGTTATCTAGCTCAAAGGTGATCTAAACCTTGCAAACACATACACAGGAATTGATTTTAAATAAATCAGAGGTGCAACTTTACTGAAAGGAATAAATATAGCAATGTTTCTTATGTTAACATGATTTGTTTTCTTTCTCGCCGCAGAAAAAGGAATTATGCGGAGGTGTACAGCATGGTCAGTCTGTACCATGGTGAACAGAATGAACGCAGACCCTGCAACACTCTACCAGACCTCGACCTGTCCGAGTGGAGACAATGAACAAATCAACACTAAATGTTAAATGTTGTGTCCAACTTTGTCCATTTATTTCATTCTGCCCCTTGTCAAACTGTTGCTGGTACCTTGCACGTATTGAGGACATATACCTGCAGGCCGTGTCTGATGACATTTTCCCCCATATTTTTGGGAAATAGTTCACTTGAACTGCACTCCCGGGGGGGCACTTCATATGTGTTGGTACCACATATGTGCGGCTGGCAAGGTCACTTTTTGGCCAAAATCTCCCTAACAAGGGTCCTATTTTAAAGAAAAATCTCCCTAACAAGGGTCTACTTTTAAGAAAATCTCCCTAACAAGGGTCTACTTTTGGGCAAAAAGCCCGCGGATCAGGCAAAGTTTGCTGTTTTTTCAACTACTAGACATTTTTGAGTCAATTTTCAAAATGTGATTTCATTGATCAGATTTTCCTTCCAAAACATGGAGTTTTTGGCTGAAAATTCCCTAACAAGGGTGGACTTTCGAGGGTAAAATCTCCCTAACAAGGGTAAGAGCTGTCAGAGGCCCAGCCGCACACCCCCGTCAAAATAAATTCAAGTGCCCCCCCCCCCCAGGACTGCACTAGATGGGAGTTTTAGATCTCCAATCACAGTTTATATTCCAAACGTCTGTACTGGAGAGACAGTTACAACATTGGGGTGAAGGGGTGCCCTCTTGTGAGTGAGTGTGTAAACAGCGGATGATTGACTGGTAACTTTTTAGGCATGGCCTGCCTATATCATGTCCCCAGTATGCGGACAGGTTGCCAACGAATGCAAAACTATCTCTCCTTGTGTTATTCCTATAGGCCCTACGTTAATTTTGAGTCAATTATATCCCAATCTGTATATGGAAAAAGTAATGGGATCGTATTTTGAGTCTAAAATCGAAAAGTATAAAAATCAGACATAGACCAGTAGGCCTATGCAATATTCCTTAGAGAGCATAAAATAGTTGTCTTTCAGAAGTCGCCTTTTTTCTAAAGGGTATTGAAATTTGAACAGAAAACAGCACACAACTGTTGTTAACTGACTTTGTCAGGTAAATAAAAGTTTAGACATTCTGATATGGATGGGTAAAGTGGGACACAAGTATTGTCCATATGCAGCTCAAAAACAGACCTTGCCATGGCCATTGTACAATTATTTTGTTAAAGCTTTCAGAGTAAATCTTTATGATTGGGCACATAGTGTGTTCATATAATATCAGTACGCTCACTGTGTGAGATTTTGAATCTATCCGATTCTATTATGTCGGGATAGATTCAAATAATATTACTCCCAATCGCCACCTTATTGCAAGAAGGTTGTAACCGACATTTTGGCAAAAATGAGCTTTCTTCTGTTCTGACATGTATTAACCCTCATCTACCTACTATAGAAGTAATGAAGCTCTGTCTAGGATATGTGTGCCTGCAGGCTCCATTGTAATATTGCTGTATCCTCTTGGTGCTATATATAGTAACACATCTTTAGCCTCTCCTGCAAATGTTGAAAAATGCAGTTATACCCTTCTTCCCGACAGAATAATGTAATATCAACGTGCTACTTTAATGTGATGTTACAAAGAAATAATATTGGAAATAACTGCCCAATCCTTTTTTGAGTACTCAATAATTCTAAAATATTGATTGATCTTTCGCTCTTAATGTGGTATGCATAAGAAAATGTAGAAAAAAAGTAGGATGGGTGCATCAAGCCATAAATCAAGTCTCGATACCTTTGTTTCAAATATTCCTGAATCAGTCTGTAAGCTGAATCAGAGATACATACAAAGGTCATCTTCAGATTTGTTCAGTTATCTGGTAAGTAAGGGAGACAACTGATTTATTCAAGACCAAAATAAAGAGAGCTGACTGTGTCGGAGTGCACGCATGGTGCATAAATGTAGTCTGGGTAGACAGGGCTTCTTTCATGAAACTAAATATATATGCAGTAAACTCTTTATGGTATGGTCCGGGGTAACTTATAAACATAGATGCCACTATCTGAACAAAAAAATGGGAATCTATAATTTTGGTGAGCTTTTCCCATGAAAATGACATAATTTAATACAAAAGTCTCTCGGTAAAAATCAGGAATTCCTGGTGATCAAAGAAAGGTGGGTTCGCTGTGAATAATTGCAGCTTGATTCTATGCTGCAAGACATGGTTGGTGATGTGTATAATTTTGTGAAAGATTGACAATCGATGGCACAAAACCATTATAAACAATGAAAAAGCTGAAAACATAGTTCCACTGATATGTAGCCTACCACTCATTATGCCAAAGATTTACTGGGAACAGGCGCAGAAAGATGGAGCTTAAGTAACTTCTTCACCAGGGATAGGCGTCTAAGTTGTTTATTGGCTTATTTTGGAACTTAAATATGTTCAAAAGAAGAGACTGCTCTCCCTCCTAAAAATCAAACTCCCTGGTCACTGTTTCAGTAGTGTATGCTTAATCCAGAATAAAACTGAATTGGATTGTTCTTCTTGGTGTGAATGTTGAAATCCTACATAATATATCTACTGCACTGGACAAATAGGGTCAACAATGTGAGCAACAAAAGGTAAATGAGGTAAAACAAGTCTAATCTAACTTTTCAGACCTACCATAGACTCTTCATATCGACAACTTCTCTGCCTATGTTGTATTACAGGTAGGGTCATTTGCCTGGGCTATTGAAGGTTAAGATGAAGAGTTTGCAGCAGAGCTGACAGGTTAAATTTGAGAAGTTGAACTCCTTCATTCTATACTCTTCAATTAGAAGGCCATACTGACTAGATTTTCTTCATGCATGAAAAAAAAGAAGAATTTACTGGGTCTATATAGTGACTATTTACGTAATACTATTCAGCCATTTATAGTTGGTATTAACTAGGAACTTTCAAATGGGAATTAAGTCCTGTGTTAACTGAATATATCACTGTGTTCACTCATATATTCCTCCTCCCCACAGAAAAAGGTAATTCTCTCAATAGATTATTATACACCTAAGATATATCTTATCTACAGGATTTTATGCCCCTCGATAGGTCTACACAATGAAAAGAATAATAACCATACAAAAATGAAAAGCCTTTACTGGGAAATCTCATGTTTATCTATTGTGCAGCTCAAGCGAAATCCTGGTGGGTAATGCCTCTGGTCCTTGTGTATGGCCTTTTCGTTATAAAGCCACAGTCAAACTACTAGTAAACGTTTGTAAGAACAGTAGCCTATGCATTATATGGGCAAATGAGGTTACCATGTCAGCCAGCAACAGCTACCTCCCATCATGAAACATGAAAGAAGTGGGGGGAAAGAAGAACTAGTACAATTGGAACAGTGATGTTTTTTGCACTTGACCCATGTTCAAGCTTCCCTAGACATCACTTTGTGCATCTTGCCAATCCTTTTGGGGGTTCATCAATCATGTTAGTTGGGTAGTAGGGCTGTTTAAAAACCTAGCAGGGACATCTAATGAGTACAACCTCAAGTTAGGGTACAGCTTGGCCATATTAGGCTTACCATATGCTGCCAACCTGATACCAGGTGTCACTACCTCACTCGTAGTAACCCCTGGTCGTCTGCACCATGTATTGCGGGATAGAGCCTGTACAGGCTAATGAGATGCAGTATCATTGGGCTAGGTGTGATGGGGTTTGTACTGCAGCCAATAAAGTAGAGCCAAGCTATTTAATGGAATCTTTGTTTAAGCTATGCTGGTACCATGCTTATCAGAAATGTGTCAAATTTCTTTTCAGCAAGTTGATTCAACATTCAGTAGAGGGCAATAATGTGTATTTCCCAAAGGTAGACTGTTTGGTCTTTGAATGATTAGTCATTATTTTGGAATTTCGGAATCAGACTTTCACTTTTCCCCTCAGACTTCAACTGGACGTAATAGGGTAGTGGTTAGAGCATTTGACTCACAATGAGGGGACCCTGAGTTCAAATCCCCAAGGCTGTCATATACCACAGTACAGAAGGCATTTGGTGTTTTATCAAAGTGCTGAAGCTTGTTTATAGCCACACTATTAAAAAAGTGAGATTGACCAGGACAGGAACTCATAGCCTTCAGATTACAAGTCACACATCTTGCCAATAGGACATGAAGGCTGCTTCTCTTGTAGGCATATCAAAGTTAATACTTAAAGCCATATACAGCAGTGCCTGTCATGCTGCACCTCCCTCTGGTGTCTACATCTATCAACAGGCACTACTTTAGGACCACTTCCCATCAGACATAGGGCAGAAGACCAGAGTCTAGGACGCTGGTACTGAACTCTGGGCCTTGTTGTTAAAGCATTGCTTCCTGGAAGATGGCACACATTGAATATGTATCCAAAACAAGTGGTATGAGTTTTCCAAGTGTCTGATCAAGACACCACACAATGTACCATGGAAGTGTTCACAAAGAAAAGAAAAACTAAATCTTGCAGACATTTCACATTTATTGACAGATCTTTAAATTCAGCTTGAAAACAGTAAGCTTCTTGCCTTGTTTACATACCCGTTGATAATTGTTATAATACCTGTGTGATTTCAGCGCAATCTAATTACATATATACACATAGGCATATACAATGTATACAGACAATCAGCTTTATGATGCAACCTAAACAATTGGAATGAATTTCTTTGAGTTTTTTTTCTATCAAAAGTTAAATTCCAAAAAGAGAATCAAAATAGAACAACTGTGTGACAGGCTAAATGGAGCTCACTTAGAAATTTACCTCTTTTCTTGTTTGTCTTTTGTTGGCTCTCTGATGAATAGAAATAAGTCCCCTTTTGGCTTTTATATAAATAACCAAGCAAAGAAGGGTAGATCAGACTTACCTAGGCAGGAATTATTTTTGCCAAAAGAAAAGTAATATTGATACAACACCACTGGGTTATTCAGATTATGTAGTGTATGGACTAGACTTAGTATTCGACCTATGTCCTTAGCGACTAAACGAGTCTGAATTTGGCAGATGGCTGTACATTCCTACTTCTATTACAAGATTTAAGCTTAACCCAGGTGGCTCTACAGGAGATCAGCTTTTAGAGGAGATTGACTTTTGGTAAAATGCAAACGCATTCACTATCAGCTTACTGCGCTTTTAATAGGAATGCTTTTCATTCACAATATTGCACTCTATATAGTAACACTATTGTTACAGGCACCAAAATGACAGAAGATGTTGAACAATTATTAGCCAAAGAGTTATGGCACGTTTTTAATGACAATATTCTAATACAATTCTATTTTCACTAGCCTCACAATTAAGCACTTTGTTGGCCAAATTTGTTCCAGTGGTTTAGTCTAATGTTTGATATATCTGATGAAAAAAAGACTTACAATAATTTAATGGAATGAACTCTTTAAATAACATTTTATGAATGTAATCGAAGATGCACAGTTACACACAAATATAAATTATTCACTGTTTCTTTGTAGGGTGCTACCTTTGTGACAATATAACATCAACTCAATAAAAGAAACATGACCAGAAGCCTGAGACCATCTTATATAAGCCCATTTGGGGCAAGTTTTAGATCAGGTTTATTTTCATCTAGACAAGAATGTAGACATGCCTGCCTCACAAACACTGTCAGTTAGCATGCATTAGATGACCTGTTAACCAGCCTGCAAATCAACATTTCTGATTTTTCCTCAATACCCAGTTGTGGCTTACAGTTTTGCTTCTAGTGGCTGAGACTGAGTGGAAAATTTACATTTTGAGCACTTCAGTCAGGGAGTGAAGGGTGCTGGTGATGACAGCTTTTAAGTAAAACATGTCGAAAGAAAATCAGTTTTTCTCTGTTTGCAACAACGGCACATCAATCACACCTGACACTGTGGTAGCAGGGCTATGACAATCACAAAGTAGAGCGAGCGGGTGGAGCACCCGGGGGAGGCATGCACGGCATGTCAAATTGCCTTCTCAGGCCTTCGACAGTGCCACCATGGTGAAGTTAAGGTTCTCTGGGTCCCGCTCCATGAACTTCTTAACAACCGCGCAGGCATCCTGAAATGGCCAATGAGTAACATATTAAAGCTAAATACATGTGAAGATGAAGTGCAGTACATCTGGTGCCACAATTTTGGGTGATTTATGATTTCAAAGTTGGAACTCCCAGGACAAGAAAAAGGAAAATTCTTTACTACTAAGAAATTTTCCCTATGTGATAACCTCTGAAACCCAGAATGGAATGACATCGTTGGGATTTCCAGTGTTGCCACATGCTCTTGACCAAAATAAAATATTGGCACATTCAACTTAAAGTATGTATGAAAGTAAAATAAAGTATGAATAAAGTATAATCATGTCTTCTGAAATGCTGTATTTCTATGAGATTTAAGTAATTTCTAAGTTGTTTGCTAGGGTTTCACCTTAGTGGTGAAAGTGTGAAGAGAATTTTAAGTGAATTTGCGCGTGTCAGTGCGGAAAAAAAATTCATTCCTCATTAGGCTGAAAGTTTGGCAAGGTGTGCTTGCTGAAAATAACTGTTAAGATTCTAGAATGTTGCAACTTTTATTGAAATTAAAGCATCAATTTCTAAGATCCTCCAAAATCCTCTCAAATTTCTCCATTTTTCTTGAAAATAAAGTATAAATAAAGTACTGTAATATCCCGCGTATAAGGCGCAGCTCGCATATAAGGCGCCCCCCAACTCACAGGGGGGCTGTTTCGCATATAAGGCACCCCCCCTGAGGGGAGATTTTTGTCAATTTAGTACTGTTCTATAGTAAAAAATACTCCCCCTATAAGGCGAACCCCAAACTCAAGGCAATTTACCTCCCACGTATAAGACCCAGCAGCATTTTGTTTGGCATATAAGACGCGCCTTATACGCAGGAGATTACGGTATCTGATAAAATTAAAGTATTAATAAAGTATAAATTTGCAAAAATGATAAAATAAAGTATTTAATTTAATTAAAGTACAATGTGGCAACACTGGATTTCCTATTTCCAGAAAAAGCCTGCCTGAATCAACTATGTAGCCCTCAAATGCTATGTAAGTTAAGAAAGTTGAGTTTACCTCGAGTAAGGTATCATTGGTGGTTTTCCCATGCTGTACAGGACCATCTTTCCTGCCATCTGTAAACATGAATATTGAGGAATGTAAATATATCAGTATGGTCATGCTAACATCAACAGTCTCTAATTGACAGCTTTAAAATCTAATCTTTCAGGGGCTTTATGTTTATCCACTATTCAAATCTATTTTAAAACATCAGTTTTCCACTCACCTAATTCATAAAGGCTGCCCTCCTTGTGGATGAAACAAATGAAGTGGAAGTTGGTCTTCTCGTCACGATCTGGTGCCTGAAGGAAATGGTATGATTTGAAGCACTACAATATGCAAATAAATGCCTGCAAGCTCCAGACGAGGTAACGAGCGTTTTTGTTTGAAAAAGCAGTAGGATAATGTGATTATAGGGCGGGGTCTGTGGTGTATCATCCCTGGGGCCCAAGAAAATTTGCAAATCTATAGGCCAAATCTATAAGATGAATTTTGGTGATTTTTGAGGATGTCTCTGTTTGGAATTTTTCTAAGACCCTCCTCAATATGAATGTTAAAATGATCTCAATTTATCTGGGTGAATCGCAAGATTGACCCAGGTAGATCTAAAAATAAGTATGAAATAGGATCAAATATTTCAATATTATGGTAATGTACTTACAGCAGTCTGACCCTCATTAGCACTTGACTCATGGGCAGCTCCCAGTGCCTGAAAATAAAGCATTTCCATATTTACAAACAACTGGATTACTTATGGGGAAATGATTATTTCCTTTTTTGTTTGTGCACTCTAAAAAAAAATGCAAGAGAAAGATGACATCTGATATCTCTATTTTTTTCTCTTCTAAACTATACTGAAGCAACTGTACAGACTTTAGTATAGAGGATATGTATTGATCACCTCAGCATGAAATAAAACATCAATCAATCATTTAAGCAATGTTGGTAATTCAAAGTTCTTGGTCAACCTTTTGCTGGAAATTTATAGTGTAAATATGGGAAATGCATCCCTGGGATATTTTGAACTAAAATTACTTAAAAAGGGCAGGTGCGAAGTTTCAGTGAGAGCAATCTGCAATAAGGAATGAGTGAGGCAAAGGTTTGATCACTAACTTTGTCTGTCTCCATGTAGGCCGCACGCTCTGCTGGGCTCATCTCCTTGGTTGCTTCATAAAACTTACCAAAGTGAGCATCAGCTGGGAGGAGAGTAAAATTGAAGAATTTCTTTAAATCGTGACAGACAGAGGGATCTACATATGGGATGCAGGACTTCATGTCTTGTTGCAATAATTTCAGAATGTTGGTGTAATAGATTATCTACTCAGTAGTCAAATGCATACATAGATTGTCTGTTCAATTCACCCCTCAATTTATAAGCTCAAACTCATATGGTACATCATAGCACATCTCCCTAACTTTGCAGATGAAGCAGTTCTACTACAGTACTTTTATTTCCTGAAAGAGCCTCAGCTATGAGGTAGGACATGGGCATAACTAACCTGTGATGTTGAGCTGTTCCCTGTTGTTGATAACAGCGTGCAGCAGTCCGATGGTGCCACATGCATTACCAATGGTCTGCTTCATGAAATAAAGACCATCACCTGGTGAGGTCTTAGAACCAAGGGGTTCCGACTCCGACTAAGGGCAGAAAGTGAATAAGAGCGATAACATAGGAATGCAGAGTAATGAAACATTTGGAAGGCAAGCATACTATAGGGTTGCTTTTTAAATTCTGTCAATTTTATTCCATGATCAATAAATTTGGGCATACAGAGGAAGTCAAGACTATTGATTTCTGAAAGATGGGAATTATACATGAAAATTTTAGGAATCTAAGTTGCATATATTGTTAGTCTACATTTACTTCGGATCAGAAAATAATTGGTAGAAATTACATATACAACTATTGAAATGTGACATATTTAATCTTTATATAAATGTTAAGTTTTAGCCATTAGATGTGTACAGGACACTTGCTCAAGCATGAATGTTTATAGTCTACATCACAGAACCTCAGTGTGGCTGCACTTATAAACATAGGTTTTATTTGGGAAACTGTCATTCTATAATAATCTTAATAATCACGGTCTAAATATTTCAGCACAACTGAAGTTCAATTAAGGATACTTTTTTTGAATATCTGATACAGGTTTTAGTTTTACATTGTTGACTACAAGAGGACACAGTGTGCACATTGACTATGTAAAACACTTATGGGGCCGCATGATACCTCATCTTCCTTAATTATCTTGATGCAGCAATATGGCAAGTGCCTTATGGCCTTATCATAACTGCATGAATCGAGCACCAGTGAGTAACTCACCAAGCACCACTGGTGAGTAACTCACCAGACAGCACCGGTAACTTACCATGACTGCTGCAATTATGCATCCTATTGACAAAAAATTACATTAATGCACCATGATGCCCTTAATAGTCTGAAGGGGTTAGAGACAGGGAATGCCACAATGTGAAAATGTTCCAAAACCAGCAAATTATGTCAGTAACCACCATTGGATAAAGTAGCAGTAGCAAAATGCCAATCATGTCTTGGTGAATTTAGATCAGTTTTGATTTATCAGTCATTTGTTTTTTTTTATCTATGATTGAGAAATTTTGAACGCAGGTATTATGATTTGTTAACACTTCCTTTAGGTTGAATCTAAATTCACTTTCAAAAGGCGTTGCGACTCCACACAAAGCATACGATATAAAGGCAAACCAGGGAGAGCCAAACCAATGCATGATAATCCTCTTGAGGGATTTGGAATAACCAGAAAGGTCCCTCTTTCTCCTCTCCCCTCTGATTTAAGAAAAATCAGTAAACCTGGATGTTACGCCATTTTTACCTTTTCTGTGATGGGGTAGAGCAGCATGACAGCGGCGACAGGACGGGGTACCATCATGAGTAGGTCAGGATCTAGGCCGTAGATATCGGTGAACTGCCATTTGTCGGTGCTCATACCCAGGCCTGCCACATACTGCATCCAACAACGACATGGGAATACAAGCGTCATGCAGCGCAAATCATACAGTGTACTGGTACGCATAGGCCACACAATGCCAGCATGGTCTGTACATATCACATTCAAAATAGGTTTTCAACTCTTTTTTTTTCTTTTAAAATATAACTTTACTGAATTTTTCTTTTCATGAAATAGTAATTTAAAGAGGCTGGCAGAGTCGGCACTCTTAATGCCCCAGAACATAAGGCAAATTACTATGAACAAAAAAGAGTTGATGAGGACATCCAAAGACCAACTTCAGAAGATTGCATGGCCTCCCACAAATAAAGAACAGCACATTTGCCAAACATATACCAATTGGAAGCCTGTCAAAGCTAGCCTTTCTAATAACTGACCACCTATACCCATCACATGTATGACAGTTCTACAAGCTAATTCCCTGATTTAATGCTCTTAATGAAGACATTCCCATATCCAGGCTAGCTTTGAGAAAAGCGGGACATCTATAGAGGAGGGTGCCTGACAGTTTATCGACATTGAGGTGTGGGACGTTGCAGCGTCCAAAATCAAAACCCTCTGACAGTTTAATGGTGGCAGGGTGCACTAAGTCTGCATCTTTTACTGTCATCATGAATGCACCAATGCAGAACTGACATCACATTTACCACCACTGGTTTGGTGAATCAGTTCTTTTCATAGAATATGTATCAAGCCCCCAGGGTTGGAATCAATGTGGTCTAGGAAGGTGACGTCAGAGCTGCATTCTCATATCATGACAATGAGAAATCAAACTAAGCACATTGAAGCACTATGCTGCCTTCAAAAGTCAGGGATTGGTGTCTTTTTTATTCAGAGCACCTTAATAGTGGAAGGCTGTGAGACTGGTCACCACACATCCTTGTAGGGTAATACCTGTTCTGCTTTAGGGGACAGTAACATGAGTGCCAGGACGGGCCGGGGCACTGATTTGAGTCCTTCCTCAGTCAGATCATAAAGATCGACAAACTGGTAGTCCTCCGTCACACCCAGGTTTTGGATGTACTGAGGATAAACCCAGCAAGCAGCAGTATAAGGGAAAACCATTCAGAAAAAGAGTCAGAAGTCACCAAAATCAGTAGCATAGATTTGTAGATTTCATGTTTTCTGTTTTTATTTTGTTTTCTTTTTATCAGATCTAAATGTTCACACACTAGCAGGTACAATGAGACTCTAAACCTGCTGGTGATAAATGCCCAAAGAAATCCAGAATTTGACACCACTCCTGCTCTATCAAAGAGCAGGACTGATGGACATTTAAATAAGTCAAAGTAATTCTATGAATGTGAAACTATACAAAAAGTGAAATGCTCATACTTGCAATGATGCCGGTGTGGCATTAGATAAGTTCCGGGGTGGAAATAAGTTCCAGGAGTAGGGTTCTATAAATTTAAGTTTTGTTATGATGATTTTGATATAATGATCACTTTTCCTATGTATAATGGACCTATTCTACAAAAGTATTCAGAGTTACCGCGCCAAGCTATTTACAGCACTTTGCTTTTTTTAGAAAACAGTAAGAAGTGCTGTCAGTACAAACCTGATGACTCTACTACAGTTAATAGTCCTGTACCCAGTACACGACAATGTCCTGTATATTTATAATCGGGGCTCAGAGTGTATACAGGAACTACCGTAATCTCCCGCGTATAAGACGCACCTAGAGTTTTGGATTATGCCCAAAAGAATGAAATATTCATAACTTTTCTTCTACTGAATGGATTTTCAAAATTTAAAAAGCTATGTGTAGCTCTGGCCTCCCAGACACCACTGGAGCCATCTATGTCATAATATGACTTAGGGGGAGTGTAATATATCAAAACGAAGCTCTTGGTGTCCCCCTTGTGGATCCAGGGAGAACCAAAACCTCATGTATAAGACGCGTCTTATACGCGGGAGATTACGGTATTGCGCAAAAATATATTGAAATTTATTGATGAAAGAACAGGTGTCAAAATTTGCATATAGGCGGGGAGAGGGCTGTCAGATTTAACCTCCCCTTTGGCCTATTTCCTTTCTCTCTGTGTCCCGTCGGTACCATGAACTAGTTGTATCATAAAATGTCACTGAATCTTAATTTATCTTTGTTTATTATGTGCTATATATATGAAAAGAGTGGATCTAATGTTAAAATTGTCATAGCATAGCTGTGTGCAGAATACTACCCCGGAACTTAATTGTACCCGGAACTTATTTTAAGGTACGCCGGCGAAGAATTGTAATGGCTGGCGTAGGACCTTGGGACGCAGGCCAGAATGGCCTGGCATGACCTCAGCTTTCTAATGGTGAAAGAATTTTTCAAATCGGCCTATTAGAAAAAAAGATACCGTAAACTCCCGCGTATAAGACGCGTCCTCTACGCCAAACAAAATGCTGGGGAGTCTTATAGGATTTTTTCAAGTTGGGGGGGCGTCTTATACGAGGGGTAATTTTACTATAGAAATGTATTGAATTTACAAATATCAGCATTAAAATGTGCGTCTTATACGCGAAAATGCATGTGCTGAGTTTGGGGTGCGTCTTATACGCGCAGCGCGTCTTCTACGCGGGAGTTTACGGTAGCAGAATTTTTGTGAATTTGTTTTATTTTCAACAAATTTCCTCTTTCTTTGAGTTTATAAATATGGGTACATATGGCCTGCGTGAGAGGGAAATGGCCTGTGTAAGATGCCATGACACAGGCCACTCTGGCCTGCTTTAATAAAAAGTTTTCAGCAACACTGTACTTGGGATAAAAAAAATGGGAAGATTCAATTACAAATTTGATCTCTCCCTTAAACTGAGTCTCGTTTTTTAATGTGTCCCAATTTGTTTTCATGGAGGAAATGATACATTTCTATATTAGTATACACACATGGCTAATGTAATGTTATGGTGATGGTACCAGTGGCAAAATGCCTGTGTGACTTATGTCGCAGGGGAATGGTCAATGATTAGCTCTGTTGTATTGATTACCAGTACCAGATGATCCACTGTCCCAATAACCATAATCCAACATGCATGATTACCGTATTCGACCTAATAAGCACCCTCCAGCCAATGAGCGCCCCCCCAACTCCCCGGAGTCCTTTAGGAGCCTTTTACAGACCTAGAAAAAGGCATAATTTTCACGATTTTGGAGGCAGTTAAACATACTAAACTACAGTAAAAATAATTTGCAAGTGCCCTGTGTGCTTATTAGGTCGAACACTACCCAATTTTCATGATACCGTATTTTAATGACCTTTCCCTCAAATAAAAAGATTCTGTTATGATTATTGAAATGTGTACAACTATAGAGGAGAGCAGCAGGTTTATCTGCTGCATCTGATGACATCACGATTGATCAAAAAGGCCATCAAAAAACGGTATCATGAAAATTGGGTAGGGAATGTTTCTGGAATACACCCTCTTAGTCAATGTTAGCATACCTGGTAATAGGGCATAGACCTAAATAGGCTGAAAATTACTTCTTCGAGACGGATCTAGTATTGATGCAAATTTTCAATTTTTGTATTAATCTTTTTCTTTAAATTACATTCATTTAATTGAAAGGGAAGGCCCCTCTTATAGATGGGGACAAAAATTCTTGTTCCCCCTCCCCCCCCCCCCCCACGAGAGAACTGGACTTGGGTCTCCTGCCCAAAAAGGCCAAATCCACTAAACCCCGCCCCTTTGCCAGGCTTTGGCTTTGTTAAAAAAAAATAACCACTTGCATTCTAATCTACCGGTATTCTTTATGTAAAATATACTAATTCAAGGGATCCGCCTCATTTTTAATCAGATTTGAAAAGTCACAGCATTCATCAGACACAATTGCCAAAATCAAGGCCAAGAGAAGTTAAGTCTAATTTTACTCCTTAGGAAGGGTAAGACTCCGGTAGTACTACTAGTAGTAGGGGGCTGCTTGTTGGTTTCCCCTGCCCTCCCCTTCCCCCCCCCCCCCCCCTTTCATTCGTCGCATTCCTCTTTTACAAAAACTATTAGAGTGATCAAACCATAATCCCCATGTTACATCACACAGTGACAGTGGAGTGGTGCCTGGATTGTGTTTTATGATAATTAACAAGCCCAGAGACGGTTCCAGACCAGTGTCGTGACTCAGAGCTCGCGTCAGCAGGCGTCTTCAGTAAAGCCGGCACCGAGTGAGACCGAGAAAGACGCCGGCCGGCGTCACGCCACCGAGTGTCACCCACCTTGTTAATGACCTGAAAAACAAAAACAACAAAATTAAACACACACATCGCGAGGTATATTATTCACAGACATGGTGCGACAGAAGTGACGGTTGTAGCGGGTTAAATAATGCGGTAATGCCTTACGTCTGGGTTAGATTCGAGCGGGAGCCACCTTATTCCTGCCATCTTGAATGTTGGAGTGACCTGCCGACAGCAAGCACTTCCGGGTCACGTCTGTCGCTATTACTGCCGCCGTCTGACGGCAAACGCCGGAACTAAGTGAATGTGTCCAGGTGACAGTTTGTTATGTTAACTCGTGTCATGGGGGCATTCTGGTAACGGATGGGTTGGGCGCGGATTCACCGTCCGCCGCGTCCGCCCCGGGCGTCCGCCAGCAATTCCAACCCGCTCTCCCCCCTTATATGGGTCTAGACGCCTAAAATCGACAGTGTGACATGGCCTTTTCTTAAAATCGACAAAGGACAAGGAGCTTCTAGGGACAAGGACATGGGACAAAAAAGATAGTGTAGTGGTCAGCGGAAAATGTCATGGAGAAACCGGGACTCGAAGTCGAACCCGGGACCCTCCAACTTCGAAGCGGCTGGTCTTCCTCTGAGCTATTTCCCCTGGCCTGACATTTCCACTTTCCATCCACACCTGGATCGGTATGATACACACTAGGGGGGGCAGTGATTACCCGGAGACCCGCCCCTGGGGGTCTGCCACCGAGTACAGGGAATTACTGCCCCTACAATAGTAACAGGGGACATGGACTTTTCTTAAAATCGACATGTGACATGGAGCTTAGTGACAAGGACAGAGGAAAATACAAATTTAGTGACATTTGACATGGGCTTTTCTTAAAATCGACAAGGGACATGGGGACCCCCCATCTAGACCCCCCCCCCCCCCCCCTTATGGTAGGGTGGACGGAGCATATTTTTAAAACGATATGATTTATTAATGCCCAGGTTACAACTAATTAAAAACACCTCACTACTGAACCCTTTCAGGTTTCAGACAGATCTGAGTCTCCATATTGGAACTTGCATGTTGAACATAACCCAGCTATGGCGGTGTCCCTGTGTATAATATGATCAAATAATTCACATATATGTCCCTGTGTATAATATGATCAAATAATTCACATATATTTGTTATAGAATGAATGTTTACATATTGTTGACTGCTTATGGAGCATGTTTGGTGTATTTTAGCACAAGTTTGGAGGTGTTAGAGCCACAATAACCAAATGGGTCTAGACCCCTAAAATCGACAGTGTGACATGGCCTTTTCTTAAAATCGACAAAGGACATGGAGCTTCTAGGGACAAGGACATGGGACAAAAAAGATAGTGACAGGGGACATGGACTTTTCTTAAAATCGACATGTGACATGGAGCTTAGTGACAAGGACAGAGGAAAATACAAATTTAGTGACATTTGACATGGGCTTTTCTTAAAATATATATCGACAAGGGACATCTAGACCCCCAACCAATGCCTACCCACTGAGGCAGTGTGTGTAGCCCTGTGGGGTGGGTGCCTGGGGATTAGCTATGACACCAAAACATTCTGCACTATAATTTAATGTAACTCATGCACCCATAAAAGTGGAATTTCACCTTTCAAACACTTCAAATCACTCAAAATCATGAAGAGGCACATTTTCCCCCTCTCTGGGTGCCAGATCCAGACGTCGTTCACCAACCCAGTTTTTCTGTACGAGCATATGTTTGAACCCATCCCCATTTTGGCCTATTCTGCACACAATTAGTGATAATTCCCAAACTTTTTTTAAATAAATATTTTGGGATCGTAGACAAAGGAGCTGTCCCTTGTACTCCATATATTCTGAATCACAACAGGTTAAACATTTTATCTATGCTTTATTTAAAAGTTTGCAATCATTTTGAACTCTAATATAGACCAATCACAGCCCTCCAAGTCCTAAATGCGTACACTTCGGTGTATTACCGGAAGTGACGTCATCATCAATAGTGGAACAATACCTTCAGCTTGCAGCACTGACTGGGCACACTGTAGTGACTACATAGTGACTAAGGGAAATCAAAGAGAAATGGATTATTAAAAAATGAAATTGAAAAAAAAAAATTAAAAATTAATAATAAAGTTAGAGCCACAATAACCAATGCCTACCCACTGAGGCAGTGTGTGTAGCCCTGTGGGGTGGGTGCCTGGGGATTAGCTATGACACCTTTCAGCTTGCAGCACTAACTGGGCACACTGTAGTGACTACATAGTGACTAAGAGAAATCAAAGAGAAATGGATTATTAAAAAATGAAATTGAAAAAAACAAACAAATCAAAAATAAAGGAAATTAAATAGAAATTGAAAAAAAAAAACATTGTAACATCACCATTAATATCATCAATGTTATTGTATGTGATTGCTATGTCATTAATAAAGAAAACTGTGTGTACGGGGCTCAACAATACTGATTTCTTCTATTTTATTAAAATGGTAAATAAATCATAGAATATATGGTTAAAACATATGTAAGACATGTGATTTAATTGTGTTTATGTATGGATTCAATATGGAAAGCACATCTGAATTTTTTTTTTTTTTTTTATTCTTTTCAACATTTTTTCTTAATAATTTTCTTTTTTCCATATAATTTTCAATCAAGTGTAACATGGAAAGTGTCATAGATATGCATGATGTGGGGTGGACCCTGGTTTAAGAGTTGGCCATCAGTCTCATTTTCTAGGGCCATCGGTCCCACTTGGGGCCATCGGTCCGTGGGGCCATCGGTCTCTAGGGCCATCGCTCCCACATTCAGCTATGGCACAGGCCTACCATCTAGTGATTATTGTAGGTACCAAATATCCAGACACTAAAATAGACAAGCATCTGAGATATCAGTTACTGGGCTCTGAAAAATCTGAAATCATCCTAATTTTCTCAATTCTCAGTATAAAATGCACATGGGAATTTAAGTTAGGGAGATAGCCTGAAGATAGTACATACATTTAAAAAAGAAAGAATTTTGTTAAAATGTTGATTTCCAGTCAAATAGTAGCCATTCTCCCAATGGTCAAGGTTTAAAGGAAGGCAAGAATAGAACTGACTGAAGGTGAAATGGGCATGCACTTTGAGCTTTGTGAATAGATTTCCCCATGAAAGTATATGAATTATGCCTTATCCTTTTTGTATAGGATGCTCACATCCAATATCATCTTTAATCAAGTTACTAGAGATCTCCACATTGTCTGTATCCAGAATGGGAAGCTTCTAGATAAGGGAGTGATCATTTTTTAACAACAGGGGGGCTGGTGGGTTTGCCCGCAGACGCGTGAAAAAAATTTCGACCCCCCCCCCTCTAGAGGGGGAAAAAAATTTTCACCCCCCCATAAGGGACCAAAATCACGCGCGAATGTCCCCTTTTAGCCTATAGTAACGCGCAGGGTTTTCCACTGAAAGCAGATGAAATTATTTTGACCCCCCCATCAGAGGTGTTGAAAAATTCTGACCCCCCCCCCGGTCAAGGAGTTGAAAAAATTCTGACCCCCCCTCAAAACCACTAGCCCCTCCTGTTGTTAAAAAATGATCACTCCCTAAGTGGTGTTTACTATAGTGTCAGACAGGGGAAGGCAAATGAGGCTGACCCTCCAGCCACCCTACCTACGTATAAGGTAAAAAACTATCACGATCCTATTGCTTGTAAAATCTCATTTTCCAAAATGCCTCCTCGAGCTGTAGCCTAGCCTAAAATTGTGTAAGGCTCAAGCATCTATATCGGTATATAGAGGGAAAGCCAACTACGAGTTGAGTGATTGTATCTAAAAAGACATACGTCCAATTTCATACATTGTGAGTGTCCTACTTCTAGTAGGGGATCCCAATCCAAGAGCCCTAAATGTCAATATTTAGATTTTAGATTGAGTGGAATGCTATATATTTACTTTAAACACTGAATATGACTAATTTTGGTATGCTGATTTTGAACCTGCTATGTGTAGAGCAGGCCCGTAACTAGCCCTTGTCGTGGGGTGGTTCGATTTTCGATAAGGTGGAACTCGATCAGTTAAAAGGTAGAACCCGCCAAAAATTTCATATAATAAACAGCAAATATTAACTTAATTTGTATACAAATCTGTAAGGTAATGGGTCATATGAGGCAAAATGTCCTAGTTTTAAGGTTTACTCTCTAAAAACCTTAATAATTGTCCGATTCACAAGCCGCAAAAACTGACATGTAGCTTATCATATCCACTTTTGGGCTAGCTAGGGTGGGACTTTTTTGGCCTATCAGGGGCCTGGGGGGGTTCGTTCGAACCGATGAACCCCCCCTAGTTACGGGCCTGTAGAGTGCTGCATATATGTCAGAACAAGGTCAGAAATGATGTCAAAGGTCAAGGTCAGGCCAAAAATTGGGCAACTCAGAAAGTATACATATGAAAGCACAGCTCAAGTAATATAAACAGTAAGCATCTTAGATTGTATATATAGGTATAGTCCTCTAGAGGCCTAAAAGCCACACAAAAGTTGATTGACCTTGGTCAAGGTCAAGGTCATATTTCTCAAGGTCAAACGTGGGAAAATGAGTATAGAAGTCATATATACTACCCTGGAAACAAAATCTCCTGTTTATAACACATGTTTGGAATCAGTCAAATTGGTGAAAACCTGGTGGCATTCAGGTGAATGAAACACAAGTATTCTTGTGATTCTGTGACCTGCCAGACTACTGAAATCACATGTTTTGAACTCATGATTTATTCACATGAAATCACAAGATTTACACATGTTTTTCGGGTAATTAGGATCATTAATTATTAATATAGATTCATATATGAGTGATATATATATATATATATATATATATATATAGAGAGAGAGAGAGAGAGAGAGAGAGAGAGAGAGAGAGAGAGAGAGAGAGAGAGAGACTTTCATTTGATAGAGGGTCTGTGGTGATGTATAAAGTAAGAGCCACCTGATAGGCATTGGTTATATGTTGGGATTAGGTCTACCATTTTCTTACCTCAGAGAAAGGTAACCTTGGTAATGTAGGTACTCCAATGCATTGATCATCAGCTTTTACTCATCACTTTTCTCAACAGGTCACTGAAAGTGCACCTTATATGCAAGAGAAATGGATCCATGGAATTTACAGCTGGTGTTGGTGCCCAGGCATATGAGCAGATCTTATACCCACACAAATGATGTCTGTGTCACCTTACCTATTGTTAGTCTGTGTTTACCTGCTTCCATGGATCAATAATCAATACATGAAGATAATATCAAAAAGGTTAACAATGTATATAGAAGTAACTATAGGTTTGTCGCATAATTGAAACATAAGACTTAATAGATTAAGGTCTCAATTGTTTGAGGAAGATACAACTGTCAAACCAGAATAGTGCTGCTACCTAGTGCAGAATGAATTTGACATGTTTAATTCTTGTGTTGACATCACCAGATTTTCTCAAGGTAAATTCACATGAAGTTCTTATGCTGTACACATGAATTGTCATGACACCAGATTTTCACCAAACTGACACGTGTAAAAGTAGTGGCAATCACATGCCTTGTTTCCTGGGTATCGTTTAATAGTCTGTACTAAAAAAAA
Organism: Acholoe squamosa; assembly: GCA_949317995.1. Classification (NCBI taxonomy): domain Eukaryota; kingdom Metazoa; phylum Annelida; class Polychaeta; order Phyllodocida; family Polynoidae; genus Acholoe; species Acholoe squamosa. Next base: position 12,695,034 of record OX439042.1, read on the forward strand.
CAAGGTCAGGAAGGCAAATAGGGGACCTCTGGGGAGACCTGCTGGTTTTCTGCAGATATTTGCCAAAATAATTCTCAAAAATATCCAAAAAGGTGGCATATGTTTGAGAAGGTCAACCTATGGTACATGAAAATTTAAAAAGTAGAAAATGCCCAATTCAAGTTCTGGTTGTAATTTTGAGTTATTTCTGTATCTATGGTGGTTTTGTGTAATTCTTTGCAAATTTCACAATTTTGTCGGGCCAAAAGTAATGGGATGAAGCTAAAATGATATCAAGCAAAGCCTTTTCCCTGATTCGTGTGCTTTAGGTCAGTACCCAGCAAATTGGAGTCAGTGTGAGTCATAATGAGCCACTATGCGTGAGCACCTTTTGTGTTATAACACCAGTGTGTCAGCTCATGTCACAAGGTGTCAATACTCACACTGTTTGACTCATTATGACACTTAGTGACTCATCTTCACAAGACATAAGATGGGACAAGTGTGAGCATGTGTCAGTCTGTGTCAGTAGTCACACAGTGTGACGCATAGTGACTCATTTCCTAACCTATTTGAGCTAACACTGTGTCAGTATTGCCAGTATGGGTGAGTAGTCACAGGGAGTGACCCATATGACTCATTTCCTTATTTGCATGAGGTAACACTGAGTGAGCATGAGCCAGTCAGTGTGAGTTGTCACACGAACTGACCCATAGTGACTCATCTTTCAAAAGATAGGTGTTGATGCTCGAGTGAACATGGGTCACTATGTGTCAGTTCTCACTCGGAGTGACTCGAAATGGCATCAGTGTCTGTATAAAGAGACTGGGGAAATTGTATAGTTCCACTATATACATGCACTTTGGGTATGGGCCAAATTAGGGAATTGCTGTTTCTATTGATGCTGCCTTATAAATCAAAGTGTTTATAGATGATATCTATCAATATGTTTATAGGGAATATAATGGTGACTGAAAACACAGGTTTATATTGTCTTTTGGTACATTTTAAGACATTTTTTTTGTCTATGGGAGATAACACTGAGTTTCAACTATCAACTTCCTATGTGGTATTCAGGCTTAGATTAGTCTTGGTGTAGTAATTGCTTGAAAGTACATGTATGGTACATGCTGCCCAAGGTGATGCCATATTACCATGGGAAACAGGTAAGAATTCAAAATATGAGGTGAATTAAAATGTTGTTTTGGGTGATGATGGGGGCAAAGTGCCTCACTTCAACAAACACAACATGTTCTGACACATGCGTCAGTATGCATCACTATGTGTCAATACTCACATATATTCACACACATTGACTCACGGTGACACACAGACATGTTCTTTTGAGGGGCAAGAATATTAATTTTGTATTGGGGGGGGGGTGGTTTTGTCTCAAAATAATTTTATCTTCCCCTGCCCCTATTAAAGGTCAATTCATTCAGGGAGAGAGTATGTACTTGGCTCAGTGGGAAATTCTAGCCCCACCCTCCAAAATGAAAATATATACCCCGGTATCTCAATACCCCGGTATCTCAAGACATTGCTTTGCTGATTTCTGAACTTAAATGTTTAATTTTTATTTGACAGGCACAAAGAAGGCATTTTGAGGAATGGAAAAAGTGAACAAAGAAATCTACAGGAAACCCTGCCATGGACATGGATATGCAGCTCAATTGATGGCATTGATTCAGAATAAAAATGAATGCAGAATAAAGTTATACCACCACCCCCCAACCCCCTCCCCCATCCCTACCCCAGGGGAAAAAAAACCTGACACATGTGTCAGGATGAGCCAGTATGCATTATAGCCCAGGTGTCATACTAAAATGATACCAGTTAAAAACTAGCTAAATCTATGTTATATGTGTACAGTTTCATATCTAAATGGTGAGGTCATGGTACCCAAAACATCATAGCCAAAGAAAGGTTTGTTTATCTATTGTGTAATAGCTAGGCTACACTTTTAAAGATCTATCATAACTCTTGTCCTACTGGGAATACCTTGGAATATGTTTCAGGTATAAAAAGCACTGGTTTAAATACACACGAGTTTAAATACACGTGAAAATGTCTTTTTTAAACCTTCTAACTAGACTCCCCTGGTGTCCTTGGTGCTCGATTTACCCCTCAGGAGTCGTCTTCCCCCGGGCTAACGCCCTCGGGGGAGACGACTCCCTCGTGGTGGATCGACCACCTCGTACACCATGGTCGGTTAGTTCTCTCTATTTATTTGCCTTAAATACATGTTTCTGAGTATAATCTGTTCAAATCTGTTATTTTGATTTTGTATAGAGAATCAGCGAATGTTTATGCAACTGTGGACTGCGAGCTTCTGGTGGTGCCCTTTTGTTCTCCTGTGTGTGCAATCTTTTCACCATCACTGAAGTTAAAATATCAAGTTACAGATAAATAAAGAGATCTCCTACACATGTGACAGGCTATTTATGAGGGGTTTGGTGATGAGGCTAATAGCCCTAAGCACAGCTAAAAATATACTGCTTTATGATATACATTCAATGTTATTCGTGCAATTACTCATAAGGAATCCGCAATAGACTGCACAACAGGACACTCATGTGTTAAGAAGACCATCTCATACACCTTTACGGATATTTTGTGTCACATGATAATGGGGAATCACATGTAACTTATATCCCCGTGAGATAACCCACCCATGTATCACACAGCCAGTAGTTCACCACCCAAAATGATCATAAAACATATAAATATCTATCTCTTTGTGTCACTTTTGAAATAAATGCAAACCCATCTCCCCCAGGGCCCTCACATGGTAACGGAGGCTTTGCGGCCCTACGCAGGGCACATCAAGGTACATTTTCTGTCTAATATAAATGGCAGCAACCTTGTAGAAACTCTGAAACAGCTCAACCACGAAATTGTTCTCTTCATTATTGCATCCAAGGTAATGTACTATTTATAATTTGAATAGTATAGGCCCTACATAAAAAAAAAAAAATCAAAGAAAGTTTACATAATTAATCATTTTGACATCTCAGGTTTTTGGTTGCATTCTAAAGCAGACTTTCCTTGAAACCACACAATAAGCAGTCTCTAAAATAGGAAGCTGTCTCAACAAAGCACAAGGTTTAGCATGACTAGTGCTGGTATGAAAGGATTTGGGAAAGAATATTTATTTGGTCTCTCTTCAACAAGAAAAACTTAGGTTCTATGACTACACGTGTGCATTAAAGAGAAAAAGTAAATAACTGGCTCATAAGTGTTTCTGAAGTCTACCCATGATGTTTGCCATGTCATTCAGAGATTTCATTAGATCTATGGGTAATGATCTAATGGGTGTTACGGGTTTGAACTAACCCGTAGACTACTTAGCTGTCCTAGGTTTACTTGGGCGGAATACTACTGTGACACCTTAATCCAATGTACTATTGGTACTTGCTCCCACATGGGCCACTTTTTTCACCACCCTGGCAGATATTCCCTTTTAAATCATCTCACCTGGGTTTTCTATATGATGTCATAGGTTATCACAACTATTTTTGCCAATGAGGTAAGGTCTCTTGCATCATTCTAGAATACTTGCTTTTGAGAACAATTTAACAAAAACTGAGCTACAAAATATGGCAAGCAGAGAAAGTGGATGGACCAATAGTATACACTAGATATGCTCTATACACACGGTGGGGAGTATGGTAATGCTACTTGAACTCTACACATCTCTCTGTATTGGTCTCTACAGTATTGGCTCCTATGTCCATTCTAAAAATACATAGGATATCATAAATTACAAGGACATACGCCTGTAACTTGGACATAGTATGCTTAACAAGGTTTTACGACGTCTTCCCTTGAGGAACTTACGTCCTTCAATTGTATGCAACTCCTCACGACCAACGGGAGATAGGTTTCCAACACCCTCGCAGGTGCGGGTCCAATTATTGTGGATCATTAGCAGACTTCTTCTCACACCTTTAAAAGTGCTGTCTATATTCAAGTCACCGTGGAGTAACACAGTTAAAATCACTTTTTTTAATGTATGATACCCTAGTGATTGTGGGGTATGTAACAAAGAAATATACCAAGGCAAATGTTGTTTAATGACTGCCTTCTTTGAAATATAGGTAATCCAGGCAAATGGACAGCATTTGGGTAAAATCCTTGACCAGTTTTGCAAAAGTCAATATCAAAATCACCACACAGCCAGACTTCCCTGTGAGCGGAGGCACCAATCAGTTGTAGATGTTCTCAGGAGGTTAATTCGAAATATCCTGGGATCACGACCCCAGCGATCTTAGGAATAAATCAGCCTTATCCTATTAAGCGATCTTAAGAGTTGACTGGGTTCACATATCCTAGCCAGCACTAAGATCGCATCGATCTTAGCCTCAGCCCTCCTACACTATTCCAAGAAGAACTGACTAGGCAGAGGGGTAAGAGTCCCAAAATAAAGGAATAGCTGTGGAGTCACTCTTCTTCACAAGAGTGCTTATACCATCGTTCCCCGTCCCCATATGGGCTAACAAAAGAGCACAGGGTGCAGTGGACCCCCATACAGTATTCAAGAGTTGTTCCCATGAATGTATGACTTATGCTTGCCTATAAGAAGCATTGTGCCCTCCCCTCCCCATGACAAAGAGAGAGTAGGGAAGAATTACCTTACAGTGCACTTAACACATGAGTAGCCCTAAGAGCCCTCAAGGACACTCAGCAAACGTCCTCCCTCCCCTCTTTATGTATGCAGCAGGCTATTCACTTTTTCAATCAGGAGTGTTCCCTGTAAGTGCTCTTTTACTCAGGTGAAACCACTATGCATTTCTTTCACTAAGATCGCAGTGATCTTAGTGGTGGAAATGGAATAGTGAAGTGATCCCAGGACTAGCTATTCTGGACAGGCCTGCAACCACTGCATTACATAGGGTAGACCAGCCAGGTCTTATGATATGTGCCTACACTAAGATCGCTCGGGTTGGGATCCCAGGATGTTTTGAATTAAGCTCCAGAACCTGCCTATGTCCTTACAAGGGGGTCTTTATAATAGAGCAAAACCGTACATTGTGCTCGATACACCCTGAGGGGGGAAAAGCCCCCCGAGGGGTGGATGGACCTCAATGTACATCTGGGAGGTTAGTTTTGTATTTAGTTCATGTAACTCTTATATACACATGCTGAAAGTCGATGAAATAAGCATTTAAATAAGTCACATGACTAGCAGTGTTGATTGAGACATGTTATGCCACCGGAGGTATGGCGTACACCACTCTAGTGCTAAGTCTATGAAATGTTGTTATTCACATGAAATAAAAAAAAAGTGCTGTGGGTGCTTAAAGAAGCACAAGCAACCTGAGATGATATGCATACTAGGAGGTGTTGGGCAGAAAGCTCAATCTCTAAACAAACCAGGTACCGAACTATAACCACAGACCTAAAAATTAGTAGTACTGGTTCTAGGTCTGTGCTATAACGTATGCACTGGTGGAGAAGACACCATGGGAAAGACTACAGCCAGTAATTATTTGAGAAACATATGAAGGGACATAGATTCTCAGAAAGTACATCTATCGATAGGAATACACCCTTAAGTATCTGATATTTGGTCCTCTAGCCCATTCAACAAAGGCATTATTCTTACATGGTACTGAGCCCAGGGTGTGTATAAATGCCATACGGTTGGCACGATGCATTAATGCACATTTGGCCCTTAAAGGAATTATTACCGTTGACGTGGCACACCCTCACAATATCTACACTGTAAAAAGTAACTGTTGAAATCTACAATGGATCCTGATAAAAACTGAACAGTGAAAAACTGTAATTTACAATTATTTTGCAGTGAACCAATGTAGATTTTACAAGAAGCCCCAGGTGGCAGTGTAGTGGTACGCAAATATAAAGGGAATCTCTGTGAAAATAACAATGGACATCTGGCCACTTTTGGATGAGGATTCTGCCGTTGTTTCGACAACATTATTTTTACAGTGCACTTTAATCTGTCTGTACATCCCGGGCTATACATCATTATGTGTCCCGATATTGCTCATATGACTCCCATTCAGCATCTCCCCTGTTGTTGTGATTATATCTCTATTTAGATAAAACATGATCCAGGCACTAACAATGAAGGATACACATGTAAATGGCATGTGTTTTTAACCCATATTGTCATGTGATCATGTTGCATGAGAAGGCAGAAGATGTTAAAATAGTGGACAAAAGAAGTTGCTTTGAAATTCTATTGTATTTGTAGCTTTATGCCTACCCCTTTCCTCAACACACACCCAGAGCGTGCCCATAGACCTGCTACAAAGATTTTACGATCTAAAATATTTGTCAGTACCTTGGTACGGGTTAGGCTCTATTGTCACGGGTCCACAGCTGCAGAACCTACATAAGCTATCTAGGGTTGAGAACAGAAGTTTGATATCACAACTTAGACCGAGTTAGATTGATCAAGGCATCAATAGAATAATTCTTTAAAGGAAATTTGAGTATTTTTGATAAGGTTATTTGAAACTGTTTTGGTTAGCAAGGGGCATAACTGTTCGTAAAAGACTACTGACACTCAGTGGACCTAAGATGCTGGGTGAAGAAACAGATGGGAACTCCAAGAAGAGTGAAAATGGCCACAGTTACAGCAGCCCAATTAAAAAGGTTCCAGACGGGGTAGAGGAACATTCAAAGGAAGACGAGGTTGATGTGACATTTGTATTTGAAGAACATGATGGAGACAAAAGACACACTACCACACCACATGAGGATCACACAGACGCTAAAGAAGCAGGTACATTACATTTAACGTCAGTATATCCGATGATTGGGTCTCAAAAATTAATCTTCTCCCAAAATTCCCAAGATGTTCACATACACCACAACTACATCTATATACTTAGATCAGAATTATTCTGACTGATTCCATTTGTATATGGATGCTAATTTTGCACCCATTAAAATTACACTGGATGAATGCCATAGATGAGTATGGTAGTTTCCTTTATCTAACAATTTGGGCTCGGACAGTACTCTTTTGGTTATAACCCGGTGTGTTATCAAGCTATAACCCTACTCTGAGACCTTTTGTTCGTCTTCAAGGAGGTGCTGGTTTCAACCTGGACATGTTAATAAATTGGTGAAGCATACAAAGTCAACTACGCCATTGATTTCCTATTGAAACCGTTTAGGGTTCAACAGGGAATCGATCCCGGCCGCTGTGGCAGGAGACGAGCTCGCTGTCCACAATACCAATCCGACCAGTGCTAGAACCCAATGTATATGAAGGATTTGAAAAAGTTTTCCAACATACTTGAAGTTTACACACCTCGTTAGCATAGAATCCAATGGAGCCTGGTGGAGTTATTAATAGAGAAACATCCTTAGATATCCTATATGAACATGCCATGCCTAATTTCTCCATTTTGTTCAAACTAACTACGAATCCATTGATTTTCCATAGTGATATGTGACGGCACCCGCCATTGCGGCTTGCTGACCTTTGACCCGTAAATGTATCACGGGCCAACATCCGGTCTACTTTCACAGTATCAACACGGTCCGGCTTGGCATTTCGCTTCGATTTATAAATAATTTGTTGGTATTTGGCCTCTATATAGACCAGAATGGCAATGAAACAAGCAAGAATATGTCCTAGGCACCATGTAGTAAAGAATAGATAGGTTAAAAGGTTAATATCATAACATTTCAACGTAAGAAATTGATTATCCACATTCCGGGGCCCTGCGGTGAAGCGGCCCGGCAATATGGACAAGAAATCACAGGAACACTTCTGCTGACATCATGGTGAGGATTATTTCTATCGCTCGGCCGAACAAAATGTCTTCTCCTGGATTTATTATGGGGTTATAAGGTAAGAAATTAATACAAGATGGAGAAATATGTTAGATAAACACCTTAATTAAGTTATGAGACAGCACTCATGGGTTTAGGGTTAATAATCCACTCCTGCTGCGCTGTCTTGGATTAATATTAACCCATAAACCCACTCGTGCTGTCTCATAACATTGATTAAACACTACATATCTGTACTCTTGCTGCACCCTAATCACATTTATAACTGCTACTTCCCATTTCAATATGAGTTAGGGTAGATTAACCTAAAGACTGTGTAGATGATCTCTGCTGAATATCATCACATGTTGTCCCATGTAGTAACAGGGAATTGAGTGTAAATGTTCTGTCTATTTGCATATTTGTACATTGAGAGTGAAAGAACATACTTTCAATCTTTTTCATATCCACTGTATTTAAATAGCATGACAGAAGAAAACATTTACCTGATGTCACAGGTCACATTCTCTTCATGTCTATGTGATGTTGCAGGTATTTTATGGACTATGCATATATATCATGTTGCCATCAGTTATGACCACCAAAGGAATTGACACAACAGCTTTTATTGTAAATCCTCCATGGATACAATGGTTTTAAAGACAGACCTAAGTGTAGTCCCACATGATTGTTATTCTCCGTCAAGTGATATCATACCTTATGGTCACTTCGAAAAAAGTGCACTGCTGTGTCCACATATTCAGTCATCCATGGCTTCAATACATTATAGAGGGTTTCTGGATACTACAAATTGACTTCAGACATGTCATCTCACTAAAAGAGTGTTTCTGTTTTATGACTTTACCAGATAAATGAACCTTTCAGAACATTTGTAGGGCATTTACTTTTATGGCTGAGTGCCATGAAAATGACACCCATTGAGCCTGCAGTAGTACACACAGCTCTGCCTGGGTAGTAGGGGAATGAGGGGCATGATTGTAAATGCATGCCTTGTGGCATTTTTACCAGTTCTTCTGATGCCCCGAGGGCACAGGGGAGAGATTGGTCTACATTTTAGGCTATCTTCCACTTTTTTATCTTTATTAGAATTGTTACTGCTCACACCCTGGAGGACAGTGCAGCTCATGCTGCCATAAAAAGTTAAGATGGAAGTGATGGAGGTAGGCACATCTGAAAGCTTTATTTCTTACCTCAAAAAAGTTACTATGTGTTAGATTCTATTTCCAGCAGTTATGAACAGATTGTAGGTTATGTGGGGATATATCCATGATTTTCATGATGAATTCCATGCTATCATGTCATCATGCACCATGATGCAGTTGAGTGGTCAGAACTGTGTCAGAAAATAGATTAACATTGTAATTTACCTCAAACTGTGCATTGATAATGATTATTTTAAATCTTATAGACTATTGACCTACACTGCCCAGTGCAGTGAAACTAGCCCTCATAGAGCTCTACACCAGTACTAGTATGAATTAGGGGACCCTGTGTACTGGGTGACCACTTTCTGACTGCAATTTTTATGGGGAACTTCTCAAAGAAAACTCCTAACTTTACCTCACATTTTTCTTAATATATCAATAACTATAAGAGGTATCAACAAGGGGTTTGCAGCATTGTTCATCAGGATGGAAGGATTCTCCTGACAGAGGCAGGACTCCTCCAGAGGAACCTGCAGTGAAACGCTTAGTGATAATAAACAAAGTGTCTCCCTTTGAATCTCACTGGTCTTCTGTAGTTTTTCTGTAGGGAGCCTCAGACCATAGAACTGAATGTAAATATGTTCTATGAATTGTATTGTCTTGGGCAATGTTATCAATTCAGCAGTCTTTGCAACCAAAACATGTGTGTGCAGAAACCATTTATGAAGTAACCTATTTCCCAAATGCCTAGAAACTATGGGGGAGGAATTTATAATAGTTGACCCTAGGCTAGCTAACCAAGAAAGCCTTGGAACAGGATTGGCAGCTATTGAGTGAGGACACATTTACCTTTGAGAAATATGAGGTCTGTTTGATAGGGAGCTTGAGGCTATACTAATGACAGTGACAATTCTATCAAGAAGCTTCAATAGATAGGAGGTGAAACTCAGAGCTTTACCTATGGACACAGTGTAACAGACCCCCCCCCCTCTACCCCCCCTTCAAAGTAGGCTCCCTTTTGTGTTCAGTATTGAGTCCTATGTAGGATAAGGGGGTTTATAGAGATGTCAGGAATCTTTATCAGAATGATATCAAATGGAAACAAGGGGCCACCTATACCAAAAACTCCTGCTGAATCCAAAATTTGTGATCTTGATTCTCAAAATTTGACCAAAAGTACCTAAAAATGAGGTTTGATGATGAGAATATTTTAAAAATGTACAAAAGTTATATTGAAAATGATTTGAAATTTTTATAGATGCAACATGCTAATCAAAGTCAATACCTCAATCTACAAATCCCAATGTCTGCCTATCTCAACCTGACAAGTACTCTACCTGTGTATGGCTCTGCCTCTCCAACATACTGCCTATCCCTTAGTCTACCTATCACTCATACTACCTATCCCTTGAAACATCTAGAATTTAATTAGGTTTTCCCTCAAATGGCTTAAAGGATTAAAATTTACCCCTCACCTTTGTACCTAATTTTCTCTGTACATTCTTACCATTAGTCTACCTATCCTCAATCTGCCTATCATTCACTTTACCTATCCCTCATGGTGACTATCCCCCAACTCTTCACATCCCTCATATTTGACTGGCACATCTGTGATATTACCTAGCACCAATGTATCTTTTGAATATGCTCACCTTACAAGGTACCCTCTGTGCCCATCTTTTAAACTGTTTATTATCTATCCTCCTTGCTACCCATCCTCTTCAATACCTATCCCTCAAGCTCACTTTATAGCTTTCCTACCTATCACAGCTTGATCAGCTGGGATAGCTCACATCCAACCTTTATTATGATCTCTTAGTCAACCTATCCCCTAAAGAACAGATCCAACAGCCTACCTCAAGCATACATCTACTGATCACTCATGTTATATATCCTTGAGGTTACCTATCCTTCAGGGTGCCTATCCTTCATGGTATATAGCCTTCAGTCTACCTAACCAGCTATCTATGTATCTCTCACCTTGTATTCTATTCTTTCTACCTTTATAATAGCTCTTATAGTCTATGCCTTGTGAAATATACCTATCGCTCATTGTACCTATCCTCAAGTCTGCATATCACTCATGTTTACCTTACATATCCCGCAGCCCATTGAATTATCATGCTTTTCTTAAATGCCTCACCATGGCTATCATTAGACTAGCTAACTTCCTATCCTACATGTCTGTTGTTTATTCCCCTCTTCCTATCCTCCATGCTGCATATCATTCATGCTATCCCACTTGACAACAAAACATTTTTAAGGTAATAAACTGAGGGCTCTATACCATGAAGGATAGGTAGCCTGAAGGATAGGTAGCCTGAAGGATATATAGCATGAGTGATAGGTAGATGTATGCGTGAGGTAGAATGTTAAATTTGTTCCTTAGGGGAGAGGTTGACTAAGAGATCAAAATGAAGGTTGGTTGTGAGCTATCCCAGCTGAACATGAGGGATAGGTATTGAAGAGGATGGGTAGCAAGGAGGATAGGTAGCATGTGTAATAAACAGTTTAAGAGATAGGCATAGAGAGTACCTTGTGAAGCGAGCATATTCAAAAGTTACAAGTTACGCAAAAATGACTATACCACAAAGACATTAGGCTACATTTTGTTTTTTCATGGCTTGCAAATCAGACCATTATTAAGGTTTTTACAGCCGAGAATAAAAGGCATTACTGTTTGTTAGGATTTAAAGAGTGGAAAATTTAATATAATGGGTTAATTCTTGTTTTCCTTCCTGAAAATAATAATCTTGAGGTATTCAGTGTTGCTAAGATCAATCTGGGCCTGCAAAATAATACAATCTGCCAGTCCGAATGGCCCGCGAGGAGAAAATTATTCCATATAGACTGTTAGCCAAACCTTTGTGTAAGAACTGGTAGTTGGACTGCCTCCTAATCTTTATATATGCTACACGAAGCAGACTGTGAGCAATAGTTTATTCCATTGCATATATGCATTTATGCATTATGAATACTGATTTCATAAGACATCAACTATTTAGCGAACAGCTATGGCTGACAGTCGACCACTCATCAGCGAAGATGATAAGGTTTATAGTTCTCACTATGGGGGCGGGTTATGATTGAACAATGCTTACAACTTTGGTCCACACAGGCAAAGATTTAACAATATACCTGTATTCATTTATACCACGATTCTGGCCTTCCGGTGGTTTTATATGCGCTATGAGTGGTATATTCTGCATATACCACTCATGTGCTTTTGAAATTTTTGGTATATACTTTTTCGGGGTCAAGTTGGACTTAGAATATTTTGGGAAATGTGTGGCGGACATACAAAGTCAGTCTGGCCATTATTTCAATGTGAAAAATCGTCCCAACTCGTATGAGAATTGAACCCCGGCCGCAGTGGTGGTAGGCGAAGGCCTTAGCCATAGCGCCACACTGAACAGTGATGAAATCAAATGCGAAAATAAATAAGACCTTGACCATAGAGGTACCGCATTTTCACACTCACTTTTCGTATGGAATCCAACCATGGCATGTTATAATATTGAAATCCCAAGAAGTTTTCGAGCCATAGACGAGGAATGCGTGCTAATTTTCTCCATTTTCTTCAATATAAATAAGAATCCATTGATTTTACTAACGTACGCGAGTCGTGGTCCGGCCATTCCCACCCGCCTCCTTGTCCGGTGAAAGTGTGTCAGTGGCCCGGATGTAGATATAGGTCATCTGCTCGTCGTACGAGGAATACGCCGAAAATTTCGGACCGGTTTGGAAAATCAATGGATTCTTATTTATTTTGAATATATCGGACATATCAAGCATGGAGTACTCATCTAGACTATCTAAGGATGTGTATGTTTTAATTTGAAGACTTGTCATGGTTGGATTCCATACGAAAAGTGACTGTATACACAGCGGTACCTCTCCCGGCAAGGAACAAAAACAATGGCTTCGCGCAGAGCGGACACGGGCCGTGTCGCTTGCTTTTACAAAATGTCTTCTCGTGGCTATATTCTGTGGATATCAGGTAAGAAATTAATACAAAATGGAGGAAATCGTGGTATAAACCTATTAGGTCATGGATATTGGAGCCCACGGGGAGTATATGCTGGATATACTCCCCTAGGGCTCCAATATCCATGATCTATTAGCTTAGTAATACGACCATAGATACATCTTTCTGTCTTTACATGAACGCCACACTTTAGGGAGTGATCATATGTACAACAGGGTGGGGGGCGGGGGAAAACATTTTTCAACCTCTCTGAAGGGGGGGAGCAAAATACTTATACCCGTTTTTGCCCCTCAGGATGGGAGGGGGCAATTTCTTTTTGCGTGTCCACGTGCAAACCCACCATCCCCTGTTGTTAAGAATTGTACTGCAATCAGCTTCATATGCCAACATGACACGGCATTAGCTATTTTGTTTGAACATAAACTATACTGTGAGACTAATTGTGTTTTTCCCTTGATTATCTAACAGACATGGCATACGTCATGCTTTGGCTGAGAACAACATTATACAAAAGCAGTCAAATATGGTTCAGTGGTTACCACTTTGTAGAAATTCCTGCTCAATATATTATTTGCATGAAGTTATGCTCCATCATCCAACATAACACTTGACAATGGCAATGGAACTATAATGGTCTAAGATAATAAGGGCTAATCAATATCCAATTGACCGACATTATTCTTAAAAACAACATTCTGTATGCATGCAGTATACCTGGAGGAAGGATATACCATCAAATATACATCCGTTTGTTTTTATTAACATTACAAATACCGGTCCTTTTCAAGGACACTTCCAGCTATTTTTGTATTTTTCCCCCAAAGTCCCTCAAAATATTTGAATAGAGTGATCAATTGAAAACGCCTTAAGATAGGGATGAAAGTATGAGTGTCTACTGCCTGTGTGGCGTGCATCTTATTCAGTTCAGAACTCTGCACTGTCAGACTGTGCCAATTTATTTACAGTACTGTCAACGGACGGTTACAAGTGGTGTAGTGAATGCACACGGAATCCAGAGAAGTTCATTTGATCCTTTTATTGCATAGCTGACATGAGTGTTTCATAAAGGTGGTAACAATGATAACACTCGCCAATATCTAAGCTCTGCCTCCGATCCTATAGCTCAACCTGTTGTAGGTTCTAGGTATAGGTGTAAGGTGTAAGTTGGGAGAGATGATTGGGAGCTGCTCAAGCTGCCTTTTATGTTAAGGGTTTGAGCAGCTCACAGTATTGTGAAATATTCTATACACGTGACTCAATAAAATAAAGACACGTGTCATGGGGAGAGATTGCCACCTGTGGGTTAATCGTGTTAATGAGGATTGAGAGGAGATTGTGAAATATCCTCTCATTCCAAATATGGCACCACAGGTGGATCTCACATCCTCCAGCGGGGCTGTGTGGGTGTAGATATCATTGGAATGTTATTACATCCGTGTACCTTATGTCACAGAGTCTCATGGAGGAAGTGGGTTCGTGATAACTTATGGATCCTGGTTCCTGTTGGGGAATACAGGAGGTTGTTGAGTGTGGATCGTGAGCAGGGCTTAGGTTTTATATGGCGAAGAAATTAGTAAATATGAAAAATAATAATAATACCCAGAATGGTCCATTGACAAATCCCCACATTCCTACTCGTCTCTGCACGAGTGCAAAGGGAGAAAAATAAGTAGAAGAATAAGCTTTTGCCAAGTCCATTGACAATTATGGGTATTATGATACAAATACCGGGTTTTGTGAAAACCTGATGAGTTTGACATTATGTGCGGTATAAAAAAGGGTTCCTTTATGGAATTGAGAAAATACGGTTTGTGTGGATTAAGTAACTTAATCTATGTACAGGTTATAAATGCAGGGATATGTACAATGCTTATAGTATATCTGTATCGGTTTGTCATTGTTGAAAAATGAAAGTTTCTCTGGTTTGATGACAGGTTTGGTTTAATACACTAATATGCAAATGATATATCCAGGTGAAAATTAACTAAGTTTGGTAATTCTTGGTACTGTAGGGTCAACTACCAACACAAAGGTGATAAGTTTTTGGCTCCACACTACCAAGATCCACAACCGAACTTGTGTAGGGTTTGTTTACACAGTTGAATACAAGGTATAAGTCGAGGTGGTATTTAGCATTTTGACAGAAACATGATAGTTTCCATGAAAACATACGTAAATAGGATACATAGAACTTATTGCTGTAGATAACTAATTTGACTAAAACTCATAAATACATGTCATAGCTGAGTTTGAAAAACAGTGGTGAAGGTGATGAACTTTATAGCGCCTAGAGAGGTAAACCAGAAGGCCATTTGGTTAGTGTCTCATAACGTTCATCAAAGAAAAGTCTTAAACTAATATATACATTGGCCTAAGGAAAACAGGCTTTAAAGAATCCAGAGAAAGGATTTCGACGTGCAATAAAAAAAAAATTTACATTTTCAGAGAACAAGTAATACATATAGGCATGGGCGGGGGGCTGTTTACAATCGTGTCTCAGCGATTAGGGTTCAAAAAGTGGTTGTACAACAATTGATTCTGTAAAATGTCTATTTATGTGTTCTGAAATGTCGATGTGGGTGTATACTGTTGGGAGGTATGTTTTGATGTTCTTTAATGTTGAAATTTTTGAACCTGCCCTCAGCTTTACGATGGGTCTTGGATCTGATGGGCCTGAAATTTGAGATAGTAATGTCAGAAAAGTCCAAGTACACTGATGCTAAGTCACCAGCTGTGGCCACATCTGAACCGTCGTCGGAGGTGGATTCAGACTCTGTAGTGGGGGTCGGTTTAACTGGCATGGGCTTCCACATGGTTCTGGGTGTAGGTCCTTGCCTGTTGCCACTTGGTTTAAGTTTGTCGTCATAAGCACAAGGGCACAGGAACCCATTTGGTTGATGGTAACATGGTATACACAGACTGGCAGCAGATACCTGCCCATTGATGTGGCGGCAGTAGTTGTTGTTGTGCTTGTAGGTTGGCGGCATGGGTGTGCCAGGCCTACAGGCTGCCGACACATAGGTTCCCCTGGGTGTTAGAGGGGGCTTGCTAGCTGGCTCCCTCCACTGGCTGGTGGAGGTTGCTGTTGGGGCTCGGGGTCTGCGGCTGGTGGGGTTAGATCTTGTTTGTCCTCTTCCCTCCTGCTTCTTCCTTCTGTTGCCCTCTTTGACAATGATTGCCCCGGCTCGTCTGTGCACTTCGGGGCTGGAGGGCCGACGGATGGTGGGGCTGCCAGGTCTCCAGAGGAGGGGTCTGTAGGGAAGAGAGCCGTGAAAACAAACCATTAACAGAGGTATAAAATCCTGCTCGGGTCAGCTGGTGGCCTTGTCAATACAGGATAACCAATAAGTGCAATAAATTTCTGCTATTTGACACATAACATTAATTTGACAGAGCTCAATTGATTGCAAGAATAGAACGCGGTAAGTGTAACTAAGCAAGCTCAGTTGGTTTATTTGTATTACGCTGGGTGGCGGTACCGAGCTGATTATCCAGATAAAAATTCTGAGAAATATTTCAAACAGCGGCCTAAACGTCCAGAAATTGGTTGAAAAGTGTTGAAAATGGGTTGAGTTTTGACATTCTAGCATAAAACTTGTTATTTGAACTCTAAAGGTGATGATTGGAAATTCTTGAATTAAATTTTGAGTTTTGATGCCTGTAGCCTTGGCCCTATATAAGGATGGGTGCCGGCTATCTTATCATTCTGACGAGCAAGATGAGGATGATGCCCAGGAAGGCGATCATAGAATCATACCTTCCTTGCATTTGAATCCAGTCAGGTGTTGTTATGTCCTGGGGTGTGGTCCACATAGGCCAAATTTGGTTGGTGTTTTTGATCATTTCTTTTAGCTTGTTCCAAGATGCTGCGTCAGCCATCGTTGCTCGACTGTGAATGGTCATTAATTGGGCTGAGAGCTGCTGTTAGTACAAATCTACAGTAGCTTGCCCCGTACCCAGCTACTGCCCATTTACAATAGGGGCTGAGAATGTGGACAACAGACAAAACCCAAAACAGAATTGAACCTTACCACAGAAGAATGTTCAGAAGAACCATAAACATCAAATGGCCCCAAGAAATATTCTGCGAGAAATTGTACCATGTCACAAAACAGAGAATGGAATAAGAACATCAAAACGAGCAGGCTATGCTGGAACGGACATGCCTGCAGGAGAAAACACCTGCAAGACAAGCATTAGAAGAGGCCAGAAGAAAGCGAAAAAGGCTATAAGGTGTCCCAGCATCAACATGGCTAAAAACTTGCAAGATCTGAATGAAACATTAGAACAAGCAAAGGAAAAGGCCCTAGATAGAATAGAGTGCAGGAAGGTGTTAAACTGAAAACGAGGCACCAGTTGCTGACACACTTTGTGCATATATAATGATGGTGTTGATCATGTATAACACAAACATAATTATTGACAACAATCTATGAATTCTATTGTAAACTGTAAATGCTATATATATTGAACTGCTTTTGAAGTAAATGAGTTCCTTAAATTTATACATGCTGTGTAGATACTTTATGACTGTAACAGCAGAACATGTTTTGTTTCTACACAAGTTAATGGTCAATAAGTTTAAACTTGTAGTAACGTGTGGTTTAATTATTCTATACACATCACTAGTAAACCAGGAAATGAACTCTGGAGGCAGGAGTTTACAGAAGGATCTTGAAAACAGCTTTATTCTTCATTCCGTAGGATCTTCGCTACTCAGCCCTGTGAACAGTTAATGCTTGCAAAAACAGTTAATGCTTGCAAAACTGACGAACACTATGGGAAATTTCCTCAGTTGGGAGGCAACATTGGCTAAATGAGTCAGAATGGTCACATGACCGCACATAAGGGCAAGAGGTCATGACATCACATGCAGTGATGGCGGCCGCCCGTCCATCAGTAACTGACAGCCATTAGTTTATTGTGTTTTTGATTACAAAGATGAGGATCACATGATCATTCTGACTCCTCAAGGCCACGATGCCACGATTAAGGCCGTTACAAGCTATTCCTCATAGGAACTGGTTCTATCTGGTGCCACATACTCCTAGAGTATGGGGCTCCCATCCTGTGAAAAAGCTATGATTCAATAGAGCTCTTGGTAGTTACAGCAAGAGGGTTGATGGAGAAAGCTATGGTCCTCTGGCTTATGCACTCCTGGAGTGACCAGAGAGCAGAAACCTGGGTTGAAGTCTGGGACAGAGCGAAATCATAACGAGGCTTAAACATCTGGGGCCGGAACAACTTACCCTCAGCAGTGTTCCACGGTGGTTCCCTCTGTCTATTTACATGTTTTATACCATTAAGAAAATGCAAAAATGATGTACCCTATGCATGCACATGGCAACTCAAATAGAAAGTCACTGCCCAATCGGCATAAAAACGTGTTTTTTTTACGTTTCCCTATTGGTTATTTCGTTGAAAATTGGTTAAAAAAACGTTTAAAAACATTTTTTTTGCCAAGTGGGTGCTCTAGATAAACCAGGCTAGGCTCCTTATATAACATTAGACTTCCTTCTTCAGAGCCGAGGAGTAGATTAAGCATCCCTCGCCGCTTTATCATAATGGGCATGATGACGGGTGGATTCTTCACTGCCTTTGCACAGAGAATGGGCTTCAACATCGCGCTGGTTGCCATGGTTAACTTCACTAAACCTGCTGAAAACATCACATCCAACTACTGCCCTGCAAACCCACTCCCTGCAAACACAACAAGTGTCAAACAGGTGCTCGTGATAAAACACTATTACCTTCTTCATGACTCATTGCAATTTGACGCTTTATTTCTGACTCATGCCACTTAGCACCCTGACAATTTTTTATTGTAATCAAATAGCAAAACCTTTTTCCTCATTTATTACAAAAGCGTAAAATTTTTTTATTTAATTAGGAAGGCGAGTTCAACTGGGATGCCAATCACCATGCCCTTGTCCTTGGGGCTTTTTACTATGGCTACACTGTCAGTCAGCTCCCATTTGGCTACCTGGCAGAGCGGTTTGGTGGCAAGGCTACATTTGCCTTTACTGGACTTAGCACAGGCATACTCAGTCTTCTTATACCTACAGTAGCTAGGTGGAGCCCATACGCTCTTATTGTCCTCAGAGCTGTACAAGGATTTTGTCAAGTAGGTGTAGATTTTCTATTAGCTACAGGTGAATGTGGGGGAAAAAAGAAGATGATTTAAAACACTTTTCTTATTCATATAGCTATTCAACCAAAGTGTAATAAAGATTCCCAATGTTTTAATTTTAACAGATACATTTTAGTCCTCAGGATAGCATCTGCAATAGTTGACCACATCAAGAAATATAAAGTATTTAATATTTTGATATATGTTGGGAGAGCATCTCAGCTTCCATACCATAGGTCTTCATTGTATACTTTCAATTTCATTTCTATTAGTTGTAATTTCCAGAGCTTTATTTTCTTTGTAATAAGGGTTCCATCTACCCTACATCTTTGGTCTTGATGAGTCGATGGGTGCCACCGGTAGAACAAACTAGAATGTACAGTATCGTTAACTCAGGTAAGACAATAAAAGACCAACCAAAATAGGCTCTTTTCTTATAACATAATCAGGATGGGTTATAAAGTAAAGCTACCTATTCTTCATGGATTCAAAAAAATGGACTTTTCAGAGACAGAGAGAGACAGAGACAGAGAGAGACAGAGAGAGACAGACAGACAGAGAGACAGAGAGACAGAGAGAGACACAGAGAGAGATTTGGTAACCCTTATATATTTGGTTCCGTTTGTATTTGTTTTGTGCAAATCTACCATTTCACTGTTAGTCCTTTCACTGAACTGCTGATGCATCGATGCATTATGCCCACTGGTGAGTAACTCGCCAGGGCTACATTCATGCATCATGCCATTCCTACGGGACTGATACTTCCGCGGAGGGTCGGCATGGTGCTCCAATGAAGTGCTGGCAAGTCTGCTTGCCAGCACCTCATTGGTGTATCCTGCCAACTAATAGGCATGAAGCATTCTTGCATCAGCAGCCCTTAAAGGGTTAAACAAGTTTGCTCCTCTCCATCATATCTATCTAGGTTCTACTATAGGAAGCATGGTCTCCATGGCTGTATCTGGGGTTCTTTGTGACTCCAACTTCCTAGGAGGATGGCCCTCAACCTTCTACCTGTTTGGTGAGTGTGAACCACACTCTAAGATATTATCACCTTTTTGTATACCAGCAATACTCATGAACTTTAACCGTGGACCACCATAATTGTAAAGCAGTGAGGCAGTGTAGTTTCTACGATGGAGTCACAGATGGCAGCACAGTAAAGCACTGTGTTACTAGTAGTGGGGGCTGTTAAGGATTCCAGGGGAGCCTGCTGGACAAAACTCTGAAATTTGGCATATGGGCTCATTTTATGTAGACAGGGAGCCAATGCGAATTTTCCCCAAACCCCCAAAATCCAAGATGGCCACCAATTGGGCATATAAAAATTATTTCTCTAAAATCCTTATTACTCAATAAAATTGGTCATGAAATATCTCAAGTGATGGTATTGAATCCCTCTTTCAATCTAGATGGACATCCAGAATGAATGTGCATCCAAACCCCCCGAAAGTCCCAAATGGCCGTCAATTGGGCAATCCTGTAAAAATAACAGTGAAATCTTTGTCCCAAAGTTGCTGGAGAACTGCCATTAACCTGTTCATCGGGCTGAAACTTGATGTCCAGCATTTATTTTTACAGTGAATCAACTGCAGTTTGGGTATTGTACTAGATTATAAGTGCCTTGGTCTACATCTTAGGAAATATTTCGGAACAGAAAGTGATGTATAGTCAACAAGAAGAGTTCAAATGTCCCCCTTGCATACATGGCTTTGTTTATCTTATAGGTTGTCTAAGTATTGTGTGGACCATCGGGTGGCTGTTCCTTGCCTACGACACTCCTGCAGTACACCCTTATATTACACCGGACGAGAAGGAATATATCGCAAAGGAAACTCAGAACTTAGGTTCTGTTAAGGTATGTTGATGTCATGCATATCTTCCCCAATTATGATACTAGTAGATACTTTCTTCCAAAACAGTTGCTATTCATGCACACTATTTGTAACATATCCATTCAAATATATGTCAAAAGTTGCTAGTAACTATTCATATTGTGGACCATGTACTATGCCAAATCATTGGAAGTGTATCAGTCCCATAGAAGTAAAATGTTGCATCAACACAGTACTGCCAAATTACTCAATAATAAGAGATGCATTCATACATCATCATCATCATCATCATCATCATCATCATCATCATCATCATCATCATCATCATCATCATCATCACATAACAATGCCCTATTGTGCTACTTTTATGGGGTAAGCCATATGTGTTTCCTCATTTGTTGTCATTTTACAGACATCTATCTAATATTATTCTTTCATTAATTTCAGTACTCTAACCCTCCCTGGTGTTCCATCATTAAGTCCATCCCTGTGTGGGCCCTCTTCATTGTTATATGTACTGACAACTTCTGTTACTATGTCGCCTTCTCCTGTATGCCCGTATACATGAAACAGGTTCTCAGATTTGACATATCACAGGTAGGTAGCTGTAGTGTATCATAAAAGCAATAGACTTTTATGGATGAAATACTAGAATGATGACAGGAAACCCACCTCACCCCCCCCCCTTTTAAAAATATGATCACTCCATAAATGGATGGAGAGAGTTGTTGTCTTTATTCCAGAGGCCAACCCATGTTTTGTTGTTTGTGACATAGAATTATAAGTAACAAGAGGACCCCAATGTCTTCATACAATGACATTTCTCAAAAATTCAGAGGTGCCATATACAATGAAGTGATTGATAAGATAACCCCTTTTGATTGTAAGAGGGATATGTCTTACTATGCATAATGAAATAGCTCTATAGTCAAGACCGGAGAATTTGGCAACGCCGACAAAGGGGACCCCCTGGTAAAACTCCAGGGATTTGTAATGACAAGTAATTCACTCAGAGGGATGAATCCACAAATGCCCTATGGTCAGTTTTATCACCTCCCGCATCCCCTTTCCACCATAAATGGGGACTGCAAACCTGTAATCTTAAATTGTGTTAATGGAAGGAGTGTGTGAGCTGCTCCTATATGGCTTTTTCAATGAGATATTTAAATGGTGTGAGGTGATGGTAGCTGATTTTAACAAGATAGCACCAATATAAGGGGATTACGACCACCCAGTGGGAGGGCTTCCTTAGGTTTTGACTGTAGCCAGTAAAAGAATTTTTGTTGTCAAATAATAGGCCTATGTTTGCATTTTGTATATTTTATACTGATCATTTCTCAAATTTGAGTCTATACAAGAATTTCTTATTTATTTCCCTTGAACAGAATGGATTGATCTCATCTTTACCCTCCCTCATCCAGCTACCTCTTAGCCTTAGTATTGGTGTCCTGGCTGACTTTATCCGTAAGAGAAAGGTTTTACGGGTTATCAACATCCGGCGTTCTGCAACAGTCATTGGTAAGCAGTGCACCTCTGAAATACTGAGGAATGATCTACTATGATCAGGGTAAAACTATTACAAATACATATAGTGTCCCTGAAGTCAGGATGTGGCTTATATGAGGGGTTTTGACAAATAAAAAATATAGTAATGAATGGCAAATTTTGCAAGCCTGAGGACAGTGGTGTAACTTATAGCATTCTCCCAAAATGAGGGTGCAGCTAATCCATAGGCTTGGCTTATACATGGAGTTTTAAGGTATTCATAGGGGTAGGGGAGCTATATTAATTGGTAAAGTATCAGTTCACTCTTTTTTGTTATACTGAAACCTATCCCCACATTGGGGTGGATGAAGAGCATCCTGTGTCCAACCATGACTTTGTAGTGTGGAGATAAAGAGAACGATAATTGTATTTGTAAAAGTACCCAGCGAAAGTCCCCAACTATTATCCATAACATTAAGTAATTGGACAATGAGCTGATATACTTATGATCATGCATAACCCCTACACTGTAAGAAGTAGACAGGGTTATTTTACAGCAAAATCCCTTGGTAATTTTGGTTCCAGTACATTTTGCTGTAAATCTACAGGAGGTGAATCACTGTAATTTTACAGAACATTTCAGAGTAACCATACAGTAACAGTCACTGTGATCATACAGCAAGCTCATTCAGTTCTACAGAAACATATGCTGCAAATTTACAGCAAAATGTGTTGTAGAATTACAGAGAAATTTCTTGTACATAAACAACAATATTTTCTGTGAATGGACCGCAAATTGTGCTGTTAATGAACAATAAAATATACTGTAAATTTACAGAAATATTTGCTGGCAACTGAGGTAATCATCCCCATGATATCATTTATGTGTGTGCTTCATGCATGCATTGATACTATAAACCATGCATGCTAATGAAGACTATTGAGGGTAAGAGAAGTAGAGAACCATCTCACCCAAACCATTTCATGGTCATTCAGTTTTAACACTGAAATAACCTAAAGGCAGGTAGGCCTCTGTTAGCTTCAACCCCAGAGTCCAGGGTCTTGTATTTCAGATTTAGATACAGTTATGGTGTCATGTTGGCATATAATTGGTTGTTCCTAGTTTCTTCTCAGGTAACCTTGTACAATATCATTGGTGCACAATGCTAGATTGAACCTGCTGAGGTTATTATCATATTGCAATTCATTATTAAGCTCTGGGGACAATATTTGATTGGGGTGTGCAATATAAGACTATACATACTAAACATATGGTATACTACTGGCCTCCAGTGAGGGACAGTGCATGTAAGGCTATTTTGAAGGGTCACTAGGGTGACTGGCTGGCCTAGGGCATACTGCATACAGAGTAATTATACAGGATCTCTCACTGTGCATATATATCTACACCTACAAAGCCTTGGTATTACAGTAAGAGTCACGGTATTTGAGAGTACAGCACTTTCCCCTGTGAGCTTACAAGAGACATCTCTGTTATAAAACATAAACTTCTTACAGTGTAGAGGATAAAATGGCAGAAAGCTGCACAACATATGTTGGGTTTGGTGAAAAAAGGCTAATAATGAGTTACATTTGGGCCTAAATGACTTATTTCATGTGTTTCCTCGATGTCTAGCAATGGAACTAAGAATGTCAAGTTTCCTAAAATATAACTAAACTAAACTGAACATCTTTCAGGGGAATTCCTGCCTGGCATCTTTTTGCTGCTCATTGGTTTTGTCGGGTGTAACAAGGCAGCTGCCGTGTCCTTACTCATGTTGTCTGTTGGCGCCAACTCATTTTGCCTCGCAGGACAAGGTCTCTCCATCTTTGATATTGCACCAATGTATGCTGGTAGGTTCAATGGAAATAATTGTCTATTTAGGTTATTTATTTCAATATCAAACTTTGTTCTAAGAAAAATTGGAAACTTTCAAAAATGTACCAATGCAGCACTATTTTAATAATCTAACTCTATAAACCTTGACAAACAGTAATGTCTTTTTGTTTTTAGCTCTAAAAACCTTAATAATTTAGTTCAATTTGCAGGCCGCAAAAACCTAAATGTACCTTAAGGTCCCAAAATGACAGCCATATATTTAGTCCTGTAGTCTGGCAATTTCTGCTGGCCCGGCACAGATTCTGCTGGCAAAAGCCGATGTCTGATGAGTGTTTGTATTGGCTGCAAATGCTCAGTAATCCAGGGATTTTGAGATACTTTCTATGGCTGTAGTCACAAATGCCAACAAAGCATTTAAAACAATTTGGGGTTCTTTGTCAGTCCTCAAAGTCTTTTGATGCAGCGGTGCATCATGCTCACTGGTTGTCACGATGCCTCAATGAAATGATGCTGAGTCTGCTCGCCAGCACTTCATAGGAACATCATGTCTGAATTGAGTTGGAATGTGAATACTTGAAGTAGAAAGATTCCCCAATAACAGCAATGTTTAAAGAATTGATGATCTTGATCTTGAATCTTGAAAGTGGATCTTAGCAATGGGCTATGTGTCTGATTGCTATCAAACATTTTATTTCTAGGCACTCTGATGGGCATTCTGAATGGTATTGGAAACATGTTTGGCTTCATCACACCCCTATATGTTGCCAATATAACAAATAACTCGGTAAGTGTACTTGGTATTCAGATCTAAAAATAGTCACAATTTTGCATATCAATGACTAGCATTATAATTCATTAGAGCATGTCTCCTGCATATATGACATTTATAGGTAGATGCTGACTTATGTATAATGATTGCAGACTTTATCAGGTCAAAGCAAAAAAAAATTGTTTATCATCACCACCCTCTTAAATGAAAAATCATCATTTGAGAGTTTTTATTGGTTAGATTTTTCTGATAAAAATAAATTGAAAATGGACAGAGGTATTCGGGTTTGGTATCAAATTAAAGCTTCGGGCCCCAGAAATGCAGCTAGCTACATATATGAACCCTTTTCAAACATTTTCATAGTAATGATAACCTTACTTTTGAAAGGCTTTTTTTCGTACCTGCGGATAACCGAGACACATAGGTTTCGATCCTTAACAACTGCTTATCATTTGTTTTCCATTATCTTTCAACATAAGCTAAGATAACCAATGTGCACAGAACCTGAAACCAATATTCATTAAAAGTTGATCAATGTTGATCAATGACTTAAAAATGCTATTTTAGGATTCAACTTATGTACAGCAAGAAGGATGAATACTAGACATAGAACTACTTAACTTGATACAACACAATAATTCATCTCAATAAAACCATCTCTTGTTATTCCAGGGGGATCTAGCAAAATGGCAGAAAGTGTTCTGCATTAGTGGCGCCATATACATGTTTGGGGCTATTGTCTACTGCCTTCTGATCACGGATAAGGAAGAGAAATGGGCTAAAGACAAGAGGAAGATTAACGAACGAGATACTGTTGACTCACCTATGATCAAATCTCAGAGAAACTCAGTTTAGGCCCCATTGTAGGCATGGAAGTGCCACCTTCTACTAATAATGAAGTCAGAGATGGAGTATGTGTTGAAGGTTACATGATGAGTTATTGTACATAAAAAATGCATAATAAGAGGTCACCTGAAACCAGTCTCAGCAGTGGATTGCCTGATACTGAGTGACTACCAGTGGTTACACCAGGGTTTATATCCCTACCCTGGGGCAACACAGGAAGTCAGTGTCTTCATGGTAACTGTCAAGTAATACTTAACATATATCAAACATGGCATATGATTGGTGGATACGATGTAACATGGATGCTGATTGGTTATAGCAAGCTGCCACACCTTAAAATTGTGAAAGCTGTCGGTTCCTTGTGGCAGAGAAATATAATAATGCCCATATGGAATTGGAAATTAAGAATATATCCAATTTAGTAGTGGTGGAGCCGTGGTAGATGTGAGGGATGCATCCCCACACTTTTTCAGGAGGGACCTATAAATTAGAAAATAAATAGACAAAGGTTCACGAGTTGTGATAACCCTCAGTCAGACCCACTATGAGTGGACCTTTGTATTTATTTCATGTTATCCGAGTTAGAAATGTTCGAAACCTTTTTGGAATGGCATAAAAAGACAAATATTTACATGTTTTACCAGCATTTTGGATGGTTTTAGTGGCCGTGAGATACGGGTATGGTTTATCTCTGGGGGGGGGGGGGTGAGATACGGAGCTGCTATGGTAAAGCTATTGGTTATCGGTATCTCTAGCATATCAACAAAAAATATACAGAATTCCAGCTCCATCCCCGACACCTTTATAGGCTGCTCTGCCGTCTCTGTGTCCATTCAAGTTAGAGAGAAACATTTAGCAATGGCATCTGGTTCAGCATATTACTGACTGTTAGCACACACTCTAATTTGAAACATATCTATGAAACTAAAGCACTTAGATATAGAGTTCTAACGTCTTAAGATAACATATGTACACACTATCATCTGATTCAACAACAGGCAGTATGATGTTTTATCTCAAGTTGAATATGAGACCCCCCTAGATTCAACCAAGAACCCCCTAGTGCAATAACCCTCCCCCATATAACACTGCCAGGTAGATCATTGCAAATGGTCACATAGCTAATGAGGAAATGATTACTATTACCAAATAAATAAATTACATTCCAACAGAAATAATTTGAGATAAATACAAAGGAGCACTTAAATTGGTTTCCACTGAGCGTTATTATGCTCAGCTTCGCCTAGTGGGATAACCCTCCGTGGGGACCGATTCTCATGCACCGGCTTGCTGGCCATGTTTCATACATAAGGTGAGGCTCCACTACGCGATTTTTTTTTGTACATTCTTACCTAATTCTATCCCTATAGTGCCTAAGGTATTGGGTGTTGACATTCCTATATTGTAAACATGAGATTCAAAATTGTAAACATGAGATTTCAGGGGTTATTTTATGGGTGATCTCTCTCTTTGTGTGCCATATTTACCAACTAACCTGCACCTGCACAGACTCTGTGATTGGGTGGGAGTTCAATATTCAACACAGCAAAATATAAATAACAACACAGCAGTCACACAGATTGCAGGGTCTTGTACTGTAAAAATCAAACCTGTCTGATATTGAATTGCAGAGAGTCATCAGTGTGAAAGTCTGTAATATTTACATTAGGTTAACTTGATTTAGTACACAAAAACATCTTTTGGTAATAAAAATGTGCCTGAGATTGTACACAAAGCCTTCCCCACATAAACAAAAAGCTCTCTCAATCTTCTATTTACACCTTGAAATAATAACAAATACCACTCTATAATCTGTGTTTGTGTCTGCTTTTGTGAGAATAGCTCTGATTTTCAACAAAAATCGCGTAGTGGAGCCTCACCTATATGTGAGTGGGGCTCAATGTTAAAGACTTTATGGTAAAAATATTACATGTTTGTATAGGTATTGGCCTGGCTTAAGAATTATGTAATAACTATCTGACATGTGTATTGTAAAATGGGAAAACAGGATCAAACTCAATAGGTTTAACTGATGTTTTCACGGATAGAGCATGAACAATTCTCTAGAGGGTGTCCAAATGGGAGATTGAACTAGATATAATGCATTCAACAGAGACGTTAAGACATGATGCATACTTAATGTAGAGAGTAGCCAAAGGGCAGCTAACCATATGACATCATATAGTTTTGCCTTTGTATTCCTAAGCTGTAATGGTAATAAACTTTGGAGCTTGACCAGTTTTCTGGGTTTTGTTGTTGTTGTTGTTATTGTTGTTTGCGATTGCTTTTATTTTTTTGTTTATGTTTGAGTGTAACAACTTATAAATACAAAGTGTGCTTGTATAGATCTCAGTGGTAGACACTATACCCTATCCAGTTCCCGGTCCTGAATCTACACTGTCCGCCCACCACATGGATTTACAGTTAAATACTTTTTAGAGTTTTTATTCTACAATGCAGTTGTAGCTGCTGTAGGAATGAACCTGCATACCAGATTTACATACGGTACTGCTGTAGGTACAGGTGGTTCTACTGCCTACCTACAGGGTAATTAGGGGAAGGTTGCCTAATTTGGACCGGCTCCTAAATTGGACCACCCTTGTTTCCCCTAGTGGCAGTAATAGGAACTAGGTTCCAATGCTGCCATTTTTTAGTCAAGATCACTAAAGTTCCTAATAACTTCCAAAAATGTAATTTTTCTGTAATTTTATACACATTTTTCGTGGAAAATGGTTTTTGGACCTCTTGATCTTATTTGCGTCACCACATACTTAAGCCCTCCTGGTTGCTAGGCAACATTTTTTTGTTCAAAATCCTTTAAAATTTTTAGATGTCATATTATACTTTTAGACTAAAATGAAATTTGATAAAAACCATTGTCAAGTTTTAGAAAACAAATTATCAATGAGAAAGATGAATAGTTGTAATATTGGATCCAATTTAGTTGCTTAATTGGACCACCCGGTGGGGCCTATGCCCAGTTTTCTAAGTTGGATCAACGTGTAACCTTTTTCTTACTCCAATACAGAGCAAATTCACAGGATATTGATAGAAACACTAAGAGGACATCTGATATCATATATCAAAAGTTCCTTAGTTTTATATAATTTTCAATATAATGAAAGTATAAGGAAATACAGAACAATAGTGCATATTGGTCCAAATTAGGATACTAACTGGTCCAATTTAGGCAACCAGGTGCCTAAATTGGACCATTGGGCTTTCATTTTTAATTGCACACCCTGACTAGAGAAATTCAAATTCCTAGATTTCTATGCTATGACCATAAAGCTATAAGGTACCATCACAAAATGTATACATTTTACATTCAAATTCATAGAAATAATCACTGGACAGGAAAAAGTTCTTAGGGGGTCCAAATTAGGCAACTTTCCCCTATAGTCGTTTACAATGGCGGCTGAGAGTGTATAGGCCCAGAGGTCCTAGTCATATTTGTTTTTAAAAAAACACCCTATTTCCATGGCAATTTCATTTGGTAGGTTTTATATTGAATAAAAACACTATGCCATACTCAGTGTCCCATCTGCTATGATAAGGGCGATGGGTCCAATGCATCACTTTATGGACTGCACAAATACATGCTACTCATGCCTTTTTACACTTCTTATCATCCTTTGATAAATAGCCTTATATAACCGATCTGATTGATATTATATGATATAATGTTAGTATTACAATTAAGGACATGGTTACAACAGCTTCCAAGCTTAAACAATTGTGACGTCATACCATGCATTAGAGAGGACCGCCCCGATTGTCCCGACTGTCCCTGGCCATGAGCCATGGCTTATACGTGGGGTTTTACGGTACTAAAAGGCGCCTGGACCCCCGGGGCCAGGACAATACTATTAGTGGCAAACTAAGTGCCTCATACATTGATAAATTAAGATACCCAAGAATATAGGATGGCACAGCAGCAAACCTTAAGAAAAGTGACATTCATTAGGCCTTTATCAATTCTTTTAACACATCCATTTCACGTAGATGGGCTTTGAAGGGTACACATGGCATTCTACATGGGACAAATTTCTAAGAAAATCACTAATTCCCTATTGGGTATGAAGGAGGAATGATGCATCATTGCTTTTAATGCATCAAGAGCAAGGTTCGATGCATCTCTTGACAGCGCCGAGGGTGGGAAAACAAGAGACCTGACTGTGGTGTCACCCTCGGCTTTTCTCGGTACTAAATTTGCAGCATTCGGGCTGTTTTGCAGCACCCGGACCGCGGCTCTGCACGAGGGTCTTGCCAAAAAAGAGACGTGAACTGAGAATGAAAACGTGCACGTTTTTGCCTTGCTAAATAATTGTTTGGATAATCGTTTAGAGAAAACATGCACATTTTTTCACTTCTGGAAAAGAGTTTCCCATAGATTCTGAGGTAATTCTTTTGTCAATGCTATGAAAACTAGTTAGGCCATATACGTTTTCCTCAGCACTCTCTGAAAATATTTAGAGAGGTTCATCCTCGTTATCTTTTGGCAAGACCCTCCAGACCCCTTTTGAATCCGCCACGGCACCAGGAGGGCATGTTCAGGCCAGTACAATACCTATGATCTCGCTCTACCCATAGTGCTCTACCTAAGAATAAAAACGTTTTTATAGAACATAAAACATGTATTTGTGTGCATGTTTTGGCATGTTTCTTTTTACGTTTACAAAAAATAGGTTTGGCAAACTTAGAAACCCAATGAAAATGTTATTTTAGAGTTAAAATAAAAAAGTTATGCCAAGTGGGATATAGCTACAGGTGGCTTATTACAAAGAGGCACCTGGAGGCCCTGGGGCCTGGACAATACCATTAGTGGCAAAATGAGGGCTCTGACATTGATGAGTTAAGAAACCCAAGAATGTAAGACGTCAGAGCAGTGGACCTTATGAAAAATGACTATCGTTGGGAAACAAAGGCCTTTATCCATTCTTTTAACATATGTAGTACACTCTGACGTAGATAGGCTATATTATAGGATACATGTCATCGAGTGCACTCTCCCTGGAAAAGAAGTGCCAGAAAACCATCGCCCTCCTCTGCCATGAGAGTGATTCCCTATAGGGAATGAGGAGGTGTGACCTTTCTGACATCACATTGCAGTGATTGGTCCTTTTTTATGGTATCTCAATAGCAACCAGAGGAGGCAGGATTCAGATGCTCGTCACACACAACTCCTCCTAATCTTCTTTTGAAGCAGGACATAGCTATGTTGCTAAGTTGAACCATCATAATCGTATTGCACTGAAAAAGTGTGGTTTTACAAGGAGCCCCAGGTGGCAGTACGATAGTACTAGAAATCTAGGTCTGTATGCACTGTGAAAAATAACTGCTGAATCTACCAACAGGGACCCTCATAAACTTGTACTCTGAACCATCATAATCGTATAGCACTGAAACAGTGTGGTTTTACAAGACGCCCCAGGTGGCAGTGCGGTAGTACTAGAAATCTCTAGCAAAATAACAACGGATCTCTGGCAACTTTGGGACGAGGATTCCGCCGTTATTTCAGCAATATTATTTTATTTCCCTTGTATTGGGAATCAACAGAAGAGCAGCCTACAGCCGAAGTTGGACATACCAGGTATTAGATATAAGGACTTAAATTTAAAGATATTCAAGACCAATCCTGGGGGGAAAACAGTAACCAGACTGCCCTCCACCTTATATGGCCTGTCACCTAGATATCAGCTAACTTGCTTTATTTCTATCCTTCAACACTGTTCATGGGTCCTAAACACAATCATGGTCAAAATGAACATTTCCATGAACTCTACAAATCTCACTTGGGGCGAATTAACAAACTATGCCAACCTCACTGGGAACGACTCCGCAAACTCTACAAGCGTCACTTGGAGCGGTTCAACAGACTGCACCCACAACAAATGTTGGCACTCTGGGGTCCTTGGTTGGGTATTTCTGGTATGGGATATTCTCGATACTGGGCTTGTCTCAATGAGCTACTCGACATACCTGCCAACATCCTCATCGCCAGCCTCTCTGCCGGAGGGGGACATAATTTTTTTTAGCAAAAAAGCCAGCACACTACTGCAGATTAAAGAGGGGCATGAAAACTCGCTGCGCCTCCGGGTTGGGGATGTTAAAAAAGAATATGCGCACATCCGCTCGAAAAACCCACCACCCGCTCCCTGTTGATAATAATGACCACTCCCTTATAAGAGTGTATTAAGTAAAATATATGGAATAAGGATTAAGGGTATGTTATGTAGTTATTTTGTTATTAGTCGCCACCCAACTCCTAAATGTATATGTTTACATATGTAGTACACTCTAATGTAGATTTGTCCAGCCTGTCCCTGGTTAACGACATGTTATCACAGACTAAATATTTTTGTACATCTAGATGTCTGACAGATCTGATTCATCGATGATTATAGATAATATTATAGATATCCACCTTATTATCAAAGGTCTGTGCTTAGATTATCTTGATGTAAAGTATTAGTTCATAAAAGATGTTGCTTGTACTGCGACCCATGGTTTGATAGAATGATACAATACAGGGTTCTATGAGTCGCCCATACATAATTCCTCTTATTTGTCTTTCTATGAAAGCAAGGCATCCCAGTGGACACAGGACGTTGAATCAGTGTTGGAATAACGTTGATCAAGATTGATCAATGTTATTCCAATGTTGATTTAACGTTCTTTGCCCACTGGGATGTACCCAGTAAACACAAGACTTGTTCAAACGAAGAAAACTATTACATCACTGAGGTCGGCCGTTTTTTGCTGAAGTCTCTCAGGTTATGGAGACCTTTTTGGGCTTGTGTTTGTTAAAATCTGTCCTTTTTATCTTTTACATATTGCCATTCAGTGGCAGTGTACAAATGTATAAGGAATATCTGTGAAATAACGCCAGATCTCTGGCAACTTTGGGACGAGGAATTATTTTGACAACATTTTCTTTTTTACAGTGCAGATGCCAGTGTTGGGCAGGTAGAGGTCTGGTTATCGCAGCATACATATATCTGCTTGGATGTAGAATGGCTTTAACTGATAAGAAAATTCAGCTATTTTTTACATGATCAAACTAGTTGGTTGCATTGAAATATTACGGAAGCCGTGGAGGGCCACACCTTGAAAAAAATTCAACTTGAACTTTTTTATCTCCAATATGGAAACAACATAAAATGGAACGTAAAAAACTACTGTCAAACCTGAAATTTCACCTGTCAACTGTCAAAGTAGAAAAAAAATCTGCTGTCAATATGATATTTTCCCCTGTCAACTGTCAAGTTGACAGTTGACGGCAGATTTTTCCCTAACTTGACAGTTGACAGTGGAAAATTCATGTTTTCTTATCTGGTGTCAACATGATTCTTTTGCTGTCAACTGTCAACTTGACAGTTGACGGCAGATTTTTTTCTAACTTGACAGTTGACAGGGGAAAATATCATGTTGACAGCAATAATTTTTTAAAACTTCATCTTGGTGGTTGTAAGAAAATCGTGCTGATTTTGAAGTGCATGTTTTTTTTTGGTGTGGCCCTTTACGGCTTCCATAATACATGAGTAACGTGGGGAAGATCATTGTGAACATAGAGCTATGTGTGCAATATACTGTACACGACTATGGTGTAAAACATACTAACCTCAAGGAATTGAATCTAAAGATGAATTTAAGAACCAAACAGTACAGTCAGCCCTTGCTTCCTCAGATGTGGAAAATGCAAGGAAATTTGTCTGAGGAAGCAAATTATCTGAGGAGTTAAGTCCAAATATTGTAGAAAACAAAGAGATAGTTCCTGATCTCCTGTCTGAGGGATCTGAGGAATCAAAGGGTCGAGGAAGTGAGAGTTGACTTCCCAGTAGCTTATAATTCCACCACCATCATATATCTATAATGAGATAATATATCACTATATAAAACTTAGAACTATATATGACTGCTGTTTGGTTTTATCTATTTCAACACGTTTTAATTTTAATAATCTTTCATTCCAATTTGTATTATCATTATTATGTCAGTCATATTACACTTGTGTATCGCAGGTTGGTATTGTAATACTATTGGT
Organism: Acholoe squamosa; assembly: GCA_949317995.1. Lineage (NCBI taxonomy): Eukaryota > Metazoa > Annelida > Polychaeta > Phyllodocida > Polynoidae > Acholoe > Acholoe squamosa. The sequence continues at coordinate 12,728,874 of OX439042.1, forward strand.
GAAAAGTTCCCAGCATGCATGAGTTAAACCTGAATTTAAAAAAATGGGGGGAAGAGTTTGTCAAGACAAAAAAAAAAGTAATTATATCAATCAACCAATCCAGTCAACCCCTGCACGACAGTGCCTCACCTAATTTGCGGGAGGGTGCGATGTGTACGATATTGTTCCTAGGGGTCAAGACAGAGGTCAAGAACACTTTCAACTCAGAGAGGTCCTAGCATTCCAATGGGCTTTTGCACTGCTGGAAGGGTATCCCGAAGGGTATCTTGACGAACAATATGCAGAAACGAAGATAATTTTCAAAATCATTTTTTTCATGCTTGACGTACTCTTTGAATTTGTCTTGAACACCAGTGTAAAGGACCACTATTCCTATGAGCTATGCCGCATCGACTGGAGGCGATTGCAGATAAGCTATATAGACAGTGCACTGAGTTCTCAATAGCTCACTTTAAAACATCAATTTCGGTTCCACCCTTAGACTTCCACTCACCCTATGAACGCAACCCTGGCGAGTAACTCACCAGGGCTGCACCCATGCATGATGGCGACCCTGCAGGGCTGATATAGGCCACAGGGTGAGCCCCCAAAAGGAGCTTAGAAAATAACGTTCGTTCCTCAAACGGGGGGAGTACTTTTTGAAGGTGGATTCTTATAGGCATTGGTCCTATTAATGCCATATAAAAAGTTGTCCGCTTAGAATCCTGCAGTTTTTGCGTAGCTCAAGGTCAAAGGTCGGGAATTTCCCTCTATAAGCCTATACAGAGCATCTATATGAATAGGTAGGGGTATTTTCATCAAGGATATTCTTCATCTTGCAAATGTTAAACCTGGGTTAAGTTCATGCCTAAGACTTACAAAATGAGATTGATAAAATCAAATAGTATACTGTATTTAGAATAGAGTACAGATCACTTCAAAAATGACCAGTTTGGGGCTTTCCTACTGCCAGCCTGCTGGGGGCTGCCTGAGGTAGGCACAGGTGTCCAGTACAATACTCTGCTTAATACTTACAGGGTGCTCAGGGTGTATGTGCAGTGGCAAGACGACCTAGACTCTATAAGATGGAATATAATGATTCTTCTCCGAGACATATATCTATAATGAGATAATATATCACTATATATATCAGAATGGGATAGGGCTTCCACCTAGCAATACATACAGGACACACTGGAAAGGTTTAGATACGTTATATAACGTTTATAAAACGTTTTTCAAACACTATAAATTGTACATACAAAAACGTTTGTATCTAGAAATTAAAAGTGCTTTAAAATTTTCTAGATACAAACGTTTGCATTTAGAACGTTTAAAACGTTTAAAACCATTTTTTAATGCAAACATTTGAATACAAACCATACAGGAACGGTACTGAACATTTTCAAACGTTTGTTGTTCACTGGGTAGTTTCTTTGAGCAGTTGCTCCTAACAATTATTGTAGAGATATTGATAGAAATTTATTAACACAATCATAAACTAAAGAAAAAGCAAATGAATATCAGAAAACATTTTTTGAGATGATTAGAACCCTAGGACCTCTGAATAAGGGTCCCAGATGATAACCACTATACTATCAGGCTTACTGTACACAAAGCTTGCTTATACATGGGGAAATACACTACCAGAAAGTAATACTTTGGTCGCATATACAGCAGTATGTGACAAACTGCACCTCCACCTGGTGTCTACATCTATCAACAGGCACTACTTTAGGACCCCTTCCCACCATGCATAGGGCACAAGACCAGAGTCTAGGACGCTAGTACTTAACTCTGGGACCAGTTTGGAAAGCACCCATATTATCATGAGGACCATATTACTTGGGTATGAGGCTTTAACCCTCTCAGGGCCGCTAATACAGAGGTGCATCGTGACAATCGGTCATCCTGATGCACTCGATTGTAGCATTTCATACTGATCCTGCAGCGATGTATCAACCGGTGAATCCTGTATGATCAGAATGATCCATGAAATTATAGCCCTGGCGAGTTACTCACATGCGGACCAATGGTCATGATGTTCAGTGCACATTGAGTCTCTGAGGGTTAACATAACTATGCAGCCCCAAAGAGTTTGACATTGGACCCTTCAAAGGCGCTAATACATGAGTGTACTATGCTCATTGGTCGGCATGATGCACCAATGCAATGGTGGCTAGTCTGCTTACGAACACTTCATTGGTGCATCATGCCGACTGTTCAGGGTGTATGAACCCCGTAAGGGTGGCATGATACATAGATGTCGCCCCGGCAGTTAACTCACCAGCTACATTTGTGCAACATGACGAAGAATGGGCATGATGCATCATCATATTTGTGACTCTTAAAGGGCAAAGGCACCTTTTATTATATCATGCCTATCATGGTCACCAGTATACTTCGTAGGTGTATCATGCTGATCAATCCACCTGGACTGTGATGATTCCATAGTGCATGGGCAATGCAATGAATGAATGCAGTCTTGAAGGGTGCCCAAGTAGATTGGCCACCACTGCATTTGTGCATCATGATGACTATTGGACTCAGTATGGAGGCCTAGTGGAGCCGCCATTTTGAATTTCGCTGGTTGAGGTGAAACCCACTGATATCACATACCATGATGGGTACCTTGACCCTGGTTAACAACCACTTCCAGGGACATGCTGGTCCCACCCTATCAGTTCTTATCAGTGTGTGTCGCCAGAACCAGCTCCAGACCAGCTAGTGGTCAATATGACAGGAGTGCACTAGCGATAAGACCATGCATGATATATTAATCATATTTATATACTAAAGGGGGCCTAGCACTGACTTTTAACAACATGGGTACCTGCCAACAGATCATGCACAAATCCACGGGAACCAGAGGAAAGTTTGCAACGATCTGATTGGTCAATGGGTGGTCATGTGACCTTTTAATGTGGATGTGCATTCGCCATGCTAGCCCCCCTTTAAAGTCCATAGTGTGCTTATCAGAAGATATCTTACAGATACTGATTTCAGATAAAAACCCGACCAAATCGACCACCCTGATCGACATATCATGACCATTCCTAAAGGTCGATATTAGGATATCCCTACATTTACATCACAGTTGGGATGTCAGTGCTTCAGCTCAATACAGAAACCAACACTGCTGGTGGCATTTCCTGTCACTAGACCTGTACTTCATTTCTATAAGTTCATTTGTTGACCATGGATGATGGATATGAAGACGTGGATGACAAACAACCGCTTATCCAGGCGGGGCCGGATGAGGGACGTCTTAGCAAAGGTAATTCTGATAAAGGTGACTGATTATAATGTTTATAATTGATACCATTAACCTATGGATTTATTTGTATTACTTCCTAAAACTTCGCATGTTTAAGGTGGCATGTGGTTGGTAATTCAGCCTAAACTAAGGGACCTTCTTGCAGACCCTGGCACATTGATTTCAAGGTGAAAAGACGTGTAAAAGTAAAATCAGGGTGATTCAAGAGGACAATTCAAAATACCTGCACTAACTATATCATTTTCTGTGTAGCTCAAGGTCAAGCTTTTTGGTACTGAGTAGAGCTTACATTGATTATTACAGAATAATACACGTGCTTATGCTTGTAGCCATGAAGCAGATACCGTAAAACCCCGTGCATAAACCACACCCACGTATAAGCCGCACCCAGACATTAGGAGGATGCTATAAGCCGCAGGAGGGGACTGAAATGGTCCCTAGTAAAGGCTCCATAATACCTCACGTTTAGGGCACACCACGTCTTTAAGACAATGATATAAGGAACATCTGGGGCTTGAATTTGGGCAATTTAGTTTTCTTCTGTAGTATGATATACTCAACTGTAAGGTGCACCCCCAATTTATGCCATAAGACACACTAGGGGATTCTCCTCGCACATTTCAACAGTAGGGCAGAATAAAGGTGTCAATTCTAGTATGAGAGATTCGTAGATGGCAGGGGCCATGGCTGTCTACACACACTGTACAAAACATGTTGTTGAAATAATGGCACAATCACTCTCCTAGCAAATAACCAAGAGCTGAGTGTGCGGCTTATATGGGGGCTTTACTGATAAGTCGGATCAGACACCCAGACCCAAAGTATTTAACTCTTCAAAGGTCAAGAGTGTACAAAAAGTGCACTTTTGCGTCACTGCTGCATGATGCCCATTGGCCAGCATGATGCATAATGGCGAGCCTAATGGACTGATACACTCCCAGAGTGTTGTCAGGATGCTCAAGTGGGCATGATACACTCCTGCATCAACCTCCATTAAAGGGTTAATGCACAGTCAGCCTTTAAAGGGTTGAGTATCAAAATATGTACAGAATCCTCCTATAACTGTCCCTGGTGCTATCTGAGAAAATGGACCAAGGAAAGAATATTAGTTCCTCCCCCTTTACATGATCTTCACCTGTATCTCCAAAAGCATCCTCCAGACCCACTTGTATATGATTGACCTTATACAGGTCACAAAGCATGGAAGAAAGTAATTTATACATGTATTTTACCCAATAAACTACTCTTAAAAAGTTAGGGGTGCAAGACTTTGGTATTTATAACATCAGGGGTCATTCCACTCATTTGTCACATGTCACGTGACGGGACTGAGTTTCACATGATTTTTCACTATAGATACTATGCATTGCGTCCTTACCAACCAGTATTGGTAGAGACCGCTGCTCATGCTTTATCGTTTTACAAATATGTAACCAAGGCATGTCAAACTAGTCATGTGAGCCTGAGTGGCCAGATCGTATTTTGGAATAAAGAGATGGTTGCCTACCAGAATCCGCTTCATTTCTTGTCTCCACTACATGTGCATATATAATGCAAAAAAGACAGAAAGTTTCTTAATCAATAAAGCGAGGCAATGCCCGAGGTAATGATATCAAACCTTGGGTATCATATCAATTCTTCAATATCTGCACAATTCTCATTTCAGACACAAGCAATAGTTGTTACATCCCTTGCCGCTTTGTCATAATGGGCATGATGACGGGTGGATTCTTCACTGCCTTCGCACAGAGAATGGGCTTCAACATTGCCCTGGTTGCCATGGTGAACTTCACCGAACCTGCAGACAATGTCACTTCAAACTACTGTCCTGCAAATCCACTTCCTGAAAACACAACAAGTGCCAAACATGTATGCAAACCTAACATTGTCCTACACTGTAGAAAATAACTGTCATAAAACTGAACAATGAACCATCGTTATTGCAGTGAACCAGTGTAGTCTTTACAAGAAGCCCCTGGTGGTAGTACAGTGGTACAAGGAACCCTTGTCAAAATAACAACAAATCTCTGTTAACTTTGGGACAAGACTATTTTGACAACATTCAGTTTTACTGTGTAGTACCATAATGGCCCCTTTAAGCACCGGGGTCTCAAATAAGCACCAGTCTCGCATAAACACGGGCCCCGGGTACAGAGATATTGAAATTACTCTTCAGCACTAAAAGCAGTATTCAAATAAGCGCCTGTCTCGTATAAGTGCCGCAGGTACAGTAGGAATGAAATTAATGAGTGCCTGGACAAGTGCACTTTGTGGATTTGCAAGGAAAGGAAAATAGAAGAAAAATAAAAATAAATCGCATATATGGGTATTTTAAATCTGTTTTCATCAATGGATGTTCCAAATTCAAAAGCCTACCAGTAGCCATGTGCTGAGAAAGTATATTATAAGGAAGGTCCTTACATTTTTTTGTGTTGTATTATATAATCTTTTTCTTGAGTTTCATGTATTTATAATCTAAATTGGTTCAGAAACTTGAATAGATCACTCTCTTAGATGTTTGTGATAAATGAGTGTGTTTAATGTAATTACACAGAAATCAGTGCCATGTCAAGCAGTCATTGGCAATTTGTTGTTCTAAGTTGACCAATTAATCAGCAATGTTCATTAAACTGAAAATGTTATCTTTATAGGAAAGGTTTTGTGACTACCAGGAACTTTGGCAGCTTAGGCATGCATATTGTATTATGGCCATGTGCAACAGGGATCTTTTTCGAAGAAAAATATTGATTTGTACATTTCAAACAGGAAGGTGAATTCAACTGGGATGCCAACCTTCAGGCTCTTCTCCTTGGTGCCTTTTTCTATGGTTACACTGTCAGCCAGTTTCCATTTGGCTACCTGGCAGAACGGTTTGGTGGGAAGGCTACTTTTGCCTTTACTGGTTTGAGTACAGGCATACTGAATTTCCTTATTCCTACAGTTGCAAGGTGGAACCCATATGCCCTCCTGGTTGTCAGAGCTATTCAGGGATTCTGTCAAGTAAGTCTAAATGTTTTACAAGAAGAACTTAATTTCAGATTTGTATATGTAGAATTCCTGTAAAGGTACATCTAAATTATCCTAGAATTTGAATTTTTATTATTTGATGAATAATAGCAGACTGCAGAGTTTGGTATCTTTATAATGTATAATATATTTTTTGCATTAATATATCACATTTATACATGAAGGGAAAAACTATATCGTATGGAGCCTTAAAACAGTTGATACAGTTCTCAGAACTAGTAATGAGAAATACCTGTACAATTAAATACACTGTAAGGTTTGCAGAGTTGATCATGTGAACCCCTTTTGTTTGAAAACAGGGTTCCATCTACCCTACATCATTGGTCTTGATAAGTCGGTGGGTGCCCCCAGGGGAACAGACCAGAATGTATAGTATCGTCAATGCAGGTAAGGCAACTAGTACAATTTGAATTTGAGAGAAAAAATATCAAAAGGGTCTTGATAACCTGGGCCATGGTTGTGAGATATGTTTTCGAGACATAGTCCTTAGTCGTAAGACATTATTCCTCCACAATATATCAGGGATTATGTATAGGTTGTGGGGATGTTGGGGATTTACAAATATAAGTGCTCCCTTTTGAGTTACCCAATTGGCAATCTACTGAGCACGAATTGTAAATAGCGCCTATAGATTGGAATGTCTAGATCAGTCCATTGCGCCTTGTGCCTGCCATTATCAACACAATGCTCTTCTTTAAGGAGCCCTTTGTGCCTTTGAGAAGCCTATGGTTATTCTTTCTTCCTATCAGTAATCCTGTCTGCTGCTTCAGAAAGGATAATTAGTGTAGTGAGTGAGATTTTTCATGGACTGCTTTTGCCATTCTTGCCACCCAGGTTCTACCATAGGAAGCATGGTGTCAAGTGCTGTCTCTGGGGTTCTGTGTGACTCCACCTTCCTGGGAGGATGGCCATCATCTTTCTACTTGTTTGGTGAGTGTTAGTGCAATGAGTGCTGAGAACTAGATCTACTACTAAAATGAATATAGTGTGTACTTTGATGCAGTTATAAATGAATGTGCATATTCTGTTTCCCGTTCATGGGACCAAATGATGCATATTTCTTCTCCTCAATTGGCTAAAAATGGGCAAATTTATAAAAACATAAAGCCTTGTTGAATTGATTCTTTAGGTACACTGAGTATTTTATGGACCATTGCGTGGCTGTTTCTGGCCTACGACACCCCCGCAGTACATCCCCGTATTACACAAGCAGAAAAGGATTACATATTCAAGGAAACTAAAAGCTTAGGTTCAGTCAAGGTTGGTATTACTTAAAAAAAAACACAGATAAGAAGTGGCAGGGAGAGAAGTTGGCAAGGGAATTACCTTAAACACATAGAGATGGCTTTCCTGACCTGAAAGTAATAGAGGTAGGGACTGGGGCAGCTCTAAGCAGCTCTGGGTTTCTTTACTTCATAAAGAGTCAATTTTCGAAAACAAAAGTGTCTGTGCCTTGAATATTGGCGCAACTTAATGCAGGTCACTGCAATGCATATAGTCTTCTCCATCTGGTACAAAAGGTGGTTATGATTTTGTGAGCAAAGGAATTTTAAAACTGTGATACCTTTAATTGGGTTTCAGAGTGTGAACCTTATAGTTGAATATTGCTAATAGAGTGCCTATATTAGAGTATTTAATTCGGGTTTCTGATTACAAATCCTGGGCCAACAGCTTTAGCATCGGGCCTGTTAATTTTGGATGCTGCTGGCCAGTGGTTGAAAAGGTTTGTGTCTACCCCTGTATAGGTTTTCCTTTTTGGTTTCAGTACTCCCACCCTCCTTGGTGTTCTGTCATTAAGTCCATCCCTCTATGGGCAGTATTCATAGTGATATGTACTGACAACTTCTGTTACTATGTCGCCTTCTCCTGTATGCCGATCTTCATGAAACAGGTTCTCAGATTTGACATATCACAGGTAGGCTGACTGTACTAGTTAGGTGACTGTTCAGGAGGTCATTTCTCAAGGCACTACGATCCTGCACAGTCCTACGACTTGGAGGGTGTAGTCGTAGTGTGTTAGGAAATGGGCCCATGGGGTCAGTTTCAAAACGATCAATTATCATATCAAATTGTTATACAATTACCAACATACCTGGTCAATCACTCTTAAAGTGGCCTAGTCCGAAATAATTCGCTTTCCTTCCCCATTTCGAAGCTCATATTTTAAGGAATTGTCAGATTTATACCCAAATTCCTACTTTTGGAGTGCATGCCATACATTGGAAATACACTTTAAAATGCCTATGGACCCCTTCTAATCTTGAATGACCTAAAGATAATATGGTGTTGTTACAGTGTGTAGAACACATTTCAACAAAACCTGAAAAATGAAAAAAAGAATTGACTAAATCAATTTAATGATGAGCTTATTATGGTATTGTTAAAATACATATGTGATCATTATGTGATTTATTTCACATATTGAAAATCTCTTCTGTTACAGGATGGAATTGTGTCATCTTTACCTTCCCTCATCCATTTACCAGTGAGTCTTGGTGTCGGTGTTCTCGCAGACTTTATCCGTAAAAGACAAGTTCTTAGAGTTATCAACATCCGGCGTTCTGCAACTGTGGTTGGTAAGTAATTAGTAGATGGACGAATTATGGTTATGCACATGACCCATTCCGATAAAAGATGTCACATTTCTATGGGAGAGGGCCATTTTTGCGAACTCAGAATTAGAGTATGAAACCTTTTATCATTGATAGCCGTATATCTTGGCTCTTTAGAAAGGATCCTTCCAGTCACTAGCTCCCAATGGTTAAGTTTTTATTGTTTTTATTTAGGTCACTAATACAATTCAAGAATACTTATAAGATGCATGTGGAATACATTAAGCCCTCCAGTTATATTTTACAGTTGTAGACTCCTCAGGGATTACATTAGATATGAAATATTATAAAATGTGGAAAATAGAACTGCATCTATGATGCTATTCCATTGTTCACCTTTTTTGTAAATATGCAAGATATGATTGATCTATTACAGTAAGATATTTTTGAGCTGTCACAATAGTTGGTCATGGCATTTGTATTTAAAGCCAACAGTATGTAATGGAAAATGTTTTTAATTAATCAAACTAAACTGAATCCCCTCCAGGTGAGTTTCTGCCTGGCGTCTTTTTGCTGCTCATTGGTTTTGTCGGGTGTAACAAGGCTGCTGCTGTGACGTTACTCATGTTGTCTGTTGGTGCCAACTCATTCTGCCTTGCAGGACAAGGAATGTCCATATTTGATATTGCTCCAATGTATGCAGGTAAGAGTTGGTGTGCATAGTTTTCCTTCTGCATTTCTGGAAAATATAAGTGAGGTCGTATGTGTATAAACTGTCAATGATGTTAAAAGGGTCACAGAGAAATGAAGATTTTTGGCATCTAGAAGCCTGGAATCTGATAATGCACCCATAAAGCTATATCCCCTGAAAGCCCTCATTCATCTGCATCTGCATTAAGTACATCATGGACCCCTGTTGTTAGGGAAGTAATATATAATGAATAGACTTGCACGAGTTGGCTTCAGGGGGTGATATGAGCCGTAGGCGAATGCTTATATTAAACCCCTGAAGCCAACGAGCCAACTATGTTATGTTCAAAGCATTTCGCTATATTTGGTACATAAGCTGCAAAAATGGAGAATTTACTTTCGTGTCTAGGTAGATTTCAAGATGTCCGCCCCGCTGTCCGTTTGCCATGAATTTTGGGTGCTTTTATTGTGAGATATTTGAACTCATATTAACCATTTTCGGCACTGAAAACTCTCTAACCGTGTTATAATATGGAGTATGATACACATATATGAATGTAATTTGACGAAGTTTCAGCAGAACTGACCACATATTATTTTCGTCTTGGCATTAGATCTAAAGTGTAGCCACAATCTTTTCCTGTCCCATACTTTTTGTCTTTGATTTCCAGGATCTTTGATGGGTATTCTCAATGGTGTAGGGAATGCTTTTGGCTTTATCACACCATTATTTGTTGCCAAAATAACGAACAACTCAGTAGGTGTATTTTGCTTTTCACTGGACATTCAGCTGATGATAATATATTATATATAATACTGGCTTTTGAACAATATGCTGTGTTTAGAGTGTCTATAATGATATATGACTTAAATAGACAATTAGCATTACTAACATGTTACTAAAAATCATCATTATTTTTTTTTTCAGGGGGACCTAGTAAAATGGCGGACGGTATTCTGCATTAGTGCAGCGATATACACCTTTGGTGCTCTTGTCTACTGCCTTTTTATTACGGACAAAGAAGAAGATTGGGCCAAAGACAGGAGGAATACTGAGACACAAGAAAAAGAAGATACCTCGGCAAATACACCACCAGATAACTTAAATTGATGTGTACAATTTTCGGTTAAAGTGGAAACAAAGACCAATATCTTTTCTATTGATTCTGGAACAGTAATGAAGGACGAGTAGCTGCGGTCTGGGCTAAACTGAGTCCAAATGACCCGGCCCTATTTATTAACAAGTAATAACATATTAATACAGAGAAATAACATAAAAAATAAAATTGAAGCAGTGGAAGAGTCCCATGTGTGTGCCCTTAGACTAGCAGGCTGCAGTAGTGGGTCACTGCCCACAGGTATGTTCAGTAGCAGTGTGTGTGTGTGTGTGTGTGTGTGTAGGAGTAGCAGGTGGGTGAGTAGTAGTGGTACTGACCGTATCAATACATAGACCAATCAGGATTGGTCTCACCCATTGATTCTGGAACAGTAATGAAGGACGAGTAGCTGTGGTCTGGGCTAAACTGAGTCCAAATGACCCGGCAACACCAGAACAATGATATAGTCCTGATACTCTACACATTAGTATGTCTAAAAAGTAGCTTTCAGTGCTGTGGCGACTATATTGTCTATATCTATCCTGGTACCAAGTGGTTTGGCTAAGTACAAAAGAGCAGACAAGCTTGTCCAGTCACCGGTGTATCTGATGTCCTCTAGTGGGATACCGCACAGGTGCATAAAGGCAGTGCCTGAACGTCTCAGAGAATGTATTCCGGCCCTGTTTGCATCTATCCCAATAGTACTTAGTAGGTGTTTCAGGAACTTAAGTAGTGCTGAGTATTGTAATGGGACCAGCGAATTCCCTTTGCGTACTAGGAAGGCGGGTGCTTCAGGGTCTGTCGTTGGGGTACTGTCAAAGTGTCTCTTGAGTAAAGATACTGCACAAAGTGGTGAGTTAGGGACTCCTACGACCGGGATGTGGTGGACTCTCTGTCCAAATTGGATTGTTTTTGAGCTTGAAACCGTGACAATCATTCCCCAGCTAGTGAATGATACAGACTTTCTTCTTAGAAAGTGTGGTGATACTTTTGCTGCGTTGTCTACTACTAGGTTGCTCTTCCTGAGAAGGGTCCTGAAGCTAGTAACGATGCATGCCCACATAGCTAAATGGTCAGGTACTGCTAGATTCACCTTTGTAAACATGTCCAAGAGTGCATTTAAACTTATCACTGCACTCACGTAATTGTCTATAGTGCTATACTTCAAGTCCGAAGACAGGTACACTGAATATCGACACATGGTCTGAACCGAAGTGGGTACGACTATAGAGGCAGAGATGGTACAGAACACAATAAATCTTTTCCATTGGCTGCATTTAGTTTTCCAGGTGGAAACGCTCCAAGCATGCGCTCTCGCTATTGCCGCTTTCATGTCCAAATCTTCGCATAGCTTAGCCGCCGCTACAACATAGATACATAGGAAGGTTATGCGGGTAATATAACACTCTTGACAAAGCATCTGCAAGGACATTAAGTCGTCCTGGGATATGTAATGCTACAATATGGCAGTTATAAAGAGCTGTAAGCCAAAACAGTTCTCTCAGGAAGTCCATCGCTCTTGTATTTGTACTTTTGCCCTTATTCAGTGCGCTTACTACATGGGTGTTATCCGTGTAACAGACAATTTTTCTATTGCGCCATAAAGGTCCCCACCTATTAATTGCCATTAAGATGGGGTATAGCTCCCTGATGTTTATGTTTTCAGGCACGAATTGACTAGGTGGTGGGAGGCAGTGTCCATGACTGTCTATGTTCATACTGATCCTGCATCCCCAACCTGCACATATCCAGTCCTTGCCATACCTGACACCGTAGCCCCTGTCTGATGCGTCCATGTATAAGTCACTTTTTGTGGACGGTAGAGTGCTGACAATTTTTGCTTCGCCATTAAACCACTTTGCGAATCTTAGCCACCAGTCTAGGTCCTTGAAGAACCCGGTAGAGAGGGTTATGTACCTTTTAGTGCTCGTGAACGCAGATAACATGCCTATGACTCTGTGCGAGAATGTCCTGCCCCCCCTGACTAGTAGAGCAGTGTGCTAAGATCCCGCATAAACGGCGCAGCTGTTTCTTGGTTGCCCTTCGGCGACCTACAAAGAAACGTAGCTCACTGTGCAATTTATTGATCTTACTCTCCGGTAGTCTGAGGCACATTTGTAGTGAGTCAATTTCTATCCCTAGATAAATTTGAACTTGTGCAGGTGAAAGAACCTTCTTATAGGATAAGAAAAAGCCCAACGAGTGGAGTGTGCTATGTAGAAACAACTGTGCTTTTTGGCACTCAGCATATGAGTTACCCATGGTAAGTAAGTCATCGAGATAATTAAAGCAATAATAACCGTTAGCTCTCATATAACGAGCTATGCTGTCAGTAATCCTATTAAAGAGGAATGCAGCCATTCTAGTGCCGAATGACACGAAGTTGTCCACTAAATACACTTTCTGTGAGTCGAATGTTCACTGTAGGCCCTGGAATTGCCTATCACTTGGCCTAATCATAATAGAGCGGTACGCTGCAGATATGTCTGTGACTGCCATGAACATACCGGGTCGGAGCACCTTAGTCACATCATCGATGCTAGTGTAACTAAAGTGGTGGAATGTCTCGTTCATATGTGAATTAATAGATAGACCTTCTGGTCTACTGGCGTCCGTTACCGGTCTATAACCGCCATCTCTTTTCTCAACTGCACCTAAGGCGTGGATGCAAGTAGGTGCTGCTGTGACTATAGACAATTTGCCTTGGTCTACTTCTGTCTTTAGCAGGTTATCAATGAAGTTCCTTGCTTCTTGGGGTACATAGTTCTTAGTGCTATACTCACTGATATGTGTGTTTGGGTCCACTACTTTAAACCCGTGCATTATGCCGTCCATTAGGAAAGAGGCGTCATAATCCCAACCATTTGTACCATAAACTGAATTAGGACCTCCACTAAGCATTGATAACCAGCCTGCGGGTTTTATTTGAGATCTGACCCCTTTTAGGATATGGGTGGAGTTAATATCCCACAATGGAGCATAGTTTCCATAAATTGACAATAATTCTGATATGTCCGAAGTACACACAAGTGAGTCTCTATCACAATAAATGTCTGGTAAATTGTTGGTTGTTACATTGACCGCGGAACCGTAGGAATCCGGAATATCATGGGCACCGTCAATATTATTTGTACATCAAGATACGCGGGAGTGGATCGGTGGTGCGAAAAAGGTTGACCCCCCTCCCGCATTATTGTTTGCTCCACTGCTTGTGGTTGCTGGTTGATTTTTGCACCCCCCTTTTGCTGGGTGGGGGCCCTTACACACCGCGCATACGTGTTGCCTGTTACATGGGTTATACCAACATCTAGTGAAATTGAACAAAGCACAAACATCCGTAGGGCAATGGATTCTGTTTTGAGTAGAGGGGCCTTTACCTTTAGTGCCTTGTTTGTTACCTGCTTTTAATCTGGCTAATTCAGCCTTCAAATCCTGTACCACCTGTAGGTTATCGGAGCCCAAATTATCAGAGACTGATGCGTGCTCAGCTGTCTGAAATCCGGGTAACTCCCCTGAAATCACTCTAGTAGTGAGATCATGCTCATATTTAGCTAGTGCACTCGAGGTATATGTGGCATTGAGGCCCTTCCTAGCTACGAATCTCATATGGTCACCGTAACTTTTTGCAGACCACTGTGGTAAATTAGCAATAGCTAACTTCTCCTGGACACATGTCATACCGTATATTAGCTCTCTATATGTCATATCAGAGTAGACTTTGTCAGTGGGAATGTGGTAATCTGGCCTTAACCAGTGTTGTGACCTCTTTTTCTTAGAAGCTTCACCTATCTTAAATAAAGTGGATAACAAGTCACCTTGGTCCTTTGCATCCAGGTAGCCGGCAAGGTCCCCCTCCACGCCCATATTCTCAGCTGTCAGGCCTGCAGTTTATAATCCAGTCTGGATGGTAGCAGAGGGGGGAAGCTTGGGTGGTGTGATCCTGTGTTGTTGATGTTGTGTGTCAGGCAAAGACCCAGTGTAGGGTGTCCCATCCAAGTAATACAGCTGTGGTACCTCCTGTGCTGCTGTGGTTGGGACTGTAGCACTGCCTACTGGGTTCTGCTTAGCCTGATTGAGCAATTTTTGCTGTTTTCCAGCCAAAAAAAGCATAAACTCCTGCTGTAAATTGTCTCCCTCGGCGAAAGCAGAAGGAACGCCATCTTGCACTCCCGAGCGTTCACGAACATTGCCGAACTTGCCCGAGCCGACGTAATCCGAAGCTTTCCGACCTAGGCTGTCGGCCGCGCTCGGTATATCCTCGTTGGTTAATATGCTGCTTGCGTTTGCTCTCCGGTGCATATCGTAATCCAGGCCGTGACCGTTCTTTTTCAATCCGCTGTCGGAGTTTACGTACCCGAAGAAACCCGAAGTGGCGTTCGGTATTCTCCGTACATCTGCCGACCGTCCCCGACTCTCTCCGAGCCCGTTTTCGGCGGCATTCTGGTATCTCCGTATGTGTCCGGCCGTGTTTGGGTTGGATATGCCTTCGGAGGCGCTCGGCAAGGTCCGTACGTCTTCGGCTTTGGCGCTGCTGGCTGCATTAGTAAACGTTGTGTACTCCACTCGGTCGTCGACGTATCTGCTGCTGCTCCTGGGTGCGTTCGTAAACGCGTCTCCCTGGTGAAAGCTGCTATTAGGTGCAGTCAAATCATGAAAATTTACGAATGCACCCATCCTCTTGTGTGCAGCACTCTGCTGCTTCTGCTGTATGTCTTTGAGAGATTTTTTGTAATCCTCCTCCAGTTCTGCATTCTCTAAGTCAATTAAGGCTAGCCTTTCTTCTAACACTAAGAGGTCACCTTTTTTCCTTAGTAGACCTGCCTTTTCTTCTGCTATAGCAATCTTCTCCTGGAGGATAGCTTCTGGTGACTTGGGGGGCTGTGTATTGCTCTGCCTTCTCTCTCCCAGGGGGGTGGCCATATTGGAAGCTCCTTGGTCTCCCCCTTCTTCCTCATGAAAAACTGCATTACTCCTGGTCTCCTCCGTGAGTTTGTGGTTTAGCACCCCACAGTTGGGACAGTGCTTTTTGTTGCCATGGTATGACTGTTGGCATACCAAACAAACCACCATGATACATAAAAAAAAACAAAAAATTGAAGCAGTGGAAGAGTCCCATGTGTGTGCCCTTAGGCTAGCAGGCTGCAGTAGTGGGTCACTGCCCACAGGTATGTTCAGTAGCAGTGTGTGTGTGTGTGTGTGTGTGTAGGAGTAGCAGGTGGGTGAGTAGTAGTGGTACTGACCGTATCAATACATAGACCAATCAGGATTGGTCTCACCCAACATGCAAGCTGAAATTTCTAACTGACACATACATTTGAATAAAGTCTTGGAAAATAAAGAAATGGATTCAATTGTGTGTTGTAAGTGATTTTCTACAATTCAAAACACCAATGAATTAGCACTGTTTTGAATGAAACAGGGTTTCCCTGACTCTTAAACATCTGTCTAATTTATCCTTTTCTTCCTTGACCCTTCAAAAGCACATAAACTTAATAGGTATAATTTTATTTTGCTAAATGTTTTGTTAGGTTAAACTGTGAAAGCCATATTATGTAGACAGCCAAATCCTTTCGCTCAGCCTTAAGACTGAAAATTGTAGTTTTTGCCAATAAAGATTCACTCTCCCACTAAATTTAGGTGTTGGGAAGGTCTCGGGAATCGATTGAATTATTCAATCCCGACTTGTGAATACTACAAGAATTTCCTACAAGAAACTCCTGAAAACATGGACACACCAGAACATCTTGTGATCATTTCATCCTATACACAAGTTCGATTTCTGAGTAAATTCCGGTAAAGCTAAGGTGTTTCCAAAGGGTAGGTTCAGACGCGTGGGTCACCAAGAGTAAGTTTAACAGGTACCAGAGGGAGGTCTGAGCTTATCAGACACTCGTAATCAGATTAACCCCACTGACGGTCTGGCTCACACCTTTATACGTCGCAAGCGGGGTGGCAACATGGAGTGGTGTAGTATGGAAGCTGGGAGAGAGGTGCTGCCACCTCTTGACAAGCATAACCATCACCTACTCGAGCCAACCATCACTCGGAACGCTGGTCAGCCTACAAGACATTTGACTAGTATGTAAACCATGCCCCTACAATATTAAGGTGTGTTATAACGTCATCTCCTTTAATCTGTCTCATCTATTCTTCACTTGAAACAAATTTGGTATACCATATTAGGTTCTGTAATGTGGCTCATTTGTAACAATTATTAGTAAAACCCATAATGACTATGACATTTGAATTCTTCTCAAATTAGAAGTCAGCTTGATCAGAATGTCAGTACTTGGTTAAAAACCTCTGGTGGATTGATTCAGAACTATAATGAGACTGATTCTCGGGAGGGACTTGAGATATTCCCAGGAACTGAACATGTTTTCCTTTTCTTGAGGATAAGATGTTTTGGCGTGTCCACATTTCCAGGGAATAATCACGTTCTCAGAACTTGAGATTTACTCGAGTGTTGGTCATGTCCCTAGATTTGTCCAAGTTATGAATGTTCTAAAATCAAGTCCTGTTCAGTGGGCTTTCCCGAGGCTAGACATACCTGTATCTTTGTGTTCGACCTTCAGAGGTGTAATTCATCAAAGTCATTTTAGGAAACTCTCCCGAGGTATATATCAGGATGTCAAATTTACTATTTTCCTAAACCCTTAAGATGACTTGCCAGACAAAATGTTTGTCAGGCTTCAAGTTTGACAAGTAATTATTAACTGCAAAGGTTATTAGAGAGACCCTGGGTCGATTTGGGGTTTTAAGACACCTAAATTCTTCAGAAATGACACATTCCCTCACTTTGCATCAAGATATCTTCATGTTATGCTGTTTATATCATGAAAATAACATAACATAGGATCATTTAGAACATACAAATCATGTAAATTGTCTTTGTTTACATGAATAATAGCATATATGTAAAACTTTACTTCATCAAGAAGGAATAAGACGCCCATGCACACAATGCTTTTCCTATGGGGAAATGATGTGTTTCTGATGGTAGAACTTGGTACTAAAAAAGGGCAAGAAAAAATCAAAACTGCGTCATAACTTTTGGAGTTTCAAGCAATGTATGCAGTGCCATTCCATATGTTAGAATTGCACCACAATTTAAACTCAGGAAACCCACCTGCGAATTCACTAACTTTACCTAAAAATCAAATATATTCACCAAACTTTCTGAAATAGCTTCCAGACATTATATGTTTATCATAAATATATGTGCCAGCTAATGCTTTGTCTAAGTTAGACTAAATGTATTCTCATGTACTACATCACAGATGTCTGTATATGAAGGCAGTACCCTCAGTCCCTGCACTCCCATACATATGTGACACACACACCCATTCCCTCCCATCAAAAACACCCGCTATTCCACGGATTTCTAGAGAGAAAAGACTCCTTTTTGTGAAAAAACATGGATCTGTCAGGGCAAATAAACACCCATTTGTTCACAAAAAGGGACCTCATTTCTTTCATAGAAACAATCCTTCATCACATTTCAAGAACTTTGTCATTCCAAAAGACCTCTTCGGGGGGGGGGGGGGGGTGGAAAAAATGCCCTACTTTCCTGTTTTAGGAAATGAGTGTGTGTGTCAGTGTAGCATAGAGAGTGCAGAGACCGAGACAGTACCGATATCCTCTGTCACACGAGGGGTTATCAACATAGTTCTGAGATGAATTCGTGACATATTTAGATATCAACTAGTGGCTTCGCCACTAGATAGTGGGGGCAAACTGCACCCCTTCCCCATTATCTCCCCCACAGCCCACAGTCTATACCCACAGCTAACCCACAGCCTAAGCTCCACTAGAGCCCCCTGGTGTCTTACAGCAGAAGCGCTTATCTTAGCGGCGCTTAACTTAGCAACGATGTGTATCCTAGCAACATCAAACAATTTTACACTCTCCTAGCAGATTCTCTCGGAGGTTAGATTTTCAGTAAATAGGGGGCCTATCTCTGGAACTACCTGTCCAATTTTAATGTATGACCCCTCTAATTAAAGCCCTCGGCGAGTACAGTCTAGATCTACAAAGATCGAGAGATTTCCCTCAGAAGGAGCACCAGAATGGGCGCCGATCTGTCTGGATCGAGATCCAAAATGGCAGCCATTTTAGCATGTCTGATGAATTTTGAGGCTATAAAACGTTTTACCAAAACATAGATTAAAGAAAACTCGAATAGTAAAACATTAGGAACAATCAAGTTGATATAATACCAAAAAGTTCTGAAAATATATTTGTTGAATTGTCTGTATATCAGGTCGAGTTAGCTGGCACTTTTCTAACTGGTTCATAGCCTGAAAATTTTGCTTCATCTGGTACCTCACGAGCACCAAAGTCTAAAGCAGTCATTCATTGGGAAAATATAACCAGCGATCTAAACAGGTTCTAATTCCTTAATCTTGAAAGAAAATCATTTACGTTGTAACCATGGTCTGATAAGATTCCCTTTTCATTTCTTTTTGTGAACATTTATCTTTATTGCCGACAGAGGTTGATATATATGAGGATATATGTGTACTATACATGAAAACGAGTATGTTCACTGAACTGAGATTACATAAACACCACATGAATACAGCACTAACAGTGTGGAAAGATCATATACCCCTGGCAATGAAGAAAGGTAAGCCTTCTACCGACCCAAAGGTGCAGTGGTAGATTATTCTAGACCTACCTGTTAATTGTCCAGCTAATTATTATGTATATATATATATATATATATATATATATATATATATATATGGAACTATATACACTCGTGTATATTTATATAATTAGCCGCGGACGGTTAGGGACTACTTGCAGCGCGCATTGGTATCTATGATGTCATAGTATGATGTCATGGTAAATAACTCCTCCAGTATATAAGGGGGAGTTTCAAAGTAACCATCAATTGGCTCGATTCACCTGTACAGGTAACACCACGCTGGGTGTTCCTGGAGTTTTAAATTGTTTTTTCGTGTTTAACCCGGGATTCTTTGATCAAGATAAGTAGAAAAACAACTAGAAGTACGAAATCGGCTAATTATTATGTTTATATATATATATATATATATATATATATATATATATATATATATATATGAGAGAAAATTAGAAAAAAAAACAGGAGAGACAAATGATCTTAAATGGCTGTCAATCGAACCCTGTGCAACCCTAGGTAGCCCCAGGAACTAGTGACTTCAAAAAGGATTTAGTGCCTAGTTTGAATTAATAATGTGAGTCAGTTAGTCGTCTCTCAGCAGAAAATTCATTCCAATATATTGCTACAATATTCAACACTTTTTCTGTATGCCATGCAGTTTGCTTGTGGAACTGCCAATACTGGACCATCAAAGGCTCTTGTATAGATAAGCCCCTATTATCCCTATATTCAGCTTTCAGAGACCTAATGTACATATAGTTCATTACGTGACATGTTCTCCTATCTTTCAGTAGTGGCATTGCTGCTAGAGTATGAATATAATTGGTGTCTCTCATGTCATGGTACATCCTAAAATTAACAGTTTTGCAAACATTATTCAAGTGAACATCATATTTCAAGGTACTTGTAGGACAGTTTCGAGGATTTTGTCATTTATAGACGGATTAACATTTGTATTGTGTAATCAGTGACATTGATCAGTGTAGGTTGATAAACAGTGCATCTCAGGTCATTGATCGAGACAATGAGTACCAGTAGGTGGAGTGGTATTGATTTAAAAATACTATAGATTATGGTAAGAAGTGTGGGCCTATCCAGACCTAGGTTCCGTTTATGGCAAAGCCCGGGGGGCACTTCCGAAATCTTGGCTACTTTAACATGATTTCAAGCGAAAAATGTTCCAAATCTACAATATTGGGCCCCTTGATTGGGGTACAAAATCTGGAACTTTGTTTGTACATAGAACCTATATAGAAAAGATGGGAATGTGACCCCCCCAAGGGTAGCAAAGCCATGAAACTCAGGATGAGGCTAATGCTATTCCCACCTTTTAGCAGGTGAGCAAAAAAGGAAACCTCTGAGGCAGAGTATTAGGCTATCATTTCTGTTTAACCACTCAATTCTGACCCTACAAGATATTGTCATACCTCTATATTGATGACTGAGTGGGTTACTACTGCACTTATCTTTGATTCTTTGGCTCTAATCACTGTAGTAGCTTATACCACATTGCTGCTAGGAAGTATGGTTGTTGTTGTTTTTATTTTCAGGCAATAAATCTCAATACAAGTACAATATGAGTTTTTTAACCAAATGCCCCCCCCCCCAACAATGGTTCATGTGTTCAGTGTGTTTAGTGTGTGCAGACTCGTCCTGGTACTTGGTCACTCTCTGTTCTTATCACTTATCACAGTATTATAAGAAACGCCTCCTTAGATTCTGCGTGTTGTACATTCGCTGCAAGATGATCCCACAGTTGCCTGCCCCTATACATTGGACTTTTGTTGTATGTATACATCTCTTCTTGATCTTGGCAGTTTGACTTGTATCTTGACATTCCCATGTAGGTTGCATACCGGTTCTACATAATTTTCCTTATCCTGTATATGGTTGTACATAATTAGCAGAAGCACCCTGTCTTTCTTGGTTTGAGTTTATTCAACCCATACATTTCATGCAGGTCATCCACATGTGCATCCCTTCTGTCCCTGATTCTGTCACAGATACTTAGAGTGTCATTCTTTAATAATTGCAATTTCTCTGGTATCCATTGTGGTGCGCCATCCCATTTGAAGGAACAATAGTCCATGATGGAGTGCACCGTGCTAAGACAGACCTTCATTGTAGTTGTTTGGTCAGTATCATGTCATATATTATAGAGTTGTGCCAACCCCTGCTGTACTAGGGATATCACTTTATTACCTTGTGGTACAAAAAAACGTGGTACAAATGGTAACATCTTTGGTGTTGTTTTATTGCCCATAATTCTCTTACATTCTACTGATAGTTTTCCCCCCACTTCTACTCTACATTTAGGGCAACAACATGAACCTCTTCTCTCATAGGTAAACTGTTTACTTATGACACTACAACTTACTCAAGGATAACAGGTGAAAAAGAATCAAGCATGGATGACCGGCCGATGACTTTAGCCGCCGAACAACAGCTGATTGATGTTACCCTTGCAGAAGATGGGAAGATACATGTCAGTAACGGCACGGCACATACTAAAACAAAAGAGGGTAAATACATACATTACTTATTGTCCTTTTAGAATACCACAGGTGTCACCTATGATGCAATGCATAAAGAAAATTAAGGTAATTAACATGTTACATTTTCATTCCCATCTTTCCAAACCAAATTGATTTAGTGTAGTTTTAGAGGAGTCATATGCCAATATATATTCAGATTACTTCTGAGGTTAATTCAAAACTTTCTACCATCAGTCCCTACCATGGTACTGTTGGCAAATCTTGTCAATTTTATATGACCTAGTTGTTCTACCTTATCTATTTTACTGGTGGTAGCCAGTCAGGCACATCAAGTCTTGTTGATTTTTCACTATTAATTTTTCCAAACCTACCACCAAGGTTGTGGCAGTGAAAGAAATCGATAGTGGTTTCACCTAAGTACATGGACATGAGTACCTGTTGGGAATACTCCTCCTCTCAAAAGTGAATGCGCCTGCAGGATATACATATTGGAGAGGGATGCCGTTGCTGGCCGGTATTTGTAAAACTCTTCGGTTTGCTCATGCCTTAATTACGTCCACTATTTAGTGATCTGTTCCCTCTCTCTCTCTCTCTCTCTCTCTCTCTCTCTCTCTCTCTCTCTGAACACTATATGAATAGCTTGTGTAAGGAAGAGGACCGATTTGTTGATACCCTTTTGTTAAAAGGAATCTTTCTATAGCTATTGATTTATTTTGGCCCTCTTGCCACTGTGCACAGTGTGTTTTGCTCGTGATAGTGTATGCAGGGCTCAGCCTATTACCCTTAAAATCAATAGTGCTGTCTGTGTCAATGCATGCCAGTCACATCCTACCATCAGATAAATCAATAGGGCTGGCAATTCCTACCATCACTTGGGACTGATGGTAGGATGTTTTGAATTAACCTCCTGTAGTAAGTTTTGAATATAGCTCAAAGACAGTACTTGCAGAGATACTAGATATATAAGGTATTGAAAATAAAAACCTGAAAGCACATGACACTTTTACCGGTAGCAATTTTGCATGGAACCTTGCCTCATTTAACCATATGTGCCACACATTATACATTTTTTACAATGAGTTGGAATATTTATTAGCCATAGACATTTATCATCAATGGACCATTTGCCATTTGAAGTACTCTAAATGAATTGGAATGTTTATTCATCTTTCAGACACCACCAGTAATTTTCACATCCCATGCCGTTATGTGCTTGTATTCATGATGACGGGTGGATTTTTCACTGCCTTTGCACAGAGAGTCATTTTCAACATCGCATTGGTCGCTATGGTGAACTTCACAGAACCTGCTGGTCTCAATATCAGAGCAACCCCTTCCGCTGCAAATACAACAACTGTTCAACAACAAGTAGGTTTATTTGTATAAACACTTGAATATGAACGTAATGCTCTATGTATAAGGCACACCTTATATGAGATGATGAACTTCTGGTGCGTGTTATCAGCAAAAGTTAGGGGTGCTCCTTGTAGGTGGTACTTTATACAAGAAGCCCCAGGTGGCAGTAGGGTAGTACAAGGAATCTCTGTGAAAATAATGACAGATCTCTGGCAACCTCGGGACGATGATTCTGTTGTTATTTCGACAGCATTCTTTTTACAGTGTGGTGCACCTTATATGCAGGGTATTACACTAGTCCATGTCAATCATGCACATGTTGTGTATAGACCATAATTATCCTTTTTGGGATATTCTTGAGTTTAGAAGAGGTATAGATGAGGATGCTCACAGACCAAATGTGAGCATCCTCAGCCAAGCAAGATGAGACATCTGTGCTGGGGTATACATGTATAGGTAATTTCTTTCCTTATACCTGCTAACATCATTGTTCATTCATAGCTATAATCTGCTTTCTCCCAAAGGGGCATAATTTGTGTGTAATATTGTAAAGATTGTGAAGATTTCCTTTTAAAGAAATTCCATTCATATGCCAAAATTATAAATTCATACCTATTTTTTAATCAGGAAGGTGAATTTAGCTGGGATGCTAATATCCAAGGCCTTCTACTTGGTGCCTTCTACTATGGCTATCCAGTGGGACAGTTCCTCCTCAGTCAGCTGGCAGAACGTGTTGGTGGCAAAGCTATCTTTGCCCTTAATGGGTTAAGTTCAGGCATCCTGACTATTCTCATACCAATAGTGGCCAGGTGGAACCCATACGCCCTTCTTGTCCTCAGAGCAACCCAAGGATTTTGTCAAGTGTGTACAAAATATTAATGATCTTCAATCTCATTTAACAAAGACAATTTAAGCGTATATACTTCTTTTATGAAAAGAAAATCTGATAAAGCGTACATAATTTAGAAAGTGAAAACACTTTCTTTTCAATATCAAGAACTTCATGGTCAACCATACCTCAGTATCATCATGGCCTGAGGGAAAAATGATAACAAGATAAATTTTGTTTTGTTTTGAATGATATCACTACCCAACTTTGAAATTAGATTTTGATATTTTCCCTTGTAAACAGGGCTCTATCTACCCTGCCTCTCTGATTATGATGAGTCGGTGGGGCCCACCATGTGAAAAGACCAGGATGTACAGCATCATTAACTCAGGTAAGGAAGCATATATACATACTATAAAAGTAGATTGGGGATGAATACCCAACAATTAGACAACTCCCTTCATCCAGAGCAACATTTAGGGTACAACTGGTGCCCACTGTTATTAAGCTAATAGATGATGGATATCGGGGCCCTAGGGCTGTATATACAGCATATACAGCCTGTGGGGCCCCGATATCCATCACCTAATAGGTTTATACCACCATTTCCTCCATTTTGTATCAATTTTTTACCTGATATCCAAATAATA
Organism: Acholoe squamosa; assembly: GCA_949317995.1. Taxonomy (NCBI): domain Eukaryota; kingdom Metazoa; phylum Annelida; class Polychaeta; order Phyllodocida; family Polynoidae; genus Acholoe; species Acholoe squamosa. The sequence goes on from OX439042.1 coordinate 12,753,476, forward strand.
TAGCCAGGTGAAGACATTTTGTAAGTGCAAGCAATACAGCCCGTGGCCGCTCTGCGCGAAGCCATTGTTTTTGTTCCTTGCCGGGAGAGGTACCGCTGTGTGTACACTCACTTTTCGTATGGAATCCAACCATGACATATTATAATATCAAAGTCCCAAGAAGTATTCGATCCATAGACGAGGAATGCGTGCTAATTTTCTCCATTTTCTTCGATATAAATAAGAATCCATTGATTTTCCCAACGTACGCGATTCGCTGTCCGGCCATTCCCACCCGCCTCCTTGTCCGGCGAAAGTGTGTCAGTGGCCCGGATGTAGATATAGGTCAACTGCTCATCGTACGAGGAAAACGCCGAAAATTTCAGACCGTTTAGGAAAATCAATGGATTCTTATTTATTTTGAATGTATCTGACATATCAAGCATGGAGTACTCATCTAGAATGTCTAAGGATATGTATGTTTTAATTTGAAGACTTGTCATGGTTGGATTCCATACGAAAAGTAAGTGTGAAAATGCGATACCTCTCCCGACAAGGAACAAAAACAATGGCTTCCCGCAGAGCAGCCACGGGCCACGACTCGCGTACGATGGCAAAATCAATGGATTCTTATTTATATCGAAGAAAATGGAGAAAATTAGCACACATTCCTCGTCTATGGATCGAAAACTTCTTGGGATTTCAATATTATAACATGTCAAGGTTGGAATCAAGACGAAAACTGAGTGCAAACATAGGACAAGGACCCCAGGTTAGAACTTATTTACTTTTGCATTGGATTCCATCACCGTACAGTGTGGCGCTATGGCTAAGGCCTTCGCCTACCACCACTGCGGCCGGGGTTCAATTCTCCTACAAGTTGGCACGATTTTTCAATGTGGTAAATGGCTAGATTAACTTTGTATAGCTGCCATAATTTCCAAAAATATTCTAAGTCCAACTTGACCCCGAAAAAGTATATACCAAAAATTTCAAAAATGCACATGTGTGGTATATGCAGAATAATGCACGGCTAAACTGCATATAAACCCACTGGAAGTCCCGAAATCGTGGTATAATATCGCATATCTCCACAGGAACAAGATTAAACAATGCCCCAATGAGAAATATCTAGGATAATTTTTGTTCCAGCTTGCAAAGAGACATCACAGCAGGTTATTAGTTAATAGGGTCATTGCTATATAGAAAATATTTATTTTCCCATAGGTTCTACATTAGGCAGTGTTATATCAATGGCTATATCTGGTGTTCTCTGTGGCTTGCCTTTCCTTGGTGGTTGGCCATCAACTTTCTTCTTGTTTGGTAAGTATAGTAATAAACTGCATATAAGGCACGTCTTTAGGTGAGAATCAACCCAATATGGTCCCTTAAAGAATCAACAGAATTCCTGTTAGCACCTTGTAGGTGAGAATATTATCCTATAAAACAGGGCTGAACAGCGGGTGTGTGTCTTATGCTTAGAGTGCGCCTTTATACATGAGGCTATTAAGGTAGAGGTGGCCAATATGAAAAGTGAATACAGGCACATTATATATAGAGGTTCTTCTGGATATTGCTAGATCAATCAATACAGGAAAGCACTAAACCTTGAGAGGAAGTAATCAATATTCCTAGGAGACCTATATATATACTGAAAATAAGGTTTGACATAAATGAGCTGATATACATATTGAAATCTATTGAAAAAGAATGATGAGTACTTCATCATTTTCCTGTTTAATCTGAAGGTGCACTGAGTATTCTGTGGACCATTGCATGGCTGTTTCTGGTATATGACACGCCAAACATCCATCCTCATATTACACAGACTGAGAAGGATTACATCAATACTGAAACAGAAGACTTGGGTTTTGTTAAGGTTAGTGAATGAACCATAGGCATAATATATATATATATATATATATATATATATATATATATATATATATATATATATAATTTATGCAGTGCTCCTTGTCTCAAGTTAAATACTGAAGCTCCATAGCAATGTATATGAACATTTTTTCTGCCATTCAGTACCACAGATTTCACTATTCTGCATACCCATATTGATCTTGGCAGGACAGAACACCTCAAGATTATTATTGTTAGGAAATAAAACAAAAATTACTTTATTATTCTAATCATTCAACCTTTTAAATCTTAGCAAATGTTAATGTTTTTATTTTTAGTCTAATATTGGTCTGATTTGTGAGTCGCAAAATCCAAAATGTAGCCCAAGGTCATAATAGTACAGAAAGATATTTTATCTGGCAATGTTGATTGGCCCGCAGCAATTCTGCCAGCAAAAGCCTGTGTCCTTTGAGTTTTCGTATTGACTGCCATAAGTTCAGCCAAGAAACCCTGTATTGCACACCCCCATGCAATAACCCCACCCTGTATTTCATGGCTAGTTCCAGTATCCTAAATAATCAGGTAACTAAATCATTATGTGTGCCAAATAGATGAAAATTGGAACAGATGTCACTAGACATGTCAGGTAAATGTAAAGGTTCACATGAATGGGTCAGAGTGAGGGTTATCTCACTTAGCTTCACCTCGTGAGATAAACCTCACTCAGACCAATTGTCATGAAAATTTACCATTTTATTCAACAAGAAGAGAGGGGGTGGTGAATATTTCCATGGTTAACCTTTGTTCTATGATGATTTACAGACTTTTCACTGAAAAAGGATGAACTGCTCTACTCCCTTCCCTCTGAGGGGTCAATTCCTCATGCGGGATGAAACAGCTTTGTGCCCCTCCCCACACATCCCTCCTTGTTTAGATAACCAGCATTTCCCTAAACATTTTAAAATTGGAGAACTCTAAATGAAATGTCTGGTTATACTGAAAATCACAAAATGTCAAAATCAAATTTTGCGTCACTAGTCTTCCATGTTATTTGGTTTGAGAACTAAATCAAATTTTCAGAATAAATGTGTTTTTTTCTACTTTATTTCCAGTACTCTAAGCCTCCCTGGTGTTCCATCATGAAATCTGTCCCTGTATGGGCCATTCTGATCATCATCTGTACTGACAACTTTGGTTTTTACGTCACCTCATCCTGCATGCCACTTTACATGAAGCGGGTCCTGCAATTTGACATATCGCAAGTAGGTAGTCTCCTCACCTGGACAAAAAACATTACTTATTGACTTGCATTTCTAAGAACATAATCAGACTGCGAAATAGGGGAATTTATTTGAGCGAAAAAACTGCACCTAGATTATGATTTGATTGCGGGAACACACATTTATGCAGGTATAGGGAATGATATCTTTTGCAGCCATCTTAAAGTTTGTGTAATATAACCTTTTTGTAAACAGGGTATATGTATAAATGAAAAAAATACACCCTCCAAAAAAAAAATAAATAAATAAATGCCCAGATCTTTCGTAAATATGGAGTACAGCACATAGGAACATCCTACTCACCGAAAGGCCTTAGAGCTGACACTAAAACTGATTATTTTCTTATTTTACCATGTAATTACCAAAGTGTGCCCTTATTAAATACCATTTTGTAGGTATTGTATCTTTCGAAACAATAACTATTAGATGCTACTAAGGTTTCAGATCTCTTTACTGCTTTGTTACACACAGTCCTTTCCAGCATTAGATGCCTATAATAGTAAATAGCTCAATAAAAGGTAATGCTGTCATTTATTTAGAGAACCTTTAGGTCGTTTCCTGTGAGACCAACAGCTACAGCGGTAGGGCTAAATCTCTACCCAGTAGTAGAAGAACGGAAGAATATATACTGCTCGTCATGGTTAATTAGCTCTGCCCTCTTACGTGAGAGGCAGAAAACAATTCTAAACAGCGCCTATTCTCCTACTACAGTACTACTGTATAGTACAGTATTAGTCTTGAACACACCTTAGTCTCTAAATGGTAATATGATTCCCTACAATGGTATTCTTTTCTTTATACAGGATGGCCTGATGTCAGCCTTGCCCTTCCTCATTCAATTCCCACTTAGTCTTGGTGTGGGTGCTCTCACTGACTTCTTCCACCAAAGGCAATTACTTAGCGTTATCAACATACGACGAGGGGCAACCATTATTGGTAAGTGCCGTAAATGCTTGTGTGAAATATCGACTTTCAATTATTTAAAGTGGGCATATCCAATAAAAAGACAGATTTGAAGACATTATATCTAAATAGTTTGTAAATGCTCATCTCTTGTGGTATGCATATATACTGTTCCGATCACTGCTAGCCCATAGTGCCTCAAAATGAAGTGTCTAATCACAAGACTATACAATTCAGTATTCCTTGACATTGCTGCACACAGGCTTCCTCTATAGGAAATCAGACACACCTGATTTATTGCTAGGACAGGAATGAATACAGGACATTTTCCTTCTTTTTTTTGAGCAGAAATAAGTCACATCATCATTAGATATCTTAGCACATGGTATAGAACGTTGTTTAGAAAAATGATTGAAGGGAAACCCCACAATTTCATATTGTGATAGCGGACATGCTCACTTCAAGGGCACCATGGGTTTGAATATTTGTACTTTGGTTTATGCTGTGTCTCTTAATCTTTTGATAGCCTATGATTGTAAATTTTCAGGTGGCCTGCTGCCAGGTGTGTTCTTGTTCCTGATGGGTTTTGTTGGGTGTAACCGTGCAGCAGCCGTGTCGCTTCTCATGTTGAGTGTTGCAGCTAACTCCTTCACACTCGCTGGACAAGGAATGTCCATCTTTGATATAGCTCCTCTTTATTCAGGTATGGACATTAGAATACATATTAACCACTTGCCAATATCTAAATGGTTTGAAGGTAAGCCTAAATGGATATTGTGACACAAGATTTTAAATGTATTATAGTCAGAGGTGCAATATTGTTTAATGCTCATATCCATCAAATCACCAGGGATCCATTCATGACTGTAATGTGCTTTGCTGATTATAAGGATTGAGTAACTTCAAAGAAGGCTACAATTCATTTTACCCACTAGTGCTGCATTGACAAAATATACCAATTTAAGACCTTTTATGAAAGGCAATATCATCTCTAAATGTGTAAAAACAATTATTCATTGTTTCCAGGTTCTGTGATGGGTGTTCTTAATGGTATGGGGAATATGTTTGGTTTTATTACACCTCTTTTTGTTGCCAAAATAACAGACAACTCGGTAAGTATGATGAATGGTAACCCTTTTAAGGCTGTAGAGGAAAGAAACAATCAATAATTTTTAGTTCTTGACAAAAATGTGTGATTTCTTTTATAGTAATATTACAAATACAATATTTCTGATGGAAATCTCATTTATTTTACCAGTTCTACATTTTCCTGTATAATTTGAAACATTTATATATATCAGTTTATAAATGTGTTAAAAAGGAAAGTCTGATGTGATAAGCTTATTCTTACAAATATTTCACTATTGTTCACCCATCAACATGTGGCCTAGAATATCTCACAATCCAGTGATTCTTGGATATCAATTGCAGAACAAAAACCTGATGAATCTAATGGGAAAGGAGTACTTGAATGGACATTTTAGAATTTCTTGATAAAGTGCAGAAGCCAACATCTCTAAAGAGGCAACTCAATTGGTTTTCTATTACTTACTGCTTTTGTTTTTTCCCTATTTCAGGGAGACCACGTGAGATGGAGGACAGTATTCTGTATAAGTGCTGCAGTATATGCCATTGGGGCTTTCATATATTGTGTCTGTATCTCAGATAAAGTACAAGAATGGGCTAAAGATAGGAAAAACAACTTAATGGAATGACAATGTAGATTTCTGTTAATTTTTTACTATATATGATCACTATACTAAACTAAGGAATAGAGACAAAAACAGTGAAATAGTTTGCGACAATTGACATTCTTAACACCCTTAATTTGTTATGAAAACACACAAAAGAAAAGAATTGGGCACCAACCAAACAATATGGTGGCCTCCTTGCATGTGTGTGGTGGCAGGTGTCCTAGATGAGACTATGCAGGCCTGCCCCCTATGTGAGTCCCAGGGTAGCACACACACATATATATAGTAGCAGAACCGCTACACATATGTACCGTTATAAAGTGGCTGAATGTCAAATAAAGCACAAAACTCATCATAGTCCTTCTATCTTTACCTGTACGACTTGTACGAGCTCTCAGCCAGGGCTTGGTCTTGTAGACTCCTGGCCTCTCAACGTAACTGGGACAGACCTGCAACACATGGGAAATGGAGGTGGGACTGCTGCAACTTGGGGGTATGCTAAGCGGGCCTCAACATTATCACCCGATCTGATATCGGAACATTTGATGTTGATATTGTACATGAATGCGAGCCAAAACAATTCTCACAGTAGGTCCATGCTGACATTGTTACGACTCCTACCAGAGCTCAACATCCTGCAAACCTGGGTGTTATCACTCAACCCATGTAGCAAGCCCGCTTAGGGCCAATTCAGTTTTAGCTCAGATAAGCTGGTTCAAAGCGGGCAGAATACTATTCATGGTTTTAGGTTGGGCAAAAGGTGGGTTTCAAGTCAGGGCCACATTGAGTTGCCCTAATAGGGCAAACTGAACTAAGACTGTTGGGCTCCCTACAGTTTTTGTCCTCAGCAAGTTGTGTGGGTCACATAAGGCTAACTGATTTGGGCACAGAGCAGCATCAAAATGGGCAAACACTTTGGGGACAGATTGGTTTCAAGGTGGGAACCCCGAATCAGGCATAGATCAGTTCCAAAGATAATTCCCCAAACAGGGTTGAGGATGCGTTTGCACAAGGCATACTGAGCTGGGAGTTCTGAACTTTGACACTTGATGACCCCACTATGTCTGATGTACAGCTTTCCCCCCATGTCAGCTTTGATTTTCTTTAGTATGATATAACAGAAATAGGCTAATGAATCATATAAATCATAACAGTACAAAACTTTTCTCAGAGTTTGGATCTACTGACAAAATACATTTGAAATGTGCAAAGTTAGGTGATGTCAGCAGTTTTTAATGTGACTACACCATTCCTGTGGTAATCATTTTTATATTGAAGTATGCTACCCATTGGGAGGCACTATGAACTTGAAGGCTAGCATGTTACTGGACTAGGTCTGGTTGACATGTCTTGGCCAACTAAGTTTGAATTGATGGTTCTACTGTATTATGATGATGGAGAGAGTAATACAGTATCTTTAGTCTCCCTCCAACTATGGAGGCCAAGGGGAGGGGCTAGCACCTGGAGGCTAGCAGAGCATTTCCAGGGTTCAAAATTTTAGAAAATGAGGAAAAAATAGATTTTATATAATATCTATCCCAGATGGCGCCACCTGATCAAAGTGGTCAGCCCACTTTCAGCCACACCAAAAACCCATGTTAAACCCAAAAGGATAAATTTTGACCAGATGGCGCCATGTGATCAAAGTGGGCATCCCACTTTCAGCCACACCAAAAACCATGTTGAACCCAAACCCAATCTGAGACTGATCTGTGCCCATATTGGTTAGCCCAGTGTGGCCCACACACCTCACTGAGGACAGAAACTATCATCAGCCCATCGGTTAGCCCATTGTGGCCCACATCAGAAGCCACACCAAATAAAGTGTGGGCCACAGCAGTGCCACGCCACCTTTGCTACCTGGGAAGATGAGTACAGTAGAGACCCTATACACTGGACCCCACCTGACCAGGGCCTTCAGTACTGGCCACAATTCCTGAATGTTGATGTCATGCGACAAATTATGAAATGTAGGGACAGGGAAGAAATGGTCTGCATAGTACGGAAGTGTTGGTATGTACTTATAGAACCAAACACCATAGAGCCAGTCTCCCATGTGGTAGGCCCCAAACTCCCGGGATGATGAGTCACATGCAATAACAGCAGAAGGAGTCTTGGGGCACAAAATTTTGGCCTTGCTGTTAAAGACTCTCGCAAAGGCTATCCACCACCTTAAGTCTGCTCGGAACTAATCATTCAGTCTAACTCAATGGTGCGCCTCCTTGACGCTATAGGTTAAGTTAATGACTCTGCGACTGAAAGTATGGCCACCCCAAACCACTGTGGAACAATGGCCGAGGATGCCTGTCAGCTGCTGGAGTTTGCGTTTAGTGGCCGTCTACTTCGAAGCAAAGTCATACAAGGTCTGGTAAAGCATAAGCAGCTTTTCACTTGGGAGGCTAATTTTCATTGCTTGGCTGTCGATCATGATACCGAGGCAGACTGCTTTTTTTTTCTTCTTTTTTTTTTTTAAATTGGGCACCAACCAAACAATATGGTGGCCTCCTTGTGTGTGTGTGGTGGCTACCTGGTGGGACAGGTGACCTAGATGAGACTATGCAGGCCTGCCCCCTATGTGAGTCCCTGGGTAGCACACACATATAAGTAGCAGAACCGCTATACATATATACCGTTATAATAACTAGTACCGAGATAATTATAACTCCCAGATAAAAATCACCCACTTACAGTTGTTTAGAAAACTGAGTCACATGTTTTCAGCATTTAACTTAAAGTAGCTCTGAATTGGAGAGCACAAATTATGTTGGTGTATGTAGGTCCTTGATTCACTGTGCCTTTAAGCCAGGTCTCCAAGTTTCAACGTTCCTTGTTTCAACATTCCGTGTTAGACTGTGGAATAGCTCAGGGCAGGGTGCTCGGGCCTTTATTATTTGATATTTATATAAACGATGTTGTAGATGGTATAGAACACTGTGAATTTTTTTCTCCGTGTTGACGATGTGGCACTGGTAATAAATGGTAATAATCCTAATAATAAGACAATGCTCATGCACAGTGATATTAGACGTATATTGAAAAATGGTGCCAGATGAATATAAAGTAAACTAAAGTTTTACGGTGTCACTCAATCAGACACCCTATAGATAAAGTAGATATTATGTTGAATAACAATGTATTAGCAAATGTGGAGAGCTTTAATTACCTTGGTGTAATAATCAGTAGTGATTTGAATTCTATAGCGCACTGTAAAAATTAGACTCTAAAGGTTATGCAAGACTAGTTCAACTACGGAATATTTTGAAATATCTAGACTATGAAACATCGAAACAAGTGTATAAACAAATGGTAGTTCCATCTATGGAATATTGTAGTTAATATATGGTCAATGTGCATGACGTGATTTGAACTGAATTAACACCAAAAATAAATATAATGGCATACACAAAAGATTTAATGGGTGAATATTACAGAAGTTGAGCAATAAAAATCATACATTGGGATAGGTTAAATATGGAAACTAAGGGTACAGCACAGTAGCAAAAGATTGACTCTATAAGAAGGAGGGGAGATTTGTCTAACGGCCTTACCTTGTGAAGTATGGCACCCCTCTATATTATGCAAAAATCTACTTTAAATATTATGAATGGTAATTAAAATAGACATGTTACCCTATGATATGAGCCATAGAACATGTACATTGGCTCATAATTCCTTCATTTTCTAGTCTAAGAGAAAATGGTATGATTTTTGTAGTATTGCTAGGGCGTTAGACGATTCTCCCAGGTGTGAGACAAATCTCCCTTCCATTATGATAGGTTTATCTCTGGCCTAGGTGATAGTAGGAAAACGCCATTCACAGGTATTATTCCTTTCATATGTAGGTACTTGAGCATCATAAAGAGGATAGTTAAATATGAAATACCTGGTATTTATAATGCCTGCAAAAACAGGGCATTAGACGAATCTCGTGGGAGTGAGACGAATCTCCCTTCCATTATAATAAGTATATCTCTGGCCAAGGAAGTAGTAGGGAAATGCCCTTCACAGGTCTTATACCTTTCATGTATAGGTCATTAGGGATGTTAATCAAGATAGTTGAATATAGAAATTATATCAGTCATATGTGCATACATGACTTGTATAATTATGTGCAGGAGGGTGTTAGACGAATCTCCACCTAAAACTACCCCAGCATGCTTCTACCCATCTGTGATGCTCTGTGTTTGACCAAGGCTCCCATTTCTTTTTATGCATATATAGGTACACGTTAAGGATTAATATGCCATATTTCATTAGCCCATGTAGTATATTCATGTAAAAGGTACAGCACCATCTTTGGGCGTTAGACGAATCTCCTTGAAAATGACACAAACACATTTTTGCTCATAGGAAAATAATAAATCAGTCTATACATGGCCAAATGGTCTGAATCTGTTAACTAATGCTAAACATACCAAGAAAGATATATCACCCCTCCTACCTTTTTTATTATTTTCATTCCTCTTCATAATTCAAAACCACTGCCTGAGAGCCTGAGAGCGTGTAAAGGTATTAGAAGGGCCCAGGACATGCATATACCAGAGTTGTTGAACTTATGAAAAGTGGATTCATTGAGTAAGCAAAGATCAAAGAAGTTAACCAGTATGATGACATTGTCTGTTTAATCTCAGAATCAAGATAATACTGTCGCGCCACGAGGGGTACATCAAGTGTAAACTAAAGGTTAATAGACCACGACTAGAAATATATAGACGAAGTCCATTATATAGAGGTTGTATGATCTGGGACCAACTACCTGCAGATGTTCAGTACAAATAGACTAGAAAGTCTTTTAAATCCAGTCTTAATGGATATAGAACATAGTGATGTGATTTATAGTAAAGAAATATATTGATTGTGGATGAGAGATATGTGAAAGATGGTTCATGGAAACTGTTTGTTTATACACTGAATGATAACAGGTATCATTAAAAAGGTCATGAATATATGATATTGGTTGGTTCTTTGTAGTACTTCATCTTGAATGATAATATTGATAGCACCAGAATGTAGTGAATTCATTGGTCAATAAACCTTTTTAAACTTCAAACTTGCGACACAGTTTTTTCTATGTTTGGTGTGTCATTGTTCAATATTTGACATTGAGTGTTGATGTGATAAGTATATTAGAACTTTGCCGTTCTAATATATTAGAACTTTGCCGGTTCAACTTTTGCAGTGTCAGTCATATAACTCCTTCTTATATTTATCAATAAATGCTTCTATGTCAAGAATAATGACTAAAGTAAGCATTTATTTTACATATAATCATCGTATTTTTGCAAAGAGGAAGTAGCTTGATACGGGAAAGGTTTTTGCCTGATACTTTAGACAGGAAGTAGCATGATACAGGAATCAATGCGAAGCCCTGTAACTCCTCGTATCAAGCATAAAACATTTATTAATAAGCAGAAGGGATGTTCCATTGCACTATAAAATGTGAACAGTAACAAACGGAACAATAGAAATCATGTGCCATAGGTAACATTGCCTGCTATCTCAGAAAAAGTGGTGAGAGTTGAGTTGACATGAAAGAATGAAAAAAAATAAAAGAACAAAAAAGTATTTTGACTAAAATTGTTTTATTATTTAATTAGAACACAACATGCTTATACATTATTTAAGACATACAATGAGTGATACCGATGAATTGACCCTTTGTTTAAAGAAGAAAAAAACACTCTCATAGGGAAAATATCATATTCATGATTTCACTAATTAAATAGCTGAAGACTTATTGCCCCCATAAGGGCAAACTGACGCTCTAAACACTGGTATTGAGTGGCCCCCATAGTTAAGTTCTAGATGATAATTATCCATAGAACCTACAAAGGGGGGCCTCTGTACAGCCTATGGGAATGTCCTACTAACCAAAAGGCCTTAGACCTGACACTATAACTGATAATTTTCTTATTTTACCATTTTATTATCAAAAAGTGCCCTAACTAAATACCAATGTATAGGTATTGCATCTTTTGAAACAATTACTGTTAGATGCAACTAAGATTTCAGATGGGGGTTTCAGATCACATTACTGCTTTGTTACACACAGTCCTTTCCAGCATTAGATGCCTATACTAGTAAATAGCTCAACAAAAGGTAATGCTGTCATTTATTTAGAGAACCTTTAGGTCGTTTCCTATGAGACCAACAGCTACCTATGTGGTCGGGCTAAATCTCTACCCAGTAGTAGAAGAACGGAAGAATGTATACTGCTCGTCTCTGCTCTGAGTTCCCTATGGTCCATTCTCTATGTCACACATGCGAGGACACCACTGGTGCCCTCTTACGAGAGAGGCATAAAACAATTCCGAACAACACCTATTCTCCTACAACAGTACTACTACAGTAATAGTCTTTAACACACCTTAATCTCTAAATGGTTATATGATTCCCTACAATAGTACACCTTTCTTCATACAGGATGGCCTGATGTCAGCCTTGCCCTTCCTCATTTAGTTCCCAATTAGTCTTGGTGTGGGTGCTCTCTCTGACTTCTTCCACCAAAGGCAATTACTTAGCGTTATCAACATACGAAGAGGGGCAACCATTATTGGTAAGTGCTGTAAATGTTTGTGTGAAATATTCGACTTTCAATTATTTAAAGTGGGCATATCCAATGAAAAGACAGATTCGAAAATTTGTGTAAACATTATGTATAAATAGTTTATAAATGCTCATCTCTTGTGGTATGCATATACTCTTCCAATCACTGCTAGCCCATAGTGCCTCAAAATGAAGTGTCTAATCACAACACTATACAATTCACTCGATGGACCTTGACATTGCTTCACACAGGCTCCCTCTATAGGAAATCAGACACACCTGATTTATTACTAGGACAGGAATAAATACAGGACATTTTCCTTTTTTTGGGGGGAGCAGATATAAGTCACATCATCATTAGATATCTTAGCAAATGGTTTAGAATGTTGTCTAGAATAATGATTGAAGAGAAACCCCACAATTTCATATTGTGAGAGCTGACATGCTCACTTCTAGGTGCACCATGGATTTGAAAATATGTACTTTGGTTTGTGCTGTGTCTCTTAATCCTTTGATAGCCTAGGATTATAAATTTTCAGGTGGGCTGCTGCCAGGTGTGTTCTTGTTCCTGATGGGTTTTGTCAGGTGTAACCGCGCAGCAGCCGTGTCACTTCTCATGTTCATACTCACTGGACAAGGAATGCCCATTTTTGATAAAGCTCCTCTTGATTCAGGTATGGACATTAGAATACATATTAACCACTTGCCAATATCTAAATGGTTTGAAGGTAAGCCTAAATGGATATTGAGACACTAGATTATAGTCAGAGGTGCAATATTGTTTAATGCTCATGGTATCTTGATCACCATTAAGCATAGAATGCAAACATGTCCATCAAATCACCAGGGATCCATTCATGACTGAAATGTGTTTTGGTGATCATAAAGATTGATTAACTTCAAAGAAGGCTACAATTCATTTTACACACTAGTGTTGCATTAACAAACTATACCAATTTAAAACCTTTTATGAAAGGCAATATCATCTCTAAATGTGTAAACACAATTATTCTTTGTTGGGTGATGGGTGTTCTTAATGGTATGGGGAATATGTTTGGTTTTATTACACCTCTTTTTGTTGCCAAACTCGCTAAGTATGATGAATGGTAACCCTTTTAAGGCTGTAGAGGAAAGAAACAATCAATAATTTTAAGTTCTTGACAAAAACATGCGTTTTTTTTATACAAAGTGGCTATTCTCTAGTACTATTACAAATACAATATTTCTGATGGAAATCTCATGTATTCTACTAGTACTACATTTTCCTGTATAATTTGAAACATTTATATATCAGTTTATAAATGCGTTTAAAAGGAAAGTGTGATGGTTGATTGATTGATTTGTTTTTTACAGCACTTTAGCGGCACTAAGTGGCTATCCCGTGCTTCACAGGTTGATAATTTAACAGAGGAATGTGTCAGTGCCTGCGCATATGTACACCACACACATCCTGAGGGGATAGGAAAGAGGAGATATAGACCCTTTTAAGTGGGCTAGGGAAGCCCGGAAAAGTGTGAAGGGACTATATACACTCGTGTATATTCATATAATTAACAACGGCGAGTGACCTGCCCAGCCGCTACTACTTGTTGCGCGCAACAATATAACGCTCCTTTTGGTAACTATGGCAAAGCTACCCCCCGCTATATAACCGCGGTTCTGCCAGCCGTTCGCCAGTCGGGCTCGAGTATTCATACAGTGCACAACACCCCTGTGCTGGGGGTTGGCACAAATTTTAATTTTTTACCGGTTGCCAAGGTTGATTGGGCTTCATCAACATTACGATTCGTCTTTTAACCTGGAAAAGTTGGTTTCTACCTAAATTCTGGCCAAGATGGGCCACAGAAAACCAAATAAAAAGACCTTAGAGCCTGATTCAGGACCGCCGAGCGGTGTTAGGAGATCTGTCAGGAGGCAAGGGCCTCCTGGGTCATCCGTTACAGACCAGCCCACAGATTCTCTACCCGCTGATGGGATGACAGACGCTTTGACAGATGAGCTGGCTGATTTGAAGATCCGGACGGAGGCTGTGGAAGAGAACCTGGCAAAAATCCTGGATAAGTTGGATGTTTTGACTCTGTAGAACAGATCGAGAGGTGGATCTAGATCAAGTTCGAGCTCCAGCAGTGAAAGCTCTCGCTCCAGGTCAAGAACCAAGCATAGATCAAGAAAACCAAGGGGTGAGTTCGACCAGCGAAATTTTTTAGGTCACAAGAAAAATGTTGACAGCCTAGAAAAATTACTAATGGTCAATGTTCGTTTAGTCAGTGCCAAACTTGAACAAGGTGAGGAGGTAAAATAAATTCTTGACCACATAGAAATGCTGCTGGAGAAATCTGCCACTAGAATATTTACTCTCAGCTCACTTGTAAATTATGACAAGAGTGTCAAAGAGCGAGCTGACAAAAGGGGGATAAGAGCATTTGAGACTGTGGAGAATTGTGACATCCTACGACACTTGAGCTACGATGGCACATACACAGCCCAAAAGTTGGCTAAATCATCCAAACCTGTTGTCAAAAAATCAGCTAACTCAAAAAATCACTGTCACGCTTACAATAGGCCCGAGGGCTGCAAGTTAAACCCCTGCTGGTACAGGCACGTCTGTAGCTCATGTGACTCATGTGACTCTGGAAGTAGGATGTTGCCTCTGGGGAGGGTCGTGCCTCCAGATTAGCTGGCCATAAAGAGGCACTGTTGGTTGACCCCCCTGTTGAGGATTGTGTTCTTGGCAATGTTGTGCCAGAAATTCCAGTTATTGATGAATGTTGTCAAAAGCCACCAGTAGAGGTGGACTTGTTGAATTTTGCCAGCTCTGAAAATAATTTTGTGGAAAACCTTAGTATTACTGGTTTTTCCTCAAGGAGTATTCCAAATGTTGGGGATTTTTATCCAATTTTTGATGTGAATTGCTCAGGTAATGTTAGTATAAACATTTACCAAAGTTGTTTTGACGGTACATGTTCTTGTCAACATTTTATTGGTGGCCACAAGGCCCAAATTTTGCCATGTAGATTGGCATGTTTCCTAAGACAGGAAGGTGTTATAAATTTACCCAAACGTGACTTAGATTATTTATGGTCAGGTTTCAAAATTGTTGATCCTGGTTGCGAAACAGAGTATGAATGTGGAAATTATAAGTCAATTTTTCAGGGTAATTTTTACAATGAAATGTGTGAAATTGTCAGTGAGGAACTCCAGGATGGTTCTCTTTTTGAAGTAACCTCCAAACCTAGATGCATACATGCCCTTGGCAGTGTCCCCAAAAGTAACGGTAAATTAAGACCCATTACTGATTGTAGTATGCCCAGAAAAAGGAGTATTAATAATTTTATGGATTCAACTTTTAAACCTTTTTCAAATGATTTTATGAGTGTTGTTGACTTAAAATCCGCCTATAGGTCTATTAGTACCTATGGGGAACACCAAAAATTCCAGGGTTTTTCATGGGATATGGGGGATGGTAAAAAATTTTACCAGAGTAATCGTCTTACCTTTGGACTCAGATGTGCCCCCTACATATTGTAAGGGTTTGTGGCCTTACGGACCTGGGGGGTTCGGGTCTTACGGTTCGGAAAGAAAGAGTAAGACAGTATTCCAAGTGTATGCCAACGGTTAGGTTTATTACTTAACGCACACTCACGGCTGCCGGATGATATCAAAGAGGCAGCTAATATTAAAAGACAGTGGTTTACATGGTGTGGAGGCCAGAAGGGCCTCTGACGTAGCGGCTGAGCCCTGGGCTTTATATACGGACCCAGGTGTTCGTCGTCAGATGTCCCCACAGACCCGGATCGGTGCTGCCACCTATCCGGAACCTGAGGAACGTCCGACGACTCGACTCACCCGCCACGTCAGACGGTACCCAACTCCTATGGTTTAGTAACGTGTACCTCTACACCACTCCCCCAGACATTTAGGAGGGTGTTATACATATAATATTACTAGGATAACATTTCTACATGTCTAAACCTTTAGTAATAGAGGTACAACCATAGGTATAACATTAACACCAAATAAATTGTGAACCGGATGTCATATATATATATTCGATAGTGAAATGTAGTTACATTTAACGATTAGGATGTTGAAATATTATACGAATTACTTGAAGAAGAGACAGTTATGTTAAACGGAACTGTCTATTTAATTATTATACCACATAATATTGTATTATATTTCAGGTATAATTAATAAGACAAGTAATATGAATCGTATACATGTGATGATGACAGCTATGTGTAACGGAACTGTCGATAATAAAATATATCACATAATAACATCCGTATGTGTGTTTGTAGTTATTAACACCACATTTGAATATGTAGTCTTAAAGAAGACTGTTATAGTAACATCACTATATAATGACATGTCGTATATTATTATCATACGAATCCGTTAAAGATTTCGTGAGTAGTACGAATAGGGTTAATTATAACATACACTTGAAAAAAAAGAAAAAAATTCACGGTGTGGTAATGAATATAATAATGATATATTATCACCGTGTATCTAATAACCTTTATAGCACCAGATCAATATACTTATTATATAATTTGTCTCGCAGGACAATAATATGTGTTTTCTGGTGAGGTTTAACGGATCTTATAATATGAATACTAATAATAATCAGAGATCCGTTTCAAGAAAATATCTATGTACCCGTATCATAATATGTATCTAGTGGATATGCACATACATATAATATTATAGAAAAATAGAGATATGACATTATATACAATATACAGGAATTATAAATGCTGCTGAAGTCTTCTGCTGTATCCTCCGGGTACTAGTAGGTAGGTGTGGTCAGCTAACCACGGGATGGACGTGCTAAAGTTTATAGTTTCCTTATATAGAGTGAACACGGTAGTTGATTTTGGGGCAGCTACCCACAATCCTCTAGTAGTGCTAAAGTTTGTAGTATATCCGAATGGTGTAGATTTGTAGAATAATAGTCCGGATGTGTCAACTATGTAGAGAACGTAATCCTTTTTAAGCTTAGTTGACATAAGTAAATAATAGTCCGATATAGGTTGATCCGGAAGTAATAGTAGTAGTTGATATAAGTCCATTCGGGAGTACAGATGAGTTGTAGAGGTAAATCGTAAAGTCCATCCTAGTAAGTGGTTAGCACGGGTAACAGCAGGAGTCTGGAACTGGCATCCGGATACGTCTCACAGCAGCAAGTCTACTATCGGATTGTTCATGGATGAAGTTATAAATCCGAATAGGCTATTCAGGGTGCAATAAAAGTTATACAACCTGAATTATATAATAGACTGGTCAAAGGAACCCGGAACACATACATAGGTGTTCATACACTAGTGAATAAAACATTCGCAGACCTATAGGGTTCCGCAAAGACTATATCTGGTCATTTGGTGTTGGAAAAAAAATTATGGGAGAAATAACCCTAGCATGCTTAAACGGATTTCTTAGCATGCTTCTTCTTCAGAAGAGCTAGAGCCGACTCGGGAGTGCCGTCCCACTCGTCCAAGTCGACTCCGAACACCCTCATGAACTTAGTGTTCAGATTGGTGTTCCGAGTGATCTCCTCCTTTACACGTTTCTCCAACACGTGCACATCCATAGCTGCTTTTTCCTGGGCAGCTGCGGCAGCGACCTCCTGGGCTTTTACATCGTCCCGGATGAGAGTCTCGAGACGTTGCTTTTCAGCGTCGCCCACCTGTTTCATGCACAACAGAGTTTCGTTTAGGAGACCCTGATGAAACTCGATCGCTTTTTCACGAACGCACTTCTCCCAATGGGTGTAGATGGCCTTCTGGACATCTGCCTCCCCTTGGCGAGACTTCTCGAACCAAACTTCCGCATTACCGGTTTTAATGGTAATAGCGTCCTTTGGTTTCTCAGGTGCAGCGACAGCCTTGGGAGGAGTCGAGGCGGCCTGTGGACCACTTCCGGGTTTAGGACTTCCGGACACACCTGTCGTTGGTACACAGAAGGCAGGTGGTACATTCTGTTTCAGTCCCATTTGCAGGTACATGTTTAACTGCTCCTGGGTAAAGGTAACTGGTGGGGCGGCTGGAGCGGATGCAGATCCGGCGGCAGCAGATGCGGTGGTCTTCTTTGGCATAAGGCGACCATCCTTTCCTACCACCAAGGTCTGGCTCTCAGGTCCAGGTCCCTGGTTTAAGGACGGAAAGTTTCGAGAACTCACTTTCCCAGGTTTAGATACGGCTCCAGCGTATCCGGCAGGTTCGGGCTTCTTGAACACCGGAGTGCCCTGAGCCTGCTCTGCGGGGTGCCTTGCCAGAGGGGACCTGGAACGGTCCTCTGCTCTGACTTTCGGTTTAGTCGTGCTCTGACCATTACCGTTGCCGCCACGGTTCTGATCTCTCCTGCTCCTTTCACGAGCTCTCTTTGCATCCTTTCCGGATTCCTCGCATTTCTGCCAGAGAGACTCGTGCATGTCCAGTTTACCCTTTCCAGGAGTCAGGACTATCTTTGCTCGGAGTTTCGAATCCTTGGTCTTCGGAACTTCGCAGAGGACTTGGTCCCCTGGTCGGATCTTAGACCAAGCATCCTCGCTCAGACTGTCGAACTCCTTCATGAGTTCCTGATGAAGCTCCATGATGCACTTCCGTGCCCCGTCCAAACCTTCTGCGTGGCATTTCTTCTGGTGTCTAGCCAGATCACTACGTCGGTTGTATTGCACCTTAGTAGTACACTTCTTGCCCTTCTTACCATAACTCGGATCACAGATGTAAACCGGGTGATGGTGGAAGTGGGCCTCTACCAGATGCCGTTGGAACCGGGCTGGAGTACTCCAGGTCCGGATCGAGACATCACTCGCATCCTGGCAGATAGAGAAGGGACAGGACTTTTGGTCGTCGCCGTACCACTTCTCTAAAGCCCAACGCAGCTTCCTCCTCTGGGTATAAGTGTAATACCCTTCGGTGTGGTTTAGCATAAGCCACATCTTTCGATAGGCTTTGCTCGGATTGGGGTCCTCGTCCGAAAGACGCATCCAATCTTCATCATCCGACTCATCGTTCTTATTGATTGAGTCTGGACAGGCATAGAGGGTAGAGCCGTCCTTCTTAACTCCGTACGCACAGTCGGAGAAACACGTCGGAATCCGGGTTTTGAATCCGGATTTGGCGTTAGCCCAACGTTCGGCCTCGGTTTGAGTTGATGGAGTGGCCTTCTCATCATACTCAACCGAGGATTCGTGCACCGACTCCTCGTCAGACGACTCAACCTCCATGGCAGTACTACCAGTGGTTGAGGTGCTGGGTTTCGGCTCGGCTCTAGCAGAATCCGGGAGATTCTTGAGCTTCCGAGCAGCGGATCGTCGGTTCTTACTGACCTTCCAGTCTTCCTCCGGTTCCTGGGTTCCGGATGTGCTGGAGGTCGTGGCTTCTACTGGGGTAGTAGTGCTGCCGGTAGCTGATGTAGCACTGGCGGAGCTTCTGGTGGCAAGCTTCAGGTCGGGGATAGGAGGTGCGGGTGCTTCCGCGGCCCTCTTAGCCTCTTCCTGTGCCTCCTGTTAGGCAGTCATACGGCGGACAATAACCGTCCGAAGGGCTGCAGCTCGGTCCAATCCGATTAGTGAATTGTTCTGGACATCCACCAATTCCTGTTCGGTTATGTAGTAACCGTCATCCCACTGCTCGAAGTTAGCAGCGGCCTCCCGGAATTCCTTAGTGGTCCGGCACGGCGTCCGGGTAGCACTAGGGCGTGGGTAGGTCTGGCCATCGGTATCCCAGACACAGCCTACCCAGTTGATGTTCGTAGCCTTGACGTTCCACAGGGATTTGTCAGGCTTCGGATACGCTCCGAGCTCGAAGGCTCGGTTAGCTGCATACACGGTTTCACGGAAACCAGCGTCCACCATAAGTCCCCGTTGGAACCACGGCCAGTCTCGAAGCCACTCGGGAGGCATCCTGGTCAGCTGTTCGGGAGCCATGACGCCCTCGATAGCTATCCTGACTTTCGGGTCCATCCTGACTGGTGTCCCGTCGGCGTAGGTCACTTGTGCCTGCAGTTCCGGGTGGACATACAGGTAGCGACCATCGTAGCTAGCTGGAAAAGGCTCCGCCACTGCTGGCTTCCACTCATCCTTCTGTCCGTCAACTTGGGTAGTTTCGGACTCTGTCGCTGCGGGTTCAGCACTCGCAGTCGCTCCGGATCCCTCGGCCGGGAGTGGAGATAATAGTTTCTCTGGCTCATTTAGTGAGAATGAAGCCAGCTTCTCCTCAAACGAGCGATCCGTGGGTTCCTCCACGTCCATCATCTCGCTCTCTTCCTGTGTAACAGGCGACAAAGCTTCCGGAAAAGCTTCTGCGGACGGAGTCAGCTTATCCGGGTCACCGGATAGCTTGGCTGCAGCTACGGATTCCTCAGCCATGACTGGGGAATCGCCCACGGGAGTAAACTACTCCTTTTTCCGGCTTTTACGGCGCCGGGGCCGACACAAACGGAGTCTGTCTACCAGGAGACAGACTCTGGAGGAGCAGCGGGGGGTTTGCTTAGCCGGTAAAATCCAAGAAGGGAGCGAGCTCGACCGTCTTAGACGTTACCGAAAAACAATATGGCGACAGGCCAGCATTCGTGACGTCATTTCCCCGTTGCTTCGCGGGGTCACGAGAGGTCAGCCGAGACTGGACACGGTGACGTCATGCGGAAACGCACGTGCTACAGGCGGTACATCAACAAACTGATTGTTTTTAGGTAATTATCGCTCACCCCGATGACTCGTCTGGGGATTTAAGTGGAGATTATGGAAAGCTTAAGCAAATCCACCGGATTATCCGTCCACCACCCATTGGTACATCATGCGGGGGCGACAAATAAGCCTTTAGGGTCAGTTGTCATCCGTTCCTCTAAATGTAAACATTACACTCGTTGTGTATACAGGTTAGGTCACTGCAGTCCTCTGGGCAATTCGGGGGCTGCGGCGAACGTATCTCCCCTTCTCGGATAGTTCTTTATCGGACCTGACAGTCTGAAGAGCTTTCTCTAGGTGTTTCTTAGCCTTAGAAACACCTTTCCTCCTCTTTTTGTCTTCACCTGCCAAGACTATTTTAACTCCCCCACGCTTAATCGGTGTTGGCGTGGGTGTCACTGATTCGGAACACTTTTTGGGTCTACCACGGCCACGCTTCACTGTAGTGTTCTCTACCTGGTCTATTATGCGATTCTGGTTCAGGATCTTTCCGGAACCTTCACCATACATTTCTGTGGAGGTCTCCCTCCCAGACCATTTCCTTAATCTAGCTACATTTGACTTATAAAGTCGACCAAGATCAGATTTAATAATTACGGTACAATCACTGATAACTTGTGTTATAGTAAAGGGACCGTCCCAATTAGACGCTAATTTTATGTGTCTAAGCGGTTCATGTAACCTGAGAACTCTGTCTCCGGATTGGAATTTCCGATGCTTTAGATCGGTATCGTATGCTACTTTCTGCCATTTGGCACTTTTCTCCAAATCAATTCGGACAGACTCATATGCTTTTCTAAATCTGTCTCTTAAACATTCCACAAAAACTACATGGCAAGGTAGTTCAGGGTCCATCCCTACGACTCCAAAAACTAGGTCAGCAGGCATTATCAAATCCTCTCCGAATACTAAAAGGTTCGGAGAACAATTTGTACTTGAATGTACCGTACTGTTATAAGCATGTGTCACAAAATGACATTGCTCATCCCAGTCATCCATATGTTCATTAACGAGTGACTTTAGGACTTGGATGAGGGTTCTATTGAACCTTTCCACCAATCCGTCGCTTTGTGGCCTATACGGGTTGGTTCTAGTCTTGCAAATAGCTAAGTATTCGCACATACCCTGCCAGAGATTTGATTCGAATTCTCTGCCTTGGTCACTGTGTAACATTAATGGTACACCGAAGCTTAGTACCCAACCTTTTACAAAAGCTTCGGCACAAGTAATTGCTTTGTGGTCCGGTAGTGGAAATACTTTAGTGTATTTCGTATAATAATCACACACTACCATCATACAGGTATTATCATTAGCGGTTGTATTAAATCCACTAATAATATCTACCCCGATTCTTGCGAATCTAACTCCGAAAAGTTCTTGGGATAGGGGAAGTTTGCCCATCCCGGGTCCGGGTTTGTTTTTACAACAATCCGGACAGGTGGTTACCGATCTTTGCAAGTCCCGTGTCATGCCAGGCCAATAGTATTTCTTGGAAAGTCGTGCTAGCGAGCGTTTCCTTCCGAAATGACCACTGGTCTGATGCCCATGACAGAAGTACATAATGTCATGTCTCATAGCATGTGGTATCACCACTTGCATGATTCTCTCACCATTATTACATGGCTTCCAACGGTATAACACGCCTTTCCGGACTTCAAGCTCGGTCCATTGAGCAAGAAACCTTCTCATTTCTCGATTTTCCAGAGAGACCTCTGGTCTAACTGGACGTATACCCTTTGGTACTAATTGCAGTAGCTGCGCAGTTATCGAGTCAGCTTCCTGGAAATGTCGTATGTGATCCATAGACCAATCCAGTATACTGGCAACTAGGGGTACGAATGGTCTTCGAATCCCTGCTAACACTGCCCTATGAGCTCCACAATCAGTACAATCCGGATTATCACATTTCCGGATTGGTATTCGAGACAAAGCATCAGCATTTAAATGCTTAACTCCGGGTCTATGCTGAATCTGTTGATGTTCAAGCCCATATTCGGATAAATGGGCTAGCCATCGGCCTAACATGCCTTCAGCATCTCGGAAGTTCAGTAGCCACCTTAAAGAGGAATGATCCGTACGTAAAGTAAAGTTCGTTCCCCATAGAAAATGTTTGAACTTCTTGGTATATACGACTACTGCTAACAACTCTCTTTTGGTTGTGCAGTAATTGCGCTGAGTCTTGCTCAGTGTGTTGCTGGCAAAGGCAATCGGTACTTCTCTCCCATTTTGGACTTGCGAGAGAGCTGCACCAATGCTATCATTACTAGCATCAGTATCCAGTATGAAATGATCCGTTTCATTCGGATATTGCAATACGGGAGTACTCGTGAACAGGTCTTTTAGCTTTTGAAAAGCGGTTTCCTGTTCATGCGTCCAAGGAAATTTTTCCTTGGTACTTCCTGGAGTCCAGTTAGCTATTGCTTGTAGTGGGTAACTGACTCTAGAATAATTCGGAATAAATTCCCTGTAATAGGAACAGAATCCCAAAAAGGACCTCACTTCCTTGGGTGTTTTAGGTCTATTCCAATTCGTAACTGATTCGATTTTTTCCGGATCAGCCTTTATTCCTTCATCACTGATGATGCGGCCCAAATAATTTATGGACTTTCTAAACATGTGGCATTTCTTAGGTTTCAATTTGAGACCATTAGAAATAATACGTTCTAGTACCATTTTCAGGTTATTAGAACACTCTTCGAATGTTTTTCCGAAGACTATGACATCGTCAAGATATACAAGACATCTTTTCCACAATAAATCATTTAGAATTGTTTCCATCATTGCTTCAAATGTTGCAGGTGCATTGCACAGTCCAAACGGCATTACATTATATTGGAATAATCCAATATGACTCGAAAATGCAGTTTTCTCCATATCTGAAGGGTTCATTCCCACTTGCCAGTAGCCTGATTGCAAGTCTAGGGTACAAAACCAGCTGTTTCCCCCTAAGGAGTCAATGGTTTCATCTATTCTCGGTAATGGATACGAATTCTTTTTCGTTATTCCATTCAACTTCCTGTAGTCTATGCAGAAACGGATAGTACCGTCTTTCTTTGTTACCATACACACAGGACTACTCCATGGACTATTGGAAGGGACTATTACATCCTGTTCCAACATCTTGTTTATTTCATCCTCAGCTACTCTCTTTTTTGCTAAAGGTAACCGTCTATACGGTATCTTAAAGGGTTCGGCATCTCCAGTATCTATTTTATGTAATACTTTATTTGTCGTACCTAGTTTTTCACCAGGTTTGGCAAAGGCAGTATGATACTGACAGAGCATATCATGGAACTCTTTCCGGTGTTCCGGATCCTCTAATGAAGTTTCTTCATACAACTTAAGTAAGTCTTCCGAAATTTCATCATCCCCTGTTACCTTCTGTAAGCTTAGCTTACTATCCGTTACAGTTTCCGAAAGGGTCACATTTCCAAAAACTTGTCCCTTTTTCAAGTAGATAGTAGTGTTTCCAGTATTGGAGACAGGTACTACCGACCAGGATGCATTCGCTACTATCGTGTCTACAGAATTTAATCCAATACTTGATAACGTAACTACATCCGGTTCTATCACTGCAGGCTTATTACGCATTGCAGGATCACTTCTTACAAGCACATCACAGGCTACTCCCGGAGGGATTCGCACAGTGTGTGCCACACTAGCCATACTGCTCACTTGTCTCAGTACACATCTAACTTTTACGGGATACGGGTATCTCACACTCAACACTCCTGTTTGGGGTTCTAACACAGCACCATACAGGGATGCGAAATCCAACCCAAGTATACCCTCATCTGCTATATCCGCAACGGTGGTGCTCATGACATAGTCATGGATACCATCCAACTGTAGTTTCACACAAGTTCTACCATACGTTTGCAAGGTACTGCCGTCGGCCGTCTGAGCACTTCCTCCCGATTTGAGAGTCTCATGTTCATCCGGTATAAGATCGTAGAAACCCCTGGAGATACAAGAGTGGCTAGCTCCCGTATCCACAAGGAATTCGGCAGATCTTCCGTTAACAGTGAGGCAAACATACCACCGCCTTCCGTTTAGAACAGAGGGTATGTCCGTGACAATCGGAACGTCATTTTTCGCACCAGGAGTCGATCCACATCTTTTCAGGAATTCAAGACAAGGATGACCCGGGGGCAGGTGGGCACCACAGACCTTGGCTAATTCATAGCCGCCTGCCTCGTTACTGATATTGGGTTTCCCCTGTGCGCCCGTGGCACCTGTTATATCAGCTTCCCTAACCTTCCGGGTGTCTACAACCACCTCGGTGTTAGGCGATCTTGTTACTAAATGCGAACTATCGTCACGGATGGTGATATTATGGCAAGATTTGTCACTGGGATCCCCTTCTTTGCCCCTCGGGAGATCCCTTTCTAGTTTCCCTCTGTACTTATCCCAGAGACACTCTCCTGTTTACGCGGAACAGGCTTTTCAGCCATACATTCGGGAGCAAAATGCCCCAGTTTCTGACATCTGAAACATCTCCTTTGAGATTTATCAACTCTTGGTCTTCTTAGAGCTTCTGTTAATCCGGCTATTAATGTTTCCATCATGTTAGTCGGAGCAACAGTGGCTGCTACAGTTGAGTTCGCCGTAGAGGCTACACTGCCATGTTGAGTTGATCCGGAAGCTGTTTTACCAGCAACAGATCCTCCTCTCCCTCTCGAATGTACTTTCCTATACCGCTTTTGTCGGTAATACTTTCCAGCCACATGGACTGAACCAATATATTCTCCGTTTTCATCGGAGACATATTCATCTTCCTCATCAACTTCATTCGATTCAACCGGAGCTAATTGGGAAGTATCATATACCGGAGCAGGTGTACCTCCGTATTGGAAAGGAGCTGCTCTTACTGGACTAGGTCCAAGACCTACCAAACGTTTCTTCATGTCATGTCCATCAATTGCTATGAACAGATCACTGAAGGAAGTGTCATCTTTCCAGGAGTCCCACACCACTTGCTTATGATCCGGATCTCGCAATCCACTATAGAATTGTATGAACAATTCTTGTAGATAACAATCATCGTCATGAGCCCAATTTGGACGTGCTTTCGAAAGCAAGTCCTGTAGCTCCAAACCAAAGACTTTGTGTGATTCTTTAGGTTTTTGTGTTCTCTTTTTAAAGCTTACCCACGGATCTTCTCTAACGATTGATCCGAAAAGGTATGCGGCACATTCGACCAATTGATCATAGGTACCGTATATTCCGTAAGCTGCTCTCCATTGGTTGAGAGCTACTTTTCCGCCTTTATTTAACCAACAAATCAAATATGGCAGAGCTTCTTCTTTTGTCCATCCACTACAATTGACTTCGTCGACAAAAGCTTGATACCTGTCCTTCCATGGATCATTAGAATCATATGGAGGGGGTATCCGTGCCTGCCTACGTGCCGGATTATTACATCCGCGTAGTCTATCTGCTTCTCGCATGCTCCAGTTCATGACTTCCATGCCGTCCGCTCCCTTTCGGTAGCAGTCAATGCCAAGGTTTTGGATACATTGGCTCCTATCAAAGATGGTTTGCATCCCTGCAGGCATAGAAGTTCTCCTGTTTGGTTTCCTGCCATCTCCTCCTGATCCTGATCCTCCGGATCCGGATCCTCCTGGGCCGCCTGGAGGGTTCCCTCCTGGTGGACCATTATTATTATAGCTTCCGGATGAACCACCAGGGCATCCGCTATTGTGACCGGTGTTTCCAGAAGACGCATATCTAGGGTAAGAATCATTTTGATTCCATCCCTGGTTATAGCTATTACCATTTTGATAATTACCACCTCCTGATGGATTATAATTATTTCTATATCCATAGGAAGATGTTCTTGGTTGATACGTACCGCCATTAATATTGTTTTGTGGCGGGTTTGGTCTCGGAAAACGTCCATCAGTAGGACCATTACCAGAACCTGGGGTTGGATTCGATAATCTTGGTACTGCTGGTGTACTGTGGCCGGGTTGGGGGAAATATGAAGGTGGTGTCAACATATGCCTCATTGGTCCGGGTGCTCTTGGTTGTGCCACGGGTGTATTATTATTATTCCCTGTAGCACCATCGTGAGTCGCTTTGATTTTGTGACTCAAATCTGGTATGGGTGGTGCCGGACCTATCGTATCCAGCATTGGAATTACTGGTTTAGATGCGGTTCCATTTACTGCAGCATTATCCGGTTTCTTGTAGATTCCGGATACCACATTCTTGTCAGCCCCATCATCAACGAATGGGCTGTATCTAATTGGGGTTGCATCTTTAGATGTCTTTCCCAACATTGTAGATACCACAGCTGGATCTATATTACCTATAGTTAACTGGGCTGCTTCTACATATTTATCTAGAGTTATTGCAGTAGTCTGCAATTCCTGAAGCTCGTTTGTGAGTTTCTGTCTATCCTCCTCCAGTTGTTTGTTGTAAGCTATGATGCCTACCCGGATGGTTTCATTGTCTTCAGCTTGTTTACTACACTGAAGTTTCAATTTATCCAACTCGTCCTGATAATGGCGAATTTCGGATTCGAATTTTGTCTTATCAAGGTTTAGTTGGTCGTTCGTATCTATGTATGTTTGGATACGAATGTGCCTATTATCATATTCTTTATTGAATGATTCTCTCATAGATTGAAGTTTTAGTTCTTCATTCTCGAGTTCTTTCATGTACTCGCTCCTTCTGGCTTCGAATTCCTTTCGCATGCCAGTTAGGTCCTCTTCCATCTGAAGTTTTTCATGGAATACTTCATCCTTAGCTTTGACCAAGGTATTTAAATTCTCGTTCAAAGTTACATAAGTTTCATTCAACAACAGGACATCCGGTCGTTTTAATTCCTCACCTTCCGGTACCGCATAGGTTAAGTCGCCATCTATAGCGCTATAATCTAATATTGGTAATTCGGGCCTGGGTAACCTGTAAGGCAGCTCTCCGAATGTTACCCTTTTTCGCATTGGTGCCGGATGTTCCGGGTTAGTACTTCCACCAACTTCGAACATCGAATCACTTAATTCGTCAACAAGCGATTGTTGGCCTATTAAGTTACTATGTCTCTGGATAGACTGTTCGCGTCGTACAGAGTCTGGCAGATTCTCTTCACTATCATTATAGTGGGGTCCGGGATCTCTCCAAGATGCTGATTCCGCATCTTGCGAGTCCGAATGGGCTTGGAGCATTAATGAACCATTTCCATTCTCTTGGGCAAGTGATTGCCCTGCTGGGTTAGCTTCCCTAAGGGTGTCTAACCCATGTACTAGCCGTTCGGACGTTATAACGTCCGGGCTATACACCAGAATTAACTGGTCACGGCACCAGTGTAAGGGTTTGTGGCCTTACGGACCTGGGGGGTTCGGGTCTTACGGTTCGGAAAGAAAGAGTAAGACAGTATTCCAAGTGTATGCCAACGGTTAGGTTTATTACTTAACGCACACTCACGGCTGCCGGATGATATCAAAGAGGCAGCTAATATTAAAAGACAGTGGTTTACATGGTGTGGAGGCCAGAAGGGCCTCTGACGTAGCGGCTGAGCCCTGGGCTTTATATACGGACCCAGGTGTTCGTCGTCAGATGTCCCCACAGACCCGGATCGGTGCTGCCACCTATCCGGAACCTGAGGAACGTCCGACGACTCGACTCACCCGCCACGTCAGACGGTACCCAACTCCTATGGTTTAGTAACGTGTACCTCTACAATATTTAACCAGATTTCTGATTTTCTGGCTAAGGTTGCAAATTTTTATGGTATTGATAGGTTGGTCAATTATCTGGATGACTTCATCATTATTGCCAACTCTGAAAGTGAGTGTCGCCATCAGAGGACCTTTTAATCGAAATTATGGAATATTTTGGTTTTAAGATTTCCAGAGATAAGGTTACTGACCCGAACAGAATTTGTACTTTTTTAGGTATCACCATTGACTCCAATAAAATTGAATTAACTTTGCCTAAAGAGAAAGTTGACAAGTTAGCCCGTGCTATAGACAGTTGCATTTATAAGAAATTTGCCAGTAAAAAAATCTTACAGAGTATTGGTGGCTTGATGTCATTTTGTTCCCAAGTGGTGAGGGAGGGCCGTACTTTTAGTAGAAGGGTTTTTGACTTGATGGCAAAGGCTAAGGAAAGAGGTGTCATTAAATCAAATCCAGGTATCATAAAGGATTTTTTGTGGTGGAAGGATTTTTGTAGAATTTTTAATTGAAAATGATGTATATAATAAACCCATGGTATCTGATGCGTCCATTCTAGGTTATGGAGCATGGTGTGGTACAGATTTCTTTTATGGATCTTGGAATAACGTTGACAGCTCTAAATTGGGGGTAGGTCACTGGGTTGCTCCTCCAAAGTATGACAATATTGATGTTCATGAAAGGAATATTAATGTGTATGAACTATGGCCTGTTCTAGCTGGTTTGAAGAGATGGGGTCATTTATTCAAGAACTGCCGTCTGAACGCTGTAACGGATAACATGCAGGTGTTGGCAATGTTGAACACAGGCAGAAGTAAAAACCCACTTTGTATGGAGTGGCTGCGTGAAATCTATTGGCAATGTTTTGTGTATAACATTGATATCTATTCAACCTATATAAAGTCCGCTGATAATATTCTGGCAGACCAGTTATCAAGATTAGACTACAAAAATGTTCTTGCCAAGTGTGAAAAAACTTTGTCTGAAAATAATATGTGTATCTAAAAAAAAATTTCAGATCCCAGATTGATGTCCCTGTTAAGAAAGCAGGAGGAATTTGTGAATTCGGGTGTTGCCATGACAACCATGAAAACCAGAAAGCAACAATTTAAGAGGTACAGCAAATTTTGTAGGAAATTTTCCCTAAAAATTTATCCATGTTTGCCATCTCAGGCTTCTTTGTATGCCACTTATCTGGCTGATAAGATGAAACCAGTCTCTATAAGAAATTACATTTCGGCTGTATGTTTTTTTTCAAAAGTTGCATGGTCACCTACAGTTGTAGTTTTATCCTAAAAAAGACTCTAGATGGTGTAGAGGTACATAACATGTAACCATAGCGTTGGGTACCGTCTGACGTGGTGGGTGAGTCGAGCCGTCGGACGTTCCTCAGGTTCCGGATAGGTGGCAGCACCGATCCGGGTCTGTGGGGACATCTGACGACGAACACCTGGGTCCTTATATAAAGCCCAGGGCTCAGCCGCTACGTCAGAGGCCCTTCTGGCCTCCAAAGCATGTAGAACACCATTGATGATTATTAGCTGCCCTCTTCATACTATTGGGTAGCCGTGAGTGTGCATTTGTAATAAAATCTATCCGTTGGCATACACTTGAAACACCGTCTTACTCTTTCTTTCCGAATCGTAAGACCCGAACCCCCCAGGTCCGTAAGACCACGACCCTTTACAATGGTATTGAGCGGTGTCAAAGTTTAACCAGAGTTGTTAAATACCCACTTACCACTGTTGACATGTTTAAAATTTTGTCAACCTTGAATATGACACTAAAATTGGATAGGGTTTTCTGGTGCGCCATTCTGGTACTGTTCAGGGGAGTTTTGAGGTGTTGCCATGTAGTGGACTCTATACATTCACTGAGGGTGAAGGATATTGTATTAACTAATGATTATGTAAAACTTCACATTAGGACATCTAAGACAGACCAGTTTGGCCACGACCCTTATGATATGTACCTTGTACTCGATGAATCCTCTCCGTTTTGCCCATCAAAAATTTTGGCAGAGTTGATACAGACTGCTAATGGCAATGTTAATCGGAAACTGTTCAGTTTTCCATCTGGTGGCAAGAACAAATGCTTGACATATTCATATGTAAATACGTGTTTAAAATTTTTGTCTGTCAAAATTGGCTTAGTAGATGAGAATGTTAGTACAGGTGTGTGTATAAGTACTTGCATGATTCAAGATGTGATTTGTTGAAACTTGATGTATTACCATCTATTATTGTGTAATAATTCTTACTCCGTGATGTTCCATGTGTTTGCTGGGTGGTTGGCCATTTTGTATATTCAGATCAATTCCACCAAACACATGTCTCTGTTCAATTATTATTATCATATCCTGTAATCCATTCAATATCGTCATCACTTATTATAATGTTAATATACCGGTAAATACCTTAAAGTCATCCTAGTATTTATTATAATGTTAATATACCGGTAGCTCCCTAGTGAGTCTTCTTGATATTTATTATAATGTTAATATACCGGTACTACCTATTAAAGTGGTCTAATATAATATGTGGTTTCCGTGGTAACCACCTCCTTTCATTTATTGTCCAATATACCGGTTACTACCTTCTAATATAATAATCTACCGGTAGTGGTTAACCGGTATATGTAGTCGCCCCTAGTTAACTTATATGATAAGCTTATTCTTACAAATATTTCACTATTGTTCAAAAATGAAAGTTTATGACATAGTGGCGAGACCCTCACATG
The DNA here is from genome assembly GCA_949317995.1 of Acholoe squamosa. Taxonomy (NCBI): domain Eukaryota; kingdom Metazoa; phylum Annelida; class Polychaeta; order Phyllodocida; family Polynoidae; genus Acholoe; species Acholoe squamosa. The sequence goes on from OX439042.1 coordinate 12,784,845, forward strand.
GTCGGAATCTGTGTAATACTTTTTTCGCCCATCAACATGTGGCCTAGAATATCTCACAATCCAGTGATTCTTGGATATCCCATGCAGAATAAAAACTAATAGGAAAGAAGTACTTGGATGGACATTTTAGAATTTCTTGATAAAGTACAGAACCCAACATCCCTTAAGAGGCATCTCAATTGGTTTTCTATTACTTACTGCTTTTGTTTTTTTCCATATTTCAGGGAGACCACATGGGATGGAGGACAGTATTCTGTATAAATGCTGCAGTACAGTAAAATTCTGTTATAACAAAGTGCTTGGGACAAGAGAAAGAATTCGTTGTAAACGAATTTCGTTGTATCCAAATAAGGCCAATACACGGCCTAACACCACTCTGATTCTCCCCCCCCCCTGGTCCTGCACAAAGGGGGCAGAGTGACGGGTAAGGAAGTCCTGACACACGGACTAACACCCCTCTGATCTCCCCCCCACCTCCTCCCACATAAAGGGGAATGGAGGTGTCGGGAAAGGGACACTGATACACAACCTAACATTCCTCTGATTTATAATTTATAATGGAATTTATTTAATTCTGTGACCTGCACGTGTAAATTACCTAAAGAAATAAAAGAAATTGTAGATATTACTTCGTTATATCCGAATTTTGGTGCTGAAACTTTACTGTAAAGGGATTAATTTACTATAGAAATGTATAGCAATGATTTGGTACCAAGGATTCTGTTCGTTATAACCAAAATTTCGTTATAACAGGATTTGTTATAAAGGAATTTTACTGTATATGCCATTGGGGCTCTCATATATTGTGTCTGTGTCTCAGATAAAGAACAAGAACGGGCTAAAGATAAGAAAAACACTGACAAACATGAAAATGGTGCCATATGTACAGGTATTTCAACTTAATGGAATGACAATGTATATTTCTGTTATTTTTTTACTAGATAAAAATCACCTGCTTACAGTTGTTTAGAAAACTGAGTCACATGTTTTCAGCATTTAACTTAAAGTAGCTCTGAATCGGCGATGCCGCCCAAGAGCAAATGTCGGCGTATGTAGGTCCTTGATTCAGTGTGCCTTTAAGCCAGGTCTCCAAGTAGCACAGCTGCTTCAACGTTCCTTGTTAGACTGTGGAATAGCTCAGGGCAGGGTGCTCGGGCCTTTATTATTTAATATTTACATAAACAATGTCGTAGGCGGTATAGAACACTGTGAATTTTTCCTCTGTGTTGACGATGTGGTACTGGTAATAAATTGTAATAATCCTAATAATATGGTAATGCTAATGCAGAGTGATATTAGACATATTCAAGAATGGTGCCAGATAAATGTAAAGAAAACCTAAGGTTTATGGTGTCACTCAGTCAGAAATCCTCTAATTAAAGTAGATATTATGTTGAATAACAATGTATTAGCAAATGTGGAGACCTTTAATTACCTTGGTGTAATAATCGGTAGTGATTTAAATTTTAAAAAGTTTCTAAAAGTTAACAGAACATGACTAGAAATATATAGACAAAGTCCATTATATAGAGGTTGTATGGGACCAACTACCTGCGGATGTTCAGTACAAGGAGTTTGGAAAGGCTTTTAAATCCAGTGTTAATGGATATATACATATATATGTATATATGTATATATATATATATATATATATATATATATATATAGAACATAGTGATGTGATTTATAGCAAAGAAATATATTGATTGTGGATGAGAGATATGTGAAAGATGGTTCATGGAAACTGTTTGTTTACACACTGATAACCGGTATCATTGAAAATGCTATGAATATATGATATTGGTTGGTTCTTTGTACTACTTCATCTTGAATGATAATATTGATAGCACCAGAATGTAGTGAATTCATTGGTCAATAAACCTTTTCAAACTTCAAACTTGCGACACAGTTTTTTATTTGTTTGGTGTGTCATTGATCAATATTTGACATTGAGTGTTGATGTGATAAGCAGAAAGGATGTTCCATTGCATTATAAAATGTGGACAATAACAAATGGAACAATAAAAATCTTGTGGCGTAGGTAACGCTGCCTGCTATCTCAAAAAAAGCGGTGAGGGTTGAGTTGACATGAAAGAATGAAAAAATAAAAGAACAAAAAATATTTTGACTAAAAACTTGTTTTATTATTTCATTTGAACACAACATGCTAATACATTATTATTAGATAAAGAATGAGTGAAACCGATGAATTGACCCTTTGTTTGAGGGAAAAAATGCTCTCATAGGGAAAATATCATATTCATGATTTCACTAATTAAATATCTGAAGGCTTATTGCCCCCATCAGGGCATATCCGACAGTCTATACACTAGTATGGAGTTGCCCTCATAGTTAAGTTCTAGATGATGATAATGATCACCCATAGAACCTACAGAGGGAGCCTCTGTACTTGATAGCCATAGCTAACCTTCAATTACAAAGTGTGACTTTGTAATGTTTGGTATACACATGAGCAACGTATGACCCTTAACTGAGCAGTGCCTTCAAGGTGGGGAACTATTTCTGCATATTTTTTTTTTCAGGAGACACAAAGGTTGATACAATTTAATTGCAATGTGGCCTGTAGGCACACATATCATAGACAGAGCTCCAGCACTTTCATAGTAGGTAGATAAGGGTCAATACGGTAGATCGTAAAACAGAAGAAAACTCAATTTTGTCAAAGTATTGGTTACAACCTTCTTGCACTTAGCTGATGTATTGCACTAATAAATCCATCACCCTCTTAAATAAATGATTGAAACTGAACACAATGCCAACAATAATAAACTATTTTCAAAATTCTATCAAAAATATATAATTTAAAAGTGCAGTTCCAACATATGAACACCCTAAGTTTTTGGTTGACATGACAACTTTACCTACAAGAACAAATATACCTGCCACCTGTTAATATCATTAAAACCTTTTTCAAGCCACATATGGGCTTTCAAAACTAAAAAATCTGTCAATGTTTACAAAATAACTAGACAGCAATTTTTAGTGAGAGCAGTTCAAATGGCTACCAGTTACCAGTACGGGGGGGGGGGGCGTGGAACAAGAGAGTATAGAAAGCGGGGGAAACAAGTAAGACATTAGGGGTCTGTCCAATTGTAAACAATTGGGGGAGACGATAGAAATTACAAACATTCCCCCAGCTGTGTCACTCATATAATATATGTAGCCTCGTGAAACAAGGGTGTGTGGATGGGGGGTCTCCCATGTCACATGTCAATTTTAAAAAATGGTCATGGCATGTGTCACTTAAATCCCCATGTCCCATGTCACCTCTAAGAGCCTATCATGTCCCATGTCGAATTTAAGAAAGCACCCATGTCATGTCACTAATTGTTTTACTTCATGTCACTAAGGCCCATGTCACATGTCGATTTTAAGAAATGGCCATGTCACCATGTCGAATTTAGTGGTCCATACCCATAAACAAGCCACAGTTTCCTGTCAGAATAGGACCTAGTTTCCCATGGGAATAGGCAAATGCAGTGAGGACCATGAGGTGGCACCATCTAGTGAGTATTGAAAGAACTAAGTCCCACCAGCTAAACCCAGGCCCTATCTGCACACTACCTATTGCAAAAACAGTCAACTAAACACATTGGATCAAAGAGAGAAGAATCGTGATTGTCTGATGGTGTCACCACCTACTCACTCCCCCCACCCTGCCTACACACCCAACTGGCTAAATTTGTGTGGTGACAAGTAGGTAATTCTAGTTGTGTCTAGACCAATCAAACATCAGTCATAGCTTTCCCTGGTATTCAAGGCCAAACCATCCAGTATTACTTGCAGTATTCCTTCACAGAAAATAGTTCTCAGCTGTTATCTTCTGCTTTGACCACAAACACTTTCAAAGTAAGTTCCCTTATTTTTATCAAAACCATAATTATCTATAATATTGTATCACATTCCCTGTCATAAACATAACGTTTTGATCAATTTGTAAACAACTTGCAGCATTCATTCAGATCAACATTCATGCGTATGGATCTATTCCAACTTTAATCTATGACCATATATGGATAGTCTAACAAGTTAATGTATGCTAAAGAACAGATGTCTGCTCCCCCTCCCAACCACCCTTACCATATAAGGAAATGCAACTCTTGTCTACTACACTGATGTCATGGCACCAGGCCTAACTTCATAAATCATGTTTCCATTCACATCAACTTTGAATATCAAACCTAACCTTTTCCTCCTCCTTTTCTTATCATTTCTACATATACATCTGACAAACACCTAAAAGAAAGTCACCCAAAAATTCCCTGGTCCTTCTTCAATCAATAATATATTTTACAAGACAAGTACAATTGCTACTCCCTGCAATATACAATTTTATGGTGAGGTTGTAAAATCAAATACAAAAATGGGAATATCTCTGAAACTATTTATACAAAAAACATGAAATTTCTCAGACATAATGTCGATTTACTATGGAGCTCTGTGGACAATTTGGACACCTCCAATAAACCTCTACTTTTCTATACTTTAATCATCGCATTTTAACAATTCCTACAAATTGCTTGTTCAAAATATAATGTGGCAATGTAAATTGCTGATAACTAGAAAAGTTAAAAGCCTGTGATTGGCTACCATGAGTTGTGCACTCATCTTGTTGCATCAGCACTCCCTTACCCAGGTTATTCACACCACCAAGCCACTATTCTCATAACTCCCACCAAAACTGCGTTATTCGCACCAAATTACCCAAAAAGGTGGGAAAGTTGATACATGGATCAACATCATATACCTTCACCATTGGAGGCAAAAAGCGTCTTATGGCTGCCAACCAACTGAGTCTGAACAATATTGACTATTTTCTCAAAATTGACACAACTATGTAATGAAATACCTTTTCCTGCAAGACCCCTACATCTCCTCCTTCAACGGCACTACAAATTCATTAAGAAATTCTGCCTCTTATATACAAAATTTCCATCTTTTTTTAAACTTATTCGCACCACCAAAATGACTGAAAGTGCAGGGCCCTAGGGTGTCTCCTTATAACTCTCTTTTCGAGTTAAAAATGTTTAACTTTCTCACAGTACTCTCAGATTAAACACATTCCAATAACTGCCTTTGCTATTCAGCTCAAACTTCTTAATTTTTCGCTAAAACCGCAATGTAAAAAATGTGGGGCCGTTCTCTATGACGACATATCTCCACAGCAGGGCACGGCCCCCATAATAACTTAGCATTCATGTCTCTATTTCAAGGTGGTCTGGGAAGATGTTTATGTGTATATATATTATTGGGCACAAAAATTACTATCTAATGCTAATAACAATTATCAGAGCGCCAATTAGAATGAATATTTGAGGCTTGTTTTACAAGTTAAAATAATTTTACGCTCCGGCACTTGGTATGTGGGATACAGTAGGTGTTTGTAAATATGAACCCGCATCAGTTTTTGTATGAACAGTATTTACCGGTATATAACATTGCACTCGTAACCATGCATGAGCCTATATCACTATTGTACCTGGGAAGCATAACACATAACATACGCATATATACCAGCATATCAACATACTATAAAACTTATAAAAAAAATATATCCTGTAAAATTGACTACATGCATAGGTTAACATGTAGGAATAAAGTCCTAAGGACACAATAATCTCTTAAGGGATCGGAAACCAGATACCACACCATTTCTTTTCCTTACACTGCAGGATAGACGTCTTAATATCCTACTTGGCATAAAACACTATCTTTAACGTTTGCAAATGTTTAATGAGGTTTGGATAAAAAATATTTGTGAACAATTTCCTTATGATAAAAAATAAGTTTTTCTTAAAAGAAAAAAACAACTTTTTAAGTTGGTAAAAATATTCTTTAACATTTGGTCTGTCAACATTTTTAAAACCGTTTGTATAAACGTTTTTGAGTTAAGATAACGTTTTTTTAACCTAAAATAAGAATGTTTGGAGTACATGTTTTGAACGTTAGGCAAATGTTTTTTAATGTTAAGAAAGTGGTTTTTATGCCAAGTGGTATGGCTTATTCTGAACGTTTCCTACCTATCACTATACATTAGTTCTACCAGGTTGTTACACTAGATGGCGCTCCGGCAACCCTGCTGTTTACATGGGCATGTCCAGCATCCACTTCCAGGGCTCCATAAGCTTACCATTGGTTCACAGACACCTCTAACCAAAATGCCCATTTGCAATGTAAAATACAGCTCCATGTCTTAGAAATCAAAGCTGTACACAGAGAAATAGTGTGGCTATACTCACCATCAATATTTAAGGAAAATGGTGAGCCAAACATAAGGCTGACCTTTACAAACATGTGGGGACATTACAGGTACTGAAGTCTAACCCATCCATGCCTCTGTAGGAGTGGCAAAGTAGGATGGCAGCCACTAGCGCCATCTGTTGTATCAAAGCTGATAAAAGGGTGGTACGTCTTCTAACTAAAAATAAATGTTACAATTAAAATCATACACATAATAAATCTTAAAAAAGATATCACCGACCACCATTTCCTATACTTCACTACATGAGTGTATACCATTGTAATGGTATTTCTAGCTGAACACTGGATTTGTGAAATATCACACTAAAAGATGACGTAAAACTTTGAATGACAGCCCATGTATTACAGTAGTACCCATAACAAGACTAAAGAGCAACCCGCATGTAAGGTGTACCCTGACATTAAAATCATCCTACTAGGCACACCGATTCCTAATGATGTCAATAATGGTATCTGCCAAATATAAGTGGGGTTTTACCACTGTTCTATATGCAGGAGAATATGATATATGTATGTAGGAGAATATGATATACAAAAAAAAACAAAAAAAAAACGGTCATAACCATTTTTCTACCATAGATTATAGTGAAAACCTTGAGAAAAAAAGTGTCCCAGAATCACCTAATAGCCCAGGCTTATGACCGGGGTTAAATGGTATATATGCAGCAGAATAACATATGGTTAATGAGCTTTCACCTTAGGTCCTCCTTGTAGGATGGTCCTTAGTTGGTGGTGTGACTTATACATGGGTTATGACAGTCTAAACACAGTGCGAGAATGATAACTTAAGAATATACACGCGCATTACATAGATAATACAAGATAGGGACGTACCCTGTGGGTATAAGTTAGTTTTTAGCCAGTGAGACACAATAATTCTTCACTTTTAGTGATTTAACATACACACATGATTCTTGGTCCATTCAAGCATTATATGGCCAATAAATGGGTACTGTATTCGGAGTAACTAGCACACAGTGTGTTTAGCAATATTTGTTTCTTCTAAATCCTGAAACAGATTTTAATCCTAATAAGTGCACACCCCAGGTAGTATAGAAGACAGTGGGTGACAGGTTCTCACCAATATGGGCCATAATACCTGGCATTGTGTAGTACTGGGTGCTACACTCCCCACAATGTGAACAAAAATACTGCACAAGTCTGTCTTGCTTTACTCCCCTATCCCATCTTTTAAGGTGGGAGCGAGTAAGTGAGGACCAAAAAAGAGGTGTGAGCTTATCAGGGTATGTGCTCTTATTACGGCTCACATGGTATCCGTTAGTGACCATGCCTTAACCAACTGTAATGACAAACACAGGTAATGCGGAAAAACATCTCTATTTTCACAGCTGCACTATTCTGCCATTTGAACCTGAGACTCGATTTTGGTAAGATTGCAACAACCCATCCACCAAATGGTGGGAACACTTAGATAACCTTGCTTAGCAAAAACATCATTTCCAAAAAAAAAACACAATCTTTAATGATAACATCCTAAGATCACATGCCCATATAGGGAAGGGCAAACAAACTGTTAAAGGTGTGGAAATGAAGACGAATGGCGATTTCATTCATCCTGGAAAATCACATGTCTAATATATATTGAATAACCTTCATTTCTTAAAACACTGGAAATACTCTAATCTATTATGCAAAATATACATAGTCTGACATCATTCCTTTGGATGAAAAGCATTTGATACTTTTCCCCCCCTGAAAACACTTCATTCATCATGGAAAAGTGTGTCATTTAATTACAAATTAATTCTGTTTCTTGCGAAAATAACCCACAAAAACAGTTGGCATTTCTCCAATAATGTAGAAAAGCGTAGCCATTAAAACCTACACAAGTCTAGATTGTCCAGTGCATCAAGTTGAGATGTTTGACTGTATACTAGAGGAGGTAGTGTCGTGATGTTCATCAGTGTTCTTCTTGTCTTTGGCCCATTTCTGTTCTTTGTCGGAGACAAAAACGCAGTAGATGAGTGTTCCAAATGTGTATATTCCTGCGCTAATAATGAACACCGTCCGCCATTGCATTTGGTCACCCTGAGGAAGGGAATAAAACGCCAGAGTTGGTCTTTCATTTCACCATAAGAAATCACCAAAGTTACCATACATGTGCTCACTCACTGTTTTCCTACTAACCACACTATTTAAATGACATATTCTGCAGATGTGTAAGATCCTTTATTCATACTGAAGATCCATGTTTTGAGCTTTTTAGGAGAGGTGGCACGATATATCAATCTGCTAGTAGCTATAGCTTATGAAAGGTGAGTTGGGAGGGGGCAGAAATATTTGATCCCAATCAAGGCCTTATATGACATCAGTATATATTCTTCATAATTGTTACATTCATAATGAGATTAGAAATAAAATTCACACACTAAAATTAACTCAGTACTGATTAATGGATTGAATTATTTATCTCTTATGATTGTATTAGACCTAATAAAACGCTTTAAATAAGCCATATCACAGAGCATGAGGGGCTTCTGAAACATCGAGATTGCTAATATTTATACTTACTGAGTTATTTGTTATTTTGGCAACAAATACAGGTGCAATAATCCCACAAATATTTGCGAGACCATTAAGGATACCCATTAATGAACCTGGAATACAAAGATGTATAAGATAAGGAACATGAAAACACTGAGCTAGTCATTTACTCCCCCTGAACTAAATGCCTTGATACTGAGTAGGTGTTTAACCCTGTCCTTCCCTGTGTTTCCCAAATATAGTGCTTTAGTTCTATGGTACATATGTGCAGCATGCAGGTACAGGCATAGAATTTACAGTATATATGCTTATCTAAAAAGATTAAGATCAAACAAAACCAGACACTTAGAATTAAGTTTAAACATTTATTTTCATTCCTTAACATTTGAAGACACTTTTGTGGATTTTTTGATGATTTTGGAATAATCTTATTTGTTACAACATTTCAAAATTACTTACAATTCTTCTGAAGGCAATAAAATGCTTCAATGTATCTTACATAGCCCTGAAGTATGTGTACTTATAAAACAAATAGCCTACCTGCGTACAGTGGTGCAACCTCAAAGAAGGAGATAGCCTGAGCAGCAAGTGAGAAGGAGTTCGCTCCTACGCTCACCATAAGTAACGACACAGCAGCCATCTTGTCACACCCGACAAACCCAACGAGGAGCAGTGCAACACCAGGTAAAACCTCGCCTAAAAAGGTAATTTTTTTGTTTGGTCAAGGTTTCTAGGTTCTCACCTCTCTGTCTGGTCTTTTTATTCATGAAACAACAAAGAGGTGGCATAAAAGAGATTAAATTGGAAGTGTCTTTCATATGGCACAGAGACTTCAACCGGGACAAAAAATCACCAAGCAGTTAAGTGTAAAGGCCCTATAATTATGATGCATAAATTATGCAGTAATGGTCAGAGATGATTTCAGGTATTTTTATGAGTAAATAGACAGAACTTAATGCCAATGACATGTGACATACATTGTGGTTGATCCATCCCGTGGGGTAGAACGACCAAAATGTTCACCTGGGAGTTTTACTAGTTCTGTATTTATTTCATGTTACATTGATATAAAAATGCTTACATTCACTGAATTTAGCATCTAAACAGATCATATGACCAGGATTTTAGTAAAGCCGGCTTTAGACTTATCTTAAACGCCGCAATGAGGCCTTGATCAGATAGTGTACTGTGCTATGTTCATGTAATAAATGCCCTACACAAGCAGTACCCTAATTTTGGCTTCAATATGCTGCAGTGGCAATCTTAGGTACTTGCTTATTCATTGTACTCACCTATTACAGATGATACTCGCCGGATGTTAATAACACGAAGAATCTGCCTCCTACGAACGAAATCAGCGAGAAAACCAACACCAATACAAATAGGAAACTGGACGAGGTAGGGTAGAGCTGACATTAATCCATCCTAATAGAGAAACAAAATTCACTCATAAATACCCAGTGTTACATTGTGGAAAAATTAGCTTACCAGCCTCCATCAAACTACCAAGAATTAACTGGCATAAATGTTTAACCCTAATTTAAAAGAAAATGATATTACATAACTATTTTATTATCCTTTAACTACATAACCATTTTTGTAATCCATTATCTCTAGTTTTTTTTATGTTTAAAGCAATCAATATTGTACCAACCCTCATATATGGTGGCTTATACATGAAAGAAAGAAAATTTTAAGTTTGATACTCTTTTATCATCATAACCCTATAATGCCATAAATGCAGGCTGATAAGCTGCACCCTGAATTCAGGATCATCCTATAAGCCATTAGAGGATTATGATTTGCATATACATACACTGCAGCTTATACAATAGAGTTCATCCTATTTACAGATACTACCTGTGAGTAGACAAACACCAGGAAAACTGGACTTCATTTACCAGAACAATAGCTGGTAACATGATTCAGTACAGAAATGAAAAAAAGCACACACACAAAAGAACACAGACAAACAAAATAAAAAAAAAGGAACTACTGGCGAGGAAAGTGGCATATTTGAGCATTACAGGAGATAAAATTGTACTCCACCACCTTTTTCCCTAACAAGCTCTAGTGTAAAATAAAGATTTAAACTCACCTGAGACATGTCGAAGTGTAGAACCTGCTTCATATAGATTGGCATACTAGAAAAGGTGACATAGAAACCAAAGTTGTCGGTGCAGGTGATAATGAAGATGGCCCATACAGGGACAGACTTGATGATAGAACACCAGGGAGGATTAGCATACTGAAAACAAAATGGAGAGAGATAGGTGAATATACTGGAAAGTCCATCAAGTCCAAATGACATTGTATAGGTTTTGATATTCTTACCTGGTATTTGATTTATATTATTCTTACCCTAATGTAGCTCCAAGTGCTGATCACAATTTATTATCTTATGTTATGTACCGTAATCTCCCGCGTATAAGGCGCGTCTTATACGCCAAACAAAATGCTTCTGAGTCTTATATGTGGGAGGGACATTGCCTTGAGTTTGGGGTGCGCCTTATAGGGGGGGGGGTATTTTCACTATAGAACAGTACTAAATTAACAAAAATCTGCCCTTAGAGGTGCGCCTTATACATGGAGTGAGTGAGTAATAGAGGTTTAACGCCATTTCGACAGCTAAGGTCATATTCATGGCGAGAACTACATTACACAATTTCACAGAGGAATGTGTCAGTGCCTGCGCATATGTGCACCACACACATCCTGAGGGGATAGGAAAGAGGAGAAATAGACCCTTTTAAGTGGGCTAGGGAGGCCCGCATTATACATGGAACAGGCCTCCCTGAGTTGGGGGTGCGCCTTATAACTGGGCTGCGCCTTATACGCGGGAGATTACGGTACATTCCTCGTTCTATAGGATGCGAGAGCAAATATAGAAAACATGAGATATATGACTATGATTTGTATGAAATAAGGCGAGGATCACTGCATAGGACTAACACCCAGCTACACTTTAGGCCATGTAGTTCTAATAACTTGGATTACAGATTTTTTCCCTCAAGTCTTTGGTCGGCCATGGGTAAAAAAAAAGTTGCTTCAAGCCCCTATCTGACTTCCAACATATCCCATCGGCCAGAGCAAAAAAACAAAAAAAAAAAGACATGCAAAAGTCACTTTCATGTCATCAAATGTGTAAAATGCGATAATTTGCCTAAAGACACTAAATATATAATTAACCATGCAAATGTACATGATATCATTTTCCCACATTCAATCACTTACCTTAACAGAATCCAAGCCTTCCGTCTCCTTCTCGATGTAATCCTTTTCAGCTTGTGTAATATGGGGATGTGATGCCGGGGTGTCGTAGGCCAGAAACAGCCACGCAATGGTCCATAATATACTCAGTGTACCTGAGGAATTAGTGTGATCAGGCTATATACAATTATGTACATATCATATTGTATGGTACACACTGCTTTGAGTGAATATTGGTAAAAATGTCATCTTCATGGAGAATTGTGATGCCTATATTATGACAACAATTACCAAATGGATGCGGAGTCAGTGCTCAGACTTTGTTTTACTGTTCATATCTAGTAGGTCAATTTGCAGAAAAATACTCCCTCTTATATAAACTGCACCCATGGATGTGCTGCAACCTGGTGCTGGGAGAAGCTACACTTTGGCATGAAAATTGATGGGTAGATACCAGCATATATAAGCTACATCATGACTTTCAGAACATTTACATGACATAGTACTTACAAGGTAATTTCAAAATACAAATTTTCACTTACCAAATAGATAAAATGTTGAAGGCCAGCCACCAAGGAATGTAGACTGACATAGTACACCAGATACAGCCATGGCAATAACACTTCCTAATGTAGCACCTGGCGAATACAAAAAGACGTTTGTAGGACTCATGAAAAGCTTAGATGGATCTTTTACTACAAGAGTATCCTGATATGACAATCAATCTGGATGATGTGTACCTGCCATCTAAGAACCTTCATTATGGTGTAAGGTTGGCACTGGTTGAGCTTGGTGCAGCGATTATTGGCATATACATCTTGGTTATTAGGCATTGAAATCAGCTATTCAATGTAGTGCTTTTGGCCAGATTTTGACTGACTGCCTTACCTGAGTTGACAATACTGTACATCCTCGTCTTTTCACCCGGCGGTCCCCATCGACTTATCATGGCCAGACATGTTGGGTAAATGGAACCCTGACAGAAACAGAGACAATGATTGAATGATTAAAGACTGATTAGAAGGTCTGTAGCTACAATTCATAAACCTATTCTATTTGATGTAAGAACTGTGTATAATTGGGTGTGTACTTTTATAACCAATCATACATCCTTCTGGTATTTGACTTATTTGATATAGGAAAAAAAATATCAAATAATTTATTTATTGTCATACTTGCTATATCCTTATCATACATGAACTGTATTACATAGAAAGTAACAGCACTCACTTGACATAATCCTTGAAGAGCTCTTACAACCACAAGAGCATAAGGGTTCCACCTGGCCACAGTAGGAATAAGGAGACTCAGTATACCGGTACTCAGTCCGTTAAAGGCAAAGATAGCCTTGCCACCAAACCGCTCTGCCAGGTATCCAAAGGGGAGCTGGCTAACAGGATATCCATAGAAGAAGGCACCAAGGAGGAGACTCTGGAGATCGGGGTCCCAGTTAAATTCACCTTCCTGTTGTAATATTATGGTTTTATCATCTACAAATTCATATGTAGTAAGAAGGGTTTTAAAATATCCAAGAAGGTATTGATTCTTAATATGAACATATTTCCAACATAAGAGATTGCAAGAAAGGTGGGAGGAAAAGAAACATCGCTTTTCTTTCTGTGCACTAGTCCTCCAGATTCATTGCTCTTCTGATTTACGAACCAATTTTTAATTGTAAACCTATATCAACACCGCACATATAAAATGCAACCTGAATATAGGTTCAGAAATATCCTATAAGGTGCATCTTGGGCTTTTAGTGCTAAAGTGTAATATTCCCTGCCTAAAAGGCACACCCCAAACTTGATGTTCAAGAAATGCATTTAGCATCAATCAATAGCAATCTGCAAAAGCCATGCCTAAATGTGGTCAAATACATACTTGGATTGTACTTGATGTGTTTGCAGGGAGTGGTGCAACTGGACAGTCGTTTGATGTGCCATTAATATCCACAGGTTCTGTGAAGTTCACCATGGCAACCAATGCGATGTTAAAGACCATTCTCTGTGCGAAGGCTGTGAAGAACCCCACCGTCATTATGAGCACCAGTACGGTCCGACAAGGGATAGAACAACAGCCATTGGTGTCTGAAGAAAAACAGAACAACAATTAGAAATAGTGATAACTATTGTATAACTACAGACCTGAGAGGGGGGGGGGTCTGGGGAGGGCTGCATAAAAGGAAGATTTGAATATTGGGAAGAAAATGGAACATTTTGGTACTTTTCGAGGATGGCTGATTACCCCTGCATCCAAATTTTCCTAAGCTAGCGCCCCCTGTTGTGCTTCACTTTAGCCACAGGACACATATTGTCCACATCACATTTTTTCACATTTTGTCCACAAGGTCCCAGCACAAGGTGTCCGTGTAATATGTTCTGTCCATAGACTATTATTACAGAGTGTCCATAAAAAACAATTTGACCACAACCAACAACAACAAGGTACCCACAAAATAATTCTGTCCACAACCTATCATCACAAAATGTCCACAAAACACATTTTGTCCACATACTTTTGACACAAAATGTCTAAAAACACAATTAGTCAACAATATTTTACCAAAGAGTATCCACAAAAGACACACTGTCCGCAATGAACTTGAACAAAGTGTCCACAAATCCCAAATTGTCCACAATCTATCATCCCAAATTGTCCACAGGTTATGATCACATAATATCCACAAAATACATTTTGTCCACAGCATATGGTCACAAAGTGTCAACAAAATACATTTTGTCCACCAGATGTATTCACAAAGTGTCCACAAATTACATTTTGCTCAAGATACAATTTAGCCACAAGGACACCTTGTGACGGTATGTGTGGAGAATGTGTACTCTGTGGACATTTTGTGGTCATTTTGTGACAGAAAATCTCTGTATGATATCAACACTTTGTAGGGCCAGACAAAAAGTTTGTATAATCATGTGTGGCAAAGGGGGTATTTTTAACATTACACTCTTTTCTCTAAATGCAATATTGAACCCATATGCCTCACTGATATTTCATATTCTAGGATTGGACATAGAACTGAGATGTAGATACACATTGAACCGTCTCTGAGAGAGTGTAAATCCAGCCAAACCCCTTTACCTCCTAGAATTGACCCTAGTGACGCAACTGACAACAGCACTTGTTTCTACTTCTCTTATGATCTAAAGAAGCATTACTGACAACAGCACTTGTAGTCACAACTCATCTGTGACTTTGTTACTTAGCATAATTTACGACTAACACTAAAATTCGCACTAGGCCGTAAAATTCTAACAAAACTTTCAAGTGGACAGGTGCATCTATAGTTCAGCATCAAATGGCATGTGCGCCATTGCTATTGCAAGGACACATCTACCACTCTTCTAGGCCCTTATGGTCTTTTTAATCTATTTTGATCTTGACTTGATGATAATTCAATTTACGTTGACATGTAACGATGCATAACAAGGTTTGTATCAAAAAAGGGTACCACCCTCTATCTACACCTTGAATGAGTGGGAAACATAGAACCCACTCGGGGAGGCAGCATCTGACCAGTGAGCCCCCTGGTGTGTGAACATGTCAATACTAAATATACCCAATATCATTATATGATATTTGTCTCATACGGAGATTATTCTAGGACAAATAACTTGCCAAGACATAGCTCTTCACCAAAATTCAAATTCTTCAAGCATATACAAGAAATATTCCTAGGAAGGGGATTTTTGTTCTTGATACAATGTCTAACCACCAAATATATGTAAAATAACTGAAACTATACCTATCTGGTACCATATCCTGAACATTTTCACTTTTGTGTACGTTTTTAAAAACAAAATTCCCCAGTTTCAGACAAATTTGCCCTATATTTTGAGGCCATGTAAGCTAAAATAACAGTTTCCCACCATATAAACTATATGTAACACAAAGAACTCATCAATCCTTATAACATGAGCAAAAGAAGAATAATGCAAAAAACTGAATCCTAAGGATAAGGGCCAGCAGAAGTGCAAAAATAGCAAAAGCCAACTTTCTATGATTTTTGACCTTTTGTACCAGATTACACAATGTATCTCATTTTTCCCCATTTTGGTACTCCTAGTGCATATGGCAGATTTCAACTACCGTAATCTCCCGCGTAGAAGACGCGGTGCGCCTATAAGACGCACCCCTAACTTGTCAATGGTTGTTTCACGTATAAGACGCACCTCTTAGGTACCAATTTTTAAATTCAGTACTGATCTATAGTAAAATTACCCCTCGTATAAGACGCACCCCCAACTTGAAAAAATCCTATAAGACGCACCAGGCATTTGTTTGGTGTAGAGGACGCGTTTTATACGCGGGAGTTTACGGTACTGCCATGGTCTGTTTACTCTAAATTTGCTTGTGAGCAAACATCTCACCCTTTCTATGGGAGATCTATTGAATTCTAAATGTGCTGGCACCTTAAATCGTATCAGTGGTTTAGTGTAGAATTCTATATGATCTCCCATAAAAGGACACAGCTGGGCCCTATCTGGCATGCATTTTCAGGTGTTCCACTCTGTATTGATTGGTGTGCTGTGATTGGCTGATGTGTCACTACCGTAATCTCCCGTGTAGAAGGCGCAGCCTGCGTAGAAGGCGCACCCCAAACACAGAGAAGGCAGGTCTGTGCAGAAGGCACACCCACAGCCTCTGAATTGGTATACAATAAAACCCCACATACCCGTAATCTCCCGCCTATAAGGCGCAGCTCGCCTATAAGGCGCACCCCCAACTCAGGGAGATCTGTTTTATGTATAAGGCGCACCTCTGAGGGCAGATTTTGGCTAGTTTAGTACTGTTCTATAGTAAAAAATACCCCCCCTATAAGGCGCACCCCAAACTCAAGGCAACTTACCTCCCACGTATAAGACCCAGCAGCATTTTGTTTGGCCTATAAGACACGCCTTATACGCGGGAGATTACGGTATGGAAGTTGCCTGTTAACTGTTCAGCCATGGGCTACCTGGGCTCACGGCTTGAGAAATCAACAGGCCTATACCTATATCTGTGAAGCAGGATAATTGTTTAGAGACATTTTAGAGAGAACATTATAGCTAACATTGCTTCCTAAGATCCTAAATGCAGGGCTGTATCATCAGTGTAGAAACAGCCATTTTTGCCCTTGAATTGTAGACCTAAAAAGGTAAGAAATGAAACTACTGAACTTTAGGCTTTAACCATAATTTCATTACCATACACAAGATGTCTTGGTAATGCTAGTGATGCACCATTGGTAATATGAAAAAAGTTGGTCCAATGTTCCATTTCCTATATTATTTTCCCATGGGTGATGCAATATCAGAATTTGTGTATTGTATCGATGCCTACATTCTATGTTGGGCCAAGGTCAAGATAATGATTGTGATGGTGTTGGTGATTTGTGATATGGCCCCATGTAACCTTGTTGTATCATTTGTCTTTAAAACATAGTTCTATGCCTACTTATTTAAAGAGATTTCTGAATGGTCATCATTTTCCTGATAGCCATTTAGGAAAATCTTGCTGTATGGAATTAGCCCAGCAATGCCAGCTTTTTTTAACATTTAGGTTCATATCAGGGTGGTCTAATTGTTAATAATTACCAATAACCCACTGTGTGTCCTTGCTGTCAAGCTTCCAGACTATCTAAAATACACCCCTTGTCAACACCAGACCATCACAAATTGTTCATACCTACTTTTGCCAGGCCATTCAGTCAGGAAATTAGCCAAGGAAGGCCAGCTTTGCAACATTTAGTTTCATAAGAAGGGTGGTCTCATTGTTAATAATCACCAATAACCCACTGTGTGTCGTTGCTGTCAAGCACCCCTCATCAACACCACACCTCATCACAAATTGTTAATACATACTTTTGCCAGGCACTACAGTGTTGACATCACAGAGTTGTCTATAATTTTCTATCTTAAAATATCCACACAATGTACCGTAAACTCCCGCATATAAGACGCGTCCTCTACACCAAACAAATGCCTGGTGCGTCTTATAGGATTTTTTCAAGTTCGGGGTGCGTCTTATACGAGGGGTAATTTTACAATAGAATAGTACTAAATTTACAAAATTGAGCCCTAAGAGGTGCGTCTTATACGCGAAAATGCTTCTGCTGATTTTGGGGTGCGTCCTATACGCGCACCGCGTCTTATACGCGGGAGTTTACGGTACTACAAAATGTCCAAAGTGCACACCTTTTCCACACAAACCATCACAAAGTGTCCATATGGACATATTTTAGACTGTGGACAAGGGGTGATTTATGGACATTTGTAAATATATCCTGTGGATAAAATGAATTTTGTGGACACTTTGTGGTCATACACTGTGGACAAAATGTGTTTTGTGGATAATTTGGGATGATAGATTGTAGACAAATTGTGATTTGTGGACACTTTGTTCAAGTTCATTGTGGACAGTGTGTTTTTTGTGGATACTCTGGGGTAAAATCTTGTGGACTCATGATGTTTTTGGACATTTTGTGACGAAAGTGTGTGGACAATGTGTTTTGTGGACACTTTGTGATGATGGGTTGTGGACAGAGTGTATTTTGTGGATACACTGTTATTATTGGCTGTGACAATAGTCTGTGGACAGTACAGTTTTTATGGACACCTTGTACTGGGCCCTTGTGGACAAAATAAGAAAAAAATGTTATGTGGACAATATGTGTCCCATGGCTACACACACCCCCTCCCCATATAAATGGTAAAATGGATCTACATGTGCAACACTGATCCTGACAGATCTTAGAACAACTGAGAAAATTGAAGAAAGTGGGTAGTTATGCATGTGTGGTGGTCCCGAGTCATCCTCGAGGTACCTTCGTGGTCCTCGTGGGCGACGTCGAGAGCACCTCTCTTACCCGACGCCTTGGGGCGCTGGAGTCCAGCGCCACGTCACCACCTGGTCACGTGGCCCTCGACTCTGGTGTATATAAGGCCGTTGTACGGCCTTCCTCAGGGTCAGTCCAGTCGCGACAGACCATCGTGAGCGATGGTTGGCGGCTGCCCGACTACCATATTATAATACTTCTCTGTGCTGTTGCACAGAGAAGGTAAATGTGGGTTAATAACTGCAGACACTAGAAGGCTGTGCTAGTCGTCTAGTGTCGAGCGTGCTTTAGAGTTCAAACTCTACCACCTGTAACTGTTATCGAGAACGGCTGATGCCTATGCGTTATAGACAATAAAGTTTTAACTGGAACCTGAATAGTTGTTCTTCGTTGTTTATCGAAGGATTCGATTAACCTCGAGGGGTAGAACACTACACATGTATGCTATAAATGCATAACATGCATCTTAGATATAAATCATACCTAGTCTTTGAGAGAATCCTATAAGGTGTACCTGGGCCTTGAATTTTGCAGTTGGAGTTCTGTCCCATATTTTATCCCTTATAAGCAGAACAAATGTTAACTCACCCACAGCTGTCTTGACCTGTGCAGTGCTGTTACAAACAGGGGCCTCATCTTCCTCCTCATAATTAACGCTGAGCAGCTGTCGGCGATCAGCCATTATTTGTTGATGGTCATCCATGGCTGCTGATAACAAGATAAATATGTTAGAATTGGTTCATAATCAGAGACAAAAATTTACCGAATGGATGTGTTTGTCATTCAAAGCAGAGCTGACATTCAGAACTTCAGTTTAGTCATGTGCAACATGGTACAAGGAGGTGTTTTCATTGTGTGAGATAAGAATGCAGAGTTTATAAATATTCAATTTGGTACGATAGATACAACCATAATACACTGCATATAAAACCATAGTGTTGTAGATTTTAATACAATAGTAGAGAATAGTCCTGTGAGATATGGCGTGGCGACTTGTAATCTTGTGTCTAGTTTCAGTTGGTAAGACAGATAGGGCATACTATCATCTGGACTTTTGGTAGTATATATATATATAGCACAAATTCAACCTGAACTACCCACTGCAGCTAAGTACTAATAGTCTGTAGACTGTCCATTCTGCATGCACCTCACTCAGCTGCCACAGGGACCTGTCTTATTCAATGTTCAATGCCATAGTCAACAGGTGTGTCATTATGAGTGTACACTGTCTCAGATCACCAGGAGCCTGCTCTGCCTCAACCCCCTCCTCCCCCACACACACACACCCAACTGCCAATCACCTTGTAATAGGTCTGTACCTTGTCACGGGCCAGTGGTCAGCAAACCGGCCAGATCACTCTACCTCTCTGTAGAGGGGGAGCACAGAGTAAGTACCTCGGTGTGCATACATGTTTTCAGTATTCCACAAAATCTTTTATATAATGAAAGGAGTAATTAAATTAATCTTTCCTCACCAATAGCAGATACATATTCTGAGAGAGCATTATTTCAATGTAAACAAAAGATTTTACACAGAAAAGAATGTAGCAGTTCCACAAGGTGGCCTTACACTTCAACCTCCTTTGATTTACAAAAATGCACATATGGCAACACACACTTTAGCACTGATTTCTCCATAGAGATCTTTAACAGTGAATACTTTGTTCAAATACAGAAAATATGATCCAACTGTACCAAAACCCACTGAGATAAAACTTGTACTACATATATATAGTAGTTTCAAAACGAATAATTCTAAAACAAAGGCTACAGGGATGCATTTCTGAATCTTAAAATGCTCTAATGCTAATCTGCCATAGGGCTCCAAATGATGAAATGTCTTATCTGCGAATAAAATCAAAAGTATGAGATATATTCTGAAAATTCCTTCACTGATAAGTAAAGTACACACACTGTTGTTATTACATTAGAATAGTGAGCAGGAATAGTCCATAGCAGAGGAGCCACAAACAAAAATAGATTGCAAGGCCTCCCTATCCCTTACACCGTGGCGACTGTGAACCATACACTAGTCTACTCATCTCACGAGTAGTACTCACTAGTCGCCGCGCTAATAAGGCGTAGCTAATATGTAAAGATGGAGCACTGGTGTGACTTATAAGGAAGCAAAAATTAGGGTGCACCATATAGGCGGGGATAAGTATAATTATATCAGTATACTGCAAAAAGTCAGGTTCTAGGTGCACCTTATCTAAGGGTGTGCCTTTTATGCAGGGTGCAGCAAAGGGCTGTCCTCACAAAAAAAGCCGTATATATGCAAGCATTTTTTTTAATTGTAATTATTTTTTGGTAAAGGCAACAAACTCAGGGTGCGGCTTATGCATGGCCCTGGCTTACACACTGGGTTTTATAGTACCATGATAATCTCTCGCGTAGAAGACACAGCCCGCGTAGAAGGTGCACCCCGAACTCAGGGAAAGCAGATCTGCATAGAAGGCGCATCTGCTGCTCCCGAGTCTAATATTTGAAAAACCCGCGCACCCCTAACTCAAGGAGCATGGTCCACACAAGGGACCCAACCCAAAGGGGCATTTCAAATATTGTCTGCAGCTATACTTACTTACTTTGAATTTAAACCTCACCTATGTGCCTTTTGGACACGTTGTCGCATGCAGAATGTCGCCACCATGCAAAATGTTTCCAGCGTTCTCCTAACAGACTTTGCAACCTCTAAATTGTATGGCACTAGGATTTAAAGATGTGCTGGGAGAGTAACAAAAGTTGCTTAATCTCGAAACAAATAGTTTTTTTTTATTGAAAGGAAGAAACCATGATAGTATCCCTCTCCTCTAATAGAAATCGAAAAAACAACAACCCTAATGATACTGCCCCTACGCCTTAGAACTATGATTAATGCAAAGTGTAACTTGATCTTTCGCGGAAACATTGCTCACGGAGCGACATTTTGCATATCACAACGTCATGGGTGAGAGGTCCCCAGGCGTGAAACCCGGACCCTACTTGAATGGGGGGGGATGATGGTGACCGAATCTATGGGAAAGTAGAAAGCACGCCCCTACTCATTTACCAAGGCAACGGTTCTTTAACATCCGTCACTACATAGGCATAGTGACAGATGGACAGGCAAGTTTTAAGTCATTTGTCTGCCATGACCGCCGAGAGACTTTCCAGCACAGCCTGGCCAAAACAGGGAGGACCTCAAATGATACCTTACAGCAACGTTTGGAACCACCACTGTGCCCTGACTGGGCCGGGAACCAAACCAGTGACCTTACTGCCCCCGAGCAGACGCGCTGCCGACTGCGCCACACTTACAGGCTTCTGCAGCTATCAATACCCCAACTGGTCATATATTTTCTTTAAGCAAAGAAAAGGTGTAGTCTATACCATGGTGCTCTATATACCCTTAAACTGCTGAATTAAGCATACTATTCTGCTCACCATAAAAGTGGAAATATATGTGCACCCCACTCACTGAGAGCTTTATTAATTATATTATTGACCTTTTAATCAAGAGAATCCATGCAGCACTGTAATCAATCCTCCTGGCTGCCATAGCACTGCTGCCACCTGGTGGTATGTTCTGATTTCTAGCGCTATGCTTCATAGTATGCTTCATTCAGGTCTCAGACCACCAAAACATTCTGCACTATAATTTAATATAACTCATGCACCCGTAAAATTGGAATTTCACCTTTCAAACACTCCAAATCACTCAAAATCATGAAGAGGGACATTTTCCCCCTCTCTGGGTGCCAGATCCAGATGTTGTTCACCAACCCAGTTTTTCTGTACGAGCATATGTTTGAACCCATCCCCATTTTGGCCTATTCTGCACACAATTAGTGATTAAGGACCTGTCCCTTGTAGTCCATATATTCTGAATCACAACAGGTTAAACATTTTATCTATGCTTTATTTAAAAGTTTGCAATGATTTTGAACTCTAATATAGACCAATCACAGCCCTCCAAGTCCTAAATCCGTATACCTTGGTGTATTACCAGAAGTGACGTCACCATCAATAGCGGAACAATACCTTCATATAGAGCATCATGGTTCCTTTTCTTTGGTAAAAGAAAATAATGACTATGTGTACATCATTTTGAATTGGAAATTAGAGGTATCCTGTGTATAAGGCGCACCCCCAACTGAAGGGATCCTTGCTCCCGCGTACAAGACCCATGAACAATCTGATTCGCATATAGGACGCACCTTATACGCGGGAGATTACGGTTCTTCATATAAGCCAAATACTGAATAACCTATACATGCTTTATTTCACCATAGTCAGCATATAGAAACTAGAGATGATCTCATCATGGTTTCACTGCTTATAGGGGATATACCGCGATATGGGGGATATAGTGTAATACCGTAGATTCTTTCATATAAGCAGTGACTTATACCCTAACCCAAGCAAAGGTGCGGCTTATAGGATGCGCCTAAAGTCAGGTTGCTGCTTATAGGAGGGTATTTAATCTTATAAATAGAACGGTATAAAATCTTCACTTTTCAAGCCTTGGATGCAGTCTATAGTTTAATCGGGGTGTGGCTTATATGAGAGAATTGACGGTACTCAGTCATATAATGTGGCCTCATTTGTGGTTGACGCTACAATGTACAGATGGAGCTTAAATTTGAGTAATAGAGAGCCGAAGTGGTTTCTGCGGGATCGCCATTTAGCCTTGAACCTGAGCGTTTTCATGACTTTGTGGTGCCAGACAGAAGTAGGTCACAGTACTGAAGGGATAGGGGGTTTAACCTACATCAAGATTTCTCTTAAAGTTCTGTTCAATTTTCAAAATGGAGACATGGGTATAGACACATGGTTGTATTGACACATAAAATTCTAAAGAATCTTCACGAAATATCAAAGAACATTGCCACTAAAATATTTAGAAGATTTTGCCCTATCTCTCAACACTGTGACTTACCGTAATCTCCCGCGTATAAGGCCCATCTTATACGGGGTTTTTAGTTCTCATTGGATCCACAAGGGGGAACCAAGACCTTTCTTTTGATATCTTACATGTCCCCTTGGTCATAATAGGACATAAGGCGGCCCAGGAGGGTCTAAGGTGGCCCAAGCTACACATAGGTTTTTGAATTTTGAAAATTCATTCAGTAGAACCAAAGTTATGAATTTTTCATTTTTTTGATAATTTTTCAAAACTCTAGGTGCGTCTTATACGCGGGCTGCGCCTTATACGCGGGAGATTACGGTACCTCTGAGTGGCACCGCTCAAGGCTATTTTTGCACCATCTTTGTTTCTCGCTCTGTTTGCTTTGGCGCCCTATTTCATCCTACCCATAAGGCGCAAAGTTTAGGGAAACTCTGAAGGGTGCAGTTGGGCTATTCTTACGTAAAAACTGCAACTTGTTTTGTGGGGGACTGCATTTAATTTTTTAAACAAAATTATTTCATTTTATTCACGCTCTTTTGTCATTAGACTTTTGTATGCTCAATGTGTTCAATATATGTCTGTATTTGATCAGAGAGGCAAAATTATCAAGGTACATTGTTACGAGGCTGAGAACCTCCTTCCACCAGAAGCTACCTTGACCGAATGACCAGTTGCTAGGCCAACCTAACCTAGGTTGCTACAACAGTCTCCATGACCCATTGTGATGTCATCACAATGTGGGTATGTCACTAAGGACACCACAACAAAAATGTGTATGTCATTTCCTGTTGTAGGAGAATTCTCCCAGCACAGGATTAGAGAACCAAACAGATGTTTAGTTGTGATTGAACCATTTTCCAAAATAAAGTGACTATCAAGGTTTCGATCTGTTGATCTCATCAGGCTTCAAAATTAGGTGTATCAAGGCTTGGGACTTTGTACCAATTTTTACAAATTAAAATTTATTCAATTTGTTATAATATCACATGATATAGAAAGATTCTTATATATGTGCTTAGGGAGACTGTGCAGCTATATCTCATGACAATCTGTCCTGAAATATTGTGACAACTCCATGCAAATTGAGTTATGTGGGACCTCTAGGTCAGCACTCTCACACAATTAATGCATATAATGTAGGGTTGACCCGGTAAATCTGAATTATTTGAACGAGGACTTGGGGTCAGTATGTACCCTGGGCTGGGAGATGTATCATTAAATTTAAAAGTTGGGTGCATCTATTAAATTTAAGCCATAGGGGACTTGGGTACGTAATTTAAGCATCCAGTTCCGCTCAATTTTGTTACGCAGTTTCTCTGCATAATTGCTCTCGGGTCTCTGAAAAATAAAATCCACAATGTAAAGTTCTACATTGTCGAGACCTAGGTGTCCATCAGTATTGAAGTGGAAGCCCATGTCAGTGGACATTCTTTTATGGGTTATATTACCAAAGTGGGTTACCATGCGGTCCATAAGTCTACGCTTGGTTTGTCCCACATATTGCTTTTTACACTTGGTGCAGCTCAAGCAGTAAATTATGTTAGAGCTGCGACAAGTTACATTGTACTTGCTAGTGTAGGTTTTCCCAGTGGAGCCTGAGGTAATTTCCCCTGTAGTGTTGAGGCGGGGGCAATAGTGGCATCCTGGGAATTTGCAACTTTTAGAGGGTTTGCCCATAATCGCTGCTTTGTGGCGTATCTTTTCACCTGGGTGGTAGTTGAGTTTGGATCGAACTAGGAAATTGCGTAGGCTTGGTGGTCTGCGCATACCAGTCACAACTTGTTTCTGGTGGACTGTTCTGGTCCTGGCTGATTGGGCTAGGATGTCCCAATTCTTCTTAATAATCTGGTGTAGATTATTAAAAGTAGGGTGATAAGTGGTCACCAAGATAATGGAGTCACCACTATTTTTTGCTTGCTTAGAGAGGGAATAGCTACTCGCTAAAAAAAAAGAGGCAAAATTATCAATGCATTCACACTGGAAGGCAGAACGTTGAAATACCTAAATTAGAGCTGGCCCTGTTTTTCAAGTTAGGGTCATGGTCCCGGGGTCATGGTACCTGGAACAAAAAAAATGTACCTCTACACCCAATCAATAAGGCAAAAGAAAAAAAAAATGTTTGTTTCTGGTTACCCGACCTTACCCGAGTCATAGTATCAGTTTAAAAAAAAAATGCAAACAAAACAAACAAAAAACAACCTACCCTACCTATTCTTTTCAGCATGATACTTGAAACAAACAATCTATTCCTTCTTTGCCTAAAACAACAATAGCGAACAACTAAAATCAACAAACTATAAGTGACAAGTGGGGCTTATCTATGATAATCATCTCATGATGGATAGGGGATTTACACCTGATAAATGTTACTCTACTACTCAGTGCTACTGATACCAGCAAGTGTTATCAGATGTACATGTAGTAATAGTCAATATCGTAAATCCTTGCTTGTATAGTATAGTACTAAACTGCCACTTTTCAAGCCTCAGTTTGGCTTATATCTTATTCAAAAGTCGAGGAAGCGGCTTATACAAGGGTGTGGCTTATACAAGTGAACTTGCAGTATAACACATGTAGGCCTAGTGTAAATTGTCTCGTATAAGCCGCGGCTTATACCAGAACCCAGATCAAAATGAGGCTTATAGGTTCAGTCCAAAGTCAGGGTGCGGCTTGTATGAGGGGTTTTGTCACTATTGAACAGTAGGCCAGAGCAATAGGATATCCCTGTATTTCCTGGTCAAGTCATGTGACATTCAGATGTCGTCATAACAGGCCCGAAGTGCCGATACATGTCCAATTATTATTGACCAATACACACGAGAAAAGAAGTGAATGGCGTCGATAACCATGAAATAAACCATAAATGTGAATGCCCATTTCAATTAGTTTACACGACCTCCTCCACTCCGGTCTACATCGTATGGGACCGGTTTAATAGCTAGTTTTATTCCCATGGAATGGCTCTAGACCCCTAGAAGCGACATGGAAACATGGGCATTTTTGAGTTGGCTTAGTGTCATGGGACATTGGCATTTTTCTAAAATCGACATGGGGACATTAACTTTTTTTTAATCGACACAGTGACATTGAATTATGTCTTAAAATTGACACAGTGACATGCATATTTGTTTAAAGTCGACAGGAAATTGGGACCCCCGATCAAGGGCCCCCATGGAATCTTCGCATAGCATTCTCCGAGGGCTCATTTTTTTCTTCCATGGACTTTGCAAGTACCATACATACTAACAGCCCCCCCCCATGCCCCATCTGAATTTTGCCATAAAAAGTTTACCTGAAAGTTGACTGAACGGGATAGGTTGATTGAAGTTTAAAGTTGATCTTCGACTTCATGAGATGGTACGTATGATTGAACTCTCCAGCCTCTTGTTCTAAGAACTACGGAGTTTGATCCGGAAGTTGGATTGCGAACACCTCTTAGTCCTCTACCTGATTAGATGAACATAAAAAAATATATAAAGGAAGTGATTTTTTCCCCTATACTACCTTTTAACACATTCAAACCTGCATTTACAGATGAAAACGCTATTAAATGTCCAAATATGAAGAAAATCTATCGGTGCGCCCACAGTGACACAGGCTCATTAACTCCTCCGGTATTTTGATTGAATATAATGCCCTCCGGGGGGCCACTCCCTATGTGGCCTATAGTAACCATGTGCGTACAAAAACTAGAGGGAAAGGGGTACCTTTTTCATCCTGGGGCAGGATCCGGCCGGATCTTTTATTGGGGAGGTGTTTTTGCCATTTTAGCCCAAAAGGGGAATAGTTTTTGGCCTGGATAATTGACAAAATTTTCTCTGAAAAAGGGTATGCTTTTGGGGCTGTATGAGAGTGGTCTCACGCTGATAAGGCTACCCTTTTCATCATTTTTAGAGAGAGTCCCACCAAAGGGGTATTGTTTTTTTGGCCTGATTCACCCACAAAATTTTCTCTAAAAAGGGGTACACTTGTAGGGCAAAATAAGACGGGTATCACATCAAAAGGGGTACCTTTTATCCAGATTTTTGGAGTGTGCCCCGCCAAAAGAGGTATGGTTTTGCTAATTTTTACCTGCTAAAAGGGGCATGAAATTAAGGGTTGTGTACGCACATGGTAGCCATAAATGTTAGAGTCCCCCCCCCCCGGGATAATGCCTAGGAATTTCCCTGTCCTTAAAAATAAATCAAAATACCCATTCTACACATCAGAAATACTCGGGCAAACTGTAAAATCTCAGGAAGATTACGGGCTTTCAGAATAAGGCTTGTCAAAATTTGAGTAAAATGCCACAAACAATCTTTCTTTGTCTTTGACTTAGTCTTGAAGATAGAAAAAACATGGATGTCTTCCCACAACCCCAAATATAACTCAACTTTACAAATTTGAAAAAGCATTTTATTTCTAACATGTCCCTTATTATGGCTTATAACAGCTAGGGCATCGACAAATAGATTCAATGACTTTTCAATTTTCGTTCACATACCTGACTGAGTGTGTGCCTCCCTGGACCCCTCTCAGTGGCACTAGTCAAAGTCTCTGAACTGTGTCTGTGAAGCCACACTCACTGTGAAGGTCCGAGCCATCATTGAACTGGTCTCTAGCGTTATCTTTTCAAGCAATGCCTCAATGGTAGTTTTGTTATAACTTGTCCAACTGTACCACATGATCCTACTTGATAATAGGGGCGTACTCTTTGTTTTGTTTCAGTTTCATGCTGAACCAGCCCCTCGCTTTGAATGTGTGTTTATAAATAGAGTTACAGCTTTGTATGGACGTAAACAGGGTCATGTGACAAATCATGTGACGGGCGTATGCTGCCATCTGGCGTAGAGCTGAATAACTATTTCTGTACGGCCCAAGATTGCTTCCGTCCGTGTTGCCTTCGGGACCACAGCGGCCACACTCCACTGATGGTAGGGCGGGGGTGGGGTTGCATCACCTGTAATGTACACTATGGAAGCAGGGGGGGATCCAACTGCACAATATAGAGGACATATCTGGGTCCAGCTGCATGGCCAGGGAAATCCCATAATGCAAATATACTACCAAAATATGACAATCATTCACTGGACTTAGCATATCTTTATGTCAATGTCTTTACCTGAAGTAGACTAGGAACGCTTTCTTTACCCCAGGTAGACAATGATCGCCTCCCCTACCCTAGGTAGACAAGGAACACCTTCATTACCCCAGGTAGACAATGAACGCCTTTCCTACCCTAGGTTAACAAGGAATGCCTTCATTACCCCAGGTAGACAAGGAATGCCTTTCCTACCCTAGGTAGACAAGGGATGCCTTCATTACCCCAGGTAGACTAGGTATGCCTTGCCTACCCCAGGAAGATTGTGAACACCTTCTCTACCCCAGGTAGACTACGAACACCTTATCTACCCCAAGTAGACAAGGAATCACCTTCTCAAGCTTAGGCAATGCGAAAACCTTATCTACCTGAAGTACACTATGGATGCATTATCTACCTGAGGTACACATTGGACACATTGTCTACCTGAGGTACACTATGACACACTGTCTACCTAAGGTACACATTGGACACATTGTCTACCAGAGGTACACTATAGACTTGTCTACTTGAGGTACACTATGGACACTTTATCTACCTCACGTACACTATAGTATAGCTACTCTGTACTTTGCATACACACAAAGTGCCTTGTGTACAGACACAGAGACAGTAGCAGGAGTGTACCTCAGGTAGAAAAAGCATTCATAGTGTACCTAAGGTAGACAAGGTGTCCATAGTGTACCTGAGGTACACAAGATGTCCATAGTGTACCTGAGGTAGATAAGGTGTCCATAGTGTACCTGAGGTAGACAAGGTGTCAATAGTGTACCTCAGGTAGGCAAGCATTATGTTAGTCAAGAATCACCTGGATCATTTTGTCTCATTGTCTAGTTGAAAGTAGAGAAGGAGGACCCCAGACAGGTAAAATCGACAAGGGCACAAGGCCACTTCTTAAAATTGACAAGGGACATAGGACTCGCCTGTCTAGGGCCCTAGAAGGGTCTCATTGTCTACTTGAGGTAGAGAAGGGTCTCATCGTCTACTTGAGGTAGAGAAGGGTATTGTTGTCTACCTGAGGTAGAGAAGGGCTTTGTTCTCTACCTGAGGTAGGCAAGGGTATTGTTGTCTACCTGAGGTAGAGAAGGCCTTCATTGAAAATAGCAAAGTCCTGTGGTCCTTCCAGTATAGGGCTACTGTTCAAGTCCTGGCTCGTGATTGTTCAGTTCTATTGTCTACCTCAGGTAGCCTACTAATGAGCAGGTGCTTGTCTACTTGGAGTAATGTCTTAGTCTGCCAACGGCTGTGCTGCCTACTGCCCCAAGTTCAAAACATTGTGTGACTGGTTTCCAAGCAAATTGAATCTATCAAAATGACTGACCTACCAAACTATCTACCTTTTGAAATTGTTGATGATCCAACAGTGGCAACAAAATGGGAGGACTGGTCCTGTAGAGGGTCATGTTGATCGGTTATGGTGAGAGCAATGACAATTACTGACACAGGGAGGAAAAGGGACTTGCTGCTGTATTACATTAGGACAGGGGGGAGAAAGCTTCTTAAAAGACTTGAGGATACTGGTGAAGCTGGTAAGGTGGGCCAATTGCAGCTTTGACAAAACATTTCACCCCAAAAGTAAATAGGCTATACCTAATGAACAAGTTACAGCATATAGAGCAAGAGCCTGAGGAGTCCATAGACAGTTTCTACATAAGAATTTGTGAGCAGACTGATAGAATTAATTTGGAGGCCCAAAGAGAAGTCAGTAATTGTAGACCTAATCAAATTGTCACAAATGGTCAAAAAGTGCAAGGATCCGCGCATTAAGACGAGGGTGTTGCATGACAAAACTTCCTTGAAGCAGTTTTAGTCGGCAGCCAGGGCATCTGAGCGTACAGAGCTAGAGTTGAAGGACCTTGACAAGAAACAGGTGGTCCCAGTCAATAAGGTAGGCCCACATAAACCTCAAGACAAGGATGTTCCAAGCCAAGAGACTGGTCAGAGATATAACACATATCGCAAGAAAAATTGCTTCAGGTGTGGAGGGAAATACCCCCATGAAAAAAGCTGTCCAGCTGAGGGTAAGGAATGTGATAAATATCACAGTATTAGTCACTTTGCTAAAATGTGTAAAAACCAAGGTGGTAAATCAAATGCAAGTTGAAGCTGAGGCTAGTGGGGGAGACGACCCAGAGAGTGACAACTATACAACCATCCCAGTGATTGCCCAGATAAGTGACCAAAAGTCCTCCTTACACAAAGCTACAGTTGATATCCACAATCATGATGTCCTATTTCTACTGGACTCTGGAGTGGAAGTGAACATTATTGGAAAAAAAAAGACATATTATTCACTACAACTTTCAGGACTACAGACACAGAGAAAGAAATTATGTGGCTATGGGTCAAAGAAAGAACTACCAGTTATGGGGATGTTCAGCGCACAGATCAAAGCACCACAAACATTGTTTGCCACTATCTGATATATCTGTAATGAAAGGTAATGAGATAAACTTGTTTGGATGTGCCACAGCTGAGAAGTTAGGTCTCATCAAGTTCATGAATGCAGTTGATGTGAAGAGTGCCGAAAGAGACTATGCAGAATATTTGAAGGCATTGGGAAAATGAAGGACACCCAGGTTAAGCTAAACATAAATGAGGATGTGAAGCCAATTGCAAAGAAAACACACTGGGTACCATTCCATCTACATGATAAAGTCAGTAAGGAGACTCAGAGACTTGACATAATTGAAGAATCATCTGGTGAGCCCAGTGGTCATTGTTCACAAACCAAATAATGAGATTCATCTATGCATAGATAGCAGCGCTATTAATACGGCCATTGAGCGCGAACGCTACCCAATGAATACCATAGAGGATCTGATAGCTGAGATAAATGGGCCTCAAGTGTTCATCAAAATGACTTTTGCGAAAAGGCCTGTTCAGATACAAACGGTTATGTTTTAGCATCAGCTCAGCCGCAGAGATTTTTCAGAAGGCCATATCAGATATGACAAGAGATATACCTGCTGTCATGAACATGTCGGATAACATTATAATCTTCACACCAACACAGGAAGAGCATGAGAAGACACTTTGCAAGGTTCTTCAGAGATTAAGGGACAGCAACATAATGGCAAACAGTGAAAAATGTGAGTTCTTCAAAGACAAGATCACCTTCTATGGACATATATTTTCTAAAGATGGGGTAAGTCCAAATCCCGCGAGGATCTCTGGTGTGGTAAATGTGTTACCACCAAAGAAGCCAGAAGATGTTTGGAGTCTTCTTGGTATGGGTCAATATGTGGCGAGGTTCTGTCCTAACTACAGTATCAGCGTTGAACACTTACGAAGGCTGACCCACAAAGATGTTGAATGGAAATGGGGTTCTGAAGAGGAATAGGCATTTTAAGAGCTCAAAGAAGCTATGGTCAAGTGCAAGATGGTCAAGTATTTTGATATTCAGCTAAGAACAGAACATGTGGATGCAGGTCCTCATGGACTAGGAGCAATCCTATTGCAGGTTGGCCATGATCACAGGCTAGCTGGACTAAACCTGTGGGGGGAGACAGTGTCGGGTAGTTCTTAAAGGTTTGACACATGGTGGTCAGCCATTAACTATTTATTGTTGTTGTGTGTGGGCTTGGTCTATGTTGTAAGGGGTCATATTTACTGTATTCTTGCTGAAAAAGCCTAAGCTTTAGTGATATGTATCTTCCAGTCCAAATACACTTTCTATGAATTAACTGTAATTTATTCAGGTAGTACTGTATTTTTCTCTCTCCCTTTATAAGAATGTATTATGGTGGTCAGTGTAGACTATAGTCATGATGCCACACTAGTTCAGGTGTGCCTAACAAGAAAGAATAGTCTTAGATTACTCCTTAGTGTAGGGCCTCTTAGCCTGCGGCCTGAATAATAGGGCTCAGCTATTAAGAAGGTAGATATGCAAGTTAGCCATGTGTTTCAGGCCGCACAATGTTGACACAGAGAGGAATGGAGACTAGCAGGGGTGTTCAATAGATTATGCAACAGGCATGCCAATTGATATACCTTTACTACTACAGGTCAGCACCTGGATGTTTGCCTACTGAACACCTCTGGGGTGTAGAGATGACCATGCCACGAGAGTGTCACCCCTTCTCTATAATTAGAACACCTATACCCTCGATCTCTAGGCACAGGCTACCATATACCCTATGGCCATGATGGTAAGACACAAATTGTGGAGTTTTGCAGTAGACCTTTGTAGGGTACTGAATCTCGATATAGTCAGACAGAACGTGAAACCCTAGCAGTAGTTTGGGGATGTGAGCATTTAAGCCATTACTTGGAAGGGTCAGACTTCACCGTTGACACAGATCATAAACCACTAGAGGGTATAATCAAGAAGACAACAGCTCAGCCCACTGCCAGAATACATCGTCTTATGCTGAGATTACAGCTATACAAGATAAACCTTCAATATCGGCCGGGAAAATCAAACCTTGCAGACTACCTCTCCCGACATGTCAGGTGGGCACAACCCTCAACAAGGAAGTCATGGCTTGATGATCAGACATGTAAAGTGGTTATACATGCTATCCATTCATATGGCCCAATACAGAATGAACTCAGAAGTGAAACAAGCCGCGACGAATGCCTACAAAAGGTAATTACTGCCATATCCACTGGGAAGTGGAATCTCATGGAGAACAATGCTTACTCTAAAATTCCTATTTATAGTGCCTTGGCCTACAAGGGCCCTGAATAATGACATGGTAAATCTAGCCTCACAAGCTACACTTAAGACCTTTGAAAAAATCAAAATATCTTAAATTTTGAACTTTTTCCGCACATACACATTTTTATTCCAGAATAAAAATCATTATTTTGGACTAGAATTAATTTTAGAAGAGGCCTGCCCCTGAAACTAATTAATTCAGTCTATTGGAATTTTTGACACC
Source organism: Acholoe squamosa (assembly GCA_949317995.1). Classification (NCBI taxonomy): domain Eukaryota; kingdom Metazoa; phylum Annelida; class Polychaeta; order Phyllodocida; family Polynoidae; genus Acholoe; species Acholoe squamosa. The sequence goes on from OX439042.1 coordinate 12,818,528, forward strand.
GGTTCACCTTGTGCACCAAGTAAAAAATATTCCCCACCCACCATCCCTACATGGGGGTACCGCTCAAATTAATTTTATTTTTTGGCTCTGCCCAAAACAATTACATTAATTTTATTTCAATGCAATTTGAGGATCCCCATAGGTGAAACCGCCAGTTACTCATAATAGCACAAGGTTACCCCTACTTCTAGTGGAACAGAAATTTCGAACAGTAGAGATGATTCGGACGAATCCATCGATCTTACAACTCTGCTAGAGATCGCCCTCCGCGATACTCAGGTCGCTAAGCAACCAGAAAATGTTGACGATTCCATATGTATTATTGTGGTTAAAAACCAAATAAACGTAAAAAGACAAGTTCAGGTTCCTCAATAAATGTGGACAAGACTGATACAACGTCAGAATTGTCACAATTTATTAACAACCTGAGCAAAGACCCCACATTGGGAAATGTCTTCTAGATCAACTCAAAATCCTTCACTCTAATGCATCTTGTTTACCAACTGGCACAGCCTCAGTTCAAGTTACAAACAAAAATGACAATGTGAATACTCCGGGTATACTAAAAAGAACCCCCTTGGGTTTGGGTATTACTCTAAACAGTGACAACACTACAGTCTGGCGCCAGGCCAGAAATTCTGCCCTATGGCACTCTAGATGCACGGAGCGTGCTATTTGGCTTGAGGATATTACCTGGAAAAGTATCTACACCCCCTGGGCTCTAGAAGAAGCAGCCTTGCCAAACTACCTCAGTGCCAGTGCAAACGCCACCCTCAACGCCGAGGTTGGTATGATTTTACGTGAAGCGGCCGGTCGCATTCAACTGGCCATGGCCGAGCAACTGCATCGCCATGCCGCAACTGACCAGGCGACTAGGAATACTCTTTTGGAAACAGTCTCTAAGCTGTTATCCCAAGAGGGTTCCCCTGATGGACAAAGAGCCCGTGATAAACTCTTGGAATTTGTGGAGAAAGAGCGCAAAAAGTTGGCAACTGGGCTGCCAGCGAGCTTTCATGATGGATCGCCAACCCAGCACTCAGAAATTAGCAGGTGCTACCTTCGAAAGGGCCCCCCCCCAAGCCTGGCTGCTCATCCTGGGATGAACAGGCTCTGGATGAATGGCTCGACCCTGGTTTCCCACCCTTAAACCAGGGCACTCGCCCACCAATTACCTAAACCCAATCCCCAGAGAAAAAGGAAAAAGGGAAAGGGACAGGGTCAAAAACAACAAAGGCCCCAATCCCTCTAGATCAAAGTCCCCTCTCCCCAATGGAGGCCAAGCTTGACCAGCCTCACCGAGAGCACCCACAAGTTTTCATCAGCCTGCAGCGCCCAAGGCACCAATGCCCAGGGCAGTTACGGGGGCTGGCGGGCTGCCCCCCACGGCTGCCGTGATCGAAACCAGAACCGGCATGAACAGGAACAAGACTCAGACCAACCAGTAACCATGTCGGATCTGAGGAGAGCCATACGAGAAGCTCTGGGGGTCATTGCACAAACAGCGAACCTTCGTTACGTGAAAAGGTCTTGGAAACAGCGAAAACTACAAAGAAAGTTTTCCAGACCCGTTGCACAAATGTTCTGCCTTTTCCTGACAAGAGTCGTTGTGACTACGTAAGATAATTTTGTTTCTTCGCTGTTTTTTTTCTCGCTGTCACAGCGAAACTTCCACACATCCAGAAAATAAGTAGGGGAACCAGCGTAATTTGACCCAGTTACCGCTCTACGTCACTTCCGGATGGAAAGTTTGCTTTGTTTGTTTCGTGGACGCCAACTACGATGAACACATGTTAAACATGGCTCAACTCTCCCAGAAAGTGAGTAAAACATGGATAAAGTGGTCTAAATGCTGTGTTTCATCCTTTTCTTCATGTGTGTGCTTCATAAGGTAGTTGCTATAGCAGAAAAAAAGAGTTTCCTCATTTTTTTCTGAAGCGATAATTAGGTAAAAAGGGCCCTGACCTAAGTCAAACGTATTCAAGTGAAGTCTGTGTCGAAGTTCCCCTTCCCCTTTACATGGTCCTTTTCTTTTATCCTATTCCTCGCTTTGATCTCATTTTTTTTACCTTTGTCCTTTCTTTTATTGAAGGAGAGGGAAATGTATGATCCCAGTAGCAGCAGCTGCGACGAAGAAGAGGTAGACCAACCAGGCACTGTGGTTCGAGGTTATGATCTCCATGACTTGAACTCCTGCTTCCAAGGATTCCAAGGTTATCAAATGAAGGAACAAGAAGAATACAAGGAAGATGACGAAGGAGGGGACAACAGTAAAGAGGAAGAGTATGTGGTAGGGGATTCGAGTTCCCTCTCTGACGACGAGTCTCCCTCTAAACCAGCTCCTAAACGTAAGAGCAAAGTGGGTTCTTCAAGTCTAACTTCGAGTGGAGCAGCATGCTGTCGTGACGTGTTTTGGTCTGACGCGGAGAACCGTGCCTTGATGTACTTGTGTTACAATCAGAAGGCACTCCTCTGTGCTCGAGGACCTAACAGCTTTGAGACAAGAAAGGAAGGCTGGGACACCATTCTCGGTAAGAAAATTTCCTGTGTTCTCTCTGTGGGTTTTTTCTTTTTTTCTTCTCTAAATATTTTTTTATTTTTATCTGCCAGGAAATATTAAATAAAAAAAAATTGCATTTTCTCCTTTTTTTTCAATTTTTCCATGAAAAAAACCTAAAAAATGATATGAGGTTAACCTTTCCCTTTCTTTCTACAGCGACAGTTAACAGCATCCAGAGTTCACAGAGAGAACTCCCTAAACTGAGGCACCACCTGAACAAGTTTGCTTGGAGAGGGAAGAACAAGGTAAGCTTCATGCTTTTCCTTGTCCTTTTTTCAGTGTACATAAAGTTGTTCTCTGAAAAATAAAGCAGCACTTTTAACTTAATGAAATAATATATTTTTTTATTTGTAGTTAAATTCCCTGAGCTCTCTTTTTCATTTATATCTTATGATTTTTTTAACTTTATTGCAGAACCAGGACTTCCTAGATCAGATTGATGCAGGTAATTCGGTAGAAGGCTGCTCCCTGACGGAGGTTCTATGCCTGAAGTACAAAGGAGTCGAGAGAATAGTAGGTGAGAACAAAACAACCCTTTTCTGTCTTTCTGTCATTTTTGTCCTGGCTGTAGATTATTTATGATATGTCAGTCCTTACTTAAAGATGAAACTGTTCTTTTTGTCTCTGTCTCTTTCTCATCTCTACCTCCTTCCTCTTTGTCTTTTCAATTAGTCCACAGAAAATGAATTTTCATGAAAAAGGAAACAAGGTGCTGATTTTATCCCTGCACAAGATATAAGTTAATCAATGTGCATCTTTTCCTGTTTTTTTTTTTTCAGCTCAGGGAGGAGAGGTAATATATTACACCGACCAAGTAGAGCAATCTAAGAAGAACTGCAAGAAGAAGAATTCTCTCTTACCTAAATCCAACACGAAACCAAATTCACCAGCTCCTTTTGGCAAGAAGGTTTTGCTCATACCCTCAGATGAATAATTAATGGCAGAAACGGCTGCTGCTTCCCCTAAAGCCTCTACCACCAGGAAGGCCAGTACTCCTCACAAGAAACATGTCAAGCTTCAAGTTATTTCTCCTCCTCTTTCCAAAAAAAAAGCGTGCAAGGTTCTTGTTCCTGCACTGTTCCAGTTAAAAAAGTTAACAACAAGGGTGTAACAGGGGTTACTGTTAAAGCGTCTGGCAGTAAACTGTCTTCAGGAAAACATGTCTTTTGCTATATCAAGGTGCACGGACATGTTGGAGAAGTTTGGGAACGACAGAGAGAAGATAATCGACACCCAAGCAATGTGCAGTCGGAATGTGTCCCAAATAATAAAGTTTTCTTTCTTCTAAGTAAATTTTCACAGAGAGAAAAAGTTAACTTTTGAGCCTGAAATCGTCACATAACAAAAGAACTTATGTCTTTTCACTTTGTGTGGCACGGTGGAAAAAAAAGTAAAAACTGCCTGCCATATATTATGTCAGAGACAAAGTTTGTTTCCAGATACCCTTAGTAATTTAGGTCTATTTTAAGAAATTGCTTTCCCTTCTATCTTTTCAGTGGTCGGTAAGCTCTTCCACCAAACAGAAATGGTCAAACGTTCTGTCACAGTGGAAACACAGACTCCAGAACTCCCTTTCCTTGTTACAGAGCCACTAGGTCCTACACCAAACTCTTCTACAGCCCCAACAGGTAGTCAGTCTTGACGTATTTGTCACAACGTTTTCTCTGTTGTAGATGAAGTAACACAATAAGATTAAAAAATAAATAACGATAATTATGAACTATAAAGAGGTCAACTTGAATTAACTTTAACACAATTTTTTGTTCCTCGTCTTTTTCATAAAAATTCCCTCTCTTATGTCTATTGCTCTCTCTCTCTTGCAGTGGTCTGTGTAGATACTTCGTCAAACACACTTGGAATGGGTTCTCCAGCAGGCCAAGGGTCGAATCCTCTGTCACTAAATCCAGGTAGAATTGTCTGTCAAATAATAGGATAACCTGCTGTCACAAATTCAGAAGAAAACTTATCTCAAACCTCACCTGCACCAGGAAATTCATTCCACATCCCCCATCAGCCGCAGAACCTTTATTCAGGGCCTAGTTCTACTGTCTGCCCAGACCTAGTGCACCTTCCCACTCGGACAAAATGACATATCCTCCTATCTCTCCGGAGACTTTCCAGGCTGATCACGCTCACAGCGTTCAGGAGACAAAGCAGCAACGACGTGAAGATACCAATCCCGAGACAGACCAGGGTATTGTCGCTCCCGAGACTGACCAGGCTACTGTCGCTCCCGAGACTGACCAGGCTACTATCCCTCCAGAGACTGACCAGGCTACTATCCCTCTAGAGACTGACCAGACTGAACACGTTGCTTCTGTTCAGCTGCCACAACGTGAAGATACATCTCCCAAGACTGACCAGGCTCTTAGCCCTCCTGACACTATACAAATAGGAGACGTCGCTACAACCCAGTATTTAAATAATCCAGAACCGTTGAAAAACAATAACTGCAACTTAGAAGCGACGAAAAGCACAGGTGACTTCAATACAGTTGACACACATGGAAAGGACAGCAACGATGATACAATTATTGATGTCTTGTCTGATGGCCAGGACCTGCAGTTAGAACTCCAAATAAAATTTTTGTGTCATCCTGCGCCCGTACGAGACACCGACCCCCTATACTGGCAAAGCGACACTTTTTAGACATTACTACAGGGGGTGTTGTAGTAAGATATAGAGACTATGAAACTGGTTACATCAAGGAAGAGGCACACATGTCTGACACTGATCCAGACCCTAAAGTAATGGAAGCTGCTCATACTCTTGGCAGGATGCACCTTGCCACAGACAACGAAGGAAACACAGCTGAAACCCCAAAAGAAACAGGAGAGACCCCACAAGAGCCAAAGAGGGCCAGCCCTTCTACCCGAAAGAGAGTCGCAGATCAAGCCAAAAAGAACAGTATTAAAAGAGTGAAGAAAACTGGTGGCAAGACTAAATAAGCAAAACAAAGACTCTTGCTTACACTCAATGAGTTCACTGTAACTTTTGTTTTACCTTTCACTGCAAGGACTTAGGGTCAACAAAACACAAGACCCTTTTTGTTAAGTTATCTTTCAGGCAAAAATTTTTTCAGACTGACTTCACAAAGACTTAGTACGTTAGAGTTATATGTTGAAAAAATATAAGGACAAACCAAAAGAATATTTCTAGCTTAAGGTTTTCTCTTTGTCTTCAAGTAAATCCAAGAGAGGAAAACCGAAACTAAGGAAAGTTAAAAAAGAGTTTCATGTTAGCTCACGTTAAGCACAATGAGAATTTAAGCCAAGATATCGCTGTGCAAAGGGGGCGACACTGTTTTTCCTCTAACTGACGTCATAAAAGGCTAACGTCGTGGTTACAGTATCCCACCTCCATGTCAGTAATGGACAGGACTGAGGAAAGGGTAAGCTCTTTAACCTATGCTTTATAGTCCTTTGTTTTGCCTAGAGACTACTTTTCAAAGAAATTTTCCAACCAAGTATTCTGAGAGAGGAAGACTTTTCTCGTTGTGATACCGGTCTAACTTAATGAACATTAAAAAAGGATTTCTTTTTTTCTGTGAAAAACAGGTAAGGAAAGGGAAAAATTTACCTTACAAGAAGAAAAGGCAGCTCGTTCTCATCCAAAGGACAACGGGTCTGTAGATTCTGAAGCGTCAACTGTACAGTACGCTCCTTCGCTATCAGTTGAGACCTTACTGGAGACGACAAAAGAAAGTGGGTTATTGGGTGCTGCTCCTGAGAATGACGAAAACTCGAACACGAGTTCTTCGGACAGCGAGGGAGAGGATGTTCTGTTGAGGGATGACTTACTGGTTAACTCCGACAGATGGAAGAAGGAAGAAGTCAAGGCCCTCATGGACGCAGTGAACTTAAACATGGCTGCACTGAAATTTTTTTGGTCCTGGATCGGGTACGGAAATACGTCGCCAGGCCTGGAGAGATGTTGTATGTGAGTGTGTTTCCTTTGCAGATCACCTCACACAGTCCCTTTTATGTCAGTGTCGCCCACATAAGTTAGCATAGCAAGATGGGTTATTAGGCTCACTGACATGGGACATGACAAATTTCTGTTAATTGACATGGGGAAATGGGGTGACCCCATTCACACACCCTTATTATTTATATATTTTTTTTTCGTGTACGTTAATATCGAGGCCAGGACTCACAGGACTGTGCGGCAGTGCCAGGATAAAACCTCTGACTTCACCCAGAAGCAAAAGCAGTCTCTCTTATGGAATCATTGCGAAAATGTACATCTCCTCTCTTTGTTTTAAAAGTACAACAACCTAAGGCGTGAGGTAAAGAAGACGGGCAGCGGTCCACTGCCAAAGAAAATGCTGATGTCTCAAACGCAGCCTAAGGCTCTCGATTATCTGAAGGAGGAGGCCGTGAGGGGTGAGTGAGAAAAATAAAATCCAGGAAGGAACATAAAAATAACTGAAGCCAAATATATCAGAAAAAAATAATGTAAGCCTCAAAACTGATGTCTACTTTTCTTTTGTGAAAGGTATTCCTGGGATAGCAGCCATTGAGCTCAACCCATCTGATAGTACGTCCAAGCCATCCATCAAAGAGGAAGACATATGGAAGGCTGGCAAGAGTGACTTCAGTAGAGCCAAATCAATGATGAAGCTTACTCAAGTTTCCAAGAAACAAAAGGACAAGGAAATTCGGAGGGTAGAGAGGCAGAAGAAGCAGGAGAGAAAGAGAGAGCACGAAAGAAAAATTAAGGAAGAGAGAAGGAAAGAGGAAACAGATGAAAGATGGAGAAATAAAGTGAAAGAGGTTTCAAGGAAGAAAGAACGAGAGCACAGCATGACACTACACAAGAAATCAGAAGGAAGCCAGAAAGAGAGAGGGAAATCAGTAGTTAAGTGTACAAAGGCGCAATGGCTAGCTCTGTGTGAGGAGAAGGCTAAGAGGAAGGCAGAGAGGGAAAAGATAAGAGAACAAAGGAGAACTAAGAAGAACTAAGAGACTACTTTCCATGCATTGATATCAGAGAAAAGTTAAGCTACTCTCATAAGTATTTACAAGAAGACAAAATTTGAAGTGGTAAAGACACTCTGATACAGAGATGAAGGCTTTTATTTAACAGGTACATGTACTAGTCATGAAAAAAGAAGGAACTATGATATGATCTTTGTGTTTCACTTTCTAGCCTTTCTTATATACACTTAACTAAGTTAAAAATTCATCCTGAGAGCATTTAACATGAGTTTGATTTCTCTTCACTTGAAAGGAAATTTAACAGGAAACTACAAAAGTTCAGAAATATTTGTTTGCCTATTTGCGCCGAAAATCCTTTGTCCTATCATTTTTCTTGTGCCGCGTGCGCTGGCGGGGCTGGGGAAGAGGGGCTCTGACTGGTGTCCATGGTTCTTTATGGTCCTCCACGATTCTTATCCTGTGGTCTAGTGCCACATTATGGAGGCAGGCACAGCTTGTTATTATCATCGACGACCTACATGGATGATGACGCAGGTACCCTGCTGAAGAGTCCAAATCTGGGAAAATGGAATGAAAAATAAAAACAGTAATTTGTAATACAGACTCAAAGAATAAAGACTTCTACACACACAGAGACAAGCTCTTTTTGTTACTATCCTTTTTTATGACAGGCAAAAACCAACTCTATTTCCATGTCAGCCTAGAAAAAAATAAAAAAAAAGCTTGAGAGACTGACCTCCAATGCTGCTTGAGAATACCAATGCACTGTTCCACACGGACGCAGCTGTTCCGGTGCCAAGTGTTGAAAGACCTCTGCTTAGGGCCTTCCTCATCTTTGAGGGGGTAAACAGGTTCATGCGCAAACCATATCTGAAAAGCAAAAAGACAAGTGAGACATGGGACAGGAGAGAAATTCAGTGGAATATTTTTTTTACTTTGAAAAGAGATTAAATTTGAAGAAGGCCTTTTAAGTTTGCTCACTCTGTCCAAGTGAGGCAGACCTCCAGCTCTCTTGCTGCCCTTGAACACACTCTCTTTGCTGTACAGACTGACTAGCTTGCGCACCACCTCCTTGCTCAGTCGGTACCTTGCAGTGAACTCTTCTTCACTGAACATGCTGAATGGAGTATCCCGAGGTCTGATTTTCCTCTTTTTCTACCTAGTCTGTCTCTAGGAACGTCCATGATGGAGACTGTTTTGTTTTTCCCTTCTAATCCAGTGATTACACTGGTATCCACCCGGGATCAATGCTAAAGAACGAAAAGGCAGTAGGTCCAGAGTAACTGCCTTTTTTTCTCTCGTTGTGAACTCATAGATTAAAAAGAACGACTTTCCAACAACGAGAAAAAGATTGTGCAACACTTGTTTTTCCGTCACAACGAGACCAAAAAAAACAGCGAGAAAATGTTTGTGTCATGGTTTGAACCAAACACAGCGAGAAAACCACCTTTTACGCTGTTTGTGCAATGACCCCCTGATGTAAACAACTTACTTCACTCAGCATCCACAGTTAACGTTGCAGCGCTGGCTGCCAATTGTTATATTGACTCAACTACACTTGTCGTTGATCCATTCGAATGTTATGAACAATATATTGACTCTTGTTCAAAAAATGTTATATTGCATTCTCAAAATGTCACTGCCAACAATTCTAATATTGACCAGATAGTTGATTATAAGAATAAAATTGCTGACATCAGTTCAATTGAAACTAATTCAGTTGTCAATTTATCCAGCCACCCTCTGAACAAAAGTGAACTGTCATTGTTGAAGAAAGGTTTAAATTTCTGCCCCACACCTGGTGAACCCAACATGGGTGACCTACGCAGAGACATGGATGAATTTCACCGCAGGTTAAAAATCAAAGCATTTTTCAATCCTGTAAACAGCGATTTACAACCACCCTGGGTAGATTGTAATTCCACACCCACCCAAAATAACTTACCTGACTCCAACACTGACAGTTCATTATTGGACAGTATTGATAGATCGAAAGTTATAAAGCGGGACAGTACCTGGCACCCTGGTGCCACCCCTCTCCCCCTACAAGCATATATCCTAGCAAATGAAAACGACCTTAACAATCTAATTGTAAAGTCACCTTCTAAGCATAATATATGTAAACAAGAAAACTCCTCCCTTAAATCACTAATGAAAAATCGCGAGATAGTCATTAATCCAGCAGATAAGGGCATAGCAACTGTCATACAAAACAGGTGAGATTATGTGTCAGAAGGCTTGCTACAATTTCTGATACTAATTTCTACAAAGAGGTCCCTGAGGACCTAACCTCGACCCATAATGATTATATATTTTTTTATATAATCATTATGGGTTTTTTGTTAGTCTACCGGTACTTATATTGTAAATATTATATAATAACTCATGAAAATACTATTTAATAACTCATGAACACTGAAAGTTATAGAAAGCTAAGTTCATGACCTCACATGACCTATATATGACCCCCATGACCTTTGACCTGATCAGTGCTGATTGTCACCATGGCTACGACCTACAAACGCTTGCTCATTTTGTTACCTTATAACATGTTATATTGTACATCATATCACCTGATGAAGGCCTACATGTGCTGAAATGTTGTGATCTACATGATTTATTATGGAATAATAAAACTCCACTGAAATCAATGTTCTGTTGTCCTAGTTGTGTCTATTATACAATTATGATTATATAAATGACTATAGCAACAGACTACTCGGCCTGAAAGAAATGACAAGGTCCTTCTCTGAGAAACTCAAAACTTCTAAACCAAGAATGGCTCAATCGTATCTGTTACCCAAGATACATAAAGGTAAGTCACCCCCTCCTGGTAGACCCATTGTGTCCACTAATGGATGTCCCACTGAGAAGATATCCTGTCTGGTGGACTATTATCTAAGACATTTTCTACCTTTGACAAAGTCTTATCTAAGGGATACCACTGACTTATTATTAAAATTACAGGATTCGGGCACACTCCCCAAGGGCTGTATACTAGGGACCCTGGATGTCACCTCTCTATATACCAATATACCCAACCTTGAAGGGGCTATGTCTATTTATAAATATATGTACCATAATAGAAACCCCCCCTCCCCTAAGGTGAGTTGTCAAATGAGGCAATCTACACCCTGTTGTGGATTGTAATCACCAAAAACAACTTTGACTTCAATGGTAGGCACTTCCTCCAAGTTGGAGGCACTGCCATGGGCACTAGAGTGGCACCCACATATGCCAACTTATTCATGGCCCACATAGAAAAATCCACGGTCTACACCTATAAACTACAACCACTACTGTGGCTTAGATTTATAGATGATATATCCTTCATCTGGCCACATGGCCAAGAGGAATTAGACAAGTTCACCCTCCATTTGAATAGAAGCCATGATTCCATCAAATTCATAGTAGTAACTACACATGTGGATTTCCTGGATACCACTATTTAACTGGAGGATGAAGGCAAAATCTCCACTGATCTGTACACAAAACCCACAGACAGTTCAAACTACCTCCACTACACCTCGGCCCACACCCGACATAGTATAAAAGGTATACCATATGGCCAATTCTTACAAATTAGGGTCATTTGTTCTGATGACCAGAAATTCTTAGAACACTGTATCAATCGCGGTAGACACTTTGACAGACGCGGATACCCCCCTGCCTTCATTTCACAATGCTTCCTCAGAGCCAATGAAAGAAATCACATAGATTTACTGAAGGCCAAGTCCATAAAATCCATAGAAAAAGAGAAAATTAAGGCCAGCTTCTTAGTTTCCACTTTCATCCCTGGATTCAATGGCATACACCGTTTTTTCAAGATGGCTTCAGGATGTCACACAGATGCCCGAAAAGCCTGAGAGACATGTTGGTAAAATCCAAATTACCCCCTGAGGAGCCCCTTGTTTCCAAGCCAAACAAAAACAGGTGCCTTTCCTGGCCCAAATGCAACTATTGCCCACAATTGGACAAAAGTGGCAAAATAAAGTGCACTGTCACAGGTCAGGAATACACCAGTAAATACAATTTGTGTTGCTCCAGCACAAATTTGATCTGCTGTATCACCTGTAAAATATACGGCATCCAATATGGCGGCCAAACCGAAAATGCAGTGAAAACCAGATTTTCTGACCATTACGGAAAGATCAAACTCAAAGAATTCAAACGAAGTGAGGTCTCTCATCACATGAATTCTTCTCCAGCCATGGACAAGACTACAAACACAGGGACATGACCATCCATGTGGTAGATTTTATCTACGCAAATTCAAATTCAAAATCCTATAGGGTCAAGTATCTAAGGAATCTAATTGAATTTAATTGGATCCAGAAGCTCCATACAAATGCCCCTAGAGGCTTGAATGTGAGGGACCCCCAGGTCGACTAGATGACACCTGAACTGGTCTTCAACTGGGTCATTGCCACATACAGTTAACCCAATTTCCCCACCCACAAAGGATATTGCCTGGTAGAGGACCATGTGTATTTTCTAGTGCCTAGGCCTACAAGGGCCCTGGACAATGACATGTTAAAAACTAGCCTCACAAGCTACACTTTAGACCTTGGAAAAATAAAAATACCTTTAGTTTTGAATTTTTTCCGCACATACACATTTTTATTCCAGAATAAAAATCATTATTTTGGACTAGGATTAATTTTAGAAGAGGCCTGCCCCTGAAACCAATTAATTCAGTTTATTGGAATTTTTGACACTGGTTCACCTTGTGCACCAAGTAAAAAATATTCCCCACCCACCATCCCTACATGGAGGTACCACTCAAATTAATTTAAATTTTTTGGCTCTGCCCAAAACAATTACATTAATTTTTATTTCAATGCAGTCTGAGGATCCCCATAGGTGAAACCGCCAGTTACTCATAATAGCACACAGTTGCTAAAGCAAACAATGCCCTGGTTACCACCCGCATAACAACCAATCATTGTCACTGTTACATCAAGAGCCACTCAGAGCAGCTCCTGATTGGTCAATTCCGGTCACATGTCAAGCACTATATAAGGGCACTTTTTCAAAATCAGTGCCATTCCAGCGGTAACTGCTATACAAAACAGTCTACCCCGTATCAACCATCTACTCTAAAATTCGTGATGAACTCTCGGTTGCAGAAGGTTTGGTGTGACGGGGAGAGAGAATTGTGGTCCCACAGATCCTTCAAAACAGAGTGGTAAACATTGCACACTCTAGCCATCAGGGCATAGTAAAAACAAAGGCACTACTAAGAGAGACTGTGTGGTTCCCGGGCATTGATAAACTGGTTGAAAAGATAGTTGATAACTGTCTACCATGTCAGGCAAACACTAAGGTTAATGACCATGAACCACTCAAAATGACGGAATTGCCTAGTGGGCTATAGAAGGAAGTGTCTGTGGACTTTTGCGGACCATTCAATACAGGAGAATATCTGTTAGTAGTTATTGATGACTACAGTAGGTTCCCAGAGGTGGAGACTGTTTATTCAACATCATATGAGGCAAAGGTTTCCCTCAGGTCCTTAAATCTGACAATGGCCCACCATTCCAAGGTCAGGATTTTGCAGGTTAGGCTGATAAGAAAGGTTTCATACATAGGAAAATTATACCTCTTTGGCCACAAGCAAATGGGAAGGCAGAACGCTTTATGAGAACGTTAGGTAAATCCGTAAAAGCTGCAGTAGTAGAAAAGAAGAACTGGAAAAGTCAAATTCATACTTTCCTTAGACACTATCGGGCAACGCCACATAGTACAACTGGACTATCACCCAGTGAAATATTGAACAAAAGAAAGTTGAGAACAGAAATACCTGTTTTCATGAAGGAAAAATCTATGATGGAAGATAGAATTGAGTGTGCAAGGTTCAAAGATGAGAAAAGCAAGGCCTGTATGAAGGAGCTTTTCTTTTGGTCCTTTTAAATATGTCAGGAATATTTGCCCAAGATCTCAAAGCTTATATTGGCAAGTTTTTGGGCCCAAGATAACATATCCTAAGCATCCTCTCCATAGACCTTTGAAGCTCCAGGAGGCCCGACTTGTTGCAAGTACTGTATACTATTAGACCATAGTCAATGCAGGGGAGAATCTCTAAAAGGGCAGTATAGGATTAGGCCTAAAATTCGATACAATGCTGGCAGTTCCCCCTTGGGAATGGGTGTAACCAATGTCTCTTTCCATGTGTCAGGGAAGCTACCGCTGGTTATGGATAGGTTTATGATATGTTGTAAATGATGGGGAAGTGTTAGGAGGGCATCCTTGAGAACTGTTGTCGAAATATTAGTTAAGCCAGACCTTTGTTTGTGTAGGGGTTCGTTCCCCCGTCGGGTGCACAGAGCCTTCAGAGGTACTGTTCACTTGATTGTGTCACTCCCCCTATGTATACCATACCGATCCAGGGTAGCTGGAAGGTAGAGAATGTCAGGCCAGGGCAAGTAGCTCAGGGGTAGAGCTTTTGCTTCAAAGTTGGAGGGCCCCGGATTCGAGTCCCGGTTTCTCCATGACATTTTCCACTGTTTTGATCTGTGTAACCACTACATTTGTTTTGATCTGTGTAACCCACATAGTCCCAAACCTGATTCATATTTGCAGCTAATTTTGGCCCAATATTAACAAAATATTGATTAATATAGACAGCAGTTTCATCTGGTGGAATTGGAATATCAGCTTCCTGATCAACTAAGTTTATGATATTAGCCTTTTCCCTTGGATTCACAATATTAGTCATTTCTTTCCAATATGCTTTGGGATTGTGCTTGTTATTTAGCAAACAGTCCTTATGTAAATCTTCTTGTGCTTTTGTAGATAACTCTTTTGCTCAGTTTCTTAGGAAATGGGCTATATTAATGTGATCTTGATTCCCAGTTCTAAGTGCCTTTTTGAAGGGAATATCCTTTTCCTGATAAAATTGCCGTTATTCATTAGTAACCCAGGGCTTTCTTTTTTTTTGGCAAATTTGAAAGTCTTACCTGGATATGTAAAGTCTAAAACTGTATTAATATTGTGTATTAATAGTCCCATGCGGTTTGCGGCTCTGTGCAGTCCCAAAACTGTGACCAATTAACATTCTTTAAACCAGTTTGGAAGTTCTCTTTAATATGTTTGCAGTATGACCTGTAAATTCTATGGGCTCTTTATAGTATACCTTGGTTCCTCTAACCATATACACCAATAAATGGTCTGCAATGGATATTTTTAGAGTTCCACTTTTATTGACATTTTGTGGGTTTGTACAGGCCAAGTCAATGAGTGACATGCCACCCCTTGTATCAAAATGCGTTACATCATGTATATATTGTTTACAACCCAGCTGGAAAATTGTATTTTTTAATAATCTTGCCTCGTCCCTCTTGGTGTTATTACGGAATGTCCCAACCAGGTCCACATCAAAGTCTCCCAACATATAAAATTAACTACCTGCGAGGTCCCCAGTTGACCCACAGGATATTGTAAGGCAGTAGCAAAATCCAGGACACTACCATCTGGTGGTCGATATATATTAAAAAGTACGCAAATTTTCTGCTGAATGTGAGGCATTGAAGTTCAATATCCTTATTACTGAGGTTCAAATTACCCAACTCTACACTAAAAAAATGTATATTCATGTTTAAAGTAGGTACATAAGCCAGCACCTTTCTGTACCTTTCCCTTATCATCTAGTGTTTGTCTATCATGTCTTACCAAGTTATAACCCTCCAACTCAATTTCATTATCACGATTATTTTCATGACGCCACGACTTTGAAAAACAGAGGCAGTCTATGTCACTGTTTTCAAAAGCTGGTCTAATAAGTGATTTATTACTGGGGATACTTCTGACATTCATATGGACAATTACAACTCCCCTGGTATTGTCAAAATAAAACTTAGTCATATGTGTCATAGGTCTGGTAAATATGTATGTCCATCAGTGTATAAGGTTGTACATATTCCACGGTCGACCCACACCACATCCCAAGAGTCCCTGGATTTATGCATCTAGTGCATTCCAAAGACATAATATATGAAAGAAAACTAGCATTCCATTATTTGGATTGAGCACAGACAAAATTGTGTATTTACACAAAAATATGGCTTGTAAGTTAATTAAACAGAACCATTCCACATAGATAGTGATCAAAGAAAGAAATAAAAAAAAAGTCAAAAATAAACAAATGTCAATATTTGGATAAACATCACGAATTCTGTAATCAGTCAGTATAAGGTTGAACAACATCCATATTTTGGTAATCAATGCAACTTCTATAAATCAGTCAGTATAAGGGTGCACAACGCATAGAGTTTATTCATGGTCGCCTTAAGCGGTTAAATTGAATTAATAAAATGTCTTTGGTGTGAAAAGTGCCCGCCATTCACTGTGATATATATCTATAAGCATATATTTAATTTATCATGTAATAGTCTTCTATAGCATGTTGAAATGAATATGAGCTGCTACAAAATGTCCTATACTATAAGTTTAGTGATGGTAAGGTACCTGAGTGCGCCAACATTATCAACATGTATATGTTAGCAAGCTTAGGCATACCCATCATGGGAGGGGGGGGGGGCTGGAAGTGTGAGATTAACATATCAGTCATAATAACATGTTAAGATGAGTTACGTACTTTGAGCACACCAGCTAGTAAGACAGGTATTTCACATATAAAGAAATTATTTAAAGCAACACCATGGATTACAAAACTAATCAAATGGTGTGTCACACATCACCAGGACAAGTCTTGACATCCAGGCTATTACATTCAACCCAGCAGCATACATGCTATCAGACAATGTCAGTTTATCTGGTAAATTAATATAGCTATACTAGTGTACTTAAAATACACAAATAAGTATTGATATAAGTGTGCACCTCCCTGCTCTAGTAGATCTTCAATCAAAGGCACCATTTGCCTGGGGCGGTATCAGGGCAAATGGCCCCCTGGATTGGTAGCCGCCTGACCAGAGGCCCTAGGATGAGAGGCCCTTGGATAAACAGCCCTCGGGATTTATTGCCACCTGACAAGAAGCCCATGGCCACATGGCCACCAGGACCAGGGGCCATTCTTTATAATACCGGTCAGCCTATGCCCACTAGCTTGTCTCAATTATTGTCTAATGCCTGACAGTTATCTTTATTCAATCTCGTATCCACTAGATTTTCATTTTTTGCCTGCCATATTCTAACGTCTGTCAAATGTTCATTCTACACACGCTAGATTCTACCCCCCCCTCAGATTTCTATACTTTTCAAGTATTCTATGCCCACTAGATTATAATCTCTGTCAGAATTTAATTTTGTGCCTGCTAGATTCTAGCCTCTGTCAAATGTTTATTCTACACCCACTAGATTCTAACCTCCATCAGATTTTGATTCTACACCCTCTAGATTCTAACCTCTGTCAGATTTTCATTCCATGCCCGCTAGATTCTAGCCTTTGTCAGATGATCATCAGATTCCATGGTCTACTATATGATTCTTCACCCGCTAGTTTATGTTACCCGTCAGACAGATTTTCTCTCATGCCCACTAGATTCTATTGCCAACTGGATTCTAACGCCCACTAGATTCTATTGATCGCTAGATTCTATCGCCTGCTAGATTCTATCTCCTGCTATATTATTCTTCAAAGGATAGAATCTAGCGGGCGTAGAATCAAAATCTGACAGAGGTTAGAATCTAGAAGGTGTAGAATCTAGAAGGTGATAGAATCTAGCGGGCATTAGAATCTAGCAGGCGATAGATTTTAGCGGGCAATAGATTCTAGCGGGCGATAGATTCTAGTGGGCTATATAATCTAGCAAGCAATAGATTCTAGCAGGCGATATAATCTAGCAGGTGATATAATCTAGCGGGCGATAGATTCTAGCGGGTGATAGAATCTAGCAGGCAATAGATTCTAGTTAGGGAATAATGCACGGGGGATGGCTGTGGGAGTGCTCTAGAGTGTATTGAGACATTGAGGGGCCTTTAAGGCAATAGAATCTAGTGGACAATAGAATCTAGTGGGCATGAAACAAAACCTGTCTGATGGGTAACAAAACTAGTGGGTAAAGACTCATTTATAGCCGGCGATGGAATCTGGTGGAAGATGATCATCAGATTCCATTGTCCACTATATGATTTAGTGGATTCTATCGCCTATCACCTAATAGTTAGCATGAGCACCAGTAGTACCATCATCACCAACAGTAATAGCACCTAAATCAGCAAGATTAAACCATTCAGACGACGGGTCCATGTCATCTTCGGAGGCATCAGCAGCGTAATCTGTCATCATAATATCGTCCACATCCATTATCATGGGGGGATATGGTGATGATAAAACAGTTGTTGGGTTCTCAAAAAAGTCGACAGACTGTAGAGCAACAGCCCCAGTAGTACCTTCATCACCACCAGCAATAGTAACTATATCAGTCAGACGGGTCCATATAATCTTCGGTGGCGTCAGCAGCATAATCTGTCAACAGAAAATCATCCACATCCATTACTGTGGAGGGATATAATGATGATGTAAGAGCTGCTGGGTTCTCAAAGTTGACAGTCTGTAGAGTGGTGAAGGAGGTAGTAGCATCACTGTCATCATCATCATTCGAACAGAAAAGCATACAAGTCCATTGCCATGGGGGCATATGGTAATGCTGTAACAGTTCTTGCATTCTCAGTTGACTGTCTGTTGACAGTCTGTAGAGTGGTTGGTGTTTCCATGATGAAAAAGGCAGAGAAAGTGTGATTGGGACAAGCGGTCACTCTCCCTTATGTACCCTGTCCGAGATAAACCTCTCTACTGCAGGTTTCAATCAATCAAAGACTTAAAAGAGATTTAAGCCCATTTTCACAGAGACCTTCGCTCGGTAGGGTATTTCTCTTTTTTTTTTTTTTATTTTTTCACCTGCCGGTCGCTGTAAGCATGGATCCCTTAGATCATTAAGCGTGGTTGATCCCAGAGGGAAAAGATAAAAGACTTGAAGGATCTGATCGCATAGTCACAAAGGGTACCTGTTGTTTGTGTCCACCCACCTTTCACTGCAGGAGTCTTAGGTCATCAAAGTGTTGTCACAGACATAGAGGCTCACCAACACTCCAGGTTGGCAACAAGAGGAGGTTTAAACTTTGTTGATTTCTTAGACTTAAGAGGCTTACCACAAGCGCACGTTTTGTAGTCACAGAGAGAGAGGCAGACAGACATGGTACCCTGGGGTATCCCTGTACTCTAATATACATTGAGATGAAGTTTGTGGTGCGCCCCACACCTTTTGGTAGGGAGTAATCCAATTAAATCACCCGACCTTTTGTTGACCACCCCCTGTAGTTTTTGTTTGTAGACTTTGAACACCTTAAGCTCCTAACGAACCATAATCCTCTTGGAAATGTAAGACACATTAAGGTAATCATCACAGTTGTTACACTCGTTATCCCACCTGACACGCTTATCCCCAAAAGGGTGGGAGGATCCAGGTGAAAACGAGATTAGAGCATTCTCTCCACTATGTAAGGACCCATCTTTTTTCTTGGAAGGGTATATTACATTCGCCGTTGCCTTTGACACCACAACCACCAACACTTCTACTACTACTGCTTGCTTGCTTGCTGCTGCTACCGCACACAACTGTCGTCATCTGCCGCCTGCCCGCCGTCGCCCGTTCACCACTTACACCCACTTTTCCCTCCAGGAGGGGAAATTCGAGCTGAGTCCATTTTATTTTTTTATTTTTTGAGCTTTTTTATTTTATTTCACTCTATTCCACTCAAGATGGATCGAGATTTTAAAAGAATGATCAAGGAAACCTCATCTATTTTATCTGAACGTAGAGAGCAGCACATATTTCAGTCTCACACCTCTTTTAAGGCGATGAATAATCTCATGAAAAGCAAAGGTGAGACCTTTTGTAGAAGCTTTAGCAGTAACACCACCAGCAGTGATAAAAATAGTGAAAGCAGTAGTAGAGGCTGTCCAAGTAGTAGAAGGAGAACAAGTAGCAAGACCAGGGAAAGTAGTAGTAGTAGTAGTAGCAGTAGTAGCAGCCTTAGTTATAGTAGTACAAGTAGTAGATCTTCAGCAACAGTAGCAGCAGTAGCAGCTGTAGAAGCTGCAGTAGAAGCAGCAGCAGCAGTAGAAGAAGTAGTAAAAAAAGAAAAAGTAGGAATATGGCCAAAAGCTGTCTTTAAAGAAAAGAACTCACTCCATTACTGTTTTATAACCACCCTCAGTGCACCCACTCGTTGGGCGTTTCATGAAAGTAAAGGGTCTTCAAATATGGTTAGAATAAGTGCTATGAAAAAATTCGACGAGGACATTGGATTTTTGGGGGTAATCGCTGCTCCCACTCGGTGGGTGTGCATGGTGGCCGATGTGAACATGATCTGGAATCGATTTGAAGTCTTCACCTGTTATCCAGCATATTACAATGGGACCCAACTAAAAAAAAAGGGAAAGCACTACTTTCAAGATTACATTCCAATTTGTGTTTGTCATCACTGTGCTGTTGACACTGATAGTTTTTTGAATATGGTTATGTTTAAGAGAATAAGTAGGCAAAGCGACAAGCTTTGCCAAAATAGTTAAAAGAAGAGGCCCCTTGTTTTCCTTTTTTTTTATGGAAAAAATTGAGTGAAAATAAAATATGTTGGCAAAAAAATAAAAAAATATGAGAGACATTGAGCTTATTGGGTGTCATGAAACGTAAGAAGGGAGAATAAAACTCGCTACCACTCTTTCCTGACAACCATTCGTCACCGAGCGTTCGACAGAGGACCACCAGTACACTACTACTACTACTGCTGCTGCTGCTGCTGCTGCTGCTGCTGCTGCTACTACTACTACTGCGACGTTCCCCATTATGACGACCGCCGGAAAAAAAGGCAAGCGGTAAAATCACACCCTTCTCCAAAATAGATTTTGATCCCCGATTACAAGGACCCTTCAGTTGTATCATCAGCGGTCTGTCCGGTTTTGGAAAATCGCACTTGGTGAATCGATTTCTGAGAGACGTTAACAACTTGGTCACACCGCCGGTGGAAAAGATCTTTTACCATTATGCCAAGTGGCAGCCCCAATTTGAAAAAAATGCAAAAAGACTACAGACTGGAATTCAGAGAAGGTCTTCCCAGCAAAGAAGACTTAGCGGGAAACGAAGATCATCGTCGACGTCTACCACCACTCTTCGACCGCACACTCTACTGATATTAGATGATCTGATGAGCAGTTCCAATCAGCAAGTGGTAGCCGACATCTTCACCAAATATTCCCATCACTGGAACATGAGTGTCATATATATCACTCAGAATCTGTTCCAGAAATCACCCGAATTTCGAACTATAAGTCTGAACGCTCACTACATGATCATTTTTAAGAACCCTCGCGACATGGGAAAGATAGGTACTCTGTCTCGTCAGGTGTTTCCTTCCAGGGTGACGGCCGTCTCGAGTATATTTACCCGTGAACTCAAGCGTCCTCACTCATACCTGCTTCTGGACTTCAAGCAGACAACACCGGACGATCTCAGAATACGCTCCTCCCTGACATCCATAGACGACCAGATCGTGTTCGTTCCGCTAGACAAAAAGAAAAAAGAGAAAGTAATGGCTACTCATTGCCTCAAAAGACATTACGGCACCCTTAAAAACTTGGCAAAGTGTTTGCCAGAGGATGGTGAGCATTTAATAGGCTCTGGAAGTGAAGATTTGATCACGACGTTGAGCGAAATCTGTCAGAATTTACTGGAGGGAAACATTCCGCTCACCAAGGACCAACTAGAAAGTCTTCGAGAATCTGCTGACGTCTTGAGGACAGTGAGCAAAAAAGCTACATCCATCAAAAGAAAGAGAAACGTCTTGGTTCAAAGAGGTGGTTTTCTAATTTCCTCTCTGATAGGCATGGCCTTACCCCTTATAAAAAGGATTCTCCGCATATAGAGTTCGTCATTCGACACCTATCCACCACCGCCGCCTACCTCGACGATGACGGACCTGGAGGAGCAACACTACAAGCGCTTGGCTCTCGTCGATCCTAAGACCCTCTCGAAATTACAAGAAGTTCCTGATGTCGCCCCCACAGTTGCTGTTCCTGTTGCTGCTGCTGTTGCTGGTGACGGTGATGGTGCTGCTTGTGGTTTTGCTGCTGGTGTTGGTGTACCTCCTGCTGAGCGTGAAAACAACCGTCCCTCTGCTTCCGACACCACCGCCATATCCCCACCCCTCAATAACATGGCTTATTACTACAGACAGGCGAAACAAGCACTACATCCCAACACAGCATTACACCAGGTGCTACAGTTTGTCTACAGGGACTTGGACCTAGTGTTGAACGACCCCACTTTGAAATCACACGGAAAAATGCTGAAATACAAGAAACTTTTGAACAGGTTACAATTTTTCCTCGCCAATCCAAACAACCACATGATTCCCACTTTTGCTCCTGTGAAACCACCGCCCGAGAAACCTCCCTCTCTCCTCAAGAGGTTGCTCAAACAAGTTGCAAAGAGGAAACGCAACACCGCCACCAAAGTCTTCAAGAAACTGCAGAAATCTGACTTGGTCAGGTGGAACGATGACGGCTCGGTGAGTGAAATAATGGGTGAGAAAATGAATCCCGACGACCGAATAAGCATAGTGGACTTACTGAACGACACAGCTAGGATGAGGAAAACGGTGACGACGAGACCCGAGGGGTACACACCGTTCAAGCAAGTCCTGAGGGTGGAAGATCCCACCGGTTCCTTGATTGGAAACCAGCTCTATAAAACAACCAGTGGAGCCAAAGCAGAGGGAGGAAACAACCGAGCACCAATGAGGAAGACGATGACTTTGACGAAAACTATTACGACGGGGACGACACTCTTTTTGTAGGTGCCTCCTCCTTTTCTCCCCGTTTTTTTTCCTGCGTAAGGGGGCCGACGAGGATGACGAGGACGGAATTTACGAAACTCCGACTACCGGTAAAAAAAATGCCTCGACTTGACTCCTTCAGGAAAAGCACACCAAGGAAATAAAAGGAGATCGTACAATCATGCCACCCCGCCATGACTAGGTCTAAAAGACTGACCAAAAAGGAAAAAGAAAAGAGATGCTTGGTGGCTAAATACACCGACGTGAAAGCACCCTCCAGTTTCACCAGCATCACCAAACTCCAGAAACATCATTTCCGCCACCGAGATCCCGCCTTAGTCCGAGACGCCTTGGTGTCTCTGGATGCCTACACTAAACATAAACCCATTCGGAGATAGTTCGCGAGGAACAAAACCATCACCAGGAAAATTGACCTTCCAAGATCACCTGAAGAGCAAAGACACTAGCGAAAATGACGACATCAAAGCTAGTCTAGTGGAGCATTTGAATCGAAGTCTGAAGGAGAAACTGTGGCGCTATTTCACACACAAGCGTACATATCGCTACTTAGACGTATTGGACCAGGTGGTGTCTTCTTACAATCGCACTCACCACGGAAAACAGCAAAACTATTTTCTCCAGACATGACCTCCCTACTAAGAAACAAATCAAGGCAATATGAAAAAAAAAAGAAACGGATGCTCACCGCTCCAACACTGACGTCATAGCTCCAGGTGACAGAGTGAGAATGTTGAAAGCTAAAGGTGCCTTCGACAAAGGGTACGAGGGAAATTGGAGGGAGGAAGTCATCAAAATCGCTAAGACGTTGGGAAGTACCGTCAAGGGTAAACGCTTAGCTTTCGTGCGTTGGAAGGGTTACGGCAACAAGTTCAACAAGTGGATTCCTGTCAAGCAAATTACGTAGGAGAAAAAAAAAAAGATCATCACCCTACCTAGCAACAGTTCTATGTACTATTACCCTGACAATACCTTGACCACTTTCCGAACGCGCTTCGACTCGCCGCTCCTTCTGTCAGAGGACCACGAAGCGGCTGTCAGTGAAATCATCCTCCCGACAGAATGGAGCAATGTGTGAGATGACGACATGATCATGGTTGTTCCTCTGTGCACAGCGAACTCGCTGGACTAGGCGAGAAAAGTTTTGAAAACAGAAGAAAACGCTGACGTCCCGAACACGAAACTGATCACGGTGGACTGGGCAAAGGTGAACAGGCTGATCAACCTGAAGAAAATCCTTGACAGCACTAATCCTCTGAATGAAAGAGAGGAGAACTTTTCTGGTGAGAACCCAATGACGGAGCTGTTAGAAAAAGAGTTGGAGGACCAGATATTGAAACCTGGGTAGAAGTCGAAGCATGTCGCATTGACACGGGAAAAATCGCAGTTCAAAGACTACCTGTCGACTTTCCAGAAAAGGCGGAGAATGAGGAGTCTGCTGGCGCAAAACTTGGTTCTGAACAATGAAGGTGCGAACATTCAACCCGAACATATTTCCCGTGCCACACGTTTTCACGGTGACCAACGCTCAGTTCGTCTACTTCTTGAACAATCTCACGAAAGACCCTATTGGAGGTGAAAACTTCCTAGTGCGGGGGTTCAAAGAAATCTTCTCTTACAACTCGCTGACGAGGTGCATCACCATTATTGTGCCCGATTCACGGTCGTGATCATCACCGAGCATGTGGCGCACATTCTAGGATTCGGGAAGAAGACTTATTTCGTGACGCCCACCACCGCCCTCTACATCATGGACCCCTTCGGAGACGTGTACTCTGTGTACATGTACACCGACGCCATTCAAGAGAGACCCGTGGGTGACATGCATGTGCCTCTGTTACGCTGCGTCGCAGTCGACAGAAGCGGGAAGCGAAGAGGGGGAACACGAGCTGTCAGTTTTCCACATTTGGATTATTTTCCCTTGAAATCTAGAAGGTTGGACAAGATCGGGGTCTACTTAAGAGACAGAACCGGCCGACCCATACCATTCATGAGAGGCGAGGTGATGGTGACACTTCATTTGAGACCCGTCAAGCGTTAACTGAAGAGGTGCAGACATGATACGCAAACGAGCGCCGTACTTTTCGTTGTCGAAGCGTACCCCTGGAGGACAGGGGTACAGCGATTACTACAACGCACAGTTCGGTGGTGGTATCGACGTATACAGCGGACGACCTTTCCAGAACGGTTACGGTTTCGGAGGTGCGCTCTTGGGTCTCATGCGCTCAACCAGACCACTTTTAAAGACCGTGGGTAAAACACTCTACCGCGCTGGCATGGGTGTGTCCAAGGACATGATGGCGGGAGGGACTTTCAAGAAGAGCGTGAAGGAAAGAGGGGTAGGTGCTCTGAAGAGTCTGGTGGGTAAGGTGCTCTCTCCGGGGAAAAAAAAGCGGCGACCAAATGGCGACCAGGGGCTCTCCTGCTTCTCAGACGGGCGGAGGTTCCTGTAAAAGACGCCGGGGTGACATTTTTGATCGCTAGGCGACCGACCTATAAATAAAAAGGACTAGCGGTCACCGGCATCAGTCTACCACTGACGTGAAGAGGGAGCGCAATGGCCTACGTACACGAGAACAGCAGAGAGTGTGCACTCTCTGAGCTCGACCTGCACACCATAGCACCGAATCAGACCACTATCCTGAAGTCGACCTTCGTCGGGTTAGAGACGAAAAACTCTTTGGGAGAGGGAAGCAACATTAATTTCACTATCAGTAAGTCGCAAGAGTACACGGACCTGAACAAAAACTACATTCATCTAGAATGCGAGGTCCTAAAACCAAACGGCGAGGCTCTGGACACCGACGACAAGGTGGCTCCGGTGAACAACTTGGCTCACTCACTCTTCAAGGATGTCCAAGTCTCCATCGGAGGTTTCAAAGTGTCTGCCAACACCAAAACCTACCCCTACAGAGCTTACCTGGAAGGTTTACTCAACTACAACAAAGGGGTGAAGGACAACATCATGAGCATCCAAAGCTGGCACCAAGACGCAGCTGGTAAATTCGACACCTTATCCGACGAGAACCCAGGGTTCAAGGCGTGCAAAGAACTCATCTCCAACAGGCGCTTTCCGCTGATGGCGAGACTCCATTTTGACCTGGCTCATCAACCAAAGTTCATAGCTGGAGAGACGGAAATCAATCTGACTCTGAAACAAGCTTCGCCTAGTTTCTATCTGATGAGCGACGACGACACGGCATACAAACTCAAGATTCACAAAGCTAAGCTCTATGTGCGTCCCGCACTGGTAGCTGATACTGTGGTGGAAACGCACGAAAAGGCTGTGATAGAACAGGGTCCCTTCGACTACCCAGTCAACAGAGTGGAGGTGACAAGCTACCCCATCCCTGCAGGTAACAGAGATCACACCTACACGCACTCCAACACAGGTCTGCCCAAGTCCATGATGATTTGTTTCCTGGACCAGGACGCCTTCAACAGAAGTTACACCAAGAACCCGTTCAAACTGAAACATTGCAACGTCAACTCGCTTCAAGTGATAGTGAACAACTAGAAGGTGCCGAACGACGCCTATGTGCCCAACTTTGCCAAAAAGGAAGCGGTGAGAGAGTACCTGGCACTACACACGGAAACGGGGATGTACGAGGGTTCACGCTCCTGCGACATTTCCTACAATGATTTCCTGAACGGGTACACGCTCTTCCCGCTGGATTTAACTCCGGAGAGGTCGCATGACGGGTGTAGAGTGAACCTTATAAAAGAGGGTCAACTGAGGGTGGAGCTCAGTTTTGGAGTGACGCTGGCGGAGACGACAACGGTGCTCTTGTACTTGGTGTACAACAACGTCGTACAGCTGACCAGAGATCGACATCCCATCAAAGACTACCATATGAACTGAAGACGAGAGAGTAGTGCATGAATACAGTCGAAATAAACAGAGTGTTGAAGGAAAACGTTCACACAAAACATCATTTCCTAGGTGTTTTCTCTTATGACACTATCCCCAAGCACCCTGTCAAGGACACTTGTTTCGTGAGTAACACAGATCCTCAACATTTACCAGGTCAACATTGGGTGGCGTTTGACGTGTCGAGGACAGGAGAGGCATACTACTTTTATTCATTCTGTTTACCTCCGCTGAGCGCAGAGTTCTTATCTTTCCTGAGATGTTCTACTCCGTTCAAGTGGCAAAGAAATTGTATTCAACTCCAAGACACTTCTGCTGACACCTGTGGACCTCATTGCGTGCATTTCCTGATCGAAATATGTCGAACAAGACACCCCAAAAAGAGCGTCACGCAAATGAGCAGAACCCAAAACTGAGCGACAGGTCGGTGAGTCAAAGGCTGATTGTGCTTGAACCTCTTGTCCCAAGCTTAGTTTTTGATTTTTACATTATGATAAAGTTGTTTTAAACACACTGTTATGACTTGGAGTTTAAACACTAGCTATATGACTATATCATCATCGAACATATCATTTGAAGAAGTTACCAATAAGACTGTATCATCATGGAACATATCTTTTGGAGAAGTTTACTAAAGAGAGGGGTGATGTAATACCCAGTGAACAGCAAACGTTTAGAGAACATTTGTGAAAATCGTTTTAAAGCTAGAAAGTGAACGATAGGTTTTGATGTTTTCCAACATAAATGAAATGTTCAGCAAACATTTACTAATGTCCATAAAGGCTTTAAAACAAACGTTCATATATAATGTTTTATAACATCAAACAAACACTTAACAAATGTTTGTTAACATCAACAGTAATTTAGAATGTGAACATTCATTCCAAACATTTTAAAACGTAATAAAACATTCAACAAATGTTTATAGTATGTTTTCTAACATTTTATAGTTTGTGTTATACATATCTTCCCCACAAGGTGGCAGGCCAATCGATGGGGAGATTTTCCCTGTATGTTCTGTAATCTAAAGTTGCTTTAAATGTATATTTTTGCTTACTTCATATATCCTTGAATCAAAACTTTAATTCCAAGTCATGCTTGATAGAATATGACTGGTATTATCATATTCTATTGGATTAAATGAAATAATCCTGATGAAGACACCCATTGCTTGTTACCAAGAAATATACATATTCCCTCTTAGGAGAAGGTCCTCTTGCACCAGTCCTAGAGATTTTTGCTCAGGGATTACAGGTATAATGTGCTTCAGGAGAATTCTATATGAAGATACTTCTTTGTGTACAACAAATGATTATGTTCTGTCATTAATTTGGCAGGCACAATAGTTTGGGCAATAGGTACCTATCCAGAATACAAAGTCAAAATACCCCAGCGGTTATGCTAGTAGAAACATTTAAGAATGTTCTCTAATGTTTTTGAATGTTGAAAATTATGTTAGAAAACGTTTTAAAATGTTAGAAAAAAACATTTGTATGAACGTTGAAAAACGTCAGAATGAGTCAATGTTTTAACGTTAGAATAAAATTCAAAACAAATGTTTCCAAACTTTCAAATTATGTTGAAAAACGTCAGAAAACGTCTTTTTGTTCACTGGGTATACGCAGATCAGCGCGGGGAAAATTGGAGGCTGCTGGTGGCGCTCTCTCTGTGTAGACTACGGAAGGAGACAGGCAGTCGTTTTTCCTTTGGGTAGCTTTGCTGCAACACAGATAATTGGAGTGAGGAACACGTTGCTGCTGAGCCTGGAAATGTAGGTTAAATTTGATTCAACTATATTACAACACCTTTATGGAGGGGGCTTTCTCCTGCCTGTAACACCTTTTGTGACCAAAATGACCAACCCTTCCTAAACCAGAGAGACTTTTAATAGCTGCTCGGGTGACCCCACTTATGGATTGGTAAGTATTTATCAAAAAAACAACTCTTTACCTCTTTTTAGCAAAGAAAAAAAAGAAAGGCCAGCGAGCCAGGTGCAAAATTCTCCGTTTTTTGTTTAAAACAAACAAAAAAGACAACGTTTTAAAGCCAAGTGGGACAGTGGATCCTGTGTAGTCCTTACCCAATGGCCTTGGCATAAGAATGTCTTTCTAACATAAAAAAACCCTAACATTTTGAGGTTCCTAAATCTGCCAAACATTTGCTTTACCTATATATGTCAAAGAACGTCGAAATATGTAGGCCCCTACTAAAAAAACATTTTTAACATTCTCTTATTTTAGGTCAAATAACGACATTTTTTGGGAAAACATTAAGCTCTCCTCACAAAAGTGAGTCACATAGAAACCCTCTTCTCTCTAATACTAAACTCTTGTTTACACTCAGGTTCACTTTGCCTTGGTGGATTTTTGTCACTTTCAGGGGGCTCAGCGTCTCTTCTCTAAAATTAAAAAGATATGTAGTTCATATTTTTATTCATGTAATACGCACTAAGAATATATAAACTTTGTATGAGTTTTGTATTACCTAGTTGGGTGTGCCAATAAACGCTTTCAAAGCCCACAAAAAAAAACATAAAGCTAGGGATCAATTAGTAGTGAGTTTACATCTGGGACAAGATTTAGGGAGTGGTCATTATTTATCAACAAGGGGGGTGGTGGGTTTTTTGCATGGATACACAATTTTTTTTTTACACCACCCCCTCTCGACAACAGTCAAAATTTGTTGTGCCTCCCCCCCGCCTCTCGCGCGGAAAATTATAGGGCCCCTCTTCGATCTATAGTAGCGCGCGAGCTTTGTTGCTTAAAAGAGAGTAGTTTTTTTAGTCCCCCCAAGAGGGTCAAATTTGTTTAGCCCCCCTTTGGGAGGCCCCCCTCAAACCCACCAGCCCCCCTCCGTTGATAAATAATGACCACTCCCTTAAGCTACCCGAAGTACCACAGTGGGACGATAGACATTTCAGGGCACTGTTGGACATATCCCATTGGGTCCTGGGTGGCATAGTGTACCCAAAACAACCTCAAAGGTGTCACTCAAGCAGTATGTCCATCTCAGGGTGCAGCTATCCTACGAAGTACGATGCAGTGGGAGGGTGGACTTCTTATGTCTACGGGGTAGTCCACAGGCTGGTAAGAAAAATGCATTCTGATAGCAAACCTGACTACCCTTTCCCATTTTTATCAGAAATCTGGGAAATTTCTAATAAAAATTAAACTTTTATTACAAGTAAAGATAACGACTTTTCTTTTCCGCCCAGACTGGTTCGTGGTATGTGACATATCTTTTTTTTTATTTGGATCAAGCAGCCTTGCCAAAATGATAGATTATATGCCTTAATTACTTTCTCTTTTCACTGCCTCCCCAGTCCCATCAAAATACCGGTATGATAGCTTTCAGCTTTCATATATATCTCATTACCCCCCTCCCCCCATGCCAATGGCCAAGGTTGACTCTACACACAAAGGATGCATGTTCAGATTACATAATAATCACAGTGCCTATCAAGAACAGATAGTGTGGTATCCTACTGTGCCCACTGATAGACTTGTTGCAGTTGCCTAGCTGTGGGGGACACCTAAGGACAATTGATTACACAATATTTCACATGGATTTATTTGTATCAAACAGAGATTAACCATTATGGGACACCAACACCACCTAAATGCTTGGTGATTTCGTTGTGATATCAATGTTTTCAGAGTTATATACTTTGATATCCCAGAGTTAAAAACTATGATATTGAATAAGATAAAAACTTGTGTTTTGCCCTGATACTGGATTTCACAGAATTTGAGAAATAACAGATAAAAATCATCACATGTTTTTTACATGTATAAAATGGAAAAGAATGGGGAAATAGTTGTATTACAATATCACTCTGACATGAAAATATTTCAGAATAATAATCTGATATCACTCCAGGAAACTGATATCAAAGTTAGAAAAACCCATAATCAATTTCTACAACTTAGATATCAATTAAGGAAACTCAGATATCACGGGGTGGACATTTGGCTTGCCATAGACATGTCCACCAGTCGTCTGTCCCTTCATGGTTTGGTTTCATTACCTTGCAGTCAGTGGACGCGAATACAGGTGGATGTCCTCATGTGGGTGTAAAGTAAGGTAAGCCGTCTAGATTTGTTACCATGTTGTAAGTTTGTGCTAATTGCCTTGAAGCTAGTTCCAGTTTTTTTTTCAGGTCGCATTTGAAAATGAAAATTGGAGGTGTTATCTCAAGTTGAATACTGAAGCTCTATAGGATTAACCAAGTAGCCCTGTATTGCATCCTCCCCATGCAATAACCCTGCTCTGTATTTCACCATTAGTTACAGCATCCTAGATGGCCAGGCGACTGAGATAAAATCATTACTTTGTGCCAAGTAAATGAAATTTGGAATATATCTCACCAAAACAATTTGAGATAAATACAAAAAAAAAGTAAAAAGATTCATTTGAGTTCTGCTCCCTGCACTTATGCTAGCAGATGTGCTGTTATAGTTATGACCTGTGTATAGGACGCACCTTCATGTATAGGATGTGCCTCGACTATATATATATATATATATATATATATATATATATATATATATATATATATATATATATATATATATATATAAGCACCCCTGGCATATATGACACAGGCTGATTTGGGCTAGATGCTATAGCCTATAGGACGCCCTAGGGTCAGAATTTGGTCATTTTATTACTGTTCTATAGTGTAAAACCCTCACCTATAAGATGCATCCTGAGGGTGATTCATATAGGACGCAAATGATGTAATTCTGCTGTATAAGCCGCATCTTACACGCTGGGATTTACGGTACATCATTTCAGACCCATGGAGCCATGGCAGAACGTCAGCTGCTGATAAACAATGATGCAACTGATAGCACGACAGACAACCATACCACTAAGTATGGAACCAGTGGTAAACGTAAGTTAAATAGGATTAATGATTTGGGTGAAATAACAGGAAAAAGACGAATAAATAAAGGAATGTACAGCCCATTGTACAGAGGTGCTAAATTATGGAATGACCTAAATCATGTAAGATGTTGTGAGTAGGGCTGTCTTTGTAAATGACCTTTGGATTATGCCATATAATGTGATCCGACCCAGAGGGTAATTCAAAACATCGTACCATCAGTCCCCCAGTGATGGTAGGATAATCCAGCCCTATTAAATTATATGTTGGTATGTGACTAGCACTCATTGACATAGCCAGCACTATTGATTTAATTGGTAGAAGGTGGAGCCCTGCAGACAATATCACTAGCAAAACACACTCTGCACAGTGGCAAGAGGGCCAAAATAAATCAATAGCTTTGGAAGACTACTTTTCACACAAGGACATACATAATCATTCTCCTTTATCCTATGAACTATTTATAGTGTACGTGTACTGGCTCCCCTCAGGATCATTTGATAGGGTGTGTAATGCATGAGTGGCTTTTGAGTATAACAGTGGTAATAATACAACTAGTACTGTGGCAATCCACTACCGATTTCTTATCCTACCACCAGCACTGTGGGAAATCAATAGTGAAAAATCATTAGTAGTTGCTGTTTCTGACTGAGCTACCACAAGTTAAATAGATAGTTTTGAATGACTAGGCCTTATAAAATACACAGGATTTGCCAACACTACCATCGCTGGGGGACTGATGGTAGGATGTTTTGAATTAATTTTCTGGTTCATGATCGTCCATCCAACACCCTCTGAGTTTTAACTGGTGTTAGTACAGTTCTTCTGATTTTGACCCGTTGTAACTTTGCTATGATTTACTGATAGTCTGATTGAAATTTTATATCCACTTTATGTATCATTGGATCAAAAACATTATATGTTTGTCACATATTGGCTTTGTTGAAAACAATTTGTAGAAGCAATTTTGCCAATAAAAAAACTATCCAATCACAATGATAGATTTATAGATAGATGGATGACAAATTAAATGGTCAACAATGTACTGGAGGCAAGCCACACCAAGGGGTATTTTTTCAAGCTCAATGTAAGTAAAAAGGATTTACAAACAAATCTTTTTTATTTGGCAGAGAGAAAAAAGACTCTCGAAGAACGAAAATGACTACTATATGTACAAAGGAACGGAGTAGATATAGGGGTATATTTCCCCACTAGATGGACCTCCCCACCACCTGGGTCAGGTGGTACTGTGCTGCCACACCAGATGGCACTGCACTGAGACTGAACAAAGGAACTGAGTCATGGACTCCATGGACATTTGGTCATAAAATCGCCGATGCTTATCGTTCTATTAATGTATTGCCTGCCCATCGTGACTTTCAGGGGTTTGCCTGGGATGTGGGCAATGGCAGTGAATTCTTCCAAGATATGTCATTATGCTTCGGGTTGCGCTGTGCTCCCTTCATCTTCACCCAAGTTTCCGACTTCATAGTGAAGTGTGGGGCCAGCGGCAGTTATCCACGCTGTACCAACTATTTAGATGATTACCTCGTTATAGGGAATTCAGAGTCTTCTTGCCAGGAAGCTCAGAGCCAATTGTGTGCAATGTTGAATGGCCTGGGTTTCAAGGTAAAAATGAACAAGCTGGTCCCCCCATCTCAAGTTACTAAGTTCCTTGGGATTGTTATTGACTCAGTGAACTTGACCTTGTCAATCGATAATGAAAGACTTGATCGTGTGAAAGCGGAGGTCAATTACTTCAGGGGCCGTAAATCATGTACTAGGAAACGCTTGGAGAAATTAGCTGGTCTCCTGGGCCATTGTTCGACTGTCGTTAAAGGCGGCCGCACCTTCTCCCGTCGTGTGTATAATGAGCTTCGAGACCTTCCACCCGGCATTCACTGCTTCAATTTGTCTGAAAGTTTATTATTAGACTTGGAGTGGTGGTACCAATTTGTAACTTGGTTCAATGGCAAGGCCCGCATGATAAGAACTGATACCCCGTCCCATACTGTGTATACAGATTCTTCAAAATATGGTTTCGGCGGTCACATCGAAGACGACTTCTTCTATGGTTGTTGGTACAGGGATGACAAGTGTTGTGGCCATCATGAAAATCCCCCGCAGGATGAGTCGTACTGTGATCATATTAACATTGAAGAAATGTGGCCTGTTGTAGTATCTGTGCATCGCTGGGGCAACGAGTGGAAAGATAGCTTTGTAGCTGTGTATACAGATAACACTCAGGTACAGGGCATGATAAATTCTGGCAGGAGTACAAGCCCCCATGCCATGCCTTGGTTGCGGGAATTATTTTGGTGCTGCGCCTTATACAACATTCATCTAAGAGCCTTCAGAATCAGCTCTGAAGATAACATATTAGCTGACGCCTTGTCTCGTCTGAATAATGCCGACCATGTAATTATTTGTGGCTATACTATTGACACCTTCATCGATCGTTGTTACAGAGGGGGAGGCACTGCGACGCAGTTGGGAGGTTCTGAGATCGAATTGCTGGTCTGCCACCACTTATAGGACAAGGAAATCCCAATGGAAACAATATGAGGACTTCTGTGAGGAATATGATCTGTGTTATTTACCAGCCTCAATAGAAACCGTCTGTCTATATATAACTCATCTTGTTAGTCGCGTGGCTTATAACACCATTGAGAACTACATCTCGGGCCTATGGGCTCTGCATGACTTTATGGGCTACCCTCATCCCACAAGAGCATGTTTCCTTATCAAATCTACCTTGGATGGTGCGAAACGATTGTTGGGCTCAGCATCTAAGCCAGCCGAACCCCTGACAGCCTCTGACTTATTACGTATAAAGGCTGTCCTGAACTTATCTAAGGCTAAAGACAGGAAATTCTGGGCCGCGCTATTGTTGTCCTTCCGTTGCTTGTTGCGCATTGGGCACATCACAAATTCGATACATTCCCTCTTAGTGAGTGATGTGAAATTCTGGGATGGTGGACTTGACTTATGTATTCGCAGCTCGAAGACGGTTCAATTCCGTCAATATAAACAAATTATTCCTGTTATTGCATCACCTGGCAGTAATCTCTGCCCTGTACAGCTGCTGAAGGATTATATTCTGGAGTCTGGGCTAGAACCCAATGACCAACTATTTTCATGGACTTATAATGTTTATTCATACAAACTCAAGGACTCTTGTCGGATCGCCAAGCTGGAAGGGGATTTCACTACCCACAGTGTGCGTCGGGGTGCCGCCATGTTTTTGGCAGATTTTATGCACCTTCACGACGTTAAAAGCTATGGCAACTGGAGATCCTGGGCGGTTCTGATTTATTTATCAGATTCTTACCGCTCGCGACGTGTTAAAGACTTACGTGTGGCTCATGAATTGAGCAGGTATTAACTGGGCAAAGTGTTTTTGTATGCCGTGTGCCGCCCCAATTGTCAGCGATTGTCAGCGACTTGGGCAAAGTGTATATATGTTGTCGTGTCCATCCATACAAGGAAATATGACTACTATATGTACAAAGGAACGGAGTAGATATAGGGGTATATTTCCCCACTAGATGGACCTCCCCACCACCTGGGTCAGGTGGTACTGTGCTGCCACACCAGATGGCACTGCACTGAGACTGAACAAAGGAACTGAGTCATGGACTCCATGGACATTTGGTCATAAAATTTTTCTTTTTGTTTCTGACGTTGTCTGTTAGGTTTAAAGTTTAATAAACCGCCCCAATTGTCAGCGATTGTCAGCGACTTGGGCAAAGTGTATATATGTTGTCGTGTCCATCCATACAAGGAAATATGTGTCCAAATGTTTGTTTTGAATGGAAACAAATTGTGAAAACATGTGCTCCAAAGAACGTTCGATGAATCAATTTCTGGGTTATAGAAAAACAGAAAAAAACATCATTGTTACGTCAGGAAGATACAGTGACTAACCATTGTTTTCTTTAAGTGGACGTCTAAAAAATGTTAGAAATACTAAAAAGCCAACAAGAAAACGTCTTTTTAGCATATCAGAGAAAGCTTTTTATTCAATGTTCCAGAATTTAAAGAGTATTCTTTTTCTTATTTGCTCAGGAGCATTGCCTCATTACTCTGGTAGTTCTACATCCTGCTCAGTGGGTTATAGCGTCCCATGCCGTTACGTCCTGGCCGGGCTGCTCATGTCCAGTTTCCTGTGTGGCTTCTCCCAGCGGGTTGTCATGAATATTTCTCTGGTTGCCATGGTGAAGTTTGAACATAGAAATGATAACAGTAATGAGACATCTGAGATTTACTGTCCTCAAAACCCTGCACAAAATATATCTAATCCTGTAACAAGGGTAAGTGGAGGTAGGAGCATGAACAAAGCACTATTTCACAATGTAGTCAAAATAATGATAATATCATATCAAGTCTATAGATAAACACAATTTCTATTATTACAGTTTACTAAACATATAGCTGCAAATCAGAGTTAATTAAATTTGTATTCATTCAAGCACTTCGCATGATGATTATCATGCTGTCCTAATATTTTAGCATATTCATTTGAAAAGAACGATCTGAAAGTAGTGAGGATAACCAATTCACAAGGGTGGGAGAGGTCTAATGTATATTGGTGACCTGTAAGTGACCTATTTGTTCTAAAGAGATATATTAATAAAACTTTGCCTTACATTGAAACAGGAAGGTGAATTTAACTGGGATGCCAACCTTCAAGCATTAGTGTTGGGTGCCTTCTACTACGGCTATCCAGTCAGTCAGCTCCCATTTGGCTACCTGGCAGAGCAGTTTGGTGGCAAGGCTATCTTTGCCTTTAACGGGTTAAGTTCAGGGATCCTGACCATCCTTATACCAACAGTGGCCAGGTGGAACCCGTATGCTCTTATAGCTCTCAGAGGAGTACAGGGATTCTGTCAGGTGAGGTCTGAATTTCTCGCATCTAATTCACATAAGTTCTTGGGCCCAGACACATTTCAGTACCTATGTTAGATAGTAAACTTTACAATACCTTTAGGATTAGTACATTTCGAATGAACCCCAAATCACTTTGCTGGACATTTTGGGCTCTCCAGCTCAGCCTCAGAATCCTACAAGATGCACAGCAGCATTGACTAGCTGGCCGACTAGCTATTGGCAATAGTACTGATATCCAACACCAGGTGGCAGTGCTATACAGACAGGCAATGCTTTACCTTTGGCCTACTATATGTTCTCCTAGGTATGCTGAGCTGGGCAGCCCAAATGTCTAACAAAGTTATTTGGGTTTCCCAGACATATAGCAATCCAAAAAGCATTGTCTGGCTTCCCATCCAGGATTGACCCAATAAAAGCTCACTTGGGCCCAAGGATTATTTATCCTTCGGAGATGCCCAGTGGGTGGTAATGCTTTCATTTAGGTAATGCTTGGGAGGCCTGTATTGAGAGTACAATCTACCAACACGGTAGGATTAGAGCTCCTGCTGATACTATTTATATTAACGGCAGCTTATAAATATACCAATTGTTTGGATTCCTTGGATCTGCTCTGAGCATCCTCTGAGCTGTTCCCAAGGTTACACACTTAAGGTAGTGCCCTCTTGCAAGAGATATCTGATGCGGTCCTTAAGGATGCCTATTTCCATATTATCCTTGTAATAGTCTTGTATAAACACATGTCTTGAATGGATATATTTATATTTGCTTCCTTACACTAGTAATTCTATTCCTGTACACACAGGGTTGTATGTTACCTACAATGTTAACCATGTGGAGCAGGTGGGCACCCAAGCAAGAGAGAACCATGCTGTACGCTTTTACCAACTCAGGTAAGTCAAAAACCCAATAACGTCCGGTCTGCATTCTAGGGAATACCTCTCTCGTGTTTGGGTATTTTGGTCCCCATTTTCTTGGGAAGATTACTACACGAGGTACCTGCCTACAAATAAGCACTACAGCAACCAGCGGGCAAAATTACTTTTACCCAGCATCCCTGTAAGCCAGAGGCAACTCACGCTAGTGGTCGAGTTGGGGCCAGCTTGTCAAGAACCATGTACCGATATCGTAAAACATCGCATATATAGATAGAACTAAACGACCGTGGTGTACGAGGTGGTCGATCCACCATGAGGGAGTTGTCTCCCCCGAGGGCGTTAGCCCTCGGGGGAGACAACTCCCGAGGGGTGGATAGGCCACCGGGGATACCAGGGGAGTTTAGTTCTATATTTATTTTATGTTTTTAGAGGGTTTAAATAAGAAAATATTATCAAAATCCGTTACCGTAATGCCCTGTACGAGTGGCGGTCCGCCATTTTGAATGTTTACATGCACCCAGAATGACGCTGCAGTGGTGGATCTGCCGCTGTGGTGGATCGACACACGTTACGCCACTGGGGGTGTGGCGATCGACCGCGCAATGCTATCTCTACGGGAAGAAGTTATTCACATAAAATAAAAGACATTTCATACCTCTCTATGAACCCAGGGTGTGGCGTATATGCCAAATTTACTTACATAGACTAAAGGGAGGAATGGGGACCATTCCAGGCCTCTCGTGAAGCGTATAGCAAACTCGTGAACTCATGCAGGGTGCGGCTTCTATGCTGATGAGGCTTATACACTGGGATTGAAGATAATTGTACCTCACCTATATGCCACACCATCCACACAAGTATGAGGTCTATTGCATTTTTTTTTGTTTAGAAATGTACAAAAGGGAGTGTGTGCCTGATATAGGCAGGGTAAAATCACATAGTAGTTTAGGCCAGATGGGCTTATAAAGTAGGATAACAGTACCGATCTTGTATGTTGATGCTTTTCAAATTGTCTCATATTTTGGGAACCCAAATCAACTATTTTGATGGACATCTAGGTGGTGCAAGAAACTAGGAGTATATATCATGTTATATTAGGCTCAGTTTACTTAACTTGTCACAATTAGTTCTGTTAAGTTATCTATCACTGTCTATTTCAAATGTATTTGATATTTAAAGGTGCTTCAATGGGGTATATCATCACCATGGCCATATCCGGGTTTCTTTGTGACTCAACATTCCTTGGTGGTTGGCCCTCTACATTTTATCTATTTGGTAAGTGGTGTATCCTTATCCTTTGAGATAAGTTTTTGTTGTAACTGTAAATCAAATCTGCTCAATGTAAAAATGCACACACAATGTAATACTGTAATACTTCGCATATTTATAAAGTGTATCTCACTTATAGTGTACATCCAGATCATATATGTGGAAGACAAATATTAAGATGTCATTAGTCTACTTCTATTCTAATCAAGGGATTTTCAAAATTCAACGGCCAATGAGCAACTATCCAACCTTGTGTGTATGACATACATTATATTCGGGGTATTCTGGTAATAGCCTATAACAATCATATCTTATAGAATATGAATATTTACTATGTTGACTACAATAAAATATATCATACCACAGCCCCCCATCAAGAAAAAAAAAAGGAAAAACACAAGCGTGTGCCTGTTCTTTGATTGGGAAGAGGACTCAGCCCACCCCCGCCTGGCTTTACTTCAAGTAACCATTCCTCTTATTTATGAGCATTCCTTTCCAGATATGCTTTGCATCCACTTTTACCAGCATCTTATCATATGAACTATTAATTGCCCCAACAGGTGGACTGAGTATTTTATGGACCATTGCGTGGCTGTTTCTGGCCTATGACACCCCAGCGGTACATCCTCGTATAACTCAAGATGAAATAGACTACATCAACAACGGAACACAGGATCTTGCCACCAAGAAGGTACTATCTTGATGAATTATTAATCAAATCATTAAAATGCATGAATTGCTGATTACTGTTCACTTCCCATCTTGGTCCTCATTTTTCATCCGTCATTGTCTGATATAGAATCTTTAAGTTGTATGTTGTAAATAGGGCCTAGCCAAAAGAAGATAATCATTATACTAAAGCTAGAAAATAATCATCTATAACTTATGCACTATACCTTTATTGCTTTACTTTTGTCCAGAAAGCTGAATATTTAAATAAATAGCTGTACGTGTACATTTTTGTAAAGTGTTTTGTTCAATATAAAAGAGTCACAAATTGAGTTGAATCTAAGATTTTATAAAGCCATGACTAGGAAGGTGTACACCTGAGGAGGGTGTTGCTCCTATAGTAAAAGGAGGAGCTGGCTAAAAATGCCCTCATTTCCAGTCCTTTCTTTTCATGTAGCTATAACTTGTCCCTCTTGTTGCTCACAAGTGGTCATTCAAGTACAGTGCTAAAAAAGGGGGATTTGAGTAGGTACCTAGTTGGGAGAAGTCAGTATAATATACTATAGAGTGTGTGACATGAGTAGGTACCTTAGAGTGTAGCACTCTCTATTTTAAACAAGGCAGGTGACTTTTCAGACTAATGTAGTAAGTGAGAGTACTTAGGTGAAGCAGTGCACGACTTGTTTAGAAAAGAGGGCACATACTCACAGCTCGTTTTACAATAGGAGCAACACCCTCCTGGCTGCCATATTAGCAAGAAGCGTCGATAGATAGGAGGTCTAACTCTGAGCATAGTCTACAGGTAAAGTGTAACAGCCCACCCATATGAAAGTGTGCGACCTCTTGTGTTCAGTATCGAGTCCTATGCAGGATAAGGGTTTTTATGGAGTTGTCATGAATCCTAATCAGAGTGATACCAAATGGAAGGAAGAGACCATCTAAATCAGAAATATTCTGCTGAATCCATAGTGTGTAGTCTTGATTCTCATAAACTGAAAGTGTCCGAAAGTGGGGTCTGGTGAGGAAAATGTCTTAGAAAATGTAAAGATAAAAAAGTGTTGAAAATGATTGGAACTCTCATAGATACACCATGACAATCAAATTTAGTGCCTCAATCAACATGTCTGAATATCTACATATCTGGATGTCTCCACCGTCATGTCTCCCTATCTCGCAAACTGCCTATCCCTTTGTCTACATACTTATTACTCAAACTGTCTTTCTCTTCAATTTGAAGCATCAAGAGTTAAATCAGAGCATTCCTCCAAGGGCTTAGATTCTGTAGCTTATACCTGTCACCCAATCTTCTCTCTACCTACTTAGCTTTAGCCTATATACCTGTCCTCAATCAGCCTATCATTTAGTTTACCTAACCCTCATATTGTGCCTAAAGCAGAAATCCACCCCTGTTGTTAAAGTTGGCATATCTGCTAAAATTGCAGATTTGAAAATTTGTTGAAACTTGTCTAAATGGGTACGAACAATCCCTGATTGTTGGACTTATTGATCAGGACAGTTACCTGAGCCACCCACCTGACAATAACTCTACACATGCACCTAGGTGGTGCGAACTCACACACTCTCACCTGTTGGACAGGTGTACCCTGGCATAGCTATGCAGCAAGCCTAAGGGCACCTACATGTACTGTGGTTTTTTTTGGACTCGGTTAAGGCCAGACCGCATATCTTCGTCCTCATTACTTCCAGAATCAATAGTTTGTAAATCCTTATCTCTTGCTCTATGCATATACTGTTTGCCCATAGTGCCTCAAAATGATGTGTCTAATTGCAACCCAATACTTCATATAGTCATTAGATATTTTAGCACATGGTTTAGAATGTTGTCTAGGTGGCAACTGAAGACAAACCCCAAATTTCATACTGTGATAGCGGACTTGCCAACTTTAAAAGCCCGGAAGATTAAGACATAGTTACACATATTTTCAGTACTCTACCCCACCATGGTGTTCAATCATCACGTCTCTGCCGGTGTGGGGGATATTCATCATCCAGTTCACCAACAACCTTGGATTCTACATCTCCTCTACATCCATGCCGCTTTACATGAAACAAGTCCTGCACTTTGATATGTCACAGGTTAGTGTTACCGAAATTGCTACAGCAATTCCCAGTTTTTTTTTTGTTTTTTTTTTTTCAAAAAATAAAATTTCTCAAGACTTCCCCACTACTAGTGGGTGGTGAATGTGCCGATTCCAATTGCCTTCACTGATTTTCATCAAAGTAGAATTGATGTTGATTATTAGCATTTGTATATATATATATATATATATATATATATATATATATATATATATATATATATATATATATATATCTTGAATAATGAGATTAAAGTGAGTACATCCAGAGATAGGATATTTGGAAAAACGCTCCATTCTGTTAAAAATACTCTGGTATAATTCCATATTGAATGAATATTAATGATTAGTAGACTGGAAGTATTATATTGATTTGAGGGCTTTCTTTAGTGTAATCTATCTCTAATGGGTGCAAAATATGCTCAAATCTAGTAATAACAGTAAAATGCAAGTGTAATCTATGAGAATAAGGGTGATAGAAGCCCAAGCTGAATGGTAATATTTTAAACATCCTGGTAGATTTTGGAGGAGATTGATTTTAGACTGAATCATCAGATATACTAACTTTAACTGTGTCCTCCTCCCCTTCTCTTCAGGATGGTATAATGTCTTCCCTGCCCTACCTCGTACAGTACCCTACGATTCTGGCTGTAGGAATTCTAGCTGACTTCATTAATCGAAAGGGATTACTGCGTCTTGTCAATGTTCGGAGAGGTGCAGCTTTTACAGGTGAGACTGGATAACATCTCACAAAGTTCTCAGTGGGCACAGTAACATTGATTCAGCGTTGAATCAATGTTTGCGTATCAACAGTTGAAATATGTTTGAATTTGAAAGTTAACACAGCATAATCAAATCAAATGTGATTCAAAATCTAACCATCAGTGCTGATTCAACATTCTGAGTTGACATGTGGACATTGTATCAACATTGAAATTGGTGTATTTTGAATCAATGGTGGCAAATCAATGTTAAATCAACATCAAATTGAGAACAATATTTTAATATCTTTAATGTCAACTGTTGATCTGATGTTGAAGTGGTGATGGTTGACAAAATTGAAATGGAATTATTGACAAAATGTTGAAGACAGGTCGATAAACATTATCAGCACATAATAACCCTTTGCCAAGGTTGATTCAATATTCTGTGCTTACTGGGATGGGGAAGGTTGGGTGTTAGATCAAGGGCGGAGATAGTGAGTCACCCTGATACTTATCAAAAGCTGCAAATTTGAATTTTGAGGAAACAAAATAATGTTATTTCAATGATTTCAACTCTTCTTTTCCACAACTTTCTTTTTCTACCGCAATCATGAACTAGAGAAACATTTGTTTTCAAAACCCTAATCATAAACCTAAAAATATTTTGTTTCAGGTAGCCCGATCCTATCTCGCAAAACAGGACCGACCATAGATAATTATCGACTTTTTGAAAATTTACTTCTAAGCTTTTGCTGTGTTTTTAGGTCAATGAGTCCTTACCCTGATGCGCGACTCATTGTAGTTATTAGGACAAAATTAACAAAACATTTTTTTCTAAGGGCAATGCACTTAGAACATGTATGTTTTCAGGTCAGGTCCTGCCGGGTGTTTTCCTGTTATTGGTAGGCTTTGTTGGGTGTGACAAAATGGCGGCGGTAGCCATGTTGGTTCTAACATACAGCGCTATGGCCTTCATGCAGTCATCAGGAGTCTTGTCTCTGTTTGATATTGCTCCACTCTATGCAGGTTTGTTCACATGTATCATAAAAATTTCTTTTGGAATAATAATAAAAAATCTTACCCAAGGATGTAATACTCATAAGAAAGCTCCTCTCTGATCAGGTCAGACAAGGAAGCATAACTGATCACTCAGGGTGAGTTTTACTCATCACCAGTAAGGGGGGGGGGTTGGTGGGTTTGGGGGGACAAAAAAATTTCAGTCCCCTCGCCTCTTTTGAGCAAAAAAGCCTGCACGCCGCAAAAAAAATTAAAGGGGGGATGGGAAAATTTCAGACCCCTTGGAGGGGGGTGAGGGAAAGATTTTCGCCGCTCGCGCATGGAATTTCGCCAACCCCTGTTGCTAAAGAAATACCACTCCCTTAAATCAGTGTAGGTGCTACAAAGTTCAATTAAATGCTGCATAGTTTTTCAATTCCTCTTGCCAAAGTGTTGGTTCCACTGCTGTCAGTTGGGCGAGGTTTCGCTATAATCTGACAATTTATAAATAATATACCGAGGTTCTGGATTCCTTAGTAGGGGCACCATTGGTTGATCTGATACCCTCATAAACACTGATATCAACAGCCAGCATGATGGATACCAGTTTTTGTAATTCACCCTTAAAAGTCTGCAGTGAATTA
Organism: Acholoe squamosa; assembly: GCA_949317995.1. Classification (NCBI taxonomy): domain Eukaryota; kingdom Metazoa; phylum Annelida; class Polychaeta; order Phyllodocida; family Polynoidae; genus Acholoe; species Acholoe squamosa. Next base: position 12,861,744 of record OX439042.1, read on the forward strand.
AGGGAATTATCTCATTGGTCGATAATGTATCCCACAAGGTTGGTATGCAAACATACAGAAAAAATAATGGTGAAAATTAATTAGCAAAAATTTGTTCGACTTATGGTAGTGGAGCAAGTGATTTAGCTGTATTTTATACAGATGTACTCACATTTTGAATTTGAATTTGAATTTTGAATTTGAATTTTGAATTTAAATGTGTCTATTGCATAGAATAAACAGGAGTAATCAGGTACATCAAGTAAATACAACAATTTGACAATAAAGACGGTTTGCCGCTTAGTCCATAATGGACTAATATTTAAGTTGGCAACCCTTACTAGTATACCAATAGGAATTATGTTTTCAGAAAAAGAAAGATGGCATATGGCTAGATCTGCCTTCCATAATTGTAACATCCAACTAGAAATACCATTATAATGAAAATGTATTATCAATGTTCAAATTGAACTAAGCATAAGGTATTATGCCAAACACCTTAGGACATACAAAAACCCAAGGACAACCTTCAAGTGAATGAATACAACTCACTTGTACTTGTTTCTCACCTAGGTTCCATAATGGGAATCCTCAATGGCATCTCAAACACTAACGGCTTTATAGCTCCTTTGATCATAGCCAATATAACTCAGAACTCAGTAAGTAATAGCTTTCGTACTTTATATTTATCTTTGCTCCTTTCCCCAAATTAAATACAAACGAAGAGGGCATCTATACCTGTAAAAACAGGTACACTGGGGGGGGGGTATATTTATAACTATGTGAGGTGTTTGATAGCTATCATTTAAAACCTGTTGAGTTTGATATGTTCTGTATGGTCAACAATCACTTATCTCCAATGAAGTCAAAAGCGCTGCGTTCAACATCAGGGGCTCTTTCTGAACAGCCTATGACTGCAGCCTACCAGTAATACCAAATTTCCCATAGGAATAATGCTAACATTCGCGGTTGTAGTGTTGTGTGTGGTCATAGTGCCTTGAGAAATGTCCACCTGATATAACGAGAACTGTACGTGCTTGGGCCCATTGGGAAGAGCACAGTACCTTATATGATCTACCCCATTTAAGTTGGCATGTCCGCTGTCACAGTATGAAATTCTGGGTTTCTCTTCAGTCGCCACCTAGACAACATTCTAAACCATGTGCTAAAATATCTAATGATTATATTAAGCATTTCTGCTCCAAAACCAAGGAAACCCATGTTCTGTTTTTATTCCTATCCTAGTAATAAATCAGGGATGTCTGATTTCCTAAAATGGGAGCCTGTGTGCCGTTGTAGCCAGTCCAAATTTTCAAGGTGTACCAAACCCTACTGAAAGCCTGTCAGACTAGCCAACAGGTGGTACTGTGGTGAGCAGGAATGTCAAAGGCCATTCAATGAAGTATATTGGTTGTGATTAGACACATCATTTTGAGGCACTTTGGGAAATCAGTGATTGGAACAATATGTGCATAGCACAAGAGATGTGCATTTACAATCTATTTAGACAAGTTTCCACAAATTTTCAAATCTGCCTTTTTAGCAGATATGCCAACTTTAATCAAGTTAAGGGGTTGCCCTATTACCAAGTTTAGAGACACTTATTTTGAATACAACTGCCCAAACATATTTGTTTATATCGTTTATATATTTACCAAGACTATATAATTATCTACCCATTTTTCTCCTTTTACTCAGGGTGACATTATGACATGGCGGAGAGTTTTCTACATTGGTGCTGCCACCTACACCATAGGGACACTAGTGTACTCTGTGCTAGTAACAGATAAAGAACAACCCTGGGCCAAAGGACAGAAGGCTACAGAGGAATCTTGTGAGGATTATAAGTCAATCTGATAAACCATAGACCAGAATGGTCAATCCATGAATGTGCCATTTCCGTCATTCCATATCGAATGACGGAAATGGTCCATAGAGTTGAAAGGGGGGCAGAAGGAAAATGTCATAACTGTGATAATGCATGATTGGGCACCAACCAAACAATATGGTGGCCTCCTTGTGTGTGTATGTGGTGGCTACCTGGGGGGTCAGGTGACCTAGATGAGACTATGCAGGCCTGCCCCCTATGTGAGTCCCAGAGTAGCACACACCTAAGTAGCAGAACCGCTACATATATATATATATATATATATATATATATATATATATATAAGTTAATATGTTCGGTTGGGAATATAATAATAATAATAAATATTATAATAATATTATAATAATATCACAAGTGGAATAAGGAAGGAGACAATGGGTTTGGTGAGAATTGACTTAGTCAATATCAATTCTGTACATGCCTTTATTAAATAAGACAATAAATTACAACAATAATAAATAGCAATATAGAATAACAATATAATACAATAAATAGCAATATACATATAATACAATATCACAGTAAAAGTTAAAATTCCTGGCACCACCCAGCGTGGTGTGTGCCGCTCGAGGAGAATCCGCCAACTGATGGTTAATTTGGATCCCGCAGCTTATATAGGCGCTATTTGTTTACAGTGACGTCATACATACCAATGCGCACCCTGGAGGAAAAGTAGATCCAACCACTGCACATACTAATTATATATATATACACGGGTGTATATAGTCCCATAAGTTAATATGTTCGGTTGGGAATATAATAATAATAATAAATATTATAATAATATTATAATAATATCACAAGTGGAATAAGGAAGGAGACAATGGGTTTGGTGAGAATTGACTTAGTCAATATCAATTCTGTACATGCCAAAAAACCGCCAAACACAATAGATACACCATTCCACACTATAACATCACATCTAGAGCCAATAAGTCCTTCTTAGAATCATGTAAATAATTGTATACAACATTAGATTTCCAATTTGCTCTCTTCTTAATATCATCGACCTTTAAACCAGAATTTTTTAACAGGGTCGCCCCACCATGTCGGAGTGAATGAGTTGAAACTTTGCCGGAAATATCACATTTTACAGCAATAGCCTTCAACCTGGTATTAACATAGTTATAAGTTAAAGGTTTGTTCCATATAGTGAACAAAAATCTATTTTTTGAAGCCTTACAAAACTCCAAGTACCTAGCTGGACAAAGAACAGAATTATCATTACGTTTTAAATATACCACGTAAGGATTCCTACCATATTGGTCAGTTTTAGAAAATTTAACATCAATGCGAATACAGTCGACAGACAAAGACACATCTTTTGATTTAAGGTTATGAGGGGAGTCCACTACATGACCCACCCTGAACACACCTCGATAACACAATAAAATAGCTGACCAGAAGACTACATCCTCATACACAGACAAATCCAGGTTAGATTTGATATTAACCATATCACTGCGAGTTAAAAGATATGTCTTAATAGAAGAACATCTATAATCACGTTCAATACCATCCAGTGTCTTTTTTACAATAAAATTACTACTATAATCAGAATATCCTTTTAATTTCTGATAATACCACACAGCAGACAAATAGTTCCTAACCGATATAGGTTTCATTTTATCTGATAAATATACACTATACAACGAAGCCTGAGAAGGAGAACAAGGTAGGGGATTGAGATTAAATTTTTTACAAAATTTTTTGTACCTGCTAAATTGCTGTTTGCGAACCTTACGTGTGGACTCAGCCACGCCCCTGTACAAAAACCTTCTCCTTCTCCGCTCTAGCTCCCTCAGGCCTGGAATCATAACAACACATGTTATATTCAGTTAAAACATTTTTACATTTCTGTGGGACACCTCTGTAATTTAGCCTAGACAAATGGCCAGCTAAAACATTTTCCTCCGACCTAATATATGTTGAATATATTTCAATGTTATGTATAAAACATAGCCAAAAAATTTCTCTCAACCAGGACATACACAACTTATTCTTGGACCTACCGGTATTCAACATAGCCAAGACTTGCATGTTGTCCGTAATGCAATGAACTCTGGTATTAGAAAACTTTTTAATCCAGCGCTTAAGGCCTACCACCACTGGATAAAGCTCGTAAACATTTATATTTCTATGGTGAAGTTTGAGATTATCAAGCCTAGGGGCCTGAACAAAATGACCTGTACAGTCCACCATAGGATTAGAGTCATTCCAAGTACCATAAAAATAGTCTTTATCAAACCAGGCCCCAAAGCCCTGTATAGAGGAATCGGAATACATAGGAGTACATTCATTATCATTTAGAATGATATTTCTGCAATTGAAAATTCTACAAAAATCCCTCCACCACAGTAGGTCGTTTTGGGTTTCCTCATTAAGTTTAATAACACCCCTATTTCTGGCCTTTGCACAAAGATCAAACAATCTCCTGCTGAAGGTTCTACCACCACGTACTACTTGGGAACAAAAAGACATCAAACCACCAATTTTCTGCAATGTCTTCTTAGATACGAATTTTTTACCCAAACACTCATCTATAGCTAAGGTCATTTTATCTAACTTATTCTGCGGGAGAGACAGCTCCATAGCCGTGGAATCAATGGTTATACCTAGAAAAGTACACACCCTGCTGGGCTCAGTAACCTTCTCCTTCGACACCACAAACCCTAAATATTCCATACACTCTATTAGGATGTTCCTCTTACGTAAACAATCCTCCTCGGTCTGAGCTATGATAATAAAATCATCCAGGTAGTTTACTATCCTATCCACACCATAAAATTTTGCAATAGTAGTCAAAAAATCTGATATTCTACTAAATATATACGGAGCACACTTTAGACCAAATGTCAAACGGTTACTCTCAAAAAATTCGTCTCCATTACCAAAATTCCACCTGAAGCCTTGATAGCCTACATGTGGGCCATAAACATTAACACTTCTATAGGCAGATTTTAGATCTACTACACACATAAAGTCGTCTCTATCTAGCTGAGCTGTAACAGTGTTAATTGAATTGTATGAAAATGGTCTACAAGTGGTACTCATATAATTATTTATAGAGATTTTATCAGGCATACTGCAGTCAGTGATAGGACGAAGTTTACCATTAGATTTCTCCACACCGCCTAAAGCATGGACACACCTGGGTTTGACATTTGACTTTGTAACCAAGCCCTGGGCTAACTCCTCCTCAATAATACTACACATCGCGTTATAAAATCTACCTTCTAAAATAGACTTATAATTTTTACAATCATACGTTGTATCACACCCTGGGTCAATAATTTTGAAACCCTCGGTAAAACCACACCATAGAAAATCAGATTCAATCTGATTGATATTAATAAGGTCTGACTGCCTAAGAAAACTTGCCAGCCGACACGGGAGTATCTGAGCCTTCCTACCATAAATGAAGTGCTCACACATACATACCCCATTTACACAACTGTCATAGACCTTGATGCTGGGTGTATTTAAACATTCCACCGTGAAAAGTGGTACAACCTCACCCTGTACTGGGCAACTATAAGAATTAAATAAATTCTTTGACAATTCACCAGAATTATAAATATTTACACTATCATTATTAAATTTATCACCCGGAATGATAGAAACGGGAGGCTTAGGTGGGTCTACCGTACATACTAAATTAAAATCAGGCATCAATTCTTCAGATTCTAAAATAGGACCCTGCCTAAGTACGACACACTAATCCTTTTTGTTTTTCTGGCATTTATCCTTGCCATGGCTTGGGGAACCACATACATCACAAATGTGACGGTATTTACAGGGATCTTCCCTACAGCCTTCAGCTCTATTAAAAGCAAAGCAAGTATGAGCTGACCTAGATTTGAAAGACTTGGGTTTTGACACCTGTCCTTTCTGGGCCTGAACGGTCCCGTCGTAAGATAAATATCTAAGGATATCAGAGTTGTCTACTCTTTCGAATGCTTTTAAACCGTTCTTGTTTGCCCTATCCTTTACAGACCTATCATATTTGGATAGAGCTGACACAGTATAGATTCTTGTACTCGATTTTTCGATCAACATTTCAAGATGGCCAAGCAAATAGAAAATATCCTCGCCTTCCTCATACTTGTCTTTCGCAAGACGTACATTTACCAGCATTAACCGTTCGATACAATCAATTTTGGAATTTTTCTCTAGATAATTCTTCTGATCAAACTCACCCCGGTGCCTTTTCCGTGTAGAATGTGTAGTATCAGTAGAGGAACCCCTTGAACAAGACGAATCTTTATCCCAATCCGACGAAGGAGAACGGTCCCGTCGCCATCTTGGATTCTTGTCGTCATGGCTCCTCCGGTCACTAGGTGAGCGCTGTCTACGTCTCCCCCGTTGCTTGGTTACAGCGCCTTTGGAATCCTGCGTCAAAACATCCCCACGTGAGTCCGTTTGACACGCCCCTCCTACGGGATTGCCCTGTTTAGCTGCTATGGTCTCGAGAAGATCTTTGATATCAGCAAGCTGGTCCTCCATTACCGTAGTCCTCTCCTCCAGATTGATGAACGTCTGGTCAGCAGCTAGACCCAAATTTTTTCCTGAAGCTTTTGGAACAGGTGACACCGGGTCAACCATACCTGGATCAGAGCTGCTCGAAGTCCTAGAGTTGGCCTTATTCCTCATATTCTTTGGTATTTTCTTAGTACCAGGCTTGGCAGTAGCCCCACCCGCTGATTTCCTACCCATATTGCAGGGTATTATACCGTAATATTTGAAAAAACAAAGAATAAAAGTTAAAATTCCTGGCACCACCCAGCGTGGTGTGTGCCGCTCGAGGAGAATCCGCCAACTGACGGTTAATTTGGATCCCAGAGCTTATATAGGCGCTATTTGTTTACAGTGACATCATACATACCAATGCACGCCCTGGAGGAAAAGTAGATCCAACCACTGCACATACTAATTATATATATATACACGGGTGTTTATAGTCCCATATATATATACCGTTATAATAACTAGTACCAAGATAATTATAACACCCATAATGAATTAAACCGAAGTGACAAGAGAAGACCTGTACTAATGCACTGCAATAAGCAGAATGATGGTAGCTTCAATAGGGAATGCCTGAGAGCTGTTCAAAGCTGAAAAAAGGTGAGATATTTTGTCGCTGCTGCTCTATATATAAACTATGTGGTCAGTGGCACCACCCTGAGTGCAGTACCAGGGGATCACACGTACCCAGTCAACTAAGATACATGTATGAACCTAAATGAACATAGTCTTTAGGTATCAACTAGTAGATGCCCTAGGTAGAATCATCTGAAAATGTTATGCCCTAAATACATTCCCAGAATGTTTAGAACAACCTCATGTGATTTCATGTTCAAGGAAGCATCAAAGAAACCTCTTGATACATCTATGCCAAATACATAATAAAACATAAAATTACATTAGGATATTAGGCGAAGACCGTTCTCTCCTAACACTACACTCAGATTGGACTCTGGTAGGCCAGATTTTGCCGCTTCACACACTTGCCTGGTCACATGACACCATTCTAGCAATCTCATTGGCCATCAAAAATCAGCAGGTCAGTGTTGTTTGCGACATAAATGCAGGATTTATCCCAAATTGTTACAATTTTTAATTTGAGGCAGAGTTACCTGCTCGAGGTACTTATGGGTCTAGTTATTAGAAATTTTTTTTTTCCACGCTCACTCAGTGTAATGGTTGTTTTGAATATCACAGTAAACAACCAATAACGAGTTAAAGATGACTTTAAAAGGGCCAGGAAATCAGAATTGTAAAATTACATTAGGTTTGAACCTACCTTCTCTTATGAGAAAAAAAGAAAAGTCATTTTCAAAACTCCTGACACCAAGATTTGAAACCATTCTGTGGTGCCTAGGATATTAAGGCAGGAATCTAACCTATGTGGCCACAGAGCCAACCTATGTGCTGAAGGTGACAGGAGGCACTTGTTTGGCAAGTCAGTGTGACCTCTTTACTACCATTGATGTCTCAACAAGTCCCCATATAAAAGAAGTTCTAAAGATAAGTATTTATACGATTTTTTACTACACAGCACCATGTTAAACCATGTAAATTCTATCTAAACGTTCACCCAATGTAACCAAGACATAATATTTTAAGTAGTTTAGACATTCGATATTTACCAATTTGCTACGTTGGATAAAGTTTTGTGTTTACTGGGTAGGCACGGGCCCTCGAGGGCCATTGATCAGGGGTTGTTCTGAGGCAATTTTGAAGGGAAATAGCCTACGTTATTTCGACCAAAGAGGTTTTTATACACGTTTATAATTTACTTTTGTCCAAATTTATTGTTTGACTGTAAATTACCATGGGGTAAGGGGGTTGTTTTCGAGGACTCACCCTTGATGAGGGTATGCTATTGGACTTTGTGCCTCAAGAACGGGCCCGAATCATCATAATTTGGCCCCCCAAATCTATTCGCAGATAGAACTTAAGTTTATAAAAAAATAGGAGTGTCCCACCCAATAAATATTGACGATCCAGATAGGGCACAGGGGTGGTTCCTTTACTAGGCCTACCTGTGATATCATGACGGACTATTTCTCTTTTCAAGTGGTGATAACTCAAATCAGAATTTATGGATTCCCCCATGGTATACGGTACCGTATCATATGTTTTTTGCTTAAATTGTCACCTTGATTAGTGGGGGAGGGGAGGGTGTTCACACATAGAAATTACAGAAAACATAGGGATGCCCCCAAAGTAATGAACAAAATATATTCGAAGAAGGGACTTAAGATATATCCGTTAGTATTATTGTAAAACAAATGCATTACGCATTGCAATGTCAAATATTGCTTTTAGCCTTCAGTTATAACACACTCCAATTATTCTTAATGGTGACAGCAAATTAAATTCCTATTGTTAAACAGGGGGAGAAAACACAACACGAGCACTTTATTATAAAGGCATATATGCCCTTTATTCTCAAAGATGGCATACCTTATCCATCAACCTGTCAGATTTCTCCTTTATTTCTGAAAGGTATCAGATGCATATGCCTTAGCCATGATAGAACATCCAATGACCTCTAGCCCAGCGTCCCCTGGTGAGGTTCATACCTCCGTATGTACATCTAGGCTTGAGGCATGCCACCGCCCAGCCCTTTCCGAGTCTGATCGATGCCTTTGTGACACCACCACGTATGTCCCCAGTCTGCTCCAGCACAACCCGGGCAGAATTATCCTTGCAGTGGCCACTCGAATGGGGACAGTTGGTATGCTTGATTGACGCCGTTGCGGCATCCCTATCAAAACTTCTGCTAGAGTCTGAGGTGGAGATGATATAGTTACGTCCATTATTCCGGAACTGGACATGGTTATAGGTTTGTAAATACTGCACTGCATGGTTATCGTATCCGCCGACATCGTCATAAATCAGGACAAACCAGTACCTCCACGAGTACTTGTCAGACAGGTGATTGTAAACGGCATCCCTGAAGCTCACATGGTCCCAGCCCTCGCACTCTTTAGACAGCTTGTTGACCTCATCGCGGAACAGGTTCTTCCAGGCATTTTCCAACTCTTTGTCCGCCTTGTCAAACGCCTCCTGAGACTGCGAGAGGCGACCCTTCCAGATGGTGGTCATCCCACGATCCTGTTCCTTGAATTTCTCATAGCTGACCTCAATGTTAGATGACTTCATTAGTAAAGCAATGAGACCCTTCATGAATCTGTTCATCTTATCACGGCGATAGTCGGTGTACTTCATCCCAGCACGGAGAACATTCTCTGAGAACACCTACAACATATACATCAAAACATATACTGTGAAAGTGTGAAAATATCAACAGTTTGGGATGTAGTCAACTGTTGTTCATCAGACTATCATACTTCATGAACTTTAATTCAGAAAATTCATCCAATAAAGTGGGACAATCTGAAGATTCAGCAGCGTTTGTAGCATATAATTAGCTCCAGACAGATTGGTTTGAAGATCCAATAATTTGATGTACTCTTTATTAGAATTGCCATTATTCAGGGGGATGAATTCACAGTAAAAGGAGTCGCTGAAATAACAGCAGATTTTCATTATTTTCACAGACACTCCTTGTACTACTATACTGCCACCTGGGGCTTCTTGTAAAAACTACACTGGTTCAATGGTGGTTTACTGTTTAGTTTTTTGAGGATCCCTGGTAGATTCAACAGTTAATATTTACAGTACACTGCTATGTTGGCCTAAGATCTAGGTGAGAGTCATAAAGGATTAGAATACCTGGTCATCATTTACGATGGCATCCCACAGGAGGATACCAGCCTCGTTGTATTCAGCTTCATACACCCGGATAAACTCTGCCTCACCATCCTTAGGGTTTGGTGCCTGGATGACTTCCTTTAGCTTCTCGTCCATCAACCTTCAAACACACCATAACACCAAGCAGGATTAGCCTTAATTTTAACAGTTGTACTAAAAAGGATGATGGAGACTTCTATTATTGTGATGGCAAGCTTATAACAAGGACATCTAGTTATAATATATTAACACTGCTCTTATAACTCGATTAAAGCTTATGTGAAACTACATACAGTGCTTATCAAAGAATGCCGGCTGTAAGGGATGAGTAGGGTTACATAAGGAGTTAAAGTTAGAATAATCAACACGATAAAAGGTACGCCCAGTAGGGGGTGCATGGGCGTACCTTTTACCGTGTTGATCCACACACACCCACCCACCCACCCACACCCACACACCCACACAAACACATATATATATATGTATATATATATATATATATATATATATATATATATATATATATATATATATATATATATATATATATGGGTCAAGCCACTGAAAGTGGGCACTTGTCCATGGTAGAGGGTCATTATTGAAAACTCAGAATTAGATCATGAAACTTAATTTTATTGATAGCCCTATATGTTGGCTCTTTGGAAAGGTTCATTCAAGTCACTAACTCCTAAGCGGTCAGTTTTTATTGCAGATATTCAAAATTATGAAAATGTAATGGGCGTGAGCAAAATGAATTCTTCTCTAAATCACAGAAATATTTGTCAGAACTACATTATTTTCAGTTAGCATATTTGACAAAAGGTCCCAAAGAACCACTATGAAGAAAAAAAATGAAAAAAATATCTATATTGACAATACATCAGGAAATAATATGAATGTAATGGGCGTGAGCGTAATGGGCATGAGCAAATGAGCAAAACAACTTTTCCAGGCTTCAGACAGCCACTCAGCAATATAACCTCAACCAACATTGATCTAGGTAATAGAAATAATCTAAGAATACATACAGGATGCATTTGGAATGCATCCAACCTGCCAACATTCTTGCACTGCATTTTACTCACGCCCATTATGCTCACACCCATTACACTCATGCCCCCCACTAATGAAGAGATAAAATTATATCAGTCTGTTGCTGCTTGGCTTGATGGTATAGAGCCTGGAATGAGGTGGAAATTGAAAAAAAAGAAGGCAATTTTGGGGATATTTTCAACTTTGGGCCACTATATGTGAAAAAATAGCAGGCCGACATACATAAATTTGCTCTTCTTTTGAAGCCCAAGTTGTTTTCTTTCAAATGAAACAAGAAATAAGAAGAATGGTTAAATACTTTTTATCCTATGACCCCCCCTATATCCAAAAAGACCAAAAACGACCCAGGTGCCCACTTTCGGTGGACTGACCCATATATATCCAATAATTTTGTCTCAAAAATAAATCTACCAGGATATTTACATAGACTATTATCACTTAGCTATGTACTTTTATCACCCTTGTTGCCCCTGCTTTTCATGGAATCCCCTTATATCTATAGAATTATGCATGAGGTATAGAGGTATACTAGAGGAAGCCCTCAGATGAATATAATGTTTCCCTATATCTGAACCCTTCCTGCCCAGTGATCATCAATTGTCATTTCAATATTTAATAACAAACATCTTCTGAACAGATTAGGCATTATTTAGATGATTCAGTTTGTTTATGTAATAAAAAGAAAAAGAAAACACAAACCTGATGTCGCTTTCTATAGCAACAAAGTTAACCTTGACGACAGCCCAGTCTATGGCCTCCTTGACCTCATCTAGCCCCTCCTTAATGTCATCCAGTCTCTTGTTCACCTGATTTGATTAGATTCAAATTATTTCGTCTTTAAAAGTATCTAGAAGGCGAATCATAAGTCAAACGAGTAATGGTATACACTTTTTGGAAACGTTGGTGGCCAAAAAAACAAGTAATTGTTTCTCTCCGGTTTACAGTATTCTACTTTCATTAAAAAAAGATATTTCCTATATTCTATTACTATATAGGACTGATAGAAACCATGATTCTTTTAACATAAAACTGTTATAATTAGGAAAATAAAGATACCTTGTAAGAAATACTTGCCATGTTAACGATCACAAAAAAATATTATCATTTCAACTGAAAGTATTATTTTCTGTTTGATGGATAGATAAGGACCTTGTGTCCCACAACGGAAAGGCAATTAGAGAGCACTTTATTCTCCAGGTAATACTATACATTATCTTGAACCCTGCATAAAAGCTGCAGCTTAGATACAGTTTCAGGCCCCTGTGGGATGTTTCAGAAGCCGGACATGATAATGAACAGTAAATATCTGTTTCTAAAACTGTTAGATTCTAAACTTACAACTGCAACCATTATCATCTCTCACTAGTCATATAGTTATAGACACAGTAAGGTAATGGTAATGCTTTAGAAACACATGCAGTTATGAGCCTACAATCACTATTAAAACTGTTATCATATCTCCTTATGACCGGTTGTAAACATTACCTGCTTCTGAAACACCCCACTGGTGTGGCTTATAGGATCAGATTTAACTCTGGATGCGGCTTATATGAGGGGTTTCATATGGGATAGAAACGTGTATGGGGTTTCTAGGTATTTCGATGGAGGAGGGTATCTTAATCACGTTGGAACCCCATAAAAGTTTCTATCCAATTTAGACATGATATATGTATTGCCCAGGGTTCTGCAGCATATAGATGGCCTCAAATCCTGCCTTCTAATTTGTCAGTATAATCTATCATGTTCTAAGTACATGTATATATTTAAACTTAAGGAAGGAATAGGGACCATTTCAGACCCTTACTTAATAATGCTGTAATATCCCACATATAGGACAACCTTGCATATAAGGCAAACCCAGAGTTTTAAACTTTGTATAAAAAAAAATAACAAACTCACATATTTTCTGTTTTACTGAATAGATTTCTGAACAGATATCACCTGCCTCTGGCGAGCGCCACTGATCCACTGAGGGACGTAACGCTATGGGGAATTAGATCACTTGTAGTGCTATAGGTAGATGATCTGGATCAGCCTGATGCTATAGGCAGCTGATCTGAGCGAGCCTCGTTTTGAGGCCCAACTAGTTCAAGAGGTCATGACATCACATGCAGTGATGGCAGTGATAGTGGAATTACAACGATTACGGATCAATAGTGAACCAAATAATCATGCTCCAAGCTCTAATAGAAGTAGAAACAATTAAAGGGCTAATGATACTGTCCCTACGCCGTCTGTCAATGACTGACGGCCATCAGTTGGCCGTGATTCGAGGATTTGTTGTGTATCCAAAAAAAAATCACCTGCCTATAGCAGTACATAGTGATCTCATTCCCCAAAGCGTTATGGGATCAGTGGTGCTTGCAGGAGGCACATGATATCTGTTCAGAGGGGACTAGATTTTCAAAAATTAAATAGCTTATAGTGTGTAGCTTGCACTCCCTGGGTCACCTCGACCCCCCATGTTGCCAATGACATTAAGGCTATAACGGTTAAAGGTATACAAGCTGGACCTTTATAGGTGAGGTGCTATGGTACTTGGCAAAATTATGTTTCAAACCTCCTTGAAGCCCTCTTTCATTGCATTAAGGAGTTCATTATCTTCAGGCAGGAACATTCCCAGCACAGAGGAGAAGATTCCAATGCCATCCACCCATGGTCCAATCATGTCATTCATCTTCCCGAGGACATCTGTGAATTCTTTGAATCCATTTGCTGCGCCAAGAGCTTTAGTGAAGTCTTCTCCAGCTTTGATACCTTTCTGGATTTTGTCGATTTCGTCTTGGGAGACATCACCGATGGCACAAGGTACTGCGACCGCCAGCAGGAGAAGGCACACGGCCTCAGTGGAGATGAACATGGCTGAAAAAAAAAATTGATTAATTTCAACACCTCTGTACCCTCGGCCCAATTTCAAGATAGGTGCTTATTTGAATACTGCTCTTTGAGCTTAAAATTGTTTTCAATACCCCTGGGCCCCTGGCAATTATTGGAGACTGGGGCTTATTTAAGACCCCGGTGCCTAAAGGGCCACTTCCATTGCCGTCACCCTGTTCCAACAGTCACGATACGTCACAATTTTGGACAGAATGGCGACTGAACTATGAATGAGGGAATAGGGTGATTGCAATGGAAGTGCGGCTTAAATTAATCATCAAGGTATGTAATCTGATTTTTCCCCTCTTTTCAAATTCCACTTAAGAATTTTTTTTTACAGACTATAGGCTACACTCTCAGCCCAAATTGTAAATCGGCAGCAAAGACCACTGTACTGTGTACATGACAACTACTGTAGGGTCAATGGGTTTGTACTAACAGCAGGTCCTAGTGTTGTCCAGAAAATACACTGCATTGTGCTGTAAATAGAGTCACGCAGTCTGAGAGTGTATTAGATCATCGTGCCTAACTGTAAGAGGACTAGTAGATATGATCTATTGGTCATACAAGTTAATAAAGGCCTGCCATGGGCCTCGCCATAGCCATTGTACAGTGCATTTCTAATGGACGGAATTTTGGTGTGAACTCAAAAGTTAGACTGAAATGAATGAATTTCATGATTTCTATGATTAATTATGGATAAGGTATTTTCTTAACCCTTTGAGGGCCGCTACTACAGGAGTGAATAATGGCCATTGGTCGTCTGTTAGTATGTTAAAAAACATCTAAAATTCTTGATTTAGAGGTTTGAGGCTATCTTGATGACGTCACAGTGGAGAACAGGGCAGTGGAGAATGAGAGTCAGTTTTTCACACCTTGGGGGAGACAGAGGGGGGAGGGACTTCCATGCAAATCTTTAGGAATCCTATTTCCTAACAGGAAATAAAAACCTATCCTTTCTGATCATTTCTGACGTCATCTAAGTATATATGTTGAATACCACTAGTTTTGCTGAAGGTTGAGGGCTGATACATCATTCTTGTAGAGCTTGGTCCTACCTCTAACAGTCTAACACCCTCCTATGAGGGACCCTTATAACCAATACGTGACAACTTTCAAATGATAACTGTATATCAAAATCTTAATGAACAGGAAATTGTACGGGAACTCTTCCCCTATAGCGTAAAGACGTCCACATACCTTAACATGAGACGTCTACTCAACAAATCTGTTACGAAAAATACCTTTATCCTGTATCACCATTGTGAAATACATGATGATCATTGAATCTACTAGTTTGTAATGTTGACCGAGCAGCAAATGTTATGGCAAATCTCTGGGTGGTGGATGTCTCAATGTATGTGGACGTCTTTAGGTTAACCTCTTTTCTGATCACTCACCTTTCCTTGGTAACAGCTGTGCACCTTGTATGTGAACTGGGACCGACTTCAAATTTATATTGGATGCGTTATTCTCATTTCAAGTGGCATGGGACAAGGCACACCTTGTAAACTCACTGATACAATAGGTTGTAGAAAGATATCAATCGGTCATTTTGATAAAAGATGGAGAATCATGTAATTCTAGCAGGTGGTTTTCTTCTTCATTAGCCACTCATGGATTAGTCCATCATGTCCATAAGCTGGTATATAACCCGGGGTGTCGGAATAAGAGGAAGGGGGCTGGGATTACCCCCCCCCTCCATCCCCATGTCTGAAATAGGGGGGGCAGAATGTATTTTTTGTTGTTGCTCCCCAAACATTTTGAAACCGCAGTCCTGATCAGTTAGACTAGATTCATATTTGATTTTGAAGAAAATAATGATGACAAAATATATCAATATCCAGATGTACAATTCTCCCTTCAGGATATAGTTCAAAATTATAATTTCAACCGTCGATTTATATAAGAAAGAACCCATTAAGCTATGATTGATTTCGTCTCCATAAAAGAGAGGTATACATGGCCCACTGGGAAGTGCCCACTGATACCTTATCATTATCTATCCCCAGGTAAGGTACATGTATATGGAGTGGCTTATATACGAGGATGCAACTTGAGAATTAACATTGATTTCTATTGGGTAAAAACACTTTCAAGACGGGGCATGGATGGTACATTTGTGGATAGTCGAGATATTATCGGTAGTATTATCGCTGCACCTTACCTAAAGGCGTGAATTTTCTACACAAGATTATGGCCTGGTTCAAGTTGAGCCCCATATAGAATTCTATGGCTATGTCTCACCACTGTTGAGCAAGTCTGAGTATAGGCGAGGCTCCACTACACGATTTTTGTTGAAAATCGGAGCTATTCTCACAAAAGCAGACACAAACACAGATTATCGAGTGGTATTTGTTATTATTTCAAGGTGTAAATAGAAGATTGAGAGAGCTTTTTGTTTATGTGGGGAAGGCTTTGTGTACACTCTCAGGCACATTTTTGTTGTCAAAAGATGTTTTTGTTTACTAAATCAAGTTGACCTAATGTAAATATTGCAGACTTTCACACTGATGACTCTCTGCAACTCAATATCAGACAGGTTTGATTTTTACAGTACAAGACCCTGTGATCTGTGTGACTGCTGTGTTGTTATTTATATTTTGCTGTGTTGATGTTTACATATTGAACTCCCACCCAATCACAGAGTCTGTGCAGGTGCAGGTTAGTTGGTAAATATGGTGCACAAGGAGATAGATCACCCATAAAATAACCCCTAAAATCTCATGTTTACAATTTTGAATCTCATGTTTACAATATAGGAATGTCAACACCCTATACCTTAGGCACTATAGGGATAGAATTAGGTGAGAATGTACCAGAAAATCGTGTAGTGGAGCCTCACCTTATGAACGTTTCTGACAGGGACGTTCCTGCCCGACCAAAAAGGTACAGAAAACAGCTGAATTCCATAAAGAACTGACAATTTTGTCTTTTCTTTTGTCTTATTTTGGTCAACTAGGGCAGACGTGACCGACTGACACCTTTCAAGACTCGTGTAAGTTTGGCAGGTGGTTCTGAAATATATCAGATATTGAATAACCTTTACAGTGTTGAAGGTGTCAGAGATTTATGATGTATAAATTATCATAGGAATTTTGCCACTCATGATTCCTATTGGCTTTGCATACAAACAATTACTGTAATTCATATCATTATGTGATTATGCCGATTTCCTCACTGACTGTGCACCAGATTCATTTGCCCGGGATAAACAAATTCTGCAGAATGATTGTTTAAGATGTTATATGCATATAAGGGACCACAGAGTCATATCAAGGGATGACCTACATGCATTATGTATGGTAGATTATCTGTCAGTCAGGCGGAGAACAGGCCTGCTGGAGAAAATGTATCTAGTAAGTAGAGATAAAGCAAATATATTACCTCAAACTAGATGCCTAAGAAGCAATAAAAAAATTAAAACTGTGTGTAAGTAGGGCAACGGGAGCACTATATGAAAGATCCCCATTATATCGGGGGGAATTGATATGGCATGATCTCGATTGTGAACTACATCATACAGAGAACAAAGAACTCTTATGACCAAGTTAAATAAGCAACAATGAATATTACATAGAGGCTTATTTGTGCTAGTCTGGTACTGCACTATGTGTCCCTAACTATAGCACTCATAAGCATATTTATTTGTATACAGTCTGATTATATAGATGAGATACTAGAACATCCTCTAAGTTATGTGCCCGCTGTTATATGGATCAGTCTTTACCTGCCTTGTACTTGTATCGTCTATGTTCTGTATTGGCTGAAGTAAAGACAGCCTTTTGCACTTGTCTGTTTACATTTTGTTTGTTTTGGTGACAACGCAAAAAATTACAATATGTAAGATTGTTTTCCAAATAAAAATTTCCTTCAACTTCATCATGTTTTATAATAGTCCAAGCAATATGTGCATAATTTTGGAGGAATTGTGAATTTTTTCATAAAAGCATGAAACTTCCTCGGCTTGTATTCTATATCCATACGATTAATTTGAGATGTGGAGCCACTGCAAAATCACATTATCATGGCTGTGGTGGCCATATTTGCTCCGCAATTACAAAATTATCTATGTTCTTCAATTACAATGCAAATGAGTCCAGAATGGGAACAAATAAGGTGTCTATACCCACATTTTCAGGGTCACAGAATAATATCATGCTATCAAGAGTAGTACTTAATGCCTGGTTTCACCATGGCAGCCACATTTGTTCTCCCATTACTGAAAAAGGAATTATCTTCGATTTCTCCACAACAGAATGGAGTACACGATGATTGAGCTGTCTAAACCAATGTTTTCAGGGTCAAGCAATCATATAAAGCCATCAGGAAATATGTATTGAGCATAATACACCTAGTTAGATTCATCATAATGACCTATATATAATTATAATACTTATATATTATTTATTTATATATATATATATATATATATATATATATATATATATATATATATATATATATATTACAATATTGTTCGTCAAAGTCGCATGTAGTAAGGTCAATGTCAGATATGATGTTGGTCATATAGTGTTTTTAAACTCCATAGTGTCAGCATGATGCATGAATGTAACCCTGTTGAGTTACTTGCCGGAACTGCATTCATGCATCATGACAACCAATGGCCACGATAAATTAATGAATTAGCAGCCCTTAAAGGGTTAAGATTTCCAAGGGTAGCGATATGTCATATGTGACATGTCAATTTTAAGAAATGCTCTTGTCACATGTCACATGATGCCGGAATGCAGCCTAGGTGAGTAACCCGCCAGGGCTACATTCATTCATGCTCTATTGAAGTGCTGAGCAGTCTGCTTGGTAGCACTTCATTGGTGCATCAAAATGACCAATAGGCATGATGCACCCCTGCATTAGTGGTGGCCGATGATATCCGGATGAGATTTCCTGAGAAACGGGCTTCTGAGAAACGGGACTTTATCTGGGAAATTAGACTGAGAATTATCCCCATGAGATTTTCTGAGAGACAGGACAGGCTACATGAAACTGGGAAACAGGACATTGTACATGATCTGGTAAACAGGACCTATTATAATAGGTCCCGTCCACTAGGAAAATGATTGTCCTGTTTATCAGAATCCCGTTTCCTAGAATATCTCATCCAAATAAGAACATGTCCTGTTTCTCAGAACAAGTCCTGTTTCTCAGATTCCCATTTTCCCAGAAGATCTCGTCTGAATAAAAAGCTTATTCGGACGAGGATCTTGTCCAAATAGCCCAGGCCATTAGTGGCGCTTAAGTAGTTAAGAAATCCGATGTCATGTCTTTTTCCTGATGGCACTAGGCCTACATGTAGCCTACTATTTGTGACGCGATGTCACATACTGACTAAGAAATGTCCAAGTAACCATGTCAAATTTAGTGGTCGAGATGCATCATCGTGCTCCTGGGTTCATGTTTCTGGGTCCTGATACCTCAATAGTGTGCTCACAGGTTTGCATTGGGAGTGTCTATGGTCAGCATGATGCATGAATGCATCTCTTGTGCAGACTCAACAGGGCTGTATTTTTGCATCAATGCAGCCCTGGCAAGTTATTTCCAAGGATTGAATTCATGCAGACTATGGGAGTGGTCATTATTTTGATGGGGGGCGTAAAGAATCCAGACCCCTCCTGAGGTGGTAGCATAAAAAAAAATTGACCCCTCTTGAGGGGGGCATTAAAAACTAACCCTCTTTTTAGCAAAAAAATCAAGCATGCACGCTACTATAGATTAAAGAGGGGCGTGAAAATTTTGCGTGCCTCCGACAGGAGGGGGGAGCACTAACCAATTGAGGCCTAGCATCGACTATAGTTGACACCATGGTAGGCCTAGCATCGACTATAGTCGACACCATGGTGGGCCTAGCGTCGACTATAGTCTACGCCCATTATATAGGATTTTTATAGGAATTGAAAATAGGCTCGTCCTCTAGGAACTATACTTTTTTCAGGGGCCGTCCCCATGGTCAGGACAACAATTTTTGCTCTGCCCTCAAAGGGCTAAGGGGATCGATCCATTCATACAACATGTATACGTTGTACTGCACTAATTTACCAATGATTGAGACATTGCACAGGGTCTGTAAGACTAAAGAGCAGCATGATGCATTTTACAGTGGCGTATCCAGGATTATGAAAAGGCCATGCCACTTTGTTTGAAAACCTATTTTGAATAAATTCCGGAGGTACATGGGTCCAATTGACTCTCAACTACAAGCAAAAAGGAAGGGGGGGTCACTCCCCCACGTCCTCCTTCTAATTCCGTCACTAGTTGTATTATTTATAAACATGGGAGAATGGTAAAAAAATTCGACCCCTCCTGAAGGTGTACGCAAAAAACATTTGGCCCGTCTTGAGGGGGGGGGGGCAGAGGGCATAAAAGATTTTTATGCATCCATACGGGAACTCACCATCATGCATGCTGATATTGATCAGTGACTGGGAAGTGTGGTACCTGTCTGAATAATGCGAGAAGTTCCGAGATTGGAACTGTCATGGCTGCACACACACGTTGCCCCAGTGCTATACACTAACCAATATACACATCATTGCATGCTAGGTTCACCAACAATGTGGTGTACATGGCTCTAACTCTAACTTCGGTACACCTCTCCGGTAACGGTACACCTCTCCGGGGACCGCTACATGAATTTATTCCTGCTCAGTTTGGCTGAACTCCCGGGCATCATCAGCTTCCACTGGGCTCTCAACAAGTAAGCTGCATTAGTGAATATGAACAATGATGAATTTTTGAAGCCATTCCCCGCCCCCCAATTTCAGGTTACATGATAAGGAAATACATGAGGCTATCTCAGAAACTTTCTCCATTCTTTCTCCATTCTTTGGTATAAATTGTAGTTTTTGAATTTCAAGGCAATTTTCCTGAGTGTAAAAATATTGGCCCATTTTCTTCTGAGATATTGGCTCTAATTTCCTCCCCTACCTTACCTTTCAAAAATACTACCAGTTGGATAATATTCATGCCATTGAAGGAGGATTTCTGATAAACTACCAGCCACCTTGATCGAGTTCAGTATATATACACATAATATATTATGTCTTTAGGTTTGGCAGGAGATGGCCCATCTGTGTCTACCATATTCTGTGTGGAGCAGCCCTGTTATCAACACTCACTGGACTAGCTGGTAATTTTGTATTATTTATTGGCTGTTAGGGGCCTATCCTGATTTAATTCTTATAAACCAGAAAGAAATATAAGACAAAGTAGCTGCATGGTGAATTTTGAAATTATTTGATGGGGGGGGGCGTAAAGAATCCAGACCCCTCCTGAGGTGGGCCTATAAGGCCTCGTTGAATACGGGCAGAAGCACCTCTGGGAATACGATCCTAAATTATTCACTGATCGTTGACATTTGCTTATATATCAATATGGATATAAATATGAAAAGGGATATGAACATGAATATGAAGCGGCACAGTTTCTACACCTGCTTCTTATTTTCAATTATATATAACCCAATTTCAGGTTCAACCTTACATTTCCTATCCTCATCACATCATCCTTGAATTTTACCTTTGTCATAGCTTTCTGAATCTCCTCAGGTAGAGTATTCCAGAAAGCCATCCCTCTATACCACCCCTCTAGTTCCGTCACTAAGCAACGTCACTTCATTAAGCAACGCCACTAATTTGCCGTAACAATGGTCTACCAATAGGCCACACTTTGGGGTGAGCATGACGAGGAAAAAAAAAACAACCACCCCCCCTCCGTAGTGCTGAAGGCACTAGTATCTATTGAAGATCCATAACCCTTTGTCAGATGAAATGATAACAATAGTCCCTGGGCCTTTAACTACAAGCCTTCTCAGAATTTTGAACAAAGATGTTTGTTTCATCGGGATCATCACGTATTGCTAGGAAGTTGTGCCAAATTATTTCATATAAGAATGGACAAAAATCAGGCCCTTGATGCTTATCAAAATGTGTTCAAATAGCCATAAAGTCATCTTTACCTCCGAGCAGTCTCCATACTCCACCAACTCCTGCCTCATTGTTCGTCATGTCTGAGAGCACAGTCGCCATCTTGTCTGGAGGCTGTTGCTCCTATAGTAAAAGGAAGAGCTGGCTAAAAATGCCCTCATTTCCAGTCCTTTCTTTTCATGTAGCTATAACTTGTCCCTTTTGTTGCTCACAAGTGGTCATTCAAGTACGGTGCTCAAAAAGGGGGATTTGAGTAGGTGCCTAGTTGGGAGAAGTCAGTCAGTACTATAAACTAATAAACTATAGAGCGTGTGACATGAGTAGGTACCTGGTAGTGCAGCTCTATCTATTATAAACAAGGCAGTTGACTTTTCAGACTAATGTGGTGAGTGCAAGTACTTAGGTGAAGCAGTGCACGACTTGTTTAGAAAAGAGGGCATATACTCACAGCTCTTTTTACAATAGGAGCAACAGCCTACTGGGTTCTCAAGATCGGCTGGCTGTAGGAGTCGAGGTCCTCATATCTGACTCTACGTCACTCGCCTGAATATATTCCAAGAGTGTGTCATATTCCTTTTTCTCATGGAAGAAGGCTTTGTTTGACCAAATGCCAAACAGGAAGGTCAAGTTCTTCACGACATGCTCACAGGCACCATTATGGAAGAGGGACAACAGTAGGAAACCTTTAAAAGTTGAGTACACAGCTCGGGTAGACCGCTTATAATCAGTTGCGTTTGATTTGAATATGACATGTCCACCCCAGTTCCCAGTCATTTTGTGCAAGAAATATGGAATGAAGACCTTGAGGACCTCCTTGCCCACTTTTTCACCCCCGAGGTCCATAGGCTACATGGCACTGTAGTAACAGAAGCCGTCCTCTGGAGACTTGTGTAGCTGGAAGGTGAAAGAGGTGACTACGCCGAACATTCCACCACCTCCGCCACGTGGTGCCCAGAACAACTCTGGAGGGTGTTGCTCCTATAGTAAAAGGAAGAGCTGGCTAAAAATGCCCTCATTTCCAGTCCTTTCTTTTCATGTCGCTATAACTTGTCCCTTTTGTTGCTCACAAGTGGTCATTCAAGTAAGGTGCTAAAAAGGGGGATCTGAGTAGGTACCTAGGTGGAAGAAGTCAGTCTGGAGGGTGTTGCTCCTATAGTAAAAGAAAGAGCTGGCTAAAAATGCCCTTGTTTCCAGCCATTTCTTTTCATGTAGCTATAACTTGTCCATTTTGTTGATCACAAGTGGTCATTCAAGTATGGTGCTAAAAGGGGGGGTGTGAGTAGGTACCTAGTTGGGAGAAGTCAGTCAGTATAATATAATATAGAGTGTGTGACATGAGTAGGTACCTGATAGTGCAGCTCTCTTTGTTTTAAACAAGGCAGGTGACTTTTCAGACTAATGTGGTGAGTGCAAGTTGAATGGTGGAGCAGTGCACAACTTGTTTAGAAAAGAGGGCACATACTCACAGCTCTTTTTACAATAGAAGCAACACCCTCCTGATGACTTTTCAGACTAATGTGGGGAGTTTAAGTTGAATGGTGAAGCAGTGCACGACTTGTTTAGAAAAGAGGGGACATACTCACAGCTCTTTTAACAAAAGGAGCAACACCCTCCTGGGTCCTGGTAGGGCTTCACAACAGAAGAATGAGGATGCTGGATGATGCCACTACCTGCAAATAAAGTATCATATAAGAAGCGTGTCATGCCCATTGGTCGACACGATGCATCAAAGAAGTACTGATGAGACTACATGCCAACACTGCAGGACTGTATCATCCCCAGAGGATAGGCATGATGCATGTATGAAGCCCTGGCACTTTACTCAATGCATCATGATAACCAAAGGGTTAACACATCCACCTCTCCTAAACTATATTCAAAAGCAAGATTAGACTACGGTTACCCCGCCAAACACTCTCTAAAAAAATGTAAATTACATATCACACTAAGCTTCCCCAACTTAACACTCCCCTCACTACCTTCAATTCATTATGGTATGTTAACCTCAAGACGTCCACATACCTTAAGATGTTCATCCCCAGAAAATAGCAATAAAATTGGGTTCATAACTAAACCTACATTATGAACTGATAGATTCAATGATCATCAACGATTTCACAGTGTGGAAGCAGGAGAAATCTTTTTTTCATGGACAATTTGTGTTGTGGACATATCAAGTTATATGAATATCTTTGCATTAATCTAGCCTATGATACTTTGGTTGATATAACAAACTCCCTGCAAATACATCCTCAGCTTGACAATGCGTTGTGAGTCGTCAGCTAGGGTTGCAATTTTAGGTAAGATTAATGAAATACAAATTGAAATAAAAGAAATCTCTCCTACCAACCAAATATCTTAGAACACAATATTCAGCATACATTCACCTTCTTTAGTGAGTGTGATGATGCTGTCATCTGGTGTAACTAGGGTAAGCTGCAGGACATTATCCACTGCCAGACCATATTTTCTTGATAGAGGTGACTGTCCCCCTCCCAGGGTGAAACCACTCGGTGAGACTGAAGGACAATTACCGCCAACTATCAGGTAGCCATAGCGTTCCATCTACAAAGGGAACATAATCTAAGCAGAAACAGCCAAATAAGGGAGTGATGAATTTTTAACAATAGGGAGGAAGGGCTGGTGGGTTTGCATGTGGAAGCACAAAAAAAGATTTTGACCTCCCCTTTCTTAAGGGTAAAATCTTTTTGACCCCTCCCAATTGGGGATGAAAATCAAGTGGAACACGCCCTTTTAACCTATTGTCAACGAAGCGTTACAAGTCGATGTTGTAATGAACACTGAATCCAGAAGAAGTTCTTTGATCCTTGTTTATTGCATGATGACAGAATGTACATATAGGTGGTAACAATGAAACACTTGCCAGTGTGCTGGCTCTGCCCCCTTAGCTCGTAGCTCAACCTGTCGTAGGTCCTAGATACTAGGGAGGTTGTGCGTGGGATAATGTAAGTAGAAAAGATGATGCTGGGGGCTGCTCACCAGTCTTATATACCTAGGTGAGCAGCTCACAGGGTGATGAAATGTACCGGTAGGAGCAGGTCAGATCTGGTCAGATCTGGTTGGGTCTGATCAGATCTGACGCGTCGCCATACCTGGTAATGATTCTATTTATAAATGGACCAATCAGGATGAAGAGAGATCATGGAATTTCCCTGCATCTTAGAAATGCGTCCACAGGTATGTCGGCATGTTGTGATACTCCCAGTGAGTCAGTGCCCAGAAATAGGATGTGTCCGGCTCTCACAACATCCTGGTTTGGGTGATGTAAGAGCAGCTCACTGTACACACTGGCGGGGAATGAAATAAGCCTTAAATGGCACATATAAGTTAATGCCTTGCACAAGTGTACAGGTAATAATTAATAATATTTACTTGATAATGATATAACAATAAATGTGGATAATAAGAAGAGAGTGGGTTTGGTGAGAATTGACTTTGCCAATATCAATCCTATACCTGCCAACCGCCAAACACAATGTTAACATTCCACATTAAATCATGACATCCAAAGCTAGCAAACTGTCCTTTGACTCATGTAAATAATTATATATATCACATTAGATTTCCAATTGG
Organism: Acholoe squamosa; assembly: GCA_949317995.1. NCBI lineage: Eukaryota > Metazoa > Annelida > Polychaeta > Phyllodocida > Polynoidae > Acholoe > Acholoe squamosa. The sequence continues at coordinate 12,887,343 of OX439042.1, forward strand.
CTCGCCTCATAATGTCTTGAACACTCAGACCTGCATTATTTAATAAAGTTGCACCACCATGCCTAAGAGAATGAGTTGAAACCCTATGAAATATAACACTGTAAGGCTTTTGACCTCGTATTTACATAGTAATACTGCAACGGTCTGGAATCGATGGAGAAAAGAAACCTGCTGTACTTACAGGTCTTCACACATTTCTTAATATACCTAGCTGGACATAAGTCTGAACTATCATCCCTTTTAAGGTACACTACATAGTAGTCCTTACCAAATTGGTCTGTTTTAGATGAGTTGACTTTAATTTCTATACAATCCATAGAAACTTTAACGTTTCTCCTCAGAAAATTATGAGGTAATTGAACCACATGTCCTATCCTGAACACACCTTAATACATAACAATATTGCAGACCAAAATACCACATCTTCAATGGATTCCAAACTAAGTCTAGACTTAATTCCAACCATATCACTAGAACTGAGAGGATATGTTGTACTACCAGACCCCACATTCTCTCTATACCATCAAGAGTTTTCTTCACTACAACGTTATTGCTATAATCCAAGTAACCTTTTAACTTTTTGGTAATACCATACAGCAGACAAATAATTTCTGACTGTCACAGGTTTCATCTTGTCAGACAAATACACACAATATAACGAAGCTTAAGAAGGAGAGCAAGGAAGAGGGGTAAATTTAATTTTTTTACAAAATTTTCTATACCTTTTAAATTGCTGTCTTCGAGTCTTACAAGTAGCCTCAGCCACATCCCTATATAAGAATCTTTTCCTTCTCCTCTCCAGCTTTCTGAAGTCTGCAATCATAACAACACATGTTATATTCACTCAAAACCTTCCTACATCTTTTAGGGACACCTTTGTATTTTAACCTAGACGAATGGTCTGCTAAAACGTTGTCCTCTGATCTAATATATTTGGTATATATTTCGATATTATGAATGAAACATAACCGAAAAATCTCACGTAAACATTCCATGCACAACTTTTTCTTGGACCTACCGGTATTTAACAAAGCCAAGACTTTCATGTTATCTGTGAAACAATGAACTCTGGTATTACTAAACTTTTTTAACTAGCGCTTCAGACCCACCATGACAGGATATAATTCATATACATAAATATTCCTGTGGTGGATCCTGAGATTGTCCAACCTTGGAGATGAGGTAAAATGACTACAAACACTCCGCATTGGATCCGTATCATTCCAAGTGCCATACAGGTAATCTTTATCGAACCAATCCCCAAAACCCTGTACTGAGGAATCCAAATACATAAGTGTTCACTCATTGTCGTTAAGAATGATGTTCCTACAAACTCTAAAAATCCTTCCACCACCTCAAGTCCTTTTGGGTTTCATTATCTAATTTAACAACACCTCTATGCCTAGCCTTGGCACAGAGATCAAACACCCTTCTACCGAATGTCCTACCACCCCGAACCACCTGTGAGCAGAAGGACATTGGCCCACCAATTTTTTGAAGGTTTTTTTTTGGAGACACATTTTTTTCCCAAACACTCATCCAGTGCTAGATTCATTTTATCTAATTTCTCCTGGGGTAAGGATAATTCCATTTTAGTAGAGTTAATAGTTATACCCAAGGAAATTCATATTTGACTTGGCTCAGTCACCTTTTCCTTCGACACAATGAAACCCATATACACCATACACTCAATTAGAATGTTCATTTTATGTAGACATTCATCCTTAGTTTTAGCAATGATAATAAAATCATCTAAGTAATTAACTATGCTATTGACACCATATAGCCAAGCTACAACAGTTAAAAGATCAGATATTCTATTAAATATATAAGGAGCACACTTCAACCCAAAGGTTAAGCAATTGCTCTCAAAGAATCTTTCTCCATTAGCAAAATCCCATCTGAAACCTTGATAGCCAACATGTGTACCATACACACTGATACTCTTATAAGCAGATTTTAAGTCTACAATGCTCATATAATCATTTTTGTCCAATTGACATGTTACCATATTTATAGAGTTATATGAGAACCTTTTAGACATTTTATTCATGTAGTTATTAATAGAAATATCTGCAGGCATACTACAATCAGTGATGGGTCTCAATTTACCATTAGACTTCTCTACACCACCCAAGGAGTGAATACACTTAGGTTTATAGGCAGTTTCAGTTATCAATCCTTCGGACAACTCGCCCATAATAATATCACACATCTCGCTATAGAATTTACCTTCTACAATTGACTTATAATTTTTACAGTCATAGCTCGCATCACATTCTGGGTCCTCTATTTTAAAGCCCTCAGTGAATCCACACCATAGAAAATCGGACTCCATCTGATTTATATTAATAAGATCTGACTGTCTAAGGAAACTTGCTAGTCTGCATGGTAAAATCTGAGCTTTTCGACCATAGATAAAATGCTCATACTTACATACACCATTTACACAACTGTCATAGACCCTGATGCTGGGTCTATTTACACATTCCACTGTATATAGTGGATCAACCTCACCCTGAACTGGGCTACTATGTGTTATAAAAAGATTCTTGTTATTATTACAAGACTTAGAACTATCATTATTATTATTTTCACCTGAAATGATCAAAATGGGGGGCTCAGGAGGATCTACCACATGTAGGCCACAGGGTGAGCCCCAATAATGTCCTTAGAAAATAAGTTTCGTTCCAACAAGAGGGGGAGTACAAAATTTTTGTGGTTTTGTATAGGTAATGACCCTAAAAAACATATATCAAAAGTTCTCCACTCATCTCCCTGCAGTTTTTTCGTAGGTCAAGGTCAAAGTTCGAGAATTTCCCTCTTTATTCCTATATAAATCTGTAAAACCCAGTAATTAATTGTATGTTGCCTATGGACTAGGCTAAAAGGCTAGAGGAGGGTATTATGGTTTAGTCTAAACCAGAAAATCATGCTGATTTCAAATATAATTGATATATTGGTGTGAATATAATAGAAGTACCCGAAAAATGGGGTTTAAAAATAAAAATATTATTAAAAAATATGTTAAAATATCAAAAATCAGTAAAACATGAAATAAACCCTCAATAATCCACCTAACACTTAAATTAGTTAGATGGTGGGTGAGGAGCATAGTAAGCATGACCTAATTAGGTTATTAAGCCTTGACCTACTTAATTAGGTCAAAGGTCACAGACACAATATCTGCCATATCTCTGGTTCTAGGAGGACTTTTCGCACAATTTTAAGTTCTAAATAGGGATTTCTGACATAGAGGAATAGATTGGACTAGGTTTAAACCTACTAGGATGCATTTTCAAGTCTCAAAATCTGAGATCAATATTGAATGTCTGTGTGAACACAGATGTGTGGTCAGAATGATTTAAACAGATAACATCACAGGTAATATTGTAATATCCCATTTGTGATGGGTAGAGGGGCTTAAAATAATCATATGTAGGCTGGTAAGTGTTTAATCAGCTTGCAATAATAAGATTGTTAGGCCTTGACCTATATCTAATTAGGTCAAAGGGCACAAGAACCAAATTTGCCGATATCTCTGGTTCTAGGAGAGCTTTCTGCACAATTTTAAGTTGTAAATACGGGTTTCTGACATAGGGGAATTTATTGGTGTATGTTTTAAACTCCTAGAATGCACTGTTGTCTATGTGAGCCCTAAACATGGAATTATATTCAACTCTGTCTCCAACCATATCCATGCGAATAAATGAGAAAGAAGGCAAATTGTGCCATCCAAGTAGTGTTACATGTGTAGGGGAACATGACTATGTGAGTCCCAGTGCCCGGGTGGCCGACCCACAGGGGCGGGTCACCAGGGTAGTCACATGTTCCCTATCGGTATCACACCGATCCAGGCGTAGGTGGAAGGTAGAGAACGTCAGGTCAGGGGAAGTAACTCAGAGGAAGAGCTTCCGCTTCGAAGTTGGAGGGTCCCGGTTTCAAGTCCCGGTTTCTCCAAAGACGTTTTCCGCCGACCTCTACACTGGTGGAGAAACCGAGTAGTCCTGACCCGTGTGAGGGGGGGCTACGGAGCTCGGTCCCTGGGTTGGTGTGATAAGGCAAGCGCTTCGACCTGCTAGCACTGGGAGACTTGGAAACAGGTGGCACCCACAAGTATTCCTGGGAACAGGAAAGTCGTAAGCTGTGTGTGACTCAGTGCTGGTTAATTCGGTGGTCGAAGCTGGTTGGGGGCTGTGTAGGGGAACATGACTATGTGAGTCCCCGTGCCCGGGTGGCCGACCCGCAGGGGCGGGTCACCAGGGTAGTCACATGTTCCCTATCGGTATCACACCGATCCAGGCGTAGGTGGAAGGTAGAGAACATCAGGTCAGGGGAAGTAGCTCTGAGGAAGAGCTTCCGCTTCGAAGTTGGAGGGTCCCGGGTTCGAGTCCCGGTTTCTCCAAAGACGTTTTCCGCCGACCTCTACACATGTGTATCCAATGATCTTAATTGACATAAGTAATTTCAGGCTCATTCTAGAGTACATTTTTCTTTCACAAAATTGGCTGAAAATGACAATTTGCCTATTCTTTACCATTGCTGTAGTGCCATATCTACTTTAATTTACTTAATACTATATTTCCACCATTATCATTCAACGAGGATTACTAACAAAAAACTTTTGATGTGCTTGATTGGTCAATACAACCAATATTGAGATATTTATGGTCATATTAGTGAACATTCCCGTAGAAATCTATTATGTAATGCCCGCTGGAAGCAGCCAAAGTGCACAATTTTCGTTGGTAGTGCCCCCTGTTGTATTGATCATGTAACTCTGTTGAATCACTTGTACAGGCTTGGTCTTGCCCAAAATAATGTAAGAATAGGAGCTGGGGTGGGCTGACCTATTATAAGGAGTGGAATGGCCACTTGTGCGGGAGCATAAGGGGTAAATTGCTAAGGCACCCCCTCTTAAGGAGTTATCCTGTTATACATTGTGTATACAGCTCTGTTTGAACTAAAAAATGGACCCCTGGTGCACCTTTTAGGTGCAGGGAGGGATTTCTCTCAAACTTTTCCAACACTTCTTTACCAGCATACTGGTTTAAGGGGGGGGGAGGGATTCCAAGATCCCCAGGTGCAACTGTCATGCTTAGTACTGAAAAAAAAAACAAACTTGTAGAACAGCACAAAAAAAACCAAAAAAACAGGCACTCACTATATGTCAGAGACAGGTGTGCAGCTGACAAGGCCACTTTTTGATGACAATCCATCTCATCTAGGTTCTAGTTTTCATGAAAATCTATCCCTTTTGAAGTAGACCCTTCTGATCATAGGTGTACCTCAGGATTAAGGGTCACCTGTATCCCAAAATTACTATCATCATGGATTTGTTTGTCACAGGCCAGGCTGTACAACCCCATCAAAGGTGAATCGAGTGCCCCTCCCTAGTACTTACCCTCCAGGTTTCATGTACTAGCTTTTAGCTTCTTTAAAAGTTGGAAAACCAGAGATATTGGCAAACATGTTTCTTGTGCCCTTTGACCTAATTAGATATAGGTCAAGGCCTAACAATCTTATTATTGCAAGTTGATTAAACACTCACCAGCCTACATATGATTATTTTAAGCCCCTCTACCCATCACAAATGGGATATTACAATATTACCTGTGATGTTATCTGTTTAAATCATTCTGACCACACATCTGTATTCACACAGACATTCAATATTGATTTCAGATTTTGAGACTTGAAAATGCATCCTAGTAGGTTTAAACCTAGTCCAATCTATTCCTCTATGTCAGAAATCCCTATTTAGAACTTAAAATTGTGCGGAAAATCCTCCTAGAACCAGAGATATGGCAGATATTGTGTCTGTGACCTTTGACCTAATTAAGAAGGTCAAGGCTTAATAACCTAATTAGGTCATGCTTACTATGCTCCTCATCCACCATCTAACTCATTTAAGTGTTAGGTGGATTATTGAGGGCTTATTTCATGTTTTATGGTTTTTGATATTTTAACATATTTTTCAATAATATTTTTATTTTTAAACCCCATTTTTCAGGTACTTCTATTATACTCACACCAATATGTGACCCATCCTTACAAAATGGTTCGGAAGTCGCACATGCAAAATGTTTAGTTATTGGCATATTCATTTGCAGCTCATCAAGAGCTTTCATTTGGTATATAACACTTGCATATTTGAACCAGGTGGTCCTCTCCAGATCTTCTGTAGGAACATTTAGTCGGATTGATTAAAAAATGATTAAACTGAGATAATTGACATATTAAACATTTAATAATCTATGAATCCTATATGATTCCTATGTAATCATATATAACCATTAAAACAAGATCTACGTCTTTTAGGCATTTGGGACCTAAATTCAATTTAGTAGGCAAGGATTCTGAAAGATATCTACCCATATGTAAGAAAAATGCTAAAATATCAATTTTGAAAAATCTGATATTTTTGACACTATACCACTTAATAGGGCCATATCTAGGCTTCTAAATGTGCGACTTCAGTACCAGTTTGTTAGGATGGGTCACATATATCAATTATATTTGAAATCAGCATGATTTTCTGGTTTAGACTAAACCATAATATCTTCCTCTAGCCTTTTAGCCTAGTCCATAGACAACATACAATTAATTACTGGGTTTTACAGATTTATATAGGAATAAAGAGGGAAATTCTCGACCTTTGACCTTGACCTACGCAAAAACTGCAGGGAGGTAAGCGGACAACTTTTGATATATGATTCCTAGGGTCATTACCTATACAAAACCACAAAAATTTTGTACTCCCCGTCTTGTTGGAACAAAACTTCATAATTTGGTGGCTCACCCTGTGGCCTAATGTACTACATTACAATTAGGCATCAAATTTTCAGATTCTAACATAGGACCCTGCCTAAGTACAAAATCTTAATTTTTCTTATTCTTCTGGCACTTGTCCTTACCATGGTTCAACACACCACATACCTCACAAATGTGACGATATCTACATGGGTCCTCCCTGCAACCCTCAGCCCTATTGAACGCATAACAAGTGCGGGGTGACTGCTTCGACTAGAAACTTTTAGCCTTGGTTGTAACAGATTTTTGGGCCTGTACTGTCCCATCATAAGACAAATGGGTTAATATATCCTCACACCTAACATCAATGATACCAAACTTGCTGTTAAACCGTAGGTTCTCCATAGTGGATTGCTTTTCATAATAACTGGACATTGGGAACAGGATGGTCCCAGTGAGGTTCTCGGCCAGGATGTTGAGCTGAGCAGGTGAAGGCCATATCGCCAGGTTGTCATCGGCAACCTCCCCTTTATAGGTCCAGACCAGGAGGAACAGAGTCAGTATGATAATGCCCGCAAACCCATGGTGCCGGAAGCAAAAAAGGCATTGTGTGATCATGTGAAAGTAGTATACCATAATTTCTCTCATATAAGCCATGGGTAGTACCAGAAACCAAATTAAAATAGAGCTCATATGAGACCCCACCCTTCTGCAGTCAGCTTATCCAATATGGTAACGGGGCACCCGCGGTCATCACAATTGTCTAGGCTGACTTCCCTGTCACTGGTCACCCAGCTATTCTATTCTATTTTCTTCTTTCCTAGTTTCAATCTTAAGTGATTTAAGATTGAAACTAGTAAGGACGGGAAGTAGCCCTGCGGGCCAGAATTCTATGCTATTCCAAATTAGTTCAAAATGCTATACACCTGTACTATATACTGTACTGTACAGGTCCATGATACAACCCATAGGGAAAGTATCCTTAGGGTTGTTTTTTTTCTAGTTCTATAGAAAGAGAGACAGAACTAGAAAAAACAACAACAGAATGTTGCTTGGTGAACGCGTCTGGCAAATCATGAAAAAAAATTATAGGAGAGAAGCATAAGGCACTGTGCTAAGTGATCACGAGCAAATTGCCGTGACTCCTCATCAACCTGTGTGAAGTGGCTCACACATGTCGCTAGATGGAACACAACATTGCTATAGCACAAGATCACCAGGAATAGCAATGGTGAGGATTACATGGCCTAACCTCAGATGGTGATCACTCAGACTCACTAGGATGGTGACGCGGGTGATCACTCACCTCGCTAGATGAAACACGCACCTCGTCATAGTGCATGTTCACCAGGGGGCGAGGATCATGATCACTCATCCTCACCAGGGATGGTGACATGAGTGATCACTCATCCTCACCAGGGATGGCAACGTGAGTGATCACTCACTTCGCTAGATGAGACGCACACCACGTCATAACACACGTTCACCACGGATGGCAAGGATCGTGATCACTCACACTCACAGGGGATGGTAACTCGGGTGATCACTCATCACGCTAGATGAAACACATACCTCGTGATAGCACAGGTTCACCACTGATGGTGAGGATCTTGATCACCCACACTCACCAGGGATGGTGACACGAGTGTCCATTTTATATTATCCCTCTATCAGCAGGCCAGGAGCTAGGTTGTGGGAACCAACCTAGAACCTATATTGGACAATGTATTATTACTATTACACATAGGAGTGGAACACTTACCCATACTCATATTATATTTACTGTGTGTGAATTACCTGTGTATTGACATTCGTATAACAAATAGTGATCATAGATGACGTCCCCAAGCCATAGTTGATGTCCACAAACCACATGTGACGTCACCAGTCACAGAGGACACCTATACACTTCATCAGCCAAGCTGGCAGAAAAACACAAAAAAACACTATGTAGTCAAGTCCCTGCTGAAGAGGTCTCCCTACCCTCTAGAACTAGCAGCAGGCCTACACACAGTAAATCCTACTCCACCCACCCTGTCTACTCAGGGATCCAACAGTTGTCAGGACCCCTTACAGGACGCCCAATTCATACTATCTCCTTCTGAGGAAGAAGGATCTACCTCAGGGGCTGGATCTACACTCTAGATCCTCCACCCCTGCACCTGTGCCTTCTGATAGCCACTCCTCCAGAGCCACATCTCCCACATCCTCCCCCATGGGCAACAATGATGAAGGTCCTCAACCCAATCAGGCAGCTCAGAAGATGAGGGCCTATGAGAAGACAATTCAAGACGCAGTTACTGCCCTAGAAACAAACAAGACTCAATATGATGCTCAAGCCCTTATCTGGAGAGAGGAGAAAAGGAGAAAAGGTCAACAGTTGGCAGAGAGGAATGCGGCAATAGACACTCTACAGGAGGGCATGAAGAACCAACAGCAGCAGACCTCATGAAACTGCTTTCCGGTCAACATTCACAGCCCCCCACAACCGCCTCCACACCTATCGACACACCATCTGCCTCTGGATCCGTCATGATCTCCATGATGTCCAACATGACCAGGCTCCTAAACAGACAACAAAACACCGACAGGAAGATCAGGCAACATGAGGTAACCAAACCCAAAACCTTCTCTCACCCATAACCACTCATGTCAACAGCACTATTTATTGACCACAATTTCCCAGAGTACTTGAAGGACAAGTACAAAGTAACAGACAGTGACACCATGGTAACATATCTACCCAAGTACCTTGAAGGGCAAGCATTGGCCTGGTTTGAATCCTTCAAGGAAAGTGCCACACCTGATAAGTTGACATGGACCAATGTAGTACATTAACTAAAGGGGTACTTTGCTACCCAAGACAATATTATCTCCAGAACTGCACTTTGTGCACAGAGGATAGATGAACCTATTTCAGATTATGCATGCCATGTCAGAAAAATGTGTAATGCCCAACGCCTAAAAAATGAAACCTTATTTAGAACTTTTACCCAAGGCATGAGGCCCTGTATTTCTGTAGCTCTTCAGAATAAGAAGATAGACACCTTTGTCCAAACCCTAGTAGAAGCCATAGAGGCTGAGACCCAAGACAAATCCAGAAAAGTAAGGGATGAGGATTCTTATCCAAAGATTACAAAGAGGAAGGTCCAGAAAGTCACCACTAGTTCAGAGGAGGAAGATGTTAACCTAATGTCCAGTGCTCATTTAAGGCAGCAGGAAGCTAAGGCTGTCTCTAAAGACCCCACTGGCAGGTATAGAGGAAATAACTATGACCCCAACTATCGCTCCGATAGAGGTAAAGGTAGGGGCGGGAACAACAACAACAACAACTGGGGGAACACAACAGTAGAAGGGACAACAACTCATCCAACAGTGGTAACTCTTCACACAGTGATAGGAGAGATAGAACTCCAAGTAATAGCAGATCATACAACCAAGGATCCAACAGCAGGAGCCATAGTCCACATAGGAACTACAACAGCAGTTCCTACAACAACAATGGCTCCCACAACAACCAGGGTTCCAGCAACTCTGGTCGCTACAACAACAATGGCTCCAATAACAACCAGGGTTCCAGCAACTCTGGTCACTACAACTACAATGGTGGATCCTACAACAACCAGGGTTCTAATAACTCTGGTCACTACAGCAACTCTAGTCAATACAACCAGGGTTCAACTCACATCAGAAGGACTACAAACCAAATACAAGAGGTTACCAGGGAAACCAACAGGATAACCCCCACATACCACCTCATGTGATGGATCAAAACTCCAAACTTCTGGTGGCCAACATCACAGCCACCCCTCAGTAACAGGAAAACTAGGATGTCACAGTGCCGATGGGACAGTGCACTGTGACACCCCAAACACAAACAATCACTCAGGATTAACAAACATTTAACCAGAGACAATTGCTAGTGCCAATCTACCATCTAACAGACAGAGGCGTCCATCAGTGATACACATTACCCCACCAGATTCATCATCAAAGAATACAGGTGAGAGTACCAAGCTTTCTATTGTAATTCTTCAAAATGGCTGTATCAATGCAAATCTCTATGATGTTTCAGATGTACACTGTTTGGTTGATACAGGTGCCACTATCACCGGTGTCAGACAAGCCTTCCTCATGGATCTCCAAAAGAAATTCCATATCCAACTAAGGAAGTCAAAAATCAACATCCACTTGGCAGATGGATCAGTGTGTCATGTTAGACATTCAGCTATGCTGAACTTCAGAATCCAAGGTGTCAGATTCCATTACCAACCTCACACAGCCCATTGTTCTCGGCACAGATTTCTTAAGCACTACAAAATCTCAAATTGAATTCAAACCTTCTTTCTGGTCTTTCTCCTTCTTGAGTTTCTCGATGTTTTTCCTCAAGTCAGTCTTTTTCTTGAGGAGTGCTTTCCTCTCTTTCTCCATCTCAGCCTGTTTCTTCTTGAGGTCCTCTAGGGTCTCTTTGAGAGGATCAGGCCGAGCAGCGTCTGGAACGTCTTTGGTGTCAGCATTCGAGTGTCCTCCTTCACCAGTTCTTCATCCTCCAATAGCTTGTCTTCGGATGGTCGAACTGGCGAGCTGGCCATCTGGTACACGTAAGTAAGCTATCGGTTCTGAATCGGGGGGTGCTTCTGTCCCCAACGGGAAATGCTGGGCAGTCGCTCGTATATCAGCATCAGTCTGTAGAGCAGCGGAGTATCAAGGGACATTCAAATCCTCTTGTCCTCCGCGATCTCGTCAACTACTTGGGTCAGTGCTTCTGAAGTGCACATGGCCTCAGCTAGGCTGAAGTAGTCGCACCAGTAGGTATCCCTACCGATGTCGTCGATTTAGTTATCGGACACGCCTTTAACCAATTGCATCTGCAGGTCCATAGCTATGCAGTCGGGTGGCAGACCTCTGCCTCCAAGCATCCGTGGAGCAATCCAACGGTCCTTTCCCGAAGCCGTACGAATGTACCTCTTTGTAACGTTGATGAATCCTCTCAGTGCCGTGTCGAGTCCGGGGACTGTGACTGGCACTTCGAGGATGGCGTCGGCTGGTTCGGGCATCACTACCTCCACTCGGGAGTCTGTTCCTACGCTCAGAAGAACTTCGGAACGGTGGCTTAGTCCCTCAGGGGTCGGTGGGGCTGGCGTAGAGCCATCAGTAGCTGTCGATGTCGAAGCAAGGACTTCCGAAGTGTCCATTGCTTCTTCCGAATCGGTGGCTGGTACAGGGTGTCCCTCAGGGTTGGCGTTTAAGGTCGCCGTCACCTGGCTCTGGGCCATTATGAAGGGCCCAAGAGCAGTCATATCTGCTTCGACTTACTTCTACAAGTCTTCGGTTCACCGCTTTCCTAAAGAATTGTAGTTAGCCCGGTTGGAACTTTTCAATCGCCAAAAGCATGTCCGTCTCGTAAAGATCAGGACGCATGCTGTGAGCGAAAATGGGTGCACAACAACTCTCGACGTCACCCACAGGAACCATGAACAGGGTACTTTGGTGCATCCGGCCCTACTTCGAGTCAACTTCAAAGTATCGCAACTTTCGAAAACAAATAACATTACACAATACAGGACATGGACACTCGTTGTGTACCAGGACTTAAGTAATGGCAGACCTTATGGCAATTTGTGGGCTGCGTCTCTCTCCTACTCGATATTTCTTTTTCAACCCAGAAACTCAGGGTGGTTTATCAGAGGGTACCAGCGTCCTCTTCCTACCCCTACTCCTGTGTCCCGGCGAGACATTTTCCTTGTGATCGGATTTTAGATTCACATCGACTCTCTTGACCTTCTTCAGTGTAGCCTTTTTAGACTTCTTCTTATTCATTTTCTTAGTTCCAGGTGTCCTTAAACACTTAGGTTTCATAAGGATCTCGTCTTTCTCTCTATTCCAATTTTCTGTCAGTTCTTTACACTCGGCGTTGGCTGCTTCTCTGGCCCCCATCGTCATAGTCTACACACGTTCAATTTATTGGTCTTACCAGTTGGTAGACTCAATATGTTGACGGTGGATTCGGAAATAATCTTCGTCACAACATGGGGACCATCCCATCCTGAAACTAATTTCTTAGAGGATAGAGGTTTATGAATTCGGAACACCCTATCACCAACATTGAAATGTCGATGTTTCAAATTGGTATCATAACCAACTTTCTGCCATCAAGCATTCTTCATTAGTTCAATTTGAACTAGCTCGTAAGCTCGTTTGAAGTGGTCTCTTAATGACTCTACAAACAGTACGGTGCAGGGGGCTTCAGGACTAATCCCTACCACACCATACACCAAGTCGGCAGGCATAATTATATCTTCCCCAAACACTAGAAGGTTTAGAGAGCAGTTTGTCGAGGCGTGTACAGTGCTATTATAAGCATGTACAACAAAGTCTAATTGTTTGTCCCAATCATCTTGGCATGAGTTTACCAAGGGTTTCAGGACTTGAATCAATATTCGATTGAACCTCTCCACTTGACCATCAGATTGAGGTCTGTACGGGTTGGTTCTAGTTTTACATATAGCCAAATAATGACACATTTCTTGCCATAAATTTATGATGTCAATGGCTATCCGGGCGAATCTCACCCCAAACAGTTCTTGCATCAGCGGCATTTTACCCATACCTGGCCCGGGTTTGTTCTTGCCACAATCAGGACAAGTCATAACCCATCTGGTGGTATCACTGCTCATTCCAGGCCAGTAATAGCGTCTCGCGAGGCGTTCGAGCGACCTCTTCTTTCCGAAATGTCCACTAGTTTTGTGGCCATGACAGAAGTACATGACCTCGGGTCTCATTGCCATAGTCCATTGTCCTTGGTGAGACAAGTCTTCCAATGACAAAGCAACCCGTCTACTATTTCCAGCTCGGTCCATTGAGCTAGAAACTTACGGGTTTCTCGATCGTCAATAGAAATGGCTGGCCTTTCTGGCCTCTTACCATTCTTAAGTAGTTGAATAACTCGTTTTATTGCAGGGTCACTCTGTTGGAACTGCTGGATGGTCTCTGGGGACCATTCAACAATGTTTGCCAAACAGAGGTCGGGTAATGGTTCGATCTTCCGACTTTTACCTTGAGTTGGAACCCCCGCTAACACAGCGTTGTGTGCCACACAATCATTACAGTCAATCTTCTGACACTTTCGTATTGGTCTACGGGACAGAGCGTCCGTATTTACATGCTTCGACCCTGCTCGGTGTTGGATTTGGCTGTGCTTTAAACCAAACTTGGATAAATGAGCTAACCAGCGCCGAATGATCCCTTCCACGTCTTTGAAGTTCAAAAGCCACTTCAAAGACGAGTGCCGAAACTTTTTAGTATACACCACCACAGCCAATAACTCATGTTTGGTGGTGCAATAGTTTCTTTGCGCTTTATTCAAAGTATTGCTAGCAAAAGCAAGAGGAACTTTGACTCCGTCTTGGACCTGAGACAGGGCCGCTCCTATGCTATCATTGCTGGCATCTGTATCGAGGATGAAATGCCCATCTGAAGTTGGGTATTTCAACACCGGCGTATTTGCAAATAAGTCTTTTATATCTTGAAAAGACTTGCTCGTCACCCCATGGGAAACTTTCTTTAGCCCGACCTGGAGTCCAATGTGCAAGTATCTGCAAAGGATAGCTTACTTTGGAGTAGTTCTGGATAAAGTCTCTGTAGTACGAGCAAAACTCCAGAAAAGAATGTATCTCCCTGGCATTTTCAGGTTTAGCCCATTCGGAAACTGAATGAAGTTTCTCGGGGTCGGCATGAATGCCGTCGGGTGTTATGATCCTACCTAAGTAGGTAATAGATGTTTTAAATAAATTACACTTCCCAGGTTTCAGCTTCAATCCATTGGCTTGGATTCGCTTTAAGACCATTTCAAGATTGTTGGCACAATCCTCGAACGTTTTCCCAAACACGACAAGGTCGTCAAGATATACCAGGCAACATTCACATAATAGATCATTTAACATGGTCTCCATCATGGCTTTGAACGTGGCTGGTGCATTACATAACCCAAAGGGTAAAACGTTGTACTGGAACAATCCCATATGGCTCGAAAAGGCAGTCTTTTCCATGTCCTCGGGTTTCATTCCAATCTGCCAATTCCCAGACTGCAAGTCTAGGGTGCAAAAATACTTATTCCCTCCAAGGGAGTCCAATGTCTCATCTATCCGAGGTAAGGGATAAAAATTCTTCTTAGTTACCCCGTTGAGCTTCCGATAATCCACACAAAACCTTATGGTTCCGTCTTTTTTTGTAGTCATACAAACAGGATTAGACCAAGGGCTAGTACTAGGTACAATTACCCCCTTCTTCAATTGGTTGATGATATGCCTCTCCGCTTCGAGCTTCTTTTTTAGAGGTAACCTCCGATATGGAATCTCGAAGGGTTTGCCATGTCCGGTGTCAATGCTGTGTAGGACTTTATTGGTCCTACCCACTGGACCTCCTTGTGTAGGTTGTCAACAGGTTTCGAAGCCTTCTTTTCTCATCAGCATTGGTCAGCGATGAATCATCGACCAGCTTGTCAAGCTCATCTATCAGTTTCATCACCGACTTCGGGTTAACCTCACTTTCGAAGTGGACTTCGGATGTGCACTCGGCAAGGGACATCTGTCCCACTTGCTCATTTTTCTGTAGGTAAATAACATTGTGACTTCGGTTAGTGATGGGAATAATGGCCCAAGCTCCACTACCGACAAGGGTGTCGACAGATTCCAATCTTAGGGAACTCAACCTTTCTGGATTGGGTTCGAACACTGCGTCGGCTCCCCTGAATTTTGAGTTCGAGGAACACAACACGTCACAAGTAGTCCCCGGAGGGATCTTCATGGTCTGTACTATAGTCGCCACAGAAGACACATGTCTCAATATACAACGGACTTCGCAGTTGTACGGGTGGCTAATTTTCAACAACCCAGGCCAGGGATCCAACACCGCACCATACAGACTAGCAAAGTCCAGCCCAATAATCCCATAATCGCTTATTTCGGCAATGGTGGGGCACATGACAAAGTCATGTCCACCCATTCAGATCTGTATGAAGGTTTTACCAAAAGTCTGCATCCGGCTACTGTCCAATGTGCAAGCATTTACACCCACAGGGAGTGCATCGTGCTTGCCCGACATCAGTTCGAAGAACTTCTTGAGGCACACGAATCTTTTCCCTCCCAGTGGGGAAGGATTCTCAGCAAATCAAACCTGCTCCTCCGAGTCACCAAGCTCCCATCCAAAGCCCTTTAAAAAGGCCATGCATGGATGGTCTGAGGGAAGGTGTGTCACACTCACCCGGGCCAGCTCTCTGACCCACCCTTTCTCATCTTTGATGCAGGATTCTTCCTTCCGGCTCCGAGTCCCCTGACCCGCCATCACATCAAAGCTCCTGGCCTTGACTGGAGTGAGAGGATCCTTCTCACTTACCAGACTCCTAGGAGAAATTGGCTCTTTGGATAGTTCGATCTTGCTGTTTCTGGTATTTTGGCAGTTCCTTTCAGGGATCACACCGTTTGCCCTTGATGCGACCCCCTCTAGTTTTCCTCATTTCCGATTTCAGCCTCGCCTTCATGGACAGCCGTCACACGGGCGAGAACGGGCTTCGGAGCTGTACATTCGTGGGCATAGTGGCCCATTTCCTGACATCTATAGCATCTTAACCGAGACCGGTCCACCCTCTGACGAGGCCCAGCTTCAATGAATGTTTTCATCATTTCTCCCACTATTTTTATAACATCCATCTGTGCCAGAGTGGCAACAGAGGTAGTAGTTTTGGATGTTGTCGAAGTAGGTATTGAGAAGGACCTCAAACCTCGAGAGTTTGTTCTCTCCGTGGGGCTGGGCTCAGCATTAAGTCTGATATTCCGACCAGGAGTCTTTTTACCAAACATACATCGAGGTATATACTTCCTCTTCATGTCTCGTTTCACTTGGACAGCAGAGATGCTTCCATCCTGCTCTTCGATCTCAATCACTTTGATATCGGAGTCACCCCCATCAGCCTGATGCATGGAGGAGACTGGAGTGGTTGGGGCCATAGCAACGGCAGTCGCCTTCATGGGGACTTTCCCTGCCATCAAGGTGCGAACCTTGTTAAAGTCGTCTATTCCTTCAAAGAGGTCGATCAGCCCCGCATTCTTTCCTTTCCACACGGCTAGGGCGGCCTGCTGCTGTTCCTCGTCCCTGAGTCCTTGTATGAACTGAGGTAGTAGGTCATTGATGAAATATTCCTCATTCAGGCCAACATTGGGGCGGGCCTTATGCAACAAGGTCTGTAGTTTGAATCCGAAAGCTCTGAAAGTCTCATGAGGCTTTTGGGTTCGTTTCTTGAAAACCATCATAGGGTCCTCGGTCACCAAGTTGTACAGTAGTACACTCGCAAATTCAACTAAGTCAGTGAATGTGCCACGTTCATTGTAGACTTCATTCCATTTGAATACTGCTATCTTCCCTGGTCCGGCCTTCAAACATCTGACCAGGTGTGGCAGTGCTTCCTCGGGAGACCATGCATTGCAGCACATGTCATCGGTAAAGTTCGTAAACCATTCCTTCCACGTCACAGTCCTGTCATAAGACTTCGGAATGATGGCAACTCTTCGAGCAGCGTTGTTGGTCCGTACCAGTTTACTCACTTGGCCAACGCTCCAATCCCGAATCATTTCTTCATTGTGGGCACACCCGGAAGTGTTCGAAGATCGATTCAGTAAATGGCCAAGTGTGGCTCTGGATCACCTCCTGTTTTTCAGAAGATCCTCCAGCAGCACCTGTCGGTCCTCCGTTGGGCCTGGGGGCTCCTCCGGCGTTATTCAAAGTACCGCCAGTAGCGCCTTGGCTCCCGTCATTACCTGCTCCCAGGTCTCGGGGAGAGGAATCGTCTTCATATGAGATGTCGAAAGATCCATCCTCATTGGTGCGAACTAGGTCTGAACCCTGGTAGGATCCACCATTTTCATCAGTGTAGGTTCCCAAGGGGACATCTCAGACACTAAGTCTCAATTTTTTATCTCCACCCTCATCAGTTTTGTGTCCAGGTTGATAGATACCATCACCGGTAACGTTCACCCTAGCGTTATCATTGATGAATGGATCATAATCTGGTAACCTCTGTCTCACTAAGGCTTCCACTGATGTCGAAGTTGTCATTGGTGCCATACCTTTGACAAATATTTGGTCGGATGGTATGTTTTTCTGTTCCTCAAGTTCATCCGAATCCAAATCGTCGATGATATCACAACTATCTGGAGTTGTATCTGTATGGAAAGAGTGTTCTCTGCCATCGATGTGGAAATTATCATTGTTAGAAGTGTCCTCGGTGGTAGGTTGACTTGTTGATATCGTCTTCGGTGGTGGTACTGTATTTTCTAAGCCTGTTACATAACAGTCCAAAGCCTTTTTCTTTTTAGTAAGATGGGCTATTTGCAGACACAGTTCCTGCTGGTGGATTAACAAATCTTCATTGTTATCCTTTATTTCCAGCATTAACTGTTCATTGTCTTCGATCATAACATTTCAAATCTGGACTAATTTTTCATTCTTGGTTCTCCGGAGATCAATGTTTTCTCGGAGTTTACCTTCTTCGACTAACAATTGGTTACGTTTATCTTCTTGATCAACTTCCAATTGTTCATATTCAATCTCAAATTGGAGTTTCTCGTTTTCCAATTCGGCTTTGGTCAGCTCGAGCTTCTTTTGGATCACTAGATGTTCCTTTTCCAGAGATCTGTTTCTAGCTTCCTTGTTTTCCACATTCTGCTCAAGATTGTTCAGAGTGAAGAATAGGATCTTTTGTTCATCTTCGTATTTCTCATATTGTTTTTCGCGATTTCGTGGACGCAGTACCTTGCGTTCAGAATTTTCCCACTTCTTTTGTTGGTCACGTCTCATCATCTCATCTTGATTGATCGCTTGCTGTCGCAAGTATGTACACACTGCATCAGAATGAGAGACTTGAGAAAGTACAACAGCTTGGCAGGAAGGAAACTGCTTTCTCTTTTCCAGAATAACATGAAATAGGTGTCAGTCATTAAGCTTATTAATTATTTCATGCTAATGATAATGGTGTAAGGTGAATCTAGTCAAGTTTCTATTGCCCTTTCTATTCTCATGACATTTGATGAATAGAAACTATAATAATCATGCGGTTTGGGTACATTTGTCACAAAAGTTGATTATAATTGTGTAACGATAGTCCATTTAAAGGTAGTGTTGCTACCTGGTGTGGATTCAACATTCAAGTATCTTAAAATAATGATGTTTAAATCTAAACGCCTTTTATTCAACTGTTTAAACTCTAAACATCTAAACATGTTTAGCAAAAATGTGTATGTGGTTAGAATAAAAGTGTTCATTTCCTAAATGTGTAGTCGATGAGACACCTAATTGACCTATATGTTTAGGTTTTAAACGTGTTTAGACCTAAACACGTTTAAAATCTAAACACCGTTTTTGCAGTGTAGGGTAGATTTACCAGTTTCGGACGCTCAATTTCATTGTCATATCGACGACTTTTCTTTATTAGATAATTAACTGATGAAGAGTTATAAATAACGTGAAACGTCGCACCATAAAGATCATCAACAACATGACTTCAAATTGTACCATCAAATACTTAAAAAAAATGTCTAAGTAATAAACTGTTAGAAATTAAATTGGCTGTGTCTGGTTTTGTGTGCGATCATTTCTTCTACAATAGATAATTATGGTAAAAATTCATCTGCCACTTACACAAAAGTACTTTTATAAAGCAGGATATTGGTACTAAAGGATACAGTATCAATGAAACATCTGAATGGCTGATTAATGGTAGATTAATGATCAAATTCAGATGATCCTAACCATGGAATTTCACCTTAAGTCGGACAGCACATTTTATATCTCTACCAGAGTCGGACAGCTAAATGTTTGATTCATTTCTGAGGAGCTATGTAATCAATATATTTATGCTGGGAATAAGCTTAATCCTTATATCCATGTGATTGAACATAGGTGGATTATGTAGGGCTATTGCATGTCATTTTACATGTAAATAAAGATCAGACTAGTATATACAGTCCCCTTGTGGGGCTATGAAATAGCAAGGTGTACAGTGAATATACTGGAACCGTTCTCTCAGTAAGTGTCTGACAAATCCATATATGGACAACTTAGGCATTATAACAATTAATTGACATTTTCGAAGCCATAACATAATTTCATGGGATCTTTACCATAAAACCAATTATTCGATGTTGAAAAATACCTTAGGACTTGTTTAAACATGAGGTAATCTACTCACATGGCTGTCCGAAATGTGGTGAAATTAGTGTCCGACCCCAGGTGAAAATACATGGTCACCTTCAATTAGTTATAAGTGGCATTAATCCAATACTTGGTTATTGCTTTCATGATTATTCAAAGTCCCTTAACTAATTCTTATAAATTTTCAGAATGCTAGATACTACAGCAACAATGAATGAATTAAGAAAGTTGTTTTTTCCAATTCCATGTGTAGTGCATCAATAAACACTGAACAATATCTGCTAGGAATGAACCATATTCACAGATGATGAGATGAACACCTGGATTTCCAATATTTAGAGGTGTTTTGTCTGACTCAAGGTATGTGTCCGTGTTAGGGTAAATCTACCCTATACGGGATAAGGCGCTTGATAGTTAGCGTTCCTGTGATACCTGCCAATGTACTGGGAACTTTTGAAATTGGCAATGTCCGTCATTTTCCAAATAACCTGTGTCACGACCATCACTTTTTAAAACCCCTTCATCACAATCGTATGACGATCACTTTTTAGCCATGGTCACTTTTTACCCATGTAAAGGCACATCTTAGTCAGCATCTGCACGTCATGTGAAAAGTTCTAATTTAGCTAATGCTTTATTTCTACATAACTATTGTCAATGAGTTAGTATGGTAATGCATTTCATCTCAGGTTATTCCCATGTTCCTTCAAATATATCTTCGCTGAACCTTTATATATAATTCTTTATCACACAAATCCAAGAACAGGGAATTTCAAGTTTAACTTTTATTTGAAGTATTTATGAGTTGATGGCATGTATGCAGTGTGTACAAGTCATATTGATGACATTAAGATCCGCCTTTATACAGCGTCCTGGATCAGTTTATGCTGCTTCTGCAGGCATAAGATGGTTAATCTTAATAATTATGCTACTGAGGTAATCTGACTTAGCAGGTTGTCCCATGGGCGTGGCCATTGCTGGAGCTTGTTACCAGCGAGTTCTACTGATAGGACCTATCAGATGGGTACCTGCTGACACCCGAGAGGGCTGCAGTGAATAGTTGGAATTACCTCATTGGCTAATAATTAATCCTGCTAAGTCCGTTACTTAATGATCACATTATGTTTGTTGTCATGGCTACCATTTTCTTGGTTAAAGTGCAATAGGAACTATAAGTGAATAACAGCATGGGATATTGTTAACATTCATTGGGGGTGGAGCAGCCAAATTGTGGGATGGGGGGTGTAGATTTTGGTTATTTTCTATAATAGGGCCATCCTGAAAAGGTGTACCACATCCCCCATGGCTCCACTGCTACTGAACAAGTGAGACTTTACATGTCAAAAATCAATGTGGTTCATAACAAATACCGGTATTAATCTTAAGCCCTTATATAAGAATTACATAATATGAACTTTAATCTTAATATCAATCTATGTATTGATATATCCTAGAACTCTGCTGACAAAATGGTAGTTCAACCATCACTTAAAGCTCTGACTCCACGATCAGGTCCTATTTCCACACATCTGACCGATCTTTATGTACCAAATGTATGGAATATTTTCAGATTAGCAGAAAATCGACCTGGCCGACTCAGTCAAGCCAAGCCTTAACCTAAGTCTGAATTGCAAAACTGGATTAGGAAAGTCCTATAAATCCTGCCAGTGGTTGGCATCAATATTATATTCATCACGCATACTCGTGTATATTCGTACAAAAATGATATCACATCAGGAGCTTTATGTACACTCTAAAAATAATTGTGGATTCTACAAGGAGTCCCTGTAAAATTGAACAATGAAGCACTGTAATTGCATTGCAGTGGTGAGTGTGGTTTCTACCATAAGGCAATACAACACACACTGTGGTACATTGTACAAGGACGTTCAATGAAAATAACAATGTTTCTCTGGTAAATTTGGTACAAGAATTTCATCGTTATTTCGACAACACTTTTTAACAGTATTCATAATGCCCATGGGCATCGTTAATGCATGTACACAGAGTGATATTTATCATGGACTTTAATATTATAGGTCTAAATAGACTGTTCATACAAACTCTGATATTTGGATAAATATGAGTTATGATACTGGGCCTATAAACCAGCCATTTCCTACGATATGCATTTATAGTCATCCCAAGTGTTGACACTCTCGTAAGATCAATTGTCATATATTGTACATGGGGATTGGCTATCAACATTTGATGCAAGATAAAACAATAACTGTTGAATCTGCCGGGGATCCTCACAAAACTGAACAGTGAACCAATTTATTTGTAGTTTTCACAGGAAGCCCCAGGTGGCAGTTCATTGGTACAACGAACTCTGTGAAAATAATAATGGATCTCTGGCAACCTTGGGACGAGGTTTCTGCCGCTATTTCGATGACTTTAGCTGTGTCAAGGTCACGTGGCAATCAAATGACCTATCTCACTCTCTGCCTTTTTCTGCAATATTATGCAGTGTGAGGTTGGGTACCATTGTTCGAGATCAGAACTGTCATGGTCATGCGAAGACATCAACGTTATTTTCCACTATTGCTCTTTACGAGGACCTGCAGATAATCGCCTTCATCCCCGATATACCTATTGTCATAAGGAGAACTAACCTTAGCAGTGGGTGCCCTGGTAGGTAATTTACTAACCAATTCACTCATAAACCCTGTTGGTGCCTTGCTCGGAGCAGCAGTGACAACAATATTATCTGTGTCTGAGGTGTCCTCAACCTTTGGAATATTTGGCTTCTTCGGAGCTTTTGGAGAGCCTGGAAGGATTACGTTCGGTAGCATCTCTGGTGATTTGGGTGGCTTTTTGGCTACCTGAGGTGCATGAGGGTTCTTTGTGGGTGTTGGCATATTTGGTGCACTCGGCATATGTGTATTTGTGGGCACACTTAGATACCCGGGCTTGGTATTACCCAGTGCATTTGGTGAATCCACAGGGTTTGACCCAGTAGGTTC
The DNA here is from genome assembly GCA_949317995.1 of Acholoe squamosa. Classification (NCBI taxonomy): domain Eukaryota; kingdom Metazoa; phylum Annelida; class Polychaeta; order Phyllodocida; family Polynoidae; genus Acholoe; species Acholoe squamosa. The sequence continues at coordinate 12,910,265 of OX439042.1, forward strand.
ATTTGTATGTATTTTTGGCACCTTGCCAAATTTCTGCCCTTCATTATTAACATCGTGCACATTGATATGCAGGATTTGATCACCCCCTTCCTGTGTGTACAAATTAGGTACAGAGGGTTGATGTGGCTTCTGCAGCTCAGTAGGTGGTTTTATACCATCACAAGGTGGCACAGGGCAATGGTTAGGAGGCGTATCTAAACTATAAACAATACAGTAGTCATCATCATCCTTGGTCTCTTGTATGGCCTCAAGAGGCAGTTCTGCTGGGGGTCTGGTAGCCATGTCTATAACATTGTCCCGTAGATGATCCCGGCTCTCACGTCGAGGCGTAAGGCTGTTAGCTGAACTCTGGACATGCCTTTGCTGTCTTTGACGTCTGCAGAAGACGAACACCAAGGAGATGACCACAAGAGTGATGACCACACCTAGGACGGATGGGACGATGATGGACACCATGTTGGATTTCGGCAGTGGTATACCTGTTGATTCTCTAGGAACTGTGATTCGGCTATCTAAAGAAGAGATAGACAAGGGAGTGGTCATCATTTATCAAAACTGGGATGATGGATTCGAGGGGCGAAAACAAAATTGACCCCTCATGGTTTAATAGGTAGTCATAAAAAGATATTGAAAATGTGTGTTTTTTCCATCAATACATGAGCTCTGCCTAACGTATTTTATAAAGCATTAATGCATAATGAATCTTTATCCAGACACGTGGACCAATATTTCAGAACCAATTGAATATTTAAAATTCTCACTTATGATAGGTTAAAAACATTTGCCCCCCCCCCTACTAAGTAGTTTGGAGAGAATGCCTTCCCCCCCACCAAAAACTGTTAATGATATGAACAATGTACATGTATAGAGGCATGTAATTTAACCACTCTTTCATCTAGTATTGCTACATCTAATGGTTTTCACCTAATGGACTCAGATGTGCTTCATACTTGGATCAAAGATGTTTGTGGATAAACATTTTGATAAAACCAGCAGAGCAAAATAAAATAAATTCCCCAAAAAAATTCAAATACCCTTTGAACAGAAGAGGGAGAAATGTTGTGCTTTTGGGCACACTAGGCACCATTTCCTTTTCAATAAAAGGTAGATTTCGTCATGGAGGTTTTCTTACTTATACTCCATTCACAGAAGTTTATAGAACAGTAAGTCCGTGAATATAAGCATAATTTGACTTTAACTGTAGAGGCCTAGAAGATAATTCGAATCTTCTACACTGGCTGTGATACAAAGCTATGATAAATATATGGTGTTCCAGTTTAAAATCACCAGCAGTCTCAATAGTATAATGGTTAGCATGTCTGACTTTGAATCACAGAATGTTGGTTCAAGACTGCATGGGGAAAGTGTTTTGAACTTAAGGTAAAAGGAGTCTTTGTAAAAGCCCCCCCCCCCGAAGCCCCCTTTATCATTTTGGCAATTGGAGGATGTTCATTATTATGGATTTGTTTCAAAATTTTGGTCAACCAAGAATAAAACAAATCACACCAGGGGTTTGAACCTGTGTGGTCTAGATTTCTAGTCCCAGGCCTTATGGTGGCACAATAGGGTGGTTTAAACACTTTAGCTCGAATGGTTTAGAAGAAATGTTTCATAACCATGCATCATCCACCATTATGACCGTCTAAAATAGTTTTATAAAAAAAATTTCCATATTGATATGTTCCCATGGTTACAGAGCCAGAATGGAATGAAAACCTTCTTTTTTGGGGTTCTTTGGCTTTGAACAGCACTATGACATGGAATTATTGCATAATTAAGAGATATGAGGAATAAGAATTCAAAAAGGAGTCTCTTCTGAGGGTGTTTTTTTTTGTTAGCAGATACTCCAATTATTAAGGTCTACAGAGCCATTTGAATTTCCATAGTTCCCAAAAAATTGGAAACAATTCCAAAAAATCACTTTTTTTTGGCAACTATGGAAATTCAAATGGCTCTGTAGACCTTGATAATTGGAGTATTAGCTAACAAAGAAAAAGCACCCTAGAAAAAGACTTCCTTTTCAATTCTATTTCATCAAATCTCAGAAATATATATAAATTCCATCTCATAGTGCTGTTCTAAGACAAAGAAGCCAAAAAAGAACAGTTTTGTTCCATTCTAGCTCTGTAACCATGGAAACACACCGATATGGGAAAAAACTATTTTAGACAGTCATAATGGTGTATGCTATGCATGGTTATGAAACATTTCTTCTAAACCATTAACACTAAAGTGTTCTGCTCCAATCACCCTATTGTGCCCCCTTAACCACTGCACTAGATTGACCAGTAAACGTTTCAAAGTGAAATTACCCTGTTTATCTATAATTGATTACTCTGTCATAGTAGTAGCATATCATCATTTAGTAGATGTTCTCACATTCACAGCATCACCTGAGGACTCATGGTGTAATGGTTAGCACATGGGACTCTGGATCCCAGCACTGTCTGGTGTGTGGGTAGGAACCCCATATGTGACAGAATTTTCCCAAGAATTACATCTGCTATTCAAAAATGACATTATTCATAAACCTGCTGCTTCACTTGGCCTATTTCACAAAACCTCCTCCCAGACCTGACCCAATTCACAAAACCTCCTGCCAGAACTGACCTAATTCATAAAACGTCCTGCTGGCCCTCCAACTGTAGAATGTGGAAATAAACCTACAGTAGGAACAATGGGGGGCAGAGCCAGGTACAGTATAACCATTAGTTAATGCCTAATAGATGAATCAATGCCTGACATTAAACTTTGCTGACCTCCCTTGAAACTAATTTTCCTTTTTAAAGATTTTTACACCAAAATATTAAAAAGTCCCATTGGCCAGAAAGAAAAAAGAGAAATGGTGAAAACCCGAGTGCTAGTCTACTAGTTGTCATTTAAGACATTAGAATGAAATGGCCCATCTGTAAAAATTAGAAATCTCCATAGCAAAACACAGACCTAAGCCTCCTCTCATCAGGGGTGACCACATGATATAATGATGTAACATAAGGGCGTTTGTGGCATAAGGGCGTTTGTGCTTTAGTGCCATGTTGTGGCATAAAGGCCCATGGTTGCCATTAGACCTTAAACAGATACCTGTTTGAGGCCTAAAGGCTGTTTGTGGTATAAGGGCCCGACACCCCTTTTGATGGCGCTTGAAAATTTATAAAATTTCTGTGTCATCAGTTTTATGAATTGTCCTCCCAAGATGGTACAACTGCAAACATCCAATATGATTTGAAACCCTGAAAGTTAGTGTCAGTGATCATATGTAACGAACTGTGACTGCGCTGTATGATAAGAATTTAATGTAGTAATTACATAAGGTTTGGTAAGGTAGTTGTACGAATGTAATCATGAGTGTACACTAGATCTATATAGAGCTAAAATGCCATTGGGGCGAAGGATATGACTGCGATATGAAGGAGTCTAGTCCAAAGATCTTGAGAAATCCTCCTGGGTATGCTTACCTTGCCAGTTTGCTATAACAATGTGGAATTCACCCGGTATTGTAACACCTCCACACTCGTACCACGAAGGGCTCACCCTGCCTGTGTACGTAAGGTTATGGGTGTCTCCGCAGATCTTCCCGTACAGGAAGTTATGATTAATGTGCTCCCGGTAGAAACCTTAAAATAGTTGAAATCAAGTAACTTTTCATCAATGGATATTTGGATTCTACTTCTCACCTCAAATATACCTGTTACTACTGTTGACTGATAGTTTACCTTGCGTTTAGAATAAATTACAGGCTGTTACCCAATAGAGGATAATGAGCGTCGGAAAAATATACACCTTAGGCCAAAGCTCAACATCATGATTGAGAACCAAGGCATAGGGTGAAGGGTACATAGGCAAAGGATCACAGGAAATAGGTATGACTGAGGGTTTTCTCACGAGGTGAACCTTCAGTTATGCCCAATTTATTCCATTTTTTTTTGCTTTAAATGTTCATAATTCTATTAGGATGGCATAAAAGGTGATTGTTTACATTTTTTTGGGATGTTGTTTCTGGCTTATAGCATTCTTTCAAACTCAGTGTGTGGCTTATGATATAATATATGTGGATGGGGCTTACCCTCGGGGTTTTGTGGCAGGTGGGCTAATTTATGCATTGTATATTCATGCACCTTTTTCTTCAACCAGTGCAGTTAAAGAATTTTCCCCCTTTTTATTCTTTCTTTATAATGAGAATAGGACGACTTTGATTATAGATGTACATACCAAAGCCACTGGGACAGCTGGATTGTGGAGAGAAGGTATGCGAGGTTTTGGGCATGGTCTCGTCGTTTTGACCGATAACTTTGCAGTGGTCTGTGCCATAGTAGTTGTTGACTGGAACCCGGTCTGCGACATCCAGGTATGGGCCTGAGAGCAGGTTACTCAGCAATAACTTAACCCTGAAAGGTGATGATGTGTTCAGTTTTGAGTTTGAGTAGTGATTCATTCCAAAAGCAATGACACAAATTCAATGCATATCAAACACTTGAAGTTATAAATAGCTGGCATTGTCCATTCCCATAGCATATTTCAGGTATCTTTTTTTTTTTTAAATACAACGTTGCAGCATAGTATGTAGCCCCTAATAGGACATACAAAAAATATTCTTGCGGGTACAGAAGGATTCCTGCAGGTAAAGAAGGATTCCTGTGGATACAGGAAGATTCTTACTTTTTTATGGTTTAAAATTGAAGAATTACCTACATAAAAATATTGCCAAATATTTGAGGGAAGTCCTTTTATAGTCCTTAAGAAAATCACCTGCAAGACCTGCTTCTGCACCTTCAAGAAGTCTTTCTGTATCTGCAAGGATTGCCTTGCATACTCAACAATTATTTCTTTACCCACAAGAACTTCTCTGTACCCGCCAGAATTGTTCTTGTACTCACAGAATTGTTCCTGTACCCGCAAGAATTGTTCCTGTACCCACAGGAATCCTCCTGTAAACACAAGAATCCTCCTGTACCACAAGAATACTCCCTGTACCCGCAGGAATACTCCCTGTACCCGCAGGAATACTCCCTGTACCCGCAGGAATACTCCCTGTACCCGCAGGAATACTCCCTGTACCCGCAGGAATACTCCCTGTACCCGCAGGAATACTCCTACACCCGCAGGAATCCTCCTGTACCTGCAAGAATTGTTCCTGTACCCACAGGAATCCTCCCGTAAACACAAGAATCCTCCTGTACCCACAAGAATACTCCCTGTACCTGCAGGAATCCCCCTGTACCCACAGGAATACTCCTGTACCCGCAGGAATCCCCCTGTACCCTCAGGAATCCCCCTGTACCCACAGGAATACTCCTGTACCTGCAGGAATCCCCCTGTACCTGCAGGAATACTCCTGTACCTGCAGGAATACTCCTGTACCTGCAGGAATACTCCTGTACCTGCAGGAATACTCCTGTACCCACAGGAATACTCCTGTACCCGCAGGAATCCCCCTGTACCCACAGGAATACCCCTGTACCCGCAGGAATACCCCTGTACCCGCAGGAATACTCCTGTACCCGCAGGAATACTCCTGTACCCGCAGGAATACTCCTGTACCCGCAGGAATACTCCTGTACCCGCAGGAATACTCCTGTACCCGCAGGAATACTCCTGTACCCGCAGGAATACTCCTGTACCCGCAGGAATACTCCTGTACCCGCAGGAATACTCCTGTACCCGCAGGAATACTCCTGTACCCGCAGGAATACTCCTGTACCCGCAGGAATACTCCTTCACCCGCAGGAATACTCCTGTACCCGCAGGAATACTCCTGTACCCGCAGGAATACTCCTACACCCGCAGGAATACTCCTGTACCTGCAGGAATCCCCCTGTACCCGCAGGAATACTCCTGTACCAGCAGGAATACTCCTGTACCCGCAGGAATACTCCTGTACCTGCAGGAATCCCCCTGTACCCACAGGAATACTCCTGTACCCGCAGGAATACTCCTGTACCGGCAGGAATACTCCTGTACCCGCAGGAATACTCCTGTACCCGCAGGAATACTCCTACACCCGCAGGAATACTCCTGTACCCGCAGAAATACTCCTGTACCCGCAGGAATACTCCTGTACCCACAAGAATCCTCCTGTACCACAAGAATACTCCCTGTACCCGCAGGAATACTCCCTGTACCCGCAGGAATACTCCCTGTACCCACAGGAATACTCCCTGTACCCGCAGGAATACTCCCTGTACCCGCAGGAATACTCCCTGTACCCACAGGAATACTCCCTGTACCCGCAGGAATACTCCCTGTACCCGCAGGAATACTCCTACACCCGCAGGAATCCTCCTGTACCTGCAAGAATTGTTCCTGTACCCACAGGAATCCTCCCATAAACACAAGAATCCTCCTGTATCCACAAGAATACTCCCTGTACCTGCAGGAATACTCCCTGTACCCGCAGGAATACTCCTACGCCCGCAGGAATCCCCCTGTACCCTCAGGAATCCCCCTGTACCCACAGGAATACTACTGTACCTGCAGGAATCCCCCTGTACCTGCAGGAATACTCCTGTACCTGCAGGAATACTCCTGTACCTGCAGGAATACTCCTGTACCCACAGGAATACTCCTGTACCCGCAGGAATACTCCTGTACCCGCAGGAATACTCCTGTACCTGCAGGAATCCCCCTGTACCCACAGGAATACTCCTGTACCCGCAGGAATACTCCTGTACCCGCAGGAATACTCCTGTACCCGCAGGAATACTCCTGTACCCGCAGGAATACTCCTACACCCGCAGGAATACTCCTGTACCTGCAGGAATCCCCCTGTACCCGCAGGAATACTCCTGTACCCGCAGGAATACTCCTGTACCCACAGGAATACTCCTGTACCCGCAGGAATACTCCTGTACCCGCAGGAATACTCCTGTACCCGCAGGAATACTCCTGTACCCGCAGGAATACTCCTGTACCTGCAGGAATCCCCCTGTACCCGCAGGAATACTCCTGTACCCACAGGAATACTCCTGTACCCGCAGGAATACTCCTGTACCTGCAGGAATCCCCCTGTACCCACAGGAATACTCCTGTACCCGCAGGAATACTCCTGTACCCGCAGGAATACTCCTGTACCCGCAGGAATACTCCTGTACCCGCAGGAATACTCCTACACCCGCAGGAATACTCCTGTACCTGCAGGAATCCCCCTGTACCCGCAGGAATACTCCTGTACCCGCAGGAATACTCCTGTACCCACAGGAATACTCCTACACCCGCAGGAATACTCCTGTACCCGCAGGAATACTCCTGTACCCGCAGGAATACTCCTGTACCCGCAGGAATACTCCTGTACCCGCAGGAATACTCCTGTACCCGCAGGAATACTCCTACACCCGCAGGAATCCCCCTGTACCCGCAGGAATACTCCTGTACCCGCAGGAATACTCCTGTACCCGCAGGAATACTCCTGTATCCACAGGAATACCCCTTGTACCCGCAGGAATACTCCTGTACCCGCAAGAATATATTTTGCATGAAAAAAAGTTTTTTTGGTATGTCCTATTAGGGGTTCCGTAGCAAAGTATACAAATCGACATCATGAATTTAAAGATAACTGTACATTTGATAACAGTTACCAAATGCTTTGAAGTAGAAATCGGAAGTATCAATTATTCAAGTGCTCCCCCATGTAAAAGACATTGTGTGTTTTCAGGAAAACGGCTATGAGATCTAGGGTCGGTAGGTCAGATTTAGAAAAAAAAAGAAGAAAATGATTGACTTATACAAAAATGTGAGGAAAAATAACTAAATATGTAACAGATATTGCTTGTTTAAGCTCTTGACTTGGGGCTCGCAAATAATCGTCATGAAAAAATGTTAGAAAACAGATAAAAAGTTATGAAAAATAGTACTTTTTTTTTTTTATCTGCAGAATTGAAAAAAAAATCTAGGAATACTGTAAACGTACATATTGCGCAGGGGGCATAGAAATTTCTTTTTTGCCCAATCATATTAGCACAGATACAGGTTGGGTAATACAGTAAAAATGTGTGGGAAATTTTTGCGCACATCTTATTTTCGCGCACTACATAGTGAAAATATGTACTGCGCGAAAATTAATACGTTTACAGTAGTCCCAATTTTCTAGGGTTCGTTTGGTGATTGGAAACAAAACTTTTTTTGACCTACGGGTAAAGGTTAAGTAGCATTTACCTGGTGTGAGAATTGTTACAGAGGACTATTCCCACATAGAGCCCTGCATACAGAGTGATGTATGAGTCCCCTGTACATTCTGTTCTCTCTCTGCTGTAGTCAAAGGGTGCCTTTATCAGACACTGAGGGTCACTCAGACACTGCAACTCTGTAAGACACAATGTGATCGGACAAAATAGAGGATCTATAGATCAACACAGCAAAAAGTGGTCATTTTTAATAAAAGCTGTTGATAAACTTCATAGACCTTTCTATTTTATACGGTTAACTTAATGAAAATGGAAATGTATATCCATTGGGAAAGCTACTGTGTTATGTACTATTTTGGCTTATTAATCTCCTAATGTAAATTGTTTGCATATAATATGGACACTACAAGAAAATTCAGAGCATTACACTAGAATTAACCTAGACACGACTAAATTCATGAAAAATATACCCTTTCTTGACGCATGGGTCTATACTCACTGTAATACTAGATATATAAATTATAGGCGGCGAGCTTTCACACTTCTGCAGGAAAAGGCTGGGGATTTTTTTCCTTTACTCTATGATATCATAACTTTAATCATAAACCAGATCTGAGTTTAAGGGAAATGCGTTTGAATTCGGCATATGAAAAATGAAATAAATCTGGCTTATAGGTGACGATTTTCCGCTTTGATTTGCTATAAGTGCCATATTATGATAATGGTTGTGAGCTACGGTGGTCTGTTCTCCCACACTGCACTTTAGTCTATAAGCCCAGGAGGCTAATTTGAAATGACCTACTACTAACCCCAAGGCGCTGGAAGAAATATCCATGCTTAGCAGTATCACTTTAGGCGATGAGAGTCTGTGACTTGCAGTTGTTCAACTAACCAGCAATAATCACTTACTCAGTGGAAGTGGGACCACAGCAGATACATAGACAGAATTATTCCACGATTTCTGGGATTCTGAGTGCTTTTTCTGGATATTGCCATGCACATACCTGTCGATATTGCACACCATGAAGGCTGTAGCATCACTTTTGTAAGGCGTGCGGTTATCCAAGGATAACAAACACGCAGTGCGGTTATCCATGGATAACCTGCATGACTTACATGTCCTTACATGTCATATGTTACATGTTAAAACCTACAAAAAGTCTCACAACCCAAATCCAACTCCCTATGCATTGCGCCACAGGGACTGACGAGAGGTGGTTGGCTAGAACCAGGTCTGGATACGATACAAAGCCCGGGGTGGTCACTCACATATAACTACTATACATTCAAAGTGTGAAAATCCCCAGCATTCTGGGTTGTGACCCTCCTAGCAAGCCTAGCCGGGCACCAAGGTGTGTGTACCAAGGTGTGTGTACCGCGGGACGCATTCAAACAAAGCCAAGCCGAGACGGGCACCGAGGTGTGATACACGGTAGGCAGGACGAGTCCCGGTCCGGGTGCATCTTTTTTTCGCCGTGTGCGCTGTTGTAGTCCGCTGCCGGGTGACAAGGTTTATGTACCGATTGTGTACAAACACTTTTTTCGCTGTGTGCCGCTGCCATAACCTCGAGACGCATTCAAAGCAAGTCAAGCCGAGATGGGTGCTGTCGCTGTCTGCTGCCGGGCAATGAGGTGTAAAAACACTATTTTTCGTCGTATGCCGCTGCCATAACCGCAAGATGCATTCAAAGTAAGCCAAGCCGAGACGGGGGATGTAGCTGTCCGCTGCCGGGCGCCAAGGTGTATGTACTGATCATGTACACACTATGGCTCGCTTCGAGTCCCGGGGAGTCAGAACAATTTTTGTTTTCAACTTGAATTTATTGATATTCTATTGATTATCTATTGGTATCATGGAATAAAATAAGTAGTCAATGGATAATTCATGACTTGTGTGTGTAAGCAAAGGATAATTACACTTGGGCTATGCCCTCGTGTAATTATCCTTTGCTAACACACACTCATCATAAATGATCCATTGATTACTTGTTCACTAAACAACCATGGAGTACATTGTAGTCGATCCACACAACCTGAGGGGGGCTCCTTGAGGGGGTGGATCCCCCACAATGTATGCCTGGGAGGTTAGCTCTGTATTTATTTCATTTTTTTTTCAAGAACAAATTCTGAGCTTTATTTGTCATAAGATAGGACATGATACAGTATATTATCAACTTGATGACAACACACACAGAATAAGGCATAAACTACCTATCTCTCCAAAAGAATAATATTGATTGGAACAAATGATGCCAACCAAATTCCTCAAGGTGCCACCTTCATATATATGTTGTTTTGGTGACACCTTTAAATGAAATTCCTGATCTGCACAGATCATAAAGTAATAACGATTTTATCTTATGTGTCATGACAGCGACTTATAAAGATACTTTGTATATCATAACTCCCCCCTACCCTCGCTCCCCCCATCTCCCAACAAAAAAACAAAAAGTCAATATCTTCACACCCTCAGTATCGCTATTTAGTGTAAAATGAATTACATTTTAGGAACCATGTCCAACATCATTGTCTTGGATTTTTCCTTGAGTATTCAAGAAGACATTGTTTAAATATATTTTGGGTTTTGGAAGCTTCTTCAGATTTTTTACGATGCAAACACCATCACCTTTGTTTGTCTCTCATTAACAGTCAGCTTATTGGTAGAAGACCAGGTGAAAATGTTATTTATGGCAGTATTCAAGACATGAGAAATGGCTTCTACATTTTTACCGTGAGCATATAAGACTGAATCAAAGGCATAGAGCATAGTACTATGGACATCATTGGGAGAAATACAATCATTAATATATATAAAAGAAAAAATAACGGTCCCAAAATGGAGCCCTGTAGGACCCCACAGGTTAAAGGTAAGATGCTAGATCTTTTATGGTTTGCCACTGTGCACTGCTGCCGCCTCGATAAATAATTTTCAATCAGTGTTAAAGTAATATTTTGAATACCATACTGTTCTAACTTTTTTGATAGAATTGAGTGCTTTACAGAGTCAAATGCCTTTTTTTATGTCTATGAAGATAGCTATTGTAATGTTACCCTTAATTCTATTTTCCAAAACCTCATCGACTAATTTAGAAATAGAGTCTAAAGTTGACTTCCCTTTCTGGTATCCTCCCTGTTTTTTTTTTTTTTCGATCAAATTCCATTTGGTACTAGGTGCTTAGAAATTGCAGTATGTATTAGTCTTTCTTAATGCTTACAAGGGACAGGCAGTACACTGATGGGTCTGTAATTGGAAATTTTAGTAGGATCTCCGCCCCTAGGTAGGGCTGTGACTGTAGCTATCTTCCAACTATCAGGGATATTATTGTTGTTCATGCATAGATTTATGATTTTTATAAATTTTTAAGACATGTGTATAGCAGCAGCTTTAAGAATGTTTGTTGGTAGGTACTCAATGGCTGAGGACTTGGAGACATCAAAATTGAACGTGACCAGGCAAGCAAAACCACCCCTCTGCAGCAACATTTGTTATCAAAGTTCATCTCAAGATCTTTGAAATGAGACATCATTGGCTTACATGTTCCCAGTAGTTATGTCAGAACCCCCTCTTGAACATAGGTCGTTATTCATATTAGAAATCGAGGATTAAGCTCTAAATACATTATCAACCTTAATCATGTCTAAAAACACAATAAATCAGCCTTTTTCATAAAACAATACATAATAATATGGTGATTTTATCATAGATTTTGATACAGAAGGAGTTTTCCATTTCTTTTTTTCAGTTTTGGCTTTTTGGTGAATATCCCTGAAAATTGGCATAAAAATCTGCAAATTTTGATTATTTGAATGGTTGCCACGGCAACCAAGAACAGGCATATAGGTTGATTTTTCATGAAAAATGTTCAATTTACCATCCAAATATGGGCCATTTCTACTGAGAATGGTGCATTTTAAATGAGACCATTGAATTAGCTTATCATATGTAGAGGACGGTGAAAATATCTGGGATCACCGGGACTCGAACTCGGATCTCTGGCATGACATTCCAGCATGCTAACCATTACACCACGATCCCTTGCCTGATATTTCCACCTTCCAACTACACCTGGATCAGTATGATACACACTAGGGGAGCAGTGATTACCAGGTAACTGGCACCTGAGGGTCAATCTACCAGGTACGGGGATTTCTGGTCCCCTACACATATTTTTATAATGATTTTAGAGTAATTTTGCCCCTCAAATGCCCCCTGGTGGCCAAATGGGGAATTAAAAAAAGCCCACGGAGGGGTGTTTTACCTTGATGGGTCACAAATTTCCCTAAAGCAGTAACTATATTCTCATCTGAGAAAGCTAAGTCCAAATTATGAGTCCACTGGCCAGTGACGGGCCAATATTTGCAAAATATTTATTAATAAAGCCAGATGTTTCATCCAATGAAATTGTCTCACCATGGTCATTAACTAAATTAATAGTTTTAGACCCCTTGTTGTTGGTCAGTATAACATTTTTCATTTCAGCCCAAAACCTTTTAGAGTCATTAATCAAGTTATCAGAGAGCTCTGAATAATACATCTCTTTAGCAAGATTGATTTCATTGTTAACCTCATTCCTGGTAGTTTTAGCGATATGCCAGTCTAACATGGATATTGAAATCTGAGCATCTCTTAACAGGGTATTTTTATCATTAATGCACTCGAGCAAATGATTTGTCATCCATGGTGCTGGCCTATCTTGTACCTTATATAATTTTACAGGACATTGCACATCAAACATTTGCTTTAGCATGTTTTCATTCCACAACGTTGACACAATTATCAAAATAATCCCAATCACATTGGTCTAAATCACTTAAGTATTGTTACATGTCGAAATTCTTATAAGACCTGCCTAAAACTTGGCGATAAGTCTTCTTAATCTGCACACAATATTCGCTCACATGAACGAGAAGATGATCACTTAAAAAATGGAAGTTCAGTGGACCAAAAGATACAGTTGAATGAGAGTTTGTAAATATGAGATCAATACATGTATTGGTATCATAGGTTGTAGTTATCTCGTGAATTAACTGCTCGAAATGAAACTGGTCAAAAGCTTCATATATTTTGTTTTTTTTCTGCTGAATTAACAAGTACATTAACATTAAAATCTCCAATAACAAATACATCATACGAGTCTAAGTCTTCAATTTGTAATAATAGGGCTTTCATTGTATCACAGAAATTGGATAAATTTCAATTTGGAGGTCTATACTCATTACAAATAACGGCTTTTTTTGAGTTTCCTTTGACAGATAATTTTATGTTATTGTGATTTAAAAGTGATTAAATTCATATAATTTAGCATCAAAATAAGCCACATGACAAGCGGTGTGGGTCGAGACATGTTGCGCCACGGGGGACATTGCAGACATGGAACAATGCAGACACAGTGCAAACCCTATTGGCTCAAAGCAGACATGGGACTACAGTGACTGACAGTTTTCTACCCTTCTATCCACAAACTCGGCATGGACTCTGAACTCAGTTGGTACTCGTGCTTCTGAGTGAGCTACCATGTGCTAAAGTGATAATGGACTATCCCAAGGGGTTGATGTTAGGTCTAAATAACTAAATGTCTGGGCAAGCCAGATAATAATGTGAGTTGCCTAGCATAGCTTCAGAATCATAAAATATATATGGCATTATCCGAATATGATATGAAACATTGACAGTAGTGCGGATTTCCAACACTACGTGGTAGCACCATCCAGGAGGGTGTTCCTCCTATAGTAAAAGGAAGAGCTAGCTTAAAATGCCCTTGTTTCCAGTCCTTTCTTTTCATGTAGCTATAACTTGTCCCTTCTGTTGCTCACAAGTGGACATTCAAGTATGGTGCTCAAAAAGGGGATTTGAGTAGGTACCTAGTTGGGAGAAGTCAGTCAGTATAATATACTATAGAGTGTGTGACATGAGTATATACCTGATAGTGCAGCTCTCTCTGTTTTAAACAAGGCAGGTGACTTTTCAGACTAATGTGGTGAGCGCAAGTTGAATGGTCAAGCAGAGCATGACTTCTTTTGAAAAGAGGGTACCTGCTGACAGCTCTTTTACCATAGGAGCAACACGCTCCAGATAGGTCACAAGCCCATGCTGACCCGCCGCCCCCCCCCCCCACCCATACTCTACTTTACACGTCCTGGTTATATGCTAATTTAGGTGACAATTTGATTTTGGCTCCCTCTCGATCTATCAAGAATTGATGGAATTAGCCTGGTGCACAACATTAACACTGAAACTCTATGGTAATTCATATAGGCTCAAGGGTTACATTGAGATTATTTCTGACCTACCTGCTACAGAAGGCATAATTTGTTGTGGTATATGTTCGTCACATGAACCAAGTATAATTCCAAAGGCTGCCTGTCCACTGAAGTCTGCCTGGTATGACGTCATCTCACCCAGGCCCTTCTCCCGCAGCAAGATGGCCGCCTGAAAGGATGAGGAAGGCAGGGTTTGCTTCAATCAAACAGCTGATTCTTCTTTTCTGTAGACCAACAGTTATATTTAGTTTAAAATCGAATGACTGATGCATTGCTAATTCTATACTCATATGTTTTTAATGCCCAGTTGTAATACCAAGTGGGAAAACCCTAAACTTGTAAAATGATCTACATTATACACACTGTATATCAATTTGCTTCTTAAGGGCGAGTGGCCGAGTTAAAAGTGATAAGAGACACTTCATTGATCAATAAAAGATGCAACCCTAACTAAGTTAGTAAATAAATCTGCCTATAAGGCCTTTAAATATTTTGCTATTTTTGAGAAGAAAAACAAATGATGGCATTTAGAAGGTAACATCTGACCATGAAGATGCTGACTGACCATTTGGCCTAAATCCAAACTATATCCAATTGACTTTATCCCTTTTCCTATATATAGAAATAAAACCCTACCTGTCTTGGATCGCTGGTCATAATTGAGGTGTCCCTGTGAATATGAGTTGGTTTGAGTAGCTCGAAGTCCCTGGTGAATCCGAGGGTGCTGTTAATGCCATCGGAGGCCATGGTGACTGCCTTGTCTAATTCCACCAAGGGGGATCTGGTGTCTATCTTCCAGTCCACATGGTTCTGGGATATCAGCAATAAGCGGAGTGGGCGGGGGGGTACCCCACTACGTAGGGTTATTGACACCTGCAAAACGAAATATCATGATTTTCAATAAAGATAGACACAAGAAATATGTGCCAGTTCACATGTCACTGGGATATCAGCAGTCGGCGCAGGGGCGGGGGGTACCCCACTTCGTAGCATACACATTGTGCTGGAATTTGCGATATAACTCTCAGAGACGCTAACAAAAGGGTAGGACTACGACATGAATCACTTAATGTAGTATCCGCATTAAGCAGGCTTAATAGCATACTGGAAAATAGACTAAGGTGAGTCAGAGCAATGTTTCCTGGTGTACAAGTGATAGTTTGAACAATTTTTGGAGTAGACTTATCAGTTAGATATCACGGCCTTGGCCCCCATCGTCACCAAGCACTTCTCGAGAACATTTTGTACGAACTAAACCGCTGTATTTGTGATATTAATCATACATCGCAAGGCTATACCCCCCAACTAGACCTACTCAACGCAGCCCCCGCCACCCACTACGGCTAGAAGGCTGATTATAGTCTACTGCGAGATGGGACACACCTGAATGACTATGGTATTGAACAAGCCGGTATGGAGATAGGACGCATCATGATTGACAACCACCACTGCCCTAAAACCCCAGGTGTCTCTGTGATATAAAGGTACGACTGCACGTAAATGATAAGGCTACAAGGCATGTAATACCGAGGTCTCATTATGATACTAAGAATATTGGTGGGCTTAATGGTTGGATCAATTGCATCAATGGTGTTTTGTGTACATATGGTAATCTTTTTATGTCCGACCCTGCATCTGCTCGCACATTCTGGTCACACAGAAGGCCTAACTACTTTATTGGTGTTATTACTATATCTTTCAAGCTAGAGACGACTCATGGAACAGCTCAATCAGCTGGAGGACCCTATTGTCACCAGCCCGTATGCTGACCAGCGTTGATGAAGTCTATCAGGATCAAAGCACTGTTCCAAAGAGCTACAAACACCAAACTATACAAACACATCCTAGTTAGCATCATCACACTAGCTTCTGTGAACTTAACTGCAACAAACTAAGGTAGGATAAACCCATTTACTCATTATAATCTACCAGAAGCCAACGAACTAATACAGTGACTGAATGGTGCTGAACTATGGAAACACACGCCCTGCATAAACGGTGACTGCCCGACCGACCCAACTGACATTGGTGTACTAAACTCACTACATTTTGACAAGAAGATCTCTATTATTATTATTATACCCACTCTTCTACAGTACATGGTGTTTTTTGCATTATTATCTTATATTATATTGGGGATCATTTTTATTATATACAATAGTTAGACCAGGTTGATTACTATTCATAACTCTACGTCTACTGAGTCATTAACATAAGGTGATTAGTTAATGGAAAACATGTTAACTCTATGGAAACACAGATGCATTTGATAACCGTTGATGGGTTTATTATCCCTCACACCAACTAACACACGCCCTGTGTAATCCGAGAGCAACACACAGTAAATCTTGCACTGCTTTGGATACTCAATTCCATAGTATTTATTTGAGCCAACATATACAGGAACCAAGTATGACTAATACAAACATACAACACATAAACATACTATGCCATAAAGGAATCCACTGCAACTCATGTGACTTTGGAAGCGCGGAGCCCCAATGACAATGTTTTGGAGTGATACGCCCTAATTGATCCGCTATCAGTCCTGGTTGAGTGTACTCCCTTGGCTGCTACTTGTCACACCCCTGGTAATACAACCTGGGGTAGACCTCCCCCCTCCACTTTTCGTTCTTTACACTGATAGGTATATTATGGGTGCAATACAGCACAAACAGACACTAGTAAACACACAATAATTTCTGGATAGCCTTAAGGGGATTACTATAGTAACCTGTAATGCTAGAAGTCTCAGCCAAAAGAAGCTGCTAGACATGAAACTGAGCTTAGACTGTGACCTTATGTGTCTGTGAAAGCTGGTTAGATGCACAAAATGATTCCTTAATAAGCTGGCCTGGAAAAAAAGTCGTAAGATTGGATAGGCAAGAGCAAACTGGTGGGGGGCTGTTGATATATATTGTTGAATACTTTAGTCCTTACTGTGTGATGCTCAAGGAAATGTGCCTCATTGAGGAATGTATCGAACTACAGACCTTACGGATAGACAGACCAACTTACAAATCCATGCTAATTATAAACATTAACAGGCCTCCTAATAAGGATTTAGACATCTTTTTTGATAGATTGTGTGTTTACTACGTATGGTTGACAGGAATAAATTTGAGATTTGGGTGGTTGGTGACCTGAACATCAACACATGCGATAGAAATAGTGTCGGAGCCAAAGGTTTATTTGATAAATGTAGAGAATTTAGTTTAAAAAGGTTTAAAAAGGTTGAACTCTATCAATGAGGGAATCTTCCCGCTAGCATGGTCAAAAGGAACTTTTGTGCCAATTCCCAAAAAAGGGAATTTAGACAATATTAAAAACTGGAGACCCATCACACTACTTCCATTACCTAGAAATTACTTGAAAAGGTTATTCACAAAAACCTCAGTGAATATCTAGAACACGAGAATATATTAGATAAAAACCAATATGGTTTCCGACTGGGGTGCGGCACCGCTGATGCTATATTTAATGTAGTATAAGACATACATGATAACCTAGATGATGGGCTAATAACAGTGGCTTGTTTCATCGACTATTGCAAGGCTTTTGACTGTGTTTTTCACCCCGCTCTAATAAACAAAATTTGCTTGCTAAATATACACGGAAAGCTTATAAAATGGCTTGTTGACTGCTTGGCCCATCGCTTGCATGAAACGATAGCAAATGGCACTGTATCTAAAGAATCTCCTGTTAATTTTGGTGTACCACAGGGTTCGATACTAGCCCCACTGTTATTTGTCCTGTTTATAAATGATCTAGGCTCTGTCATCAAAAACTGTAAGTATGTTATGTATGCGGATGATGTCGTTATGTATGTAGGCGCCCCATCACAAGCCGAGGCAGTTAATCTCATTCAAAGTGATTTGAATCGTGTCCATGAATGGTGTGTCAATAACAAAATGACCGTTAACCAAACAAAGTCCATGTGCATGCATTTTGGATCTGCCTATAAATTAAAAAACCTGCCTGACCCTATTGTAAGTTTTGGGAACACAGAATTGCCAACTTGTCAAACATATAATTACTTAGGAGTCGATTTAGATACAAAGGTCAGTGTCACACCTCATATTAATAAAGTAAAAAATCATTTGGAAACAAATTATACAAATTATGTAAGCTTCGAAAATCATTGACAAAAGAAGTGAGTCTATTAATCTTTAATGCCATGATTGCCCCAAGCATAGACTATTGCTCATTCTATACTGGCAGTGCACATGTTGCAGAACTACAGAAATTACAGCGAATGCAAAATTCGGCACTCAGAGTATGCCAAGAGGTAAGAGTCAGGCAGATTAGTGTAGATGATTTACATCTCGAGTGTAAGGTGAATAAATTAGATAGGAGAAGAGAAATTCAACTATTGAACATAATGTGGAAAAAGGCTCATAATGGAGAAGCGCAAGTGTTACAAAATATTAGAACCAGAGCAGACAGGAAAATGAAATTCGCGAAAAGGCGCGCTAAAACCAGCTACTACCAAAAATCTTCTTATTACAGAGGTGTAGAATTATGGGATAAGCTAAATCCTGAAAAACAGTGAATACAATCTAAATTGCGATACAACAATGCCATTAAATCTGCCGGCCTTCTATAATCTTATTATCCCAATACTAGAGATAACTATGAATACACTTCCCCTTGCACTCGAGTAAGCTTGTTTATATAATTAGTATTTGAGTTATTCTAAACTATACGTTAAGATAATTATGAATATTATCACATTACTCTGTAATAAACCCCTACTATAATAAACTGACTAAAAGGACAATTAAGTGGCGCAGCTAAGCTAGCCAGATTAATTGTAACCGTGACTGGCTGCTGAAAACTGTCCCATAGGGACGTGTCTGCTGATACCTGCAAATCAATATCATGATATTTTTTTTATAAGATACAAGATATCTCTGAGTCCACATGGCATTGGGGTATCAACAGTAGGCAGATGGGTTGTGGGGGGGGGGCACACTCCGTTTCTCAGAGTTATTGACACCTGCAAAATAATACCATGATTTTCATTGAAAATATAGACACAAGATGTCTGCCAGTCCAATTGGTTTTAGGATATCAACAGTACTTAGCATGGGGGCGGGGTGAAACCCCGCGTCTCAGGGTTATTAACACTTGCAAAAAGAAATATCATTTTCTATTAAAGATAGACACAAGATATTTTTGAGTTCACATGGTATTGAGATATCAACATTAAGCAGACCCGGAGGGGTACACCCAATGTCTCAGGGTTTTCGCCACCTACAAAATAACACTATGATTTTCACTTAAAATAGACACAAGATATCTCCCAGTCAATATGGAACTGTCATATCAGGGTTTCAGAGTAAACACAAGATGTCTACCCATCCAATTTGTTATAGGGTATTATCGGCAGATAAATTGGGTGCAGTGACACCCTCATAAGTAGGGTTATTGACACCTGCAAATAAAAAATAAATATCATAATTTTCATTAAAATTAGACACAAGATATCTCCCGGTGCACATCGTACTGGGGTATCAGCAGTAACTGAGTAAATATAGAGGGTGGGGCGCCAAACAACTCTGCAGGGTTATTGGCTCCTGCGAAAATGTATGATGGCTTTCTTCATTTTGAAGATTTGACCACAAATGCACACTCAGAATGTCGTATAACCTACATAGTTTTCTAAAAGCAGAAATGGAATGGTCGGACGCTGTGAACGTGACATTAAAAAGGAAAGCGAAAGTGAGGGAACTTCTTGGCAAAGCAATTCCCTCACTTCCAATGAATTAACTTGATACCCAACATGTAAGATTCAGCATATATACACGAAGATGCTTTGGTGTAGGATTAATGTACAAGACAGACGCCTTTCATGTGTATGATTGATAGTTGGGAGTAGTAACCCAGGAGGGTCTTGCCAAAGAGGAAACGAACACTAAAAAGTAAATGTGCACGTTTTTGTATTGCCAAAGGACCTTTCTTAAACTAAAAAAAAAGACCACTCCCCCTTTCACTGCCCCTATTAAAACCATTTTTACTAACGTGATGGTAGTCTTCCTAGGGGCACATGAACTCCTAGGCCAAAGATGGAAAGCTTATAAAAGCCTCTAATGACCCCACTTAGAGTATCTTTTGGTCTACCCCCAGCAACCACCATGGAAGTTTATACAAAACGATCTGAACTTGGCAGTACATCATGGTCTATATGCTGTGCCACTTACTTCCCCATGGTCAGGTCAAAGCCAACCAGGTCTGCTGATATTGGGAATTTCCACTTGTTTCTGATGTATATATACCGGAGTGACTGGTAAGGGCCGCTGATGTTGCAGCAAGTGCATCACGCCTATTGGTAGGATTGCTTGCCAGAACTTTATAGCCACATGTTGACAAGTGTCTAAGAGAGTGATCAGTTTTTAAGAACAGGGGGGGGGGGCTGGTGGGTTTGAGAAGGGGGTTCAGAAAAGGGTGTATTCGTATGCAATTTTCTGCCTTTTCCGGGGGGCATCAAAAGATGTTGACACCTCGAGAGGTGCGGGGCTAGATTTTTTCGTGCATCCGTGCATAAACCCATCAGCCTTCCCCCCGTTGTTAAAAAATTATAACTCTCTAGGAGGGTATCGGCACCGTATGGTTGGTGTGGTGCATGATCTAAATGACTAGATTATCATCCCATAAAGTTGTGTTTAGGTCAATTTTAGTGGAATGCTCATAACTTTACTTGTAGCGTCCACATGTGCAAATGACCTACACCGAGGGATTCACAAGACAAGTATCTTTTAAATAATGGGTATTGCTTAGCAGGCCTGACAAGGAGAGTTTGTATTTTTGATAGATTTCCTTATGAAAAGTCCCAAAACTTTAGCAACAACTTCTCTGAAAAGTCACCCTTTCTTGTCGTATTGATCTATAGCCACTGGCAGGTAAACTGGTCTTGGGAATTATGACCATAGTATCTATAAATATAATCTTCTAAGTAAGTAATTAGAGTAAATCATGGTTCACCTTTATGAGCACCTGAGGGCTTATAAATCAATATGGTCCCACTGGGCACATCAACATTGATTCAGCGTTGAAATAATGTTTGCAATGTTTGCATATCAATGGTTGATATAGGCTTAAAATATAGTTGAATTTGAAAGTTGACACAACATAATCAAAATCAACTGTGATTCAACATCTAACCATCAGCGCTGATTCAACGTTTGTATTTCTATGTTGATTCAACGTTGACACAACATTGATATGATGTTGAAACAACATTGATATTTGTTAGGGCATTCTTTGTTGACATGTCAATGTTGAATCAACATTGATTCAACATTGAAATCAATATTGTTGATTCAACATTGACAAATCAATGTTGAGTCAACATTGAATTGAGAACAATATTTCAATATTGATATGTCAACTGTTGATTGGATATTGAAATGGTGTTGATTGACAACATTGAAATAAAATCATTGAAAAGGTGTTGAAGACAGGTTGATCAACATCATCAACACAATATCAGCAGGTTGTCAACGTTGATGCAACGTTCTGTGCCCACTGGGGTACACCTTAAGATAAGAGCATGTAGCAATGGCCAGAAAACCATCCCCAGTATAGTGTTCTATTAGGTTATGTGGGCCAGAAAAATTGCTACCGGTCATTATGATGTGGCCTACGTGCCCATCGCTTAACCAAGCTAGGCGGTGCCAAATTCACGGTCCTGTACTAATTTCCCTGTTGTCATGGAACAGATACTGGACTCGTGTCACGTTAAAAAAATCCCCCAAAACGTTTCCATAAACAAGATTAATTTTTTTTGTCATCAGGCCAAATAAAAAAAGTTTGTTTCCAGTTACCCGACCTAACCTAGCAAAACAGTGCCGACCCTACACTCTTTTTTTAATTTTAGAGAATTTTCATGAATTTTTGAGAATTTTTTCCTATCTTCAAGAATTTGTATCAATTTTCCACGAATACATTCTTTGGAAGTACAGTTAAAGTTTTGTTAGGCATATCTTTTGCATATTTCTTTCACATTTCTCATATGATTTAATGTTATTTCCGTGATTTCAAAGAATCAGATAGATCTGCCCATACATTTCTATACAAAATCAAAAATAAAATAAAAGCAGAAAGGACAGCAAGTTCACTTGCTGGGAATTGGCCTCACTTCTCTTTTTCTAAGTTTCAACAAGCCAGTAGATGAATGGGCAGGATTTTTTTTATTTAAGCAATGTTCGCTCCAGCAGTACCTGTTTTTGTACGGTGGGTATTTTCCTGAAATGTATGTACTTCAAAGGACCATAATTGAGAGGGGGCAACGAGAGATTTTACAGAGAACAAATACTTCATGGGCGTGTATATGTTATGTCCCTAATTTGGCCCATTCATTGGAGATGGGGGTGGCGTCCTCCCAAGAGCGATGCTGAACTTGATAAAGTGTTGACCTGTCTGTTTCAATAACTCCCATAGTACCCTGTCAATATAAATTGATTAAGACAAACCCTCACTCCATGGCTTTGCTACATCATGCTGTAGCTATTATTTTTTACTTATACCACTATTCTGGCACCTCCCTTATTGTTATGGCCTCGTCTACCAGTGCCTTATCAGGGCTTATTACACGACTTCTGTGATTTTGGGTGCTTTTTCTGGATATTCCCATGCACATACCTGTCGATATTGCACACCATGATGCATGAAGCATGACTTTTGTAAGGCGTGTGGTTATCCATGTAAGGAGGCATGTTATCCATGGATAACATGCCTCCTTACATGGATAACATGCTTTGTTACATGTCCTTACATGTCATATGTTACATGTTAAAACCTACAGAATTTTCATTGCCAGGGTAGGGGTCAAACCTGCAGTCTCCTGATCCCAAATTCAACTCCCTATGCATTGTGCCACAGGGACTGACGAGAACCAGGTCTTGATATGATACAAAGCCGCTGCAATAACAACGATGACTGCGGGATGCGTTCAAACCAAACCAAGCCAAGCCGGGCGCCGAGGTGTGTAGCCCGGTGGTCAAGTGGTTAGCGCATTGCACTCAGCTGCTAGATGTAGGCGGGATGAGTCCCGGTCTGGGCGAATCTTTTTTTTTCGCATCCAAACCAAAACAATGGCTGCCGGATGCCGAGGTGTGTGTACCGATTGTCTATTGGTCAGAATCCAACCAGAAGCTGTCCTCATTTTTTTCGCGTCCAAACCAAAACCAATGGCTTCCAGGCACCGAGGTGTGTGTACAGATGGTCTATTGGTTAGTATGCCACCAGAAGCTGTCCGCATTTTTTTCGCGTCCAAACCAAAACCAACGGCTTCCAGGCACTGAGGTGTGTGTACCGATGGTCTATTGGTTAGTATGCCACCAGAAGCTGTCTGCATTTTTTCTACGTCCAAACCAAACCAACGGCTGCCAGGCGGCGAGGTGTGTGTACCGATTGTGTACACACACTATGGCAGGCTTCGAGTCCCGGGGAGGGAGAACAATTTTTGTTTTCAACTTGTTTTTATTGATATTCTATTGATTATCTATTGATATCGTGTAATACAATAAGTAGTCAATGGATGTGTTTACACCTATATTTCGTATTGAATCCAACGTTGTCATGTCGAGTTAATAAAATATATACATCCTCATATAGCCTAGATGATCCCTCCATAATATTAACAATAAAGAAGAATCCATTGATCATTGGATTCTTCTTTATTTTAAATATATAGGACATATCGAGCATGGAGGGATCATCTAGAATGTCTAAGGATGTGTACATTTTAATATATCAACATGACATGGTAGGACTCAATTAAAAAAAATGGGTGGAAAGTTGAGCACTCGCCGAGAATAACAATGGCTTCGAACTGGGGAGGATCGCATGCACTTTCAAAATGTCTTCTACAGCTTCTATTCTTGGGATATCAGGTAGGAATTTTATATTATTGTAGGGGTTTGTTCCCTCCCCGGGTGCGTTGAGCCTCCAGAGGCCAGCTCACTTGGTGGTCACTCCCCCTATGTATACCATACCGATCCAGAGGTAGGTGGAAGGTGGAAATGTCAGCGGGGCCGTGTTGGTGACAGGGTATGTCAGGCCAGAGGAAGTAGCTCAGAGGAAGAGCTTCCGCTTCAAAGTTGGAGGGTCCCGGGTTCGAGTCCCGGTTTCTCCAAGAGACGATTTCGCCGACCTCTACATTATCATAGAGGAATAGGTGGTATCACCCTAATATGACATAAATATGGAGGCCCACGCTCAATATTCCTCAATATACAAACCTTGGGCCTCCACATTTATGTTATATTAGATTAAAGTACGTCTTGGGCACCGCTGTGTGTTGAATGATGACATAGCAATACTCACCCTAGCAGTGCCTGTGTATGATGTAGCTATGTTCCTGACGTGGACTTCATGGCCGTACCGTCTCCCTATGTTACAAGGTGTACAGGAGACAGGCCTGTTCTCAGAGTCCATTTCTACTTCACAGTCTCCAGTTGAGGACGTCTCCAGGGGCCGTGTCACTGGGTGAATAGAAAAATGAAGATGAATACCGTATTCGTTTTAATAAGTGCACTGGTGCCGACAAAGTACTAGGTGCTCCAAACCATAATCCAAAAATCTATTCTAATAAAAGCAACCCCTAGAGCTCAAGACAGATTGGTTTTGTCCTAGAATTTTTCATTTTTACATTTCTTTGGATGAATTGACAGCAGGGGAGGGGGGGGGGGTGCTCTTATGACTCAAATGCAGAGGGGTGTGCTTATTAGAGCGGGTGTGTTTATTAGACATGTAATGCATACGGTACTAGGGGTCATCTGAAGGACATTGCTGATATTAAAGAAAATATTCAACATACCAGATGCAATTTCCTAAATCCTTGTTTTATCAACAGGAATTAGGAATTGGATGACACATTTATAAGCAGAAAATTCCAATCACGGTCGTTTTTTAACCAAGAGATAAGATGATATATTCCTAGTTTACATACACTAATATTTATAACTATGATTTCCAATCTATACGTTATCATTCATAACTTAGATCTACGTATTCTATGTGGGTGAGTTCCCATTTCCTCGATTTGCCACATGAATATTGGCTAAGAAACCTCAAATTAAAAAGAAATCCCAAATACAAATTTATGTAAGGGAACGATTATATTGTTACCGGTATTGATACCCAGGTGGAGCCACTGCTCCCACTACAAGTGTGTGCTACCTGTACAGGTGTGTGTTACCTGTCAGGTGCTGACCTACATTGCTGCTACCAACCCTCATGCTGGAGGGTCTGGTGCTT
This sequence comes from Acholoe squamosa, assembly GCA_949317995.1. Taxonomy (NCBI): domain Eukaryota; kingdom Metazoa; phylum Annelida; class Polychaeta; order Phyllodocida; family Polynoidae; genus Acholoe; species Acholoe squamosa. The sequence goes on from OX439042.1 coordinate 12,935,905, forward strand.
GGTCACAGCTGGGAAAAATTCTTTTGTTTTTCTTTTGTTTTTTCAATAAATAGGCCGGTAGTTCTGTTAAACTGGCCCAAGTCCATCACTGCGTTATTCCCTTGTCCCTCTCACCCTAAAGGATTAATGTGGGGGGGGGGTGAAATTTTTCGTTCAATCCAATAAGATCTATATATATATATATATATATATATATATATATAAATAAATAAATATATATATATATATATATATATATATATATATATATATATATGGTCCTTATACACAAGGTGCACCTTATATGTGACCCATCCTAACAAAGTGGTACTGAAGTCGCACATTTAGAAGCCTAGATATGGCCCTTTCAAGTGGTATAGTGTCAAAAATATCAGATTTTTCAAAATTGATATTTTATCATTTTTCTTACATATGGGTAGATATCTTTCAGAATCCTTGCTTACTAAACTGAATTTAGGTCCCAAATGCCTAAAAGACATAGATCTAATTTTAATGGTTATATAGAATTACATAGGAATAATATAGGATTCATAGATTATTAAATGTTTAATATGTCAATTATCTCAATTTAATAATTTTTTAATCGATCCGACTAAATTTTCCTAAAGAAGTTCTGGAGAGGGTCACCTAGTTCAAATATGCAAGTGTTATATACCAAATGAAAGCTCTTGATGAGCTGCAAATGAATATGCCAATAACTAAACATTTTGCATGTGCGACTTCCGAACCGTTTTGTAAGGATGGGTCACATATGTGTAATATCATGGTTTGTATATTTATAATGCACACTCTGACCTACCAGTGGTAGTTAAGAAGAGCAGTACCAGGTACTTCTTCATCTTGTATCGTGGTGGGAGCCTGCCAGCTGTGTTTTATTTTGTCATGGACCTTTGTCCCAGGAGGCTGCATTCAAACCGTCACGTCAGTCCTCAATAGGCGCCCCTTATCTGAATATCATGAAGAAGAATGCCTTTAGATAAATCTTAACTTAGATCACTTGATTCTGTTATGTTGAGTGGGTGAGTCTAGAGGTCTAACGCCATTTCGACAGCTAAGGTCACATTCATGGCAAGAACTACATTACATAATTTCACAGAGGAATGTGTCAGTGCCCACGCATATGTGCACCACACACATCCCGAGTGGATAGGAAAGAGGAGATATAAACCCTTTTTAAGTGGGCTAGGGAAGCCCTCTGTTATGTTGAATTAAAGGGTTCTGTTGCATGAATGCAGATTGCAAGTACAACGCGTTAATTATATTGCCAAAAACCGTATATTGCCTTTTTACAAATTCTGTCACCAGCTTTATTTGGTGCATTTTTTTTTTCACTGTGTTTCCGTGACTCTAATTGTATGTTGGCATGCAACCATCTTGGTACTTCATAGATGTTTTTCTCTGGCCAAATGACTAGAGTAGCGGGTCCATGGTTGTCCAATGTTCCCAGCCCAAGGCTAATATTAGCATCTTAGTACATGTATTTATTACTATATTTTTTCTTCGCAACCAATTGCTGTGACGGCATTCAACACTTTAAACTACACCTGCTTAATAAAATTCCAGGGCACCCCCTGGACTTGTTCTACATATGCTGTAAATGTGCTATACCTGATCTGTTTTTGTATACATATGCCGGTTAAAGTACCTCTCTTTATTTCCTTGGCGTAGTTCATAATTTGCATTTATCATACAATTAGCTGAATGGTCTGGAGGTCATTACACAATAGACGAGAATATACCTATCCTGGTTGTGTCAAGGTCGAACCGTTGCACAAATGTTTTCTCACTTTGTTTTTCTCTCTGTCTCTGCATAACAAGAATAAAACAGTTACACAATCCTTTTCTCGCTGTGGAAAAGTCGTTGTGTGTTACTTTGTGCCGACACAATGATGAAAAACGGCAGTTACTTTGGACCTTCTTTTTTTTTTTTTTTTTTTACTTTTTGCCAATAGGGCGTGTCTTTAAGTCATAGGAGACACAGGAACCAGTGTAAACAAAGAGACAGAAAGTGAGGGAAAGTCAAATCTCTAAACATGCCGCTCCCCACTGACAGATTGGGAAGGAAGACAAGAAAGTGCCAAAAAACGGACTCGCCTTTCACACTTTTGATGATAAAGAGTTTGCTGCCAGATACCGCCTCTCTAAAGACATTGTCAGAAAACTGGTAGCGGAGTACAAACTGTAAAGCAAATTCAAAGGGAGCAAGAAAGGAGGATGTTTTGTTTTTTTAAACCTAATTTTTCTTGAGTCAAAATATATGCAAACGCCCTATGGCCTATGTTTTTACATCAGGATCTTTCAGTAGGGTCCCCCATGTCATATGTTTGAATTGTCAGGTCATATGTCACTAAACTACCTATGTTACATGTCACCTAAGCCAGTCACGTCCCATCTCTATCTTACTGAAGCACATATGTCATGTAACAAAAATTTATTTAGTCATGTCTCCGAGGGCCATGGCACAGTGGTCTACACCCATAAATATCCTTTTCCATAAACAGCCATGAAACCTATAATTAAATCAAATAGTTTAATCTATATTTTCTTGTAACATTAATACATATGTTTTTTTCAGTTCTTCCTTATCTTGAGATACTTTGCATCTGGAAGTTTGTATGCCATGACAGGGGACTCTCAGAAAGTCTCGAGGACTGCTGTCTGCCATGCTTTGAAAGATGTCGCGGGCTTCTTCTACACCAACAAAAACAGATTCATCAAGTGGCCCCACACCTTCGAGGCCAAGATGGAAGCTGTGCTGAAGCTATGTAGGCACAAGGTCAAACGCAACACCGAAGAGGTAGAGCAGAGGACTTCATTTTTTTGGGGGTTCGTTGACGGTACCCACATAGCTGTCAAGACTCCGGAGGAAAACGAGAGCCCGTATGTAAACAGAAATGGATACCAGTCCATAAACACCACAGTAAGTTTGTACTCTGCTTTCTATTTTAAATCTTACATGATTGTATTTAGGATCGGCACCTGTAGTATGAAGCAAGGCCTCCATATTTTTCATTTATACATTAATCATTTATCAGCTCTTTACGGTGAAGATAGCTAAATATTTATATGTTTGTTGGCACCAAGAAAAAAGACTTAACTACATATTCTTTTTCAGGTGGTCACAGAAAATCAAGTACATTGATCCCAGGTGGCCCGGCTCCGTCCATGATGGGTATGCCCTAAGCTGCTGCCCTGTTGGCAATGAGATCAAGTCAGAGGTGTTGGAGGACTTTGTCCTTTTAGGAAACGCAGGGTAAGAACTTTTTTCCCTCCCCTTGTTGTGAAAACAAGCATAATTTGATGTCATTAAGGATGAGACATTCCCCCAAGATCAGAAGTTATAACATATGGCATCGCAAGAGCAGAGTAAGCGTAGAACAAGCAATAGGGATCCTGAAGCAGCGTTGGAGGTGAGCATGGTTTATGTCATTCATAAAATTCTCTTATTTATCATGATTTGGTCCATCATCTAAGGGTTTATAAATGCTATGGTTTTAATTTTATTATACCTTCCCTATATTGAAAGTAACCATTTTGAATTCCTGGTCAACGTATCCCCCTCTCCCAAAATGACAAAAGTTGTTTTTTTAGGGTCCTAGACTCACCTACATACACCACAAGCCACAGACAGCAGCCAGAATCATCTGCAGCTGTGCCTGTCTACACAATGTTGCCATCGACCACGGGATCTGAACAGTAGATGACCGTGATGACCCTTACAGACCCCTTGGAGTTCCCTTGGCTCAGCCAACTCAGGGGATGAGGCAAGAGGAAAATGCCCGCAACAAGAGCTTTCACCAAGCTTACGTCGAAAAGTTTTTCTAATGTAAATCCTGAACAAACCTTCTGTAAATAAATGGGCTTTTGAATGCAAATTACCGTGAGAAATATGTTATCTCTATTTATCAGTATTTATCTCAGATATCAGACCACATAGCATGTACAAAGAAGCTAATTTAAAGTATCTCTGAGATAAGCATATTCCTAGGCTTGTATTGATGTCTGTGCAAGATAACCTCAGGCTTTAATGACATATAATATATGTAAACATTTTCAAGTCATACTTAACTAGATATACAAGAGAGACCCTACATGTACAGAAAAAAGCTCCTAAAGTGAATATATTTATTTGTAGCCATTGTTTCTACTGTAGTTATCTAGGAGTTTTTTTGTTTCACCTAAAGGAAAAGTAGGTGTATCATTATATTTGAAATAAATAAAATCTTTCTCTTGAGATCCAACACAGTGCATAAAGTCTTTGTCCATTTTTGGCTTATGAATTACTACATAAATGATATATATGGCTTAAGCTATTTTCCTTCTTTAGCTGCTTTCCTTGCTTCTCTTAAATCCTAGCCCTTTCTGCTTTTCATTTTGCCTTCTCCTCACACAGAGCTATAAATTCATTTCTTGTGCACCTAATCACTGTGGTTTCTCTGACTTTCTTTGTTCCTTGGGCCTTTTGTGCCAACTGTGTTTTCATTTCTTCCTCTTTCTTCCTTGAAGTCTCTTTGACTATATTTCGCCACCTTTGATCTTCCTCCTTCCTTCTCTCCTTCTTTCTCTTCTCATGCTCCCTCTTTCTCTCATCTTTCTTCCTCCTCTCTTTCCTACGAGTCTCCTTGTCTTTCTCTTTTCTTGATATCTTTGTGACCTTCATCTTCTCTTTAACTTTCCTGAAGTCACTTGTACCAGGCTTCCATATATCCTCCTCCTTCATGGTAGGCTCTGCTCTTCTTTTTGAAGGGTTCAGTTCCATGGCTGTTACTCCAGGTATGCTTGCAAAAGAAGAGAAGGAACCACCCCCCTCCCCGAGCATGAGCCTGAATAAAATTTTTAAAAATTTAAAGGTCAATTTTAATTAAGAATGTATGCATTTTTTTTTTATTAAAATATGATGTCCATTCTGTAAAACAGAAATTCACCCCTGACCTCCTCCACCTTCAGGAAATCTAGCGCTTTAGCCTGTACTCCCTACATCTGCATCTTCTTGGATGGGGGTCCGCTTTCAGTCTTTTTGATTTCAGGTTGTAGGGTGTTGTACTGAGGAGAAAATAAAAACCAAAGTTCTAGACCTGCAGTTTCCTAGTCTATGACCGCTGGGGAATTATTACCCAAGAAATATGATAAAAACTAAGACTTTTATTATTCCCATTCTCTCTCACCTTTCTCTTCTGTTTTTGAGTAAAGTCGGACGTCTTGTCTCTGCATTGTCTCACCGTATAGTGTTTCTTTACCTCCATGTTAACATACACTGTAAAAAAAGGTCAGAAAATATCATAGTTATAATTAAAAGGGTCTGTATGACCTGTTCTTTTTAAAAAAAAAATCAGTTAAAGAAAGGGATTTCTGTATATTTATATGTAAGTTTTTTATACACTCACGTGCCACGTCTCTCCATGCCTGGCAGTGCACTTCCCTTCCAGACTGAGTCCCTGAGAAGTCCAACTTGATAGCAGCATGGTTCATGTTGACTGTATCCATCAGAGCATCCACTTCTTTCCTCCCCCATCTGTCTTTATTCACCGTTTAGGTCCTCTCCCTCACTTTTTCGAAGAACTTGCATTTGAATTTCTATCTTTTTGCTCAGCTTCAGCCAGGGTAGCAGGGAAGTTGTTAGTGTCATATAAAGTGTCACCTTCAGCTGGTGGAGGTGGATAATAAACCAAAGCTGAGGCTTCCTAGTTGACCAATTTGTCATCCTTGCGCCTTATAAGAAGCTGCCTTTATTTTTTGCATGCTACAGGCTTGACTTTAGCATCCTAAAAATGAAAGGAAAAGTGATATTAAATTCCTCATTAGAACATAATTTTCCTTATATCGGTAACACAACGAGAATATAATATAAGTTGTCCCAACGATAAAAATGTAAACTTTTCTCGTTGTGCAAAGACGTGACTTTGGCAGCTACAGAAATGCCTGAATGCCTGAATGGCTTAAATATGCAAGTCATTTACAATTGTAAGTTATTTATACTTTCCCTGGAATAAAAAAAGACAGTACATGCATAAGAGTCACAAACCTTATCTCTTTTTCTCTCCATTTCACTCTTGTTGTGAGGGAGGTACATATACATAAATCAAGACCTTTATTTTAAATGTAGAATAAAAGTGGATGGGTTCATTACAGAGGCGTACCAAGGGGGGGGGGAAGGGGGCCTGTCCCCTCTGAAATTGGGCCAGGCTATTACTCTTAACAACAGGAAAAGTGGGCCGAAAACCTGCTGGTGCCCCACCTTTATTTTCTTAGGATTCTTAGAACTTTTAACGGATGCAGGCTTAGAAGGTCCCTTAACTGTAGCCTGAGAAGCCCCTTTCTTCACAACTGTTTTTGGCTTGGTGGGAGTTGGTTTTGTTTTTTTGCCCTTTGCCTTTTTTGAACAGTATTCATGGTACATTCTCTTTGTGGCAGATAAAGGAAGGATTTATTTTCATTGAACTGAACCTCTATGATGAAAATTATATTATCGTTATGTGTCTGAACTACCAACAAAGTTAAAGGCTGGTTTGGACTACTTTACAGATGATGGACTGAAGTTATGTCTGGAGGAGGGAAGATTCCTCTAGGGCAGATTAATTTTTTAGGAGAACAAATATATCTTCAACAATAAGAATATTTGGTCATTCTCACCTGCAATTCTCTCAACGCCTTTATATTTCAGGCACATTACCTCTGTGAGAGAACAACCTTCAACTACATAGCCCACTTCTATGTCATCCAGAAGTCTCTTTCTGTGAAATAAATCCATTCACTGTTTAAACTCATTCAGATATAAAATAGTATTTTCTTTGTCTTTAACACAAAAGTTGACGACTCAGTTTACAGAAAGAGACTCGTGGTAAGACAAGCATGAGTTTTGTTGTCTTACAGCTTTCAATGTACCTTGAGTCGGCCACTTTGTTATATATATATATATATATATATATATATATATATATATATATTTTTACCTTCATTCTGCAACTTTAAATGCTGTCTTGATTGATTAAGACTCATGGCCAATTAACCCTAAAACTTACCTTCGTCTTCAGCTTCCAGTAGGAGTCATTTAGATGGTACCCTGTCTTTTGTAGATCTCTATCGGCATTCTGTATGCTGTTCACAGTGGCTTAAAGAAAAAAGGTAAAATTAGTAAGGCTCTTTGACAGAAAAAAATAAGCCATGTATTTCATCCAAAAATTATTTTATCCTAGGGACCTCTTTACTTATAACGCACAGAAAGAGAACCAAAGGAAATATTATGTTAAAGGGGAAAAAATGGTATTTTTGCTTTTACTATGATACACTCCACTGTACTGGAGTTCAAATCGACAGTAGACATTGGTTTTCTTTGATTATCTTAATTGACAAACAGGGAGGGCATGTCAGCAGGTTACTTACTAAGGACTGTGTCCCATCCTTCCTTGCGAATCCATCTTTACCTCTGGCTTGCAGGAAAGCCTTTTGGTTGAGGGCGGTGTACATTAAGTACCTTTGCATGCCCCTCACTGTAGCCTTGCCTGGGGACTTAAAGGGAACCTTTTTCTTTGAGGTAGCTCGCTTGGGGGGAGGCTCCTCCTCCCCTGACACCTCTTCTTCTTCTTCTTCTTCTTCTTCTTCTTCTTCTTCTTCTTCTTCTTCTTCTTCTTCTTCTTCTTCTTCTTCTTCTTCTTCTTCTTCTTCTTCTTCTTCATCTCCTCCTCCCTTCTGTCTATTGGAAGTTGAAGGATTAAAAATATCTGGTAGGTCGAAAGACCTGTGTCTGTCCTCGTGAAGTTTCTGTCCCTCATCTCCATCGCCATCGTCTTCACTGCTGCTGGAAGGAGAATACCCTCTGGTATTCTAAAACAAAAAAAAGACCCATCTTTACTTAAGAAACAATGAGGATAGCTTGTTTAAGTGCACAGAGCGTCAATAAATTGTCGCTCTGACAGCTTCTTCCCTATTATTGCTAATCCCGGCACATGAAGAAAACCAAGGTAACGCCAGGAAAGGGGAATAACACCTCCGATATTACACATGAAAAGGATCACCACATTTTTTATATCTTTATAGCCATTAAGTTCAATGTTTTACTTACTTCTGGAGAGTAGAAGGCCATGTTTTTTCAGGGCAGGGGCTCTATCCTCGCTGGAACCAAAACAGTTGCCGTTGGAAGTGAAGTTGTGATTGAACTGGGTCGAGTTACGCTGGTTTCCAGTGCTGTGTGACAGAGTCATTGTCACAGCAAGAATTACACAGCATTTATTGAAAATAAACTTTTGTTGTAACAAAGGCTCTGGTTGCAAAAAAGCAGAACCTATTGTGTAACGGACCAAAAAAGAAAAACTATATTTGCTGATTTGGGTGTCAAAGGGTACCATCAAGTGGAAGCACATCTCACGATCTGGCCATGTTTTCAAGATGACCGTAGAATACAGTGTGTATTTCAAATACTCTGTTTGCATATTCCAAATGTTGTGGTCAAACAAGTCACATACTGTAGAGACAGAGAAATGGGCAGTGTGTGTGTGTGTGTGTGTGTGTGTGTGTGTGAGAGAGAGAGAGAGAGAGAACAGTGTTTTGCCAAATTAATGCATTTTCTTCATCATACATATACCTCAAAACTATTTCAAGCCCTTGGGCTAGTGCAGTTTATAACAATCCTATGAACTCAGGGCGTAGCTTATACACAGAGGTTTACTTACATAGGACCAAAAAAATATTTGTGTTTCCAGTAACCCGACCGACCCTAGCAGAACAGGAGGGTGTTGCTCCTATAGTAAAAGAAAGAGCTGGCTAAAATGCCCTAGTTTCCAGTCCTTTCTTTTCATGTAGCTATAACTTGTCCCTTCTGTTGCTCATAAGTGGTCATTCAAGTATGGTGCTAAAGAAGGGGGATTTGAGTAGGTACCTAGTTGGGAGAAGTCAGTCAGTATAATATACTATAGAGTGTGTGACGTGAGTAGGTACCTGATAGTGCAGCTGACTTTTCAGACTGATGTGGTGAGTGCTAGTACTTTGGTGAAGCAGAGCACAACTTTTTTTTAGAAAAGAGGGCACATACTCACAGCTCTTTTTACAATATAGGAGCAACACCCTCCTGGGCCATTCAAGAATTTTCTCATATTTTTAGGAAATATTCTAAATTTTTAAAATGTTTCTATACATTTTGAGGATTTTTATATATTTTCATCCATTTTCCTTTTTTTATATTCTTCCTCTCTTTCACAGTTGTCAACATTTTCCATAATCATTTTGCAATGAAATTAAAGAATTTGATTAATCCATTTATATGTGCCCTAACATTTCCTATACATATGTAAAAGAAAAAAAGAAAAAAAGAATTCCCACCTACCGACCCTACCCTTTCAAGTCATGTTACTGGAATTAAACAGTATTCTTTTTTGGCCTAGAGTATACTAAGAAATAGCAACCATTTCAGGCCCTTTGCTGCAGCTTATATTGTTCTCTCCAAAAGAATGTGTGCCTAATAATATTATGAAGGTGTAGCTTATAGACTAGGTCTCACGGTATGTGTATTTTATATGGTTAGAATATGTCTAAAACATATTCATTAAACCTCTATACTCACTGCATTGTAGTCCCCTACACTACAGTATGTATATATAATATGGTTAGAATCTGTAAAATGTATTCACGTACCTCTATACTCGCTGCATTGTAGTCCCCTACACTACAGTATGTATATATTATATGGTTAGAATCTGTAAAATGTATTCACATACCTCTATACTCACTGCACTGTAGTCCCCTGCACTACAGTATGTATATATTATATGGTTAGAATCTGTAAAATGTATTCACGTACCTCTATACTCACTGCATTGTACTCCCCTCCACTACAGTATGTATATATTATACGGTTAGAATCTGTAAAATGTATTCATGTACCTCTATACTCGCTGCATTGTAGTCCCCTACACTACAGTATGTATATATTATACGGTTAGAATCTGTAAAATGTATTCACGTACCTCTATACTCGCTGCACTGTAGTCCCCTACACTACAGTATGTACCCTGCTAGCACAACTCATCCAAATGATGTCTTTTTTACGTAAATAATATGAGTTTTCACGTAACAATGATGTCAATTGCATGAGTAGTGCTAGCTGGGTATATATTATACGGTTAGAATCTGTAAAATGTATTCACGTACCTCTATACTCGCTGCATTGTAGTCCCCTGCACTACAGTATGTATATATAATATGGTTAAAATCTGTAAAATGTATTCACGTACCTCTATACTCGCTGCATTGTAGTCCCCTACACTACAGTATGTATATATTATACAGTTAGAATCTGTAAAATGTATTCACGTACCTCTATACTCACTGCATTGTACTCCCCTCCACTACAGTATGTATATATTATATGGTTAGAATCTGTAAAATGTATTCACGTACCTCTATACTCGCTGCATTGTAGTCCCCTGCACTACAGTATGTATATATTATATGGTTAGAATCTGTAAAATGTATTCACGTACCTCTATACTCGCTGCATTGTAGTCCCCTACACTACAGTATGTATATATTATACAGTTAGAATCTGTAAAATGTATTCACGTACCTCTATACTCGCTGCATTGTAGTCCCCTACACTACAGTATGTATATATTATACGGTTAGAATCTGTAAAATATATTCACGTACCTCTATACTCACTGCATTGTAGTCCCCTACACTACAGTATGTATATATTATACGGTTAGAATCTGTAAAATATATTCACGTACCTCTATACTCACTGCATTGTAGTCCCCCCATTACAGTATGTATATATTATACGGTTAGAATCTGTAAAATGTATTCATGTATCTCTATACTCGCTGCATTGTAGTCCCGTACACTACAGTATGTATATATTATATGGTTAGAATCTGTAAAATGCATTCACATACCTTAATACTCACTGCATTGCAGTCCCCTACACAATTCCACCAAGTCGCTAATGTGTATCCGGTGATGCTTACGTATCTTCAGCTTCAGCAAAACTTAATTCCTCCTTTCATTGGTGAAATGTAAGGTGGTTCTCTGTTGCAGGTGGAGAGGCAACTATTAGATTAGCCTCAGTGGTCTCTTTATATACGCAGGCCTTTATCTGTGCTCATTTCCCAAGCATCCACTCTCAGCAAAGTCCTCAGTCATCCATCCAGGCATACTGACTAGGCAGATCCAGGGCCATAACCATCGAGCATAATATAGCTCCTCCAAGTCTTAGCGGGGTGTATGAACACAGTAAGGCTAATAAATGCCCCTGAGGGGTGCCGGTGATATCATTAAGAGGTCATCCCTGAAAATCGGTATCTCAGCTAAGCTCAGTGCCTATAACATATGTATACACATGTGTATATGCATACATACATGTATACAAGGGGGCTACCTGCACCATCTGCTCTACCCCCCTCACATGGTAATGGACTCCTGCCATCTCAGGGCGACATGCTTCACTGATGGAGCATGGACAGGGACTCATACTTCCTTCCACCATCTATTCCATCTTGAACCTACATAATGTACTAATGTACATGACTTCAATGACATCAGTAGGGTAAATTCAACATAATTTGATACGTTTGTTCAACAACAGGGGGATGGGTTTTTGCCCCCACCACTAGGAGGGGCTGTAAAACATGTGCACACATGCCCTTTTAACCTATAGTAACATGCATTTGTTTTTAGCTAAAACACATAAAATTGATTTGATCTTTATGTCTCTTCATATATATAGGGAGCAGTTATATCCATTATGAACAGGGCTCTCAGCAGACTGCAAAGTCACAATGTAACACCCGATCATGCTAATGTGCCAATATCATTATCATAACTTCCAATTACATTTTGTATGTGATTATCTGATTATAACTCAATTATTTTTCCGATTTTTATTTACGCGGACTCGTTCCGAGGGAACGGTTTTCTGCAAATGCCGATTATAAGAAGTGCCTATCACTTTAATGAGAGAAAAGGTTCTTTGATTCAGAAGAAAAAGTTTTAAAGAGTGCACAACTTCTCATCTAATTGCTGGATTTCCAAACCATAAAAAAAAAAAAAAAAAAAACACACCCACACAGAGACAGCTTAAGTGATACCGCTGGTTAGTAAAATAATAAGATCGATGCCGGTGGCCCGCCAGTGTCATTCCCATGTGTGGAGAATCCTGATGTATATAGACCGGTGTAGTAGGTGAGTACGTAATAGATGCCTAACGCCATTTCGACAACTAAGGTCATAATTATTCATGGCAAGAACTACATTACACAATTTCACAGAGGAATGTGTCAGTGCCCGCGCATAATTATGTGCACCACCCACATCCTGAGTGGATAGGAAACAGGAGAAATAGACCCTTTCAAGTGGGCTAGGGAAGCCCATGTGCAGTAGGTGGCTAACGCTGTAATCAGCAGTTTTTTTTATTTTATTGTGTATCATTCACATAAGTGAGGAGTACTGTTCCCATGCACTCGATACTGATTGGTTTCTTAGAACTACTTCTTTGTTTCCCTATAGTCCCTATAATATGAATGTGAATAACACATCAATAAAATGCAGGAATAACAAGAAAAAGCGCAGAGATAGAAAAATAATGGATAGGTGGAAAAATGATAGGTAAATTAAAAGAATATGACCGAATAAATATTTCGATGCATAGATTACAAAAGGTATTAGCATAAAAAGGTAAAACAGGAATGAGGAAGTTGTGCGGAAATCCCATACATATCGGCAGAGTTATACAGGCACAGAATTTTGTGTGCGGGGAGGAGAGAAATCCACACTCTCAGCCCTATTTGTAAATGGGCTATAAATACCCCTGTAAGTAGGCAGTAGAACCACCTGTAACTACAGCAGTATGCACATCTAGTATGTACATTCATGCCTACACAAGGTAATACTGTGTATCAAGATAAAAGCATTCTATGGTTTATTACGGGGGTGGGCTGACAGTGCAGTTAATATCACACTATATAGAGTCGACCCGGCACAAATCACGACAAATATATACAGCTATACTGAGAGAAAGATCAGTCCACCCCCCCCCCAAGGAAAATATATCTTACGCTTTTGCATCATGACAGTCATTATGCATTCGCACTAGCGATCCTTAAGGTGGATGGTGGGATAGACTAAAAGTGGATAGGATTTCTTTAAATTCTCAACAGAGACTCATAATGATAGGTACTATTCATATATGCAATATAAATATAGGGGTCTTATGCATATTTCTGAGATACAGAACCTTCAATATTATATAGGATTATACAGTTATTTGTCACATAAATCCCCATATTCAAAAGTGGACAGATTTTGTTATAACTAGATCAGCACTTAGATTATAAGCATATCTTTGCAAGAAATGCAATCTTGACATATGGTCCCAGGCATATTTCACTGTTTTGAGGCGTTAAAAATGTTGAAATCAGCTTTCAAAACATGGTGAGGGGACAGGTAAGTATTGACTCCCAGTAGTCAATTAGCACAGATTCCATGGTGCAGTGGTAACACGTGTGACTTTGGACCAGAAGATCAGGACTGAGTTCAATCCTGACCTAGGCAACACTAGAAAACCTATCAAAGGATATTGGTTGTTTTGGCAACATTTGAAAAAAGACTTTTCTCTGGCTACCAAAAAAATGTTATTCAATGTTTGTCAACATTTTCCCATCATCATAGAGATGTTTCAGAAATCCTAGCAAGATAAAAAGTACATAAACATACTGTCCAGATGAACTAGATTGACAATTTTACAGCTACACGATTGTAAAACTGGCCGATTATTAGGGTACATGTCAAAATCGGCTGCATAATCGGCCATTATAGGGGTTCAGGGCAACCAATGTGCCAGATGACACAATTTAGGTGGGAATCAATAGGTGAGGCTCCACTATCCGATTTTTGCTGAAAAACGGAGCTATTCTCACAAACACAGATTATAGAGTGGTATTTGTTATTATTTCAAGGTGTAAATAGAAGATTGAGACAGCTTTCTGTTTATGTGGGGAAGGCTTTGTGGACAATTACAGGCACATTTTTGTTGCCAAAAGATGTTTTTGTTTACTAAATCAAATTGACCTAATGTAAATATTGCAGAGTTTCAAACTGATGACTATCTGCAACTCAATATCAGACAGGTTTGATTTTTACAGTACAAGACCCTGCGATCTGTGTGACTGCTGTGTTGTTATTTATAATTTGATGTGTTGATGTTTATATATTGAACTCCTACCCAATCGCAGAGTCTATGCAGGTGCAGGTTAATTGGTAAATATGGCACACAAGGAGAGTGATCACCCATAAAATAACCCCTGAAATCTCATGTTTACAATTTTGAACCTCATGTTTACAATATAGGAATGTCAACACTCCATACCTTAGGTACTATAGGGATAAAATTAGGTGAGACTGTACCAAAAAAATCGCATAGTGGAGCCTCACCTTATGCTACTACAAAGTAATATCTCAAAAGATAATGGTACAACCTTAAAGATAATGCAACAATCCAATGCATTACCTGTCAGCATTTTCTAACATGTTTGATATGTTAAAATCCAGAATGATACGCAGTGTATTGCACAATTGGCCACATAATCTGTGGGTTATTCTTAGATTATACCACCATATCAGCTAAAATTGAGCAATGTTGATTATGCAATATTTGGCCGATAAAGGTACCAATTATTGCAAAATCGGGTAAAGGATTACTAGAGCATGCATCTAGTGGTGATCTTTTGCTGAATAGTGAATACTGTACATCACATCCCTCTTCCGGGGTCCTACGTTCTACCACCCCCTCTGTCCCACTCCCTTTAGTGAACCATTTAATTATACCTTGTGTCCCAGATTCTGTCCCAGGTACATAAGTGAACTATCACGCAGAAAGGGGTCCCCATGTTACAACACACGGGATACTTGTGAACACAAACTACTATATTTATAGAATAAGAATAAGAAGTCAAAGTTTAGTCAATTGTAGATTTTGTTGCGTCAGATTAAAGCTTTGAATGTGGAATATATATATATAAATATATATATATATATATATATATATATATATATATATATATATACAGAGAGAGAGACAGACAGAGAGACAGAGAGACAGAGAGAGACAGACAGAGACAGACAGAGAGAAACAGAGACACAGAGACACAGAGAGAGACACAGAGAGACAGAGAAAGACAGAGAGAGACAGAGAGACAGAGACAGAGAGAGACACACACAGAGATAGAGACTGAGAGACAGGCAGAGAGATAGAGAGAGACACACAGAGACAGGGACAGACAGAAACAAACAGAGAGAAAGAGAGACAGAGACAGACAGATAGAGACAGAGTGATAGAGATAGAGACAGAAAGAGACAGACAGACAGATGTGCCGGTGTATAGATACCAGTTTTTTAGTGTTTTGGTATGTACATCTTCAGTCAGCACATGGGAAGTTTCCGGGCCCGGTTTCCTCGTTATCAGAGACTCATACATTTACCACCTGCCTATAAAGCACAGGCCGTTCACAGACAGTGAGGTTTTTTTCTGTGTGTTTTTACTGTAGTACTCTTTCAATGTGTTTCCCTTAACTATCATTTCTTGAGCATTCCTTCTTTTCAATCGAACTTCAAATATAACACTTCTTTTCCACATCTCTATTTACCACATTTACTATGCAATAGCGAAATTGTTCATTAAACAAAAAGTCCATTTCTCACTTATCTATTCATTTACTCACCCACTCAATTAAGATACAAAATGCACAGATACAGTTAAATACACTTTTATTTTGCCATATATCTGGGCACAATACACGATACAGTTATGAATAAATAGGATAAATAATCTTCTATAGTATCCAGCTGACTGTATACATAATACCGTGACTAGGACCAAACTATACAAAGGTATCTTGTCGTCATGGACACAAACATGCCATCTGGTGAGTAAGACACAAATTACACTATTGCCTTCCTTGTATCTCCCCTCTATGTACACTGCTTCACTGTTAGGATTCCTCTTACTCAGTTTTCTAACATTAGAAAAAAGAATAACATTTAGCATATCAAAGACATAGCGAACTTCCAAATTCTACAATACATGAAGAGCTGGCCCTTCTAAGCACTGCCAAATTCAATGATGATGCAGTTTATTAACTTTACTCCAAGTTAGACTGACATTTACTTTTTCCTTAACTTAGACAATTAGTACTACCCTCACTGCACAGCACAAGATAAACAATAAGTGTCACTGTAGTACTCAGAATGCATTCTATACACAAGGTGCATCCTATACGCAGGGGTTTACGGCATATGCTTTACGACATCGTCCTGGCAGTGTCTCCAAATCCCTTCTACCATGCAAATGAATCTATCCTAAGTCAGCCCAATTAGGAAACCCCCATTGGATCAATCAACGCCAGCATGGATCTGGTTTGAATCTTATCGTGTCTCATAGCACCCCAGCATATGAAGCATGTTTGTCAGTAAGTTTGTGTACTCATTAAAGGTAATATGTTTTACTATGTACACAACAATCGGAACATCTTGACCCCGGATCTTGACAGCATTTTTTACCCGATTGGTGTCAGCCTCAGTTGTTAACCACCTCACTCTCCAAAAGGATGTTTTTGGCATACGCTCCCCCATCACTGATCACATCATGGCTTCTGACAGACGAAAATACTGAAAGAAATCAGAGTGAATTAAATGCCAGGCCTGAATCATATAATATCATATATAGATATAAAACAATCATGTTTGTAATAATTAAGTAAATATCCATGGGCAGCATTCTGTAGGAGAAAATGAAATACGAGTGCCACATGGTATTGAAATAAAAATAATACTACTCTCTATTTGGACAACATATCGTATCGTCTTGTTCAAGAGCCCCGGCTGTCTTTAATTTGGCGGCATAAATTCCCCGCCGCTTATACAAGACAGGCGCTTATTCAAGATACAGTTTTCAGTGCTTACGAGATATTTCAATACCCCTTTACCCCCGACGCTTATACAAGACAGGCGGTTCTTCAAATACCGACACTTAAACCAGACGATACGGTAGTTGGATAAATCCATAGTACGAACAGTCCAGTGAAGACATAAAATTATTGATGAAACCATACATGGTATCAAAGTAAGGAAGGTAAGAAAGATATAAACAATTAAAGCATTTTCATTATGGGTAGATTATTTTGCAGTTGAAAGGATAATCATCAGTTATTAATTGAACAAAGCACTGATTTATGTCATTAGTTTTGAGGTTAATGAGGTTCTCTATCATTTTCTCTTCAAAATTGGTTGATCATGCATTCTCATTAATTTGATAATTAGGCCAACCTTCGATCCAAGCAGCCTAATTAATTTCACAAGTTCGCATCTTCCCTTTGTCCATCCTTGTAGGAAATAATGCTTAAATCCAGTTTCTAAAATCTACTCCAATGAATTATTCACTAACAATGATTTGGTATATAGAAGAGAGCGTGAAAGGTCTTTCCCAAATTGGTTCTCACCATGGTACATCAAGACAATTAGTCTAAACATGATTTGTCAAATCAACTGCCAGATGTAAGTTGTTGAGTCATTCTTCCGAAAAGGGAATAGCACAAAACATCATGCATCAGAAATGCATTCATTTCAATACAAAGGTTATTAAAACGTCTCTATCTATAGCAGATGACCTAATAGTCTGGGAGATGAGTATACCATACACATTACCAACTATTTTGGAATACTTTTTTTTCACAGCTCTAAAGGGAATTATTTATTGAACACCATTCCCCTGTATATGCTCAGGATTTGGACCTTGCCCTGATTATTAGGTCACCAGTTAGCTTGCAAGTGCACTGCAGTAATTAAGATAAAAATGCAGATGTGTTAATTTGAAAAATAATTAGTAGTGCAATATTATTTAAAGGATTAGAAGAAGTAGAATCCATGCACAACTTATTGTATCCCATTTATTGATCATTTATGTAATAACTGTACATGCATTTTGTATATGTGTGATCACAGAATACATTCAGACAAGCATTCACTCGGCATGACACTGGTATAAGTTATGTCAATGTTAGTTTATGGTGACCTCCTGCATGTTAATATCTAATTCTATAGAAACATCACCAGGTTGACTTAAGTCTGCTTCAGAGTTGTTTCCACCATAAGGTTCTGAACAGCAGGGAATACCCTGAAGGTTAGATCTGAGGCAACCGAATTTCTGACTCATAGACATAGAGCAGCACATTTCCCTCCTAAATCCCGCAGGGAATTCCCTGAAGGTTAGATACAAGTAATTACTGTCACATTCCATATTTTGATGATCAGTATGAGTTTTCTCATCTCTGAAAGACAGACACCAAGTTGTCACTTCTCTGGTGGTTTCACTACTTATTCTGGGTGTATACATGCAAAATGGGCCACGCAGATGGCAGTGCTGATGACGTCATCCAATCAGAAGTGGGTCTAAAGCACTGGTTCCACAGGCATAAATCGGTCGGATTAGCACTAATCTGACCGATTTTTTTCTATACTTTTGATATATTATAAATCGTCGGATAAGGGCTATTCCGACCGATTGTATGGCTGTGGAACCAACGCCTTAGTCATATGACAAGGGCCACCAGCACAGGGATAAGAAATCATCCACGAGCATAATTATCGTTTTTGCCGAACAGGCGTAAAACACTATAGGGATAAGAAAATAGCCAAACTAGTTCAAAACTGCAGTCCAGGGATACATAAAATGGTGCAAACCTATATCTGGGGAACCCTTTTTCCACAAGGCCTATGGTTTCAGTACATTTAAGGACTAACCCGAAAGTCCAGATTCTACTGGACAACCCGGTATCCATCGCTGCACCAAGGTATGACATCATCTGCTGCTAACCAGAATGGCCGGGAGTGCCGTTTGTGTTTTCTACTTTTCTAAGTTAACTTCTGTTTGTCACGCTAGTTTCATGGTACCGTTAAAGCCTACAACAACACAAGCAATCTAAGTTTTTTATATGGAGAGATTTCTCCAGGTCCACAACTTTTATGTCAACAAGTGCAAATTAAATCAATGATGGAGAGAGGAGACTTAGATCAGGCCTTCCAGCAAACCAAATTCAAGAAATGAATAGCTTTAAATCAATAGAAGTAGGCAAATGTTCAAAGCCTTTTTGATGTTTCTGGAGATTTCTTTTTATTTTGTTCAATTTGTTTTCCTTTTATCTATTTTTTCCTTAAAGATAGGGGGGCTGCTGGAAGAACTATTTCTGACCTTCTAAGACATCAAAACTGGTAAAAGACCTTGGGCATTTCTTTTCACATTCAACATATATATCTATATAAAAAATATTATGCAACTTGACAATTAGAGCAGTTCATAGGCACCCTTTGTAGTTACAAACTGTAGCCTAATGGTGAGTACACCAGCCTTCAAATAAAGAGAAGGAGAGAGACATAGAGTCAGAGAATGACAGAGGTAGGCGAGAGAGAGATAGATAGATAGATAGATAGATAGAGATAGAGAGAGAGAGAGAGAGAGAGAGAGAGAGTGGTTGAAAATGGCACCGTAGATATGGATACCACCCAGCAAATTGTCGTTATCTGTCGCCATGATTGGTCATCAATGGTGACTCCTTTCTGAGTGATAACTCACTGCGTCATCTTTCGCCACTGTGTGTCAGTCTCACATGGCATGGCAATTTATCACAACAGTCACCAACATGATCTCACTCACTGCGTGAGTATGTGCCACCCCTTGTCATCCCTCAGAAAGCATGGTGACTTATCACCACCATGGCCAACATGGATCTAACTCACTGCGTGAGTATGTGCCACTGCCTGTCAACTCTCACTCAGAATGGCGGCTTATCACAAGCATCGCCAACATGGATCTGACTCACTGTGTGATTATGTACCACTCCCGTGCCACTGGCATCAACTCTCACACAAAATGGCGACTTATCACTACCATTGCCAACATTTGTCTCACTCAACGTGTGAACTTGTGTCACTCCATGTCAATGCTCTCTAAGGATTGCATCATCTGTCACTCACTCTCACTAAGAATGGCAACTTATCAGCACCATTGCCAGCTTTGCCTCACTCAATGCGTGAATTTGTGTCACTCCAAGTCAATGCTCTCTGAGGATTGCATCATCTGTCAGTCACTCTCACTCACAGTGGCAACTTGTCACCACCATTGCCAAAGTTGTTGAGACAGCACCACTGTTCAACATGTAGCCTATCTAGGAAGTGTGGGCATGAAGTATAAGTCCCATATGTATCAAATGTGCTTTGTTTCACACTGATTTCCATATAATACTTTAGAGTTGAATCAAACAAGATTATATAGAGAGAATATCAATTGAATTTAGATAGAGGTATCTCTAAAATGAAAGCAACTATCCATAAACACCTTTTCTCTGGTTACAGGAAAAATACATAGGGAAATATCAACATGAACACCTTGTCTGTGGTTAGAGGGAAGATACATATGGCAATACCTTCTCTGGCAAAACATACTTTGATCTGGCAGATGTGAGGCTGCATGATTACCAATGTCGATGATCATGAGCTTTTCATCTAACAAGGTGAGTGATCACCAGCGTCGCCATCACTGGTGAGTCTGAGTGATCACCACTCTTGCCATCCATGGTGAACCTGTGCTATGACGTGGTGCGCGTTTCATCTAGCGAGGTGAGTGATCAACCGCCTTGCCATCCCTGGTGAGTGTGAGTCATTACGATCCTCGCTAACCGTGGTGAACATGCGCCATGGCATGGTGTGCGTTTCATCTAGCGAGGTGAGTGATCACTCGTGTCGCCATCCCTGGTGAGTGTGGGTGATCAAGATCCTCACCATCTGTGGTGAACCTGTGCTATCACGAGGTACGCATTTTATCTAGCAAGGTGACTGATCACAATCCTTGCCATCCGTGGTGAATGTGCATTATGACGTGGTGTGCGTCTCATCTAGCGAAGTGAGTGATCACTCATATCGCCATCCCTGGTGAGGATGAGTGATCACTCATGTCGCCATCCCTGGTGAGGATGAGTGATCACGATCCTCGCCATCCCTGGTGAACATGTGCTATGACGAGGTGCGTGTTTCATCTAGCGAGGTGAGTGATCACCCACGTCGCCATCCCTGGTGAGTCTGAGTGATCACCATCCTCGCCATCTGAGGTGAGGCCATGTGATCACCACCATTGCTATTCCTGGTGATCTTGTGCTATAGCGACGTCGTGTTCCATCTAGCGACATGTGTGAGCCACTTCACACAGGTTGACAAGGAGTCACGACAATTTGTTGGGCAACATCTTAGTAAATATCATCACATCAAGTGGTAAAGAATACTCTCTAAGATAGCAATTGGAAAAAAGATGTATTTGGTCTTTTACCAGTTTTGACACAGTTAGTTGTAGTGTAGTTAAATATGGGGAACACGAATGAAGAAAATCATATCGAGAAAGTGGACTTAGTTTCAAATTTGTCCATGCATCCCTATACAATATATTGACTCTTGTTAGGAGGCAATGTATGCTGCTCTAGCTTGCATGCTTTTTGTTTGTCTCACAATACCAATAAGAATTTGATTTGTTAGGAATCATAGATTTTTTTCTACAGATTATACAATATTGAACACTCATTCTGCCACTCCATCAAATAAATAAAGGAATGAAGGTATAATATTCATTGTAAGGACTACATCTTTGAGGTACAGTGTTATTATTCTGTATACAAGGATTGCATGTATATATAATAATCAACCAGGGAGGATTACAATTAACACATATACACATATCAAAATAATAACGACATTATGTGAGTAATAAAACCATGTCATACATTATATTGACGGATGATTAGAATACTAGTCAAGATTAATTATTGACTTTCTTTTTGTTAATAATAATTATACAATACTGGGTTCGTGACAATTTTATTACACAATGTGTATCAGGAATATTGTTGTTTTAGCTGCATTTGGGGCTAAACATTTCAGGAAAAGAAGAATCACAAAATCGACTTTTGTAACAACCCAGTATACACAAAACTTTATCCAACGTAGCAAATTGGTAGATATTGAATGTTTAATTAACTAAAAATGTTATGCCCTGGTTACGTTTGGAGAACGTTTGGAGAACGTTTTAGTTTAATATGGTGTAACGTAGCAAAATCTAGTGTGTATACCTCGGTTTAGATTTGTTCCATATGTGGACTTACAATATTCTTCTTGAAGCATCAATGGTAGCAAAAGAGGTAATAACGACTTGCCAAATAAGTGCCTCCTATCAACATCGGCACCTAGGTTGGCTTCATGGCCACATAGGTTCAATTCCTGCCTTCATATCAAAAGATATAACAGGTTGGGTTCAAATCCTGGTGAAAATGGATATTCTATTTTTCTCATCAGAGAGGACCCGTAGGTTCAAACCTAATGTATTTTCATGTTGTATAACGTAATTGGATTAGATGTATCAAGAGGTTACTCTGATATCTCCTTGCATGTGAAATCATGTTAAAATTTTCTAAACTTTCTAGACGTATCCAGGATATATTGGTCTTATATGATTCAATGTAGGATATATATATATACGTAGTGGATACCTAGAGATTATGTTCATTTAGGTTTATAGACGTGTCTGTGTTTACTGAGAAGACATCTGCAAATGAGGCACAATTTCAAGTCTAATTGTAACGGACCAAGACTGTAAATGGAATACACACATAGAGAGAATAAATCACATTTACTGTCAACGTATGTAGATAATGAAGAGACAACTGGCTCAAATGGAATTCCTTTAGACATTTGAAGGAGTGGTCTCTTTGAGTATCTTCATGGTATTAGCATTTTTTAGGATGAATAGTGTTAAATGTCATTTGGTACAGATCTAGTATTACCTTGGCCGCTCCTAGTAAATTTCACCCTTGAAGAAAAGTTTTCATTTGAATCGCACACACACGCACACTAATCACTTAAATTACCAATTGTAATTTCATCTATACAGGTAATCTCTAAAGTCTGAAGTGGCCAAAGTAACCCCAGTGGCTTATTTCCCACAACATTTACTCATAATTTAGCTGCATTTGTGGCTGAAAAGATCACAAATTCTGCTTTTGCAACTAAATAGCAGTGATACTAATTTACAAAGCACTCTACTAATTAGAAACTGATGGCAATAGAAATGTACAGGATTTAAGTTCTACTATGTCTGTGTCTATGTACAAGGTGCTAGTCAGGCGTTATGTCATGTGAAAAGTGTTGGTGAAGGGTGTGCCGGTGTTCTAGTTCTAAGTGGCGGCACCGTGTCTGATAGCGTGCAGAGAAAGTAGCGCGGAGGCTGGAGCTGAAAGTCAGCTTATGTGGGTTACCTGTTCTTTGTGATTGTCCAAACGTGCTCGCTTCCCGCCATGCTGCGTTCCCCTTCTTGCGATTCCCGCATCGATGGAAGGCAGCCAGGAAGGCATGCCTGAATTTCTTGTTCATAAAACAGTATGTGATTGGGTTACAACAGGAAGAGACGTAGGATAGTAAATGTATAAAGTTCATGCACACCGGGGACACCAGCCGGCGGGCGCTGTACGGCTCCAATGTGTACCACGTATTCATAATCCATACTGGAGTCCAACATACAAAGAACTCTACGACCACCATGAACAGCATCCGTATGACCCGCTTTTTGGCAGCCAGGCTTTTTTCTGTGTTGGAGTGGCGAATGTTCTGATACCGGTTTGTATCAAATTTGCGCCTTGTAGTAGCACTTTGCCTGCGATCAATGCCACCAGTGCCACCACCCCCACGGTTCTGTCCATTGGTGACCACCCCGTTACCATAGCGACCACCACCCTCCTCATCTGTGTCCCCCTCATCCTCGTCTCGGTTACTGCAGGGGTTACGCAGCTCTTTCATTTCTGGTTAAAAACAGAAGACAGTTTGACATTTTTTTTAGGTTTTGATTTAGGTAAAGATTTTGAGGGATGAAAGATTTTGTAATATAAAGGATTTTTGAGGGATCTAGTATTCTGTCCTTCAACGCTAAGTTCGTGGGATAAAGGCCCATGTTGGCCTTTATCCTACAAAATGATATTATTTTGAGAGATAAAGACAGTTTGTAGAATAAAAGCCCCCCCCCCCTGTTGTAAGCTTGCGAGATGTCCCTACCTTGTGTGCTCCTCATCTCTAGCTGCATGCCCTTCCACAATGTCCTGGATATGAGTCCATAGGCCACCAGCATGAGTATCAGGGGTAGTAGGAGTAGTACAAGGTCCAGGAACACGGTGTATGTCTTCTCCAGGGTATGGTCCATCCACATCTCCATACACTTATGTCTGCCGTCCGGGATCCGCATCAACCGCTGCACCACTCCTGTAGGGGATGTAAGGGTTAATGCATTACGGGCTGCCAATGCATTAGTGCAATATGCGGTTTGTTGTCACCAAGGTCGGAGACTAAGATGGCCAAAACTACACACCAGAGTCCCCTAGTGTTGGGGAAACCGAATTTATCAATTTTGGTAGTGTTTACACCAAGGAGGGTGTACATCCTGAGATAAATGGATATCTTACTGGAGGGATCCATTGATCTCAGAAGGGCATCAAGCATCAATTTTTATAAATATTTCCTGTTTAGTAATATTTTGTTTCGTTGCTCAATAAAGTAGGGACTGTGGCCCAGGAGATGCATATCTGTGCTATAATTTTTGTACTGGAGGGGGGGGAGGGTAGGGGAAGGGGGAAATTGGAAGAGGGAAAGGGATGAATGCTCATCCATCTTGAAACAGATCCTAATCTAGGACAGAGGGAGCAGTAAAACTAAATTTAAAGAAAATATTATCCAATGTATTTGAATGTTCATGAAAGGATATTTGATCGCCTTTCTATTGAATAAAAATATTCTTGCACAATTATTGGAATAAGTGACTTTGCAGAAGATAGCAGCAGGATGCATCTAATGACGTCACGGTCGACAAAATGCATCAGGTGCTGCATTGCCTATACATTGAAGGTGTTGGATAATGTGTTGTACTGAGAGTGATAAAAGGTACAGGATAATGATACGGCACAAGGATATTCTTTTAGCTTAATTAGATCCTCTGTTAGCTCAAATAATGATATTTGTCTAGGGAAATTTAAAAGCATACCAGATACAAAGGGCATCTGTTTGGTCCCTCACAGTGCTGTACAAGCACGACTGTGATGCATTTTGTCATTCTCGACATCATCAGGTGCATCAGATAAACTTGCTACTCTCTTTCTAAAAGACACATATTTCAATAATGGTGCCAGAATCATTTTATTCAATTGAAAGGCCATCAAAATAAGCGTTCATGAAAATTGGATAGTGTTTTTCTTTTAGTATTAGTTAAACTACACAACCAGTGTCAAGGTACCTAGATAGACAATACCTCTGGGTATCACTGTGGCCTTGTAAGACCCACAGGCCACAGTGTTATAACCTTCAACCAGAGCCTACGGCGCTGTCATAATGGGCAAAAAGCTGACCGGGGGTACTGTTCTGGCCACAGGAAACTATACTGCAGCATCTCAAATGGGAAGTTTGGTTTTGCCACAACCCTCAGTTATTTTTATTTATTTCTTAATTTCCTATAAAATAGGCATTTATTGTAACTGCACATGGTGATTTTCTGTTACAATATGAAGACAGGATATACAAGATTGGATACTTTTGTTTCCTGGAATAGATATAAAAACAGTTTCACAAAAAGCATATTGGCATCATCTTAGTATGTTGGTAATTCCAGTAAATTACTATATAACATATCCAATAGTGTTTCTATGGGTTAACAAAGCTCGTGTTTGTGTATGATTTCAAGAAATCTCTGGTACAATATAGTTCTAATCACATATATAGTCATTTCAATTTACCTGCCTGCCACTTTAAGAACATTTCCTTAAACAATATAATGAACAGGGATGAAATTATTTACATTTGATGATAATGAATAGGTTAACTCATGTTTTGCTTTAAATGGTAATGTATGAGGTACTGATGGATCACTCTTTATCTCTTTTGGACTAATAATTACAGTTTTGTGTGGGGCATGAGTTAGTAACATTACAATATTCAACTTTGAAGAGCAAAGACTCATTAGGTCTTTAATCGTAAGTGAGTTTACTGCCTTTTTAATCTCATCTCTTTTATATATGTGGCTGTGGCTGTGACAGCGATTTGGAGACCCACTTGCATTCACTCAATACAGGGTAAAATGAAGTGTGAACGTGACATATTTTTCCACTTTTCTCACCGTCGCCCTTAAATATCAAGTTATAGTTGACACAATTACAAGCTTGGAACAGTTTTGGAAAGCTCAGACAGCCAGCTATCAGATTTATTTACAAAGAAGCTTTAATTTCTTCTCACATGCTTCCAGTCTTGAGATTGGATCAAAAGTTAGCAAGAAATTTGGTTTTTCAATTTTTAACAGAACAGCCCCACATTCTCTACTTCTCTTATTGGTTACACATATATCTCATGAACCCTACCCGTAGAGTAATGGGACTGGGGGCAAAGTGAAGCTCATTAATAAGACAACATAACCAATGGGATTGGGGGGGGGGCTGCAGTGGGGGAAGGTCTAGGGGTAGGTCAGAGGGCCCTGAGCTTAAATTGTAGCTGGAATTCTGGTTTGGTCATGCCACGAGGAAAGACAGTTTACCTCTTAACCAGATTTGCGGCATATACCAGCAAACAATCCCTTATTCCCCAAATTAAAATAACTTTGGAAAGCCAAGACAGTGTACTTTGAGAATAGACTTAGATACCAAATTCACTATTTTGACGCCCAAGGCTCCAAATCGCAGTTGCAGCCACATATTTCTCCTTTATACCTTTCATATCTGTACCATTTCGCTTTTTTTTATCTCTTTTTTGAATTTTTCCTTAACTGATATATACTGGACCTCACATGGTAATTCGTTCCACAATTTTATACCTCTATGAATTGGACTTTTGTTTAATTGTATTAAAATTTCTTGCAGAAAACCAGACAAGAAGCAATTATAATTGACAATTTCTTATTTTTGACATAATTAACACAGGACTTTGTGGGTATGGTTGATGGGTATGAGGCAGTGTTTCGACTTAAATTTATAAGTCTTCTTCAGGCATGAGTCTTCTATTTTGAATGATGATAACTATCTTATCATTCTGTCTTGTCCTCCTGTCTGTATGAGTATACAATTCCTCTAAGACTATTTTCTGTATCTGAGCCATCCTATACATTAAGGAAGTGAGCAGCTCCTTTCTCCGTGCCTCCAGCATTAGTACTTCACATCTGGCATGCAGCCCTACAATAATTTCATGTCTCTTTTTCACCTTAAGACAGAATCTTAATCCCTGGTGTTTTACTTTTTGTAACCTTGCAATATCTGCTACATTAGCACAGTCAGTGATAAAGCAACAATAGTCAAATATTGGGAGTATACACTGTTTGTAGATTGATATGCTAGCTTTCTCCATTAGTCTTATAAACATAAATAGTCATGAGGCTGTTATCACACTATAGACTTGTTCTATTAAGATCCACTTCCAGGTTTCTGATAGCCATCCTATCTCTTCTTTCATTTGCATAGAGTAGAATATCATCTGCATACAAAATGACCTTTGAGAAATGTATTTCCTCTGTGATATCATTAAGAAAGAGAACAACAATGGACCCAGTACTGACCCTTATGGTTCACTGAAGGTCAGTTTTTCTTCAGTAGAAGCATTATTGTCAATTTTCTTTTGAATGGTATGGTTTTGGAGATAGCTGTGTAGCCATGATAATGTTCTGTGGTGTAAACTAGGTTTTTCATTTTTTGCAATAAAATGTTATGATCTATGGAATCAAATGCCTTGTGCATATATATGAAACCGGCTGCTAAGACATGTGACATATCTTTGCAATTAAATAAATCAGAGACAAAATCAAAAACTGCTTCTCCTGTTCCCCTGTTTTTCCAGTAACCATACTGGAGCTTGGACAATAAGTTATTTGGATCAATGTGAGTCATCATATGTTTATGCATTATCTTTTCCATCATCTTTCCAACTAGAGGCAAGATGCTTATTGACCTCCAATTTTTTATGCTTGTTAGATCTCCAGACTTAGGAAGTAGCTTGAGCTGCGCCTTTCCCCATTGTAACGGGAAACTTGCTAGGTCTGCAGATGTTTGGAGTAGATTTACCAATTGTGGTACAACCACTGAGAAACAATCCTTAAAAACCCGTTTACTAATTGTGGGTATACCTGATGGCTTACTAGTATCAATGTCTTTTACATGCCCTAATACATCAGCTGGATTTACCTTAATTTTTTCTGAACCATTCTTTTGTACATTATACTCTTGTGCACTTGGCAACTTATAATCATGTTTAACATAATTTGGCTTGGCCTTTGCTAGTTCTTCCCCAATGGTGGCAAAAAGGTTATTAGCACACTCTAGCACACTTTGTGCTTCCAAGAAGGCTTGTGTGACAATGTCCTTTAGCATTGGAGTTTCTGAGGTTTTTGGAACTTTAAGTAGACTATCAAGATGTTTCCAAAAATCTTTTGGGTTCTTTTCACAGTTTTTCAGTTTATCTGCTGGATTTCGTTTTCACAATCAAATGTTCCACATATTGTCTAGCATTTGTTACTTCCTTCCATTATAAGTCAGAGGAGCAGACACACAGACAGACGCAGGTCCCAGTCGGGTGTACGGCAGTGGGGCAGGTTTCATAGATGAAGGGGGTAATAATGGCTACATATTTCAACAACTGAAAGCAGGACCTCCATTTGCCAAGGTTTTACAATGCTACATGAATTGCCAAAATGTCTGGGGAACCCAAATCAATTTGCTAGTCATCTGGGTCACCCAGGTTGGTTTCGGAATCATACAAGATAGGTAGGCCTACAGCAGCACATTAGGAATATAATAGAAAAGGGAAATTGGAGGTGTTGCAGCTATCCAACACTAGGTGGTAGCACCATGAAGCGTGGCCACCAACTCATGTTGAACACCGGTAAGATGACACTTGTACCTAGTGCCACATGATGGCACTAGTAACCACTAGAATGGCCCTGAACGTGTCACTCTTCAAGCATGAAGAATATGACATTGTTTCAGACTAAAAAAATACAACATATGCTTGGAGAGTGAGTAGTATTTCCAGGTCCTTTCAGGTGGAACAGCA
This sequence comes from Acholoe squamosa, assembly GCA_949317995.1. Taxonomy (NCBI): domain Eukaryota; kingdom Metazoa; phylum Annelida; class Polychaeta; order Phyllodocida; family Polynoidae; genus Acholoe; species Acholoe squamosa. Next base: position 12,965,041 of record OX439042.1, read on the forward strand.
TGCACTGTTCCCGCTTCCCTTTTGTGCTGGAAGAGTAAAGGGGTTACACAAGTGAGTAAGGGCAATGAAGGGTTCCCCTGGTGTGTGCATGGGGAATTAATTCAGTCCCCACCCTCATTTGTCCACCCAGAAATCCAATACATGTTTACCAAATCAAGCCTGTTTTGGTCATTATGGACCAAAATATGACAACACTAGGCCACAAGTTGTATGTTTGTGCTGTTGGAAAAAAAGGTTTTTAGTCCCCACTCTCCTTTGTCCACACAAAAGCACATGGCTGTTGTGTTGTGAGTAACGGAGTGGTCATTATATGTACAAGAGGGGAGGTGGTGGGTTTTCAGGGACATGGGAAAACTACCTAACAGCATTCAGATTCTTTTACCGCCTCTCACTAAGAACTGATTTTGCAAAATGAGCCCCCCCCCACCAAAAATTAGGTGATGGGCTGGACCAGTCTACAGTCGTTTTTTTTATCATGACTGACCTGCGCAAGTGGGAGGGGGGGGGACTTTTGCCTACAAAAGCTATGACATGTGAGGAGCACAAAATACATGACTTTTAGTTTACTACTGAAGAAGGGCTAGCATGGTGATTTTCAAAGCCCCCTTTAAAATGTAGGTCTACTGCTACGGGGTACTAGCTGGTACCATATGCAAAAACAAGGATACCCACATTGATTACCCATTTCTGCATGCATGTATGCCAATGATGTTCATGTTAGCAAATCCTAAAGCTGGGGTTTGAGTTTACCAACAGGCAGTATCGCATCCTCTTTGGAATTTTGCCCCACTGAAAGGGGTTCTTTTCCAAATACCCCCCCATATGTAAGAAGTCCCCCCCCCACTGGTAATAAGCCCTTATTGTTGTAATATGTTTGTCAGCTTGCACTGCCATCTGGTGTCTACATAGAAATACTGTATGTTGCGCCATCTATAGGATGGGAAATTAGACTGACACAAGCCTGTCCCGAGTAGAGGAGTTGCAGCAAGTCTCCAGCTTAGGATTTAGTTTCTCTCCCTGTACTGTTATATTAGTCTACTGTCACTCTCCCAGCACAGGCAGGTGAAACCGTGTGGAACAGGGGCATAGTGTAAAATATAGTAAACTAGCCCTATGCTTTATTGCTTCCTGTATGGTGGTGCCCTGAAGGTTTCTACCTCAGGGCACCAGAGTACGGTAAGATAAGCACTGCCTAGATGTATGCCCCAAGCTGAATGAGTAAACTTCACTTGGATGACTAAGACCACTTATTCTTGGTTTAGATTAGTATATACTGTACTCCTACTTTCCTATAGTTGTAGCCATGATAAAGGCTTCTATTCACACCCCTAATGTCATAATTATAGTACATAGAACTAAAAGATCGAGGCATACAGTGTGGTGGTTCCACCCTGAGGGGGGCTGTCTCTCCTGAGGACAGTCCCCCGGAGGGCGGAACAACTACAATGTATGTCTGGCAGTTTAGTTCTGTACTTCATGTTCTATTGTCATAAAAAAAACCTTAAATTTGATGAAATTAGCATGTGAACTAGTCATGTGACCACCACTGTGGATCAAGATATATTATATCACTAGGGGTGGGGGGGGGTACACCACTCTAATTTTATTCCCATGAAGAGTTGTTATTTACGTGAAAAGATATATAATCATCCTACTTAGCTATAGGTATGGCCATGATAAAGACATCCATCCACACCCCTACTATCATCATATAGTACATTATAATCCTATAACTAGTACATAATAGTGTTACTTACCTATAGGTATGGCCACGATATAGGCAGCCATCCACACCCCTACTTTCATTATATAGTACATAATAGTGCTACTTACCTATGTGTATGGGCATAATAAAGGCCGCCATCCACACACCTACTTTCATCATATAGTACATATATAGTCCTCTACATACCTATAGGTATTGCCATAATAAAGGCAGCCATACTATCATCACACAGTACATATAGTGCTACTTACCTATAGGTATGGCCATGATAAAGGCAGCCATCCACACCCCTACTATCATCTTATAGCTGTGTGACAGGGTCTGCCAGCTCCGGGATCTCAGCGGGTGACAGATGGCGAAGTAGCGCTCGAGCGAGATGGAGACCAAGGTGAAGACACTCACTCCTACCGACACAGCTGGAAGGAAAGAAGAAAAAGTTCTAAATAATCAAATGTGGTAAAAAAACAATCAGTATTCAAAACACTTTATTCAAGTTGCCTAATGATAAGCTGTAAAGGGTTGTATCTAGCTGTGTAGGGTGCGACTTTCATGCATCCTACTATGGTACTGGAGGCCATTTCTTAAGAAACTACGACTGCACCCAGTCAGTTCGTATACGTTTTGAAACCATAAAATCATAGGTAGTGCCCTATGACTGCCCTGTACAATCATCACTGTAGTAGTTACAGCATTTGGTAGGGTAGTTTTAATGCTGCAGACACTACACGGCCAATACTATTAGGCTGCAATGTCACTGAATTAAGGGTCCCCACTATGACTTGAAGGTGTGCAGTCGTAGTGTGTTAAGAAATGGCCTCCTGACACAGGAGGTTGTTATGATTAATGCATGCGTTGAGTGCATGAATAATGATAACCAAGTGGCATGGCGAACAAATCTGTACACACTAATTAAAAGAGTTAGATGCTGCTGATGCATTAATGACTTGTCACCACTTATCACTAATTAATTTAGGAATCTTCCCCACCCCTCTCTCTGAATTCATGTGTCTGTCTATCTGCCTGTATGTCAGTCTGTCTCTCTGTCTGTGTCTCTTTTTTCCTGTCTGTCTCTCTCTGTCCCTGTCTCTCTGTCCCTGTCTGTCTGTCTCTGTCTCTGTCTGTCTGTCTCTGTCTGTCTGTCTGTCTGTCTCTGTCTGTCTGTCTCTGTCTGTCTGTCTATCTCTCTCTCTCTCTCTCTCTCTCTCTCTCTCTCTCTCTCTCTCTCTCTCTCTGGGTCTCTCTTTGTCTCAGTCTCTGTATATTTATCTTTGCCTGTCTTAAGCACACACAATTAATCATAGCAGTAAAGCTCTGTATTAGACAAGCATTCATGAACAATTTCGGGATTCACAGAGACCATCATAGTACAACTCTTCTCATGAAACTAATATTGCGGGCGGTAGTCCATTCCTGTAAGAGAGGCGTTTGTCATGACACAGTTCACCACCCTCTAACCCCTACCCACAGACTACAGACTTCTGTGATTTTGGGTGCTTTTTCTGGATATTCCCATGCACATACCTTGGATAACATGCCTCCTTACATGTCCTTACATATTATGTTAAAACCTACAAAATTTTTCATTGCCAGGGTAGGGGGTCGAACCTGCAGTCTCCTGATCCCAAATACAACTCCCTATGCATTGCGCCACAGGGACTCACGAGAATAGCAGCAGTAGAATTAAGTTAGAATTACACCACAGTGGTCAGAGCTGCCTGTCCCATAGCTACATACCATATTTCCCAGTTTATACGCCCAGGCTTCTATTAGTACTGTCTACTACCTAAACGTCCTTACTAAGTGGCAAATTGACCAGGCCTTAACACGAGGATATACAGTACTGCGGGACGTGATCAAACCAAACCAAGCCAAGCCAGGCACCGATGTGTGAGACCCGGTGGTCTAGTGGGTAGCACATTGTGCTCAGCTGCTACAGGTAGGCAGGACGAGTCCCGGTCCGGGCTAATCCTTTTTTTTTTCGCATCCAAACCAAACCAATGCCTGCCGGGCGCCGAGGTGTGTGTACCCATGGTCTTGATATGATACAAAGACGCTGCCATAACCGCGAGATGTGGGACGCATTCAAACCAAACCAAGCCAACCCGGGCGCTGAGGTGTGTGTACCGATCATGTACACACTATGGCAGGCTTTGAGTCCCGGGGAGGGGGAATAATTTTTGTTTTCAACTTGAATTTATTGATATTCTATTGATTATCTATTGATATCGTGTAATAAAATAAGTAGTCAATTGATAATTCATGACTTGTGTGTGTTAGCAAAAGATAATTACACTTGGGTTGCACCCTCGCGTAATTATCCTTTGCTAACACACACAAGTCAGGAATTATCCATTGATTATTTGTTCAGTAATTAACACAAAAAGCACCCTGCGGGGAGAGCTAAAAGCGTGTGAAATTAACCCGAACCAGAAGATGAGTGATCCAACCACATCTTACACCTTGCAAAAAAGGTGGGAAATGTGATTAAAAACACAGATTGTTTTGTTGTTCTCATCTTACATGTTTTTCTTCATGCACTCAAGAGATTAGGTGATGGAGAAAAGCAGGAGGGGAATTCGACGTGTTTCACAAATTGTTTTTTTGTTTCATACTAGCCAGACGGCTCACCACATTATGGCTTGTTAGAATGGGATGTTAGAAGACTGGGCATTAACCTTCTTGTGTGCTACATATTTTGCTGCTTGAAAAAAGAAAACTAGTCTGTCACCAATCTTGCCGCGAGACACATTGTAGATAATGCCTCCAGGGAAATAGACAGAGGTTTACGAGAATTACTCAAAACTGAGTTTTTATTTTTCCGTTTCGACTTGGCTCTGCCTTGTAGAATTCTGCTTTGAGGTTATCGAGTGAATGAACATTCTGTTTGAGGTGATTCAAGTGGATCTCTGCACTTTTTCCCTGTTTCCTAACAGCGACAATTCACGGTATATAGTGATCAAGATGGGGCTAGCTCGGTCTGACACTTGAAGGAAACATTATCAGAGCACTTAAACGATCTATGTACTACGGAGCCCCTAATAGGGCATGCCAAAAATAATTTTTTCACCAGAAAAAAAAATATTCTTGCGGGTACTGAAACAATTCTTGCAGGTACTGAACAATTCTTGCGGGTACAGAAACAATTCTTGCTGGTACTGGAACATTCCTGCGTATACTGGGACATTCCTGCGGGTACTGGAACATTCCTGCAGATACTGGGACATTCCTGCGGATACTGGGACATTCCTGCGGACACTGGAACATTCCTGCAGATACTAGATCATTCCTGCAGATATAGGAGTATTCCTGCAGGTACAGGAGGATTCCTGCAGGTACAGGAGCTTCCTCATAAACTTCATCATAACTTGTTTTATAATGTGCAAAAACTTAAAAGAAATTAGTTGATATAAAACAATTTTAGAAATATGGCCCTATCTTTGCTTCTAATTGGTCAATTTGGAAAATTCGTTCACCATTGGAAAGCTGAGATGAGGTCCTACCTTCAGTACCTGCAGGAATCTTTCATTACCCGCTGGAATTTTCCAGTACCCGCAGGAATATTTTTTCATGAAAAAAATCTTTTTAGTATTGTTCAGTACCCGCAAGAATATTTTTTCTGGTGAAAAAATATTTTTGGTGTGTCCTATTAGTGGCTCCATAGTACGGAACCAACCCCATTTGTTTTGTCAAATTGAATGTTTTCTAAAAATGTTTTTTTTTACTAATGGAAAAGAAATTTGCAACCACAAAAAATGTCTGCACCTATAAGAATGCCCCTGTACCCACAAGAATACGCCTGTATCTGCAAGAATTCTCCTGTATCCGCAGGAATGTTCCTGTACCCACAGGAATTTTTTTTTTATGATAAAAAAAAATCATTTTGGTATGTCCTATTAGGGGCTCCGTAATACGCTCTTTTTTTTTGAGAATATTTTTTTCACACCAGTCGTATTAAGTTGGTTCTCATGGATAGTCAGTATGATACACATCATTTCAATATATATTTCAAGTCATTATGCATTAGTGATAAGATCAGTGTAGTACTGGGGAGCCTTTCCTAACGGTTTTCAATTATTGTGTTTCCCTGTTCCATTAGCAATAAATCAGTAAAGGCCTGACTTAACCCAGATATTTCCTGTGAACCTTTAAATAAACTGTTTTTTCGGTCAATGCTGGATTAGAATATCCAGATCAATATGTTAGTCGACAACAGCAGATTATCTCTCAGGAAACCTCCTGAAATCTTCTGTCCTGGGGACATAGTCTCTAGGATGGGACTATTTAAGTGCCAACTGTGCAATAATTCCCAGGGGAATTCTTTCATGTTGAAAAGCTATTTTGAAAATGGCACCTCAGATCGCCCCCCCCCTTACTCTGCGACGACTATGTGGCCCATCATACCATACATAAGGTGAGCCCGTGTGTAAGGTGCACCCTGATTGCAAAGCAAACCTATTGGCCACACTTGAGGACTATATTTCTGCACTCCAAGTCACATTTGCTGTAATTTTATGCCATCTATAAGGCGCAACCAGACTTTGGTAGGTTCCTATAAGGCACACATAGGCTTAGTTTTACCTATCAGCCATGGCTTATATGCGAGGTATTGCGGTATGATGCACAAAGGAATCACTGATGAGTACCCTGCCAGGACTGTATCATGCCAGCAGTAGCATCAAATAGAGTCACTAGATTACTTATTAAAGTAGGTACACCTTTTCATTATTATCCATCAATTATCAGTGCAGTGCTGGTAAGTTTACACCCCAGCGCGGCATTGGTGACTCTTCAGGGAGGTATCAAGCCTCAATGGTCAACATAATGAATTGATGCATTAATGAACTCTTCATTCTAAGGGTCTGTTGCAAGAGTGCATCATATCCATTGACTCACACGATGCACCGATGAGTACTTACCAGCATTTTATTGGAGCATCATGCCAACCCTCCCGGAGGAAGATAGGCATGGTGCGAGAATGTGTTTACTGAAAGCCATCATCCGCCCTTAAAGGGTTACCATTGAGATTAAAGACGCAGTGCGGACAGTGTACATGCACACCTCCTCTCCGCCGGGAGACGAGATGTGCATGAGATATGAAGCGGTAAATAGGGAGGCAAAAAGAGGAAGTTATCCAACACGCATGTGCGGCAGTGGCCTTTAACACCTGGGCCCTAACCCTCCCCAGATGTTCATGGAGCCTCGTTCCCACATCTACCAATCACAGAGAGGAAAGGGAACCTTGCTGTGTAACCAGCAAGGAAAGGGAATTAGTTATGTTACCCAAGAGATCCTTTTAACAGGTTTGGAAGTTCTGTTGATCCCTATTTTCAATGTTAAGCTGCTTAAAGCTATCAAAAATGATGGTAGACAGAAAGGTTAAAATATTTCAAATATCCATCCTTATACCTTTTAAATCCCTTTATGTCATATTTATGTTGTATCATAACACTATGAAATAGGGTGTATAAGTACTTGAAGCTATCAAGATTGAAAACATTGCCTTATTGCTGTAAAAGCATTCAAACTCATCACAAAACATGCAAATTACCATCTTATCAGGTAATTATCTGACTTAGCAACGCCCTATAAGACAACCATCAGTCAGACCCAATTCTCGTGAACCTCTCGTGAGATGAGTGAGGAGTGCAGTTGTTAGCAGCACCCTATGTGTAACACTGATTACAGCTCTCTGCTAGCACATTTATCTTACCTACCAGGTAATGCTGTATCTAATCAATTATAGCACTAACATTCCTAGCATGGCGACCATGCAGCAGGGTGTGTAATGGTCGTCCTCCTATCTTCTGTCTAGCTGCCATTTTAAACCCCTTAATATTAACCCTTAAAGAGCCACTAATGCACCAATGCATGATGCTCCTTGGTCTTCACGGTGCATAAGTACAGTCCTGGCCCTTAACTACTCAGGAGCATGTTGCTCCTATGGTAAAAAGAGCTGTCAGTAGGTACCCTCTTTTCAAAAGAAGTCACGCTCTGTTTCACCATTCAACTTGCACTCACCACATTAGTCTGAAAAGTCACCTGCCTTGTTTAAAACAGAGAAAGAGCTGCACTATCAGGTACCTACTCATGTCACACACTCTATAGTATATTATACTGACTGACTTCTCCCAACTAGGTACCTACTCAAATCCCCTTTTTGAGCACCGTACTTGAATGTCCACTTGTGTGCAACAAAAGGGACAAGTCATAGCTACATGAAAAGAAAGGACTGGAAACAAGGGCATTTTTAGCCAGCTCTTCCTTTTACTATAGGAGTATAGTGGTTCGTCTCGTTAAGTTAGATTAAGTAATCATAACGAAGAGAGAGAAAGTTTCTGGGTAGGCAACCGAGCTTTTATTTCATAGCTTATGTTACATACGATCACGGCCTCAGAGGATTACATGCTGCTAGGGCATTCGGTTACCCTTTCGGGTAACGACCTGGTTGAGCAGTGGGTAAAACCACTACTGGAGAACATAGGAGTAGAACCAGCCTTATATAGGGGAAAAGCCAGCGAAACTCAGACCGGCCACGTGACGTGTGGCGGACGAGTGGTAGGCCCCCTGGTGTAATGGATACGAACCCAGAGGCAGTTGCTGCCACCTGCCATCCGGATTCCCCCACTACACCCGAAGACCTAGGTCTAAGTCCCACGGGTACATGAACGTAAAAGTGTAAATACCATACCCCTACAGGAGCAACACCCTTCAGGGTTGTATTCATGCAGACACACAGGTCTTTGGGAAGCAAATCTCGATTAAAGGGCTTCAATTGCCATCACCCTATTCCGCCAATGACGATTCCATCAACATTTTGGACGCAATGGTAATGGAATGGCCATGAGATGGTGATGGAATATGATTCCGTGGCCATTCCGTCGAAATTCGATGCAAAATTGTCACGGAATCGTCACTGATGGAATAGGATGACGGCAATGGAAGTGGGGCTTAAGAAAGAGGGCCTGGGGCCCCAGCCCTTGCCACCTCAAATCATCTACTTTGACGCATTGGCATTGACACATGATTAGATGATTCCGGTATATGATGTAGGCAAAAGGGCTTCATGTTATTTGATTACAAATAATCTCTACCTGAAGGAGACTGCCTCTTTACTACCTATCCAGATAGGCAAATCTGATATTTTCCTGCAGGAAACGGAAACATTGTGATTGAATGGAGCCTTTGTAGTTTTGGTTTTGGTATGATATAACTTAGTTATTCATAGCTGGTTCTCCCATCATCATGTCAATCCCTTGAGTAAGCTGCTGGGGATTGAACTACATTTGTGTTTGCATATTCTTCTCAGAAATATAGTTTCCCATCATGATTGATGTTGAAATGATGCTAAGAAGCCATAGGTGAATAAAAACGTAGCCACAATTCTAGTAGCAGCACTAGCAGTAGCAGTAGTTCAGTAGTATAAAGTTTGAAGGGAAACACTACCCTATTTTTACAATAACTTATATTTGTAGCTATAGAGGAGAGCAGCTGTTGATGTCATGATTGCTCAAATCCATTAGGTGCATTGTTTGTGCATAGAGAGTCTTACAAAATGTATCTTAATTTTAATTGAGTGTCCATTGTTATGGTATTATACAGGGAACTCCTGTAGGGTTGTTTAGTGATTTCCCTTGAAATGAATGGATGGATCCAGCCAGACAAAAGGCTACAAAGAACATCTGAATGCATCCTATCAGTGCTGTGTAAGTAAAAGTGGGATGCATTTGGGCAACTGTCATGTCTTCAGATGCATTAGACAAACTTGCTTCTCTCATCTATAATCACACATGTTGTAATAACCATGTCAGAACCTTTTTTTTATTTGATGAAATCTTCATCAAAATAATATGATGAAAATAGGGTACTGTTTCCCTTTTAGACATGGCAGAATGGCGGGAAGCATGCAGTGTGTTGCTATGAAGTCTTTGTGTTAGATTTAGACACAATTTTCAGAATAGAAATGAGGATGGCCAACAATTTACACTCATCACTTTGAATGAAGATCAATTTACCATTCCCACTGAATGAACAGATTGATAATTAGAAATTTCTTTGGTTTATATCAAAAGACATCAGGCTCTCAGTCTATACAATCGTATCTAACACACTGTCATTATGAAGATGATGATTGTGATAATTAACCATACCTATTGGTCGTGATGAGGCATGATGCACCCCTGGCCAATTACCTCAGAACCAGGAATGCCACCAGATGCTGCATGCCCTTTAGGATTCATACACCTGCCAACGCCTGCAGGATACCCCGGTTTATTACACAACTTCTGTGATTTTGGCTGTTTTTTTCTGGATATCCCCGCGCTGGTATTACTGCATAATTTTCACTGTAATGTGAACAGATGCAAGGTGGATATCGGCATGGTTTGGGGTGGATATCAGCATGATTTGGTGTGAATATCAGCACGGTTTTAGACATGTCATATGTCACATGTTAAAACCAATGAGAATTTCATTGCCTGAGGTGGACTCAAACCTACAAAGGCTGGATCCAAATACCAACACGCTGCCTATTAGGCCATACCGCCAGACGTTCAAAGCAGCAGTAAAATTTGGTTAGGAGAACACCACAGTGGCCACACAGAGAAAAGAAGACTGATTGCTTTGACACATACTGCACAGGTCACGATTGTCTCCCACATGACATGCGTGAAAGGCATGTTGAATGAGGTTGACACTCTCACATTTGGTTTGTCAACGCCACTTGACATGCATAATGAAGACAGTTGTCATGGTGACATATGTGCAATGTCCCAATTACATGTGCTCTATGTGTCAAATCAAGTTGACATGGATATACATGTCATTTTGTCAGGAAGACTTTTTTCAGTGCAGTCCTGCCTGTCCCATAGCGAGGAAAGCCTTGATAATGCTGGAGGCGTTCACACCAAATCAGCAGCTGCTAGGTGGCCACATGAATACGGCGTTACGCTTATGGTCTGGCCTGGCCAACCTCTTTGCCTCTATATAATATAGGGAGCAGTGAGCAGTGCGTTGAGTCCTGGTTCTGGCTGGGAGATCTTTTTCAACTTGTATTTATTGATATTCTATTGATTATCTATTGACAATTTATTGATGAATCGTGTAATAAACTTAGTGAGGTATGGGCTAACAGGCATCTCATTCCTTGTATCATAGGATATCAAAACTCATGGCCTTTGCCAACTCTTTTTGATATCCTATGATACAAGGAATTCGGTTCCTGTTAGCCCATACATTATTAGTTAATACAAAACAGTGTAATGGTGTGAGAGAGGCATCACATTATAATCAACTCCTTAGGAGTGCATCATGCCTATTAATCACCATGATGCACCAATGAAGTGCTAGTGAGCAGTCTCAACATCACTGGCACTTCATTGGTGCATAATGCCCATTAATCGGCATGATGCACCAATGAAGTGCTGGCAGACTGCCTGTCAGCACCTCATTTGAGCATTATGCCGACCATCTTGTAATATCAAGCTTGTAGGGTTGGCATGATGCATGAATGAAGTCTGCATTCGTACATCATCATGACCAAAGAGCATGATGCATTGATGCATTATAAGCCCTTTAATGGTTAATGAGCATGATGTTATGCATTAAAGAGATTGTGGAGTGCGTGTATTTATACCATGAAGTGTACAGTTAAATACTCTTGAGTCTGCACATGGCTAAAAAGTAAAAGAGTGAGGGATTTTGAATAGTGATGCCGGTGACGCAGGGGATTAGAAAATTGACAGATTGAGACAGTTTTACAAGTCCCAAGTACATTCTTATAAACATAAAAAGGAGAACCAGTGACACTCCATTGTTGATGGTATGACAGCCTGAAACTTTTGTAGGCACACTTTTGAATAGTGCGTCTGTGTATGAGTTCCTCTCTCAGTTTTAGAGTCATTTATCATCTCATCTTATTTCCTCATACTGTAGGATATCCACTGGGGCAGTCTCCCTGGTTCTACTGAGTTGGAAATCTCTCATCAATGCAATAACTGACTTTTCCATTTTTCCAAAGATAGCTGAAAGGTTGGCTACGATGGAGAAGGGCCAGAACATAGAATGGAAGTTGATGGTTTATCTTTTTTTTTCTCATCCTTCGTTGACCTATCGTCGACACATTCATCTTGAATTAAAATTGTTAAGAAGTCAGTTTGTCCGCCAACAAAATTCCTGTATTTTATTTCTTGTAATAAGAGAACTTATTAATATGGCTGCCATCTCTTTACAAGTAACATACATGCACCATTTGAGTATGTCTTGACATACTACAACTGTTACCTTCAGGGGGAGCCAAAATTCCCATGGGAATAGTACTGGAATTTGCAGTCATATTGGTACATGCACGGGCACAGAACTAGTCTGCTACCAGATTCTTTGTGTTGTTTATGGTATAGGTCCAGGGTCTGCCACTGACCATGTACCCTCTCTCCCCTGTGGGTAAAAGTAACCCTTCTCCTCTGTGTCAACATGACTGCGGTCCTCAAAGCACATGGCCATGGCTATAATTAGCTGCATAGGTCCCAAGCTGCCAGCTCACCACTGAGGTTACACTGGGGCCCTTGATAATGTCATACATAGGATTTTAAGAAATGCACATGTCCCATATCAAGAGTAATTCCCAGTGTCATCAGCATAGCTAATCCATAAAGAGTACCAGTATGATGATGTGGATTCCCATTTTTTTGTCTAGATCATGGCCCTATCCAGTGAAATACCTATTTTCATTATGAATTCAGTACTCTATATTTTGAGTAAACTTATTCTGACAAAATCTGTAATATATCTGCTACCATAAAGGCAGGCATTCATCATATATACCCTAAAAACTTCCTTTGGTGACCTCTCTACACTGAAAACTTATACATATATAAAAGTAATCATTGAAAATGACTTTTGTTCATCATTTGAAAATGATGACCCCATCTTATCAAAGTGATTGCGTAGAGACATCATTTTGATGACATACTTCTGCCACTAGGGGCCTCCACTATAATACAGAATAGTGGGATGCATTTGGGCAACTGTCATGTCTTCAGATGCATTAGACAAACTTGCTTCTCTCATCTATAATCACACATGTTGTAATAACCATGTCAGAAGCTTTTTTATTTGATGAAATCTTCATCAATATAATATTATGAAAATAGGTAAACTGAATAGGAACTATCTAAAGGTAATCTATCAATCAATAGTTGCATTATTCCAGACAATAAATGTCTGTGAAATGAAAGGTCATCATAAAACCATCTCATAGGGACTCAATTGATTCAAGAAAGAAAAAAAAACTCCAATGACATTAAATTATTTAGCAATTTTTTACACATAGACACCTCTCCTGTCTCTGAAATGATAGTAACAACTGGGGGAAAATGATGTATACATGTTGACGTATATTATGTGACCAATCATTATGCTTAGGAGGGTCAAGGATAAAGACCTACCAATACCAGGAGGGGGGAGGTAATATAAACATATTTGAAACCTGTCAAAATGCCCAATTTGGCTGTACACCTATCAATCTGAGCATGTAAGCTTCATTGTAAAAGGTAATCAATATGATGACCCTTTGTAATCACTTATGATTACCCAAATGATGACAAGGTGCTCCCCCCCCCCAGACGGCGTCAAACTGAGCACCCTAAAGTGATCTACACTGATTAGTTTCTACAGCTATAAGTTTTCAGTGTATGTATAAAAAAGACACCTCCCCTTCCCTTTATACCCCGTAATAAAATATGTAATATGCCCTATTTTTTATCACTAAGTCCCAATTCACATGTCAAATTAAAAGAATAACCCTGCCACATGTCACTAGCATAGCCATGTCCCATGCCAATTTTAAGAAATAACCATGTCAACATGTCGATTTTAGTGGTGTAGGGCCACAACACTAGCTTGGCAGGCACTGGCAGTAGTCAATTGGACTCAAGGCTGCACCCACGGAGGGTGCAGTGTTGAAATTGGTTTAGAATAAAAGGAAACTGTAAAATTATGAAAGCCTTACAAATAATTCCCATAAATCAGAATACTTGCATATAAAAATTTCTGATATATTTTAGAGACCAGAGGATTTTATTCATGAGACAAGGCAGAAAATAATTTACTAGAGTTCTGATAGATGGCAGCAATAGGAAAATGACTAGTGTCACACACTGGGCTCTCTACACCGCCTCTCAGCTTGGCGATTTTACTGACTTAGTTCTCGCGTGTGGGTACATGTGATCCTTTTTTTTTACCTTGAGAATTGACCTCAACCCACAGACACAGAAAACCTGCCGCTGCTAGAACCTCATCAATGTAGACCATGATGCCCTATGATGCCCTAAACTCGTCAAACTGATAGGCAAAGTAGTAATAACAACAGTACAATGACATCGTACTGAAAATGTAGGTGGTCAGGATGAAGACCTAAAGTCATCATTTTGACCACCTACATACCCAGTGGCTATTGTCAATCTGAGGAAATAAAGTTTAACCCTACAAACAAAAGGAACTGGGGCAGACATTCAAAGAGAGAGAAAAGACAAAGATAAGCAGGCTTGGATAGTGGAAATGAAGGGGATTGGACTCATCTTTCAAGCACCCACTGCCTATGTGATCAATCTAGTGCAAGGTCTGAAGACATTAAGACAAATAGCAGCTGAGACAGCCTTGTCATGTTATGTTATTAGACAAATAGAGTGAACATGGCAGCCTCTCCCAAGGATGTGGACAACCAGCACAAGTAGCTTGCTCCTTTGACGTCAACTGCTATAGTTTTGAATCATGAGAGAGTTCTAGGTGTTTTTAAAGGATTATTGAGAAAGATGTGCACTCTCACTGATGGTTGATAGCTATAGGGGTTTCTTTTGTTGAAGTTCACTGATCTGAATTGATCATATAGTCTATCTCCTTTTAAGACAGTTGCATTTTCTAGGTTGCAGCCTCCAGATTCATCTAAAAGTGTCATTGAATGAGTTGCATTGAGTCTTAATTGATAGGATTCAATTTGTGGGTATATATATATATATATATATATATATATATATATATATATATATTGATTTGAGGACTGAGTAAAGAAAAAACTCTCTATGTAGGAGGCATATATATATAAAATACCTTTTCATTGTAAATAACCACCCCGGCATTTATAAATTTGGAGTGCTGATGTTTAACCCCAGCTCTCTTACAAGACAGCTGCTTATTCGAGATCTATCTTTAGTGGTTAAGGTCTATCTCTTGGCTCCCATACCCCTCATGCTTATAAATACAAGACTGGCGCTAATTCAAATCCCTGTGCTTAAATACCATGATACAGTATATCAGCTAAATATCCAGCTCAAAGGTATGCAGCAGACATAAGTGTTGCAGTTATTACTCAGATCAAACAGCAAGGCAATTAACCCATTAAAGGCCGCTAGTGCATTAATGCATCATGCCCATTGGTTATTAAGATACACCAATGAAGTGCTGGCAAGACTGCTTGCCAGTACTTCATTGGTGTATCATACCCACCCTTCGGGAGTTTGTGTATCAACCCTGTAGGCTGTTGCTCCTATTGTAAAAAAACCTGTGAGTATATGACCTCTTTTCTAAACAAGTCGTGCACTGCTTCACCTAAGTACTTGCACTCACCACATTAGTCTGAAAAGTCAACTGCCTTGTTTAAAATAGATAGAGCTGCACTACCAGGTACCTACTCATGTCACACGCTCTATAGTTTATTTATAGTTTATAGTACTGACTGACTTCTCCCAACTAGGCACCTACTCAAATCCCCCTTTTTGAGCACCGTACTTGAATGACCACTTGTGAGCAACAAAAGGGACAAGTTATAGCTACATGAAAAGAAAGGACTGGAAATGAGGGCATTTTTAGCCAGCTCTTCCTTTTACTATAGGAGCAACAGCCTCCTGTATGGTAGGCATGATGCAAGAATGTAGACCTGGTGAGTTACTCACCAGGGGTGCATTCTTATATCATGGTGATTAATGGGCATGATGCATTAATGCATTAGTGGCCCTGGAGGCCATTTCTTAAGGAACTACGACTGCATACAACCACTACGATTTGAAACCCCAAAACTTAGTGCCAGTAGTCGTAAGAGTCACCTACGGCTGCTCTGTACGATGAGTCCTTATGTAGCTATTACATAGAGTTTGGTAGGGCAGTCGTAGTGCTGCAGACACTACATGACCAATACTATTGGACTTTAATCTCACAAAGTTTAGGGTCTCCCCTACGACTTGAATGTGAGCAGTCATAGTGTGTTAGGAAATGACATCCTGATCGGATTAAAGGGTACAAAATAGGTACTGGGCAATATTCAGCGTGCAGCAATCTACCTAGATCTAAGCAAGGTCAAGGAAGAGCCAGGCTACCTTATTGCCAGCCCACGACTAATTGTCCAATTGCACCTTCCCCACAGTCTGTTCCGGCTGGCAGGACTGCCCAGAGACAGGTAATGGCTTTATCTATGGAGGGCATTTCCAGATTCCTGTCATTAAAAACCCCCCTAAAGTGTCTCACGTTCAAAATGTACCGATAGAAAAAGGCTTTATCTCAAGTTGAATACAAGAGAACCTCTGTATCACACCCCACAGTGTGATAACCCTCCCCCATATCACACTGCCAGGTGAAACATCCAAAACGGTCAAATATCTGATGATAAAATCATTTCTAATGCCAAAAAATGGAATTATGAACATATCTGACTTAATTCACTTGAGATAAATACTAAGAAGCACTCGACTTGGTCAGCACTGAGGTTTATCACACGAGGCTCGTGCACTTTTGGTAGGGCAGTCATAGTGCTGCATTTCCAGATTCCTGTCATTAAAAACCCCCCTAAAGTGTCTCACGTTCAAAATGTACCAATAGAAAAAGGCTTTATCTCAAGTTGAATACAAGAGAACCTCTGTATCACACCCCACAGTGTGATAACCCTCCCCCATATCACACTGCCAGGTGAAACATCCAAAATGGTCAAATATCTGATGATAAAATCATTTCTAATGCCAAAAAAAAATGGAATTATGAACATATCTGACTTAATTCACTTGAGATAAATACAAAGAAGCACTCGACTTGGTCAGCACTGAGGTTTATCACACGAGGCTCGTGCACTTTTGTCTATGTTTCATACATCATGCAGCATAATTATGCTAAAGGTGTTTGAGACGTCCATTGACACAAAGTTAGTCAGGCATTTAGGTCATTAGTGTACTAGCTGGCTAAGGAGTAAAGAGTGGAGGCAGGCTTGGAGAAATTAATATTTATTAATTTATGCAAGATAAAATTATGTTGAGTTGACATTTTCAAGGAGACATAAGACACATTGTTAAAACATATGGATATGACATGATAAGATGATATTGATGTATTGAATTATATATAAAGTGTTACACATTTAGTGTGTAAATGTGGAGAGAATAGAAAATTTAATGTAAGGTGTGGGTGGGTGGGAGAAATAAAAAGAGGAGTAGTGTATAGATAGGCTGACTGAAGCAGAATGGGAGAGAGGGGGTTGTAGACAGGTGGAGGTGTGTGTGGGTTGTACCACTGGTGGGCAATGTAGAGGGGTGACAGGTGTGGACAGGTGGGGGCCAGGCTGACCCCAATGACCCCTCTTTCGCACCCTACGGCGCTCATGAGGAACCGATTATGTGCATCATCAATCTTAATATAGTCATGCGGAAAAGATCTTTTTTAAAGATGCATATTTCCCTATAGCGGTACTGTGCCAGCAACAGTTGAAGATGAAAAATGTTTGAGGAATTCATTTCTTACAAAGAATTTAAGATTGCTCAAAAATAAAGGGTAAAAATTACTTTCCAACGTACAATCTTGGCCCGGAACAGCTTAAAGCTGGTAACAAAGCGGGTGCCATATATCTATATATAGTCAGCATGAAAAGAGAAAGGGAGGACAATTTCAACAAATCACTAAATCATGTAAACCTTTACTAATTATCTACCGCATGTTTATTGTAGATATTGTTAAATATCAATCTCATATCCACAAAACCCCAGTCATCATCTGTGGTAAATGGCATAGCTGTCTTTGGTAACAGGAGGAGATTGCTTTAAGACATTGGGAAGGCAATATTCCCTTTTGCCCAGAAGTGAAATCACCACCTGAGGTTCTCAGTTTCTACAACCACCCTCCACCACTGCACACTGCTGCTGCTTCTCACATAACATACTTGAGTGCCACCTCATGGGAGGTTTGAAACAATAGCCATCTATCATCTAAAATGATTTAGCCCCATCAGAAGGCATGTCATTGGAGTTCTGCTTTTCCCCACTGGGACTGGGACTGCTCAGTGTGGCATTCTTTAGATAAACGCAACTGGCAGTGAAGGATGTATGTGCAAGATTTAAGCTGATATAACATACGATCCAATAAGTCTTTGAAGCGTAATCAATATGACTGTTATGGAGGTCTGACAACTTTGAACATCTATTCTAGAGGCTAATATTTCTTTCTGCACATACTGCAAAGTCATAAAATGGACTATCAAGAACCTGTTCCTTAGTTGAAACGACCAATGCTATTTGGATGGTGTGTGTTATGAGATATTGAGGGGTTCAATGCCACTATAGCACTCTCATGGGTGGCCTTGCAAGGAAAAATACTGAAGCATCTCAATGGACTTTAATAGAGAGGAAGTGAAGGGGATAGGTAGGAAGGAAGCAATAGGGGGCTTAAGGGATGGAAAAATGGACGGTAAAAATTTCTTAAAATAAAATCCAAAATGTAGGAAAATAATCTTTGTTAATCATAACAATACTACCTCCTTAAGCAGAAAGTTCTTAGAGAGCTATTGGGAGACAATTTATGCTTGGAAGCTGCCGAGCAGTCAGAACCTGATTAGATCCCATGTCGACATGAGGCTGACTGGGGCGGCCCCTAGTGTCAAGGTCTGACACTGGGCGTTCCTAAACAGCCAGAATACTTTAGCCAACACATTGAATCTTTTGCAGAAAACCACCTCCCAATCAACAATGGCTGGTAGTGATTTCACCCCTTACAAAATGGTATGTGATGAGACTAAGGCTGGTTGAAATTTCACTAAAAAATAAAATAAAAATAAAAGTTAAAAATCATCTCCCATGACTAATTTATTAGCTATATATACTTCACCCTCATTTTATTTATATGTTCCTCAACTGTTGTTTCCTTCCACCGTGTTACCATGAAAACAATGCTCTAAGAAATGGGTTTGGTTGAAAATCTTACTGTCAGGTGTCAGTCTCATAAAATAGAGCCATCCGATGAGGCTAAATGTGTTTAATCTTTAACCTTCAAAGGGCCACATATAACATTGTATGGAATCGAGTTTGCATTCAAGATTATGATGTGTTCTAGACTATCATATATGAGATGATAGTATGGGAATATGCTTCCTTTGCGGACGCTTTCCATGTGTCTCTTGAGAGGGCACCACTGGTGTCCTCAAAGATATGACCTGGAGGGCACTCAGAACGAACATAATGAACCGTAACAAGTGGTATATAATTCGCCATGCAGATACTATCCAACAACATGGTGCACACATGCATTCCTCAAGGGTCAGTATGCATGCCATGCCATTGTCAGTAGATTCACCAGAACCACATTGCCAGACCATTGCAACAAAAGACCACAAGACTGTAGGCATCATGTACCATTTAGAGGGTTGATAACATAATGATCTGATGCATGAATCTTTTTTCTGTATTTTTTTTCTGTCATCGGCCAGGTCTTATTTTGATTACCGTGATCCCGCATTTAAGGCACGTCTTATACAGGGGATTTTAGTTCTCATTAGATCCACAAGGGGGACACCAAGACCTTTTTTTGATATCTTACATGACCCCTTGGTCAATATAGGACATAAGGGGGCCCAGGAGGGTCCAGGGTGGCCCAAGCTACACATAGGTTTTTGAATTTTGAAAATTCATTCAGTAGAACCAAAGTTATGAATTTTTCATTTTTTTGAGAATTTTCCAAAACTCTAGGTGCGCCTTATACACGGGCTGCACCTTATACGCGGGAGATTACGGTAGTTGATATTATTGATACTGAAAAAGTGGTGAGCTGAGATCCGATTATCTAATGTCGTAGAGCTAGCTATGTCTGCACACAAAATAATGTACCTAAGGAAACTGAGTCAAAGTGCCTTAATATTCTTAGTTGGAACTTATGATTAACAAATGACCAAGGAGGTCTCAGTTTTCTTAGTCACATTGACTACCCAAATCGGTTTCATTCTCCAAGGACAATCTTGAACAGGGTATCTGCAGGGAGTTTCAGGCAAGCTAACTTATCATAGTCACTTTGACTGAGAGATCTTAGTCAATTTGACCAAGATCTGTTAGTTAATTTGACTAAGGGATAGGCACATAGTGTTGCCTTTACACACCAGATGGCAGCATGGTTTGAAAGAGGATTTTTCTGGTGGGTGTGTACCATAAATAGTTCCATGGGTGTCAAAATTATGATGATTTTCAGGAATGACTTATATTTGAGGCTTTCAAAATCCAATCGAACATTACACTTGGCAAAATGTGCCAAATAAGCTGATGCCTTGTGAAATGAAATAAATAGTCAGATGGAAACACCTGTTCTGTGGTAATTTAGATAAATATGAAATCCAAATTTGTATTTGCTTTTTTGTGGCAAACCCAGAGTAACGTGGTCTAGGGGTTCTAAATGAATATGATGTAAGACATTTCAAATGCTTCCTAAATGAGGAGACTCTGATCTGTGGAGTGTGAATCCTACATAGAGCCTAACACAACCACCATTTGAATTGAATTGAAAATATTAGGTAGTGTAGTTAGTAAAAACACCAAAGGAATCCTAGTCAAAATCAGGCAAGCCAAGGCAAGTTGGCCACTTTGTCTAATGGTTAGTCATATTTGACTAAGAAAAAAGGGACATTTATGGACAGCGTCTAGACTAACTATTGCTAGAAAGTTAGACAATTTGACTCGTATTTGACTAACATTTGGAACTTATTTTTTTCTGTGTGGGATGGACTATCTTTAAACAGACCCAGTCACTTGATACCCATACAGGTATTTCTTGATTCCTAAAAAGAATTTAAACATCAAGAACACATATTTTTTCAAAGGAATAAATCATAGGCTAGTGTGTTTTATTCGGTGATCATTTTTAAGCATTGTCAGAGCAAGAATAACACGGGCCTTTATTATTTCCTCACCGGGCATATGTTTTCCCAAAGTTGCCAGAGACCTGCATTTATTTTCATAGAGATCCCCTGTACTACCTTACTGCCACCTTGTAGAAGACACACTGGTTCACTGCAATATGATTACGGTGGTTTACGTTTCACCTTTATGATCCGCGGTAGATTCAACAGCTATTTTCTACAGTGTAAAGTCAGAATTAAAATAGCAGCGGCAGCTTGTATTTGTAAGCAACCTTGCTTAAAAACCCTCATCCTGGGTCTACCCCTGTTTTTATTTTAGAATGGCACCTATTCAAATCTTTATTTAAAGTGTATCCTTCAGTTTATATTCCATTCCACCCATGGCACTTTTTAAAGACCGGCGTTCATTCAAAGATCAGGCATGGTACTACAGTTTGTGTCGTAGGGTCCAAGAACTGATATGGATCTATCGACCATTGCTGAATATTCTAATATCAGGGTAACTAAGTAATGCAGTGTATCAACAGGCACCAGACTACCCATTTTATATATAATTATAACTTATCTAATATATATAGCCACGATAGGTATGTTGATGTCATGATATCTCTAATGTATATTATAGACCATTACAGAGGCTTAGTCATCCTGAAGTCAGCATGTCATTTATACATGGGTTTTTACTTAATATTTAATATTATAGCTTAGACTCTAGTAAGGAATCACAAGTCTTTTGGCCCAGAAGCCGATACTGTAGGAAAGGCACCAGCTCAGGATGCAGCTTCTATACAGATGCGGCTTATATGTTAGGTTTATGATAGGTTTGAAGCACTCATTAAGATGTTAGCTCAGTTTACTTTTTTTTTAAAAAAAGATGAAGGTTTGGTAGAAGCACAAAAGATACATTTCCCTTGTAAATAGAATCTGGACAATTTGTGACGTTCTTTATCGAATAGTGGTAACCCCCCATGATGGCATGAGTGATCTGCTTATGTCCACACCAGTAACCAGAAATATGAAGGAATGGGGTCAGGAATGCAATTTGGTAGTTTGGTATACATTAGGCTGACAAGTGGTGGGTGGGTGGTCTGGATACTGATAGTCTGTGGGTGGACGGGAGGGCACATCATCCGGAACCATTTGTGAAAAGGACACATTTATATCAGGGGTTTTGTCATACCACTATTTTGACACATACAGCCAATATTTTAAAAAAAGGCTATGGAAAAGGTTTGAAAAAGGTGTGATATATGAATAATATTCACTTTCAAAACTCATTGATGCTGTGGTGAAGAGTCAGTTTTAATGCACTCAAAATAAAAGTGGACACTGAAAATCCTTCAACTTAAAGAGAATTGAAGGAGCCCTGTTTCTAGGTGAATAGGCGAGCTTTAATCTGAAACTATGTTTAGAAATGATCTAAGAAATAATACAGTATCCAGAGCACTGAAGGACCTTCAGGATAACCCGTGATTCTACAAAAGCCGAAAGGGGAACAGCTAAGATGGAAATCCACAAAGGAAAAGACAGGAAGGATAACATTGTTTTACACCTGTGGAAACATTAATTGTACCTTAATATTTCTTTACAGGTTTTTGAGAAGAACAAGATCCCTTCTCATCTTCTCACTCCTACACATTTCTTAACCCTTTAAGGGCTGCGAACAAAGGGGTGCATCATGCCAATTGGTGATGATGCACCAACGAAGTGCTGGTGCCTCTGCTCACCAGCACTTTATTAGAGCATCATGCCGACCCTCCGGGTATATACTTATCAGCCCTCTTTGGTCAGTATAATGCTTAAATACACCTTGAATAATAGGTGTGTATTACCATTTAGAGTCCACTTAATGCCTCCAGGTTTATATTACTTTGCAATCATTATCAACCAAAGCAGAGCATGTGAGTAACATGGCATCATGGTGGCTCCTTTTCTATCCTCTATTGTTTCTATGTTGTTGGTCGATTAAATGCAGGACTGATTAGTCATTCTGTGAGCCATCCACCGGAGCTGCATTCATACATGATGAAGACTTAGTTTAAAAGTCCTAACATGTTTAAGAAATGTATCATTGCAGCATAATTCAGCCCCTGGATGGTTAGAGGCATTGTATAACAAAGAGATAAGGTTACTTGAAGGCGAGGTGTTGGCAGTAAGCTCTGTGTGCCTCTTAATGTCGGGTCCTGATAACACTGAGGTGTTGAATGTTGTCATACTGAAGCTGAAAGTGGTCCTTATCTACCTTTTTGAAGGATATCCCCTGCAGGGCCCTGTTACACAAGTAGGTGCACACTGCCCTTTGCAAGTTCCCAAAGATCCATCGTTCCTGGTACAACTGTACTTGGGCTAATTGTAAAAATCAGCACTGGTTCACTTCAAAATGATTACATTGGTCTACTGTTCAGTTTTATGAGGATCCCTGGTGGATTCAGTAATTTCCTACACGGTATCATTTTTATGATTATCACTTGGGATGTCTGCAAAAGAAACCTCCGCACCATTTCAAAATGTGGTGACTGTATGCATATTTGTATAATGAAATCATCAATCTTAACATGACTGACCTAACATTAGCAGATTAGTTAACCTTCATTGGTACAAAGTAAACCCCTTGTATCAACTTGAATCTACCCAAACTAAGAGTGGATAGGGTAAAAACTCTTGATCCACCTCAGAAAATATATCGCAGGGTAAATCTTCTGAATCACATTGACAGGATTTATGTCTCAAGGGTCGACGTGGTCAATATTCCCTCGGGCACAGCTTGTACTTCAGGAAACATGGCTGGAGGTGCTAATTTGACTCCACCTCTATTGATATGCCCTTGTTGAATTGGCTAGATACGTTTAATCCTTTGTCTATGTACAGCTAAGTTCTAGGTCTGGGTCTAGGTAGTTGGGGATGGAGAGGGAGGGCAGTGTGTACAGAGCAACACTTATTATCAGTTGGAGGTATGATAACACATCAGACAAGTGGGCCATAACAAATAACCAACACTTCACAAACGCTAACAGAACTGCTGATGGTAATGCTGTAAATTTTCATACTCTGCTAACCTTTGCCCGCCCTACTCTGTATCACTCTCATAAATCCCAACACAATCCACTCTAGAAGGGAATTCCACAATATGGTACGACTGCACACATCCACCAAGATTTGAAACCGTCAAAATTAGAGTAGGTGATCATAGGTTAGGCCCTACGAATGCCCTGCAACAAGACGTCAAATATGTAGATTTTTCATTTTCTTCATTTCTACCATTAGCCCACTTGTTACAATGTGTTGGTCAAATCTCATTTTGTTTTGTGAGCTTTATCCATGTTAATTCCAATGATAGAGATATGCATTTTATCCATGTTGACAAACACCTTATTATACCAGCTCAGTGGCTCAACCTGTTATAAGAAATCAGACTGGTATTCTATGGTGGAAAGAGCTCTGCATTTGAGGACCTGACTGCTCAGTCCTGCCACCTGGGGAAATTCAAAAAACTATTTAGCTGACTGTTGTCCCTTCCCACCAAAAGGCAGACTGCAGTTGAGACCCAAGCCCTTAGCTTTATTACCACAGCTCACCTCTTAACACAATGAAGCACACTGGATGTGAAGAAAGGTGGTGTAGAACTATGTGAGATGGATATTAGAGAAGGGTATTCCAACATTTATTGCAGCTTTAATCAGTAGATACAAAGAGTTTGGCAGGGTAGTCATAACTAAAAACTGAATGGAGTGTGCAGTTTTTAATTTATTATATATGCAATACAACACTCAAGTACATTTATTTACCTGTAAATCTACTTTGTGCTCAAAACAGAAAGTCGCCATCTTGGCTCCTTCCCGGTTTTCGGTGTTTGAATGCCGTAAGTTGTCCGCGCGTCCTCCAGTGTCGTAATGGCGCTTGAATAAAATAGAAGTTTTTCGTTGAAAATGAATTTTTTAAGCTGTTTAAATGGTTTAATTATGTTTGATTTATTAATATAAAAAGGATTAAGACAAGAATTTTATTCAATTTCAACGAAAAACTTATATTTTATTCTACCGTCATTACGACCATGGGTGTATGAATGCCGTAAGTCGTCCGCGCGTCCCGCAGTGTCGTAATGGCGCTTGAATAAAATAGAAGTTTTTCGTTGAAAATGAATTTTCTAGGCTGTTTAAATGCTTTAATTATGTTTGATTTATTAAAATAAAAAGGATTAAGACAAGAATTTCATTCAATTTCAACGAAAAACTTATATTTTATTCTACCGCCATTACGACACTGTGGGATGCAAAACCAACATGGCGGTGATTGGATGGGAATCATGGAAGACGGGCTAAGAAAAGGTGAATAAAATGGTGTTTTTTCATTATTTAGGGGGCATACTTCGTCAAATACACTTAGTGTCGCTTGGGCAGACCCGCGCAATGCCCGTAAAAATCTGTACGCCACTGGTTTTCCACGTACGCCACTGGTTTTCCATGTACGCCACTGGTTTTCCATGTACGCCACTGGTTTTCCACGTACGCCACTGGTTTTCCATGTACACCTCTGTAGTTGTGTACAGAGGCTGTATTTCTACGAGGGGTGCATATTTTTTAACTATAGAAATGTACTTGAGTGTTGTATTGCATATATAATAATACCAGTGCAACGATCCGTAAGCTAGATGTATTGCTGTAATCAACTTAGAGAGAGAGATGCAACTATGATTTGAAGAGGCCTAGTTGTATCATCTCGAGAAATGTCTTCATGTACAATTATCAAAAGTATATCTATATCTCTCTGCCATTATCCCTAATTTAGAATTAAAAAGAAATTTATTTTGCATAGGAGAGAACCTATACGGTAAAAAGACATTCAAAGAGATGAAAATGTTTAGCTTGGCTGCATACTACAGTAGCCCGGGAGGGAAGATCTTACCAAAAGCAATATCCCCAGCTCGTGAAGATTGTTGCCTGTTTTAGAAATTCAATTTATAATGAAATCTGATGGGAATGCACTTTTCACTTTCTCCACATTGTAGCTACATGATGTGAATGGGAAATTTCATTGTCAGTCACCAAGCTGATAGGAAAGGGGTAAAGTACAGATCTATAAGCAGCAATAGGAAATGAAATTTTGTATTTGAGACTTCAACTGGCAAATAGAATCTTTGGCAGAATATTAGTTTCCATATGAGCTGTGGGTATCAGGGAAGATCAAAATGAATATATACATATCGGATATTTTTGCAGAAGTAGGGCTCATATGAATTGAAAAGGAACCTTTGTACTACAATATAGGAATTATCAGAATGTGAAGACTCTTAGATGTCAATATTTGTTTGCTCATATAAAAAATATTGTCTATAGAACTTGATGGAAAAAAATATCTGTAATGTTTCTATAGTATAAAAGATTATAATCTAAGTCTCCCTCTATATATGTAACACTCAAAGGTATTGGCATAAGCTATTTCCTATGATTATTTAGAGAGAGTGGAGAGTTAGTTTCAGCTGAGCAATTGTTGCCAGTATTACAATGGGCGTAATTCACCTCAGATATATACCGAGAGGCAGCAGGAGTATCATGGCCCAAGGTTATATTTGCTGTATAGTATGAAAACTGTAGGTAGTTTCAGGTAACTAATTACATACATATTCATAGGCATAGTCACTGTGTGAATATGATTCAACTTGCATTGCTGATAACCCTTCATAACTATGAAAAAAAAGTCATAATATATTGTTGCAACTTCATTTACCTTTTTTGAACCATGGCATTCTACAGTATGACACAGAAAGGTAAAAGAGTAGTTCAGCATTTACCTTTAGATAATCTTGGCCCGCTACAGTCTAACACAGTTAGAAAGACAGTAATTCAAGTTATGTACTACAGTAATTCAAGGACTCGATGTAATGGAGAAAATGAAGTATTGAAGCAGGAGTGGCGTAGGCTAGGCCTACGGAATGCCTATGGAATGCCTTTTTATATAAGCTTTGGCAGCAGATGAATGACTCCAATCATTGGCCTGATGTGCCAATGCAGTTCTAGCACTGGTTCCTGTGGTTAGAAACATTCTGCAGGCCGTAAAGGGTTAAGAAAGCAGAGGGAACTCAGGTCGTCTTTGTTGATCAGTTCAGATGAGTTAATCCATGTCACTACCTCTGGCAAGAGACTAGATCTGTCTCTCTCTACACTGACTCACAAACTGAAAAAGGGTCTATAGGGTGCTATTTGTATCAAGTAGGACAAATTAAGTTAAGTTTGCCATATTTATGCTGGCATCTAAGAAAAAAACCTGTGTTCTAAGGATCATGTTTTGACAACAGATTACAAGAAATTGATAGAGTGCAACAGAGTGACACATGGGTTTTACGAATTGACACTGGTGACAGAGGAGTCTAAAAATTCATAGGGCAAGTACAGTTTTTGGAACATTTTTCTTGCACCAAAAGTAACCCTCCATCATTGTCAAAAAGTAAGGAATGACAGTTCTGAAATATCTGTGGACAGATGAGGGGAAAGGGTCCTCCGAGGTTAAACATGAAATTTAAAATTGATGTTATCAGCTTTAAAATGAGGTACAACACTTGTAGATAGCCCTTCTAGTCTTGGAGTTATTGCTTCACGAAAATGGAATGACATGACTCTATCAGTACAGCCAATAAGCTCTACCATTCATTGTTTTAATCATATCAGGCATCTAATTAGCATAATGATTTAAATAATTGATCAAAAAAATGACCATTCCTTTCCATACATTTGGGCATAGATTTGGAGCTAGAAGTGGTATCGTTATGCTTTTTTCAGTGTATGAATCTCCATGAATCATTCTATTGGTTGACATTATTTTTTTTCTATTTGGAATATAAATTTGGTTGCCATGGCAACACATTTCCCTGAAAACCCTTATTTAGGCCTTCTTTTGAATTCAAAACGTTCCATTAGCATTCCAAATAGATTGGAAGTTCCAGAAAATAGAATGTTTTTGAGAAAACCATGTTTTTCTATGTAAAAAGGTACATAAACGCTATTTTTGGTCTATTTTTCACATTCCTAGCCTTTGCAGCTCCCCTATTAGCCAAATCCAGTACTAAAAATCCCGCAGGGAGGGCCCTTTCTCCTCATCTGCCCAGGCAAAAATCGTCTACAAGATGCAGTTGATAATTTTTCTAGAATTTCTGCGGCAAAAATGTCCTCAAAACAGTGCTTTATCTTAAATCTTGAGCAAAATGCCCACTGTTCTACATAGTCCCACTTACAAGTGTGAGTGCAGTATAAACAACTGACTATCACCTACTCTATGAAGGTAGATCTTGGCACCCAGACAAATCGATCTTACTCAATGATAATAGGATGAATGATGCCACCATGTCTTGCTGGAAGTGACGATAGAAGATGGCAAAATGGCAACTACTAACCACAGTCATCACAACAATCAGTGACAATGGACTCAAGTCAATGTTGGCAAATTACTGCTGCACAACTGAGTTAGTCATCTTGGTATGGACATGAGAGAACTGCATGCATAGGAAATAGACAGCTGATAGAGGAAGTAGGGGCTCCTTCTGCTCAGACTGAGCAGAGAGAGAAAATGTGACTTTCATCTTTTAGGATTTGGTTCCAGATGCCAACTGTCATTTTGATAAATATCAGTGTGCAGCCCTGCGGGCTTCCCTTGCAAAAGTGTCATTCCAATAGATAACACCATTGTTATTCCCTAACTGCAGGTGGCACCACTGAACTCATGTAATTAAGTATTCAACAAAGATAAAATGCTGGAAGTATTCTACTTCTTGACATCCATGTCCTTAGAATCAGCAAAGTTAAAAATCCCAGATTTGGTTGGGATATCAACAGTACATACAATCAAGTATTTTTATATACCCAAAATGAAAATTCTTCAAATCTCACATTTTGTATAGCTTTTAAAGTGATGTGTCCTGGATCATATAAAATGCCCAATTTATTCTTTATATCTGCTATATTTTGTTGTGGGGTTTCATTATCAGTAGAAAGTAATGTCTTACCCTAGATACAGACTTTATGATATCATAAGGGAACTGAAATAACCATACTGAAAACATAGAGGACTGTAGATGTGAGATAAGAAGGCATCTCTGAAGTAATACCAATATGCCTATAGGTGATGAGAATAGCAGTGAAGCACCATATCATCGTATACCCCTCAGTGTGACTGTCCCATTCAACTTAGCCGTTTAATGGTTTTGCAGGATATGCCAGTCCCACCTCAGGGAATATGATGAAAAAAATTTCCATGGTCTTGGACATTTGCCTAAAACCATCAAGTACAAATGATTGATTGATCAGGTTGATCTAATTAGATATCTTGAATTTGAGGAAGTACCAGACTATGTTTATATTAACTAAATACTTATACCATAGACCAGATTGTAAATCAAACAAAAAAGAAGAAAATGGGACAATTTCTATCATTATATGGCGTCAAAAACATGTTCTCCTTACAGAAAAGTTACAAAGATCCTGTATAATCACCCTGTATGCAGTATGCCCTAGGCCAGCCAGTCACCCTAGTGACCCTTCAAAGGGTTTACCAAAATAGCATTACATGCACTGTCCCTCACTGGAGGCCAGTAATACCAAGGCTTTGTAGGTGTAGATATATGTGTACAGTGAGTGATCCTGTATAATTACTCTGTATGCAGTATGCCCTAGGCCAGCCAGTCACCCTAGTGGCCCTTCAAAGGGTTTACCAAAATAGCCTTACTTTCCCCCACTGGAGGCCAGTAGTATACCAGATGTTTAGTATGTATAGTCTTATGTTGCACACCCCAATCAAATATTGTCCCCAGAGCTTAATAATTAATTGCAATATATATGATGATAACCTCAACAGGTTCAATCTAGCATTGTGCACCAATGATATTGTACAAGGTTACCTGAGAAGAAACTAGGAACAACCAATGATATGTATACATGACACCATAACTGTGTCTAAATCTGAAATACAAGCCCCTGGACTCTGGGGTTGAAGCTAACATAGGCCTACCTGCCTTTAGGTTATTTCAGTGTTAAAACTGAATGACCATGGAATGGTTTGGGTGAGATCAATGCATGCATGAAGTGCACGCATAAATGATATCATGGGGATGTTTACCAAGAACTGACCCCAATAGCAGAGTATATAGCCGTGTCTTTCATAACATACCTGTATATATATTTATTTGTTGCTGATTAACAGAACCCCTTGCTGTAATTCTACAATTCAAGTTTCTGTAGTTTTACAGCAATAGTTGCTGGAACCTCAGTTGCCATCAAATATTTCTGTAAATTTATAGTATATTTTTTTTGTTCATTTACAGCAAAATTTGCTGTCCATTCACAGAAAATATTGCTGTTTATTTACAAGAAATATTTACAATTCTACAACACATCTTATGCTGTAAATTTACAGCATATGTTTCTGTAGAACTGGATGAGCTTGCTGTATGATCACAGTGACAGTTACTGTATGATTACTCTGAATTGTTCTGTAAAATTACAGTGATTCACCTCCTGTAGATTTAAAGCAAAACGTACTGGAACCAAAGTTGCCAAGGGATTTTGCTATAAAATAACCGTGTCTACTTCTTACAGTAGGTGTTCACCAAATCACATGCAGGAAAATCTGGGAAGATTTGGAGCCCTTGATTTTGCCACCCAATATAATCAATTAGAATTAAACAGGTTTAATTGGAATTGGTTGAGACATCAAGCTACAAGCTGTAGATTTCTTTGAGATTGGCTCAATGTTAGTGCTACCAAATGGACCAAATTGACACTTCTTATTAATCACCAAAATTAGATGGTGAACAATTAGGAAAAGATGTCATGGCTCTGCAGGCCCTAATATAGGGCATGAACAGAGCCTCCACTGGAAGTACACCTGTGACAGCATAATTTAAAGCGCAAATTATCCGTGGATTGAGGCTACCCAATGTAGGATGTTGTGCACTCTCCTCCTGAAAGAAATATATTCACCACTCATGGATATGTCTGTCCAGGATTGGATTGGGAGTATTTTATCAACTCTCGGTGTTTGTCCAACTTGTGCAAAGGTTCTATACTGTTACCCATTGACACCCTAGAAACCATAGAACCTTTAGCATAGGCCATGAATGTGTGGGTCTTTGAGAATGGACAGAGTGTGCTGTAGATATCGACTAGATGGAGAACAGTGACAGGACATTGGAGAGACAGGTTACAGATTTACCTATTTAAGAGCTAGGTGATGACAGACAGGACTAAGTGCATGCTCAATATATTGTGATCCACCATATTTTAAAGCTGCCAGTAGTAGTTATAAGAGATATAGTTCCAATCATCGGTCTTTTAAATTATCAGTGCATACTAATACAGAAAGAAAGCAGGAAGGAGATCCTTCTGAAGCTGTCATAACAGTGTCATATACCTAAACACTAAGCCCCCCCCCTATGATATCCCTAGCCTGACACCCTGGAGTAGTTTGAGGGTAGGCTGTCATATTACTCTAACATGCATGCCCATATATACCTACAGCAGCCTAGCCTCCTGCAGGCAAACAATGGAACTGTGCAAATTATGGGTGGGTGTGGACGCTGCTGGGGGAGGGGGTGCGGGCAGTAAGAGATAGCCAAGGTCAGCTGTGCTATATTCTAGGCTATACCAGATATATGATTTGGAACAGTTATCGGAAAATTGATGCACATATACCATCATCATCACCAGGAATACATTTGGAGGCTGGAAGCTGGGTGATATCTAAGGACTCATGTTTGCTCATTTTCTAAAGCATTTGTGTCAGATCAGCTATGTCGTACTTCAGGTTTACGTATTCTATGGACAGATACATTGGAAGTGGGCAAGTGGAAAAAAGAAGTAGAGGGAATTACTGACATAAAACTCTAAATCCCTGTCCCTACATACATGTATAGAATCGAAAGAGATTTAGTAATGTTGTTAAGTGTAATATGCATATAGGTCCTCTGCCCCCCACCTCACCTTCTTCTGAAGTCTGAAGATTTTGAAGTGGGGATATACTGGGGGAGTTAAGGGTAGGGGGCTGATTGGCTCTGAGTGATCGCAAGATAGAAACCATATGTACAACTGAAACTATAAGTCATTCAGATAAAACATGCACTCGTTTTCCATGCACTTGGTTTGTATTACAGCAAGAGTAGCCAGTTTGTAGATCTGTAGATAGGAATAGACAGATTTCCTAGTATGTACAGAAAATGAGTTATTATCAAGTTGATTTATAGTTTGCTCTTTGGGGGTTGGTGCTTGAAAATTCGCTCTGTCCATGGAAGGCAGCTACAAGAGATGTCTTGTTTATGATGCATCATGCTGAATCCAAAGGATTGATTTACTCTTCTCATGCTGAGTTGGCAGATTCCTACTGCAGGGATATATCATTATGATATTGAGGAGTCATGCTATCCATAAAGAGTTGTACATGCCTAGGATACACGCCCTTTAGTTATGAGACCAAGGGATAGCTTTGGTATTTCCGTTGGATGTTGTACAAGATGTTTAAGTAGGGGGAGAGCTGTACTGCCAGTGTGAAGCGCCCAGAAGTTGACACTGTCATTTCTGCCTCACTAAAATCAAATATGATACCTCCCTCAGGAGGTCATTTCTTAATGTACTACGACTACACAGATGCACTACGATTTTAATCTGACAAGAATAAGCCAGGCTATCGTAGGTAAAACCCTATGACTGCTCTGTACGATCAGCACCTATGCAGTAATTACATAAGGTTTGGTAGAACAGTCGTACTGGTGCAGGTATTAGTAACAACTAGTGCATAATACTGGAATGGCATTAAATCAAGGCTTCTCACTACGACTGGAAGGACAGCAGTCGCAGTGTGTTAAGAAATGGCCTCCAGTAGTGAATGTACAGTGCTCCTTCAGACCTTTGACTCATTTTCAGGGATCCGGCATGACCTAATGGGACTGGACCAGTGGCATGCTGCCATAAGTGATTTATTGGCACCCATCTTGTACTGCTGCTGGTTTCGAGCAGATCTTGAGTTCTGCAAGCCTGGTATAGATTACATAGTAACATGGCCACATACACACAGTCTGCCCAAATCCTTGCTACATGACTTTATTTCCCTTATCCCTTCCTCTTGGTTCAAGGACTCAGCACACCAATCTCTACATAATAGCCAGGCTATCGTAGGTAAAACCCTATGACTGCTCTGTACGATCAGCACCTATGCAGTAATTACATAAGGTTTGGTAGAACAGTCGTACTGGTGCAGGTATTAGTAACAACTAGTGCATAATACTGGAATGGCATTAAATCAAGGCTTCTCACTACGACTGGAAGGACAGCAGTCGCAGTGTGTTAAGAAATGGCCTCCAGTAGTGAATGTACAGTGCTCCTTCAGACCTTTGACTCATTTTCAGGGATCCGGCATGACCTAATGGGACTGGACCAGTGGCATGCTGCCATAAGTGATTTATTGGCACCCATCTTGTACTGCTGCTGGTTTCGAGCAGATCTTGAGTTCTGCAAGCCTGGTATAGATTACATAGTAACATGGCCACATACACACAGTCCGCCCAAATCCTTGCTACATGACTTTATTTCCCTTATCCCTTCCTCTTGGTTCAAGGACTCAGCACACCAATCTCTACATAATAGGGTCTTACAAGAGACCTTTAGAGCCTCAGAATTCCCAATGCCATCTCAACCTAACCAATTCCTGGCGATTGCAGACCACATCCTTCTCAATCCCTGCTGTGCTAGAGGTTGTGTGGAATGGTGTGCATAGACTCCTAGTCAGTACTTTAACCAAACAACAGTCCAGAGTTTCACAAAAGGATAGTCTGTGGCTTGGGTTAGAGGACTGTACACAGAGATAAGGTAAAATAGTACTGGAAAACTACTGATCGGTACTACATCTTAATATGGTACTTACATAAGAAGTTCCACATAGTGTATGTAAACCACAGCTATGACCTTTGCTAGAGGGTGTTGCTCCAATAGTAAAAGGAAGAGCTGGCAAAAAATGCCCTCGTTTCCAGTCCTTTCTTTTCATGTAGCTATAACATGTCCCTTTTGTTGCTCACAAGTGCTCATTCAAGTACGGTGCTAAAAAAGGGGGATTTTAATAGGTACCTAGTTGGGAGAAGTCAGTCACTATCATATACTATAGAGTGTGTGACATGAGTAGGTACCTGATAGTGCAGCTCTCTCTGTGTTAAACAAGGCAGGTAACTTTTCAGACTAATGTGGTGAGTGCAAGTTGAATGTTGAAGCAGAGCATGACTTGTTTTGAAAAGAGGATAGCTCTTTTTACCATAGGAGCAACACCCTCCTGGTGTACAGCTTAACACTTACCTACACCGACCTCTCACACTGACCAACATCTAATGGCCCTTCCAGTCGCAAGGTGAGGCCCATCTCCAAATATGGGAGAAGAAGGACATGTACCATTAGGCAGATCATGTGACCCTCAAGATGGCGGCGCGTGTAACAGTTTGGGTTGCAGAACACCAATTGACGGGACGTGGCAGCAGGAGACACTTTTTAACTCTGCACTGAAGGGTGTTGTACAATGATTATTGGTCTAAAATCTGACAGTGGGTAGGCAAACCAGGTATCAAATTAATCCTTCGGGTGTATATTAATCGATTTGAGTGTTATTTAGGCTGATATTTGATGGTAAGTTGAGGGGGGTGCACTCTATTTAATTAGAGAATTTATTGAAATCATTCACTGCAAAACCCCCAAATCTGGGTATGTCTGCACTCTAAGGCCTATAGCACAAAAGTTAATCACATTGTACCACATGCCATGGCCCTAAATTATTGGGAAAAATATATATCTACAAGAAAATAATAGTGGCTATGCCCAGATACTTGCAAAAGTATTTTATTTTCGCCCAAAAGCTATATAGGCCAACAGTGGAAAAATAATTAGTGTTCTGCAGCCTTTGGCAGTGTGCGTGAGGTACTTGGGTTTGAAGTAGGCATGTATAGGTCAAATGTGATAGTTAGAACTGCAGCCCCATAAAATAGAGCTATCGCATCAAAAAACCTCTGCTTGGCACCAAAATTCTATTTCTAGTTCTGTTTAATCTTGACTAAATTTTCATTTCAGATGAGAAATTGAATGATTTGATTAATGCACTTTACTTGATATTGTACACTTTTCCTCAATATGTCACAAACTCAAAGTGGAATTCTTGCTGGCAGAAAAACATTAACAATCAAAAAGTCATTGTTTAACACATGTTTTATGATCAGAAAGAAGACTTGTACTTTGGTTTTGGTATTTGCTCCTCCAACCCAAAATCAGTGCTTCATTTGTGGAATATGCACCTAATTTGTGCCAAGTCTGGTGTGCTGGCAATAAATGGTCCATCTTTTATCTCACTACCAACTAAGATGATTAATTCATCTACCCCCTCCTTTTCTCCCTACCTATCTATTGATAGGCCTATCTAGTTGAGTATACAGTTTTTATCTTGTGGTGCCTGGGGGAATAGTCAGTTAGTCAGGTGTATATTGACCTATGGGCATTGACCAACATACGCTCTCCCTGTACACATCCCCCTGGTCTCTGCCTAACTCTACTTTATAGGATTGTCTCCAAGGACTACTGCCAAAAATCCTCCACCCTAACACTTTAAAGGGCACACAGTGTTTTATTGAATAAGGCTCATTT
Source organism: Acholoe squamosa (assembly GCA_949317995.1). NCBI lineage: Eukaryota > Metazoa > Annelida > Polychaeta > Phyllodocida > Polynoidae > Acholoe > Acholoe squamosa. Next base: position 13,000,556 of record OX439042.1, read on the forward strand.
ACAGTGATTTGGAGTGCAGCCATGGCATGTTTACACTGTAAAAAATAACTGTTGAACCGACCACGGATCCTCGTCAAATTGAACAATGACGCTTCTACAAAAGCGATGCAGTACATATTGTGCTATAAGGAATCCCTGTTAGAATAAAACTTGATTTCTGCCAACAAAATAATGTAGTTATGCATCACACTGAGAAATGATCATCAACCCTTTTGAGGCAATCACTAAAGAGTTAGTAGGCAAACTTGTATCGATCATGGCAGACTAGGGGTTGATGGTCAGTAATGTGATAGAGATATCTGCCAAAGTCTACAGGCTCCCCAAAGTCATTTTTGGCTGTCATCAGAGGATTTCGCTATTAAAGAGAAAGTGAGCACTTTGAGAGCACTTACATTAAATCTAATATAGCTTAGTTGAAAGAATCAGTGCATCAGCGTGGTCGATTCTTGAGCTGTATTGGTGCATCATATGGAAATTGCGCTGATGATTTTTAGTTTCCAAAATGGTAAATGAGACAGGAATCTTTTTTAGACCCTACAGTATTGGTCATCGAGCTCCTTCTTCTTCCTTCTTCTGCCCTGGAAAGGGAATCCTAAGGAAGGTTGAGGAAGGGATGGGGAGCACCTGATATCAAGGAGCTTAGACACAATAGGAGGGGTCACTGAGAGTATAGTCTATGGGTAGACTGTGACAGGCCACCCCCCCCCTACCCCGAGTTGAAACTAAGCTACCTTGTGTCTTCAGTGTATATTTCTATAGAGGATTAGGTGGTTTATAGAGCTGTGGTATTCCTTTATCAGGGTGATACCAAAGGGGAAGAAGGAACTACCCAGACCATAAAATCCTGCTGAATCCAGAATTTGTGATCCTGATTCTCAGAAATTGACCAAAAGTACCCAAAAATGAGGTTTGGTGATAAAATTTTCAAACTTATTGAATCTTGGAGGTATTAATATTGAAATGGTTAGAAGTCTTTTTAGATACCTGGGTGTACATGTCCAAATGTCTACATATTTCCCAATCTGACAAATACTCTAACTGTGCATTGCTCTGCCTATCCCACATACTGCCTACCCCTTAGTCTACCTATCACTCATACTGCCTATCTCTTCAATCCAAAATATCTTGAGCAATGTAAGGCTATCTCCCAAAAGGCCTAAATACTAAAGCTTACTCCTTACCTTACCTATTCTCCTATGTAATCACTTTCCTATAGTGTACCTATCCTCAATCTGCCAATCATTCATTTTACCTATCCCTCATGGTGACTATCCCTCAGACCTTCATGTTTAAACTGCATTGTTCATCTGTTTATTTAAGCCTCAAAGGGTAGCAGTACATGTATGTATTGCTTATCATGTTTACTATTTTGATCTTACCTATCCTTAATAATACCTATCATAAAGCCTACCTATCCCTCATTGTGCCTATCTCCCAACTGTGCACATCCCTTATATTTGACTTGCATATCCGTCCCTAGCACCCATGTTATGTTTCTTTTACATTTGCTCATCTTACAAGGTACTGTCTGTGCCTATCCCTCAAACTGCTTATTGCTCATACTACATATCCCCCTTGCTACCCATCCTTTCGAATACCAGTGTCTATCCCTCATGCTCTCCATACGGCTTTCTTACCTATCTCAGCACAGTCAACTGAGCCAGCTTTCTCTCTATTTGTATCTAAGATTGTGTCCAATTCCTTCCACCTATTTCCAGGTCTAGCTTTATGATATATACCTATCCCCTATTGTGCCTATCCTCCATTTTACATATCACATTTTGCACATCTCTTTGCATATCCCTGAAATACAATGGGGGTGTATGTTTCATTAGACATCGACTAAAAGTTAGTTAGAAAGAACAAAAGGTGAGAGGTATAAAGAGAGTTGTTTAGGCAGACCAGGGGATATGTACACCATGAAGAACAGACAGACTGGGGGATAGGTTAACTGAATGATATGCAGCATGAATGATAGGTAGATGTATGATTAAGGTAGACTGTGGAGCCAGTCCCTTGGGCGATAGGTTAACTATGGAATGGTCATAATAATAAAGTTTGTTTGGGACAAAGTAGGTTAAGAGAAATGAGATGGGTAAGACAGATATATAGAGGGCATGAGGGAGAGGTATTCAAATGGATGGGTAACTAGAGGGATAGGTAGTATGAGCAATAAGCAGTTTAAGGGATAGGCACAGACAGTACCCTGTAAGATATGGAAACGTAAAAGAAAGAAAGCATGGTGCTAGGGACCAATATGAAAATCAGATATGAGGGATGTGCACAGTTAGAGGATAGGCTCAATTAGGGACAGGTAGACTTTATGCTAGGAATTATGAAGGATAGGTAAGATCAAAATAGTAGACATTATAAGCAATGTACTGTTAACCATTGATGCTTAAATAAACAGATGAACAATGCAGTTTTAACATAGGGTCTAAGCGATAGTCACCATGAGGAATACGTAAAGTGAATGATAGGTAGATTGAGGATAGGTAGACTAATGGTAAGAAGGAACAGATAAGCTAAAGTAAGGTTAGATGTAAGCATAAGAATCCAAGCATTAATCAGATAATCAGATTTGACTCTTGATGTTTTGGATTTAAGAGATAGGCAGGATGAGTGATAGGTATACTAATTAATATGCTGTATGTGGGATAGGCAGAGCAATGCACAGACACAGTATTTGTCAGATTGAGAGATAGGCATCATTTGTGTATGTGGGTTGAGGTACTAACTTTGATTGAGATGTTGTATCTTTAAAGATCTCCAATCATTTTCAATATCACTTTTTAAAAATTTTTGGATTTAGCAGAATTTCTTTTTGGGTTTAGGTGGTTCATTTGCTTCATTCGATATCCCTCCCATAAAGATACATGATAGCTCCATAAACCCCCTTATCCTACATAGGTCCCAATAGTGAAGACATAAAGTAGCCTAGTTTAATGGGGGTAGAGTGGGGTTGGCCTTCACTATAGGACTGTATGGAGTCACCCATCCTATACTGTGCCATCCTTGCTGATATGCTCAGAGACCCGTCCCTCTCCTGTCCACCTTGTTCCTGCAGGAACACACAGCCGTAGGATCCAATCCTACTCCATAAATCAAATCCCACCCTTACCGTCTAATATGGAGATGGCCATCCCTACCACTTTGCTGCAAGGTACCTGACAATCGTTATTGCCAGATATTCATCTTTGCCCCAAAAAGTCAATTTGTATCTGGAGTCATGGAATGAATTTATTTACTATTTACAAAAGATTGGATCTCTTTAGGGTGACATTAATCAATAAAAAGGTTTATTTGTGGTGCTAAGAGTTGCTCTACCAAAAGAAACAATGAGTTGCTACCAACAATGAATACATCTCCCTGCACTGTAGGAACCCAGGTAAATGCTGACACAACTAAGAGAAGCCATCACTGAGTGGCATGTCTTGGACAGGTAGTAAATAAGGTTTTTAGCTGATTGGGGTATAGGAGGCCTTGATTGAGAACTTGCTGTAGTAGTGTTTTCTCTCGTAATAGTTGATTTATGTCCAGCATTTTATATTCTACAAGCTCTTGTTGTGAGTCAATGGCAAAAGCAATTTGCCAATGCCTACCATATATTACAACTTTTATAAGTCTTTCTTTGAGGCCAGCTCTGCACCTGTGAATGGTGTATTCTTATCCTATCTCCATCATAAGTTTTGTAATTTAATGTGTAGTATAAGACCTGTAACATATAAGACCACCCATGTTAGGAACAGGAGAGGAATTTTGGAATCCATCTAATAATTCCGATGTCAGAATATCTGTTTGTCTATGCAAGCCATGGTCCAAATACGTTTTTCTTTTGGTTTCAAGTTACCTAGAAGCTGAGAAAATCAAATTGGAAATATTGGATATGGGTGTAACAATGGGGCCTGCACACTCCAGCTAATAGTAGGCAGGGTTGTTAGTACACTAGGATCTGTAAATAGATCATGTCCTGAAAGAGCAGTCCACACAGGTGCAGAGGGTTGTCCGGTCACACTGTAAATAGCAGCAATTAAGACACATGTTTGAGTTTGCCTGTACCAAAATAAACCATAGAAGGGGACCCCCGGGAGGCCCCTCACAGAGGTCCCTTTTCCTGTGGTGATCCACATATGCATATTAAATCCTCATTAGCTTGTAGAGGCTTGCATCAAATAACTTCTCCATAAGATATGTGTTGTAGGTCATACTTAGGTACACCCCTGTTATGCTAATAATATTGGATGGTGAATATTGGATTCAGTATGCACCATGAAAGGTATACCAATTGATAAATCACATTCAATTGACTAGATATCTCAGCTTGTACCTTTTACAGATGGTTTGTTTTTGGCATCCAGTTCATTGTCCTTCAAATAAGCCAGATAACACTCTGTAATCTAATAGCTTAAGGTCACTGTTAGACCAAAATCAGGGTGTGTGTGGGAACTCCTCTGTGCACAAAATATAGAGGCCTTACCTGTTAGGCCTGCCACCTAGTGCCCCCTCTTGTACTTCCCCATGTCCCATTACTGTCTCACATCCAAGTCACCATATTATGTGTTGAATGGGATGGCCGATCGTGTACACACTATGGCTGGCTTTGAGTCCCGGGGAAGAGGAACAATTTTTGTTTTCACCTTGAATTTATTGATATTCTATTGCTTATCTATTGGTATCTTGGAATAAAATAAGTAGTCAATGGATAATTCATGACTTGTGTGTGTTAGCAAAGGATAATTACACTCAGGCTATGCCCTCGTGTAATTGTCCTTTGCTAACACACACTTGTCATGAATTATCCATTGATTACTTGTTCAATATCTTACACCATCATGACTGGCTATTATATCTTTTTTTCAAATTACATTCGTCATTGTATACCTGGGGACCTTTTTTTGTCTTTTGCTGATATTCCAATTGTTAAGCTCTCTAGAACTTATCAAAGTTGCCTAGTTCCTAAAAATGATAAAAATCGCTATTTTCACCTAGTATCGCCCATTTTCCCAGTAACTGCCCTGGATATTTATCTACAGGCCCAATAAGTTCACAGCATGCAGTTGAGAGTCTTTCTAGAATTTCTTCGACAAAAATGTCCTCAAAATGATGCTTCATCTTAAAAGATACTGTGTGTGAAATCTTACTGAGTGATAATAGGATAAATGATGCAACCAAGACTCGCTGGAACTGACAATAGAAGATCATTCCAAATGCCAGCCGCTCACCACAGTCATCACAACAATCAGTGACAATGGACAAGTCAACTTTGCCACATTGCAAAAAAATTAGTCATTGTGGGCTGGGTAGGAGGGGACGCACAGGGAAAGGAGGAAGCAGGAGCTTCCACAATTATTCCTGAAGTCAATCCATCTTAACAAAACTCGTTCTGCTCAGACTGAGTAGAGAGAGAAAATATGTTAATTGAGGATATGACTTTCACTTATTAGGATTTTGGTTGCAGATGTTAACTAGCATTTTGATGAATATCAGTGCACAACCCTGCAGGCTTCCTTGCTAAGGTGTCATTCCAATAGAAAACACTATTGTTATTCCCTTACTCTAGGTGACACCACTGAGCTTATGTAATCAAGTAGTTCTCAACAAAGATGAAATGCTGAAGGCATTGTACTTCTAGACATTTATATCCTTGAAATCAGCAAAGTTTGAAACCCCAGATTTGGTTGAGATGTCAACAGTTCATACAAGCAAGTAATTGAAGATATGCTCAAAACAAACAAAAATTCTTTATATTTCACATATTCTAGTCAAATGTACAGGTTCATCATGAATACAGAATTTACCTATGATATAAGAGAACAGAAACCATACTGAAAAATATAGACTCTAGATATGAGAAGAGAAGGAATCTCTGAATTAACACTAATAAACCTATAGGTGGTGAGAATAGCAGTGAAGCACCATAGATCGTGTCTTCCTTTACAGACAATTACAAGTTTTGAAAGGAAGATTTTAAGGCTTAAAAGTGTCCAATTCTGCCATATTACATGAAACAGAAATGATATCTTATTCTCTTGTTTTTTTTTTGTTTTTTTTCACCCCATAAAGCTGCATACATGCATCACGTTTTGATAGCTTGTTATCCCCTATCTGTACCTTGTATTGTAGTGCTGATTGCAATAAATATGCACTGCTTTTTCTTTATTATATTGACTCACCTGTAAGCAAACAAACAGTGAACATTAGCAACATTTACAGCATCTTAACATAGCGAACTTAGCAACTTATCAACATTTGAAGTACTTTAAATGGGGACAAAAGAAATGATCTACCATATTCAAGATTCTAAGCACAATTACCCTACTAAGCACACACCCACTACTTTTGATCATATTTTAGTCTCGGGATGACCTAAAAATTACCAACTATTAAACTTTTAAGTACAAGGAATGTACTTAGAATGTTTTCTTTTTCAGTGCACCATGCGTTATTTGCATCGAATACAGTAATTCAAAACTGGTGAAGCTTTTAGTTTTAGCCCAAGGATCTATAACAAAAAGATATATAGATTCATCTTCAAAAGTACTATCAAAGGTTGAATTTCAGGTGCCCAGTAATTACATTTTTGATGCTACATTTGGATTTAATTCTTCATGCTAATGTTGGTATTTTATTAGTGAAACAGAATTGTACAAGGAAGGTACTGGACCAAAGACAGGAAAGATTCATACAATATTGTATGTATCTTTTAATATTTAAAATAGTCAGTGTGTGACACCCCTTTAGGCATGTTCTGGGGAATGGAGCAATTCCCCAGAAGAGACCCTTCCTGCCCTGCTCCCCCTGCCCTCCGGTAACCCTGCTGCCACTCACCTCCTCACTCTGCCTCCTCCCCTGTCCCTCAGCTAGGGCCCTCTGTTATAGACCCACACTGACCTTGGAGTAATGCAGTCACGGGCGTGGACTGGTTACCAGATTTAGTCTGTGTAGGTGTTATCTATATGCTATAGAAGGGTGAGAAACTAAAGGGAACAGTGCTGCCCTCTGGTGCCTTTATTTGCTATGCACAGACCTTGATTACGGAGGTGAGTGGTGACTTTGCCAAAGTAACCCCTCACCTCCATGTATACAAATCCAGACAAGTTCATTTTGATTTTCCAATTTTTATTGGGGTTTATAACATAGATAAATTAAGGGGTTTGATCATTTGAATGCAACGTTTTGTTTATATTCAATAAACTTCTCCAGGCAATGATGAAGCTATCCTAACAGTGTTATAAACCTAAACACTAAGCCCCACATGGCACCCTTAGCCTGACACCCTGAAGTATTTGGAAGGTAGAGCTGTCATATTTACTGTAACAATATCCATATATACAGGTCATGCAGGAGCATGTCCCCAGCAGGCAAACAATGGAACTGTGCAAATGGTGAATGTGTGTGTGGCTACTGCTGGGGGAGGGGGCAGTGAGAGATAACCAGGGCCAGCTGTATTATATTCCAGGCCACATAGCTGATTGAATTGGTAATAGGAATATTGATGCATATCATATGTTTACATCATGATTGGCAATTCTCTTTATCAAACCTACGCCAGGTACTTGGGTGCACCACTAGGGTGCATCACTTCAACCTTTGATGTGCACCACATACTCACATGGATATAAGCCACCCCCCCCCTTATGTATGAAACATTCCTGTATACTGTAATCAAGGATTAATCTTTAGACTTATTAACCCTTGGTGCTTGTAATATCTTGAATTTTATTGTCTTTAATACTGAAGATATGGTTTAAGACACTTCTATCACATCAGCTATTACTGAAAGTGGTGGTGAAATTTTATGTATCTATGAAAAGATAAAATGGGTGAGGGGGTATAGGGAAAGGGGCACTGGCAGACACTCTCGTAATCTCTATCTCTTTATGGAAACATAAAAACTAAATTATATATATGGGCGGTGAATTCTTCAGGATGGAAGGTCACAAAAGTGACTGCTGCTGCTTTGATTTGAAAGGGAATCTGGGCTCATAGCTTGTGCCTCTGGCGATCTCATGACATAGATAATGTCTCATAAGTAGACCCTACATTTTACTAGCATTGCACGTGATATGCCCCTGGCACTAATAAACAACGTAAATAAAAAAGGATAGAGCAGGGCTAGATCAATATCCCAGAGCATGAGATAGGTATGTCGTCTGTTTTGAATAGGGCATTAACAATATGATATTGCACTGAGAATGACTAAAGGCTTTTATAATTTAAAGAAAGGCCCCTTACAGTACTGAATAACCTCATTTTAAATGATAAAATATCATACATCATTTAAACATGCGGCTTAACTGACTTACTGTTAATCAATAATAGGGATTGATTGTGGTTACTATTTTCCTACTAGTATAAAAAACTGAGTTACTGCCCACAATGAATACATCTCCCTGCTCTGTATAAACCGTAAATGCTGACACAAACAAAATAAGCCATCACTGGCTGCATCTTTCTGCCAGGAAGTAAATAAGATATTTTGCTGTGTGGGTGTAACGTGGCCCTTGATTTAGAACTTGCTGTAGTTTTCTCTTTTGATGATAAGTTGATTTATACCCATTGTTTTACACTCTGCTAATGTTTGGTGTGAGGCTATGGTAAAAGCAATTATCAAGCGCCTACAATCCATCATGCCACCTTTCCTAAGACTGGTGATGTACTCTCAATTCTATCCCAAACATAATACTTGTAATTTGATGTTAGAGAAGAAGATCTGTAACATTAAAGACCACCCACGTGCAATTGTCATTTCACATCCCAGTCATCATGAGTGCTGAATGGTATGTCTGTCTTTGGTAATGAGAGGAGCCATAATTGCTTTGAGACTTCTAAAAGGATCTAATCACTTTCCTCAGGAAGTGAAATGCTTTCTGCACAATCTCCATGTGATTTCCTCAGTATCTACAACAATTGTACACCCAAACATGCTCTTGCCTCTTCTTGCATAACATACTGGTGTGCCACCTTGTGTGATTTTGAGAAACAACGCCCATTTATCAAATGGCCAAATCTACTGGAAGACATGTCGATAAAGTTCTTCTTTCACCACTGGGACTAGGACTGAGACTGCTAAATGTGCCCTTCTTCAGATTCACACAACTGTCGATGACATAAGTAAACTACTAGGGTCCAGGTTCACTTGTCTGTTTTCCTAAGCAGCTTTGGCAAATGGTATACATATGGATAGGTGTGCATCCATGAGTCTGTAAGAAGAGGTATTGGTAGATATGCTTGAAGAGCTGCCCAGCATTCTGTGTCAACACATTCCTTTACCATAACAATACAGTATTTGTCACATTAGATGTTTAAAATCTGTGAGATTAAAGGTTTTCCATTTTCCATTGATTCCTCTTGGATATATACTTTTAAATATGGACTTCAGTTTAAAATGATGTTTTAAAAGAACCCATAGGTAAATAAACTGCAAACCGTGGTCACATTGATTGTGGCAACCTGTCTTAATTCAACCAGAGAGGGCCTGAATAACTTCACCACTCTAATGAAGTGTTTCTCCTGGTCAGCAAGTAAACTGCCACGTTCCTTTCATCAATCATGAAAGCTGTATAGGCTTGGTAGGATGTACCCATCCAATATTTCAAGTCTACAGGTATGTTTATGGCCAAATGAAAATAATATGTTGTAAAACCATTTCCCCGGAGTAGTTCTGGACACTCAGAGCTGAATAAAAATATGAAAAGAGACTATTTTATCAAAGGGTTCAACCACCTTTTATGTACATATTAATTAACTAAGGTTTACTCCCACTCTGTTACCATGGGAACAAGGTTAAAAGACACGAGTCTGGTTGAAAATCTTGCTGTAGCATTGCATTGATGTATCATCTTTCAGTCAGCATGGTGCACAAATGCACTCCAGGGATGGTGAAAAAGACTACTATGAATAATATATTTATGTCAACACCACTAATTACAGACAAAAATAGGAAGGGATGGGGGTAGGAATGTAATTTGGCAGTTTGGTGAATCAGGCAGATGTGTGGTCAGTGGGTGATGTGTGGTTAGTGTGATAAGCAGACCTTTTTATTAATTTTGCTTTGCTTCTATATTCATGAATGCCATAATCTAAATGCATATTGTGAAAGGTCTAGACAGTACTGGACGAACAATCTAGCATGGGGGCATATCAGTAACCCTTGGGGGAAGATCGTACCCCAGACAATATCCTTACCCATAAATAATCTGTCTATTTCAGAAATTCCTAACATTACAATTACATTACATCAGGGTAGTATTATAGTCACATGGCTGATTTAAAAGTGGTACAGATATGTTAGGGGCTGTAGGAAATGTGATTGTGTATGCTAAACTGAAATACATTCTTTGATATAAAAACACTTCAGATCAGCATGAATGGTGTGAACAACCCAAAGGATATGATGGTTATTTTTGGCGAGGACATTGCAGATATAGGAAAGAAACACTTGTTTTGGATTGTCAGTACTGCAGATTTCAAAATAGCAATATATGTCTATCTTGAAGGGCATGTCATAGGCAACAAAACTTGATGGAAAAGACATTTTGAGGTGAAATTCTTTTCATGGCTTTTTCTTTACAAGGTACATTCAGGAAAGGTAGTTCCTTATTCCACATTACTACAGAAGGTATTTTGATATTGTAGACTTTGTTCCTAATAATCTAAGGTACTGAATGAGTATGTGCTTCAATTGTGTGATTCATATTTTACCATAATTATTTGCCAAATAAACTCCCACTGCTTAATAAGAACCCACCACATGGCTCCACTCCCCATTCTGGAGTCTTTATTGAGTCTAGTATAGTCATACCTTAGACTAGAGTCACTAAAACTATCACTAGAGGGTTTACCATCTACATGCCATAAGCTAGCTCATTTAGGTGAGGAGAACTAGTTGAGGAAATGTTCCTTTTTCTAAACATAAGAAAACTCCTAAATTGAGGGTAAATTGATCTTTTGATGTCCTCAGGCCATTGTCCCAAATAGTCCTATAGATAGACGTTGGACAAGCAACCTATACCTACTATAGATCTAAGACGTGAAATTTCTAAACACCCAGACAGATCAATCTTAGTCAGTGATAATAGGATTAACGATGCAACTAAAGCGCACTGGAACTGACAACAGAAGATCATTTAGAATGGCAACCACTAACCACAGCCATCACAACAATCAATGGATTCAAGACATTGCCAGCAAATTGCTGCTGCACAACAGAATTAGTTATCTTGGGGTGGGTGTGAGATAACCCAGCAAATTGTCGTTATCTGTTGCCATGATTGGTCATCAATGGTGACTCCTTTCTGAGTGATAACTCACTGCGTCATCTTTCGCCACTGTGTGTCAGTCTCACATGGCATGGCGATTTATCACAACAGTCGCCAACATGATCTCACTCACTGCGTGAGTATGTGCCACCCCTTGTCATCCCTCACAAAGCATGGTGACTTATCACCACCATCGCCAACATGGATCTAACTCACTGTGTGAGTATGTGCCATTGCCTGTCAACTCTCAGTCAGAATGGCAACCTTTCACCTGCATTGCCACATGGCTCTCACTCACTGCGTGAGTGTGTATCACTCCTAGTTAATCTTCTCTCAAAATGGCGACTTATCACCACCATTGCCAACATTGGTCTCACTCAATATGTGAATTTGTGTCACTCCAAGTCAATGCTCTCTGAGGATTGCATCATCTGTCACTCACTCTCACTCACAGTGGCAACTTATCACCACCATTGCCAAAGTTGTTGAGACAGCACCACTGTTCAACATGTAGCCTATCTAGGAAGTGTGGGCATGAAGTATAAGTCCCAGACGTATCAAATGTGCTTTGTTTCACACTGATTTCCATGTAATACTTCAGAGTTGAATCAAACAAGATTATATAGAGAGAATATCAATTGAATTTAGATAGAGGTATCTCTAAAATGAAAGCAACTATCCATAAACACATTTTCTCTGGTTACAGGAAAAATACATAGGGAAATATCAACATGAACACCTTGTCTGTGGTTAGAGGGAAGATACATATGGCAATACCTTCTCTGGCAAAACATACTTTGATCTGGCAGATGTGAGGTTGCATGACTACCAATGTCGATGATCATGAGCTTTTCATCTAACAAGGTGAGTGATCACCAGCGTCGCCATCACTGGTGAGTCTGAGTGATCACCACTCTCGCCATCCATGGTGAACCTGCACTATGACGTGGTGCGCGTTTCATCTAGCGAGGTGAGTGATCAACCGCCTTGCCATCCCTGGTGAGTCATCACGATCCTCACCAACCATGGTGAACATGCGCTATGGCATGGTGTGCGTTTCATCTAGCGAGGTGAGTGATCACTCGTGTCGCCATCCCTGGTGAGTGTGGGTGATCAAGATCCTCACGAGGTACGCGTTTTATCTAGCGAGGTGACTGATCACAATCCTTGCCTTCCGTGGTGAATGTGCATTATGACGTGGTGTGCGTCTCATCTAGCGAAGTGAGTGATCACTCATGTCGCCATCCTTGGTGAGGATGAGTGATCACTCATGTCGCCCTCCCTGGTGAGGATGAGTGATCACAATCCTCGTCATCCCTGGTGAACATGTGCTATGACGAGGTGCGTGTTTCATCTAGCGAGGTGAGTGATCACCCGCGTCGCCATCCCTGGTGAGTCTGAGTGATCACCATCCTCGCCATCTGAGGTGAGGCCATGTGATCACCACCATTGCTATTCCTGGTGATCTTGTGCTATAGCGACGTTGTGTTCCATCTAGCGACATGTGTGAGCCACTTCACACAGGTTGACGAGGAGTCACGACAATTTGCTGGGAACTGGATGTACTACTGATGCATAGGTAATGGGGGGAACTGGGATTGCAAGATGGGAAACAGGAGCTTTGGCAATTCATACTGAAGTCATTCCATCTTAATCTTCTGAAAAGTCACTCTCCTCAGAATCCTAAACGAAGACTTAGAAAACAGACTCTTTTAACAATTGAGAATCCTAACAAAGTTTATGAATGAGGGTCACTTAAAAATGTTGATTAAAAGATTAAAGAAATTCTTTCATGTGTTTAGGGCTTGTTTTTATTGTTGCTTAAAAAACTGAACAGCACAAAATAAAGAAGGTGAGATGGCAGTTTCTGCTAACACAGACTATTCATTATGCCTCTTTGACAACTTTGTAAACTTTCACTTAAAGGATGTTGAGTTGGGCCATGTGCCTGTGCTATACAAAGTCATTCAAGATAAGTCTCTGCCAGGGCCAGCAAAGCTGCTAGCCAGCACTTCATTGGTGCATCATGCCAACCCTGCACAGTTGTATCAGTCATTCATACAGTACCGCATTATAGCCACAGGTTGTCGGACGTACCATTAAATTGTCTCTTTGTCTCCTCCATCACCTCATATTGGCATCACATACTCCAGAAAATAACTGTTGAATCTACCAGGGATCTTCATGAAACTGAACAGTGATCCACAGTTTTCGCATTGTCATGAAGTAGTGTAGAGTCTACAATAAAGCGGTACAGTTCATGTGGTGCTACAAAGAGAAAATAACAACGGTACTCTCGCAACTTTGAGACAAGGATCTCAGCATTATTTTGAAGATATTTCTTTTTGTTTTACATGTGGCAACAGTGTAAGTGTGTGAAATTGATGCAGCCATTGTACGTTATTTCTCCAAGGCTGCATTTATACATGATGACAAAATGGGAATGAAGGATTTTTGTGGTAGATTGTTCACACTGTGGGTGTCCTACCTGTCCCATATGAGGCATACCTGATTATAAGGTTCTTAATTGCCACTGTATGATTGACTCACCTGTAAGCAAACAGACAACAATCACTAGCAACCTTAGCAAAAGCAACACTAAGTGTTTGATTCTTGCTTGACATTAAGGAAACATTGTGTAGCCTAAAATAAAAAGAACAGATGCGTATATACCTATTTATTTTGCAGTACTAGGCAACCCAGAGGTCCTAATAATTGTCACTTACCAATAACCCCCCAGTGTCTGTTTAATGGAGGTAGGTATGGCTAAATACCTTCTGGATACCCATCTTTTTGCCTGTTGCGAGGCATGGAATAGTTGTTTCCTGTTGCTATACAACCAAGGAGTGTTAGGTAAATGTAAATGTCAAAAGACCCCCCAGTGTCTGTTTACTAGGGGTAGGTATTACTAAATACCTTCTATACCCAACTTTTCAGCCCATTGCTAGGCATGGAATGGTTTTATTTGCTATTGCTAGGCAACCCAGGGGTCCTAGCATTCTCCTTTATAAGTGACAAAAATAGATCTCTCAAAAACATTGTACCCTAGGCATTTGTATCACACTGAAATCATTTATTCAATACAAAATGACTTTAATTCTTTTAACACTGTATCTTTGGTGCTTATCCAACCCGTGCTTATTCAAATGCATGAGACTTCAAATGACTCTACAGTAATAGCAATTACTTTGTATTTCAAGGCACCACCACGGATTTGAAGAATTGTTATTGAGTCTGTATATCACATCCCTTCATGCCAAAACTAGGGGACTTCAGCCGAAGTAGAGCAGGAAGTACTTGAAGCCCTTACTGTTTTCCCTGTCCTCATCTCCCCCTCCAGTCACTCTACTACCAACTTCCTTGTCCTCCTGACCCTGCTTCCTCCCTTGTCCTGCAGCTAGTGCCCATTGTTATGGGCCCAACCTGATCCTGGAGTAATGGGGTGCCACCTGCCAATTCACTTATGTCCAGACAATGTTGATATATGTGTAAAATTACCTCAGTCTGACCTAGAGGTTTTTCCATGAGATGGCAGATAGTATGTTAGGATTTGCTGCATTTTCAGTTGACTAATTGTCTACCAGCCAGTGTAGAAGAAAGTAGCGCAATATATTCTATGGAATTTAGCTACAAACCACCTGAGATAAATCATTAATATTTAATGTAGTAAGAATCGGTTATAGTAATGGATGAAGATTTATATCTTTTGCTAAAGATGAGAGATGGTTGTTGATTTCTAAAGCCAAACTATATCTAGGGTAGTAAAGCTATAATCATTCTCATCTAGGTCTGGTCGTCAAGATAGACACAGGAAAATACACTAGTGTCTCTGACTCCTTGGGAAGCATCTTGCATTGTAAGCTGGTGGCAACTCTTTGAATCATTTGTCACACCTTCAGCTGATTGCCTGTTTTAAAACAGCCAACAGTGGAGGTGTCTTTGGTAATTCCTCTGTTAGACTCCTGATGGAAATAGATCCACTAATCAGAGATGCTAAGCAGAGGTCTGCCCAAAATTGAATTAGAGTATTGTATCAGTTTCTGGTGTTAGTCCAACTTGTGAGAAGTTTCTACATAATTGCCCTTTGACACCTCATCAGCAGAAGTTTTAGTCTGGGTGGATATTGATTGGCTGGATATCAGTAATAGGGCATTGACAGACATGGCATAGATCCATACTTTATATCACTGTGTGACTGATCGTGAATGAGGTATGAGCATGTGGACTTCATTATTTTTCAATATCATTAAGAATGTATTTACCTCTTTAAGGTGTAAGATTTATCAAAAGATATTTGCTAAATGGAGGGTGTGCCCATTCCTTATAGCACACTGCCAGGTAGGTCATCCCAAAGGGTTACATAACTAATGATGAAATGATAACTAATGCCAAATAAATTAATCTTCTCACTAAAATAACTTGAGATATATATATATATATATATATATATATATATATATATATATATATATATATATATATATATACAAAGGAGCACTCGATTGTGTCACCACTGAGGCTTATCTCACAAGGCAAAGCCAAGTCTTGTGCACCTTTTAGGTAAAGTATAACAGTACAAACCCTAAGCCCCACATTACACACTATGCCTGACACCCTGGAGTATTAGGGTAGAGCACTCCAACATGAATGCCCATATATACCTGAGGGAGCCTGGCCCCCAGCAGGCAAACAGTGGAACTGTGCAAATCATGGGTGTGTGTGGCTACTGTTCAGGCAGGGGGTAGTGAGAGATAGCCAGGGCCAGCTGCGCTGTATTCCAAGCCACATAGCAGATCAAATCAGGAGGGCTAATGGGCATATTGATGCATATGATATGTAGGCCTATACATCATCATCAGTAATTCATTTTTGCAGGCTTACCACAGGCACTGGTAAAGAAAAAAAAATGATAATAGTTTGTAGAATCACTAAAATTAGTATTCCTGATATTCATAAGTGTGAAGGTTCCACTTTCTGGTTGAATCTTGCTAAAAACATAAGAAATGGGAAACAGGGCATGGGGAAGGGAAATATACGGGTGAACACTAGCAGACACTCTCTTCATCTCTGTCTCTTTGAGATGAAATAATTTACTGATGTGATTTAGCATATGGGCAATTTCTTGAGGACGGAAGTTTTTTTGCTTCGTAGCGATTCATAAAATCCTCGTTTCTCCTCCTTCTAGGAAGCACTTCGTCTTACAGATGGGGATATGTTGGGAGAAACAGGGATAGCTGGAAGACTGCTTTTGGGGGGGATTATGGAAACCATATGTAGAACTAAATCATTCAGATAAAATATGCACTATCATTCATAAGCTTGTTATCCCACTCCCATGGCTGCAGTGCATATTTCATGGAGAGTGGCAAAAATCTGCAGATAGACAGATTTCCCCGTAATCCTTGTACTGGATATGACTTATCATCAAGTGGATATATTGTCAGTTCTGTAAGAGAGGTTCAATGCTTGGATTCACCTAATATTGCTTCTGATCCCATACAATTCTCAGCTATGACAAGTAACCTTTTTCCATTAATTTCATGCAAATTGTTGATCCCTTAGGATTGATACACTCAATTGTGTAAAGTATTATGTTGTTCTAGAAGGTAACTCATAATGGCAGCAGAGATGAATTTTGCAACAAATAGGTATGAACCTGTAGACATCAGCTCATTTAAAAAGCGCTAGGAATTATGTCATGCATGCCTGGGATATGCCCCCTTTTATCTTTGCAGGGCAAAGGGATAGCAATAGTATTTTGGTTGGATGCTTTGCGAGATGGGTAGCTATAGGCATTTTCTCTAGAGGCCTGGATGTATCAGGCAAGTACTGTCAATATGCAAGGTCTAAAGTCTGGCAATCCTTGGGGCTTGGGTAGAACTTACATGAATTCCTATATCTCCCATTCCCTACTTCTTCCCTTTCAGTTAAACATCCAGCTGCAACAAACCATCCATCATATAGCATAGCTCAAAAAGGCCTACTTTATTCCTTACCATTTCAGCTCAGATCCCTTCCAAGCCATGCACTTGGTCAGGGCTCTATGGAATGATGTGCTTAAACTCCAAATAGACCCCTCTTTTATCCACCAAACAGTACAGAGGTTTACAAAGGGATACTTTGTTGTGGGGTTTAGAGGATTGCACAGCGAGATAAGGGAGAGCAGAGAAGCTAGACCCCTCGACCACTATTGGCTATACCTTGGACTTTCTTTATGGTGAGGTACTGTCTTTTGCTTATTACTACGGTCATCCCCTTGGTAGTTCGACTGATGTGGCATGAAATGAATAAATGCTATTTTAGTTCCTTCATCTTTAAATTCATACAGATCTATACATTAGTTAATCATATCCGCTGTTCTTCACAAGGTGAAAATAAAGTGCTTTTAAATCTTCATACCATTACCAGCACTCTAATTGATGCATACTGCAGAGCCTCTGGCAGCGTAGATTTTACAAAGGGAAGCCATGCTGACTAACTTAACAGAGCGGCACCATTGCAATATACCCAACTATATGAACCATCATCCTTTGAAATGGTTAAATGCCGTGGGATACTTTCAGATTCCTGTGTCTCAGGTGGTTTCTTCACTGAGATATATCTTTTATGGTAACAGGGAACAGGGGCCTTGGACTAGCTACAGTGATATTGTAGAATTCCCAATTTTCTTTGCCCAGGAAACTATTTTTGCTCTACTATGCTTTCATGAAGTGGGGATTTTTCTGCTATGAATCATGAATATATAGTCAGGGGCAGTTTACCGGTGCTCCTCTCTTCACATCATACCTTATACCTTACACCCATAGGAGCATAGAAATATTTTCACATCATGGTGACCCTGTAGAGTTAATGTGTCATGCAGCTGATGATACATGAAGCTTTAAAATAAGATGTCATGCAATTCTTAAACTGCTGTCCAAAGTGAGCTACTGCATATGGATCCTGATTTCCAGACAGCCACAGGTAAATCATGGTAGATTGTCCATATATGCCCTGGTGTCTGTTAAAGAGAACTACGTCACTTCCCTGGTTTCCTGCCCAACACTCACCTTTAGCAGCCTCCCACGCAGACCAACAGGTAATGGCACTCCTGGTCACAAGACGAAACACACCTCCAAATAAGGAAGAAGGAGGTCAAGTATGATCAGGGAGGTTTTGTGACCCTTAAGATGGCGGTTCATGTAAGAGTTTGGCAGTGTGCGCGAGGTACTTTGGTCTGTAAGAGGTTTGTATAGGTCAGTAGGATAGTTAGCCCTGCACAGCCCCTTAACATCATATGAACTATGAACTATGTTTTGCACCAACCAATATACTGTTTCTCGTCCTGTACAATCTTGACTGAATTTTTCATTTAAATGAAAGGCTCAGTGATTAAATTGATGTCTGATTATAGTTTTGAAACATACTTTACATTTGTATTGACTATATTTGGTCCACAGTAGCAGGGAAATCTAAGGTGAAAAGAAATCATATGACATGGTTTTATTATCAGAAGAAAGACTAATTCCAGTTTTGTATCAAGATTTGCCCCTCTTCTCCAAAGAAATGTCTCTTTTTCTAAATGGCCCCTAGATCTTCATTGCCCATAATCTTTCTCACTCTCACATCGACAGAGGTACCATCCATGTCCCTTCATCTGTTTTCCCCTTAGAAATGAATGAAAATAAATGAATGAAACCAAAGGATGTTCCATTCATAGGCAATAGATGCAGCCCTTAAAAAGATTAGTTCATCTTGCACCACCACTGCTGTCGATATCTAATTGAGTGTACTGTTTCTTCTTGTGGTGCATGTGGGAGCAGCTAGGTTTGTCAGGTGTATATTGACCTGTATATTGACCTATGGGCATTGACCTTCCCCTCCGCCACACATCCCTGTGTCCTCCTCCTAACTCTACTTTACAAGACTCCAGAGATTACTGCCAAAGATCTCCTGCCCCCTACGTTTTAACACTGCTTTAATATATTATGCCTATGTTCAGTGATTACGAATGCATCTATGATGCAACTACTCACTGGAGCAGCATTCATGGGCAATGCAAATGCAGTAGGGCTGATACCCACCAAAAGGTGCAGCATGATGCACCATTGTGATGCTGGTGATTAGACTTGCCAGCACTGCATCAATGTGTATCACACTAAATATCAATCTCTGGGAAGAGGCATAGGGCAAGTGTAGAAGGGTTAGTTGACAAATTTGCATTAATTAAGACAGAATAGGGAAGGGTGGGCAGTGGTAAGCTAGGTGACAGTGGGCTCTGCCAAGCTCCACAGAGTCTCTAGCCATCAGAAGCTTTAGTTAATAAGGTAAACAGGAGCGGACACTTCGAGAGCACTTCGAGAGCACTATAAGTCATCATATACATACATTCAATGGGACTAAATTGAAATTAAGTGCTTTACCAGGCCATTTTGGTACATGTAAATGGTCCATAGAAATGTTTCATCCCTTATCAATGCAGGAAGAAACCTCTTCCTTAGACCTGGTCAGCTCGTCAGACTAGTTGTTTAGCTTTAAACATGCTGCAGGATACACAGTGTCTGCCATTAAAGTATATGGAGCATAGATCACCCCTATATTCCCTGAGCCATTCAAGGGGGAGCCCTAAGATAGGGGTGGGAGGGAGGTGAGGAAATGGGTTTTGGCGACCTGAGGTGCTCAAAGACCTGTCCTTGCCCTGTCCACCTCCCATCGCTCTTGTTCCTGCAGGAATACACAGCCGCAGGGTCCAATCCTACCCAAACCATCCAATATGGAGATGGTCATCCCACCACTCTGCTGCCAAGTTCCTGACCACTGGTAGATCTCTGGCCCAAATAATAGTCAATTTGTACTCTGTACCCATGAACACTGGCACATTTAATGCACAAGACATTTGCAGGGAGCAGAGGTAGCCCAAAACCCTACTTTGTATACATGTGTGTTGGCGATACCCAAAAGACACTGCAATATTGAATGACAAAAAGGTTATGGACAGCTTCTTTTGCACTCATTCCCACCTTGAGGCAAAGTATCAGAGATTTATTCAAAACAATGTAGCATAAGGAGAATACCCCCTTCTCCACTTCCCCTCATGTTGTCAGGTGAGCTGTTGTTGTGGTAGACAACGGAGGGATATGGAGACAGCAAGCCAGCTTAGTCAGACCACAGGGAGAAGGGTTCATGAATAGACTTTTTAGACCAACTAAGCAGCTCCATACAGTCTTAAGATACTCCAACTCTCGTATTAAGTATACCAAAGTGAGCGCTGACCACTGAGGCATGGTGTGTCTTACCAACTAGCTGCTGCTTTGATTTGAAAGGGAATATGGGGTGGTAGCTTGTGCCTCAGGTGATTCCATGACATAAATAATGTCTCATAGATAGTCCCTATATTTTACTACCATTGCACCTGATATTCCTATGGAGGCCATTTCTTAACACACTACGACTGCTGTACTTCAAATCGTAGTGACAGGCCTTAATATAAGGCCATTACAATATCATGAATGCAATAATGGGTACTAATGCCAGCACCAGTACGACTGCTCTACAAGCCCTATGGCATTACTGCATAGGTGCTAATCGTACAGAGCAGTCATAGTGCAGTGCCTACGATCACCTGCCTTATTCTTGGGAGTCTCAAGTCATAGTGGTGGTATGTAGTCCTAGTGCTTTAAGAAATGGCCTCTAGGCACTAATAAACAACATAGATAAAAAAGCGGAGCAGGGCTAGATCAATATACCAAAGTATGGAATAGGTATGTCAGCAATTGTGAATAGGGCATAAACAATATGATATTGCACTGAGAACAACTAAGGTTAGTATTTTTCTACCAATATAAACAATGAGTTACTGCCCACAATGAAAACATTACCCTGCACTCTTTGAACCCACATAAATGCTGTGTGGGTGTAGCGTGGCCCTTTATTTAGAACTTGCTGTAGTAGTGTTTTGTCTCATGATGATAAGTTGATTATTCCCATTGTTTTATGCTCTGCTATTGCTTGGTTTCAGGCTATGGTAAAACCAATTATCCGGCACCTACAATACATCATACCACCTTTCCTACATGATGTATTGTCAATTCTATCCCAATCATAATAATTGTAATTTGACGTTAGAGAAGAAGATCTGTAACATTAAAGACCACCCAGGTGCAATTGTCATCTCACATCCCAGTCATTATGGTTCCTAAACTGTATGGCTGTCTTTGGTAATGAGAGGAGCTATAATTACTTTGAGACTTCCAAAAGGATCTAATCCCTTTCCTCAGGGAGTGAAATGCTTTCTGCAGAAACTCAGAGTGATTTCCTTTGTATCTACAACTTTTGTAGACCAAAACATGTCAGAGGCATAGGAAGCAAATCTTCATTAAGGGGGCCCAGAGAGGGCCCCAGCAGAACTACCTTGAATTTTCGGCTCAAGTGCGATGATTTCTGTATACAGAATTTGTATAGAAAAATAATTTTTGGTGGATTTTGAATTGGATTTTAGCCCAAGGCCCCTATTTATCCTATCCCATAATAATCTGATCTGAAATACCAATCTTTAGCTTCTTTTCCATTTTGTTATGGGTTTTTGGCAAATTTGGGGGGGCAGACATACTCAGGCCCCACCTCCTTTATGATTTGGGGGGGCCCGGGCCCCCCTGGCCCCCCCTTTTCCTACGCCCCTGCATGTTGGGATGTTGAGAAACAGCTCCCATTCATCATATAGCCATATCTACTAGAAAATATGTCGAAGAAGTTCTGCTTACACCACTGGGACTCTGAATGAGACTGCTAAATGTGCCCTTCCTCAGATTAGCACAACTGTAGATGACATTATTAAACTAGTAGGGTCCAGGTTCACTCGTCTGCTTTCTTCTATCCTGTGTTGATATCTGTCCCTCAGCTTTTATGGCAAATGTTATACGTATAGATAGGTACATTATAGAAGGTATTGAGGGGTCCAAAGCCATAAGCGCAGGAGCCTGTATAAAGTATAGCATTTGGTATAAGTGTTCATTGTAGCTGACAGTCAGATATGAAGCCATTTAACTGAACCACTCCCTACAGTGGGGGCCATAAGGGGGGTAGAGAAGAAGCTGCTAATGAATTAAAAGGCAGTCTCATGCGTATAGGCTTCACTAGAAAAATTGCCTGGCCTCAAGTAGAGAGTCACGAAAGGAAATAAAAAGAGAAGAAGGCTTGACCGGTGGAAAAATGAATGATATAATATCAAAATTTGGAAAAACGAATAGGAAAAAGGAATAGATTTTCGTGAATGAGCTTACATGGCCTAAGTTCAACAATAGTGGCAATGTGCATCCATGAGTCTGTAAGCAGAAAGTGCCTGGAGAGGTATTGGAAGATATGCTTGGAGAGCTGCCCAGCAGCCAGAAGCTGATTACATTCTGTGTTGATATGAGGTGTACTCAGGTGGCCCCTGGTGTATAGGTCTGACACTAACCATTCCTATACCATTACAATACAGTAGTTGTCACATTACATGTTTGAAATGTCTGAGGTTAAAGTTTTTAATTTTTGATTGATTCCTTTTCTATATATATATACTTACCTATAAGTCGATTTTCTTTCTCCTGTTTTCATCTTGTATAAGTCGATTTTTTACTTAAAAGTTAGGGGGTCCTAGGTTCCTTTCGTCAATCGTGAAAGCTGTACAGGCTTGGTAGGATATGCCCATCCAATATTTTAGGTCTTCAGGTATGTTTATGGTCAAAAAAAAATAAAATGTTGAAAAATCGTTTCCTCTAAGTAGTTATGAACACTCAGAGTTGAATTAAAACAACAAAGGAGACTATTTATCAAAGGCTTCAACCTCCTTTTATAAATATATATGTTAATTAACTAATGTTTTCTCCCACTCTGTTACCATGAAAACAAGGTTGTAAGACATGCGTCTGGTTGAAAATTTTGTTGAGGCATGATGTTAAGTGTCAGTCTTAAATACAAAAGCTATCTAAAGTAGGCCAATTTGTGACATTCTTAACAATAAAAGGGCCACTTATTGCACTGATGTATCATATCCTTTGGTCAGCATGGTGCACAAATGCTCTCAAGGGATGGCAAATAAGACTCCTATGAATAATCTTTTTATGTCAGCACCACTGATTACAGACAAAAATATGCAGGGTTGGAGTAGGAATGTAGTTTGACAGTTTGGTGAATTAGACGTGTGGTTGGTGGGTGGTGTGTGGTTAAATTGCTAAGCAGAAATTTTTATTCATTTTGCTTTGCTTATATACTCATGAATGTCATAGTAAATTGCATCTTCATACATAATATTATTGTAAAAGGTCTAGTCATTACACGATGAACACTCAAGCATGGCAGCATACCAGTAACCCTACGGGGAAGATCGTACTCCAGACAATATCCTTATCCATGAATAGTCTGTCTATTTTAGAAATTCAATCTTTAATGAAGTCTGATAGAAATGCATTTGGGACATTCCTAACATTACAATTACATTACATCAGGGGAGTATTATAGTCACATGATTGATTGAAAGGTGGTACATATTTTGTAGGGCCTGTGGGAAATGTGATTGTGTATGCTGAACTGAAATTTATTCTTTGATAAAAAAACACTTCATATCAGTGTGAATTGTGCAAACAACCTAATGGATATGATGGTTATTTTTGGTGAGGACATTACAGATGTAGAGGTTATAAAGATGGAAATGAACACTTGTTTTGGATCTATCAGGACTGCTGATTTCGAAATACAAACAATGTCTGTCTTGATAGGCAACAAAACTTGATGGAAAGGACATTGGCAGGTGAAATTCTTTTCATGTTTCTTTTTTCTTTACAAGGTACATTCTGGAAAGGTAGTTCCTTTTCCACATTACTACAGAAGGTATTTTGATGTTGTGATCTTTGCCCCTAATAATTTAGGGTACTGAACAAGTATGTGCTTCAATCATGTGATTTATATTTTACCATAATTATGCGCCAAATAAGCTCTCACTGGTTAAAAAGTACCCATTACTTAGAGTCCACCTCCCATTCTAGAGCCTTTTTTGAGTCTAGTATACAGTCAAACCTTTGACAAGAGTCACTAAAACTGTCACCACTCACCGCCAGATGGTTTACCATCTACATGCCATACGCTAGTTCCTATGAAGATTTAGATGAGGGAAATTCAATTTCAGCCCCAGGATTGTAGCCAACATTGCAATAGAAAAGATTCTTGGCACTCTCTAGCCTGACAGTAATTCAAGTTAGGAAGTGCAGTACTTAACTCAGGGATCCTGCTGCTGCCAAGAATCTTATGAAATGGAGATGATGAGGTAGTGAGGAGAACTAGCTGAGGAAATGTTTCTTTTTCCAAACATAAAAAATACTCCTATCAGGGAAAATTGACCATTTGATGTCCTCAGGCCATTGTCCCAGATAGTCCTATAGATAGATTTACTACTTTTTATCAATGATAACATGTGTATCACTTTCTGAAGGGTCCTTTACAGTTCAGTTTTGTCCAGGCATTCTATGCCGTGTCTATTGGTTTGGCACATTGTGTGTGCATGAGAGTCACTTATTGATATGTATTCCATATAAATGTGAGATTCAGCTTAAAACTAGGAAAGTAGCTCATTAGCCATGTGGCAACAATCATTACAATCAATAGAGCTATAACATATAGTAATACATATGTACCATTACCAGTATCATTTTATTTTGTGCAGTTGTGGAACCCCTCCCCGGCTTGCCTCGGTTTTACCTATCAAGGAAATGCTTATGGCTGCAAAACATTGGGACATATAGGTGTGGGCATAGTAAAGAAGAGTTTTTTTTTTTTTTGTTTTTTTTTGTGGCCGGTTTGACTTAGATTTGACTTTGATTCCATCCACCAGCAACAATTCCCTCCACCCGCACATATTTACATATAATAATGAGCAGTGTAATGAAGGATGAATATAAATAGTATTCATGTAGTAAAAGGCATCAAGTATTAAAGTGACAAAAGGTATAACAGTTTTATGACTACATACCGGTGAATAGCACTCCCATTTACTATTTATTCCTGCCCCCCCTCTCCTTCAGAGTCAAAGTCAGAGTCCGTCTCTGGCTCCAATTGTGTTTTCCTGAGGTGCCTCTGGAATATGTTTTTGGACTCAGCAAGTTGTACCCGTGCTGGGATCCTGTCCCATAGCTTTTTACCTCGATACAGCGGGCTTCTCTTGTATTTTTCCAACCTGGGCCGTCGCAGCCTGATCTGTATCTTATGATCAGCCCTAGTTCTAGGGTTTTCTGCTGGTCTTAACCCTAATTTGTTGACATATTTATACATTACTAATAATAATTGCTCATCCCTCCTATCCTGGAGCAGTGGCACCTTTGCATCCTTATGTAAAGTAATGGTTTCAATTTTGGAATAATCCCCTTTACAGATTTTAAGCCCCCTATTTTGCAGTCTCTGCAGCTTTTGTATAGAGGCAAGGTTTGCACTATTTGTGAGAAAACTACAATAATCAAAGAATGGCAACACGGTTTGTTTATAAATCTGCAGTGCTGTATGCTTGTCAACTAGGTATCTTATTCTACCTAAGGTATACAACTTGTGACTGACCGTTTTAATGGTGTTCTTAACATGTGGTTCCATGTTTAACTTGCTATCGACTATCACTCCTAGGTATTTGTTATTGTCGGGGTTACCCAATGCTGTATTATTGACTATAATTTCATGCTCCTGGCATTTCTGTATCTGGGACTTATTGCCATGCCACACTACTTTTGTTTTACTAGCATTAATGGTTAACCCGTTTACCTAACACCAGTTAGCAATTTTAGACACATCGGATTGCAGCTTTAAAGCTGTTCTCCTGGGGTCTTCATCTTTTGCAACCAGTGCAATATCATCAGCATACAGTTGAATAGAGCATTCATCTATACATTCCTTAATGTCATTTATAAACATTATAAAAAGTAGGGGCCCCAGGATTGATCCTTGGGGCACCCCAAATTGGACTGTTTTGGCTTTTGACTTATGATTGTTAAGCAGTGTGACCTGGCATTGGCTCTGGAGATAACCACCTAGCCATCTGGCAAAGCCAGTGCCAAAACCGTATGAGTGAATTTTACGTACCAATAACGTCTGGTGGATGGAATCAAACGCCTTGCTGAAATCGACATAGCACACACCTGCTACTTTCCCTTCGTCACATGTAGTGTATAATTCCTCAGTGAGATTAAGAACCGCCTCTGCGGTGCCCCTCCCTTTTCTGAAACCATATTGCCTGTCAGATAGCAAGCCTCTATTATCGAGGCTGTTTGTAACGAAGCTATGGACCAGTTTTTCTAACAGCTTGCCCGGTATAGGCAGCAGGCTGACTGGGTGCCAATTAGAGACCTCCGAGAGGGAGTCAGATTTGGGTATCGGGATGACCATGGCTTTTGACCATTCCTCTTGGAAAATTCCCGTACTTATACTACAATTGAATAGATTTCTCAGTTGAGGGGTGATAACAGTGAAAGCATCTTTACAGACCCTGGCTGATATGAACTCCAGTCCTGATGATTTATCAATGCAGATGTTATTAACAACTTTGGCCACCTCTTCATGAGAGAAGACTGGCTTACCCTGGGGCCAGCCATTCTCCCCCCTGTCTAGGGCGGCCTTTTCAAGTTGCTCTAGTAGCTTGTCTAGGTTCAGCTCTTCATCTGCCGGTCTGGTATAGCTAGACTCATTAGCTTCAAACAGCTTTTGACCAATTCCAGCGAAGTAGCTGTTACAGTAACTGGATGCATCAGCTTCTACATGCCTTTTGCCCTGTTGGTCAACAAAGGTGGCCATTGTACACTTCTCTTTTGGGTTTAGGAACCCATTTATTACCCTCCAGAAGGCTTTAGGGTCATGTCTGTGCTCCCTGAGATCACCCTTAACTTGAGAACCCTTAGCTTTTTTACAATTCTTGGCAACGGTACGTCTTTGTCGCTTGGCTTCTTCAAAATTGACCTTATTTTAATTTGCTAAATAAAACCTAACAGCTTCATCCCTATCCCTCATTAGCTCTCTAATCTCATTGGTCATCCAGTCGTTGGCGTGGTCTTTGCATGTGATGTCCTTTATGGGGCAGTATACATTCAGATATTCTAACATGTTTGACCTAATAATATTCCATTTGACATTCGGGTCATTACTGATATAAAGGTCCTCACATGAACAGTATGACAAATGGTCCTTAAAATCATCTGCATTATAAGATTTGTAACTGCGCCCCTTAAATGACATATCCCTGACAAATGATTTGGCTTTCTTCCTAGCAGCTATCACAGGAAAATGGTCGCTAAAAGTTCTATCATAATATGGCTTTGCTCAGCACAGTGACAGTTCGAAAAAATTAAGTCAATGCATGTGCCTTTATCATCTTTGGGTCTTGTGATACCTTTGATGTATTGCTTTAAACCTTTGGATTTGGCTAGACCATCTAACGCAATACTGCTGGCTTCATTCTCCTTTAACACATTTATATTAAAGTCCCCAAGAACCCATATCTCAGCTCTACCATTGATTATTTTATCCAAGATTTTTCCCAATTCTTTTATGAAATAGGCCATAGATGTATTAGTCGGTGGCCTGTATACATTAACTATGTATTTAGTCTTTACCTGGGGTTTGGCTATTTTGACAGTTAAAACCTCTATATCATCATCCATGATACAACATTCCTCGATTCTGTCCGAAAACAAGGCGATATCATTTCTGAGATATGTCAGTAATCCACCAGCCAAGCTATTTCTATCTAAGCGGTAAAACTGTCTGCCCAGCCAGAAAAGCTCAGCATTGCCCCTTGTATCATCCAGCCATGTCTCTGTTAAACAGCATACATCAAGGCCATTTAATGTATTATGAACCACCAGCTGTGTTTCCGTATTATAACTTCTACAATTCACAGAGCCCACCTTAAAGCCCCTCGCAGCCTCTAGACTATGTCTATCTATGGTTATAGATCAGAGGGGGTAGGGAGGGGGGGGGGTCAAACCACACTGCACAACCAATATCATTCCCATGTACTTAATTCTAGAAACATACAAACCAAATGTGGAGATCTAAACCACCTAATCCTCTATAGAAATCAACAATGAAGGCACAGGGGCACATGGAGGCGGGGGGTAGAGGGGGGTGGCCTGTCACACTCTACCCATAGACTATGCTCTCAGTGACCCCTCCTATAATATCTAAACTTCTTGCTATGACCAATAGACCCCCCCCAAGTGTCAGTTTACTGGGGGTAGGTATTGCTAAATACCTTCTATACCCATCTTTTCAGCCAATTGTTAGGCATGGAATGGTTTTGTCTGCTGTTGTTAGGTAACCCAGGGGTCGTAGCATTCTCCTATATAAGTGATGACATTTAGATTGTTCCAAAACATTGTACCCTAGGCATTTGTTTCACACTGAAATTGTTTATTCAAGACAAAAACTAATGACTTTGATTCTTCTAAAACTGTATCCTTACTTATTCAAGTGGCTCTATAGTAATTGCAATAACTTTGTGTTTCAAGGCATCACCGTGGATTTGAAGAATTGTTATTGAGTCCGTATATCACACCCATTCATACCATCACTAGGGTGCTTGAGCCGAAGTAGAGCAGGAAGTACTTGAAGCCCTTACTGTTCTGTTTTCCCTGCTCTCATATCCCCCTCCAGTCACTCTACTACCAACTTCCTCTTCCTCCTCACCCTGCTTCCTCCCTTGTCCTGCAGCTAGTGCCTATTTTATAGACCTATACTGACCCCAGAGTAATGGGGTGCCACCTGCTACATCACTTATGTCAAGACAATGTTTTTATACAGTGAATATATCTGTAAAGTTACCTCAGTCTGACCTAGAGAGTTTTTTTTTATAACATGGCAGATGGAACATAGGATGTTAGGATTTGCTGCCTTTTCAGTTGACTAATTGTCATGAACTGCCGGTGTAGAAGATTTTACATCCCCACTTAATATAAAGGCTCCAGAAAAGTAGCTCAATATATTCTACAGAATTTAGCTACAAACCACCTGAGATAAATCACTACATATTTAATCTAGTAAGAATTGGTTATAGTAACGGATGGTGATTCATAAAAATCAGAGATGGTCAATTTCTAAAGCAAAACTATATCTAGGATAGTAAAGCTATAATCATTCTCATCTGGGTCTGGTCATTAAGATAGACATGAGAAAATACACTCCTGTCTCTTACTGCTGGAGAAACATCTTGCATTGTAAGCTGGTGGCAACTCTTTGAAACAGTTGTCACACCTTCCACTGATTGCCTTCTTTGAAACAGCCGACTATGGAGGTGTCTGTGGTAAGTCCTATGTTAGACTCATGGTGGAAATAGATTCACTACTCAGAGATCCTATGCAGAGGACTGTCTGGGATTGAATTGGGAGTATTTCCAACCTGATAAAGGTTTCTTTTTCAATATCATTAAGAATATATTTACCTCTAAGATTTATCAAAATATATTTGCTCCCTATATCACACTGCAAGGTAGGTCGTCCCAAATGGTTACATAACTAATGATGGACAATAACTAATGCCAAATAAATGAATATTCTCAGTAAAAAAAACTTGGGACAGATACAAAGGAGCATTAGAGTCAGTTACCACTGAGTCAAAGCCAAGTCTTGTGCACCTTTTAGGTAAGGTATAACAGTACTAACCCTAAGCCTCACATTACACCCCAAGCCTGATACCCTGGAGTAGTAGGGTAGAGCACTCATAACACTCCAACATGGATGCCCATATATACCTGAGGGAGCAGGCAAACAATGGAACTGTGCAAATCATGGGTGTGTGTGGCTACTGTTAGGGCAGGGGGTAGTCAGAGATAGCCAGGGCCAGCTGCGCTGTATTGCAGGCCACATATGATATGTAGGCCTATACATCATCATCATCAATTCAATTTTGCAGGCTTACCACAGGCACTGGTAAAGTAAAAAATGACAATAGTGTGTAGAATCACTACAATTAGTATTCATGATATTCATAAGTGTAAAGCTTTCACTTTCTGCTTAACTGTCACTAAAAACATATGAAATAGGAAATGAGGCATGGGAAAGGGAAATATAAAGGCAGACAGTGGCAGACACTCTCATCATCTCTGTCTCTTTGAGATAAAACAATATCCTGATGCAATTTAGCATTATAGCTTTGCCCAAATGCTTTGTAGCGATTTCTCCACAATCACATTCTTGAAATACCTAACTTTAGGGCATAATGTAATATCTACAAGTCCTCATCTTTCTCCCCTTCTCAGAATCACTTCGTCTTAGGGATAGGGATATGTTGGGAGAAACAGGGGTAGCTCGGAGACTGCTTTTGGGGGATTAGAGCATGGAAACCATATGTAAAACTGTGCCATCATTAGTAAGCTCCTTAACCCACTCCCATGGCTGCAGTGCATATTTCATCGACAGTTGCTAATAATCTGCAGATAGATACAGACAGATTCCCCCATAATTCTTGTACTAGAAATGATTTATCATCAAGTGGATCTATAGTCAGCTCTGTAAGAGAGGTGTAATGCTTGAATTCACCTCGTAATGCCTCTGATCTCATACATATTCAGCTATTACCCTGTTTCTGCTGCATTCATGCATCATATTGATCCCATAGGATTGACACACTCATCATTGTTAAGTGCTATGTTGCACTTCTTGGTAACTCATCACAGCAGCGGAGATGAATTTCCATGACATATTCAAACCTGGAGGCATTCTGCCATCCAGAAAGGGGCAGAAGATATACCGTGCATGCCTAGGATATGCACCCTTTATCTATATTGATCAAAGGGATAGAGACGGTATTTTAGTTGGATGGATGCAAGATGGTTAGCTATGCATTTTGTCTAGAGGCTTGTAATAGAACTCCAAATGGGTCCTTCATCCACCGAGCAGCACAGGGGTTTATAAAGGGATAGTTTGTGGTTGGGTTTAGAGGATTGGACAGAGAGATAATGTAAAGCAGGGAAGCTGGACTCCCTCCATCTCTACAGTGCTGAAGCCCTTGTCAGCACAGTGCTTCACTGTGTAGGGAATGTGTTATCAGGGCCTAAATCTTGGATCTTTTAGTCTCCCCTTTGATGAGGCACTGTCTTTTATTCATTTCTGTAGTTAAAAAATGCCCTCCTGGTCCTGGTGAAGCATGACATACATGCATGGTAAGTTAGCCCACTTGCCAACAAAGAAAGGCTGATGTATTGATCCATTTTTCATATTCATCTTCATGATTCAGCAATGAAGTGCTTTCAAGTCTGCACACCAGCACTACAGCACTGTGTATTGTGAAGACACTCTGGCAGAGTAGCAAACACATAGGGTTGACACAGTCTATAAAAGTAGCATTGCTGAGGTCCTTAACAGAGCTGCACCCTTACATTATGACCACCATCATATTATACCAGCATGACACCTCCAGGTTTATGTTCCTCTGTCATCCTGATGCAGTGCTGCAAAATATTGAACAAGTAATCAATGGATAATTCATGACGCATGTGTGTTAGTGAAGGATAATTATACGAGGGCGTATTATCCATTGACTACTTGTTTTATTCCATGAAACCAATAAATAATCAATAGAATATCAATAAATTCAAGTTGAAAACAAAAATTATTCCCCCTCCCCGGACTCGAAGCTAGCCATAGTGTATGTACACAGGTACATACACCTCGGTGCCCGGCAGTGGACAGCAACAGCGCCTGTCACGGCTTGCTTTGAATGTGTCTCGCAGTTATAAATGTATGTACACGATCAGTACACACACCTCGGCGCCCGGCTAGGCTTGGCTTTGTTTGAATGTGGCGAAAAAAAGATCTGCCCGGACCGTGTTATACCTCGTCACCCGGCAGGGCCCGTCTCGGCTTGGCTTGCTTTGAATGCGTCTCGCAGTTATGGCAGCGGCACATGGCGAAAAAAAAACGCGCCCGGACCGGGACTCGACCAGCGTACCTCTAACGGCTGAGCGCAATGCGCTAACCACTAGACCACCGCGTCTCCTCCTTCAGCGCCCGGCAGCCGTTGGTTAGATACTGTGCGCGACTTGCCTGGTTATGGGTCAAGGCTTTATATCATAGAAACATGGTTCTGACCAAGCTTCTCTCGTCAGTCCCTGTGGCCCAATGCATAGGGAGTTGGACTAGGGATCTGAGACTGCAGGTTCTACCCCTACCATGACAATGAAAGATTCCGTAGGTTTTAACATGTAAAATATGACATGTAAGGACATGAGAGGCATGCAAGTTATCCATGGATAACTGCATGGCATGCAGGTTATCCATGGATAACCGAACGCCTTACAAAATTGATGTTACAGCCTACAGGGTGTGCAATATCGACAGGTATGTGCATGGGAATATCCAGCAAAAAGCACTGAGAAACCCAGAAAACGTGGAATAAGCCTGCATATGTAGTCTCAGGTGGGCTCCCCGATGTAATGATAGTCTTATCGTAACAGGCAGCAGAGGCTTATGGCCGAAGCTGGACCCACCTTGACCACAATAGTGAGTCTTTGTTGGCTCACAAGGATTTTGGAAAAAAGTAGTTGTGTCCACTGGTTCCTGTTGGGATAAGATGTAGGCAGGTGCCATGCATAGTAGCATCCCCTACCCCAGTTTCCCTAGAATGTGTCTCACAACATTTAAGAATTAATAACCTTACCTGCTCAGGAAAACATTGTTCTCCCAAAGTGTTGTGCTGTGGTTTAATGAAGAAGCGATTTTGCTGATATGAAGCATGAATACGATTATACATAATAGGCACTTCACCAGTGCCCCTTTATTTGCATCATGCCTTCTGGTTTACAAACTATAAGTCATTAGGGATCATTTCATATCATGCTGACCCTGAAAAGCCAATAAAGTCATTCAGCTGATGATACTCTGAATTGAGCATCTGCTGTTTAATGTGAGCTATGACATATAATTCCTTGCTTTCAAGACAGCCACAGGTAAAGCATAGAAACTCTCTTTATGCTACCTGGTGTTTGTAAAATAAAACTGCAGCACTTCTCCTGCTCAACACTCAGCTACACCAACCTCTCCTACCAACCAACAGCTAATGGCATCTCCGGTCACAACGGTCACAAGTTGAAGCCCACCTCAGGAAGATGGAGGTAACAAACAGTCAAGGGGTCATGTGGCCCTCAAGATGGCAGCTCGTGTAACAGTTGGGCAGTGTGTGTCATTGTACTTTGGTCTGGAGGAGGTTTGTATAGGTCAATAGGATAGGTAGAACTTCACAGTCCGTCAAGATAGTGCTATTGTCCAAAAAGAAAACGACTGCCTGGTACCAACTAAAATACTTCTTTTAGTCATTTATGATCTTGACCAGATTTTCTATTTCAGATGGGATATTCAATGATCAGCTTGATGTCTGAGTACACTTTTTGAAGATATTGTATATCCTTATCAGCTATGTTAGGTTTAAATAATTGATTCTTGGTGGCACAGAAATCTACAGTAAAAAGAAATCATGGTCTAACACATTTTTTATTATCAAAAGAAAGACTTGCTCGGTATAGTTACAAGATTTACTCCTCTACCCTAAAATAGTGTCTTTTTTCTTTAACGCCCCTTAGATGTTCATGGCCCATCATTTTTCTCACTTCCACAGCCACTTTCCATATCCCTTTATCTGTTATTCCCGATAGATATGAATGAAAAAATAGGATATAGCCCACAGATGGTCCTTTTATGGGCAATGAATGCAGCCCTTAAAAGGATGGATTCATCACCTCAACTGCTTTTTTTTACTATAGACCTGTTGACATCTAATTGAGTGTACAGTTTCCTCTTGTGCCTGGGGGAGTGGTCCCGTTAGTCAGGTGACTTATGGGCATTGACGATCCTCCACCACCCATTCCCCTACTGCTAACTCTACTTTACATGACTGTCTCCAGAGGTTACCTGGATCCTAGACCCTACACCTTAGCACCTTAAGGGAAATATACTGCCATAATGTATCACGTCTATTTGTGAGGATTACCCATGCAGCCATGGTGCAACTACTAACTAGAGCAATATTCATGTACCAGACAAACACTCTAGGGCTGATACCTACTCAGAAGTCAGTATGATGCACAAAGAAAATAATATTATGCTATGATAAAGTATGTTATTATTATATGCTAAGACAGTGATACATGAAACCCTAAGAATTACATAACAACAAAGGCAGATGAGGATATTGTTCTGCCCACCAATATCTGATCCCATATTGCTGGGCCCAACAATACAAGCATTGTTGTCTGCACCACTCAGGGTAGAGCACTTTCTTTCATAACAAAGTGAAATCTACATATTACCAATCATAGTGTTGAGTACCCAATCATGAGCAGACAACATCCAATCTATCTACCAGACACCATGTCTAGCTACCCAGACAAAATGTCTAGCCTTAGTAGTTAGCATTTAATAATAAGTACTGGATTGGCAGCAATTGTTACAATACATGTAACATCTCAGCCATATAATGGCTTCAATGATTATGGGCCTGGAATAGTCTTGAGGAATATTACCTGTATTGTATCATTGCCACCAATCCTGTTTATATATTCACACTGCCCAAGTGATTGGACTTGTCAGCACTTCGGCCATATGTATCACACCGAGAAATCAATCCCTGTATTGAGGCATGGGGCCAGTGTGGAAGAGTTAGTCCACAAATTTGCATTGATTAAAACAGAGAGTGGAGAAGGGTAGGGTAAGCAATGGCAAGTTTAGTGGTAGTGGGCTCTGCCAAGGTTCACAGAGGCTCCAGCCATCAAACGGTTTAGCTAATGAATAAAACATCAGTGGACACTTTGGGGAGAACCATAGCCAGGTCAGAACTAAAGTATAGAAATGAACCTGGGTGATTTTTCACCCTGCCCCCCACCATCCCCCAACTCGCCCTACTTGAAGAATTTTCACCCCAGAGTAATTTTTGACCATGGGTAATTTTTGAGCCAGTGTCATTTATTAATCTGCCCCACACCCCTCCCCTTCCCCCTCGTTCTGCCTTATCAGTTGACCTAGAAAAGTGGTCTCTCCCCTCTACTGGCTTTCAGTTATGAATGGGCAGCAGATTAAGTTTCAAATTGTGTTTTCTCAATTGCTTTAGTTCATATCCAAAAGTTATTTTAGATTTAACTAGGATAAATATTGATCTTTTCAGTGATGTATGATTGATCAATCTCAAATGTGATACAAACATATCATTTGCATTATTGTGAGCCCAGAGAGCTATTTTCCCTCATACCCACTGAAATAATTAGAACAGAATATAAAATAAGATAGGTAAAAAGTAGTTTGGTATTCTAGCCTACCATTATCAATCCTCCTCTTTTCATATATGATGGTTTTATGATGGATAGATCAAGAAAAGTGAACCCAAAAAGCAAATTAAAATTCCTTTTTTCATAGCAGACAGAGCAGGGTCATTTTTCACCCTGGGTCATTTTTCACAAAACCTGATAGCTCCTCAAATACATGTATACATTCAAGCTAAATTGAAACTAGGTACTTTCACATAGTTCATAGAAATATTTCATTGCTTATCCTTGCAAGAGGAAACTACTCACTCAGCCCTGGAAGGTGAGCCCTAAGGTAGGAGATGGAGACTGAGGAAGGGGTGGTGAGGACCAGTTCACATTGTTAGACTAGTTGTTTAGCTTTAAAAATGTTTCAGGGTACATAGTGTCAGCCTTACACTTTTGGCCATAAAGCGCTATTTATCCATACAAGAAGGAACTACTGTCAGCCCTGGAGGGATGCCATAAGGTAGGGTTGGGGGGGAAGCTGAGGTAGGGGTGGATAGGACCTGATATGCTCAAAGACCTGTTCTTCTCCTGTCTATCTCCCGTCCACCTTGTTCCTTCAGGAACACATGGCCACAGAATCCAATCTTACCCCGGAAATCAAATCTTACCCAAACAATCCAATATAGAGATGGCTGTCCCTACCACTTTGCTGCCAGCTACCAGACAATTGTTATGACCAGAGATTTGTCTTTGCCCCAAATAGTCCATTTGCATCTGCAATCTTTATCTATTGTTGCATTTTGTTTCATGGGATGAGTTTATTTACTATTAACAAAAGATGGGTTCTCTTTAGGATGACATTAGTCAGTGATAGGGGTTGATTGTGACTAGTGTTTTTCTGCCAATATTACTGCCCGTAATGAATACATTCCCAAATTCTGACACAACCAACTGAGCCCATCACACAGTGGCATTTCTTGGCTGGGTATTTAATAAGGAATTAGCTGTTGTTTTAAAAGTTCCTAAAGTGTTTTATCTTGTAATAATAAGTTGACTTATAACCATTGTTTAATACTCTGCTAATGCTTGGTGTGTGACTATGGTAAAAGCAATTATCCCCCATAGAATACATCACGCTACCTTTTCTAAGCCTCATGATGTACTCTTCATTCTATCCCCAATGCAGTGTTTTTGATTTGTTACTTAGCATAAGATCTGTAAGACCACCCAAGTGGAATTGTCATTTCACACCCACTCCATTCCCTTTCCCCAAGAAGTGAAACGCTCTCCCTACAATTCCCACCTGCTGTTTTCCATTTCTACACAGCTGCTTCTCACATGTCATATCGGAGTGTCTCCTCATGGGTGGTTAAAAAACAAGGTGCATCTATTATGTAAAATAATGTAGCCCCATCAGCTGTCCAGAAGGCATGTCAATGAAGTTCTCTTTCCACAAGTGGAACTGGGACTGTTCATATTGCATTTCTTCAGAGTAATGAAACTGTTAATGACATAAGAAAACTACTAAGGTCTAGTTTCCTCTATCCTGTGTTGATGTATGTCCCTCAGCACCTATTGCTAATGCTATAGGGATGGATATGTGCGTTATAGGAGATATGGATGGTTTCAAAGCCATTAGGGCAGGAACCCGTATAAAGTGTGGCATTGGGATAGGTGTTTATTGGTCACTGTGGCTGACAGTCAGATATGAAGCCATTTAAATTAACCACTCCCAAGAGGGGCCAATAGGAGGTGGGAGGGCCTGCTGCATGGGAATGGAAAGTCATTCTCAGA
Organism: Acholoe squamosa; assembly: GCA_949317995.1. Classification (NCBI taxonomy): domain Eukaryota; kingdom Metazoa; phylum Annelida; class Polychaeta; order Phyllodocida; family Polynoidae; genus Acholoe; species Acholoe squamosa. The sequence goes on from OX439042.1 coordinate 13,037,831, forward strand.
CATAAAAGGCTTCACTAGATATTTGACTGAGCTCAAGTTGAGACTCATGAAAGGAAATAAACAGAGAGAAGGGTCGACAGGTGGAAAAAAATTATTAGTATATCAAAATTTGGAAAGTGGAATAATAAACAGGAGTGTCTGTATACAGAAGAGCTATTGTTAGATATGCTGTCCAGCAGCCGGAAGCTGATTACATTCTGTGTCAACATGAGGCTGACCGGGGTGGCCCCTGGTGTCAAGGTCTGACACTAAACATCCCTATAGATACAACTGCAGTACGTCGGTTGCCACGATAGACATTTAAAATCAGTGAGGTTAGATATTTTCTATTGATTTATATCAGATACACATACTTACAAATGTATTTAGTAGACTTTATAGTGTTTTAAAAACTATAGATATATAAACTGTGTCATGTCTTTATTAAGATAGAATTTGGGTAAAGATGTCTTGATCAAAAGCCTACAAGTACGTCCTAGTCTATTAGCTAGAATTTTAAATTGTGATTGTATATATAAGCATTACTCATTGTACAGAGTAGTGTACAGAGCAGGAGGTGTTATCGGTTGGAGGTGTGATAACACACCAGACAGCTGGGCTAGAACAAATAACCACTACCTCTCACGCTACAACAGAATTGATACTGCTGTAAATTCTCATACTCTGCTAACATTTGCTTGCTACTTTGTATCACTCTCATACATTCCCAGCCTGATCAAATCCAGAACTATGTCATCTAGACTAGTTGTTACTTTTATTTTCCTGATGTATGATATATTATTTGAAGTCTGGCAGCTATTGGCATACTTGTTGTCAGAATTCTATACCACTGTATGCTAGTACAACTGATGAACACTTCCATCTCTGTTATGTATGGCATAAAAAGTTGGTTGTACATTAATGTACACAATTGCTGGAATTAATCTGGAAAAAGTTTGAGTTAAAAGCCACTGCTTTGTTCTTTACAATATACCTGATATAAGCAAGTTACTATGTGCATTTAGAAAAGGGAAAACCAATATGAGCCTCAGACATGTAATGCAAATCAATGCTCATGGATTATTGAAATGTCTGCATAACATAACAGAAGTATGAAAAGAAGTAGTGTTACCGCATTACCTTTCGCAGAATCTTGGCTCCCTACTCTGACAGTAATTTAAGTTCAGAATCACAGTAATTTAAGGATTCCCCTGCTGCCAAGAAGCTGATGAAATTGAAATGATGAGCCAGTGAGGGGAACTATAGGGGGAATGTTTCTTTATCCATCCTCTGGCAGCATAAGAAAAAGTCCAATCATGTGAACTTTGTAGGGTAATTTCCCTTTAGATGTCCTGGGACACTGAAATATCCACCCTACCTAGTGTGTTGTTTAAGTCCATGTGACCATAAACCATCCATTGATCAAATGCTCATCACGTTTCTTTGCTAGCAAACCCGGTTTTATGGCAACCTTGTCGTGTAGACGTCTCAATGTATGTAGGTAAACATCTCAAAGTTTTTCTAGCCATTTCTATCTCTATTGATGAAGTAATTCATCAGCATGATTAGATAACAGAATGATGGCAGAGGACACTTCAAGACACAATATTGCTGTATTCCATCGTTCCTATTTGATTGTTTGTCCCCATGCAGGAATCCAGTCATAGGTGAATATCCTTCCCTGTGCTACATTATTATTTTAAGTCAACTCCATCCTCCTGATACCCCTGCCTAGTGTCAGCATGATGTATCAACGCAGTTCCAGGCAGTATATGATCCTTAATGGGTTTAGGAAGCAAGGCATGTTTCTAACTCAGGCGGTCTGTGTAGATCACCTCGGATGCATTCACCATAAATGAGATATCACTACAAGTCACTACCTCTGACAGAAGAGAATGATCTCACTAGGTTGGTCTCTTTCTACTTCTTGATTCCTGCATAGACTGCCTCAGTCAATTTTGTCTTAATGATGCTGTGCCTCAAGTGAGACCACACAGTAAAACATAATTCACTTAAATAACTGTGCATCACTGGCAATTGCGGGTGCCGGGGATTCCTAGTTATCTTAGTGTTCACCGTTGCATCAAGATTCCCCGTATAGTGAGATGGTATTCCCCACAGTTTTTCAATGGGAATTAACTGTATTTTTACTATTATTCACCATTTCTTTAGTGTGATGTAAAGCTTGTTTACGCAACCTCTCTCAAATACTTGTATCACTCTACAGTATAGAATTGGTTCAGGTTTCAAGTGAAATGTTTAAATTTATCTACGTCCCGATATTACTGTAGAGATAAAATGCACCTTAGTGCTAATACTCAGTCCTTCATTCATTGGATTATCAAAGAACTGACATGCATGCAGTACTTCTCCATGTGATCATAGTGTGTCATCTACGATCTAGTGACCTGCGAACTATCTATGCATAAGGGGGGTTTCACTGCAAACCTAATGTTACAAAGTTTCACCAAACTCATGTCGGAAAACCATCTTAAATGGTAAACTACTATTATTATTGGGGATGTCACCATTCTTTCAATTACAGTGAATCACCTTAAAATATTACAGAGTTTCCATACTAAATTCAGGGAATTTATTTACAGTACAGCTAAGCTCATATAGCATGACCATGATCAAGCTTACAACTGATGGGGGTCCAGAAGGGTTGGTCCCTAGTTTTTATAAGAAAGAATCAAGGATAAAGTCTATGATCCAAAGATCCAAAACTGTGCCAAGTAGAGAAAGCCCTTCATAGGATATGTAATGAACCCCATGACAATATCATCACAGCAGGATGATATTGTCATGGGGTCTAATGACACGTAAGTTACATAAATACTCCACCTCCTCCTCTATCCAGGTCTTCTCTCAATGGTGGTCACAGAAAAACTGACCCACGTGACTGCACATTGGAGATCATGTGACACATTTCAGCCAATAGGGAGCCTAAGCTGCCATAAACTATGTCGTAAAAAGATTTCTGATTTGGAACTAAAATGACCAATATTTGAATTGACCTGAAGGCCCACCATATGTGAAATTTTAAGGCTCAACTCTCATTCTTAAAAAAGTTATGCTAGGCCTAAAATATTCCCCTATCCTTCAAGCCTGCGGGCGATAATATGCTGAGCTCAGAATCCGCCCGCACGTGACGTTACTTCTCCTCCCTATCAGTGAGCGGTCATGTGACCAGCTCTGCTGCCCCATATAATGGGGTATAGTATCGAGACTACTCACTCTATCAGTGACTGACCATGGGATGACTTCTCCTGCTGCACCTGCCGACCTCCTGCACCTGTTTGCCTGATGGATTATTTTCAATTAATGCTCATCAATAAGCATTAATAAAGAATACCCCCCAAAAAATTTAACTTAGTCTACAACAGTAGATCTTGGCACCAAGAGAGATCAATGTTAGTGAGTGATAATAGGATGAACAACAAGACCAAGGCTTGCTGGAAGTTACAACAGAAAATCATACAAAATGGCCTTCATTAACCAAAGTCATCACAGCAATCAGTGACAATGGACTCAAGTCAATGTTGGCGAATTATTGCTGCACAACTGAATAGGTCATCCTGGTGAGGGCAAGAGTCAACTGGATGCATAGGAAATGTGCGAAACCAGGAACACAGGATGGGAGGTAGGAGATTTGACAATTCATACTGAAGATGGTCCATCTTAATCTTATGAGAAGTCACTCTCCTAAGGATTCTAAGAGAAACTTAGAAAACAAGACTCTTTTGACAATTGAGAATCCTTACAAAGGTTATCATTAAGGTTCAATTGTTAATTAAAACATTGAAGAAATTCCTTCATGTGTTCTTAGGGTTTGCTTTTGTTGTTGAAAAATAAAACTGAACAACACAAAATAAAGAAGGCAAACCATGTAAACCCGTTAGACCTGCACAGACTCTTCATGTTGAATCCTTTTGCACCTTCTTGGCAATTTGGTAACCTTTCACTTAAAGGATGTTATCTGCCTGTGCCATATAAAGTCTTTCAAACTGAGGAGTTTCTGCCAGGACCAGGAAGTCTGCTCACCACCACAGCCTGGTGAGATGTACCAATATCTTGTCTGTACCAATAATCTATTTGTCTCATAAGGGACTCACACACTCTAGGATATAACTGTTGAATCAGGGGTCCTCAGAAAACTGAAAAGTGAACAAAAGTAATTGCATTGTGGCAAAGTAGTGTATAGTCTACAACAATGCAGTACACACAGTTCACAGTCTCTGTGAATATAACTATGGTATTCTGGCAACTTTGAAACAAGGATTTGGCCGTTATTTTAAGACATTTCTTTTTTTGTTTTACAATACATGTAGCAATAATGTAAGGGTTGCGTGGTGGGATTAATGCAACACTCGTGAGTTATTCACCTGGACTGACTGCATTCAGTCATCATGAATCAAGGAGATTCATGATGACTGAGGAAGGACCAGGAAGTCTGCTCACCACCACAGCCTGGTGAGATGTACCAATATCTTGTCTGTACCAATAACCTATTGAAAATTGAAAATACTAGCTTTTACCCTGAGGGTCTCCCACCTGTACCATGTGTTGCAGGCAGACCTGAATACAAGGTTCCTGTACCTGTCTGATTGACTCACCTGCAAAAAAAAAGCAAATGACAAACATCAGAAACATTTAAATATTGTTTGTAATCATTTAAAGGCAATGAAGGATCATGCTGAACCACCTTGACTATATATCCTGTAAAGTTGAGATGGTGCAAGAATTTAGCCCGGAAGTGTACCTTGCCAGGGCAGCAAATCTGCATCATGGCCAATGAACAGGTTGCATTAAGTATTTTATTGGCGTTTAAAGATCAATGCTCAACCAATTGAAAATACTAGCTTTTACCCCAATCCCACAGGATTGTCATGCAAATGATTTTGATTTTGTAGTGAAATCATGCATTGTCTCTAAGTGTTCGCTCAAATATTTAGTTCTTTTAAAATACGTATTATAAGTACTAAATAGATAGCAAATGGAAGAATTGTAATTGGAAAAAGTCTCCTGACTTGACACTTAATCTGGCCACTGCAATAACTGCAATAGCTTTGCTTGTATTTCAAGACACTACCATGTTTTTTTTAGAATTGTAATAGAGTCAGTATGTTGCACCCCTTTAGGCCATTTCTGAGAAACACAGCTGGTTTAGTGCAGAGAATACTTGAGGTCCTTCCTGTCCTGCGTCCCCTGACCTCAACTGCCCCTCCAGTCACTCTACCACTACATGCTCCTCCTCCCCACTGTCTCCTCCCCCTGTTCCATTGTTATAGACCCACAATGACCCTGGAGTGGAGTGATGGAGTGCCACCTGCCCATTCACGTACATCCAGACTTTTTTTATAGAGGGAATATGTCTACTTCAGTTACTTAAATTATTTAATTTCATCCAGGGGGTTGTTTCATAAAATAGCAGATAGGAAGATATTGTAATACTTCCTTTGATGCCATTTTCTTTGACTATAATTGTCATATAATACTCATTTCCAGTGTGCATCAAATGTGCATTGGTATTGGAAAATACCGATAGAATACTGCATTTACAGTGCTGCCATTCAGAGATGTTTTGCAGTCTGTACTTGGCACAGGATCCAGAAAAGTACATTATTGGGTATAAGTTCTACTAAATTTAGTTATATAACCAGCTGAGCTAAATTGTTGCATATATAGTACTGGTTTTTAAAGCCAAACTGTGACTAGGGTCGGAAAGCTATAGCCATTGCCATCTGGGCCTGGTCTTTAAGATAAATATGAGACAATATACTAGCTCCTCCTAGAGAAGCACCTCAGATACTAAGGTGTTGGCTTCTCTTTGACACAGCTGTCACATCCTGAACTGATTCGATATACATTACGTTCCTTTGAAACACCCCACTGCAGAAGTGTCTGTATTAATTTCTATGCTAGACTCCTCATGGAAATAGATCCGCTACTCACAGATCGTATGCATAGGACTGCCAAGGATTGAATTGGGAGTATTGTATCAGTTAAGGGTGTTTGTCCAACTTGTGCCAAATTTCTACACAATTGCCCTTTGACAGCGAGCAGCAGTAGAGGTTTCAGTGTAGAGTGTGAAAATGTGGGTCGGGTAGAATGAGGAGAGTCTGCACTGTAATACCACACCAAGCTATTTACATCACATTGCTTTTATTTTTTAGAAAACAGTAAGAAGTGCTGTTCATACAAACCTTATGATCCTACAGCAGATTGCCCCATAACCAGTACACGACAATGTTGTGCATATTTACAATCGGGGCTCAGAGTGTGCTGTAGATATTGATCGGACGAAGAACAGTGATAGTGCATTGGATGGACAGGGCATGAATTCACACTTTATAGCTACATAGACAGGGTTAGACTGGGGAACAGGCAAGTATACATACTTGTTCCTTCTTCAACATAATCAAGAACCTATATGCATCTCTAAAGCATAAGATTTATTGAAAAAATATTTGCTAAATGAAGGGCATGCCCCTCCTGTTCAAAATCCTTGCACTGCCTTTGATGTTGCTCATATTCATGCTCAAGGCCATGGCCTTCTATTAAATGCATGTATCGTACCCAGGGTGCACCTTATCGGTAAAGTATTATGGTATTAACACTAAGCCCCACATGGCACCCTTGAGAAGCTGGAAGGTAGGGCCATCATATTATCCTAACATGAATGCCCATATACCTGCAACAGCCTATTCTCCAGCAGGCAAACAATGAAACTGTGCAAATTGTGGTGGGTGTATGGCTACTGTTGGCGGGGGGGGACAGTGGGATTTATACCACGATTCTGGCACTTCCGGTGGTTTTATATGCGATATATGCATGGTATATTCTGCATATATCACTCATGTGCATTTTTGAAATTTTTGGTATATACTTTTTCAGGGTCAAGTTGGACTTAGAATATTTTTGGAGTTTATGGCAGCTATACAAAGTTAATCTAGCCATTTTCCATTGGTAGGTAGGCGAGGGCCTTAGCCATGGCGCCACACTGAATGGTGATGAAATCCAATGCGAAAATAAATAAGTTCTAACCTGGGGTCCTTGTCCTATGTTTACACTCACTTTTCGTATGGAATCCAACCATGACATGTTATAATATCAAAGTCCCAAGAAGTATTCGATCCATAGAAGAGGAATGCATGCTAATTGTCTCCATTTTCTTCAATATAAAGAAGAATCCAATGATTCTCCCAACGTACGCGAGTCGCGGCCCAGTTCGCTCTGTGCGAAGCCATTGTTTTTGTTCCTTGCCGGGAGGGTTACGCCGTGTTTACACACACTTTTTGTATGGAATCCAACCATGACAAGTCTTCAAAATAAAACATACATATCCTTAGACATTCCAGATGATCCCTCCATACGTATTATGTCCAATATATTCAAAATAAAGGAGAATCCATTGATTTTTCCATCGTAAGCAAGTCACGGTCCGGCCATTCCCACCCGCCTCCTTGTCCGGCAAAAGTGTGTCAGTGGCCCGGATGTAGATATAGGTCAACTGCTCGTCGTACGAAGAAGACGCCAAAAATTTCGGACCGGTTTGGAAAATCAATGGATTCTTATTTATTTTGAATGTATCTGACATATCAAGTATGGAGTACTCATCTAGAATGTCTAAGGATATGTATGTATTAATTTGAAGACTTGTCATGGTTGGATTCCATACGAAAAGTGAGTGTGAACACAGCGTAACCCTCCCGGCAAAGAACAAAAACAATGGCTTCGCGCAGAGCGGCCACGGGCCGTATTGCTTGCACTTACAAAATGTCTTCGCCTGGCTATAGTCTTTGGATATCAGGTAAGAAATTGATACAAAATGGAGGAAATTAAGGTATAAACCTATTAGTTCATGGATATTGCAGCCCACGGGCCTAACATGCTGGATGTACCCTCGCCGCTGCGCGGCTCGGGTATATCCATCATGTACGGCCCTAGGGCTGCAATATCCATGATCTATTAGCTTAATAGCCAGGGCCAGCTGTGCTATATTCCAGTCCACATAGCAGATCAAATCGGGAGGGGTAATGGAATATTGATGCATATGATATGTATACATCATTATCAGACATTCCCGTTTTTCATACTTACCCTAGGCACTTATAAAGAAAAAAATGGCAGTTGCTTGTTAAACCACTAGTATTTGATACACATGTAAAGCTTCCACTTTCTGGTCAGCTCTTGCTGAGAATATATGCATACTGTTGGGGGCAATAGCCACGGTTATATATGTTATATTGTGGGCTATATAGCAGATATTGCCGGATGAGAGTGGTAAAATGGAGGTGACCATTTGTAGTTGTTGTAATGTGTGAAAGCTTGCCACATCTTACCTTGGAGAGTCGAGTTGAAGCATTCCGCTAGAGCACATTTTACGTCATCATTTTCATCTGTGAAAAAAGTGATGCCTTCCTCTTCGCAGTGTTTCTTGAAGGTTTTGTTCAAGAACTCTTTTCCTTTGTCCATCTGGATCTGTTTAGGTTGTCTCTGTCAGGTCATTTTCCTGAAGGCGGTCAGTACTTGGCTCTTTTGCTCTTGATGGGTTGGGCAAATCTGTATCTGGAAAAGAAGTCTATCTCAACTAAAATGTACTGATGACCTATGTTCTCTTTGGCGTTTTCTCGCATGTCTATTAGGTCCAATTGCCATTGTTTATCTATTCCCCACGTCTGTGTCTTGTGTCTGGGAAAGCGTCTCTTGTAGGGTTTGTGTCTGATGTAAGATTCCACCCCCTCTAAGACTTGTTCAATGTTTTTCCTTTGGGTTTTCTTGAAGTGTTTTTATTGTAGTTTAGACACACTCGTGAAACTTGCCGGTTGTTAAGGATCGTTGTACAACTTGAGCACTTCTTTCTTCAGAGCCTGGTGTGCCACTTTATTCTGTTCCACCCTGATCCTTCTTGATCTACGTCTATTTTTGTTATCGCCTAGCTTTAGACAGGGTCGACTGTGAGTGGCGTCTAAGTCTTTTCAACCTAGCGTCTCCAAAAACTTTCTCGTTTCTGACATTTTTCAAGGACCGCTTCACGGCTCTGACAAACAGATCATGTCCCGTGGGTTTCCTGCTGGCCAGAGATTTCTTTCGGCTAGCGTCAGTTGAAAGTTCTGTTATGCTGCTGCTGTCGACGGGTGCCCCATCTACATGTATTTCTCCGTTTCTATCCCAATTGAGCACCTTTTCGTCTCCTCGCGCGCGGAGTTGCGTGTACATTTTCCAGACAGCAGCGTGATAACTCAAAGGAACACCTTGTAATATTTTCTTTTCCCGATGGAAAGGACAGGTCTTTCCACCTCCTCCTCCTTATTCTCCTCCTCCTCATGATCAGAGTCACATACGTAGTCACCCGAGGCGGAGGGGGGACTCTGATCTGTGGCGTCATCAGTGTTGTCGTCGTCATTATCGTCACTGATTTCCTGTTTCTTCTCATCTTCCTTCTGACTCACCGTTCAGGGCCTCTTTTTTCTTATAGCCATCACGAACGGTGCAAATCTTCTACCCGTGGCCTTGGCTTTTCTCATGAGTATCAAGGACTTTACCATGAGTCTCTCTTTAGCTTTAAGGCTAGAGTCTTGGAGAATCTCTTGCACATTTCTCTGAAGGTGCGTCAACACCTCTAAAACTCCCGGCTTTGGTTGAAGTCGTTCTTTCATGAGTTGCTTTTCTTAGTATCGATCTTGGACCTTATCAGGCAGTGGAGCGACGGGGGCAGCAGCAGCAGGAGCAGGAGTGGGAGGCAGAGCAGGAGGCCAATCGATGTCGGGTGGTAAAAAGTCTGCTCTCACCAGAGCCATCCTAGTGTAACACATTCTTCAGCAACGGGTGGTGGCAGAAACTATGCCGGAAATCAAAGGTATGGCTAAACCTAAAAGAGTACCTAGAAATCCCCCTTCTTGCTAGAGCACTTTCCTCTTTTCTTTCAAGGGTGTGTTAGGTTTTGTGATGGCTTTCAGTTGTTTCTTGTGCGGTGATAAAAGTTTGACTGCCTCCTCTTCGTTTTGCAGTAGGTTTTTGTTCATCACATTGAAAATTTGACTCATCACCCTGATCACCTCATCGCTTAACTCTCTGACGATGTGAGTGCAGTCAGGAGTGGAACACTTGGAAATGTGTTCCAACAAGGGTTATGTTTTTTCAGGAGGGCTACACCGCTTCTTTTGGACCAGTTAACACTGCTCATTTCCGCTTGTTCTTGACGTCCTTCTTGGGAATGAAAACTAAGGTTTTACCAAGGTGTGGTTATGCTGTTTCTCACTCTGAGAGCGTCAGGTATAGCTTGCTTAAAGTCTAGGACTACGTATGAATGTTTTTCTTGTGTCTCAGCGTTATATACCTGAGTGAGAAAAAATTTCTGCCCGGGAAAGGCCTGTTTGCCTATGTGGGATATTTGACTCATGACAACGTAGTAGAAATGTATGTGCAAGCAGATCCCTTCAATTATTTTTTTTTTTTCTGTCTATAAAATAAAATAAACAAGGGTTCTTAGTGTTGCACACCGACCACATGGTAAAACCACAGGGTTGGTTTGTTTTTGTTTACTTTTATTTCTTGTGATCATAGCTCTCAGAGTTTGAGAAAGTAGGTCACATGCCCATATATGGTCACTTCCGGTTTCAAAACTAGCTCACTTACAGTTCGTAAGTATTTCAAACAGTTTTCAGTAGCTGTAGCTATGTGCTGAGTTTACCCCTATATACTACTAATATGTATGGTCTAATATCAATATTTGGCAATGCCATCAGTGCCTGGGTGATCTTAAAGTAGAATATGATATCTCAGTTTATATATATCCATCAAGTTCCATTACTGATCTTTTGACCTGTGTGGTGTATGAGGGGCGTGGGCCGGACTGATATGAATTCATATAAATAGGTCTCCCCCATTCCCCGGGGCTTCCATTTTAACATCCAGCAAACTATCAATCATATAGAATAGCCTTATAAGGCCCAAATAGTTTCTGGCCATTTCAACCTAGATCCATTCCAGCTATGCAGCCAGGGCCCTATGAAATGGTGTTCTCAAACTCCAAATAGGTGCTTTATCAGGTGGTTTTACAGAATTGCTAGTTGGTGCTTGGGTTTAGAGAATTGTACATAGATATAAGGTAAAGTGGAGAAGCTGGTTTCGCTCATCCTCTATTTCCTAGTGACTGAATTTAGGACTTTTTGGATGTTTCCTTTGAATAGAAACTTTAAATTAAATAACAAGAATGAATTAAAAGTTTGATTCATTCTTGAGATTTTCCTGTTTGGTAGAATGATTCTGTAGGAAGTTGGTCTGCTGTAGCATAAACTGTTGTTCAAGGTCAGCTATGGCATGTGCTTCCTGCTTTCAGGCCAGCCACAGTTAAAGCATGGTAGATTCTCTTTATACCACCTGGTGTCTGTAAAACTATAGCACTTCTCTTGTTTCCTGCCCAACACTCACCTACAGCCAAACCCATCGACAGCTAATGGCACTTCCGGTCACAAGATGAATCTTACCTCCAAATAAGGGAGAAGGAGGTCACATACTGTCAAGTGGTTAGGTGACCCTCAAGATGGTGGCTCATGTAACAGTTGGGCAGTGTACATGAGGTACTTTGGTCTGAACAGTGTTGGTATAGTTCAATAACATAGTTAGTATACCACATAGACTGGCACCATACGAAATAACACTTCTGGTTCCAACTTCTTCCATTTTACATGAACATTTTAATGCTGAACTTAATGCTCGATCCAGTTTTTGTACATTTTTGTCATTTTTATTAGGTTCACAAAATGTAGTTCGTGCAAGCAGAGAAATCAACAGAAAAAATAACCATGATTTTCTTTTGTTTTCAACTGAAGGACTCATTTTGGTTTTGGTGTCAGGATTTGCTCTACCACCCCAAACAAGTTCCATCCTTTCTGAATGCCCTTTCTGAAGGTTTTCCAATCTTGCCTTGCTGAATATATATATATATATATGGCCCCTCATCTATCTGACTAACAACTAAGGAGGCGAATTCATCTTACATCTCCACTTCTTCCTACTCATCTATTGATATTTGATCCTGTATGCTGTTTCTTTTTGTGGTGCCTGCTGGAGGTGGCCGGTTAATCAGGTGTATATTGACCTATGGGCGTTGACCATCACCCCTCCGATGTATATCCCCATGTCCTCCTCCTAACTCTACTTTACAGGACTGTCTCCAGAGAGTACTGTCAAAACTCTCCTGGGCCCAACACCTTAGCATTTTAAGGCCAACTTACTGATTGTAGGTATTGTGCATATTTGTAGTGATTACAACCATGGTGCATGGAGCAGTGTTCATGCACTACTTAAACCATGTGGGGCTGATACCCGCAAAGGGTCAGAATGATGCTTGTGATGCTAGTGATTAGACTTGCCAGCACTGAAAGATTAATCTCTGTGTTGAGGCATGGGGCTGGTGTAGAAGGGTTATTCGAAAAATTTGTGTCGATTGAGACTAAGTAGGGGATAGAGATAGGGTGACAGTGGGCTCTGCTAAGGTTTATGGAGGCTCCAGTCATCAGAAGTTTTAGATAATGAATAAAACAGAAGTGTGCACTTTGAGAGTACCATTGGTCTTCAAGTCCATAAATCAATGGGGCTAAATTGAAATTAAGTGTTTTTGCAGGCCAGTACTGTAAATGGTCAAATAGAAATATTTCACCTCTTATCCATACAAAAAGAAACTACCCCCTCAACCCTGGAAGGGGAGACCTAAGTTAGGGGTATGAGAGAGCTGAGGAAGGGGTGGAGAGGACCTGCTATGCTCAAAGACCTGTCCCTCCCCTATCCACCTCCCATTCACCTTGTTCCTGCAGGAATACACAGCTGCAGGATCCAATCCTACCCTAGAAATCCAATCCCACCCAAACCATCTGATATGGAGATGCTGTTCTTACTACTTTGCTGCCTGACCACTGTTATTGCCAGAGATCCGTCTTTGCCCCAAATTGTCTGTTGCATCTGGAATATCTTACGTTTATCAATTCAAGTAAATTATGATGAATGGAATGAGGCCATATATATAAACATAAGGGGAGTGATAAATACTCTCACAGTGGCATGCCATTTAGGAAACTATTATTAATCATCAAGATCTATTCAGAGAGCACAGGTAGCCCATAATCTTATCATATTTAGATGCGTGTGCAGAGGGTGCTTGAAAGATACTGTAATGATTATAGAGTGTTCCCCACTTCCCTCCTGCCGTCAGGTAAGCTGTTGATATGGTAGATAATGGAGACAGATGGGGACATTAAGCGGGCTTAGTCTGACCACAGGGGAAATGAATACTTTTCTAATAAAGCAGCCTCCATGATATTAACACACTCCTGATTGAATCCATGGTAGCTCTATAAGTCTCATATATATTGTTTTCCATTGACAAAAGATGAGATCTCTTTATGGGGGTAATATAAATCAAAATAAGGGGCTGACAGAGCAATTTCTCCTATTAAGTAATTGTCTATTGCCCACAATGAATACATCTTTCTGCACTGTAAGAACCCAGATAAATGCTGCCACAAACAACAATTGCAGACCAGGTAATAATTAAGATATTTGCCTAGTGAGATGTAAAGGAGTCCTAGCAGTAGTTGTATTCCCATCATTAAAGATCAATGTATTCCCTTCTATTTCATGTAAATAACAACGGCCCTTTGGCTTAAAAGAAAAAAAACACCCTATTTTAACATCAAATTTCATTCAGTAGATTGTGTATTGGATAAAAACCCTGCAGTATACTATGTGTCACATTTGCAGTCATAAGGGCAGGAAGCAGGCCCTTCTGGTGGAGTGTATGACGTAATTATTGGTCCAAATGCAGCAAGTGGTGCATTGTTTAAGCTGTTACAATCATGTTCTTAATTGTGATAATTATCTGTGCCTCATCATGTATTATATAACATCAGGTGGCTCATATAATGCAAATCATAAAGGTACTGACTGAGTTTGATGCACTTATCGGGTGAGCTGAAGCCTGTGTTATAAGCTTGCAAGCGTGCCAAATACTGCCCTCAACCAACTCATGTATAAAACCCGAATCGGCCATGGTATTTTTTTCATAATTTCCATAGCCCATCCATCCATTTTTTTTCGTGAAGATCATCTACTGGTATATAGTTTAGTTATTCATATCCGTTTATGATATTCACGTTTCTCATACATGTTTTTCATATTTTTACCATAGAATCAGGTATCCTGCGTGCACAACCAATCATGCAAAAGGGTCACTTTTTGCAGAATGTTCCTAGCCCTCTGTGCAGATGAATGTTGACGCCGCCACAGTTCCCGGGGTGCCCTGGCAGAACGGAGGTTTGGGGGCAGAGCCCCCGATCAAGGATATATGCCAGATCTCATATGAATTTGAATTAGATTTAGATGAGATCATCAGAAACTTATGAAAACGTACATGGAAGATTATTATTCAGATGAGATCTCATCTGAAAACAGTCAGAAGTGTGTGACAGCATGGTCCCACCACATCCCTGAGGAACTTAGGCGGCATGAATGTTTGTCTCCAGTGTGACGTCATTCTACTTCCGGCCAGGTACAAATCCCCAGAAGTCACCAATCACAGCCATGTTCTATAAATTGTTAACTACTCAACCAATCAGGTAGGGACTAAAGGTCTTACAGCCCTTCTGATTTGCCTCAGAATCAATCGGAGGGACTACTAAGCCGGTCTGAAGCTGTGCATCGGTCATACGTGGTCGCAACTCAATGTGAGTGTACACGCCCCGTCATACAGCCAATGAATATTATTATGAAGCTACAGGTTCCAATTAGTCTAACAATGATTGATGTGACATAAGGCTTAGGGCGGCTCTTACCCTCTCCACTACCACACCCTGAGTGTCCATTTTCCAGTGCACAATGAAGTATTGGTGAATCTGCACTTCATCGGTGCATTATGCCAACCACCAGAGAGGGTATCAACTTAGTATGGTAGACATGATGCATTCATACAGTCTTTGTGAGTTCATTTATGTATCATATCAACCAATGGACTTGATGCATTAAAGAACTATCAGCCAATAAAGGGTTGAGCTACTCTTAAAAGTCCGACACAAACAATGTAGAGTCTCCTCTTATAGATTACTGTATGAAACTTTTGACAACTTCCACCTCGTTCACTTGATCAATCAAGTGACTACAACATCTGATACGATTACCTGCATAGATCTTATTTTTACAAATTGTGCTAAAATTACATTATCAGGTCCTTTGAATATTCATTTATCAGACCATTTGCCTGTACATGTATTAAAAGACAACATTTATGTTCCAAAATGGATATAGAATTTTTCTTGGTAGGTCATATCGAAATTTTAAAAGGTGATACTTATTGGATTTAGAAAATTGTGACCGGAATGTATTTAATAATAGTGATCATCCGACTGTATGTTGGGACATTTTTGTAAATTACCTGAAACTAATGCTTGATGTTCAATGCCCTGTTAGAAGATTTAAAGTTCGTGACAAGCCTATGACCGATGAATTATTAGAGCAAATTAATGATAAGAATAATGTTATTAGCTTATGCTAGACGACATATGGGTATTATATTGTGGCATTGAGCTAGAACATGTTGTACTATTGTCAATTCTGAATTTGACCTAGCTAAAGAGGATTATTATACAAATCTGTCAGAGGTTTATAAAATGGTTCTGGGCCAACATGAAAGATATTTTGCCATCCAGTAAAGGTCCTAATAAGGCTATAAACTTGGTTGATGAAAATGGAAAGTGTATAGCACTTGATGACACTTCTACTTATATCAATATTTTTTTTTGCTGACATAGGTCCTCGACTTTTACTGACATAGGTTCACATTGAAGTACTCACTGTTATAATAAATTGTTCTTTTCATGAAGGATGGTATCGCCTTTTAAATGGCCGCCCAAGACAACATTCCTTGAGTGATGGCTGGCCATTAACTTGTTTTAGCCAAATGTGATGCTTATGCTCTCATACTGTCATATTACTACCCTATGTTTAATTGAGAATGTGACTTGTGGATCAAAGTACTTAAAATAGTTGGTATAACGAAGGTGACCTATAAGAGATAAACCTTGATTGTAACAATTAAATCATGTTCAACTTCTCTTTGGCTAATAAAAGTTTAAACATTTTCAAAAAAGGATGGACAGCATGAAATAGAAGAGCCAAAACTTGTCAAATTACCTTTTGGACCACTTTTCACCACTGGTGCAGAATCTTCGTCTTTCAAGATGATGTTAGATGGTTTAGGTGCATGGACCTACCTGATAACACTAGAGTAACATATTTTGAATGTGTCATCCAGCCACATAAGTTGTCAACATGAAGAGTCTGTGCCAGGTCTGACAAACTTATTCTGGCAGGTTTTGCCTCATTCATTTTATGGTTCTCACTTTGAAGACCCCATTAATTGTCTTCATTGAGGGCTTTATTGCATCATGCCAAGTTACCAGCATGATTTATGGGTACACTCACCAGGCTCAATTCCTGCATCACTCTAAGAGGGAAAGTCTGATACACTCCCAAAGGGGTCGGTATGATGCACTAATTTAGTGCTGTTCGGTAGACACACTAGTATTGGTGCATCATGATGGCAAAAGGCCATGGACCCTTTTTGTATTTTGCGGCCTGCAGTGTTTGAATAAGATATGGTCAACAAGGGAGGCAGTGGCAGCACACATAATGCATAACCAGCCTATGTCGTATATCATTCAACGCAGTCTAAGTTAGACCTGTAGAAGACAGTCCTAGAATTTTTTTTTTTCTGAAAAGGTATTATTAGCAGAGTCAGCAATTAAACCTTCAGGTACAGCTTCCTATATATATATCCTCTACAGCGACAGGGGCCCCAGGCTGCAGAACTTCTAGTGCATGTGAAGGAATTCGAAAAAAATATTATTGCCCTCCAGAACCGCTTCTGCAATTCTAGATGTCAACACAATTCTAGCAATCTTATTAATACTATACAAATCCTACCTGAAGTTGGAGTTATTTAAATAAGTCTGCGAAACACTTATAATAAAACATGTATTAACCAATATGGCATTTATTTCTGTACAATTGTGTTTTCGACTGGCTCAACATAGATAAGGCAGTCCCCACAAAAAGAATTGCACTCTCTGCAGATAAGAATGTACCTTTGATTCGTAAAGCTAAATAGTTGGGCCGTATCAACCCGTTTCATCCTTTATTCAGCACGATGATTCTCTCTTGAAGTAACCAAAGGTTTCCGTTGACTAACGTTGCATTTGATTTCATCAAATTTAACAAAAAAATAACTTTGTCAAAAGAGACAAGAATTTGATATGGCATGTTGAATGATTTCTAAAAATGTCTTACTTTAGAGACCCGAAGAGTGAGCCAAAGACCAAAATCAATATTTATTTTGAATGTTGCCAAACGTTCTTTGATAAAAAGAACCATCATCAAAGTGAATTTATGAGCTGCCACATTTCAAGTAGTGACAGAAAGTTCTCACTTCCTGAAAAGATAACTAAGTTGTAACTGCTAACAGTTTGGCACAGAACCCCAGAAGAAAGGGACAGTTGTTATGAGACAAAGTGTCGCCCGGGTTATAGATCGCTGTCTGACTTAGGTCCAAATGAACACAGCCCACCATTGAACCTGTCAACCTGGGTGTGTTGCTAGGGTTGGTGTGGGCGTGACATTAGGCAATATTGGCTTGTCTGCTGCTAGTCTATCTCACCCAACTGCCAAATAACTTCAAAGCAACCTCTAGAAGACAGTGGGCTGGCTGTTATTATCTAGCCATCTGTTTTAGAAAATGTGAAATTGTGGCTATTCCAACACTATGATTCACGTCTCACGGTTTATGCTCAAAGCTGTCTTCATGGGGTATCACTCCAAGACTGATGACCAGTAGATGATCAACCACGGTATAAAACACTTACATAGACTTACATCATAGACGCAACTCACTGGACTCTGAGACTTACGAAATCATCCTGATTTTCCCTATATCCACCAGTGAGCACCTTTGTATTGAAAAAAATGAGTCTGTTGTGTTGGAGTACCTCAGAAAGTCAGTCCCAATATGCTTCAGGAGTGTTGCCGGGTGGCCGCTGCTGCAGCAGAGGGCACACAAACAGGGGTGTCCTAGAGTTTCTATACCGGAAGTAGCATGCTGTAAGCAGTAAGTCATTACAGTACAGGGTAGATTGGGTTAATGTGCACTGATACCAAAGAGGTGAGGTTTCTCCTACTTGATGACATATTAGTGCCTGATGTGGAGTACAGTGTCTAAAGCCCTTTAGCCCTTGACATATCAATGGTCAATATGTAGCCTCGCAGGACCACTCATTGCCAACAAATCGCTGCCGGGCCCATGGAAATCAGCAGACGTGAGACTAAATGTCTGACTGTAATTTCAGGCCCTTGATCTGCATTTGGTGTTTTTATTCGGCTTGCAAATCAGACCATTATTATTAAGGTTTGTACAGCCAAAAACAAAAGATATTACTGCTTTCTAAGTTTTACAGAATTAGCTAATATAGATAGTGAGTTAATTCTTCTTTTTCATTATATCTTTCCTGACAATAATTATCTTGAGGTATGCGGTCCCATCTACATCAATCTAGGATGTAAGATCTAAGATCTCCAGAACTGGATGGCCTGCAAGGGCAAACACTTTTTGTATAGACTGTACCAATAGAGCATTAATGCATCATGCCTATTGGTTGACTGGATAACAGGGGTAGACACTAACTTTTTTAGCCACTCGCCACCCGGACCAATAGCATCAGAAATCTATTGGCCCGCAGCTGACGCTGTTGGACCGGAATTTGTGGCTGGAACATGTGATTATGTCAAAAATCGATTTTAAAAGATCACAAAATCAAACAAAGTCTGCTGGCATGTTATTTTATATTCCTGCACTGTAAAGTCTGGTGATACTATTCAACATCTGATGGATGCTTGCCCATACATTCTCTACGCACCGATCATTGTGGAGAGGAAGTTGGGTATATAATTTAGAGGCTCTTAAAATGAACTCATGAGCAGACTCAGGAGGGTGTTGCTCCTATTGTAAAAGGAGCTGTGAGTATGTGCCCTCTCTTCTAAACAAGTTGTGCACTGCTTCACCAAAGTACTTGCACTCACCACATCAGGAGGGTGTTGCTCCTATAGTAAAAGGAGGAGCTGGCTAAAAATGCCCTCATTTCCAGTCCTTTCTTTTCATGTAGCTATAACTTGTCACTTTTGTTGCTCCCAAGTGGTCATTCAAGTATGGTGCTAAAAAACGGGGATTTGAGTAGGTACCTACTTGGGAGAAGTCAGTCAGTATAATATACTATAGAGTGAGTGACATGAGTAGGTACCTGATAGTGCAGCTCTCTCTCTCTCTTTCAAACAAGGCAGGTGACCTTTCAGACTGATGTGGTGAGTGCAAGTACTTTGGTGAAGCAGTGCACGACTTGTTTAGAAAAGAGGGCACATACTCACAGCTCTTTTTACAATAGTAGCAACACCCTCCTGTCTGAAAAGTCACCTGCCTTGTTTAAAACAGAGAGAGCTGCACTATCAGGTACCTACTCATGTCACTCACTCTATAGTATATTATACTGACTGACTTCTCCCAAGTAGGTACCTAATCAAATCCCCCTTTTTTAGCACCGTACTTGAATGACTACTTGTGAGCAACAAAAGGGACAAGTTATAGCTACATGAAAAGAAAGGACTGGAAATGAAGGCCTTTTTAGCCAGCTCTTCCTTTTAATATAGGAGCAACAGCCTCCTGGAAAGGGGCTGGCTCTTGTAGGTGTATGTGACATAGTGAATTCCACCATAACATAACATTATACACTGACAAAGTATAAATCAATAGTTATGTGCCAGTGGTCTATCTCAATACAACCCAAGATTACCAAATAGATCTATGATATATCTCATAACATGTATATATAGCATTGTAGAGGGCTTGAGTACAGATGTGTGCGATTGTTCTATTTCTGCAATACTTCTGAACAGCTCAAGACTCTTTTCCATGCATTTTAACAAATAAGGCCAAATAAAAAAAGGGTTGTTTCCAGTAACCCGACCGACCCTAGCACAGCAGGGTCAAAAAAAACTTTTTTTTTGTGATTTGAAAAATTGTGTCGCATTTTTTTTTTATATTTTAAAGAAAATTTTCATTACTTATTGAAGATTTTTCATTTGTCCTTTTTATGTTCTTCCCCTCTCTTACAGTTGTCATTTTCCCATAATTATTTTACAATGAAATCAAAGAATTTGATACATCCATCGATATGTGCCCAACATTTCCTATATAAATGTAAAAAAAAAAATTTAAAAAGAATAAATCCGACCTACCAACCTACCTTATCAAGTCATGTTACTGGAAACACACCTTTTTTTTTGGCCTAAATATTGAACAAGTAATCAATGGATAACTCATGACGCGTGTGTGTTAGTGAAGGATAATTACACGAGGCCGTAGGCTGAGTGTTATTAGCCTTTGCTAACACACATAAGTCATGAGTTATCCATTGACTACTTATTTTATGCCACGAAACCAATAAATAATCAATAGAATACCAGTAAATTCAAGTTGAAAACAAAAATTATTCCCCCTCCCCAGGACTCGATGCCAGCCATTGTGTGTACACGATCGGTACATACACCTCGGCGCCCGGCAGCGGACAGCGACAGCCCCGGTCTCGGCTAGGCTTAGTAGCGGCACATGGCGAAAAATAGTGTTTGTACATGATAGGTACATACACCTCATCACCCTGCAGTGCACACGGCGAAAAAAGATGCGCCCGGACCGTGTTACTAACTGTTAGACTACATATACATACACATCTGCGCCCGGCAGTGGACAGTGACAGCGCACACGGCGAAAAAAAATGCGCCCAGTCCGGGGCTCGATCCATGTACCTCTCACAGCTGAGCGCAACTCGCTAACCGCTAGGCCACAGCCTCTCCTACCTTCTAGGCTTGGCTATGTCTGAATGCGTCCCGCGGTTATGGTAGCGGACAGCCTGCAGTTGTCGCCTTCCCGGGCTAGGCCTCCTTTGTTTGGTTTAGTTCTAGCCAACCACCTCTCGTCAGTCCCTGTGGTGCAGTGCATAGGGAGTTGGATTTGGGATGTGAGACTGCAGGTTCGATCCCTACCCTGGCCTGGGGTATTTTGTGGGTTTTAACATGTAACATATGACATGGGAGGACATGAGAGGTGTGCTGTTATCCTGGATAACAGCACGCCTTACATGGATAACAGCACGCCTTACAAAATTGATGTTACAGCCTGTAGGGTGTGCAATATCGACAGATATGTGTATGGGAATAGCCACCAAAAAGCACTGAGTAACCAAGAAATCGTGGTATAACATCCAATAGATAACATAATGTCTATTGACAAATTGTACAATAGGGCATTGTTCAAACGCTGGGGAAAGCATTGTCTGGTTTGAAATAGACCCCAGTATATAATTATATATTGAAAGAAAATTCAACAGACTATGAAGCTAGGACGACTGTACATCCCAAACACTGAATATATACGTAGTTTACCATCCCCCAAAAATTGATCAACAGATGGCTTCAGTTTCTAGTGTAAGAGTTATAAATTATGGTTTGGCTGGTGGGGCGATATACGCACAAGTTTACAAGAAGTGGCCAGTCAGATGAATAGAATATAAATTTTCTGATTTTTATGTTCCACAGGATGTGATTTGGGGGTGATTTGTGGTCACTATTAAGGTTTTATCTTTCATGGTGCCAGAGTATAACACCCCCTTTATGCACAGTAATGGTTGGCACCGAAGGAAGCATGAAAGGTTTATCCACTATCCATGACCCTTCATTAAAATGTAGGCCAGACCACTTTGCTCTAACTATATCAGCAAATCCATAAATGAAGTTTTCTATTTGCTCACCATTTCAGTTAGACAGAGGACCTGACCACATTGATGGCTGAGTCAGTGACAGGAGAGTGGTAGCGATGGCTATCTCCATATCAGACAGTGTGGGTAGGATTTGATTTCCGGGCTAGGATTGTATTCCTGCAGGAACAAGGTAAAGGAGGTGGGCACAGCAAGGATAGGTCTTTGGGCATATCAGGTCCTCTCCACCCCTTCCTCAGCTCCCTCTAGCCCCTAACCTGGGGCTCCCTTTCCAGGGCAGTGGTTCCCTCTTGTATGGATGAGGGGTGAGACTTTTCTGTCGACAATTTACAGTGATGGCCTGTGAAAGTATCTAATTTCAATTTAGCTCTCTCGATCAAGTGTATGTATTTGAAGGCGCAAGTGCTCATTCCATTCCTCAGAAAATAGATTTGATAAAAGGTAGGTCCATAAACACAGCTGTGCTTAAACAAGCAGGTATGGTAGTTGGGGAAGATAAAATAGCTGGGAAAATAAAAATCATGTTACATACTGACAGTAATCATCACTGAGCCTCTAAATTATTGTAACTATTCATAATGTAATTATGAATCACATGACAGTAAAGAAAAGACAAATCAACAAAGGCATTAATTCCTCCCATGCCAACAAAAGAAAAACAGATCCTCCATTTTAATTTGACAATTACAGAAACAATGTTATCATTTTATACATTACCATGCAACTTTCCATGCAGCCATGTCTATACAAAGTGATAGACAAAGCTGACATGACACATGAATATTTAATATGGCAGTGACAAGCAAATATGTAAAAACAGACATGGGAAGAAAGGCAGCAGAATAAGAATGAGGTGGAGGGAGGGAGATCAAATGAGCATGGATAGGGAGATTGGCAGGAAGACATGAGGGTCTGTAGGATGTGACAAGAAGATATTGGGAGGTATATACATGATTTATTACTGGGTTATTATAGGTTTCTTTATAATATTATGTGGGAGCACATAGAGATATAACTTGTATCATATGATAAGGCAACGATTAAGAGAAACCAAGGAGAAAAGGGAAAGGGAGTTGGACTGGGTGCAAGTAGTTGTGATGGGGAAAAGGGTTCATCTATTGCAGACAAGGATGATGTCATTTATCATGAGAAAAAGAATACATTTCTGTTCAAGCTATCGATAACCCCTAGCCACTACCTAACCAAAATTGGTTAGTTTTACGTTCAGCGAAGGTGCTTAGCTCTGATAGTGGCTGAAAAAAATGTTTTGGGATCATCTGGGAAAGACTTGGAGGATGCTGAACATGAAGAAGTTTGAGAGATATCACTTTTTCCTGGTTTGCCAGAAATTCCTGGCTTTTAGCAGAGAATTTCCTTTTTGAATTATACTAATTTTCTGGGGGGGGAATGTCCAAAATTAAACGTTTTCCTCTTTGTTCTTTATTTTGGCCAGTGAGCGACATCTCTTAAACTTGAGCCTAGAGGCATCATAGGTACAGCTTTAAAAGAGTTAAAGCAAAGGAGATATAGCATTATGTCTGATATTTTTACATACACTGACCTATTACAAGGTATCAGTATCACACTGCCTCTAGCATAGCCTGTAGTAGTTTCTGTTCTCATATAATCTTTATGAGAAGGTGAATGATACAGGGATCTCCATCTGAGGAGGCGTTATGTGATATTCTATACTGACCAAAATTAGGCTAATAAGAACTGAAAGAGCCTCTAAGGTAGGGAATAGATGACATGATTTTTGAAGCCTACAACAAAGTTTCCTTCACTGTAAAAGAAGTGTTAATTAGCACAATTCTTGTTCCAAAGTTGTCAGATATCAAAGATCTGTTATTTTCACAGAAATTCCTTGTAACACCGCACTGCCACCTGTGTTTTTTTTTTGTAAAAAAAAATCCATTGTTTCACTGCAATATATGATTTTGGGCATTTACTGTTTAGTTTTATGAGGACCCCTGGTAAATTCAACAGTTATTATTTATTTTTTACAGTGTATCAAAAGGTGAGAGACACAGGTAGGGATGTCCAGGTGAGTATCCTCCATTTCAATTTGACAATCAGAGGAACAAGGTTACTGTTTTATACCTCCCACAGCACTTTTCATGCAGCCATTTTTGTACAAAGTGATACACAAAGTTGACATGACACATGGATACACTGAAAATATGGAAGATCCAAAACTAGTCAGCGGTGACCACTTTAGGTCCTCAAGTTGACGATACCTAAAACTACAACTTTAGGTAGTCAAAATGATGACTTTATGTCGTCATCCTGAGGACCCAAGTCATCAGGATGACAATACTGACAGTACACAGTCGTCATGTTGATGACTTAGGTCGTCATGATGACGACCTAAGTTGTCATTTTGACTACCTAAAGCTGTAGTTTTAGGTATCGTCAACTTGAGGACCTAAAATGGTCACCGCTGACTAGTTTCAGATCTTCCATGTTTTCAGTATACTTAATATGACAGCGACAGGTGATTATATAAAAACAGACACAGGAAGAAAGGCAGTGGAATAAGAACAATGAGGAAGAAGGCAGATCAGATGAGCATGGAAAGGGACATTGGCAGGAAGCAGTGAGGGTCTGTAGGATGTGACAAGAAGACATCAGGAGGTTCATACATGATTTATTACTGCAAGTTTCTTTATATATGGGAACACATAGATATGTCACTTGTATTGTAGGATACATCAAGTAGTAGGATCTAGAGAAGCCGGGAACAAAGGAAGGGGGGTCTGGGACTGAGTGTAAGTAGGTTCATTCATGATTTATTACTGCAGGTTTCTTTATATGTGACATATACTGGGAAAATGGACCTTTATGCACCCTGCACTAAGGGCCCTTTTCGCAGATCCTGTCACAATTATGGGAACACATAGATATGTCACTTGTATAGTAGGGTACAGCAAGTAGTAGGATCTAGAGAAGTCGGGAACAAAAGAAGGGGGGTCGGGGACTGAGTGTAAATAGTTGTGGGAAGGGCTTAGTCAAATAAGAAAAAAAAAAGTCAAAATATGTCTCTTGTTGGAGGTATAGGCACCCCTATGCCACCTTGTAACCAAAATTGGAAAGTTTCACATTTAGTGAAGGTGCACACAATGCCTAGACATTTGTGTGGAAGAATTTATAAATAGAAGGAAATTGAAATCTAGAATATTAGACAAGAGCAGACAGAGGGTTCCATTTTTCGCAATTTGTAAAAAAAAAAATGCACATGCCATGTATGTTAATTCGTATCATCCATGAAGAGCAAATACAAATATCTAATTTAGATTGTATTTAGCTAAGTTTCAATGTTTTCCTGTCGTTTCTTTTTGGTTTCTCCTGTTGCTATTGTTCTTTGCAAGTAAGGAACATCTCAGAAATCTGACCCTAGAGGCACAATACATGTAACCATAAAAGGGTTAAAGGCCAGGAGATATAACATTATACTTGATACTACCACATATCACCCTGCCTCTAGGGTATCCTTTTAGTAGTGTCTGTTCTCACATTATGAGAAGGTGAAAGAGACGGGTAGGGGTGCCAAGGTGAGAAGGTGTCATGTGATATCCCACACTGACAATAACTAGGGTAATAAAAACACAGCCAGAGCGTCATTGGTAGGGGAAAATAGCCATGATTATTGTGCCACCCAACAAGGTGTCTTTCCCTTAATAATAAGGGAGGGACACATTCCAATGGATAGTGGTTTTTGGGATCATCTGGGAAAGACTGGGAGGGCGTTTCTCAATATTTCATGGTAATTAGCGTTATTGAGAATTATTACATGGTTTCTGTGATTCTGAGTGTTTTTCCTGGATATTCCTATGCGCATACCTGTCAATATTGCACACCATGATGCATGCAGCATGACTTTTGTAAGGAGGCATGTTATCCATGTAAGGAGGCATGTTATCCATGTAAGGAGGCATGTTATCCATGGATAACATGCCTCCTTACATGTCCTTACATGTCATATGTTACATGTTAAAACCTATGAAATTTTTCATTGCCAGGGTAGGGGTCGAACCTGCAGTCTTATATCCCAAATCCAACTCTCTATGCATTATGCCACAGGGACTGACGAGTAGTTGCTGGCTAGAACCAGGTCTTGATATGATACAAAGCCCAGGGAGGGTACTCACATATCACTTCTATACATTCAAAGTGTGAAAATCCCCGGCAGTCTGGGTTGTGCCCCCCAGCTTTGTCTCTAATGCTTGCATAACGGCGATGACTGCGGGCTGTCCGCTGCCATAACCGCGAGACACGTTCAAGCCGAGCTGGGCCCGGAGGTGTGTCACCCGGTGGTCTAGTGGTTAGCAAATTGCGCTCATTGCACTGTTGTACCGATTGTTTACACACACTATGGCAGGCTTCGAGTCCCGGGGAGGGGGAACAATTTTTGTTTTCAACTTGAATTTATTCGGGCTGCACCCTCGTGTAATTATCCTTTGCTCACACACAGTCGCCATGAATTATCCATTGATTACTTGTTCACTTTTCTCCAGGCTAGTTTTAGATGTTCACCAATTGGCATAATTAGAGTGCTAGTGAAACAGTAACCAGTGCAGCATTGGTGTGATGAAGATCACGAAATTTGAGAGGTGTCACACTTCCCTGGTTTACCAGGAGCGCATGGCTGTCAGTAGATAGTTCTATATTGAATGATACTAATTTTTCTCGACAGGAGGAAGGCATGTCCAAAATTGAGCGTTTTTCTCTTTGTACTTTTTTTGGGCGAGTGAGTGACATCACTAAAACCTGAGCCTCTCTCAACATCATATATGATACCATAAAAGGGTAAAAGGCCATTATAGCTACTACTTACGCTGTCCCACCGCTATAAAGATACCAGCATCACACTGCCTCTAGGGTATAGCCTGCAGTAGTGTGTGTGCCCATATGTTATCATCAGAAGGTGAAAGAAGGAGCTAGATATCTCCAGTTAAGGAAATATCATGTGATGTGCTATATACTAACCATTACCTACTAATATTAAGAACAGGCAGAGCCTCAATGGTAGGGGAGAGTTGCCCTGATTATTGAACTCAAACAATGTTTTCTTCATCGTATTAAGAAAAATATCGGTAAGATCTTTGTCCCCAAGTTGCCAGAGATCTGTCATTATTTACACAGAGATTCCTTGTACCACCATACCGTCATCTTGAGCTTCTTGGAAAAACTACACTGCTTCACTGCAATAAGAATACTGACATATTAAACTGTTTAGTTTTATGAGGATCCTTGGTACATTCGACAGTTATTAGCTATTTTTTACAGTGTATCAAAAGGTGAAAGACGGACATAGAGATCTGGTTCGAAAGTCATAGAAACAGAGCATATCCCCCCCGGAGCTGGGGTGGGGGGTCTGAGACCGAACCTAGGAGTATCTCAACGATTTTTTGTGTTTGGATAGTATATAGGTGTTGGACTACCTCCTCATGAAATATTATTAGTTAAATATGAAAACGGTTGCAATGGCAACACCCTAAAGGTATATACCCTAGAAACAGTACTGTCTTGGCGAGTGATAATTGGGGATAAATACCCTTAAGGCCTCCCATATGTGCTTTTATATATTAATAATGGTCTTTTATGTTATCATTCTTGTACAAATGGGTCTAAATGTTGGGTTTAGAGAGTTGTGACAAGATATTCTGTGATTTCTCTTTGACAGTGGGGCTTTTCCCTCCAGGGCTGACACTTGGAATTTAAGTAAAATTGAAAAAGAAAATGTTCATTATCTGTCATTCTTCATAAAAGGGAGAGTGAGATTGGTAGGAACTATCAATCATATGGAAGAGAATGCCCAAGACATCTATTTTCAGATGGTATATACCTCTAATGAGGGAAAAATCTTTGTATACCTAAGAATTTCAATTGAACATGGCATGATACTCAAAAATCACTCGCCAAGACACTATCTCGCCCAGACGAACATCTCCTTACAAGCTCTGCTGTTGCAGAGGATGGGCAATAAGTAACTATTTTACACATCGTTTATTTAGGTATGTGATAGGGAAAAATTACTGACATATTTAGAATAGTTAAATATACCAACTGTATACTGCAGGGTCAAAATTATTCATTTCCTTGGTAAGACAGAAATGGGAATTGAATCGTGATAACCATTTATCAAAACTATGTGGATTTTATGACAATAAGGACACCTCTGCCAATAATAAAAACTTGACTTTCATAATCAACAGGTCAAAATGGTCTTGATCTGAGACTTTTGTGATGATATGATAATTATTCATTTAAAAAATCAAGCCCTAATCTTGGCATATTACTCAAAAATCACTCGCCCAGACACTATCTCGCCCAGACAAAAATCTCCTTCCAAGCTCTGCTGTTGCAGAGGATGGGCAATAAGTAACTATTTTACACATTGTTTACTTCGGTATGTGATAGGGGAACATACCTGACATATTTAGAATAGTTGAATACCCTGGTAACAAGAAATGTTAAGTGAACGTTGATTAACATTCACTGATCAATGGTTAGTTGGACTAACGTTTGCCAAAAAATGTTGTTTCAACATTGATTTGGGGTTTGTAAGAAAACGTTTTTTCATAGATGTTGGTTTAACGTTTAAAGAATGTTCAGCAGCCAACGTTTTTCCAGATAACCTTTGATCAATGTTGATCAATGTTCAGAATGTGGACTCAAAACAACATTGATTTAACTGGTTTAAAAAACGTTGATTAAACGTGATTCTGTGATTCCAAAATGACTCAAATGATACGAGTATTAACCTTATCATGAGGATCCCATGCCTAGATATATCCAGGTGAAGGAATATCCATTAATGAATAAAAATTGTCCATGCATAATGGTCCATGGTATGATAGACACCTTTATTGAGACATTTAAAATGTGTATAACCCATTCCTGTTTTATCTTCCTTTATGAATAAATACACTGCTCGGTGGGCAAAACACCAACCGTGTGCCGATGACAGCTTGAACTCATAGAGCCAGCACCGCGGCAGCCCAGTCGCTGTAGATTTGCTCGGCGGGCAAAACGCCGACCGTGTGCCGATGACAGCTTGAACTCATATAGCCAGCAGCGCGGCAGCCCGGTCGCTGTAGATTTGCTCGGCGGGCAAAACGCCGACCGTGTGCCGATGACAGCTTGAACTCATAGAGCCAGCACCGCGGCAGCCCGGTTGCTGTACAATAGGGGGTGGGGAAGGGGGGTGGGGAGGGGGGGTGGGGAGGGGGGTTGGGAAGGGGGGGGTGGGGAGGGGTTTGGGAAGGGGGGGTGGGGAGGGGGGGTAGGGAGGGGGGGTGGGGAGGGGGGCACCTTCTACGCGAAACAGCCCCCCTGTGAGTTGGGGGGCACCTTATACGCGGGTTTTTCCGGAAATCGATCCAGAAGAGGTAAGTGCGCCTTCTACGTGAAAAGGCCTTCTCTGAGTTGGGGGGGGCGCCTTCTACGTGAGCTGCGCAAGAGGCACATGGTTCCTTTGCAAAAGGGGATAAATGTATGATTGGAGCATAAATAGATGTGGGGAAATGAATCAAATACATCAGAAACTTAGAAATAAAGTAAATCTATACTGGTTTGGTAGGGAGTAAGGGAAGGTTGTTTTAGAGTTGATTTAG
Organism: Acholoe squamosa; assembly: GCA_949317995.1. Classification (NCBI taxonomy): domain Eukaryota; kingdom Metazoa; phylum Annelida; class Polychaeta; order Phyllodocida; family Polynoidae; genus Acholoe; species Acholoe squamosa. The sequence continues at coordinate 13,067,295 of OX439042.1, forward strand.
CATCATTTTAATGCATAATATTTCTATGAAAATTATTGTGTTTAATCAACGTTTTTTTAACACTTATTCAGTGTTGGTTTGAGTCCACAAAATGGAGTCAAGCTGAACCCTCTGTGAACGTTTTTTCAACTGGGAAATGACATTAATTCAACGTTAAAATAACCTCATTTTGTTACCTGGGTATACCAACTCTATACATCAGGGTCAAAATCATTTATTTCCTTGGTAAGACAGAAATGGGAATTGAATTGTGATAATCATTTATCAAAAGTATGGATTTTATGACAACAAAGACACCTCTGCCATTAATCTACAGGTCAAAATGATCCGGATCTGAGACTTTTGTGATGATATGATAATTATTTATTTAAAAAAAATCAAGCCCTAAACTTGGCATAATACTCAAAAATCACTCGCCAAGACACTATCTCGCCCAGGCAAAAGTCTCCTTCCAAGCTCTGCTGTTGCAGAGGATGGGCAATAAATAATCATTTTAGACATTGGTCACTTAGGTATGTGGTAGGGGAAAATTACTGACATGTTTAGAAGAGTTAAATATTTAAACCCTAAACAGGAGGAGGAAAAATCATTTTATATTCTGTCTTCCCTAGAATGGCTTGTCTTGCTGAGATGAGGTGTGGGCCTCTCATTTCCATGTATATCAATGGATCCCTCCCATTTTTTTACACACATTAGATATAACCTTACTCTATTTTTAAAGACATTTTTTAACCCATTGACCTCTCTGAATTTTTAGGGGAGGGGGTTATAAGGCTGAATCTTTTTTTTTATCTTTTTGGGGCATTTTTCTGCTCATTTAGGGTCAATTCTGGCCTATTTTGAGGCCCTGGAGGCTAAAATATAAATTTCCAACCCCAAAAACCTATATGTAAAATCAAGAACACATCAAGCCCGATGGTATTAGTAAAAAAAATCAAGAAAAAATCTAAAATCTAAGTACAGGGGCCAACCGAAGTGCCAAAAAAAGGGTATGCTCTGTTTCTATGGTTTTTGACCCCGTGGAGGTGAACAGTTGTCATACTATAGTGACCATAACCAGGCTAATAAGAACAGGCAGAGCCTCTGTGGTAGGGGATAGGTGACATGATTATTGAGCTGTCAGATAAGGCTTCCTTCCTTTCCTGTAACATGGAATAACATGAGCGCATAGGAAAATACAAATAAACTCATTCAATCACAAAAATCAGCATTAATTCCTCGCACGTCAAAAACAGAATAACAGAACCTCAATATCAATTGAACAATTAGAAAAACGAGGCTATTGTTTTATACAATTTCACACCACTTTACATGCAGCCATTTTTATACAAACTGATAAACTACGCTGAGAGGAAAGGCAGCAGAATAAGAAGGAGGGGGGAGGGAGGCAGATCAAATGGGCATGGATAGGGAGATTGGCAGGAAGCCACAAGGGTCTGTAGGAGGTGACAAGAAGGTTCATACATGATTTATTACTGCAGGCTTCTTTATATATTGGAACACATAGAGATGTAACTTGTATCATAGGATACTGCAACAATTTAGAGAAGCCAAGGAGACAAGGGAAGGGGGTTGGGGACTGGGTGTAAGTATTTGTGATGGGGGGAAGGGCTCAAACATTGCAGACAAGCATTTATTTTAAGAAAAGGAATGAAAGAATATGCCTTGATTTCAGTAGAAAATTTCCTTTTTTTAAACGATACCAATTTTCTGGGGGGAAATGTCCAAAATGCAACATTTTCCTCTTCAAGGTTCTTTATGTTGGCCAGTGAGTGACATATCTTAAACATGAGCCTACACTGTAAGAATTAGACAGGGTTATTTTACAGCAAAATCCCTTGGCAACTTTGGTTCCAGTACATTTTGCTGTAAATCTACAGGAGGTGAATCACTGTAATTTTACAAAACAATTCAGAGTGATCACACAGTAACAGTCACTGTGATCATACAGCATGCTCATTCAGTTCTACAGAAACTTATGCTGTCAATTTACAGCAAGATGTGTTGTAGAATTACAGAGAAAGTTCTTGTAAATAAACAGCAATACTTTCTGTGAATGGACACCAAATTCTGCTGTAAATGAACAATAAAATATACTGTAAAATTACAGAAACATTTGCTGGCAACTGAGGTTCCAGCAACTATTTCTGTAAAATTACAGAAACTTGAATTGTAGAAATACAGCAAGGGGTTCTGTTAATCAGTAACAAATGTATTGTGTATACAGGTATGTTATAAAAGACACTGCTATATACCCTGCTATTGGGGTCAGTTCTTGGTAATCATCCCCATTTATGTGTGCGCTTCATGCATGCACTGACATTATAAACCATGCATGCCTAATGAAGACTATTGAGGGTAAGAGAAGTAGAGAACCATCTCACCCAAAACTATTTCATGGTCATTCAGTTTTAACACTGAAATAACCTTAAGGCAGGTAGGCCTATGTTAGCTTCAAATATGTATTTCAGATTTAGACACAGTTATGGTGTCATGTATGCATATCATTGGTTGTTCCTTGTTTTGTGTCAGATAACCTTGTACAATATCATTGGTGCACAATGTTAGATTGAACCTGTTGAGGTTATTATCATATTGCAATTCATTATTAAGCTCTGGGGACAATATTTGATTGGGGTGTGCAATATAAGACTATACATACTAAACATATGATATACTACTGGCCTCCAGTGGGGGACAGTGCATGTAAGGTTTCTTTGGTAAACCCTTTGCAGGGCCACTAGGGTGACTGGCTGGCTTAGGGCATACTGCATACAGAGGAATTATACAGGATCACTCACTGTACACATATATCTACACCTACAAAGCCTTGGTATTACAGTAAGAGTCACAGTTTTTGAGAGTACAGCACTTTCCCCTGTGAGCTTACAAGAGACATCTCTGTTATAAAACATAAACTTCTTACAGTGTAGAGGCACCGTATATGCAGCTGTAAAAGGGTTATGGGCCAGGACATAACATTATATCTGAAACCACTACGTATACACTGTCCCACTGTCACCAGGTATCAGTATCACACTGCCTCTATCGTAGCCTGTAGTAGTCTGTTCTCATACACCATTATGAGAAGGTGAATGATACAGGGATCTCCAGGTGAGCAGGTGTTATGTGATATTCTACACTGACCATAACAAAGCTAATAAGAACTGGCAAAAACTCCATGGTAGAGAATAGATGTCATGGCCATGACTATTGAGCCCTCTAACAAAGTTTCCTTCCCTGCAAAAGAAGTGTTAATTGGCACAATCCTTGTTCCAAAGTTGTTGTCCGAGATCTGATATTTTGACAGAAATTCCTTGTAATACCATACTGCCATCTGGGGGTTCTTGTAGAAACTAAACCGCTTCACAGCATTATGATTACGGATGAAGGTGTCGGGTGATAGCCGATACTAACCATAACCAGGCTAATAAGAACAGGCACAGCCTCTATGGCAGAGGATAGATGACATAATTATTCAGCCAATGTATTATTCACTGTAAAAGAAATTTCGGCGAAATCCTTGTGCCAAAGTGTGTCAAGGTTCATTACTTAGTTAAATAGGTATGATGCAGACATCAGGTGTATGACATCAGGTGTATGTACATATTCTATGCAAGTATTTGGATAAAAAAGATAAATAGTTTAAGTGGCATAGTCCGTTGACACTCATTTTCCTTATTTAGAACAAATGTGTTGTAAATTGCTAGAGGGTGCACACATTTCAAGGCAGACAGTCTGATTTATCAACCCACCTTCTGTCTCTTGAACACAGGTTTTGTAATATGAGTAAATTGTGCATGGAGTGTTCCGTGAAATGAAATCGAATATCCAAATCTAAAATTACTAAAGTTAGCCTTAAGTACAGATGTAATTAGCAGCGACTCGACAGAGGGTGGGAGGGGAAATGCTTTTAAAGTGGTTTGCTGAATTGCGCCAGATTTAGATTTGTTGTAAAGAGCTCCAAATTTGGAAACAATTAGCCCAGTTAATCAGTCCATACCGGAGACCATTTTTAAACACACGACGAATGTTCACCTTCGAATCATAGTGGGAACATTCAATTTAGTGACACTACAGCCGATAGTCTTGGTCATGCTTGGTCATGCTGTGACTGCAAACTCTATGTGATGACTCCACTATTCCTAATCGTACAGAGCAGTCGTTTTGTTTTTTTTTGTTTCTTTGGTGTTTATTGCATTAATGAACTGTTATGTTCATGTAAATAATGCTATAAAACAAACCAATTTTTCCATTATAGTAGATTGAAATCGAATAAGGGGCATTTCTTGTAATTTGACATTAAGTCTTTCTATATACAAATATACCTTTCTTGGGGAGAAGGTTGGTGATTTTTCATACCGTAATGGCGGACAGTCAAATAGGTGAGCGAGAACATGTAGGGACACAGAAAATAGTTAAATAGCAACACAGACGAGTGAATAATGGGAACATTGCAAAATCAACAAACACACGGTAAGTGTTGTAAACACAGTAGCAGTCCCTCAAACCAAAGATAATACTTTATGATTACAACACATCTTAGCATATAATATGAGTATGTATTAGATATAATAGATAAAGAGACACATAGTATCTGAACCTTCTCTGGGTATATATACACATACGCAATAGGCCACTGAACGGGACTCGAGTTTGTAACGTTCACAATTGGGCAAGAGAACGTGATTATGTCCAGAAATTTTGACACTCCAGATCATCTTATACTCAAGGAAAAAACACATGTCCAGTTCCTAGGAATATCCCAAGTATTTCCCGAGAAATACCCGAGTATTTCCTGAGAAATTCCTGAGCCATTCTCATGATCTAGACTAGAGAACTTTCTCGGGTATAAGATGTTGTGGGGTGTCCAAATTTCCAGGGAAAATCATTTTCTCTATTCTTGTTGTTTTCACAAGTTGGGACTCGAGAAATTCCTGAGTAATTCTCGAGATCTTGTTCAGTGGGAGTATAATCAGCTACACTGAAAACCTAGAAGATCCTAAACTAGTCAGCGGTGACGACTTTAGGTCCTCAGGTTGACAATTCCTAAAACAACTATTTAGGTGGTCAAAATGACGACTTTAGGTTGTCTACCTGACTGCTACTGTGTTTACCTCATTAGTATGACAATACTAACAATACAGAGTCGTCATACTGACTCCTTAGGTCGTCAGCATGATGACCTTAAGTCGTCATATTGACCACCTAAAGTAGTTGTTTAAGGTACTGTCAATCTGAGGACCTAAAGTCGTCACCACTGACTAGTTTCGGATCTTCTAGGTTTACAGTGTAGGACAGGCACAATATCTACACCTGTTCCTTAATATATTTTAGTTATAACCCATCTTCAATCCTGATCTTAAATCTTTTATTTTACCCGATTCTTCTTTAAATTCCAACTTGGTGGTGGCCCTCTGTACCTCCTCTGATAGCAGGTTCCAGAGGACTAACCCCTTATAGTACCATATATGGTTACCTTATATAATGTCTACTTTATTACCCTTGGTAATTTGAAACATATTTTACTCTGCGATCTTCTATTGTGTAGGTTATTACATATGATCACTTGCACTAATTTTGAAGGTTTCAAATTGTAGAGGCCATGTGTAGTCATAGTGCATTAAAAAATGTCCTCCTGAACTGGATCTAATCGTCTGTGTGAATGTCCAAACTGTTACATGCCTCTAATTTGAGTTTCCTTAATAAGCATGATGCACCAATGATGCCCAAACAAGGATATATTAGTATAAGGAATTGAGTATCCATTCGAGATATCTAGACGAGACTATTATGGTCTCAAGGTAGTGTACAAGCGTCCTTCAGAACCGCTTCTCATATCTCTCACAAGAGTGCACCACGGTTGACCTCGGGTGCATGGTGAAGGGAATGGCCCATACTGCTCCCAGAGTTAAGCACTAGCGTTCTAGACTCTGGTCTTCTGCCCTATGTCAGGCACTCTGAAGACATGCACCAGTGCCCTCAAAAGAGCAGTCATGCCAAGCACACTAAAATTGGCTCCCTTATGACATACTGCCTGATGTGAGCTTTACGGTTCTCATCATTTCTCAGCTGGTCCTAGAGATATCAGAACAGCTGATGGCTTATCTGAAAGCTCTTGAGCGGGATTATCTGTCAGGTTTCACAAGGGGAAAAACCTTCTATTATGGGTTAAACAGCAATTTGCCAAGTATAATGATCCACTTTGTGCTCTGGGATCTGAGTGAAATATTTACCAAACCCACTTTTAAAGGTGACAAACCTATATTCCATATCAAAAATGTGTGACATGTGGATTTTGGTCCCTCAAAGACAATGAGCAGTGTATTAGATAAACTGCTCTCATACATGTTCCATCACCTGTGGCTTGCTAAGAGGTTTCTCCCAGTTCTTAAAGCTAATCTCTATCATTATTAGTTCAAAAGATAGCTCCATTTAATTCTCATTAACATAAATCTATGCATTTCGAGGTAAATGCATTTTTACACAGATGCAAGAGCACCCCCCCCCCACCCATCCCTTATCCATAGAAATCCCATTCACATTGTAACCTATGCCCCTCTGTTAGAGCAGTAGCACCATCTGGTGTACATGTAGAGACTGAATGATGGAGGCTTTGGGCATTGCATGGAAACTTCAGCATTGTAATGCACCACCTGCTGTCTTGTATAGAAACCAACAGTTGAGGTATCTCAGATATGATGTGCATTCTGCCACATGCAGTTTTGAAGTTTCAAAAGTTTATTGGCCATAAATCTTATAACATAGATATTTTTCAGTCTACAGTCCACCTATATTCATCCACACATGATGTTGAGATAGGTTTATGCATTATCATCTCTTATAAAATATATTAAAGACAAATGCTACCACATGTCTGGAACGGGTTCTGCTACTGATAATCTCAAATAACTCTAGATTATATTAGTTTGATGTACGAACAATAAGAAAATGCAAAAATATCCCTATGTCACGGTGCTTACTTTTACAGTATGACAATTTAATCATAAACTGGCTTAACTATAGAAACTAATGGTAAAAACTATTTTTTCATATCATGTCTCATAGATACTGACTTTCTGGATTGAAAGAGGACATCTAAAAAACATTTTGAAAAAAAGAAAAATGGGGGGTCACGGTTGAAATGAGAAAGTTGTGAATTTTTCAAAAATATTAATTTTCCCTTAACTATGAGGCCCTATGGGGATTCAAATGGCATAGAAATATCTCTAATGCATCTATAGTGATCAAAAATGAACTGAAAAAATATGTACAGGTCAAGTGGTCCAGTTAAGGTGAGAAATACCATTAGAATTGTATAACTGATGGCTTCTGTGTACTGGGTAGCGTTTATCTTTAATGATACCATGCACAAACTCTGCTGAGAGTCCTGAATGAATGGTATTAACAGTTTGCAAACAATCATGGTGGTTCCAATTTCAAGTGGCGGTCGACATACATTTCCATAGAAGGAACTCACTTTTACAACCCTGCCGTTTTCATTCATTTCTCCACTTCTAGACATCATAGGATCATAATTAAAGATGTTATGAAAAGGAATTAACATGGCCTGTCGTCTGAAATAGAGAACTCTAAGATCTAGATATTTTGAAAATTATTTCCAAGTGCCTACCTATGTATGATGGGAAGGGAATGGAAAGTAGTCCATGTTATGTATGGATGAAACACTAGAGGGAGCTGCAGTCTGAATGGTCAGCATGCATTGTGAAAGGGTTTGGGGAATTTAACACCCTGTATATGTAACCTGTCCAGAATAGGGTAGTGGTTAGAACACTGCACTCATAATTCAGCGTAACTGAGTTCTAGCCTTGCCTGATGCTTTTGGTTTTATTTAATCAAAACATTTTATTTCTAGATTTTGATTGCAATTAATTGCAATCAATATCTATAAAATAAGTGTATTAGACGACTGCTGGTAATATTTTCTTACAAAATAGATAGTATTGACCTAGTGGACATATGGTGACTTGACCCACCTCCCTGAGATTGGGAGCTCAACTCTCTACTGCCTGAGCTAGTGGGGCTGTTGTTGATTTGTGGTAGACAAACACCTCATATTCCCACATAGGTCTTCAGCCCAAGTTATGTTGAGCTGAATGCATAGTCACAGGTGACTGTGTTTGAGATATGACATATTGTTGTCAGGTTTGTATACTCCTGGTACAATGTACTGCACCTATATGCAGGTATGACACAATTCAAAGTCATGTTTTGGCCTGTACTAAACATAGGGTCTACTTCTTGTGTTGCCCAATGATATGTGTATTGGGATATATTTGCGTGGATTTGTTATGATGATGTTACATTATATAAATTGAAACTTATATATGTGGAATCATCTATGATATTATAAGAATATTGTATTTTAATACATATTTGCTTGTTAACTTTGAAATGTTTGTGGTAGCCTGTGGTTACTACAGACTGCTTGGAGGTGGAGCTAGGAAAAGGTGTGAAAACTTGTCAGATTTAGCCATAATCCATACAGGCTGTAGTGGTGCAAGCTGGGACTTACTCCAGGGTGTGGGAAGCTAGGTATAATGGAAGGTGCAATAGCAATGTGTGAAATCTCCTAGAGGAGGAGTATATATAGAGTTGACTTCTCAGTGGAGAGACACACCCCTTACCAGAGTCAGGACAGGATATCAGGACAGCACACAGCAGCCAAGAGCACCATGGAGGAGGCATGGTTGAGGTTTGGGTGTAGCTCTGTCCTGGGCCAGGAACAGTTACATAGGTGCAGTAGTCCCAACAAAAGGACCTTAGGCAGGTATGAGGTTGAGTTACACCTTGGAACTGTGGAGGCCAGCCTGGACTGTCTCGGGTGGGTGAGGTGCTAGGAAGGCATTTTGCCCAATAAGGTATTGTGATCTTTACTTTGATTCTGCTTTGTATTGTATCCTTGCTCTATGGTGTTAGAACAGTTGTTGTACATCCACTGTGCTAATGGTTTTGTAGGTGCAGATTGTTGTAATCTGAGTGATATAGCTATGTGCTATGGAGATATTGTTTGATATTTGGAATGTGAATTGAGAGTTGTACGTAATTGAATCTATTGAGAATAATTTGTGACATATTGATAAAGATATCTCTCGAGATAGTGAATAACACCAATAAATGTATTATGAAACCGCATTCTAGCTCCCTTTTGATATGCAGTAATACATTTAGATCCCAAGGATTTTGATAGTTATTAGTAACTGGAATATAGTATAAAGAGTAATTTAAATGTTAAGGGGAAAGGACTTGATTCCACCCCCTATTCCAAATCTAACCGGAGTGGGTGGTTTCAACCTCCCCCTAACATTGCTGGTGGAGTTACCCTAAAGGTTATTCACAAATTTCAATATGTATTCAAATTTAATAGGCCAAAGCACAGGTGGTTCAAAGATTGTTCAGAGCATGAAATAGAGCAGTAGTAGCAGTGCTATTACGGATATTAATAGGCAGAGTGAAGTAATCAATAGTCTGAGATAGTGGTATGGAGTTATTAATCAAGTACGTCAGGGAGGTTGGCAGTATGTCAAGATGGCGCACAGTGCATCAGAGGACTGCCCAGTGCATCAGAGAGGCACCCAGTACGTCAGAGGGGTGCTCAGTACGTCAGGGGCATCCAGTGTTCCAGAGAGGCATCCAGTGTCCCAGAGAGGCATACAGTGTTCCAGAGAGGCATTCCGAGGGGTGTCCAGTGTTCCAGAGAGGCGTCCAGAGTTCCAGAGAGGTGTCCAGTGTTCCAGAGGGGTGCCTAATACGTCAGAGGGGTGCCTAGAAAGTCAGAGGGGTGTCCAGTGCATCAGAGGGGTGCCCAGTGTGTCAGAGGGGTGCCCAGTGCATCAGTCAGTTATCCAATACATCAGCGAGGTGTGTAGACGTTTTCAAGGGTTATAGGACATCACCCATGTATTCACAAATATCAGAGGACTGACACTAAGAATATATTTCATTGATTTATACTAGGACAATGGAGATGTTTCCTGGTGAAGACATTAATTGTGTATAATTGTGTTTAATTATTTGTGTGACGAGGTAGGATCTACAATAAGATCCCGGTTGACATATTTTTTATAGAAAATGAGAAAATTTTTCTGATGAAGCCTAGAAACTTAGATAAAAACAAAAAAAAATTGAAAAAGTCATAAAAGCGGTGATGTATAATTAATGGTGTGATACTTAGCTTTGAGTGGAACAAAGCATTTTAGTTCCCGAGGTGTAATATTGGGATATATTTGCGTGGATTTGTTATGATGATGTAACATTATATAAATTGAAACTTATATATGTGGAATCATCTATGATATTATAAGAATATTGTATTTTAATACATATTTGCTTGTTAACTTTGAAATGTTTGTGGTAGCCTGTGGTTACTACAGACTGCTTGGAGGTGGAGCTAGGAAAAGGTGTGAAAACTTGTCAGATTTAGCCATAATCCATACAGGCTGTAGTGGTGCAAGCTGGGACTTACTCCAGGGTGTGGGAAGCTAGGTATAATGGAAGGTGCAATAGCAATGTGTGAAATCTCCTAGAGGAGGAGTATATATAGAGTTGACTTCTCAGTGGAGAGACACACCCCTTACCAGAGTCAGGACAGGATATCAGGACAGCACACAGCAGCCAAGAGCACCATGGAGGAGGCATGGTTGAGGTTTGGGTGTAGCTCTGTCCTGGGCCAGGAACAGTTACATAGGTGCAGTAGTCCCAACAAAAGGACCTTAGGCAGGTATGAGGTTGAGTTACACCTTGGAACTGTGGAGGCCAGCCTGGACTGTCTCGGGTGGGTGAGGTGCTAGGAAGGCATTTTGCCCAATAAGGTATTGTGATCTTTACTTTGATTCTGCTTTGTATTGTATCCTTGCTCTATGGTGTTAGAACAGTTGTTGTACATCCACTGTGCTAATGGTTTTGTAGGTGCAGATTGTTGTAATCTGAGTGATATAGCTATGTGCTATGGAGATATTGTTTGATATTTGGAATGTGAATTGAGAGTTGTACGTAATTGAATCTATTGAGAATAATTTGTGACATATTGATAAAGATATCTCTCGAGATAGTGAATAACACCAATAAATGTATTATGAAACCGCATTCTAGCTCCCTTTTGATATGCAGTAATACATTTAGATCCCAAGGATTTTGATAGTTATTAGTAACTGGAATATAGTATAAAGAGTAATTTAAATGTTAAGGGGAAAGGACTTGATTCCACCCCCTATTCCAAATCTAACCGGAGTGGGTGGTTTCAACCTCCCCCTAACATTGCTGGTGGAGTTACCCTAAAGGTTATTCACAAATTTCAATATGTATTCAAATTTAATAGGCCAAAGCACAGGTGGTTCAAAGATTGTTCAGAGCATGAAATAGAGCAGTAGTAGCAGTGCTATTACGGATATTAATAGGCAGAGTGAAGTAATCAATAGTCTGAGATAGTGGTATGGAGTTATTAATCAAGTACGTCAGGGAGGTTGGCAGTATGTCAAGATGGCGCACAGTGCATCAGAGGACTGCCCAGTGCATCAGAGAGGCACCCAGTACGTCAGAGGGGTGCTCAGTACGTCAGGGGCATCCAGTGTTCCAGAGAGGCATCCAGTGTCCCAGAGAGGCATACAGTGTTCCAGAGAGGCATTCCGAGGGGTGTCCAGTGTTCCAGAGAGGCGTCCAGAGTTCCAGAGAGGTGTCCAGTGTTCCAGAGGGGTGCCTAATACGTCAGAGGGGTGCCTAGAAAGTCAGAGGGGTGTCCAGTGCATCAGAGGGGTGCCCAGTGTGTCAGAGGGGTGCCCAGTGCATCAGTCAGTTATCCAATACATCAGCGAGGTGTGTAGACGTTTTCAAGGGTTATAGGACATCACCCATGTATTCACAAATATCAGAGGACTGACACTAAGAATATATTTCATTGATTTATACTAGGACAATGGAGATGTTTCCTGGTGAAGACATTAATTGTGTATAATTGTGTTTAATTATTTGTGTGACGAGGTAGGATCTACAATAAGATCCCGGTTGACATATTTTTTATAGAAAATGAGAAAATTTTTCTGATGAAGCCTAGAAACTTAGATAAAAACAAAAAAAAATTGAAAAAGTCATAAAAGCGGTGATGTATAATTAATGGTGTGATACTTAGCTTTGAGTGGAACAAAGCATTTTAGTTCCCGAGGTGTAATATTGGGATATATTTGCGTGGATTTGTTATGATGATGTAACATTATATAAATTGAAACTTATATATGTGGAATCATCTATGATATTATAAGAATATTGTATTTTAATACATATTTGCTTGTTAACTTTGAAATGTTTGTGGTAGCCTGTGGTTACTACAGACTGCTTGGAGGTGGAGCTAGGAAAAGGTGTGAAAACTTGTCAGATTTAGCCATAATCCATACAGGCTGTAGTGGTGCAAGCTGGGACTTACTCCAGGGTGTGGGAAGCTAGGTATAATGGAAGGTGCAATAGCAATGTGTGAAATCTCCTAGAGGAGGAGTATATATAGAGTTGACTTCTCAGTGGAGAGACACACCCCTTACCAGAGTCAGGACAGGATATCAGGACAGCACACAGCAGCCAAGAGCACCATGGAGGAGGCATGGTTGAGGTTTGGGTGTAGCTCTGTCCTGGGCCAGGAACAGTTACATAGGTGCAGTAGTCCCAACAAAAGGACCTTAGGCAGGTATGAGGTTGAGTTACACCTTGGAACTGTGGAGGCCAGCCTGGACTGTCTCGGGTGGGTGAGGTGCTAGGAAGGCATTTTGCCCAATAAGGTATTGTGATCTTTACTTTGATTCTGCTTTGTATTGTATCCTTGCTCTATGGTGTTAGAACAGTTGTTGTACATCCACTGTGCTAATGGTTTTGTAGGTGCAGATTGTTGTAATCTGAGTGATATAGCTATGTGCTATGGAGATATTGTTTGATATTTGGAATGTGAATTGAGAGTTGTACGTAATTGAATCTATTGAGAATAATTTGTGACATATTGATAAAGATATCTCTCGAGATAGTGAATAACACCAATAAATGTATTATGAAACCGCATTCTAGCTCCCTTTTGATATGCAGTAATACATTTAGATCCCAAGGATTTTGATAGTTATTAGTAACTGGAATATAGTATAAAGAGTAATTTAAATGTTAAGGGGAAAGGACTTGATTCCACCCCCTATTCCAAATCTAACTGGAGTGGGTGGTTTCAACCTCCCCCTAACATTGCTGGTGGAGTTACCCTAAAGGTTATTCACAAATTTCAATATGTATTCAAATTTAATAGGCCAAAGCACAGGTGGTTCAAAGATTGTTCAGAGCATGAAATAGAGCAGTAGTAGCAGTGCTATTACGGATATTAATAGGCAGAGTGAAGTAATCAATAGTCTGAGATAGTGGTATGGAGTTATTAATCAAGTACGTCAGGGAGGTTGGCAGTATGTCAAGATGGCGCACAGTGCATCAGAGGACTGCCCAGTGCATCAGAGAGGCACCCAGTACGTCAGAGGGGTGCTCAGTACGTCAGGGGCATCCAGTGTTCCAGAGAGGCATCCAGTGTCCCAGAGAGGCATACAGTGTTCCAGAGAGGCATTCCGAGGGGTGTCCAGTGTTCCAGAGAGGCGTCCAGAGTTCCAGAGAGGTGTCCAGTGTTCCAGAGGGGTGCCTAATACGTCAGAGGGGTGCCTAGAAAGTCAGAGGGGTGTCCAGTGCATCAGAGGGGTGCCCAGTGTGTCAGAGGGGTGCCCAGTGCATCAGTCAGTTATCCAATACATCAGCGAGGTGTGTAGACGTTTTCAAGGGTTATAGGACATCACCCATGTATTCACAAATATCAGAGGACTGACACTAAGAATATATTTCATTGATTTATACTAGGACAATGGAGATGTTTCCTGGTGAAGACATTAATTGTGTATAATTGTGTTTAATTATTTGTGTGACAAGGTAGGATCTACAATAAGATCCCGGTTGACATATTTTTTATAGAAAATGAGAAAATTTTTCTGATGAAGCCTAGAAACTTAGATAAAAACAAAAAAAAAATGAAAAAGTCATAAAAGCGGTGATGTATAATTAATGGTGTGATACTTAGCTTTGAGTGGAACAAAGCATTTTAGTTCCCGAGGTGTAATATTGGGATATATTTGCGTGGATTTGTTATGATGATGTAACATTATATAAATTGAAACTTATATATGTGGAATCATCTATGATATTATAAGAATATTGTATTTTAATACATATTTGCTTGTTAACTTTGAAATGTTTGTGGTAGCCTGTGGTTACTACAGACTGCTTGGAGGTGGAGCTAGGAAAAGGTGTGAAAACTTGTCAGATTTAGCCATAATCCATACAGGCTGTAGTGGTGCAAGCTGGGACTTACTCCAGGGTGTGGGAAGCTAGGTATAATGGAAGGTGCAATAGCAATGTGTGAAATCTCCTAGAGGAGGAGTATATATAGAGTTGACTTCTCAGTGGAGAGACACACCCCTTACCAGAGTCAGGACAGGATATCAGGACAGCACACAGCAGCCAAGAGCACCATGGAGGAGGCATGGTTGAGGTTTGGGTGTAGCTCTGTCCTGGGCCAGGAACAGTTACATAGGTGCAGTAGTCCCAACAAAAGGACCTTAGGCAGGTATGAGGTTGAGTTACACCTTGGAACTGTGGAGGCCAGCCTGGACTGTCTCGGGTGGGTGAGGTGCTAGGAAGGCATTTTGCCCAATAAGGTATTGTGATCTTTACTTTGATTCTGCTTTGTATTGTATCCTTGCTCTATGGTGTTAGAACAGTTGTTGTACATCCACTGTGCTAATGGTTTTGTAGGTGCAGATTGTTGTAATCTGAGTGATATAGCTATGTGCTATGGAGATATTGTTTGATATTTGGAATGTGAATTGAGAGTTGTACGTAATTGAATCTATTGAGAATAATTTGTGACATATTGATAAAGATATCTCTCGAGATAGTGAATAACACCAATAAATGTATTATGAAACCGCATTCTAGCTCCCTTTTGATATGCAGTAATACATTTAGATCCCAAGGATTTTGATAGTTATTAGTAACTGGAATATAGTATAAAGAGTAATTTAAATGTTAAGGGGAAAGGACTTGATTCCACCCCCTATTCCAAATCTAACCGGAGTGGGTGGTTTCAACCTCCCCCTAACGTTGCTGGTGGAGTTACCCTAAAGGTTATTCACAAATTTCAATATGTATTCAAATTTAATAGGCCAAAGCACAGGTGGTTCAAAGATTGTTCAGAGCATGAAATAGAGCAGTAGTAGCAGTGCTATTACGGATATTAATAGGCAGAGTGAAGTAATCAATAGTCTGAGATAGTGGTATGGAGTTATTAATCAAGTACGTCAGGGAGGTTGGCAGTATGTCAAGATGGCGCACAGTGCATCAGAGGACTGCCCAGTGCATCAGAGAGGCACCCAGTACGTCAGAGGGGTGCTCAGTACGTCAGGGGCATCCAGTGTTCCAGAGAGGCATCCAGTGTCCCAGAGAGGCATACAGTGTTCCAGAGAGGCATTCCGAGGGGTGTCCAGTGTTCCAGAGAGGCGTCCAGAGTTCCAGAGAGGTGTCCAGTGTTCCAGAGGGGTGCCTAATACGTCAGAGGGGTGCCTAGAAAGTCAGAGGGGTGTCCAGTGCATCAGAGGGGTGCCCAGTGTGTCAGAGGGGTGCCCAGTGCATCAGTCAGTTATCCAATACATCAGCGAGGTGTGTAGACGTTTTCAAGGGTTATAGGACATCACCCATGTATTCACAAATATCAGAGGACTGACACTAAGAATATATTTCATTGATTTATACTAGGACAATGGAGATGTTTCCTGGTGAAGACATTAATTGTGTATAATTGTGTTTAATTATTTGTGTGACAAGGTAGGATCTACAATAAGATCCCGGTTGACATATTTTTTATAGAAAATGAGAAAATTTTTCTGATGAAGCCTAGAAACTTAGATAAAAACAAAAAAAAATTGAAAAAGTCATAAAAGCGGTGATGTATAATTAATGGTGTGATACTTAGCTTTGAGTGGAACAAAGCATTTTAGTTCCCGAGGTGTAATATTGGGATATATTTGCGTGGATTTGTTATGATGATGTAACATTATATAAATTGAAACTTATATATGTGGAATCATCTATGATATTATAAGAATATTGTATTTTAATACATATTTGCTTGTTAACTTTGAAATGTTTGTGGTAGCCTGTGGTTACTACAGACTGCTTGGAGGTGGAGCTAGGAAAAGGTGTGAAAACTTGTCAGATTTAGCCATAATCCATACAGGCTGTAGTGGTGCAAGCTGGGACTTACTCCAGGGTGTGGGAAGCTAGGTATAATGGAAGGTGCAATAGCAATGTGTGAAATCTCCTAGAGGAGGAGTATATATAGAGTTGACTTCTCAGTGGAGAGACACACCCCTTACCAGAGTCAGGACAGGATATCAGGACAGCACACAGCAGCCAAGAGCACCATGGAGGAGGCATGGTTGAGGTTTGGGTGTAGCTCTGTCCTGGGCCAGGAACAGTTACATAGGTGCAGTAGTCCCAACAAAAGGACCTTAGGCAGGTATGAGGTTGAGTTACACCTTGGAACTGTGGAGGCCAGCCTGGACTGTCTCGGGTGGGTGAGGTGCTAGGAAGGCATTTTGCCCAATAAGGTATTGTGATCTTTACTTTGATTCTGCTTTGTATTGTATCCTTGCTCTATGGTGTTAGAACAGTTGTTGTACATCCACTGTGCTAATGGTTTTGTAGGTGCAGATTGTTGTAATCTGAGTGATATAGCTATGTGCTATGGAGATATTGTTTGATATTTGGAATGTGAATTGAGAGTTGTACGTAATTGAATCTATTGAGAATAATTTGTGACATATTGATAAAGATATCTCTCGAGATAGTGAATAACACCAATAAATGTTTTATGAAACCGCATTCTAGCTCCCTTTTGATATGCAGTAATACATTTAGATCCCAAGGATTTTGATAGTTATTAGTAACTGGAATATAGTATAAAGAGTAATTTAAATGTTAAGGGGAAAGGACTTGATTCCACCCCCTATTCCAAATCTAACCGGAGTGGGTGGTTTCAACCTCCCCCTAACATGTGCATCTAATTAGCCTGTACAGGTTGTATTCCACAATGCAGGGCACAGAAGATCAGGGGTTACTAGGAGTGAGCTAGTGACACCTGGTATCAGGTCGGGGAATGGCCCAGGGGGCGCTCGCATGGATCTAATGAACCGGAGAATTCAATATATAAGCCACTGCTCATACACTAACCAGGAGAAGAATCGATCCTACTGTGTAGATTGCCTTCTCATAAAGGCTCTAGGGCATTATCAGAAAGCAATACCATTACCAACTATATATCGGGTATTGTCTCGACTGAGCAGACACACATTTCAAAGCATTTACTTTGTGTTAATAAATATAATAAAATACATCTCTTGAAACCTCACTTCGAATCCAATAGTTATTGATCCCATCTGTTGTTTGATGCCTACATTAGTGTCTGTTAAAAGACAAAACTAGCTAGAGGTGGTTAGCAGTGCAGCATCCATACCAACTGGTACACTCATGATGGGTCTCAAATCACATCTCTAGATACTGTTACTTCTTACATCCCTCCATGTGGCCCTCCAGTAGGGTATGAGTGGTGTCTAGTGGGTCCTGGTCCTCCTCCATGCCCCCTCTGTCTTACTCTACTTACAATTAACCCCTTAAGGGTTGCATGGTTCCCCTGGTTTCATAGATGTTTCTCTTTTTTGTAACTCTTTTGTCATGATGCATGCCTTAATAAATACAGTGCCAGAATATAATCACCTGCAAATCATTGTTGCAGGAATCCCATTCTCTTGGGACTTTCATGCTTCCCTAGCCCACTTAAAATGATCTATTTCTCCTCTTTTCTATCCCCTCAGGATGTGTGTGGTGCACATATGCGTGGGCACTGACACATTCCTCTGTGAAATTGTGTAATGAAGTTCTTGCAATGAATATGACCTTAGCCGTCGAAATTGCGTTAAACATCTTTTACTCACTCACTCACTCTTGGGACTGTATCAACTCCGCAGGGTCGGCATGATGCTTCAACATAGCACTGGTGTGTGACTTGCCTGCACTTCATACCTCATGCGGAATACCATGGAGACTAAATCTGAGGTCGGTTCCTTTTTGCTGAGGACGGTCGGGCGACCGGAAACCTTTATTTGGCCTAATATCGTACTATTATGACCTTTCAAGAAGACCGTAAAGGGCACCATGCCCATTCAATGAGGTGCTGGTCAGCTGACTCAAAAACACTTCAATCGAGCATTATGCCAACCCTCCACGAATATATCAACCCCATTAAATGGCCATATAGTTCTCCATATATATTTAGTGGGTGCAAGTCTACTGATGCCCTGTAGGTTGACCATTACTTGGTCTGGCCCCTAGCGAGATGAGCACAGATAAGAAGCAGCTTGATGTGCAAAAGGGTTTACAAATTGTACCGTCAACTGGGGTTGCTTGAGAGTGTACCTAAAGAATTCCACAGTGAATATCTATAGATTGTTCAATAATGCATGCCACGTCAACCCTCTTAAAAAAACTATAGGCATGATGCATTAAGTGTGTATCCGGGACTCAGTGGGTAAAACGGGCAGCATCTCCGTATCTCGTTCCACTTAAACCCAGAGATAACACAACTCACAACCCACCCCCCTCTATCTTCGTCTTCCACTTAGATGCTGCTTACATCATTGTGACGTCATCTACGTCATCACCCATGATGACGTGTGAGAATGTGTGCTTTAGTTCTCGAAATCGCCAGGGGGCTCCCTTACTATTGGGCTTGTACCATAGTGGGTTACTTTGGTGGATCTATGATCCTTGAAGCATGACATAGTTTTAATTGGGGCATTGCACATATATCTCATCAAAAGCAGCAGATCACTTTAAAAGAGGTGCATCGCATGCATTCATACATTATACCAAAGCTGTGGGTTTGAACCCGGGGGTTTGAATCACTCTCGCTTAATGGCATGAAATCAAGAAGTCTACCCGAATTTCAAGACATAATGCCAGCTATTATAAATCGTCAACTGGTAAATCAGAAACACTAAAGCCAGACGTCCAAAGCCATGCCGGTGGAACCGTTGGAACTACTCTATTCAGGAAGATTCATCTTAGTGATAAAAATGCCCACTAAGGGTCTTTCCCGCCACAGTATTGTCACTGGTTGCATATTTCCAACAACAGCCACACTTACATTCTTAGATGTAATCATTGACCATAATAGACCCTATACCACTATGTTACATATGGTATGGGGTCTCCGATATAACGGTATACATGTATATAATAAGTATTATCCATTAAATCTGTACTAGGTTCAACAATATAATGTCGGCACTATTTTCTGTGAGTCGACACCATCATATTCAGGACATTCAGTACTGAAAAGAAAAAAAAGGATGGTGCATGCTAGCCTGTAACAGACCTTAACCTGAGCCGATTACAGTTTGTTACAAGGGCACTATGTTTGTCTAAGGGAGTGATCATTTTTTAACAACAGGGGGGGGCTGGTGGGTTTGCGCGCGGACGCGCGAAAAAAATTTCGACCCCCCCCCTCTCGAGGGGGTAAAATTTTTTCGACCCCCCCATAAGGGACAAAAATCGCGCGCGAACGTCCCCTTTTAGCCTATAGTAACGCGCGGGGTTTTCCACTGAAAACAGGTGAAATTATTTTGACCCCCCCCCATCAGAGGTATTGAAAAAATACTGACCCCCCCCGGTCAAGGGGTTGAAAAAATTCTGACCCCCCCCTCAAACCCACCGGCCCCCCCCCCTGTTGTTAAAAAATGATCACTCCCTAACCACCCCGGAAGTTAAAAGTCAGCCCCATTCTTGACGTCACGTCCTGTCATACACTGTGTGCGCATGTGTAAACACTGCCGGGAACCAGTGTTGGGGATAGGAGGTGGGGGGGGAGGTGTGACTGTGAAGGGTTTGTTGATATGTAAAGCTGTTCTGGTATACCAGAGGTTCCAGGAGGGTGTTGTAAAACTGAAAGGATAGGGATTGTATTCTGTCAGAGGTGCTATACCCAAAACGGAACTGACTGACCTCAGGCAATCAATTCTCTAGCCAAAATGTAATTTGTCATAGCAGTGGTTCAGGGGTGGTCCTGAATTGGTGAATACTTCCCTACCTACCATGGGATGCGTTCAGATGAAAACAATCACGGAACCCCAAACTTTTTCGAAACACAGTCCTACAACTGAAAACATCCATGGTATGTCAATGGGGATGTCGGTATGGCCTGTAGGGTGAAGTCGTAATATGGTAAGAAATAGCCTCCTGGTTCAGAGGAAGTTGATTCCATAAAAGTATAAGGTGGGAAGTAGCCTCTCAGAGTGGAGAATCACAGAGAACTGGAATGTGGGCTAGCTACAGTTAGAATCCATATCCCAATATTTTCACAACAACGTCCTGGTGACATGCGAAGGGCTTGTTGGTATGTGATGCTGTACTAGTATACAATGATACTGTATTGGCATAGCCATTGGTGACAGAGGTGAGGGGGGACTTTGGCAAAGTCCCCTCACCTGTCACCCAATGGCTATATGTACAGGAAATAGCTTCATAGGGTATGTGCCAGAGGGCAGTAAAAAGCCTTTGAGTGGCCACTCCTCAGGGGCGGTTTACAAGGAGGAGGGTGATGGGGCTCAGGGAGCAGCATCCACTTTTTTATATAGAGATTGCTTGCCTCTTTTATCCACACATTTAACCAAAAATAAAGTGGGGGGATGCCTCAACCTTTTAAGGGGTACGCCCCTCCTTGTTATGTTCTGGGTATCAGGATGCAACAACTCATATATCGAGTCATGAAGCCTTACCCATTACACAAACAATTGTGCAAATTAACCTTTTTAAGAACCTAATGTTTGTCAAGGCAAGTGTCGTCTACGTGCAGACCTTTAAAACTAATTTCAGGATATCCACACAGATGAAGCTCTGATATTCCAAAATGGCATACTACCGTTTGAGGTGACCTTCAACCAGGAAACAAACAAACAATTCAGATTATTTCCGTTACAAGCAAGGGAATGATTAATTAGTCCAGCTCCTCCAATCATTAGCAAAATGGTTTATCAAAATTTAGAATTGAAAGTGAAATTCCAGTTAAGTGGAGATGAATCGGTAAATTTGTTGAATTGGTTGGTTAGACAGAGGTAGTAAGTTGATGACATAATCCACATGTAAGCCACACATTGAGTTGCTGGCTTTTCTGTTAAAGCTGTCCCCTATGAACACTTAGTTATATGCCCCAAGCATATAGCACTGACAAATGTTGGAGCTAAACACCAAGGGAGTTTTCATCACCGACTGATGGCCATCCATCACTGACAGATGGCACAGGGATCCTTAGCCCTCCCCAGCTTTCTATTTCTATTAGAGCTTGAAGTATGATGGTTCAGAATTCATTACAAATCTTTTCAATTCCACTATCACTGTACACCGGCGGCCGATTGGCGGCCGACAGGAGGCCAAATGGTGGCTGCCATGGCTGCATGTGATGTCATGACCTCAACACCTAATTGGACTCAAAATTCAGCTGCCTGTAGCAGTGCCCTGATTACCATCACCTGCCTGTGGCTCAAACAGTGATGAAAACTCCCATAGTGTTATGGTCCAAATTTCGTCAGTGCTGCAGGCCTCAGGCATGTGATTTCTGTTCACAGGGCTGAAAGGCTGCATCTTTGAACTGAAAATTTGCCTCCCTTAAAGTAGTCTATACACATAAACCCCCAAGTATTACAAGCTGCACCCTGTCTATGTGGACTCATCTTTCATATGAGTCCAAGTAAGCCTTCAAAATAGTCTATAAGTCACATGGTGATGATATCCTGTATAGCGGTGAATTCAATAGGTCTCAGCTGCATATTGGTCTGACAACTTGTAGTGGTGCTTGACACTCTCCATAGAGGCTGGGCCCAGCAAACATTCATCGCAGAGTCAGGATGAGAGGGGAAGGGTGGGGTGTGTCAACCATGACATTGAGCTGACACCTGAACTAGCAGCCTAGTCTTTTAGAACACAGGGGCCTCTGTCTCCCCCTCTCCTATCTCACCTTTGGCACTAGACTAGTCACAGTACCCTCTAATAATAAGTACTGGATATGTATTAAGCATTGGTTGCAGTGCCATTCGTCAGGTGATTTTTCGTGGATCGCAAGAGTTATATAATATTGCAATAGTATTAATTGAACAGACACATTAGCAAAATGTCGCTCAAAGAGTTTGAATTTCGAAAAGGTTTATTTGTGCAAGCCAACTGTTTTCCTGAGCAAGATATTCTAAAACAAGGTAACATATTTTCCAGCGCTGCTAAATACTCCCTAAATATGAGTGAAGTGCTAGATATTGAAAAAACAATTTGAAAAGTGAGGGGCAGTATTGCTTAATCTCTGTCTTTTAAGTTGCAGTATTCAACGATGTTTTCTTTATCTGCAGCCTGGGGCTAGTCTACTTATGGTCTCCTGACCCTCTGACATTTGTGTCCTGTCCAATCGAGTTGGTCTCCACCTACATGAGACAAGATGACGTCTTGATGACCCCATACCTCTCACCTTGCTCCATCCCCCCTCGACCCCCCCTCCTCTCTCTACGAGCCTCCCCTAGCAATTCCTGCTTTCTGCTGCAGTCTAGCTACAAAAGGCCATGGATTAGGTATAGCACATTGCAATATCTATCATGGTTGAGGTATTCCAGCTATTGCTATATCGTACTGCAGTGATGTATTGCTTCCAATATCTAGAGTTTCTTTTTTTATTGCATTTCAACTTTAAGTGGAATATGAATCCAGGAGGTATGTTGTAATTCCACAGTTGCTAGTATGGAGTTTGTACATTATGGTAGGATGCCTCCCATTGTTATTAAATGATGCATATTATGAGTTTTCTTCCGTTATTTTTTTGAATTAATGTATGGGGTGACCCCTCCACAGTGAGTCCAGTGCAAAATGCTAGGTGAGGCAAACATTAAAGCTGATAATCTGGAAATTTAGATAAGAATTGGCTGTCTTTCTGGATAGGTATGCTGTTGTTAAATATTCCACACTGGGATTTGTCCCAGTGTAATACTGCACATAAGAGTTGGTAGGCCATTCGCATCAGTTTAGTGTTCTCTATGACATTGTGATGGCACATAGCGGTTTTCCTGACAGGTTTTGTGCTCTATTGCCTAGTATACTTGAGTCTTGGATTGTATTTTATTCTTAGATTTAATTTCTTATAAGCCTTTTTGAATGTAAAACCAACCCAATATGTTGTGTATGAGGTGCATGGGTATCCTGGACAGGAGTTTCTGCTATGACAAGAGGAATGGATGGCATGTGTATGTGTGTGGTTAGGGGGGTGAGGGTGTGTGTATGAGAGGCGGAGGGGTAGGAGTAATTACCCTTTCCATGCCGTAATCAGTAGTGCCAGCTATTTTTACCCTAACATTAATACGTAGTATGTGAGTGTGTGGTGTCAGCTGTTTACCACAGGGGACAAGTGCTTGTTGGTGTAAGGGTTAAGGGTTGGCTGAGTATAGGCTGACACTATGTACTCTGGTGCCCTGAGGCTGAGGTATAAACCCTCAGGGAACCACCATACAGGAAGTAGTATAGGAAGTAGCAAAGCATAGTGGTAGTTTACTATATTTCTCTCCCACCATGCCCCTCTTCCACCTGATGGGAATTGGGAATACTTCTCACTCTTCAAGCAAAGGTTTTATTTTTCTAGTCTGAAACATATGGCTGAAGAGTGTCAAGTTCAGGGACATTGTGGCAGTCACTAGTGCCTATATATATGGCACTAGGTACGAGTGTAGACACTATGGGGCTAAAGCAGATAGGAGTATTGGGGGCTGTTGCACATCAGCGAAAGAGAGCACTAAGTGTGTACCCTCTCACAGTAAAAATCCAAACTCTGATTCCAGTCTCGTCTGGTTGGGATTCTAGGGAATACCCTCTCTCATGTTTGGGGACTGTGGGTCCCCATTTTCTTGGGAATATTACTACGCACAGTACCTACCTACATCCTACCAATACAGCAACTAGCGGCCAGAATTACTTTTACCCATAAACGCTGGTTACCAGAAATGACTCACGCTGGTGGTCGAGCTGGGGCAAGATTGCTCTGATTCAACTTGTACTCCCCACATTAGACAGAAAAGCCACCTGTCCTGATTAAAGATAGTGTGTATTGCAAAAGCAGGTACCTTAATGTGTGACTCTATTTCTAGTACTCTTTTTTTGAGTAGCTATCATCTTCATTGAAAGTCACTTGTATCTGACTGACATGAGCACCTCAGTACTACAAACATAAACAATGTCAGGACTGAAAAAAGTGACTGCTGCAGATAAGGCAATATTTAGGCAAAACTACCTTTTCCCGCATGTGCAACATCCTCCTGTATTGGCTCATATAATAAGCATAAGTTAGGGTACCATTGCTTTCAACTCGTCCGTACCCATAACGCATTTAGGTTTGACCGAGGATGCATTATCAATAAATCAGTTGATTCCCTGGTACCAGATCAAGCAATGGCCAAAGCGCTGAGAGTCCATACTAAGCTTTTTCAATTGCAATGTATCCTTAGCACTTGTTCAAATACCGTTTGCATCGATCCAGTCTCTCCCTAAGTGAGACATGCATTCTGAGAAAAAAACATAGCCCTACACAATATACTACTATATAAGTCCATGCGAAAACATACATTGATTGACATGCCACGTTAGAAAGGCGATTCATAGGAGAAACAAAAGGTGTGAAAAAATAAGTACCTGATTGCAAATGCAAAAGCCTTGTGAAGACCCCAACATAAAGAATGAGTCCAATTTCACTTGTCCCTTTGGTGCAGTTTGATGAAACCTTGCTCACATTGAATGCACTATTTCCTGTAAACTTTCTCCGGGCATTAGATGCATGGAGGCCATTTCTTTTGGCACTACTTTCGCCCACAGCAGTACAACTGCAAAATGTCAATCTTAATCCTATGGGAATGTTGGTGCGACTAGGAGGGTGCAGTCGTAGCCAGTTAAGAAATAGTCTCCAGAACCAGCTTATAGCAACTCATTTTATCTATTTCTGTGCTGCCACTATCTGCACAACTCCAGCAATAAAGCGATGGGCATCTTGCTTTGAAGTTTCTAACCGAAGGTCATATAAAACAAGCCCTATATTACACAGGGGAAAAAGGTGGGCTTGTATTATTTTCTTTGTTTTACGTCTCCTGCACTCTTTGTACAAGGGTGATCTAGAGATATGAGGTAGAATTCAATATTGTTGTTATTTTAAAGATGGTTTGCTTTGGTGTGCTGGAGAAGAACTAGTAGCATCAATCATGAAATTTTCATCGATAAATCCTCTGCCGTGCTCTGCTTATATTGGGTTTGACTTTATACCAGTACTCGTTGGGAGTCATGATACACAACAACTGGATATCCAGCTTGCATTAATGCATCAAGACAAAAACTTAGGTCAAAATGTGCCAATTGGGTCGATTCAGGTAAACCGAAGCACTTTATGGTTAACTGTTTCTAAGGCCTAGTAAGAATGATTTTTTAAATATGATTATACCTGTAAATTAACTAAGGCTATAGAGGTATCTGATGCACCCATCATTAGTTTTATAATGCACATGGTTCTCACCAGACATTGATTCTAAGAATTGTTTATATGGTACAAGGGCCAATACAATCCCACACTGTAAAAGATTACTGTTGAATTTACCAGGGACCCTCGTAAAACTGAACAGTGAAACACCTTCATTGTATGGCAGTGAACCAGTGTAGTTTATTTATAGAAGCCCCAGGTGGCTGTATGGTGGCACTCAAATGTGCAATGAATCTCGCTGAAAATAACGACGGATCTCTGGCAACGTTTGGACAAGGTTTCCATAGCTATTTTGATGATATTTTTTAGATATTTTTTATTCCAGTGCAGAGGGTAGGCATGATGCATTAATGAAGTCTCGGTGAGCAGAGTCAAGGCATCATATTGACATCTAGGCATGATGCAATAATGTATTAGCAGCCTGAGCTATCATCTCATCCTTAATCAGCTTTAATTGAAATAATGGGAACAAATTCAAAATTGCATGCTGCCCTAAGCAGTGGGCTTGTCGAAGACATGGAATTCAATGAAGAATGGAGTAAGAAAATAATGAACACTCAGAGACAAACACAAAATTGAGAGACAAGAACAGAGGGAATGAAGCAGAAGATTGCTAGTGTTTAACCCTTTGTGTGCTGTTGATGTAGGAGTGTATCATTCCTGTTGGTCGGCATGATGCACCAATGAAGTGCTGGGGAGTCCACTAGCCAGCACTTCATTGGTGCATCATGCCAACCCTCCTGGACTGTATCAACCCGTATGGTCATCATGATGCATTAATAGTTAAGGGCTGCCTTCATGCATCATGACAACCAATGATGAACCAATGGGTGCATGATGCACTAATTGGTCGGCATGATGCACCAATGAGTCACCATGATGCACCAATGAGTCACCATGATGCACCAATGAGTCAGCATGAAGCACCAAGGAGAGAATATGGTGCACCAATTGGTGCCTTGTGAGTGGTGTTCCAGGGTTGTTGCGTGGACAACCCTGATAACAATGAGCATGCAAAATGATGCATCTTAAACTTAAACAGTGGGACACAGCGCCTTGTGGCCACCTCAGGAACTAAAACGGCATGACTGATGAAGATTGATCAATCTCCTGCCTGTGGGACCCCCGGGACCTTCCACCCCGTCCAATCTCAGTACTGCAAGCATCCCCTTAACCCTTTAAGGGCCGCTGATGCATTAATCCATCATGTCTATTGGTCACAATGATGCATGGATGCAGCCCTGGTGATTATCTCGCCAGGGCTACATTCATGCATCATGCCGCCCCTGCGGATTTGATTCACAAACTCCAGTAGGGTCAGCATGATACTCCAATTAAGTCTCGCCAGCACTTCATTGGTTCAGCACGCCCTAATTGGTGACTCGCCAGGACCGCATTCAAGCCTCATGTCACCACCATGGGGTTGATACCCTCCTGGATGAGCGGCACGGGGCACTAATGAAATGTGGGCATTTATGCTTGCCAGAATTCTATTGATGAGATATGTATGGCAACCAATTGGCATGATAGCGATGTATTAATAAATTAGCGGCCATGAAAATGACTGACACTGTTTCCATCGCTCTTTGCACCCATATGAGTCATTATGATGCATGAATGATAACTTGGGGAGTGACTCACCAGGGCTGTATTCCTAAATGCACCATGCCAAATTTACAAGCACGCAATGCATTGGTGAATCAATATGACAAAAGTACATGAAGTGTCAGTTGACCCTACAGTGCCCAGTTTGAGAGTCAGCACACCAGATAGCAATGTGACAATGTGATGTTTTATGGGCCAACTAAGCTTAACAAGCATATTGGGTTATTCTGTATTGCTAGTGCAAATATTCCCGGGACCTTTGCTGTTGATACAACATCAATATAACATGGTCATGTATACAGACTATTCAAATAAAACTGGAGGCACATTTATTTTCAGTCTTACGTATCGCAGTGACCTGTATAATGGCTCTAGATGTAGACCCCTAATATGGACATGGCGACATGAGCATTTTTTGGCCTAGTGACATCAGACATGGCCAATTCCCTAAAATCGACATGGGGACATGGCCATTCCTTAAAATTGACAAGGGACATGGGGACCCTTTATTAAGGGCCCCTGTATAAGAACCGGGGGTCAATGATTTCAATCCCACTGTACCAACTGTGCTTAAACGAGGCACGCGCTTATTTTTAGTGCTTTAGGTTAATTTCAATACCCCATACCCCCTGCGCTTATTCCAGAACAACATTTGAGACCCCGCCGATTAAACTTGAACGGGCCATTGTGGTATACAGCCATTTTGATGAGAATCAACCTTTTACTTCCAAGTATTCTCGTACTGAAATCGACAATACAACTTATAGTGCATAATTCATCCTTTCCCATGGAAATGTCTGGAATTTGAAATTCTGGATTTAATAGGAAATAATGTCTGCTGTAGGAGATTCAGTAAAATGGCTAGCAGCTTTACTCTATGGATATAAATCAGTCTGGAGCAAAGTTCACATATACTAGGACAGAGTTGAATTCTATTGACTTTACATTTTATCTTCGGATTTCGATCCACTTACTGACAACCCGTTTAGAACTAAAGCACAATTCCATCCTTCATATTGAAGATGGGAAACTACTGTTGTTCGTGTTTGAAAAAGGTAAAGGGTGTCCCTGCTGATTGCTTTCTGTCGGCATTCCTTTATTGAAAAACACAATAATTATAATGGGTCCCTTCAACTTCAAACAAAAATGAAACAAATGTCTCATAATTGACCACTAATTACAGAACGGTTCCCTAAAGCTGGGAAGTAATAAATTCAGTACTGAGTGGCTTGTAACCTTGTGAACACGAAAATAAAATTAGCGTCAGGTTTAGGCTCTGCTCCCTGGCAACTCACAAGCCGTGGGCGAGCACCTCACTGTTGGGCAGCTATTGTAAATGCCTGAGCTATTGGCAAATAGTGCTATAGATCTAGCCATAATTATTTTGTGTCTTTTTGAGATTTTGGGGAGCCCTATAGCAAAATATGTTTGTCTCTCAATTTACCACACCATCAGCTTAAGTCATGAGGACTTTCTTTCAGAAGTTCAATATATCATAGTCACATTGACAATTGGTTTACCACTGCAGCTCCGTATCTCACACCCCCTGCAAGATAACCCACCTCCATATCTGTCAGCCAGTAACAGTACTCAAAATGGCCATAAAACGTTGTAAATAATTATGTTTCTGTGCCATCTTTTAAAGAAAAGAACATTTCTGGCAAAAAAAAAGCAAAGGTTCACTCTTATTGGGTATGATACGCCTCGTGAGATAACACTCAGTCATAGCCAATACTCGTGAACCTTTGCCTATATACCATAATCAGTTCATTACATTTGATATCTATTAACACTTACACTGGATTTGCCCTGGGTTACTGTAAATCCAGTACGAATAAATAGACAAAGATTCACGAGTATTGGGTAAGACTGAGGGAGATAGCCGTCAATCTTACCCAACACGAGTGAACCTTTCTATTTATGTCGTGTTATCTGAGTTTACAGTTTTGTGGAAAAATAACCAAAGAAATTTGATGTTTATATTCAGAGGCGTAGGAAGCAAATCTTCATTGCGGGGGGGGGGGGGCCCGGCGAGGGCACCATCGCGACCACCTTAAATTGTCGGCTGATGCGTGATGGCGTCTATATAGTGCATATATAGAATTCATATAGAAAAGTAATTTTTGGTAAATTTTGGATCTGACTTTAGGCTCAGACCCCCATTTTCCCTATGACATCACCATAATAATCTAATTTGAGATGTAAAATTTTAGCTTCTTTTCCATTGTGTTTGTGAGTTCTTGGATAATATTTGGGGGGCTCAGACATACTCAGGCCCCACCTCCTTCATGATTGGGGGGGCCCAGGCCCCCCTGGGCCCCCCTTTTCCTATGCCCCTGATATTGTAAAATTGGTTCTACATTTTTTTAGCTCTCTCTTCAGTTCTAGGGGATTTCCAAAACAATTGTGGCAAGAATTCCCATTTGGAATAATGGTATGGTTTCCATGGCAACCAGAAATTGCCATATATATAGATGTCCATTTTCTATGTTGCCATGGCAACGAACATTCCTTTTGCATTGCAAAAATAGAACGTTTTCAGTGGAGATGGAATAATTCTAAACAAACCACTGGATTCCCCATCAAAAATTGTTATAGAGCATCTTTTGGCTTATTTTTCAGTATTGTACCCATATATGACCCCCTGGTGGCCAAAACCAGTACTAAAAGTTCCCCCTGGCGGCGCGTTCTTGCCTGTTGGCCCACAGAGAATGGCTAAACATTATCATAGGCATTTTAGTCATAATTATGACATTTAAGTCCTAATCATGACATAAGTTGCGGCCCCAGCTTAGCGAAGGGAATACTAGTTCTTTAGAATTCTAAAACTATGACAAAATGCATGTAAGTAATTGTGATCTGTTGGTGTTGTAAATAAATCTGGATGTCAGATCAATTCAAACACTAGAAATGTAATAAAATAATATCCCATTTTTCACAATATGCATATATTACATAGAGACACTATACATGGCAATTAGATCGTCGTCAGTTTCAAAACTGCGTCAAAGGATATATTGTATACAGAATAAAATCGCTGCAATATAGATGATGTCCAAGAAGAAGAAATACTGATAAATATAGACAAAAAATGTAAAAAATGTCATCAATATAACAAATTCCCAAAGTAGCCAGAGGTCCATTGTTATACTTTACAGAGATGTCATTATTTTTACAGAGATTCCTTGTACAACCACACTGCCACCTGGGAATTCTTGTAAAAACTACAATGGCATCCTACTAAATGATAACAGTGGTTCACAATTCAGCTTTACAAGGATCCCTGGTAGATTTAACAGTTATTATTTAGAGTATGGGCCAACTAAATAAATTTTATGACCATTTGTGTGGCAATTTATTCCACTCTGTGGTCCTCCATCTGTAGATTGTAATCCAATCTCAGTCTAGGTATTGTGTATGTATGTGGATAAGATCTATAGCCAGTGTTAGCAGTAAATTTATCTTGCAAAAAACAGTAAAACCATATGGGCAGTGAATATATGGTTGATGAATTACTTCTATACTCAAATATTTGCCATTAATTCACAATACCCTCTCAATATCACTTGGCGTGGCTGAGGCATTGTCCAAAGCCATGAATAAGGCATTCACAGCAGATATTGTAATGACAACGATGCTCAACACTTTAAAGGCCACATGATACCTCCAGGATCATGTTTGCTTACACTGTGAAAAATAACTGTCAAATATACTAGGGACTCTCGCAAAACTGAAGATTGAACCACTGTAATTGTATTGCAGCAAACCAGTGCAGTTTTTACAAGAAGCCCCAGGTGGCAGTGCGGTAGTACAGAGAATCTCTGTGAAAATAACAACAGGTCTCTGGCAACTTTGGTACCATGCTTGCACAATTATTTCGACATCTTTTTCACAGTGTACATGATGGTCATGATGCACCGATGTAGTGCTGGCTGATCAGGAGGGTGTTGCTTCTATTGTAAAAAGAGCTGTGAGTATGTGCCCTCTTTTCTAAACAAGTCTTGCACTGCTTCACCAAAGTACTTGCACTCACCACATCAGTCTAAAAAGTCACCTGCCTTGTTTAAAACAGAGAGAGCTGCACTATCAGGTACCTACTCATGTCACACACTCTATAGTATATTATACTGACTGACTTCTCCCAACTAGGTACCTACTCAAAACCCCCTTTTTTAGCACCATGCTCGAATGACCACTTGTGAGCAACAAAAGGGGCAAGTTATAGCTCCATTAAAAGAAAGGACTGGAAATGAGGGCATTTTTAGCCAGCTCTTCCCTTTACTATAGAAGCAACACCCTCCTGTTTTACAGGATTCATCGATGCATCATGAAAACCCCTATAAAGTGTATCAAACCCATTAGGTTGTCATGATGCATGAATGTAGTACTGGGGTCTCTCACTTGGGCTGCATTCATGCATCGTGACAACCAATGGGCAGGATGCAGTAATGTACAGTAATACACTATGTGGCCCCTTAAGGGGCAAATCTAACAAAAGGCGTGGGAGGTTTTCTATATGCGGAAATTACACCTCTAATCATAATAGGCGTCTATCAGGTGTCTAGGCGTACCCACGTGACTAGAATACTACACTCATCTTGTTGACGTCATCAGAAAGTGTGTGTGAGACACCACATGTCAGCTGATGCTAAAAGAGCCTGTCAATACCATGACAGTGCTGCCTTCTAGTGGTGATAGGGAGATCTGCGTAAGTCGACCCTGTGAGTGGTGGGATATCCAGAAGGCCATTTTTCATTTCAGTCCCTCTATTTACATTTATCACCATTTGACGCTGCTGGTGTATAGGCCCTGGCATATGGAACATTCTATATGCCTTCTGTAGATTATAAATGTAAAGCAACCCCAGATTCATTTTGTAAGGAATAGGTATAATTTAGACCCTACACTCTCAGCCACGATTTTAAATGGGCAATAAGTACCGCTGTACAGCAGGATCCAAATGAGGTTTTGTACAGCAGCTACAACTGTATTCCAGAATAAGAATCACTCCACTGTAAAACTCTTTGGTCGGGCTGACAGTGTACGTGCAGCTTATAGCTCCCTCATAGACTCAGGGTGCGGCTTATACAAGGAGGGTTTTTAGGGAACGCGAGGTTCTAGATAGCAGAATGCGTGTTGAGAAAAATATGATTTAACCACTTTTGACATATCTCAGGTTTGGTATATCGATATAACAATGACTATTGACTATTCCTCCGCAAATTTTCAAGTTTCTAGCTTTCATCACTCACATAACTATTACAGCTGAACATAGAGTAAATTTGACCTCTGCTAAGACCTTTCTGATAACTGTAGCTTAGGTGACTCCAACTTATCACCGAACAATCATTTTAGTCATTTGGCCATGCTTGACTACTTGACATCTCGCCCTTCGGAAGAATTGGATTATGCTAAGCTGGAGATGATGTGAAACTTTTAAAGAACTTTAGTTGTGTTTTTTTATAGCTTTTCTAAAAGGAAGTTTGGAAATGTGTCAGAAAGTTATCTATTTAGGTGTCCTGACAATTAAGCTGAGAAATCAAAAGTTATCCTACTCTAGAGGGAAATAGATTATTGCTTAGTTTACTACCATCCTCCTGTCCCATACTACCACTGCTTATTACTCTACTTATTGGGAAGACCCAGGGAGGGCCCCATCGCGACCACCTTAAATAGTTCGCTCAAGCGTGATGACGCCTGTACATACCTATATATCTAATTTCTATAGAAAAGTAAATTTTGTTGAAATTTAGATCTATTTTAATGCTCAGGCTTCCATTTTCCCTATACCATTACCATATTAATCTATTTAAGTTAAAGGGTTTTAGCTTCTTGTCCCATTCATTATGACACACTCAGGCCCCCCTCCTCTATGATTGTCCCCCCTTTTCCTACGACCCTATATCCTATGGAAACCTACCCTAATAACTCGTGAATAAGGCACATCCCTTGTGTAAGGCACACCCAAGCTTTAAGGATCTTCGATAAACATTTGGAATAAAATTATTTATGTTCTAATCACTAGATTCTCAAAATTCGTAAGCCTATGGGTAGCTAACACATCCCTCAACGGCCTAAAACCTCTTCTGGGGAAGATTCCCCCCTGAACTTTTCCTCATCATATAAGGCGCACCATGGGTTTATCCATGTATATAACAGCCGTCTTATACCTGGGGCATTACGCAGGTCCAACATGTAGGAGGCAGCCATAGTATTTCAAGAAATATAAGCTCTTGGATTATAACTTTAATCAGATAACCTTGCAACCTTACAACCTTGCCTCTCTATGAAGCTTCGTTCTAAATTAATGACTTTGAAATCGAACACTAGAAACGGGACCAATCTAGATCTCGAACTACCATAGATGTGGCAGGGGATCTTCTCCAATCCTCTTAATTCCCAACAAAATTAATATGGCTGGCCCTCCTGTGTACTATGTGATCCATCTGATCAGTGTTTCTTTTGCTCAGTTAAGTCGCAGTGAGAGCACAACTTAGTCCAGGAGGTAAAGTATTTTGAGTAAAATATATTTACAAAGGAAAAAGGAATACACGCTAAGGGCAAGAGGAGGGGGGTGTAGAGAAAAAGATGTAGTGAAAGGGTGAAAACGTTTTCAGCCTTACTTCTTTATAGTATACACACCCCAAAGAAAAAACCTTTTCGCAAAGACGAATTCGTCAGCTGAATTTCACGACAAGTGAGAGAGAAATATAGCAATCCTATTTGCAGTGTTATCTCACAGAATATAACATGGCTGTGAAATAATTGAATGCAATGATCTACTAGAAAAGATTACATTTCAATTGGAGTACATCTATAATTGAGGGATGAGGTCTGTGCAGATCCATATCATAGCATGGAGAGTGATTAAGAGACAAATGCGTTGAATGATGGTAAAGGAGAATTCCTCTAGAGACTATTTATCTAAGGGAGTGGTCATTATTATTCTATGGTGATTTTTGCACGGATGCCCACTCGATGGTGGTCAAAACCTTTTGCACCCCCATGCCTGAGGCGGCGAGAATTTCCATGCCCCTTTTTGATCTGTAGTAATGCATGGTCATTCTTTTGCTTAAAAAGAGGCTTAACTTCTTTTACCCCCACCCCTCTCTAGAGAGGTCAAAAGTGCTTATGCCCCACCACCATCAAATGCATCAACTCCTCTGTTGATAAATAATGACGAATCCATCAGTGAACAAGACCTTACGTAGGGGCGTTGGACTGAGAATTTCCTTGAATGATGAGGAGAGATTTGAAGTACTGAGTGCCTGAAGGTAAGATCTTATCTTACTGTGTAGTGGTGCCAGCACATTCCGTCATAAATCCTCCACTCTCTGTCAGCATGGCTATCTGCTATAAGATTAAAACCTACCCAGCTGGTTACTGAATGATAACGGTGTTGACCATGCCTGAAGGCTGGGTCAGGGGGGCCGAATGCCAGCAGACCTGGAGGCCATTTCCTGAGGTACTATGACTGCATACAGCCATCATGTTTTGACAAATTAGTGCTAGTAATGCCCTACAACTGCCCAGGAGGCTGTTGCAAAAAGAATTGGAAACGAATTATCACTG
Organism: Acholoe squamosa; assembly: GCA_949317995.1. Classification (NCBI taxonomy): domain Eukaryota; kingdom Metazoa; phylum Annelida; class Polychaeta; order Phyllodocida; family Polynoidae; genus Acholoe; species Acholoe squamosa. The sequence goes on from OX439042.1 coordinate 13,102,144, forward strand.
CAGCTATTTGATCCTCCAATTCCCTTCCTCACCCTGAGAATCGACTTCCCCAAAGAATTAGTTCCTACTTGAGGATTACACCACGACTCTGGACCACTCTTATACCACTCGACTGATTCCCTTTTCGCAACACGAGGGAATCAATTCCCGTTTTGGGAATAGCACCTACAATAGAAACAATTCCTTTTCACAACAGCTTTCTGTACAGTCAGCACTCATGTAGCAATCACATTGTAAGAGCAGGAGCGTGTTGCTCCTATGGTAAAAAAAGCTGTCATTAGGTACCCTCTTTTCAAAAGAAGTCTGGCTCTGCTTCACCATTCAACTTGCACTCACCACATCAGCCCCACCCACCACCATTTATAACCTCCTACCTTTATACTTCTTAAGTCCCTTCAGAGACATTTATCAGATTTTCTTCACAAAGAGTAAGACCCTTGGGCAGCTTAGGGTCGGCCCGAGGTAATAATATGAAAGATTCCCCCAGTAATAATTAGTCAGTCTAATCTTAATAAGTCTTTTCATTAGGTAACGTTGGTTAACCTGCACCATCTTCTCTATTTCCCAGTGTTCATTTTCCCATAGTTTATTGCTGTCCCAGATTTGCTGCCAGAAACTATTTAGGGTGTTATTAGCCACTAATGTATTTATGCATCATGAAAACGCCAGTTTCATTCCATGTTAGGAGTGGAATGCAGAGGGCCCATAGGCTTAACCTAGGAGCTCCGTATCTCACACTCCGCTTAGATGACGCAACTCTGTATCTCACAGCCAGTAACAGCATCCCTATATTTATTTATAATGACCATAAAACGTGTAAATAATCTTTTTATGTAATTTTGAAAGAGTTTTCAACCGTTCTGGCTCAGGTTCATCCGTATTTGGTATGACTGAGGGTTATCTCACTTGGCTTCGCCTCGGGGTTACCCCTCAGTAATACACAATACGCAGGAACCTTTGCCTATGTATCAGCCAAGGGATTTGTCATTCCCACATGCTATGGAGCTGTGAACAGACCCCTGGAGGGTCTTGCCAAAAAGAAAACCAGATCTGAAAGATAAAACGTGCACGTTTTTGTATTGCTAAATGAATTTTCATGAGCTTGTTAAGATAAAATGTGCAAACTGTATTTCAAGGTTCTGCTGTCCAAATGCCAGGCCATATAGCTTTTCCCCCAATACACTCTGAAAAAAATTCTTCCTCGTTAACTTTTTGCAAGGGCCAGTCACATCATCATAAATTGGAATGATGTATATAAATGCACTATCTGTCTAGAAACCGTTAAACAGATCTGATGGATTAAGACAATGATGGCCCTGTCCTACATGACCTGTTGGCAGGTGCCCACTTGGCACTTCATGACAGGGTTGGTGCGGTAGTTGACGGATTACTGTATCCTCCGTGAGAACATCCTGTATATGTCCCTCAGGTAGATTCCTTCACTCTCCTGAGATGGTTCGGGCCATTTTTATACCTTTAAAGGCAACATAACACTCCTTAAGATCTTGTTATATGCAGCTGAGGGTGCTGAACCTTTCAAATGAAACATTATGATTCTCGAGAGGGTCTTGCCAAAGAGGGTTCGAGAACCCAAAAGGAAATAAAAAAAAAGTGCACCCTTTTGTATTGCTACATAAAATGTCATGAACATATTGCATAAAACGTGCACATTGCTTACTACTATAAAAGTGTTTGTTCTATGCTTTTGTAGGGGTATGATATTATCAGTAAATATTACACTCGTAACATTCATGCACCATGGGACTCAGACCCAGGTCTCCGGGTGTGATAGGAGAACCCAGATGGCAGGTGGCAGCACCTGCCTCTGGGTTCATGTCCATTACACCAGGGGGCCTACTACTCGTCCGTCACACGTCACGTGACGGGTCTGAGTTTCGCCATCCGGCATGTACTCTCTATAGGCTGTGATTGTATATAACAAAGGTTAATAAAAGCTTGGTTGCCTACCCGGAACTTCTTCTCCTTTCATTATGATTTAATCTAACAAAAAGGATGAACCACTACACATTCTTCTGTAAAATCATCTGTCAATAATTTGAAAATGAGTCAGGCCATGCAGGTTGATCCCCCAGTAGTCTCTTAAAGATAATTTATTTCCCATTATCTTTCAGCAAGACCCTTTTGAGAGACTACCAAGGAGTTAGAGATCGGCAGCTGACGTGCCATTACACCTCGAAGGTAGCTTTAAACAGATATAACATGGTTATCGAGTTTAGGCACTGGTTTCAGTTCCTAAAATGGATAATATGAGTTCTGATATTTCGGGATAAGGAACCCAAATTGACAGCAGACCGGACATACCTTGACAACGAGTTGACACGAAAGTAAATCCTCCATTTTTGAAGCTTATGTACCAAATCTGACGAAATGCTTAGGACAAAACATAGTTAAAACCATATTCTACCTCCCTGTCGACTAGATTCCTTGATATTATGGCTGTATTGGATATGAAAAAAAGATTAAACTTTCGAAGCGACCGTGCGTGTTTGCCATTGCGTTTGTCAACATGACCTCTTGTGCCATCTGGTGTATAGCCTATCAACTAGCCTAGGGCATTAACTTAATAGAAGAGGAACCATAGCGAACCCGTATAAAGCAATGCTACTACTATCCCTTCTGTATGTTCCCACTGCTAGTTTACACCCATGAAAGTGGCGCAGCCTGGTGTATAGTGATTGAACTCATATCAACATGAAACCAAGATGGCAGAGGGCCATCTTGTCGACTCGCAAAAGAAAACAATGGATTCTTTCATTTTTAAAGGTAAATACTTAGAATTAATGGTGGAAACCATGTTATATATGCAATATGTAATGAATAGATTTGATAGAAGCATTTGCTTCCAGCTCATGCTTCTAACACCCCCTGAAGCCAACTAGTTCAAGTCTATTCATTATATATTACATTCGTATCAAATCTTAAATGCTGTCAACGGGGTGTGGGTGGGGGGGGGGTACTGCAAGAATCCTCTTTTGGTGAACACTATGACTTTGTCTCTAATGTTCATCTACCTTCTAGTGACAATCAGATATTTCAGCATTCAACATGACTTGTCCAGCCCTCTTCACCACACAATATATAGGTGAAATGCCACACTTACCCTCACTCCACCACTCCATTGTTCCCCTATAGGTCATATAGGTACAGTATAGTGCAGTTACAATGCCCTTCTAACCCGCCAGCCACAAACAGCCCTCTGTTCTACTGTTCCACCAATATAGTGCAATACTGGCTGTTAACTGTTATGATTTAAATAAGCATCTGTGCTGTGAAATAAATGGAAATAACGGCTGAATCCATCTCCTACAGTTGCCGGAGATCTGTCATTATTTTCACAGAGATTCCTTCTACCACCACACTGTCACCTGGGCTTCTTGTAAACTTAAACTACACTAGTTCACTGCAATACAATTACAGTGGTTCACTGTTCAGTTTATGAAGATCTCTAATAGAGTCAACGGTCATTTTTACGGTATGGATAATATCAAAGAGAAGTGAAGAATGCATTCGTCACCAAGAATTTTAAAAGTGTCCCTTTGAGACTGGTAGATTCAACAAGTCCTTCGTGATATAACATTGGCCATCCATGTTTTTGATACTTTGCACAGCTTGTAATTAGTAGTTGTAGGCAGTGACTAGGCGGCAGTTAGTGTATTTATCAGCTTTGAGTCCTGTCTATGGCATGTTGTCAGGTGGCACTATTGGAACCCCTGCAGGCACACAGGTGTTTCAGAACTGTTTGTTTTTCTTTTGTAATTTTGCTATTTTCATTGATATAATTCTGACAAATAAATATTTCTAGAATATAAATCTGACCCTTCAAGAGGGCATCAATGCCATTCTGCTTTCCTGATACATGAATGTCGCACTACCATATCAGTATTACTTCAGGTTAGGAACCATCCATACTATAAAATTACATGGAACGACCCATTCCTGACATGGGTGTGAGGAAACTGAATCTCATTCTCCACGGCTCTGTCCTCCACTATGACGTCATTAAAGTTAACTCAAACCCCTCATCAAAAAGTGATGTTTGGGTTTTTTTTTGTAACAAATAACATGAAAGAAGTACAGAGATCCATTCAAATTGCTCCAAACTGAATATTATTTCACTCTTTAGCCTTCGAAGCAGGATTCCACTCGGCCTGGCCTTGTGGATCCTGTTTCGAGGAAGAAGAAACACTCAGTTTGAAGCAATTTTAGTGAACCTCTGTCTATTTCCCTAACCCTTTAAGGGCCACTTATACATTTGTGCATCATTCCAACCCAATGAGGTTGATAAAATCCAAAAGGGTTGGTGTGATGCCTCAATGAAGTGCTGACGAGCAGACCTACCAGCACTTCATTGATGCATCTTGAAGATCTTTTAAACTTGGATAAGTATCATAGTGATTGCAGTTGCTAGACCCTAGACCCTACTCACCAAAAGGACTACCCACTAGATCGATGAAAGGACCCCCCCCCCCCCGAGGCTGTACATCTCTCAAAGACCTTTTTACTAACATTCTGTCAATGCACGTTTTACATTTCAAAACCCTCACCCACAACAAGTCGGCCAACAATAACATCCTCTTAGAAAACTATGTGTGGCTTGTGAAAGAGCTGGGGGCAATGTGGTATAATGTAGGGCCCCGTATAAGCACCCAGGCGCTTAGATAATTCAATCCTCTTCTACCCCTAGCGCCGATACGAGACAGGTGCTTATTTTAGATACAGTTTTAGTGCTTGTGGCTATTTTCAAGACCACTATACCCCCAATGCTTATGAGCGCTTTTTCGCGACCCCGGCAATTAAACGGGCCATTATGGTATATATATATATATATATATATATATATATTTATATATATATATATATATTTAAACATGCTATAAACAGGTGAACAGGATAAGAGACCTACCCCGGGGCCTGTTACATAAATAATGCTATTTAATGTTTCTCTGAAACAAGCGTCCGGGGTCGACTAAAGAGGTGAAGAGGTTTTTTTTCAGGTGGAAAGGTTTCAGTATACTTCATGAAAGAAAAACTGTAAAACAAAGGTCGTCTGAGTAAGAGCGAAATCCCTGTCCCAAAGTTGCCAGGAGATCCCAGAGATCTGGGTTTCATTGTAGAATCTACAGTATATTTCACAGTTTATGACTATATACAGAATATAGATTGTCTTTTTTTAGTTCATACTAATTCAAACAAACCCTGTGCACCCCCTAAAGCGAATGAATTCGGTTTTGCACTTTTGTATAGAGTAGCGCCTCACAGCCCGCCTACCCCCATGAGATTATCCTGAGCTGCTCTGTCTTGGAGAGGTGCAGCTCAACCACTTCTAGGGACGATAAAGGGATCCAAATGTTGTGACAGAGATCTTCAGTCCCAGAAAAAACACCACCAGTAGCAGCAAGTAGGAGTGTGGTTAAAACCTGGAGAATGTGGCAGGAGTGAGGTTAGTTCTGTTCTACCAGACCGTGATGGTCTGTGGTAAGCGCCTTATACAGTGTATCCTTGGGGTCCTTTCCAAAAGGATTGCCTCCTTTAAAGTATTTAAAACGTGTTCATACAAACGTGCATGATGGCATGCACATTCATTCTGATTGTCTTTCCAAAAGATATGCAATATGTCTGCTGGAGATGGAGAAATGAGAAGACGAGACCTTTTGGCAAAACAATTCTCAGCACGTTTCCGTCTTCTGAGCTAGTTTGCCTTTTGAAATTACCCTCTAGTGCCACTATACCCATACTGGTCCCAGCTCGACATAAACATTGAAACACTAAAGGTTCCTTTCTATTGTACGACTGTCAGATACTATAACATTGCCATACGTTATAACCCATTAAGGGTCGCTGATGCAGCAGTGCATCATCCCCATTGGTCGTCATGATGCACCAATGAAGTGCTGGCGAGTAGTCTCGCCAGCACTTCACTGGTGCATCATACCGACCAATTGGCATGATGCATTAATGCATGAGCGATCCTTAAAGGGTTAAAATTGACGTTCAGCCTCAAGGACGGGTATAGATGTATGTTGTACGAGCTGTATGACCCCTGTATGACCAGCTGACATAGGAATGATTGCAACTTTACTGTAGTGACATTTCGATTTTTCAAACTCAATATTCTTATCTTTGGCTCCTTGAGCAGCGCCTAGAGATGTTGTATTGAGCACCAGAATTGCCAACAGGAACGCCACTGACAAAGAACGCTGTGGCTTTTCCTGGACAGCTGGAGGACGGTGATTGGCTGAGGAGGCTGGAGGGTGTTTTGTGTTAGTTCTCAACTGCCTCAAGCAGTTCAAATTAAATAAAAAAAAATGACAGGCGTTTGTCTACATAGGAGTGGTTGACTAAGCACCGGCTAAAATCAGCTTCAAACACGATGGTTCCTATACCAAAAGCAATCGAGATTAGGGTAGTGATCTAATGTCACCAGCTCTTGAAAGTACTTAAATCTGGAATTTACTAGCTGGTCAACTTTTAAAAGGTTGCAACTCAATTATTCCAAGACCCTGTTGAAATAAACGAGTTCTAGCTTTGCTGGCATGAAGAGAGATACTATGACCTTACACGTCTTAGATAGTAGTAGTCTCAGTAGGCAAAAACGCTAACATGTTTGATCTCATATGACCAACTGTAATATAGTACACAGTATGGCAAGTCTTTACTGTTACATTTCCTCCAGCACCTTTTAGAAAGTTCCCTCAAAGGTCCACCTTCCTGCATGGTTATAGGCCTGGCCCCTGAAGTTTAATATCTTCAGAACATACCAAGAACAGGAAGGCATTTCTCAAGATGGTTCGACTAGACACCTTCAAATTATTATGGGAGTCCTGATTCTGATACCATTACGTCCCTGCATCCAGTGGTGGTTCCTAATGCTTGCTCTGGTATGACTGCCCAACCAAACCCTATGTACTTACTACACTAAGTACAGATCGTACAGATCAGTCGTAGCACAGTACCTATGATCACACACTTCTAATGTTCAGGGTTTCAAATCATATTGCCTGTGCCTGGGCATATACCATATTGAGAAATGCCCTCCTGGTTATAGGTATTAGCCTCCTGTGAGCAGCCAGCCATGAGGCAGTAGGCATCACAAAGTGCTGGTATATCACCCATGGTGCTCACCCATAGCACAGGCCATCATGGCGAGAATCTCAAGGACGCCCTGGAAGGCATTTCTCATTATGGTACGACTGAACACAACCACTACGATTTGAAACCCACACGGTTAGATCGAAGGTAATCCACTACAGCAGCTCTGTACGATCAGCACTTAATGTAGATATTACATAGTGTTCAGTAGGGCAATCAATAGTCACCATTAGATCTATACAGGAATGTATAAAATCTACAAAGTTGAAATGTGTCTGATCATAACGTTGATCAATCATGGTTGAACAATGTTCAACGTTGATTTAATGTCATGTCCCCTCTGAGAGTGCACCCCTCTCATGGTACAACAGTCACTTTCAAACCAATACGGTAATTGTTGTAGACAAGCATCCTGAAGCCACATAGAAGCCATATCGTGTTTTACAGACTACCCCAGTCATGCCGTAGTGTACATTACCCCTACCTTACTGCTCACGGTGCCTCACCACGGTTTGCTCATCCAGCCATGAGGGGATTGAACAGCTCACAAGGACTCTAAACCTGTAAGGGCCACTGATGTAGGAGTGCATCATGCCCATTGCACCAATGAAGTCTGGTCACCATGGGACTGTATCAACCCAGTAGGGTCGGTATGATGCATGAATACAGCTCTGGTGGGTCTCTGGTCAGGACTGCATGCATGTATCATGACGACTAGTGGACATGGTGCATTAATTCAATAGCAGCTATTAAAGCGTTAAGGATCGCCTCAGAATCCACATCACTTTGTCGTCATCATCCACTAATCCAGTGCAATAATGTATCATGCCAAAAATATGAGAGTGTATAAACCCAATCCAGTCAGCAGGATACAAGAATGCAGCCCTGGCAAATTATTCATGATCACCAGGTTCACACCCATATGCATCATGATGACAAATAGGCATGATGCATTAACTGCGCTGTGCATCACTTCAAGGGCCGAACACAAATTCCTAGGACAGTTTCTTGGCACCTCCCTGAGCCTCCTGAGCAGCTCAGAGAGCAGCTATGAGCAGATCACAGGATGAATGGGCACCCTGCATCTCGTACGGCACAGGGAACCAGTGTTATCTCTAAGTGGACATTTCACTGTACGACTGAGGCTAAGCGGGTAGTGGCCTTATCACAGGAGGCATGAGGGTGTTGAAGGTAGAGGTGGGGTAAGGAGCCTTGCCTCCAGGCCTGTGGTGGGCTGAGGTATGGCTGCATGTTGGAGCACCTCTAGGGGGTGTTTGTATGGAGAGGCTAAATACTTTAACCATTTAAGGACCGCTGATGCATTAATGCATCATGCCCATTGGTCGTCATTATGCATTCATGCAGCATTCGTGTATCATCCTGACCCCACAGGGTTGATACAGTCACAGAGGGTGGGCATGATGTCCCAATGAAGTGCTGGCGAACAGTCTCACCAGCACTTCATTGGTGCATCATGACAACGGATTGGCATGATGCACTCCTGCATCAGAGGCATTTAAAGGCTTAATGACAGCAAAGTGGAGAATGCAGAATGCCTATTGGTCATCACGATACATGAATGCAGCCTTGGTGAGTAACCTGACAGGGCTGCATCCATGCATCATTATGCTGAATCTGTGGGGTGGATACACACCTGGTTTATTGGCATGATGCACACCTGACGGCTGGAATGCAACGTGTCTATCCATCACCACGATGCACAAATGCAGCTTCGGTAACCATTGTTGATGCTAATACACTGCCCGCTGAACATCTGGGAGAGTATCAGCCCCAGAGGTCAGCATGATGCATGAATCTAGCCGTGGCGAGTTACTTACCAGGACTGCATGCATTATGATGCCCTGAATGCAGTTCTAGCGAGAAGGCTCACCAGCGCTGCATTAGTCTGTTAACCATTGAGGGACAATGCGGCCCTTTAAGGGTTTAGTTGTTAGCACCGGGAGGTACAAGCTAGGGCACAGTGACAATTAAGGAGCCTCTATAACCCCATGAGTTGGTCTTTGCCTCTCTGAGCTGCTCCTCTACCCTGCAAATGCCGCACAGTGGTCTAAATGTCCAACTTTTTCGTGATGAGTTTGCAGTTTATTTTAGAAGATTTCTATTCCCTGAACGATCAAAACATTTATAAAAGGCATGAGTGCATCATTGCATTGGTTGTCATGTTGCACCAACAACGTGCTGACTCATTAACACTTCCTTGAAGCATCATGCCAACCCCCAAGGAGTGAATGAACCCTGTAGGGTTGGACCAGTATGATGCATAAATGTAGGTCTTGTGAGGTACTTGCCAGGGCTACATTCATGCATCATGATGACCAATGGGCCAATGGGCATGACACTTTTATGAATAAGCCTCCTATAGGGGGTTAACGGATAACTACTCTCTACAAGCCACAACTAATCCCTGTAACTTCACAAGTGTGTTATGGGTTCTTAAGGAGACCTTTATCTTGCTAAAAATTCCACTGGTCAGGAGGGGAAAGAATTACCGGTGCAGCGATTATCTAAAGTAAATGGGGTTTCTGTAAGCCAATTTCCACCCAGACATTAACAGATTATCCCCTTAATCTTAGGCCCAAAACGTATTAGCCTATGTCACTTAGAATCTTTAGGGAAATAGTTGTTATTCGGTCCCAGTAGGTTAGATTCTGGCTGAAAAAAAGGGGTCTCAATTGTGGAATCACCAAGGATTTCAGTTAAATCGCCCTATTTCCATGCGCATGTGTGATCGGGTAACGGTTAAATGGTCATACTTTAAATAGTATTTTTCAAATTGAAACATGTTAGGATGTATCTAGATTCTTAGACTGCTTGATATTGCCTGGTGGAGGCCCTCAACGGGTGTGATGTCAGCAGAAGGGTCATGCAGAAAAGGACACGAGAACCAAAAAAAAAAAAAAACGTTATAGATACAGTGTTTAATAGTGCAGTTGATCCCTCTAGTTTCAACGGTCATTTTTTAGAGTGCAGGATACTACATTTTACCTTGAAGCAGGTAGAACAAGGTATACATGCTTATACAGGTTAATAATGCGCTAATATTAAGACAAAGCCAACGTAATGACCAAGTAAGTAGCTCCTTAGTCATAAATGTGGACACATATACCAGGAGGATGTCCTCTAAGTGGTCAGGTACACAGACCGCATCCGTGTAGCAATATCGGCCATTAGGAACCCTTTATTAATACATGCCTGGAGGGTCTTGCCCAAAAGGGAAATGAGAATCAAAAATAAAAGGTGCTCGTTTTTGTATTGCTTAATAAATTTTCATAAACTCATTTAGATAAAACATGCACATTTCTTATAACATGCTGACCAATGCCCAGTTAGCACAGAGACATTGGAGTAACAGTGGGCCAACATTGGCCCAACTATCGGCTTTACATCGGCTCTCCATCCTGCCTAGAAGGCCTGACAGTGCCAACCAAATGCCAACATAGGCCCAACATTGGGTTTTGGTCAGCACACATCAGCATCGGCAAATGGTTGACGACTATTGCCGATGTCCCGCTAATGTTGGGCCAATGTCGGCATTTGGTTTGCAAAATGCCAATGGTCGAGCCTATGTAGGCCTGATTGACAGCCAACGTTGGCCTGAGGCATCGGGCCAACGTCAGCAAATTTTGTGTGCTACCTGGGTGGGTATGGTGTTCTTCATTAGCAGTATATGAAGGGTTAAATGGTAAGCATTATCTGCCCACTATATAGGCCTGTGTGGCAGTGTGCGCAGTTGTTGCTGGATAGAGTATGTGTGTATTGGGGGGGGGGAGATGTTTAGGATCAGGGCTACATTCATGCATCATGATGACCAATGACCCAATGTGCATGACACATTTATGAATAAGCCTCCTAGAGGGGTTAACGGATAACTACTCTCTACAAGCCACAACTAATCCCTCTAACTTCACAAGTGTGTTATGGGTTCTTAAGGAGACCTTTATCTTGCTAAACATTCCACTGGTCAGGAGGGGAAAGAATTACCGGTGCAGTGATTATCCAAAGTAAATGGGGTTTCTGTAAGCCAATTTCCACCCAGACATTAACAGATTATCCCCTTAATCTTAGGCCCAAAACGTATTAGCCTATGTCACTCAGAATCTTTAGGGAAATAGTTGTAGTTCGGTCCCAGTAGGTTAGATTCTGGCTGAAAAAGAGGGTTTCAATTGTGGAATCACCAAGGATATCAGTTAAATCGCCCTATTTCCATGCGCATGTGTGATCGGGTAACGGTTAAATGGTCATACTTTAAATAGTATTTTTCAAATTGAATCATGTTAGGATGTATCTAGATCCTTAGACTGCTTGATATTGCCTGGTGGAGGCCCTAGCTATGGCTGATTTGCTGCACATTATTGTTCCACATCATCAAATCAGCTGCAAATGGATGACTCAAAGGGTGTGATGTCAGCAGAAGGGTCATGCGGAAGAGGACACGCGAACGAAAAAAAACAACGTTATAGATACTGTGTTTAACCGTGCAGTTGATCCCTCTAGTTTCAACGGTCATTTTTTTTTTAGAGTGCAGGATACTACATTTTACCTTGAAGCAGGTAGAACAAGGTATACATGCTTATATACAGGTTAATAATGCGCTAATATTAAGATAAAGCCAACATAATGACCAAGTAAGTAGCTCCTTAGTCATAAATGTGGACACATATACCAGGAGGATGTCCTCTAAGTGGTCAGGTACACAGACCGCATCCGTGTAGCAATATCGGCCATTAGGAACCCTTTATTAATACATGCCTGGAGGGTCTTGCCCAAAAGGGAAATGAAAATCAAAAATAAAAGGTGCTCGTTTTTGTATTGCTTAATAAATTTTCATAAACTCATTTAGATAAAACATGCACATTTCTTATAACATGCTGACCAATGCCCAGTTAGCACAGAGACATTGGAGTAACAGTGGGCCAACATTGGCCCAACTATCGGCTTTACATCGGCTCTCCATCCTGCCTAGAAGGCCCGACAGTGCCAACCAAATGCCAACATAGGCCCAACATTGGGTTTTGGTCAACACACATCAGCATCGGCAAATGGTTGACGACTATTGCCGATGTCCCGCTAATGTTGGGCCAATGTCGGCATTTGGTTTGCAAAATGCCAATGGCCGAGCCTATGTAGGCCTGATTGACAGCCAACGTTGGCCTGAGGCATCGGGCCAACGTCAACAAATTTTGTGTGCTACCTGGGTGGGTATGGTGTTCTTCATTAGCAGTATATAAAGGGTTAAATGGTAAGCATTATCTGCCCACTGTATAGGCCTGTGTGGCAGTGTGCGCAGTTGTTGCTGGATAGAGTATGTGTGTATTGGGGGGGGAGATGTTTAGGATTAGCAGATTAACACCAGGTGCCATAAGGACACCCATACCACGTGCCCCATACATACACCCTGATCAGTGCCACCCTGGAGAGTGTACCCTGCAGGAGGAGGGGTTGCTGATATTGGCACCCTGCCAGGAGGCCAGAGGATGGGAAGGGGGAATCACTGGTTTTAAGGTATCAAGTGCAAAACTACAGCCCCCTTTTGTCCAACGAAAGTTCTCTCTTTTCGAAAGCCACCCATAAAAGCCAATATTCCTACTTTGCATTGTAGGCGCATCTATTCCTGGAACCTGTTGAATAATTCGAACGTCCAACGATCTGTGCTTGTAGCGGCACCCTAAGAATCCTGCAGCAAAGGATGGGAATAATTTTGTTGTTTAATAAATGTCCTGCCTGCAACCCTTCCCATTTTTAATGAGATGACATCCACCAGTCCTCAGCGGCAGTATTGCAGTTGTTACTCAATCCTATACTGAGTACCCCCCCCCCCGTCTTCCCCAATGATGGCGCTGAAGCACAGTTGCACTTTTCTGTAAGCCCAACACTCAGACAACACAACCACTCGCTGTCCTTATGTAAGACTGTATGACAGCAGCACCATCTGGATACATAAGTATGTAGTAGACATATGGTTCTTCACACAGTTTATTAGCTTTTGTGATCACAGTCAGGAGGCTACTTCAATACAACATGACAGTAGTGTACTAGAATAAGAACACACTCTGAAATTTTACCAGTCGCTTGGTTAGGCCAGAATCTAAGTGACGTTGACCATTTTCTTAGATTCTGTGAATATTTGTTAGGACTAAAGAATTTGCCACCACAATAGCAGTTGATAAAGCATGTGCATGTCCAAAACAAAATTTCAGAAGAAATCTATCTTCAAGACCTGAATGCTTAAAAGAGGGCCCACTTGACTACCGTAGTAAAGTTGCTCACTAGTTGCTCTGGAGGGTGTTGCTCCTATAGTAAAAGGAAGAGCTGGCTAAAAATGCCCTTGTTTCCAGTCCTTTCTTTTCATGTAGCTATAACTTGTCCCTTTTGTTGCTCACAAGCGGTCATTCAAGTACGGTGCTAAAAAAGTGGGATTTGGGTAGGTACCTAGTTGAGAGAAGTCAGTCAGTACAATATACTATAGAGTGTATGACATGAGTAGGTACCTGAAAGTGCAGCTCTCTCTGTTTTTAACAAGGCAGGTGACTTTTCAGACTAATGTGGTGAGTGCAAGTTGAATAGTGAAGCAGAGCGTGACTTCTTTTGACAAGAGGGTACCTACTGACAGCTCTTTTTACCATAGGAGCAACACGCTCCTGTAGGACTCTGCAAACTTCCTACAGCTGCACAGCCTCCAGTTGCAGTCAGACTCAATATCAGCATGCCAATTGTGGCTGATATAAGTGCCTGCAGAGCTGTTAAACAAATCCTATATGATTCTAATTGAGATAACTGCCAATGCTCAATCTTCATCTGGTATGGGTAGTCTTCCTGACAAAATGACATGTATATCCATGTCAACTTGATTTGACACAGAGAGCATGTGTCATTGGGACATGGTATATGTCACCATGACAACTGTCTTCATTACGCATGTCAAGTTGAGTTGACGAACCAAATGTGAGAGTGTCAACCTCATTCAACATGCCTTTCATGCATGTCATGTGGGAGACAATCGTGACCTGTGCAGTATGCGTCAGAGCAATCAGTCTTCTTTTCTCTGTGATAGGCTTCTTCGCCTGTGTGATAACTTCCCAGAAATTATTTTGATTTAACTGAAGATCTGAGAAATCACCGACAATTTTACTATCTTACTGGATAGGCATGCTGCCAACAAACTATCTTACCCTAAAATTGTCTCTTTAATAATCATGCCCATAGGATTTGCTAGAGTAGCTGTAGCATTACAAGAACTAAGATTTTAGGTCACGATAAACGGCCCATAGTGGCATTATCTATAATTTCAGGTCTACGGTGTTGTCAGGAATATTGAAATAACCCTCTGAGGTCCCATGTGGCATCTTGTTTCCTCCAATCATGACAGTCCGATGCTCATTTACAGAATGATTCATATCTCATTGTTTTACAATCCTTTCTATGCCCAGAGAACAATAGCCACCTCACAATGGGTTCCATCCATTGTGTTTCCTCCACTATGATTAATCCATTAAACCTTTCAGAACCATGTAGAGCTTTATTTAGTGCTGAGCATCTCATTTTCCATAGTCTGGTTCAGCCAATGTTTTTGGAATGATAATATGATTGCATCCCGGGCAGGTGACAAACAGAGCTAGCTGTGCACGCTACCAATCATACATACATGTTATTGAACAAGTAATCAATGGATAATTCATGACAAGTGTGTGTTAGCAAAGGCTAATTACACTTAGGCTACGCCTTCATGTAATTATCCATTTCTAACAGACACACGTCATGAATTGTCCATTGACTCCTTATTTTATTCCACGAAACCAATAGATAATCAATAGAATACCAATAAATTCAAGTTGAAAACAAAAATTGTTCCCCTTCCCCAGGACTCGAAGCCAGCAATTGTGTGTACACGATCGGTACATACACCTCGGCGCCCGGCAGCGGACAGGTACAGTGCCCGTCTCTGCTTGGCTTGCTTTGAATGTGTCTCCCAGTTATGTTTGTGTACAATTGGTACATACACCTTGTCCCCCGGCAGCGGACAGCTACAGCGCACACGGCGAAAAAAAAGATGCGTCTCACGGTTAAGTTTGTGTATAATACACCTCGTCGCCCGGCAGTGGAAAGCTACAGCGCACATGGCGAAAAAAAGATGTGCCCGGACTGGGACTCGATCTGCCCACCTTCGACGGCTGAGCACAATGCGCTAACCACTAGACCACGGCGTCTCACACCTCAGCGGCCGTCTCGGCTTGGCTATGTTTGAATGCGTCCCATGGTTATGGTAGCAGACAGCCTGCAGTCGTCGCCTCCCCGGGCTTTGTATCATATCAAGACCTGGTTGTAGCCAGCCACTACCTGTCAGTCCCTGTGGCGCAATGCATAGGGAGTTGGACTAGGGATCTGAGACTGCAGGTTCGAGCCCTGCGCTGGCCATGAAATTTCGTGGGTTTTAACATGTAACATATGACATGTAGGGACATGTAAGGTGTGCAGGTTCTCCATGGATAACGGCACTGGGTGCCTGTTATCCTTGGATAACCACACAGTTTACAAAAGTCATGATGCAGGCATCATGGTGTGCAATATCTACAGGTATGTGCATGGGTATATCCAGGAAAAGCACTGAGAATCCCGGAAATCGTGGAATAAATATGTATAACCAGATCTTGGCAGGATAACAACTATTGTTCTTAATTCTGGTTTAACTAGTCACCCCTCAAGGGCTAGGGCTTTATTTCATGTTGAAATGCCCGAGCTACTGATAACCCATAGCCTTACCATAGTAGCTCCGTATCTCCCAGCCCCAGTGAGATAACCCACCTCTGTATCTCACAGCCACTCTATCCTTCTGCCTATATATCCGTGACGACAACATGAGCCTCAAATCATCAACAAAGCCACCATGTGCTGCCCATAGTCCTACAGTAGAGCCTGCAGTGCTACGACTACTACCAAATCCTATAGGTACGATGGTGACATAGGGAGGAATATCTGATGACAGCAAGGCTCTCCACTAAGGGAGTGATCATTTTTTAACAACGGGGGGAGGGGGCGGGGGGGGGGGGCTGGTGGGTTTGCGTGCAGGCACGCAAACAAATTTTGAGCCTCTCCCTCTCTAGGGTAAAATTGTGTTGATCCACCCCCCCGTAGGGTAAGAAGGCCTGTCCATGTCTCAATACAGTCTATAGAGCACTCCCATAGCCATGCCCTGTGCATTATTCCCTAATCCTGTAATTATAACAGGCTTAATGCTCATTTCCACAGCACCATTTCACATAAGTACTTTTTACCTCACTTCTCTACTCAGTGAACAGGAGAATAATCACTAACTAACAATGGCTGCCTCTATTGATGCTGCCTTGTCTTAAAGGGTCATAGTGCTTTAATCTATCAATTCTATCAGCCATTTAACCAACCTAGTGTAAAAGACAACGACGCATTCATGCATTATAGCACAACAGAAATCTCGATGTGAAGAAAGAGTTGTCTTTATAGAACATGGTACATCACCTTCCAAACAATAAAACACCTAATCAATGAATGTCTAGACCAATTAATGGCCCTCGACTTGTTAACGGCTACCATGACTTTGCTCAGGTGTGCACTACACTCCTGTAATGCACTCAAGGTCACTTCTATAGTGCAGCAGAGCACTGTAGCTGTTTTATAATGACCAATGAAATATTTCCTTTCAATTAGTTAAGACCTTTTAGGGTGCATTACATAACACCTGGTACCAATCATGCTGGCTGTTATCAGTACTTATCTCACAAGGTAGCAGATCAACCAATGATGCCCCTCACTAAGGAACCCGCAAAATCTTAGCCTTCATCCGTCATGCAGATCAGTGCGAATCAATGGGCATAATCCATTAACACACTGCACTACAGGGTTGGAGTAATTCATGATAATGCTGATGGCGTTCATCAAGTTACCTGCAGATCTGAGTGCTATCTTTATCATATTGTCATTACAGCGATAAATGAGGGGTGTTTAGCTCCATATCAGCCTGTGCAGGGACTGCTGTATGGTGACTGCAGGAATGATAGTGTTAAATCCTATAAGACCCAAAAAAAATATTGAGTGTTTACAGTTACATGGCTTAAATCCCTAGCATTCAGTAGGTCGGATTTCTTTTTCTCTTTTTTTTTTTAATATTTTGATTTTGATTTTGTATAGAAATGTATAGGCAGACATGTCATATTCTATGAGTTTACGGAAGAAATCTGAAAAAAACATAAGCAATTTGAATCATATATAAGAGATATGAATTACTAAGCTATCAACTGTATACCAAGAGATTAACTTCATGAAAAATGGCTGAATAATTATTAGGGTCAAAAGGCCAAAAGTAGGATATTATTCTTCACCACATAGAACAGGTAACCAATGTTTGTTGCCAATTCCATTAAAAAAAGAAACTGAAACAATCGTTGGTCTGAACTGAATTCACTGTGGCGGGGTTAAGTAATGGAATTCACCCTTCTGCATAGTTCATTTCCCAAACTTTCCATCAGTAATTCTGGCATGGAAATCGTTTTGCTACCTCGGCTGTAAGTTAAGAATTCACACTTCATTACACGTAAAACGGTCAGGTTTCTTCCATAAGAATCCAATAAGCAATGTTGTACCGTCAACCAATCAAGTGAGGGTTTACACCCACGTGGCATGACAGGTGGAGGCACGTACGTGCTCATTATGGAGGCTATGAAGCATGCCTCCCTGTCAGTTACTCTGGTGCCCTGAGGTATAAACCCCTCAGGGAATCACCATACAGGAAGAAGAAAAGCATAGTGGTCCTATAACTCTGCCACTAAACCCCTCTTCAAGTAAACAGGAACAGGAAATGGAGCAGGAAATACTGCTCACTCTTCAAGCATAGGTTGCATTTCTGTAGTCTGAAGTAAATGCTTGCACAGCAACAAGTTCAGGGTCTTTGTGGTGTTTACTTGTGAAACAATATGGCGCTAAGTATGATTGCACCCTGTCAAAGAGGATGGATTAACCACGCAGCCCACCGTGGATGTGCCTTTCTATAAACCAGCATACTGCTTTAGCTAATGAAGGAAAGCATAACACTTTGATGCGCCATTCCCATTCACCGTTATGATGCATGAATGCTGCTGTGATGAGACCACACACCAGGGTTGCATTCATGCATCATGCTGACGCTGCTTGTTCCATCCTTCTTTGAGTCAGCCTGATGCACAAATGCAGCGATGGCAAGATACTCGCTGGCACTGCATCAGTGCATCATGCCAACAAAGAAACATATAGATGTGTTTTGAGACGGCATGCGGCACCCAAAGGTTTAAGTAAGCCATCAAAAAACAGATCCATGGTAGCACTACTAATTATAACAACACTTGATCGTCCTTAGAGATAATTTGAGTTTTTGTTACATTCTTGCTTATGATGTGCGGTGATTATACATTGTTTCCTTTTCATATCCTGTTTCTTCTGGTATCAGGCACCATCTCTGTTTCCGGGATGATTGTTGTTTAGATATTTTACAGCAGCAATAGATATAGTGAAATTGGTCTGTTAATCCTTAAAGGATCACATAATGTCTCAAGATGTATGTTCCTATGCTGCTGTGATGCGCCAATCCAGTGCTGGGTAGTATACTAAGCATTGGGTCCACAGCAGTCAGTTGGGCAAGATTTTTGGCCGAGCTTTTAAGGTAAATGACGGGGGACCAGTCCCAAAAGCAGGTCATCGACGGTGCGTTCGGTACCACTGAAAAACGGACATAGAGTTGAGAGCTAAACTTTTTCGGGGGTTCTGCCCCCGAACCCCCACTCAAACTTTTTGCATCTACCATCCCCCCAAAATAAACTTTTAAATATGCTCCCTAAAATTGTAACATTAAGTCACCTTTTCTCTGAATATTCAAAGAATCTGGCATGTGGGCAGACGTAGTTAGAGATAAAAGTTAGCAACCTAACGCACCCCTCATGACCTACTTTAGAGGGTGGTCCCCCGTCATTTACCATTTAGCTTTTAGCAAAGTTTTCGGTAATCCAACAAATACTTACCTGACTGACAGCAGTTGAACCGGAGTTCTCTTTTTTATTTTGCTTTACAAGGTTTAGAAAGATAAAAGTGTATGAAATAAATTAACACAGCTTCACCACCAAGCTGCCATTTCTGTTGTTTATGTATGCCCAGAACGAGGCTGTAGTGGCGACTGGGAGAAGTAATTGCATGGGAAGGGGTGCGCGATCGGTGGTTTAACATCATATCTATGCTGTCGTTATTAGCATGAAACAATGCAGTGAGGCACTGTGAGCAGTCAATGCAATAACCTGCTGAACATCTGTTTTTGCTGGCAAAATAACTGCCGAGCCAGTGGAGTCTGGCTCTAATCTCAGGACTTTAGGCTACATATTTTCACAAATTGCAAATCGGACCATGATTAGGGTTTTTACAGTCTAAAACAGAAGGCACTACCCTTTGTTGAAGTTTAGAGAATTAAGCGAGTGAGTTCAATCTAGTTTTTCATTATTACTTTCCAAACAAATTTCTTGCCAAAATCAATCCTGACCTGTAAAATGACAAAATCTGCAGGACCGAATGGCTGGTGAGGGTAAGAATGTTTTGTATACACACTGTGCAACACTCAAAGGGTGCACTGTGTAGCTTAATACCACTACATGTACTAATCAGGGCAGCCTTAGGGAGTGTCAGTAAACAGTAGGGATCTACAAGTAGGGTGGTGTTGGCCCCTACCCCTGACTGCAAGCCAGTATATGCCTACAGAAGATGGTAACCAAGCCAAATAACCCAATCCTAACCTACCGCAGTATCACAAGATAAGACAGCATAGAAGGGATTCCAACAAAGACATTGCCTCTACTTTATCGTCTGTAAAGCGGTTGCCATGTAGTGCATTGAACACACACCCCCTGGACAGTGGTCAACTTTGTTTTGATAAAATCCCGGATCCGCTACCACTGGATGTATTTTGTAGTACATATAGGAGCGAAATTCTTAACTGAAAACACTGTTTCGATCTGTCTTTCATTCTCAGCTTACACTTTTGTCATCTCTTCCCGTAAAGATATTTTGGTTCTGTAAGGTAGTTGCTTTTTTCAGTTTATTTTCACAACACCCTGTGGGGCACATTGATCTTGTATTTATTGATCTGGGTAAGTAGTTCTGTAAATGTTAATTCATGTTCATAGTTACGTGATTCTCTTACAATATAAACACCTTGTGATGCAGAAACAGGTGTAAACACCTGGTTCGGCTATCCCACCTCTAACTCTACCCTTACCTGAGGCCGAAAAGAAGTTTGTTTCCGGTCACTCAGCCAAAACTAGCAAAACAGTTTTAGAATTTTATAGATTCTTAAAGTTTTTCTTTTTTGTATTTTTCATAACTTTCCATTTATAACCTTTTCTCCTTCAAATAATGTATGTCCATACATTTCTGTACAGATGCCTAATGCTTTATAGGATGCTAAATGCTGTTTTCCTGTACCCATCTGATGGGCAAATCGCATGAGCCTAATTTGCAGAGTGGGGCATTCATGTATTGGTATGCCACTTCTAGAGGGTGCTGCAGCGGTGCATCATGACAGCCCTCAAAGGGCTGTTGGCACCTACGTTCTTCAGGGCTCTCTACCTTAGCCCGGGTACCCTTTACCAGATTCAACTAGGAGGGTGTTGCTCCTATTGTAAAAAGAGCAGTGAGTATGTGCCCTCTTTTCTAAACAAGTCATGCACTGCTTCACCTAAGTACTTGCACTCACCACATTAGTCTGAAAGGTCACCTGCCTTGTTTAAAAAAGAGAGAGTTGCACTACCAGGTACCTACTCATGTCACACGCTCTATAGTTTATTATACTGGCTGACTATCCCAACTAGGTACCTACTCAAATCCCCCTTTTTTAGCACCATACTTGAATGACCACTTGTGAGCAACAAAAGGGACAAGTTATAGCTACATGAAAAGAAAGGTCTAGAAACAAGGGCATTTTTAGCCAGCTCTTCCTTTTACTATAGGAGCAACACCCTCCTGTTTTCCTAATACTGCAAGACTCCATGTTACAGGGAGGGCTGATAAACAGGGCATTCCTTATGACCGGGAGGCTGTTGCACATAAGGTAAAGAGAGCACTAAGTAAGTACCCTCTCACACTTAAAGGTCATGATCTGCTTCACCATTCAACTTGTACCTTAGACTGACATCTGCCTAGTTTGAAAGTAGTGTGTATTGCACCTTACTGTGTGCCTCCCTTTTTAGTGCTTTTGCAGCAGCTATAATCTTCATTGGGAGGTACTTGTACTTGACTAACATGATCACCTTTGTGCAACATGAAAAAATGTCAGGACTGAAAAGAAAGTGACTCCTGCAGGCAAAGAGAACCTTTTCCCCTTTGTGCAACACCCTCCGGTATGAGCAAGCTTGTCCTTCCTGGCATTGGATGTTCATATTTACAAATTTAGATATTGCGGGTTGATCAGCCATTTCACACTAGAGCAACAGCATGAAGGGCATCTAACGGGGCAGATTTGAGTTAACTTTCTTCATGTTGGTTATTTTTCAAAACCCACCAACGAGGCTAGACATGAATTTGATGAAAGATTAAAAAACAAAAAAAAAACGCTTTTCTTGAAGGAAAACAAGAAAAATGTGGCAAGGACCAAGGAATTGCCACTCCTATCCGTGGTCCACGCCACATTTTTCTCAAGCTCTCAGGGCTAGGAGTAAGATTTGACATATACGTTTACCGAAGGGGGTAATGTTATTCGTCCAAAGATAGGCCTACATAATTAAAAAAAACAAAAACTACCGACTGTAGATCTTTGAGCTATATTACTGGAAACACGGTATTTTAGGCCTAGACCTATATTCACTGAGGGCTTCTTGGGAAGGGTGAAGGGGTGCAGATCGTACCCAGCTGAAAATTCTTTTCTATAGGGTACTGTAGGCAAAATACCATTGGTTGTAATGGGATCTTAAACAAAATGCCCATGCCACCATCTAGACCCTCTTTTGCCAAGCGTCCAGCTTGTGGATATATTGTACACTCTGAGGCTGCCCTTTATCAAACAGTAGTCCTGTTGGCTGATGGGCTTAACACTGACATTAATTTTACTCAACTGGTACTCAAGGGCTTCTGTTCATTTGCCTAGAAGAAGCAGCAAGACAGTGCTGAGAAGCTTGCCTGAAACCGTTTAGGGTAATAATGCTAAGCCTCTCTGGAGTGGATAAACTCATGGACTGAAGGTAGCTGCAAGAGCTGCTTTCGGCCTGCATCAAAAGAACAAGGAAGCTTTTAGTTCTTGGTAGGACTTCGGTATTTATTTGAGACTGGCGCATAAACAGGTCACTACAAAAATACCCCACGCATAAGGCACGCGAGGATCTAGTGTGCCTTATAGATAGGCGAAGCAATGGAGGGTGTTGCTCCTATAGTAAAAGGAAGAGCTGGCTAAAAATGCCCTCATTTCCAGTCCTTTCTTTTAATGTAGCTATAACTTGTCCCTTTTGTTGCTCACAAGTTGTCATTCAAGTACGGTGCTAAAGGAGGGGGATTTGAGTAGGTACCTAGTTGGGAGAAGTCAGTCAGTATAATAAACTATAACGTGTATGACATGAGAAGATAGCTGGTAGTGCAGCTCTCTCTATTTTAAACAAGGCAGGTGACTTTTCAGACTAATGTGGTTAGTGCAAGTACTTAGGTGAAGCAGTGCACAACTTGTTTAGAAAAGAGGGCACATACTCACAGCTCTTTTTACAATAGGAGCAACACCCTCCTGAGATGGCTATATTTGACGATCCACTAAATTAGAACAGTAGTTATGACATTTCTAATTTTTTTCTCTCACAACCACCTATCTGGGTGTGGGTATTCCACTGCCATCAGCCGGCCAAACTTTCGTTAATCCAATCATTTTTGATATTGTAAACGTATAGAAAAATTTGGTTGGATTAGTGGAAATTCGATCCGCTTTTTATGTGGGTCGTGCCTTATACGCAGGGTATATATCATGGTGCTTCAGTGAAAGCTGCCCCCATGTGGTGGACTTGATACAGGACACACGTTGACCTGTATAACAATGTCCTTATGCTGCTGTAGGTACACACCACTTACACTCACCTGGTGTGATTATACACCCACTCACACCCACTCACACCCACTCACACCTACTCACCCCCACTCACCCCTACTCACCTACCCATTGAGGGACACTCATGCTTACCTGAGGACAGACATCCCTGTGCACAGGGCGTTACCGCCAGAGCAGCCTACTGAGTCTCACTAAGGTTTGAGGCTGTCCAATAAGGGTTCCGCGGAGTAAACAACAATCTAACTAGTTTGGTAGAGCTGTCATAGCTCAGCATACATTAATGTATGGCACTATTTGCACCATAATATAGTGGGTCTCACTATGAGTTGAGGCTCGCCAGTCGTATGATGTTCTCAGCATTATATAGGATTTGTAGAGCTGTCATAGCGTAGGGCACTATTGATACCCTAATAGTGAGTCTCACTATAAGTTGAGGCTGTTTAGTTGTAGCATGTTGTACAGTGTTCCCCTGGAGATAAATTAGCCAGGAGGGTCTTGCCAAAAGATAACAAGTAGGAACCTCTTTAAAAAGAGTTCTGAGGGAAAAGTCATTTTCATGTCATTGACAAATGATTTGACAGCAGACTGCATGAAAAAAAAAACACACTTTTTTTGAGTTTTAATCAACGTGAATGGTTTATTTGAATGAGTTTATAAAATTTATCTAGCTATACAAAAACGTGCATGTTTACGTTTTCCTTTTTGGTTCTCATTTCCAATTTGGCAAGACCCTTCAGGCATGCATTTAATGAAGGGTTACTAATGGCCGATACTGCTACGTGGTGTTGTCATGTGTACCTGACCACTTAGAGGACATCCTCCTACTATGAAGGGGTACAGTAATGGCCAGTTTAAGCGCGTGGGTTTTAAATAAGCGCTGGTCTCAAATGAGCACCGGTGGAAAAGTGGTCCTGAAATTAGCCTGAAGCACTAAAAGCTGTATGTCAAATAAGCACCTGGCACGTATGAGCAACGGGGGTAGATTGGGATTAAAATCTATGAACACCCAGATTCGGGCCACTATGGTACAGGTATAGCTAAGGAGGTTCTGTTGCTAATAAGGGGGCTGCTTTTAGACCTTGTCATAAGACTCATCACATTGCCCTTGACTTATTAGTAAATTATTAACCTGAATAAGCATACCTTGTTCTACCAGCTTCAAGGTAAAATGTGGTATCCCGCACTCTAAAAAATGTCTGTTGAATTCACCAGGTATCGCAGTAAACTGTCCAGTGAAACAATCTATATGCAGAAACAGTGCAAGTTCTACAATAAGAATCCAGAAACACATGAGGTTACTTGATGATTAGGTCAAGAAGCTTAGATACTATATGAGGGGTCACTGAGAGCATAGTGTATGGGTAAGGTGTGACATGCCATCCCTCTCTACCCCACCCCCATCAAACTAGGTGCCCCTGGGTCTTCATTGTTGATTTCTATAGAGGATTAGGTGGTTTATGGAGCTGTGGTATTCCTTTATCAGGGTGATACTAGGGGAAGAAGGAACCACCTAGACCAGAAAATCCTGATGAATCCAAATTTTCTGATCATGATTCTCAGAAATTGACTAAAAGTACCCGAAAATGAGGTTTGATGAAGAAAATATTTTAAAGATGTACAAAAATAATATTCAAAACGATGAGAAGTCTTTATAGACACAACATGTAAACCAGAGTTAGTACCTCAATGCACATATCCAAATGTCTGCCTATCTCCCAATTTGACAAGTATTCTAATTGTATTACTCAGCCTATCTCACATACTGCCTCTCCCTTAGTCTATCTATTACTCATATTGCCTATCTCTTAAATCCAAAGCATCTTGAAGTAAGGCTATCTCACAAAATACCTAGATACTAAAGCTTACTCCTTACTTTAGCTAATCTTCTCTGGTCCTAGTTTCCCATAATATACCTATCCTCAATCTGCTTATCATTCATTTAACCTATTCCTCATGGTGACTATCCCTAAGACCAACATGTTTAAACAACATTGTTCATCTGTTTATTAAGGCCATAATGGTTAACAGTACATTGCTTATCATGTCTATCATTTTGATCCTACCTATCCTTAACTATGCCTATCATAAAGCCTACCTATCCTTCATTATACATATCCCCCAACTCTGCACATCCCTCATATTTGACTTGCACATCTGTCGCTAGCATCCATGTTTTCTTGTTTTACATTTGCTCATCTTACAAGGTGCTGTCTGTGCCTATCCCTCAAACTAGATACTGTGCATGCTACCTATCCCCCTTGCTACCAATCCTTTTGAATGCCTATCCCGCATGCTCTCCATATGGCTTTCTTACCATGTCAGCTCAGTCAGTCTAACCAGCTCTCTCTATACAAATTTCAGCTTGTGTTCAATTTCTTCCACCTGTCTACAGGTCTATGCCTTGTGAAATATACCTATCCCCATTATGCCTATCCTCCATTCATATCATTATATAGGTAAACTGAAAGATATGCAGCATGAATGATAGGTAGATGTATGAATAAGGTGGACTGTAACCAGTATGTTAGGTGATAGGGTGACTAAGAAATGGTCATCATAATGAAGGTTGGTTGTGACATAGGTGAGATGGGTAAGAGAGCGGTCTAGAGAGCATGGGGGATAGGTAAAAATGGGTAGCAAGAGGGATAGGCAGTATGAGCAATTGCCAATTTGAGGAATAGGCACAGAGTACCTATTTCAGAGTACAGAGTAAGATGAGCAAATGTAAAAAAGAAATATGCATCCTAGGGACAGATATGCAAGTCAAATAGGAGGGATGTGCAGAGTTGGGGGATAGGCACAATGAGGCATAGGTAGGCTACATGATAGGCATTATCAGGGATAGGTAAAATTGAAATAGTAGACATGGTAAGGAATGTTCCGTTAAACAATAAAGGCTTATATAGCAGACAAACAGCGCCGATTAAACATGATGGTCTGAGGGATAGTCACCATGAGGGATAGGTAAAATGAATGATAGGCAGATTGAGGATAAGTAGACTAAAGGAAAGAAGGAACAAATGAGATAAGGTCAGGTGAGTGGTAAGCATTATAAGTTAGGCTTTTTAAGAGAGAACCAGATTGAACTGTAGATGTTTTGGATTGAAGAGATAAGCAGGATTAGTGATAGGTACACAATTGATATGCTGTATGTGGGATAGGCAGAACAATGCACAGGCCCAGAACTTGTCTGACTGAGAGATAGGCAAACATTTGGGTATGTGGATTGAGGTATTAACTCTGATTTATGTGTTCTATATTTAAAGATTTCCAATAATTTTCAATATCATTTTTGTACATTTTCCAAATATTTCCCTCATCAAACATCCTTTGTTGGTACTTTTGGTCAAATTCTGATAATAAAGACCAATATTTTTTGGATTCAGCAGGATTTTTTGGTTTAGATGGTCTCTTCATTTCTTTTGGTATCCCTTTCATGAAGATTAATGATAGCTCCATAAACCCCCTTATCCTACATAGGGCCCAATACTGAACACACAAGGTTGCCTAGTTTCATAGGGGGGTAGAGGGGGTTGGCCTTCACCATAGGACTGTATGGACTGACCTGTCCTATACTGTACAATTCCTGATTAGGTTACTTGAGGCACTGTCAGGCACAATTGTAAATGGGCTATAAATACCCCTGTTGTAGCTACAGCAGAATACACTTCTGGTCATTGTTTTTATACCTACAACAGGTACAGCTGTACTTCAGAGTAATAAGTACTCTACTGTAATATCCATGTGGTGGGTGGATAGTGTACCAATATGGCTGATGATCGAGTCAGGGGCGACTTACCCTACGCCTATCAATTTATCACCTTACACTGGTACCCTTCTTCAGAGGTATCTGGATGCAGGAACCATAATTGTACATCGACACATTTTATAGGGTGTCCAAAATGTCTTGCAGTAGAATATATGTTTTCCACAATATCAATAGCATTTTTATTATTCTTGTCAAAAAATGATTCAAAGAAAGGTCTTAAATATTTCCCAGAATCTAATGAACGCCATAAAATAATCTTGACAGAATTTTATAAGATTCAAAGAAAGCTTTTGAGATGTTTCCTAGAACGTATAACAGGCATAAGAAAACACCTCAAATGTTCCCGCTATACGTTGACAGTATGAGATGGCTTTATGATTGATCGTGCGTCATTATTTGAAACCCCTATTTACATCAACCAAATATCAAATCCCACCTATCCAGTCAGGCCTAAGGGTATATGGGGCCATAGGCCCTATGCTATAATCATAAATTAAGCTCTATGGATATGGGACCCTAGCCTCAATGGTATACATTGTTTCTATGCATCTCTCTTAACCCTTTAACTCCCTGTACTATATATATGCAGTCCTATGATTCTGTATTTGAGAAACACAGTGATGGAAAGTGTTAAGTACATGTATGGCATTATCAACTCATCTGATCTCCCAAGTAAGAGCTGATTCTAGGCCACAATCTAAAGTCTAATCGATACATAGAAATACTGTAGACAAAAAGGTTAGCATGTAGACTGCCACATTCGTGAATAAATAAACATTCACATCCTGACTTGACGCATGCATGGGACACATACACCTTCTGGATACCCGTCACCAGGTTCAGTAAACTGCGTTGAAAAGACGTTGATGTGGCATTTTAGAAAGATGTGTTATCACACACCCATGGGGGTAAAATGTGTATTAATTTTCCTTTATTATCTCTTACCTTAACATGGAGACAAACCGCAATTCCTTCTACTATACATGATAAAGTATTTGTCTTCAGATTGGTGCACTATTAAACAATATTTACCAGCTCTTTGTAGATATTGAGGGCAATAAAGGGCCTTTATATGCTATCAAAAGGGTACACATGCACGGGAAAATCGATTTGAGACAAGTCATCTTCATTTGGGAAAGAAATCAAATGGGGGAGTTACATTATCATATCCATACCTGGATAATAATAATATCCATAACTGTAGTAAAATAATCCCCTTATAACGAATTTTATATCATCTGGAATTGTTTATAACAAACTTTTCATGGCTTATACAAACATGATCCGGTATCTGAGGGTTGTTAGGATGCCCTATTGAACTCTGGGCGGCAGAAGGGGTAAGGGAGTTGGGGGGGAGGGGGTGTTAGGATATGTGATGGGGCTTCTACAGCCGTCTCTATTGAACTCTGGGTGGAAGAAGGGGTAAGGGAGTTGGGGGGAGGGGGTGTTAGGATGTGTGATGGGGCTTCTGCAGCCGTCTCTATTGAACTCTGGGCGGCAGAAGGGGTAAAGGAGTTGGGGGGAGGGGGTGTTAGGATGTGTGATGGGGCTTCTACAGCCGTCTCTATTGAACTCAGGGCGGCGGAAGGGGTAAGGGAGTTGGGGAAAGGGGGTGTTAGGATGTGTGATGGGGCTTCTACAGCCATCTCTATTGAACTCAGGGTGGAAGAAGGGGTAAGGAAGTTGGGGGAAGGGGGTGTTAGGATGTGTGATGGGGCTTCTACAGCCGTCTCTATTGAACTCAGGGCGGCGGAAGGGGTAAGGGAGTTGGGGAAAGGGGGTGTTAGGATGTGTGATGGGGCTTCTACAGCTGTCTCTATTGAACTCAGAGTGGAAGAAAGGGTAAGGAAGTTGGGGGAAGGGGGTGTTAGGATGTGTGATGGGGTAAGGGAGGTGGGTGTGTGTGTATTTGGCCCCTAATGCTCTCATATTGTATGATTTGGTTAGAACGAAATTCGTTTATAACGATTTTTTTTCCTTGTCCCAAGCACTTTGTTATAACGGAATTTTACTGTATGTACATATATATATTGTGGCGGTAAGACGCCACGGAGCCGAGTCGGAACCATCCTAGATGGGGCCGGCGGAGCTCCGGGCGCCCGGAGTCCGAGCCAAGGGACGGAGCGTCCGACGCTGGGTATGTGACACCAGCGTCGGAAGCTGCGGTGTCAAGGATGCATACCCCCTTCCGAGAATGGAGGATTGCCTGGACACCATGGCCGGAGCCTCCTGGTTTTCCTCGGTGGATTTAGCCAGTGGGTACTGGCAGTTGGACATCCGAGCAGAGGACAGGGGAAAAACAGCGTTCTCCACACATAAGGGGCTCTTTCAGTTCCGCCGCATGCCCTTCGGCCTCTGTAACGCACCCGGCACCTTCGAGCGGGTTATGGAGGTGGTCATGAGAGGACTCCAGTGGCGGACATGCCTGGTGTACCTGGACGATGTGGTGGTTTTCTCCAACTCCTTCGCGGAGCATATGGAGAGACTGGAGGAGGTCCTTCGGAGACTGGTGGCTGCCGGCCTGAGGATAAAACCGTCGAAATGCCAGCTGGCCAGGCGGACTGTGGAATTCCTGGGGCACGTTATCAGTGAAGAGGGGGTCGCAACGGATCCCGCGAAGGTGAAGGCGGTTCGGGAGTGGGGGCAACCGGCGACCGTCACTGACATCCGGAGCTTCCTAGGACTCGCAGGCTACTATCGGGCGTTTATTCCGGAATTTGCGACGGTGGCCAAACCCTTGAGCGCCCTTGCGGAGAAAGGAAGAGCTTTCAGATGGACGGAGGAGTGCGAGGCGGCCTTCCGGGAGCTGAAGCGGCGACTGACCTCCGCGCCAGTCCTGGCGTTCCCGGAGCCGGAGGGGAAGTTGACACTGGACACTGATGCGAGCGACTCAGGGCTGGGAGCGGTCATGAGTCAGTCCCAAGGGGGCCAGGAGAGGGTTCTAGCGTACGCTAGCCGGACGCTGTCACGACCGGAGCAGAACTATTGCGTTACCCGGAGGGAGCTCCTGGCTATCGTCTTTGGGCTCCGGAAATTCCGGCACTACCTGGTGGGGCGGCCGGTGGAGGTGAGGACCGACCACGCCTCCCTGAAATGGCTGCTCAGCTTCAAGGAACCGTGGGGCAGTTGGCGAGGTGGATCCAGATCATCGACACCTATGATATAAGAGTGGTGCACCGGCCAGGGAAACAACACGGAAACGCGGACGGACTATCCAGGGACCCGTGTAAGCAGTGTGGATGGGGGGCCCTGGAGCCGGAGGTCTGTCGAGTGGTGTCCAGGTCCCGGTCGCGGGCGGAAGATCTGGGAGCACGGACAGAGAGCCCGGTGGAGGTAGAACGACGAGATTGGAGGAAACTGCAGGAAGAGGACCACCTGCTCCACCGAGTCCGGAGTTGGGTGGAGGCGGAGCACGCGCCAACCGCAGACGAGGCGCGGGACTTCAGCTATGAGGAGCAAGCCTGGAGGGTCCAGACGAAGAGGCTGGAGCTCCGGGGGGGAGTACTGGTCCGGAGATGGGTGGGCCCAATGAACCGGGAAAGCTTCCAGGTGGCGGTACCAAAGGGAAGCCGGACGGAGGTGCTGGCAGGAGCACATGGGACCCCACTGGCGGGCCATCTGGGAAGGGCTCGAACCATACGCCGGCTGCAGCAGGGGTTCTACTGGCCCGACTTTCGACGGGATGCCACTCGCTGGTGCGCTCGATGTGAAGCATGCAACCGGAGGAAGTCGGCGGCTCCGATCCACAGAGCTAAGATGGGGCATGTCGGGGTGGGGCTGCCGTTACAGAGGGTGGCTCTGGATGTGATGGGGCCCCTGCCCCGATCCACTAGGGGCAATAAGTTTATCTTAGTAGCAGCCGACTATTTTACAAAGTGGACGGAGGCGTATCCTATGGCGAACCAGGAGGCAAGTACAGTAGCCAGGGTCTTCGTGGAGGAGTTCGTGTGCTGGTTGGGGCCGCCTGTGGAGTTGCATACAGACCGAGGGACCAACTTCCAATCCGCCCTGTTTAGGGAAATAGTCACCCTGTTGGAGGTAAAGCAAACCAGGACCTGCGCCTTCAGACCACAGAGTGATGGAATGGTGGAAAGGGCGAACCGGACGATAGAGATGCTCTTGGCCACGGTGGTCAGGAGGGACCAGAAAGATTGGGACCGCCGCCTGCCGTTTGTGATGGCGGCGTACAGGTCCTCGGCTCACTCTACCACGGGCCTGTCTCCGAACCTACTCATGATGGGAAGGGAGACGGCCACGCCCTTGGGGTTGCTCTACCCGGAGCAATGGCCGAAAAAGGCAGACGGGGACTATGTGGCAGAAATGCAGTGGGAGATGGCAGAGGCGTTCGAGACAGCTCGGAGCTCGGTGGGCCGAGCTGTGGAGAGGCAGCGGAGGAACTACGATGGGAGGACGGACCACAAAACCATACCGGAGGGGAGCATGGTGTACTACTTCCACCCTCTGAAAAAAATGGGTCAGTCTCCGAAGCTGCAGTCTTATTGGACGGGACCATGGAGGGTAGAGAGGAGGATAGGGCAAGCGGTCTACGAGATCCGGAAAGGGGGGAGCCGGAAAGTGGTGCACTACGACGCCCTGAAGGAGGTCCTGCCGGAGGAGGACAGCGTTGGAGAGGCAAGAGGCGCCATGGAGTCGGGGCCGGCGAGGGACCAGAACAAGGCGACTCGGGGAGAGGAGGGGGTCGACATCATTCGGCGAGTGGCAGCCATGGTGTGGCCACCGACTCCCCCCGAGAAACCAGTGGAGGATGAAACCAGCATTTCCTGGGACAAGGAATCCCCCTTGTCAGGGGACAGGGAGTGGGTGGACCGTACTTCTCCTGATGAGGAGGGTAGGTGGAGGCGGAGACGCACGGAGGCGGAAAAAGAAGAGAGAGAGAGGGAGGATAGCTTGAAATAGGGCGAGGGAGGCCAGGAGGGCGGAGAGAAGGGCAGACCCGGAGAGGCAGAGAGCGGTGAAAAGATGGAGGATGACGTGGAACAATTTCCTGCGGTATGACGAGATGATGGAACAAGCAGGGGAGGACAACTGGCTGAATCTCGTGAGAGAAAGGGAGATGATCCAGGCCCAGCGACCAATAGCCGGAGAACCGGGGAAGGCAGGGGAGTCATCCGAAGTATGGGATCCACCAGACAGAGAGGAGCCGTTCCCATGCTTCTAGAGGGGGAGGTGGGTATAAAGAGGAGCGGAGCCGCTCCGAAAACCAGTCTGCAGCGAACTCCTGTAGTGAGCACTTCGATGAGAGACACAACCGACGACTATCACCATCAGAGACAGAAATGGCGAGCGGAGGACCGGAGACGGCGCCTCTGGAGGCCGGGCCGGGCTCCCTTTCGAAGTGGAGGTGCGATAGGTGCAGATTGAAGGAGGGAGGCCCCAAGTGGTGGTTTTCCTCCCGCTCCAACAGGGACAGGCATCTCAAGGCACACGAAAAGGACGTAAAGGGGTACGTCTGCCCGGTCGGGGGCTGTGGCCACCCGGCCAGCCGGCCGGCACTCGGAGTTCGGATAATAGGAACCGGAGAAGGTGGTGCTCCCAGACCCGGAGGCGGTGCAGCCAGGGGCAAGCCGCAAGAGGAAGCAGAGTACGGAGGAGAAGAAGCAGAAAGGGGCTGAGGGATCGTCAGATAAGAGGAAGAGGAAACCCAAGTCAGTGGTCGCAGCTCCGAGTAAATCCAAGCCGGGGGTCTCGGAGAAGGAGAGGACCCCAGTCAGCAGCCCGACCCAGGGGTACCCCGGAGAGAC
Organism: Acholoe squamosa; assembly: GCA_949317995.1. Lineage (NCBI taxonomy): Eukaryota > Metazoa > Annelida > Polychaeta > Phyllodocida > Polynoidae > Acholoe > Acholoe squamosa. Next base: position 13,134,866 of record OX439042.1, read on the forward strand.
AACTCCGCCCAGCCTCAACAAAGCTCTCCCGGAGGGAGGGGGCTCAGGGTCCACCACGGGAAGTAGGTGGAGGTCGCCGGCCATTAGCCTCGGCAGTCTGGGCACCATCAGCGGGCACGAGACGGAGCTGGCAGCCATCAACTTGGAGGTGCTGCTAGGGTACCGGACGCCAGAGAAGGCGCCTTCGGAGGGCAAGCCCCATACGCGGAGCGGTGGCCAGAGGAAGGGGCCGAATCTTGGCGCGTCTCCGAAAACCCAGCCGTTAGCGGCACTAGGAGTGAACCCAGAACGAGGGGAGCAACCAACTCTTGGGGGCAGCTTGATAACGACGGAGGAAGGGATACCGACGTACCTGACGCCCCGGCAGTTCCACAAAGTTGAGTGGATAATAAGGGAAGTGCATCGGGAGTACGGAGAGATAGGGGAAACGCCTAACCAGATGCTGCAGCGAATGAGGGGGTCCCCAGCCCCCGCGGGACTCAGTATAGCGGAGCTGGAGAAGCAGTTCAATGAGTTGTTCCCAAGACCATCTGAGGCCAGGTTGTTCCCAGCACCGGCGGCCGACGAAGTGGAAGGGGGGGAGCTGGGGTCAGGGGAAGGGGGGACATCAGCCAACCTCTGGGGCCTGGACCACTCCACCTCATCCCGGAAGAGCAGGCCTCGGACCAGCACCCTGAAGAGAGGATCGGAGCAGGCCGAGCCGGAACAGGTCTCGGGGGAAGAGATCGGAGGGGGGAGTCTAGCGACCAGGAACCTGACTTTACCATCATCCCCGGAGAAGGGCAGTAGCCGGGAGCAGCCCCCAACCGGGGAACCGGTGGCCAACATGTTCCGGGACGACCCCGACCTGGGAAAGGAGTACCTGGAGTTGCTGCGGCTCAGGGAAGGGAGGAGGCGAGAAAGGGAGGAGGCGGAGAGGTCCCGGCGAGAAGCGGAGAAGGTCAGGAAGGAAAAAGAGAAAGAGCAAGAGGAGGAAGCACTGAGAAAGAAGGCAGAAAGGGAGAGGCGGGAGAAGGAGGCGGAGCTGGAAAGACAGCAAGCGGAGGAAAAGAGGAAGGCAAGAGAGGCCGAAGTGGAAGCCAGTAGGAAAGCCACCCTGGAAACGCAAATGGGAGAGGGAGCAGACGAATCATCGTGTAAAGACAAGCTGCATCAAGTCCTCGGAGAGCACGCGAAGACGGGAAAGGACGTTGGGATTAAAAAAAAGACTTACCTTGGGACTGCAAAGACAGGGGAGGTCGGGCGGCGATCGGAAGGAGACCGGTCGGAGGAGCAGGCGGAGCTCCGGGACCAGGTTAACCAGAGGGGACGCCTCACGTAGCACTACAGAAGGTCCACCAGACTCCCCCACGACGACGGGGCCAGGCAGAGGAGAAGGTGAGAGTTGACCTGGGCAACCCGATATGGGCGGTGGTCCCGGATCATGGCATCTGCCTGGATTCAGAAGGGGGTGAGTTTTTAGTACAAGTCATCGCTTCCGAGAAAGAAGGGGAGGGGACAATCACAACGATTATGTTACCTGAAGGGACCCTGTGGGCAATAGGGCGACCGGGGGACTACTGCTTGCCTCTGGAAGGGGAGCCAGGGAGCCGGGTTGTAGTAGTACCGGACTGTAAGCTGAAACCAGGAGGAGACCAGCCCCGAGTCGTCTCTCCGCCACCAGTACAGAGGATACCACAGGAGGAATTAGCGAGGGCGAGAAGGGCGAAGAAAATGTTCTGGGTTCCGGAATATGACGGCCCAACGACGCTAAGGGCATAGGCAGAGATGCTAGGACTGAACCCGGACCTCACTCCGGACCTGGTGGTGGTCCCGGGAGGAGGGATGGGCACCGAGATACGGCAGCTGCCGGAGGGACAGTTTGAGGTCGTACAGACATATCGCACCCGGTTCGGGGAGCCAGTGGGATCGGCTCCCGGGAAGTTCTGCCATGAGTGTGGGAGTCGGCGGCAGCTGCCGGAGCCGAGCAACACGGAGCAGTCGGCAGCCCAGTCCAGTTATCTCCGGGTTCCAGTTTGACGTGCCTTCAGGGAAAGGCAGCAGCTATTCATCGGGGCGATCGGAGCACCCAGAGGCGGAGTCCTCACCAAGTCATCTCCGAGGTCCAGTTGACGTGCCTTCGTGGAAAGGCAGCAGCTATTCATCGGGGCGATCAGAGCGCCCGGAGGCGGGGTCCTCACCAAGTCATCTCCGAGTTTGACGTGCCTTCGTGGAAAGGCAGCAGCTATTCATCGGGGCGATCGGAGTGCCCGGAGGCGGAGTCCTCATCAAAGCTATCTCCGAGTTCCAGTGTGACGTGCCTTCGTGGAAAGGCAGCAGCTATTCATCGGGGCGATCGGAGCGCCCAGAGGCGGAGTCCTCATCAAGTTACCTCCGAGTTTGACGTGCCTTCGGGGAAAGGCAGCAGCTATTCGTCAGGGCGATTGGAGCGCCCGGAGGCGGAGTCCTCACCGAGTCACCTCCGAGTTCCGGAGAAAAGAAACGAGGCCAAGACAATGGAAGTTGTTTATTATTTATTCAGCGCCAAGGGGATCCGGCGCTTGTAAATATGTTATGTAGAAGTTAGCTACCCTTTTTTTGTTGTTTTTGTTGTTTTGCACCTCACCCCGTAGTGTTATATTAGTAGGGGAGAGTGTGGCGGTAAGACCGAGGGAGCACGGAGCCGAGTCGGAACAATCCTAGATGGGGCCGGCGGAGCTCCGGGCGCCCGGAGTCCGAGCCAAGGGATGGAGCGTCCGACGCTGGGTATGTGACACCAGCGTCGGAAGCTGCGGTGGCTATAAAAGCGTGTGTGCGTGTAGTTTTGGGGAGACAGTTTTCCAGTAGAAGGCAAGGCGGACACACGGCAGAGAAATAACACGACAAAGCCTCCGAGTAGGAGTTAGATGGTGTGGCCAGGTGCCAGGGTTTAATAAACTGTTGAATTGTATGTTCCGAGTTGTGTTGTGTTTACAGGAAGGACGAATCGGATAATCGCTACAATATGTTTAAAAATTCAATGGTTAGTTAATGTAATTAATGAAATCATTAGCTCAATACACTTAAAACTAAGAAACCTGACTCAAATCCATAAGCTAATGCAGGACCGTCATCAGATGTGGCCAGGGTGTTAATAGTGTAAAGGAAATAAAGGCTAACGCCGAGTAAGGTTCAATCAATAATGTCTTACTTTATTCAGGGGCCACAATCGTGGCCCGCCCTTAGGCTTAGGAACACCGGTCTTTTATTCTGCTGCACTATATCAATACACCCAGCTTGCTAGCTCTTCCGGCGGACAGCTTCTCGAACTCCGTCGGATCTGCTCTTGTCTGCTGTATCTCTCTAGTACGTCTGCTCGGCTGAACTCCAACTCACTCCCCCCTGGTTTCCCATTCCGTTCTGTCTTTTATACTCCCCTCCTGACACCGCGACGTCACACCCCAAGCCACGCCCACTTAGTCCCAAATAAGGCAGCTTCCGCCCATAGAGGCGCCCCCCGGTGTCGACCGTGCACACTACATCTGAACTCTCCGCCGGATAGGCTCGTCTCTCCACGCACTATGCGTCTACTCCTCCTATTACAATAGGGTGTACCCATTGTCTTAGTGTCATGGTGTAACATAATGACATGCAGTGCACACACACCGTCGCCCTATCCTTCCACCTGCAGCATCTTCCACTGCGTTGTCTTATCCACGTATAGTTTACCGAGCCTGGTCACAGTGTGTGATAGATTATTTGATATATCAGGGGCTCTGCCTCCAAATCCCATTTCTCTTTCCTTTTCTTTTTCTCTTCTCTTGAAAACTATATCCACTTGCACAATGAACCGTTTTACCTTTACTATTGGTAGGTATGTATTTGGAAGTCAGGGGTTCAAATGCGGAAAACTACCCAATCTTGCTGCCTTAAAAAGCGCTTATAGTTTGTTAGTAGGTTGTACCTCATGTTAAAAAAGACAGGTTTTAATTGACCTGTTTGCTAAGTTATTTCTAATATCAAACTGCCAAACGTGTCTGTGTTTTCAGGGCCAATGACCATTATAAAGAAATAGACACTTGATCTGTGGCCTTTACAAATTACAAAGATGATGGTTTCACTCCTTACTCTCAAATTGACGTTTTTGGCTAGATTGACCCATTTCGTTTTGCCAAGGCATTGACCAATTTGATGGGTCATTCTCTTCGGTCAACAAGACCTAGTGATTAATTGCTTCATATTATTAAAATGATTAGATTGACATGGTCGTTTCTTGTGAAGAATAATTACCCTAATCAATCTATGACCTTAGACCGGTGAAGGTCGGTAGGCGCTATACAAATATTAACAGAGCATGGCTTTTTGTTCTTGCTTTGTCATGTGTATTCCACACGATACCAATTATAAAAAAAAAAAAAAAAAAAGAACTACCACGTATGCCAAAGTCAAGCCCGAGGCATTAGGTTATTTGCTAAAATAATGCTTTCACAGCAATATCACATATGCATATATATATATATATATATATATATATATATATATATATATATATATATATATATATATATATACATGCATGTAGACCCAAAGTTATAGTCATTGAATACAGCCAATCTTTTGATTTTTTGTCACTTTACCGAACATGGGAAACCAATGAGCGGATATTGTTGTATGGCTATTAAATAACCTTCATGGAAATATGTATACACATTTGCATACATTATTAGTTAGCATTAAATGAGTTAGATGGATGCAACAACTATATCGACACATTCTATACATACTGCAAAATCTTCTGCAGGAGAATATACGTTTTCCATGATATTATTAAGATCTCTATCATTCTTGGCAAAAGAGAGTTCAAAGGAAGCTCTTGAAATATTTCCAGAGCCTAACAGACATAAGAAAACAATCTTGGCAAAATATGCTTCAGTGAAACCTTCGGAGATATTTCCCAGAACCTAACAGGCATAAGAAAGCACCTCTACTGTCTCCATGGCTATATGATTAATCACACGTCATTAATTGATGCTCCTATTTACATAAATTAAACATCAAATCCAACCTACCCAGTCAGGCCAGGTAATGATATATGAGGCCTTATGCTCAACGCTATAAACTGTTTCTTTCCATATAATCCCTTATCAAAGCAATAGGAGTAGAAAGTGGACTATGAGAGAAATAAAAAAAAACTTGATTGTTTTTCATGCAAATTACTGTATTGATTTTTACCATGGAAACTATCAACAGTTTCCATGAGAGATTTTAGTTTCAAAGAAAGTATTCATCTAAACAAACTTGTCAATCTGGTCGTTTTTTAGTTATGAAATCACCCCCTAAAAATCAAACTAAAATTAATTCTTTACCTTGTGTTTACAAGATGCTGACTATTTTCTATCAATCTATTTCCAATATTACAGTGCCAAAAGGATCTCTATTTCCAGGTCCAGTTACCCGTTATAGATAAACAGAGACTTGATCTGTGGCCTTTCCAAATTACAAAGGTGATGGTTTCACTCCTCACTCTCAAATTGCCTTTAGCGGTTTAATTAACCCTGTCAAGGCTGGTAAGGCATCGGTGCATCATTCCCTTCAGACACCAGGAGGGGGTGAGTCTCCTCTCCAGCACAATATCTGTGCATCACACTCAAGCTACCAGAGTCAGCCCGATGCATAATTGCACTATTTAATCTTAAAAGTTTGAACGCTTTAAAGACCAAATAATGCCTCTGTGTCTTCCTGCATTTGTCATCAGCATGCACTGGTCATGCAGTACCGGTGAGTCTTCTGAGAACTGTTGATTTCTGTGTTTGTTTGATCACATAAATGGACATCAAATTACTCTCTCACTCTAAGAAAAAGCTATTGAATCTACCAGGGATCCTCAGAAAACTGAACAATGAACCACCGTGATTGCATTACAGTAAAGCAGAATAGATTCTACAGTTAAGCAGTACAGTACACACTGTGGTACAAGGAATCTCTGTGGAAATAACGGATCTCTAGCAACATTTGGACAAAGATTTTACCATTATTTTGACAATATTTTTTCACAGTGCGCTGAATCAGCAAAGCCCATTTATCATCAAGTACCGTAAATTCTCTCGCATTAGCCGCAGAATCCAAATCATATTTAGGCTTATAGGATTGGCCTTATGTAAGGGTGCGGCTTATATGAGGGGTGCTTACACCATAGAACAGTACTTAAACTGTCAATTTTCAAGCCCCAGTTGTGCCTCATAGCCTCCTTTCAAACTCAGGGTGCGGCTTATACCAGGGGTGAGGCTTGTACGAGGGAATTTATGGTACTCTGTGGCCAAATTTAACTCAATCCCAAAAATTAAACAGTCTAGAGGTTGTATAGATCTGTGCCAGTTTTCTATGAAGAGACATTTTGTGGTTGTTTTTCGGTGGATTTCCGGTGGATTTCTTTTCAATTTTTCTATGTATGATGCATAAATATGGCTATGTTCAAGAGAGATGCTGTTACATTTTTGTGACTTGACTGAATCTTCTTCATAGAGCCGAGATAAAGGGCTATCAACAGAATAAAGTGTTATAATGTAATTCTGACCTTCCCAACTGACGCTCCCCACTGAAATATACTGGTACATCGTTGGGCGTGCAGAGTCATACCAAAAATACAGTTTAATATCCTTTTCTGGCCCACACGAAATCAAGTGTGTGCCTTCATATTATATCAAAGCACTATATTTGAGTTAATCAGTCCTGGATGATGATTCATAAGTTAAATAATTATAAGACATAGATTTTGCTTGAAAACGATCAGGTTTATGAGAGAAAAAAATCTCTTGATCGTTTTGATGCAATTAACAACATACTGTATTGATTTATACCATGAAAATTATAAACGATTTTCATGAAAGATTTTCGTTTCAATAAAAGTATTATTCCCAGTATCATGTCAATCTGATCATTTCAATGAAGGGATATTCTTTCAATGTTATGAATTGACCCCCCTGGTATGTAATTCCGTCCCTGCCAAGAGCCTAGAGATTTATCATGGTGTTATGTACCAATTATAATCAATACACTAAGGCCTGATATAATACCCAGCTGTTGTATGAGGCCAAATAAAGGAAATTGTATTCTTCAGGCCACCCAAACTTACCCATAGATCAATACAGCAAGAAAGGGTAACTTCTCAGAGGACTTGTGGATAAAGCTTTTGGAGTGCCATATTCATGCATCATGCACTAATGCATTAGCGGCCTTTAGATTTAAATGTACTGTAAAAAAAAAATGTCATCGAAATAACGAAGGATTCCTCATCCCAAAGCTTTCAGATATCCATCGTTATAGAGATTTTATTATTCTCCTAGAGATTCCTTGTAACACTGCACTGCCACCTTGAGTTTCTTGTAAAAACTACACTGGCCCCCTGTTATCTAATTACTGTAGTTCACTGTTCAGTTTTACAAGGACCCCTCGTAGATTCAACAGTTAATTTTTACAGTGTGATAAAATCCCGCAACATGAAGCACACACTACTAGTATCTATTTTTGGCCTGGGACTGGCGTCACGAGCGGCTCTAACACCTGTTGACTGCTCTGGGTTATTGTTTGAGCAGTTTTTAATGAGACTCTTCTCATGTTTGTAATAAGAGGTCATTGTGCACGCCACACGGGGGACCACACAGGGGATCACGCAGGGTCATCGATTATAGGTGATTTATTATATGGACTTAACTTAAGGCCTGCTGTGTGTAGGCTGTAAGGAGAGCTGTAATGTGATAAGTTGCTTACAGTAGCCATGCGCAAGTAGACAGAAGGGATAATCCATGTGGAGGTGCTTCGGCTATCCTGACTCTATGCCTGTTCAGATTTCTTTACAAATTCGGAGAATTGGAAATTGATGGATGACAAATTAGTAAGCTAATGTGTTCAGTGGTTTGGAAATGACAAAGTATAATCGACCAATAATCTGCGTCTTAATGCTGTTTTCTACGAAAATACCATCCTATTTCCATCATGACTTCTTGTTTTTGAGTTAAAAATGTGTGCCAGATTTAATAAACCACTGCTGTTTTAAGTGGAGAAAGCCCATCAGGCGGGGTATTTCTTGAGAAACTTCCGCTGCACCCTTCAAGTCGTACCAGAATCCTCTTAGGAATGGCAATTGTAGGTGTAAGGTTGTGAGTGATCGTTGTACCGGGGTACCTCAAGAAATTACCTCTTGGCAAAGTTATAGCTGCATAAATCCCCCTTTCTTTTTTATTTTGCTGAACTACTGTAGGGAGGGACTTGTTGAAACAGTTCTTAGATTGAACAATGCAGAATCTGATCACTACTCTATATATTTAATGCAAAGTTTTAAAACCAAAAATTAGTAAGTCAGGTAATAGACATAACGTGTGGTGGTTACAGTCAAACAGTCACGCCCCAATTTATCTTTTAGGAAAGGTGTTCAATACAATAATTTCTACTATCAGGAGGGTGTTCCTCCTACGGTAAATAGAGCTGTTAGTATGTGCCCTCTTTTCTAAACAAGTCATGCTCTGTTTCACCATTCAACTTGCACTCACCAAATTATCATGAAAAGTCTTGTTTAAAATAAAGAGCGCTGGACTTTCAGGTACATACTCGTGTCACACACTCTATACTTTACTATACTGACTGACTTCTCCTGACTAGGTACTGTAGGGGTATGGTATTTACACTTTACGTTCATGTACCCGTGGGACTCAGACCTAGGTCTTCGGGTGTAGTGGGGGAGTCCGGATGGCAGGTGGCAGCACCTGCCTCTGGGTTCGTATCCATTACACCAGGGGGCCTATCACTCGTCCGCCACACGTCACGTGGCCGGTCTGAGTTTCGCGGGCTTTTCCCCTATATAAGGCTGGTTCTACCCCCATGTTCTTCAGTAGTGGTTTTACCCACTGCTCAACCAGGTCGTTACCCGAAAGGGTAACTGAATGCCCTAGTAGCATGTAGTTCTCTGAGGCTGTGATCGTATGTAACATAAGCTATGAAATACAAGCTCGGTTGCCTACCCGGAAACTTTTCTCTCTCTTCGTTATGATTTAATCTAACTTAACGAGACGAACCATTACACTGGTGCCGTGACCAGTTGGTCTTCGGGTAAGCGCAGTCAGAAATGACTGAGCTGAGCCCAGTTAGGGGAAATGGCCCAAATCACGAGCTAAACTCCCTGATGGAGGATGGTGAAATCAAGTCACCACCCTAAGGAACAGAGTGGAGAAATCCACTGGAACACTACCCTGATGGGTTAGAGGATGTAAGAAAAAACTTACATGATGAACTGGATGAATTTGGGGACTCCTTATTCATGCCAGGAGGTACTTCGAAACCTGCACCTATGCATAAAAGTACTGCTCAATTTGGTAAACTACCATTTGAAGTACCAAAACCTAGTGCAGGTATGTTTGAAACTCCATATAGTTCTTGAATTAAACATAAAAAATGTGGATTCGAAAAGAACAAAATGGACGAGCTTGAAGACATGAGAGCTGAATACGAGAAGATCCAAAGGTCTTATTACATTGACCGAAACTCGAGACAAAATTCTGACTGAAAACAAACAGTTGATATCAGAACGTCTTGATTACGATCAAAGTTGTAGACGCCAACAACGATTGTTATTGGATCAAATGGAGAAGGAAAAACAAGATTTCCAACTCCAGCACGAACAGTATCGTGATGCACTACACACAGCGGATCTGGAACACAGAGCCTCGTGTGATGAGTTGAATAGAACTAAACAGGAGTTAAATTCAACTCAATCGGCCTATGGCAAGTATCAAGAAGAGCTGATGAAAATTGAATCAGCCTTCAAGGATGCTCGGAAAACGTATCAAAAACAAACCGACGAGCATGAAAAACTCAAAGGTCAATGGATACGAGAATCCACAGATTTGGCTGCCAAACAGACAAAAATGATGGATGATTATTCCGAACTGGAAGCTAAAGCTATCCAGATGTCAAAGTATCTAGAAGATACTGGTCGTGCAGTAGGCACTCTTGAATCAGACTTCACTGTTTCAGGAATTGCCCTAAACACGACGAGTAACCAGATGAACTCTTTGAGGGGCGATGACGGGGTAACAGAGACAACTGTACCTCGTTACGAAGGAGTAAAGAGCCATCAGGTTAGATTTACGGATAATACCTCAAAACCTCTTGGTTTAGGTACGGGAAATAGTGGGGGTGACTCTGCGAGTGGAGCTAAACAAAACCACTCGGCAAGAAACTCCACCTTTGACGGCGGATGGCCACAACAGTCACCTTTAGGGGGACCAAATGGCCCGTATGCCCAGTTTGGATGGAAACAGTCCCAATCAGGAACAAATCCGTCCAAAAGTACCACCCGGAACATGTCCGGAGGAACAACCGGATGAACATCCGGGGATTCCAGTACAGCTGGGGGGCAATCCGGATGTGATCAAGGATCCGGACCCTCAGGAGATGGTTCCAGAAGCAGACCCTCTGCCAATGGGACTGGTTTCAATGATGGAAATCAGTCACATGGAACAGGAGGAAACACTAATTTCAATAGTGGTTCCTTTAGCTTTGGTGGAAACACACAATCCACCAATAATCCAGGGCCAACTCCTCAAACCGGCGGATACACCTTCTCGCAGGTGCCTCCATATGGAACAGGGGGATCAGGGGGTGGAGGAGGACCACCACCGGGAGGCTTTGGAGGTACTTATGTTACGAATCCTCCAAGGAAAAAGAGACTCAGTCGCCGAGTATCTCTTTCTCCAGGGTTACAAGCGCTGCATGACTCTAATGCAGCGATTGCTAACTTAGGTGTTGATTGTTACAATCAAGGTCTGGACGATACGGAGATCATGGAATGGAGTAGGGGTTTAACCCTTACTGGATCCACGAATCCGGCTCGTAGAGTAGCTAAGATACCTACCCCCTTTAATGCCAAGAACCCTTGGAAGGAGGAGTATCAAGGCTGCGCGGATGTCTTTAACTGCAATGGATGGGGCAAAGCGGAAGCTCTCCCTTATCTAGTATGCTGGTTAAAGGAAGGTGACGGGAAAGGAGCCGTGGAACGATGAAGAGATTCTCAAATTGTAGGACTCTTGGCCCATATGAAATATGATGAACTCATAGAGATTGCTTCATATTTATATGGGAATATAGTTGGAGAAGATCCTTGGCTGACGTTCACTAAAAGAACACAGAAACCTAAGGAATCTGCCAAAGTGTTCGGCTTAGAATGTCAACGACTGTTGCATAAAGCCAGACCTCAATGGAGATTAGATGATGAATGCTTCCTAGATGAAATGTTTAAACAATTCATAGAAGGATTGCGGAATCAGGAACACAGGACAGTAGCCTGTGAAGCTTGGAAGAATGATGCCTCTCTGACAGATTTATTCCAGTCCCTAGATCATTATGATCGAAAGGCCCGTATCTTTGCCGGAAAGGTACCTCAACGGATGTCAGCAATGATAATCCCGGAAGGAATACCCGAAACCGATTCATCCAAATCAGGGAAACCTGACGAAGATGAAAACGTTGGGGCCGTTGGCCAAGGGAACCCCCGGTACAACCGGAACTGGGGAAAGAAGCCGGGTTACGTCAAGGAGAAAGCGATTACCTCCAAATCTCCTGTGACTCAACCTGATACCAAACCTACTACCAGTCTATCTTTATCAGAGGACCTGGTTAACAATTTGGTAAAGAAGATTCCTAAGCCTGATAGGAGCGTGGTGACATGCTTTCGATGTCAGGAAACTGGGCATTATGCTGCCGAGTGTAAGGCAGATAAGCCAGTTTACAGAAACACTCGTTACCGGAACAATCCGAGTAAGGAGGACTCAGTGAAGAAGGAAAACTGAGAGGGGTGTCCATGAAGGCAACCGGATTACCCCCCGAATGAGTGATTGCCATGACTGCCAGCCTATCGCCACTTGCGGTACTGGTGAGAATCCTCTAGCGATTTTGCCCAGCAGTGAAGCTAAGGAGCCTGATCAGTTCCTTACTCATGAGGCTGGGGAGACTGATAGTACACCAGGTGTCAAGAACCGGCAGAAGAACACAGAGGGGAAACCCGATATCAGTCCAGAGGGAGCGGCCAATGAGTTGGCCAGGGTGGGGTGTGCCCAGTTCCCCCCGGGTCATCCTTGTCTCGAATTCTTGAAGGGATGTGGATTTGACCTCGGCGCTAAGACGGAACTTGCTAAGTACGCAAGTAGTCCTACCTACTTGAAAGGTAGGAGGTGGTATGCAGTTGTATCTGTGAGTGGTAGATCCGCTGAGTTTCTTGTCGATACGGGTGCTAGCCACTCCTGTATTGCTAAGAGATTCTACGATCTTTTGCCTACGAATCATGAAACTTTCACAACGGAAGGAAATGCTCGTACGGCCGACGGTAGCATGATACAAACGTTCGGTAGAACATGTATGAGGTTCAGTCTACAGGAAGATAAGGACTTCATCCTTACTCCTACTGTGGCGAACATCGCGGATGATGGTATACTCAGTCTGGATTTTGCTGCATTATATGGAGCAAGGTTAGATTCCCAGAGGGGAATATTGGAAGTGAGAGACCCGTATCATCTCGAAGTACAATGTGTACTTAGGCAAGTAAGCAGTGTAGCCAGTGTAGCCCAGACTGTTAAGATAGCGAAGACAGCCTGTGATGTCTTATGTCGAGCGGACAGACAGTTTTCAGGAAAAACTGGAGTTGTAGAGCCAGACATGGCAAGGTTGTCAAGTATCGGATTGGAATCCGCTGACGTTCTAGTAGCTAATGCTGCTTGGACAGTGGTCCCTATATCCAATACCGGTAATAAGACTGTCTACGTACAGAAGGATACGATCCTCGGGTCGGGTGTCCTCTCCGAATTGGTAGAAGACTGTAAACATGTTTCGGCACCCGGAGTCCCTTCCTCACCCGAAAGGAGTCCGGAACTAGATACTCTAGTAGCCGAAAGCCATGTAGAAAATGATGAACAACGTGAAGCTCTAACTGACTTGTAATACAAGTACCGTAAAGCTTTTGCAGCACCAAGTGAAAAATTGGGGCATACCGATAAGGTACTGCATACGATTGACACTGGTGAGAATGAACCTTTTAAGATTCCTTATAGAAGACTCCCACTAGCCAAAAAAAGGGTAGCTGAGGAGGAGATAGCTAAAATGCTTGAACAGGATGTAATAATTCCATCAACCAGACCTTGGTCTAGCCCAGTGTGTATGGTGACTAAGAAAGATGGTACCATCCGTTTTTGCATAGATTACCGGAAATTGAATGGTATGACCAAGAAGAATTCATATCCCTTACCCCAGATTGACGAGACTATAGACTCCCTTGGAGGTAAGCAATGGTATTGCTCTCTAGACTTACAATCCGGGTACTGGCAAGTGGGTATGCATCCGAAAGACATGGAGAAGACGGCCTTTTCCAGTCATGTTGGGTTATTCCAATATAATGTGATGCCGTTTGGATTGTGCAATGCACCGGTGACATTTGAAGCCATGATGGAAACTTTATTAAGTGACCTATTATGGAAGAAATGTCTCGTCTATCTAGATGATGTGATTGTCTTTGGGAAGACATACGAGGAATGCTTGAAAAATTTAGGTATGGTTCTGGAAAGGATCATAACTAATGGCTTGAAGCTGAAGCCCAAGAAATGCGATCTTTTCAAAAGATCTATTAATTACTTGGGATGAATAATCTCGAAAGAAGGGATTAAAGCCGATCCGGAGAAACTGGATGCCGTGTCAAATTGGCAAGCACCCACGAATGCGAAAGAAGTTAGATCCTTCCTCGAATTCTGTTCCTATTACCGGGACTTTATCCCAGGATATTCAAGGGTTGCCTTTCCCATCCAGAGTTTGTCCCACTGGACACCCAGAGTGAGAAAGGAACGATTCCCTGGGGGATCCGAGCAAGACGAGGCCTTTATGAAAATAAAGGATTTGTTTGCAAGTACACCTGTGTTGAAGTACCCTACGGAGAATGATCATTTCATTCTAGATACTGATGCTAGTAATGAAAGCATAGGAGCCGCCCTTTCTCAGGTCCAGGATGGGGTTGAAGTTCCTATAGCCTTCGCTAGTAACACGTTGAGTAAATCTCAAAGAAACTATTGTACCACTAAACGTGAGTTGTTGGCTGTGGTGGTCTATACGAAGAAGTTCAAGCACTTTTTGTGGGGGAGTGATTTCACTCTACGGACTGATCACTCTTCCCTCAGATGGTTATTGAACTTCAAAGATGCAGAGGGGATGATAGGTCGCTGGTTAGCGCACCTATCCGAATTCGGTCTAAATCACAGCCAGATTGAACACCGAGCCGGGGCAAAGCATTTGAATGCAGATGCTTTGTCTAGAATCCCAGTGAGGAAATGTGCAAATGCTGAGTGCACTGATTGTGGAGCACACAATGCTGTGTTGGCAGGGGTTCGAGTCCCTTTCGAAACCCATCCGGAACATGTCTTGAATTGGTCCTTGGAGACCATCCAACAGTTCCAGGAGTCTGATGCAGTCACATCACGTTTGATTAAGTTCCTTAATCAGAGTATCTGTCCTCCAAGACCCGAAGTGTCATTGGAGAACAGAGAGATGAGACGATTCTTAGCTCAATGGGCCGAGCTGGAAGTCCGGGATGGTATTCTGTTTCGATGGAAGAACCATTCTAATAGGAAGAAAACCGTGCAAGTTGTCATACCTAGTGCTATGCGACGAGATATTATGTATTTCTGTCATGGGCATAGAACTAGTGGACACTTTGGAAAGAAACGGTCTCTAGAACGTCTAACCAGACGATACTATTGGCCCGGCATGAGTACAGATCTCACCCGATGGGTAGAGACCTGTCCCGAGTGCTGTAAGAACAAAACAGGACCCGGGTTAGGCAAACTGCCATTATCCCAGGAACTGTTTGGTGTAAGGTTTGCTAGAATAGCTGTTGACATTATTAGTGGGATTCCCCCCACTCCTAGTGGCAAAACGTGTATGATGGTCGTGTCTGATTATTATACCAAGTACACCCGAGTGTTTCCTTTACCGGATCATAAGGCTGTTACTTGTGCTATGGCCTTTGTAAAAGGGTGGGTGTTGCACCTAGGTGTCCCACGCATGTTACATAGCGACCAGGGCAGAGAATTTGAGTCTAGTCTGTGGCAGGAGATGTGTAATTGTCTGGCAATCTGCAAGACAAGAACTAATCCCTATAGGCCACAGAGTGATGGACAGGTAGAGAGATTCAATAGGACTTTGATCCAAGTATTGAAGTCTCTAGTAAATGAGCAGATGGATGATTGGGATGAACAATGTGAATTCGTGGTACATGCTTATAATGGCACTGTACACTCGAGCACAAATTGTTCTCCTAATCTCCTCGTTTTTGGAGAGGATTTGATTATGCCAGCAGACTTAGTGTTTGGCGTAATAAGAATGAATCCGGAAACCCCTTGCCAGGTGATGTTTGTAGAATCCCTACGGGATAATTTCAAACAAGCCTATGAGAGGGTTAGAGACGAGTTGCAGAAAACTGCGCGTTGGCAGAAAATTGGCTATGACACAGGTCTAAAAGCTAGATTTTTTAATCTAGGGGATAGAGTACTGCATCTACACCAACCTCTGGCCAACCTGAAATTAGTCAGCAATTGGGATGGACCTTTCACTATAACTCAGGTTATTAGTGATTGCACAGTGATTATTAAATCACAGCTTGGTAAATGTTACAAGTCAAATGTAGCGAGACTACGCCCATGGAGAGGGAGGGATACCTCCACCGAAATGTACGGCGATGGTCTATTGGAAGTAATGGAACAGAGTCGTGTTAAGCAACTCGAAGTGGTACCGACCCGAAAGCGAGGACCCGGGCGGCCATGGAAGGTTGCAGACCCGAAGAGGGTGGTGCCCCCTGTCGTAACATCCGGAAAACAGGGGAAGATACAAAAAGTCTCGGCAGGCACAGGTAAAAATAATAAGGCTAAGAAGACCTTGGAAAAGGCTCTTATGGATACCAGGTCAATAAAAGAGGCCTCAAAACCTCTTAGACGCAGTCCAAGGTTGCTAAAGACCGCCGTAACCTAGCCTGTTAACACAACGAGTGTGTTGTCCTGTACTGTGTACTGTTATATGTTGTAACCTAGTTCAGTGTATATTTGAGCCGGTCATGAGTTTCTGGAAAAGGTGCTATGACAATGTACCCATGGTTTTGGACGGATAATCCGGTGGATATGCCTATGCTATCCATAAACTCCATAATACCTAGCGAGTTGTCATGGTTGAACCCTGAGTACGGACAGACGACCGATCGGGTATTGTATTGTTTTTATGTAAGGGCGCGTGACCTAATTAAGGGCACGCGGGAAAGTTGTTGACCCATTTTCGAATGGTCACGTGAGGCGCCGGTTTGATCATGCGCAGCGATTCAAGTTCGAGTATCCCGCCATATTGTCTTATTCCTGCGAAGGAAGAAGACGTGGCCGAGGGTGGTCTTACTCTTGTTGGAGTTTGATAGCCCGTGACAGCCGTGTTTCGAGGTGTGCCCTCGTTAAAAGGCACCCGCCTTTCACTGGGTAAGCAGTCCTTACTGCTTATCCGGTGGATTGGGATATTTAATCCCCGAACAGCCACTTCTGTCGATGGCAGAAGAGGCCGTCCGCCTTGGCGGTGGTGCCGGGGCTAGCACCCCGCCGGAGTATGGAAGTGGTTCTCCCCAGAGTCCCACTTATACATACGACGATCAGCAATACAATGCTGATTGTGATCAGATGGATCAACAAATGAATGTTGATCAGTACTTCTCTAGAGTAGACGATAGCGACGTAGAATCGTTCTATGACGCGTCCGACAACTCCAGACAAGTTAGTCCTGAACGCCGAGGTGTTCAACAAAGAACTGATGTAGGTGAGCCTTATGTAGCCCCTCCATCCGAAGGTTTGAGTGGAGAGCCAGCAGGAGTCCAGTCTCATGACAGGGCTCTGATGCCACCTCCCCCTCAATTGCCGCCCCGTCTGGGTGGGAGTACCTCATCTGGTGCTTTGGGACCTGCTTCTCCGGTTGACAGGCCAATGTACCTAGAGCTGCCCCTCCCAGACAGTCCAGAATGGAATGATGTAGCCGGTCCCTATGACGGACGGATGTTAGCAATTTCTGAGGAAATGCTGATACCCACCTGTTATGGGACGCCCAGAGAGGTTGACGAGCGTGTTGTCAACGCAATCTGGGAATGTGCTCATCCGCAATGGGCTAATACCTTTCGGGAGGCCTGGTTGATGGATTACCATCAGATGGCCAAAGGACTGGTAGTCCACTTATGGTTCCGTAAAGCCGTCTGGGATGCAGAAATGGCTTTCCGAAGGAATACCTCCTATAGGCCTTCCTACGTGTCTGACAAAACAGGTTACACCGGTGTCAAGGCAGATGAGGTCTCTAGATACATAGATAGAGACAAGATCCTAATGTTAGGCACAGCGGATGAGTATGAAGCAGCAGGTAGCACTGTTGTGGATTACTGTCCAGGGGTCCCCATTACGTCTCAAACCATTGAGGCGGAGGAGGCCCGTATTGGTGTGTCTCCACTAGACAGATTCGGGGTGATTCAGGACCTTGTAGTACGTCTATTGGAGAGGCAGTATCCACTGGCGCATCCGGAGCTAGTACCCGGACCCGCACCCATGCAGGTAACAGCCAAGATGGCCGATCGGATGGACCGTCTCATGTCTCCTGCTGTAACTCCTACCTTGGGAGACGCAGCAGTAGTACCTGAGAAGGTTCCATCTGGTGCAGGTGATTCCCCTACAACAGCTCAGTCTACTGCTACGAAGACTGAGGTGGTAGGGAAAGCAGCTGGTGGAAAGGGCAAAGGAACCCCCACCAAAGGTAAGGGTAAAGGAAAACGGTCAGGAACCGAACCCTCTACCAGCACGAGTGTGGCCGACAGTACCCGAACCCGTCAGGTGTCCCCACGCTCGGCCAATAAGAAGGGAGCTAAGGCTTCAGATGTCTCCGGCAACGAGACGGATGCATCCGAGCCCGGCACTTCTACTAACGGCACATCCCGCAGGCGGAATAAGAAGAAGGTTAACCAACGCAAACCTGAACCTATCGAGGTAGATGTTCAAGCAGAAACTCCAGAAGCTGAACCGGCTGTCCCAACCGTAAAAGTTGAGCTCGGTGTGCCAATCGTCAAGCTACACGACGTAATGGCCGATTTGAGTGGAGACGCTCAAGATGCCACAGCCCAGGTTCTCGCGGGTCAACAACCCGTTGTGCAACCTGTGGATGTACCATCCGACCCGGAGGGAGAGGAGCCGGTTGACCCAGTTGTGGATGCCACTCCGACTGATGAGCAAGAGGCTGCTATCTGGGCAAACGCCAATAGCAACTTTGCTGACTTCATTCCTCTACACAGGGGACACCTGAAGGGGAGTAAATCCGTATGGAGACTGCCCCCTCGGATCACCTGTGAGAGGCGTGAGGACATGGAGGAGTGGCTTCGCAAGAAGCTCTCCGATAGAAAACCGGCCAACATGTACTGGATCTATTGGGAATTCGTTAAGAATTCACCCAATGGCCTGTACAATTATGACCAGAAGGGCAAGCTAAAGTTTGCTCTAGATGAGTACTACGGGGAGGATCGTAAGGATTGTCCCTTCCAACGTTGTACTCAAAGTGAAGGTGAGGTTGAATTCTTCATCGAGAAAGACGAGTTCCTTCATCATCTCGTGGAGGTTCACATGCACCAGAGGCCGGAATATGTCTGCGACAGGGAAGTTGGCAAGAAATGTGCTAAATGCACAGGATGTGTCACTCCCCGACGCGGAGACATGGTCCGGCACTATGTGACTTCGCATGGAGAAGGCCTAGAGGCAGCCATAGATAGAGTGATGAAAATTCACTCTGAACTCTATGGTAACCTCAAGGGCCTCAATGCCGAGAAACTGGCTTCCCTCACGCCGAGTACGAAGCAGTTTGCGCCTACGGTTCCTGGTACTAACCAGAAACTAAAGGCTCGGTTTGCCCAGACTCCTGGGTCCGGCAAACTAGAGTACGCTCAGGAGGAGTACGATCTGTTGAACGAATGGAGGAGCAACAAGGCCCGCCGCCGTGGTGGGGCTTATGTAACTCCATCCGGAGAACCGTTCTGAAGCCGCAGGGATTACCGCCAGGGACCTTCCGCGGCAGATAGGAAGAGACAGGCGTCCGAATCTCCAAGCCGAGCCAGGTCACCACTGGAGGTGCTGGAGAGACAGACGAATGGGGGAAGGAAGAAGCCACATCTTCCGTCTCCTACTGGAACTCCTTCCCATTATGGACGAGCACCAACCCCACAAGGTGCACAGAACCCGACATTCTTTGGTGTCAGTGAACCGGGTGGTCAGTCCTCCCGGAAACACGCGCCTTTGAATGTCAAAGACCCGAAGCAGTACCCTGCTATGGGCCCACCAGGACCAGAGATGCAAACTTTTTGATCAGTACAGGAGGGTCAAGCAGGAACTGCCGACAGTAGGAGGTCAAGCTCCCCGACCAACAATGAGTGCTGTGGTGAGACAACGTCCACCTGCGCCATTGTTGACTGTCACAGACCTTAGAAGGGAATTGTCGCGGTTGCCCCTGGCTCAGGGACTACCAAATCAAGGCCCTCCTACGACCACCGCTAGTGTGGCTACTACTGCGGTTGCTTCTTCGCATACGCGTGTAGCTGTCACTGCGAGTGGGTCTGGAGCACAGCCGAAGCCTCAGGGTCAGGTACCCCCACCTGGTGCTGTGGTTCATCGGCCTAATGTGATCCAGACAGTGGAGACCTTCTTCAAGAAGGAGGACAAATTGTCTTGCAATATTCAGAGCAAGCAATTTGAGACGTTACAGCACCATCTGGAAAACCTCCATCTGGATATGTACCGTCGGACCGTGTCGAGCACTCTCCAGTGCATTGACGCGATCCAGAAGTCAGAGATCAACCGGATCTCTACTCAGATAAAGGCGGATGTTGCCAAGGATAAGCAGGAGGCTGCTAATCTGCGGCAGGAAGCCTTATCCGAGAAGGAAACAGCTTCTCAGATGCTCGACCTAGAACGAGCAACGAACATGAAGAACCAGCAAAAGTTCTTCAAGGTTTTTGGAGTTATCATGGATAACTGGGACGGCACACCTGGGCATGCTTTGAGCCGGTTCGAAGCACGCCAAAAAGGTGAAACTAACACCTGCTGTCCCCGCATTGGCACCTACGGATGGAGCTGGTGTGGACCCTCCCGTTCAGCCACAGGCTCAACAACCGGGTCCAAACCAGCCACCCGAGGAGAACATGGAACAGTGAAAACTGTTGCATGAAGATTGGACATAATTGTGTGTCCCGAGGTGCTATTACCTATGTATTGTTGGATAGGAAACCATTTTTTATCCAACCCGTATTGATTCGGGTACCAAACTGTACCCTAATCCGGAAACTGAAAACAGAAGGAGAAAAACAAGTCACTCTGGAGGAGGAGTACGAATGCTGCAAACATCATAATTGTACCGTGCTATAACATAATGACTGTGCCTATTATGAAATCATGGACATTTTTACGCTAATATGGACTCTTGAACTATTTGTGAGCTAGCACTACAGGCATCAGGGTTTAGCTATGCCCATAAAGTCCATCAACAGTCTACAACTGGATCTACTATTACCTCCAGTTAGCTAGCACTACAGGCATCAGGGTTTAGCTACGCCCATAAAGTCCATCAATAATCTACAAATGGATCTATAATTATTTCCAGTTAGCTAGCACTACAGGCATCAGGGTTTAGCTACACCCACCAACAAATTCTTCTATAGCACTTCAGGCATCAGGGTTCAGCTCGCCCATACCAAGACATCAGCAGCATCCGACTCCTGTTAGATCCTCCAACCATAAACAAGTAACTTTGTTGATAATATTATATTGTATGTAAAATTGTATTTATAACTATAAAATATATTTTGTAAAGATATATTGTTATATAAAGATACTTACCTATAAATATACTGGATCTGCGAATCCTAAAAGTTATTTAAGGTAATCCTAGACCTATAACTGTCTATATAGGTCATTCCTGGTCTCAATATATTAAGAGACTATACTTCTTCTGTAATTTGTAAATATAAAACACTAGGGTATAAATTGAGCTGCGTCTCAAAAGTATAATCCTTTATTTTTATAAAATTGAGAAAGTCCAAAGGATCTCTCCAAAATCAATATTATATTAATCAGGTTCAATACCTTATTGTGTTCATATAGTATCAGATTAATTGTTCATATCTGATCGTTAATATTCAATTCACTTTATAAGTGGACAGAGTTGTTAATTTATAAAGTCAAAAATCTTTTTTCCGGGTTTAATAACTGTAATACGATCATTATTTACAACCACTGGTCCTTTTCAGAACCCTACTGTTGTCAAAACATTAATATAAATCTGTGATATTTATATATTTATCATTTGTGGTTGTTATAGCTACTGGTGGAAATGAAATGAACGATACTCAATGCTATTATTGTATAATTTTTCAGAAATAGGATAGTCTCATACTATAGCCTATTTCACATCGAGCAAGTGTAATTAATACCCCTTTTTAGTATTGTAAACAATCACTTACTAGGTTATTAATACACTGCGGTTTAATTACCCCCAAGTTATTGTCTAAGGGGGGCAGTGTAGGGGTATGGTATTTACACTTTACGTTCATGTACCCGTGGGACTCAGACCTAGGTCTTCGGGTGTAGTGGGGGAGTCCGGATGGCAGGTGGCAGCACCTGCCTCTGGGTTCGTATCCATTACACCAGGGGGCCTATCACTCGTCCGCCACACGTCACGTGGCCGGTCTGAGTTTCGCGGGCTTTTCCCCTATATAAGGCTGGTTCTACCCCCATGTTCTTCAGTAGTGGTTTTACCCACTGCTCAACCAGGTCGTTACCCGAAAGGGTAACCGAATGCCCTAGTAGCATGTAGTCCTCTGAGGCTGTGATCGTATGTAACATAAGCTATGAAAGAAAAGCTCGGTTGCCTACCCGGAAACTTTTCTCTCTCTTCGTTATGATTTAATCTAACTTAACGAGACGAACCATTACAGTACCTATTCAAATCACACTTTTCAAGGATCATACTAGCATGACCACTTGTGAGCAACACAAGTAAACATTTTCACTATCTGGAAAGCCAGTTCTGCAGAAGAGGCACTTCTTAGCCAGCACTACCTTTTCCCATAGGAGCAACACCCTCCTGGTTTAGACATGTAGCCTTTAAGGACTTCATTGGAGCATCTTGTCATACCTGCTGGATTGTACCAACTCTGAATATCATGTGATAACCAATGATACATGCTGGATTTAAGTGATGCACGTTCGGCCCTTAAAGGGTTAAATTAATGTCTGTGCAGGTTTCCTTTACAACTTGCTGGGATATAATCAGTAAAATGATCTCTGAATGAAAATTAGTCGATATGTGATCGACCATCTAATATCCCCTTCAGAGGATCATCATGCCTAACGCCTGGCATCTTTCAAAAAGTGACGGATGGATTTTACCTTTACAACCCTAACACCCCGCATATAAGACACACCCAGACTTCATGGATTTGCTCGAAAAAAACTAAAATGAAATAATTTTGTTCTACTTAATAAATTGTCAAACTCAAAAAAGTTATGAGTAGCTAAGACACCCCATGAAGGCCTAAAACCACTTTTGAAATTCTGGAAGGCATTGGGAGGATTTTGTCCTCAGCTTTTCTTCATATTATAAGGCACACTATGGGCCTATCCTCGTGTATAAGGCGCACCTTATACGGCAATATTTGACTCTTCTGCCGGGGTCTGGCAAAAAAAGAGTTAAACTCTTACCAGCGAATGGCCATATGCTAAAAGGGTACATTCACAAGCAACAGAAAATTGACCTTTGAGAATGGTGGAGATAAGTCTGTTTTGCTTTGTTTGATTTGTTTTGGGTGTGTGCATGCAAAAACCTCCCATGCTACACCTGTTGTTATGAAGCTATCACTCCCTGCTCTTTATTATTTGTGTCACCCCTACCTAGCACTGACAACAATAGTAGAACAAAGTGACTCCTAATATGGCCATGGACTACTCCAAAGGGTATTGCAGAAATGTAAAATGTACACTTCCAGCTGAAACAGAATTTGTTTCACCTTAAAACCTTCACCAACCTGGTCAGAGCGAAAAGCCACCAGGCTTTTCTTTTTAAATCGACTGTGTTGCCTATCATTACTCTGGTTGCACCCTTCTCGCACCTTAATTTCTTCCCAAATTCTTTTTGGCAACGAAAAAAAGTCAAGACAGAAAAGAGAAGGTAAGGTACTGTTTTTTTCTGATCCTGCAAGACCCTCCAGACAAATCCTGTAGTGTCAGAGGCAAGTCCGACACTTGGTCAATACTGCATTGAGGCCAATATTAATAGTATCAACAATGCCTGCTAGACAGTCATACAATCAGGTATATGATATCAATATATAACATGCTGCCGTTTTGAAGCAGAAAGCCCCCTCTTGGATGTAATATCTATAAGCTAGCCCTCTATACATAAAATACCTCATTTCTTTATTGCCCGCACATACAAGCCATGGCTTATAGACTGTTTAAGGGTTTGTCCTATACAACAGGTGCGGCTTATATGCAGGCTCTTGACACCATATAATAGTACTAAAATCACAATGTTCAATCTCCAGATGGTGCTTATGGCTTTCTTCTAAAAGCAGGGTGTGGCTTATAGACAGGGTTTTAGGCTTTAGAGTGTCTTACCAATCAGATGTATTAACTATCTGAGGTTGGTACCCCCATAGCTTCGAATTGATATAGCGCATCGGACAAGCTATTCAGTCCCGAAGCCATCAAATTGGTCTCGGCTGGCTCCCTGACAGCAAACCAAATTGACCTGTTGTTTCACTAAGAAAAGGCTGTCTGGATATCTGATTCTGAAATACATGCACAAAAGATTCTTTTCCATTTTGTTCATCAGCTGGACATAGTCCCTAGTATTATTCAACAGAAATTATGAGTTCCAGTGGCGGATGCAGGTAATAAGATGCAGCTTGAAAGGAGCCGCTTTGCCTAAGCAAAATTTGGGGTCAAAATTGAGAAAATTAACCCTAAAGCAGATATTCTACCAAAGCTGATTGACAGAAGTTGACCCAAATTTAGTCGGATTTGAGCGAAAAGATAGATCAAATTGTAAGATTTTTTTCTGTGGTTGGTTCCGGATGCATTTCCCCACTATTCATGCAAAATCAAATTTTTCAATTTGACGGAAAGTGGGAGGAAACGCATCAGGAAGATGGCTGATATGCTCCCGATTCAAAATTTGGGATAAAAACAGCATTGATGGAACACCTTCTTCATCATAAGAGGAAAGGAGGGGAATACACGCCCCTACTACTGTCTAAATCCGCCACTGAATTTAACATTGAAATAGTTAAAGCCTTACCTTGTAAGTAGCGTATCATGATGCACATAGTCTTGCCGAAGATGAAGTCCTGCAGCAGAGTGGGTATGAGAGTAAATGGCATGCAGAATACTGCCAACAACATGTCACTTATAGACAGGTTCAGCAGGAACACATTGGTCACTGTCCTCATCCTCTTATTCTGCGCCAGGGTCACTATAACCAGGGTGTTCCCCACCACACTCAGTAGGAAGATGAGGGAGTACAGGGGAATCCTGACCTCCCCTCTTGTTAACAGGTGGGCCGGGGGGCGACCCCTGGGGTAACCCCCTGGGGGGTACCCTAGTGTGGCATTTAAAGTGGAATTGTACCACTCCTGTAGGTAGTAACTGTCTGTTACATTATTTAACAGTCCAGAGGCTCCTCCTGTGCCTATCAGTGCATGCATGGTGTCCTCCAGGAGGCCTGTACTGTTAGTGTGGGGGGTCCTGGGGCCGATGCCGTCACTGGCCGTGCCTCCTCCAGGGTATGGGAGCAGTGAACTACTGTCCTCCATCAGTGTGACTTCCATTATGTACTACTAAGCACAGCCCTCAGCACCTGCATGCAATCACACCCATCATAACACACCACAGGCAGGGGCTGTAGGCAAAACTGTTGGTTTTACTCAGGTCAAACACTCACTGGGGTAGGCCTAACAGCTGCTCCACAGCCCTATCAAATGATATTGTATGTTTTGTAGCTGATTTCCTCGAGCCTAACACCTACTGGGATAGGTTTAACAGCTCCTACTCTGGCCTAACACTTGATGAGCTACTAATGAAGTCTAACAGAATATAATTAACAGTTGTTCCTCAGGCTTATCACTAACTGTGAAGGCCTGGCCTAACACCTACTGGGATAGGCATAACAGTCCCTTGTGTAGTCATGCCAGTCTTAAATCCACTGTTTTTTTGTAGATGCCTCCTTAACTCCGATAGGCATAAGACAATAGTAAGGACCAAAATACAGGTATACAAGCCCAAAAACACTTCCACGGGCGACCTACCACACTTGCACAAGCCTAAGACACTGTCCCAGGCCTTGGTCACTTCTACAAGCCTGCGTGTACAGGCCTAACACCTTCTGACATAGGCCCCAGACGCTGCAATATGTACTAGCTCCTGTAGTTCATGTAGGGAGAGGTAATCTTTCATGTCACTTAAAGGGACCCATAAGAATAATATTGCCCCTGCTGCACGCCTGTTTCTCGGTGTGTTTTCCCAGTGTTAGGCGGTAGATAACGCAGTGCCAGCAATGCTACCATCAGGCAGCAAGGGGATAGGAGTAATGGAACCAAGGGTTTCTGGTACACTGGTACCATGAGGCAGCTAATCTAGAAACACTCAGGAAACTGCTATACCCAGAAAATAGAATGAAAATTGGTAGTTTTCACTGAAATCACCATATGAATTATATATAAGGTCCGTGTCCTTCCCCACAAGAGGCTCCTTCCACGCAATTCAATGTTTACCAGTGGTAATTAATAGACCACAGGAGACCAGTGTACTGCCATCGCTGCCACCCTCCTATTCCTACTCCAGTACCAGTCCTTCTTCCTGCAGGGTGTGGGTGCTTTTAGTATGAAGCTAATCACCTGCACCCCCTGCTGCTGTAGAGTTCCTCCTGCACTGAGTGGTTCGTCAGGTACAGGTGCAAACATCAGTTCACACCCTTAGGAGGGGGGGGGGGGTTCACAACAAATGACGATGTGGTACCACTTCCAGTAGTGTTTTTTTTTTTTTTCTTAATAAACTATGACTGCAACCTTTTGATGGTACCAAGTTTTCAAGAGGGATAGCAATTGCATTTGTGGTTTTATAGTGTTGTTGCAATCCTGATGGAGTTATAGAAGAAAATGACTTCTAGATATCTTCCCCATGAATGATTGAATTAATTAGCTTATAAAGAATGATCAAGTATCTAGCTCTTTCAAGCTATAGCCGATAAAGGACTTATTTTTTTTCTAAATCTCAACCTACTATCACGTAAGACATATAATTTTGTCTCTTTTCTGTACTAGAAATATTTATTATGCTACATTTGGTGGCCGATAATAGAGTGTGTAGAAATGTACCTCTGGGCATTTACTCTCAGCGTCTCAAGTCACCAATCACCGTGCAGGACAAGAGAGGGGTTTGAGGAGTTTGTCTCTTCTGGGTTTTGTACGTTGAGTGCCGCATGTAATCCAGGCAGTTTAAAGTTCACTTATGGTCCTTAATTTGATCTTTCCACATTGGCGGTTTGCTGTGACAATTTTCTCTGCATCTGTTATCTTATCTCAGAAACTGCTTTGTTGCTTTCTGTCTTTTACAAATGAAACTGGCTCAGTTACAAGAGGTGTGAGACAGGGCACACACTTTGTCAGTTCAATGAATTATTGACTCTTTCAACTTTCTCCTGAACAAAGTTTGTTTTTGGCATTTATCCTATTCAGAGAGTTCCTATCTTACAGTAAGCTTCCAGTTGGATGGTTGTTGCAGGTCATTTGTAACCTAATGTGTAGATTTCTGAAACACAGTTCAGCAGGTACACACGTTAAAGTTCACTTCCTATATGTGATTTGTCTACTGCTACCTTATCTTGTTTGGATTTGGTTTAAGCTCCCTAGGCCAAACCTCCTCTGTTCGTTGAGGCCTACACTGTAAAAGATATTTGTTTAATCTGCCAGAGATCTTGTAAAACGGAAAAGTGAAGCACCATGATTATTAAGTAGTGAGCCAATGTAGTGTTTACAAGCAGCTCCAGGTGGCAGTGTTGGGGTACAAGGAATCTCTGTCAAAAAAAAAACGACTGATCTATGGCAACTTTTGGACAATGATTCTGCCGTTATTTCAACGGCATTTTCTTTACAGTGTATCTAGATCAGACCTGCCCATTAGGGTCGAGTAGGTATCACCTCAGGACTAAAGCATTGATGTTTCCTTAGATACATCACCTGTGGTCAATCCCTAGTTCACCATCCCATTATCTTGGTCCTGTTAGCTTTCACCGATTAGCCTCCTGGGGCCGTCCTTAATGGGTCTTAAGTTAGGCTATGTATAGGTCAGTCAGTATCCACATATCGGTCAGTGGTGTTTGGCTCAGAGAGGGGTAAGGTGTATGCTTAGTTTAATTCTTTGCTGTTTACACCTTTCCAAGTACATCTGGAGGCCTTGGCAAAGCAGGTCTGGGCGATCCTTTGTGGCTTCCTTTCACCTAGTGGTTTGTTTCCAATGTGGTTGGGATTTGCACAGGTTCCTATCTTGTTATAGCTTGGCGGATTAGTTTGACACAAAAGATCAAATCTGCCAGTGCTAGCCGAAGGGAGGAGCAGGAATTTTATGCTTGGCTCTTCACACCTTTTTTTTAACATATACTAGCAAATGCCTTGGCCCAGGACGTCTAGGCGATGCTCTGTGGCTTCCTCCCCTCCTATCTGTGGCTTCGCAGGTGGCTCGCTATCAGTGTCTGGGATAAGTGTCGGGTCACTGAGGTGATGGTGGGAAGGATGTATGTATGTATGTATGTATGTATGTATGTATGTATGTATGTAGACACTTGGTATACAAACTTGGCTGGATTATCTTGGAAAGAGCTGATGTTGGCAGGTGGGTGAGTGGTATAGGATAAAAGGTCAGTGTTGGGGTATAGAGGATCTAAATAGATCCTACACAAAGAGCGGCTCAAATGTGAGGATGTGCTCCCCATGAGCTGTTCCTCTCACACCAACACAATGCGTTAGTGACACCTGGAGCAATATAAATAACAGCAAATAAAAGCTCAGTTTTTATCCGTGGGGCTAACACCACGAGCTGCTCAAAGATGCTCCTTCCTTTAAAATTATCGTAGAAAGAGAGTATGTATATATGTTCACAATGAGCTGCTCCCCTCACACCTACACAATGTCTTGGTGACACCTGGGGCAATATACATGGTGGATAAAAGCTCAGTTCCAATCCTTGGAGATAACACCACGAGCTGCTCAAAGATGCTCCTTCCTTTAAAGTAATCGTAGAAAGAGAGTATATGTGTGCTTACCACGAGCTGCTCCTCTCACACCTACACAATGCTTTGGTATCACCTGGAGCAATATAGATCGTAAATAAAATCTCAGTTATGATCCCTGGGGCTGGGAACATGAGCTGTGCAAAGATGCTGCTTCTTTTTGAAATAGTTGTAGAAACGGTATATGTGCTTTTGGTGTATAGGAAGCAGCTCAATGATCAAACACTTCTTATAGAGGAAACGACAGAAGTTCTCCTTTTCTTATATAACGGCCCACTGTTAAGAAATCTGCACAATGCGTGAATAACGTGACCACCAGCAACGAGAACTATTGGTTGTGTTACAATCCTATGTCTTTTAAACAACGATCTCTATTTGTTAATATTATGGCTATTTGTGAATAACTTTAGCAATGTGTAGGTTGATAAAAACCAGGAGTTATATTTCCAAAAACTGTCTGTTGAAAGTGTAAGTAGCCTATAGGCGATGGAAATAGCTGACAGAAATAATGCCCTGAATCAGTCTCCAAGTCATGCTCCAAGATGTATAGGTAGAATGATAGTAATGATTTATCCAAACAGTGTGAGAGAAGGTGGGCCTCCTAGCATTCACTTGTACACCAGTGCCGTGCGCCAGCTCCTTCTGCGTGTAAAATCCCTCCCTTGGCGTTATCCAGGATTGCTGTTAGAAATGGAAATACACGACCTTAAATGCCAGGCATTGCAGGGCGGAATAATTTACAGAAGCCTGCAATAATTGGTAGGATCCTAAGTTAGTGTTGGATTAGTCTAGAGCAGTTCAAAAGCTGCTCAGTAAGGAAGGAGTGGCTCAGAGTGATACGAGTAGACCTACTGTAGGTATTGAGATGTGAGTTGGGTAGATGGGTTGGTAGGCGGGTGGGTGGGGGATACAATCATATAGGATCCACCAATTCTCTGTCACTATCTCCTCCTACCACCCATCACATCAGCACTTCTGCCATCCAGCTCCACCATCTATCCACATCATCCAACCATCTGTTTTCACGACGCTCGCATCTGATGATAACCTTTTTTTTCTCTTCCTTTTCTACCTTTCTCCCCTAAAGTAGCTTTTCTCTGCCCCTCTCTAGTCTCTAGCTCCGTGTGCAGTGGCTGTTGGTCGGCGTTTGCTGGCGGCGCCCGACGCCACTCTCGCTCTCACAGCCGCGTCTCCTCCAAGTCTCGCGTGGCATGAGAGGCTACGAGAGGAGGGCCGTAACTGCGGTGGCCGCCGGTGGAGTGGTTGGATGGAGCGTAGTCCCGCGGCAACTCTCGTGGAGACGAGATGAGGCCCTCCTGTTGGTTCTGGGTATTAGTTGGCATGTGGTAAGAAGTTACTGGTTACGCTCTGCTTCTCCATTCAACTTCCATTCACAATCGTGTTTCAATAGTTTCCACGACCGGACAGCCTCAAATCTTAGGGAGTGGTCATTATTTATCAACGGGGGGGGGGGGGGTGGTGGGTTTGAGGGGGGGGGCGTAAAATTTTCAGAACCCTCCCAAGGGGGGGCTAAACAAATTTTTACCCCTCTTAAGGGGGGGCTAAAAAAATTCACCCTCTTTTTAGCAAAAATGCCTGCGCGCTATTATAGATCAAAGAGGGGCACGAAAACTCTCCGCGCCTCCGGTGCGGGGGGGGCGCAAAAAATGTTGACTGCCGTCGAGGGGGGCGTAAAAAATTTTCGCGCGTCCGCGTGAAAACCCACCACCCGCCCCCTGTTGATAAATAATGACCACTCCCTTAGGGGGAGGTGACTACATAGCAGTGACTACATAGTGGGCTATAGGGTAGGCCTCAAAATAGCGGCTGCTACTTTTTCAACTACTGACTCAATACACACCAGTATGAAGTCATGGCACCTAGTCGTAGCAGCCACTATTGGCTACATAGTGACCTGGAGGCACATACCATAAGACCTAGCCAGTCTACCCTATCTAAAGCAGTGGTTGCAGACCAATCGGGCACAGCAAGTCCTGAGATCACTTTACTATTCCTTTTCCAGCTGTAAGATCACTGCGATATTAGTGAAATAATTGCATAGTGGTTTCACCTGAGTACAAGAGCACTCACAGGGAACACTCCTGATCCCAAGAGTAAATGTCCCTGCTGTATAGGACTCAGTGTGGAGGCATAGTGGAGCCGCCATTTAGAATTTCGCTGGTTGAGGTAAAACCCACTGATAACACATACCATGATGGGTACCTCTGCCCTGGTTAACACCCACTTCTAGGGACATGCTGGTCCCATCTTCTCAGTTCTTATCAGTGTGTGTCGCTGAAACCAGCTCCAGACCAGCTAGTGGCCAATACATAAAGAGGGGTGGGAGGATGTTTGGTGAGGGTCCTTGAGAGCTCTTCAGGCTACTCATGCATTAAGTACATAGGAACATCATTCTTCCCTTCTCTCTCTTGGTCCGGGGGGCGGGGGGGTGGGCACTGTACTTCTAAGAGCCAAGCTTAAGTCATACACAACCACCTTAATTGTTGATGCAGTATTTTCACGAAATGTAGGGGTGGAAATTTATTTTAATTTACTTGTATATTTTAGGGGTTTGAGGGGGGGACGTAAAATTTTCAGACCCCTCCCAAGGGGGGGCTAAACAAATTTTTACCCCTCTTAAGGGGGGGGGGCTAAAAAAATTCACCCTCTTTTTAGCAAAAATGCCTGCGCGCTATTATAGATCAAAGAGGGGCACGAAAACTCTCCGCGCCTCCGGTGCGGGGGGGGCGCAAAAAATGTTGACTGCCGTCGAGGGGGGCGTAAAAAATTTTCGCGCGTCCGCGTGAAAACCCACCACCCGCCCTCTGTTGATAAATAATGACCACTCCCTTAGGGGGAGGTTACTACATAGCAGTGACTACATAGTGGGCTATAGGGTAGGCCTCAAAATAGCGGCTGCTACTTTTTCAACTACTGACTCAATACACACCAGTATGAAGTCATGGCACCTAGTCGTAGCAGCCACTATTGGCTACATAGTGACCTGGAGGCACATATCATAAGACCTAGCCAGTCTACCCTATCTAAAGCAGTGGTTGCAGACCAATCGGGCACAGCAAGTCCTGAGATCACTTTACTATTCCTTTTCCAGCTGTAAGATCACTGCGATATTAGTGAAATAATTGCATAGTGGTTTCACCTGAGTACAAGAGCACTCACAGGGAACACTCCTGATCCCAAGAGTAAATGTCCCTGCTGTATAGGACTCAGTGTGGAGGCATAGTGGAGCCGCCATTTAGAATTTCGCTGGTTGAGGTAAAACCCACTGATAACACATACCATGATGGGTACCTCTGCCCTGGTTAACACCCACTTCTAGGGACATGCTGGTCCCATCTTCTCAGTTCTTATCAGTGTGTGTCGCTGAAACCAGCTCCAGACCAGCTAGTGGCCAATACATAAAGAGGGGTGGGAGGATGTTTGGTGAGGGTCCTTGAGAGCTCTTCAGGCTACTCATGCATTAAGTACATAGTAACATCATTCTTCCCTTCTCTCTCTTGGTCCGGGGGGCAGGGGGGTGGGCACTGTACTTCTAAGAGCCAAGCTTAAGTCATACACAACCACCTTAATTGTTGATGCAGTATTTTCACGAAATGTAGGGGTGGAAATTTATTTTAATTTACTTGTATATTTTAATACATTCATATATATACTGAAACAAATAGACCATATGCGGACTGGGAATGCTGGTATAAACACTGTTGTGAATAAGATTGACTCCACAGCTATTCCTTTATTTTGAGACTCTTACCCCTGTGTCCAGTCAGTACTTCTTGGAATAGTGTAGGAGGTCTGAGGCTAAGATCAATCGAACTTAATGCTGGCTAGGAAAAGTGAACACAGTCTAATCTTAAATCGCTTAATAGGATAAGGCAGAATAATTCCTAAGATCGCTGAGGTTGCGATCCCAGGATCTTTTGAATTAACCTCCTGGTGGCTATTCAGCCGGCAGGCAGTACGATCACCTAGTAATGTAGCCAGTAAGTTGGTCACTATAGCCAAAATCCTAAGATCAGCTGGTAAGATTTGACCCCATCTCAAGTCGTAGCTGGCTGAACCTGTCGTAGAATCTAATGAAACACAATCCAGCTGTTTGTTGCACAATGGAATATATACTTTTGTCACACGCCCTTTCAATTGCTCTTGTGTTGACCACTTGTGCACAACACATAACAGTTAGGACTACAAAGAAAGAGAATACGGCAGGTGAGGCACTTCTTAAGCAAAGCTACCTTTTCCCATAGGAGCAACACCCTCCAGTACCAGATTGGTTATAAGCTTACGATGGGTCTATGACTTTAAACTCGGCAGAGTGACGTGGCATTTTCTCCAATTCGACATGTGACATGAGGCTAAGTGAAAATAACATGGAGAAGTAGAAAGTTATTGACATGTGACATGAGGCTAAGTGAAAATGACATGGAGAAGTAGAAAGTTATTGACATGTGACATGAGGCTAAGTGAAAATAACATGGAGAAGTAGAAAGTTATTGACATGTGACATGAGGCTAAGTGAAAATAACATGGAGAAGTAGAAAGTTATTGACATGGGACACTTTCTTATAACCCGCAAATGACATGGAGCTTAGTCAGAAGGACATGGAAAATTAGAAAAACAATGATATATGACATGGCTTTTTCTTAAAATCGACATCCCTATCTAGACCCCATTGCGATAATGTTCAGGTGTTTCTAATAGCACAAGCGTATGCCATGATTGTATTATATCGATCTCTATGATCAGACAGAAGGTATAACGAGAGGGATGGTTTATGCAGTAACTGTAGCAGCTTGATAGACTGCGCTCATTTGAGACCCCTGCACAGAAAAAAAAGAAGTCCGATGTTAGTCAAACAGGATAACTTAATAATATGGATGTATAAGTATATTGAATATCCATGGAAAATGTGTTTATGTGTCTCTTGTTTGTTTCTTCAATGCCCTGTTAAACCTATTGTATCGGGTGGTGGAAAATGGGCCATAGGCATTTTGCCTTACGTAAATTAGACTTGACTAACTGAGATTTTTTTCTGTGTATGATGCAATAATGAGATGCTGGCAAGCAGTCTCGCCAGCACTTGATTGGTGCACCAGGATGAGCATGATATGATCCAGCATTAGCAGCCTTTAGAGGCACCAGTCAGGATGCGTCCAATGCAGTCGATTACCTGCTGTATAAAAAAAAGACATATCCTATTCCCCATTATGTGAAAATTGGTTTACCGTGCTTTAGATTCAATGTATAGAATCAGCGGGAAATGCAGTCAGTCACAAGAAAGACTTGGAGTTATAGGTAAAACTCAGTGTCTATAGTCCATTTCCTAGGGAGTGACCATTTTTTAACAACAGGGGGTGGTGAGCTTGAGGGGGGGGGGCAATTTTCTCAACCCCTCTGGGAGTTGGAAATATAATCGACCTGTATTTGGTGAAAAAAAATCTGCATGTTACTATCCGTCAAAAGGGCACGTTTGCCCTTGTTTTTTTTTTTGGGGGTTTTTTTTTTTTGCAGCCCCTCGGGGGGGGGGGGGGGATTTTGACCATCGGGGACGGGTCGAGATTTTTTACGCCCCCCCTCCCCTCTGGAAGGGTAAACCCACCAGGCCCCCCCCCACCCCGCTGCCCTGTTGATAAATGATAACCACTCTCTTAACATGCGTTCAGTCTCACCTAGGTTTCCCTTCAACACCTTCTCAATTGACAATTTCCTAAAGGACACTATAATTATTACAGCAAGAGGCCGGGGTATGTGCTATACACTGGAAGTGACACATGGACCGACAGGCGGAAGGCAATGACCCCCGGCAATGACCAACTGACGTGAATACATATATGGTACCGGAAGTAGGACATGTCGGAATTGGATGTGCGCATGTGGAGTAGTTGAGCGGGTGGAGGGGGAGGATGTACGAGATTATCATTTTAATACAGTGGGTGTGGGTGGGGGCGTGGAGGGGCGGGGTTGTTAAAGATTTTGAGCGGGTGGGAATTTTGAAACAGATTCCATTAATTGGTTGGGGCAGGGGGGTCAAAGCCAAGGGTTCAAAACCCAATAAACCTTCACACTGGGACAGTCAAAACTAAATATGGGCAATTCAAGTACTCATCATGACTCCTCATTTCACATGTGTATTGGATTTTTTTTCTTTTGCGGTGCATGGTCATGGGGGGGGGGTCATTTAGCACAATCAGTAGGGGGGGGTCATGATAACTTATATCTTATATTGTTGGAGGGAGGGTGGAGGGAGGGGGCAGGAAAAATCTGCGAAAAATCCATCTATAGCCCCCCCCCCACCCAGCTGATAATCAATGACTCGTCCCTTCAGACAATTTTGTTCTGTGGACTTTTAACGTTAGTTTAGCAATGAAAGATTATTGACTGTTTTAAAGGCCACAAAACTAGTCATCAGTTTCACCCTACAAAACTAATACCATATTTCCTCGAATATAAGCCTGGCTTCAAATAGAAGCCTGCCTCGTTTATAAGCCTGGTCAAAAGACACACTGGCTTTAATAGAAGCCGGGCCCCGAATATTTAAGCCTTGTTATTGAAATCACTAATTTAGTCATAATTTGAGTTTTAAGTGAGCTATTGTCGTGTTCCTTGCATAAATTTGTTGTGAAATGACCACAGAGACATATTGAGAAGGGCATAAAGTCATATTAGGAGTTTTATTATGAGAATATTCCTGCAAAGTTGTTTATATCATGGAATAAAATGCATAAATATTTCATAGGTGCAGAGTAAATTTCCTATTTCCTATAATCATTCCCAAGTGAAATAAATACAAGCCTGCCTCAAATATAAGCCTACCCCGAATATAAGCCTGGTCAATTTGCCCCTTGAAACCATTAAAAGCATGGGCTTTTAATTGAGGAAATGCGGTATTCTATACACTCATGAAGGGTTGGCATTTGGTTTGCTTTAATTTGGATTTTGTTGGTGTAGCAGTGCAGCACTCACGATTAAACACATTACATCCCAGCAAATTGTCGTTATCTGTCGCCATGATTGGTCATCAATGGTGACTCCTTTCTGAGTGATAACTCACTGCGTCATCTTTCGCCACTGTGTGTCAGTCTCACATGGCATGGCAATTTATCACAACAGTCACCAACATGATCTCACTCACTGCGTGAGTATGTGCCACCCCTTGTCATCCCTCACAAAGCATGGTGACTTATCACCACCATCGCCAACATGGATCTAACTCACTGCGTGAGTATGTGCCACTGCCTGTCAACTCTCACTCAGAATGGCGGCTTATCACAAGCATCGCCAACATGGATCTGACTCACTGTGTGATTATGTACCACTCCCGTGCCACTGGCATCAACTCTCACACATAATGGCGACTTATCACTACCATTGCCAACATTGGTCTCACTCAATGCGTGAACTTGTGTCACTCCATGTCAATGCTCTCTAAGGATTGCATCATCTGTCACTCACTCTCACTCAGAATGGCAACTTATCACCACCATTGCCAGCCTTTGTCTCACTCAATGCGTGAATTTGTGTCACTCCAAGTCAATGCTCTCTGAGGATTGCATCATCTGTCACTCACTCTCACTCACAGTGGCAACTTATCACCACCATTGCCAAAGGTGTTGAGACAGCACCACTGTTCCACATGTAGCCTATCTAGGAAGTGTGGGCATGAAGTATAAGTCCCATACGTATCAAATGTGCTTTGTTTCACACTGATTTCCATGTAATACTTCAGAGTTGAATCAAACAAGATTATATAGAGAGAATATCAATTGAATTTAGATAGAGGTATCTCTAAAATGAAAGCAACTATCCATAAACACCTTTTCTCTGGTTACAGGAAAAATATATAGGGAAATATCAACATGAACACCTTGTCTGTGGTTAGAGGGAAGATACATATGGCAATACCTTCTCTGGCAAAACATACTTTGATCTGGCAGATGTGAGGCTGCATGATTACCAATGTCGATGATCATGAGCTTTTCATCTAACAAGGTGAGTGATCACCAGCGTCGCCATCACTGGTGAGTCTGAGTGATCACCACTCTCGCCATCCATGGTGAACCTGCGCTATGACGTGGTGCGTGTTTCATCTAGCGAGGTGAGTGATCAACCGCCTTGCCATCCCTGGTGAGTGTGAGTCATCACGATCCTCGCCAACCGTGGTGAACATGCGCTATGGCATGGTGTGCGTTTCATCTAGCGAGGTGAGTGATCACTCGTGTCACCATCCCTGGTGAGTGTGGGTGATCAAGATCCTCACCATCTGTGGTGAACCTGTGCTATCACGAGGTACGCGTTTTATCTAGCGAGGTGACTGATCACAATCCTTGCCATCCGTGGTGAATGTGCATTATGACGTGGTGTGCGTCTCATCTAGCGAAGTGAGTGATCACTCATGTCGCCATCCCTGGTGAGGATGAGTGATCATGATCCACGCCATCCCTGGTGAGGATGAGTGATCACGATCCTCGCCATCCCTGGTGAACATGTGCTATGACGAGGTGCGTGTTTCATCTAGCGAGGTGAGTGATCACCCGCGTCGCCATCCCTGGTGAGTCTGAGTGATCACCATCCTCGCCATCTGAGGTGAGGCCATGTGATCACCACCATTGCTATTCCTGGTGATCTTGTGCTATAGCGACATCGTGTTCCATCTAGCGACATGTGTGAGCCACTTCACACAGGTTGACGAGGAGTCACAACAATTTGCTGGGATACATGTGCTGCCAACCACTGTGTCGGGCTTCCCTAGCCCACTTAAAAGGGTCTATATCTCCTCTTTCCTATCCCCTCAGGATGTGTGTGGTGCACATATGCACGGGTACCAACACGTTCCTCTGTGAAATTGTGTAATGTAGTTCTCGCCATGATATGACCTTAGCTGTTGAAATGGCGTTAAACATCTATTACTCACTCACTCCAACCACTGTGTTGATGCATTATGAATTCAAAGAAACCAGAACTTGGCAATGCGTTAACTTTACGCCTTCAAAGTCTGACAGGGTATTAATAAAGTTGGCATATTCGCTAAAAAGACAGATTTGAAAATTTGTTGAAACATGTCTAAATAGTTTGGAAATGCTCATCTCTTGTGCTATGCTTACATCATTCAAATCACTGTTTGCCTAAAGTGTATCAAAATGAAGTGTTTAATCAAAACACAATGCACCTCACTGGATAGCCCTTGACGTACCTGCTCACCTCAATACCATCTGCTGGCTAGCTAGTCTGACAGGCTTGGTTTTGTAATGTTTAGTACACCTTGAAAATTATTGTTGGCCATTCATTCACAGCACACAGGTTCCCTCTATAGGAAACCAGACATACCTGATTTATTACTATGAAAGGAATATATACAGGGCATGGGTTTTCGTTGTTTTGGAGCAGAAATATTTCATACCCCTAATTTGATACAGTGGTAATGGACATGCCAACCTTAAAGCAACATGCCTTATGGTTGTCATGATGCATGAGTTGCTCACATGGGGGCCCAACATTCATGAATCATGACGATCCTCCTGGAAGATTTGTATGATGTACCAATGAAGCTCTTTGCTGCATCTTGTCAATCAACAGGCATGCTTTATTAATGCAGCAGTGGGATTTAAAGGGTCAAAGGAAAAGACCACCCTTTTTTCACCAGTCATTATATTGAATATAAAGATTCAGACCTACTTTAAGTAGCACCACATCTTCTAGCATAAGGACTGGAGACAGGCTTATCTGCCACACTTTATGACGTCACAATTGATCGAAATGCAAGATGTCAAGATGCTGCATTAGTTATGCTTATAGGCTGTTGATAAGTATACCAGGGTCCTTTCCGTCAGTAGAAAAGAAAACTACCAAAAGAAGTCATCATGAAAATAGGATGGTATTTTCCTTTAACCCTTTAAGGGCGACTAATGCAAGCATCATGCCCATTGGTTGTCATGATGCATGAATGCAGACCTGGGGAAGAACCTCGCCAGGGCTGCATTCATGCATCATGCCGACCCTACGGGATTGATACACAAACTCCCGGAGGATCGGCATAATGCTCCAATGAAGTGCTAGCAAGCAGTCTTGACAGCACTTCATGTGTGCATCATGCAGACCAAGGACACAATAATGCATCAAGAGCCCTTGAAGGGTTGAAGGGGTTGTAGGCGGCATAAGGACTTCATGTAGTAGTCTGGTAAGCAACTGGAGGTATTGAGCCAGACAATGACTGTACAATGAGCAGTCTGCTACTGGCAGCACAGCAAGCAAGGTGGTTGTAGGTTCTCACGAGGGTGTTGCTCCTATTGTAAAAAGAGCTGTGAGTATGTGCCCTCTTTTCTAAACAAGTCATGCACTGCTTCACCTAAGTACTTGTACTCACCACATTAGTCTGAAAAGTCACCTGCCTTGTTTAAAATAGAGAGGGCTGCACAATCAGGTACCTACTTATGTCACATGCTCTATAGTTTATTATACTGACTGACTTCTCCCAACTAGGTACCTACTCAAATCCCCCTTTTTTTTGCACCGTACTTGAATGACCACTTGTGAGCAACAAAAGGGACAAGTTATAGCTACATGAAAAGCAAGGACTGGAAACAAGGGCATTTTTAGCCAGCTCTTCCTTTTACTATAGGAGCAACACCCTCCACAGGCAGTAGAAAAGGTACCGTAGAATAGAGCTCACACAGGCTGAGAAGGTTTTTGCAGAATAGCTAAAGAGAGATGAATAGCTCATCACATTAAAAAGTCAGGCACTATTTCACCATTTAAATTGTACTCACCACATAATACTGAAACTCCACATGTCTTTTTTGAAAATACTGTGTATTGCACAAGCAGCAAACTCTTGCACATAAGCTAAATAGAGCACTGAGAAGGTGCCCTCTCTCCTTGAGAAGTCATGCTCTGCTTCACCATCGAACTTCCACTCACCACATTAGACTGAAAAGCCAGTTGAGAAAATGTATGGAAATAAATACTTCTTGAGTTGTAAACAATGTGCACATTTCAACCTTGCCATCACCTATTTCAATATCTGATCATATAAATAGGTACACATGTCAATGTTCAAATATTGTTTTCCATTCAATATTGATTCAACGCTGGTTATGTTGTGTCCCCCCCCTTTTGAATCAGCATGGCCGTTTCGATTGTTGTTTCAGTGCTGATATGCCATCACTGTTTGACAGTCCATTACTACTAGTAGCATACGGATAAAAACACGAATCAATGCATGCATATCAATCCACTAGATCTATACTATTTCAAGACCTGTGCCTAGCCCTAACAACACTTAGCAGGGCCAGGGAACATCGGCACACTTGGAAACTGTATATCCACGTTTGGGCGGCCTTCCAAGACAGTTCTCTCCCAGACAGTCTCCCCATTGCAGGAACTATTTCACTTGTCATTTCAGATCAATTGTGTAAAATGGGATTCAATGCAGTCATTAGATTTTGGAAATGGTGAAGCTGAAAGTAAAGGCTGCCCTCTTGGACAGCTCAAGTAACATTTGCCTTAGCTCCACGACCTCATTGGTGTTTGTGGTAACCTGAAAGGACTATTTGCGCTCTCTTCTGCCGATGACCCTTTTCGCATGACTGTACACTAAACACACCCATGGGTCACATACTGGAATAATACATAATGACCCAACATCAGCATGATGCATCTAGGTCACTCCTGCATCAGTCTTAATAGTTTTGATACATTCTCAAAGGGTTTGCACTTGTTCAGTGCTCGCGAGTAAAATCTTCACCCCTGTGTTAGTGTGTCAAGATGAAAGGGAACGTTGACCTAGAGGCATCACAGGTTACTCTAAGGAATAAAGACCCCGTATGATAAACTTATCAGTACTTCCGGGACCTATTGGGCGCTAATGTCAGGCGCACCGGAAGTGACTTGTCGTCGCCTGTTCCCGATGTGTTGCTGGACATTCTTTTCAACTGAGATCAGCAGTTTATGTTTTCTGATTTTCTCAAAAGGTAAAAGTTAGAGGAGTTCTAGGGAAAAGGTAGTGACGTGAAAAACGGGAGATATGTTGACATGGGAATTACACATAAAATGGCTCCCAGTAAAAGTGGATTTTTCTTTGGAAGAGATTTCCTCATTCCCTTTTCTCTCTAGATAACATCTTTACTTCCTATTATCTGAGAAAGTGTCAACTTGCACTATTCGTAATATGTGCAGGAGTTGTCTTATCTGCATTTAGTTTAATCTTAGACTGAAACATGGGTTTGGAACCACTGCCCCAGAATATATTGACAAAATGAGAAAATCTTATCGAACCAAGAGCGGGGGGGGGGGTGGATCAGGGTACAGCCCCCAATGAACAAGCTCGTACAATCGAAACTTCACGAATAGGACAAAATGCTTAGGTGCCTGTACAATGATGAGGTGAGGTCGTAGGACTTCCAGTATAAGGGCAAATGCGATGTCTGCGAGGATGTCACAGTTAATTACAGGAGGGCATTTCAAAACGATACCTATAGCTATGGTTTTAAATGCCTTCCAGGTGAAATACTGTCTTCAAGTTAGATGCCTCATGGTGAAGACGCAATACAATTTTTAAAGTTTAAATGGACTTAAATTGAGTATACACATTGTGTGCTTATGCCCTTCTGACTATCCTAAAAGCACTCATATAGCATGTCGTTTAGCTCTGTGTACAGTAGGCACGAAGACAGGGCACTTGGGCTGGCTATCTTTCTGAAACTTTGTACTCAAGACCAGGAAGGCACAGTCACTACAAATTGAAACAATCAAAATTAGGGTGTGCGGTCATAGGTAATGCGTCTGGACTGCTCTGTGTGATCAATATTTATGTAGTGACTTCAGTAATTACATAGAGAGTGGTAGGACCGTTGTACCAGTGCATTATTTGTGACCCCTAGATGGACGACTGTGAATGCATTAGAGTGAGGGATGCCACTAGGGTTGGAAGTGGTCTTGTCCTGCCATCTTAGGAAATGCCTTCCTGGCTCAATTCCATAGTTTAAGGAAGCTAATGTTATAGAGGACAGCCTTGGTTTTCTCCATACATGTGTTCTTAAGGAATTAAACTACTTCTAATTAAATATTTCATCACACATGGAACCATTGGCAATTCAATCTCGTACTAGACTGTTGAGAAACTTCCTAGAGTAAACATGTCTGGAGGTAGAGGATGGGAACTGACCAAGGACATCAGCTAATGTTGCAGGACGCACAGGGGTATGTTTCATAACAGGCAACGATTTGCCCCTCATTTTCGATGCATGGAAATGAATCTCGTGTTGTTAAAAACTATAATAGAAATATAACAACTGTATATATCTGTACCCAAAACCTGTACAATGTTGTATACATCAGGAGAAAAATCCTACACTTTATTCAGATTCTGTGATCATAATGGTGGTTTGGTGATCATAGGTCCATTTGGTGATCGTTAGTCGTTCTGAAACATACCCCTGGTGTAAATTGACAATATCTCAGCTCTGTGTGAGACAATATGATGGAGAGGCCAAATAAAAATGTTATAGTTCAACCCTACCTAGTAGACTTAGGTCAACCATAAGCTGATCCTTCATCAAAACAGATGTCTACTTTATCAAATTGGTCCTCCTCAATATCGACGAAATGGCAATTCATGTTCCAACACTTATCAATTATGCTGCTGTCAATGTTTCTGCTATTCATAACATTATTCTTGGAATGACCATTCACGTGTTTCCTCGTTTACCCTTTCATCGGGCATCAGGGGCGTAGGAAGCAAATTTTTATTGGGGGGCCCAGGGGTCTCGGTTGGGGGGGGCCTGCTATATTTTCATATAGGCATATATAGGGAACCTCCTCATTATTGGGGGGCTCAGCCCCCCCTGCCCCGCCTTTTCCTACGCCCCTGTGCATGAATGTAGCCCTGGCAAGTTACTCACCAGGGCTATATACATTCATGCATCATGCCGGCCCTATAGGGCTGATACAATCCGGGACGGCTGGAAGGATGCTTGAATGAGCAGTCTCACCAGCACTTCATTGGTGCACCATGATGCGCTCCTGTATCAGCAACCCATAAAGGGTTAAGAATGCTACGGAAGCTAGATTCTTGACCTCGGCCCACATCAAAGATGATCATATCATTCCAACCTCACTTATATCAGAAGAGCTGCCATATTTCTGCTACTGATTACACATTTCGTGGAAAGCCCCTTCATGATCTCTACCCCACACTACCTTCCCCCTCCCCTCCCCCCCTCCTCCTTCTCCTCCTCCTTCATAGATTACAGCTACTTGACCGCCCCGTCCCTGCTCACCACAACAAGATAACAGAATCAGCCCAAACCAAAGCACACAGTGTATATGCCCTACAGTCTGCCCTGTGTACCCCCTATCTGCCTCCCTAACACTTATCTTAGTACAATCATACATGGCAAATTATGCTGTTAATCCTCTAGGGGCAGCAATCATACTGTTAACTGAAATTGAAATTGAGTACCTCACAGGACAGGATTCGTGCATCAGTATGAGCCTGCATGAGTGGCTCTCATGGTTTATGAATGGGGCACTGGTGAGTTGCTCACCAGGCTGCGTGGTACCGCACGCTGCCCTTGTTGGGCCTTTATGCTACAAAAGCGACGTAAGGCTTCAAAAGGTATCCTTTTGTAGCATAAAACCACCCCTGGGGCCTTTATGCTACAAAAGCAGCATTAAAGCGCAAATAGTTCATAAGCTACAAATGGTTCTTATACTTCAAATGGTTCATGAGCTACAAATAGTTTGTTAGCTACAAATGGTTCATATGCTAAAATGGTTTTTATGCTATAAAATGTAATCAAGGGAGGAAAAGAATGAAGGAGATTTAATTCCGGAGCTGGATGGTTGTATTCTGAGAGATTTAAGGAATATGGGTGCA
Source organism: Acholoe squamosa (assembly GCA_949317995.1). Classification (NCBI taxonomy): domain Eukaryota; kingdom Metazoa; phylum Annelida; class Polychaeta; order Phyllodocida; family Polynoidae; genus Acholoe; species Acholoe squamosa. The sequence continues at coordinate 13,178,125 of OX439042.1, forward strand.
TTTGGAGTTAGGTTGTGTGTCTGTTTCTTCCTAATATGACCCCCAGCCCCTAAGTTACTGAAATAAAAACCAGATGTACAAAAGGCAACTCGGAACTTTTCCTAGCCCTCTTTAGAGAAGTGGTGGTTGGATTATTGCAATATTTATTCAGAAGACAAAAACTAAAAAAGGTCTAGATCAATAGAGCAATGATGTAAACTGATTCTACTCTAGATTAAAGAGGCATACTGTGATAATCTTCATTTTCAAATTTTACATACTGTAATACCTTGTGAATAAGGTGTAGACCCAAATTACAAGGTTCACCCTCATTTGAATGAGACACTATGAGGCACATCTGGGATTTATGATGTCTCCCCTTCAAGTAGAAAGCCCGGTATAATCCATCATCAAATCACATATAGAGTAAGTGGAGTATGTGGCAAAATAAGTATGACCTACAAGAAGGGATTGATTGGCATGAATTCCAAAATGTCTCACTAGTAAGAGAAATGGAGGTCCGTAATGAAGTATTGTGGAAAAATAAGTTTATTACTATCAATAATACACCAATATTTTGGAAGTCATGGAGGGAAGCTGGTATTGTCAGGGTTGAAGATTTACTGGATAATGGAAGTTTTATGTCAGACACTCAAATTTCTCAAATGTATGGTGTTCAGTGTAACTTTCTTCAGGCTCTACAAATCCGACAAAGTATACCAGGTAGCTGGAGAGCTAGCATATCCAGTGACGAAATTCAAAGGCCAAATGACTGTATTTGGGTCATTGATAATAACCCAGATGTAGTTAATCTCTTTTCAAAATCAAGCAAGGAATTGTATTGGATAGTTCTATACCGTCACTCACAACAAATGCCAAGGAATGAAATGAAATGGGCAAAAGTCTTTCCTGAGGTCCAATTTACAAAGGTTCCATGGTATGACATATATATGTGTCCATACCAAGTGAGTAGGGAAACAAAGTTACAATCATTTCAATATAAGGTACTCCATAAAATACTAGCTTGTAACAAATACTTGTTTGATATACGTGCAAAGGAAAGCCCAGAATGTGTATATTGTGATGGTGAGACTGAAACTCTTGATCACTTCCTTGTGAAATGCCCCCCAGTAGCCTACTTCTGGAAGTCAGTCATACATGGATAAACACTGTTGCTAAGAATGATAAAGGGAATTTAGATGAGCATGAATTGATACTTGGATTATGTAGAAAAATTCCAAATGGTGATATCATCAACAATGTAATGCGTAGAACCAGGTTTTACATTTATAGGCAGCGTTTGTATCACAAGTGCCATCTTGATCTGTTGCAATGGATAGGAGAGTTTAAACACTCTCTTCTCTCAGAACAATTTATATGCAGTCTGGAGAACAAGCAAAAGAGGTTTAGGAAATGGGAGGCTATTTTGGACTCAATGTAACCGCTATGCATACACTGAAAGAACCCTAGTATCTCACTCATAGCATACTTCCTAGATAGGGGAACAGAGCTGCGAAAACTGTATCGATGTAGAGGTATATCAGTATCTAGTCTCTATCACTAGTCATATAGAACACATCTATTGTCATACTTACTATAATAATGCGCTATGTATTGTCCTGTGGTGTCCTGTGGTGTTTATATAACAAAATATCAAAAAATGTAGCGAAGACCTGTATAGCTATAGACAATTTTTTCTTTTTTAAATAAAAAATGAGCGCTGCTCTATATAAAAAAAAAGAAGGGATTGATGTAAAATGTAATCATCAGACTATGTTACCTAAAACATTTAGAATTTTAGCACATTATTACCATATATGACCTGAAAATCCAATATTGGAGAACTACAATGAGATAGAAGGGATACCAATGATAAAATTACCAATCTTTGGGAGATTATCAAGAGCCATGCTCGCTATGACTTCAAATAGTCTCAAGGTTTCCAAAACTTAAGGTTGTAAATGACTGGGCATGGTGTGTTAGGAATTAACACCCATAAGGTATACAGAACACCATGAGGGAAAACGGCCAGCTGCAGCTTAAAGCTTAGGTCTGGTGTCATATGAACCATTTCTACCTTATGCACCATTTAAAGCATAGGAACCATTTGTAGCTAACAAACCGTTTGTAGCTCATGAACCATTTGTAGCTTATGAACCATTTGTATTTTAATGCCACTTTTGTAATGTAAAGGCCCCAGGGGTGGCATTAAGCTAGAAAAGGGTACCTTTTGAAGTCTAACGCCACTTTTGTAGCATAAAGACCCTAAAGCCCTCCCTGTTGCTAGTACTACTGATGATCTCGATAATACACCCCCTACTTTACCTAACCCTCTGGCTACCACTTCATGCAACGATGCACTGTACTATATAATTCGCTTTTATTATGCTGGATTGCACACTTTGTTTATCTCATGATTCTGGCCCATCAGCGTGCTTTTTTGGTCATAACCCCGTTCCGTTATCAAGGTTTAACCGCACTCTGAGAGCTTTTATTTTTTTCTAAGACCATGTTGGTTTGAACCTGGACATGTTAATAAATTGGAAAAGGATACAAAGTCATTCTCACCATACATTTCCATTTAAAACCGTTCAGGGTTCTACGGGGAATCAATCCCTGTCCGCTGTGGCATGAGACGGACTCACTGTCCACTATACCAAGCCCAGTGGTACTAGAAATCAATGTACATGAAGGATTTGAAAAAGTTGTCTGACATCCCTGATGTTTGCACACCTTGTTAGTATAGAATCCAATGGTGCCATGTCGAATTATTAACAGGTAAACATCCGTACATATCCTATATGAACATGCCTAATTTCTCCATATTGTTTGAAATAGATAAGAATCTAATGATTTTCCATAGCGATACGTGTCGGCATCCGGCCCATCCGGCCATTCCTTACTCGACGCGTATTTGACCAAGTTCTTCTGCCGAAAGTATGTCAATTTACATCCGGGCACCTCCCCGCTTCGTCAACAAGAAGGAATGGCCATTTGACATTGGATCGCTATGTAAAATCATTGGATTCTCATTTATTTAGAAGAGACAAAATGTAGGCGAACACCACCTAGAGATCGTATATTTGTTGGTGCTAAAAGTACAGGATTTGACATGCTTGGATTCTACCCGACAAATATGTGTAAAGGAGGAGGTATGTCGGGCAGAGTGACAACATGGCCACAATGGCTTGGCAAAGCTTGTGGATCACATACACTTTCAAAATGTCTTCTCCTGGATTAATTCTGGGGTTATATGGTAAGAAATTGATACAATATGGAGGAATAAGTGTGATAAACGCATTAATGTATTTATAACCTAAGACTCAGTGAGGTTAAACATACATTAATAGTTTAATACATCATGATGACGATATGACTTATGAGGTTAACACAGCCCCCTTATGTAGGGACCCCTCTAGTAGAGTCCGCACGGGTAGTACCTGCGAGCTACTCTTATACTAGCCAGTGTTGTAATGTTGTTCAATACTGAAAGCTGAAAATGAAGGTCATAACCCTTTAGGACTAACGTTGTACAGTAATGCCATTAATATGGGTTTCATCTATAGGCGCTGAATGGGTTGGTATGATCATAGAATATATAAGCAAATGTCAACGATCAGTGAATAATTTAGGGAATACGATCCTAAATTATTCACTGTGAGTTGACATTTGCATTTATGCCATGGCCCACAGGTTTAAATTGCTTTTAAATAAAGGATTTCAACAATATTTACTGGTTTTTGAAGGCACAGACTCGTCCCGGTTTGTTTTGATCCGCCATTACACCTTGCTCGACAAAATTGGTCACGTGATACAGAGCTAGCCGCTACTTTTAGTTTCGATAGAAATGTTCCTTGTGCAGGACAATATCTTCTTTTTTAACATGGCGCTAATACATAGATATACCTTAAACAATTCATAACATATTATTTAAATAGTTCAAACCTTCTAATAACCATACCTAAATACGAAACTAGTTAGCTCTGTATAAATTTCAAAATGGCGCCGCGGAATATGCGAGGATCGTATTTCCCCCCCCATTGAATACGGCGTAAGTAGTACTAATCTATAGTGTCGTTGATATTAGCCATGGCATAAAGAGAGAGACTATTCTCTCTGGTATGATGCTTCAATGCAAGGCTGTAGGGTAGACCTCACCAGCACTGAATTGGTGCATCATGCCGCCATTATTGCCCACCATAATGCCGTCCTTAGAGGGGTAACGTGCTGGACTCCCGCTAGGGGGCGGCAAGGAAGCATCATACATATGCAAACAAACTCTTTACCCCAGGCGTCCTGGCTAAGCACTAGTCAGGAGGGTGGTTCATAAACGGTGACGATGCAGAATCTGTCTTTTTCTTGTCAGGCTCTAACGGTCATTTAAAAACCTCTCAAAGAGATAAATAGTATTTACTTTTATATTTAGTTCAACACGTCAATGCCAGAGAAATTCTGTCCTTCAAATGCTTTACAAATAAACCAGCCATAAAATGGTTTTCCCTTGGGTCTTTCTTTTTTCGGAATATCTACAAAGAAGCTGTTTCCTGGTTGACTTTTTTTGTTTCTGATGGATTGCCATACCTTGTGGTTCCCGGGTGTAAATTCAACCTCTTACAGATACCTTGGCTAATTGTGAAATGTAACAGGAGAGTAATAGACTGAATCCCGGGGATTGAATCCAAAGCGGACGGTATTATTTTACATGCTCTCTCTGTTATAGTCGTCATGATACATAAAAGGGGGACCTGAGGCAGAAGATTCTACTTGTGAATGATGACGACTCTCTGGAATTGATGATCTCATTAATGCATCATGCCCATTGGTCATCATGATGCACCAATGAATTGCTGGCGAGACTGACCCTAGGGGGTTGATACATATACTCCCGGAGGGTTGGCATGATGCTCCAATGAAGTGCTGGCGAGCAGTCTCGCCGGCACTTCATTGGTGCATCATGTCGACCAATGGGCATGATGCACTCCTACATCAGCGGCCTTAAAATGGTTAAAAGGTCTTAGATCCAAACCACTAGGAGTTAATCCCCCACTCAGAAAGAGCTCTGCAGGCATGTATCCAACACCCACATACTTCCTGGAGCATCCACCCCCCCCCCCTCTATGTGTGTGATCTGACAGCTCAGTAAGGGCTTGACTAGTCTTAGCTCCTCCATGTTTGGTCACTTCCCAGAGTCTTTGAGACTCATATTTACAGATTTGATGGATGGGAAGATGATTTAAGTGAAAATACACATGTGGTGAGTGGGTGTGATTGCATGCCTGGTTTGCTGCCTGTCACTATAACTCCCGGGATGGCTGTTTTTTTGGACGGATTTTTCCTTTTTCCTTTTCCGCTCACATTGTGCGCTCCTCTCCCTACCGCCTCTCCTGAATCTTCCACAGTCGGCCCCTCCTATTTCTTGTGTTTTTTTCTTTATCTTTTTCCTCTGTATCTTACCTGTCTTAAATTATCAATTTCCATTCCCCTATCTGTGGGTGCCTGTCGGTGTCCTTGCCTCTCTGTCCGTCATTTAACCCTCCATCCCTCCAATGTCACTCTCTCCCTATCTTCCTTCCGTCTTCTTCTCTCCCCTTCATTCACACCTTCCTTTGTTCCTTCCTTCGTTCCTTCCTTCCTTCTTTACCTCCCTCCCTACCTCCCTCCCTCCAAGTAGCGTTTCTTAATTTCTTTCAGCCTTTCTTCCTGACAATGCGCCCGTCCGCACCCCTCCATCTTCCATCACCCTACATCTAATCACGCAATCTTACCCAAGCATTTACAGAGAGATTCTTCATGTGTATTTGTAGAGCTCATATCGGCATGGTGATCTAAAGTAGTGCGTGGTAAATCACCTCAAGTTGTAAGCATATAAAGGGAAGGTCTTGGTGTGGGATTGGTTAGGGTTGGAGGTGAAGTGGCGGTGGGTGCACTGTCAAAAAGATGTCGACGAAATAACGACAGCATCCTTGTCCCAAAGTTGCCTGAGAGATTCCTTGTACTATCATGTTGCCACCTGGGGCTTCTTGTAAAAACTACAATGATTCAATGCTATACACTGAAAACTTATACATATATAAAAGTAATCATTGAAGATGACTTTTGTTCATCATTTGAAAATGATGACCCCCATCTCATCAAAGTGATGGCACAGAGTCATCATTTTGATGACATACTTCTGCCACTAGGGGCCTCCACTATACAAAAATACAGAATAGGAACTATCTAAAGGTATTCTATTAATCAATAGTTGCATTAATGCAGACAATAAATGTCTTTGAAATTAAAGGTCATCATAAAACCATCTCAAAGGGACTCAATTGATTCAAGAAAGAAAAAAGAAATGGCAAAAATTCCAATGACATTAAATGATTTAGCATTTTTTCACACATAGACACCTCTCCTGTCTCTGAAATGATAGTAACAACTGGGGGAAAATGATGTATACATATTGACATATATTATGTGACCAATCATGATGCTTAGGAGGGTCAAGGATAAAGACCTACCAGTACCAGGAGGGGGGGAGGTAATTATAAACATATTTGATACCTGACAAAATGCCCAATTTGGCTGTACACCTATCAATCTGAGCATGTAAGCTATATTGTAAAAGGTAATCAATATGATGACCCTTTGTAATCACTTATGATTACCCAAATGATGACAAGGTGCTTCCCCCAGACGGCGTCAAACTGAGCACCCTAAAGTGATCTACACTGATTAGTTTCTACGGCTATAAGTTTTCAGTGTAAAGATTAAGGTGGTTCACAGTGCCGTGTTAGGAGGATCCCTGGTAGATTCCACAATTATTTTTTACAGTATGGGGGCAGTGTCACCACCATCCTTCTACTAGCATGAAGCTTATTTCCCAAGATTTGGCTCATCCAAAAAGATCGTTCTCCTGTACTTATTCCTAGGTATTTCAAACGATTATTTTCTTCACAATTTTACCACTGTCAGCATTCTATGAGATGACACCCACTGCTTCAGTACAAAAATAGATAGTTGATGCAGATTGTTTTACTGTGGGCTGTTTACTCATACAAACTTTACTTAAAAGTAAAATGATACCTTATTACACTACCATGTAAGATTAAAACAGTTCACAGAATTCACAGAGATGGAGACACAGAGAGAAGGGCATGAATAGATGGAGGGAGGGAGGGAGGGAGGGAGGGAGGGAGGGAGGGAGGGAGGGATGGACATAGATCTATAGATAGACAGATAGACATAGATGTACACAGATAGATGGATAGATCAATTGGATAGTTTTGTATTGGATTAGACCACAATATCTTGGTCTGCGGTCACTTCACGGGTACGCAGGCAAGGTCACGGTTTTTTTACTTGTACACTCTGGACACAATTATTTGGAATATATTAGACACAAATTCACGTTATCTTGGAACTAAGGTTTAATTTGATGAGAACCTAGAAGCCGATTCTGAGACCATTGAAAATAGCTAGACTACAACATACTACATTAAAAAAACATGCCTCATAAATCAATTGTCCAATTTGAGAGAGTGTTTAAAACAGGGTTTGGGCGCAGATACCCAAATTGAAATTCTGGTTGCCTTCTTTGTTAGGTTTCACTATAAATGGTAATAAATGGAGAATCATAAGACCCGAACCAACCAGTAAATGTCTCTCAGCAGAATCAGTAATTTGTACCCACTGAAGGCTATTGCACATAAGCTAAAGAGAGCACTAAGAAGGTACCCACTAACGTTAAAGATGACAAGCTCTGCTTCACCTTTCCACTTACAGACTCACCACATTTGACTGAAAAGGCACCTGCCCCGTTAAATAGCAGTGGGCATTATGCAAGCAGGTAGTGCTCTTGTTTTTGGTAGTTATCATCTACATTGAAAGGTACTTGTACCTGATTGACATGAGCACTTTTGTGCAACACACAAAAAAGTCAGGACTGAAAAGAAGTGACTGTTGCAGGTGAGGCATTTCTCAGGCAAAACTACATTTTTCCCTATGTGCAATACCCTCCTCTTGTTAGAAGTAGACCTCCTTGTATATGTACACTGCAAAAATGGTGTTTAGATACTAAACATGTTTAGGTCTAAACATGTTTAAAAACCTAAACAAATACGTCAGTTAGGTGTATCATCGACTATGCATTTAGGAAGTTTAGGAGTTTAAACATGTGAATATTAGGTGTTTAGATTCAAACATCAATATGTTTAGATACATGGATGTCAAATCCACACCAGGTAGCAGCACTACCTCTGAATGGGCTATCTGCACACAGTTATAATCAATTGTTGTGACAAGCATCCCCAAACACCTTGTTTATCATGGTGTCATTTCATTAAAGGTTATGAAAATAGACACAACAATAGAAAATTAACTAAATTCAACTTACACCACCATCATTACCATAAAAATTATCAATGAGCTCCATGACTTACACCTATGTCATGTTATTTTGTAAAGTATAAAGCAAGGTTCTTCTTGCCAACCTGTTGTACTTCCTCAAGTCTCCTATTCTAATGCAGTGTGTACATATATGTGTATATAGCTGTGGCTGACATCTCTGGAGACTTTGCAGTGTAAATACCTGCTGATGTCCTCCAGTGAATGAGAAAACAAACAAAAGATATTCCTTTATTTTTTTAATGGATACAATGTTTGCAAACTTCAAAGTACCTAATCTATTTTCCAATGTATTCAGAGTAATGGGCTGGGTCCACAAGTGGGAAACAGGTTTTACTATTAGAGCATGGGAGCATGCAGTTGGGTAAAAGACATAGTAGATGTTCACGTCACCTTACATTTACTATCATAAAGAGATAACCGAAGATAGCAGAAGATTTTATTTCTCATAATTCTCAAATATATCATATCATATACCCTGCACAAAAAGGTGTTTAGATCCTAGACACAATTCTAAACATAATCTTGCAGCATTTTTGTAAGCACAATATCCTTCTAAACACATGTAAACTGTTCAGAAATATGATGTGTTTAGCCAATGTGCTTAGATTTCAAAGTGTTTATGACTATATATTTTTTTCTGATTTTAAGAATTATGTTTAGAATGTGCTTTCCAGTGAGTTTATACTGTGTTTAGGAATTGGCTTGGCAATATATTTAGGTTGTTGCACACCCAATGTTATTCATGCCCACACTCTGGAGGGATTCCTTAGGCTACAGGATACAACTACACTTTGTAGATATTGCATCCCTGTGGGGTGTTTCAGAAGCCGGACATGATAATGAACATTAAATATCTGTTTCTAAAACTGTTAGATTCTAAACTTACAACTGCAACCATTATCATCTCTCGCCAGTCATATATAGTTATAGACACAGTAAGATAATGGCAATGCTTTAGAAACACATGCAGTTATAAGCCTACAATCACTATTAAAACTGCTATCATATCTCCTTATGACCGGTTGTAAACATTACCTGCTTCTGAAACACCCCACTGTTGTACTGAATCTACATAACACCAGTTTCAGAAACTCAGTGACTAATATATCAGAGAGATACAGTGAATTTTGCTATATGAATTTCAGAAATTCACAGAATGGGTGTCCAAGCACCAGATGCGTCATTATGGTGCAAAGGTACCAATGGCAAAGAGTAAAACTAATATACCTACTATCGTGGGTAGACACAACACAAAAGAGCTGCACTGACCATACCCTCTTGGACAGATATCAAGCCTACAGTGAGCACCTTCTGTTCTAGCCAGACAAGTAACTCCCTGATTATCAAAAAGCTAAACTATTATAGTTATTATAACCAAGAACATATTGTAATTGGTCACAGCTACACAAGATGACACTCATACCAATATGACCTTCATAGAGCATTTAAAGACCCAAACCCACCAGTTAAGGTCCCTACAACTAACCTCCAGGCAGCAGCCACTGGTGTCAGATGTAGACTCTCCTTGTGGTCTGTGATGGATTGAGTGGTTAATATTTAAAGGGACAAATCAGCCTATTAGGGAGGCATGGTGAATGCTGAGGCTGGTTTAAGGAAGTGTATTATTCTTTGTTGGGGATAGAAACATTGTGAATAAGGAGGGTGCTGCATATTGTTAAGACTATGGAAATATCAATGATTGTTTATGGTTAAGGTGTGATTGGGAGTATTGACATTATGGGAGTTAGTGTTAATTTGTTTTTTTTTTGTTTGTTTTTTAAATAAATGAAGATCCACATGATTCAGTTAACTCTAATATCGCAATGAGATGTAGAGAAATACAAGTGAGCTTCAGCAGTCTATGGATTTATATGGCTAAAATCAAACAGATCAACATTACCAGCACTAACAGGCTAGCTCTGTAATAGTATATGGATTTGTTGACCCTGCCAATGCTCCCCAACCCAAAACTCAGAATAGTCTATCCATAAAGTAGCATACCTGTAGCCTGATAGACCTTCAAGACCACAACAATAACTATCAGTATGCATTGTATGTCACCTAGTGAAAGGCATAGAACTGGATGATTGATTGGTCATTTCTTGGTCATGACTCACAGCTCTAACTGTATTTTGGTTTTGAATAAAAATGTTATTAAAGCAGTACATTATCAGCAATTCACACTTGCAGACAATTGCAGTGATCATGTGAGGTGGATTATCTCATGTTCAATAGGAGAAAGAATGGTATGATTCACTGACTTTAGCATCTAATGTAACCACATGATTGGACTGGTTTCATCGGTAGAGAAAGGGTTATTGCATAGAGGCATGCATTCTGGTAAGCTCATTCTAATCTTGTTATAATGTAATACTCCATGCCAAAATAATGTTAAATAAGATAGCATTTTAAGACGCATTCAGAAGAACATTTATTGTTCCTATTCACCAAATAATGTGATCCTGGCATGACTGCACATGCACAGAACAATGTATTAAAGCTAAATCGCCTCATGATAAATGCTAAATCCATTGGCATATCAAAGACCTATTCATCTACAATTAATAAAAAAAGAAAAAAAAAGGCTTTTGAGCACTGTCAAGGGGGTGGAACAAATCATCAAATGTCCAAGCAAAAACTTACCACCTCTTAACGCCCACCCCTCATTGAGAAATAATGACCGCTCCCTTATTTTACATTCCCTACACTTGGAAAAGGAGCCAGTAACTTTCTACTTTGTTTTAATGTTTTGCAGAACTCATTTTTGCTTGACGAAATATTTACCATCGTAATGTATCAAGCCATGAGTGCCCACAGCTGTTGGCCAGAAGATTTTTTGCCAAGCTGACTGATTTTTGTACACTTTTGCAATATCATAAGTTGTCAGATTAGCAAAAATTTACCACACCAACTCCAGTAGAACCAATTCTTTATCTCTAAACGTGCCACTTTTTCAGCCTTGGAGGACTTCTGCCCCATGGTATACTGCAGTAAAAAGTTAACAATTGATGTAGAGAGCACCAAAATTGATTTCATAAAGAATTAAAGCGTTCAGCCATCATCAAAGTGTTAATAAAAGTTTAATTTTCCAGGAAAGCAAAAATGTGCCATGTGACACAGCCATGCCTATATTACAATGGGGACCCATACACTGTGGCAATCAGAGGTTTGGTAGACACCACTGAAAAATGATGGAGAGGACGCTAGATGTAAATTACGCTGTTAATTCCTATACCTAGGGGTGTTAGGCTTGAAGGGGTTTGATGGATCGGTTCTGTTGTGTGATGGTGTATGTTAGAAGATCAATCACTCACCAAGCAATTGTCACACTGCCTGGTCCTGTGTACATTGTATGCATGGATAATATGTAGGTTGCAATGTTAAGTGAGTGAAACAAGCTTTATCCAAACCTATTTGAAGTCATTAAGCTACCCATTCATGAATGAAATCAATTGTAACATAAGAATTGATAAAAAAAACCTTTACAGCATAATATATCATATTTAGAAATGGAATGGAGTAGTTTACACTTACCTTTAGTGCTCTACAGAGATATCTCTGTAGAGCACTAAAAGTAAGTGTAAACTAGATTTTTTTGCCCTCTTTTTATTCAAACATATTTCTGCTGATCTCTGCAAAGACACTTTGATTGTTTGTTGTTTTTTTTTTCTTCTTTTTTTTTTACATATGTGATGCTAATGAGTCTAGGTTGGATTATTACATATAACATAAAATATCATGTTTTGTCCAGGGTTTTGATTCTTGCCAATACTTGAACAGCAGGATAAAATATGCATATTCTTCCTGGGAGTGCACTGTTTGTGCAAAGTTATGACTGACAATAGCTATTACAAAGTAGAAGGTCTATTCGATTAAATGAATATTCACAATAGCAAAGCAGTCAAAATGACAACGTCTCCCACAATGTTGAATATTTTACATCTACTCTCTTTTATTAATACGGCTTCGGTATTGGGGCTTGCTGAATACTCCAATAGCAGAAGAAATGAAAGCAGGAATCAGGTTATTATAAGGATTAAATATTTTGCACTTCGGTGCAATATTACTGCTGTTCCGGTATGTCTAATGAGCCATATTAGAATTGGTTGTATTGTGGACCATCCAAGTTATGAATAACTTACTTTGAAATGAATATTTCCAAGATAAATATTTTGAGCCTAGTACCTTTGGTAGGCACAACAGAAAAGAACTACACTGCCAATACTCTCCTGGATAGATATTAAGCCTATAGCTCTCCTTTTGTTCAAGCCAGACAAGTAAATTATAAAAAGCTAAAATACTAAAGTTATTAAGTCAAAGATCATAGTGTCGTTAAGTAAAGCTGTACAAGATGGCACACATACTAATATGACCTTAGCTGACAACCATGGACGCTTGGTAATTGCAAAGAGGCCATCTATAAAGACCGAAGAAGATCAGTAAAGGCCCCATCATATAATCACAAGGCATTAGTGTAGCAACATATTAGTAGGGAGGGATGGTAAATATTAAAATGTTTCCTTCAGCTATCTCTGTCTGCATGCACCTTGTGGCACCTAGTGAGAGGCATAGAACTGCATGATTGATAGGTCATTTCTTGGCCATCACTGGCTCTATATGCAGGGACTGGGCTGTTTGAGAACTCTAACACAATGAATAATACTATGCTGAATCAAACTGCTATTGATGCTTCAAGTGCTTTTTTTGTGAATTAAAATGCTATTGAAGCACCACCTTTTCAGCATTTCTCTTTCATTGAATGAATCTACTCTTAGTGACACAGGCCAGGGAAATGGCAAATCCAAGCTCAATTCGGCTAATGCCAGACTCTCAAAATTCACCAAATTGGCTAATCATTCATACTTGCAAACTTCTCAGTTTTTTTTTCCAGTTTTTCAGAGATTGGAGTGGTGTCTTGGTAAGATTTTGATCAGGAAGGCATTTCCCAAGGTGGTATGACTAGAGACCTTCTATAATGCCATTACCTACTACCCTGCATCTAGCACCATTTGGCTTCTAGATATTGAAAATTGTCCTGTTGGAGATACCAAAAGCCATCCCTGGGAGAGACATCCCCTCATTCTGAAGTCTCACTTACAAGGAAAGGATATTTCTACTGATCACTCCTGTGTGTGTTGGGGCTGAGCACTGATCAGTGTTCTATGTAGTTTCCTATGTCCTATTCAGTTATATAATGGAAAATTAAGCAATATTTCTATGGACAGCATCGAATAAAGCACTCTGGTCTTAGATAGTGCACTGGGCAGTTGATATCCTGCCCAGTGACTCAATCATTCTGGTTGGCATGGGGTTCTATGGGATCACCCTGCCCAGCTCCACACTGCTATGGCAGAACCTGTTTTAAAGTGCTCATTTTCTTTCTTGATCAGAGGTTGCATGTGTGAATATGGCCATGAAATTTTTTCTGAACACTACATTTTTTATGAACACTACATTTTATTAAGGTTGCCCCGAGCCCCCTATGTTCCAAATTGTCGACTTGGAGTTGACTTGGAAATGATGGTCTTAGTTTTCTCATTCAGACATTATCAATGGAAAAATGCTGCTTTTTTTCTTTTATCTCTATCAAAGGTTTGTTGATTGGATATGTGAATGAATTGTTTGGCTAATCAATTTTTAATTTGGCTAATCAGAATATGAGCAAAGTCGCCAAATTGGCTAATAGGATACAAGCCCTAGCATTATCCAAGCAGGCATATATTGAGCATGTATTGCTTGAGGTGAAGAATATGGGTGTGTGCTGCAGTGTCTGACTGGTAATTATAGGTGTTACATCTTTGTGCAACCCATGTTGTAAAGCCTGTTCAGCACCACAGTCATATTGTTGTACATTCCCAACTACAGATAAGAGAATGTCAAATGTCATTTATTCATTAACTGTGTTTTGATTGTTTACAGATCTCACTTTTGCACAATGGACATTATTCGGAAGTATACCATGCATTCACTTATGGAGGCTCATGATAAACACCTTTGCTTTGTGTGTGAATTATTGAATTGAATGTAATGCATTAAAGAGATAAAAATTGATATTGCTTGAATTGATTTCAATGAGTATTAAAGCTGTCAGCTATTATAAAATTGTTGATAATAGTTGATTTTCTTAGTGGTACAGGCTCACGCCAAACAATGTGAGGAGAATGAGACATCATAAAGGAAAATAAAGGCCTTGAGAGGAATAAAGCAGAATCAATTCTAGAGTTGGCAGACTTGCAAAACAGAAAGAGTATGCTGGACGACTACCTAATAAATCAGCAAAAGAAGATACCGCCTTTCAATGCACCCAATGTAAGTGCAGTACCAATGGTTGGTGGTCGTTTTCAACCAATGAATCAAAATGATAACTCCGATGATGATGCACAAGACAGTACACCTGCAGTACCTCAATCAAAGTCTATCTTTAGGGATTTATTACTGCTCAAACTCAAACTTCTAGTGGAGCTGGGAGTGATCCTCTGAGACAGGCCATTCAAGACAAGCAACTGCAATGGGTGATACAAAGCGAGACAAACTACTACCAGTAGTTCATCTGAAAGCAGTCAGAGTAAGCAGCAACCTACAGCAAGTACTACAGGTGATCATTTTTTTAACACCAGTGACTGGTGCCGGGGAAGCCCTTACGAGTGAGTCTCTAGATGCTATATTTACAATCACCAGGCTTATTTTGTTGTCAGGTAAGGTCTAATTGGAACTCTTGCCATCATGTGTAGTGTTTTATTCTGCGTTTTAGTAATGATAGTTTTAATATAGTTTTTTTGGTGATGTGCTTACCATAGCTAACTGGTAAAATCTCCTTTAGAACACTGTTATAAAAACATATGAATTTTGATCACATAACACTGTAACCCCCTTCTTACTCTTTGGCCTAGCTAGCTAGCAGACACCATGCAATTTAAATCACCTTTACATAAAATTGTCGACAAACATGTGCAGCAATTAACAAAGATGAATTAAAGAGCACCATAATCACAAGTAATCAAAACAGCCTTTGTAAATATATACAAATTAATTAACATAATTTTCCAATTGTGGAACAGACCCCAGAAACAGTAGCAGTAAATATTCCACAATGTGGGAGATGTTGACACTTTGACTGCTTTGCTGTCATAAATATTCATTCAATTAATTAGAGACTCTAATTAGTAATAGATATTGTCAATCATCACTTTGGACCAGACAGTGCACTCACAGTGAGATTATGCATACTTTATTAGGTTACTCTAGAACTGGATCTCTAGATGAGTCAAGATGCAAAAACGATATTTTCTTGTGTTTTCAAATCCTAGGCAAATGTATGATATTATCTTATCTATGATTATCCGAATTTGAATTGATAGTGTTATGTATAATCAGTTGTGCATTTGTAGATATCAGTGGAAATATTTTGGATAGAAAGGAGCGCAAAGAATCTAGTGTATACATTCGTACTTGCAGAGATACCTGTCATATCCAGAACGTCTTTAGAAGCATGCAGATTAGGTATCATTTAGAATATAGGAATGAGGTCAGGTTGTACTACAGAGGAATTATAAAATGGTACGATATCGTCAGTTCTTTATAGTCTACTGCTTTTCTGATGCATACTTACTGTGTTTTTCAATGACGTCTAGTAAAGAAAAAAATAGTAGCATAAATGCTTTATAGTCTCTGATGTTTAAGTTTGATTTCACTTATGAATGTGTGGCTTAATTACCTGTATTTATTCTTGAGATTTTGGACAAAACTTGTTCTGCTCACATTATTACCTACAAATTAGTCATGCATAATGTGTGCATAGGAGCAGGCACTGTGACAACTACTAAGGTGATTGGTGTGTGATCGATCTTCTAACACCCCTGGGTATAGAAATTAACAGTGTAATTTACATATAAAACCCTCTTCATCATCAATCTGCTAGATGTCATTATCACCTACCTGCTAGCTGCTACCTGCTAGCTGCTAGAAGTCATTATCACCTACCGGCTAGCTGCTACCTGCTAAATGTCATGTCATTATCTCCTACCTGCTAGCTGCTACCTGCCAGCTGCTAGATGTCATTATCATATACCTGCTAGCTGCTACCTGCTACCTGCTAGATGTCATTATCACCTACCTGCTAGCTGCTACCTGCTAGCTGTCATTATCACCTACCTGCTAGCTGCTACATGCTAGCTGCTAGCTGTCATTATCACCTACCTGCTAGCTGCTACATGCTAGCTGCTAGCTGTCATTATCACCTACCTGCTAGCTGCTACATGCTAGCTGCTAGCTGTCATTATCACCTACCTGTTACCTGCTAGCTGTCATTATCACCTACCTGCTACCTGCTACCTGCTAGCTGTCATTATTTTCTTTTGAATTGCCTTATTGCCAAATTTCATCTCATGATTTTCATGACAACAATCATTTTGTTCAATAGTAGGTAACAGTGAACAATAGAAAATTACATGTATTGCAAGCTATATGCATCATCTCTGAAATATAACAGACAAATAGAAAAATGTGTGAGTGTATACACAGAAGCAAGACAAGATATACAGTATACAAGAGTGCCATATTCTGGTGAGGTTTTTATAATTGACTGACAGTCAGGAGCATATTTCATACAGTATCAGAGACTGAGTAAAAATTAACGCATTAAGCATTTACAAGTACACCATACCTTGCTCTTATTCTACGCTGCCTGTAAATGTACCATGCATGTTTGTACCGTAAACCTTCTTAAAAGTACTCTTTTTTTCTAGAAACTCAGTTTGTCTGTCCAGTTTACCCAGAGCTGAACCCCTCGGAAATGTGGAGATTTTGTGTAGAAACTATTTTTTGGAGTTCAGATAGCTGTCATTATCACCTACCTGCTAGCTGCTACATGCTAGCTGTCATGATCACCTACCTGCATGCTCCCATCCCATAACTCGTTGTCCACTCATGCACCCAGTTTAGTAATCGGACCAGATTAGATGATCAATCCGGTTGATCAAATATTTCTATCCATTGAACATGAAATGAAAGCATGGAACAGATCATACTCCTGGACTTTTTTCTTTAGCAGGAATGCAGCTTGCTTCTTGTGACATGCACTGCTAAAATACATTAAAAACAACAGCGAAACAACAACAACAGTATTGCCACCACTATCAACAAAATCGGCAACATACAGCTGGTGGCATTTTGTAGTTTTCTGCTGGTATATTATCTATTTTTATTGCTGTATAATTATGCCCTTAACCTGTACACAGTGGTGTAGTGTACAAGAGGTTCATACAAGTACTTCTCTCGATCTGCACCGAGGCCTAGTGACTAATTTAGATGCTAATTTCACCAACTTAAAGCTTCTTTTTATCAATTTAACATGATCTAAACGCATAGATTCCCGGAATATATTAGGGTGAATTGATGAAAATATATTCCAAGGTCGCTCAAGGGTGTCTATTTATTACACAAAATATGAAAAAAAAGAAGACTATCAAAGAGTTTGCAAAGCAAAAGATCTCTCTTCACATGTACAGCGAATTCCGATCAGCGCTTCTTGTGTTGTGAATTTTTTTTTTCAAAATCTTTATGCTATAGGTTGCCCTACATAATCATGATAACCACCATATTGATCATTTTCAGTGACACCAAATGCTGTGCAGTCAAGATGTACCCTATGAAGATCTGTTTTACCAGAGAGAGAGAGAGAACCACCATCAATATCACTGTACAACAAAATTTTACTTTTCGAAAAAAACAACAGAGCTGAAACCCACTAATTTCTATGTATTTTGACCTGGGAAATTCAAAAATTTGGCTCTCAATTTTGAGATACTCATAATACCTAGAATTGCCCATTTTTATCCTCGGTAGCCAAATCCATATTAGTGTAAACTGTACAAACACCAGATTTCCCATCAAATCTGGTTTATTTATTTTTGATTACCATTTACAAACCCATATCTAATGGATTATTCATCCGGTAAAAGTAGTAAATATGCTGGAAATGTTAGACGAACGACACTTGCTTGGACTCATCCAACATCAGACCCAATTACTAGTCTGCTAGAAGAAAAGGTAAGCACTATCTTTGGTAGCATTTTTCCATCTCTGAGAGGTCCCGTTAGAATATATCCCCATATATGTCATTCACCGAGCCACAGGGTGTTTTTTTATTTAAAGAATGGAGAGTCAGATGCACTAAGTGGATCTTCAAGGACATCTTGCATTTGAGTTTCTGATATGTGGAATCAGTGTATCCACACTCTCTACAAAGTCCTCATCCCTCTTGTTTCCCAGAATTCTGTTATGACTGCACTTTAGGAGGCAAGCCATGATTTTCATTTACTATATAGCCTATTTTTGGTTATAATACCAAATTACCCTCACATTAATCTCATGATTATGGATAATCCTGATGTTTAGAGGTAGCCTTACTCACCATAAATCTGGAAATTGAATCAAATATAATGCATCAAAGATTCAAGAATTGAGGTAGAGAACACTAAAATTGATTTCAATTTAAAGTGCATTAAAGCATTCAGCCATTGTTAGAGTGTTAATAAAAGCTCATTTTGCCAGTAATGTAAAATGACACTTTTGGAAGTGAAACAGCCATCCCTGTATTACAACGGGGACCTATACTTATTTGCAGACAGAGGCTGGGTATACATCACTGATTGACGATGGAGAGGGCACTATATGTGAATTACACTGTTAATTCCTATTCCTAAGGGCATTAGGCTTCAAGGGGCTTAATGGATAGGCTCTACTTGCTGATGGTGTATGTTAGGCAATCAATAACTCTTCAAGCAACTTAGTGGTTGTAACACTGCCTGGTCCTATGTACATTGTATGCATGAGTAATGTGTAGGTTGATAAAATGCAAGAAAGCCTTTTTTGCCAAGACCTCATACAGGTCCTTAAGCTACATGTGCAAACAATGAAATTAAAGGTAACATTAGAGGTGATACAATATCTATGCTAATAGGTATTCTTGGTGACACTTCATTGAAAATACAATGAATATGTATCAGAAAAACTGTACACTATAAAGCACTGGTGATATGGTACCTTTATATACCCCTGTGCAGTACAACTTGGCATCACCTTTAGATATCAAAGCATACAAAATATTACTAAATCTGCTTAGATGTTCCAAGAATGGAATGAGGTTTCTCTGCAGAGTACTACAATTAGGCATACAATATAGTTGGATGATAACAGATGATATTATACTAAAAATATCACACGTTACCCTTAGGTTTGAAACACAAAAATATCATGTCACTGCATCTTGCCTCTCTGTCATCTAGGGGCCCGGTACTGTGATTGCACTGTCTGGTACAAAGTTATGACTGACAATAGCTATCAGTAATTATAGTTTCTTATCAATTAAATGAATATCCATGACAGCAAAGCAGTCAAAATGTCAGCGCCACAATGTCGAATATTTTACATCTACTGCCTTAGTCATTATAGAGGCTGAATCCAACGATGACAAAAGAAACGTAAGCAGGAATTAGGTTATTACGAAAGAAAATGTACTAGGTATGGGGAATGAATATTTTGGCAATCATATTGACACTGAAATGCAATTTCATGATTGTCCTAATGTGTCTAAGTAATTGTCTAATGAATTATTAACTTCCAATTTGATATTTTTGAGCCTACGGATAAACCTACTATCGTGGCTAGGCACAACACAAAAGAGCTGCATTGACCATACCTTCTTGGACAGCTATCAAGCCTACAGCGAGCACCTTCTGTTCTTGCCAGACAAGTAACTCCCCGATTATCAAAAAGCTAAAATATTATAGTTATTATAACCAAGAACATATTGTAATTGGTCACAGCTACACAAGATAACCAATTATGACCTTCATAGAGCATTTAAAGACCCAAACCCACCAGTTAAGGTCCCTACAACTAACCTCCAGGCAGCAGCCACTAGTGTTAGATGTAGACTCTCCTTGTGGTCTGTGATGGATTGAGTGGTTAATATTTAAAGGGACAAATCAGCCTATTAGGGAGGCATGCTGAATGCTGAATGCTGAGGCTGGTTTAATTAAGTGTATTATTCTTTGTTGGGGATAGAAACATTGTGAATAAGGAGGGTGCTGCATATTGTTAAGACTATGGAAATATCAATGATTGTTTATGGTTAAGGTGTGATTGGGAGTATTGACATTATGGTAGTTAATGTTTCCTTTTATATATATATATATATATATATATATATATATATATATATATATATATATATATAAAAATGAAGATCCACATGATTCAGTTAACTCTAATATCGCAATGAGATGTAGAGAAAGGTGAGCTTCAGCAGTCTATGGATTTATATGGCTAAAATCAAATAGATCAACATCACTAGCACTAGGCTAGCGCTGTAATAGCATATGGATTTGTTGACTATGCCAATGCTCCCCAACCCAAAACAAGAATAGTTGATCCATAAAGTAGCATACCTGTAGCCTGATAGACCTTCAGGACCACAACAATTACTCTCTGTATACATTGTATGCCACCTAGTGAAAGGCATAGAACTGGATGATTGATTGGTCATTTTTTGGTCATCACTCACATCCTAAGTAGGAGCGAAGCTCCAACTGTATTTTGGTTTTGAATAAAAATGTTATTGAAGCAGCACATTTTCAGCAATTCACACTTGCAGACAATTGCAGTTATCATGTGAGGTGGATTATCTCATGTTTAATAGGAGAAAGAATGGTATGATTCACTGACTTTAGCATGTAATGTAATCACATGGTTGGACTGGTTTCTTTGGTAGAGAAAGGGTTATTGCATAGAGGCATGCATTCTGGTAAGCTCATTCTAATCTTGTTATAATGTAATACTCCATGCCAAAATAATGTTAAATGAGATTTTCATATCACCTAGCATTTACAACACATTCAAAAGAACATAGCGTGATCCTGGCATGACTGCACATGCAGAGAACAATGTATTGAAGCTAAATCGCTTCATGGTAAATGCTAAATCCATTGGCATATCAAAGACCTATTCATCTACAATTAATGAAAAAGAAAAAGGCACCTCAGCACAATTAAGCGCTATAATTACAACCTAGTGATGATGCATGTTCATGCACATGTCAAAGCTAGAATGAAATCAAACTGGAAATCAGAATAATAATTTACATGACAAAAGAGCAGGGTGATGCATCTCCCTTTATTAAATGAATGTACTCTTAGTGACCAGGCATAGATTGAGCATGTGTATAGCTTGAGGTGAAAAATATGGGAGTAGACTCCAGATTCCGACTGGTAATCCAACGTGTTACCAATTCTTGTCACCCATATTATAAAGCCTGCTCAGAACCACAGCCATATTAGGGAATGGTCATTATCAATTTCATCAACTAGGGGGGGGGGTGTAGGGGGGCATAGAAACTTTAGACCCCCTCATAAGGGGGAGGCGCATACAAACATCTTCTGTTACCATAGATCAAAAAAGGGCATGAAAATCTTATTCTCCCCTCCAGCACTCAGGGAAGACAAAACGTTTTTGAGCACTGTTGAAGGGGCGTAACAAATCATCGAAAGTCCAAGCAAAAACTCACCACCCCTTAACCCCTGTCCCTCATTTTTACATTCCCTACACTTGAAACACGAGCCAGTAACTGTATACTTTGTTTTAATGCTTTGCAGGACTCACTTTTGCTTGACAAAATATTTAACATCATAATGCATTAAGCCATGAGTGCCCATAGCTTATGGTGAGACAATTTTTTGCCAAGCTGACTGACCTTTGTTTACTTTTGCAATATCATAAGTTGTCAGATTAATAATAATTTACCTTACCAACTGCAGTGGAACCAATGGTTTATCTCTAAACAAGCCTCTCCTCCAGCTCTGGAGGACTTCTGCTCCATGGTATA
Organism: Acholoe squamosa; assembly: GCA_949317995.1. Taxonomy (NCBI): domain Eukaryota; kingdom Metazoa; phylum Annelida; class Polychaeta; order Phyllodocida; family Polynoidae; genus Acholoe; species Acholoe squamosa. The sequence continues at coordinate 13,200,377 of OX439042.1, forward strand.
CTGCAGTCAAATGTTAACAATTGATATAGAGATCACCTAAAGTGATTTCATTGTACATTAAAGCATTCAGCCATTATCAAAGTGTTAATAAAAACTTTCCAGGAATGCAAAAAAAAACGATACTTGATACTTTTCATGTGACACAGCCATGCCTGTATTACAATGGGGACCAATAGACTGTGGCGATCAAAGGCTGGGTAGACACCACTGAAGAATGATGGAGAGGGCGCTAGATGTAAATTATGCTGTTAATCCCTATACCTAGGGGTGTTAGGCTTGAAGGGGTTTGATGGATAGCTTCTGCTTGGTGATGGTGTATGTTAGAAGATCAATCACTCACCAAGCAATTGTCAAACTGTCTGGGCCTATGTACATTGTGTACATGGATAAGGTGTAGGTTGCAGTGTTAAGTGAGTGAAACAAGCTTTATCAAAACCTATTTGAAGTCATTAAGCTACACATTCATGAACGAAATCAATTGTAACATTCGAATTGATAACAAAAAACCTATACAGCATAATATATCATATTTAGAAATAGAATGGAATATCCAATGTGGTATCTCTGTAGAGCACTATAAGTAGATTTTTTAGTCATTTTAATCAAACATATCTCTGCCCATCACTGCAAAGATACTTTGATTATTTGTTGTTTTTGTCCATTTCTTTTATCACATATGTGATACTATTGAGTCTAGGTTGGATTATTAAAGATAACATAAAATATCATGTTCGCCCAGGGTTTAAAAAATTAAGAATTTCAATTTTGCTTCTTGCCATTACTTGAACAGCATGATACAATATGCATATTCTTGCTGGGAGTTCACTGTCTGGTGTAAGGTTATGACTGACAATAGCTATTACAAATTAGAGGTTCTAATTGATCAAATGAATATTCATGACAGCCAAGCAGTCAAAATGACAACATCTCTCCCACAATGTTGAATATTTTACATGTACTCACCTTTACTAATACTGCCTCAGCATAGGGGCTCCCTGAATACAACAATAGCAGAAGAAATGAAAGCAGGAATCAGGTTATTATTGGGATTAAATATTTTGCACTTCAGTCCAATTTTACTGTTGTTCCCATATGTTTAATGAGCCATATTAGCATTGGTGGTATTGTGGACCATTCAAGTTATGAATCATTAACGTTGAAATGATTATTTGCAGGATAAATATTTTGAGCCTGTTGATTTACCTAGAACCTTTGGTAGACACAACGGAAAAGAACCACACTGACAATACTCTCCTGGACAGATATTGAGCCTATATCTCTCCCTCTGTTCTAGCCAGACAATAAAAAGCTAATGTACTAAAGTTACTATGTTAAAGAGCATAGTGTAATTGAGTACAAGATGGCACATGTACCAATATGACCTTAACTAACAACCATGGAAGCTTGGTAATTGTAAAAAGACCATCTATAAAGACCAAAGGCCCTAACACATTTATTACACATTATAACCTCCAGGCAGCAGGAACTGGTCTAGCAACATAATACTAGGGAAATATGGTAAATATTGAAATGTTTCCTACAGCTCTGGCTGTAATCACCTTGTAGCACCTAGTGAGAGGCAGAGAACTGATTAATAGGTCATTTCTTTGCCATCACTAGCGCTATATATGCAGGAACTAGTGTCTTTAAGAACCCTACCACAATGAATTATATTATGGTGAATCAAAATGCTATTGACACTGCAAGTCCATTTTTTGTGAATTAAAATGCTATTGAAGCACCACGTTTTTAGCAATTCACACTTGTAGAGAGTTTGCAGTTCTCATGTGAGGCAGGTGATCTCTTGTACAATAATTGAAAGAATGACGTGATTCGCTAAAACTAGCACCCAATGACACAATAAAACAATGAAAAGAGCATAGAGGATGTATCATAACCACAGAAAAGTATGTAAATAGTGAAAAATATGGAAAAAAATCGATGCCTAAGGTACCTAAAACAGTGCCAACACAGAAGAGAAAATGATTTGGCAAGGCCTGGGGGTTCCAAAATGGCGCAGAGGCTCCCAAATGTGATCTAAATCAAAGCCAGGGCCTCATTCTGTCATATTAACCACAGTTATTGATCAATTTTGCCCTATTGGGGCTATGACACCCCAGGATATCATTTCGATCAAGTTCTTAAACACCGACTAGAAATATGAGTCAAGCGCATTACATGCCATTTTGGACCGCTGAAGCTTCTAGAACAGTGGCAGCGCTTGTATTATTGCCCACGCCAATCGTCTGAAACATATTCCCTACGATTTACATACTTTCGGTACACAAAAAGCACATCAAATACCTTGATCGGCATCCAACATCAATATTTCATCAAGTTTCGATCAATATCACTCACCTTGTTGTGAATATTCGCCAAACAGTAAAACTGGTAGAAATCAGTCCAGGCCGAGCAGAGATACTTCTGTGTTGCTTCCGGTAAGTTCCTGGATGTAGCTGGTTCCCGTTGGATAACAACAAGAGAGTTTCTTTTCCCACTGGGAAATTAGAAAATACCGATCAAGCGGGTTACGGACGATGAAGGACTCCTGTTTGGGGTAACCAAAGCATGTAGAGACCCAACATTTCTTTTAAAATGACACCTCATCAATAGATACAAACTTTGTGATAGGTGAAATATTCCCAAAATGATTTATAGACGTTGCACAGAGGAAAGTGTTGCTTCAGTGGGTGTGGAGATTACTGACTTGAAAGTTACTAGAATGTGTATTGCGCCCATGGGGCGGCAGATACATAAAATAAATCTTTACCCAAAAATATCATATACAGACCCCCCCTCTATGGTGATAGATGAGAAACCATAGGCAACTGTTCTAGTATCTCATATATTGCTTTGAAATTGTGATCAAGTGTGTAACACGCACTATTTAAACTTATGAGAACTGATAAAAAAAGAAAATAACTGCACATGTCACCCCCCACTTTGGAATAAATAATACTGCAGGGGCGTGGGAAGCATTTTCAGAGTGGGTGGGACCAGGGGGGTTTTCTGCAAGTTTTGACCTCCCTTTGCTTGACCTTTTAGTTTTGACCTTTTGAGGAGTTGGCCAAAAGTAGGGGGGACATGTCACCCCTGTCCCCCCTGCCTTCCACGCCCATGTATTGTGGTGATCTACTACTGCTTTCTTTGATGATATAAGGCCTGGAATAAGGTGGAAATTGTAAAAAAAGCCAATTTGTGGCCATTTTCTAACTTTGGGCCACCATATCTCCAGAACTTATTGGTCCGACATATGCAAATATGCCCTCTTTCTGAAGCCCTAGGTGTTTTCTTTCAAATGAGACCAGAAATGATAAGAATGGTTAGATAGTTTTTATTTTAGAGCCACCTGTATCTAAAAAGACCCCAAAAACCAAAGGTGAGGCAGTTCACAGTAATCGCCCTATAATTATGTGATCCTTGCATGACTGCAGAGAGAGCAATCCATTGAAGGTAAACCCCTTCATGATGAATGATAGATCTATTGTCATATCATATACCTATTCATCTACAATCTATCAAAAACAAAAAGGCTCTTAAAAGTGCAATTAAGCCCTATAATTACAACCAAGTGATGGTGTATGTACACATCTGCACCCACATGCCAAATATAAAAGCTAGAATGAAATTAAACTGGAACTCAAAATCATAATTTACATGACAAAATAGCAAAGTAATACATTTCTCTTTTATTGAATTAATCTAATCTTAATGACAAAGTCATAAATTGAGCATGTATCACTTGAGGTGAAAAATATTAAGACATTAATGCCTTAAGACCTTTGACCGCTTTGGAAGGGGGGGGGGGCGTCAATATGATAACATGCTTTTAGCAAAGATAAAACCAGTGTGTTATAGTTATAGATCAAAGAGAGGGCCTGAAAAAGTTCCTCGCCTGTGGTGGGGGGCATAAAAATCTTTCATGTGTCCATGCAAAAAAATGATGATCCCCCTTCCCTTCTTGATGAATAATGACCACCCCCTTATTGTACATTCCCTACTGTTGATAAGAGAGCCAACAAATGTCATTTGTTCCATTACTCGGTTCTGATATTTTACAGATCTCACTTTTGGTTAACAAAATATTTGGAATCTAAATGCATCAAGCCATTATTCATAAGCATGTCATGCCTTTGGCTCTGGAGGACTTCTGCACCATGGTATACATAATGCATTTAAAGTAAGTTAATCGATAAATATACCATACAAATTGTTTTCAAATTATATTAAATCCTTTAGTCATTATAGTTGGGTAGGAAGATGAGGTCCCAATGCAGCCCAAGATGTTTTTAACTTACTTTTCCAGAATCCTGAATATCTCTACTTTCCAGATTTCTTCATTTCCAGAGTGAAATTGTGTCCCATCACCTTCTTTTGTGGCCATCTTGTCAGCCATCTTGGATTTTTCACAAATTTATGATATGACACCGCTTTTTCTATAATTCAGCAACTGTTACAGCTATATTAATTAAATTTGGACACAAGACTTTTGGGTGATCCTACTTTCGCCAAAAGGAGCTATCATGACATTTGCCACGGTCAAGGTCATGAGAATTGACCTCAATCAGACAAAAATCACTAAATTATTGTATATGAGCATGTTTTAACTCCTATACAGATCAGAATAATGGATATTTCCTGCATATGGGTGGTTTTATATTGAGAAGGCATTAATGTGATGTCATTTGGCCCATTGTGAGGAAGATTTGATGGTATATTGGTGCATTAACTATACACTTTCTTTTGATGGTGTGATTCAGAAATTATTCTGAAGAAATTTATTTTAGCTCCTAGCACACTTATCACTCTTGTTGCATGACTCATTTTCTCTAGCAAGGTCCATCTAAGTAATATCTATTTAGCCCTAAAATAGTTGTGACCTTTGCCAAGGTCAAGATCACTTGTTTGACCTAGATATTTAATAAATCACTGAATCAGAGCTAGACAGCCGTTGAGGATGCCTTTTGGCACTTATGGTCAACCAAATAGTATCTATGATGATTGATTAAGTCCATGGTTATTACTGAGGTCAAGGTCAAGGTCACTGTACATGACCTACATAGTCTGTCAAAGATATATCTGGCATCAATGTTTAGCTAAATAGTATAGAGAATTGAATAGACCAATGACCTTCACCAGGCTCAAGGTCAAGTTTACTAGACATAAGCTGCAAAGCTGTGCGGAGGTTTGATGGGATCTATCGTACAGTACACTGGGGGTAGAGACTCTTTTTAACCAATGTGCCTAGCCTTTCTGGTGTGGCTGTTTTTATGTATTATCATATCATCACAAAAGTCTCAGATCCGGACCATCTTGACCTGTAGATTATGAAAATCAGGTTTTCATTTATGGCAGAGGTGTCCTTATTGTCATAAAATCCATGTACTTTTGACAAATGATTATCACGATTCCATTCCCATTTCTGTCTTACCAAGGAAATGATTTTGATCCTGCTGTATAGAGTTGGTATGTGTTTATCTTTTCTCAATATGTTAGTTATTTTACCTAAGTAAACAATGTGTAAAATAGTCACTTATTGCCCATCCTCTGCAACAGCAGAGCTTGTAAGGAGATTTTTGTCTTGGCGAGAGAGTGTCTTGGCAAGTGATTTTTGAGAATCATGTCATGTTCGATTGAAATTCTTAGGTATACAAAGATTTTCCCCCATTAAAGGTATAAACCATCTGAAAGTAGATGTATTGGGCATTCTCTTCCATATGATTGATAGTTCCTACCTATCTCTCTCTCTCTCTCTCTTTTATGAAGAATGACAGATAATGAACATTTTCATCCCTCAATTTTACTTAAAATCCAAGTGTCAGCCCTGGAGGGAAATGCCCCATTGCCAAAAAAAAATCACAGAATATCTTATCACAACTCTCTAAACCCAAAATTTAGACCCAGTTGTACAAGAATAAAAAAAAAGACCATTATTAATATATAAAAGCACATATGAGAGGCCTTATTATCACTCGCCAAGACACTGTTTCTATCCACAAAAAGAATCATTGAGATACTCCTAGGTTTGATCTCAGACCCCCCACCCCAGCTCCAGGGGGGGGGGATATGCTCTGTTTCTATGACTTTCGACCTTTTGTGAGTTGCTTACCCTCATATCCATGATTAAAAGAGTGGTTCCCCTGAAGGATGATTGTACCCACTTATCCATATGCAGGGTAAACAATAATGCTGGCCTGGGAGACATTAGCCCGCAGTTTTGGCTGTGGGCCCATAGTTTTCCCAAGAATTAGCTTCTTGTGGGCCCAGGATGGCCCAGTTAACAGAGAGACATCTATAAAAGTTATCAATTTATAAAAGTATAGCTATGATACATATCATTGGTAGGAGAACATCACCAGGAATCTAGCCATTTTTGCTAAGTTATGGGGTGAATTAATTTAATTTCTCTTTTTAAAAAGTAAACTGATTATTCTGGACCGACAGTTTTAGCTCTGGGCCCATAGATTTCAAAAGCTACGGGCCCAGGTGTCAAGTGGGTGGAAAAGTTAATATCCAACCCTAATCTGTGTACCCCTCATGACCACACAGGATCAACATTGATGTCAGAAGAAATCATTAACAGTTGCAGAGCACTGATTTGTCACTTTTCCACAATCTAGGTCAAGCAAATGACCTTGACCATATTTAAGGTAATGATTATCTTCTAATGTGATAGGTACTATTTGGGTGAATACTGATACATAAAAGGCATCCATGCACAATGAGTTGTCCAGTTGTGCTGACAAGCAAATCTTCTACTAGTGATGGTCAGATTACCCTGAATCGAGCTCCATCCACCTATGTAGGTCATGTACAGTGACATTGACCTTAGTAATGGCCATGAACTTATTCAATCATCATAGATACTATTTGGTTGACCATAAGTGCCAAAAGGCATCCTCAATGGCTGTGTAGCATTGATTCAGTGATTTATCAAATATCTAGGTCAAACAATTGACCTTGACCTTTCCAAGGTCACAACTATTTTGGAACTTTATAGTTATTACTTAGATGGACCTTGTTAGAGAAAATGAGACATGCAACAAGAGTGATAAGTGTGCTAGGAGCTCACACCATAAAAAGAAAGTGTATAGTTACTGCACCAATACACCATCAAATCTTCCTCACAATGGGCCAAATGACATCACATTGATGCCTTCTCAATATAAAAATACTAATATGCATGAAATATCTATAATCCTTATCTGTATAGGAGTTGAAATATGCTCATGTACAGTAATTTATTGATTTTTCCCTGATCCAGGTCCATTCTCGTGACCTTGACCTTGGCTAAGGTCATGATGGCTCCTTTTGTGGAAAGTAGGATCACCCAAGAGTTCCATTAATATAGCTGTAATGGTTGCTGTCATATCATAAATTTGTGAAAAATCCAAGATGGTTGACAAGATGGCCGCAAAAGAAGGTGATGGGACACGATTTCACTCTGGAAATGAAGAAATCTGGAAAGTAAAGATATTCAGGATTCCAAAAAGGTAAGTTAATAAAAATATAGTCTTTGGATGCATGGGGACCTTATCTACCTACTAGACTATGACTAGAGAGTCAATAAAAGTTTATTTTGCCAGTGATGAAAATGTTGACCTCTGCTTCATGGTATAATGCATTTAAAGGTTGATAATTGATAAAAATAAAATCACTTGAAATGGTCTGAAAGTGCATTTAAGCATTCACCCATAATTAGAGTGTTAATACAAGCTAATTTTGCCAGTAATGCAAAGAATTGACCCTTTTTGTGAGACACAGCCATGCCTGTATTACAATGAGGACCATACTCAGTTGTGGACAGAGGCTAGGTAGACACCACAGATGGATGATGGAGGAGGTGCTAGATGTAAATTACGCGTTTAATTCCTATACCCAGGGGTATTAGCCTTGATAGGAATTTATTCGATAGGTTCTGCTTGGTGATGGTGTATGGTTGAAGATCAATCACTCACCAAGCACCCTAGTAGTTGTAACACTGCCTAGCCCTTTGTACAGTGTATGCATGAATAATATGTAGGTAACAGTGCATTAGGATGGGTAAGATAAGCTTTGGCCACCACATTGATCAATTTTGCTAACAAAGATATTTAGTTGGTGTTAAGATAAAATCTAACATCAAACTTAAAGTGATATACCTTATTACTTCGTGTATAGGGCACACACTGCAACAGGACACACCCTCACTTATAGGAAACTAGTGGCTTCGCCACTAGATAGTGGGGGCAAAGGCTTTGATACTGGTGTGGTCCTACCCCTCCCCCACCCCTCTGCAGCCAAAATCAAATACATACTTGCTGCCCCCTGGTGTCTTACCCCGGAAGCTCTTATCTTAGCAGCGCTTAACTTAGCAACCGATCTCATAGCAGCATTAAACAATTTTGCACTCTCCCAGCAGATTCTCTCGGGGGGTTACTTTATCTGTAATTTCTCAGGAACTAATAGTCTGATCGAATTAAAGCCCTTAGTATGGGTAATCCAGATTTACAATCAATTTACAATTTCATCTAGTATTCACACCAGGGTGGGTGCCGATCTCTTCGAATCAAGATCCAAAATGGTGGAAATTGCAAAAATGATAAATAGCTATGGCGATTTTGTGGCATTGTGTATATGCTGTTTGTTTTTATTTGCTTCTGTATCCTATGATTTGGTCGATAAGGAGAAGTTTTATTGAATAGAGGTACCTCAAAATATTAAAATTCTTGAAATTCTAAAGATAAATCGAGTTAACATGGAAAAATTACATACTAGTCTCTTTTGGTTTATCTGTTCCTGGCAAGCATTCAAATCTATTTCAATGGAGTGGGAACCAGCGACAAACCAATGCCTTTTTATATATAGGGTAATCATATGAGGTGCAACTGGGGCTTGATCTTTACCATTCCAAGATGGTTTTATAATATAATATCCTCACCTATAAGGTGCACTCCAACTTATGCCAATTCTGTAAGGTGCTATGGTGGTTTGTCCTTATGTATAAGCCGCACCGAGCATGTGGGGTAGTACGGTTATACCGCAGCCAAAACCCTGTCTTTTCGTTTTATTACTACATAACGTGTGTCTTTTCATACTGAATAGTCACTAGAAAAGTATAAGAATCGTTTCTTGAAATGACGTTGAATTGTCAAATTGTCCAATCCCGGCCTTTACCAATGCTGCTATCTGAAAATCTATACTGTACACTACCCTTGTTGCCAGAGATCCATCATTACTTTCACGAAAGTTCCTTGTACCACAGTGTGCACTGTACTGCTTAATTGTGGAAGGTACACTGAATCACTGATATATGCAATTACAGAGGTTCACTGTTCATTTTTACGAGTATGCTTGGTAGATAAGTTTCTGACAGTGAGGCCTATGGAATGCTCTAGATTCACTGAGTTTGATGATTGGGATGAATAGTTCTAATTTTGCATCTCCACAGGTTGATTGAACAGACCAATGTGTCAGCATGCCCAGTCCTTCTCTGTCCAAAGAAAAAAACCTTTAAACCTCTGTGGATGGCTTATTGTTTAAGGCTTCTGATGTCTTGATGGCCAATTGAAGCACCTTGGAAGTAAGTGTGTCGATCCAAAATGCATGGATACAGGCTATTTTCCCAGCAGACCTTCAATTAAAAATTACTATGACAAAATGATTGTATCAAAATACCCAGTGGGCCGGGGGGCATATTATGTTAAAAATGTTGATAAGATATGCATATTTCCAAAGGGTAATGCACAGTCCGTTTACAGGTCGTGAGCAGTAATCGCTATTAGAAATTAGGGTTTATGATTAGCGTACTCAAGGTGAGCACCAGCGAACAAATTTGATGTCAACCTCTCCCAATGTGTTGAATCATCCCAAACATTGGTTCTGACTACTGTAGTGGCACTTATAAATGCCTGGGCGCTGGTAGATTTCAATCCCACTCTCACCCTGGCGGTCATAGGAGACGGGCGCTTTTATTTGAAATACTGTTTTTAGTGCTTAAGGCTAATTTAAATACCCCTGCACTGAAAACATGGAAGATCCGAAACTAGTCAGCAGTGATCCCTCTAGGTCCTCAAGTTGACAATACCTAAAACTACAACTTTAGGTTTTCAAAATGACAACTTAAGTTTGTCATCCTGATGACCTAAGTCGTCAGTATGATAACTTTGTACTGTCAGTATTGTCATCCTGACGTCTCACATGGTCAGGATGATGACCTTAAGTCGTCATTTTCACTACCTATAGTTGTAGTTTCAGGACCTAAATTGGTCACTGCTGACTAGTTTGGGATCTTCCATGTTTTCAGTGTGTACCCCTGGTGCTTATCTGAGACTGGCAGTTTGATGGGACCCTGGAACTTAAAAGGGCCATTACGGTACTTCTATTTTGATTATCATGTACACTGGTTATCTGTAAGGCACCACATCTCATTATAAGCCAAGTAAACACAATGATATGATGAAAGGTGAATATGGGATCACATTGTCAAAATGGGATACCACAATCTCAATCTAACAAATACACTATGAGGGACATTTCATAATATCATAAGATAATATGTAATAAGGGGAGCAGGTAGTAACGTGCATTGATTGTCACCTATCTCAACAACACAAAAACATATAACACATTGCAAAACCCGTAATGTATAAAATTATGCATCCTCAACATTCAGTTGATTTTCACATGTGCTCAACAACAGTCGAGAGATAAGGTTTTAGGAAATACCTACTGCTATCACTAAAATGATACTACTTCAAATTGTTCAGTTCAAGTAGTCATGAAACTCAGTTATCATTGACTCTTAATTTACATTTATGCTTGCAAAATTATAGTACTTCCATATTCATGCCCTTATTACTAATGCCAGATGAGCACTTAAAAGCTCCATCAACTTCTTTTCTCGAAACACGTAATGATATTGCATTGCATCGGCTGATGGCATCTCTTTGAAATGAGTTTTCCCTATCCATTGAGACATGTAAAAATGTAAATTACACATGTTTTTTTCTCCATGGAGCCCATGCTTTACCCACGCCCTTTGAATTTCTTTTTGCACGGTTTCTACTTTTTTGTGTCATAATTTTTCTCCTTCATCAGAGCCTGCCCACTAATGCCTGCAACACCAACATGTTATGCAGATACGATTAATTTTTCTATTTTTATTTTCTGTGACGATTTGTCAGGAGGCAAGTTAAAAGGCCGGACTGTCCAGGGGGGATTAGTACCGATTCCGGCCACCAGGGGGACACCACTATGGCCTAAAAAGTCAAAATTAGTTATATACTACTTCTTTATATAGATTACAATAGTTAAAAAGGAAAATTCCCATTTTTGAGGAAAACTTTCCAAATTTGGAATATAAATAGAACATTTTGGGGCAGAAATGAGTGCTTTTGTTGATATTTGTTGCCATGGAAACATTATTTTTACTCAAAATTGAGGAATCAAAAAAGCTTATTTGTAGCCACACCCACAAGGATTGATGTGTTGAAAAAAATGGTAAAAGTCTGATTATCGGATCAAATTTTATGAGATAAAGAATGTGGAGAATGGGACAATTTCCCTAATTTTCAGAATTATGCTTAATATATTAATTATACATATCATCTGAGATATCTCATGAAACGTACAAGTTCGACCTTATTTGGGATTTAGATAGGTCAGTAACCATCTAAGTTCATAGAGCGGTAACTCTAAAACTAGGAGAGATATTTTCTTATGCAATACAGCATTAGAAAGTATATGGCCTGAATTTGAAAATTGACTTTTTCTCTGGGAGATCCTTATTGCTTGGCTGTACGCATTTGTTCTCACTGCTTGTTTATCTCTCTGAATAACTTGATACCAGTTAAGCACTTTGTGTAGAGCTTAACCTTCCAAAAGAATACCATTTGCATCATGTAAGGTGCTAGCACCGTTGGTCAAGCAAATCTTTTGCTAATCCAACTGATCGTTTCTACACTTTTGTAATGTCATAAATTATCAGATCAGTGAGAAAACATTTTGAGCTAATTTTACATAAGTGACCAAATGAGGGTCATTTTCAGGCTTAAGTTTAGAACTTTATACTGAATTTAAAACTGTTTACTCGAGGTACTACCCTGCCCATGATATATTCAAGGTGATATATTCCTACCTGAAAGGGAATCCAGTTTTAGCTGGTACAAGAAGGTTCTGTAGAAGATACATACATCATGTGCACCTTCCTCCATGTGGAGTCCATACAGGGTCTTTGAACCTGTAGTCTCTGGTCTCCGGAGGCTGTTGCACATAGGCTAAAGTGTGTACCCTCTCACCTTAAATAGTCACACTCTACTTCACCATTCAACTTGTACTCACCACATTAGACTGAAAAGCCACCTGCCTTATTTAAAAGTACTGTGTATTTCCCAAGCATGTATCTTACTGTGTGACTCTCTTTTTAGTGTTCTTGTCTTTAGTAACTATCATCTTCATTGAAAGATACTTATACCTGGCTGACATGAGCACCTCTGTGCAACACGAAAAAAAAGGTAGGACTGAAAAAAAGTAATCACTCCAGGTGAGGCACTTCTGATGCAAAACTACCTTTTCCCCTCTGTACTGTGAGTACCTATTGAGAGACTATAAAGTGTTTCTTACAAAGTGAGACCCTAAGGTTTTACTAAGAATGATTGAAGATTTATGAATAGTTGAAGATTTTGCATTTTGATTTCCATATGTAAACACTCTAGAGGGTACTTAATGTGTACAAGGAAATTTAACTAATGTTCTGAAATTAATACCAACAAATTGCAGGAAGTATAAAATACTAGAAGTGCAACAAACATCAGAGGTTTAGAGTGTAACTGCACCATCCCCCCATCTACATGTGTTAAGTGAGGATGGACGGTGGGACATACAGCATTAGCAATATTCTCTTCAGATTTGATATCAGGATTTGCGCACATCAGGCGGCTTCTAGGTTCTGTGTTTGTAGGCATCGTGCCATACGTTATACACTAAGTCGTAGGTGTGCCAAGGACGCCGGACCTCCCAAGATTTTAATTTATACCAAAAGTACATAGTGCATCGGAAGTCCTCATGTAATGAGCAGCAAAATGCAAAGTTTTCCACCGCGGATGCAGTGCCTGGCCAAAGGTCGTGAGGAAGAATCACTATTGTGAATTAAGGTTTTATAATCAAATTGTGCAAACCAGCAATGGAATAAAAGTATAAATTCTCGTGAATATTCTCAGCTGTGGTTTCTTATACTTTGTCTGAACACTGTCTAGGGGCTGATTCATTATCGCTAATTGCAAAAATAGACCCCAAATCGTCAGGAGGTTCACTCTGTGCCATTACATATGGACCCATCTAACCCTGATGCAGGAGTGTATCATAGTCAGCATGGTGCACCAATGAAGTGCTGGCAATTATTCTCGCCAGCACTTCATTGGCGCATCGTGCTAACCCTCTAACCAGGTAGGGCCAGCATGATTTATGAATGTAGCCCTGGTGAGTTACTCACTAGGGCATGCTACTGCATCATGATGACCAATGTTCATGATGCATTACTGCATTAGCCGCCCTTGAAGGTTTAAGTGCTTAGACTGCTACATCTCATTCACCAAAATACATGCACACTATTACGCAGAGAACAATCTAATGGTAAGTATTTATTTTGGTGGAAATAAAGCCCCAGGCAGGTAGCCCAAGGCCACTGAAAAAAAACGCCATTTTGTATGAGGCTAGGAACGAGGATATTGTAAGGAATGAATATTTCGTCCACTATAGGCCTTTTGCATATTTTTAAATTCCATCTCTCCATTCTACTCCTACACCTATTCTTCAACTTTTTTAAGAACCCCATTACTGTAACATAACTTGAGTATAGAAATGGGAAATCATGACAAGGTCTTTATTCCCCTATCTTGTTCCCTTAATAGAGAACATAACGCTTCAATTCAGACATCTCTATTGTCAAGAGTACTTTCCCCTTCCAATTAGTACCACACACCCTGGTCTTTAAAACCATTTAGGAGTCGCTTATGTATAAATTCATCATACCTATTGGTCTTCTAGATGCATGAATCCACCTCTGGTGAGTAACTCACCAGGAATACATTCATGCATACCGTATGGGGTTGATACAGTTTCAGAGGGTTGGCATGATGATGCAATGAAATGCTGGTGAGCAGACTTGTCAGCACTTCATTGGTGCATCATGACAACCAAGAGGCATGATGCACTCCTGCATCAGATGCTCTTTAAAGGTTATGGTGGGCACAATATATAAGAGCTATATCGTCCCCATTTTAATGAATAGAGGGAAACCAGCCCACTGCTGCCCATCTATTCTTGCTGCCCATCTATTCTTGCCACCCACCTAATCCCACAGCCAGACTAATTACATGTTTATTGAAGGAAATAGCTTTTTTATTGAACCTCCACTTGGCCCTGACTAATTACAATGATTGGGTGGTACCATTAGGGGCTAAAGACAAGGGAAGATCTAAAACAAAAAGGAAGCAATTGGTTAGTAATGAAGTATAGCTAGAGTGCCTTTATATGTCTACTCATACAGAATGATGTAATAAAGTCAGACCTCCTTCTAACGCTGAGATCCAATGATCCAATATTCAATATTCCAAATACCTAGCACACCCCGCACACCTATAGAGTTCTGGCCCAAACATCATGATATGCTACCCTGTGTATTCTCAGTTCAAAGAGATATGTGTATACTAGCTAGGATCCCCACGGGGATCCCCCGCCACGGACCCCCATGGACAGACACCCTTTGTGCTATAGGGGCTGGGGAGACTGTAAATTGCAATGTATCAAATGAAAGGCCTTGGTGTCCTCCTTTTTGGTCCAGGAAGAATCATCATCCTAGCTTTTAAGTTATGTCTTACAAGTAATGTATTATGGTAGTAAACTCTTATCTTCTAGTGAAAAAATGTATGTGAAATAATTGTGTTTAGTTTTACATATCCAAGGCATATTGTAGTGAATAAAGACCCAGTGACAATGCTTATGAGTACCATAAATACTCGCGTATGTAGGACGCCCCTCCCATATAGGATGCACCCTGAGTTGGGCAAAATCCTAAAGGACGCAGAAGGTATAATTTTGGTGTATAAGCCGCGTCTTATGCGCAATGATTTCCGGTAATTTCAACACCCCCTTGAATGGCACTTACTTTAACCCAGCACCTGATCACAGTGATATGCTAGTGCATATAATCAGCAGTGCCTTACTGACGCATCATGTTTATATTAAGTTGAAAACAAGCCTTAAGTTCACTAGCCTATATGCTAGCACCAGGTGGTCCTTATCTAGACTCATTACCTGCTGAACTCACTAATCTTATGGATACCCTTTAATACTTCAGAGTCATGCTTAGTTTGTTTTGTATTTTTGAGAATGTAGGTTTTGTTAATCATATTTGTGATCTTATTTGCTCAGCCTGAGGTCTTTATCCTGTTCTGCTGCTCTCTAGTGTAGCTTTAGAAACATATAATAATTACGTTGGTATTCTCTTGGGTATCTAATATATTCCTACTTCGTCAATTCTGTGTTTGTGTCTCCAAACCCAGGACATAATGTCCTGAATATGTATATGAACAAAAATCTGCAGTTCACCTTTAGTAATGCTTCACTTTAAACTTCTTGCTCACTTTTTAATGTAATTTACCTTGACCTGTGCTTTGCAGAGGGGCATATTCCCCTTGCCTGTTTTGACTGTAGAGATGCCTGGCCTGGCTTTTACTCTATTTATGGATGTTTTTCTATGATTTATGCCTTTATCAGTGTCACGTCAGAATGCTGAATTAATACCCCTCCTTGGAAAACTGGAAGGCATTTCTCAAGATGGTATGATTAGACCCCTTCAAATCGTAGTGGGATTCCTTACTCTAATGCCATTACAGACCCGCATCTAGTAGTCACTAATGATTGCACTGGTATTCCTGCCCCACCAAACTCTATGTTATTACCGAATTGAGAGTGGTCGTAACACATAGCATACGATCACTCACTCTTATTTTGTGGGTTTCAGATCATAGTGGCTGTGTCCAGTGGTACCATGTTCACGAATACCACATTGCAGTTACAAATGGACATAAAGTGGGGTGTATCCACTCAAGGTCACAGCTGCTCTGAAAGTCTGTCACCTATAATTGTGTATCCAAAACATATCCCAGGAGGTTAATTTAAAACATCCTACCATCAGATGGTAGGAATTCCCAGCCCTACTGATATCTGATGGTAGGATGTGACTGGCATGCATTGACACAGGCAGCACTATTGATTTTACTGATGGTAGGCTGAACCCTGCATACACTATCACAAGCAGAACACACTGTGCACAGTGGCAAGAGGGCCAAAATAAATCAATAGCTGTGGAAAGACTCCCTCTCACAAAAACAAACAATCATTCCGCTTCATCCTATTAGCTATTTATATTGTGTACTCACTGCCCCCCAGGGAGGGAGAATGGATCACTTGATAGGGCATGTCACGCTTTTGTGGCTTTTGGGGAGAGGAGTCAAATAATACATACAGCTAGTACTTTAGGAATCCACTATCAATTTCATTCACTGCCTCAACCCTTGGTGGCAGGTTTGGGAAATCAATAGTGAATAATCAGCTGTGCCTGACTGGGCTATGACTAGTAAACCAGATAGGGTAGAATGACTAGGTCTTATAAATTCAACAGGATTTGTAAATACTACCATCTTTGGGGGACTGATGGTAATTAACCTGCAGGTAGTTCTGCCACTGCATGCGAGTATCACTGTGCAGGTAAATGGTACTGTGTGCTATGTATGTGCTCAGGGCTGGTCTGTAGTAGTTTTATTACACAACAGTCTGACTTGTATATGAACTTACAAGTAATTTCAAGGGAGGTACAACTTAAAGCTGGGATCTATTAAAGCTGTTCTTCAGAACTAGAACAACAATATGATATTTAGCTAGATAAAGAAAAAGGTCTTTCAGTAGTTTAACCGAGAGTGCGCCTATTGTATCAGAAGATAATAAAAGACCTAAGACAATGCATTATAGTACATAAGTATTTTTTGGTTGAATTAGTCATGGCTCTTCCAATGACTACCTTTTTATATTGGCCCATCATGGTACAGAGAATGTCTACTAGACATGAGAAGTTTAGAGAAAATTATGAAAAATGGGGGTTTCTCCAATAAGCAGCCAAAGTTTTGAATTCCCCATCTTCAGACCACAATAAATCTGAAACTAGCTGAATAAACCATGTTTTTTATTGCTTTATCTATCTCATAAAAATGAAATGGTTGTGGTGTACATGTATGTGAAGGAGGGGGATACATACATTATGTGAACCTGCCTCCATGTGGAGCCCATACAGCATACAAGAATCTTTGAACCTGCAGCACTAACCCCCACACTGTGAGCACCCACTGACACGTCAAGGAGCCATACTTTAGCAATGAGATAATGATATATGAGATTGAACTACTTTTAAGACCCCCCCCCCTCAAATAAAACACTTACCATAATTGCCAAATCTAGTGCACAGTGTGATTGAAAACATTTTGAAATCCACTTCCAGTAGTTAGGTGTTTTTTTTCCGGTCCTTTATATGTAAAGAAGGGGTTGTGCACTTATAAGGGTAGGCCTATTTGCGCTAATTACAACGAATACGGTTTACATTTTCCTCACCAATCATTCATCAATGATGTCTCTAGGTTTACAAAATAGATGGCGAAATATCCAGCCAGTTAGTGGTGGATGCCCGATGCATTTCCCCACAATTCCAGCAAAATTTACCTTCTTATATTTTACCAGAAGTGGGCAGAAATACACCGGAAAGATGACCGATTTGCTCCCGATTCAAAACCGGGAATAAATTGTTTTCAGTGGAATATCCACTTTATGCAATGCTGACCACTTGGCATGATGCGCTCCTCCATTATTAGCGGCTTTTAAACAGTAAAGCAGAATATCATCAAGATGTAAAGTAGCAAGTTAACCAGATGACAGGTCAATGGCCAGATGACAGGTGTACCTCCAACTAAAGGTGAAATCCATGTTGGCCATGACAAAATGACTTGCAATTCGCTTATTTACCATGTACAGCGAACCTTATATGTCACTAAAAGATCCTACTCATTATTCCCTGCTCTACACTACCCCTAGCTTAACCCACATTTTCAGATTGGTTTTGAGTGAAGCCTGATTCACACACCAGCTCATCTACCTGTGGTAATTAATCACTCTAATTCCACCTGACATGTTATCAGTAGACTCCATAGTGTACCTGAAGGGGGCCTGGAAGCCATTTCTAAAGATGATATGACTGAACACAGCCACTATGATCTGAAATCGTCGACATAAGAGTGGGCAATCATAAGTAATCTGGTAATGCCCTACGACTGCTCTGTATGATCAGCACTTGATGTGTAGTAATAACATTGAGTTTGGTAGGGCAGTCGTAGTGCTGCAGGTACTATATGACCCAAGAACGACCCAAAGGTGAGCAGTTGTATAGCCTGTTAGAAATGGCCCCCAGAAGGGGACCTGCTTACTTGAGACAATGTGTGGGAGCAGGCAATAGGCAATAAGGATAACCCACAGTAGGAGGAAGGGGCCATTCACCGGGTTGTTGTTGTAGTGTTTCAGGCCTATCCTCCAAGGTATATCTGGAGGTAAAATCTTATCACTTTAGTAATGTTCTTTATTTTGAAACTCTCGCATATAAGGCACAACTTCATCTTTTGCTGATCATATACGGTACAGTAAGGTCCATTCTCATAGGAGAGAAGCTCTCCCAATAGGGCAGGCAAACATAATAACCACCTAGGTCATAGCTAGGCTAGGCGAGCGGTTCGCCCATCTAGGTAATAGGGCAGGCGAGCAGTTCACCCCTCTAGGCAATAGGGCAGGCGAGCAGCTCACCCCTCTAGGCAATAGGGCAGGCGAGCAGCTCTCTTATCCAGGTGATAGGGCAGGCGAGCAGCTCTCTTATCTAGGTAAAAGGGCAGGCAGCTAGCCCACACATCTCGATAGTAGGGCAGATGAGCAGCTCACCCATATAGGTAAGTAGGCGAGCAGCTCATTTATGTAAGTAATAGGCCAAGTGAGCAGCTTACCCATGAAGGTAAGCAGGCGAGCAGCTCACCCATCTAGGTAATAGGGCAGGCTAGCAGCTCTCTTATCCAGGTGATAGGGCTTGACATATGTTTATAGGGTTTTTGTGTATGATACCAATCATCCATGCCATTTATGGCTAATGTTACTTTGCAGAATTTTTATTGTCATATCCTGATAGTCTCTAATAAGGGATGACATATGAATGATCCATAGCGCAAGACCTCATATCAGTTGGCAGTAAAGGATGATGTTTATTCCAGCATATTGTACAGAGTCTTAGGTGGTGATGTGTATACAGTCATGGCGCATGCTGGTCTGTGAGTCTACAGGACTCGGCGTGTATAACCTGGGTGCTCAGGGCGACCCTAGTGGTGGCGTGTGTAACTAGCATGTGATACAAGTGGTAACATGCGGCAGTACTACATGTGGTACACTATAATAGTGGTTTATAACGATGAATGATATGTAATAATATGATATGGCTATAGTTAAGGAATCGGGTATATAACATGTGACAGGACCTGCGAAAACAGCCCTTAGCGCAGGGTGCATTAAGCTCCCTAATCCCAGTACATATCAATAGTTCACAATATACACTTTGACCGTCCTAAGATATAAAAAGGAGTTTGTTGACGCCCAATTATATTTACTTGGACTAAAAACCTTGGTGAACTTTTGATAGTAAAAAGATAAAGAGATAAGCTAATAATCACTTAATCGAAGAAAGCAGATGGGGAAAAATCACTAAATTAAGGTCAAATCCGTAGGGTAGACAGATAATATGCGTTCGTCAAAGAGAGAAACAATCATAATAGAAATAAAGAAACAACTACAACTTGAGTGCAGTTCTCAAAATATGCTGTGTTTCTCGTTAAGTTTCGTCTGGGTTATGAATAGATGATACGGTAGATGATAGAGAGGCAGCGAGGTGTGTAATATGGACATGGGCAGGGCGTTATGCTACATGATTACATTCTTATTCTAACCTTTATAAGGTCGCATGATGCCCCCAGGTTCATGTTCCCTAGACGGCATGAATCACTAGTGCCGGTGAGCAGACTCGCGACTGCACTGGTGCATCATACCTGTGGTCCTCATGATGCAAAAATGCAGCTCTGGTGAGTGACTCGTCAGGGCTGCATTCATGCATCGTGCAGATCCTATGTGGTTGATACACCCCCTGTAGCAGTGGCATGATGCACTTATATAGTGATGTTGACTTCATTGGTCTATTCCACCTACTCATGGACATGATGCTCATCTGCATCAGCAGCCCTCAAATGGTTAAATAGCAGGGGGTTTGAGGAGTTAGAGGGGGTAAGTGAGGGGGGTCAGGACCACACTTTGATCCATGGGTGCAGGTCAGAGAGGAGACCCCTGCAGAGACCGTAGCTACTGTAATCTGTAGACATATGAAGATGGAGATTACAAGTTCCCCCTTTGAAATACCTTCTTGTTTGTTCGATGTTAAGAATATACCATTAACATTTGATATCAAGTTCCTTTTTCTTTAAACGGCAGGAACGTTTGTTGATATACTTCCGGTATTCAATAAGATGTTAAATATCAAATGCAATTCTGAAATTTGGAGTAGTCATATCATTTGACTAGATGAAATACATCACTTAACCACTTGATTATCTTATAGCACACTCTAAGAAATAACTGTTGAATCTGCCAGGGTTCCACGAGAAACTTAACAATAAACTACCATAATTTCATAGCATTGAAAAAGTGTAGATTCAACAATGAAGCAGTACAGTAAAAGCTATGGTACAATATAAGAAAAATGTGGCAAGGACCACGGATAGGAGTTGCCACTCTGCGGCCGACGTGTGACGTCTTGGCCGACGTATGACCTCACAAATTGCGTCACAAAGTGACCGTGACATCACTGACAAACCGATATCATAATGAAGTTGCTACGGTAGCAACTAGCTGCGCTCCCGGCCGCTACATGGCAAGCAACTCCAAACAAGAAAAATGTGGCAAGGACCATGGATAGGAGTTGCCACTCTGCGGCCGACGTGTGACATCACGGCCGACATATGACGTCACAAATTGCGTCACAAGGTGACCGTGACGTCACTGACAAACCGAAAACATAATGAAGTTGCTACGGTCGCTGCGCTCCCAGCCGCTGCGCGGCAAGCAACTCCGAATAATGATGGATCTCTGTGTTAACTTCGGGACAAGGGTTTCACCATTATTTCTTACAGTGTGGGCAATACATCATTGCGTCACACTTTATTGGTTCTTATGATGCATGAATGTAACCCTGTTGAGTCTGTAGTATGTACCTGTATGAAGCATGCCAATACTTTGGGTTTGGTATAGAAATAACACAGGTTGATGTGTGTGTGTGCGGTCCCCTTCCATCTCTGGATCTAGTGTGCTATTGTGCAATATTTGCGAGCCTGACACAGTGTCTCTGTTGACTTTGCAGGAACTAGCAGCAGGCAAGATTTGAGGCATGACTTTGGTACCATCTTCACTAGGTTGAAGGATACCCACATAGGCCACGGCCTTGACAGCTACCAATTTTCGGGCGTGAGGCTACCCGATAAAGTGCTATAGATATGTACCCCTGAGTGGTTGCCATGATGCAGGCTTGGCGAGTAGGCCAATGGGTGTGGTGCATTGTCATATAATCATCCCTCGAAGGGTTAAGTATCCTTCAGGAGACATTCAGTTCTGTATTATCTATGTTAACACCAACTCTTTGCCTCCTGTTCCACCTAAATATCTGCTCTGAGATATTGACAAGGAATTATATACTCCAAGGAATTATATACTCCAAAAAATTATATACGCCAAGCTAAATGTAAAGCTACATTCTGTAGTTTCTGTGTTAAAACCGATTCCTTGCTTCCTGTTTAACCAGAATATCTGCTCTTCTTAAAATACACAATTTACAAGGAATTATATACTTCCAGCTACAAGTAGGGGGTACATGTGCTGGAAATCATGCAGATATAGTGGGAATAAACATCAGCATCTGCTGAACAAGATTTCTGGGAGGCACATTAAATAGAGGTAGGTGTGATACAATGTAGGTAGAGAGATATTAAGGAGGGGAATAAGTGATTTGTGTCAGGACCTATCCACACCTCATGGTGCTCCAACATACTGCTGGAACGCTAACAGAAGTATCAGCGAGAAACACTGTATTACAGCATGTGTAAAGTACATCTTGCACTGAAAACATGGAAGATCCGAAACTAGTCAGCGGTGACCACTTTAGGTCCTCAAGTTGACGATACCTA
This sequence comes from Acholoe squamosa, assembly GCA_949317995.1. Taxonomy (NCBI): domain Eukaryota; kingdom Metazoa; phylum Annelida; class Polychaeta; order Phyllodocida; family Polynoidae; genus Acholoe; species Acholoe squamosa. The sequence goes on from OX439042.1 coordinate 13,222,717, forward strand.
AAACTACAGCTTTAGGTAGTCAAAATACTGACAGTACAGAGTCATCATATTGACAGAGTCATCATATTGATGACTCAGGTCGTCAGGATGATGACTTTAAGTCGTCATCCTGACAACCTGAGTCAGGATTTTGACTACCTAAAGCTGTAGTTTTAGGTATCGTCAACTTGAGGACCTAAAGTGGTCACCACTGACTAGTTTCAGAACTTCTAGGTTTTCAGTGTGTACACTTGGGGTTTGCTTCTAACTGCATCGAGAAGGGGACATTACCAGCTTTCATCTGATATGAAACACTATACATAAACCGCCCATAGAATTACTGAGATAGGGTTGTGGTTAAGCTCAAAGATCTATAAATTTTACTAACAATATTTACCTTTCAATGTACATTTTTAACCTAGATTAACATTGAGTCATCCACATACCCGGTCATAAGAAAATATGAGTTTGCTGCTAATCAACATATATATGGAGCATTGACATATGCATCAACCAGATGGTTGGTTCAGCATCGAATTGATTTTAAGGCTCTGGGGAAGGGTGTTTGCACTACATATTTTCCAGCATCAAAGCAGACATGCAATGATGTGATTTGTGATGACATTTCAGAGAGCGTTCTACTATTTATATAAGATGGAGTGTAGGGTTTCTCTATTGGAAGGGGGCGGAGGTCGCTATATTTGATTTGCCAGCTTGGGAAATCAAAGTCTTATCCTTCACTACTCACCTAATGTAGAGTCAGGGTTGTAGACATTCTAAAAGGGGCAGGGTGGATATCATAACAGGGTACGCTGTAAAAGAAATGTCATCGAAATACTGACGGACTCCTAATCCCAAAGTTGCCAAAGATTCATCATTATTATCACCGAGATTCCTTGTACTACTGTACTGCCACCTGGGGCTTCTTCCTAAAACAACACTGGTTCCCTGCAAAACAATTACGGTGGCACATCTTAGGAGAAGCATGACATATCTAGCCGACACTGGAAGCTCATGCCCTATATATACATGTGTAGATCTGACAGAGAAAGAAAGAAGTCAAAACATCTGTGATGATAGAGAAATCCAAAGACTATGCAGAGGGTGACAAATTCGACATTTAGTGGATCAACACAGTTAAAGGTACGCCAGTGGGGTGTTTCAGAAGCCAGACATGATAATGGACATTAAATATCTGTTTCTAAAACTGTAAGATTCTAAACTTACAACTGCAACCATTATCATCTCTCGCCAGTCATATAGTTATAGACACAGTAAGATAATGGTAATGCTTTAGAAACACATGCAGTTATAAGCCTACAATCACTATTAAAACTGCTATAAAATCTCCTTATGACCGGTTGTAAACATTACCTGCTTCTGAAACACCCCACTGTGAGGGGGTGCGCCGGCTTACCTTTTACCGTACGTGTTGATCCATTATAATTGTTGATACAGCTGCATATAAGACATCTAAGGATAGCCACATTCATGTATAATGCCTATGCAATCAAATGAATTTCCTTCTTGATTATAGTTCCCATCTTGGTTGTCATGATTTGATGTTCGTCTCACAGGGAAAATGCCCATCAGCAGGGCATTTCAATATGACTTCTATAGCTATCATTTTGAAATGCCCTCCTGAGATATCCTCAAGAAAGCATTTTTCAAGATGGTACGACTAGACCCCTTCAAATCATAGTGGAATTCCTCACTCTAATGACATTACAGCCCTGCATCTAGTGGTTACTGATAATTCTACTGGTATGACTGCCCTATCAAACCTATGTAATCTTACAGTGCAGTCATACCAAGATACCGTTCTAATGTTAAGGTTTTTAGATCATAATGGCTATGTCCAGAAAGGCCTTTCTAATTTTGGTGGTAGGAATCGTCAATAGCTTATGAGAAGGGTTGAACCTGTATTAATGCACATTTTGATGTGTAATCAATAATAAAGGTCAGTGAACTGTGACACAATGTAGGGGGGGGGGATGAAGATGCTCTTATAAAGGGAATTGTTTATCTTGGATAGTCAAAGTCTTTTCCCATGCCCTGTGCAGGTATCTGGACATACTGCTAGGGGTAGCCTTGCATCCTGACAACCAATAATGTGTACATCTGAGAAAAGATATGACATGTCATGTAGCTGCAATATGATTTAGCATCTATAGTACCTCACAAATAAGGTATAACCTAAAAAGATGTACACCCAGAGTTAAATGAAAGAAGTGTATGAATGCAGAACAGAGGCCCTGGTGTTAGAACCTCAAATACTTATCTGTAATAAACCTTCCTCACTTCTCCTCCTTATATAGGTAGGCCTTATACGCGACACATCATGGGAGGAGCCTCGGTACACCTATGGACATATTCGTCCTTCCATACAGCATACCTCTAGGCAGTGGCATACAGTCAATAATTCAGCAGCGGTTCCTAGACGGAAGACTCCATTGGCATAATACACAGAGACAAGCATGGTCATTGGAAAACAGGACATCCTTCTGATTTGCATAAAAAATACAACAACATGAATATGTTGGAAGGGAATGTCTGAATGGATAGAGGCATCCCCATTGAGATATTGAATATCCATTGCCATGGGGAGGGGAAGAGTCAGTAGATACCATACTGGCCAGTAAAAGCGCCCGGGTGCTCATTCATTTCCACTGTACCCCGAGTGCTTATACGAGACAGGTGCTTTTTTGAATACTGTTTTAGTGCTTAAGATCAATTTCAATACACCTATACCCCAGGTGCTTATTTCAGACCAGTGCCTATTTGAGACCCTGCCGCTTAAACAGGCCATTAACTAACTGCATGGCATCATATATATATGCATCCATTAGAAGCCTATTACCAAATACTTCTTAGCACCCACATTAATGTTTGCATTATGTAATATAATTTCAATTTAAGGGGAATTTAGCTATGTGTTCATGAGGGCAAGTTTTAATTGGCCAATTACATTAATCTAAGACATAAACAATTCATTTTAAAAATCATGCTGCTCCATGGGCTTTGATAAGTAGCCCGTGAAGCATTAAGTGCACTGTAAAAAAAGCTCTTCGAAATAACAATGAATCATTGTCCTAAAATTCCCTTCATTATTTTTGCAGAGATTCCTTGTACCATCCTACTGCCTCCTTGGAAATAACAACGAATCATTGTCCTAAAATTCCCTTCATTATTTTTGCAGAGATTCCTTGTACCATCCTACTGCCTCCTTGGGCTTTTTGTAAAAACTACATTGCTGCACTGCAATACAATTATGATAGCTTGCTGTTCTGTTTTACGAGGATCCCGGTTGATTCGACAGTTATTTTTTACGGTGTAGGGCTACCTACAAAGTATCCTACAAGAGACTGGTTCAAAGGAAACCATTTTATCCTATATAGTTTATCTGTAGTGTTAATATCAGTTCCTTGCTTCCTGTTCAACCACAATATCTGCTCTGAGAATTCCTGCTCTTCTGGAAATCCACAATTTATAAGGAATTACATACTTCCAGCTACTAAAAGAGAATATATGTGCTGAGAACCATGCAGATATAGCAGGAATGAATGTCTACTGCTGCTGAACAAGATTTCTGGGAGACACATTAAATAGAGGTAGGTGTGATAAGATGTGGGTAGAGAGATAGTGAGTAGAGGAATAAGTGTAATTTGTCTCACCTACCTGTCCACACCTGTAGGAAACTGGAGGGTGTCGCGTCTATGGGAAAAGGTAGTTTTGCATAACAAGTACTTCACTTGCTGCAGTCTCTTTCTTTGTAGTCCTAATCTTGGACAAAATAAAAGAACTTGAAAGGGTGTGTGACAAAAGTACGTACCTCACAGTGCAGCACAAACCATTCTAAAGCAAGACAGGTGACTAATATGGTGTGTAGAAGTCAAATATTGAAGAAGAGCGTAACTTCTTTGAAAAAGAGGGCACCTACTCCCTGCTCTATCTAGCATACGAGAAACACCCTCCAGTAGTAAGAGCCCATGAGGATACTACACAAGGTGCTAGAAAAGGCACGTTATGTCAGCATCACAGTATGATTTGGAAATTCTATTAATATGTGTTTGTATTGTGAGTCTTACTACAGTTTGTGACTCTTCAGGTGTAGGATGTTGTACAGTGTCCCGGTGTTTTACTGTAAAAATTTTAAAAAAGGACTTCATTTTGATGCACAAGTTTTGCTTTTATTTTCATTATGTAACTAGTCCCTGTTACATTCAATGGTTCAGATACCCTATTGATATCCAACATGATGTCCCATAATTATAAGTGCAATACTTATTCTGGTGCACCTGGTTTGAGAGACTCCCAATGGCTTGTCACCAGGCATTGCCATATTGCATTACCGCCCCAGATGTGCATTTCCATTAGTGCCTGGCTATGTGTACTTTGGCGCCCTTTGAATGTTATTTTTTTCCAACAGGTCATTTTTTTTCATCTCTAGTAAGCATAATGGATGAATACTCCCTATGGCTGCATTCACATATCTTAACAATAGATGGACACAATGCATTAAAACACTACACTGAAAACATAGAAGATCCGAAACTAGTTAGCGGTGACTACTTTAGGTCCTCAAGTTGACGATACCCATCCACAATAAACACGTTCGAATAAGCCAGTGGATTCCTGAGGGGATCACAAGTCATAACACACGCAAGTTTATATCTTTAATTATTGCTGTGAATTACATGAGTTAATTTTTGTAGCAATCACAAAACATGACACAAGTTTAGATCTCAAGTTATTCCATGGAACTAAACTGTGGAGATCACAAGTCATGACACGAGTTCACATCTTGAGGTATCCCTGGTAACAAACTTGGTAGATTCTTGTGGCGATCACAATTCTCAAGTGACAGAAGTTTATGTCTCGAGTAATTCCCAGAAATTAGATATGTTCCTTCTAAGCAAAACTCAAGAATCAAACGTTCTGATGATATGTTGGATTCTTGTCCAGAAAACATGCATAGGTTATTCTCGGGAATTGAACAAGTGCATTCTCATGTGGATCACAAGTCACAACACAAGTGTGTATCTCGAGATACTCAGGAATTGAGCATTCTTATGAATCAGTTGATTCTTGTGAGAATCACAGGTCTAAACATGTGTCTAAATCCTGTGTTTTCCCCCAGTAAAGAACATGTTTAACCGGGGCAAATCTGGGGTGTGTGCCATGACATGAGAAAGACACAGGAGAGTCTTGAGATTTATGAAGATCATTTTTATCCATGGAAATCACTAGTCAAAATCTTGTGGTCTGAGGGAAATCACAAGAATTTGTCGAGTATGTCTCAGGATTGTGTTTGCAGGGATGCTACATCAACCTAGAGTGGCTGTTCAAAGACATTTTTATTTCCCTTGTTTTCCCCCAGTGACATTTCTGTTTTGCAATAATTAAACCATTACTCTATAGTCAGTAATAATTAATGGAGATTATTACACTTAATAAGGTGGTGTAGCGTGGCCGTTTACCCTACATCTTTTGCAGCAGTAAAGTAGACATGCATGATGTGACTTGTGATGACAGTTCAGAGAGTTTTCTACTATAGGATGGAGTGTAGGGTGTCCATTGGGAGGAGAGGCAGGTCCCGCTAGGATTTGATGTCTTGGGAAATCAAAGTCTTATCTTTCACTGCTCACTGTGTGTAGTGGCAGGGCTGAAGACATTCTGATTGGGGGTGGGCAGGGCTCTATTTCAAATTAGACGACGATCCCCCCCCCAATTTGGAGTTTTGAACCAACAGCAAATGTACAAAAGGTCAATAGACATAATGGTACCTACGGGGCAGTATCTAATAATTAAAATGCATTGAAAGGAGTCTTGAGCTGATCAGAAGACTACTAGATATAGAACAATGGTACACATATGTACTCAAGCATGTATTAGGAGATAAATTTTACAATTTAGTCAGATTCTATGATCGTAGTGGTATTTTGCTGATCGTTGAGCTATTTGGTGATCGCAGGTTGTTTTGAAACAGATCCCTGATATCACAACAGGGAATAGGTATATCTTAGTAGGAGCATGACATATCTACACTGGGGGCTCATGCCCCATATATCTACATGATTGTGTAGTATTGACAGAGGAAGAGAAAAGTCATTCATGCGGTAGTGGTAGCAGAGGAAAGGCAACCACGTTTACTCACCCAGAGGAAGAAAAAAGTCAAAAGGTGATGAGATGAGAGAGTGATCCAAAGACTGAGTAGAAGGCATGAGAGGCACCCTTCTCTGTTTTCCTACTTTCATTACCTCGAAAAAATAATATGTTATTTAGCCCTTAGTAAAGGTCACAGTATTTGGAAATAAATAGCTTTTAAAGGGCATTCAGCATTTTCATCTTATTCAGCTGCATATCAGACATATGTATACATGGGTAGCCTCTTTCATGTAGATTACTGACTTTGTATTCCTCTTACAGTGAAAAGTGAGAGAAATGCAATTTGGTATTGGTGTGTAGGAATCGTCAATAGTTCATAAGAAGGCGTTTGACCACCTCTCTCCAAGCACAATCGTGAACAAGGTATCTGCTGGCAGTTTCAGGCAAGCTAACTTATCTCAGCCACTGTCACTTGGTCACTTTGACTAAGATCCCTTAGTCACTTTGACTTGGATATAGTGGCATAGTGTTGCCTTTACACACCAGGTGGCAGTGCGGTTTGAAACAGGATTTTTCTGGTGGCTTCATACCGTAAATTGTTGGATAGATGTCAAAATGCTGGTGATTTTCAGGCACTGTATACATTTGAGGCTTTTGCAATTCAATACAACATCAAGCTTGACAGCCGCTACAGTGTTACCTCCTGCAATCTTTTCCCTTTGTTCTGTTTATTATTGTTTACATTATATACTATACTAGAGTATCGTCTCTGCCTGTTGTCTCAGAGAGAACAATAGAAAATTTGTTTTGCAAGAATCGCTGCCATGGAGGGGCCTCTAATGGAGCCCTGACTATGGAGGTGAATGTCTGAATGGATGGAGGTAACCACTATCAGATATTGAATATTTATTCCATGGAGAGAGGCAGAATCAGGAGATAATTGCATGGTATCATATGCATCCATTAACTGCCTACACTTTAAAAAATACAACAAAAGAAAAACCATGAAATCCTTGTCCCAGAATTGCCAAAATCCATCTTTAATTTCACAGAGATTCCCTGTACCACCATACTACAAGGATCTCCGGTGAGTTCAACAAGCATTGCTTAGAGGGTAACGGTTCAAGATTCAAATACTTGGCACATAACCGGTGACTCCACCAGGATCCCTGTAAAACTGAACAGTGAGCCTCCATAATCAAGTTGCAGTGAAGCAGTGTATAGTTTCTACAATGAAGCCCCAGATGCCAGTACAGTGGTTCAAAGAAGCTCTGTGAAAATAACAATGGATCTCTGGCAACTTTGGGACAAGGATTTTGCCAATATTCGACGACATTGTCTTTACACTGCAGTTCTTGCTCAAGTTCTTTCTCTGAAGAGATAAAACCAATTCTTTCCCAGATCTAACTCTTAACCACTTTCTTTTTATGAGAGCATTTTGTTGTTAGGAGGAATCACTCTGCAAAAGATAGTTTGAACTGCAAGAAATGTTTTAAAGGCACCTCAACCAGCAAAATTCAAAATGGTGGACACACAGGACGTCCATACTAAGCCCTATACGTGGAGTTTTATGGGAGTAGAGACAAATTACTCCTCTGAATAGTATCCAACAAAATAGTAATGATATCAGAAATCCCATTACCTTAGAAGTCCACTTGACATCCTTTACCCTTTGAATTCTGCCATGCACACGACTCCCCCCTTTCAATGCTTTAATGTAGGCTCATCAACCGTTAACACAAAGGAAACATGAATAATTGATTACTACATCCTAGATCCCGGGTCCCCCGTCCTAGATACTAAAACCCCATGCCCGCACACCTTATCGCCTTCCAAATTAGAGCTGTCACGCAACTTGCTCTTTTCAGTTTACACCCAGTGATAATATGTCATGAAGGTCCAAACTTGGCAACAACTAATAAGTACATAACCCTAGGTTAAGCCCTCTAAAGTACATACATTTGAAGGTATACAAAGCTCGATTGGTCCTATGGCCCCAAAAGACTGATCAACAACGATATATATTGAACCAACTAAAGTCTACCATGAAAGCTGCCTCCCCCCCCCCATTTTCTACCACGTTCCTTTGCCCCGTTGGGCCAGTGCTGCTTACAAGTTCTGGAGAGCTTTTCTCAAAATGGTACGACTGTACACAGACACCACAGTTTGATCCCCTCTAAATTTGAGCGAGCGATCATAGGAAATCCACTATGACTGCTGTGTACAATCAGCACTTAATACAATAATTACGTATACATTACACTCAGTAGGGCAGTCATACCAATGTTATTATTAATGACCAAGAGATGCAGCTCAATAATGGCAGTATAGTGAGAGATCCGACTACGATTTGAAGGGGGTCTAGTCGTACAATCTTGAGAAATGCCTTCCCGGTTATGTTTGTTTTGCAGCTAAACGAAAAATAGTCATGTACAACGAATACTGGTCACTCTCTTTCCGCAGATGTGTCAGTGCACCTGGGCCCTTTGAATTTTACCATTTGTGAACCTCCATTTTTTCAAGGTTTTCAAAGTAGGCTCAATAAAAGCCTCTCACAAAGAATCCAACCTTGGCATTGAAACACACTAGTGCATTCATGTAATACTACTATGGCAAGCGATATGTTCACCCCCCTGATATCACAGTTTCTTCATTTGATAACACAGCTTTTGCCACTGATATCACAGTTTTTGGATTTGATATCAGAGTTATTCGATGAAAACCCCTGTATCAGGCTGATAATGTAGATTAGAGCAAAAATTGGGATTAATTGAATGATATTCCAATTAATCAGAAACATACATTTATTATTCTTCATGTTATGTAAACTCCAGTATCGGGGTGAAACAGTTTTAAACTTTGATATCACAGTTTTAAACTCTGATATCAATTATTTTAATTGTGATATCATGGATTTTATCTTTGATATCAAAGTTTTTAGATGTGAAATTGATGTTTTAATTCTGATATCATAGTCATATACTGGAGTTTACATAATGTGAGAGGGCTTCCCTAGCCCACTTAAAAGGGTCTATTTCTCCTCTTTCCTATCCCCTCGGGATGTGTGTGGTGCACATATGCGCGGGCACTGACACATTCCCCTGTGAAATTGTGTAATGTAGTTCTTGCCATGAATATGACCTTAGCTGTTGAAATGGCGTTAAACATCTATTACTCACTCACTCACTACTCACATAATGTGAGAAAACAGAAAAAAGCCAACACAAACACTTATTTTCTATGTATAAAATGAAAAGGAAGGTTGGGAAATGAATGTATCAGTCTGATATGGCAATATTTCAGAAAAATAACTCTGATATCAGATTAGGAAACTGTGATATCAAAGTTAGAAAACCCTGATATCAAATTCTAAAACTGTGATATCAAATAAAGAAAATCTGATATCAAGGGGTGAATATTTGACTTGCCACATACGTCTGATTAAACTCCAACTCTCCAGAACTTATCTTCCTACCTCCTATCCTAAATAATAGACCCCTACATGGCCCTAAATTCCTCCCCAGAGATGCAGTGTCTATTGATAAGACAGTACACGATACCCATAAAGATAACAGTGGGGTGTTCCCTATCTCAATGCTCACAGTCGTGTATGGTATATAGGTCCTTGTGGTGTTTTAAACAAAGGCACGGACTGAGTTGGGGAGAGGTCATTATTCATCATGCAATAGGGGTAGTGGGAGGTTTGAGGGGGACATAAAAGTTTTGACCACTCCTGAGTGGTGTAAAAACTTTGGCCTACTCCTGCCAGCGGGGGTGGGGAATGAGCCTATTTTTGCAAAAAGAAGCCTGCGTGCTACTAAAGATCAAAGAGGGGCGTGAAAATGTCACGCCCCTTCAGCGTGAGGGCGCACAAAGTATTTTGACTGTTGTTGAATGGGGGCGGGGCGTTATAAAAAGCTTTTGCACCTCTACACAGAATCTGACCACCCCCCTATTCCTAAAGAATTACCTCTCCTCCATACACTTATCTCTAGTCTACACTGTAGAAAAAATAGGCAACTTTGGGACAAGGAATTCACCCTTGTTTTTGCGGGAGATTCCTTGTACCAATGTGCTTGTACTGCCATCTCAGGTTTCATTGTACAAACTACATTGCTCCACAGCATTACAATTACAGTTGTTAACCATTTACTGTTAGTTTCATGAGGATGCCAGGTAGATTCAACAAAACCTCTTATAGTGGAGTGGTTCAACATTCAAATACTTCGGCTGTTATTTTGGCACATTCTAGATATTCCCTTAACACCCCGTCACCTCCCCCCTTTGATATAGAATATATTTGCAGTAGATGTTTTCAGTAAATTGACTTGCCCACTAGTACATGATATGTATAGTTAGATCTATTTGGCGATACTCCATTCCAACTGTTATATGTGAGGGAAATGAACCTAATTCCTGTATACTATGAGTATCGGGTATGTCCCGACCAGACATAGCTTCGGTATTCAACATCTGGAGTTTCTCTGATCCCTGTGACTGGGTTGGGAGTACTTATTATGTAATACAGAATAAGAGGGTTGGGCCTAGTCACACTCGTGACCTATGGGACACGTTACAGTGATTATAATATGAAGTTCTTAAAATACTTTTATTATAAATCACTGTACACGTGACACTTATAGGTCACAAGTAGGTAACTAGGCTCTTTCATATTATGCGGGAACAGAAAACTCCTGAAGAGGTGCTTCCATATAGACTTTAATGAATAACATGTTTCTCATAAACCTTAGGTGCATCTATGATAGTCCAACTATAGCTAAATGCCTCTTCAAATAGACCAGGATACAAACTCCTTGTACAGTGTCTATTGTTATGCTTCCCCTCCCCATCTTGTTGAAGCTTTGGTGGAACCAGGTGCCTCATGAAGTCTGTTGGGGTAACACTTTTGAGAACATTGTTTCTCTTGCCCTGCATGCTGACGATAGAATCTTTTGTATCGGTGCGGCTGCCCTACTGGCTGCACTTGTGGCCACATGACGGCAAGTATAGTTAGTGTAGTTGCCTGTCACTCCCCCCTCCAGCATTGTTTGTTTGACTAATCTTGAAACAGTCTTTGAGGAAGCCTTTCTCTTTGGACCTTTAGAGGTGACCCACACACTGTAAAAACAGTGTTTAGGGATTAAACACCAGTGTTTAGAAGTTAAACACTTGGTTAAACACTTATTTGTCCCACTTTTCTCAACACTTCTTAAGTGTTAAACGCGTTTAATTTTAAACGTGTTTAACTAGGAAGTGTTTAACCAAGTGTTTAAATGCTAAACACTTAAACACTTTAGCATTTAAACACTTGGTTAAACACTTCCTAGTTAAACACTTCAGTGTTTAGGGTGTTTGAGAATAAGTGTTTAAACGCTAAACACCTAAACACTTCAAGTGTTTAGATGTTTAAATATTGGTGTTGAGAAAATTTGGTGTGTATCTTTAAACACCTTTTTTGCAAAACCTTTCCTGCAGGAAAGGTTTTGCTGGGGCAGAACTTGGGTCATTGATATAGTATCTTAGATGGGTCCATACACAGAGTCTTGGGTTTGGGAATTCTGTGAATTTAATTGCCAATGGGTTTCGCCTTGGATCATTGGTTTTGAGAGTAGCAGAGTATGTGATAGTGCAGTCATCCTCTCCCCATCTTATATCTTCCCTCTTCAGCAAGACTACTAATTGTAACTGTTGGCCAGGAGCTAATAATAATAGAAGATATGACCGTTTTGTCAGTTGTTCCCAGTCCAGTTCTTTGATATTTCCCCACCCCTCCTCGTGTTTGAGCACTGGGGTAGGGTCCCAAATGTCTATATTTGTGGGTTTCTCCTTTGAGTCACTCAAAGAGCCCTTTAGTAGTCAACTAACTAATGCATGCTGCCCAAATGGCTGTCCGTCTACTCTAACGAATATAGATAGAAGGGATCTTGTGGTATTCAGTGTCCCATGTCCTTTTCCCTTTCCTTGAGGTGGTGCATGTACATCATACACTCTGTCAGTGTGGGCTTACTGACAGATATACCTTTGCTGTCTGCATATTGCTCCAACTTTATGAATGCAGACCTATATTGGGCTTTGGTAGCAGGTTGCCATGAGCTAGAGAGGGTTTTCCACAGTTCTTCTGGTATGTCTAGACATTGCCATATCCTGGTCATAGGCGAATGGCAACGAGGCACATCCTGCCTGCCATTGGGAATGTCTTGTTCGGATCTGTTGGCCATAAAAGTGTTGTCTGCATCACCTGATACTCCAGCCTGTTGTTGTAGTTCTGTAGTTTGGTCAGGCTTGGGAACCAGGGTTGGGTAGGCCATTTGGGATCTTTATAGTGAAGGGATACATAGTCTCTACACACATAGTTTGTTCTAAAGGCGAACATGTCCATTTTGGGTTTCCTCCATTTACTGAATAGGCTCTCCCTTATACCTCTGCCTATAGAGACCACTCCCCTGAGTTCTCAAAAGCCTTAGAGGCTAAGTCTGCCACTACATTTTCCTCCGTTGGGCAGTAGTGCACACTGAGGGAAGTATTTGAGTCCCAGCAGTCCCGCCAAATGATTTCTGTCTGTTTGTTACATGAGGGTGTAGTGGGTGATTGAGTGGACCCCCCTTTCTTGATGCAAGATAAGGCTGTAGTGTTGTCTACAAAGAGCATGATATGTTTACCCATTAGTAGGTGTCTATACCTCTGCAACGTGAGTTTCACTGCCATCAGTTCCAGCACATTTATATGGGGTCTACTGTGAGGTGCACAGAGAGAAGAACACTGATCACTTTGACACATACTGCACAGGTCACAACTTCTCTCCCACATGACATGTTTGAAGGCATGTCAAATGAGGTTGACGCCCTCACATTTGATTTGTCAACTCCACTTGACATGCGTAATGAAGACACGTCACATATTCCTGATCCATGCACCTGAGTTCCTAGGTAATACAGTGAGACAATTATATAAGGGTCAAGAGCAGTCAATAGCTATGTACCAATGGTTCAATCAAGGCAGGGCTATAATAGAAGGCAGGGGATATCATAATCACACAGGCCTGCAACAACAAGGCACTTTTTCCTATCCACAGAACTTCTACTTGAGTGAGGACCTCTATGCAGTCTATAAGACAAGGGCATGGAGGTGCATGGCAATGCCATATGTCTCCACATACTTTAGATATGAGATTATAGATTGTGGGATGGCATACAATCTTTTGGTATTTTCACTGACCCACACATAAGATGTCTAGTCTCTCCTGTTGAAGAATTCAGGATTGTGGGTGTCTATTTTGATTTTCAATAACAAATGCAAATTTAACGATGAAATAGAATTCACTACCATTCATTTATAGTATTTGCATACCTTAGTGATCTATTCTTCATAAAAATAAAATGACACAGATACATCAAATGCCTGAAGTGTTGGTAGTACCTCTTGGCAGTGACGTCAAGTTGACATGGGTATACGTGTCACTTTGTCAGGAAGACTTTTTTCAGTTTGGGTAGGACCATTGTTCTCCATAGTCCCACCCCTTTTTCCTCGAAGTATCACCCCCAGCCTGTATAGTGGAGGCATCTGTGTGTGAGTGTTTCTTTCTCTCATTGACAGTGAAGCCCAGTCGTGTAAGGGTTTCATTGGTAATAGCCACTGCCCTCCTTAATTCTTCCTGAGTTTCAGAAGAGAAAAATAACAACAAAACAAATCCGATCTTAAAAGATTAATTTCAGCATTACTAAAATAAAGCACGAGGCAGACTAGAATAATAGCCTGGTTAAAAAAAAACATACTTGATTTTCCCTACTAGTTAACAAAAGATTCCAAATTGCAATCCCGAATGGCATTTGTAGGAAATTTTGGCAAAGACTGTTTTACCCAGATGTTGATGTGAAACAGAATAAATACTGAGTTCTGTGAACTCTGACTTTACGACAATAATGATGCGCCTATAATGGGGATGAGCAGTGGGGAATTGCAACTTATTTATTGCGAGACTGCCCACGTAAACTGTGTGGCGCTTCCTGAATGGTCTAAACGGACAAACAGTGGTTTTATGAGGGTCGATATAATATAGGCTGGTAATGTGGTTGGCATTGGAATGGTGTTTCATCAGGCCTCGCTCTGGATTTGTATGCAGGAAATTACACCATGGAATTTGTGGAATTTGAGGTCTGCTGTAATTTCTTTTTGTGCACTCGTTACAATAAATATCCTTGATATACGTACCCCAGTGAACAGAAAGACGTTTTCTGACGTTTTTCAACATAATTTGAAAGTTTGGAAATGTTTGTTTTGAATGTTATTCTAACGTTAAAACCTTGACTCATTCTGATGTTTTTCAACGTTCATACAAACGTGTTTTTTTCTAACATTTAAAACGTTTTCTAACATAATTTTCAACATTCAAAAACAATAGAGAATATTCTTAAACGTTTCTACTAGCATAACCACTGGGTTATTTTGACTTTGTATTTTGTATAGGTACCTATTGCCCAAACTATTGTGCCTGCAAAATTAATGACAGAACATAATCATTTGTTGTTCACATAGAAGTATCATCCTATAGAATTCTCATGAAGCACGTTATACCTGTAATCCCTGAGCAAAAATCTCTAGGACTGGTGCAAGAGGACATTGTCCTCAGAGGGAATATGTATATTTCTTGGTATTAAGCAATGGGTGTCTTCATCAGGATTATTTCATTTAATCCAATAGAATATGATAATATTCCATCAAGCATGACTTGGAATTAAAGTTTTGATCCACGGATATATGAAGTAAGCAAAAATATGATAATATATACATTTAAAGCAACTTTAGAGTACAGAACATACAGGGAAAATCTCCCCATCGATTGGCCTGCCACCTTGTGGGGAAGATATGTATAACACAAACGTATAAAAATGTTAGAAAACATTCTATAAACATTTGTTGAATGTTTTATTACGTTTTAAAATGTTTGGAATGAATGTTCACATTCTAAATTACTGTTGATGTTAACAAACATTTGTTAAATGTTTGTTTGATGTTATAAAACATTATATATGAACGTTTGTTTTAAAGCCTTTATGGACATTAGTATACGTTTGCTGAACATTTCATTTATGTTGGAAAACATCAAAACCTAACGTTCACTATCTAGCTTTAAAATGACGTTCACGAACGTTCTCTAAATGTTTGCTATTCACTGGGACCGGCATGATTTGGTCAGTATATAAAGAGACCACTCAGTATAGCAGTGTCTGCCTGGTATACAGTTATCCACAGTTTCCAGTAGAGACGAATCACAGAAGGTATTTTCTGTCGGTCATATTTCTGAGCAGAGTCTTTGGTTTATAAATCTTTATTTGTCACAATGAATCACGCAATTATTGGGAGCGTTTGATAATGATAAACTTTTGAAGCCTCCACAAAAAGAACATGCCCAAATGAACCAATGCCCAACATGGGACTGAGCCATGATGTTTTATACAATGCAAATAAATGGAGCCATTTTGATTAGGCTATATAATTACTTGGATTAGAATTCCCCTTCTGGGAAGAGAAGAGATTAGTACCGATATACGGATTAGTACGGAGCGGAAATTCACAATTTTTTTAAAATCTTTTAGCACCCGTAAGAATATTCTTACACACGCAAAAATATGTATTTGCGACCACACAAAGGTTCTATATATGTTGGAGAGGCTGTAGCAATCTATGCTTTTATAATTTTTGAAAATCTATTCATTAGAACAAAGGTTAGGCCCTAGGCCAAATAAAAAAAAAGGTTTGTTTCCAGTAACCCGACCGATCCTTGCAAAACAGGGGCAAAAAAGTAATTTTGTGATTTTGAAGAGTTTGTCTCATTTTTTCATATTTTATAGAAAAGTTTCATTACTTTTTGAGGATTTTTCCTGTATCCCTTTTGTGTTCTTCCCCTCTCTCACAGTTGCAATTTTCCCATCATGATTTTACAATGAAGAATTTGATATATCCATTGATATGTGCCCTAACATTTCCTATATAAATGTAAATAAAAAATCCGACCTACCGACCCTACCTTATCAAGTCATGTTACTGGAAACACACCTTTATTTTTTTTTGGCGCTATGCCATTTTAAAATATCTTAGGAAAAAATATTCTTGTGGGTGCAAAAATGTTTTTGGCGAGTGCATGAATGATTTTTGTGGCTGCACGAACGTTCTTGGGGTACAAAACAGAAAATGTTTTTGTGAAATGTTCGCTCCAGGGCTCCGTAGTTTTGCCTTTTGGCGCTGGGATTTTTCAAGAAAATTTAAGAAGAGGAAGAAATAAATTTATGTTCACTAATATATATTCCTCCCATCTTCCAACCAGTTTGCTTTTCAAAATTTGGCATCTTATTGTCAAGAAGTGACACATGATTGCAAAAATGTATTTCCATGCTTTTTCTCTACCTCTTGCCTCTGGTTCTTTCAATGGTGGTACGGGAATAGGGGGAAAAACAAACAAAAGAACAACAAAAACAACAAACATTTGCTGCTGGCTACCTTCAGGGAATGTTTCGACCACCTGTGGTCGGCATGATGCGATAATCAATGTAGCCCTGGTGAGGGCTACATTATTGCATCATGACGACCAATGGGCATAATACATTAATGCAATATATATAGCGGCCCCTAAGGGAGTGATCATTTTTTAACAACGGGGGGGGGGGGGGGGGCTGGTGGGGTTGAGGGGGGGTCAGAATTTTTTCGCCCCCTTGCAACTAGGGAGGCCTTATAGGGGAAGTAGCTCTGGTAGAATACTAATGCACCTACTCAATAATCGCAAGTCCATATTACAGGTTACCTTTTATTGAACATTCCATTTCCAGGTGAGACACAATCCTTATTCACATTGACTCCAGTTGTGGTTTACTAGAGTTCATTCAAACCTTTACATGTATATACATTTCAATCGCATGTAGATTTCATATCCATGTGTGTGTGTGTATGAGACCTCTGCTAGCAATCACTGAGGCTTAAGTAACAGCTGATACAGCTGGTGCACTCTCCTATTGGATTAACTCCGCGAGTACATCGCCCAGTTGCCGACCCTCTAGCTTCGTGTGTTATCTTACTCCAATAATAATATCTCCTTCTTTATCGTCCTTTATGTATATCCCTCTGTCCCTTTACTAGTTCACTATTCTTCAGGTAGGGACCCCTTATGCCCTTGATAGCTTATAATTGTACTTTGGCCCAGTTTACTACCTTGGGCCGCTTATTTTGGTATTTTCATGTAGATTATTATATTAATTGTAAGGGGCCTTCTGTACTATCTTTTGGACAAGATCCTTGGTCGGTCGGTGTAGGTGGGAGGGTTTATGGTATATCCTGTTTACATGATTCTCCTAACCTTTACCCATCTCTTTTTATCTTGCAGGTGTGGTTCTCCCCAGTCGTCTTCCACCTCTATGTTAACCCTTTATGGATCATATTAACCCTTCATGGATTGTAGTTTATATCTATGTACATTATTACATCTGACACTCGTTATTTACCACAAACGTTTCTACTACTTTTATACTCCCTTGCACAGAGGGTCAAAATAATTTCATATGTGTTTTCAGTGAAAAAGCCCGCACGTTACACTGATAAAAATACACTTTAATATCTTAGTCAGTAGTGAGTAACTTAAGTTAGTCAAATGATAGTGCGATTTTTGTGTATCCCTCTATAGTAACCTGTGACTAACTTAGGTTAGTCTTATAGTCAATGTATAGTCATGCCTTTAATCCATTGCAAAATGTCTTAGTCAGATGACTATCAATTTGATGTCTGGCATCATTTAGTTAGTCATTGCTGCTAACATGTACTGTCATTACTGACTATACCTCCCACAGAGGATCTGTCTCTGTGTCTGTCTCTCTGCCCGTTAAGCTGTTAGTCTGTCTGTCCACTGTGGTCTGTCTGTCTGCATTTTTTTTCTGTCTAGAGCTGTCTGTCTAGAGCTGTCTGTCATCTCCATGATCTCTGTGATGCTGTCCCTTGACCATCACCCTGTGATCCTATCGACAAAAGTTTAAGACAGAGCAATGTGAACAAAATTCATCCACCCAGTTCAAGATGGCTGCCCTATACCTTCTATTTATGATCAGTTTAGGTAAAAATATAACTCTCCTATTTCTGCAATACCTGCCAATATCATGACAAATAGATGACTTACCTATCTACTAATGCAGGCATAGTCATTATCCATGGATGGAGTAGTTATGATGATGATAATGCCTGATTTTAATTGTCCTGGTAAGGTATGTCCAAGCATCCAAACGGGCTTCCCTAGCCCACTTAAAAGGGTCTATTTCTCCTCTTTCCTATCCCCTCGGGATGTGTGTGGTGCACATATGCACGGGCACTGGCCCATTCCTCTGTGAAATTGTGTAATGTCGTTCTCGCCATGAATATGACCTTAGCTGTCGAAATGGCTTTAAACATCTATTACTCACTCACTCACTC
This sequence comes from Acholoe squamosa, assembly GCA_949317995.1. NCBI lineage: Eukaryota > Metazoa > Annelida > Polychaeta > Phyllodocida > Polynoidae > Acholoe > Acholoe squamosa. The sequence goes on from OX439042.1 coordinate 13,241,248, forward strand.
CAAGCATCCAAAAATATGTGCTCTTTGTTGATGGCATCTTTGTGCACAGAAAACTGTGACATCATCACTTTGTGAGCTCTAGACATAGTCAGATTGACTAATTCTATGACTAATAAGTGACTAAGGCATATAGTCATCTGACCACAGGGGTCAAAATCTGGTGGTATAGTCACTACCGACTATAGATTTTATTATCAGTGTACTATAGGTTAAAAGGGCGCATTCTCACGCGATTTTTCGCCTCCCGAGGGGGCGTCGAAAACATTTTGACCCCTCAAAAGGGGGGGTCAAATTTTTTTTATTGTGTGTCCACGTGCAAACCCACCAGCCCCCCCACCCCCCGTTGTTAAAAAATGATCACTCCCTGAAGGGTAAAAGGCACCTATGGTACCTAGTGCCTGCAGGTCTATGTTCCTTTGTCACGATGCGCTATATTAGTGCTGGTGTCTGTTACTCAGAAGTAGCCTACCTTACAAAGGGAGTCGTCATTATTTATCAACAGGGGGGTAGTAGTTTTTTTCCGGCGTGAACGCGTGAAATTTTTTATGCCCCCCCTTGACGGCAGTCAGAATTTTTGCGCCTCTCTTTCATCTATCCCAATCAGCAATGGAGCATTGGGCCATGCTTGTCCATGCTTGGCCCAATGTAAGCCGACATTGGCCCAGTATAAGCCGACATTGGCCCAATGAATCCTATCAGGGGGAGTAGCATGAAGTTTTTTTTTTGCTAAAAAGAGGGTAAATTTTTTTAGCCACCCCCCCTCAAGAGGGGTCAAAATCTTTTTAGACCCCCCCCCCGCTTGGGAGGGGTCGGAAAATGTTATGTCACCCCCTCAAACCCACCACCCCCCCTGTTGATGAATAATGACCACTCCCTAATTAGGTTCTGGCACCATGAAAAGTATTCTGAATATCTTAGGCCTTTTGGCTAACATTTGTAGGACTTGCTAAGCCAAGTTGGGAGTTTGCACGTCCCCAAACCACCAAAGTTTTCTTGGGAGTTTACACCTAACCCTTAGGACAAATGCCTGACTTGCCTGATTTTTCCTAACTTGCCTTAGACCTTTTCACTAACTATATAGACTTTTTCAGTACACAATTATACAGATTTTATTTTAATTGAAATGATAAGTGTAAACTCCACACAGGTTAAAAGACACCTACAACCGAGCCTCTCCATTTGAGAAGCAAGTTCAATGCCTCACATTATTTTCATTTGCAACCCCTGAACTTAGTAGCACTGGGTTTATCATGAGGTTGCATTGCTTTGAATTTTAACCTCACCTAAGTGCCCTTTGGACATGTCAAGGGTGAGAGGTCCTGTGGTGAGAAACCCAGACCCTACTCGAATGGGGGGGGGGGGGGGTGATAGTGACTGAATCTATGGGAAGGTAGAAATCACACCCCTACACATTTACCGAGGCAATAGTTCTTTAACAACCATCACTACATAGGCATAGTGACAGATGGACAGGCCTGTTTTATTTTTAAGTCATTTGGGGGTCTAGATGGGGGTCCCCAAGTCACATGTCGATTTTAAGAAAAGGCCATGTCACAAGTCACTAAATTTCTATTTTCCCATGTCCTTGTCACTAGGTTTCATGTCACATGTCGATTTTAAGGAAAGGCCATGTCTCATGTCACTAAACCTTTCCTTCTCAATGTCATTGTCACTAAGCTTCATGTCACATGTCGATTTTAAGAAATGGCCATGTCACCCTGTCGAATTTAGGGGTCTAGACCCATTCATTTGTCTGCCATGAACGCCGAGAGACTTTCCAGCACAGCCTAGCCAGAGCAGGGAGGAACTCAAATGATACCTTACAGCAACGTTTAGAACCACCACTGTACCCTGACCCCGGCCAGTTCCAAACCCGCGCCCTTACAGCCCCTGAGCGGATGTGCTACCGACTGCGCCATGCCTCCATTATCATGAGGTTATACAGATGTTATATATGACTAAATTGAATTTCCTCAGAAATTCCATGTCCACGATTTACACTTTCCAGAAAAGTCCTCAGGCAAACCACACTGCCACCTGGTGTGAAGAAATCTACTTACCCTTAGGCTTAGAAAAAAAAAACTACTAACCCTTAGACAAAGTGACCAACATTTTCTCTTGGCTAAGTCAAGTCAGTTTGCCTAAATAGGTTAGTTAATACTACCGTACTAACATGTTTAATAGTGAGATTTTACCAACATGTTGGGTATTTTGCCTAATGAGTGTTTTTGTCTCCTATATTATAGCCTTAAAGCTTAAAGCCTATAATAAGGTGTCTATCCTCGCTGATATTACTGGTACTATAGACTGGTGCAGTGCAGTCTGGCCTACCTCTCTTGCCTAACTGGAGGCTCGACTCGACACCTAGGTGTGCGTGTGGCGCGGGAAAATCGATAACGCACCTGCCCGTTAGGAGACGCTGGGGTCACATACCAGAAACCAGTGTACACAAACAAACTACCAACCCGTCCTCTGCCAGTTTTACGGTCATAGGATTCGAATTAGACGTGGGAATATATTCTGACCATCAAGCAGTGTCTAATTGCTGAACAAAAGGGAGAGGATAGACCACAGCGGAAGAGGAAACGACGGTACAAACCTGGGCCCTGGAACACTCAAAGACGTACCGGTATAGAATAATAATAATAATTGACAGCTGTAAAAAGTCAAACGGTGTTTATATTACGATTAAACCACTCTGGATCACTCTGACCACCGCATTGTAACGATGGACACGAGAGTGTGACATATTAGACTCTAAACAAGTCGTCCTTTCTTTGATAAGTCTGACATTTTCTGACCAAAAAACGGGCAGGGATCGCCGAATGCAACATGTCGACAATGAACATGCCACCGACGGAGGAAAACGTCAACGCAATCGTCTCCAAAATTGTGGGAGAACTGCAGGGTTCGATGTTACAAATGCATCTTCAGAAGGCGGCATGGGTAAGGTTAAGTTTTTTAATAGTTTGGGAGGAATAGGCCAGATGTATGAAGTAGAAAACATCAGAAAAAGTAAAGGTCGAGCAGGAATTCAGTGAGCGATAATTGAGGTCGTTGCCGATGTAAACAACAGCCTGAACAGGGGGGCGTGGTGATGTGATTGTGAAGTGTCTGGCCCTATGTGCCTTGACAGTTGTAGGCCCACACAGTGCAACGTCAACGGGGGTGGGGCAGGGGGGGGGGGCAAACCATTCATAAGCCTAGGCCAGGGGGGTGGGAGGATTTTGAACGGAAAAGTCTGCTCAATAAAGCATTAAAGGGGGGGGGGGAGGGGCCAATCTCTCCCAGCTCGGCCACTAGCGTGAGTCGTCTCTGCCAGACTCTGGCGTCCAGCGTTTCTGGGTAAAAGTAGTTCTGGGCGCTGGTTGCTGTAGTGGTTAAATGTAGGCAGGTATAATGCATAGTAATATTCCCCAGAATATGGGGACCCACAATCCCCAAACACAAAGGTGGGAGTTCCCAGAATCCCGACCGGACAAGACTGGGGTAGGCACTTACCTAGTTTTTAAGACTTTGTCCCATGCATTTTATCTATTAAGCGATGGATAGATCTCATAAAAAAAAGTGGATTTGCTCTTTAAATGAAGTCTTTATGCCAAGTATAAGGGAAGTTATGACTGATCAAAGACCCAAAATCGAACCCAAAATTCTGCCAGTGTTAAGAGTTTAAATAGGGTCCAGATTTGTGATCAAGCATATCGGATACAGGACTGGCTACATCTCTGAAATCATTATTTTGGACTGTTTCCTTTTTATGTATGGAAGAGTTCCCCATAAAAGGTTGAAAATCAATGTATCATATCAAATTTTAACAATTTAAAGGGATTTTATCTCGACATTATATCATCTGCGATTTAGCGATCTGACAGAATTGGTGCAAAATTATGGAGTTGATATGAAATCTTTAGTTGGTCAGAATTTCCCTTTAAATTGACATAAAGACTTCATTTAAAAAGGAAATCCACTTCTTTTTATCAGCTCTATCCATTGCTATATAAATAATATACATAGGATTGAATTCTGGCAAACAGACAAGGGCCTAACATGGAGAAGCTGTTTGAAGGGTGATAACAAATGGCACACTAAAATTTTTGTGGGGTCTGGCAAACATCCTGTTCCCCTATGAAAAGAAAACCCCTAGACATTTTCTAAACCATTCTTTCCTGTAGAAAATGTGGGAACTATTCACCTTTCATGTGAGATTTGGCATTTATACAAAAAAAAATGCTTTCAAAATTATGGGTTAACTTCACTTGGGGAGAATGGGATGTTTGCCTGCATCAATTATTTCTCATATAGATTCATATTAAACCCCTAATCAATCCCTTTAAAATGAGCCCATGTTTGTTAAGATCCTCCAGTAAATAGCTACACAATGAGCTGTGAAAGAAAGGAGAGTTTAGCACTCCCCAGTTTCAGCTTTATCACAGTTTCAGACCTCCACTGCAGCATAACCATGCACTGGGGGTAGGTAAGTGCTTAACTGGGGAGGGGCTGATAAATTCCAGACACCCCCCCCCCCAAAAAAAAAAAAAGTAATGTGTAGGCTTTCACCTAGCATAGAAATCTAAACTAAACACTCATCTCTGTACCGCCTTGAGACGGCAGTACAGAGATGAGAGTTTAGATTTCTAAGCTAGCTTTCACCCGACACCCCCAATGACATGCAGTTTGTTGAAAAATGACCACTCCCTTTATATTTAACAAGGGGGGGGGGGTCGTTGGTGGGTTTGACTCCCCCCCCCCCCTCTCACCCAGGGATAAGACTCAGTGAGAGAGAGTGGGGCATGTCTCAACTATGTATACATGATTTTTCTCGTGACAGGAGGAGGTGACAAAGTCCGGCCTGAAAGTGTCAGAATTAAAGAAGGGCGTCATCTCAGAACTGACAAAGTCAGGTAAGGCTTTCTCCCCTAAATTGCATTTCACCCTTGAGGGCTGCTGATGCACTAATGCATCATGCCCATAGGTCGTCATGACGCCAGGGCTACATTCATGCATCATGCCGACCCTACATTGACACACAAACTCGTGGAGGGTCAGCATGATGCTCCAATGAAGTGCTGGCGGGCAGTCTTGCCAGCAACTCATTGGTGCATCATGCCGACCAATGGGCATGGTGCAATAATGAATCAGTGGCCCTTAAAGAGTTAAAAAAAAATGTTGCATTCTCCCTGTAAACCATGCATATTGTTCTTTAAGATGTACTATATAGGGCCTAAAAATTAGGGTAGGTAGCGTTACCTAGTAAGTGCAGGTGAGTCTGCTCACCAGCACTTCATTGGGGCATCATGATAGCTTCATTGGGGCGTCATGAGAGCTTCATTGGGGCGTCATTGGGGCGTCATGATAGCTTCATTGGGGCATCATGATAGCTTCATTGGGGCGTCATAAGAACTTCATTGGGGCATCATGATAGCTTCATTGGGGCATCATGATAGCTTCATTGGGGCATCATGAGAGCGTTTTGGTTGAGTGAATGGCAAGGGCTATATTCATGCATCATGCCAACATGGCCCACGATACATTGATGTATTAGCAGAACTTAATGGTGTACCAGTTTTGATACATTGATGTGGTAGCAGCACTTAATGGTGTACCAGTTTTGATACATTGATGTGTTAGCAGCACTTAATGGTGTACCAGTTTTGATACATTGATGTGTTAGCAGCACTTAATGGTGTACCAGTTTTGATACATGGATGTATTAGCAGAACTTAATGGTGTACCAGTTTTGATACATTGATGTGTTAGCAGCACTTAATGGTGTACCAGTTTTGATACATTGATGTGTTAGCAGCACTTAATGGTGTACCAGTTTTGATACATTGATGTGTTAGCAGAACTTAATGGTGTACCAGTTTTGATACATTGATGTATTAGCAGAACTTAATGGTGTACCAGTTTTGATACATTGATGTGTTAGCAGCACACAAACTCTATGAAGCATACACTCCCCAGTGTAATCAAATTTTAGAATAGGTCTTGACTCAAACCTTTCTGTTTCTGAAGCCCAATTGAACTTAAACTACTAGATATACATTTTATATATTCTTTAAGCACACTGTGTGCTATGTATGTCGAATACAGTACATACCATTTCATTTTATGTTTGAAGCAGTAGAATATAGAAGCCCCATAGGTTTAACATAGGACCTCCATATCTCACACCCCCTGTGAGATAACCTTCCCCCGTATCTCACGGCCAGTAAGAGCACCCCAAATGATAGTAAAATGCATTCAAATTAATAATCTTTTTGCCACATGGCCTTTAGGCCATTGTGGCATCATTACATCAAGTATAGGCAGATCGCTGCATTTTTAGCCCGTTTTCTGACTTGCTCAGGTCTTAAACACTTGACAATTTATATTTTTATCCTTGGTACTAAAGTCTATGAAAAGTAGTGTAAGCATTTCTAGTAGTGGCCCCTTAATCCCTTCAAATCAAAGAGCACTATGCAAGTCAAGGCTGCCATCAGATGTTGTCACACCTTTCTGTAATCCTTAATGCTTAACAGGCTGGGTGTCTACATATATGCACATATAACAATACATGGCCATAAGGGTGCCATAATACACAAACACTCTGTGGCCCTTGAGGATTAACAGGCATTTCATGTTACCACTGACTATTAACCCTTGAGGAATACTTGTATAGTCGTCATGATGAATGAGTAGAGCCCTTGGTACATAACACTTTACAATATCCTACACAATTAGTTTAGTTTTAGTAAATTATTAATCTGTAGATGGAAATGTCACACAAAACCAGACAACTTAAGATAAAATTCAAAGTTTTATTTTAGATAGTTACATCAAACCGAGAATATGTAGAATATTTTGGTAGATTGTTACAAGTGATCAACGTTTCAAGTGGATTTACCTCTCGATTTCAGGATCATTAAATTACTAATCTTTTAAGTCAATTAAATTAATCTTTTAAGCCAATGTGGCATCACGGCTATGCCGTGCCTTTTTGAATTTTTAAAAATCTTGAAAATCTTTAACAAAAAATCTTAATATTTGTGCCCTCGTTATGACATTTTAAAATAGTTTTGAACATTTCTGACCAAAATAATATGAAATAAATGCAAAGGTTCACTCGGATCTGAGTTGGGGTTTTCTATGTATTTCGTGTTTTATTTTTTCAGGTTGGGAAAGAAAGCTACGTAATGCGGTGTATAAGTGCATGCAGAAATACCCAAGTGTTCCTCATCCACTCGTCACCCCCGAGTCTGCCAAAGAAGCAGTCACCTACATTCGTAAAGCACAGGTAAAAGTTTACACGTGATGTTCTTCAGGAAATTAACGGGTAGTGGTACAGGTATGCCGTCATAGATGTACCATATATATGGTAGAGGTAACAAACGGAAAGTTGAAAAAAAGGAAAGAAAGATACACATAAAAAAGGACATCGGAGGAATAGGGGAGGGGTGGGATGTGAGGAAAAGATTTCTATGTTAATTGTTCTTTAAGCCTAAAAGCCCACCTTGGTTAAATACTTCATATGCATCCGATTTCTGTCTCCTCAGGAGAGGGAGCAAGATTTATTTTTCTGCTCGCCCTCGCATTTTTAAGGAAGAAAAAAACTGTTTCATAAGTTGGAAGAGATGTCAGACCCTCAGAGGTTCTTCTATTTTCAGAGGTTCAGAGTCCCTTCAAATGTAGACTGAAGTGCAGTGTCATATGTTGAGAAATGCGCCCACTTATAATATGTTATAAGCCCCTACAATTTTCAGAGGTTTGACCAACACCCAACTGAGATCTCTTAGTTAGTTGAAGGAAAACAAATAAGAAAACTTATTATTCCACAGTAAAATTGTGTATTTAATTACCTATTTCATTGTTACCCCTGTCTCATTGTAGATGAACTGGGAGAAGCGTATCCTGAAGAGCCTTAACAGTATGTGTACTGAGCTGGGTGTGCCGCTTGCACGGCGGGTAAGTGAAAACTTATATGGATTTACGTGTATACAAATTGGTCACAATGCATAAATCTTTGTTATGACCTAATTTCATCTTCATCTTCAATCATTCATGCGTGTCCCTCTGTATTCGATTGATATCTTGTTCATGAAAAGAACTAATGAATAAATAAAAACAACAAAACTTTCTGTAACTTGCATCTTATTTTTCAATTCACAAACTCAGGCTCTGGTTAACATGGGCCACTATTGCCCATTGGTCGTCATGATGCGTGAAAGTAGCTCACCAGGACTACAATCATGTTTTCAGGATTGATACAGGATCCGTATGTTGCTCCAATGAAGTGCTGTCGAGCAGCTCGTCAGCACTTCATTGGTGCATCATCATGCCGACCAATGGGAATGATTCACTCCTGCATCAGCAGCCCTTAAAGGGTTTTAGATAATATTAATACTGAATTTCAATGTTTGTGTGATGCATTTTTTTGCAGAGGTCAGACAAGGAGCAGAAGGAGCTCGCGAGTAAATGGTCCGAGCTGGGCACCGACGAACCAGGTAGGCTGCAAAATCAATTTCTTTTAAACTCTTTTTCATAGCAATTTGTCAACCACAGGCGCGATTGTCATTTCAGCTTTTTTATTTTTTTCCCATTCGGTAATAAAATTCTTGAATATTGACACCAATAAATGATCCCATCCCGCTGTTTTCATTCAAATACAGCTTTGCTCATAACGCATCCGATATTCTATTTTTATCGACTTGTATCGAAGGAAGTTTTATAGGAATGATTTTTTTTCTTATATACTTTATGTAGATTTACTCCAGTTTTATACACCATTTGTATAAATAAATCCATTTAAATAAGGGTTTTGCTTCAGTCGATGTCACCATAAATGGGCTGAATCCTATCTTACTTATTAATTATAGCATAGTAACTTAGACACGATTGATCATGCTACTGTCTAGGAATGGCATTTGCTATTTTACAATACGCTTATTGCTTATATGAATGAGAATGTTAATTAAAAGGAAATTCTCTCCTTATCGCCCAGTTGTTGACAACCACGGTAAATGTCTAGTCCTGCATGTTAATCACCGACATACATCACCGGTCACAATTTGTATTATAAAATGTGAATAGACATACAAATAGTGCACATTCACTCAGAACACAACATGTTATCAGTGGTTATATATTGTGAAGGAAACCTGAGCGAAAAGTTTTTAATATTTTTTCCCACATATAATGATATTATATGTGGGAAAGATAGATAATTAAGATAATAATTGTTCAGTTTAGAAGATATTGATATGACTATTTGATGAGATATAAAACATAATAAGAAGAGTTAAGTAGAACTAACGATATCCAAGACCCTTCAAAATGCCAACTGAAGATAATCTTTAGAACATTTGTTTAACATTTTCTTATGAAAGGAGTTGTAGCACGTTGGCAATGTCAACTAAATCCACATACTACCATGTATAGACCTACCGTAATCTCCCGCGTAGAAGACGCGCTGCGCGTATAAGACGCACCCCAAACTCAGCACATGCATTTTCGCGTATAAGACGCACATTTTAATACTGAAATTTGTAAGATTAGTACATTTCTATAGTAAAATTACCCCTCGTATAAGACGCACCCCCAACTTGAAGAAATCCTATAAGACCCACAATGCAATTGTTTGGCCTAGAGGACGCGTCTTATACGCGGGAGATTACGGTAATACTAAATGATACGCAACTTATCACATTACAGTTACACTTATATATGTTATTTTGTAATAACAGATGTGGAAATGTCAATTGAAATAAGAATTGACATCTGTCAGTGGAAAACATCATGATTATGTGTACCCGATGCCGGACATGCCGTTAATTCTCTTGCATGTCAGTGGCTTATACTAGAATGAAAGCCAAGGTATGGCTTATAGATTGTGCCCAAAGTTAGGGTGTGGCTTATATATGAGTATTCAACCCTATACTACAGCTTTCCAAGACTTGGGTGCGGTTTATAGAAATAGAGAATTTACGGTACTACATGCCGCTATCCCACTAAGGCCAAAAAAAAAAAAGTTTGTTTCCGGTCACCCGACAGGGCCGACCTCAGATTTTTTTTGGTAAATTTTTGATAATTTTTGTTAAATTTTTAGCATTTTTTTCAAAATTTTTGATTAATTTTGATTTTTTTTATATCAGTTTAATAAGTGATCAAAGATATATGCCCTTATTTACTGTTTGTTATGGTATTTCCGAAGAAATCCTTTATTTACCATGATAACAGGAAAAAACTTACTTATGATATCCTCAATTCAATACAAATGTATACCTTGATAAGGTCTGAGGTAAAAAAAAAAATTAAAAAGTTTTTTTGGCCTAAGCACTGTATAGTGTTCAATTAGCCTTTAAAAGGCCAATAGAGGAGTAATGCATGATGCCCATTGGTCTACATGATGCATGGATGTAACCCTGGTGAGTATAAACTCAACAAGGCTACAGTCATGTATCATGCCCACCCTTCGGTGTTGATACACTCCTAGAAGGTTGTCCTGATGCACCAATAGGCCTGATGCACCCTTGTATCATCTAGAAAAAAAGATACAGTGTTTCCATTTTTTATGGGGAAAAATGTCTGTATTTTTCTCTATGAATCTCAAAATTACCCAAACACAGTTGTTAGAATAATATAACTTTTTAGTATTGCCTCAATAATGTCAGTATACTGCATTTATAATTTCATCAAGAAATCCTTGCGGATGTCGACAGGTTGATCGTTAGAGGTAATAAAACGGTTTGGTGGCTACAGGGTCAACTATCCGCCTACACTTGCATGCGAACAGTTCATTTCATAACTAGGGAAAAATACCACTTTACCTAACTTTTCAAGAGCTGTCAACAAGGATTCCTATATGATTTCTACAAGCAAATAGGATAATTTCTGAGCTTTTTGTGACCACTGAGTGGCATCTATCATTGACAGCAATCTGTTCTTACATTGCCTTTTAAGCTATTAGGCCATAAGACCTTTCCATAATTTGCTTTTGAGGTTGCTGTTCCAAGGGTCCTGGTACAGATTCTGACAGGTCCTATGGCTCAATAATGCCCTTCGATGAAGGAATAGCTGAAAGTTGCAGTGTTCTAGAAATATAAACTCTACAGATGTATCTTGTCTTGAGCTTTATCCTATATTTGCTATATTTAAAGTTTGGATATGTGTTAAAATGTTCCCTAGTTCATTCAAATACATGCCAAATTTTGAAATATTTTCTAATCATTGTAGCTCAGGGATATAAGTCTTCAGGTTTCATCAGGATTTCATGATTTCTGAGTTTTTTGAATGACAAATATTTTCCTTATACAAGTGGTAGGGAGGGTTGTTTGGAAAAATAGAAGGCATCTATATCAAGTAAATGTATGGCTTCCTGATTATGCCCATTCCTGACTTACATCCCAGGTAGCTCTATATCAATTTCAAGTGAGAATAAGTTGATTATTAGGAAATATCGTTATGGTCATATTTCGATCTTGAAACAATATTTAAAAGTGATTTTCCCAAAATTGAAATTCAAGGAAAATGAAGAGAAGCAGATTATGTTAACATTAGTAACACATGCCCAAACTAAAAAAGAATATAACAGATATTGTATTAAGGTGTCTGTCTGCATTCAAATCTACAAAAGCTTACTACCGATCCATTTTCAATTTCCAGAAATGTTTCACAGACTTCATTCTGAGTGAAAATGTGTTGCATATTACACATTTGATGCTGTTTCTTTTTTCTTCATAACATAAACGAAAAAAGGTGGTTCGAAACCATCTTTACAAACTAGTATACTACATATCTGAATAAACCCAAATAAACTAAAACTTTTAAAAAGGAAGGAATTTACATGGAATTCCCAAGAAAATATTACCACGGTGAAATTGGCCGAGAAATTCTATTTCTCCATGGAGATGAACCAGCATTCACACCAATGTTATTCAATTGCTCAAGTTTTTTAATACCAATCTAATTCTTTATTTTCCTCTTTCTATGCATGAAGGAAATCTAAAATACGAATTCAAAAAAATGAAAGAAGTAATTATGATAAATTCACAAATTTCTGGAATCTTCAAGTGGCAGACTTAAACTTCCATTCTCCTGGTATTCAACCCTATAATCGCCGCTGATACAGAAGTGCATCATGCCCATCGGTCGGCATGATCCACCAATGAAGTGCTGGAGAGACTGCACGCCAGTACTTTGCATCGCGCCGACCCTCTGGGACTGTCGACCACATAGGGTCAGCATGATGCTTGAATGCAGCCCTGGCGAGTTCCTCGCCAAGGCTGCATTCAAGCATCATTTAGACCAATGGGCATGACGTATTAATGCATTAGCAGCGTTTAATGGGTTTATTAAAGCGAGTGCCTAACATAAGATTGTGTTTCAGAGATAAAATCACCGGGGAAAGTATACAGTAGGTTGTTAGCTGCTCTAGGCGCTGAACTTGGACTGTTAGTGTTATGTGAGGGGGTGTTTCCCGGGCTGCTGTTCTTGCTGGGAATTTCAATCATGTGAGTGAAAATGGAAATAAACATGCCAGAAGTGAATGTGCTGCTGTTACAGCATAGTAACAGGCATGTTTGCGACAGCCGTGCGACAACTGACATAACCCTAATGCCCTGTGTATAAAGCATGGCGTATACGTGAAGAGAGACCTACGGGGTACCGAAAAACCCCCTTCAGAAGCTGACCCGCTTACTTCAGGACAGTTTAGAAGCTTAATTTAAACCCTATTTTTACAGCTTTTAACTAAATGCATTCAAAACCTCCCTCATAAGCCGGCCCCCCACATTGCAAATATTCTTTAAGCCGAAAATTAGCCAGAAATCCCAAATTTTGGTCAGTTTCTGCAGGAGGTTTTAAGTATGCTGCACCTTATATAATCTGCCTCAAGTGAGAGTTTGCCCAACAGCCTTCCACAGTGTTCCAGGCAAGGATTTTGTTCTGTAGAACAGTACTAAAATCTTGTCCCAATTGCAACTTATGGTTTCAGCATTTCCCCAGTGTGCGTCTTATATACCGGTACATGGCGTGCTTTATATGCGAGGTATTTATGGTTGTTGCAGAAACCAGTCAATTTCAAAATTTGTGAATCTGTTCATATCAGTCGCTCAGATGATGACATTCGCAGCAAAAACAAGACAGTCAATCCCAGGCTATATGGGTATTCCTGTTCTTATTCTCTGGTATCGGAAACTTAATTCTTGACCCATCTCAGCAGCTCAGAGTCCCGCTATTAGAATTAGTGATTTCTCTCACATGGCCATTTAGAGAAATATTGATCCATGATAGAACTTTAAAAATAAAAAGTAAGACATGCCATTTCAGTCTGAGCAATGGAGACTGATTTTAATAAGCAATTCAGCTGAGTATAAGTGCTCTAAAAAGACGAATATAATATTATAACTTCGCATCGATAACAGGAAATGATTGATTTCTTAAAAACATTCAAAATGGGCTGTCACATGCGAACCTGATTTCCTGGCCATGTTATGGTAAAAATCAATAGTTTTTGTCGATTCGTGAAGTGTAGAACAAATCCCGATGGTTCAGTGGGCAGGAATTCATTGATAATTAAGGTACAAAAGTAATTGACTATTCCATGTAAAGTATTGGCCATACGGACTAGGGCTCTGTATTTATGGTATACACAAAGAAAAATTAACTGTTTAAAACTGCCCTCTTTTATAAGTGCATTAACCCTTTATGGGCCACTGCTGCAAGAGTGCATCATGCCCATTGGTCATCATGATGCATGAATGCAGCCATGGGGAGTAACTCGCCAGGGCTGCATTCATGCATCATGCTGACCACACAGGATTGATACACCACCCCAGTGCACTATCAAATGGCCAAAGCTTTTTAAACAGTTTGAAAGAGAAAAATACATAAAAATAAGCCATTTTAGTTAGTCCTTATGTTCTCTATCAAAAACTTCATGGGCCATTAGTGTCTCCTTAGTCTTTGACATAACCTTGGAATTAAGTAAAAGTGCCATGTGTTACGTGTGCAGCTACTCTACCACTTAGCTCAGGTAGGCTTTGGTGTAAGATCTTTGAGACCCCACAGAGCTCTTATCTTAAGGGCGTGTTTCCATATAAAGTTTTTCTAAGGGTTTTGGCCCTATCGACTCTATAGATATTTCTTTTTCAGCAGTGTCATACTGGGGAGGTAGTAAAAAATTCCAGCCTTTTCAAAAATATCTTGACCGTACTGATCCACATTATGAATCTTCATGATATATGCCGAGCTAGGAGATTGTCCAATGGGGTGCATCCATGGCTGAAGCTGGTTACCAGCGATTCTCACTGATGATTATTAGATGGGTACTGGTACCTGCCCCCAAGAGGCCTGCAGTGAATAGTTGGTATTTTTTATTGGCTGATAATGTTTCCCGCTAAGTTGGTATAAATCCCATGCGCAGATGCTAGGAATTGATACGCAAAGGTGTTGGAAGCCGCACTAAACCAAATAAGGTCAAACCTAAAAGGTTAAGCAGTATCATACCGACCCTCTGGGACTGTATCAGAACTGTAGGTTTAACATGATGCATGGATGCAGCCCTGGTGAGTTACTCGTCAGGGCTGTATTCATGCATCATGCCGACCAATTGGCATGATGCATGAATGCATCACCGGCCTTAAAGGGTTAAAGGACCAAAATGTTAAAAGAGTAACATTTACTCACTTCACTATAAAGTGCTATCAGAAGTCTGGATTTTTGTAGAAGCATGAAGAATGCTTTTTCTTATTAATGGCAGGGATGTAAGTCTTCAGGATTTATCAGGATTTCCTGATTTCTGAAATTTTTGAATGACATTTATTTTCCTTACATGAGTGGTAAGGAGGGCTATTTGTGAAAAATAGAGGGCTTTTATATCAAGTAAATGTATGGCTTCCTGATTTTTGCCTATTCCTGACTTACATCCCTGTAATGGGATTAGAGGAGTTGAAATGCAGTTTGTTAAGACCATTAACCATAGGAGTGTTGAGCCTGACTTATGGATGAGCATTTTGGGCATTACCGTACCACCATGTTTATGCACCCCAGCGCTCGTTTATTATCAGCTTCAATTCCCCCGGCGTTCATACAAGACAGGCGCTTATTCAGAATCTCGTTTTAGTGCTTAAGAAATATTTCATGACCCGTATACCCTGGCACTTATTTGCAACCAGTGCTCATTCAAATCCCAGTGCTTAAACAAGACAATACCGTATGCTCCATCAGTTTATATGCTGTACAGACTCTGCGGTGAAAAATGTGAATATTCAAACCATAAATAACATAGATTTTGGTAAAAATGCAGCCAAGTCAACATTTCACAGATACAGGGATTTAATGGGAGTGGTCATATTTCAAACCATTTCCAGGTCTATCTACTGCTTTTATAGCTCTTCTTAAAATCAGTCAGACAGGAATAGGTCTCTTTGAATCTTCCAACATGTGTTTTTCATATCGGATATATGCTGCCATGAATAATTGTATGAATAGATTTGGAGGGATGAAAACCTCTGGCTGTTATACAAAAATGTACTAAACAGATGCTTATTCAGTCTTTTCAATCCTTAGTAATTATAAACGATGAACACTTAACCTGTTAACTGAAACTGGGGCTCATGTGAAAACTAGCGTTTAACCCTTCAAGGGCCGCTGATGCATCAATGCATCATGCCCATTGGTCGTCATGATGCACCGATGAAGTGCTGGTAAGCAGTCTCATTGGAGCATCATGCCAACCCTCTGCCAGCAGTCTCGCCAGCATTTCATTGGTGCATCATGACAACCAGTGGGCATGATTGCGGGTTGAATTTGTGCTATATACTACCAAAAGCCCATATGATGGTATGAGCTATCTATCAGTCTCACCAACTGAAACTAGCCACAAGATTACAAGTTGCCGCGCCATGTCTCACAGGACTATTCTCTACTATTGTATTAAAATCTACAACACTATGGTTTTATTTACACTGTGTCTATACTTTATGTGCATGTCGACAGGACCTGTTAATGCAAGTGAGTACTTTCACTCACGCACAGTCACAAAGAAAACCAAGTCAGATGCCAACTAAATTTTTCCGTATTATTCAGTGTAAGAATACGATGCACATAGTTGTCTGAAAAACACAAGACTACTAATAATCTCAGGACTATTATAAAACGATATCCAGAAGTTATTTCATGAGGAAAGTTGTGCATGGGTTTCAGGTGACATACTGAAAAAAAAACAAAACAAAGTATGGTACCTATAGGTTAGATTGTCAAAAAGTATACCTTTCTTCCGTCCACAATATCTTGAAACTTGTAGATGAAATATCAACTACAAAACCCATTATTTTAAAGATCAATATTGAAGAAAAAATGCCAGGGTCTGCTTTGTTTTACCAGGTTACCTGGAACACATCATATTTTCTTTAGGTCTGATTGTCTTGTGTTTATAAGATATGTACACAAATGGGGCACAAGGCATGACAACAAAGGAGTGTCCATTATTCAACAACAGAGATGGGTTGGTAAATCTTCGTATTGACACGCAAAATTTTTTCAGCCCCCTACCTCTTGCGAGGAGCAACCCATCGTTCTCTAACATTTACAGTTTCTTTTTACTTTCTTTTTGTTCCCTGTCCAACCCACCGGCCCCCTCGTTGTCAAATGATGAGCGCTCCCTAACAGAATAGTCAGACTAGCATAAATACATTATGAAATAAGTAGAATGTTGTCTTACTCTTGTATGGAGCATGGAAGGTTGTTATGTTTGTTGTTGTGAGTCAGCCTATACTAAAATGTACAAATTGTCCAAGTTAACTAAACAAAATGAAACTCATATGGGCTTAACCAAATATCACACCCTCTATGAGTACCCTTATCAAAATTTTTATAAAAACTTTTATTGCACAGTTTTTTTATCCAACTACTTCATCCTCTGTCTCATTTCAAAACAAAATTAATCTAACATAGCTGATGAAAGCCATTATTTATAAGTATACATTTGGCAAAGGACATGCACAGGGATGATATCAATAATATTTCCATGTAAGCCGTTACATGTGACACCCAGTAGGAAATACAGTAAAATAAATTGTACATTTTAGCATAGAATGACCAGGTGCATGTTGATATAGGGCTTAGTATGGACGTCCTCTGGGTCCACCATTTTGAATTTTGCTCGTTGAGGTAAACCCCACTGATAAGACATACCATGATGGGTACCTTGTCCCTGGGTAACACCCACTTCCAGGGACATGCTGGTCCTATGTTATCAGTTCTTATCAGTGCATATCGCCAGAACCAGCCCCAAAGCCACTTCCAGCCAATTAAATAAAGGAGCATGGGGTACTTGATGTTGGTACAAGCGTTTGTTGTTCAAACCTTTTTATTTGTCTATTCTCCAGGGCTGGATTCATGCAATCTAGCCACACTTAAAATGTCAGCGTGATGCATGAATGCACTCATTATGAGTAGACAATATTAAGACGGGAGCTAGAAGTCAATCCGCACTACAGAAAAAAAAAGTCATTATGAGTAGAGGTGCCTTGGCGGTATTGATGCGTTGTGCTGACCAATTGGCATGATGCAGCGACGCGTTACTGGCCCTATTTGTAGGGCATTGTGGGGCATTGATTCTGGCTGTCTTTGACAAAGGATTAAATGTCATCTAGGTCTATGGGGGTTACGAATCATACCAATATCATTTTTTTATGGTAAAGGGTTAACCATAATGAGGTAATTGAGTATGCACCCTGCCCAATCTAATAATGGCACACATGCTATTAGACTGGTTAGATAGATATTGTTACCCACCGTTGTATATGTGTCGGAATAAGTGTTGGTGGCATAAATTAAATTATCAGTTATTTCTTTTTTTCCTTTTATCTATGGCTTTTTCTTTAAAAAAAAAAGAAGATGAAATAAAACTTGATAAAGACACCATTTCAACATATTTCCCTATATTTTCCTTTAATTTCCTGACGGATAAAATAGTGCTACTGTATAACTTTATATGTATTTCCTCATGCTAATTTACACAGCAGAAGTGTAAACCGTGCTTGTAATTGTTCTTCGCAGACTAAGCCCAAAGAATGGGAACAACAATAAATCCTAAATTCCTTGTTTTGCTTTCACTTTACATGTTGTTAAAAACAGTGGGGCCATTCTGCAGGGTGGTATTTCCTATTCTGATAATTGCCTGTCAAGCTGAAAATGAAAACACACAATTACCTCAAATTCAAACATGTAGGATTTGAAAAGAAAAAGAGAAAAAAGGTCAAAACCCTTTTTCCACTTTTCATACTTTACTCAACATTTTCATCAAAATTATATTCATTTCTACCTTTACAGCTTTCTCGCGTCCAACTAAACGTACGCATCACCGCTCGGGTGTCTTGATTCACTGAACCTATCAAAGTGAAATTTTCCCCTTACTTTTTCAAACTCAATCAAATTCACAATCCATGTTCCCCTTATTCACAATCATTAGTGTTGAGTATATCTAGTAACAACAGTAATATCAAACAAATAACTATGGTGTCACATTTTATGTGTTTTAGGTCTTGTGTTTCCACCATTATATTATCTAACATTTTATTTTATTATTCACAGTGTATTCACCCCATTAATACATACCAAACTTTTTAAAAGTGAGCAAACAGAAGCAAACTATGTGCTTTTCCCATTGTCTGATCCAAATGAATAGGCATTTTTCCAGAGAATATATCAACATTTTGATTAGTGATAAGCATTAATATCTGATAAGCCTTTTCCAGTTTTCTCCTGTATATTTACATTAAGTTTCTCTGTGAAGAATGTTCTCTTGTCACGTATTTGTAGCAAACCATCATAAAGAATTCATTCATCAAATATTTAACTGACATTAATTTAACAGAAATGTGGAAATAATAGTTCCATCAAAGCAATTTAATTACTTTCCAGTCCATATCCAGTCCTAATTTCAGGTTAATCATTTCCAACACATGTCATGCTTAATTTCATCCATGTTTAAAGCATAATCTCCAAACACTTTTGCCTTTTTGGTCATTCCCCTTTTTTTGAGATGTGAATTTTCAGCTTTAATTTAACAAAATTCACACCTCGTTATCAGTTCAGTCATTCACCATCGGGTTTTCCACACCCGTAAATTAAAACACTTTCGTGTGGTCAGATGTTATGAGTTTCGAGTCTTTAGGAATGACACTTTTTGGATTTAATTGTTAAATTACAGACTGCCTGCCACCAGTTTCAAGAGCTTATATGAATAGGAGAACAGGTTTTTTTTTCTCTCTTTAAGTGCGGCTGATGCAGAAGTGCATTTGTCGTCATGCAGCATTAATGCAGCCCTGGCGAGTAAGTCGCAAGGGCTGCATTTAAGCATCAAGCCTACCCTAAGGGACTGATACACAAACTCCTGGAGGGTCGACGTGATGCTCTAACGAAGTGCTTGCGAACAGACTCGCCAGCACTTCATTAGTGCATCATGACATCCCATGGGCATGATGCACTCCTGCATCAGCGGCCTTTAAAGGGTTAAGGGAGTCAATATGGCTTGCTGATGCAGAAATAACGGCTTTGCATTCACTCAGACTTATTGACTACTAAGAAGCTTTGTCGCTAGAAGAAAATCTCATACGGAAAACTCACTATTCTTTATTAATGCCGAAAGTCTGCCTCGTTACTTTGTCTGTAACTTTGTAATGTCACCAGAAGTTGTATTAATATGTCTTTATGTTGCATTGAATAGCTATTTCTATTATACCTTGCTTTAAGAAGGGTATTCTCAAAAGCATCACTTCAATACGATATATTGAATTAAGCGAGCAAAGAATTAGATTTTACTTTGTATAGGCTTTAGAATAAACTGTAGCATATAGAAACAGAATCAACAGACCTGTTTACTTTGGGTGTATGATTTGATTTTAATCATAGTCATTCCATTTCTATTCTAATGTAAAGCATCATGTCATCGCCTAATAGTGCAAGAAGGTTGTAACTGGCATTTTGACAAAATTGTTTTCTCTTCTGTTTTGACTTGTGTATCTATTGATCCTTATCTACCTATAGTAGTATGGAAGTACTGAAGCTCTGTCCATGACATGTGTGCTCAGGCCACAGTGCAAATCGGTTTGTCTCCACTTGGTGTTATAGTCACTATAATAACACTTCTTTTGCCTCTTCTGCAAAATTTGAAAAAGGCAGTTACCAGTACTACCTTCTTGCACTAAGGTGCCGATCTATCGGTCTTAAATCGCAAAGTCTCAAACTCCACAAACAGTGTTGAGTAAAATTCATTTGCTCTGAAGGATATGTTTTTGTTTGGGAACAATGAAAATTGATCACTGTTTGCGCCTAGCGATTGATGAACAGCATTGTGTAGATAACTCATTACTGGGAAGCACAGATGTGGAATGAGTTTTAACTGTGTAGCTTTGCAACACAATATTAAAGATGATACATTTCACTCTTACAAATGTGTGCTTTAGCCAATCTTTAAGTTGGTTAAAGATTACTGTGAATGATAACATACATGGCCTTAGTACAAAAAGGTTTTATCTGCAGATGGATCAACAAGGTAACACAAACAGGTACCTCAGTGAGGCCCCTCATGGAGGTAGCTTTTACCTTGTTGACCCAGATGCAGTTACAACCTTCTAAGACTAAGGTGAAGAAAAGGTGATGGACAATTCAGAAAGTCAATTTCAACATCTAAGTGCCAGTTTCCTTTATATAACTGGTGTACCGATGTGATAGATCGGTAGCGGCCATTTCACATGATGTTCAAGTTGGCCAATCTGGACACAATTAACATATATGCCGGTATTGACGTAAACTGTGCCCCGTATCATGTCGTATTTCACGACATGCTAAGTTGTTATTGGTGATGGTCTCCATAAGGCCATATAATGTTTCAAGATTCTTTGTCTTCAGGATCATGATCTTGCTGTCATGACCATGATCTAGCCCTCAGGTCTTGACGTCAACCCGAGGGGTCAGCATGTCGCTGGTGGATTTCTGAACCCTATAAGAGCCTCTAATGCATGAATGCATCATACCCATTAGTCGTTATGGTGCATGAATGAATGACGAGTGACTGGCCAGAACCACATTCATGCATAATGTAGACCCTGTGGGGTAGATACAGTCTGTAAGGGTCGTCATGATGCGCCAATGTAGTGCTGGTTGGTAGTCTCGCCAGTACTTCACTGCTGCATCACACCGACCGATGGGCATGATGCACTCCTACATTAGCGCTGCTTAAGTTGGTTAATAGCACTGCTTAGTTGCATAATAATGACAAAAGTTGTTTTAAAACATGTTGTCTCTATATGATTATTAATTATAATGTGTTGTTTTGAAGCTAACAGGTGTGACCCTGTTACTACTTACCAATCTCTTACATCTTTCTTTTATCCATCGATATTAAACATGTCAGTGTGCACTTACACCATAAAGATTAAGCTTTGAATCATCCCTGAACCACTTAATAAATTCCAGGGGAACTTTACTCAGTTAAAATTATCAGGCACTTCTATTAAAATCTTCGACCACTTTCCATTTTCTTTTCTATAATTGATAAATACATCTATGAACTCTGCTTGCAATAAATTAATATAACTTAACACAAAATCTTATACTAGAAGTTATTGTGTAACATATAGCTAGAAGTTATTGTGTAACATATAAAGATTAGATGATGTCAATCTATTGCAACAAGTCTTAAAGTTGAATACATCCAATGAGGGTAAAATCCTTCTTCTTTTTTCTTTAGTTTTTCATGTATAATTCACAAAAAGAAAAGATGTTTTAGGTGTTAGTATTTCAATAGAATCAATAATAAATTCTCGAAATGGTTATGCATATGAAATATTAAAATTTACAAATTGTATTCTTATACTGAACTAAAACTTTGCCAGATCTGAGTCAGTTCCGGCCAGTATATGCGCCTAAGGACTTCTTAGAGGTGATTGCGAGCCTACGGAACCCTAACCTTGTGGACAGCGGAGACCCTACAGTGTAAGTATTCCCAGTATTTCTATTTCATAGGTGCCCCATTTCCTGCTTTTGTAGGAAGTTCAAATTTCCCTGGGAATTTTCAGGTAACCCGCTAAATTATTTCTAGAGCAGGAGATGTTGATATGGTATGGTATGGGTTGTAAGCTAGCGTCTTGTATAAACATGACGTCGAGTTTACTGCCTTGGTTAAGAACCCACTGCGTTACCATACCCCACACTGTCGCCAATTTTTCTTCACCTTAGTGCAAGAAGGTTAGAACGGCATTTTGGCAAAAGTGAGCTTTCTTCTGTTTTAACATGTATTGACCCTTATTTAGCTATTATGAAAGTACTTATTATATAGCCCTGTCTATGATATGTGCGCCTATAGGCCCCAATGCAATGTTGCTGTTTCCACTTGTGCTATAGTAGGTGGAACGTTTCTTTTGCCTCTCCAGCAAAACTTGAAAAATGTTGTTACAACCTTCTTGCCCTAAGGCGACGATTTCTAATACTGTAATGAAGTCCTCAACTTTCACTTATCAAAACTGAACCTGTCCTACCCATTTAAGGGCCGCTGATGCAGGAGTGCATCATGCCCATTGGTCGTCATGATGCACCAATGAAGTACTGGCGAGCAGACTTGCCAGCACTTCATTGGAGCATCATGCTGACCCTCCAGGATTGTATCAACCCTGTAGGGTCAGCATGAAGCTTGGATGTAGCCCTGGCGAGTTACTCACTAGGGCTGCATTCATGCCTACGGGCATAGTGCATTAAAAGCACCAACAGCCCTTGAAGGGCAACTCATCTGCAGCTGCAGGGGGGGGGGGGGGTTGTGAGAATTGAGAACTGGGCCATTAGTGCTGGTTAATGGCCCTGCACTAATTATTACGTCGTAGAGAGCATAAGGAGGAAGTGTGGAATCCCAACCATCTGCTCATTAACATCCCAGTCAGAACAGACTAACTATGCTACCATAGTGACCTGTTTAAACGCAGGGTCTTTGTATGTGAACCATTCTTGAATAAGCGCTGGGGGTACAGAAGATTAGAAACTGAACATGGTACTATAATCTAAGTCTTGAATAAGGGCCGGGGGTAGAGTGAGTTGACATTTATAGGCGCGGGGATGCTTAAATAAAGGCAGCTACGGTATGTTAACAAAATACATTTGACAGAAATACATTGAAACATTGCATTCAGATTCTTTGAACAAAATCTCCTTTCCTTTGATTGAAAAAAACTTGTCTAAAGTCTGGGTGCGAGATGCCTGTACTCAGAATAGGTTGTACAGTTGTTGTTTTTTCGTCTTTTAGGACGGTATGTAGCTCCTCTACTTTGATTCTATTAGAGAGGTGTGATTGAAAACTACTATTTTTTTATGCTTTTTCTTTTCCCTCTTACAGCAACTCCAACCTATGGGGCATCATCCAAGTATCCCTACCTGTAAAGGACCTCCATGACTTGGTGAGTAAAGAAACACTTTTCATTTTCTGAACCTTTGATACCTTTAACACTTTAAAGGCCACTGATGCATTAATGCATCAGGCTGTTGGTTGTCATGCTGCACCAATGAGGTGCTGGCGACACTGCTCACCAGCACTTCATTGGCGCATCATGACGACCGCCCGACACTGTATTACTCCTGTAGGGTCTGCATGATGAGTGATTGTAGTCCTAGCGAGTTGCTATTCAATGCACCATGCCCATCGGGTGGCATGAGTACAGCCTTGGAGAGTAACGCGCCAGTCCTGCATTGATGCATCATGCTGACCTCACCGGGTCGCTGCGGTCCTTAAATGTCTGCATGGTGACTGAATTAAGTGCCGGAAACCAGATTCACAAGAACTTCATTGGCACATTATGATGACCTATGGGCATGATGTACTAATGCGTTAGTGGCCTTTACAGGGCTAAGGACCACACAAAACATTCAGGGTTGTGGGGTCCTTTGTTGTGTTTGATGGTATGTTAGAATGAAGGCAGAAGGGTGTAACAATTGCCCATACTACCAGCTGATAACAGCGATTGGTTGTTTAGCTCATGCAGAACAGGTACACACACCTGTACATAATCATTTTACATAGGGCCCATGTTTTGTATTTCCATGTGCAAATACAAATGAGAGTGGAAGTCAACAGAAAGTCCTTGGAACAAAGAATGTGTACCACATTCGACGTAATAAATGCCCAGGGCGCTCAATATGTATCCAGACTAATAGAAAAACCAATTTTATGGCACTTTAGTAGTTAAGAGATAAGGGAGTAGTGATTATTTATCAACAGCCTTGAACAGGGAGTGGTGGTGGATTTTCCCGCGGACATGCAAACATTTTTTACACCTCCACTTCGACGGCAGTAAAAATTATTTGTGCCCCCTCTTGCTCAAGAGGCGCGGAGAATTTTCGCGCCCTTCTTAGATCTATAGTAGTGTGTGGGCTTTTTTGTTAAAAAAAAGGGTAAATATTTTTAGCCCCCCCTCAAGAGGGGTCACATTATTTTCGGCGCCCCCCCCCTCAGAAGGGGGGTCTGAAAAAATAAATCTCCAGATGAGAGGTTATCAAGGGGTGGGCACTTGTTATGTCGAATACGGTATTCATATGATGCTGACCATGTCATCCTGTTATTCAGCATAGTGATTGGGTTTGTTGTTAGACTCCATGGAAACTATTCGTGCATTTAACTAATGGGCTAGAAGTCTTTCTATAAATGAAAAAAAAAAGAATGGGGAAAAAACACACTTTAAAAACACGCTTCTTGACCCCTGAATCTACAAATCTCAAGAGAATGCATGTTAATTAGGCCTTAGCTGGTAGCTGCAGTGTAGTCACACCTACATGCACTACCAGCATGGTACTAGCACCCACTGGTAAACATGCAAAGTCGGTATACAAACAAACTATCTTGCCTCATTTTGACTATTGTTGCTTTTTATCGGATTCTACTAGAAGGGACGCCACAAGACAGCTACAAACCCTACCAAACCAGGCCCTTAGAATAAGTTTAAAAGTAAGAATCAGGGATATCAGTATAGCTGACCTTCAGCACAAGACAGAGACCCCCCTCTTAGCAGATAGATGGAAAGAACTGTTATGCAGCATGATGCTTATAAAATCTAAGAAGGTACCACCCTACATAAGAGCCAGGAATACTAGAGCGAGCCAGAAATTCTCTTTCCCACCACGCAGGCATAGAACCCAAATGTACAACAAATCCCCAATGTCAAGGGGGACTAAACTATGGGACTCCATGGACCTTGCCACTCAACAAGCCAAGACAAAAGAAATTTTTAAAAGGGCAATCAAAAAGAAATTTGGCACCAACATGGCTGGGAAAAGGAAATCTCTGTTAACTAGGGCAAATAACCGAAGACCACCTTGAGCACCCACCCCGCAAAGTGGAACGCCACTTATATATCCTAATGTTTACAGGTAACCCCCCCCCCCTAGCAGTCAATCTTATATTAAATATGCATGCAACCTGAGCCAATGCATGTATGGTACTTTGCATTGTGTTATGTATTTTGTATATGATATTTGGACATGTATACTCTCTGTATTAACAAATTTTCATACTCTCAGTACTGTATATATGTGGGATGAATGTACCGTTGCTGTATGAAATCCATTTATATTGATTTAATATTGTAATGTAACGTTAAATTAAAACCCGGACCAGAAGGCAGTATCTACTTCTCCTATCAGTGGCTACTGAGAATATGCTGATCAACAACTGCATATTGCAGTAGGTACTGCTGAAATACTTCCAAAACAGCTGACTCTACACTGAATTTTCAGTCTAGACTCAGTAGTGTACTGACTATCAACTGAATATGCACTGCATTTCAGGCTAGAATCAGTAGTCTACTGACTCTCAACTGAATGTTAATAGATACCAGAAATTAACACTCTGTGCAGCAACATAGATGCAGTAGTCCACTGACCGTCTACTGGTATGACTGTCCATTCATGGATTATTTACCTGATGCTTCTAAGACAGTCCATAGTGTGAATGTCAGTATGGTTGTGAACAACAATCAAAAGATACAGGAAAGTAATAATGAAACTATCCAGTGTTTGTGGAGACAAGCATACTTCACCTCTTTGCATATGAATATAATGGATACACATGGATGTTGGGGTGTATGAAAGTGAGGAATTACTCACCGACTTTATATAGGGCACAAATATACTGAATCATCAAATATTCTTTTGGTCCTCCCCCTGTGGAGTGGGGACCTTCATGTGAGGGCATGAAGGAGCAGAATAACTTCATTGGGAGTCCACAAGGAGAAATCTCCTTCCATACTAACAGTGGGCATACCAGATTCGTAAAAGGCGACAAACTTGGGGTTTCTTGTGTCTTGGGGTGAGCGTGTGGGCAGCTGGTGTCCATATGCGCGGGCCTGGGCTTACATGCTTGTCTTTTGCCATGGGATTCCCCCTCAGTGAACCACGTCTGAGTGATCAAAGGCCGTGGTTTGTCTGGCCCTGCCTATGGGACCAGGCAAATAAAAGAACACTTGCTATCCTTCGAAAAGAGTAGGGGAATGAAGCCCCGGTAGCGGTTTTCCCCCTCGACCCTCCTCATAGATTCGGTCATTCATCTCATAGATTCGGTCATTCATAGATTCGGTCACTGCTGTGTCGGGCAAGCAGCATATAAATACCTGTCCAAAAAGAAAAGAAAGGACTTAATGTCCGAGAAACCTTGAATGTCTGAGTTCCTCGATGGCCCCCGGACGTAAAACTAAACAAACAAACAATTTGGTCCCCATCATGATACTTTTTTTTATATATATTATACATGTATCATTGATAATTACAAAGTGCTTGTCTCATCACCTTAACATCAGTAAACTGAAAGACATTATACTATAGCAGCACTCTATAGATATGTCTACTCTTACCCTTTTGCTATGGTAAGAGTTACCCAATACTACTGAATCAATACTGCCCTAGGCCCCTCCTACATGAGTTGCATGCAGTACTAGGAAGTAATGACATCTCCTCATAGCAGATGGGGAGATGGCTGAGTGGGCTAATGCGTGGGTAGAGTAATCCAAAGATCCCAAGTTCAAATCCAGCAAGGACCACCTAGAGAGGCATTGGTAGTGCCAGTACTAGAACAGCGGCTGCTTTTATGCTTCAACCTGGCCCCCCAGCAGTAGTTTTCAGTATGATCTACTGCTTAACTACTGCTATAGCAGCAGTCATGCAGTAGTGCTGATTGAACACTGCCCCAGTCCCATATATGGTCATGCAGCATTGAAGGAGTAGATACTGTTCAACTGCTGCCATCTAATTTACATAATTCAGGGCTGGACAAATCCCTGTACCCAATGCCTGTGACTCAAAAATAATTCTCTGGGCACAAAATAATTTTCAAGTTGTGCCCAATGGGCACACCTGTCAAAAGACTACAACCCTTTGTTTATTGACTTGGAGGCATATGCTTATTCCACTATTCTTCTACACTGCAGAAGTTATCTGTGTGTACTTTTATTGTCTTGATACTACTGTCCCATTTATTGATATATGTAATTTTGAGTTGAGAAAGCAAAGGTGTCGGGCAGAGAGCTTGCCTGCTGGGCACAACTATTTTTTGCCCTTGTGCCCAATGGGCACACATTCTCCAAACTGATTTGTCAAGCCCTGTAATTGGGACAACTGATTCAATACTGCTTGCATGCTGCTGATACTACTGTGCTACTACTGTACCTATGCTGCAAGTTCTCTGGTACTGAGCAGTAGAATGCCAGTAGATGCTGATACAATACTGTTTCTGATGTTGCTTTCACACTGAATAACTACTGCCACACCACACTGTTTCCCAACTGATTTAGTGCTGCTTTTCTACTGCATTCTGGTCCGAGAGTCGTCACTTGGTGCAGTTCCAATAAACAATTAAAAAAAAAGAGAAGCTGACAGGCAAACTTTAGGACAATTTTTGAAGCTTAATTTTAAATATCTTTAAACTCTAATTCACTTGATGTCACCTCATAAACCTTCCCCCCCCAACCTTCAGTAAGCTGAATTTGGGCTCAAATTTCAATTCAATTTTGGGTTGGCTTCAGGTTCTACGTTACCCGTACTAGAAATATGAACACATAAGGCGATTCATATTCTTTAGGCATTGTCATGGTATTGCCATCCTAGATCTATTGTACAAATACACTCTATAAGAGCTGATGAATGATAAACCGTAAACATTGTAGGATATATAAAGTTAATCACCACCAAGACCACGAGTCTCCCATCACGGTCCTGACATGTTCATAGAAGATGCTTGATGCATTTATCGGTAATCAGAAAGGATTATGTGTGCTGATATCCCGCCCCATCCCTCCCCATTTCCAGCCACTAATTGATTAAACCTCTCAGTCACTTATCTCATTGTGGTGGCAGAGACTGTGTGTTAACTCTTTAAGGGCCACTGATGCACTAATGCATCATGCCCATTGGTTATTATGATGCATGAATGCAGTGCTGGCGAGTAACACACCAGGGCTACATTCATGCATCATGCCGACCCTACCAGATTGATGCACAAAGTCCCCTTGATGCCCCAATGAGTCTGCTCGCCATGAAAGGGCATGATGTCTTTAAAGGTAAAGCCTGTGAATGTAAAACATTTATATGCAGCCCAGGCAAGTAGCAAACTCCTATTCAAAACAAGTCTATATGCCAAATCGGGACATGATATTTTTAAAACTGTTTGTGAGAAGTTATCCAATATGTAGCACTTTTGGTTAATCAATTAAACTTCTCAGTCACCTTTCACATTGTGGTTTGGATTGTGAGCTTTAAGTAATAGGGTAAAGATGCCTGCAGTCATCTATCACAATAACCAGATTTATTTTAACCCTTTAAGGGCTTCTAATGCATTAATGCATCAGGATTATTGGTCGTCATGATGCATAAATGCAGCCCTTGTGTTTGATACAATTGCGGAGGGTCGTAATGATTTTCCAATGAAGCACTGGCAAGCAGACTCATAAGCACTTCATTGGTGCATCATGATGACCAATGGGCATGATGCAGTCCTGCATCAGCAGCCCTTAAAGGGTTAAGACTCTATCATCATTTGTCTCAACAGTAGACAATGGTTCAGGTCCCACTGTCTGGCTGTTCCATTCTACTGTTTACCCATCTAGAATTGTAGTACCCTGCTTATAAGGCACAGCTTATAGCGAGCACAACTTCCGGCTCCAGTCTTGTGCTGCTGCTGGTTTCTGGCAGATATTTATAATCAGCAGTTTTGGTCTACTTACCAGAAATACCCCAGGTGGATTTACTATGGTGGTTAGGAGAGGATTGCCACATTGACAGGTTCTTGTCTGATAGAGGGATAACTTGTGCCGATGGTGGCACTTATTGGCATTCTGCCCTCCCACCTCCTCTACCTATGTCACATGCTATGGATGGAGCAAGGCGTGTACTTAAGAATAATATCAATGACTGCAAAAGCACCGTAGGTGCTTCATCCATGTCAAGGTAGTATGACAGAGGGAACAAGCTACATCCCTGGTTCCTTGTGTGTTATTATACCTAGCATATGAAACTGCTATTCCTTAAGTATAGAAGGTCTGTATTGCTCACGGCAGTGGCGTATCTCTGCTGTATGCCCACCAGTGGGCATATTCAAGATTCAAGATTGGCTTTATTGACTCATGAGAGGTACATATATGTCAGCGCCAGGTTGATGATAGTTGGTTGGTTTTACGGTAGATGTCTTTTATAAAGGTACATATATATTCTTCTGACTCTAATCTGTGCCTGGGCAGGCATTTAGGTGGCAACGATAATACCATTTCTAGCTTCTCACATTCGTCTAGGTTTTTGTATCCATTGGTAATGTTACAGATCTTTTGCTCAAACACATTTCTAATGGTACATACCGTAATCTCCCGCGTATAAGGCGCGTCATATACGAGGGGTTTTAGTTATCCCCAAATCCACAAGGGGAATACCAAGACCTTTCTTTTGATATGTTACACTTCCCCTAAGTCCTAATAGGACATAATGTGGGCCAGAGGGGTCTGGGGGACCCTAGGTACATGTAGCTTTTTTGAATTTTTAAAATCCATTCAGTAGAACAAAAGATATGAATTTTTGATTTTTTTGGCAATATTTTCAAACTCTAGGTGCGCCTTATACGCGGGAGATTACGGTAGTTGTGTAATATTACATTCAAAAAATATAAGTTGCACAGTTTGCTTTGTTTTACAGGTCTTACATTCATTGCTAGTCACATTTTTTCCCCTATGGCCCCATATGTGCTGTCAAGAGTACAATTCACATCCAGCCTTAATTTAGACATAATACTTCGTACATGAGGAGAGCGTACCCGATTCAAGTATTCTTTTTGCCCATATGGTGTCTGACTTTTGACAGATTCTGGTCACTTGGCATTTTTCGAGGTTGTTTTCATTCTGTATGTACTGATCATATGTCTGTATATGGATATCTTCCAGTCTTGTTTTTATTCTAGATTTAAGCCTGTTCTTACTCCAGATTTCAGGGATTCCCCATATATCTTGGCACCCTATTTTTGTATAGGAGATATTTTACATTGTCCAACCATGGGTGCTTGTCTGTTTTCATAGTCAAAAACGCTTGATCTAGTAAGGGGTTTGATGATCCAGTCTCAAGTCTAAGCCAGTAGAAAAGGTTGAGTAATATTATTCTAAACTCTATTGGGAATCTACCCAACTCACCCAGTGCTAGTGTTGTGCTAGCATATTTTGATATCCCCAATGTATATTTACAGTTTGAGGAGTAAAATGTCTCAGTTGGTGAACCTTTTCTTTCTATTTCTCCAATGGTAAATGCCACAGGCCTATTCCTGTAGGCTGACATAAATTTAATTTTGTCGCAGACATTTTCTAATGCCACATGCGCTTCCATTGTATTTCTATAGAATCTAAAGGATTTAGCATGTCTAATGTTATCTATCCCTAGAACTTCAAGTATTCTACACCAATCTAATCTGGATATTATTGCTCCGTTACTTACTTTCATTGTACAAGTGCTTTGGGCATGCCCCAGACTGGGCAACCATAGAGCAATATTGGCTTTATCTGTTTATCGAAAAGTGACATGAATAATTTGACTGATACGTTTTGCGAGGTGCTTAGGGCCTGTCTAATGGCGAATGATGCACATTTGGCCTTAGACACTCTGTCCATTTGCATTTGTTTTACACTACCATCTCTAGAATAGATAGGAGTAGACCCAGATACTTATAGGTGGTTACACATTCTAATATCTGTTCTCTAAATTTCAGATTAGGCTGGGGGGCCCTTCCTGCTGACATGACCATAACCTTGGTCTTATTTGTATTGACTGATAGTTACCCCACTTATCTATGAAACCTCCCCCGTTTCTGAGTGCCGTGCACCCGACTGGCGGCTGCGTCTGTCTGTTCGTCTGCCGTTTTCATACACCAACGTGATTCTTTTCATCTCATTTTGCACACAATTAATCACTTTTGAGCAAAGCTCACTCATATTTTGCTCATTCGATTTAAATCTGAATAGATAACAAAATAACAACTGTTTTCCCGAAAATGTTTGGCTTATGTCCGAACTCCAAATCTTCTTTTACATTCATTGAGGCAGTCCCATCAGGCAGCATTATCGTGATTATGACGCAACTGACAGTTCGCCCCTGAACCAATGAGGTAAGAGACGCTGTTGTGCATTTTCCCACGTGCTCCGTAAAATTTTAAGATGTCAACAGCATCAGGTTCTAAGTTCAAGGGGGAGGGCGGCTTTTCAATTTACCATATTACTACAAATTAGCGAGTACACTGACTAAGCCCATAAGCTTATAAATGTATCTATTCCGCAGTATCACAGTGCCGTACCCAGGTAGCACACAAAAATTTGCCGACGTTGACCCGACGCATCGGGCCAACGTTGGGCCAACATTGGCTGCCCATCGGGCCTACATAGGCCCGACCAGTGGCCAACCAAATGCCAACATTGGCCCAACGTTGGCAGGACATCGGCAAATGGTCGGCCAGGGGCCGATCATTTGCCGATGCTGATGTTTGCCGACCAAAAGCTAACGTTGGGCCTATGTTGGCACCGTCGAGCTTCATAGGCAGGATGGGCAGCCTATGTAAAGCCGATGGTTGGGCCAATGTCGGCCCAACGTCATGCCAATGTCTCTGTGCTACCTGGGTAGGTGCTGGTGGTAGCTATAACTGTATTACAAGCTACTGTAAACAATACTATCAATAAGCCTGGATATCACACTACTGCCGTAAAATCTTGCATATAAGCTGTGGCTTATAGACCACTTCAGGAGGTTAATTCAAAAGGCTCTGCCATCGCTACCTATGCGATATTAGTGATTTCCCTCCCTTATTCCTTACTGCTATGATAAGGTAGGCCTGCCTTCCTTTCTGATAGCCAGCTACTTTTTAGTGAGCGCTGTTAGCGTCAGCCCTGCTTTCACTATTCCAAGCAGAAAATAACTGTGCACAGTGGCAACAGGTCCACAGAGAAAAAATAGCAGTGGAAGACAAACAATAGCATTGGAAAAACTCATTCTCTCAAGAGTGTCTACACTGGGGTTCTGCTAATTATATTTACCCTGTCAGGTGCACTTGACCTTTAAATGTCTTCAAGTATGTCACCAACTAAGAGAGAGAAGGGAAGCATGACGTTACTATGCCCTTAAAGCATGAGTAGTCATCAATTTTAATCAATGTTGATCTGGTGCTGACATGAATTTATCCTTACATTAGTCAATATTGCACTGAAAGCCCCAAGGTTGTCAGACTGACGAT
Organism: Acholoe squamosa; assembly: GCA_949317995.1. Taxonomy (NCBI): domain Eukaryota; kingdom Metazoa; phylum Annelida; class Polychaeta; order Phyllodocida; family Polynoidae; genus Acholoe; species Acholoe squamosa. Next base: position 13,274,006 of record OX439042.1, read on the forward strand.
ACCCAAATCTACAACCTTAGGTCATCAGATTGAGTACCCAGGGTAGTCAGCCTAATGGGTTTAGGTCAACACACTCACCCAAAGTAGTCAAACTGATTACATAATGTTGTTAGAGTGACAATGTCTGTCCCTCTAGATGGACCTTCAGTCCCTCCCTCGGGACAGACATTGTCATGTCTGTCACAGTTATGTGACACAGTGTGTCACAGGTATTTCCCTTATATTTATATATGGTGGTGTGGGTTTTTCGGTCAGGGTTGCAGAAGCTGTCCAGAAGCTCTGGGTGGATAGATTGGGTCTATCCTGCAGGTATCCGGGGCTCCTTGCACTAAACGTGTGTGTTGAGGGGAGCCCGAGGTCCTGTGTGGTTTCGTAATTTTAGTATTTTATTCATTTAACTTTTCATATCTGTATATTGAACTTTTTTTTTTTAATTCAAACTCATTTATACAGCCTAACAATTCGCATGATGAAATCGCTTCCCTCATTAAAACCCCATTCAGGTGGTGCTCCAGAAAAAAAAAATCAGTGAAATGGACTACTCCATGCTTATGTGAGCAACTTGTCCAGGCTAAAATATAGATTAGCTGTGTGTTGCAGTGCAGAGGTTTTGCAAGCAATCTCTGGCCAAAGTACTGGATATAGTACTGGTCATGTAATGCCACATCCTTACCCCGAGAGTAGAGTTTTTCTAACTGTGCATGAATCAGTTATTAGTAAAGCCTCCCTTGGATACCAACCAACATCCGGACCAAAATTCAGTTAAAATCAGCACCTGTGGGGTACATTCTGCTACACATATTGACTGGATACTGACTGTTCTCTAATTGGCATTAAAATGTAGATTGATAGGTAAATCTCTTCTGCGAGATCTAAAGCCTCTCAGTAAGTCAGTCAAGTTGTTGAAGACTGCTACATCGAGACATTGCTATAACAAAGGTATGCTACACTTTCTGGTTCCTTTGTCAGGGGAGAGTTGGTGTGACGATGGGAGAGAACTAGCTTTGGGAAGAGGAAGGAAGTCTGGCTACAAAGGTGTGTGTGATTTTGGGTATAAAGTGTTCACTCTGTGAGGCACCGAGGATCAATTTGCAAGCAAATTAGATTGGCCCTGATCACAGAAAGTAATTGTACATTAAAGCTATATTCCCACCTAAATCAACCCCAAATCAACCTATGAGATAAACTCATGTATGACCAATAGTCGCGGATCATCGTCAAATGGCTGGTCAGAGGGGTCCAAAAAAGATTTTGCAGTATGGTAAAATCCTTTTGTGTACATAATATATATATGTTGGGCTACAATGCCAATATATGAGGGAAGGTTAAATATATTTCATAGGATGCCCACAGTACAATGCCTTATTACATGGTTGTAGATGTGTCCATGCACTATATATTCAATGCCATAGCTCAGAGTTGCAATCAGGCAGAATATCCTCACTAACATGCAAAGTTCCTCTCATATTAAGGAACAACTAACATATAATGGTTTTACTTAAATACAAAATCAGCTTGCTGTATGACTACATGTATGGTCGTAGACGTGTCCCTGGTCGTAGACGTGTCCTTGTTTTTGTATTCAGTGTCATAGCTCAGAGTTGCTTTAAGACAGAATAATCTCATTAACACTCAATGTTGCTTTCATATCAAGGTATAATTCACACATAACAAGGACAGTCAAGTACCAAGCATCTTGCAATATAACTGTAGACATGTCCATGGTTGTAGACGTGTCCTCGGTCGTAGACGTGTCCTCGTCAGTACTTTTGTTATGATATCTCTGGTTCTATGTGGAATCTATTAACCAAACTTACAGGGCTTTTTGCTGTCATATGAAGGTATAAGGCCCACATAATAAGGATAGTTAAATATAAGATACTTAGCTGCTATGAGTACATGTATGGTCGTAGACGTGTCCTTGTGTAATCTACCCCAAAATCATATCATAGCCTCTGGGACATACAATTTAACAGGCAGGTTCAATTTTTTTTGTGGGCTACTTAGGTACATGTAATGTCTCTACCTGGTAAATTTTATTAGTCCATCCACAGTATCTTTCATGGTGCATGACAACCCTAAAAAGGTTGTAGACGTGTCCTCACGACGATTACACCAAAGGATTTATGCACCCAGTGATCACAAAAGATAATGCCTGGACCCACAACTGTTACAAAAAGATTCTCTACCCTAGGGGGGGATATCCCAAATGAAATAAATAAGGTTTTGGCCCATTATTTTCTTTTTGGTAGCAAGGGGAAAAAATTAGTTCCTCAATTTTACCCAAAAAAATGACCCTTTTTGGCCCTTTGCACCCCTGTAGCTCACTTATTATGCATAGGAGATAGGCAAAACCATGGTTCCCCTTCAAGCTCTGAGCATTAAGAACCAGAATGCATAAATAACACAACTATATCTCTTATTTTGAACAATTCATTGAGTGGGAGGCAAAGACAACCCATTTGACGATGATCTGTGACTATCAGTCGTATGCTTCCTTTTCCTGTTTCCTTATCGATTGGCTGGACTGTCTATCGTAGTAAAGCCATATTTGATGAAATTTACATGAAACATTGACAGGAGGGCTGGGCTTCTCTCTTTTAGACCCATGAAAGCCTTTATGTCTTGATTGGGTCATAGTGCACCCCTTCCTGTCTTCCTGTTATTATAGCCAGTATAAATAAAGATACAATATTGGAATACAAAGTCTGTTTACTTTGGTTTTAATATTCATAGATCTCTCTTTGTCTATGGTGACAGGGGGTCTGTCTAGAGAGCAGAAATGTTCCATATTAAAATTTACTTTAGCTGCACAACAACATTGTTCATGACAATGCCATGTATTGTACTGTTAATTGAAGAGATGCACTGTTTTGAGAGCATAAATCAACCAGGTTACCACAACCCATATTAGATATCTTCCTAGTATGTTGAAGCAGCTTATAAATGTGAGCTTGTGGTGTTTTGGAAGTAGGCCTAGAGCTATGTCAGGTATAATATTGACCCTTAGAGGAATAGACCCTGGCCTGTAAAGCAGGGCTCAGCTGAGGCCTTACGAGTATACATATAGGTTGATTAAAAAGAATCTCCGACATTGAGATAAATGATAACGGCCACCTTCAGAAGTCATGACCACCTTTTGCTTATGCAGGCTGGAGCTGTTGGTTTATAGGAATTTCGATAAAGACCAATAGCTTCTGGAATGTGGCTGGACTTTTATCAAGCTCTTTCAAATTCCGTCTGGAATGAATGTAATGCCTCATACTCTTAAGTGTTCAAACCACAAGTCTCCCTAGCTCTGGGAGTAATGCAGTGGGGACTAATCCTAGATTGGTTGCTGCTGGGTTGTGATAAGTGCAAATAACAACGACAGCTGCAGGTAGAGACAACACTGCTGTGACCTGATACTGGGAGAAACGGTTGACTGGGTCGATGGTTGGATGGGTCCTTGAATTGGTTGGACTGCTTTTACACCTTGCTAGGGCCAATCAGTTCACATACAGTATTAAAATGCAAGTACATACCTACCTAAAACTCTGTGTATAAGCTACCTCTTATTTTAGAGGCTTATGGTGGCTCGGATTTAAGGCGCGACTTATAGGCATGTCTTTTTTGTATTAAAATGTCAATTTTCAGGCTCCAGGTACAGCTTGTGACCCTTTTACAAAGTTAAAGCTAGCACTATGGGTTATACACATGTCTTAGGATAATATCATAGATAGTGAGCAATGTGTTAGCAACTACATGTGTAGGGGTATAACATTTGATCTTTATAATTACACTAGGTATTCATATACCCATGGGACTCAGATAAGGGTCTAAGTGTGGTGGAAGAATTCAGATTCACCTGCACCTGTATTCAGGTTTATATTCCTCACACCAGGGGGCTTCCACTCATCAATCACATGTCATGTGATAGGTCTGAATTTTGTGGACTTTTTCACTATAAATAAGGTGAACATCACCATACCCAACTAGGAGTGGTAGAGACCGCTGCTCACACTGAATGTTACCTGAGTTCATGTATTTCCAAAAGCATGTAGACTTAAGTGGCCGTTATCATATTTATATTGAATATTGAATAAAAGACTCGGTTGCCATACCTGAATCTACTTCTCTTCTCCTTATGATTTGATCTAACAAGCAGGCAAACCTCTACACATGCATATTTTACTAATATTGTATGTTTCTATGCAAATACGAATGAAATAAACAGCACACAAAACTCATGCCCCACTGGGAAATGAATATTGCTGTTAAGAATTTTCCCTCTGCTTCAAAAATTAGTATTATCATGAATTGGCAAAAATTATGTTGTGCATAGGGATGACAGCGAAAGTGACAGCCCATCATCGCCATGTGAGTAACGCACCAGGGCGACATTCATGCATCACGACTATGGGAGTGATGCGGTCACAAAGGGTCGACATGATGCACTAACACATTAACTACCCTTGTAATGGTTACAATATAGCCAACCTGCATGGGTTGTCTCCTCCTTTATGTATCAACAAGATGACTCATCTAAAGCACAAGACCAACATTAACCTAGATGGTATATGCCTTGGTATAAGTTAAAATGGGAAACAAGCATGCTAGGCAGCTATCTTATTCCATTTGTTCCCTTTGTTTCATTACTCTGGTGATAGACCCACCACCCATAAACCCCAAATGATACTTGGTATTCATGAACGTGAGAGAAGTGAAGACAACTCACTTCGCCACAATGACACTCTTCTCATGAGAATGATGATAGGCCTTGACTGATGCAAGAGGAACTTTAGTTTTGGAACTATTCACAACAGAATTAGTGACCTTGAAAATCTTTTGAAATTAATCTCTAGTGGTTGAGGATTTAATCAGTCTTAACAGACGAAGATTTCCATCAATATAGCCCATCTTTTTACTAAAATTGTAGACTAGAATTTTCCAGAGGATCTCCGATTTCGAGGTCCAATCTACCTCTTAACTAGTACATATACATTCCAGATATGCTAATTACATATATATTACCTCCTCAGAGCCTTCCCAACCCACACATACCAATATTTTGAGATGGGGGGGGGGTGTCTTAGGGAAATTGTATTCCTCCACTTATAAGGCAGGGCAGGGATCCATCCTAGCATATGAGGGGCACCCTATATGCGAGGTAGTACAGTACCTTAAAAGGGGGGTGAGCTGCATTTCCCTCACCCCGCTCAAACTAAGCTGTTTCCTCACCTAGAGCTGTCGCTCCCACTAAAACTCAGCTGCTCCCTCATCCTAGGCTGTTGCTCTGACTAAACCTGCTGCTACTACACATAGAGGCTCATGGTATGTACTAAATACAAATTGAGAAATGCCTCGGGAGCTAATCACCTTGTAACTACTGTAGCAATGCCGTACTGGCACAAATACAGGCCTGAAAGGGCACAAGGTAATTACTTTATTTGCCTAGGTACCATACTTCCAGGCTGACTGGCATGCCGGGAACAAGTGTGGGTGCGAGATCAGAGCTGGAAATTACTGATCTCACCCTGCACCTGAGATTGTCCCTATAATGTTACTAATGGAATTCTAGATGTATCATTTGCGCCGTATATGCAAGGATGGAGCCCTGCCGCACCCTATAGGGTCAGCATGAATTGGGCATGCCTCCTATAAACAAGGATTTTAAACTCCAGATGACAACTAAAAGAGATCAGGTGAAGTTTGGGAGGGGTGGCGTTCTGACATCAGCGCCACATTACGTAGAATGCGTCTCTGATGGCGTAGCCCTCTGGGAAGTTTAAACTGGCCAATGAAAAGAAGTATGTCAAGCACCTGTCATGGCCGCCATGATGTGTTACCCCATGCACTGCTTTAATCTTTGAGGCTAAATATCTGACAATCTATGGCCAAATATGATGAGGTAATTTACAAACTAATAGTGAAAGATCAGATTGATAGCCCCGTAAGGCTGATTAGTGCCTAGATCTTCCCTTAAAATCCAAACCCAGACCCAAACAATGCTTTTCTATCAGCGAGGAGGTCATCAGAGCAGTCACTGACAGTGTTAGCAAATATCTTTTATTTCATAGCAATTGCTGCTAATCCAAAGAAGAAACTGATTGGGTCTGTCCATCTGACAAACTTCTAAAACAAAAATATCATATTGATAATTTACAACAAGTTTAGGGTGAAATTCTAAGGGACTATATTCTGCAGCAGGATACTAGCCTAACAACTGCGACGCATCACTGGTGTAATGATCTGCGTACAGATTTACGCCATGGCCCCCACCAAGACAGTGACTACACTCCATTAGAGAGTAACAGTACGGGGGTGATTTAATTAGATGTGCTTTACGTCTTTGGTAGATATCCAAAGCATCAACATGAAGCACCATTGCCATGAGTTACCTGCTGGTGAAATACTGATGCTTCAATATGGCAAATAAAGATGAAACATGTAGCCATGGAAGATGTAAATCACTATGCTGCCCTGATAATAAAACAGTGTTGTACGTGTAGTATACATTTAGTACAGATTGAAGTGATAAAAAAAAGTACCAACCTCTACATATAAAGTGTAGTGAGGAGCCTGAGCCTCCTAAGGGTGCCTGATGGAAAGCCTCTCTCAGGGAATTGTGGCTGTGTCAGATGGCTACCTTAATGAAATCGCCATCTAATTAACCTAACAGTGAACCTTTGCGGATGGCATGTTGCCTCCAGGCAGTCTGGGTCACTACAAACCAATACAGGACAGTGGATACAGCACCTGCGAGTAACTCACCAGCACTCTCTTAGCGTATCATGCCATGGCTTCGTGACTGTATGGCCAGCATGGTGTATGGATGAAGTGGATCCTGCATCATGCTGACAAAGGGGAAAAGCGCGATAGAAAAGCGTTATCCATTAAGGGTTAGAGGTACCCACTCTGGCTTGATGTATTTCACTATGTAATAGTAGCTGTGTACAAGTAGTTAGGTTTTATATAAACATAGGCTGAAGAAGAAGCAGCACAAGGCATGACCTGGGATAATAGGACTAAAAAAACTGTGTTTCCCGGAAGCAGGTGTATGATGAAATGAACAGGAATGATCTGAACCCAAAAATTCGATTTGCTTTATATCTATAGCTCAACTGGTTCAAGATACTTTCTGTGAAATCAAATCATTTTACTCTCAGTTTTTACAAAAGAGTGGCATATCAAATGGTTTCCAACATTTCCCAAAGGGCCAGCAGGAAAAAGTGGGGTTCAGTGGAATACCTGCTTAAGGACTATGAAAATAGAAGTCTAATTTGAATACAATCTGCTCACACCCTACGACTGATGGTCATGGGCTCCAAAATGATTTGCATGATGGGCATTAAGCCTTTGAGGGCCTCTAATGCCTTAATGGATCATGGCCATTGGTCATTATGATGTATGAATGCAACCCTGGCAAGTAACTTGCCAGGGCCTCATTCAAGCATCAGCTGATCCTACAGGATTGGCATGATACTCTGGTGAGCAGTCTTGCCAGCACTTTATTGGTGCCTCAATCATGCCAACCAATTGGCATAATGCACTCCTGCATTAGTGTATCTTAAAAGGCTTAATGCAATGCTGGTGAGTTTCACACCAGTGTTGTATCAATGTATCCTAATGTCAGACAACATGAGGCAACACTTGAGGCATCATGCGTTCTATGAAGGGAGATCACAGAAGCTGTGGTCAAAGAGAGGGGTGAGCGGTTAAAGGGAATTGGGCAAAGGGCATGTCAAAGACTGCAGCAAAGGCGCTGACTAAAGTGCACAATACAGAGGCTAGGACATCTGCACATGGAGGCTAAGAAGATCAGCAGCAGACAAAGAGGACTGGACTAGTAAGACTTCAAAGACTTTATCATGTTCATGGGGTAATTGATCTCCATTTTCATTCAAACTTAGCTGTGTACCCACTTGATGATTCTAGTTTGGAGATGATTCATGTAATCAATTGATAGGCTGTATCAGATCTCAACAATACAGATGAATTCAGCCGGCGACAAGCCTCTTGGGGTAGAACATTGGGGTCTCCCACATAAATCATCTAATGTGAATATGTTTTAAAGACTTATCTATGTGCACCTTGTCAATTTCTAAAATGTCAATGTCCCCTTGACTCTGGACTTAGAAATACTTATTGGCCCTTCAACAAAAGCGTCAACCATGTCCATGTCCTCCAGTCGATTTTAGCGGTCGAGCATTCTATGGATGCAGTGCGTCTGGCCTATGCCAAAAGACCACATTGCTTCAAAGAATTATACAGCACTTTTAATGATTACAACAAAGAGACTACTGGCAAGGATGGGCAGGGAGAATAGGGGCTTTCACTTAGTCACCTCTGAACACATTGTCACCTGCCTCTGGCATCGGGATCAGTACCATAGTGATAGCAATGCAAATGCTATCACTATGGCACTGATCCTGACGCCAGAGGCACGTGATTTGTGTTCACAGGGCTGTCACTAAGAGAAGCCATGGAAGTTTTGTCAATAAAGGTTAACATGGGGGTGGTGTGGGTGGTCTTTCCCCTAAGTTCACCTTATTAGAAGGCTTCCTGCAGGTAGCAAGAGCATATAATATGAAAGAATAAAAATAGAGACTGCTGTTGATACAATTATAGTTCTCTGACAGAGCTTGTGGGTGAAAAATCTGAGATCTGCACCAATTCGGTCAGAAAGGTGCTAAAAAATAAAAGTGGAGAATGTATCTATATCACATTTATATATGTGATAGCCAATACTATTCCAAGAGGGGACGGTACTGAAATGAATATTTGAGAAATAACAGCAGGATAAAAAATAAGCTCTATGTTAAAACATAGGAGGCCAATACGTCCGTTACCATGACTTTGACGGGCTAGCCCGCTTAAAAGGGTCTATTTCTCCTCTTTCCTATTCCCTCAGGATGTGTGTGGTGCACATATGCGCGGGCACTGACACATTCCTTTGTGAAATTGTGTAATGTAGTTCTCGCCATGAATATGACCTTAGCTGTCGAAATGGCATTAAACCTCTATTACTCACTCACTCACTCACTCACCATGACTTTGAACACTCTTATATGCATTTAAATGAGTGAGTGCTGTACAAAACCTGTTAAAGGTGGAACAATGAGTTTTACAGCTCACATAGTAGGGTGATTCAGCTACATTCTGATATATAGTTTTAAGTAGTCAGTTATAATTATACCCCCATACCAGGGCTCTAAACTCATGGTAACGGACGTATCTCATAAAGATTATTAATTTTCCAAAATTATTTCTATCAGTTAATCTACATTGGAATGGTCATAGATAAGCCTAGTAAGATTCAATAACCTAGTCTTCCAAGACATATGATCATTATCAGTGATACAACCTCCAGAATGTTCTTTTTGAGTATTTACTTTTATTTTCCGTGAAAAAAAAAACATATTCATTTGGCTTACTTTTTACATTCTATTATTCACCAATATTTATAAAATGTCAGTAAACATGACTACATGCATATCCATGTATAGGAATTGATGTCTACAACAACTGATGTTAGGTTCCTGTATGTTTAATTTAGTTGGGTTCACATGGTTATTGATAGATGGCATCAATTCACCTTTTTTGCAACTGGCGCGCATCCCAGATTTTCACCCCTGTAGTGATTTTCATGGAGAATCCCCGGAGCACAGGGTGCACTATCAACATGCCTCACCTGCCTCATAGTAGCGCCTTTTTAGTGTCAATACAAGAAAGGCCTTAAGGGATCCTAATGGATTAGTAATAGGCAGCAAAGATTAACAGAGAGATAAAAAAAAATCAAAACATACTGACGCCAACTGACGCCCGGCTGTTGGCTGACTGATGGCCGTAAACCACTGATCATGGCATAAGGACAGGGTTCTTCTATTTTTCTAGTTTTGAGCTTGGAGTAAAATCAGGATGTTATCTTGGTATAATTTACTCTTCCTGAATGTATAGAAACCAATCCATTAATCAATTTTGAGAAGAGTGTATCATGACAGATATGAAACAAAGACCAAGAGGCATCATAAAGCCCTTACAGGATGAGACATGTATGTACAGCCATCACTACACACCCAGCCTCTATGGACCTACCCTATACTCCCTCAGCTACCTGTACCTTTTAGCTGCCACCCTGGAGGAACACAACCCTCCAGGGTATATACCCATATGGACTAGTCCTGTCACTGAGGTAGGTCTGATTTACACTGGTAGGGGTGGAGGAAGGGAGGGTTACAGTCTATTGGGAATTATATGATCCTATAATTTATACCAGGAGCCATCCACTTTCTCTGCTGAAAGATGATAGGATAATAACTAACATTACTAAGTAGTGGGGCGTAGTGGCTAAAGTAGAGTTGGATGATGAGCTTTGTGAATTCTTGAAGATTTAACTGGAATTTGAATTGAAATAGTGCGATGGATATTAATGCGCCTTATATGGTCAGCAATGGTTGGCGAGGATATCGACAGAGGTCCATGTTAATCTGCCCAAATGGCATTCTCTTCATGTCCTGGAGGTTAGATTGTATCACACAAGGCGAAACCAAATGTGATAACTGATATTTTTTCTACCCACACGGTTTTCTAACGTTTTTTTTTTCTCCTTTGTTTTTTTTGGAGATGGCCACCCACATGACTACCTATACATGACACCTCCCCGTGAGCTGAGTAAGCTCTAACATTACCGTGACAGCTCATCATATTGCCTACCACTGTGTCCCTCAAGAGGTTTCATCAGGTTATCAGTCACAGTTTTAATTGATTGTTACATGGTAAGAAATATCACAATTGGTTGATTCCTTTTACTTAAATCGTGAACTGATAAATTGATCGATCAATGAGTACTTAGAATTTGATATGTCTTTTGCAATAGATCTGAAAATGTCATTGAGGTTCCCTACTGGACAACATAATAATAATGCTAATGATGTTAATGATGTGTGATTCATTCGCAAAATCAAAGTACCATTAGTGTCTTGACACCAAGCAGCAGAAGTGGTGTTTCTTTATTTTGTCATTATGGCAAGTATACCCTGCCTTTGTCCTTTTTTTTTGTTTTCCCCATGTGATGGGAGACCCTGCACACAGCTTTTAAAGTAGAGTATATGTGGATAATTATGGTAAAAGGTGTAGGGGTCAGCGGAAAACGTCTTTGGAGAAACCGGGACTCGAACCCGGGACCCTCCAACTTCGAAGCGGAAGCTCTTCCTCTGAGCTACTTCCCCCTGACCTGACGTTCTCTACCTTCCACCTACGCCTGGATCGGTGTGATACTGATAGGGAACATGTGACTACCCGGTGACCCGCCCCTGCGGGTCGGCCATCCGGGCACGGGAAATCATGTTCCCCTACACAGGTATGCCCACACACCCCTTCGCGGGTGTACCTTTTACCATGTTGATCCACATATGTATCGTCGCCTTATTGCAAGAAGGTTGTAACTGACATTTTGGACAAAATGAGATTTCTTCTGTTTTTTTTGTTTTTTTTACATCTCTTGACCTTTATCTAGCTATGATGAAAGTATTGAAGCTCTCTATAATATTTGTGCCTACAGGCCCTTGGGCAATATTGCTGTTTCCACCTTGTGTTATAGTATGTGGAACACTTCTTTTGGCTCTCCTCCAAAACTTGAAAAATGCAGATACAACCTTCTTGCACTAAGGTGAAAATATATGGCCTTTTAACAATGGCATGCCACCATGTTCAGCTAGGCAGTAGTGGTCCCTGCTGAGGCAAAAACCAGTGTGTCTAGGTGGTGGTGCACAGAATACAAACCTTCAACCCTGACATCATTCTTCTACCAGTCTGCTGCCTTAACCCTTTCACTGTCGGCCCTGAGAAAGGTCATTTGGGACTTAACTATGCCCTTGGGCAGCAGAATGGACATATCATGCTGCCCTTAATTAGCAGCTAAATAGGATGAAAAAAATCAAATACCTGTGGGATTTTGTATTTCTCTGACAAGGATGCATGTATATTGATGTAGAAATGCAGTTATATTGGTAGAATTATATGACACTTTTGTAATAAAGTGATGTCAGCAATGTGGAGTGCTGCCCTTGGGCATCCCACTATTGCTGCCCTGGGGGTGCAGTGGCAGTTCAGGGGTATTTGAGATGGTATACTGTATATATGATGCCTACTGCCTGCATCATAACAAAAGAAAAAAATATTAGGATCTGGCTTTTTATGACCAAAAGTTTAGACAGATTGATTGCCTAAGGCCTAAGTTGGTGCATGGGAAGAACGACTTGGTTTTTAGTCTCACAATTCAGTTGGTTAATTCCATCCTGGTGTTTCTAATTCTTTTGCCATATAGACTATAAATTCGCATACAATTTTCTCCCTCTTTTTCTGTAGTCAGGATTCACCAATCATGTACTGATGAATCAGGCTATGTTCATCCTGTGATGTAGGGTCAATGTACATAATTGGGAACACTGTGATGTAGCAACATAAGCTCTCATTTCATCTACTCATGGGAACCAGTTATGGGTAGGGATTTTTTAGTAACATGATATCAAAGTTTCTTGTATTGACTGTTTTGATCTACAACTGCTGCTAACATCATATTTCTCCATCAGCCTATCAAAGCTCACCAGAGGAAAAAAACATTAATGACAGAATTAATCTGTAATGTTTGTTCACTGCTAGGCAGCAGTCAAAGCTAGGTCAATATCATGGTAGGAAAAACTATGTTGGAGATGGTTAATGGATGAATGTGTGTTAGTGTCCATGAATATATGTACCAGACACACAGAGGGGATAGGAAAGAGGACAAAAATGACCTTTTAAGATGAGCTCTAGGGAGTCTACTGTTGATGACAGCATTTCATATCAAGTTCATGTGCCTTTACTTTGGACCTAAAATTCAAGAAATCTGCCTAAATGGAAACTATTTTAATCACCTATTAGTTTCAAATTGGGAACCCATTGCACTTCTGAGAACATAACAGCAAGTGTATGTCACTATCCTGAAAAAAAGCCCTTCCAATTTCACGAAGCCTCATTTCATACAGGAGAGACTATTTAAGTTGAGCCTCTGCTACACTGAACAGGGGATTGAAATCAGTGAAGCGGCCTAATTGTAAGTCTTCTCATCCCCTGGTGACTTTGAACATACACCCTACAATTACCTTGGGGGATGCCGTGTTAGAATAAGAAACTGAGAGTCTTTACATCATCCCAGTCCGTCTACATAATACTAAAGTCACCTCCTGAGGCTGCCTATCCCTCAGTGGTGTCCTGGATACAGCACAGAAGGATGGTAGCGTTAACTCGGGTACAATCCCCTACCCACCATCTCACAACTCGTTTTACATATAAAAAAGTACTCCATAGATGATGACAGGCAAAGGAATTAGGATGAGTGTCATAATCATGCTTTTGATATTTGATACAGCTCTTTTGTGGGTTTCGGATGCTGTTTTAACAGTTATATAATTATGACCACCCCCCAATAAGTGTAAAAATTAGCATTTCACCTTGAGCTTTGCAGATGGCAATAATCAAGAGCCAAGCTACATTTTCTGTTTAAATCAGGAAATCTGATATATAACCTTATGAACCCCTTAAGGGCTGTGGATGCATTAACACATCATGCCCATTGGTCCTTGTGATGCATGAATGCAGCCCTGGCAAGTAAGTCTCACTTGCTTTTGAATTGGTAACCCATCGCTTTTCTTATAGAAAAGCTATGTCACTACCCAGAAAAAAAGCCCTTTTAATTTCACAAAGCCTCATGCCTACCCTAAATGGTCAATATACTTGATCCAGGAGGGTGTGCGAGATGTTCCAATGAGTGTGATACACCCCTGTAACAGTCGCCCTTAAAGGGTATATCCCACATCTAATAACTTTTCGATCTTAATTAGAGGATGGACATGATGCCTATTAGCAGCAGTTACAGCTCATTGTCAACGATCCTTTTTCATATCTTCCAAAAGAATAAGTATTTTGTTTGATAAGCTCATTACACTTCTTTTCTAAAAAAAAAAAAAAAACAGCTAAAGAAAATTAAGAGCTATCTTCTTGATGCACTCTTTGCAGGCCATTGTTAAACCAAAGGGCTCTGACAGGTCTTGGAAAAGATTGGAAATGGAGTACCATGAATGCATTACCGTATTCATTCTAATAAGCGGACATGTGCAGATAATTGATTGTTAGATGCTCAATTCCTTTAATCAAAAATCTATTCTAATAAGCGCACCCCCTGAAGCCATAAAATCTGTGTTTTTACCTTAAAAGTTCTTTATCTTTTACATATCTTTTGTGTAAATTGACATCAGGGGGGTGTGCTCGAGGCCCAAAAAGAGGGGTGTGCGCTTATTAGAGCATGTGCCCTTATTAGAATGAATACGGAATGTATACGTTATGAGTAACGAAAAAATACCCCATTCAAATACTCTATACTACTTTAGTTACCTGTAAATTCATGGAATACTATAGCTTTGTCCAACAAGTGTCTGTATGTATACATCTCTTTTTATATCAAAAGCATTAAATCTAAAAACAAATCTAAATCTCAGTCTATTAAGGACATTGAGCAATGAAAAATATGTTTTCACCTTTTAGGTAAACAGATGCTTCAGATATTGGGAGAATCAACCCAGTAAGGGGGATCTGTGGCAGAAATGCTTTCCTCCAGCAGTGGGAGGTCCTTGTAAGGCATGCTTAATTCATAAACCTTTTAGGGCTGCTGATGTAGGAGTGCACAATTTGACTAGTCCTTATGGTCAAAGAGGATCTTTATTTGGTGAGTTGAGGAGGTTTTATCTTGTGACAATTGCCGGAAGGGTCCCAAGGGTGCCCTCCTTACTCGCCTTTTGTGTCTTGGAAGTTGAAGGTGACCAATTGTGCTTTAGGAAAAAAGGCTTAAATAAAGAGTCACACTCAACAATGCTTTGGTCTTTGTCAGTTCAGTTTCTGCCCACTCTTGGTCAAATTAAAAAAAAAAACTTAATTTTGCCAGAATTGTGAAGAAGTGCATTGGGAAACCTCCATAAAATAATTATGAAATATGAGCTGTTATTTCTCGTTTCCGTTTGAACTCAAGCCGATATCAGGCCAATTTTGGTCAACAGGCCTCCATAGAACACCTGCTTTAGTATCGCTTTGTCGAATTGCATCATGTTGATATGGGGTGATGGCGAGTCTGCATGAGTCTTCATAAGTCAAAATGTTATGTTTTTGGGGTCCAAGTAAACAGAAGATAATTTGGGCCCAAATCATGATTGCAGTATTTTTTTCCAATGTGAATATGATTCTTGTGATATAGGATATAGTACATGTTCATGTTTCCATAATATAAATTCCTCCCCACTATTAAACAGAACGGGGTGCATTGAAGGTTTTGTGCTTTTAAGTGAATGACATTTGTATGATGTAGTTCAATGTTATCTCTAGCTATAGTGTCATGAAGGCTGATTATAGTCACTACTGTGAAACCCAGGTTATGACCCGATCTTCTTTTAGATCCCCCAAAATCGGCTCATAACATTACCCACAAGTTTATGCCTGGCTTATGACTGAGGTCGGCTTATGAGCAGGATTTCACAATATTTATATTATTGCAACATGAACATTTGAAATGCACATCTAATGAAACCTTTCACTTAGTGAATTGCTATAGATCTGTGTTACTCCTTATAAGGACAGTCTGCAAAGGGCTCGTAAAGCTCATAAAGCAAATCTACCCTCCTTGGTCTATACGGTCACTCCCCACTTTGCATTTAAAGTGTCTTTGAGACCGCCCTGCTTTTTGAAATAATAAGGGCAAAAAGGTTCCTTAACACACAGTGTCCTTTGTTTTTCATGGTTGATTATTTTTAAATCAACAATGTTGCATTTTATTCTGAGTGCATCATTCTGACCTCATGGGTATGATCCTCGAAGAATCTGGTTCATACAATATAGCAGTTCAGTAAAGAGCATGCATGATGATTTTAATTTGCCAACATTGTTAAAAATAGCTGTTGACTCTAGACAGATCCTTGTGAAACTGAACAGTGAACCACCATAATTGTATAGCAATGAACCAGTGAAGTTTTTACAAGAAGGTTCAGGTGATAGGACGGTCTTACTTGGAATGTTTGTGAAAATACTGATGCATCTCTGGCATTGTTTGAAAAGGATTCTGTCATTATTTCAATGGCAAATTTACAGTGAAATGTGTATTGAAATGTGTCTCTTTATCCACCTTGGACAAACCAACTTCTAAAGGCTGTGTAGGCTAAAGAGCATATACTTCTCCCTTTGAAGTTCAAGAAGGAGGATTGATATTTCGTTCTATATAAAGAGCATATACAAGGCACTGTAGACTATAGGTGAGCCTGAGGCAGTACAAGCAGCCTACTAAAAGGGGCGGAGACAGTGGTCAAACGCCTCCGTACATGTCAATATAAACCCTGTGGAGGGCTGACTGTTGGTAGCAGTTTAAGTAAGTGGCTGACCGTTTGCTTTAATGTCTATACACTGCTCAAACTTTTGACAAATGCTTTAAGAGGACAGTGAGTCAAGCCGTAAATTGATATAAAATGGGATGTCGGGATTGCAAACCACCGTACAAACTTCTCTCAGAAGCCAATCTCCCTGACAAACTGACTGCCTAACTTGAGGAGAAGTTTGAAGCCGGATTCGACACTATTTAATTAGCGTTTAATGTATGTTATGGGAAAGCACGAGTGGATTTACGGGTTGATAATCCACTCCCGCTATGCGGGAGTGGATTATCAACCCGTAAATCCTCGAGTGCTTTCCCATGACATACATTAAGGCGTTTATCGAACATATTTCTCCATTTTGTATCAATTTCTTACCTTATAACCCCAGAATTAATCCATGAGAAGATATTTTGTAAGTGCATGCGATCCGCTCGGTTTGCCAAGCCAGCGTAGCCATTGTTTTTACTCCATCCGTCATACCCTCGTCTTTCCAACGATTTTTCGGTTAGAATCCAAGCATGTCAAGTCCTGTACTTCTAGCACCGCCAAATATACAATCTCTAGTTGGTGTTTGCATACATTTTGTCTCCATTTTCTTCGAAATAAATAAGAATCCATTGATTTTCCATACAGATCCAACGCACACGGCCCGGTACACGGCCATTTCGTCTTGTTTACGAAGCGGGTAGGTGCCCGGATGTACCTGACCTACTTTCGGGTCAGCAAGCCTCAAGGGCGGGTTCCCAGTCGTATCGCTATGGAAAATCAATGGATTCTTATTTATTTCTGAGAAAATGGAGAAATTAGGCATGGCATATTCATATAGGATATCTAAGGAGGTTTCTCTCTTAATAACTCCACTTGGCACCATTGAAATCTATGCTAACGAGCTCTGTAAACTTCAGGTATGTCAGAAAACATTTTCAAATCCTTGATGTAGATTGACTTCTAACACCGGTCGACTTGGTATAATGGACAGCGAGCTCGCCTCCAGCCCCAGCGGCCGTGGTTCGATTCCCCGTTGAACCCTAAACGGTTTTAACCCATTGAGGGCTAACATCGACTATAGTCGACACCATGGTAGGCCTAGCATTGACTATAGCCGACACCATGGTAGGCCTAGCATCGACTATAGTCAACGCCCATTATATAGGATTTGTATAGGAATTGAAAATAGGCTCGTCCTCTAGAAACTATACTTTTTTTAGAGGTTGTCCTCATGGCCAGGGCAACCATTTTTGCTCTGCCCTTAAAGGGTTAACCCTTTAAGGGCAGAGCAAAAGAGACATTCATTAACATGTCCAGATTGAAACTAGCAGCCTCTTGAAGACGAAGAAAAGGTCTGAGAGTGCGTTATGGCTGGATAAGGAACCGGGGTTATGAGCAAAAAAGCACTGTCCAGGCCCAAATAGTTAGATAACTGTGATTACACTGTGATATACTTGAATAAAAATCTCCCTCATAAGCCTCATAAGATGTGATGATACATACTAGCTGAATATGGGCCCAATTCTGCATCCTGATACCTATAGAGAAGGAATGCCAAGATATCTAATGAAAGAAGCCTGCGCATTGCTGAAAGCAGGGATATGAATTGAGGAGCTTT
This sequence comes from Acholoe squamosa, assembly GCA_949317995.1. Classification (NCBI taxonomy): domain Eukaryota; kingdom Metazoa; phylum Annelida; class Polychaeta; order Phyllodocida; family Polynoidae; genus Acholoe; species Acholoe squamosa. The sequence goes on from OX439042.1 coordinate 13,292,042, forward strand.
CAAAAGGGGGAGTAGAATTATTCTTTATTCATCTATGCAAAAATCTACCAAGACTCCCAACTGCCCTGTTATTGTACAATGAGCACTCTTTAATGACAATTTATGTTATTTTTGACATTTTAGAGACTACAGTTCAGTGAAATGTCCATAAACCAAGCTCAAAGCGGAGTGGACGATGCGCCAGAACTCATGGTGGACTTCTTCGACCAGGACCGTTCAAAGCTGGCGAAAAAAGGTATAGTACATACGGTAAAATCTCACCTGTAAGCCTACCTCACCTATCTGCCAAAACTAATTTTGAAAGAAAAAAAATTGGCTTTTAGGGAAAATGTTTTTCTCTTTGTACTCTTTTATCAAACCTCACCTTCAAGCTGAATTTCAGTTTTAGGGAAAAAACATCGGCCTATATTACAAATAAAAGGCCCTAAAAATTCGGCTTATAGGTTAGGTTTTAGGATTACCTGCATAATTTAATAAGTAATATTCCAATTTTTGATTATTTGGAATTAATACTGCAATTAGCATAGTCCTTTCTCTTTTGATTATCATCCTCAATGAAATTGTTAATGTAATCTAGCTTTGATATACAGAGTGGAAATATTTGAAGTTTTTTATAGCATACCTTCTACACAACATGCACAGTGTAAACAAAATTGCAGCTGTCCTGCAAAAACACGATTCTCTTGTTGGAATGAGCTGCAGGTAATGCCTTAGTCGGTAAATCGGCCGTTCTCCTTGATCCTCGTTGTAGTAAAGTGCTGTTAAAAGGGAATCCCTTCTCTCAGGCACCCACTATTACATGTACCTAGCGTCTGAGGCAGGACCAAAGAGAAGACTAAAAATAGGCCTTCTGGCAATTACATCAATGGGTGCAGGTGAAGGGATGTGCGACAGCATCTAATTTGAAAGCGGTCAGGCCACAGCATCATTACCAGCCCCTGTTGCTCTCCAGATGCCTATCCAGACTGTTCAGCTTCTACTGTTGTGAACTATGGCCTTAGTTTTTATGTTTTCTCTTAGGTTCTAAGTAATTTTTCTATCATAAAGTAAAGTCAAAGCTTATACTTGGAGACAAGTGCTTTTGTTAGTGATAATTGATAGGGTGTCACTGTGTCAGCTCGAGTCACTCGGCCTCTGCGGGTCGCGATAGCTTTACCATGGCTGGAGATCCTTTATCAATGAGGGGTGGTGATTTATGGCATGTGATGGCTGCCATGTGTTGAGGCAGATTAAGCTGTATGTGTCCAGACATGGCCAGTTTAGTCCCACTAGGAATCCTCTCATAAATAGTGAGGGTCCTTGTTGTCCCTAGTTCTATCCAGGCTCCTGTCACTATTCAGACATGGTCCTAATTGTACCTAGGTGTGTACATACTCCTGCCACGGCTTGGTAAGGGTCCATAACGTACATACTCCCACCAATACTCCTGTCACAACTTGATGCATTATCTAGCCCAGCCCACACAGCTACTTCAACTATTTGAGGGGCCTGGTGGTGCCAGGTTCTATTCAGACTCCTGCCACAACTAGATTAGGGTCCTGGTGGTACCTAGTCCTACCCAGACTCATGAAACAACTAGGTAAGGGTCCTGATGGTACCTAATTTTACCTAGACTCTGGCCTCACCTAGGTAAGGGTCCTGAAAGTACCTACTGATGGTACATAGCCGACCAAACCTGTCACAGCTAGCGACGCCTAAGCCTTTAAAGACAATGTTGGCAATTGTGCTTCCTTTCACATAACCTAGGTCTAACAGGATCAAGTTACCATGAGTACTGCATCTGGTAGCCGGAAAACATTCTATGGGTAACCCATGAACAATCCTCACCCTAATACTGTTATAGGGATTTCACTCTACCCGATGGCTTGGTTACATTCCTGTCCTTACATGCCAACAGTCCATCTGTTTCGATGACTGATGAACTACAGGACTTAGACTGGTTCCTTGCCCACATTGTCACTACCACCCCACAGTTCAAAGGGTATAGGTCATATTCAGACATCTTAAGATAAATATAGAAGTACTTGTCACATCCCCTGCTTTATCTTGACAAAGCTAGCTGATGCCATCAATGTCTGGTCTCTTGGGGATAGAAGTAAACAGAGTAACTTGAGCTGATGCTATCAGTTGAACGAGTCTAAACCTAAGGGGTGGTGTCATTATAAGAAAACAGGCTTTACCCTCTATATTTGCTGCTTCGTCTTTCATTAACTTGAACTCCTGCTGTTTTTCTTTGGATTTCCTGAGTAAGACTTAGTCATTTCAACTCAAAATAGGAGATTGGCCAGTATTATCAGATTTTAGTCACATTTTTGAAAAGACAGTATATGTCGTCGCCTTAGTGCAAGAAGGTTGTATTTGCATTTTTCAAGTTTTGCAGGAGAGGCAGAAGAAGTGTTTCATTTACTATAGCACAAAGTGGAAACAACAATATTGCACTGTGGTCTCTAGGGACACATCCTTCTCCTTTATCTATTCGGCTCTTTAATATTCAGGATTCTATAAAACTGAGTTCTGATAGGTGAATCTTGATGCCTATTATGCATTCAGCCTGATAACCCCTCAAACCCCACAGGATGCCTCCAGATCTTAGAAAGTATATATGGCATTATGGCAAAGCTGGTGATTATTACCAGCAAAGAGTGCATTGGCCATCAAAAAAACCCTCCAGGGATGTGTCAAACATGTAGGGTCAGGTAATATGGCTACATTTTTGCAATACATTGAAATAAAAATATTAGCCCATTATTTGAATATGCACTCCTGGAGGGTTAAAGAAAACAAACTTATGCAATTCTCACATTACCCCGAGCCTGACCTCACCATAAAAGGGAATGTATATGGAAACAGTCAGCAATTGACCTATATTGTCAGTATTCATCAGCTAGCCTTAGTACCTGCCTTCTTCCTTTTTCCTTTGTGCACTTTCTCTCCTTTTCTGTGTGGCATCTTACCTCTATAGAAGATGAGAGTCCATTCACAAGAGTGCTTTCTGCTGTCAGTGTATCACCCTGTGTTCTGCCATAGTCCAGGGCCAGCGCGCCAATCTGCCTATTGTACTCTAAAGGTCCAACAGTGTTGAAGCATGCAGGGAGAATATGGAAAATCTAGGGTTGGTTGGATCTTTTTCTTATCTCTCTCTCAGGCTTAAAATATTACAGATGAATAAACTTGGGAGCTTGAATGCTGACTTAGTTCTAAAATGTCCTGTTTGGTTATGTATTGAAGTGTAGTGGTTCGTCTTTTTAGTTAGATGTCAAATCATAATGAAAAGAGAAGAAGTTTCTGTGTAGGCAACCAAGCTTTTATTATAATCTTAGTTACTTAAGATCACAGCCTATACGGCCCTTTCGTCAGCTTTGATACAACCGATGGCGCTAGTACATCCTGGACCAAAATGCAGTAGAAATGCAGCACTAAAGCAGCTGGGAAACAGTGTGGTGTGACAGTAGTGATTCAGTGTGAAAGCAGCATCAGAAACAGTATTGTATCAGCATCTACTGTCATTCTACTGCTCAGCACAACAAAACTTGCAGCAGTGGTACAGTAGTAGAAGAGTAGTATTAGCAGCATGCAAGCAGTATTGAATCAGTTGTCCCAATTATGTAAATTAGATGGCAGCAGTTGAACAGTATCTACTTATTTAATGCTGCATGACCATATATGGGGTTGGGGCAGTGTTCAATCAGCACTACTGCATGGCTGCTGCTATAGCAGTAGTTGTGCAGTAGATCATACTGAAAACTACTGCTGGGGGCAGGTAGAAGCATAAAAGAAGCAGCCGCTGTTCTAGTACTGGCACTACCAATGCCTCTCTAGGTGGTCCTTGCTGGATTTGAACTTGGGATCTTCTGATTACTCTACCAATGCATTAGCCCCCTGAGCCACCGCCCCATCAGCTATTTGAAGCGGTTACTACTTCCTAGTAGTGCATGCAAATCATGTAGGAGGGGGCTAGGGCAGTATTGATTCAGTAGTACTGGGTAACTCTTACCATAACAAAAGGGTAAGAGTAGACATATCTATAGAGTGCTGCTATAGTATAATGCCTTTCGGTTTACTGATGTTCAGGTGATGAGACAAGCACTTTGTAATTATCAACGATACATGGATACTATGTAAAAAAAAAATATGTCATGATGGGAACCAAAAGAATACTTGATGATTCAGTATATTTGTACCCTATATAAAGTCAGTGAGTAATTTGTTACTTTCATACACCCCAACATCCATGTGTATCCATTACTGGCACTGAATAAGATATTCATATGCAAAGGGGTGAAGTATACTTGTCTCCACAAACACTGGATAGTTTTATTATTACATTACTGAATCTTTTGATTGCTCTTCACAACCATACTGATATTCACACTATGGACTGTCTTAGAAGCATCAGGTAAATAATCCTTGAATGGACACAGTCATACCAGTAGATGGTCAGTAGACTACTGCATCTATGCTGCTGCACAGAGTGTATAATTTCTGGAATCTATTAACATTCAGTTGAGAGTCAGTAGACTACTGATTCTAGCCTGAAATGCAGTGCATATTCAGTTGATAGTCAGTACACTACTGAGTCTAGACTGAAAATGCAGTGTGGAGTCAGCTGTTTCGGAAGTATTTCAGCAGTACCTACTGCAATATGCAGTTGTTGATCAGCATATTCTCAGTAGCCACTGATAGGAGAAGTAGATACTGCCTTCTGGTCCGGGGTACGTGGCAACCATGTTACTTTGCCACTCCTACAGGGGCATGGTTGGGTTGGACTCCAGTACCTCTAATGGGCCCACTTGTTTGTAATGGTCTGCCTTATGTTTGGCTCACCATTTTCTTTAAATATGGATAGTGATTATAGCCAAACTATTTCTCTGTGTGTAGCTTTGATTTCTAAGATATGGAGCTGTATTTTACATTACAAATCAGGGGCGGCGGAACTGGGAGGCAACTTTCCTGTTGGGGGGGGGGCAAGACTATGTTTTTGCGCCCCCCCCCCAACTTTTTGCAGAAAATTGTGACATTTTAGGGCAATACCAATGTCAATCTATAGGGCCTACATGGTAGGGGAGGGCAGGGCTTCCATTTTATATATTGTGGAGATTCTCTACGGGATTCTTCTGACTTTTAGGCCTATAGATAGGAGAAGGGAATTCATTAGAGCCCACAGAATGCATCTTCTTTTGTCAAAATGCACCAGAATGTGGCCCTCAAAATTCAAATTTTTCCAGACCCCCAATCACCATTGTCACAACTGTGAATCCAATGTCAAAAATCCCTTCGCCTCCCTCCCCACCTCCAAAAGTGGTCACGGGCACTACCTGACCTTTGCCCCCCCCCCCAACTTTCAAATGGTTCTGCTGCCCCTGCAAATGGGCATTTTGATGAGGGGTGTCTGTGCACTAAGGGTGAACCTATGGAGCCCTGGGAGTGGATGCTGGACATGCCCATGTAAACAGAGGGGCTACTGGAGCGCCATCTAGTGTATCAACCTGGTAAAACCAATGTATAGGGATTACATGCTGGATGGCATTCGGTTACCTGTGAGTAACAGTAGTGTGCTGAGCATTGGTAGGACCATTACTGGCGAACCGTCATAGGAACTGCCCTTATATAGGGGAAAAGCCCGTGAAACTCAGACCCGTCACATGACATGTGACGGACGAGTGAGAGGCCAGCTACAGAATTATATCTCATGATAAAAATATCTTTATATTACCTCTTAACTTTTGCTACAACAGTTCTGTTTTTTTCAAGAGGATTTTCAAATTACATTAACGTCAAACGGCCCCAAAGTAACCTGAGGTACAATTGCAATTACAAATTCCATTATGATCTATTTCTATGGATTGGATGTTGAATCAGTCATATTCTTGCCTCAAGTGGATATAAAGAAGTATTAATTCTAATAATTCTGTTTCTGTAGTAAGTCTCATGAATGATACTTAAAACATGTATGCGTTTTAAATGAAACAAGAATGTTTAATACGCCTCTTTTCAGAACAGAATGTTGAACAGACTGTACAATTTCAAAACTAATTTTATCAAAGGGGCAGGCAATGTTATTCGATCAAGCTGAGGCTTTTGCTATGAACTTTCATTATAAAAAGCTGTATTTATATAGTAATCTGATCACAGTACGGTAGGTTCCAGACAACAACTGCGCATTCAGAATCAAATTGACAGGATGTTGTGCAATTGAAATTATTTCGTTTTTCAGGGTGTGTTATATAAATAAAATAATAAATACCAAACCAAAGCTGTTTTATCAATTTGAACTGCATTAAGTGCTTATAGGATAAATTTCATAACCAAGTTAAATTGATTGAATTTAATATTTAGAGCTTTCCGAAAGCATGTTTAATATGATTCCACCAGCAAGTAGTCTTGATGTGTGCCGAAGTATTTAGCCGTGCAAAAAGGATGACCAGTGCATGGTGGTGACTGACTTTACTCAAAGCAACTATGTTTAGTGAATACATAAATAGTGGGAATGCAATCATTAGGTTGACAATTACCTTTTTTTTCATTGGAAGAAACAATGTACCCATGGTTTTGAATTGCATTCTTTTTCCAGGCACCTAGAATGTCCCTCTCTCTATGGATGCATTTTCCATGGTTCTCATCAAAATAGCCTTGCTTTTGTTTTTTCAAACCTTTTTTTTCTAATCTTATTGCTCATTTCCACAAAGGCATGAAATAAAAACATATGTATGCCCAGATACCTCAGATGTACTGTTTCTTAACCAATTAACCCACAGGTCTGTAGAATGGTCCAAAAGGACATACCGTAATCTCCCACGTAGAAGACGCGCTGCGCGTATAGGACGCACCCCAAACTCAGCAGAAGCATTTTCGCGTATAAGACGCACCTCTTAGGGGTGATTTTTGTCAATCCAGTACTGTTCTATAGTAAAATTACCCCTCGTTTAAGACGAACCCCCAAGTTGAGATTAATCTATAAGATGCACCAGCATTTTGTTTGGTGTAGAGGACGCATCTTATACGCGGGAGATTACGGTAGTTCTGGCAAGGCACTTAAAGGAGCTATACATAATTTTATTTGCTGTTTGTGATATTAACTGTTATAAAATGATGTGATCATAAAAATCCTTTATCACTTAGGGCAACCCTCCAAACGTTTTTTTCTCTGTATGATTGAATTCTACACTGATCTTGTACTGGGTACAAAGAGGAACTCTCCCGAAATGGGAGTCATCTTTACTTGTCAACATGTTGGGACTATTACATATGACCCCCCCCCCCCCACCTTGGGAGTCATTTTATTGTTACCTACGTTACCACCTTCAAATTGTTTATCATAGAATGTTCGTTGGTGGCAGCCTGAATAAGACTCCAGAGGTCAAATAAGTACCTATAACAAATGAATTAAACAAGCCTTGACAATGGGTAGAGATACCCGAAAAATGTCGGCACACTTGAATTATTTCTCTTTTTAGTCATTCATTATTTAGGAGAACACAAGTTTAATGAAAAAGTTTAGGGAGTATTTACCAACCTTTGAATCATTTTATTTGACTTACTTTCAGTGATAGCTGCTCAGCACAGTCCAATTGCACAGGAGTTTGCTAAGAAAGGGACTCCTGTTAGTTACCGGGGTCAGATCTGGTGTCAAGTCCTCAATGTTCACATCGACGATGTGGTAAGTTCAACATCTGGTTTAATAACTTTTTCGAATAACTGAGGAAAAAACAGGGTTTTTGTTCATAAATGTGGGTGTTTTACCTTATGGTACAGCCATTTTGCTTCATCTAGTGGACACAGAACATTGTATCAATGTTGAGAAATGGAAGATCAACTTTGATCATTTAGTTGTCAACGTAGATTTAATGTTCAGTGCACTTGCCCACTGGGAAATGACTACAGATGGTGGAACCTTGGGGCACATGGAAAGTAAAGAGAAACTGAAGCCATAAATCTTGTAAATAGCTGGGATCCTACTAAAACTAGGGCTCAAAAAAGACATAACATACTCTACAGGTAACATTCCAAAGGATCCGTGACAACTTCAGATGACTGTTATCAATATAATTATATGCTTGTCTGAGATCACCGGCTTTGATTTGCAGGGTTTCAAATTGTACCGGCTGTGAGCTACATTCTATTCTGTAATGACCCTGGAGATCATGACATCAATCAGAATCATCTATTTGCTTTACACTTGTTATCACTTATCATCCACATTGGTCCTTTAGCGCTTCGTTAGTGCATCATGCCAGTCACTGGGTTTGATGCCATAATGCAGTACATATCAACACATTATTCAAGGGTTAAGTTGTAGTGAGCTGAGCACATATTAAACAACGTCCTTGATGTTTCAGGACACACTGTATTACGAGCAGCTCAAGAACAATGTCCTGCAGCATGACCTGCTCGTGGATAATCTTATCTATAAGGTAAGTGCCCTCACTGATAGAGTGTTAGGTTATCTGGTAACTTTTGTGAGAGGCAATGATGTCAGGAAGTTTCCTTCCTGGAAATGTCCCACACAGAAATTTCCTATCTGGAATCCCTCCCCCCACACATTCTTTGATTCCCCTTAACAGGAACTTTCCAACTTTCCATTCTCAAGACCCATATCTATATATACCCTCGCAGAGTCTATTCTCCGAATGTGATTGCACTTCTAAGGAAAAATCACTTCACTATTAGGGGCTCAGTTTTTTTTCCTCATCTGGAGTTTGCATGTATGTGGAATAAGTATTATTTTGAACAGTTCTATATATACATATATTAGGCCCTAAATCTTCAAAAAGGAATAAAAAAATCCCCAGCTGATGTGTGTATTTGCTATTCTGTAACAGGACGTGAAGCTGACAGCTACAAATGACGACCAGTACTTTGTGTTTGAGGACTACCTCTACCAGGTGAGTTTGACACCTGCTTTACTCCCGATTTTGAACCGAGAATAAATTCACGATCAGGAGGGCTCCTGATTTCATTCAAATGGATTTTTTAGAATTCAATTTCATCAGAAACCATCAGGAATGCATTCTAAAGTAAACATAAAGTTTCATCTATCATGTTGGCCTTAAATCTAATTCAAATGAGCTCAGAGATGCCACTTTTCCTGGTTTACCAGGAATTCCTGGTTTTGATTCCAAGATTTCTGTATTGAATTATGTTAAATTCCTGGGAAAATATGTCTAAAGTCCAGTTCTGCCTTCTATGATAACCAGCCTTATATGAGACAAACTGTTGCAGATGAATCGAAAAATCTAGTGCTCTCTTCATTTCCTTTGCAAAATAAATGTGAAAAACAGCTTGATTTGGCTGTAATCAAAATTGTTTTTACCGTTAAGAGCACAAAAAGCATCATAATTTTTCCCCTACGGAAATGGCGGACGTCGTTGTGACGTCACACGTCGCATTTGACATCTCAATCATAGTGAGAAAGAATGGCAGGGCTCCAGTGTAGTGTTGAAACGGGTACGACGTCAGTTCTGTCGGCTACAGCACTGTGGAAATGTCACCTGAATAATATTCTGAGAAATCTTATTTAGGGATACACATCTGTCAATGTATATGGGCTTGTTCCATGAAGCTAAATTATTGTCTCAATTTCATTCTGTGATATGTGACAAAATAGCTTCCATCTGGCTGCATGGACGTGTTGAGTATTAAAATAATGGGCAGGTCATTTGTATATTGAGTAAAAGAAGATATTTCAAAATGTTGTTTAATATTGAAGGGAATGATGATTAATGCTTCTTCCATCTTCTCTAGGTGCTGTTGCCATTTTCCCGGGACACAGCAGTCTTAGAACACTTCCAGTACAACGGCGCCACTCCGGCCAAGTCTTACATACGGGGGAAGCTCGGCAATGAGGAGTTCTCTGTTAGCTACCCGCCAAACGGAGTGATTCCCTTCCATGGCTTTGCCATGTATGGTATGTATAGTTATATAACCATGGTTATTATTGGTACTCTATATATATGTGATGTTATAAGCAACCATGGCACCTAAAGGGCTTTTCAAGAAACCATGGCACTTGGAAAATTATTTTTTATCCTGGTGAAAGCTCATTTTGGCCAGGGTTGGACTGTTTAGTGTCTAATCTTAGACTAAGAGCCCCTATTTAGTATTAATGAAGCATGATTATCTCATGTATCAATCTATAACATATCATGTTTCTCTGTTCCAGTTGCCCCACTTTGCTATGTGTACAATGACCCAACCACACTATACTACGTGTTCAGGGAGTTCTACATCCGCTTCTTCACTCGTCTTCACACACTCTCCTCACATCCACAGGTTTGTACCTTTTTGCCGATATATCTAAGTATCGTATTCTAGTGTAGGGAACTGAATATCTAACTGGTCTAAGCCACCAGAGTGACTGACACATAGGGAGTAGGTGGACATGGTAGGAGCAGGGTCTCAAGTTGTAGTGGTTGGCAGTCTGCACTTTGAAGTCAGCAACGGGGTTCGATTCCCCGCGAGACTAAAATCCTTTTAACTGAATCCTACACTACCATGTATAAACAAAGGAGATAGAGATAGGGGTGAGTCAACATTCCTGGTATTACTAGACTATTCTCTGCTACTTGAACAACCAGCAGTGATAAGTGGGAATTATTTATTGCTGTGAAACCATGAAAAATTGTTGAATCCTTATCATGTTTTGTTTTTATTTCAGGGTATAGAGGGTGTGGATGGGGGTCCCCCATGTCACATGTCGATTTTAAAAAAATGGTCATGGCACTTGTCACTTAAATCCCCATGTCCCATGTCACCTCTAAGAGCCTATCATGTCCCATATCGAATTTAAGAAAGCACCTATGTCATGTCACTAATTGTTTTGCCTCATGTCACTAAAGACGCTGTGATATGTCGATTGTAAGAAATGGCCATGCCACCATGTCGAATTTATTGGTCCATTCCCATGGTATAGTCAGTCTATCATATACATAATCATTCATGTTTCACCGTATTGTCAGCCTATCTCTGCTATTTGATATTCATTGTGTATTTCAGGGCATCGTCAGCTTATCACTGCTGTTTGAGACCCTTCTACAGACTCATGAACCTCAACTGTTCTATCACCTCAAATCTGTCGGTGTCCAACCGTGAGTATGATTGATTTTATAGCACTGCCCTTGGATTGTCGGCTCAGTGCAAGAAGGTTGCAACTGCAACTGGGTCAACAAGTTAAAACTCCTTGTTGACTCAGGTAACCTTATTGCTCTAAAACAAGTATGCACTGTTGAGCCTCACATGTAAGCGATGTGTAGCATAAACTACTGTATTCAACCTAATAAAAGTTATTTTGACTGGAAAAAATATTCATTCCAATAAGCGCCGCCTTCAATGCATAATATCATGTTGCCTTTTGCCAGTTTTATCTTTCTTCGTTACATAGTATTCTGGCATGAAATGTCAACTAAAGGTTATATATATATATATATATATATATATATATATATATATATATATATATATATATATATATATATATATATATATATATATTAGATAAAGTAAAGTGATAGTCTATCCTCCTAATAAGGCCAACCCACACACGAGCCATGATTTAGTGATATATCATGTATGCTGCCAATAAAAGTGCACTTTGCTGGGTCGGTGGAACCTTTAACCATTTAAGTCAGAAAATATGCCTCGCAAGTTGCTCATTCTATTTCAGCTATTTAATAAAATACCACTTGGCCTGACTAGCCCCAATCTGGGATTTTTTGAGCTCAAATTGACAGTAGCAGACACGTGCCTGGCATAACCCAAAGGACTAAACAATTTCCACATAATTAGTACTGTTGTCTATGATTAAACACCTGCATGTCAGCTGCACCTGACACTAATTTTGAAACTAGCTGTAGGATACCTATAGGTCACATAAAACTTGATAGCACTTATGATTGTTGTTGCTTGTTATTTCAGGTTGCGGTTGGCGTTTAAGTGGTTGATTCGCGCCTTCTCAGGATACTTGTCGAGTGAACAGGTTCTCTTACTCTGGGACCGGATACTCGCTTACAACTCACTAGAGATTCTCGCCATCCTCGCTGTAGCCATATTCTCATTTAGAAAATCCAACCTGGTACAAGTTCAGACATTCAACGCTGCCGAGGTAAGGATAAATAGATCAACTATAGAAAATGACCAATGTCCTTGTGATCTTTGTATGAAAATCCTTATAATCACCTATAAAAGGATAGAACCACATTTTTTTTATTCAGAAGGAAGTTGCATCTCAAAAATTAAGCTGTCATTTTTTTATGATAAAACTGTTCTATTTGTAATAAAGATATAAACAGTGACCATGTTACTATGAAATAATTGGAATCAATCAACAATCCACTTTAACAATATAGCACTGTGTAATATGGTACAGGTATTGTTGCAGAAATAATATACATAAGGCCTGCATAAATGAAAGAATTACTACGGTATTCTATGTATTGACCTAGCTGCCCACATTTTTATTCCTAAACAAATAGTCCATGCCCCTGCCTAAGTTATCTTCCCAGGTATTTTTGTTGCTTTTTTGTTGTTTTCCTTTCAGCTTTTCTTTTTTTTAAGATCCACCTGATTTAATCTTATGATTCTTCCAGGTCCAATTAGATCTCATTGTGACATGTACAGAGGGAATCAGACATCCTCAAAAACCATCAGAATGCATACATTTGCCCTCTGGATTTGCTAAATTTCTTGGGTGGCTGGGCATGGGGGGCATCCCCCAGACCCCCCCCCCCACCTATACTCACATTGTCCTACTTCTTTATACATTACTGTTTAACATTAGTGTATCATTAATTTTTTGTTTCAGGCAGTACTTGCAGACATCACATCACTGAAGGTCATACCTCTGATCCAGCTGGCACTCTTCTCAGAGTGATGAGGAACCCAGACATCCACTTCACTATAGTGTTCAGTCACAGACCATCACACAAATACCGTTACATGTGCCGCATAGTTTTGAATATAAATCTTTATCATCAAGAACTTTCCTTCTCACACATAGACTTTAAAATAACTGTACGGATATACTAAGAGATACCATAATTGCTCACATTGCCAGGATCCGTCTGAAGTCAAAGTATTTGATGATTTACTTTTTTCAGCATAGAATAATACCAAACTAACATACTCAAGATGTGTGTCATAATATATCCTTCAAAAAGCTCAGGGCGTGCCTTATAACCAAGATGCCCCTTATACGTGAAGCACTGAAGTATTGCTGTAACTGTTTTGGGAGTACAAAGTACTCTAGATGTGAAAATGTGAAGTTCCCACTAGTAAAGGTCAAGCTATGTAGTTCTGACATGACAAAAAAAACTGTACTTTACATACCCATAAACACTATTTGAAAAAAGAAAAGAGCTCAAAAGATGTAATATGTTCTGATTATGCCAATGTAAAATAGGAACACACACCATGTTGTTTCACAAAATTGCACATTGTACTAGAGAATGATCGCTGCAAACTGATTCCGTCCAGAGTCATATCATTTTTGTTGGAACCTCTTTAGATGTCTCATGTATCTGGTTATCATACTGTCACTTTGTAAATAGCGAATGTATAAATTTAATAAAGCAATCATGATGTTTAAGTTAATCTTGCATTTCGTTTTGAAAAAAAATTGTTAGCGTACAAGCTGCACTAATGTATAAGTGCTATTCTAATTATATAGAATATAATTTCCCTGGTTTAGAGCTCAGGCATCTTTATTATGTACTAATTCTCAATCAGACCCCTCCAAAAATATGTTAATTTACATTATTGAGAGCATCTCAAAATACCAGTATTGATTTCAGATAAATCTGAGTATGGAGGTAGAGGTAGGTATGTACGCCAAGGTCATTGCCTTGTGTTGCTTCTGCTGCCTACATGAACATCAAAACCTACCTACTTGTACACAACAGCTACTATGTATAGCAAAGTGTATCAAACCAGAGTGGGAGATCTCTTGAAAGGAAACAATGTCATGGGCATTTGGTTTCAAATAGTAAACCCAATGATAACTTTCCATAATTTGAGTTCAAAGACTTCATTGAATCAAAAACAGGAAGATGGTAGTCAGATTGCCTTATATAAAATAGAGGAACATTTCACTTCTTGTACTTGTTGGCCCAGGTCCTCCTGAGTCATTGGCGGCGCCTTTTCAGCCAAAAACTGACAATCGGGAATGGGGACTTTAGATTTGAATTGCTCATCGAAATTGGGGGATAATTAAACAAAAAAATCATGGAAACATAATCTTTAGGATCTAGTCTTTCATTGTACATGCACAATTCCTGAAAAAAAAATTTCTTTAGCTTTGAAAATGCTGAAAAAAACTGACATGTTTGACTTACTTTCTTATGAATACAAGGCTCCATAGGATAGCATTGGGCAGTAGATTTTGGAGGTAGAAATAACACATTGGCTCCTATGGGAATAGAGCAATTAAGACGCTTTTTTTCAGCAGGTAAGGTGGGATTTTCTGTATAGGACAGGTTAAGACCATTGGTATATGTGTGTGTAAATCGGACCACCATATTTTTGTTATGTCTACCGCCAAACTTCCGGTCTGGAGACTTGACACATGCATGCAGAGTAACCGGTCAACATATTTTATTTTTTGTTTCATAGTAAATTGAGGTGTATTTGATAAAATTCGATATATATTGCCAAAGATATATGGATTATATTCAAAAAGCCATTGATTTCAAGTTAAATCAATAGAATATATCATTTCTCCATCGAAAATGCTACTTCTGGCAAGGAGGGGTTGCGCATGCGCAGAGAAAATTGAAATTCAAAATGGCTGACAGCGAGACAATCGTCTCACGGTGCCATCGAAACTGCTGGATTATAACAAAACGGAGGAGAATTACATTGTCTCATGCATTTGTATGGTTAATATGGATCCTTATTCAAGACCTGCTGGTATTGTGCAATGCTTAACTCGCCAGGAGAGGAGTAATTCGCCAATGAAACATGCGAGCGATAATGGGTGCATCCTCCATAGCCTTAAGCATTGAGTCTTCGACACACTGTCACTATATTGACAGTCCCCTGCGGTAGGTAGTGGGTGACCTGGGCCAGTTGTGCATTGCACGCGTTAAATCTTTGGTCATCTATTCACTTAGCTTCAAAGGGATTGTTATACCTGATGTGACTGAGTGCAGTACAATACTGCCAAATGCTTCTTTCAGGGATGAAAGTCTTCAGGGATTTCCCTGATTTCTGGGAACTTGAAGTTCCGAGGATCTATACATTCATACAAAACCCCAGGTTCTTTTGGCTGGTATCGGCCCATTCAGGGATTTTCATGCTCTGTGACTTTCATCCCTGTCTTATGTCATTCTGATATCTGTGTCATATTCAGATACTAAAACTTTAACTGGGACTTCAATTAACCCCCTTCAGCAAAAACCTAACAGTTATTCATGTTTGCTATATTTACCATGTACATTTGACTGTAAAATGCTACAGGGAACGTATCTAATGATGCCTCCACAACATTATTGGTTCTTCGATAGATTCTTGAATTACGATCAAATACTGTTGCATTTAAATAGAGCAGCGGCAGCAAATTGTGGCAGTCAAAGTTAGTATTTAGTGAGATACCTGAAGTTAGTATACAGTATTTCAATGGGATATTTTTCCATTACTCTTAAACATCAACAACTGTCTGAATGCATTCCCGATACCCCATCTATAATCTCCAAAGAAGAGTCCTTTGATTTAAATTAGGCATGCAGAGTGCACCGAGATGATTTGTTTTCCTTAGCTGTGTTTTAGAAAAGGAGTGTAATGAGTTCATCAAATAAAATACCAGGGGTGTGAAATCTCTGCGGAATTCCGCGGTTTTGATGGTCACATGGATCATTCCTGAGATCTATGCAAATCCACTGAGAAAATAAATAACCATTTATAGGGGAGGGGGTCTTAAAATTTATTCCCATTTATAGCTCTATTGACATCTAGAATAAGAAATTTGAGTATCCCATTGGACTGATTGGTAGTTTTTAGCCTCTCTGTACAAGAGTAGGTGGCACATGTGCAATTGACTATCTAAATAACCTTTATTTAATGTAAAAATGTATAATGGATATCATCGCAAAGTAGCTTCAGAGGAAATGGATTTTGGGATTTCACACCCCTGAATACTTGTTCATTTGGAAGATATGAATAAGGTTTCTTGATATTGAGCTGTAACTTCTGCAAATGCGCAGCGTGTCCATCCTCGAATGGAATTGGTAAAGTTATTGGATGTGTGACATTAGATAAGGTTATAATTCAGATTTTCTCATTTAAACAGAAAATGCAGCTTCAGTCTTGGTTATCATAATCTGCAAAGTGTAAAGTGACACACTGATTTTTACATTAAAGGGGCCCTAGCACGGACTTTTAACAACACAGGTACCTGTCAAAAGATCGAGCACAAATTCACGGGACCCAGCAGAAATTTTGCAACGATCTGATTGGTCAATGGGTGGTCACGTGACCTTTTAATGCGGGCGTGCATTCGCCGTGTTAGCCCCCATTTAAATGGGGGACAGTTATATTGGTTAATTTGAGTCAGCTGCTGACGTGGTATCAAAGTGTTTCACAAAAAAAGTCATCAGTAGTATCCATGCTTATCTATCTTTTTTAATTGCAGAAAGTCCAGCTTTTGTTTAAAATGTAAATGATTTCGAAGAATATTCAAAAATAAAGTTGGACTTTTAAAAAGGCTCTTGGGATGATACATGTAATAGAGTAGTGGTATATTCAGGTGGATATCTAGTAAATTATATTTACCCATTGAAAAAAGTCAGGGAGGGGGAAGTTTAAGAATTCTTATAAATGAAAAAAGAAACATGCTTTAGAACAGCAACTCATGAAGACTACACAGAGGCATAGGAAGTAAATCTTCATAGGGGGGGCCCGGCGAGGGCACCATCGCGACCACCTTGAGTTGTCGGCTGATGCGTGATGGCATCTATTATCATGCGTATATAGAATTCATATAGAAAAGTAAGTTTTGGTAAATTTTGGATCTGACTTTAGGCTCAGAACCCCATTTTCCCTATGACATCACCATAATAATCTAATTTGAGATGTAAAGTTTTAGCTTCTTTTCCATTGTTCTTGGAAAATATTGGGGGGGCCCAGACATACTCATGCCCCACCTCCTTCTTGATTGGGGGGGCCCAGGCCACCCTGGCCCCCCCTTTTCCTACGCCCCTGCTACACCAAAGAAAATAAGTGAGTAACTTGTCCAGACTGAATTAAGCCAGCTATCTCCAGTAGTCAAGGGCTTTTGAAATAAATCCCATTTTCAAGGTCCTTATCCTTATCCCCAGAGTAGAGATTTCTTAGGGTGCAGGAATCGGTGACATCTCTCAAAACCGTGCCAAATTTAGATTTCGGACTAAAAGTCAGCTATTAGCTATTGTTCAAAAGCGAGGGGGGGGGAAGAGCTTAGGTGGGTTCAACCTATGCCTGTACTGGAGCCTGTACTTGTAGGACTTGCCCTTCCTGTACATGTATGGTCAATTGCACTGAGATGGGATCAAACCCACTTTTTTCCATGGAAAGGAAGAAAATTTCACTAAAATATGAAGGTTTTAGGTATTTTTTATGTTCATTGGGTACATCATGTTAGGATCTTGCTTTCAAATCATAGTTTTGCCTATGTACAAATAATATTTAAAGCAGCATGCTGCAAGATAGGGGCCTTTTTAGAGGTATTTTGAATGTTTTTTCATAGTGCTCCAAATATCATGAGGCAAACTTAAAAGAAAACCCACTGGAAATCAATTCTATTTTGAATTTTCCATTAGCCCACACTAATTGGCCTTTTATTTGATCACTTTAGGAATCGTTCCCCCTATGTGCAATGAGAGTACAAAATAGTTAAGATTTGAGAGAGTGAATAGAATGTCTCATGTGTCCGCTTCAAGGTAGAAAATGAAGGAAATCCAGATATCAAACATGTGACCTATTATTCTAGCCATTGTGAATCGAAGTGAGATTGGGGTAGTTTTGGAGGAACCATACGTGCCACATATTCCAGATCCTCATATATTTGATGCTGCATGGTATAAACCTATATTACTCTCAAACTATTCTACTTTTATAAGGTATTGATAACAGAAATGATAACAAAATTCTACCAGCTGCTTTTGATATAAGACACTGAAATGTGACATGGAACTGTAGGTGCCACATGGAACCATACCTGCCACAAAATCTTTAATGCCTTCAAAATCTTTAATTCGAAATAGAGATGGCTATGACAGATTACCAGAATAAAGAGAAATTGGCTAGTATCATAAATCATAGATTTAATATCAATCTGGCCTGTTAATGTAGGGTAAACCCTGCTCCTAAAAATAAGGCTATTTGGACCAAAATCCCATAGGATTCAATGCTATATAATTGATTTGAAGCTGAAATTGGCAATTATTGATATTAGTGTTCCCAATTTTCAGGCTAGGCCCCTTTATGTATTAGTTTTGCTCATACAAACTTTTGAAACTATCCAAGCATTTTTATTTTTTCACTGAATTCGATCTCTGTGACCCCAGTTCGGTGCAATTGACCGTATACGTTCCTAAACTATAACCTCTCTAATAATAGCAGTATTTGATTACTCAAAGATAAGCTGCAGTTGTGCAATATGGGTTTCCTTAAACTCAGTGTGTGCCTACATGGGGTGTGCCTTATAGGTATTAGACCTAGGGTAGTATTGTGTGATTTGAGATACTGTGAATTCCCTCATATAAGCAGCACGCTCATATAAGCCGTACCGTGAGTTAAAAAAAAAACATTGTTAAAAGCTGCATCTGTGAAATAGTTCAGTACTCTTATATTGTGTCAAGTAACCTTATATAAGCTACACCCTGAGTCTAGGACACTCCTATAAGCAGCACCTACAAGCCGGTGTTGAGGGAATTTAGGGAAAAATCTGGAAATGTGCATTGAACAGTACTTCAATGTGATTTCAAACTGTAAAACATAAAACTGGCTTCCATCCAAATGCATTCATGCTACTTCATCTTCCATTTTCAAAGAGCAAGCAGAGTGCCTCAATTTAAATGAGGCCTGCAACGAGTGGATCATCCAGATTGTTCTTGTGTTTCTTGGCTGGCTGTGTTTTAGAAAAGAAATGTAATAAGCTTACGGATCCAAGTACTTGTTCATTCAGAAGATGTTAAGAGGGAACTTTGACATTGAGCTTCAACTCCTGCAAATAACTACCATTCCATTCCTTTAAATCCTGTAATGGAAATCAGAATATTATCCATTTGGTGTTCAATTTAATAGGTCATAATTCAGATTTCCTGATTCAAACAGAAATGCAGCTTTGGTCTGGATTATCATAAGGTACATAATCTGCAAATTTGGACGAACATAGAAAAGACATTCTGGCAAATGGAAAAGTTAAAGAGTTCCTTCAAAGGGAAAACATGTGCTAATTGAATACTCCATGAATATGGGAGGAACCTGGCCAGACTAAGAAAAGGGTTTAATAGTCATTTGCTGTACTTCAGAAGTTTTACAATCAATTTCTGTCAAAAGTCCTGTTCATGCAAGGCCACATCCGTACCCACAAAGTAGAATGTTTCTTATTGTGCAGGAATCAGTTATTAGTAAAGCCTCGCTCAGTTGCGGACCAACCTTTTGACCCAAAGTGAGCATTTCTCAATTCCTAAAGTGGGGAAGGTTTGGGGACCTATAAGTGAGACATGAAAGAACTGGTTCCACTAAGTTGGTCAGGTCATTTCATACTAATGTAACAAAATTAACACATTCATTAGCTATATGAAAATTGGTTAGATCAGCATAACATAGACCTCACTGAAGCTGCAACCCTTTATTCAAGTAAATCCTGATTCAACCATGTTTTGCTCATCCCAAAATTGTCCTCTATGTATGTATATACACAAATTCTTTTATTTAGACTGAAGTCGTTTAGCTTTACAAGCTGTAATTAGTTATGCCACAACAGTCCTCCAGTTGATTAAAGAGTAGCTGATTTTGTCCATAGCTTCGAATAACAGATCAATCAGCTCAATTGGATTACAGAAACACGGCAGCACACCCATATGCTGATGTGGATATGTAACCCCAACAAAAAGGTCAAAAATACCAGAGAAACCTTATCCTAATAGTAATGATGTTAGTTAGCATGAGGATTGTGATATCCTTAATTATCTACTATCAATTTTAAAATGGGCAGATCTTATTGCCCAATAGACTGATGTTATTGTCCTGAGAAAAGACACTATGGTAGATGGAAAATGTGTCACTGTAGCCATGGCAATTCCTGTTGGGCAAATTAAACATATAGATCAAAGAGATGCTCATTAGACTCCCTTTTTCCATTTGGCAAAGGCAGCTTCTTCCCTTTATGCCCTAATGTGTAAAGGTAGACTAGTCGATAAATCAATGGCTCTGAATGAAAAACTATGCCTATAAGCTGGATTTAGGGTTTGGATTGGCTTGAGCAGTTTTTGATCATGTCACCTGGTATTCCTATTTTCAAGAAGTTGGTTATCTAACAATGATTTGATAGCGAACTCCAATAGATGCATATGGTGCCCGTCTTTTAGTCCTAGAATCGTATCAACAGCACTGCTGTTCTTCATAGAAGAGCAAAGTTAAATAGATTAAAAGACGGGCACCATATGTGACAGGATCTGCGAAAAGGGCCCTTAGTGCAGAGTGCATTAAGGTCCCTATTCCCAGTACATGTCACATATGCATCTATTGGAGTTTGCGATTCTAGGACTTCTACCCCCAAGACATTTACCCCCTTGGATATTTACCCCCTCAGACATGTACCCCCTCGGACTTTTACCCCCTAACTCTTCTACCCCCTAGGGCACTTACCCCCTCCATATTCATGTAGTCCTTGGGACTAGAAATGTAGTCCTCAGGACTACTACGTATACTTCAGGACTAGTCCATTATATTATCAATAGAATTGTATTGGGGAATAGATTCTAAGTTTCACAGACTACCTGTTTAGTCCTGAGGACTAAAGAATGTACTTGTCTAGTCCTCAGGACTAAAGCGCAGTCCCTTGGACTATGTGTCTAGTCCCTAGGACTACAAATGTAGTCCTGAGGACTAAATTTTAGTCCTATAAGGACTACTCATTTGGTGCTAGAGAATAGGGGCATAATGTATTATCTTTTGAAGACTAGACGTTAGTCCTGAGTGGTATACTATAGGGTCTACTCCTGAGGACTAACACTGTACCGGTCAAGTCCTTGGGACGAAATCATTGTCCTAAGGACTAAAACTCTAGACCAGATCCTTATCTGAACTACAGAGATTTCCTTACAGTGCAGATATTACTTATCATAGTTGCAGTATACTGTCTCCCCTACCCCACTAGACCACTTAGCTCCTTACAACGGCTCGTCAATATGTGTTAGGGAAAGTGTGAGGGACTAAAGGGAAGACTACAGTGTTGAAAGTTTTCATACCATACGCCAACCACTACCAGTAAAACTAAAAAAGATTGCTGAAATTGTGGGAAATGCATCAGGAATCCACCATAAAAAGTCATGAAATTTGTTCCATTATTTCTCTCAAATCAGTTATAAATTTTCCCAGTTTTCCCAATCTGCTTTGGTAGAATACCCGCCTCACACACTTCAGCGCAGCATCTCTGTATGGTCAATTACCTGACTGTTGTAAGCTGTTGTGCAGCTAGATGGGTAGATCAATGCTGGAACTACCACATCACAGACACTGTGATGGACGATAAACATGTTACTACAGAGGTGCTATAGTGGATGGAGCAGGACGACTACGACTGCACACAGCCACTACGAATTAAAAGCGCCAAGAATAAGCTAGGCTATCGTAGGAGCTGCCCTACGACTGCTCACTACGATAAGCAGCTATGCACTAATTACATAAGGTTAAGTAGGGCAGTCATACTGGTGCAGACATTAGGGACTACTAGTTCATGGTGCTGTTAAGGCCAAATTATTAGGTTCTCACTACGATTTTAAGGACAGCATTCGTAGTGTGCTAAGAAATGGCCTCCAGGGGAGTGTCAGAGTGAGGATGCGAGAGAGCTGTTTGTGGGGAAAGGAAGGAAGTCTGGGTACAAGGGTGCGTGCGATTTGGGGTATAAAGCACTTGTGGCCATTCTTTATGGCTGCTCTGTGAAGCACTCAGAATCAATTTGTAAACAAAGGTCAGTCTTAGTTACAGAGGGTAATTGTATATTAAAGGCTCATTCCCACCTAGATCAATCCCGAATCACCCCATTTCCCCATCAATTGGCTGGACTATTTATCATGGTAGCGCCATATTTGATTAAATTTACATGAAACATTGAAAGGAGGCCTGGGGCTTCTCTAGTAGACCCATGGGCGTGTACTAGTTACCTAGTTGGATCTGTGTAGTTGTTATCTATATACTAAGGAGAGGGTGTGACACTCTATGACTGATGCTGCCCTCTGGCAGCTCTATTCCTATGCATAGCCATGGGTGACAGAGGTGAGGGGGGACTTTGCCAAAGTCCCCCCCTCACCTCTGTCACCCATGGCTATATGTATAGGAAATAGTTCAAAGGGTATCTGCCAGAGGGCAGCAAAGGCCTTTGAGTGGCCAACCCTCTCTTAGTATATATGGATAACACCTACACTAGTGACTCAACTTGGTCACTAGTACACGCCCATGAGTAGACCTATGTTAGCCTCTGTTGTTACATGTCTTATCTTACCTAACTGCTAGTTGTATTCAATGGACCTAATGATCTCTCCAAATTGAAGGTTTAGTGTAAAAAGTATGACGAAGATTTATGACATTGAGATCGATTATATTCTTGACTTGATTCAATCTTGAAATACCCAAAATTATCCAATGAAACATCCAACATCTTTCCCCACCAATTGGCTGGACTATTTATCATAGTAGAGCAATATCATCTAATTGCTTTGCTTCAAAAGAGGGAAAGTATTAAGATGAGGAGCGGTTATAATTGCATCAAATGTAGAAGCTGCAAACTGCAGACAACACATCAAACTATCTTTAAGAACGATGTGGATCAAATTTCAAAGGGAATGCACTACAAAATATGACTGTTGAGTCTACCAGCGAAAGTGGACCACTGTAATTGTACAGCATTTTGCCAGTGTACAAGATATAGCTGTTGAGTCTACCAGCAATCCTCTTAAAAGTGGACCACTGTAATTGTACAGCATTGTACCAGTGTACAAGATATAACTGTTGAGTCTACCAGCAATCCTCTTAAAAGTGGACCACTGTAAATGTACAGCATTGTACCAGTGTACAAGGTATAACTGTTGAGTCTACCAGCAATCCTCTTAAAAGTGGACCACTGTAATTGTACAGCATTGTACCAGTGTACAGGAAAGAGCCTGTGCAGTTGTGGACAAATGTACAGGGAATCTCTGTGAAAATAATGACGGATTGCTGGCAACTTTAGGACGAGGATTTCGCCACCATGATTTTTAGAGTGTGGTTATAACGGATGTAACTTAGTCCATTACAACACTGCGAAATGCTTCTCATGTCAATCTGATATCCTTGTCATGTTCAGAGACTCAAAGCTTTAAATTGGACTCCAATTAGCTCTCCTCAGCATAAACTCCTTAGTTAACCAGGTTTGCTATATTTTCTACATACATGTAATTTAAGGTTAGCTTACTGCAAATTGCACAGATAACAGATTTAATAATGCCTCCCTGTCTCACCACAAGAAAGAGATCTGGGATAGATTCTGGTTGTGATGGATCTTTAGTTCTTAAAAGCATAAACTCTGTGTATGCAGTGGGGTGTTTCAGAAGCAGGTAATGTTTACAACCGGTCATAAGGAGATATGATAGCAGTTTTAATAGTGATTGTAGGCTTATAACTGCATGTGTTTCTAAAGCATTACCATTATCTTACTGTGTCTATAACTATATGACTGGCGAGAGATGATAATGGTTGCAGTTGTAAGTTTAGAATCTAACAGTTTTAGAAATAGATATTTAATGTTCATTATCATGTCCTGCTTCTGAAACACCCCACTGATGTACCAATGAAGTGCTTTTGATATTAAAAGAGATATGCAGACACTTGGTGGAATTAGACACATTTGGAGGCTGTGTGGTATTCTGTCATCTTTGAAAAAGCCCATCTAATTTCTTCTCACAACAGTTTATTTAAACTAAGATGAACTGCAAAGACCGCAAAGCCAACAAACTGTGGCAATCAAAGCTATAGTATTCTACGACTTGAGAGGTATCTTAAGTAGTGTAAAATATGGGATATTTTTCCATTACTTTTGACATAAATAAGCCTCCAATCTGAATGGATTAGTGATTCCCGTCATAACCAATCTTCAAAGATACGTTAGAGTTCTTTGATGTAAATGAGGCTGCAAAGAGTGCACCAAGATGATTGCTCTTGTTTTTTTAGCTGTGTTTTAGAAGAGAAATGTAATGAGCTTACCCAACAAAGCGGTGGTTTTCATTTGGAGGATATGAACAAGGATAGTTGGCATTGAGCCGTAACTGCTGCAAATAAGCATCATTTCCATCCCAAATAGGGGATGAAAAAGTTTTCCTGATTTGAACAGAAAATGCAGCTTTGCTTTTTAACAGGCTTGGAAAACGTTGGCTACCCTCCTCCATAGGAGGAGGGCAGAATGTTGGCCTATCCTCCTAAAATTTCCGGTTGAATTTCATACACCATAAGGTTAAGAATAGAAAAGATAATTTGTGCAAGGCAATAATGATTTGTGTAAAGAAGTAGACCTGTATAGTTGTAGCCCTTATAATCATCCTGGTATATGTATGAACCCATTCAAAACAAAGTTGCATATGATAAGATATGCTGCATTTACTATATCATACTAATTTCAAATCAATCATTTTCTGTAGACTCCATATCCCCTCTCTCAACTTCCCACCTGCATTACCACCACTGTTGGACAGTGGCTCAGGCTCCCCCACATATAGGTGTATTAGTGGAGATTTGACCAACGTCTTTCACCAGTCCACTGTTGGAATGGTATTACCTTTTCCCAAGCCTGTTTAATGTCACAATCTGCAACATTCAAAGAGATATATTGATTTTTACATCAAATAGAGAACAGTTACATTCTTTATATTGGGTCAACTGCTCACATGGCATCAAAATGTCCCACAAAGGAGCTGTATCAAATACCAAAAGCAATGATTATCAAACTCACTCTAATTTTGACAGTTTTATAGGCCTACGTAAAAGGAGATGTGAGATAGTGGGCAGGAGATCGTACAAGAACTAACACTATTAACCTTTTGTGCTGAATGCTGGGTACACGATTAGAGCACTGAGGTATAGCCAGCCCCGTGAGGTAGTTTAGTAAGTGTAGACAGGCCGAGATAATGTAAAGACTCTGACAGTTTCTTATGCTAACACGGCATCCCCCAGGGTAATGGTCGGGTGTATGTTCAAAGTCACCAGGGGATGAGAAGACTTACGAATAGGCTGCTTCACTGAATTCAATCCCATGTTCAGTGTAGCAGATGCTCAAGTTACAAGGTCGCTCCTATATGAAAAGAGGCTTCGTGAAATTGGATGACAATTTTTCCTGGTTGTGGTACATTCTCACCGTTCTTAGGAAGGTGATTGTTTAAAATTTAAAATCAATTAGATGTTAAAAAGAGAAAGGCCATGTCTTTGGGATATGTTTCCATGTCAGGTAGTTCTATAATCTTAGGTTTAAGATGGGCCAAAGGCTACCCTTTGGCCCATCTTAAATGGTACTTCATGTCCTCTTTTCTACCCCCACTGTGTATCTGAATATGACCCAAGCTTTCGAAATGGCATTTAAGAAATATTACGGATTAATTCTGTCATTAATATTGTTTCCTCTTGTGAGCTTTCATAGGCTGACAGAAAAATATGATATAAGCAGTGGTATATTCGAGATGTTATAAACCGCTATGAGTTTCAGGTAATACTGTCAACAAAGTTAATGACCAAGCCGTTCAGCAATCTGATAAGGTGGTGTTACCATAGAAGAAGAACAATTCACTGATAATATATACCATGAAAAGGTAACGCTGGAAAAATGATACGGCAACCTAACATTATACTGGAGATAAGTTTTACTTTTAAAAGAAAAAATATTAGAAAAAAAAGAAAGAATAACCGTTACAACCGTTTGGTTGACTTAAAACAATCAAATCTTTCAAAACCAGAAAGTTTGATATCAGCATAATTAACCATCACATGATTGATGACTCCTGACTACTAAAGAAAGGGGAGAAAAAGTGTATGGCAATCTATTAATGGCAAAAGAATGAGAAACACCAGGAGGTCAATAACTTATACTTAGTATATAGACTACCAAATAAAATGTGACAAAGTTGTTCTTCCCATGCACAGCCTCTAGGCCTCAAGCAATCAATCTGCCTAAACTTCTGGTCATTAAAAACAGATCCTTATAGTTTTTATTTGTTATAGTGTAAGCAGTGGGCATCATATATACAGTATATTATCTCCTAGACCCTCCAAACATATTCAGTGAGGTCCCTACAGGGTCTCATCTATCCCTATTTTGGGAAAGCTTAAGATGGCAGACTGGTAGAAGAATGGTGTCTGGGTCGAAGGTCTATAGTCTGTGCACCACCACCTAGACACACTGGTTTTGCCTCAGCAGGGACCACCCCTGCCTGACTGAACATGGTAGCATGCCATTGTTAGCAGGCATTATACCACGATTTCTGGGTTACACAGTGCTTTTTGGTGGCTATTCCCATCTACATATCTGTCGATATTGCACACCCTGTAGGATTTACCATCAATTTTGGAAGGCGTGCTGTTATCCATCTAAGGCGTGCTGTTATCCATCTAAGGTGTGCTGTTATCCAGGATAGCAGCACGCCTCTCCCATGTCACATGTCACATGTTAAAACCCACGAAATTTTCCAGGCCAGGGTAGGGATCAAACCTGCAGTCTCATATCCCAAATCCAACTCCTTATGCACTGCGCCACAAGGACTGACGAGAAATGCTCTGTTCGAACCAAGTCTCCATATGATACAAAGCCGTGTGCGCTGTCGCTGTCCGCTGCCGGGTGACGAGGTGTATTATACACAAACATAACAGCGAGACGCGTCTTTTTTCACTGTGTGCGCTGTCGCTGTCCGCTGCTGGGCGCAGAAGGAGGAGACGCTGTGGCCTAGCGGTTAGCGCCTTGCGCTCAGCCGTGAGAGGTACATGGATCGAATCCCGGCTTGAACGCGTCCTTTTTCGCCGTGTGCGCTGTCGCCGTCCACTGCCGGGCGAGGAGGTGTATTTTATACACAAACATAACAGTGAGACGCATTGAAATCTTTAGCCGTGTGCCGCTGCCTGTCCGAGCTGAGAAGGTGTATTCAGTACACAAACATAACAGCGAGACGCATTGAAATCTTTAGCTGTGTGCCGCTGCCTGTCCGAGCCGAGACGGCCGCTCTCGCTGTCCGCTGCCGGGGAAGGAGGTGTATGTACCTGTGTACACACACTATGGCTGGCTTTGATCGAGTCCCGGGGAGGGGGAATAATTTTTGGTTATCAACTTGAATTTATTGGTATAATATTGATTATTTATTGGTTTCGTGGTATAAAATAAGTAGTCAAAACGGCCTCGTGTTATTATCCATCCATAACCCCCACTCGTCATGAGTTATCCATTGGTTACTTGTTCAATATACTGCACTCTGAAGGCCTTGCACAGGGCTCCCACCACATGGGAAAAACAGAAAAAAAAGCAGGGAGAATTTGAAAATCTTTCTAAAACACAGGGAAAAGGAAAAATTGATGTGAAACACAGATGCACTGGAGAAGCCAGGACCTAAACCCGGGATCTCTAAACTTGCAAGTGGCCTGGCCTGACATTTCCACCTTCCATCCACACCTGGATCAGTATGATAAACAGTAGGGGGCAGTGATTACCTGGAGACCCACCATTGGGGGCGGGTCAACAGAGTACGGTGAATTACTGCCCCAACACTCTTTAGTACTGAACTACCATAAAGATCATTTTTAAGCACACTGAGAGCTTATTAAGTCGAACATGGTATGCACCATTTCGAGTAAACATAATACAATATTGCTGGTATCACTACAACTGCTTGACCAATGCTATTGGGATCGTCACCTTTATTGAAGTAAACCCCAGCAGTTTGTATAGTGAACCCTATGAATGGTGGTCAATGCTGGAACCAACACATCTCAAACATTGTGGTAGATGATAAACATGTCACTACAAAGGTGCTACAGTGGATGGAGCAGGAAGATGGGGGTGGAGTGTAGGCAGATGGGCCAAAGAAAGAACGAAGTGTGGGCACACAAAAGAAAGAACAGGGTAAGGGATGAGAAAGGAAGGAAGTACTGGCATAAAGGCATGTGTGATCTGGTAGGATGTCCTAGAATTCCTTCTTAGGCGGTCATTCTATAAGCTTTAGCAAAGAATGGTTTACTTGTGATTATTGGTAGAATTATTAGTTCCTTGTTTTTACCATTTACTTTATTTATCTTTTTTTCAGCCAGCACACATATAACCCTGAGTATTGACCCTGTTCAGTGGGAACGCTCTGATACATGCTAGGCCTGTGAATAGCGGTAGCCCGCCACTAGCTGTGTGTCCCTAACGGTGCCTCAGGAGGGCGTTGCTCCTATAGTAAAAGGAAGAGCTGGCTAAAAATGCCCTTGTTTCCAGTCCTTTCTTTTCATTTAACTATAACTTGTCCCTTTTGTTGCTCACAAGTGGTCATTCAAGTACAGTGCTAAAAAAGGGGGGATTTGAGTAGGTAACTATTTAGAAAAAGTCAGTCAGTATAATATACTATAGAGTGTGTGACATGAGTAGGTACCTGATAGTACAGCTCTCTCTGTTTTAAACAAGGCAGGTGGCTTTTCAGACTAATGTGGTGAGTGCAAGTTGAATGATGAGCAGAGCGTTACTTCTTTTGAAAAGAGGGTACCTACTGACAGCCCTTTTTACCATAGGAGCAACACGCTCCTGGTTCTTTTATACGGCCTTATCATTGTAGGAAGTGGCCACCCCCTGGTAACCATCTGTAAAATTAGTAGGCTTTGCCATATGTGGGAAAATGAGGTCACAATGTCAGCTGCCGACAACTGCCTGTCATCATGAAACATGATAGAAGCCGGGAGAAAGAAGAACCAGATAATAAAGTTTTTATCCAATTAGACAAAAGAAAAATTTCTATTTGTTTTCTGTTGTTACCAGCAGTATGGATATTTGGTTAGTCCATCTGTAATCACTACCTATCACTTAACTATGCCGTTCAAATCCTGCTAGGGTTGTTCTTAAGTGTCAACCTGCCTTCTATCATAGCTAGTATGCACAGCATGAGGCAGTGAGATAAATTATCAAAGTAAGGAGCTCTTTCTCCTATCAGGTTTTTATTGTTATGTTGTCCAGTTCGGAACCTCAAGCTAAGCTTAAAGTGAAGAGGTACAAAAAGGATCGACTCATTGTTGTATTTCCTACCATCTAACAGTCAGTTTAAACCGTGATTGATAACCTGATGAAAGCTCCTGAGGGATAGGGTGGTAGGTTACATGATGACTCGTCAGTCCGCCTGGCGTCTGTACCGGAAACTGGCATGATGGGTAATGTTAGAGCTTACTCAGCTCGGGGGGGGGGGGGAGGTGTCATGTACAGGTATAGTCATGTGAGTGGTCACCAGGCAAAAAGAAAAGAAAGAAAATTGAAAAGTGTATTTGTAACGTTAGTAAACTGTGTCGATAAAAAGAAAACCAACAGTTATCCCATTTGGCTTCACCTCGTGTGATACATTCTAACCTACTGCTTATGAATAAAATACCACTTGGACACATTCAGTCAATATCCATTGCCAACTTTTCCTGACTATATAAGGTGTAATAGTGTCCATCAAACTATATCAGGTCTAAAGTATTGATTATAGCCAAATCTACCAAAACTCACAAAGCTCATCACTAGCACTATTTTAGCCTCTACGCCCCCTCCGCTGGATAATGCTAGTTATTATCCTACCGCCTTTCAGCAGTGGATGGCTTTTGGTATAGGATCCTGTATTTCACATACACCATAACCCTTCCTGCCTCTGCCTCTCCCAGTGTAAACCAGCCCTACCTCAGTGACAGCTCCAGTCCCGGGGGGTATATACCCTGGAGGCTTGTGTTCCTCCAGGGTGGTAGCTAAAAGGTACAGGTAGCTGAGGGAGTATAGGATGGGTCTAGAGAGACCAGGTGCTTAGTAGTGGTTAGGTGCATACTTTACCCTCTAAGGGCCGCATGATGCAGAAGGTCCCTTTTTGATAGCCTTTATGATTCGCTGTTGGTACAGCACTAGTAAGTTCTTATAGAGATTGACCGCATGAAAATATATCTATTATACACAATCATTCAAAAAACAATGTTTCATGACCGATATAAACGTAGAGTGCATATATAGCAAAAGATCCTTTCAAATACCAATTACATGGGTTGTACACTGAAAGATGAAACACATGATGCAGTGTAGCCTAGCCATGTATACGATGAACCCTCAGAGAACAGTATACTAAAGCATTGTGTTAGGGGATTACCCATGAAACGAACAATAACTCTCTCTCTCTCTCTCTCTCTCTCTCTCTCTCTCTCTCTCTCTCACCCATCATTGCCACTAGACTCTTTGTTGTAATCATTAAAAGTTCTATATAGTTCTTTGAAGCACTGTGCTCTTTTGTCATAGGCCAGGGCCACTGCATCCATATTACCCTACACTATGAAATTGACAGTGGGAGATTGACTTTGCTGGGGCTTTAGTGAAAAGGGCAACAATTATCTCTCGGGGACATGGACATGTATAAAAATTGGCAGCCTCATGTGGGTAATTCTTGGAAATATAATGAGTTAAATGATTTATGTGAGAACCCCTATCCTCTTCGCTGAGAGGCTTGTCGAGACTAAAGTCTTAAATCCTTTCGCGATCTGCTTTATGGTGTACCATGTAATATCATGAACCCTCTCTCAACCTAGAATCATCTAATACATGGCTAATGTTTTAATGAGAATGGAGATTAATTGCCTTAGTTACAATGATGAAGTCTTTGACAAGTAAACCTACCTTAAAACCCTGCGTATAAGTTACACTTGCATATAAGTCACACCCTGAGTTTGTGAGGAAGGTGTAAGCCGCAGTAAGGGTCTGAAATATTTCCCACTCCTTTCTCAAGTGTATATGTATATGGGTCATTCCAAGATTTACTGGACATGTGGTTCCATGGGCATATAATAGCAAGGGAAACACTTCTACACCACCATTAATATTTCTATTCCTTAGTGGGGGGGGGGGGGGTCATAGCTAAGATTTTCATATGGTTTAGGTGAGTCTTGGGGCATAAATTATTTTTTATATGCATTTAATTATGACTTTTCACAAGTGGAACGTTACTGATAGAGTCCATTTAACCTGGTTAAAAAATATCACCAGTCTTCTTATTATATGCAATCAAGAGGTACCCTGGAGGGGGTCTTCCATAAAAAGGTTTTTTGATGTATTTCGGGAATTACCCATGCCAGGTACATGTAAGTGATTTTCAATGCACACCGCGATCAGTAACGTTCCAGGGACGTTACTGATGGTTACAGATATTACTGGATGGTCAAAGTTATATTTTCATAATATCAACCTACCACCTTGTATAGTGTTTGTAGCATTTCTTCTCAATTGTAGACGTGTCTGGCTTATGTGAAAAGAGTACTTGGTGTATGTAAAGATACATTTTAGCACCACATAGGGTAGAGGCACCCATTTCGGACACTCCTGGCCACACAGGAGGTGGACATAATTGGTGCTCAAATCTTGTACCTTTAAAAGTGGTGAATTCTACTTTCCATTTCACCAGTTGATACATGATATTTTACCCTCAAGATCCTTGAGGAATTTTTTAACGAAACTCTCCAATACATATGAATGAATGAGCTATACATATTTAGTCTCCAAAACATCAAATTGCACCTTAGGTCAGACAGCTCATGCCAGAGGTGACCCTAGATTCAGACACTATGTTATCTAATTGATACAGACACAATGGGTCACTGTATCTGAAATATTCTATATAGGCACATATCATATGACACTAAGGAATCCAAGCTAATGCAATACTCCTCTCCAGGACACTCTCAGATGTTTAGTTTTGCATACTTGTAAAGGGTCAGTCTACAGGCCCAGATGAGCATGACTTCTATGGGCAGATGGAGTAGTGATTAGGTTTAGGTGTTAGATAGTAGGTAAACCAAACACAGATTAAATATCCCTATCTGGGAGTACATGTATATTATGAAGGATTCTGTTTGTAATGAAATGTCCATTATATAAGTATTGAAATTTTGATGTAATTGTGTCCCAGGTGGGGTGTAATTGGTGTCTGACTGTAGGTGTAATATGAAGGTCATAGAAGAATAACTCCCATACTGTAACATGAGGGATGTATTCAGGTTTGTCAAGTCAAATTATCAGCAAAGAATTGTATATTGCCATTGACATGTATAGAAATCCTATAAACATGGAGGTTAAGACATGACAAATTGACAAATCAAACCAGGATCTCCATTCACTGGCCATTGTTCATCCTCAGAATATAACAAAAACACCCTGGGTTTGTGCAGTTGTAAAACCATGTATGACAGATGTTGTACATGTTATTCCCCATTTGTTAGAGCGTATGATACCTGAGTTTTTATGTCTAATTTAAATGGTAGCTGAATTTTTCATATCTATTATGTAATTCAATGCCACAGGTGTCCGACTTTAGGTGTCTGTCCAACTCAGGGTGCCTCTACCCTATGAATAGGGAATGTTACTGATGGTTACAAGCATTTTTGAGATGATTAGAATTTTACTTTTATAGTGCCAACCTATTATCTTGTATGGCGATTCTATCATTTGTATCCAATTGTAGACATGTTTGGCTTATGAGAAAAGACTATTTGGTGTATGTAAAAATACATTTTAGTACCGTATAGCTTATGCGCCTAGCAACAAGTGTACAAAAAGTTGTGTTTTTTTTAAATTTTCAAATTGATATAAGACACCCAAGATGGGCCTTATGCATGTTTAACTGACTCCTCTATATATATATATATATATATATATATATATATATATATATATATATATATATATATATATAGTACAATCTCTTTTATCATTGTTATGTGATACCAATGGTATATAATAATGCATAGATGAGCTGAGATCATTTTTTTGAGAGGTTAATGAATAGGGAATGTTACAGATATGGCCTCTATGCAGGTACTGACTATGAAGTACAAGTATGATATATCAGGCCAATTGTAATTATTGTGTATATAGGTCTACTAGAAACAATAGACAGTTAATATAGTCATTGTATGAAGGATTTTGATTGAGCTAGGCTAAAGTTAAGAAATGGTAGAATACATTCCCAAATTTTCACGGTTTCCAATTTATCCGCCAATGCGTAACTTCAAGAGTTTTCGAGGCTCACTTTAGCTCTTTGGTATACATAAAGTCATGCATTTTAATAGACTGGCCACAAAATTTGGTGTTTCTAGGACTCTTATTAATGATGCTATTCATGTTTGATCAATTATGATCAGTAACGTTCCCCTTTTTAAGAAGGTTTCATGGCATCTGCAATAAAAACTGCCATGTTAGGAGTTGGATCCTTGAATGAACCTTTTTAATAAGCCAAGATATATAAGCTTTCAGTAAAATAAAATGTTAGGCCACTTAAAAAAAAGCTGGTTTTTCATCACCGCGCGCATCATAAAATTGTGTTTTGAATTTTTTATTTTTTTTTACATATTTTTTAGTCAAAATCATGGTAAAAATAGACAAACATGGGCATATTTGGTATTAAATTAAAGCTAACAATGTTGGCAATGCAGTAGACTACAGATTGAGTGCATTTTCACAATTCTTCATAATCAGTAAACTCTTAAGTACTAAAATCAAGATTTTAGGTCTCGCCCACACAGTTTTCACCCCGATACACCTTGGGTGGGGGAAAAAAAAAAAATCGCCCTCGCCATAATTTCCAGGGGTTGGTGATGAGAAACCAGTTGTTTTTTTTTTGAGTGGCCTTATTAAGAAATGCTGAGTTTGTCAATTCATGATCCAGGCCCCCCATGTGCAGTATTTCTTGGAATGAGCCATATATATACAAAACCCTTTGTATATTTTTTTAAAGCCACACCCTGAGTTTAAGCTGATCCTATAAGCCACACCAACAGCCTGAAATGGTCTAAAAGTGACAGCTAATATGCCAGGTTTTACAGTACCTTCAAACTAGTCCTCTTTGTCTGCCAGTGATCTTGTTAGCCTCCATGTCCAGTAGGGTGTTTCAGAAGGAAATAATGTCTACAGGTTGTGAAACAGACAGTGGTTGTAAGTCTTGACTTATGGCTGAACCAGTTGTAGACTGTAAGTTCCACTATAACTCTGGTTGTAAGTTATTATTTCAATCACAGACGGCAGTGGGGTGTTTCAGAAGCAGGTAATGTTTACAACCGGTCATAAGGAGATATGATAGCAGTTTTAATAGTGATTGTAGGCTTATACCTGCATGTGTTTCTAAAGCATTACCATTACCTTACTGTGTCTATAACTATATGACTGGTGAGAGATGATAATGGTTGCAGTTGTAAGTTTAGAATCTAACAGTTTTAGAAACAGATATTTAATGTTCATTATCATGTCTGGAGTCTGAAACACCCCACTGGAAAGCAGTGTATAACATGGGGAACCCCCCTCTTACATCATAGTTCAGAGGGAAATCCATCTGAGTCACGTGAGGCAGATATATTGGACCACTCATACCCAGCACGATTGGATCAGAAACCTGTTTCACAATCATTCTTTATTTAAGATCAATCTTTCCACTCTATGAATAACCACTTAAGATCAGTCATTTGGGAATTACTACAAGTGTTTGAGAACAAGCTGTTACTCCTATTGGAACATAAGACTGGTCCTTTAGAAACAGCTGTCAATTAGACATAGGGGCAGTAATCAAGATCAGTTGTAATGTCACTCACAGGCCAATTATCCAGCTAGTAAGATCGATAACCTAGGTGCAGAATATGGCTTTACTTAATAATTCCATGATAGAAAATGGTATTAAAAGGGGGAATTTCCATTTGATATATGCCTGACTTCATGCATTAGACAATTTTGTGCGATTCCACTTGTTGATAGAATTTTTCACATTTATGTGTACCATCAACCTTCCCCATCAATCAGCTACTTTATGTTGGTCATAAGTCACTCTTACATTGACCCTTTACTAGTAAGTTTCACTCCCCATTTACTGTTGAAACACTTCCCCTAAGCCTAAGAAGCCTAAGTTCAATCTTAGGATGACCATAGGAGTGATCTTGCTTGTACACCAATCTTACTTGTACTTGGTCCTTGTGACACAGGTCTCAGACCGCTGTTGGGCACTATAGCACAGGGGGCTAAAAATATAGAGTGATATGTAGTTGTAAGTTTAGCTGAATCTGTAAGTTTAGCTACAACTGCACTACACTGCAAAAATGGTGTTTAGGTCTAAACATGTTTAAAATCGAAACATTTTGGTTCAATAGGTGTTTAGCCAACAATGTGTTTAGGATTAAAATATTTAAATTCCAAACACCTAAACAGTTACATTAAACATGTTAACATATGCAGACTGTAAACAGACAGAAAACTAGGTGTTTAGCTTTTAAACACTAATATTTCTTGGTGTTTAGACATAGAAATATACATCAGGTGTCAGCTCTAATCTATGGTTGACCTTCTGCTTGCAGTCATCTGTTATTGCTTCGTCACAATATATTGCAGTATTCTCCTAAATCACAGTTTTACCTAATGTATGTATATTACATTAACAGTCAGAGGCTATACAAATTACACCCTATGACATTGCTACTAGTGCACCAACCCCACTGACAGTGGGGTGTTCCAGAAGCCGGACATGATAATGAACATTAAATATCTGTTTCTAAAACTGCAGGCCTCTAAACTTACAACTGCAACCGTAATTATGTCTCTCCAGTCATATCTCAGTTGTAGACTATAACTTTGGGTGTGTCACAACAAGATACAACTGAAGTTATAACTACAGTCATAAATACTTATGACCGGTCTGCAACCAGTGGCAGCTGTTTCTAGAGGCTGATCTGTGTGGACCTATTTCAACCACATCAAACAAGAAATATGACTTATTCAGAGGAAAAAAAAAGGTTCTATCTTTTCTGCATGGTAAGGATATATCATATATCAATTTTGTTGAAATATGTATCATTTTAGACCTTGAAATGGAGTAAATTCAAAATTTCCACCTGTGGTATGTAAGAGGTCACTCTTAAGTCAGTCATAACTTTTACAGTCTACAACAGGTCACCGCTATAGCACAGTGACTGTAGTGTAATGTTAGAGTAGGTGATCTACACTGCAAAAATGGTGTTTAGATCCTAAACATGATTCTAAACATAATCTTGTCCTGTTTTTCTGAACACAATATCATCCTAAACACATGAAAAGTGTTTAGAGAAATGACATGTTTAGCTAATTAATGTGTTTATGCTATAAAGTGTTTAGGTTTATACGAGTTTTTTTTCTGATTTGAAGAATTTTGCTTAGATATTTGATTTGCTTCTCTATGCATACTATGATATTGTATTTGGGGATTGGCTTATGAATGAATTTAGGTTGAGGACCCTATGCATCATTCATGCCCACTTTCTGAAGGGGATCAATGCACCTTCATCTACAGGGACAGCTATATTGTCCAAGTATTTCATCTATACTGTATTGAACCCATATCACATCAGTGCCAGGGCCCAATTGTAAAATACAACATATGATGGTTTGACATACATAATTGTTCTAGGATATTCCACTTATGGACTGCATAGAGGTCCTCAGTCAAGTAGAATTTCTGTAGATAGGAAAAAGTGCCTTGTTGTTGCAGGTCTGTGGGACTATGATATCCCCTGCCTTCTGTTATAGGCCTGCCTTGATTGAACCATTGGTACATAGCTATTGACTTCTCTTGACCCTTACATAATTGTCACACAGTATTACCTAGCACTCAGGTGCATGGATCAGCAATATGTGACATGGCTTCATTATGCATGTCAAGTGGAGTTGACAAACCAAATGTGAGAGCGTCAACTTCATTCGACATGCCTTCATACATGTCATGTGGGAGACAAATTGTGACCTGTGCAGTATGTGTCAACGCGATCAGTATTCTTCTCTCTGTGCAGGCAATAACAGATGACTGCATGCAGAAGGTCAACTATAGATTAGAGCTGACACCTGGTGTATATTGTATGTCTAAACACCAAGAAATATTAGTGTTTAAAAGCTAAACACCTATTTTTCTGTCTATTTACAGTCTGCACATGTAAACATGTTTAATGTAACTGTTTAGGTGTTTAGAATTTAAATATTTTAATCCTGAACACATTGCTGGCTAAACACCTATTGAACCAAAATGTCTAGATTTTAAACATGTTTAGACCTTAACACCATTATTGCAGTGTAGTGCAGTTGTAGCTAAACTTACAGCTACAGCTTAACTTACAACTACATATCACTCTATATTTTTAGCCCCCTGTGCTATAGTGCCCAACAGCGGCCTGAGACCTGTTTCACAAGGACCAAGTACAAGTAAGATTGGTGTACCAGCAAGATCACTCCTATGGTCATCCTAAGATTGAACTTAGGCTTCTTAGGCTTAGGGGAAGTGTTTCAAAAGTAAATGGGAAGTGAAACTTACTAGTAAAGGGTCAATGTAAGAGTGACTTATGAGCAACATAAAGTATCTGATTTATAGGGAAGGTTGAGGGTACACATAAATGTGAAAAATCCTATCAACAAGTGGAGTTCCACAACATTTTCTAATGCATGAAGTCAGGCATATATCAAATGGAAATTCCCCCTTTTAATACCATTTTCTATCATGGAATTATTAAGTAAAGCCATATTCTGCACCTAGGTGATAGATCTTACTAGCTGGATAAAATCATAGGGTTCCAACGCTACTTTTTGCACAAGCTGAGTGTGTGTGACAGGGTTTAGGGTACCCCAATGCATAAGCCTATGGAGTACAGTCAGAGGGGGGTAGAGGGGGTGTAACAGGTGTAACAGTCTCTTTGAAAGGTTTCTCCAAGCTTAATGAAAATGCTCATTTATATTAAAAGGCATAACTTTTGAAAGAATAATGATAGAAACTTGCTTAAAAAACTGACAGATGCCTCTAAATGAGCTAAATGCATTACTTCCCCCAATGGCCACTAGGTGCCTGGCGCTCTAGTCCTTAACTTGTATGTCGAAAGCTATGTTGTGGCAGTTCTCATGTTTTGAGTAGTCTACACCTTCTATAACTACATGCTTCCTCCTTGTATTATGATCCAAGGTTATAGTAGCCTCTTTATTACTTGCAATGTCATGCTTAGTTAAGTTGACTTCTCTAGATAGATCATCTATGTAGTCACCCTGTGCATCTAGTCTGCCGTTGTTTTCAGTGTCATTCTTACTGAGCCTCTTAATCTCATCAATGGCAAAATTGAGAGATTCCTTCAAATCCCCTTTCTCTTCAATGTAACCCCTAACTTCTCCAACCTTTATCTTTGTGTCATGGAGTGTAGTTTGCATTGCCTGTAAACTGTCTGCTATTTTAGTCCAGCCCTCATCAACATCTTTTGTGGTAGCGTGTGTCTTTCTATTCCTCGACTCATTTATCCACCTGTCAACCTGTTCACCACTGGCCATGTTTACAACAGCCACTGTCACTGCACACTGTACCAGTCACTGTCACTAACCCTGGGTGCCACACAGAAAAGAACAAAAATACCACTTACCCAGTATATTAACACTCCAGTGTTGTCTCCAGTGTCCGTGTGAAGCTTATGTGCCTATAATAGTCCTGTCCAAAGCTTATCACACACTCCTTATAGGATAAGTCCACTAATTTGGAAGTTTTGTGGGAGCCGGTGCTCAGCGCGTGTGGTCCACCATACTGTACTTCTGACGTTCAGGGGGAACGCTAAGATACCTGCCTTTTATTATAGCTAGTATCATGAGTATACACAGACTGATTCAGTAAATACATCAGATTTTGAAGAATAACAAACATTTAACCTTTTCTCCTCTCAAGTTTTCATTTATTATGATGTCCAGTGGGGAAACTCAATGATATTTCTAGATCTATTGCAATTTCAAAGTACTATTTGATCAATTAATTTACCATTTCATGATCTAACTAAAAGTGAACAGGTACAAAAAGAATTGAGCCATCATTGTATCTTACCATCTAACAGTTACAACCATGATTGATAAACCGGTGAAACCTCCTGAGGGACAGGATGGTGGGTTACATGAAGAGCTGTCTGCACCTGCCGTCTCTACCGGAAACTGGCTTGATGGGTAATGTTAGAGGTTACTCAGCTCTGGGGAAGGTGTCATGTACAGGTAGTCATGTTAGTGGCCAACTGGCAAAAATAAAAAAAAAATATGAAAAAGCGTATTTGTCACATTAGAAAACAATGTGGATAAAAAAGAAAACAGTTATCATATTCGACTTTGCCCTTGTGATACAATCTAACCTGTTACTCATGAAGAGAATGTCATTTGAACATATTATCATGGACCTCTATCTATGTCCATTGCTAACTTTTGCTGACCAAATAAGGCACAATGGGTCCATCACACTATATCAGGTTAAAAGTATGTATCATAACGAAATCTACCAAAATTCATAAAGCTCATCGTTCAACCTTAGCTGCTACACCCCCCACGTAGTAACGTCAGTTATTATCCAACCATCTTTCATCAGAGAAAGTGGATGGCTCTTGGAATATAAGATAATGTATTCCCCTTGGACTGGTAACCCTTCCTTCCTCCTCTTTCTTAGTGTAAACCAGCCCTACCCCTGTGACAGGACTAGTCCCTATGCACAGTGGGGACACCTATAAACGTAACTTGAATTACGTACATAGATATGAATTGCTATACCAAGGGGAGGGGTGTGAGTTAACATACTTAGAAGGCATTATAGGAGTTGCCATTACATCCACATATGCATAAAGATAAGACCCATCAATGGGACTGTCATTTAAGGTGCCAAATGCTACGGTTTTATCTGAGAAGGCAGAGAAGTTTCTGAAGTATGAGCAAAATTCAGTTTGCACTCTACTCATGGTACGTGTGTAATTCATGACAGGTAGGTGCGTAATTCAGGACAATTGTATCAGTTTGACGCCAATGTTTTAGCTTTAAAATGGCATGTTCCTCTTTCAAAGGTGTGAGAATGCCATCTTCAGGGAAGGAAAACAGACACATGTGATCATGTCCGTGCGTAATTCTCACTGACAGACAAAGTATGAGAGTAATTCCCACACAGTCAGGAAGACAATATCTCCAGAAGCTGTGGTTGATTTTCGATTTTGTTGATTAAAATCATTCATTAGAATTCAATTCAGGTCTGCCATCCTCAGGTGAAAAGATATACTACCTGGGGCATCAGCAGTTTTCAAGGGGTTAGCTTTAGTCAATTGTACCCCTGGTTGGAGTGGTATGGCCACAAACCCTGTAGCCATTACTTATTTACATGTACCTCTTCCTGCTGAACCATTGCCTTGGCCTCCACGCTACACACAAAATTCCTAATCTTTTCACAATCATTGCTGGTGGCTTTACCCCTGAATAGCTTTATTTACAACAGACCAAAAGTACATGGTAGTTTTTTTGTAATCGACATTATTGGTGGTCTCAGATAAGAATTTCCCTATGTTCAACAACAGATGTAGAAATATTTTTAGTGTCTAGATCACCATTTGCTAGTCCCGTGAGAGTAGAAATGAAGTCTTCTTATCCACCAATATCCTTCATCACACCTTAAACCCTGTGAAAGATTTCAGTTGTTTCATCAGTTGTAGTACTTTCAGTGATGGTGTTGGTGTCACCTTTCACCATTTCATCATGCAACCATTTCATTTCATCCTGGACTCTCCTGATCATTAATGATCTACTTAGAACTTTTTTTTTTAATTTGAAGGTGCATTGAACATGGCTTGTAACACTGTGATATATAATTTCCTTGAGTTGGTTACTGCCCGTATCACAGTAGTATCACACTTCAGTCTACTGAAATTGCAACCGGGCATGATTTTGATTTCCCTGGACTGTAGAATCGTTCAGAATTGTCTTTCCTGCTTCGTATTGGTACCAAAGGATGCGTCTTCTCGAGATCTACACATACATAGTTTTCATATGATTATTCACATAATATGGCGATTATTCACATGATATGGCCAGATTTATGCCATAATTATGCCAAAATATGGGTTCCCCAGGGCATATTTTTAGAAGAGTGTTTGATATAAAATTATTATGAGAGAGATAATGGCCCAAAGGCTATTTCCCCTTGTTAGCAATGATATTGACAAATTCTCTACACAATTCTCAACAATGCTTATACCCCAAATATATGTATCTCTGGTGCTTACCTTAGTGGTATATTTTGTGTTACGACAGATACCACAATTTATGCACAGCCGCAGTCCCATGAGATAGACTTTCAATCAGACATCCTAATGAGGGTAAGGCTCCTCACTACTCCCTTATATGTAGAGGTTTGTACTTTTTTATCACTTCATTCTGTAGTAAATGTATAACACTGTTTTACTATCAGAGCAGCATAGTGACTGGGATTTTAAGAGCTACTTCCAGTGGCAAAGATTTGGAAAAAATGAATTTCTTTTCAGAAAAACAGGGGGAAATAAGTTTTTTTTTCTTCTAATCTCCGTAGTAGTATGGTGATAAAATATCTCAGGCTTACCTAGGTCTGAAGATTTTTTTTTTTTGTGTGACCTGCTGTAGATAAGAAGGAACCCTAACCAAAATGGATATGGATAGGGTAGGAGGGTAGAAGACATTTTGAGCATGCTTTAATGAAGGTATAGTTCGGTTACAGGACCACACTTTTGTAATGAGGTGGTGCAAACCAGTGTATTCTTGGAATGATGGGGTGCAAATTTATCATCATTTTATTATTGAAAGGCAGTGGGGAAGACTCTGAAGAGCCTATAAATCTTCGACTTTTAAAGATCTATCAATTGAAACAGAAGTTATGCCATTTCAGAATTTTCTGTCATGCCCAACAAGTTTTGGTGCGCCTTCTACGCAGGATGTGCCTTATGCACAGGGTAATTATGGTAGTAGGAGCAGCTCATGCAGAGTAAGATCCTGCCTATATGGAGCAGCTCAAGGATGGAAGCCGTGATAAACGAGTACCCTGTATACACATCACCCGTCACAGGGGATGTGATAAGGATACCATACTTCCGAGTTGATTTGATACTCTCTGAGTTTTGAAAACTGTATTCAATGCATTTTACATACATTTCCTATTACCATATTCCATGTAATTACCACGCCATGTAATTACCACACCATGCACTAGGAATGTGTGCGAACTAGCTAAGTATTGATTGGAGATGCTTTGGTAAATTCTGGCCGGAAATGTGAGCAAAAAGAGCATTACATTTACTGTTGCATTACCTTTATGATTTTCCTTGTTAATCGGTCCAAAACTGACCTTATGACCTGCTCCCTTTCATGACCAACTAACTGATCTTCTGAGCTAGTAAAGTTCAATCATAGCTCGTCATAGTATCTATGTTACATGCAATGTGGGAAATGGCACCATTACAGAATTGTCCCTCACTTATTCTAACATCGTGGAGATAGGAGTTGTCACCACAACATGTTCTTTTCATGAATATCACAAGCATCATTCAGGGTTTATGGGTGGTGGGTCTATCACCAGAGTAATAAACAAAGGGAATGAAAGGAATAAGATGGCTGCCTAGCATGCTTGTTTCCCATTATAACTTATACCAAGGCATATACCATCTAGGTTAATGTTGGTCTATGCTTTAGATGAGTCATCTCTAACATTTTGTTGATTCTAAAGGAGGAGATGGCTCATGCAGATGGCGATGTCATAACCATTATAAGGGCTGTTAATGTGCTAGTTCATCATGCCGACCCTTTGAGACTGTCACTTTCACTGTCATCCCTACGCACAATAAATTTGTTGCCAATTCATGATGATAGGCTACTAATTTTTGAAGCAGAGGGAAAATTTGCAAGAGTCATATTCCTTTCCTCATGATGCCAGTGTGGCATGGGGTTTGTGTGTTGTTTATTTCAGCTGGCCTTCCACAAAACATAATATATTAGCTGCTCAGTCCAATGTTTTGTTCATTCCTACTAATATTTCCCTAAAACTATGTGTATAACCCACACCCCTAGCTTTAATTTGTTAAAGGGTTACAAGTTGTATATGGAGCCTGAAAATTTACAATTTAGTACCATGCTTAATATAATATACATGCCTATAAGTAAAGCCTTAAGTCTGAGCCACAGTAAGCCTCTTAAATGTGGAGTAGCTTATACAGGGCTACACTGCAAAAACGGTGTTTAGATATTAAACATGTTTAGGTCTAAACACGTTTAAAACCTAAACATATAGGTCAGTTAGGTGTCTCATCGACTACACATTTAGGAAATGAACACTTTTATTCTAACTACATAAACATTTTTGCTAAACATGTTTAGATGTTTAGAGTTTAAACAGTTAAATAATAGGTGTTTAGATTTATACATCATTATGTTTAGATACTTAGATGTTGAATCCGCACCAGGTAGCAGCACTACCTTTGAGTGGACTATCTTTACACAATCCTAATCAATTTTTGTGACAAATGTACCTGAACCCCATGTTTATTATAGTTTCTATTCATTGGATCTCATGAGAATAGAAAGGGCAATAGAAAGTTGACTAGATTCACCTTACACCACCGTCATTAGCATGAAATTATCAATAAGCTCAATGAATGACACCTATTTCATGTTATTCTGGAATAGACAAAGCAATTTCCTTCCTGCCAATCTGTTGTACTTTCTCAAGTCTCTCATTCTGATGCAGTGTGTACATACATGCACACATAAATAGGTGAGGCTGATATCTTTTGAGACTTTGACATGTAAACCCCCCCCCCCAGTAAATGAGAAAACAAACAAAAGACTTTTTTTAATGTATACATGTCTGCACACCCTAACTCTCTGTCAAAGCATTTAGACATCTAAACACAAAAATTCATAAACATCTAAACACAAAAATTCATAAACATCTAAACACAAAAATTCAGAGATATCTAAACACAAAGTTTAAACCTAAACACCTAGATCTCTAAACACTTGAGCTAACCACATTGTTTGGCTAAGTATGTGTAGGAAATTAATGTGATTACAAAAACGTTGCAAGAATATGTTTAGAATTGTGTTTAGGATCTAAACACCATTTTTGCAGTGTATGTAGGGTTTTACATAGGTATGTCTATGCATCATTGTATGTGAACTAACTGTTTGTAGCAAGACCTAAAATCAGTCCAACCAATTCAAGGACCCATTCAACCATACCAAGTCACCAGTTTCTCCCAATATCAGGTCTATGCAGTGTTGTCTCTACCTGCAGCTGTCCTTGTCATTTCACAGCATTGAACAAATCAAGGATGGGTCCTCACTGCATTACTCCCAGAGCTAGGGGGACTGATGGTTCTCAGGCTTAAACACTTAAGATTAAGAGGCATTAAAATGACAT
Source organism: Acholoe squamosa (assembly GCA_949317995.1). NCBI lineage: Eukaryota > Metazoa > Annelida > Polychaeta > Phyllodocida > Polynoidae > Acholoe > Acholoe squamosa. The sequence goes on from OX439042.1 coordinate 13,336,690, forward strand.
TTATTCTGGAATGCTAGATTTTGAAAGAGCTCGATAACAGTCAATACACATACAAGATGCTATTTGACTACCGTAAAACCCCTCTTGGGTCAAGGATAGTACAGTATCTAAGCTTCTTGCTGAGTTATAGGCAGATTTTAGGTGTGAAATTTTCTCCTTGGTCTCTCCTTGGTCTATAATAATAAAACCCCAGTAATAAGCTGGGGGTAGACTTTGGCAACAAATTAGAAGCCGAAAAATATCAGCTTGTGACTGGGGTTTTACGGTATTGGACCACATCGAAATTCCTATAAAAAAGTCACACCTCCAGCACACACAAGCACAAGGTGTCTAGGAATTCTGAAGGTGCCCCTGCATTGCACTTATCATTTATCTCATAGTAGGAGCTTCTCTGCAATCAACCTATGTAAACCATTAAATCCTCAGCTGAAACCCTGCTTTACTGGCCAGGGTCTCCTAGGGTCAATATTACACCTCTCATATCTCTCGGTGGTACCAGCCTCAATACCCCGTGCGGACCAGAAAATAAGAGTGTTGCCGACCTTGGATGTAACATTTGAAATACCTAAAATTCCCTGACAGCTCAGCATAATACATTTTTTGTAAATTGCCATGGCAACCACCACACTGATTTTGTGGTGAGGGGGATCAGGTGTACAATTCTGAATCTAATCTTTAAATTAGATATGTAACCAGTAAGCGACATGATGCATTGCACCTTTAACTAGGAGATTTGTTGACAAGATGGATGGACCCGCCCAAATCCAAGCCGCAATTTCACAAGTGTTTCACAATATTTATTTAATGTCAATCCCTCCCCCACCATTAAATCATATGAAGTGCACTGACTGGTTTGTACTTTTAAGGGAATGAAATTGGTCATGTATAATCTTATGATGGCTAATAGTACCCTATGTCAGGACAGTCTACAAAGTGCTGGCTGCCCTCCTAGGTCCTGAGTAGCATGCCCTCATTTAGGGTTGGCATGATGTATCAATGAAGTGCTGGCAATTAAATCTAGTTGCCAGTCCTTCATTGGTGGATCATAGGAATGTCATTGACATCCCACTTTTGTCGATTCTGATTATCACGATTTTTTGTCTCGATATTCCGATTTTTCCCCCATTTTAGAATGCAGTGGACCCTTGTTTCAATAGGGGCAGAAAAGTCTAAAGGTGTGGGTGTGTGTGGTGGGGGGGGGAGGGGTCGGAAAAGAGCCAAATATTAGCCGATATGCCAAATTACCTTGCCAAAAAATTATTATAACTTTTGGACTATGAGGATCTCGATATACCTTGGTAAAATGTTGAGGGATTTTATAAAGTTCATGTACTGCTGTAGGCAGGGAGGAACCAGCACATCATAAATACATGTATAAGCCTGGCATGTATTCTAATTATTATTATTATTATTATTATTATTATTATTATTATTATTATTATTATTATTATTATTATTATTATTATTATTATTATTATTATTATTATTATCTTGTATACACTGTGCACTTTTAAAAGGGGCCTATGAGTCTGGGGGCATGCAACTGTCATGGGAAAAAAATCACTAAGAATTTACTGCTCTTATGAAATTGCTAGAATACAGATAATCCCACTACCATTTCATTGCTGACGCCATAAGCTTCAATTTGGTACCAAATATGTCTATATTGGCAGATGTTGGTGTTACAAAATGTCAGAAAACTCAACCATAAAATAATGTTCAAGTGTGAAATTGTTATGTATCGTTATTACACGACCTCTGTGATTTTTGGTGCTTTTTCTGGATATTCCCATTCTGATACCTGTCGTTATACCACGATTTCTGGGTTACACAGTGCTTTTTGGTGTCTATTCCCATCCACATATCTATCGATATTGCACACCCTGTATGCTTTAACATCAATTTTCTAAGGCGTGCGGTTATCCATGGATAAACCGCACCCCGTGCGGTTATCCAGGATAACCACACGCCTCTCATGTCCTTACATGTCATATGTTACATGTTAAAACCCATAAACTATTCCAGGCCAGGGTAGGGATCGAACCTCCAGATCCCAAATCCAACTCCCTATGCACTGCACCACAGGGACTGACGAGATACGCTCGGTTCGAACCAGGTCTTGCTATGATACAATGCCGTGTGCGCTTTCGCTGTCCGCTGCCGGGCGAGGAGGTGTATGTACACTATTTCTCGCTGTGTGCCGCTGCCAAGTCTTGCTATGATACAAAGCCGTGTGCGCTGTCGCTGTCCACTGCCGGGCGATGAGGTGTATTCTACACAAACATAACCGTGAGAAGCATCTTTTTTCGCCGTGTGCGCTCTCGCTGTCCGCTGCCGGGCGCAGAAGGAGGAGACGCAGTGGTCTAGCGGTTAGCACGTTGCGCTCAGCCGTGACAGGTCCGTGGCGCATCTTTTTTCACCGTGTGCGCTGTCGCTGTCCGCTGCCGGGCGACGAGGTGTATTATACACAAACATAACAGCGAGACGCATTGAAATCTTTAGCTGTGTGCCGCTGCCTGTCCGAGCCGAGACGGCCGCTGTCGCTGTCCGCTGCCGGGGAAGGAGGTTTATGTACCTGTGTACACACACTATGGCTGGCTTTGATCGAGTCCTGGGGAGGGGGAATAATTTTTGTTTTCAACTTGAATTTATTGGTATTATATTGATTATTTATTGGTTTCGTGGTATAAAATAAGTAGTCAATGGATAACTCATGACTCGTGTGTGTTAGCAAAGGCTAAAATCCAACTCCCTATGCAGTGCGCCACAGGGACTGATGAGAAACGGTGTGTGTTTGCTTGGTTAGAATGCCACTAGTAGCTGTCCGTGTTTTTGCCTACCCCTCCCCAGCACTACTGCTGCTGCTTCCATAACTGCGACGACTGTGGGATGCATTCAAACCAAACCAAGCCAAGCCAGGCACCGATGTGTAAGACCCTCAGCTGCTAGAGGTAGGCGGGACGAGTCCCGGTCTGGGCGTATATTTTTTTTTCACTGTACCTGTTTGCGATGACTGCTGCCGGGCACCGAGGTGTGTGTACCGAACGTGTACACACACTATGGCAGGCTTCCAGTCCTGGGGAGGGGGAACAATTTTTGTTTTCAACTTTATTGATATTCTATTGATAATATGATTATTTATTGATTTTTTATTGATTAATCGTGTAATAAAGACAGTAAGGAATGGGCTAACAGGCACAGAATTCAGTGTATCATAGGATATCGAGTGGCCGTAGCCCATTCATTACTCTCTTAATATAAGACTAATGTCGATACGATATTCACTAATACAATAATGATGATACTTCAATATTGTGGATATCCAAGACATCCCTAGTGGATCATGACAAGCGTGAAGCATGATGTACTTCTGCTTTGATGGACCCTGAATGATACAGGGCAATAAAGTCCCTAAATGCACATTGCTTGTAATATTTAGATACTGCTTAATTGTGCAATGCTGATTTGAATACTCCTTTACCCATGGTGCTCACTCAGGAAACACCAAATAAAAAAAAGTTAGTAACGGACCCCGGCAGCGTTGTCTCTACCTGCAGCTGTCTTTGTCATTTCCACTTATCACAACCCAGCAGCATTGAACCAATCTAGGATGAGTCCTGGGGCTGGGGAGAGGTACTGAGGTCTAAACACTTTGGTTGGCAATACGCCTTTTATTTTATCTCAGGTTATTTTTGGAAATCACCAAATATTCCAGTAGATGATGTAAATATAGGAGGCACCTGAATGACAATTCTTTCTACACACACATTAGATATGAGGAGTTAGTAGACTAACTCATATTCACTAAGGCTTATTCAATGTCTTTTCATAACCCAAACCAGTAGACGTGCAAGGTATCACAGACTTCTGAAGGTGTCCCTACAGTACTCTTCTCATTTATCTCATTCTAGGAGCTTCTTGTCAATGATTCCATGGGTATACCACTTCCAGTAGAGCCTCAGTTGAAACCTTGCATCCAGGTATCCCTGTCAATATATATGCCTCCCATACCTCCGTTTCCAAAACACCACAAACCCACTTATTGCACCAATCATGAGCTGCTTCAAACACGTGGATTGATGTCCTGGCCCTAAACCAAGCACTGATTTCCCACATCTGTGATAGGTTACACTCACATAGGGCTTTACCCACACAGTTAAAAACAACTGTTGAATCTACCATGGATCCTCATAAAACTGAACAGTAAACCACTGAACAGTGAACCACTGTAATCATTTTGCATTGAACCAGTGTAGTTTTCGCAGGAAGCCCGAGGTATGGTGCTACAGGAAACTCAAGGAACATCTGTGAAAATAATGACAGATCTCTGGCAACTTTGGGACGAGGATTCCGCCATTATTTTGAAAACATTCCTTTTTACAGTGCAGAACATAATAATTGTGACCAGTCAAGCCAAAACACCCCTCTGCAGGGAAATTCATTTTCAAAGTTCATCTCAAGATCTTTAAAATGAGACATCATTGGGTTAAATATTACTAGTAGTTATGTCAGATCCCCTCCTTGAACATAGCTCGTTATTCATATCTAAAATCGATGATTAAGCTCTAAATACATTATAAACCATAATAATGTCTAAAAACACAATAAATCAGCATTTTTCATGAAAAATTCACAATAATATGGTGCTTTTTATCACAGATGTTGATCTAGAAGGAATTTTCCATTTCTGTTTTCAGTTTTTGGTTTCTAATGAGTATCCCCAAAAGCTGGCATAAAAATCTGCAAATTTCGATTATTGGAATGGTTGCCATGGCAACCAGGAACAGGCATATAGGTTGATTTGTCATGAAAATGTTTATTTTACCATCCAAATATGGGTCATTTCTACCGAATATGGTGCATTCTAAATGATACCATTGAATTCTGCATCAAAAATTATCTAATGTATTTTTATAACAATTTTAGAGCAATTTTCCCCTTCCGGTGGCCAAATAGGGAATTAAAAATCCCCCATGGAGGGGTGTTCTCCCTTGATGGGTCACCATAGATAGGACCCATATAACCACTCCCATATAGGGGCAATCTACTTTAATGCCTCACATTTAAGGCATGACTTGTGTGAGAGCTAGTTTTAGGCAGTCCCATGTAACATGGCCAAGGAACGGAAGCTACTAAATATTATGATTTTGCTTCTGACTTTCCAAACAGTTATTTTTCAGAATACAATGTAAGTAACCTATTTAAGGACAACCTAATTGACTCGCGTAAAATGATACACCTGAGGGTTATACATCGTTCCTTAATTCAGATAATAATATGAAAATAATTCATATAGCCGATGACGACCTGCCATGAGGCATCTGTGCCTTCCTGTCACCATAGACATAGAGACAGATCTATGAATATAAATCCAAAGTAAACAGCTGGTGTTCTCCAATGCCTCTGTTTTTGTTTTAGCCCTGGCCAAGTTTAATCCCGGCCTGTCTGTTCATCTGGCAGTTCGTCTGGATATGAATATGATGTAAGCAAATGTCCAAGACCATGGAATATTTCATTTTTTGTATCGTAATCACAGTCCCACAGTGGGGGAATACAATATAAAAATATTCCATGGAATGTTGAATTGAACGATTTGCATGCTATTGCTTCGCAGGTTTTTAAGCTTTTAAATAAAGAAAATTGATGATAATTGTTCAGTTTCCTACCTCTGTTCGTAGATCAGGTCACGGGATGGCTACCCATAGAACACAAGTATATTGTATTCCATTCCCCCCATTGGAATAGGCCTTTCCAGTAATGTTCTATAGTAAGAATCGTATCTGCAATGGCATATATAAAATTGTATTCAATTCCAAAGTGACAGAAATCCTTCTTTTATGATACAGAATGGCCATTCAGCTGTAGCTCTTTATCATGTGAGATTTTCAGTACCGGTAGTTAGGAAGGTGTGGGAAGTCTTATATTCACAGACAGCTGTCATTACTGAGGGTTTATGGGTCCCTGCTCTTTTACCACAGACATAAAAAAAAGCTGGATAAATCAGGTATTATGACCAGCTAGCATGCATGGTTCTCGTAATAACAGATGTATCAGTTGGGTTAGTGTCGGGTAATGACTGTACCAAAGAGCTTGCCAATTATATTGAATGGAAAACAGCTATACATAAGAACAAGCCCTGGAGGCCATTTCTTAATGTACTGCGACTACACACAGCCACTACGATTTAAAAATGCCAAGGATAAGACAGGCTATCGTAGGAACTGCCCTACCACTGCTCACTACGATTAGCAGCTATGTAGTAATTACATAAGGTTTAGTAGGGCAGTCGTACTGGTGCAGACATTAGGGACTACTAGTGCATGGTACTGTTAAGGCCAAATTATTAGGTTCTCACTACGATTTAAAGGACAGCAGTCATAGTGTGTTAAGAAATGGCTTCCAGGAGGTCATTATCCAAAATACAAAGATTGCGCTCAGCCCTACAACTGCAATTCTGAATGCTATTCCTATGGAAATTTAAGCACAACTTAAAGGGTGCAGTGGTAGTTCATTAAAGACCATCCCTTTTTCATGTTGCCCTCTTTTGGGAGAGTGCATATTGAATAAAAAGATTCTGAAACAGGTGCCAGGCACTAGTTAGCGCAAAGAATCAGTTGTATGAATGTATATAAACATAGGTTCTATAGTCAAGACCAGAGAACTTGGCGAGCCTGCCTATTGGGAGTTTGTAATGCCCCAATCTAGGTGCTATCTTGCAAATATCAGATACCATCAATTCACACCATTTAAATAAAGCACTGAAATAATTTAAGAAATAGCTCCCACACTCCTTAAATGAACACCATTTAAGATCAGAGTTTTACAGTCCCGATTTATGGTAGACATAGAACCCTGGGGTGATAAAACCAACCATATAACATCAGAGAGTTGCCTATCATTTATAAACCCTGTATACTATATAGCTAATAATGGCCATGTGATAGAGAAAGTGTTAACCATCAATAATCCCTAACCTTATTTTCTCATTTAACACCCTCATCACACTCTCCCACATCCCCATTATTGGGCTGGTCCTTATGGTCAAAGTGGATCTTTATTTGGTGAGTTCTGACAATGGCCAGAATAGTTCCAAGGGCTCCCTACTCACTCCTTTTGTGTCTTTGAAGTTGAAAGTGACCAATCCAACTCTCTAGGGAGGAATAGAGTAAATAAAAAGAAAGTCAAACTCATCAATGCTCTGTTCTTTGTCAGTTCAGTTTCACCTTTTTATAAAAAGAAAACTTAATTTTTCCAGAATTTTGGGGAAATGTATTGGGAATTAACCATAAAAATTACGAAATTTGATCCATCATTTCTAGCAAATCCATTTAAAATCAGGCCAATATCAGGCCGACTTTTTGTCAGTCTGCTTTGATAGAATACCTGCTTTAGGTTCGCTATTGCAGGATTGCTCATAAGAGGTGATGGCAAGTCGGCTCGCCAGGACTTCTTTGGGGCATTTTGACAGCCCTAAGTGAGTGTATCAACTCAATAGAGTCGGCATGATGCATATTGCAATATTGACCCTTAAAGGGCTGAGTACAACTGAACAACTTCAGGTTGAGCCACATCAGAGAATCATGTAGTGTGTTTCTTTTGGGGTTTCAATGACCATGACTTCTCAGGGCATCATGTTACTGGTAGAAAGTATTAGTAAATCCACAGCTCTGTAGGATATAACCAGTGCCACAAGTGGCCAATATAAGGTGTGAAACTTAAGTGGCTTAAAAATTCTCAACTTTGCTTTAGGGGTCCAGGTAAAAAGAAGATTATTTTGGCCCAAGTAATGGTTTCAGTGTCTTTTCCAATGAGAACATAATTCTGTTGATATGGGAAGCAGTAGATGTTCATGTTGCCATAATCTTAATTTCTCCCCTGCTGTGCTTTAAGGGAATGAGATTTGTATGGTACAGTTCATTTATATTCTCGGGTATAGATTTATGATGGCTAACTCTAGTTGCTATCTCCAACTTTCAATTCTCCAGAACCAGGAACGATATAAACTGTATGCATCTAGTGTTACCTATTACACAGTCAATTACTATAAATTTGTGTTACTCCATGTAAGGACAGTCTGCAAAGGGCTCATAAAGTAGTTCTATACTTCGTTGGTCTATAGGGTCACTACCAGCTTTGGATTTAAAGTTTCTTAGGGACTGCTCTGCCCTTTGACACGTTAAGTGCTAAAGGGTTCCTTAATGCACACTGCCCTATGCTTTTCATGGTTGACCTTATGGGGATGATACATAAAGGATCTGGCGTATACACTAAAGCAGCACAGTGTGTATTGATATCTGCCTCTCTGTATCTCCTTGGACAAACCAACTTCTAAGAGCTGTGTGGGCTATAGAACATCTACCAGACACTTCAGACTATAGGTGATCCTGAGGCACTATAAGCAGCCTACTAAAAGGGGCAGAGACTGTGGTCAAACCGCCAACATACATGTCAATACAGACCCTGTGGGGGTGACAGTTGGTAACAGGTGTAGTTAGTGACTAATGGTTTGCTCAAAGGTCTAGACACTGCCGGAAGTGTTGATAAACGCTTAAAGAGTGCAGAGATTGAAGGCCTAAATTGATATAAAATGGATGATGGGATTGCAGGCTTTTATAGAAACTACTGTAAAACTCCTCTCAGAAGCTGGCCTCCCTTAGCAGCCAACCCCCTTATTTGCAAAAATTAGACAGCATTCAAGTGTGATAAAACTATGAATTACTTGAATAATGACCTCCCTCATAAGCTGACCCCCTTATAAATTGAGATGATGGTGTAAGCTGAATAAATTGGTCTCAGATACCAAAATTTATTCTGCTTCTGGGGTAGGTTTTACAGATTAAAAGATTAGAAGCCACTTTTAATAAGGCAGGTCCCGTCACCACTGGCCCCATAGGACATAGCGAACCAACACGGCATCCTCAAGACTCAGGATGCCGTCTTCAAGACTCAGGACGCCCTGGGTACTGGGAAATGGCAGCATCCTCATATCTCCCTGCCACAAAACACCAGAAAAACTATAACTGAAATGTGATTTTTATGTTAGGTTTTACAAATATTTCATGTATATGAACTACTGGATGCAAATCTCATCTAGTCAAATCTGCAAGATATAAGGTACCCTATCTAGAATAACAGAGTTATACTGAGTTTACTTTTACCAAAATTGGTAGCTTCCCTTGCCACCATACCTCCCATGCTCCCTTGCTAATGAGATATGGCAAGACTGAATCACCAATAAACCAAAAGAAAATACTCAAGTAAACTCCCACAGGAGCATATATGTCTTAATTACTTTGCCTGAGAAGCCACTGTCATATATATAGCTCATATAACTTTGTGCTTTTTGTAAATGCACTCCAAAATCCCCCCCCCCCACTTCCCTACTTGAGCAACCTGCATTATACTGGCCAAGACGGAAATGCTACCATGGGGGGTAGGAGGTAGTAGAGGGGGGGTGATGTGGGCGTCCCCGGCAGTGAGGACGGACTTCTCAAGACAGGGCGTCTTCTCTTCCCCCCAGTTGCTCAGACCTGTAAGTAGCAGACTTATGACTGGGGTTTTACCATATTCTTTGTGCACCAACGCAAAAATCCAACAGGACTCGCAACTCCCCTGTTATTGTATAATGAGCACTTATTAATGACATTTTGTCTTATTTTTGACATTGTAGAGACTGCAGTTCAGAGAGATGTCAATAAATCAGGCTCAAAGCGGAGTGAACATTGTGCCAGAACTCATGGTGGACTTATTTGACCATACCAGGACCATTCAAAGCTAGCAAAAAAAGGTATAGAATTGATTACCTGGGAATCTTTACAAGTAGTACCGTATTCTATGTAATTGCACCCAGAGCACTGAAATAAATCATATCTATAGCAATCTAGTAGTTAGGTGTTTAACTGTTTCAAAAATTGTGAGAATTTGGTCATTTTTCTAGTCTGAAAAAAAATATAGCCAAATTGGGGGTGGATGCTTATTATGTCAAATATGGTATTTCAATATTCAGTTTTTGATTAGGCCAATACTGCAATTAGCATAGTCCTATTTCTTTTTATTTTGATTCTAAAGGAAATTGTTAATCTAATCTAGCTTTGGTTTACAGAGGGAAAATAGTTGAGACATTTTTTCATAGCGTACCTTCTGCACAACCTGCACAGTGTAGACAAAAATGCTCCTGTCCTGCAAGAACGTGATTCTCTTGTTGGAACGAGTCATGGGTAATGCCTTAGTACTGTTAATCAGCCATTCTTCTTCATCCTTACTGTAGTAAAGCGCTGTCATTAAAGGGAATTCCTTCCCTTGGGCCCTCACTATTGCATGACCCTAGTGTCTGAGGCAGAATCAAATGAGAAGACTAAAAGTACACCGTCTGGCAATGACATCAATGGTTGCAGGTGAAAGGTTGTGCGAAAACCATTCAGCCCACAGTATCATAACCAGCCTATGTTGCTCTCCAGATCCCAATCCAGACTGCTTTGGGTCCTATTGTTGTGAACTATGGCCTCAGTTTTCATCCTTTCTCCTAGGTTCTAAGTAATTTTTCTATCATACAGTAAAGTCAAAGCTTATACACTGCTATTACAACTAGGTAAGAGTCCTAATGGTGCCTAGTTCTACCCAGACTCCTGTCACAACTGTTTGATGATCCTGGTGCCTATTTTAATCAGACTCCTGTCAGAACTAGGTAGAGGCTCTGATGATACCTAGTCCTATGCAGACTTCTGCCACAACTAGGTAAGTGCTCTATTGGTACCTAGTCCTACTTAGACTCCTGCCACAACTAGGTAAGGGTCCTATTGATACCTAGTCCTACCCAGACTCCTGCCACAACTAGGTGAGGGTCCTGATAGTACCTAGTCCTGCACAGAATATTGCCACAATCTGGTGAGTTTTTTTTTTAAAGTTGTTTATTGGGATAATTACATTTACAAGTAAGTGCAATTTTAACCTGGCGCCCACGCATTGTGGTAGTTATGCCAAGCCCCCTTCACATTTCATTTTTATACAACAGTCTGAGTAAACATTTCAATCAGTAATGGCCTTGTGTTTGTTATTAACATCAACAGTATATTATTAATACCGTAACAAAAGGTCACAAAAATGAATCAGCGATCAGAATAATGATGAGATGAGATGAGGATGAGGTCTAACTTTAAAGTTACACAAAAATTTATCACATGAAACAGTTCGGGTAGTCTCTCTTAATTGAGTTCTTGAAATCAGATAGGGTCTCTATGACTGTGTATTTTACTTTTAGTTGATTCCACCTCGTGCAGGCTCTATACAAGGAGCTTCGAATTACGATAGGTTTGTAGGGGCCGGCATCATTGTATATATATTAGTGCCGTTCATCCGAGAGACGTGTTCGTGTGGTGCTTGTTCCTTCTATGCTAGCTAGGTGTCGCTTTGCGATACCTCGTTGGTACAAGAGGGGGCAGCACCATGCCTCGCGTCCAGCTCCTACTAAGGAGCCGGACGAGCGGCGGAAGGGGACTGGACATGGTCCAGTCCAGACGCTAATACTTTGTCATCAGAGAGATTGAATAAAGTCCTACCCGAGAGGTAGGGGTTTCTGGGGCTTTGCCCAACCCGAACTACTCGTGTTGTGTTGGTACATCTAGTGGTAAGCGAGCCAAAGAGCCACCCAACATATAAGTCAATACGAACCATTACACTGGTGCCGTGACCAGTCGGTTCGGGGGTGGTGCGCGGCCACATTGGCCGAAAGCCTCGGGAAACCCGAAGCGGATCCCCCCAGCCCTGGGCTAGAGGGATTCGAAGAGGATGATTACACATCCCAGCATCTGTTGTTAGACTGGAAACCCGGTCAACAACAAATGTTTAATCAGGAGGGTGTACGAAATATTTTTTCTACACCCGACCTTAGGGACAATGCCACCAGAGATGGCATCGTAAAATTGTATCCGGCTACACCCCAGACAGGAGTACCGGATACCGGATTGTTCAGGGGAGTGTTAAGACCCCCAACTTTAGACTTGAGCGATTGGTCCCAAGTTATAACTAGCAGACGCCAGCTAGGTCCTATGGTACCAACAGGCTCGGCTAGCGGCTTGGGTACACCAATTGCACAAAGCCCTATGCAGCGTACTGCAACCCCCCAGGGTTCAGCACCCGGTGGTGGAACCGAAGTAGCCCCACTAATGACATCGTCGGATCATGACAGCGACGATGGTAAAACCAAAAGGGACGCAATAGTCCCAGACGCGAAATCAAAAGATAAGCCTAGTGGTACCGGACCGAAAAGCTCGGAAAGGCATCACCTAGGCCGATCTCTAGACGAAGGCTTGTCTGACTCCATGTTTTACCCTGGAGGCAATCGCAAGTCTATCTACGGACGTCGGATGGGTCCCGGGTATAAAAATACTCAGGCCTATTTGAAAGCCAAGGAACAGGTAGAGTTACAGGCAAAGAGGCAACATGAACAATTCATGTTAGCCCAATCCAAAATAGAGGAGGAAGCTAAGTCCCGGATCGGAAAATTACGATCCGTTGAGCAGGAGGCGATTCTAAAAGAATCCGACCTCAAATATCGTCTATCCTCCGTATCCCATCGGTTGGAGCGGAAGGAAAGAGACGCACAGGAAAAAGAAAAGAGGCTGGCTGAGTTGGAAATCGAGGAAGCCAATAAACTTAGAGCAATCGACAAGGCTAGAGCCGAGGAGGTTGCTAAGGCTCGGGATGTAAATAAATTACAAACTGAGTTGCACGCAATGGAGGAGAAGCTTAAGAAACTTCAACTCCGGAAAGCTGAGACAGAAGCCAAGATGGTCTCGGAACAAGCCGAGATCAGGAAGGAGACTACTGAATATAACAGGTCTCAGAAAGAGAAGGGTGAAAAGTACCGCCTACTTAAGGATACTTTTAAGCGAGAGGCAATGATTGCCCAAGAAGAAAGAAACCGAGCTGTGGCTGAAAATGAAAAGATTCGATCCGAAATCTTGGCAGAAAACGCACAGCTTAGGGAGGAACAGCGAAACCTGACTACAGACGTAGCTACCCTCACAATAAATAAGTCCGCTATGGAGAGTTATTTACAGGAGCAAGAGGAAACACATGCCCCTCCGGCGAGTAGGGTGACAAACCCGAACTCGACGTTCGTGAAACAGGGCGACCCGGTCTCCTGTTCTACACCGAAGAATCCGCAGTATAATCCTTTTGTAAATGATAATGCTTCGCGGAACGTAGATCAAGGGGGTGTTTACATCAGAACCCAGGATAAGCACGGCCGAACTAGTAGAGTCCGGATAAGTGAGGTGCCCATAGTCCACAACCTGGACCCGGACTATACCCCTAGAGAGGCTTCCGACAGTAGTGCGGAGACCAGTGGGTTCCACATTCATGTGGATCCTAGTAACGACCCGGGGCTGGGTGCTGGTAATGACAACACCCAACCGAATCCATCAAACGATGGCGGCCAGTCAACGGGAAACCAGCCATCCGATGGCGGGTACCAAGGCGCGCAAGGGGGGGGCGCTGCTTCGGGTGCCACAAGCTATAGTGGTACCTCGGGTACCGGCCCCAACCAAGGTAGTGTGAGTTATACGAACCACGGTGGTACACAGTGGACGTATACTCAACCTCCACCACCGCCTCCACCTGGCAATTCGAGCTTCGGTGGTATAGGGGGCAATCGGACCTTGAATGAAACCAAGGCGATTGAATGGAGCAAACAGCAATGCACTAGATTGATGTATGCTCCCAATTCTGCCCGAAGGGTAGCCGTTATTCCTAAAGAATATGACGGTACTCGACCATGGAAAGAGTGGTTTGAAGATTTCATCGATGTGATGAACTGTAATGGATGGACCCCATACGAGGCCAAGCCACATCTGGTGAGATGTCTGAAAGGCGGGCCGGGTCGCATGGCTGTAGAGCAATGGCGAACCTGGTACGGCCTCGTTGGGAGTTTTGAGCAGTTAGTAGAAACTGCTAGTGGACTGTTATGCAATATGGTCAAGGAAGACCCGATGGTCCGTTTTAAGAAACGCACACAGAAGCCGAATGAAGCTTTCAGAGCATACGGTATGGAGCTCCATGCCCTGCTAAGTAAGGCCAGACCCGGTACTGAAAACCAGGACTGGTATATGGACGATTTGATCACTCAATTCGTCAAGGGTCTAAGAGACCGAGATGAACAAATAGCAGCGAAGGATGCCTGGAAGGAGGGCATAACACTACACGGCATATTTAATGGTATAGATATGGCCGTGAAGAAGCGAGCTATGTTAGCTGGGGACATACCTAATGCCAGCGGCTTGGTACCCCTGGCATCGGTGACCCAGCAGTCGGAGGTCGATACTCCATCAGACGACTTCGAATTGATTGATATCGAACAGGAAGACGGCACCTTCTGTTCGATGCAATTAAGGAAGAATACTTCAGGTAGGAAGTATATTCCCAGGAAATCTTTCAATAAACAAAGGGACTCTAGACCTTCATCCGAGGTCAAGAGTGACCCGAAGGCTGTCGATAAGGCGGTCAAGTCCATTGTAAGCACTGACAAAGTGAAGACTCAGTCCCCGGACATGACCAAACTTCTGGAAGACATGTGTAAGAAAATTACAGATGCCATCCAAGCCAATCGGCAAAGACCCCGGGTGGATCGCCGAACAGTTAAGTGTTTCAGGTGCCAGCGCATGGGACACTACTCATCTGAATGTACCGCTACTAAGCCGGTAATGGCTGCCTTCTATGAAGCCGAAGACGACGGCGTAGAAAGGGAGAATGCTAGGGATTCCACAGATGTGGAAAACTAGTGGGGGTTGTGTCAACGGCATCTGACATGGCCCCGAGTGGGAACGAATGCCAAAATGCTACCGGGGGTATCCCGGTGGAAGATTTCGAGTCAATTACACCTGGAGGCCGGGTGGCTGAGGGTGCGCACCCCTGCACCTCGGCCGGGGCCAGGGACCCTAGTGTTGATATGTGCAGGAGCAATCATATGGAGGCGAGTGGCCACACTAGGGGAGAGGAAGGATGGATCAAAGAGTTGATTCGAGTGTGTGGGACACGCCTTCCCCCAAGTCATCCGTGTCTGGAATTCCTGAGAGGACTCGGATTGAATCTTGGTGATTCGGGAGACTTTCACCAGTTTACCAGTAACCCCTCGCCTTTAGGGGGGAGACGGTGGTATGTACCCATATCTGTGGAAGGCCGGGTGGGGGAATTCTTGGTGGATACTGGAGCTAGTCATTCATGTGTGTCCAAAAGATTCTTCGATTCGGTGGCCGGCAGCCATGAGAACCTCAAAACGGGGGTAAATGCTTGCACGGCCGACGGAAGCAGTATGCGTACATTTGGTAGGACGTTTATGCCTATCCATATAGGAGGCAAAGAGTTTGTTCTTTCGCCAACTATAGCAGAGGTTAGTGATGACGGAATCCTCGGATTGGATTTTGCAAGCTTATACGGGGCCGTCTTGGACCCGAGGGACGGTAGTATGGGTATACGGAGCCCGTATGGCTTGCATGTCCAATGCGTATTGAGACAGGTGTCTTCGGTCGCAGCAGTGGTACATACGGTGAAGATCCCACCGGGTACCACTTGCGATGTCCTTTGTGGCGGATCCATGGCTCAGAGGAATGAAGCTGGAGTCTACGAACCCGACACGGTGTATTTGTCAAGCATCGGGTTAGACTCAGTGGATACATTAGTGGCTAATGCAGCTTGGTCCGTGTTACCCATAACTAACCGAAGTGGTTCAGTGGTTTATTTGAGGCGAGGCGACAGTGTTGGAAGGATGAGTTCGGTAGAACATGTCGCCGAGGCTAAATTTAACAAACCACTAAACCCAGTTAGTCAGCATCCTATGGATGAAGAATTCCAAAAGCTGATTGATCAGTCAGATTTAAAGAATACGGACGATAAGGATTGCCTAGCGAGACTTCTACAAAAGTACGAAGGTGCTTTTGGTAGGGAAGGAGGCCCGGTGGGTAGATCCGATAAGGTGTTGCACACCATAGATGTGGGCAACGAGAAACCTTTTAAAATCCCGTATCGTAGACTTCCCCTTAAAAAGAAGTTAATCTGTGAAGAGCAAATACAAAAACAGTTGGACCTAGGGGTAATCGTGCCTAGCTCGAGTCCCTGGTCCAGCCCTGTTTGTATGACTACTAAGAAAGACGGTACAATCCGCTTTTGTGTCGACTACCGGAAATTGAATGGTATAACAAAGAAGAACTCGTATCCTTTACCAAGGATAGACGAGACTTTAGATAGCTTGGGCGGAAACCAATGGTTCTGTACCTTGGATTTACAGTCCGGATATTGGCAAATACCAATGCACCCCAAAGACAAGGAGAAGACAGCATTCTCCAGTCATATGGGGCTGTTTGAGTATAATGTCCTACCCTTCGGATTGTGTAACGCCCCCGCTACATTCGAGGCTATGATGGAATCCTTACTGAGTGACCTTTTGTGGAAGAAATGCCTGGTTTACTTGGATGATGTGGTCGTGTTCGGCAAGTCATTCAAGGAATGCCTGGCAAATCTGCAATTAGTCCTCGACCGGATACTATCAAACGGTCTTAAACTTAAACCCAAGAAATGTAATTTGTTTAAGAAAACCATTACATACTTGGGAAGGATCATTACTCCTAACGGGGTAAGTGCGGATCCGGAAAAATTAGAAGCTGTAGAAAATTGGGAAAGACCCACGAGTGCTAAGGAGGTGAGATCATTTTTAGGATTTTGTTCCTATTATCGTGATTTCATACCGAATTACTCTCGTGTCAGCTTCCCCATGCAGTGCTTAGCTCACTGGACCCCGGGTAGGGCACGGGACCCATTCCCATGGACCAGCGAGCAAGAAGAGTCTTTTAATAAAATAAAAGATTTATTTAGGAATACACCCGTGTTGAAATATCCCACTCCCGAGGGACATTTCATCTTAGACACCGATGCGAGCAATGATGCGATTGGGGCAGCTCTCTCTCAGGTCCAAGAGGGAGTCGAAGTGCCAATAGCATTTGCTAGCAACACGTTAAGCAAGACACAGCGAAATTATTGTACCACCAAGCGAGAACTCCTCGCTGTGGTGGTGTATACGAAGAAGTTTAAGCATTTCCTTTGGGGAAGTGACTTTACTTTAAGAACAGACCATTCGTCTCTTAGGTGGCTCCTTAACTTTAAAGACGCCGAGGGGATGATTGGACGTTGGTTAGCTCACCTATCCGAATTCGGATTAGAGCATAAACAAATAGAGCACCGACCCGGTGCTAAACACATCAATGCGGATGCCTTGTCAAGACGGCCTATCCGAAGGTGCCAAAATGCCACATGTGAAGACTGCGGGGCCCACAATGCTGTGGTAGCCGGGTTGGTATTTAATTATACCACCCCCCGTATCCCCTGGGAGGAGGCTGTATGCAGCTATCTCGATTGGTCCCCGGACACCATCAAGAAGTTTCAACAGTCAGACCCCACCACTGCGCGCATAATGGAATACCTACGGTCAGGCATTAAACCGGCAAGGCCTCTAGTTTCCCTGGAGGATAGGGAAGCGAGGCGGTTGCTGGCTCAATGGGCCGAGCTAGAGATCCGAGACGACATACTATGTAGGTGGAAGACAACTCCCACCAACGGTAGGTTGTTGCAAATAGTGATACCCGCCCCGATGAGGAGGGATATCATGTATTATTGCCATGGCCACCAAACGAGTGGCCATTTCGGTAAGAGAAGGTCGATAGAGCGTCTACAAAGGCGTTACTACTGGCCCGGCATGAGAGGCGACCTGCTCCGGTGGATCGCCACTTGCCCGGATTGTTGTAAAAACAAACCGGGACCCGGCCTGGGTAAGCAACCCTTATCACAGGAATTGTTTGGTGTCAGATTTGCTCGAATAGCGATAGACATCATCAGTGGGATTAAGACGACGCCGCGAGACAATACTTGTATGATGGTCGTAACTGACTATTATACTAAGTACACTCGGGTGTTCCCCCTTCCCAACCACAAGGCCGCCACATGCGCGGAGGCATTTGTGAAAGGCTGGGTGCTGCATTTGGGTGTTCCCCTTATGATGCACAGTGACCAGGGAAGGGAGTTCGAGTCAGAACTTTGGCAGGAAATGTGCCATTACCTAGCCATTTGTAAGACCCGAACAAACCCGTACCGACCACAGTCGGATGGGCAGGTAGAACGCTTCAATAGAACCCTCATACAAGTACTAAAGCCCCTGGTTAATACCCACCAGGATGACTGGGATGAACAGTGCGAGTTTGTAGTACATGCCTACAACAACACTGTCCATTCATCAACTAACTGCACCCCAAACATGCTAGTGTTCGGCGAGGACATCATAATGCCCGCCGACTTAGTGTATGGAGTGGTTGGAATAGACCCGGAGGCGCCTTGCACGGTGCTGTTTGTAGAGTCATTAAGGGACCGGTTCAAACAGGCATACGAGGCCGTTCGGAAAGAACTGCTGAAGAGTGCGAAGTGGCAGAAGGTGGGCTATGACACCAATGCTAAACGAATTCGTTTTAATGTTGGGGACAAAGTACTAAGGTACTACGAGCCGCTGGATAAGCTGAAGCTCGTAACGCCTTGGGAAGGTCCATTTAAAATCGTTCGCGTCATCTCCGAGTCCACGGTGATGATAGAGGACTGCCTGACGGGTAGGAAATGGAAGACAAATGTCGGAAAACTTCGGCCCTGGAAGGGGCGCGAAGAGGCGGAGAGGGAGTTCGGTTACAAACCACCTGTATCTGTCCCTAGCGGACCGAGCGTGGTAGTACCGACGAAACGCCCTAGAGGCCGGCCGAGAAAGACGCCGGGAGACGAGGTTATAGTAAAAAAGAAGACGAAGGCCAGGAAACGACCTAATCGTAAGAAATGGAAGAAAGTCTCGCTGAGTGAAGGCATTACGTATGGGAAGGGTCCCGCTCTGACTAAGCGAGATCCAGAAAAGGCCGTACGTAAAGCCGGGAAAAATAAAATGCTAACCGAAGGCGTTAGACGCAGCCCCCGGTTGAGGTCTGCTGTAACCTAACTCAGTACACAACGAGCTGCTGCGTGTTGTCCGCCATAGGCAGGCAACATACGTTCCACGGCCTGAGATGTCGAACGCGCCCTCCCCGGGTGGCTGTATCCCGTGAGTGGCGGTCGGATTAACCGGTACATTCGCTTTGAAGCGTTGTATACACCGCTAAGCTCCAGACGATAGCACTCGGGTAGTAGGCCGCGTCTCACATGTCGAGTCGAATGTTGGTTCGGATCTAGTTCCCTAGGTGGCGCTGCTGGTGTGGCGGGAAAGCGCGGAACTAGGTCACCGGATAGCCATGGCGGGATCTCGCGAGACGAGAGGTCTGACGTCATACTGGTCATAACTAGAGCGGACTCGTGGTGGTTAGACGCCACCCGTTTTTGCTCTAGTTATTTGTCGGCGGTTATACAGCCTGTAGCTGTCGTGTTAGCCTAGCTAACCCCCCCAAAGCCTTTCTGTTGGACGAATCCTTCGGGAGGAGTCCAACAAAACTTGCCAATTAATTTTGGAAGTCGAACCCGGTGCCATGGCACAGGGAACGATTGACGCTGCGCGTCAAACAGCCAACATTCCGTTGGAACAAGACGAGGACCCGAAGGTCCCGTCTCGGGTCGAGGAATCTATGGATTCTTCGACAGAGGAGGCCGCCCGGACGCTCACGGCTATGGCCGAGGCAACCGACCGGGAGAGGATGCCACCTCCACCCCCGCCACGCCCGGAGCGCCCGTCTACAACAGACGCTTCGGGTAGCAAAGTGGATGTCCTAGACATTCCAATGTATCCTCCGGGATTCAGGACGCAGATCAGACGTCTAGCACACGTTGATCGCCAGGAAGGTATCGTGTATACCTCCTGGGGAACGTACATCCCTATGCACGCCTCCATGTTCGGATGCGGGCCCATGGCGGTGGAACAGGGCGTGCCCGAGCCCATACCAGATGAACTCAAAACTATGGTAATGGACTCGTGTAGTGACGAGCTGGCTGACAACATGCCAGTTTCTTGGCTCCGCAACTACCTAAAGTTGGCGGAGAATATGGCGACTAACGAGAATTTAGCTCGAGCCGTCTTGATCTCTGCGGGCATCATCCAGAAGGCCACGGAGTTAAGGGAGTCCGAATCCGACATGGATACAGACTCCACAGTAACCTTGTCGTCGGTGGAAACCGACCGGGTCAAGCGATTGACCCGTAAACCTGCACCCAAGGGTCCTCTCACTGAGAGCGACCTGGAGGCTGAAGATGTCCGCATCGCCGTCGAGAGGTCCACGACCGAGACCGACCCAGCTGCCGACATCCCAGAGGCACCTGGCGAGATCTCGGAAGAGGACATCTCGCGCCAGCAGGCTGCTGTAGAGGCAAAGCGAATCGAGCTTGCCAAGCAGCAGAAGGAGCTCACCGCAGCTCGCCGGGCCCATCGCAAGCAGCAGGCCCAACGAAAAACAGAGATCTCTTCCGACTCTGACTCCCCAGTCAGCGGAAGGAGGAGCCCTCGGACAGGGGACAGGAGCCGACGCGAGTCGGATTCCAGTCCCGAAGTTCCGGCCCAACCGACTAAGGTTGTGCGCCGGAAGAAGAAGAATGGAGCGAAAGCGTCTCCGGTAGAGCCCACGCCCCCCACCAAGCCGAGGGGTAAGGGCAAACCGAAGACGCCCGCTCCCGCCACTACAACCACCACGGTAGCCACCTCGGTTACTGCATCTTCTGCAGCCAGCACGTCGGGTGCAAAGACGAAGTCCCCTACCAAGGCTCCGACTGGTACTACGACCTCCAGCCGAGCCGGCCGTAGGGGAGCTGACATATACACGGACAGCGAGGAAAGCGAAAGCGATCCAGAGCTGCCCGAGTCTGCCAAATCTGATTTGGAGTCCGTGACAACGTGGGAAGAAATGACCACGGATGTTCCCAAGGACGACAATCAGAAATGGATGTGGAAGAATGCAGCCGAGGGGTTCAAGGAACGGACTCCCCGCTGCTTCGCGGACTGTGCTTACGACACAGTCCATTATATGTGTCCGAGCGCCGTCAATAAGGACGGTGACAGCGATGACGAGGAGTGGATGAAGTCCGGCCCCTCGGATACGCCAGTAGGCAAGTTCTACCTGATTTGGATTGACCAGCTCAAGTCCAAATTAGGCTCGATCTACAGCCTTCCTATTTTTGTTATTATTTATAAACACTTCGGGTTATATACGATGATGCCTTATTATGTACATATAACTTATAATGCCCCTTAAATGTTCTATATTTAATACGAACTGTGTATATATAGACTTACCTATTTATTTATAACACCACTGTATAAAGTCAACAATAGTTACTTGTTAATTACACACAACCCTAGGTAAAGTCTAGTGGGGGTGGTGTAGGGGCCGGCATCATTGTATATATATTAGTGCCGTTCATCCGAGAGACGTGTTCGTGTGGTGCTTGTTCCTTCTATGCTAGCTAGGTGTCGCTTTGCGATACCTCGTTGGTACAAGAGGGGGCAGCACCATGCCTCGCGTCCAGCTCCTACTAAGGAGCCGGACGAGCGGCGGAAGGGGACTGGACATGGTCCAGTCCAGACGCTAATACTTTGTCATCAGAGAGATTGAATAAAGTCCTACCCGAGAGGTAGGGGTTTCTGGGGCTTTGCCCAACCCGAACTACTCGTGTTGTGTTGGTACATCTAGTGGTAAGCGAGCCAAAGAGCCACCCAACATATAAGTCAATACGAACCATTACAGGTTTAAGGCAGTGTGGTATTAACAATCCCTGGTGGAAGCGGGTGGGTATGTTTCTCTTATCGACTAGGTTTTCACACTTTGACAGGTAGAAGGCATAGAATAAAAGATGCTGATCTCTCCTTTCTGCAAGCTCCATACATTTGCTAGCATTTTTGATTTGTTCTGTTGTCATGGTTGGATTTTCTTCTAATTTAACTTTGAAAACAACTCTTAATGCCCAATTTTGTAATAATTGTAATTCCCTTGTTTCCCCCCGATAATCTCTGTCCCATACAAAATCACAATAATCAAAAGTTGGTAGCACCATAGTCTTAAAGATATCTAGAGCTGTAGAATTATCAACAAATTTTCTCACTCTAGCAAGTTGGAAGATTTTATGCCTTATATTCTGTGTACATTTTGTTCTATGGTTTGTAAACTTAAGTTCGGGGTCAAGATCAATGCCCAGATATGAAAAATTATACACTCTCTCTAAAACAGAATTGTTTAACATAAATACACTATTTTCATTTTGGGCACCGTTAAATAACATCCATTTAGTTTTCTTTTCATTAACAGTGAGGGAATTATGTAGACACTAGTTATACACAGCTTTTATGGCATTTTCCATTTCTTGTGGTGTGTTTACAGTTATTACAGCATCGTCGGCGTACAGAGTGGTTTCGAATGCTCCAACAGTTGGGAGAGAGTTAATATAGACCGAAAAAAGCACAGGACCTAATACTGATCCCTGTGGGACTCCATATTCTAATTTTTTAGAGGTGGACAGTACATCATTGGCTATAGTATTTTGTGTTCAATTATTAAGGTAATTTTCAAAAAATTTACAAGTTCTAAAATCAAGTCCTAGTTTGGACATTTTTTCTAATAGTTTAGTATGTGAGACAGTATCAAAAGCCTTTTTGTAGTCAAGGTAGAGACAATATGAAGGTCTGTTCAGTATGATGTTATTAATTATGGTGGATAGGTGTTCAGTTATAGCAGTCTGAGTGGAATGTCCAGTTCTATAACCATGTTGCTTTGGGCATAATAACTTACAGTCATTCATATAGGTTTTGAGTCTTTTACATATGATTTTTTCTAGGATTTTTCCTGGTATTTGTAGTAGACTTATGGGTCTGAGGTCATTTACATCAAGAGAGTTTGCCTTTTTGTGTAGAGGGATAACTGTTCCAGCTTTCCATACAGTTGGGAAGACTGAAGAACGTAGGCATTGGTTATATAACACTAGTATAACATCAGCAATGGCAAAGAAAGCATCCTTAATTACAAATGATTTACAGTGTTTTATAGCGGATGGTTTCTTAATGTTAATATCTTTTATTAACTTAATCAGATCAATGTAAGAGATATCGTACATGAGGTTAGTATTCAGAATAGGTTGTCCATAAGGTATGTTGGTCATTGGATCCCCCTCTCCAGGTGGGAGTTTTTTCGCTAGGTCTTCACCAATATTTACAAAGAAACTATTTATATATTCTGCACATTCACCAGGGGGAACAATTAAATTAGTAGTCCTATTCCTCAATTTAATAAGGGTACTACTGGTTTTATGTGGTAGAAGTTTATGTATAGCTTCCCAGAATTTAGCTGGGTCAGTCTTTCTAAATCTTAATAATAGTTCAATTTCATTTTTTTGACTGAGAAAGAGCTCTCGTTTGACAATAAGTTTGTAATGCTTAGCTGCAGCCCAGTCACCATTAGATTTCGTGGATCTGGCTTTTCTATAAAGTTTGTCTCGTACCCTCATTAATTCCAGTATTGGTTGTGTTAGCCATGGCTGTGTATAGTCTGGTATTTTCATCTTTTTTACTGGACATAAGCTGTCAAGTTTAGATATGATCACATTTATAATTCTATTCCACATCTCATTGGCATCGTCCAATGTTACAATGTCATTCCAGTTATATTCTGTAAGCATATTTTTGAAGGCTAGAAAATCATATCGTCTATAGGACCGTGCATATATGGTTTTCATCTTTAGTTTAACCTTTTCACATTTTAAAGTCAAATATATAGGAGTGTGGCCAGATATGTGTACGTCTACCAAGCCAGAGAAGGCAATGTTATGTACATTTGTATAAAAGTGATCTAATATAGTCCCTGATACAGGCCTTGTGATTTCATCGATAACTTGAAATAATTTGTTGCCTGTACAAAATTCATTCACAGTGGCATCTTCGACATCTTTTTTACATAGTAGATTAATATTGAAGTCGCCCATTACAATAAGTTTTCTATTATTTGTTACATCTTTCAAAAGGGAGGTTAATTTATTATATATAGCACCCTTATCTTTACTGTCTGGTGGTCGATAGCATACAAAGATCTTATATTTTATTACATTTATTTGAACATCCACACACAATATTTCAAAATCATTATCTATGAATGAACGAGTGAGATCAGGGGTGGCTATGTAGTGGTCTTTTAGATATAACATAAGGCCTCCAGCATTTTTATCTCTGCTTGGATACCTATCTAGTCTTATATATTGATAGCCAGGAATGTGTAAGTCAGCGTCTAGTACTGAAGGCTTTAACCATGATTCTACAATACCAGTTATGTCAGAGTGTGAGATTAACCTGAAGATGTCTGTCCTTTTACCATATATAGAGCGGGTGTTTGTGCAAAATATCTTTAGACCCTTTTGTGATTTAATTTTATCTAGTACCACCATTTTGATAGTGACCTACAAAGGTATATAAGTAATATGAATGGAATGAATGATAAATGTGAAGGATGACCACAGTAAAGGCATATTCAGACTGTTTGACTGTCATTAGAAGGGGGTCTGGAGCGTGGACAGGATTTGGAGATATATACATTATTATTAAGTGCATTGCTTTATTGGTTATGATAACGTAAAAAAACTAAAATGATATTAGTAAGATTCTAATCATATGTCAATATACCTATTGACTAGTGGGGATAGGTAAGTGCTACTATAACCTAGAGTAGAGTTCAGTCGGTCAGCTCAGCCCAGGCGCGCCCAGAGGTTAGCCCGAGATGGTATATTTCAGTGTTTAATCAAGCGCGTCCACTGACCTAGAGACGCTGTAGGTTTAATATAGAAGATAACTGTTTTTGGACGCGGCTTTCCAATATAGAGGTGTACTTGATAATAGACATTGAAACATACAGTTATAATAGACCAAGGTATATGTACATTTAGCAGGGTATTAACAAAGCATAATATCAGTTTTCTACATTCTAGGAGAGACAGTCTCCTCTTCAGATACTTCTAGTAAGAAAAAACATACAGTCAGAGATACATACACATTAGTCCTGTATCGGCATAAATGCTTTTGGGAACAATTGATATGTCATGTCTAACCGATAAGAATAGTACTATCTTTTATTAGGACTGAATGCAGTGAGCATTCTTTGTAGCTTGTTCGATCCCTGACTTTTTTCAATTTTCTCTTTATCAGAATGTTTTTTGGATTTATCTTGCTGCCTGGTACTCGATCTCCTGTTGGTTGACATGATGGGGTTCTGCACTGTGTTTGAGAATGTGCTAGTAGTAGTTGCTCTAGGGGGAGGGGAGCTGTGGGCAGCTTGTAGATCACTCATAGTTATAATTTGCTTGGTGGTAGCTGGAGTTGTTCTGTTGCTCATGTTCACTGTGGGTGCCTTGGAGACTTCAGGTGGATGGGTGGTCGTAGTTGCCAGTACTGGAGGAGGATGTGTATCTGTAGTCAGGGCAGTCGTTTCCTGGGCAGTTGTAGTCTGGGCAGCGATCGTAGTCTGAGCAGTCTCCAGTGCAGTCTGTACTGGAGGGGTTGAAGGTGTAGCTGGGGTGGAGGTAGTGGTTGGCATAGCAGGAGCAATGGTCGCTTGAGGTGTAACCACTTGTTGTACGTTCACTATATTGGGGTTAGTTTCGTCAATTACTTCTTTGGCTAGGTCTGGATATTTCTCGCATAAGATTCGCATGACCTCCATGAGGATAATACCACCTTTGTTTTTGCCAGGGAACGATCCATTTTTCAGAAGTTTCGAGTTTATCGATGTATCAGTACCCCAGTGGGGGGACGCTACACATTCCAGAAGTTTCCTATGGCCTGTACCTAGTAGAATCTTGAGAAGATTTTTGTCTTGCTCGTACTTCAAAATGTTCAAAGCTAGGAGTTCATCTTCATCTATATTGCGCCAGCCCTCACATTCAAATTTTTGGCATCTAGGGGTGTTTCACAGTCCAAGATTTTTTGAGCTTTTACAGGTTTTCCTGCAAATTTAGCTTTGGCATAGGCAAAGCCCTGCTCCACACTACGAAATGACAGTCCATTTGTGACGATTTTACACTCATAGAAATTTGACAGTGGGGCTAGTTCCCCTTGGTAGGCAACATAGCTATCTGTGACCACCGTCTTAGCATTTGCAAGTTGTAGTTCGGGGGGATGATCTTTCAGAGCTTTATGTGGGTAGTATTTTCCATTTACCAACAGGCCTCTTCCTCTTGGTTTGACATCTATTCCCACTTCTTGACCTAGGTAGGCTATAGACCTGACATCAGATTTTTGCTTTTTCACAGCTGGGTTAGAGTCATCTGACAGAAATACTGATGGTTTCTTGTGTTTTAATTCTCCTTTTCTAGAAAGTATATAATCTCTCACACAGGCCTTTGTCATAACAATCACCATGGTCTGAGTTGCTTTGTTTGGTGGCCCCTGACGGAAAGCATAATCTATGTCATAATAATCAAGGCTTGGGTCAATGCTTAATAGTAACTGGTATGCTATATCTTTGGTGCGTTCCCCCTCTTGATAGGCTAGACCTTCGACTACAATATTTCGTCTTCTCAAATTATTGTCCAGCACAGAGATTTGTTCCTTATTGTCGTCAATGGTAGCTCTATTAACTCTAGTAGTACGTTGCACTTCAGCCATATCAGTTTTCAACTGTTTTAGTTCATTTTCAAGTGCTTTATTCTTGCTTTTAAGTTGGACAAGTTCATCGTAATTCCATTTGGTATTATCACTTACTGTAATGGCTTCCTCTTTGTATAGCTTCAGTACCTCACCTGTTTTTTCCTGTAAGGCAGCTATTGGAGAGTCTTTTTTCCCTAGGTTTAATGTTTGTAGATCTCTGATAGCATCAAAGAAGGGTGTTTGGTCGCTTTCTTGGTAATGTTTCTCCGCCATTGTTGTGGTTCGTAGCCGGCTGTCACGGTGTTGAAGCTAAGTGAGTACAAGTAGGCCCGAGCTGAGACGACCCCTAATATCGCCCACTTGTTGACAACTCAGAGTAAAAACTCCTAAAATAAGGTTAAAAGTAGGGTTTTTCCTTATGAAATCCTTATCGGGCTTGGCACTAGACATCCAATAAGCCTCCCTGAAGATTTGGTGAAGTTGCTGCACAGATATCCTTCAAAATCCCATGATTATCTGTCACACGCTCTCGCGGTAGACTCACTCACAGACGGCCATTACAGCCCCTCAGCGTAGCGTGCATAGGTTAGCAGCCCTATGCACGCTACTTATGGTACTTAGCCTGACCCAGCCTCCTGCTAGTGGCACCAAGTCCTTCAAAGAAAATGTTTGCAATTGTGCTTCCTTTCACATAACCTAGGTCTAACAGGATCAAGTTACCATGATCACTGCATCTGGTAGCCGGAAAACGCTCTTCTTGTAATCCATAAACAATCTTCACCCTTATACTGCTATAGGGATTTCACTCTGCGCAATGGCTTGGTTACATTCCTGTCCTTACATGCTAACAGTCCATCTGTTGGATGACTCATATACTACAAGACTAAAACTGGTTCCTTGGCCACATTGTCACTACCACCCCAGATGTGACGGTTAGAGGCCAGAGTTCAAAGAGTAAAGGTCATACCGAGACATCTAAAGCTAAATATAGAAGTACTTGTCACATCCCCTGCTTTATCTTGATGAAGCTAGCCGATGCCAGCAATGTCTGGTGTCTTGAGGATAGAAGTAAACAGAGTAACTTGAGCAGATATAATCAGTTGATCGAGACTAAATCTAAGGGGTAGTGTCACTTTAAGAAAACAGGCTTTACCCTCTACATTTTCCACTGTGTCTTTAATTAACTTGAATTTGTGCTGTTTTCCTGAGTAAGATTTTAATCCAAAATAGGAGACTGGCCAGAAGTATCAGATTTTAGTCATATCTTTGAAAGGAAAGTATATATGTGATACTTATAGGAGGAAAGTGCTTTAACTGAAATGCCCATAAAAGGACTAAACTTTTCCTTTATCTAGTTACCTCTTGTTGAGGCTACTATAAAATAGAGTTCTGATATGTAAATACTGATGCCTATTGTGCCTGATAACCCATCAGACCCCACAGGATGTCACCAGATTAACCCCTTCATTGCTGCTGATGCATTAATGCATCATTCCCATTGGTCATCATGGTGCACCAATGCACTTCATTGGAGCATCATGCCCACCCTCCAGATTATATGTATCGATCCCTTAGGGTTTGCGTGATGCATCAAGTGCATTAGTACATCATGACGACCAATGGGTATGATGCACTCCTACATCAGCAGCCTTTAAAGTGTTATCTACTTAGTCTTTAGTAACAGTGTACAACAAATTTTCACTTTTTCGAAAAAAAAAACGGAGCTGAAACCAATTAATTCCTATGTATTTTGACCTGGGAAATTCAAAAATAACATCCGTTTTTTTTGCTGGCGGCTCTCAATTTTGAGATACACATACTACCCTGGAATAGCCCATTTCCGTCCTTGGTAGCCAAATCTATATTAGTGCAAAGTACACAAGCAGCAGATTTGACATCAATTCTGATATATTTATATTTGTTTACCATTTCCAAACCCATATCTAATGAATTGCTCATCCTGTGACTCTGTATTATGCGGTAAAAGTAGTAAATATGCTCAAAAGGTTAGCCGGTTGACACCTGTTCGGGACTGTTTTGCCTGCCTCTTGTACACAATTTTGGGTTCATCCCACTTCAGATCCCATTACTAGCCTACTAGAAGAAAAGGTAACCACTTTCTTTGGTAGCATTTTTCCTTCTCTGAGAGGTCCTGTTGGAATCTCTCCCCATTTATGTCACTTACTGGGCCACACCTTTTTGAGTGAAGAATTTGAGGTCAGATGCTGGAAGTGAATCTTCAAGGATGTCTTCCATTTGAGTTTCTCACATGTGCCAGAAGTGTATCTGCACACTCTACATAGTACTTAGCCCTGTTGTATCACATTAATCTTGTATTACTGCTCTGAGGGCAAGACATGACTTCCATGTACTATGTAGCCTATTTGTGGTTATAATGTCAAATTCCAATCTCTTTAATCACATGATTATATGTGACATATACTGGGAAAAGGGACCTTAATGCACCCTGCACTAAGGACCCTTTTTGCAGATCCTGTCTCATATGTAATCCTGATGTTAAGATGCAACCTTAATCACAATAAATCATGTCTGGTTGCTCTAAATGATCCAGAAGTGTTTCAAAGAAAATAACATGGAAATTTGGCTGTCTTTTTAAGATGATTCCCCTTGTACCAAAATGAAGCAATATAACCCCGAAACCAGGGGTTAAAATGTAATATACATGAAATCGAGGCTATTTTGGTGTGGATATATCTAAATCTTGACCCTATTGGCATGATTCAAGTTGCACTACCTACACTGCTACAACTATGCATATGGAGTGTACTAACACCAAACACATAATATTCCATAAAACTGGTTCCAACACCCGGAATAATAGAGGCCTCGGAGCCACTTTTGGGTGAAATATGACTTGCAGCAGTGTCAAAGTTATTGATAATACCCAGAGAGTTGTTGCACAAGCTTGGACAACACTACATAGGTGAACATAGTGAAATGATTGCCCTCAGAGTGAGTTTCAGCATATATGGTACCCTATGGATATCTCGAAATTGAGAGCTTAAACCATTGTTTAACCTCATTTTCAGACTCGGCAGCCTCAAATTAGTTGTAATTGGTATGTTTAGTCTCCTTTTTTTTGGCCATTGTACAGTGTTATTAGGATGTATTTTCCACAATTACAAAGCTGATGATTATTACCAGCCAAGAGTGTATTGGTCCATCAAAACAACCCTCCAGAGATGTGTCAAACATGTAGGGTCAAGCAACATGGCTACATTTTAGCAATGTGATGAAAAAAAGGTAAATGCACACAAATAGAATATGCACTCCTGGAGGGTTAAAGAAAACCATCCTATGTGATTCTCACATTATTCCGAGACTGACCTCATCATAAAAGGGAATGTTCATGGAGAACAGTCAGCAATTGACTCATATTGTCAGTATTCATCAGTTAGCCTTAGTGCCTGCCTTCTTCTTATTTCCTTTGTGCAATTTCTTTCCTTTTTCATGTGGCATCTTAGCCCGATATGAGATGGGAGTCCATTTACCAGAGAGCTTTCTGTTGTCTGTGTTTCACCCTATGTTCTGCCATAGTCCAGGGTCAGCGCGCCAATCCACCTATTATACTCTAAAGGACTTATAGTGTTACAGCATACAGGCAGAATAAGGAAAATCTTGTTGGTTGGATCTCTTTTCTCATCTCTTGCTCAGGTTTCAGAATTTACCCATAGAGCCCCCTGGTGTTTTACAGCAGAAGCGGTGCTTAACTTGGCAATGATGTGTATCCTAGCAACATCAAACAATTTAGCACTCTCCCAGCAGATGCTCTGAGAACTTTGTTTTTTTTTGTGAATATCTCTGGAAGTGATCAGATCTTTGCATATGAGATCTATATCAAATTAAAAGTATCAACAGGTGGGATCTACAATCAGTGAACAGTTTTCTTGATAAATGAAATTGGAATGAGCACCGATTTCTTTGAATCGTGATCGCTCCAAGGTGGTGGAAATTGCAGCTTGACTGACGATCTTTGAGGCTATAAAATAATTTACCAAATTATAGATAAAACAAAACAATAATATGACTTTTTGGAATAATTCAGGTAGGGAATATGTTACACTTTTCTTAAAATTTCTTTTTTTGAAACATAAATGTTCTAGATCGAGTTAGCTGGCAGTTTCCTGCCTGCATCAGAGCCTAAAAATCTGGCTTCATCTGGTACCCTAGGGGTTCTGTGGGCTAAAGCAGTCAGAAAATCTAATTTTAAAACCAGCGATCTAATAACCCCTTTTCACCAAAAAGAAATAACCCTGAAATATGACCCTTGAAAGCATAGATCATTTGTCAGATTTTCCTTTAAAAAACATTTACTTTTGGGCTAGAAATCCTCTCTGACTTATTGCCAAAAAAACCTTTAACAAGGGAGAGGGTATAGTTAACTCTCCCACAAAGTCGTTTGTCAGATATTCCCTTCATGTACTGTTGGGATGATGCCTAAAAATAGCCTCAAACCTGTCTTTGGAAATTGATATGCTAAAATCAACTATTGAATACCTCAAAGATTTCTGCAATAAGTGCTGCATCTACATCAGTGCCTGCAGAGCTATGATAGGTTTACCAAGTCCTATGTAATGCTGACAACATCTTATGACTTGACACAGTGTAGCAAAAATTATCCTTGTCCCGCAAGAACAATCATAATTCTCTTGTTGAAACAAGCCGCAATTAATGTCTCAGTGCTGTAAATTTGCCATTCTTCTTGATCCTAACCATAGTAAAGTGCTGTCATTAAAGGGAATCCCTTCCCATGGGCACTCACTATTACATGACCCTTGCGTCTGAGGCAGGACCAGATGAGAAGACTAAAAGTAGAATGTCTGGCAATGACATCAATGGAGGCAGGTGAAAGGTTGTGACAGCTTCTAATTTGACATTGGTCAGCAGAACAGCTCACCGCTTCGTTACCAGCCTCTGTTGCTCTCCGAGCCCCAACCCAGTCTCCTTTGGCTCCATCTGTTGCACACTATGTCCTCAATTTGTTACTCTGTTGGCTTATGTCACATGGCCTCTGCGGGTTGAGGTAGCCTTACTATGGCCAGAGATCCTTTAACGAGCAAGGTGTGGTGATTTATGGCTTGTC
Organism: Acholoe squamosa; assembly: GCA_949317995.1. Taxonomy (NCBI): domain Eukaryota; kingdom Metazoa; phylum Annelida; class Polychaeta; order Phyllodocida; family Polynoidae; genus Acholoe; species Acholoe squamosa. The sequence continues at coordinate 13,368,402 of OX439042.1, forward strand.
ATGGCTGCCATGTCTGAGGCAGATTAAGCTGTATGTGTCCAGACATGGTCAGTCTAGTCCCACTGGGAATCCTGTCATGAAAAGTTTAGGGTCCTCGAGGTCCCTTGTCCTATCAAAACTCCTGCCACAAATAGGTAAGGGTCATGGTGGTCCTTAGTCCTATCCAGACTCCTGCCACAACTCAGAAAATGTCCTGATTGTACTTAGATATGTTCAACAGTATGTCAGCTTAAGAGGCAAAATGGCCATGAATATCCCTTGGTTACATATTAACAATCTTCGTCCTTGTAGGTAATTTGCTCTAAACAATGGCTTGGTTATATTATTGACCTTATGTAACCAAGGGTCAGTCTATCTTCCAGATGACTGATAAACTATAGGACTGCAACCTTGCTCACCCTACATGTGATGGCCAGAGGTCAGAGTTTAAAGAGTATAGGTCATACTTAGACATCTAAGGGAAAATAAAGAAGTAGTTGTCACATCTCTGGCTTTACTTTGACAAAGCTAGCCGATACCATCAGCATGTGGTTTCTGGGGGATAAGCCATGTAGAAGTAAAAAGAGATACTTGAGCTAATATGATCAGTTGATAGGGTCTAGGTTTAAGGGATGGTGTCACGATTAGAAAACTGGCTTTACCCTCTTCAGTTGCTACTGTTTGTCAGCGTTTGAATCTTTGCTGTATTTACTTGGCACTCCTGGGTAATTTATTTCAAATCCAAATAGAAGAAAGACCGGTATTATTAGATTTACACCTTTGAACAGGAAGTACTATAGAATTGAATTCTGGCACATGACTCTTGTTGCCATATTTGTTTGCTTAGCCTGTTAAGATTCTTGTTGCCACATTGTTCAGTTAGCCTTTTGACCCCCCAAATCCCGCAGGATGATTGCGGATTGATTTTCCTTAGTTTTCATGATGAAAAGATGCAATACTAGCAATTTCTTTTCAGCCAAGATTGAGCACATCATTTCATCAACAAAAAATCTTAAAGAATGTGTCAAACATATTGGATCAGTCAACACGGCTGCATTCATGCAATGTGAAGTAAAAGGTAATGCAATATGCACCCGTGGAGGGTTAAGGAAAACTATCCTTTGCAATTTTCACATTACTCTGAGCATGAACTCTCCATCAGAGAGGGAATGTACCATAGAGAATAGCCAGCAATTGACCCATATTGCCAGTATTAATAAGCTAGCCCCAGTTCCTGCCTTCTTTCTGCTTTTTTCTTTGTGCACTTTTTTCCTTTTTTCATGTGGCATCTTACCTCCATAGAAGATGAGTCCATTTACCGGAGTGCTTCCTGCTGTTGGTATATTGCCCAGTGCTCTGCCATAGTCTTGGGTAAGTGTGTTCTAGGTGACATGGTCTCAACATATAGAGTGTGTTGGATCTTTTTTCCTTTTTTCTATCCTTTCCTGCTTCAGCTTAAAAAATTAGAAAGAAAGGAACTTGGTAACCGCAATTGTTCCTTGCGGATCATTGCATACTCTTGGGTTGCTAAATTAAATAGAATAGTAAAGGTGAATGATGAAAAGTTTTTGCCATATTCTGTCACAAGCAGGTCAGACCTTAGGTGAAATGAGGAGGCAAAACACTTATGAGAGTTCATTTTTACATTTTTGTCAAAGTGTTTTGGTCAATTCAACTTTTGTTCTTGCAAAATATACTAAAATTTCTTTGTATCAGATGTCGTATTGCCTTGGAGCATCAGGATTCACCTTAACATAAAACATCATGATTCAGAACATGAAGAAAGGATACCTCATCATTGCCTTAGTGCACGAAGGTTGGAAAACAGTAACTGCATTTTTTCAAATTTTGTAGAAGTGGAAAAAGATGTGTTCTAGCTACTATACCAAGCAGATACAGCAGTATTTCATTTGGCCGTGTCAGGAAACATTTCATAGACAGAACGTCAGCATTTTCATAGTAGTTAGACGAGGGTTATTATGTTAAAACAGCAGAAACCCCATTTTTGTCAAAAAGTCAGTTACACCCTTCTTGCACTAAGAGAACGACATAATGGTAGGCACCTTTTAACTAGGTATGCTTGGGTACTGTATCATCCTGGTTAAACGCTAGGGTTTGGACAAACACCAGTCCGGTATAAGTGCCTGGGTTATGAGGAGTTACGATACGCCTTAATATACTAAAAAGTACAACTTCAATAAACAACTTCTATAAGGCCTGGAGGGGCAGTCCAGATGGGGGAAATGTCCCCTACAAATCTTTAGGATTTTATCTCTGGCCTAACAATTGGCTTCTATAGACAGTTCTATATGGTCCTGTTTCAGCATATATATCAAGTATATATGCCTCATGTATAATAGAAAGGTGATCTACAAATTACATTTGTCTTTTGCCAATACAGTTCTAATCTTTTCAAGTAGATTTCCCGTTTTCATTAATATCAAAAGGATGCAAATCAAAATCTGGTAAAATTACAAATTCCATTATATCTTATTTCTAAAGATCTGGTGTTAAATAAATCATATTCTTCTCCAAAATGGATGTAATGAAGTAATAATTCTGTTTATGAAGTAAGTCTGATGAATAATAACTAAAGCATGCGTACGTTTTAAGTGAAACAAGAATCTTTAATACACGTCATCACAATATTGAGCAGACTGTACAATTCAGAAACTAAATTCATCAAATGGGCAGGCGATGCTATTGCTATGGTTTATCATTAAAAAGCTGTATTTATTCAGCGATCTGATCACAGTGGGTTCCGGACAATAACTGCACATTCACGGTCAAGTTTACAGGATGTCAAGCGATTGAAATTATCTCATTTTCAGGGTGTGTTATGGAAATAAAATAATAAAAACCAGACTAAAACTGTTCAATCCAGTTGAAATGCACAAAGTGCTTGTGGGATAAATGACATAACCAATTAATTGAATTTAATATTCAGATAAGCAGAGTTTTCCCAGAGGATGTTTTAATATGATTGCCCCTTACTGTAAAACGATGTCATCGAAATACCAGTGCAATCATTGTCCCAAAGTTGACAGAGATCCATCATTATAAGCACAGAGATTCCTTGTACATTTGTGTAACACTGTAGTGCTACCTTCCCAGCAAATTGTCGTTATCTGTCGCCATGATTGGTCATCAATGGTGACTCCTTTCTGAGTGATAACTCACTGCATCATCTTTCGCCACTGTGTGTCAGTCTCACATGGCGATTTATCACAACAGTCGCCAACATGATCTCACTCACTGCGTGAGTATGTGCCACCCCTTGTCATCCCTCACAAAGCATGGTGACTTATCACCACCATCGCCAACATGGATCTCACTCACTCCATCAATATGTGCCACTGTTTGTCAACTCTCATTCAGAATGGCAACTTTTCACCTGCATTGCCACATGGCTCTCACTCACTGCGTGAGTGTGTATCACTCCTAGTCAATCTTCTCTCAAAATGGCAACCACCATTATCACCACCATTGCCAACATTGGTCTCACTCAATACATGAATTTGTGTCACTCCAGATCAATGCTCTCTGAGGATTGCATCATCTGTCACTCACTCTCACTCACAGTGGCAACTTATCACCACCATTGCCAAAGTTGTTGCGACAGCACCACTGTTCAACATGTAGCCTATCTAGGAAGTGTGGGCATGAAGTATAAGTCCCATACGTATCAAATGTGCTTTGTTTCACACTGATTTCCATGTAATACTTCAGAGTTGAATCAAACAAGATTATATAGAGAGAATATCAATTGAATTTAGATAGAGGTATCTCTAAAATGAAAGCAACTATCCATAAACACCTTTTCTCTGGTTACAGGAAAAATACATAGGGAAATATCAATATGAACACCTTGTCTGTGGTTAGAGGGAAGATACATATGGCAATACCTTCTCTGGCAAAACATACTTTGATCTGGCAGATGTGAGGCTGCATGATTACCAATGTCGATGATCATGAGCTTTTCATCTAACAAGGTGAGTGATCACCAGCATCGCCATCACTGGTGAGTCTGAGTGATCACCACTCTCGCCATCCATGGTGAACCTGTGCTATGACGTGGTGTGCGTTTCATCTAGCGAGGTGAGTGATCAACCGCCTTGCCATCCCTGGTGAGTGTGAGTCATCACGATCCTCGCCAATGGTGAACATGCGCTATGGCATGGTGTGCGTTTCATCTAGCGAGGTGAGTGATCACTCGTGTCGCCATTCCTGGTGAGTGTGGGTGATGAAGATCCTCACCCTCTGTGGTGAACCTGTGCTATCATGAGGTACATGTTTTATCTAGCGAGGTGACTGATCACAATCCTTGCCATCCGTGGTGAATGTGCATTATGACGTGGTGTGCGTCTCATTTAGCAAAGTGAGTGATCACTCATGTCGCCATCCCTGGTGAGGATGAGTGATCACTCATGTCGCCATCCCTGGTGAGGATGAGTGATCACGATCCTCGCCATCCCTGGTCAACATATGCTATGACGAGGTGCGTGTTTCATCTAGCGAGGTGAGTGATAACCCGCGTCGCCATCCCTGGTGAGTCTGAGTGATCACCATCCTCACCATCTGAGGTGAGGCCATGTGATCACCACCATTGCTATTCCTGGTGATCTTGTGCTATAGCGACGTCGTGTTCCATCTAGCGACATGTGTGAGCCACTTCACAGAGGTTGACGAGGAGTCACAACAATTTGCTGGGTTGTTAAACTTCACTGTTCAATGCTATCAACTACAGTGGTCCACTGCTCAGTTTTGCGAGGATTCCTGGTTAATTCAGCAGTTATTTTTTTTTACAGTACATTAAATATTCTTAATGTGTGCTGAAGTATTTAGCAGCGCAATATGGATGACCGTTGGTCATTTAAATGCATCTAACCAGGCATTGCTGAAATAAACACATCCAAAATTAGTGTTGACCATTTTTATCAAAGTTGTCTTGTTTAGATGAATACATATATATGGTAGGAATTTATTAATTTACTCTAAGAATTAATTCATTTCATGTGAAGAATCAAAGTCCCTATGTTTTTGAGAAATTGCTTGAAAACACCAGTATTCCAGGTGCCTAGCAAGAATGCCTCCCTCTCTCATGCATCTTCCACTGACCTCATCAAAATAGCCTTGCATCATCAACACATTTTTGAATGGATATTTCAACAATATTATGAATTGCCTCAAACTTACTGTTTTCAACTGAATAACCCTCAAATCTGTAGTACTGTCCAAAAGGATACAGCTTCGGCAAGTTATTCAATGGAACTATACATTAATTCAATACAAAATCAAACAGTGCCTTGGGGCATCGTCGCTGTTCACAAATTGAAAGAAATACATGTATATACATTTTCATTTGGAGGAATCGTCCAATCACTAAGGTGTGCACTTTAACTTATGGCTCAGCCTTTTTGCTGCACCCAGTGGACACAGAACATGGAATCAATGTTGAAAAATAATTTGTCAATGTTGCTGAACTAGTTGGCAACATTGATTGGATGTTCAATACACACGCCCAATGATTATTAAACACAGATGGTGGCGCGTTGGAAGACGCTATACCTCCAGACTCAATCGTATGGTGCCACCTATAATAGCCTCACAGCAAGGTTGAAAAGCCTACAGCCATGAATCTTGTAAATAGCTCATAGTCAAATAAGACCAGGGCCCAACAAGATTGTGCGCTGCAGGTAACATAAAAGAAGGTTTTGTAAAAGCAAAATCTCACCTACAGGACCTCACTCTTTGTTCTGCCTTATGTTGTGTTGACAAAATGTACCGTAAATCCTAGTATATAAGATACAGCTTATGGACCAAAATCACATCATCTGCATCAGAGATTCGTCTCGAGTGAGGATTTTACACTAAAGAATAGTACAAAAGTGATGTAAATCTAACACATGGTACATGATTCATCCTAATTTAGGTTAGATACTTTCTGTGAGGGGCATCCTATACGCATGCATTTATGGTAGTCAGATAGCAAGGCATCAGAAATGTGTCATGTGAGAATCATAAACAATAAAGTCTATTCTAAAATAAGCTTTGTGACCTTTTACTCGAATCGAGTGAGTGGAAGCTGAAGGCTGAAACAGAGCGTGACTGTTTCAGCTGATGAACTATGTACAGAATTTAGAAAGACCTATCCAAACCTGCTCTTGCTGAGTAATTATGCCCTTGTGGGTGTGCTGGGCTTTTATGGAATCTATGGCCTTTTACAGAGGAATCTGACCAGAAAGATAAACTAAGGTGAGATTCTGCACTACACTGTTTAGAACTTAGTGTACTTTTTAGCATTCCAGCATTGGCCTGCTGGCATTAGTTTGTCTATTAGGCCCTGCATCAGACCCAATGAAACAACCCATATACTGAAAGCCCCAAGGTCGTCAGACTGACGATACCCAAATCTACAACCTTAGGTCATCAGATTGAGTACCCAGGGTAGTCAGCCTAATGGGTTTAGGTCAACACACTCACCCAAAGTAGTCAAACTGATTACATAATGTTGTTAGAGTGACAACCTTGGTGCTGACTACCTTGAGTCCTCAATCTGACTACCCAAAGCTGTAGATTTGGGTATCGTCAACTTGAGCACCTAAAGTCCTCAGCGGTGAAGACCTTCTGTTGAAAACTGAAGGCCTGATCATCAAACATCAGTGGCACATACCTGACACCTTGTGAGTTTGTTACATATTGTCAAAAGAATGCCATACACTCATTCTGGGGAGAGGTAGACTAAGGTATTTCATTCCCTGTAAGGTGCTGCCCCCTGTCTGTACCTCTTCTGATGATTATAGGTCCTCAAACTGACGAGTTTAAAGATCTGCAGTGTTTTCAGTGTAGCCTATTTTCCACCCTGCCTTATGTCTTGTTACTGGTGCAAAGGTGCTGATCCTTGGGGCACCATGTATCTAAATGTAGGCTAATTAACATTTACTGTTATTTCGCCTTGGTGCTACTTCCATTGCCGCACCAATTAGACTTGGAATGCAATCACTGGATGTGGAGTCAGTAGAACCTTTTATTGTATACAAACCGCACTACCTACACCTACTGAAACAGCTGCTACTACTGGCTACTGTAAAATTGTACTGAAAAAAAACCATGTGATATAGCCCGAGGCCAGATTCTTAGACAGACTTTTCATTTAGTTGCAAAACAGAAAACAAAGATGAAGTATGGAAAAGAAAATCAAGCATTGGTGCATCATGCTGACCTATGTACAAAATGCATTACTGCATCAGCAGGCCTTAAATGGAGAAAAACTGAGGCATGATGCCATGAGGGCGATTCAATTTTGCTCACTATGGCAGATTTCACTGACTATTTGGTGATCTTACTATGGACGTAGTGTCATCAGAGATCACTCCATATAAAGCGGGTATTTTATCAAAGCTGATTGACAAAAGTCAGTCCTATATCGGCGCGATTTTAATCATAATTTTTTTTTGTGGTGGATTCTGGATTCTGTATTTCCCCATTATAACAGTAATAATAGATCTTTTTAATTTGACTGGAAGTGGGATATGCATCAGGAATATGACCAATATGTTCCCGATTAGAAAATTGGGAATAAGATTTAATCAGGTTTGGTGGAATGCCAGCTTAGGATTGGTCCCAGTTTAATAATATTAATAGAATTGCTTGGTAGTTCTGCTGCCACTAATGTAAGCCTGCATTGAGAGTGTGTGATTGTGGCTTTTATAAGGATTTGAGAGGCGTGAATGACTATTGTTAGTTATATTAACAAAAGCTGCAGACACTTGCTACATCTCGTAAAGTCAAATGGATAGTGAATTGATTTGGATTATGAAGCAATTATAGGACAATTCTTGTGTCAAAACAATGTGTTATGGTTTGTGTCAAGGTGCTTTAAACTTACACAGACCCTCTCCCCTCTCTCAATACTTCCCAATCCATAGTGGGAACTGTCATGTGGGGGCATGAATGAGCAGAATAACTTCCGTACTAAAAGGGGGAATACCGGATCCGTAAAAAGGCGACAAACCTGAGGTTTTTTGTGAACTGAGGTGGGCATGTGGGCAGTTGGTGTACATATGCACTGTCCCAGGCCTACATGGTTGTCTTTTTACATGGGTTTCCACCTCAGTGAACAACCTCTGAGTAATCAAAGGCCATGGTTTGTCTGGCCCTGCCTATCGGACCAGGCAAATGAAAGAACACTTGCTATCTTTTAAGAAGAGTATGGGAATGCAGCCCCGGTAGCAATTATCCCCTCACCCCTCATTACACTTTATATAAAATTGCCTTCCTTCGTCACTGGTTACAGATGTGCAAATTATGACTGTTCAAGCTACCCCTGGGGTACCAGATGAAGCAAAATTTCTAGGCTGTGAAGCAGTGAGGAAAGTGCCAGCTAACTCGACCTGCAATATGTGCATTTCAACAAAAGTATTTTCGGAAGTATGCAGTAATTTCTGCACTTGAATCATTCTAATCTTCCAATATTAAAATTGTGTTTAGTTGATAACTTTTTAAAACGTTTTCTAGCCTCAAAAATCGTTTACCAAGCTGCAATGGCCACCATCTTGGATCTCGACTCAAAGAGATTGGCACCTTTCCCAGTGTTATTTACAGAGGAAACTGCCCTGTGATTAAGGATCTAGATTGCACCCTCCGCGACCTTTAATTTGGTATCTCATGTATTAAAATCTGATGAGTAGTTCCAGAGATATTCAGTAATTCACTGAAACTCAAACCTCCGAGAGTATCTGCTGGGAGAGTGTAAAATTGTTTGTTGTTGCTATGTAACACACCATTGCTAAGTAACACAGCGCTAATCTATGCATTTCTAATGCAAGACACCAGGGGGCTGCACTAAGTAATACAAGTAGTATGTTACACGGGAGTATTAAGAGGTCACTACTTCCCAGCCTTGAAATTTTGTTTCTTTTGGTACCCTAAGGGTACTGTGGGTCCCGGCATTGGGGTGAATAAGTCAAAAAACATCAATCTAGAAAGCCAATGACCATCATCATAGCTGCCCCTCCCCCCATCCAAGTGCCGAAGGCAGTAGTCATCTAATAACTTTGATATCCCTAGATATATTCACCCCTGTGGTGGACAAGCAGTGTACGAATACCTGTCTAGTTCTATGGACCAGCAGCCTTTAAATGCCAGTCCAGACTGAGAAAGAAAGGACTGAATGTTCATGGACTAATGATGCAGTCCCACAAAGTGGGGATCCCACTTTTGGACATTAAACGAATCAATCATTAAATCCCTTTATACTAAGTGTTCATTCATTGCCAATTGCATTATGGTTGCTGCTTCTGTAATACTGTGATAAAGGGCAAAGCTTATACGTCCGGATGAACCCTAGCACGACTTATAGAATATGCCAAAGTTAGGGATGCATCTTATATGTGAGATTTTGCGTTTTCAGCCTGTATTAAACTACCAAAAATAAAGCTCTGGTGGTTTTTATATGTCTAGCATTAGTTCAGGGTGCACCTTATATAAGCCACCAGGCCTGAAAAGACTGCCATATTCAAACATCGCCTATAAGCCATAGCCTGACTTTAGGAGAATGCTATAAGGTGCACAAAGAGTCTGAAATGTTCTAAGCTGCTGGGATTTTATGGTAATCATGGCCATATGTATTCTCTTGAATTCACTTTCGCTACTAACTGACAGGTTAAAGGCCAAGCATGATGCATTAATCCAGCCACTATCAACATACAATTTAACATTGAGGCATCATATATACCCTTCTAAAAGTAACATTTCAGTCTAGATTCATTGGTGTAGCCTGACTTCTGAATGACACCCTACATAACTGAGTCCCCCTCAATGCCCTCTGTTGTCTCAACTCCCTGCAGGGAGGTGATCCTCAAATATTTGACCTTTGTCTGACTTGAAGGACTCAACCAGACAGTGCTAATGAAGACTGGGACCCCCTGGTGGAGATGAGAGGAACTACTGAACGGTGTCCAGTAGAAAACCTGCTCCAGCTATTTGTCAGTCAAATAAAGATGTAATAAATCTCCAAACCACCCTCCCCCAAACAATCATTGGGATCCTGAGATTGTTTCAATGGATTAGCTTTTAGTTTGTCTGATGTGTTTTTAAGGACATTGCACAGTAGAAGGCTTCATCCCTGTATCGTTGTCTTGTTACTGTTCCTGCGTGGTTGACACAAGGATTTTCGAATAAGGGATTTGTATTGTAAACAGTATACCACTAAGTGTTTATACATACAGGTAATGTCTTTTTCATGTCAATAACAAGTTCCCATAGATATAGTGTGACGGGGATTGTGCAATAAGAGCTCTGTGCTGTTCAAAGTATGCCACTCGATGTACACCGATGCATGTAGTAGAGCTTTTTCCTATATGATGGACATTCCCCATCACATTTAACCTGTGCCTTATATGCTGGTATAGAAGGAATATATAAAAATATATCCCTACCCTAATCAGGTTGAAGTTTCCCCTCTGTTTAGACATGTGACAGTCATGGTAATGTCAATGTAGATATTTTTCGCGGAAATTGTGAAAAAGGGATTTTCTTGTGTGCTTAAATTAACGAATTTTGAAAAATAAAGGCCTTACTGTTTAGTAGAGGAGAGATTATAAATAAAACAAAACACAAAGCTCTATTTGATAACACATTATAGCATGCTTAATGAAGATCAATATTTGTAAATGGTATAGACATCGTTATATGTATAGTTATTAAATTTTCACACCTTCTACTACACCAGCTTGCTATTTCACAATGGAAAGTGGTCAGTGGCACCTGCACTATATTTATAACGAATCGAATGAATCCTTAACATTAAACATCTCATCTGTGAGAGTAGGTAGGCTGACTTACTTGTAACATATTCTTGTGTTTTTTTTTCTCCTTTTAAACTGGCAGTGCTCTTCTTATTTTAACTCTTATTACTTTATCTCCAACGTCACTCCTTTTTTTATTTTGTAGATTTAAGGCTTAAACCTTACGGCAAGGGTTCCTCACTTAAGGGGCTACGCTGTAAGGTCTTTCGTATTTCTACACCGTTTGTTTAGAAATTGTATATAGATTTCCTTTTTGTATTTTTTTTCGTTGTATTTAGAATCTTTTACTTGATCACCAAAATATGGGTACTACTAGGCTAAGTGAATTAGCCACAATGAGAGGGCTCAAAACGGTGCAATACAATAAATGTAGCTTGTACTTAAAGCGCATTGAGCTTTTCAAGGCGTTTTAGCATGTAGATATTCTCTGCATCAGTGAGTCCTGGCTAAAGGAACTCCATGATGATGATATAATTATATCGGCTTTTTAGGCAGGATAGAAATCTAGAGAAGGGTGGTGGAGTACATATATAGTGCTTCATTGGTTGTGGTCAACCTGAGAGTTGTCTGAGGTATACTACTGCTATCTAATCTGTTACTAGACATGTGAGGCTGGTTTTTTAGGGCTGTTTGGGTACTCCTAGTTAATTTTTGGACCTTCTGGTTTGATCGATGTAAAAATATAAGTCGCAAAAAAGTGAAGTTTAATTTTCTGAGCCATCCAGGAGACCCCAAATAGGTATTGAATGTACATTTCTTGGTGTTAAACAGTAGTCCCATTGCTTAAGTTGTTGTGTTTGAAGCAGCATTATGATATGAAAGGTCTAAGTACCTCTATGGAGCCTCTATCTATGAGTGACTGTGTGTAACACGCTTGATCAATATTTGGCCAATTATAAGTAGTTTTGGACTGCTGCCCACATATAGAATATACTGTAAGAGTGGAAAAGGATGAGTTTAAGACAGTATAGACAATGAAGACATAATACCTTGAATTTCATGCATATCCAATGAATATTAAGCTTGTGAGAGTAAAGTTAAGGTTTTGTGTTAGGAATTTTTGAAAAATCTCAATCTTCTTAAAATGTTATGTCTCATAATTTCAAAATTCTTCAAGCCTCAGTCCTAATTTTTGGTACACTTGTTCATAACAACTATACTAGTTTGGAAATTGAATATGGTAATTACAGGGACATTATTGAAGAAGTTCTATGTACAAGAAGTTATATCGATCAAGCATGTTACACAAATTACACCTTTTTACTGCGACTGTGATAAAAACTGACAACCTGGGAGTTAATGACTTGAAGGGACCTTTTCATACAGCCAAGATATAGGGTTATCAATAAAATAAAGTCTTAAAATGTAATCCTGAGTTTGTCATGTTGGGCCCCTGACCCCCAAAGGTGGGGCAGTTCACAGGAATCACCCATATATGAGAAATCATATTGCACAGTTTTGCAAATTATATGTTAAGAAGGTAAATAAATACTAGACGTTAATTCTTCATGTTTTTCACAAATGTTGCATTGTTAATGGAGTATCATACATAACCTTATATAGGCAGTTTCTCTTAATCCCATTTAATATATTAACTCTCGCACTTATAACTTTCAGCATAGTTACAAACTAGTAGTCACCCCAGCATCAAAAGGGATTTACAATCCTTAGTGATCATGTAAACCTCCTCTGTATATATTCACATTTTGTACATTGTCTTTGTATCATAACTTTGGTTCCCTTATTGTATTTACCATGTATTATCAGACCAATACGGCTCAGGTGTCTGTACCGTGCAGCTAATAAGAATTACCCTGGTTGTTTAGCAAAATGTATATCATCGTTTCATTATAGATATCATTGATCATGAATCTTAATTCTTTTCTCTTTTTTTTTTGCTTTTCATCTATGAATCAAACAAAATATCGGTGCCAACAATTTTGACTGTCCTTTATTATCACTTCCTCACGAGGTGGATCAGTCAATAAAGTTTGTTAAAAAAAACCCAAAAACCCAAAAACAGGGGGATACACAACAAGGTGCTTACAGACACTAGCCTATATTTTCTGCTCAAATCATATTTGCAGAGGAATGTCTTCCCCTACCCACCCCTTCACCAACCTGGATAAATTTTCATGATGGACATAAATTCAGGAAATTTTAGTTTCCGCAAAATAAACGGAAATAAGCGTGAAATAAACTATGATTACAGTATATAGAAATATTCAACCATTTGTTATTCAGTCTTTTTTTCAGGGGCTTTCTTGTATTTAGAAGCCCCATAAATCCCCATGTATAGGCGCATCTGCTTGTAAGCCGCAATTTCATAATTGTGGAAATTCTCATTCTGTGGTCATATATACTTCAAGCTACTTTCCTATAGTTCCCTCACCATAAAGAGAAGTATTTTTTTTTCTTTTGTTCTGTAGTTGGTTGCAGAGTGATCTTTATGTCCTTTGAGGACCACGTGAGGTCAGACCACACAACGGCTTACCATAACTCCCCATTCTGAATATGGACAAGTCCTGTCCTTATAGTTGTAGGTCCCAGCTAACAAGAGCTTTGCCTGCTGTGTCTGTGCTGTTTGATCATAATTGCAGGTCATAACTCTCATCCCAGGAGGGTGTTGCTCTTATAGTGAAAGGAAGAGCTGTCTAAAAGTGCCCTTGTTTCCAGTCCTTTCTTTTCATGTAGCTATAACTTGTCCACTTTGTTGCTCACAAGTGGTCAATCAAGTATGGTGCTGAAAAAGGGGGATTTGAGTAGGTACCTAGTTGGGATAAGTCAGTCAGTATAATAAACTATAGAGCGTGTGACATGAGTAGGTACCTGGTAGTGCAGCTCTCTCTATTTTAAACAAGGCAGGTGACTTTTCAGACTAATGTGGTGAGTGCAAGTACTTAGGAGAAGCAGTGCACGACTTGTTAAGAAAAGAGGGCACATACTCACAGCTCTTTTTACAATAGGAGCAACACTCTCCAGGCCTCACCCAATGCTATATACCATACCAGCCTGTTCATGCACTGGGGTCTCAAATAGGTAGCAGTCTAGAATATGCATCGGGGGTATAGCGTTATTGAAATTAACCTTAAGCACTAAAAACTGTAACTCAAATAAGCGCATGTCTCATATAAGCACCGGGGTACAGTGGGATTGAAATCTATGAGCGGCCATGTGCATATATATGGGCCACTGCGGTAGTCAGGGTGAAGTGAGTAGCAGTGGCTGAAGTACAGAACACTTGAAACAGAATTGCAATGTCACCAACATTAGGTATGATTCATGCAACCTGATGCAAGTGCATTTGAAAATCAACCACCATCCTGTTATACTATTATTAAAAAGAAATGATCAGGGTCTATTTATAAACAGTCTATGTGGAAGTGGTCATTATCCGTCGATGGGGGGGGCAGGGTTTAGGGGGCATATAAATACGTTTGACCCCTCCTGAGTGGAAAGCATTAAAAACCTTTGACCCTCCACTCTGCTATAGTTCAAAGAAACGCGTGAAAACTTTCCATGCCTCCAGCACAGCGTAAAACGTTTTGACTGCCGTAACCACTTCCTAAAGCATCTTACAAAGAGGAGGTCATTCAATATCCTGTATTGTCCATGTCCCTTTGGTAATGCCCTCATATCATGGCCCTTGTCTTAGAGAAGTCATATTGATGTTGTGAGGCCTGTAAGAGATGGAAAATACCACAATCTGCAACAAGAAATGCGGTTGTTACCACGTAAAAAAACGCCTCCCGCAGTTAATGTCGGTATACCAGTGTTTGATGACATTTCTCATAAAAGCAGACATAAAGAAGATTTCACAATTATCAATTTCTCTATTCAGTAATTTTGTATTGTGAGACCTCATCACATGGGGCAAATGCAATCATCATAGTGCACTCCCGTACCGCTTCGCGGTACTGCCGCTATGCGGCGTGGGAGGAGCTAAAAAAAGGGTTCATCCCTACAGTGGAACTTATAGGAACTTGGCACTTACAGAAATTTGCTGACATGAAGGGATGTTCGATGTGATCCTGTGCTCCCGTGTTTTAGCATTCACACACAGGTCAAGATGGAGCTCAGCATCATAAAGGCAGCACATTGCATGCCAATGGCAGATCCAGCATTCGGAAAAGGAGGGGGAGTATCAAATTGGGGCCAAAGTTTATGCAAATAAACAATTAAGTACTAACAAAAAGGAGGGGGCATGCAGCCCCACGCCTGCTATATTGATCCACCACTGCATGCCCATCGTCATAACCATGCCATGACACCCTATGGGGAGTATATCTATACATTATTTCATTAATAACACTATACCCAGGTAGGCTCTACTGCATTTAAAAATTATCCAGGATCCCATGTCATTCTTGATATGTGGTAACAGTGATCTTATAAGGAATCAGCCAGCGTCACTGTAGCCCTGACAGAATTGCTAACTGTAAGATCGAGATGGGGGAGGGGTGGTTGAAGCAGGATTAGGGTAAGGGGGTTTGTAGAGGAAGTAGCTACCGTAGCTGCACCAATTAGCTGGTGGTCTTCTCCAATATTGACTCAGGCTCTGTACAAACACTAGGGTAGGTTAACCTAAAGACGACCACATACCTAGAGTTGACCACCTGTCAGCTTGTTTTTCTCACTTTCACATGTAGTGCATTGGTCCTAAACCCTAATATCATTAAAATAGAGGTGTTATAATACCCCATAGAATGATGTCCTGGAATATAAGAGGTAATTGTCATTTTATGTTAATACAGTGAAGTTTCCATGTTTGGATGGTTTTTATCATGACCAGCTGGTCGTTTCATCAGAATTTGGTTCGATGATTTGAAGATGACAAGTGCTCACATATACAACATTTTGACTCTAGGCATAGATAAATATCTTTGCTAAATGATAGCATAAGGAAAAGTGCAGAAATGTTAAATACTTTCTGTATAGAACTTATTTCCTATAACATACCAATTTCACCTTGAGATGACCACAATTTCACCTTGAGCAGACCACCCCTTACTGAGTTAGTTATGCATTTCATTGAATAGATACCACTTATAATATAGTATTTCATCCAAAGATTCATGTTTAGAACAGTTTCGGATACAAAATCTCTCTGAATGATGTTCTAATACACACATTTCAACCTTTACTGGAATCCTACTACTAGTAGTATGTAGAGTAAGTTTGTGATACTGAGAGCATGATTATAGAATCAAGAGCTGGGTTATTATAGTGCATATTGCAAATTGATTAAAGCACAGTTAAAACTGCTTTTTTAATGCAGAGTTAGCATTATCACCTCTGTTTTGATGAGATTTAAAATATCTATATATATTTTCCTTATGATGCAGTATCTTTAGCGATGCTATTTTATTTCATATATATTTAAGGAACTTGTTTAATCCTTAATTTGATGTTTTAATCAAAAGGGCTTTATCAAAAGGGTGGATATTAAGTGGTCAATTCTAGGTGCAAAGTGGTTATCTCAAGGTGAAATTGAACTAAATGGAATGTTTGTAGTAAGGGTGATAAACTAGAAATAACATATATAAATTGATTTTCTAAATATAACAGGTACAAAAGCCCAAACAATTATCTTTCATTCAGTGTATTTTGGAAGTCTGAAGACCCAAAACTTACAGAGATATTAGCAACTACAAACACCTGATTGAAAACCTGCACAGGAACGGTCGTTTTTAGGTTAATCTACCCTAAGGAGACTTACCCACAGACTAGTAGTACACTGTAGTATTAGTCTGTACTTACCCTGTATGTGTCACATCCTGTCCTAAACCTGCCGCCAATTCTCTTGTATTAGTCATACCCTAGTATAAGCCACAAACCTGACTTTGGGATTTATAATCAATTAGCCATAGACATGGCTTTAGAATTGGAATGTTGTATGGTGTAAAATACCCTCTTAAAAGCCGCACCCTTACTTTGGTACGTTCCTATAAGCCTCTTACATTAGAAGAGATGATCTTAATACACTCCTGGATGATCACCATGATGCTCCAATGAACTGCTGGCGAGCTCGAGACTGCTCGGCAGCACTTCACTGATGCATTATGCAGTCATGCATAGAAGCCTAGCTATGAAGGGTTAAGCGGGCTTCCCTAGCCCACTTAAAAGGGTCTATTTCTCCTCTTTCCTTTCCCCTCAGGATGTGTGTGGTGCACATATGTGCGGGCACAGACACATTCTATTGTGAAATTATGTAATGTAGTTCTCGCC
Source organism: Acholoe squamosa (assembly GCA_949317995.1). Classification (NCBI taxonomy): domain Eukaryota; kingdom Metazoa; phylum Annelida; class Polychaeta; order Phyllodocida; family Polynoidae; genus Acholoe; species Acholoe squamosa. Next base: position 13,385,417 of record OX439042.1, read on the forward strand.
ATGAATATGACCTTAGCTGTCGAAATGGCGTTAAACATGTATTACTCACTCACTCACTCACGAAGGGTTAAGTAGACATTATTGTAGACACCAGCTGGTCCTAACTTAGTCTGGCTACACTGCAGTACCTTATGTGATTTGTTTCCCTAAGTCTTGACTTCATATACTCCTTGTGTAGCTCGGTTCTCTCACCATCACCACCACCTCTGCTCTGCTCTTCATCTGTAAGTGCCACACTACACTGCTCCTTAAAGGCCATTTTGACTACACTCTTTGAAAAAGTGCCGGTTTTGAATAAACAGCAGGGACCGATGATATCTAAATTTAAAAATAGACTCATAAGCATTGCTTAGATCTATTGGTGCCAGTCTTAAAAAAGGCAAGGGGTAGAGCGTGGTTAATGATTATGGGCACCTGGGTGGTAAAACAGGTCATTATGATAGTCCATACACAACCTAAGTTGTGAAGTTTTTGAATACATCTGGATAATCTGATATTGTAGCTGAAATTATTGGTGAGCTTTGTAATTTATCCAGATCTGATCCAAAATCGTTCTAGCATTAACAAATGTGTATCAGCCCATCACTTCGTTGAAGCATCATGATACAACACTGGTGGGTGACTCGCCAGCACTCATTACCTCATAAAGGGCCGCTAATGCAGAGGTGCATAATGCCCATTGTTTGTCATGATGCTCCAATGAGGTGCTGGTGCTTGGCAGCATTTCATAGGAGTATCATGACAACTCTCCAGGTTTATATCAAACCCATAGCGTTGGACGGATGCTGCAGGGGTGAGTTTCTCACCACTGGGCATGATGCATTAATCGATTAGTGGCCCCTTAAAGTGTTAAATCTTGTCATTGTAAAAGTCATGTTCCATTAACCACTTGATTCTTCTTTCTTTTCTCTCCCACAAGAAGGGAGCTGGAGAGGCTTAGCTTACAAAAAATGAAAGGTTCTCAACACCTGCAATGTGTTTTGTAATTTATAGCAAAAATGGTTTGTTGCAATCAGATGCGATCTCACTTCCTCTTGATATTTTTACTTGATACTGTTATCTGATTCTCTCAATTATGGCAGTAAGTGGATTAAGCAGATAAGCAGCTAAGGATAATCACATCATTGTAATCTTTACCCTTTATGGGATACAGTATACTAGGACATTATGGGTATAAATGATATAATAATGCACTTGGGTAGCCACTGGGAGAACATGTATTATGGCAAACAATGGGGATGATGCATTAATCCAATATGTGGCCTTCTGATCTTTAAACCTTAAAGAGCTGCTTCTGTAGGAGTGCACCATGCCCGATGGTCGTAGTGATGTACCAGCTGGACTGCTTGTAAGCACTTATTCAGTGCATCATGCTGAACCTTTCAGCAATAATGTATCATGAAGATTGATGAGCTTGATGCATTAATGCATTATGTGGCCTAGTAAGGCCTAATCTGATCAGGAAAACAAAGATTGACTCAATAAGTGGATTCACAAAAATCAGGATTAATGTCAAATTAGATATGGTTCATTGGAGTGCAATGATAAGGTGAGCCGCATTAGTATTAAAGCAATGTCAGTTTATTTTTATTATTCCTGCTATGCATGCAAATCAGGGGTTCGTTTCACATCTGACGATTTGTGAATTTTGCTGGTGTTTTGGTGTACAGCAATGTGTACACCAACAGTAAACCTGAAGGATAGACTACATATTACTGTACACATTACAAGTAGGCAACTTTTAACTCACTTATCTTGATCCTCTCCTGTATGGCACACCCTGATCTATGCTGCTATAAGCCGCATGCACCAAGGGCCTATCCATACATATAAGCTGTGTCTGATATCCAAGGCCAATTTTAAAATGGTACATAGTATGTCACTGTACTATTTCTACAATCCCTAGCCAGCATTCATAATAGCAAAACGGTCTGGATATTACTGGTCTTCAGGGGTTTCTCTGATTTCCCTGATTTTTAAATTCCAAAGACCTAAACAGTCCTAGGCCAAACACCTTTATCTAGGGAATTCTAAACCCGCATTTCTGGGAATTTTGTGTTAGGTCAATTTCATCCCTGCATGGTCAAGTTGCCTCAATGTATGCAGTGCCAGAGCTGTTCGAGACCAACTCCTCACTAGTATGCAGATCATGTCTTAACCTTCACCTTGGCTTATATCCTAACTTGATATAAAGTAGGCTGTGTATTGTCCAAGGTGCTTCTGTGTCAAACTGCTACGCCCATCAATGTAGTACAAAATGACGGGTAGGACAGCTGCCTGTGCCTTAGCTTTGGGCATGAGGATGTTCCCAAGTTTGTGATAAGGATTCCTAGAGAAGGAGCTGAAGGTCGATGATAAATGAATTTGAATGAAATGCCAACAGTCCCTAATTCTTTAGCATTTTCTTTGACTTTTGTATGCTAAAGTATCTGGAGTTTCTTTTTTAGTTATTTGCTGAGTTCAGATTTGCCACTGGAGTCGGCATAACACACCCAATGAGAGTATCAAAGGATCAACATGATGCATTAAAGCAACCCTGGAGAATTACTCAGCAGGACTGCATTCATTCATCATGAAGGCCATGATGCATTTATGCACTACTAGCCTTTAAGCCTTTTTTTGAGAATTTTATCAAGGGTAGTTTGTAAAAACATGCAACTGAGACACTGGACTACGGTCATGCCGATCTGCCATCCAGGCAAATTGCTTGTCATGATGCATGAATGCATCCCTGGCAAGCAACTCCCTACATTCAGGCATCAGTCCCAGAAGGTTGGCATGATGATCCAATGAAGTTCTGGCAACCAGACTTTCGAGTACTTCATTGGTGCATCATGATGACCATTGGGCATAGTGCGCCCCTACATCAGATACTGCTCTCTGTTGTCAGTTTTCACTCACTGTGAACAACTTCTGGGTGCCACAGGTGATAAATCTTTGCCTGATTTCTCCTACAAGATTCCCTATATTTTTATCAACAAGGTTGACCATCTCGATATTCCTAGATCCATCCAAAAGTTTTTTTGCCAATCATTTTCAAAAGATTTCCTTGCAAGTTGAGAGATCGAAGTTGACCAATTCTCAAGTAACGAAGATAGTATATGAAAATCTTATATTCAAGGGGCTAATATTGAGCATTTCACAGATTTCACAGCTCCACCCCTAAATGGTTATCATGTCTGCCTGATGGGAGCAATCCAATTAGAGCAGTACTTTATCTCTGACAGACATAAGGTAAGACTTGTGGTGTTATGGTGTGCCAAATACCACCAGAGGTGTTATAAATCCTTTTAAGGGCCTCTGATGCATTATTCCATCATGTCCATTGGTCTGCATGATGCACAAAATTGTGACACAACAAGGGAAAAGGTAACATTACAGGGATTTTGTGCTATTCACAGCCACTAGGTGGCAGAACCATATAATTCAAGAGGGTAGTTCTGCTGCAATCTATCAGAATACCTTCTGTATGTCTTCTTACATATGTGGACAATCATAGACCCTGGATAATGGGCATACACTTCTTTTATAGCAAAATAAGCAAGTCATCATGCCCAAAAACTTATATTTTCCGTGTAAGCTGACAGAAATTGCAATATTCTTAGTTCATGTATATCTTAGAGTACTCAGTTTACCAAGATAATTATTCAATGAATTCACTAAAACATATCTGTTTCAATTGAAATGAAGAGGTCTTAGGGGTCATTTTGGTATATGGAATATCAAAATCTGACAGAGAGAAGTAGGTGACAGTTCCCTGACGATCTATGATGTTATAACATGTGCAGCACTGCTGAGGCCACCTGGTGGTCATAAATAACATTTAATCCCCGTAATGTTATGTTTTCCCAGGTTCTGTCACAAATGCAGCGCTGGTGGTAACTTGACTGGGCTGCAATCATGCATTATGTTGACTCTAAGGGACTGATACTGTCTTAGCAGGTCAACATGATGCTGGTGAATCATGGCGACCAATGGGCAGGATGCATTCTCGCACCAGCAGCACTTAAAGGGTTAAGGTCCAGTATTGCTATAGTGCATTATGACCATTGGTCGTAATGATACACCTATGAAGTACAGGTGAGCCCAGTCACCAGCACATAACTGGTGCATCCTGCCAATACCCCAGTAGTACATGTAGCACTCCATGGGGTGGCCATGATGCAGGAATGTATTTCTAGCAAGTCACTCCGCTGTGTTGCTCCATTCATCAGAACACTCTATGGCCATGCAGCATCAATCTACTATTGGTAGCCTTTAAATGTTTAACCATGTGACAGAGCAGTTAACTGTATCTGCACAGATCTGACATCCAGTCTCGGTACTCGGATGTTTATCAGTGAATGATGCATCAGAGGAAAATGAACACTTAGTAGAGCCAATGGCATTTTGGCCACATTGCAGTCAGTATGAGTTGCTCAAAATATATCGAAAATAGGTGATTCCTGGGATGTCTTTCCAAAAATCGTTTCATATATGGGTGAACCAAACTAACAGACAGATAAATTCTGTTTATTTGTCAAGTCAATAGTATAATCAGGATGCAGCTATTTGAAATGAGGAGTGAATATATACTCAATGATCACACTCTGAAAAAGAACTGTTGAATTTATCAGGGATCTTAGTAAAACTTAGGAGTCAACCACCATAATTTTATTGCAGTAAAGCAATAAGGCTTCTACAAGGAAGCCCCAGATGCCAGTACAGTCCTGGCAAGCACACACCATGCAATCTACAGGAATAGAGAGACTATGGGAGACAAACATGCCGAGCATTTTCAATGTATCTTACATGTCTCATTTTATGCATTAATCTAACCCAAATGCATTTAGTGGCAGCCACATCCAACATACCAGCCTCAGTGTTCTCAGTGTTGTTCCTGAACCACCCGGGTCATCCATGTGAATGATTGAAATACCATTACAACTAAAATATATGGGGGGGGGGTCTTCCTAAACTTCTAAAAAGGTAAACTTTTAGTAGAATTTCTGTATAAAACTGATGGTATGTGTCAGTCTCAAAAAGCTCCAGTATGAACCCATTGACTTCCAAAACTTCAAAATTGTCCTTGGGACCCCAACCAACCCGCCCTTAAAGTCATCTTCGGTCTAGGACCATTATGATTCATGACTGAAGCTCTGGACATTTACTCGTTAATTAATGTTAAATTTATGCATTATGATATTCAATTGGCATGGTGCATTGCATCACTCTGCAGCCCTTGAGGGCTTAGAATTGGCAGATAAAAAATTAGTAACCGTTTATCACACAGGACTGGTGATTCATAATTCTCAATCCTTCAATTGAATAAGTAGTTTATTGTTATTGTTGTTTTTATATTAGGAGCTTTTATTTAACATAAGACACCCCACTACCAATCTTATGGTTTGGGTCTTGTCTGACACCTTTTCCCATGTGTTTCCATAAATCTAGAGGGAGCTGAGTTTTCAACATGATCAATTTACCCTCATTTTGTAAAATAGGACTCAGGGTCCAAATGGGTGGTTGTTCCCTATTCATGCTGCTGAGAGCATTGATGCAGTCTGGAACCCCAGGCATAAAACAGTGTTGCATAAAATACCTAATGCTATCGTCTTATATGCAAATCTAAAGCTCTCTGCACTTTAGTCAATCTGCCCAAAGACTGAGTGTGTCTTATAAGCAAGGTACTCTTTCTAGTACAAGAGGTTCAATATCTAGGCCCTAGGTGTGCTTTGTAGCTTTCTCTTCAACTTAGAGTGCACTTTATACACAGGATGCGCATTATATGCAGTGTTTACAGTGCCTAGGTACCTTAAAATGGGGATGGCCCCTAGCTCTGCCATATATAATATGTAGCTGAACTCAAACACCAGCTTTGCCTAATTGATGGTGTGTCCTATCATGTGAATAATTGGCACAGTTCAATTCATGCATTTTGATGATAAACTCATACCATTTTTACAACTTAACAGCACTAAGGGGGTTTAAGTGGTAATCTAACCCATCTTCCTGTAAGGCGACACCTTTTACATTCCTAGATTCATCCTGACTGCAGAACTGAATAATTCTGATATCAGGTAGCCCAGATTAGAAAATATGAATCGGTGTAATGGAGAGCGACAAGATAGCATCATCCTTTATAATGACCTAGCAAAATAGAGGACAGGTAGAATATAATCATTAATCAAGCCCTTTGTAATTTCTGTTTGTCCATTCCTTGCTTTTTTCTTTTTTATCTCAGTTTCATTCATGAAGTCAATTTGGTTGCGTAAAGCTGACTTTGATTGCCCAAAAATGCAATTTTTATTCATTCTACCTAGATCTTTCTTATTGACTCTGGCCCCTAGATATTTCAAATTCAGACTTTTTCTTTTATCCTTTTTTTCCTTTTGTTGCCACAAAATCAGCCAAAAAATCATATAATCTAAGTTATCAAATATAACACAGCCGGACTCTCAAATAGACATAGACAATAGGTGCTTGCATATACATACCACAAAACTTTGCCTATAAAGCAGGCCTTTTGAGCGCCCATATGGTCAATGGGCACTAATTGTCGTGATTTGGCTGTTTTAACTTCTTTGCTGGATAGCTTGTTTAGAATGGAGCCTATATGTGTTACTATCATTTTATTCTGATAACCCTGTGTTAGAGCTATGTGGGAAGCCCTGGTTTTACATATATCTGATGCATATTTTGGGAGTGAGAGGCCTTAAGTATCCCAAAAGACTTGTTTTTTCTCAATGAAATCTAAAAGTGCACATATAGAGGGGAATTAAAAAGAATTAAGATGGGAGGGCAGATCTATATTTCTAGGTATGATTGGTATTAGGTAAGGCTTTTTTTAAGACCATTTGGACAGGTATAGACTGATTTATTATTTTGCTATATGCAAAAATGTGTTTGTGTAATTTTCGAGGAGATTCGTCTCACGCCCTAAAATGGTACTGCTGTCCTCATTTAAATCCCCTACAATGACTAAAAGAATATGGTATGTTATTTCTTAATATGTACCTGTATATGTATAAAACAAAAATTGGAAGACTCAGCCTTACATAGAGCAGCTGAGATGGATTGATGTATGGTGGGGTAGTCTGAGGGGGAGATTCGTCTCACGCCCTGTCTAAATACATATGCTGCTATTACTGTTAGAGTTTTTATATTTAAGTATCTTTCTTGTTATCCCTAAATACCTACATATGGAAGGATTACAATGCATGAACAGCATTTTCCTGCTACCACCTTGGCCAGAGATATATCTATCTATAACTGGAAGGAGAATCGTCTCATGCCCTGGAGATTCGTCTCACACCCTCTTTTGCAAGGCATATAACTACCAGACCCTCATATTTAACTATCCTTGTTGTGTTCCCTAGGTACCTATATATATATAAGGAATATGACATATGAATGGCCTTTTCCTACTACCATCTGGGCCAGATATATGTCTATTATAACAGGAGGGAGATTCGTCTCTCGCCCGGGAGATTCGTCTCGGGCCCTAAAAACTGCACAAATTCTTACCATTTTCTCTCAGACTAGAAAATGAAGGGAATCAGGGATATTGTGTGTGTTCTATGGTCCATATCATAGGCTAGGATGTCTATTTTGGTTACAATTCATAGAGTGGAGAGTAAATATAATTTTTGATAATGACAAGGGGTGCAACAGTGCACAAAGTTAGGGCGTGAGACGAATCTCCCCTCTCCATTTTACAGTCTATCTTTGCTTCTTAGCTGTACCTTGAGTTTTTATATTTTAACCTACCTCCATATATGGATGTTTTCGTCCCATCACTGTAGTTTACACCTGTAAATTTTTTTTACATGTGCTATCATATTTATTTTTGAGTCCAATCCAGCCCAAATCACGACAAGTGGTGCCTATTGACCATATAAGGCATCGCCTATATTTGATGATAACCCCTATAGCTGTAACTAATATCAGGCTATGCCTTTGAAGCAGGATATAATTATGTCAAATTAACTAGTATTAACCCAGCCAGCACGGCCACATGGGCCCCAGATGGGATTTCTTTGAGCCTGAGGGGCGGGCCCAGGGGGGTAAATCCTGGTAAATGTCAGGGTAGCCAGGTGGGGCCCACATGCACTAGCCCAGTTCACTGTATGATCCTAAGGTCGATGGATCTAGTCAGAGCAGTGACGGATACTCTTCCCATCCTCTCATAGCATTACTAATGTTCCTAATTATCTCTTATACTTGAAAATAAAAGAAATGAAAACACCAAAACATGAAAATCTTTTTGCTCCATTATTTATAAAGTGGGCAAGGGTCTCCAGCTGAAATGGTGTGGACGTGTTGGGACTAGATTCACCGACCTTAAGATCAATAGTCCTGTGCTCTTCCTAGTGAGCTTACAGGGCAGCTGTGATAGTCAGTTACAATCTTAGAGGGATTGCTGAGAGGGAGACACTATTACTCATCACATTGAATAGGGCAAAGTCCTGATGCCTCAATATATTATATAATGTGACAACCAATGATGCATTCAGCTTCATATCTCAGTCATCATCACATAAATCTATTTGATTAAGAATATTAATCTGATTACCCACAACAGGTCGACTAAGGGGACACAGCCAAGAAAATATGGTCTAGGGGGAGCACAGGTATGATTCAGTAGTATTTTCCCTATATTTAAGGGAAGCATGTGCCCCCTGGCCACCCCCTGGCCACCCCCTGGCCACCCCCTGGATCTGTTACTGTTACCTAAAAGCTAACATGTTGGGGTACCTATTCAATGTGATAAAGTAATAGGGCCTCTCATTAAGCTACGTCTCTTCCATTGTAAACACAACTATGAGAGTGTCTCTCTTAATCATGTTTCCCCAATTCATCTTCTATCAGAGAATGAACACTGTGCCCTGTTGACACATGCACTGCAAAAATGGTGTTTAGATTTTAAACATGTTTAGGTCTAAACATGTTTAGAATCTAAACATATGGGTCAGTTAGGTGTCTCATCAACTACACTCTTTTGTTCTTACTACATAAACATTTTTGCTAAACATGTTTAGATGTTTAGAGTTTAAACAGCTGAATAATAGGTGTTTAGATTTAAACATCAATATGTTTAGATGCTTGGATGTCGAATCCACACCAGGTAGCAGCACTACCTTTGAATGGACTATCTGTACACAATTGTAATCAATTGTTGTGACAAGTGTCCCCAAATCCCATGTTTATCGTTGTTTCTTTTTATTGGATGTCATGAGAATAGGAACAGCAATAAAAAATTGACTAGATTCTCCTTACACCAGCATCATTGCCATAAAATAGTCAATATGCTCCATGACTTACACCTATTTCATGTTATTTTGGAATGGATAAAGCAATGTCCTTGCTGCCAAGCTGCTGTACTTTCTCAAGTCTCTCATAGAGTGTACATACATGTGTATACGTGTAGCTGTGGCTGACATTTTTGGAGACTTTGACATGTAGATGAATACCTGCTGATGTCCCCCCAGTAAATGAGAAAGCAAACAAAAGACATTCCTTTATTTTTTCAATGCATACATGTCTGCAAATCCTAACCCTAACAAATCACATAGACATCTAAACACAAAAATTCATAAACATCTAAGCACAAAATTTCATAGGTATCTAAACACAAATTTTAAACCTAAACTCCTACATTTCTAAATACCTGAGCTAAGCACATTGTTTGGCTAAACATGTTTAGGAAATTAATGTGATTACAAAAACGTTGCAAGGATATGTTTAGAATTGTGTTTAGGATCTAAACACCATTTTTGCAGTGTGCTTTTAAGGTGTGGGGATGTGTAAACAAATGTCTCTTTAGGGCATCCGCATGGATAAATCCTTTACCACATTGTGAACACATAATAATAATAATCTCTCCTAAGGCTAGCTAGACAGCTCAACCCTTTACCACAGTGTGAACACACGTGCAGTTTCTCTCATGTGTGGGTCATCATGTGTGTCATAGTGTTACCTCCATCTGTGAACCTTTTACCACAGTGTGAACTTACATGGGATTTCTCTCCCATGTAGGTCATTATGTGTTTCTTTATGTTAATTGACTGACTGAATCGTTTACCACAGTATGAACACACATGAGGTTTCTCCCCTTTGCGGGTCATCATGTGTGCCTTTAGCATATACTAGGGAGATTTTCACTATGACTATCACAGCCCCCTGGTTAGCTCAGTAGGAAGAGCACTGGACTACTGATCCAAACATCAGTGGATCTAGTCCCAACATGTCCACACCATTTTTTCCACTGGAGACACATGTCCTGGCTACCCTAACATTTACCAGCATTTACCCATCTAGGCCAGGCCAACAGGCCCGGAGAAATCCCATCTGGGGCCCATGTGGTTGTGCTGGCTGGGAAACATGAGTCATATGTACCCAATAGTTCTGGACTTCCTTCAAAGTGTGTCTCATTTATTTTATGTGAATAACTTCCTCCCATAGAGATAGCATTGCAGGGCCGATCCGCACACCCCCAGTGGCGTAATGTGTGCCGATCCACCACAGCGGCCGATCCACCACTGCAGCCTCGTTCTGGGTGCATGTAAACATTCAAAATGGCGGACCGGCACTCGTACGGGGAACTACGGTACCAGATTTTGATAATTTCTCCTTATTTAAACCCCTTAAAAACATAAAATAAATATAGAACTAAACTCCCCTGGTGTCCTCGGTGGCCGATCCACCCCTCGTGGTGGATCGGCCACCTCGTACACCACGGTCGTTTAGTTCTATCTATTTGTGTGAGGTGTGCCTTATAATGTAAGATATTACAGTATGTCTATATTCCGGAATGCTGATTGGCCCTCTAGATAGACGTGCTTCATTGGTGAATCAATGTCATCCTATCAATTCAGATTGGCTCACAAATGGTCCATTTATTCAATTTGCAATAAGGATATATATCACATATCATTTTAGGCAGCAATTGCAGACGATCATTACGATTCATAATATTAACAGAGTTTTCCCTATACCTTGTAAATACTTAAACAGCAATAAACCGGCAGTCATTGCCATTTCTTGTATGACCCATGTTGCTTTGATGAGTAAATGAGTTGTTTCAGTAAATTTTATGTGTATAGGAGAAAACATAGACCCTTTTCAAATTCTTTCAAAACGGTGTCAAAGGTAGTTAGCATTCCTGCTAATTTTGGACCAGTCAAGGGCATCTTCAATTCAAGATAAGGGCATGGATAATTTTTGGAGTAGGGGATTCTAATAGAGTGTGAATGGTAGAGTGCAGATGGAGAGGACTGATTTGGATAATTGACAGGTACATAACATAATATCCACCAGTAGTCTAACAGCCTCTCAATATCTATGTCTAGCTACTCCTGCAGGTTGAAAATACCTATATCCACAGCTCATTCCGTGTGAACGATATTATTACTTCGAGGCTTGAAGGGCTCAAAATTCTTTTTTTTTTGCTATTGAATATCTCAACAGAAAATGTGAGTTTAGTTGAAAAGCGAAGTCGCCCAATGAAAGTACTGGTAATTTTAGTTCAAAGTAGAATTATACTTCATGAATTATTGCAAGACTTGGGCTCCCTAAGGGCATGATTCATTAAAGCATTGTAGACCTGGAGGGTGTTTCTCCTATAGTAAAAAGAAGAGCTGGCTAAAAAGGGGGATTTGAGTAGGTACCTAGTTGGGAGAAGTCAGTCAGTATGATATACTATAGAGTGTGTGACATGAGTAGGTACCTGATAGTGCAGCTCTCTCTGTTTTAAACAAGGCAGGTGACTTTTCAGACTAATGTGGTGAGTGCAAGTTGAATGGTGAAGCAGAGCATGACTTCTTTTGAAAAGAGGGTACCTACTGACAGCTCTTTTTACCATAGGAGCAACACGCTCCAGTTGAAGCACTACATTGGCCTGATCTGGCTAAGGAAGCTCTTCAGACTGAAATCACTGCATCTCACTATACATAATGGCATCTATAGATATGATAATATGAACGTAGCGTTATCTGTAAATGTTAAGGTATAGGGCATTAGCACATTAGGCTATGGAGGCCGCCATTAGACTCCGACTGCACTATGACTAACACCTTCAGCCCCCATCTCCGCAGTAAATGCCAGGGATGCTTCCCATTGGTCAATAATACAATAGCCATGTGCCGTATACAGTCTGATGGTATACAGTCCTAAATGAAAGGTAGGACACTCTCTCCATAATAATTGTTATGGAGAGCATATATTTACGTTCCATTACCTAACACTGGTCTGTCTCTCTTTTTTAATATCTTACCATAAATCTTAATTTACTAGACGTGCATAGTTGCAAGTATGTAAATGGTGGAATGAATAGCCTTCAATTTCTAAAAAAAAAAACAATCAGCTTAAATGGCATCCAATGCATACTTAAATGTAAAACTAGCGGTGCGAAGCAAGCACAATTATAATGCATGGACATTTGACATTGGACTATTATATTATGGGATCTGAACATTGGCGTGTTATTGTGGTGCTGTGGTATGGACATGTAAATGTGTCCCTTAGGAGATCCACCAGGCACGACATCCTGTCATACAGATTAGGATCGAGTGAGGGGGGGGGCACAGCTAGCCCTTTAAAAGCATTAATACATGATGATAACATGATGCCTATAGGTCATCTGATTCACAAATGCACCCTATATATCAAGGCTATGCATCACGATTGTAAGTGTGCATCATGCCAAACCTCTGGAGTTGATACATTCCTTGACGGCATTCCTTGATGCACCAATGGTCAATGGAATCTTGCAGCAGCTCAGCAAGATATGCTTTCACCCTCTAAAACCTCAATTATAGCCTCCAAGTCCCTTTCACCCCTGGCCTTGTCCACTATAATGCCCTCATAGGGGGGTGTCTACTCATGACAAAGGGGCGTTAACAACATTATGTATGTTTTGTTCCCTCTAAAGGGTTAAGTGTCTAATATTTTGTTAAGACCCAGAGATTTAAATATTTGTAGATCCTTTCCATCTAGTCAGGTTCTATAAGGCCCCTCGATGTCTCAATATAGTTTAGACCAATCCCACAGCCATTTTCCGTGCATCATTCCCTAAATATGAGCAGATCACTTACAATTATGTCAAAATCTTTTTTAACCCTTTAACATTGGAGAAGACAACCTGCTAATTGGTGCAGCTAAGGTACCTACCTCCGCTACATCCAACCCTTGTCCCCATCTTCACCCACCCCTCCCAATCCTTAAGGCGACCGCAGACGGGACCGACTGGGTCTCTAGTCAAGGAAAGATTGTCCGATCTGGGAATATCAAACATGTTTGAAATTGTCACAATCGATCAGACTTTCGCGCAGACGCTCCCGATCGAGTCGGCCCTGTCTGCGGCCCCCTTCATACTGCTCAACTTGCACCACGTCTGTTTAACCCATGGTGTCTCTGTATGAGGCAGTGCATATGAGGGAGTGGTCATTATTTATCAACAGGGGGGTGGTGGGTTTTTGCGCATATGCACAAAATTTTTTTACGCTCCCCCCTTGGCGGCAGTCAAAATTTTTTGCGCCCCCCGTGCCAGAGGCGCGGAGAGTTTTTGCGCCCCTCTTTGATCTATAGTAGCGCGCATGCTTTTTTGCTAAAAAGAGGGTGAATTTTTTTAGCCCCCCTCAAGAAGGGTCAAAATTTGTTTAGCCCCCCTCGCGAGGGGTCTGAAAATTTTACGCCCCCCCCCCTCAAACCCACCACCAACCAACATTGGCCTGATGCGTTGGGCCAACGTTGGCTAATTTTTGTGTACTACCTGGGCCCAATGGCTTCTGCACTGGGCGGCAAAATCTGTGGTGCCATCTGACGATCCGTGGCTGCATCTGTGGTGTCATATGGCCATGACCTGTGACCTATGACCTACATATGGTGATACTCTGGGAGGTTCAGACGCGGAAGTTTAGGTCCATATAACTTAATGGTTAATTATTTCTTTTAGATTATATCTTCATGGGTTATTGTATGCATATATGGGTATTTTATTGCGCATCATCCACTAACAATCACAGTTACATTATTTCACCCCTTATTGTAAAGGTAAACAATGGCCAAAAAAGCTTGTATTTTTTTCAATCTCGTCGTCATGCACACTTACAAGAGCTGATTAGGCTTTAAAAGGTTTTTTTTTCAGATTTAATTAAAAACATAGAACTGGTTTGTTTAAAGGGCTTGCTCATGAATATGAGCACCTGTTAACATTAAAAACCTTGACATTTAAAAGAAAAATCGAGTTAACTTTGAAAAAGAAATACAATGGTCTCTTTTGATTAATCTGGTACTGGCATGCACTAGGCCTAACTCAATTATTATGCTTGCAAAAACCTACCAGAAATGCAGCAACCCCATATTAATATGGGGTAATAACACAAAATGCATGGACACCACCTGCTTTTCTGGGTGCCGAGATTACCTATTGCATAGGAACAGTTAGTGTCCTCTCAGTTGTGGTACACATTCAATGAACATTCAGCTAAAAGGACAGCACATTTAAAACTCTTTTCATTGTAAAACTCTTGTCCTATTATTCACGTGATCCTCCTCTCTGTCCTCACCCACATGGATGGAGCTGGTGAATTAAACTATTGTAAAAATCTTATCCTATTATCCACTTGTTTCTTCATTCTTTCGTCTCACACAATAAGGGAACTGAAGAGGCTTAGCTTACACAAATAGAAAGAAAGGAAGGAAGAAAAGGTCTCATTACTCTTGTGGGAACATTTTGTATTGTGTTTCACAATTTATAGCCAAAATGGTTTGTTTCTATCAGATGTGAACTCACCTCCTCTTGACATTTTTAGTCAATAATTATATCACAATTTGATGATGATAAACAGATCTAACAGATAAGCGTCTACAACTAATAATTTCATAGTAATCTTTACCCTTTAAAGGTTCCATAATGTACTAATGGTAGAAACCTGTTAAGATAATGCAGTCAGGTTGGTGTAGGTGAGTCTATGCACCTGGGCTGCATCCAGACATCATGCTGGCCCTTAAAGAGTGCATCATATCTCAAAGGGTTAGTTGTGTATAAACATGAGTGGTGCATTATGGCGACCAATTGGCGCATTAATGCATTATCATGCCTTGCAAGGCTTAACCCATAAAGAGCCACTAATGTTGGAATACACTGATGCACCAGTGAAGTGCTTGTTCTCCCATGCAGCTTCCTGCTGCATCATGCTGACCCGTTCTGCAATCATGTATCATGAAGACCATTGGGCCTGATTTGGTAATGTACCATGTGGCCTATCAAGGCCTAATCCGATCGTGGAAACAAAGATTGACTCAAAAATTGGATTCACAAAATCAGGATTAATGTCCGAATTCATATGGTCCATTGGAGTGCAACAAAAGATGGAGTCGCATTAGTATCAACCTTTTAAGGACCGCTTATGCATTTGTGGTGGTCCCGCGTCGTCTTCGAGGTACCTTCGTGGTCCTCGTGGGCGACATCGAGAGCACCTCTATTACCCGACGCCTGGGGGCGCTGGAGTCCAGCGCCACGTCACCACTTGGTCACGTGGCCCTCGACTCCGGCGTATATAAGGCCGTTGTACGGCCTTCCTGAGGGTCAGTCCAGCCCCGACTGACCATCGTGAGCGATGGTTGGCGGCTGCCCGGCTACCATATCCTAGTACTCCTCTGTGCTGCTGCACAGAGGAGGTGCATGTGGAATATCAACTGTAGACACTAGAAGGCCTAGTGTCGAACCTGTTATAGAGTTCAAACTCTGCCACCTGTAACTGTGATCGAGAATGGCTGATGCCTATGTGTTATTAGACAATAAAGTTTTAACTGGAACCTGAATAGTTGTTCTTCGTTGTTTATCGAAAGATTCAATTAAACATCGAGGGGTAGAACGCTACACATTAATGCATCATGTCCATTGGTCGTCATGATGCATGAATGCTGCCCTGGTGAGTTTTTTGCCACAGCTGCACTCAACCATCATGCCGACCCTAGAGGTTTGACATACACCTGGAGGGTTAACATAATGCAGCAATGGTGTGGTAGTGAGTAGGCTTACCAGCACATCATTGATGCATCATGACACAAAATGGGCATGATGCACTCCTGCATCAACCGCCATCAAAGTATTGTAGGATAATTAGATTGTCTCTGATTCCTGCTTAGCATAATACAACAGGTGTTTATTTCAATAAGACTGATGATCTGAAATTTTATTGAAGATTTGCTGTACAAGATGCTGATGGCTGCATGTTGCCATACTCGTTACATTAGGCAAATCTTAAACTTGCTAAATTCAAATCCTCACCTGGACAGCACACCCTTATCTAGGCAAATTCTATACTGTACTGCAATACACTGCAGCAAGAGGCTATTCCTGCACATAAAGCTGCATCTGATACTCAAGGTATTATGTATGTTATATTGATAAAAGCAGTCAGTATCGTTAGTGTTGCAGCGCAATCAGCTCAATTGTTGTGGGACCTGGATGTGAGAAGCTCATCACAGCATGCTAATGGGACTGCAGGCAGACCCAACCAGGTGGGATGTCTGCTGGGAATATCCAATCCAGTCGATTAATATCAGTCATGTTTCATGCCCTCGAAGAGATTAGGACTGTATTCCTTAGATACCGATCCAGTCTTGCCCAAGTGCAGTTGCCTTTAGGTATTGAGCTGTAGGGAATAAGATGATGTGGTAACCCATGGATGGCAATATGGAGCTTTAACCCTGTAAGGGCTACCGCAATTTCAATGCACCAAAAGTCATAATAAAAGTGGAATTCCATCGTGAGAAACATGATACCTATCTTATAAGCCAAGCCTCATACCATAAGCCCTAACTGCACCTCATAGAATGTGACTCTGGGTCCACCTTATAGGCAATGATTATCTACCAAAGAGCATAACTAAAGGTTTAAAAACCTACCATAAAAATTACTATGAGTCCAAAGTCAAACCCTAATTGTAATTTTTAGCACTTCCCTGACTCAGGGTGCAAGTGCATGTTATTCATGAGTACTAGACTCGCCAACCCTAAATACATGAATGCAACAAGCTGAAATGAAACATTGTAAGGTTTGAACAATGAATATCAAGGGTTGCTATGTGCTATCTGTTCTATTACATATCTACTGTCACAACATAGAACCCCTAACAATCAATAACTGTAACAAGCAGCAGTGCAGA
Source organism: Acholoe squamosa (assembly GCA_949317995.1). Lineage (NCBI taxonomy): Eukaryota > Metazoa > Annelida > Polychaeta > Phyllodocida > Polynoidae > Acholoe > Acholoe squamosa. Next base: position 13,402,570 of record OX439042.1, read on the forward strand.
CAACTAGAACAAAGAACGATAATGCATTGCAAAGTAACTCCATCTTCTTTTTCTTATTCCTTTCTGTGTTGACATTTATAGATCTAGAGCCAATAACAAAATGCTGTGAAATGTTATGAATTTCTGCAATAGCATGAAGATGAGTGGATCTGATTAGATCTTTAGATCAGAAACAATTCATAGTCAGTGGGTTGGCTGTCCTGATTCAGCAGTTCAGCTTATGTGATGTTCAATGTAAAGCGGGATTATGCATTTGGTACCCACTGAACTGTCATCTATTTCCTTGATATTCATGGCAATTGTTTTGTACAGAGGAGAGCTTAATGGAGCAGTAGGGGTTGTCCTATCTATTCTGTTAAGAGAAAACAAAGAAGAAAAGAAAACTTAAGTATGATGAGCCACTGGATAATCTGACCTGTACATTTTATCAATGTGTTTTCATATTACATTACAATTTACAGTGCAGTCAATTATGGTACATCCCTTGGTGTAGGACAAATGTATCCCCCACTTTCCTATTATCCTGCACCCACTGCAGTAACAAAGGCTTAGTATGTTGAGAAAACTCCACTTTATGAGTGTAGTGATCCCCGAGCAGGTCCTCTGAATGGAAAATGGGTGTACTTGAAATCCCCAACCCCCCAAATCTTGCTCACCAGAGAAGAATATCTCCAAATTGGCCACTGTATTCCTCTATAGGTTAAGGTTGAATCACAGAGGATGGTGCAGGAATGGGGCCTTCTTTCACCAGTCTCAATCATCCAGATGGCCCCTTGTGGGGATGTAGAGTTTTGAATACAAATTTTGCTATTTGGAAATGTTCCGGCTTTTGAGATTTTAGATTCCAATTTTGTTACTCTTTTAGGTAATGTTCCGACTTTTGAGACCATTTATAATGGGCCAACTGTTTATTTAATTGGTCAAAATGGGTCAGATATTTTGTATTTTTATTCATAAGAGGTCAAATTTTAAATGACACATAATAGGCCACTGTGCTAGTTCTACAACCCCTACCTAGCACTCACAATAGCAACAGCCAGGTTGTGACTGGGATAAATGGAGATGGAAATCTTAAGGGGGTTTCCCTGGCAGTGGCAGATACAGAATTAGGCAAAGTAGAGGGTGTGGCCCAAAACAAAACAAAATTGATGTTGAAAATATGCTATCAAACTTTAATATGTTATTAAATGTGCTATTATGCTCCCCCGCTAAAGAGTAGGGGAGCATGCCCTCCCAGAGCATTGGTTATGGGTATGTTTCTATGAGGTCCTTGAGTAGGTCTTAGAAGGTTGACATGAGATTTTTATTTATTGTTGTTTCTTAACTGTTTTCGGTTAACTGTTTCTTAATTTGTTTGCATTTGCAGAGGTTTTAGCTTTTTCTTTGGTTTGAAATCATGAGCGACATATATGCTAAGGTGTCTTGACATTCTGTCAGAAACTGACAGAATACAGAATTACATAGACTTTTCCCTCTCGTTCATGTCTTCTAAGAGCTGTTACTGCCTTACTTTAAGGCCTGCAAAGAGTGTTACTTGCAGATACCTAACTTACTTATGCCCTATTGCTGGGGGTCTCATATTATCGTAGTGGTGGTGTGTGGTCGTAGTACCTTCAGAATAGCCTCCGGATTTCTCTGGCTGTAAAGCTGAATGGACAGAAACCATCACCCACAAACTTACTTTGACCTTTGCTCTCCCTGACCACCTTTGTGTGGCTCAATTGGTTAACAGGATATTTTTACTGGTACCCAATGGAACCAACAAATCCATCTGGTTAACTCAGTAACTTACGCGATAGTGGCCCAGTAGCAAACCCACTTTTCTATTCATGTCTGTCCTGCAGCACGTTGCATTACTGGCCTATAACCTGTCGAAGGCCACTGATGCAATAAAATCATCAAGCCCATTGGTCATCATGATGCATGAATGCAGCCCTGAGAAGTAACTTACTAGGGGTTGATACAGTCCTGGAGGGTCGGCATGATGCTCGAATGAAGTGCTGGTCGTCAGACTTGCCAGCACTTCATTGGTGCATCATGATGACCAATGAGCATGATGCATTAATGCAGTAGCGGCTCTTAAAGGGTAAAGCATTAGGCCAGGGTGTCTAGGGGCACTTGTCTGTCCCATTGTACCTCAAACTACACCCAGAGGGACATACAGCTACTGCTGTCTGCTGTCAATTCTCACTCACTCTGAGCCACTTCTAGGTGCTTCTGGTTATAGATTGGGGGATTGATTTATCTTACATTTAATTGGTAGGATTTACTAAATCTTGTAATTACAAGGTTGACCTCATGTGAATTCCTAGATCCATTTGGATTTTTATTTCAAACATTGGGGCTTCAAATATTTTCAAGAAAATTCCTTGTAACACAGCTTAGAGATGGAATTCTTCAGAATTTCCCCTCATTAGGAATTTTACTGAAGGGGTTTCTAATTCAGCATTTCAGGGAATTCTTTTCCTCAGTTAACCCAGTTTATGTAGGGCCTAGAGTTTTCTTAGGCTTCATTTAGAAGGTATACCGCTTCACTGCATAATAAATCTACTACTACACCCTACAGGTAGCAGGGATGCCTGGTCGACACAACAGTCATTTGGCAGACTGCACCCACCGTCCTCAGCTTCGCCCTTATAAATATGCTTATCATGTGTGCCTGATGGGAGGTATCCAATTAGAGCAGTGCTTTATCTTTGACAGACATAGGGTGGGACTTGTGGTGTTATGACGTGCCATATGCCACCACAGGTGCTATTAACCCTTTAAAGGCCAGTATTGTAGTGGTGAATTATGACAATTGATACACCAATGAAGTGTAGGTGATTTGATTATCAGCACATAATTGGTGCATCATGCCAATGCACTGACAATGAGTCATCATGATGCACCATTGAAATGCAGATGAGTCTGCTCACTGGCACATAATTGGTGCATCATGCCAATTTACAAGGAGTGTATCAGACTGCATGAGGTTGTCATAAATGTAGTTCTGGCAAGTCACTCACCTTTGCTGAATTGATTCATCAGAACAGCCAGTGGCCATGCAGCATCAATGTACTATTGGTAGCCTTTAAAGGTTTAAGAATCTGACAGAGCAGTTATTGCATCCGGGTGGATCTGACATCCATTTTTGGTGACTTAAATGCTTATTAGGGAATGATGAACGGTAGGGAAATTAACACTTATAGGAAAGTAAATGAGGTAAATTAACGGCATCACAAACAGCATGAATCTATCAAAATTGATGGAATGAGTCCATTAACCAAAAGCAGTGTGGAAATGATGAAGTACAGGTGATGACAAGGATGTCTTTCTAACAAGTGGGCTAACCAAACTTACTGACAGGTGAATTCAGTTTATTTGTGAAGTGATTCGTGTAATCAGGATGCAACTCTCTAAGATGAGGTGTCGATGAAGTCAATGATCACACTTTAGATCAGAAGTAACTGTTGAATCTACCAGGGATGCTTGTAAAACTGAGCAGTGAACCACTGCAGTGAAGCAGTGTGATTTCTGCAATGAATCCCCAGATGGCAGCACCATGGTATAAGGAATCTTTGGAAATAACAATGAGTCTCTGGCAAATTTGGGGGGGGGGGCAGGAATTTCATCGTTGTCTTGATGATCTTTTATCTTACAGTGCAGACTCAGCTACACAAAGACAAAGTAGATTTTTGTTTTTGGTCTTAAACATTTTAGAAGCATTAACTTAAAGGCTGTATCTAGTCAAAACGTATCCAATCATGGTAGCTATATATATATATAATATATATATATATATATATATATATATATATATATATATATATATATATATATATATATATACACTTGATGATGTCAAAACAAACTAGAGGAATAGAAAAACAATTTATCTAACATGTCTTATTTTATGCATTAATCTATTCCAAATGCATTGGATGGCAGTCGCATCTTATATACAAACCTTAGTGTTCTCAGCTTTGTTCCTGAACCACCCAGGTCATCCACATGATAGTCCAGGAATTTTAGACTTTCAGGTTAAACAAATTCGGAACAAGCTGGTTTTCTCAGAAAACATGCCCAGAAGGATCCTAAAACACATACTAAAAGTCTCCCAAAAAAACCCATTGTGCTCGCTCAGAAATTCAAGATGGCATTGATGATGGTACTTATCCTACATTTCCTACTCTTTCTAAGCTATATATCCGGATAGAAATAGTTCAAATGGTAGCAAGATATGACTGTATATATTTTGATATCCAAGGACTATATAAGGGTTACAAAACATATTAATTACCATTGAATGAGGTGTCAAAAATGGCTGCCAGTGGTGATTGTACAAGATTTTAGTTAGAACATCAAATCAGAAGACTGTGGCTATGGCACCTGGCTAAAGATACTATATTAATTATTGTAATACTGTATGAGGCGTTGACTAACGCATTTACTATTTTAGGCACTACAAGTGTTTATTTTGTATAATCCAGGTATGTTATACCTTTGGAGTTAGTTACTCTAGGTAGGGGAGAGGCTATGCCTCATATACACAGAATTTTCCTTAATATTATCATGTGCTGAGTTGCTCTCTCTATATATTCTTTATACAAGTGGATTTGTGCAATCTTTGTTTGGTTAAGAGAATAAAGTAATCAATTTTAACATGAATGTATAGAGAGACTATCCTATTTCCAATGGTGGGTGGGTCTTGGGCCTTTTGTACCCTTAATACCTGTGAAGTAGCTATAAAGATGGGGTTCGTAAATGCGTTAGTCAATACTTCATAGTCTATACAAGAGCAGAATTTACCTTATTTTTAGAAGTAGGTGAGCTCTTCTTTTGCTTTTTATTCAAATTATTTTTTTTAATTCAGTATCTTTGTAATTATTCGAAAGTGCTTACTTCAGATTGCTTGAGGGACTTACTTTTCAGTTAGGAGCGCTGTTATCTATTTCAATGATGATTATCACTATCACGGTGGTGATGTTTAAAATATATCGATATTTAGAAAAGAATGAACTCATAGGACAAAAATGAAAGGACTGGTAGATTATAATTCCATTCCCAATCCTTAGCTCCTATATGAGTACTAGTGACAACTGATCCTCATCCTAGGGCAGTGGCCAAAAGTGATCTCCCACTTTTCAGACCTGATGTATTTTCAGCCATCAGGCAGTTGACTCATGAATATTCCATATTTTCAATGGATATGGATTCCAAAATTGTAATTGGCCATAACTCTGGTTCAATTATGAAGAATTTAAAAATTCTTTCACAATTTCAAAGAGCTTGTGCTTGCGATAGAGGCCCATATAATATTTTATCAATGTAATGCTTTTGTTGATGCGATAATCCAGAAGACTCCAGAAATGCTGATACATCAATTCTATTGGCATCAATGACACTCCTATTTTCAGTATCGGTAGATACTCAATATTTCCTCCGAAAGGAAAGTAGGAAACAAGTATCTTGATTGCACTATTAATATGGATATCAAACACTCATAAGTAGTATAATTTAGCTGTTGGCTAACATCACCCACTGTACCATGACCATTTTACTTTTATTTGTTATTTTCTTGATGATGTGGCAATTCATGCATCAAATGATTACCACAACATTACAGCTGTAAGCTAACCTCATGTATACACAGACTATGACTTTGAAGGGAATACATTGACCTACATAAACACAATTTAGATGTTTTTTTCTCTATATAATGTAATACTTGAAAAGCCTGACCTATAGCCCAATTGTGAGCTTGTGGTAAACAATTGACTTCAATGATAAATAGACAGCAAAATTTCCAAAAAGCAATTGTATGTCGTTGAGGGTTTAAGGTAGTTAGATATATATACAGAGCACTGGAACTGTGCAGCTGTACATAACTTTCTTGTGTTAGTCAATGCTTCAGAGAGATTAAAGTGTCAGTCAACATTACACACCATGCTGCATGGATTTATGCCACCCATTATATAGAGGAACTCTGTTGTTTAAGTATTTTGTTCTTTTCATTAAAAGAGATAACTTATGCACAAAATAATGATGTAAATGCACACAGCATGGGTGCTGTGTAGATATTTTTTTCTTTTTTATGCGTTAGTCAACGCCTCAAGAACTTTGCTGTTAGTCAACATTACATGCAATGTACCTAGGATCTATTACCTTATGTATGTATAGCAAATCTCTCTCATTTCAATGTGTTACTTACATTATTACAAAGAATATTTATGTGTGAAATAAAAACTTAAATGTGCTTAATATGGGGGATGTAGAGATATATAATTTTGTTTCTGGGTTAGTCAACGGTTCGGGAATATTTCACAAATGTACCATGAAAATGTTTATTTGACTACAGATGCAAGTGTTTTCCATATTTTCCCAATTCCTTTTTAACACATATGTGTAGAAAGTGTTATATAGTAACCTCTAGATAAAATTTATTGTAATTTTGGCAAAAGCTAAAGGGGTTCTTTTTTCATCCATTTATGCGTTAGTCAACGCTTAAAAAAACTACCCAATCTCATTTTAATGCCCACTACCTGTATTTTAGGAACTAATGAGAGGTTTAAAGCACTCCAGCCTTTCATTCATTGTTGATCTATGTGAAAATAATGAAATTGGCTGCATTTTCTTTACTTTTTTTTTGTGCCATACAACATTCTCTTACTAAGGAAAAATACCTGAAAGTATCCTATTTCCACCTGTTTTCTTTTGTTTCTCACACAGTTAATATTCTCCATAGAGATGCAAAACTATATACCCAAATGTAGCCAAACATGTTGTGGACCTAATAGAATCAGTGAAAATCGATTCAAAGCAATCCTCTCAAATTTATAATATAACAAGACTAAAATGCTGATCTGCTAATGGTTCATGAGAATAATCTGTATATGGATGCAGTCTGGATCTTACATACAACCATGCGTTTAGCGATGAAAATATACTGAAAACTTGTTAAATGTTTTCTGTATTGGTTTCAATCAAACAATAAATCCTTAGACTATGTGACTAAAGCATTATTTTGCATCCACTGGACTTGAAACATCATCCTGCTTTGCACCCACATGTTATCCATCATCTTTCAAAAGCAGGCTACCAGGTCCTGTGGGCATGTCTGTCTGGATTACTAACTTACCATCCTCTAATTTCCAGCCTATTTTTAAAGGAGGCAGAGGATTTCTCAGCCTTTCCTGCATTGTACAATAGGTTTTGTAAGAATTCTGTTTTGGCTGCAGTGGCAGTGGCTAATAGGATGAATTATTTGTAATTGTGAGCTTATTGATCCTTTGCCAATCGCTGGTTCATAAGGTTGTTGAGTCCTTGCAAGTTAATTGTCTTGTATTTATAAACCATATTAAAAGGGTTTTGTTTACCCTGGATATGTAAAGCCAACACTCCATCACAACTAGTTATGGCATCATTAAAGTTCGACAGTATTGGGTTTATCAGATTGAATTTTGTGTTTTGGGAATGTTGTGCTGTTGAGTCTCAATGCACTTTCTTTGACAGCATATGACCAATAGTCACGGATCATCGTCAAATGGCTGGTCAGAGGGGTCCAAAAAAAATTGAGTTGCAATCAGGCAGAATATCCTCACTAACATGCAAAGTTCCTCTCATATCAAGGAACAACTAACATATAATGGTTTTACTTAAATACAAAATCAGCTTGCTGTATGACTACATGTATGGTCGTAGACGTGTTCCTGGTCGTAGACGTGTCCTTGTTTTTGTATTCAGTGTCATAGCTCAGAGTTGCTTTAAGACAGAATAATCTCATTAACACTCGATGTTGCTTTCATATCAAGGTATAATTCACACATAACAAGGACAGTCAAGTATCAAGCATCTTGCAATATAACTGTAGACATGTCCATGGTTGTAGACGTGTCCTCGGTCATAGACGTGTCCTCGTCAGTACTTTTGTTATGATATCTCTGGTTCTATGTGGAATCTATTAACCAAACTTACAGGGCTTTTTGCTGTCATATGAAGGTATAAGACCCACATAATAAGGATAGTTAAATATCAAACCCCTAGCAGCTATGAGTACATGTAAGGTCGTAGACGTGTCCGTGCGTAAACTACCCCAAAACCATATCATAGCCTCTGGAACATACAGTTGTACAGGCAAGTTCATTTTTTTTTGTGGCCTACATAGGTACATGTAAGGTCTCTACCTGGTATATTTCATTAGTCCATCCACTATGTCTTTCATGGTGCAAAACAACCTCAAAAGGTCGTAGACGTGTCCTCACGACGATTACACCAAAGGTTTTATGTACCCAGTCACCACAAAAGATAATGCATGGATCCCCAACTGTTACAAAAAAATTCTCTACCCTAGGGGGGTATCCCAAATGAAGTAGATAAGGATTTGCCTCTTTATTTTTTTTTTGGTAGCTAAAGAAAAAAATTAGTTCCTTGTTTTTACCCTAAAAAACACCCTTTCTGGTTGTTCTGACCCCTGTGGCTCACTTAATATGCTTCACAGATAGGTAAAACCATGGTTCCCCTTCAAGCTCTAAGCCTTGGGGACCAGATTGCATGAAAAACACAACTACATCTCTTATTTTGAAGAATTTATTGACAGGGAGGCAAAGGCAACCTATTTGACGACGATCTGTGACTATTGGTCATATCTATCAGCGTGGCCTTATCATTGGAGTGAGCTATTAATACAGCTAGGGTAGTAGTTGTTTGCATGATACCATAAAAGGTATCTATATATATGTTAAGCTGAATCTGAATAACAAAGGAGGCAAACAAGAACTTATGTATTTATTGTAGCAATAGAATTCACCTCTGGTGACAAGACCATGCAATGCTCATGAATGCTAATGGTACCGTTTAAACACAACATTGTTCCTGGAGATAGAACTTATGCTCGTATTGTAGCAATAGAATACAATTGTGGTGATGAGACCATGCAATGCTCATGAATGCTTATGGTACCATTTGAACCCAACATTGTTCCAGACTTGATAGCTACTGCCCGACGGCTATATATATGGCCCCCTTTCATCGCTGCAACAGTATCATCACTGAATATGGCTTTCTCTTCTCTACTACCTTGGTTGAGGTTATGCTGTCAAAGACCTCAAATGTAACTGTTGTCCAGATCCCACCTCTATGTGATGATGCCACAAGTTCTACTGCCACAGTATCATCAAAGTTCACAGAATAATCTGCATCAATCCGAGTTAAGATTCAAACCCTATCTAAAGTAGACACAATAGCATTTGCAAACACCATCCATTATGATGTTGATTCATATGATAATACTATCAAAAAGATAGATTTACTGGTTGTGGCTGAGCAATATCTTTGTACTAAATCTGTGTCCAAATGATGATGTACATGCAATACAAACCTTTTACGGTTTAATGTTAGGGTAAGAACAAATAAGTTGCTTGGGGAGAGGAAATGCGACCAATGTCATGTTTCAGGTTTTTGGGTAAATGTTGCCAGCTCGAGTTTGCATGCAGAATACAAGAAAAAAGAAAGTACGCCATTTCCTAATTTATCTTGTGCATTAAAGTTCATTTTGAAAAAGTAAAGCAAAATCTGTATTGTAAGTTTTTGAGCATTGTGAAAACAATAATTTCGGCAGAAATAATGAACCTGCAATCAAGTCAGTGATAAGTTGATAGACCTTTTAGGGCAGCATGAGACCTATAGATTGATGTTCATGAATTGGTTACCATGAGGTAGGGATGCAGTGCTGGCAAATCTGCTTGTAAGCATGACATAGGTGTATCTGTACTCAATCAATGGTCCTTATGATTAGGTCTCCCATTTGTCAATTTTATATTGGTGCACCTGTAAAGTTGTCTAGGGTTAGAGCTAGACAGAACAATACACCATTAAACGGCTAGTGAGTCAGTTTGCTGCCCTTCATCGAAGCATCATTCTGACCCTCTCGCAATGTATCTAGGTTCGACATAATGCACTTATGCATTTTGACGACCAATGGCCATGATGCATTAATTCATCTGCTGCCTTTAAAAGGTTAAGGTCGTAAGTGTTGACAAATGGGGAATTAGGTGAAAATTTCACCACACAAGATTTCTGATTTGTTATTGCCATGTCTTCAATTGAATAGGTGCCTTTATCTGACATCTTTAATTCCAATCTTATTATTCAAGTCTTGCTAACGGATTTTCCTATACTGTAAAAAGAAAAAAAAAGAAAAAATAATTGCAGAATCCTTGTCCGAAAGTTGCCAGAGATCTGTTGTTATTTTCAAAGAGATAATTTGTATCACTGCACTGCTGTCTGGGACTTCATTTCAATGGCTGTTCTTGAGAGTGCATGTGTTTCCATAACTTTTGTATTAGAATTTGACTTTTTAACTTGACGAATTTCCCCTTATTTTGTGATAAAATACTCAAGGCCCAAACCTTTTTCTTTAGGAACAAAATGGTAACACCTATTTTTTTTTAGTGCTGAAAGCTTTCGAGCAGGCTGGAACCAAAGGTGTAATGTGGTGTTGTTGAAAATATTTAGTATAACCTATGGGGTCTGTTACACAAATGGTGCTCCTTAATTTGTGCTCTTAACTGATAAAATGTTTAAAATAAAGATCATGAAGCAGAGTAAGAAATAATTCTGTTTCATAATGTGCATTTGTCTGGAAGAGTACCAAATACATTCATGTTGGTTAATTTTCGTGTTCTTTAATTATTTTATGTTAGTTAATATTGGTGCTCTTCCATAAAGTATGGGGTACATGGTACACTACACATTTTTGTGTACTACATTATTCCAGGGCCCCATAACACCTGCAAAATAAATGAAAACTCCATATAATGTTAAAAATAATGTAATTAACCTAAACAGATTTAAGATAAATATAGATTTAAAGGCTCTCTACAACAACTAAAATCATGTTAAATGGCCCCTAAAGGCAATTGAAAATTTGCCCATAATATTAAAGAGCATGATATTAAACAAAAATTAAATAGCACGAAATAGTGAGCAAGATTAAGGTGCTTTTATAGGTCCAAAACTCTTTGGAATGATATCCTAATCAAACAAGTTGTTAGCTTTATGTGTGTATTTTGGGACTTCCTGTTATATAACTATAACAAAATTACATTGTTTTCAATTTATTAAAAGACTTAGTACCCCCATTTAGGTCTGTATAACTTTTATTTATGTAACACTGGATAAACCCCTTTACGACCACCAGAAATAAATTAAGAACACCATCAAAATATTAAAGAATAGTTATAAAACACTTACCAATTTCTATAGAGTTAAGGGGATCTTGCTTATCTACTAAAGAGCATGAAAATTAGTGAACACCACCTAGATTTGTACTTGTTACACATTTTCTAATAAAATATAATTAGGGACCACAAATTTCGATTGTGTAACAGACCCCTGGTGAATAAAATATAGCTGAACTCAAATGGTGCTCTGCTAATTCTTTACTATTAGAAACAGAACCAAAGATCAAGCACCAGTTGCGCCCAAAAGCTTGTCTACATAAGTGGGGTGTATTTGTGTATCATATAAAAGGCATAGTAATCACCAAGGCTATGTCACAGGGTTAGTACACTAAAAAAAGCTTGGATATGATACACAAATACACCCCACTTATGTAGACTAGCTATTGGGCGCAACTTGTGCTTGATCTTTTGGTTCTAATAGTAAGAAATTAATATAGTCTATGATACCTTGTGTATACCGCGGAAGCAGATTGTCCAATGGGCGTGACCATTGCTGAAGCTGGTTACCAGCATTTATCACTGATAACAGCTATCAGATGGGAACCATTGCTGAAGCTGGTTACCAGCATTTATCACTGAAAACAGTTATCAGATGGGTACCGCCTGCACCAGAGAGGACCACAGTGAAGAGTTTTATTGGCTGATAATAAATCCTGCTAAGTCGATATAGCTCACATAGACATTATCAGCTGGGGGCCGCCATTAGACCCCGACGGCACTATGACTAACACCTTCAGCCCCAGACTCCGCAGTATATGCCAGGGATGCCTCCCATTGGTCAATAATACAATAGCCATGTGCCGTATATATAAGGCATAGTTTGTACATGTCAATAGACCCCTGCTGTGGCTTACAGAACCTGCTTAAAGTCAGGATGTGCCTTGAATACAAGGATCCATACTCTAGAACAGTGCCCAAACAGGCAAAATCTGTTATGTGACCTTAACCGTATACACAAGGTATAACGTAGGAATCGACACAGTTAAATTCATGTATTTTAGTGACTCATACCATCTTAAAGCACAAAGCAGTGCATAAAGGTTAAAGTAGTAATGAAATCCAGCTTCCTGTCAGGTTACACCTTGTATACTCCCCGGAGTCATCCTGACTGCAGAACTAAATAATTCTGATATTGGGTTGGGAAATGGAACCCGATATTAGGAATTGGGGTAATGGAGAGCAACAAGGTAGCATCATGCTTTATAATGAAGTACCCCGATTGAAGGCAGTTAGAAATGTTTTTCGTTTCCTTTTGACTCCAGCTGCTAGGATATTTAGGTGTCCAAATCAAACTTTTCTTTTATTCATTTACCTTTGGTTGCCCAAAATAACACCTGAGAAAACTTGCGATCCAAGTATGATGACACAGCCTAACTCTCAACTACACTTAGATAATAATACTTGCATGCATATAAATACGATAAAACCATGCCTATAAGGTTAGGCTTAAAAGTGCCCATATGAGCCGTCTCTGATATTTGATGATAAGCCGTAGCTGTTCCTAATATCAGCGTATGCCATTTGGGCAGGGCTGAATTACATCAAAACAGTGAAGAATTTTTTTTAGAATCAAATATCCATGCACCCTGAAGGTCTGGGGTGAACTCAAAGTGCCTTTTATGATATTCCGTGTGAGGTGCGCCTTACATGAAAGACATTACGGCATGTTCATATTCTGAAACACTGATTGACTACCTAGATAGAACTGCTACCCGTGCTTCATTCATGAATTAATACAATCTTATCAATTCAGATTTTGTTACAAATGACCCCTATATTCAAGTTGTAATAGGGATATCACACATATCATTAAATGCAATGATCTCTTTTACATAATTGAGGTAACTAAGTTGTGAGGCTGTTATGATTCATTTCTCATGTACCGTAAGTTCTCTCCTATAAGCATAAGCCACAGCTTGTACCAGAACTCAAATCAAAATGCGGTTTATAGGATCAGCCTAAAGTTGGGGTGTGGCTTATAGGTTTTTTAAACTCCCACTAGAACTGAAGCATCATATTTCAGCCAAATATGATTTGTCATGATAGCATGGCTCTTTCTTTACCCTATAAATACTTATAGACAACAATTCCTTTTGTGAAAGGAGCTTTGAAATGTTTAATTTTGAATAAACAAATGTCTTATGAGGAGTATAGTTATTTAGGATCCCCATATGATAAATGAACTGAGAGTTGTATTTTAGCTAGAGGATACCCCATTGATTTCCATGCATAGACCAGGTTAATAATCACATGGAGATAATATTCATAAGGAATATTGGCCTCAGGGCCTGTAATGAGAGCGGATAGGTATAGAGGAGAATTATGTACCACCGACATAGATCTTTCCCATCTCTACTTCAAGGTGTCCTTTAGGGATGCCCCCATTTCCCCTGCTGCAGTAAATGTGAATAGAAGCAAGATTTTTGTCTTTACCTTAAAGGTCCCATCATACATGCAGTCATCCTCATTTAGACCTTTTGCAACTCTTCCAAAAATGTTTCAATTGTACAAAGTTTTGTTGTTTTGTTTTTGATTTTTTCCCCGACCAGGGAATAACATCATTAGAGCAGGGATACTCTTAGTGAGTAGGGCAGTGATTGTAGAATTAAGTTGGGGGTGTGAGTGGTGCAGTGGAGAAGAATGAATAGGACCGATTTGAATCAGGGTCTGGTTTTGTAGAGTAATAGCCAACAGCAGCCTCTGATTGATATTCATCCAATCCTACAAGATAATGTAAAACATCATGAGCTGTGGTTCCACCAGAGCCACTTGATAAAATACCCCAAAAACAAGCCAATTTGATCAATTTGGGGTCAGAAAATTGATGAAATTTGGGTGCTTTCCCATATGCAATAGTTCCTTTTGACTTCTGATGATTTCGCAAATTTATGATTTCAATGAAAGTATCAGGAGGGGTGCAACTTTGCTCCTTCCAATGCCAAATTCAAAACAGGAGGTGAATCACGATGTCCACAACTCTACATGGTACTAATGTTGTCTGTTTGGCGAATTCTACTTATCCATCACAAATATGTAGAAGAATAGCAAAACTTAACCCGACCGGTGGCAGTGGAACACATTCTTCACCCCGCAAGGTAGTTTGCTAGGAATTAGGCATTTCATCCCCCTTGCCATTATAACTTAGCAGTGTATAATATACTCTGTGGCGCCAGGAACTCATCTAAGATTACCAAGGGCTGCCCGACATGCATGCTTTACATTTATCAGTTACTTTACGATGCACCCTGAGTCTAATTGGTACCTCTATATCCCTCTAAAGGCTTCTATTTTAGGAATTGAACATGCCCATTGGTCATTATGATACCCCAATAAGGTACTGGCGAATCTGCTCAGTAGCACTTGATTTTTGTGTCATGCAAACCACCACAGCCGGGTGGCATTGCAGTAGAAATCCAAATTCCAAGCATGACATTATTCTAGTTAGATAGTGCACTAATCCAGCAACTGGCTAAAATAAAATATATTGCCATAATAAACTATGTGTTACTTCTTTCAATAGTAAGCAGTTTAGACAGGGATTATAGTAGTGTGGAGGTGGAATCAATGACCCATTTTGTGCAATAATCTTGTAAAAGGAAAAATATCATGAGGACATGAAAGGTTTTTCCCCCCTTTGCCATTAGTGCAGCATTCCCTTTTGCATGTTCAATGATTGAGGACCAAAATGACCTGCCCTGGTGTCTCATAGGCATCGCTAGGCAGTCCTTTTTAATATCAGAATCTTTTACTACTACACAGTGCCTTAGCCCACTGATCCTCATGATGCTCCAATGAATTGCTAGAGAGTCTTGCCAGTACTTCTCTAGAGCATCAATGTCATACTAACCCTCTGGGATATATATTAGTGGCCTTAATCCATTTATCCTCATGGTGCATGAATGCACCACTGGCAAGTATCTCATCAATGCTGTATCATGCTGACCATAATGGGTCGGTATGCCCCCAAAAGGTCAAAATGAAACATGGGTGCAGCTTTGAACAGAAGACTCACCAGTTCTACAATGATGTAATAGGATGGCAAGAATATATGAATCTGAAGGACCTTAAAGGGCCAAGGGCAACTCCTCCCTGTAATAAAATCATGACCACATGAGATACTGCCTCGTCTTAAGTGGTACTTTGGGTCCGATCCGAGCAGACCGACCTTTGGCTTTTTGCTTTGAAAGGCCTATCAGATATAATGGACAGTACGATGATTAGACAGTTACAAGTTGATTATAGGCCCTAAAAACAATGAGTGCTTGTCTAATCTTCATATATGGCATTTATGCCACCATGTACACATTTAGAACGCATCAGAATGCATTATGCATTTGTTGACATATACATGTTTATGGTATCTCTAGGGTGCAACACATATAAATCATCCAGGCCTGTGGTCATCGTCCACCTCCAGTGGCCTCATGGATAGGGTATAACACTTTGGATGGCAACCTCACTGCAGTGGGTTCTGTTTCTGCCTGCGGTAAGTAATTTCTATTTGTGTATAGAGAGGTGTATTGAATATACTTGTCTATACACAAATAAGAACCTTATACAGGGTATCAGAATAAATGATTAAAAGAGCAGGGGAGCCATAGTAAACTGATATTTTTTTTTGTCTCGTCACAAAGGTAATAGACACTAAAAAAATACCCCTTCTAATCGTCTTTTAACTGAAAGTTCTTCTTTCAATTTCTGAGCAGTGTTGGCAACTTGTATTTCAAAAAGAACTCGAGAAGGTCAAAATGTGATACAAAAGGAAGAGAATCGTAATTCATCTTTTTTTTTATAATAGCTCCAATAATCAGTAAGCTGTTGAAAGTTGCCTATGAGGTTATGTCAAAAGTATGCAGTAGTGGAAATAAATGCTTCCTCAAGTTTCAACAAAGTTTTCTTGTTGTCTTCGAGGTAAAAAGAGACTTTCACTCCTTTGGGGAGGACTCTTTTCTAAGTCACTCAGGTGCCAAATGATCCATGGTTATCTGATTGAGTTTTCTTCACTAGGGGTGAATCAAACTGTGGCCAGGGGCAAATGTCCTGTCCTTTTGGATATAATCCCGCACTTTTCTCAAGAAAAAAAATTGTTCGTCGGCTGGGTGGCCCACAAGTATGTACTGAGGCAATTTACCTACCGTTCGATAGATTTGATAAAAAGAAGGTACATATGAGTTACTCTGGGTCCACAGGTTTAGGTGCTGTCCCATAGATACCTCTACCTAATCGTTCAGAAAGTTAGTATCTACTCCTGCTACACAATGACCAAAATGAAATCCATCCCTGAATATCTAGTCTTCCCATTATATTTCGCATATAAACCGGTTGAGGTTGTACAGACCTGTGACTTAGTGGACCTATGCATTAGAATCTCTTCCCCATGTAAAAGTACATGGGGAAGAGATTCTACTATATTTAGTCAATATAGTGGACATGATAGGTTAGAGGTAGCCACCTAGCTGCTGCCCTTGACCTGTGTGACCTTGTCCTACGTTGTGCACTTAACTGTCCATATCTCATCATTAGTACCTCTGTAGAGTGGCTAAACATGGTTTTCTCCATCTCTCCATCAACATCTATATCTCGTCACTCTCCTCAAGCATAAGTCCATGAGCCCCCTCCCTACCCAAAACCCCCTCCCACAACAAAAAAGAGGGCATCAATACAGGCCTGTGGTGGCCCTCCCAAAGGATCAGTTTGCAATATGATAACAAGTTTACAAACGGACTGGATGTCATGGGTGAGAGTTGTTAGTCTGGCAGATACACACATAGAGATACAGTAGACAGGTATGTAGCCCCGCGTGTCAGATGGAGACAGATAGTCTATAGACACAACAGTCAGATTCTACTTGTCTGTATATACCTCTTTTCTTGTCTTTTAACATCTAGGCCTTTAGACCCTTACATACCTGCAATGAAAGTACTGAAGCTATGTCTATCAAATATGTGAGTACAGGCTCCAAATCTATAAGGTTGCGTCATTTGTGTGCTATAGTAAGTAGAACTCTTCTTTTGCCTTATATGCGAGTTAAATTAATCACTTGGTTGAGGCCCTTGCAGTGTAACTTTCTCATATAGATGGACCATGCACTGCCAATTGTCACTAGTTAGAGAACAGGGGAAAATGTCTACTTCAAAATGAAGTAAAGTGAACATGCCTCTACCCTAACCAATTTTGACCCTTTGCACGCTGGATTCTGGATAAGATTTTTTTTCTTGCTACCACATTAAAAATGATAAAGGAACCAAGGATCCTCATAAAAGTACACAGTGAACCACTGTAATTGTATTGCAGTGAACCAGTGTTGTTTTTCACAAGACACCCTAGGTGGCAGAATGGTGATACAAGGAATCTCTGTGAGAATAACAACGCATCTCCAGGAACTTTGAGACACGGACTTCGCCGTTATTTAGATGCATTCTCTTGCAGTTAAATAGGGAAAAGGTAACATATAGTTTATCTCAGTAGAGTATCATTATGGTATGGTAGTGGGAAACTATCAACCAAGTATGCTTACCCCATATATATATGACCTACTATGATATACGCTATAAGCTATTACTGGCGGATATAATTACAAATCTACAAATATTAATTATGCACAGTTCAATACATTAATCCGGGAATCATATCAGTGTGGCAGTCGAGATGAATAATGATGTATAGTTGCTATGGTAACCAATAATTATATTTACTATGGCGATTAAAACATAGCAATATGAACGAAGACAGAAGACATGAGCATGGTGGACAAATTTAGGTACATATACAACCAAGAACCCACCAAGCACAATGTCAAAGACATTCAAGACAAGGAAATCTCAATGAAAGCTACAGGTGCTTTCTCCAGCTCCAACAGATCAGATAGGCAAATAGGCATAGACAGCATCTGACCTCCAGTTGCCACGGGTCATAATGTCGCTTACCAGAACTCCAAGTAACCTGAGCATCGTAGCCCCACCGTGCCTCAAGGAATGTGAACCGACCCTGTCCAAGGGAAGGCCTAAAATGGAGGCTAGCCCCTTAAGTCTATTATTAAAATACGAATAGGGTAGGGGAGTCGAATGTGATCCCATAGGCAAGTTCAAAAGGTAACCAGACTTATCAGGATTTACCAAGATGGCTTCCAGGAATTCAGCTGGACACAAATGGGAGGATGGAATCCAATCCAAATGGATTGAATAAGGCTTCTTACTGAATCGGTCAGTCTTAGAGGAAGTTATCCTAAGTTGGACACTTGTATGGGTAACAGTTATGTCCCAAGAACGCAACGACTGAGGTGAGCAGGTCATAGACATGTGAGCAGGCATTGACATGTCTACCAATTCATACATAGCCAACAAATCAGTGATAGTTAGTGGATAACAGGTTGAATCATAGTCTACAACATGTTTTCTTTCTATACCATACGGTGTCTGTTTAAGCAAGAAGTCACTACTGTAATGTGGGTAACCCAATAAGTTTTGAAAATACTGACACGGGCTTTATCAACTCAGAGAGGTAGGTTGCGTAAATAGCTGCATTAGTGGCGGTACATGGCAAAGGGACCAAGCCAAAATGTGTACAAATTGTTTATACCTCTTCAACTGAGCAGCTCTGGCCAATCTAGTAGAGAGAGCAATCCCATTCTCAGTGCAGGCACGCTGGTTAGCCCGGAGTACATCTAGCAATCTAGATGCAACGACACACAACACATGTAATTCAATGACAAGGATTCATTACACAAATCTAAATAACCCTTATATTTTAATCTAGATAAGCGATCGGATAAAATATTATACTCAGACTTAATGTAGGTAGCAAATAAGTCAGTATTATGAATAAAACATATCCAATATATTTTGCGTAACCATTCCAGAATTTATTGTTTGATCTACTGGTATTAATCATTGCTAACACTTGCAAATTATTGGTTATAATATTTATCTTAGAATTGATATAAGTATGTTTCAAGCGTTTCAAGCCAGCCAATACGGGCCACAACTCGTAACCATTTATAATACCTTCGTGTACATCGATTCTATCCATGGTTGGGGGTTGAGAGAAATGATTGCATACATCATCAATGACAGTGGAATTTTTCCAGAAACCATAAATGAAATCTGAATCCGACCAAGCACCAAAAGCCTTCTTAGATGCATAGGATACTATAGAGTCATTTGATGTATTTTTAGGAATAAGAGCTACAATCAAAAATCTGGCAAAACTGTAACCACCATTCCAGGTCTTTAATGGTTCCCGAGTCTAGTTTTCTTTTGCTGGTGGGACCCATCCTAGCACACATATCGAAAAGTCTGTGACTGAAGGTGCGCCCGCCAGACTATTTGGGAACAAAAATTCATAAGACCCCCTATGCGTTATAGAAATTTCTTTGAGACATTCACACTAATCAAACACTCATTCAATGCAGCTTTAATTTTATGCAATTTCTGAACCAGGAGAGTTAATACCATCTGCACGCTATCTATAGTAACACCGAGAAAGGTAGTGATTTGGTTACTTTTTCGTATGACACATGGAAACCTATATATATATTCCATGACCTCAATAAGTATATCATGCTGGAGCAGGCACTTTTCATATGAGTTAGCAATAATTATGAAATCATCCAAGTAATTTACCAATTATTTAATGCCATAACCTTTAGCCACTTTGACAATAAAGTCAGAGACCTGACTGAAAATGTAGGGTGCACAGCGTAACCCAAAACATAAACAATTTTTAATGTACTATTCCTCGCCCCAACCAAAATCCCATGAAAAACCCTGGAATTTGGTTTGGGGGTCATTGATATTTAAGGAACTAAAGGTGGATTTTAAATCTACCACCGACATGTATTCACCCCCCCTCTAGTAAATCTGTGACAGTCTGAACAGAATTTTAAGAGGCTTGAAGATTTGTGTCTTGAAATTGTTAGTAGATTTCTTCTGTGGCATGCTACATTCAGTAATGGACCACCTGACTGTCAGCCACCTGAGAGTCTAACAGCCTGTCTGATGTTGGGAAAGGAGTGCGTGTCCGATGGGATAGCATACGCTGAGCAGGAGAGTATAAATATCCAGCCTGGGGGGTGTTAAGGTGAAGCAACATGGCGAGTATGATGTTCATCGATTTCTTTAGATGTTCATCGATTTCTTTAGCTACCTTCACTGCTGCCTCTGCTCGACCATTCTGCAAAGTCTTTACCAATAAATTGAGGGCCATTATCCGTGTGTATTCCTGCTGGGGCCCCAAAAGTGGCTAGGTGAACCTCTGTTTTGTCGACTACTGTAGAGGCAAGGGTGTCTCCCAGCTCGTCTATCTTGATCCAATCTGAATAATAACACACAGTAACTAGGTAGTCCTTCCCCTCAAACGCACACAAGTCTTGGCTAAGTAGTTCCTAAGTTCTTGTCGGTATAGGCAGTGACAGCATGGGCTCCTTTTGTGATGATGAACCATATACTGCACAGGTCTCGCAGGCATCACACATGTCCTTTATCGCAGCTCTCATTCCTGGCCAGAATAGTACCTCCTTAGCCATCCTGTAGTTTGATTCAGCCCCAAGATGATTTGCATGGATCTTGGCTAACATTGCGGCCCTGAGCTGCTGAGGCACTATCACAGTCTCCCCCTTGTATATAGCCTCATTCAGTACAGACAGCTCATCTCTGTAACCCCAAAAGGGCCTGAGATCCTTGGGAACTAAAGCATGGTCATCTGGCCAGCCGTCAATAATCATGTCTCGTAAAGCATTGAGTGACTTATCAGCGTTAGTCACACTCCAGTCTGAAAACCTCAAATCCTGTTGTGGGTGTATCGACGGGGGTGCGTAAAGCTGCTCTGGCAGCTGGCATGAGCTGAAGGCTACTGGCTGTAGCTCTCCTTTTGTGTTTGGTTACAGAAGTGCGGCTCCTAAACCTGACTCACTTGCATCAACCTGCAATATCACCGGGTTATCCAGACTGTAGTAGAGGAGTGTAGGTGCTGATGCGATGAGCTTCTTTGCTCTTTGGAATGGTGATTACTGCACCTTGGACTACATGAAACTGGCACCGTCTTTTGTCAGCATACGTAAGGGCTGTAGAGTGGAGCTCAGATTGTCACAAAACTGTGATAGGTATGTGGCCATGCCTATAAACCGCATCAAACCAGCCTTTTCTGTCCGGGTTGCTATTCCCGTGACTGCCGACACTTTCTCATGGTCTGGCCGCAAGTCACTATCAGTGATGATGTTCCCCATGAACTTGAGCTCCTGAAAGGCAAACTTGAACTTATCTGGATTGAGTTAGATGTCTTTAGCCCCACAACGTTCCATCAATGCTACCAATCTTCTGTCATGGCTGGTCTTTGCTGTTGTGTAGTCCCCACCCTCACCATAAACAAGGATATCATCAGCGATGCAAATTATTCCTTCAAGGTTCTCAAGGGCATCCAAGAGTCTCTTTTGAAACTCCTCTGGCACAGGTATACCGAAAGGTAGTCGAAGCCAGCGATATCGACCATATAATATGTGCATGGTGGTGTGCATAGAAGACTCTTCATCAAGAGGAATGTGTAGGAATCCCTTCCAAACATCAAGGAGAGAGAAACGCTTGGCATTACCCAGATTGTGTAAATGTTCCTTCAATGTGAGGATTTGGAAGAGAGGTCTTATCAATGCCTTGTTGACGGTCTGTCTTGGGTCAATACAGACGCAGAATTTTTTCAGGGTTTCTGTGATGAGTGCTTTTGAACACCAGGGAGTGGGCTCATCCACCTTTGCCATGATCCCCAATGTCACATACCTGTCCAGTGCTTCCTTCTCTTTTCCCCGCTTGGCAATCGGCACCCTATCTGCCTTCAACTCAAAATGGACAGGTGGGCCCAGACACCCTAGTCCCTGAAAGCTGTCCTTGTATTCATGCAAGACCGCATCTTTAGTCAAGTTGCCTGCTGGAGGCAGGCATCTGGAGCGAGGGATCTGAATAGTCTTTGGTGAGGGTTTAGCTTGGTCCAGAGCTGTTGCATACACTACATCCGGAGATAGACACAGGACCTTGTCCACAATAATCTTGATAAGACCCAGATTCTCACTGTCTTCTCCTGAGAGAAGAGAAGAGTAACACTGCTCGTCATAGTCTACTTCTGAGTAAGGGTCTTGGGGTACATGAGCTAGGTCTTCATCAGTGTTGACCGCATGGATGCTATGTTGACTTCTTCTGTCAGTAACTTATTCTGAGGCCCATGGTTGACCCCTCTACCCCCGGATTTTTCCTGGAATGACCCACACTGTGGCTCTGGGTCTGTGGGCGGTGACCTTCTCCTTGAGGTTCAAGGCAGACATGGGAGAAGTGATTGTTGCCACCACACTTGCCACACTTCTTTCCATTGGCTGGACACTTCGACCAAGGGTGTGGCCCACGTCTGTCACCGCACCAGTGGCATGTACCGTTCTCACATTTAAGCTTCATATCTTTGTGAGCCTTCCCTTTTGCCATCCAATTCACAGCCTTGTCTGTGCCTCTGGTGGCTTTGCCAATAAACTGAGTAACCTGCTTTGCAACTTCTAACACTTTGGCTTCCTCAACAACATCACTAAGTGTCTTTTTTATGTTGTCAGCTTTGACATGACATTTTAGAAGCTCTGCCCGAATGTCACTGTTTCGTAAACCAAAAATAAACTTGTCACGGCTCATCTCATCAGTTAAAGTACCATAGTCACACAGGCTGCACTCACGCGGTACATGGGTCTCGTAGTCTTGCACCGACCCATAGGTGCCCTGTGTGGCTATCCAGAAGGTGAATCTGTCTTTTGAGGAATAAAGTGCTGACAAGACTGCTTGCCAGCACTTCATTGGAGCATCATGCCAACTCTTTGGGACTCGATCAAACCTGTAGCACCACCATAATGCATTAATGTAGTTCTGGGTGTTTACTCATAACAGTGCTTTTAAGAACTAATTCCACCTTGCAAGTGCACTAAGACAAAGTCAGGTAGACGACTGATCATTTTTGTCCCAGATGATTGCATCACCTAGTTCTCTGAAGATAAAACCTCTGATCCAGTGGTACTTTGTCTAACACTAATAAGTGTAAGACAAAGTTACTACTTGACTTTGTTTTAGTGCATTTAGAATGTAAAATTAGTTCTTAAATGACCATTTTTACTTTCGATACCCGGTCCTATTCCTACTGATGAAGTTGATAAGGATCTTATTCCAAAATATGAATATTTATATCATATATAATTCACTTCCCCCTTGCTTAGTATACCAAATTTCCACACTGTCATAAATTGGATGGCCCAAAGTAAGGTATTCCCCCTTGCTTAGTATACCAAATTTCCACACTGTCATGAATTGAATGGCCCAAAGTAAGGTATTGACAATAAATATTAGGTACTTAAAATTTACCCCTTGCCCACATTACCAATACCACCCCAGAAACGATCCCAGCAAATTGTCGTAATCTGTTGCCATGATTGGTCATCAATGGTGACTCCTTTTTGAGTGATAACTCACTGTGTCATCTTTCGCCACTGTGTGTCAGTCTCACATGGCATGGCGATTTATCACAACAGTTGCCAACATGATCTCACTCACTGCGTGAGTATGTGCCACCCCTTGTCATCCCTCACAAAGCATGGTGACTTATCACCACCATCGCCAACATGGATCTAACTCACTGCGTGAGTATGCGCCACTCCCAGTCAATTCTCACTCAGAATTGCAGCTTATCACCACCATCGCCAACATGGATCTCACTCACTCCGTCAATATGTGTCAAAGGTCTTACATAAAATATGTACACTAAAAGATCCTACTCCACCTTATTATTTATCCTTGAAGTGTTCTTTATCCACTTCAGAACAGAGCGTGTTGACTTTTATTTCAAAAGGTATGGGGATAATTAAACTGCAAGGGAGCATCGATGTAGGAAAGAGCCAAGAAGGCAATATCGTGTTGCAGGTTGTCCATTACATAATTTACCAAATGCAGTTCCTTTTAACCAGTAGGCCCTTCACAACATTCTGCTGCATTTTATTGCATTAGTTCCATACTTAAGTGTGTGTGTTCTAAAAAGGAGCTCAGCATATTTGAATATGACATTACAAAAGAGAAAATGGTAATATAAAATAAACCGAGTTGTGTTGTGTTCTGAAAAAGCAAAATAAGTTCACTTGATATAATGGGTAACATGTATCTTCAAAAAGATTATCAAAGTATACCTTTGATTTTAAGGCATTCTGTCAGATATCTCTTGTAGAATAGATAACATAGTTCAGTTAAAGAAGAAGGATGCAACATTTAGGTTATCTACGTAGAGTATCATCATGACATGGCATATGGAAGCTATTAATAAGGAGTGCTTACCCACATGTATGACATACTATGATATACACTATGAATCATTAGCACCCAACATGGATATCCCACCCACCTCATGATGAATGGTCTGATTGTATCAGGATGCTAAATGGTTATATGTGCATGATAAGTGTAACCATTTAAGGGCTGCTTATGCAGGGGTACATCATGCCTATTGGTCAGCATGGTGCACCAATGAAGTCTCGGTGAGATGGCTCGCCAGCACTTCATTGGAGCATCCTGCTGACCCTCTGGGTCAGTGTCAACCCTGTAGGGTCGGCATGATGCAAAATGTAGCCCTGGCGAGTTGGTCACTAAGGCTGCATTCATGCATCATGACGACCAGTGAGCAAGATGCATAAATAATGATACTTTTTTAGTTGTAATCTAGAAGATATCATTTATCCTAGGGACTCTATTCTAAAGATATACAAGACTTCATTTAATCAACTAGCTCGAGGTAAATGATTATTTGAATGGGTCCACAGGATTATGCTAATTATCAGCTGGGTCCTTTCGAGAAATAATTCCTCATTTCAAATGCAATAAAACCAAGATGAGTATGACTGATCCTTCTTGTCACAGGTGGTTGCATTGGCTAGCTCCTTGAAAATAAAACCTCCAATCCAGTAGTAGCTTGTCCTACACTAATTGCCCGGTGCTCAGGCACTCTACTCTGAAGCCCTTTTTTGCTATTAGATTTATCTTATTTATTAAAGTCCTCTTATTGTTGCTGCTGGTACTGCCTGAAGTGCAGTCTATAAGACCTTATTTGTTATGTACTTTCCATCGTAAGTCCTTTACATGAAAGCATACCACCCCACATGTGATGTCTAGAGATCAAAGGGTGTAGATCATACTCAGATATGTGACAAGCTCAATACTTCTCACATCCCCTGCCTCACTTTGACAAAGCTAGGCCTTATCATCAATGTCTGGTCTATGGAGGATAAGGTCTGTATTTGTGACAAAACGTGGGAAAGCATAACATTACGGGGATTTAGTGCTATTCACAGCCTCTATAGGTGGCACAGCCAAAAAGAACAAGTAGGTATATTTACTGTAACCTTACAGAATACTTTCTATATGTCTTCCCACATATCCGTACAATCACAGACCTGTTTTACAACAAAATAAGCATGTTGTCATGCCAAACATGGATATCATCTGTGCAGGTTGACAGAAATTGTGATATTCTTAGTTGAGGTATATCTATCAGGTTTAAGTAAGCAGTTACCCAAAATAATATTATTTCAAATAAAAAAAATTAAACTATATTTGCGAGGTGGGAAAGTTCCACGACAATGCATCAGGTTATACCGTGTTCAGCACTGGTTGTGACCCCTGGTGGCAATAAAAAACACTAAATTCCTGTAATCTTAGGTTTTCCAAAGTTTTGTCACATTTATAAGTAAACAGAGTAACTTGAGCTGATATGATCAGTGATAGGGTCTATGGGATGATGTCACTATAAGAAAACTGGCTTTACACTCTACAGTTGCCACTGTTTTCAGGTCTGAACTCATGCTATATATATATATATTTACTGGGATTTACAAGTTAATAGGATAGAGATTTTTTTTTATTGAAATTATGGTTTGCATGGCTACTGAATATCAACAAATGTGCTAAATTTAGGGAAAAAGCATTCTTTTCGGGTTCTAAATAAGGTCATTTTAGAAGGAACATAGAGTCTTGTTATAGTATGATTCTCTTAGAAAAGGTTACCCTAGACATTTTTTCACTTACTTTTGTATTCTATTGGTCATGTCCCCTTAAATATTGTATTTAGAGCATGTGTATGTATTTTCCTTAATGTTAAGATTTTCCCTTTTAGTAACATTATGTTGATATCCCCAAGATTCTAATAGCCCATACCGGTAGCTTTACCATAGCAGCTCCGTATCTAATACCACTGTGAGATAAACCACATGAATATGTCACGCACTACTCATGTGACCTTTTAATGACATCGTAGCTTCAAAATGGTGATGTCAACAATGTGCACGGCGAGTTATGTACACACATTCTGGTAAATTTTATTGTATTAAGCTATTTTAGATTGAGTTAACAGGAAATAAAATTAATGCAAAGGAGCACTTGTGATGCAGTAAATGAATAGATTTTAAAAGCAATACACCTCATCTATCCTTCCCACTCGTGGACCTTTACCTATATATGTCTGATTTAAATCAGAAAGTCTTCAACACAAACAGAATACACCTGTCCTTTATATTATTGGTGGAGGGTATCAAAGACACTAAAAGTGAGTTCTGACACATGGGTCTCAGTCTTGCTGACCTTTGTTCACATAGCATGTTAACCCCTCAAATCACCCAGCGTCCAGATTGATGTTTCTTAGTTTTCATGATGTAAAGATGCAATGCTGGTAATTTTTTTTCGGCCAAGAGTGCATTGGTTCATCGAAATCCTTCAGGGATGTGTCAAACATGTAGGGTCAACAGGCCTACATCCGTGCGTTGAATGCAGGCCTGTTGATTTAAAAGATCATAGTGCATTAATGTTATATGCACCCGTGGATGGCTAAGGGAAACCACTCTATGCGATTCTCACAGTGCTTTAAACTTAACCTCACCATAAAAGGGAAGGTGCCATAGAGAACAGCTAACAATCGACTCATGTTGTCAGCATTCATCAGCTAGCCTCAGTCTCTTCCTTCTTTCCCCCTTTTTTCTTTGTGCACTTTTATTCCCCTTTCCGTGTGGCATCTTACCCCTATAGGAGATGAGTCCATTTACCGGAGTGCTTTCTGGTGTTGGTATATCACCCTGTGCTCTGTCATAGTCCGGGGTCAGTGCACCAATCTCCCTATTGTACAGCAAAAGCCCTACAGTGTTGTAGTATGCCGGAGGGAATACGAAAAAAATGTGTTCCATCTATAGTTTTTTTGTCATCGTAGTCTTCATAACTTGCAGAGGAAGCAACTTGGTAACTGCAGTGCTTACTCAGCAGATCATTGCATACTCATGGCTTGCTAAATTGAATAAAAAAACATCCTAAAGTGGTCTAGAAAAGTGAGACCCAGCGATGTGGGCTAGGGTCAAAGGTCACTGGCAAATTTATGTTCCCCTCAATATCATAGTTCTAGGAATGGCAGCAACTTTAAAACTTGTCCAGACATATATGCATTATGATATACCCTTTTCTGCCTTAACTGATCTTTGCCTCGTAGGGGGACGGGAAATTGAATTGGATGACATTTTGAAAGGTTAAGTCAGTGGCATATGAAGAAAAGGGACATCCTGCTTTTAGGTGGAGTAGACAGGATCAGAGATACAAATTAAGCGTCCAGCACTCAGTGTCCTGAACGCCATGAAAGACTTTGGGGACCGTCAGTTTTAATCTGTGGCTCTGTCCAATGTCCAACAGTAGAATGGACAGATATAACTAGGTTTATCAAGGAGTAATTTGGTTTTATTGCAAGACACCTTCCAGCCTCCCTCTTAGGAAATCTCCAGGAAATTAGAAAAAAAACCTTGCCATGACAGAAGTACATTTATTAGTTTATCAAAGTATGAATGTAAATCGCCATGATTCCTCCTGATTACTTGAGGTAAATCTGTTGGCACCTGGTCGTTTCGGGTTCCCATATCAGCTCCACTGTAACACCCATATATATGATATCATTATCTCTATATAGTGCTCCACTT
Organism: Acholoe squamosa; assembly: GCA_949317995.1. Classification (NCBI taxonomy): domain Eukaryota; kingdom Metazoa; phylum Annelida; class Polychaeta; order Phyllodocida; family Polynoidae; genus Acholoe; species Acholoe squamosa. Next base: position 13,430,791 of record OX439042.1, read on the forward strand.
CGCTACCGCGCTCCAAACTCATAATGTGTTAAGGACGATGAGAAAGACTATTTCTTTCACCACACATTGAGTATGACTTTTACTGAAATAACTTATAGTATCATATTTATATAATCGATATAAGACATTACATCCCCTCCACTTACAAACCCTTAAGAGTCTATGAATTTTTTTTATGGATTTTGCCCATTTGTCAAAAATAAAACTTGGCCGAGTCGACTCAGTTGTGAATCAATCAATGCAGGTGTTATCATGCCTATTTACCATCACAATGCATGAATGAAGTCACACAGGTTATTCATCTATCATGTTATAGAACAATGCGAATTTCATTGCGCCACAGGAGAAGCGATCTTGCATGCGTTATTATGTAACAGTGCATGGGAAGCCAAGGTAATGGTTCAGTGGCCAGCTGGTAAACAATGTCATAGCTGCGTATAGCGTGAGTTACCGTTAGGCCCTTGTGACGTCACAGGGTGGTTAGCTGCGGGAAACATTGCCTACATGTGCTTAGGTAGATGCACCATGGGTAGATTCTCCTCAGAATATGAGAATGTATTACAAAGGGAGTTGTTAAATGACAATATGATATGCCCCTATACATTCTCTGTACCTTATTGATAAGTGAATCACATGATTTAACATGACCAATGGGACCTAGAGATAAATAGATGTGTGTACATATCTCAGGTAAGTGAGTCATAGTCACCTTGTCTAAAGGTCACTTCAGTGCATTATCTCGCTGTCCATCCATTATATGCCAACAGAACATCTCGGCGTGAAGAATGTTGTCGTTTATTCTCTAAACAACCAATGGGTACTATTATACTAAAGCATTGTAAACCTCTAAAGGGTTGAGGCACTAAATGTGACCTAACAGCTAGGTTAGGGAAGGCTCTCCAAATTAAAACTACTGAATCCCATTAGTGTGTATATGGGTCAATCCACTGAAAGTGGGCACTTGTCCATGGTAGAGGGTCATTTTTGAAAACTCAGAATTAGATCATGAAACTTAATTTTATTTACAGCCCTATATCCTGGCTCTTTGGAAAGGTTCATTCAATTCACTATCTCCCAAGCGGTCAGTTTTTATTGCAGATTTTCAAAATTATGAAAATTTAATGGGCGTGAGCAAAATGAATTCTTCTCTAAATCACAGAAATATTTGTCAGAACTACATGATTTTCAGTTAGCATATTTGACAAAAGGTCCATAAGAAACACTATGAAGAAAAAAAGGGAAAAAAAATATCTATATTGACAATACATAAGGAAATAATATGAATGTAATGGCCAAAACAACTTTTCCAGGCTTCAGACAGCCACTCAATAATATGACCTCAACCAGCATTGATCTAGGTAATAGAAATAATCTAAGAGCCTGCCAACATTCTTGCACTGCATTTTACTCACGCCCATTACGCTCATGCCCATTACACTCACACCCATTACATCAGTCAGTTGACCCCTCTGTTTGGCATAACCAAGACATGTAGAGACTCCATTATTTTTTTAAAATGACTTATTAACAATAGATCCTCCTGTTAGCCTGGTTGAAAGAAAGGAAACTTTGATAGTATTTGTCCTGGATACAGAAATATGAATGTAATGGGCGTGAGCAAAATAGACTTGAAAATACTTGAATATGTTTTGAATAGTCATGCCTGCAAGTAGACCCTAAGCTTCTGTACCAGAAAAACCCCTATGAGGACCCTAATCTTGGTGGGAAATAAGAAGATTGAGGAATGTGTTTTAGTAGGCATACCAGTGTACTTTTATTTTGATCACGCCAATTACATCAACTTTATTTGGTTACAAAAATGAACAGGGGAAAAAGAATGCCAGCCAGAGCACCTCCAAATCACATGAAAATGTTAGATAGGACCCCCCACTAAGGAAGAGATAAAATTATATCAGTCTGTTGCTGCTTGGCTTGATGGTATAGAGCATGGAGTGAGGTGGAAATTGAAAAAAGGCAATTTTTGGCATTTTGTCAACTTTGGGCCACTATATCAGAAAAAGTAGCAGGCCGACATCCATAAATTTGCTCTTCTTTTGAAGCCAAAGGTGTTTTCTTTCAAATAAAACAAGAAATAAGAAGAATGATTAAATACTTTTTATCCTATGACCCCCTATATCCAAAAAAGACCAACAACGACCCAGGTGCCCACTTTCGGTGGACTGACCCATATAATAGCGTTTTTACTGATGATATGAACACAGTGTTCTCCCTTAACTTTTCACAACTTTTTATTAATACATATTTTTAAATGAATAGTCAAATAAACTGAACATATATTAAAACTACCTAATTGCTCCATTAATACTCAACATTTATAAATGTTCCATGATATTGCATTATTCTCTCATTTTGTAATGTTTTATCAATCTAAATTTAATAGACGTGCATAGTTTCTAGTATATAAATCTTGAAATGAATAGCCTTCGATTTCATACATCCAGTTCTCAATTAAATGGCCCCCTTTGATTCCATTTAGCTGAAATAACGCCCAATATATGCTTAGATTTGATACTAGCAGAGGGAAGCAAACAAAGTTCTAATACTTTTACAATAAATTTGGACGATTCTGCTATGTGGAACCAGACTTATGTGTGATGTTATGGTGCTACAGCTATTATACTATAAACATGTCAATGTGTCCCTTGGGAGTTTTCCTAGGCACGACATTCTCTCCTATGGCTATACGGATGCAGAGGGGGTTAACCATTTAAAGTCAGATTTCACCATGCCCGCTGATCGTCATGATGCATGAATGCAGCCCTAACAATCCAGCAAAGTGCAAACAATGTACGGCTGCCAGGTTGTTCTAATTGTACAGCATAAGGTGACGCATGAAACATGTCAAATCTAACTTGTCAACTCGCCACAGACTCTTCATCTTGTCAACCCAGGCACATAAGTTAAATCTGGTAGGTTTCGCCTCATTTATTTCATGCTGCTTACTTTGAAGACCCCATTTTGTCCGGTGTACTTCCAAGGATCACAACCCTGCGGACGTGATTATAGCCATTGAGGGTTAGCATGATGCACCAATGATAAATGCATTCCTGCATCAGCTCAGTTCGGATGGAATCTAAATATGGTTATACCCTAAGAGCATCATAATGCCTTCATGTCCCTTTGAAGCCTGGCTTTGTTTACATTATGGGGAGTCTACTCGCGACAAAGGGGCCTGAATGATATATGGTGAACTGTCAAATATTTTGCAAGGAACCAGCCCTACGGATTTATCAAATGTCTCTAAACACTTTCTTCCAAGCAAGGTGTTATCAGGAAAACTGTCTGATATACCCAAGCGTGAAATTTGACAGCACATCCAAACTTTCCCTTGCTTGTCTGTTAGAAAGTACCACAAGACGTACACCAGGGGCTCGTTACACAATGAGAGGTGTAGCAGTCCCTGAAAGGTCGCTATGACATCAACCTGTTTGCGTCATAAACCAACCCTGCATTACACAATCAGTCATGTATCTAAACAGTGACTGTCGCTGTTCTAACTGCGACACTTTTTCATGTATTTGACGCTGTGGGTGGTAACTGTCGCTGTGGTTGGGCCTGTTCCCCTGACCTACTTCGCTCACAGCGTCACTTCCAGTTAGCAGACAACTCCATCGCTGCCAACACAGGAAGCAGCTAGAAAAAGGTGTATATCTCAATAAATCATGAACCTTACATCACCCAATGTATCAATTATGTTGAAAATGAACCCTTCCCGGCTTCCTACATGTATTTCACTGCAGGACATTGTCCTAAATAGCCGTATACCATGTTCCTTATCCCTGCCGGTGAGCGAAAAAAGGTTGTTTACACTGTTGCATTAACAGATGAACCCTGCTGCAGACAGAAACAAAAAGAAATATATCTTTCTTGCTCTCTCTCTCTCTTGGTTCCATTCTTTGATAAAGAAAGAATTATTCTTTTTTATTTTTGCAGATCCAAAGATGTCTGACGAATCTGGAGACGAGTTCAAAGAATATGACAAGCTAAGGTCCTCAGACAACGACTACCGGCCAAGTGGGGAGGACAGCATTGACTCTAGTTCTGAGGCTGACGGGGAAGACAATGGGGATGATGAATCTAGTGAACTGTCAGAGTCGTCCCAGGAGGGTTCACTCCCCCTCTCCCTTTCCTAAAAGAAGACTCTTCAGACAGTGGTTCTGACTTTTACAAGGAGGTGGTAATAGAAGTAGTTGCCAAAAACAAGGTATCCCAAGATCAAAACAAGTATCACCTGACCAAAATAAAGACTCTGGGAAACCTTCTTCAAACCTCATTCCCCCACCACCTGACACCAAAATTAAAGAAGTAGAAGAAGAAAGAGATGAGGATTACTTAGAGAACCCTACCAAACCAGACGAGTATGCTGCTGACAAGTATGCGGCTGACAGGAAGAGGGACTTTTTCTGGTCGACAGATGAGAATTATGCACTATTCCATAGTCTAGTCAAAAATTTTGATCAAGTTACTGCCTGGGGGTGTCCTGGGGCGAAAGACCGCAGAAAAGAGGGCTGGCAGACAGTTATGGGTGAGTATTTATCTTGCTAAAAAAAATTTTGGCTTTCATTCCTTATAATAAAAGAAAGAATTCATAAAATAAAGACACAATTGACCTATTTTATTTTTCTTTTTTTTTCATGTATTTCTCAAAGAAATAGCCAAACTGTAAAGTAGTCTTCAATGTGGTTTTGTTATTCATCTTTTTCATCTCAGTCCACAGCGTCCAAAAGCACTCAGAAATGAGTACTATACAATAATTTTTCTTTCCTGTTCCAACAGCGTCAAAATACATGTAGTAATTATGCTAATTTTTTTTTTCTTTCAGCGTGCTTAAAAACTTTAGAAGTAAGGATATGGTTTGTGTGTTAAAGAGGCATTTTTACATGTTGCTTTTTTGAAGTACTTAAAGTTCATGGCTATGTGTTCCACTCAAAAGAAGTGAAGGACGCAAAAAGAATGGATAATTAAGGTTAGACTTGATCCAAAAAATATCTTATTCAACTATGTATTTTAAGACAGCAGAATATTATGTTCCATCTTATAACAGAAACCATTTTCATATCAAGACTGTTTTTATCCCTGGAAGGTTGAAAGCGCCTTTTAAGATAAGTTGAAGTAAAGATTTTATTTTGCACACAAGTTGAACCCACTATTGTTCCGCAGATACAAGTTTAAACCAGATTACCTTGAAGGTTTCAAGTGCAAGTTGCACTGATGCATGCAACAAAAATAAATAAAGGTCTTTTTTCATTCGAATTGTTGTCTCATTTTCTTTGACATTTTATTTTCAGAAAGAAACTTTCTATAACCAATACCCAAGCCTTTATATGATAAATTTGAAAAACAGAAAAAAATGAAAGTAATAAAAAATATTGTTAGAACTCCATCTTGTCCCATCATGAAATCATAGTCTTAGCCTAAAAATTAATTGAGATATACTTCATAATCTTACCTACCGAGGGAGCCACGAGGTGACGTTTTTAGATGCTAGGGGGAGACAACGTCACTTTCATAAGTCAGCTGAAACAAACTCCAAAAATGCCAAAAAATGAGAGAAAGGTAGGTAAAAGTTGTGATGGCTTGTCCCCCTAAAGTCTAAAGAACTTGTAGAACTCTATATCTACCCATAATTACCAGAAAAAAAGGAATATATTACCTTTAAACCCTCGCGGGGGAAACCTCTCTACAGCGACAGTTTCTATAGAACAGTGACATTTTTGAGACTCAAAAACTGTCACTGTTGTAGCCGGTAGTAAAATAATGTTTTTTTCTACCTATATATTAAATTCTGTTCAGTTCTTTCCTGCAGAAGGGAACTGCTGAAGGGGAGGGAACCAAAAGGAAGAAAAAAAGACAAATGGTGATCCGACCTAAGAATGCAGATGTTTCTGTCTTGTCAGATGCTTCAACCGTTCTTCATGCCCCACATCAAGAGGAAGAACCTTCCTATCAAGTGGGTCCGACTGCAGAGTATGGTGAGGAGAACAACCTTCCTGGCAGGACTATTCAGGGAGGATATGAAGAGGACAACATATCTGTGAGCTCTAGCTTAAGCAATTTGGATGATGGACCTTTCAGGGAGGACATGGAACTTGTAGTGGGGCGTTGGTCAGAATAAAGATTACATGTGCTCCTAGATGCAGTCAACATAAATAGAGATGCTTTAAACTTTCACTTCTCTGGACCAGGAGGTGGCATAGAAGTAAAAAGACAAGGATGGAAGGAGGCAGCAGGTGAAGGGCACACAAAACTATTTTATATTTGGTTCTTATGACTTACCATGCCTTTTTTTGGGAAATTTATGTACCTCATCCCTTCATGTATCAACTTTTAAAATGTTTAAAACATAATTATTGAAATATTTTTAAGAAATAATAAAAGGTATGTTTTCTTTCCAGCCTACATGAATGATGTAGCAGAGACCCATCGCAGCGTCAAACAATGAGATCTCTGATTATAGTCAGAAAGCCAAGAAAACGGTAAGGGTCACTTCATTGTGAATCTCTACTTGTAATAAAGTACAGCCAAAAAAGATTATTCCATGTTAAAATTTGGATTTTATTTTGGTGCCTTATATTGTTTGTTCTGTGCTTTAAGTTTTTAATCTTTTAAGACGGGAGATAAATAAGACTGGTGGAGGGACAATTAGCCAGAGGAAGAAGCTCAGCAATAAACAGGGGTAACAATAGGGGACAACTGATCCAGCATCACCTTGCTACGGTGGCCCAAGAGTGACGTTGTGTTCATGTTTGTGTGTTTGCATGTTTCATGTTTGGTCTTTTTGCATTTCTGTGTTTCGTTTTTCAGTGTTTCGTTGTTTCATGTTTGCATTTTTGGTCTTTTCATGTTTCACTGTTTGTCTATTTTTACCTTTTACACTTTATGTTTCCTGTCTGTGTTTTTCTATGTTCCATGTCTTTTCACGTCTTTGTGTTTCATGTTTCAGTGTTTCCTTCTTTCATGTTTGGTCTTTTTATGTTTGTCTGTTTTGATATTTCGCACCTAGAGTTTTGTGTTTGCATGTTTCATATTTCATGTCATTTCATATTTTACTCTTTGTCTGGTGTGATATTTCCAACTTTGTGTTTCGTGTTTTTGAGTTTGCGTGTAAAAGGTTAAAACAGACAACCAGTGAAACATAAAAAAACCAAACATTCAAAAACTAAACACAGAGTGTGAAAGGTCAAAATAGACAAACAGTGAAACATCAAAAGATGAAACATCCAAACACACAAACATGAAACACAAAATATGAAATGTCAAAACAGACAAACAGGGAAACATGGAAAGAACAAACATCCAAACATGGAAACACACAAACACAAAATGCAATGTCAAAACAGACAAACATAAAAAGATGAAACATCCAAACATGAAACAACCAAACACTGAAACGCGAAACACAAAAACGTGAAACATGCAAACTCACTACGTAAAGTACGAAATGTCAAAACAGACAAGCATGAAAAGACGAAACATCCAAAGATGAAACATGGAAACACACAAACATGAAAAACAAAGTGTATAAGGTCAAAATAGACAAACAGTAAAACACAAAACATCCCAACATGCAAACTCACAAATTCAAAACCCAAAGTAGTAAATGTCAAAACAGACAAACATGCAAACATGAAACAATGAAACACTGAAAAACGAAACACAAAAATGCGAAAAGATCAAACATGAAACATGCAAATACACAAATGGGCAAACACACAAACGCGGAACACAACGTCACTCTTGGGCCACCATACCTTGCTATTATGCTAGATCCTATCTCCTTCAAAGAGTCACATGTATGACAACATATTTTCAGGTTTTGACTCACTGTGTCTGAGGTAATAGAGATACAGTCAAATGGATGGTCTCATTGGAATAAGAGGGTCATGGCCATTCTAGGGAGGGTATAACTTTGCAGGTTGGACCAGTAGATGTTCCTGGATGAAAATCTGTTTCAATATGCATGTATTTAAGCACGAAACCGCACATTTAAGTGCACCTGGCCACCTAAGGGTTAAAAGTACTTTTCTGTGTATGCTTTCCTGAAGTTCCTTATGTGCTTAGATTCTTCTCTGTGTGTGTGTTGCTCGGGCTGTCTCAGAGGATGTCTGACCGGGGTCCAGTCATCTGATGGGTGTGAGATTATCCGGATCCCATGATCCATTGCTATATTATGCAGACATGCACATGTTACAATGATTTTCGCACACCTCTCTGGATCATGCCGGATGTACCCCACTGACGAGTCTAGTATTCTGCAGGATAAAAATGATGTATTCAAGATAAATATCATGTATGAAAGATCAGGTTTTGTGTTACCAAATGGTAAACAATATTTTCATTCTAGAGGAGAACAGGAATAAAGATAAATAACAGCGACTTTTATTTCAATTATTGGTTTAACAACAAAATGTTAATTTACCTCCACCTTTGTTTAAGGATGCCTATTGTCTGTTCCACCCTGAATCTGTTTCGGCGGTGGCACTTGTTTAACTGTTTTTTTTTGCTGGGTCGAGGATGTTGTAGTCACATACCACCTTAACCCCTAGGTGCCCAAGCGCACTTTAAACAGCGGTTTTTGGCTTTAAATACATGTATTTATATGTATATTGAAAGATATCATCCAGACACTTCTACTGGTCCAATCTGTAGAGTTATACCTTCTCTAGAACGGCCTCACAATTACAATGAGACCATCCATATTGCTCTATTTTTATTATTCGTAGAACAGTGAGTCAAAACATGAAATTTGGCTGTTAGATATGTGGCCCATTAGAGTGTCAGCCTTCCAGAGAGCAAGAGCCTGGCATGGTACCAAACTACTATTCCTTGGTTATATCACACAAGAATAAGAAGTTGTCCATTGTTCTATGTTATTCATTGATAGAAATCTTTCATATCCGTAAAAATACCTTTCATGATTTGCTACCAAAACAATCTATTTCCATGGTAGTAGGACCAAACTTTGCTTAGTACAGTTATAACTATAGTATGGCAATATGGCGATAATTAGCAGACTGACCCCAATACTGCCACATGATAACAAAAAAGAATGTTTAGTTGCTATGGCAACCAAACTGGACCAAGGCCAGACCTGATATCTCATCTGAACTGAAATTCTAAATTAAAGGCATTCGGAATGTGATAATAGGCCAATGACAAGAAAGAAGATCAGAATAGTATATGGTTCTTAACAACAGTGATATACCTATGAAATAAATAGAAAATTGTCAAATAGTTCTGGGCACCAAAAGGTTAAGGAAAAAGAATTTTTCTGTTATATTCCAACATAAAAAAGGGTACACGTGGACAGAAAGTCTATCTTCTTTTTGTGATAACAATAAAACATATTTATGTAAAGGAAAGCTGTTATTTTTTTTCAGGTAAAATTATAAGAAAAGGTTTGAGATAAGAAAAAAAGAAGCTACTTACAGTTGAGTTTATGGAGTGATATCCTTTCCAACACACATAAAAAGATTTGTTCTTCCCGGGGGTCTTTATTGGGATATGTGTCCCGTCGACACAGCCGATGACAAAGGGGGTCTCCTAGGGGGTCTTTTCCTCCTCTCCTGGCCTATGTACCTCATGGCTATAGAACTTGACTGTCTTCTTCATTTTTTCGGCAAATGTGGAAGGCCACCTTATGTATTTGATTTGGTGCTCAGTGACATATTGTACAGCATGGCAGAGCAGGGTGTGGGACACCTTCTGAGTATCCCCTGTGGAAGAGTAGAAAGACCCTGTTGTCAGGTACCAGGGGAAAAAATGCAAGGAATTTACAAAATAGGTTTTTGATGAAGAATAATTAAATGACTTATGTCCTATTATATAATAAAAGAAAGCTATAATAAAAATTAAAAAAAATTGACAGATAAACATGGAAACAGTTAAAACCGACATGAGCCCCATACTCCTTGACCAACCTTTTGGTAACTCTTTTAGTTAATCTATACCTTGCTTGAAACTCTTCTTTCCGATATTCAGTAATAGGACTGGTCTGAGTCTTACATTTCCTTGTAATTCGGCCTAATATGTATTGAGTGGGAGCCATGGTTGCTTCAAAAAGACACCCTGAAGTTGCCTGTAACTGGTTCCCAGCGACCCTAAAAAATGAAGCAATTAGATACGGCACCTCCAGAGTAATCGGATCTAAACGTCAACTATGTAAAACAGTGTAAATAGAAAATTAAAGTTGTCATTGTGTAATGGTTATAAGGGTCTCTGTTGAACAGCAAAAAAAAATGGGGGTAAAAAAACTGTGACATTTTCATTGTGTAACGGTTTCCGCACAATAGTCTGAAACAGCGACAATATCCTCATTGTGTAACGACCCCCTGTACACGGCCAAATGATTCATGGTAGAGGAGAGTGGGAATTCCCTTCATGCAAGACATCCTTAGGGCCCACCCATAACCCATCTTAGTCATCCATATATGTCTTACTTTTCTTTCCTCACAGGGTCTGGTGTCCATACATGAGTAGATGCCTGGCTGCTTCTGGGTTAAAAAAAAAACAAATGCTGCCAGTGGAACAACCTGGAAAGTCATTGAAGTGGTCTGGTCTCCTTCTTTCCTTCTTTTTGAGGCATAACAAGACAATGAATGGTGAATACTGTAGCACTGTAGTCAACTTGTACTAAAAAATGCCTCTAGGTGTTGGAATTTCTGAGATTCTTTATAGTCTATGGTGCAGTGTATCCTGATGAATATGATGGCATCAGGCATTATGTATTTTTTCTTAAAGTAGCATTTCAGTTTCATATTCAGTAGTATAGCCAGCTAATGAATGACCAACCACTTGACTGAAACCCCTGCGTGCTTCAATTCCTCCTGTTGTGTTTCTTAACCCCCAGGTGATCCACAAATGTTTGACCTTTGTCTGACTTGAAGGACGCCGCCAGACAGCACTAATGCAGACTGGGACGCCCCTGGTGGAGATGAGAGAAAGTAGTGAATGGTGTCCAGCAGAAAACCTGCTGCAGCTATTTGTCAGTCAAATAAAGATGTAATAAATCTTCTCCCCCTGCCACCCACCTACCTCCAGCTCTCATTGAGCATCCTTAGATTGTTTCACTCCTCCATCAACGGATAAGCTTTTAGATTTGAGTTTGTCTGATATTTTTTAAGGACATTGCATAGTAAATGGGTTCCTATGCGTGCTGTTGTCTTCTTCCTGTTTCAGGGAAAGATAACATCAGGATTTTGCTAGTTGACACAGGGCTTTGTAATAAGTCAGGGGCGTGGGAAGGAGTTTCAGAGTGGGTGGGACCAGGGGGGGTTCTGCAATTTTTGACCTCCCTTTGCTTGACCTTTTAGTTTTGACCTTTTGAGCAGTTGGCCAAAGGTGGGGGTACAAGTCCCCCCTGCTTTCCACGCCCATGATAAGGGATCTACACTGTTTTATGTAGGTAACTGTTTTTTGCATGCACTGATATGTACAAAGTATATGTTTCAGCCAGCAAGCATAATAACAAGATGTCCACACGGCTTCATGCATAGAAGCCAATGGCATCCGAGCCAGTCTTTTGGGCACCGTCTTTTGAGGGGTTGTCCTTTATTTGGAAGTCCCATAAACCTCCATTTTTAGGCCATATCTCCATGTTCGTCGCAGTTCCATAATAACTAAATTCTGATACTGCGCATAAAATTATCATATACTTAAAGCTGCTTTTCCAATAGTTCCTTTACCACAAAAAAAAATGAAGGATTTCTTTGTTGTTCTGCAGGTTTGGCTTGCAGAAAGATATGTCCATGCCTGTGAGGTCAGGCCACACAACAGCTTACCATAATTCCACATTCTGAATATGGAAAAGTCCTGTCCCTACAGTTGTAGGAGACAGAAAACAGCAGTGTTTGTCTGCTGTGTTCTGTGGTGTTTGATCATAATCCCAGGTCGTAACTCCGATCCTATGCCTGACCCTGATGCCATATTACATAATGGCCTGTTTAAGCACTGCGGTCTCAAATAAGCACCGGTCTTGAATAAGTGCAAAGGGTAGAGGCTTTTAAAAATAGCTTTGAGCACTAAACCTGTATCTGTGTCCTATTAGCACTGGGTGTACAGTGGGATTGAAGTACCTGGGTGCTAATACGGGCCACTACGGTAGTAGGAATGAGTGAGTAGAAGGGGCTGAAGTACATCTAAAACGACATTTTGATGCAACTAATCGACATGATTTATGCAATGTGATGATCAACCTTTCTCCTATTGTTAAAAGAAAGTTCACTCCCTATAGAGTCGGTGTATGAAACATCATGAAGCTCCTGATCAATGCCCACATACAATCCCTGTCCCTTTGTCCATGCCCTTACGTTATGGCCTTTGTTGCAGAGAAATGAGGCATGTAAGAGATGGAAAATACCACAATCTGCAAAAAGGGGATCATCCCCTCAGTGGTACTTATAGGAACCTGGCACTTAGAGAGGTTTTCTGAATGTGAAGGGGTGCTTGATGTGATCCTCTAATCCAGTGTTCTGATAATGTAGTTTTTACCAGATTGCAGATTTACAAGAAGGTCAAGATACCAGGGGCATTTAGTCTATTGTGATGCTATAGACTGCTTGTTCTATTCCCTTATAGCAGCAGATGCTTATAAATGTCAAACCCCTTTTTTGTTAGAAAGTCTACCAACTGAAGCCATCAGGAAAAAAGGGTGGGCTTTTCCTTTGAGGTAAAAGAGATAAACAGAGGTGGTGAGAAACAGTAGAAGGATGGGGATAGGTCAGTGAAGGAGGACTTAGGACGTCAGTAGATTCAATATTTTTTTTGTACAGTGTTATTTGCACAGATAGTGGTTGGATAGGTTCACTGCAAAAATGGTGTTTAGATCATAAACACAATTCTAAACATGTTCTTGTCACGTTTTTTTAATCACTTTAAGTTCCTAAACATGTTTATCCAAAGTGTTAAGAAATCAATGTGTTTAAGTTTAAAATATTGTGTTTAGATATGAAATTTTGTGTTTAGGTGTTTATGAAATTTCATGTTTAGATGTCTAAATGATTTGATGGAAATTTAAGGGTTGCAGATGTTTGCATTAAGAAAATAAAGGATTATCTTTTTTTTGTTTTCTCATTTGTGAATCAAGAGGGTAAAAGGTACACCCGTCTAACCCCTCACGGGCATATCTTTCTCTGTGTTGATCCACATTTATCTTGTGGGAGACATCAGGTGTTTAGAAGTCTCCAAAGATGTCAGCCATGGGTATGCATACACTTATGCACATACGGTACTGCATTAGGATGAGAGACTTTAGAAAGTACAACAATTTGGCAGGAAGGACATTGCTTTACAAAAGAACATGAAATGGGTGTCAGTCATGAAACCTATTAACTATTTTATGCCAATGATGGTGGTGTAAGGTGAATTCAGTCATTTCTCTATTGCCATTTCTATTCTCTTGACATTCTATGAAATTAAACCATGATCAAAATGGGCTTTGGGGACATTTGTCACAACAATTCACTGTCATTGTGTACTTATAATCCACTTACAGGTACTACTGCTACCTGGTGTGTATCTAACATACACGTGTCTAAACATATTGATGTTTAAATCTAAACACCTAGTATCCAATGTGTTTAAACTCTTAACATCTAAACATGTTTAGCAAAAATGTTTATGTATTTAGAATAAAAGTATTTATTTCTTGAATGTGTAGTTAATGAGACACCTAACTGTCCTATATGATTAGGTTTTAAACATGTTTAGACCTAAACATGTTTAAAATCTAAACACCATTTTTGCAGTGTACTTCAGATTTTGTTCATTTTTACACAATAGTGGTTGGATGGTCAGCCTCAATATGGAGTACTTGTTAAATCTGATGATCACCCAGGTCCTTTAACTGGTTATTACAACAGTCCATAGTGTAAAGTTTAAGGGCCACTAAAATGCAGGAGTGCATCATGCCCATCGGTTGGTATGATGCATCGCTTACGATGCACTAAATTATAGTATCAGGCCAATCCTTCAGAAGTGAATACATCAACATCACAGGGTTGGCATGAATGTAGAGCTGTCGAGTTACTCGCCACTGCCGCAATCATGCATCATGATGTCCGAATGGCATGATACATGAATAGATTATAGCTACCCTTTAACAGCTAAACCTTGTCATTGTTAAATTCTTGTCCCCTTGTCCACTTAATTCTTCTTTCTGTCCCCTTCCACAAGAAGGAAGCTGGGCAGACTTAATTCGAAAGGAAAACAAGAAAAGAACAGGTGTCATCACTTTTTTGAGAACAGTTGCATTGTGTTTCCCAATTCATAAACATAATGGTTTGTTGCAATCAGAACTGATCTCACTAACTCTTGATATTTTTCCTTAATCCTTGTATCACATTGTTCATCTCATTCTCACATTTATGAAAATAAGCGGATTAAGCAAATAAGTGGCTAAAGCTAATCATTTCATAATAATCTTTACCCTACTATGCCACTTTAAGGGGACAGCAGACAGACCCGACTGGGTGTGACGTCTGCGGCGGATGTCCAAACTAGTCAATTAATATCTACCATGTCTGACGTTCCTGATCAGATTGTGTCTGTTTTCCTTTCGTTTCGACTAGTTCTTGCCCATCTGCTGATGCCTTTAAGAGTTTGATGAGTTAAACCATGACATTGTAAAAATCTAGTCCCATTATCCACTTGATTTTTTTATTTCTTTCATCTCCTGGCAAAGGGAGGTGAAGAGCATTGGTTCACAAAAGAGAAGAAAGAAAAGGTCTCATCACATTTGCGGGAACAGTTGCATTGTGTTACTCAATCCATAACCAAAAGCTGTTTGTTGCAATCGGAATTGATCTCACTTCCCTTTGATATTTTTTTTTAAATACTGATATCACATTTTTATCTATCTCATTATCACAATTATAACAATGAGCGTATCTAATAGATAACCGGCTAAAGTAAATCATTTCATAGTAAGCCTCACACTTTAAGGGATACATATTGTTCTAACGATGGACATGTCAGTAAATCTAAGTGAGTCTGTGCATGTGGACTGCATTTATACATCATGCTGACCCTTCAGGAGTGTATGATATCTCGTAGGGCCAGCATGATGCATGAATGCAGGTCAGGTTGGCAAACCTAACAGGGCTTGCAATGATTAAACCTCAGAGAGCTTCTTATGTTGGAAGTCCACTGGTCGTCAAGATGCACCAGTGAAATGCTAGTTTATTCACAACCACATCATTAGTGCATCATACTGAATCTTTCTGCAATCATGAAGACAAAAAGGCAGGATGCATTAAGGCATTACATTGCCTTTAAACGCCAATCTGATTAGGGAGACACAGATTGACTCAATAAATTGGATTTACAAAACCAGGATTAATGTCCAATTTGATATGGTCCACCGGAGTGCCACAATGTACTGAGCCTACATTGGTATTAGGTTAACCCTTTAATGTTCAGGATTCAGGAGTTTCAACATGCCCATTGGTGCATCAAACAGACCCCCAGGGACTGTATCAACCCTGTAGGGTCAGCATTGTGCATGAACGTAGCCCTGGTGATTTACATCATGTCAAGCTATGGACATGATGCATTAATGCATCAGCTGCCCCTAAGGGGTTAAAGCAAGATTAGATTGCCTCTATGATTCCTGCTTAGCATACTACATTGGGGGCAAAATATTCTTGCAAAATATTCTGCAGTACTGCATTTGTGCACCATGTTGATCCTTTCAGAGTATATGACGCCATAGGGTAAATCAGAAAACGACCAACAGGGCCTACATCTTTGTATCACAATACCGAATAGACATTATGCATTTATGCACTATGCAGCACACAAATAGTTACGGTTTGAACAATGAATAGACTATGTGATGCCACAGGGGCATACCCAAACAATAGAAACCCTATCCATCAATTTAACTCTAATAATCAGCAGTGAAGACAACTAGAACAGTGAATGTAATGACCTGCTGATAATCTCCATCCTTTTTTCTGTTTATCTTTTCTAAAATTATGGCTCAACATTAATCTTAAGCCCATAACAAAAGGCTGTGTAATGTTATGTACCTGGGAGTTTGTGCAATAGCAGAAAATTATTAATCCTCATGTATGGTTACACCCAAGTTGATCTGATCAGATGTTCAGATCGGATATATGATTCAGAGTCAGTGGAGTGGCTGTCCTGATTTAGTAATCCAGATTTATGCATTTGGTACCCACTGGATTAGTAAATACCAGTTTAATTTGCAAGGTAATTGGTTTATACAGAGATGGGCCTATGCGGAACAGTAGGGCTTGTCCTATTTATTCTGTTGTATTCTCCAAGGGGCCTCTGTGTCAAAGTCCTATAAACATCAATGTTTCATAAAATGACAGCCAAGACAGATGCCCAATAATGAAATCCTTTGTCCGTGACTGACCATTGGTCGTGAGAAAGTTCCTAAGTAGTCCTAGAGTAGGATTAAGAAGGTAGACAGAAATGGATTTGAATGAAATGCCAACAGTTTCTCTTAATTCGTTGGCAATTGCAGAGATTTCCAAGCTCCTTTGGTATGAAATCACAAACAATACGTTTGCCCAGCTGTCATGATGTTGTTTAAGTTATTCACTCAATACCAAGTAGATTAAAGAGTTATCTTTCAGGTGCTGCTATTGCCTCACCTCAAGGCCTTTAAGAATTATTTGAAGATGCTACCTTGAGCCAGTGTTCTAGAGGAGCTGATTGTCCCTATTTTCTCACATTGGAGATATTTGACTAGAAAAATCTGGTAAAGATTTTCAGCTTGTGGTCTGATGTCTTCCAATGCTATTCTGTAAAAGTAGTATTTTCTAATTTCATGCTGGTTGAATTAGTTTGCTTATATACGACCACCAATCCTGATTGGTCACATCACTCTGTAAGATTAAAAAAAATTGTCAAAGTAACGACAGAATCCTTGTGTCACAGTTGCCTGATATCAGTAGATCTTTTCACAGAGATTCCATGCACATTTGTATACTGCCACCTGGGGCTCCTTATAAAAAACAAGGATCCCTGGTAGATTCAACAGCTATTTTTTGCAGGGTACTATAAGATGCTGAATTGACAGAAACCATTATCGACACACTCACTCTCACCTCTAAAACCCATTCACCACTGGGGCACTTAATTGTGCCTCATAGGGTCAATCGGATAATTTTGCTCTTACCAATTGAAACCAAAGAGACAATCTGGTTAACCTAGTCACTCACACGAAAGTCGCCTAGTAGCAAAACCATTTGTTATTCATGTCTGTCCTGCAGCATCCTAAACCCTTTAAGGTTGCACATTTTGATAGAATAATTCCATGATCTTCATGATCATGAATGCAGCAGTACTACGTAACTTACCATGGCTAGCTGTAATAAAGCACAAATGAGGCACATCTCTTCACCAGCACTTTATTGGTACATCATGCCAATCCTCCAGTTGTGTACCAACTCTGTGAGCAGCAGTACTGACAACTAGAACAATGAGTAGCTGTAGAGTAGCTCCATCTTTTTTCTCATCTTTTCTAAAATGTGCATCGTGTGTTGACATTGATACATAAAGAACCCATACCAAAAAGCTGTGTAATGTCGTGCATTTGTGGAACCACATGAAAACATAGATGGTTAAGATCCATGGTTACACAGAGTGAATTTAATCTTATTTTCAGATCAGACACAATTCAGAGTTTGCAGATTGGCCGTCCTGATTAAGTCAATGTGATGCTCAAGTACTGTTGCGGTATGCATACGGTACCCACTGAATTATCTTCAATTTCCATTACTTTTGAAATAAAGCGGGTCCTGATAAACTCAAGACAATTGCTTTAAAGAGATGTAAAGAGATATACCTATCCAATATGCTTAAAAGGAAAAACCTTGAGGGTGATTGGGTCCTTGATCCATAATCTGGTGCGTTTTGCTTGAATGCATTACATAATTTTAGTATGAGGTAATAGTCAATGAAACAGACAAAATATTTTCCTTAGCCCAAACTTGCTAATATGTATCCCCCACTTTCCTATCAACCTACTCCCACTGCTGTAACAACAGCTTAGTATGTTGAGAAAACTTCAGTATATATGAGTGTAGGGATCCCTGAGAAGGAGATAGTAAATGGGTAATGGAAATTCACCCACAAATCTTGTTTACTGGGTGCGAAAATCCCCAAGTGGACCATTGTAGTACTCTAAAGGTAAAGGTTCAATCGCTCAGGGTGGTACATGAATGAGGCTTGTTCTTCACAAGTCTCGATTATCCAGCCAGTCCTTGGTGGAACTGGGAAATTCTGAATTGAAATATTGGGAATCAATCTGGAATTTGAGATAATTTATAACGAGCCACATGTGTACTTAACCTTTCAGACAAGGTCAGATAATGTGTACTGTCAAAAGAGGCCAAATTTGAAGTGATAAATAAGCCGCTGTTCTATTTCAATCCCCACCCAACACTCACAAAAACCCCTCAAGCTCCAAAGACCTAATCATTCTGGACAAAAGCTCTTTTTCCTAACGCTGACACCAACGTCCATGGCGCCAAAATATAAATGTTCCATGTGAATAAAATATTTGAAACTTGTTGGTGCATAAACAGGAGTACAGGACAAATAGAAAAGCTTTATAGGAGGAGTTTTGATTGGCAGTTTAGCCGACTTACCCAGACCCACTCTTTTCTAAAGCCAGAGCTTTTTGAGACAGACTCTCCACTAGTATGCAGATAGAGTCTTAATTTTCACCTTGGCTTATCTCCTAAACTGATCTAAAGCAGACTGTGTATTTTCCAAGGTGTCTTTGCATCAAAGTGTTATGGCTGTCAATAAAGTGTAGAATGACAGCCAGGAGAACTGCCCTATAGTGAAATCCTCTGTTCATGCATGAGCATTTGGCATAGGCCTGTTCCTAAGTATTCCTAGAGTAGGATTTAGAAGGTAGATGAGAAATGAATTTATATGAAATACCACACTTCTACCTTTAGCCAATATTCCAAAGGAGCTGATTTTCCAAATTTGTGACTTTTCGCACATCACTCTCGAAACATTTTTGGGAACTACAGCATGATGTTCCAATGCAACCCGCGAAAAGTAATATAATATTATTCTAATTTCGTCCAGGCTGAATTATTTTGCCTATAAAGGGGTTTTTGATTAGCACCAATCATGCTGATTGGTCACATCAGAGGTGGAATGCCCACTTTAGCCCTATAAGATGCTGAATGGACTGGAACCACTCTGCCCTCTGCTCCCCTTACCACTAAGGGCACTTACGCTAGGCTCACCGGATTAGAGCTGTAATAAATGTCAGAATGGCCTCATCTAACGTTTATCTTAGATAGCTCTAGAGCTCCTTTCCTAAGTCCGGTGCTGTCCATACTTATGAGAGGTGACCTGTAATGTATACAGCTAAGGACTTGGGTCTGAGCTGCTCTCTCCATATCGGTGAGAAGTGACAGCACTCAGCTAAATAGATTTGACCAATCTCCTGAGGTGGCAGGACTGAGTAGTAAGACCTGCATTGCAGAGCTCCTTTCAGATGGAGCCGGTGTTTGTAAACATGTTTGTTATTTCTGCACATTAGTATTTTTGCAATTACTGTGACTACATAGCAGAAGAAGATTTATCCACAACATTGTTAAAGGGGGATAATGATAGAAATGAGGAAAATGAAAAATCTATACATTTCAGATCATGTTGCAGCTTTCACTGGATGTTACAAGTCTGGACAAAGGCAGTAAAACCATAGTTCTGGTGAAAGTGCCCCATGGCTAAACCATGTTTTATTCATGTCTGTCCTGCAGCATCACTTGAACCCTCTAAGGTCACATGTCCTGATGGAGTATGTCCATCATCTTTATGATACATTTATGCAGTGCTGGGGAGTAACTTTTGTTTGCAAAAATCGAAGGGGCTCTAATTAATCATTTTAGTGATTTCTTTTTCTCAGTTCATCTGGTTTATACATGTACTTTTTTCTTGGGCTTCATTTAGAAGTTATTTTACTTCAGTGTATCACAAATCCGGTGGTTTTCTGCAGACTTAACGGGAACGCCTGGTAGATACACCAGTTGTTTGGCAGAGTACACTCTTCCACAGCTCCCTGATGGGAGCAATGACGACCAATTGTCATAATGCACTACTACAGTACTGCCCTTAAAGGGTTCATAACACCTTTTTATAGCAAAGCTTTAATGATCAATCCACTACATGCCGCAGTGATAATAAGTGACGATCAAAAGTAGTGGTAGAACCCACTAAAAGGACATGAATCTAAAAGGTTAGGGTGATTTCTTTCCATTAAGACCAAAAATCATGATATTGATTCACACGTTTATATTGTATGGCTGCATAGGCATCCAAAACAGTCAAAATGCCAATTGTACATCCCCAGGATATTTGACCCATATGCTGTTTAGCAGACTTGCCTCCACTTCTTCGGATGCACTGATGCATGTCCTTTTGTGGCATATCCAGAATTTTGGGTCTTGCGCCCCCCCCCCCAAAGTTCAAAACAGGTAAAAAACACAAGTTTTACCAAAAAACATATCATTCACAGGCCTCCCCTTTATCCTACCCAGGTTTCAGATCATCTCATAAAGTTCTTTGATGGCACTGTTCATTTTTGACATTATTAAACATACATACTGTATTAGATGCTAAACCAAATAAGGATTTTCTGGAGTGTATGTATGTGTAATAAACATATATCATTTCTTTCATGTAGCCTAAAAGGGGTGAAATCATTAGTTCTCTGTGGTCGTTGTGGTATAAATCGCTTTAAGGCACTGTATTGGATCAAGATGTTGATGCATTCATGAATGGACTCCAGACTAGTCTACATAAATGGACTTAAAAGCTTCCCTAGCCCACCTAAAAGGGTCTATCTCTCCCCTCTCCTGGGATGTCTGTGGTGCACATATGCTTGGGTTCCGACATATTCCTCTGATATTGTGTAATGGTATTCTCACCATGAATATGCAATGATCTTAGCTGTCAAATATCTATTACTCACTCACATTAATAAGTGGACTGTATCTGTGTAACATGTCAAAGCTTTGTGAGTGTACCAGCCCTGTGTGGTAGTTTTGAAGATTACATCTGATATGTGCCAACACTTAAGGTACTTGAGGATGCAAGCAATTCATAATCTAGAACAGTAACAAAATGACCAAAATCTGGTTTGCCTTACAGGTCTGCCATACACGCATGGCATTTTTCATCATGTCATGTCCACAAGGTATTATTTGAGATTGGCACAGTTTGATTAATGCATTTTGATAACTCAAATATATTTGACTCTGAGCGCTAGCTGTTCCTTACATGAAGGTGTGCAAATTAGGTAGGTAGAATTACTTGAAGATAGTACAGAGTTGTTCTCAGAATCAGATGTCTGGTGTCAACTCAAATGTGTCTTAAAATATATTTGATGTGCACCTTATATGTAAGACATTTCAACCATGTACCATAAAACCCCACCTATAAGCTGTTTTTTTTTCTGTCCATTTTATTTTCAGAATTTTTCCTTAAACTCAAATTCACCATATGGGTGAGATTTCATTTGAATAGAATAAAGAGAAAATCAATATAAACCTTTTACCTATCGGCCATTTTTTTTTCTTTCAAAGTTAGTTTTGGCTTTATGGTGAGGTATAGCTTATGATAGGTGATGTGGTACTCTAAATATTCCAAAACACTGATTGACCACCGTGATTGAACTGTGGTCGGTGCTCCATTGGTTAAATGCCATCCTATTAATTCAGTTTGGCTCACAAATGGCCCATTTATTCAAGTCGTAATAAAGATATTACATATTGCTATAGGCAACTATCTCTTCTACATTTACATAATTGTGATAACCAAGTTACAAGGCTGCTATGAGATTTTCATGATTGCAGAGTCTTTCCTATACTCTTTTGTAAAAGAAGCTTTTGAAATGTTTAATTTAGAAGACATGAATAGCCTGTGAAGAGTTGAATAATTACCCTAAATTCCCTCATATGAGATGCACCCTTGTATAGGTCGAACCCTGAGAATGTGCATATTTCTAACCTATTGGCCACACTCAGGGCTTGGAAATTGGTAGTTTATTACTGTTATATAGTGTCTAATACCCTCACATCAGCTACATCGTGTTTTTTTTGCAGCTCCTACAAGCTGATCCTTCAGGAGTGTATGATATCTCGTAGGGGTATACTAAAATTGATTGGCTAATTTTTTGTTTAGTTGGCTGATAAATACGAACCCACAAGATTAAAGAATAGACAAATGCCTACAAACTGACGTTTTCATTTGAGCTAAGTGCTGTTTAATAAGGGAGTAAATGTATCATTTAATGTAAATATAAGTACCAAATAATGGAGTGGTTTCACCATCCCACCTTTACCCCAAAAATGTATGCAGATGTAGGTGTCATTGTTCAGTGACCAGGTCTCTGATTGGCCCATACACCTGTGGAGGTGAGTGTCATGGTCCAGTGCACACACAAGGGTACTAAGATGCCAGTGCATCCTAAGACTGTGCATGGTATCAGAATCCAAGTACAGACTAAAAACAGACTGTTGTACTATGATCCTGGTGTGTCCCAACAAGATAGTCCCGTCCCCAACCTGATAATGAATCATGGCCAGTGGTCTCCATAATGCTTCATGACCACTGGTTTCCATAATGAATCATGGTCACTGGTCATCCATATGGATCATGACCACTGGTCTCCATAAAGAATAATGGCCACTGGTTTCCATAATGCATCCTGGCCACTGGTCTCCATAATGAATCATGGCCACTGGTCGTCCATATGCATCATGACCTCTGGTCTCCATAAAGAATAATGGCCACTCGTCTCCATAACGCATCCTGGCCACTTTTCGTCTCCATAATGAATCCTGGCCACTAGTCTCCATAATGAATCATGGTCACTGGTCGTCCATATGCATCATGATCTCTGGTCTCCATAAAGAATAATGGCCACTGGTCTCCATAATGCATCCTGGCCACTTGTTGTCTCCATAATGAATCCTGGCCACTAGTCTCAATAATGAATCCTGGCCACTGGTCTCCATAAGGAATCCTGGCCCCTGGTCTCCATAAGGAATCCTGGCCACTGGTCTCCATAATGAATCATGGCAACTGGTCTCCATAATGAATCATGACAACTGGTCTCCATAATGAATCATGACAACTGGTCTCAATAATGAATCCTGGCCACTGGTCTCCATAAGGAATCCTGGCCCCTGGTCTCCATAATGAATCCTGGCCACTGGTCTCCATAATGAATCCTGGCCACTGGTCTCCATAATGAATCCTGGCCACTGGTCTCCATAATGAATCATGGCAACTGGTCTCCATAATGAATCATGACAACTGGTCTCAATAATGAATCCTGGCCACTGGTCCCCATAATGAATCCTGGCCACTAGTCTCAATAAAGAATCCTGGCCACTGGTCTCCATAAGGAATCCTGGCCCCTGGTCTCCATAATGAATCATGACAACTGGTCTCCATAATGAATCATGGCAACTGGTCAACCATATGCATCATGACCACTGGTCTCCATAATGAATCCTGGTCACTTGTTATCTCCATAATGCATCATGACCACCGGTCTTCATAATGAATCCTGGTCACTGGTCCCCATAATGAATCCTGGCCACTGTTCTCCATAATGAATCCTGGCCACTGGTCTTCATAATGAATCCTGGCCACTGGTCATCCATATGCATCATGGCTACTGGTCATCATGATGGATCTTGACCACTGTTTGTCATGATGCATCATGCCCACTCATCGTCTCAATGCATCATGACCACTGTTTTTCCTGGTGCATCCTTACCACTGGTCGTCATGATGCATTACTACTGGCTGTCATGATGCATTATTACCACTGGTCATCGTGATGCATCAAGTTGGAGACTGCACTCATTACGGCCTCAGTCATAGATGTAGGTATTTGGCCATTTCTAGCCCTGAATACAGCATGATAATGGGGCTGTGAGCAGATCTAAGGACGGATTTAAGGTGACATATCAAAGTGTATTTTCACCATTTTCTATCACTTTTATGATTTTGGTAATGGCACTACAGGAAAGATGAACATTCATTTACCCAGTAACAGACTCATCATGACAAATTGCAGTATAAATGTTAAGTAAATAGTGGATTTTGACATCACATGAACATAAAATGTACCTGTATGCACCACTAAAACAAATTTCTGATTTTTGTGTTAAATTTCCTAAAGAAAATCTTAAACTCATGTTAAAGTTCAGGGCCTTTTCTACAAGTAATACTAAAATATTTCAGATATGAACCCTCATTGCCAAGATATTAACAATTTTCTTACATAAAACATAATTAAATGTGGCTTCCCTACTAGTAATACAGGTAAAGCTAGATGGATTGGGGTTGCACTCAAACCTCAGAGCCACAAACACAGTAATATCAACTCTGCCTGACTGCACTCCAGTAGAGGGTGGTCATGGTCCAGTGATCACAGAGGAGCAGGTACAGAAATGGCCATGGGTGTGCTTCTAAGGCTGTAGACAGATATGTGCATGTACATGCTTTTGAGTACAGGGTATGTTTAAAGTCTGGGGTTTCTTCCCGGCTTCATCTCAGACCTGATTACCACTGGTTGTCATGATGCATCATTACCACTGATCGTCATGATGCATTACCACGGGTTGTCCTGATGCATCCTGACCACTGGTCATCATGATGCATTGTGCTCGCTCACCAACATGATTCATCATCACCTCTTGTAGTCATGATGCATCCCAGAGAGGGAGAGAGAGAGAGAGAGAGAGAGAGAGAGAGAGAGAGAGAGAGAGAGAGAGAGAGAGAGAAAATTTTCTCAATTTTATCTTAAAGGTCTCTTTAATGTTTGATTAATTAAAACAAGATGAGCTGAATGTCACAAACAGATGGAAGAAAAGAAAAGTCCTCTTTGGAAAAGTGATTTTGAAATAATGCTTTTCTTTCTCTTTCACAAAAAAGATATAGAGGCAGGCCTAATGATGCCATTCTGATGCATTATTGGAGTTCTTTCAAGTCAGAAGCATAATAGGATCAAGATTACTGTTTCAGTATAAAAGAAATTGGTCAAAGGGACAGTGACCGAATGAAAAGTATAACCATGTAGGGAACAGCTGATAATAATATTATGGCAATAGAAAGGGGATCCTCATATTGCTTGTAAAAAAACATGATCTTGGTCTCATGTGGAATTTAAATGGTTCTCCTGCCCCCTTGCTGAATTTAAGAATAGCCTTATGCATTGTCTCTCAACCCTGTCTCCTTTTAAAGAAATGCTCCTCTCTCTTTGTTAAATTATACCTGTCTGGGGCCCCGTTAATAAAGAAAACTTCCGTACACCTCTGTAAGGACACCATGAAGCTTATTGTGCATTTGTCTTGGGCATAGGGTAGAACTAGCAATGGCAGGCCTGATTCAATTGATGTGATGCACATGTACTGTTTGGCTATGTGTACAGTCCCCACTGAATTATCATTGATTTCTTTAATTCAAAATTAAAATGGGTCCTAATAAACTCAAGGCTGATAATCTCAATATCAGGTCATAGACAATGAAACAAACAAAATATTCCCCTTAGTCCAAAACTACTAAAAATTATATCCCCCACTATCCTATTACCCTACTCCCAGTATGTTGAGAAAACTCCACTTTATGAGTGCAGGAATCCCTTAGAAAGACCTCTGAATAGAAAATGGGTACTTAAAATTCATCCCCACACCCTGCCTTCTAGACGGGCCATGGTATCACTTTATAGGTTAAGGTTCAATCGCTGATGGTGGTACATGAATGTCCTTCACCAGTCTCAATCATTCAGCTGATCCTTAGTGGAACTGGGAAATTCTGAATTGAAATATTGTTATCCTCTTGGGAATCAACATGGCATTTGAAATATTTTATGACAAGCCACCTGGGTACTTAAGTTTTCAGACACGGTCAAATACTGTGTACCGTTTAGTTTCAACAGGCCAAATTTGAAGTGATACATCAAGCCGCTGTTCTATTTCAATCCCTACCCAGCACTCCCAATACAAGCAGTATGAGGTGAAGACCGGAATCCACAATGAGCAATGGAAGCCTTCAGAGGGTGTTCCCTGATATTAGACATTTTCAAGCTCCAAAGACGGAATCATTCTGGAAAAAAGATTTTTTCCCCAATGCTCACACCAACATCCATGGTGCCCAAATATAGATGTTCCATGTGAATAAAATATTTGAAATCCATTGGTACATAGTAGAGGAAAAATAGAAAAGCTCTATAGGAGGATTTTCGATCGGCAGATTCAGGGATTTTTGTGCTCAGTCACCTACAACCCTTCACAGTAGAGTTACCCAGACCCATTCTTCTCTTGCGCCAGCGCTTTCTGAGACGGAATCTTCACTTTTATGCAGATAGAGTCTTAACCTTCACCTTTGCTTATCTCCTAACCTCATCTAAGCTGGCTGTGTATTGTCCAAGGTGCCTTTGTGTCAAAGTGTTATGGCCATCAATGTAGTATTAAATGACAGCCAGGATAGCTGGCCAATAGTGAAATCCTCTGTCTGTGCCTTGTCAATGGGCAAAGGGCTATTCCTTAGTAGTCCTAGAGTATGATCTAGAAGGTAGATGAGAAATGAATCTAAATGAAATGACCACAGTTTTTGATCCTCATCCATTTTCTGAGCTACTTTGGTTTAAAATCATAAGCAATAAGTTTGCTAAGCTGTCTTGATGTTCTAACAGTATATCACTGAATTCAAAGTTACATGAATTAAAGAGTTATCCTAATTGTTCATATCATCTAAGTTCTGTCACTGCCATATTTAAGACCTGCATAAAGTGCAAGGGCGTGGAAAAAGGGGGGCAGGGGGGGTCCCTACATAAACCTGTATAAAAGTATTGACCCCCCCACCTCACCAGGACCCCTGCCCCCCTACCCCCAATGAAATTTACTTTCTACGCCTCTGAAGTGTGATTTGCCACTTTTAACCAGATTTCAAAAGAAGATGATTTTCCTTTTTGTGACTTTCCGCATATCACTCTGGAAACTATTTTGGGAGTTGAAGCCTGATGTCTTCCAATGCAATCTGATAAAAGTAATGTTTTCTAACTTCTTCCGGGATGAATCATTTGGCCTGCAATTGTTTCTGTTTTTTATTAGCACCATTCATCCTGATTGCTCACATCAGAGATGGTGGAATGCCCACTTTAGTCTTATAAGATGCTGAATAGACTGAAACCATCACCCACCCACTCATTCTGGCCTCTGCTCCCCTCACCACCAGAGGTACTTTCGCACGGATTACCAGGCTAAAGCTGCTATAAATGTTGGAATACCCTCATTCAATATTTGTGTCCAGGAGAGAGAAAGCGTGCCTCCTGGGGGTAAATGGCTTTTTAAGGTTTAAGTCATGGGCTTTAAAATGAGATATCTTGAGCTAAGATATACCAGGTAGTTTTGCTGTAAGTGCTTGTCACACTTAGGTTGGTGTGTACAACTGAAAATGGTGATAAAATTGGTTCTAGAGGGAATTTTTTAGCTCTGTTTTCGGTTCAGGGTTCTTGAAGGAATTTCATAAAATATTTGTGGCAAAAATTCCCAACTGGAAAAGGGGAGAGGTTTCCATGGCAACCAGAAATTACCTTATCTCCCGAGGTGGCATGAGTGAGTAGTGAGGCAGTGCTCTTTCCAGATGGGGCCACTAAGCTGGTGTTTGCAAAATCTGACAGGGCTTTTTTCTTGGTAGTAGGACATAGATATTTTGCTTGTGCATACTTTCCATTTATGGGGTAAATACTGCATAGTTTCTTTTCCTTAGATACAGTTGTGAGTTTGCAAAGGTGACCAATGAAAGTCATGTCAGTTTGTCGCCCATTGTGTCAGTTTGTTGCCCTAAACACTTCTGATGGAATTATACGTAGTTAAAATAATGTTGGGACCATAGGAATTAGCCCTAGGGTCATGCAGTAGGGGGTAAAGGCAATATGTAGGTAGTCTAGGATTACATATCAGAGGTAGGAGAGAGAGGGACCTTTTTCTCATTGTGTCATTTTTTGACTAGCGCATCTGTTTGTCGCCAGTGTGTCAGTTTTTTGCCCAGTGTGTCAGACTTTGCCTTAGAAAAAATTCCTCACCCAAAAGAAATTCAGCAAAGAAAAATAGTTAAGAACAGTATCTGTTATGGCAGAAGGAGAAAGGGTAAGGGGATATTTTTAACTAGTCAGGGATAGTTAAATATGGGCGATTTCTGCCAAAGCTCCCACTTTCTGTTTTGGGGTCTTTTTGTGGTTGGGGGGTTGTTGAATAAAAACTATTTAACCATTCTTCTTTTTTTTTGTTTCTATTGAAAGTAAACATCTTGGGGATCAGGAAAAGGACACATTTGCATATGTTGGACCACAATCTTTTGAGATATGATGGCCCAAAGTTGAAAAATGGCCCAAAATAGCCTTTTTTTCAATTTCCACCTCATTTCACCCCATATACCATCAAGCCAAACAGTAAGAATCCGCCAAAATTTCATTTATTCCTTAGTTGAGGGTCCTATGAAACATTTCCATGTGGTTTGGAGAAGATATATCTTGAACCTTTTTTACCCTAGCCATTCTTCTAACTTGAAAATAGTGATTTAAGGCGCGTGATGAATCATTTATGGCATTAGATCAGTTATAATCATCCTCAGACGACCTTTTTATCACCATCAAGGGGGTCTGTATAGGGGAAAGTTTGGTAAAAGAAAAATTGTGTACCACACACCCTTTGTGGGCAATACACATTCAAGCATTTGCCAACCCCAATCCCCCTTAAACAGCACTTGTGTATGTACAGGCTGTATTAATCATTTCTGGCTTATCTAACCCATTATATGGCATATATCTATTAATGAGATGCCATTTAAAAAGAAGAAATGAGTCTCTATATGCTTTGGTTTCCCCAAACCAGAGTTGCTCGCCTGCTGTAAGGCGCATGATGAAATGATTCCTGGTCCCATAGCTTCTCTGCTACTAAGCTAATAGATCATGGATGTTGGAGCCCTCGGGGAGTCTATGCTGGATATACCCGAGCCGCGGAGCGGCGAGGGTATATCCAGCATAGACTCCCCGTGGGCTCCAACATCCATGAACTAATAGGTTTATACCACCATTTCCTCCATTTTGTATCAATTTCTTACCTCAAATCCAAAGAATATAGCCAGGAGAAGACATTTTGTAAAAGCAAGCGATACCACCCGGGTCCGCTCTGCGCGAAGCCATTGTTTTTGTTCCTTGCCGCTGTGTATACAGTCACTTTTCGTATCGAATCCAACCATGACACGTTTTCAAATTAAAACATACATATCCTTAGACAGTCTAGATGAACCCTCCATACGTATTATGTCCAATATATTCAAAATAAAGGAGAATCCATTGATTTTTCCATCGTAAGCGAGTCGCGGTCCGGCCATTCCCACCCGCCTCCTTGTCCGGCGAAAGTGTGTCAGTGGCCCGGATGTAGATATAGGTCAACTGCTCGCTGTACAAGAAAGACGCCGAAACAATGGCTTCGCGCAGAGCGGCCACGGGAAAATCAATGGATTCTTATTTATATCGAACAAAATGGAGAAAATTAGCACGCATTCCTCGTCTATGGATCGAATACTTCTTGGGATTTTAATATTATAACATGACAAGCTTGGAATCAATACGAAAACTGAATGGAAACGTACCAGTAGGACCTCAGGTTAGAATTTAATTATTTTCGCATTGAGTTTCATGTGGCGCTATGGCTAAGGCCTTCGCCTACCACCACTGCGGCCGGGGTTCAATCCTCATACGAGTTGCCATGATTTTTCAGAATGGAAGATGGCTAGACTGGCTTTGTATACCAGGCAAACATTTCCAAAAATATTCTAAGTCCAACTTGACCCCGAAAAAGTATATACCAAAAATTTCAAAAATGCACAAGTGTGGTATATGCAGAATATACCACGTATATATCGCATGTAAAACCACCGGAAGTTCCGAAATCGTGGTATAAACCCAAATACATGCACATCCATGGTTTATATGATAAAATAAGGCCCTGGCTTTGATTTTAAGCCAGGGCCTTATTTTAACCCCAGCCATTCCGCTACTCCCCAGTCCCTGCAAAGCACTCTTTTCAGCAGCCCCACCCTCATTTTCAATCTTTTGCGATTGATTTTAGGCCAATTATTCACTTTTTAAATGAGCTCCATAGGCCTCAAGTAATGGGTCAATGCAATTTATTTATATATTAAAAAAAACAGGTTTCTCAAATGCGTGTCAGTTTGTCACCTAAGGAGCGTGTCAGTTTGTCACCGCTCGAAGTTGCAGAGGTATTTTGCTCCAGTATTGTGCATTATGACAATTGGTCATCATGATGCAGCAATGTAGTGCAGGCAAGTATATACAGTTGATGCATAATGAAAATCGATAGTGGCTATGTCTCATATTTAAGTGATGAATATGAAATGCAGGTCTCTGACCAGCTGCTAAATTGAGCTGCAATTTTACTTCTGTCATAAACAGGAAACCCCTGCAGTGAATCACCATAATTACATAGCGGTGAACCAGTGTAGTTTCAACAAGAAACTCCAGATGCCAGTATGGCGGTAGAAGGAATCTGTAACATGTTAAAGCTTTGTGAATGTACCAGCCCTGTATGATGGGCTTTGTGATCACTATAGTGTCTTGTGTATATAAGGCACAACTTGTATGTCTCAATTCTAGATGTATGTTTGAATTCAGGATGTGACTTGAATGCAAGCATTTCATAATCTAGAGCAGTAACAAAATGACCCAAATCTTGTGCACCTTACAGGTTTGCTATACACGCATGACGTATTTTATCATGTCATGTTCACAAGGTAATATTCAAGATTGGTACAGTTGAAATTGATGCATTTTGATGACAAAATCACAACATTTTAAAGCACCATAATCAGCGCATTAAGGGCTAGAGTGGCAATACAACCCAGCTTCCTGTCAGGTGACAACTTTCACATTGCCAGATTCATTCCCAAAACAGAACTGAATAATTCTGATTTTTGGTTGCCAGGATGGGTAATTGAGCCCAGAAATTAAGAACTGGGGTAATAGAGGGCAACAAGATAGTATCACGCTTCATAATGAACAACCAATATTAATGACAGGTAGAAAAGTATCTGTCACCAAGCCCTTCACAATTTCTATTTTACAGTTCCTTGCTATTTATATGTCTGACTTTCATTCATGAATACTATTTTTTGTTCTTTTTCCCGACTCTAAAATACAAATATGCACATGAATTTATTTACCATCTAATCTGATATTTTACTCTGAACACTAGCTGTTCCTTACAATAATAATTGTGCCATGTACTGGGAATAGGGACCTTAATGTACCCTTCACTAAGGGCCCTTTTTGCCGATGGTTTCACCTTATGAAGGTGTGCAATTTAGGCAGGTAGAATCACTTTGAGATAGTCCAGAGTTTTTCTCAGAATCAAATGTATGACGTCAACTCATAATGTGTCGTAAAATGTGTTTGATGTGCAACTTATATGTAAGACCTTACAACCATGTACCATGAAACCTCACCTATATATGCTGTTTATTTTGGTCATTTTATTTTCATATACTCAGAATCTTTTTCCCTTAAACTCAAATTTGACATATGGGTGAGATATCATTTGAATAGAATTAACAGAAAAATCAATATAAATCTTTTTCTTGTGGGCTGATTTTTTTCTTTCAAAGTTTGTTTTGGCTTATAGGTGAGGTATAACTTATAATAGGTGAGGTTGTATTGTATATATTCTGAAACACTGATTGACCACCTTAATAAAATTGCAGTAGGTGCTCCATTGGTGAACCCATGCCATCTTATTAATTCAGATTGGCTCACAAATGGCCCATTTATTCAAGTTGCAAGAAGGACACTACAAATCGTTATAGGCAATGAGCTCTTTTACCTTAACATAATTGTGATAACCATGTTGCAAGGCTGCTATGATTTGTCTCCCATATAGCACTTTTTTTGTAAAACCTCTAGATATAATATTACATGTGTCTACTGTACCTGCTTTAGATGTCTTTATCGAAATTAAATCTACTCCAGTTATCTCTTATTCTATGTTGATTGGCATGCACAGCAGGTGAACATTGACTTTTTTATGATTGCAGAGTCTTTCCCATACTCTATGAAAACAACAATACACCTTTTGTAAAAGACACTTTGAAATATTTAATTTAGAAGACATGAATAGCTTGTGAAGAGTATTAAATAACTACCCTAAATTCCCTTATATGAGACGCACCCTTGTATAGGTCAAACCCTAAGTATGTGCATAAGCTATAGGGCATTAGCATATCAGGTCATGGAGGCCGCCATCTTGCTTTGCATTATGGGTGCGCCCAGTGCATTATGGGTAAATTTCTTATCAGCCCCTGTTCACACTTCTGAACAGTGGTGACTGATAAAGGTGACAGGCTGACCCCTGCCTCGATCTTAATCACCCTAAGTACCTGTCCATTGAAGTAGGTGTGAAGGGAAGGGATTAGCCTGATAGGGAGACAATGGCTTGGTGTTGCTCAGCCTGGATAATATATGTGCTCTCCTATAAAACTTTTAAAGTTTGATTTCTCTTGTACTTAAAGAAATGAAACTATATTACCTTATCTTGTTAAGGTTTCAGGTATTTGCCATCTATAGGTATAGATTTACGTCAAAATATTGCTACAGATAGTCAATCAAATATAATCCACCAAAGTAAACTGTGTAAAGAGGCCAAATGCTGATCTAGCCCCTGACTATATGAGTCACCTCAGTACTAGTAATATGCTAGTCCCGTATAGGCCACACTTGGGATTAATAATTTGCAGTTTAGTATTGTTCTATAGAGTCAAATACCCTCACATAAGCTACATTCTTCTTTTTCGCAGATCCTATAAGCACAAATAAGCATCTGATTCCAATATAAGATGTTGCTTATTTGAAGGAATTTTCTATAGAGTCAACATAAGGTAAATTAGCTGAGAGTGATATATTAGGTGTATGATACTTCACTGATTACCATGCATATTATATACCAGGGTAATAATCACATGGAGATGAAGCTCTCTATGACTATTGGCCGGAGGGCTTGTAGTGAGTGTGGATAAGTATATAGAAAACCT
Source organism: Acholoe squamosa (assembly GCA_949317995.1). Lineage (NCBI taxonomy): Eukaryota > Metazoa > Annelida > Polychaeta > Phyllodocida > Polynoidae > Acholoe > Acholoe squamosa. Next base: position 13,463,935 of record OX439042.1, read on the forward strand.
GAAGATTTCATCACAGAGTGCATGCACCAAGATGGTTTAATGTATATCTGCACTAAAGTGTCAGCATTCCTCTCCAAGGCCTATCATGATTAAAACACTTGCCAAGTTTAGTATTAAGCAAGCAAAATTTGCCCAAAAATCATATACCAACAGCACAGTTCTTTCCATCTCTCCTTTAAAGCTTTCTTCTGAGATGCCACCATTCTCCCTACTTCAGTACATCTATGTGAACAGGAGTACAATTTCTGACTTGACTCATAGTTTGAATTATATATGCTATTATGTAGATCTTTTGCAACTCTCTAAACCTTTTTCAATTGAATACTTATTTGTTGTGTTTGTTTTCTTTTTGACCAGGGAATGTCATCACTAGGGCAGGGATCCTCCTTGTGAGTAGTGCAATACATGTAAAGTGGAGGTGAAGTTTGAGCAGCACAGTGCAGAGGAATGAATAGGACTGATTTGAATCAGGGTCAAGTTTATGACGTTAAAGCCTCTGGCAGTCTGACAACCTCTGACTGCCTATGTATAGCCATCCCTGCAAGACTTATGTAAAAGTCCAGTCACAAGCTATATGGCTTCACCAAACTACAAAATTGGAGAGATAAATTTGAGGACAGAAATTTTTTTTTTTTTTTTTTGGGGGGGGGGGGCTGGAAGGGGAGTGCTTCCCTATGGCCATGGTTCACAATATCTACCCATGGTACAAAATATCCATCATAAAGTATCAGGAGTGCTGCCAATGTGGTCCCTGCGCATATAGGTTAACTTTATCAGAATCAGATCATTTTTTGTAGGCACATACCTATATAAATAGACATACGACAACTCCAATCTAGTTTGGGCAAATATTTTATTGGTCCTGGCCAATAAAAATACATAACCAGGCCAACAAGCCAAACAGAATGGAGAAGAAAAGAAAAACAGATATTACACGAATAAGGCGCTAACCATACGCCAATCAAGATGGATACGAGCTTGTTTGGATTTTGTCAAATAATGCAACACACTCAATGATTTCCAATCACCAATGTTTTTGATGTCCAATAGACTGAAACCTGCATCTGCCAAGGCTGACGCATCTCCTCTTCGCAACGAGTGTGAAGACAACTTATCGATGCCTGACTTTTGCAATTTGCTCAAGTACCATGAGTAACTGCCACGACACCATTGGCCATTTTTTATGTATGACACTACTTGTGAGTCACTGGATGGGTAGTTCACCATAGATAAGAGCAAGGTCAGGTAATAGTGAAGGCAGAAGATTGAGTCATTGATGAGTGTGAAAGGTATAAACAAGACCCGCTCTTTAAATGAAATAGTCTTTGTACGGCGAAGTCTGACGGAGACCCCCAAGACTTCCCAGGTCAAATCTGACAAGCAGACTGCCAGTCCTTGTTCGACAACATTGGACTTACAAAATAAGCCCCTGAAGCACATGATAACAGCGATCCAAAATGCCACATCTTCAGAACATGACATATCCAATAGTTTATAAATACACTTTAAGTCCTGCACTGACGCTGGTCGCGCCTGGTCTACATGATCACCTAGGGTCCTTCGAATATCTCTCATAGTGATGTAGAGTTCAAATGTATCAGGGTTGACATGTGAATATCCTAGGACCTTGTGCAACACCCAAAGTCCTCCTAGGTACTGTCTAATAGAGCTGTAGCGCAATCTCTCAGCCAAGTGTGTAACATATAACAACACAACTTCTATACTAGCAGGGAATGGAACAAGCACACCATATAATATGCAAAATTCCATATAAGAGTTCCATTGGCTCTTCCTAGTACGCTCCGTGGCTCCAGCCATCCACTGTGACTGGTAGTTCCGTAGTTTGTGAGTCAAGACATCCCCTGCAGCAGAAGTCATTTATCAGAAATGAAGGCAATCCTTTTGCACAACTTTTATCCGTACAGCGTGACAAAAAGTCAGGAACAATATTGTCTTTAGATTTAACGCGAGTAGCAACAATATGAAAATTATGTACAACTGATAACCAAAATAATTCTCTTATCCACCACATACAGCGAACACTCCGGGATCTGCCAGTATTTATCATGCGTTGGACTTGGGTATTGTCGGTTCTGACTATAACTTTTGTATCCGACCAATCATTTCCCCATCGTTGCGCTGCGGCAACCACTGGCCAGACTTCCAGTAGGTTAATGTCAGCCGTCTCATCATATTCACACGGGGGTTCAACAGTATGATTTAATGGAAAGCGATTATACAACTGATTATAGGCAGGTAATTTCCATGCACCTACTAACCAAGTACCATTATAACATGAGCCAAAACCAGTTAGTGATGAGTCAGTGTCTACGATAGGATGATAATCAAAGGTACGTAGAATTTTGGCAAAACCATTAAATACATAACTGAACCTTTTCCACCAGCGGATGTCATCCATAAACCAATCAGGTAGTTTCACCACCGTGACACTGTCAGCCATGTATTTGAGTAGGTTAATGACTCTACGTGAAAATGTCCTGCCTCCCCAAATCACTCTACTAGCGTGTGCCAAATGACCACACAGTTCTTGTAATTCTTTTTTGGTAGCAACAGTTTTACCCAAGAACTTGTCGATCAGTACTAATAAGTTGTCTAACTTTTCTGGGGGTAAGCTGATTTCCATTTTCACTGTGTCAATTACCAGACCCAAATACTGGACTTTGGTAGCGGGGGTTAAGATTTTTTTCCAAGCAATATGGAAACCGAGACGTCGAAGCAGATCTACCAATATCGCCTGACGCCTCGCACACTCCTCATAGCTGTCAGCAACAATGACAAAGTCATCAAGGTAACCGAAGACATTGAAAATACCTCTGTGATTCATACACTCATATGACAAACTCGGTTAGTTGAGTAAAGATAAATGGTGCACATCTAAGACCAAACGATAAGGCTTAATCTTCAAAATATTCTGGTGCACCATCCAGACTCCACACAAACCCTTGCTTAGAACGATCGACCAGATGAACAGCCACACTACGATAAGCAGATTGGATATCCAATACACATAAAAACGAGCCCTCATGTATGACATTAGTAACATTGTCTACTTGAGTATAATGAAACGGTTGGCAAGTTGTGTACATAAAGTCATTGATACTTTTAAGATTATCATCGGGATCACCATGGCTGCAATCTGTTATGGGTCTTAAGCTGCCATCTGGCTTTAAAATAGCCCCCAGTGAATGTACACACTGGGGTCTACTAAGAACCCTTTTGACTTTACCATCAATTAACTCCTTCCTTACCAGATCGTCCATTTGGCATTTTACACCTTCTTTGATTATGGAATGGTAATTTTTTTTTGAAAATAAGAACCATTATAATCCACATCAATGATTTTGAAACCATTACGAACACCGTCTAGGATATAAGCATAGTTACAATCAACTTCCTCAAACCCCATGCATTCATCAAAGAAGGCGTGTGGGTTGAGTTGGAGGCACATGCCATCTAAGACATGAACGGCATCACAATCCAAAGGACAAGTTAATATGTCTTCCGTAATTGGTATTGAATCTGAAGAAGTGACATGATTTGAACCACAAGGAATTACGAAATTGTTGACATCCCATAATAAACTGTATTCCAGTTCACTGGTATTGTCAGAATCAGAGCATTTTATAATTCCACAATCTATGCCAGATTCTTCGGATTCACTAACCCCTGAATCAGAGTCCACTAAGGCCTGATATCAATCATTTGATTTTTTCACAGTGCACTTTAGCTTTGTGTGATTACCCCCACAAGAACGACATACATGTGGGTGAGGGCAATCTTTGGCGTTACAACCATTATCACCGTTAAATGCACAGCAACAGTGAATTTCATCCGACTTTTTCTTTTTGTTCTTTTTCCTCTTACTACTAGATCCCGCAATAGTACCAGCACCACTTTGTGATGATGGAGGCTGGATACCAAGAACATTACATAAGTGCTCAGCACTAAGATTCTCAAGACCAACTCTGTTTGAGAAGATGTCGTGATCGAAATAGCAGAATGTGTGTTCACCAAACGATTCTCCCCTTTCACGCATTGCAAGATCATACTGAATGAGAGCATCCTCATTGTAGAATGCTTTCTTGTCAGTTAGGAATTTAACATGTTTACCATAGTTTTTACATGGGAAGTTTCTAGCCAACATGCTATTCAAGAGACCCATGCTAGCAGAAATAACATCATTCAAGGCGGGTTTTTTTACTTTGTCATGTGGCATGTGCTGTTCAATGTCATAGGTCACAAACTTACTGCCACTGGCATTGTTCGGTGAAAATATCACCATTGGGGCGCCTTGAGCCTGATGTTGTAGTTGTTGGTTAGGATACCATGCTGTTGGGTTTTGTAGAAACTGAGATTGCACAGACTGAACCCCAGGAGCCTGGAACAGAGGTTGTTGACTAGGTAGAATTCCTGCAGCCTGGTACTGTTGTTGTGGGTTAGGAAAAACGCCAAACTGATATGAAGCCTGCTGCTGTTGGGATGTTGGCACTGGGACACCATACATGTGAGAAGCAGTCGGGGCACCATATACCATAGGTGTAGGTGGAAATTTGGGCCTATCATCTGGTGCTCTAAACTGACCCACACCAGGCCAATTGACAGTCTGACTGACAGGTGTGACAGGCGGAAAGTAGGGTGTGCCATCTTTGTAGAACAACTGAGGGAAAGTAGTACTCATAGTGGGTTGAGACTGCACATTGAGTAACATTAGGACTAGTAGAACTGTCACTTGCTTGATATTGTGGATCAATACCACCAGAAATGCCTGAAGTGTTGCCTTTAGGAGCTATATTACCACTTCTCCATTGTTTCCACAATAAAAATTCATGATAGTCCTTGTCTAACTCACCCTGGAACTGTGTTTTACCCACTGGATGTTGCGGTTGATTCTCCCGGGGGACCGGGTGATTGTACTGGGAAGTGGGCTTGTTTTCGCAGGTGAGCGACTTGTTAATTTGGGTATTCTTGTCTCCTGGAGGCAATTTTTTACACAAGTTGTGTAAATCAAACATACCTGAGCTGGTTTCAAGGCCAGATTGGCCTGCAGAGGGTCCAATAACACTAGAATTAGGCCCTAAAGCATTGTTTACGGCCGAAAGCCGGCTTTCCGGAGGTAAAGGGCGGCCATTTTGGGCTCCGCAGTAAAGGTTAGAGCTGGCTTGTGATTAGCCAGTTTGGAAGCCTGGTGCTTTCGAGTCACCCCTTTCGTTCCTTACCACATCCAACTCTGAGGGATCCAGACCCATAGGACTAGCAGTAAGAGAAAAAGATTGGGCCCTGAACGCACCCATGGCACCTTGCCAAGCACGTACACCATCGTTCAATTGGCGAATAGACCTGTTATTTTCAGCCCGTAGACTGGCCAATTCTAATTCCAACTCCTTGCGTTTACACATCTCATCAATTTTTGATTTCCTGGCCTTTTCCAGCTCAATCTGATGCAATAAATCCTTTTGTGTAGAGTCCTCCCCAAGGCTGCTAACCTCACTATGTTGACCGTCCTTCCCCTGAGGCGGCCGGTCGCTCTGCCTAGCCTCCGTGGCCCCCTGATCGTCACGGTCGGCTGAATCCACTGAATCCGGCGGTCCTACCTGGGGCTAGGCAATATGGCCGACTACAAAGGCCACCAGTGAAGGAACCTGTTACATAACACCTGAATGGAAGTGGTGACATCTAGTAATATATTGGGAACTGCTACTGCCCATTTATCACCACTTATATGCGCGCATATAATGGAGCAATTTTATGCCAAGACTGTGGATCAACACGGTAAAAGGTACACCCAATAGGGGATGCGCGGACGTACCTTTTACCGTGTTGATCCACTGTGTGTACATTTTAGCCATTATGCAGTGCTTTGAACATGGATTTTTGTAAGTATTACCAATACTTTTTTATTTCAAAAACTCCAAAATTATGCTTGGGACCCCATATCAAAAGTACTTTTATCTAAAAGCAAATTATCTGAACAATATTTAAAAAAAGTTTGAGAAATATCTAGTGGTTAAAAATATGAATTTCATTTGTTTTTGTTATGAAATAACAGAAAATTTACCCTTCTCTTTTCCGAAAAATGAGAAATTTACCAAGAATGCTATGTTATTGAGTTAAAATCACAAATTCTTTATAAATAAGGATATCAGACCGTTAACCATACGAGATTTCATATCTCTGTATTAAATAGTTATGACAGAAAAAAAATTCTCAAATCTGATACACATTTTCTCTAATTTCTAGGTGAAGATTAAAATACTTTTATTTTTCAAAAATCTGTAGAAAAAAGGTAGCGTGGGACCCCCTATTTTTCTTTTTATATTCGTATTTAGGATGAATTTTCGTATCTCTGGGAGAAAAATGGAGAAAATCTAGGATCTTTGATTCAATGGTAGCGACCCACCTTAAATGTGAAAGAGTGGAAAGTGAGTTAGCTGTGAGTGATATAACTCTACAGCGGCCCTTGGGGTTAGGCCATTGGCACAGACATGCCTTAAGTTACCCCTGATTGATGGGACATCTAGCAGATAAAGACTTGAGGGAGAATGTTCCTCTCTGGATAGTCTTTGGTACTCCTCAATACTTCTCTACACATAGCACATGCACCAGTGAACAACAAGTCCCTAGGGTGTACATTGGACAGAACCAATTGTCTACTGCCCTGTGATGTCATCCAGCCAAAATGAGGCCAACCACCTGATCACCAGTGATCACAGCTTTATCTACTAATTCAAGTCTTGAACGGCAATCCTCCTTATAAACAGTGGCTCTAGCCATAAGCTAGGCGGAAGTACTACAAGCCAGTTTAGGCACAATTAGTCCATTATCCCACAAGTTATTTCCCCTTTGCCATTAGTTATTATTATTAATTTATTAGGGTACAGTCGTCCCGAGGGGATGGTTTTCAGTGTACCTCATAGGTTACATCATTGATATTGTCATAACATATTACAGCTATACAGTCTTTATATACCATTTTCAATCAGTTAAATGTAAAGAATAGTAATCAATCATATAAATGACATATGAACAGAACGAAAACATGTATAAACATACAATGGTGTTACAATGGTTTTGATAGAGGATTTGAAACAGGTCTAACAAGGATAAGAGGATGATCATTCATATTCCATTATGATACCTTTTGATGGCATTTTTGAATCTTTTAAGGGTTGGCAATTTTTGTATTTCAGCTGGTAGTTTATCCCATAGTGAGACGCCCCTGTAATAGGGTCCTCTTTGATAGAAGCTTGTTTTCGCACGTCTCTTAGCGAACCTGATTTTGAGGTCCCCCCTAGTTCTGACATTCATCGGCTGCAATGATTCTCCTCTCTTCATCCTTTTCCACATTATGATGAGGAGTTGTCTGTTTCTTTTTACCTCTAATGACTCTGCCAGACAAATGCGGTGCAGGTCAGCTATACTTATATCGTATACACGGAGGTTTTGACAAATTCGCAATGCCTGGTTTTGCATGCGCTGTAATTTAATTAGCTCCACCCCACCTTAGTGCAGCATTCCCCTTTGCATGTTCAGTAATTGAGGACCACAAGGTCCACCCCAGTGTCTAATAGCCATAGCTATACAGTCCTTTATATATATCTTGAGTCCTGGAGGGCCCCAGCCTCTGACCTCCAGGCAGTATTGGAATATACTGCCTGGACCGCCCATTGAGTTTCAGTCCATGTTGTAACTGCTAATTACCCCACTCTTTCAGCTGGATTTAGGTCATTGCCCTTTCCCCATACAAAATCACTGGTTCCAGTTGGTTGACTGTTCAATGAGCCCACAATTCAGTACCAGCTGAAGTATTATGAATATTCAATACCACCTGACCAATAGATCTCTGATATCAGAATGGGCACCCTAGATTGCCCATTTTAACTGGGTCACTACACACAAGTAAAAGTTGGTCCAGGCCCATAAATGGAGCCAGGTATGAGTGCAAGTAGAGCCTGGATAATCGAGGCTGGGAGGGCCCTAGCCCATTAAACAGAAGTAATACATCATGCATTTTGATATGCTTGATGCCTGAATTCAGCCCTGGTGAGTAACCCACAAGGGCCACATTTAAGCATTATTCTGACCATACAGGTTGAGATAGTCTCATGATGCTACAAAGAAGTGCTAGCAAGCAGTCTCACCAGCACTTCATTGGTGCATTAAGCCGACTTGTGGACAATATGTACTTCTGCATCATTGGCACTAAAAGAGTTAAAGGGCCAAGAATCATGATGACATGAGAGGATGTCTCTTCATTAGTGGCCCTTTGGGTCCACCCCGAGAGAACCCAACTTCTGCTTTTCCCTTTGAAGTCCTCACAGATATAACACATCATATAGCAGTTTATTTTGCTGCACTTGAAACTGATGACAGATTTGATCTATATATAATAGGCCCTATACTAGGGATTGAAGAGTTTTCCCTTATATTAGGGATTCCAAAGATTCTCGAGCGGCAAAATGGTAACAATAGGATGAAAGGAATTGAACGTTTTGGCTGTTGTATTTTCTTGCCATTCATTTCTTTAATTTTTTCCTGCATCTACTGGAAATATGTGGCGTATACATAAGCCATAGCTATACAAACTGTAGGCCTTCTTTGAGTTATAGTTGTTCCCGAGTGCAGCTATTATGTGGCTATTTACCCCAATAGATTACCATAAAACCAGTGTATATAGACCTATAGAACTGACAATTTTCAAGCCGCGTGCAGCTTATACCATTCTTACTCAAGGTGCCACTTATATGAGGGAATTTACGGTAGCTCCAAACCATCATTGAATTCCAGGCCCTGATGAGGCTTATAGCTTTTTCCAAACATCTTGGTCAGTTTATTTGCAGCCTGGTTTAGGATGGCTTAACCTTAAGATGTGGGGTGGATGTCTCAAGGTATGTGGACAATTTTAGCTTAACCTACCCTATGTGTGGGTGTTAACAGTCTGAATCTCTCGCACGCCAGAATTATTGGATGCTTTTTTTCCATAGTCTTATTGTACATGATTTGTAAACTCGGCTTTGGGCCACCCTACAAAAGGCTATAACGATGTCTGACTTTCGCTCATAATAGAAAACTGATACTGCATGAAAGCAACAAATATGTCTATCAATATAAAGAGGCACTGGTGTCATATCATAGGCTATTTGTGTATAGTGAGTGGGATTTGATGCATTGTATCAGAATAAATGCCCAGATTAAAGAACCATTAGTAGGGAATCCATAGTAAACCGATATATTAGATATTAAGGACTCAATGTCAAACTTTTCAGGAATCTATATATGTAACATTATATACTATGGGGAGAGGCATAATAATATCTCTTGATACGCCTCGACCCAGGAACCTATTGGTCTTCATATATGAATATTTGTGTACAATCATTCACTGTATAGTCTGCTCGTTGACTCATATGTCTATGACCAATAAAGTTCAAAGTTGTTCAAAAAAAAAAAAGGATTGTTTTTACCTGGGCCAACAGCCTCAGAAAACTATTAGCCTGCAGTTGGGCTGAAGCTGTTGGCCTGGTATTCGTACCTGGAAAAACCCATTATGTAAAAAGGGCCAAACAATTGATGCTTTAATGCTATTGTATAAGATTAAATACCCACATGTAAGCAACACCCTATCTCTTGACACATTCTATCAGCCATAGGATGCCTGATGTGCAGGAAATGATGGCACTTATATGTGTTGCTGTTTGCCATTTCAGGTTATGGTTGGCGTTTAAGTGGTTGATTCACACCTTCTCAGGATACTTGTCGAGTGAACAGGTTCTCTTACTCTGGGACCGGATACTCGCTTACAACTCACTAGAGATTGTCGCCATCCTCGCTGTAGCCATATTCTCATTTAGGAAAACCCAACTTGGTACAAGTTAAGACATTTAATGCTGCTGAGGTAAGAAACAATAGGTTGACAAAAGAAAATGACCAATAAATAGATGTAACTTTCCTTTTTGTTATACATTCCTCTAATGTCCCTGAGATTTTAGTATGGAAATCCTTATAATCAACGATCTGTATAAGAAGAAAGATCTTAATGAAGAATTCTGTCCCCAGCTTTGTGGCATGTGTAATGTTGTTTGTGGGAAGGACTGTGACTGAACACTATAGTGAAGCGGCTGGAGAGGTCCTTAATGACTCTGAGAAGAACGCCACCCGGATTAGAGGTATGTCCTTGATTGATTCCAATTTTATAGTAATTTGGTCAATGTTTGTATCTCTTTTTTGCATAACAATTATTGCAAATAGAACAATTCTACATATTAAATTAGCTGCATAATTTCTAAGATGCGACTCCCATCTGAACAAAAGGTTGTTACAGGCGGCTGCCATTGCTGCATGTGACGTCTTGACCTCATGACCTAATTGGACTCAAAACGAGGCTAGCCATCATCACCTGCCTATAGATTCTCAGAAATAAATTTCAGATGTCATTATTTCATACTAAATCTCAATTACCCAAATCTGGCCCCTCAAAATTGAGAAAATTTAATGTTGGCTTACATCATTGAGAGTATCTCAAAACAATGATTTCATGTACGTCCGATTTTTGGTATAAGCAAGAAAGTTTTAAAAGTTTACCATTGACTACAGGAATTTAGAATATATATGCTCAGAGAAGAGGTGCAGCTTATGGAAAGGTAATTTGCACTATAGAAGAGCACTAATTTAACGATTTTCGAGCCCTATGTAAGGGCTATAGCTTTTCCATTGAAGTTTGGGTGCTGATTAAGGCTTATACTCAGGGATTTAAAGTAAATAAATCTTTATTCTGTGATTAAATTATGACGATATGATTTACATGTCTTCACTAGGATGCACCTTCAGTCTACTCTAAATACGGAAACTTTTTCACTATGCAGCCATTCGGTCCTCCACATTTCTTCATTCAGTAGGCCCGTATTGATTTCTTCAGGACCTAAAACATCAAGATAGTTTTTTTTTGTTAGATAAGAATTAATGGTAAACAAGAATAGATTTTCCAGTTTGACCATTTAACTTGTGTAGATATTTAAACTTTTATCAAACCTTTACATAAAGGCGATCCTTTTTTTGGAAATACATTGTAAAATGCCTCTGCCGAGGTCCATGGGACCCATCTTTCCAAGCTTAAAGTATGAGCTAACGGTAACATTGAATGGTCTATAATCACCTAGATATGATGTAATTATAGTGTATGAAATTCATTTGAACAGAATTTGAAAAATGAAATAAATCAGACTAGGGTTTGTCACCTCAACTATGTCAGAACTGCAAGCAATAAAAGCTGGATTGTAGCCTTAGGTTAGCTGATATCTGATGGAAGATTTAGATCAAACAGTATTCTGTAATAATGGAGGGTCTTGCCCTTATGCTAAATACAGCTGGGAATAGGTGTCCTCTTTTTTCAAAGAAGTTACACTCTGCTTCACCATTCAACTTCCACTCACCATATTAGTCAAAACAGTTTTAAACTGCCTTGTTTAAAGAATAATGTGCGCTGCACTATGACATACCTACTTTTGTCACACACTCTTTCAAGTGGTCTTGGATTGACCACTGGTTTTGATTGCAACACAAAAACGTTAGGACTACAAAAAAAAAGTGCTGCAGATGAGGTACTTCCAGCTACATTTTCCCTTGCAACACCCTCCAGGGGCCGCTAATATAGTACACCATTCCTTGGTCTGGTGACTGATGAGCATGATTTATGATATACTGGCACTCCTTAAAGAGTCAAAACCACTTTCTGCCGTGCATACATAAAACATAAAACTACTCCATAAAATGATATGTACATGATTAAATAGATAGCGATCTTAGCAGTCACTAATAGTGAAGCCAAATCTTCAGTGATTTTTTTAGATCATCAAACATATTAAAATTATCCCCTGACAGTAGGAAAAAAGATGCTATGCATGCAAGGAAGACGTACACACTAAATATGAAGGAGTGTCATTTTGCATCACAGTCAAGTCATTACAGGAAGGAAATTACAAGAAATGATCACATAAACGAGCCTTCACATAATGTCAAAGATCAAAGATCTCCCATAAGATTAGTACACTAAAAGATTCCACTTCACATTATGTTATTTCCTCAAAGTTTTCCCTCATCTACTTCAGGAGCTTAATTCAAAACATCCTGGGATCCCAACCCCAGCGATCTTAGTGTAGGCAAAATATTATAAGACCTGGCTGGTCTACCCTATGTAATGCAGTGGTTGCAGGGCTGTCCAGAATAGCTAGTCCTGGGATCACTTCACTATTCCATTTCCACCACTAAGATCACTGCGATCTTAGTGAAAGAAATGCATAGTGGTTTCACCTGAGTACAGAGCACTTACAGGGAACACTCCTGATCGAGAGAGTGAATAGCCTGCTGCATACATAAAGAGGGGAGGGAGGACGTTTGCTGAGTGTCCCTGAGGGCTCTTAGGGCTACTCATGCGTTAAGTGCACTGTAAGGTAATTCTTCCCTTCTCTCTCTTTGTCCTGGGGGGAGGGCACAATGCTTCTGATAGGCAAGCATAAATCATACATTCATGGGAACAACTCTTGAATACTGTACGGGGGTCAACTGCATCCTGTGCTCTTTTGTTAGCCCATATGGGGACGGGGAACAGTGGTATAAGCACTCTTGTGAAGAGGAGTGACTCCACAGCTATTCCTTTATTTTGGGACTCTTACCCCTGTGCCTAGTCAGTTCTTCTTGGAATAGTGTAGGAGGGCTGAGGCTAAGATCGATGCGATCTTAGTGCTGGCTAGGATATGTGAACCCAGTCAACTCTTAAGATTGTTTAATAGGATAAGGGTGATTTATTCCTAAGATCGCTGGGGTCGTGATCCCAGGATCTTTTGAATTAAGCTCCTGAACACAGTGTGTGAACTTTATTTCAGAAGCTTTGAGGATAATCAAGTCAAAGGGGGTAAATTAATGGAAACAAAAATGTAACGCTCCAGCATTAAAGACGATCTCCTGTTGCAATCTGTCCATGACAGAATTTATCAAAGGCCTGTCATTAGAGTTTCTTTTCATTACTCTCTTCCATACTTGCATATCGTGTTTTCTAATAGGAAATGAGCATACTAATGTAACATTGGTAAAGAGGAAAAGCAAATTAATATGTTGTATTCTGGGGAAAAAATCAGTTCAATTGATATAATGGGTTACATGACTGTATATAAATAGGTTAGCAAAGTACTTTATCAAAACTTTGATCATAAGGCATTCTATCAGAAATCTCTTATAGAAAAGAGAATATGAATCAGTTAAAGAGGAAGGATGCAACATTGTGTTTTTCTGTGTAGAGGATAATTATGGTATGACATTGGGGAGCTATTAATCTGTTATGCTTACCCCACATGTATGATCTGCTGCGATATGTAACCTAAATCTCCAGCGCCCCACATGGATATCCCACCCGCCTCATGATTATATCGAGATGGTAAATGTTTACACATGCATGATAAGTCTAGCCAATTGAGTGCTCCAGATTCAGGAGTGCATCCTGCCCATTCTTCACCGCAGCATCAAGTCATCCCTCTGAAACTGTATCAACCATGCGGGGTCGGCAAGGAACTCACCAGGTCTGCATTCATGACCAATGGGCTTGATGCATTAATGCATCAGCGGCCCTTAAAGGCTTAACACTTTGAAAGCCACACAGAGAAAAGAAGACTGATCGCTTTGACACACACACTGCACAGGTCACAATTGTCTCCCACATGACATGCGTGAAAGGCATGTTGAATGAGGTTGACACTCTCACATTTGGTTCGTCAACTCCACTTGACATGCGTAATGAAGACAGTTGTCATGATGACATATGTGCCATGTCCCAATGACATGTGCTCTATGTCTCAAATCAAGTTGACATAGATATACATGTCATTTTGTCAGGAAGACTTTTTTCAGTGCAGCACTACTATATCACTAATATGTCATGTCCATAGCTGACCATAGTGCATGAATTCCCTGATGATTCCATACAGCCAGGGCTTCATTCATGCATTATCCTGACCCTACAGGGCCGATAGAGTCCTGGATGGTCGTGATTCAACACTCCTGAATTAGTGAGCTATTATTTCTTTATTCCTTTAGTTGTTGTGATCTGAATAATACAATTTATCCCAGGAGTTCCTCTTATCCATTGTCTGCGGTTATGTTTCCCTTTGACCAAATGAAAATCTATCATAGGAAATATGAGCTTGCTCACTTTCCAAGATAATAAACAAAGTAAACTGCTCTCTGCAAATATTGTATCAATCTAAATGTACTGGCATGAATAGCCAATGTAATTAAGGCATCTTGAAGAGGATGTTGCAATGCCAAAACATAATATGTACTTGATCATAAGGCATGTAACAGAATAAAGTTATCGTAGCTTTTTAAGTAAGAAATACTCCAGATTTGAGTTAAGTAAGTGTAGAAATAAAACCCTTATATCCTAGGGTGGCCCTCGTTCACATAAATCCCCATGCAATGACAAGTCAATCTATATACTTGAACATGGATAATAGCACTCTTAAATGTGAGACTTTCCCTGACTAGCTCTAAGTAACTGATTGTGAGAATGAAAAATGGCATAAAACCTGCTGTTGTTTTTCCCATTGCGGGAACTCTATGCTTTAATGTACTCATCATCAGGGTCCTTTCAAGAACTAATTACTCATTTCAAATGCACTAAAATAAAGTCAAGTAGATGGCTGATCCTTTTTGCCACAGATGATTGCGTCACCTAGTCCCTCTGAAGATAAAACCTCTGATCCACTAGTGTGTGGTCTTACACTAATCGCCTAGTGATATTTTACCACAGGCACTCTACTGTGAAGCACCTTTTTGCTTTGAGATTGTTTTTTATTTACTTACGTACTCTAGATGTTGCTGCTGGTACTGCCGTGGAATACAGTTTTTACTATGAGGCTGTGTTGTTTTTCTTTGTGGAGGACACTACAGAATATCCTACAACAGGACGGCTTTACAGTGATGCTCAATAAGAGCCTGGAAATGGTGTCCTTTACTGGCTTGTACTGTTATGAATGCTCTACCTATTCCTATTGTATAAGCGCCTATTTGTGATAGGTCGGATAGATCCCATATGTATGTGACAGGTACTTGGCTTAGCAAAGCCTATCCTATCAAACCTAATTGGTTTGCAAATAGGCAATTTGTTCAAGTTTTAACACGGATGTCAATATGTACCCATTTCCACAATGGAAATAATCAGACCGAATGTTTGCTGTTAGCTTTGGGATGATAAACTATATGTCTATTTGAAATACCTTGTAAGGTTGTTAACATTTTATCAATGTACTTGACCTGTTTGCTGTATATAACAAAATACTTGACGGTTTGATTAGTGACTATATTAATGGGTTATTACTCATTGCCCAGATTAATTAGATTATCAATTTGTAGGGATACAAAAACGAGCTGAAACGAGTCTTATTTCTTCTCATTTTACATGGGTACTTGTTGATTGCAGTGGTTGTATTCATTTAGATTGCCAGTGCCGTATTCATGCATTATGCTGGCAAACGTCATGATTAATTAAAAGAACCTTCAGCATTTAAAGCGGGTGTTCAGGCAAAAATTGGGAATGATTATAGAAAGGTTTGTGTGCCATTTAAGGTTGGTAATCCTATCCAATGCAATGAAGATTGGGTTCGACCAGTTCTGGCGGAACATACTGGTAAGTGTTAAAAAACACCAAAAGGTTTCCTGAAAGCCTGAGGAATATGATGATAATGAAGACCTTTTGCTGCCCTCGACCTTAAGTTACAGGAGTAGCCTGGGACAGTTTTCTTTTTCATTGAATCTGCACAGGACCCCAGCAAGCTATGAATTAGCGCATATCAAAACGGGTTGTGCCATGAGTAGCCATAATGAAGGGGTTTAGCATAACAGAACACAGGAGCCGTAACTGACGTTATGCTTTTTGGGACCATTTTGACCCCCTCCCTATCCCCCTCCATCATGTTTTTATTATAGAAAGGTATAAGAGGCTTAGACCTCCTTTCTCTGCCCTGCTGCATGGCATCCTTTATGGACGGCCCCACATTGCTATAACAGTCATGCACCTCGGTACAAGTCCATGGATTACCTTATCTATGTAGGAGATCATTATGGTATGGCCTCGGGGAGCATATAACCTGTGGTAACATAAATCATTAGAACCCAACATTTATACCCCACTCACCTCATGATGAATGGGCAGATAACATCAGCATGGTAAATGGTTACACGTGCATGATAAGTGTAACTCTTTAAGGGCCACTAATGCAGGAGTGCATCATGCACATTGGTCTTCATGATGCACCAATGAAGTGCTGGTGAGACTGCTCACCATCTCTGCATTGGAGCATCATGCCAACCATCTTGCACTGTGTCAATCCTGTAGGGTTGACATTCCATGCCAACGCAGCCCTGGTGAGAAACTCACATTGATTGATTAATGCGAATCAGCGACTCTTAAAGGATTTACACTTTGAAAGCCAGTACTACTATATCATTAATGTGTCATGCCCATTGAGGGCCATGATGCACAAATTCAGTAACAGGTCAATACCCAGGGCTTCATTCATGCATCATGCTAAACTTCTTCAATGGTCGCCGTCAGGCTACAAGCAAACAGTTGCAAAAACTTAGTTACTGTTGTACAGTGGTGAGAGATGGTAGAACCTTCAGTCAACGTGTCATTAGCCTACTGAGTCACTTTTTACCTTTTAAATGTCGCATCACCTTGACTTAGAGTTTTTTTCGACGACTTAAAATGGTGGAAGTCTTATTCCAACTGGTTTAATGGTGAAGTCAGAATGGTAGGAAAAATAATTCAAAGTCATATACCACTCTATATGGACGCCTACAGTAGTGGTTTCGGTGTTGTACTTGACGATGAGTGGATTGCTGGCATGTGGTCATATGACCTGGATGCACCATTTGACTGCCACACACATTATAGCCATGCTCCAGGGTGAAGATATACCCAAGAACATAAATGTTCAAGAATTATATCCTATGCTTGAAGCTCTGTGGTGCTTGGGACCTGTATTCAGAGATAATATAATTATTTGCTACTCAGACAATACCCAGGTGGTTTCATGTTTGAATATCTGTAGAAGCGACAAACATACATCCATGTCTATACTTTATTTCTGGTTATCAGTATTATTCAATTGTCATATTATGTCCTTCCATATACCGGGTAAAGACAATTGCTCACTTTCCAAAATAATAAACAAAGTACAAACCCTCTTTCTTAAATTCTATTTAAATTTAAATTTACTGGATTGAATGGTCGATGTTATAAAGACATCTTATAAAGGATGGATTCAATACCAAAACATAATAATTGATTATAACATATGTAACAAAATGAAGTCCTTGTCCTTTTTTGAGCAAGAAATAGTGCAATTCTTAGTGAAAAAAAAAATCAATTATCTTGGTGGTCGGTAATTCACATACATACCCCAATATTATGACAAGTCAATGTATGTTGAAGTCCATTGTCAATTCAAGAATACCTGACTTCATTAGTTTTCATCAACTAGCTCTTGGTAACTGATTATGAGATTGAAAAGTGTCAGAATGGCTGCTGTTGGATTCCCCTTGTTGGGAACTCTACACTTAAATGCATCAGGGTTCTTTCAAGAACTAATTTCCCATTTTAAATGCACTAAAACAAAGTCAAGTGAACGAGTTATCCTTTTTGTCACAGATGAAGATAATAAACCTCCTCTCCAGTGGTACTTTGTCTTAGAGTAATCGCCTGGTGGTATTTTACCTCAGGCACTTTACTGTGAAGCCCCTTTTTGCTTTTATTTACTTAAGTACTCTGGATGCCACCTACTACCACTGCTGCTAGGGAACACACACAGAACACTATTGTACTAACCTTGTCTACTTCTACTTCTCTTGCTTAATATGAATAGCTGATTACAAAGGAGCATTTCGTCTCATCACTTAGTAACATTATTTCAGAATATGTTATAAATCACCACACAGTTAATTTTTGTTGTCTATTTGAGTTGGAAAGAGTCTTTTATTTTCATCTTTTAATATGAAAAGCTACATCATCCATAAAGCACTGCCCCCTTGCTTGGTGTGACAGATATACACATCATATGAGTTGACTGCAGGTCTCTTCACTAGATAAAGGGTACTTAAAGTCACCCCACTAATCCAGGGAATTACCAGGCAAGAAAATCTGTCTTCAAGAGATGAGTGGAGGTGCTTGTCATATACAACTGTGCGATGAAGTCTTAAGAGGTAGAGCTGATATTGGTATGTATGAACCAAAATACACCAAAATGTTGACTGAAAGCATGAGGGATCACATTTGCAGGCAGATGTCCCTATTGCTTACAGATCCCAGAGTGTTTTGATTAGTTGACAGTGATGAATCAAGGGGGTAGCCCACTAATTGCCCTGCATTAGATCGGGGTAATAATCACCTAGCCATATGACTGACTCATAGGGACCCGTAGTTTCAGGAGCCTGATAGGGAGGCAGCAGTGTTATAGTTATATCATCTGTTCATATAGATCCTCCGATCCCCAACATTGTACTTTTTCCACACACTAAAGGGTCACCATCGCAATTGTGGATTTGGTGTGGAGGGATAGGAGGCTAGATCAATATGTTGGGCACTAATCATAAGAGCCTTTTAACATGATAAAATCCCCATCTAAATTGGCCCATTATTTAGTCCTATTGCGCGGATGCTCCCAAACAACAGACAGTGTTAATACTGTGTATGCCACATCTTTATTTAAATAAACACCATGTGGAGCGCATTTAACAATGAATGACACATATCACTATTTGGAAATAGTTATCACTGGAAATGACTGTTTAATGGCTTTAGCCTTGACCAAATTCCAACATGCCAACCCCTGGTAACACGGTTGCCATGATGAAATAAATGGAAAAATACAATTTTACTTTATTAATTCGGAGTTGGCAAAAGAGTGTAAAAGACCACCACACAGTGAATGAGTCATTCACTGTGTGGTGGATATGTCAGTTTGTGTCATGCAATTTCTATTTCACTTACTTCCATGTACAATGCAAGGCATAATCCTTAAATACACAGATCAAGTCATTCTGCAATTAGTATGTATACCTCAGCATAAAGCAACTTTCTGCCCTCTCATTGACATGCTCTCGTATTTTGTCAGCTCATTTTGTTCTGAACTCAGTACCGGAAAACAATGATTGCTTACATGATCTCAATCCCAAACTTAAAATGTTCCACACAGTTAAAGTAGAGTTGACAATGGAATAAATCCTTAGCACTATAATAGTAAAATAAATCTAGATGTTTTGAGTCTATAGATGATGGAGATGCGTATTGACCTGTGTTATGACTGCATTCCATTTAAGCTGCTAACTAATTAAGGGTGCTATTGCATTTCATAATCTGTTCTCTGATTTGATACCCTTGCATGGCTTTAATTGAGGTGATGGCTGATCCCCCTTCCACATTGCACTGAGCCTGAAATTGCCGGAAAAAGGTTACATCGTATGAATTGATTCACTAATTTCATTAAGGGAATAAAAAAAAAATCGATATTGAAATGTACCATTGGACATCTTGCTCAACCTTTTGACTAGTTTGTTGCCATAGATATGCATGTGGTTTAGTTTTGACGTTGAGGGCAAATAGAGGCAGGCGGATTTAGAGGATCTTTGTTCTCCGCAAAGGTTCTCCATGTATCGCACGTACCTGGAGGTCACGAAATGTCAGGTAGTATAGTTTTACTGTAAGGTAAATGTCATCCTAGAGTGTACATCCTTCTCATTACATCCCTTTTTAGGCTTCTTGAAGAGCGAGGAGTGAAACTATGATACTAAGAGTAAATCAATACCATGGTCTTTAAAAATAATCTAAGCAACAAGGCCAGAAGTCACCTTTCCAAAAAGAAAAATCGAAATTCAAAAGTGCAACTTTCTTTTTCTGGAATCATGTTTATATGCAAATCTCTACATATATTGAGATTTCATGAATGCCTGTACAAGTCTCCTGGTTGTAATTAAGTCACTCCAGTAACTAGTCTTAAATGTCATTCAGAAGACTACTGTTGTATAGTTTTAAAGAAATTCCTTTACACTGAATTCTGTCTCTCTACCCTGCAACATGTTTACCAACTCTCTGTATTCGATCATCTCATGATTTTGCCTTTCCCCTTTCCGAAATAGGCATGTCTTTACACACAGAGCCTGCTGCACAACTGTTAAGTGTAACAAAACTGCTAACTGTTATAATAACACTTAGTTGTCAACCATCCAACTGCATGCTAACTGTAACAAAAAAATGTGAAGTGTAAAAAATCAAGTGTAACAAAAGGTGGCTATCTGTAACAATTCAACTCACACTCCAATCACAGCTAAGTGTAACAAAACCTAAATTTTATATTTTACTGAGGGGACAAATGTAGCCACATTGGCATATTGTCCTAGCATAATGTATAGCAAATAGATGAAAGCTCCATAACTTCATCTAGTGCATGTATGCTAAGTGTAATTGGTACACTTATCAGTGTTGTTACACTTAGCAGTTATATAGTTGAACTGCTAAGTGTTACAACACTGCTAACTGTTATAATAACACTTAGCAATTTACCATCCAGGTGCTAACTGTAACAAAACATTATCAAGTTTATTTTGGGGGCTGTAATCTCCAAACTGCAGTATTGACTGCCCCTCTGATCATGCATGTGATCAAAGCTCTCGTTGCCAGTTTAAGGCTCCTGCGGCTGTGACCACTATATTATTGATATAGCCTACCTTATGATATTGTGTGGCCCTTAACTTAAAATAAATGTGAAAGTGATACACCTAGCTGAGTTTAATGTGATGTTACAGATAGCATTTATTGTAACAGATAGCAATTCCATGTACCTTTGCAGGATTATCTGAATTGTGTTACAGTTAGCAGCAATTGTTACACAAGCAGTTGGATGCTTGTAACACTTAGCGATTTTTGTTACAGTTAGCAGTTGGATGGTCGACTGCTTAGTGTTATTATAACAGTTAGCAGTTTTGCTACACTTAGCAGTTCTATACCTGTACCCTATCTTCAGGTAACAATATGTGCTGACTTTGTTTTATGCTTACCTGTACTTTATTTCTAAGGAATCCCAGCGCGATTGCCTTGTTACATAAAGTGTTCATGAAAAAAAAAAAAAAACTACTATTCAGGTTATGTTGAGATTTTTTATCTGTCTATTTAAACTTTATTCTGTCTATTAAAAAGGTTGAGTTTCTGATCAGCCATTGATCTCTGATATGTACTTGAGTGCAGGTCAGGATTAGAAGTCACAGAAACAACTCCTTACAAATAAGGATAGGTATCATGGCTGAAGATTTTTTTATATGTTTGGGAATTCATACTCAGCTTTTACCTTTATGTCTATATAAATTTGATATTTGCACTTTTGATACTTCTCTGCATTGCCTTCATTATTCCTTTGTATATTCCAGATCACACCTTTCTCAATAATAAAGTGCTTATTCCAAGACAGAGGCAGTTGATGATAAAACCTCTTCTTCATCTGCAAGATGGCAGCAAATACAGGATTGACTAAAACATTTTAACCAATTGGAGGTTGCAAAAACAGATGTCCTGAGGGGCCATTTAACAGTTCGAGTCACATTTCACAAGATGAAGATAATAAGTATTGGAAATGGCATTGTTATGGACTAATGTGGCACAGCATACCAACATGTCAAACCCATCAGACATGTACTCCCGGGTGTAACTCTATATCACAATGTAATTGTACCTTGTTATTTGCCCACACACTATGGTGAGGACTCATCGATAAATGATGAAGCTTCTTTAAACCTGGGGCATAACTGGGGATAAGAAAATTGAAATGATAGATATACTGACAATCTTACCCGAGAGGCATGCTGTTGTCAGAGATTGCTTATGGTGGGTTTATTGGCAATTTGAAGCCTACATTGTCACCTGGCTATGTCCAACTTCTCTATTGTATATCACTGTGTTTGTCATCAAACCTGAAGACAAAGTTGAATTGAAAATGATTACAAAAGGAAAAGAAAAACCTGCAGTACATTGCTAACGATGATGCACTAATGGTGTGTTTGTTAGTCTGTTTCACCGACACATCCTGGTGGTAAGGCTCAATAGAGCTGCATTAGCCAATGAACATTGATAGCAGATCCCTGTAATATAATATTGATGCTAAGAAAGCATTCCCTCCAAAGCTTCCCAGTGAGATTTACCCTTTTTGGAGCACTTGTCAGCGATAGGAAGGACGGTCATTCCAGTCTTGACATGGCTAGTAAAATATAGCTGATCTTATTGCATACTCCATTTAGACAGCAGTTTTCTTTTCTTGTTCGAATTCATGATTCTCTTGCAACTGCCATACAGAGGGTAAAGCAAAAGAGCTTCCTTCAAAAGGACAGTCATATTGCACAGATAAAAGATTACTAATATTGTTTTAATTCCTCTAAAATAATATGCAGTGATGTAGTATACCAGGAGAGCATACATGTGTGGACCCCCCTTACATTCAATAGGATAACCTAGTCGCAGTTCCATGAGCATTGCATGTGCAAATGCAGGATTCTCAGAACCTCTTAGTACCTGCTGCAGGGTTTTCAGTCCCAACAACATTCAATGGCAAAGAAAAATTCTTGCTACTGTACAGATTTAAGGCTACGCTACACATTATGATGTATCAATTATATATAATTATAACAACAACACCAACAACTTTCTTAAAATCCTGGCTTTCTACAGAAGTTTCCCTTTTACATTAACTTGCTTGTCAAAAATTGCAAAGGGTGTATTTATTTAAAACTTCTATGTCTCGCAAAAGGGTTAGGGGAAAGAATGCCAGGGAATATGAGAAACCTTATTTTTGAAAAACCTAATCAACAAGACCAGAAAGAGTCAAATAAAGACTTTGAAAGTCACCTGAGTTGAAATCCTTCTTCATTTTGAGAAAGACTCTGAGACATAAGGCTGCTTAAGCTTGACATATATGTGGATATGATGGAATTGCTAAGCAGTTGTAATGAATGTCCTCAAGGTGCTTTATTCATTTGTTGTGTGCTTTTCCAAAAAGACATTCCCCAGTAAACAAGGAGCTATACGAATTGTTTACTAAATAACTAGAAGGCATTTCCCAAAGTGCTGATTGTACAGAAAAGTTGTAGTGCATTACCTACTATCCCTCTAATTTTGTGGGTTTCAAATCATAGTAGTTGTGTTCAGTTAAGAAATGCATTCCAGGACAAGACAGCCAATCTCCTTCTTTCACTTCCCTCTCCATGAGCGAGATGCTTCTTGGTAAAGGTTCTTATTGGTCAATCAGCTGGAAGCACTAAAACCTCTGATTCTGTCTCTTACACTCAGGGATGAGAGTGCTTCCCAATGAAGGTGTTGGCTGTGGGTGACATAGTCGGCAACACGACCCTATGTAGGTGTCGGCATTAGTTGACACAGAGCGCATTCCCCTATTGACATGCACCAGTCTATGTTAGTCATTATCTGGTTCAATAGAACACTTCATCAACTAATAGATACTGGAAATTGTGCGACTCAGATCCTGTGTAATACCAACTATATAAATGTGGCTTTTGATAGCGTGATTCTATGCAGCCTGACAGATGAAATGACATGAGGAAATAAAAATCATGTACCCTGCTCTAAAGTTGACAACTGAATCAACAACTTTCTTACTGCTGTGATCGAGATCATGTATGCTAATGAGAAAATTTTATTACTAATCTATCGTTTAAACCATCTTCTTTCATTTATTGACCTGTTTTGATGAATTCCCCACTCAGGTTTTGACACAAGCAACTAGAGGCCATTTATCATCATGGTACGACTGTACGTAACCACTATGATTTGAAACCTTCGCAATTAGAGTAGGTAAAATGTAGGTAGTGCACTACGACTGCTCTGGATGATCTTCAATTATTTAGAGATTACATAGGGTGTGGTAGGGTGGTCATACCGGAACATTCATTTGCTACCCCTCATGTAGCAAATGAATGTTCCGGGTCAATTAGCTGATGCTCGTTATTTTATATATAATTGAGTACGAACCCACAACATTTACACCATGTTCTCTAAGGAAATCAATATGAGTATTCAAAACTGTGAGAAGAAATTGTTTAGTTTTGCTTTTGATTAAATCGATGTCACTAAAGCAAAAACAAAGAAATGAATAAAAACTAACCAAGACTGAAAGTAACATTTAAGTCTATTTGCAGTTTTGAGCCACAGATCATTGCAATTTATTATTTTGAGGAAATACTAAATCCCTCCACAAGGCATGTGTCACCATGTTGGTATAAAAAGCCCCCATCTGTAATTAGTGTCAGTTGTAGCCTGAAGTCGTCCTTACTGACAACTCTGAGCAACTACCCAACCAGATAACCTGTAGACATAAAAACATGGAAAATAAATAGTTGCTTACAGGAGAACACACTTTTTTCCCACTCTCTTTACATATGGCATTCAAAGTTCAGGTTACATGAAACTGCACGACTGAAGGCGATGCCATCCTAAAGTGGCACTGGTTTTGCAATTTAGAATACTGCAGGGCATAGTGATCTCGTAGAACTGTGTAATAAGTATCCACACTTGGATATATGCCCAGGGCTGTATTGCAGTACATACACTTAGCTTTAGAAAATTTTAACATTGCAGTAAAATACCCACAGAACATTGAATCAATTGTGAAAAAAACATCGATAAACCAAGGTACTGTGCCCAGTGGGTGTTATTCGGACCTGCTGACAGCTATCTAGTCCTGCACCATTTTCAACTGCCGGACCACAATTTCCTCTATAGCAAAACTATTAGTGGTGAAGTTACCTCCACTGGCTATGACTTTTTTTTCTTTATGGATAGGCCTTGATGGGAAGCATTCCCAAATTCATGAAAACTTAAGAATCAATTCTATAACCTATTACCTTGCTGCAAAACAGGGGAGAAGTCATTGCCTGAGGGTAGTCAGTTCCCATTTGGGAATGGCACCTCCGACAGAATTGACTGTCTATGAATGCCATTGAACCTGTCTAAGTCCAGTCTTAGTGCAAGTGAATATAAGGCAGAAAGTGTTTGGACAGGGAAGGATGAAACAATGTCACAAAGTAAATCTTATGAAAAGGTCCTCCCTATTTTCATGATTATCTCCACTTGAATCTACTATTATAATTAAGGGCAAGGAAACCAGCCTATCCAACACATTCTATGATGTCACAACAGACCAAAATCATCAGGTACTGCATTAGTTATACATTCATGGAGGTAAAGAAACCAATGTAGAACACATCAAAATGATAAGCTGCAACTAATCATGTCACGTTTCACAAGAAACCTTTGTCAGATTGTAAAAGTAAGCCACACATCTCAAACTTTATGTTAGATTCCTAAATAACTGGATCACAACGTTCCGTTGATATTAATCAAAGCAGATATGATTGGCTTGCATCTTAGATGAAAAGACAACTCTTTAAAGCTAACTGTTTAGTGGGTTAATGTTAAATTATCTTTGGTTATTACGATGCATTCACTTAGCCTCTTGCCATGCATATACCTAGCTGACATTTCGATACATGTCATGCTGGACCAAAAGGCACAGCATGATGCTCCTATATTTTAGATGACAATCACAGAATCTTGTAGGTTAAGACATTACATAACACTCAAAACATTCAGATATTGTTGCAGGCCTTCGATAGGAAGAGGGAGATTTGCAGTAATAAACATTTTGCAAATCTCCCTGCCAAGATCCCTGGCTTACAAACCAATAGTGGGGGGGGGGCTGACAGAACCAACTGATTATGATAATCTGACAGTTAGTCACTTCAGTGAATGACATTATGGCTAATCATTAACCCTTTCAAGCTAGTTTTCAACAGTTCAATATAAATAATTACTATTTTGGTGATGTAGATATTCTAAACACAACATATTAAAAAGTTTTGGTGAAAGAATAACTAGGCAAAAAGAATGCCTCAATCACATAGTGATTCTTTTTATAAAGACAGATGAAGCATATTTTTAGCCATCATAAATTTCTTGTCTCATATAGCAGGGTGGTAAAGGTGGGTATTAACCCTTGCGTCATTAGCACTGTTGGCTAAGCATCTATAGGTATATGGCTTAGTGTTCACGAGGCCATTTCTTAAGGTGCTACAACTGCACATTTCAGAAATACTGAAAATTAGAATAAGTAATCATAAGTAAGCACCTCTGCTAAACGTGCTCTGAATGATTGGCACTTATGTGGTACCTAGTAATTTGCATAAGGTTTGGTAGGACAGTCGTACCATTGCAAGCATAAGTGATTTAAGTGAGGGATCCCAATGTGACCTACTATGACAAGAGTGGCAGTCATAGTATCTTAAGAAATGGCCCCCAGGAGCACTGAGCAAATAAAACCATGTGGTATATCATGAATATTGACAGAAGCCATGTTGAATAGATGCAACTGGTGTGTTAGCACTTCTACACCTTATAAATGCAAAAAAAAAACAGATGTAGTTTAGACACTTTATGACCATCATTTTACAATGAGCATGTTTCGGTGTATAGTTTGGTAACAAATGAGGATAATATCCAGGGCAGGTGGTATCTCAAGTTACACCAGCAGCTTGCATTATCCCTCCATTACATGTTGTGTGGGTGGAATAAGGTATCACCATACAGGTAGGACTGTCCAATATATTCAAGCAAAGTGTCAGCACTTTTTCAAATTGTTTTGTCAAACCATGTGGACCAGCAATAAAAGTACTTCCATCGTTCAATACTGACAATGAGATACTTCCATTATTCAATTCCAATGATACAATACTTTCCATTATTCAAATTTATGGTGGGTTTATTGGCAATTTGAAGCCTACATTGTCACCTGGCTATGTCCAACTTCTCTATTGTATATCACTGTGTTTGTCATCAAACCTGAAGACAAAGTTGAATTGAAAATGATTACAAAAGGAAAAGAAAAACCTGCAGTACATTGCTAACGATGATGCACTAATGGTGTGTTTGTTAGTCTGTTTCACCGACACATCCTGGTGGTAAGGCTCAATAGAGCTGCATTAGCCAATGAACATTGATAGCAGATCCCTGTAATATAATATTGATGCTAAGAAAGCATTCCCTCCAAAGCTTCCCAGTGAGATTTACCCTTTTTGGAGCACTTGTCAGCGATAGGAAGGACGGTCATTCCAGTCTTGACATGGCTAGTAAAATATAGCTGATCTTATTGCATACTCCATTTAGACAGCAGTTTTCTTTTCTTGTTCGAATTCATGATTCTCTTGCAACTGCCATACAGAGGGTAAAGCAAAAGAGCTTCCTTCAAAAGGACAGTCATATTGCACAGATAAAAGATTACTAATATTGTTTTAATTCCTCTAAAATAATATGCAGTGATGTAGTATACCAGGAGAGCATACATGTGTGGACCCCCCTTACATTCAATAGGATAACCTAGTCGCAGTTCCATGAGCATTGCATGTGCAAATGCAGGATTCTCAGAACCTCTTAGTACCTGCTGCAGGGTTTTCAGTCCCAACAACATTCAATGGCAAAGAAAAATTCTTGCTACTGTACAGATTTAAGGCTACGCTACACATTATGATGTATCAATTATATATAATTATAACAACAACACCAACAACTTTCTTAAAATCCTGGCTTTCTACAGAAGTTTCCCTTTTACATTAACTTGCTTGTCAAAAATTGCAAAGGGTGTATTTATTTAAAACTTCTATGTCTCGCAAAAGGGTTAGGGGAAAGAATGCCAGGGAATATGAGAAACCTTATTTTTGAAAAACCTAATCAACAAGACCAGAAAGAGTCAAATAAAGACTTTGAAAGTCACCTGAGTTGAAATCCTTCTTCATTTTGAGAAAGACTCTGAGACATAAGGCTGCTTAAGCTTGACATATATGTGGATATGATGGAATTGCTAAGCAGTTGTAATGAATGTCCTCAAGGTGCTTTATTCATTTGTTGTGTGCTTTTCCAAAAAGACATTCCCCAGTAAACAAGGAGCTATACGAATTGTTTACTAAATAACTAGAAGGCATTTCCCAAAGTGCTGATTGTACAGAAAAGTTGTAGTGCATTACCTACTATCCCTCTAATTTTGTGGGTTTCAAATCATAGTAGTTGTGTTCAGTTAAGAAATGCATTCCAGGACAAGACAGCCAATCTCCTTCTTTCACTTCCCTCTCCATGAGCGAGATGCTTCTTGGTAAAGGTTCTTATTGGTCAATCAGCTGGAAGCACTAAAACCTCTGATTCTGTCTCTTACACTCAGGGATGAGAGTGCTTCCCAATGAAGGTGTTGGCTGTGGGTGACATAGTCGGCAACACGACCCTATGTAGGTGTCGGCATTAGTTGACACAGAGCGCATTCCCCTATTGACATGCACCAGTCTATGTTAGTCATTATCTGGTTCAATAGAACACTTCATCAACTAATAGATACTGGAAATTGTGCGACTCAGATCCTGTGTAATACCAACTATATAAATGTGGCTTTTGATAGCGTGATTCTATGCAGCCTGACAGATGAAATGACATGAGGAAATAAAAATCATGTACCCTGCTCTAAAGTTGACAACTGAATCAACAACTTTCTTACTGCTGTGATCGAGATCATGTATGCTAATGAGAAAATTTTATTACTAATCTATCGTTTAAACCATCTTCTTTCATTTATTGACCTGTTTTGATGAATTCCCCACTCAGGTTTTGACACAAGCAACTAGAGGCCATTTATCATCATGGTACGACTGTACGTAACCACTATGATTTGAAACCTTCGCAATTAGAGTAGGTAAAATGTAGGTAGTGCACTACGACTGCTCTGGATGATCTTCAATTATTTAGAGATTACATAGGGTGTGGTAGGGTGGTCATACCGGAACATTCATTTGCTACCCCTCATGTAGCAAATGAATGTTCCGGGTCAATTAGCTGATGCTCGTTATTTTATATATAATTGAGTACGAACCCACAACATTTACACCATGTTCTCTAAGGAAATCAATATGAGTATTCAAAACTGTGAGAAGAAATTGTTTAGTTTTGCTTTTGATTAAATCGATGTCACTAAAGCAAAAACAAAGAAATGAATAAAAACTAACCAAGACTGAAAGTAACATTTAAGTCTATTTGCAGTTTTGAGCCACAGATCATTGCAATTTATTATTTTGAGGAAATACTAAATCCCTCCACAAGGCATGTGTCACCATGTTGGTATAAAAAGCCCCCATCTGTAATTAGTGTCAGTTGTAGCCTGAAGTCGTCCTTACTGACAACTCTGAGCAACTACCCAACCAGATAACCTGTAGACATAAAAACATGGAAAATAAATAGTTGCTTACAGGAGAACACACTTTTTTCCCACTCTCTTTACATATGGCATTCAAAGTTCAGGTTACATGAAACTGCACGACTGAAGGCGATGCCATCCTAAAGTGGCACTGGTTTTGCAATTTAGAATACTGCAGGGCATAGTGATCTCGTAGAACTGTGTAATAAGTATCCACACTTGGATATATGCCCAGGGCTGTATTGCAGTACATACACTTAGCTTTAGAAAATTTTAACATTGCAGTAAAATACCCACAGAACATTGAATCAATTGTGAAAAAAACATCGATAAACCAAGGTACTGTGCCCAGTGGGTGTTATTCGGACCTGCTGACAGCTATCTAGTCCTGCACCATTTTCAACTGCCGGACCACAATTTCCTCTATAGCAAAACTATTAGTGGTGAAGTTACCTCCACTGGCTATGACTTTTTTTTCTTTATGGATAGGCCTTGATGGGAAGCATTCCCAAATTCATGAAAACTTAAGAATCAATTCTATAACCTATTACCTTGCTGCAAAACAGGGGAGAAGTCATTGCCTGAGGGTAGTCAGTTCCCATTTGGGAATGGCACCTCCGACAGAATTGACTGTCTATGAATGCCATTGAACCTGTCTAAGTCCAGTCTTAGTGCAAGTGAATATAAGGCAGAAAGTGTTTGGACAGGGAAGGATGAAACAATGTCACAAAGTAAACCTTATGAAAAGGTCCTCCCTATTTTCATGATTATCTCCACTTGAATCTACTATTATAATTAAGGGCAAGGAAACCAGCCTATCCAACACATTCTATGATGTCACAACAGACCAAAATCATCAGGTACTGCATTAGTTATACATTCATGGAGGTAAAGAAACCAATGTAGAACACATCAAAATGATAAGCTGCAACTAATCATGTCACGTTTCACAAGAAACCTTTGTCAGATTGTAAAAGTAAGCCACACATCTCAAACTTTATGTTAGATTCCTAAATAACTGGATCACAACGTTCCGTTGATATTAATCAAAGCAGATATGATTGGCTTGCATCTTAGATGAAAAGACAACTCTTTAAAGCTAACTGTTTAGTGGGTTAATGTTAAATTATCTTTGGTTATTACGATGCATTCACTTAGCCTCTTGCCATGCATATACCTAGCTGACATTTCGATACATGTCATGCTGGACCAAAAGGCACAGCATGATGCTCCTATATTTTAGATGACAATCACAGAATCTTGTAGGTTAAGACATTACATAACACTCAAAACATTCAGATATTGTTGCAGGCCTTCGATAGGAAGAGGGAGATTTGCAGTAATAAACATTTTGCAAATCTCCCTGCCAAGATCCCTGGCTTACAAACCAATAGTGGGGGGGGGGGGCTGACAGAACCAACTGATTATGATAATCTGACAGTTAGTCACTTCAGTGAATGACATTATGGCTAATCATTAACCCTTTCAAGCTAGTTTTCAACAGTTCAATATAAATAATTACTATTTTGGTGATGTAGATATTCTAAACACAACATATTAAAAAGTTTTGGTGAAAGAATAACTAGGCAAAAAGAATGCCTCAATCACATAGTGATTCTTTTTATAAAGACAGATGAAGCATATTTTTAGCCATCATAAATTTCTTGTCTCATATAGCAGGGTGGTAAAGGTGGGTATTAACCCTTGCGTCATTAGCACTGTTGGCTAAGCATCTATAGGTATATGGCTTAGTGTTCACGAGGCCATTTCTTAAGGTGCTACAACTGCACATTTCAGAAATACTGAAAATTAGAATAAGTAATCATAAGTAAGCACCTCTGCTAAACGTGCTCTGAATGATTGGCACTTATGTGGTACCTAGTAATTTGCATAAGGTTTGGTAGGACAGTCGTACCATTGCAAGCATAAGTGATTTAAGTGAGGGATCCCAATGTGACCTACTATGACAAGAGTGGCAGTCATAGTATCTTAAGAAATGGCCCCCAGGAGCACTGAGCAAATAAAACCATGTGGTATATCATGAATATTGACAGAAGCCATGTTGAATAGATGCAACTGGTGTGTTAGCACTTCTACACCTTATAAATGCAAAAAAAAACAGATGTAGTTTAGACACTTTATGACCATCATTTTACAATGAGCATGTTTCGGTGTATAGTTTGGTAACAAATGAGGATAATATCCAGGGCAGGTGGTATCTCAAGTTACACCAGCAGCTTGCATTATCCCTCCATTACATGTTGTGTGGGTGGAATAAGGTATCACCATACAGGTAGGACTGTCCAATATATTCAAGCAAAGTGTCAGCACTTTTTCAAATTGTTTTGTCAAACCATGTGGACCAGCAATAAAAGTACTTCCATCGTTCAATACTGACAATGAGATACTTCCATCATTCAATTCCAATGATACAATACTTTCCATTATTCAAATTTGTTGGTAATACCCAAAATGTTTGATTTTTATTGTAAGAAATATGTTACATATTTTGTCATTACAAAGTCTATCACCCTGTAGATACACAACTTTAATGACGATGTTGAGGTAGCTCAAAGTCTTGCTCAATTCATGTGCTTATTTGGCTACACTAAGACTTGTAACCTGACAATAAAGGATTCACTCACAATTTGTTTGGCTCATTATGTGTTATACTCCAGGTTCAGACCCAGTATACATGGTACTACTCCTACCTGCCTTCTATATTCCTTGTCTGGCTCTCTCTACATCTGTGTGAGGTCACTAAGAATCCATTAACCTTTTAATGCCCTTTAATGTATTAATGCATCATGCCCCTGGTCGTCACGATGTATCAAGGCAGCCTAGCAAAGTTACTCACAAGGGCTACATCCAAGCATCATGCATGTGGGGTTGATACACTCCCGGAGATTAGGCATGATGTCCCAATGAAGAAATGGCGAGTTGTCTCACCTTCAGTGAGCAGGACAACCAAGGGGCATGATGCGTTCCTGCTATAGCAGTGCTTAAAGGGTTAAGGATCACTATTCAGGCCTCATTTTTCAATAGAATCTTAAAGCACAGTTTTATCTTTCCAACTTTTCTACATTGAGGGGATTATATCAAGTGACATGAACTAGTCCAAAGCCTCTCCTGATAATATGAACCTACAAAAAAAGTGTTAAAGTTTGGTTATGAGACAAAAATGTTCACTTCCTTCATGCTACATTATAACTAATAGAAGAGGATGCATGAAAAATATAGAAATACTATAAAAAATATATCAGGAATTGAATCATTCTTATTTATAGACTCAATAAGGATTTAAATAGCAATATTTTGTCATGAGTGGTCCCATATGATAATATCCAATGTGTATGGGAGAACAAACAAGAAATAAAGATAATACAATCTTGCATATAAATATGGGCAAGGCAGTATTTCATTATCCATAGTAAATAAAACTTAATGACAATCTCTAGTTATCCTATATCTTCTATGTTTCCCAGTTTCAGCAGCCCACAGTAAGTTATCACACTAGGGCCCCAGCTATGCATAGAATATTTTCATCTAGAAACTCATTTCTATTTTCAGGGAATATTCTATATATTAAATTCCTATAATTGAGGTGCTTCTCCTATAGAACTGCATACTCTATTAGTGGCACATGGATAGGGCAACATGCCAAAATATAAGGTTTTTTGGTTTAGTCCTGGCCACCGTTCCATTCTACTCTGTACTCTTTTATAAACTGTGTGTTCTTCTATATAAACTAATGTAACTTGGGTATGAGAAATCCTAGCAACAAATATTTGCTGGTCATCCTAGCAATCCAAATGGCGCGATTTAAAAGCAATCATAATGTATAGGTAAATCATGCTTTCAACAAAATATGAAACATAACAAGATGAACTGAGCAAATCACAAAGAAAAAAAAAACAGCAACAACGGGATAAACTGGTACTTTCAGCACACACCTGTGAGTCTTATTTCCTTATCTCGTCCCAGTTCAAGAGGATATAATTGTCTCAATCTGATTCTAGAGTTTTGGGCCAAATGGTTTTAACTATACTTAAAATGATATGTCAAACAAAACCCAACTTCAGTCCAAATTCTTTTTTTTTTTTTGTAAAATTTATCAAGCGTTTAATTTATCTTTATGGCCGGATTGTTTGCCAATAACCCCAAGCATGTGTGGCCATAAAGATACATTAAAGTGTTTATCTAACAGATTCCTCCATTTTGTATTAATTTCTTACCTTATAACCCCAGAGTTAATCCAGGAGAAGACATCTTGAAAGTGCATGCGATCCGCTTGCTTTGCCAATCCCCCGTGGCCATGTTGTCACTCTGCCCGACATACCTCCACCTTTACACACATTTTTCAGGTAGAATCCAAGCATGTCAAGTCCTGTACTTCTAGCACAGACAAATATGTGATCTCTAGTTGGTGTTCGTCTACATTTTGTCTCCATTTTCTTCTAAATACATAATAATCTAATGATTTTTCACATCGATACGTTTCGCCATCCGTCTCCTGCCACAGCGGCCCGGGATCAATTCCCCATAGAGCCCTAAACGGTTTTAACTGGAAATGTATGGCGAGGTTGACTTTGTATACTTCTCCAATTTATTAACATGTCCAGGTTCAAACCGGTACCTTCTTGAAGCCGAAGTAAAGGTCCCAGAATGCGGTTATAGCTTGATAACGAACCGTAGGTTATGAGAAAAAAGCACGATCCAAACCAGAATTGTGAGATAATACACAATACACATTTACATGCATTGAGTAGTAGACAGTTTATGTTGATGACTATATAGTATGATTGCAGAACTAATTGACGTTTTGGCTATGGTTGGCCTTCACCAGGATGTTTTAACTATACCTGGCTACTATGATGGTATTGACATTCCTCCCCACTGCCACAACATACACCTTCACATACATTGTTTTATTGTTCAATAGGTTTAATTTATACACCGGGGGCACGGGTCATTCCTATTTCTGCATGGGCAATGCTGCTTACCTCAGGAAAAAGGAAGGTGAAAGTAAAATCTGCAAATTAGGATGATGTCAGGACTTTATATATCAAAATACATTATCGAGTTATTATCAATGTGTATATCTTTCAAATTGCTTTAAAATGTTGTTTTTTCCTAGCACTTAAAACCTAAATCTATGCAATTCATATCTTCTATCTGCAAATAGCATTGGCATGCCTTGCCTCCAGTGGGATATAGGTAATAGTGTAATAGTCTGTAGATAGATACCTTGAGTTCTGAAAGAGTTTATAACATTAGGGGCACCATGCTTCAACAGATCCAGACACAAACTATCAGAATTAAATTGTAAAATTCAATTTTACCAAACTTCCCAAACAACCCAAATGTCTTCAAAATTCAGGTACTATATTGAACATACTGTGTGAGCAGCTGATAAGCAGTAGATGAGGAACCAGGTCTGGATAAACCACTGGACGGTGTCTTACCCCCTGGCGCCACCTTAGCTCACTGACCATCTCAGCAATGATTGTACAGTATAGGATAGGTCAGTCCATACAGTCCTATAGTGAAGGCCAACCCCCCTCTACCCCCCATGAAACTAGGTAACCTTGTGTGTTCAGTATTGGGCCCTATATAGGATAAGGGGGGTTATGGGGCTATCATGTATCTTCCTGAAAGGGATACCAAATGAAATGAAGAAATCTTCTAAGCCAAAAAATCCTGCTGAATCCAAAAATGTTGGTCTTTCTTATCAAAATTTGACCAAAAGTACCCGAAAATGATGTTTGATGAGGGAAATACTTTTAAAAATGTACAAAAATGATATTAAAAATGATTGCAAAACTTTAAATATAGAACACATAAATCAGAGTTAATACCTCAATCCACATACCCAAATGTCTGCCTATCTCTCAGTCAGGCAAGTTCTGGGCTTGTGCATTATTCTGCCTATCCCACATACAGCATATCAATTGTGTACCTATCACTCATCCTGCCTATCTCTTCAATCTGAAACATTGACAGTTCAATCTGGTTATCTCTTAAAAGGCCTAACTTATAATGCTTACCCCTCACCTTACCTTATCTCATTTGTTCCTTCTTTCCTTTAGTCTACCTATCCTCAATCTGCCTATCATTCATTTTACCTATCCCTCATGGTGACTATCCCTCAGACCATCATGTTTAATCTGCGCTGTTTGTCTGCTATATAAGCCTTTATTGTTTAACGGTACATTCCTTACCATGTCTACTATTTCAATTTTACATATCCCTGATAATGCCTATCATGTAGCCTACCTATCCCTCGTTGTGCCTATCCCCCAACTCTGCACATCCCTCATATTTGACTTGCAGGTAAAATGAATGATAGGAAGACTGAGGATAGGTATACTATGGGAAACTTGGACCAGAGAAGATTAGCTAAAGTAAGGAGTAAGCTTTAGTATCTAGGTCTTTTGGGAGATAGCCTTACTTCAAGATGCTTTAGATTTAAGAGATAGGCAGTATGAGTGATAGGTAAACTAAGGGATAGGCAGTATGTGAGATAGGCAGAGTAATGCACAGTTAGAATACTTGTCAAATTGGGAGATAGGCAGACATTTGGAAATGTGCATTGAGGTACTAACTCTGGTTTACGTGTGTCTATAAAGACTTCTCATTATTTTGAATATTATTTTTGTACATCTTTAAAGTATTTTCTTCATCAAACCTCATTTTCGGGTACTTTTAGTCAATTTCTGAGAATCATGATAAGAAATTTGGATTCATCAGGATTTTCTGGTCCAGGTGTTTTTTTCTTCCCCTTTAGTATCACCCTGATAAAGGAATACCACAGCTCCATAAACCACCTAATCCTCTACAGAAATCAACAATGAAGACACAGGGGCACCTAGTTTCATGGGGGGTAGTGCAGAGGGGACACAGGTATAGTCTGACCATGCCAGACTCTCCACTAATACCATACCCTGGTCATAAGCCATATTCTTTCCCTATTTCTGGCCAAACCAGCTTCTAAATTTCCCTCAAACTGTGCCCCTGGCTCGGGCTTTATTACTAAAGATTAAAGAGAAAATGCTTAGAAATAGGCCTCTAAACTGGCTTATACATTTTCTGCAAACTCTACCCCTGGCTTATGACTGAGGTCGACTTATGACCAGGGTTTTACAGTAATTGAGCCCTTCCCTCCACATCTGAACACATCCTGTAGCCTGGTGGAGGTGGATTGGATGGCCCTCATCATCCCCGTCAATGGGTGTAAAGCTCCATGCCTGAGCAGCATCACAACTCCCCTGGGGTGTAGGTTATCCCCCCCCCCTACACTCTTACTGTCACATCCATCATGAGGGTTATCAATGACACTCACTCTGATGAAATGCTAAAGGCAAGGCTGAACACACTGGCAAGTACCAGTGACCACAATCTTTCCAAGGCATTTCTTTCTCAAACAGATTGTATGTAGTTTTAACTAGCCTATGTGGCCGCTTATGTATACATGTACATAGATTTTAACCCCGGGAAGTAATATTGTAATCTTGGCCTTTAAACCTTACCTTTGTTTTTTTTGTGACCTAACATGACTACACTGCAAAAATGGTGTTTAGATTTTACACATGTTTAGGTCTAAACATGTTTAAAACCTAAACATATAGGTCAGTTAGGTGTCTCATCGACTACACATTTAGGAAATGAACACGTTTATTCTAAATACATAAACATTTACGCTAAACATGTTTAGATGTTTAGAGTTGAGACAGTTGAATAATAGGTGTTTAGATTTAAACATCAATATATTTAGATACTTGGATGTTGAATCCACACCAGGTAGCAGCACTACCTTTGACTGGACTATCTGCACACAGTTATAATCAATTGTTGTGACAAATGTCCCCAAATCCCATGTTTATCATGGTTTCGTTTCATAGAATGTCATGTGAATAGAAGGGCAATAGAAAATTGACTAGATTCACCTCATGCCACCATCATTACGATAAAATAATCAATAAACTCCATGACTGACACCTATTTGATGTTATTCTGGAATAGATAAGGCAATGTCCTTCCTGCCAAGCTGTTATACTTTCTCAAGTCTCTCATTCTGATGCAGTGTGTAATATATGTACACGCATATAGCTGTGGCTGACTTGGAGACTTTGACAAGTAAATACCTGCTGATGTCCCCCCAGTAAATGAGAAAAAAAACACCAAAATATATCTCTGTCTTTTAATGCATACATGTCTGCAAACCTTAAATCTCCATCAAATCATTTTAACATCTAAACACAAAAATTCATAAACACCTAAACACAAAAAATTCATATATCTAAACACAAAAGTTTTAACCTAAACACCTACATTTCTAAACACTTGAGCTAAGCACATTGTTTGGCTAAACATGTTTAGGAAATTAATGTGATTACAAAAACGTTGCAAGAATATGTTTAGAATTGTGTTTAGGATCTAAACACCATTTTTGCAGTGTACATGTCTTTACATTGTGATTATACACTTTTGAAAGTCCATGTAGTATCAATACGTTACTCAAAGGTTGGGCATTGCTGCATCTCAATCATAAAGCTACACTTAGGTATCAAAGGATTAACCATTTTATTGAAAATGGTTACCACCCTGAGTCAAAAATCTTACCTCTCCAAATTCCCTTCTCAATTCTGAACCTACTCCTAATTCAGCCTCTGAAGTCGAAATAAATTTCTGGGAGTTCCTTAGGGGCATAATTATATCATGGTATCAACATCACTGTGGGCTTATGCCCAGATGAATTGCTAAAATATGTATGTCCAGTATCAACCTTGCTAACAACGGTTGTCATTTAATACAGTTCCACTTCCAACGTTTCTCTGCATCTAGAAAATGTATTCATTCTTTAACACCATTCATTGCCACTATAATCTCATAGTAATGAACAACCACAGATAGTCGTATCTAATAAGTTCCACAGTCAAAAACAGCATCTATGACTAGATATTTAAATCTAACCCCATATTAACAGGATTTGGAAAGCATTTTTTTTTGTTTCATATTGTCATAATTCCTAACAAACACTGATTGCACAGTAACATTCTGCGTTCAATAAGGATAGGTTATTAGACCACAAATCATGATTACAAAGAGATACGAGTTGTATTTCAGTTTCACTGTCACAGAAACCAGAAGTGGTTTAAAGGCAGAATTGCTTCCCCTTTGATGAGATATCTCCTTCTGGGTGCCAAGTTGGCAATCAACCAGATGTAGTTCTATCTGACGGCAGTAGGGGGACGAGTATGAATAACTGAGACTTTAATGTTGCGTTCTTGTCAGCTATCAGCTGGTGCAGGTAATTGTATTGACTGTTTGCCAAGATGGCTGCTGGGTATGATGTAACAGACCATGGTCTCGGTGAAAAAACATAACAGTGGCCCTTCCTGAGTTCCAAAACCATCTATTCATTTTCTGGAGATGAGAATGCTGCTGAATGCTGCTCTGAAAATAAACTTTAGTTTGGTTTTTCCTTTTGGGCAATAATCACACACTTGATGATAGTAATAAAGATAACAACTCTACCAGGCGTGGGAAGGGGTAACATGCCAACAGTGAACAGGAGAAAAACGTTGGCCATATCTCCACTACTTAAAATGTATATGGAGGAGCCTGAGCCACTGTTGGACAACTCTGCACTGTTGGACGCTGGCCCTCAGTGAGTGTTCTTATCTGCTGGTTGCCATAGTGATGGCTGATAAGTGATTAGTGCAGGTGTTGGACCATCCTCCAACAGTGGGAGTAATGCAGCTGGGGAGTGAGGTAGGGGGTATGGAGTCAACAGAAAATGCACAATTTGAAATAATTTTGATACAGTAGATGCAGCATATCTCGTCATACACAACTGTGTTTTAAATGTGTTCATACATATACCTGGATACTTATAAGGTTTACTACTATACAGGTATACTTCTTTGCAGAAATCAGTATTGCCCTGCACAAATTGACTTCTCTATTCTTAACCTTAAAGCATATGAAATTCAACCTGGGATGTTGAAGGATGGGCCAAAATTTTCCCCTTCACCTACCGAGGAGGGTTGCCAAAGTTTCCCAAGCCTGTCTACTATCACTGCAATTAAGGACTGATGTATGCAGAGCTTACGACCCGTTTCCATTTTTGTTCTTGCTTATCCCTATTTTTATCACTGTCATTGAAATTTTTCATTGATACATCAAATCAACCCATTCAGGGTTTAGCAATGCAACAAGGTCATGAATAAAGATGCTGGGTAAAACATGTTTTTGTGTCTCTTAAAATGAATAGAATGCATGTACGCACTATGCAGCTAAAAGAGGGGGCAAAGTTTGCAGCCATCCCAACCTTTGACACACCATTTGTCTCTCCTTACCTCTCTGACTCAAGGTGAACCTACAATATGAAATGTTTTCTTTTACAAGATATGCATCCTTTTAATTCCCTCTTCAAACTTGGAATTTCAGATAAAAAATTCCACTTTCAGTTTTCTAAAATGGGTTGCTAAAAAATTACATTTATGCTGTCAGACATTTTATTACCACTGTAATCTCTTAATCCTAATAATTAGTAGAGACCAATAGAGGATTGAGGTTGATTAGCTCCCCGGTAAAGACCAATGTTTATGGCTTAATATTCTAATTTAATCACCATATTCAGGGTAATTGCAAAGTGTTTCTTTTTTGTTTTATGTTGTCATGATTCCTAACAAACACTGGTTGCACTGCAACATTCAGGACCTGATAAGTAGAGTTTTTTTTAAGATTTTATTCATAAATAATTCAATTCATTGAATTTATTCAAACCAATTATATTTCTTTTTCAGAAATCAGAAATGGTCCAAATGTAGGATTTTTTTCCAGGTGCAGGGTTGCAAATCAACCACATTTAGTTCTATAATACTGCGTAAGGGGGCAAGTCTGAATAACTGACTATGAAACATTGCTTGATTGCTGGGTTTAAGAGTCAAATTATTGATATTTAGCCGATACCGGTCAACGATTGCTGTCACTTGGACAAAGACAAAGGAGTGGAACAGAGGACATGATTCGATTTTTTTATTGCTCTGCTCATATTACGTTGGACCTATCCCATAACTACATATAACCAATACGATATATAGGTCAACCAAAACACATCCGAATACAAGTCTAGTCATCCCTCAGGGCAAAAAGGATAATAGGTATAACACATGAGTTACGGTATCTCAAGGTAATAAGTAGTAATATTATTTAAAGCAAGCAATGCGGTGTGTAATGTGAAAAGAAGTATTTGAGGATTGCCTACAAATATGTGCCTCAGAGGAGACAGAAAGAAACAGAGTGCTCAAAGTGTCATGCAATGCCCTAATATTAGAGTATATATAACAACAGATTTTCATGATAAATGTCACCTCTTGCGTACAAAGCTTTGAAGGGTAAAGGATAGCATGATGTTCTCTCAATACCAGTGAATGTCATTCAATTGTTATTTCAATTTCTTCTTGGCAAATAGCTTCAGAACAGTGATTTTAGCTTTGGTTCTAGAGGTCTCCCTTTATGTGGTTAGTCTACAGGAGGCATCTAACTCATTCCACAACTCTATACCCCGGTAAAGCGGGCTCCTTCTATAGCCAAACTTTATTGCAGGGGGATAGACCAGCAGCCCCGTACCCGTTGAACGAGTGTTACGTCCACAGACTGGAGGCTGCTGGAATATTAAACCTCTAGATGTTTACGACCATATAAATATTTATGGATGAGTAGCAACAATTGCATATATTAACAAACATTTAGATAATCTATGCAGGTTTCAGAATGAAGATCTTGCACAGGAAATCTGATTCTGACATTAAGACATATACGAAGACATCTATGTTGTACATGCTGCAAACGTTTGTGCAGATAATCTAAAATGCCATTGTAGAGAAAACCACAAATTCAAAATTACAAACATGTTTTGCAACAGCCTCCTTGCATAAAACAAGGCAGCCAATGATGCTTTTTGTCTCTTCTGACGTCACAGGCTGCAATATGTTATGTTAATCAATGTTTGCTAAACATTCTTCAGTACCTGGGTGGACACCGAAACATTCACCTCATAAAGTATATATCTATTGTAGTTCTCATGCCATAAATATGACCTTAGCTGTCACAATGGCATAAAACAACCATTACACACTCATTATGGTTGGTTATCATTACTGTCAATAGACTATCAAGGTTTCCCTGGTTCTCCTTTCCATTTCCAATGATTTTTCATCCAATTAAATTGTGATTTTCTACTTTTTCTTTTCTATGCCATTTTACAAGTAGAAACAAGCAGGTTGTAAAAACAGCAATTTTTCAAAATCAAAAAAAAAAAGGAAATTGGATATCTCTTAAAATATAGAAAATCTGATCCTGTCAAGTTTTGGAATGCCATTTTGAAACTTCTTCCCAATAAAACTGGTAGCACTTTAATCAAGTTAAGAAAAAATACAAATGGTCTAATAATCCCACCTACTGAATACACTGAATACATAAACGGCTTTTTTTTATTACTATAGGGAGGAAACTAGCAGATGCATTGCCTCCTCCTGCCACACAAAGCCCTGAACTGACTCCATACAGTATACCGGTACCTGATACTAATTTAATGTATAACATATCCTTCCTAGATTTAATTAAGTATATTAAGGGTATGAACATTAAGAAACCATCTGCTATTAAACACTGTAAGTCTTTCATTATAAAAGATGCCTTTATGTCGATTCCTGATATAATTTTGGTCTTATATAATGAGTGCTTATGACATAGTATTTTTCCGGATTCCTGGAA
The DNA here is from genome assembly GCA_949317995.1 of Acholoe squamosa. Lineage (NCBI taxonomy): Eukaryota > Metazoa > Annelida > Polychaeta > Phyllodocida > Polynoidae > Acholoe > Acholoe squamosa. The sequence goes on from OX439042.1 coordinate 13,506,063, forward strand.
GGCTTGGACAATTGTCCCCCTCCATAAGAAGGCTAACTCGTTAGGTGTTAATGACTTAAGACCAATCAGTCTATTACAACTTCCTGGTAAAATTTTAGAAAAAATTGTATGTCATAGGTTGCAAAAGTACATGGAAAACAAAAATCTCTTATGCCCAACACAGCATGGATATAGGAAAGGACACTCGACCCAAAGCGCAGTCACTGAGCACCTCAGCACTATTATAAACAATGTTATAAGTAAAAAGCCGACTTATAGCCTATATCTTGACTAGAAAAAGGCTTTTTATACTGTCTATCATTCAAAATTATTAGAAAAATAATCAGTTTTAGGATTAGATGCTCGTACTTGAAATTTTTTCAAAAACTACCGATCATCTCCGACTCAAATAACAAAAGCCAAAGACAATTGTTCAAGCTCCAAATTGATTACATATGGGATGCCTCAGGGCTCCGTTTTGGGTCCTGTTCTCTTTTCTATATATATTAATTCCCTATCAAAAATATGTAATTTTGACATGACTTTATATGCCGATGATGCACTCGTCTCTGTTACATCTCCTGATCAAATGCATATAGCTTTGTACAGATTCAAAGAGTGGTGCTTACATAATTCCTTAACAATCAATGAAAAGAAAACTAAATGGATGCTGTATAATGATGTCCACCATAATAATATTGTCTTTATCTTGAATAATGTTATCCTGGAGAGAGTGTATAGCTCTCCTTACCTTGGTGTAACTTTAGATTCGGAATTTAGGTTCATTTAACATAGAAATAACACTATTAGAAATATATAACAGGATATACCAGCTCTCCAGGATAAGAAAATACATAAACCCAGCCACTGCTGTAGATTTTACCGTGTTTTGATTATGGAGATTTTATAGGGGATAAAGACCATAGGGGTGAAACAAAGGAGCTTCAGCTTCTTCAGAACTGGGTTCTTAGGGTCGCCTATATGGTAAAATTAGAGGAAAACCCACGTATCAGGCTGGCAAGTCATTTACTCTGAACTCTGCCAACTCGTTTACATACAGTGAAAAGATTGTTAATCCCTCACTGTCTTAAGCCTTTTGTACTGAGAAGTGATCATTATAAAGCTATAACCCGCTGGAATAAACTAAAAGCTTGGTACACACTAATAGATATGCTAGAAATAATACGAGATTATCCAAACTGTTTTATGTAAAAAATTGTTTAATATACTGTGACTCTCCTTAGAACCTCATCCTTCATCTCATCTACCCTTAGCCTACACAAAGTGTTTCTATGTATCTGATCTTTTTTTTATATATATATTTATAAATCATAGAATCTGTGAAACTATTATTACGATTATGCCATGCCATTACATCTTTACTGATTTGTCATAGTGCATGTCTACTAGAGGGGGGCAATGCGTGAGCACTAGCTACAAATACTGTATACTCTATATTCTGTATTTTCCCAATAAAACATTTTAAAAGCAAAGTGCAATGTTGTAACATGCCAGGAGAGCCTGTGTGGACCCTCCTTGTATTAAATATGATAAGATAGCTATGGTTCCATGAGCATTGCATGTGCAAATGCGGGATTTTCAGTAACTCATAATAATTGCTGCTGGGTAGTATTCTGTTAGAAATTCAGTCCCAATGATATTTAACAGCAATGAATAATCCTTGCAACTGTACAGATTGAGGGTTACACTAAACATTGTGATGTATTAGTTATAGATATGAAAACAATACCAAAGATTTTCTTAAAATTCTGGCTTTCTACAGAAGTCTCCCTCCTTCATTAACTTGTTTGTTAGGAGATGTAAGGGTGTATTTTCTTAAAACTTCTATTTTTGGCAAAAGTGTTGGGAGAAAGAATGACAGGGAATATGAGAAACCTAATTTTCTTAAAACCTAATCAACAAGACCAGGCAGAGTCGAATAAAGACTTTGAAAGTCACCTGATTTAAAATCTCTCTTTCTCTTAAGATTAATTCTTAGAGATAAGGCTACTTAAGCTTTACGTGAACATACATGTGGATATGATGGAATTGCTAAGCAGTTGTGCTGAATGTCCTCAAGGTGTTTATTGACAATCCCTCAGCAAACTAAAATGCCATTCATCTTTTGACTCTAGCCTCTTACACCCACTGCAATGATGCCTTCTTTTAAAGTGCAAACAAGGGACTGTACAAAATGTTTACTAATTAGCGGGAAGGCATTTCTCAAAATGATATAACTGAACCTCCTTAATATATATTAGGATCCCTCACTATGATGCCTTTATAGCCCTGCATTTTAGCTGTCACTAATGGCACAACTACCCTACCAAACCCTATGTGATTGCAACATCAAATGCTGATTGTACAGAATGGTTGTAGTGTATTGCCTACTATGACTCTAAGTTTGAAGTTTCAAATCGTAGTTGCTGTGTTCAGTTGTACCATGTTGAGAAATGCGTTCCAGGACAAGACAGCCAATCTCATTATTTCACTTTCCTCTTCTTGAAAAAGATGCTTCTTGGTAAAGCTTATCATTGGTCAATCAGCTGGGAGTGCTAAAACCTCAGATACTGTTTTCTTACACTCAGGAACGACAACAGTTCTCCATGAAGGTGTTGGGTGTGGTTGACGCAGTTTGTGACAGTACCCTGTGAAGGTGTCAGCTTTGGTTGACACAGAGCCCCTTCCCCTATTGACATACAGTGGTCTATGTTTGCCATCGTTCAATAGCACACCTTATCATCTAATAGATCCTTGGAAGTGTGCCCATGATATGCCATGTGAGACGAACCATATAGATATGGCTATAACCTATAACAGTTATGCCATATTCTCTTGGGCAATCTATATTAACATTCCAAACCACAAATAAAAAAATAACATTTTTTGATTGATGGAATTGATGTCATAAAAGCAACAATAAATTAATAAATAACCATTAACCAAGACTGAAAGGAATAATCAAGTCTATCTGCAGTGTGAGCCATACAAAATTGCAATTGGTTATTTTTAGGAAATACAAAATCCCTCATTAAGGCATGTGTCACCATGTTGGCATAAGAAAGACACCCATCTGTAGTTAGTGTCAGTTGTAGCCTGAAGTTAATCCGTACTGACAACTCCCAGCAACTACCCAACCAAATAACCTGTAGACAGAAAAACATGGAAAATCAATACTTGCTTATGGGAGAACACACTATTTTCCCACTGTTTTTTTAATAAGACATTCAAAGTTCAGTTTATGTGAAAACTGCATGAATAAAGGCAATGCCATCCTAAAGTGACACTGGCTTTGCAATTTATAATACTGCAAGTCATAATGATCTCGTAAAACTGTGTATTAAGTATCCTCACTTGGATACATACCAAGGGCTGTAAAGCAGTACATACACTTACCTTTAGATAATTTTAACATTGCAGTAAAACACCCACAGAACATTAAATCAATGTTGAAATAACATTGATAAACCTAACTTCTGTGTCCTGTGGGTGTTATTTGACCCTGCTGACATCTATCTAGTCCTGCAACATTTTAATCTGCAGGACCAAATGTCCTCTATGGCAAAACTATTAGCAGTATAATTACCTCCACTGGCTTTACAGGCCTTGATGGGAAATTTTGTTGATCATATCATCTTGATCAACACAATCCATGTTGTAGGGATATGGGAAGCTTTCAACAATTGCTGAGACAATTTGTGCTTTTATTCATACACATTTTCTGTTCAGAGAAAATGAACAATGGTTATACTGCCTTTATGATTATAAAATCCCTTTATGATTATAAAATTCAAAGTGTTTGCCATGGTAGCCTCTGGGCAATGCAGATAGCCACAGCTGGGTCCCCATAATGGACATGCTTTACTGCTCAAACATATGTGGATCATTTCAGAAATGATCATCTCATTTTGTTTAAATCATGATATAAATTTATAATTCTACTTGTCAAGCATCATACATATTGAGCATAAAACAGTAAATAGAGATTCAATGTGAAAAGGAAATTTGCAATAATTGAATAAGAGAGATATCTATCCCTTTTTTTATCCTGTCTCACATTTTAGCCCTTCTGTATTGGTACAATTCTACATGAGCATTACTCATAGTCTATGCTAGTATATTGTTTAAGGAAAATAACTATAAGATGGAAAGAAAATGGTTTATATTTATTCTGTCTGGTGAATTGCCATTCTTGGTTTTATCTTTACTCAACATTGTAGTTAATTGGTTCAATGTGGGATACTTAATTTATTAGGGCTATTTGATTAATCCGTTATATTATATGGGAAGGACAAAGCAGCTCTTTGAATTACTGAAAATACTAAATCAGTACCATCCGGGAAGTGAATTCACTTACTAATAGGCTAATTGGCAATATTTGGATTTTCAGAGTGATTATATTAGACTAGCCGTGCATTTCTTTTTTGTCATAACAAGCAGTCTATGACATTTTTGCATTCTCAAGACAGCTAAGTCTATTACTGTCAGCACTCTGTCACATGTAAGCTGCCAGGCCTAATTGTAATAGCACATAAGCATAGCAGGCCAATTTATTGTAGGCACAGGAGACCAGATCCTCTTATATGAACGGTTCAACCATTTATATAGGTTTATCATCTCTCATCAATAAGAGAGGGCAACAGATGTAGAAGGACAATTAGTGCAATCCCACTGTCAGACATGCAATTAAACATGCTTCTACCCACTTGTTGATTATTACACCATTTGACTGCTATACATTATCTTTTGATAATCACCCTCGGTCTGAACAATATCTATAGATGAACAACAGTACTGTTGTAGAATTTATGTATCAGAGGTAGTATCTTTATTTTTTCCTCGACAATCATTAGCTTAGTAAATGTTCTAGACCATTGTATTCCCCATTGTTGTCAAGTTTAAACACTTCTGGAGATTGCTAAAATGCCAATGATATGATCATTTAGTCCACTGATACACTTTATTGATATGTACTATAACTAAAACTATGATCGATGTACAACTGTAGCTCATGGAAACCATTGAAGCCAGTTATTTCACCATCTATTGTCGAGCCTACTACAGGTTCCCATATAGCTGTGCTTGTCTATCGTATATATTTTGGCTGTAATCTGAAAAATATCTTTGTTATAATTTTTATGGCCAATACACTTTCCAAACTTCAACTGAGATTTGGTTTGTCCCTATTTTTCCAAACTTCACATTACAAAGCTTTCATCAGAGAACACAATAATTATCTCTAATCACATTAGCATTACGGAAGGTTACCCCATAGAAGCTCATCACCCACAGGTTCCCCACTGATGGTTTGTTTGGGTTTCGAATCCCTTCCCTTGTAAAGGCTCTCGTTGAAGAAGCTTTTAGCTTGCTGATATCCAGCCAATAATGGATTGGCTGGGATATTAAATAACCGCTGGGCTCCAATGAGTGCCATGGTAGAGAGGTATTAGAAGTAATCACTAAAACTGTATTAAGGGTCAGTGTTAGATAAGGGTCAGAGGTGCCAGGGTATTGAAATTAATAAATGCCTGGGCACTTAAATTGTCCACTATGGAAGTAGGAACCACAATTCATGAAAGCTAAATGGTTTTTAGTTTACTATTGTATGTGAAATATGTTATTAGAATAAGCTGACATTGTTAAATTATCTTATTTACTATTGCATATTTTCCTATACCTGGGACTTGAAGTTTGACTTTGTCCCTTCCAAGAGTATGATAAATACTGATGGTGAAAATGAGTTATGTTGTTCAATAAGGATCAGAAAATCCTGATCATATGACATTAGTTTTGCTGCAAAGCCCCTGTGTGTTCTAATGATTTGCTTACTCCATACCTGTTCTGAGCTTGTCAAACAATTTTTTTATTCTTTTACCAATCTCCTCTGACCTTTTCCCATTGACACTCTAATCCTTTAACTAAACATGTTGTGTCTTAAAAAGCTAATGTACCATGAATAAGCAATTAGGCATTAGCCTGCCCAGACAGAGCTTGTGCAGGATACTAGTTAGCTACGGTCACTTGCCTTTTTATTATCTCTATTAATACACACATAACACTGTTTGGTTATGTAAATGGCAAATGCAATAACCAACTTTGAATCTAATCATGGTGAAACAGGCAGTTTATCGCCTTACCACCGTAAACTTGATTAGATACTCCTCTATCTGTTACATGCAGTCAAGATCAATGGATATTTCTCATGATAGATAAAAGAGATGGCCTATACTCATGTGAAATTTGATAAAACTCTGGTCAGTTTCTTACATTTGGAACTTCCACACTTCCTTACATTTAGAACTCACAGCTTCATTTCAATTACAGCCAAGATCCTTTCAGAAACCAATGTTTCATTCTAGAATATAGGCGAGTCGAGTGAAGCTTTCCCTATAGGATAATATTTGATTACGAAGGCAGTCCTTCATCTAGTTCCCACAGCTCTAATCTGTTATTATGTTCTAATACTATACCAGGAGGTTAGCTATTGCACTATGATGCACCCTTTTGCCATGTAATTTAAACAGATGGTTTAGTCTTTAACGTTCACATAGCAGGATCGGGATGAGGAAAGAAAAGAGGATGGACACTAAAACCTTTTATTATTATTTAGATGTTTATTTGATGTTCTGTACCCACTTGATAGGATGTATTATGTAGAACAAAAGGTTATGTAATTCACAGCTTTTTAGCCAGACCGACAATCGAGATGTAAGTGAATAATCTCTTGTTATGCCAATAGAACGATATATTCAAGTTGATGTGGTGATACAGGACTAGAGCCTGTGAATTGAATAAAAAAGTCCCATTGATCTCCTAGACCAGTTTTTTTTTCGATATTTTTAATCATTTTTTTAAAGAATAGTAACATTAATGAGTAGTATAGTGCTAGTGTCATGTGTTGTAAGTCACCCATTGACTGATTCAGGCACTCCATGGTCTCTTTATGGTATGTATACCAGCTGTATGGGAGTCAATATACCCAGAGAGCTGCACTTGTTTTGCTTTTTGTGTTTAAAAAACACACTGGACGCAGTTAGAGTTTCATCTACATATCACTTTATCTATGTCTGCTCTTATAGGCCAGCCAGCGTATATCAGTCTGTGTGAGTGCGCTTAAAGTCCAGCAACTGATTCACCCAGAAGTACAGTATACTCTGCAACAATGACCACAATAGGGATGCCAATGCATTTGTATTAGTCCAGTCTTAAACTACGACATCACCATGGTGTGATGGGGCCTTTTTCCTTAGCAACAATTTCGATATTTGATATTGACATCTATCTAGATATTCTGAACAAAACATACTTAGAAAGTCTCAATGAAAAATAACTAGGCAAAATGAAGCATCAATCACATTGTGATTCTTTTTTATTATGACACATGAAGTATAATATTAACCATCATAGGTTTCTTGTCTCATCTAGCACAGGGTAAAAAATGTGGAAATGAGTCCTTGCATTATAGGCACTGTTGCCTAAGCATAGGTAGATGGCTAAGTGTTCAGGAGGCCATTTTTTAGGTATTACAACTGCACACAGTCACTACAATTTGAAACATTGAAAATTAGAATCAGTCATCATAAGGAAGCACCTGTCCTCAAGCTTCTCTGAATGATCGGCACTCATGTGGTACCCGGTAGTTAACCTAAGGTTTAGTAGGGCAGTCGTACAACTGCAATTATCAGTGACTGCAAAATGTAGGGCTTGAATGGCATTACAGTGAGGGATCCTACTATGACCCACTCTGCCAAGAATAGCAGTCATAGTACCTTAAGAATTGGCCTCCAGCACGGAGAAAACAAAACCATGCAGTGTATCATGAATATTGACAGAAGCCGTGTTGAATAGATGCAAGTGGTGTGCTAGCACTTCTACACCTTTTGCAAAAAGCAGACCTGGTGCAGACACTTTATGACCATGATGTTAGATTGTGTTGTTGTATACTGGGGGTGGTAAAACGTTTGGTAACAAGAGGATAATGTCCAGAGCAGGTGGTATGTCAAGTTACACAGTCAGCTTGCATTATCGCTCCTGTGTTACATGTTGCATGGGTGGAATAAGGTATCACCATGTAAGTAGAAACATTCAATATATTCTAGCAAAGTGCCAGCACTTTATTTAATCAAGCCATGTGGTCCGGCAATGAAAGTACTTCCATCATTCAATACTGACAATATGATACTTCCATTATTCAATTCCAATGGTAAAATACTTCCCATTATTTGAATTTAGTGGTAATACCAAAAATGTTTGATTTTTATTGTCAGAAATATATGATACATATTCTGTCATAACAAATTCTATCACCATGTGAGTACACAGTTTTAATGACGACGTTGAGATAGTTGTTTCAAGTACAGAATTAGAATGTTTCTATCGTGTAGGGGATAATGAAAATTGAAAATATTAATCTATGTGAAGACAAAGTAAATCGCACCAGAGGTGCATTGGGATTAAACGAATTCTCACTTGAACAGCACATATAAACAGAACTAATCACTGTTGGCTCAATACACTCTTTCGAGGTGACATAGTACACAAATGCTTTGGTGGTGACTACACTCTGAGAAGTTCTAAGTAGCACTTTTAAGAAGTGATTTGATACCAAGTCTTCTTGGTAACAATAAGTGACATTCATATCCTCCAAGCAACTAGGGTAATCTCTCTTTAGCCTACCGTTGTCTGCTAACATGTCTATAGGCATTAAACTTTCGTTAAAAATGAAGTTATGCTCAATTTACGTGCTTATTTGGCTTCACTAAGACTTGTAACATGACATTATAGGATTAACTCACAAGCACAGGGTTAAACTCCAGGTTCAGACCCAGTATATATGATACTACTCCTACGTGGCCTCTATATTCCTTGTCTGGCTCTCTCTACATCTGTGTGAGGACATTAAGGGGTAACCTCTAAGTGAAGCCCATCTAAGAATTAGCCATTAACCCTGTTAAGGCCCCTGGTCATCATGATGCATGAATGCAGCCCTGGAAAGGAACCCACGAGGGCCACATTCAAGCATCATGCCAACCCTGTGGGGGTTAATACATTCCTGAAGTGTTGTCTTTCTGCTCCAATGAAGTTCTGGCAAGTAGTCGCACCAGCACTTCATTGGTGCATCATGACGACCAATGAGTATGATGCACTCCTGGAATAGCAACCCTTAAAGGGGTAAGGGTCACTGATCAGGCCTCATCGTCACCTCAGTGGGATAGAACCTGAAGCACAGACTACTTGTCTTATCTTTACAACCTTTCTGCATTGAGGGGAATACATTAAGTGCCATAAAGGAGTCCATAGGCCCTCCTATGTGAAACCACAAGAAAACTGTTAATGTTTGGAGACAAAATCTTAATGCACGGTTCACTCAAAGTGCAAAATAGAACTTCTCTCATGCAATGTTTATAACTAAGGGAGATGTTCACGACAGGGGATGTTGGTGAGTTTTCGTTTTGACCCCTGAAAATATTTTCAGCCCCCCCTTGAGAGGTGCCAAAATATTTTCCGCCCCCCCCCCTCAGATGGGGTCAAAAAGATTTGCGCCCCCCCAACATTGAGTTGTGTTGCACCACAATGGCATTGTACAGCATCATATCACACTCAATTGTATATTTTTACTGAAGAATGAGAGTTATTATTATCTATTGGAATGCAATAAATCGCAAAGGGGGTTCCACTACTTAAAACTGATTCCATCAGTAGCTGCAGTGCTAGTCACACACTACTTAAGCTCACCTCTTGTTTGAAAGGGAGCCAGGAAAAGCTAAGTATAGAGTTGTCTGGGGGGCATCCCCTGCCCTGGCCAAATGATCTTGCAAATCTAGAGCCTAAATTTATGCATTCTGGTGGTTTTTGAGGTTTTCTGATACCTTCTGTTTAAAATTCTACTATAGGGCTACCTTCCCCATACAAAATGTTAGAATGGGATCTAATTTGATCTGGATGAATCACAAGATTGACCTTGATGGACTTGGTTGAGGAAAACTGTAAGGAATTTTCATGTCAGAAATACATTTTGGAAATGTTGTTTGGGTGGGGGATGGGGTAACCAAAGCACTCCAAACCTTTAAATCAAAAACTTTACCATAACATGGGTTGGGGGTTTGGGTTTCTGATAATGTCTGACCCATGTGACGAGCACTGAACTCTGGTCTGTTGTAGTAGGTTCAGTCTAGGTCCATTTAGTCTGAAGGCATTTGGTCTTGGTCTGTCCTGTCCAGGTCAGTTTGGTCAGGGTGGATCCATCCAGGGTCAGTCTGGGGCCAGTCCTGGAGGTCGTTACACAATCCACGAGAATGCAGTCTTTCTCGTAGGGCTGCGGTCCAACCGTTACACAAAAGAAATCTCGTTCTGTTTTGCCGGGTGTGACCTCAGAACGAGGAAAAAAGCGTTACACAAATAAAGTCTTGTTGTGAAAGTCTCGTTTTGTGTCCTCTTTGAGTCTGTCACGAGATAAAAAAAAGGCAGTTACTCTAGATGTTCTGCCTTTTACTTCTTCAGCATTGTTTTCAATGGGGACCATCGTTTTGATCCTGACAAGTTGGGTACCAGTGTAGACTCTGTTTTCGGAGGGAAATTTGAAGGAAGAAGACATCATGCCTCCTTTAAATGATCGCTTGGGCAGGAAAACCCACAAGTGTAAGCCAAGGGAGTCGCCTTTTTCTTTGTTCAACGATGAGGAATTTGTGGCAAGGTATCGCCTCAGCAAAGACGTAGTCAGGAAACTAGTTGAAGAATACAAGAAGCACAGTGCTTTCAAGGGCACCAAGAGGGGAGGAGGCATGACACATATTGACAGGGTAAAAATTTTTCTCTTCAATCTAAATTAAACTGTTTTCCATTTTTTTTTCTTTATCAGACATCCTATTCCCCTCCCCTTTCCTCTCTGTCTTATTCTCTTTTTGAATCAAAAAGTTGCAGCAGCCCACTGATGTCACTTATGTCTCTTAGGTTTCAGTTCATGTTAGGGGGTGTGGATTAGGTGTCCCCCATGTCACATGTCGATTTTAAAAAATGGTCATGTCACATGTCACTTGAATCCCCATGTCACATGTCACCTCTAACAACCTGCCATGTCCCATGTCAAATATAAGAAAACACCTATCTCATGTCACTAATTTTTTGCCTCATCTCACTAAGACCCATGTCACATGTAGATTTTAAGAACTGACCATGTCACCATGTCGAATTAATTGCTAAACACGGATATATTAAAAGTGAAGAGAAGCAGACTGATTCAGGATATATTCTTCTTACTCCTTCCCTCCTGTCCTCTTTATGAGACCCCCCCCTTCACCCTTATCTTCTTGCAAGTAACTTTTCATCTTTCTTTTCAGTTTTGCCTGGTCCTCCGTTATTTTGCGACAGGCAGCTTCTACGCGCTCACAGGTGATTCCCAGAAGGTGTCAAGAACTGCCGTATGCCGTGCTGTGAAGGATGTAGCCGGTTTCTTTTGCAGGAACTGCCATTTCTTCATACAATGGCCTCACTCTTTCGAGGAGAAGCTCCATCTCGCACTGAAGCTGTATCGCCATCCGAAGCCTGGGACGGAGGAAGAGGAGCAGAAGACACCATACATTTTTGGATACGTAGATGGGACTATTAAAACCCCTACTGAATACCAGAACGAGAGCGTGTATGTGAACAGGAATGGGTACCATTCTATTAACACCACCGTAAGTTGTTGTTGTTGCAATAGTAGTTCTTTATACATATAAAACAATATATCTTACTGGCACAGAAAATTTCTTTTCTTAAGTAAGAGTCTTCATAAGTGTGCATGAACAAGTTATCTGACATAGTTTTCTCTTTTCCCAAATTAATTTTTATTCTTGGTTCTATCAGGTGATTTGTGACTACGACAAAAGAATCCTCTTTGTGGACCCCCGCTGGCCTGGATCGGTGCACGACGCATATTCCCTGAATTCCAGCCCGGTTGGAGACGAATTGGAGGCAGAGGCTTGGGAGGACTTTGTCCTCTTAGGGGACTCTGGGTGAGTTTTTTTTTCATTCTTTTTTTTTTTAATTGGTACTCTGGAGTTACTAAAATGGAGACTCAAGGGCTTCCTATATGAACGTCCTCCCCCATTTCTTTTTTTTTCAGAGAGGAAAACAAAAATTTCTTAACACAGTTAGGGCACCTTCTTCTTTGTTTCTCTTCATCTTATTATCTTTTGGCTCCTTTCTCAGATACGGTCTGAGGAGAAATCTCTTCACCCCCTTCAAGGATGAGGAGACTCCTAAACAGCGCTCCTTCAATGTGTGGCACAAGAGGAGCAGAGTACGAGTAGAGCACTGCATTGGGATACTCAAGCAGCGTTGGAGGTGAGAAAAATTGAATGTTTATTTGATTGTAAACATCTTTTTATTTATCAAAGGAACTCAAAGATAAGGAGATGGTCCTCCCTTAAAAAAATAATGAAGCATGTTACTGTTACACAAGTTTGAATATAAAGAGGAAAAATAAGCTGGAACTGAAAAGTAAAAAACTCTCTTTTGAATATTCAGGATCCTGGACTCTTCGGCTGGGTACATACGCCATTCACCAAAGAGGAGTTTGTGGATTATAACGGCTTGTGCATGTCTCCACAACGTGGCCCTGGATCACGGGATACGGATTGTGAACAGCCCCTCTGATCCTTGGAGGCCCAAGAGAGCCCCCACTGTCCAGCCTCCACAGAGGACTCAGCTGGAACAAAGTGACTATGTCAAGAAGTTCAGGAAAGACTATGCTGAGAAGTATTTCTAGATGTCCAAAAACTGACCTAGTCCTGGCAGTATTCTATTATAGCCATGTAGTTGTTATTCTATGTGCCACCTAAATTACCAGTATTTTCATAACAGAAAGATTTTTGTTTAAAGAAAGAAAAAAAAAGATTTTTGTGTTTTTGTTTAACATGTAACCATGATAGTCTATCCACGCACTGTCTTAAATAAAGGAAATGTAATTATAGGGCTTAATTCTCTTCTTGTTTTGTTTTTTTAAAACAGAATGAGCTCATTTTCCTTGTTTCATCTTTCTTGCCATTCTTTCTGCCCTTATTGCTGCTCTTTCAGCTTTCCTCTTAGCCTTTTCGGCGCATATTATTTTCCACTCTTCCTCAGTGCACTGGATGACCTTTTGTCCTGGTTTGGGTTTGACTTCCTGCTTTTGTTGAGCCAAAAGTCTCTTCCTCTCCTCCTCTTTTTTCCTCGACATGTCATTAACCTCTTTCTGTATTCTGGCATCTATTTCCTGTTTTCTTCTCTCCTCTTTCATTTTTTTTCTCATGGGCCCTCTTTCTTTCCTCTTTCCTTATCCTTTCTTTCCTCCTTTTTTCCTTGTCTTTATCTTTCCTTGGCATCTTTGTAACTTTCATTGATCCCTGAACTTCACAGGACCCAGGTTTCCAGAGAGCGTCCTCATCGAAGGCCTCTTTTCTTCTGCTGGATTCAAAGCCATCGGTTTTATGCCAGGAATACCTTTACGAAATAAATAATTGAGTAATTAAACATTATCCTTCACATTTTATTTCTGTTAAGAAATTTATTCTAAATTCCGGCCACAAATAAGGTGTAAGACAAGAGCCACAGCTTACCTCTCACTGCCTCGGGCTTCAGGTATTCCAGTGCCTTTTCCTGTGTCTCGGTTAACTTCTTTTTCTTGTCCACAGGGCCACTGCCAGTCTTGCTCAATTCCCTCCTCAGCTTGTTGTACTAGAACAAAACAAGAAAATAATCCTACTCTTAAGACAAGGTTTATGCAAGACAAGGGCACCTTTTTACATTAAAAATCTCTTTGAAAGTTTACAGTTCTAAATTTGTGTCTCACCTTTTGCTTGTTCTTCTGGGTGAAATCAGAGGTTTTATAGGAACATTGTTTCACTGTGCGATGGGTTTTAGCTTCTGCATTAACGTACACTGCAAAAAAAGAAGGGATTTAATTGAGCAATTAATTCTTAAAAATTAATTCAGTTTAAAAATATCTTGTTCTTATAGAAAACCGACACAGACAGAAAAAAAGAGGCCAGTTGATATCTCTTATGTTACTCACAAGCTACATCCCTCCATGCCTGCCTCCTGATGTCCTTTCCACCCCCTGTCCCACTGAAGTGGTACTTAAGGGCTGCTCTGTTATGGTTCACAGCGTCCATTAAGGCATCTACCTCCCTCTTTTTCCACCTATCAGTCGACACAGGCATGTCCTCTCTCAGGGGTGTGTCATCTGCCTCGCTCTCAGATGAACTGGCATTAGAATTATCATCCGCAGCTCCTTGTTTGCCATACAGAGTCTCATTCAAGGGTCTATTAGTGTCATTTAAATCTGGAACATAGAGCACTGTAGAGGCAGCAGAGTCGACTGACTGGTTGTCTAAGGGTTTTAATATCATCTGCCTTTTCTTTTTCTTCGGGCGCGTAACCTGTGACAGAAAAGGGAGAACAAAAAATAAAGAGAAGTAGAATAATAGCAAAGAATATGTCTTTTATATTACCGTACAGCAGAACGAGACAAAAACTCTAGTAACGAGGGTTAACATCCTTTTCTCGTTGTGCTTTGTCGCCTTGCCTCCCGCGCAGCGACGTCTTAAAATACGGATATTCCCTTTTTTTATGACAAACTCCTCATATAAAGTTTGCTTTTATAGGCCTGAATATATATAGCAGTAAAATTATTCTCAAATACACCCACCTGACCCTTATTTGCTTGGTTATCGTCCATTTTGTTAGGAGTTGAAGTCACGACGTTGGGTGAAAGATGACGTCACACTAGTTGTGTATCAGTGGCGCCACCTTCGCACAACGAGAAAAATTGCCCTTTTCTCGTTGTGCTGCGTGGCATTTCTGACAGGGGAGAAAACCTTTTTTATCCTTCATCTCATTCTCTGTTTGATTAGAGAGGTTCAATTTTGATATTTAAATGGTTATGATCATAGTCAGCCATCTTTTTTCAGGATGGGATTTTCAGAAGAAGATGAATCTTTATTTCTGTTGTATTGTAGCCTTTTTATTATTATAATACATACCATAAAGGGAAATAAACAGGTCTGAAGGTGAACAAACTCTTTATTGTCTCTCATAACAATGACCTTAATGTCCTCTTTCCTTCTGAGACGAAGACATATGGCGTCTTGGATAAATAACATGCTTATTCTCTTTGAGAACTCACATCAGCACCGTAAAACTTCAGAAAAAAAAGCTGAACATGGCAATTTTTTCTTCTCTTATATCTATAAAGAAGACACACATTAATTGTGCTATCTCTTCTGTAGCCAAGCTGTATGAACTTATGATTTCCTTCTTCACTAGTGTAATTAACTTTTAACACATACATGCATAAGATAAACAGAAAAAGAATAGCAAATAATCTCTTGACATTTTCTTGCTCCTTCTGCATGAAATATCTGTTTTGATTTTTGCTGTTCATGTACAAGTTGACTAGAACGGAAAATTTTTAAACAGGATTAAAAAGAAAGGATGTCCTTTGACAGAAATATAGTCTTCACATATATCAGTCTAGTTCTTTTTGGGGAACCCTTTCTTGGGTTTCTTGCTTTTGCCAGAAGCTGCAGCATTAGCAACTGCTGCACGTTTCCTAGTAGTGGGGGGACCTAGCACGACAGGGGGGGGGACGGGACTTTTCCTTTTGTACTCGTTTTTCTTCATACATGTGCATGTTATGCAGCACATTAGCTGCTTCCATAACTTTGTCTGAAATATCAGCATCTTGTTTTGGTTCCTTTGTTTTTTCCGGGTCCGAGTCTGGTTCTGTTTTAACATGGATCATGACTCCACCTTTTGACACATCTACTTCATGTCGGACAGAAGAGCCGGAAGGGGCAGGCTTTCTGACATGTTCTCCCCTAGTACGGGCAGAAGAAAGAACATCAAGAAGAAGGTTTAAAGGTTCTTCGGGGAGGTCATCATTCACTATGTCTATGATAGAGTCATCGTTTTTTTCAGCCTGCTGAGACAGCCCCTGTTCATCCCCTACCTGATTATTTGGATTGTCCTCATTTGAACCTCTCTCCTCTATAGCTTATTCTGATAAATTACCAGGCACCTTTTGAATGTCCTCCTTCTCAGTAGTCTCTTTGAGTCCATCCTCTTTCTGTTGTTTAGAGCCGTGCTCTGTAGCCTCGTTTCCTTCTGTTGCTTTCAGGTGGGCCTCGTTAGGTTCAGAGCTATTCTCTGTACAGTCATTTGATTCAGTTTCTTTCAGCTGGGCCTGGTTAGGTTCACAGTTGTTGTCTGTAGCCTCATTTCCTTCAGTTTGTTTCTCTTCAGGTGGGCTCAGTTCAGACTTGTTATCTGTAGCCTCATTAACTTGAGGTTCATTGTCGTCACCATTTTCTGCTTCATTGTTGTTTCCTGCAGGCTCTTTTTCTTCTGTCTCGTTCACTTCTTCCTCTTTCTCTCCTTCAGCATCATCTTGTACATCCTCTTGTGTTTCAGCGTTATGTTCTAGGTTTTCTCCCCTGTCTCCTTCCTTTTTTGTCATCCCCTTCTTCCTGCCGTCTCTCTGTGGCCTCTGTTGTTGGCTTCACACAAGGCAATTGCTCCTCTGAACGAGGCTTTGCTCCTCGAGTGTCATCAGCGGGTTGGGAGTCACCTTTAGGTGGGCTACGGGTAAGGGTGACTGGGCGGGCAGTGGACGGAGAAGGACCCACCACAAGAGATCCATCAGGGTTCAGGTGCAGCAGGTTGTTGGTGTCTGCAGAGTTAGGATCCAGGGACACGACTGTCAGAAAAAGAAAATGAATAAGGTAAGGTTTTTTTCAAGAAAAACAAAAAAAAAAGGAGACAAAATTTCATCTTTAGCTTCGTTTGGTCTAGTCAGATTTGGGATTAATATTCTATCATCTTAACAGAGAAAATAACATTTGAAGAAGAATAAAGTCTTACTTTGTAAATCACCGGTACGGGGTTTGGCTGCAGACCTAAGGGCTGTACTTCCCAATTTTGCGGAACAGGGGCCTCTTGCTTCTGGGGAGTCTTGAACACGAGTCCCTCTGTCACATATATCAGCTTCTTTTTTCTTTTGTTCACATGAAAGAGAGAGAAAACATATAATTCTTTATGTTTTGAGAGAAAAAGTTAAAAAATTTGGACTAGTACCTGGGTTGAATTTTTAGTAGAAAGGGCATGTGACTCCAACAGCAGGTGTCGATCGCTGGCGATTCTCTCTAAAACTGATAGCGTCCTTATATTTACCTCAGTGTTACGGTACAGGAGAGACTGAAGGTGCTCATCTGTCTGCCGCCTGTTTACTTCTATCGTGGACAGAAGAGACTCTATCTTGGCTATCCTCAAGTCATGGTCTAACGACAAAGGGGGGGGGGAAGGTCCTTGGCATTCTGTTCCTGTGTTCCACATTCCTGTTCTGTCTCATCTTCGAAGCTTAGTTTCCTGCTGCTTTTTCCACTTTTTGGTGGCTTATCCTTCTCTTGCAGCCGTGGGCTCCTACGCAAAGATGATTTCAGTTCTTATCCTTTAGGAGTGGAGGTCACAGGGTTCTCACACCCAGTCATATCTACTACATCGTCATCTACAATGTTCACTACCATGTCATCTGACAAGTCGTCTTTGAAGTGGGTTTCCCCCGTGAGGTCAATTTGGACCTCCCTAGAAGCTGCCCCTCTCACACCTTTCTTCCCCGGCTTGATGAATGGCTTGTGCTCTTTGGCAGTAGAACTTGCCGCAGCAGGACGCTTAGCAACGGGTGGCTTAACAGGAGGGGATTTCTTTTGAACACCTGAGGTAGAAGCCTTGGCGGGGGTGGGGTTGATGTTTTGTTACTTTTAGCAGAGGTTGCCTTAACTGTCTTCACGGTAGAAAAAAGCTGATGTTCTGCATGTCCTCCTCAGAAGGCACTAGAATAACCTTTTTGGGGGTGGGAGTGTGCCTGGGGGAAGCTGCTTGGTGGGGAGAAGCCTTAGGCTGGGGTTTTCTCTGTTCTTTAGCTTTGTGGCGTCTTTGTTTCTCTTCCTCGACCTTGTCGGTGTGATATATCACTATGCCGCCTTCACCTTCAGGAAAATAAGTCAAAACAAACAACAGATTACAGAAAAATTTATGGTGACACGCTTTCACACTAAGGAAAACAGAACTGTATTTTATTTGGCCTCAATTATTTAATAACTTGAACCAAGAGCTTATTGGAAGAAGAAGATAACAAAACGTACAGCAGTAAATGATAACGACAGGAACAATGTTCTTTAAGAGAAGATGATTGCTTACCTGCTATGCGCAACACCCCCTTGTACTTAAGGCATAGAGCCTCGGTCAGCGTCACACCATCCACTTTACGACCCTTGTCTATAGCTGCAAGCATTTGCTCGTTCTGAAAGGAAGAAAGAACATAAAATAGTTTGCATTTTTCATAAATTAAGTATCAATATCCTCCTTTGAAAAATAAGTTCATTGATTTCAAAAGACGAGAAGAGGCAGGTTCTGACATATAAATTTATTTTTTGGTACCATGTTATGATTTTTTGGAAAGAATAACTTAGAGAAAAAGAAAAGAGAGTTGAACCATTTTTTTTACCTTAGCTTTGACCTTCCAGAAGTAATCGTTTATATGGTTCCTCATCTTGTCTATGTTGCGGTCCTCGTTCTTCACACTGTTCACAGTGGCTGAAAAATTGAAAGAAAAGCTTCTTTGATATGGATGAAAAAAAAATTTCAATGTCTATGCTTGGTTTATCTTGTTTGAAAAAAAAGGCAAGGTATGAAGTGATAAATATAAAAAATATTAAAGGGAAGACCTCAATTAATTCATGGACACACTAGACATAAACCAAAGTAAAAAATTAAGACAAAAAAAAAGACTCACCTAGCACAGTGTCCCAGCCTTCCTTCCTCAATTGAGCAGATTTTTTACCTCGAGCTTTCAACAAGTGCTTTTGGTTATAGCACGAGTAAAACAGAGCCCTGTGTTCCCTGTCGTTCCAAACAGACTCCTTCTTGCTAAGGGTTCCTTGTGTGGTTTTTCGAGGAGTGACAGGGCCAGGTACGTGTTCTGTGTTCTCCTCGTCGCTGATTTCACTTGAGTCTTCCACGACATATTCCTGCTTAACTTTAGACATGGTTAGTATCTCGGGCAGCTCAAAACTTTGGTGATGCTCCAATACCTCCTCTCCTGGACGAACTTCCAAATAACTGTCGTCGTCGTCAGTGGAGCTCAAGTCGTAACCTTTTTGGTACTGATAAATAAAAAAAAAATTACACTATTATTATATTACTTCTGAAGAAAACCACGGGAAGCAGAGGGGGGGACATTTTCTGTCAGAATTAAACTTTAAGACACAAATTTTGACGCTTCATTTAACAGATGTTAGGGTAGGAAAGGTAAAAGAAGAAGAAAAATGCTCTATAGGCACAAGGAAACTAGCCAGGGCTACAGGGAGGAAGAGAGAGATAGCCATCTTGACACAAGAGAGAAGGGCGTGGGCTTTTATTCTATTATCGCTCATGCCGGCTGGTGGAGAAACGGAGATAACAGAAAAGAAGTGACAGAACAACTTTGAAAACCACTATTATCCTGAAGATTGGAATAGATGAAACAAGATTGCTTTCATTAGTTAACTTTAATTACCTGTGTTTCGTCGAAATACATGGTGCAAGCCGCAGTCCAGTAACTCTCCACCGTTCTTTGTTTTGGCGGCGGCGGACAAGCCGGAAGTGACATTCAGCAGTATATAGGTCAAGTTTCGCTGGTGTCCCGCACTTTTTTCTCGCTGTGCTGAACCCTCGTTGCTCTTACGAGGAAATCGGAACGACGATGACTTTCCTCGTCTCATAACGAGTCCTCTTTCATTGTGTAACGACCTCCTGGTAGGGTCTGTCTGGTCCAGGTCAGTTTTGTCAGGGTGAGTCTGTCCAGGTGGATTTGTCCAGGAGCAGTGCAGGTGGGTGTGTCCAGGTCGGGCCATTTGGGTCAGGCTATTCGGGTCAGGTTAGGTATGTCTTGTTAAGGCCCATTTCAGATGAGGGAAGAGATTTAGGGAAAGGTTAGGGGAAGGGGAGATGGGGGGAAAGGCTAGCGAGAGAACAGGCCATGACATATATGCAAATTCCGGATGACGAAAAAATTGAGTCCTTAAGAGTGAAAACATTTTTGGACTTGCCATTAATAGGTTAAAATTGGGGGGTCTCCCCCAGGAAAATTTTGAATATTAAGAAGTCAAATTGTCAAAAGATTGACCCTGACAGATCTTTGAAAAACTGAGAAAACAAAAAATAAAACTGAGGAGTTTGCATGTAAGCATGAGCCATAGGACATGATAAGAAGAAGGTAAAGGTGAATAGACCAGTCTATGAAGCATACAGGGTTAGTCCGCTATATAGAGGTAACCGTCTTTGGGAAACTCTGACGAGTGATATACAACAGAAGGATACTCTAAACAACTTTAATGCATGTCTGAAAGGAGAGGTATTAAATACCTTGGGCAATGTATGATTTATATGAATTTTATGTATTGATTAGTGTATTTTCATATGATAGTTTCATGGAAACTACCTGAACTTCAATTATGACTCAATTGAACCTGTGTATAATTATTGTATCAATTATCCCACTTGGCGACTTGCTGTAATAACTTATGTCTAAGTGTTTCGAGAAGCCAATAAACAGTGTTGAAACTTCAAACTTCTGGGACAGGGTCACTTATACAATCTTGTTGGAAGTATGATTCCTCTGAAAAATTTTGAAATTTTAGAAAAGAAAAAACGGTGCATTCTGATGTATTGTTGAATTAATTAGAAGTATCTCCCTCAGGAAGATTTTGAATATTGAGAATTCAAATGGTGCATTTTGGTGCTTTTATAGGGTGGTTGATACCCTCGTATCCAAATCATTCTAAGACCCCCCAATATAAATGGTAAAATGATATCTGGCCAAAGATTGACCCTCGCAGATCTAAGTAAAACTGAAAACAACAAAAATATTTTATGCCCCCCCTCAAACTCACCAACACCCCTGTTGTTAAAAGATGAACACTCCCTTATGGAAGAGAATAGAGAGGGTATTGAATTGTTCTTATCTATAAAAGAAATCATAACAATAAGGAATAAAAGACCAACATTTTGTCATTTATAGTCCCATAAGATAATGTTCAAGATGTATGGGAGAACAAACAGAGGAATGACGTACAATGTTGCATACAGAGGTATGGCCAAGGCAGTATTTCTTTATCCATAGAAAATAGAACTTAAAGACCAGCTCTAGGTACTCTATGCCGTCTAAGAACATTTTCATCTAGAATCTAATTTCTCTTTTTTGTGAACACTTTATACATCAGATGCCTATAATGAAGTTGCTTCTCCAATAGAACTGCATATTCTATTAGTGGCACATGGATATAGAGCAACATACCTGAATAAGTCCTGACCTGCAGCCTTACCCTCTTCCATTCTACTCTGCGCTCTTCTATAAACTGTGTGTTCTTTATACACTATTGTTGATAGTTCACTTGGCCTCTGTCACACAATTGAGCCTATACAAATTTCTGCGACGGAGGCCTAGTGGACTATGGGTGTAATGCAAGTATTAGACTTGGGTATGAGATATTTGTTGCCCCTCCCAGCGACCCAAATGGCACAATTGAAATAATTGCTCAATCATTCAAAAGCAATTATATGTATATGTATATCATGCTTTCAACAAAATACCAAACATAACAAATTGAACTGAGCAAATCATAGTTAAAAAAAGAACTTTCAGCACAAACCTGTGAGCCCTATTTCCTGATCTTATCAGCTTATCTCGACCGAGGGGACGTAATTGTCTCAATGTGGATCTGCAAGCAGCATTGATACTCCTAGCCTCCGGTGGGGTTTAGGAAATAGGCAGTAGATAGATACTTTGACTTCTGAAAGAATTCATAACATTTGGAACATCATTCTTCAACAGGTTTAGACACAAATTATTATTATTATTATTATTATTATTATTATTATTATTATTATTATTATTATTATTATTATTATTATTATTATTATTATTATTATTATTATTATTATTATTATTATTATTATTATTATTATTATTATTATTATTATTATTATTATTATTAATATTATTATTATTATTATTATTATTATTATTATTATTATTATTATTATTATTATTATTGTAAAATGCAAGTTAACAAATCTTTCAAGTAACCCGGGAAATCCCAGTTTGTTGATTTATATGTTTATAACACTCTGTGTGAGCAGCTCATGTAGATAAGGAACCAGGTCTAAATAGAACCACTAGACCATGTACAAATAGGGCACATGTAGATATGATTCTTGTCCCAGCGATAGCTCAATGACTGTCTTAGTAGAAGCCGGGTAAAATATAAGTAACAAAAAATAATAATAAGTTTGAATAATTTCATTGTGGATAAGGATCTAGCAACTGCACGAGAAAAAAATAGAAAATGATGAATACATATTCATCATTAGCCATGAATGTTAAGTAACATATGACATATTATAATCAAAGTGACGCTGCTTGATTGATATTGGGGGTGAGTAACATGTTAAGCATGTATCCATTTGGACAAAAGTTAATTGCAATGATGTGCATCTCCCTTACTGAGAGCATCATTCACATGTGGTGCTGTGTGGAGTGGCTTTATTGATGGTATTGCTGTAAGTACATGAGTGCATTAGCAGTAGTTTTATTGTCTGCTACATGTAATAGTAGTATAGTATGTATTGGAACGGGACTATAGCTAACTACAGGATATGACTCACTGGGGATGCAGCCAATCAGAGGCCTCCATTTGGTCACGTGACCTGGACACCCCGTGGTGCATGCCAATATATGGTCATGTGACCTTAACCTTGACCTCATTTGCATAATAGGCCATGCCCCCATGACCCTTGGGGTGGGGGGCCCAAAGTATTAAGTTATTTTAATGGGTGGGTTCACGTAAAAGCCATGTATTTTTCAATAGAGCATTCCTGTGTTTTTTGCGAGCCACCAAATTGAGGGGTGTGTCTTATAAATGAGGATTTTGTACTTTAGAGCAGTACTAAACTGCTCAAAACATGCCTGTATGTGGCACTAAACCATACAACTAATATTAAAGACAAATGCTGGTGGATGAGTGGTAAAGAAGTTGTGTTGATTTTTGCCTATACCTCTGGATATCAGAAGTTGTGTTGATTTTTGCCTATACCTTTGGATATCATTAGGTTTATAAATAGAGATGAAGGAAATGTAAAAATAGTGACATGTCACCGAGCTTAATTCTCTGGGAAAGGGATGTAATGAGGGAAGGCCTATAAGAGTCAATGGGAAAATCTATGGCCTCATTTCCTGCCAAAATATCATTCATGTTCTGTTGCTATTTTCAAATACTTTTGGATTATGATAGTTGGATATGTATAGAAGTGGAAAATGCAAAAATATTGTGTTGCTTTTTGCCTATATCTCTGGATATGATTAGGTTTATATATAGGGATGAAGGAAATGTAAAAATAATGACATGTCACCGAGCTTAAATTCTCTGGGAAAGGGCTGTAATGAAGGAAGGCCTATCTATCTGGCTTCAGGCAAGCTAGGATTTGATCATTAGTGTTTTTAAGGCATGCTATCTCATCTACTTGGCACTTACTGTTATACAGTGCTAGACCTTGGAGTCTGGATTCCTCCTCCCTAGCCTTGCTAACAGCCTCCTGTATTGTTTGAGGTCTACAATCAAACACCACATTCTGCAACTCTTCTTTAAGGTTACTTACTCTTTATCCATTAATCTGCGCAAATCTGTGGCAAAGCTTGTTACATCTTCATCCTCCTTCTGTCTTCTATGCATGAAACCCTTCTTCATCTCATCTACAGTTAGTCTATCAAACTCATCAATGAACAATGCTGTCCATGCCTTCATATCAATTTGTGCCTTATGTAATGCTTTATAGGCATCATACAAAGTTCTAGCCTTCCCTTTTAGGAATTTACCCAGTCCTTTGAACCTATATGTCTTGTCGCTGTTGATAGAATCTGCATAGGCACTGAATTCATCCATGAATTCCTCAAGATGGTAGTACATTCAAAAGGTACAGGCTCTCTTCCTAACTTGTTAAAAGCATCTCTGTACCTGCTGTAATCAGTGCCTGTAAGGCCATTTGAAGCTGAGTTTGCTAATACAGTGTTCAAGCTATTTGCATGGCTCCACTCCCTCCTAAGCTTGTCTAATTCTCGCTGTGATTCTTCAAATCTGGGTGCCATAAGAGGATCTACATTGCCCTCTCTGTCGGGATGTGGGGGTCTACTATTTAGTTCCTTAACATCACGTTGTAATGTGTTTACTTCCTCTTCTGAAGCTTTCTTATGTTGTTCAAAAGCAGCTTTCTCTTGTCCCAATAACTTATCAAAATTCGCTGCATCGGCTGCTGCTCTCTCAAAATTCTCTCTAACTATCTTAAGCTCTGCTAAAGCTTGCTCTAAAGTAACTTCGGCACCCATCTTGTCAGTTTTAGCATTAAAACTAATGATGCTGCACTCTGATCACTGCCAACTATAGTATCGTCTACAGAGCAATCAGATGATTCATTGTCACTTAGCTGTAATGGGTGTAAAGATGTCTGGAGTAAAGGCGGTAGGAAACCTCCTGGTAGGAGCCCAGGTTTCTTGGTGGTTGGAGTGGATGTCACCAAGTCGTGTAGATCCCTCAGTCCTTTAGCTGATTCTGTAGGAAGTTTCTTTGTATACAGCTGGAGTCTTCTCTTCAGTGGAGTTTCTTCGTCACTACTGTGCTCTGTTCTCTCTGCCATTAAAGTTCATAGGGTGGCTGCTCCAGAGCTGTTGTTCCAATTTAAGATGGTGACATTGCCTGGGCCGCGGGTAGTTGAAAGTTTGTCAAACTACCCAAATATGCATATCAAACTGGATAAACTCGCTCGTCAATGAAAGTGCACCTTTAAAGAACTGTTGGTTTTCCACCTCATGTCATATCTTGATATGCTAATGATGATACGGCAAGACCTTGAGTAAGTTGATAATGCAGTTCTATTTATTCCAACATATTGTACAGAGTCTTAATGGTTGCTACCGTATGTGAAGGCGGCCTATGCTGGTCTGAGCATACAGGTAGGGCGCAGCTGGCAGGTAAGGTAGCGACTAGGGTGACATGAACTAAGGGGGTGTGTGTGTACAGTGTACACGTAGCACTATGATATACAATGTTTAGCGATAGAAATACGTATAGAATTATCATGTATTTAAAGAAAAAACAAAATGAATACAAAACAAATACAGGATCAGAGCAATTGCTCGGACCACTGTATAAGGAGGGATTTACATCTATTATCCTATGGTTATATGATGACACAAAATGAGAATTGAGTTAATAGAGAAATATTGCCACTAGGTTCTATCAAGGCAAAAGACTGATTGTGCCACATAGCCTTAAACCAATAGTCTTGAGAAGTGCTCTTTACAAAGCAATTAGCAGATGGAATCAGTTGAAACCCAAATATACACAAATTGTTGATCCTTTTACTTTTAAAAGTAGTGTGAAAAAGGTTTTTCCGAACTGGTTGGTTCAAACAAGCAATATAGAATAGATCTGTTATATTGTACTGGTTCCTTCATCTGCTCTCATTACCATCATATCTACACGGTATATATTGAACTACAGTACTTAGGGTAGTCAATCCTTCTTTGAACCCTTGTATGTAGTGTTTATGAGAAACTATGACACGTGACATGTTTCAATACAGGTATTATAGAGTGGCACTGCAGTAGACAATTATATAACAATAATATCCCTCAGATCTGACAAATAAACAAAAGTAGTCAAAAAGAAAAGCTTTGATAAGAAATGCAAGAAAAGAAAATGTTGATGTGAACTTTACCTCAAAGCAAAAATCCAGCAGCAGTGTAATGACCCATCAATAATGAGAAGGGCATCAAACTTTCCTCATGCTAAGGGTAAAGCTAGAAAACACTTGCTGCATATAGGCAGTAATTAGGTTGTAGGTAGATGGTGCTGCACTAATGGACTTATGGTACAAGTTACACTGATTGTGGTGGTAGTCTTAATTACCCCCAGCCCCATATATGTGTGCAAGATATCCTTTTATCTCTAATTAGATCCATTTGATTCTAAAGTAAATTAGATTTTCTTTTTCAATTGTAGTGTGCTAATTCATATAGCGAGCCCTGAACTCAGTTTTCAGGTATCTCCATACTTCTTGATTTTGTACATTGAACAATGATTTAAGTCATTAAAAAAATGCTCAGCCAGAATCTCCTATGGTCGTTGTTATGTAACCATTACAGTGACCTTTCCTTGCTGGTACATTGATGGTTCCAGTGAACAGGATGCACTTATTGTCAACCATGCCCAGATAGCCAACATGGATAGTCATACTTGTAGAGGTAGTACCATCATGCAGGTATGCCACCTGTTTAGTTTAAACACCTTTCCCATATGTTTGGACACTGTTTTTCTGTGTGCACTCCTTTTTCTGCTAAGCCGAACAACCTAGATGTCTAACAAATTGTTTTCTCGAGTTTTCCTAAACATATCTAGCTTGATTCCTGTCTTTTCAGCATTTCATAGAACTGAACATCCGGACAAACTTTGATCAGTGTAACACTTAGATTTTTTCTCTATTAATTTCATCAGCATAATGAATTATATTCTCCTGTTTGTATGCCAATGCAGACATCTACGTAATGTGGTCTGAGTACTGTAACTGAGTATTGCTTTCAAGCATTGATTTGAAGTTCAAGGCTAAAAGGCAAGAATTATTTGACCTATATGTAAATGTTTCTTTGTTTTGATTTGTAAGTTCAGTATAAAAGGACAACTTGCCTTGTTTGGGGGGGCGGGTATTAGGTTGAGAAGAAATGAGAGTATTATCTTACAAATGGCAGTTCAGTGGTTCAGTGCTGAATCTGTTCATTGAGGTTATTTACTACTGTACCTAGCACACTGCATTCACTGTCAATCTTCTGCTTTTTGCATGTCTCATGGGAATTCACTGCTCAAACAGTTTCCACTAACGATCCATATCAGGGCCTACACAGGCTGGCAATAACAGGTAAATGGCCTTGGGGCCCTCTTTTAGGTGCTCCACTACTCCCACAACCAAGCTCCCTGATTGGCTACCTGTTATTGTATTCACACACAGAGGTCCTTCCTAACCTGGGTTTTGGTTCGTTGATGACATTTTCCCCAGATTATAACACTCAGTTTGGTTGATACTTTCAATATTGTATTGTATTTTGAATGAAACGCTTCACAAAGCCTATTTAAGCACCAGTAATTTCATAGTCTTGGGAATTAGCAACCGGCAACAGATTAGGTTGACAGTCAGAAAAGACGTTTATGGCTACTTATCCTAACATAATCACCAAAGTCGCTCTGATTAGAAAGCATTTTTCATTCTTCTAAATTGCCACAATCCATAAAAATTACTAATTGCATGGTGACATTCTGGATTTAACAAGCATACTTTCTTATACATTAATTCCACCTCCTCCGAGACCAGAAGTGATCTGAATAGAAAATTGCTTCTGCCGTGATCTCCTTCTCCATGTCACCTTAGCAACCAAATACAACTACCTAAAGACTTGCGTAAAAGACCTATCTGAGTTGGAGGAATCCTATGTCATGCAGATGATATATTTCCTGTATATATACAGGTATTACATCATCTGCATCCTATACAGTTCCTCTAAGCAAAATGACCAAAGTTTGACACTATGTGCATTCTATAGGATTTACTCAGGGTTGGTAATATACATGATGAATTCATAGGGAACAAGAGTGTCTTCTTAGTTCTGCAGCATTGGGGTGTAATCATCTTTTCATGTGTGACCTAAATCTTTATTACAGGGCCAGTCACGGTCCTCTTAGGGCTGTAGCTGTTTTTTATGGTAGAAATGAGCTGCACCATACCTTTATTTGGCAAAACCCATTCTTCATAGGGGCATGGAAAAACTAAAGCTCATTCTACATATATCCCATTTTGAACCCTGACATCAACCCAATGCAATAAGTGATTTTTATGCATCGGTAAAAGGCATTAGATACATAATATCCAATCAAACTGCTTCAAAGTGAGTATTTCTGAACTCAGTAGCCTCAAATTCCAATTCCAATTGGCCCCACTCTTATGTTCATTTTGTGCTTTACACCACTACCAATCAGAAACAGTAATCAGATTGAAGACTGCACTCCTTATGGCCTCAGGCCTAGATGTAGGGCCGTGGCCATTTCTAGCCCTGCATACAGCATGATAATGGGGCCAATGATGATTTTAATGTGATGTGAATAGAGTATCATTTTACCATTTTCTATTGTTTCTATGGTTTTGATGACAGCTATACATAAAAAAGGAACATTTATTTACCCAGGAACAGACCCAACATGAACAGTTACAGTAAATGTGTAAAGTAAATCATGGATTTTTTGTCCAAATGACCATAAAATGTACCTGTAGCCACCACTAAAACATATTTCCAATTTTGGTGTTAAGTTTTCTAAAGAAAATTTAAGTCCATGTAAAAGTCTAAAGTACGATACTAAAGTACTTTCTACAATATTTGAATGTTTAAGATATAAACCTTTCTTTTCAAGCTATTAACAATTTTCTGATATAAAACATGTTTGAATGTGGCTTCACTAAGAGTACAGTAGGTAAGTATAAGAAGAGGAGGGCTAAACGCACACCTCAGTAGTACACACACAGTCATATCAACTCATGGTCTGCTTGGGTGCACGCCAGTGGAGGGTGGTCATGGTCCACTGATCACAGGCAAGCAGGGTCAGAAATGGTCCTGGGTGTCCTTCTAATGCTGTGTAGGGATATGTCCATGTTGATTATCTTGAGTACAAACTATGTTGTAGGTCTGGGGTGTCTTCTCAACCTTGTCTCAGACCTGGTAATCTTGCTAGGAAGTTCCTAAAAGCTCCCAATCCATTGTCTGGGCGCACTGAGATAAAACTAACATCTGCTGGGTAACCTGAAACTAGACTAATCAGAGCATCACAAGTTTTAGCTTGAGAAAAATCAAGTGGCAAAGGTTGCTTATTCCTTTCCTCAAATGTACGGATCTTATTTTGCAAGCCTGGTGAAACTACCGTTCAACTTCTCACTCAGTGTAGATATACAGTTATCATGTTAAATATCAAGGGTTTTGAGGAAAATATCAAAACAGCAGCCCTGCTCCAGCAGCCTGGGAGGTTAGAGCCCAATTATGAATGTCTATTTTTATAGCTAATTCGTGTTTTGGTTTTTGTTCATTGTATTTTATTGCTTTTTCACTTGCAATTGGTAATCATTATTGTTCTGTCAGAGCCAGGACACACTACACATTTATATACATGATCCATCCAGTATTCACATAAAAAGGGGTACTAGTACTGACCAGATGATTGTACACCAGGTAAAGGGGCTGTGTACAAATGACGTCATGCTTTTTTGGACCATTTTTGACCCCCCCTCCCCCCCTTGTCATGTTTCGTCATACAAGACTTGACCCCCCCTTAATATGACGTCATGCAGAGATACCCCCCCCCCCGCCCAAAGTGCATGAATAGTGTACAGCCTAGATAAATAAATTGAAATGGTTCAAAGGGACATAATGGGTGTGAATTGGCAATCAAGGATACATGTAACTAAAACAGATGAACTAGCACTGATCAACAAAATTAATGAACAGAAAAACATCCCGAACACTGTCAGCATCAGCTTATGGGTCCCTATATATGTGGATTGAATTTCCGTGCCTTATACACAGAGTACTATGCCTATGGTATTGATCATACACAAGTATTTCCTGTCACAAAATATCCTGAAAAAAAATCCTGTCTAGATCAATAGTCTAATACATGATAAAAGAAAAGGATCAAATTGTCAGAAGACCATCAATTGCAATCAGACATACAAAGCAGTCAGTTTTTACTGTAGAACCTGCATATAAGGCATAGCCCCTAGAGTCTCATTCAGACAAAGGAGAGTAAGGTTGTTTGTTTCCAAGGGAGAAATGATTTTGACACCTCAAGGTGGGGGAGGGGTCAAAAAGATATCATGCCTTTTCAGTAGGAAAGCCTGTGAATTATTGTAGAACAAGGGGGGTGACCAGGGAAATTGCAACCTGTCCAAAGGGAAGGGGTCAGAAAATTTTCTGCACCTCTGCATGGAAATCTACTGCACCCCTCGCAGTCCATAAAACATGTGGGACCAAGGCCATTGCTGTGAAAATTGCTGCCGGGCCTGCAGAAATGACCAGACTGTGGGACCGAATGACTGACTGTAATCTCAAGACCTTGTGTTCTTGAGGAATCTGGTACTGCCAAAATCAGTCCGAGCCTGCAGAACAATAATGTCTGCAGGACAGAATGGCCTGTTTGGGGAAACCTTTCGTATAGACTGCCCTTGGGCCCGTTGATAATTAATGAGAAATCCTTAAGTTACCAATGGGTTTTTGAATTGTGAAATATAGAATAGAATTTGGGTCATTTTGAAGCTTTCTACCAAATTCTCATGGTCAGGGAGCTTCTTACCTGCAGGGATCAGGATACCATACATAGGGTCCTATGTATGGTAAAAAGTGTCCAACTAAAAGGGTATTTCAAAGTGTTACGGGGCCTGGGTTAGAGGTAGGATAGAGTAGGCCTAGTCAACCAACACTGACATTGATGGGAGTGATACTCTTTGAGTGGGATGTCTGAGGAAAGCATGCCTGTATTGGTATTTCATATCAGATGAACGCATTAAACTTCCCTACCTTTACAAATCTTTTTTTCTTGTTAAAACTTAAGCAAATTGTGATTTTTTGATGACATGATGTCATACAGCCCATGACCCCCCTCCCCCCCCTTGTCATGCTTGGTCATGGGGAGTGGGACCCCCCCTCCCCCCCTCCTGCATGACGTCATTTGTACACAGCCCCTAATATGTTGGTCACAAATTGTGAAATCACCATTTGATTTAACAATTCAAGTCCCATTTTACAATGTGAGGATAATGCGTTTTGGAAATGATATTTGTAATTGATCAAACTACCACCTCCCAAAATGCCATGGTGACATTACAAATCTGAATACCATAGAGAAGTGAACCCCTGGGAGATCTGAGTACCACGGAGAAGTGCATACCTTATCCCAATAAATCCAAGAGGTAATGGCTGCCCGTTAGTCCTTTGTGTGCAGTGACAATGGAATTAAAAAATTTGGGGTGAATTAGGAACCAATACATGTATAACAAACTCCAAGTTCCGATAGAACTAGGAAGCCCGGGACCCTTAGGATACTGTCCCTACGCCATCCATCAGTGACTGACATTCATCTGTCTGCTGTTTATTTTGATTTTTGGTGGTGTCTGGTAGGATTTGGTATTAACTGGTATTCAGCTCTCTCTGGTATCCACTTTACCTATGGGTTCACTTCTCCCTAGTACTAACTTCTCTTGGGGTTCACTTCTCCATGGTATTCACGTCTCCAGGTACCAACCAATCTAGTTTATCAAGAAGCCCTAAGTAACAGAACGTTGACCATCTCTGAAAATAACGACTGGCCTCTGGCAATTTTCGGACGAGAGTTTTGCCAACATTACAATGAATCCTTTTACATTGTACAGAAATGGCTCATAACATCAGTGAGCGTCATATGCATACAGAATCCAATCTACAACATCCTGTTTAAAGTAGAATACCAGTGACTATATTGTTTTACAGTGGGTGGAATCTTTCAGAGAAATTCTTTAGTGTGGTATTCACTAGTCATGCCACCTGCACACTGCTACAGGTATTTTGGTACCTATGGTGTGATAAACCCACATAAAGGTAAAGCAGCTCCTTTGTGGCTTCTTCAAAAATAAGAGTGGAAAGGGGCTAGGTTGTGAATGGTTTGAATAGCATACAAAGCTAGGCCTTTCAAAGGGGCCCTTATGGACACTCTGCCCACACTAAGCATTTTCTGGTACTAATAGCAAGGCAGAACAATGCTTTTTTCACACCACAGAGTGCCCTTCACATAACTGACATTTGCAGATTTATCACGATAGTCTGCATGGTTCGTGCAAATTGGTATCAGCAATTTAGGAAGGGGTTGCTTTTATGGGAAAGGGCAGTTCTGCCTCACCTGCTGTACTCTCTTTCCTTGTAATCCGAATTTGTATGTTGTGTTGCACACAGGTGGACCTTTCCGTCAAATGTGGTGAGAGAAGTAAGCATGTGAAGCAGAGCATGACATGTTATGAAAAGAGGGCACCTACTCCAAGCTCTATTTAGCATACAAGCAACATCCTCCTGAGCTCAGACAATGTGCATGTTCAACAACAGGACAACATCAGTAAGATATGCTCTGCTAGGACAAGTGAACCAATCAGTGCTGGACACAGACCTATGAGGCCAGTTACCTGTTATTTCAGCTCGTATAAACCCCCCCAGCAAATTGTCGTGACTCCTCGTCAACCTGTGTGAAGTGGCTCACACATGTCGCTAGATGGAACACGACATCGCTATAGCACAAGATCACCAGGAATAGCAATGGTGGTGATCACATGGCCTCACCTCATATGGCGAGGATGGTGATCACTCAGACTCACCAGGGAAGGCGACACGGATGATCACTCACCTCGCTAGATGAAACACGCACCTCGTCATAGCACATGTTCACCAGGGATGGCGAGGATCGTGATCACTCATCCTCACCAGGGATAGCGACATGAGTGATCACTCATCCTCACCAGGGATGGCGACATGAGTGATCACTCATTTCGCTAGATGAGACGCACACCACGTCATAATACACATTCACCATGGATGGCAAGAATTGTGATCAGTCACCTCACTAGATAAAATGTGTACCTTGTGATAGCACAGGTTCACCACAGAGGGTGAGGATCTTGATCACCCACACTCACCGGGGATGGCGACACGAGTGATCACTCACCTCGCTAGATGAAACGCGCACCACTTCATAGCACAGGTTCACCATGGATGGCGAGAGTGG
This sequence comes from Acholoe squamosa, assembly GCA_949317995.1. Taxonomy (NCBI): domain Eukaryota; kingdom Metazoa; phylum Annelida; class Polychaeta; order Phyllodocida; family Polynoidae; genus Acholoe; species Acholoe squamosa. The sequence continues at coordinate 13,538,984 of OX439042.1, forward strand.
TGATCACTCAGACTCACCAGTGATGGTGACGCTGGTGATCACTCACCTTGTTAGATGAAAAGCTCATGATCATCAACATTGGTAATCATGCAGCCTCACATCTGCCAGATCAAAGTATGTTTTGCCAGAGAAGGTATTGCCATATGTATCTTCCCTCTAACCACAGACAAGGTGTTCATGTTGATATTTCCCTATGTATTTTTCCTGTAACCAGAGAAAAGGTGTTTATGGATAGTTGCTTTCATTTTAGAGATACCTCTATCTAAATTCAATTGATATTCTCTCTATATAATCTTGTTTGATTCAACTCTGAAGTATTACATGGAAATCAGTGTGAAACAAAGCACATTTGATACGTATGGGACTTATACTTCATGCCCACACTTCCTAGATAGGCTACATGTTGAACAGTGGTGCTGTCTCAACAACTTTGGCAATGGTGGTGATAAGTTGCCACTGTGAGTGAGAGTGAGTGACAGATGATGCAATCCTCAGAGAGCATTGACACAAATTCACGTATTGAGTGAGACCAATGTTGGCAATGGTGGTGATAAGTCGCCATTTTGAGAGAAGATTAACTAGGAGTGATACACACTCACACAGTGAGTGAGAGTCATGTGGCAATGCAGGTGAAAAGTTGCCATTCTTGACAGGCAGTGGCACATACTCACACAGTGAGTTAGATCCATGTTGGCGATGGTGGTGATAAGTCACCATGCTTTGTGACGGATGACAAGGGGTGGCACATACTCACGCAGCGAGTGAGATCATGTTGGCGACTGTTGTGATAAATCGCCATGCCATGTGAGACTGACACACAGTGGTGAAAGATGACCGGTGAGTTATCACTCAGAAAGTCACCATTGATGACCAATCTTGTCGACAGATAACGACAATTTGCTGGGCCTGATATAGATTAAATGTAAAAGTCGGTGGAGCTGTAAATTTCCCTTTGGGCATGCAAAAAGCTAAAAATTGACAGGGAATGCTGCATCATGTTTATTTTAGTCAAAAGTTCATCATAATTTGGCCTTTTTTTGTTGATTTTCTGGTTGCTATGGCAAGCAAACCTCCAATGACTACTCTCCCTTTATAGCTTGACTAGATGTGTTCCAGTGAGACCTTTAATTTGAGGTATTATTTGACTGTATAGGTTCCTGGCTTGGATTTCACTACAAATCAGTCAACTATTAGTTTATTTTTGGTTGCTATGGTAACTAAAGTTACCATGGTAACAATGGAGCTGAGGTAAAGTGATGTGTTAGAGAGAGACATTCAATTTGAGGTACTGGATGATCAGATATGTGGAAAAATGAGTGAACTAGTTAAGATGTGTGATAAATTAGATAATTTTGTTGTTTTATGGTTGCCATGGTAACAGTATTGCTATAGCAACAAAGGTATATGTGTAAAATAGTGTAACTCAATGAGACCTTCAATTTGAGGTATTTCATGAGCACATTGATGAAGAAATGAGAATTTTAGACAGGAGTTTCATTTTTTCCTTGCATTTTTGGTGGCCATTTTGCTTTTTGGCATTTCAAGGGGTAAATATGCATTTTTCAGCTTGGGAATATTATTCTTTGGAATCTACACCCAAAAATTGACCTAAAAAAGTATGTTTCCTAAATTCTACTCTGAAATGCCCCTAGAAAGTTTAAAAGCTCATTTTGATTCTAGTCTATTTCTTAAATACATTGCAATTAGATTGGTAAATGGAAACCTTATCCAAAGGTTAGCGCAAAAATTCATAAAGGAAAATATTTTTTCCAGAATAACAATCCTACTATTCACATCAAAATTGAATCCATGCGGAAAAAAATGTCTGGTTTTATGAATGAAATAACAGCAATGTGCCGAATAGATGTCTATTGTACATGTGTTTCAGCAAAAATCAGTCAGTTTTGTGCTAATGTAGGGTTGTTCAGAGAAGTCACCATGCTGTCTGATTACCAATCTCAGCAAAACAGAATTGCTTTTATCTTCTTCTGGCCTACCCAGGCATGGTAGAACATGATTGCGTCCTTGCAATAAAAGCATCCACCTATCAATGCACAGAAAGATAACTCACCAAAGTAGACCATGAATATGGGCATACTCTAAGAAAATATGTTTGTGGTTGAAATGGCAGAGCATGAAAGCCTAATTTTGAAAAAGTTATACAAAGCCTTTCAGAATGGCTCAGAGTAACCAAATATGAGCTTTGAGAATCACCCAAGCTTTGCTCATATCTAGAGGCCTTTTTCCGATTCCATCGCACAGTGATTATTTACTTTTGTTATTGCTGCAATATGGTTAGCTCATTTCCATGGGCACAACCATTATAAAGATGAGCAAATATCCATGACCCTGGAATATATGCCATTGAGGGGAATGCAGTGCAGAAATATACTTTAGGGGAGTGGGCATTTGCATTTATTTCATGGTTTTATGATCTGAAAACAAATAATTCTACTTAACTGCAGCTTGTTTACATCATTAGAATGTCACATTACCTTACCATGGAATATGGGAATGTCGTATTCCATTGCTCCATATATGATATGGTCCAATGAGCTCCTTTGTTTTAAGACCCTATTAGACTGTCATATATCTACCATGAAATCGGGAGCAATACTTCTTACTGTTTTGTATATTTCAAGCTTATCTCTTTTATGATACACTTCCTTAAATGACTTTGTCAAAAAGTTCTCCGTTTTTCCGGTGCAGGGGGCGCAAAAGATTTTGACTGCTGTCAAGGGGGCGTAAAAAACTTCCCCGCATCTGCGTGAAAATCCACCACCCCCCTGTTGATAAATAATGACCAATCCCTTAGTAGAGGCTTCACTGCCAGTAAAATTTCATGGAATATCATCACAATAGAATTAGTTCCCATATCTAAACTGTTAAAACACAGCTAATAGTATTCATTGTTTCAGGTAGTATAAAGCACTTTAGTTTCTGCCTTTCAGTGCCTCATATGATTATACATGGCAACAACATTTATAATTATCAGTAAGCTGGTCCTGACAAAGTGGGGAAACCATTGAATTGGGAATGGGATGCACCATAGATTTTTACGTGGAGAGGTTTCTTATAGGGGTGTGGAGAACCTAAACTTATTCTGCACATCTCCATTCTGACATTGATAGAATAGCCTCATCACAAAAAAAGTGAAATTGTAAGTGAGGTACCGCTTTGACATGAATCATTTTGATTTCAGCAAGCATCCCCTTTACCTTGAAGGAAGCCATTTAGTGTGGCATCTAGTAGTCTTATTGCTTCTCCTGAAATGGGAGTGAAAAGGGGTTAGGTCATGAATGATTTGATAGAACAGGTAGAGGATGTAATGTGTGGGAGAGGTTTCTTTTTTACAATGTGAGGATAATGATCAGTGGAAATGACATTTGCAATTGGTTAATCTACAACCAGATCCCGAAATTCAATTTCCTGCTGACATTGTTTTATTACAAAATAATGCAGTCTGGATGTAGGCCACGTTCTCCACTGTAGAAAATAGCTGATGAATCTACCAGGGAACTTGTATTGCTGTGAAACAGGATAGATTTATCAAGAAGTCCCATGTGGCAGAAAGGTGGTAGAAGGAATGTCTGTAAAAATAACAATTGATCTTTGGGGCAAAGTTTGAGAATATTGTGTACCATTCGGTAGCATCTTTCCAGGAAGCCATTGAGTGTGATAGTAAGTAGTCATGCCATTTGCAGGTATTTTGGTATCAATAGTGTGCTAAAACCCCATAAAGGTACACAGCAGATCCGTTATGGCTTCTCCTTAATGGGAGTGAAAATGGGTTGGGTCTTGAATGGTTTGAATAGGATACATTGCTGGGCCTTTGGGGCTGTGTACAAATGACGTCATGCTTTTTTGGACCATTTTTGACCCCCCCTCCCCCCCTTGTCATGTTTCGTCATACAAGACTTGACCCCCCCTTAATATGACGTCATGCAGAGATACCCCCCCCCCCGCCCAAAGTGCATGAATAGTGTACAGCCTAGATAAATAAATTGAAATGGTTCAAAGGGACATAATGGGTGTGAATTGGCAATCAAGGATACATGTAACATAAAACAGATGAACTAGCACTGATCAACAAAATTAATGAACAGAAAAACATCCCGAACACTGTCAGCATCAGCTTATGGGTCCCTATATATGTGGATTGAATTTCCGTGCCTTATACACAGAGTACTATGCCTATGGTATTGATCATACACAAGTATTTCCTGTCACAAAATATCCTGAAAAAAAATCCTGTCTAGATCAATAGTCTAATACATGATAAAAGAAAAGGATCAAATTGTCAGAAGACCATCAATTGCAATCAGACATACAAAGCAGTCAGTTTTTACTGTAGAACCTGCATATAAGGCATAGCCCCTAGAGTCTCATTCAGACAAAGGAGAGTAAGGTTGTTTGTTTCCAAGGGAGAAATGATTTTGACACCTCAAGGTGGGGGAGGGGTCAAAAAGATATCATGCCTTTTCAGTAGGAAAGCCTGTGAATTATTGTAGAACAAGGGGGGTGACCAGGGAAATTGCAACCTGTCCAAAGGGAAGGGGTCAGAAAATTTTCTGCACCTCTGCATGGAAATCTACTGCACCCCTCGCAGTCCATAAAACATGTGGGACCAAGGCCATTGCTGTGAAAATTGCTGCCGGGCCTGCAGAAATGACCAGACTGTGGGACCGAATGACTGACTGTAATCTCAAGACCTTGTGTTCTTGAGGAATCCGGTACTGCCAAAATCAGTCCGAGCCTGCAGAACAATAATGTCTGCAGGACAGAATGGCCTGTTTGGGGAAACCTTTCGTATAGACTGCCCTTGGGCCCGTTGATAATTAATGAGAAATCCTTAAGTTACCAATGGGTTTTTGAATTGTGAAATATAGAATAGAATTTGGGTCATTTTGAAGCTTTCTACCAAATTCTCATGGTCAGGGAGCTTCTTACCTGCAGGGATCAGGATACCATACATAGGGTCCTATGTATGGTAAAAAGTGTCCAACTAAAAGGGTATTTCAAAGTGTTACGGGGCCTGGGTTAGAGGTAGGATAGAGTAGGCCTAGTCAACCAACACTGACATTGATGGGAGTGATACTCTTTGAGTGGGATGTCTGAGGAAAGCATGCCTGTATTGGTATTTCATATCAGATGAACGCATTAAACTTCCCTACCTTTACAAATCTTTTTTTCTTGTTAAAACTTAAGCAAATTGTGATTTTTTGATGACATGATGTCATACAGCCCATGACCCCCCTCCCCCCCCTTGTCATGCTTGGTCATGGGGAGTGGGACCCCCCTCCCCCCCTCCTGCATGACGTCATTTGTACACAGCCCCTTTCAAGAGGGCCTTATGGGCACTCCACTCACGCTAAACATTCTGGGAACCCGTGAAGAGCAGGATAAGGCTCGTTTACCTTGACAGTACACCACACATATTACCCTTCACATTATTGACTCTTCACTTTTTCAGATATATCAAGATTTATAATTTACATGATTCATGTAAATCGGCATCTGCCAATGAGAACTCAATTGATGCTTCCTTGTGTGTGTTCTATGAAATATGACAAATCAAGGGTCTGCTAAAGAACCAACCAGTAATCTAGAACAGGTCAATGAAGCTACTTATATGCTATTTCAGCCTACATAGGCCTAGATGGTGAGTAGGATTTGGCGGAGCTCTAAATTCCAATGAAGCATACAAAAAAGCTGGAAATCAACAGTGAGAGCTGCCCCATGTTGGTGTTGCTCATCTCCTGCTACTTTGGAGTTCACAAACTAGATTGACCTTTAAAGCACAATCGCCTTTAGGCTACAAATGACTTTAAGCTACAAACACCTTAAGCTTACAAATGCCTTTAGGCTTCAAATGCCTTTAGCTGATTCTGCTAACAGCTAGCATGCCCTTTCAAATCCGAATGTAATTAACCTAAATAAATATGTGCTGGTTACACTAGCCTAAGATATTTTGGTTTTGATTTAAACTAGATAACAGAATATCAAACCATTACAAAATTATACCATTTGTCATTCTCTGGCAGGCAATGCACAGCAGTCAATGTATCTAAATGTGACAAGCTGCAGATCCAGTGCACACTTGAAAATAAACACTTTCTAGATACCATTTGGGATAACACCTTTACAGAAACAAGGTTTTTTTTTGTGAAATCTTTAGAAGTAAAAAATGAGTTTGACTATACTGTAACGAGAGAATGCTTCTAAAGTGTTTCTCAAACAACTAAACTAAAGAACTGTCCAAAGTGATGACATTGCAATTGCAAAGTGATTCAAGGCAAGGTTGGTCATTGATTGAAAGCTCAGATATCTCCTTTTAAACACTTTCAGCTCTGACCACAAGTGTCTAAAGATTTTGGCTGAAGGTGTAATTCAAATATTATGTAATACCATAGGGGAAGGGGGGTCATGCAGTTTGTTATACTTTTTGATAGGGTTGGGGGGGGGGTTTGCCAAAGTGTTACATAGAAGAAATATGGCAATTGTCTCACAAGACAACACTCAAGAATCAGCAAATATTTCTAATATCTTTGTGTGTTTCTTATCAAATTAGGGGAGGGGGGCATCAAATGAATTAGGCCAAGGACTTAATAGGCTGGTATATTGTTGATTGGAATGCAAAGATATCTTAATCCTTAATGATGCATGAGAGGGACGGGGTCTGACCAGTGCGACATAATTAGGGAGGGGGTTGGTCATTCTGTTATGAATTGTTACAAGGGGAGAATGGCCAATAATATTGAAATATATGTTACGTAATATGTGAACGGCCCATGAACACAGCATAAGGCTCAGCCCCCAGTTGCTTATTTCAGCATAACTATTGCTGGCAAGTATTTTGTTCTCCTTGACATTGCACAACAATTATAAATAGTGAACCATTGGAATAATAATACTTATGTATATTTTTTCCTTTGAAATCCATCAACAAAACATATGTATTATATCTACTGGATTGCATCTAGATTAATGCAGAATACACTTAAAACATGTCCAAACTCTGCAGTCTGTGTAACCACAGCGTGAAGGTCAATGCCCAGGGGCAGCTGCTGCTGTTGTGGGTTAAGTCTACAAATAACACTAGATGTAGTAAGTAGATAGAAGCCTCTCTCTGTTACCAGCTTTTCTATCAAGAGTAGTCCAAATTCTTTGCTTCCCGTATAGAGGCAAGCTAAACTTTTGAATGCATTTTTCTAATATATACGCATCTGCCTTTTGCAAAATTATCTTGGCTCACCTCATTTTTATACCCCCTTCTCTGATCACAATGGTATTGTGATGTAGAAAAATGGGTGGTCGCACATTGTATAAATGGATTTCATTAGTACGCTGCTGATCTTAAATCAATTTGGAATGCTGATAGCCACTGCAAATGTGCTACCAATACTCTTTATAGATGTTATGATGCTTCCTCATATTAGTCCCCCCCTTAGACATAATGTCATAATTGAGGCAAAAGGTCAAAACCAAAACCCAGTTAAGGGAGGACCTCCGTGTGTGGGTACGATAACAGACAGCCAATCCCAGAGCTTGGCTATGGGCGTACTAGAACACCAATCAGAATCAGAGCCTGTTATTTGAGTCTTTATAAACCCTGATATGGATGGTTAGTGGAAACTGTTTGTGGACCAAATTCCCATGATACATGCAAAAAGCGGAAGATCAACAGTGCATGCAGTATACTAGGTACAGTAGTAGGTAATCTCAGTGAACAGATGGTAGTAACCTGTCAGGCGTATACATACATGGCAACAATATATGGCTGATAAACCCGGGAAAGTCAACATGATGTTCTGATCCAGTACTGGTCAGTCTGCACGTATTGTCACATGATGCTGATCATTTGGCATGATGCATTGGTGCATCATCAATTTCATCACCGCTTAAAAGCATCACATGGAGAAAGCATAATGTAGATATACGATTCAACTTCTAACTATCATCTTGAGAATTGTGATTCTCCTGTGGCGATTTAAAATTAGTTAGTGCATTGTAATTTGGACTCCTTAGGTCGTCAACAACAGATGAAGAATTTGACCAAGCAAATTAAAAGCCAAGTTCTTATAGGGACCAAAAAAAATCATTCAGAACTTTATACATTTACTGAGATACTAATTCTGAAGTTCCCCTCAAAGCCGAACCTTTAATACAGATATATATTGTCTAGAATAAACTGTGTGATTTATAGGTCATGAGTATTTATCTTGCAAAGTTAGCAAACATTTTTCTGCGTACTACTACATGTTTGGGAGGTATATACATCACCCTTGCTTAGCAGAACTAGTAATAATGACATTCAAAATATGAGAGAGGTGTTTAAAATGAGATGGTGCTGTTACTTGGTTTCATATACTTGCATTCTGTCAATTTTTTTTATCATATATTCATGATGCTGCTATGCGTCTTGTATTCTTATAAACTCATCTTGGCAACCTATAGATATCTATGCATATTAAGCAAAGTTACCCACACCTGTAGCAATTGCCAGGTTTATTGAAAAGGACGTGTTGGGTTGATGTACGATGCTATATATAACAGATATGGGCTAACTGCATGTCAAGCTATCGTACCCTCACGACTGTGGGATTAAAAATAAATAGGCCTTCATACTAGCTGCCTCCCCATGGCAGCAGAGTATTTCATCTCCATTTTGGTTACCCAGGCATGGTGGACAATAATGGCATCCTGTTTAATGGAACCATCAACATGCCATCATGGACAAGTACTTGTTGGTCACTGAAAAATGTTATACTATGTATATATATATATATATATATATATATATATATATATATATATATATATATATATATATATATATATATATATATCTGCTCAAAGAACAAAATAAAGGAATTTGTTCTAGCCTAAAATGAGTTCTAAATGTCTCCTCTGCCAGACTTCTATTATCTTTCCTCAAAGAGATTAAAATGGTTTCATTGATTTTCTTTATTTTATGTGAGCCCCTTTTTGCTTCTGCAAGTATGTCATATCCAACTCAAGATGACAAATGAACTGCATCTTTATCAGGCAGAGCAAGAAGATTAATATTTTGGAAAATAGATGTATAGACTCTACTGGTCAATTATTCATCATTAGACGGAGAGAGGGAGAGACATAGCAAGGCAATTAGTGCAAATGAATAGTGAATGTTTTCCAGCCCCTCAGGCATCAATCATTCACCTTTGCCCATGATGGTACGATCTGAAAGTCATGTAGCATATTGGATTTAGTTCTTGCAGAGACCAGGAGGCAGAGGCAATCATCATATCCTCTCTCTTTTTTACTTAATTTGCAATAAAGTCCAACTTTCCACTTCATTCATGTGTAGGGGCCGGTATCGTCGTATATATATTAGTGCTGTTCATCCGAGAGACGTGTTCGTGTGGTGCCTGTTCCTTCTATGCCAGCTAGGTGTTGCTTTGTGATACCCCGTTGGTACAAGAGGGGGCGGCACCATGCCTCGCGTCCAGCTCCTACTAAGGAGCCGGACGAGCGGCAGAAGGTGACTGGATCTAGTCCAGTCCAGACGCGCAGTTTAACCTGTAGACTAGAGTGCAATAAAGTCCTACCCAAAAGGTAGGGGTTTCTGGGGTTTTGCCCAACCCGAACTACTCGTGTTGTGTTGGTATTTCTAGTGGTAAGCGAGCCAAAGAGCCACCCAACATATAAGTCAATACGAACCATTACACTGGTGCCGTGACCAGTTGGTTCGGGGGTGGTGCGCGGCCACATTGGCCGAAAGCCTCGGGAAACCCGAAGCGGATCCCCCCAGCCCTGGGCTAGAGGGATTCGAAGAGGATGACTTTGCATCCCAGCATCTGTTGTTACACTGGAAACCCAGTCAACAACAAATGTATAATTCAGCGGGTGTTCGAACTGTTTTTTCGACACCTGGTCTGATGGACGGTGCCACGGGTGATGGTATCGTAAACTTGTATCCGGGTACACCCCAAATGGGAGTACCGGATACGGGATTGTTCAAGGGAATAATAAAACCCCCAACTTTAGACCTGAGTGATTGGTCCCAAGCTATGACTAGCAGACGCCAGCTGTGTCCTATTGTACCAGCAGGCTCGGCTAGTAACTTGGGTATGCCAGTGGCACCAAACCCTGGAAAACGTACTGCGACCCCCCCAGAAGCAGTACCAGATGGTGCAAACGAGGTACCCCCATTAATGACATCGTCGGACCATGACAGCGACGATGGCAAAGCCATAAGGGACGCAAAAGTCCCAGGCGTGAATGCGAAGAATAAGCCTAGGGGTACTGAACCGAAAAGCTCGGAAAGGCATCACCTAGGCCGATCGCTAGACGAAGGCTTGTCTGACTCCATGTTTAATCCTGGAGGCAGTCGCAAGTCTATATACGGACGTCGGATGGGCCCCGGGTATAAAACTACCCCGGCCTATTTGAAAGCCAAAGAACAGGTAGAGTTACAAGCTAAGCGGCAACATGAACAATTCATGGAAGCCCAATTAAAAATAGAAGAGGAAACTAAGTCTCGGATCGGAAAATTACGTTCCGATGAGCAGGAGGCGATTCTAAAAGAATCTGACCTAAAGTATCGTCTAACTTCGGCAACCCATCGTTTGGAAAGGAAGGAGAGAGACGAACGCGAGAAAGAGAAAAGATTGGCCGAGTTGGAACTCGAAGAAGCCAATAGACTTAGAGCAATCGATAAGGCTAGAGCCGAAGAAGTTGCTAAGGCCTGGGATGTAAACAGATTACAATCCGAGTTGCATGCTATGGAGGAGAAGCTAAAGAAACTTCAACTCCGAAAGGCGGAGACAGAGGCCAAAATGGTCTCGGAACAAGCCGAGATAAGGAAGGAGACCAATGAGTACCAAAGGTCTCAGAAAGAAAAAGGTGAAAAGTACCGTTTACTAAAGGATACTTTTAAGCGAGAGGCTTTAGCCGCTCAGGAAGAACGAAACCGAGCTGTGTCGGAAAATGAAAAGATTCGATCCGAAATCTTAGCAGAAAAAGCACAGCTGAGGGAGGAACAGCGAAACCTGACCACAGATCTAGCTACCCTCACAATAAATAAGTGCCATGGAGAGTTATTTACAGGAGCAGGAGCAAGCGAATGCCCCTCTGGCGAGTAAGGACACAAACCCGAACTCGACTTTCGTTAAACAGGGCGACCCAGTCTCCTGTTCTACACCGAAGCATCCGCCGTATAATCCTTTTGTCAATGATAATGCGACGCGGAATGTAGATCAAGGGGGAGTTTATATCAGAACCCAAGATAAACATGGCCGAACTAGTAGAGTCCGGATAAGTGAAGTCCCCATAGTCCACAATTTGGACCCGGACTATGTACCACGGGAGGCCTCTGACAGTAGTGCAGAGACTAACGGATTCCACATACATGTGGATCCGAGTGACAGTGTGGGGTTGGGAGCTGGTAATGACAGCAACCAACCCAATCCATCAAACGATGGCAGTCATCCGACGGGTAACCAGCCTTTCAGCGGCGGTTATCAAAGCGCACAAGGAGGGGGCGGTACCCCGGGTACCACAGGCTACAGTGGTACCTCGGGTCCCGGCCCTAACCAGGGTGGCGCGGGTTATACGAACCACAGTGTGCCACAGTGGACGTATACGCAGCCACCACCACCACCTCCACCGGGCAATACGAGCTTCGGTGGTATAGGGGGCAACCGAACCTTGAATGAAACAAAGGCGGTTGAATGGAGCAAACAGCAATGCACTAGATTGATGTATGCTCATAATTCTGCCCGAAGGGTAGCCGTTATTCCAAAAGAATATGACGGTACTCGACCTTGGAAAGAGTGGTTTGAAGACTTCATCGATGTGATGAATTGTAATGGGTGGACCCCATACGAGGCCAAGCCACATCTGGTAAGATGTTTGAAGGGCGGCCCGGGTCACATGGCTGTAGAGCAATGGCGGACCTGGTATGGTCTCGTTGGAAGTTTTGAGCAGTTGGTAGAATCTGCTAGTGGACTGTTATGCAACATGGTCAAGGAGGACCCGATGGTCCGTTTCAAGAAACGTACACAGAAGCCTAACGAAGCTTTCCGAGCATACGGTATGGAGCTCCATGCCCTGCTAAGCAAGGCCAGACCCGGTACTGAAAACCAGGACTGGTATATGGACGATTTGATCACACAATTCATCAAGGGTCTGAGAGACCGAGATGAGCAGATTGCTGCCAGGGATGCCTGGAAAGAAGGCGTAACGCTTCACGACATATTTAATGGTATAGATATGGCCGTGAAGAAGCGAACGATGTTAGCCGGAGACATACCGAATGCCAGCAGCTCGGCTCCCCTGGTGTCAGTAGTCCAGCAGTCTGGGGCGCAAGTCCCCTCAGACGATTTCGAATTGATTGAAATCGAACAGGAGGACGGAACCTTCTGTTCGGTTCAATTAAGGAAGAATACTACGGGTAGGAAGTATATTCCAAGGAAAGCTCTCAATAAGCCAAGGGACTCTAGACCACCACCCGAGGTCAAGAGTGACCCGAAGGCCAGTGAGAAGGCATCCAAACCTTTCGTAAGCGCCGATAAAGTGAAGGGTCAGTCCCCGGACATGACCAAACTTATGGAGGACATGTGTAAGAAAATTACAGATGCCATCCAAGCCAGTCGGCAAAGACCCCGAGTGGATCGCCGAACTGTAAAGTGTTTCAGGTGCCAGCGCATGGGACACTATTCATCTGAGTATACCGCTGCTAAACCGGTAATGGCTGCCTTCTATGAAGCCGAAGACAATGGCGAAGGAAGGGAGAACACTACGGATTCCACTGACGTGGAAAACTAGTGGGGGTTGTACCAACGGCATCTGATACGACCCCAAGGAAGAACGAATGCCAAAATGCTACTGGGGGTGACCCGGTGGAAGATTTCGAATCAATTACACCTGGAGGCCGGGTGGCCGGGGGTGCGCACCCCTGCACCTTGGCCGGGGCCGGGGACCCTAGTGTTTGTATGTATGAGAGTGAATATATGGAGGCGAGTGGCCACACTAGGGGAGAGGAAGGATGGATCAAAGAGTTGATCCGAGTGTGTGGGACACGCCTTCCCCCAAGTCATCCGTGTCTGGAATTCCTGAGAGGACTCGGATTGAATCTTGGTGATTCGGGAGACTTTCGCCAGTTTACCAGTAACCCCTCACCCTTAGGGGGGAGACGGTGGTATGTACCCATATCTGTGGAAGGCCGGGTAGGAGAATTCTTGGTGGATACCGGAGCTAGCCACTCCTGTGTGTCCAAAAGGTTTTTCGACTCGGTGGCCAGCAGCCATGAGAACCTCAAAACGGGGGTAAATGCTTGCACGGCCGACGGAAGCAGCATGCATACATTTGGTAGGACGTTTATGCCTATCCGTATAGGAGGCAAAGAATTTGTTCTTTCGCCAACTATAGCAGAGGTTAGTGATGACGGAATCCTCGGACTGGATTTTGCAAGCTTATACGGGGCCGTCTTGGACCCGAGGGACGGTATGATGAGTATACGGAACCCGTATGGCTTGCATGTCCAATGCGTATTGAGACAGGTGTCTTCGGTCGCATCAGTGATACATACGGTGAAGATCCCACCGGGTACCACTTGCGATGTCCTTTGTGGCGGGTCCATGGCTCAAAGGGATGAAACTGGAGTCTATGAACCCGATACGGTGTACTTGTCGAGCGTCGGGTTAGACTCAGTGGATACATTAGTGGCTAATGCAGCTTGGACTGTATTACCCATGACTAACCGAAGTGGTTCAGTAGTCTATTTGAGGCGAGGCGACTGTATTGGGAGGATGAGCTCGGTAGAACATGTCGCCGAGGCCAAATTCAATAAACCACTGAACCCTGTTAGTAAGCATCCTTTGGATGAAGAATTCCAAAAGCTGATTGATCAGTCTGATTTAGAAAATACGGAGGATAAGGATTGCCTGGCGAAACTCCTACAGAAGTACGAGAGTGCTTTCGGTAGGGAGGGAGGACCGGTGGGTAGATCCGATAAGGTGTTGCACACCATAGATGTGGGCAACGAGAAACCTTTTAAAATTCCGTATCGTAGACTTCCTCTAAAGAAGAAGTTAATTTGCGAAGAGGAAATACAAAAACAGTTAGACCTAGGGGTAATCGTGCCCAGCTCGAGTCCCTGGTCCAGTCCTGTTTGTATGACCACTAAGAAAGACGGTACAATCCGCTTTTGTGTCGACTACCGGAAACTGAATGGTATAACAAAGAAGAACTCGTATCCTTTACCAAGGATAGACGAGACTTTAGATAGCTTGGGCGGAAACCAATGGTTCTGTACCTTGGATTTACAGTCCGGGTATTGGCAAATACCGATGCACCCCGATGACAAGGAGAAGACAGCATTCTCCAGTCATATGGGGCTATTCGAGTATAATGTCTTACCCTTCGGATTGTGTAACGCCCCCGCTACATTCGAGGCTATGATGGAATCCTTACTGAGTGATCTTTTGTGGAAGAAATGCCTGGTTTACTTGGATGATGTGGTCGTGTTCGGCAAGTCTTTCAAGCAATGCCTGGCGAATCTGCAATTAGTCCTCGACCGGATACTATCAAACGGTCTTAAACTTAAACCCAAGAAGTGTAATTTGTTTAAGAAAACCATTACATACTTGGGAAGGATCATTACTCCTAACGGGGTGAGTGCGGATCCGGAAAAATTGGAAGCTGTAGAAAATTGGGAAAGACCTACGAGTGCTAAGGAGGTGAGATCATTTTTAGGATTCTGTTCCTATTATCGTGATTTCATACCAAATTACTCTCGTGTGAGCTTCCCCATGCAGTGTTTAGCTCACTGGACTCCGGGTAGGGCACGGGACCCCTTCCCATGGACCAGCGAGCAAGAAGCATCTTTTAATAAAATAAAAGATTTGTTTAGGAATACACCCGTGTTGAAATATCCCACTCCCGAGGGACATTTCATCTTAGACACCGATGCGAGCAATGATGCAATTGGGGCAGCTCTCTCTCAGGTCCAAGGGGGAATCGAAGTGCCAATAGCATTTGCTAGCAACACGTTAAGCAAGACACAGCGAAATTATTGTACCACCAAGCGAGAACTCCTCGCTGTGGTGGTGTATACGAAGAAGTTCAAGCATTTCCTTTGGGGAAGTGACTTTACCTTAAGAACCGACCATTCGTCTCTTAGGTGGCTCCTTGATTTTAAGGACGCCGAGGGGATGATAGGACGATGGTTAGCTCACCTATCCGAATTCGGATTAGAGCATAAGCAAATAGAGCACCGACCCGGTACTAAACATATCAATGCGGATGCCCTGTCGAGACGACCCATCCGAAGGTGCCAAAATGCCACTTGTGATGACTGCGGGGCCCACAATGCTGTGGTAGCCGGGTTGGTATTTAATCACACCACCCCCCGTATCCCCTGGGAGGAGGCTGTGTGTAGCTATCTTGATTGGTCCCCGGAGACCATCAAGAAGTTCCAACAGTCGGATCCCACCACTGCGCGCATAATGGAATACCTAAGGTCAGGTATTAAACCGGGAAGGCCGCTAGTATCCCTAGAAGATAGGGAGGCGAGGCGGTTGCTAGCCCAATGGACCGAGCTAGAGATCCGAGACGGCATACTGTGCAGGTGGAAGACAACTCCCACCAATGGTAGGCTGTTGCAAATAGTGATACCCACCCCGATGAGGAGGGATATCATGTATTATTGCCATGGCCATCAAACAAGTGGCCATTTCGGTAAGAAAAGGTCAATAGAGCGCCTACAAAGGCGTTACTACTGGCCCGGTATGAGAGGCGACCTGCTTCGGTGGATCGCCACTTGCCCGGATTGCTGTAAAAACAAGCCGGGACCCGGCCTGGGTAAGCAACCCCTATCCCATGAATTGTTTGGTATCAGATTCGCTCGAGTGGCGATAGATATCATCAGTGGAATTAAAACGACGCCCCGAGATAATACTTGTATGATGGTCGTAACCGACTATTATACCAAGTACACTCGGGTGTTCCCCCTTCCTAACCACAAAGCCGCCACGTGTGCGGAGGCATTTGTGAAAGGCTGGGTGCTACATTTGGGTGTTCCCCTTATGATGCACAGCGACCAAGGAAGGGAGTTCGAGTCGGAGCTATGGCAGGAAATGTGCCATTACCTAGCCATTTGCAAGACCCGAACAAACCCATACCGACCACAGTCGGATGGGCAGGTAGAGCGTTTCAACAGAACCCTCATACAAGTGCTAAAGCCCCTGGTCAATACCCACCAGGACGACTGGGATGAACAGTGTGAGTTTGTGGTACATGCCTACAACAACACTGTCCATTCATCCACTAATTGCACTCCCAACCTGCTAGTGTTCGGCGAGGACATCATAATGCCCGCCGACTTAGTGTATGGAGTGGTTGGTATAGACCCGGAGGCGCCCTGCACTGTGTTGTTTGTGGAGTCATTAAGGGACAGGTTCAAACAGGCATACGAGGCCGTTCGTAAAGAACTGCTGAAGAGTGCGAAGTGGCAGAAGGTGGGTTATGACACCAATGCTAAACGAATTCGTTTTAATGTAGGGGACAAAGTCCTAAGGTATTATGAGCCGCTGGAGAAGCTGAAGCTCGTAACGCCTTGGGAAGGTCCGTTTAAAATAATTCGTGTCATCTCCGAATCCACTGTGATGATGGAGGACTGCCTAACTGGTAGGAAATGGAAGACAAATGTCGGAAAACTTCGGCCCTGGAAGGGACGCGAAGAGGCGGAGAGGGAGTTCGGCTACAAACCACCTGTATCTGTCCCTAGTGGACCGAGCGTGGTAGTACCGACGAAACGCCCTAGAGGCCGGCCGAGAAAGACGCCGGGAGACGAGGGTATGGTGAAAAAGAAGACGAAGGCCAGGAAACGACCTAATCGTAAGAAAAGGAAAAATGTCTCGCTGAGTGAAGGCATTACGTATGGGAAGGTGCCCGCAGTGGCTAAGCGGAATCCGGAAAGGGCTGTACGTAAAGCCGGGAAAAATAAAAGGCTAACCGAAGGCGTTAGACGCAGTCCCCGGTTGAGGTCTGCCGTAACCTAACTCAGTACACAACGAGCTGCTGCGTGTTGTCCGCCATAGGCGGGTAACATACGTTCCACGGCTGGAGATGTCGAACGTGCCCTCCCCGGGGAGCTGTATCCCGTGAGCGGCGGTCGGATTAACCGGTACATTCGCTTTGAAGCGTTGTATACACCGCCAAACTCCAGCAGATAGCACTCGGGTGGTAGGCCACGTCTCGCATGTCGAGTCGAATGTTAGTTCGGATCTAGTTCCCTAGGCGGCGGGAAAACTCGGAACTAGGTCACCGGATAGCCACGGCGGGATCTCGCGGGGCGAGATGCGTGACGTCATACTGGTCATAACTAGAGCGGACTCGTGGTGGTTAGACGCCACCCGTTTTTGCTCTAGTTAGTGTTGGCAGTTTACAGGCCCCTAGCTGTCGGTTAGCTTGCCTAACAACAACCTTTTGTTGGACGAATCCTTCGGGAGGAGTCCAACACAGACGCCAATTCATTTGGAAGTCGCCCTCAGTGCCATGGCACAGGGGACGATTGACGCCGCGCGTCAGACTGCCAACGTTCTGTTGGAGCTAGGCGAGGACCCGAAGGTCCCGTCTCGGGTCGAGGAATCTATGGATTCTTCGACAGAGGAGGCCGCCCGGACGCTCTCGGCTATGGCCGAGGCCACCGACCGGGAGAGGATGCCACCTCCACCACCACCACGCCCGGAGCGCTCGTCTGCAGCAGCCGCTTCGGGTAGCAAAGTGGATGTCCTGGACATTCCAATGTATCCTCCGGGATTCAAGACTCGGATCGAACGTATGGCACACGTCGATCGCGAGGCCGGTGTTGTGTACACTTCCTGGGGGACCTACATCCCCATGCACGCCTCCATGTTCGGATGCGGACCATTGGCGGTGGAGCAGGGCGTGCCCGAGCCCATACCAGATGATTTCAAGACTCTGGTAATGGACTCGTGCAGTGACGAGTTGGCTGACAATATGCCAGTCTCTTGGCTTCGCAACTACCTGAAGTTAGCGGAGAAGATGGCGGTCAACGAGAGTCTGGCCCGAGCTGTGTTGATCTCCGAGGGCATCACCCGAAAGGCCTCGGAGTTAAGGGAGTCTGAATCCGACATGGATACAGACTCCACAGTCACCTTGTCGTCGGTGGAAACCGACCGGGTCAAGCGATTGACCCGTAAACCTGCGCCTAAGGGTCCTCTCACTGAGAGTGATCTGGAGGCTGAGGATGTCCGCATCGCCGTCGAGAGGTCCACAACTGAGACCGACCCAGCTGCTGACATCCCGAAGGCACCTGGCAAGATCTCGGAAGAGGACATCTCGCGCCAGCAGGCTGCTGTGGAGGCAAAGCGAGCCGAGCTTGCCAAGCAGCAGAAGGAGCTCACCGCAGCTCGCCGGGCCCACCGCAAACAGCAGGCCCAACAGAAAGCCAAGGTCTCTTCCGACTCTGACTCCCCGGTCAGCGGAAGGAGAAGCCCTCTTACAGAGGACAGGAATCCACGGGAGTCGGATTCCAGTCCTGAGATGCCGGCGCAGCCCACCAAGGTTCAGCGCCGGAAGAAGAAGAGCGGAGCGAAAGCGTCTCCGGCAGAGCCCACGCCCCCCACCAAGCCGAGGGGTAAGGGTCAGCCAAAGGCGCCCGCTTCCACCACCACACCCTCAACCACCACAGTAGCCACCTCGGCTGTAGCTTCCACTGCCAGCACCAGCGGAAAAGGCGCCAAATCCTCTGCCAAGGCTTCGGCTGGTACCACCACCACCAGCCGAGCGAGCAGTAGGGGAGCTGGTATCTACACGGACAGTGAGGATAGCGACAGCGATCCAGAACTGCCCGAGTCGGCCAAATCTGATTTGGAGTCCGTGACAACGTGGGAAGAGATGACCACGGATGTCCCGAAGGACGACAATCAGAAATGGATGTGGAAGAATGCAGCCGAAGGGTTCAAAGAACGGACTCCTCGCTGCTTCGCGGACTGTGCCTATGACACGGTCCACTACATGTGTCCCGGCGCCGTCAATAAGGACGGTGACAGCGATGACGAGGAGTGGATGAAATCCGGCCCCTCGGATACGCCTGTAGGTAAATTCTACCTCATTTGGATTGATCAGCTGAAATCCAAATTGGGGTCGATTTACAGCTACGAGGCCCGGACGAAAGTTCAGTGGGCAATGACCCAATGGGGACCAACCGGCAGCCGCCGACGGTGCCCATTCGAGTCATGCCAGCTGGCTCTCACGGGTGAGAAGATGTTCGAGACGAAGCCTCGCTTCGCTCGCCACATTGTTGAACATCACATGCACCACAAGCCTGTGATGATGTGTGTGCTTGGGGACCGCCCGAGCAAACATTGTGATGGCTCGTTCAGCACTCACCGGCGCCGAGACATGGCTCTGCACTTGCAGAAGGCCCATGGCATCGGCCTGGAGAAAACCAGGAAACGAGCCATCAAGTGCTTCAACGAGCTCCTAGCTAACTGGGCCTCGTTGAGCGCTAAAGACGTCAAGGAGCAGGCATTCGAGACCGGATTCTGCTCGTGGAAGAGCGGCAACTTGTTGACCTTCTTCCAAATCAACTTCTCGTCCACGAAATTCGGGATGCCCAGTGAGGTGCACCTGAAGGTGAAAAAGTGGCGAGGGGATGATAAGCGAGAAAAGGCCAAGGCCCGCTCGAAGGGTCCCGGCGGAGGCACAACAACAGCTACCGGTGCTTCCAAGAGGACCCGAGCAGACCGGTCCGTGAGCCCTTCGGGTGGCAAGGACCAGCCAAGACCAGCTAACCCAGCTGATCGTCGCGAGTCGGGACAACAAGTCTCGGCTCTGGATATGCCCAGCAACCAGGCCCGTAGGGCGGTTAGCCAGGCAGCCACACCGGCGACTCCAGCCACCACCTCTACACCTGCACCCGCGGAACAACGCCCGGGCGAAGCCTCTGGCAGCCAGGATGATGGGGGCGAAATCTTCGCTCCCCCATCCGGGTATTCGTCTTGGTGGGCCGGAGAGGGATCTTCCGGCAAGCGCCCCACGTATAGTGAGTACGCGGCGAAGTTCCCCGCTGTGGGACCAGCTGGACCCGAGTCGCAGGTTCTTACCTCCCTGGGTCGGACCAAACCCCGTGGTAGAGGCCGTGGTGGGCTGGAGTCCACCCGAGCTTCCCCGGGTGGTGGCCGAGGCCGGGGCGGTCTAACGGTTGAGGGCCCGTCTGCTCCTCCAGCAGGTACTCCGCCTGCCTCAGTGGAAGCCACCGCGCCTCCACCAGTCATAGTTCCACCAACGGGCCCTTGGGTACCCCTGATGGAGCTAATTTCGGATACGCTGTCAGGTCTTCAGGATCCGAACACATTTGTTGACCACCGAGATGTCCAAACGGTTCACATCCAGAACGAACTGATGGCGGAGTGGCAGGCATTGCACCGCCAGAAGTCAGTCGACTACTGGCGGGCGATGACTGAAGCCACCCTCAATCTGGTATACGAAATCCAGAAGAGGGAGGAAGACAAGATCAGGCAGCTGGAGAAGGACAGAGTCCAAGAGGCTCTCGAATCCTGCCGGCGTCAGCAGAAGGAAGCTGAAAAGCTTAAGGAGTTTCACCAAGCTGAAAACGCCAGATACATCCATAGGTTCAAGGAGGCTGACCTCAAGTTTTTCCTGGCATTCGGGAAACATCTGGAGGAGTGGGACGGCTTACCGTCGTCCCTTATCTTCATACCGGATATACCCCCGGATGCCCCACCGGTCCCGGCTACTCCACCGGTTCCGGCCACTCCACCGGTCCCGGCTGCTCCGCCAGTTCCGGCAGCTCTCCTGCTCCCGCCCCCTACTGTCACCCGGACTGTTCCAACTGCCACGGTTGCTCCACCAGCATCCGAGGCAATGGACAGTCCATCCGCGGTGATGAGGGCCTTGAGCTTGGAGAGCGATACGCCCAGCGAGGCTTCCGCGGCGCTCTCTGTGAGCAGCTGTAGCAGCTCGGCTCCATCTGCCTCAGTGGAGTCGGCTGAGAAGATGGACACGGATCCGGAAGATCTTTAAGTGACCATCTGACGGTGTCTCCTTTGTACCCGAGGGTAAAAGCATTTAACATGCCAGAGGCACTGTTCCTTACGCTGGACTCCTAATATCTGGAACGTAACCTGCAGCGAAGATGGACGCTAAACCCGACACGCCAAAAGGGATTACCACACCTACCCAGGGCTCCATCTTCCCATCTTCATCAGGGCACATCACAACAGCAACGTGGCTTGCCACCACACATATGTCGCCGGATGGAGCTGCAGAAACCAGTCGTTCCAGATTCGCCGGAAGTCCGGTATATTGTAAGGGTGATCCTGCTACCCTGGTAGGACACCTATATTTATCAGTATTATTATTTTTGTATAAATATATTTTCATACCAAATCTATATTCTTGTAATTAAAACAAACAAAATTTTTTCTCGGGTTATCTACCCCACCTCGGGTCGGTTAGTTAATACTGTAAAATTTTATTCATATCACCTGATTACTCGTCTACTACTTTTTAATGCGTCTCGTTTATAATAATAACACTATTGTAACACTGTTACTACATATCACCATAGGTCGATGGTGCATAAGGCGCCACTTCCTATTCGTTATTATTAATTATCATTACTTCGGGTTATATGCGACGATGCCTCATTATGTACATATTATTTATAATGCCCCTAGATGTTCTATATCCTATACGAACTGTATATATAGACTTACCTATTTGTGTATGATATTACTGTATAAAGCTAAACAATAGGTATTTGTTAATCACACCTAACCCTAGGTATAGTCTAGTGGGGGTGGTGTAGGGGCCGGTATCGTCATATATATATTAGTGCCGTTCATCCGAGAGACATGTTCGTGTGGTGCCTGTTCCTTCTATGCCAGCTAGGTGTCGCTTTGTGATACCCCGTTGGTACAAGAAGGGGCGGCACCATGCCTCGCGTCCAGCTCCTACTAAGGAGCCGGACGAGCGGCAGAAGGTGACTGGATCTAGTCCAGTCCAGACGCGCAGTTTAACCTGTAGACTAGAGTGCAATAAAGTCCTACCCGAGAGGTAGGGGTTTCTGGGGCTTTGCCCAACCCGAACTACTCGTGTTGTGTTGGTATTTCTAGTGGTAAGCGAGCCAAAGAGCCACCCAACATATAAGTCAATACGAACCATTACACTGGTGCCGTGACCAGTTGGTTCGGGGGTGGTGCGCGGCCACATTGGCCGAAAGCCTCGGGAAACCCGAAGCGGATCCCCCCAGCCCTGGGCTAGAGGGATTCGAAGAGGATGACTTTGCATCCCAGCATCTGTTGTTAGACTGGAAACCCAGTCAACAACAAATGTATAATTCAGCGGGTGTTCGAACTGTTTTTTCGACACCTGGTCTGATGGACGGTGCCACGGGTGATGGTATCGTAAACTTGTATCCGGGTACACCCCAAATGGGAGTACCGGATACGGGATTGTTCAAGGGAATAATAAAACCCCCAACTTTAGACCTGAGTGATTGGTCCCAAGCTATGACTAGCAGACGCCAGCTGTGTCCTATTGTACCAGCAGGCTCGGCTAGTAACTTGGGTATGCCAGTGGCACCAAACCCTGGAAAACGTACTGCGACCCCCCCAGAAGCAGTACCAGATGGTGCAAACGAGGTACCCCCATTAATGACATCGTCGGACCATGACAGCGACGATGGCAAAGCCATAAGGGACGCAAAAGTCCTAGGCGTGAATGCGAAGAATAAGCCTAGGGGTACTGAACCGAAAAGCTCGGAAAGGCATCACCTAGGCCGATCGCTAGACGAAGGCTTGTCTGACTCCATGTTTAATCCTGGAGGCAGTCGCAAGTCTATATACGGACGTCGGATGGGCCCCGGGTATAAAACTACCCCGGCCTATTTGAAAGCCAAAGAACAGGTAGAGTTACAAGCTAAGCGGCAACATGAACAATTCATGGCGGCCCAATTAAAAATAGAAGAGGAAACTAAGTCTCGGATCGGAAAATTACGTTCCAATGAGCAGGAGGCGATTCTAAAAGAATCTGACCTAAAGTATCGTCTAACTTCGGCAACCCATCGTTTGGAAAGGAAGGAGAGAGACGAACGCGAGAAAGAGAAAAGATTGGCCGAGTTGGAACTCGAAGAAGCCAATAGACTTAGAGCAATCGATAAGGCTAGAGCCGAAGAAGTTGCTAAGGCCCGGGATGTAAACAGATTACAATCCGAGTTGCATGCTATGGAGGAGAAGCTAAAGAAACTTCAACTCCGAAAGGCGGAGACAGAGGCCAAAATGGTCTCGGAACAAGCCGAGATAAGGAAGGAGACCAATGAGTACCAAAGGTCTCAGAAAGAAAAAGGTGAAAAGTACCGCTTACTAAAGGATACTTTTAAGCGAGAGGCTTTAGCCGCTCAGGAAGAACGAAACCGAGCTGTGTCGGAAAATGAAAAGATTCGATCCGAAATCTTAGCAGAAAACGCACAGCTGAGGGAGGAACAGCGAAACCTGACCACAGATCTAGCTACCCTCACAATAAATAAGTCTGCCATGGAGAGTTATTTACAGGAGCAGGAGCAAGCGAATGCCCCTCCGGCGAGTAAGGACACAAACCCGAACTCGACTTTCGTTAAACAGGGCGACCCAGTCTCCTGTTCTACGCCGAAGCATCCGCCGTATAATCCTTTTGTCAATGATAATGCGACGCGGAATGTAGATCAAGGGGGAGTTTATATCAGAACCCAAGATAAACATGGCCGAACTAGTAGAGTCCGGATAAGTGAAGTCCCCATAGTCCACAATTTGGACCCGGACTATGTACCACGGGAGGCCTCTGACAGTAGTGCAGAGACTAACGGATTCCACATACATGTGGATCCGAGTGACAGTGTGGGGTTGGGAGCTGGTAATGACAGCAACCAACCCAATCCATCAAACGATGGCAGTCATCCGACGGGTAACCAGCCTTTAAGCGGCGGTTATCAAAGCGCACAAGGAGGGGGCGGTACCCCGGGTACCACAGGCTACAGTGGTACCTCGGGTCCCGGCACTAACCAGGGTGACGCGGGTTATACGAACCACAGTGTGCCACAGTGGACGTATACGCAGCCACCACCACCACCTCCACCGGGCAATACGAGCTTCGGTGGTATAGGGGGCAACCGAACCTTGAATGAAACAAAGGCGGTTGAATGGAGCAAACAGCAATGCACTAGATTGATGTATGCTCATAATTCTGCCCGAAGGGTAGCCGTTATTCCAAAAGAATATGACGGTACTCGACCTTGGAAAGAGTGGTTTGAAGACTTCATCGATGTGATGAATTGTAATGGGTGGACCCCATACGAGGCCAAGCCACATCTGGTAAGATGTTTGAAGGGCGGCCCGGGTCGCATGGCTGTAGAGCAATGGCGGACCTGGTATGGTCTCGTTGGAAGTTTTGAGCAGTTGGTAGAATCTGCTAGTGGACTGTTATGCAACATGGTCAAGGAGGACCCGATGGTCCGTTTCAAGAAACGTACACAGAAGCCTAACGAAGCTTTCCGAGCATACGGTATGGAGCTCCATGCCCTGCTAAGCAAGGCCAGACCCGGTACTGAAAACCAGGACTGGTATATGGACGATTTGATCACACAATTCGTCAAGGGTCTGAGAGACCGAGATGAGCAGATTGCTGCCAGGGATGCCTGGAAAGAAGGCGTAACGCTTCACGACATATTTAATGGTATAGATATGGCCGTGAAGAAGCGAACGATGTTAGCCGGAGACATGTGTAGAGGCAAGGAGAAAGGGTGCTCTGTGCTAAAAGTCAACTTTAAAATTAAGATCACTAGCTTTTCAGTGATATATTGCATGAGAAGATACTCTTGTTAGTTTTAGAGGAATCGCTTGCTAAATATGTGTAGGTATGACCAATTTCTGAATGCCAATAAGCTCTATATCTAAATGCTCATGAGATACATCGATAATTAGCATAATTTATGCTAATTAGCTAAATTAGCATAATTTTTCATTCTTTTGCCCATAACTTTTGATCTAGAAATGATATTTTCATTCTGTTTTTACCCTAATGAACCTTGTGGGAAGTTCCTTCTAATGGAATCATCGATTTTTATATTTAGAATGAAATCATGTTTCATGGCAACAGAAATCAACAAAAATGCCTATTTAGGCCAAAAAAAACGTTCTTTTTACATGTCTGATTTGGAACCTTTAGGCCCAAAATAGAATGTTTTATCAATAATCATTGAATTCTCCGTAAAAAAGTACCCTAGAGCAAATTTAGGCATATTTTTCTTATTCTAGCCCATAGTGGTGCCCCCTGGTGGCTAAATTAGGTACTAAATCCCGCAGGAACCCCCATTTCTGCTTGCTGGCTCACACATACCGAATGCCAGCAGCTCGGCTCCCCTGGTGTCAGTAGTCCAGCAGTCTGGGGCGCAAGTCCCCTCAGACGATTTCGAATTGATTGAAATCGAACAGGAGGACGGAACCTTCTGTTCGGTTCAATTAAGGAAGAATACTACGGGTAGGAAGTATATTCCAAGGAAAGCTCTCAATAAGCCAAGGGACTCTAGACCACCACCCGAGGTCAAGAGTGACCCGAAGGCCAGTGAGAAGGCATCCAAACCTTTCGTAAGCGCCGATAAAGTGAAGGGTCAGTCCCCGGACATGACCAAACTTATGGAGGACATGTGTAAGAAAATTACAGATGCCATCCAAGCCAGTCGGCAAAGACCCCGAGTGGATCGCCGAACTGTAAAGTGTTTCAGGTGCCAGCGCATGGGACACTATTCATCTGAGTGTACCGCTGCTAAACCGGTAATGGCTGCCTTCTATGAAGCCGAAGACAATGGCGAAGGAAGGGAGAACACTACGGATTCCACTGACGTGGAAAACTAGTGGGGGTTGTACCAACGGCATCTGATATGACCCCAAGGAAGAACGAATGCCAAAATGCTACCGGGGGTGACCCGGTGGAAGATTTCGAATCAATTACACCTGGAGGCCGGGTGGCCGGGGGTGCGCACCCCTGCACCTTGGCCGGGGCCGGGGACCCTAGTGTTTGTATGTATGAGAGTGAATATATGGAGGCGAGTGGCCACACTAGGGGAGAGGAAGGATGGATCAAAGAGTTGATCCGAGTGTGTGGGACATGCCTTCCCCCAAGTCATCCGTGTCTGGAATTCCTGAGAGGACTCGGATTGAATCTTGGTGATTCGGGAGACTTTCGCCAGTTTACCAGTAACCCCTCACCCTTAGGGGGGAGACGGTGGTATGTACCCATATCTGTGGAAGGCCGGGTAGGAGAATTCTTGGTGGATACCGGAGCTAGCCACTCCTGTGTGTCCAAAAGGTTTTTCGACTCGGTGGCCAGCAGCCATGAGAACCTCAAAACGGGGGTAAATGCTTGCACGGCCGACGGAAGCAGCATGTGTACATTTGGTAGGACGTTTATGCCTATCCGTATAGGAGGCAAAGAATTTGTTCTTTCGCCAACTATAGCAGAGGTTAGTGATGACGGAATCCTCAGACTGGATTTTGCAAGCTTATACGGGGCCGTCTTGGACCCGAGGGACGGTATGATGAGTATACGGAACCCGTATGGCTTGCATGTCCAATGCATATTGAGACAGGTGTCTTCGGTCGCATCAGTGATACATACGGTGAAGATCCCACCGGGTACCACTTGGGATGTCCTTTGTGGCGGGTCCATGGCTCAAAGGGATGAAACTGGAGTCTATGAACCCGATACGGTGTACTTGTCGAGCGTCGGGTTAGACTCAGTGGATACATTAGTGGCTAATGCAGCTTGGACTGTATTACCCATGACTAACCGAAGTGGTTCAGTAGTCTATTTGAGGCGAGGCGACTGTATTGGGAGGATGAGCTCGGTAGAACATGTCGCCGAGGCCAAATTCAATAAACCACTGAACCCTGTTAGTAAGCATCCTTTGGATGAAGAATTCCAAAAGCTGATTGATCAGTCTGATTTAGAAAATACGGAGGATAAGGATTGCCTGGCGAAACTCCTACAGAAGTACGAGAGTGCTTTCGGTAGGGAGGGAGGACCGGTGGGTAGATCCGATAAGGTGTTGCACACCATAGATGTGGGCAACGAGAAACCTTTTAAAATTCCGTATCGTAGACTTCCTCTAAAGAAGAAGTTAATTTGCGAAGAGGAAATACAAAAACAGTTAGACCTAGGGGTAATCGTGCCCAGCTCGAGTCCCTGGTCCAGTCCTGTTTGTATGACCACTAAGAAAGACGGTACAATCCGCTTTTGTGTCGACTACCGGAAACTGAATGGTATAACAAAGAAGAACTCGTATCCTTTACCAAGGATAGACGAGACTTTAGATAGCTTGGGCGGAAACCAATGGTTCTGTACCTTGGATTTACAGTCCGGGTATTGGCAAATACCGATGCACCCCGATGACAAGGAGAAGACAGCATTCTCCAGTCATATGGGGCTATTCGAGTATAATGTCTTACCCTTCGGATTGTGTAACGCCCCCGCTACATTCGAGGCTATGATGGAATCCTTACTGAGTGATCTTTTGTGGAAGAAATGCCTGGTTTACTTGGATGATGTGGTCGTGTTCGGCAAGTCGTTCAAGCAATGCCTGGCGAATCTGCAATTAGTCCTCGACCGGATACTATCAAACGGTCTTAAACTTAAACCCAAGAAGTGTAATTTGTTTAAGAAAACCATTACATACTTGGGAAGGATCATTACTCCTAACGGGGTGAGTGCGGATCCGGAAAAATTGGAAGCTGTAGAAAATTGGGAAAGACCTACGAGTGCTAAGGAGGTGAGATCATTTTTAGGATTCTGTTCCTATTATCGTGATTTCATACCAAATTACTCTCGTGTGAGCTTCCCCATGCAGTGTTTAGCTCACTGGACTCCGGGTAGGGCACGGGACCCCTTCCCATGGACCAGCGAGCAAGAAGCATCTTTTAATAAAATAAAAGATTTGTTTAGGAATACACCCGTGTTGAAATATCCCACTCCCGAGGGACATTTCATCTTAGACACCGATGCGAGCAATGATGCAATTGGGGCAGCTCTCTCTCAGGTCCAAGGGGGAATCGAAGTGCCAATAGCATTTGCTAGCAACACGTTAAGCAAGACACAGCGAAATTATTGTACCACCAAGCGAGAACTCCTCGCTGTGGTGGTGTATACGAAGAAGTTCAAGCATTTCCTTTGGGGAAGTGACTTTACCTTAAGAACCGACCATTCGTCTCTTAGGTGGCTCCTTGATTTTAAGGACGCCGAGGGGATGATAGGACGATGGTTAGCTCACCTATCCGAATTCGGATTAGAGCATAAGCAAATAGAGCACCGACCCGGTACTAAACATATCAATGCGGATGCCCTGTCGAGACGACCCATCCGAAGGTGCCAAAATGCCACTTGTGATGACTGCGGGGCCCACAATGCTGTGGTAGCCGGGTTGGTATTTAATCACACCACCCCCCGTATCCCCTGGGAGGAGGCTGTGTGTAGCTATCTTGATTGGTCCCCGGAGACCATCAAGAAGTTCCAACAGTCGGATCCCACCACTGCGCGCATAATGGAATACCTAAGGTCAGGTATTAAACCGGGAAGGCCGCTAGTATCCCTAGAAGATAGGGAGGCGAGGCGGTTGCTAGCCCAATGGACCGAGCTAGAGATCCGAGACGGCATACTGTGCAGGTGGAAGACAACTCCCACCAATGGTAGGCTGTTGCAAATAGTGATACCCACCCCGATGAGGAGGGATATCATGTATTATTGCCATGGCCATCAAACAAGTGGCCATTTCGGTAAGAAAAGGTCAATAGAGCGCCTACAAAGGCGTTACTACTGGCCCGGTATGAGAGGCGACCTGCTTCGGTGGATCGCCACTTGCCCGGATTGCTGTAAAAACAAGCCGGGACCCGGCCTGGGTAAACAACCCCTATCCCATGAATTGTTTGGTATCAGATTCGCTCGAGTGGCGATAGATATCATCAGTGGAATTAAAACGACGCCCCGAGATAATACTTGTATGATGGTCGTAACCGACTATTATACCAAGTACACTCGGGTGTTCCCCCTTCCTAACCACAAAGCCGCCACGTGTGCGGAGGCATTTGTGAAAGGCTGGGTGCTACATTTGGGTGTTCCCCTTATGATGCACAGCGACCAAGGAAGGGAGTTCGAGTCGGAGCTATGGCAGGAAATGTGCCATTACCTAGCCATTTGCAAGACCCGAACAAACCCATACCGACCACAGTCGGATGGGCAGGTAGAGCGTTTCAACAGAACCCTCATACAAGTGCTAAAGCCCCTGGTCAATACCCACCAGGACGACTGGGATGAACAGTGTGAGTTTGTGGTACATGCCTACAACAACACTGTCCATTCATCCACTAATTGCACTCCCAACCTGCTAGTGTTCGGCGAGGACATCATAATGCCCGCCGACTTAGTGTATGGAGTGGTTGGTATAGACCCGGAGGCGCCCTGCACTGTGTTGTTTGTGGAGTCATTAAGGGACAGGTTCAAACAGGCATACGAGGCCGTTCGTAAAGAACTGCTGAAGAGTGCGAAGTGGCAGAAGGTGGGTTATGACACCAATGCTAAACGAATTCGTTTTAATGTAGGGGACAAAGTCCTAAGGTATTATGAGCCGCTGGAGAAGCTGAAGCTCGTAACGCCTTGGGAAGGTCCGTTTAAAATAATTCGTGTCATCTCCGAATCCACTGTGATGATGGAGGACTGCCTAACTGGTAGGAAATGGAAGACAAATGTCGGAAAACTTCGGCCCTGGAAGGGACGCGAAGAGGCGGAGAGGGAGTTCGGCTACAAACCACCTGTATCTGTCCCTAGTGGACCGAGCGTGGTAGTACCGACGAAACGCCCTAGAGGCCGGCCGAGAAAGACGCCGGGAGACGAGGGTATGGTGAAAAAGAAGACGAAGGCCAGGAAACGACCTAATCGTAAGAAAAGGAAAAATGTCTCGCTGAGTGAAGGCATTACGTATGGGAAGGTGCCCGCAGTGGCTAAGCGGAATCCGGAAAGGGCTGTACGTAAAGCCGGGAAAAATAAAAGGCTAACCGAAGGCGTTAGACGCAGTCCCCGGTTGAGGTCTGCCGTAACCTAACTCAGTACACAACGAGCTGCTGCGTGTTGTCCGCCATAGGCGGGTAACATACGTTCCACGGCTGGAGATGTCGAACGTGCCCTCCCCGGGGAGCTGTATCCCGTGAGCGGCGGTCGGATTAACCGGTACATTCGCTTTGAAGCGTTGTATACACCGCCAAACTCCAGCAGATAGCACTCGGGTGGTAGGCCACGTCTCGCATGTCGAGTCGAATGTTAGTTCGGATCTAGTTCCCTAGGCGGCGGGAAAACTCGGAACTAGGTCACCGGATAGCCACGGCGGGATCTCGCGGGGCGAGATGCGTGACGTCATACTGGTCATAACTAGAGCGGACTCGTGGTGGTTAGAC
Organism: Acholoe squamosa; assembly: GCA_949317995.1. Taxonomy (NCBI): domain Eukaryota; kingdom Metazoa; phylum Annelida; class Polychaeta; order Phyllodocida; family Polynoidae; genus Acholoe; species Acholoe squamosa. The sequence goes on from OX439042.1 coordinate 13,569,490, forward strand.
GCCACCCGTTTTTGCTCTAGTTAGTGTTGGCAGTTTACAGGCCCCTAGCTGTCGGTTAGCTTGCCTAACAACAACCTTTTGTTGGACGAATCCTTCGGGAGGAGTCCAACACAGACGCCAATTCATTTGGAAGTCGCCCTCAGTGCCATGGCACAGGGGACGATTGACGCCGCGCGTCAGACTGCCAACGTTCTGTTGGAGCTAGGCGAGGACCCGAAGGTCCCGTCTCGGGTCGAGGAATCTATGGATTCTTCGACAGAGGAGGCCGCCCGGACGCTCTCGGCTATGGCCGAGGCCACCGACCGGGAGAGGATGCCACCTCCACCACCACCACGCCCGGAGCGCTCGTCTGCAGCAGCCGCTTCGGGTAGCAAAGTGGATGTCCTGGACATTCCAATGTATCCTCCGGGATTCAAGACTCGGATCGAACGTATGGCACACGTCGATCGCGAGGCCGGTGTTGTGTACACTTCCTGGGGGACCTACATCCCCATGCACGCCTCCATGTTCGGATGCGGACCATTGGCGGTGGAGCAGGGCGTGCCCGAGCCCATACCAGATGATTTCAAGACTCTGGTAATGGACTCGTGCAGTGACGAGTTGGCTGACAATATGCCAGTCTCTTGGCTTCGCAACTACCTGAAGTTAGCGGAGAAGATGGCGGTCAACGAGAGTCTGGCCCGAGCTGTGTTGATCTCCGAGGGCATCACCCGAAAGGCCTCGGAGTTAAGGGAGTCTGAATCCGACATGGATACAGACTCCACAGTCACCTTGTCGTCGGTGGAAACCGACCGGGTCAAGCGATTGACCCGTAAACCTGCGCCTAAGGGTCCTCTCACTGAGAGTGATCTGGAGGCTGAGGATGTCCGCATCGCCGTCGAGAGGTCCACAACTGAGACCGACCCAGCTGCCGACATCCCGAAGGCACCTGGCAAGATCTCGGAAGAGGACATCTCGCGCCAGCAGGCTGCTGTGGAGGCAAAGCGAGCCGAGCTTGCCAAGCAGCAGAAGGAGCTCACCGCAGCTCGCCGGGCCCACCGCAAACAGCAGGCCCAACAGAAAGCCAAGGTCTCTTCCGACTCTGACTCCCCGGTCAGCGGAAGGAGAAGCCCTCTTACAGAGGACAGGAATCCACGGGAGTCGGATTCCAGTCCTGAGATGCCGGCGCAGCCCACCAAGGTTCAGCGCCGGAAGAAGAAGAGCGGAGCGAAAGCGTCTCCGGCAGAGCCCACGCCCCCCACCAAGCCGAGGGGTAAGGGTCAGCCAAAGGCGCCCGCTTCCACCACCACACCCTCAACCACCACAGTAGCCACCTCGGCTGTAGCTTCCACTGCCAGCACCAGCGGAAAAGGCGCCAAATCCTCTGCCAAGGCTTCGGCTGGTACCACCACCACCAGCCGAGCGAGCAGTAGGGGAGCTGGTATCTACACGGACAGTGAGGATAGCGACAGCGATCCAGAACTGCCCGAGTCGGCCAAATCTGATTTGGAGTCCGTGACAACGTGGGAAGAGATGACCACGGATGTCCCGAAGGACGACAATCAGAAATGGATGTGGAAGAATGCAGCCGAAGGGTTCAAAGAACGGACTCCTCGCTGCTTCGCGGACTGTGCCTATGACACGGTCCACTACATGTGTCCCGGCGCCGTCAATAAGGACGGTGACAGCGATGACGAGGAGTGGATGAAATCCGGCCCCTCGGATACGCCTGTAGGTAAATTCTACCTCATTTGGATTGATCAGCTGAAATCCAAATTGGGGTCGATTTACAGCTACGAGGCCCGGACGAAAGTTCAGTGGGCAATGACCCAATGGGGACCAACCGGCAGCCGCCGACGGTGCCCATTCGAGTCATGCCAGCTGGCTCTCACGGGTGAGAAGATGTTCGAGACGAAGCCTCGCTTCGCTCGCCACATTGTTGAACATCACATGCACCACAAGCCTGTGATGATGTGTGTGCTTGGGGACCGCCCGAGCAAACATTGTGATGGCTCGTTCAGCACTCACCGGCGCCGAGACATGGCTCTGCACTTGCAGAAGGCCCATGGCATCGGCCTGGAGAAAACCAGGAAACGAGCCATCAAGTGCTTCAACGAGCTCCTAGCTAACTGGGCCTCGTTGAGCGCTAAAGACGTCAAGGAGCAGGCATTCGAGACCGGATTCTGCTCGTGGAAGAGCGGCAACTTGTTGACCTTCTTCCAAATCAACTTCTCGTCCACGAAATTCGGGATGCCCAGTGAGGTGCACCTGAAGGTGAAAAAGTGGCGAGGGGATGATAAGCGAGAAAAGGCCAAGGCCCGCTCGAAGGGTCCCGGCGGAGGCACAACAACAGCTACCGGTGCTTCCAAGAGGACCCGAGCAGACCGGTCCGTGAGCCCTTCGGGTGGCAAGGACCAGCCAAGACCAGCTAACCCAGCTGATCGTCGCGAGTCGGGACAACAAGTCTCGGCTCTGGATATGCCCAGCAACCAGGCCCGTAGGGCGGTTAGCCAGGCAGCCACACCGGCGACTCCAGCCACCACCTCTACACCTGCACCCGCGGAACAACGCCCGGGCGAAGCCTCTGGCAGCCAGGATGATGGGGGCGAAATCTTCGCTCCCCCATCCGGGTATTCGTCTTGGTGGGCCGGAGAGGGATCTTCCGGCAAGCGCCCCACGTATAGTGAGTACGCGGCGAAGTTCCCCGCTGTGGGACCAGCTGGACCCGAGTCGCAGGTTCTTACCTCCCTGGGTCGGACCAAACCCCGTGGTAGAGGCCGTGGTGGGCTGGAGTCCACCCGAGCTTCCCCGGGTGGTGGCCGAGGCCGGGGCGGTCTAACGGTTGAGGGCCCGTCTGCTCCTCCAGCAGGTACTCCGCCTGCCTCAGTGGAAGCCACCGCGCCTCCACCAGTCATAGTTCCACCAACGGGCCCTTGGGTACCCCTGATGGAGCTAATTTCGGATACGCTGTCAGGTCTTCAGGATCCGAACACATTTGTTGACCACCGAGATGTCCAAACGGTTCACATCCAGAACGAACTGATGGCGGAGTGGCAGGCATTGCACCGCCAGAAGTCAGTCGACTACTGGCGGGCGATGACTGAAGCCACCCTCAATCTGGTATACGAAATCCAGAAGAGGGAGGAAGACAAGATCAGGCAGCTGGAGAAGGACAGAGTCCAAGAGGCTCTCGAATCCTGCCGGCGTCAGCAGAAGGAAGCTGAAAAGCTTAAGGAGTTTCACCAAGCTGAAAACGCCAGATACATCCATAGGTTCAAGGAGGCTGACCTCAAGTTTTTCCTGGCATTCGGGAAACATCTGGAGGAGTGGGACGGCTTACCGTCGTCCCTTATCTTCATACCGGATATACCCCCGGATGCCCCACCGGTCCCGGCTACTCCACCGGTTCCGGCCACTCCACCGGTCCCGGCTGCTCCGCCAGTTCCGGCAGCTCTCCTGCTCCCGCCCCCTACTGTCACCCGGACTGTTCCAACTGCCACGGTTGCTCCACCAGCATCCGAGGCAATGGACAGTCCATCCGCGGTGATGAGGGCCTTGAGCTTGGAGAGCGATACGCCCAGCGAGGCTTCCGCGGCGCTCTCTGTGAGCAGCTGTAGCAGCTCGGCTCCATCTGCCTCAGTGGAGTCGGCTGAGAAGATGGACACGGATCCGGAAGATCTTTAAGTGACCATCTGACGGTGTCTCCTTTGTACCCGAGGGTAAAAGCATTTAACATGCCAGAGGCACTGTTCCTTACGCTGGACTCCTAATATCTGGAACGTAACCTGCAGCGAAGATGGACGCTAAACCCGACACGCCAAAAGGGATTACCACACCTACCCAGGGCTCCATCTTCCCATCTTCATCAGGGCACATCACAACAGCAACGTGGCTTGCCACCACACATATGTCGCCGGATGGAGCTGCAGAAACCAGTCGTTCCAGATTCGCCGGAAGTCCGGTATATTGTAAGGGTGATCCTGCTACCCTGGTAGGACACCTATATTTATCAGTATTATTATTTTTGTATAAATATATTTTCATACCAAATCTATATTCTTGTAATTAAAACAAACAAAATTTTTTCTCGGGTTATCTACCCCACCTCGGGTCGGTTAGTTAATACTGTAAAATTTTATTCATATCACCTGATTACTCGTCTACTACTTTTTAATGCGTCTCGTTTATAATAATAACACTATTGTAACACTGTTACTACATATCACCATAGGTCGATGGTGCATAAGGCGCCACTTCCTATTCGTTATTATTAATTATCATTACTTCGGGTTATATGCGACGATGCCTCATTATGTACATATTATTTATAATGCCCCTAGATGTTCTATATCCTATACGAACTGTATATATAGACTTACCTATTTGTGTATGATATTACTGTATAAAGCTAAACAATAGGTATTTGTTAATCACACCTAACCCTAGGTATAGTCTAGTGGGGGTGGTGTAGGGGCCGGTATCGTCATATATATATTAGTGCCGTTCATCCGAGAGACATGTTCGTGTGGTGCCTGTTCCTTCTATGCCAGCTAGGTGTCGCTTTGTGATACCCCGTTGGTACAAGAAGGGGCGGCACCATGCCTCGCGTCCAGCTCCTACTAAGGAGCCGGACGAGCGGCAGAAGGTGACTGGATCTAGTCCAGTCCAGACGCGCAGTTTAACCTGTAGACTAGAGTGCAATAAAGTCCTACCCGAGAGGTAGGGGTTTCTGGGGCTTTGCCCAACCCGAACTACTCGTGTTGTGTTGGTATTTCTAGTGGTAAGCGAGCCAAAGAGCCACCCAACATATAAGTCAATACGAACCATTACACTGGTGCCGTGACCAGTTGGTTCGGGGGTGGTGCGCGGCCACATTGGCCGAAAGCCTCGGGAAACCCGAAGCGGATCCCCCCAGCCCTGGGCTAGAGGGATTCGAAGAGGATGACTTTGCATCCCAGCATCTGTTGTTAGACTGGAAACCCAGTCAACAACAAATGTATAATTCAGCGGGTGTTCGAACTGTTTTTTCGACACCTGGTCTGATGGACGGTGCCACGGGTGATGGTATCGTAAACTTGTATCCGGGTACACCCCAAATGGGAGTACCGGATACGGGATTGTTCAAGGGAATAATAAAACCCCCAACTTTAGACCTGAGTGATTGGTCCCAAGCTATGACTAGCAGACGCCAGCTGTGTCCTATTGTACCAGCAGGCTCGGCTAGTAACTTGGGTATGCCAGTGGCACCAAACCCTGGAAAACGTACTGCGACCCCCCCAGAAGCAGTACCAGATGGTGCAAACGAGGTACCCCCATTAATGACATCGTCGGACCATGACAGCGACGATGGCAAAGCCATAAGGGACGCAAAAGTCCTAGGCGTGAATGCGAAGAATAAGCCTAGGGGTACTGAACCGAAAAGCTCGGAAAGGCATCACCTAGGCCGATCGCTAGACGAAGGCTTGTCTGACTCCATGTTTAATCCTGGAGGCAGTCGCAAGTCTATATACGGACGTCGGATGGGCCCCGGGTATAAAACTACCCCGGCCTATTTGAAAGCCAAAGAACAGGTAGAGTTACAAGCTAAGCGGCAACATGAACAATTCATGGCGGCCCAATTAAAAATAGAAGAGGAAACTAAGTCTCGGATCGGAAAATTACGTTCCAATGAGCAGGAGGCGATTCTAAAAGAATCTGACCTAAAGTATCGTCTAACTTCGGCAACCCATCGTTTGGAAAGGAAGGAGAGAGACGAACGCGAGAAAGAGAAAAGATTGGCCGAGTTGGAACTCGAAGAAGCCAATAGACTTAGAGCAATCGATAAGGCTAGAGCCGAAGAAGTTGCTAAGGCCCGGGATGTAAACAGATTACAATCCGAGTTGCATGCTATGGAGGAGAAGCTAAAGAAACTTCAACTCCGAAAGGCGGAGACAGAGGCCAAAATGGTCTCGGAACAAGCCGAGATAAGGAAGGAGACCAATGAGTACCAAAGGTCTCAGAAAGAAAAAGGTGAAAAGTACCGCTTACTAAAGGATACTTTTAAGCGAGAGGCTTTAGCCGCTCAGGAAGAACGAAACCGAGCTGTGTCGGAAAATGAAAAGATTCGATCCGAAATCTTAGCAGAAAACGCACAGCTGAGGGAGGAACAGCGAAACCTGACCACAGATCTAGCTACCCTCACAATAAATAAGTCTGCCATGGAGAGTTATTTACAGGAGCAGGAGCAAGCGAATGCCCCTCCGGCGAGTAAGGACACAAACCCGAACTCGACTTTCGTTAAACAGGGCGACCCAGTCTCCTGTTCTACGCCGAAGCATCCGCCGTATAATCCTTTTGTCAATGATAATGCGACGCGGAATGTAGATCAAGGGGGAGTTTATATCAGAACCCAAGATAAACATGGCCGAACTAGTAGAGTCCGGATAAGTGAAGTCCCCATAGTCCACAATTTGGACCCGGACTATGTACCACGGGAGGCCTCTGACAGTAGTGCAGAGACTAACGGATTCCACATACATGTGGATCCGAGTGACAGTGTGGGGTTGGGAGCTGGTAATGACAGCAACCAACCCAATCCATCAAACGATGGCAGTCATCCGACGGGTAACCAGCCTTTAAGCGGCGGTTATCAAAGCGCACAAGGAGGGGGCGGTACCCCGGGTACCACAGGCTACAGTGGTACCTCGGGTCCCGGCACTAACCAGGGTGGCGCGGGTTATACGAACCACAGTGTGCCACAGTGGACGTATACGCAGCCACCACCACCACCTCCACCGGGCAATACGAGCTTCGGTGGTATAGGGGGCAACCGAACCTTGAATGAAACAAAGGCGGTTGAATGGAGCAAACAGCAATGCACTAGATTGATGTATGCTCATAATTCTGCCCGAAGGGTAGCCGTTATTCCAAAAGAATATGACGGTACTCGACCTTGGAAAGAGTGGTTTGAAGACTTCATCGATGTGATGAATTGTAATGGGTGGACCCCATACGAGGCCAAGCCACATCTGGTAAGATGTTTGAAGGGCGGCCCGGCTCGCATGGCTGTAGAGCAATGGCGGACCTGGTATGGTCTCGTTGGAAGTTTTGAGCAGTTGGTAGAATCTGCTAGTGGACTGTTATGCAACATGGTCAAGGAGGACCCGATGGTCCGTTTCAAGAAACGTACACAGAAGCCTAACGAAGCTTTCCGAGCATACGGTATGGAGCTCCATGCCCTGCTAAGCAAGGCCAGACCCGGTACTGAAAACCAGGACTGGTATATGGACGATTTGATCACACAATTCGTCAAGGGTCTGAGAGACCGAGATGAGCAGATTGCTGCCAGGGATGCCTGGAAAGAAGGCGTAACGCTTCACGACATATTTAATGGTATAGATATGGCCGTGAAGAAGCGAACGATGTTAGCCGGAGACATGTGTAGAGGCAAGGAGAAAGGGTGCTCTGTGCTAAAAGTCAACTTTAAAATTAAGATCACTAGCTTTTCAGTGATATATTGCATGAGAAGATACTCTTGTTAGTTTTAGAGGAATCGCTTGCTAAATATGTGTAGGTATGACCAATTTCTGAATGCCAATAAGCTCTATATCTAAATGCTCATGAGATACATCGATAATTAGCATAATTTATGCTAATTAGCTAAATTAGCATAATTTTTCATTCTTTTGCCCATAACTTTTGATCTAGAAATGATATTTTCATTCTGTTTTTACCCTAATGAACCTTGTGGGAAGTTCCTTCTAATGGAATCATCGATTTTTATATTTAGAATGAAATCATGTTTCATGGCAACAGAAATCAACAAAAATGCCTATTTAGGCCAAAAAAAACGTTCTTTTTACATGTCTGATTTGGAACCTTTAGGCCCAAAATAGAATGTTTTATCAATAATCATTGAATTCTCCGTAAAAAAGTACCCTAGAGCAAATTTAGGCATATTTTTCTTATTCTAGCCCATAGTGGTGCCCCCTGGTGGCTAAATTAGGTACTAAATCCCGCAGGAACCCCCATTTCTGCTTGCTGGCTCACACATACCGAATGCCAGCAGCTCGGCTCCCCTGGTGTCAGTAGTCCAGCAGTCTGGGGCGCAAGTCCCCTCAGACGATTTCGAATTGATTGAAATCGAACAGGAGGACGGAACCTTCTGTTCGGTTCAATTAAGGAAGAATACTACGGGTAGGAAGTATATTCCAAGGAAAGCTCTCAATAAGCCAAGGGACTCTAGACCACCACCCGAGGTCAAGAGTGACCCGAAGGCCAGTGAGAAGGCATCCAAACCTTTCGTAAGCGCCGATAAAGTGAAGGGTCAGTCCCCGGACATGACCAAACTTATGGAGGACATGTGTAAGAAAATTACAGATGCCATCCAAGCCAGTCGGCAAAGACCCCGAGTGGATCGCCGAACTGTAAAGTGTTTCAGGTGCCAGCGCATGGGACACTATTCATCTGAGTGTACCGCTGCTAAACCGGTAATGGCTGCCTTCTATGAAGCCGAAGACAATGGCGAAGGAAGGGAGAACACTACGGATTCCACTGACGTGGAAAACTAGTGGGGGTTGTACCAACGGCATCTGATATGACCCCAAGGAAGAACGAATGCCAAAATGCTACCGGGGGTGACCCGGTGGAAGATTTCGAATCAATTACACCTGGAGGCCGGGTGGCCGGGGGTGCGCACCCCTGCACCTTGGCCGGGGCCGGGGACCCTAGTGTTTGTATGTATGAGAGTGAATATATGGAGGCGAGTGGCCACACTAGGGGAGAGGAAGGATGGATCAAAGAGTTGATCCGAGTGTGTGGGACATGCCTTCCCCCAAGTCATCCGTGTCTGGAATTCCTGAGAGGACTCGGATTGAATCTTGGTGATTCGGGAGACTTTCGCCAGTTTACCAGTAACCCCTCACCCTTAGGGGGGAGACGGTGGTATGTACCCATATCTGTGGAAGGCCGGGTAGGAGAATTCTTGGTGGATACCGGAGCTAGCCACTCCTGTGTGTCCAAAAGGTTTTTCGACTCGGTGGCCAGCAGCCATGAGAACCTCAAAACGGGGGTAAATGCTTGCACGGCCGACGGAAGCAGCATGCGTACATTTGGTAGGACGTTTATGCCTATCCGTATAGGAGGCAAAGAATTTGTTCTTTCGCCAACTATAGCAGAGGTTAGTGATGACGGAATCCTCAGACTGGATTTTGCAAGCTTATACGGGGCCGTCTTGGACCCGAGGGACGGTATGATGAGTATACGGAACCCGTATGGCTTGCATGTCCAATGCGTATTGAGACAGGTGTCTTCGGTCGCATCAGTGATACATACGGTGAAGATCCCACCGGGTACCACTTGGGATGTCCTTTGTGGCGGGTCCATGGCTCAAAGGGATGAAACTGGAGTCTATGAACCCGATACGGTGTACTTGTCGAGCGTCGGGTTAGACTCAGTGGATACATTAGTGGCTAATGCAGCTTGGACTGTATTACCCATGACTAACCGAAGTGGTTCAGTAGTCTATTTGAGGCGAGGCGACTGTATTGGGAGGATGAGCTCGGTAGAACATGTCGCCGAGGCCAAATTCAATAAACCACTGAACCCTGTTAGTAAGCATCCTTTGGATGAAGAATTCCAAAAGCTGATTGATCAGTCTGATTTAGAAAATACGGAGGATAAGGATTGCCTGGCGAAACTCCTACAGAAGTACGAGAGTGCTTTCGGTAGGGAGGGAGGACCGGTGGGTAGATCCGATAAGGTGTTGCACACCATAGATGTGGGCAACGAGAAACCTTTTAAAATTCCGTATCGTAGACTTCCTCTAAAGAAGAAGTTAATTTGCGAAGAGGAAATACAAAAACAGTTAGACCTAGGGGTAATCGTGCCCAGCTCGAGTCCCTGGTCCAGTCCTGTTTGTATGACCACTAAGAAAGACGGTACAATCCGCTTTTGTGTCGACTACCGGAAACTGAATGGTATAACAAAGAAGAACTCGTATCCTTTACCAAGGATAGACGAGACTTTAGATAGCTTGGGCGGAAACCAATGGTTCTGTACCTTGGATTTACAGTCCGGGTATTGGCAAATACCGATGCACCCCGATGACAAGGAGAAGACAGCATTCTCCAGTCATATGGGGCTATTCGAGTATAATGTCTTACCCTTCGGATTGTGTAACGCCCCCGCTACATTCGAGGCTATGATGGAATCCTTACTGAGTGATCTTTTGTGGAAGAAATGCCTGGTTTACTTGGATGATGTGGTGATGCAATTGGGGCAGCTCTCTCTCAGGTCCAAGGGGGAGTCGAAGTGCCAATAGCATTTGCTAGCAACACGTTAAGCAAGACACAGCGAAATTATTGTACCACCAAGCGAGAACTCCTCGCTGTGGTGGTGTATATGAAGAAGTTCAAGCATTTCCTTTGGGGAAGTGACTTTACCTTAAGAACCGACCATTCGTCTCTTAGGTGGCTCCTTAATTTTAAGGACGCCGAGGGGATGATAGGACGATGGTTAGCTCACCTATCCGAATTCGGATTAGAGCATAAGCAAATAGAGCACCGACCCGGTACTAAACATATCAATGCGGATGCCCTGTCGAGACGACCCATCCGAAGGTGCCAAAATGCCACTTGTGATGACTGCGGGGCCCACAATGCTGTGGTAGCCGGGTTGGTATTTAATCACACCACCCCCCGTATCCCCTGGGAGGAGGCTGTGTGTAGCTATCTTGATTGGTCCCCGGAGACCATCAAGAAGTTCCAACAGTCGGATCCCACCACTGCGCGCATAATGGAATACCTACGGTCAGGTATTAAACCGGCAAGGCCGCTAGTATCCCTAGAAGATAGGGAGGCGAGGCGGTTGCTAGCCCAATGGACCGAGCTAGAGATCCGAGACGGCATACTGTGCAGGTGGAAGACAACTCCCACCAATGGTAGGCTGTTGCAAATAGTGATACCCACCCCGATGAGGAGGGATATCATGTATTATTGCCATGGCCATCAAACAAGTGGCCATTTCGGTAAGAAAAGGTCAATAGAGCGCCTACAAAGGCGTTACTACTGGCCCGGTATGAGAGGCGACCTGCTTCGGTGGATCGCCACTTGCCCGGATTGCTGTAAAAACAAGCCGGGACCCGGCCTGGGTAAGCAACCCCTATCCCAGGAATTGTTTGGTATCAGATTCGCTCGAGTGGCGATAGATATCATCAGTGGAATTAAAACGACGCCCCGAGATAATACTTGTATGATGGTCGTAACCGACTATTATACCAAGTACACTCGGGTGTTCCCCCTTCCTAACCACAAAGCCGCCACGTGTGCGGAGGCATTTGTGAAAGGCTGGGTGCTACATTTGGGTGTTCCCCTTATGATGCACAGCGACCAAGGAAGGGAGTTCGAGTCGGAGCTATGGCAGGAAATGTGCCATTACCTAGCCATTTGCAAGACCCGAACAAACCCATACCGACCACAGTCGGATGGGCAGGTAGAGCGTTTCAACAGAACCCTCATACAAGTGCTAAAGCCCCTGGTCAATACCCACCAGGACGACTGGGATGAACAGTGTGAGTTTGTGGTACATGCCTACAACAACACTGTCCATTCATCCACTAATTGCACTCCCAACCTGCTAGTGTTCGGCGAGGACATCATAATGCCCGCCGACTTAGTGTATGGAGTGGTTGGTATAGACCCGGAGGCGCCCTGCACTGTGTTGTTTGTGGAGTCATTAAGGGACAGGTTCAAACAGGCATACGAGGCCGTTCGTAAAGAACTGCTGAAGAGTGCGAAGTGGCAGAAGGTGGGTTATGACACCAATGCTAAACGAATTCGTTTTAATGTAGGGGACAAAGTCCTAAGGTATTATGAGCCGCTGGAGAAGCTGAAGCTCGTAACGCCTTGGGAAGGTCCGTTTAAAATAATTCGTGTCATCTCCGAATCCACGGTGATGATGGAGGACTGCCTAACTGGTAGGAAATGAAAGACAAATGTCGGAAAACTTCGGCCCTGGAAGGGACGCGAAGAGGCGGAGAGGGAGTTCGGCTACAAACCACCTGTATCTGTCCCTAGTGGACCGAGCGTGGTAGTACCGACGAAACGCCCTAGAGGCCGGCCGAGAAAGACGCCGGGAGACGAGGGTATGGTGAAAAAGAAGACGAAGGCCAGGAAACGACCTAATCGTAAGAAAAGGAAAAATGTCTCGCTGAGTGAAGGCATTACGTATGGGAAGGTGCCCGCAGTGGCTAAGCGGAATCCAGAAAGGGCCGTACGTAAAGCCGGGAAAAATAAAAGGCTAACCGAAGGCGTTAGACGCAGTCCCCGGTTGAGGTCTGCCGTAACCTCCTACAGAAGTACGAGAGTGCTTTCGGTAGGGAGGGAGGACCGGTGGGTAGATCCGATAAGGTGTTGCACACCATAGATGTGGGCAACGAGAAACCTTTTAAAATTCCGTATCGTAGACTTCCTCTAAAGAAGAAGTTAATTTGCGAAGAGGAAATACAAAAACAGTTAGACCTAGGGGTAATCGTGCCCAGCTCGAGTCCCTGGTCCAGTCCTGTTTGTATGACCACTAAGAAAGACGGTACAATCCGCTTTTGTGTCGACTACCGGAAACTGAATGGTATAACAAAGAAGAACTCGTATCCTTTACCAAGGATAGACGAGACTTTAGATAGCTTGGGCGGAAACCAATGGTTCTGTACCTTGGATTTACAGTCCGGGTATTGGCAAATACCGATGCACCCCGATGACAAGGAGAAGACAGCATTCTCCAGTCATATGGGGCTATTCGAGTATAATGTCTTACCCTTCGGATTGTGTAACGCCCCCGCTACATTCGAGGCTATGATGGAATCCTTACTGAGTGATCTTTTGTGGAAGAAATGCCTGGTTTACTTGGATGATGTGGTGATGCAATTGGGGCAGCTCTCTCTCAGGTCCAAGGGGGAGTCGAAGTGCCAATAGCATTTGCTAGCAACACGTTAAGCAAGACACAGCGAAATTATTGTACCACCAAGCGAGAACTCCTCGCTGTGGTGGTGTATATGAAGAAGTTCAAGCATTTCCTTTGGGGAAGTGACTTTACCTTAAGAACCGACCATTCGTCTCTTAGGTGGCTCCTTAATTTTAAGGACGCCGAGGGGATGATAGGACGATGGTTAGCTCACCTATCCGAATTCGGATTAGAGCATAAGCAAATAGAGCACCGACCCGGTACTAAACATATCAATGCGGATGCCCTGTCGAGACGACCCATCCGAAGGTGCCAAAATGCCACTTGTGATGACTGCGGGGCCCACAATGCTGTGGTAGCCGGGTTGGTATTTAATCACACCACCCCCCGTATCCCCTGGGAGGAGGCTGTGTGTAGCTATCTTGATTGGTCCCCGGAGACCATCAAGAAGTTCCAACAGTCGGATCCCACCACTGCGCGCATAATGGAATACCTACGGTCAGGTATTAAACCGGCAAGGCCGCTAGTATCCCTAGAAGATAGGGAGGCGAGGCGGTTGCTAGCCCAATGGACCGAGCTAGAGATCCGAGACGGCATACTGTGCAGGTGGAAGACAACTCCCACCAATGGTAGGCTGTTGCAAATAGTGATACCCACCCCGATGAGGAGGGATATCATGTATTATTGCCATGGCCATCAAACAAGTGGCCATTTCGGTAAGAAAAGGTCAATAGAGCGCCTACAAAGGCGTTACTACTGGCCCGGTATGAGAGGCGACCTGCTTCGGTGGATCGCCACTTGCCCGGATTGCTGTAAAAACAAGCCGGGACCCGGCCTGGGTAAGCAACCCCTATCCCAGGAATTGTTTGGTATCAGATTCGCTCGAGTGGCGATAGATATCATCAGTGGAATTAAAACGACGCCCCGAGATAATACTTGTATGATGGTCGTAACCGACTATTATACCAAGTACACTCGGGTGTTCCCCCTTCCTAACCACAAAGCCGCCACGTGTGCGGAGGCATTTGTGAAAGGCTGGGTGCTACATTTGGGTGTTCCCCTTATGATGCACAGCGACCAAGGAAGGGAGTTCGAGTCGGAGCTATGGCAGGAAATGTGCCATTACCTAGCCATTTGCAAGACCCGAACAAACCCATACCGACCACAGTCGGATGGGCAGGTAGAGCGTTTCAACAGAACCCTCATACAAGTGCTAAAGCCCCTGGTCAATACCCACCAGGACGACTGGGATGAACAGTGTGAGTTTGTTGTACATGCCTACAACAACACTGTCCATTCATCCACTAATTGCACTCCCAACCTGCTAGTGTTCGGCGAGGACATCATAATGCCCGCCGACTTAGTGTATGGAGTGGTTGGTATAGACCCGGAGGCGCCCTGCACTGTGTTGTTTGTGGAGTCATTAAGGGACAGGTTCAAACAGGCATACGAGGCCGTTCGTAAAGAACTGCTGAAGAGTGCGAAGTGGCAGAAGGTGGGTTATGACACCAATGCTAAACGAATTCGTTTTAATGTAGGGGACAAAGTCCTAAGGTATTATGAGCCGCTGGAGAAGCTGAAGCTCGTAACGCCTTGGGAAGGTCCGTTTAAAATAATTCGTGTCATCTCCGAATCCACGGTGATGATGGAGGACTGCCTAACTGGTAGGAAATGAAAGACAAATGTCGGAAAACTTCGGCCCTGGAAGGGACGCGAAGAGGCGGAGAGGGAGTTCGGCTACAAACCACCTGTATCTGTCCCTAGTGGACCGAGCGTGGTAGTACCGACGAAACGCCCTAGAGGCCGGCCGAGAAAGACGCCGGGAGACGAGGGTATGGTGAAAAAGAAGACGAAGGCCAGGAAACGACCTAATCGTAAGAAAAGGAAAAATGTCTCGCTGAGTGAAGGCATTACGTATGGGAAGGTGCCCGCAGTGGCTAAGCGGAATCCAGAAAGGGCCGTACGTAAAGCCGGGAAAAATAAAAGGCTAACCGAAGGCGTTAGACGCAGTCCCCGGTTGAGGTCTGCCGTAACCTAACTCAGTACACAACGAGCTGCTGCGTGTTGTCCGCCATAGGCGGGTAACATACGTTCCACGGCTGGAGATGTCGAACGTGCCCTCCCCGGGGAGCTGTATCCCGTGAGCGGCGGTCGGATTAACCGGTACATTCGCTTTGAAGCGTTGTATACACCGCCAAACTCCAGCAGATAGCACTCGGGTGGTAGGCCACATCTCGCATGTCGAGTCGAATGTTAGTTCGGATCTAGTTCCCTAGGTGGCGCCGCAGGTGCGGCGGGAAAACTCGGAACTAGGTCACCGGATAGCCACGGCGGGATCTCGCGGGGCGAGATGCGTGACGTCATACTGGTCATAACTAGAGCGGACTCTGGTGGTTAGACGCCACCCGTTTTTGCTCTAGTTAGTGTTGGCAGTTTACAGGCCCCTAGCTGTCGGTTAGCTTGCCTAACAACAACCTTTTGTTGGACGAATCCTTCGGGAGGAGTCCAACACAGACGCCAATTCATTTGGAAGTCGCCCTCAGTGCCATGGCACAGGGGACGATTGACGCCGCGCGTCAGACTGCCAACGTTCTGTTGGAGCTAGGCGAGGACCCGAAGGTCCCGTCTCGGGTCGAGGAATCTATGGATTCTTCGACAGAGGAGGCCGCCCGGATGCTCTCGGCTATGGCCGAGGCCACCGACCGGGAGAGGATGCCACCTCCACCACCACCACGCCCGGAGCGCTCGATTGCAGCAGCCGCTTCGGGTAGCAAAGTGGATGTCCTGGACATTCCAATGTATCCTCCGGGATTCAAGACTCGGATCGAACGTATGGCACACGTCGATCGCGAGGCCGGTGTTGTGTACACTTCCTGGGGGACCTACATCCCCATGCACGCCTCCATGTTCGGATGCGGACCATTGGCGGTGGAGCAGGGCGTGCCCGAGCCCATACCAGATGATTTCAAGACTCTGGTAATGGACTCGTGCAGTAATGGACTCGTGCAGCTGTCGGTTAGCTTGCCTAACAACAACCTTTTGTTGGAAGAATCCTTCGGGAGGAGTCCAACACAGACGCCAATTCATTTGGAAGTCGCCCTCAGTGCCATGGCACAGGGGACGATTGACGCCGCGCGTCAGACTGCCAACGTTCTGTTGGAGCTAGGCGAGGACCCGAAGGTCCCGTCTCGGGTCGAGGAATCTATGGATTCTTCGACAGAGGAGGCCGCCCGGATGCTCTCGGCTATGGCCGAGGCCACCGACCGGGAGAGGATGCCACCTCCACCACCACCACGCCCGGAGCGCTCGATTGCAGCAGCCGCTTCGGGTAGCAAAGTGGATGTCCTGGACATTCCAATGTATCCTCCGGGATTCAAGACTCGGATCGAACGTATGGCACACGTCGATCGCGAGGCCGGTGTTGTGTACACTTCCTGGGGGACCTACATCCCCATGCACGCCTCCATGTTCGGATGCGGACCATTGGCGGTGGAGCAGGGCGTGCCCGAGCCCATACCAGATGATTTCAAGACTCTGGTAATGGACTCGTGCAGTGACGAGTTGGCTGACAATATGCCAGTCTCTTGGCTTCGCAACTACCTGAAGTTAGCGGAGAAGATGGCGGTCAACGAGAGTCTGGCCCGAGCTGTGTTGATCTCTGAGGGCATCACCCGAAACGCCTCGGAGTTAAGGGAGTCTGAATCCGACATGGATACAGACTCCACAGTCACCTTGTCGTCGGTGGAAACCGACCGGGTCAAGCGATTGACCCGTAAACCTGCGCCTAAGGGTCCTCTCACTGAGAGTGATCTGGAGGCTGAGGATGTCCGCATCGCCGTCGAGAGGTCCACAACCGAGACCGACCCAGCTGCCGACATCCCGGAGGCACCTGGTGAGATCTCGGAAGAGGACATCTCGCGCCAGCAGGCTGCTGTGGAGGCAAAGCGAGCCGAGCTTGCCAAGCAGCAGAAGGAGCTCACCGCAGCTCGCCGGGCCCACCGCAAACAGCAGGCCCAACAGAAAGCCAAGGTCTCTTCCGACTCTGACTCCCCGGTCAGCGGAAGGAGGAGCCCTCGTACAGAGGACAGGAATCCACGGGAGTCGGATTCCAGTCCTGAGATGCCGGCGCAGCCCACCAAGGTTCAGCGCCGGAAGAAGAAGAGCGGAGCGAAAGCGTCTCCGGCAGAGCCCACGCTCCCCACCAAGCCGAGGGGTAAGGGTCAGCCGAAGGCGCCCGCTTCCACCACCACACCCTCAACCACCACAGTAGCCACCTCGGCTGTAGCTTCCACTGCCAGCACCAGCGGAAAAGGCGCCAAATCCTCTGCCAAGTATCTACACGGACAGTGAGGATAGCGACAGCGATCCAGAACTGCCCGAGTCGGCCAAATCTGATTTGGAGTCCGTGACAACGTGGGAAGAGATGACCACGGATGTCCCGAAGGACGACAATCAGAAATGGATGTGGAAGAATGCAGCCGAAGGGTTCAAAGAACGGACTCCTCGCTGCTTCGCGGACTGTGCCTATGACACGGTCCACTACATGTGTCCCGGTGCCGTCAATAAGGACGGTGACAGCGATGACGAGGAGTGGATGAAATCCGGCCCCTCGGATACGCCTGTAGGTAAATTCTACCTCATTTGGATTGATCAGCTGAAATCCAAATTGGGGTCGATTTACAGCTACGAGGCCCGGACGAAAGTTCAGTGGGCAATGACCCAATGGGGACCAACCGGCAGCTGCCGACGGTGCCCATTCGAGTCATGCCAGCTGGCTCTCACGGGTGAGAAGATGTTCGAGACGAAGCCTCGCTTCGCTCGCCACATTGTTGAACATCACATGCACCACAAGCCTGTGATGATGTGTGTGCTTGGGGACCGCCCGAGCAAACATTGTGATGGCTCGTTCAGCACTCACCGGCGCCGAGACATGGCTCTGCACTTGCAGAAGGCCCATGGCATCGGCCTGGAGAAAACCAGGAAACGAGCCATCAGGTGCTTCAACGAGCTCCTAGCTAACTGGGCCTCGTTGAGCGCTAAAGACGTCAAGGAGCAGGCATTCGAGACCGGATTCTGCTCGTGGAAGAGCGGCAACTTGTTGACCTTCTTCCAAATCAACTTCTCTTCCACGAAATTCGGGATGCCCAGTGAGGTGCGCCTGAAGGTGAAAAAGTGGCGAGGGGATGATAAGCGAGAAAAGGCCAAGGCCCGCTCGAAGGGTCCCGGCGGAGGCACAACAACAGCTACCGGTGCTTCCAAGAGGACCCGAGCAGACCGGTCCGTGAGCCCTTCGGGTGGCAAGGACCAGCCAAGACCAGCTAACCCAGCTGATCGTCGCGAGTCGGGACAACAAGTCTCGGCTCTGGATATGCCCAGCAACCTGGCCCGTAGGGCGGTTAGCCAGGCAGCCACACCAGCGACTCCAGCCACCACCTCTACACCTGCACCCGCGGAACAACGCCCGGGCGAAGCCTCTGGCAGCCAGGATGATGGGGGCGAAATCTTCGCTCCCCCATCCGGGTATTCGTCTTGGTGGGCCGGAGAGGGATCTTCCGGCAAGCGCCCCACGTATAGTGAGTACGCGGCGAAGTTCCCCGCTGTGGGACCAGCTGGACCCGAGTCGCAGGTTCTTACCTCCCTGGGTCGGACCAAACCCCGTGGTAGAGGCCGTGGTGGGCTGGAGTCCACCCGAGCTTCCCCGGGTGGTGGCCGAGGCCGGGGCGGTCTAACGGTTGAGGGCCCGTCTGCTCCTCCAGCAGGTACTCCGCCTGCCTCAGTGGAAGCCACCGCGCCTCCACCAGTCATAGTTTCACCAACGGGCCCTCGGGTACCCCTGATGGAGCTAATTTCGGATACGCTGTCAGGTCTTCAGGATCCGAACACGTTTGTTGACCACCGAGATGTCCAAACGGTTCACATCCAGAACGAACTGATGGCGGAGTGGCAGGCATTGCACCGCCAGAAGTCAGTCGACTACTGGCGGGCGATGACTGAAGCCACCCTCAATCTGGTATACGAAATCCAGAAGAGGGAGGAAGACAAGATCAGGCAGCTGGAGAAGGACAGAGTCCAAGAGGCTCTCGAATCCTGCCGGCGTCAGCAGAAGGAAGCTGAAAAGCTTAAGGAGTTTTACCAAGCTGAAAACGCCAGATACATCCATAGGTTCAAGGAGGCTGACCTCAAGTTTTTCCTGGCATTCGGGAAACATCTGGAGGAGTGGGACGGCTTACCGTCGTCCCTTATCTTCATACCGGATATACCCCCGGATGCCCCACCGGTCCCGGCTACTCCACCGGTTCCGGCCACTCCACCGGTCCCGGCTGCTCCGCCAGTTCCGGCAGCTCTCCTGCTCCCGCCCCCTACTGTCACCCGGACTGTTCCAACTGCCACGGTTGCTCCACCAGCATCCGAGGCAATGGACAGTCCATCCGCGGTGATGAGGGCCTTGAGCTTGGAGAGCGATACGCCCAGCGAGGCTTCCGCGGCGCTCTCTGTGAGCAGCTGTAGCAGCTCGGCTCCATCTGCCTCAGTGGAGTCGGCTGAGAAGATGGACACGGATCCGGAAGATCTTTAAGTGTCCATCTGACGGTGTCTCCTTTGTACCCGAGGGTAAAAGCATTTAACATGCCAGAGGCACTGTTCCTTACGCTGGACTCCTAATATCTGGAACGTAACCTGCAGCGAAGATGGACGCTAAACCCGACACGCCAAAAGGGATTACCACACCTACCCGGGGCTCCATCTTCCCATCTTCATCAGGGCACATCACAACAGCAACGTGGCTTGCCACCACACATATGTCGCCGGATGGAGCTGCAGAAACCAGTCGTTCCAGATTCGCCGGAAGTCCGGTATATTGTAAGGGTGATCCTGCTACCCTGGTAGGACACCTATATTTATCAGTATTATTATTTTTGTATAAATATATTTTCATACCAAATCTATATTCTTGTAATTAAAACAAACAAAATTTTTTCTCGGGTTATCTACCCCACCTCGGGTCGGTTAGTTAATACTGTAAAATTTTATTCATATCACCTGATTACTCGTCTACCACTTTTTAATGCGTCTCGTTTATAATAATAACACTATTGTAACACTGTTACTACATATCACCATAGGTCGATGGTGCATAAGGCGCCACTTCCTATTCGTTATTATTAATTATCATTACTTCGGGTTATATGCGACGATGCCTCATTATGTACATATTATTTATAATGCCCCTAGATGTTCTATATCCTATACGAACTGTATATATAGACTTACCTATTTGTGTATGATATTACTGTATAAAGCTAAACAATAGGTATTTGTTAATCACACCTAACCCTAGGTATAGTCTAGTGGGGGTGGTGTAGGGGCCGGTATCGTCGTATATATATTAGTGCCGTTCATCCGAGAGACGTGTTCGTGTGGTGCCTGTTCCTTCTATGCCAGCTAGGTGTCGCTTTGTGATACCCCGTTGGTACAAGAGGGGGCGGCACCATGCCTCGCGTCCAGCTCCTACTAAGGAGCCGGACGAGCGGCAGAAGGTGACTGGATCTAGTCCAGTCCAGACGCGCAGTTTAACCTGTAGACTAGAGTGCAATAAAGTCCTACCCGAGAGGTAGGGGTTTCTGGGGCTTTGCCCAACCCGAACTACTCATGTTGTGTTGGTATTTCTAGTGGTAAGCGAGCCAAAGAGCCACCCAACATATAAGTCAATACGAACCATTACACATGTATCATGCAAGCTCTATGACATTGATACACTAATCATGTAACTTTTTCTTTTCAACTGTGACCCCCCATTTTTATTTTTCCAAAATATTTATATAGATATCCTCTTTCCATCCTGTGAGCCTTGTGGAAAAATCAGCAGTACGTCAGTAGATATGGGACACTATATGAAAAAAAAGTCTTTACCATTCATTTCTATAGTTAAGTCATTTCACACTTAAATTGTCATACTGGAAAAGTAAGTACCTTGACATAGAGATTTTCTTGCATTTTGCTATTGTTTATATATAAACCTAATATAATCAAGAGTTATTTGAGGTTATCAGCAGCAGAACCATATCCTGTCACGGGGCCACATTTGTCTTTAAGCGAGCTAATCCAGCCCCTATGTGCCCAGCATCGTTATTATGATGACATTCTTTTTTTACACTTGATGCATTAACCCTTGTGTTCTATATTTTCATTCTGGCCAAAGAACACAACAGAACAAAGTCTGAGATGTTTTCAAGCCCTGTATACCATTTGGGATTCCACCTTTACAGCACAAGGTATTCATGTGAAATCCTTGGAAGTGAAATCACTTTGATCATAATGAAACCAGAGAATGCATGTAAAATATTTATCAAACAACTCAATTGACAAAATGTCCAGAGTGATGACTTTAAGGGGTAATTGTGACAGGGGGAGGGAGGGTCGCCCAAGTGTTACATAGAAATAATATGCTAAATGCCTCCATGACAAAACTCATGAATTTGTAAAATATTCAAACATCTTTTGTTGTTTTCTATCAAATTCATAAATAGATTAGGCCAATTACTTAAAAAGCCAGTATATTGCCGATTGGAATGCAAAAATATCTTGATCCTTACTATTGCATTCCTTAGGGGGACGGGGTCTGACCAGAGTAACATTATTAGTGAGGGGGTGGGTCATTCTCTTATGAATTGTTACAAGGGGTGGGGGTTAAAGAAATTGCCAAATATGTGTGACGTAATATGTGAAGTCCTGTTAACACAGCATAATGTCCATCTACTAGCAGCATTTTTCAGCATAACTATAGCTTGCAAATATTATGTTCTCCTTGACATTGCACAGCAATTATAAATTGTGAACCATAACAAAAATGAGACCCATGTACTTTTTTTTTGGTTTGAAATCAATCAACAAAACGTATGTATTATATCTATTGGATTGCATCTGGATTAATGCAGAATACACTTAGGCTATGAATTGATAACTGCCCAAATTCTGCAGTCTGTGTAACCACTGCATGGGGGTAAATGACCAGAGGCAGCTGCTGCTGTTGTGTATTTAGTCTATAAATAACACTAGATGCAGTAAGCGGATAGAAGCCTCTCTCTGTTACGAGTCTGTCTATATCCAATACCTGCCTGTCTGGCTTTACCAGACATACAAAAAATATTTAATCCCTTAAGACTCAAGAGTGGTCCAAAATCTTTGCCTCTCAGAATTGAGGCAAGTAAAATGTTTGCAAGCATCTTTTTAAATATATATATATATATATATATATATATATATATATATATATATATATATATATATATATATATATGTGTGTGTTTTTTTTTGCAAAACTGCTTAAGCCCATCCCATTTACTGTGACATTTTTTTAAGATGGTATTAGCGGAGTGTTACAATGATATAACAAAGCCCATAACGGAGAAAGTTGGGTGGATGCCAATTGTATGAATGGATTTCATTAGTCCCCAGCTGGACATTTAATCTTAAATCAATTTTGAATGCTGATAGCACCTGCAAATGTGCTACCAGAACCCTTTTCAGAGGTTATGATGCTTCCTCATAATAGTTTCCTTCTAAGAAAAATGGCATAATCTAGGCAAAAGGTCATCAACGAACCAAAACCCAGTTAAGGGAGGACCTCCGTGTGTGGATACCATAATAGACAGCCAATCATAGAGCTTAGCGCTGGGAGTACTAGAACACCAATCAGAGTCAAGCAAATGGCCCCAAGGCCAGTTACCTGTTATTTCAGTCTGTATAAAACCTGATCAATATGGATGGTTTGTGGCAACTATATTTCCATGAGGCATGCAAAAAGTGGAAACTCAACAGTAAATGCAGTATGCTGGATACAGTGGTAAGTAATCTCGGGCACAGATATAGCACTGAACTATACCACCTGCCCTTCAACACTGTTTTAGACCTCTAATGCATAGATGGATCATGCCTATTGGTCACCATGATGCATCTATGCAGTACTCATTGGTACATCATGCTTACCATTTGGCATGATGTATGCATAGATCAGCAGCCATTAAGTGGTTCAATAAATTACTCCTGATTCCCCTGTACATATTGAACAAAAATACAAAATATCCTTTATACCAGTATCCAAATGAAAACGGAGATTCAGAAAGAGGAAACTGCAAAACCTAAATACAGGTAATATTCATCACTGTTTTATCTAATTGCCATTTGGCATTGAGGTAGAAATCAACTCGAGCAGTGCTCAAAGCAACACTAGTGCATCACACACAGAAGACATAATGGATGTGTCAACATGGGTGGATCAAGAGAATATATTATGCTAATAAGAATCTAACTAGTAATGTAACTCGCTATCATGGGAATTGTGTTCTCCAGTACTGATTTAAAATTCGAATAAAGAAATAACAGTCTAATAATAAGCTTTATATTTTTATCGAGACAATATTTCTGAGGTTGCCTAGCAGACCTAGAAAAAACAACACTTAACATATATGTGAGAGATCTTCAAAATGAGTGTTGTTACCAGGATTGAGATATTTTTACTACTCTCAATATTTCCTTAGCATATTCCTTATGATGCTATATATGTCTTGAATGGTCAACCCAGATGTCAAGCAAAGTTACCAAGATTTGAGGTGAAGTCTTGAGTCTTGATAGTGTCATGAATAACAGAAATGGATAAACTGCATGTCCGACCATCATACTCACACACATTCATACAGCAATCATCATGACCTCATATAGAAATAAACCGTCATGCTGGCAGCCTCGCCATGGACGCAGAGCATTTCAACTCAATATTAGTAACCCAGGCATGGTGGGCAATAATTGCATCCTGTTGACCGGAACGGTTAACATGCCATCAAGGACAAGCACTTGTTTTTCACTGTAACGGGTTATGTTATTTATCAATAAATGCTTTATGCTCGGTATGGGAAAGATACAATTTCAATGAGTTTTTACAATGTACAGTATCAGCTCACTTCCTGTCCAAACTGTTCATAACAGGCAAACACCTTTTCCAGTATGTGAGTATTTTCAGTGGGTGTAGTAATAAAACAACATGAGATGGAAAAATTAGTTCAAGCTGTATTTCAACTTGCACTGTGCTTGTTGCCGTAGGCTGGTTGAATACGAGTAGGACCAGCGCAACCAAAACAAATCTTCTTGGTCAGTTTCGAACCACAGTACGGTTGGAATTTTTATTTCTTTTGTTAAGAACATGGAGTAAGAAAGTGGTTATGGACTGGGAAGGACATAACCACGTTGTTCACTCCTAAAGCACTGTTTCATAGATATTCTCAAATATTCTAATAGGCTACCTTTTTACTTGAATCGTGGTCTACATTGTTCAAATAATATATTTTAATCGCAAGGCTACTTTTTAAAACGTTAGCAGTTCTAGTTTAAAAGAATGTGAGGGATTATTTTCTCTTGGTGTATGCCTTGAACCAGCAATATGCCAAAGGGTTGTGACAAGGTGTCATGGTAGACGATTGTTGGTAAATAAACGCTACTTTTAGGCTTACATTTCTTGAGGTTCTAAGCGTTTAATGATACATATAAGATTGATGAAATGTTTTTCTTTTATGCCAGAACAAGGTGAGACTTTCAATCGTATAACTCCTTCAACCAGATACAACCAACGTCTCCTCTTGTTCTGGAAACTAGCAAAAACATTTCATTGATCTTATCTTCAATGGCCAAGGGGTATTGTGGGTGATCATTTTTCAACAGCTTGAATGAAGAGAATACTGTTGAAAGAACAAAATCACTAAGTATGAAGAATTACCTAAAAATGAGTTCTAGAGGTGTCCTCTGCCAGATCTTTCCACAAAAAGTTTGCTTGAGTATGCCAACATTTATGTTTCAGGGCTCACCAGACAGCCCACCACACTGGAAAAGAAAACTACTTAACTTTATGATTAATTGTTTCTAGTTTAGCCAAGGATATCCTGCAGGCAACTATGGGCGGGGATAGTGAAGACTAGCATCAGAAACAGCAGGTGTGACATTAAACCATCAGTGTAGCTTCCCCTACCACCTAATTACTGCCTATGTGTAGTAACGCCTATTTATTCTAACCCTTAGGAAGAGGAAAGTCTGATGCCCTTCTCACTATTATTGATGGGTCATTCCACTAATGTTGGATTTTACTTTAAGGTAAAGTTTCACATGCACATTGCAGTTTCTAAGCTTGAGATCACCAGGTTATAAATATTTAGAGCTGCTCAGAATAAGCTAACATGAGCTATGGAGATAATCTGAGACTAAGCTCCCTTCAGCAGCTATCAGCTCCCACTGCCAGGTGTTCTCTTCTGTAAGCACTATCATATAGAATTTGATGTCAAAGGTGCTTTTCTAGTAGACTTTCCAAGCTTAGCCCAAAATAGTTACAATCAATATCCCCAAGCTTCATGGAGCCGAATCTAGACACTTCACTCAATGATCTGAGATTGTGGAGCTGTCACTATAGTTTGATATTGGCCAACAACATAATGTTGACTATAGCATATGCTATAGTTGTGTTCAGTCCCAAAGACTTGTATAGAATCATCTAATATGCCCGTTAGTAAGCTGCACTGTAATAAATAACTTTTAAATATACCAGGGATCCTTGTAAAACTGAATAGTGAACTACTGAAAATTATACAACAGGGAGCCAGTGTAGTTTTTATAAGAAGCTCCAGGTGGCAGCTTGGTGGTACAAAAAATCTCTGTGAAAATAATGACATCTCTGTGAAAATAATGATGGATCTCTGGCAACTTTGAAACAAGGAATCCTTCTTTTTTTACAATGTGTTTTTGGAATCAGAATTAACACTCAAGAGTGCTGCGATCATAGTCCTAAGAAATGTGCAAGGTAGAAGAGGCGTTAGCTTCACATCATTTATGGAAATTATTTGCACTTGTTGCACTTTTATGCAAGTAAACATTAAAATTGATGAATCATCGCCAGGGTCCACAGGTCAATTTCTGTTTTGATTCGAGGGCTCAGCAAAAATAAGTAAAGAGATAAAAGAATCCTACCTTGCTTAGACTATAAAGATTGGTTAAACTGATGTATGTTTATTCAATGATGGGCAAACCCCTAATGTGATTAGAGTGCACCCCACTGACCAACTTCATTTGGAGTGTGAGGTAAACGGAATCTAAGTGTACGGAACTGCAATTGGCCAAACTAATGTTCAAATTAGCTGACAAGTTCAGCATACAACCCCAACTCCTAGCTCAAGTCTGCACCTGAGGTGATCTCAAGAGAAAATTTCCCGTATATAGAAGGCTGAAACAGAAATTTAAAAGGAGCCCCCTCTATAGAGGGATTAAACTCTACCCTGAGCCCTGTAGCGGTGTTAGTCTGTATGTCAACATCCCCATGATGGCAGAATGTCAAAACCCGAGGGTTTTACCCTTGAGCTGGACCAGCCCAGTATGCAGTATGAACCCTCCTCAAACATTCTACCAATCATATTCATCTTCTGTCTGTCGGTCACATTCATCAACAATCATGTAAGCTCTGCAGTAGAGCATGCATATCTATTATCATAGATTTGTCGATGTGGTCTTAAGGCTAGACTACAGCTACTAAGTGTGTCCATATTGGTTTGGTAGCATATTTATTGATTTGACTTATAGCTTAATCACATAACAGCCTTTTCGCATACAGCCTATTCCAAACTATATACTTTCATACTATATTATATATCTCCCTGGAACTGCCTCGGTTAATTTTCTCTATTTAATGTGAGCCCCTTTTTACCTCTGCAAGTTGGTCACATCAAACTCTAAATCAGGCCACTGTTGCTGCTGAGTATATACCTTTCAATTCCAGATGTACCATATATGTGGTATATGCTGTCAGCCCACAAAATTACCTTTAGTCTACATAATGGTATCAGTTAAACACCCACACAAAAGTTGTACAAAATGGTATGTCCTTTGGTAAGATTGCACTTCTCGAGTACTCATGTACTGCTGGTGAGCTACCCACTGGCATTGGTTCATCAAGATGACAAATGATTCACATCCATATAAAGAGGGTTATACAACATACTGACCGAGCAAGACAATTTATAGTCGGGAGGAGAGCCCAGCTCTCCAGCCCCCTCTGCATTTCACAGGTTAATTATCTACCATTAGTGGGAGAGAGGGAAAGACATACCAGGGCAATTAGTACAAACTGATAGTGAATGTTTGCCAACCCCTCAGGCATTGATCATTGACATTTGTCCAGGATGGTACCGTATGATAATATGTAGCACCTGTAAAGTTTGACTCTTGCAAAGGCCCTAGGGCATAAGAGAATCCCCAATCTTCTCTGTTAAACTCTCCAGGCCTTTTTCATCCAAAATGTTATATGACAGAATTCGAATTTGATTTTAACAGAGTGAGATCATTTAACTAGAGCCAAAATGGCAATAAAATACTTACGACTAGTAAATTGCAAATCAAGTCTGCCATTCCATGTAGCTTACACTCTGTGCTGGAGGTGTGTGTTCAAACCCGTGCTAATAGTGCAAGCCTGGGGAATCGCCTCAACAGCAGTGCATTCATGTGTCATACAAACCCTAGACGTGTATGACACATGAAGATATTCTTTAAGACTAATAGAGATACTACATTTAAATACTGTGTTGCCCTTCAATGGTTAATGATAAGGAAGTGTAGGGGAGAGTGGTCAGGAAACCTCCAGATACATCTGTTGTCTGTTCTAATTTCTGGAGTGGTTTGAGTCATAGTGAGAAAGGACAATAAGGGAAACTGGAGTGAAGACCTTCATACAGCCAGGCTTACAGTATTATTAGTATTGTCATAGCTGTCTCTCCCATCATGCCAAATAGGTTTATTTGCCGTCAATCGTAATCATGTAGAATCTGTGGTTTTCACAGAGGAAGAACCAAACAAAGGGGATTGGGCCAACCTTAGGGCAGCAGGAAGATCATTTTGTCTGAGAATAAATCAGGTGAATAGGGTGGACTTTTGTAATGTGTTTGGTGTATAATGCCTATATCTTATCTTTCATGAATTCACTCCTTTTCTTAGGGTTTTCTCTCTTTGTCTTAGCTTTTACATCCGAGAGTCCAACCTTTAGGGGTGATGCACTTCCAACCAGCTAGCAAGATGCACTTATGTATAAAGTGGATAAAAAACAACCCTTGTTCCCCCTATTGAAGTGCAATAAAACTAAATATGGTTGATTGGCAACCCAGCATCAGAAGAAGATAGCTCATCAGATCCAAAGCAATCCTACATTTGGAACATTTCTGGTTTTGTAAGCATGAGACCTAAATACCACTTGAATCTTTTTTTAAACAAAATTCAATTAACTCTACTAATTTAATCATGAACTTTACTGTGCAATCAGAATTATGGCAACATCAAAAATACTTTGCAATAACCTCGAATATGATGATTGAATTTCAGACATAATCCATAGCTGTTGGCTTTTTGAAATTTTGAACTTATCAACCTTAATCCTCTATTGGTCTCTGTTAATTATCAGGATTAAGAGACTGCACTGGTAAGAAAAGGTCTTCCAGCATGAACTTATTTTTTAGCAATCCATATTAGAAAAGTGAAAGTGGAACTTTGTTAACTGACTTTCCTAGTTTAAAAAGAGATTTAAAAGGATGTATACTTTGTAACAAAAGAAAGCATTTGATATTGTAGGTTCAGATTGATTTAGGCAAATAAAAAAAGACAAATGGATATCAGGAGGGACAATACCTTAATTTACTACTCTGTCTCATTGACAAAGTAGAAAATTTTAAGTCATTGAGAGTTAATCATATAATGAGGGACTGACGAGTCGAAGCAGCATTAACAACTTATAAATGTCTGTCAATCATTACATACCAATTAATCTACCATGCCTGCCAGTGAGCTGTGTTGTCATTTGGCGGCTGGAGAGAAGAGTGCAAGTGAAAAAGAGTTTTAGTATTGCTACAAGCTATCTCATTAATAAATGACCATTCACTAGTATTCTAGAGAGAGTGAAGATGCTATTCCTATTACTGACACTCTTTTTCCCTCTACAGTGACTGCCTAAAGGTCCACACATTGTATCTATGCAAGACATTAGCCTTGAAGGGCTAGACAAAATGTGCAATGAAAAGGAAGGAGGTACCTGGTCCCGTCTTCAACATTTGCTCTCTCGTTTCAACCAGGCTAAAAAGGCAAGAGAATCATACAGGACTAGTGAACTGCGAATCAGCTCTGCCATTAACTGCAGGATCATTCTGTGCTGTTGTGTTGGATGGCAGCAAGCATTAGCCCTCTCATTTGCTGCATAGTGCTGGGAGGTTCTGTTCATTTTCATTGAAGACACAGAAACACAAACCTGCTATTTTTAACCAAAGTATTCATGACCCAGTTGGGTTGATAAACAATGAATGGGTTGACTTGATTAATGGAAGAAGCATTTGCAGTAAGAGTGACCAAGATTCAATAAAGCACTGTGTTGGCCTTAATGCTGTAAGGATTAGTTTTTCAGAAGGACCCGAAGTCCATCTATTATCTGTGTTGATTTAAGGGAGACCCTGAGGCCTGAGGATGGACAAAAATGGAAACAAATAATGAGCAATACATAATTATATAAGTCCTTTTTTGCTGTGATAGTAGAGTTGTTCTCTCTACTATTTGCACCTTGCGCACCTGTAACTGCACATGTGCAAAGGGGTACTTTTCAGCTACCTGTAGCTTGTCGTGCATGCGCCCAGGTTGTGTTGGCGCATCTGTGGCGCACCAGAAGCTCTAAACATTCTTGGTGGCCCAGCTCCCTTAATAATGAGACTTTCGACACTGCATCATGGATGAGCGCATCCAGGCCATGTCCATTATTTGGGCCATGACGTCCGTGAGATGGCGTTAGCACTGTCGGAAGTTCACAATGCATCACCTTTATAGCCTATTGTTAGTGTATGGTGGTCAGTGGACCATGAGGTCGGACTGAATTGTCCTTAAACAAGTATATACACTATCGTCCATGGTCAGTGAACCATGAAGTCGCACTGAATTGTCCTTAAACATATATATATATATATTATATTCTATGGTCAGTGAACCATGAGGTCGGTCACTTTGGTCCCTTACATTATATTTTCACATAGCTGGTGATCAGTGGACCGTGAATGCTCTCATATAGTTTTATGCACTTATGCCTCATATTATAAACATTTATATAATCTTATGTTGCAATTTATGGCATTGAAAATACTTGGTAACACTGCCCTCTTCAATTTGCCTCGAAAGCAAGTAAGCAATGTTACAGGCTCAATTATTAAGACTTGTCCTCCTACTGTAGTATCTTTAATGGAGTTAGATAGAACTAGATGTCATTGATTGCCAACTTGGCACCAAGAGGAGGATATCTCATCAGAGGGGAAGCAATTACCTTCAGACCAGTTCTGGCTTTTGTGAGCATGACGCTGAAATACAACTTGTATATGTTTGTAATTATAAGCTGTGGTCTAATAAACACTCCTTATTGACCGCAGAACGTTACTATGTAATTGCTGTTTGTAGGGATTATGGCAATATCAAACAGAAAAGCTTTGCAATTACAGTAATTTCAATTATGGCAATCAATTTTAGATATTGAGTCATAGGTGTTGTTTTTGACTGTAGAACTAATTGAATACAAACCATGCCGTGCAGGTAAAAACCCTATCAAATGGCCCTTATGTAGCAATCACATAGAGTTTGGTAATGCAATGGCTTCCAGAGTAATTAAACATGGGCCTTGAGAATCACCTATAACTGAGCTCATATCCAGGACCTTGTTTCCTGATTATAGCATGCCCTCAACTACGTAAAGCTGCCCTACTATAATTACTTACTTGGGTCTCTCTTACAATCTTAGATCTATCAACCTGAGGCTCCTTTTTCCTAGTCTGGAGCTTAATTCAAAACATCCTGGGATCACGACCCCAGCGATCTTAGGAATAAATCAGCCTTATCCTATTAAGCGATCTTAAGAGTTGACTGGGTTCACATATCCTAGCCAGCACTAAGATCGCATCGATCTTAGCCTCAGCCCTCCTACACTATTCAAAGAAGAACTGACTAGGCACAGGGGTATTTATTTTTATGTTGGATTGCTTCTATTCAGTTTATTACTTAAGAGTCCCAAAATAAAGGAATAGCTGTGGAGTCACTCTTCTTCACAAGAGTGCTTATACCATCGTTCCCCGTCCCCATATATGGGCTAACAAAAGAGCACAGGGTGCAGTTGAACCCCGTACAGTATTCAAGAGTTGTTCCCATGAATGTATGATTTATGCTTGCCTATTAGAAGCAGTGTGCCCTCCCCCCAGGACAAAGAGAGAGAAGGGAAGAATTACCTTACAGTGCACTTAATGCATGAGTAGCCCTAAGAGCCCTTAAGGACACTCAGCAAACATCCTCCCTCCCCTCTTTATGTATGCAGCAGGCTATTCAATCTTTCGATCAGGAGTGTTCCCTGTAAGTGCTCTTGTACTCAGGTGAAACGACTATGCATTTCTTTCATTAAGATCGCAGTGATCTTAGTGGTGGAAATGGAATAGTGAAGTGATCCCAGGACTTGCTATTCTGGACAGGCCTGCAACCACTGCATTACATAGGGTAGACCAGCCAGGTCTTATGATATGTGCCTACACTAAGATCGCTGGGGTTGGGATCCCAGGATGTTTTGAATTAAGCTCCTGGCAAGTATTACACATTGCTATCACAAATAATTTTGATATAAGATATTGTTATTAGTTTAGCTGTAATTACCTTGGTTCCTCATTTAAAGCAAAGGGGTGTAAAAAATATGGACATTTGGTCTCCGAGTAAGGGATTCTGAGCCTGGTGAACCAATAAAAGACTCTGAACGACACCAGTGATACCCGGTCTGATTTAATGCAGAACCAGACAGGGAGTTACAATTTTAAGTGCATGCAGGTTGCAAAAATGATCAACTACAATATCCTTCATCAGGAACTCTCAGCTTTATCATTAATTAAGAACTTCTAGCTGCACCTGCCTTTTAAGCACTACACCAAATAGCTCCTAAGGGGCACTCCCATTATTATGATAAAGACACGGCGAGGATAGTCAGTGGCAGCGAGACAAATGAATATCACTCACCCTCAGCCAAGGTGGTCTGGTCCTTTTGAAGAATTTCTCTGAAGGCAACGGCAACAGGGCAGTGGGGATGCAGGGGATACATCCCCACACTTTTTCAGGGTGGCCCTATAGATTATAGAAAATGACAAAAATCTACACCCCCTCTCCCACACCTATTTGGCTGCTCGGCCCCCACTTGAGGGCTAGACAGGGCTTATCCATTGTAACTTATAAAGCTCCATACAAAGTGACTGGTCTGGTTATCACTCCCGTTACCTTTTCCCTTATTGTGTTATGTATGTGTCTCAAAGACACATACATAGTGACTGGACTCGTTATCAGCCCCACTCCTCTTATCCACTGTAACTTTGAAAGCTCTATATGTAGTGACTGATCTGGTTATCAGCCCCATTACTTTCTCATATTGCAGACGCAAGGTACAAAATAGAACACTGTATGTAGGATGGCTGGTGGTTGAACCATATTCTGATCCCCACTGATACATCTTAGTTATACATGACAACCCGCCACTTATTATGTTCTAATGCCACTATATGTTTCCATTCCTCCATGATTAAATGTGATCACTGACTTTCCCACATCACATTTGTATCACATCAATACAGTGTGTCTCGCTGTGATGTTTAATACTGGTAACCATCAGAGTTGCTATATGAAGGTGACAAACAAGATCATGTAGCTTCCTAGGGTGGGTATGGGTAGGGGGGAGTCCATGACAGGTCAAGCTGGTGACCACCGTGAACCGTTGTGTATATTGATACACTAACCATAGAACACAGTGTAATTTGGTCATCATGTTGCTATGCAATTGAAGTCCATAAATATTACCACCTGGTTACATTCACCATATACCTTTTTCTGGCAACAACATAACCCTAAGTTGTTGCCTTTGTATGTTCTCCGTAAATTAAAACAAATTTTTATGTTGGATTGCTTCTATTCAGTTTATTACTTAATTGCAGAAGTAAAATTTCTGTTAGGCTTCATTGAAATTATGTCAAGCTCTAAACAACCTTATATGGAGAGTTGGAAATGTTGTTAGGAAAATGTATATTTGCCTCTTTGAATCACAACATGAAAGTGTTGGAAATATTGTTCAAGCTAAAGAAACGCTCTTGAAATTAGTCGCTGTTCTTCTGTTTCCAGATATTGTCTTTTGGAGTCAGGACTTGGAATTGTTTTTTGTAACGGACAGAGATGGACTTCCCATGCAATTTGGTGTTTTCAAGGGACTACCTGAAGTCCGTGGTTGTTTTTGACACTTCAACAGTCCCTCAGCAAATTACCTGCTCATCGCTTCTTATCGATGTTGCTTAAGGTCAAATCCCACCTGACACCTGGCTCCAGAAATTCTGTAGACTTGGCCTGTTCCATACTAGGGCCTTGCTGAGACCATATAACACATAGATTCTTAAACATATTTTGAATCCCACAATTAATTAAGACCCAGTATACACTGTAAATAATAACTGTTGAATTTACCAGTACAATAAACTGAATATGAACCACTGTAATTGTATTGAGTTAAACAGTGTAGTTTTTACAAGAAGCCCTAGGTGGCTGTATGGTGGTACATTTTCAGTAGTGTTTTTGCCATTATTTTGATGACATTTCTTTTAACATTCAATGCAGTAACCCTTGTGTTCTATGTTTCAGTCTGGCCAAAAAACACCACAGAACAAAATCGGAGAGGTTTTCAAGCCCTTGATACCATTTGGGATTCCACCTTTACAGAACAAGGTGTCTATGTGAAATCTTTAGAAGTTGAATGACTTTGACCATGATGCAACCAGAGAATGCTTGTAAAATGTTCATCAAACAACTCAACTTACAAAATGTCCTAAGTGATGACTTTGCTTGCAATTGCAAAATGATTCAAGACAAGGTTGGTCATCAATCAAAAGCTCAGCAGGGCATTTCAAAATTATATCTATAGCTATGGTTTTAAAATTCCCTCCAGATATCGCCTTCTAAACAGTTTGAGCTCTGACCACAACTATCATTGACTCCCCTTAAGGGTAATTCAAATATTATGTAATACCATAAGGGGGAGGGGGATCATGAAGTTTGTTACACTTTGTGACAGGGGGAGGGGGTTTGCCCAAGTGTTACATAGAATAAGCTAAATGCCTCACATGAAAAAACTCAAAGATTTGCAAATATTTCAAACATCTGTATGTTTCCTGTCAAATAAATTTAGGCCAACAACTGAGAAAGCTGGTATATTCTCAATTGTAATGTAACTCGTTCCTTAAATCAATGCATGGGAGGGCTGGGAGTGGGGTCTGACCAGAATTACATAATTAGAGAGAGAGTTGATTATTCTGTGTTTGATAATTGTTACAAGTGGCAGGGGTCCATAAAAAATGGCCAAATATATACAAGGTGCATATTATTTGAACAGCCCTTTAACACAGCAATTGGATTACATAGCAACTATAAACAGTGAACCATATGGACTGCATCTAGATTAATTCAGAATACACTTAGGCTACATATTAATACCTGTCTGAACTCTGTAGTCTGTGTAACCACTGCATGAGGGTCAATGGCCAGGGGCAGCAGCTGCTATTGTGTTTCTAAGTCTATAAATAACACTAGATGCAGTAAGCAGATAGAAGCCTCTCTCTGTTACAAATCTGTCTATATCCACCCTTATTGAGTACCAAATACATGCTTGTCTCCAGGCTCAAAAGTGGTTCAAAATCGTTGCCTCCCGTCCTTGAGGAAAGCAAAATGGGGTCACTGCTCTTCCTTGTTTTCATCAACGACTTGGCGCTGGTTACGGAAAATAAAAGGCCTTGATGAACGCAGATGACCTGGCCCTAACATGCAGCGGGGGAAGTGTCAAATGTGTACATTGACTGATGCAATATGTTGCAACATCAGTTGTGTCATGGTGCGCGGAAAACAGACTCACAATTAACACAGAGAAAACCATCATTATGTGGATACATGGTAGAAATACCCAACTTGAAGTTACAGGGCTTAACGTCGTAATGAATGATATGACACTAAAGGGTTACCATTGACCAACTCTTGACCCTTAAGGACAACTGCCAAAAGGTGATTGGATTAGTCCAACTATGCTTGTACAACTGAGGCGAATTATGAGGCAAACAGCAAGCATTCCTCAGTTGGTACATAGAGTGTGGCAATCTACTGACCTTTCTATCTAACAAACATATTTTTCTCCGTCTCTTAAGTCTCAATTAGCAATGCATTCATACATCAACCCATCCTGATTAAGCCATGATATTCACTGACATATCATTACAAAAATAATGCCTTGGATAAAATAGCTGTAGAGGGCTTTAAAAGAAGAAAACCCCTACTGGACACCGACCCTGCTTCTTTTAAGATGGTCATTGAGCTATATCTGTTTGTACTAAGATGGCCAGTGAGCTATGGTTAGGACAATGAGTAGTTCACAGTCTGGTGGTTCTATTCAGACCTGGTTCCTCATCTACATGAGCTGCTCATACAGCGTGTTATAAACACATGTATCAACAAAATGGGATTTTCTGTATATGACATTGTGGTTTTCTGGGAAGTTTGGCAATCTTGAAGTTTACAATGTAAATCTAATTGATCTGTTGAAGCATGGTGCTCAAAGGATTCTCTAAAAAACCATGCATTTATCTACAACCTATTTTTTATGCCCCACCCACCCAATGAGTGTTGCTTGCAGATCTGCGCATGTTTAAATATGGTAAGTTATAATTGCTAAAAAAGAGAATGCATGTGTACAAAGGATACATTAATGCATAGCTGGCAAGAATCGATGTCTACTTCTGACCCTTTGAGAGACATTCAGTTCCATAGGTAATCATGTTACATGAATTGATTAATGAAAGCTTGGTAAGGGGGGGGGGATCTGTATGTAATATGGGAGCAAATCCATATGTTGCAGCATTGGCTATGCAGCATTGTACATCCAGGCAGAGGAAAGTGGGGGTCACCAATAGAATATACACCACATATCAGACATAAAGAGATGTATTAGCGGGAGGTAGTGGCTGTAGGGAGGGAAGGAAGACATGACACTATCATAACTGTAGCCATGTATGGAACACTATTTTGTCAATAAAACTAGAATCACATTGAGACATTTTGATGCTCTTGGTCTTAGTCAAGAGGAGACCAAGAATAAAGACCCATGTAATTGTGCAGCTTTCTGAACAGACATCACGGCCCTGAAGCAGGGCGATGATACCGGCGTCAGGTGCTTCGAGGCAGGTGATGACACACTGACACCCTACTTCAGGTCAGTAATGATGTGCAGCCTCGTTTTGAGTTGACATCACATGCAGTGTTGGTGGGTGGCCCTTAATCACCCATTGGCTACCGGTAAGCATTGATAGCGAAATATAAAGATTAGGGCTGAATTAGATTGATTGATTGAGATTCGTTTTTTTAGACTGAATGAGATTAGGACCAGGTCCTGTCTTACATTCATACAAATATAAAATAAAGAGAAAATGACATCAAATACCTTAAGGTTAACATAGTGTAGTAATTCATTAATTCAAGTATACACAAAGCTACCATATAATATTGTAGCAACCACTATAGAAGTTGTGGTTATGGCATATAGTGTTTATAAAATTGCAGGATTTTGATAAGAAACCTGATTAAGATATAAGTGTTTACAGAACAGTTTCGGCCTGATGTTATTGGCCTATAGGACCAGATGTTGATGGTCCAAGTATTGACCTGGTGGTATTGGTCATGACCTGATGTTATTGGTCGAGGCATGATGTTATTTGCCATTGCAATTCCAGCAGCAAATGAGTTGTTGATAAAGTTACCTTGTGGAGAGAGGAGTGGGAGGGGGGAAGGGGGAGGAAAGTCCAGAGAAGGGAGTTAAGGGACAATTTGCTTTTTGTTCCATCTCTGGAAGGTTTGTTTATCGTTGATATTTCTTTGCTCAACATCTAAGGAGTTCCAGAGAGTGGCCAGCCTATATTCCAAACTTTTTCTGTATTTGGGGTCTTTGGGCCTTACTACCTTTAATAATTTACCATCATGTGATCTGGCTCTAATCTCCCTAGTATCTATTTGGGTTTTGTCTAAACTTAGATTAAAGGAGGAGGCTCTTAGTTGAATAGCACGCCTATTATTTATGGTGTCCACATTTTCTCTTTCCCTCAGCACTGTGATTGGGTCTCTGCTTCTATAAACACATTTTAGTCCTCTATCTGCAGCAGTCTGAATATAGTCTAGCAAAGTCTTGTTGGTGACACAGTAGAAGATATCAGCATAGTCTATTATTGGCAGTAGCATACATTTGAATACTTTCAAAACAGCTTCTTCAGGAAGAGAATACCGTGTTTTCCTAAACATATATATCTTATGATTTATATTCCTTAAGAGTAATTTGGTATGGATTTTGAAGTTTAGTTGAGCATCTAGGGTAACTCCTAGATATCTATATGTGTGAGTGAGAGCTAAAGGAGAGTTGTTAATATATAATTGTGGTTTTTGTGAGTGGTTCAGTATGGCTTTAGTACCAAAATGCATTATTTTTGTCTTTTTTGTGTTTAAACCCTATTTTTGTTACACCAGATGTTGATTTTCCAGTTCAGTATTTATGGTAATGGCTAAGTTAGGTGTGTGTTGTTTTGTTAAATAAAGAGGACTGTATCATCAGCATAATGTTGACATTTCATGTTTAATAAAGACTTATGGAGGTCATTGATATAAGTAATAAAAAGTAACGGACCCAAAACTAAGCCTTGGGGAACGCCATAGGTTATTTGATGAGGTTTGGATAGGGTATTATTGGCAGCTGTCCTTTGTAATCTATTAGCCAAGTAACTTTTGATAAGATTAGTACTGGACAGTGTTAGACCTAATTTTGTTAATTTTTTAAACAGAATGGAGTGATTTATGGCATCAAAAGCTTTCCTGAAATCTAAGAAGACCGCTGTGGTTGAATACTTGTTATTTGCCTCTCTATAAACACTATTAGTGAATTTTGTGAGGCTATCAACTGTAGATCTGTGACTTCTAAAGCCATCTTGTGAATTCGTAAGTATGTTTAGATCATGAAGGTGGCGGGTTAATTGTTTATGAATGATTTTTTCCATTAGCTTGGTAGGCAGGGGCAATATGGAGATCGGGCGAAGATTATTAACGTCACTAGCGTCATCCCCTTTTGGCAAGGGTTTGACTGTTGCAACTTTTCATTCATTTGCGTATGTGCAGGATGTCATCACTAAATTAAATAAGTGAGCAAAATGTCTGGGAAGGGTCGATATTATGTCTTTTAATACCTGTGACGAAATGTTTTGTATACCACAGGATTTTGTAGTGTTGATATCCTTTGCCAATTTTAAGACTTCAGCTTCTGTAATATGAGAAAAAGTTAGTGTTTGAGTGAAGGTATCACCATCATAGGTCCAAGGCTGTGTTTGGTTAGCAGCTAATTTTGCTCCAATGGTGGCAAAATAGGTATTGATATAATAAGCGGTTTCTGCATGGGGGACAGGGTGCTTGGTGTCTTGGTCAATCAGACTAAAAGTCAAAGAGGAGGGCTTAGGATTTATCACAGAATTTAGAAACCTCCAAAGTTTTCTAGGGTTATTCATGTTGTTATCAATTTGCGATTTATAATACCTGCGCTTAGCAATTTTGCATTGTGTTTTGGTGCAATTTATAAGATTCCTAGCAATGTTATAGTCATCCTCAGAGTTTGTCCTTTTGTATCTTTTCCAAGCCAAGTTCTTATCTTTTATAAGCATCAACAGACCCAGGTCTAGCCATTAGGAACCAGGATAACTTCAAAATCTTATAGAACTACACAGCTGGGGACCCTAAGGATACTGCCCTATGCGGTCCATCAGTGACTGACGGCCATCAGTCAGCGGTTAGTTAGCGGTCAGTTTATCTTGTTTAAATGTATACAAAAGGAATGGTCATGTGACCTTCCATATGAGAAGCACCTTCTAATTTATAGAGTGTGCACTGAAAAAAATGATATTTTAGATGAAAATGTTCTCATTTTCCATGAACTCCATAAGTTATAAATGTCTTATGAATAAAGTGAAATGCTGCATTTTAGGATGAACCATGTATTTAAACATTTTGTTTCATAATGTCACTGTACTAGTGGGTGCACACTGTCTAACATGAGGGCCATGGACTTGTTTTTGTCACTTAATGTAATCTCCTCAATATAGTCAAGTTTTAAAGATAAGGCGAAAAGTCTTGTGCTTCAAGGTTATATTGCACTGAGG
This sequence comes from Acholoe squamosa, assembly GCA_949317995.1. Taxonomy (NCBI): domain Eukaryota; kingdom Metazoa; phylum Annelida; class Polychaeta; order Phyllodocida; family Polynoidae; genus Acholoe; species Acholoe squamosa. Next base: position 13,608,729 of record OX439042.1, read on the forward strand.
GGACACTGAGGCCTGATGAGCGATCCTCAACCCTTTAAGGGCAACTAACGCAGCTGTGCAATATGCCCCTTTATCGTCATGATGCACCAATGAAATGCTGGTGAGACTGCTGCCATCATTTTATTGCAGCATCATGTCGACCGTCAGGAAGTGTATCTATCCCGCAGGGCTGGCATGATGCTTAAATATACTCATCAGGGCTGCATTCATTCATCATGATGCATTAACTGGTCTTAAAGGGTTGTTTGATTTTAATAGATGGCTTCACAGAGAGGAGACCCCCTTAATGACCTTGTGTAGACTTAGACAGAGCCAGACACGGAGTATAGAATCCAAGTAAGGATAGTATACCATATATGACCAATAATCATGAATCATCCAGATTTGTTCTTGTTCTCCCTCAAATAAAAACCTCAAATAAAGTAATATATATGTGTCTTTCTATCATTTATTTTGGTCGGGATGGGATAGAGCTACAAATGGTTTAAGGGTTTTGCCTATCTACAAGGCATATATAGGGAGCTTGGGGCCTAAAACTGCCCAAAATGAGGGTTTTTTCTCAAACAAAAACATGAAAATCAGTGCTGCAACTTACAAAAAATAAAAATAAAAGGTATTTAGGTCCCTTTTGTGTTTTGGTAATTCCTTCGTAGCACAGGGAAAAGACCATATGGGTGTATCTAGCTAAATAATTTAGCTAAATAATTTTTTTTTAATGCTGGGGGTGAAAATGTATGTGGGCAGTTTTACATGGGGACCAAGAGAGACCTTTACATGGCACCCATGCTCTATTATTTATATAGCACAGGGATGAAAAAAATATACCATGCAAAACTTTAAAATGTCCCTAGATGTTTAAAAAGGAAATTGGAACCCTAGCTCTAATAACATAGCCTGAATAATCCATCCAGTTTCATTGGCACGGTTGGGGTAGTTTATCGAGGGGTCAGAGAGAGACCCTTTACATAGTCCTACCAGCCATGATTAATATATTTAACTATAATGTCTTACATGTTAATTGACCTTTCTATAACAGTAACTTGGCCTGTTAGTACCAACCTCCTACTCTCTAGGGCTCCAAATTTATTTTGGACCCCCTGGCAGCCCAAATAACGACGATTCATGATTATTGGTCATATACTGGGTCTGAACTGGAAGTGTAACATTCATTAAGATGAACAACTTGTGAGTGAATCCTATAATGTCAGGTTACAAGGTCTAGTGTAGCTAAACGAGGACATAAATTGGAAAAGACAGCCTGAAACATTTTAAATTGGAAGTTTATACCTAAAGATATGTGAAAAAGCAACAGTGGGGCATAAGGAGATTACCCTGGTTACTGGGAGGTGTTAGTGTTACCAAAAAGACTTGGTATCAACTAATCCTCTGAAAGTGCTACTTAGAACTGCTTCCAGTATAGTCACAAGCACTGCATTTTAATTATTTGTGTACCTTTAAAGAGTGTTTAAAGACCTGTTTAGACGTTCATTTATTGACTCCTACCAACTTTGTACATAGAGAAACTGATACTCCCATGCTAGAAGCTAGAAGACTTTATCATATTAAAATGCTTGCTTATAAAAAAATGGAGGAATATATTAAACCGACTGTAAGAAATACTAGATTCTCCAGCACTCCTGTATTAAATTATAGGAAAATTAATTGCACAGCATATACAAAATCTCCGAGTGTCTATGTGCTCAAACATGGAATAATCTAGAAACTGATATCAGAAATATCAGAGAGAAAGAAAAATTCAAGGCTATATCTAAGAAATGCCTAAATGAATCCATCAATGTATAATTTATATTGTAAGATAACTATACAAGTTGTAAACCGGAATAATATCTAGAAACCTATACTATAATGTGTATGTTAAACAGAATATTTAAGACTATTCTTAGTGAATTCTACACCGACTCTATCAATGTATAACTTAGTTGGAATCTAACTGTACCAGTGCATGTTGTAAAAATCAATTGTAAGTTAGGGGGAGGGAAATAATTATTATTATTGTATTTAAAGTAGATTAGAGTGTCGCAAATTGTTCAAAATATTGTTATTATACTCTTATAATTCTATGAATACTGGTAAGAATTTAAATGGTCAGATCATAACAACATTTTCTAAATGACGATCTGGTCATTAACTGTTTGGTCATGTTATTATCACGGTAAATTACCTTATAACAAGGGTAATTATGTAATATATCACCGTATGTACATAGGTTACTATACAACAATGATATTATATTCAGCGGACTGAGATATGTACACACTGTGCCTATGCCTACATAATGAATGTACCTCAAGTTTGAAGTTTCAACACTGTTTATTGGCTTCTCGAAACACTTAGACATAAGTTATTACAACAAGTCGCCAAGTGGGATAATTGATACAATAGTTATACACAGGTTCAATTGAGTCATAATTGAAGTTCAGGTAGTTTCCATGAAACTATCATATGAAAATACACTAGTCAAGACATAAAATTCATATAAATCAGACATTGCCCAAGGTATTTAATACCTCTCCTTTCAAACATGCTTTAAATACCAAATAAAGTTTAAATCTGTTCAAAAAATTAAGCCAGCAGCACAAACATTTGATCAAATACTGCACTGACACTGGCATGGTGATGGCAGTGTTTTTTTAACCTTGATTAATGATTGATGAGGTGTGGCTTATTTACCCGTGTAAAGGTACCAAGTGAAAAGTGTTTCACCAGATGCAGGACTCGAACCCGCGCTACTTTCATCCAGAGTCCAGTGTGCTAACCACTACACTAATCTGGCTCATCCACTTTCCATACTTGGGAACCTTGTACAGATCAGTCACTAGGAGGTGCAGGGCAACCATACTTCCCCTTGCACTACCCCCCCCCCAGATCCAAGCACTGGGGTGCCTGACACTACCCCCAGCCCTCATCAGCACTGAGGTGCCACACACTACCCCCAGCTATTCACCAACACTGGGTGCCTGACACTACCCCCAGCACCTCCACTGAGGTGCCAGACACTACCCCCAGTAGATCCACGCATGAGCTGCTGGCTACCAACCACTAAGTGCTTGGAACTCAACACCAACAGACATCCAAGGGACTGATCAACCATTTTTCTCAGAAGCGCTGTCCCTGGGGTTCAGGTACGCGTGCATCTGGTGCCAATGTAAAGGTACCAAGTGAAAAGTGTTTCACCAGATGCGGGACTCGAACCCGCGCTACCTTCATCCGGAGTCCAGTGTGTAACCACTACACTAATCTGGCTTGTCCACTTTCCATACTTGGGAACCTTGTACAGATCAGTCACTAGGAGGTGCAGGGCAACCGTACTTCCCCCTACACCAGGATAGAGCCCTGGTGCAGCTTAAAGCAATAGCTAAAGTTATGGATGTGCCTTATAGATGAGGATATCATACGTTGAATGTCATCTCAATGCCTCTTTGCTGCAATTTACTTTGCATATAGATTTTTTACCTACACTGTTGAAAATTTTCCGTAGAAAAAAAGAAGAATCATTGGCAACAATGGATGCCAATCTTTCACCTTTTCTATAGCAGTCACCATTTTTTCAAAGTCACTGTAATTTTTACAGAATTTCTCTGTTATTTCTAAATAATGCCTAAGGGTAATTGATTACAGATTGTCTTGGTTTCAATGCTATACACCATTAACCTTTCATATGAATATTCATCCCCTGGGAGGACATCATGATCATTATGATTATAAATGAGTCATTGAGAGGCACATTATGCCCTTCATAACTTTTGAGTAACAATCTAAGAACAAAGATTACCTCAGAATTGTGATTAATTAGAAACTGCAGTGGTATGCCTATGTATTGTTTTATATTACCACATGGTGGGTGTTTAGGATATCCCTGCTACTCTCCTTTGCTACACAAAGATGGATTATTTTTTGAATATCTCAAATCTATGAAACTACAATGTAGACTTGCATTTTGATAACATGGTACATAAACCAAAGTGCATACTTTTTGAATTTTGCAACAATTTGATCTGTTTAGGGTCTAGGACATTGAAGAAAGTCTCAAAGTGAGCCCCACGGCCACCTAGTGGGACGATATGAAACTTCCAAAAAGACAAAGATTCACAGTATATGCAAAAATGGTACTTTTCCGTAGTGTTTTACACAGATTCACGGTAAAATCACTTAATCTAAGGGTGTTTCACTGTAATAGAAATAACGGTGAAACCCCGTAAGACTTAACAATGTTTCTCTGTAAAATCTACAGAATTTTTTAACAGTGTATATAAAAGAATAATTTTAAAGCTGTACTTGTACCAAGTATCTCAGCATTGTTATTAAAAAGGTCTGTCAACATTGCGATAGAATTTGTAATGACAGAGCATGCATACGCCCATGGAACAAGTAACTAAGTGGGATTATAAGCTGAATGTATAACTGCAGATCTTTCCTAACCTGGTTCTTATTTCAATAGTTTCGATGACAAAAGAGCCTCAAATCATAGTGGGAGGTATAAGAACTGACTCTATACCACTAACTACTTAGTGATAGATGCTATTCATTCCACTGCTGGCTCAATACACACCACTATGAAGTCACAGCACCCAGTAGTAGGGACAATGCAACACACAAACATGGCTAAGTAGTGACCAGCCATAGCTTCCTTGTGGTGTGACTTGCACTGCGTTGCTAAGAAGGCCACTGCTAGGCAATAGGCTATACATAGTATCCCAGCTAGCACTACTCGTGTAATTTACGTCATTCTTACGTGAAAACTGATCGTATTTATGTAAAAAAGACATCATTTGGATGAGTTGTGCTAGCAGGGTATGGCCCACGCACCTGAATGAGTTGACTGGGGCCAGGCAGATTGGTCATTGCCCTGCAAATTTCTGTCAGTCCTAATGAGCCCCCACTCGTTGTCAATTCTTGTTTTTTGTTTCATTATTTCCCTCCTGGCAATAATGATCTTGAGGTATTCGGTCCTGCTGAAATTGATCTGGGCCTGCGGAATGATAAAATTCGCAGGACTGAATGGCCTGCTAGTGTAAGATCGTTTTATATAGACTGACTGTGTGAACACATTTTGAGTTGTAATGCCAGTGTGTCACCATGTACCATCAAGTTTCAATACTCATGCATTTTGCTGCATAGCGATTTATGTCAAAAAGGCAAAGATGGAACCTATACACATGGGAACAGCTATTCAGTCCCTATGGCCAAAGTCCTGGTAAAATTTGGCCCAACTGAAGTAGTAGGGGCCTGATCCTGTCGTGGAAACTGTTGAAACAAGGTCCTGGACAATATCTTCAGACCCTTACTCTAATGCCATTATAGCCCTACCCCTAGCAGTCGCAGATGATGGCACTGATAAGACTGCCCTGCGAAACCATAAAGTAAATTACCAGGTACCATAAGTGTTGATAATACATAGCAGTAGGCCAGGTGCTTACTTCTGTGTTTCAAATTGTAGTGGCGGCTTGCAGCTGTAGTATTTTAGAAAATGGCTTACTTAACACCCAAATACACACAGACAAGAAATTGATGATGGGTAGTGATATCCTCCATCTGTTCTAATAAATAAAATCAGGTTGTGATTAAAGCTTTGATTCTAAACCATGTTATATTTTCATCAAATCTTCGATTAAGTATGTTTTCTTGAAAAAAAGAAATACTTAGATCTCAAGACCAAATATTTTAAGTTGGCTGAATCACAATGTGGTGATGGTGAGTCACTTAACAAATAGAGATATAAATCGGCATTCTCACTGCAACAATAGTAATGATTAACAAAGCATTGATAAAGACTCTCATGGGGCTAAGAAAGGTTAGGGATTAGCCATATGTCATGAGAATTCCCTTAGGCCAATAAAAAAAAGGTTTGTTTGCAGTAACCCGACCAAAAGGGGCAAGACAATTTCTTTTTGCCATTTTAAAGAATTTTGTCACATTTTTTTTTCATATTTCACTGAAAACATGGAAGATCCGAAACTAGTCAGCGGTGAACACTTTAGGTCCTCAAGTTGACGATACCTAAAACTACAGCTTTAGGTAGTCAAAATGACGACTTTAGGTCATCATCCTGACGACCTGAGTCATCAGGATGACAATACTAACAGTACAGAGTCGTCATATTGATGACTCAGGTCATCAGAATGACGACTTAAAGTTGTCATTTTGACTACCTAAAGCTGTAGTTTTAGGTATCATCAACTTGAGGACCTAAAGTGGTCACCGCTGACTAGTTTCAGAACTTCTAGGTTTTCAGTGTTAAAGAAAATTTTCATTACTTTTTGAGGATTTTTCCTTTATCCTTTTCGTGTTCTTCCACTCTTTCACAGTTGTCATTTTCCCGTCATTATTTTACAATGAAATCAAAGAATTTGATACATTCATTGATATGTACCCTAACGTTTCCTATATAAATGTAAAAAAACAACAACAAAAAAAACGACCTACCAACCCTACCTCATTAAGTCATGTTACTGAAAACACACTTCTTTTTTTTGGCCTTAAGTGCCCAATCATCAGATTAATAGAATTAGTTGCTTTTGTCAGCCCCCACATAAAACAGGTCTGTTAAAGAGAGATTTGCATTAGCTGTCTGATCCAGTTTAGTGGCTTATCAAATGCTTTTTTTTTTGTAAATCTTCTTTCTCCCCTCACATTTGATTGACTGCCTGCCACCATGTCTGAAATGAAGTCTTTGAGGGGTCTATATTGTCTTAACATAGTTTTTGGGGATTGCCATCTAAACTATTTGGGCATCATGCTGGTCTTTAAGGTGTGCATCAACCCTCAAAATGTCAGCTTGATATATATGAATGGCAAAGGGATCTGGAGGTTAATTCAAGAGGCTCTGACATTGCTACCTATGCGATGCTACTGATTTTCCTCCCTTATTCCTTACTGCGATGGTAAGGTCAGCCTGCCTTCCTTTCTGATAGCCAGCTACTTTTTAGTGAGTGCTGTTAGCCTCAGCCCTGCTTTCACCATTCCAAGCATAACACACTGTGCACAGTGGCAATAGGTCCACAGAGAAAAAATAGCAGCGGAAGACAAAAAATAGCAGTGGAAAAACTTGTTCTCTTAAGAGTGGCTACACTAGGGTTCTGCTAATTATATATACCCTGTCGAGTGCACTTGACCCTGAAATGTCTTCAAGTATGTCACCAACTAAAGGAGAGAAGGGAAGCATAACATTACTATGCCCTTAATGCATGAGTAGACCAAAGAGCCCTCAAGGACTCTCAGCAGGTTCATCTCATGGTATGAGATGTGCCTACGCTAACATCGCATAGGTAGCGATGGCAGAGCCTTTTGAATTAACCTCCAGTGCTACATCATTGTATCATGATAACCAAATAATTCAACATTAGGGCATGAGGATGTCAGCATTAAAGCGTTGGTTTCTTATCTGTGATGCCATTTTGTGGTATCTTCTTTGATCAGTAGTAAGGGAATGTTATGAACAAGTTAGTTAGGAATCTAACAGCAAATTTGCTATTTGTGGCCTACATTTGCAATCTGATAAAGGTTTCTTGTTCAACCTGGCATCATTAGTTGCAGATTAACATTTTTTAGAAATTTTTGATGTGTTCTATCCTGGCATCTTTGTCATGGCCTGCAGAAATGGCATCAATGGAAACTTCTAAACAATGGGATACACCTTACTCGTAACAGTCATTTAGAACAGCTTTTGCAAGAGCCTCCATAAATAACCAATGCAGCACCTGGTGCTCTTGGTTCTATCATGACATCATAGAATTTGTGGGATAGGTCGGTCTACTGCCTATATGATAACAGATGCAAAAGAGGTCATCATGAAAAATAGGGTTTACTTTTTACAAGATTCACTTTGTGACATCATTTCACCTGTCCAAATATTTTGTGACAACTAGATCAATTTGCTTGCACTAGGAATTGGGTTGGACAAAAACTAGCCATTGAGTGTGGTCTTTGTAACTTATATAGGCCCTACTGCTGAATCTGATACCAGTCTAAGCACATTCACAGAGGCTGATACAGTTAGATGTATACTGACTGTTTTATAATGGCGGACATAGATAAAGGGATATTGAGATGAGCCTTTAACTGCTCACTACATCCTTAGTGTGTTAATTATACACATAAAACAAAACAAGAGCAGCCCCATCTGTGTATATTGATTCTCACATAGTCGGTGTCGGACAGCAGAGGGGCCATAGAGTGCTGGAGTCAGTCCTGTATCACCACTTCTACCTGAATGGGCTTTTCTATTAACATAACAAGAGATTCAAAGTATTCACTTACTAACTCTGGATCGTGTTTCAATAGTTTCCACGACAGGACAACCTCAGATTGTAGTGGAAAGTATAAGAAATGGCTCCATAGCAGTGACTACATAGTGAGCTACAGTACAGGCCTCAAAATATTAGCTGCTATGTGTGTAGAGGCAAGGAGAAAGGGTGCTCCATGCTAAAGGTCAATTTTAAAATTCAAATCACTATCTTTACATTGATATATTGCATGAGAAGATACTCCATTTCGTGAATGTCAACAAGCTCTATGTCTAATTGGTCATGAGATATAGTTAATTAGCATAAATATTTATTCTTTTGCCCATAACTTTTTTCATTCAGTTTTCACCATAGTAAAACCTTGTGGAATGTTCCTTCAAATGGGATCTTTGATTTTCCCATTTAGAATGAAACTCATGTTTCCATGGCAACAGAAATCAACAAAAATGCCTAATTTGACCCAAAAACATGTTTTTTGCATGCCAAATTCAGAACCTTTCCACTCGAAATAGAATGTTTTACCAAAAACCATTGAATTCTCCATAAAAATTAGCCTATAACAGTTTTAGGCATATTTTTCCTTTTCTATCCCATAGTCGTGCCCCCTGGTGGCTAAATCTGGTGCTAAATCCCGCAGTATCTATCCTTTCTGCTTGCTGGCTCACATGTATTCAACGACTGACTCAATACCACTATGAAGTCATAGCACCCAGTCTTAGGAGCCACTATTGGGTAAACAGTGACCAGTTGTACCTCCCTCATGGTCTAGTTTGCACTCCTCTGTTCAAATGAGCATAGGGCTGCACTAATATAGGTGATCCCACCTGGTTACAGGGTTGCACACATGGTAAACTCTCATGAAAATGGATCATAGTTTTATTGTATGTACTACAATTGTAAATTTGATGATGATATCCACACACTGTAGTTTCGCTGCAGCAGGTCCCTCTGCTTGCACTCTGTACCATGCTATATATAGATGTTGAAGTTCATTGAGTGAGTGAGTTATTGAGTTAGTTTAAGCCATTTACCTACGATTTTGTTTACCTCCTATTTCTGTCAATTCTAAGGCAACTGCAGATGGCATGAGAGGTAATATATTTAGCTCCAGGTGTAGAGTAAGGCCATGCCTACTTACACATGACCGCACATACTGCCTCGTCTGGATTAGCTCTACAGATCTGGTCTATAATGGACTGATACAGGTATACATCATATCTATGTGCATAAATACATTCATACTTAGTGGACATGTGTCAGTGGTATCCTGAAAAGCTATATTAGAGGTACATCCTGTGTTAGTTCTGGGTTGTACTAACAGGAATTGAATTAGTGACAAGTCAGTAAAGTAAGGCTACTTAAGCATTGTATTGCAATATGTTATCATAATTCAACTGAAAAATCAAATAGAAAGCTCCTCATTTCTTCTGCTAGTATATTTAATACCATTGAGATATTTTCCACCTCAGAATGCACCCAATGTCCCTCAACTGCACTGACACGCAGGGCACACATCACAGAGGTTGTCACCTACATCTACATATTCATATGATAATGAATCCATTAAAATCCACTCCAAGAGTACATCACATCAAACCTGGATACTGAAGGTTCTCAACCAGGTATAATACACACTGATCATTGTAAGCTAATAACATATAAATAACTATAACAGAATGCCTTCTTTATCACTGTGACAGATAGGCAGCCGGAAAAGTCTGTGACCCCTGAACTCGTTATAATTATATGGTAAGGCTTACAGACCTCTATGAGTGGCCTGGGGTCAAGACCTTTTGGATCATTTGTTTACATATAGAGAGTACTTATATGGTTACAAAGAAAAGAGCACAGGTTGGGTACATTTGAACAAAGAAGTGCAGAGGGCAGCAGCTAAGACTACCCACTAATTATTCACATAGAGGGCGGTCATACCAGGGTCCTTTATTGATTCACTGCTGTCCTGGATATTAAGCCAGCAGGCAGAACAATCACCCGGTAATGTAGCCAGCTATTTGGTCAGTATTAACAAAATCCTAAGATCACCCAGTAAGATTTGACCCATCTGAAGTCGTAGCTGGCTGAAGCCGTCGTAGAAACTATTGAAACATAGTTCTGGACCAGATTTCATAAGAAAGTTAATTAGTTCTTCTTAGAAACACCCTGCTGATCTTTCACAAAATATATTCACAACTACTGTATTACCCCATGTAAGGCATACCCCATGTGTAAGGCCCACCTTCAGTCTGTGGATTTGGCTGACAAAAAAAAATTAAAATGGCATAGCTCTTTGCTCTACTCAACGTCTCCTACACAGTGGGCACAGAATGTTGAATCTAGGTTGAAATAATGTTAAGCAGCCATAATCAATATTATTTCAATGTTGATGCAATGCTCAGTGCCCAATAGATATGCTACTGTATGGATAAAGGGGAAGTGAAACAAGACAAATGAAAGGTTTTGCCTGATCCTAGTCCTGCTCTTAACATTAATGACAATACCAAATGCCTTATCTAAATCCCATAGCAAGAAGGCACCCTTCACTTTAATGCCCTTACAACCCTGCACCTAGTGGTCACTAATGATTGCACTGGTACAACTATTCAGCCAGTCCCTCTGCAATCTTTACATAAGTCCTGATCTTACAGAGTAGTCATTGTGCATTACCAATGATCGCTCACTCTAATTTCAATGGTTTCAAATAATAGTGGTAGTGCACAGTACCATGTGGAGAAATGTCCTCCAGAGGAATATCATACCTAGCCTGCTGGTATAGTATTAGAACGTATTGGCAGATTACAGCTTTTACATTAGGTGTCGGGAACTAGATGAAATACTACCCTCATAATCCAATTGTATCCTGCAGGACAAGCTTTACTCGACTTGCCTATTTTTAGAATAAAGCAATTAGTTCTTGAAAGGTTCTTTGCAGTAATTGAATTGTAGCTGTCAGCTCCAAATGCAAGGAAGCCAAAAGTCCTCATGATCAGAGTGTTATCAGATTTCCACATCATGAGTATAAGTTGTTTCTTTTAACTCATTTATCACAGGACACAGTCATTCCTTGTGACTGCATTTACTTCCAACGGATAGAGGGGCATCTAATCAAGTTTAAGGAAAGGTGGGTAAGAAATTATTCATACCCACAACATTGGTAAAGGAAAAAACGGCCTGTTCTACAGTGTTTAGATTCGAAGCTGGTTATTGCATTTGATTTTTACATTACCAGCTGGTTTTATCAGTGTGCTAATAAAGACAATGAAAAAGAAATTGACTGTAGCTAACTATAGCTCGATGCAGCAAGTTGGGAACCTGAGTGTTTTCCAGTTTTGGAGGCAGCTGTGCATGTAAAATGCCATCATTCAAGGGACATTTTTGCATATACTACAGAAGACAAGCCTTGTGTATGATTCTATCTCAAAAATCATTAAAAAATATGAAAATAGAATCATTTGCTATGCATTATTCCCTTATAATGCATGTCAGACAAGACAAAATGCATGTCAGTCAAGACAAAATGTAGGTCCCATACAGGCTTGATCATTTTCAAGATGAGAATATCTGAAGACCTGAACAATGTGAACAGGTCCATGGTGAAAAACCCTTTTGATCTATTAAATTCCATCATCAATTGTTGTTTAGAATCCCATATTATGCATGTGAGGCCTATTATGATGCACTTTTGAGCTATTTAGCTGTAAATAGCAACAAAAGCGTTGTCAGCACCAAAGACTAGAACCATAAGATGTGCCTAATTCTTCTCACACTTATTGTATCACTTAGATATTTCACATGCCTTTAAAGATGATCAAATAGAACATAAAAATGGATAATTCTGGTATCAGCGGGTGATCACCCGTCCATATATGGTGATCTATGTGGTTTCACATCAAAAATCAAGCAGAAATTTTGCTGAAAATCACAGTTTTTGCAAACTAACAAAAATCACATGTCTCCCATAGTGTAATGCGCCATCATAGAGGTAGGGAAAAAGCATACTCATTTATAAACTTGATGGGTCAGTATTATGCACTATCTATGGAAAACTGATGGTTGGAATATTTTTTCACAAAATATATAGGGCCAAACTTTGAAAAACAGCCATTTTTTTAAACTAATGATTTTTAAATTTATGATTCATACTTCAGTTGTAAACTGTGCACTATATTAATGTAATACCAAATGTGATGCCAAATTGTGTATCTGTGCCTTTGTAGACACCACAGGTTGACATGAAAGCTTAGAGTGCGACTGTTCATGGGTCAGAGCATTTTTCAATAAAATTACTGTTGAGGAAGGCCCTAAGTTCTTTTGTATTAAATCAACAGCCCTTGCAATGGGTTATTACAGGTGGAGGGGAAAGAGGGGTTTTATGTGACAAAATGGGATCTTTTCTCAAAGTAAAATATAGTTAGTACTCGAGTTTTACACCAATTACTTTACGACCCTTCTCTGGTCTCCGCTCAATTTTGAATCCGTTATATTGGGGAATCTATTGGCTAGCGTCAAGAGGAAGAACCATGTCTAAGTCCCACTGCTCATTTGGGAAAGAAAACACGAATGGGTAATTCATCTCCAAGGGTTTTTATTTAAATTGTCCAGATTCGTTAATAATTGTTGATGTAACTTTCAACATACACGTCAGTCTCCTGCACATAACCAATGTTCAATCACAACTTCACCAGATTTAATAGAAATACCTATGCCATACAATCATGCATGACGGTCTCCAGGTTTCGAAATATGATAAATGTGTAATCACAATTTAATCAAGTCCGATAACAACAATGCTTCCACAAAATAATTTCAAGTACACGCCCCCATCTCCAAGTATAACAAATGGTTTAACAGCAAAGCCACCAAATTTATGTCATAATACTTAACTGGGCGTGCAAACTCAATTGTTAACAATTGCATCCAAAGGTGTGCAGAACAAATATGATTGGTTTTAAGAAAGAAGTTCAACTCCAGTCAATGAACAACTCCTTCAAGTGCAGTATTTTAGAGATATTCTATATAAGTTATGTAGTGAGAGCCAAGTAGAGAGAGAACTATCAATATTCTTCCAAAAAGCTGATTCCTTTATGACATGATCGGATACTTAATAAACCCCTAAGGCCTTGATAATTTAAGTTGGAATGCCAGAAAGGCACCCAGTAATTGACCATGGGCCGAAATAGGTACTTTTCAGAATTTCAATCCATTCCTACTTGTAAGCTGCTGAATATAGATATTTTCCACTCTGATTCCAGGTCGAACTGTGGATCCCTGAAGATTCAAGCACAATTTGCACTCTCTTCCTCCAGCACAACGTTTATAGACCCTCTGGCTACTGGTGGTTTTGACTTTTCATCACTGGAAACCACTCAGACTTTCACCCTGGCATGACTCTAAAGGATCTGTTTGAGAGGAACACAACCACTATCCTACAGGGGTCTAATCCCCACTACCACTGCCGTGACCCCCAGACTGGCGTGGACAAAGTCTACCATGGACACTTGCAAGCCAGCACATTCCGAGGACATTTGATACTCTATAGGGACATATCAGACCACATCCAGCCTGGACTCTGATAAACACTCGTGTCTACGATTACACTCCTCAAGCCTTCACATAATTATATTAATACCATGACCAGTTATTGAATTCTATAAGGATGTAACATCTACCATCTGAGTGTTGCTTCAGCAGCCACCTACTCACCCTATAAGAGTGTATCCCTACTGTGATCAGTTATCATGGAAGACCTGGGCAACCTCCTGCCATTCTCAGACTAGCTATTTAGACTTGTAAACTGTCAATCATTTATATCAATCATACTTTCATCTCCCCAAAATCCTTCTAACCCAGTAAGGCACAAAGTCAATCTTTAAGTTCTTGGTATAGGAAACTCTGAAATTGTAAACAAGATACTTTGTCCATGTCAACTTATTCTAATAACATACCACACTTCCATTATTGAAACTGAAATTTACCAACATTTCATTACATACAGATGTCGATAACGAAAAGTTGGATATCCGTAAGCTTCTTTTTCCCAACACTATAGTAAACAAATCCTGATAGAGTTGATTGCATATAAAATGACCATCTGTCTTAACGATCTTCAGATAAACTTCAGGGTGATGAGGAATGAACTGGTCTCAGACATTCACCACGCCAATGAGTGTAAAGGAAAAGAAACAGTTCTATCATAAATAGTCTATACTAGTATTGACATACATCTCGCTCAAACCTATAGGTTGATACCAAGGATAATAGATTGCTGTCAATTGGTGTAATCATTGACAAGCAGGTAGAAGAATGTTCAACTTCATGTCTGATATTGGCCTTACACTAATTGCCCTTCTTGGTCTATTGCCCTCTCTCATTAATCAGAGATGATTAACCTGTACAGATGGTTATTGTAAGAGGCCAGGGGGATATGGTGTCTTGCCATACAATAAATTGCCCTGTTATGTGTGCGTTATTATGGTTGGTCCTGACAGCTTACATCTAGCAGAGAGTTGACTGTAATAGACTCGTCTCACTGTCTGAGGGGCTTTTTCCACAGCTGTAAATTGAGCTATTTTTGTATATTACAGAGATGTTAACATTTTTAATGTACTTATAGCCTTGGCAATAACTCTTTGGTCCCAGTATGGTTATACAAAGTTCTACAAAGCCACTATGCTTTCCAGTATTATGATTATTATTGACTGAACCAGTGTCTCTTAGATTGAAATTGCCTTTGGTCCTTGCACGTTCCATGTAGTCTAAAAAGAAAGTGGGAATACAGTCTGGACGACATTTCTAAATCATAGCTATCGATATAATTACTTTTTTGAAATGCCCTGCAGTTCTCCCATAGGAAATTATTGATTTGACATGTTTCCATGTCTACATGTTGGGTAATTGCTGGGAGTCTTCAGTAAGGGTTGACTTCAGGCTACAACTGACACTAATTAGAAATAGGTGTCTTTTTGTACCAATATGAAATATGTGGATTTCGTATTTCCTGAAAATAATTAGTTGCAATTATGCATGGCTCAATACTTCAGATAGAGCTAGTTATTTCTTAATTCTAATTCATTTCTTTGTTGTTGCTGTTGGTTTATCGATTTTATCAATTGTGGCTTGACATATTCCTATAAATCTTCTTATAGAATATAGCTAGAATATAGTAGATTAAAACAATAGTGTAGGAGGGAAACCTCTGTAGAGAAAACGAGCATTTTCAGAAAGGTGTTGGTGTTGATGTCAAATCTAGATCTGGTACATGATAAGATTTTTCAGTAACTACATTTGTACATCTGCAAGGATAATTCTTTGCCATCATTATCTTTGGGACCAAATTTCAACAGATATCTACTTTGTGGCATTTGCTCAGAGGCTCTGGTATAGTTTTTCTGTAAAGATTAATTTGCATATGCTATACTGACGAAACAAGTTTATGAGTGGATCTGCGATGGCAGCATGCCTCTAAGGTAAGATAGCCAAATTGTTGATATATCTTTTCAATTATAAGTCAATTTGAAATAAGCCGTAGTGTGTCTTTGCCATAAAGACATGTTGTGAAAAACTACATTCCAGGGCATTGTGTGATGGACATTTATTGATGAAACCTCACCACAGCGTATGGGCAAATAACAGCCTACTATTACATTGTGATATAGAGTTACAAACAGCCCGGAGTCCATGTCTGAAGGGCCTGGCATGATGGCATGTGGTGGGACATTGGTCCATAACAATGTCATTTCCAATACTCATTATCTTCACCTTGTGAGATGTGTTTCAAATTGTTAAATAGTCCCCTGGACATTTTTCACTACTTCCAATTGGTGACCAATCTTTTAGTCCATGCTGTGTTTGTTGCCATCCTGGAAATATTATTATCATTATCAAGTGCTGCAACCGCCATGAAATATTTGGTATAATTATGATTGAAAAAGGTGTGTATGGTATTTTTTTGGTAAAACTTCTCATCTCTCAAAGAATGTGGGAGGTGTAATTCTTTTCGCAAAGAATTTATCTATGCTCTAACAAACAAAGGAATAATGAAGGGAACGTAAATCAGTATGGAAAGGGCAAAAGGCAAATTTCTATATACGGTCAATTGCAGTGAATGGGGGTAACAAAGGCAAAAATTAATGAGAAAATTAAAATGCTCAAGCAGTTCTGAAATTTACTGTACAAGATGGCAATATATTGGGGAATATTACCTGCGAGTTGGGAACACTAATACCAACAATTGCTCATTTGAGGTAGAAATCAATTATTTAGCACTGAAGTCCATAGGAATTGGGGCTGAAATGGTGCTTTGGAAGATGCATCAGCTAACCATGTTCAAATTGCCAAATGTATTTAAATTTTGGTTTGTTAGGTCCTATGTATCACCCCCTGATACTGGCAATCTGATATGGCATGTATGGTTACATGTGGCATGTATGGTTCCCTGCGACATTTATGTGTCTTATATCAAAAGTGCCTGGTGGAATGTTGTCTTTATTTCTGTTTTCAATAATTTATATACGTAGAAAAATTTGATAATAATAAAGGCCCATACTATGCAGCATTAAACATGAGGATGTAGAATATATGTGGCACATATGGTTCCTCTAAAACTACCCTACTTCCATTTTGATTTACATAAATGGGAACAATAGCCCAAACATTAAAAGCTATGGATTCTTTTTCTGTACTGCCTGACACAAAAGGTATTATTAAAATCAAATTGAATCTAATATAAGTGTAGGGGCCGGTATCGTCGTATATATATTAGTGCCGTTCATCCGAGAGACGTGTTCGTGTGGTGCCTGTTCCTTCTATGCCAGCTAGGTGTCGCTTTGTGATACCCCGTTGGTACAAGAGGGGGCGGCACCATGCCTCGCGTCCAGCTTCTACTAAGCAGCCGGACGAGCGGCAGAAGGTGACTGGACCTGGTCCAGTCCAGACGCTCAATCTAACCTGTTGACCAGAGTTGAATAAAGTCCTACCCGAGAGGTAGGGGTTTCTGGGGCTTTGCCCAACCCGAACTACTCGTGTTGTGTTGGTATTTCTAGTGGTAAGTGAGCCAAAGAGCCACCCAACATATAAGTCAATACGAACCATTACACTGGTGCCGTGACCAGTTGGTTCGGGGGTGGTGCGCGGCCACATTGGCCGAAAGCCTCGGGAAACCCGAAGCGGATCCCCCCAGCCCTGGGCTAGAGGGATTCGAAGAGGATGACTTCACATCCCAGCATCTGTTGTTAGACTGGAAACCCGGTCAACAACAAATGTATAATCCAGAGGGTGTCCGAACTGTTTTTTCGACACCCGGTCTGATGGACGGTGCCACGGATGATGGTATCGTAAAATTGTATCCGGGTACACCGCAAACGGGAGTACCGGATACGGGATTGTTTAGGGGAGTATTAAAACCCCCAACTTTAGACTTGAGTGATTGGTCCCAAGTTATAACTAGCAGACGCCAGCTGTGTCCTATTGTACCAGCAGGCTCGGCTAGCAGCTTGGGTATCCCAGTAGCACAGAGCCCTAGGAAGCGTACTGCAACCCCCCCGGAAGCGGTACCAGACGGTGCAAACGAAGTAGCCCCATTAATGACATCGTCGGACCATGACAGCGACGATGGTAAAGCCATAAGGGACCCAGTGGTCCCAGAAGTGAATGCGAAGATTAAGCCTAGGGATGCTGAACCGAAAAGCTCGGAAAGGCATCACCTAGGCCGATCTCTGGACGAAGGCTTGTCTGACTCCATGTTCAACCCTGGAGGCAGCCGCAGGTCTATATACGGACGTCGGATGGGCCCCGGGTATAAAACTACCCCGGCCTATTTGAAAGCCAAAGAACAGGTAGAGTTGCAGGCTAAGAGGCAACATGAACAATTCATGGAAGCCCAATTGAAAATTGAAGAGGAAACTAAATCACGGATTAGAAAGTTACGATCCGTGGAACAGGAGGTGATTCTAAAAGAATCTGACCTGAAATATCGTCTAACTTCCGTAACCCATCGCTTGGAGCGGAAGGAGAAAGACGAACGCGAAAAAGAGAAAAGATTGGCCGAGTTAGAACTCGAAGAAGCCAATAGACTTAGAGCAATCGAAAAGGCTAGAGCCGAGGAGGTTGCTAAGGCTCGGGATGTAAACAGACTACAATCCGAGTTGCATGCCATGGAGGAGAAGCTAAAGAAACTTCAACTCCGAAAGGCGGAGACAGAGGCCAGAATGGTCTCGGAACAAGCCGAGATAAGGAAAGAGACCAATGAGTACCAAAGGTCTCAGAAAGAGAAGGGTGAAAAGTACCGCCTACTAAAAGATACTTTTAAGCAAGAGGCATTGGCCGCTCAAGAGGAACGAAACCGAGCTGTGGCGGAAAATGAAAAGATTTGATCCGAAATCTTAACAGAAAACGCACAGCTAAGGGAGGAACAGCGAAACCTGACTACAGATGTAGCTACCCTCACAATAAATAAGTCTGCTATGGAGAGTTATTTACAGGAGCAAGAGCAAGCAAATGCCCCTCCCGCGAGTAGGGATACGAATCCGAACTCGATGTTCGTTAAACAGGGTGACCCAGTCTCCTGTTCTACGCCGAAGCATCCGCAGTATAATCCTTTTATCAATGATAATGCGACGCGGAATGTAGATCAAGGGGGAGTTTATATCAGAACCCAAGATAAGCATGGCCGAACTAGTAGAGTCCGGATAAGTGAAGTCCCCATAGTCCACAACCTAGACCCGGACTATATACCCCGGGATGCCTCCGACAGTAGTGCGGAGACTAGTGGATTCCACATACATGTGGATCCGAGTGATAGTGTGGGGTTGGGAGCTGGTAATGACAGTGGCCAACCCAATCCACCAAACGATGGCGGTCAGCCAGCGGGAAACCATCAGCCTAACGGCGGTTATCAAGGCGCGCAAGGAGGGGGCGGTGCCCCGGGTACCACAGGCTACAGTAGTACCTCGGGTACCGGCCCTAACCAGGGTGGTGCGGGCTATACGAACCACAGTGGTCTACAGTGGACGTATACACAGCTGCCGCCACCACCTCCACCGGGCAACACGAGCTTCGGTGGTATAGGGGGCAATCGAACCTTGAATGAAACCAAGGTAATTGAATGGAGCAAACAGCAATGCACTAGATTGATGTATGCTCATAATTCCGCCCGAAGGGTAGCCGTTATTCCTAAGGAATATGACGGTACTCGACCATGGAAAGAGTGGTTTGAAGATTTCATCGATGTGATGAACTGTAATGGGTGGACCCCATACGAGGCCAAGCCGCATCTAGTAAGATGTCTGAAAGGCGGGCCGGGTCGCATGGCCGTAGAGCAATGGCGGACCTGGTACGGTCTCGTAGGGAGTTTTGAGCAGTTAGTAGAATCTGCTAGCGGACTGTTATGTAACATGGTCAAGGAGGACCCGATGGTCCGTTTTAAGAAACGTACACAGAAGCCTAACGAAGCTTTCCGAGCATACGGTATGGAACTCCATGCCCTGCTAAGCAAGGCTAGAGCCGGTACTGAAAACCAGGACTGGTATATGGACGATTTGATTACACAATTCGTCAAGGGTCTGAGAGACCGAGATGAGCAGATTGCTGCGAGGGATGCCTGGAAAGAAGGCGTAACACTTCACGATATATTTAATGGTATAGATATGGCCGTGAAGAAGCGAACGATGTTAGCTGGGGACATACCTAATGCCAGCAGCTCGGCTCCCCTGGCATCAGTAGTCCAGCAGTCTGAGGTAAACATTCCCTCAGACGAGTTCGAATTGATTGAAATCGAACAGGAGGACGGTACCTTCTGCTCGGTTCAATTAAGAAAAAATATTTCAGGCAGGAAGTATATTCCAAGGAAGGCGTTCAATAAGCCAAGGGACTCTAGACCATCACCCGAGGTCAAGAGTGACCCGAAAGTCAGGGAGAAGGCGGCCAAGCCTATTGTAAACACTGACAAAGTGAAGGGTCAGTCTCCGGACATGACCAAACTTATGGAGGACATGTGTAAGAAAATTACAGATGCCATCCAAGCCAGTCGGCAAAGACCCAGAGTGGATCGCCGAACTGTTAAGTGTTTCAGGTGCCAGCGCATGGGACACTATTCATCCGAATGTACCGCTGCTAAGCCGGTAATGGCTGCCTTCTATGAAGCCGAGGATAATGGCGAAGGAAGGGAGAACACTACAGATTCCACTGATGTGGAAAACTAGTGGGGGTTGTATCAACAGCATCTGATATGACCCCGAGGAAGAACGAATGCCAAAATGCTACCGGGGGTGACCCGGTGGAAGATTTCGAATCAATTACACCTGGAGGCCGGGTGGCTGTGGGTGCGCACCCCTGCACCTTGGCCGGGGCCAGGGACCCTAGTGCTTGTATGTACGGGAGTGAGCATATGGAGGCGAGTGGCCGCACTAGGGGAGAGGAAGGATGGATCAAAGAGTTGATCCGAGTGTGTGGGACACGCCTTCCCCCAAGTCATCCATGTCTGGAATTCCTGAGAGGACTCGGATTGAATCTTGGTGATTCGGGAGACTTTCACCAGTTTACCAGTAACCCCTCACCTTTAGGGGGGAGACGGTGGTATGTACCCATATCTGTGGAAGGCCGGGTAGGGGAATTCTTGGTGGATACCGGAGCCAGCCACTCCTGTGTGTCCAAAAGATTTTTCGACTCGGTGGCTGGCAGCCATGAGAACCTCAAAACGGGGGTAAATGCTTGCACGGCCGACGGAAGCAGTATGCGTACATTTGGTAGGACGTTTATGCCTATCCGTATAGGAGGCAAAGAATTTGTTCTTTCGCCGACTATAGCAGAGGTTAGTGATGACGGAATCCTCGGACTGGATTTTGCAAGCTTATAAGGGGCCGTCTTGGATCCGAGGGACGGTATGATGAGTATACGGAACCCGTACAGCTTGCATGTCCAATGCGTATTGAGACAAGTGTCTTCGGTTGCATCAGTGATACACACGGTGAAGATCCCACCGGGTACCACTTGCGATGTCCTTTGTGGCAGATCAATGGCCCAAAGGAATGAAACTGGAGTCTATGAACCCGATACGGTGTACTTGTCGAGCATCGGGTTGGACTCAGTGGATACATTAGTGGCTAATGCAGCTTGGACTGTATTACCCATGACTAACCGAAGTGGTTTGGTGGTTTATTTGAAGCGAGGCGACAGTATAGGTAGGATGAGTTCGGTAGAACATGTCGCCGAGGCTAAGTTCAATAAACCACTGAACCCTGTTAGTAAGCATCCTTTGGATGAAGAATTCCAAAAGCTGATTGATCAGTCTGATTTAGAGAATACGGAGGATAAGGATTGCCTAGCGAAACTCCTACAAAAGTACGAGAGTGCTTTTGGTAGGGATGGAGGACCGGTGGGTAGATCCGATAAGGTGTTGCACACCATAGATGTAGGCAACGAGAAACCTTTTAAAATTCCGTATCGTAGACTTCCTCTAAAGAAGAAGTTAATTTGTGAAGAGGAAATACAAAAACAGTTGGACCTAGGGGTCATCGTGCCTAGCTCGAGTCCCTGGTCCAGCCCTGTTTGTATGACCACTAAGAAAGACGGTACAATCCGCTTTTGTGTTGACTACCGGAAATTAAATGGTATAACAAAGAAGAACTCGTATCCTTTACCAAGGATAGACGAGACTTTAGATAGCTTGGGCGGAAACCAATGGTTCTGTACCTTGGACTTACAGTCTGGGTATTGGCAAATACCGATGCACCCCGATGACAAGGAGAAAACAGCGTTCTCCAGTCATATGGGGCTATTCGAGTATAATGTCTTACCCTTCGGATTGTGTAACGCCCCCGCTACATTCGAGGCCATGATGGAATCCTTACTGAGTGATCTTTTGTGGAAGAAATGCTTGGTCTACTTGGACGACGTGGTCGTGTTCGGCAAGTCGTTCAAGCAATGCCTTGCGAATCTGCAATTGGTCCTCGACCGGATACTATCAAACGGTCTTAAACTTAAACCCAAGAAGTGTAATTTGTTTAAGAAAACAATCACCTACTTGGGAAGGATCATTACTCCTAACGGGGTGAGCGCAGATCCGGAAAAATTAGAAGCTGTGGAAAATTGGGAGAGACCCACGAGTGCTAAGGAGGTGAGATCATTTTTAGGATTCTGTTCCTATTACCGTGATTTCATACCGAATTACTCTCGTGTCAGCTTTCCCATGCAGTGCTTAGCTCACTGGACCCCGGGTAGGGCACGGGACCCATTCCCATGGACCAGCGAACAAGAAGAATCTTTTAATAAAATAAAAGATTTGTTTAGGAATACACCCGTGTTGAAATATCCCACTCCCGAGGGACATTTCATCTTAGACACCGATGCGAGCAATGATGCAATTGGGGCAGCTCTCTCACAGGTCCAGGAGGGAGTCGAAGTCCCAATAGCATTTGCTAGCAACATGCTAAGCAAGACCCAGCGAAATTATTGTACCACCAAGCGAGAACTCCTCGCTGTGGTGGTGTATACGAAGAAGTTCAAGCATTTCCTTTGGGGAAGTGACTTTACCTTAAGAACAGACCATTCATCTCTTAGGTGGCTCCTTAACTTTAAGGACGCCGAGGGGATGATTGGACGATGGTTAGCTCATCTATCCGAATTCGGATTGGAGCACAAACAAATAGAGCACCGACCCGGTGCTAAACACATCAATGCGGATGCCTTGTCCAGACGACCTATCCGAAGGTGCCAAAATGCCACTTGTGAAGACTGCGGGGCCCACAATGCTGTGGTAGCCGGGTTGGTATTTAATTATACCACCCCCCGTATTCCCTGGGAGGAGGCTGTATGTAGCTATCTCGATTGGTCCCCGGAGACCATCAAGAAGTTCCAACAGTTGGATCCCACCACTGCGCGCATAATGGAATACCTACGGTCAGGTATTAAACCGGCAAGGCCGCTAGTATCCCTAGAAGATAGGGAGGCGAGGCGATTGCTAGCCCAATGGACCGAGCTAGAGATCCGAGACGGCATACTATGTAGGTGGAAGACAACTCCCACCAATGGTAGGCTGTTGCAAATAGTGATACCCGCCCCGATGAGGAGGGATATCATGTATTATTGCCATGGTCATGAAACGAGTGGCCATTTCGGTAAGAAAAGGTCAATAGAGCGCCTACAAAGGCGTTACTACTGGCCCGGTATGAGAGGCGACCTGCTCCGTGGATCGCCACTTGCCCGGATTGTTGTAAAAACAAGCCGGGACCCGGCCTGGGTAAGCAACCCCTATCCCAGGAATTGTTTGGTATCAGATTCGCTCGAGTGGCGATAGATATCATCAGCGGAATTAAAACGACGCCTCGAGACAATACTTGTATGATGGTCGTAACCGACTATTATACCAAGTACACTCGGGTGTTCCCCATTCCTAACCACAAAGCCGCCACGTGTGCGGAGGCATTTGTGAAAGGCTGGGTGCTCCATTTGGGTGTTCCCCTTATGATGCACAGCGACCAAGGAAGGGAGTTCGAGTCGGAGCTTTGGCAGGAAATGTGCCATTACCTAGCCATTTGCAAGACCCGAACAAATCCATACCGACCACAGTCGGATGGTCAGGTAGAGCGCTTCAACAGAACCCTTATACAAGTGCTAAAGCCCCTGGTTAATACCCACCAGGACGACTGGGATGAACAGTGCGAGTTTGTGGTACATGCCTACAACAACACTGTCCATTCATCCACTAATTGCACTCCCAACATGCTAGTGTTCGGCGAGGACATCATAATGCCCGCCGACTTAGTGTATGGAGTGGTTGGGATAGACCCGGAGGCGCCCTGCACTGTGTTGTTTGTGGAGTCATTAAGGGATAGGTTCAAACAGGCATACGAGGCCGTTCGGAAAGAACTGCTGAAGAGTGCGAAGTGGCAGAAGGTGGGCTATGACACCAATGCTAAACGAATTCGTTTTAATGTTGGGGACAAGGTACTAAGGTACTACGAGCCGCTAGAGAAGCTGAAGCTCGTAACGCCTTGGGAAGGTCCGTTTAAAATTATTCGCGTCATCTCCGAGTCCACGGTGATGATGGAGGACTGCCTAACTGGTAGGAAATGGAAGACAAATGTCGGAAAACTTCGGCCCTGGAAGGGACGCGAAGAGGCGGAGAGGGAGTTCGGTTACAAACCACCTGTATCTGTCCCTAGCGGACTGAGCGTGGTAGTACCGGTGAAGCGCCCTAGAGGCCGGCCGAGAAAGACGCCGGGAGACGAGGTTATGGTGAAAAAGAAGACGAAGGCCAGGAAATGACCTAACTGTAAGAAAAGGAAAAATGTCTCGCTGAGTGAAGGCATTACGTATGGGAAGGGGCCCGCAATGGCTAAGCGGAATCCGGAAAAGGCCGTACGTAAAGCCGGGAAAAATAAAAGGCTAACCGAAGGCGTTAGACGCAGTCCCCGGTTGAGGTCTGCCGTAACCTAACTCAGTACACAACGAGCTGCTGCGTGTTGTCCGCCATAGGCGGGTAACATACGTTCCATGGCTGGAGATGCCGAACGCGCCCTCCCCGGGTGGCTGTATCCCGCGAGTGGCGGTCGGATTAACCGGTACATTCGCTTTGAAGCGTTGTATACACCGCCAAACTCCAGAAGATAGCACTCGGGTGGTAGGCCGCGTCTCGCATGTCGAGTCGAATGTTAGTTCGGATCTAGTCCCCTAGGTGGCGCCGTGGGTGCGGCGGGAAAGCGCGGAACTAGGTCACCGGATAGCCACGGCGGGATCTCGCGAGACGAGAGGTCTGACGTCATACTGGTCATAACTAGGGCGGACTCGTGGTGGTTAGACGCCACCCGTTTTCGCTCTGGTTATTGTTGGCAGTTTACAGCCTCTAGCTGTCGTATTAGCTTGCTCTAACGAAAACCCTTTTGTTGGACAAATCCTTCGGGAGGAGTCCAACATATTTGCCAATTTATTTGGAAGTCGCCCTCAGTGCCATGGCACAGGGGACGATTGACGCTGCGCGTCAAACTGCCAACGTTCTGTTGGAGCTAGGCGAGGACCCGAAGGTCCCGTCTCGGGTCGAGGAGTCTATGGACTCTTCGACAGACGCTCTCGGCTATGGCCGAGGCCACCGACCGGGAGAGGATGCCACCTCCACCACCACGCCCGGAGCGCTCGTCTACAGCAGCAGCTTCGGGTAGCAAAGTAGATGTCTTGGACATTCCAATGTATCCTCCGGGATTCAAGACTCGCATCGAACGTATGGCACACGTCGATTGCGAGGCCGGTGTTGTATACACCTCCTGGGGGACCTACATCCCCATGCACGCCTCCATGTTCGGATGCGGACCGTTGGCGGCGAAGCAAGGCATGCCCGAGGCCATACCAGACGACTTCAAGACTCTGGTTATGGACTCGTGCAGTGACGAGTTGGCTGACAATATGCCAGTCTCCTGGCTCCGTAACTACCTGAAGTTGGCGGAGAAGATGGCGGTCAACGAGAGTTTGGCCCGAGCCGTGCTGATCTCCGAGGGCATCACCCGAAAGGCCACGGAGTTAAGAGAGTCTGAATCCGACATGGATACAGACTCCACAGTCACGCTGTCCTCGGTGGAAACCGACCGGGTCAAGCGATTGACCCGCAAGCCTGCGCCGAAGGGTCCTCTCACCGAGAGTGACCTGGAGGCTGAAGATGTACGGATCGCCGTCGAGAGGTCCACAACCGAGACCGATCCAGCTGCCGACATTCCGGACGCGCCTGGTGAGATCTCGGAAGAGGACATCTCGCGCCAACAGGCTGCTGTCGAGGCCAAGCGAGCCGAGCTCGCCCAACAGCGGAAGCAGCTCACCGCAGCTCGTCGGGCCCACCGCAAACAGCAGGCCCATAAAGGCGAAGGTCTCTTCCGACTCTGACTCCCCGGTCAGCGGTAGGAGGAGCCCTCGTTCGGAGGATTCCAGTCCTGAGGTACCGGCGCAGCCAACCAAGGTTGTGCGCCGGAAGAAGAAAAATGGAGCGAAAGCGTCTCCGGCAGAGCCCACGCCCCCCACCAAGCCGAGGGGTAAGGGCAAACTGAAGGCGCCCGCCTCCACCACCACAACCACCACAGTAGCCACCTCGGTTACTGCAGCTTCCACTGCCAGCACCAGCGGGACAAGCGCCAAGTCCTCTACCAAGGCTTCGTCTGGTACTACCACCACCAGCCGAGCCAGCCGTAGGGGAGCAGGCATCTACTCGGACAGTGAGGAAAGCGAAAGCGATCCAGAGCTGCCCGAGTCGGCCAAATCTGATTTGGAGTCCGTGACAACGTGGGAAGAAATGACCACGGATGTCCCAAAGGATGACAATCAGAAGTGGATGTGGAAGAATGCAGCCGAGGGGTTCAAGGAACGGACTCCCCGCTGCTTCGCGGACTGTGCCTATGACACGGTCCACTACATGTGTCCGGGCGCCGTCAATAAAGACGGTGACAGCGATGACGAGGAGTGGATGAAATCCGGCCCCTCGGATACGCCAGTAGGTAAATTCTACCTCATTTGGATTGACCAGCTGAAATCCAAATTGGGGTCAATTTACAGTTATGAGGCCCGGACAAAAGTCCAGTGGGCGATGACCCAATGGGGACCAACCGGCAACCGCCGAAGGTGCCCATTCGAGTCGTGCCAGCTGGCTCTCACGGGTGAGAAGGTGTTCGAGACGAAGCCTCGCTTCGCTCGGCACATAGTGGAGCATCACATGCACCACAAGCCTGTGATGATGTGTGTGCTCGGAGACCGTCCGAGCAAACAGTGTGATGGCTCGTTCAGCACTCACCGGCGCCGAGACATGGCTCTGCACTTGCAGAAAGCTCATGGTATCGGCCTGGAGAAAACCAGGAAGCGGGCCATCAAGTGCTTCAACGAGCTCCTAGCTAACTGGGCCTCGTTGAGCGTCAAGGACATTAAGGAGCAGGCATTCGAGACCGGATTCTGCTCATGGAAGAGTGGCAACTTGTTGACCTTCTTCCAAATCAACTTCTCGTCCACGAAGTTCGGGATGCCCAGTGAGGTGCACCTGAAGGTGAAAAAGTGGCGAGGAGATGATAAGCGGGAGAAGGCCAAGGCCCGCTCGAAGGGTCCCGGCGGAGGCACAGCCATGGCTACCGGTGCTTCCAAAAGGACCCGAGCAGACCGGTCCGTAAGCCCTTCGGGTAACAAGGACCAGCCCAGACCAGCCAACCCAGCTGATCGTTGTGAGTCGGGACAACAAGTCTCGGCTCTGGATATGCCCAGCAATCAGGCCCGTAGGGCGGTTAGCCAGGCGGCCACCCCGGCCACATCATCTACACCTACACCCGCGGAACAACACCCGGGCGAAGCCTCTGGCAGCCATGATGACGGGGGCGAACCCTTCGCTCCCCCACCCGGGTATTCATCTTGGTGGGCTGGAGAGGGATCTTCCGGCAAGCGCCCCACGTATAGTGAGTACGCGGCGAAGTTCCCTGCTATGGGACCGGCTGGACCCGAGTCGCAGGTCCTAACCTCCCTGGGCCGGACCAAACCCCGTGGTAGAGGCCGTGGTGGGCTGGAGTCCACCCCAGCTTCCCCGGGTGGTGGCCGAGGCCGGGGTGGTATCACGGTTGAGGGCCCGTCTGCTCCTCCAGCAGGCACTCCGCCTGCCTCAGTGGAAGTCGCCGCGCCTCCACCAGCAATAGCTCCACCAACGGCTAATTTCAGAAACACTGTCAGGTCTTCAGGATCCGAACACGTTTGTTGACCACCGCGATGTCCAAACGGTTCGGATCCAGAATGAGCTGATGGCGGAGTGGCAGGCATTGCACCGCCAGAAGTCGGTCGACTACTGGCGTGTGATGACTGAAGCCACCCTCAATCTGGTTTACGAAGTCCAGAAGAGGGAGGAAGAGAAAATCAGGCAGGAGGAAAGGAAGAAAGTCGAGGAGGCTCTCGAATCCTGCCGGCGACAGCAGATGGAAGCTGAAAAGCTTAAGGAGTTCCACCGTGCTGAGAACGCCGGGTACATACACAGGTACAAGGAGGCTGACCTCAAATTCTTCCTGGCATTCGGGAAACACTTGGAAGAGTGGGACGGCCTCCCGTCGTCCCTTATCTTCGTCCCGGAAGCTCCACCGGTCCCGGCTGCTCCACCGGTTCCGGCTGCTCCACCGGTCCCGGTTGCTCCGCCGGTTCCGGCAGCTCCCCCACTTCCGGCTGCTCTTTTCGCCCGGGCTGCCCCAGCTGCCACGGTTGCTCTACCTGCATCCGAGGCACTGGACAGCCCATCCGCGGTGATGAGCGCCTTGAGCCTGGGGAGCGACACGCCCAGCGAGGCTTCCACGCTGCTCTCTGTGAGCAGTAGCAGCAGCTCGGCTCCATCTGCCTCAGTGGAGTCAGCTGAGAAGATGGACACGGATCCGGAAGATCTTTAAGTGTCCATCTGATGGCGTTCTTTTTGTACCCGAGGGTAAAAGCATTTGATATGCCAGAGGCACTGATCCTTACGCTGGACCCTTAATCTGGAACGGAACCTGCAGTGAAGATGGACGCTAACCCGAAACACCAAAAGGATTACCACACCTAACCGGGGCTCCATCTTCCCATCTTCATCAGGGCACAACATAACAGCAACGTGGCTTGCCACCACACACATGTCGCCGGGTGGAGCTGCAGAAACCAGTCGTTCCAGATTCGCCGGAAGTCCGGTATATTGTAAGGGCGATCCTGCTACCCTGGTAGGACGCCTATATTTATCAGTATTACTATTTTTGTATAAATCTATTTTTATATCATATTTATATTCTTATAATTAAAACAAACAAAATTTTTCTCGGGTTATCTACCCCACCTCGGGTCGGTTAGTTAATACTGTAAAATTTTATTCATATCATCTGACTACTTGTCTACAACTTTTAAATGCGTCTCATATACTATAATAACATTGTAACACTGTTACTATCTACCACCATAGGTCGATGGTGCATAAGGCGCCACTTCCTAGTTGTTATTATTAGTTATTATTACTTCGGGTTATATGCGACGATGCCTCATTATGTACATATTATTTATAATGCCCCTTAAATTTTCTATATTCTATACGAACTGTATATATAGACTTACCTATTTGTGTATAATATTACTGTATAAAGTTAACAATAGGTACTTGTTAATTACACCCAACCCTAGGTAAAGTCTAGTGGGGGTGGTGTAGGGGCCGGTATCGTCGTATATATATTAGTGCCGTTCATCCGAGAGACGTGTTCGTGTGGTGCCTGTTCCTTCTATGCCAGCTAGGTGTCGCTTTGTGATACCCCGTTGGTACAAGAGGGGGCGGCACCATGCCTCGCGTCCAGCTTCTACTAAGAAGCCGGACGAGCGGCAGAAGGTGACTGGACCTGGTCCAGTCCAGACGCTCAATCTAACCTGTTGACCAGAGTTGAATAAAGTCCTACCCGAGAGGTAGGGGTTTCTGGGGCTTTTCCCAACCCGAACTACTCGTGTTGTGTTGGTATTTCTAGTGGTAAGCGAGCCAAAGAGCCACCCAACATATAAGTCAATACGAACCATTACATAAGTAATTTTAATTATGCTCTAGGGTGTAATGAAAGATGAGGCAAGTACGGTTCCACTATACCTACACCACAAGGCCTTTAGCAATAACTTCAGGCAGATAGGTGGAATAGTTCTTCCAGTGATTATTTATAATGCTAAATATTGTTGGCAAATGGATAGAGCAAAATATTTCACTTTTCCAAGCCATTTTCTTTTTCATTGCCACATAAGAGTGAGAGCACTATGAAAAAAAACGTTCAAAATACCCCATAAAAGGCCCTTATCTTGGGGTCTGCTGCTTTAGAATCAATAAAACATGGACAAAACTATGGTTTCCCATCAAGATACCCACCTTATTCACCTAATGGAAATGAAAGATATCCAAAATCTTCAATTTTAGTCATGTTTTCCTCCTTCCCATGGAGAAAAAAAGGTTTGTCCCTAACTCGGTGCTTTTGACCATACACACAAAGATAAATGCTGAGTAAGAATCCCCAAACATATGAAAATATCTCAGGAGTTATTATACCCAGCCTTATTTAACTCACTAACAATTAAAATCTGTTTTCCCTGAGTTTTTATATAAGAATAAATAGACATCAAGTTATTTGTATGGGCGTATGGTATGTCAGGATGTATCAAAAGATCGACTGATATGGTTTTCGGAGCTCTAGACCAATCACATTGCAACATTTGACATTAGGCCATGCCCCCTTTTGTCTTAGCCAATGAGCACCAAGCAGGCCGGCGTATGAATATTAATGAGGGGATTGTTTACATTTCTTGAAAGTAGTCCGTCACTGAAACGTCTGGGACGTGACAGATGATTTTATAGGTGACAGACGATCAAAACAACTCAAAATGGACAGAAAAGAACAGAAAAACAACACTTTACCTGCAGATATTGTGATCTTGGCTGAGCTTCTGACGGAAGAGATCAGTGAAGTGGCCCATGATGTTGTTGGGGAAAGGTATGAAGAGTATTACCCATGAATGGAAGCCATAGGACGTGGGGAGAGTGTTCCAGAGAGTGATGAGAGTGTTGCTGAGAGTGAGGGGAGTGCTGTTGAGAGTTGTGGAGAAGATGGACTTGATCCAGACCTTGACTTGTTTGAGGAGATGGACCTGCCAGAGGATAATGAGGTAGAATGGTAGAACGACAATGTAGATGACCAGGACTTGAGAGAGTTCAAAAAGGCTAGCAAAAACAAGAATACTGCAACTAAAACTGAACAGGTAAGGCCTCATGTACATTGGATGTTAATTTGACACCTTCGATAAGTGAGAAGAATTTACACCTTGATCAAATGTCAAGTGATTTATTTTACAATACTTGGTGTATTTAATTTTAAAATAAAATATTTTGCAGGTAACACGTAGATTCCAGCAGTTCCTGGTTGACAACTATGAAGAAAAAAGAAAAATAGAGACCATCCCACCTCAGAAATTAAACTTCTACATAGGCAATTTTCTCCTGACCCATGCACAAGCCTTAGGTATGCATTCATCTTGCATAACGAATTGTTCTGTGTGTTTATGCTTGGTATTATACATATGGGCCAAATGGAGATTGTGAGACATATCATAGCATGTTTAAATGCAAGATCTCGAGTATAATGGGCTATAACTGTGGTCGTTAAGGTTATTCTAATACAGCTCATAGATAATGTATGCTGTATAGCATTGCAATAATGAACCATACTTGAAATGAATAAATCGGGTACAGGTCATGTATCAGCATAAAGGGATTAAAAAAAAATGAAAAAATAAATAGAAATGCAAATCTGAAGTTATCATTCAGAAGTTGTCTTCATCGTTTGCTCCCAACTCCTGAGCTACAAATTAATAAGTAAAACTGTATTTTCCTATTAGATCCAGCATAGCATTCATGTTAACAGGGGTTGGTATGTTGGAATGGGGTCAGGGATTAAGCCATTAAATTGTTATTTCAAGTGATGATTGTTTTCATATAGTTGTATGTGTCCTTCATTGTTTAATCAGCTCCCCACTGTATGTTTCTCTTGTTCATTCTGTGAAAAACAAGGAGATGAAAAGCAGGAGGGTATTTCTTAACATACTATAACTGAACTCTTTGATTTATGCTATGATTTCCATAGGACCAGTGCTAGTATCAGCAGTTGTATGACTGTTTACGGTAGTAGTACCTTAAGAAATGACTTAATTGACCTGGTCATTTAATATGTGGACAAAACAGCTGATATGGTAAAAGAAGTTTTAAATAGTGAGGTTGAATCATTTAAAAGGTGGGTGTATGATAAGAGATTAGCTGTTAACCCTAGGAAGACTGATTTTATGTTGATTCGCAAGTGTTCATAAGATCAAGAGGTGTCCTGAAATTTCTTTCTCTGAGACAACTGTTAAAACTGTTAACCACTTTCCATATTTGGATGTAATATTGGATACCGGGCTCTCATTTGATAAACAATTAAAAATTTTGAAGAGGAATATTTGCAATAAATTATTCAGGTTTGCTAAAATTAGGAAATTTCTAACACAAGAATATAGTATCATTGTGTAGGGTGTTTACCCCCTAGTAGAAATAATCATCCATCAAAAAATAAAAGCCCCTGAATTAAAAGGAAAATATGTCTGATGAACATTGCAGAAAACCCCATGATGATATCTCTTATGGTTTTTGAGTTATTAAGGGAAATGTGAGGCAAAGTCAGATGTTTTCTGTGAAAAATTCCCCATACAAACTGCAGGCAGAAAGTGGTCATGGTCTGTGCACACACTACCACTCCACCAGCCCCATCATACTGAACAAGTAATCAATGGATAATTCATGACGAGTGTGTGTTAGTGAAAGATAATTACACAAGGGCATAGCCCGAGTGTAATTATCCTTTGCTAACACACACAGGTCATGAATTATCCATTGACTACTTATTTTATTCCACGATACCAATAAATAATCAATAGAATATCAATAAATTCAAGTTGAAAACAAAAATTTTTCCCCCTCCCCGGGACTCGAAGCCAGCCATAGTGTGTACAGGTACATAAACCTCGGCGCCTGGCAGCGGACAGCAACAGTGCCTGTCTCGGCTTGGCTTGCTTTGAATGCGTCTCGCGGTTATGGCAGCGGCACATGGCAAAAAATGTTGTTTGTACATGACTGGTACACACACCTCGGCACCTGGCTGGCAGCGGGCACACGGCGAAAAAAAAATGCACCCGGACCGTGTTTAAGTACGATCGGTACATACACCTCGTCGCCCGGCAGCGGACAGCTACAGTGCATACGGCGAAAAAAAGACATGCCCGGACCGGGACTCGACCTGCCTACCTCTGACGGCTGAGCGCAATACGCTAACCACTAGACCACCATGTCTCCTCTTTCAGCGGCCGTCTCGGCTTGGCTATATTTGAATGCGTCCCGCGGTTACGGTAGCGGACAGCCAGCAGTCGGCGCCCCGCAGTTATTATGGCAGCAGCAGCGACAAAGCTGGGGGGGTCACAACCCAGACTGCTGGGGATTTTCACACTTTTAATGTATAGTAGTTATATGTGACCTACCTCCCCGGGCTTTGTATCACATTAAGACCTGGTTCTACCCAACCACTTCTCGTCAGTCCTTGTGGCGCAATGCATAGGGAGTTGGATTAGGGATCTGAGACTGCAGGTTCAAGCCCTGCCCTGGCATTAAGATTTTGTGGGTTTTAACATGTAACATATGACATGTAAGGACATGTAAGGAGGCATGTTATCCATGTAAGGAGGCATGTTATCCATGTAAGGAGGCATGTTATCCATGGATAACCGCACGCCTTACAAAAGTGATGCTACAGCCTTCATGGTGTGCAATATCGACAGGTATGTGCATGGGAATATCCAGGAAAAGCAGTGAGAATCCCAGAAATCGTGGAATAAAGGGCTATACACAGGGCTCAGCAGTGCAGGTGAGCAGCCTAGATGATGTTCTTCGATTGTTCATTTCACCTTTAATATTGATTATTTCTTTGAAATTCCTTACATGGATGAAGGCTAATGCATTACCCAATAGCACTTCTGGTCAATTATGTTATTCCTCTCCACTGTAGTTATGAACTCAGCCCAAACATAATAAAAGTCACTTATTAAGGCCAAGACAACCTACAATTCATTCTAAACTACTCAAAATACAATCTTACACTTATTAACTTTCTTTCAGGTAATGAATTAAGCTTTAAGATGTGCCTACCTCCATTACCATCATATTAAAGTTTCAATTCAATTTGAGCTGCTCAGTCCTCCAGGGTAAGACCAGTAACACTTCAAATAAGAATAGAAAAGTGGAGGATGTCCACATATGTAGACAAATGTATCCCTTATGCCCTGAGGGTCTAAGATTTACTCATAGAAATGCCACAAGGCACGGATTTACAATCATAGACAATGGCCCTCAGTCCTCTATTACCAAGGTAGGCCTATATTAGGCTGCACAGGGGTCTATGGGTGCCGTTTTCGTGGCAGTCAGCGGAGCAGGTAAAAACCCTACAATGTGTATAAGTCAACAATAAGAATCTTGACTATTGTTCTTACATTACTTTTAGTTGCAATGAAGAAGGTATGAAACTATTGCAAAGGTTACAAAAAGAGCACTAAGGATTTGTCTGAAATGCAATATCACTAAGTATCATGTAGACGAATTACATCAAATATGTGACATAGAAAGGTGTAGAGGCGTTTTGATATTTTATTACTAGGGGTAATGTATAGAAGAATTAAGGATATACAAGTAAAGGAAAGGGAACACTATACCAGGGCCAGTACAAAAATTAAGTTCCCTTTGTGTAGGCACATTACAAGAACTTATTACACAACTTCTGTGATTTTGGGTGCCTTTCCTGGATATTCGCATGCACATACCAGTCGATATTGCATGGCATGATGCATGCATCATGACTTTTGTAAGATTATACAAGGATAACAGGCACCCGGTGTGGTTATCCATGGATAACATGCACACCTTACATGTCATATGTTACATGTTAAAACCTATGAAATTTTCATTGCCAGGGTAGGGGTCGAACCTGCAGTCTCCTTATCCCAAATCCAACTCCCTATGCATTGCGCCACAGGGACTGACAAGAATTGGTTGGCTAGAACCAGGTCTCTATGATATAAAGCCACCCAGCAGTAGTGTATTGTGAACGCGTCCAGCACCTTGACCCATAACCAGCCCAGTCGCACACAGTACCAAACCAAAGGCTGCCGGGCGCCAAGGTGTGTGTACCGATGGTCTAGTGGTTAGCGCATTGCGCTCAGCTTCTAGAGGTAGGTGGGACGAGTCCCGGTCCGGGCCAACTTTTTTTTCTCGTGTTCAGACCAAACCAATGGCTGCTGGGCACCGAAGTGTGTGTACCGATGGTCTAGTGGTTAGAATGTGACCAGTGGCTGTCCGCGTTCTCGCCAACCCCTCCCCAGCACTACTGCTGCTGCTTCCATAACTGCGACGACTGGGGGACGCGTTCAGACCAAACCAATAGTGTGTGTGTGTACACACACTATGGCAGGCTTCGAGTCCCGGGGAAGGGGAACAACTTTTGTTTTCAAATTATATTTATTGATTTTCTATTGATTATCTATTGATTATCGTGTAATAAAATAAGTAGTTAATGGATATGTCACCCTATGTATTGCGCCACAGGGACTGACAAGAATTGGTTGGCTAGAACTAGGTCTCTATGATATAAAGCCACCCAGCAGTAGTCACCCCCTCGTCGCATGTTATTGTTCGATATCAGTCATCCGTCATGACATATCTAATAATTACTTGTTCAATATAAAAGGTCCCCTTATTATAGGGGGGTGGTACTGTGGGATTTACCCCCAGAGGGAATCCAGAGAGCAACCTCTAAGGTGAAATTTAAGGAAGGTTTATCAAAGATTAAAGATCTGAGGGCAGGCTTGAAAAAAGAATACAATTAATACATGGTGTATATGGGCTCAGGTTTGTGTGACGGAGCTGTGCATGGGTATAAGTATATGATGGTTAGAATCAGTCTGTTATACTTGACTTATTCGGGTATTAAGTACAGGGGGCACCACAAAGGCCTCTAGTCAGCCTGGGTCAACTAGGTCACCAGGTGTGCAGCCAATCACTGACAGGTGCAGGCAGGCAGGCAAAGCAGTTCAATGAAGTGGTTTGTCCTCTGGATTTTCAGGATTTTGTGCGTAATGGTGCAATGTACAAACCCCAGTTGTGGACATAGTTATCATTGGAACATCAGCAGGTGCCCTCAGTGTAATGAGCCTACCCCTCACTACAGGATGAACTCTCAGGGTGACTGAAACCAACGTAGCTGATCTAGGTGGCAGTCACCAAGGCACTGGAGGCACACAACAACAGGTGGAGGCTCCCTTGGAGGAGGATATAGCAGCCAGGGAGGAATCCATTCATAGGCAAATTAAACTGGCGGAGGAAAAACAATCACTGCTTAAAATAAAGCAGGATATGTTAGATCTGGAAGCTAGATTGGCGGCCATCAACTTAGAAAATGACGACATTATTAAGGAGTTGCAGGAGGCCGCCATTGAGAGAGAATGGACAGCCACGGCAGCTAGGGATGCCCACCAACAGAGCAGGGACGCCCGGTCCCTCGGTGTTAGGCAGCAGCAGCACACATTGGATGTGTTCGAAAAAATCCAGTCTCGGGTCACAATGCATCTACGGAGCCGACAATAATGGGCAGACTAGCTGAGGTGGAGGATTTACAAACACACCACCCGGCCACATCTGGGCTGCTAGGGGCGGAGCAAACGGTCAGCAGACGACGGGTGTGCTTGGAAATACCGGGCCACCTGGCCACATCTGGGCTGCTAGGGGCGGAGCAAACGGTCAGCAGACAACGGGTGCGCTCGGAAATACCGGGATTGGTACACAAGGTGCCTATGGAGCCGACAATGACGTGCAAGCTAGCCAAAATGATGGATTTACGAAAGCGCCACCCAGCCACATCCTGGCAGATTTGCAAGATTTCTTCATTTTAAAGGGGATTTTGAGCCTGGAGATGGCAAATATGGATTATATCAGCATCCCCACTCGCACTCAGGGCACAAGAACTGCAGGGCTAGATGCAAGAACCACCAAGGAGACCGGGATATTATTGAAGGTCACTGGTCATTCATCAAAGTTGCACACAGGTATGTTTTAGTATGAGGATTACAAACAGTTCTTTGCCTTTTGGGCTATGAAGGGTGACAGTCAGATGGGTATAAGGCGAGTCTTGGTGCGTCTTGGGGGACCTGACCACTGCAAGACCATCCTTCACTCTTAAGGACTTGCTCAAGTTATATGGTGCTGACATTTTCTTCCCCTTCACGGAGGAGCATGTGGGGATGCCTTGTGTTTAGTTTCCGCTCCTTGCTCTGTAAGAGCAATCTGGTGCCAGACAGCGCCTCTACTTTGGAAGGCCATTACCTCAGGCAGGGAGCCCTCTTTAATAGAAGACCAAAAAATACTGGTTTATTGACTTATTTATACATTTTTCTATTTGGAGGTTGCCGATAGTCTACAACTGGACTGGCCCAAGCGCATCTACCTCTTGCTTAGTCCCTCCTCATAGTTAATGGTTAGAATCAGTCTGTTATACTTGACTTATTCGGGTATTAAGTACAGGGGGCACCACACAGGCCTCTA
This sequence comes from Acholoe squamosa, assembly GCA_949317995.1. Classification (NCBI taxonomy): domain Eukaryota; kingdom Metazoa; phylum Annelida; class Polychaeta; order Phyllodocida; family Polynoidae; genus Acholoe; species Acholoe squamosa. The sequence continues at coordinate 13,646,127 of OX439042.1, forward strand.
GTCACACTGGGACAACTAGGTCACCAGGTGTGCAGCAAATCACTTACAGGTGCAAGCAGACTTAGCAGTTCAATTTTCTTTTGTTACCTTTCATGTAAATAAATAGGCCGTCTACGACTGGACTGGCCTAGGTGCATCTACCTCTTGCTTAGTCCCTCCGCATAGTTAATAAGAATATGGACATGGTTAGTGTTTAATGTATTTCATAATCTTGGGCATTTGTACAATTCCATTATTGTAATATTACCATGAGTGTATATATACATCATCCCATTATGATTATATTGTTCAAAATGTACAAACAGGTGTCAATGGACCATTCTGGGTATTATTATTATTTTTCATATTTACTAATTTCTTCGCCATATAAAACCCAAGCTCTGCTCACGATCCATACTCAACAATGTCCTGCATTTCTCAACAGGAACCAGGATCCTTTAGTCACCACAAACACATTTCCTCCATGAGGCTCTGTGACATAATGTAGACGGATGTAATAACATTCCAATCATATCTACACCCACACAGCCCCGCTGGAGGATGTGGGGTCCACCTGTGATGCCATATTTGGAATGAGAGAATATTTCACAATCTCCTCTCAATCCCCATCAATATGATTAACACACAGGTGGCAATCTCTCCCTATGACACGTGTCCCTATTTCATTGAGCCACGTGTATAGAATATTTCACAACACTGCGAGCTGCTCAAGTCCTTCATATAAAAGGCAGCTTGAGCAGCTCCCAATCATCTCTCCCAACTTACACCTTACACCTATACCTAGAACCTATGACAGGTTGAGCTATAGGATCGGAGGCAGAGCTTAGATCTTGGCGAGTGTTATCATTGTTATCACCTTTATGAAACACTCATGTCAGCTATGCAATAAAAGGATCAACTGAACTTCCCTGGATTCCGTGTACATTCACTTCACCACATGTAACCGTCCGTTGACACGATGGTGGATGAACCCTCCAAGAATATCCCACTACCAACCTCTCATTAAACATGAGCAATAGTGAGACATCACCTAAGGAGCCAGCTTCAAAACAACGCACCTTTACATCACCTGGGCTAGACGCGCCCAACCAACCCACAAGTGATACTACACATCCCCTCCAGAGGCAAACTTCATCTCCAGACGCCCTGACATTGGATCCAGTTTTACCTATAGCACTGCAGGCCCACGTATTACAACCTGCGAGTACCGGTATTGAGCAATTTTCCTCTACAATAGTGGATCACAATACTGGAGCACACACCAGTACGCCAGTATCACTATCTGCACCAGGATTAGACATCACCTTACCTGGTTACTCACAAGTAAATTCACCGCCACTAAGACTTTCTGGTATAACTAGCCCAACCTCTGAAGTACCAGTGGACAATACACAGAGCCATTTGTACCTCGATCCACACCTGGAGGACAGAACACCAGAGCTTCAAGCCGCCCTCCAGGACATCACCCCCCCACAACCCACAACACCTAGTGCACCTGCATCTGCAGCACAAACTAATCCAGGTGTAACTTCACATAAACTACCAGTTTGTGAGGAGCCAGTGGTTGTGGACACAGACTCTGACGCTTCCCTAGACGCTGATTACTGGAGAGACAGAATCGGATCAGCAGTTTCTAGGTGGAGAGCAGCCTATGAAAACGGTGTAGGCAGGGTTTCCAACAACGACTCTGGACACCCGGTAGGAGACAATCCAAACTTCTCACTCAACATTAATAGACTATTGGATGAGTGGCTTGACCCTACCGTTACCCAGCCAAACCGATACCAATCCACATCTGAAGAGGAGGACCTGTACCCCCCACCTGTGTACACACCTACACAGCCACTCAGAACCAGGTCAGTGGACTCACCACCCAGACAAGGCTCTAGATTTAGAAGGAGGGCCCAATCAAGTTCACCTCTTAGAAGAAGAATCCCTACTGGTTACAGACTACTGAGAAGTGTGGACGGAGCTACAAGTAGATCTCATCTCGTAGCTACAACCCCGCTACTCAATAGAGGCAATAGGACGCCTTACAACTCACCTCACCTTATCGGTTCACCTGAAGAAGATACTGAAGTAACCTTTCCCCGCCGACCCAATATGGCAATGTCCCGAGGTCAGCCCCCTCAGTATGACCAGGAGGACATGAGGAGAAGTCTTGTCAGGGACTGCACTAACGCTGTCAGTGAGTCTCTCTCTGAGCTATTAGCCAAACACGTGAGCACCCTATCCACTGAAATTAAAAATCATGGACAGGAACACTCAGATCAGTTGGCTAGAGTACACCTCAGGTTAGATGACATGGAACGCTGGAAGGAGAATATGGAATGCAACACCGCCCACAACTTCAGACAGGCAGAACAAGGCAAGATGGAAGTTCTCAGAAGATCCGAGGATTTCACATATCAAATGACTGACCAGCTAAGCAAAAACATGGACTCAATGAGGCTTGACCTAATAAGGGCCATTCAAAGCCATTCCAACAGTGCCGACGCCACCAACCCCAACCAAACCGCCACCGGCGCCCAAGGCAATTCAGGGCATGCACAATCCACTCCTCCTTACCCCACGGCACCTGACTACAGCACCAGCCACAATGACATGACAGGAGCAGGGATGAGCCCACCACATGCCTTCAAAGACAACCAATACACAGCATCACATGCACTGCACCGATCTCCAACAGCTAGTGCACCAAACACCCACCAGGGGGCGACAACATCTTGTAATACAGCGCCTAATCTAAACCAACACGGTGGCCATGTGGTTAATGGCGTTTACAGTCCCCAAGGACAAACAAGCAACCACTCTGGACTACCATATCCTCCTAGGTATGATCATATAGCACACTCCACACCGGTAGTGCACCAGGGAGGATACCATGGCGCTGAGTACACCAGATTTTCCCCTAGTAGAATGGACAGCGACAAGCTCACATCTGCCCAGTTAGGCTCATTCAACAAGCCTGAACCTTTTGATAAACCGACGCCCTACAGGTCTGCAGCAAAATTTCTGACTGAATTTAAATTCTTCATAAGGAATGTGCATGCCAAGAGGCCTGACCTACATGCAACTTGCCTGTACACCTTTCTCAAAGGGAGGGCAGCTCAGTGGTTTTTCAGCAACATAATGGACAAACCCATCATGCAAAACAATGACGCCGTCTATGAAGCTTTCTTGGCGAGATTTGGCACTCCCAACCTCAGTACCATCCTCAAGGGATACAGAGCCAGGAAACAAAAGCCAAATGAAACCACTGAGGACTACCTTGCAGACATGACCATGTTGTTGTCCAACAGCAGCCTGGACGAGGCTTCACAAGTGGACTACCTTGTAAATGGCCTCAGACCCGAGCTGAAAAATGTTGTTGTAGCCAAGTCTCCCAAGACCTTGCTGGAAGCTGAACAATTAGCCATAAATCAAGAACTGAACCTCGAGGCCATAAAAATTGCTCAGAATAGCTCAGCAGAGTTATTTGCAGTAGGCTACAATAAGGATGACAACAGATCCCGAAAGGATAAATATCAGCGCGACCGCAAGAAAGAAGACAGACTGCCCAGTAGTAACCCAGTGGGCACACAATGTTGCATCAACATTGACAACCAGTTGATGTTATGTTGATGGTGTTGATCAACCTGTTTTCAACACTTTTTCAATATTTGTATTTCAACGTTGTCAACCATCACCATTTCAACATCCAGTCAACAGTTGACATATCAATGTTGAAATATTGTTGTCAACTCAATGTTGATTCAACATTGATTTGTCAATGTTGAATCAACAATATTGATTTCAATGTTGATACAATGTTGATTCAACATTGATATGTCAACAAAACAACTGTCAACGTTGTTTCAACATTGTTGAAACAATGTTGAGTCAAAATAGAAACACAAACATTGAATCAGCGCTGATGGTTAGATGTTGAATCACAGTTGATTTTGAGTATGTTGTTTCAACTTTCAATTTCAACTCTATTTCAACCGTAAATCAATGTTGATATGCAAACATTGCAAACGTTGTTTCAATGCTGAATCAACATTGATGTGCCCAGTGGGTAACTACAACAAACAGTATGAAAATAAATTCAAAAACAGTTGCAGAGGAAGGTCCAAGTCTTCAGACAGATCCAATCCCAAGGACTACAGATCTAATTCCAAAAATAGATCTGACTATAAGTCCCCAGGAAGAGATAGGTCAAAAGACAGATCAGAACAAAGGTCAAGATCCTCCGATAGCAACAAAAGTTTTGTCTTCATACCAGTTGCTGGACAGCCAAATAACAACAAAAATGTCTCCTTCATGGTCCCAGCTGACTTCACCATCCCAGACAATTGGGTACAACAGTCATTGAAGAAATCCAGAGATCCAACCCCAGGCAGGAACTACTCCAGAAGCCATTCAGGGTCTCAGTCTGAGGCCGACAATGACAGCCACAATAACACACAAGATGAATAGGGATCAGGGGAAGGCACTCAAGCACCTAGTGACCCCGACCCCACCCGGACCACGACCATCAAATTATCCAAGGACACTTCTCGAGATGCTGATACAGAAATGAATTCAGTAGACTCCCAATCATCCAGTTTGAATTATACCAACTTCTTAAACACCAATTCAGACTCCAGTGATGACGAGGACGAGTATGAGGACCAGAGCCAGAGGACTTCAATCCTGAAACTGAGGATCAAATCCGAGCAGTATGGGCAGCAAGGTAAGGCCATTTACGTTGATACAGAATTAACCAAAGGTGCAGTTTCTGTAGACATAAATAACCACTTGTATAGAGCTCTTGTTGACTCCGGCGCCTCACTTTCTTTTATTAGCCAAAAAATGGCTGACAAAATCGCGAACACTCCAAATTTCAGACACGGGAGACGCGCGCGACTGACAGTTTTATTGGCTGATAAAACACCCATCCAAGTAAATCACTCCGTGACTGTAACATTCCTCATTGGTGGCCATGAATTCAGATCCAGATTCCATGTGGTACCTAAACTGAACCATCCCCTAATTTTAGGAGTAAATTTCATGACCAAATACAAAGCCAAAATTTCCTTTGGACCGACCCCCCCATCGCCCAACTACATCAGGGCAAACAAAAATGTTGATATTCCACCAAACACTGAAGCCTCTTTCAATGCGGTCGTGATAGGGAATAGCAACATTGTGGGAAAAACTGGATTGACTGAGAACTCAGGTTCTACCCTACCGGTACTTATTAAGCACGCAATAGTTAAACCTAGATCAGACCTTAAAATAGTACCAGTAACAGTAGCTAACCCAAATGACTTCCCCATCAAGATAAAAAGACACATGAACCTCGGTGTATTTAGACTTTTCAACATCATAAAGGCTGTACCCATTGGTGCACTCAATAGCGCCCATTCACTCAACAGTGTAACAACAGAAAAGGACTTATTCCCAATCAATTGTGGAGAGGATCCCATGGACCAACTCCCCAAAGGGAATGAACCTTTGAAGTATAAAATCTGTGAAAAACTCTCTGAAATTCAAAGGCAACAGATCAAAAACATCGTTAAGGCCAATAGGCAAGCCTTTGTCCTAAATGAAAGCGCCATAGGTCTCAATGTAGAAAATGAAGTTAAACTGGAATTAAAACCAGACTTCAAACCCTGCAACAGACCGTCGTATAGGATGTCCCCTCACAAAGAAATTTTTCAAAGGGAACTCCTGAAAAAACATTTAGAACAGGGGATAATAGAAGAGTGTACCAAACCCTGTGAGTGGAACTCACCCGCCTTTTTAGTGCCGAAACCACAAGGTGACAGGTCAGTAGCCTCTGGTTGGAGAATTGTAGTTAACTACAGATGGGTAAATGAGAATTTAAAAACTTTCTCTTACTCATTCCCCAGAGCTGACGACCTCATGCAGCAGATAGGCAGAACGGGCGCCAAATATTTTTCCAAATTGGATGTCTACAGCGCCTACCACCAGATTCCCCTAGCAGAAGAATCTAGGCCACTTACCACTTTCTCTGCTAATGGCACGAGATACATGGCCAAGGTTCTCCCTATGGGACTCAAAACTTCAGGCCTATCCTTTATGAATGTAATGGAACAACTCCTCATGAAATGCAAGTATAAAAATGCTGTAGCATATGTGGACGATGTGGCCATTTACAGCCCCACGTGGGAAAGGCACTTACAAGATCTGGACGAGGTTTTAAAACTTTTTATCAGAGGAAACATCAAACTGAAATCAGAAAAATGCGAATTTGGAACTACCAAAATGGAATTTTTGGGTTTCAATGTAGACCAGCATGGTTTGTCACCATCCCCGGACAAAATAGGACTTGTCAAAACCTTCCCCCCACCTAAAAACATCCATGATCTTAGATGTTTCAATGGTATGGCGCAGTTTTACAAAAGGTTCATCAGAGGTTTTGCTCATGTCATGAAGCCCCTTTATGAGGCGACAAAAAGCACCTTTAAATGGACCACTGAGTGTCAGAGAGCCTTTGAAAAAATTAAAGCTGCTATCTGTACTGAAGCTGTGCTGAAATTCCCGGACTATAAGAGACCTTTTGTCATCTTCACCGACTCAAGCAACTACAGCTTAGGGGCTGTAATCACTCAGGTAGATGACTATGGTTTCTATAGACCGATTGAATTTGCAGGAAGAGGTTTGACACCTCAAGAGTCTAGGTATGGGATAACTGATAAAGAACTGTTGGGAATAGTTTTTGCAGTCAAAAAGTTCCACCATTATGTGGATGGAACTCACTTCAAAGTATACTCGGACCACACCATCCTGGTTTCCCTTTTCAACAAAAAGGAAAATATAACCAATGGAAGGTTAGCCAGGTGGGTCGACACAGTCATGTCCTACGACTTTGAAGTCAGGTACCTGCAAGGCAGAGCCAATATCGTGGCAGACTTTCTCTCCAGGAGGAAATATCCGCCCGGCTCTGATGACCCAATTCCAATCAGGTCTCAAGGTAAAATAATACTACCTCCTAAATCAGTCAAATTCTCAAACATTACCATGACCAAAGTCTTCAAATCAAATGACCCAATTCCCAAAAATCCAGTCCTCATGGGACCACCTAGGTCCATACTAAAAGGAGGACAGATTTGGGGTAGCACTTCCAAGAAGCCAAAGGGTGTGATTGCCAAGAAAGGTAGCTCTGAGAGAGAAAAACTCAGCTCCATTCAAACTGTGCCCGAGCTGTGCATTTTAACTTGATCTAAAGCCAAGTTACCAGACCCAGCCACACCCCCTCAGCCCAGCAAATCAACCAGAAGTAAACAGACCCGCCCCACTAAGGTCAAGGACACCAAGACCAAAACAAGGGGCCGACCACCAAAATCTAGGTCACCCAGAGTATCAGTGAAATTAGCTAATACCAGAAGGGCTAAGCTATCACACAAAGTGCTACCCATGGCTGAACGAGCGATAAGCCAGCTATGTAAACACCACTCCCTAACCCCATCCAGGGAGACACTGATACAAACACAGCAGGAGGATGTTTTCTCAAACTCCATGCTGTCATACATCAATAAGGGTGAATTACCAGAGGACCCCAGCCTTAGCAAACAGATACTGCTAAACCATGACCAGTTCAAGTCTTATTCAGGATCACCAAATCAACCTATGGAGACAGTTTAGAGCCTACATTACAAATAGTGATGCCAGAAAAGTGGGCAGAATCACTAATTGAGGCCACACACTGCTCACCATTAGGAGGACACCTTGGTCCCACTAAAATATACGCAGCAATCAGATCCAGGTATTATTGGCGTTCCATGTTCAAACATGTCTTTGACTACTGTGGCACTTGCCACACATGTCTCACAACAAAGAAAAGACCAAAGCACCTGAGAACCCCAATGACCCTAAGAGACCCTGTTTTAACAGCCTACACTCACCTTACCATGGATACCATCGGTCCTTTCACACCTGCTGTGGATGGATCCTCATTTATCCATGTTGTCACAGATCATGCCACCAGGCACATCACTGTTTGGGCCACAAAGGATAACACCAGCGCTGAAGTAGCGCTAGGATTTTTCCAAAGGGTTATTTGTGTTTTTGGAACCCCATCAGTCCTGAACACAGATAACGCACAACAGTATGTGTCCAAATATTTCACATCTTTTTGTGATAAATTCGGCATCAAACATGTGACAGGGAGCGCACATTGGTCAAAATCACAAGGTCTATGTGAGCGTCAACATCAAACAATAGAATCTTCACTCAGAGCCTTTGTCTCCAAATCACAGAAACATTGGTCGACCTTCCTACAGGCTATAGCATTCAGCATAAACAACACTGTATGCAGCGTGCTAGGATACTCACCCAATCTTTTGGTATTTGGAAAACAAACACATCTCCCAACTGAGTCTTCCCTCTCATTGATCAAACAAACTGAAGAGATCAAAGACAAGGAAAAATTGGTCACCGCCTTACTCAGCTTAAGAGATGACATCCAACTTAAGGCAGATGAAAGCCAGATATGATGCCACTGCTTCCCCATGCACCTACAACACAGGTCAGCTTGTGTATTTACACATACCTAACCTGTTGGTAAAACAAACGAGCAAAAAGCTGCAGCCCACCTATAGTGGACCATACATCATAATGAAAATGACTTCACCAGTAACTGCAAAACTAAAAAGGCTACAGGATGGTAAAGTATTGAAAAAATCAATACATGTATCTAGATTGAGGAGACCAATCACCAAGGCCAGCGCCAAGGCTGTGATCAAAAGACTACAGTCTGGGCCAGTTAACACCTTGTATGACCCTGATCTAGATTCCACCCACATTGGTGAACCAGAATCCCCCGCAGTCAAAAAGAAAAGAGGACGACCTGCAAAGAAAGGACTTGTCACCTTTGCCCCTTCCCCAAAAAAGAAGACAAAGAAAAAGTCCACGAAAAAGAAATAGATTTTCAGAAAACACACAATTTTTTTTTCTCCCCCCAAACACCCACCTTAACCCCCCCCCCCACATTCACACACACCTCTCTACCTTCACCTCCAACCGGTGGCAGTTTTGGCCACGTGTTATTTCGTGCAATGATGTTATTCCCCATAATTTTCTTTTTCTCATCATTTATCTTTTTTTTTATCATCCAAACCACATACCAATTACCTTTAACATCAAAATTTCTACACAAAACCCCAAAAGCCTTCTGGCTTATTTTTACTGATGGACATTGTCAAGAATTTTATCTAGGGTTTGAGACTCAGACAGTCATATAATGATTGATTAAGGTTGGCACGCCACATAAATTACCCAAGGTCACAGCGTATTCTCGGTTTGTGGATCCTAATCTTAGGAACACGCATGCGCCGGTTTGTTACAAGCTCAGGGCTCCTCTATACCCTAAAGTATTACCAAATGACCGCCTATTGTAGGAGAGCAGCACCTAGACATCCTGATCCAAGTTTATGCCTCTGTTTACCATCAGTACTGGAATGTTTGGTGAGACACTTAATCAAATAATTCAGCACAGTTCCCTGCTGTGCTATCACAACAGGAACAAGTGCACCCCGGCAGGCTGACTTATCTCAGCACCACAACCATCAACCCCCCTTTCATAACTACAATATTCAGATCATCCAATGATCATCCGCACCCCATAAAGGTCCATTAAATTTGCATATCACGATGATCAGGTGTATGCAAACCAACCAATAGCTAGGCCCCGTGCCATATATGGGTGAGACATACCTTATCGGGAGGCATGTAATAAGGAATTAGCCAACCACCCCCACCTTAACCACTCTTATCAAACACACCAAACTCACCACATCCAGCCACTATGGAGCAAGCATCCGGAGACCACAGGACCCTACATGAATCTACCATCATGTTGCCCAGATACCCATTACATGCCAATGGTAGTGTGCGCCCAGAGTGCTTTGTAAAATGCAATAGTTGAATTTGCAGTCCTTTCTCAAAACCATGTATGGCAGCCTGACCTTTCATTACCTTAGTTATCAACCTCTTGACAAAACCCCCCATCAGCCCATTCATCTATCTTAGTCTAACAACAAACCTATCAAACCTTTTCTTATTATTCACAACAGCCTTAGAGCCCCAGAAGTTAGACATGGAGCCAACTCAGGGTGGACCATCCACAGTCTTTTAGGCCCAAACGGCATCAAAAGTAAGGCCATGGATCTGTTCGAGATCAGAATAACTATCATGGAGCACAAAGACATGATCAAACGTATATCCAGCGAAGACTTAGGTGTATACCTAAACAACAAAACAGTTCAAAAAGAGCTCACCCTACAAGACCCAATTGTATTATCGGCCACCAAGGCCATGATATTCGACCTATGCAAAGATTTCCCCACAGTCCCATTGTGGGACAGATTCAGTGAGGAAACATCAAGCTATATAGCACTCCTATGTGCCAGAACTCTGATTACCTCAGAGAAACCACTTAAAGAGCTACCAAGATATGAAACAGGTATTGGCAGATACAATGTCATAATCCAATCAACAAATCTTCAGACCCAGCTGGCAGCGTTTGAGATGGCTAGATACTCCCACTTATACAGTTAAAAGCTATCAGCCCTGAATTGACCCATTTCTCCCCCCCCCTACATATGTACGACGTTAAAAATCAATTACTTTCCTTCAATTCTTTTTTTCTCTCTTCTCACTAGAATTTTTTTTTTTTACATGACTAAGATGGAGACATCCTTGCTGGTTAAGATATCAGCCTAGCAACCTGATAACCTTTTAAATAACACGTCCCAAAGCGCCACATTCACACCGCACACAACCAAGTGACCCCCCCCCATATGTATAGGACACCCACCGCCCAATCTACACAAACATACCTCACACAAAGCCAACTCCCCAACCCAAAACCCTTAAAAAGACCCACCTCACCCCGGACAACAGTCCTATCTCAGTCTCATATGATCCATTTCTCATAAGCTTATCTAAATTTCTATTTTTAGGATGGCAGCCTCCTTGGCAGCACTCTTCCTAATTATGTGCGCCCAGACCCAACAGTCAGGAGCACAGGATTTTGTAACCAAAGAAGAGACCATCTTCAGGCCAAACTATGGTGTTCTATTCACTAAAATACCCCAGAAAATGATCTCAGGATATATGGATTACCCATTAGTTTTCGCTTTAGACCTATCCTTCAATCAATCCTTGCAGCGACCGGACAAATTAACCTCCCTAGTCAGCAAAAATGCAAAATTTTATCTTGGAAACCGCCCAAACTTTAGACCTAATTTTGGCAAATCTCTACCAAAAATCTCAAAAATCTTTAGCCCTGTTAATAAAATTTTTGGAACATCCTCAAACCAGAAGACCCAGAGGCGCCCCAGGACAGATCGTAGGTGATATTTTAAGAGCATCAATTGGCTTGAGCACGCAACCTGAAGTAGACTTGTTGAATTCCGAAATGTCCAACTTAGAGAAAACCCTAGCTTCTAAAATGCATGTGGTAGAATTGGCCACACATTTTCTCTTGAACATTTCTGAATTTAATTATCAATCTCTGAGCATTTTCTCCAGCATGCAAAATAAAACGGATGAAGCCCTGGCTGTGCTCAGTTCCAACCTCCAACTCTTGAGTAAGAATGTATCAAATATCTTATTCAACCTGGAACAACAGAGCAGACAAGATCCAGACCCCACACGGTCACCCTGGCCATTGTACAGGAAAACCAGCCTGACTTCCAACTCACACCAAGTAAATATGAACTATCAGCCAGCTACAAACCAGTGCCACCTTTGACACGGAGAAAAGACCTACCCAGGCGGGAAGCCCCTAAAGCCTCCACCAGTGGGACAACTCCAGCAGAGATGGCCCTGCTACAACTCAGGGAAACCCAACCACCTAAGGACCTATACTTATTCAACCCTACACTGGCTGAGAGGGCCATTGACACCATGGATGGTAGGTTTTTAAATTTTAAACCATTAGTTTCGGCTGATGTGGGGATCGTTGAGAACGCTCAGCATCCTCAGCGACCTTCACCGGCCACCCCCCGAGGTTCCTCCCATAATGGACTCTCCCCAGCGCCCACAGGCCCGGTGACAACACTGGACGGTACCACCACCCTTATGTGGGGATGGCAGGTGCTGACCAGCGCCACATAGCAGACCGGATAGCCCTGAGACGCTGATGTGGGGATCCCCCTCCTATCCGGCGAGATCCCCAAGACCCCCCAAGGACCCCCCATAGGGCCCCATCCCGACCTAAATACATAAAACCATGCCCACAAATCGCAATATCCCGCCATTGTTTCACTTTGCACATCACTAGATCTTATCAATGACGACGCAAGGCCGTTCCACAACCCATAGACGCAGTCATAACGTCTGCACAAAACTTCGCGCCAGTCGCGACCCGGCGTCGCCATTTTTAAAGAGCTTCGTGATATGCAAATATCTATTAGTTTCAGTCACATGATCGTTCTGACTTGATACATAGACTGAAAACAACAACATCAACACGTGCAAACAACCTAGCTTCATGATAAAAGGGATTACTCACGTCTCTTCTAAAAACCGTTCACTGCCGGCACCTGAGGCGCCAGCAGTAGGTAGGTGACCTGATGTATCCTACAAAAACGAATCCAAAATTGAAATTACCCAAAAGCCCGAAACAAACTTCGTAATTCAAAATTTTCCAAAATAAATTCACACGACCACTTATTCAAAATTACTTACGTCCCGTCCTCGTTGATGAATACTGTAATCAACAGCGCACGACCATCCGGAAAATGGAGAACGCCTTGGACGATCTCCATCTTGCGTAACTACTGATAAGATAGCCGGCACCCATATCTTATATAGGGCCAAGGCTATAGGCATCAAAACTCAAAATTTATTTCAAATTCGCGACCCCACCCTCAAATTCAGTTAGCATACCGTATGCCAGAATGCCAAAACTCAAACCTTTTTCGAGACCTTTCAACCACCTTCATGAAATTTTAGGCCACTATTCGAAATATTTTTCAGGATTTTTATCTGAATAATCAGGATCAGCACAGTGAAGCGACAGCTCGGTACCGCCACCCAGTGTGATACAAATTAACCAACTAAGCTTGCTTAGTTACACGTTCTATTCTTGCAATCAAATTGAGCTCTGTCAAGTTAATATTATGTGTCAAACAGCAGAAATTCATAGCACCTATTGGTTATCCTGTATTGACAAGGCCACCAGCTGACCCAAGCAGGATTTCACACCTCTGTTAATGGTTTGTTTTCACGGCTCTCTTCCCTACAGACCCCTCCTCTGGAGACCTGGCAGCCCCACCATCCGTCGGCCCTCCAGCCCTGGAGAAAGACAAGCCGGGGCTATCATCGTCAAGGAAGGCGACAGGAAGAAGAAGCAGCAGGGAAGAGGTCAAGCAAAATCCAACCCCACCAGCCGCGGACCCCGAGCCCCAGCAGCAACTTCCACCAGCCAGTGGAGGGAGCCAGCTAGAAAGCCCTATCTAACACCCAGGGGAACCTATGTGTCGGCAGCCTGCAGGCCTGGCACACCCATGCCCCCAACCTACAGGCACAACAACAACTATTGCCGCCACATCAATGGGCAGGTATCCGCTGCCAAACTTTGCATACCTTGTTACCATCAACCAAATGGGTTCCTGTGCCCTTGTGCTTATGACAACAAACCTAGGCCAAGCGGCAACAGACAGAGATCCCCGCCGAGAACCATGTGGAAACCCATGCCAGCTCGGCCTACCCCTACCACAGAGACAGATACCACCTCAGAGGACGGATCAGATGTGGCCACAGCTGGTGACTTAGCATCAGTATACTTAGACTTTTCCGACATTACCATCTCAAAATTCAGACCCATCAGATCCAGGACCCATCGTAAGGCTGAAGGCAGGTTCAAGAATTTCAACATCAAAGAACATCAGAACCTACCTCCAAACAGCATTCACCCTAATCGACATTTCAGAACACACAAATAGACATTTCACAGACTCAATTTTTGTACTACCTAGCCATGAAGATACAATTGTAAACAACCCCCCACACCTATACGTATTACTTGTTCTCTGAGAATGTAAAATTTTTTTCTTTTCCCTCAGCATGTCAAATCCTTTTCACTGGATTCTTTAAAAAGCCTATTTTCTTTAGGCCAATGTATATATTAACTTAAGATTCTTTCCTTCGATGAACATTATGAGACTAAAACCAAAATGGCCTTCTGGTTTACCTCTAGGCGCTATAAAGTTCATTACCTTCACCATTGTTTTTTCAAGCTCAACTATACCATGTATTTATGAGTTTTAGTCAAAATTAGTTATCCATAATCAACAGGTTGCATACATAACATTTTTGTATATTTTCATGAAAATTACCATGTTTCTAGTCAACAAGAACACTGAATACCACCCTGACTTATACCTTATACCCGACTGTGTAGCAGACGCTACACAACTTCAGTTATGAGCCTTGGTAATGTGGAGCCAAAGACTCATCACCCTCGCGTTGATTGTTGACCCCACAATACCAAGAATCACCAAACTTGGTTAATTTTCACCTGGATATATTTCATCAAACCAACATGTTATCAAATCAGAAAAAATTTTCATTTTCCCACGATAACATACCGGTACATATATATTTTAAGCATTGTACATATCCCGGCATTTAAAACCTGTATATATACATTAAGTCACTTGATCCACACAAAACTTTATTTTTGTAATTCCATAAAGGAACCCTTTTATACTGCATATAATGTCAAAACCCATCAGGTTTTTCACAAAACCCAGTATTCGTATCATAATACCCATAATTGTCAATGGACTTGGCAAAGCCTCATCTTTTCTACTTATTTTTCTCCCTTTACACTCGTGCAGAGACGAGTAGGAATGTGGGGATTTGTCAATGGACCATTCTGGGTATTATTATTATTTTTCATATTTACTAGTTTCTTCGCCATATAAAACCCAAGCTCTGCTCACGATCCATACTCAACAATGTCCTGCATTTCTCAACAGGAACCAGGATCCTTTAGTCACCACAAACACATTTCCTCCATGAGGCTCTGTGACATAATGTAGACGGATGTAATAACATTCCAATCATATCTACACCCACACAGCCCCGCTGGAGGATGTGGGGTCCACCTGTGATGCCATATTTGGAATGAGAGAATATTTCACAATCTCCTCTCAATCCTCATCAATATGATTAACACACAGGTGGCAATCTCTCCCTATGACATGTGTCCCTATTTCATTGAGCCACGTGTATAGAATATTTCACAACACTGCGAGCTGCTCAAGTCCTTCATATAAAAGGCAGCTTGAGCAGCTCCCAATCATCTCTCCCAACTTACACCTTACACCTATACCTAGAACCTATGACAGGTTGAGCTATAGGATCGGAGGCAGAGCTTAGATCTTGGCGAGTGTTATCATTGTTATCACCTTTATGAAACACTCATGTCAGCTATGCAATAAAAGGATCAACTGAACTTCCCTGGATTCCGTGTACATTCACTTCACCATATGTAACCGTCCGTTGACACAGGTTTGGGACTGAAGGTTTTGGTTTAACAACCTTGGTAATATCAACTTAGTAAACTACTATGACTTCTTAGGTACCAATAGATATATATTGTCTATAACATTTAATAGTCTAAGCTTCTAAGCAATAGATACCGATTATTGGACCACCTCCTATAATGTATATATACATATGAACACTAAAACCATGTGTAGTAACATCCGACACGGGTTGTAAATTAGGACACACTGTATATTCATGTTCACCCTTGTTTAAAAAATTGACAAATGTGTCTGACAGCATTTAAATGCATCTGATCATGTATTGCTGATAATGAACCCTTAAAAAAATGCCTTTTGAGGGGATTTTGTATTTCATCAAAATAACCAATTTTCATTATCTATGGCTCAATACTGCGGATAGACTCGATAATGTCTTGCAGTCTTGGTAATCTTTTATTCATTTACATGTATTGCTGCTACATCCATTTTATCAACAACAGCTAATTTTCTCTCTATTTGTGGTTTGGAACTATCATATAGATTTTCTTAGGAAATATGGCATTAATGTTATATGTCATAGTAACATTTATATGATATGTCTAACATAGGATCTCATAAGGCACAATCACCAGGATCTATCAGGTAGACTCGGCAATCCTTCTTCAGTCTTCGTTAATGTCTTTCCATTTCTTTTCTATTTGTGGTTTGAAATAATCATATAGATTTCCTCAGACAATATGATGTAAATGTTATAGGTTATAGCCACATTTATATGGTTGGTCTCACATAGGATCTACATCACCAGGGTCTATTAGATGATGAAGTGTATATTGAACCAGATGACAGCTAACATAGACTCTGTGTCAACCAATGCCGACACCTTCACAGGGTAGTGTTGCCACCTATGTCAACCACAGCCAACACCTTCATGGGGAACCACTCTCATCCCTGAGTGTAAGAAAACAGTATTTGAGGTTTTAGCACTCCAAGCTGATTGACCAAAAAGAAGCTTTACCAAGAAGCAGGACAGCAAAGTAAAATAAGGAGATTGGCTGTCTTGTCCTGGAAGGCATTTCTCAACATGGCACGCCTGAACACAGCCATTATGACATGAAAACCTCTGAAGTAGAATGGATGGTTGTATGTAATACACTGCAACTGCTCTATGTCCAGTATCTAATGTAGTAATTACATAGGGTTTGGTAGTGTTTGTACCATTAGTGACCACTAGATGTAATGGCATTGTAGTGAGGGATCAGATTATAATTTAGAGGGGTCTAATTGTACCAACTTGAGAAATGCCCCCAGGTATTCAGTAAGCATTCTGCATAGTTCCTAGTTTGGAATATAAAGGCAAACTTTAAAAATATAATTGTTTAATCTACCAGGGATGCTCATAAAACTGTGAACCATCCTTATTGTAGTGCAGCCATAGATGGCAGTACAGAGGCACAAGAAATCTCCATGAAACTGGCAACTTTGGGACAGTAATTTCGCTGTCATTTTTACAGCCTTTTCTTTTACAGTAGAGGCATCATTGGCGTATAAAACCAACGATGAAAAGATGAATAACAACATAGTTTGCTGAGGGATCATCTCTATGAAAAAGCACACAACAAGTGATTAAATCACCTTGAAGTCATTCGATACCAACTGCCTAGGAATTCAATCAATGCTCCTGCATGAAAAGCTTTAGCAGCTGTACGTTTCAGAGCAGATCTCAAAATAAAGAGGGATTTTAATCATGGTGGTTTTACAGAGTCTGTATTTGATTTGACCCTGTATCGCCTTGAGGATAAGGTTGTTGGAAACATTAAGTTTGTTGTATTTTCTGTCATTGTTTCCTTCTTTCGCCTCACCATTTACCAATAATAGGAGGTTTAAGTAAATTTATACTCCGCCTGGCTGCCACTTCTATGGTTCTTACTGTAGGTCTAATTTCACAGTCTACTATGTGGCATCTGGGCGGAGGTTATGGAGCATCTGGGAGGAGGTTTTGGGACATCTGGGCGGAGGTTATGCACATAACCTCTGAATTATGCACATGCTCTCCTGGACATTATGGGGTCTAGATATCTTTTTAAAATGCAGCTTTCTCTTGAATTCGAACCCTTTAAGATATAAATCTCCATATTCCAGTCCTTCTCCTTCCATTTGGGTAAGCGTTACACTTGATTGCTTAAAATCTGTATATTGGTTCATCAATTGGCCTGACACATTTTTATTATCAGAATATGGAAATCGCATGCAATAATGTGGAACCCATTTTTATTTCTACTCTTTCCTTATCTCATATGATAAATGAATTTTTCTATTGTGAAAAAAAAAACATAAATAAGAAGGATATGTAGGGTTTCCAACTAACAGAGTGTGATTGTGAGACCTATGCCATAACCACTACACTACAGAATTAGGTGGATGAATGTGGCGCCATAGAATGTTAAATACAACATTATGTTTCAATAAGCTCCCTGGAATATGTAGGCTCGAGTCCATGTAATGGAAATGGAAAAACGAATTTCGAAATAGTAAAAATAATGTCCATCATAAGGGAGGTTCAGCAAGCACTGCGTGGCCAACATAACGCAGACGTGCAGCTTAACTACACCATTGTTACGTCTGCGGGAAACCAGAAAAAGTTGATATAAATTATTGTTGCTAAACCTCCCTACTGTTAATGTGTTTTTTTTTGTTTTTTTTTGTTTTTTTTTATCAAGAAACAGTATAAGTGAGAATACATCCTTGGGGGAAAGGTTTTCCATCAGAATACCGGTTATCCATAAAGGAGAAATAAAAGTTGGCAGGGTCAGGGTTCGACACCCTGGAATGTGTTGGTTCGAATCCCATATATGAGACTTTTAAAAACGAATTCTCAAATTTCAAAAATAATGCCCAAAAATGAGCTGTATACCGTGTTATCAATTGGGGACGGAGTATAAGTGAGAAAATATCCGCGGAGGTTTTCCATCACATATATCCTGACATTTAATGTAGGAGGGAGACTTTATGTATTAAACCAGTGTTTTCAGAAAGTTCTTTGTATTGATGTAATCGGTATATGCCTTTGTGCCTGCCAATCAAAGCGACCAATCTCAGCAATGTCTGATGACAGTATTGTTGGTATTTCTTTTCAATCATAATGTATCTTGAAATAAGCCCTAGTGTATTTAAGTGACCAAAACAAAGGTATAGTTTTGCACTCGTAGTATTGCAGTTTCACTTCATGTTCTTCAAAAAGCCTAAAAGGGATGAAATAATAATGATTTACACTCTAGGATGACATTAACCTGATGTTAAAACTATATCTTGAGGTTATCTGACTGCAAGGTGTCATATCTTAATATGCTATAAATGCATTTAAGTATACATGATCAAATAGGCAAGACCTTGTGTCAGTTATAATGCAGATGTATTGTGTTCCTTTTGTTGTTTTATTGCCAATCAGGATATTTATCTGGCCTGTTATCTGCTCTGCACCAGGAGATGGAAACCTGGAGGCCATGTCCTAACAAACTATACCTACATTCTTCAATTCATACTATGATCACTATAGAAACAGTGCTGGTATCAGTAGTTCCAGAGCTGTTTATACTTAGCTGCTTAGGAAATTAACTTCAGTTTATATTTTGAACTTTTACATAATCATCAAACTGGTCCATCTCCAAAATGAAATGTAAACTTAAGACTGATGTGTTATTCAACTATTAATATTCAGTTGAATTCAAAACTAAAAATTCTAGGCAGCCATAGGGACAGACATCAAGTGCTTGAAGCACACAGCACTGCTTAACACAATGGTATTCTTCGTCAGTTGGAAGGCTGAAAGGTACAATGTGGTGAAACGTACAATGTGGTAATTTCTGTGTCAAAATTGCAAACAACTTTTATCATTCACCCAGCCCAGGCCACATCCCCATCAGGCTACAGAAGCTAAAAAGTTATAATTCCTATGGCTAAGTGATTATTACTCTGATCTAATGCATGGGAATTAGTTGGCTATTCCCCTTATATGACTGCCAGTCATCAAACCATTCAGGGATCTTGTCAGCAAGAGGGACACCTCCAAGATTGATCCATTAGGCTCTCAGGCAATCTTCAAGTTTGTGTATACATTTTGGCTCATACATATCAATGTCAGCTTTACTTCTTAAGACTGGATCAGCATAGTTGTGAAGGACTGGCAGCTTCATCCATCTATCATCGGCTGACCTACGGGTGGCCGCCTCCAGACAGGCCTTTCTTGCTTGGTAAGCATCTGCAGGATTAGAGTTGAATTCTAAGTACCAAATATCTATTCGCAAGACCTGACAGTATCCAATGGACTTATAAAGAGTGTAAGTCTGGTACTGCAAGCTAATGCGTTATGGATGATGTACAATGTGGGTCTTTTGTGCAGTTTCCGAATACTAAAGCAGGAATAGTAGTTCTCATGAAACGAGTTGATTTTAAGACAGATATGTAAAACTCATATTTATTGTTTACCCCAGCCACAAGGTGTAATGTCTCTTATGGGGCATATCCAATACAGCATAGGCATAACTGTAGGTGTGAATGAAGCTGTGAGAAATACACCTCCAGATGTTAAACACCAAGCCCTGGTAAATGTAAAGTTTACACGTGACTATATAAAACTCAGTTCTCCATAGATCTTAATGCAGGGCCCCTCTGTAAGGTTCTGTCCCATGTCAAACTGTTTGTTCTATCAAATATTCTCAAACTGCGCAACCCAAGAGGGGGCAATTCTTGAATTGTGCAAAATGAGTAAGGAGCAATTTTGGAATTCTGCCATTTCCTAGATGGTGCATGACATAGATTTCTGTATCTCAAAATAAGCCCATTGACAACAGAAATCAAGCACCAAAATGTGTTGTGCGTTATGAGATATTCTAAAATAATGTTTCAAAGTGATGAGATGAAATGGTCCTTTATACTTAGCCATTCAATTTAACAGTGATATAATAAGCATTAGATGGAAAATGAATAACACAAGTTGTCATACAGTGATGCAGTGTATTCAATGGCAGAGGCAGCAGTGACATCTAGAGTGCTTAAGGTAAATAAAGTCAATTTAATTGCAAAAATGGGCT
Organism: Acholoe squamosa; assembly: GCA_949317995.1. Classification (NCBI taxonomy): domain Eukaryota; kingdom Metazoa; phylum Annelida; class Polychaeta; order Phyllodocida; family Polynoidae; genus Acholoe; species Acholoe squamosa. The sequence continues at coordinate 13,666,708 of OX439042.1, forward strand.
TTACATTGGCCAATTTGAAAAAAAAGACAATGGTTAGGGGTTCTTATTTTCCCCATCACTTTAGGGAAGTGAGCACCATCATATTTCAATTTACCAGGTTGAAGACTGCACTCCTTATGCCTCAGGCCTAGATGAAGGACCGTGGCTATTTCTAGCCCTGCATTCAGCATGATTATGGGGCCAAGGATTATTTTAACGTGATATGAAGAGAGTTTCTTTTTACCATTTTCTATTATTTCTATAGTATTGATGATGGCTATATATAAAAAGGGGACATTTATTTACCCAGAAACAGACTCAAAATGAAGAATTACAGTAAATGTGTAAAGTAAAGCATGGATTTTGTGTCCAAGTAACCATTAAGTGTACCTGTGGCCAACACAAAAACATTTCCGATTTTAGTGTTAAATTTCCTAAAGAAAACCTTAAGTCCATGTAAAAGTTCAAAGTCTTTTCTACAAGAAAATATTAGAATGTAAAAAATATCAACCTTCCTTTTCAAGCTATTAACAAGTTTCTGATATAAAACATGTTTAAATGTGGCTTCATTAAGAGTACAGGATAGGCAGAGGGGGGGGGCTAGACTTACACCTCAGTAGCACACACACCTAGCCATATGAAACTCATGTTCTGCTTGGGTGCATACCAGTGGAGGGTAGTCATGGAGTACAGACTATGTTCCAAGCCTAGGTGTTCTTCTCAGCTTCGTCTCAGACCTGTTTATTGGTTCTGTTTAAAAAAAAAAAGACCAATGACAATGGATATGACGAAATGCTGAGATAGATAATATCCAAATTACAATAACTGAAGAAATGGTTTTTTTTTTCAACCATTTAGTCAAATCAAGACATCAGAGAAATGGTCTTACCACTTCAGCCATCTTCTGCCACTTAATTTTTGTTACACTAACATTGGCAGCGGTCAGAAAATCTTTATTTCGGAGCAGACAGAATTCTGAGAAGGGTGAGGTTAGATTAAATAATCTTCAGACAATGAATTGGAGTTTTTTTTTAGAAATCAGGAAATGCATTGGCCAGATTACAAGTCTGCTTTTTCTTTTAGTGCTGCTATGTTTTTCACCTAGACCATAGTCTGTTATGGCATATCTGGTGGCAAAGGCAGTCACTACGATTACCCATACCAGCCCACATCAATCTGCCACAAAGCAAGAAAGCAATTTGGTACAGACTCGGTCCTCCTACTGGAGTTGAATAGAACTACATGTGGTTGATTGTCAACTTGGCACCCAGAAGGAGATAGCTTCACAGAGGGAAAACACTGTTGCTTTCAGACCAATTCTGGTTTCTGTGAGTGTGAAACTGAAATACAACTTGTATCTGTTTGTGAATACAATTTGGGCCCAATAAAGTGTACTTCTTGAATGCAGAATGTTACTGTGCAATTGCTGTTTGTTAGGAATTATGGCAACATTCAGAGGTCGAAAATCATAGAAGGTTTGCATATGACGAATTTGGAGGTATTCCAGCCCCATCTCTTTGAATTGTAGTTTCCCCCTCTATTTCTTTGGCTCAATTGTCAGGCTGAATGAGATCTTCATGTTACATATGGGTTTGGGAGAATGACATTTGAGTTACAAGCCATGTTGAGGGCTTAATTTCCTACAGAAACAATCTTCATACCTCCATGCAAATCTCAGGTCCAGACTATTTTTCCTGTAAATTAAGAAAATCACATAATCATTTATGTCAGATGTGTCCTTGCTATTGTAAAAGAATCATACTTATCAGAATTCTTTTTCTGGGCACATGTCTGGGCGAATGACATGTAAGGCCCCATATGCACACTTTCTATGATTTATGACCATGAAATGAAAAATGTAAATAATATGGTTAGGTCTAGGTACGCAGCTACATGTATGTTTTCTTGATTTTGAAACTAGGTGAAAACATCTATCATTGGTTGCAAATTACTAGAACTATGAGATTGCAATGCAATAAATGGTGTTAGGAATTGATACATTTTCCAGGTGCTGAGAATGATTGAAGGCGAAACTTTGTTAATAAACAACCATAGATTAAAAACACTCCAACAAGGATTATTTATGATTTTTATGTTTTAGCACTGCATCTGGATATGAACAATAATATGACTTCAGAAAGAACTCAAGCCAGAAATAAATAAAGGTGTGTTTCCAGTTACATAACTTAAAAAGGGAGGGTCGGTAGGTCAGATTTTTTTTTAGATTTTTTTTTTACATTTATATAGGAAATATTAGGGCACATATCAAAGGATGTATCAAATCCTTTGATTTCATTGTAAAATAATGACGGGAAAATGACAACTGTAGGAGAGGGGCAGAACACAAAAAGGATACAGGGAATGGATGAAAAAAAAATGTATTGAGAAAAAATTCTTTAAATTATGAAAAAAGGGGACAAAATTCTTCAAAATCCAAACAAGAACGAACCTTTTTTTTTTATTTGGCCTCATCGATGTTGATGGAGTAATATAATCATACCCGCAGGGAACCCTCCAAAGACTCAGTTAGGATGAGGTGTTAAAATAAGTGTTAAAATAAGTGAAAGGAAATTTGGAGGGGAGGTAGGTAGTTAATAGGTAGGTAATAGAGAATTCAATATTTTTAAGTTTGGTATATATCTCAGAAAGGATGAAAGGAGTATTGTTTTGAATGTGATACTTAATCCCTTGATACATAAGAATTCATGTAGCTATTTGTTTGTCATGAAGCAATACGCAACCTTTGAGCAATATTGACCTTTAAGAGTTCATCGTCACATATTATAGAGAATGCATAGTCATGTTTGGTAACAAACAAGAGCTAATTGCATGATTGCATAATTGTTTTAAAAGTCAATTGGCATATAAGATTATGTGGTGAAGTCCACTTTTGCCCACTGACCTTTATTTCCCCAGGAGTAGAGTCTACATATAAATCTAAATTGGTCCCTCAAGTCAAGACTGGATACAATATGTTAAAGGAGAAGAAAGAAATACTTTGAGAAACTGTGGTAACTGCCTCCAACACTTGCTCAAAGTGGGTGTCCATAGATAGCCAACATGATGGATGTTACAGTAAGAGTCTGGGAGGGGATTGCCTACACCCTGTAGGAGTTGTGATGCTGCTCAGGCATGTCCTAACTCACAGCTTTACACCCATTGAGGGGGTAAAGAGGTTCATCCAATCCACCACCAACAAGCCGAACAGTGAGGGGTGGGGGTTGTACAACTAGAAGTGGAGAGTCTGGTATGAACAGATTGTCCTGCATCACCTACTTCTAAAGGAACCCTGGTTCTCAACCCCCACTGGGCCAGATTTTGCTAAGCCTGCTACATGCTAAGAAATGGATGTTCAATATTCCAGGCATCCATTTAAAATGGATGTTGAATCACCATATTTTTAAACAACAAAGCACTGTAATATCTAAAACAAGTCCCAGAAAACAGTACTGTGAATCCTCATTAAAATCATAGTAAAAGCTTTGTCCCAGATCGAGTTGCTCGAAACCTTGGTCAGAAACCTCTGACTGAGGTTTCTGACCGGTAGTTATAGAGTTAATCTAGCCTCCAGTTGGAAATTATTCACAGAAAGGTTCAGTTTTTTCACTTCCCCCATGTTCCTTATGGTACAGGGCACCCTTCCCTGTGCCTTTTGTTCCTTTCCAGACTCAGGAAAAAACGAGAAGGAAGATTTTCTTGACTTCCTTCTCTGCCAAACAGGTTTCTGACTGGGGAGGTTTCTGACCGGCAGTTATAAAACATCTATTGACCTGTAGTTGGAATTCCATCACAGAAAGGTATAGTTTTTACAGTCAATATAGGATTGATCCTATCCTAACTTTATTTTAGATTGACAAATCTCTTGCCACCCCTTATATTTGTGGCACAATTGGCCATATCTTTTTCCCGGTCAGAAACCTTGGTCAGAAACCTTGGTCAGAAACCTCCCTGGTCAGAAACCTTGGTCAGAAACCTCCCTGAGTGTATTTGCATCAAACTGGTGAGACAGAGCCGCATGCGTTTTCATACTGTGGGATATCAAAGTCTGCAGTGTGTACAACTTACAATAAGAACTTCAAATAAGGAGTAAGAAAGCAATGGGGCTAGCTTAGTAGAGTGCAGTGATGTATCATGCAAATGTTATATATATAGTTTTGGACACTTGAAATAATTGTTATGATGCACCACGATCTATATAATGTTACTTTTGGTGAAATCTAAACCAGTGAACCCGTATTGGTTAATGAGCAAGGACGGGTCTAGATTGGGGGTCCCCATGTCACATGTTGATATTAAGAAAATGCCATGTCACTTGTCACTAAATTTCTATTTGTCTTTGTCACTAGGTTTCACATCACATGTCGATTTTAATGAAAGGCCATGTCTCATGTCACTAACCTTTTCCTTCTCGATGTCCTTGTTACTAAGCTCCATGTCACATGTCAATTTTAAGGAATGGCCATGTAACCCTGTCGAATTTAGGGGTCTAGGCCATAAGCAAGGCTATGCACATCTAGAGTGGTCATTGGTGATTTTCCAAAACATGACAGTAACATGATTCATGATGCTACAGCATTAAGTTATAGAATCAGTGAAATGTATAATAACTGGCGTCACGATAATGAAGCTTTTTAAGCTCTTGAACTGCCCTTAAGGAGTTAACCTGTGGGTATTCTGGTTGTGTATAGTAGATTGGAGGTGGTCATCTATTGTATTCTGGTTCAGTGAACACCTTCAGCCGGTGAGACACCCTTGGCAATTAGACTGAGTGAAGTACCAGCTTTCCTAACTTCCTAAATACATACAGTGTCTCACTCTTGAAAACATTGTTTCCTACTAGCATACCTTGTGATGCTATAAATTATGAAATATAACCAAGATATACAACTCATCAGCACTACACACCAGTATCAACTACAAAAAAATACATAATTAATCGATAAGAAATTGTAAAAATTAGCTATGGCGCATCTAATTCACGTTGCGTAGGGGCGAAAATTTATATCCGGCCTAAAAGAAATTCTCAACAAAAAAATCCCTATCTACCTACCCTAATTTTTTTCGACCCCGTTACCTGAACACAACAGTAAAGATCCTACTGTGTATTCATCCTACACCGGCTAGTAACCTTAATCCCTGTGGTTTTATAAGGCCTGTGTTTAAGTATCATGACAAGTACTGGACTAGATTAAAAGTTTAAATGATTGATATAAATACCTGGAGTGTAAAAACAAGTGCTAATAATCATAATTCCCATTTAGAAATGCTTTGTTTGAAAGGTGGGATACACAGGGTTTGCACACAACCTTGCTACATTGAACTCCAGCTCTCTTCTGAAGGAGAAAGGTGACAAATCTTTAGTTAGCTTTTGTGTGCCTCTCTGCATAAAAAAAGTCATTTGTTTCATAACACATTGCCCCCCCACCTCTTTTTCTAGTTTCCTATGATTTAAAGAAATGATTTATCTCACGCAAACACCATGAGCTTAACATGTTCAAATAGGCTAGGTAGACAAATTTGTATAAATCATTAGCTTTGCATTGTTATACCAAATCTCTTTGTACTTTCAATGATAAAATGATAGACTTGCTCCCTAAAAATGGCCACCTATGTGAGATTGTAGATGGGTGCCACACCCATCTTCAAACACCTCCTACACCTCTGCAACTGTTACAAGAACGGGGGGAGAACTATTTGTTGGTTATGAACCATTTTTAGCTTATGAACCATTTTTAGCTATGAACTATTTGTAGCTTACGAACCATTTGTAGCTTATGAACCGTTTGTGGTTTAAAGACTGTTTGTGCTTTAACGCCACTTTTGTAGCATAAAGGCCCATGGGGTGGCGTTAGGCTTCAAAAGATACCTTTTTTAAACCTAACGCCACTTTTGTAGCATAAAGGCTCAACAGAGGGGGTAGCTGGGCATGTCCACTGTCTGTATTAAGATAGTCATTGGGATTGGACTAGCGCAGGGAGCAAGTCTACATATCCCCTGCCTGTAATTAGATGGTCATTGAGCTATTGCAGACAGTGACAGTGCAGCTCACGGTCTGGTGGTTCTATTCGGACCTGGTTCCTTATCTACATGAGCTGCTCATACAGCATGTCATGAACACATGCATCAACAACTTGGGATGTAAGTTTAAGGCTTTAGTATTAATGATATAATATTATGTCATATTTATGGAGTCCAAATGTAAGAAAACTGAATATCATATTGATGCATTTTCACCATTTCACTGCGAATCTGATTTGTGCAGTTTATTTAGAGGGAATGGCCATTTGGGTTAAATGGGTTCATGGATATTATGAGATAAGGCCACAGCTTTGACACGTATATCATAAGGGCTTTTGCATATTTTTATGTCTGATGTTTAAGATGTTGAGCTTGTCAATTATTTCCTAAGTGAATAATTCCCATTGATTACTTCAGGTCAGTTCTTTTTCTTTTTTTACACTCAAGGAATCTATATCTGAAGTTATGATGGGGGCGTAAAAGCCATATCAATGCCTTTTAAAGAGATGAATACCTTCTAAATTGCCCGTTTCCCATGCACACATTTCGTAGGCATGCAGTTTACTTTTGAATGTGATTGTATTTTATTCAAACCAATGTAGCATCTCCATTTGGAAAATGAGCCTTAAGCTTAGGTTCTAGGGAGGGAATGTGGATATCATTCGGATATGTCATCATATAGATTGGCATTTCCAATTACGTCGTTATATTGGAGCAAACATCCACTTCCAAGTCATAAAGCAAGATATTATGCCCATATCATGTCATTTCTATATTGGAACCTGCCATGATTCATGATGGGAAGGGCACCATCATAATTAGAATAATTTTGTGCTATGTGATTCCAAAACTAAATGATCATATGCTTTTAGGGAATTCCCCCTGCTACTTCAGTTCAATGGTGAATTGTACATGCTCTTGCTCGTGGGATGGTAAGATGAGAAGATACATGAAGTCTTTATTTGCTTCTTTGGTTTTTCCTTTCATTCTAAGGCACCCTTATTGTCCCAAAGAATAAATATTGGTCAGAATTGTTAACAATACCACACAATCTTGCAAATAAGACATTCCCCATGTATAAGCCACACCCTGAATTGCAGTAAAAGGATTCAGTGCACAATTGGACTAGACTTTGACCATCCCTGTAGCCTTGTTTGATTTTGTGAGGCCCAAGTTCATGATTTCCATCCTATACTTTTAGCTGATTACCTGCTAGTGGACTGCAGAAGACTGAAGGCTGAAGCCTGAAGCAAAGGATCTATCATGAATATCATTATAGCTAGGGTCCCATCTCAATGGTCGCTATCAGTGATAAAATTTCTGGTTAAGGCACTTCAGTATTTGAACTAATGCAGTTATTGTATCCCTCTTTTGAGATGTCTGCATGCTTCAGCTGTTTTAATCTGATCTTGTCTGAATAAATCGATACAAAGACTGATGACAGAAAGCCTATCACTGCATTACATGTGTGAATCTACAATACAATATAAAAGAAGAAATGATCATGAGGAGGATTAAATCAAACATGGTTAATAGATATGGGTGATAGGGTATACACTGAAAAAAGTCTTCCTGACAAAATGACATGTATACCCATGTCAACTTGATTTGACACAGAGAGCACACGTCATTGGGACATGTGCACATATGTCACCATGACAACTGTAGCACACAGTAATCCTCATATGATTTGACATGCCTTAAAATGCCATGTCATCTGTGAGTTGACTAGGGTCACGGCCATGTCAAAGGCACTTGACATGTGATGGTTTGACATACATACTTGTTCTAGGATATTCCACTAGATGGAGCAAACAACCATTTTGGTACCAGGACTAATCACTACCAAGAAGTACTACCAACACTTGAGACATTTGATGTATCTGTGTCATTTTGTTTTCATGAAGAATAAATCATTAAGGTCTGTAAATACTATCAATGAATGGTAGTGAATTCTATTTCATTGTTAAATCTGCATTTGTTATTGAATATCAAAATAGACACCCACCATCCTGAATACTCCAACTGGAGTGGTTAGACACCTTATGTGTGGGTCAGTGAAAATACCAAAGGACTGTATTCTAACCCACAATCTATAATCTCAGTATCTACAGTACAGGGAGACATATGGCATTGCCATGCACCTCCATGCCCTTGTCTTATGGACTGCATAGAGGTCCTCAGTCAAGTAGGAGTTCTGTAGATAGGAAAAAGTGCCTTAGTTTTGCAGGCCTGTGGGACTATGATATCCCCTGCCTTCTATTATAGGGCCTCCCTTGATTGAACCATTGGTACATAATTATTGACTGCTCTTGACCCCTATATAATTGTCTCACAGTATTACCTAGCACTCAGGTGAATGGATCAGAAATATGTGACGTGTCTTCATTACACATGTCAAATGGAGTTGACGAACCAAATATGAGAGGGTCAACCTCATTTGACATGCCTTCATACATGTCATGTGGGAGACAAATTGTGACCTGTGCAGTATGCGTCAAAGCGATCAGTGTTCTTTTCTCTGTGTAAGGAACAAAAACCAGAGCATTGTCAACATTTCTTTTTGCACTAGCCAACGCTGGTGTGGGGAATTTTTCAAAAAATAAATTTGTTTATTCACTAGTTCCCCCAACCTTTAAAACCCACACTACTAGAGGTCCTAGTGTATAAAATCTACATAGGGCAGGTAACAATTAGTGACCACACTGGTTAGGGTCAAACCCAGCCAGAAATGGATGAGTCCATTATTCAATGTAGAATAGCTATGAAGTACCTACTTTATTGCACCTGATGAGACCGAAAGGTCGAAACTCGCTTGACTGTGAAACATTTAGAATGAGTGTAAGCTTAATTTAATGTCTTCATATGAAGAAATTAATGTGGTTTCCTTTGTTCAGAAATAGAACTACAGAAGAAACACCCATCAGAAAGTTTACCATTCCAACAGGAAGTTCCACTACACTGATTCTAATCAGTACTGGTGTTCACTCAGCAGTAATATTAAACCCACAGGCACCAGCATTCGTACACTCAGGTGGTCTATAAAAAGCAGGGGACAGCCTTCCTGGGCCCTCAGTCAATGCTAGTAGTGCTGTAAGTACACAAAGCCACGTCAACTCAACTTAATCAAACATCATTTTACCACATGGTGAAACATCAGCTAGTCTGTGATACTTTTGGTCTGCGATGGTTGTTGAATAAACAGATTTTTTTTTGAAAAATGCCTGTCTTAATGTTATATCCATCAAGTTTGTTATACTTTTTGAGGTTTTTACTTCATTGATGCAAAAAGGCTTTAGAAGGGGGAAGGTAAAGGCCCTACTGCATTAAGTTAAGATGTGGCTCTGTAGGTAACTTCTTATATGGCTTTTATATAGCTTTACAAATAACTGACACTCTGATGACCTAGGTGGAAATTGTAGAGAGTCATGTTCAGAGTTTAAAAGGGCATTCATGTGCACAGCTTTAGTGGAGTTAAGGAAAAGAGAAGGCAACAATTGCATCTAGGTAAACTTTAGTATCACTATCCCATACCTTCTGCTATATATGATTTATTAAGCTTAAACTTCTTCTTTAAACCTTAATGTTACGTTGTGCATTTTGCCTACAGCCTTCAGTAAATGTCATGACTTAAGGACAAAATGGTGCCACAAGGCATTATATTTAGCAATATAATGAAGGTTTTTTTTTATTCTTACTTCATCTTTATTTTGAAGTAGGACTATAAATTAGTCTGAAATGTTGATCATCTCTTATTAAACCATTCATTCTCAAACTTGGTTCATTGTATCATTTTTATCTGTGATATTTGATACAACTGAAAATTGCACTTGACCTGTTTGTTTAGGTGTGATCATACCAACCCAAATATGATTGATTGAGAGAAAAAGTACATCTATGTTGATAAGCTGATAAGTAGTAAATCTGTGGATATTCTAGTTGTGTATACAAGGTGGTCATCTCTTTCACCCAAACACCCAAACACCCTTGTGATGAAGCCCCTTAGCTCCTTTTTAGTATCTACACTACAGTGTCCGAGTCTTGTATTCTACTAGCAAATCTTGTGATGCTGTAGACTCGTTGCTAAATTGTGAAAAATTGACATTCACACATGCCAAGGTGTACTTGGTATAGCTGGGGAGTGGGAACTGTACCAGTTACTCACTAGGGGTCTCACCTCACCTAGATACAGGGCCTCCTGAGTGGTTCTGATTAGCAGCACACCTGTCATAGACATATGTGCGGTTGCACACAACACACACCTGGACTGTTCTACTCCAGCATTTTTTTTTTGTTTAATTGTTTAATCATTATTTGCTATAATAAATGTTATCTGGATTTTGTTCATTTGAACCACCCTTCATGCATCTCATTCCATTCATACATCACCAAGCTACCAGACAGTTATAACAGAGATGTACAACTCACCAGTACTACAGTCTAGTTTAAACTACATAAAATTAAAGTTATAAGTGGTAAATGAGCTATGGTACAGGGGGTAAGTGTACATGTCCCCTGCCTGTAAGAGGGCAGCCATTCAGCCATTGCTGGAGAGGGTCAAGTCTATTAAGACAGTAATTGAGCCATCGTTGGGACAGGGTCAAGTCTACATGTCTCTCTGAATCTTTTAAGATGGGCAGTAAGATGAGATTGGGACTAGGAGCAAGTCTACATGTCCCCTGATCATACTAAGATGGCCAGTAAGCTATGGTTAGGACAAGGAGTAGTTCACGGTCTAGTGGTTCTATTCAGACCTGGTTCCTTATCCACATGAGCTGCTCATACAGCGTGTTATAAACACATGTATCAACAAAATGGGATTTCAGTTAGGGTTTTTAATACCTGTCAACTTAATGGAGTTTAAATGTAAGGATAATGAATATCATATTGTGGTATCATCACCATTTCAATGCAAATCTGATTCATGTTGTAACAAACTAAATGACCATTTGGTTGAAAATTAATGGACTGTAAGGAATTGTAAGGTGACATTAAATGTCACTTTGGTACTAGTATCATAATGGTCACACATTTATATTGTTGAAAGATCTTAAGAAGACAGAGCTTGTTAATTATTAATTGTTTCTCCTTTACTTTAGCACAGACTTAGTGAGCTGTCAACCTATTTGAAAACTCCCATTAAGCATCATACCCACTTCAGGTTATTCAGAGACTTTCTGATTTATGATCAGGCAATTTATACATGGCCATAAAAAGCCACACCAATGCCATTAAAAGAGGTGAATACCCGCTGAATTGCCCATTTCCCATATCAGGCAGTTTACTTTTGAATTCATGAAAACAATGCAACATCTCCATTTCAGAAAATAAACACTTAAACTTATATTGTAGGCAGGGCATGTGTAGGCACTCTGCAGACCAGTGCCCTGAAAAGAGCAGTCATGCCAAGCACACTAAAATTGGCTCCCTTATGACATACTGCCTGATGTGAGCCTTATGGTTCTCATCATTTCTAAGCTGGTCCTACAGATATCAGAACAGCTGATGGCTTATCTGAAAGCTCTTGAGCAGGACTATCTGTCAGGTTTCACAAGGGAAAAAACATTCTATTATGGGTTAAACAGCAATTTGCCAAGCATAATGATCCACTTTGTGCTCTGAGATCTGAGTGAATTATTTACCAAACCCACTTTTAAGGTGACAAACCCATTCCCCATATCAAAAATGTGTTACATGTGAATTTTAGTCCCTCAAAGACAATGAGCAGGGTATTGAATAAACTGCTCTCATTCATGTACCATCATTATTAGTTCAAAAGATAGCTCCATTTAATTCTCATTAACATAAAGATCTATGCATTTGAAGGTAAATGTAATTTTGCAAAGACGCAAGAGCACCCTCCCCACCCATCCCTCATCCATAGAAATCCCATTTACATTGTCACCTATGCCCTTCTGTTAGAGCAGTATCACCACCTGGTGTACATGTAGAGAATGAATGAATGGAGGCTTTGGGCACTGCATGGTAACTTCAGCAATGTAATGCACCACCTGGTGTTGTGTACAGAAACCAACAGTTGAGGTATCTCAGATATTATGTGCATTCTGCCATATGCAGTCCATCTATATTCATCCACACATGATTTTGAGATAGGTTTATGCTTTATTAATGATACCATGCACAAACTCTGCTGAGAGCCCTGAATGAATGGGATGAACAGTTTGCAAACAATCATGGTGGTTCCAATTTCAAGTGGCCATCGACATACATTTCCATAGAAGGAACTCATTTTTACAACCTTGCACGCTTTCATTCCTTTCTCCACTTCTAGATATCATAGGATCATAATTAAAGATGCTATGAAAAGGAATTAACATGGCCTGTCGTCTGAAATAGAGAACTCTAGGATCTAGATATTTTGACAATTTTTCCAAGTGCCTAGCATGTGGATCTAATTCAGATATGTTATCATAAAGATTGTCATTTCTAATTATGCTGATTTGTCATAGTAAACAGCCATTTCCGAACCATAAAGTGAGACATTATGCCCATAGAATGTCGTTTCTATCTTTGAACCCATCATGATATATTACGGGAAGGGCATCATCAAATCTGATTTGTTATCACAAGTAGAATAATTCTGTGTAATGTCATTTCAATACTAAATGCACATATTTACATTTGGCAGTTCCCCTACCTTTTCAATTCAAATGGTGTTTATGACATACTTTTGGGGCGTGAATATGAGGAAATTTAGTCTGTATTTCCTTCTCTGGTTTATATTAATGACTCTGTGACACTCCTCATGCTCAGAGGACTTTGATAACACTGTACAGCAAAATTTAACTTTTCAAAAAAAAACCAGAGCTGAGACCCACTAATTCCTATGTATTTTGACCCAGGGAATTCAAAACTAACATCCAATTTTTGCTGGCGGCTTTCAATTTTGAGATACCCATAATACCTAGAATTGCTCATTTTCATCCTCAGTAGCCAAATTCATATTAATGCAAACTGTACAAACACCAGATTTTACATCAAATCTGGATTATTTATTTTTGACTGCCATTTACAAACCATATCTAATGAATTATTCATCCTTGACTCAGTAATATGCAGTAAAAGTAGTAAATAATTATGCTCGAAACATTAGCTAGGCGACACTTGTACAGGACTGCCTTGCCTGTCTCTTGTACATAATGTTCGGCCTCATCCCACATCAGACCCCATTACTAGTCTGCCAGAAGAAAAGGTAACCACTATCTTTGGTAGCATTTTTTTATCTCTGAGGGGACCAGTTAGAATATCTCCCCATGTATGTCACTTACCTAGCCACAGGATTTCTTTTAAAGGATGGAAGGTCAGATGAAGAAAGTGGATCTTCAATGACATCTTGCATTTGAGTTTCTTTGTACAGTGTGCTTATTCACACACTCTACAAAGTCCTCAGCCTTCTATTTTCCCAGTAATCCTGTTATGACTGCACTGACTTCCATTTACTATGTAGCCTATTTTTGGTTACAATATCAAACTACCCTCACTTTAATCTCATGATTATGGATAATTCTGATGTTTTGATGCAGCCTTACTTACCATAAATCATGGTTGGATGCTTAAAATGATCCAGAAGTCAATGTTTCAAGAAAGTAAACATGGAAATTTTGCTGTCTTTTTAGGATGACTGGCCTTGTACCAAAACAATAATGTAATGTATATGAAATCAAAACTATTTGGTGTGAATATATACATCTTGACCCCTTTTGGAATTATCCAAGATGGACTCTTGCTTCTGAACTACCAAAACTGCTCCTACCATGCACATGGAGTGTGCTAACACCAAACACATAATATTCCATAAAACTGGTTCCGACGCTCGGAATGATAGAGGCCTAGGAGCCACTTTTGGGTGAAAGATGATTTGCACAAGTGTCAAAGCTATTACCCAGACGAATGACATAAGAAAGTTTTTGTACATATTTGGAGTACACTATATAGGTGAACATAGAGAAATCATTCCCCTTGGAGGTGATTTTCAGCATATATGGCACCCTAGGGATATCTCAAAATTGAGAGCCATTAGGCATTTTTTTAACCTCATTTTCAGATTCAGCAGCCTCAAATTAGGTATAATTGGTATGTTTTAATTTTTTTTGGCTGTTGTAAAGTGTAAGTGCTACCAATACCACAATACCTCCATTTTAGATGTACCTCATGCATAAGGCACACCCTGAATTGCAGAACAATATGCTTCACAGACAATATTGACTTGATTTTGACCAGCCCTCTGCCTAGTTTGACAGCAGGTGCCATACAGCGCTACTTTGTGCTGCATTTGTGGAAAAACTCACACTAGATGTTATAAGGCCAGATTTTTCAGGCCCAAGTCCATAAATCCCTTCGATTTGTAATAGGGTCAGATTTTCCTCTTTTGTTTTGAACCTATCAATCTAAAGCAGGCAAACTCAGTAAGCCATGTTTCCCTTATCCCAAAACTGCCAAAAGAAAGTACACATGCTAAGGTACCCTTACGCATATAAAGTATATTGACCAAATAAGAAGAGAGAAGGGATATTCAAGAACAAAATATCTTACTGAGGATATATATATTGGGGAGGGGATATCCTTTAAGCCTGATTACCTGCTGGTGAACCCCTCATTACTGAAGGCTGAAGCAAAGGATCTACAGTGTATATCATAGGGCCTAATCTCAGTGCTTACTATAAGTGATACAATGTTTATTCAGGCACCTCAGTATATGAACTGATGCGGTCATCCTATCCCTTTTTTTAGATGTATGCATGGTTCAGCTGTTCAAATCTGATCCATGCATAGAATGATGACAGAAAAATATAATAAAAAAGGAGAAATCATCATAATACACACATCATTTTACCATTTGTTGAAATATTAGCTAGTCTGGGATACCTTTGGATTGCGATGTTCTTGAATTAATAGATTTTGTTTTCTTTTAAATGCCTGTCTGAAGGTTTTTAAATCTTTTTTTCTGTGATGTATGTCTCTTTATCCTACAACCTTTCGGAAAAATATGTCTCCTCAAGCTAATGTTGTAAAGGGAGAACATTGAAACAGCAGTATTAAACAATAAACCTAAAATAAAAAGAAGGCAATACTCAAGGAGAGACAAGGATATGTACATGTACCTTAATATATCTAGTGACCTTATGCCTGCACCTTCTATATATAGTCCATATCAGTGAGGTATCCTTGTTCATGATAACAGGTTGTTATTCCTTGCTACCAGGATGTAATCATGTTCTGCCAGGGGTGGTTAGCACAGAGGAAGATAAAATCAGCTGTTATATGTCATACTGGGATGAGTGTTCTGTCAGTATGAGGATCTATTTGTATGAACCTACATTAACATATTTAAGTGCCTTTCTAAGAAAAGTGTATAGATACAATACTATTAGAGTAGAATGTCTTGTGATCATTAATTCACTTTGACAAGACTGTGCATCAAATCTAAAACATACATACTTATTTTGATCAATTTGTGTCTGATTCAAATCAAAGTCTCCACTGGGCCTACATGGAAACTAGGATACCTCTTAATAGTCTTATTTTCTAAAGGTTATGCCAGTATTTCAAAAGCAGAACTACAAGGACTTTACAAAGTATATTCTTTTGTGAATTGATTGCATCTTAAAGTGTACATGAGATTAGGTACAATGAATAGGAGTAAAAAATTTGTGTTGCTGAATGGCTTTTCCATTTCCCGTATTTTTCTCCATTGGAAACAGCACACATAAACAAAAGGTTAATTTCATCCAACATTTCCTGTTGTCTCCAGTTTTATTGCATGTCGCCTAGACATATGAGACTCATATATTTTCAAATAGCTACCTATATCAGTGTCTATATGGACTGATATACATGTAAATTGCCTTAGGTAACCTCTGATTGGTTTTCTAGTCAATGCAGAGTATACCACCATGATTTGGTCACATGTGCTATCAGACCAACAAAGGAACACTGATGAAGGACGCCAGTTAACTGAGCTGGTAGGCTTAGACGAATGCGCTTGGTGGTGGCACTAGCTTTGGGATTCCCCCACCTGTGATGTGATCCAACATGCCTCAGGGTTCCCCTTCTGCTTTGTTTTTATTTACATCTTCGTCACGTGCATTGAGATCAATTTGCCACCTCTTCTTTTCACAACCCAGGAAATACTGTCTCGGGATTTTATTAATGTCTTTAAAGCTGTGAAACTTTCATGAATAATAAGCTTTTACCAAGGCAACAAGAAGCTCATAGTACATGTAGAGTTAGTAGGCAGCCATTCTAGCAGATGCAGTCAATCGTTTATCAAAAAAAATCTCCTCAACTTGTCACTAAAAAGTTCAGTCAAAACAAAAAGAATTGGATTGCTCTATTTAAAGTGTAAATTAAAATGGATTTAAGAACTCAGTATTGACTTACGAAAGTACCATAATTTATTTAAAACTTGATACAAATGCAGTTTATTCATAGTATTCTGCTAATAGGTTCTCTGATTATATGCTGTTCCACTACTGGCACTTAAACAGTGCTGATAAGGGAGTCAGATTGATATATCAAATTAAGCAGCCTACCACCTATTGGGCTAAGGATGGGTGATTTTCATTTGTCTCGTTGCTACTGATTTTCTCACTGTGTCTTTATCACATGTGACCTATTTCATCAGTATAATAGATAAGTCGCATCAGCGCGAACAGGGGTCTGAAGGGGAAAACATCAATTGAATCAAAAATGAGTTTTTCGCATTTCTTTGCCAGTTTATATATTTGTCTCACCCTACACCAAGTTATGGAGCTATATCAGAATCCTAAATATGTTTTTGAGGCATTATAGAAAGGGATGTGAAAATTTTAGGCGAGTGTCAAAACCATGTGGACACTGACAGTATGCCAGTGGTAATTTTCTGTCCTAGCCCTTAAAAATGGGTCAAATATCTAAATCTAAACCGATCTAATAGTTCAGAAAATGTTGGTGTATGAATTTGTACAGTTTAGATAGTAGATATATGATGATATATATTAGTTATATTATATATATCAGGGGGGTGTTTTCAGAGGGATGCCAAAGTGACCTACATATAGCATGATTCCCTTTACCCATTGGTATTTCTAAATGAAATGTGTCATACATTAAATCATGCTCTAGTTATTGAAAATCACCTACATTACCTCAACTCCTCCCTCATGTCCTCAAAAAAAGTTCTAAAGTGTGTACATTTCGTATGGCTTAACAATTGGAAAAATCAATTAATTATCACAAACTGTTCATGCAGAATCTAATGTCTATTCAATTTAACCAGGACTACATTAATTCCAGGACTACATTAATTCCTATGCCGAAACTCATGCCATACCACTCCCTGGCTGACTCCCAACACACAAGAGAGATAATATCTTAATCCTCCCTTCCTCTTGTACAAAGGCTAGTATATATAGGCAGTACAAGGAGGATGTAGAGAAGATCAACCTCAGGACTGTAGCCAACTCTACATTCAGGAACTTGTGGAGGAAATATCTTCCCAAAATTGTCTGCTCCTGCCCAATGACTGACTTGTGCTGGGAATGTCAAAAGAACAACCGTGATATTGCCAACTCTAGTTGTCTCCCAGACTGTGTTAAACCAGGCAAGCTTCGGCAGCAGACTGAGCAACTAGAAGTAGTCAGGAGGGAACGGGTATTCTATCAAGAGTTGTGTAAGAAGGCAAAAGAGGACTATGAACTTGCAAATCGACCCCCACTTGGCCCTCACCCTGCTTGTGGTGTTGACTACACGGTCCATGTGAGTTTTGATTATGCTAAACAGGTGCACCTTCCTTCCTACCCTATACAGCCTGGCCCACTCTATTACTTAGTTCAAAGGAAGTGTTGAATCTTTGGGGTATGTATGGAAGGAGGACCAAAGCAGGTTAGCTACCTAATTGATGAATCTCACTGCAGCAACAAAAGATCCAATGTGGTCATATCCTACCTTCACCACTACTTTGAAAACTAATCCTTAGGTCCAAAACATCTGGAGTTACACTGTGACAACTGCTGTGTTTTGGCCAGTTGAAGCAACGGTTTAGAAGATCTGATGTTTCTAGTCGTGCACAGTTTCAGAAGGTGGTACAAGAGAGCACTGTAGCCAATGTCAATATCCCACATTTGTTAGGAGATAAGAATGGTAACTTCTTAGTTACAACATATGATTGGCAAAGCTTTCTGCTCCCCTTTACCAAACCTGTAAAGGGGATCAAGAAGTACCATCACTTTGACTTTGACAAGACAACACTGGCCAGGTGGTTATGAAGAAGCTAGTAAACTCTGCACCTGACACCTGCAACATATTGATCAAGGACATTGAGCATGTCCCCCAAGGACTGCCAGCAATCTTTCCCTCTCCAGGCTTGTCTGCCCAAAGACAGTGCTATTTGTATGAAAGTATCCTTGAATTCTGTACTGAGGACACAAAGAATATCACTTGCCCAAAATCAACTATTCCAAAGGATGTTACAGCTGGGGTAGTTGCAGAACCTCAGGCTTTACCTCCAGGTCCACCACCTCCTCCAGTTGTAAATGGAGAGCAAATTCGAGGCAGAGGTAGAGCTGTCACAACAGGAAGAGGGAGAGGCAGGCCAAGGGGTAGGGGGAAAGGTTGTGTGCAGGGAGACCTGCCTTTGCTAGATGGTCAACCAAGGGGCTCTGGTAGAGGGAGAGGAAAAAAGCATGGCAGAGGAAGAGAAAGGACCCCAGTCTCCGGAGAGGATTCTGACTCTGAGGGGAGGAAGAGATGATGAAAGCAATGGCTATGGATAATATTGGTTCTCCTCCAACACAGCGGCAGCACCGGGGGTGGACAGCTCAAAAGTAACTCACATGTATATCATGCTATGTAGATTATTTAACTTATTAATATTAGAATGAACAATAGGTTACAGTGTTACCATGACTGTTGGAATGATTTAAAACTTGTAACCATGTGGATATAATTACCAAAGGAGGTTGGAGCAATATACCTGGATTTCCACCTGCTATACTATGTATATACATGTGACCATTTATTGTGCAATATGCCCAATTTATCATGGAGTGACTAACATGACATTATACACTGATATACAAGACCATTTAAGAGTGTAAGTCTTCTAGAATGTGCAGAAGACATAAGTAAAGTGCACCTACATGACTTGACTGAAACAACACTAACAATGTCATTTTCCAGGAGTCAGTGCATGTTTTTTTTATTGCAGTTGCATGAATAAAAATAGTTCATCAAAGTGCATGGTTCTGTGATCTGTACTAGCCATAACCTTTATCTATATGCAGAAAATAAAATTGTGTCGATATCTCAAATATTAATGCCCGTTAATGCTATGGTGAGAGTGAAGCCATCTGCTCAGCAGATGCTCATGAGCAGCTCCTCTCACTTCATGCGTGAGTAGCTCAAAACAGCACTCCGCGCGTTTTTAAATTTGGAAATTAAATAAGAATACTTTTAGAGCAGGTAGTGACTCATACAATATGTCAAATGAAGGGTATTGATGAACTCTTACTCAAGTGATATCTAACTAAATTTTGAAGGTCGGCAACTTATCTATCAGACTGGTAAAACAGGTCACATATTGGCAGGGGCTGTTCCCAAGGGTGTGTAGCCACCTACTGAGCTATCTGACAGAGGGGGCAGAGAAGCCACGAGAAGCTCCTAAACCTAAATCATTGCCCAAGCTGGGACTTCCTGATTAAAGTCTTTTAGTGAAACTGCATGCAATTTAGTTAACCTACAGTGGCTGACCACCAAACATTTCCAACTGATGTTGAGAGTTACCAGCTTGACATATTTTGAGGTATAGAGCATACTATTTTGCATTGCATGCCTGAAAATGACATTGCTTCCCTACCTTGCTTACCCTCAAGATAATAAGAGAGCAGCCACTGTATGATGGGAAATAGTACATGTCCATGTAAGGAGGGGCTTTGATGATGTATGCATGTTTTGGTATCATTCACTCTTTATGACAAAAGTAACATCTACCCACCTCTGTCAGCCAGTGCTTTGGTTATTACTGTACTCTATACAGTGTGAGTCACTGAACTGGAGATACCAGTAGAATATGGTAAGAGTTATCAGTTCCAAGCCATAATTACCCCTTATGTTTCTCACAGACATGTCCATATAGCAAGCGGTTTTGATGTTGGTACATGCATGCTATGGTACAATTTACTCATTATGATAGCAGCTAGGTACAGCCATCACCCTCAGTCAGAAGTGGTTTGTATATTACTTTACTCTAAAGGCACAGCTTGATGTCTGAGCAATTCATGTTGACTTGTAACCATGACTGATCAACGTTCTATTGGACAGCACCACACTTGTAGCATCATCATAATCAATGAAGGTATCAGAACTTTACGAGACAAAGCTATGCCTTCATTTAAAGGCTTAATTCTTACATATTGGCTGGCAAATTACATTAGTACACTATATGGTGCAAAAGTGGCTTCCTGCCTTTGATATATTCTACCAAACAATCATCCAGCTCACTTATTCTTGCCAGGGCAACAAACTGCAGAAGATGAATCCTTAAGATGCCATGACTGTGCAAAGCTACTATGATTTAAATCTCGTAACAAAATAGCGGGTTATTGACAGTTATTGAGCCATTGCTGGACAGGCTCATTTCTACTTGTCTCTCTGTCTCTTTAAAGTGAGATAGGATTGGGACAAGGAGCAAGTCTGCATGTCCCCTGTTTGTACTTAGAAGGTCATTGAGCCATTGCAGACAAAAGCTGTGCAGCTCACAGTCTGATGGTTCTGTTCAGAGCTGGTTGCTTATCTACATGAGCTGCTCATACAGTGTGTTATAAACACATGTATCAACAAAATGGGATGTAAGTCTGGGTTTTTAATATCAGACATATCTGTCGCTTTTATGGAGTTTACATGTAACGGAAATGAATATCCTATTGTTGTATCAACACCATTTCAATGCAAATCCGATTTGTGTTTATACAAACTAAATGACCATTTGGGTGAAATGGATTTTAGGAAATATAAGGTGATGCCAAATACAACATTGGCACTAATATCATAATGATTACACATTTATATTGTTGCAAGATCTTTAGAAGACAGAGGATGTTGATCATTAATTTTTTTTCCTTCACTATTTCACAGACATGTATTCTTACCGAGCTGTCAACCTACTTGATAAGCTCCCATTAAGCATCAAACCAACTTCAGGTTATTAAGAGACTTTCTGATTTGCAATCAAGCAGTCTATACATGGGCATAAAAAGCCACACCAATGCCTTTATAAGAGGTGAATAGCCGCTGAATTGCCCATTTCCTATGAATACATACATATTGCAGGCAGTTTACTTTTTAATTCATGACAACTATGCAGCATTTCAGAAAAAAAAACACTTAAACTTATATTATAGGCAGGGCATGTGGATCTAATTCAGATATGTTATCATAAAGATTGTCATTTCTAATTATGCTGTTATGTCATGGTAAACATCCATTTCCAAACCATAAAGCGGGACATTATGCCTTAGAACTCGTCATGATTTGTGATGGGAAGGGCATCATCAAACCTGATTTGTTATCATAAGTAGAATAATTCTGTGTTGTGTCATTTCAATACTAATGTTTTGGGGGTGGGAATATAAGAACATTTAGTTGGTATGCCTTTTTGATTCATGTTAATAGCTTTGTGACACTACCCTTGCTCCAAGCACTTGATAATTGCTACCAAAACGACAATACCTCCTTATAAGAAGTACTTCATTTATAAGGCACTCCTTAAATTGCAGAAAAAAAAAAGCGTTTTTTTCCAGGCCCAAGTCTATAAATCCTTTCCATTTGTAATAGGGTTAGATTTTCCTCTTTTGATTTGATCCTTACAATCTAAAGCAGGCAAACACAGTAAGCCATGTTGCCCTTATCTCTATGCCGCTAATAGAATACCACATGCTAAGGTACAATAATGCCCATAAAGAATATATTGACCAAACAAAAAAAAGAGAAGGGATATTCAAAAACAAAATATCTTACTGAGAATATATATCAGAAAGGGGGCATGCTTTTATCCTTATTACCTGCTGGGGAACCGCTGATGACTGAAGGCTGATGTAAAGGATCCACACTGTATACCATATTGGCTATGGCCTAGCCCAAATGCTCACGAAAGTGATAAAATGCTTATTAAGACACCTCAGTATATGAACTGATGCAGTCATTCTATCCCTCCTTTGAGATGTATGCATGCTTCAGCAGTTTAAATCTGATCCTGACTAAATCAGCCCTATTCATAGAATGA
The DNA here is from genome assembly GCA_949317995.1 of Acholoe squamosa. Taxonomy (NCBI): domain Eukaryota; kingdom Metazoa; phylum Annelida; class Polychaeta; order Phyllodocida; family Polynoidae; genus Acholoe; species Acholoe squamosa. The sequence goes on from OX439042.1 coordinate 13,688,984, forward strand.
TGACAGTTCTAAAGCATATCATTACATTATATTTCTGAATATACAATACAATAGAAAAGGAGAAATCATCCTAACCCATGCTGCATTTTACCATATGGGGAAATATCAGCTAGTCTGGGATACATTTGGATTGCAATGGTTCTTAAATTAACAGATTTCCTTTTTGAAAAAATGCCTGTCTAAAGGTTTCATCAAGGTTTTTATGCCCTTTGAAGGTTGTTACATCATTGATGCAAAAAATACTTTAGAAGAGGAAAGGTAAAGGCCCTACTGCATTTAAGTTGGCATGTCCCCTGTCACATTATGAAAATTAGGGTTTGTCTTCAGTCGCCACTTAGACAACATTCTAACCCATTTGCTAAAATATCTAATGATTATATGAAGCATTTCTGCTCCAAAACAAAGTAAACGCATGTTTTGTATTTATTCCTATCCTAGTAATAAATCAAGTGTATCTGATTTCCTAAAGAAGGAACCTGTGTGATGAATAGCCAGTCCAAATTCTCAAGGTGTACTAAACCCTACTGAAAGCCTGTCAGACTAGCCAACAGGCGGTGCTGTGGTGAGAAGGAATGTCAAGGGTCATCCAATGAAGTGCATTGTGTTGTGATTAGACATATCATTTTGAGGCACTTTGGGCAAGCAGTGATTGGAACAATATATGCATAGCACAGGGATGTGCATTTACAAACTATTTAGACAAGTTCCCACAAATTTTCAAATCTGCCTTTTAGCAGATATGCCAACTTTAAGTTACCATATGGCTCTGTTGGCAACTTTTTAAATGGTTTTTATATTGCTTAACAGATAACCGACACTCTGATGACCTAGGTAGAAATTGTAGAGAGCAATCTTCAGAGAATCTAAAGTATGGAGAGGCAATAATGTGCTGGTGAAGGAAAGAATGCAACAACTATATCCAAGTAAACATTATACTTTAACATCACAGTCTCATCCCAAGTATTTCAACTTTGACAAAAAAACAAACGACAGAAAAACCAAGTATCTATGTTCTTCAAGTCAGTTCTATCTAGTCTAATGTAGCGTGAGTCAATGAACTACAGTTGGCAGTGGAAAATGGTAAGAATTATCAGATCAGAGCCAAAGTTATGCTTTATGTCCATATCGTGAGGGGCTTTTATTTCGATACTTGCATGTTTTGGGATCATTCACTGTTTATGACAACAGGAACAGCCTTCCACCTCAGTCAGCCAGTGCTTTGGAAGTTTGCTTTACCCTATAGTCAGAGCAATTCATGTTAACTTGTAATCATAATGGATAAATGTTCTATTGGTCTTCACCACAATTCTCCCTTCAACATAGTTAATGATGGATGCAGTTGAAAGGGTGAAGGGACTAGTGAGAGCTGACAGTAGGTTCCATATTGGTTCCCATAAGAATCACTCCCACTGAAATTCAAAGGCCTGCAGTATTCCGTTCAGAAATAGCCTCCTGATAACAGAACCATCTTTGGGTAATTGACCCCAGGTTAAGGTGAGTCACTCCCTTGCAACTACACCCATTGCACAGGTTTCTTGGCCCCAGAATATAATTTCAACTACCCGTTTGTTTCTGTATTAATGCAGACCCATTCGCAGTGGTGTCTTTCACAGAGGCATTTATTGGTTCAGCAGCCTCAGAACCCTGTACTGGAAGAACAACTGTCCTGATTTTTAACCCTCTGCTTTGAATAAGCAATTAAGTTAATTGCAGCTAGAATATTTACAATATTGAATATTTGGTGGCTGACAACGAAATACTCGTAGTTCATGCTGTCAGGTATGGTAAACTTATTTTTCAGAGAGCGCTTTATCTCTCAACTTGCTCTATCAAGATATTGGTGATAGCAATGAATATTACATGCCAGACTATGACAAAGAGCTTCAGGTCAACTAAAAAGCAAATTACACATAATTCTGAAAAAGTAACTTTGAAACAGCAGCACTAAACACTGAATCTGAAATAACACAAAAAGCATTACCCAAAGAGAGAAAAAGATATAAACCTTAATGTATCTAGCGACCTTATGCCTGCAGGTAGTATGTATATAGTCAATTTCAGCAAGTTGTTCTTGTCCATGGCGACAGGTTGTTGTTCCAGCTAACAGGATGCAATCATATTCTGCTATGGCTGGGTAGCACAGATGAAGATAAAATTAGGTGTTATGTCGTGCTGGGATGAGTATTCTGGCATCATTTATGTCCCTTTCTCGGAAATGCTTATGGATACAACACTATCTGAGTAGAATATACAATGTCTTGTGATCATTATTTCACATAGGCAAGCCTGTGCATCAAATCCAAAAGATGTACTTAATTTGACACAGGATCAATTTCCATCTGATTCAAATTGAAGCCTCCAAAAGGTTGACATGGAAACTAGGATACCACTCATTGTCTAAAGGTTACTTCACTACAGAAATACTAGGGCTTTACAAAATATGTTCTTTTGTGAATTTATTGACATACATATTGATCTTTGAATCTTAAAGTTTACAGGAAATTAGGTACAAATAAATAGCAACAAGAAATTTGTATTGCTGAATGCCAATTTCATTTACTGTGATTATTCTCTTTTGTAAACAGCACACACACAAAAGGCTAATTCCATGCAGCATTCCCTGTTCTCTTACAGTTTTTTGGCATATCGCCTAGACATGTGAAACTCAAATATTTTCCATTATCTAACTATCTGGGCCTCAACTGTGCTTTTTTGCTCATAACCCCAGTTCCTTATCCCACCATAACGCACTCTGAGACCTTTTCTTCATCTTCAAGAAGCTGCTGGTTTCAATCCGGACATGTTATTAAATTGGAGAAGTATACAAAGTCAACTCCTCCATACGTTTCCAGTTAAAACCGTTTAGGTTCAAGGGGGAATCGATCCCCGGCCGCTGGGGCAGGAGGTGAGCTCGCTGTCCACTATACCAGGGCGACCGGTGGTAGATAGGAATCTACACCAAGGATTTCAAAAAGTTGTCCGACATACCTGATGTTTACACACCTCGTTAGCCTAGAATCCATGAAACCTGGTGGAGTTATTCACAGGAAAACATTGTTAGATATCCTATATGAACATGCCATGCCAAATTCCTCCATTTTCTTCAAAATAAATAAGAATCCATTGATTTTCCACATCAATACGAGTCGGCACCCGCCCCGTCGTCCGAACGGCTGACCTACATACGGGACCTTCCCACACTGTCAACACGAAGCCGAGCATGGTGGAGGCGGGTGGCGAAACGTATCGCTATGGAAAATCAATGGATTCTTATTTATTTCGAAGAAAATGGAGACAAATTGTAGGCGAACACCAACTAGAGATCGTATATTTGGCGCTGCTAGAAGTATGGGACTTGACATGCTTGGATTATACCCGAAAAATGAGTGTAAAGGTGGAGGTATGTTGGACAGAATGACAACATGGCCATGGCGGGTTGGCAAAGCTAGCGGATCGCATGCACTTACAAAATGTCTTCTCCTGGATTAATTCTTGGGTTATAAGGTAAGAAATTAATACAAAATGGAGAAATATGTTCGATAAACGCTTTAATGCATGTTATGGGTATGCACTCGTGGGTTTATGGGTTAATAATCCACTCCCCCTTCGGGGTTGTGGATTATTAACTCATAAACCCACTCGTGCGTACCCATAACATACATTAAATGCTAACTAACAACCTATATCAGTGTCTATACAGACTGATATATATGAAAATTGCCTCAGGGGCTCGTGCTTAACTCTAATTGGTTTTCTAGTCAATGCAGAGCATACCACCTTGATTTGGTCACATGTATTATCAGACCCACACATGAAGGACGTCAGTTAACTGAGCTATGATTGGCTGATGACAAATTGCATGAATCATACTGATTATCCTGATATGTTCCAAAGAGCAGAGACACCCAACGAAGAGGGCACATGCTTACACAATAAGGCCTGGGGGAGTAATAATAAGCTGCTTACCAAGGCAACAAGAGGCCCATACCACTAGTATCAAACCATTCTAGAAGATACAGACAATCATATATCAAAATATCTCCTCAACGTGGCATTGAAAAGTTCAGTCCAAACAAGAAGAATTGTGTTGCTCTATTTGAAGTGCTAATTGAACAGGATCAATCTATTTCAGAACTAGAAATTGACTTACAGAGGCACCATGATATATTTAAAACTAGATACAGAGGAAGCCTATTTATAGCTTCTTGCTAATAGGCTCTGAGTATATGTACTGCTTCACTACTGGCACATGAACAGTGCTGTTCTGGATCGTGTTTCAATAGTTTCCACGAAAGGTTCAGCCAGCTACGACTGGTGATCTTAGGATTTTGGCCTTGGTGAGTAAATAGCTGGCTACATTACTGGGTGATCATACTGCCTGCTGGCTAAATAGCCACCACAGCAGTGACTCAATAGGGGATCCTGGTATGACAACCCTGCATGTGAATAATTAGTGGGTAGCCTTAGCTGCTGCCCTCTGCACTCCTTTGCTCAAATGTACCCAATCTGTGCTCTTTACACTACTACCTATAACCCTGTTGCCAGCGCCTTTGGCTCTGGGATGGCAGATTTTTTTCCTAAAGAATAAAATATCATTTGGAAAAGTGTGGTGTTTCACCTAAGGGAGTGTTCATTTTTTAACAACAGGGGGGGTTGGTGAGTTTGAGGGGGGGCGTAAAATTTGTTGACCCCTCCTGAGGGGGGGGGGCGAAAAATATTTTGACTGCTCTTGAGGGGGGGCGTAAAATTTTTAGACCCTTCTTGATGAGGCATGAATTGACGCGACTTGCCGTAAATACCCAAATTGATAAATAGTGGGGACAATTTCTCAATATATTACTTGCAGAAGGAGAAAGTTTATACTGATAATTTTACAATGCATCAGAATGCACCATTTTCTTTCTAAAATTTTCAGGGGAATCATAATTCCAACAAGAGTGTATGCAGAGCTCTCAACACTCAAGCATCTGTCATGAATCTCACACATCTGGCACGCTTCTCACACATTTGGGGGTTGTCTCACTCTCTCACTGTTTCTCACGCATTTTAGACTTTGTAATTTCAGTATAAACTTATATAGTGAACTTGAGCATCCATCCTCGGTTGATGTACCAAAATGCTCTAAAAATCAGAAATGAACCTCCATATTTCTCCAAATTTTCTTGGGGGCATACCCAAACCCCCTGGAACTGCATTTATTTCAATGCATCTCGGAAATCTAGAAAATTCCAAGCTTCAGGGAAAAGTCTCACTCTTTGGCTCCATTAGAACATGAGAGCAAAATGCTGAGGGTCTTATAGCTTTCTCTCAAGTTGGGTGTGCGTCTTATACGAGGGGTAATTTTAGGGGTAACTATAGAAATGTACTAATCTTACAAATTTCAGCCTTAAAATGTGCGTCTTATATGCGAAAATGCATGTGCTGAGTTTGGGTGCGTCTTATACGTGCAGCGGGTCTTCTACGCGGGAGTTTACGGTAGTGTGTGACTCGCACTGCAGCTACTGATGAAATTGGTCTTAAGAAGTGGAACCCCCTTTTCAATTTCTTGCATTCCAATAGAAAAATAATTAATTGATGATAATAACTCTGGGAAGTGATACTTTTACCTTATACTTCAGTGAAACAATACAATTGAGTGTGATATGATGCTGTACAATGTGGTGCAACACAACTCGATGTTGGGGGGGCGCAAAATATTTTGACCCCTCCTGAGGGGGGGCCAAAAATATTTTTGCACCTCTCAAGGGGGGGGGCGGAAAATATTTTCAGGGGTCAAAACGAAAACCCACCAACCCCCCCCCCCCCCCGTTGTTAAAAAATGAACACTCCCTAAGAATTGAGCATTTCGTCCACACATGGGCCAACTATGTAGTTACTAGTATGCAGTGGTGTAGATAGAGCACTAGGCCTTACAAAGCTGTCATGCCTGTCATACCCAGCCCTCACCCACCATGGCTTTCTAATAAAATTACAAAGGATATCACACCTAGCTGATACCTCAGCCCTACTATTAAGAAAGAATAACAGAGCATTTTAGATACAATTAGGTCATTAGATATAGATCTATCATATGTGATTTGAAAGGGAATTATCTAGAACAATTATACATTATTTGGGCTGGGGGTCTTGGTTGGCTCCCTAAAACCACCAAAAACTGGCCCACCAGGCCCCTATTCAGGGCCCGGCCCCTATTGATTTGACAGCCCTCCTACCCTGGCCCCTATTCAAGGGAGGCTGCTATTCAAGGCCCAGCTCCTATATGAGACATTACGGTAGTTACTGCAGCCCTATGCTTATTTGAACACAGGAGTGCATACTAGACCATGAAGGAGGTATGACTGGTCACTATGTAGCCAATAGTGGCCCCTACAACTGGGTGCTATGACTTCATAGTGGTGTGTATTGAGCCAGTAGTTGAATAAATAGCAGCTGCTATTTTGAGGCCTCTACTGGAGCTCACTATGTAGTCACTGGTATGGAGTCATTTCTTACACCTTTCACTACGCTTTGAGGGTGTCCAGTCGTGGAAACTATTGAAACACGATCCTGGAAGTCAGATTATTGTGTAACCCCTGGGGTGTAGCTATTGGGCTTAGGGTGGGTGATTTTCATTTGTCTCACTGCCACTGACTATTGCACCATGTCTTTATCATATTGGCAGGGGCTGTGCCCTAGGCTGACAGCCTACCTCCTGGGAGCTATCTAACAGAGGAGCAGAGAAACCATAAGAAGCTCCTAATCCTATATCAGTGCCCAAGTCGGGACTTACCGACTAAAGATAAACGTGTCTTGTAGTTAAACTACATGCTATTTAAACTACAATGGCTGGCCAATAAACATTTCCAACTGATATTGAGAGTTGCAAACTTGACATATTTGGAGGTATTGACCATACTATTTTTCATTGCCTGTCTGAAAATCGCATTGCTTACTTACCTTTCTGAGCCTCAAGATATTAAGAGAGTAAATACTGTAGGATGGCGAATGGTACATGTCTATGTAGTGAGCGGCTTTGATGTCGATGTATGCATGCTTTGGTATCATTCACTCTTTATGACAACAGTAACATCCATCCACCTCGGTCAGCGAGTGCTTTGGTTATTTCTTTACTCTATACACACAGCATAGTGTCTCAGCAATTAATGTAAACTTGTAATCATGTACTATTGGACTGCAGCGCACTTGTAGCATTAGCTAGGAAAACTGAACGCAGTCTAATCTTAAGATCGCTTAATAGGATAAGGCAGAATAATACCTAAGATCACTGAGGTTGCGATCCTAGGATCTTTCAAATTAACCTCCTGGACTAGGTTTATCTGACAATTCCCTTGGGGAGCTCCTACCAGACTACCAGTAGGCTATGCCTGGGGTGAATTGTTGGTTGATCTTATATATGCTAATACTCTGAGCTAGAGCCCCTTTTTCCCAAACAGCGTTTGCCAGTTGAGATCTTTCTTCCCTTCCCAACATAAATCTTCACTAGTGTGTTTTATACACAATGTTGGGCTTCATATATGTTTTTGTGAAGTAGGTGATTAAATTGACGCTGACATATGATGACAAAATAACGCTTCTTGTATTTTTAGATGCCTTCCTGTATCCAGTAATTATCATAGCATTGAGTTCAGAACTGAGGGCCTGTCTATAATCCTTGTTTTGCAAATTGTGCAGGACATTGGAAGGATAGAAAGAAGAGACCAACCAGAATATATGCAGGGTTAACTGCATCTTACACTGTGGCTTTTTAAATAGGGTAAATTTGTCTCAAATGCAGGGCTTGGCCCTCACATTTAATTCGATACTCCTTTTTCTACTTCATTTTTCATCTGGTATTCTATTAAACAAAGGCTCTTTTATATATGTTCAAAGATGGGTATATCAACAGTATGAGTTCAAATTGTGTGTCATTAATTGAACCCCCTGAGAAACAAAGTGTTTTAAACTGTGTCTTTTTGTGATGCAATATACATAATACTGGGGCCGCACAGTATTATTGCGTCTATGCCCATTGGTGTGAAAGCTCTGGAGTAGTCACACAGACAGCCTCATGAATCTATGAATCTATGAACTTTTTTTTAATTGAAAACAAAGTTTATTGAGCCTCTCACAATTTACAGAATCGTGGTAATTGAGGCACAACTGGAATTATAGTCAAACATCTATCAGTAAGTCAAACACAATCATACAATCAAGAAAAAAAAAGAAGCTACAAATCATATTCATACGGTAAATTAGATACCATATCAAATTGTAACCATATCAATTTTATAAAAATACAAACAATTATAGACACAACAATGAATCATGAGAAATATATGTAATAATGATAAATAATGATAGACAAAACAGGCTCAGACAAACAAGAACAAAAGTAACACAGGCTAAGGCAGAGAAATGTACAGGATTGTTGAAATTGCGACTCACAACATACACCAAACACATAAGCTTCTATAAAGGAGGGTTACCATTGTACAAAATTCTAGACAAAAATATATTATGCTCAAACTAGTAGGATCAGGTAAGGATTAAGTAAGAAAGAAAACAACACACTAACATTCACACCAACCTTCACACTTACACGAGGCATAATAATAATAGTAACAATACTAATATTGATATTGGCTGTTATTTCCGATAATAATAATAATAATAATAATAATAATAATAATAATAATAATAATAAAACCACCAGTGATAATACCAGTGATCAAGATAAAGATCAAGATCATTCAGGTCGTTGAACGCGGTTTAGAACTCCATGGGGTCATTAGCCGTGATCACAAAAGCTGTCTGTATTCTGTTTTAACCAATCAGAGCACTACTACAACTAATGCAAGGCCAAATAGTACAAGATAATCAGATGTAACAACAATAAAAATAAAAAAAAAAAAAATAAATAATAGATAAATAAATGCTTGCCTAGCCTATTCCAGGATCAGAATCAGAGTCCAAACCATCGCCACTGATCAATAACAAGCTCCCGACTTCATCAATGGAGTTGTCGTCATCATCCTCGTCACTATCATCGCCAGGACCATCATTTGGTACTCCCAGATTTTCAATACGTCTGATTCCCTGCTTAAACTTCAGTTTTGTTTCAGTATGTTGATACCAGGTTCCTAATAGCGACCACAGCTCAGCACCGCAATATAGGGGTGACCTTTTATATGTACTTAACTTAGGTTGTTTAACCAAAAATTAAATTTTTTTATCTGACCTAGTGACTCTGTCACCTCTATGATGATCCAACATATCATTAGATCTAGAGTACTTATACATCAATACTAATAACATCTCATCGCGTCTTCTATCCAAATATGGAACCTTGCTCCTTGTATGGAGTTCCTCCACAGAGAGATATTCCCTGTTATACCTATAACACATTCTTAGACCTTGATTCTGGAGTCTTTGCGCCTTGACAAGATTATCTTCATTACTACAACCTGCATAAACAAAGCTGCAGTAGTCAAACAAACTTAGTATAGTCGTTTTATACACCAATATTGCAACTTTAAGTGTCAGTAAATGACGCAATTTAGCTAATCTGAACAACCTGTTATTAACCCTTTGGAAAACATTTTTCATTGCCAATTCCATGGTTAGATAATTATCCAAGTGTAATCCTAGGTAAGTATAGTCATGTACAGTTTCCAAATCAGTCTCTGTTATTTTAAAAGTACCCAACACAACTTTAGGTAACTTCCTCCTAGAGCCAAACCATAGTGTTTTTGTTTTCTCAACATTTACTGTTAGACGCTTCTCTAAACACCATTTGTAAACATTATCAATATCAGATTGCAGACGGTTATGGGCTAGGGTTGATCTGTTATTGGAAGTATAAAATACTAGATCGTCCGCATACATAATATATTTACAATCAGTGATCACGGACCCAATGTCATTGACATATAAAATAAATAACAAATGCCCTAGAACAGAGCCCTGAGGCACTCCATATTGAACTGACTAAACAGATGATTTAAACTCCCCAATATTTGTGTATTGAACACGATTTTTTAAATAGCTGGCAATCCAACTTAAGGTGCTGTGGTGAATTTTTAAACGAGTTAGAGTGCGTATTAGGAGATTATGAGGAACACTATCAATCATTTGTGGTAAAAGATTTTTTAGTGCTAGTTTTAATATGTCACAGCGAATATGTTCAATGCCTGACGTCTTATTTACATTAATCTCATCTATCAAATACTCCACTTCCTCCTGACATACACTTATCTTGGGGTTACAGTCCTCAACCAGGCTGTCCTGGACTACTGGCTACATTTGAAGATGCTACATTTGAAGTATGAAGATATCTGAAAACCTACAATTCAGCAAATAATAGTATTTGACTAGGCAGAAAGTCTATTGAATTATTTTCATTAGTTCAGTTATTTTGAATATAAATTAAAACAGGAAACACATTTTTATATACAATATTTTTATTGATAAATAAATGCAGTACATGTTCACACAGACTAGATTTACGTGTTATATGACGGGCTTTGTACACAATCCACAATCATTTTATAAATATTACCATGTACTGAAATAAAATGCAAGACTGTTCAGTGGCATTGTATGTGTTCATCCGACATACTCCTTTGTTTGATACTATTCACTCAAACAAAGCCTCATATAAATTAGAAATGTACATCATTTACCCATGGTTCATGCATTTTATCACAGATAATTGACTTAGTATAACAAATAGAGTGGTATTGTATACCACAGGACCTAGGTTCTCCAAACAATAATCATAAAGGAGTGACCAGATTCCATATGATTTAACTGTCACTGTCATACAGGATTTTCTTACCCATCCATGCCCCCCCCCCTCCTTCTATAAAAGTGATTTCTAGAATATACGCTCTAATAAAGGCTCTAACAAACCATCTTATTTTTAGTAGTCGCAAATTTACTTAGTCTTGCAGATGCTCATAGATATGGTAAATCGAGTATTTTCCAAGCAAGTGACAAAGCACAGGCGCAGTTAGCAAGAGTGCTCTTGCATGAGATCAATTGAGTTGTATATGTTCAGAAAAAGGCTAAACCTCTCAGGAAGTCTAATGATCACATACATATAGTCTGCTGATCACGTGCTTGTCATATTACCCAAGTGGCCTCTTGAAGTGCACATGCTCCTATAGCGAGGAATCTGGAGGCTGTGTGAACGCAGACATGATCCACCCATCTCATATTTTCGCATAAGAAAGGGGCCAGCCTGATATTATATAAGTGTCTGTACATTTCGGGAACAAGCAGCAGGGACGAGACTTAGGCACGGTTTTGGCTGGTAACGGTGATTGGCATACATGTTTGTTTCAACCCAAGGGCAGCACCTACGTTTACAACCCAATTCCTCGCTATAGCTTTCAATAACCCCACACCTTGTATATAATTATGATACCTGCATTGATTTGAGATACAGTTTTCAGTGATATCCATTCCCTCCCCAGTGATTATTTGATACTCATCCTTATACCAGACCTTGGCACTTACACTATAGGCTAATCCACCAAGAAGAACCTAAAAGTGAGAAGAACCTTTACAACAGTTGGCACATGATTGATATTGACTAAAACATAATCTATTTAAATAGTTACAGATATATATGTACAGAGTTACATGTAAATCAGGACACAGAAACAAATGCTGTGTTGTAACCAGTCGGATCTTTGCCTCGTATACGTAAAAAGTCCAGCACGGTGTTCTGCTTGAACTCCTCCCACCGGATGTTAACATCAAGCCGGTCCACCAGCTCCTCCTCCGAAGGAAACGCCTTATACTACAGGAGTAAAAAAAACATGATTATCATAGGTACATAGGATACCATTAAAGTGTTGGTTAAATTGTGCCGGTCTGGTGCCATTTTCCACTCATCCAAAGATTTTATTTTTATTTAGTACATTTCCAACATACAAATTGGTTTGGTTAACAGAAAATGGATCCGACCAATGGAACACACCCTTAAAAGAAAAGACCACCCTATGTTCATTTTGATTTATTTTGTTAGTCTTTGTGCTGATAAACTAGATTTTGGCATACTTAGTCAAATATGCATTCCTCTAAGGGTGAGAAGCAGGCATTTCTACTACATTGTATGACGTCACATTTGACCAAATGCAGCAGCTACTGCATTGATTATGTATGGAGGCTGTTGCAAAACATGTTTATAAATAGAGTATTGAAGTGCACAACATTATGATGATATAGAGGCCCTCTCCTGAGTTATTCAAAGCCATTTATCAAATAAAATGAACAACCATGGTAAAGGGAAAGATATGGAGATCATTTAGCTGCAGTCTTACACTACTGTACAGTCACAGCTCTGGTGCAATTAGTCAATTGTGCTTTCCCTTATGGTAATGCATATTTTAGAAAGTATGCCAAAATCTTGTTTATCGGCACAAAGACTAACAAAATAAATCAACATGAAAAAGGTGGTCTTTTCTTTTAAAGGGTTATGTAAAAACTAACCTGACATTGGTGTACATAGGATACCATGAGGCGATCATGCACCTACCTTTAGCTTAATCAGACTGATAATGGCCTCGTCCGCGTGCTTCATGAAGAACTTCTTGTTAATCTGTAACACCTCACACCCTCCACTCACCTGTAATACAATATGGTAGTCTTAGCTTAGCACACTGTAGCATGGGTAGACACTAAAGCTGTATGTCCTAAGGATGATAGAATTGTTTACCGAGAAAGTTTCTGCCGACAAAATCACTTCCAGTGTCCATTTCCAACAAAAACAAAAATTAAGCATGTTAGATATTATCATCGGAAATGGGTGATGAAAGTACATTTATCAATGGAAATGATCGTTGAAAGTCATTTTTTGTCATCTGACCTTTCAATTATCGGCCGATAAACGTGGTGCTACCGTCAGAAATGAATGACAAATTTTGTACAAATTCTGTCGCCCTTTGATCATATGCCCAACGCTGTCCAGGGAGCCAATGGCCCTGAAATTATGTAGTGGATTGGTACAGGATACAAATCATTTTCTCTGTAGATTTGTTTCTTTGGGCCCATAATTCTATCTCCATACCCTGATTTTAGGGGTCTAGTACGTGGCTTAAAAAGTTTGTATCTATTTTTGCTTAAGGGCACATAGGGTTTGGTAGTGTAATCATACCATCCCAATTCTTAGTGACCACCAGGTACAGGGCCCTAATGATGTAAGAGTAAGGAATCCCCCCTTGATGAGATGGCAAATCAACACAGGGAGATATTTATGTACTTCCAGATGTGGGTTCAGCAGGGGACAACTGCATACTTTCTGTGACAACGTGCTAAATTCATCATAAATAGAACATAGATCCCGGACAAGGTAAAATTAGATACACATTATAAAACTTACCAAACTTGCTGAAGGACCTCGTTCCTCAGGCTCAAGACATGACCGCAAGCCCTGCAAGAACAAGGAAACGTTAAGATATAATGGCCTACCTAGCAGAGCAATGCTAGGTCGCTATTTGCAAGAAATCCCGGAAAGAAATATGAAGACTTGCTATTGATAATTAGGTGTGGGCACGCTGGGAATGTGGTACAGGCTAACACTAGCCTGAAAAGTTATGGCAGCTACCGTATTTGCCTGTATGAGCGCCGGGACTTGAATGAGCATGGTCTTGTAAAAGTGATGGGGGTATAGTCTGCTTGAAAACAATTTACGCTTTGGTACTTATAATAAAAACATATACGGTATACAACAACTGATTTACCATCCTGGCTGTATTCATGAATCATGAATACTTGTAAAATATTGGTGGGAATAAAGCCTTAGTATATGATGCAGCAGACCTACCAAGTCTTAAGAAGCACATGTGTTAAACTGACCAATGAGAGTGCAGGGTTTGTGAGCTGAGTTGTATAGGATAGAAACGTTTATGGGGTTTCTACAGGATATAGACAAGTGGCGCAGGAGGGTGTCTATAGCCTGTAGGAACCACATAAAAGTTTCTATCCAACTTAGAACATGATACTTTTATTGCCCAGGACACTACATCATATAGGGCATTAGCATATCAGGTCATGGAGGCCGCCATCTTGCTTTGCATTATGGGTAGGCCCCTGACTCCAGAGCAGTGCATTCTGGGTAAATTTCTTATCAGCCCCTGTTCACACTTCTGAACAATGGTGATTGATAAGAATGATAAGGGTGATAGGCTAACTCTGGCTTCTATCTTAATCATCCTAAGTACCTTCCCATTCTAGTAGGTGTGAAGGGAGGGGATTATCCTGACAGGGAGACAATGGCTTGGTGTTACTCAGCCTGGATTTTATGTGCTCTCTTACAAAACCTTTAAAGTTTGATTTCTCTTGTATTTTAAAGAAATAAAACTATATTAAACTTATCATGTTAAGGTTTCAGGTATTTGCTATCTATAGGTATACATTTCAGAATATTGCTGCAGATAGTCAATTAAATATAACCCACCAAAGTAAACTGTGCAAAGAGGCCAAATGCTGATCTAGCTCCCGACTACATGAGCCACCTAGCTGATTTTCTCAGTACTAGCAATATGCTAGTCCCGTATAGATGCACTCAAACCTGCCATCTCATTGGTCAGTTCAATCTATCATGTCCTAATATGCTCTAGAAACCTGGGCCGTAAAAGCATTTAGAAGCGTTATGGGACCCTCTTTCGTTGGGTCCAATATTATGATGTTGATGCTGAGTTTGCGGGGTCTATCCCATACATAAAAGGTTAGAAGGTAAATGATAGAGGAAAGTGCGTGTGACTGGCCTATTCCGCCCACACGTGAGGATACAGGGTCGGTTCACCTCAAATCGACCACATAATTATTTGTAGTGGACAATCCCTCTTAGGGAGTGGTAGTTTTTTTTTATCAATGGGGGTTGGGGATCGGTGGGTCGGCACAAAAATCTTTTAGGCCCTTCCTAAACAGCAGTCAAATTCTTTTGCGCCCCCACCGGCCCCAAAATTGCCAGAGATCTGTCTTGTTTTTCAGGGTGATTCCTTTTACATTTTTGTACTATCGTACTGCTATCTAGGGTTCTTTATAAAACTACACTGCTTCCTTGTAATACGAGTATGGTGGTTCACGGAACATTCAGGATCCCTGGTGGATTCAACAATTACTTGTTACAGTGTAGGCAACAAAATTCGTCCAACAATTGATCAATAGACATTGCCTACTGGTAGAACAGCATCAAACATGCTCATTGCTGTGCTCCCTAGAGGGGTGCCCGACTTTAGGTATGTGGTCGGCTTTAGGTGAACCTACCGCACATAGACGTGACAGGTAGTTACAGCATTATGCTCCACTATACCACTGCCATCAGAGCACTAACTGAATTACCAACACCTCATACATGTATGAGTAACTCATGATCCCCGCCCACCTCTCAGCACTGGATGGGTAATATACAACAAGGGTGGAGAGCATGGACACATGATGGAAACACAGCCAAACTTGTTTTATTCATTTTCCTTTGGTTTTCAGAAATGAAGATCACTCGTCTTACGGGGCAGACAATATTGACTTTGCAAAAAAAAAAAAATAAAATAAAAATAAAAATAAAAATATTAATGATATAACTATGTAGCCAGTTTGGCCCTCAGTTAACACTGTAAAAAATGTTTTGGTTGTAGATTCTGGTCGGTAGAGGCCCCACATGTGATAATACAGTAAGGTTTAAATGGATGATAATATTACTGATATAGTCTACAATTTGTAAGAGACAGAAATAAATACCACGGACTCTCTGTATGGGCTTAGCATGTCACAAGAATGATTTCTCTTTTTTTTCTTTCTTTCTGGAAAGGAGCGTTAGGCGACCCTGAAAGTGCTAAATGTATCACGGCACCTCTGGCTCAGAACGGCATGAAATGAGTGCTACCACCTAGTGGTAGCATGTAACATGAAATCAGGTTCATTTCTCGTATAGCGCATTATGCCCCTTTTTATTGATACATGAATTCAGTCTTGATGAATTATCCATAGCAACTGCATCCACCCACTATGAAGACCAAAGGATATAGTATAGAAGAAACTTGTGACATAAAACTTAAAAGGCTTCGGACAGGAGTAGCACATGAAAAGTGTAATTTGAGTTAGTATCTATTGTCATGATTAAAATGGGACATTAGGAACTGACTCAGGGAATTTCCCTCTAATAGCGTCACAGTTTATTAAATCTTGAAGCTGTCGTTATGTATTATCATGGTCTATCTTCTCCCCTCGCCTAGAGGCACCAATATATGCACTGGTGACAGATCTAGTTGCATTGATGCATCAATTTGCTGCCACCTCCCGTGTCTATTGAATTTTAAAAGTGCTGTCGCACGTCGGATTTTAACACCTCCAGTGTCGCCGTGTCCCACGTGTCGTTTTTTACCCATGTGTAATGGTTTGGTATTATGAATTCGGTGGTTCGGGCCTTACTGATCAGGAAAGAAGGAGTAAGGCGGTAATTCAAGTGTATGCCAACGGATGGTTTATTACATAGACACTTACGGCTACCCGGAAGATGATAAAGGGGCAGCTAATAATTGAAGATGTTACATGGTCAGAGGCCAGGAGGGCCTCTGACGTAGCGGCTGAGCCCCGGTCTTTATATACGGACCTAGGTGTTTGTCGTCAGATGTCCCCACATGCCCGGATCGGTGCTGCCACCTATCCGGAACCTGAGGAACACCCAACGACTGGACTCACCCGCCACGCCAGACGGTACCCATTACTTTGGCTATAACAACATACCTCTACACATGTATAGGCACATTAGCTTTTATTTGGGTGTTTACGGAGTGGTCATTTGTTAGCAACAAGGGGGATTGGTTGGTTTGGGGGGGGGGCAAATAAATTTCAGACACCTTATCAGCTAATAGGGGACAGAAAAAATATCAATTCTTTTCAGTGGAAAAAGACAGCACGCTACTAAAGAATAAAAGAGGGGATAAAAATTTTCAGACCGCTCGTTAACCCCTCGTTAACAAAATGACCACTCCCTCAAATGAGTTCCCATTTAATTAAGCATGCATGCCTTGATTCGGACTGGGTTTTTAAGTAAGGGCCTGATTATACAGACGGTATAGTTGAAATATAAGAGTCCCCAGTGGTTTATATAGAAAAAAAGAGATAACTATAGAAAACTTCCAACTTACAAAAACCCTGCCGGGGTTTAGTGCCTCAAGCTGCACAAACGGCGGTACCTTCACCATGTGCGCGCTCTTTGTCCTGTTTCCGGTAGAGGAAGATGCATTAAGCGTGCGCGGGGTGCTAGTGCCACTACTCCCCACAACCGGAAGTCTCACCGCCAGCGTCTCCTGGTCCTCCTGGTGGCTGGTTTCAGTACTACGCAAGCTGGTGCTCATGTAGCGTCCCCTAGCAGGAGTTTCCATGCTGGGTATGACTGCAGATATGACACCAGGGGTCATCTTGGTGTTGTTTATTTTAGGGGTGGTGGTTGTTGTATGGGCGGCGGCTATTTTTGGGGCAAAGTGAGGTGGGGCGCCGTGGGCGGTGTTATCAGCATCTTCTATGCGGATCTCTACTGCCGGCATGGCGGCCGGAAGTTGGAGGCCCCCAGTGGTCGGTCGCTGACTGGAACCGTTTATAGCGGAAGGTAGGGATAATCCAGCTTTACGTCCATGGTTCATTGTAGTATGGGGGCGCACCTTTGTCGATACATCAGTTCTCAGATTTGAGACATCACCTTCACTACCTTCCTCCCGGAAGTGAGGCAGTCTGTTACTTCCGGTTCCCTCTCTTGGTGCACTCATCACTGATGCTGACCCACCGCGCCGATACCGCTCTCTTTCCCGCCCGACCAGGGCTGACGCCCCCCGACGAGGGCTACCACCAGTTGGCGTACTTGTAGCTTCCGGTCCCTCCCCGAACTCTGCGGAAGTGTACCGTCCCCCTATACTAGAAACCATCCCTATCCGCCTCCGCCGCTGCTGCGCCATGGTTAGGCCAGCTGGTGCCGACGTAAGTGACGTCTGGCGGCGCCGTTGTGCAGAGTTCATGTCAGCTACAAAGTCGACGATCTGTTTCTGCCGGAAGTAGGGACTCTCCAGGTTCTGGCGGTCCTCTATGACCTTCCGGCGTGCCGTGAGGTTGAAGTCGGCCGCCGCCAGGTGTTTGATGATACGTGCCTCCCCCTGTTGGTAGAAAGTTATTTTATAGGAAGTTGGCCTGTGTGATCATAAAACGTCACCACACGAGAGGGATTTACTATTATTTCTTCCAAGTTCCTGGTTTTTATACCACAAGAAAACTCACGTAAATCAGCCTTTATGACTTGCTCCAATACACTCTATTGTCCTTTCCGTTCCATTACTTATACTATTTTTGTTCATTTTAGCAAAATGGCAAGCAACTGAATGAAAAAACCTTTGACGTCACAATAAAATGTACATGATTCCTTTACTGCATTTATTGGTAGCATATCTGTGATGTAACAGTTTGGTATTTGGGTGAGTTTTAAGGAGTTAGAAGCCTTACTGATTTTATTATGTATATCCACTCCATTTCGTTACTATCCTTCACCATCAGACGACCAAATCTGAAATTAGAGAGTGCAACACAATAGGATATCAAAATCAACATTTAAAATATAAACACCCATTGAGTGTAGTTATAACAGTTTACCTTTTACGATCATTAGCAATTTAGCTATTTCAAACTTTTTAGGTACCACACAGTTGGTTTAATCTTTCTACCCTTTGACCAACCCTATTGTTGAGAAATGCTTTAGGTGAGTTTTCAGTGCAGCATTCATGTAGTATGTTTGTTGGGTCTGCAGGCATTTTGAGTGCCGGTAGCAGACAGTAGGGATAACGTAAAGCTGGTAGTAGTGTTTGGCTCTTAGGTAGTGATCACTTTTTAACAGCAGATGCGCTGGGTTTGCGCATGGATGCATAAAAAATATAATGACGCTCCCCCCATATCACTGGTCAAAATTTTCTCACCCCACCCCCCGGAGAAGTCAGACATTATGTAGAACTATATTAATGAGTGGCCTTTTTCACTGAAAACAGGTAAAATATTTTGCCCCTCCCCCTGAGAGAGAGTGAAAAGATTTTACCCCCCTGGCCAGATTGTCACCCGCCTCTAGCATGGCGACATTGATCCCATTTCCGATAGCATTACTGCCCGAATGGGATCAGTGTCACCATGCTAGAGGCATATGATCTCAGGGATATAAACACAACAAAACACCTATTCACGTCAGTCACTGATTGATGGTGTAGGGACAGTATCATTAGCTCTTCAATTGTTTCTAGTTCTATTAGAGCTTGGAGTATGATTATTTGGTTAACTATTCAATCCCGAATCATTATTATTCCACTATAACAGCACACCGACAGCTGACTCAGGCCGCCAGCCGGCCACCATCACTGCATGTTAAGTCATGACCTCTTGACCTACTTAGCACTGAAAACGAGGCTCGCGGAGATTGCATGCCTCTAGCAGAAGCCTGATCCGGAGCACCTGCCTCTAGCACAACCCAATGATCTTATTCCCATAGTGCCAATAGCTAGAGGGACGTGATTTCTGTTCACAGGGCTGTCAAGAAGTCAAAAATAAAAGTTTAGCCCCTGTCTAGCCCTCTGTTGTTAAAATGATCACTCCATACTACAGTGGCCCAGGAGGGCTAACGTTTAGAAATGAAAAACAAAATGAAATGTAATGAAAAAAAAAAGAAAAATCAAATTGCAAACTCAATGAAGAATGAAAACCAATTGTTTAAAAATGCAATGAAAATCAAAAATCAAATACCATTCACAAAGTCAATGAAGAATGGAAAACATAAATTCAAAATTGGAACGAAAATTACAAATCATATTCCATTCACAAAATCAATTCACATTGTCAAACACAAAGTCAATAGTCAATGAAAAATTAAAACTCAATCACCATCTGGTTGCTGTCAACTGTCAATTCTCCTTGTTCCCCTACTCACACATTCCCCTCATTCCCCCCACTCACCCACTCCCCTCATTCCCCTACTCATACATTCCCCTCATTCCCCCACTTACCCACTCCCCTCACCCCCCATACTCACCCAGACTCCCCATTCCCCTACTCACACTCTCCATCCCTCCTCACACACTCCTCAATATTAAAAGAAACCTGTCACAAGTTGGACCATGGGGATTGACAGTTGACAGCAAACAGATGGTGATTGAGTTTTCATTTTTCATTGACTATTGAATTTGTGTTTGACATTGTGAATTGACATTTGTGAATGGTATTTGATTTTTAATTTTCATTTCAATTTTGAATTTTCGTTTTTCATTCTTTATAGACTTTGTGAATGGTATTTGATTTTTGATTTTCATCACATTTTCAAATAACTGTTTTTTATTCTTCATTGAGTTTGCAATTTGATTTTTCTTTATTCATTGCATTTTCATTTTGTTTTTCATTTCTTAATGTTGGCCCTCCTGGGCCACTGTACCCTACGTCTGAAGTACATGAATCACTATAATGTTACCTACTTGTAGGATAGCACAGTCCATACAGCCGGGTTGTCTATCAGTCTGTGTAGGGGGAAGTGTTGGAACACCAAGTCCTGTCTGTAACACAAGGTTTAAGGATTGCTACATCACCAACATGTTTTGAAGAAAGTTGTTTATTAAAGGATAAGCACAATGAAGCGCTGGACTGCTGTAAAGCACTGGCTCCACTGCCGTCGGTGAAGTGAATTTTTGCTTATGTCATGGCAGATATGATCATTACTATAGATTAGTACTAGAACAGCCGTATACATGAGGTCTGAGTTACCCCTTGCGCCCACTTGTGAGCTGGTTGCCGGTCGGGCAGCAGGAGCAGGGTGGGTCTCCCTAACTAGGCCACAATGCTGAGTCAAGGGGAGATAATTTCATAGTTGACTTTTGATCGGTAATTTAAGGAATTTTGCCTTGAAAAATTATGATAGTGTGGGTATGAACACCTTGTTGGCTGGTGTGAGAAATAAACTCATTATGATTTATAGAAATAGGAGATATTGGTCTGTGTATGATACACACACTGACCCACATAGCTGAGACCGTGAGTGCATGGTATGTTGTCCACTCCCCACCGCCTGCCTCCCGGGTGGTCAAGGTGCCTGCCTGTCGTGGTATGAAAGAGACCCACCATGGCTTCGCGTACACCGCCCCCTAGCGGACATATCCCCGGCTTTAGGAGCCTGCTGGAGTAACTCGGATCTCATGTATTCCATGGGGGGCATGGAATACAATATGCTTGTATTCAATGGGGTCTGATTAGATAATAAATGAATAGATTGATATGATAAACGGATTGAATTGATAAAAAAATTAAACATGGTTTAGAAAGTAATGTGATTCTACACCAAAATCACGACTCTTGTTATTATAGTGTGTCTACTAATTTAAGATTGGATGATTGTTAATACATGTACTTACTTGCAAATGTCAAGATAACGAGGGTCATGAGAGTCGTCACACATATTAAGTAGAGCACGATAATCCTGAAATGGGTGATGGGAATGTCATTGACATTTGTATCAAGAATCTGTGTATTTTCAGGTCGAATAGAGCAATTATATTTTCAGCTGGAATAGGATACTTCAAAAGAAAATAGAAAGGATAGTATTCAGATTTTAAACTAGAGAACTCTTTTACCTTTATGGTAAAAGTATTTTGTTTTCATTGATGGGGTGTCGCTTTTTGCTATTTGAGGTTATGGAGACTGAACCCTGGGAATATCTGGGGCTAAAGATAAATAATTTTTTTTTTTTATCATATTCTATAGATGTGTCAACTTAAAGCATCGAAATATGTAATATCATTATACAGCTAACGCTCGAGGCCTAGCTATAGTAATACGATCTACTGTAGTTTGGGTAAACCCCATGGTTATACAGAAATAACCATACACCTACCTGTCTATGTATTGTTATAAGATCTACTGTAGTTTGGGTAAGCACCGTGGTTCGTCGGGGACAAGCACATTTGAGATCCTCTTCCTAGAAAGACAAAGCTTTCATTTATAGAGGGTGAGGAGATTAAATGAATGAAAAATGAGGAATAGGGTACATCTACAGGGTAAAAATAAATGAAGGAGACAGCTGTATATATATTGCTTCAAAACTAAGAAAGAAAGAAGTTATTTGCTTCAAAACTAAGAAAAAAAAGAAGTAATAAATGAAAAAAGGACTTAACTTACACCAAATCCTTCTCCCTGTTTTATTTCACGCAGTTGTTTTCTATCTTTTGCTTTTTCCACCACTGAAAGGAGACGATGTGCATTGATGAAATTTGTGTCACTATTTTTTGTTGTGTCACTATCTTTCATTTTGTTGTCGGCAAGAATTATATTGATGCGCCATCATTACAAATACCGTTGATGCACTAGAATGCAAATGGTTGGTGCTTAGTCAATGCTGGCACTTATCAACACTTATCAGGCCGATGATGCACAAGCACATCATGTGCATTGGTTATCATGATGCACCAATGAAGTGATGGCTAGACTGCTCGCGAGCACTTCATTGCAGCATCATGCCCACCCTCCATGAGTTTCTGTATCAATCCTGTAGGGTTGGCATGATACTCCAATGAAGTACTGGGGAGCAGTGTCACCAGCACTTCATTGGTGCATCATGACCGATGGGCATGATGCATTAATGCATCAGGTGCCCTTAACCGGTTAAAAGACCGGGCGCTTATACAGACCATGAAGGTATGTGTACATACTAATACTTACATTTTCCTGAGAGTACAAAGAAAATGCTGTCTGCCCCACTCCCTTGTTTGGTTATAACTCGGTCCTTCATGTATCTAAAAGGTGAATAAGAGCATTTGGTGATTTCAAAAACACCAGAATAATATTTATAAATAAGCACTTTGTGTATTTAGAGTGATAAAAGTTCAGGAGGCTGTTTCCACATTAGCTACAGAACGCACTAAGTAGGTAGCCTCTCATTTCAAAAAGTCACTCTCTGCTTTACCATTTAACTTGCAATGAATGTACCACATTAGACGGAAAAGCAACATGCCTTGTTTGAAATTAGTGTGTATTGCACAAATAGGTACCTTACTGTGTGACTCTCTTTTTAGGGCTCTTGTTTTGAGAAGCAATCATCTTCATTGAAAGATATTTATATGTGACTGACATGAAACACGGAAAAAAAGTCAGGACTGAAAAGAAAGTGACTGCTCCAGGTGAGGCATTTCTTAGGTAAAACGACCTTTTCCCCCATGTGCAACACCCTCCAGAATAGTGACAGGGAAATTTACAACTTACGTGTCAAACCACATACAGTGAACCATCTTCCGTTGTGTTTCTAAAGGGAATGAGTTGAAATCTGGTGATGCCCTTTTTAAGAATCTTAGTATCTGAAAGGAAGGAGGAATATGTCATCTTTGATTGCAGCATGAGAACGTCAAGTGTATAGCAGAGGTTCATACAGAATGATTAAAGGGCATCTTTTGGATTAAAATATTAATTAGATTCTTTCAGAATCGTATTCTTCACACTTAATTTTGTCTATTAAAGTGTCTTTCTGACCCATTCTCATAACCTTTATACATTTAATCATAATAATTAAGCACAGATCTTTGCTCTGGTTACAGAACAGGCGGATTGGGAGCCTGTGTGTGCTGACGTCACATCAGGGCCCCACCTCAGATATGTGACTGAACAACTACAACTGTTAGCGACTATAAAACTTATCAATTTAAAAAAAAACACTCCCTAAAATATATGCCCTGCATATATATTCTCCCCTTTGATAAGAAATGAAAAAAGTCTCATCAAATCCATATTTCTCTTATTATCACTTAATTCAGGTTTCACTAAAGATTCTATACAGCCAATGTCATGTCTGAAGGCACTATTCTGTAAAATACACAAAGAGGGTCATTGGGGATGTCAACATAATAAAATCCTCCTCAACCCTCCATTTTGTATGGTGCTAATTGGTACCACACACCCATTAAGGTTATCTGTGGTCGCCGGACATAGGGTAGTTTCTGTGATGTTTATTGTCTCCTCAGCCTGTACGCCATCACAGCAGGGAGGGGGATGCCAACACCTATCCATACACTTCTTACACCCCCTTTCTCATGGATGTTCGTGACTGACCTACTCTTTCTGATACTAAATTCTATCTTAAATTGTAGAGTTTGAGCACCCCTTACTATCTGACAAGTGTGCTTGGTGTTAAGAGATCATATCCTTGTTTCCATTTTATGAAACACGGTGGGCTGTGTGTGTTGTGTTTATATGTATATTAATGTGGTCTAACTTGTGTAGTTATTATCAGCTCGCTCCGTTGTTCTCAAGTATTTGGGAAGACTAACTCTAGTGGTATGATGTTGGCCTAGCCCATTCTTTTAACCAACACCAAGACGCCGATACAAGTCACCATTTATTGTTCATTGGTTATTCACAGTTACAGTTGTTTGGTGATCCCACTCAAGGTTGTACAGCTTCACCGACATCAGTCTATTCATACAAGCAGTTCATGTTTTAACAATCCGATGCTACTGGAGAGGTATAAGTGCCATAGAGATCCTGTTCAATCCGTTCTTACATTGGCTAAGTGTAATACTAAATACTAAACAGCTTTATCCTCGTCTACTCCAGGAGTATGTGTTGCCTCCTCGGCTGCTCCCACAATACTGACTCCTCCCTATCTCTTACCAACCCCTCACACCTTTCAAACGCCGGTGTTTGGCTCACCCGTATTCCCCCCTCCCCCTCTACAGAATCTACCTGACCAGATCTCGTCGACTCCCCTCCGTCTGCACATTCCACAGCCTACCATAAACTCTAGCTACCATAAACCCTATACAGGACTCCCATAGCACTCTCCCATATAGCATACAATAAATACACACATAATACAGCATACAATAAATACCCACATAAGTGTACCCTGTTATACCCGTTCATTATAATTATTGGCTATTGATGACAAAACAGGTGCGGGCGCTCCCCTCTTGTGACGCGAGTCACACCAATTATCAAGCATGAATTATGCTTGAATACATCTTATGTATTGTTTTGTCACTAATACCTGAGGTAATCATCGTTATCATATTATACATCTCAATAGTTATCTATGTACATACATATACATTACACCTATATAATACCATGCATTATTACTATATATATTTTCCACACTGCATTGGTGACTTATTCTTAGCGCAAACTTGTCCTCTAACATATGCTTTATTATTACAATTCTTTCATTCCTTAATTCGCAATTTGTTTTTCTTTCCTTTGTTATTTATTTTACTCATTCACTCGCCTTTACTAAGCACTTTGTCCCATTCTATTTTTATATATTCTTTTTACTATCCTTACCCGGGAGTCGACACCAGTTACACCCAATCGGGCCAATAAATCTCCTTACATCTGTCAACCCCTTGTTCCGAAACGTTCCCCTCTATCTACCCTTTGCCCCAAGCATCACTCTAAAACACACTCTAATGCGTCTTGGGTTACACCTGGCAACCTCTTACTTAACTCACGCGTGCACAGCTTGTCAACGAGTATATACATCAGAAATCTTTCCACTTGCCACATTACGTCGTAGTTAGTGTCTCATTAGTTGGTCGTACATTTAAATTACAGTTTCTTTTAGCTATATTATCTTACTTAATAATATACACTGGCACCATTCCCAGACATTATATCAATTCATCTGTAGATCGTCTTTGTATTGTCTATTCCATCCTTTCGTCTCACGCCAGCTGCACGATATCTTTCTCCCCCCCCCTTCTCTTGTCCTCACACCGTCTATGTCAAGTCTCTATCATGATGGCGTTTTATTCATCACCTTCAGTCTCATTCATTCAGGTCCACGTACACCGATGACGATCCCGTCCTGGGCTCTTGACCTCGAAGAGCCACGTTCACCGACTCTTTATGACCCTTGTTTACTGAATATGAGACAGCCGTAGCCCCATATGATTCTCCAGGTACTTCTGGTAACTGTCTTGATCTTCTTAACTGAGCCATGGCTCTGGCATGTCCCGTGTCAGATAACTGATGTGTATTTATCTCTCTGTTCCTTATTGGTGTCCAGCCCGCCGCTGATATCATAGGTATCTCTAGTGGTACACCTGTCGCCAGACCCCCACTATACCTAATCAATCTTGTCATTACCGTAAATCCATAGTCACCGTTCAGTATCCCTGCTAATTTCTTTGACACCTTCACAGTGGCTGGTAATGGCAATGGCACTGCGTTTTCCGCCTTTGCCATCTCAGTGGAATATAACACTCGACCCCACTGCACTGTAGCTATGTACTTCGGGCACGAGTAGCTTATTGCTACGTCTCTAATAAGAGCCTGTTCTGCTGGTCTTTGAAATACCTGGTCCAAAGGCATTAAACTCTCCCCCAATGGTATTATTTCTGTAATCTCTTTAGTTGCCACCTGTAGATACAGTCCATCCACTGGTTGAAGCCTCTTTAGTTGTCGCACCTTCCTCACCAGTAACACTATTATTATTATCAGTACTATCAATATCAATGATAACATAGCTATTGTTGTTTTGTGTTCCGGATCTTCTTCCTCATAATTACCTCCGACATCTTCACCGTATTTTTCATAGTCCCAGGTTTCTAGACTCCTTATTCTCATAGGCATTCTTGCTAATATGTATGCCATTAAAAGTCTTTTTAAACAAAAATATTGCACCACCATCAGAGTCATAACAATCACCCCTGCAATCATTATTGGTGAATAATCCCATAGTGATTCAGTGGGAAAATGGCCTCCACCACTCATGCCATCCAAATCGGGTAATGCTGATCCGTCTTCCATTGCACTCACCAAATTCTTAAGATTGACAGCTGCTGGCGACTGTTGTATTCTAGCCTTGTGCTTCATTTTGGTCTTTACTAATTTTGGCAACACTTCATCTTGCAATACCTCTACAGTTTCACCATTCAATACGGCCTTTATCCATGTCAATTTCTTAACACTGTTCATTTGTAGCAAATCGTTATTTACAAAAGTCACATTAGTTTTCATGTTCACATGACCACATCCTGCCAAGCTGTAAGGCATCCACGCCCCGGCAGTCATGAATGCGCAATCACACCCAATGTTCAATATGGCGTAATGATGCATGTTCACCTTAACAGGTGGGCTTGACTGACACATCAATTGACCTTGTATGTCGGGTCCCGATACCAAAGTACGACCCTTTCCCAGTGCTATCGCAAATGAAGGAAAATTTGGTTGCACTATATAGTTGATCTCACATGTTTCTGCTATGGCCACCTTGTCATTTCTTATTAGTGCCGCCATGCACCCTTGTTCAGCTATTTTTCTCATATGTGGAATATCTGGGCATACTGCTATTGAGTTGCCATGGCAACGCGCCCAATTCACCACTGGCTCTGATATATAATACCGCCCATTCTTTGATATGGCTACTTCTGATGGCAATCCCTCTATTCTCGTCCCGTCAGCTTCTTTATTGGCCAGCCGCACTGGCACCGGAAACACCTTTACAGAGTATACACAAAATATGTGTTCCTCTGACACCACAGGAATCCTTATCTGCATCTTCACACGACCTTGGTGTTGATATACTCGTACCACACTATTGTCATAGTAATATTCAGGATCAGTAAAAGCGACCCTAAATCGTGGGTAAGTAGCCTTTAAATATACTTCAGTGTTGACTATAGCTTCCTTCAAATCTTCTCTAGTGACCAATTTTGATGATAGTTTTCTTCGTGATGCCAATCTTACCTCAGCTGCCATATCCTTTATCTCAATGAGTTCATTTAATAAGTGTATAATATACCCCCATTTGACCCTTGTCAACAGGCTCTCATGATTGTATACAATGGACAGTTCATATAATGCCACACTGTGCATGGTTTGAGTTCTTTCCAGCAACTTCCGTCTCTTCAATGATATCTTAGCCATTTCATACAATTGTAACTGTCTATCAGCCAACTCTCCCACTTCCGCCATGACTTCCTCCAAGCCATTGCTAGTACTTGTGGCCAATGTTTTAATAACATCACGCATCTTATAATACGATGTCTTCAGTAATTGAATATCTTTTTCATTTCTGGCTACATCATCAGCTCTCCCAGTGCCAAAAATATAGTACGACAACTCTCCTATAATATTTAGACCTGGTATACCTGCTCTCTTAGACCTTTTGACTTGTTGTTGTTCAGGTATGTTTTCCATCAGCTTTTCTACTTCCTCCTCTCTGGCCTGTATTAATTTTCTAATAATTTGATTCAACCATTCTTCTTTCTGTTTGATGTTGTCACAGGTATCTTCAAATAATAAAGTTCTGTTGTGATGTTGAATATCACACATAACCTGCATATTCTTCACACATTGTTCATAAATACTTTCCATTTCCGGCTCTGGTAATCTATCTGGTATCTCTAATACAAACACTTGTGACACATGATTGTGCTCAGCCGTAGAAATACGTCTACCAGGTTGCAAAATGACACCTAATTCGGCTCTCTCTAAAGTCTCGAAAGTGTGCCTTCCAGCATCTACCACACCCCACAAGGAACATAAGACACATAGTATAGTTAGCCACGCCATTTTCTTCTTATTATGGCTTCCGGTTACAGTTCGAGTTGGGTTACTACGACTCCTAACTGATCGCTCCTGGAAGTTTTTTAGGGATCTTGAACACTTAATAAGCCCTATCGTGTCAGATAGTTCACCAGTTCATGACCCTTTTACCCCTTCTTGTATATATTTTCCCGTCAATCTGAACACGTGTGCCTTCCTTTCCTATCTAACTGTACGTCTCTTCCATCTGACAACACCAATTTATTGGATTGGAGTCTTTGTCTCAGCGACTCCTCCTAATGTGCCCTCAATTTTTTTTTACTATAGTTTTCACTATATTTTTGTTTTCTTATTTCAACTTCCCATCCCCTTGGTTAGATACCTAGAATTAAATTCTCAGTCGATGCTTGACTTCCACCTTGTTCGCACTGAAGATGGCTAGCTATTCCAGCGTTTCTGTCAATGGCGCACTCGTCTATCTCCCGATAGATCGTCTCCAGCCCGGCTTTACCTACATCGTCGGCTGCAGAGACCTGTCCTCCACAGATGCTAACGTCACTCCGTGCATGTTAGTATGCACCGGACCGCAAGGCGCGACTATGCCTTCACACACTACCATTCGGGATCATCTCCGCCTGGCCTGTAATATGACTGATATGACCTTACGTATCATTCATTTGGATGGGCGTCCTGATCCCAACTATCGTCTGCAGTCGGCTGTCGCTGTTCCACCTATTCCTACTCCTGCTTATCAGCCAGCTTATGTCGACATCACTCCGCCTCCAGTCAACTTTACCACTCCTTTCGTGCCACCTTGGAATCCCAGTCGGATGTCGCCCATAGGTGCGCGTCCTGTCTACAGCGCCGTTGTACCTGCTACCTCTGCTCCAAGCCCAGCATCCACCTCCACCTCTAATGTGCTACCAACTTGCACAGCGACCCTTCCTTTACGAGTGGACACCTCTCACCAATATTCTCTGCCTGCCAACTTCGCTGATTCATCAACTTCTCGTCCATTGCCACCTCAGCATCACTCTTCATATGTAGACTACAATGTGTTTTCTCACATTCCTGCTGCTTCCGGTATTTCGCCCTTACCATACACACCTTTGCTAGCCACCACTGCACCTCTGACGTCCAGAACAACCCTAACATCCACATTTACCTATTCTGCCGCTGCTTCTCGTCCCTTTTTTACTACCAGCACCACTACTTCCGGTCAATTTCCTGCTGTATCTTCATTAAGGATGCCTCACATCCCCATCCGAGCTGCTCCAGCTGCAGAAGCCCGCGCCACCTCGGCTCCTAGGTCTCCGCCTTCCTGCCTACATACGCCCGCTCTGGCCCTGACCTCTTCTACTTCCGGTCAGCTTACTTCATCTTCGTCCACTGCAGCTTCACTTCCACACCTTCCAGTAATGTCGCCCTCGTTCTGGAGTACTCTGGCTATCTCACCTGGACATCCACCCTTCTCACCATTGACTTGTCAGTCCAACACCATGGCCTCTTCCTCACGACTGACTCACAGTTCTTCTACCATCATATCTCTCTTGACATCTTCATCTGCTACCACTACGCGACATCATCCCTATCAGCTTCCTGCCAGACCACAAGCCTCCCGTTCTTCTAATCTTGGAGGTCCTATCCTTCCAACATTGGCTTCCCCAGCTTCTACCCTCTCGCAGAAGTAAGTATATTTCCCTAGTGATTCATACTTTGATTCCTAGAGACGCTCACTTCGTTCTTGTAATAAGATACTATACACATATTTTCTTTTAAAATATATGCATAAGCTAACTCTATAAAGTCGCTGAGCTCCTCTGATTTGTGAGTAGCGGCGATCCCATTCACAGTCTCAGGTGTATAACTGATCTCGTTAATACACCCATATGGCTGAATTTTATGTGTCCTAATACCTTCTTAGAAAAGAATTTCACTCACATTTATTTTTGAATATATATCTACAGCTATAGACATCGTATTTCATTTCTCAGAGTCTGGGCCTCTTAAATAATTAAACCATTATAGGCTCTGGTTCTTTAACAGAATGCCTTACTTCTGGACAAATATATCCTTTAAATTTAGGCCTCTTAATTATGGACCTTGTTACTGGAGTCATCCTATGTGTGGTACGACTGTGGTCCTGTTGGTTCCGACTAGTGTTTCCATTCACCCTTAGACAACTTATAAGGTGCCCCATAGTGGTTGCCTCCTGTATGTGATGCACTTCTTTCTCTTGTCTCATATACCTGCTTTGTTTACTATCTTCAGTTCTTCTCCCACTTCATCTGCTGATGATGATGATGATGCCTCTACTCCTACTAGTCCTTAAATCTTCACTTCAGGTATGTATTTCTAATACGTTTTATATTGAATGCATCCTAAATGGATCCGACCTTTTACAATTTTCTACAAACTGTATTAAGTAGTTAAGTCTTATCCATAGAGTAGGGTGTATTTGAGCCTTAATATCTCTACCCTCTCTACAGTGGGCGATGATTCCTTTCCTTCAGTAAATCATTACTGATCTCCATTAATTCATCTCAACCGCTATGAACCTTCCGTTGTCTATGATCCAGGCTTTTCCACTAGAACTCATGTCTATAGCTTATCTAAACTGCTGATTATGTTGTCTTGTCGTGGTTATGTCCGCGTAGCATGCTAGTTGTTCTATCTTGTTAAACTTTTGAGTGCAGTCTGTATCTGTTGCTTGCCGATGTCTGTACAGCTGGAGTTCCACTCCTGCACTGCCAACTGTCTTGCTTGTCATTGCATCTTATCTCTTTCTTTACCTGCGCATGTCTGCTCTCTCCCCCCTCCCTTTTTCTGATACTAGGCTATTAATATACATATGCCTGTCTCAGTGTCCAACGCTTCCCCCCCCCCTTTTCTCACGCATGTGTTCATTCCCCCGCTGGCTCTGTTTCCGCGCCGTCATTCTCGCGCTGTCTTTTCTGTCTCTTTCCTCCTGTACCCCATTCTTTCCATGCATCTGGAGCTGCAAATACTGCCATGGTTATTTGCTGTATCTTCCATGCAGTATTCTTACTTTCCTCAGGTAATTTCCTAACCCAAGTTTTCACTTCACCTTTCATTCCCCACAATAATAATGCCACATATTCCATTTCCCCTAGATCATATATTCTCTTAATCAGATCCATGTCGTAGAAATATTCCTCTATCTTTTCTCCTGGTGCTCCCCTAAATGTAGGTGGCGTTATACTAATACCTGCCATTTTGTACATTTCTTCGACCTCTCACAACGTTCCCCTAACAGGTATTGTATTTTATATCCGTACAGTCCCTTTGTCCTTTCCTATCAACTCATATCCTTACTAGTTATATTTATCAAAATTTTCAGTTGCATCTTCCTCCTCCAGGGTCGTCTCATTGTCTCTAGCCCCGGATGTTAATACTCCTTGGGTGATATGCTTTCCCTTTTGCTTCAGTTTAAACATTTCCCAAGTTTCATCTCTTTGTCTGCACTGCCTGCATCGTTTCCCTCTACTAGTCTTGCGATGTCTCCTACACTTTCTTGAGAAAAAGAATGCATTAGTCACACTCCCTACTCCATACTTAAAGTGATGTCTGTTTACTTGTTCCCTCAAATATCTTGGCAATCTCGCGATGTCCAATTTCAGTTTTGATATTTTCTGCATTACTATATCCTGTAACGTCGCCCCATTGTATCTAAATACCTTTGGTAATGAATATCCAAATCCATATATAGCATCCAGCGCGTCTTCTACCTGTTGTCCCCTATATCTCCCTGCCTTTACTATAGATGGTGCTCTCTTTCCCGCATCCTCACTAGTGGACATTATATGAGATGTTTTATCCCATGTACCTGTTCCAGGTGTTTGGCTGCTCCTGCCGCTGTTGCTGTTGTTCTGCCACAAATGTGACAGAGCCTTGATGTCACTTGTCTTCTGCTATAATACTCTTCTATCAATATGTCATCCAATCTGATTGATGTATCCAGCACGAATTCATCGTCTTTACTATAAAATATTGATGGTTCTGTCTGTGTCGCTGTTTCTGTGGTCTGAGTCTCTCTCTTAATTATACCACCGGTACCTTGTAGAGTGGCATCCAACAGCCACTCCCATTCTGTCTGTCCCACAGTGATGTCACGTATGCTATCCCATATGTTTCCCTGATGATTTACCAGGACCTCGGCTTGAGCTGCTTCCACCACCTGTATTGGCTCTTGCGTTGAGCTTGGTTGGCCTGACGTTGAAGTCGCACCAAATCCTTTTTCATTTGTTTCTGTTGTTGTTGAACTTGCTGCAGACACTGTGCTCCTTTCATTGTAAGTGCTATTGCAATAGTTATCTTGAATCATCCACGTATTACAGTATTGTTGGTATTGCTGTTCTCCAACACTATCGTACCAGCTATCTGCCATCCGTCCATCAGCACCTGCTATTTACTGTGAGGTCTTATCTCGTCCCTCGTTGTGCGCGCACTGCCACATCCTGATGCATCTCCTCCTGCATATACCTGTTGCACTGGCCTCCCCCCCCCTCCCCTCTTTTCCTACCTTGCCCTACTTTTCCCCTTTCTTTGTGTATCGCCCTCCTTTCCGTCTACCTGCATGAGTCAGCTTGACCTGCTCCTCCGGGCGGCCCCTCCCCCTTCGGCACCTGCATCACCCCCCCTTTTCCCTCATAGCAACACACGTCCATACTACAGGATTATCGCCCATCCTGTAGTATCCCGTCTAAGCTCACCCTATTCTCCATCGCTGGATGAGCTGAGCTCCTCTCTGCCTCTCCTGTGATGCTTACAAATCGGTCCCTTTGGAATGATATGTTCACTGCTAGATTCCTCACTCATAATAGCCCCTGCAGCCAATTGCGCCCTCCTATCTCTTTGCCTCCGTCTTTTCTCAGCCCTATCCTCTCTCTCTTTTCTTTTCTGTCTTCTCTCCATTTCTTCTCTCTCTCTTTCTTCGTCCATCTGTCTCTTCACCTCGACATTTCTCACTCTACCCTTCCTTTTCTCTTCATTATCCTGTCTTCGGCCACCCTCGACCTTATCAATATCACTATCCTGTAACCCTTTCTTTTTACACCAATTATCGACCACAGCTTCCTGTCTGTGCTTCTCCCGGCTATCTCGCCGTACAACTCCATCTTTCTCATTATCAAATTCCTGTATAGATGCGCGCGGTCCAGCTCCGGCCACCTCTCTCTTTTTCTCATGTGCACTTCTATCGTCGTCTGACGTTTTCGATTTGTCCTCCTTATCAGCGCCCGCTAGCGCTGTATCCTCCAGACCAGATGAAGGATGTTCTACCTCAGTCACCCCTTTAGGGTCCTCACGTCTTATATCCTGTATTTCCACTTCTGATTCCACTTCTGTTCTATCCACTTCCACCGTCCTCTCATCTTTGGCTACTCCTTCGTCATTTTCACCCTCCCCTTTGTATGCTCTCTTCAGCTTATTCACATTTACCAAGTGAGGTATCTCTTTGCCCGTCTTCACTGCTCTCAACCTCACCCTGTTATCCCCCACCACCTCTATTATCCTATGCGGCCCCGTGTATCTACCAGCAAACTTCGATGTATTATTCACCGCGCACTTCGGATCATAGTAATATACCCACTCCCCCTCTATAAAAGATACAGGTCGCGCCCGTCCATCTAGTCTACGTCTGAGCTGCTCCTCATACCTAGCAGTATGAGCGTTGGCCGCCTCCTGTAATAACTGTATGCTATGATTGGTCCTTATAAACCAATCCCTTTCAGATGGCACTTTAGGCAGTGGCCTTTCTTCAGCAAAGGACATAGCCACCGGATCCCTCCCAAATTGTAGTGTATATGGTGAAAACCCCGTCCTCATACTAATGTTGGAGCGCACCGTCCACAATGCAATGGGTAACAGCTCTGGCCAGTGTTCATGGTCCTCAGTCACATAGCATCCTATCGTGTCCTCTAATGATTTATGCAATCTTTCAACCCTGGCATTTCCGGTCGGATTCCTAGAAGACGTAAACCTCTGTTTGGTTGATAGTCTAGCTGTAACCTCACGAAAAACCTGACCCATATACGTAGACCCTCTGTCACTGCACAGCACTTCCACCTTGCCGTACCTACACACGATCTCCCGTAGAAACACCCCAGCTGCCGTGTGCGCGGTTGTGTCTTTAGTACAGAATGCCTCTGGCCATCCCGTCAGAAGGTCTATGAAGGT
This sequence comes from Acholoe squamosa, assembly GCA_949317995.1. Taxonomy (NCBI): domain Eukaryota; kingdom Metazoa; phylum Annelida; class Polychaeta; order Phyllodocida; family Polynoidae; genus Acholoe; species Acholoe squamosa. The sequence continues at coordinate 13,723,709 of OX439042.1, forward strand.
CATGATATATTTATAACCCTCTTTGGACCTACGCAGTGGCCCAACAAAATCCGTCTGTATCACTTGCCATGGATAATCCGGCGTATCCCATGATCTTGCCTTGGCCCTAAAGTGAGGTGCTCTCTTCCTCAACGCGCACCTTTCACATAGCCGCACGTACCTAGCTATGTCCACCATCATATTTTTCCAATAAAACCGAGCCTGTACTTTTGTATTTAGCGCCACTGTTCCCACATGTCCTCCGCACATGATATCATCATGCATGAGATAGAGCACTCTATTCACCATAGCCTTAGGCACCACTATCCTTGGGTTTAGGTCAGCTATAGGCCCACCCCTCTTTCTAGCTGGTTTTATATACTTGCATAACAATCCATCCTTCATACCCATAAAATCAGCATTATGTAAAATCCCTCGCGCCTTTTCCTCATCCACCGGCAATTCATCTCCCGCCAAATATCTCATCATCCCCCTGCAGAATCCATCCTTCCACTGTTCCTGAATGAAGGTTTCCCTATCCAATTCCTCCCCTACAAGTTCCATCACGAGTAACTCACATCCCACCTCAGGCTCAAACTCCCCCGACTCTTCGCCAGGTGTATCCTGTCCTACTGCCAACGGCACTCTGGATATAAAATCCGGCAGGTAGTGAGTGGCTCCCGGCTCATACCTGATCTCATAGTCAAAGTCAGTCATAGCTAAACCCCATCTAGTTAACCTTTTGGATGGAGCCTTACTGGCTTGCTGAAGCAAAGGTATTAATGGTTGATGGTCTGTAATTATCGTGATCTTGGCTCCTGTCAGCATATCCTCAAATTTCTTCAATACTCTTATAACAGCTAGGCCTTCTTTCTCTGTTATAGTGTAATTTCTTTCAGCTTTTGTAAATGTATACCCATAATATGTTACCGGTCTCAGCAATCCGTCCCTCCTTACACAGATGGCCGCTCCACACGCGCCATCCGAAGCATCCGTTAAAACATAAAAGTGACCCCCGATCTCTGGATGAACCAATAACGGTGTGCTTGCTAGTGCTGCTTGTATTTTCTTGAATGACACCTCACACTCATCCGTCCACTTAAATGGCACCTTAATTTTCAACAAATTATTCAGGGGCATCGACAAAACAGCATAGTTAGGAATAAAACTCCTGTAATAATTACAAAGCCCCAGAAAGGATCTAGTTGTATGTTCATTATACGGTCTGCCAAATTCCTGCACCTTTCTGATCACCTTAGACTGTGTCTGCACTCCTTCAGCATTAATAATGTGCCCCAAAAACTTGATTTCCGCTTTGCCCCACTCACACTTTTCCGGCTTGACTGTTAAACCTGCTTTACCTAAAGCTGCCAATACTCTGCCGACATTAGTGATATGGCTGTCCACATCCGGATCAAAGATAATGATATCGTCTAGGTAGGCTAGACAAGTACGTGGTATTAAGCCTCCTAGTGCTAATGACATAATCTTAGTAAATTGCCATGGGCTCTGCTTCATACCAAACGGCATCCTCGTCCATTGCCAAACCCCCGAGGGTGATTCAAATGCTGAATATTGCCTGCTGTCATGATGTAAATCGCACTGATGATACCCACTGAGCAAATCCATGGCCGTAAAGATTATAGGTTTTCTGTATGCCATATACAAAAACATGCTCCTGGCTGTGGGCATAGGGTATGTATCATCCGCCGTAATAAGATTCAACATGCGATAGTCTGTACATAATCTAGCCTTTCCATCCTTCTTCTGCACTACCACCAACGGACTTCTCCAGACGCTGTCACTGGGCTCAATAATTCCCAACTTCAACAATTCCTTCACCTGTTCATCAATAATATCCATTTTCTGAGGAGAATACCTGTATGGTCGCGCCATACACGGACCCCTGGACTCATCGACCCTTATTTTCATTGGAGCCAATGAACAATGACCCAACTCCTTCATAGAAAATGCTATAGTGTCCATGTTGACCACCAGCATCTCTCTGAATACCCTCTGCTCCTCCAGTGTCATCATAGTATCACCCAAATCAAGACCCCTGATCTTCTCAATTTTATCCAGCCTCTCCTGCTCACTCAATGTGGAAACGCCACATCCACCACCATCGTCCTGATGATCCTGCCGGTGTATTGATTCTCCTCTAGCATCTTGACCATTCTCCCGCCATTCTTCATTACATCGTGCCAAAATCTCACGAGCCTCATCCTTTTTATCCCCGCCAACATTAGCTGTATCAATTACCTCCAGCAAATTAAGTTCTGGTTCATCTATGTCTTCTGCATATGCTATAACCTCAGTTGTATCCACGTACACTTGCCTGTCAGAGAAATTAGCAATTCTCATATACCATTTCTTCCCCACATAGTTCACCGCACCATCCGCAGCTACCACCGCCAAATTAGATGGTCTCAGCAAGACCGTTGTTCCAATCCTTTCAGCCGCAACATCCCATCCTTTCACCGTCACCAATCTTTCTTCCCATGGGTCCAAAATCGCCGCTACTTCAATTGAGACCGGATCCTCAGTAAAGAGACGCACCTTTCCATCTATAGCTATAATCTGTGCCCTTGCGTCGATCAAAAAATTACGTCCCAGCACAATATCATAAGCTAGTAAATCCACCACATTAAAATCATAGTATATGCAAGCACCATCCATAAAACACTGCAGTCGCACCGTCTCATAAACTTGTAATAATGTTTTGTCCCCCAGACGCACCTTCCCCAATTGAGATGGCTGCCTGTCCCAAATTGCTCTCTCACTCATACTACTCACAACTGTCCGTGCTATAAAACAATCAGACGCGCCCGTGTCCACCAAACATCTGTATGCATTCTCGTCAATAGTACACTGAACCAACCATGGCGCTTTGTCTTTTGATCCCCTATTTCCCGACCCATCCCCTGATATCAAATTTAATTCTGGGGTAGGAATGAGCCGTTGTGCCCGTTTCCCGGCCTGCGAACATCATTTCCCTGATCTCGCTGGTCTCCGTTCTGCTGAGAGGATGACAACTGATCCCTGTACTTCTTCAGAAACGTGCACTCCTCTGTAGAATGTGTGGTAGAGTCATGAATCAAGCAATAGATCGCTCCTCCTCCCTTCTGACTCTCTCCTGCATCTCCCATCATCCTAGCATATTCCTGTGCTCTTCTCTGACCTTTATCATCCCCCTGTTGACCCTGCCTGCTTCCTCCTGTGTATCTCTGTCCCTGAAACCTGTTATTGAAATACTGAGACGCGTTATACTGATTTCCACCGCGTCCCCCTTGATAATTCCATCCTCGACCTCCACCGCCTGCACCAAACTGTCTATTCTGACCATATGTTCCCGCGCCGGTCCCTCTGCCCGCCTGCGCCTGATACTGCCCTTGTGAATTACCACCCCTTCCAGCATACTGTCCCTGCTGATTCTCCCGTCCATGTTCCATCTCTCTGAGCCCCCTTCTATATTCCATAGTGCACATCTCCACCACTGCTTTAGTTTGTTCCCTAGCATACTCTTTAGGATCAAACTGATCGTCCCCACATGCTCCATCCCGAGTCCCCTCAGACTCTAGCATGTGTAACTGCGCCACACCTTTGGAGTTCCTTCCTTTCTCCACATTTTCCCAATAAGACGCCAGCCTGAGAGCCTCCTCAAAAGAATCAGCATTGTGTTTCATCAGGTCCTTATCAATGGGCGGAAGCAGACCCCCCACAAAGACTGACAGCTTGATGACATCAGGAACGTCCAACTCATCATATTCCTTTATTTTCAATGCGAAGTCCCAAACCGACTGTCCCTTTTCCTGCTTCAGACAGTGCAAATCCCTATGTTTCTGCCACAGTGGCCTTTTGTCTTCAAAAACCCTCTTCACTATAGCCACTACTTTGTCCAAAGTATCCTTTTCCCCTTCTGGAATACCATCCATCCATTTCGATGCCCCCTTCTTCAAGCCCAATTTCGCATATTCAAGATGCTGATCCGGAGACCATCCAAATAGCTTTTGCATTCCATTCAATTCCTTAAAATATCTCCGATAATCCTCCCCAGGCTCCCCATTGAAGGCGCCATGTCTTCGTCTTCAAAACCAATAATAGGTGCAATATCCTCTTCTACCTGTCTCTCCGCATCCAGATCACCCACAGAGCTCTCTTCACTATCGTTCCCCCGTATATTAGTTTTAACACCTCCAGCGACGGAGCCCCCGGCGGCTTCCTCCCGGGCCTCCCTTTCTATCTGTCGTCTTCTCTCTTCATCCGCTCTCCGAACCCACCAATCCTCCCAGTCACCCGAAACATCAGCCTGAAGATGGCTATTTAGAACATCATCTAAATGCCCCTCACCTGTAGTACGACCTGTACTATTGCCTGAGCGGATATTCGCAGATACCTTTCTCCAATTTACTGTGTCGCTCAAAAACCTCTTCCTTCGCGCTACGCGCTCCCGGTCTATCTCCGGCCCCGTGAGCAGCTCCTCCCTATCAATGGCTTGCCGATATATCTGCTCCTGTTCCAATATGGCCCTCCCCTTCTCTATGCTGTGTCGCACCCTAATATTAGTGTTCTGCAAACCTGCAATAACTTCATCCACTCGTGCTCTACTCACAGACTCTCCCAGACGACTGCCACTTTGATCACCTATAATGACCGGTGCAGTACAGCTTGTCCGATCCTGTCCAACTCCACCATTCTCATCCTGGCCCACCAAGTCCTTATCACTTAACTCTCTCCCATTCTCAACAACCACCAAGAAACCAGAGGGCAGCAGTCTTGCGTCCTCTCCTTGTGAATCACCACAGGCCTCCGACCCCTGTTCCTGTATCTCCTCACCGACGTCCTCTTTCTGTCCTGACGCTGCCACCACCGTAGATGCCCCGTCTATTGGATTACTCTCCCCATGTGCGTCCCCCTCATTCCCATGACTATCCTTTGTTCCACTCTCATCCACCTGTCCGTCCTCATTTACTGGCTCAATTAACCCCAATGACGTTGCTATTGCTTCAAAATCCAAATCTTCATCACCAATATCCACCACATCCCCCTCAGATGCGCGTCTGACTCGTCCCTGGTCCGCTGTACCCTCAAACTCAAGGCACCTAGGAGTAGCCCTACAGAAATTAATACTGGAGCTCCTAGCAATGGGCGTCGAAAAATACTTATAATTCACTAATCTGTCTCCTGTCGTCCATCCCTTGCAGAGATTATCAGGCCGTTCCCCCGCATCGGCACTTACTGTGTGCTCCTGAACCGCCGCCTGTTGCCCATCACTAGAAATATCAGCCCTGGTCTCCGACTCTGCCGCAGATGACTGATGCTCGTTCTCCACTCCCAATGCTGAGAATGGTCCAGAGGTATCGTCCACTACCACCGACCCTGCTGGTTCAGAATCAGCCGCCGTAGACAATTGTAGGCCAGACGTCCCCCCAGACTTGGGATCCCGTTGAGACGACGCCCGCTCCTCCTCTGACCGAGCCACGGGGAATCCAATCTCCCTAGACACCTCCTCTCCAGGCAAAAGCACCACTTGCGACCTGGGTCCTAATTGCACATGCACATGTGTGTGATCCGATCTAAGAGTGACACGTGATTGATCAGGTCCCGCTTCACTCACTCCGGATCTTCCATCCTGTCCCTCTGCTACACCACTATGTGCTACTGCCGCATTCCCAGGTAATGTGCGCGCTGCAGGTATGATAGTATAGACTTCCACACCGTCACTACTGTCAGTGTGTGGCGATGCCGCTGAGTCACATCCAGCGTCTGAGCTGTTAGGTATCGGGTACGGCGAGCCGCTCATCAGTACAATGATAAGCCCAACCACTAATTCTCCACCATCTGGGCTGTGTGTGTTGTGTTTATATGTATATTAATGTGGTCTAACTTGTGTAGTTATTATCAGCTCGCTCCGTTGTTCTCAAGTATTTGGGAAGACTAACTCTAGTGGTATGATGTTGGCCTAGCCCATTCTTTTAACCAACACCAAGACGCCGATACAAGTCACCATTTATTGTTCATTGGTTATTCACAGTTACAGTTGTTTGGTGATCCTACTCAAGGTTGTACAGCTTCACCGACATCAGTCTATTCATACAAGCAGTTCATGTTTTAACAATCCGATGCTACTGGAGAGGTATAAGTGCCATAGAGATCCTGTTCAATCCGTTCTTACATTGGCTAAGTGTAATACTAAATACTAAACAGCTTCATCCTCGTCTACTCCAGGAGTATGTGTTGCCTCCTCGGCTGCTCCCACAATACTGACTCCTCCCTATCTCTTACCAACCCCTCACACCTTTTCAAACGCCGGTGTTTGGCTCACCCGTATTCCCCCCTCCCCCTCTACAGAATCTACCTGACCAGATCTCGTCGACTCCCCTCCGTCTGCACATTCCACAGCCTACCATAAACTCTAGCTACCATAAACCCTATACAGGACTCCCATAGCACTCTCCCATATAGCATACAATAAATACACACATAATACAGCATACAATAAATACCCACATAAGTGTACCCTGTTATACCCGTTCATTATAATTATTGGCTATTGATGACAAATCAACGGAACATTTTCTCTTTCAAAGTCTGCTCATTCTCAGCATCTTCCTTATACTATAAGCATTGCCTTATTGAGAGGTGGCCCTGATGTGACGTCACACACACTGGAGCCAAGAACAAGCTAATTGGGGTGGGCGTGGTCATCTGGTCCAGTAATCAAACCATAACTTTATTATGATGCAGCATAAGCACATCATACCACTGCCATTGTCTTGCAGAGAAACAGTTTAATATTTTTGCGTGAAGTGAGTTTTAACCCAAAAGATGCCCCTTAACATCAGCATTACCGTAGTGGCCTGTTTAACTCTTCTTTCACCAAAGTATTTTAAGCTGATTTTCTGCCTCTAACAGGTGTCATTATCTTTCAAAAACTGTTGGAATCTAATGGTGCAGCACTGGGCTGCTACGGGTCTTATTTCTCAAACCACCAGTCACCAAAAAAGGCTAGAATACAATTGGTGCCACTGGAAAGCTCTGATCATGTAGATTACAGCCCTGGTGATTGTACAAATGAACATGGGGGATGAACTTGGCAAATGAGCATTGAAAATAAAAAGTAGGAAAATATCATTTAATTGGGAAAAAATAAGAAAAAAAAAACATTTCACTTGTTAATGACATTTTTCTTCCATAGATTCTGATACTACAAAACTAAGACACATTATTTAAAGAATATCTAAGGTTTTGTAGGTCATAGGTCAAAGGGCCAAGGTCAAATATTGCAGATTTTTAAATGATTTGATATCACAATTTTACTAACCCAAATTACAGATTCAACCATGTATTTCAACATCTCTTTGTTTTCCATGACTCATATTCAATGCAATGGCCCTGGATTATGGGGGTCATGGTCAAGGTCATTGCCCTCATGCCATTTATCCTATGCATATGAAAAAAGAAACAGAGATACCAAATGTTTTGCTTGCTCTCATTAAATAGGTCTCCTTATATTGTAAGTATATGAACAACAGAAATGGGCATTACATGAAAAAGGTGATTGGTTGTCTAAAGGTCAAGGTCACATATTTGTGTCTGAGGGTGTCCCTTTAAAGGAATTCCCCCCATTTTAAACTCAATACACTCATACACTCAGAAAAAAGATTTGAACATCATTATTAAACATGTTAAATAATCGAATATTGTAGCCTATGACCCAGAGGTCAAGGTCATTGGTCCTGTGACACTTGTCCTTCCTAACCCCTTAAAGGTAAATTTTCATCATTATGGATGACTGTGCCCCTGGTGAGTCACCAGAACCATTTCCATACGTCATATGCTGAAAATATTGGATTCAAGCTATCCTGAAGTGTCTGCATGATACACCAATGGGCATGATGCACGAATGCATTGACAACCCTTAAAGGACTGATATACAATAGGCATTCAAAAGTTGCCAAAGCCAACAGAAAATGGTTCGCAGCAGGACCCTCGGTCTGGTAGTCTTGTACCACAGCTCATGGCACAAGGGTGCAGCACCCCTGAACTTCTGAATGGTCTTATCTGTGAATGCCCTGATTAATGTACAGAAAGGTGTGTAAGCATAACACACAAACAGCCCTGTGTTCCTACACAGAGGAAAGAACACTGATCGCTTTGACACATACTGCACAGGTCACAATTTGTCTCCCAGATGACATGTATGAAGGCATGTCAAATGAGGTTGACCCTCTCATATTTGGTTTGTCAACTCCATTTGACATGCGTAATAAAGACACGTCACATATTTCTGATCCATTCACCTGAGTGCTAGGTAATACTGTGAGACAATTATGTAAGGGTCAAGAGCAGTCAATAACTATGTACCAATGGTTCAATCAAGGGAGGCCTATAATAGAAGGCAGGGGATATCATAGTCCCACAGGCCTGCAACACTAAGGCACTTTTTCCTATCTACAGAACTCCTACTTGACTGAGGACCTCTATGCAGTCCATAAGACAAGGGCATGGAGGTGCATGGCAATGCCATATGTCTCCCTGTACTGTAGATACTGAGATTATAGATTGTGGGTTAGAATACAGTCCTTTGGTATTTTCACTGACCCACACATAAGGTGTCTAACCACTCCAGTTGGAGTATTCAGGATGGTGGGTGTCTATTTTGATATTCAATAACAAATGCAGATTTAACAACGAAATAGAATTCACTACCATTTATTGATAGTATTTACAGACCTTAGTGATCTATTCTTCATGAAAACAAAATGACACAGATACATCAAATGTCTCAAGTGTTGGTAGTACTTCTTGGTAGTGATTAGTCCTGGTACCAAAATGGTTGTTTGCTCCATCTAGTGGAATATCCTAGAACAATTATGTATGTCAAACCATCACATGTCAAGTGCCTTCGACATGGCCGTGACCCTGGTCAACTCACAGATGACATGGCATTTTAAGGCATGTCAAATCATATGAGGATTACTGTGTGCTACAGTTGTCATGGTGACATATGTGCACATGTCCCAATGACCTGTGCTCTCTGTGTCAAATCAAGTTGACATGGGTATACATGTCACTTTGTCAGGAAGAATTTTCTCAGTGTACCTGTGGATGTAACAGTTGCTAGGCACAGTCACGAAAAACACACATATGTGACCTTGACCTTTGGAAAACCAATCATGTTCATAATGTGATGCATGCTTTTGTCGTTCATCTGTCTACAATTTTTTTTTCCAATTAAATGATATTTTCCTACTTTTTATTCTCAATGCTCATTTGCCTAGATCGTCCCCCACATTCATTTGTACACTCACCAGGGCTTAAATCTACATCATCAGAGCTTTCCAGTGATACCAATTGTATTCTAGCCTTTTTTTTAGAGACCGGTGGTAATGTGATAGGCCCCCTGCTGCTGCAGCACTAATCATGTTGATATTCCTAATAGAAGCCAGGTATTGATGGTATGACGTAGGCATATACCTCATATTTGGGCAGAAAATGATGGAATCTGAATTGCCTGTATCTATCTTGATAAGGGAGATGTGATAGTGATAACACAGCATTCTACAAATGGTGATTTGATTGAACTTTAAACATGAATATCTCGGGACTTCTTTTCTCAATTAAGATGAAATAAAGACCATATTGTAGATAATTTTGGATATTTCCATGAGTTGGAAAATGTGGCTCGGTAATAGTCATAGGTCAGCTGGTTGGGAAGAAAGGGAAGTTTTGAAATTTCCTATTCTTAATTACATAACTTGACTTGTCATTATGTTACAAATGTGTGAGCCTAGCGCTAAAATGGGTTATCACTAGTTATTACATTATATGAAAGAGCCCAGTCCCCTGGAATAGAATTAGCCATCGAGTGCCTAAAGTTTACGACATAAATTAACAGGGCAGTTATTGACCCTCCATCCGTGTCACAGTGGCCGATAGGGTAGAATAAATCTCCTGTCTCTAGGCACCACTTAATGACGTGAGCGATAATAGAGGCCCGATCAAAGGTTGTATACTTGGACAACATTTCCCGCAAAAATCATAGACAGCTCACACTTCTGGTATTGAGAAGTCAGCCAATTAACTGACTATGCATTTGAGTTGTTAAACACCGCATCTTTTCTGAAGCCTGTCTCACAAGCTTACAACTGTCTGCATTTATAGAGAGGTAAGTCCTGCATTGGTCCTTTAGGCCTATTCCATTTAAGACAGCTTGAGCAATATTGCATCATTCCCAGTGATGGTTATGATGCATAAATGCAGCTCTAGCAATTAACTGCCTTGTGCTACATTCATGCATCATGCTGACCCTATGGGGTTGATGAACTCCCAAGGGGCCGGCATGATGCACCAATGAAGTTCTGGTGAACAGTCTCACCAGCATTTCATTGGTGCATCATGCCGATCAATGGGCATGATGCAATCCTGCATCAGCGGCCATAAAGGGTTTAGTGATGGGATCTCAAATAAGCACCATGCAGTTTTGAATGATATTTACAAAAGATTTGTGGAAATAACTCTGAAGTGTTGAAATGGTATTAAGAAATCCACAAACGCTGTTCTGAAATAAGCACTTGGCAAGAGGTCCAGGGGTACTTTAAGTCTTTAAGTGTCAAAGTGATTAAACAGGCCACTACGGTGCGTCTTATAGGAGTCTATAGAACCATACCCAGTGGTTCCACCATTTTGAGTTTTGCCGATTCTGCCAAGGGGGCAAGCTGGTTTGCATCCTATCAGCTTTTCAGTGCATGTCAACAGAACCAGCTACAGTCCTGCTTACACCCTATGTACAAGGTGCACCTAATATGCAAGGTATTATGGTAATTGATACCACAAAACCCCTGTCAAGACTTTTTTCCTTTTCATTTTTTGTTCATTTTTTTTCAAAATCACCTATTTAATATTTCGAAAAGTCTACCCCCGGCTAATGACCGGGGTTTTATAACTAATTTGACTTTGGCTTGTAATATTTTCCCAACGTCTACCCTCGGCATATGACAGGAGTCGGCTTATGACCAAGGTAGATATTTGAAAAGTTTGAACCACAATGTGAACCTTACCTCATTTGTCTGTTCATGTGTCCGCTCTGATGGTTGCTTTGTTAATAAGCTTCTCATGTCTTCTGTTAACTGCAATGTAAAAGTGGCAATTGAATAGGCAAAACAAATGTGACACAACACGGGAAAAGGTAACATCATGGGAAGTTAATGTTATTCAAGGCCACTAGGTGGCACGACAAAACAGAAAAGGAGGAATTTTTGCTGTAGCTGGGTAGAGAAAGCCAAAAGCTTCTCAAATTTACGCAGAAAAGAAATAGGATAACTTTGTATGTCTAGGCTATTTCGTTTGGCCACACCTCATAATTATGTAAATTCATATTAATGTATACCTTCCAGATGGCCCGACCCATTGACTTACTTCATACGCAAATGGACAGTCTTGATTGCCATGAACCATGGTCACAGTGTCAGGTAAGGAAAACAATTAACTACAACTGGAAGGCATTTCTCAAGATGGTACGACTGCACATATCCACTACAATTTGAAATCCTAACATTAGAGTGAGTAATCATAGGTAATGTGCTATGTATGACTGCTATATGTAATCAGCATTTAATGTAGTGTTCATAGTATGCTGGTGTTCACAAGTATTTGAAGGCATGATACCCACTGGCCATGTCTGATGACATTCTCCCCAGATCATGGGGTGAAGTACTCTTGAACTCCATTAGATGGGAGTATTTCTATTCTCCAATCACAGACTATATCCAAACATCAGTATAGGAGAGACAGGTTGACCCTTGGGGTGTTAGGGTGCCCTCTTGTGAGTAAGGGTTAAAACAGGGGATGCTTGACTGGTAACCTCTTAGATATGGCCTCAACATAGAGGCAGGTCGCCAGCCAATGTTCATATAGGGCTTGATAGGGCAGTTGTACAAGTGCTTATCAGGTCTGTAATGGCATTAGAGTCCCATTTAATACTATTAGAAGGGGTTTAGTCGTACCATCTTGGGAAATGCCGTCTTGGTCAATTAATACCAATCTTCAACTTTCTGAACTAAAACAAGGCCATCATTGGCATGAATACATTTCAACCAGCTTCAATACCTAGTAATGGTATCATTTCAAAGGTAAACTAGCAAGAATAACTGATCAGTGTTGATCAAGCATGAAAATAGTCAATATTTCTTTATAATGTATGTCAGTTTTGAAAGAAAAATGATCCCGGAGGCTTATAATGGTCACACGGAATCCTGTGGAATACATGCATGCAAATTTTATTTGAGGTCTTTTATCAAACCATCCACCAACTGTAGGTCTATTTACGATTAATGATCTGTCCCAGGTGCATTGCCCGATAAGCGGCCCCGAGTTAAACATGGAAACATGCAACATGAAAAATGCTGCCCACATGAAATTGGTCAAGCCTCGCTGGCCGACCCCTGTGTAAAGTTATAGACAGTGGTCCAACAATGCTGGTGTTTGGGGTCACTAGGCCCATTATAGCTAGGTGGTACACATTTTAGTATTTTTTTTTATGTATAAAGGTTTGCCATTAGAGCACATGTGGCATTGCAGGGCTGCTAGGGGTGATATAAACAGAGGTAAAAAAAAGAATCACCCCAATTAAATCATGCACTATGATGCACCACGAAAAATGAATTATGGTGTTTTATCAAGCAAAGATGTATTTAAACTATCGACTTCAATATGATACAAGTACGGGCAACTATTCATGCCTACTCATTTTCAGTATAAACAAAAGAAAGCGATGAAGGTTCTAGGCCCAGTATGATTGCAGAAAGGGTCAAGAAGAGCCCACTCTTTATCAATTGAAGGATGCAGGGGCTAGCTTTGTATTACTTACATCTACTCGGCGTTCCTTAAAGAATTCACTGCGGTCAAAGGTAAGTTGAATGAGTTCCTTCTTCTCGTTTGGCACCAGGGTGCGGAAAGGACGGACACGCTTGGGTTGGCCTCCAAGGCCTGGGTTAGATGACTCGACATAGGAATCCATCTTAGCGTACCATTCCTCACTACATACTGCCTCGTATACTAAACTGTAAAGAAAAGTCAGCTCATGTCAAAGAACTGAAATCTAATATTTGTTTAAGACAATTTCCCAGGGCCTTCGTTGGCTGATTGGGCTAGACAAAAAGGCCTGCATGGCAAAAGAACTAGCTTTTCAGAAAAGAGGTATGTTTTTGGAGCTAAATGAGAGGGGTCCTACCCCAATAAGGGTATTTTTTTTATTATTTTCAGAGAACATCCAACCAAAAGGGGTATGATTTTTTTTTGGCCTGAGTCACCAAAGGAATCTTTTCTCTAAAAAAAGCACATCAATTAGAACAGCATCATGTCAAAAGGGGTGCTTTTTTTCTCCGGAGTGAACTTTTTTTAGTCTGATTTTTCTTGTCCCCCTTCCTAAATTCCACCAACCTTCCTAGGACCCTGTTATCAAAAATGACCTATCACCTAAGACAGAGCATATCAATCATCAGGAATTATTGCTATAGAGATATAAAATAAAGCCATTAAATGATTGCCTCCCCCCCCCCTTCAGTGGTGGGGTCAAATGATATGTAGTCTACCCATTATGGACAATTCCCCATAGGATATACTGCATTGCTGTCCACTATCATCCATTCCATTACTGAGATGTATAGCCTATATGCCTCTACAGTGGGATACATAGCTCTATTATATCAGGTGCATATTGTGGCAGCTATAGCTGAAATTCATTGTCTAGACATAGACTGATAGTGTGAATCGATCTTCACTATTGTAGGGACAGTAATTCGCCGTACCTGGTGGAGATACCGACTGGTCCCGCCTCGCAAGGGGGATCTCTAGAGAGCTCAGTACCAGGTAATCACTGCCCCCTAGTGTGTGTATCATACCCATCCAGGTGTAGTTGGAAGGTAGAGAGTGTCTGGCCAGGGGTAGAGCTTCTGCTTCGAAGTTGGAGGGTCCTGGGTTCGAGTCCCGGTTTATCCATGACATGTTCCACTGACTACTACTGTAGAGGTAGTATCCTATTGGCCCAGTTCCCGAGTCCTCAATCCATGATTGAGTTAAGATACAGGGTTCCACCTATGTAGTGGTCAGCGGAATAACTGCCCCTACACTATTCATATACTATACTAACTCTACAATCCACACTCCTATATCCTCTGTAGACTGGTATCAAATTGGGCATTTGATAATTTTAGAAGCATTTCTGAGTAGAATTTGGGGAAATACCCAACTAGGTCAATTTTGGGGTGTAGATTCTGAAAAATCATTTCTCCAAGACGAAAAATGAAGTATTATACCCCAAAACGGCAAAAAAACAAAATGGCCACCAAAATATTTGAGCAAATTTCATCTTAAGACTCCTATTCCCAACATACATTGGCTTGCAATGGCTCAAATTAAAGTTCTGAATGAGGTGAATTATCTTAACATGGTTTAACAGGTACTAGGTTAATGTACCAACAGAAAATGTACCAAAATTCTTGAAATTTCTTAAAGGTTATCTGAAATTCTCATTGCATCACATATAGTCATGTTGTATCTCAAATTAAAGGTATCACTGAGACACATCATCCTATCTGTTTTATTACCAACATTCATACACATTTCACCCTAATATGTTGTTTATCAAATCTGATGTTGGTCTCAGATATGAAACAAAGCCTTGACAACTTTATGATATGGGACAGTCCAACCTGGTCAGTGTGCTTGGCAGAGTCCCAATAGAAATGTCCCCCCAAATGGGACCACTTACTGGGTGACCTGAACATCTACCACTCTGACATCCATTACCTTGGACATAACTTTGACACTGATCCCTTGTACCCCCTTGTCAAGCCTCTCCAAGTGGTCTTCAAAGTTAGCTGAAAAGGCTAAAATATCATCTACTAAGATCAAACGTGTGGTCCACTGCTGTCTTCATAATGCATTTCAACCTCATGTTTGAATGTCACCCACTGCAGTCTTGCATCACCTCTGTGTCTATGGGGTAGGATGGACTGCTCAAACAGAATCTCTCCTCAGTGGTGATTGCATGTTCTATGAGATTTGTGTATCTCTTTTCATGTGTAAATGATCTTTATGATTGTGTTGCTGCAAGAGCTACTGCGGACCCTTCCTTCTCCAATTCAACACATTGATGGTAGTTCTGTCTCTCTTCTTTTTTTTGTCATCATCAAACGAAGACCTTCTCTTTCTTCCATATTTTGAGTCTCTATCCCTACTGGTCAGACCACTATGAGATTGTGTCCCTTAATACAGAATTTGTTTATCTGCCGAGTTAGTTTTCTTGACAGCCATGTTCAAAAATGGTTTCTCTGATGGTACCTAAGGAATGTAGTTGTTCTCACCGCCTCCCCAACACTATGCCAGATACTCTTTTTGGCTGGCCTGTTAAACATCTCCAGAATGCCTTTCCTAACACACAACTGGAGAAAAGTACATGAATAGTTGACCTTGTGGAGGAGATGATTTAAAAAAGAAAAAAAAGGAAAAAGAGAAAGACTTAAGTGCTACTGCAATAAGCACTAGTTATCAATTAGATACTTTTAGTTCATAACACCGTTGTGTTCATTTCAATATGCTGGTGAATCCATGAAAAAAGTGATGATCATATTTCTTTAAAATATGTGTTCACTTATGTACATTTTTCAAAACACACAAAAAACAGCAACAACAAGACATAAAAGAACAGCAACAAAATCGATAAGGACTCAATGTCTATGCAATGCAGCTCTCTCTCTCTCTCCCTTGGAAATGCCATACCATCATTATTGGTCCTTAAGGGGTTATAGGATTAGAAGGCGTTAATGCAAAGGTGTACTCTAGATGAATAAAGTCATTATTATACTTACTCTTTACATACCCTGCACACCCTTTGTATCAACATAACGGCCCGGGCTGCCCTCCTGAACTTAATGTAAGGCTGCAGGAAAAGCACAAGTAAAATATTACTGTCAGTCATCTTGGCACAATTTAACTATATGAACAGCATCATAAGTGGCTGGGTGACTAGGAGTAACTATAAGACGTGTGTCCCTTTAACGTGCCACTGATTAATGTTTTGATATATCATAGCCATTGGTCGTTATGATGCATGAATGCAGCCCTGGCAATTATTCGGCTTGTCATACCTGTGCATATGCATCATGACCATCCTTCAGGATTATATATATATTTAAACCCTGTGGGGTACTCATGATGCATGAATGCAGCTCGGATGAGTCAACTGGCTGCATTCATGTAACATAACGACCAAACTTGGTCCAAAGGGCATAATAATATGCTTATAAATTGATTAGCGGCTTTAAGGAAGAGGTAATTCTAATAGTGAATATGAGGTGGGTTTTCAAAAGGATAAAAAATAAATAAAATAAAATAAATCCACACCCCTCACGGAGTACGCGTCTCATAAAACCCCCCGTGCATGAGTGCAAAATATCTACCAACGCCCTGCTGTCAAAATAAAAGATTTAAAAAAAAATCAGGTTCGCGTACCTTCCAATAACGCTCAATCTGATTATTCAATTAATTGAACACACACCTTAGGCATAAAAATACCATCACAAATTTCTCTAACTTTCCTAATAACCAAAAAACCATATGAAACTAATCTACAGCTTTTCTATCTGCAAAGCAGGTATGGCTTAAGCATCATTGACGACCAATTGCAAGTAACGAAATGTGGCCAAGCAGAAAGCATAGCAGGGTAGGGGCCCACGGAGTGCCTTTTTTGCTTGCCATCTCGTATCTATAGGTGGGTCAGTAGATATCGGTATACACTATGACTAATGTAGAGGGCGTCCCAATTTGGGAGGTAGACATTATTCTTACTCAGTGTTAGGCCTAATTAATGAACTCAAGAACCTACCGACTGCAACTTCCCTCCGAATATCTTAATCATCTTGGTCCTTGTCTCTAGTTAGTTCCAAGTAAAGCGCACAATGCAGTACATATAGGAAGCACTCCACTAAGTAAGATCCAATACAGCATAATAAGATCCACGGTGGTAGAAATATCCGTAATTAAGTGTTTAGATACTGATCATGTAGACTAATACATTGTGACAATATGTGCCACAGTAGGCTGTCCCCAAAATAGGTAAAGCACTGAGCCTTAGGTGTTGGAAGGCGGGGGAACGCAGCTTTCACACGCTCCAGTGAACATACGCCACGCTAAAGCCTCAACAGCAACTAGTTACCTCAATGAGCATTGTTTTGAAGCATGCAGTTTACAGAGCAGACAGAGGTGAAAAACTGTGTTAATCTAGCTATTAGGGAAGTAATCTATCTATTGTTAGGAAAAGCAAATCGCTATACTGAGACCCTTTCCACATTTAGCTATTTCCTTTTATCAGCAGTTTATAGTGAATGAAATGCACGAGATTGGTGTTAATGAACTGTAAAACAATCATACCCGGGCAATCATATTTAATGAGCTCGCGGATTCAGTGTAACTGTTTTGGAAAGGTTGGTGGGGGCTGTTGTCATGCATTCTTAAAGAGGAACTGTTGAGGGGGGGGGTGGGGGTCAAAATCAAGGGCGGATCCAGAAGAGGGGGGGCCAGCCAGGTTTTGGCACCATATGTCATATATCGAAGTCTATATGTGACAGGATCTGCGAAAAGGGACCTCATTTCAAGCGGAATAAGGTCCCTTTTCCCAGTCCAGGTCACATATTCATATCACTTAAGCGGAGACAACAGATTTTTATACAAACTAAGTATGCATGCATTATGGAGACTACGAAGAGCAGGATAGTAAAGAAAGCATGCGCTGCACTATTTCACTTAGATACTATTCTAACAGGTGTTTCACTTAAGCCTTAATCTAATAAAAAAAACTCTAAAAGAATCAACATGCAAAAGCGAAGGATAACTGTTTCATCTATGATACGTACAAGAAAGTCGTCCCTCTGAAGATCAAAAGTAATGTCACTGACTACAAAGGTGATAATTAATGGAAGACATAATGATTGTTGTCTAACCTCATGACTTTTAGATGAAAAGCATTATACACATTTGATAAAAGTTAACCAAAATTCTGTAAGATTCCTAGCTTTACCTCATATATCTTAGTCATAGTTTTTGGCCCCAGATAATGCACAAGGGGGCAAGTAGATGTACGGCTTTGTCGCCACGATGCACACAAGCAGTGGTAGCGAGCTCAACTTTCTCACAATTAGACTCGCCATCACGGTGCATCATAGTGCATCATGCCAGCCCTTTGGTAATGTTTCAAACCCCTGGGGTCGGCATGATACATTCATGAATGCATCGTGGAGACAAATCGTGAGTGTACTGTGTGTACTTATTGGTGTAAGGTGTAAGTGCCCTGTTACTGAGTTCTATATCAGTTAACCCCTTGCAGGCATCTGATACAGGAGTGCATTGTGCCCATTGGTCAGTATGATGCATCAATTAAGTGCTGGCGAGTAGCACTTCATTGGAGCATTATGATGACCTTGCAGGGATGTATCAACCACATGGGTTCGGCATGATGCATGAATGTAGCCCTGGCGAGTTACATTCATTCATCATGGCGAGCAATGGGCATGATGCATTAATATATATATATATATATATATATATATATATATATATATATATATATATATATATATATATATATATACACATATAAGCAGCCCCTAAAGGGTAAATATACTACATATTACACTACTACATATGAGCATTAAGGAAGTGGAAGTAGCTACATTGCCAATATAGCTGTAGATATAAGCCTTACTGCTAATTCAATGCGTTGTGCATAATACACTATTACAATATCAGGTAATGTAATCTTTTGCTATAATTTTAATGATAACCAACAGACCATACATCCAATGTAGGTGCAGTTTATTTCCTTATTTTCAATGTAATTATTGTAGGAATATAGATATCCGTGCTGAATTCATTTACTACTGGTGTCTCTAAATGAACTCAGTGACCAATAGTATTGGGTTGAAATTACCTTGGAAGTTTTGGGTCTGGGACGCTGTTGGGAGAAAAAAAAATACACAAGGAGACATGGTTAGACACAGGGAAACATTTAAAAAATGAGATGTGCTTCGAACAAATGAACATTGATGACCAGCACAATGGCAGAACTTTCCAGTATTTTTTTTTTTTATGAAATTTTGTACTAGTAGGCCTAGCATTAGTATTGTTTCTTCAATGACACACCAGGAATCTGTGATATCAGAGTTAGAAAATCTGGTCCGTGAGGACATAGATTGTTTTTTTTTTTCTGCTCAAGGGCAGGATGAAAACAGGAACTTATAAAATCCAATGTAGAGAGAGCCTGATGCATAGTGTATCAACATTAGAAAAAAATATACAACGTAATAAGCAGACTGGCAAGCAGTTTTTGACCTAAAATTTGATAAAAAAAATAATTGTAAAAAAAGAAGAAGAAGAAAGACTAAGATTATTTAAGCGGATTACGAGCTCCTACTTCGAGTTCAGCAAACCGTCGACCCTTGCCACCGTGATTCAGTTCTATTACGCTTAGTCATATCAAAAGTAGGAAATGTGGACATAGGCCAACCTATCAGTTCTTGTAATTAGACCTATATAAAGCCTAGCCTAAGCTCTTCTAACCCTCCTAGTGCAGCATAATATGTTGAATCATTTTAAGTCATTCTTTCTAAAGAGCGTGGGTTTACATCACTCATAGAGGTTTAGTCTAGGAGCTATGTATCTCACCGTCATCCCCGTGGAATTACCCCGTATTCCACGGCTAGCTAAACCATTCAAAAGGGATAATCATATAACATTAATCGGCATAAATGTGCACATAGTATTGCTAGTACGATTGCGTGCCCATCTAAATATGCCATTACATAGGGTTAGTGTGAACCACGAATGCATTAAGTTTTTAAAGGACTTATCATGCCCATTGGTCGTCATGGTGTATGAACGCAGCCCTTGTCATTCCAGTAACACGCCACCAGCGTTATGCATCATGCCAACCCTAGTCCCAGAGTGTCACCATGATGCAGACTGACCAGCACTTCATCGGTGCATCATGACGACCAATGGGCACGATGCACTCCTGTATTTGCGGTCCCTAGAGGGTTAATGTACCTATCGGACCTTGTAGTGTTAAAGCTTTGAGGAACCAGTGTCAGGGACTGGCAGGTGTTTGGAAGTTTGTTACATCATTTTTCAGTAAGGTAGATTAAAGCTGCGGGATATGGCTGTCTGATGTGAACTGGTAGATCTAATCCTGTCTACTCCAGGTTTACTATTAATAGATGAACAGTTCAATGTCAACGATTACCTTCAGATTTTCAATAAACAGTTATTGTAAATGCACACGTGTAAGGTGCTTTTACACAAGGATGAACCGGGGATGAACACAGGGATCCCTCTGGACACTTTAGTCACCCGCCTCTAGCTCGCCAGTGATCGCAAAAGCTCCTGCTTGGAGACGGTTGATGATGCACTGATTGGCTGGTCCCGCAGCCCAACCTCCCACGCTCGGTATAGGGCAGGTAGCTAGCAACTTCAAGCATTGGCATTTTCTAAATATCGGTATTGGCGAGTGAAGCGCGCGCATGGGCATGCACATGCGTGTGCTTCACTTGCCTATACCAAGGCTTTGTACTTTGCCAATGCTTGAAGAATGATATGCAAATCATAATTTACGATAATGATATTCTGGTCACATGTTAGCTCTACTAGAACTCGTGACGTCATAAGGTCAGTTAGTAGCTACCAGCGGGCATATCGCATCGATCCCGCAGTGGTACCAGCGAAATGCACTGATTCCCTGATGGTGCAGAGCCTCATTCTGGGTGCAATTGGGTCAGGAGGTCATGACGTCACATCTGGGATGGTGGCGGCCGTCAGCCGAGCGTCAGCTGCCAGTGTGCAGTGATAATGTTTTGGCAGTGATAGTGGAATTAAAAAGATTTGGGATGAATTGTGACCCAAATGATCATAGTCCAAGATCTAATGAATCTAGAAAGTGGGGACGGTTAAGGATAGTGTCACTAAGGGAGTGGTCATTATTTATCAACAGCGGGGGGGGGGGTGGTGGGTTTGAGGGGGGGCGTAAAAATTTCAGACCCCTCCCAAAGGGGGGGGCTAACAAAATTTTGACCCCTCAAAAAAATTTACCCTCTTTTTAGCAAAAAAGCCCGCGCGCTGCTATAGCTCAAAGAGGGGCGCGAAAATTGTTCACACCTCCGGTTTGGTGGGCGCAAAAAAATTTGACTTTCATTGAGGGGGGCGCGTAAAAAAATTTTGTACGTCCGCGTGGAAACCCACCACCCGTCCCCTGTTGATAAATAATGACCACTCCCTAAGCCATCCATCAGTGACTGACGTCTGACTCCAAAACAGGTGATTTTGCGATCACTGGCGAGCTAGAGGCGGGTGACTAAGTATGCAGAGCTAGGGGTTCTAACACTCGAGTGCAGTTGGGTTGCCTTTCCTGCAATCTGATTGGTCGAGAGCGCATGTTGGGTCAGGGAACCCAGTAAAAGCACTTCCGATCTCACTTCCTGTTTGTGGCTTTTCTGTCTTATTTGTGAATTATTTTGAGGAAAATCAAAGCTTTTTCTCGTGTCAGAACTTAAACAAAGGGCTCCGGTTTGTCTCTGTTCTGGAAACCCAAGGCCCTCGGTCCTCGGGCTGGGCTGATCACCTTCGGTGATCTGGCCCAGCCCTCGGACCTCGGGCCTTGGGTCTCCGGACAGAGACGCACAGTCGCCCTTTGTTATTACGACCCCCGAGGCATAACACCCTCAACAATCAAACAACCTTATCCAACCTTAGACGAAATCCGACTTATCTCTCAGTGCAACTTATTACACCTAATGGGCTACCAAGGAAAATGTGTCTCAACTACCGGAGATATCATTTGTATAATACCCCGGGGGGGGCACTTGAATTTATTTTGACGGGGGTGTGCGGCTGGGCCTCTGACAGCTCTTACCCTTGTTAGGGAGATTTTACCCTCGAAAGTCCACCCTTGTTAGGGAATTTTCAGCCAAAAACTCCATGTTTTGGAAGGAAAATCTGATCAATGAAATCACATTTTGAAAATTGACTCAAAAATGTCTAGTAGTTGGGAAAATTTTCTTGAAAAAACAGCAAACTTTGCCTGATCCGCGGGCTTTTTGCCCAAAAGTAGACCCTTGTTAGGGAGATTTTCTTAAAGGCGCTCTGAATCGAGGAACTACGTCCGCCGACGTTAGCACTGTGGCGGACGTAGCCGATTCAGAGCTCCTTTAAAAGTAGACCCTTGTTAGAGGGATTTTTCTTTAAAATAGGACCCTTGTTAGGGAGATTTTGGCCAAAAAGTGACCTTGCCAGCCGCACACATGTGGTACCAACACATATGAAGTGCCCCCCCCCCCCGGGTATAATACTTTGAGTTTGTCAAATAGGATTAGGGACAAATCTCATTCAATGCCTTTGAATATCGATGAGTTCAGTTGGTGCTCTTATGATGTTTTCAAAATTCATATATTTGTTGGACCCAATACTACATGGAACCTAATTAGGTTTGTAAAAGTCCATAGTGCGACTACAAAGCCTTCATATAGCTAATTTACTTGGCTTATAGGACTACTCAAACAACATAGGCCTATATAACACAGTGTGGTTTTCACTCACATTAGCCTATATAACCTACTGGTACAATGATGTGCACTTACCCGGCAGCCTAGCTGACTCCGGTAACCCCCTTCTTGACTTGACCTGGAACTTGACCTTCGCCATTTTACAGACGCTCTGACTACAGCCATTGGGTTAGACGTCGGCGGCGTCTCCCCGTCAACCGAGTCAAGACGTTCTTGACGTGACGTCACAGAGTCTTGACGTGATGTCATGGGAGGTGCAGGTCGTGTTGTCACGGATTCACGATGACCCTGACGTGAGCTCACCACAGACTCTCTATTTCCTTGACGTATGCTCACAACAGAATCCCGATGTCCTGGTCGTGACGTCACTGATGAATGACGCGTCCTACTTGACGTCATATCCCGTGATGATGTCATTTCCAGGGCAGGGGTGGTTGTAATTCCCCTTATGGACGTTTTGCGGAAGACGGCGCTGCTCCGGCGATCACGCATGCGCTGTCTGTATGAATGTCTTAGACTGGTGACGGCTTCCTGCATGCCGTCAGTAGCCTCCACTGACATGGAGACAGACATGGTGACAGTTTACACCTTCTTAGAGCCTTAAATGTCACTTAATAGTTCCTGATTTGACCTCGAGTGGCCCTGCCATGCACATGGTATATATACAGAGCTAGTTGAGGTCCGTATACATTGGGTCTTGCTCAGTTCGTCTTTGTAGTAAATGACTTAAATACTTCCTTCATCATGGCTCCATCATCATGATTTATGTAGCTGGTTCTGCAGATTGGAGAAAAGAGAGATATTTAGGAGACAAATCATCCGCTGAACATAGACTATCTATTACTACAGTGAATTGATAGGTGGCTATGCATACAAGAGCTCAATCATACATTAGAACATGTTTTCCTTATACAGAATTTTCCGTCCACATGTGCCCTTCCTACAAAGCAAAAGCGCCCCGTGCATTGCAGGGGTTGTATGGAGTGCCTAGTTGTTGGCATCTGCAGGATCAAAATATCAGGTCATGTGCATGTTAATCCATCATGGCTACAAACTACTATAATGTTTTGTACTAATACTGTGTTGTCAAGATGCATCAATAGGCCTTTA
Organism: Acholoe squamosa; assembly: GCA_949317995.1. Classification (NCBI taxonomy): domain Eukaryota; kingdom Metazoa; phylum Annelida; class Polychaeta; order Phyllodocida; family Polynoidae; genus Acholoe; species Acholoe squamosa. The sequence continues at coordinate 13,747,408 of OX439042.1, forward strand.
GCTCTCACGAATGACTCAGCACAGGTACATTCATGTACCATGCCAACCTAACATAGTTGATACCCTCCTGAACAGTCGCCATGATGCGGCAATTTCGATTCATAAGTAACGCATTGGTGCACCATGAAGACACAGGAATTCTGATAGTACTCTGCGGTCCGCAAACCTTAAATGGCTACTATTGGATTACTGCATCATCTCATTTGATGCATAACATGCAGCGCTGACAGGTCTCTTCACCAAGACTGCACCCGTGCATCTCGCTCCACCCCTCGGGGGAACCCCAGAGACTCGCTGTGATGCATTAATGTAATCCCAGAGCGTGTTGTCAAAAATGAAATTATCTAGAACCAATAAATGATTATAATGCACATTATCTAGGGGATTTGGGTTCTCCTTGAAATATTTTAGACTTTAGTGTTTTTGTTTTAGAAGACCTCCCTGAAAGGGTTACCTTAACACTCCTAACAAACCTGTGAGTGATGAATGACATCATATGTTTGTCTCCTATCAAAACCAGGGGTCAGTGGGCTGAGAGAAAAAGTGTTTATCAAACGAAAGAAAGGCTGGCAGTTGAGATAATAACAATGCAAGTAGTTATCGGTTTTACCTGAAGGACACATACTGGAGGGTATTGTTTGTTTTGACATTTTTCTTGTCACCAAAAACTAGGCAGGAAGGAAGCCATTGGTAAACTGAATTCTGAGTAATTATAGGTTATATAAAAAGAGAAGAACTGGGTCGCTTTTCACTCTAATTGCGTGAGTGGAAGTTACAGCTGAGATATTTAGAACTGAGTGCATTTTTCTTTGCATTTTGGCAATAACCTCCTAGTAATAGATCAGCCAAATCGTGCTACTTTTGTAGTACCCAGGCTGTGCTACCTAGTTATTTTTCTTCATAAAAATGTATAATTATTAAATCGACATTTTTTAGTTTGGGTAGTTTTCTGTATATGTTTCTTGTAGATTGGACACTTCACATTCTGATAGTTTTCATTACAAAATCACTGAGACACTGTTGTAAACCTTTAGCATTAGATTACCAGTCATTGATACGAAAGTTTATCAAAATAATTCTTACCCTGAAATAAGACCCTGTATACTCCTGACGGAAAAGTGTCAATGGACATAGGCCACAGATCAGGAAACTAAACTAAAATCTTTCATCTTGAAGATCCTCATATGAGTGAATATCATCAGTTCCACTGACCTATATATTCTGATCCCTTTGGATTACCTATATCGACCCGTATAAGAACGGCATAATTTGTGCATTATTGCATGCACTATTGGCCCTCAAATAATAGGTTAAATTTTCAGCTGATTTTTGTGTAGATGGTAACTATGTACATTCCAGATTAATCTGTGACACTTTTTTTTCATCCTCAAAAAAGTGTCTGATTTCCTTGTTTACATCTGTTTACATGTTGTTGTATTCTAATCGGACAGTAATTAATCGTTCTGCGCCTGTACGACATGTAGTGTATTCAGGTATCAATGATCTAATCAGTGTCCGACAGCTATCATTAGATCCCATAATTTAGCTGTCTGACGTATACGGAACCAGTCAACCGTGACGCATTCATATATACTCTACTGTCATGCATATATATATATGATAATGATGAGGCTAAGAAAAGGTACATGTATACCCATTATGGGTATTAGGTTGCTGCCGGTTGGGCAAACTTTCGCTAATCCGATTAATTTTTATATTGGTTTACTGTTTTTTATAGTTTCTTTATTTTTAGGTTTCTGTTATTATCCTTCTTTTGCTTCAGTCTCTAAAACAACCTCCAAATTATTGACGATCTGAGAATTTACCTCAAAATGACACAGAATACATACTCTTATTTGCCAAACCTTTAGGGTCAGTACTGTCTTTTTAGGCACATAGGTTTGGTCAGTACTGTCTTTTTAGGCACATAGGTTTGGTCAGTACTGTCTTTTTAGGCACATAGGTTTGGTCAGTACTGTCTTTTTAGGCACATAGGTTTGTGCCGCCCTAAGCGCACCTTTCTGCGAGGCCAGGAGCGTGTTGCTCCTATGGTAAAAAGAGCTGTCAGTAGGTACCCTCTTTTCAAAAGAAGTCATGCTCTGCTTCACCATTCAACTTGCACTCACCACATTAGTCTGAAAAGTCACCTGCCTTGTTTAAAACAGAGAGAGCTGCACTATGAGGTACCTACTCATGTCACACACTGTATAGTATATATTATACTGACTGACTTCTCCCAACTAGGTACCTACTCAAATCCCTTTTTTTAGCACTATACTTGAATGACAACTTGTGAGCAACAAAAGGGACAAGTTATAGCTACATGAAAAGAAAGGACTGGAAACGAGGGCATTTTTAGCCATCTCTTCCTTTTACTATAGGAGCAACACCCTCCTGATTAGTTCTGGAACTTAGAAGAACAGGACTGGCGCTCATGCTGGACAAAAACAACTGGTAAATTCTGATTACTGGTAGGTGGATTGGGGATCTTATGTTTGTATTTTTTTAGCATAGAAAGTATCCAGACATCCAAATCCTTTGAGGCCACATACACCAATAAAAATATATACTTTATTGCCCTGTATGCCTGGTCCTGAATAAGCGCGGGTCTACAGTGGCGTTGAAATTTCAAAATACACTATAATCTAAGTCTTGAATAAGCGCCGGTCTGGAGGGTAAAACCATATATGAGCGTCCGGGTCAATACGATTCTTGAATACAGGGATTGAATAAACCAAGAAATCACAAAATTGAGGATTGAAATAATGGGGTGATTCAGCAATGTTTTATTTGGAAAAAAATTAAAATGATGACAATAGAAAGGTGGGCTCCTTGAAACATGTCCGACGAGTAATATATGGCGGTATTTGTATAGTCCTAGACATGAAACACAGCAATTTTTCTTACCTGCTAACACTTTTCACTGTCATCAACTTATCAAATCAAACTTTCACTGTTGGTAATTCAAATGTGAATTTTCTCCAGGTGTAATTCCTCTTGAAGTTTAGAATGCATATGGCTACATTTCCTTTGGGCTCCTTGAGTATATAGGACTGTGTTGTCAAATGTCTGAATAGTCTCTCTGGTAGCACCAGTTCTGGATATAAGTCTTGTTTTAAAAGCCTATGACTCAGGGTAGACCTCCTACTTCCTCCTTAGAATGGTTTTTGGTTTAAGACAATCTGCCTCAAAGATATTCTACAATCATCTCAGTTTAATTTAATGTAAAAATATGTTATTCCTTGATGTAAAGTATCATTTGAGTTCCTCCAGAGATGGTCATTCCTAGTCCTTGTGGTAGTAGGCATGGTAGGGAATTCCATTGTTTGTTGGTTCCATTAGGTCATCCATAATGTTCCTTTAAACCTATAGATGAGAACAATAAACATCTATAGGAACCTGAGCCTTCAATTTAGCCCAGGCCTATCATGTTGATAAGAACAGGTGTAAAACACACCTGTGAATAGACCTACCCAGTTAGCTGCTACCTGTGGAGTAGTCAGTCTATGACAACGTCTAACAATGCCTACAATCAATCCCAACAGCTCCTACCTCCTTAAGCTTTGCCCACACAGCATGTCCAAGATCCCCTCCTGGACACTCCTCTACTGGTATTCCAGCTACTGGTCCCAAAATCTGCCACCAGGGGGCTTATGGATAGCTCCTTGAGGGGAATGCAGTGATTCTCTTAAAGAAAATAACAACAACAAGCAATGCTAACATGTCGTTATGATGCATTTATAAAAGATTTGCTTGTGACTGAGTCATCGGGGCTTCAGTAGTGCCACGTGTTGCCCGATGTGAAGGATCAGCATGATATGATGCTCAAATTCAAGGCTAGCGAGTATACATGAACCCTGAGGTGACATGCAGTCTGTAAAGGTTAAGGGGGACCTCTAGGCAGGAGGTTGGGGATTAGGCCACCTCTATCCCACCCTATCCAATCTCACTGTGCAGGGACTGTTGATATGTATGTGTAGGGTGGGGGCTGGCAGCAAGAGGTGCATGCTTCCAAGTCGTGGTCAATTTGCCACAGTTAGTAAACTGTAAAAATGTCATCGTAATAATGATGGATTCCTCACCCCAAACTTGCGGGAGATCTGTCGTTATCTTTGTTGAGATTCCTTGTACAGTTTTATACCACCGTACTGCTACCTGGGGCTTCTTGTAAAAACTACACTAATTCAGTGCAATACAATTACGGTGGTCCATTGTTTAGTGTTGCGAGGATCCCTGGTAGATTTAACAGTCATTTTTAACACTGTAGATATACGTCAGGTCAATGTTAAATTAATGTCATGATTTAAAAAAGCAGCACGGCTGTCAGCAATGCATTGGAACATTGTACCGACCAGTTGAATACATATAGCCATCCTATGTGGAATGGGTACAATGTATGATAGTATCTCTGACAAGTAGAATCATTCGTACCAGAGCCATGCACATGGCGGCAAATGGACATTAACCCTCTAAGGGCCACTGATGCATCCATGCACCATGCTCATTGGTCATGGTGCATGAATGCAGCCCTGGCAATTAACTCACCTGGGCTGCATTCATCAATCAAGCCGACATACAGGTTCGATTCACCCCCCCGCCCCCATCCCAAGGGTCAGGATGATGCTCCAATGAAGTGCTGGCGAGCAATCTCGCCAGCACTCCATTGGTGTATCATACCAACCAATCAGCCTGGTGCACTCCTACATCAGCGTCCCTTAAAGAGTTAATGCATTAATCAACTTTGTGGCCATTATCAATCAGAACTATGTAAGGAAGATTGTTAGTATGTTCATCAACTAAAGTGACCCTCATCTTTACTTACAGTCTAGGCTCCTCCACTTTTGGCAAATTCCAGGCTGGATTCTGATAGTGGGCATGTAGACCCAGACATATGAGGGTACTTAAGGTGGAGGAAGTTGGCATGTGTGTGTATATATAACACATATATAACCGTCTAAGGAGCAGGGGAGGATGTTTGGGTATTAGAATAAGTAGAATAAATACAAATTGCTGCCCTTCCTATTACTGAGTAAAGCATGAACTTCTACTGAGCTATTGGTGAGGCCACTGCCATGTATGGGGATTGGAGAGAATTTGTACCATAGTTCCTGATAAAAAGTAAAATAAAATCCTAACCCCTTCTTAACCCTTAAAGGGCTGGACGGTGCTTCAAACCACTGTACTCTCTTTTAATTAATTCAATATGCTGCCTTTAGATTAGCCGTTGCACTGTGCTGCGCTTAAATAAATGCAATGTGCTGTCTTGGAAATAATGCATTGTGCTGCTCCAAGAAGGACACATACACAAGTAGCTATAATTGTAGAGGTATTTCCATGAGTCCCATCACGACTGTAAATAGATAATATAGGGCAGATAACATCAGCCCTATTTCTAGTATAGGGGTCTTATTTTAAACTCCAACAACTGATTCCTTTTTTTCCTTTTCTATCAGGTGTAGGTCATGACCTTAAGCCTTCTTTCTCTGTTGTGAATATTATTGTTATCACTATCACTTCATGCTGGTATATTGCAAACACAATCGGCTAGAGTAATTTTAAAGTTAGGCACTATTTAGTACTGCCTGAATTATGTCAGTATGAATTTCAATTAATAGATCAAATCAAACTACTGAGATGCCTTTGAAGTCATTCATTATAATACCTTTGAATTGATCAATTGCACTGACTTGAAAATGTGATCTGGTAATGCCTTGATAACAATGCACTGACTAGCTGTGCTGCCTTTGAATAAAAATACATTAAGCTGTCTCTGAATTTGAACTTTTTCAACCATGGGCCACCCGAGCTAGCAGCTTAAGAAATCTGCGGGCCCAGAAATAAAACTGCAGGCCCACAAAAAACATATAACTTTTGGAGAAAATTATCAGTTATTGATAAATTGCGGGTAATGAGACTGACAGGCAAATTCATACTCCACCTAGTCTCTCAAGGACACAGCCCGGTGGCTCCACCTTCAGCTAGTCACTGAGCAACTCTCAACCCCCTGTTGCAACGGGTGACACACTTTACCTTTTCTCACCTGGCGTCCATAACAATACGCCTTATAAACTTAACATATTTAATTCATCACTGTCACGTCTAAAGTAACCATTCAACCTCCAGGATGAAGCATACTAATATTGCACCATCTACTGCTGCACCACCTAAAAAGAAAACAGGTGGTAAGGCTAAAAAGACTACTTCTACGGACAATTTAGGCAACTGTGTTACAAGACTCAAGGACGAAGTACAGACTCTGCCTAGGAATACTCGTGCCGCCGCAGCTGCTGTGGCCATCCCGGCTGCAGAAACGTCACAGCTTGCTGCGGGACCGGTCATCGAAGAGTTTGCTGCAGCCATACAGGCCGCTACCTTCGCAGCTGAGAAATTCTATCCTTTACCACTCAGCTACCAAGGCAAAGTTCCTGCTTCTATCACTGCGAAGGTAGCAAATATCCTCACCTCTAGATCACATCAGCTGTCATCCATCAAGGGTAAGCCTACTCCTGCCCACGAGTCTCACTGAAGAGCTGCAAGGTGCACTATTAAGTCATAATGATACAGCTCATTTAGCCTCATGACTTAAGAAAGGACATGGCACCTTGAGAAAGAAGAATGGTAGCCCTCAAAGGTTTAAAGCTACAAGGAAAATACAGCACTGGAACTGCCTAAATCCTATATAGGCTTAGAATTGAGGTAGCGAATGCTTATTGCATATCTAACTTACTGAAATAAATACCCAGCAAATTGTCGTGACTCCTTGTCAACCTGTGTGAAGTGGCTCACACATGTCGCTTGATGGAACACGACATCGCTATAGCACAAGATCACCAGGAATAGCAATGGTGATCACATGGCCTTACCTCAGACTCACCAGGGATGGCGACGCGGGTGATCACTCACCTCGCTAGATGAAACACGAACCTTGTCATAGCGCATGTTCACCAGGAATGGCAAGGATTGTGATCACTCATCCTCACCTGGGATGGTGACATGAGTGATCACTCATCCTCACCAGAGATGGCGACATGAGTGATCACACCACATCATAACGCACATTCACAATGGATGGCAAGGATTGTGATCACTCACCTCGCTAGATGAAACGTGTACCTTGTGATAGCACAGGTTCACCACAGATGGTGAGGATCTTGATCACCAGGGATGGCCACATGAGTGATCACTCACCTCGCTAGATGAAATGCACACCATGCCATAGCGCATGTTCACCACTTTTGGCGAGGATCGTAATGACTCACACTCAGCAGGGATGGCAAGGCGGTTGATCACTCACCTCGCTAGATGAAACCCGCACCACGTCATAGCAAAGGTTCACCATGGATGGCGAGAGTGGTGATCACTCAGACTCACCGGTGATGGTGACGCTGGTGATCACTCACCTTGTTAGATGAAAAGCTTATGATCATCGACATTGGTATTCATGCAGCCTCACATCTGCCAGATCAAAGTATGTTATGTATTGCCATATGTACCTTTCCCTCTAACCACAGACAAGGTGTTAATGTAGATATTTCCCTATGTATTTTTCCTGTACCCAGAGAAAAGGTGTTCATGGATAGTTGCTTTCATTTTAGAGTACTCTATCTAAATTCAATTGATATTTTCTCTATATAATCTTGTTTGATTCAACTCTGAAGTATTACATGGAAATCAGTGTGAAACAAAGCACATTTGATATGTATGGGACTTAAACTTTATGCCCACACTTCCTAGATAGGCTACATGTTGAATAGTGGTGCTGTCTCAACAACTTTGGCAATTGTTGTTGATAAGTTGCCATTCTGAGTGAGAGTGAGTGATAGATGATGCAATCCTCAGAGAGCATTGACTTGGAGTGACACAAATTCACGCATTGAGTGAGACCAATGTTGGCAATGGTGGTGATAAGTTACCATTTTGTGTGAGAGTTGATGACAGTGGCACACACTCACATAGCGAGTGACATCCATGTCAGCGATGGTTGTGATAAGTCGCCATTTTGAGAGAGGATTAACTAGGAGTGATGCAAACTCACGCAGTGAGTTAGAGCCATGTGGCAATGCAGGTGAAAAGTCGCCATTCTGAGTGAGAGTTGACAGACAGTGGCACATATTGACGGAGTGAGTGAGATCCATGTTAGCGATGGTGGTGATAAGCTGCCATTCTGAGTGAGAGTTGACTGGGAGTGGCGCATAATCACGCAGGGAGTAAGATCCATATTAGTGATGTTGGTGATAAGTCATCATTCTGAGTGAGAACTGACTGGGAGTGGCACATAATCACACAATGAGTCAGATCCATGTTGGCGATGGTTGTGATAAGCCGCCATTCTGAGTGAGAGTTGAAAGGCAGTGGCAGATACTCACGCAGTGAGTTAGATCCATGTTGGTGATAAGTCACTATGCTTTGTGAGGGTTGACAAGGGGTGGCACATACTCACGCAGTGAGTGAGATCATGTTGGCGACTGTTGTGATAAATCGCCATGCCATGTGAGACTGACACACAGTGGCGAAAGATGACGCAGTGAGTTATCACTCAAAAAGGAGTCACCATTGATGACCAATCATGGCGACAGATAACGACAATTTACTGGGTATGTAGGCACTCAGCTCTGCACTGACAGGTGTTCTGTGGATAAGTTAAACCCTCTCTGACAGCATAATATATAATGTACCATGGCCTTTGGTTATTATGGTGCATGGATGCACTCCTGGCAAGAAACCTGCCAGAGCTGAATTAATGCATCATGTGAACACTATAGGGTTGATCATGGTCCAACAGGGTTAGTATATATATATGGTTCTCCAGTGCACTGCCGGTGAGGAGATTCACACTACACAAAATGCTGTTGAAATAATTGCGGAAACCTTGTCCCAAACTTACCAAAGATCCATAATCACTTTCACAGAATTTCCTTGTACCAACGTTCTGCCACTTGGAGCTTCATGACAAAAACTGCACTGGTTAACTGCAATACAATTACGGTGGTTATAATGTTCAGTGTTATGAGGATCCCTATTAGATCAAACTGTTATATTTTTTACAGTGCACCTTGCAGCACTTCAGTGAGACTTTGAAACAAAGGAACACAAATCTCTGATGGTATGATAGTGCACTAAAGGAATTAAGCTGCTCACAGATTATGGCGCCGCTTGTGTGATTTGTAGGGATTTATACCAATCAGTCAGTCACCCTACTCTTAAATTCATGCAAGGACAGGAAATACAAAAGCTTTTCATGACTGATAACAATCATTTAAGGGTCTGGTTCCCTTTACTGTGGGGCTCTTTTAATCATTAATCATGGTGCACCAATGAAGTTCTGGCGTGCTGCTTACCGGCAGTTCATGGCAGGATTGCACCGACCCTCTGGGAGTGGCTCACCAGGACTGCATTCATGCATCATAACGACTAATGGGTTCGGTGTATGAATGCATCAGTGGCCCTTAAAGATGTATTTCAGGGAACTTAGTGCCTATCCAGGTGGCTTATTATACTAATTACTAGGGTTAATTATAAGTTCTAGTTTTGGTTTTACTGCAGACCTAAGAGAGAGAAAGAAATTTAATGCTAAAGAAAACAGCAAATGGATAGGTAGTGATGACCAGAGAGAGTTTGTGAACAAGACAGAAAGGGTGAGATTGATAGAGAGAAAGAGAGACAGACCAAGACAGACAGACAGGGACAGAAAGAGATAGAAAGATAGAAACAGAGACATATGGACAGACAGACCCTCACAGAGAAAAGAGGCAGATGGTTTTCATCAAGTCTCTTCTCTAACACACATCCACGAATTAATATATGTGATTGATAATATCAGGTTAAGCCCATTAATAACCTCTAATGCATCATGCAATTTGTCATCATGATGCAAGAATGCAGAGTTGGCAATCAACATGCCAGGGCTACATTCAAGCATCATGCTTACCCTACAGTGTTGATACACGCCCGATGGGTCGACATGACGCTCCAATTGCAATGCAATGCTGTCGAGCAGACTCACCAGCACTTCATTGGTGCATTACGCCGACCTATGAGCATTCCTGCATTAGTGGTCCTTAAGGGGTACTTATGGTTGAAGCTTTAGCCCAATGGCATGTAAAAAGGCATAGTGCAATAGAACTTACACATTTAATTAAGATTGTTATTCCTACCCTCAGCTGGCTACTTTATACCGTATAATGGTCCTTTCCAGCATTGGCCAATCAAGGGGCGCAGAGCACATTAATGCATCATGCCCATTGGTCTTCATGATGCACAAATGAAGTTCTGGTGAAACTGCTCGCCAGCATCATGTTGATCCTCCGGGGGTTTGTGTATCAACCCCATAGGGTCTGCATGATGCAAGAATGTATTGATGCATCATGACGACCAATGTGCATGATGCAGTAATGCATCAGTGGCCCTTAAATGGTTATGTAGTCCTCGGGTTATACACTGTACCCAGCGTACCAACACACCATAATATTGGATTAGGCCATCTAGAGATCACCTCTCAATGCTCTCTGATCCCCTCCTGAGGCTTTAAGGTCTCACAATACTAATCATTATTCTCACTAAAGACTACTCCATAGGTAATGGCAATATGGCCGTATGCGTGAGAAGGTGTTTTCATGTATTTTCAATGTTTACCCTTTAAGGGCCGCTAATGCATTAATGCATCATGCACATTGGCCGCCATGATGCACCTATATGAAGTGCTGGCGAGGCTTCTTGCCACCACTTTATTGGAGCGTCATGCTGACTCTCGGCATGATGCATGAATGCAGCCATGGCGGGTTACTCACCAGTGCTGTATTCATGCACCATAGCGATTAATGGTCATGATGCACTAATGCATCAGCAACCCTTAAAGGGTTAAACAGTGCCAGGCCTTTACAACATAGGAAAATCACTTTGAGGGCATTCAGAACTGAATTGATTGAAAATAAAGGCCTATGTAGGGGTTCTACTGAGATACGTGGAGTCACCAAGTGCTTTGTTAAGGTGTGTTTTATATATGTATTAATTAAAGTAGTGTAGAATAAGGAATGATCGGGGTTTTCCACCAAACACCAAAAAGGTGATAACAAAGCACACAAAACAGACATACTTGATAAACTGTGTTATGACGCTTACATAAAGCAATTTGTCTTCTCCTATTATGGAACTATAGTTTGATAATGATAACTATGTGCAAAGTATCATCAACTAGTTCTCAAGATACAATCTTATTCCATGCCAGATTAATTGTAAACTTTTGTCTCCCTTATGTGAAATAGTTGTTTGGCTCTATTGAATTTATTATTTCGGAGACAGGATATCAAACATATACAATCATGGCTGTATCCACTGGAGCTTAATTCAAAACATCCTGGGATCGCAACCCCAGTGATCTTATGTAGGCACATATTATAAGACCTGGCCAGTCTACCCTATCTAATGCAGTGGTTGCAGGCCTGTCAGGAATAGCAAGTCCTGAGATCACTTCACTATTTCTTTTCCAGCGCTAAGATCACTTCGATCTTAGTGAAAGAATTGCATAGTGGTTTAACCTGAGTACAAGAGCACTTACAGGGAACACTCCTGATCGAAAGAGTGAATAGCCTGCTGCATACATATAGAGGGGAGGGAGGATGTTTGCTGAGTGTCCTTGAGGGCTCTTAGGGCTACTCATATGTTAAGTGCACTGTAAGGTAATTCTTCCCTTCTCTCTCTTTGTCCTGGGGGGGGGGGCACAATGCTTCTAATAGGCAAGCATAAATCATACATTCATGGGAATAACTCTTGGATACTTTACAGGGTCAACTGCACCCTGTGCTCTTTTGTTAGCCCATATGGGGACGGGGAATGATGGTATAAACACTGTTGTGAAGAAGAATGACTCCACAGCTATTCCTTTATTTTGGGACTCTTACCCCTGTGCCCAGTAAGTACTTCTTGGACTAGTGTAGGAGGGCTGAGGCTAAGATCGATGCAATCTTAGTGCTGGCTAGGAAAAGTGAACGCAGTCTAATCTTAGGATCGCTTAATAGGATAAGGCAGAATAATTCCTAAGATCGCTAAGGTTGCGATCCCAGGATCTTTTGAATTAACCTCCTGGAATCATCAGCAAGGACCTAACTGATGGTAAATCATTAATTTACCTCTTTCTAAGGTGTCAGAGGCAAAATAGTCCACAAAACACGACCAGTCAGACGTTGCATATGATACAAATACCGCACAGAGCTTAGGATCGGTCGGACGATCAAATTCTGAGAAATGACTTCAACCAATTCCAGTTATGTATAATATAGCTAGAGGTTTCGTGGCACAAAACATATAAGGGGCACATATAGTACCTTCTCTTGTCACAGTGATGGATTCATGCAACCATACGTTGCAGATTACTCATAAGCTACATTCATGCAATTCATATTAATTTTGTATGATACTGCTTACTAAAATTTACCAGGAAGTCCCGTTTCCTAACCCAACGAGGTGACCCTACTAATTTAAAAAAAAGAAGAAGAAAAGTACCAAAATAGTTTGTTTCGTAAATATTGAACGTTGGCTGAATATTATTGCTAAAACACGCCCCCCCCCCCCAATCTCCTCCTGCCCCATTTTGCAGAATGAAAAGGACTCTACTGTGTATCCTCGTGGTGGGTAGACATTGTAGGCTTAAACGGTTAGATTGTACATGTCCGTTAGGAAAACATAAATTCTTAGATATTCACTTCATCATGATCTGGGTGATATGAAAACCTGAAAATATTTCTGCCTTTAAAACGGGAAAATTGTGTGGTCTCTTTAAAATCTTGGTTCAAGAAATAATCAACCACTTCTCAGTGTCATAGAGGGGGCCTATGTGATGTACCCAACTCTCTACTGGGCGGGGATTGTAAATAGCTGGGATCTGTTAAAAAACTGTTGGTGAAGGGTATGGTGTTTTGATTGCAGACCTCTTAATAGGTATTTTGGACAGTTGGTGATGATGTATTGAGATTACAAAAGAAGCAACTTTAGAAACAGGCAACCTATACTGTTTCTTCTCTGCAGACATTGCAGTTTTAAGCTATACTGCTACACTTGGTCGGCACTGGATGTATCACGTGGTCGTCACATGGTGTGATCAGTGACCTGTAGACATGATGAGATCAGGTGAATATGAGTAATATTGTGATTATTGTTATTTCACGCTTGTTAGTCGATATAATTAGCTTAAATTGTCAAACCAAGGGCAGTTGGTAACTGGACACCTTGGAAGCAGGGACACCTCGGAAGCAGACACCTCGGAAGCATACATCTCGGAAGCAAAAACCTTTTTATGCTTACACGTTTAGACAATTTCAAGTACTACTACTTCGCGGCTGTTTAACCAGCCCTTGACATGCTAATCGTAGGATCATCATGGGACGGAATTCCGTCCAGTGGAATGCGCCCTTAAGAAAGTGTCCACCCTCAGGGTGTTACACTTTTTTACATGGGGGATGGCGCAGACAGGAATAGCTTCCTACCTCACTCTATAATAGCATTATCACTATCCAACACATTAAAAGTAGAACCTTCATTTAATATACAGTTATACCACACATAGAAAGCAGAAATATCATTCACTAAACCATTTTACCATGGAGAATGCAGAAACATCAGATACTATCCCATTACACCATTAATGTGTATACAATGGTCATGGCAGAGTTCACATCCTTTATTTTTTATTGTATATAGCGCGCCAGACTAAGGACCTTCCGGTCAGAATGATGGCGTTTACAATGATTGTATTCTCTTTCCCTGTCGAATTGTTTTTACAACTGCTTCGAAGCATTATTCCACACGTCACTTCCCCACACACAAACACAATACAATGGTGAAAAAACGGCTGAAAATCACACATGAGAACTCAACTTCTTGTTTGTCAAGACGCCAGGTGGCACTACCATAGCCTTACAGTGGACTGGTCACTTGCTTGTTCATGTTTTCTCCACAAGGTGGCGGATCATACAGCCTCCAGTTTGACTTGTGGAGATTGCTGTTCTTCCTTGAAACTTTCCTTCATTTCTCTAGGGCTAGCATAATATATACGTCTGCAGCACCTCTGTGTCATTTTTGCTGGTCCTTTCATGATTGATCTACACTCTTGCATTGTGCATAAATGTGATGACTGGAGGTTAAGTCAAAACAGTGGGAAATTAGCACTGGTTTGAATTAACCTCCAGGACTGACGGGAATAAAACACGTAAAGGACTAAATCCACCATATGATCTGTAGAGGCTTAATGTTTCATGTGGCTTTAATAGAGGGATTTTGAACGCCAAGAAGGAGGGAACACCGGCTGTGCTCTTTGCACTACGTGGCTAGCAATTAGCTGATACTGGTTTTATCAATGTAGTGTATTTCAAAGGTAACATTTGATCACTTTAGCTGAGCACCTGCAGTCAGGAATTCTTGATGTAATGTTACTAAGTACCATGCGGGAATGTCTCTCTCCCATGCACTGTTTTCGTCTCAGCCATCATCAAATATTTAGAGCAATCCTCACGGCTAAAAAGTCAAGGTATGATGATTGATCCACAGTCTAAAAATATATCGATAAAGCACATGCAGGATTTGAAGGCCTCCTATATACCGTTTCTGTGAATAGTTTTATCATCAATAATCCCACTTGTATAAAGCCCCTATGATATTTGAAATTCCATAATGCCCTGCATATAATTAAGACGAACCATCATCTCTGTGATGATACCGGACTTTGTGGATCATTTTCACCCACCTAAAGACGTCAATAGATAAGCATAGCTAATTGTTTTTTCTTCAAACAGAATAACATGTGCCTTAGATGCGCATCTAGAAAACTTGGATGGTAAGTTTAAACAATATAAATGTTCAATTCAGGGTATTTTTTCAGAACCCATCTAGGGACTCAAATGTAAAAATCATTCGAATTGAAATCTATAGCCCATACCCAGAGAGATGTTTGACATAATACGAAGCCCAGTGGTGCCACCAGGGGTCTGTTACTCGTCGGTATCTAAAATATTTAGGTACCTGCACCACCTCTTCTGTGCTCGCTCGTCTGAGCAATGGGGATCAGATATGGTTTTTGGTGATCCTACAAGTGGGAAATGAGCAAGAGCAGTATTCTTATGTCATCTTATAGGTCCGATATAGAGCAAGTAATACCTTTAGATGTGTGCATGATGAGGGTTTGGGTAACATACCCCTGGACGGATTCTGCAATGCCCTATAGACGACTCTAGGTAGGGAGAGGTCGTCTCATGGTAGAGTTGCAGTCAGGCCATGGTCAAATGAGTGAATTGTGGAGCAGCTCTTCCTAGATGTTTTAGGCATCTTATTGAAAAATTAAGTTTAATGCATGCAATATACTAGTCTGTATATTTAACATCATAATTGGTCGGTTCAGATAATGATAATCTAATATATCACGTCGGGTTTCTAGATTTTTCACCTTTAGCATACACATAGTCAGTCCCCTTTTTGCAGTGAACTGCTTACACATCAAACTATCTTCACCAATTACAAACACTCGAAGACATAAGCTCACAGCCATCACTTGTACGTTCATACATGGATGATGGTTTACATATACAGTGGAAACAATAAGGTAAAATAGTTCAATGTCGCATGCAGTAGGCGTTGATCAATATAGATTAATATAACCATATTATTTGCTTTCTTGCCAAACGATTGCAGACCAGTTAGCGTAGAGACGTGCTGCATTTGTTTTGACGTTTGAAATGCTACCTATATTTCATCGCACCATATTAAGAAGAAACATTCAATTAGAGTGCAAATGTCAATTCACCTCCCAGGCATTCTTTCTTTCCATTCATGCTTTCTACCCTGCATATCCCTAATTAATCTCGTACTGATCGTTGTGTTTATGTTTTGACCTGAGGAATGAGGAAAGTATTGCTTTGACATAGGGGGGGGGGGGCTTTCTGAGCTTGTATGAACTAAATATAACAAAAATAGTCCACAAACAGCTAAATGTGCTGTTAAATTGCATTCTGTGGAACACATTTGAAAACTGAAGAACAATCGGACTATGTCACTAAACTATGTCACTTAACTGCGTCCTCATAATCTTGTTTTTCCATTCAAAGTTAGTTCAGGTGAAATTATTAACCATGGTTTAGGTATTGTGAAACATACCGTTATACTGAGGAAAGTGATTTTATTCTATTGGTCAACTCATTATAGGCAATATGATACCTTTGAGTTCAGTGCTGCATTGTGCATCATGGTTATGCCCTGGTAGCGTGTCAGTCTTTATGCATGAATGGAGTTATCAGTGGCGGATCCAAGATTTGGAAAAGGTGGGGGCGCGGGCCAAAAGGAGGGGGTGCACCCCCTATTTTTTTGGCAACTTTTGGAGTCCAAAATATGTAGTTAAACTCTTAAGTACTGGGAAAAAGGGGGGCGCCCCCGCCCCCCTCTAAATCCGCCACTGATTCACTGTTTCTTTGGGGAATGCTTGACTTACATTTTCTATATAAATGTCTTGTTGTAGTCGGCATATTTTGAAACAAACTAAGCAAATATACAGGAAGGCTGCTATCACCTTTGCCGGCAGTCTTGTTGGAGGCCTTGGCATATACATGTATAGTGTGGACAAACCTGCACAACAATGTATAAGTCTATCAGCAAAATAGGTGATCCTTTCAAGTTCTATACAGCACTACGGCCTATCATAGCTGCCTTCCTGGTTTATTATTGCAACATCAACACGATGCACTAATGGAGTGCTAGTCAGGCTACTCGCCAGCACATCATTGATGCATCATGTCAAGATCATACTGACCCAGTAATACTTTGACATGATGCTTGAATGTAGCCCTAGTATTCTTGCAGCATGACATCTAATTGCCATGGTGCGTTAAAGCACCGTGTCATCTTTAAAGGTTTAAATGGTTAATGTCATTGTATAAATACACGGTGGGAGTGGGTTGATCTTAAGGTCACAATGTGTATGTTTGGTGACATGTGCGTCTATTTGTACTGGTCACAAAGGGACTTATTGACTCCAACACCTCCTCTATAGACCAAGCATCTAAACCCTTTAAAGGGCACTAATTATTTATGCCATGGCGAATATTGACGACACTATAGATTAGTACTACTTACGCCGTATTCAATGGGGGGGGTGGAATACGATCCTCGCATATTCTGCGGCACCATTTTGAAATTTATACAGAGTTAACTAGTTTCGTATTTAGGTATGGTTATTAGAAGTTTTATGCAAAAAAGAATGATTGAAATAGTTAAATAATATGTTATGAATTGTTTAACGTATATCTTAGTGTTAGCGCCATGTTAAAAAAGAATCTATTGCCCTGTTCAAGGAACATTCATATCGAAACTAAAAGTAGCGGCTAGCTCCGTATCACGTGACCTACTTCGTCGAACAAGGTGTCATGGCGGATGAAAACAAACCGGGACGAGTCTATGCCTTCAAAACCAGTAAATATTGTTGAAATCCTTTATTTAAAAGCATTTTAAACCCGTGGGCCATGGCATAAATGCAAATGTCCACTCCCGTGAATAATTTTGCATCGTATTCACCTCGGTGAGGCTGTCCGCATTCAACTCAGCCGTATAACGGCTTCGTTGAATACGGACAGCCTCACCTCGGTGAATACGATGCAAAATTATTCACTGGTCGTGGACATTTGCTTATATATGCATCTAGCCCTTTGGTCGCCATGATGCATTAATGTACCCCTGCGTTACCTTGATACATCATGAAGACCGTGTGGGGTTGATATAGTTCCGAAGGGTCGGCATGATGCACCAATATAGTGCTGGTGAGAAGACTCATCAGCACCTCATTGGTGCATCATGCCGACAGATTGTCGTGATGCGCCAATAGGTTAGCAGGCCTCCCTGGAGAATACTCCCAGGTTCATGTTACCTTTTCATTATTTTAGGCCCATGCCATTGCAAACCCCCCAAGGACTGCATTGGAGCATCATGGCGATACTCTTCGACAGTATTATCCTTACAGGGTAGGCATGATGCATGAAAGCAACTAGAAAAAGATGCACTTTTGCATCATGACGATCATAGGGTATCAGTGCACCCTTGAATGGTTATATGTACCCTGTACTCAAATAAAGAACGGGACCCATGTAACTACCACCCACGGCACCTTAATATTTTTGATTGTTTCTTTAACTTTGGCTTGAGGTGACAGCAAGACTGGTTATGCATGCCCCCAGTGGATTAGTGCTTAAACATAATGACCAAGATGATATTTGTCCTTGGAATCCCTCGTGTGGTTTACGCCCCCAGGACTGAAAGGGACTCAAAGGGAATAACACAGTGCTTCGTGCCACTGATTCTTGTGTCAACATTTGGGGACTCCCCAGACCTGCAATAAGTCAATACGTCAGCAGGCGATAACTACTAAATGGCCATGCGAAGGCCTCCAGGGTCATTTCCCTTTTTGTCGCGATGCACCAATGAAGTGCTGGGAGGTATAACCCTACTTTCCAGGGATGCATCCACGCAGCATGCTGAGTGAAGGGTCCACATTATGCATGTAAGCAGCCCTAAGAAGCAGACCATTAACAGCTGCCTTCAAATCATACTGACAAATGGGTATAGTGTTGATTAGTACCCTTACATGGTTAAGGAGTATACATTAAGCTACTGGGGTTTAACTAAATCTTGTGGTATTAGACCCGAGGGTATTTTAGTATCCAATCATTCAGCCTATTTTTAGGATCTAGAATCTTATGTTGCCTATACAATCCCATGTACCAGGGATACCAAGTAGTAAGAAACATCATTAAAACCCTCTTCCTTTTTTCATAAAACCTCCTTTCGTCTTTATATAGAACATAGCCCTTGATCTATGACATATATCATTTTAAAGAGCAGACGCCTCCACTCTATACAGTGTATGACAATGAAAAATAATCATCTCGGTGATCTATCTAGTTTCTGCTCAGAAAACTGTCCAAATATTATATTTTGTCATGGACCTTTTAGATAATTCGAATCATTCGGTCCTAGGAACAATCGTCTGGTCAATAAATCCAGCCTATCCAAAATGTACAGATCTTTGCTTCAACACAAGTGCAATTCTTTTTGTGACTTCTGAGTGAATTATGAATCAGTTCTGCCTCCGTCAGGCCTGACTCAGTGGATCAGTTTAGAAGCATTTTGCTGGATAAATTATGAAACTGATCTTGAGGGTAACCCTCACCTGTTGGTGGAAAGTGCTAAACTAAAAATTCTCTGTATAGTTTATATCCATGACTTTCTATGGGAGGAGACAGTTAATGTACCCTGGGTACACACAGAGTCACATAGCATACACATTTGCACTACCTTAAAAACTCCCATATAAGTGAGGGGTTCCTGATCTCAGCATGCGTCTTATAGCCCGGGTTTCACAACATAGATGATGGCACAAAGAAAATAATAGCATAAGCTACACGTCGTAATTCTGGCATAAATTCAGGATGCGCTTATAGAGGGGTCGAGACCAATACCCTTTTTGAATTTTGCTGGGGCTGTCTGCCTTCTCCCTATAAAATATCCTCTTCCAAGTACTAAAGTGTAACCATCCTCTCAGCACATATCGATGCATATCATCAGTACCAGCTCCAATCACGTTTCGAACAAGATAGTCTAAACTGACCAATGACGGGGCTTAATTTGGGTGCATATAATTATATGCCATAGACAAGTTTTTATCCTATGCTTGGAACCAATGCACGGGGTGCATCTTATACGGTAGGTATTACGATAGTGCCAATGGCTAACAGTGCCTAGCCAGGGCCATTATAACAGCAGGGGTCCTGGGGTAAGACCTGCCAGGGGCAACACCATTCACACACATATACACTTATTACATACCCCTTCAACACTGAGGTTAACCCTGTCTTGGTTGGATGGTGTTTGTGTGGATAATCCTTGTCAGGATACATGAATCAAGCCCTTGTGAGTAACTTGTCAGAGCTTTCTCTGTGGATTGTACAAAACCTAAAGTGTTGTAACAAACTGACATGAAGTTTCAAAGGAGTGCAAATAGGAACATTCATCAGTGATACACTGGAACATGAGGAGAGCAAACTAATATGAGCCTGGAGGCATTGATGCAGGATTTAAAGAGTTAGTGTAGGGAGGTGAGTTGAGTGGGTATAGGAGGATTTATGAACTCAAATCCTGCTAAATCTGCCCAGAGTCATACCTAGAACCATACCCCCTCCCTCCCTCCCCCTCCTACGTCTCTCACCTTGAATGTGTGGCGTACCCTGGTCCACCCTTATCATGACACAAGGAACTTAGCACTGGAGGAACGAAAGCACGTTCGATGTCAGCTAGCCATTGACTAGTTGGGATGAATTGAAATGGCGACTAAATGTTTTAAACAAGTCAGAAATGTGTATAATCAGCTGAAGCTGACAGCACGGACATGTCTTCCTAGCAACAACATGCATTGCGTTTTCTTTTTGGATTAGAATACTATGTCCTTCATGGAATAGGCACTGGAGCCTAGCACACTTATCATCTAATGGCGTTTGAAGATTCAAAAGTGTTTATTTGCCAATAACATCACAAAATATTGGAGCCCTTTTCAAAGAAGAAGATATATATGCATGTTTCCCGAGGACAAGGAAGAAAGCTCCATAACAAAGATATGAGTTGATTGGAGCTTACACATTTCTGGAACAACTCACCGATTGCCTGATTTTATTTCCTGTCAAAAAGGAATAGCAATGTAGGGTCTATTTCAGAAAGGGATGGCAATCATCGAAATGTTCAACATGGGATGCATAACTCGATTTTAGAACATTTTTAGCAATGACTTAGCCAATGGGCAGTGGCTTTCTTCATTTTGTGTGATTATGGACATTATTATCGCTTTGTTCTCTGCCAAATATGACTGTAAGGGGATCTGCACTGCAGGCAGTTTTTGGAATATTTTAAAGGGCCGTGACCGCGTATTTTTGTAAGCTCTTGATGCCATGCCAACATTGTTAGGAACATTACAAAGAGCGAATCTCATATTTCAAAGAATATATCAAAACAATTAATATATACATGCACAATGGATTTCTTTCAGTCACATTTCAAAGATTATATTGATGCATTGCCTGCCTAACCGAGCAGGGCAGCAACTACTCAAGGAACTCTGGTCCACTGGGTTGCTTGTAACTTAACATTGTGCAAACCCTCAAACAGGCAGAAACCCTAGTGCCTCCTTGAGTTTTGTACATGGTATTTGCACACCACCTGACCATTCTCAAGTGACTTAACCCTTTACCGTCATATGTTTGGTACCAACAAAGGGCCAACACTCAACTCAAGTTGAACCATTTTCCTCCTTGCTTTCTATTCACCCATCACCCAATATGCTGGTTATTAGGCCTATGGGACCAGTTGTAAGGGCCTTTGAGGCTGAGGATTGTGGGTCTAAGACCAGGCCTCCTCAACAAGAGCATAATACGGGGAAGCAGGTACGGTCTGCCAGCCTTTCCCACACACCCTCTCTCCATTTAGTGACCAGGAGAGGTAGTAATGATCATAACAATATGCCCAGGCCCTTAACAATAGGTGCAGCAACCCAGCATTCTAATCAAGTACACGATGTGAAAGTTTTCAACATCAAGGCCAAAATTAGAATTAAACCCAACTTGGTGAAGAGAGAGGAGGGTGGGACAAACTGCCAAGCTTTACCTGTGATACAGGTGACAGGTCCGCCTGTGGCACCTGATGTAGCTAAACATACAGGCACTAAATTACCTGCACAGGTAACCAGGGCCAATTCACAACTATCTATTACATCTATTGGATCATCTTCTTCCACCCACCACCAGTGCCCTACCATCATAACATCTACCCCGAGATCAACACCCTCTTTGAAGGCAGAAAGGTCTCACCCACCCACTGCTGAGCCATTAAGGCACCCCCGGGACAACTATTACAGGAATGCCCACTGCAAAACACCTAAGGACAATCTTCACATAAATAATTATGAAAACAAGAAAGTAGCCAGCCCTGGAGGGAATACCAGGCCTAGGACACTGACAGTGCTACTTAGGGTTAAGGGTCATCCCTCCTCTAGGGGCTCCCAGCATCCAGGTGGTAGCATCTCCTCCTGTTCCACCTATTCCACTACTAACTATAGGAGGGTATTAAGGATGGAGCCCCAGCAGTGGCCTAGGGACAGTGCCCCTATAGACAGAAACTACCTGAGGAGGGTTATACCCCTTAAGGATGCCTTCCATCGGGAGAACAACAGCCAGATGGCAATAGCCCCAGTAAAACCTACACCAACCACCTTTGCCAAAATCATAGTAAAAAAACCAAAGGTAAGATTTCAATATGATACCAATTCTAGCTATTACATTCCTTGGCATCACCCTAGGCATGGACCTTAATACTTATATATCAAGCCAACCCAGCCTTGGCTCTTCATGAAATATCAAAAAGATAAATTATAATCCACCAGGCTTAGCCACGACCACTTAAGTTATGTTTAGGTAGTGCGAATAAACCGCATGGTTTTGGGTTTAGATCTTCAGTTAAAGAGAGTAGTAGACGTGAAGGAAGAACTCAAAATCCCTTCCCAAGTACATGTACTCTATGGTGCATTACCTTATCCAGAAATAGCTATACGTTATACGGTTCCTACTAAGCACATGGAAACCTTTAGATTTGAATGCTCCTGTACTGTTCACGGCAAACTGAGCTGTGTGCTAACCCAAAATATAAAAGTGGTGAGATTTCTTTGCCTCACAAGATAGAGGTGTCTGAATCCACCACCCCAAACCCACCGACCCCTCCTCGTGTTAAACAATGACCACTCCCTAATGAACACTCCTGTAAATGTTAGGGAACTTATGGTTTATATACAGTCATGGTGAGAAAAAGTGCTATAATTGCCTTGTTTGATATTGGGGCCGTTATGTCCTTATAGAGACCCATCATCGCTTGAGACTGCAGTCTAAGACAGATACACTGCAAAAATGGTGTATCATCGACTACACATTTAGGAAAATAACACTTTTATTCTAAATACATAAACATTTTTGCTAAACATGTTCAGACATTTAGATTTTAAACAGTTGAATATTAGGTGTTTAGATTTAAACATCAATATGTTTAGATACTTGGATGTCAAATCCACACCAGCTAGCAGCACTACCTCTGAATGGACTATCTGCACAAAGTTATAATCACTTGTTGTGACAAATATCCCCAAACTCCTTGTTTATCATAATGTCATTTAATTAAATGTTATGAAAATAGACACAACAATAGAAAATTAACTAAATTCAACTAACACCACCATCATTATCATAGAATAATCGATGAGCTCCATAACTTACACCTATATCATGTCATTTTGTAAGGTATAAAGCAATGTCTTTCCTGCCAACCTGTTGTACTTTCTCAAGTCTCCTATTCTAATGCAGTGTGTACATATATGTGTATATAGCTGTGGCTGACATTTTTTGAGATTTTGCAGTGCAAATACCTGCTAATGTCCTCCAGTAAATGAGAAAACAAACAAAGGATATTCTTTTAAATGGATACATGTCTGCAAACCCTTACTTCCCACCAAATCACTTAGACATCTAAACACAAAAAATCATAAACATCTAAATGCAAAATTTCATCGATATCTAAACACAAATTTTGAACCTAAACACCTAGATTTCTAAACACTTGAGCTAAGCACATTGTTTGGCTAAACATGTTTAGGAAATTAATGTGATTACAAAAACGTTGCAAGAATATGTTTAGAATTGTGTTTAGGTTCTAAACACCATTTTTGCAGTGTAACAAAGGCAGAGTTACTCCGTCTATTTAGTTGGGAGCATAAAACCTTACTCACAGTTTATGGTATGTTTCTGTTATCATCATTAGTGCCCCTGCTAGAGGAAAGAAAAGGGTAATGTTGTTGGATTTTAAGAGGTTTTAGGTTAATCAGCATGCCGGGGGCAGTTTCAAAATGTTTAGATATTTAGTAGAGTCATTATAATGCTTAGTATAACCGATTTAAAAGTGCCAATTTTCTAATATGTCAATCTGTTTCAGAACTATCAAAAAAGGGTGATGCCTATATTGAGGTGTGTATTTCTCCTATATTAAAATAGCAACCTTTGAAACAGATTGATACATTAAGAAACTGGCCATTTTAGGCTGTTCTGACTTCGAAATGTGGTTATATTCGAGCTTATAAGTTCTGACAATGTTTCTTTAAACCATTAACATTCTCTATAGACTAATTGTATGCTATTATATCCCTAGTAGGTATATGTAGGCATTTTGAAAATGAATTGGAATAACTACCCAGCTAAAAGATATCAAGTCACTATAAATTCTGGTGGATATGTGTGTAACATATATTTTACCACCATCTGAATAATTTCATAGGAAGTACATATTTTTATTTCCTCAATATATTCTATGTGTACCTTGGAGGTGCACATGAAAATATATTTTGAAACAGGCAAAAACAATAATAATTCAGTTAATATAAGAATTCTTGGTGACATTAAATCCGTTCTGAAACAGATTAAATTTGGCTATAATAGAGAGATATTAGGCACTAGGGCATAATTTGGTATAGCAGACATGAAAATATTAGTAGCCTATGCCTCATTCACAGACAAAAAAAACTTCAGTTATTTCAGGCTGTTTAGATGGGAATTTCATCTCTCCATCATGTTTTTGGTTGTAGGTAAATCAAAGTGTTATTTACCAACATGGTTACCTGTACTCGGAAAATGGTACTTATTCCCCCTGAAATAAGGTCCCTTTTTGCAGAACTATTACTGGATTTTACACTCAAGTCTACCTCGAGTCGGCCATCCCTCCAGCGAGAACAAAAATGTGTATGATGTGAAACAGTTTTTTATCTGATGGTTGAATGACAATAATTCAATTAGTTGGCGCTGTTCCATCAACATTATGCTCATCTGTGTGTCCCCTGAGGAGGTGGTCGACTCCTGGTATGTTGCCGACTTAAGGTGAACCTCCCCTATATTTATTTAAGAACTGCATTTCTTTAAATAGCAGACACAAAGTTATGTTCAAGCCATCACAGGTACTGCAGGCCCAGGAAGGCACTTGCAGAATACCAGTAACAATAGGTATGATTAGCATTTGTTGTCTTATATAGTGCAAGAATGCTGTAACTGATATTTTGGCAAAAACATATATCGACCCGTCTCTACCGATTATGCAAGTACAGAAGCTCTGTATGATTTGTGTGCCTATAGGCCACAGTGCAATATTGTTGTATGAACTTGGTACTACAGTAACTAGAACACTTCTTTTGCCTCTGCTGCAAAACTTGACAAATGCAGTGAAAACCTTCTTGCACTAAAGTGACCTTAATCTTTTAAAAAGAAACCTAATCCAACATTAACCCTGAGTAGAAAGACGTGAATCTAAACCTACCTTCTACCTGCTGTTGTCACCTACATCCCATCCCAGCATCAGCCTCAGTCCCAGACTGGATGCCTTTTTGACCTCTGGCTGCTTCTTCGGCTGCTCAGATAACTAGCCCTAACCTGATGTCCACACAGCCTATAGTACACTATACCTCTCTCAGCCTCATATACTGTCATGTATAGGGTCTGGTGGACTGCATATCTGAAAATTCAGGGGCTTATTCAAATAAAACAATGTTGTACAATTATTTCATTTTCTTCCACCTTTTGTTTTAACCATAACTATATAGCTCCGTTGGCTGTTTTGTGGAAGGGTATGCCCCGATGCTATGATGTACTGATTGGCATATTAAAATATAATGATCAGCTCGAGTTGAACAGCAAACAACAAGAATTGCATACAAACGATCGTCTATTTGTTTTAATAGAGGCAAGCAGATATTTTACCAAAGCTGACTGATAAAAGTTGGCCAGATTTTAATTAGATTTGCGAGAAATCACGGATCAACTGCCAGAGTCTTTTATGGTGTATTCCTGATACATTTCCCCGCGATTCCAGATTTTTTTTTAAATTTTGATCAGAAGATGGTGGAAATACATCGGAAACGTAACCTGTTTGCTCCTTATTCAAAATCGGGAATAAATCGCCTTCGTTGGAACTTGGATACTCCCTTTAGCGTCAGGCAAACTATATGTTGATACAGAAGTCGTCATCCTTGTTTACAAAGAAATAAGACCAAATGAAAAACTTTTTTCAGGTAGCACCTGGGGGTCCATACAAGGTCTAACCTGTTTTCATTGTATTACCAAGCAATCTGTAAAAAGAATATAGTATATTACAGATAAAGTGAGAGCAATTTAAGGTACGATACAAATTTTAATATTAGCATCATTAGTGGATGAGAATGTATTTTGTAACACGAAAACCCGCACATTTGATTTTTGGTTCCCTAACCCATCAGACCATGCAGCTTAATTTCCTTATGATCTTTCTTTCTGCTGCGTCGCCTAAATCATTTCCATCCTAGGTATCTGTGATAAGATATCATCTTGACCCTTCCCTACTTGTGGGATATGCCAAGGTGACGTCACAGACTGTAATCAATCATTGATAACCAAGAAAACCACATCCCTAATTGGCGGCCACTCCCTCTGTGTGTGTCCCTAGAAGACACGGCATGTGCAGTGGTGCGTGACGAGCCATAGACTAGTCAGTAACAGCTGACCGACCAGGGAGGGGCTTGGGTTTGATGGAGCAGTTTATTGCCTTTATCTTAGAAACACAGGTGATGAATAGGAAGGGAAGGAAGTTAAGACCCGGGCTTTAATCAAGAATGGCATAGGCCTTCTTGTGTTTTTATTGGCATGATTTCACATAATATACCAATGATGAGGTGCTAGTGAGGCTACTCTGTAGCACCTTATTAGTATATCATGCCGACTCTCCCCCAGTGTGTTAATCTCAAGGTATCTGCATTCATTAGTCATGGGGGGCCATATGCATGATATATCAATGCGCCATCAGCCCTTAAGAGATCAAGGTAAGGATGACAATGGCAAATTGTGATTTTCTTCTTATGGCAAGCTTCTGCCCTTACTCACATGTTGGTTTAACATCTTAGCTGAAAAACGTCAACCTATCCAATTCAGAATATGTACAGTGTTCCTTTTAGGTGGATTTGCTTTAATCTTAGCTGAAAAGGGGGTTTAAGGCCAGAGCCCCCGATGAAATAAAGATCATATCTGAAGAAGGGGGTTTAGGTCACAGCCCCCAATAAAAAGGCTTGTATAAATGAAGTCCACGACCTGCAAGGATTGGGTAAGTGCACATAAAATATACGGAGTGATGTCATTAAACTTCTGGAAGCTTGTTGCCCGGACATGTGAAATGTTTTCCCAGAAGATGCAAGACACTGGGCTATATTGTGTCCCCTATGGACACAAGGTCACCCGCCTCAAGCATGGCCGGTGATCATGTAAATCACCTGCAAGGAGACAGATGATGAACCGCTGATAACAAATAAGGTGACCACCGATTCACGGCCGTCAGTCACTGATGGACGGAGTAGGAACAGTATCCTTAGCCCTCCTCGGCTTTCTAGTTCAATTAGAGCTTAGAGTAGAATTATTTGCTTTTGCAATTAATCCCAAATCATTTTAAATACACTGCACATGTGCGGCCGACAGGCTGCAACCATTGCTGTGTGTGATGTCATGACCTCATGACCTAGTTGGACCTGAAAACGAGGCTAGGTGAAATCAGCAGCCTGTTAAGGTCCAAATGTCATCAGTGTACGCTGTAGGCCGATGTGTGTTCCGTACCTCCACGAGTACGCACTGCGCCGAGGGTCGACTTTTAGGCTATCACCAGCGCCTGCGGCGCTGCTCGCACGAAAAGAAGTGGCGCCACCACGCGCCAAAAGCATTGCAACTCCTACTGTTGTAACTCTGTGCTTGTCACACAACTTCTACTGTTTTCTAATTTCCTGGGTCAGTTTCGCTGGTTGCTGTCAGATAGAGTATGAGTGGCCAACTACGGGAACATCCAACGTCAAAGCTGACGACTTCCGTGGTAGCCGTTTTATATAAGTAGTGCAATCAGTGGTGGGAGCTAAGGCACGTGACTGCTGTCAATGAAGCTGATACTACATGGTGTCCTCACACAGTTATTGCCCAATGTTTACCACTCACTTGTCTGTGGTCTGACAGGTGGCAGCACTGATGTAAGTCCTGACGCATTAGGGCCGGGTATAGACCTTCCCTTTGGTGTTTTCTATTAATGCTCTATTACCATGATTGAAATTCTTAACCTGAGATACAGAAATAATTTTTTGAAGGTTCGAGAGAATTTCATTGCCAGGTCACAAAAACAGTACGTTAATTGGTAGAATAAAGCAATGTCAAAGACCTTACAGGATTCCTAAAAGATTTTCAATCTGCTTGAGCACATCGCACATCAGGAACATGAACATGGGGAGAGATTAGGTTATAACATAATGGATTTAGATAAATCTTATAGTACATGAATATGAATACAAGATACACCGTCAGATCCGTAACCACAACAATAATCCTGCCCACATCATGAAGACAAAACCTGATTAGACTATGGTGGGATTGGAAACTGAATTATTTATTCTTCGCCTTGTCCTCCCCCACTAGCACCGCACACAGGTACCTACCCCTCAGGGGGTTCCAGCCATCACCCCTAGCAACAGAGCCACAACCAAGTGACTGGTTATGACTGGTAAAGTTTTATGATAAGATGGGATATTTATAAGGACTTTGCACGACAATCCTCATATCGAAATGTCATAAATGATGAGATATAAATCATGGATGTTCTCTCAGCTTTGAATCGCATTTAAACTCTTCATAATGTTTGATTAACTCTCAAATGTTGATTCTGAGTAAGTGATTATGAAACTGATATGGTATGAATACTTTGATCTTCTAGAATTTGCTTTTAGGGTTAAGTTATCAGTATTAGCAGGAGCTTGGCCGAGACCCTCCCTCGGTGGACACAAGACAAAATTCAATTACCCTGTGTGCATTATTTATACCAGCTAAGGTGCGGATGGTGAGGTGGGACTCAGGTGTGTGTGAGGGTTAGGGGTCGGGGGTGTTAGTGGTGGGCATTTGGAAAAATTGGGGTGTGATTTGTTGAGCTTTAAAGAGCGAGTCACCCTGAACCTTCATAATGGGCAATGCTAAAGGCAGAAGTCCAAGAAGTCTCTACTTACTGTGCATGGCATGTCGTATACAGTCTTGCGGCAGTGTGGTCTGTCTTTCCTTTGATAACTTTAGAATATCATGACTAGGTCAGTCACTAGATGACCATCATACAAGACAGAAGTAGGAGAAAGAAAATACAATTCCTAGATGTACAAATAAAATTAAACATGAAAAATTAATAGATACTGTAAAAACAATGGTTGAATCTACAAAGGATCCCCGTAAAACTAAGCAGTGAACCACAGTAATTGAGGTCCCACATGTAGAATCTCTGTGAAAACATTGACGGATCTCTGGCCACTTTGGGAGAGGGATTCCATTGTTATTTTGACGACATTTTTTTTTTAAAGTGATGATAACAACCTCATGGTTGCTATAGAATGCTCAGTCCCTAAGGTGTGTCTGGGTGAGAATGGTAGTGAGTTAACATTGCCCCTTGGGTCTGGTCCAGGATTAGTTTACCCTTTAAGCACAGCCTTGTGCATTTCTCCCTCCATAATGCAGAAATACAGGAAAACGGAATTAGTTCACCAGAGGTCCAGTCATCCTGGCTGCCAACTCATCCACATTCAGAGACTGTCTCGGTGCATAACTGTTCATTTTAGGAAAACGAGCATCAAACTCCTGAGACATCATGCCGCTTTTGAAGGGTTAAGGAGGTTGGTTAGGTTATACACACTTAGTGGTGGCAGGTGGGAGCCAGGCTGAGCAATGATAGTATACCATGCCATGGAGGAAGGACAACATCAAAGCTCCTCCAACCACACAGGAGGATAGCCATCAGGCATCACCCTGCTTATCTGCTTTTCTCTATACATGGAACTTGCCAATCAGTGGAAACAGCATAACTTTTTGCACATTGACTGTTTTTGAGAAAGAAACGAAGTACCGCTCAGGACGAAAAATGCCAATCGGAGTTGCAATGCTGACATTATAACACAGTAAGAAGACCGATTACTGAGTACCTCCTTGGAGTGCTAACATTATCTAAGCTGCTTGAGTTTCAAAGAATGTTAATATAAATTAAGTTTCTTTTTAGTGATAAAGAAATCATAGACGTAGATGCAAATATCCCTGATCTTACGAACTATTGATTAACTCTGAGAAGTAACAAAAGGATAGAAATTCGCATATATATCAACACTACGATGTGATGTCACCTTTGATAGGAGACTTAGCCTAGTCCATATGTAATTCATATCATATGTGTGTTCTTTATTGCTAGGATACTGCGACTGACAATGATTTTAATTCTTACATAAGTATAAGATAATACATTACTTGGATACCATATGCAAGCATCCATATTGTCATCATTTGGATCGGCTAGTGGAAAATTATCCAGGCTAACACCCTGATGCCAACATTGGTCAAACTGGCTTTGGCATATCATGGATTCTTTATTCAAAATGAAAGTATTTGCTGGTATTGTCAACTGCTATAATATGATAGATTGTTCATCAATGTGAAAATGCAACTATGAGAAGGCACTTTTGACTGGCCAACTTCAGGTGGCTCATAAACAAGGCCTTATGAGGTTTCAAAAATGAAAAAAAACAGAAAGAGATAAAGATTCAGCATTTTTGCTGGGCTATACTTAAAGACAAGGAGATACTAAGTACATAACTCTTTAGCTGCTCACTTGGAAAACAAAGGGCTATATTTACTTACCTTTCTAATATATAGCTAGCCAAGAAACACCAAACAAATATCTCCTGTATTGTCAAGACCCTATATGGCTCTAAGCATGGGGACTGAAAGTCGTGGTAGGCGGGCGCGGAAGGCGTCCAACGACCTGTCAAGTAGCATGGGCATGCTACCAGCCTTGGACCCTGCCCCTGTGAGCAACTCAGAGCCCTTCCCCACCAACCTACAACGTACTCTGAGCAGTTCGGGGAATGGTTGGGCCCAGTTAAGGTCCTACAGGGGCCGTCCTAGGGCCTTCTCTTCCCTCCCAAAACTCTTCTCTACCGGACCCAGGAGCAGGGAGGCTGCAACAAAACCTGAACCTAAACGCCTACCCCCTCTGAAGCGCACCAACACTGTGGCACGATTCCTGGTCTATGCCAGGCTAGCGAAAACCTTTGCCACCAATACACTAGAGTCGAAAAGAGCTGCTATTCCTCCTAAAGAGAAGTTGAATAAGGACTACTGGAAGAGGGCTAAGGTGAAGGTAAAGAGGGATTCAGTTAAGGATGTGGTGGTACCCAGGGGGTTGAAGAAGGTTGTGTATAGGACTGGTAAAACATGGAAACTCAAGGCGACCGCATTTATTGGGGAACCGGGGAGGATGGAAGTTATAGACAAGGCGCTTAATAATGTCCTCAACAGCAGCAATAAGAAGGAGGAAAAAGAGGATGAACATAAGGTGAGAGTGTGTATGATGGAGGGAAATAGGGAGTGACAAAGAGAGAGCAAGAGAGAGAGAGAGAGAGTGAGAGTGAGAGGTTGAGGGAGAGAATGAGAGGCCGAGAGAGGGCGAGGATCAGAGAGAGAGAGAGAGAGAGAGAGAGAGGGTGACATGAGTTTAACAGATAATATGCATAAAAATGAGACTTCTCTACATGGTATGACTGAACACATCCACTACGATTAAAACTTAAAAATTGGAGTCATGGACCTTTACTACGACTGCTTTGTACAGTGAGCATTTGGTGAAGTAATTACATAGGCTCAGTCATACCAGTGCAATCATAACTGACCATTAGATGCAGGCCTGTAATGGCATTCTAGTGAGGAATTCAACTACTATGAAAGTTCTAACCATACCATCTTGAGAAATGCCTTCCAGTTTCTTCACTGTCCTGTGCAGAATCAGTCTTTATCTGAATCTATGTTAAAGCTCTTTCTAAACATGGAATAAATATGAAGGTGGTAGGCATATTTGGTGAAATCGTTAACACTAATTAATACCTGGTAGGCACTGTCCATGTCACTACAGAGGGCTGATAGTTGGATATGTTTGTACAATACATGCATACATTCATTAATCAATTTGCCCTATGGATTTGCAGTTACCATAATACACACCAGGGGGCTTTGGGTGGGTGACAAGGCAGTCCGATAAAGGTACAGGTAGCCAGGTAGTCAATTATGGTCCAATGTGAACAAATGGACGATTTAAACCCACCAGGAAGTGCATTTCATTGAAAAGATCAGGTTCTCATGACTGTTTCTGCTTCAGAGCAATGTCATGATTAAAAGGCAGTATTTTATCTTACTTAGATTTATTTGTTAAGAAAGAATGGTGTCCATATAATGTCTACTCAAAACGAATCTGGCATGGAAATAGGCCTACCTATACTTAGTTATGGTCATTCTTTATCAAGATATAAAGGTAGTTAATGCCAAATCTTTTCTACACAAAATATGTCTCGAATGCATTTCTGAAGGTGGTATGACTGAACACAGCCACTACAATTTGAAACCCTCAGAATCAAAGTGGAGGATCGAAGGTAATGTGCTATGACTTCTCTGTGTGATTAGAACTTAATCTAGCAATAACTTAGGGTTTGGTAGGGCAGTCGTACCAGTGCAAGCACTAGTAACCACTGGGTGCAGGGCGGTAAAGACATAAAACGGAGGGATCCCACTTTGATCTGCAGGGTTTTAATTGTACCATCTTGAGAAATGCCTTACAGGCCTGTTCTGCATTCGGCCGTAGGGCAGAGTGCAATGCGGACCGAAAGAAGAATTCAGAGGTGGGGACTGATCATAGTTAATCTTTACATGTATGTCAAGCTTTATTCATTCAAATCATACTCAATTATAATTCTGAAGACCCAAAATTGCCATCTGCTATGCCATCCTTTTTTTTTTTTGAACAACTTGAAACTTTATTGATCATAAAACATATGAGTTAACAAACAGATAGAAGAATATATATGGTAAATTCCTGTGTAATTATAGACCAAAAAAGTTTATGGGTCCTTGATATTAACTTTCTTCCTAGGTTATGTGAACCTCAACGAACCATCGTTTGGAATTCCCATGGATTATTCTATGCTGGGGTGCAATACTGGGGCTTAGTGCATTATCGATGAAGTCTGCGTATTGACCTTGACATAAAGTATACAAACATATTGTCGTTGTTTTTTTCATTTCATAGCAAATAGATATTATTATGAGTGGCATAGAGGCTATCATCATTTAACTCATCTTTCTGGAAGGCATTTCTCAAGATGGTACGACTAGACCCCCTTCAAGTCGTAGTGAGATCCCTCAGTTAAATGACATTACAGCCCTGCATCTAGTGGTTGCTAATGATTGCACTGGTGCGACGGCCCTACCAAACAATATGTAATAACTGCCTTAAGTGCTGATCGTACAAAGTAGTCTTTGTGTGTTACCTACGATCACCCACTCTGATATTGAGGGTTTCAAATCGTACTGGTTGTGTCTAGCAGTACCATCTTGAAAAATGCCCTCCAGAGGTGATAAGTAATAAAAGTGTCTTCAGTCATATTATGGATATTTGGTTCTCAATGACCAGTTCCTCATCGTTTCAATTCCAACATAATAATTACCGGTACATAGAAAATTAATCAATGCGTTTGTTAAGTGTGACCTGTATGACAAATGAGAAGGACAATAATTTTTATTCTCTAAAGGTTCACAAGTACCTGATAACACATTGCAATATCGTCAATAGACACCATTATCTGTACACCATACATTGTCTTAACATAGTAATTAATCCTCATGGCTGCGGTGATATAAGGGGCCCTTGTAATCACTGTTGGTATTTCCAACTGACAGACACTTTCTAACTGCACAGGAATGTAATTTTGATAAGGTTTAGAGATGTAACACAGGTACTTGAGATAGTGCTGATAACAATGCTGACCATTACTCTGATCTGTGTCCCCATTGACTGCCGCAAAGTAGCCTAACCTTTAAGGGCTGCCGGTCCATCAATGCATCATCCCCATGGGTCGTCATGATGCATGAATGCAACCCAGGTGGGTAACTCAGCATGCTGCTCCATAAACTTGAACCATCAACTATTATATAATCGGTAAATATACATTATATTTCCAATCGGATGACATTCAATTGTTAATATGCATAGAAAAGAGGCTTGGGCTATTCGGAACTAAAGAAGCCATTGGTGGATTCAGGGACAACAGGTCTTGCCCCATTCCAAATCAGAAAGTAAAAAAAGAAAGATAATGAGAGAGAGGAGTTGAGGGCAAAAAGTGGAATAGGCAATGCGAAAGTGTTTTCTAGTGAGTGGAGGCAGAGCCATTATATCTATTTTGTATGCCTAAATTCTCCAGAATGCACTATCCTAAATCTAAAACATCAAAAACCTCAGATCCCCCCCTCCCACCTTCTACACAACCCCGGTCCCTGCACTCAATTAGCATTTGTGACACCATCATCAATATGAAAAATGCGAAGAAAGGGGTGCTTGTTGATCATCAGCAATGTCCTCGATATTTCAGAAAAAAAGGAGTCAAATCTCAAGAAACATCCATAACAAGAAATGCTGTTGTGACCGCGTAAAAAAACGCCTCCCGCTGTTATTTTGTATTGTGAGACCTCATCACATGGGGCAAATGAAATCATCATAGCGCACTCCCGTACCGCTTCGCGGTACCGCCGCTACGCGGCGTGGGAGGCGCTAAAAAACAATGAAGCGTGTGTTTAAGCAGCTTAAAGGATCCACATGTTTAGGAAAAAGGGTGATTTGGTCAATAGATCAGTGTTTTCTCAAATAAAGGGATGTTTTTGGACCCTAAAAAATCAGTGTTTTTCATATGAATGCCTAATATCCATGGAAAAAGGAGGTCAATTTGAAAATACAGAACGAGGAGGTGTCTGTATATGCTGTTTGAGTGCAGGGACCGGGACACAACCACAGATGGGCCACTACCTCCCTGTGTTCCTATCTAAGTGTGTTGACATTATCATTGTGGGTCCATGCACTGTAGGAATACATTGACCCCTTATCACTGATACCATTGGTTGATCCATTAAGATGTGCCTGCCAATCAGACTATGTGGGAATTACCAAAGTCATCTTTAGTTAGGACCATATATACCGTATAGTGTCATTTATGTACCTGGGGTCTAGTTAGTGTAAGTGATATGTAACACATGCACTGAATGAGCGGAAAACAAGAATTGGGTAAGGAGCTGAGTGAGATAACCGTTAGTCATACCCAATACGAATAAAACCTATGGCACATGCGTATTCCACTGTGCCAATCATGAAATAGATTACGCATGCCCTCATATATGATGCAGCAAGTAGAAAGAATGCCCCATGGCCTTTTCTTTCTGATTGCCTCTCTCTTCAATACTTATACCTTATTAACCTGTAAAAGCTCATCGATTTCAAGTAAGCTGTACCCTGGCGCTAATTCAAGACCGACGCTCATTCAAGACGTAAAGTGCATTTTAAAATTTGGACACCCCTGTACCTCTGGTGCTTATTCAAGACCAGTGTTCATTCAAGGACCGGGCGCTCATACAGGCTAATAGAGTGCACTCATTTTAGATCTCGACAGTTATATGCACTGATACGGTACTTCGTGTAAGAGTCAATCTAGATAGGTCAGTTTGACAGGCACTCTTTACACTACAGTCTTTACATATACGTCACAGTACATGGATAAGCCAATGAAAAGTTATTTTAACATAGATCTCAGCATGGATTCGACAAGCCTTTCAGACTGACACTGTTTTGGACGATGATAGCTTTTCTTAGGCATAACCTCTCACAATGAAAGGAGGACATAGAAATGAAGAGCACCGAGAGGAGGAATTCTCCGATTCTGTGGATCTTGTTCATAACAATGGATCTGAGTCAATGACAGATGAAGTCCCCAAAAGGCTGCACAGAGGAAGGGGGGCTCATGGCACAACTCCCAACACTGCCACGAACGAAATATCTCCAACCTCGCCAAGTGCTAGAGAACTAAAGGGAAGACATGAAGGAGGCAGAAAAAGCCAGCCTGATCCGCCATGGCGGGAGGACACTGTGATACTAACCCTTCAGCGCAACAAGAGTGTCCCTAACCTTGATGACCATGTATCCAAAGGGGTGTCTTCACTCAGAAATGCTTTACTTCGTAAAGTGTGGACCTCCATTGAAAGAGACAGAAGGAGGGGTGGGAAGAGACAAAGTGTTAGCAATAAGGTGCTTCCAGGGCATAGTAAAGAGCAGAATCTGTTTCCAGGAAATGTGAATAACTCCTTACATGCTGGAACACAGAGGAAGCAGGCATGGGGAGAGGGTGGGGGACTCTCTCCAACCAATTCTCCTATTTCTAGAGCCTTTTCTAAGAAACAACCCAGGGCCGGCCCTCTGAGGAAGCACCAAAGTGTGTATCATGATGAGCCTCCCTTCATTCACAAAGATCAATACCACAGCAGAAAGACCTTATCATTTATACGCCAGGGACATGGGTCAACTAATGATATTGCTAATAAGAGCAGTCCTGGGCAAATTGTGACCATGGAAACAGCCATCCCTAAGAAACAAGCCCCAACTCGAAGACTGTCAGTAACCAGTGAAACGCGTCAACGGAAATCCAGCCTGACCTCGAGACATAGGAGGATGAGCTTCCGGGGTCATCATGGGTCAGAGGTCACCAAGGGGTCAGTGAGGGGAGCAGCTCAGGGTAAAGAGAACAGGTTGGAAGGTGAGCGGATTCTGGACAGGCTCAGGTACAATATCCTAGGTACTGTTCCTGGAGAGCAAAGACATGAGCAGCTCACTTTGACACTCTCCACCCCGAGGACGGCCCGTGAGAGGTGGGGAAGGGTTATAGAAGGTGGTAGAGGGTATAGGGGATGTGAGACGCCCCCTGGCGAACTGGAGGATGCACAACTGTGGTTCATGGGCACTGAAAGTAAGGTACTGAAAAATCCTGTTTTTACATTAGAGAATTTAGAATGACTTATCTGCCTTTGTGTCTATAGGTCAGTGCACCAATGCAGTGCTGGAATAACCAGCTGCAAATCATTTGTGTATCATGCCGATCCATGGAGGGTACATCAAAGTTGGAGAGTCAGCATTGTGCAGCCTTTCGATGGTTAACCCTGTATACATGACTGCTTATACCAACACTGTACTTAACAATACCATCCTGTTAGGTTTTTTTTCTTCCACCGACAGCATAAAATGAACCTCAGTGCCTGGTATAAGCTCAGGGCAATCGTGTGCCAAGGCTAGTTGAAGCCAAGGCTAGTTGAAGCATCACCAATGTCCTATATATATATATATATATATATATATATATATATATATATATATATATATATATATATATATATATATATATATATACCTGTATTTATCTTCATTTTCCTTTTTACCTTTTTACATTATTTTCATCGTTACCTATTAGGTATTTGAAATTCTCTGATTAAATTAAGATGAGGTTAATTTATGCAAACGTTCCCCCGATTTTGGTCTGACTGCGGCCTAGCCTCCTGACATAATCCTGAGTCACACCAATTCTAGGACACCTAACAGTGTGTATATATGATATTAGGCTTTGATTGGCGAGAGGACAGAAGGGAAAATCCAGCACATCTTCTTGTTTTTGTAATTCTATTTGTTTTATGGTTCTGACATGACATGACAATGGAAAGGTAAACGCTCAAACTGGTCATAAAATGGTGTCCAGATGGTAAGGCAACTAGAAAATAGCCTAAGATTTTAGAAATGTTGCATTCATCACAGGGATGCTATATGTATGGCCGTCTTGGTCATTTTCTTTGGGTTGGTTCTAATGACATTTCCTTGGCTTTCAGCCACTAGCGCGGTTTCGACAAGCAGTGAGGACGGTACAATTTCTCCTTAAAGCGACCCTTTCATCTAGGTAAGTTATTGACTTTACCTATTCAATTGTCCATGTTCATTATTGACCAGTTATTTCTATGTGCGTTCAGTGGGAAAAGCCATGAGTTTTAAATCATACAGTGAACGTCTTTCTCATCAGGTTGAGACGTCTTTGGAAGCACAATAAATAAATATATTTGTTCATCTTTACAGACGAGAAATTTCAGAAGGAATACAACTCAGGTATATCCTAGTAAGAGAAAAGATGAAAAACGCATTTTCAGGAATAGTTGCACTACCTAATATTGCACTATGACCATATAATTTGGACTTAAGCAATAAGATACAAATAGTTGAATAATATAGTTTCTTTTTGCCAGGGTTAAATTTGAATTTGTGACTGAGAAACCGGTTACATTGGAGTTTTGTGACTTAGAAACCAGTTACTTTGGAAATTTGGGACTAAGAAACCGGTTACATTTCACCATTCACATTGTATTTGGAGGAGTTTGTGAACAGAAGTGGTTTTAGAGTGGACATCACGAGAATGATACAAATTTGTTATTTCTAACAGTGTATAGGGTGAAGAGCATACATGAGGACCGAATCTCCACGTAGTGATTTTCAGCCTTTGAATCTATTGTAAATATTCTCTCGTATAAACCGCAGCTAGTACCAGAACCTGAATTAAAATTTGGCTTACAGGATCAGCTAAAAGAAGGAGTGTGGCTTATAGGAGGGTACTTTGCAATATAGAACAGTGCTAAAACTTCAATATTCAAGCAGCTGATGTGGCTTATGAGCTCCCTCAAAAGTCGGGGGTGCGGCTTATATGAGGGTGCGGCGTATACGAGATAATTTATGGTAAGACATAATACAGGGTAGTTTCGACAATGAGGTTATAAACTTACTATAAAATCCTACATTATACGCTGTGCGTTACAGACCATTTCAAAAGGCTACAGCTTTAGTCTTGGTTCCACTGCCCTAGGTCGGGAATTTCTGCTGATCCAAAGATACATAATATTGCAAAAGTATGGAAAATAAATCAGTCGGATCAGGAAAATGTAGAATGACCAATGGCGGTCGACCTAGAGAGCCTTCCTGAGTCTGCCAGGCTACATGGCGTTACAAATAATTATAGAGCAGGAGAAGATTTGATAATTTAGAGTCCCATGTGCAGCATGTATTTTTTCCTCAAACTTCGGTGTGTGACTTGCAGTACTGCTTATATATGGGTGCACCTTATACCTTGGGGTTTATTGAGCCATTGTCATTTGTCAATCACTGTGTGGAGCGAACAGACTTTGGGTTTTAAATTGCATGAATTAGAAAATTCTAAATTCTAGATCAACTGCAATAACCAAATGAATAAAGTGTAAAACATGGCTACACTGAAAACTTAAAACGGTAGAAACTAATCAGTGTAGATCACTATAGGGTGCTCAGTTTGATGCCGTCTGGGGGGAGTACCTTGTCATCATTTGGGTAATCATAAGTGATTACAAAGGGTCATCATATTGATTACCTTTTACAATATAGCTTACATGCTCAGATTGATAGGTGTACAGCCAAAATGGGTATTTTTTTTAGGTTTCCAATATGTTTGTATTCACCTGCCCCCCCTCCTGGTATTGGTAGGGTCTTTATTCTTGACCCTCCTTAGTATCATGATGTGTTAAATAGCACATAATATATCAATATGTATAACCAACAAGAATCATTTCCCCCAGTTGTTAATATCATTTCAGAGACAGGAGAGGTGTCTATGTGTAAAAAAGTCTTAAATGTCGTCTAAATTTTGGCCAATTTTTTTCTTTCTTGAATTAATTGAGTTCCTATGAAATGGTTTTATGATAACCTTTCATTTCACAGAAATGAAATGGATTAATGCAACTATTGATTGATAGCTTGCCTTAAGGTACTTCCTATTCTGTATTTTTGTATAGTGGAGGCCCCTAGTGGCAGAAGTATGTCATCAAAATGATGACTCTGGGTCATCATTTTGATGAGATGGGGTGATCATTTTCAAATGATGAACAAAAGTCATCTTAAATGATTACTTTTATATATGTATAGGTTTTCAGTGTATATTGGCAAGTAGCATCTTTAAGCGAACTATTCAAGAAAACATGATGCATAAAAGGTGTATTAGAACAATGCACCAAGACAGCAACATTGCATAGTTTATAACCTATAGATCTATTGGATATACACATAACGATTAGTGCTACTTAACACTTAGCCTAAGTTCATAGAATTTAAAGTTAAGAATTCCTCAACAAAATTTTACCAAGATCAATCATCGAAAGTGTTTGTTCTGGATTAGGATTATTATGCAAGAATAAGACAACCACGGTTTGCAGTAAAAAATCTATAACCAAGTTCATTACAATGTGATAAAACAGAGCCATCTATGTTGATGGTGCTCATATGATACAAAATACCAATGAATTGCTACATCTGTGTTTAACTATAAAATGATAATTAACTTCCGGTGCCCTTGGGGAGGATGGATGGGTAACTGAACTTTACAGGTCGGTTGTCAGTGGCTGTCTGGTGGTGATATGCACTGCTGTAGTGGCCTGGAGGTGTGCTGCACTGTGATTGGTTAGAGGTGCACCTGAGGGCCAAATGGTCGGGCTTGCCTGAGGTGGGAACAGTGTGTACTGCAGCAAAGAACTAAGCACAGTGTAAGCAGTAGTGTGATTGGTTAATAATACACAAAAATATTCAGCAGTGAATGAAGAACACATAAGGGAGGTTTACATTCAATAGAGGAGTTTATGAAACCGCCATATTGGTGTTTGCTTTGCTGCCACATTATAAGTAATCAAGAAACTACTTACAATTACTGCCATACCATTTTACTTTTGTACTTATCAGATGCTCCGAAACTATCTTAAATCTCTTGAATTGTGTATTGATAGACATTCTTCTATCTGACATTACCTCGAATATCCAACATCTCTCTTATGTGATTGTAAACAGGCACCATGTTTACACCCGCTTAAGAAAGAGGGATGGGTAGAAATTGCCCAGACCATGAATAATATTCAGTCTAAGGCCAACATGTTGTCCTTTATCTATGATAACAATCAAACAGAGGGAAGGATAGAGGTCTGTGGCATGACACGTGTCTTGTATATCAATATTGCTATGGTTACAGACAGGAAGGACAGAGGTCCGAGGCCCGCCTTCTGTCCTTTGCCCAATACCAGGATGAGCTGGAGGCCACCAACAGTGCCATCTATGGGACTGGTCTGACATTTAACCCATCTGAGTACAAGGCGGTAAGAGAGGTAAGTAATTGAAGATAAAGCTAGCCTAACATTGTAAGAGGAAAAGACTGCAAAGTGATTACATTGACTTTATACATTTATGTTTTGTTGTCATAGCCATTTTTCGCACACTTATCATGACACTTAGACCTAATGATGGATACAGATTTCAATCTTAATGTGTGTTTACCACATGCATGCACGCAGGGCTGCATTTATGGTGCTTCAGATAAACTTAGTTGATAGCTTAGGACTGTTTGTAACAGCCACATCATACACTGCAACAATGGTGTTTAGATTTTAAACATGTTTAGGTCTAAACACGTTTAAAACCTAAACATATAGGTCAGTTAGGTGTCTCATTGACTACACATTTAGGAAATGAACACTTTTATTCTAACTACATAAACATTTATGCTAAACATGTTTAGATGTTTAGAGTTGAAACAGTTGAATAATAGATGTTTAGATTTAAACATCAATATGTTTAGATACTTGGATGTTGAATCCACACCAGGTAGCAGCACTACCTTTGAATGAACTATCTGCACACAGTTATAATCAATTGTTGTGACAAATGTCCCCAAATCCAATGTTTATCATGTTTTCATTTCATAGAATGTCATGTGAATAGAAAGGGCAATAGAAAATTGACTAGATTCACCTTACTCCACCATCATTAGCATAAAATAATCAAAAAGCTTCATGACTGACACCTATTTGATGTTATTTTGGAATAGATAAGGCAATGTCCTTCCTGCCAAGCTGTTGTACTTTCTCAAGTCTCTCATTCTGATGCAGTGTGTAATACATGTACACATATATAGCTGTGGCTGACACCTTTGGCGACTTTGCCAAGTAAATACCTGCTGATGTCCCCCCAGTAAATGAGAAAACAAACAAAATATATCTCTTTTTTTTAATGCATACATGTCTGCAAACCTTAACTCTCCATCAAATCATTTAAACATCTAAACACAAAAATTCATAAACACCTAAACACAAAAATTCATAGATATCTAAACACAAAGTTTTAACCTAAACACCTACATTTCTAAACACCTGACCTAAGCACATTGTTTGGCTAAACATGTTTAGGAAAATAATGTGATTACAAAAACGTTGCAAGAATATGTTTAGAATTGTGTTTAGGATCTAAACACCATTTTTGCAGTGTAGAACATCTTCCTGTTCTTGCTGAAGCCAAATGTCTTCTGAGTGTCTTAACCCTCCAGAGTCTGTATGGTGGACAGCTGTCGCACTGGCAGCAAGAAACACATTGGTATACATTGACCCTGCTTTGCCTCTAATGCAGCAATGCATCATGATATGCACATCAATAGAGTGTTGGTGAGTGGATGGATGCATCAGTACCTTATTGATGCATCATGCTGACCATTGTGCATGATGAACTCCTGCATTAGCAGTTCCTACAGCAAAATCCTTCCTGTAGACAGATTTTTTTTAAATAAAGACCTTGGACATATTTCAGATCCAGCTGAGTCAGGAGAGTAAGGCGGTACTGAGAATGGAGCCTGAGGACAGAACAGAGGAACATCTGCGGCTTGCTGTGGTCAACCTGCAACAGGCCGTCAGCGCATTTAGTGAATACCCTACAAACATCAAGCACTCACTGGTACGGGTGGGATGGTATGAAAGGTTAGTAGGCTATAATGTCACCTCAGTGAACATCACTTACGCATGAACCGCATCTGAATAAAGAGAAATCTTATTGAATAGCATTTCTCATTCAAACTGACTACATGCCCATGGGACCGTTTTAGCCGAACTGACCGCTAATTGCATAATTCCCCCAACACATCTAAAAAACCAAAGTCATAATTGCTTTTGAAAATGAGCATTGTACTATTAATTCAGAAGGGATGGATAGCTATTAAGTACATGATTAAGCACTATCATTAATAATCCGGAGGTGTCACCATTGCATGCTACCAATACAAAAGGTAACTTTCCACGCTTGAACCAGTTTTAACCTAACTGCAGTAATTGACATATGATTGACTGAGTGGTGATGAAAAAATAATTATTTCCCTTAGGAATATGATTAATTAGCATTAAGTGATCATTTCGTGAGTTATCTATGTTAATTACATATGATTACATATATGAGTAAATCACACATTCCTAATGAATCATAGACATTAGTCATCATGGTGATGTGCACAATACTCAATGTAAAGTATTAATTGATTGCATGGAGTTTCTTGGAACGAATCACAATAATTGATACATGCGACACTGCATAGGTTAGACTCCCTTTCGGAAGGGAGTCGAAGGTGACCTGGACTCTCATTTAGAGTAAAGGGGCGTCAATCTGACTCTCCTTTTGACTCCCTTTATTTTCTCTGTGAAGAGGCATAGGAAGCAAATGTTTATTGTTGGGCCCAGGAGTCTCGTTGGGGGGGGGGGGGGCTCTATACTTCTATACAGGCTTATACAAATAGGGGACCTTCCCATTATTGTGGGGCAGGCCACCCTCTTCCCCCCCCCCCTTCCATTTCCCCTATGACACATGTAAGCACTGGTCTTTACTGCACTTTAGTGGAATTGAATGGTTAAAGCACACCAGTGATACCAGTGACTGTTGGTATTTTTCGATCGTATAGATTCAGGCCCGGTTCACAGATGGTCTACAAGAGTTTGGCAGGTTGGCAGGGAAGAGTATCAGTTAAAGTCTTAAGTGTTGGTTTTTGCCCAATCTGGAAATATCAAAGATCTTAGGCACAAGCAATTATTTACTTTTTGCCACCTTTCATTGTCATGCATGAAAACAGCTGATGCGAGTAACCTGTATATGCTACAGCATCAAGACACCATACAGGGTTGTTGCACACCCAATGGTCAGCGTAACACATCAATGTATACACAGTGTTTGTAAGTCACTCGTCAGCACTTCATTTGTGCATCAAGCACACATACACACCAACTATAGAATAATTTAGGCAATGTCCTATCCTTTGATGGCTAACTCTTACAACCTTCTAAGTGAATACTTCTGTCATCGTTTGGGGCTAAGTTTGGTGAAAAAGCACCTAATCAACATTAAGATGGCGGTGGATGCACTCAAACAGACTCTGATATTCAGGTACTAACCCTAAGAGTC
This sequence comes from Acholoe squamosa, assembly GCA_949317995.1. NCBI lineage: Eukaryota > Metazoa > Annelida > Polychaeta > Phyllodocida > Polynoidae > Acholoe > Acholoe squamosa. The sequence continues at coordinate 13,791,748 of OX439042.1, forward strand.
CACTAACTCATGTTTAATTGTTGCAATAACGCACTGATGCAGTGCTGGGACTTTTACTCAGCAGGGCTCAAGGGAGTCCTGAAGGGCTAGTATACCTGAAGCATCGGCATCATGCTCTATTGCTCCATTGTGAGTAGACTTGCCGGCATTGGTTCATGTAGTAAGTGCCATCTATGCATCACAACTACTGTTATACCCATGGGCGTGTACTAGTTACCAAGTTGAGTCGTGTAGTTGTTATCTATGTACTAAGGAGAGGGTGTGACACTCAAGTACCTTTGCTGCCCTCTGGCAGCTCTATTCCCATGCATTGTCATTGGTGACAGAGGTGAGGGGGGACTTTGCCAAAGTCCCCCCTCACCTCTGTCTTCTATGGTTATGTGTATAGGAAATAGTTCAAATGGTATCTGCCAGAGGGCAGCAAATGTCCTTGAGTGGCCGAACCTCTCTTAGTATTATGAATAACACATACACAGTCTCAACTTGGTATTGAACTAGTACACGCCCATGGTTATACCCATGTATAACGCATGTCTTAAACGTGATGCACCTTAGAGAAGCAAATTAGTTAAGGGGACACTTTTTTCTAAATTGCTCCCAACACTTCTCTGTTCTACACTGTTCTATACAGTGATATTATAAAGGGATAGGGGAGGCCCTAAGGTACCGTACCTATACAGTAGGTCTTGAAAATCAAATTGATTAGAACAGACGTTATACAGCTTCTAACAGTTCTGTCTAATTTGTTCTCTTGCATCTGCAAAGTTTGTGCGCGCCTTATTACAATACCTTATATTGAAGGGCTGATACACTTTCACCTGGTCTGCATAATGCACCAATGGGGTTCTGAGGGAAAGGAATCCCCAGCACTTTATTGATGCATCCTGACGCCCATAAGGCAATCAACCATTAGCAGCCTTAGAGGGTTAGCTTGCGTTAGCTGTTACGTAGATGCTACCGGGGCCTAAAAAAGGTTTGTTTCCCGTTACCCGACCGACCATAGCAAAACAGGGCTGATTCCTGGAATAATGTTTCTTTTTATTTTGGGAATTTTGGTCATTTTTTGGCAGTTTTTAGGGATTTTTCCCGTAATTTTCATATTTCTTTCCATCACTTTTTCATGGACCTTATCTAGGTCCTCATCTATTGGTATAGAGTTCATAACAGTCATTCATGTCTTTTACATGTGCTTCACATTTCTTGTGTTTTTCATAATTCTACTGTAAAATCTTAGAATCCAACATGTCTGCCCATACATTTCTATACAAAATCAAAAAAAAAATAAAAAAAATAAAAAACGACCTACCAACCCTAGATATTTGAGGCATGTAACTGGAAACACAACTTGATTTTTTGGCCCGGTTAGCTATTCATCAATAGAGATTATTGAATGGTAATCAATATAACCGGTTTAGCGGATCTATCTGGGATGTTCTATTCAGTCTCTCTCCATCTCACCCTGCCGTAGGTACGAGACTAAGCGGGTCATCATCAGACAAGGTCACCGTGCTGAGAACTTCTACTTTATCATATCAGGAACTGGTGAGTTTACTTTACTTTACTGAACCTCTGATTTCTAACAGGCACTTATTTGAATACCGCTATTAGTGTTTTCAATGCCTCTACATGTGTCCCCAACCCCTCCTGTCTGCTTTGAAATTCGGGGCCGAACAGTTATTCTGAGCCATTCTGAAACTAGGATAAAATAAAAACCGTTTAAAAAAGCAACACTTATTCAACGTTTTAAATAAGGCATCACAGGAGTTGAATTACATAGGATAGTTAAGTCGGCCAATTTCCTGTAGTTGGCCAACTATCGAAGGTGACAAAGAAATAAGTATTTTCCTGGGTGAATATTTAAAAGGATAGCAATGTTAATTCAGGGCCATAGTGATATTTAGGCTCCTGCAGGGTGGGGGACTCAATGTACATGTATATGGCTGACTTGGAGTGCATGTATACCCTACACTGTAAAAAAGTGATCCTTGTACTAAACAGTGAACCACCATAATTATATACATTGCAGTTAACCAGTATAGTTTTTACAAGAAGCCCCAGGTGGCAGTACAATGGTACAAGGCATCTCTGCAAAAAATGAAGACAAATCTTTGGCAACTTTCCATTAAGGATTTTGCCGTCATCTCAACAACATATTCTGTTTACATCATATAATATATCATGATGCAGCTTGGATTAAGGTAGAATTACGGGAATGGCAATAATCCCTGAAGTTCATCGATTAATCTTTGAATGTATCTATTTCCAGCTGTTGTCACGTTATTGGTAGTGGACCCCAGTACAGGTGAATCGTACGTACGGACTGCAGCCTTCCTGGGCAAAGGAAACAGCTTTGGGGTGAGTAAATATTACATCTAGTGACCTTTTCCTAAATGAGGCTGCCATTTGATTGGCCTAACCTTTGAGTTTACTAACCTCTATCCCGCTATATATCAAGTATGTATAATGCCAAGCAATAAATGCTATGGTCAGCACACATGCTGTCTTATTTCTATTGTAACAATATATTCTTCAAGATATATGTCTAGGAATATATGATAGAGTCTGAGTCTTGTCTTGACTACCACAGTGAGGGTAGCTATAGATTTGATTGATTGCTATCTAGCAATGATCAAATCAATGGTGTTCCTTGTGTAGAATTAGGTAAGGGGCGCTCTATGAAGCATGCAAAACTGCCTACTTGCAGTCTTGGAGATGGACCAAAGAGATAGAATGAAATAGAAGGCGAAAGAGAGAGTGTGTGTGAGAGAGAGAGAGAGAGAGAGAGAGAGAGAGAGAGAGAGAGAGAGAGAGAGAGAGAGAGGCAGATTTGCAGACAGGTAGACAGACAGACAAATGGGTATAGAGTAGATAGTGGCTAGTTAACCATTCAGGACAGTTATTGTAGAACATTGAACCTCCTGCTTCCATAGTTAGCCCCTAGGAATGAATTAGTAATGGCCAAATAATCCCAGCAAATTGTCGTGAGTCCTCGTCAACCTGTGTGAAGTGGCTCATGCATGTCGCTAGATTGAACACTACATCGTTATAGCACAAGATCACCAGGAATAGCAATTGCTATGCCACGTGAGTCTAACACACAGTGGCGAAAGATGACGGAATGAGTTATCACTCAAAAAGGAGTCACCATTGACGACCAATCATGGCGACAGATGACGACAATTTGCTGGGATCTATTCGAAGATCAGGAAGTGAAAGCAAACTGCTAGGCCTTATCTATAGTATAGCTATTTACATCTTTAATAGCAGCAGCCACCATTCTTTGAAGATCTTAGATTACACTTTTAAAAAGATGCTGCGAAAATATAATAGATAACTCCTTGTCCTAAAATTGCCGGAGGTTTGTCTTAATTTCATTAAAATTCCTTGTGCAACAGTGCTTAACTGTACTGCCATCTGGGGCTTCATTGTTGAAACTACACTGCTTTACTGCAACACGATTACGGTGTTTTTCAGGGTGTCTGGTAGATTCTTTAAGAGCTATTTCTTAGAGCGAAGGTGAAAGTAGTAGTCTAGGAAATTTCAATAGTAAGGCTATCAATTTTTGCATGAGGGAATCCAAGGTGACAACCACTCATGGCTGCAAACACACATCTTGGTCACCACCCTTTGTGTATGTTTGTATACTTAAGGAGAGAGGGTTATTCATACGTTCATATTTCAAGTACCGTATATCCTCACCTATAGGACGTCCCCCCATATAGGACGCACCCTGAAATCCTATAGGGTCAATTTTGTTGTCATTTTAGTAATGTTCTATAGTGTAAAATCCTCACAAATAAGATGCATCCTGACTTCTACTTAATCCTAAAGGATGAACATGATGTAACTTTGGTGTAGTAAAGCAGCGTCTTATGTGAGGCTTTACAATACATTTTGTCTACTACAAGAGATTGGGTTGATGCACGATTCATATTCCATGTACATTTTGTCTACTTCAAGAGATTGGGTTGATGCACGGTTCATATTCCATCTACATTTTGTCTACTTCAAGAGATTGGGTTGATGCACGGTTCATATTCCATGTACATTTTGTCTACTTCAAGAGATTGGGTTGATGCACGGTTCATATTCCATGTAAATTTTGTCTACTTCAAGAGATTGGGTTGATGCACAGTTCATATTCCATGTACATTTTGTCTACTTCAAGAGACTGGGTTGATGCACGGTTCATATTCCATGTACATTTTGTCTACTACAGGAGATTGGGTTGATGCACGGTTCACAGCGCAGTGCGACAGTAACGTGTAAGGAGGACGTGGAGCTACTTGCTGTACGGAGGGAGGACTTTGTAGACATCTTCATGCATATAGAGAGTGACCAGGAACCGGACCACATCCGCTTTCTGCGGAGCCTGGATATTTTAGACGGCTGGCCGGTTGATAAAATACCCTGGGACGACCCAAAAATATGCCTCTTTACTTACTTCAGGTAAGAGTGTTATGTGTAGATAAGTGAGATTTAAATTGCCAATCAACCCTTTAAGGGCCACTAATGCAATAATGCATCATACCGATTGGTCGTCATGATGCACCAATGAAGTGAATGACCCTGCGGGAGTATAATGTACCAACCCCATGGGGTCGGCATGATGCACCAATGAAGTGCTGGTGAATAGTCTCGCCAGTACTTCAGTGGTGCATCATGACAACTAATGGGTATGATGCACTCCTGCATCAGCAGCCTTTGAAGGGTTACTGGAGGATCAGATCATCCCATGGCTGGGGCTCAAAATTAATCTTTTCAAAAATGCACCAGGATGTTCACATAGACCATTCTTCTCTTACTTACTACTTTGTTTACCCTCATTCTCCACAATTCAGGTTATGTTTGAAGTAGGCATTAGGTTAATACACAATTTCCTACTTTTGGAGTGCATGCCATTGTTCCGCCAACTGGAAATACACTATGAAATGCCTATGGCTTGGCTTATAAATACTTCCCCTTTATCAGCTTGAATGCACTATAGATCAATTCACTGATCCCCATCACCTAGATATGGTGTTATGATACTGTTTGGAACGCATTTGGCATTAATCAGAATTTTGAAAATAATTGTTATGTGCGACTTAAAGTAAGTTATGGTTGATATGGGGAATGATAATTTTATTCTTTTACAAAAAAAAACCTCCAGCAGGTTGGTCAACTACTTCTCAATATTAATCCGATGCTGAAAAAATGGTTGTGCCTCCTGGGCAGCGGGACTGGCAAGTTTCAAGCTAGCGCTTTCATCACTGCATCCTGCTTTGGCTCTAAGGATATACACATAATTGAATAACCTACTTAGTATACCTTTTGTGAACAAAAAATATTTGATTCAGCATTGAGAATCAAGTGGCTGAAAACATTGAATGATAGCTTGTTACAAAATCAACTAATTTAAAGAGAAGATGATCATTTCTCACATCATCCTATTCCAAGTGCCTACTGTACTTGTACTGCAATTTCACTCATATCAGCCACAGCTTGTATAAGAGCTGGATGCTTATTGCTGCATAAATAGAGAGAACTAAACGACCATGGTGTACGAGGTGGCTGATCCACCCCGAGGGGTTGATTGGCCACCGAGGACACCAGGGGAGTTGAGTTCTCTATTTATTTTATGTATTTAGAGGGTTTAAATAAGGAAAAATCAGCAGAATCCGGTACTGTAGTTCCCCGTATGAGCGGCGGTCTGCCATTTTGAATGTTAACATGCGGCCGGAACGAGGCTGCAGTACAGGATCATCCGCTGTGGTGGATTGGCACACGTTACACCACTGGGGTGTGGCGATCGGCCCCGCAATGCCATCTCTACGGGAAGAAGTTATTCACATAAAATAAAGGAGGTTTCCAAAGTCTAACTCAGAATGCAGCCTGTACAAGGGTGTTGTGGGGTCTTTATCTAACAAAACGGTCTTCATCTGAAAAAAGGCACTTTTTGTCAGATAAAGACTGACATTAGGGCTTTATCCGACAAAAATGGCTTTAAAACACATATGGCTTTTATCTTACAAATGGCTTTATCTAGCAAAAACTACATTGTGGTTTAACCCTATAAATGGTGGCATTGTATACTGATATGGACTAACGTACCAGCTAGTCTTTACTTATAAGTTGACAAGCAATATGTGTAAATACACAGCTTTATACTGATAGGATTTCATTTAGCAAAGGTTTTATAGTGGTCTTTATCTACTAAAATGTATGCAATAGTGGTATTATACAAAATTAGTCTCATTTATAAGCTAGTCTTTAATCAACAGGAAATAGCTTAGTCTGACAAATGGCTTTATCTGAAAAAAACTCCATTGAATCTTTATCTAACAAAGCCTGTATAGTGACATTACTGGCAGTATATTCAGTATTAGATTTAGATACCAGCTAGTCATACCTTACTTGAAAAGCACTAAGGACATACACAGTTTTCTGCCAAAATGGCCTTATCTAACAAAAGTCGTATGGTGGTCTTCATCTAATAAAACATATTTAATAGTGGCATTGTACCAAACAGGCTTAGGTATAAACTAGTTCTACTGAATGAATTTTCAAAATTCAAAAACCTATGTGTAGCTTGGGCCACCTGGACCCTCCTGGGCCCCCTTATATCCTATTATGACCAAGGGGGCATGTAAGATTTCAAAAGAAAGGTCTTGGTGGCCCCTTTGTGGATCCAATGAGAACTAAAAAACCCTGTATAAGATGCACCTTATAAATACGCAGGAGATTACGGTATTAAAACATTTTGATAGAAGCAGACCACTGTAATATCTTTTGTTAGATAGAGCCATTTGTCATATAAAGCCATTTACTTTTCTCAGTAAAGACTGGCTGATAGTTATGATGCCCATCATATTTAGATTTGTATAGTTTGTATAGATAGTGCTTATTGACTTGGGTAAAGTCTAACTGATACCCAAGACCACTATGTTATCTAAAGCCACATACATGGTACACCAAATGGGGGTTTGTTAGATAAAGACTGCAATGTATCTTTGCTAGATAAAGCCATTTGTCAGATAGAGTCATTTGTGCTTTAAAATCACTTTTGTTGGATAAAGCCCCAACGTACGTCTTTATCTGACAAAAAGTGCCTTTTTGTCAGATAAAGACCGTTTTGTCATATAAAGACCCCACAGGTGTGGCTTATATAAGGGAATTTACCATACAAACTAGCATGGTAATGTTTTCCCCCTATTCTGTTCCAGGCGCGGTACAGTTATGTGCAAAGACAGTAGTCAGGCAGAGTGGATATATTTCTTCAAGACGGGGTCATGTCGTGTTCTCATGGCGCTAAAATCTACCAAACCTCAACCACTAATGGGCTCCCAGCCCCCGTCCAGAAGGGAGTCCAAGCTAAGCACACCCAGGCAGTCATATGGTAAGATGTTTTGTTTATGAGACAGAACCTTGACCTTTCATTGTTACCTTGAAGGATAGGCTGGAAGGCGGTAGTTGTAAATGCATATTATATGCCGCTACATTGTTAAACTGTTTTTTTTACCAAATTTCACAGTATTATTGGCAATATCACATTGCATGGCACCTTTTTTGGCTACACGTTTAATCAGAGCAATAGAAAATATTACGTATAGAATTGTTTCTAAGTCCCCACATATTATATACTCTGAGGCATACGTTGCTCCCTGAAAATAAGTCCTTTCTTCAAAATATGATCTAGATTGATGACAAATTGATCAACTCTAATCCAGATATTGTTCTTACTGGGCAAGTAATATAAAACATACACTACTGTATATCCTTGCGTATAAGACATGGCTTTTACACTAGATTACATCATCTGCGTCCTGTAGGATTCACCCCAACTCAGAGTGCGTCCTATACGCGAGGATTTTTCACTATGGAACACTACTTAAATCACAATTTGACCCTAGGTGTGTCCTGTACGCTGTAGCTTAAGGGCTCTTGACAGGTTTGCTCTGAGGAAAAAAGATTTATGAATAATTTGAAACAAATCCTATAAATATATATAAACTATACATACAACTGACCGAAATTAATGCCTCTTCCAATTCTATCCCATAATATCAGAATTTAGTTGCTATGGAATGAAAATGGAACAAAAACATTCTTTTTAGCTTTTTTTGCTTTGAACAGCCTTATGGGATGCATAATTGACATAATTTACCAATTTGATGATTGGAGATTGATTTTCAAGTCAATATCCTGGGACTCTTTTTTCGGTTAGTCGATACTCCAATTATTAAGGTATCCAGAGCATTTCAAAGTTGCCTAGTTGATAATAAAATGTCAAAAATCTTGAAAAATGGGTGATAATAGGGGAAATAAGCATTTTTCAAGCTTTTGGACACTTTTTTGTTTATGAGGCAACTTTGGAAAGCTCTGAAGCCCTTAATAATTGGAATAACAGGAAACTGAAAAAAATGTCCCCGGATAATGACTCCAATAATTAAATTGGTAAATTTTGTTCATTTTCAATCCCATAAGGTTGTTCTAAACAAAAAGAACGTTTTTGTTCCATTTAGCTTGCGAAAGTACCAAATCCCCATAAAATGGAGTTTATTTGAAAGAGATATTCAATACAATCACATTGATGTATGATAAATGTAGTTCTATTGTACATAAGCCCATTTAGGCAAAGAAACATGTTCTTGGGGGCATACCTACCAAGAGCCCTTAACTCAGGGTGTGAGGGACGTCCTATACGATTTACGGTATTAATTAACATTATCACTGATTGCAGAGGGGAGTAAGCTGTCCCGGTTAACAGAGGCTCTACATGCCCCACCACCACCCACCAAGTCTAAAGGTGGTAAAACGGGTCTGCCTCCCCTACACACAAGGAGGAAGCATTATGAGGAGTATGAGGACACAGAGACAGGTGAGGTAGCAGTTTTGTATCTTAAATACCTACATATAAAGCACATCTAACATACTAGATTAACCTAGTAGTAAGTATAGACCTCAAGATCAACAAAATAGGGAGAAAAGGTTTCTCAGTGGATTTCAACCCTTTGATACCCACTTTTTCAAGAACAAAAAGATTTTTCCACACTACCCCTTGGGAAAGTGCCCAGAATCCAACATGGCCACCATGGAAATAGGTCAATGTGGAAAACTGTCATAAAACTACTCCAGCTAGAAACACATGTACCGTAATCTTCCGCATAGAAGGCGCAGCCCGCGTGGAAGGCGCACCCCTAACTCATAGAAGGCTGGTTCACGTAGAAGGTGCACCTATCTCCTCTGAATAGGTATCTTGAAAAACACGTGTATAAGGCGCACCCCTAACTCAGGCAGTCTGGTCCTCGTATAAGGCGCACCTGGGACTCCTTGCAAAACGGGATAGCCTTAGTAAGGGCTGAGGATTAGTCAGGTATGATGCTGACCACATATTTTTTTGAATACCACAAATGAGGTGTGAAGAATAGTAGAACTTCATTCTGACATTGTAGCATCAGTTTTTTGGTTTCTTTTTCTACATTCATGCATTCCATCAATGTTGTGGCATGTGATAAAATGAATTTAAATCACCACATAATCTAAACATAGTTTGAACATCTGTTCCTAAGTCAAACATAAAGCAAGTGTATATGAATGATATACTGGCTCCATCTGGTGGTACTTCTAGGAACTATTCCTGTAGTGGCACAATATAGGCCTACCTCATGAGTGGGAGACAGGGGACACATTGATCCATATCTGTTGCCACTCTCCACTTTAGTATCATTATTATAAGTGTTACTGTTCCCACCCTGGAGGAGTGAGCAGCTCAATCTGATATGAAAAATTAAGATACTTGTCATGGAGGTAGGCACACATGTAGAAGCTTGATATTTTGCCTCAGGAAAAAGTTATAATGTGTTCGGTTGTATTCCCAGTACTGTAGTTATAAACGGATTTAAGGTTATGTAGGGGCCTATCCATGCTTAGATCACTGTTTTACATAATGCATTTTATGTTATCATGTCAATAGGTCATCATGATGTGGTTAGTTTGTCCCAAAGTGTGTCAGAAGATAGTATGCATTGTATTCCAACTTTCAAACTGTACCCTGTTCATGATCATTTATAATCATGCATTCAATAGGAATAGTTCCCAGAAGTGCCACCAGATGGAGCCAGTATACCATTTACATACACGTGAACCCTTTCGGGGAGAAACGGTATGATCGGAAGTGTGTCCCTGGTTCCGGTGGTGAATATGCTAAAGTTTACTGCTCATATTTTACAAGCGAAAATGGCGCCGCGTTAGCGCTTCTCCTCGAAAGATGTAACCTTACAATCACTTGCTATATGTTTGACTGAAGAACAGGTGTTCAAATAGTGTTTAGATAATGTGGTGATTTAAATTCATTCTCTCACATGCCACAACATTGAAAGAATGCATGAATGTAGAAAACGAAACCCCAAAAATATTATACTACAATGTCAGAATTAAGTTCTACTTCTGGTCTCACCTCATTTGTGGCATTCAAAAACTTTGCAAATCGACCTCTTCCATTGGATTCTACACCTTCGAAATGATGAAGAGGAGTAGTCCCCTTAGTTCTAGGATGCCCCTGGACCAGGGATATTTTTTATATCAGTCTCAACTATTAGATGATTGTTCGAATATAAGTATACGTGCTTCATGTTTTCAGAGCTGGAAGAGGGAAATGCACACAAGAAGATGATCTTAAATCTCTACAAGGAGAAACACCCACACACAAAGGTAAGCATCAAGACATCTTCCTGAGGGAGTCTTTTTCTCGGCACCAAAATCTCCCATAAACCACTTCTACCGATAAATGGAATCTGATCTGATACATTTAGTCCACCGGCCATGGAGCTTGCAAGAGTTTGGTTCATCCAGCTTAATTTTTGTGATGCACATTGCTCTCTGAATATATGAAATATTCAAAATGAGATTGCGGCCACTTTGGCTAGTACTGCCACCTAGCATTGGACATTTGTACCTTTACCAATAGGCCTACCTTTCCTATCATTATTTCTGATGTTGCTCTACAGCTTGAATGATTCTATAGCACAGCATGACAATCCAAACGTCTAGCAAAGTGATTTGGGTTCCCTTGACATGTAGAAACCCGAACACCATTTTCATATTTGCAAGACTATGTAAAGATCTCTGTATTAAACAATGTCTGGATCAATTGGCTATAGCATTAGTGATAATAGGCTGTGTTATTGGTAATATTGCAGATATCCCATAGTAGGCGCAACATCATTCAGTAAACCTCCAACATTTGATTATCTACCCACATGCTTAAAACTCTGCCACTGTTTATCCCATCTTAAGTCTTTGTGCCCAAATGGGCTTGTATTGAGTCTGAGCACCAATTCTAGTAAACCCGGAGGGTGTTGCTCCTATAGTAAAAGGAAGAGCTGGCTAAAAATGTCCTGGTTTCCAGTCCTTTCTTTTCATGTAGCTATAACTTGTCCCTTTTGTTGCTCACAAGTGATCATTCAAGTATAGTGTTAAAAATGGGGGATTTGAGTAGGTACCTAGTTGGGAGAAGTCAGTCAGTATTATACCATAGAGTGTGTGACATGAGTAGCTACCTGATAGTGCAGCTCTCTCTGTTTTAAACAAGGTAGGTGACTTTTCAGACTGATTTGGTGAGTGCAAGTACTTTGGTGAAGCAGTGCATGACTCGTTTAGAAAATAGGGCACATACTCACAGCTCTTTCTCACAATAGGAGCAACACCCTCCAGCTTTTTGGATTGCTACTTGTCTGCCGAATCTACATCACCTTGCTAGACTTTGGGTATGCTTAGCTTAGCATAACTAGGAGAGCATATGATAGGCCAGTGTTGAAGCATTGGAAGATGACCTGGTGGCCTTTCTGAAGGGTGCTGCCGGATTCTGAGGCTGAGCCGAGCAGCTCAAATGTATAGCAAAGTGAGTTGCAGTCTTTGGAATGTAGCAATCCTAAAAGCATTGTCAGGGTTACTATCCGACTTAGGCACTCAATAACCAGTACAATTGCAAATTGAACTGGGCAATTCTCATGTGGCATAGATTACTGATTGGAGTAGGATACCTGTCTTACTCCATCCCGTTTTACTCCATCCCATTCTCAAGCCTATGTGTCATTTCACAATAACCACTACCCTTGTATAATATTCCATTAGCTCTATTCAGAACATAGAAACAAACACAAGACCTATTACTTTGTGACTGCATGGAAGTTTATTACTTTGTTGTACATATATTACACATGCTTGTATCCATCAACTTGATGAAATTTTGCGCAAAAGCGGCATAGCCTGTTGAATAAAAAATCAAATCATATGAAATCAATCTATTGATAACTAGGTACCTGGAGACGACCCGTTGGTGCCTGCTGCAGAGCGGACCTTACAACCAGTGGTGGAGGATACGCCGCCACCTAAACCTGAAATGGTCTTTGTAGAACTGCAAAAGCTGGGGCCTAAGGGCTCCTTTGTAAGTATACTATGGTTTCCTCAATACATGAATAAATCGTGATAAATTTAGCAATGTATATAATGTCTTTCCGAATCTGCTGGTTTACGGCACCAATTTAGGCATTCAGCCATACGTCCATGTGTCTATGTCTAAATTCAGTGAATCTCGGATGCTGAATCTAATGGTGGTAGGCATAGTTAGTAGGCCATGCCTAATACAAGTCACGCAAATATGATATAGAGGTTTCGGACCAGTATCTGACCATTTCTAATCATTTCTGACTGGTTTCTGACTGGCTGCTATATTAAGTTTTAGATTCAATTCTGGCGCAAGCAGAAAGTTTCTCCAGCCCCATAAAGGATATTCAAGATTTATTTGTACTTGAAGCATGTGCAGAAATGTTTGTTCTGTCACAGACTTCTGTACCTACAATAGCAGGGTTAGCAGGGTTATGGGAATTATCGCCGTGTCTCTGTGTTTTATCTCAGGGAGTGTCAGACGCAGCATGTAGCGGAATCATCAGTGGTATGGCCACGCCTTTGGTTTTTTTCCTATTTCAGGGTATGTTCTTTATTTCCGAGAGTTTCAGATGTAGCATTAGAAGAATTCTGAGTAGTCTAGCAACATCTCTTTCTTTTATTTCAGGGTGTATCAGATGCTGCGTTTGCTGGAGTCATGAGTGGTATGGCCATGTCTCTTGTATCAGATGGGGCAGAAGCGGTTCTCATATCAAAGAAATTCTTCATGCAACATCTTAGCGATGAAAAACGACGACAGCTCAGAGAAACAGTAAGTGTTTGACGTAATCTGAATAATTTCTATTGAATGTTATCATACTTCAACTAAAACATGTCGGATGTTGGTCTTTATTATTCTTACTGTGGGTGTCACTCAGTGAAGGGAAGGAGGTCTTTGTGTGAGATCGTTGAATTGTCAGCTGAATCTTGGCAAGCTTTTAAGACAGATAAAATTGACACATATTTGGTCTCAATAATTTTGAAGTACTTAACATTATGTCTTTGAGAGGGAGATTTCCCCTAATTATCTAGTTGACGCAAACGAGCTGTTTTAAGATTCCCTATCAAAAATCTACCTTCAAGGTTCAGCCATTTCCAACTGAGGAAAGTCTGCAGCAGAAACTACAAGACAAGACCAACTGGGAAGCCTACAAGAACTCCACAATACGGCAACACATGGCTTACAAGGAGTCTGTCAATGACAGTCTCAATTGGTAACAGACGGCCACTATTCCTCATTTGCATAAGCCTATAACACCTATAGTGAGGATTCCAGGAGCTGAGTGTGCGCGGCCATGATCCCGATTGAGCGATATTGGGTGTAAGCGGGAAGAGTCCCTTTGTCCCTGGAGGTGGATGCCATCCAGGGACAAAGAACCCATCAGGACAATGCCTTATCAGTGTGTTTTGCCACCTTTGGCATAACCAGCAAAATCAAATATGTTGGACCCATTGAATATGGGTCTAGGCACCTATATGTGGTGCGCCATAGTTTCATCTGGTACCTAGAAACATAATCACTGATAACAGCATTGGGTACCACTTGCTTCCCAGGACTTCCACAGTGAATGAATTAATCAAATTAAAGTATTGGTTAATAACACACACCACTAGCTAACAAGCTGAAATAATTCCATATATTCACTGCAGGGTTCTAAGGGCACCCATTGCGCTGGTTGTTATCGATGCTCATCTCACCCGATCAAGCAATGATACCACACTATAGGGGTCCCGCAAGCCAGGAATAGTAGCTATGTCTATGTGCGTATTCTAGTCAATTGTTAGACTGTACTTTATGTATCATGTCTCTGTCGATTGATTTGACCATGCGGGTATTCTAAATTCATCGACAAATCAACGATATTTTTGTTACTGTATGAGGGAAACCAATCGTAGAAGTTTATTTTCACCCTTTCATTTTTTTAATCATCTTTTAGTTTTTAAGAACTCTAAAGATGCAAATGCGTACACACCGACCGACCCTAGCAAAACAGGGCCAATCCTGGATTTTTTAGTGAATTTCTGAGAAAATTTGGCAATTTTCCCCGGAAACACAACTTTATTTTGTTTTGCCTTAGCTCATTTTTGTTCATTCATTATTGCATAGCTGCTCCTTGTATTTGATATGCAGGAGAAGTTGTAGAATATTATCATTACGTGATGTATAGCTTAATTGAATCATGGTGCTATTTACAAGAAAATCTTTTCTTCAGATAGTAGTTAGACTGTACTGATAGAGTGAAATCAGTAGGCGATTTTTAATCCCTGTTTACCTAGGCAAACCCCCTCTACGCATTAATGCAATGCTTAATGATTTCTGTATATATATGTAAAATAATAATCATTGTGTAAATAATCCTAAACAGCTGACAGGATTGAGGTGGTCAGAACTTGGGAGGCGAAAATTTGAATACATTTCTTTTTACTTAATTATACCCTTTTCCTCCACACTTTGCCTTAAACCTAAGATATCGGCAGCAAATGTAGACAGGGATAATCAATATTTTTAAGCCCGACACCCCGCCAGGGGTGTTCAGACAGCTACAGGGATAAGTATTTGAAACCATATATCAATAGGTAATTTCTCAGCGTTTATTGATATCCCATTATTGACTACAGACTAATAAAAAAAAAGTGCCATTTGAATTTGCACCTTCAAAACAGCCGTTTTAAAGTGGTTGTCACCTGTCCTGAATTTACCAATCAGAATAATTGTGGCATGTCTCAATTTTTAAATAATAAAGACAGTCAAGGATTATGGGTGTAAAATGCTGCCATTTATTTGATATTAGTTGATATCTACATATATATTTTATAATTGAATGACAAGCGCATATAAAATATGTGTCGATACTATCACCAACAAGATATAAGTATGTAATTAATTTCTACATGATATCGCTTGTGTACATACTTAATGAATTCAACATATCCATCAATGAGCAATGTGACTAATCCACATAAATGTACATATGATAAGGTATATATACTTTTCAAATAAACTAATTATCTGAAAAAAAAAAAAGATTTTGAAATTGAATTGTTAAACAATATATTTTGAGCATCAGTTGAGGAACATCCTCCCTCAACAATAAAAAGGTTTTTTTATATGTTTTAAGGAACATCCTTCCCTAAAAGGAGAGATAGGTCTATATCAATTAGAATAGCATTTCTGTCCCTGGAGTATCAGATTTTTTCTTAGTGGAGAGTTGTACCTAGCTAAATTCACACAACTTATTCCTTAGATTGAAATACTAATATCCCTGATTTATATATCGATATCCATTATCTAACATATATTTTGGGTGTGAATAAAATATTCAACCTATATCATTTTGAGTTCACGGGTCACAATATTCACTTGTTGACATAATCATGGACAATTATTGAATAGAACCAAAATATTCTCACATTCATATCTATCATGATAAACTTATAGTTAAGCCCACACGGCGATAAAACAGGTCTTGTCGGCCGACTTTTAGAAATAATCGTCACAGCCTACAGTATATCTCCATGTGGATTCATATGCACGACAGAAAAGTCACAGAGAAAACGTGGATGACATTTCATCTGTAGTTTTTTTTTTTTTACTACAAACTGCCCAATTTAGGATCATATCTGTTTTTCATGGCCGAAATATGGTAACAAAATTGCTACCACTGCTTATACGTGTGTCATATAGAAATCGGCTGACAAATAAATTGTAGTAAGGAAAACACAGCAGATAGTATATACATGTATACTAAATTAGGGATATAATACTATGATTTTAATGGAAAAATAGCATTATTCCCAAATACTATTTGAACCCATGTGGAATCTTGAAAGAGTCCAACAAATTTGGTTCTCACCAACGATAAAAGCAAATGACAATTCGTTTTTGTCATCCACTAATTTTCTCGCCATTTGGACATATAGCTTAAGGCTATAAAAGTGAACGATAAATGTATGAATCGAGCCATTCAGAAAGTTATGAATATCCCATTTTATCCGTGTTCAGCTTATCATCCATTCTATATTCCTCACATCCAATTTTCATTTTGAAAATAATATCAACATACAACTTTGCTGAGTGGGTCCGGACAAAATCTGCTCAGCCAGATTTTAGTTCAACGGCAAATTGCCTTTATATGACAGCTTAATCGATACACTATGAGAGAAAAAAGAAATGAAATTAGCACACCTGTAGGTTAATATTACTTTTACAATGTCATCTCCCTCCGTCAAGTTCACTTGTCTGACGGATGAGATCCAGGAAGTCACCGACTGTGTCTTTCCGGAACAAGTCCCAATTCACTTCTATCTGGAGGTTATGTTGGAGAGTGTCATCGGGTGGGAATGGACGAACCTGAAATCAAAATTGAGCCACTTTAGTCCTTGGGACATTTCAGTACCTTTGTTGGATAGTAAACCCAAACATGCCTTTAGGATTGATACACATCCAAGAACCTCAAATTACTTTCCTAGACATTTGAGCATTTACCCAGATCAACCTCAGAATCCTGTAAGGTGCACAGCAGCATTGACTAGCTATTGGCAATACTGTCAACGAACCCTTACATGTGGGTGAAGAGATAAAACACTGAATCCAGAGAAGTTTATTTGATCCTTTTTATTGCGCAGCTGACATGAGTGTTCATACAGGTGGTAACAATGATACACTCGCCAGTGTCCAAGCTCTGCCCCTAGGCCTAGAGCTCAACCTGTCCTAGGTCCTGATATGAGGTATAGGTATGGTGTGAAGAGATGTAAGGTAGAGATACTGGGAGCTGCTCATGCGGCGTATTATATACTCAGCTGAGCAGCTCACGGTAAGATGGCACCCACTCTCTGCCAGGTGCGACATTGGATGTTGCAATACCAGGCAGAGAGCAGCTCGCCACGTGGACCAATGAGGGACAAAGGCGTGTTGTTGGATATGCCCTGGTCCCAAAATAGCATCCACTGGTATGTCGCAGTACCTCCAGTGGGGTCATGGCCGGAATAATCTGGTTTGGCTGCTGTGACATCTGTGTTGGGATGGCACAGGAGCAGCTCACTGGATCCCACTGGAGGAGGTGGGGTTTGGTGTTTGATCGACTCCGCCTACTATTGAATGAATAGATAGGGGCAGGTGGTCAGCTTGTGGACAGAGCATGGGACTATGTGGCGAAAAAATTAATAAAGGTGTAAAATAATGATAATACCCATAATAGTCTATTGAAAATACTACCAATATGCTACACCAGGTGGCAGCATCATACTGACAGGCCACCAGGTTATTCTGAACATCTGAGATACACTCGTACCTAGCGTCATATAATGACACTAGTAAGCACCAGCATGACTCTGAACTTGACACGCTGCAAGCATATGTTTCACAAGTCATAATTGACTTGTCTATTATATCGGTATATGGTTGAGTCTTAGATGTCATAGTTTCCCCTTCTGGGTGCCTAGGTGGCAGGGGGAACAATTTTAGTTCCTATACCCTCCACTTGGTGTACCAGTGGAGAGTATTGATCTGTGATCGATTTGTACGGGGCTCGGTCTCATTGCTTCACCAGCCACTGCAGACTCAACACCACTTCTACTAGTTTTTTTAAAGAGTGATCAGTAATTCTGGTTCCATTTTCTGATCCTCTGGTTGCAGGCAAGGCATGGTGGTAGTTATTTATATAGTATATTCCCACTATGCCTTGCTGCTTCCTCTATGGTGGTACCCTAAGGATTTATACCTCAGGGCACCAGAGTTCATCTGCCAATATTGGCCTATTATGCTTTCCTACCTATGCTAAGCTTGCCAGCCCAAATGTTTAGCAAGGTGATTAAGGTTCCCAAGACAACCAAAAGACATTGTCTAGTTTACTATACCGGATTGGTACTCAGACCTAATAGAAACTCATTTGGGCCTAAAATCTACAAATATGTCTCTACTCCAATACAGTTATATTGCATATATTCAATATCAATAAAAACCCTTGATCTGCTCGAACTACTTCAACTGCTAAATATAGGATTCACATACTCCAAACACAATCATGGGCCCTTTCTTTTAACAGAACAGCATCATTTGATTCACATATCTGTCTATAATGTTTTACAGCCTACCTTTTCCCGTATGTGTTGTTTCGATAATTCAGTGGCGTGTCGCTCAAAGAATCGCCTTGATAACATTATTAGCTCACAACCATTGCTGACCTGAAATAAGAACATGCAAAGCTAATTAATGATCTGTAAATAATTCTAAATTTTATAATGATACGAGACTTACCTCTCTCCTAAGTTGAAGAAAAATTGTAGTTATTCCGAGGGAACCCATGGGGGTCAGGGGAATAGACAATTATGATTCATGAAACAACTTAATTCAAATTCCAAAGATGTATCAGTGTATCATGCCGAACTTGCAGGGTTAATGAGGACCTAAATCTAGTGATATAATGCACCAATAGTGAGCTCTTTTACAAATAACATTAATTTATCTGAAATTGCTACACCCTTTAGCTTCGGAGCAGTATCCTGTCCCCTCAGGTTTGTAGAATACTGCTTCAGGGCTAACTCACAAAAGAGGTACACGGGGTCAGCACTTCTCATAAACCAGTATTTAAATGCTGGACAGGAGCTTTTGTTCGTACCAATGTGACTGACGTATTACTGCTCGTGTCGTATCCTTGGTCGTCATCAAATTTCACCATGTCCAACCCCTACAAATAGACAATTGAACAATAACATTGGATTATAGAGGCTGCATAAACTAGTTTTTCTTCGTTATTGAAATTCCGTTAGATGCTGTGCCTTTGAGTCAGGGCTGTCCTTATATTGTGTTCCTCAAATGTTTTGATGTATTCCAACTAGTTTAGCCAAACGCCAAAATAACAATCCCTAGCCAGAATTGAAACCAAACCACTTACTCCTCAATTTATTTTCTACAGAGAATCATAACTCAACCTGACTATACTCTACAGCAGCATCATATTATGACATTAGAAACTGACCTAAATTTTGCCTACACTGTATAAAACTTGATTATAGCAGGAATCCTTGTAAAACAGTAGAACACCATCATTGTAAAGCTTTGAACCAGTGTAGTTTTTACAAGAAGCCCCAGGTGGCAGTATGGAGGTACACAAATGTACAAGGAATCCCTATGAAAATAACAACGGACCTCTGGCAACTTTTGGGCGAGGATTACGCCATCAGTTAGACGACATTCTTTTTACAGTGTGGATATTTGAGACATATATTTCACTCATGTCTGTCTGTCTGTCTGTCTGTCTGTCTGTCTTTGTCTCTCTCACTGTCTCTCTCTCTGTCTCTCTCTCTCTCTCTCTCTCTCTCTCTCTCTCTCTCTCAGGTGTTTTCCATTAGGCGTCTAGAAGGAGCACATTTAAGTATGTTTTGTTGTTCACTGTTCACCGGCGTTATACGGCCTATTAAGTAAAGAGGATCATTTAAGCTCATTAAACCTTTAAGGACCGCTGATGCAGGAGCCATGCCAATTGGTCTTTATGATACACCAATGAAGTAATTGTGTGCCTGCTCACCAGCGCTTCATTGGGACCTCATGACAACCCTCTGGTAGTTTGTGTATCGATCCTGTAGCCCTTGTGAGTAACTTGCCAGGGCTGTATTCATGCATCATGACAGCCACGGGGCATGATGCATTAATGAATCGGCGGCCCTTAAAGAGTTAACCTTCTAAGGTTGGTGAAATACACTAAAACCTAATTTCAATTTGATACACCAGCGCATCACTCACGTTATCGATGAGTTGCTTCCCAACGCTGTGCAGGTGAATAGCAATGCTGGTTTTTACAGTGCATATTCCCTTGAATATGAACACCATGCCTCAATACAGCATTGCAGAGCTGCATGACAGACCTAAAAGGTTCACTAATGCCGGCAGTGCTGTAGTCGGAGACTAAAGACCAAAACACTAAACCATTAAGTACATAAGTAGCTTAGTTATAATCATTCCCAGAAAATTCCCTGCATGGACATTGGACTCTATATAGCAAGGCTGGTGGCAGAAGAAACAAAATATTATCAAAATCTTTTGTTATAGCTATTCCATTTGAATTACACGATACTTTAATTTCATACTGACATGTCTCTTGTGTGAGCTCTAACAAAGGATTTAGAGGAGAAAAGTCTATGTATTGAGACCTGGAAGGTCATTCATAGGAGAGAGTAGAATAACAATAATTTCTCTTTTTCTTTAAAGAATTCAGGATCATATCTGGATATATAGCTCTTGACTGTATGGATACGAATCCCCGATTCCTTATTCTAAGAAGTTCACCTTAAACATATCTACTTCAGAATTAAAACCATCAGACTTTCCTAACAAGCAAACATTTGTTTCAGCTTAATTAGGTTCTGGCAAGAACTTCCATAAAACTGAGTAACCGTATCATTAATTAAGTATAGGATAATGATCCAAAATGAATATTTCGATAAAGATAAATAGGGTTTATGACCCTTGATTTATTACAACTATTTTCAATGGAGCATACTCATTTAAGGCAGTAAGTACATAGGGTTTGGTAAGGCAGCCGTACCAGTACAATTATAAGCAACCACTTGATGCAGGGCTGTAACGGCATTTAACTAATCGATCTCACTATGACTTGAAGGGGGTCTAGTTGTACCATCTTGAGAAATTGCTTTCAGGGCTGCATTGATCTCTTTGGTGTATTCGACCCCTTTGTAAATGTTTCTTGTTAGACTTGGAGCCGTTAAGGAATTTTCTGAGCCAGGATATGCGTTTAAAATGACCTCTTTAATTGAAGAATAAATAAATCTGACTTACAAAGGCGTCCCTGGGTCGTAGTACACCCAGCTGTACAAAACAGGGCGGTTTAGCAGGTGGCGGTGGTTTAACGTGTCGGACAGATTTGGTGGACCGTGCCTCTATGGTCATAGCATCAGCCAGGGTAAGCCTGTCATCTTCATCATCATCTAGATAGGCCCAGGACGCAGGCATCACTGGCATCTGAAGAGGGATGAAATAGCAAGTATGTAAAATGAAATTGGTGATGTGATAATGATGTGATCACACAAAGCTGAGACAGGTGAAATCAATTATAAGAGTCTCTGGGAGAGAACCGTACCCAAATCATTGACAATATTGTACTGCTTGATGAAGGAGTTTCTTTAAAAACAAAAGTGGAATTCAAAAGTGACACATGCATAAATTGATGCAGCTTAAGTGTTAGTTCCATAGGCGTAAATCATTTGAACTACTTTTCCGGACAATTCATTTTATACATTTAATTAATATAAATCGTCAGTTAAGGGCTATTCCCACCAATTGTACCCCTGTTGAACCAGTTCATTAGGCCATGGACGTAAAAGCATGAAAAAAATTAAATTGCTGAAAGCAGGCGTCAGCAAATCACCAATTCTCACTTGAGGTTTTATGCCTACAGGATATATACAAATTATAATCTGTTGCTGTCAACTGGAATCGGAAGTGTTGTCAAGATCTTAACTTTTAATGCGTTATAGTATTTATTTATAAGTCTAGCAACACACCCTGCAGGCTTTCGGGCGGCAGCAAGACTCGAGGTTTGAATAACGCGATCAATAAAAGTTATTTTTGGACGTAAAAATCTGATTCAGTGATTAGATGAATATAAGCGATATACATCAGTAACCACTGGGTTTCATGCAAGATTACCGAGAAGGGTGTATTTTGCAATATTATGACATTATCAGATACATATTATAGTTTAAATGGAAAAGGTAGATCAAATGCTTTTTCTCAAAGTGACCGCTTCAGAGCCACTTCAATACAAATGAGGGTTCTACACGCTGATCAAAATAAGTTCAAATTAAAACTAACTGCAAAGATAAAAAAAAAACTAAAAGCAAAATAAGCAAGTGCACAATTGTAAATGGATAAGCATGAATGTTTATTAATTCACATAAAGAGTGTGTTTAGAAAAATCAGTGTGCCTCTTAAACGCTACATTCTAGCTACAAATTGAATGTGTGGCTGATTATTTAGTTTGATTTGTGGCTGATAACATTGTTGACTATATACAGGAGGGTGTTGCTCCTATTGTAAAAAGAGCTGTGAGTATGTGCCCTCTTTTCTAAACAAGTCGTGCACTGCTTCACCTAAGTACTTGCACTCACCACATTAGTCTGAAAAGTCACCTGCCTTGTTTAAAATAGAGAGAGCTGCACTACCAGGTACCTACTCATGTCACATGCTCTATAGTTTATTATACTGACTGACTTCTCCCAACTAGGTACCTACTTAAATCCCCCTTTTGAAGCACCGTACTTAAATGACCACTTGTGAGCAACAGAAGGAACAAGTTATAGCTACATGAAAAGAAAAGACTGGAAACAAGGGCAATTTTAGCCAGCTCTTCCTTTTACTATAGGAGCAACACCCTCCTGGTCTTTAGCACATTCTGCCGGTGTGCAATAGCAGATTTGTGCAGCGTTCAGACCTGCGCATGCACCACTTTGGAGAGACTTGGTCCTTACATTATCTCAAAGGTATTTCACAACCTGGTATGACTAGACATAGCCAATTACGATTTGAAACCTTCAAAATTAGAGTGGGTGATCATAGGTAATGTGGTACGACTGATCAGCACGAATGATTAGCACTTCATATAGTAATTAAATATTATTAGCAAATAGTCGATGGGGGGGCTGTTATGCACGGGCTGTAATGGCATTACAACAAGGGCCGGCACTAAGATTTGAAGGGGTCTAGTCGTAGCATCTTGAGAAATGCCTTCTAGAAGTAGATTGGAAGTGAGATCATTAATGTTTACTGACCCTTTCGATTAATATTTCTAATTACTAAGCTATGGGTGTGTATGTACATTGTCGTCTGTAATGAAATATAAACTTACGTCTAATTCGTTGTCCTAGTAGCAGAGAAATAATCACAAGTACAAACACTTAGCAAGTAAATACCATGAAAAGCATGCAATTTTATTTACAATGACATGTCCATCAACCCTTGAGTTTAAATTTCTTTTTTTATCAAATGGCTTCATAACTGTTAGTTTTTCTGTTAAAATGAACTTCCTTTCTTGTTGATTCGAATACAGGTTGCATCATAAACCAATCAAGAAAAACTGCAATTCACCCATTAAACAAGAACTTGCTATATGTCTTGCACTGGCTTTGAACCCTCCAGAAAATGAGAGTTCAGTTATTGCATATCAATGCCCCATGCTGTCATTGCATTTGGGGTTTGCATGGTAACCCTTGGAGACTACATCAATGTTGTTGGGTTAGCATGATGCTTGCAACACTGGTTTCATCCTTCACAAGAGGTTTATTCTCGCATCATGATGTCAAAATAGTGTAATGTTTACTTAAAGTACCTTAAGGGTTATTTTTGAGATTATTAACAGTATAATGTAGAAAGAAACACTTACAATGTATGCCTTTTTGATCTCAGGTAGGAAGAAGAGTTTGCTCTTGGAGAACCCTGGCTGGGTGGGTGTTCTGCCAATGCGTGGTGACTTTGTCGGTGTGGGTGCCAGGGTTGGGGCAGATTTGGGTGGGCTCTTCCTCTTCTTGTTCTCTCTCCCCTCACTAGGTGTCTCTGCATCCTCTCTGTGGTTAAAAAATCAGGTTTTCAATTTTCAAGACCGCATGATGTCTCAAATCTTCTGGTTCATTGTTATCACAATGCGCCAACGCATCAAAGGTGAGCACTTGCTGGCAATGTGTCGATGCATCATGCCGACCCGGTGTATCAAAAGCATGTACAGTCTGCAGGTATTATAGTACGCTTTTTCCTTCCGAGTCATAAAAGTTTTGATTCAATAGCAGGGTTTCTGATGCTATAACTATAATCCAGGTTTGGAAAGGGTATTCACCAATGCGAAAAGTGATAATTCATGAAAATTGAGTAAAATCAATCATCACCATACACATGCATAAATACTCCTTTAGAATTCTGTATTTAGTAAATGCAGTGTAATTCATAAAGAAACATATCCTAGGACACCTCCTCGTTGCTATACCTTATAGGAAGCATATACATATCATCATTCTGTCTCATCATGCTACAACGTACCCGATAATCCATGTCTCTACATGGCAATAGAAGCTGGTGCCAAAAAAATTGCCGATGACAAGAATGCTTTTATCCCCCATTCCCGGCGATAAAACCAATTTTGTCATCCATTTCCGACCATAATATCTAACATGTTTGATTTCCCGATGACAAAATTGGTTTCATCGCCGGGAATGGACGACAAAAGCGTTTTTGTCGTTGGCAATTTTTTCGGCACTAAATTTTATCCCCCTGAGGACACAAGGCTTTTGGGGCATGGCTGTCTCTATATTATTACATGCACCGACAGAATGGATTCTTCAAAGGGAGTAGCATGAAATAAACGAGGCAAAACCTGCCAGATTCGATTCATCAAAGCTCCTGGCACAGACTCTTCATGTTGACAACTTCACAACTCTCATTCTATGTTTGTCAAGTGGGGTCATGTGTGTTGACCATCTTATGTCATCAGGATGAAGAGTCTGTGCTAGGGTTGATCATTTATTTTATGTTGTTTAAAAAGATGATACTAGCGCCTCTTCATTTTTGGTGTGTAGCACATGTAATTATAAACATACCTAATTGGGGGCATGGTTTTCTCTGTGTTGTTAGCGCAGGTAACTGGCCGGGCGGGGAGTGTGAAACGAGTCACTCTAACACGATCCCCTTCGCCTGCGTCTGGCTCCTCTTCCTCTTCTTCCTTCTCATCCTCAAATTGCTGGAATTCCTGGTCAAATTAAATAATAGGTAATAAATAAGTCGTACAGGGCTACTTTGTATCAATGCATCATTTATATTGGTCATATGATATATTGATGCTGGTCTGGCGAATTGACACAGCCCAGCAAATTGTCGTCATCTGTCGCCATGATTTGTCATCAATGGTAACTCCTTTTTGAGTGATAACTCATTCTGTCATCTTTCGCCACTGTGTGTTAGACTCACGTGGCATAGCAATTGCAATTACTGGTGATCTTGTGCTATAACGACATCGTGTTCCATCTAGCGACATGCGTGAGCCACTTCACACAGGTTGACGTGGACTCACGACAATATGCTGGGGGGTATTCCCAACAGAGCCCTGCATCTCTAAATCAATCATGACTTAATTGATGAGGTGGAATTAACTCCAAATTCTGCACCATTTAACATCATATAGATGACATTCATGTTATGTCACACTGATGGAGATGATTTAAAATTGCATTTATGCATAGCATAAAGTCCCTCCATTGCTACACTCTCGACGGGTTGTCATTATGCATCAATGGGGCCCTGGTGAGTAGAATCTTCAAATCCACATCGGTTCATCATGACGCCCAAGGGACATATTGTACTAAAGCATTATCAGGAGGGTGATTCTTAAAAACTCACGATATGGAATTACACATTTCGTCAGGACACAAAGGTCATCAAATGAGGTCTTATCAAGCTTATAACTGACATTTCTGCATAATTTCTTGATAAAATCGGCATATGTAACACTGGAAATGTATAATTATTTGGAAATATGGCTGTCTTCTGTTACTAAAATAATTGTTTCTAAATGCATGACATGACCACAAAAGGATCGTCAGCTTTTTAGAATTGCCCTCCAGACCTCATATAAAGGGGTAACAGTAGTAAATTAAGCTCACCTCGTCACATGATGAGAAACCATCATCTGATGTGTCATCTAAGGGTTCCTTATATGTGTCATCCAACCGCAGTCTAGTGTCTATACGAGGACCTAAATCAGACGTAAGTTGTAAAAAGTTAATGACAGACTCTTTGATTAAGCCTTTAAGGGCCCCGGATGCATCAATGCATCATGCGTATTGGTCGTCATGATGCATGACTGAAGCTCTGGCTAGTGACTTGCGGCCAAGGCTAAATTCCTGCATCTTGCTGACCCTGTGGGGCCCATACACTCCCGGAGGGTTGGTATGATGCTCCAATAAAGTGTTCAAGAGCAGTCTTGCCAGCACTTTATTGGGGCATCATGACGACTAATGGGCATAATGCACTCCTGCATTAGCAGCCCTTAACGGGTTAATATTGAATGATAGTGTAGAATGTTCATAGCTTGTTGCCTCATGAATGCTTATTATCTTTTACCTACTTTTGCAACTTTAGAATGGTACTGTGCCTCTCATAATGGCTGATCTATATAATTCTCTGAAGAAAGTTTTGTCTGTGAAAAGAATAACAGTGGTGGCTGAACTATTCTTGAATGTAAATCCATCAGACGCAGTTGGACACTCCATACATCATTAAGCTGCAAACTCCCATGTCAATCTTATTTATAGCTATCCGTAATGTTCATGCTTATAATGTTGTTTGATCAAGGTTCATCAGCTATGTTCAATGTTCTGTTCCCATTGAACATGTTTATCGGTCATTATGTTGCTAAATTACACAATAATATAGCTATTATTATGTTAAAACCATTGTCCCATGGTTGCCAGAGAGCCATCGTTTTGTTTTTTGTTTGTTTTTTTCACAGAGATTCCTTGTAGCAGAGTGTGTACTGTACTGATTCATTGTAGAAACCATACTAGTCACTGCAATGCGATTACAGTGTTTATGTGTACAGTTTCATGAGGATCCCTGGAATATTCAGTAGTTGTTTCTTAGAGTGTACAACATCAGTAAAAATGGCTAGAATTCACCCACCAGGTTGAGCAGTGCCATTACGTGGTAGTTTGATACGTAGGTCCAACTTCTTATTGGCCCAGGGACGGCGCGGGTTTACGGCATCTAGACGTTTTAGCACCTGACAGGAACCCTGTTTGACAAAGGGAAACAGGGTTTTTAATTCATAAGAATGCGTTGATTGTTTTTCAGTCAGTGATTATCTTTGGTACCTTAACCAAAGTATTAAATGTTTATAGAACAGAGTGAGTTGTCGTACGTTATGCACTACACCTCCTTCGTACAATTAGGACTTAATGTTGTTGTTATATATAGGGTTAGGTCATATATATTTGATCAGCCGACGTTTCCCACACAAAGGTCCGGTGGACTATTTATGTGATGTTCATTCAAATACCCATTATCTCTGCTCACAAGTTTTTATATACATGAAAAAGGTATGAATAAGACTATTTACCGATTTCACCAAATAGATCCATTCACTCTTCTTACTATCAGCCACAACGACCGCCCCAGGCCTGAAGAAGTGGAAGAGACAGGTCCCTGGGGTGTGCATGGACAGGTCTATAGGGAAGTCACTGAGGAAGGTGATATGTTTCTTACAGAAGGTGATGTGTTCAGGATCCTGGCCATCTGATGTGTTGAAGAAGATCCTCTGGAAATCCTCTCGTGTGATGACCAAGATATCCATCTGGGTGGCGCTTTCCACGGTCGCTGTGCGCACCGATTGCTGCAGCAGCGCCACCTCCTGGATGTTTTAAAATACATGTATTAGCATGCCTTTTTGATCCCATGCATTGATGCATCATGCCCATTGATCGCCATGATGATTGAATAAAAGTGTAGGAAGCAACTTTTATTGGACAATAGCAGCCTTGCAAAGTGTGTGGCTCATATGCGAGTGCGGCTTGTATCCTAGGCTTATGCACGGGGCTATACAGTGGACCATCAGGACTACATTCATGCTTTCTAGTAAAAAAAACACTATTATAAAGTACTGGTTCCACAGGCATACAATCGGTTGGAATAGCCCTGGTCCGATGATTTATAATATATCAAAAGTATAGACAAAAAGTCAGTCGGATTAGCGCTAATCTGACCGATTTGCCCCTGTGGAACCAGCGCTTAATGCATCGCATTTGAAGTGCCAACCCCACGTAAAACCAGCCAATGCTTCATGTTACAGCATTATTTCAACGTCTAGGTGCACTTTGGAGCTGAGATGAAATATATTAAATGAAAGCCTATTGTGCACCTTTTTCTTAGGAGTCTCTCAGTGACAGTCTCGGGATAGCCTTACATAATGTGGTTATTTGCATTTAAAATTATCTGGAACACTTCAAAAACCAAGGATGTGGACTCAAAAATGGTGTATGTTATTTTCCAACATAAAACAAAAAAATTGTAATGCAAACATTAACCCTTTAGCTGCTGCATAATGCATCGATGCATCATAATGCATGAATGCACCAGTCTACTTGCTAGGGTTACATTCATGCATCATGGCAATTTTATGGGGCTAGACTCCCCAGTACTAAATTGGTTTAAGTGAACAACAAAGGAACATGAACTTGGGGGGTGGCAATATATATGCGGCCAATAAAGGGTTAAATGAAACATATGCACTATACCTTAAACTAGGTGATATGAAAACAAAGGGAACAAAAAAGTAGGCATAAACATATATTAATAACATTCAATCTACTTTCTTAAATGTGTACTGTACATGTATAAATCATCTCAATGATTATGCAACATTATCAGAAAGAGAACACGTATTTTACAATTACTGGCCTTGAATTAAAATGCTAGGTATGCCTGGTTGTTAATTAGCTTAGCAGTTGCTGAATTATTCTAAACAAAGTTTTTACAGATAAAAAAAACCTGAAATATAGCTTATCATAACCCAACTTGATTAAGCTAAGTATTGCACTTAACCCACAGAGGATAGTCTCAAAGTGCTTGTTCCAATGGCATGCAATCAGTCACAAAAGCTCTAATCCGACGATTTATCAAATTGTAAAAAAATGAAAAAAGACCGGTCGGATCGCAAAAATTTGGACGTGCCTTCATGTTGCAGTGCCTGCAATAACCTTGTCACTACCCACGTGCACTACCAAAGAGGGTAAGGTAGTGTGTCCACTATATATAAGGTGGTCAAGATGCATGAATGCAACACTGACTTGCTAGGCATATCATGTTGATAGAGGACATAGAAAATCCTATCACAATAATTATACAGAGCCTCAACTGGGAATATAACTACCTTTCTCTTTCTTTACTTTGATATATCTCATGCACATACTCCCAATGAAATGAAATAATCTCAAATTACGCTGATTGAAAAATTCGGAAAGAGAGAAGGCTAACTTGATTATAATATTAGACTTACCCCAAAGCTCTGCCCACTCTGCATTCTGGCTACAGCTCTCATACACAGCTCCCCATTGCCGTCTTTGGTGATCAGTTTCACAATAGCTGAAAGGTAAGGAAATTACGTCCTTTCTAAACACCAATAGAGTCAATAAAAATGGAACCGGAGTTGGAACCGTTTAACAACAGGATGTATGTACAAACAGCCCTAACAATTCTAAAGGAGGTATTCCAGCCAAGCCGATCAACAAAAATCGGCCCAATATCGGCACAATTTTAAATGGATTTGAGAGGATGGGATTTCATAACCTGATAACGGTGACTCCACTGCCAAAACATGATGTAAGTGTATCAACATGGTAAAAGGTACGCCCGTGTACCCCCTCGCGGGCATACCTTTTACCATGTTGATCCACAAACTTATTATAGTCAATGAAATCCAATGAAACTTAAGTTTAGTGGTTCTATATAGTTGTGTTTATAATATAATAAGAAACTTCGTAATATTCCTCTTTGGTGGATTCCTGATGCACACACTAGCTAAATTATATGTGACTATATCTGCGAAAAGGGCCCTTAGTGCAGGGGGAATAAGGGCCCCTTTCCCAGTACATGTCACATATTGTTTTAATTTTACATGAAGTAGGTGGAAATATATGGGGAAGATGACCGATTTGCTCCCGATTCAAAATCGGGAATAAATCGGATTTAATGGAATACCCGCTTAACTGAAAGCTACTTTAATTTTGAATTTCGAACTTACCTTTACCGGCCAATATAAAGTAGAAATTCTCAGCGTAGTGTCCCTGCTTCAGAATCATCCGCTTTTGGGGTACTCTGATGAGAAACAAATGGATTAGGGGCTTTCATAAAGTATGTACGCATTTTTATCCCAAGAAAATTGACCCCCCCCCCCACCCCCTTAGTACATCCTCAATTGCCAACCTGGCCCCACCCCCTTCCCTCGTCCCCCGTCTCAATGCAAAGACCCTAAATAACAACTAGTCTGAGCCGAGGCTGACAAGTAGCCCCAAACTTTGAAGATACCCTGTATTCAAAAGTATCAACATGCACACATCTATCTACGCCCTAAGATTTCTGACCCTGCTTTCCTGTGATCACTGTATCATGACCACCCTCTCCTGGTGTGCACCCAAGCAGAACATTAGTTGATGTTGCTGTGTGGGTGGTACTGAGGTGTGAGTCCAACCCTCATCCACCTATCCTTACCTACTGTACTCTTAGGGAAGCCACATTTAATCATGTTTTATGTCAGAAAATTGTTAATTTCTTGAAAAGGAGGGTTCATATCTTATACATTTTAGAATTTTCTTGTGTATATATATATATATATATATATATATATATATATATATATATATATATATATATATATATATATATGAATGAGCCAGGGGATGTATCATTTTGAGTATACATGGACAGAGTGGTCAATTTAGATAATTAGTTCCAACATTGTCTGGGAGTAGTTTTTTTTCAACAACAAGGGGGGATGGTGGATTTTCTCACATGCCAAACATTTTTTGCCCCTGCCGGAGGGTCTGAAGTTGTTTGTCCCCTTTTGTTCTATATCAACTCACAGACTTTAGCACTGTGAAGAGGTGAAATACTTTTGGCCCCTCCCCCTTGCCCTCCAGTAGAGAGGTCTGAAACCCCTCCCCCCCCCTAGATCAACCCCCTGTGGTAAAAAGATGACCACTCCCTTAACCCTTTACCTGCCGGCCCTCTAAAAGGTCATTTGACCTTTATCTGCTTGCCCTATGCCCTATATTATGCTGCCCTTAATTCATGAGTACCTTGAGAGGTTAAAAACAGCAATCAGTCTGGGATTATGAATTATTCTGAAAAGGATACATGTGTATTCATGTAGCAGTACTGTTATATTGGTAAAAGAATACAGATCTGTTTAGATAAGGGATGTCAGCCATATGGTAGTGTTGCCTTTGGGCAGCCCACTGATGCTTCCCTGAGGCCAACAACAGCCCACCCTGACTTTAAAATTGATTGGTTTAATCCCTGGTCAAAAGTGGTTTGGTACTACCTTTAGGTTTGATACACACACCTCCATCTCAAAGGTGTTGCCTTCCCTTCTGCTCTAACTATCAGTGCATGACTGGTGCAGAGTGTCTAGAGAAATGAAAGTTTAGGGTGTTTTTAGCAGTAATTCCCCACCCATATAACCTTTTTATGTCTAAAATAGAATCACCAATGCATACGTAAAGAGTATGCCAAAATGCCTGTAGACCCCCCACCCCCGTATTTCATACATATATGCATATATATATATATATATATATATATATATATATATATATATATGCATATATATATATATATATATATATATATATATATATATATATATATATATATTTGAAAGCATTTGGCAAGACCCCTCCCCCTACCCCCTGGGTGCGTGCCGACTTTATGGAAGGCCCCGAATACAAATACGTTTGGAGATGCTGCAGAGGGTGGGTTTATTAGAGTTATTCCAGACTTAGATTTATCATGCATTGTAATTCACAGAATAGCCTATATATTGTAAAATAGCTACCTATGACGTGGTTCTAACGTAATGAGAACTGTGAACAAAATTCATCCCATTATACTGTTGTGTTTATATCACTTAAACCCGTTAATGGCCAACAGGAAGGGTTATTTTGGGGGATATTTAGCAAGGTCATTTCCAGGGGCGAGATCTTCCAAAAACTTATCATGGAGATTATCTTTGAACTCAATTCTGACCATTTTCTCACACTTGTATCATTGTTAAGACAACAGGTTTGAATTCCCCACCCTCGAAATAGGATTACAGCATTTACACAGTCTCTACATGGATGTAGAGTATTTTCAACATCAGCCCTGAATATGGGAAGTTTCTAAAAGTTGGAAGGGACGGGTACATGCTTTATAACCATCAACTGTTGGTATAAAGTGGACGTGCTTACTGCTGGAACCAGGCCACCCTGGCAAACTTCTGCTGCATATGGAGAGGGTACTCAGCAAAAGCCTTCTGGTTCTGTAGGATTGGCAGCACCTGGGGGATGGAAAAACACTCATCTTTATTTGTAACCATTTAAAAGTATGATATTGGTTTAAAATAGTATTTATATTTTCAGCATGATACTTGAATGCAGACCAATTGGTTTCTTCTTATGCTAGAGCTGCATCGTTCCAAAGGGAAGGGAGATACTTGGATGCTGTTGGAGACTGCCTGAGAGCTCATCTTCCAGTAGTGTACTAGTGCATCACAAGTGCAATGCATGTACATCTGATAGCATAGCCTTGTCCTTAATAGGTTAAACCACTATTTGTATAACAGAGGTTTACACTGCTTACCTTTTGTATCATTTCAGGGGTTCTGTCCCTAGGTGGGGTGGTCAGAATCGTCCTTGCCTCCTCACTTAAATGAACCTACAAAATGAATTGGAATGTCCATGGATTTCTGACATTTCTGAGATTCTACAGAATTTTGTTGTCCTTTAATGATCTGTGATCGAGTATTACAGTACATGTAGTTGGGTTGAAGAGAGTATCTTTTTTTTTCAATATTCCAAAATTAACCATATATCAAGCTTACACATTGCATTATTCAATTTCCTTGTGGATAAAGCTTTATTGTTACCTGTTCAAATTAGCAGCAAGTAGCCGTTCAAAAATACTAAGTCTGGAATCAAAGACCCAGAAAATAACTACATCTTTGATATATCTATAATCAGAAGGATTCTTTTGGTTTTGTTTTTCTTCGCGCTGATCGCAACCATGCGTTTTTCTTGTCCCAGCTATAATTGATTTATATCAGAGGGTGACATCATTCCTACCTCCTTTTGTGCACAGTAGACCTTAGGGTCAAAGGTAAGCCCTGACCTTTCCTCTATATCATGTTGGTTTGTGCTCTCCTCTATCTCTTTGGCCATGTCCAGAAAGCTCTTCAGGGCCTGATCTGTTGAGTCATTCTTTCTGTGAATATATGATAATATAGGGTACGATTAATAGACCAAAGATCGTATGACTGTGGTTTCCCTAGATAACCTGCTTTCATAGATTTTATGCAATGGTTGCATCTTTGAAGGAAGCAGCACCTATGTGTAAAGTGGAGATTCAATTCAAAGGACAACATTCAGTTTCAGCTCTTAGTTTCAAAATCAAGAGTTGTTGATAACTGTAATATAAATATGGAGGGTGTTGCTCCTATTGTAAAAAGAGCTGTGAGTATGTGCTCTCTTTTCTAAACAAGTCGTGCACTGCTTCACCTAAGTACTTGCACTCACCACATTAGTCTGAAAGGTCACCTGCCTTGTTTAAAATAGAGAGAACTGCACTACCAGGTACCTACTCATGTCACACGCACTATAGTTTATTATACTGACTGACTTCTCCCAACTATGTACCTACTCAAACCCCCCTTTTTTAGCACCGTACTTGAATGACCACTTGTGAGAAACAAAGGGGACAAGTTATAGCTACATGAAAAGAAAGGACTGGAAATGAGGGCATTTTTAGCCAGCTCTTCCTTTTACTATAGGAGCAACACCCTCCCAGAGAGTTAACTTGAACTAACTCTTCGGGGGCTGTAAGTCCACGCAAGCCTACGGTGTTTTTCTTTCTGATGGTAAAATAAACCAAGGCAGCACTGGTGTGCACACATTCCAGAATTGCATTGGTGCAGCACGCTCACCCTTTGACAGGCGAAATGAATGAGTACATCAATACAGCGCTGGTGATTACATCACTATAGCTACATTTCTGTATAATGCCAACAAGTGGAAGAGACACCATTTTGTCCTTAAAGTGTTGATTGTAATTGTTATATTGTTGAGCCCAGAATATTAAGTATAAGAGTATAAGAGTATAACATAATGCATATAGGTAGATATAACCGTTCAATACCAAGTGAACATGCCCAGTGTCACATGCCACTCCAGCCGTTTATACTAGATTAAGCAGGCATAAGAAGTTTAACTTTTGGTCGACCACTGACCACCCATAGGATGCCTGTACATGGGCACAGCATGCAGATAAAGCACGGCTTGATGTACACCTCTGTTCTAAACTGTGGTATCTAAATAACCCTTTAATGACAACTAATGCAAGAGGGTGTTGCTCTTATGCTAAATAGAGCTGGGAGTAGGTGCCCTCTTTTCCTAAGAAGAATACACTCTGCTTCACTTTTCAACTTCTACTCACCATATTAGTCGGAAAAGGCAACTGCCTTTTTTAAACATAGTTTGTCCCGTACTATGCGCTAACTACTATTGTCGTACACTCTTTTAAGTGCTCTTGATTTTACCACTTGTGTGCAACAAAAAATAAGACACTTTAGGAGTACAAAGAAAGAGACTGCTGCAGGTGAGGCAAAACTACCTTTTCCCATAGTCCACCATGCCCAGTCATGGTCTGCATGATGCTACAAAGAAGTGCTATTGAGCCTACTTGCCAGCTCTTCATTGGTGCATCATGTATCATCGAGAAGTATATGCCATATATGCTTTGAAGCCCTGGTGAATCAATCACTATATATGGTACGACTGCATTCATGCATTATATATGGCTGCGGCAAGCTTTTTACAGTAGATTGCTTCTATTGTTGGAAAACAGTGGTAGTTGCTGCCAGTACAAATCCAATGATATGATGTGGGTTGTACCGTACCTACTACAGTGGTCTTTATAGCCATTTTACAATTGGGGCTGAGGATGTAAAGTTTATAAACTTACTTTGCGAGACTCTTGAACCAGGATAGCACAAGGGAAACCTTCCGGACTGATCGTCGAAACAGACCCAGTGCCTGAAACATAAATTGTATTTTATCAAAATCGTTATCTAATTATTCCATTACATATCAGCCAAAGTCTTTTATAGGTATTGAATATAAAGACATAAAGCAAGGCATTGAAAAAAGATGTTTTAAATGGTGACGGACAATGATACTGTCAAATGTTTGAAAGTAAATCATAAAGATTGCTTGATCCATCAGCTATCTAAAGGTGATAGCTTGACAGCCATATGCATGTATAGGCAACCTCATCGGACATCGGCTTTTGCCAGCAAAACCACTGCCAGGCCAGACCGGAAGTCTGGCTGTGAGACTATGGCTACATTTTGAATTTTAGTGCTCACAAATCAAAACATTATTAAGTATTAAGGTTTTTACAGCCTAAAACAAAATCCATTACTGTTAGAATAGTGTGTTAATTCTTTTTTTTTTCATTTTTTCTTTCGGAGAATAATAATCTTATGGTATTCTGTCCTGACAAAATCAATCCGGGCCAGCAGAACAAGAACAATAACATCTGTAGGACCCAATTATCTGTGATGGAAAAACACATTTCGTATAGACTGAGGCACAAAGGAATATTAACTCAGGGGCATTGTCAAGTCTTGTAAGGGTTACCTTTGTATGGGGAACCAGTTGTATGCTGTTTTTTAAGAGTACATTATAATTACAGACACTAAATATCTGATATGGTACATACACACTGATAGGCCTCACGGAATGTATAGGATTTCAGGATTAGGCATTGAGACTTGAGACGTTAAGTACAGGGATCAGGGTGGGACACTTGATGGCCTAGGGTGGTGGTCTGTACAGTACATACAAGGTGAGATTTCTATCATGTTTAGTTATAGCAGGTTTTGAGCTAAGCAGTGATTCAAGTTACTGTGCATAGGTCTAATTTCTGATCTAGATCTACTACGCATGTGCACGTATACTGTAAGGATAGGTGCATAATAAACCAGAAGAAGGGAGGGAGGAATAAAAAACTTGAAAAGAATGTGATTGTATAATCGTTTAATTTTCAGTGAATTTCTGTCAACGTTAACCTAACTGCATACCCGATGGGTTGTGACGTTGCAGCTTACCTGTCTCGAAAAAGTTCCAGGGTAAGCAGATTTTGAAATCACTCTTAAGCACTTATAACTATGTGCTTAATTTACAAGGGTCGGTGTGAAATTGTTGCCAGGGGTGCAGGTGTATTTGAATTTATATGTGCTCAGGGTGATTCATAAAAACTAACGAAAATCCAGGTTTGAACGATGGATTTAAAACGGTCATTCTAGAAAGATATTTCGGGAATTCTTCGTACAATATATGGATTTTCCAAACCAATCAAGCATTAAAGAATTATGGTTTAAATATTTATTATAATGATTGATGACGTTATGCATATGACTGCTTTCCCATTTCATTTATCATAACACATTGACAAAAATAACAATTCTATGGTCATCTTTTCTTGCCGACATCATGAGTTTTTATGAATCACTCTTCAGTATATCTAATGGGAAACTACTTTAAATGGTGGTTAAGGTTTTAGTTTAGCCACCACTCTACATGTATATGTATATAGCTGTATAGAGCATACAGTATATGCCGACAGTTTTGTTATTCTACACATTTACAAGGGGTTGTCAATCACTTTACAGTGAGTTGTAAATACAACTAACTTCTTTAACTATAGACACATGTTTTAGAGTCATACAGTCTACATTGCCAATTCTGTGCCCTATTCACACACTTTACCACTCAGTAAATACGGTATAGTGTAAGGTATACCAATGTATATGTATAAACAAATAAGGCACCATTTGCCTGCCATATCTAATAGCTACATTAGCCGTTACACTGGGTTTGGCACCATGTTTAAGTAAAGCTCCTTAAGGTTCTCATGAGAGCTGGGCCTACAGTAGAACCAAGCATCAATGAGGAGGGCCGAACAAGGTTTAGTTTACTTTGCTTTTACTGAAATCGACAAAAGATCATGGTCAATATTTAGAGTAAATGTTTATTTATTTTCTTTTTTTTTACAAAAGAAATCTTTCACATTTTTTGTCATCTTTCTAACACCTAATATCAGTCATCAGATTTCGGTTCCCCATACTGTCCAGCAGGCAAGATGTTTCCAAGAGAAATCCTTCTTTTTGGCTGATATGGTTCCTGATGAAATTGCCTTTAATGGAGATCCGAGTATATGCAATCGCCGCAATGATATAACACGGCTATGTATTTTGATATTTGCTTTGTTGGCAATACAAACTGTTTGCAGATGCTGCTTTCATATCAGGCATTTATGGTACTTAATGGTGACACTAGCGAGTTAGTCACTAATTAACAATTTGTGAATCCTGAATACACAACATATAGAATTGGTTCAATAATGCAGAATTTGGCATTTACAGAGTTAATCCGCCTTTCTCTAGCTCTTAAGATTTTATCTACAGCCAACAGGATACAACCTTACAATCTTACTTTCAAACGCCGAGCACTTCAGATTGGAAGACTTAGAAATCGAATTTAGTTTTTGACAAACAACTTTTTGACAAAGAGATATAAAAGCTCCCTTAATCAGATAAGATGTCATAGACCAAACAAAATGTAAATAACATGTAATATGTTGCCAAACATATAAAAAAGTGTGAATAAAACCTTTCCTCGCAGAACCCTGAAAATAGCAGTATCTATTTCATGACTATAGACTTTTAATTCAGCAATCCAGGTGATTTCTTTTATTTTATTACATTGTCTATCCTCGCAATAGGAGATGAATTCTGCTCTAAAACCTGCATGAGCTGCTCGTGCATCAATGCCTATGATGTATGAATGCAGATCTGCTGATTTTATTCACCACAGCTGCACTCATGCATGCATCATTTACCTATAGATTTACTTAGCAGTGGTTTGTCAAAATAGGTATATGTGGATCAACACGGTAAAAGGTATGCCCGTGAGGGGGTGCGTGGGCATTCCTTTCACCGTGTTGATCCACATATTCACAAGTCTAGAAAGATGATGCTGGAATGCAGTGCTGGTTAGAAACCGGTAGGCTTGCATTAAATTTTCATGGTCACCAAAGCCATGATCTTAAAAAATAACACCTATTAATGAGCTTAAGTTAGCTCACGGATTGAGGCTTTGCTCTATGCAACATGATATAGACTCACAGAACAAACTAAACTCGAACAAAGGATTACTTTATGAAGGCTTTCATGTTCATTTCAAAAGTGTGGTTTATGTGAATTTTCACGATTTTATTGGTGTATTTTTCTGACTTGCTGTAGGTGACTAGTAGTAAGAATCTAAAAGGATTCTCTCACATACTACATGTAGTATTTCTTTAAATTCCCCATAGTGCAAAAATGCATCATGCCCATGTTCCATGATGCAGCCCTAATTATTAAATGGCCATATGGGGTAGGTATACTACACTGAAAACATGGAAGATCAGAAACTAGTCAGTGGTGACCCATTTAGGTCCTTAAGTTGATAATACCTAAAACTACAACTTTAGGTAGTCAAAATGACTACTTTTGGTCGTCATCCTTATGACCTGAGTTGTCAATATGACGACTCTGTACTGTCAGTATTGTGATCCTGACAACTCAGGTCATCAGGATGGCGAGCTAAAGTTGTCATTTTGACAACCTGAAGTTGTAGTTTTAGGTATTGTCAACTTGAGGACCTAAAGTGGTCACCGCTGACTAGTTTCGGATCATCCATGTTTTCAGTGTAATGAGGGGTAAGCTTAATGCACCAATGCAGTATTGGCACATAGATTGCCCAGCACTGCATTGGTGTATCATGACAACCTGGGGCCATAAACATGGATGCATCATGCTTGACCTTGGTGGCTTTAAAGGCCTCTCTTACACTTCATTAAAGCCTCAGAATGGACATTAGTCTCCCCTGGTCAGTTCTAGCCCCACATACTGTCACACTGAAAGCCACTGATTTATTAACAGCTCTGTGGCCTGCTCCATTCACCTGCCCACAAACTCATTCTTAACCCTTTAAGGGCAGCGATTGCATTACTGCATCAGGCCAATTTGTCATCATGATGCACCAATGAAGTGCTGGCGAGCAGACTCAGCAGAACGTCTAGGTTGGCATGTTGAAAGAATGCATGTCTGACAAGTTGCTTGCCAGGGCTACATTTGTGTATCTTGCCAATCAACGGGCAAGATGCATGAATGCAATAGCAGTCTTGAAAGTGCTACCTTAAACCTAAGTAACAACATGCGAGGCAGATTGCTTGCCTTGAAAAGGCCTTAATAGGCCTTAGGCCTGATCACTCGTACACCGCCCGGGCTGTGCCGAGTCGCCGCTGTGGAGTATGTTTGGTCTATAAACATGGGCTTGGGTGTTCTCTGGGGATTTAGAGCCTGTGAAGCAATTGTAGCATTCTGCATGGTACAATCACTCAGTTAAATCAACATTAGGGGCCACATAGTGCCTCAAGATTTTATTTTATTTTTTTGGCATGCGGCAAGATGCAGCGCTCAAGAGTCTACTTGATGTTCAAGCATCTTGCCAAAGTTTGGGGAGTATTTCAACCCTTGAATTTTGGCATGGGGTATAAATGAAACCCTGGTATGTAGATTTAGACAACATGATGAAGCAAGTACATAATGCCTTATTCTGCTTTGCATATCTTAAAGGGTTACTTAATACCCTGATGTGAAGTATTAGGGTCTACCCTAACCTTTGTAGGGGGTACATAATATAGCATCTATTGGTGCATTACAGGTTCATGGGAAATGCAGGGTCAGTGGGTACAAAGAGGGAAACATGGGACAATTTCAAAAAAGAATGCAAGTGGAGATGGGCTGGGATAAATTATATGTTGGAATAGAGTGTTCACATTACATAGGAGGATTCTTTTACCATTTTCTTTTGAAATCATGATAATGATGGACATGTACCTAGGGCAATTTGAAAGAAGTTTGGTAAGAATCTGTTATCTATGATAAAAAACAAAACAAGTTCAACGTGTTCAAAGTCTCCTTAATAACCTAATTTGATTACTCCATACCATGTTTACTTGGGATCACTAAGTAGGATCAGAGATTAGGCCTGCACACGTGCTGACCCATTAGTAATATAATAGGTAATACTGTAACACCTCATGTATAAGGCGCACCTATGAGTTAGGAAATATCTCATGATGCACTAATAGGAAGTAGGCTGTTTTTCTCTTGAAAGTATTTCTGTTGCGCCTTATAGCAACCAATCTGGAGGATGTATACATGCAGACATGACAGGTTGCCTCTCATATTTTTTTCATTGAGAAAGGGACTAACAGCATGTTGCGTAAAGGTTTCATAATTTTTGTAAACGAGCGGCAAGCTTGATCTGTGCCAAGACTTTGGATGCACTTTTGCTTGGAACAGTGGTTGACATGCATATTTCAATGCCAGGACAGGTACTACAGTAGCTTTCGCCTGCTACACAGCCTGATTTATCCATATTTGCCATTAGCTGGTCTGGAGCTGGTTCTGGCGACACACGCTGATAAGAACTGATAAGATGGGACCAGCATGTCCCTGGAAGTGGGTGTTATCCAGGGACAAGGTACCCATCATAGTATGTCTTATCAGTGGGTTTTAGCTCAACCAGCGAAATTCAAGATGGTGGCTCCACTAGGCCTCCATATTGAGTCCTATACCCAAGGTATTACGGTAGTTGTTAGTTGCAACAGCACATTGTACTTTTTACATGTATGTCAGCTGGTACAGAAGTTGTCTGCAGGGTCCATATCCCGTCAATTACTTTTAGTAGAACCACCCCCCCCCCCATTTCCCCTGACACTTTTTGAGGTGCTTAAGTTCAACCAATCTAGCACATTGTGCAGGTACACTGTAGACCCGTGCTGGGTTAAGTCATATTGCCACAGTAACCATCTGAAGCCTGGGAGAGCCATTTCGCTTGAGCCCATTACAGTATTCATATTTCACCTTCCATAATATCGGTATCCATTTTTTCTTCATAGATTTTCATTCTAGCCTTTTCTGGTCAAATACCCTGACCAACAATCATAAAGGTTCGACACAGATTTGTGTGATTTAGTTTTGTTTATGTCAATTAAACTTTTCAGATTCTTGCATACAGAATCACAGTTCAGAAGCTAGTAGGGCAACTGGCAGTAGGCCCATCCAACTTGAATGGCTATGGAAATACAAGTTATTTCCTTATGCTATGCTGTTAATACACTATTCTACTTCAGAACAGTAGTACAGAATCTTCATAAAAGTATTACAGAATCTTAACTAGGGCATGGATACTTACAGAGGCAAGACCTGGAGTTGCTACATTACTTGGATTACATGGAAATCAGCCAAAACTGAAAGTTTGGTACTAGGGTAACTCCTAATGAAGTTACCCTAGTACTTGTTATTGTAAACAAACTTAGTTACCCTAGTGAGTGAGTGAGTGAGTAATAGATGTTTAACGCCATTTCAACAGCTAAGGTCATATTCATGGCGAGAACTACATTACATAATTCACAGAGGAATATGTCGGTGCCTGCACATATGTGCACCACACACATCCTGAGGGGATAGGGAAGAGGAGAAATAGACCCTTTTAAGTGGGCTAGGGAAGCCCAGTTACCCTAGTACTGACAAATCTAACACCTCTACACAATACTGTTCTAGACAATGTCAGGCTACAGTTATTAGTTCAGATGATTATGCATGATGTACACCACATCTAAACTACTAAGCATTGCCCAAATCAGTAGAAATACTGTGTAATCTCCCCTTTTAGTTCTCAATACTACATAATATGATCTGCCAAGTTGGATGGGGTAACTGCCAGTTACCCTAGTACCTTCCGCACTGTGAGAATGACCGTTACTGAAATTTCAAGCAAATTTTGGGGTAGGCTATTTTTTCTAAATTGTAATGTATTGATAAGCCACAGTTGATTGGTATAAAAACATTGTTGTACACTTTACTGCCATGGTTTGTGCTCCTTTCACTTGGGCCTTATACTGCTTCTTATTTTTCAATATGACCTTTTACAGGGTGCAAGGTAGGGGGTGGCTATCAATGTTAGATATTGTATATACTTTGCAATACATATCAGGAAGGTACTGTAGGGACTAAAAAAATGATGATTTTTTTTTTTTTATAAATGTACATAATGAAAATGAAATGTTGTGATGCTCATGCTTATTTATGGTTTGCAGAATATAACCGTGAACCCATGCCTGCACTTAGGTCTGGAG
The DNA here is from genome assembly GCA_949317995.1 of Acholoe squamosa. Classification (NCBI taxonomy): domain Eukaryota; kingdom Metazoa; phylum Annelida; class Polychaeta; order Phyllodocida; family Polynoidae; genus Acholoe; species Acholoe squamosa. The sequence goes on from OX439042.1 coordinate 13,834,229, forward strand.
GGCATTTCTCAACATGGTACGACTGTACCCATCCACTGCGACTCGAAGCCTTCAAAATTAGAGTTGCGGATCATAGGTGATGTCTTTCGACTGTTCCGGAAGGCATATCTCAAGATGGTTAGACTGGGCGCCGACACTACAATTTGAAATCCTCAAAATTAGAGTGGGTGATCATAGGTAATGCTTTACGACTGCTTTGTACCATCAGCACTTAATGTAGTAATTACATAGGGTCTGGTAGGCAGTTGTACCAGTGCAATCATTAGTGACCACAAGTTGCATGGCTGTGATGGCATTAGAGTGAGAAATCCCACTACGATTTGAAGGTGTCCTAGTCGTACCATCTTGAGAAATGCCTTTCTGGAGACATGCGCTGGTGACAGTTGATGGGATTAACACGTGTTTGTTCCTAGACATTGATTTTATCAATGAACAACTCAACTAACATGTTTTCTTACACTCAGTATTTTACCTCACCTAGATATATACAAAGACCTTATGGGTATAATTGGTGTCTAATGAGTCATAACATATGAGATGCACTCACCTCTCCCTTATGAAGGAAGCGTGGGATGTACCATTCCTGTTTGCTTGTGGGTACAGTGCCCCTCCTGGAGGACCTAGGGGCATGATGCTTCTCTGCTCCTACAGGTAATGCCCCCACAGTCTGTGTCCTTTTTAGACCATGTGAGATCTTCCTCACCCTCCTACCAGACTGAGCTGCTGGTACTGCTGGGGTCTCAGGATCTGTACCTTCCCCATCATTGAGATTGGTAGAAGACGTCTGCAGGGACCTTGTCTTGCTGGATGAGGCCCCTGGGTGGGGGCTGGTACCTGGGAGGGCATCCTCCTCTGCTTCATCAACCTCCTGGGTATGGGCTTTGTCTTTAGTGTCAGCATTCCCAGGAGTCTCTAGGGCCTTTGAGGAAGGCTTTCTATGGACCTTACCAAGCCCCATCTTGTCCATCTTGTTCTTCTTTGAGCGTTTCCCTACTGCTGCTGCAGCTGTTTCCCCCACCCTGGGGAGTCTTGATGTTAGGTTCTCCTTATTGTTATCCAGGGTCCTGGGGCCCTCCTCCTCCCCTATTACAGGGGGAAGTCTCTCCAGGGACACGACCACAGATCTCTGCCTCTGTCTGTTCATCCTAGGGTTCGAGGTGTTGGTGGTAGAGGGGAGTCTGTTCCTGTCCCCCAGACTCAGTCTCATGTCCACCCTGGTCCTATAGGAACTCCCTGAACCCTCAATCTCCTCAATCCCAGCAGGGCAGGAGACTGACGTTGGCACCAGCATGGTTTCCCCAGTGGAAGCCTTCCTGATTTTAACAGTGGCCCTCTTACTTGGTCTCCCCCCGCCCAACCTGTGGTCATCGCCCTCCTGGGTCAGATTAGGGATGCTCTTGGTGGCGTTAAAGTTCTTGGATAGCCTGGGGAGGTGGTTGGTATCCCTGAGGGAAGACCTCCTTGTAGATAGGGTCTGATCCATCAAGTGGTGGAGGCGTCCTTCCCTACTGGAGGACCCCACTGTGGTGGGGAAGGACAGCCTCCCATTTAGATCCACGTTAATCATGGTGTTAGTATTTCGTAATGATCCCTCTTAGTTAAATTGTGCTGGTGGATCAAATGTTTATCCCACACATATGATTATTTTGTCTATAGTTTTATTTCTAATGGACTACAATTAAAAATCAGTATCTCAATTTATCGCTTTTCCCTCAAAGATTATAGAAGGTACCTCCAGTAATTACTGTCGTTGGAGAGTATGCCTCCTATATCCCAGTAAGGGGAGGGCAGTCTCTCCCTGCATAAAGCTAGTTACTAACTGCCTTTGGCAATTGTGTCCCCCACCTATCTACTCATACTCATCTAATCTTTTAGATGGTGCTCCATGTGAAGGTATTGGCCGAATGTTTTCAAAGTAGATACTATAGAATGGGCGAGCCATGGATTCAGTATTACAACATCTAGAAAGTCCAAACCACTCCTATGCTCACAATGATGCCAGAGTGCGATTATGAAATAAATAAATCATAGTCAGATTATGTCAAACAACAAGAAATCAAATGATTCCAGGATCCTGGGTGTAAGAACTCCTGACGAATCCTTACACGCTTGAGTTACTCCTTCTTTGACCAAAGATATGAATATGATCCTCATTAAGCTTTCACTGCAGTCTTTGTATCTCTTTGCCTTTTAAGGAAATATCTGCACGATGTAATGTAAGAAAAGAATCATTCATGGAGATTCACTGATGGTGTTTTCTTATCTCCCTCTCCAAGTATCCAGTGGTCACTGCTAGGCATGGACAGCACCTGTTTGAGGTTTGAATGACACCTGTGGGGATACCTGTGTGAGTATGGTGCAGTTTGGGTACAGGTGAGGTGGTGGTTAGATACCTGCTCTGGTTTAAGGTGTGTGAGTGGTACTCTGTTGGTTGGTACAACACAGGTGTCCTGCCGCCACTACCACCTGATCCCTCCCACTACTAAAGCAGCACGAGAGCACTCTACAGGCAGAGCCTTTATGATGCTGCCTACTATGTCTCTGTCTCACAAGAGGTTATGTCAGTAATGACTCATGACAAAATGATCAAGAACACTGGATCATTTTAAGAGGGTATTGCAGTGATTTTATACAGAATGGTGCAGTCCTGCTCTAGGGACCGGATGATCGAGGAATTATTGCCATGAAGCATTGTGGCATTCATCCCCTATGAACTCAAATCATGTGCCTCTAGCTCGCACCACTGATTACATTTGGACCTTAATGCTACGGGACTTTTGATCACTGTGCAGGCCAGAAGCAGGTGATTTCATCTTTGTATACACAACAACAACCATCAGGGACAGTATCCTTAGCCCTCCCCAGCTTTCTAGTCTAGATCTTTCAGAGCTTGGAGTATGATTATTTGGTTCACTATTAATTCCAGATCTTTTTAATTCCACTATCATTGCCAACAGGCGGCCGAGGGGCGCCCCCAATTGCTGCATGTGACGTCATGACCTCATGATCAAGTTGGACCTGTAAATGAGGCTCACAAAAATCACCTGCTTGTAGCTGCAGCCTGATTGCAATTTTTAAAAGCAGAATATAGCTCCTATATTCTGACCAATCACTGAAGTTATGAAAGAAAATAAGAATAAAATCGCAATTCAAGGATAATTGAGAGGACACTTTTGAAAATCAGTAAATTGATGATATTCTTAGCTTCCATTGCTACGCTTTCATTGTGCAGATAAAGCTAATTTGGTTCAGAGATGAATACCAAACCACACTCTCCAGCAGCAGGTGCCACACCACATAATTAACCTCTAGAAGCCTACCTGTCGTCCAGTGTATGGTGGACTACTATAGGAGCATTAACCATTATTAGGTATACACCTGAACGACTTGGAACCTGTACAGTTAGCCATGAAGGTGGTGATTAGCCCTCTCAACGTTTAAGGGCGGCATAATGCCTCAAATGAAAACACCAGCATATTCTCATGATGGCTGCTTTCATTTTGTTGCTGGAATAAACGAAAAAAAGATTTTGACAAAGATATATTAATTTGGAATCAGGTAGCAGACCTATCTGACACATTTAAGGTGGCACCATTGCACAGCGTGCTGCATTGTTTTTGTATGGACCATCACTGATTACAATAGTGAGGTCTACACCATCAATCATACATATAAAACCCCTGTCCTAGGACTATTCACTGATAACTTACGAAAGAAATTCAAGAAAGATATAGCATAACACTGGCCCCTAAGGGCTGGAAAAGAACTCAAAGCAAACTGCTGACTGGCTGCTATCAGTCACTGAGGATCGGTGTAGTCCGTTATCCTTAGGGTTGTTTTTTCCTATTACTTTTTGAGCTCGGAGTGTTATCTTGGTTCCTACTTTTTCCTATTGTATAAAAAAAGTGCATCCTCAGAACAATACTGGCGGCTGACGAGCAGCTGACAGGCCGCCAGCATCCATCCTGGAGTAATGGTGTTCACATGAATGATGTCATAACCTCATGACCTCATTTCCCATATATGAGGAGAGGTGAGTGATACTTCTCCCATCCCTTAAGGGTCAATGGTATATCCCTTATGCGTCCCTTAAGTGATATTGTTGATGAAGGGATCCTATAGGTGAAAAGTTTCGCTGACTAAGGGATGTTCACAAAGGTGATCAAAAGAAATCATCTCCAGAATATTGATGCATTTTCTGTAACAGCACGTATACGCGTCCTATCTTACGAGGCCTAAAAAAAAAAGGTTTGTTTCGAGTTACCCGACCGACCCTAGCCAAACAGGGCTGACCTGATTTTTTTTGGGAGAATTTTTTGAAATTTTTATGATTTTTTTTCTCAAATTTTGAGAATTTTTTTGTTAAATTTTTAGGATTATTTTTCTCCTAATTTTGATATTTTCTCATCCATTTTTCATGAATTTCATTTATTGGTGTAGAGTTGATAGCTATTATTCATATGTTTTACATATTCTTCACATTTCTCGTTTGTTTTTCATATTTTCATGCTAAAATCAAAGAATCTGCCATGTCTGCCAATGCAAAATCTGAAAAAAAAATTAAAAATGAAATAAAGAGTCATGTAACTGGAAACACACAATATATTTTTTTGGGCCTGATTTCAATACTTTTGTGCCCTGGTGCTTATTTGAGACAAGCACTTATCTGAATACTATTTGTAGTGCTTAAATAGTTTTCAATACCATTTTACCCCCTGTAGTTACACTTATTCAATATCAGAGCTGATTTGCAATAGTTGTGTTGGGTACGATGTTGAGAAATTCCATTTCATTCGAAAACTGTCCAACAGTGTCGTTGGAACCAGCTGATGTATACATTGCCCCAATCGTTACAAATATATTTATTTGTTTGTGAGGTGAGTCACATGAGCAGCCAGCAGTTAGTGATCTCCTGACGCCATATGAGGGATCAGAGGTTGTCAAATACCTACAGGGACCAGCTTAAACCGAGTCCAACTAATCCAATCTAAGGTAATTAACCCGTGAAGAGCTGCATTATAACTTAAGGCACCTTTTTATGGTGTTCAATATAGGACTCTACTAAATGATAATTATTACATGGCAAACACTTATTTGTCTATATTTTAATACACATTAGTGACTATTTGGCACATATTAATGAATTATGTGTAGAAATAGCGGGCCCCATCCTTTTACCATTTACCGCATTTACTTATATAAAGGACACTCATTTAAAGTAATCTGCCGACTAATGGGGAATGCAATGAATCTACTCAGTCGCACTTCACTCGTGCATCTTAGCAACAGTATTTATAAGAGTGTATCAACCCATTGTAGTGTGGCTTGATAAATTGTGTCTGCACTTAACACAGCTGCATTCAGGTACCATGCTGCCAAATTAGTTTTAATGCATCAATAATGTATTCAGTCTTCAATGGGTTAACCATTTTAGAGCCACTTATGTATGCATCAATGCATCGTATTTATGAGTCACCAATCAGTTTCGGGTTCGAACTTCATTTTCGAATCATATCCACGCTCTGGGACTTCGCCTACCCATTATGACCGTCATGATGTATAAAAACTGTGCTGGTGAGTTACTCACCATTGAACCACTCATGGTGAGTTACTCACCATTGCACCACTCATGAATCCTGATGATGACTTGGCCTGCAGAATTAATGCACCATGCAACATTGAAAGGGTTATCTAATTACGTGGAGGAAACAATGGGGGTTCGTCTCAGGTTGATGGTATTGTAAACCAAACAGTACCCCATTAGCGTCAGTTCTGACTGACTTATACCAATCTGCTGACCTATAAATGTGATATGTTAACAGAATTACAGTATATTGGAATAGAAGCTGTCTTTAGCTGCTACTAATTAAACTGTTTGAACAGGCTTCTATATTATACCATATTAAATTCATGGACCCGGACCTTCCTTTTCCATATGTTTGTTGTATTCAAGATGAATGATCGTATATATTCAACATGAAAAAGAAGCCTCTTTGAAGCAGCCTTCTCATACGGATATCTAGCTAGAGGTGATCAGAATAGTAGTTTGATTCCATACTTTACTTTTGTGAGAAAATATGTAACCTCTGCTTCGCGTCTACACTCATAAAATGAGTTAATGTACAAATTAGATTCACGTTATATGGGAGATCCAAAATATGACTTAATAACGTGTACCACTATACAATGTAATATCCAAGTAATCAGAACTTCTATAACCACTTAGGCATACCACGTGTGTCTTTTATAGTTACATTGCAACTCTTTTATATCAGTGTGTTCACAGATGATCACTCAATATTTGGTGGCCGTGTTCTATCATCTAATGCTTTAGTAATGTTGAGTTCATTATTCCTGTGATTGCACCCTGAGAAACTACATCCTAGACACTTGACCAGCAGAATCGGATCAATTAGGTGAGCCACTCTAGTGGTCGAAAAGGATTATTAGAATAGAGCCTTGTTTTGAATAACTTAAGAAGCATGCAATTTGAATTTGCCCAAAAAAAGTGCCAACTTTTGCAAGGCTGTAAGATGAATAGCGTGGTCCTACTTATATTTCTTGCTTGAAAAGGATTTCCCCTTTCAATCGGGTGTTTCAGCCATTTTAAAGTGCCTAATTGAATTCAATTGATGTTGTGAATTTGTTATGGCTAATTAGTGCTATAACTGATGTTTGTGATATAGGCTATTTAAGCATAGGCTTCAAAATGCAATTTCTATCACAACAAAAAATGTAAATTTGATGCATGGACGGTTTAGAGAACATTCACAGCCGTAAAAGAAAGCACTCTCTACTGAACTCAATTAGTATCATACTCAGCTTACATGACATATATATATATATATATATATATATATATATATATATATATATATATATATATATATATATAATGGGGTGGAATCTCTCTTCTTGCATAGGAATAATACACCATCCAGCTTCTAGCGGGATGATCTCTATATGTAACTGATCTCATGACTATGGTTAACAACCAAATGTACTAGCAGACAAGTCAGTCGCAATAATCAAAAGATTCATACATTTGACACTGAGACTGTTTACATCAAAATAGTAATGAGTATTAATGGTTGGTCCGAACATGGCTTAATGTATTTGCAGTGGGGCAGAAAGGCTGATAATGCCCATTGAAAATCTATTTACCTTTTGGCAGAGAAGTGGCCATGGCTTTGTTTGTAATCTGAATAATCTGATTGATCTAAAGTGGCAAGGTGTTCATAACTGGTACAAATAATGATTTCAAAAGCTTTGAGAAGGTGGACAAAACATCTACTTCTAACCTTGAATTTCTTACTTAAATATCACTCACTGCTTACTATCATTGTGACTAAGTAACAAGTACGGCCGAGTCTATTCCGTTACTTGATCTGGTACCTGGAGAGATAAGCTCTGAAACAGCCATCACTATGGGTACCAGTTGCATCCTAAGAATTTACCACAATAGAGTAATTCAACACTTACCATTATTTAGAATCGCGTTAGTGTGTTTACCTTGTGTTCACTGAGGCATTGTGTTTGTGAACTGGCTATCAAAATTATAACTATTGGAAATTGTTAATTGGTCAAAATATACTGCTGTTATTTTTATAAAACAACATTGTTTTTCACCCTTTACATATATTAACCATGAAAAAACTAAACAAAATCTATTTCGCCTGCTTTGGGAATTTTCACTAAAACAGGTGGAATGATTTTGCCGAACCTCTTTCATGAATTGAAAAATTGTTTTCCCCTCCCAACTTCATACTTAAATCGAAATATTGTAATATGATATGGCAAGATGTAATTGCCAATTAGTAATTGAATGACTCTGATTGTGGCCGCTTTGGATCATAGGTTATACTGTTGGAACACACCCCAGGGAGTGTATTGCGAAAAAGAATCGGAATTGGATTCTCACTGCCGTAACTCACCTACGAGTTCCTGGCTGTTCAGCTGCTCAGAACCCACATCCCACCTCACACTCAGAATCAATCCTCTTAGTGTGAGTCATACTGGGAAGCATTCCCAAATTCATAAAACTAATGAATCAATTCTATAACCTATTACCTTGCTGCAAAACAAGGGAGAAGTCATTGCCTGAGGGTAGTCAGTTCCCATTTGCAAAAGCACTTTCAACAGAATTGAATTCCTGTCCTTTTGCAACACCCTTCAGGTGTTCAAAGTACATCTTGTAATTTAGGATTGGCTGTTCATGGATAGCACAGCTCTTTCTAGGGGCTCCCTCCATAGGTAATTGCACTTATTTACAAGTAGGGAAGAAATTTGGCGCTGAGAACAGGTTCTAGTTGGTTTGGAATACAATTGCTGGAATAACCTGCTTAAAAGGCACAACTTATATTCAATCATGTATCTCTGGTTCGCCTTATCAGTGGGGGGGGTTTATTAAAAATTTGCTAATATTCCCTCAAAACCATATTGTGGTAAAAGGGGGCAGGAAAGGCCCTGAGGTGCTTATATATTTCTCTTATCTAACTAATCCCCCTACACATAATCCAGGGAAAGTCTTTTACTGAGAAGCCAAGGATATGCAAGTGATTAAGCAAGAAGTGATAGCATAAACCTTTTTTTCAGTCAGTTGACTACAATTCAAGATGTGTTTATTTGCTTGTTTATCCAGTTTTTTTCTACCTCATATTGTGCATACATATACAGCTTATGTTTAAACAAGTTAATTACCTAAAATGGCTGTCAGCTTAACAATTGACCGACATTACATCCCGAGGGGAGTATATCCCAGCTGTTGTGATTGCTGATGCTGATTGATAGCAATAGCAGCTCTTGATGTTAAGTCATGAGCACAGGCATAGCTTAAACTACCCCCTATTAATAATACATCTAGTGGGCAAAGACATGAGAGTGAATGTTCCTGTTTAGATAGCCTGTGGTACTTCTCAATACTATTACCAATATGACTCTATATAAAGCACAGTCATCAGTGAACTGCGAGGTCCTGGGTGTGCATTGGACAGAACCAATTGCCTTCTGCCCTGTGATGTCATCCAGCCAGAATGAGGACAAACCCCTGAACACAACACGAGCTAGTGAGAAAGACAACAACGGCAATCCTCCCTATGAAAGTAATATATAATGAATAGACTTGCACGAGTTGGCTTTAGGGGGTGATATAAGCATGAGCCGTAGGCGAATGCTTATATTAAACCCCTGAAGACAATGAGTGCAAGTCTATTCATTATATATTGCCCTTATAACACAGTTTCCACCATTAATTCTAAGTATTTACCTCAAAAAATGATATAATCCATTCATTTCTAATGCGAGTCGACAAGACGGCCCTCCGCCATCTTGGTTTCATGTTGTCGTATGGTTAGGCTGGCGAACTTCTCAAAGTCCAACTCTCATAGACCTACTACTGCGAACATGTCGAGACAGAGATGCACCAGTCTAAAATATAATCCATTCCATACACACTAGGCGGCGGCACCTATATGTTGACAGAATGGCGAAGACGCACGGCAAGTCGCTCGATTCGAAAGTTTAATAATTTTTTATATCAAATACAGCCATAATATCAAGGAATCTAGTCGACAGAGAGGTAGAATATGGTTTCAACTATGTTATGTCCAAGGCATTTCGATATATTTGGTACATAAGCTGCAAAAATGGAGAATTTACTTGCGTGTCAAGGTAGGTTTCAACATGTCCGCCCCACTGTCCGCTCGCCGTGAATTTTGGGTGCTTTATCGCGTGATATTTGAACTCATATTATCCATTTTCGGCACTGAAAACTCTCTAACCGTGTTATAAAAACATCTATTTAACTTGCCTTCATTCATATCCTAGAGACACATTTATAGTCAGATAAATTTTTAAAAAGAATACAAAGAAAGAAGAAAATACATAATGTAGGGCATGTCATGCATGTCTTATTGTTGATAGAGGTTTTCTATACCATATGGTGTGTCTATAATGGCATAGTGCATGGCTGGGCTTCCACTAGGTCCTATTATCCCTTATCTAAGGGATAAAAGGACTGAGTGGAAGCCTAGCCATGTACTATGACGTTTATACCATGGTTTCAACCATTGAATTAATTATTTTACCTTATGAAGCCATGAAATGCACTGATTTTTGTTGCGAGTCGACAACAGAGCTCTGATTCGAATCAAAACACAGCGTCTTCCTCAGCGAGTGGACCGGACTGCGTGGACGCAAAATCTTATGTCGATGTGTGTCCGAGGGGCATTTTCATAGAGCTACCACTGGTAAGGAGTGCGCGCGATGGCCAGAATACCATTAGAGCACATGCCAATGTAACAGCTTGTATCAAAATCTTCCACGGTGCCTTAGCGCATGCTAAATACATGGGTATATCAGGGTTGGGCACCGGAAACCAGTGCCGAAACGTGATAACCGTGGTATAACATAGAATATGACATGTTACTTCCATTCACAGGTAGGTTACCTTTCAGACCCCTGCTCCTTGCATATATACTGCTTCATTTCACCAATATATATATATATATATATATATATATATATATATATATATATATATATACATATAAGGGCAATTTTCATTTTAGGGGTCTCCACTTTCGCCGCATGTGTCACAATGCTCTAGAAAATTCTTCATATTTACATCCACGTTTGCATTTCTCTGCACAGTTCAAGTATCCTTCATTTAGTGCATTCTGAGGACAAAAAACCTTTGTAATCATATCAGACGCAGACTGATTGACTGAGGCACAGTATCCATATTGTGAAGTTTTGCTTTCTGAGTCATTTCGAGCAAATAAATCAGTACAATTGCATTCTCTTTCAATACTTCCTCGGTTACACATACTAATGCATGTGTGATGGTCATAATCATAAGGTTTTCCCCTAAAATGAGAATCTGTCAGCCTCCTCAGCATAGACACAATCCTCATCAGCATAGGGCAATGGAAGTGTATCTGTTCTTGATATTGTCAAATAAAATACAGTGTACCTCCCTAGGCAAACAAAACTCATTGATGTGTATGCATAAGGGATAGTGTAGGTGTTCAATGCATAGAAAATGGCTCCAGAGTTTGGCTGCAGGAATAACAATGGTTCAAATTCTGTGTCCAGATTGTCTTAAGAACTATTCAAGTGAAGTGTGAAAGAGTAGCCAATCACTGAGACGTTGAATTTTTGTTTTGCCTCATATGCTGTACATAATCCAAAATCAGGATGGATGAATGTGGATTTTGTAGCAAGATCTGTACATGGAAAGGTCATGATGGTTGAACTGATTTTTACAATAGCTCTAAATGTCAGCACCAAATCTTGATTGCCAATTTTAGTCATTGCTTCTCTCCCTACATATCGGTAATACCCCCTGGTGCTCACCAGGTTCTGTCTGAGGATTTCAACCTTTCTTTTGAGTTCTGAATCACAGGATTCACATTGAGTCATTTCATGAACTTTCTTATAGAATTTCCCATGAAGCGGGATGCCATTCTCCTCGAAAAAAGATTTGTTGCTGCCAAATTGGTTAAAATTACAGACAGCAATGATGGGCATAGGAACAGTTCCATTGGGATCACTGAAAGTGGTCAGTCTTTCTTAAATGTTCATTACTACTGGATATCCAAGGAAAGAGTTTACATTTGAAGAGACAGTCCACATGCACATAGCAAGGAGACAAATGAATGCAACTATCCACAGGGTCCTATGAAGTCCATTTGGTGATGACACAATTCTTGGTAGTCCTTTCAATGAAGAGGTTCTCACAAACTGTTTAAATTCCTCACTGAAACCGGCCATTGTGTGTAACATCTGGACTGCTGCAAGAATGGATAGACACAGATTGTATACATAGGTAAGTAAGTAAATCCTGGAAAGAATAAAATCCAATAGCCAAGACTGTGTTTGAATGCCTTACCGCTTTCAGGGTCATACAGTGCTTCACTGCACTATGTTGAGTTTGCTATCATTGAATGAGTATCTTTTTATATGGGTAACTTACAAGTGCCCCCTTTTATAAAATCGATGTAGACTTTTTATTTCTAAGGGGTCAAAACATACAAATACATGTTATACATTCCTGTGTCTCTTATGCAGTATGGGCAAATAACATGGAGAAAATAGTTATGTGCTATCCATAGGCAATTTACTGTTTATTAGGTCAGCTGTCGGCTGCAGCTGTGCTTCATTCTCTGTAAAACACCATTCCTTAACAATTGATCTCATAGCAAACAAAGGTCGAACGTCACACCACATAAATTTATGGATGTTCAAAGCTTTATGTATGGGATTCATGTTATTTTGCTAATGGATTCAGACATAGCAAGTTACCAATTAGGGCCTAAACCCATGAGATGATTGTAAAACTGGCCGATCATTAGGGTACATGCCAAAATCGTTTGTAGAATACAATTTTCAAAGAAGACCTATATATATACTACTCATAGGAAAATGACTCAAACGGGAATTTATAAATATGTGATGTAGGTCATATACATAATATAGCACCTGTATGCGGCTTTTCAACATATATCTAGCTCCAAATTGTATTCTACAAACGATTTTGGCATGTACCCTAATGATTGGCCAGTTCTACAATCATATCCCCTTCCCCCCTTCCCTAGACAACATTCCTGACAACCTAATCATAAAGAGCACAAGTATGCCCAAGAGGTTGCCCAAAGTTACAGGTTAATCATAGCTGGGTGGTGTTGCTCCCATGGGAAAATTTTCACTTGTGTTGCTCACAAGTGGTCATGCTAGTATGGCGCTAGAAAAGGGTGATTTGAGTAGGTACCTAGTCAGGAGAAGTCAGTCAGTATAGCATGGTATAGAGTGTGTGAAATGAGTAGGTACCTGATAGTGCAGCTCTTTCTATTTTAAACAAGGCAGGTGAATTTTCAGACTAATGTGGTGAGTGCAAGTATAAGGGTAAAGCAGAGCATGACTTATTTTGAAAAGCGGGCACATACTGACAGCTCTATTTACTATAGGAGCAACACCCTCCTGGCTGAACGAGGCCATGCATGGATACTACACTGTCAGACTGCACCAGGCATTTTACAGTAGATTGCTTCTATTTCTGGGAAACAGTATTAGGTGCTGTCAATACAAATCCAATGACCTCACAGTGGATTGCTCTGTATCCACTACATTGGTCTTTATAGCCCATTTACAAGTGGGGCTGAAAGAGTATACATTTTTTATCAGAAACACGCACAGTGTGTATGGTACATTAAAATATGTATGTGTTGATCACTCAGGCATTGATATGATTATTGTAGGTGACCAAGAGTGATCGGCAACCTTAAACTCATCTTTATTGACAGTTTTAAAATCACAAATAGTGAATTTTCTTAAGAAGGTCATGTCCTGAATGGAAGGAGATCATGAGGATCTTACAGATACATGTGTTGTGATTTGACATATAAACACTATAGGTAACACTGCTGAGGGTAAGAGGTCTCAGCCTGGAATGTAGAACCTCCTTTCCATTCAGCTTCGCCTTGGACTGAGAAGCCATTTTGGCCTGAGGATGCTGCCTTTCTGTCCCTCCGTTTTAGCCAGAAAGGTATTGACTAAGGGCAGAGGATACTATGTGCCTCATTTTCATGTTTCTGTCCACACTTTTGTTTTACCCAAAGCATTGTTTGGGTTTATATTCTGGTTAGGACAGATCTTTATCAATACAGAATCTTCTCAGCAGAGGTCAGGACAGTCGGTTGCTGGTGTTCTTCTGGTCACTCCATGAGTGGTTCAAGCCAGATACCCATAGCTATCTCTCTCACCCTCCTACCTGTTGAGGATAATGGAGTCTCTTATAAGGAATTATGATCCAGGAGAAAGTTCTCTTTGAATAACAATACCCTTCAGAATGTCCGCCCCAAACTACAGGGGTAACGGTATTCCACCTGGTTATAAATCGCTTCTCTTTGTATCCCTGCACGTTGTACCTGTTCCATTAGTGAGGTTTTGATTTTATTTTGTAGTGAAAATGAAGTTTTCTGCATGTTGGAGATGTCCTTTGCCCTTCATGAAAGCAGGGTATACATACAGATTTTTCCTGATAGGTTACATATATTCTATGTTTAGGCCATTCCAAAAGAAAAAAAAACTTGCTTCTCATCAAAGCCTTCATGAGAAAAAATATTTTTCTGGAGAGGCAATTAAAGAATAATCTCGATGTATTTTTAAAGAATCTGTATCATTTAATCCCTGGTTCCACAGACAGAAATTGGTAGGATTATTTCTGGGGCCAAAAAGAAATTTCATGTGTTTCCAGCAACATGTGGGTAGATCTATTTGATTCTTTCATTTCATGGTAAGAACATGGTAACATAATTGTGAGAAATGTGAATAACATGCAAAAGGTATTCCTATTGAAGCTATCAACTATACGAACAAAGATTATGTTCATAAAAAATTGATGAAAAAATTCTTATGAATACACAAAATAATATAAAAAGGAATTAAAATTGAAAAAGAAATGTGAAGGGTCAGCCCTGCTTTTCTTATAATACTTTTCCTCAATGTGTATCAAATATTAAAATAAATGGTAGGGGAGGATTTCTACCAGGATATTGTAGGTTCTTAAAATTGATCGAATAAACAAAAAGCTATTTGTTGATGGGTTACAAACCTGTGAAAGCCATGTAGAGGACAGAGTGGAGAGGAACAATGGTGGACAGGTAGGCAGACAGATGATAGAGCAGGTTATTTTGATAATGAAATCCTGCCCTCAAGTGGCAGTAGTGAGCCGGTGGGCCCAGGAGGGCCACAACATAACCCAGTGCCATATCCCCCTTTTCAACCAGGATGTAAACAATTATGAAACACACCCAAACACTTTACATCATGCACCCATGCAGCTTTATATGTGCACACTATTAGTTGGTTTCACATGAACTGTAATGATCAGATAGTAAAGGTCCCATTAGACAGACATTGTGATCATGAATTATGCAAATACCAGTATTTCGGTGAAAGGCAACAAATCCCCATTGATCAGCAGTGAGGTCAAATAGTGCTTTTATGCATCTGGCAATGCCTAATAACCCACGCTAGCCTTATTCCCCGGATCGTTAATGATTTAGGTACTGCTAGAAACACGATGACCACCCTGCTTTCCTCCCATACCATAAAGCTATTGAGCCTGTGATACACCTTACACCTTTGTTATCTGATGTATACAGACCACATTGCTTGCTGTATGCATGATGCACAAATGCAGCGCTAGGGAGTAACATTAGAGGAAGAGATAATGTAAGGGAAGGACTAGCCTATATTTAGATGAGGACTTCTTTTGATAGCCCTTTTACTGGATAAAAGGAACCTGACACATCAAGTGACAAATCTGCCATTATAAGTGCAGGATCGGAGCTTACTCGATGCATGATATATGTAGCGATTATCTCATAGATTCCTCCATTTTATATTAATTTCTTACCTTATAACCTAAGAATAACTGCAGGAGAAGACATTTTCTGAAGCCAAGCGATCCTCCCGGTACAGGGGTAGCATTCGCCATGGCGGTGTTGTTCCTCACCGGGTGCCCGACTGTCCACCCATTTTTCATACTGAATCCAAGCTTGTCATGTTTGGAAATTTATTATAAAACATATATGACATCCCTAGATGATGGTGCAGGCCAAATAACTTCATAACATTCTAAATAAATAAGAATCCAATGCATTTTCATAGCGATACATCACGCCACCCATCTCCTCCATGCTCTGCTTCATGTTGACAGTGTGTGGAATACCCAGATGTGTGTCAAGCTCTCCTAAACTAGGTCAGCAAGGTGCAGGACGGGTGCCGAGACGTATTGCTATGGAAAATAATTGGATTCTTCTTTATTTGAATAATATGGAGAAATTTGGCATGGAGGGGTCATCTAGGATATCTAAGGATGTATACATTAAATTTTTGATAACTCGACATGCCACCATTGGATTCTATGATAAAAACGTGTGCAAAGCCCCAGGTATGTCAGACTGCTTATTCAAATCCTTCATATACATAGGTTTCGGCATGGTGTAATGGCTGGCGATTCTGTCTATTGCCCAGCTGTTGCCACAGTGGCTGGGGGACGCGCCCTCTTAGAACCTGAACGGCTTTAACCAGAAATGTGTGGAGAGGTTGATTTTGTATATCTCTCTTGATTTCTTAACATGTCCGAAATCTAACTAAAGGCTTCTTGAAGAATTAAAGGTCACAGAGTAGGGTTATGGCTGGATAATGCATGGGGCTTATGACCAAAAAAGCACTGTCCAAGCCAAAATTGACTGTCTTTGAATATTTATTTTGATAAGTATTAAGCAACCCATTTAAGATATCCCACACGATGTAATGAAAATGTACACCTTAATATAGCTGCCTAGTGGTTGCACTACTTATCCAAAATGGCTACCCCGGAAGTTGTCCGCTTTCACGTGGAATGTTCCTGTAGTTGGCCACTCACACTCTATCTGATAGCAACCAGCGAAAGTGACCCAGTGAATAAGAAAACAGTAGAAGTTGTGTGTCAAGTACAGAGTTGCAACGGTAGGAGTTGCAATGCTTTTGGCACGTGGTGGCGCCACTTCTTTGCGTGCGAGCCGTCCCGTGCGAGCAGCGCCGCAGGCGCTGGTAGTATGTATCAATGAATCATCGGTCAACCAAGGGCCTCATCTGCCAGTGTCCCAGGACTGATCTCACAGATGGAGCCATTTTGTAACAGTCAAGAATAGTATAGGTTAGATGGGATGTGTAATTCCATAGAGTCCTATAGTACAGGTCACCCTCCTCTACCCAACCTCCATTAAAAGTGGGCGACCTTAAGGGTTTAGTATTGGTTCCTATGCAGGATAAGGGGTATTATGGAGTTGTCATAAATCTTAATAAGAGTCATACCAAATGAAAAAAGGCACCATCTCAACGGGAATTGTCAAAATTGCTCTTAGCTCTTTAAATGGAAGTGACATAGAGACCATATCGCCCAAAGATAACTCAATAATTCACAGTATAGTGGTGCCTCCCTCATGTGAGCAGCTCATGAACTACCAATGGACTCCTGGTGCTGCTGACTTGACGCTTTGGAGTTTTAGCCCTCTATAGAGTAAAATGTAAACTAGAGTACTATTCCAAAACGTCTTTGAGTACCATTTCATTTCCCTACATGATAAATAACTCAATCAGCAATGGAGCATTGGGCCATGCTTGTCCATGCTTAGCCCAATATAAGCTGATATTGGCCCAATATCAGCCGACATTGGCTCGATGTATCCTTGCTACCTAGGTAAGGTTGACACTGCAGAAAAAAAAGACAAAATTAGCAATATCATTTCAAGTTTCAAGATTTTTATCGATTCTTAGTCGTTAGGAATCTTATTAACCCTGTTTGAGTGTGGCTATGTCCATTTACAGAACGTTTGTAAAATTAGTGAATAAGGCTAGAAGGCTAGTGATCACAATATAAACCACCCAATGTGTTAATTTCTTATGGACTAAATGCACCATAAGCCTGGAAACCATTGGTGATAATTGCTTAGTTGGACTTAGAAGGGCTCCTACAAGGCAAAGGATTAAAGAAAGGTCCAACCTGTCTGGTTGTTTTCTTTTACCGTACACAACATCTTTATCCATCACTACTTATGTTTACAAGTTGTCCAATTCTAAGGCCAACTATTATGTATTCAGTAATTATACCTTGCGTGACATTGGCTCAGTGATTTTGAAAAAAGGGCGTGGAATATGGCCAATTCTACTGCTTACTTCTGTGTCTGTCAGTTTTTTAAAAGTGCAGCGTCACCAGTGTCAATTTCTAAAAGTACCATGTCACCTGTGCTACCCCTGTCGATTTTTACCCATGTTTAGGCCTACAACTTCCCTCCCAACCGGCATTTTGTTGCTACAGACATACTGATTTTACAGAGCAGCTATAGGACATTACCCAAGATGGCCCGCTCTAATTTTGAAGGTCTCAAATAGAAGTGACTGTGATCAGCTATATCATATTAGAAAAATACCTTCTAGGGGTGATGTTTGCTCTATTGCTACATCTAAAGTATATCTGCATTGTCCATTGTGTACACTGGGGTCAAGGTTGGGGTTTGCCCATCTACCTTTTTAGGTGAATTTCTGAGCTTTTCCGTTATCTGCCCAAAGAATCTCAGGATTAAATCGATTATTTCAACAATGAGTATAATGGTTATGCCTGACCATAGATTCAAAGATCCACCTAGTTGTGAAACTAATGCATCAATTGAGGTTTTTGGGTTGGTTTCCATATGAGTGTAGTATGGATCTGAAAGATATATAGTTATGAGGGCAAAATTATCTTCAATTGCCTTAGAAAGGATATGCTTCTCCAAAATTGACACATTCTTTGACCGACTTGCCATACCCTGAGCTATGTGCTTAAATTCCTTATACTTTTTTGATAGTACAGGATCATGTTGTATAACATTCTTATAGAATGATGCTATCTGGGAAGGTATTGGCCAGTTTGATGCTGAGGCTCTCATGTCATAATTGATATTATATTTGCATCTTGTTTTGCATTTTTCTCCACACTTGCTATATCCCTTAATTTCTACTTCCTTTTGACAGAAAACCTTTGTGAACATATCAGAGACAGACTGATTGACTGAACTGCAGTACACATATCTAGGTGGTTCATCTTCTGGATCACTTCTTGCAAAGAGATCAGTGCAATTACATTCTCTTTCAATGTACTCTACATTGCATCTGCCCATACATGTCTCAACATCATAATCATAAAGCCTTCCTTGGAATGCATATTTCTCAGCTTCCTCATCATAAACACAATCCTTATCAGAGTATGGCAGTGGAAGCACGTCTGTTCTTGCGATTGTCAGATAAAATATTGTGTATCTCCCCGGGCCTGCTAAGCTCATGGATGAGAACACACTAGGGACAGTGAATGGATTCAAGGCATGGATGACAGCTCCAGAGTTTGGCTGTGAAGATAATAATGGTTCATATTCAGTGTCCAGATTGTCTAAGGAACTATCCAAGTGTAGTGTAAAAGTATAGCCAATCAGTTGTAATTCTGGATCTTGCACTCTTTCATAGGCCGTGCATAGTCCGTGATCAGGGTTAACAAATGTATAGTTTGTAGCAAGGTGTTCACATGGGAAATTGACTATAGTAGAGCCCATTTGTACAATAGCTTTACAAATAAGTATAAAGTGTTGATTGCCAATTTTGGCCATTGCTTCCCTTCCCACATACTGGTAATACCCCCTGGAGCTCATAAGCTGCTGTTTAAGGAACTCCATATCACGTTTAGATTCTGGATCACAATCATCACATTCTGTCATCTCATGAACCTTCCTGTAGTATTCTTCTGGTAGTGGGATCGCATTGTCCTCAAAATGGATATATTGCTGCCAGATTGGTTAAGATTACATACTGCAATGGTTGGGAGTGGAACAGTTTCATTAGGGTTGATTAAACTGATCGGGTTTGCCTGAATCTTTGTCACTACAGGGTATCCTAGGAATGCACTTATGTTATAGTACACTGTTGATATGCACATTCCAAAAAGACTGAGGACAGCAACTATCCAAAGGGTTCTGTGAAAACTGTTAGGTGCTGACATGATCCTTGGTAGTCCTTTCAATGAAGATGTCTTCATGAACTGTTTGAACTCTTCTTTATAACTGTCCATTTTGCCGTTCGGTAAGACTGCCTGCTGGATACTGTACAAGGGGAGAAAGACACACTGTATATTTGTATGGCCAGTATAGCCATTTATGATGGATCAATAGGCCCTCTTTGTGATATCTAACCCTTAAGAGAGTAAAAGTATTCCAAGCCTTAAACCTTTTATGGTTGTCATGCACTAATGCAACAGGTACCTAGGTAGTCACTGTAGCAATGCACCATACATCTAATCAAAGGTGTGTTAGCCCATTTAAATCTGTTGTTGAGATGGATAAATGCAGTCCTTGCATGTTAATTCTCAGACTTAAAATTGTGAAATCAAAGTCACATAGTGCGAAAGGATTAATCGACAAAGTGTATATTGTTTGCTGAGCTGAAACCTGACTAAATAATGGGACTTTTACCAGCTATTGATCAGAACATAACATCTTACATCAGAGGATGGCAGACAGGCGTCAAATCTGGATGTTTCATAAATCATTACATAAATGGATTGATTGCTTCATAGCTGCTTGATTCATTCTTATGTAGCATACATTCAATTAGAGGCATGACTAGAATTGTATACTTTATATATAAGTAACGCGTATTGTGCATCAACACAGTATAAGATTTTTTGATGATGTTGCAATTAAGACCATTATCTTTCTATTCAGACTCTAGACTTCTTTGGAATGAATTAGGAAATTGAATACCAGCAACTAATTACTGGCAATATTCTTCACACAACTATGCACATTATTGTCATTGATCTGGGGTATAGGGTGAGCACAAGGTTGATTCCCTCATGTGATATCAATGTGACATCTTTTTCTGTGGCGGGTATTACACTAAAACCAAGTCCTTTGACAGCAATATCCAATATAGCTAAATTCATTGGTACAAAATGATATGGAAACCTAACCATCTCCTTCTCGATGCTACGGTCTATAGTCAGTTGACTGATTTAACTAAGTTGTTGATACATTAATGTCAGTTTTGTGCCAGCAAGCAAATATCCCAGGCTTCATTGTATACAGAATCTATTGTACAACTTCTTGCTAGTATTGTGTCTGTGTTCTGCCAGTTTCTTTTTAAATAAAGAAAACAGCTTACAAAGCCAGTGTGGAGATTTAGTATGGATGATGTCTGTGATTCAGAAAGCTGGTGCCAGAAAGGTCTCATGTAGTAGTTAATCTTTGTATGACAACAAAACAACATCTCCAAATATTTAATAAGAGCTTTATTAATAATGCTTATCACAGTAGAATGAGATGTTATAATGCTCTTGGGAAAGTATGAAAAATGATACTAGAGAAGATAATCAACATTTCTATTATATAAATATTGAATGTTCCAAATGGGATTATTCTATAAGGAGCCCTCATATAAACGATTGGTCTTTCTAGCATACTTTCATTATAGCTTTAAGGTTAAAACTTTCTAACTTTATATAGAATCAACTAAAGAAAAAGTTAATGGGAAATAGTGCTCTATTTTCATGATAGGCTTCATATATATGAATGAGAAATATTCTGACATAGTGATATAGTAGCTTTTATACAGAAATGCATTAGACTTATTTGATGCATCTGATGACGTCATTATTGCCAAATGCATGAGGTGGTGCATAGTTCATGCATGGAAGGTTTTAAAAACCACTGTCATATATATAGTATATGGAACTTCCATAGGGTTATTTACTGCTACTCATCAAAGGAATATAACAGTCATGCGAGAAAATAAACTACAGGCAGCATCTAATTGTATGCTATCAATGCTTTTCAAGCACTATCGGCATGCATTTTGCCCAATCATGACGTCATCAGATGGGCCTGCTTGCTCCTACTGCATTGGCCTATAAGGATAACTGTTTCAATGGCAATCAAAATATACTATCATGAAAATAGGGTGTTGTTTGCCTTTACACATCAGCTCATCTCAGAACATTAAGCTTCATAATTAGATAAAATATAAAGTAAACCTTCCAATATGGGCATGTAACGAAAACAGATATTAAATCAAACATCAATCTTGTTCAGTTCTTTGACACTAGGGGGATGCTGAACATGAGTTGGGTAGCAAAACAGTTAGACAGCGTCCTGGTAGCAAAAGGAACTATGAGTAGCAACATGTCTTTGAGACAGAAATACTCATACATGTATGCTCACAATTTTCAAATAGAGCAGCACATCTAGAAAAGTATGTGTAAAATGATTCAGTCCTCATAGTGGACTGAGTGGATTGTATCACATGTAGCGTTAGTCTTTTCATGGCTCACCATTCCCTTGTTGATGATAGAAAGGTCAGCTTAGAAACTGGTCATCATGTACCTTCAAATGAATGTAGCTCTCATGTAAAAGAGTAATAAGTAATAAATGTCAGGTGTAATTTTAAGAATATTTTACCTGGCCCCTTAACTCTGTGCATTACCACTATATACTCACAAGGTATAGCACCCTGTGTATTATAAGGCATTCCTCGCATGTAAGGCATGTAGAGTTGAGGCAGTATGTATGCCTATTATGTGCACCCTTATTTAGGAAGTTCCTGTACACCACAATGAGCCCCTGATTTCTACAAGCCTTGTTACTAAGCTAAAGTTTGTGTTCATTTATGTTTCAAAGTATTTGTCATAATAGTCTAACCAAAATATACTTTTAATACAAAAATCTGTCACCATACAATTAGAAGGGCTAGCTGTGTAGGGGGACGTGGAGCAGACCGCTTGGGTGCAGATATCTTACTACTGCACAGAACTTGAATACTCAGTAGAATATTGGCTCCTTATATCAAGGTTGATATCCTTGGTCATAACAGTTTCAGTCTTTTCTTCTACCTTCTCGCGGTCCATACAGCGACCAATGAGGGTGATTGCTAGGTCGATAATCTCAATGAAAAGTATCATTGTAATTCCAGACCACAAGTTGAGTGATCCGCCAAGTTGAGAAATTAGATCAGAAACAAATATTTTTGGCTTTGTTTCATAATGAGTATAGTACATTGAGGGGAAAAACACAGTGAGCTGGGCAAAGTTTTCCTCGACAAGTTTTGAAACAAATAACCGATCTGGATCTGAGAGGTTACTAAAATTAGGCGTGATTGTGTCCTTGAGGTGTCCATATGTGGTTTGTAAATCTGGATGCTGAAGAATAACATTGTTGTAAAAAGAACCTAGCTGGGAGGGTATCGGCCATTTTGCAGTAGAAGTTGCCAATTTGTAATCAATCTGTTTACATGATTCCTTACAAGCCCGGATGCATTTTAACAGACCAAAGTGCCTTGAATGAAGAGCGCATGTCATCTTCCGAAATAGTTCCTCCCTGGACTGCTTCAGCGAGGCACAGTATTCATGCTTTGGTGGATCAATCTCAACATTCTCTATAAGAAGTAAATCAGTACAGTTGCAGGCACTAGCAGTGTAGGCCACATTACACTGACTAGAACAGTATGTGTAATCATAATTAAATAACTTCCCATTGTATGCTACCTTTTCAAATTTCTCTGCATTGATACATTCCCTCCGGCCGTGCGGTTTTGTGATCCTATCAGTTCTTACTGCGCTCACAGTGATCTTGGTTGACATGCCAGTAGGGACGATCGGTGATATAGTCGTTGACTTGGGAATCACATAAGGATCAGCAATTGTAACCACTGCCCCGGAGCCTAATGATCCCGAAGGGTCAAAATCAGGATCAAACTCAGTGTTCAGGTTGTTTACAGAACTATCAGTATGTAGAATGAATTTGTAGCCTACGATGACTTTCCCATCAAACGGCTTTGCTTCAAATGCATGGCACAATCCAGTTTCAGGGAGGACATAGGAGTAGTTGTCGCTTAATCTATGACAAGGGTTCATTATGTAAGAGGTCCCTGTCAGCATCAAAGCATGGCAATGCAGGATGAGATTCTGGTTACTCACCTTCTTCATATTCTCCAACCCTACATACTGGTAGTATCCCTTACTGTTCAACAACATCCTCCTAACATAATCTGACAAATAAACCTCCTGGTCAGAGCAGTTTGCACACGGGGATGTCATTTCCCTCACCTTAGCATGGTAATCCTTTGGGAATGGAATACCATTTTCCTCAAACACATTACGATTGCTGCCAAACTGATTCAGATTACATATGGTGACAGAAGGAAAAGGCACCGTGCCATTCGGGTCTCTACGGATAAGACGCTTTTCCTCAACATCCACCACTTTCGGGTAACCAAAGAAAGTTTCTATATTAAAACTAACAGAAAGGACACACACAGCAAACAAAGAGATGATAGCAATAATCCATATGGCTTTGTGAAGGCAACTCCTGGATGAGATAACCCTGGGGAGCCCTTTGAGAGAGGTCCTGGTCAGTGCAAGCCGTATATCCTCCCTGTAGCCATCCATTGTAACTGTGACAACCATATTACCTATAAGAACAACTGAATAGCATTACCTTTAATTCTGGAATCCATTCCAAGTATGGTAGCAATGCACTTCGAATTCCACTAATAGCAACAGGAAAACTACTCAAATATTTCACTCTTTCCCATGCAGCCCAATTTTATTCAATAGGATATTGACTGAAAACTATGCACATGTAATGTGAGCAAATAGAGCAATCTTTATAATTGGGTAATTAGATTTATTAATCTATATTATGCGGCATCGGCTCAATACATGTATTGATTCTATGGTACATGGCACATAATCGCACTGCCTAGGACAGCTTTGAGCCATATAAATGTGTATCAAAGGATTGGTGAGTACTTCTACACCATTTCCCGTAGAGGTCTCTGGCCACAGTCATTGTGATTTTATTGTGCTGTTTCTGGTGTGTGTTTTTTTTGTTTGTTTTTTTTTTTTGGGGGGGGGGTTATGACTACAGAGCACACTGGAGGTTGCTTCCTGCTCTCAGACGAGGGCCAGATAGCCCTTTCATCTTTAAGGAACCTCCAGAGATTTGGCATGGCCATATATATAAAAGAGATATCAGGGTCACGATTATGAATCGGCATATTACAGCACCTCAGAATAGCAAAAAAAAAATCAACGCCAAGAAACCATAACTTACCGTCTTTAAGAAGGGCCTTTCCATGGGGTGTCTGCAGAGCATTTCCCCATAATGTTAATTACGTGCTTGCTCATTGCTTAAGCCAATGATGCATATGTAATTTGCATTTATGAAATGATATGGTCATCCCGGTTTGCCCTAAAGATGTGAAGATTATTTTTGAACAAACTATGAGAAATTTCTTTTTGAAGTAGCAGGGATATTGTCTGTAGTCGTAATGCCTAAGGAATGACCTCCAGAGAGATTCCATTACCATCACGTCCAAATAATTGTTTGAAATATACTTATTGGTGAAATTATCTCTACATCCCACTCAGTATATTACAGAGAACCACCTTTTTGTGACCCTGGCAATTTCGTGAACCAATATCCTATACTGTTAAATAAATAAACCTCACTCACCAGAGCAGGAGATCACCGAATTAGGTTAGCAGCGACAGATATGATATGAAGTCGATATTCCAGCCCTTTTCCGGTACACCAATTTCAGTTTGTCTTGTTCAGCGTCCCCTTGTGCTCATCATCCTGCCCTCGACTGTTTGTCTCCTGTGTCCAACAGGAGCTACTTGTATTGGTTAACCCTGTGTATAGTTGTTGTCATAAAGTTAACCCTTTTATGCCCTCTTGGTGCCTCTGCAGTCATGCTTTTATGTTCCCATGATATAGCAATGCAGTGCTTGGGAGTCTACTGGTCAGCACCATACTGTTGCATTATTCTGACCTTATATGAGTGCATCAGACTTGTAGGGTCAGCATGATGCATCATGATAACCAAAGGGCATGATTCAAGCATTGCACAGCATTCAAGGGTTCTTCATGTACTACAAACACCCCTGTTATAGAGCATGTGCAGCTATTCCCATGGCAGAGTTAAAGGCATACAAGGCATCACAGGGTGAAGAAGCAATTATCTCATCATCCATACCTATGCAAGATAAGAGTAAGCCGTGAACATGAAATAATGTATTAAACGTTTTCAGAAACTCAATATCATGCTGACATTATAAGCATTCGAGAAATCCTGGATAGATTCTATGGGAACTAACTTTATTGTCAAAGACTAAAGGATTTTCCTCCGTAAAAAATGAGTTTTCTCAACTAGTGTTCCATCGGATGGAAACGAGGCTTGGTCAGTAGCAGCTCTGTTGCATTATGAACCTGGCCCAGCAGGGGATTGTGCCACCCTAAGTAGTAAATTGGTCTTCATTCACTGTCAGCCTTGGAGAAAAGACCTCCAGGAAGGCATTCCGCAAGGTGGTAAAACTGGACCCATTCAGATTGTAGCCGGATCCCTTCATCTTATGCCATAACTGCCCTGCATCTAGTGGTCACTAATGAACCTCATGTATGTACTAGACTAATCAATGTAAGTACTATACTAATTATAGTGGTTGGGCCGAGTCGTACCATCTTGAGAAATGCCTTCATGGCCTGCATCTATGCATTACAGACGTAAAAGGTTCACCACTAGCCTATTGGCATCACTTGGATGGTATACCTTTAATGAACTGATGTGTGTCAGGCTCTCGGCTGCTGCTCCCTCTGTTGGGGGAGGTCACACAGATTGATTACCTTAGCCGGATACAAGGGACTTGACACATTATGTGTTGCACAATGTGTGAAGGTTTATGATCCTAGATCGTCATGATGCACCAATGCACTTCTGCGAGTCTACTCACCAGTGTTGCATCAGTATATATTCAGGAGTGTATTATCCACGCAAACTTGACGTAAAGCATGAATGCAGCACTGACACTGTGTTATTTAGCATGGCAGGGAATGAGCATCATACATCAATGAAGCTCTAGTCTTCAGGGGTTAATATACAAAGGTTCACCGTGGTTTCCAACCTGTTATACAAGGCCTTGGGTGGATAATAGCCCACATTAACTTATTCATAGCCACACCATTGCATTATATAAAGGGCAAATCCCATAGTGTATTGAATGCCTGTAGGTTATGAAATTGCTTAGAATTCTCTTTGCAAAGGAAGCAATGCTGATGTTAGGAAGTAGCAGATGTATCATCTAGGAATCATTGCCAGAGGGTGTTATTTGTATAAAGGCAAATCTCACAATTTTACATATTTTACCATAAAGAAATCCTTAAATTATTGTTTTTTTTGTATTATTGAAAAGAAAAGCTGGTTAGCTAGGTACGGGGAACTACCACGACTTTCATCTGATGAGAAGGAGTAATTTCTACGTTTATGGCCATAAGTAAAACCTCTGTGAAAATGAGGGTGAGAACTTAATTTCAAAATGTCCAGAGAAGCGTCACTCTTTTGAATACACCTTCTTGCAGGTTTGAGCTAAGGATGCTCAATAAAACATGTAAAGAGCTTAATTCTCCAATAATTCTCTTAATTCTCCAAGTCTGGTCACCACCCTTATTGGCCTTATATATCTTTATTAATCCTATATTACTCATCGAGATCTCAGGTATTGTGGGACTTGGTCTTAGTATGTATCACAATACCCGGATCCATAATGCAATTCATGCAAATATTTCTCCAAAGATTGATTGATGTTTAGTAGCAGTCTGATTCAGCGGTCTGATTCATTAAAAGTGGTGGAAATATTAGACAAACTGAGAAAGCCTAGAGGGAATTGAAAAGCAGTACTCCCCCTAGAGTTTTGGAATTGAATCTTTATTCACAGCCATATTTTTATCACAATGCCCTTCGGGGATAATCTTTCATTGAGGGGTGGTCTCATCTGTTATAAATTTGCACCAAAATTTGTATGCTTCTCTGATGAAAAAAATTGTGCAAACCCTCACTAAATTGCAGTTTGAATCATTTTGTGATTCTCTTGGTATTATAAAATAAGAAGTGTCAGAAGAAGACCGCTTGCTTCCGATAGTGGGATTAACCAGTATAGGATTGCCTAGCTCCACTACATGGCGCAGTGAGTGGTGAATGGAGACATCTGGAGACCGTTCAAACAAAGATGTGGTCAATACATGCCACAATAAATACTGGAATAATGAGCCTATCTATTTGATGCATGCACCCAAGAGCTGTCAAATACTTAAGCGTTATCAAAGAATACCCTCATTTTATGCACTGGAAGGCCTAAAATGGGGAGGGGGACTGTCATTTGACTTTGAAAATATATTTAAATCTTTAAAAATGATGGCTCAAGGTTTCCCTGAAAAGCAAGGGACACTCGATAAATCAGACAAAACGTCATAAATTGTAACTTTTAATGGCTTGTAAAGCAGAGCATTACTAGAAATCTTTCAGCTAAAAAAACCTATTTTGTGAATATTCCTCAGTATTTTAGATATCTAAACAAATTAAAGTGGGCATGTCCGCTAAAATGACCAATTTAAAATTCAATGGAAACATGGCTAAAACACTTTTATACGTGAATATAATATTATTGTCCATTGTGTGCACTACATCTACCAACAGCTGGTTTATAGTATTCAACTTGATAGCTCCAAATACCACAAAACAGGGTTTATGGCGGGAAAAAGGACATTGCTTGACCAAAGTTGGAGTTTGCATGTTATTTCCACCAGATGGCAGCACTGCTCAGGAGGGAGACCAGGAAAGGTCAGTGATCCAGTGGCATTACACTTGTACCAAGTGCCATATTATAGCACAATGTTTCAGCCTACATAGCTGCAACCTATGATTGAAGACTGAGCAGCATTTGTAGTTCCGTTTCCTGTTTTGTGACTGAGCTAGGGGCATGGTGGGAGTTAACTATAGTCTAGGACCACTATGCCTTGCTGTTTTCTGCACAGTGGTACGCTGAGGGTTTATACCTCAGGGCACCAGAGTACAGGGGCATTTGGACCTACCTTCCCTCCCTGTGCTAGTCACACTATCTTCCATCCTAACCACACTAGTACTTAGCATCATATAAAATGACACTGGTAAACACCAGCATAATCCTGAACTTGACACTCTGCAATCAGATATTTCAGACTGTTAAAATACAATCTATGCCTGAAGATTGAGCAGTATTTCTGGTTCCATTCAATGTTCCTGTGACTGGAAGCAAGGCATGGTGGTAGTCATATATATTCTACTCCCACTGTACCTTGTTGCTTCCTCTATGGTGGTAGCCTGAGTGTTTATACCTCAAGGCACCAGAGTACTTCCTACCCACCTTGTGGTAGTCAAACCAATCATCCATAACCTAGGTGTACATTCATGGGGAAAGTCATTTGATGAGGAATGGGTGAGGGGGAGGTCAAGAGATTAACACTTAGCAACATGATATTACTTCCTTCTGTTTTAAAAATGGGAGGGTACATCTGGGTTCAAAGGTTAAAAATACCCCTTACTAGCAATGCTATTGTAATCAATGAGTTGACAGAGATAAGGTGATATTCGGGAATACTTACTAGCAAAGCAGTGCTGAGGTCCTAATTTTCAGGCTGTGACACCCTGATGCATTGGGGCTAGTGAGAAAGTATCATATATAATAACAAGAAGATGGATTGATCATAGAAATTCACACCCATCATGCCCATCCCAAACAACTTAAGAAGGACAGATAGAAAGACAAATATAGATGTAAGGGCCATTACCCTTGGTTAGAGGGGATAGAACTGACACTCTTCATTCAAAGGAGGGGAGAGAAAAGATACTAGATCTGATCCAAATCTGAAGACTTTGTCCCCAATTTTGATAAATGACCACTCACTGGGGTACCAACAACTGCCCTTATCTGTCCTTTGTCCCCTGAACAACACCCAGGTCTGCTGTGCCAAATGTTTCAACTGGACTGTATCCAATCTGTCTGATTTGTCACAGTGAAAATATCAAACAGGTGATATCCCTTTTGCACCACAGGTTTTATCATATCCTCTCAATAGTGCATATTATATGTGCCCCCAAACAGCATATTTCCTTTTCTGATGATAAGGGGGGGGGGTACATCTATTTTGTTCAGATACCAGCTTAAACTATTCATCTGGATCCAAAAACATGGGAAATGACAAAAACGTATGGGTGGTACATGATGCAACCTTAATCCAGAGCCCAGTATACTAGAGATGAAGTGAATTGATTTTTACATAAGGGCACAAACCTCATCTTACCTACAATATGAAATGCTGTAATTCTAGAGGAATTTCCCCCTGAACCCAAATATATATGCTGCTGTATCAAATTGTCTTCTGCGAAGTTACCTGTCAAGAGTCTACACAACCTCCCTCAGTCTGTTACCTTACAGCCCAAAAGGTAAACTTCATTTCATACAAATGCCCTCTATACTTTAACATTCAGCACCCCATAACTCCAATGCCTGCACAGAGTGGTGTGCACAGTTTGCAGGTTGTAGTGCCTCACCTGTTAATTATAGCTTGATCTCTGTGTATGTCCCTGTGCACTGGTGTTATATAACCTGTTTACAGTCATCAAAGGGCCTGATGTTATCCGGAATAAAAACTAGGATAGGAATAAATCAACCTATATTATGTTTTCAGCTAGTTTTCCATAGAGAAACTTCAATTTAAGTCTTGATATTTTAACAGCTTGTTCTGGGCACTAGAAACATCACATCCATCAGCAAAATAGAAAATCCTCCACAAATTACTGGAGTGCCCACTTTAATGGACGGGATGCCACCTTGAGATGCATATGAGCTGATGAAGAAAATTTGTAGAGCCATGTGATTTTAGGCATTGCTGATGTGAGTGTTGTGTCTTTATACCTGAACTGAAGCTACACAGAAGACTAAGTAGACTTAGTTTAGGCTTTTGACATTAGATGGCAGCGTCATCATGGATGAACACATCGAGACCAAACTATGTTGGTTAAGTTATTGTGCAGGTAATGTCCCAGGCAATTAATAGACAGGAGTTCTGTGATGACGGTGATTTGGATCAATATATTGATGGCCAAAACCAAAACCATTCATTATACTCTGAACGTTGGAAATAATCCTGGTTCATATTCATGTGACTTGTTTTAACATGCTGTGGTTTCTCAGGTTTAAGGTGCACCTCACATGTAAAACCAGCCCTAGGGACAGATAATCAGTGCCTGAAGCATGCCGATGATGACAGCATCAATTGGTTTGAGGCATCTGATGACACACTGATGCCGTGCTTCAGGCCAGTGATGGTGGCTAGCCTCATTCTGAGTCTGATTAGGTCATGACTTCATAACATCACATGCAGTGATGGCGGCCACTGCTCAGCCGCTGGTGTGCAGTGATAGTGGAATCTAAAAAATTAGGGCTTGATTGTGAACCAAGATAACAAACTTCAATATTTGATAGAACTAGAGAGCGGGGGACCTAGGAATACTGGCCCTATGGCATCCATCAGTGACTGAAGGCCATCAGTCAGCAGTCAGTTTATATTGTTTAAATACATACAGGAGGAATCATGACTTGACCTCCCTCTATATAGAGCCGACTGTGATCAGTGGACTGAAGCAGGTTGTTGTCAGCTGCCTCAAAGCATGTGATGCCCTTGCCACCGATGTGCGTCATGCACCCTACAAAGTGTAAGACGTAAAATGCACCCAGATTTAAAAGGATGCTTTGAAGCCCACTGCAGGGTTTAATACTCATCCATGTGATTATAGCCCACCGTTACTGCATACCTCTGGTTTATGTAGGTTCTATAAGGTGCGGACATCTTCAGAAGTGCATATATGCCATGGTTTAAGCTTTGCCTTAATTGCGGGCTTCCCTAGCCCACTTCAAAGGGTCTATATCTCCACTTTCCTATCCCCTCAGGATGTGTGTTGTGCACATATGCGCGGGCACTGACACATTCTTCTGTTAGATTATCAACCTGTGAAGCACGGGATAGCCACTTAGTGCCGCTAAAGTGCTGTAAAACACAAATCAATCAATCAATCATTGCTTTAAATGCAGGACACTAAAGTAATATGTTTAAAAAATTCATGGAAAAAAGAGATAGAAATAGGCAAGACCTACGGTTGTCTAAGTTTTATCACTTACAATCTTTGTGAGTTATCTCTATTTTATTGCATGTATTTTCAACATTTTCCATTTCTATATCAGACACATTAGAAATTGAGGGTCTCCTTACTTTTGATCTGATGAGCTTGACAATCAAATCAAGGACTTCAACAAGAATCATAACTGTTATCCCTGACCACAAATTAAGAGAACCCCCAAGCTGGGAAATCAAAGCATCAATTGTTATTTTGGGTTTTGAGTCATAGTGAGTGTAATAGAAATCAGCAAGGTAAATGACAACAAGACCAAAATTGTCCTCGATTACTTTTGATGCAAGTGCCCTGTCAATCGGTGAGATATTAGGGTCACCTGCTGCCATTGCTTTTGCCGTCTTCTCAAACTGTTTGTATTGTCTATAAAGATTAGTGTTGTTCAGAATGACATTGTTATAAAAGGATCCCAATTGAGATGGAAGTGGCCACTTAGCAACAGTTGATCTCATAACATATTTAATCTCTGTACAAGGTTCTTTACATTTTTCCTTGCATTTAAGATAACCAGGTGTTTTCATATTTTCTGCACATTCCACTTTCGCGAAGAGTTCATCCACAGATTGACGCAACGAAGCACAATATTCATGGGTGGGTGGTTTATACTCAGGACTCTGAAGTACAAATAGATCAGTGCAGTTACAATGTTCCATACTGTGCTGTAGGCGACATTCTCCTTGGCAAGTTAGTGATCCATAATTGTATTGCTTATTGTCATAAATGAATTTGTGATAGTCATCAGTGTCTATGCATTCCCTGTCAGAGTAGGGAGTTGAGAGTCTATCTGTTCGAACTACCTTCAGATAAAGTGAAGTTGCCATACCTGGAGCAACCATTGCTGATGAACCTATAGTATTTGGAACTACATACGGATCATATGCGTAGATAAGTGCCCCTGAGCGAGGTTGTGGGAGAAACAGGGGGTCAAATTCTGTGTTTAAGTTGTTATCAGAATTGTCTAGGTAAAGCATGAAAGAATATCCGACAATTTGTAATGTCTTGTTGACTGGTTGTGCTTCATATGCATAACATACACCGACATCAGGGTGCACAAATGTGTACTTCCTTGAATATTCCTCACATGGATATGCCATATAGGATGATCCAATCATCATTATAACAGAACATCGAAGCACCAATTCCGGATCACTCATTTTGATCATGGCCTCCATTCCAGCATATTGATAGTAACCACGATTAGTCATGAGCAATTTTCTTACAAAACCTGCCAATTTGACTCTCTCCTCAGAACAGTTTTGGCATGAGGTCATCTCTAAAACCTTCTTGTAATAATCCTTTGGCAATGGGATGTTTTTCTCCTCAAAGTCTGATTTACTGCTGCTAAATGGATTTGTGTTGCATATCGCAATTGTTGGATAGGGCACTGTGCCATTTGGATCATCTTGAATGATTAGCTTTTCGTCTACATTTACAATTTTAGGATAGGCAAGATATTCAGCAATATTAGAGTACACAGTCACAGTACAGACACAGAGGAAGGATATCACTGCCACAGTCCATAGAGTTCGCTCCCCATGATTACGTGCTGACATAATCCTTGGCAGGCCCTTCAATGAGGAAACCCTCATGGCACATTTTACCTCATCCACACATTCTGCCATGTCGGAAAAAACACTGGATGACTATCTCCAGAATTTCTGAAATATAATAAAGATGTTCTTATTGATAAGCAAACGTTAATAATAATGACATAAATTTCTTTCATATTGCAATTATGCTTAAAAGTAATCAGGCTATGATGAGATTCATTTATAATATCCATTCTCCCAATACCATGATACAAGGAGCAAAGTGTGCATATATAATCAGCAGTTTGATTGAATTGAATTTAGTAGATACCAAATATAATTTCATTTCAATCTGCTATGCTGTACTGTAAATAACCATACACATCAATCAGCAGAATGAGACACGTTGTTTACATGGTATATTGACATAAGCAGATGAATTCAGAACAACATCTCGCACCATTGGGTATGAGGTATACACAAACACAAATACATGATTAGCATATTGCTGGTCTGAATAATCTATAAATGTAGTTTTGCACTGGTATAACACATCAAAGTATTAATCGTGGGCACTGCCTCCATAGTCTAAATCCACCTTATATGTTGAAGTGCCCAGTTGAAGTTGTTGGATTATACTTATAAGAGACAAAAGGGGGGGGAGAAATTACTAAGGCACCATTGTATTACCATAATACACCATACTGGAGGATATATTTCTGTTGCACCTTATATACAAGGATATGGTACAGTACTAAAAGTACCCGAATTTTGCTGTGGGGGGTACCATATAGATGTCGCAGGATGAGCCTTACATGCATGCCGTGCCATTTACGCAGATACAGTCTAATCTGAAAGGTAAGCTTGTGTAATTAGATTGTTCTGACACATTGCCATTGACCCCTTTGCATTCAACCCCCCCCCCCCCCTAGCTCAGAGTAAATGCAAACCTATCATAGGTGACACTATTTAGAGGGCACGACACAAACCGGAAGGTACCTAAGCAGTAGCTGCTGTAAGCCATATGGCACATACCAAACTGTAAAATGGGTACTTACTGGGACTAGCTGCACATCTACACTGCCCTCATCAGTACATGCAGGATAGGCCTGGTGGTGTTCATCGTCTCAAAGTGTTGAGTGAGACCTCCTAACCCAGTGCCTCCTGACTCCCCTGTAGGGTGGTCTGCGCACACCACATGGTCCTACAATGGGGATGGAGGGAAACCAGATCCACCACCAGCAGTAACCACGTGTGCTGTAGACAGTAGATATGTTGATGACATATGTAGACAGCTGATGGATATATACACAATTGTTTGACTCACCTGGAGGGCATACCTCAAAATTGGTGGTTAGCGTCAAGGAGAAATACCCTCTGGATCGTGTTTCAATAGTTTCTATGGCAGGACAGCTTCAAATGGTAGTGGGAGGTATAAGAAATGAGTCCATACCAGTGACTACATAGTGAGCTACAGTACAGACTTCAAAATAGGAGCTGCTAATTATTCAACTCCTGACTCAATACACAACACTATGAAGTCATAGCACCCAGTCATAGGAACCATTATTGGCTAAATAGTGACCAGTCATACCTCCCTCATGGTCTAGTTTGCACTTCTGTGTTTAAATGAGCACAGGGCTGCAGTAGCTATATACTGATAGGGGATCCCACCTGGTTACCCCCACTTAAAAATCTCTTACATCATAGACCTAGCTGCTGGGTCAACTCACAATGTTAGTACCAGCCTCGATCTTCCAGGCCCTATAGTGGGCCTGGAAGATTTCTTATCAAATCACTGCAATGCCTCCTCTAAAATGATCCAGGATCCTGGATCATTTTCTCATAAGGTAATGGCCTCACTGATTGGTGCATTCCCCTATGTGCTAATGAATATTTATGAATGAAGCTTGTTCCCCTGTGACCATACCTGTTGCAACTTCATTACTAGAACCAGCAGGCTCAATGCAACTACAAAATCTGGGCTTAGGCTGGGATTGAACTCATGACCCTTGGATTTGGAAACCTCTGCTCTCCCAACTGAGCTAGCCAGGTAATCGATTTACCAGCAGCCAAGGGAACAGCATATTTTCTTGGTTGCAGGGTAAGGGTCAGGATACAACATAGGTAAGTTTTTGACACCTGCTTCAACCTGTTGCAACGTCAATGGATCTATAATGAATCTCCCAGACTGTATATGGTACAGTCTGGGCTCGTCCGAGACTGTGTTAGTACAGGGTGAAAATGGCGATTGACATGTAAGATCTCATAACATGTTTGGAATTAGGTTATGGTTCATATTGTATACTGTGGGAAAAAAACATGGCAACAAAAGGGACAAAAATAGAGGAAAACAATAGAATGGGTGGGGCTGGTGGGTTTGTCATTTTGACCTATAGTAACGTGAGGGATTCTGTCTGAAAATAGATAGACCATTTCCACACCCCTGGGTTTGAAAAACATTTGCCCCCCGCCCAAGGAGTGAGATGCAGGGTGGGCAGAGGGTGTAGGAGTGAGACGCAGGGTGGGCAAAGCATGAAGAAGTGGGAGGGGGCAGTGTAGGAGTACCTTATCCTCTTTACCAAATCCAGTCCCCCTCCCCCGGCCTCTGTACGCATAATCCCAGGACCAAAGGCACTGGTCACAGGGTTACAGGTAGTAGAGTAAAGAGCCCACATTGGGTACATTTGAGCAAAGGAGTGCAGAGGGCAGCAGCTAAGACTACCCACTAATTACTACACAGGGGGTTGTCATACAAGGGTCCCTTACTGAGGGAGAATATAGTGAAAACCCTACACCTCCATGGGGAATCGAACGCTGGCCACCATAAGAGATAGCCAGTGCATTACGACTAGACCACCTCGGCAGTGATAGAGCTAAGGTTATAAGTTGAAGCCACTCATCTCAGTTCGATGATTTTTCATGAATTGCATAGGATTGTGAAGAATTGGGACAATGTCAGCTGACATGGTTGAAATCCATACAAGTTAAGATCCCATAGATGATGATACTGTCCATATTTGGTTGAAAGTCATAGAAGTGAGCCAAATAGCAATTTTGGAGGTCGCCAAGCCACTAAACTTAGGATTTTGATTTTTTCACATTTTTTTTTGCTCATTTTCTCAAACAAAAAATCAACATTTTTAATTTTTTTTTGGTGAAATTGGGACTAGGTATGTGGCTGTCCAATTCAATCATGTAGAATACAGAGTCTTGTGATAAAATCAGATATTTTTGCCTCCCCCAGAAAATACCTGAAAGTGAAATGGGTTCAGTTATGCCTTAAAAAGATCGCTGCAGCAGGGGGGTAACATATGCCAAAACAAAACATTTGATTCTCTCCATAAACTTCACTGTGAGGGGTTTATAAATATTTTCCTTGCAAAAACCCATTTTTTCCTTGTCCGGGCGAAAAATCACATTCCTTCCTCTCCTGTGTAGGATAAATATATTTAACTTCCCCAACTATGTCATTAATTTACCCCTGACATATACCTAACTACTCAAGGTATAGGATAATGGATTACAGCCCATGCTTTTTAGTAGCAGGGATGGGAAGTGCTTTTTGTCCTCATTCTCATCCTGTGTAGGATAAATATATTTAACTATCCTAACTATATCAGTTATTTACCCCCCACATATACACCTAACTGCCCAATGCAAAGGATAGTGCATTTCTGCCCATGCTTTGTAGTAGCAGGTATTGGAAGTGCTTCTTGTCTGGGCGAAATCTTGTCTGGGTGAGTGACCTTTCAGCACTATGCTATGTTCAGGGCTTCATTTTCTACATAATTACATGTCAGATCATCATGAAAGTCTCTGATCTGGACCATTTTGATTCATAGATAAAGAAAATGGTGTTTTTGTTTATGTCCAATATGTCTTTATTGTTATGAAATGCACTTACTTTTGATGAACTGTCATCCCAATTTTGGTCAGATTTCTTGATAGGAAAGACATTTAAACTCCTGCCCCTTCTGTTTACAATTTCCACATTCAACTTTCCTAACCATGTCAGTTATTTACCACACACGTATACCGTAGTCTGTAATGTATAGAAAAGTTGGTTATTGCTTTGCCATGCATCATCAGGGAAGGAAATTTATTATGGCTGTAAAGCTAATGTCCAGGCAAGTGACCAATTGCAAGATTACAAGGTATTTTCAATGGTCATTCTCCAGTACAGACAGATTTTTTTCCCCACTATACCTATGTACCAGCTGAAAGCTTATGTCATGGGCATTGTCTTACATATAATCACTTGTGCCTGTAATACGCTGTTTTCCCTTCATATACAACAGCAAGGAAAGAATATTTTATGAGCCAGAATTTAGTGAAAACCCAGTCTTGGTCATCGAGGAAGATGACCCTTAAGTAAGGAAAGGGCCCAGAAAATATGGCTATACCTCTATGAACCCAACTGTTAGAGCCAGTTCTACAACAAAAATAATATAATAGTGCACCAAAAAAGTTAAGCATCATTCACAAAAAATATCTATGAGATCCTCCATAGTTTTTTTCTCACACCCCCAAAACCCAACGGAGCTCTAAAAGTCCACTTTCTGGACTTATGACCATTTAAAGTCTCCATTGGTTTAATTCAGTGTAACATCCAGTTTTCCAACAGTAAACACAACCCAGCTTGCGAAGCCATGCATGTTGCCTTGTTTGGTGTGCAAAAAAAAAATGTATACTCCCTAACTAAACCAGAACAAGGCCAAGACGACGCACACGAAACCCGCAGGAAAACTGGATTTTACGTTGACTTTAGATAATGGAGACTTTAAATAAACTTTTATGGATTTGAATTGTCCCAATTCTTCAGAATCCTATGCCGTGTCATGAGTTCTACTACCAGGCCACCCAGATTCAGTCACAGTGAGTTGACAGGGTCTGCCCGGCTTCGTTTCACTACCATAATTTTTTTTTTTTTTTTTGGGGGGGGAACGTGTAATAAAGCCAGTAAGGTGTACTGGGCTATGCATCCCAGAAACGTGGTTGGTTTATGTATAGAAATTTGTTTTGGTAAAAAGGTAGTGTATATGAAGGCTTCCTCAAAAAGCTTTCTATAAAAGCACACACTAGAATGATATATATATGAATATGCTTCAGTATTATACCACACTGTATTTCACATTATTGAAACTGAAGGTAACAAAGAGTGTAAACTTAATGGCTCTTGTCATGGTGACAGATGGTCTTCTCATTGTCAGCCTAATGGACACACAGTATAAGCAAAGTCGTAAACATGTATCAGCAGAGAAATCAACCAGGACTAATGGATTCGGTGAAATGCATCATCAGCATAAATTATAAAATGCGTCATCGGCTTTAATGGGACCTTTCTGTCATATGCACTTAAATGGTCATATCAAAATAAGTTCTGAAAAAAAATACGGAAGGCTTACATCAAAACAAGTTCTAGAAAAACATGTAAGGGAGTGGCCAACCAGATGAGGCCACACCCAGGTGAAATGTGAGAGAATATCACCTTAGAGTTCAGAGCTTAGTATTTAAACCCTAGGTAGAAGGTCATTAGGGGTCTATTACTGTTTGGATATTGTACGCATGCTGAGCATCAATAAAGGACTTCAACTAAAAGTTACCTCTTGGATTTATCTGTATATATCCTAAGAGCTGGGTGGACATAGTATTTGCTGAGTGGTTCTACCACATGAGTGATTACTAGGCAGTTTGGACTTACAACACTTTGGACTAAATATATTTACATATAAGCTTCTAGTTCCCCTAAAACACAGACCAGCTTAAAGGTAATTCCTTGTATCATAGGATATCGCACTAGGGGGCGATACAAGGACTGAGGTGCATGTTAGCCCAATACCTTACTATTTTATGCTAAAGATTTGTCACTAGCCCCTCCCGGAACCTCTTCTTCCCTTGAAATGGTATGTGTGACGTGCTACAGGACACGTGATACTAGGTCATGATCAAAGTCATCACAATGGCAAAGGCACATTGGCAAACTCACTGTATAATATCTAAAGAGCTAATGCACAATGTCACAGCACGTATATACATCAAGGAGGCCCAATAACCCGATATATATATATCACATCCTTCGAATAGATTCATTGTGATGGCCTCAGTGATAAACATTATCATGGACAGGAATGGTGGCCAAATGTGAAATTGCAGGACTCTGTAGACTACATTGTCATCACACTTTCTTTACCTTTTGATTACCAGACTCCAATGTTTACAAAGGGCAGACTAGCTCAACAGAGTAGTGAGACTGGGGGCATGCTTATTAGAATAACTGGTTGAGACCCAGGGGATAAGGGGAACAGCAAACCACGAAGGTCAAAGGAGACGGAAGACAAAGTGGTGATCCAGGATTTGAGGGAGTGGTTGCGCCTTCTCTTGAGTAAAATCAGGACATATACTCCACAGTTTTGGCAACTTAAAAATCCAATTCCCTTAACTACAGAGTTTTTTTTAAAAGGGAGGAACATATCATATGCACATTTGATTTGGATGAGGTCTCAAATAAGCGCCAGTCGTAAATAAGCACTTGGTGAAGACAATTTTGAACATATTCAAGGCTAAAGGCTGTATCTATGAGTAAGCTGCATTCTGATATATATATATGGAACTATATACACTCGTGTATATATATATAATTAACCGCGAACGGTTAGGGACTATTTGCAGCGCGCATTGGTATCTATGATGTCATAGCATGACGTCATGGTCAACACTCCTCCAGTATATAAGAGGGGATTTTCAAGGTAACGGTCAATTGGCTCGTTTTCACCTGTACAGGTAACACCACGCTGGGTGTTCCCTGGAATTTTAAATTTTTAACCGGTTTGAGGGGCTCCTGGGCCTTTATTTACCAGTGAAATGGGTAGAAAGGCTGCTAAAGGCTCGAAGGCCAATACACCAGGTGGAAAATCGGTTAAATCGGTGGAAAAGACGAAAAAATCGGCCAATTTAGGATTGACGAGTAGTTCGACTCTCTCACTTACTGGTGATACACCATCTGATCCCCAAACTGCTACAGGTGTTGTGGGAGGGTCGTCTATTGACCAGACGAGGCTAGATGTATTAGAAGACGAGCTGTCGACCATTAAATCGCTTCTACAAGAGGTCGTCAATGGAAAGGACGATCGGGATAGAGGATTCGTCAATGCGTCAAGTCGTTCGAGCAGAGCACGTGCGGATGTTTACAAACAGAGAGGTATGACGTCACGTAGTCAAGGACGCGGACCGGTTGCTAGGGCTACCCGCCAAGCGTCTCCATGCGAAATTTCGTCTGACGGTGAGGACGAGTGGGTGCAAGTTGATCACAAGCGACATAGATGATCATCTAAATCCAGTATTTCTGCTCGTCAATGCAGTCCAAGCACATCTAGAGGGTCGTCATTGGATTCAGCTTATTCTAGGCATCGTCACCATGCAAAATCGGGTGAGTTTGATCATTCTCAGTTCACCAAACGTAAGGAAAAAATTGACACTATTGAGAAACTGATGTCTGTAAACTTGCAGTTTATATTGAAGTACTACAAGTCAGGTGACGATGTTGAGGGTATGCTTAAGCATTTACAGGTATTAATTGAGAAGTCTGGTACCAAAATATACACTGTTTCAGCCCTGGTAGCCTATGATAAGTCAGTGAGGGACAGAGCTAATGATAGTGGAATAGAAGCTTTTTCAACCATTGAAAATTCAGATATACTACGTCATTTGGCATATGATGGGACCGTTCAAGCCCAGAAAGCTTATAGTGCTAAACCTAAGAATGTAGGCAAACTGAGAGCTTCTAATAACCCATGCTATGCCTTTAACAGAGCAGAAGGTTGTGTACGAGACCCATGTAAATACAAACATATCTGCAGTGGTTGCAACTCCTCAAGTCATGGTAAAGCTGACTGCCATAAGGCCAGGAGTGAATAGGAAACTGTAGGGGATCGGTGTCCCATAGCTTGTGATGAAATGTGTTTGATGCCTGACCAAGCTATGGTAAGTTCGGTAGATATCGACTCGCCCTCACAAACTCCAGTACAGGAGTTAATTGATACGGAGGTGGTTGAGGAGTGTGTTCCTTCAACTAATCTCCTAGCAGAACAGGGTACTTTCAAAGAATTTATTTCGTTGGAAAATAATATAGATGTTATTGGTTATAGCCCAATACAGGTTGGTATTAATCCACTTTTTACTGTTAATGTCACGGATTTACCTAGCATCAGGGTATATGACAAGTGTATAGAAGGTACATGTACGTGTGTTCATTACATTGGTGGTGAGAGAGCTCAAATTTTGCCATGTAGGGTAGCTTCTTTCCTTCAGCAAAATGGTCTCATTAATATTAGTGGTACAGAGGCTGATTTTCTTTGGCATGGTATTGTTCAAGGGTTTAAAATTGTGGATCCGGGTTGCCAAACTACTTATGATTGCAGGAATTATAAGTCTATCCTCGAGGGAAAATTCTATAATGAATACTGTAGTATATTGTTAGATGAACTAGAAGCTGGTTTAGTCTCTAAAAGTGTAGATAAACCTCGTTGTATCCATGCCCTAGGTGGTGTAGAAAAATCTAATGGCAAGTTAAGACCCATAACTGACTGTAGTATGCCTGATAAAATATCTATTAATAATTTTATGGAGACTACTAGCTCGACATTTTCTTATAATAATATTAGCACGGTGACTGCTCAATTGAATAAGAATAATTATATGAGTGTGGTAGATTTAAAATCAGCGTACAGGTCTATAAATGTGTATGCACCTCACACGACCATGCAAGGTTTCAGATGGAATTTTGGGCATGGAGAGGATTATTATGTAAGCAACAGGTTAACTTTTGGCCTAAAATGTGCTCCATATATTTTTAATAAAATCTCAGATTTTATTGTGGAGGTGGCTAAATTCTACGGTGTAGAAAAAATTGTAAATTATCTAGACGACTTTATCATAATTGCTGATACTTATGATGAGTGTCTTAGACAGAGGAATTTGTTAATGGAGTGTATGACGTACATGGGTTTTGTAGTATCCAAAGAAAAGGTAACCGAACCTTCACAATTTTGCAAATTCTTAGGCATTAACATAGATTCAGTTAAGTTGGAACTGTCTTTGCCTATTGACAAAGTTGTTAAAATGGAAAGTCTCTTATTAGATAATGTTAATAAGAAATTTATTTCTAAAAAGAACTTAGAGAGAATAGGTGGTTTAATGTCTTTCTGCTCGCAGGTGGTTAAGGGTGGTAGAACCTTTAGTCGCAGAATTTTTGATCTTTGTGCCAGAGCAAGACCTAGAGGTACTATAAGA
This sequence comes from Acholoe squamosa, assembly GCA_949317995.1. Lineage (NCBI taxonomy): Eukaryota > Metazoa > Annelida > Polychaeta > Phyllodocida > Polynoidae > Acholoe > Acholoe squamosa. The sequence goes on from OX439042.1 coordinate 13,876,678, forward strand.
ATTTCTGAGTGTACAAGAAATGATATGGAATGGTGGTTAAAATTCTGCAATGCTTTTAATGGTAGAAGCTTAATCTTAAATGATCATTTCGATGCTCCTATGTATTCTGATTCATCCATGAAAGGCTTTGGGGCCTGGATGGGTAAAGATTATTTATATGGTGACTGGACATCCTTTGATAAATTCAGTCTAGGCAGTGGTCATTTTGCTCAACCACCTATACTAGATATGTTAAAAAATCACCATAGAAATATAAATGTATATGAGTTATATCCCCTTCTTATGGGTCTTAGATGTTGGATATCTGGCTGTAAAAATAAAAGAATACATTGCGTTACCGACAATATGCAAGTGTTAGCTATGATTAATACCGGTAGGTCAAAAAATAAGCTGTGTATGGAATGGCTTAGAGAAATTTTTTGGCTTTGTTTTATCAACAATGTGGAGGTGTATGCAACCTATATTAAGTCAGAAGACAATGTCCTGGCCGACCGACTATCTAGGCTTGCTTACAAGGGTATACGGGACAAATGTGTAAACTCTCTTCTTGAAAATGATATGTGTTGCTTTAATTCCAGAGTGGGAGAGATTACTAGGCAGAAAAAGGTTACTTTTAGCCCAGAGTGTGTCGGATAATACGAGGAGAGCAAGGAAACAACAGCTTAAAAGGTATAGGAAATTTTGTAAAAAATTTGATTTACAATCTTTTCCTTGTTCCCCCTCTCAAGTTTCCATATATGCAGTTTACTTATCTGATTTCATGAAGCCATCATCTGTAAAAAATTATTTGTCTGCGGTTTGGTATTTTCAAAAAATTAAGGGCTATCCTGATTATAGTGGTAATTTCATGTTAAAGAAGACCCTTGATGGTATTGACAGGTTTTCTACCTGTTCAACCAGAGTTATTCACCATTATTCTCCAAAAGACATGTTGAGGTTAAGGTCATTTTTGGACCTAACCAACATGGCAGACTTTAGATTTTGGATGGCAATTTTAACATGCTATAGGGGTGTGTTACGTGTGGGGCATGTAGTCGAGTCTCCACATTCCTTAAAGGTTGGTGATATTAATTTTCATCAGGATTATTTGTCTATGCGTATCAGAACATCCAAGACTGACCAGCTTGGTAAGAATGTGTTTAATATCTATTTGTCAAAGAATGTTAATTCTTCTTTATGTCCTTATCTAGGTCTGAAAAAGTTGTGCTGTGGTAGGGGTAGCAGGGAGTATCTGTTTAGTTCTAAGGTTAAGCCTCTTCAGTACCAGTATATCAACTCTAGGTTGAAGTCTTTATCCTTTCAAGCTGGTATCGAGGGGCGTGTCTCTACTCACTCCCTAAGGCACGGTGGTGCTACGTTATTAAAAGATGCTGGACTCAGTATAGAGTCTATCAAAAGGAGGGTTAATTGGAAATCTAACTCCGTTTTTAAGTACTTACATAATTACAAATTTGAACTATTGGAGTTAGATAGATTGTGTCAATCTCATTTGCAATGTTGATTGATATGTGTTTTCACATGTGTTTGGCGTGTTTTTATGTGTTTTTTGGCATGTATGGTGCTGATAGCCCCAAGGTCAGTAACCCACCAAACTCATGTGTCTGTGATATGATCTTTTATTATACTACTTCTCATATATTATTATTACTGTATATATCAACATTAGTATTATCGTTATTACCGGTATTTTATTCCCTGGCAGCGAGTTAACTTATGGAACTATATACACTCGTGTATATATATATAATTAACCGCGAACGGTTAGGGACTATTTGCAGCGCGCATTGGTATCTATGATGTCATAGCATGACGTCATGGTCAACACTCCTCCAGTATATAAGAGGGGATTTTCAAGGTAACGGTCAATTGGCTCGTTTTCACCTGTACAGGTAACACCACGCTGGGTGTTCCCTGGAATTTTAAATTTTACTATTGTCATTACTATTGTTATTACTATTGTTATTACTCTTTATTGTTATTATATTATGCATTTTACTGACTATGCTTATTGTCAACTAATTATTATAGTTGTTTTAATAAAGGCATGTATGGTGCTGATAGCCCCAAGGTCAGTAACCCACCAAACTCATGTGTCTGTGATATGATCTTTTATTATACTACTTCTCATATATTATTATTACTGTATATATCAACATTAGTATTATCGTTATTACCGGTATTTTATTCCCTGGCAGCGAGTTAACTTATATATATATATATATATATATATATATATATATATATATATATATATATATATATAGGACTGTGCTTGCAGAGGTTTTCCTAAAAATTAACTATGGATAACTCTTGAATGTCATACTTAGCCTGTTGTACTGTATTTCTTCTCCATCTAGTAGACGCAGAATAAGTGCGATCCTTACCATCCCTGTGAGTGTTGAGTGTTCTGGTGCTGCCTTCCCTGTCTGAAGGGCTGCTCACACTACATTGTATCACCGTTTGGAACTGTAGGAATGGTAACATGGCAAAAGAATCCGCTAAACCATTAGGAACCATTAATTGAGGGCCCACTTTGTGCAGTGTTTCATAGGGTTGTTATGGAGCATGAACATCAACATAGTTACATGGCCATCCCTAGGAATCAAGATGTTGGTATTCCCTAAAATCAACCCAGTTGTATTTGCATTCAGAATCAATTTTTGGAACATGGGCATTATAAAAAATCAATAGGGTTACCCGCATGAAGGGATAAGAACCCCTAAGGAGACCTACCTGTGTCTGATGAGGGGATGAGGTGCTCCCCTGTGCCCTAGTTTGTCTGCACTATATAAACAACTTATCACAACATGTATACATAGCCACTCCAGCCACCATCCGGCAGGTGTACTCTAAGTAACACCTGTCAGGACACTACTAATATAAGCTAAGTTGGGGTAGAGGACATTTTGTAGCTAAGGCCAGCAGATAAGTCTTTTATGTGGTTTCAAGGGGATGCTTTTGTTATCTTCCAATTAGTCTGCCATGATAGAAATGCTGATTTATTGTCGGTGTACCTTCCTCCCCAGATATGTATGTCACTCTGCATGATGTTGTGTGTCTCTTTCGATATTTTCTGTTCCTTGATGTTTCTTGAATACCATCATTCTGCTTGTCACTATAAAGTACTAGATCTATGTTCTCTCTCTCTCTCTCTGCCATGATAGAAATGCTGATAAATTGTCGGTGTACCTTCCTCCCTAGATATGCATGTCACTCTGCATGATGTTGTGTGTCTCTCTCGATATTTTCTGCTCCTTGATGTTTCTTGAAAACCATCATTCTGCTTGTTACTATGAAGTACTAGATCTATGTTTTCTCTCTCTCTCTCTCTCTCTCTCTCTCTCTCTCTCTCTCTCTCTCTCTCTCTCTCTCTCTCCTTCCTAATCTCTCTCCCTCCCTCCTTCCCCATCTCTCTTGTGCCTTACCTATCCACTGGCATGGGTCCTGAGGGTTGCAAAACACCAATTGACGGGAGGTGGCAGCAGGAGACACTTTTTAGCTCCGCACTGAAGGGTGTTGTAAATGATTATTGGTCTAAAATCTGACAGTGGGTAGGCAAACCAGGTATCAAATTAATCCTTAGGGTGTATATTATCCGATTTGAGTGTTATTTAGGCTGATATTTGATGGTAAGTTGAGGGGGGTGCACTCTATTTAATTAGAGAATGTATTGAAATCATTCACTGCAAAACCCCCAAATCTGGGTATGTCCGCACTCTAAGGCCTATAGCAAAAAAGTTAATCACATTGTACCACATGCCATGGCCCTAAATTATTGGGAAAAATGTATATCTACAAGAAAATAATAGTGGCTAAGCCCAGATACTTGCACAAGTATTTTATTTTCGCCCAAACGCTATATAGGCCAACAGTGGAAAAATAATTAGTGTTCTGCAGCCTCTACGGGCTATATAGGGCCTTCTACCAAGTTTGTCAAATCTCGCTAAAATGTGTTTTTTTTGCTTAGGGTAAGTCAGTTTGACAATGTTATGGTGAGAAAGGGCAAGGGAATCAATAAAATTAGTGAGAAATCACTGAAAATCGTAGTAGCGGAGTTTCGGCCTTGGAGAGGTTTATGAGAAATATTCTGGTGTCAATCCGCAAGCCTGATACTTTTCTCTTGGGGGTGCCAGGTAACCAAAATTATGGTTTTCAGGGTCAGAATGACCTGAATTTTACATTCTCAGCTGTTTCCATCTATTTCTATCGTCCTCAGTGCTCTATGGGAGGCCTTTTCATGCATGGGGGGAAAACATCATTTTTCTCTCCCCGAGCTATGCAGCCAATGAATGTTTACTGACACTTAATAAAATGTCCTTGTATTCACCATATCTGGTAAATTTTGTTGTCCTTATATGGGGGAGCTTGAATAATGTGTAAATGGGGCCATCTAAGCCATTACACATGGGGTTAAGATGCATTTTGTTGAATTTATTCCTTTATATCATTATATTTCCGAGGGTTTTTCATACATTTTAGCCAGATATTTCTGTGAATTATAGCACCTAGAGAGGGAATAACACTCAGCACCTCACGTGGTGCCCCTTGGCTATCAGCATGTCAAATTTCTTGGCCTTGTGACCATTTATTCTATGTGAAGCACCATACATCCATGTCAATGCTAGAAATCGATAAAATCTACGGAGAGCGCACAGACTAATACCCGCTCTGGGAATTGATTCTCAGAGAGATTTGAGGGGCCTGAGGGGTATAAAAGTAAAAGATTCTGGATAAGACATTACTGGGCCAGTGAATAAAAGCTTTCCAAGCTATTTCATTGACCACCAAGATTCCAACCCAGGCCTCTACGGGCTATATAGGGCCTTCTACCAAGTTTGTCAAATCTCGCTAAAATGTGTTTTTTTTGCTTAGGGTAAGTCAGTTTGACAATGTTATGGTGAGAAAGGGCAAGGGAATCAATAAAATTAGTGAGAAATCACTGAAAATCGTAGTAGCGGAGTTTCGGCCTTCGCAAGGTTTATGAGAAATATTCTGGTGTCAATCCGCAAGCCTGATACTTTTCTCTTGGGGGTGCCAGGTAACCAAAATTATGGTTTTCAGGGTCAGAATGACCTGAATTTTACATTCTCAGCTGTTTCCATCTATTTCTATCATCCTCAGTGCTCTATGGGAGGCCTTTTCATGCATGGGGGGAAAACATCATTTTTCTCTCCCCGAGCTATGCAGCCAATGAATGTTTACTGACACTTAATAAAATGTCCTTGTATTCACCATATCTGGTAAATTTTGTTGTCCTTATATGGGGGAGCTTGAATAATGTGTAAATGGGGCCATCTAAGCCATTACACATGTGGTTAAGATGCATTTTGTTGAATTTATTCCTTTATATCATTATATTTCCGAGGGTTTTTCATACATTTTAGCCAGATATTTCTGTGAATTATAGCACCTAGAGAGGGAATAACACTCAGCACCTCACGTGGTGCCCCTTGGCTATCAGCATGTCAAATTTCTTGGCCTTGTGACCATTTATTCTATGTGAAAGCTATTTCATTGACCACCAAGATTCCAACCCAGGCCTCTGAGTCCACAGGTCATACCTAAACCATGATGGGTGTATGGAGGGGTGTTAGGGGATCTGCCCCCTTCGTATTGCCTGTTATCGATATTTTTACCTATTTGGTGCTAAAGATTTGTTACAAGCTACTCCAGAAACCTCTCCTTCCCATGAAATGATATTTGTGATCTATTACAGGATACTTGATGCTGAATAAAGATCAAAGTAAAGGTCACAAATCATAGAAAGTGTGCATATGGGGCCTTACATGTCATTCGCCCAGACATGTGTCCAGAAAAAGAATGCTTATAGGTATGCTTCTTTTACAATAGCAGGACACATCTGACCTAAATGATAACGTGATTTTCTTAATCTACAGGTCAAAAGAGTCTGGACCTGAGATTTTCATGGAGGTATGAAGATTGTTTCTGTAGGAAATTAAGCCCTCAACATGGCTTGTAACTCAAATGTCATTCTCCCAGACACAATTTCGCCCAGACAATTTTGGTCATTTTGGGCACATTTTACACCCCTGGAGCCCAAAATATGCATATGGGACCATCAAAACATGAAGATCTCATCCAGCCTGACACTTTGAGCCAAAGACATAGAGGGAGAAACAAAATTCGAAGAGTAGGGGCTGGAATACCTCCAAATTCGTCATATGCAAACCTTCTATGATTTTTGACCTAAAGCTTTCAGAATGGCAAAGAAAATGAGCCAAATCACCATACAATATGTAAAGAACTAATGCACAGTGCCACAGCACGTATATACATCAAGCATGCCTGATAGCCCCATATGTATTCACACTTGTGAATATGTTTATTGCGAGTGCCTCAGGGATAAACAGTACCATGGAGCGGAATGGTGACCAATGGTGTATTTGAAATGGCAGGACTCTGTAGACTACATTGTCATCACACTTTCTTTACCTTTTGATTACCAGACTCCAATGTTTACAAAAGGCAGACTAGCTCAACAGAGTAGTGAGACTGGGGGCATGCTTATTAGAATAACTGGTTGAGACCCAGGGGATAAGGGGAACAGCAAACCACGAAGGTCAAAGGAGACGGAAGACAAAGTGGTGATCCAGGATTTGAAAATGCAGATTGGAATAAACTGGTGGTGACCGGGAGGATAAGGGGAACAGCAAACCACAAAATGGTGACGGAGGACACAGTGGTGATACAAGATTTGAAAAGAGGGTGTGGATGTTCCTTCTCTAGGGCGGAATAAGGAGGTACACTCCATATTTTGTCAACAATTTCACCTAAAAATTCAATTATCTTTACTACAGATTTCTATTTAAACAAGAAAAATGTGGCTTTGGTCATGGGTAGGGGTTGCCACTCCTTACATCGTCAAGGACACACTTTTTGAGCTCTCATTAAATCATGTCATCTAGACAGTGATAAAGATAGTGTTGAAACAGCCCAGCAAATTGTCGTGACTCCTCGTCAACCTGTGTGAAGCGGCTGACACATGTCGCTAGATGGAACACAACGTCGCTATGGCACAAGATCACCAGGAATAGCAATGGTGGTTATAACATGACCTCACCTCAGATGGCGAGGATGGTGATCACTCAGACTCAACAGGGATGGCGACGTGGGTGATCACTCACCTCGCTAGATGAAACACGCACCTCGTCATAGCACATGTTCACCAGGGATGGCGAGGATCGTGATCACTCATCCTCACCAGGGATGGCGACATGAGTGATCACTCATCCTCACCAGGGATGGCGACATAAGTGATCACTCACTTCGCTAGATGAGACGCACACCACGTCATAATGCACATTCACCACGGATAGCAACAATTGTGATCAGTCACCTCGCTAGATAAAACGCATACCTCGTGATAGCACAGGTTCACCACAGATGGTGAGGATCTTGATCACCCACACTCACCAGGGATGGAGACATGAGTGATCACTCACCTTGCTAGATGAAACGCACACCTCGTCATAGCACATGTTCACCAGGGATGGCGAGGATCGTGATCACTCATCCTCACCAGGGATGGCGACATGAGTGATCACTCATCCTCACCAGGGATGGCGACATAAGTGATCACTCACTTCGCTAGATGAGACGCACACCAGGTCATAATGCACATTCACCAGGGATAGCAACGATTGTGATCAGTCACCTCGCTAGATAAAACGCGTACCTCGTGATAGCACAGGTTCACCACAGATGGTGAGGGTCTTGATCACCCACACTCACCAGGGATGGAGACACGAGTGATCACTCACCTCGCTAGATGAAATGCACACCATGCCATAGTGCATGTTCACCATGGTTGGCGAGGATCGTGATGACTCACACTCATCAGGGATGGCAAGGCGGTTGATCACTCACCTCGCTAGATGAAACGTCATAGCGCAGGTTCACCATGGATGGCGAGAATGGTGATCACTCAGACTCACCAGTGATGGCGACGCTGGTGATCACTCACCTTGTTAGATGCAAAGCTCATGATCATCAACATTGGTAATCATGCAGCCTCACATCTGCCAGATCAAAGTATGTTTTTCCAGAGAAGGTATTGCCATATGTATCTTCCCTCTAACCACAGACAAGGTGTTCATGTTGATATTTCCCTATTTATTTTTCATGTAACCAGAGAAAAGGTGTTTATGGATAGTTGCTTTCATTTTAGAGATACCTCTATCTAAATTCAATTGATATTCTCTCTATATATAATCTTGTTTGATTCAACTCTAAAGTATTACATGGAAATTAGTGTGAAACAAAGCACATTTGATACGTATGGGACTTGTACTTCATGCCAACACTTCCTAGATAGGCTACATGTTGAACAATGGTGCTGTCTCAACAACTTTGGCAATGGTGGTGATAAGTTGCCACTGTGAGTGAGAGTGAGTGACAGATGATGCAATCCTCAGAGAGCATTGACTTGGAGTGACACAAATTCACGTATTGAGTGAGACCAATGTTGGCAGTGGTGGTGATAAGTCGCCATTTTGAAAGAAGATTAACTAGGAGTGATACAAACTCATGCAGTGAGTGAGAGCCATGTGGCAATGCAGGTGAAAAGTTGCCATTCTGAATGAGAGTTGACAAACAGTGGCACATATTGACAGAGTGAGTGAGATCCATGTTGGCGATGGTGGTGATAAGCTGCCATTCTGAGTGAGAGTTGACTGGGAGTGGCGCATAATCACGCAGGGAGTGAGATCCATATTAGTGATGTTGGTGATAAGTCGCCATTCTTAGTGAGAACTGACTGGGAGTGGCACATAATCACACAATGAGTCAGATCCATGTTGGCGATGGTTGGGATAAGCCGCCATTCTGACTAAGAGTTGACAGGCAGTGGCACATACTCACGCAGTGAGTTAGATCCATGTTGGCAATGGTGGTGATAAGTCACCATGCTTTGGGAGGGATGACAAGGGGTGGCACATACTCACGCAGTGAGTGAGATCATGTTGGCAACTGTTGTGATAAATCGCCATGCCATGTGAGACCTTCACACAGTGGCGAAAGGAGTCACTATTGATGACCAATCATGGCGACAGATAATGACAATTTGCTGGGAGGTAGACCCTACTGGTGTGGAATTTAAAGATTTAGCCTAAAATGCCCACATTGTCTTGCTCTTCTGATATTACTAATTTTGACATTAAATTCTCACACACTCCCTTATGCAACTTGTCCTCCTGAACACTACACTCCACAGTAGTCAAAAGGCCCAGAACCTGTAGGCTTAGAAACCCTGCCTCTCTCAATACCCATATCATTTGATGCGGGAAACAGGCCAGCGTCTCTTGTCCAGCTCATGTGACGGCCCCTTAGTGATATCACCAAGGCTACAGGTGGGTAGCGACATCTACATGTTGTTTGGAGTCACTGTAGGTAGGCTACTAGGGAAACTGTAGCCGCCTCCGGTCTGCCTGGCATTTTTCTCACATTAAATTATCATTTCTGCTATTTACGAGAGACTGTAGCTTGATCATGATTTAAAATTTCAAAGATCTGCCCCATGGATAACCCTGTATACTAGACATTTCTAGACTTCTAAAAATGGAGGTTGTTTTCGGAAAATTAAGTTGATTAACATTCAATCTCAACCATTTTGGGGGATTTCAGCGAAGATAGATCTACTGTGACAGTGAGGCACATTCATCAGAATTCGACAATCAATGTGTCCTCTTTTCATCTTGTATATAACTAGATCTAGATCTAGTTTAACAGCAGCCAGCTCTGCTGTGCCGAGCCACAGGACATGTGCCCTGCTACCGACGTGGCAATGGGGCTCTCAGCGCAGACATCGGAAAAGGAAAGTTGTGTTGCTACGCAACATCACTAGCCACTGCATGATAAGTATGACGTCACGGGCACTGTGTTTGTATCGTAGTAATCAAGGCCCAAATTCTCTATATAACTAAGAACCTATGGCTATGACAACAGCTGAATAGAATGAAATCACCGAGAAAATGATCACTGAATTATGAAAAGATTGGGGCCGTAATATGACTATCATAGCCTTTTAAAATATGTGCTGAGCACAGAGAAACACTTTGTCTGCGGCACTCGCGCCGTGGACGTTGGAGCGTCACCTTGGTTACGGGAATTTCTGTCTCAACGAATATGTGATGTCACAGACGTCATGGCTGCCTCCATGAGCAAAAGGGAAACCATTAATAGGGTTGCAAGCTCCCTGGGGACGTCAGAACAGAAAGTTGTGTTGCTACGCAACATCACTAGCCACTACATGATAAGTATGACGTCACAGGCACTGTGTGACGTACTGTGTGACATCATATGTGATGTCACAGACGTCATGGTGTCCTCCATGAGCAAAAACGAAACCATTAATAGGGTGGCCCCAGGTTGCAAGCTCCCTGGGCCGCTATGTGGCAGGGCAACCTCTTAAAAGGGAGAGACACTGCAGGAGCTTGGTTCAATATAGCTGACGATCTAAAAGTTCACTGACAGAATTACTGAAGACATTGATTTGAAGACTCATCTATTTATATTATCATATAAACATTTGATTTGGTAGGGGGTCGTAGAATGAGGGTTTGTTCACTGTTCGGTTTTAGAGGATCCCTGGTAGATTCATCAGTTATTTTCTACAGTGAAAGGAGACCTACCTGTGCCTGCTGAGGGGATGAGGTGCTCCCTAGTGACCTAGTTTGTCTGTCTTTATACACAGCCTATCACAACATGTACACATACCCACTCTGGCAGGTATAACCTAAGTAACACCTGTCAAGACACAACTGATATGAGCTAAAAGGGGGCAGAGGAGATGTCTGTGTATCCAGGGAGACGCTTGTCTAATCTTCCAATTAGCCTGCCATGATTTCGAGCGTTGATAAATTGTTGCTGTACCTTCCTCTCTAGATCTGTGTGTCACTCTGAATGCTGAAGTGATCATCTTCAGATAAGTTCCCCTCCTTGATTTTCCTTGAATATCATCCTGCTTGTACTATAGATCTCTCTCTCTCTCTCTCTTTCTCTCTCTCTCTCTCTCTCTCTTTCTCCGACTCTATCTCTCTCCCCCTCCCTCCCTATCCCCCTTTTAAAAAAAAAGTCCAGTGCACTTTTTCCTGATGCATAAATGTGCTGCAAATGTTCATTACAATAGCACATGGACATGTTTGTGATAAGAATGCTAAAATGTCTCCATGTTATTCCTGCCCCGATGTAGGCGTCCATTATGATGATATCGAGACAAACAATTCTTAGCGACATGACTTCCTACGGCATGAAGTTTCATGACCATGGAATATTTTTTACATCATATTCCCCAAGATGTGGTTGACCATATCACATGATGCTTTACAATGTGATCCAAACAGTCACACCAAGGAAGTGGACATTTACATTAATGCAGGATTTACGATCTTAAAACAAGGAAATTCTACTGAATTGCAGCAAAGATTGGCAGAATGTCGTCACTTGACTGGGAAATAAACCGATTATACTGAATGGAAGATGGTTCAAAGCCGGGATAACGGATATGAGGCATAGCCTTATATGGTGAAGCTGTTGCAGGAAGAAAAGAAATAATAACTTTCTCCTTTATCATCATTTTGAGCACTTTGCAAGAGAAAGACTTAAGTCTTCGAGCATAGTTTATGATTGTACTTAACTTTACATGTAGTTTCAGTGTGTGCTGGTATTTATTTACTCCCGATCGGGAATCTATCAAAAAGAGCAATCATACCGTGCTTCACTCTCCTTCCTATATCGCCTCCTTGCATGACTATCCTGCATGTCAGTAGGTCTTGGTTGTTGTAGATTCCATGTTGACAGCTCCATTAAAAGCTCCTTTGCCTACTACAGGCCGAAGTGTAAAGATCTACCTCAGCAAGCATAAGGAAGCAAAGTATTCTTGCTCGCTGTCAATGCATAGAGGTTTTGTCCACTTTATATAGCCATGAAAGCTGCCTGAGTAGCTTAGGTTTATGTGTAGTAGATCATGGGATCCGTATACTGTAGGGACGTATGCGCAGGTTGACCCTCCGTGTATAAATCCACATGAGCAACTCATGTTTCTGCAGATAGACGGGTCTAGTAGGGGAGGGAATATGTAATAATACTGTACTCTCTGTGAGTGGCAATTACAGAAGGGAGACAGACAAGGAGTGGAGGGAACAGAGAGAAAGAAGTTGTCTCACCTTCTAAGCAGGCCAAGTGCAATTGGAGGGATACTGAGGGTAGGAGGGAGGGAGCCTGGGGGAAATGGGTGATATGGACCTTCGTCACAAAAGGTATATGAGAAGACTGTGTGAAAAATGCATATGCAGTGGTGCCATATGGCGTCCTCATTCCCCTGACTTCTCCCCAAGCTGTTTTGGTGATGGATTGTCTAATAAACGTGAGTGTGTGAACGGTACTTAGATATTCATAGCGCCATCTTGCGTTGGTCGGTGGTAGTGCCATAACACCCTGTACATATAAATCAAAGCTGCACATGTATATAAAGCTTTACCCTGTGTTTCAGAGGAAGCTATAGATCTATATGCAACTGTTAGGGTATGAAAGGTTGCCTATTCCCTACTAAAAGTGATATGATTATAATCATATGCAAATCCTCATGTATAAGCCGTACCCTACCAAAGACTCTTTAAGCCGCAATAGGCCTTTGAAATAAGTATAAAAAAATGTTTCTGTCTGTAGAACAATGGTCACTCTCATTGCAGCTGCCACGAATGCATATGGTCTTTTAACTTGGAATTTCTTTCATCCTTTTCATTTTGACTGTTGAGCTTTAAGGTTGGTCTCTACTTCTTGAAAATGAGCCTAGTGCGCAGGTCTCTGCGCATATAGGTTATATTTAGTTGGCTTCAGTGTACATTCCATCCCTGTGCAAATGTCATTTGTTATTACTTTCTAGTATAACTGGAGGCCTCTAGGTAGTGCACCAGTTTTACAGTGGATTGCTTAATATTCGGGACTACATGGGTAGTTGATGTTAGTACAAACTCAATGACCTGATTTGGATTCTACTGTATAAACTACATCGGTATGTATTGCCAATACACAATCACGGCTGAGAGTGTATATATTCCCTTGCCCATCCATCTACAAAGTCTTTGAAAAAAAAGCAATGAATATGCAATGTGCCGGTAGTCAGAGGGATTGTGTATGGACAGTAAGGCCACCTATTCGCACCTAGTCCTCTGCATTTTGCAAGTGTTTCCATCAAGGGCTCTCAGGAAAGAAGGCTATTTGATGGCGTTGGATTGGCATGTGAGCCTGTATTGTGATACCTCAGCTATCAGGGGTTTAGGGGGACCCAAGGAGGATTCACCAATATAGAACCAGAACTAATAGGATGAGAGGCCTGTTTTACATCTTCACATAGCTCACTAGTTCACCTCTATGGGAGGCAAAATGTCTGATAGTTCATCCCCTTCACTTGTGTGGATGGTCCATGACAGGGATAAGGTGATGGTTGACTTAGAGATGAAATAACAATCACATTACTACTTCTATTGCTTGGTTAAAACATGTGTTCATTTGTGAGTGGTGCCAAATATAATTATTCGCAAATCTTTGGGATAATTGATGTAAATGAATGTATTGTTCATGAAATAAGCTCTGCTTCAAAGTGTTATAACTGAAATTGCTATAACTGGCATAAGATTATTTTCACAAATAATCACTCTTCCACTGTATTGATACTGGAAACAGTTTAATGGGTTGATGAACTAAATTTGTAAAGGTTTATTGAAATATCAGTCATTGAAGCCTTTCACATTAAATAGCGCTAAAAAATCCAGTATATTGTGCATAGAAAAAGCTTTTAGGTGATGACACTAGCACTGCATTCTCAAAATACCCTATTGTACCTTTCATATGAAAGGCTTTTGAATGCCGATTGATATAGATTAGGCATTTGGGATATTTGAACAATCAGCACAGAACAGCCCGGCCTCAGGACTGACAATGTGGACTTATTGGAAATTGGTGGCAATTTGCTACAGAGCTCTGACCTACATAGGAGACCACACCTCTCCACTCACCTCTACACCTATCATCTGAAAGATTTAAAAGTATCAGTGTTGTGAGTACATATTTATACATTTCTACCAACCCAAGACTTTCGTCTACGACAAACAAAGAGACGGTGTTATCATAAACTGGAATATTCATGGGTTCACAATGTGTGATATGATGCTATTACCCTGATTAATTATCAATTGATGATTACACTGGCTCGTGCCAGTGGTGTTTCTTTTTTACGTCTTTTTACATCCCTTTTACGTTCCATAATTCATTGTCTCGATCAATTGTAGTTTTTAATTATGTTTTAGTCGCATTTTATCCATGTGTTAAAATGTTCTCCAAATCTAGGCTTTCCTCCATATCCAATAAATCTGGGGAGAAATCTCATACAGCAGGGATAAGTAATATATAGGTATAGTTCCAAGCCACACCAGCTGGGTCTATTAACCAGATCAACCATTTATTGAAAGCATTAAGGGGGAGGGCATATGAAGGCAGAGAGAGGCAGTAATTAATTTGCATTGTCAAAATAGTCAGCTATAGGTACAGGAGATTTATAACATGATAGATTGAACTGACCAATGAGTCGGGCATCTAAATCACATAGAAACCCCATAAAAGTTTCTATCCCATACAAGGCTGACCTCACGGTACAATGACAGTCACTTAGATACTGTTAGAAATATTGGGTTGTCCCATACACAAAGGATATAAAAATAGTTAAGTCATTTTGAGAAAAGGATATTATTTGGATCAAAATAATTATGTTTAAATCAATTGAACTGGTACTTTACCGGTTTACTTTTTTTATAGGCAATTAGTGATTTTTTTAACGTACTGTTGCGTCAATAAGGTCAGGATAACGTCATTGGCTAGCATGAATGAGGGCCGGTTTCAAATAAGCATGTGTGGCTGTCAAGGGATGACTTTTGAAGAGAACCCTGCGAAAGAGTTCCTTAGAAAGGGTAAGGGTTAATGCCAGTTATTCTCTATAGAAGTAGCCAACCGAAGGGGAAATCAAGATGCATATTAAGCTGAGGCAAAACTTTTGATAGGATTAAGATCAGGGCCCGTATTATTAGTCATTACTAGGACATACATGTCTATCACTGGACCCTTTATTATCATGGCATTACTTTTAGCTCCTGAAGAAGTCTGATGAACATATGTACCACAGGGGCCTTGATCTAAATGTACAGAAAGGGTTCAACAGGTTTGAAGCATAGGACCCTTCTTCCAGCTGAGAGCATCTTATAAGGAACCATTAGAAAGCTAAGTGGTAGAATGGCCGTAACATCCTTGTGTGTTTACTGTGGATGGTTGCCCAAGCACTGCACTCAGAACGGATTAGCTATACTGTTGAACTGAAACGCCATCGTAGAGACCAGTCTCCACGTGGATACGTGTTGCCATTTCCATATTAGCTATGTATTCAAATTACATAGCTAATATGGATAACTGGTTTACTAAGGTATTCTAGTTTGGTTTTGGCTACCCAGCCATCACGTCAATATATATATATATATATATATATATATATATATATATATATATATATATATATATATATATATACACACATACATATATATATATATATATATATATATATATATATATATATATATATATATACTTATTTAGGAAAATTGCCTTAGCCATGTTAGGAGGGAAGAGCAGTCATCGCATATAAATAGTGTAAAACCTTCCGAAGATAATATATACATATAGTGAAAAGAACTTTATGAGCAAGCCCACCTTGGCCCCATCTGGCAGCTCAGACATTAACCAGCTTGAGCCCACGCCAGGTCTAGTCCAGATGCCTAGAGGAATCCCAATTTAATAGAAGCCCCCAAGTAGTAGTCTCTGGTAATGGGTTGAAATACTTAACATTGAATGTCCATAGTTTAAAAGATAAGTACAACTATATTAGTAAAGATTCGCAAGGCTTTTCTTTAATTGGTATTACAGAGACATGGCTTAAACAATCAACCTTGAATGGTCAGCTTTACATGAATGGTATGAAACTAATTAGAATTGATCGCCGTAGAGGTAAACACGGTGGTGTAGCTTGTTATATAAAAGATATGTATGTGCCTTATACAGAGATACTAGACGAGCTTACTACGGTTAGTAAGAATATTGAATGTCTATGTTTAAAAATCAGTTACCCCTGTCACAAGTATAGACCTCCAAAGGGTAAAGTCACGGAATGTTATAACTTTTTGTCTGCATGTATGGGTTATGAGTCTGTAAGATACAAGGAGTGTTGGGTTATGGGAGATCTAAATATTAACAGCAGAGCACGTAACTGTATTAAGTTTAGAAGAATGACTAATTTTCTAAAAGCAACTGGATTGAGATATCTTTGCACAGCATCAACATAATATCACCCCCATGATAGATCCACCCCAGACCATTATTATACAAATTGTTAATGTATAAAACAATATGGCCTATTAGACAATATTTGCGGAGATCATGTTCTGGCAGTATATTTTATACGGAAGAAAAAAAAATTGTAAAACCCCCATCTAGAGAGATTATATATAGATATATGAGAAAATCCTCCAAGCAGGAATTTTTATATGCAATGGACAGTATAAATTGGAATGAATGTATAGGGGATGAATGCGGTGTAAGTATGATGTATAAATGTATAGTTAGAAATGTCCAATTGTCTCTGGATAATAAGCATCCTGCTGTAATATGCACAGTGAGAGATAATGATATTTCTTTTATGAAATTATATGTCGCTTGATCAGAATCAAAAAGAGACTTTTTAAAAAAGCAAAATGTGCAGGCCTCGAGTGGTAAATGTAGCCTTGACGAGAGCAAAACAAGTCCAGATAAATATAGATAAAAGGTTGGATACCAAAGGGAAGAATGTGACTACCAATCTTCTAAACAAGTACAAATAAGTTTGTGACATGTACTGGGAAAGGGGGCATTATTCCCCTTTGCACTAAGGGCCCTTTTCGCAGATATTGTCATTATGACCCCAGGAGGTTTTGGAAAGTCTTAAATAGTGTTTGGAAAGGGAGAAGCAGGACACCTGTAATGTGCTAAAAAGATGATAATGGTAATGTGATAGATGCATTAGATACTGCCAACCTTGTTAATAATTACTATAAATTCAACTAGGTGCTGATCTGGCACGTTAGATGGAAAGTTCTGATTATGTACAAAATGAAATAGGAATTGATAGTATTATGAGTTCAAGGGGACTTCCATAAACCAGTGTTCTAAAGTAATAAAGACCATAGCGGGTCATACGAGTTCATGTATTAAGGACATGCCTTGTAGTGTCATAAAGTGTCTTCCCTTATACAGGCCTATGTTGTTACAAAGTGTTGTAAATAAGTCCATCAATACCAGTACATTACCTGATGTTATGAAACTTGCCGTTACCCAAAGATAGTGCCTTAGCGGACGTATCAAACTGGAGGCCTATAGCTATGACCGATATTTTGTCTCAATTGATTGAAAAAAATATCCACTCGCAAATTTTTAGAAAAAGATACCATTAGTAAAAAACAATACGGTTTTATACCAGATAGGTCAACTGCTGATGTCACCTTCAAGTTAATACAGTATTTAATGCAAGCGAGAAATAGGGGTGAATTATCCCTGATGCTATTCTTAGATTTAAAGAAATCCTTTAACATGGTAAATTTGGATATTCTAGTTAGTAAATTACAAAGTATTGGATGTGATAATGTCTAATGTCTGTATAAACTGGTAAAAAAAGTTTGATAAAGAAATTGTTCTATATGCAGATCATGTGGCCTTAGTGTTGAATGGTAAAAATCAATGTCAAGAAAACTAAAGTACTTTGGTGTCATCCTAATAGACGATGTATTGTCAAACATGACATATTACTAAACAACAGCAAGTAGGCTTGTGTGGAGCATTTTAATGGACTTTGATTTAAATTGTAAAGTACACAGTAAAAAGGTTGATTCCCAAGGTACAGCTAGATTGAAACAGTTAAGGAATATTGTAAAATACCTAGACAACAAGTTAAGTTTATAGATATACAAAACAATGATTGCACCGTTATTGGAATAATGTAGTTATATTCTAGAGAGTGGTCCAGCTACATTAGTTGATCACCTAGATACATTACAAAACCAATGTTTAAGAGCATGTGAAAAAATAGAGATCCACAAGATATTCATGTAAACGATCTATTGATGTTGTGTAATGTTGATACATTAGCTACGCCTAGAAAAAGGGTACTACCATGTGTGATGTATAAATGTGTACAACATAATAAGAACACGGTTATCCCGGTAATACCTCTTGGAGGTAACGACAAGATAAAAATCAAAGTAAGTAGACCAAGACTCGAATCATACAGACACAGTCCTCTGTATAGAGGTAACATTGTCTGGGAACTATTAACAGTAAATGTGCAGCTAAGTAAGAATATGCAAGTACTCAAGAAGAATTTATATGGAATGTTGTTATAACCTGGGCAATGAAATGCTGAGATGAATAAGAATTGTACTGTTTACAGGATGTTGTACTTTGAATCAACTAGTTCATGAAAATCATTTGTGATAAATTGAATGTTAACTTCATATGACTGCATTGTGTCGAATTATTCATTAACTGGCTGATGGCTGTAAAAGCTCCAATACGATGTGAAATTATTGGCCAATAAACATGTTTAAAAACTCAAACTCATTAAAATATAGGGATGGGCTTTAGTGTGTTTAGCGGTTATGCGGTTGTGGCGTCAGTCCAGTAGCGCACGGCAATGCGGCTCCCCCATATTTCGGATTTATAGCTGTTTAAACTGACTGAATGGTACTCTCTTGGGACTACCATACCATGAACACCCTTGGAACCTATGGGTATGTAAAATTGAACTGATTTTGCTTTTGTTCAGCCACATTTTGTGATTGAAAGCAAGTCACCACTTCATGGTCCAGTGAGCAAGCTCAGGTGTGTTTATACTGCACCTACCCATACCTGTACATAGCAACTGGGTAAACACTGTAGTGTGTCAGTGCTGTAGTGTGTCAGTGTGTCAGTGCTGTGTTGGCCTAATATATACTGTGACTGAATGGTACTCTCTACTACACACTGAAGGAGCTAAACACTCAGTGATCATTGATACTGCATAAACTGGGTATGTAAAGTGTGTTTTAGTACCTATTGGAGGAGATTCATTGTCTTAGTTCTACTGAAGTTAGACCCACACAGGTAGAGTCCCTAGTGACTGTTGCTAGGCCAAGGTAAACATTCTACCATGCCCTATAAGGTGGATAGTAGACGTGGGGGCAGGCAATTCAACCCTCACCACTCTCACAACATGTCTCACCGTAATGGATATCAGGACTTGGAGGAAGACCAGTGGCCTGCACCATTTAGTAAGCCTGACATGAGACATAAGGTCAGTGATTCAAGGAAAAGGGAGAGGCAGTCAAGTGATGAGTCCTCACCAACATCAGGTAGCTATGTTAGCTCATATAACGCACAGAAGCTGCTTCCTAAGAAAAGCTATCGCCCAAGTAATTCATTGTCAAATCACCCCAATCCAGATAGGCGATCTCTACCTACATCAGCGCAACCACATGACAAATCAAGCACAGTAGGTGAATCGGCAATGGAGAATCACTTAAAAGAGATAAAAGAAATGATCTCAAGGAGTGACGTGAATATTTCTGGTGAAATTCAAAACCTACGTCAACGTATGGATATTGAGAAGATGGGGTATGAACAGCGTTTTGATGACCTAGAAAGAAACCAAGACGAGGGAATTAGGGCTACAATGCATGAAGTGGACAAACTGAGAAATCAATTTGCACAGAGTCAACAACAGGTAAATATACTTGAATCAGAGCTGAGAGAAACAATTAGGAAACTGTCATATGCTGGTGTTGCTGACCCAGATACTGATTCCCGTTTTCACTCACCTCGTCGATTTAATATAATTATCGATGGACTCGATGAGGACATAAAAGGTGATGCATATGATCATGCACTCTACTTACTTATGGACATTGGTATTGAACTTGACCCTAGTGAATTAAAGTTCGTAACACGCATGAACACATCATCTCCCAACCAGAAATGCAGACCTATACTTGTATGTTTCACCACTGCATGGAGGCGTGATGTTTGCCTAAAATACAAGTCTGAGCTTGACAGTATTGACAAGTATAAAAAGAAGGTATTTATCAATGCTGATGAAGATCCCACCACCAGAAGGGTCAAAGGAATTGTGAGGAAGATAGGATGGTATTGTAGAGAGGTGGTGAAGTGTGAGGTAACCATGAAAGGCACTCGCATATTGATTGAAGGAGTGCTTTATGATGGGCACAATCCACACAGGATCCCTGACAGGTATAAACCCGATGATCTGCATTATGAGAATTTGGATAGGCAAGACTACAGAAGTGATGAGGTAAATCATCGTGGGAGAGACATCATTCGAGTGGGGGCTCGTAATAGATGGGATAACACAAGTGATGATAGAATGGTAAAGGATCTGACTAAAAGATACCGGCCACATGATTCACATGACAGACGACTTGATAAACATGTATCCCATAATGGCAATGGCAGTAACGAAGTAAGAAGACCTCAAAAGCAACCGACTAGAGAGAAAAAAGGCGATCGCAATTCAAATAGTTATGTTCACCGAGACCGCTCCCGTGACAACATTGGGCATAAGCCTTATACCCATTCAAGGGAACGCCATCAGCAAGACGGGAGCATCACACAGAGCCACCACCTAGTGGATAAGAAGAATACTAGCAGTCAGGAGAGAGGAAATCGAGACAAGTCGCCATCTGGAGGATCATCCGAGAATTGGTGGAGACTAAGCCCTAAGCCCGATAGTTATAGACACGCCCATGATGATGAAAATTCATCTCTAAAGCAGAAGGAAAAAGAGAAGAGTCAACCTTCAGTGAAGTCAACCTTCAAAGAGAGATTAAATATAGCCATAGAACGAGCTGAAGGAGGTGAATTATGTCAACGTCTGACGAATTCAGGAATGACATTCTGTGGCGCCAAATGCTTCCTAAGTAATCTCTATCCCTGCCATATTCATCACGATGGGGTAGATTTTCATAGTTCGGAGCAACTATACCAGTGGATAAAGTGCTGTGAGCATAATGACCCAACTCGAGCTGATCAAGTATTAGACACAATCACCGGCCTAGAGGCTAAAAGAGCCACACATGGCATGAGAGAATCCGAAGAGTGGAAGAGCTCTACACGTCTAACTGCAATGAGAATTGCTGTATCTAAAAAATTCGTCCAAGATAAAGAGTTAAAAAGGCAGCTGATAACTCTGGGGATGTCGATATAATCGAAGCCACGATGGAGGATTATTGGGGAGGCTTTGGACGTTATGGTGATCCAGTCTATGACACCGGATTGTACACAGGCAAAAACAATCTGGGCAGACTGTTAACTGATCTTCGCATACGCCTCACCAACAAAGAACGAATGAAAGGCAGCGCTGGAAAGCATGCTAAAGATGCGATGGAGAGCGAGGCTGCCGCTGACGCGCTACTCGAAAGTGAGGACTCTGATATTCTAGCAGATGATACGGACAACGCTGAATCCTCCGTCGAGCATATCTATGAAGTTGACAAAGATCAACGACAGTAAGTCTTATGACCTACTGCCACCACTTGTGAATTCATATACAGTATGACAGTTGAGATCTACCATCATGATCTCTATCTTATGCATCATGTGTTGTGAATACATGACATACTATGGTGTCTCTTCATGGAAGTACGAGATGCTGTTTTTGACCTATGTGACTATTACCTGTATCAATGTCCTGGAGCTGTGAAAACAACTTTAAAATGGTTTCAGCCAACCAAACAGAGTCCAGACAGCTAAGACATTTCCATTGTTTCGCACACTTCTTTAATTACAATACATCAGTTCTTCAAGTGATGTCATTAGATATCTAAGAAACTATTTTATACCGTTATTGAATTTAAATTCCTAGCAACAGATTTTTTCTGAATTTCTTCGAGAAGTTAATTCATTACCCTACTTATAGATACATGACCCTATAAACTTTAATTTTGCACTGTCTTATTAAAACATCATTTAATATGAATTGTTTCTTCCAGGATTATAGTTTGTTATCTTACATAGTACGATTATCTTATAGTTAAGGCAGTGTTTATCATTATTATATGAATTTTACTAGTATGACAGGGGGAGCCTACCCAACAGAGTTACCGACCGAGTATTTCTATCTGGATTGCCCAATTGTTTTGTTAAGTACCCTTAAGGCCAAGTTAAATTGTGCAGAGTATATCCCTGGGGTTTATATCTACTGGTTCCTGCACTGAAATTAATTTTCGGTAATTTGAGTAGCTGATGCAACTTTGAATTAACTGATTGATATACAATTTGATAGGTGAAATTATTTTGTTTGATTCATTCCCGATACATGTATTGATATAGTTATCTTTAAGTGATTGTGTTGTCCTGTTTGACCTTTTCTGACTGCAATGTAAATTGTTAGTCTGTTAGTTTAAGTATACCTCCAGCTTTTGTTACTGTGGGGACTGTATCTTGCACATAGAGCCACTACTTTACTTATTCGTAACGGGTTGCTCTTGGCTTCTTGGCCCTCATCATTGCATTGAGTGCCATTAGTCGCTCCTATTGCACATTTCTCTGTAAATCATGTTCTGTCTGTTGTGCGCTCGATTAGGTATGTTTACTTTTGTTCTGAAAGGTAGGAGCAACAGGGTCAGGTTGAAAGCGACCTATATCACTAATGCTTCTTAAGTATGACTAGCCACTACTCTTGTGACAAAATCAATAGCTTGAAGGGACTGAAACTAATTACTATGAATGTACAAAGTCTCAATGATAAGGTTTTGGACTTACGTCGCTCCGATCTTGGTTTTGATTACATCTGCGTGACGGAGACCTGGTTAGACAGACGTGATCAAACTCATAATGTCGATTTGAATAATATGAGACTGTATAGGAAGGATCGCCTAAATTGCCTTAGGAAGAGTGGTGGAGTAGGTTGTTATGTTAATAATAAGTATGTAGATTACACTTTCGGCCATGCAGCATTAACAGTAGGCAATAAAGACATAGAATGTATTGGATTAATAACTAAATTTCCAAATCAGAAGCACCGTGTGATATTGTCTGTATACCGCCCCCCTAATGGTAATGTAAGGTTATGTTATAAAAAATTGAGTGAAATGTTAAAGCATCCAGACATTCGCAGGATGGAGGTCTGGATCCTTGGGGATTTTAATGTTAATTCTGCAGTTAGAACAAGTAGTAAATATAAAAGTCTAACATCTTTTTTAAGGAAAAACAAGTTGAAATATTTACGTACTAGATCAACGTATTATCATACCAGGGGCAAATCTACTTTGGACCATATTTATTGTAACTCTCCGCATATTTCCACAAATGGTCTGCTTGACTACAAATTTGGTGATCATTTCCCTGTATTTGCTATAAAGAAACAAAGAAGAATAGAGAGGTGTCAAACTCGTTCAATTACTGGTAGATCATATAAGAATTTTGATCAAAATGCTTTGAATAATTATGTGAATAATGCTGCCCTCACTGAAAACCATACGCTTTCTCCAGGTGAACTTTATAGTGAATTTGTAAATTGCATCCGTGTGTACCTGGATAGACATCACCCAGTTAAGGAAATGGCCATTAATATGGATGCACCTACTGGTTTTAATCAGAATCTGGCTTTTTTGACTGCTAAGAAAAAAAGATTTCTTAAGAAACTCCGGGGTTACAGAGGTCAGGATGCTAATCCATTCAGAGCCAAAATTAGAGACCTGGACAAACAAATAAAAAACAAGCTGGTCTTGAACAGACAAAAAGAGATAACCAGGAATCTTAATAAATACAAAACTGACCCAAGGCGTTTTTGGAATGTAATAAGTAGTTTATGGAAGGGACCTCGCACTGAGATAAAAATGTCATTAATAAATGAGCATGGTACTGGCATCCCTGACCTTGAGATTCCTGACTTTGTAAATAAATATTATACTTGTATTGGTCCTAACCTTGCGAATCTGATACCAGTTGTCAGTAACACCGACCATCGATGGATTACTGACCTTATACTTTCCCATGTCCCTGAACGTGACCAATTGTTTGAATTGTTGCCTATTGATTTATTAACCTGCACTGATATTATTAACGGTATCAACTCTGTAAAATCATCAAGTATTCAACACATCAGAGCAAATGTGGTGAAAAACGTGTTGTTACATATCCCACATATACTACTTCAAATAATTAATGGTTCAATCACTAATAGTGTCATACCGGAGATGTTCAAAATAGCTAATGTAATTCCGTTGCCAAAGTCAGGCGATTTGCTGAATATCTCAAACTGGCGCCCAGTGAGTCAACTCAATATTGTCTCGAAACTAATTGAGAAATCAATCCACCGCCAGTTAATTAGGTATTTACTGGATAATGATTTTATATCTAAAAGACAGTTTGGCTTTGTTCCAGGTAGATCTACTAATGGTGCTATTTATATTTTGACTCAAGATTTATTTGAAGGATTTAACAGGGGGGAGTGCTCGGCTGTAGTCTTCCTAGATCTGAGAAAGGCTTTTGATACTGTCGACCACTCCCTCCTCCTAGGAAGGCTTAGGAATTTGCATTTATCTGTACAGTGTGTATCTTGGTTTAATTCTTATCTTAAGGACAGAAAGCAATATGCTACTGCCAATGGGCGTGTATCTGCTGAAGAGGCTGTAACGTGTGGCGTCCCGCAAGGGTCCGTGTTAGGCCCGTTATTATTTATAATATATATTGATAGTATAGTATCGGTTATAAAATCCTGCAAATTCTGTTTGTACGCCGATGATCTCGCTATTTATGTCAATGATACCGACCCCAATCATGTACTAAGGAAATTACAGTCTGATCTGGATAGTATCAGTAAATGGTGTAAATTGTTCAAGCTTACTATCAATAATGAAAAAACAAAGTTGTTATGGTGTGCAAGTGATTTACTTAATGCCAGACACAATTTGAGTATAATGAGTGCTGAACTGGATGGTAAGCGCCTTGAAGTGGTTGATGAATTCAATTACCTTGGTGTTATCATTGATCGTGGTCTTAATTTTCGGAGAAACAACGAAAAGATAATATCTAGTTTCCGCCACAAGATGTACCAATTAAGACAGTTAAGGAAATTTGTCGATAATAAGCTGTGTCTGACCTTATACAAACAAATGGTTCTACCTGTGCTGGAACATGCAAGTTTTCTACATGAAAGTGGTCCTAAATCCAGTGTTGGCCGCTTACAACTTATGCAGAATCATTGCCTACGGTTATGTCTTCGAATCTTTAATACTCGAGATATATCTATATACGATCTCCATGTTAGAACCTACATGAAAATGCTAAAGGTTAGACGTGATAAGAACTTATTATCTATGATGTATGATGTTTCTTGTGATCCAAACTGTGTCAAACTCCCTGCCAGGAACTTGCGCGGCAATGTTAAAAAACAGTTAAAGGTATCCAGATCCAGGTGTTTGACGTATGATAAGTCACCACTGTACAGGGGGTGTGTCCTTTGGGACAAATTGGATGCAAATACTCAGCAGATAGGCAGTAAGAAAGAATTCATAAACAAAATCTGAATGTATTTGGTGTATAACGGTCACTTGATAGACTACGCAATTATTTTTGAAAGATGTGATATACATGCTGCCTGCGGATAATCGACTTGTGCAAATCATGGTGATACATACAGCCCCTAAGAGGCTTTAGTTATGTCTTTAGTAATATCGTAATGATCTACACCCAAAATGATGCCTGCCTGATGTAACTTTGTACAACCTGATTGAGCGCTACACTATTTCTTTCCTGTTGCCGTGTTTTGGCCGATCTGAAAAACGTACATGTATGATTTCTGCCAATAAACTTGTTAAAACTCAAAACTCAAACTCAAACTGTGTAGTGAAACATGTGTATAGCGATACATGGTGAACAAGCTATTTTATTCATGAAGTATGGACTATGATTGGCCAGATCAGTGCTCTTTGTCTGAGACTAGCAGGGCATAGAAAAATAAGTTAATGGCATAGAAGAAGAACCTCTTAAGCACTGATCATTGAGCGCAGTCATAGTAATTACCCACAATAACCCTTTCTAATTTTGAGGGTTACAAATCATAGCACAGATATTCAGTTTTTCACTGTTGAGAAATGCCATGCTGATCTTTGAACAGATCAGTTTGTGGTTCATACTTTGGAGGCCATTTCTTAACACACTACGACTGCCGTACTTCAAATCGTAGTTACAGACCTTAAACAAAGGCCATTACAGTATCATGCATTAGTGGGTACTAATGTCTGCACCAGTATGACTGCTCTACCAAGACTTATGTAATTATTGCATAGGTGGTGATCGTACAGAGCAGTCGTAGTGCAGTGACTACGATCACCTGCACCATTCCTGGGGGGCTCAAGTCGTAGTGGTGGTATGTAGTCGTAGTACCTTACGAAATGGCCTCCTGACAGATAAGCTGTTATAGTTAATTGGGAAGAAGGACAAGATCAAACATAGCAACTGAGTTTGGCATACGTCTGAAGTTATAGCTTCCATACCTTGATCGGTGTGAGTGAACAGGGTAGCTGTCAGTGTGGAATCTAGAACATCTCATTGATACCTACATAAGGCGTCCTTAAATTAAAAGTAAGGTACATGTTCCGATTGGTGCAAGCTGGTCCCTCTCCTACCAGTAACCTGCTTCTGAGACTCAATCTTCCATCACCCAATATGGCAGAGTGGGCCTCTTATACTAGATTCTACCTCTTTGTCCAAACCACCAACCCCCAAACATTATAACAAAAGCTTGATACTCTAGAGGTCAGCGAAAACGTACACCGGGTTTCGAACCCTGAACTTCTCAACTTGCAAGCGAGCGCTCTACCACTGAGCTACATCCCCAGACCTGTCGTTCTCTACCTTCCACCTACACCTGGATTGGTATGACACAAGGGGGCAGTGTTTACTGGCTGACCAGCCCCTGGGGGCTGGTGCAACTGGAACAGGGACAGATAGCATACCGCCATGGACTCACAGCCAGAGCTGGCCCCTACATTACAAACACTTAATCTTATACGTGTCTAATAATACACCAGGGGCCTTTTTCTGTTTTTCAAATGAATTTGTGAGGCAAGTAGTATATCAAAATGTTTTTAAATATATGGGCATACATTATTCAACATACTTAATCACCTTCAATACAATGTTTCATTATTCAACTTGATTTGCAGACGTGACTTACGTTTGATAAATTATAAAAATCGTTTATATGTTTAATCTCCATAGGAGTAACTGTCTGAATATTCAGAAATGCCACTCAACGAAAGTTCATACAGAAATACATTCAGGATAATTTATATTACATACTCTTTTCATAATCCTTAGGTGCAATCCTATAGAAATCCATTTCTCTTACAACATAAATAGAGTATTTTAGGCATACAATAATCGTCTGGTCCCTTTAGAAACACCTTATGATAATTTTTGTTTTGAATTCACTTTATTTGCCTAAATATATACTTCATGGTACACTGATAGCGGTAGAGACAATATTATTGATAGTCACAAGTATTCCAAGGTAAATATACAAATGTTCAGGTTTTTTAACAAGAAACGAGTGAAGGACAATAATATTATAATATAGGTTTCAAATGAGACAAAAAAGAAGGCAGAGGACCTCATCCCCACAATAGTGTTTGGGTTGGTACTTCTGGTCCTACCTGACTTATAGATAATGTTTGAAACTTATGACACTTTAATATAAAGATACAAATGGAGTAGAAACAATATACATAGGGGGGGTAAATCTAGAAATCAAAAATATCAGTAACAATGGGCCTTATTGCAATGGATAATTCACATACACACACATCATAATAGTAGTTGATTAATCCTTATCATAGGGCATAGGGCAGTAACCTTTTCATAAAAGTAATTGTATCACTTTTAAATTTGGCAATTTCTGGGGTATTTCTTCGATCCCTTGATAAGGAATTCCAGGCAATGGCACCATGGAATTCAACACTCCTAGCATACGATAGACAATTTGGGGTAATACATTTGACAGTAGGAGCATCATGTAGACGAGTAATTAAATTTCTCTTATCTCTATACATGTCACATCTCGATCTATTGTACATATAATTTAGTAGATGGGCATCTCTTCTTTCCTCCAGCATATTTACTCCAGTGGTATTGTGCACATATTTTGTGTTAGTTAATGTGGAACTTTTAGACAAATTTTAAACATATATTTTGAGCATATTGAAGAGGGTCCAAATACTTATCATAGGTTGACATGAAGCAGATGTCTGCATATTCCACATAGGGTAGAATAGTAGATTTATATATTTGAATTGCCAGTTTGAATAATTTAATCATTTAAAAATACAGAAAAAGGGCCCAGAATGGACTCTTTCTGGTAGATATCCTC
This sequence comes from Acholoe squamosa, assembly GCA_949317995.1. Lineage (NCBI taxonomy): Eukaryota > Metazoa > Annelida > Polychaeta > Phyllodocida > Polynoidae > Acholoe > Acholoe squamosa. Next base: position 13,905,191 of record OX439042.1, read on the forward strand.
AAGGCGCTCTGTGTAGAGGGATAGGCCTATACATGTCTCCTATTCCCGAGTAAACATAATTTAAAACTGATTTTTTCCGTTAGATTATAATACAGACCTGAGACTTAATATATGTTTAGCTAGAATGCATCAGAGGGCATCATTTCAAGTCTACGCCCTAACCACCCCCCCCCAGCCCAGTTAGACCACTGCGTCTCGCTTGCGGTGCTCGGGGAAACGTAGTACCTCAACACTTTCACCAAGTCTTGCCCCACCCTCTGGACAATCCTGGACAATCCTGGATTACCTCCAGCATAGCCACAAGGGAGCCATACACAAGTAGCCTTGTGGCTATACAGTGGCATTTTGTACCCTACCTGACTAACGATAGTGTACATGAAATCATCAGGAATGGGAGAACTGGACTGCTGTATCACACTTCCCCGATTTGAGAGGTTAGTTGAAGGAATTCAAGGTGCTAGTAGGTGCGTCAATTTAAGATTTGTGCCGGTTTTAAAAGACCTATATATCAATCCTTTAGGAGCACATTCTCGCATTTTTTCCATCTAAAACCTCCCACTTTCCTGTCTTTGAAAAAGGATGTACTTCCTCTGTGTCTGATCTGCTGTTATCAGGATATTCCATGTTTACACCCAGATAGCTGTTGGCCGTTTTATTGTTGTTCTATTTGTCAGGAGGGTGATTCTTAAAAACTTACGATATAGAATTACAATTTTCGTCAGGACACAAAGGTCTCTAAATCAGGTCTAATCGAGTTCATAACTGATATTTCTGCATAATCTCTGCATGAAATATGCATATGTAACACTGGAAATATATAATCATTTGAAAATATGGATATCTTCTCTTTCTAAAATGATTGTATATATATGCATAACATGGCCACAAAAAGGTCGTCAGTTTTTTTAGAATTGCCCTCCAGATAGGATAAATACTATTTTAAGGATTTCCAGGACAATGAAAATGTCCTAAGTACTCATCATGGAGTGAGTCTTAGCTTATCGTGACAGAAAACTGAAGGCTCAGTCTGTAGATGCAGGCAGGTGTTACAGGAGTTAAACACAGTGTACTGTTTGCACATTTAACCATCAGTGCTGATTCAAAGCTTGTATTTCTATGATGATTAAAAACTAACATTGATAAGTGTGAGGTGATTCTGAGTTGACATGTCAACATTGAATCAACATTGAAATAGACATTGTTGATGTTAAATCAACATTGAATTGACACTAGTATTTCAATGGTGATACGTCAACTGTTAATCTGCTGTTGAAATGACCAGTGATGGTTAAAAAGATAGAAATGGAATCACTGAATAGGTGTTGCAGACAGGTTTATCAACATTCTCGACACATTTAATGTTCTATGCTCACTGGGAGGCGGCACCTGATTCCATTAGGGCACTTACCTAGTTTTACACTTACATAGTTGGGGCGGAAATTGATACGTAGGATAAGCTACCATCTGGTCATTATTCAGTTGTGCCAGCAGATTTACCAAGACTCAGCATCACTTCTGCTGTCGATATATGTCACTATGAGCAAACATTGTACAAACTGGCTGTCAAAGAGGAATCGGAGACACAGACACTTCATATCGACTGGCACATAGAGGAAGCACCTGGGTTGTAGGTAAGGTCTTCCTTCGTATGCCATGATGTGATTTTTTTATATTGCAATGATTTCTTTAGTTACATTAGGATGATGACATACCGTTGTCCAAAACATAATACTCAGAGAATCATTTTCATTGGGCCTAATTGAAACATCTATTTTGAGATAAAAACTGACATGATCAACTGCTCATCAGAAAACCCTTTGTATATGTAGCCGATGTATTGAAAAAATAATGATTCTCAGCTTTCAAAAGAAGAAGAGAAAAATGTTAAGAAAATAGAATAAAAGAAAAAAAATCCAAACTACGGAGGTGCATCGTGTTAAGGTCTTCTGAGTGAGTAGCATAGCATCGAGCTGGATTTATAGGATAACATAGCCTAGGGTGCAATAGGACAGACGTATGATAAATATATAGACATGCTATGGCACAGTAGATGGACAGACATGCGATATCTAGACGTGTTATAGCACAGTAGATGGGCAGACATGTGATACATAATATGTTTCCTATGTCAACAGGTTTCCTTGATCCCTGCAGTTATACCCTAGAGTATGATCAGGTCTGACCTACTATAGTCTTCCTTTGACCGTTGTTATGTCTTTCATGAATGCCACATCCAGCGTTTTATAAGATTTATACTCCACCTGGCTCTGCACCCTATTGTTCCTACTGTAGGTTTATTTCCATATTTTACAGTTTGGGGGCCAACAGGAGGTTCAATTAATTAGGTCAGTTCTAGCAGGAGGTTTTGTGAATTGGGTCAGGTCTGGGAGGAGGTTTTGTTAAATAGGCCAAGTGTAGCAGGAGGTTTTATGAATAAGGTCATTTTTGAACAGCAGATGTAATTCTTGGGAAAATTGTGTTAACAATTACACCATGAGTCCTCAGCTGATGCTGTGGGTGTTAGAACATCTACTGAAGGGCAATATGCTACTTCTATGACTGAGTAATTAATTATAGATAAACAGGGTGATTTCACTTTGAAAGTTTCACTGGTCAATCTAGTGTAGTGGTTAAGGCCTGGGACTAGAAATCTAGTCCACACAGGTTCAAACCCCTGGTGTGATTTTGTTTTATTCTCGGTTGACCACTGTCATTTTTGCAACAAATTCTAAAAATAATGTATTATGATGAACCTCCTCTGATTGCCAAAATGATAAAGGGGTGCTTCAAGGGGGGGCCTTTTACAAAGACTCCTTTTACCTTGTATGTGTAAGTTAAAAACACTTTCCCCATGCAGTCTTGAACCCACAATCTGTGATTCAAAGTCAGACATGCTAACCATTATACTATTGAGACTGCGGGTGATTGTAGACTGGAACACCAAATATTTATCATAGCTTTGTATTACAGCCAGTGTAGAAGATACAAATCCTCTTCTAGGCCTCTACAGTTTATGTCAAAATATACTTATATTTATGGTTTTACTGTTACATAAACTTCAGTGGATGGAGTATAAGTCAGAAAACCTCCTTAGAGCTGGAGGTTTTGCCATACAACCTCCAGCTCTGCGGAGGTTTTCCATTACAAACCTAAAAGGAATATTGGCAATACAAACATCAATCAAATCCATTACCCACTTATCCCCTTAGCTAACACAGGGAGCTGTGGTAACAGCGAGAACTATGGACCACTTATACAAAGAGAAATAGGCAACAGGTTGTCAATGTTGTATTTTCTGAACTGAGTGCAGTGGGGCTGTGCTAAGAGATCACTGCACACCCTTTGTTGCATAGTAGACCCACAGCTTAAGGGAAGGGTCTCAGCATGTGGGTCAGTGAGTGGAGGGTTTAGGTATAGGTACTTAGGATAAAGGTAAGGTGATTTATCTGCCGTTCACATAGTGATGGCAAAAAGGATCTTGTCTACATACCATACAGTACATACGGTACTCCACACAGCATTGCTAAAGTGGGGGGACTAATAGATATAGAGAGAGAAAGAGGGAGACAGACAGACAGACAGACACAGAGAGAGAGAGAGAGAGAGAGAGAGAGAGAGAGAGAGAGACAGACAGACAGACAGAGACAGAGACAGAGACAGACAGACAGACAGACAGACAGGCAGACAGACAGAGATGCATTATGATCATAAGATATATCATCCAGTCTTTACACAAATGGGTCAGACACCATCTTTAGCCAACAGTTTGACTCACGGGTCGACATACATTGCTAGACTGGACCAAATATCTGGCTGTCATATCCAGACCTTGGGCTACATACCATTTTTTACAGCTTTCAAACCAGATCATTATTAAAGTGGCATGGTCCGATGGTTGGGGCCAAAAAATCAATCTTCTCCAAAATGAACCAGGATGTTCACATAGATCATACTTCCTATGGTGACTACTTTATTTGCTCTACTTCCCCATAATTAAGCTCATATTTGAAAGAATTGTCAGATTTATACCCCATTTCCTACTTTTGGCATGCATGCCAAAACATCCATTGGAAATACACTGTAAAATGCCTATCGCAAGGTCCATGGAACACCCTTTTTAAGTGCATATGAGCTAAAGGCAACAATAAATTGTCCACAACCCCCTAAATATGGTGTTATTACATTGTGTCAAACACATTTGAATAGAATTTGAAAAATGAAAAAAAAATCGGACTATGCCACTTTAAGGATTTTACACTAAAAAACATTAACATTCCATGAATTTCTTTTCAGAACTTTATGAACCTAATGCATTTTGTGATAAAAATGTACAGTCTTATTTCTTCATGATATTGTTTTTTTTTCCCAAAAACAAAACTGTCCTGGGGTACTTGGTTTGTTTCAGTCATGCAACAATTGAACTGGGCCTGTAGACTTAAAATTCTTCTGGACGAAATGTCCTCTATGGTGAAAAACGTTTCTGAAATAGAATAGGACACGTGCACAAATTTGAGAGATCAACATAGGGACTTTAAAATTGATGCTGCTATATTCTCACTTTATTGCGAATCATCTAAGGATATTTCGTTTTGGATATATCACTTTGGCATGATGAGTAGATGTGGAACAGGTAATGTGTTCCATCATTAGCCTGAGATGGATTTTGAGGATATTTGACAAATATGGTACTGAGAAAAAAACTTCACCTCTCAAGTAATCAAATCGCCTTCCAAATGTGTGAATATTACTTGAAACAGATGAAAAACAAATCCAAATAATATTTTATTATGTCCCACATCTGCTTGTCCAGTGTCTGCCCGTCATGTGTCTGCTTGTCATGTGTCTGCACAGTTCAGACCTGCATCACTTTCGCGAGACTTGGTCAAAATAACCTTCTTCAGTCCAACCCCGGTGTGGACTGTGTCTGTGTATCCTCACAATTGGTCAGTGCTTCATACGTATACACCAACTATCAGTCCATCTCCCTAAGTGCATATTATATCCAGGGTATGTGGCAATGCAAAGCCTGTATTTCCCCAAGGTGGCCATAAGTGAGTTATATACAAGTCGCCTGTTGGAGTGGTTCATGTCAGTGTTTCTCTGACCCCTGCCCTGGAGAATCATAATGATGTTATCAGAAGGGCTGTATGGGCAGGAGGAGGCGGATCAGGCCACAGTATCATTGTGTATGACCGACCAGGGACGGTTTGTTGCCAGAAGATATTACTGTGTCCATCAGTTTCATTCTCAATACATACTTGTGAGTTTTTGAACTTTGATACCATGAGCTATTGCATGTTACATTTCTCCCCATTTACCACTTTTCCTCAACTTTCTCTTTCCTGTAACTAACACCTTTCCCAACATCTCTATACCCATATTCAATGCATATGATATGCAGAAACTGGCATTCATATGGTCATTTGCGTGTGCAGCCTTTTGGCATGTACATAGAGGCAGTTCCATTGCCTTCCATAGTGTTTGAATGTGGAGTTATGGTGGGTGCGGAATCTGCGTTATTGATAACAGAATTTGAAGTATCATTATTTAATAACATGCATCTCCTATTTCAGTAAATTCCTTCAATGAGCACCCCGTCCAGTAACTATGGCTGGATGTGTGGAGGAAGTGAAATACGCGATGAGAGTGTCGTCTCTCAAGGGCCTCCCCAGAATAATAGCAGCACGCAACCATCTGGACAGGACCATATGGACAGTGGCCGTGATCAGCTTTTTCTGTGTCTGTATGATAACTGTATATTCAAACATTGCTGAATATCTTTCCTATCCCAAAATTGTTAATGTCGAAGAGAAACTCATCATTCCAGATGATCCAAATGGCACAGTGCCATATCCAACAATTGCGATATGTAACACAAATCCATTTAGTAGCAGTAAATCAGACTTTGAGGAGAAAAACATACCATTCCCAAAGGATTACCACAGGAAGGTTGAGGAGATGACATCATGCGAAGATTGTTCTGAAGAGAAAGCAATATTTTCGAGTGTCATCAGAAAAATGCTAATGACTAACCGTGGATATTATCAATCTGCAGGAATGGAGGCCATGATAAAAATGAAAAACCCTGACCTGGTACTGGATTGTTCTGTTATCATAATGTCTGGGTCATTTTTCATGGCATACCCATGTGAAGACTACAGCAACAACCATACATTTGTACACCCAGATGTTGGTGTATGCTATGCTTATGAAGCTCGACCAGTGCCAAAAAACTTGCAAATAGTTGGATACCGTTTTATGGTTCATCTGGATAATTCGGATGACAATTTAAACACTGAATTCAATCCAAGCTTTATTCCCCAGCCTCGCTCAGGTGCAATTATTTATACATATGACCCATATGTAAAACCAAACATATTAGGTGCAAATGCAGTTATAGCTCCTGGTATGGCAACTACACTTTACTTGAAGATAATGCGGACTGACAGACTCTCAATACCCTACTCTGAGAGGGAATGTATAAAAGAGGATCATCATAAAAACTTTTATGACAATAAGCAGTATAATTATGGTTATTTAAATTGTCTAGGAGAATGCACCTTACAGAATAGCATTGAGCATTGTAATTGCACTGACTTATTTGTACTTCAGAATCCTGAGTATAAACCTCCAAGCTATGAGTATTGTTCTTCATTACACCAATCTGTCGATGAACTATTCGCAAAGATGAAGTGTGCAGAAGAGATAAAGATGCCAGGATATCTCAAATGTATTCAAAAGTGTAAGGAACCCTGCAAGGAGATAAAGTATGTTATGAGATCAACTGTTGCCAAATGGCCACTGCCATCACAAATAGGCTCCTTCTACAACAGTGTGATTCTGAATAATACAAATCTTTATAACAATTATAAAGAATTTCAGGCAACAGCAAAAGCTATAGCAGCTGGGGATCCCAATGTCTCACCTAAGGACAGCTCACTTATAGCAAAAGCGATTGAGGACAATTTTGGTCTCGTTGTTATTTACCTTGCTGATTTGTATTACACGCACTATGAGTCAAAACCAAAATTCACATTTGATGCTTTAATTTCCGAGCTGGGCGGTTCATTGAACTTGTGGTCTGGCATTACAGTTATGATTTCTGTGGAAATAATTGACATTTTAGTCAAGGTTTTGTGTCATTTTCTAGGAACAGGAGTAAGAAGAACCTCTACAACAAATGATCCAGAGGTTGAATTGAATGACACTAAAGCCCAGATGACATGAAAAAGAAATGCAGCAAAATTAAAAATCTGCGTTGTCATGCAGGATGTATGTGCATGGGTACAGCGTAAAAATGTAATGATGTACTGTAGTAATCAAATGAATGGGATGCACCAAAGCTGATCTTGGTATTCTCTTTTTGGTAATAATTATTGAATATTAAAAGAAAACACCAAGATATATGCCTCCATTTAGCCTGATTGAAAGGCATATAAGTGTGTGTGGAAATCCAGCCTTTTTGGTATCTCTAGTTGGTAATCTCTATCGTTAATGGAATCCTAAGTTCTAATTGCAACTCCATTTCAGAAATGTCTTTTAGTTTCGGAAGCTGAATTAGAAAAAATAAAAGTTGAAAAAGGTTGTCTTTACCATGAGATTATATTTATACCTAAAAATCATAAATCAGTTAGGGTAAAAAATCATTTACCATTAATTCTTTAGAAATGTACTGTCATATCTTGATAGTCTGTGATTATCAGTTATGTAGACATGATGGATTACAGTGACAGATACAGGATCTGGAAAAGGAGGGGGCGCAGTCCAAAAGGAGCGGGTGCATCCCCCTATTTCAGAGCAAAGTTTGGGGTCCAAAATATGCTATTATAGTATTGGGAAAAAGGCGGGTGCATGCACCCCTGTGCATGGATATATGGTACTAGGGTGTGTGGTGCATGGTACAGTAAGGTTTAATATATGGGTCAATCCACTGAAAGTGGCCACTTGTCCATGGTAGAGGGTCAATTTTGAAAACTCTGAATTAGATCATGAAACTTGATTTCATCGATGGCCCTATGGCTGGCGTCGATTTTCATAGAATTTGAACTTTTGGCCTGAGAGGGGATCTGAGACCAAACCTTGGAGGATCTAAAAGATACTTTTTGTGGATAGTGTACAGGTGGTGGGGTACCCACTCACAAAATATTGTGAGTTAAATATGGGAAGTGTTGCTATGTCAACACCTGGAACCTGTATACCCCAGAAACATCCCCCAAAAAATGTCCTGGCGAGTGACTAAAGGAGGTATTGTACATTTAGGCCTAGAAAATGAGTTGCAATATGTTTTGGTTCACTTTTATATTATGTTTCTTGTACCTCTAGGTCTAAGGGTTGGGTTAAGTTTATATTTTTGTCTTTTGCCATGGCCATTGGTCATTTTACTACAGGGTCAAGGCTCTATTTTCAGTAAATCTCAGGTCCTAAAATATTTATTACAGTCTGTTCTGCATGAAAGGTAAACAGCGTTAGGTAGGTACTATCAATTACACATTATACAGTGCTCAGGACATGTACTTTCAGGTGGTATATAGGTTTAATAGGTCAAAAAAAATGTATATGCCTGAGAATTGCCATTCAATTCACCTTGTACATCTCAATTTGTCACTCGCCAGGACATTATGCTTGGGGGTAAATAACTAGCATAGTTAGAATAGTTAGCTAGACAGATTGTACATAGGAGGGGCATAAATTAATTCGTGTGAGTGTGGATGATAAATGTAAATTGGAATCACGAAAACGGTTTATTGAAAGTTTACATTATTTATGATAACAAAGGCATATCTGACATAAATAAAAACATAATTCACGTAATCTATAGGTAAAACTGATTTGGGCCCTCAAATTTCATTGACATATGATAATTATTTATGTATAAAATGAAGCCCTAAACATGGCATGTTATTCAAATGTCACTCGCCCGGACATGTCTTTAGGGTAGAGATTTTAGGGCTTTCCTTCCTGCTATACCAAACCATGATCAAGAACTTCTTATACACTGGACATGTCAGTATATGTGTGGGGTTAATAATTAGCATAGTTATATTAATTAGATATATATCTTTCACACATGAAGGGTGGTAATTTTGATCATATGTCCGGACGAGAAATACAAAGAAAATTGTGATAAATGATACATGATTTAAGGTGACAAAGGCATATCTGACATAAATAAAAACACGATTTTCATAAATTACACGTAGGAATAGTCTAGACCTGTGATTTTCATTAAGATATTCCAAGGGGATATTTTCATGGATAGTACATCTACCTCTGTATCTCTGAAGATAATAAAGAAAATTAATTTATTTTTTCAACATATCTTACATACCACCTAACTCGACTTTTTCAAGGCAATATTCCACCCATATGCCTCACATGATTTTTAAGGGAGCCCAAATCACTCGCCTGGACATCTAACTTTACAAAATTTAAATTGCTCCCAGTATATACTAAAAGTACCAACAGGAAGGCATTTTTTGGTCCTGATCCATTGTCAAACCAAGGAATATAACTAATAATAATGGAACAACATATATCTGATGTCAAATTTCAAAGTTTTTGGAAAATATGTGTTTCCATTTGAGTTTTTTGACCGATTTTGGGCCAAATTTGGCCTGTTTTGAAGCTCTTGAGGCTAAAATATCGATTTCCCACCAGGTTAACCTATATGTGACATGAAGAACCCATCAAGCCTGATTATCTGAGCAAAAAAAAAATAAGGAAAAAATCAAGATCCTAAGGATTTGGGCCAGCGGAAGTCCAAAAAAAGCCAGAAGTACAATTTCTATGAAAATCGACCCTTGGCTCTTTGGAAAGGTTCATTCAAGTCACTAACTCCCAAGCAGTATTTTTTTATTGCAATTATTCAAAATTATGAAAATGTGATGGGCTTGAGCAAAATGAATTCTTCTCTAAATCACAGAAATATTGCCAGGATACATTTTTTTTCATTTAGGATATTTGACAAAAGGTCCCAAAGAAACACTATGAAGAAAAACCGGAAAAAATATTGATATTGACAATGCATAAGTAAATAATATGAATGTAATGGGCGTGAGTGTAATGGGCGTGAGCAAAACAACTTATCCAGGCTTCAGACAGCCACTCAGTAATACAACCTCAACCTGTATTGATCTAGGCAATAGAAATAATTTAAGAATACATGTAGGATGCAATTGGAATGCATCCAGCCTGCCAACATCTGTCAGTTGACCGCTCTGTTTGGCATAACCAATGCATGTTGAGACTCCATTCTTTTTTTTCTTTTTTTAAATGACTTATTAAAAATAGATCTTCATGTTAGGCTGGTTGAAAGAAAGAAAACGTTGATAGTATTTGTACTGGATGCAGAAATATGAAAATATGAATGTATTTGGCATGAGCAAAATGGACTTGAAAATACTTGAATATGTATTGCATAGTCATGCCTACACAAGTAGACCCTAAGTTTCTGTACCAGAAAAACCCTATGAGCATCAACTGTATTTGGTTACAAAAATGAACAGGGGAATAACAATGTCAATCTGAGCACCTCCAAACAACATGAAAATGTTAGATAGGACTCCCCACTATGGAATAGATAAAATTATATTGGTCTTTTGCTGCTTGGCTTGGTGGTATAGAGCCTGGAATAAGACGGAAATTGAAAAAAACATTGCAGGCTGACATATGTGAATTTTCCCTTCTTTGGAAGCCCAAAGTGTTTTCGTTTAAATGAAACAAGAAAAAAGAAGAACTGTTAAATACTTTTTATTCTACAACCCCCTGTATCCAAAAAAAGACCAAAAGAGACCCAGGTGCCCACTTTCGGTGGACTGACCCATATAGAGGTGAAATATATGTAATGGTGATTAATGTAAATTAATGGAGCTAGCAATATATAATAGTACTGTCGATACACGGGATTGGGGTCCGTGGCCCCCAAACCAAATAGCCCCCGGACAAATGGCCCCCTGATGAATAGCCCCCAGGACAAATAGCCCCCATGTCAAATGGCCCCCTGCCAAATGGCCGGAATAATGGAGTTTTTCCTATTTTTGTGATGTACAGGCAAAAGCACCAGGCACAGTACATCACATTATGTCTCATGTACATCACATGTATGTCACACAATGTCCCTGTATGTCACATGTACGTCACACTATGTCCCTGTACGTCACATGTACGTCACACTATGTCCCTGTACGTCACATGTACGTCACACTATGTCCCTGTACGTCACATGTACGTCACACTATGTCCCTGTACGTCACATGTACATCACACTATGTCCGTGTACGTCACATGTACATCACACTATGTCCCTGTACATCACATGTACGTCACACAATGTCCCTGTACGTCACATGTACGTCACACTATGTCCCTGTACATCACATGTACATCACACTATGTCCCTGTACGTCACATGTACGTCACACTATGTCCCTGTACGTCACATGTACATCACACTATGTCCGTGTACGTCACATGTACATCACACTATGTCCCTGTACATCACATGTACGTCACACAATGTCCCTGTACATCACATGTACGTCACACTATGTCCCTGTACGTCACATGTACGTCACACTATGTCCCTGTACGTCACATGTACATCACACTATGTCCGTGTACGTCACATGTACATCACACTATGTCCCTGTACATCACATGTACGTCACACAATGTCCCTGTACGTCACATGTACGTCACACTATGTCCCTGTACATCACATGTACATCACACTATGTCCCTGTACGTCACATGTACGTCACACTATGCCCCTGTACGTCACATGTACATCACACTATGTCCGTGTACGTCACATGTACATCACACTATGTCCCTGTACATCACATGTACGTCACATAATGTCCCTGTACGTCACATGTACATCACACTATGTCCCTGTACGTCACATGTATGTCACACTATGTCCCTGTACGTCACATGTACATCACACTATGTCCCTGTACGTCACACTATGTCCCTGTACGTCACATGTATGTCACATGGTCCCTGTACGTCACACTATGTCCCTGTACGTCACATGTACGTCACACTATGTCCCTGTACTTCACATGTACGTCACACTATGTCCCTGTACGTCACATGTATGTCACACGGTCCCTGTACGTCACACTATGTCCCTGTACGTCACATGTACGTCACACTATGTCCCTGTACTTCACATGTACGTCACACTATGTCCCTGTACGTCACATGTACATCACACTATGTCCCTGTACATCACATGTACGTCACACAATGTCCCTGTACGTCACATGTACGTCACACTATGTCCCTGTACATCACAGGTACATCACACTATGTCCCTGTCCGTCACATGTACGTCACACTATGTCCCTGTATGTCACATGTACATCACACTATGTCCGTGTACGTCACATGTACATCACACTATGTCCCTGTACATCACATGTACATCACACAATGTCCCTGTACGTCACATGTACGTCACACTATGTCCCTGTACATCACTTGTACATCACACTATGTCCGTGTACGTCACATGTACATCACACTATGTCCCTGTACATCACATGTACATCACACAATGTCCCTGTACGTCACATGTACGTCACACTATGTCCCTGTACATCACATGTACATCACACTATGTCCGTGTACGTCACATGTACATCACACTATGTCCGTGTACGTCACATGTACGTCACACTATGTCCCTGTACATCACATGTACATCACACAATGTCCCTGTACGTCACATGTATGTCACACTATGTCCCTGTACATTACATGTACTTCACATGTACGTCACACTATGTCCCTGTACATCACATGTATATCACACAATGTCTATGTATGTCACATGTACGTCACACTATGTCCCTGTACGTCACATGTACATCACACTTTGTCCCTGTACTTCACATGTACGTCACACTATGACCCTGTACGTCACATGTACGTCACACCATGTCCCTGTACGTCACATGTACGTCACACTATGTCCCTGTATGTCACAGTATGTCCCTGTACATTATCTGTGTGTTCCTGCACGTCAGAGTGTGTTCCTGTATGTCAATCCCGTACATATCTCCCTGTATACTCCCTGTACACTCCTTGTCCCTCCCTGTTAACTCCCTGTACCTCCCTGTACATCCCTGTTACACTCCCTGCTGTACTCCCTGTACACCCACTGTTACACGCCCTGTACACTCCCTGTAGCTCTGTACACTCCCTCTACACTCTCTGAACTCTCCCTGTACCTCCCTCCACATCCGTGTGCACTTCCTGCACCTTCCTGTACACTCCCTGTACCTCTCAATGCACTCCCTGTACCTCTCAGTGCATTCACTGTACCTCCCTGTGCACTCTCTGCACCTCCCTGTACGCTCACGGTCCCTCCCTGTAGACTCCCGGTCTCTCCTGGTACACTCCCTCTACCTTCCTTTGAACTCCCTGCACCTCCCTATACACTCCTGTTCCGTCCTGCCTGTACACTCCCTGTACCTGCCTTTGAACTTTCTGTACCTCTCTGTGCACTCCCTGCAATTCCCTATACACTCCCTGTACCTCCCTTGACACTCCCTGTGCCTCCCTGTACACTCCCTGTACCTCCGTGTACTACTTGTCCTGAACACTCCCTGTACCTCCCTGTTACACTCCCAGTCCCTCCCTGTACCTCCCTGTACACTCCCTGTATGCTCCCTGTACACTCCCTGTTCTTCCCTGGTACACTCCCTGTTCACCTCCTGTACATTCCCAGTAACCTCCCTGTGCACTTCCTGCACCTCCCTGTGCACTGCTTGTACCTCCCTGTACCTCTCAGCAGCACACTCACGATCCCTCCCTGTAGAATGGCTGTCTGTACACTCTTAGTACATCACTGGTACACTGCCTGGAATACTCCCTGTACACTCCCTGTACTCCCCTGGTACACTCCCTGTATGCTCCCTTTACCTCTCTGTATACTACCATATCTCCCTGTACCTCCCTGTACACTCCCTTTACCTCTCTGTACACTACCATACCTCCCTGTGCCTCCCTGTTACACTCCCTGTACCTTTCTGTACACTCCCTGTACCTTTCTGTACACTCCCTGTATCCCTGTACACTCCCTAAACACTCCCTGTATGTTTCTTTTAACTTCCTCTACACTGCCTGTACCTCCCTGATACACTCCCTGTACCTACTTGTTCCTCCCTATACACTGCCTGTACCTCCCTGTACACTCCCTTCTCACTCATGTACACTGCCTGTACACTCCCTTTACAGGCAGTGAGGGGGGAATCCCTTTTTTCAAATAGTCAGGGCCAGTCTTTCAGAAAATGTAACTGCTTGTACCTCCCAATACACTCCCTGTACCTCACTGTACGCTCCCTATGCACTCCCTGTATGCTCCTTTTACCTCCCTGTACACTTCCTGTACCTCCCTGATACACTGCCTGTACCTCCCTCTACAGTCCCTGTATGCTCCCTGTACCTCTCTGTACACTACCATACCTCCCTGTACACTCCCTGTACCTTCCTTTACAGAGCTTTTGCAATCCTCCCTGTTACATGCCCTGTACACTGCCTGTTCTTCCCTGGTACACTCCCTGTTCACCTCCCGTACACTCCCAGTACCTCCCTGTGCACTTCCTGCACCTCTCTGTGCACTGCTTGTACCTCCCCGTACCTCTCAGCAGCACACTCACGATCCCTCCCTGTAGAATGCCTGTCTGTACACTCTTAGTACATCACTGGTACACTGCCTGGAATACTCCCTGTACACTCCCTGTACTTCCCTGGTACACTCCCTGTATGCTCCCTTTACCTCTCTGTACACTACCATATCTCCCTGTACCTCCCTGTACACTCCCTTTACCTCTCTGTACACTACCATACCTCCCTGTGCCTCCCTGTTACACTCCCTGTACCTTTCTGTACACTCCCTGTATCCCTGTACACTACCTAAACACTCCCTGTATGCTTCTTTTAACTTCCTCTACACTCCCTGTACCTCCCTGTACCTCCCTGATACACTCCCTGTACTTACTTGTTCCTCCCTATACACTGCCTGTACCTCCCTGTACACTCCCTTCTCACTCATGTACACTGCCTGTACAGGCAGTGAGGGGGAAATCCCTTTTTTCAAATAGTCAGGGCCAGTCTTTCAAAAAATGTTATTCCTTGTACCTCCCAATACACTCCCTGTACCTCCATGTACACTCCCTATGCACTCCCTGTATGCTCATTTTACCTCCCTGTACACTTCCTGTACCTCCCTGATACACTGCCTGTACCTCCCTCTACAGTCCCTGTATGCTCCCTGTACCTCCCTATTACACTTCTTGTACCACCTTGTACACTCCCCTCCCTGTCCCTCCCTCTACACTCCCAGTGCCTCCCCAAAATCTCCCTGTATATGCCATGTACCTTCCTGTACACTCCCTGTTACACCCCATGTACACTCCCTGTACCTCCCTGTACACTCCCTGTACCTCCCTGTACACTCCCTGTACCTCCCTGTACACTCCCCAAACCTCCCTATACACTCACCGTAACTCCCTGTTACACTCCCTGTACACCCCCTATCCATTCCCTGTATGTTAACTGTACACTCCCTGTACCTCTCTGTACACTCCATGTACTTCCTTGTACACTCCCTGTATTCTCCCTGTACACTCCCTGTACACTCCTTGTATCTCCTTGACCACTCCCTGTACATCCCTGCAAACTTCCTGTACCTCCCTTTACACTACCTGTACACTCCCTACACCCTCCCTGTTACACACCCTTTACACTCCCTGTACATCTGTACACTCCCTATACACTCGCTAAACACTTGCTGTATCTCCCTGTAAACTTTCTGTACCTCCCTGTACCTCTCAGCACACTCACGATTCCTCCCTGTACACTCCCTGTACACTCCCTGCCTCTTCCAGTACATTCCTGTACATTCCCTGTACCTTCCTTTACAGACCTTTTGCAATCCTCCCTGTTACATGCCCTGTACACTCCCTGTTCTTCCCTGGTACACTCCTTGTTCACCTCCTGTACACTCCCAGTCCCTCCCTGCACACTCCCTGTACATGCCCTGTACACTCCCAGTCTCTCCCTGCACAGTCCCTGTACACTCCCAGTACATCACTGCTACACTGCCTGGAATACTCCCTGGTACACTCCCTGTATGCTCCCTTCACCTCTCTGTGCACTACCATACCTCCCTGTACACTCCCTGTACTTCCCTGTACACTCCCTAAACACTCCCTGTATGCTTCTTTTAACTTCCTCTACACTCCTTGTACCTCCCTGGTACACTCCCTGTACCTACTTGTTTCTCCCTATACACTGCCTGTACCTCCCTGTGCACTGCCTGTACCTCTCAGCACACTCACGATCCCTCCCTGTAGACTCCCTGTGCACTGCCTGTACCTCCCTGTAACTCTCAGCACACTCACAATCCCTCCCTGTAGACTCCCTGTAGACTCCCTGCCTCTTCCAGTACACTCCCTGTACATTCCCTGTACCTTCCTTTACAGAGCTTTTGCAATCCTCCCTGTTACATGCCCTGTACACTCCCTGTCCTTCCCTGGTTCACTCCCTGTACATGCCCTGTACACTCCCAGTACATCACTGTACACTGCCTGGAATACACCCTGTACACTCCCTGTACTTCCCTGGTACACTCCCTGTATGCTCCCTTTACCTCTCTGTCCACTACCATACCTCCCTGTACCTCCCTGTTACACTGCCTGTACCTCCCTGTACACTCCCTGTGCCTCCCTGTACACTCCTCGACCTCCCTGTACCTCCCTGGGACACTCCCTCGACCTCCCTGGTACACTGCCTGTACCTCCCTGTACACTCCCTGTATTTCCCTGTACACTCCCTAAACACTCCCTGTACCTTCCTTTACAGACCTTTTGCAATCCTCCCTGTTACATGCCCTGTACACTCCCTGTTCTTCCCTGGTACACTCCTTGTTCACCTCCTGTACAGTGAGTGCATATAGAGAGCATAAGGCAAGGTATAGGGAGTGTGAAGAGAGGATACAGGGAGCACAAGTTGAGGTATAGGGAGAATACAGGAAGGAATACTGAGGTATAGGGGGTGTACAAGGAACATACAGGGAGGTAAAGGGAGTGTACAAAGAGTGTAAAGGCAGTATACATAATGTATACAGCGAGGTACAGGGAGTATACAGGAAGCATATTGGGAGGTACAAGGAGTGTACAAGGAGTGTAAGGGGATTGTATGGGGATTGTAAAGGGAGCACACAGAAAGCATACAGAGCATAAGGCAAGGTATAAGGATCATACAGGGTAGGGAAGCCGACGTGGGCCACCATGTAGGGATCATGCAGCGAGGTACAGGGAGTGTGTGGGGAGTGTAAAGGGAGCATACAGAAAGAATACAATGAGGTACAGGGAGTATACAGGGAGCATATTAGGAGGTACAGGCAGCATACAGTGAGATATAGGGAGGATACAGAGTGCATATAGCGAGCATAAGGCAAGGTATAGGGAGTGTGAAGGGAGGATACAGGGAGCACAAGTTGAGGTATAGGGAGAATACAGGAAGGAATACTGAGGTATAGGGGGTGTACAAGGAGCATACAGGGAGGTAAAGGGAGTGTACAAAGAGTGTAAAGGCAGAATACATAATGTATACAGCGAGGTACAGGGAGTATACAGGAAGCATATTGGGAGGTACAAGGAGTGTACAAGGAGTGTAAGGGGAGTGTAAAGGGAGCATACAGGGAGCATGCAGGAAGGTACAGAGAGTGGACAAATAGTGTAAAGGGAGCATACAGAATGCATACAGCGAGGTACAGGGAGTGTACAGGGAGATACAGGGAGTGTACAAGGAGTGTACAAGGAGTGTAAAGAGAGAAAAGAGGGAGCATACAGCGAGTTACAGGGAGTGTACAGGTAGCATATTGGGAGTGTAAAGGGAGCATACAGGGAGCATACAGCAAGGTACATGGACTGTACAGGGAGCATACTGGGAGTATACAGGGAGCATATTAGGAGGTACAGGCAGCATACAGTGAGTTATAGGGAGGATACAGAGTGCATAAAGCCAGCATAAGGCAAGGTATAGGGAGTGTGAAGGGAGCATACAGGGAGCACAAGTTGAGGTATAGGGAGAATACAGGAAGAAATACTGAGGTATAGGGAGTGTACAAGGAGCATACAGGGAGGTAAAGGGAGTGTACAAAGAGTGTAAAGGCAGTATACAGAATGTATACAGCGAGGTACAGGGAGTATACAGGGAGCATATTGGGAGGTACAAGGAGTGTACAAGGAGTGTAAGGGGAGTGTAAAGGGAGCATACACGGAGCATGCAGGAAGGTACAGAGAGTGTACAAATAGTGTAAAGGGAGCATACAGAATGCATACAGCGAGGTACAGGGAGGTACAGGGAGGATACAGAGTGCATATAGCTAGCATAAGGGGAAGTATAGCGAGTGTGAAGGGAGCATACACTGAGCATAAGGCAAGGTATAAGGATCATACATGGTAGGGAAGCCGACGTGGGCCACCATGTTGACATGCCTCTGTCCCTTAGTGATTCTGCACATAGCGAGGTACAGAGAGCATACAGGAAGCATACAGCGAGGTACAGGGAGTGTACAGGGAGGAATAGGGAGGTACCGGGAGTATACAAGGAGCATACAGGGAGGTACAGGGAAGTACAGGGAGATACAGGGAGTGTACAAGGAGAGTAAACGGAGTGTAAAGGGAGAATACAGGGAATATACAGCGAGGTACAGGGAGTGTATGGGGAGTGTAAAGGGAGCATACAGAAAGAATACAATGAGGTACAGGGAGTATACAGGGAGCATATTAGGAGGTACAGGCAGCATACAGTGAGTTATAGGGAGGATACAGAGTGCATAAAGCCAGCATAAGGCAAGGTATAGGGAGTGTGAAGGGAGCATACAGGGAGCACAAGTTGAGGTATAGCGAGAATACAGGAAGAAATACTGAGGTATAGGGAGTGTACAAGGAGCATACAGGGAGGTAAAGGGAGTATACAAAGAGTGTAAAGGCAGTATACAGAATGTATACAGCGAGGTACAGGGAGTATACAGGGAGCATATTGGGAGGTACAACGAGTGTACAACGAGTGTAAGGGGAGTGTAAAGGGAGCATACAGGGAGCATGCAGGAAGGTACAGAGAGTGTACAAATAGTGTAAAGGGAGCATACAGAATGCATACAGCGAGGTACAGGGAGTGTACAGGGAGGATACAGAGTGCATACAGCGAGCATAAGGCGAGATATAGGGAGTGTGAAGGGAGCATACAGGGAGAAAGGTTGAGGTATAGGGGGAATACAGGAAGGAATAGGGAGGTACAGGGAGTGTACAAGGATCATACAGGGAGGTAAAATGAGTGTACAAAGAGTGTAAAGGCAGTATACAGAATGTATACAGCGAGGTACAGGGAGTATACAGGGAGCATATTGGGAGGTACAAGGAGTGTACAAGGAGTGTAAGGGGAGTGTAAAGGGAGCATACAGAGAGGTAAAAGGAGTGTACAAAGAGTGTAAAGGGAGCATACAGAAAGCATACCGTCAGGTACAGGGAATATACAGGGAGCATATGGGAGGTACAAGCAGCACACAGGGAGGTACAGGGAGGATACAGAGTGCATATAGCTAGCATAAGGTGAAGTATAGCGAGTGTGAAGGGAGCATACACTGAGCATAAGGCGAGGTATAAGGATCATACAGGCTAGGGAAGCCGACATGGGCCACCATGTTGACATGCCTCTGTCCCTTAGTGATTCAGCACATAGCGAGGTACATGAGCATACAGGGAGCATATTGGGAGGTACAACGAGTGTACAAGGAGTGTAAGGGGAGTGTAAAGGGAGCATACAGGGAGCATGCAGGAAGGTACAGGGAAGTACAGGGAGATACAGGGAGTGTACAAGGAGAGTAAAGGGAGTGTAAAGGGAGAATACAGGGAATATACAGCGAGGTACAGGGAGTGTATGGGGAGTGTAAAGGGAGCATACAGAAAAAATACAATGAGGTACAGGGAGTATACAGGGAGCATATTAGGAGGTACAGGCAGCATACAGTAAGGTATAGGTAGGATACATGATTGATTGATTGATTTGTGTTTTACAGCACTTTAGCGGCACTAAGTGGCTATCCCGTGCTTCACAGGTTGATAATTTAACAGAGGAATGTGTCAGTGGCCGCGCATATGTGCACCACACACATCCTGAGGGGATAGGAAAGAGGAGATATAGACCCTTTTAAGTGGGCTAGGGAAGCCCCTAGGGAGGATACAGAGTGCATATAGCGAGCATAAGGCAAGGTATAGGGAGTGTGAAGGGAGCATACAGGGAGCACAAGTTGAGGTATAGGGAGAATACAGGAAGGAATACTGAGGTATAGGGGGTGTACAAGGAGCATACAGGGAGGTACAGGGAGTGTACAAAGAGTGTAAAGGCAGTATACAGAATGTATACAGCGAGGTACAGGGAGTGTACAGGGAGGAATAGGGAGGTACCGGGAGTATACAAGGAGCATACAGGGAGGTACAGGGAAGTACCGGGAGATACAGAGAGTGTACAAGGAGAGTAAAGGGAGTGTAAAGGGAGAATACAGGGAATATACAGCGAGGTACAGGGAGTGTATGGGGAGTGTAAAGGGAGCATACAGAAAGAATACAATGAGGTACAGGGAGTATACAGGGAGCATATTAGGAGGTACAGGCAGCATACAGTGAGGTATAGGGAGGATACAAAGTGCATAAAGCCAGCATAAGGCAAGGTATAGGGAGTGTGAAGGGAGCATACAGGGAGCACAAGTTGAGGTATAGGGAGAATACAGAAAGGAATACTGAGGTGTAGGGGGTGTACAAGGAGCATACAGGGAGGTAAAGGGAGTGTACAAAGAGTGTAAAGGCAGTATACAGAATGTATACAGCGAGGTACAGGGAGTATACAGGGAGCATATTGGAAGGTACAACGAGTGTACAAGGAGTGTAAGGGGAGTGTAAAGGGAGCATACAGGGAGCATCCAGGAAGGTACAGAGAGTATACAAATAGTGTAAAGGGAGCAGACAGAATGCATACAGCGAGGTACAGGGAGTGTACAGGGAGATACAGGGAGTGTACAAGGAGTGTACAAGGAATGTAAAGAGAGAAAACAGGGAGCATACAGCGAGGTACAGGGAGTGTACAGGGAGCATATTGGGAGTGTAAAGGGAGCATACAGGGAGCATACAGCAAGGTACCGGGACTGTACAGGGAGCATACTGGGAGTATACAGGGAGCATATTAGGAGGTACAGGCAGCATACAGTGAGTTATAGGGAGGATACAGAGTGCATAAAGCGAGCATAAGGCAAGGTATAGGGAGTGTGAAGGGAGCATAGAGGGAGCACAAGTTGAGGTATAGGGAGAATACAGGAAGAAATTCTGAGGTATAGGGAGTGTACAAGGAACATACAGGGAGGTAAAGGGATTGTACAAAGAGTGTAAAGGCAGTATACAGAATGTATACAGCGAGGTACAGGGAGTATACTGGGAGCATATTGGGAGGTACAAGGAGTGTACAAGGAGTGTAAGGGGAGTGTAAAGGGAGCATACAGGGAGCATGCAGGAAGGTACAGAGAGTGTACAAATAGTGTAAAGGGAGCATACAGAATGCATACAGCGAGGTACAGGAAGGTACAGGGAGGATACAGAGTGCATACAGCGAGCATAAGGCGAGGTATAGGGAGTGTGAAGGGAGCATACAGGGAGCACAAGTTGAGGTATAGGGAGAATACAGGAAGGAATACTGAGGTATAGGGAGTGTACAAGGAGCATACAGGGAGGTAAAGGGAGTGTACAAAGAGTGTAAAGGCAGTATACAGAATGTATACAGCAAGTATACAGGGAGCATATTGGGAGATACAAGGAGTGTACAAGGAGTGTAAGGGGAGTGTAAAGGGAGCATACAGGGAGCATGCAGGAAGGTACAGAGAGTGTACAAATAGTGTAAAGGGAGCATACAGAATGCATACAGCGAGGTACAGGAAGGTACAGGGAGGATACAGAGTGCATACAGCGAGCATAAGGCGAGGTATAGGGAGTGTGAAGGGAGCATACAGGCAGAAAGGTTGAGGTATAGGGGGAATACAGGAAGGAATAGGGAGGTACAGGGAGTTTACAAGGAGCATACAGGGAGGTAAAAGGAGTGTACAAAGAGTGTAAAGGCAGTATACAGAATGTATACAGCGAGGTACAGGGAGTATACAGGGAGCATATTGGGAGGTACAAGGAGTGTACAAGGAGTGTAAAGGGAGCATAAAGGGAGCATACAGCAAGGTAGAGGGAGTGTACAGGGAGCATTTTGGGAGTGTAATGGGAGCATACAGGGAGCATGCAAGAAGGTACAGAGAGTGTACAAAGAGTATAAAGGGAGCACACAGAATGCATACAGCGAGGTACAGGGAGTGTACAGGGAGATATAGGGGGACACTGTGTGACATACATGTGACATACAGGAACACACTGTGACGTACATGTGACGTACAGGAACACACTGTGACGTACATGTGACCTAAAGGAACACACTGTGACGTACATGTGACGTACAGGAACACACTGTGATGTACATGTGACCTAAAGGAACACACTGTGACGTACATGTAACGTACAGGAACACACTGTGATGTACATGTGACCTAAAGGAACACACTGTGATGTACATGTGACGTACAGGAACACACTGTGACGTACATGTGATGTACAGGAACACACTGTGACGTACATGTGACATATAGGAACACACTGTGACGTACATGTGACGTACAGGAACACACTGTGATGTACATGTGACCTAAAGGAACACACTGTGATGTACATGTGACGTACAGGAACACACTGTGACATACATGTGACGTACAGGAACACACTGTGACGTACATGTGACGTACAGGAACACACTGTGACGAACATGTGACATACATGAACACACTGTGATGTACAGGTGACCTAAAGGAACACACTGTGACGTACATGTGACGTACAGGAACACACTGTGACGTACATGTGACGTACAGGAACACACTGTGACGTACATGTGACCTAAAGGAACACACTGTGATGTACATGTGACGTACAGGAACACACTGTGATGTACATGTGACGTACAGGAACACACTGTGACGTACATGTGACATACAGGAACACACTGTGATGTACATGTGACCTAAAGTAACACACTGTGACGTACATGTGACGTACAGGAACACACTGTGATGTACATGTGACCTAAAGGAACACACTGTGACGTACATGTGACGTACAGGAACACACTGTGACGTATATGTGACCTAAAGGAACACACTGTGACGTGCATGTGACGTACAGGAAGACACTGTGACATACATGTGATGTACAGGAACACACTCCGACGTACATATATATGTCCACATTCAAATTCCGGCCATATGTCAGGGGGCCTAAAAGCTAGGAGGCCATTTGACCTGGGGGCCAAGAGACTGGGGGCTAAATGTCCGGGGGCCTTTTTGAAAGGGGCCCTGAACCCTAGAACCGTCGATACACCCCTGTTTGCCAACATTGGTCAAATCAATCGAAATTGGGCTTTGGTAGAAGGCAACCTTTAAGGAAAGGTTCAAAACAGTAAAATCTGTCATGAAGACCATTTCATTGATTCACTATAAAATGTAACTTTCCAAGATGCTGTTACAGATGTTGGTCCATTTAGAGGTTGAACCATATAAAAATGCACCAATTAGATCCTCCTATTGAATCAACATTATTTCAACAAAGATTTTCTCAATACCTGTTTGTTTAGCATTCTGCTTGCATAAACCAAAACATTAATCAAATAACGGACACGAAGTCACCTATATTTGTTGCATTGATCTAGATATGTCTGATGAAGCTTGACATCATTTTTACCAGAATATTAAAAGCATTGCAGCGTAAGCCGCAGAAATTTGCGATACTCTGCAAAAAATCATTATCTGTCCAAGGCTCTAGAGGACAAACTACTTATCCAAACACATAGAACTATTTTATGGTTTAGTGGCCTTATGAGACCATAGAAAGGCATGCTCGGATTAATTTCAGAAACTTCTGCATTCTGTCCCCGATTTGCCACCAGTGTGTCATTTCATACCTTTGCTGATTGTACAAAAAGAGTATTGTACAAAGTATTCAGATTTCAGATTTGAATGAAATCAGACTTGTAATTAAAATTCTATAGCCCATCATATTGCACCGTCTAAAATGCTTCTAAGACAAAGCTACACTGAAAACCCTCCAGATCTTTAAACTCGTCAGATTGAGGACCTATGGTCATCAGAAGAGGTACAGAGAGGATGAGCACCTTACAGGGAGTGAAATCCCTCAGTCTACATCCCCCCAGGTATGTGCCACTCATGTTTGATGATTAGGCCTTCAGTTTTCAACTGAAGGTCTTCACCGCTGAGGACTGTAGGTGCTCAAGTTGACGATACCCAAATCTACAACTTTGGGCAGTCAGATTGAGGACCCAAGGTAGTCAGCATCAAGGTTGTCACTCTAACAACATTATGTAATCAGTTTGACTACCTTGGATGAGTGTGTTGACCTAAACCCATCAGGTGGACTATCCTGGGTGCTCAATCTGATGACCTTAGGTTGTAGATTTGGGTATCGTCAGTCTGACAACCTTGGGGCTTTCAGTGTATCAATCAGTGCATTTTAGTGATTTTGTCAATTTCACACATCTCATATTGTATAACTGCTGGGTAAATGGATGTCATAAAAGTTGAGCATTCCTCCATATATTAAAGATATCATGTATGAAATGATTTACACCTGACCTAAATATTCATCAAGTTGTATAGGCCTTAGAATGACATAATGGCTACCAACACAAGTTGTTAGTTTGGAATTATTGAATAATTTTACAGGTTTGGAGGTTTCCTGGTCACATTTCTATGCATGTGAATGTAGTCCAAATCAATTTCATTCTCGTACCCATATCATAGAGTATGAGTACAATGTTTCCTGACATCCTGACATCATAATGTTTTTGCTGTATGAGCATCCTGAAAATGCTCCACTGGCTTTGAGCAAAAGGTGTCAATTTTAGGGAAAACCTGAAGTCACTCATGAAAACTGTCATCCTGTAAGAAATTCCCAATGGATCTTAACAGGACTTATACCATTAAACGTATCAGGCTTTCTAATTAATGGTGTTTCAACTACCTGTGTTAGGCTTTTGAAACATAGCTGGGGTACCTAATATTAAAAGTCAGGGTGGTAAACAGATCCACACCTGGAGTCTATATGATTAGTCTTACTCATACTTAGCAGGTTGCCGAGGCCCTTCAGTAAAAACTGGTGTGCTATGGTAAATAAAAACAAGACGGAGAATAAAAAAAGGCAGTAGACGGTGATAATCTGATAAGGAAAACAAAAAGGAGCAAAGACTTCCGAAGAGAAAGAAACCTGCTTGCATCTGACTTGGCGTCATGTGTTAATGTGTTGGAGACTAATGTGGGACACATGGTGGTATTTGTATCTACTCAGGGGGGTAATTCACAAGATTATGGTTGTCCTTGGTGACCATTCACAAGTTGCCGTGTAATTTCTAACAGGGCAGCACTGACAGTCCTGTAGGCCGGTTTTAGTGGCAGGGTCTCAAACACTTTTTGAACTAGGCACTGAAGGGGAGGGGGAGGTGTTCAATTAGTCTTAAGCAATTAACAAAAGAAAAGTATCTGATCGCAAAGGGCAAAACCATGCATTGATATTGGAATTGATAACTGCCGGGATAACAGGCAATTTTAGTTCTCTCAAGAGGAATAGTGTTACAAGATTTAGTTCATACTAGAGTGGGTGAGGTTGTCAATTAGTGTGGCCAAGTATAAACTTGTCAAATGTTTCAGCATGGACAACCAGTATTACTCGTTATGTTGTATGTGACTGGCTCAAATGAAATATCAAGGTAGTCATCAAGAGTGTTGTCATGGCCCTGTACCTCGGTCATTCCTTTGTATGCCTTATTAGTAGTTAATTGTAGCATCTTCTGCATTGTCCTCCTGGTTGGTCGGCTCCTACCCTACCACTTGAAGTAATGGTTCATGGTTACTCTTCCTGTTTATTTTCCCCGCCTTTCTTTCTCTCTCAGTAAACATGTATATATATATATATATATATATATATATATATATATATATATATATATATATATATATATATATATATAAGAACAATTAGGCTACTCCAAAGCTTAGATCACATATTACTGTAGTAAAGGTCTCTGTATCACAACGAGTGCAATATTGGTTAGGGCAGCAGTGTATGTGATATAACCATTTCATTAGTGGAGGCTCCATTATGCGAATTTTTGGAAGATTCTCATGAAATGTTACCCAGACAGTGTCTTAGGTGTCTACAGGCTGTTGACAGTCCTAAACTTAAAATGGTAAACGTGAGATTGTAAACACAGGGAGTGTGTTTACCTGTAGTTCTGTTTACATATTCTCCAAACCTGGGGCTGAGACATCACACTGATCAAGTGGGGGTTGGTGACCCTGTTCTGCTGTTTAAACAATAGCACAGAATGATGTAAATAACAACACAGAAGTCTAACAACAACCTGTCCTGTAAAATCAAACCTGTCTGATTTCAAGTTCCAGAGACTGCCCAATGTGAAAGTCTGCAAAATTTACATAACATCAACTTGATTTAATAAACAAAAACACCTTTTTGACAACACAGCCATGCCTGAGATCACACACAATCACAGCCCCAGATGAACAGATAGCTCCCTCAACATACAATTTCTACCTTGCAATGATAAAAAATATACACTCTTTAGTCTGTGTTTGTGTCCCATTCTGTGAGAATAGCTGCGATTCTCTGCAAATATCGCATAATGGAGCCTCATCTGTTTTTTTCATCTTTGGGGCTGTCTACGCTTGATATTTAGTTATACTCAGTTATTTTGTTTGTTTTACTGTGAAATAGAATTTTGATTATCAGACAAATGAAGACAGGGCATATTTGCCATAGTAGGAAGATATTACGAAAAAGTGATAAATTACACAAGTTGCATGAATTTGAAATAACCCCCGGGGCAATATAAAGCAAGGGCTATATCACGAGTGAAGCTATATCCTATTTGCCATGCTGACGTTAAATCCACATGTATGTGTAGAGTGGATCATGGAGATTAATATATAGCAATTAGTAGATTTTTTTGTTATGCTGAGAGAGTTAATTGTGCCTTTAATGGATATTGCCTCAGCAATTCTATTCGCCAGAATTGAGTAGTAACTCAGCACAATTCGATTATGAAGGGAATGTGTTGAAATTTGATAATGCTGTAAATAATCACCATTATATGAAACAATATGGGGAGAGGCATGACGTTAAATCCGATACTGCAACATTACATTTTTTTCTCAAAAAAATTGGCATGATATATATGTGGGTGGAAATTAAAATGAGTGGAAATTAAAATATAAGTACAGATAAAATTGCAATTCATGAATTGATCCAGAATACTATAAAGGCAAGTGACATGTGACATAACCATTTCTTTCAGTTGACAAAGGACCCCGGGCATCCCTTTCCAGGGTGTCTTTAAACAGAGGGTGGGGTTATTTTCGGCTTCACTTGATGCAAAAGCCTTACCAGCAATATTAATCAGCCTCTCTCTCAAGGTGGCACTTAATTTGTCTTTGATGCCTTGTTTGTGTCCAATGAAAAGACTATTCTGAAATTGGCCATATATATTCATTGGAAGGTCGCCTCAAAACAAATATTCCACCAGACCTGATTTGGCCATTGGGGATGATCTACAAGCTACAAGCCCTAAAGTTATTTTGAGATTGTTTCATTTCTTAATTCTTCTCATTCCTGACCTGATGCAAACATTCGAAACAATTTGTTCCACTGGAATACTGGCTTGAAGCATATGTTCCACCAGAGCCGACTGAAAGTATCAGTACGATATAGATTAGAAAATTGTAATGTTTGAGGATGTGTTCCCAAAGGTTTCCGATGTGTTACAAAGAAATCTTTTTTCAAATTTATTGGAAAGCGTTAGGAGGGCTCTAGATTTGCTCCCAATTGCTCTCGATTCTGAATTGGGATCGAATTGGCTCTAGTGGAAGCCCTGCTTAAGACTTGTCAAGACATGGGCCGATGGTGATACAAGGGAGTCTGTACTATGTGTAGCTTCACATAAGCCCCATGATACACCTGCAGTAGGCTGCTGTACCACAGGCCTGCTATATTCATACACTACAGGAGGGGATGTCTCTGCACCCTCATGGTACTGGAGGAAGGAAGCAGTAGTACAACATAGCTCAGGCCGGACACCAGACTGCAGGGTGAGGGGTGCTGGAGGACGGCTGGAGGAGGGGGCAGGAGGAGGAGGGAGGACTAGGAGAGGCCGGGGACCAACTGCAGTTTATATACCTCAACAACCCAGAGCAACTCATGTAAGTATAGTGTTGACACACACACAGATCTATACATCCCTTGACCTCTCTCTCGTCACCCCAACTCCATTCACTCTCTGTCTGTATGTCTGTCTGTCTGTGTATTCCCGTCTCTGTCTGTGTGTCTGTCTGTGCCTCTGTCTGTCTGTCTGTGTGTGTGTGTGTGTCTCTCTCTCTCTCTCTCTCTGTCTGTGTTTGTCTCCCTCTCTATCTCTCTCTCTCTCTCTCTCTCTTTATCTCTCTGTTTGTCTGTCTGTCTCTCCCTCTCTCTCGCTCTCTCCCTCTGTCTACCATTCTCATCCCCTCTCTCTCTCTCTCTCTCTCTCAATCCTGTCTCCACATCTCTCTGAATTTTTCTGCCTCCCTCTCTCTTAGACACAGGGGTTTCTCTATACCTATTTATCCATGTATACATTTCTACTGACATACTGGTGCACACATATATACATTATCCTAATTAGTGTTTGACCCTGCATAGAGCCTTACCTATCTGTTTACATTCAGTGCTTATTGTGGCCTGTCAGTCTCTGTCACATTAAAGTTTCACTGTAAATGTGTGCATACTTTTTGTCACTGTCGCCCACGCTACAATCAATGTGTCTCTGGTATGTTTGCCTTTTTAACGTGGGGCTCCTATTTAACAAAGTAGTATCAATGTACCAAAGGGTTTATCCGCGTGTTCCTAAGTCCACTTGGTTGGGGGAAAAAGTTTCTCTGTGCAATAGAATTATACATTTTTGAGTAAAAAGAAACCTTACCACAGGACACATCCATCGTAGGCATTCCTGGGGACATGCCCCATTCTTTGTATGCTAACAAAGAAAAACGATTGGCTACTTCAAGTTAGAGGAAGTTTAATACGTGAGTTGATCAAATACACTCTAATTCTTGAGATGTTATATCAAGTATTTATAGTAGTAGGAACAGCCACTAACCCAAAAGACATTAAGTATGTCGAGTAACCATGACAACTAGTGATAATCAGTTTCAGTAACCATGACAACCAGATATAATGATTTGTAAGGTATCCATAGCGACAAGGATTTATTTATATATATATATATATATATATATATATATTTAGAAAGTAGGTCACCATAACCATGGCAACCGTTTTAGATGTTATATATAGATGTTATATGTACATAGTTACCATACATAGTAACCGTACACAAGTGTGTATATATGTGTGTACGAGGTAGTTTCTACTGGACACTAAAGCATAGTCTTACATTTTTATACAAGCCAAAGGGAGGGTGGATGGGGACCTGGTTTCGCGAATTTGATGCATTCGAGGGTGGTCTCCGAGAAATTTTGGAGTAGGGTGATTTCTCTTTTTATGGGTATACTATGGGTGTGGGTGGTTACTATTGCGGAGGTAATTTTTCTTAAATATGTAAACTGTTGCCATGGTTACCATGTCAACAATTGTTCAGTTGTCGTACCTACTTGCAGCACAGGTACAATTCTATTATCTAACTATCTATTGTATGTCCATTTCGTGCACCCACATACCCCCTATGTACACCCCTAATTTCACAGTTGTGCCATGCATACACTGCAAAAATGGTGTTTAGATCCTAAACACAATTCTAAACATATTCTTGCAATGTTTTTGTAATCACATTAATTTCCTAAACATGTTTAGCCAAACAATGTGCTTAGCTCAAGTGTTTAGAAATGTAGGTGTTTAGGTTAAAACCTTTGTGTTTAGATATATGAATTTTTGTGTTTAGGTGTTTATCAATTTTTGTGTTTAGATGTTTAAATGATTTTATGGAGATTTAAGGTTTGCAGACGTGTATGCATTAAAAAATAGAGATATATTTTTTTTTTCTCGTTTACTGGGGGGGGGGGACATCAGCAGGTATTTACTTGTCAAAGTCTCCAAAGATGTCAGCCACAGCTATATACGTGCACATATATTACACACTGCATCAGAATGAGAGACTTGAGAAAGTACAACAGCTTGGCAGGAAGGAAATTGCCTTATCTATTCCAGAATAACATCAAATAGGTGTCAGTCATGGAGTTTATTGATTATTTTATGGTAATGATGGTGGCATGAGGTGAATCTAGTCAATTTTCTATTGCCCTTTCTATTCACATGACATTTTATGAAATGAAACAATTATATACATGGGATTTGGGGACATTTGTCACAACAACTGATTATAACTGTGTGCAGATAGTCCAGTCAAAGGTAGTGCTGCTACCTGGTGTGGATTCAACATCCAAGTATCTAAACATATTGATGTTTAAATCTAAACACCTATTATTCAACTGTCTCAACTCTAAACATCTAAACATGTTTAGCATAAATGTTTATGTAGTTAGAATAAAAGTGTTCATTTCCTAAATGTGTAGTCTATGAGACACCTAACTGACCTGTATGTTTAGGTTTTAAACGTGTTTAGACCTAAACATGTTTAAAATCTAAACACCATTTTTGCAGTGTAGGTACAGAGCTACAAGGGGAAACATCATGTCAACAATTGCCTGGGCAATTTTGTTTTTTACCTATTGAGTCAACTATTTAACATCACAGGTCTTGCCCATGGTAAAAACACTGTGTTGGTGTATCAATGTGACAAATGGAGTGAAGACTTGTGGCATCTCCAAAAAGGCAACAGCAGTTAAACACTGTTTGGTGAGCCAAGTTGTTGTAATGTTCTTTTTTATTTTCCAGGTTTTCCCCTCCAAATTTGCACTGGTCTGCAAATTACTGAAATGGCTACATGGCCTGATGAGGTGAAACAAGCTATGAGAGTGTCATCCCTTAAGGGGCTTCCTAGGATAATGGTGGCTCAGAATCACCTCGAGCGAACCATCTGGAGTGTAGCAGTTATCTCCTTTCTCTGTATCTGTGCAGTGACTGTGTATTCAAATCTCGCCGCATATCTTACCTATCCTAAAGTTGTTAATGTTGAAGAAAAACTTATACTGCCAAATGATCCAAATGGAACAGTGCCATTTCCGACCATCGCAGTGTGTAATACAAACCCCTTCAGCAGCAGTTCATCTGACTTTGAACAGAAAAACATTCCACTACCAAAGGATTACCATGACAAGGTTATAGAGATGACCTCGTGCCAAAACTGCACTAAAGAGAGAGCAAAATTTGCAATACATCTCCGGAAATTGCTTGTGACTAACAGAGGCTATTATCAGTATGCAGGAATGGAGGCAATGATCAAAATGAGTGATCCAGATTTGGTGTTGAAGTGTTTAGCTATTGGTATGACAGGGTCATCTTACATGGCATATCCATGTGAGGAGTACACTAGGAACTACACATTTGTACATCCAGATATTGGCATATGTTATGCATATGAAGTAAAACCACATGACGAGAACATCCAAATTGTCGGATATTCTTTCATGCTCCACTTAGACAATTCTGATGACAACTTAAATACAGAGTATGACCCAACCTTCATCACACAACCTCTCTCAGGTGCCTTTGTTTTCACATATGACCCATATGTGATTCCTAGTGCATTGCAGTCAACATCAATGATAGCTCCTGGTATGGCAACTACACTCTACATTAAAGCTGTACGCACTGACAGACTCTCAACACCTTACTCAGATAGAGAATGCATAGAAGAAGCTGAAGAACATAAGGTCTTCTATGATGATAAATACTACAAGTATACTTCATTGAATTGCCTGGGAGAATGCAATTTGCAGTACAGTATTGATCATTGTAACTGCACGGATCTATTTGTGCTTCAAAATCCTGAGCACAAGCAACCTGCTAGGGAATATTGTGCCTCCCTGAGACAGTCAGTGGATGATCTATTTAAAAATATGGAATGTGCTGAAAGAGTAAAAGTAATAAGTCAAGGAGAATGTATCAAAAAGTGTAAGGAACCCTGCAGTGAGATCAAATATATTTTACGATCAACTGTCGCTAAGTGGCCACTTCCATCTCAGCTGGGATCTTTCTACAACAATGTTATTCTACCCCATGGTCATCTGCATAGACAATACAAGCAGTTTGAGGAGACAGCCAAGGCCATGGCAGCAGGCTTGAAAATCACACCAATTGACAGATCACTCATATCAAAAGCAATTGAGGACAATTTTGGTCTTGTTCTCATTTACCTTTCTGATGCATATTACACTCACTATGAGTCAAAACCAAAAATTACAATTGATGCTCTGGTTTCACAGCTAGGTGGTGCCCTGAATCTCTGGTCAGGAATAACAGTTATGATTTTAGTTGAAATTATTGACTTGATGATAAAACTTTTGAGTCATTTAGGTGGAGGTCGAGGGCCATCATCTGCTGAACGTTATGAAATTGAAGTACAGTGCCCTGACCAGGCTAGAAATAAAAGTGAGGCTAATGAGATTAAAAGAGACAGTTTACAGTCGGAAAATTTACCAGCACATGCAGACATCTGAGGATCTCTGCCTCTCTGTCACAATTTCCATGCCATTTCTTTCCAATTATTCTGAACAAATCATGCAAACTATACAATTTCAACTGTGTTTGTTCTCCTTTTTTAATATCATGAGTAAATGATACTTATCATGTATACAATCAACAGGCCATGATTGCCCAGCAGCTACAAAGGAAAAGAAATCAATACTAAGTTTGATCCTTTTCTCTCCTAGGGTTAAATTGTTAACCATTTAAAGGAAAAGACCAATCTATATTCGAGTGGCTCCATTTGGTAGACAAAAAAAAGATTCCACATACTTACCAGGACATCTGCTACTGTAAGGGGGTAGAAAAAGCTTCTCGGATGCAGTCTATGATGTCACAATAGACCAAATGCACCCACTGGTGACTGCATAGTACTGATTTTCCACAAACAAATACTTAAAAGGACTGTCCCTTGACAGTGTATGCATTTTGCCTTTGATTATCAGCACTAAATAGGGTAGGTTAACCTAAGGACAGCCGTTCCTGTACAAGTTTACAATAGGAGTAATACATAACTCTTAGACTAATAGTTCCTTCTGCTTCCCCAAGGTACTGGGTGAAAGATAATTATTTGAAGATTTGTACCTGTTACATGTCTAAAATCCATCTACTTATTTTATTTCCGGTTCCCCACCATTTTGAGAGCATTCTAATTGGTTTATTTTCACCTTGAGACGCCCACTTTGCTTTTTGAGCCATCAACTTAGTATTGACCCTTCTATTAAAACCCTTTTAATTAAATTACCAATTAAAAAATGAACAATTGTTTTCCATGAATATGCACTAAAGCGTCATTGTTAAAACTACTACATCATAATGAAAATGTTGGCTTGTAATGGCTGAATTAGAATGGAAATCTTACACCAATGAATATTATAATTCTTATCAAAATATAGCTGGCAAAACTATTCCTGCATTTATCATCACGCTTTCAGTATCAAATAGTTCCTCTGCATATCAATTAGAATAGGATTACAGTAAAGGTTGAAATATATATATCGGAGAATTATCCTGTGAGATTTTCTATCCAAAACTCTTCAGGCCATGAATCTTGTGATGAAATTCCACATAATCAATGGTTTCGATCCAATTAAATGCATAGATATGATCCAATTAAATGCATAGATATGTGTGTAAGGAGTGATTGACTCAAGGTGAAATTGTGATTGTCTCATGGTGAAATTAGTAGGTCCTAAAAGATATATCCTACACTGAAAGTATCAAACATTTCTGTACTCTTCTTATGCTATCATCTAGCTATGTTATCCATCTACACCTGTGGTCAATATGAGGTACAGGTTTTCAATTTTAATGTTCAAAATATGCAACCAATGTTCCGATGATGAAATGGCCAGTTTGCCATGATAAAAACGCAAACATTAGTGCATCATTACACAATGATAATTAGGTAATATATCCCAATAGATCAGATATTGTAAAATAACACCTCTATTTCAATAATAGCAGGGTCCCAAGCCCAGGGACTACATGAAAATATGAGAAAAATTTATAGCTCACAGGTGGACGACTCAAGGTATGTGGTCGTCTTTAGGTAATTAACCCTAGTTCATGTAGTTATCCTGCATGATAAGTGATTCGTATTTCAGGGGGAATAAAGTCCCTTTCCCAGCACAGGTCACAAATGATGATGGTGTACACTGTGCATTTACAATTACAAACATGTTTTGAAACAGGCAATGCAGCATATCATGCATTTGGTCAATTTGGACAGCATAATCATACTGCATCAGAGAGACCTGCGTGATTCTCCTATCACTACAGGGGAAGCATAAGCCCCTTGACCCCTTTGTGACAGCCGTAATGCATGCAGAACTGACAGACTGGCAGAACTACTATATCATAAGGAAAATGTTGGCTTGTAATGGCTGAATTAGAATGGAAATTTTACACCAATGAATATTATAATTCTCATCAAAATATAGCTGGCAATACTATTCCTGCATTTATCACCATGCTTTCAGTATCAAATAGTTCCTCTGCATATTAATTAGAGTAGGATTACAGTAAAGGTTGAAATATATATATATATATATATATATATGGGTCATTCCAGGTTTTACTGGTCAGGGGGGGGCCTGGATCAAGAATCTACAAACTCAGTATTTCTTAATAACATTATATTTTATTGATAGCCCTATATCTTGGCTTATTAAAAAGTTTCATTCAAGGATCCAACTCCTAGGGGGTCAGTTTTTATCGCAGATGCCGTAAAACCTTCTAAAAAGGGGGTACGTTAATGATCGTAATCAAACAAACATGAATAACACCACTAATAAGAGGCCTGGAAACACCAAATATTGTGGCCAGACTGGTACAATACATGACTTTATGTATACCAAAAAGCTAAAGTGAGGCCCGAAAACTCTTGAAGTTACGCATAGGTGGAAAATAGGAAAATGTGAAAATTTGTGAATTTATTTTACCATTTTTTAACTTTAGCCTAGCTGATTCAAAATCCTTCATACAATGACTATATTAACTGTCCATTGTCTCTAGTAGACCTACTGTACATAATAATAAGAATTGGCCTGATATATCATACCTATACTTCATACTTGGTGCTTGCGTAGAGGCCATTATATTACACATATTATCATTAACGTACCCTATTTGTTAACCTCTCACAGAATGGCCACAGCTCATCTATACATCATCATATGCCATTTTTATCACATACACCATCACAAGAGAGGTTGTACTACCTATCTAGAGTCATTTAACCCTGCATAAGGCCCATCTTGGGTGTTTAATATCACTTTGAAAATTAAAAATCACAAAATTTCTACACTTCTCGCAAAGCATGCATGCCATGGGGTGCTAAAATGCATCTTTATATACACCAAATAGTATTTTCTCATAAGCCAAACATGTCTATGATTGAATACAAATAATAGAAACACCATACAAGATGATAGGCTGGCACTATAACAATAGAACTTTAACCATCTCAAAATCCTCCTACCGGTCATTAACGTACCCCATTTGCTAATCTATCAAAGAATGGCCACAGCTCACCTATACATCATCATATGCCATTTTTATCACATACACCATCACAAGAGAGGTTGTACTACCTATCTAGAGTCATTTAACCCTGCATAAGGCCCATCTTGGGTGTTTAATATCACTTTGAAAATTAAAAATCACAAAATTTCTACACTTCTCGCAAAGCATGCATGCCATGGGGTGCTAAAATGCATCTTTATATACACCAAATAGTATTTTCTCATAAGCCAAACATGTCTATGATTGAATACAAATAATAGAAACACCATACAAGATGATAGGCTGGCACTATAACAATAGAACTTTAACCATCTCAAAATCCTCCTACCGGTCATTAACGTACCCCATTTGCTAATCTATCAAAGAATGGCCACAGCTCACCTATACACTATCATATACCATTGGCATCACACACATAATGAGTAAAGAGGTTGTACTACCTATCTAGAGTCATTTAAACATACATAAGGCCCATCTTGGGTGTTCAATATCACTTTGAAAATTAAAATCACAACTTTTTCAACACTTCTCGCGGCCTTCGCTTGCAGCAAAGTACAAAAAATATACACTTATATACCTTAAATACTCTTTCCTGAGGGTAAATGAGATCATAATACATATATACAGTCATTTAACCATTGATAAGGGCCATCTTGGGTGTTTAATATCACTTTGGAAATTAAAAAATCACAAAATTTCTACACTTCTCGCAACATCGGCATGTCATGGAGTGCTAAAATGTATCTTTATATACACCAAATAGTATTTTTTGATAAGTCACACACCTCTACTATTGAATAGAAATGTTAGAAACACCATACCATGTCATAGGTTGACAATATCGAATTTTAACTTTGTTAATGTCAAAATTGCTCGTACCGATCATTAACGTACCCCAGTCGTTAACCTATCAAAGAATGGCCACAGCTCAACTCTACACCATCATATGCCATTGTTATCACATACACCATCACAAGAGAGGTTGTACTACCTATCTAGAGTCATTTAAACATGCATAAGGCCCATCTTGGGTGTCCAATATCACTTTTAGAATTAAAAATCACAAAATTTCTACACTTCTCGCAACATCGGCATGTCATGGAGTGCTAAAATGTATCTTTATATACACCAAATAGTATTTTTTGATTAGTCACACACCTCTACTATTGAATAGAATTGTTAGAAACACCATACCATGTCATAGGTTGACAATATCGAATTTTAACTTTGTTAATGTCAAAATTGCTCGTACTGATCATTAACGTACCCCAGTCGTTAACCTATCAAAGAATGGCCACAGCTCAACTCTACACCATCATATACCATTGGCATTGCACACACATTGACAAATGAGATTGTACTACCTATCTAGAGTCATTTAAACCAGCATAAGGCCCATCTTGGGTGTCCAATATCACTTTAAGAATTAAATATCACAAGTCACACACCTCTACTATTGAATAGAAATGTTAGAAACACCATACCATGTCATAGGTTGACAATATCGAATTTTAACTTTGTTAATGTCAAAATTGCTCGTACCGATCATTAACGTACCTCAGTCGTTAACCTATCAAAGAATGGCCACAGCTCAACTCTACACCATCATATGCCATTGTTATCACATACACCATCACAAGAGAGGTTGTACTACCTATCTAGAGTCATTTAAACATACATAAGGCCCATCTTGGGTGTTCAATATCACTTTGAAAATTAAATATCACAACTTTTTCAACACTTCTCGCGGCCTTCGCTTGCAGCACAGTACAAAAATATACACTTATATACCTTAAATACTCTTTCCTGAGGGGAAATGAGATCATAATACATATATACAGTCATTTAACCATTGATCCTAAAAACTCGCTAAAACTCCAGCAACTGAGATGTAACACTTATGTGAAACAAACAGAACCATTTAGCAACTATTGGCAAGTCTGTTGTCTTCCTCCTTACGGTGCTTTATTAGTTTCATGTTGGCCATTTTGACTGTGTTATCATGGAGGATGTGGCCCCAGACGGTGGAGTTCCCATACTGCTTCTTGTTCACATAGCCAAGGATGGTATTATGGTATATAAACTGGACATTGGGCTTGGTTGGGAACTTGTGGCAAGTGAGGTTTTTCGCCGGATGAATGAGGAACATGACCTCATACATGTCACTCTCACTGTCCACAGCTAAGACCTTGCCCATGTGTCATGCGTCCTTGGTGGAGTCTGACTCATGCAGGAATGCGCAGGCGACAAACTGTCCCTCTTGGTACTCATCCTGCACGAATACAGCCGTATCCTCAATGTCCATTGTCGATCCGCCCTCAAAAACGGGAGGTGAGGTTGGTCCGTCCTGTCGCATGTGCTTTGTGACGGGGGCCTCAACTGCACGCTCCGCAGCACGCTTTCGTGCGGCACACGGAGGCACATTTTCTTTGTTAGCCGTGGCTGGGGCAGGAACCATGTTCTTGCGGGTGCGCTTGCCAGCCACGACGGGTGAGGGACCCCCTTGGCGCTTGCAGGCAGAGGTGCTAGCGACAGGAGCGGGGAGAGTGTTCCGTACCGAAGTACCTTGAGTCTGCTTTGGCGGGGGTACATCATCGCCGTCCACCTCAGCAGGGACAGTCCTCTGTCGCGTCTGCCGTGGTGGGGGAGGAGCCTTCTTGTTGTTGAATTTCATTGGGTGTGTGATCCAGTCTGGACACCCATGAATGGACCTAAAGTCGGCCCAGCAGCACTCGCTGAAGCATGATTTGTGGCGTACAGCGAGGGACTTCCCGGGTTCGGCGGGCACAGCAGCATGAACTTTCTGGGTGCCCTTGATGGACTCGTCCGCTGCTACTTTGCCGACTGTGAGACGGGCGGTGGCGATATCCGCAACCGGAACGCAGCTGTACTTGACGCGGCCTTCGAGTAGGTTGCCTTCAGCCGCGAAGCGCTCTGCATTCTGGATTAGCGTTCCCCTGTTGACGAGGTTGTCTGCGTTGCGTTTTGCTGCAGCTCCAACGCCGTCACAGGGGCCCTTTCCGTGTCCCGCCTCGAAGTAGGTCCATGTCGCTTGTAGACCACTGACAAGTTCTGCGTGGCGCACCAGTATGGAAAAGATGGAGATGTTCCGATACTGGCTCGATGGGGAGTCTGATGCATAGTGCACCCACGCGACCTGGGGCAGGTTCTCTTGCAGGAACGCTGCCAGAACTTGAATGAATGCCAGGATCGCAACGGTGTCATGCTTTCTGTCGTCGGTGACGAGGGCCACAGAGTGGTGTCTGATCTCCCCAGTTGGTCCGTGCCGGTAGTGAAGGACTGCTGGGTGGAGCGTAACCGGGTCTTTGGCGTAATAGACACTCTGTGGCCCATCAGGATACGAGACAAGCCAATTCTCGGCGAAGTCCATCTGGATGACTGTCTCGTACACTGACAAGGAACTCCTCAGTTCACGCACGATCCGGTGTTGGCTACGGGCCCGATCGACGTGGTCGGCCATGGACATGAACTCGTCCTTGACCAAC
This sequence comes from Acholoe squamosa, assembly GCA_949317995.1. Lineage (NCBI taxonomy): Eukaryota > Metazoa > Annelida > Polychaeta > Phyllodocida > Polynoidae > Acholoe > Acholoe squamosa. Next base: position 13,944,600 of record OX439042.1, read on the forward strand.
GTGATGAACTCCTTTTTGGATTTATCGGTTACCCAAGTGGGCCGGAGCTTCATCACCATCTTCTTCTCCTCGGGCTTGCCGTAGATAACCGGAACGTACTTCCACGTCAGGTAGTCTACATGGTCCGTCTTCACCGACTGGGTCAGCTGTTGCTCGAACACGTCCGCAGTGGTGTTCTGGACCAGGGTGTCCACTGAAGTCTTGATGTTAGCTGCCTTCAGCATGAGAGCGAAATTTTGATGTTTCTGGCAGAGGCAGATTTTCTCATTCTGCAGCTCTACCGGAATTAGATAACTATGTTTACTCCTGATGTTGTAGAAGGTGGTGGACTCCACAGGCCAGGCAGGGTTGGTGTCAAGGTAGCGCTTGTGGAGGACATACACAAACTCCACCAGGTTCCTTTTCTGTTCTCTGACCTTGACACCATCCAAGTTAACAATGATGGAGTCACCTTTGCCTGGCATCATGGTGGAGTTTTCCGGTAGGCACAGGAACTCAACGACTGCTGCCTCGCGTGCCTTTGCATTGACAGTGCTTTTATGGGGCTGATCTGAAGGGGGTGACGCCAGAGACTTGCGGTTGACCTTAATGTCCTTAGCCATCTGGGTGGTGAGACCCTTTGCTTGAAGGTTGGTTTCAGGGAAGGCCTTCCGCATGAAGTCTAGTGTGTCTTTGCTGTTGAGAGCCGCCACCCCATCGTAGATAAGATCTTTACACTGTTGCTGCTTCTGTGGTGTAGCAGCTGGACCGGCCGCCTGTGCCAAATCCGATTGTAGACGCGCCTGCATAGAGGACAGCGACTCTCGCGTTGCAGCCAGTGTCCTCTCGAGGTACTTGATGCGGTTAGTTTTAGGTGTTGTGGTCTTCCTTGTCTGGTTCGGTGTCGTTGTCGGGGGTCGGTTTGCAGGGGTCGTCATCATTTTCGTCTGACCGGTAGGCGGGGAGGTGCTGTAAATTGGAAATGAGAAAGCATTAACAAATTGGTATTTAGAAATTTGAGGCATTAGTCAGCAAAGCGAATATTATGTCACTACATGAGCTAATTTCACTACATGAGCTAAATTAAATTGTTAATCATTTATGCTTTACTTGTGATATTATGTCATGGTGATAATATTAACCAGTAATTGTAATAACAATACGATGTCATGTACATGAGCTAATTCTAAAAAGGTGGCAATACAAGTATAGTCAAATAAGCAGCAACAACTAACATTAAACAAGCAACATCTCAACATGCAACACAACTAGTCTATTCTAATATAGCATTCTACTGTATAATTACATTATGCTACTCCTGCTCAACGGAGCGCTTCAAGGTAGCACTGGAAAATGAATGGCAATTATAAGAATTATCTGGACTAATAAATAGGTTAGGCTAATAAACCACCAGGTTAAAAATTTGTGATTGTGGACCTTATGTATGTTTAAATGACTCTAGATAGGTAGTACAATCTCTTTTGTCAATGTGTGTGCAATGCAAATGGTATATGATGGTGTAGAGTTGAGCTGTGGCCATTCTTTGATAGGTTAACGACTGGGGTACGTTAATGATCGGTACGAGCAATTTTGACATTAACAAAGTTAAAATTCTATATTTTCAACCTATCACTTGGTCTGGTATTTCTAACATTTCTATTCAATAGTAGAGGTGTGTGGTTTGTCAAAAAATACTATTTGGTGTATATAAAGATACATTTTAGCACTCCATGACATGCCGATGTTGCGAGAAGTGTAGAAATTTTGTGATTTTTTAATTTTCAAAGCCACAGTGGCCAGACAAGATGGACCTTATGCATGTTTAAATGACTCTAGATAGGTAGTACAATCTCTTTTGTCAATGTGTGTGCAATGCCAATGGTATATGATGGTGTAGAGTTGAGCTGTGGCCATTCTTTGATAGGTTAACGACTGGGGTACGTTAATGATCGGTACGAGCAATTTTGACATTAACAAAGTTAAAATTCGATATTGTCAACCTATGACATGGTATGGTGTTTCTAACATTTCTATTCAATAGTAGAGGTGTGTGGTTTGTCAAAAAATACTATTTGGTGTATATAAAGATACATTTTAGCACTCCATGACATGCCGATGTTGCGAGAAGTGTAGAAATTTTGTGATTTTTTAATTTTCAAAGCCACAGTGGCCAGACAAGATGGACCTTATGCATGTTTAAATGACTCTAGATAGGTAGTACAATCTCTTTTGTCAATGTGTGTGCAATGCCAATGGTATATGATGGTGTAGAGTTGAGCTGTGGCCATTCTTTGATAGGTTAACGACTGGGGTACGTTAATGATCGGTACGAGCAATTTTGACATTAACAAAGTTAAAATTCGATATTGTCAACCTATGACATGGTATGGTGTTCCTAACATTTCTATTCAATAGTAGAGGTGTGTGGTTTGTCAAAAAATACTATTTGGTGTATATAAAGATACATTTTAGCACTCCATGACATGCCGATGTTGCGAGAAGTGTAGATATTTTGTGATTTTTTAATTTTCAAAGCCACAGTGGCCAGACAAGATGGACCTTATGCATGTTTAAATGACTCTAGATAGGTAGTACAATCTCTTTTGTCAATGTGTGTGCAATGCCAATGGTATATGATGGTGTAGAGTTGAGCTGTGGCCATTCTTTGATAGGTTAACGACTGGGGTACGTTAATGATCGGTACGAGCAATTTTGACATTAACAAAGTTAAAATTCTATATTTTCAACCTATCACTTGGTCTGGTATTTCTAACATTTCTATTCAATAGTAGAGGTGTGTGGTTTGTCAAAAAATACTATTTGGTGTATATAAAGATACATTTTAGCACTCCATGACATGCCGATGTTGCGAGAAGTGCAGAAATTTTGTGATTTTTTAATTTTCAAAGCCACAGTGGCCAGACAAGATGGACCTTATGCATGGTAAAAACGACAATTCTACTAACATAGGGTGGATCCACAGAAAACACAATATCTGCACACAAGTGATTTGATACCTTTAAAGTGATCATAATACTTACACATAATCCTCCGCGAGGGCCAGGTTGCCCGGTGGTGGCGGCGAAGAGTCGGCCGGCCTCGATCCGGTCGAACGCTGGCTGCGCCTCCTCTTGGGGGAGTCTTTCTGCGCAGCCTGACGGACCGGTCGAGTCGTCCGGCTCTCCTCTGCCACCTCCGGGGCAACCTGTCCTCGCCCCCCCGCCTCCGTGGTCGCTGCCCTCGGTGCCTCCTCCACGGGCGGTGCTGGTGAGGCCGTCGCGGCGCTGGACTTTGCCCTGCCAGCTCTGCCTCCTGCCTTGCCCTTCCCGGGTGGTGCTGTGGGTGGTGCTGCCGAGGGTAGTGGTGGTGGTGCCGTGGCCACGACGGGCTCTGGGGAGGAGCACCCGGCCAGGCTTTCATCCCCCGACGAGATGAGGATGGCTGTGGCAGGGTCCACTCCAGCCACAGGCGCATGAGTCTCCTTGAATGTAGAGCAAGGGGCAAAACCATTAGTATTTAGTATTGTGGCCATTCTTTGACAGGTTAACGACTGGGGTACGTTAATGACCGGTACGAGCAATTTTGACATTAACAAAGTAAAAATTCGATATTGTCAACAAATCACTTGGTAAGGTATTTCTAACATTCTATTCAATATTAGAGATGTGTGGCTTACTATAAAAGAGTATCTGAATGCTATAGTGACATTATAAACTATCCACCTACCTCCTCACTCCCGTCGGGGGACGAGAAGAACACCCGCTGGTACCTGGGGCGAGGGGCGAAGGGGAGGCGAACGGTCAGCTTCCCGAGCCCCTTGCCCCGGCCCCCTGCGGGTGTCCCTCTTCCCGCTGCCGCAGGTGCCGGTGCGGAGGCTGCAGCCGGAAGTGGAGCCGCCTGCTCCGCTGCAGCCCCGGGAGCCGCCTGCTCTGGCACCAACACCGCAGCAGCGGTCGCAGCTGGGGTGCCCCTCCCAGTGCCTGCCTTGGCCTTCGGTCTCCCTGTTGGTGTGGGTGGGAGCGGCGGGAGGCCCAGCTTCTTCCGTCTCTGAATTCAGAAAGGGAAAGACACATTAAGTAAACTGTCACACTGGCGAGTTACTCGCAGCAGTGTTTTGACTTAGCATTTACAGTATCTGTCCCTTGAAATTTGTATACTTATTAACATTCTTAATCTCATATCACAATAAAATGTTACCACCAGAGTAGCAGATTTTGAGGCACCACAGAGACTGAGAGGACGGAAAATTATCAAACCTTGTTCTCTTTCAGTCTCTCCCGGTAAGCCTTCTTCCGGGCATGGAGCATCTCGCGCCGCCGCTGCTCCTCAGCAGGGTCTCCCGCCAGTCTCTCCCTGTCCTTTTTTCGCTGGCGACGCGAGATCTCCGCCCGGTGGGCATCATAGGCGGCAGCCCCCATCTCCTGCCGCAGCCTGGTCTCGTACCGGGCCGAAGCTGCGGCATGGAGACGGGCCGCCTTCTCCCGGTCCTCCCGGTCCTCCTGCTCCTCCAGGTCTGGAGCATCAGCGGGAGCGTGCTCCCGCACACACCTCTTAGGGCGATGGGGGGGGTCGCCACCACCGCCACTGGGGGCTACGTCAGCCATCTGCAAAAATGAGAAGAAATACATTAAATAAAAAGGTAAATAGTGATTAAACAAGTTCCTATATGCTGACAAAGGATGTACAACAAAGCCAAAGATTTTATCAGAGGTTTTTATGCTGATATGGTAATTCATAGTGAGGAAATCAGTAGATTTTAAGATAATAAGGAATTTGTTAGTGTTTGAATACTGATAAGATATACATAAATAAATAGGAAAAAAATATTCATCATGTTCCTATATGCTTACAAATGATGTACAGTAACCCCGGAAGTTCAATCAGCTGATTAATTGCTAATATGGAAATTTATACTGACAAAATATAAGGAAAATGCTGAAATATACCCACCACAAAAATTCTTTGGAAAAAAAGTATTCAGTATCTAACTAATGACACTTGTGTGAGTTAGAGGTACCATAGGGGCATGTCATGGTGAAATATGATGGAGCTATGTGCACTGGAAGTGCCACTTGTGTGGAAAATACAGAATAAGAAGGGGGGGTATGTTAATGATCGCAAAGGTTTATAACCACTCAGCAGTGGTGGCTTTGTGCAAGGGTGAGCTTACCTGGTCAACACAACAGAGGGGGGACATGTCTAACATACCCACCATAAAACATCCCCCTGAATCCAAGATTGCGACCAGTAGGCAGGCATCTTGCCACCAGGGTACGTTAATGACCGACGAACACTATCTTCCTAAATTTGGCCACTATGGCTATGCTTTCGATCCCACAGGAGGATTAACACACCAAAATGCCCAAATAGAGGTAGGAGAAGGAATATAACCCCAAAAAACCATGGGATAAGCACAATTTTGGCTGTGAGGGGGCCTAAAAGTTCACGACTAGGCAGAAATTTGGCCATTCAAGCCCAAATTGGGGTGGGGGGTCATCTCAAAACACCCAAACATGGACCAAAATGCATCTTACACACGTAGGGGGTCCTATTCTAAAGGATTATCAACAATTTAGACCCAAGGGTACATCATCTCGGCCAGGAGAGGCCAAATTCTGCTTGCCGAGCGAAAAATCATTAACGTACCCCAATTTTGAAAATACAGCCCGGGGTGGCCAAAGCTTCACCCTGGGGCCCCGGGCTGCATCGCAGGCCTCCCCCGGCAACACATTTTACCCCCTAGCATCCAAAATGCATCGTTCCGGTACACAAAAATTGATCTACGGCCCCCCACAGACATCTGCAACAATATTTCATCGCAATATCATGGAATTTCGTGGAATTTCCTTACCTTTTTCACGAATTTGGCGTTCCTTTTGCAGGGGAACTCTGCTTAGGGGTAGCTATAAACAAGCTGTGACCTCCTCTGAGCTGAAACACGGTACCCGGATGCAGGCCACTTCCGCCGGGCAACAGGAAGTCGTTTTTCTCTTCCCGCGCTGTTTTTCCCGCCGCCGATCATTAACGTACCCCGCTTACGAAGAGACCCCACATACAGCCAAACCAGACTGTATTTGGCCACAATTCTTGTTCAGGCATGATGTATTTACTCTAAAAGTGACCATAGACTGTGGGAATTGTATGTATTTGGTTTATTTTATTCTATTTAGAGGCAAAAGCCCGGGGTACGTTAATGATTGCGGTGTGCATTGAAAATCACTTATATGTGCCTGCCAAGGGTAATTCCCGGAGTACATGAAAAATTTTTTCATGGAAGACTCCCCCCTAGGGTACCTCTTAATTGCATATAATAAGAACACTGATTATATTCCCTAACCAGGTTAGATAGGCTCTATCATTAACGTACCCCACATGAAAATTTATAATTAAATGCATATAGAAGATAAATTATGCCCCAAGACCCACCCAAACCATATGGAAATCTTAGCTGTGACCCCCCACTAAGGAATAAAAATATTATTGGTGGTGTAGAAGTGTTTCCCTTGTTATTATATGCCCAAGAAGCCACCTGACCAGTAAAACCTGGAATGACCCATATATATATATATATATATATATATATATATATATATCGGAGCATGATCCTGTGAGATTTTCTATCCGAAACTATTCAGGCCATGTATCCTGTGATGAAATCCAACATAATCAATGGTTTCGATTCAATTAAATGCATAGATATGTATGTAAGGAGTGGTTTACTCAAGATGAAATAGTGATTGTCTCATAGTGAAATTGGTAGATCCTAAAAGATATATCCTACACTGAAAGTATCAAACATTTCTGTACTTTTCTTATGTTATTATCTAGTTATGTTATCCATCTACCCCTGTAGTCAATATGAGGTACAGGTTTTCAATTTTAATGTTCAAAATATGCACCCAATGTTCCGATGATGAAATGGCCAGTTTGCCATGATAAAAATAACTCAAACATTAGTGCATCATTACACAATGATAATTAGGTAATGTATCCCAGTAGATCAGTTATTGTACAACAACACCTCTATTTCAATAATAGCAGGGTCCCAAGCCCAGGGACTACATGAAAATATGAGAAAAATAAACTCACAGGTGGACGACTCAAGGTATGTGGTCGTCTTTAGGTAATCTACCCTAGGTTCATGTAGTTATCCTGCATGATAAGCGATATGTATTTCAGGGGGAATAAAGTCCCTTTCCCAGCACAGGTCACAAATGATGATTGTGTACACTGTGCATTTACAATTACAAACACGTTTTGAAACAGGCAATGCAGCATCTTATGCATTTGGTCTATTTGGACAGCATAATCATACTGCATCACAGAGACCTACGCGATTCTCCTGTCAGTACAGGGGAAGCATAAGGCCCTTGAGCCCTTTGTTGCAGCCGTAATGCATGCAGAACTGACAGACTTCCTTGGTTAATACATTGGGATCTTTTTAGGAAGTTGGTAGTTTCATGGCCTAGATGACTCTGGGTGGTCACTCAATTGTCAACTTTGTATACAAAACAAAATAAACTGACCACCGTCACTGATGGATGACTTATGGAGAGAATACCAGCTTAGAGTCTGTTATCTTAGTCCTAATTCAGCCCAAATCATTTAAATTTAATCATTGCTGCACACCTGCGGCTAATGGGCTGCCGCCATCACTGCATGTGACGTCATGCCACCTTGACCTTATTCATGGTCAAGTGACATTTCTGACTCGTCTAGGCCACCAACTTACTGATTAATCCCATAGTGTTAACCAAGGAATTTCATCAGTTCTGCAAGCATTACGGCTGTGACAACTGTTAAATGGGCTGGCCCCATGAAGGGCTGTGTTCATGCATCCTGACAACCACAAGCCATAGAGCACCAAGAACTAAATGTCATGTGTTACTGCCATGTGTTACTGACTATGGATTTTATATAAATGTTATTAATGACAATGTAATTTGTGGAGTGAAAGGCTCACACACAGTCAATGCGAACACTCGTCAGACATCGGATTTTGCCAACAAAATCACTGCCAGGCCAACGGGAGTTATCATACTGCCGCACTGAATGTCTGAGTGTAATCTCAGGATCTTGGGCTACATTTTGGCCTCCATGGCTTCCAAATCAAACAATTATTGAGGTTTTTACAGCCTAAAACAAAAGGTGTTACTTTTTGTTAAATTCTGAAGAAATGAATGAATAAAACAGCGAGTTAATTCTTGTTTTTCATCAATTCTTTCCTGACAATGATAATCCTGAGGTATTCGAACCTGCGGAAATCAATCCAGGCCTGCAGAATGATAAAATTTGCAGGACCGCATGGCCTACGAGTGGAAAAACCTTTCATATAGACTGCACATATATTATGATAACAGTGGCATGACTAGATGGCATTTCGCTTAGCACAGCTACCTAGGGCCTGAGTGGTGTGAGGAAAATAACCACCTATAAAATCCATTAGGACTTTGTTACCAAACTGTCTGAACAAAATGGGTAGGGAAAATATATCGTCCCGTGTAGACATCACATTTGTAGTATTATCTTTTATAATTTCAATGCACTACATCTGCTCTGTACGGTCAGCACAGAAATGTAGCAGTCTCATAGGATTTTTGGTAGGGCAGTCAAAACAAAGTTTTATCAACATAGAAATACAAACGATGAATCACCACTGATGGTGAGAGGTTTAATCACATATGCATTTGACATTGTTGTGTCAGCTTCCAAATTCAAACAAATTTCAACCCTGAATCAGCTATTTATATGCAATCATTGCAAATGCTGATTCAACACAGAATCAATGTTAGTGGATAAAATGTAGGCCTGTGATAGCATTTAGATTGAGAGCTCCTGCCGCACTGAATGTCTGACTGTGATCTCAAGATCTTGGGCTACATTTTGGCCTCCATGGCTTCCAAATCAGACAATTATTGAGGATTTTACTGCCTAAAACAAAAGGTGTTACTTTTTGTTAAATTCTGAAGAAATGAGGTCTTCTATGGTGATAGATATTACAAATATAATTCACTGAGTTGCCTGGGAGAATGCAATTTGCAATACATCATTGATCATTGTAACTGCACGGATCTATTTGTGCTTCAAATCATGAGTACCAGCCACCTGCTGGGGAATACTGTGCCTCACTAAGACAGTCAGTTGATGACCTATTTAAAAATATGAAATGTGTGGAAAGATCAAAAGCAGTAAGCCGAGCAGAAAATATCGAGAAGTGTAAAGAACCCTGCAGTGAGATCAATTATGTCTATTCGACTATTGCTAAGTGGCCACTTCCATCTCAGCTAGGATCTTTTTACAACAATGTGATTTTGAAACATAGTCATCTTTATAGGCAATACAAGCAGTTAGAAGAAACAGCCAAGGCCATGGAAGCAGGTTCTAAAAACCCCAATCAACAGGTCACTCATATCAAAAGCAATTAAAGACAATTTTGGTCTTGTTTTCATTTACCTTCCTGATGCATATATATTACACTCACTATGAGGCCAAATAAAAAAAAAGGTTTGTTTCCAGTAACACGACCGACCCTAGCAAAACAGGGGCAAAAAAAACTTTTTATTTTGAAGAATTTTGTCTAATTTTTTCATATTTTACTTTTTGAGGATTTTTCCTGTATCCTTTTTGTGTTCTTCCCCTCACTCAGAGTTCTCATTTTCCCATCATTATCTTACAATGAAATCAAAGAATTTGATACGTCCATTGATATATGCCTTAACATTTCCTATATAAATGTAAAAAAAAAACAAAAAAAAAACCTACCGACCTTAGCTCTTTGAGCTTTGTTACTGGAAACACACCTTTTATTTTTCTTGGCCCGAGTCTAAACCAAAAATTACAATTGATGCTCTGGTGTCACAGCTAGGTGGTACCCTGAATCTCTGGTCAGGAATAACAGTTATGACTTTAGTTGAAATTATTGACTTGATGATAAAACTTTGAGTCATTTAGGAGGACGACGGCCATCACCAGCTGGAGTTTCTGGAAAAGAAATTCAGATTCCTGGCCAGGCTAGAAATAATAGTGAGGTAAACAAGATTAAGAGAGACAGTTTACAATCACAACATATACCAGCCCATGCAGAATTGTGAAGGTTGTTTATATATCTCACAATTTGCATGCCATTTCTTTCCAACTATTCTGTATTTTATGAACATGGACGATAATTACAACTTGTCTTCATCCATCTGGTTTTGGTCTCCATTTTCATCATCATGTCCAGATAATATAAATGCATCCTACTATTCAAATAAATGCAAACTCCCATTTCCATGGAAGTCGCAGACATTTTATACTCTCTTTTTGGAAAGGTTCACCACCCTACCTAAGAATACTTGAAAATGTTAACTTCATCAAAAATCGTTCATTTAAATCTCAGCTATTCCATAAAATACCAAGTATGAATTTCTATTAATGTCTTTCTGTCGTTCAGCTTAAAGATTACTCTAAACCTTAAGACTATTGTTTCAATTATGTGCATGATATACTAGCAATTTCGTTACCTAGATTCATTTATTGTTACCACCCATCTCATATCCATGTGCATGTATAATCCCCCTGTTTTGTGTTAATGTAATTTCTTAACTTGGCGTTTATCATACAAGTCTAAGGCAAAGTTGGTCATAATATTCTGTTGAATATAATCAATTGATATTGCAGGGGCACATGAAGCAAATCTTTATTGGGGAGGCCCAAGGATCTCGGTTGGGGGAGCTGCTATATTTTTATATATGCTTATATAGGGAACCTCCTCATTATTGGGGGGGCAGCCCCCCCTGCCCCCCCCCCTTTTCCTACGCCCCTGTATTGAATATATTATCAAGTGCTATTAACATATGTACATAATGTATTGTAATATGTCGTAATACTATATGATCCTATCAGTAGCATGATAATTATCGTTGCTGGTGTAGAATTTTTAATAATATTCTGACATGTTACTGCCTTGTGCTAATGAGTATGAATGTTATACAAATGTATCTATTAGTAACAACTATTGGGCTATAGAAGAATGGAGGGTTTCAAGATGTTTTGTGTAGTATGGATTAAGCTGTTATATAAAGATCTCCACTGTAACTTAAGAAATAGGTAATAACCTCGAATTATCCACTATACTTCAACTACTTTAAAGGATTATATGGGGAATTCACTAGTGTCAAGTGGTCAAGACTTGTGTCTTAATCTCAAAGCCCAATACGAAAAGAAGACACAATGGCTAAAGTCAGCTGTGAAGTTTTATTGACACTCGCAGGTATATGTTCAAAGATAATCCTGGTCATTTCATTTCAATTCCATTGCTTGAATTCATCATAACTCCATCTGGCATATGTATACAATTCATTCACAGATCTTAAATTATTATCAATTCTCCAGATTCTGTGATTTTTTTTAGCAATTTCTCATTAATGTCTAACTTCTCAAAAAAAGTCATAAACTGAATTTTCAATCATCAACAAGGTCTTTCATAAACTTTCGTTGGATAATCCAAATGATAAACTTCTAATGTATCCCTGATGGAGTGAGGAAGAGCAATCCTTAACATCCAATGTGATGTATGTATTTATATTTCAATCACGATGGTATTGGTTAGGTAGAGGATAAGTAGATCTATTTAATTCCTATTGAATCCTTAAGTGCCCAGAGACCACCTTAAATCACAGCACTCAGCTTAATAGTTTTCTTACCAAAATATATAATTTCTCCTTGTCAGCTAATGACTATACAATGTTCCCCTTTGATTCCAGGATGAACTGTGTTTCCTGCTACTCCCTGACAATTCATACCCTTCCTGGCCCTGCACCTGCCTTATATACTCGTCTAACACCGGCTACTTTCACCCGACACCTCTTGGACTTTACTCCCCCAATGATATGGGATACCTTATAGGAGTGTGTTCTGCTGTACATAACTGATCACCCTATAGGGGTAAACATCTGACTGAACTTTGGACTCCACCCTAGAACATAGTCTTATTTATATATGTTGGCTCGTTATGAGTCACCCATGGACTCTGATCCCCTAGTTCCTAAATGTTATTTCTTACTTGTTTTTGATTACTTTTCGGTCCCTTCTACTGATTCTAGTTAGAGCCGAATCCTTACATGCAAATATCACTCCCCCATGTTTATGCCACTATGTCAATGTTATTTCCATACTTTCAATACGACCTGCTTTCTTAAATAAAACATCTTTACTATGATCTCGCCTTACATTTCATATCTTTTTATCTCCCCAATATCCATTTTCCCGAAACCCCCACTAACTCACTATGTCATTTCTTATATCATTTTAACCATTGTATAGTAAACTATGATATCATTGATATCAATACTATGGTCAGAATGTGGCAAGGGGGCTAACTTAAAATGATAAAAACAATTAAGCAGCAGTTTTTTTAACCATCTTTGATAAAGGATCACATATATTATGATAACAATGGCATGAATAGATGGTGTTTCCTTTAGCAGTTCTACCTAGGGTCTGGGTGGTGTGAGAAAGATACCCGGCTGCATCCAGACTTTGCCAAACTGCCTGAACAAAACAATATATGGGAGGTGTTACAGGGTGTAATCAGACTTACAAAACCACCTGCCCTATGCCATGAGGGGTAGTAGGGGTATCTAAGTAGGCGAGATCTAATGACTCCTCCGGAATAACAACTGCACACATTTTCCTGATACTAAAGGAGTAATCATTTCTTTCAACATGGATTCGGACATTGAAAGCTGCCAACCCCTCCTTTACCTTTCACTCATAGTAGCACACAGGCATTCTACCTGAAAGGGAGCAAAATTTGTAGCTCCCATCACCACAAGAGATGTGAGGCCTTTTGATGTTTCCAGCCCTACTACAGGACTCAAAATTCCATCTCCAGTACTCTTAATAATAAATAGCCCCTACAAACATCACAGTGCCCATTTGTTTAAGAAGGCCCATTCTGATGGATAAGGGACTGATAAAAACTGCTCAATTTCAATGCATTACATTATTTAGATAGCATACTTCAGTGTGCAAATATTTACCTGGGTCTACACATCCCTACCCTGCTGTGCCCATTCAGTGTCCCACTTATCCAGAAGCCATTTATTGAACCTGAAAATACAGCTGCTCTTTCTACCTGGTCTCAGTTCAGGCAGTGCCAGCGGACATGATGGAAGGTACAGGACTAGAGAATTTGAAGGTAAACCCGTGTTTTTATAGCTTAAATCTACTGCTGCATTTCGCCTTATTTCATTATAAGGTGACTCAGCAGGTCTTACTAGAACAGCTACTACGATTTATGGGCCTATTGTAATACCACAGTTGGCATGGAGAACAATGGATTTTACACCATTTTGTATATTGCCTACAGCCCTGGTAAGAGGTAGATAAACACCGAGTTTGGTCACTGTATTCACTATATAGACAACAGGCTGTCATGCAGCCTGTTGTCTATATACTGGCTACACTGCCCAATAATGTGTTTATCTCACTTATGCCACACTTGTCACCCACTAAAACCATTCACAAACTGGGCAATGAGGCAGGGGGTAAGTGCCCAGTGGACTGCATTAACTTACAACAGCTATAAGTGATATATTACCTGTGCTTTACCATTGTCTATCCACCCAAGTGTGGTATAATGCTGCTTATCTAACTTGGGCAGGGCTGAAAAGGGGTGTATAACACACATGGAGCCTATAAGCCTTCCGGTGTTGTATATTCCTTACAACTCTGTGCTTAGCTTGTAAAATAACCTGCGATCTTCGTAAGACTGAACATTGAACCACCATAATTGTTGTGTAGTGACCTAGTGTAACTTTTACAAGAAGTTACACTAGGTGGCAGTACAGTAGTATAAGGAATCTCTGTGAAAATGGCAATCGGTCCCTGGAAACTTTGGAACAAGGATTCGGCCATTATTCTGACTAAATGTTTTACAGTGTCCTAATAACTAGAGTATAACATTTGTTAACAAACTTTAACTTTCTGAAAAAAAAAGCAGAGCTAAAACCCATTGCATTTATGTAATTTGACCTGGGGAATTCAAAAATAATATCCGTATTTTTGTTGGTGGCTCTCAGTTTTGAGATGCCCATACTACCCTAGATTTGCGAATTTTAGTCCTTGGTAGCCAAAATCATATTAGTGCAAGCTATGGAAACACCAGATTTTACATCAAATATGATTCATTTATCTTTGAATATGATTTCCAAACCCATATCGAATATTTTGTTCACCAATGGATCATTTTGAAGAAAAGAAATATTGTGAAATTATAAAAGATAATACTACAAATGTAATGTCTACACAGGATCAATATTGCTTTACAGAACAGCTATAGTGACGAGTTTAGGTAGCCAGTTACGAGCTAAAGTCGTCATCTGTGACTACCCCATGACGACCTAAGTTTGTAGAGGGGTTGTAGATTTAAGTATTATCCATCTCAGGACCGTAAGTCACCGGTATTGGTGAATTCTGGTCCCCGTAGGTTCTGAGTGTACACTATATAGGAGAGCATAGTGATTTTCAGCATATATGACGCCCTATGGACATATCAAAACTGAGAGCCAATTGGCAGTTTTAACCTTTTTTTTCAGATTCAGCAGCCTCAAAATAGGTATAATTGGTATGCTTGGTGTCCTTTTTGGCCGCTGCACAGTGTAATGCACTACACATAAATATACTCTGCACATAAATATAACAGTCCCATGAGGTTTGGTAGGGCAGTCAAAACAAAGTTGAATCAACATAGAAACACAAACTATGAATCAGCACTGATGGTGAGATGTTCAATCACATGTTGATTTAATATCGTTGTGTCAGCCGTCAATCTCAAACAAATTTCAACCCTGAATCATCTATTTAGATTGAGAGCTCCTGCCATAATTTAAACTACGGCAAGTATATTGAACAAGTAACCAATGGATAATTCATGACAAGTGTGTGTTAGTGAAGGATAATGACACGAGGCCGTAGGCCGAGTGTTAATAGCCTTTGCTAACACACACGAGTCATGAATTATCCATTGACTACTTATTTTATACCACGAAACCAATAAATAATCAATAGAATACCAATAAATTCAAGTTGAAAACAAAAATTATTCCCCCTCCCCGGGACTCAAAGCGAGCTATAGTGTGTGTACACAGGTACATACACCTCCTCGCCCGGCAGCAGACAGCGCCCGTCTCGGCTAGCCTTGGCAGCGGCACACGGCAAAAAATAGTGTACATACACCTCGTCGCCCGGCAGCGGACAGCTAAAGCTTTGAATGCGTCTCGCGGTTATGTTTGTGTAAAATTCACCTCCTCGCCCGGCAGCGGACAGTGACAGCACCCATCTCAGCTAGCCTTGGCAGCGGCACACGCCGAAAAATAGTGTACATACACCTTGTCGCCCGGCAGCGGACAGCTAAAGCTTTGAATGCGTCTCGTGGTTATGTTTGTGTAGAATACACCTTCTTGCCCGGCAGCGGACAGCGACAGCGCACACAGCAAAAAAAATATGCGTCTCGCTGTTATGTTTGTGTATAATACACCTCCTCGCCCAGCAGCGGACAGCGACAGCGCACACGGCGAAAAATAGATGCACCTAGACCAGGATGCAATCCGCCTACCTCTGACGGCTGAGCGCAATGCGCTAACCACTAGACCACCGCGTCTACTCCTCCAGCGGCCGTCTCGGCTTGGCTATGTTTGAATGCGTCCCACGGTTATGGTAGCGGTCAGCCCGCAGTTGTTGCCTGCCCGGCCTTTGTATCATATCCAGACCTGGTTATAGCCAGCCCCTACTTGTCAGTCCCTGTGGCGCAATGCATAGGGAGTTGGATTAGGGATCTGAGACTGCAGGTTCAAGCCCTGCCCTGGCCATGAAATTTCGTGGGTTTTAACATGTAACATATGACATGTAGGGACATGTAAGGTATGCAGGTTATCCATGGATAATGGCACCGGGTGCCTGTTATCCTTGGATAACCGCACACCTTACAAAAGTCATGCTACAGCATTCATGCTGTGCAATATTGACAGGTATGTGCATGGGAATATCCAGCAAAAAGCACTGTGCAACCCAGAAATCGTGGTATAATAAGAAATGTTGAATATGCGCTGCATGAGCTCTGAAGGGACGAGAGATGTTACAGTGACAAATTAACAGAAAGGCATTCTCTAAGGAGTATTACATCTGTATAAACATACAGTGTACAGAGTTAATGTCAAGTAGACCACTTACTATGAAGACAGAGAGAGAGGAAAGAACGATTTGGTTCGAGGAGATGCATCATTGTTTGACGTAATCCTTGCTGTTAATGGTATAGGGGAACGCCTAGCTAGCCTTGACACAACGATAGGAGACCTCGAAACTAAGGTTGGCGGCATAAATGACTCCATCACCACCATACATGGAACTCTGTATGGGTTCAAGGATAGAAAGAAAAAGACTGAAGACATGTTGGAGGGCTTAAACAAAACACTGTCAGAAGCTGCCACCACCATGAAGTCATATAGTGACACCGCCCAAGCTCAGACGCAACTTTTGCTGAATCATTCCAGACGATTTGAAAAAATGGACATGGTGCAAAAAAAGAAAATTCTCATAATGAAAGCCCTAAAAGAAATTAACAATGAGAATCTCACTGAGAGAATGGAACAATACTTCCGGGATATTAAAATTAATTTCGGTAGTGAAACCATCGAAAGTGTGAGTCGCAAGTGACCTGCCCTAACTCTAACCCAAGATGGTGGTGCCCATGATGACAACAAACCCGGCCAGCAAACACGACTTTTCTTCACTAAAAGTCACTGCAAAGGTACTTTAATGAAGAACCTAAAGAATCTAAAGGGTAAATTGGCTTATGACAAGGTGTCGGTCGGTGATGAGTTAAATGAGGTTGAACAGCGACAGTTTACAGAGCTGAGATCGATGTATTACCGGCCGAAATCCAATGGCCACAACGTGGAACTGAGACAGTGGGCTATTATTTTGGAGAAGACAGACACTTACAACAAGTTGAATGCCCTATCATACCCATATCTGACCCTTGAAAATGCCATGCAAGCGACTACTCCTGATGGTTTAATGTTCAAGAGCAGACATCACCACCTCTCCAACCTATACAAGACCCCTATAGTGTAGAAAGGGTTTACATACCACTCAACTGAGCAGGCGTTCCAGGTAGTGAAGGCCGAGACCTGCAGCTACAAGGATTTCTCAGCCAAACTTCTCAAGATGGACGATCCTTTTGAGATCCTGCTGGAGGCGAAACAAGTTAAACCAAACCAAGAATGGGCGAGGAGTGCTGAGTCTGTTATGTTTGATGTCAATATGTGCAAGTTTTCTAAACCTGAACTCAAGGACTACCTCACTTTAATTCAAGGCCAATTATATGAGGCGAGTTTTCACCCCACCAGGGGGTCTGGATACCATTTTGGTCAGTCAAAGCAATGCACACGAGACAATGTCAAAGCAGAAAATATGATCGGGTTCATCCTAGCACAAGTGAGGGAAAAACTGCAAAATCTACCAGACCAGAATGAGAACAAGGATGATAGACAATCTCACACCTCTATGCCCGGTCTAGAAGGCGATGAAGAAGAAACCAAAGGTCAACAGGAAAAAAAAAACTACTGATGCTGGTGGCGTTACCAATGGATAATGGAATTTCAGAGATAATTATTATTGGTATATGATATCTTGACTGACCCTTATAAAAGCCGACAGTTATGAACTTGAACGCTGAACATGTGCAAATGCCCTGGAATGTAGGGTTGTATACTGTGTCCTGAGGCTATGCTAGTTTGGAGGCTAATTACTTTCCTAGACTTACTACCAGTACTCAGCATGTTTGAACAATATTTGACATGATTATCTCTCATGAAGTATGATTTATGTAATAACTTTATTGTACTTCTTATTATACAAGGAAGCAAATATTTAAGCATGTTATGTGCTACGGTACAAATTCTCAAGTAATGAATCTCTCCCAAAGGTTGCAAAGGGTAACACGTGTATACACCTAGATAGAAGTGTGCATGGGGAGCCATAAGAGCTGTAAGCCCGTGTCATTGGGAGGGGAAGGGAATTTTGTTATTACTATGGTGGTTAATCATAAATCACTACCGGTACCCACAACCATACTATATATATACTTGTTATCATATACTTAGACATGTGACATAGGCTGTAGACAGGAGCTATATTGGTTCATATGGACATATCCCTACATTTATGACTGGTGAGTTACCTGAAATTAAAAGGGGCTTCTCAGTAGTGCATCTAAATGCCAGAAGTATTCGCAAAAAAAAAATGACTAATCTAAAGAAGGAATTATGTAATAATCATATTGATATTATATTATTTTCAGAAACCTGGTTAAATGAGATGGACAATAGTTTGTTATATTCTTTTCCAAGATATAACTTATTTAGATTGGACAGAATAAGCCTATTTAGAGGTGGTGGCCTCTGCGAGCATGTAGATGAAAAGTTAGCATGTACAATAGAAAAAAATAAACATCTAAATCGAGACAATGAAGACATTGAGATTCAGTGGTTATTCTCTCCCATGGCGGAAGGTGAAAAAAATATATAGTTATAAATGTATACAGGCCTCCTGATGGGTCTCTTCAAAACCTTTGTGATACCAGACGAGCCTTATTTATACAAGTTGATCCATTTGATGCTTATGATGTATTTGTGTTAGGATTTATATTTTTGTTAGACTTTAATGTAAATTGCCTAAACAATAGCAATGAAAAAAAAAATAGATTGTATGAAGTATTTGATGAATTTAATTCGGTAAAGTTGTTAAATGAAATTACAACAACATCTGGTACTAATACTTGTATAGATTTAATTTTTACAAATTGTGATAATATTGTCTCTTGCGGACCATTGAATATACACCTGAGTGATAATCTTCCAAATCACTTGGTACGTAGAAGAATGTCAACCCCACATATAGAACCTTTATGGGCAGATCCTATCGTAATGTTGATCTTCAAAAATATTTGAATGATTTGAGTCACCACAATTGGACCCTTTTTGACAACTCAAATGATCCTTTTTGACAACTCAAATGATCCTTCCCAGTGTTTGGAAATTATGGAAAATGTCTTAAAAAGATACTTGGATACACAATGCCCGGTAAAAAGGTTTAAGGTTAAGGAAATTCCTAACCCATGGATGACAAATGAACTCTTGGAAAAAATGAATGACAGAAATGCATTTTACTTGAGGCAAGGACGGACGTCAGTGTCATTACCTGGTATAGAGCTAGAGTCTGTCGTAATAATGTTAATGCACAAATACAAAAAGCAAAAGAGACATATTATGATGAATTGTCTGATTCCCTTGCAAAGGATTCTAAAAAGTTCTGGACCTGCCACAAAGATATTTTACCATCTAGTAAGTCAAATACAAAAACCATTAATCTGGTGGATGAAACGGGCAAAGAAATTACTCTTGGGAATACTTCCCAATATATTAATGATTTTTTTACGCAAATTGGACCGCGCCTAGCACAGTTACATAACACCGACTTTACTTTTAAGGGGAAAAGGTGTGCCGTTGACATGCCTGACATTGAATTTACAGATGAAGAAATTATAAATTGTATAAAGGAAATTGATGTCTCCAAATCCTCAACTATTGAATACTTGTCTTCTAATGTATTTAAACAAGCTATGTTACACATGCCACAACATCTTATAAGATTAATAGGACTATGTATTAAATGGGCCAAATTTTTGAATGTGGCACATTTGGCCCTGATAAATCAAAAACAGTGAAATTCAAAATAAGTTACACTTTATTACATTCAAAGAGCAATGTCTTGGCTGCATAAAAACACCTGACATACGCAGCAACTCCTAGCGGGTCCGTTTTTATAAGCGTTCAAAGATAATCTGTTGTAATTTGTGTTACTCCCTGCTCGAAATTCAGAGACCAACTAGATATACCTCTTAACTATATCCTAGTGACTCCTAAATTCATTTACAACATCTACTAGTAAGTATGTATCATGATTCAAAAAATAAATATGTTTCTTCAAATACTTTCAGAGATATCGGATATTAAACTTTTGTCATTGACTGATTTTTCTGAGAATTTTTTTCTAAAACCCCAATTTTCATCTCACTTTGTTAAAAGGTGTCAAATAACCACCAACTTTCATCTACATTAACTTCAATATGCATACTTTAATATGCAACTACCATCTGTTCCATATCTAGCAGTAGTTTGTGATAGAACTGGTCACAAGTTGGACCACAATTTGGTTTTTTTTAGCAGGGAGTAACATGTTACTCCCTGCCCAAATTTAATTTCACCCCCCAAATAGCACAAAGTGCAAATTATGTACACAAATCTACATAAATAGATTAGGGGGACTCCATAACAAGCAAATCAAACAGTAGTAGGTGGAGTTTGATGGATATTCCTCAAAAAAATTACAACATTTTCCTATCAAGTGTTACTCTCTGCTCAAATTTCAAATTCCACCATTGATTGGGTTAGTGGGGCAAAATAACTGCAGGTGGGTAACATATAACACATTTTTCTGAATAAGTGACAAGTGCATCTATCATAAAAGCCACAAAAAACAGTAATCTTTACAATATTAGGGACATGAGATGTGAAACAGACACTTAACGTATTGGGATCATAACCAAATACTCCAGGAAGATACAGGAGTGTATAATCTATCATCAGGATATCATATATACACATTTTGATAACTGAGGGAAAGGAGAGTGAGCTTTAGCGGCAGAATCTATTTTGAGCAGGGAGTAACACACATAGGGCACGGGCAGGCAACATGCTTCAACCCCATATAACGCCCAGTCATTTAGAAATAGTGGTAAAATGTCACCACTTACCAATGGACAACATTGGTTTTTGTCAAAATAAAAGCATTTGGACCCCAAGAAAGTACATCAATGTGTGCCCTAGACCTTCATACATGTTATTAAGGTGAATTTTTGGCTGATCCCTTACCCTTTTTTGCTGTAGGAATAACAATTGTCTGTAAAATTGGACAAAAAGAGGATCAAACGATAGCTGGAAGTGTCCTTGTTGTGATTAAAAAAGAACTTAGAATTATGAGCAGAGAGTAACATCCGATCATATTTTATGGTCTACAAATGGCACAAGGAGTCAATATTCGACCAATTTTTGTTCATGATTAATTAGGGGGTGCCAATACACTATGCAAAGGAAAAATTTACTGTAAAGAAGCAGTAGAATTTGATTCATTAACCAAAATGTTAAATGTTACTCCCTGCTCAAAAATGTGTATGCTAATACACTTTAGGGCAAGGACTAAAAGATAATGGGTGTGGCCGCAACTTTTTTATACCATATAAACCCTTCAAATGTCCCTCAAAATTAAGTGCAGCATGGATGGTAGAAACAGAATATTTCATTGGTATTTTTAGGAGGTTTATTTTTGAGCAGGGAGTAACATAATGCTACCTTTATTTAGTATGAAGGGGGAGAAAAAAAATCTACCATGTACACCAGGTTAAAACTCTTTGGATCTCAGAGTTAACATATGTATTGAATTCCAAAAGTGATTTTCAGTGGTTTTGTACAGTATAAGCAGCATGTGGGGGGTGTGAAAAATTGTATTTTCTAGGGAAATACACACTTTTTGGTCTTTTTTCAATTCTGTAGACCCATAATTCAAAATGATTATGGTCCAATTTGCTCAAGTTTACACTCATTTGAAAGCTTAGGATGTTTTCTCTAGGATGATACCATAAAACACCAGGCTAGTGCATAGGTTTTGACCCTATTGGTAGGTAAAGCTTAAAATTAAAAACCCTGTAAAATGCTAAAAGTACCATTTTCAAAAATTTGGCCCATTAATATGAGTTGTATACCTGACGGCTGGAAAATAGCAACAGTGACACGGCTGCCTAAGGGGGGGGGGGCACTTGAATGTATCAAACTATAGACCAATAAGTGTTTTACCTATTCCAGGAAAATTTATTGAGCGCTTGATCCACACAAAACTTAGTGAGCATTTAGAAAATTATGATATATTATCAAAAAAACCAGGGAGGCTACCAGAAGGGTAAATCAACTTTAGATTCTATTAATGTTTTCGTAAACCACATTCTAAAAAACAGAAATTCAGGAAATATAACTTTAGCAGTCTTTATTGATATCAAAAAGGCTTTTGATTCAGTAAATCACTTAAAACTTCTGAACAAATTACAACAATATGGCATACGCAACAGGACTTTGACCCTAGTCGAAAACTATTTATCTCAGCATCAACAGTGCGCAATAGCTAGCCATGTCAGATCTGCAACCAATTATCTAAGGTCCCTTGTTTTTTCTCTTGTATATTAATGACTGTATTTCTAAACTTGATACCCATCATCAGATCATACTGTTTTATATGCCGATGACTCAGTTTTGTTTGTAACCGGTAGAAATATAAATATTTTGAGTGAGCAATTACAAATAGCATTGCAAAATTTTTCTCATTGGGCTACATCAAATAAACTGACCACGAATTCAAACTAAAATAATGACGTGTGCATCCTCAAAAAGGTTTTAACAAATTACAAAAACCTAAGATTGTGGTTGATGGTAAAACCATCATGAATGTAGTTTAGACCAAGAGCTTTACTTTACCATGTATGCACGTTCAGTTATTAAGAGCATACGGTATAAGTTATTATTATTGTACAAAGTGAGGAAATTCATGTCTAATAGAGTGAGATTACATATCTACAAAGCTCATATACTGCCCACCTTCGACTATTGTGACATATTGTATCATAGTGCTAAGGTTGAGAATCTTAATGAAATGCAACGCTTACAGAAGAAATGTTTAAAATCACGTATGGATCTCCATGTCTTAACTCTGACAGATTATATTCATAGAATTACCAAAATATCATTGTTGGAGAATAGACGGGAATGCCATGCTAAGATTCATGCACATAAAAGGTCATTAAACCCTGAATTTTGTAAAGTGAATGTAAGAGAAACTAGACTTAGCACTGCTCCAGTTTTACAGTATGACATTATTAAATACAAAGTATATGAGAAAAGTCCTGAAGTAATATCTGCCGAGTTGTGGAATGCTCTTCCAACATCACTCAGAATTGTTAAAGACCATGATAGTTCAAGTCTGTAGTCAAAACTGAAATTATAATATCCCAGATTAATCTGTGCAGTATTACACTGTAAGCCTTGGGTACCGGCACAAGAACATGGTGATATAAAAAAAAGGGGGGGGGGTGAGTGCGTTATTTTACATGTATTAAGGTAAATTCTGCTGCTGCCGTTCCTAATAAGAATATATCTCTTTACCTAATATGATAATTCCTTTCATGATGTAATCTTTGAAGGTAACATTAATATGGATCCCCAACACAACAGCTTCACTGACAGGTGGATACCATTAGCTTTTACCCAATTTAGAGAAATCTGGTTATGGTTATGGATTGATGTACATGAATTAAATTGTGGCTAATAAAGATTAAAGTATTTAAAAAAATAAAGGAGTTACAGATAGTAGACTCTGTACATTCCAGTACAAAAATACTGCCCAGGAGGCTATTCCAAAATGGTGGTACTTTACGAATGTGTTGGATTATAAATCCTCTGGGCCGCATGAAAATGCCTAGGTATTTCCAAACCATGTACTAGCAGTTAAGTGTCAACAATTTATGAGGGTAGCATTGCGTTTTAACATATTATGTGCCTTCTTGTTTTCCCGATACATAAAGGTAAAATATCTAGATAGCTTTTGACAGTGTTGGATCTATGGTTTAAGCCATCCCTACAGGTCTTGCCTTGTACTAATGCTAAAATCTGTGTGTTACTGTATGGAGGAAAAGGCTTCTAGTGCCAATGTAGAAGTTGCCTTATATTTCTTTAAAGCACAATATATCCAAGATATATCCAAACCTTTTTTTTCTTTTTATTTTCTAGGTTTTCCTTCTCACGATGCACTGATGTGCATAGTACTGAAATAACTACATGCACTGATGAGGTGAAACAAGCTATGAGCGCGTCATCCCTTGAAGGGCTTCCTAGGATAACGGTGGCCCGCAACAACCTCGATTGTAGCAGTTATCTCCTTCCTCTGTATTTGTGCAGTGACTGTATATTCTAATCTTGCTCCATATCTTAGCAATCCTCAAGTTGTTAATGTTGAGGAAAAACTTATAGTCCCAAAGGATCCAAATAGGATGGTACCATTTCCAACTGCTGCGGTATGTAATACAAATCCCTTCAGCAGCAGTCCATTTGACTTTGAAAAGAAAAACATCGCCATATCATTATGTACTTTTTGTGAAAAAGGCTTATTTATTGTGTTTTCAGACATTATTATGGTTTATAATGTATTTACAGCTTAATCATTGATTTCAAATATGAATAACGACCTATGTTCAAATAGGGATTCTGACATGACTACTAGGAATATTTAACACAATGATATCTCATTTTAAAGATCTTGAGATGAACTTTGATAATGAATTTCCCTGCAGAGGGGTGTTTTTGCTTGCCTGGTCACATATATAGCAATCTAAATTACCTATCATTATGTCCAATTGTATTTGAGTGTTGAAATCCGTATGAATAAATACTCAAACCAAAAACACACATTTATAACTGGTTTAATTGGATTGGTTTCCCTTACCAGGTCTACTCAACGCTTGGGTACGACAATCCATTGCAAAAGTAATAAGGTTCACTTGGCAAGACTACAAAGGATTGGCATGAATATCTGGGGTTTCCCTTCGCATGTCTACCTAGATATACATTAAGCTAATAGATGATGGATATCGGGGCCCTAGGGCTGTATATACAGCATATACAGCCCGTGGGCCCCGATATTCATCACCTAATAGGTTTATACCACCATTTCCTCCATTTTGTATTAATTTCTTACCTGATATCCACAGAATATTGCCAGGAGAAGATATTTTGTAAAAGCATGCGATCCGGCCCGGGTCACCGCTCTGCGCGAAGCCATTGTTTTTGTTTCTTGCTGAGAGATGAACCGCCGTGTTCACACTCACTTTTCATATGGAATCCAACCATGGCATGTTATAATATTGAAATCCCAAGAAGTTTTCGATCCATAGACGAGGAATGCGTGCTAATTTTCTCCATTTTCTTCGATATAAATAAGAATCCATTGATTTTCCAAACCGGTCCGAAATTTCCGGCGTCTTCCTCGTACGACGAGCAGATGACCTATATTTACATCCGGGCCACTGACACACTTTCGCCAGACAAGGAGGCGGGTGGGAATGGCCGGACCGCGACTCGCGTACGTTAGGAAAATCAATGGATTCTTATTTATATCGAAAATGGAGAAAATTAGCACGCATTCCTTGTCTATGGATCGAAAACGTCTTGGGATTTCAATATTATAACATGCCATGGTTGGATTCCATACGAAAACTGACTGGAAACGTAGCACTAGGACCTCAGGTTAGAATTTATTTACTTTCGCATTGGATTTCATCACCGTTCAGTGTGGCGCTATGGCTAAGGCCTTCGCCTACCACCACTGCGGCCGGGGTTCAATCCTCATACGAGTTGGCACGATTTTTCACAATGGAAAATGGCTAGATTAACTTTGTATAGCTGCCATAATTTCCAAAAGTTCAACTTGACCCCGAAAAAGTATATACCAAAAATTTCAAAAATGCACATGTGTGGTATATGCAGAATAATGCACGGCTAAACTGCATATAAACCCACCGGAAGTCCCGAAATCGTGGTATAATGGTATATATGAATAGAGGGGATTGATAATATTGGCATGAGTAGATGGGTCCCCTTTGCATATCTTCCTTGACAACAGGGGTTTCCCTTCGCACGTCTACCTAGATATACATTGGTATATATGAATAGAGGGGATTGATAATAATGGCATGAGTAGATGGGTCCCCTTTGCATATCTTCCTTGACAACAGTGATTATATGAATACATAGGTTTCTCTTGGCACGTCTTCCTAGATAGCAGTGGTGTAAATCTAGTATGGGTTCCACTTGGCACATCTACCTAGAATGAATGGCCATGATTAGCTGGGTTCCCCTTTGCATGTCTAACATAATACAAGTGGTGATATGAATATAGATGCCTTCCTTGGGCAGGGCTACCCAGATAACAGTGGTATGAAGAGATGGGTTTACCTTGGGCAGGTCTAGTATGATAACAGTGGTGTGAAATACCAGTTGTCAGTAGCCAGGTAGGGGGGATGTAGACAGCAGTGGGTGATATACAGCTGCCCTGTAGGGTGTTTCAGAAGGAAATAATGTCTACAACCAGTTGTAGGGAGATATTATTGCAGTTTTAATAGTGATCGTAGGCTTAAGACAGGTGTTTCTAAACGCTGTTTATTATGTTACCTATTTCATGACTTAAAATTAGTGCTATAGCTAATGTTGTTGTGAAACAGACAGCAGTTGTAGGTTGCCACCTATGACTGAACCAGTTGTAGACTGTAACATCATTTATAACTCTGGTTGTAAGTTATAGTTTCAATTGCAGACAGAATGTCATAGTTGAGAGGGAAATCCATCTGAGTCACATGACATATACCTTCTTGACTACACATGGTCTATCTCAGCAAACAACCTGGGGAGAGAGGGCTACTTGAAGTTGAGCTTTATGTGTCTGAGAAGAGGTCAACCCAAGGGTTATTATTATTTCGACCCCCCCCCCATCAAAGGGGTAAAATATATTCAAGCCCCAAGTCAAGGGGTCGAAAAAATTCTAGCCCCTCTCCATACCCACCCCACCCCCACCTGCTGTTAATAAAAATTATCACTGCCTTACATTGTGGCATGTTATTGATGACTAGTAGGCCTTATATTAGATATTCTGAGCATTTGGATTTGAATACATCTACAATAGATCTAGTAACTTGCCAAACTGGACAGCTGGATTGTTCCCCATTGACTTTTAGTCTTTGAAGTTTTTCCTAGGTCTTTAGTGGCTACTGCCTCCCCCCCCCCCACCCCCAACCATTCAATCAATCAAAAGTAAAATGTGACCTACTACTGTAACATTAGCAATAGCCCACACTACATAGCCTACTATAGTTACCTACTGTAGTAATCTCACTATAGTGTAGACCTGTTGTACACTGTAAAGTTATGACTGTTTTAAGAGTGATCTTAACCAAACCATAGCACAAGGAAACTCTTTTCCTTGATTTGAAGGTCTGAAAGAAGATATTAACTAATAAGAAAAGAGGTATGATATATTCTCAACATGCAGAACCCATAGGAGTTTTTCTCCCTCCTCAAAACCTAATATTTCCTGTTTGATGTGGATGAAATAGGTCCACATAAATAGGCCTCTAGAAACACCCACCACTGTGGGGTGTTTCAGAAGCAGGTAATGTTTACAACTGGTCATAGGAGATATGATAGCAGTTTTAATAGTGATTGTAGGCTTAAAACTGCATGTTTTTCTAAAGCATTGCCATTATCTTACTGTGTCTATAACTATATGACTGGCGAGAGATGATAATGGTTGCAGTTGTAAGTTTAGAATCTAACAGTTTTAGAAACAGATATTTAATGTTCATTATCATGTCCGGCTTCTGAAACACCCCACTGGGGTAGCTGTTGATGTGCGGTTAAGGGAATAGTGAGGGATGTGAACTCTCTCCCCCCCCCCCCCCACTGGCCACAGTAGTGCCCAAAGAAGGATTGAGTATGGGGAATCTGATGAGGAGAGGGGTTTCATGGAATTTTTCGAAGCAGGAGGCTATTTTTACCTGTCCTAACTTATGTAAAGTAATCAATCATACTATTCATTTGCTTTAGAATTTGATATCAATCACGACCACAACGACCTCTAATGGGGATCTCAAGTGGAAGAGGGCAGCAGAAGGTCTCTGATTTCTTGAACAATGGGAGGGGGTGGCTGTGAAAATTAGGACGCTTTATAACATGCTGTCAAATGCTAAAGAGGAAAGAGGGAGGGGCCCGGGGAGGGGCCACAGTTTTGTAGTTGGTACCTCAATAGAGAGGTCCGTTCCCCTTTCCCATTGGCTGGTGAGTGTCTTAGGTCAAGGAACTAAATCCATTTCCTCTTTGTTTCTATATAGCAAAACACACAAAAACAGCCGCCTAAAATGTTTGTTGGTAAAAGTTTCAACCATAGCAGGAATCACTCATCCCTCATACACAATGTGACAGAATGTTGGATAAGCTTAACCCTGAAAATCTTAAATAAGTATTTATAACTATAGCTATAACTTTAGTTGTATCTTGTTCTGAAACAGCTAAAGTTATAGTTTACAACTGAGATATAACTGGTGAGAGATAAGAATGGTTGTAGTTGTAAGTTTAGAGGCTAACCGTTTTAGAAACAGATTAATGTTCATTATCATGTCCAGCTTCTGAAACACCCCACAGGCCAGGTAAACACAGGAGGAGGAGGATGTGGGAGGGCTACTGGAGGAGGAGGCCTGTTCACCCCCTATATTAGTGTTGTCCACGGCAGTAGGAACACCTATATCTGTATACCCTATCGACCTGGAGACTATGTGATAGCCATCTGTTGGTGAACTCGCTGATCTCACGGGGAGGATTACCACTTTTTTTTAACTCAAGGTAAGTACAATTTGATAGACAATGTCAGTGCATATGTTTTTTTGGCGGCAGGGTGAGGGGATGGGTGGGGTTGTGAACATGTGCTGTTGTATTCTAGCAATATCAGGCCCACATGGACGTTTCTTGAAACCAACAGGTGGCATTATAAATCCCACTAACAAGGGTTAGAATTAGAGAGTTACAGATGGCCTGACATTTTCTACAGATTGACAGATGACATTTGTTTAGGACCCCAGCCACAACCCCCCCCCCCTCACCCTAAACGTCGAATCACACTTATTGGCAAATTATTACAGTTATTTTTTTACTGGAACTGAGCAATACATTGAAGCCTATACAGAAAGTGGAATTGTATACTTTTATGTACAATGGGACAGCATTATTTTATATAAGAGTAAAGTTGGTGTTTCTAAAAAATGTCTATACATCAAGCATCTGAAGGTTTACTATGCCTCTGCATTTTCCTCCTTTTAGTTCAAATGTAGTGAGAAAGTCCTAGACAATTCATTCACTTATAGAGTCCTTATAGGTTAGACCTCGTAGTCTGAATACAGAACCAATAGCAAGATAACGTACAACCCTCGTGTGAAGCCTGCAGTCAGACACTGTCTATATTTATCCCAACCCACGTGGCTCTGATACAACTCACCAGCGGTTTCTCACTGCCGCCATTTGTTGACAAATTCATACACTACCCTGAAAATTGGAATCCATAACTTTAACATACTAGCCTACTAGTACTAGGCCCACATCATGGCTTGTCATAACACTCATGGCATTTTTCTATAATTCAGGTAGTTGTAGCTAGATATAAAGGATGTTTCGGTTGCTGCAACATATTGTAGCTGCAATAAGTTTCTACATTGATACCTTTGCCCTTCAGGTTTTGCATATATATATATATATATATATATATATATATATATATATATATATATATATATATATATATATATATAATATATATAACTTTCTCTGCTCATACTACCTCATAGTACTTTGTGACTCAAAGGCTAAAAGTATGAATATCATTTTATCCAGATGAAAAATTGATTACCATAATAAAAATAATATATCTGTGATTATTCTTCTCCATGGAAATGCACACCATTACATTTTGTAAGATATAAATATGAAACACTACTAATCCAATAACGCATGCCGCAATGGCCCGTTTAAGCACAAGGATAGTACCAGTCTCAAATAGCCATTGGGGTAATGGGGTATTGAACTAAAAAAATATCCAATTTGATATGCATCGGTCTCAAACAATGGTCAAGGCTACAGGAGTATTGAAATTTAGCATGCCCAGGCATTTGAATGGGCCACTACAGTACCAAGGATGCCGCTGGTGTCGCATGGTGGAGCTCCGGCATATGGTTTGAGGCAATGCCAATTGACTCCACTACATGTGGACAACTACAAGTGTGGGCATATCCGTGTTGGTATCATAAAAGGTAGCATTTATATTGTGAAGTCTTTATCATGGTGTGGAATGTTACAAGTCTTTATTCCTGATGGGAATATCTCACAAAAACCATGGTATAAAACGGTAATAATGTTAATCTCAAGCTTGCAGAGCCTCATGCTAGGGAGAGGCCAATATTAGTCGTTGGTGATGTTATCTATATAATATGTCCTTCAAAACTAGTTACCAGTTTTAGTCAACCGATCGAAGGTACATTTGGGACAGATATTTGCCATTTCCTGCCCAATATCACAGTATAGAACTGGGAAATACAATAAGCCCCTACTACTTACCATTCGCAATGTGCTTTTATATTTACTTTTACCCCCAGCCTCCGTGCTTGTTCCCGCTGGGAATAGTTTATGAAACAGTAATTTGGACAATTATAACTTATTTAACTAAACAATATCTACTCAACCCGAGAAACATATTCATAGTTGTCATCATTAAAGACCTGCCCAAAGAATAGCAGTCCACAACTGTCTTTCAAATATTAGGGATATAAGGAAAAACAAGGGATGAAAGAGTTTCAGTGATTGTGTTGTTTAGGTGTGGCTCCTGCTTATTATGTAATACCAGTGAGTGAGTAAGTGAGTGAGTAATAGATGTTTAACGCCATTTCGACAACTAAGGTCATATTCACGGCGAGAACAATATTACACATTTTCACAGAGGAATGTGTGGGTGCCCACCGATATGTGCACCACACACATCATGAGAGAATAGGAAAGAGGAGAAATAGACCCTTTTTAGGGGGCTAGGAAAGCCCATGAAATACCAGAAATGTTAGTATCAGGGGTTGACTGCATGAAAGGTTCTTATGTATATCATAATGATATAGGGTTAGGGAGAGCTGTTGTAGCGGTGTAAGTACTGATCTACACCTGCAGTGGCAAATGAAGTGACTCTCACTATGATAACAGGAGGTCCCACTTCAATATCGTGTGCAATGCTTTCTGGATGGCTCTCGGGCCAAAATGAGCTTGTATGATGTTTGGGTGCCAATTTTGAATAATGAATCTGGCAATGCCTTTTTGATTGCCATGTCGATGAAGCCCAAATCAATTCACCAGACACCTTTATCGCCCAGCTTAGCAAATCTATATGAGGACATATATATAGTTGGGCAGTGATAATCATATGGGGGAGGTGGCCAACATGAACTAGAGCCTCTGTATATTGTGCTACCCCCAGGTGTTGGAATGCTGTACTACTTCCAGTACATGTCCTATTATGTGCTGCTGTATATGATGTATGATTCTGAAGCTATGCTGGAGGACCCAGATATAAATCTAGCAAAATTATTCCTGTTCCCCAGACATATATAGCAATACAAAAGGCATTGTTATATTAACTATGCAGCATTGGCACTCATCTATCTCATGGGCTGACAGCCTTCATTTAGATTGGATCTTTTGAAAAGATGTCATAATAACAATATAAACATGTGCGATGTGCATTAAATGCTAAATCACTGTCTATACAATAATCAATGTTGAGCATTTATGATTTATATCTTTTGTGAGGATATAGTGCCATTTTTTCGGGGAATTTGGTGGGAATATGGTGTCATCAATTTAACCTCAACTTTAACATAATCGGCGATGTAAACATTTGCATGTTTGGGACATAATTCATCTGTAATTGTATGAATGAACTCCTTCATCATTCAATTCGATAACCCTCTGTGAAAAGTCTCTGTCCATCATCTGATATTGGATATATAACTTTGCTACGCTATAATGTAATTTGTGTGTTCTATCCGGGTTTGATGAAATGGACCAGAGACAACCACTTTGTAAAGTTTATCAATGCAATGCTCTAGCGTATTGCTCATCATGCAATCTATTTTGAGACATTTTTATCCTAAATATGCCATAAGTTAAATATTAGGTGCTGAATTTCTTGTAAAGAGGTTGCCGTTTGAGAGCTTGTAAATGGAATAATGTATGAAAGTGTTAGAGTCATGCTTTTTTACATGACTGCTGTTTCTTCAATAACACTAAACTGCTCAATTAAATATATTGATGTAGCAGAATTCTGTTGCATTTTGTTGCAGGTATTTCTTACTTTTTACATGTGTATACATTCATATCATTGCTACATATACATCGGGATCCTGTATTAAAGAATATGGTATCAATTCTGTATAATACGTTATGCACCTGTCACTTCTGAAGATAATGTGATGTTTGAAATTGTTTATTCTTTATTCTGATAATAAAACCTCTGAGTATACATGCTAGATCTTTATCTGAATTCATCGAAAAACAAACATGGTACACGACATTTCCGCAAAGTATACTTTCTATTATAATAGAAAGTATTGAGGTATCATTGAAATGGATGAGGAAGTCTGGACTACAAAACCCAGCATATCATTGATTATTGGTTTTGGTCTATCTTTGGGCTTGATGTGAAGAAATGAAATGAATTTTCAGAGTAGAGTTGAGAGGTACATGCTTATTTCAATGAAATTCCCCACCCAAGGAAAGAGATGGTAAAAAAATGATGATGATTTTCCATTGGCATTTCACAGCCATACAAACCCATACAAAAGGAATGGATACAAATGAAAGGGACACACAATTTTAAAATGCTCTTTGGTCTTGAGTTATCAAGTGAGTACTTCACAAGGCTAGGGCTGCATCAATACATCATGCCGACCATGTACAAGGCCCATTCATTTTTCATATGGTTGATATAGGTAATGAAATGAAAAACAGATTCACCCCCTGTGGTAATGCATGAGTGAATCTGTATTTCATGGCAAATTTGTGGAAGGTAACCTCAATGTATATGGGCGTTTTTATGTTAATCTACCCTACAGGTATATTCAGTTTACCTACAGGTGCTGTAATGGCACATTTTGATCACAGAGGAACATGAACCTGGGTGAGGTCCTGTAACACCTTTAAAAGTTCAGTCCACATGCACTGACAGCTAGACTAAGCAAAGTTTGTTTGGGGTCCGAGACCAAACTCCTTGAACCAAAGTCAGAAAATTCAGATAAAATGGTTCAAAGAGTTTCTAAGTAGTAAGGAACCATTATTTCAATTCTAGATGCTACATCCATCACTGTCTACTGTATTCTATCTCTTTAATTTATATAATTCCTTTTTAAACTACACTGTAAAAAGATGTCGAAATAGTGGTGCATTCCTCGTCCCAAAGTTGCAAGAGCCTGGGGCTTCTTGTAAAAACGACACTGGTGCAATGCTTTGCAATTATGGTGGTCCACTGTTCAGTTTTACGAGGATCCGTGGTATATTCAACAGTTATTATTTACAGTTCATCCTAAGGTGCGCAAACCCAGATGACTATTGGAAATAGATTGTAAAAGCCCTATTTTGGGACCCGTGTCTACATTTTTAGGTCTAGCTATATTTTACTTGCGTCTAAACCTTGAATGTATCATTGCAAACTAAGCACAAAACTAAGTTTCAATAAAAGGGATTTTTTTCAGACGTACTATACTTGAACTCTATCAGTACAAGTATCCATATCTAATGACATTTTCTTCTTTTGTTTTACAGAACATATGTGAGGCAACTTTCGGCGAGTCATTTTCTCACCATCATGGATGCTTGTGTGGAGGTGGCAAAACAAGCAATGAGGGCTTCGTCCCTCAAAGGAGTATCACGAATAATGTCTGCTCGTACAGGTCTTCACAGGGCAGTATGGAGCACTGCAGTAATCTGCTTTCTCGGAGTATGCATGTTAACAGTATCGCTAAACATTTTAGCCTTTTTGGAATATCCAAAGGTTGTGAATGTTGAAGAGAAGCCAATAGATTTCAAAGACCCAAATGGGACTGTGCCATACCCTACAATAACTGTGTGTAATCTAAATCAAATTAGTAGTAACCTATCTGCATTTGAGCATAATGGCATTCCTCTGCCAAAAGACTACTTTAAGAAGGTTCATGAAGTATTATCTTGCAAGAACTGCTCAAAAAAAAGGAGAGAAACAGTTGAAATGGCTAAAACCTATCTCCTGACATCTAGAGGATACTACCAGCATCTAGGAATGGATGCAATGAGAAAAGTTGGAAACCCGCACCTTGTTCTAAACTGTAAAGTCTATACGATGTATGGGACAGCGGGCAAGGTATCCACCTGTGAGGAACAATCAATAATAAAGTCTTATATAAACCCTGATGCAGGCATATGCTATACGTACAGCAACAAGGTATCAAATAAAGAAAGGATTGTTGGTTTTAGTTTCATCTTATATCTTGACAGTGGGAAGGACAATTTATTTAATGAATTTCAACCTGATTTCATCCCTCCAGCCACCTCTGGGGTTGCAATATATGCCTCTGATCCAAATACAGTCCCAAATATTCTAGGGACTTTAGCTCTTGCTTCACCCGGCATGTCAACTTCGATATACATAAAAGCCACTCGAATAGATAGGCTCCCAAAGCCATATTCACAAAATGACTGCATTGATGTTGATAAACATGATAAGGTGCCATACCTTGATAAAATGTTTAATTATGATTCAAATACTTGTTTTGGTGATTGCACTGTGCAGTATGTGATAGAAAAATGTAACTGTACAGATCTGTGGCTGGTGCAAAACCCTGAGATAAAACCTCCTACGTATGATTACTGCAGCTCTCTTAGACTCCCACGAGACAAGCTATGTGACAATCTGGCATGTTCTGAGAAGCAAAAATCACATGCATATAATCACTGCAGGGAGAAGTGCAAGGAACCTTGCAGTGAAATCAAATATGGGTTTAGACATACAACCGCTAAATGGCCACTTCCCGCTCAGATTGGATCATTTTATGCAAATGTTATACAGAAAAATGTTCATCTTCGGAATAAATTTGGCCATCTTGAGAAAATAGCAAAGGCAATTGAAATTGGAGACCCCTCAGTCACAGATTGGGACAGGACGCGTCTATCAAAGGCAATAGATGAGAACTTTGCCATGGGATCATTCTATCTGTTAGATCATTATTACACACATTTTGAATCAAAACCCAAATTTACAGCTGATGCCCTAATTTCTCAACTTGGGGGTGCCTTTAACCTTTGGTCAGGGATAACAGTCGTCATTATAGTTGAATTAATTGATTACATTATCACAGTTTACAATCTGCTCAATCAAAAGGACAAAAAGCAGGAATCTGTACCATTGCAATCAGGCCCTAATACTAACCCAAACCATAATACAGACAGCAAGGATTCTATCAATTCTGAGTGATACAAGTACAAATGCATTCCAATGACAATGACTGTGTAAGGGAAGGGATTTTGCATTGCTTCACAGGTTGACCATCGGGGCGGTCACACCACTGCAGATGGCATTGGCGGCGTTGCATTGGCCATATCAATATGAAACCTGTGTTATAGAGTCCAAACTAGCCCAGCAGCTTGCTCCACCAAAAGCTAACAGTGTTACACTGAAAAAAAATATTCTTACTCAATTGAGTCTGGTTCTAGACTCAGGCAATGTCGCCAAAGTGAGTATCATTTGACACTTAGCCTGATCCTGGGTTGATACTCAGGCAGAGCCAGAGTATATAACCCCAGGATCATTAGGCATCAGGATGTGCCAGAGTGTCACTCCAGGATCAGGCTGAGTCTCAAAACATACTCATTTTTGCGACATTGCCTGAGTCTGTATCCAGACTCCAGTGAGTGAGAATATTTTTTCAGTGTAGCTTTCCTGTTGCAAGCAGCTGCGGCCAGTGAAATACGGCAGAAGCCGCCAGCGTAACCGCAGCTTTATTCACACAGTAAGGTGAAATACGACAACACAATTTCTGTCTCTTTTTGTGACTATAGCTGTGAGAGTGGTGAGTTGTATCTTGTTGGTCTAAATCAAGTAATTTGGAGAAATCATCAACCAGCAGGGGAATCTGAATTTTTTCCAACCCCGGTTTTGGGCCAAAGACTTTTCAATTCAATCTAGGTCGGCTACTATTGGAGTTATGTGTATGGTTGCTTATTGTAGTATAATCTTTGGATATACTATTTCTCTCTTGTGATTCTAATAACAGGGTCCTTTGTGATTCTGAATCACTGATATGCCAATATGAAGGAGTCATTCCATTTTGTGTACTGTGACACACATAAGCTACCTGCACAACTGTATTTATTTGCTGATTGCTCAACCCCCTCCCCCTTTTAATGTGCCACAATATAACCATTGAATGCAGCATAATGATAGCTAGATTTTGTAAAGTGCTACATGTACTATGTGAATGTACTGAAAGTTGCTCTCTCATTACATAGGTCTATAAGCTAAATGATAACCTACACAATCATAATACATTATGTACCCCCCAAACATATGATACCTATACTTGCACTCCAATACATATTTCAGAGTTCAGCTGGAATCTCACATTAAAATTGCCTTTGCATTACATTGTTTCCAGAGGTGTATTGATAAGCTTATACTTAAGAGACGATATGATGCTTATCTATAGATGTGTCCCAAACAGATAAATCATACTGTGTTTGGTTTTTCTTTTTGTTTCTTTTCTACAAAAACAAAAGCTGAAACTCTTGCCATTTCTAATAACTTACCTTGACAAGTCATTTTAATTCCCTGCCCATCTGTAACATTTAACAACTTCTGATTTTGATTCTTCCACTTTCTGTGACTCACAAGTTCGATCCTCACTTAACCATTGATTTCTCCTTGATTTACAAAGACCCAATACATCCCTGAGGCCTACACTGTAAAAAATAACTGCTTAATCTACCAGGCATCCTTGTAAAACTGAACAGTGAACCACTGTATTTATATAGTAGGGGTCAGTGTAGTATTTACAGTGTAGTATTTACAGTGTAGTATTTACCGTGTAGTATTTACAGTGTAGTATTTACAGTGTAGTATTTACAGTGTAGTTTTTACCGTGTAGTATTTACAGTGTATTATTTACAGTGTAGTATTTACAGTGTAGTATTTACAAGAAGCCCCAAGTGAAAAGAACGACAGATCTCTGTCAACTTTGGGAAGAGTATTCTTTAGTTATTTTGACTTTTTTTTTACAGTGTACAGACCTGTGCTCAAAATGAGCGATTGTATCAGCTTTGCCAATATTAGCCATTCATCCAGCTCAATGCATATCCTCACATATTGTGTCAATGGATTAATAAAGGCCAGTGAAATAAATTTGTAACAGCAGTCTGCCTTCTTTGCTTTAGACATATTATGTGAAGTGATCAAACCAACAGTCGCCACAGAATTCAGTTTACCTGTCCTTAAAGCCCCACACTGAAAGGAATTTCTTACTCATGTGAGGCTGGATCCAGACTCAAACAATGTCACAAAAATGAGTATGATTTGAGACTCAGCCTGATCCTGGGATTATAGTCTAGCAGACCCATAGTATCACCCCAAGATCAGCCTCAGGATCTGCTGAGTCTGGATCCAGCCTCACATGAGTAAGATGTTTTTTTTCAGTGCAGGGTAGTTTTAACAATGTGATATCTACAGTAGTATATCCTTTTTTCTGCACATCTTTTGATATATATATTCAATATATTCTCGACAGGTGTGCAGCTTATAGATGGGTATTTAGTACTATAGAGCAGTATACTTAAACTTACCAGGCCCAATTGGGCCCCAGATATGGTTTTTAGCCTTCTCCCAAAATGAGAGTATGGATAATATGTGGGCGACTGATACACAGGGATTTATGGTAGTTCCTATACTCATTTAAGCCCTCATTCCCTTGACCCTAACGGATGCATTAATGTAAAGATATGCAAAAATATGATAAAACCGAATCCAAACACCTCATAAGATTTTTTACAACACAGGGTTCAAACTTGTAGCCTTAAATTGCCATGCACATCTGACTGGCATAAGTGAAAAGACATTCAATAACCCCACCTGATACCGTATTGAATCAGCCAAAGTAAATACTCCCTCCTGTCGTAATTAATACTATGTAAATTTGTGTGCAGTTACTAATCAATGAAATGTAATGCCTTCAATTGTTTCCACGACAAACATTATTTATTATTCCCATAGCAACTAATGCACATATTTCGTACAGAGCTGTTAACCTTTACCCCTTTAAAGGTCAATTGAACATTAGTGCATCATGTGCCTTGGTTGTCATGATACTACACCCTTGGTGCATCATTACGCCACTAGGAGGCTGTGTCGACCCACATGGTCAGTTAAAGGGCTATATATAAAGTTTCCCATGAAATAAGTCCTATTTTCATGAATGCAGCTAGTTACTCAACAAAGCTCCATTTAGTCAGAGTGGTAAACTAACCTAATAGGCTAATTGTAAAGGGTAAAGTGGCTCAGTGTGTATCCCATAAATCAGCCTCTGTGTTTACTTAGGAAATGACATAACACACTGTCTCACACCCTGTCTATTACCATGTGTGATAGTTACTGGTGAGTAATGGAGTAGCCATTCATCATCAGCAGGGGGTAGGGTAACAGAGAGGTGGAAAAAATATTTGACCCCTGGAGGGGGAAATTATCCATGAAAAGTTTCCATGGCCTAAAAAGCAGATTGGGGAAAGCAAATCATTGACTAAAAACAGGGTTATCGTTCACTCATCTCCACTCCTGCCCCCTTGATAAATGATGATCACTCCCCAATACACACAGTTAATTTAGTTGCAGGGTTGAGTACACTAAGGAAGGTCTTTGATTCACCTTCCATTTAGCAAAGAGTTTGGACACGACTAGCCTCCCTCAATTGCAAAATAAGAAACAGGAGGTGATAAACCCAGTGGGGAATCCAGGATTTGAAAAAGAGAAGTATGTTCCTTCTATGATTTTTTTTTAAATAGGCATATTCTTTACTAAAGGACAAAAGAACTTTGGTAAAGGTTCATTATGCATAGACTTTAAAGTACATGTGTTCGGTAGAATCTATACTGAGATCTATACTTTTTTCAAGTTTGAACATTTCTATATTGACTGAATGTGTCATAACAATGAGCGTTTTAT
Organism: Acholoe squamosa; assembly: GCA_949317995.1. NCBI lineage: Eukaryota > Metazoa > Annelida > Polychaeta > Phyllodocida > Polynoidae > Acholoe > Acholoe squamosa. The sequence continues at coordinate 13,983,588 of OX439042.1, forward strand.
GAACAGCCAATTATATATAGATGAACAAAATGAATGTGTAAATATAAGAATAAATATTATATAAATAATCTTAACATTGACCAATTTGAAGTTTTGTGCATCACCTTTTGTCTTATAAAACAATATGTATGTATATTCCTAATTATTTTTACCTACTTCAGGAAGAAAAAAATATGGATAAATACAGAGAGGAACTAACACGTGCTATGAAGGTTTCCAGCTTAAAGGGTGTAAATAGGATCCTTTCAGCAACCAATTCATTCCGCAGGGGTATTTGGATAGTAACTGTGCTATCATCTTTTGCCATGTGTCTGTTCAATGTATCCTTAAACATTCAGACCTATCTAAAATACCCAACAATACTGAATGTGGATAAAAAGGTGATAGATTTTAATGATCCAAATGGTACTATCCCAATTCCAACCGTGGCTGTGTGCAGCCTGAACCCGCTTGGCAGTAATTTGTCTGTGTTTAAACAGACTAGAGTACCCCTACCTAAGGACTACCAGAAAAGGGTACATGAATTAACATCATGTAACAACTGTTCTACACAACAGAAAAGGCTTGCAGGTGGATTGAGGTCAATGCTGCTGACTAACAGGGGCTACTACATGTATGTTGGCATGGAGGCTATGGCAGCAGTGGCAAGCAAAGACCTCATACGCAAATGTCATGTTTATACCTACATTGGTTCATCATTGATAGCATTTCAATGCAAAATGTTCACCACAAGTTACTCCTTTATTCACCCTGACACAGGTATTTGTTATGTCTATGAAGCTCTGCCAATGTCAGAAAACCTTTTGTCATCCCCTGTTGTAGGCTACAGTTGGACAGTTCACTTGGATAATCCTGTCTCCAACCCAAACAATCAATACATGCCAAGTCACACCCCAGCAGCAGCATCAGGTGTTAAAGTTGCAGTTTTTAATCCTTTAGTCGTCCCAAACATATTTGCTTCAGAAGCAATTGCTGGTGCAGGTAAATTAACAAATATCCAGCTGGAAATCACCCGAGTTGATAGACTATCACCACCATACTCTGAGAGAACTTGTTATGATGTTGATGAGGTTGACAGGATTTCATATTTTGAGAGGGAGTATCTTTATGATCCAATCAGCTGTTACACAAACTGTTCAATAGAAACCATGATTGAACTTTGCAACTGCACGGATATTTCCTGGTTAAAGAACCCTGAGAGTGAGGTACCAACATTTGAGTATTGTATATCTGCACACCAATCTATCGACCAGATACATAGAAATTTCAAATGCAGAATTAATTCTAGGGACAGAGTCATATCCAAATGTGATGAAAGATGTAAGGAACCTTGTAAAGAGATTAGATACTCGCTTTCCTCAGCTTCAGCTAAGTGGCCACTTCCATCCCAGGTCGGGTCATTCTATGAGAACGTTATTAATGAGGATGCAGTTCTTAGGGAGAAATACCACAAGTATATTGACATAGGAAAGGACATGGCAACTGGGAGTAGCAATGTCTCAGATATGGAAGCAGTACTGGCATCAAGAGTGATTGAAGATAACTTTGCTGAGGTAACATTACAGCTGTCCGATATCTACTACACCCATTATGAATCTAAACCACAAATGAGAATATGTGACCTTATTTCGCAGCTGGGAGGAACACTGAATCTGTGGTCAGGTATAACATTTATGGTCTGCATTGAAATCTTTGAGGTGCTCATCAGCATGCTTGGTCTGTTGCGGAATGGAAACGGTGTGATCCATGCTAGCCACAAGGAGAAGAATTCCAAGACATTTCTGCATAAAATTAAAGTGGGTTCAAAATCAACTGGACACCATTAGATATATTTAAATGCCTGATAGGGTCACCTCTGTAAGGTAATTCTGCAAAGGGGTGTTCAATAGAAGATGGGGAGCATAGATTTATTTGGCTGTTGGGGAACGGAATTAAACAGCATAGATGCCAGCCAGAAGGAGAAGCATTCTAAAAGTGTGGTGAACATTTAGATATAACTAAATATCTAAAAGGATCAGCTAGGTAAATCATTTCTAAAAATGTGGAATACGTCGGGTGGAGGAGAAAACTTCTCTTTGTTGAGTCTTTTACATTTGGCACGATTAGCCCACATATCCTGACAATCCAGCCCTTTAAACTCCTAGACTCTCACACCACATCTTTTCCATTCCTATATATATGGATTGTAAACTGGTACACTTTTGCAAGGAGAGGTAGGGAGAAACTAGAGTCTTGTGAGTAATTTGAAAGGAAATCCACAAGAAACATACGAGGGATGTACATGGTCTATTACGTGGATAACATATTTTACATTTACTGACCATGTATTTATATCATTTATCACAGGGGACGAGCTGCCTAGGGTAGAAGCAACATTTTTACTGATGCTTCTGTACATACAGGAGGTGACCGGATTTGGTAATATAGTCTTGAACCTAGAAGTACTCAGCATGGGGCGGGCTTCCCTAGCCCACTTAAAAGGGTCTATTTCTCCTCTTTCCTATCTCCTCGGATGTGTGTGGTGCACATATGCGTGGGCACCGGCACATTCCTCTGTGAAATTGTGTAATGTCGTTGTCGCCATGAATATGACCTTAGCTGTCGAAATGGCGTTACTCACTCACTCAGCATGGGGACATCTAGTTGGGAAAAGTGGAACTAGAGAAAACAAGTGTCATACACCTGTGAGCCCAACATTACCCAGTATTCTACACCACACTGCTTTGTTCCTATATACATGTGCATATTGATCCGGTTTTGTGATTATAATGAATAGTGTTGGCTCTATCTACCTGATATATCCCCCGTCTTGAACCTTAACAATTCTATTTTGCCTTGCTGTAATGGACATGATACTTGATCCTTTATAGTTATATTTATTGATAGTCACTCACATATTAACTATCAAACTGTACATATTTTGACTTCAAGAGATCAAATTGCACCTAAAGTCGGACACCTCAGACGAGGAATGGCCCTACAGTCAGACACCTTGTTATGGTGAATATCTCCATATAAAATATGCTGTAATTGCACATAGGATACCTTCAAAACTCCAATCTACAATTTTGATATCCAATGCATTATACAATGCATCAGATAGGCCTGGTTCCTGCCCTTATAACAGCAGATGTGTCCAAGCCATTTATTTGAAGAAGCAGCGCTGCAAAGTGTTATAAAAAATATTTAGATCACCAGAGTGTGGCCTATATACATTACATATAATACATTTCTTACTTGTGCCCTTTATTGATAGCAACCATTGAACGTCAATATGATTATTACTCCGATTTAGGTGGTTGAACATATTATTAGTACAAGATACACCTTCATCTACATGGGCACATAGACCTCCTCTACCTCAGGTAGACAGATGATCTCTTCCTCGGGTAGACAAAGTTTGCCTTCTGTACCCCAAGTGCATAAGAGATCTCTACCTCAGATGGACTATGAATTGCTCGTCTACCTGAGGTAGTGCAGGAACTGCTTATCTACATCCGGTAGACAACTGCTTATCCACCTCAGGTAGACTTTGACCTGCCTTATTTTTTTTAAAAAGTTTTAACTTTATTTAGCCATAAATTATGAATTCAGTACATCAATGAACAAATTTCAAATGTATGTAACAGTTTTAACATGGCGACTCTATGAACCTCAAGTAAAGACAAAAAAAAAAATCAATTACCAAGATGTCATAAAGAATTTGGTTGTTTCAATCCACCAATTATACTGATACCTAGGTCTAGAGTTACTAGGCATAAACTCCTTATATGGCTAATAAGTTAATGAACGGTCGTCATTCTAAGAATGTTGTCTTAATCGTATCATATAAAGGATATTATTACCACATATTAATTATAAGGCATAGTGACTTATACAAGTTCTTTCAATAGCAGCATCATTTCTACTTTAGATTCTTTTAATTTTCTAACCCCCATCCCCAGACTGGCACTGTAACCACAACTAGTCATGGCTTTATATTTATAAGTTTTGCAATTATATTTCTGGGATGAGGGAGTCAAGCTCCTTCTTACAAATGAGCTTGAATTCCTCCCGGCTGCGTACATTCCATAAAGTAACAGGTAAATTATTCCAAACCTGTGCACATTTGACCTCAGGTGATTTTTGGTAGCTGTACAATTTATTTTGTTATATTTTAGAACTGGGGCAGCAGAAAATCTAGTCACCCTTACTTTTTGTTCCAGGAAATCCTCATTACATTTTTATGGGCGATCAACTTAATATGATAATTTCTATGTGAGTCTAACTTGGGTACCACAGCTTTACTATGTACATAATCTGTAGGGGTCAATAAATGCATATCAAAACACGTTTTCAAACATTTGTTCTGAAGTCTTTGTAACTCCTCTAAATAATCTGTCTTTGCCTCACTATATAGAATGTCACAATTATCAATAATTGGCAAAACATGCATTTTGTACATTAGAAGTCTAGCTTCGTGAGACAAATATTTCCTTGTTTTATATAATAGTAAAGATTTGAATCTTACATTATTAACAACAGACCTCAAATACATGTTGAAGCTTAGTTCAGGATCAAGTGTGACCCCTAAATATTTATAGCTGGCCATATTCATCGGTTGCTTGCCATTGACCATTATTTTTGGTTTTTGAATTTTCTTTAACTTAATCGAAGAAGCAATAGTCATAATCTTTGTTTTAGATTCATTCATGGTTAATTTGTTTCTAGAGGCCCAAATTGAGAAATTTTGTAAGGTAATTTATTTGATAGTGTTCCTAAATCCTTACCCGAGACATACAAAACAGAGTCATTAGCATACAACAGAGTTTCATGAAGATCAGTAGAGGATATACAATCATCAACATACAATAAAAAGAAGAGAGGACCCAAAATTGACCCCTGTGGTACTCCACAACATAAAGCTCTACACATCTTACATGGTTCGCTATGGAACATTGTTGTCTCCTGGAAAGGTAATTTTAAGTGTTAGATTTCTATTTCGTACCCCATATTGTTCTAGCTTTTTTAATAGGATTAAGTGATTTACAGAATCAAAAGCTTTCTTTATATCAATGAAAGCTGCCAACGTGATATTGTTATGATTTCTATTACAAAGTATATCATCAACTAACATAGAAATTGTATCTAATGTGGATTTCTTTTCCTGGTAACCGCCCTGTTTTTTTGTCAAATTGTTATATTTTAATAAATGAGCAGTCAATTTGTAATGATATTACAATTTGCTAGCTCCTCTTTAATTTTTGTAATTTTATTTCTCATACTTCTGGCATTTAAATGAACCGAGAAACCTTTCTTAAACTTGTTTTTAAGATTCATGTAATATAGTGGTCAGACAAAATACCACCATTTATTTCAACGCAAGGTTTATACGGTACCGGTACATCTCCATATCCTACCAGACTCCTTCAACACAACATGCCCGCTTCCAGAGCTTTATATTAAAATAACCCATGAAAACCCAGAAACCGACCCACCACAGGCTTACAGCTCTTATGGCTACCCGTGGGATCATTTAGTTTGGTTATATCTATGATCCCCTTGATTTGCACTCTATCACCTTCAAATCATGAAACCAAAAAAAAAGAAGCATATTATGGTCAGCAATCACATACCGTAGCATTTGTTATATGGAAAATTTTACATTTTGAAGCACACAAAAAATTAATAGATACATCAGTCATTTTCTGGCTCAAAGGTTGGGTTCTAGTGGAGTTTTCCCCCTTAATATTGTCCCTAGTGCATTGTTGGGCTTGACCAAAGTGATACTTTACCCCCCCCCCCATACAGGATGAAAACTAGCCTCATAGAATACCTGATTCTTATTGGTCAACATATAGGTTTTCATACAGTCAAGTTTAAACTTGGATTTCGTTCTGGAGTTGGTGTAATCTTCTTCCTTCATACATTATCTCTACCGGGTCCTCCATGTTCATCATTTTTGCTGCGACCTCATTCTGCCCACAGGCTTGTGCCTTCGCCACCTGGTATGCATGCTCTGCACTGTTGTAGTCAAAACCTTTGGGATTAAATTCACATCTATATAAGTTAGACAGACGGTGGTGCTTTGATTTAAACATTAGACTATTAGGGGTCTTAGCTTCCATGGCACTTTGCATATTCAAGTCAGGATATGGCATTTGGAGTAGTTGCGAATGATAAATTGTTTTTTCTCAAGAATTGAAAGCGCTGTCGAAGTTGTACATTGTAGCCTTTGCGCTTGGCCAGATAGTACATGGCCCTTAATTCAATAAATTCCTTCTGTTCTTTTTCATCCAGCTCGTCACCCACTGAGACATACTTGTATAAAAGCTTACCCTTGAGGTTTTTGAGCAGCTTCATAATTTTCCCTTTTGTTTGAGCATTTTTGAAGACAATTTTAATCTGGCGATGTCTTTGTATACCACCTCCATGGGTGCCGCCATCTTGGATCAGTGTACTTCTGTCTCCCACGCGACTGCAACTTTCAATGCTATTGAATCAACATTCAATTTAATATCCCGTAGGAATTGAGCAATTTTCACAGTAAGGTCTTCATCCTCACCTTCCTCTAGTCCTTTAATTATTAGGATTTTTTTTTTTGAGTTCTAAATCCATTTTTCAAACCGCCATGTATGTTGTAGCAAAAGATCGGTCTGGGCTTTAGCGCTGTCTAACTGGATTTTAATGGTGTCACTAGCTTCGCATACAGATTTTGACACTGTATCCATCGACCCTTCTGTGGTGGTAAGTCTGTTTTGTATACTATCCAATGTCAAATTCATGGCCTCTGTGGAATCTTTAAGCCCTAGGATAGATTGTCTAAAGCCAACAATGCTTGTTTGGAAATCAGTCTGTGTGTCTTCAACTGCTGAAACTCTTCTGTCAATCTGGTTGACAGCTGCGATGATATCCTTCAAGTTAGCATCTGGAAGAACTAGGTCTTTTACCCTCCTTGGCCTTGATTTATCTCTATTTGAAGACATTTTGCAGGTAAAGTGTACTTTCATACGATAAAACACCAAAATACAGCTTTGTAGGTTGTGATTAACTTAGTCAATTTGGTGATAGAGCGCTCTGTCTTGGTTCACGTCGACCTAACCGGATGCCGCCATGTTCTATGGTCAATCTGCTTATCTACCTCAGGTAGATAACTGCTTATCTCTCTCATGTAGACTGTGAGCTGCTTGTCTCCCTCAGGTAGACTAGGAACTGAATATCTAAAATTCGTCAAATCCAAATCTCATGAGTTTATTTGGGGCTATATAGAATAAAGCAAGCCCTAGAATTAGTGTAAGTGATGCAGTGTTTGATGTTGAGCTGTGATTGACTGACTCTACCTGAGGTAGGCCACTAATGAGCGTCTGCTTGTCTACCTGGAGTGATGTCTCAATCGCAAGATCCGAGGAAATGAGCGTGAATAGAGTCTGTAATACAAATTTACATGAAACATACATAGCCATTTAATAAATATCTGGGCGATAGTAATCATAGAACCACAAAATATGTTAGTCAAAGAGATCAATTTTTCTTTTGTCTTTCATTAGCAGTAAAATGTCATCATCTCAATTTTCATGAGCCCTACAACACATACATTACTCATTTGGGAGAAACTCAAATATCTTTTGTTCAAGTAATATCATTGGAGATACAAGTTTCTGTGCGAAATAGATATGAAATGTTTTTTTCTTTCGTTTTTCAAATCCTATTTAAATGTGTTCCATACACTGTATGAGCATATATGTGATGTACATTGACCGGCTGTTGGTATTCCCAGGTTCCAGTCTCTCCGGAATCACTGTTGGCGGGCGTGTGAGAAAATATGAGACCCCAGAGGTGTGGATATTGATGATCTGCATCGTCGAAATAAGGTGACAAAACTACAAGTTACCAGAGACCTTCAGCTGCTACGCCTCACGTATAAACCATCCCAGGAGCCCCAGATGGTGATCACCCCAGTCAGAGCACTAAGAAACAATGCAAAAGTCCAGTTGAAATAAACAAGAATTAAAAAGAACATTTTTGATAAAAGTCCACAACGACATGGAATGATGCTCTGGGATAACCTTAGTCCTGACCTTCAGCGTCAAGGATCAGTGAAAGAATTCCAAGTGGCACGGAAAGCCACTCAAGTGCATTAGACACTGACACTAGCTTGAATATCTAGATTAAATTCAGGATTCATGAACTATACCATTATGGTCATCTATATTTAGTCAAATATTGATTGACTAAAGTTATAATAGTAAAAGACTATGACTTGAACTTTACGAGAGACAATTTGGAATTGATAAGATATTTCTGATATGGCATATCAATGAAAATTGCCTCTCGATGTGATTTTTTATCGCCAATAAACATGATTAACTATTCCTACATGGAAGCTTGGAAAGGGGGTCCCATGGACCTACCCATAGCCATTTTATAGTGTATTTCTGATGGATGTACTTATGGTGTGAACTCCAAATGGAGACGGGTGCTATGGCCGCCGCCGTGTGAGTCGCATTGTTGCGGAGCGCTGCACAATTTCTTGGATTATACCAGCTATATCCAAGGAGTATTGCCAAATAATTGAACACTGCTGGATTATAAAGATACTGAGACACCATGGGACTTACTAAGGCTCAGAAAGACAGGAAGAAGAAGGAGCAGGAGAGGTTAGAAGCAGAGGAGAGGGTGAAAATAGGGGCAGTTGGTGGCACACTGTCACTGGCAGGTCACTCTACAGAGGAGGAGGAAGGAGGTCAACTTGACACTACAGTGAGTCCTGATGATTTCTTGAATCATTTACGTAATGTCACTGTTGAAAATGCCATGATGATGAGTGGGAAAAATATATGGAAAGTGAGAAGAGCACTAACATTGAAAAAGGCTTCTGGAAAAGATTAGGTGCTATTACAACCGGGCTTGAATTTATTGCTTCAACACTTGGTTCTGTCAGTGCTCGCTCTTCTAAACTATTTGACACCACTGAAAATCTCAATGCAAAATTCAAAGATTTTGAAGGGGTCCATGATAGAATTAGAACATTGGAGGATAGGATTGAGGCCCTAGAAATTAAGAATGCCATGAATCAGACCTACATAAACTAGCTACAGGAAAAGGTACAGCTTTTAGAGGTCAATAAGAGGAAACAGAACATTATTATTAGAGGTGCCTGTGAAACCAAATACCCCAGGCCCAAAGATCTTTTCACTAAACTATTCACTGACATTGGGATTACGTACACCACTGCAGATTGTGATGCTATTTTCAGGCTAGGCACGCCAAGAAAACAAGTACCCGGTAAGAGAGATCCCCTCCCTCGCCCTATTCTTGTACAATTAGCACCTAATAAGCAAAAAGGGGAAGTGTATTCTAACCTGAAAAAACTGAAGGACAACCAGGACTGGAAGAGCATTAGCATACAGACGACCTGACACCCGCTGAATTGTCTGCCCAACGAGCCTTGAGAATTGAAGCAGCCCATGCTAGGTCACTCGGCAAGGAGGTAGATCTAAAATGACGCTCAGTTACTATTGACAATACAACATACAATCAGTACAATCTTGAGTTACTGCCACCGGAGCTATCATTAGAGGCAGCCAAAACAATCAAGGTTAAGGAGAGAATAGCATTTCAATCCAGCTATAGTTATCTAAGCAACCTTTACCCATGTACCTTCACATTTGAAGGAATCACAGTAAAAAGTGCTGAACACGCGTTTGCACATCAGGCAGCCCTTGCATCGAATGCCAGTCAACTTGCTACCAGGATACTGAATGCGGAAGATGGGTATGAAGCAATGAGACTGGCGAAAGAAGTACAAAAGGCCCCTGAATGGCAACCAGGTAAAATTGGGAAATTGGAGGCAATCCAAAGACCTAAATTTCTCCAGAATGAGGAGCTACATAACAAGATAATAGCCACTTCCGGATCCAGCTTATTTGAGGCAACATGAGAACACCAATGCTATACTGTGCTCTAAATTGTCCACATCAGTCTTATAAGTAGTAAAATAAGTAAAACTTAGTAAATGAGCAGGTGAGATAAGCAAAAACATGCAGTCTATACTCATGAACTGACTGAAGATACAGCGCTACACGGTCTATACTTATGAACTGACAGAATTTACAGTGCAAAATATAGAACTTAATAACATCAAGTCTACCCAAAATGAAGTATAACCAGCCTGCTTATATCATGCACTAAGTAAAATTAAATATGCATCAATTGTAAATATGTATTTACAATTTATGTATACCGGCATAACACTGGTAAAGAAACTCTATAAGTAGCTCTGAGGTATTATTATTGCACCTTTATCTAAGTTTAGATATATATTAAGCAACATAGAACCACATACAATTTAGCTTCATGTATACTCTTCACCCACCGATAGTGCGGTCTCAACATGATATAATCTATGTTTTTCCTTGCAGTTTTCTATATGATGTATATGCATATTCATGACTAATCTCTAACTCTTATTTTTAAGACGGGGATTACTTCCTCACAAGTATCGCTGGGACTACCACATATCCTTCTGATGAACTGTATTTACAGCCAATAGATGCACTATTCCCCAACTCTGCTCATCCTGTTAACAAAACCATCTCATTTAACAAGATTACGGTAGGACCAAGGTTGGATAGACAGCGTATTGAAAATGGCAAAATTAAGAAGGGGGTGGTGTGGCCATTTTTGTGCATGAGAGTGTGACAGTATCAGAGACAAATGTCTCTCATTTGAATACCAGCAATGCTGACATTGAAATTATGTGGACCACACTTTCAAAACCAAACTTAAAACCTGTTGTAATTGCTTCAGTATACAGACCTCCCGATGGAAACTTTCATAACTTTAGTGAGACATTATCAAAAGCAATGGGAAACCTGGGCCCATTGAAGGATAATTAACATCCTGGTTCATGTGAACATCCTGTTTCACTTTTGAGAAGATTAATTTTTGAGCCCTATCAGACTATGCCACTTTAAAGTGATTAGCGTGTATAGACTAAAAGTGGACCAAGTTGAGGAAAGTCTTTACCAGATGTTCCTATAGATAGGTCCTATAGTGGATTAACCAAAAGACGTCCGCTCCTGATAGCCCATATAACAGCAAAGGTTAAAATGTATGCAAAATGGCATTATCTAGTAAAAGGTTGTGAGATGATACTGCATAATTGATGGTTTCTACCAAGTTAAATGCATGAAGAATGCTCTACATGGTGGATGGCTCATGGAGAAAAGGTGGACAGCTTATAGTGAAATTGGTATGTGCTGGGAAATTATCCCTTAATAGAAAGTATTCAATATTTCAGTACGCTTTGTATGCTGTATTATTGCAATGATACTCATCTATATGCCTAGAGTTAATAATAAGGTGATATCTGCCAATAGTTCTGAACTAAAGACTTAAGACTCAACTCTAATGGATGTCAAGTCCTTGATATATTTTTAGAAGAATACAGGATTTCTGCTGAAATGTGATAAAACCAATCCTAGGCTCACTAGATCTTTTGTTGTAGATTTAATACCGGTACTCTAACAATGCTGAGATCAACATAGTAGCCCAAAATTGCCATGCATATAGCTTACAAGCATAAGTGAAAAGACATTCATTAACCCTCTCTGTCACAATATTGAATCAGCCAAAGTAAATACATCCGGCTGCCGTGATTAATAATATGTAAATTTTTGGGTAGTTACCAATCAATGAAATATGTCATGACCTCTGCTGTTTCCAGGACAAACGTGACATAATCCCATAGCAACTAAGATACCCTTTGTTCAGGGTGGTTAAGTTAAACAATTACCCCTTTAAAGGCTGTTGGTGCATTAGTGCATCATGCCTGCACCACCTTAGATGAACCATAACGTCCCTATGTATCAACCTGTATCTCTCATGATTGCAGCCATGGAATGTGGCTCGTCAGGACCCAATTTCAAAGCATCATGCCAATGCATCCATGGGTCAGAAACATAGGATTGATAGTATACATCGATGCATTCCTGTGACACACTCATCAAGGATCCACATATGCAGTATGTTGAATCAATATGCTAAGTTATTCTTAAAGGGTAAAGTACCACAGTTTATATAGCTTCCAGTAAATCGACAAACATACTTGCTTAGAACATAACATGTTGCCCTGTCTCATTTAACGTCAATACACTATTACCACAGTCGATAGTTGCTAGTAAGTAAAGGAGTAGCCATCAAACAGTGATGGGGAATTAGAGAGGTGAAAAATTGGCCCTCTTGACAGGGGGAACATCATAACTATTTTTGACCCTTCTCGTTGGAGTTGCAAAATGATTTTGCCCCATTCTATTGAAATGGCCTACGTGCCACAATGGTTCAAAGAAAGGGCAATTTAAATATCAACAGCCTACTGCACTGGTGGGGGAGGCAAAGAAACTTAAGGGGGGGCATTATAAGATTAACATTTATCAGTACAAAAAGTCTCACCCCCCTCCCCCTTGATGAATTATGACCACTCCCTAATACACCAGTCAGTTAGTTGCATGGCAAGGTTCAAGGAAGGTACTGGTTGCATTTCCCATCTGACACCTGCCAGAGTTTTCACAGAACTAGATCCGTTTGACTACAGAACGAGAATCAGCAGGTACACCATACTGTTTCAATAGTTTTCACTATTGATAACGCCAGTGCCAGGATTTGAAAAAGGAGTGGGTACGTCCCTCATTTGTTATATTCTTTAGTATAGACCAGAAGGAGCCTGGTATGGATTTGTTACACATAGGTTTTAGTTTAGAGTACATCTGCTTTGTAATTACTGCTATAGGGTTTGAGTTGAACATTTTTTTTTCTTTTTGGTTAAATCTGTCATAGCAATAATTCTTTCCATGAATACCCAAATAAGGAAAAGATGATCAACAAAAACTGTGATTACATATTTATAATTCACAGACAGATATTTTGGTACAACAGCATTTATCTCCTTATATATGAGCATACTACATCTCAACCTGGTTATTTCAGGAAGGAATTACTTAGTGAAGAAAAATGGATAAATATAAGGAAGAACTAACACGTGCTATGAAGGTATCCAGCTTAAAGGGTGTAAACCGAATCCTTTCTGCAACTGATTCATTATACAGGAGAATTTGGATAGTAGCTGTGATATCATCATTTGCCATGTGTCTGTTCAATGTATCCTCAAACATTCAGACCTATCTGAAATACCCAACGGTGTTGAATGTTGATAAAAAGATGATAGATTTTAATGATCCAAATGGTACTGTCCCGATGCCTACTGTGGCGGTGTGCAACCTGAACCCGCTTGGCAGTAATTTGTCAGTATTTGAACATAATGGAGTTCCTCTACCAAAGGAGTACCACAGCAGAGTACTTGAAGTAATAGCATGTAACAATTGTTCTAAACGTCAGGAAGCTCTTGCAGAAGTTTTGAGGGGTATGCTTCTGACCAACAAGGGCTACTACATGTATGTTGGCATGGAGGCTATGGCAGCAGTGGCAAGCAAAGACCTCATACGCAAATGTCATGTTTATACCTACATTGGTTCATCATTGACAGCATTTCAATGCAAAATGTTCACCACAAGTTACTCCTTCATTCACCCTGACACAGGTATTTGTTATGTCTATGAAGCTCTGCCAATGTCACAAAACTTCATGTCATCCCCTGTTGTAGGCTACAGTTGGACAGTTCACTTGGATAATCCTGTCTCCAACCAAAACAATTATTACCTGCCACAACGCACCCCAGCTGCTGCCTCAGGTGTTAAAGTTGCAGTTTTTTATCCTTCCATCGTCCCAAACATATTTGCTTCAGAAACAATTGCTGGTGCCGGTAAATTAACAAATATTCATTTGAAAATCACCCGAGTTGACAGACTATCTCCACCATATTCAGACAAGATTTGTTATGATGTTAGTGAGACTGAAAAGATTTCATATTTTGAGAGAGAATATCTTTATGATCCAATCAGCTGTTATACAAACTGCACAATAGAAACCTTGATTGAACTATGCAACTGCACAGATATATGCTGGTTGAAGAACCCTGAGAGGGAAGTACCGACGTTTGAGTATTGTATATCTGCACACCAATCCATCGACCAGATACATAGAAATTTCCAATGCCTACTTCATGCTGTGGATAGAGTAGTAACTAAATGTGATGAAAGATGTAAGGAGCCTTGTAGAGAAATCGGATATTCACTTTCCTCAGCTTCAGCTAAGTGGCCACTTCCATCCCAGGTTGGGTCATTCTATGAGAATATCATTGATGAGGATGCAGTTCTCAGGGAAAAATACGGCAAGCATATTGACATAGGAAAGGCCATGGCAGCTGGGAGTAATAATGTCTCAGATATGGAAGCAGAACTGGCATCGAGAGTGATTGAAGATAACTTTGCTGAGGTGACATTACAGCTGTCCGATATCTACTACACCCATTATGAGTCTAAACCACAAATGACACTAAGTGACTTTGTTTCACAGCTAGGAGGCACACTGAATCTGTGGTCAGGTATAACAGTTATGGTCTGCATTGAATTCCTTGAGGTGCTTATCAGCATGCTTGGTCTGTTGCGGAATGGAAACGGCATTGATGCCAGCCACATGGAGAAGCATTCGAAGACCTTCGTGCATAAAATTGAAGTGGGTTCAAAACTTACTGGAAACCAATAGATATATCTAAGGGAGTGGTCATTTTTTAAAAACAGGGGGGGTCAGTGAAATTCTACGCATGGGCGGCAAAAATTTAATGCGCCCCCCCTCTGAGGGGTATGAAATTTTTTCTGCCCCCCCTTTATTCTATAGTTGCACACAGGCTTTTTCGCTGAAAAGGGGAGAAATTTTTTTGTCCCCCCTAGGAGGGGTCTGAAAATTTGTTGCCCCCCCCCCGTTGTTAAAAAATGACCACTCCCTAAATGTCTGATAGGATCAGCTGCATAAGGAACTTCTAATAAGGATATTATATAGGAGATGGGAAACGTCCCCTATGTGGAATTATTTCTGCTTTTCCAATATCACATACAGACGCCAAATGTGTTTTACCATCGTTGAAGGGGGCAGGGGAGGGGGAATGTTCTTTATTTCATGTTGAATACAATGACAAAGGTCCAGTTGTCACTGGTTAAGACACTCAGTTTTCCCTCATAACCTAGCCTGGAATAACCTGCTCACTCATAGGTAAAACCTATATACAAGGATAACCCTGCTGTGCCTTATAATATGGAGGATTTTTGTTGTGGACTTTATCATTAAACGGTGTTGTGTTCGGGCATTTGGCCTCATTTTGACTGGATGACATCACAGGGCAGTATACATTTATTTCTGACCAATGCACCCCCAGGTACTGGGTGTCCACTGGGGGCTGTATTATATATAGTATAGTAGTGTTGAGAAGTACCAAGGACAAAATTGACAGGTGCATTCACATGTCTGATGCCTACCCAGGAGACAGCCTCATTATTGGGGGTTAGGGTACATGTATGTCTGTGCCCATGACCAAACCCCAAAGGCCACTATAACAGCCAAACCACACACAGCCAGGGAGAAATCCACCTTCGTTTGTATTTTCATTCTAACAGACCCCCATAGTAGACTTTTGACAAAATAGTAAGAAACCTGGCCACCAATGTACTTGTGTATGGCATAATATTGATTCGTATTTTGTTAATACTATAGCAGATGATATTTAACACCATCTACTACTATTTATATGTACAAACTAGAGGTTGCAAGTCATTTTTGTTATGAATGTTAGTTACTATATGAATCTTTCTGTTTATTTCTTATTCAGCATCTATGGAGGTCTATGTTGCAGTCAAATTATGCCCACTTGACTGACTACATTTAGAGCCATTATTTCATATAGGCCCTGTTTTAATTTTTCGTCATAACATAATAAAAAAAGGAGTGTTTGAACATCATTTATAACATAATTTCTTTTTTATTCCTCTACCTCTACCAGATATGTAGGACAAAATATGCTAGGTACAACAGAAATTACTCTGATGAAAAAAACTATCCAATACTGCAATCACTTGGATTCCCACCTTAAAGCCACTTGTTTTTAGTATGCCATGACTTTTGTGCCTCTCAACTAGATATTATAACTGTATAATTCATCCTTGAATGACAAAGAAAGTATGTAGTCACAGTCTTATCATCAGCATGGGGAATAGTCTCAACCAAGAGTGAAATAAGATATGTGATTTTAATGGTAAACACAAGACTGTGGATGAACACATGAGGTTTATGTATCATAATCTGCACAGGGTAGATACTGTGGATAGCGTTCATACTAGCAGTATATGACTAATCAAAGTCCTTTGGTTATTTACTGCACATTTACACAGACATTGTCTTGTTCTTGTTCACTGTATACAGATGCTATTTGAGGAACCCATTCATCATCATTTGGGCAAGGTTGGATAGTAAGCACCTGTTCCTCAACTGAACCAACAAGTGCTTGTGTGACACAATTATCTTCCAGGGACTCACCGGATATAGTCTGATCCTCTGGTTCAAGCTTAACTGTGGGTGTCTCAGGTGATCCATAACTGCCAACAACTTGTTCTATTCTAAAGTTTGTGTCACTATCGAAGGTTTCCTTGGTTGGTGCAATGTTGAGCACACCTTGTGATTCATCAGGTTCAGTTTTGAAAATTAACTGTCCCAGAGCCTCCTTCTGTCCCTGCCCATTGGTACTGGACTCTGATCCTGACCTTTGACCTGACCCTGGCAGACCAATCCCTAACACGTGCATCTGCTTTCTGATGGCCACAAACTTTGTGATCACTTTTTTGTACTTTGCTAAGTCCTCTTTCAATTTTGTGTTTTCCTGCATTAATCGCATATTGCTAACTCGCAGCCGCTCATTCTGAATTTGCAAAAATGCAGCACTTGGTGGTGGGAGTGGTGGTTTGGGCATTGTAGGTGCAGAGGCAGTAGTACTAGTTTGTTCTGGTACTCCATCACTGCTTAGCTTGATCATTTTTGATGATGGTTCACCACCAGGCTCTTCGCTAGGTCCTGAGGTTGCAGCTTGATCCACATTGCTGATGGTGCCATCTGGTAAGGGATCGCTGAAAAAGAGAAATCAAGATGATTAATACTTTGACTGCCTAAAGCCTGTCTCTTCATAGTATGAGTATATGGGAGTTGCAGCAGGTCAGCTAAATCATACTTAACCCAAAATTCAGAAATTAAAATAATCTAGGTAGATATCATTATAAACCATTGAACCCCCTTTTATGGTATGACAAATGTTGTATTTGACGTAAATAACACACTGTCTTGGTCTAGTTGGTTTTGGGCTCTGAAAACGGAGAACTCAAATGGGTCATTCGTAGTCTAAAATATCACCAGAAAGAGCGGCTTTGTGCTTATTAGGCCATGCCCACTTATTATGTCAAATACCATATTGCATCATAAGATGTAATTATAATAATAGGACCTGTTCAGGTAACAGGGTCGAAAAAAGATTAGGGTAGGTAAGTAGGGATTTTTTTTTTTGAGAATTCGTTTTAGGCCGGCTGTAAATTTTGAATTTGATGCGCGAGATTGTGAAAAAAAAATGTCCATGTCTCGATAAGTATTAATATATCAGGTTTTCCCCCAAAATTCCAAAAAAAAAGTTAGGGTAGGGCCAAAAAATTAGGGTAGGTAGTGTTACCTGAACACAACAACTTTTCTTTTTTTAGGCCTAGTATATATAATTCTACAACAGGAAGATTTCCGGAATGATGGATGATTATCTTTAAATTGAAATACTGGTAATAATCAGAGATTAGAGAAATTCGGTCTATGAAGATGAAAGTGATGAAAAAGAGGATGCCCAAATTTGCATTTTATCAATCAGATACTAGGATTTTGTTTGTTTGTTTGTTTGTTTGTTTAGTTTTACGTCCGGGGGCCATCGAGGAACTCAGACATTCAAGGTTTCTCGGACACCAAGTCCTTTCTTTTCTTTTTGGACAGGTATTTATATGCTGCTTGCCCGACACAGCAGTGACCGAATCTATGAATGACCGAATCTATGAGATGAATGACCGAATCTATGAGGAGGGTCGAGGGGGAAAACCGCTACCGGGGCTTCATTCCCCTACTCTTTTCGAAGGATAGCAAGTGTTCTTTTATTTGCCTGGTCCCATAGGCAGGGCCAGACAAACCACGGCCTTTGATCACTCAGACGTGGTTCACTGAGGGGGAATCCCATGGCAAAAGACAAGCATGTAAGCCCAGGCCCGCGCATATGGACACCAGCTGCCCACATGCTCACCCCAAGACACAAGAAACCCCAAGTTTGTCGCCTTTTACGAATCTGGTATGCCCACTGTTAGTATGGAAGGAGATTTCTCCTTGTGGACTCCCAATGAAGTTATTCTGCTCCTTCATGCCCTCACATGAAGGTCCCCATTGACAACCATTCATCTACTTATTCAATATACCAGCAGGTGCCTCTGATTTTTCATCTCACAAACTAAGCCCCCCTTCCTGTTTATTAGTTGCTCCCTTACCTGCATACAATTAGATCAGTTCTGGCTCTCATCTCCTTTAGCCACAGTTCCTTAGCTGCTGCCCGCTGTTTTCTTGTTTCACTTGACTCTCGGAAGAGATCAGCAGTCTTGGCACGTGGTAGTCCGTCTGTTGGAACGAAGAAGAGACTCGGGATATAATCCACATGTCCTGGGAGGCTACAAGGCCGACCTGTGAAAGAAGATGAGAATTTAAAGATTAGTAATGAAAGGGGCAGAGATCTTATGCACGCAGAAGAATAAAAATGGCCATATTGTGTGCACTTTTGAATTGAGTTCATATCATGATAATCTATGGAAAAAGAAAAAACTAACCACACACACCAAAACAATGGCAGAATGCTTTTGAAGTACAGGTAAGTCGGATTTTTTTATTATACAAATTTTGTTTAACTGCTAAGAGTGGAGGTGACATGAAACAAATTGCAGTGATTCACAGGCAATTGAAATTGTCTTAATACACAACCAAAATTGTATGTTTTTGGCAAAGTACCGCTAAGTCGGATTTTATTATTTTACAAATTTTGTTTAACTGCTAAGAGTGGAGGTGACACGAAACAAATTGCAGTGATTCACAGGCAATTAAAATTGTCTCAATAACAACCAAAATTATATATTTTTTTAGCAAATTTGAAGAAAAAAATTATGGTCGGCTCTATTTTGCTAGGTAGGGTTAGGTTACCTGAAACAAACCATTTATATTTTTTGGCCTATTGACCACCCCTTAGGGAGTAGTCATTATTTATTTATCAACAACCCCCCTGCCCCCGTTGATAAATGATGACCACACCCTTACATAGCTGGATCCCAGGCATGAATGATCCCTAAAGGAGTGCTCATTTTCTAAAAAAAAAACAGCAGGGCAGTGGTGAAATTTCACAAGGGCACAGCAAAAATTTTTCTGTCTACCCCCTTGGTGGGGTCTGAAAATTTTCCGTCACCCCTTTCATTCTTCTGGCTCTAATAGCTCTCAGACTTTTTCACTCAAAAGGGGTGAGGTTTTTTCCCTTCCCCCTGAGGAAGGGTCTGAAATTTCTTTGACCCCCCCTAAACCCACCAAGCTCCACCCCCCTCCCTGCTTGTTGAAAAATGGCCTCTCCCTAACTATAAAGGTGGCCGCAGATGGGCCAGACTAACTAAGGAGTACCCTCAGGTCAGATCGGGAACAGATCCGACTCGATTGGACATACTTGCAGACGTCCCCAATCCTCCCAGTCGATTGGGCCTGTCTGCAGTCGCCTTAAAGGGGGCCTAGCCCAGGGCCTAGCACGGACTTTTAACAACATGGGTACCTGCCACAAGATCATGCACAAATCCACAGAAACCAGCGAAATTTTGCAACGATCTGATTGGTCAGTGGGTGGTCATGTGACCTTTTAATGCGGGCGTGCATTCGCCATGCTGGCCCCCCTTTAAGGAAGTGGTTATAATTTATCAACAGCGGGTGGTGGGTTTTCGTGTGGACGTGCAAAAATATTTACGCCTCCCCCCTCTCGCAGTACTCCTCACACCAAAGGCACAAAGAATTTTTGCACCCCTCCCTAATCTATAGATCTAGTACCGTGCAGGTTTTTTTTAATAAAAGTAGACCTCTCAGAACCCCCTCCCCCTCATTGATAAATAACCACTCTATAAAAACGGTGGGTGTCCAGGATTAACGGGCCCCGGGGGGCCACTCGATTTCATGGATACCATTTGTGTACACCACTCTGAATTCCCTACCCTTTTAGCGGGTGAAGATTCTTGAAAACATACCCCTTTTGGCGTGGAAACCCCCCAAGATTTTGCAAAAGTAATACCCCTTTCCTGGTTTTTATAGGGACATTCTCAGGTGATAAAATATATCCCCTGAAATTCCACCAATTTTCACCCTATTTCACTGAAAGTTTGATTGATCATTTGAGTCCAAAAAGCTACCCCTTTAGGCCAAAAATGGCCTGAAAAGCACCCCTTTTAAAGGATCCGGCAGGACCCGCCCCCATGCTCAAAAAGGTACCCCTTTCCCTCTAGTTTTTGTACGCACATGGTTACTATAGATCACATAGGGAGTGCCCCCCCCCCCCCCCGGGTAACGGGCCTACGTACCTGTCACGAAATGTTCAGAGCAGACAGGGGAGTGTTGTCTGGGTGTCCATGGCAGGCCATCCTTGGTGATTCTATTCACGGCCTTAATCCAGTCAGCTCGTCGTTTTAACACAGGCCTACTCCTACCGCGGGGAAAGTTAAAAAATGACAGCCCCGTCATCATACTGTGGTTGTGGCAACCTACCGCTGAGCACGACTTTGGCATTGTTCTTGATCGATAAACTCTGTAATATGTAAATATCTTCATAACAACTAGAACAACACAACTCACAAGGCAATTGTCACTTGCCTGGACGAGGAACAGCTCCGTAAATGCGCTGTTTTAGTGAGAATCCATCGTAAATTAATTGACACGAAGTTCTTAGCCTAGCGTGAAGAGCCGCTTGCAGCGGTTTGTTTTCATCGCCGATGTCGCGTTGCTAAGGAAGCGAACCGCGGCAGCCGCCACGCGGTGGGTGAAAACAGTCTGGTAGCGCCATCTATTGAGTGCGAGAGGAAGCAACTTTCAGGAAACAATTTGTTACGTTGCCTCTGTCCTGGTGACATAGGCCATGCCGGGCCGTCCAGTGCGAGTGGACGCGGTGTTTCTGTGATTTTGGCAGGGACAAATGACAAGTTCATTTTTTTTTAGCGGACGAGGGACATCAGACACCCCTACCCAGTATATCCGGGGTATTATTTGTTCAGATCATTATATTCAAATTTCAGTGATAAGTTGGCCTATTAAATGGAGATCTGCATGGTTTGTTGGATACCATGATGAAAGCAAACATTATTTACCTAGGGCCTACCGTTTTGCCCTAGGGGCCTGACAACATAAAACCCTTCACAATTCTTCTTTTTGTTGTTGTTTTTTTTTTTGTTTTTTTTTAAGCAAAGGCCATAAGAATATGTTAGTATAGGGTCCCATTTTCCTTAAACTCATAAGCAAAGCCCAAGCAAAGACAAACCTCCTTAAGTAGTTTATTTTCAGTGAAGATCTACGTTTCTCACCTTGTGGTAGACAGCTGCAGCCTTTATCAGCTGGTGGGGCAATGTCAAGTCAATCCCAGCCAACCTTGGAAGCGATCCATCCCCGGGGATCCATCACATGTAAGGATACTTCACATTGTTGTTTTTTTAAAGCAAAGGCCATTAGAATATGTTAGTATAGGGTCCCATTTTCCTTAAACTCATAAGCAAAGCCCAAGCAAAGACAAACCTCCTTGAGTAGTTTATTTTCAGTGAAGATCTACTTTTCTCACCTTGTGGGGGGTCTAGATGGGGGGTCCCCATGTCCCTTGTCGATTTTAAGAAAAGTCCATGTCAAATGTCACTAAATTTGTATTTTCCTCTGTCCTTGTCACTAAGCTCCATGTCACATGTCGATTTTAAGAAAAGTCCATGTCCCCTGTCACTATCTTTTTTGACCCATGTCCTTGTCCCTTGAAGCTCCATGTCCTTTGTCGATTTTAAGAAAAGGTCATGTCACACTGTCGATTTTAGGGGTCTAGACCCATCTTGTGGTAGACAGCTGCAGCCTTTATCAGCTGGTGGGGCAATGTCAAGGCAGGATACTGATTACAGCGGTTTAACTAGTCCTCGGGGCTAGAGCGCCTGCCGCATCCGCACTGACCTAGAATACGCGCAGGCTACACGGGGACTGCCGCGGTGAGTGGTAGGTGCGAGGGTTTGGGGCCTAGTCCTAAGGACTAAATAGTAGCCCCCAGGGCTATACCTCTAGTACCTAGCACTAAGGGTGTAGTCAGACTTGAAGGATAGTAGTCCTAGGGACTAACATGTAGTTCTCAGGACAAGACCTTAAACCTGGGGACTACATTCATAGTCCCAACTATATTAGACATAAATGAATGAATTCATATTCCTTAGGACCAACTATTAGTCCTGAGGACTAGGCAAATACTCTATCACATTTTTAGTCCTAACGACCTAACAGGTAGCCCCCAGGACTACGGATCTATTCCTGAGGACAAGTTTCAAGTCCCTAGGACTAAAACAGAACTAGACAAGTGATCCTGTGAATGCAGGCCTGTAGTCCCCAGGGCCGCATCTCTAGCTTCAAGGACTATGTTTTAGTCCCCAGGACTAGGCGCATCTGTCCTAACTAAGGACTGTACCTTTAGTCCTTGGGACTAAGGCACTCAGTCCCAGGAGCACCTCTTTATACTCTAGTCAACATATTTGTATCGTTTATAGCCAGTGGGTATTGCCCGGGGTGCCAGAAACACCCAGGTTTTCTTAGTCCCTGGGACTACAAACTCAGTCCTGAGGACTATATTGCAGTCCTTGGGACTGCTCAGTACACTCCAGGACTACAGTATTACATTTTAGTCCCCAATCTGCAGAACAAGTTATGGTTTCCTCAGGACCGATCCTAGTCCTAGAGACTACCTGTTTAGTCATGAGGACTAAAAACGTACTGGCTTAGTCCTCAGGGCTTGAATTAGGCCCGAGGATTATGCCTCTAGTCCCCAGGA
Organism: Acholoe squamosa; assembly: GCA_949317995.1. Classification (NCBI taxonomy): domain Eukaryota; kingdom Metazoa; phylum Annelida; class Polychaeta; order Phyllodocida; family Polynoidae; genus Acholoe; species Acholoe squamosa. The sequence continues at coordinate 14,006,647 of OX439042.1, forward strand.
CCAATTAAAGGTGTAGTCCATGAGACGCGGTGATAGTCCTGGGGGACTAAAATGAAGTCCTCAGGACTATATGTCTAGTCCCTAGGACTAAAGGTCAGGACTAACATCTAATCATCATGAATGTGTAGTGCACTTCCCGAGGACTAAAGTCTAGTCCTCAGGACTACATCTTTCGTCTCTAGGACTAAAGATCTAGTCCGAAGGACATAGGATTTAGACCTGAGGACTAAAGATTTAGTCCTAAGGACTGTTTATTAATCCCCAGGACTATCATTCCAGGATGAAAAAATACACTGAAAGTCCTAGGGACTACAGATAATAGTCCTGGGACTTTACTTTAGTTCTGAGGCCTAGGTAAGTATATATTTAGTCCTCAGGACCAAACAGAGGTAGCCCTGGGACTATGAATCTATGTCTAGTCCTGGACTGACTAGTCCTGAGGACCACTATACAGTCCTCAGGTCTAATTTTCTACCCCAGGGACTATGGAACAATGGCTGCTTTTTCGCGCCCAGGGCTATACCTATTTGACTGTACAAACATGTTGACAGGCACCCCTGAGGCCTAGGGCATTGCTCCCAAGGACTGTGTCTCTAGTCCCAAGGACTTTGTTCTAGTCCCCAGGACTGTATCTTTAGTCCCTGGGACTACACAGAGCAGTCCTGGGGACTTAGAAGTAGTCCTCAGGACTAAATTTGAAGTCCTGGGGACTACATCCCTAGTCACAACTATGTTAGACATCAATCAATGAATTAGTCCTCAGAACCACATGCATTAGTCCTGAGGACTAGGCAGATGTTTTTTTAGTCCTCAGGACTAAACAAGTAGTCCCTGAGTCTACGAATTAGTCCCCAGGGCTAAAAGCTTAGTCCTGGAGACAAACAGCACAGTCTTATACAAAGTCATGCGGTCTGCAGGGTAATTCATGGGAATGTAGAATTAGTCCCTAGGACAATATCCTCATATTTTTAGTCCTGGGGACTAGGCTTTAGTCCTTAGGACTACGCTTTTATCCCCAGGACTTGACCGGTATAGTTTAGTTGTGGGCTAAATGATCACCTAGTCCCCAGGACTAAGGATTATTAATTAGCTATAGTCCTGAGGACTACTACTACACCCATGCACCTATGCTCAGCGAGGGAGGCTCCGCGTACAGTCCGTGTATTTAGGTCAGCGCGGACGCGGCAGGTGCTGTAGCCCTAAGGACTAGCTAAACCGCTGTCATCGGTATCCTGCAATGTCAAGTCAATCCCAGCCAACCTTGGAAGCGATCCATCCCCGGGGATCCATCACATGTAAGGATACTTCAGTCTCTAAAACTCTACCTTAATTGTCATTATAAACTGGTGATTACGAGTTGAGAGTAAAGCAGATAGTGAAGATAAAAGATACACACCTTTAGGTGTTTGTTGGGGCATCTGTTGGACACCATTTCACCTTGAAAAGCTTTGAACCACAAAGCAATAGACATTGGACTTTCGCTATCATTCGCCTTGAATTATCTCATTTGGCAAAACTCGCATTTGTTACGTTTGGGCAAGATTGAAAAAAGGGATTAACTAAGAAAAAAGTTTGGAAATTCTTTTTTTTTCAGATTTTCTTGTATCGGTATGTTTCTTGAGTATTCAGAGACATTTGAAACTAAAATCCTTCATTGTTATTGTTTGTAATTATTCCTTCGTAAATGCAATACTGCATTTTTTTAGTAGCATCAAAATGGTCAATATTTTTTTCCTCGCCAATCTGATCATTTGCAGATGAATTCCAAAGTGGATAATCGTTTGACTTATGTATGGCCTTCCAGGAACACCAGAGTTTGGTATACATTGGCTGTCCGGGCCATCAGCGAAAAAAAAAAGAAATTAGCTTGTATTGCAGTAAACCTATCAGAAAATCCGGTTTGTGATCCCATGCAGGCTCTCACCAAAGCAAGGTTTGAACCTAACCTTGAATGTGTTCAAGGTCGAACATGCTCCAAATTGGGCAACAGTGGCACTTACATGGGTCTAGACCCCTAAAATCGACAGTGTGACATGGCCTTTTCTTAAAATCGACAAAGGACATGGAGCTTCTAGGGAAAGGACATGGGACAAAAAAGATAGTGACATAGACTTTTCTTAAAATCGACATGACATGGAGCTTAGTGACAAGGACATAGGAAAATACAAATTTAGTGAAATTTGACATGGACTTTTCTTAAAATCGACAAGGGACATGGGGACCCCCCATCTAGACCCCCACTTACAAGTGCCATGCATCATCTGAACAATGCTTGAGACAAGTGTATGTTCTGCTTTGTTCAAGGGGTTAACCAAACATGGTCGCCATGATGCACGTCTAAATAAATTTCATCTTGGTTAGTGTTCTCACAAGGGCTGCATTCACGCATCATGCCGACCCCCCAGGTTTGATACACTCCTGTAGGTTGTGTTGATACATGCATGTAGTACACTCACCTTGGCCGCTCCTCATGCTCCCTCACTGTAAGAAATAACGGTTGAATCTACAAAGGATCCTCGTGAAACTGAAAAACTAACCACCATAATGGTATAGCATTGAACCAGTGTAGAAGCCCTAGGTGGTAGTGCGGTGGTACAAGGAATCTCTGTGAAAATAACAAATGCTCTCGGGGAACTTTGGGACAAGGAGTCTGCCGTTGTTTCAATTTTTATATATATATATATATATATATATATATATATATATATATATATATATATATATATATATATATATATATATATATATATATACGTGCTTTAACTTAAGCATTCACTTATCGCAGACCGGACGACTCCTCAGACAAGACAAGAACAGGAGACTTGGTAGATATTTTATAAACTACAAATAGACTTAAGTATTTAGGTTGAGTTTGAGTGTTTATTGCCTCATAAATCACGTGGTGTCAACATGACAAGCAGAGTGGGTTTGACTATATCCTCAGGTGTTGGTACTTTGATTTATTAAAAATGATATCTCATGGAGACTAGCGATCTTAAAACATGTATCTACACAAAAATTATTAGGCTCTTTTATCGGTGTTTTGCATTGAGCACTATACTGTAATATCCATTGAACAGTTCTCCCATGTATTTTCTTCCATTGTTTTGAATGTTCCTCCTATTGATATATTACAGTCTCAGAAATGGCAATTCAAAGAGAATCCACAACTAGGTTTGAATAATGTTGATTTACAGCTTTGTTGTCAATGTTAATTATCAAATTTATTTCATGAAAATTCTGGACAATTCCATCACAAAGATCCATTAAAGTAGAAATTACCAAGTATTCCACACATGATGATACAAACTCCAGTTCACAAAGAAAGGAGAGGTTGAACTTTTCTTTTTTGGTAAGACAATCACTGTTATTGCAAGACTTTCTTCGAAACCAAGACTGCAAAGCATCAATTAAAAACACACTTTATAGACAAGAGGTTGCCCTTACCCCAGGCAATGCAGTACAGAGTGTACAAAGGAAGGTAAACAGCAGAAAGTAAAGGCAACTTATCATGAACAGCCTAGATGAGATGAAAAAGTTGTTTTATACTCAAGGTCCGGATATCATAAAGGCAGAACATAGAGCACACGACCATGCATGATTATTATTGACCGCTTCTAATAGTTGTCTCATTGTTGACTGGGATAATATTATGTAGGCATAGACTTGCGTGCATTCTGATACATAGAAGAGTAAGGAGAATTCTGGAAGAGACCACAGGCTCTCCGAATAAAGAGATTGATTTATTTCAAGTGGATGAAGCTGTCTCTTTTATAAACCATAGTACATGAGACAGCCTACGGATCATGAGAGATATTGCCTAATAGCATCCCCGAGCCAATTAATGTCTCAGAGTATATATCCCCAATAACTTGATGTGCACTGCTATATATGTACGTATATATACAAATTTTACAGGTATCGGATATATACGGCTCACTTTAAAGATCCCCCTTTTTAATAAAGACGACTCTCTCTTTATTGTCGTAAGTAGTATAGTGTGTATCAGAACAGGACTATAACTAACTACAGGATATTACTCACTGGACATGCAGCCAATGAGAGGGCTCCCTTTTGGCGGAAAATTCAAATGAGGGTCACATGACCTTTACCCCCTGTGGTTTGCCGCCAAAATGGTGCCCTCTGATTGACTGGCTGTTTAGGTCACGTGACCTCTATTATGCAAATAAGGTCATGTGACCCTAATTTGAATGGACCAATCAGAGGTTAGCATTTTGGTGGGAAATTTGAAATTCGGTCACTTGACCTTATTAGCATAAAAGGGGTGGTTTATTATGTAGATGAGAGTGTAACTTATAGTGAGATATTTTTTTATAAATAAAAAAAAAGGCAAGCTGAGAGCTTGCCAAAAAAAAAAGGGAAATAATATTGGGGGGTAATTGGCGGGGCCCTTTGGGGTATTTTTTGGGGTTTAAAAAAAAATTTAACCAAAAGACCCGCCCCTTGAAACAGGGGCGGGTCTATTGGGAAAAAAATTTTAAAAAAAACTTACAAAATAAGGTAAGGAATACAACAGAAACCACATTTTCACTTTTTTTATTTCTTATAAATGTCATATTCTTATGTACATGTAATGGTTCGTCTCGTTAAGTTAGATTAAATCATAACGAAAAGAGAGAAAAGTTTCCGGGTAGGCAACCGAGCTTTTATTTCATAGCTTGCGTTACATACGATCACAGCCTCAGAGGACTACATGCTACTAGGGCATTCGGTTACCCTTTCGGGTAACAACCTGGTTGAGCAGTGGGTAAACCACTACTGAGGAACCTGGGCTAGGACCAGCCTTATATAGGGGAAAAGCCCGCGAAACTCAGACCGGCCACGTGACGTGTGGCGGACGAGTGGTAGGCCCCCTGGTGTAATGGATATGAACCCAGAGGCAGGTGCTGCCACCTGCCATCCGGATTCCCCCACCACACCCGAAGGACCTAGGTCTGAGTCTCACGGGTACATGAACGTTAAAGTGTAAAATACCATACCCCTACACTGCCCCCCTTAGACAATAACTTGGGGGTAATTAAACCGCAGTGTATTAATAACCTAGTAAGTGATTGTTTACAATACTAAAAAGGGGTATTAATTACACTTGCTCGATGTGAAATAGGCTATAGTATAAGACTATCCTATTTCCGAAAAATTATACAATAATAGCATCGAGTGTCGTTCATGTCATTTCCACTAGTAGCTTATAACAACCACAAATGATAAATATACAACTATCACAGATTTATAGTAACGTTTTGACAACAGTAGGGTCCTGAAAAGGACCGGTGGTTGTAAATAATGATCGTATTACAGTTATTGAACCCGGAAAAAAATTTTTTTGACTTTTTAAATTAACAACTCTGTCCACTTTACAAAGTGAATTGAATATTAATGATCAGATATGAACAATTAATCTGATACTATATGAACACAATTAGGTATTAACCTGAGTAATACAATACTAAGTTTAGAGAAATCCGTTGGACCGTCTCTTATTTTATGGAAAAATATTTATACTTTTTGAGACGCAGCTCAGTTTATACCTTAGTATTTTATATTTACAAGTTACAGAAGAAATATAGTCTCTTAATATATTGGGACCAAGAATGACCTATCTAGACAGTTATAGGTCTAAGATTACCTTAAACAACTTTTAGGATTCGCAGATCCAGTATATTTATAGGTACCCTTATATAATAATATATCTTTATAAATGATATTATATAGTTATAAATACAATTTTACACACATTATAATATTATCAACGAAGTTACTTGTTTTCATGATTGGAGGATGTAACAGGAGTCGGATGCTGCTGATGTCTTGGTATGGGCGAGCTGAACCCTGATGCCTGAAGTGCTATAGTAAAACTTGTTGGTGGGTGTAGCTAAACCCTGATGCCTGTAGTGCTAGCTAACTGGAGGTAATAGTAGATCCAGTTGTAGACTGTTGATGGACTTTTATGGGCGTAGCTAAACCCTGATGCCTGTAGTGCTAGCTAACTGGAGGTAATAGTAGATCCAGTTGTAGACTGTTGATGGACTTTATGGGCGTAGCTAAACCCTGATGCCTGTAGTGCTAGCTCACAAATAGTAGCGGTGTAGTAGTAAATCCGGTTTGTAGTTCAAAAGTCCATATTAGTGTAAATTGTCCATGATTTTATAATAGGCACAGTCATTATATTATGGCACAGTACAATTATGGTGTTTACAGCATTCGTACTCCTCCTCCAGAGTGACTTGTTTGTTTCTCCTTCTGTTTTCAGTTTCCGGATTAGGGTACAGTTTGGTACCCGAATCAATACGGGTTGGATAAAAAAATGGTTTCTTATCCAACAATACATAGGTAATAGCACCCCGGGACACACAATTATGTCCGATCTTCATGCAACAGTTTTTACTGTTCCATGTTCTCCTCGGGTGGCTGGTTTGGACCCGGTTGTTGAGCCTGTGGCTGAACGGAGGGGTTCCATCCGTAGGTGCCAATGCGGGGACAGCAGGTGTTAGTTTCACCTTCTGGCGTGCCTCGAACAGGTTCAAAGCATGCTCAGGTGTGCCGTCCCAGTTATCCATGATAACTCCAAAAACCTTGAAGAACTTTTGCTGGTTCTTCATGTTCGTTGCTCGTTCTAGGTCGAGCATCTGAGAAGCTGTTTCCTTCTTGGATAGGGCCTCCTGCCGCAGATTAGCAGCTTCCTGCTTATCTTTGGCAACATCCGCCTTTATCTGAGTCGAGATCCGGTTGATCTCTGACTTCTGGATCGCGTCAATGCACTGGAGAGTGCTCGACACGGTCCGACGATACATATCCAGGTGGAGGTTTTCCAGATGGTGCTGTAACTTCTCAAATTGCTTGCTCTGGATATTGCAAGACAATTTATCCTCCTTCTTGAAGAAGGTCTCCACTGTCTGGATCAGCTTAGGCTGATGAACCACAGCACCAGGTGGGGGTACCTGACCCTGAGGCTTCGGCTGTGCTCCAGACCCACTCGCAGTGACAGCTACCCGCGTGTGCGAAGAAGCAACCGCAGTAGTAGCCGCACTAGCAGTGGTCGAAGAAGGGCCTTGCTTTGGTAATCCCTGAGCTAGGGGCAACCGCGACAATTCCCTTCTAAGGTCTTTGGCTGTCAACAATGGCGCGGGTGGACGTTGTCTCACCACAGCACTCATTGTAGGTCGGGGAGCTTGACCTCCTACTGTCGGCAGTTCCTGCTTGACCCTCCCGTACTGATCAAAGATTTGCATCTCTGGTCCGGGTGGGCCCATAGCAGGGTACTGCTTCGGGTCTTTGACATTCAAAGGCGCGTGTTTCCGGGAGGACTGGCCACCCGGTCCACTGACACCAAAGAATGTCGGGTTCTGTGCACCTAGTGGAGTTGGTGCTCGTCCATAATGGGAAGGAGTTCCAGTAGGAGATGGAAGATGTGGCTTCTTCCTTCCCCCATTCGTCTGTCTCTCCAACGCCTCCAGTGGTGACCTGGCTCGGCTTGGAGATTCAGACGCCTGTCTCTTCCTATCTGCCGCGGAGGGTCCCTGGCGGTAATCCCTGCGGCTTCGGATCTGTTCTCCGGATGGAGTTACGTAAGCCCCACCACGACGGCGGGCCTTGTTGCTCCTCCATTCGTTCAACAGATCGTACTCCTCCTGAGCGTACTCTAGTTTGCCGGACCCGGGAGTCTGGGCAAACTGAGCCTTTAGTTTCTGGTTAGTACCAGGAATCGTAGGCGCAAACTGCTTCGTACTCGGTGTGAGGAAAGCCAACTTCTCTGCATTGAGGCCCTTAAGGTTACCATAGAGTTCAGAGTGAATTTTCATCACCCGATCTATGGCTGCCTCCAGGCCCTCTCCATGCGAAGTCACATAGTGCCGGACCATGTCTCCGCGTCGGGGGGTGACACATCCTGTGCATTTAGCACATTTCTTGCCAACCTCCTGGTCGCAGACATATTCCGGCCTCTGGTGCATATGAACCTCCACGAGATGACGAAGGAACTCGTCTTTCTCGATGAAGAATTCAACCTCACCCTCACTTTGAGTACAACGTTGAAAGGGACAATCCTTACGATCCTCCCCGTAGTACTCATCTAGAGCAAACTTGAGCTTGCCCTTCTGGTCGTAATTGTACAGACCATTGGGCGAATTCTTAACGAATTCCCAATAGATCCAGTACATATTGGCCGGTTTTCTATCGGAGAGCTTCTTGCGAAGCCATTCCTCCATATCTTCACGCTTCTCACAGGTGATCCGAGGGGGCAGTCTCCATACGGATTTACTCCCCTTCAGGTGTCCCCTGTGTAGAGGAATGAAGTCGGCAAAGTTGCTATTGGCGTTAGCCCAGATAGCAGCCTCTTGCTCGTCAGTCGGAGTGGCATCCACAACTGGGTCAACCGGCGCCTCTCCCTCCGGGTCGGATGGTACATCCACAGGTTGCACAACGGGTTGTTGACCCGCGAGAACCTGGGCTGCGGCATCTTGAGCGTCTCCACTCAAATCGGCCATTACGTCGTGTAGCTTGACGATTGGCACACTGAGCTCAACTTTTACGGTTGGGACAGCCAGTTCAGCTTCTGTATTATCAGCTTGAACGTCTACCTCGATAGGTTCAGGTTTGCGTTGGTCCACCCTCTTCTTATTCCGCCTGCGGGATCTGCCGTTAGTAGAAGTGCCAGGCTCGGATGCGTCCGTCTCATTGCCGGAGACATCCGAAGCCTTAGTGCCCTTCTTATTGGCTGAGCGTGGAGACACCCGACGGGTTCGGGTACTGTCGGCCACACTCGTGCTGGTAGAGGGTTCGGTTCCTGACCGCTTCCCTTTACCCTTACCTTTGGTGGGGGTTGCTTTACCCTTTCCACCAGCTGCTTTCCCCTTTACTTGCTCAGTCTTCGTAGGGGTAGACTGAGCAGTTTTAAGGGAACCATCTGCATCAGGTAGGGCCTTCTCAGGTACTACTGCTGCGCCTCCCAAGGTAGGAGCTTCAGCAGGAGACATGAGACGGTCCATCCGATCAGCCATCTTGGCTGTTATTTGCACGGGTGCGGGTCCGGGTACTAACTCCGGATGCGCCAGTGCATACTGCCTCTCCAATAGACGTACTACGAGGTCCTGTATTACCCCGAGTATGTCTAGTGGAGACACACCTATATGGGCCTCTTCTGCCTCAATGGTTTGAGACGTAATGGGGACCCCTGGACAGTAATCCACAACAGCGTTACCTGCTGCTTCATACTCATCCGCTGTGCCTAACAGTAGGATCCGGTCTCTATCTATGTATCTAGAGACCTCATCTGCCTTGACACCGGTATAACCCGTTTTGTCAGACACGTAGGAAGGCCTATAAGAGGGATTCCTTCGGAAAGCCATTTCTGCATCCCAGACGGCTTTACGAAACCATAAGTGGACTACCAATCCTTTGGCCATCTGATGGTAATCCATCAACCAGGACTCCGGAAAGGTATTAGCCCATTGCGGATGAGCACATTCCCAGATTGCGTTGACAACACGTTCATCAACCTCTCTGGACGTCCCATAACAGGTGGGTATCAGCATTTCCTCAGAAATTTCTAACATCCGTCCGTCATAGGGACCGGCTACATCGTGCCATTCTGGACTGTCTGGGAGGGGCAGCTCTAGGTACATTGGCCTGTCAACCGGAGAAGCAGGTCCCAAAGCACCGAATGAGGTACTCCCACCAAGACGGGGCGGCAGTTGAGGGGGAGGTGGCATCAGAGCCCTGTCATGAGACTGGGCTCCTGCCGGTTCTCCACTCAAACCTTCGGATGGAGGGGCTACGTAAGGCTCACCTACATCAGTTTGTTGTTGAACACCTCGGCGTTCAGGACTAACTTGTCTGGAGTTGTCGGATGCGTCATAGAACGATTCTATGTCGCTATCGTCTACTCCAGAGAAGTACTGATCAACATTCATTTGTTGATCCATCTGATCACAATCAGCATCGTATTGCTGATCGTCGTATGTATAAGTGGGACTCTGGGGAGAACCACTTCCATACTCTGGCGGGGTGCTGGCACCGGCACCACCGCCAAGGCGGACGGCCTCTTCTGCCATCGACAGAAGTGGCTATTCGGGGATAAAATATCCCAATTCACCGGATAAGCAGTAAGTACTGCTTACCCAGTGAAAGGCGGGTGCCTTTTAACGAGGGCACACCTCAGAATATGGCTGTCACGGGCTATCAGACTCCAACAAGAGTAAGACCACCCTCGGCCACGTCTTCTTCCTTTGCAGGAATAAGACAATATGGCGGGATACTCGAACTTGAATCGCTGCGCATGATCAAACCGGCGCCTCACGTGACCATTCGAAAATGGGTCAACAACTTTCCCGCGTGCCCTTAATTAGGTCACGAGCCCTTACATAAAAACAATACAATACCCGATCGGTCGTCTGTCCATACTCAGGGTTCAACTATGACAACTCGCTAGGTATTATGGAGTTTATGGATAGCATAAGCATATCCACCGGATTATCCGTCCAAAACCATGGGTACATTGTCATAGGGCCTTTTCCAGAAACTCATGACCGGCTCAAATATACATTGAACTAGGTTACAACATATAACAGTACACAGTACAGGACAACACACTCGTTGTGTTAACAGGCTAGGTTACGGCAGTCTTTAGCAACCTTGGACTGCGTCTAAGAGGTTTTGAGGCCTCTTTTATTGACCTGGTATCCATAAGAGCCTTTTCCAAGGTCTTCTTAGCCTTAGAAGGACCTTTCCTCTTATTTTTACCTGCGCCTGCCGAGACTTTTTGTATCTTCCCCTGTTTTCCGGATGTTACGACAGGGGGCACCACCCTCTTCGGGTCTGCAACCTTCCGTGGCCGCCCGGGTCCTCGCTTTCGGGTCAGTACCACTTCGAGTTGCTTAACACGACTCTGTTCCATTACTTTCAATAGACCATCACCATACATTTCGGTGGAGGTATCCCTCCCTCTCCATGGGCGTAGTCTCGCTACATTTGACTTGTAACATTTACCAAGCTGTGATTTAATAATCACTGTGCAATCACTAATAACCTGAGTTATAGTGAAAGGTCCATCCCAATTGCTGGCTAATTTCAGGTTGGCTAGAGGTTGGTGTAGACGCAGTACTCTATCCCCTAGATTAAAAAATCTAGCTTTTAGACCTGTGTCATAGCCAACTTTCTGCCAACGCGCAGTTTTCTGCAACTCGTCTCTAACCCTCTCATAGGCTTGTTTGAAATTATCCCGTAGGGATTCTACAAACATCACCTGGCAAGGGGTTTCCGGATTCATTCTTATTACGCCAAACACCAAATCGGCTGGCATAATCAAATCCTCTCCAAAAACGAGGAGATTAGGAGAACAGTTTGTGCTCGAATGTACAGTGCCATTATAGGCATGTACCACGAATTCGCATTGTTCATCCCAATCATCCATCTGCTCATTTACCAGAGACTTCAATACTTGGATCAAAGTCCTATTGAATCTCTCTACCTGTCCATCGCTCTGTGGTCTATAGGGATTAGTTCTTGTCTTGCAGATCGCCAGACAACTACACATCTCTTGCCACAGACTAGACTCAAATTCTCTGCCTTGGTCACTATGTAACATGAGTGGGACACCTAAGTGCAGCACCCACCCTTTTACAAAGGCCATAGCACAAGTAACAGCCTTATGATCCGGTAGAGGAAACACTCGGGTGTACTTGGTATAATAATCAGACACGACCATCATACACGTGTTGCCACTAGGAGTGGGGGGAATCCCACTAATAATGTCAACAGCTATTCTAGCAAACCTTACACCAAACAGTTCCTGGGATAATGGCAGTTTGCATAACCCGGGTCCTGGTTTGTTTTTACAGCACTCGGGACAGGTCTCCACCCATCGGGTGAGATCTGTACTCATGCCGACCAATAGTATCGTCTGGTTAGACGTTCTAGAGACCGTTTCTTTCCAAAGTGTCCACTAGTTCTATGTCCATGACAGAAATACATAATATCTCGTCGCATAGCACTAGGTATGACAACTTGCAAGGTTTTCTTCCTATTAGAATGGTTCTTCCATCGGAACAGAATACCATCCCGGACTTCTAGCTCGGCCCATTGAGCTAAGAATCGTCTCATCTCTCTGTTTTCCAATGACACTTCGGGTCTTGGAGGACAGATACCCTGATTAAGGAACTTAATCAAACGTGATGTGACTGCATCAGACTCCTGGAACTGCTGGATGGTCTCCAAGGACCAATTCAAGACATGTTCCGGATGGGTTTCGAATGAAACTCGAACCCCTGCCAACACAGCATTGTGTGCTCCACAATCAGTGCACTCAGCATTTGCACATTTCCTCACTGGGATTCTAGACAAAGCATCTGCATTCAAATGCTTTGCCCCGGCTCGGTGTTCAATCTGGCTGTGATTTAGACCGAATTTGGATAGGTGCGCTAACCAGCGACCTATCATCCCCTCTGCATCTTTGAAGTTCAATAACCATCTGAGGGAAGAGTGGTCAGTCCGTAGAGTGAAATCACTCCCCCACAAAAAGTGCTTGAACTTCTTCGTATAGACCACCACAGCCAACAACTCACGTTTAGTGGTACAATAATTTCTTTGAGTTTTACTCAACGTGTTACTAGCGAAGGCTATAGGAACTTCAACCCCATCCTGGACCTGAGAAAGGGCGGCTCCTATGCTTTCATTACTAGCATCATTATCTAGAATGAAATGATCATTCTCCGTAGGGTACTTCAACACAGGTGTACTTGCAAACAAATCCTTTATTTTCCTAAAGGACTCGTCTTGCTCGGATCCCCAAGGGAATTGTTCCTTTCTTATCCCGGGTGTCCAGTGGGACAAACTCTGGATAGGAAAGGCAACCCTTGAATATCCTGGGATAAAGTCCCGGTAGTAGGAACAGAATCCGAGGAAGGATCTGACTTCTTTCGCATTCGTGGGTGCCTGCCAATTTGACACGGCATCCAGTTTCTCCGGATCGGCTTTAATCCCTTCATTCGAGATTATTCGCCCCAAGTAATTAATAGATCTTTTGAAAAGATCGCATTTCTTGGGCTTCAGCTTCAAACCATTAGTTATGATCCTTTCCAGGACCATACCTAAATTTTCCAAGCATTCTTCGTATGTCTTCCCAAAGACAATCACATCATCTAGATAGACGAGACATTTCTTCCATAAGAGGTCACTTAATAAAGTTTCCATCATGGCTTCAAATGTCGCCGGTGCATTGCACAATCCAAACGGCATCACATTATATTGGAATAATCCAATATGACTGGAAAAGGCCGTCTTCTCCATATCTTTCGGATACATACCCACTTGCCAGTACCCGGATTGTAAGTCTAGAGAGCAATACCATTGCTTACCTCCAAGGGAGTCTATAGTCTCATCAATCCGTGGTAAGGGATATGAATTCTTCTTGGTCATACCATTCAATTTCCGGTAATCTATGCAGAAACGGATGGTACTATCTTTCTTAGTCACCATGCACACAGGGCTAGACCAAGGACTGGTTGATGGAATTATTACATCCTGTTCAAGCATTTTAGCTATCTCCTCCTCAGCTACCTTTTTTTTGGCTAGTGGGAGTCTTCTATAAGGAATCTTAAAAGGTTCATTCTCACCAGTGTCAATCGTATGCAGTACCTTATCGGTACGCCCCAATTTTTCACCTGGTGTTGCAAAAGCTTTACGGTACTTGTGTAACAAGTCAGTTAGAGCTTCACGTTGTTCATCACTTTCTACATGGCTTTCGGCTACTAGAATGTCTAGTTCCGGGCTCCTTTCGGGTGAGGAAGGGGCTCCGGGTGCCGAAACATGTTTACAGCCTTCTACTAATTCAGACAGGACAACCGACCCGAGGATCGTATCCTTCTGTACAGTCTTATTCCCGGTATTGGATATAGGAACCACCGTCCAAGCAGTGTTAGCTACTAGAACGTCGGCGGATTCCAATCCGATACTTGACAACATGGCCATGTCTGGCTCTACAACTCCAGTTTTTCCTGAAAACTGTCTGTCCGCTCGACATAAGACATCACAGGCTGTGCCCGGTGGTATCTTAACAGTCTGGGCTACACTGGCTACACTGCTTACTTGCCTAAGCACACATTGTACTTCGAGATGATACGGGTCTCTCACTTCCAATATTCCCCTCTGGGAATCTAACCTTGCTCCATATAATGCAGCAAAATCCAGACCAAGTATACCATCATCCGCGATGTTCGCCACAGTAGGAGTAAGGATGAAGTCCTTATCTTCCTGTAGACTGAACCTCATACATGTTCTACCGAACGTTTGTATCATGCTACCGTCGGCCGTACGAGCATTTCCTTCCGTTGTGAAAGTTTCATGATTCGTAGGCAAAAGATCGTAGAATCTCTTAGCAATGCAGGAGTGGCTAGCACCCGTATCGACAAGAAACTCAGTGGATCTACCACTCACAGATACAACTGCGTACCACCTCCTACCTTTCAAGTAGGTAGGACTACTTGCGTACTTAGCAAGTTCCGTCTTAGCGCCGAGATCAAATCCACATCCCTCCAAAAACTTGAGACAAGGATGACCCGGGGGGAACTGGGCACACCCCACCCTGGCCAACTCGTTGGCCGCTCCCTCTGGACTGATATCGGGTTTCCCCTCTGTGTTCTTCTGCCGGTTCTTGACACCTGGTGTACTATCAGTCTCCCCAGCCTCATGAGTAAGGAACTGATCAGGCTCCTTAGCTTCACTGCTGGGCGAAATCGCTAGAGGATTCTCACCAGTACCGCAAGCGGCGATAGGCTGGCAGTCATGGCAATCACTCATTCGGGGGGTAATCCGGTTGCCTTCATGGACACCCCCTCTCAGTTTTCCTTCTTCACTGAGTCCTCCTTACCCGGATTGTTCCGGTAACGAGTGTTTCTATAAACTGGCTTATCGGCCTCACACTCGGCAGCATAATGCCCAGTTTCCTGACATCGAAAGCATGTCACAACGCTCCTATCAGGCTTAGGCCTCCTAAGATTTTCAGTAATCTTCTTTACCAAATTGTTAACCAGGTCCTCTGATAAAGACGGACCCGTAGTAAGTTTGGTATCGGGTTGAGTCACAGGAGGTTTAGAAGTATTCACTTTCTCCTTGACGTAACCCGGTTTCTTTCCCCAGTTCCGGTTATACTGGGGGTTCCCTTGGCCAATGGCCCCAACGTTTTCATCTTCGTCAGGTTCCCCTGATTCGGATGAATCGGTTTCGGGTATTCCCTCCGGGATTATCATTGCTGACATCCGTTGGGGTACCTTCCCGGCAAAGATACGGGCCTTTCGATCATAATGATCTAAGGACTGGAACAAATCTGTCAGAGAGGCATCATTCTTCCAAGCTTCACAGGCTACTGTCCTGTGTTCCTGATTCCGCAATCCTTCAATGAATTGTTTAAACATTTCATCTAGGAAGCATTCATCATCTAGTCTCCATTGAGGTCTGGCTTTATGCAACAGTCGTTGACATTCCAAGCCGAACACTTTGGCAGATTCCTTAGGCTTCTGCGTTCCTTTAGTGAACGTTAGCCAAGGATCTTCTCCAACTATATTCCCATATAGATATGAAGCAATCTCTATGAGTTCATCATATTTCATATGGGCTGAGAGTCCTACTATTTGAGAATCTCTCCATTGTTCCACGGCTCCTTTTCCGTCGCCTTCCTTTAACCAGCATACTAAATAGGGGAGAGCTTCCGCTTTACCCCATCCATTGCAGTTAAAGACATCCGCGCAGCCTTGATACTCCTCCTTCCAAGGGTTCTTGGCATTAAAGGGGGTAGGTATCTTAGCTACTCTACGAGCCGGATTCGTGGATCCAGTAAGGGATAAACCCTTACTCCATTCCATGATCTCCGTATCGTCCAGACCTTGATTGTAGCAATCAACACCTAAGTTAGCAATCGCTGCGTTAGAGTCATGCAGCGCTTGTAACCCTGGAGAAAGAGATACTCGGCGACTGAGTCTCTTTTTCCTTGGAGGATTCGTACCATAAGTACTTCCAGGGCCTCCAGGCGGTGGTCCTCCTCCGCCCCCCGATCCTCCTGCTCCGTATGGAGGCACCTGTGAGAAGGTGTATCCGCTGGTTTGAGGAGTTGGCCCAGGATTATTGGTGGGTTGTGTATTTCCACCAAAGCTAAAGAAACCACTATTGGGATTAGTGTTTCCTCCTGTTCCATCTGACTGATTTCCATTATTGGAACCAGTCCCACCAGCAGAGGATCTGCTTCTGGAACGATCTCCTGAAGGTCCGGATCCTTGGTCACATCCGGATTGCCCTCCAGCTGGACTGGAATTCCCGGATGATTGTCCGGTTATTCCTCCAGACATGTTCCGGGTGTTACCTTTGGACGGATTCGCTCCTGTTTGGGATTGACTCCATCCATACTGGGCATACGGGCCATTTGGTCCGCCTAAAGGTGACTGTTGTGGCCATCCGCCGTCAAAGGTGGAGGTGTTTGCCGAGTGGCTTTGTTTAGTTCCACTCGCAGAGTCAACCCCACCATTTCCCGTACCTAAACCAAGAGGTTTGAAGGTATTGTCTGTAAATCTAACCTGATGACTCTTTATTTCTTCATAACGAGGTACAGTTGTCTCTGTTACCCCGTCATCGCCCCTCAAAGAGTTCATCCGGTTACTCGTCGTGTTTAGGGCAATTCCTGAAACAGTGAAGTCTGATTCAAGAGTGCCTACTGCACGACCAGTATCTTCTAGATACTTTGACATCTGGATAGCTTTAGCTTCCAGTTCGGAATAATCATCCATCATCTTTGTCTGTTTGGCAGCCAAATCTGTGGATTCACGTATCCATTGACCTTTGAGTTTTTCATGTTCATCGGTTTGTTTTTGATACGTTTTCCGAGCATCCTTGAAGGCTGATTCAATTTTCATCAGCTCTTCTTGGTACTTACCATAGGCCGTTTGAGTTGAATTTAACTCTTGTTTAGTTCTATTCAACTCATCACACGAGGCTCTGTATTCCAGAACCGCCGTGTATAGTGCATCACGATACTGTTCGTGCTGGAGTTGAAAATCTTGTTTTTCTTTCTCCATCTGATCCAATAACAATTGTTGTTGGCGTCTACAACTTTGATCGTAATCAAGACGTTCTGATATCAACTGTTTGTTTTCAGTCAGAATCTTGTCTCGGGTTCCGGTCAGTGTAATAAGATCCTTCTGGATCTTCTCGTATTCAGCTCTCATGTCTTCAAGCTCGTCCATTTTGTTCCTTTCGAATCCACATTTCTGGTGTTTAATTCGAGAACTATATGGAGTTTCAAACATACCTGCACTAGGCTTTGGTACCTCAAATGGTAGTTTACCAAATTGAGCAGTACTTTTATGCATTGGTGCAGGTTTTGAAGTACCTCCTGGCATGAATAAGGAGTCTCCAAATTCATCCAGTTCATCATGTAAGTTTTTTCTTACATCCTCTAACCCCTCAGGGTAGTGTTCCAGTGGATTTCTCCACTCTGTACCTTGGGGTGGTGATTTGATTTCACCATCCTCCATCGGGGAGTTCAGCTCATCATTTGGGCCATTTCCCCTGACTGGGCTTAGCTCAGTCATTTCTGACTGCGCTTACCCGAAGACCAACTGGTCACGGCACCAGTGTAATGGTTCGTCTCGTTAAGTTAGATTAAATCATAACGAAAAGAGAGAAAAGTTTCCGGGTAGGCAACCGAGCTTTTATTTCATAGCTTGCGTTACATACGATCACAGCCTCAGAGGACTACATGCTACTAGGGCATTCGGTTACCCTTTCGGGTAACAACCTGGTTGAGCAGTGGGTAAACCACTACTGAGGAACCTGGGCTAGGACCAGCCTTATATAGGGGAAAAGCCCGCGAAACTCAGACCGGCCACGTGACGTGTGGCGGACGAGTGGTAGGCCCCCTGGTGTAATGGATACGAACCCAGAGGCAGGTGCTGCCACCTGCCATCCGGATTCCCCCACCACACCCGTAGGACCTAGGTCTGAGTCTCACGGGTACATGAACGTTAAAGTGTAAAATACCATACCCCTACATACACATTTCACTTTATTTGTTATTTTCATATTTTTCATTTCGTTCAATTATAATGACAAGTCGGGGAATTCAAGCTGACACTCTCTACATAACATAGTTGAATATTGGAGAGGAACACGACAAAACTTACACTTTGAGATGTGTACATTCAACTTTTGTTTCTCATAATTCAGACTGTATATGGTGTAATCTTGGTGTACAACTTTGGAGCAAGTGTCCTTTTGAAATGAGGGATAGTTGTAAGCCATATTTCCCATCCACAACTCATTGATATCAAGTGGAATCCACTGAAGAACTATACCAAGTACTCCATTCAGTTTGTCTGGACATGATACTTCTCAGTCGAGCAGCTTCTACACCAGGGTATATAGGTTCTTTACTACACAACTTTCGGTTGACACACTCTCGACAAAAGGAGTCGAATGTTTCCTTTGAGCAATGACACAACTTTCTAAAGAAGTCTGAGTTCTCTTCTAGAACAGAAAACAATGCATCGACCGACTCTAACGTATACCGTCTTTTCAAGAAAGTATGTGTGTTCTCGACATGAAATTGATATACCGCTATAGCTCTGTCTCTGGCGGTACTAGCCACTTTTTGAAATACATCTTTGAAACATACACTCAATGAATCGAATACACCATTAGAAACAAACACTTTATGAACACCTTGGTTTAACAACGGCGCCTTAAAGTTTTTGTTTTCACGAAAGCGTCTAAGTGATCATCGCACACCGCTGTCGCTTCTTTCTAAAGTATGACTCTCTCAGGTCGGGTTTCACGAGTTCGTCCAACGTTTTCCCGCTGAGATCCATGTAAAGACTGTCGGTGTCCATTTGATAAAGAGTGTTATCGCGCCGATCGATAAATTTATCCAGAAAGTCAAACGTGAACTCTAACATTTTCAACTTGGTGTACTGGTACACCATGAACCCTATATGAAGAGGGAGGTTGTTCTTGACTGTTTTCGGTTGCAGTTTGACTTCAAAGAGATCTGGGGTCAACTCGTGACCCTTTTTGAATCGCCACGAATTGGTCAATAATTTTGAGGGTTCAACCACTAGAATATTTAACTGTGGTGTGTTTTTCTTTGTTGCAAATTGTTTTACCGTATGCGCTGTTTCCCATTAACGTGTAACAGTCTGAGGGAATTTGCTCCTCTGCATTTACATCTCCATGTCTTCGCGCCGCGGTTACTTCGTCTGCAAAATCGGCGAAGGGTCGTCTAGGAAAGTATTCTATTGAGATGTGCACTTTGGTGACTATCAAACCATGATCCAGATACCACTTAAGGAGAGGTGTTCCCAAGAGAATTTTTTTTCCTTGGTAACTACCTATCAAGGATCTCTGAGGAGCGTTCAACACGTTTTCTTTGTTCGCAAAGTCTGACATGTGAGTTCCTATGTCAGATTTAGAAATGGTCACGTTCTTGAATATAGGAGTCATTTTCTCAAAGTATTCATTCACACTCCCATACGACGATCAACTTGTGACCTATTGCTTTCAAGTAAGCGCTTACTCTAGCTGTTCTCTGACATCTCTCGTTCCTGTCTGAAGCACACGAATATCTGCGTGGTGGTATGCACTCGTTAGCATGGTACCAACACCCGTGAAATTGGAATACAGTATTAGAGGGGGGGTGAAACCCATCTACACGAATTTTGTGGGAACCTAGAGACACCTCGCTTCCGTTGAAAGCATAGCAAAGTTTCACACGGCGGGCGTGCTCCATGTTTCGTAGCCACTCTAAAGCGCTCTTAGACTGTCTTTGTCTGATTTTCGGTCTGAACTCGGTGTCGGGTTGTCTCACCACGTAATAACCTGTGAAGTGCGCTACGCTCATGCACCGCAAGTAGAGAGAGTTAGCGTCTACACCTAGGATGTGCATCGCTTTTTTGCTGTACTTGTGTTCCCTTATCAGCGTGGTACCCTTTTTGTGAAATCTATGGAAAATTATGGAAGGTCCCCCGACCAGTTTTTTTTTTAACAGAGAATGGAGGTCAGAGTCGAACTGGTGAAAGGTTACGAACGGAGTTTCTGTGCTTTGAAAAAGGAACCGTAAAGTCAAACCCGGAAGGGAGATGCCGTCTTTGAACATGTCGATGTTGCAATCCTTGAAAAATTTATTGGGATTATTCAGTGCCTCTATGAAGGGTTTCACGTCTTTGTTGTTGTAGTAGATCAAGTACATGTCGATGTTACGATCCTTGAACAATTTATAGTGATTATTCAGTGCCTTTATGAAGGGTTTCACGACTTTGTTGTTGTAGTAGATCAAGTAATCTCTGAAAGTTTGCATCTTTTTGTTGAACCAAACTTTTTCACATTTGGCATAGTCAGATTCAGACATCTTGGTGCCGGTCAGTTTGCTGTCATAAGCAGACCTCGGTGGAAGAGTTCTGTTTTCCAGTTTCCTGGTAGACTTCATCCATTCATAAGGAAAGTGATCTTTGTGCTCATCTCTGGTGAAAGCTAGCAAATAATTCGCGTAGTTATAACCAGGTGCCAAAATGAAAGGATATGCAGCAAAAGACGCATAACTTGTCCCTGTCGGGAAAATCTAACACACCCCCTCTTTCTTTCAGCCGACCCGATTGGGTAACCCTGCCCCCTATGGGGAATTCTCTGGGCCCCATGTAAACGCAAACATTCACATTGGTTGGAAAAATAACTTTCCAATTGGTGTCAGAGTCGCAAAGTTTCTGTACTTCTTCGGAAGTGATAGTGTTTTTCATGAGAGAGAGGAAGTCTTCCAGAGTTTCTGAATTAGTTATGGTGGGGAGGGGTTATAAAAGAGTCCCGTTGTTTTGGGAGGCGTGAAAGTAGCGTAGTTTGTCTCTGTTTTCCCTGTGTTGTAATATTAACCCTACTGACAAGCCCACTTTGTATCTGAATCTTTGCACCTGTACACCTATATACACGTCGTATCTACACAAAGTATGTACACACCTACACACAGTCTCATTCTAATCAAACGTTGTTAAGAAATTCAAGGATAATTTCCTTTTTATCACCTAGTTCTTTTAGCCCCTTGGGGGGAAAAATCACACCGTCCTGTGGTTTTCTGGGTGCCTTCATACCTGCGCACATGGATGATGTTCTTACCCTTGTAGTAGCTGACCGCTGCATACGTCTCGTTTTCCTCATCCAGGACAACGAACCATGTGTTGTGATTGGGCCGTCCTTGGGCGACCGCTCTGTGCGTTTCCTTACCTCCTCTTGAACATCAGTGACGGACGCTATTAGCTTGAGTAGTGCGCTAGGGGTGAACTTTACTTCCCTGGTGGGTGTCGAGGTACCCTTTATGGCGCTGTAGCGTTCCTTGGACAGTTTCACCCTCTTGATCCAGACCTCTAGCTTCAAACTGTCGACGGACAACTCCAATTTGGGACCGTGGTGAAATATTGGTAGTGGTGGTGGAAGTTCACTTTTCACTACCGATTTTTACTTCTTGGATGCCTGGTCCTTGCCACTCTTGGTAAACCTCCTGTTTTTACCCGTAGAGGGTTTCAAAGAAGAAAGAGGAGGACCATCAGTGAGAGGAAGTCGAGGGGGGTAAAAAAAACTCGCTCCAACTCTGCTCGACGTCGGTGCCCGCTGGTGTTAAGCAGTACCCGTTGGTTGATAGAGAGTTTGCGATAGCGGTAATGAGTAGATTGGGTGATCTTTGAGCTACCGCTGGAGAAAGCATCGTGTCCTCCTCTGTTTCCTCATCATCCACCTCCTACGCCGCCACCTCATCATCCTCCTCCTCCTTCTCCTCCTCATCCTCTAGCTCCTTCTGGGTCTCCACATGATAATGTGTGTCACTGTAACCGTCAGTGTTTGCGCAAGTAGTTGCAACAGCAGCACCAGCCACACCAGCCACACCAGCACCAGCAAGAGTAGCAACACCACCACCACCACCACCAGGACTTACATCGGTAGTGGTAATAGTAGGAACGGGGTTATAAAATGTTGGTGGCCAGTAAGAAGCCTGTCCGTCAAGTGTAACAACACCGTAATCAGCAGCAGCAACAGGGGCAGTAGCACCCGTAGCAGCAGCACCACCACCACCACCCGTAGCAGCACCAGCAGCTGCGGTACCATATTTAGCTGCAGCAGAATCATCAGCAAAAGCAGCAGGAGCAGCAACATCAGCAGCAGTAGGAGAAGACAAAGAACTCTTGGTTCTTCTTGTCGTCTTCCTTGTTGAAAGCTGAAGCTTAGAAGGTGTTCGTCTACTCATGGTGAGGGAAGCAGAGAAAGTGTGAGTGAATGAGATTTTCTCCCTTCCTTATATACGCCCATGGAGATAAGCTTCTTACTACAGTTTTACTAGATGAAAGGGAAAATTAATGTCTCTAATTCTATAGATGGTCTTACTCAAAGGAAGGAACCCTCCACAGGGAAAATAAAACAACAGGAGGATCCGGATTAAAACTTCACTCCACTCTTAGATCGTCAAAGGGGTGGTGGTCCAGATCAAAGTCGGCTTTTGATATCTTTTAGAAAAGAACTTTAACCCTATGATCACAGAGAGCCTTAAATCTAATTTTCACCTGCCCTCCACAGGTGAACCAAACTGTAGGGGGGATCCAGATGAAAGTTCGTCTAAATAGAATTAGAAAACTTAAAAAAAAAAAGAGTGTCTGATCTCATTTACATACACACCACCGGGGAGGGTAATCTCATAATACCTTAACGAGCGACCGCGCCTTACACCTGTAAAAAGCAGCTTAAGGTAATTATCACTACACCTTTTCACAGTGTCTTCTCCTTCTGTTTGATGTCAACAGATCCAAAGGCTCACACTGATAAATCGCTACACAACGGTGGGAGTATCCAGCTGAAAATAGGCTTAAATGCCTGCACCTTACACCTGTAAAAGAGACTTAGGGTAATTATCACAACACCTTTTCACTTGTTCAAGGAGATTTTAAAAGTAATCCGACTAAATACACTTGTGACAGTGTCTTACTGTTTGATGTCAACAGATCCAAAAGACTCACACTGATAAGTCGCTACACAAGACGGTGGAGGTATCCAACTGGAAATAGGATTAAATCACCCTATATAAAGAAGCTCAATTTCTCTTGAAAGACCATATCACTGCTGACCACTTTGACTACTGCACCTACCGACCCCTTTTGACGATTTTACAGACAAGATGAGTCTTGAAACTCAACCACTCTCCCAGTCGGCTCCCTCTCTTGACGTATGTGAAGTGAGTGTACGGGATGACCACTGTATTATGGGACCGTACCAGAACAATTTGGGATATGATGACAATTTGCTTCATGAAATAGGAAGGCGGTTAGTTGGTTCTTGGAAAAAATTGGGAATCTATTTGGAGCTTCCCTCTGAAGTTGTGGAGTCGATGGTCATTATCAAGAGGTCAGAGGACATGTGTATGGCGATGTTTAAAGCTTGGTTGTCTAAAGCTTTGCCTAATGCCAGATGGGGTCAACTTCACCACGCCTATGTCAGTGTTTGTCGACTAGACCTGTTGTATGGGACGCAGAACTTTTTCAAGGAGCACAACCTGGTTTACAACAACCATAACCCGCTTTTAATGGAGAGGTATCATTTGAAATTTCCCGCCAAAAGGAAGGGCTCTGATTGGTCCATTTTGGTGCCACACTGCGGGGGGGGTCTAGGTCACATGACCCCCCATTTGAATTTCCCGCCAAAAGGGAGCCCTCTCATTGGCTGCATGTCGAGTGAGTGATATCCTGTAGTTAGTTATAGTCCCGTTCCGATATACACTATACTACTGTCGTAACACCAGCTGGTAAAGATCACATAGTAAATGATGGAGGAGGTGGGAAAAGACAGTTCAGGGTCAATGGTGGAAGTCACAAACACCCTCCAGTTTTAATTATAAACCAGTTATCTCTCATTGAGAGTGAAGATACAAAATACTGACTTCCTGCCATCCTTCACCTTGAGATAGACTAAACGGTTATCTTGAAGGGTTATTATATCCCTACGCTGCTAAACATCTGTGAAGAGGCAAGGTGAGCGGGTGCTCCATGCTAAAAGTCAACTTTAAAATTCAGATCACTAGCTTTTCAAAAACAGAAGATAGTTCCGTTAGTTTTGGAGGAATGGCTTGCTAATATAATATGGGTGGGTATGACCATATCCTGAATGTCAATAAGCTCTAGGCCTAATTGGTCATGAGATACATATATAATTAGCATAATATGAGCTAATTAGCTGGATTAGCATAAATTTTTATTCTTTTGCCCATTACTTTTGATCTAGAAACGGTATTTTTGTTCTGTTTTCACTATAGTAAGCCTTGTGAAACATTCTCTCGAATGGGGTCATAGATTTTCATATTTAGAATAGAAATCATGTTTCCATGGCAACAGAAATCAAATTTACACATCAAATTTGGGGCCTATCCACTCAAAATAGAACGTTTTATCAAAAACCCATCGTATTTTAGGCATGTAACATTGAGTATTGACTAAATGACTCTTTATAGACAGGAAGAGGACCCCTGTGTTTCTAATCTATATCAAATCTCCACTTGCCTCAGGTGGGCGAGAGTAGGATACAAGATACACATTTGTGACAGGATCTGCGTAAAGGGTCCTTAGTGAAAGGTCCTTATTCCCAATACATGCTACATTTAGAGACTATAAATGGGATTGGAGGACTCTTAATGCAGCCAAAAAGATATCACTAAAAGCTATATTATGTTTTTTCTAGATTAGAAAGTTTTACATGGGGTAGGTATGACCATATCCTGAATGTCAATAAGCTCTAGGCCTATTTACCAGGGGGTAGAAAAGGAGAAACCATGCGCGAACGCGCCCTTTTGACCTTTATGCCCCATGTCATGCCCCATGTCATCGTTGTTTAATGGTGAAACTGAGAAATCCCCATGTCATATGTCTCTCATATTTGTCTCTAGGCCACAATGGCCATGTCAAACATCAATATTTCCATGTCACCACGTCAAATCTAGCGGTGAAGACACATAGTTTAGGACAGGGATAACCTGACAACCCATCACACCAAACAGTAAAAGCTTATCAGTACAAACTGACAGCCACTAATGCTAGTATCAAAAGCACAAGGGAAAAAAGTATGCTCATGATATAACAGATGAGTATAAAAATAGTCCACAAGCATTTTGGCGAGAAACAAGCAAACTTCTACCTAGTAAAAAAGATTCTAGAGATGAAATATCCCTTATAAATCCAGTAGATAACAACAACATTCAGCGGTTGATACAGCTGATTATTCATTCTTTGCAAATATTGGAACAGATTTAGCCAAAGACTTTAATTATGAATGGGAATTTTTGGGAAAAGTTAATACTAATACTGAAATTATTTTAAATGAAACTACCTTAGAAGAATGAGATAGGGTCATTACAGACATAAATATAAATAAAGCTTCTCCTGTAAATCTGCTATCTTCCAAAGTTTTAAAATCTGTCTTCAAAATTACAAAAAAAAAAAAAAAACAGTTACTATACATGTGAAATTGTTCGTTACGTTCTGGAAATATACCTAATAAGTGGAAAATTGCTACTGCCATTCCAATTCATAAAGGTGGAGATCGCAGTTTGGTCAATAACTACAGACCCATATCTTTATTACCATTACCGGGTAAAATGTTAGAATGCATTATTCATTCACAATTAGTGAGGTTTCTGGAAGATAACAATTTACTAACTTCCATGCAGAATGGGTAAAGAAAAGGGAGGTCAACAATAATGAATCAGTATGTGAAATAACTGACTACATTTTAGGGCAAACAAATGTTGCAGGGGCGTAGGAAGCGGTTGGGGGGGCTGTTATATTTTTATATAGGCTTATATAGGGAACCTCCTCATTATTGGGGGGGGGAGGGTGGGCAGGTCCCCCTGCCCCTGCCCCCCTTTCCTACGCCCCTGGCTACCATTATTTGACCTGTGAAAGGCTTTTGATACCGTTGACCATAAAATATTATTAAAGAAATTGTCATACATTGTCTTAAAAGTTAACTGTATAAAAAAGAGCTGTATCCTACCAAGGGCCTGTCTTTCCTTGTGTTAAAATGTATTAAAAAAGTTACAAAATAATTTCAGAGAAGGACCACACATACAGACGTCCATATGTCACATATGGACACCCGTATATCACTGCCCTTATAGGCTTTACTGTTTCTGTTCAGATTTCCGCATCCTAGAATGATGGATGCGGATCTCCACATGTGGATGCAGAATTTTACCTGTTTCTGTTCAAGATGCGGAAATCAAAAATCCCACATAGAGGCCATATATATCCTTCTAAATACGGAGGGGTTGGGAGGTACCCTGTATGTTAAATTTGTGAGGATACGGGGTTTCTTGGCCACATACCATAGAAAAGTGCCGTATATGATGCAGGGAGTAGAGAAGGGGGGGGGGGTAAATGGATAGACAGGGGTTCATGAGGGTTGCAAAAAAAAAACAGTACAGAATCTCCCACTACTGTTTTTGGATGGGGGGGGGGCAAAGTATTTCATTTCTAGTAAGTTCACCCCTACATTTGATCGTTTCTTGGGGGTGGGTTGCCTTCCATATCAACCCACATCGCTTAGTGCATTTTCAACCCCCTCCCCACCCAGTTCTCTGATACTCCCCCACCACTACAGCCACCCCCTGCATTTGTTTGAATATGGTGCTAATTGATTTGAGGATAAAATAATTTTTTCTACGCCGACTTTAGGGTCAGACAAAAAGTACAACCCAATTTATTTCAGGATAATGCCTCCCCTTGTGGTAAAATGAGACATACACAAAGGCTGCTAAACATTGTAGACCCCCCTCCATAAATTCCACTGCGTAGTTGTATGTCATCCCCTAACCAAACCCCCCCTCGCCGATACCAATCCCATATCTGTCTTCCTAAACATACAGCATTTTTTTAAATTATTTCCACATAGATCATGTGATCCCGCATGTGTGACGTCATTTAGGGAATTCCAAGGGGGTTTCCTGGAATGTAGACTGGAATTTGCACAATTAACCTTTAAGAGAGAAAAGAATATCTGTATGTAGTATTCCAGATACAGAAATTGCATATAACATACGGACAGGACACGGCCACCAATCTGAAACACTTTTTTAAATAATATTTTCTTTTTCCACATATAATGGCCGTATCTCATGGCCATATGTGTATATCTATAGCTATGTGGTGAAACATCCTCCTGGTACCCCTCTAGCCATATTTGATTTACCAACATAGGGATTAAGCACATCTATATAAACCACTTACATCATGGTGGTTTTCTTTGTTTGAATTTTGATTCTCTTATGGGACAGGTTATTGAAAGAATAAAATCTACTTGTTTAATGAAGATGTCCCAAGCTTGGTTAGGGCATACTGTATTCCAAAAGGTTTGCCAATCCGAGTTTGTAGTCCCAGAGCAAAGTTTTCCTTGACATAATTCTTATAGCTTCTACCAAAGAAAGTTGTTGGTTTATTTCTAATTGGTTCAAATTTTCTTGTTATATATACTAATTTATGGCCAGTAATGTTGGGCGTTAGTATATTCACATCTGAGTAATCTTTGGTATTTGTACAAACTAGGTCTAGAAGGGAGGGAGGGGCTATGGTACTAAAGTGAGTAGGACTCGTTATCAATTGTGCTAGGCCTAGAAGAAGAAACATATTTTTTAGATTTCTTAAATTTGTTTTTTGGGGCTTGGGGATTTTTTTTCTTTTTAACATATTTATATCAAAGTCTCCAAGTATGAAGATTTCATCATCTTTATATTCATCAAGCATGTCAAAAGACTGGGAAAACTTTTTGATGAATTGGTTTACATGCCCGTTGGGTGGCCTATATACTGAGGAAATTACAATAGGCTTCATTTGTAACCATGCAGCAAGATCATTCATATCTACAGAAACATATGCGGGCTTTCCTAACCCACTTAAAAGGGTCTATATCTCCACTTTCCTATCCCCTCAGATGTGTGTGGTGCACATATGCGCGGGCACTGACACATTCCTCTGTGAAATTGTGTAATGTCATTCTCGCCATGAATATGACCTTAGCTGTCAAAATGGTGTTAAACATCTATTACTCACTCACTCACAGAAACATATGCTGTTAATCAACAGCAAAATATTTTGTAAAATTACAGAAATATGTCTTGTAAAATAACAGCAATATTTTCTGTACATGAACAGCAAGTCTTGCTGAAAATGACAGCAGAATATACTGTAAATTCACAAAAACCTTAGTACTATAGTATGTATCCGAACGGGACTATAGTTAGGTACTGTTTATTACTCACTCGACCTGCAGCTAATCAGAGGCCTCCATTTGGTCACGTGACCTGTGACGTCACAAAGGGGCATGCCCTCATTTGCATAATAGGCCACACCCCTTTGACCTATGATGTCACAGGCGACCTTGACCTTTGACCTCATTTGGATAATAGGCCACACCCCCTTGATCTATGACGTCACAGGTGACCTTGGGTTTTTTTTGAGAGGACAAGTTGAAATTGATACTCCTATTGGTTTCTCTTTAGAAAACATCTGTAAATAGTCTTTTAATGAATTGAGGTCTTTATGAACATTTTGTTTTAACAACGCCGCTTTAAAGAATTCACTGAAGTATAAAACCAATTTAGCAGTTGTATGTAAGTAGACATACCCTTTTATCAGTATAAAGAGGTGTGGGTTATTATGTTAATGAGGGTGTAACTAAAAAATAGTTTGTTTTTTAAGGCAAGCTGAAAGCTTGCCCAAAAAAAAAGAAATTGGGGCCTTTATTTTATTCATTAAGGCAAGCTAAAAGCTTGCCCTCCTTGTTTAAAAAAAAACCAGAAAACATCTGTAAATAGTCTTTTAATGGGGGCAGGTTTACTGATATTAAAATTTTTTGGTAATTTTATAAAAATTTTATATAGCGAATAAAACACATCACTGTTATGCAAAGGAGGATTAACCAGTTATTCAATTAGAAACCTGACTACCACCAGCATGTAGTTACATGAAGATATTTATCACAGTTTCTAACGTCTGTGATTTTACCGTATAAAATGGAGATGATAACGTATGATAGAGGATGAGGGAGAAGATGTCAGCAGTTTACCTCTGCAAAGACTGCGACATAACATTTAAGATGAGGCATAAAAGGTGTGTAAGCGTGACGCAAGTAAAACGATAGTGCAACGTAAGGGTGGTTGGCGTCACCTAGCCCAAATTTTTTAATATTATAAATCTGATATATACCAATAAATCACCATCATGCTTACAAAGCCCTAACTTAGATGAAGTAGAAGTTAAAAATACTACCTATTTCTAGTGAAACGTTAGAGTGAAGTAATGATTAATTTGTGAGGAATAATGCAAAGTATAAAGCATATTGTAATGGTTCGTCTCGTTAAGTTAGATTAAATCATAACGAAGAGAGAGAAAAGTTTCCGGGTAGGCAACCGAGCTTTTATTTCATAGCTTGCGTTACATACGATCACAGCCTCAGAGGACTACATGCTACTAGGGCATTCGGTTACCCTTTCGGGTAACAACCTGGTTGAGCAGTGGGTAAACCACTACTGAGGAACATGGGCTAGGACCAGCCTTATATAGGGGAAAAGCCCGCGAAACTCAGACCGGCCACGTGACGTGTGGCGGACGAGTGGTAGGCCCCCTGGTGTAATGGATACGAACACAGAGGCAGGTGCTGCCACCTGCCATCCGGATTCCCCCACTACACCCGAAGGACCTAGGTCTGAGTCTCACGGGTACATGAACGTAAAGTGTAAAATACCATACCCCTACACTGCCCCCCTTAGACAATAACTTGGGGGTAATTAAACCGCAGTGTATTAATAACCTAGTAAGTGATTGTTTACAATACTAAAAAGGGGTATTAATTACACTTGCTCGATGTGAAATAGGCTATAGTATAAGACTATCCTATTTCTGAAAAATTATACAATAATAGCATCGAGTCTCGTTCATTTCATTTCCACCAGTAGCTTATAACAACCACAAATGATAAATATACAACTATCACAGATTTATAGTAATGTTTTGACAACAGTAGGGTCCTGAAAAGGACCGGTGGTTGTAAATAATGATTGTATTACAGTTATTGAACCCGGAAAAAAATTTTGACTTTTTAAATTAACAACTCTGTCCACTTTACAAAGTGAATTGAATATTAATGATCAGATATGAACAATTAATCTGATACTATATGAACACAATTAGGTATTAACCTGAGTAATACAATACTAAGTTTAGAGAAATCCGTTGGACCTTCTCTTATTTTATAGAAAAATATTTATACTTTTGAGACGCAGCTCAGTTTATACCTTAGTGTTTTATATTTACAAATTACAGAAGAAATATAGTCTCTTAATATATTGAGACCAGGAATGACCTATCTAGACAGATATAGGTCTAGGATTACCTTAAACAACTTGTAGGATTCGCAGATCCAGTATATTTATAGGTACCCTCATATAATAATATATCTTTTTAAAAGATATTATATAGTTATAAATACAATTTTACACACAATATAATATTATCAACAAAGTTACTTGTTTTCATGATTGGAGGATGTAACAGGAGTCGGATGCTGCTGATGTCTTGGTATGGGCGAGCTGAACCCTGATGCCTGAAGTGCTATAGTAAAACTTGTTGGTGGGTGTAGCTAAACCCTGATGCCTGTAGTGCTAGCTAACTGGAGGTAATAGTAGATCCAGTTGTAGACTGTTGATGGACTTTATGGGCGTAGCTAAACCCTGATGCCTGTAGTGCTAGCTAACTGGAGGTAATAGTAGATCCAGTTGTAGACTGATGATGGACTTTATGGGCGTAGCTAAACCCTGATGCCTGTAGTGCTAGCTCACAAATAGTAGTGGTGTAGTAGTAAATCCGGTTTGTAGTTCAAAAGTCCATATTAGTGTAAATTGTCCTTGATTTTATAATAGGCACAGTCATTATATTATGGCACAGTACAATTATGGTGTTTACAGCATTGGTACTCCTCCTCCAGAGTGACTTGTTTGTTTCTCCTTCTGTTTTCAGTTTCCGGATTAGGGTACAGTTTGGTACCCGAATCAATACGGGTTGGATAAAAAAAATGGTTTCCTATCCAACAATACATAGGTAATAGCACCCCGGGACACACAATTATGCCCAATCTTCATGCAGCAGTTTTCACTGTTCCATGTTCTCCTCGGGTGGCTGGTTTGGACCCGGTTGTTGAGCCTGAGGCTGAACGGGGGGGGGGGGGGGTCCACACCGGTTCCATCCGTAGATGCCAATGCGGGGACAGCAGGTGTTAGTTTCACCTTTTGGCGTGCCTCGAACAGGTTCAAAGCATGCTCAGGTGTGCCGTCCCAGTTATCCATGATAACTCCAAAAACCTTGAAGAACTTTTGCTGGTTCTTCATGTTCGTTGCTCGTTCTAGGTCGAGCATCTGAGAAGCTGTTTCTCGGATAGTGCCTCCTGCCGCAGATTAGCAGCTTCCTGCTTATCTTTGGCAACATCCGCCTTTATCTGAGTCGAGATCCGGTTGATCTCTGACTTCTGGATCGCGTCAATGCACTGGAGAGTGCTCGACACGGTCCGACGATACATATCCAGGTGGAGGTTTTCCAGATGGTGCTGTAACGTTTCGAATTGCTTGCTCTGAATATTGCAAGACAATTTGTCCTCCTTCTTGAAGAAGGTCTCCACTGTCTGGATCAGCTTAGGCCGATGAACCACAGCACCAGGTGGGGGTACCTGACCCTGAGGCTTCGGCTGTGCTCCAGACCCACTCGCAGTGACAGCTACACGCGTGTGCGAAGAAGCAACCGCAGTAGTAGCCGCACTAGCAGTGGTCGAAGAAGGGCCTTGATTTGGAAATCCCTGAGCTAGGGGCAACCGCGACAATTCCCTTCTAAGGTCTTTGGCTGTCAACAATGGCGCGGGTGGACGTTGTCTCACCACAGCACTCATTGTAGGTCGGGGAGCTTGACCTCCTACTGTCGGCAGTTCCTGCTTGACCCTCCCGTACTGATCAAAGATTTGCATCTCTGGTCCGGGTGGGCCCATAGCAGGGTACTGCTTCGGGTCTTTGACATTCAAAGGCGCGTGTTTCCGGGAGGACTGGCCACCCGATCCACTGACACCAAAGAATGTTGGGTTCTGTGCACCTAGTGGAGTTGGTGCTCGTCCATAATGGAAAGGAGTTCCAGTAGGAGATGGAAGATGTGGCTTCTTCCTTCCCCCATTCGTCTGTCTCTCCAACGCCTCCAGTGGTGACCTGGCTCGGCTTGGAGATTCAGACGCCTGTCTCTTCCTATCTGCCGCGGAGGGTCCCTGGCGGTAATCCCTGCGGCTTCGGATCTGTTCTCCGGATGGAGTTACATAAGCCCCACCACGACGGCGGGCCTTGTTGCTCCTCCATTCGTTCAACAGATCGTACTCCTCCTGAGCGTACTCTAGTTTGCCGGACCCGGGAGTCTGGGCAAACTGAGCCTTTAGTTTCTGGTTAGTACCAGGAACCGTAGGCGCAAACTGCTTCGTACTCGGTGTGAGGGAAGCCAACTTCTCTGCATTGAGGCCCTTAAGGTTACCATAGAGTTCAGAGTGAATTTTCATCACCCGATCTATGGCTGCCTCCAGGCCCTCTCCATGCGAAGTCACATAGTGCCGGACCATGTCTCCGCGTCGGGGGATGACACATCCTGTGCATTTAGCACATTTCTTGCCAACCTCCCGGTTGCAGACATATTCCGGCCTCTGGTGCATATGAACCTCCACGAGATGACGAAGGAACTCGTCTTTCTCGATGAAGAATTCAACCTCACCCTCACTTTGAGTACAACGTTGAAAGGGACAATCCTTACGATCCTCCCCGTAGTACTCATCTAGAGCAAACTTGAGCTTGCCCTTCTGGTCGTAATTGTACAGACCATTGGGCGAATTCTTAACGAATTCCCAATAGATCCAGTACATATTGGCCGGTTTTCTATCGGAGAGCTTCTTGCGAAGCCATTCCTCCATATCTTCACGCTTCTCACAGGTGATCCGAGGGGGCAGTCTCCATACGGATTTACTCCCCTTCAGGTGTCCCCTGTGTAGAGGAATGAAGTCGGCAAAGTTGCTATTGGCGTTAGCCCAGATAGCAGCCTCTTGCTCGTCAGTCAGAGTGGCATCCACAACTGGGTCAACCGGCTCCTCCCCCTCCGGGTCGGATGGTACATCCACAGGTTGCACAACGGGTTGTTGACCCGCGAGAACCTGGGCTGCGGCATCTTGAGCGTCTCCACTCAAATCGGCCATTACGTCGTGTAGCTTGACGATTGGCACACTGAGCTCAACTTTTACGGTTGGGACAGCCGGTTCAGCTTCTGTATTATCAGCTTGAACGTCTACCTCGATAGGTTCAGGTTTGCGTTGGTCAACCCTCTTCTTATTCCGCCTGCGGGATCTGCCGTTAGTAGAAGTGCCAGGCTCGGATGCGTCCGTCTCATTGCCGGAGACATCCGAAGCCTTAGTGCCCTTCTTATTGGCCGAGCGTGGAGACACCCGACGGGTTCGGGTACTGTCGGCCACACTCGTGCTGGTAGAGGGTTCGGTTCCTGACCGCTTCCCTTTACCCTTACCTTTGGTGGGGGTTGCTTTACCCTTTCCACCAGCTGCTTTCCCCTTTACTTGCTCAGTCTTCGTAGGGGTAGACTGAGCAGTTTTAAGGGAACCATCTGTATCAGGTAGGGCCTTCTCAGGTACTACTGCTGCGTCTCCCAAGGTAGGAGCTTCAGCAGGAGACATGAGACGGTCCATCCAATCGGCCATCTTGGCTGTTACGTGCACGGGTGCGGGTCCGGGTACTAACTCCGGATGCGCCAGTGCATACTGCCTCTCCAATAGACGTACTACGAGGTCCTGTCTTACCCCGAGTCTGTCTAGTGGAGACACACCAATACGGGCCTCTTCTGCCTCAATGGTTTGAGACGTAATGGGGACCCCTGGACAGTAATCCACAACAGCGTTACCTGCTGCTTCATACTCATCCGCTGTGCCTAACAGGAGGATCTGGTCTCTATCTATGTATCTAGAGACCTCATCTGCCTTGACACCGGTATAACCCGTTTTGTCAGACACGTAGGAAGGCCTATAAGAGGTATTCCTTCGGAAAGCCATTTCTGCGTCCCAGACAGCTTTACGAAACCATAAGTGGACTACCAATCCTTTGGCCATCTGATGGTAATCCATCAACCAGGACTCCGGAAAGGTATTAGCCCGTTGCGGATGAGCACATTCCCAGATTGCGTTGACAACACGCTCATCAACCTCTCTGGACGTCCCATAACAGGTGGGTATCAGCATTTCCTCAGAAATTGCTAACATCCGTCCGTCATAGGGACCGGCTACATTGTGCCATTCTGGACTGTCTGGGAGGGGCAGCTCTAGGTACATTGGCCTGTCAACCGGAGAAGCAGGTCCCAAAGCACCAAATGAGGTACTCCCACCAAGACGGGGCGGCAATTGAGGGGGAGGTGGCATCAGAGCCCTGTCATGAGACTGGGCTCCTGCCGGCTCTCCACTCAAACCTTCGGATGGAGGGGCTATGTAAGGCTCACCTACATCAGTTTGTTGTTGAACACCTCGGCGTTCAGGACTAACTTGTCTGGAGTTGTCGGATGCGTCATAGAACGATTCTACGTCGCTATCGTCTACTCCAGAGAAGTACTGATCAACATTCATTTGTTGATCCATCTGATCACAATCAGCATCGTATTGCTGATCGTCGTATGTATAAGTGGGACTCTGGGGAGAACCACTTCCATACTCCGGCGGGGTGCTGGCACCGGCACCACCGCCAAGGCGGACGGCCTCTTCTGCCATCGACAGAAGTGGCTGTTCGGGGATAAAATATCCCAATCCACCGGATAAGCAGTAAGTACTGCTTACCCAGTGAAAGGCGGGTGCCTTTTAACGAGGGCACACCTCGGAATATGGCTATCAGACTCCAACAAGAGTAAGACCACCCTCGGCCACGTCTTCTTCCTTCGCAGGAATAAGACAATATGGCGGGATACTCAAACTTGAATTGCTGCGCATGATCAAACCGGCGCCTCACGTGACCATTCGAAAATGGGTCAACAACTTTCCCGCGTGCCCTTAATTAGGTCACGCGCCCTTACATAAAAACAATACAATACCCGATCGGTCGTCCGTCCGTACTCAGGGTTCAACCATGACAACTCGCTAGGTATTATGGAGTTTATGGATAGCATAAGCATATCCACTGGATAATCCGTCCAAAACCATGGGTACATTGTCATAGGGCCTTTTCCAGAAACTCATGACCGGCTCAAATATACATTGAACTAGGTTACAACATATAACAGTACACAGTACAGGACAACACACTCGTTGTGTTAACAGGCTAGGTTACGGCAGTCTTTAGCAACCTTGGACTGCGTCTAAGAGGTTTTGAGGCCTCTTTTATTGACCTGGTATCCATAAGAGCCTTTTCCAAGGTCTTCTTAGCCTTAGAAGGACCTTTCCTCTTAATTTTACCTGCGCCTGCCGAGACTTTTTGTATCTTCCCCTGTTTTCCAGATGTTACGACAGGGGGCACCACCCTCTTCGGGTCTGCAACCTTCCGTGGCCGCCCGGGTCCTCGCTTTCGGGTCGGTACCACTTCGAGTTGCTTAACACGACTTTGTTCCATTACTTCCAATAGACCATCACCATACATTTCGGTGGAGGTATCCCTCCCTCTCCATGGGCGTAGTCTCGCTACATTTGACTTGTAACATTTACCAAGCTGTGATTTAATAATCACTGTGCAATCACTAATAACCTGAGTTATAGTGAAAGGTCCATCCGAATTGCTGGCTAATTTCAGGTTGGCTAGAGGTTGGTGTAGACGCAGTACTCTATCCCCTAGATTAAAAAATCTAGCTTTTAGACCTGTGTCATAGCCAACTTTCTGCCAACGCGCAGTTTTCTGCAACTCGTCTCTAACCCTCTCATAGGCTTGTTTGAAATTATCCCGTAGGGATTCTACAAACATCACCTGGCAAGGGGTTTCCGGATTCATTCTTATTACGCCAAACACCAAATCGGCTGGCATGATCAAATCCTCTCCAAAAACGAGGAGATTAGGAGAACAGT
The DNA here is from genome assembly GCA_949317995.1 of Acholoe squamosa. Lineage (NCBI taxonomy): Eukaryota > Metazoa > Annelida > Polychaeta > Phyllodocida > Polynoidae > Acholoe > Acholoe squamosa. The sequence goes on from OX439042.1 coordinate 14,042,818, forward strand.
TTGTGCTCGAATGTACAGTGCCATTATAGGCATGTACCACGAATTCACATTGTTCATCCCAATCATCCATCTGCTCATTTACCAGAGACTTCAATACTTGGATCAAAGTCCTATTGAATCTCTCTACCTGTCCATCGCTCTGTGGTCTATAGGGATTAGTTCTTGTTTTGCAAATTGCCAGACAATTACACATCTCTTGCCACAGACTAGACTCAAATTCTCTGCCTTGGTCACTATGTAACATGAGTGGGACACCTAGGTGCAGCACCCACCCTTTTACAAAGGCCATAGCACAAGTAACAGCCTTATGATCCGGTAGAGGAAACACTCGGGTGTACTTGGTATAATAATCAGACACGACCATCATACACGTGTTGCCACTAGGAGTGGGGGGAATCCCACTAATAATGTCAACAGCTATTCTAGCAAACCTTACACCAAACAGTTCCTGGGATAATGGCAGTTTGCCTAACCCGGGTCCTGGTTTGTTCTTACAGCACTCGGGACAGGTCTCCACCCATCGGGTGAGATCTGTACTCATGCCGGGCCAATAGTATCGTCTGGTTAGACGTTCTAGAGACCGTTTCTTTCCAAAGTGTCCACTAGTTCTATGTCCATGACAGAAATACATAATATCTCGTCGCATAGCACTAGGTATGACAACTTGCAAGGTTTTCTTCCTATTAGAATGGTTCTTCCATCGGAACAGAATACCATCCCGGACTTCTAGCTCGGCCCATTGAGCTAAGAATCGTCTCATCTCTCTGTTTTCCAATGACACTTCGGGTCTTGGGGGACAGATACCCTGATTAAGGAACTTAATCAAACGTGATGTGACTGCATCAGACTCCTGGAACTGCTGGATGGTCTCCAAGGACCAATTCAAGACATGTTTCGGATGGGTTTCGAATGGAACTCGAACCCCTGCCAACACAGCATTGTGTGCTCCACAATCAGTGCACTCAGCATTTGCACATTTCCTCACTGGGATTCTAGACAAAGCATCTGCATTCAAATGCTTTGCCCCGGCTCGGTGTTCAATCTGGCTGTGATTTAGACCGCATTCGGATAGGTGCGCTAACCAGCGACCTATCATCCCCTCTGCATCTTTGAAGTTCAATAACCATCTGAGGGAAGAGTGGTCAGTCCGTAGAGTGAAATCACTCCCCCACAAAAAGTGCTTGAACTTCTTCGTATAGACCACCACAGCCAACAACTCACGTTTAGTGGTACAATAATTTCTTTGAGTTTTACTCAACGTGTTACTAGCGAAGGCTATAGGAACTTCAACCCCATCCTGGACCTGAGAAAGGGCGGCTCCTATGCTTTCATTACTAGCATCAGTATCTAGAATGAAATGATCATTCTCCGTAGGGTACTTCAACACAGGTGTACTTGCAAACAAATCCTTTATTTTCATAAAGGCCTCGTCTTGCTCGGATCCCCAAGGGAATTGTTCCTTTCTTATCCCGGGTGTCCAGTGGGACAAACTCTGGATAGGAAAGGCAACCCTTGAATATCCTGGGATAAAGTCCCGGTAGTAGGAACAGAATCCGAGGAAGGATCTGACTTCTTTTGCATTCGTGGGTGCCTGCCAATTTGACACGGCATCCAGTTTCTCCGGATCGGCTTTAATCCCTTCATTCGAGATTATTCGCCCCAAGTAATTAATAGATCTTTTGAAAAGATCGCATTTCTTGGGCTTCAGCTTCAAACCATTAGTTATGATCCTTTCCAGGACCATACCTAAATTTTCCAAGCATTCTTCGTATGTCTTCCCAAAGACAATCACATCATCTAGATAGACGAGACATTTCTTCCATAAGAGGTCACTTAATAAAGTTTCCATCATGGCTTCAAATGTCGCCGGTGCATTGCACAATCCAAACGGCATCACATTATATTGGAATAATCCAATATGACTGGAAAAGGCTGTCTTCTCCATATCTTTCAGATGCATACCCACTTGCCAATACCCAGATTGTAAGTCTAGAGAGCAATACCATTGCTTACCTCCAAGGGAGTCTTTAGTCTCATCAATCCGTGGTAAGGGATATGAATTCTTCTTGGTCATACCATTCAATTTCCGGTAATCTATGCAGAAACGGATGGTACCATCTTTCTTAGTCACCATGCACACAGGGCTAGACCAAGGACTGGTTGATGGAATTATTACATCCTGTTCAAGCATTTTAGCTATCTCCTCCTCAGCTACCTTTTTTTTTGGCTAGTGGGAGTCTTCTATAAGGAATCTTAAAAGGTTCATTCTCACCAGTGTCAATCGTATGCAGTACCTTATCGGTACGCCCCAATTTTTCACTTGGTGTTGCAAAAGCTTTACGGTACTTGTATAACAAGTCAGTTAGAGCTTCACGTTGTTCATCACTTTCTACATGGCTTTCGGCTACTAGAATGTCTAGTTCCGGGCTCCTTTCGGGTGAGGAAGGGGCTCCGGGTGCCGAAACATGTTTACAGCCTTCTACTAATTCAGACAGGACAACCGACCCGAGGATCGTATCCTTCTGTACGTACACAGTCTTATTACCGGTATTGGATATAGGAACCACCGTCCAAGCAGCGTTAGCTACTAGAACGTCGGCGGATTCCAATCCGATACTTGACAACATGGCCATGTCTGGCTCTACAACTCCAGTTTTTCCTGAAAACTGTCTGTCCGCTCGACATAAGACATCACAGGCTGTGCCCGGTGGTATCTTAACAGTCTGGGCTACACTGGCTACACTGCTTACTTGCCAAAGCACACATTGTACTTCGAGATGATACGGGTCTCTCACTTCCAATAGTCCCCTCTGGGAATCTAACCTTGCTCCATATAATGCAGCAAAATCCAGACCAAGTATACCATCATTCGCGATGTTCGCCACAGTAGGAGTAAGGATGAAGTCCTTATCTTCCTGTAGACTGAACCTCATACATGTTCTACCGAACGTTTGTATCATGCTACCGTCGGCCATACGAGCATTTCCTTCCGTTGTGAAAGTTTCATGATTCGTAGGCAAAAGATCGTAGAATCTCTTAGCAATGCAGGAGTGGCTAGCACCCGTATCGACAAGAAACTCAGCGGATCTACCACTCACAGATACAACTGCGTACCACCTCCTACCTTTCAAGTAGGTAGGACTACTTGCGTACTTAGCAAGTTCCGTCTTAGCGCCGAGGTCAAATCCACATCCCTCCAAAAACTTGAGACAAGGATGACCCGGGGGGAACTGGGCACACCCCACCCTGGCCAACTCGTTGGCCGCTCCCTCTGGACTGATATCGGGTTTCCCCTCTGTGTTCTTCTGCCGGTTCTTGACACCTGGTGTACTATCAGTCTCCCCAGCCTCATGAGTAAGGAACTGATCAGGCTCCTTAGCTTCACTGCTGGGCGAAATCGCTAGAGGATTCTCACCAGTACCGCAAGCGGCGGTAGGCTGGCAGTCATGGCAATCACTCATTCGGGGGGTAATCCGGTTGCCTTCATGGACACCCCCTCTCAGTTTTCCTTCTTCACTGAGTCCTCCTTACCCGGGTTGTTCCGGTAACGAGTGTTTCTATAAACTGGCTTATCTGCCTAACACTCGGCAGCATAATGCCCAGTTTCCTGACATCGAAAGCATGTCACAACGCTCCTATCAGGCTTAGGCCTCTTAAGATTTTCAGTAATCTTCTTTACCAAATTGTTAACCAGGTCCTCTGATAAAGACGGACCCGTAGTGAGTTTGGTATCGGGTTGAGTCACCGGAGGTTTAGAAGTAATCACTTTCTCCTTGACGTAACCCGGTTTCTTTCCCCAGTTCCGGTTATACCGGGGGTTCCCTTGGCCAATGGCCCCAACGTTTTCATCTTCGTCAGGTTCCCCTGATTCAGATGAATCGGTTTCGGGTATTCCCTCCGGGATTATCATTGCTGACATCCGTTGGGGTACCTTCCCGGCAAAGATACGGGCCTTTCGATCATAATGATCTAAGGACTGGAACAAATCCGTCAGAGAGGCATCATTCTTCCAAGCTTCACAGGCTACTGTCCTGTGTTCCTGATTCCGCAATCCTTCAATGAATTGTTTAAACATTTCATCTAGGAAGCATTCATCATCTAGTCTCCATTGAGGTCTGGCTTTATGCAACAGTCGTTGACATTCCAAGCCGAACACTTTGGCAGATTCCTTAGGCTTCTGCGTTCTTTTAGTGAACTTCAGCCAAGGATCTTCTCCAACTATATTCCCATATAGATATGAAGCAATCTCTATGAGTTCATCATATTTCATATGGGCTGAGAGTCCTACTATTTGAGAATCTCTCCATTGTTCCACGGCTCCTTTTCCGTCGCCTTCCTTTAACCAGCATACTAAATAAGGGAGAGCTTCCGCTTTACCCCATCCATTGCAGTTAAAGACATCTGCGCAGCCTTGATACTCCTCCTTCCAAGGGTTCTTGGCATTAAAGGGGGTAGGTATCTTAGCTACTCTACGAGCCGGATTCGTGGATCCAGTAAGGGATAAACCCTTACTCCATTCCATGATCTCCGTATCGTCCAGACCTTGATTGTAGCAATCAACACCTAAGTTAGCAATCGCTGCATTAGAGTCATGCAGCGCTTGTAACCCTGGAGAAAGAGATACTCGGCGACTGAGTCTCTTTTTCCTTGGAGGATTCGTACCATAAGTACTTCCAGGGTCTCCAGGCGGTGGTCCTCCTCCGCCCCCTGATCCTCCTGCTCCGTATTGAGGCACCTGTGAGAAGGTGTATCCGCTGGTTTGAGGAGTTGGCCCAGGATTATTGGTGGGTTGTGTATTTCCACCAAAGCTAAAGAAACCACTATTGGGATTAGTGTTTCCTCCTGTTCCATTTGACTGATTTCCATTATTGGAACCAGTCCCACCAGCAGAGGATCTGCTTCTGGAACGATCTCCTGAAGGTCCGGATCCTTGGTCACATCCGGATTGCCCTCCAGCTGGACTGGAATTCCCGGATGATTGTCCGGTTGTTCCTCCGGACATGTTCCGGGTGTTACCTTTGGACGGATTCGCTCCTGTTTGGGATTGACTCCATCCATACTGGGCATACGGGCCATTTGGTCCCCCTAAAGGTGACTGTTGTGGCCATCCGCCGTCAAAGGTGGAGGTTTTTGCCGAGTGGCTTTGTTTAGTTCCACTCGCAGAGTCAACCCCACCATTTCCCGTACCTAAACCAAGAGGTTTGAAGGTATTATCCGTAAATCTAACCTGATGACTCTTTATTTCTTCATAACGAGGTACAGTTGTCTCTGTTACCCCGTCATCGCCCCTCAAAGAGTTCATCCGGTTACTCGTCGTGTTTAGGGCAATTCCTGAAACAGTGAAGTCTGATTCAAGAGTGCCTACTGCACAACCAGTATCTTCTAGATACTTTGACATCTGGATAGCTTTAGCTTCCAGTTCGGAATATTCATCCATCATCTTTGTCTGTTTGGCAGCCAAATCTGTGGATTCACGTATCCATTGACCTTTGAGTTTTTCATGTTCATCGGTTTGTTTTTGATACGTTTTCCGAGCATCCTTGAAGGCTGATTCAATTTTCATCAGCTCTTCTTGGTACTTAGCATAGGCCGTTTGAGTTGAATTTAACTCTTGTTTAGTTCTATTCAACTCATCACACGAGGCTCTGTATTCCAGATCCGCCGTGTATAGTGCATCACGATACTGTTCGTGCTGGAGTTGAAAATCTTGTTTTTCTTTCTCCATCTGATCCAATAACAATTGTTGTTGGCGTCTACAGCTTTGATCGTAATCAAGACGTTCTGATATCAACTGTTTGTTTTCAGTCAGAATCTTGTCTCGGGTTCCGGTCAGTGTAATAAGATCCTTCTGGATCTTCTCGTATTCAGCTCTCATGTCTTCAAGCTCGTCCATTTTGTTCCTTTCGAATCCACATTTCTGGTGTTTAATTCGAGAACTATATGGAGTTTCAAACATACCTGCACTAGGCTTTGGTACCTCAAATGGTAGTTTACCAAATTGAGCAGTACTTTTATGCATTGGTGCAGGTTTTGAAGTACCTCCTGGCATGAATAAGGAGTCTCCAAATTCATCCAGTTCATCATGTAAGTTTTTTCTTACATCCTCTAACCCATCAGGGTAGTGTTCCAGTGGATTTCTCCACTCTGTACCTTGGGGTGGTGATTTGATTTCACCATCCTCCATCGGGGAGTTTAGCTCATAATTTGGGCCATTTCCCCTGACTGGGCTCAGCTCAGTCATTTCTGACTGCGCTTACCCGAAGACCAACTGGTCACGGCACCAGTGTAATGGTTTGTCTCGTTAAGTTAGATTAAATCATAACGAAGAGAGAGAAAAGTTTCCGGGTAGGCAACCGAGCTTTTATTTCATAGCTTGCATTACATACGATCACAGCCTCAGAGGACTACATGCTACTAGGGCATTCGGTTACCCTTTCGGGTAACAACCTGGTTGAGCAGTGGGTAAACCACTACTGAGGAACATGGGCTAGGACCAGCCTTATATAGGGGAAAAGCCCGCGAAACTCAGACCGGCCACGTGACGTGTGGCGGACGAGTGGTAGGCCCCCTGGTGTAATGGATACGAACCCAGAGGCAGGTGCTGCCACCTGCCATCCGGATTCCCCCACTACACCCGAAGGACCTAGGTCTGAGTCTCACAGGTACATGAACGTAAAGTGTAAAATACCATACCCCTACAATATATATGACTGTGATAATTATTTTTGTAATACCTCTTTAGGGGATTACCACGGTTATGTAACCCCTTATTTGATCTTATTAGGAGATTGTTGACCCTACCTTAAGGTCAGAGGTGGGTTTACTTATATTAAAAAAGGATGAGTGTGGAGATGATGTTGGATGAAAGAGGGTGAAGCAACCAAGTGGTTAAAGTAGATGAGAATTGTTTTTTCTCAGTTTTTGCTGAGTACCACCACTGCACATGCCAGATAAAAGGATATGGGGATGATTTCATATTAGTTTTGGGAGAAAAGGGTGAGGCAGGTGTCGTGCTTGCTCAGCTCACGGACATGTAGGGGTAAAGTCGCCTGGGAACCGACTACCCTTAGCATACCAGCTGCCGTAACAGTCGGTCGCCAGCCGACTGTGTTTTCGAGTGGTTCTGAGTGTTGCTGATTTATGCTGTGGCCTGCCTCCATTTATAACATTTCCCTGCGTGAGCTTATATACTCACCCTCATCCACTAATTTACAGAAAAAGGTGTTTAAATCATACATGTATGTTAAATTTGCGGCAATGCCACCTAGCACCCTGTGGCGGAATAACATCTTATTTTATTTTAAATAGGACTACGTCCTTACATACCATATGTGTATGCAAGTATCACACCTGTCTTAGCTCTTCAGTATTTATAGCACCCCAAACATGGCAGATGTTGTATTTTGGACGAAACAAGGAGTGGACATTGTCTACCACACTGACAAACTAGGTGGACACTAACATATATGGTTTATGCTAGAAATCTGTGACCACTTCCCATTGTCACACCGTCTTTTTGAACAGTTAGAAAAACTATTTTGACTCATAGATCAAAAATGGATGGATTTGATTATTGTGTAAATTATCCAGGGTCCCTACCGTCTTACCTTCGGACACTAGCGGCCATCCATGTACATTTATATTAGAATCGTCCCAAGGTTATTTTTAAAGGTCAGTACCGTTTGGAAGATACCATTTCACTTATGTAGGGATGACAGATGTCCGTCGATACGCACAACGTTTGATGTGGTGGCTGATAGCACACCCAAAGTATATCAATATCACATTAGCTACTTGACCAATCAGGCTAACATCATGTTACACCAGTAGACAGTCATAGCTAACACAATAGACAGGTTTACACTGATTCTTATCAACGCAAATGCAGTCTGCGTCGTCTGACCCCTGTTTGCGTGCCAAATGCGGCAGCCCAACGCCATCTTGGATTTGTATTAAAAGACCAAAATTAATGACCGTCACGACGGTCACCATGAAAACCATCAGTCATGTGATGCAAGCACATGGTGTGAGCGTCACAACAACAACAACGACACGTGTTAGCACGAGGATTAATCAAAAACTACACCTACCTTATTTTTCTTTAGACACTCCCGGCGCCGGGGCCGGAATGACTTGCCACTAAATCTGAACATTTCTGAAATATGAAATAATACATGATTTAAAACAATATCCCAAACAAAATCACAGTCAAAAATTTAAAATTCAGAAGCAATACCCAAACAACACTTACTGTCCGCCCTCCATAGTCACTGTAATGTGAAGATGTGATCCGTTTGGAAAAACCAAATCTACCACGTAAATCTCCATCGTCGTAGCTCTAGTTATATAACACTTTAATCTTAAAAAAAATGGCAAGTGTCAAAATATCGCGACTTGAGAATGTTGATTTTTTTTTATTATTTTCATAATTTTGACAACAATTAAGTTCTCAACTACAACCATCAACAATATTAGGGCCATCGTTGGTAGACCAGTGGTAAAAGTTGACCCGAGCAGGTCACGTCTATATTAAAACACATAGTTAAATACATTATTCTCACCATTACGGTACAGTGTTAGCTCAGTGCAGCCACCTGGTGCACAGTAGATGAACTAACCGAAGTGTCCTTAGCTACCCAACCTGCGCTACAACCAAAGCAAGATATCCAATGGCTCTCAATGGAATAGTGTATGTGATCGATACTAATAAATACGTTACATACGTTAAATACGTTAGATACATTAAATACGTTAGATACGTTAAATACATTAGATCATACAGATTTTTTGTAACATGCTTTTAGATACATACAACCCCACCATTTTTTATAAAACTGTGGATTTTTAAAAATTAATGCTGGAAATCATGTTTTAAAAGCGTGTATATTCATTACTGACATGAGATCGTTTTGGGTCTTTTTTCTTGGATGGGGAGGAGATGAATTCTTTTTATTGTTAAAAGTGGTTCTAAAGAGAACCTATGATCCCTTTAAGGGGTAAAGTCCCGCTTGGTTGGAATGTGCAGACTGAACTGAACCTTGGTATTTAGATTCATCGCTCACTAAGGTGGAATATATCTATCTCTTAAATCAGTTTGAAAAGGGTGTGGTTTTACAACGCGACTAATGTGAAGATTATTTATGCATGATTGTGAATTTTAGATCACTGTAGTTCATATAAAACTAATCTTGGTAGTATTAAGCTGTGTTGTGTTTAAATAAGTTCATAAATAAATTCATAAACTATACATCTATAATACATTTGGTTGTGTGTATACTACATAGGACTGTATAAAAGGTTTATGCTACCGGCACCTGGTGGTAAATGTTTGTATTAAACCATTGTTCTTAAGTAGCTTAAGATGGCGCCACTATTTCTATTTGAGATAATCATTTCACCAATGTAACATGTATTTCATTGCAATAAATTCAACGTTGTGTGTGGACGTTTGATTCTTGTTTTGATAAAGAAGTATGTTGTCAGGCATGTGTTAATGTCCAATAAATTGTGTGTTTGTCGTCAATAGTGTGGAATACAGAGCTGTTTTGTTTACACTACCGTTTCAATGACTCTATATTTGTTACAAGTACCATGCAGCCAGACTGGGACCGTATGACGAAACACACACCCCACCCTCTCATTGCACCGAGAAAGGTGGTGGGGTACCTGATTGGTGGGAACGTGCAGCCTTGACCGATCCATGGTTGAGACCCCCCTTCATAAAGGGGGGCCGTTGTAGTGACCCTCTTCGTGAAGGGGGTCACTGCAATCCAGTTGTAAGGCTGTTTTTTGAAAAGGTTTTATTGGGTCTAAAGTTAAATACCAGAATTCGGTCTGGCCATTCTGCCATCTGGGCCCACATTTCAGCCTCCTATATTGACAATTGATACGGCGGCGAGTAATAATATTATCTTCAGTGGACCATAAAGCAGAGAAAATAGCTTCTAACAATCGTATTCACACATGATAGATCAGAAAAAATCAGAAAAGTTCGAGACTCCAGGCACTCGCATTATAGTATTGGTGAAACCACTCAGTGGTCTTGGGGAAGGGGAGGGGAGTGGCGGGTGAGGGATGAAGGGGGATTGAAAATGTGGAAGGAGTTTAGTATTTTGTCATAGTGTGATATTTTACATCCTGAAGTATAATACCTGCAGCTCATAGAGACTCCAGTACACTCAGGTTTGGCTCGATCAGTGCTGGAAGATCTACATGTATATGTATATATATTGCTGCTAGCACAGTGACATCAACATATAAACAGAGATAGAGGGAAGCAAAAGAAAAGTATCAGAAGGAAGAGATCTAATACTGTGCCTCGAGAATTCAACTTAGTATATGGTATTTTGAAAAATAAGATAAGTATAGTGTAATGATATGTAAGTGTGCATAGTATGAACATCTGGCATAGTAGTAAATACTACATTACCAAAAGACCTCTTATCATAGGAGAAAAGCCCATATCAATCTCGAGTGTAAATGTCGAATCACCATAATGACTTTGGTAATACCACATGACATACCCTAGGATAAAAATAGAATGCAATATTAAGGACATAGACATAGGTATGGAGAAACAGTAAAATAGTGATATTATCATAGATAATACAGCATGAAAAGACATAGATAATAACACAATGAGCAGTGGTAACTACCAGCTGCTGCAGTGGCAAGTTATAAGATTATTGTCTAGAAGTGGTAATACCAGCTACTAGACTTACCTGAACCAGTTTGTATCAATTAGTATAATAAAACAGTTTGGAAAATCTTTTTGGATTATGTTTTTGAATAATTCTTTCTCCACAATATTAGTGTATTTTGCACAAAGGTTATTCCAGCAGTTTATCGATCTAAACCTGGCTGATTTACCATATACAGGATGTTTGATGCGAGTGTAACGGTACCTTGTACCGTCAAAACATCTGGTTGGTAAATCCCTATTGTCAATGAGATCAACATTAATTTTTAGATCATAGGCATAGTAAATTAGGTGAATATACCTTCTCTCTCTCAGACTTTTGACATTGGCCCTATCATGAGTTTGTCTTGTGGTCATGCTTGGGTTAGGTCCAAGCCTGACATTATATACTATTCTCAACACCTTGTTTTGAAGGAGCTGCAAGTCTTTGAGTTGGTCCTTACAATTATCATCATAGATTACATCACAATAATCATAATGAGGAAGAATGGTGCTGGTATAGATATTTAGAGCAGTATTAACATCTATATATTTTCTTATTCTAGCTAACTGTATAACCTTGGAGTTTACCCTATCATAGACAGTACTAATATGCTTATTGAAGGATAGGTTATTATCTAAAATTACACCCAAATATTTGAAGGCTTGTACTTCTTTCAGTTGTACTCCCCTAATATAGAAATTGGGATGTATGGCCGGTGGTGGGCCTATGAACATCCATTGTGTTTTTTTCTGATTTATCGTAAGACTGTTCATAATACACTTGACATAATAATACACTGTTCATAATAAACTTGACAACTTGTTTAAAGCAACTTGTAGCTCTCTCTGATCAGTGGAGGAAATCACAGCATTATCAGCATAAAGAACTATATTACAGTTTCCTACCTGCTTCACCAGGTGATTTATATAGATAATGAACAAAATAGGACCTGCTGTTGAGCCTTGTGGCACTCCATACGTTATAGGCAAGGTCTTAGAAAATTTGTTATTCACACCAACTTCCTGAGTCCTATTTGTCAAGTAGGACTTAAACCAATCACATGTATTGTCACTAAGTCCATAATCAGATAATTTTTGTATTAGTATAGGGTGAGAAACAGTATCAAATGCCTTTTTATAGTCAATGAAGATAGAGAAGGTAGTCTTCCTATTGTTAAAGTTTTCATAGACCATATCCAAGTAAGCACTGACAGCAGATAATGTAGAGTGATTTTTCCTGAAACCATGTTGGGCACAAGTGATATAATTTTTGCCTTCCATATAATTTTTAAGTCTTGTAATAACTAATTTTTCAAGAATTTTGCCAGGTAGCGGGAGTTGGCTTATGGGCCTTAGATCGTTCATAGATTTGCTATTGGGTTTCTTTGGTATGGGGGTGACAATGGCATGTTTCCACACATCAGGAAAACTTGTATCTAATAGGGATTTGTTAAAGATCATCCTAAGCTTACTACAGTCTTGAAGTAATAACTGCTTAATGACAGAGGATTTCACATTTGTGATAGCAGATGACTTAGTGACATCAATTTCAACAATAGTTATTTTTATATCATCTTCATCAAACAGGGTAAACAGTAGGTCATGCTTTACATGTATTTGTGGTATATTGCTCCTATATGGGTACGAACAATCCCTGATTGTTGGACCTATTGATCAGGACAGTTACCTGAGCCACCCACCTGACAATAACTCTACACATGCACCTAGGTGGTGCGAACCCACACACTCTCACCTGTTGGACAGGTGTACCCTGGCATAGCTATGCAGCAAGCCTAAGGGCACCTACATGTACTCCTCCACACTGCTGTGGTTTTTTGGGTTTTTTTAGCCATAATGGTTAACTGTTTAGTTTGCAATACTGCTTACCATGGAAACAAGAAACATTGTCCAAACTGTGGAGTATTGAACCACAAGTACAAGACCCAGGAGAGGAGTAACATGGATTCTCAGGAGGAACAGGAGGAGGTGAGTCAGGGACATGCCAACATGGCCACCCCCCTGCAACCCCCAAGGCAGCACGGTTCACCTACTGACAGCAATCAGCTGAGTAAGTCACATACTTCCCCTGAAACTATCATTAGACAAAGACTGGCAGCAGCTGAAGAAAAGGCAGAGTTACTTAGCAGGAAAGGGGAACTGTTAGGCTTACAAGAGAGGTTAGCTGCGATAGAACTTGAGAATGCAGAGCTTGAACAATCTTATATTGAATCATTGAATGATATTACTGCCAAACCCAGCAACAGACAGCGTTGACCTCAGTACCATACCTACTGGGGTCCAACGCCTCAATTGAACCAAAGGCAACAATTAGTTCCTTGACTTCTCACTAGGTGATGTCACTAGGAGCTCGGTTGGACTGTTCGCTTACCATACATGCATTCATTGATGTTAATTAGATCGATATTGATGCTGTACTATATTAATTTCGTTTAGGTATTGTTTAAAAAATACAGACCTAACACCTGAACCAGTTTCTCTCACCGAAAAAAACTTCAGGTACACTATAAACAAGGTCGACATTGGTCAACACCTTTTTGGTAAATGTCAAAAGTTTTACAAGTAGTATTGAGTGAGGGTGATTTAAGTGTGGGCGCCGCTATGGCAGCTGGTGCACCATCCATAGGGATGGGGCTACCATAAGCCAGACATTGTTTTTCTACAGTGACACCAGTTGCTGCTGCTATAGCAACCTGTTTTTTTCACAGGTTATACTATTGCGGCACACTGGTCTGACTGTCTCAGTAATTATGAAACTGAGGGAAACGCTGTCACTGGGAAAACGCTGTCACAACGGGTTCTCTACAGAACCCCCCTTTAACCAAAGTTAATTACCTATTCTTCCATCACGGTGTGTCTGATGTATCATTTAGCGCATCATGCTGTTTATGTTGCATTTAGATCATACCATAACAGTACGTTTAAGTGTGGGGTATAGTGGATTGAATTTAATCTGCACCCAGGAACTTATACACACACACTATATTCACAGTAGTATTGACCTGTTCCTTTTGGGTTGGACAATCATGTACCAACCACCCATGTCATACATACAGTACTATGAGTAGTAGTACCGCTGTTTGCCACCAGATGGAGACGCTATTGGTGTAGTAAAGAACTTTTGAAGGTAATTAATCATTTTTGGGTCTAAATCAGATTGAACTTTACATATATACAATGTTATTTTTGTTCCAACAGTGTTAAACGTTGTAGACTTTACTTTCATACGTTTTTACACATTTGAAAGGATCAGATACAGTCATCAATGAGATTATATTTGATTATACCTTTTTTTGGAGAAGGTAATGGTTTTACAAGTACCGGTTAGGACAATAAATAAAGTGTATGTTGGGGAGGTCTACGCTGTCTCTTGCGGAAGGACACCCTTCATGGATTCTATAAAGGATCCTCATTTGGTAAAATCAAAAATAAATTGTGGTAAAGAGGGGATGGTGTATTCACACTCTAGTGGGGTAGGGGTACCTATTCATAGTCTGTCGACTCAATGAAATTTAAATCTGCGACATGGAAAAAAAAACTGTTTGAAGGTAAATAGAATGGGTTATTCAAACGAATTACTTCGATCAAGTACTAAATTATCTTAAAACAAAATGCTCCCACAGAAACACCTTTAAACAAACTTTAAACGTCACAATCTCAACTATTCTTCCTTTTCATATTTTTTGTGACAAATTTCTGTTTATTATATCCATACCACAGCCATGTGGTAGGTTGTCTGGGTGGTCGTTGAAAATCTATAGTTTAAAGTTGGTAGAAGTTCTCCAAGTACCTTACATTGGGGTAACACTGGTGGTATTTTTTTTCTGGTACCTCTACTAGTACTACTTTTACTATGATCATTTACTGCGTCTGATTTTACTGCTACTGCTGCTCCTACTACTGCTCCTTTTACTCTAGTTCTGCTCGCCTTACTTCTAGCTACTACTGTCACTACTGTTGTACTTACTGCTGCTGCTGCTGCTGCTGCTGCTGCTTGCTGCTGCTGCTGCTGCTGTTGTACATACTCCTACTGGTGCTGTTGTTCCACTCACTCTGGTCGCTGTACATGCTCCTACCGCTGCTCATGTTCCTGCTTTTGCTGCCCCTTTTACTACTGATGCTGTCAAAAGGAGACAGTCGACATGATCTGCCCTTCCAAAAAAAATCAGGGTTCTTTATATAGTCGAGAGAATGAACTAATTGTGTTTTTTGGATAAAGGTATCAGGTGGGATAACAGGTGTAACAACCTTGATAATTACCTTAATGTGTCTTACATGTATAATAGGATTATGGAACGTTAGGAGATTAAGGTGCTCAAAGTCTTGTCTGTATACAAAAACTACAAAGGTGGTTAACGACAAAGGGAAATATAATCTTGTAAGAGAGAAATCAAAGTGTTTTGATTGGATTACTCGCTACAGATAAATAAAGGACAAACTCACTACCATCTGTAACTATAAGGTTGGAACCTTTAAAGTCTTTTATCTTTTTTTTCTTTGGGACCAACCACACTTAACAATCTAAGGGTTCTATGGGGGTATCCAGCTGAAAAAAAGGAATCTTGGTGGAATTAAAGCTGTTAGAAACTGTGATAAATATCTTAATGCGACTTACAGGTGTAAAACAAAGTAACTAATTAGGGTTATGAGAATCAAAGTAAGACATGAAGGAAAGATGATGTGACAGGTGTATTTCAAAGGGAAAAAAGTTAATCCTCTATTGAAAGAGATGTTAAAAGTAACCTTTCATCTATTCAAGTATTTAGTCGGATTCCGGGGGATCCCTCGCATTCTGTGTAGTGTCTTATCTTTAGATCTGTTGACAAGAAATAGGTAAAAAGAATTTGTTATAACTGTATTTGGTAGGCTTACAAAAGGTAGAAGCTGTGATAATTATCTTAATACGGTTTACACGTGTAAAAAGGGTTCGCTCGTTAAGGAATTATAAGATTCCTTACGTTTTACCCCTCCCTTTGTTAGTAGGTGAATTAAAACAAAAGCCACCTTTTCATCTATTTAAACTACAGTAAGAGGCTTATCTCCAGAGGAGTAAATAAGGGAGAGAGAAAATTTCATTTACTCACACTCTCTCTTTAACCCTCACCATGAGTAAAAAAAGCTACTAAGATACAGTTTTAAGGAATACTAAAAGGATCAACAATTCAAAACCTTTTCCTACTACTCAAGATGCTCCCGCAGCTGCTTTTACTTATAACCCACATGGTTATCCTACTGCTGCTGCTGCTGCTGCTACTGCTGCTGCTACTAATGCTGCTGCTGCTGCTGATCCTGTTGAAGGTATTACTGCTGCTGCTACTGCTGCTGCTACTGCTGCTGCTGCTTCTACTACAGCTTTTTCTGCTGCTTCTGCTGCTTCTGCTGCTGCTGCTGCTGCTACTTCTCCTGCTGATGAAGATACTACTACTCCTACTGATGAAGATACTGCTGCTGCTGCTGCTGCTGCTGCTGATGTTAAACATTATCACTCTCACGTTGGAGAAAACCATGCTGGTGTAACTACAGCTGACGGATATGATAACTATTTAAGCGATTACTTCTCATACTGTTATAAGGTAATGGAAAACTCTTTTTTTCAGTAAATAATTTGCTACAAAAAAAAGGACCACTGTAAAATACAGTAGAGGATAGTGCTATCAGTTTAAAGGGTACAATGTTGACCGCAGAACTCTTTTAAAAGTCAAACTCTAACCAAAAACAGTCAGGAAGTAGGTTCTATCATATTCCTATCCAATATCCGACTACCTCATGTAAAAGGTTCAGGTCACGTGACCAAATGGAAACCTCTAATTGGCTAAGAGGGTAAGGTCTATTTTTCAAAATAAGTAGCTCACAATGGGGCTCCAGATTAAGGACGAGGTTACATGATCATATATGGAGATGTATCGCAACGCTCATCCACCATCATTTGTCTTTATGTTAGCTGTATGGTCTAGTGTCACGTACAAATATGAATTTAGCAGTTTAGTAGCCCTTAGTTAATTAGAGGTCTCAATTTGGTCACATGATCATATGGGTATGCACCATGTCCCTCATCCACCATAATTTGTCTTTAATATTAGCTGTATGCTCTAGTGTCACGTACAGGAATGTTTTTAACAGTTTAGTACTGCCCTAAAGTACAAAATCGTCATGTATACATTACGTGTTTTTTATCTCGGGAAAATCACAGATGTTAGAAACTGTGATAAATATCTTCATGTAGCTACATGCTGGTGGTAGTCAGATTTCTAATTGAATAAATGGTTAATCCTCATTTGCATAACAGTGATGTGTTTTATTCGCTATATAAAATTTTTATAAAATTACCAAAAAATTTTAATATCAGTAGAATACATTGTTGATAAGTTGTTGTGTTGCGATCGCAATATGTAAATGTAAAAATTTTTAAAAAAAAGGTGGCGCCACCCACTCATTACTGTTACTACGACGTTTTACAAAAGGTGGCGCTACCCACTCCTTACGTTATTCCGACGTTCAATGCGCGTCGCCTTACACACCTTTTATGTGACTCCTCCTTCACGCATGACTATATAAAGAGACTAGCATTAATGTAAAAGCGGGGTGATCGTGGTAGACGAAGCTCTCTCTTGTTGTTAAATGTGATGTCGCAGTCCTCACATAGATAGACTGCAGAAACGCCCACCTCCTGCGGCTTCTTCTCCTCCTTCTCGTCTGACCTTCATCAACTTCATGGGCATCATCTCCATCATCATCCTTTTAATATAAATTTTACACCCAACAAGGTATACTTAATGAAAAAACCCACTTTTACCCTACCCAAAGGGTAGGGTAAAAGAAAGTTTGTTAATTATTTTTTTTTAAACAAGGAGGGCAAGCTTTTAGCTTGCCTTAATAAATAAAATTAAGGCCCCAATTTTTTTTTGGGGGGGGCAAGCTTTTAGCTTGCCTTAAAAAACAAACTATTTTTTAGTTACACCCTCATTTACATAATAACCCACACCTCTTTATACTAATAAAAGGGTATGTCTACTTACATACAACTGATAAATTGGGTTTATACTTCAGTGAATTCTTTAAAGCGGTGTTGTTAAAACAGAATGTTCATAAAGACCTCAATTCATTAAAAGACTATTTAGAGATGTTTTCTAAAGAGAGCAATAGGAGTAACAATTTCAACTTGTCCTCTAAAAAAAAAAAACGGTCTATTACAAATGAGGTCAAGGTCACCTGTGACGTCATAGGTCAAGGGGGTGTGGCCTATTATGCAAATGATGTCAAAGGTCAAGGTCGCCTGTGACATCATAGGTCAAGGGGGTGTGGCCTATTATGCAAATGAGGCCACGCCCCCTTGTGACGTCACAGGTCACATGACGAAATGGAGGCCTCTGATATGCTGCAGGTCGAGTGAGTAATAAACAGTACTTAACTATAGTCCCGTTCTGATACATATGTAGAGGACGGTGAAAATATCTAGGATCACCGGGACTCAAACCCAGATCTCTGGCATGACATTCCAGCATGCTAACCATTACACTAGATCCTTTGCCTGATATTTCCACCTTCCAACTACACCTGGATCAGGTATGATACACACTAGGGGAGCAGTGATTACCAGGTAACTGGCCCCTGAGGGTCAATCTACCAGGTATGGGGATTTCTGGTCCCCTACACATACTATACTACTAACCTTTGCTGACAACTGAGGTTCCAGCAAGTATTGCTGTAAATTTACAGAAACTAGGAGGGTAGAATTACAGCGAGAGGTGCTATTAATCTACAGGAATTATATTGTATATAATAGGCACTGCTATACACTCTACCAGTGAGGCTAGTCCATGAGATAATCCCCATAATATTTTTATGTGTGCACTCTGTGCATGTGTTGATACTATAAACCATGCATGCCTAATGAAGACAAAAATGTCTTCAATCCCAGGGATGTGCCATTATTGAGGGTGAGAGAAGAAGAGAACCATCTCACCTAAACCATTTCATGGTCATTCAGTTTTAGCACTGATATAACCTAAAGGCAGGTAGGCCTATCTTAGCTTCAATTCAATGTGGAGTGTGCAGACATAGTCCTATTAGGTGGGTCTGCTTAGCTTGAACATCAGAGTCCAGACACTTATTATCATGTTGCAATACATTAATAAGCTCTGGAGACAGTAGTGGATTGAGGTATGTACTATAAGAATATACATACTGAACATGGTATACTGCTACCCTCTAGTGGGAGAAACTAAAGGTAAGACAATTTACAGCAATAGTTGCTGGAACCTCAGTTACCTTGTCTGGCCCTGCCTATGGGACCAAGAATGGCCATCCTCAAATGTCCCTCATATTCGCCCTGTCACCAGGTGAACTTAATTTAATAAGGTCTCTGACGTAGATTACATCTATCCTAGCCCAAATATATGATTCCCTTGGGATATTTTAGTATGCAGCTTAAAGCGAGTGACCACCCCCCTCCTCCTCCTGGCTCTCCTCCGGTGCTGCCGCAGTGCTCCCACCTCTGACACAGGTGAGCACGTGGAGCGACATGTGGGCACCACACTCTGCCTTCCACTTACACTCTCCGACCGCAGACTGTACTCCCACTGACAAGGTGCCTGGAGATCACAGCTGAGCTATACTAGAATCAGGAGGATTCGGCACAGCTGGCAAATAGGGGCCCCTTTTAGGTGAATCTCAATGGCTATGTAAATGATACTGTGATATACTGTGTATAAGGCACATCCTGAGTTGAAAGAGAAGCTATAAGCTGCAGGTATCACTTGATTTCGAGTAATTTAGCACCATAAATGCCCTTTGGTTAAGTCTTTCACTGTCAGGGTTAACTGTTAGCAATAAATGGCCAATCAGACCTAGTTATTAGAACTAGTTATGTTGAAACCTTAAACTGAACCTTTGAGACGGTTACTTACTGTCGTGTGGTTTCTGATTCTGATGTGATCATAACTAAAGGGCCCTTGATGGGATCCCCCATATTCCATGTCACTCTAACGGAATGGCCATGTTCTCATGTCGATTTTTAAAAATGGCAATGTCAATATGTTGATTTTAAAAAATATAATGTGCCCTGTCGATTTTATGGAATTGTTAAGGTCGACTCTGAGGTTTTGGGGTCTGTTGGTTCGGTTGATTTTATTACCTCCACTAATTGTAATTAAAAGTTAGCAGAGAGACTGATTAAGCCCTTTATTTTCTGAATTACACTAGTATTTAAAAGCTGCTTGTCCAAACAACTTGACAGGTATTTATATACTGCTTGTCCGACACATCAGTGATCGCATATAAAATCTATGGATGACAGATTCTATGAGATGAATGATTAAATAAATATGAGGAGGGATGTGGGAGAGAACCGCCATCCGGGATTCCCCTACTCTTCTTGAAGAATACCTAGTATTCTTTTATTCGGCTGGTCCCATAGGCAGGGCTAGACAAGCCATGGTCTTTGGTCACTCAGATATAGTTCATGGAGGAAGAATCTCATGACAAAAGACAAGCATGCATGCCTGTACCCGTGCATATAGACACCAGCTGCCCATGCGCTCACCTCAATCCACAAGAAACCCAGAGTTTGTCGCCTTTTACAAATCTGGTATGCCCACTGTTATGGAATGGGAATTTCTCCTTCGTGGACTCCCAATGAAATTATTCATGCCATCATTATGAAGATCCCCACTCCACAGGGGGACCATAAGGTCTAGAGCCATGCTTATAAAGGACGAGTCATTTATTACCAGCTGGGGGGCTTCATGGATTTGGCGGATTTTTTTTTCGACCCCCCCCTTAACCATGACAAAAATGATCGCGACACCCCCCCCCCCAGGTGCTGATTTTGCAAAATGAACCCCTCCCCCCCCAAAAAAAAAAAAAAAAAAAAAAAAAAAGCAAAAAAACGCATGTGGAATGAAGAGTCGCGATGGCTACTTGATGCTCCCACGTTTAGTTTTGACCCCACCCCCCCCCCAGTATGAAGAGCCCTAACTGTCAATTATTATGATGGCCTCCCATCATGGGGCTGCGCCCAATCCTGGTGTACAGATTTTAACAACACACAACAGTGTTGGACACGTGACCCCTGCCTGAGGTCGCCGCTGATCCCGGTAGGCGTGTTCGTATTGGTGTGTGAGGACGTGTGGGTGCAGGTGGGTGGGTAGGAGTAGAGTAACACCTTACCTGGAGTACATAGGCTACTACTACATGTACTATGTACAAGTCCCACCACCTGGAGGAGTACCTGATGCTGCAGCCTCCAGTGACATTAGCTCCTGCTGCAGTCACCTGTCAGCTACTGGAGGAGCAGCACCACCAGGTTGTCACCTACTAACTCAGGTGTGTCACCTACCTGCACCTATCTACCACCTCTCCACCTACTCCACGGCCTGCCTGTCACTCATTGCGATCAGCACGGTTGATCAAGTATCGACTACCTCTGGTTTATCTTAATTGACCAGAGGTCACCTGCTGCTCATAGCAAAGTGTGCAGGTGGTTCTCAAACAGGGAAAATATGTGCACTAGCTGCTCTGATTGTGCCAACGATCAATACTTGGAGCTTGACCAGTTAATCATTGGGATTCCTGATTTGCGGTTATCTGTGCCATTATTGGAGACGTAGGGTCCCAGTGTACCGTCTCACCTGGCCGTGTGAGTGTCAGTGAGTGACTGGTATCATCACACTGGACGCACTCACTGATTGTGGTGATAAGCTGACTGGTCATCATCACCATAAGGAGGACTTTGAGTACTAATTCCTGAAGAACAACTGAGATCATCGACTGCAAGAATTGCCGATAGGCATCAGCTCATCACTGATAGGCCTAAGTTTATCACCTCTATTACTGGCTTTTATCACTCAGGACCTGAAACATGTGAGACCAGTGAGTCTGAGAAAATCCCCTGTAAACCTGAAACTATCATAAATTATCACCTTTACGAATGAAGTAAACAATATCTGTAGGTCTGAGACCATCAGCAATTGTAGGCCTGAGACTAACCACTTGCATAGGCCTGAGACAATTGTGTGTGGGCTTCTGGCCATTACCTACACCTTAGACCATCATCAGTAGGCCTGAGACCTTTACCTGTAGGCCTGAGACTCTAACCTTTAAATCTGAGACAATCACCTGTAGCTGAGGCTATATACTTATGCCAGAGACCATCACCTGTAGGCCTGTGACAATCACCTGTAGGCCTGTGACAATCACCTGTAGGCCTGAGACCATCAGCTCTAGAGCTGAGACCATCTACTCTAAGCCTAGTACAATCACCTGTAGGCCTGAGACCATCACCTGTAGGCCTGATACAATCACCTATATGCCTGAGACCATCACCTCTAGGCCTGAGACAATCACGTCCAGTCTAGTACAATCACCTGTAGGCCTTAGACCATCACCTGTAGGCCTGAGACCATCACCTGTAGGCCTGAGACCATCACCTCTAGGCCTGAGACCATCACCTGTAGTCCTTAGATCGTGAAGTGGACATCGGCAGCAGTTACTGGATGCTGGGAGGGACAGGTGAAAGCCAGCCTGTGTCATCAGTAGCACACCAGTATCAATTTATAATACAGCCCACGCAATCTCATTCACCACGCACCCTGGAAGTCCCAGTACATCTCAGCATACATACATACAGCATTGTTATCAGCAGGACTTTAAACATAGAGAAGAAGACAACATCAGCATCAGGAGAGTTGAGGGCAGCTTTAGCAGCAGTAGCAGTGTCCGTGGACAGGAGTGACACTAACCCTGTATTCACACCACCATGGTGGTTGTGATCGCTCCCTGCAGACCCACCGTTATGCACTACGGGAGTTTTAAGCCGTTGTCGTGGCCAGATAAACGTAAGTAGTATAATATACGTCAACACTATGATGTAATATTTGTGTACAGGTAGTGGGGGCAGAGAGGCAGCTACACACAGGCAGTTACAGACATGCAGAGAGGCCGGGGGACAGACAGCCTGGGGGCACCCATTGCTTTCTTTATCCCCCTATTTTTTTTCTTTCATTTTTTATGGGTGTGGGACTGGGCCCCTAATTTTACCCTCAAAAGTCCATCCTTGTAAGGGCATTTTCGGCCAAGAACTCTGCTCGAAAATTTTGTCAGAAAGGCAGACCTTTTTTCCTCATATTAGATTTAAGGGTAGTTTTTATTTAAAAACAGAGACAGAGACAGGCAGACAGTCAATGAGACGTACTATACATGCCTACCCTACTTGTAGTCCCAAGGACTTCGAGACAGTGAATCTCTTTTTCCACAAATCTGTTATCTACCGTGACCTCATCAATATAGTGTTAAACCTCTCACCAAAAGATGAGGGTTTTATTTACTAAAGTAGCATGGGATAAATACAGTGATCCAATACAAATTGCTCCCAACTGAATGGTTCTTCAACTGTGAGCCTTGAAAAAGCATTCCACTAACCTCCACCTCATGGAATACACATATACTATTTCAATACGAACTCTTGAAGAAACACTTACTTTGGTAAACCTCTTTTTTATTTCCATAGTATTGCCGAGTGCATGAGAACATATTCTGTAGACCAATGTTGGGCCATAGCCTACAATCTGCATCTAAGGTTTAGATTTGATCAGTGGTGGTAACCTGCCACAGTACAAATGTACATTTTGTAGTGTCCTGCATGCGCAGACAATGATGTAAGACCCATTACTTTAGGTTGATTTAATCTAATCGCTTCTTGGAGTCACTCAATCTAAGTGTAAAATTACTAGACCTAGAATTTGTAACCATACACCTGAACACGCCCAGAAGTCACGGTACAGGTCATTCACTCACCACGATGGCCCTTTACTGTAATGCCAATGGATCAATACATCATGCCCATTGGTCGTTATGATGCACCAATGAAGTGCTGGCGAGACTGCTCGCCAGCACTTCATTGGAACATCAGGCCGACCCTCCAGGAGTTTATGTATCAATCCTGCAGGTTCAGCATGATGCTCCAATGAAGTACTGGCGAGCAGTCTCACCAGCGCTTCATTGGTGCACCATGACGACCAATGGGCATGATGTACTCCTGCATCAGCGGCCTTTAAAGGGTTAAATAAAAGCAACCGTGACAGTTTCACATGTATGTGGGCTTTTGGAACACAAGAAGTTATCGTTAAACATTGGCACCTTCAATTAGTTATGACCACTGTCCTTTCCTACCGAACTTTCTTATAATTATCCTTTTACGGTCAGGAGATAATTATAATTAATTTTATTACTGAAACGTGAGGGTTTATAATTGTCATTTATTTTACACCTATTACAAATGTGATTTTTCATACCTTCTAATTCAGACCGATTTCAAGATCGCACCAAACTTATTTTTAGTTTTTTTTTGTCTCAACTGTTTGTACTGGTAATCGTATAAGGACCAGGTTGGTCATCCTGATGCACCAATACTCCTGATGAATCAATAGCCATGATATAATTACTGCTTTACAGGCTGCATGGTGCCTACAGGCTCAAGATCCTATAGCTTAAACATGATGCATCAATGAAGTCACTTGATTGGTGCATCATGTTGATCTTCTGGGTTTGTGCATATACCTATATGGTAGGGTTGGCATGGTAGGTGAATGGTGCCCTGTAGTGGCTAACCTGCCAGGGATGCATCCTTGTAGGCCTATGATAGCCATTTGTGCATTACTGCTCTATAGAGTTTATTTTCTTTCTCTCTCTCTCTCTCTCTCTCTCTCTCTCTCTCTCTCTCTCTCTCTCTCTCTCTGTATCTGTCTCTCTTTCTGTCTCTGTCTGTCTCTGTCTCTCTCTCTCTGTCTCTCTCTCTTTTTCTGTCTCTCTGTCTGTCTCTCTCTGTCTGTATCTGTCTCTATCTCTCTCTGTCTTTCTCTCTGTCTCTGTCTGTCTATCTCTCTCTCTCTCTCTCTCTCTCTCTCTCTCTCTCTCTCTTCTGTTTTTTGTTGGAGCACGATATTTTTTGGGGGGAGCACGATTATTCCTATTACTTATATGTTTCCCCTTCCCTCTTGAGGTATAAAACTCAGCCCCAACAACAAGTAGGGCATGAAGTCGGGTAAATAGCTCCGAATTAGTGCTGCGAGAAGGGGTTGGGTGGAACCCAATCTAACCCTCTAAGGGGAGCTGATGTTTTAATCCATCATGTGGTCATAGTATACCCAGGTGCATAGCCATTACACAAATACATAAAACAAAAGGGAACAAAAAACAATATTTGTTCAAGTCTTGCGAAATGGGTCACATTCTAAAAACCAAACATGCCGCATATTTCCAATCGGTTAATGTTATGACAAGCTAATTAAACAATGAATTGGAGAAACGTGCTGCAGAAAACCTTAAATGCACTCGATGCTAAATGTATATAAAAGAGGGAGTGAAATACTGGATTTGCCAGGCCATGCGAAGAAAATGTTTTTGGCCGCATAGTTGCTCCCCCTTCATCTAAAGATAAAAAAGGGGACAAGACGAGAAGAGCATTGATCAGTATGGTATGAGATACGTGTATGATAAAGGTGCGCACAAGTAGAGCGTAAATACAGGACGCTCTGACGTCAGAGGGAGACAGGAGTGGAGCGTGTCACTAAGCCCATTGACGTCATACATTGTGTCACTGCTGAATTAAGGATAGTTTTAAAAAGAAATGAAAGGAAGAAAAAAATAGAAAGTGGTTAGGTTTGAACTGTGTACCCTTATTAAGGATATGTGCAATTACTATTGGGGCCTAGTTACCGGTTGGTGACCTTGAGGCATTAACTGTAGGTAAACCTTTTACAGTAAAATCGGGATTTTGTAAAGGGGAGTATATCGCTACATTAACCCTTTCGTGCCCAGATTTATTTTGGGAAAGATGATTTATTCAACAAACTTGACATAGTAGATGTAATTACCTATATTATGTTCAGATTAAAGCACTGATTCAAATGGTAACAAAGAGGGCAGTAAAATAGCTTTCAGAAAATGTAATATGAAGCATATCATAGTTTTATATTTATCAGTAGGGAATAATGATGGTACAAGATGTTGAGATGTGCTGATTTTTTTATATAGGTGTCCAGAAAATCTTTTTTGATTAGATTTTGGTGGGGAATATGCTATTTTCAATTCATAAAGCATTATTTTGACATTTCAAAGAAAGCTATAATGATCAAAATTGAAAAAGATATGTATCATAATTGGATTCCTTGGAGAAAATCACAAAAAAAAATATTTTATCAATATTTTTGGTATTTTTATCAATATCTTTTTGCAATTTAGTGAATTTTCTGTATTTTCCCATTATTCTGATGACCAGAGCGCACACTTTTCATGTTTTTTAAGCCTATTTTCATTCATTATTTTCTGCAATAGGATCTATTAATAATTATTTACCTAATGCACCATGACAAATTTGGTATCATTGGAAAGCCCTTGATATTACGAGTTTTCTGGTGTCAGAACTATCTTAATCTGATTAATATTTAACTCATGGTGGTCTATTGAACATATATACATGCTTAAGAGCGCACTTTTGCTAATCTGGGCACGTAAGGGTTAAAGCACGCCACTCACTGTCACATCTCACACAGACCATCCTTCCACTTTCATATATTATTTTCAAAATTTGTATAAATGAGAGTTTCATAAATTTAGTTTTGCATGCTACCTTATATCTAGGTATTTCTAGTAAAAAGATATATGATTAAGACACAGGATTAGGAGAAATACATGCCCCACAGTAACTTGAGTGAGGTAAGCCACACACTCGCCGCTCTACCCCTGACGATCCCTTATATGGTGGCCTGAGGCCAAAGAAAAGTTGTGTGTTTCAGGTAACCTGCTGAAAAAAAATGATGTAGGGTAGGTCGGATTTCTTTTTTATTATTATTATTATTATTATTATTATTATTATTATTATTATTATTATTATTATTATTATTATTATTATTATTATTATTATTATTATTATTATTATTTTGCACAGTTTTTTAACTGCCACAATGACTCACGGAGACTCGGGATCGAGTCAGGCGACTCAAGGATGCCAAATTTGGTTGAAAACTTGCCAAAGACATATAATTTCTTCAAAAATTAAGAAAGACAATTAGGATCGGCCCTGTTTGGCTAGGTAAGGTCGAGTTACCTAGAGAAATAAACAATTCTTTTTTGATCTGAGTAGGGGTTCCATTTGAGGATCTGCAGCCCCATGATGCACTTCAAATTAATGTCATGTGAAAAAGCCTTATAGAACCCAAGCATTCGTTGCGCCACCTGTAGATCCAGGTAGGTGTGTGCACAGCAGGGTGTTCCAGGGACGTAGGTTCAGGATTGACTAACTCAGGCAGTCACTTTGTATCAGTTTGCCGGTGTCTCCGGGATGCAACCTGCATGGATTACCCCACCTGAAGCCACCACAACCATCGACCATGGAGTCGTAGAGTGTATGTGTGCACTTATTGATATGGGTCTGGACGCACTAGATTCAACATGGGGACATAAGCATTTTTTTAAACCGACATGTGACATGTCTATTGCTGACATCACTATTAGTGACATGGGGGGGGGGAGTAAGTAACATGACTTTGAGGATTTGTGTCATTCACTCTTAGAAATAATCCGTTAATTTACGGTGATTTACTAGCAACAAAAAATGCCAGACTTTCACTGTTATTATACGGTCACCGTGTTTTGCCAATCCCCGCAAACTTAACGATCCCTCCCTGTTATTTTTCAACGGTGATTCATCATTATTGTATGATGATTCCTTGTATCTATTACAGTAATTCCTTGTTGTAGCACAGCCTACTATAGGCCTTTACCAATTTTATTGAACATATCATCATATTTCCAAGCTATCCATAGAGTAGTGGTAGTGTCCATCATCCTTATTTGAGGCTATTTACTTGATGTCCGAGGTTGTAGAATGAAAACTGCAAAATAAGGTGCATAGTATGTGTAAGTATGTGTCCTAATCAAAACATACGATTCATAGAGAGATACATTACAGATTTACATCAATATAACCTAGGTACAGTAAAAGTGGATGTCTCTATGGTCTCAAAGTTACAAACATATAACTGTCCATAAGGACCACATAATAGAACCTACATACTATAGCAGTGGGAATACAGCCCTTACCTCTATCATGGACTTCATATACAAGTTGGTCTGCTTCTTCTGGTGGCCAACTCTCTACTGACACATATAGCCAGCCACACATGACTATGGATGGATTTCAGTGGCAGATTTAGAAGGGGGGTGCAGGGGCGCATGCCCCCTTCTTTTTGTCAGTAGTTAAGAGTTTATTTTCCCTTTTGCCCCCAAATTTAGCCAAAATCTTGGTATCAACAAAGGTGCGCCCCCTCCTTTACAGAATCCTGGATCAGCCACTGAATTTTAGGGGATTAATGTCACCAACCCCCCATGTGCATATGGCAACCCCCCTACGCACCCACCAGCACCTCCCCGCCCCACCAAGCCTTTAGTTGCTGGGGCGACATCCCCTAGGGACTGGTGGGGGAGTGGGATTGGGGGTTGCTGTGATTGTTAATCTCTCTCTTCTTTATGACACATGTATCCCAAAAATGTATTCTTCCATAGGCTTAGATTGGTTTTCAATAATCAATATTTAACATGGGAGAAGTCACTGTTAGTTAAGTATGAAAACCTTCAATTATATTTGATATAATTCAATAGGGTTATTGTTAAATGGTCCAGATATTACGTATCATTGTAAATGATTCAAAATTAACAGATTTTCATTGTTAACTGAAAAAAAACAGTGTTTCACCGTACTGGGTTACAGATGTTTACCATAAATCGGTTGAATGGCTGTATTATTTTACAGATAATTCCCATAAAACCAACAGGGATTTTTTACAGTTCGTTCTTTCTATATTTTAAGAAGCAATCTCACTCAAATGTGGCTTTTAGAAACAGAATCCTACCATATCCCAGTTAGGGAGATTTTTGAGTTGGGACCTAGTCATTTTTTTGCCAGCCAGGAAAGGAGACATTCTGAAAAAAATAGCCCCGCCCCCCCCCATATACCCAGCTGGTAGGGCTTAATGAAAATGGCTCATCCGACAGTTACACTGCAAAAATGGTGTTTAGATTTTAAACATGTTTAGGTCTAAACATGTTTAAAACTTTAACACATAGGTCAGTTAGGTGTATCATTAACTACACATTTAGGAAATAAACACTTTTATTCTAAATACATTAGCATTTTTGTTAAACATGTTTAGATGTTTAGAATTTAAACACATTGGAAACTAGGTATTTAAATTTAAACATCAATAATATTATGTATATACATTTTTATGTCAGATACACACCAGGTAGCAGCACAACCTGTCAGTGGACTATAAGCACACAATGACAATCAATTGTTGTGACAAATGTCCCCAAATCCCAGTTTAATCTTGGTTTCATTTCATAGAATGTCAAGATTATAGGAATAGTAATAGAGAAATGACTGAATTCAACTTACACCACCATCATTGGCATAACATAATCAATAGGTTTCATGACTGACACCTATTTCATTTTATTTTGTAAAGGCTAAATCAATGTCCTCCTTGCCAAACTGTTGTACTTTCTCAAATCTCTCATACTATTGCAGTATGTACATAAATGTATATGTGAATGTATATACCCGTGGCTCACATCTTTGGACACTTCTAGATACCTGATGTCCCCCAATCAAACGGTGTCCGGAGTGGGAGCCCTTCTATTAACATAACCAACCAAACAGCCCTATCCTGGAAGGTGTTTCTAAAAGATTGGAGTTGGGTTTTGACAGAGATGCTTTTTCCCTTAGGGAATTGATTTTCTGTTGTGTTGCCAAAAGGTAACTGGTGAGAGAAGTGGCTCAGGAGTTGTGTGTACTTCCCAAACTTGTAAGAACCCATTCCTGGCTAGTTCGTTCCTCCAAATCATTTAACCACTTGCCCCACTTTATAATTCAGAGGAAGTCAATTCCATTTCTGTATAAGTTAGGGAAGTCGCTTATCAGGGTGAAGAAGTGCAGGGAACTTGAACATGGGTTAGCTGAAGTGAGAATCCAAATCCCAATCTTTTCAAAATAACCTCCAGATCTACCCATAGTAAGAAATGACATCGATACCCCTACTGCACTATACTATATGCACTTAAAAGGAAGTTAGTCCTAGGTGCTGCATTCACATGTGTCATGGCGGCAAAAGTGTTGTGCATATCTTACCAATATTAGCCCTTTATAGATAACTTATTACAGTTGTAGGCTTTTAGTGCATCATAAAGGCAAATGAAATACCTGGAGGCATCATGCTGTGTCTTACAGATTTGGTGGCCTTCAACCTGTCATCCATCCCCACACACCTATACTTGGTACTGTAAAATACCTGATATAACCGCATCCCTGTATGTACCATAAGTCTATATTGTTTTGAAAATGGGGGGTTGAAAAGATATTCGTATTTGTTGTAACCGATGAATTGTCAAAGTGTAAAAAAGACTTTGGGAGTTCAAAGTGGCTCTGGGAAGGTTGGCAGAGGTGGAAAAGCTTCCTACCCCCCCCCCCTCTCCCTGTGTCTGAAAGGCCTTTAAAGGCCGCTGATGCAGGAGTGCATCATGCCCATTGGTGTATCATGATGACCATTGGTGCATCATCACAGTGTGAACACTGATATGGGTAATGCGCATCACCCATACCACAAATGGCGTCATGCAGCTGAATGGGGGCATGTTTCCATTGGTTTTCATGCCTTTCTAAGAACTATTTGCTGCTGTGGAATTCAATATCCAAGTGTATTGTGAAACCACACAATCTGGAACTAATTTAAACATCTACTGATGGCTAGATTGTCTATATCAATGACTTGAAAATATGTTATGGTATGGGTAATGCAAAAACCTTTTAAACAACTGGTATGGGTAATGCATCAAGCTGATATGGGTAATGCGAGAAGACCTTGAGCAGATACATGACTCGCTGCAGTATCTTCAGTGGTAGCTGAAGCCTCAAAATGATGACAGTATGGTTATATGTGTCAATATTACAACTGTCACTGTTGTGACATACCTTTTACTTTGCATGGTACTAAGGTACTCCCCAAAACATTCCCTTTCCCTCTAGAATATAACATGATAAGGGCCGACATGAATGGTCACCTTTGTCATAGTCCTAATAGACTTACTATATATCCTTGGATGGCATAATAAGATGGCAGTTTGTAGGTCACATCCGTAGTATGTTCTTTTCCTGGCATGGGACACTTGATCCCAAATGCAATATTCTCTTTTGGTTCAATACCAGTGCCATCACCATTCACAACAGCATATTTCTTGTTACACTGAAATCTGATAATGTCACAGCCATCCTCCTGTAATGTGTATTCAGGATAATACACTGGCAAGAGTTGCAATGCCATTAACCTCATTGTTTGTGCCATGATTAAGCAATACCTCCGTTTCATATGACTTTGCATGGGTCTTCTTCTCAATAAAGTGCTCGTAATGGGACTTCTGTTCTTTTAATTCTCTTAGACCTATTCCAGAGTACCATGTGCTTCTGGTAATTATGGCATCATCACAGATCTTGTGCCATGCTGCTGTGCGCCAATTAGTAAGTGGTGCATCAGACAGTTGAAACTACTGATATGTTTCCTCAGTGAACTCTTGAGGGCAAAGGCATGTCCCAAAGCCATGCACATATAGGTGAATTGTTACTTTTATATGAGCCACAATGAATCCCAGGTCACCAATACATTGTAACAATCCATGGCAGCATATGTTCGCTTGTATTATCTGTGTTTGAAGGTAACTCATTGAACCTGCCAGTTTACTTTCCTTTCAGTCTCCTATTATTTTCTTTTTCACTACTGAGAGGGCATACTTCATATTCATGCTAAACTCCCATAGCTGTTTCACCTGAACACTGAGCATATGAATGATATCAAGCAGTTGTTCTTAAGTTAGATCATGTATCACTGCTGTTTCCCTCTTGAACTCTTGCTTACATTGTTCAAGTGTTGGCTGCAGTTCATACCCACAGAGATCCTCATCGCCTAAATTCTTTCCAAACCTGTAGGCAATATTTTTCCCCATCTATCGCTATTTTGCAATGTGATGGTGTGGTGAAGGTTTTCAGGGATGTGTAAAGTATCCCTGGTTTGGTTGCATCAACTTTATACTTTGTTGCATGTTTTGATAGGGCTTTATCTGATGACACAGTGAAGTTGAAGCAGCAATCCTCTGTGTGTGTCACACCTAGATGAAGGAATTGCATTTTATTGATATGTAAGTAAAAATTCCTTAAACATTTTTCCCATCTACACACACAAAAGCTTTAACAAAAGGATAAGAGATTGGGTCCGCTTAATGTACAAAGAAGTGAATAGATAATACACATGGTTTTTTGGAATGAGTGAATGGATGGATGGTTTATGTTCAATGCTATATAAATTGAAATGTGGACAAATATGTAAACAAATATATCTTACATTGTTTATCCTCTGTATCCTCTGCCATGTATCCCCTGAAAAGTCGTGTTGCCTTTCTTCTAAACATCTTTCTAACCACTTGTGTGTGTTAGCAAAGGCTAATAATACTCGGCCTACGGCCTCGTGTCATTATCCTTCACTAACACACACGCGTCATGAGTTATCCATTGATTACTTGTTCACTATCATGCAGTTATACATAATATTGTATGTACCCAAGAGTCTTTCTAATTAAAAATGTAATATCAGCTGCCTGTGTTATTAATTGATACTTACACATTAGTACATAATATAAAATTTACAGGTGTGCTTCCAGTGACACCTGTTCACGGCTATCATTGTCTCTTGACCCTTTGGAAACCGGTAGTAATGGGTGTGGACCACTAAATTCGACATGGTGACATGGTCATTTCTTGCAATCGACATGTGACATGGGCCTTAGTGACATGAGGCTAAAATTGACATAATATTAGTGCTTTGTTATATTCGACATGGCACATTGGGAAGTTGCATGTGACATGACCATAGCTTAAAATCAATATTTGACATTTGGGACCCTCTATCCACACACCCATAGTGCTTCAATGCTTCATGTCAATTGCCCACCATGACAATTAGTGACCTTCTTTGTTGATTACAAACATTGGAAAATGACCTTTCGACTTACCTTTGAAGTTCAGCTTAAATTCTGCAGACTATTGCCATGTGTTAGACATGTGAGGGCAGCACATCATGCTATAGCCCTATACGGGACTGATGGAGCATTAATTCAGAGGTATCATGCATAGTGTAAAGGATTAACGAGGTTGGTTTGGAAAGAAACTAGGAATTACTAAAGATGGCTCTTACCAAAGCAATAACCACTGGGGACAGCCACTGATCACTCAATATAGGGGTTTATGGAGTGGAATTGCAGCTCACATATAAGTAAAGGGGTTTCTGCGAATCCATTGACTGCATTTGGTAGTTCAGGGTATGCAGAATGGGGCTCACACCAAATTAGAGGTGAGCACATAACCATAGTTTTTATACTAGTGATTTTGTATTTTGTATGTTAGTTCACCTATTTTAGTACCAAAAGCTTTATTGCTATTGTGCAAGCTCAAGCTCCAAGCAGTTTCTGTAATTGATATAATTGACATAAGATGTGATGCTATGAAAAGCTAAGCGAAAATAGATTGACATTGGATGAAATTGAAAATACAGAATTCTTTTACATGGTAACTCCATGTTTTACCATTAAGTGATCTCAGTCTCGATTTGCCAATATTGAGACAATAGTCAATACTCTGAGTAAGATAAAACATATAGACAGAGATAAACGACCATGCGGTACATTTTTATCGATCCACCCTCACTGGTGAGTCATGGATCAATAAAGGTCTATCTCATTGAGGTGACCTCTGTATTTATTTCATGCTTTGTGAAGTTTGCATTAATCCAATTTAACAAAATTTCAATGTTAATGTATCTTCTCGATGCCGCAGTGGCATTTATTGCATGAGGTGGTTTGGGAACGAAAGGTAAACATTATTTCTATGGCCTGTTCTTACCAGTATGAAAGAGACCCCAATTCAGTGAGATGATTAATCTTATTACCTGCCTGATACTGATATATCGGTCTTACCACCAGTTTATGGCATTTATAAGTAGTTGATCTACTTTTTACAGTGAATTAACCAGCTATCAGTATCAAGTGGTTGTATTGACACCAACAAGTAGTGACAGGTGAGGTATAAATGACTGTATGATTGTAATGATACCAATGAAGTGGTGGGAGGCATCATTATACCATTGTCCTTGGTAGGATATAATTATCCCCAGTGAACACAGGCAGTTGTCCTAGGTAACAACTACAAAATGTACATAGATATTCTACATAGAATCATACAAAGACGTTACGTCTTAAATATATTCCAGAAATTTTATGCAATTTCACATGCAACGCAGTATCAAATAATTCTCTTGGTATATCTAAGCCAATTACAATATAAAATGTAAATTTACATTAGGTGATGTGGCCGCTTACTCGAATCCTGCTACTGGAAGTAAGGGAAAGAAAAACCAGAAACCAGTGGGCAAGTCGAAGAGGTCAGACAAAAACTCCAAATCAAAGGCAAAGGAACAGACCTTCTTGTTGAGTCAATTACAAGATTAACTCAAAGCTATCAAGGGAGGGGAAGTTCCTGCTGCTAGTTCGGAGAAGCCGAACACCCCTTTGTCAGACGCCAAGTGTTGGAACTGTAAAAGGCAGGGACATTTTGCGCGAAAATGTCCCGAGCCGATAAAAGGCCTACCACCTGACGCGACAAGAAACTGAGGCGGGTAGCTCAACGTGGCAATCGAGCTGCCGACCATCGCAAAGCCAGGGTGTCAACACCTCTGGCATTCTTGAGCAGGCATCAGTAGATGCTGCGGAGCTAGGTAAGATCCCAGTTGGGCCCTCCAAGCCTGTTACCACAGCAGCACCGGCTGATCACCGGTCGGGCTCTGAGCATGTTGGTGTAGAGAAAGCCTCAATGACTAAGGAACAGGGCGCTGGCAGCCAGAACTCCGAGGTCGAGGGTTCGACTCAATCAAAAGAGAAAGTCGACGCCGGGAGAGAAGCCCTGAAGCGGCAGCTGGCCAGAGTCTGTGCTACAGAGCTTCCCTCAGAGGATCCCTGTCTCACTTATCTAAGGGACAAGAGGATGGATCTGAGTACTAATGTGGGGTTGAGAATGCTAGCAGGAACAGCTCCTTTATCGGGGAAACGTTGCTACCTGGCTGTAAAGATTCGGGGATGTACTTGAGACTTCGGGGTAGATTCTGGCGCTAGCCATACCATAATCTCCCAGGAACTCACGTGGACATTAGTAGTACCGTTGGATAATCTCTACGAGGGAATAACGGCGTGTACTGCGACTGGATCTGAGATGCAGACATATGGTCGATTGGTTCTACCTCTCCAGGTCAACTCAAGCTACTATGTGTTTAGCCCCATAGTAGCCGATGTGGACGACGATGGTATTCTCAGACTGGATTTTGCAGCAATGTATGGTCTGATTCTTAACCCGAGGACAGGAGAATTAGTCATAGCAGAGCCACAAGAACAGCACTATCAGTGTGAACTGAAAAGAATATCATCGATAGCCTCAGTAGCTCAGACCTGTCAGATACCCGCCAGACATCGGTATGATGTCTTGGTAAGGTCTGAGGGTCTAGAATATAGTCAACAGGGTATAGTGGAACCTGATCCCAAAGCTCTGGGGAGTTTAGGATTGAGAGGGGAAGCTGCCCTTGTCAGCAATGTCCATCGAACAGTGTTTCCAGTCTGTAATCCACTGAATCGGGACATTGTCCTGGACAAAGGTCAAGTGGTTGGCACAATACAATATGCTGACAGAAATGGTGAATTTAATTCACCAGAGGTAGGATCTGTGATGATGCATCTCGAGCAGGAGAGTGCAGACCCCGAGAAAGCATTTATTGCATTTTATCCCTAACTGGCTGATGGATATTTATGAAGATACTCACTTGACAGAGCCAGAAGAGAGGCTGAAGCTGTCCGCCTTACTTTGTAAGCATGTTGACTCCTTTAAAAGTCCAGATGAACCATTAGGGCGCACCGATCATTGTCTGCACACGCTAGACGCACAGCCTATCCGAGTCCCTTATAGAAGGATTCCCATCAGTAAGAAAGCTACAGTGAAAGAACAACTAAAAGAGATGTTGGATACGGGTGTGGTGAGGCCAAGTTATAGTCCCTGGTCCAGTCCTGTCCAGATGGTGATGAAGAAGGACGGGACCATGCGATTCTGCATCAATTATCAATGTCTGAACAGGGGTGACTAAGAAAAATGCCTACCCACTCCCACGCATGGACAAATGCTTGGACGCCCTGGGAGGAAATAAGTTGTTTAGCTGTCTTGATCTCCAATCTGGGTATTGGCAGAGAGGGATGCATCCCAACGATGTCGAGAAAACTGCTTTTCATACCAAAGGGGCCTCTATGAATTCGATCGAATAGCGTTTGGTCTGTGTAACGCCCCCGCCACATTTAAGGAAATGATGGAAGACGTGTTGAGAGGTTTATTAGGCAGGACCTGTCTAGTTTACCTCGATGATATCATTGTCTTCGGCAAAACGACGGATGAAGCAATGGTTAATCTGGCAGAAGTGTTCAATAGAATGAGTGCCTGGGGACTGAAGTTGAAACCCTAAAAAGTGTCGGCCCTTTAGGACTTTGGTAGAGTACCTGGGACTAATTGTATCTGAACAAGGTGTAGAAGCTAATCTGGGGAAAATTAGCGATGTAATGACATGGGCTCGGCCCACTACAGTGAAAGAAATTCATTCTTTCATAGGGTTCTGCTCCTACTATCGGGATTTTATCCCTGGGTTCGCTGAACTTGTAAGTCCCTTGCAGGACTTGATAGTTCAAAAGCCTAAAAATAGTAGAGGTCGTTACAAGGCATTTGCATGGACGGAAAGTGCTGAACATGCCTTTGTCGAGTTAAAGTGAAGGTTCAAGGAAACTCCCCTCCTTCAATTCCCCACCCCCGAAGGTCGTTTTATCTCTCTCTCAGGTACAGGATGAAGTCGAGGTTCCAATATCATTTGCTAGTACTACTCTAAGTAAGACACAGCAAAACTGTTGTACCACCAAAAGAGAGCTGTTAGCAGTTGTAGTGTACACCCAGAAGTTTAGGCACTACCTGTATGGTGGTAACTTCACTATCCGTATCAATCATTCCTCCTTGAAATGGCTCCTGAATTTCAAGGATGTAGGAGGGATGATAGGAAGGTGGCTGGCCCACTTATTGGAGTTCGGTCTCGAAAACTCAAAAATCAAACACAAAGTGGGCTAAGCATCTGAATGCCAATGGATTAAGTCGTATCCCTGTGCCACCATGCCAGAGGTCAGATTGCACGGACTGTGGCAGCCATAATGCTGTTTTGGCGGCTGCAAATAGTTTGGAAGACAGTCGGGTGGAAGTAGCACGATTCAAGTTGTAGTACCACGCCAGCTGAGGGGCGAGGTAATTGCTTTTTGCCATGGACATCAAACTGCGGCACATTCCGGTCGTAAAAGAACTCTCGAGAATGTGAAAAGGAGATATCACTGGCCTGGAATGGGAAAAGACATAGGTC
Source organism: Acholoe squamosa (assembly GCA_949317995.1). NCBI lineage: Eukaryota > Metazoa > Annelida > Polychaeta > Phyllodocida > Polynoidae > Acholoe > Acholoe squamosa. Next base: position 14,080,093 of record OX439042.1, read on the forward strand.
GTTGGGTTCGACATTGTCCGACCTGTTGCCTGGTAAAGCCAGGGGAAGGTATGGGTAAATCACCTTTGCAACAAGAGTTGTTCGGGGTTAGGTTTGGGAGGATCGCTATGGATATCATCTCAGGCTTCAAGCCCACACCGAGTGAAAATACTTGTATGTTAGGTATCCAGTATTACTTCACCAAGTATGTTCGCGCCATTCCCCTACCACATCACACTGCAGAGACCTGTGCACAAGCATTTGTGCATGAGTGGGTGTTAACCTTCGGCATCCTGCTGTTACTGCATTCCGACCAAGGGAGAGAATTTGAGTCTCGTCTCTTTGACAATTGTAAAGCAGCGAACCAATCCTTACAGGCCTCAAAGTAACGGTCAGGTGGAAAGGTTCAATAGAACTCTTATTCAAAGTTTGACTATGTTGTTCGATAAACATGTGGATGACTGGGATGAACAAGTCAAATATGTGGTCTCGGCATACAATAGCTTTGAACGTAGCTCTGAACATAGTTCTATGGTTGCAGCCCAAATATGATGGTATTCGGGGAAGAAATTCTCATGCCGGCCAGCGTAATTTTTGGCTCCATTGATAACCCATTCGAGGTACCCTGTTCCGTTACCTTTGTGGACCAGCTTCAAGATCGATTGAGAGAAACCTATAGCCTGGTAAGAGAGAATTTGGGAAAATTCGAGGAAGGTAAAATTTGATTCTGAAAAGGTCAAGATCAAAGGATCGCGACCCAAAGTTCAAAAACGACAGGATGAAGCTCGAAAACTGAGTGAGGTGGAAATGTTGGATGCTAGTAAGCCATCGAAACAATGCTGTGGTCGACCGGCTAGTCAAGATAAGCCAAAAGCATCAAAACAGCTTTCAAAGAAGGGTACACCGAGTGACCCCTCGAAGGTGGCGATGACTGAACCAACTTCACAACGAAAGGTTTCGATTGAAGTCGAAGATCAGTCACCCCAGACTGACCCCATGACTCGAACTCGATGGAAACGCCAGGGCACATCAAAAGGGCAGTCGACAAGTGTCGAAGATGAAAGAAAGTCTAGAGCAAACACTCCAGACCTTTCTTCTATGCCTCCACCTGTGATGGGAGGTCAACGCTGGCGGAAACCGGCTAATAACCTGGCCGGCGAGCCTACATCAAAAGGCAGAGGTTCAAATGGGGGTAGTAGAAAGCCACCCCAAGAACCCCCACTTGTTCCTCCAGGCGGGATTAACAGTAGACGGAGTCCTAGATTAAACCCAAACAGTTCGTGAGTGATGCACACAAGACTAAATAGTGAATGTACCAGCCTGTATTTGATGATAATAAAATGCAAGGTGCCGTTCTTTGGTATATCCATCTATGGACATGAAGCCGCTGGAAATAATAAATTACACAACGATAATTGTCTAGCAATCGTCTCTTAATTTGAGAAACCTAATAGTGCGAGTGGGGGAACAGAGATACCTTCTGTCTAACTAGACTGTGGGTGGGTTCTCAGTATCAGCTGGTGGATTCTGTCCAATGGATAGATTCATACTAGAACCATCTTTTTCCCCAGGGGTTAGGTGAGCCGGAGGTATCCTTAGTAACCCTATCTTTCATTATTGGAATACCTTGCCAGCATAAAACTACGACATAAAATTGCACCTGGAGAACCAGAGCGTGATGGTGTGAGGAGAGGTGAGTCGTTCCACTTTGGCGCCAATACCTTATTTGGTCATGGTGTGGTGAGGGATGCAGCCTATGAGGGCGCTCCTTACAGTCACGTGCCTGGTCCCTCCAATCGGATTGTGCCACGTACACGCACCACAGGGATAAAAGGGTGTGCGGAGGACCAAAGAGGTCACATTTGTGGTCTGCTCTTGAGAGTAGACCGCGAATATCGCTGGACTAAGCCTAGCTTATTACAGCCGCCTCCACGTGGGAAGTTCCCACTGCTAGAGGGACACGACTTGCCTGCAGGTTTGTGTTCCCTTGAGAAAATCACTTTGAGTCTCGTTCCACCTGAGAGTGGTTCGAGACACCTTGAGGTACTCTTCGAAGCTCGTTCCATCTGAGAACAGTTCGAGCTCACGAAGTATACCTGAGACTCGATCAGTCTGAGAACTGATTCGGGTCTCACTTGTCTTCTTCCCGCCGCATAGTTCAGGACGAACCATGGGAAACTCATCAGACGAGCTGTCTGGGTACAGCTCGTTGACAAACTCGAAGAAGAAAAAGAAGTCAAAGCAGACACGTCCTGAGCAGAAGCTGGACGTGAGGGAGGCCAAGACAGCCGCCCTCCAGAAACAATTGGAGGACGCTCAATGGGCCCTCGGAGCTTCGCAGGAGAAGGAGAAGGAGCTCCATCGCAGGGCAAGGGAGGCCGTTAAGCAGCAGAAGCGCGACTTGAAAGCCCCAACTGCTGGCGCCGCAGCAGCACAGTCTTCCGACTCTTCTCCGGAGGTGATGGAAGTCGACGAGCTGTCAACTTCTAAAGCCTCAAAGACGAAACCGTCTGCTTCAACCTCAAAGGGCAAGAAGACCTCTGAGGACAAGGGGGCGTCGAAGGGATCTCTGAAGGATTTCAAGATCCCCAAGGCACCTTCGAAGAAGGAGCAGTCTACCAAGAAAACCTCAGTCAAGGAGAAGAGTAGTAAGTCTACTGATCCTCCTGAGACTGGGGGTGAACCTCCAGAGGTCAAGACGGGTGCTGTGGAAAGCATCCTCCCCTCCTGATCCCGCTAAAGCCGTCGAGAAGTGGAATCAAATGTCGGCCGTGACTTTTAAACGACGGGAGGAAACCGTCGATGACAGGCAGCTGAGGTGATTGAAGGACTACTACAGTTCTGGTCAGGTATCCCTTCCTCCACTAGTGGGCCGCAATGGAAGTGATGAAGAGGAGTGGTTCTCTGATGATTCTCATGCCATCGACTGGTACGTGTCGATGATCGAGAATGTTGTGAACGCCTCGGACGCATTGGGGATCTCACTGCCCGAGAGACAGAGGATTGGCTTTGCCTGGCGGATCTTCAACGCCGTGCAGCGTTGTGCGAGAACTGCACGCGTAAAGGGTTCCAGCCCTGCACGTACAGCACGAGGAGGAGGAGCATCGAGTCATTCGTCCAGAGTTTGGTTGTGTTACTATCAAGGACACAGTCCCCTGTTACATGAACCCAGATGACCCGACCAGTGGCACCTTCATAACGTCTTGAAGGGGCCTCATGGCGCGTCACCTGAAATCGTACAAACAACCCCACAAGTACAACTGCGAGGGAGCTATCCAGTTAGTAGAGACCCTTTTTTTTAGATATGAGCATCAGGAGAAAACAGGTACGACTTCTCGACACTGGATGTGGATGGAGCCTGCACCACACTCAACAAAGCACCTGTTCATTCGACCTGACCTCATGAATGCCTTCTACTGTGCTTACCCGGAGTTCAGGGCTGAGCAACGAAGAAAGCGTGAGGCTAGTCGCTCTCATGATCAGGGACCTTCTGCGTCTACGAGCGGGAACAAGAGGACCCACTCTACTGACGCCAGAAAAGCTGCCAGTTCGACTGAGGCTAAGAAGCTGAAACCGCAAGCAGCCGCATCGAAGCCCAAGGAGGCCTCGAAGCCTGCTGCTTCTCAGCCATCTAAGCCAAGGAAGGATTCCTCGGCCGGTACATCCAAATCCTCTGGGATGGGGAGTAAAGGGTCGGACTCTCGAGCTAGTTGTGATCGTCAGCAGAAGGTTACGACCAGCACCCCACCCAGAGCAGGGAAGCCAGCTGCGGCAGCCAGGAGCAGTAAGGATGCTCCCGCACCCCGTGTTAACACGGGTGCTGCAACACTGACTTCTGGTGCTGGTGTTGCCTACTCGAAGGTTGCTTCAGGAGCTGAGGACCCGTCGGCTACACATCGGTGGGAGAAGGCTCAGTCTAAGTTTGGAGAGAGCATCCAGCTTGGGCTTCCTAAGTCGTTCACGGATCGATGCCATGGACTGCTGGAAACCACACATAGCGCAGCACTTGATAGTATCGGTGAGGCATTTCAAGTGGAATTGACTGCCTATCTGTTTGGTCTGTTCAACAGGGCAAACAGAGCTCTTCGTCTGGAACTACTCCCAGCTCTGAGAGAGGAGGCGCGTCAGATAGTCCATCTCATGGACGTCAGGACTCGCCTCAATAACTTTGAGTCGAAGGCCAACTATGACATCACCAAGGGGGACAGTGTCATAGAAGACTGGGAAGAGATTGACTGCGAATTTCATAGGATTTTCGAGGTTCAACTCAAGGAGTGGGTCAAGGACAAGCACTGACAGGTCCGGAAACTTACACCGAAACCTACAGAACCTTCTTGTGAGACACAGAAGTACCTTCTGCAGGGCGGTAGTGTTCTGGATGTTCAGCAGTTGGCAGCTCATTCAAATCCCTTTAGGCAGGACTCACCAAGGATAGTTAGTCTGAGCTCGGCTATGGATATGCTGGGACGAGAGACTGGGGCACAGGTGAAGCCTGACACCCCTGGTCAATCTCTTAGCAGGTGGACCTCGATGCTGCAAGAGGGTCCATCTCTGAGGGGCAGTAACAGGATGTTATTTGCCCTTCTTTGGCTGGATTTACTGGCATTGAACTGAGTTTCGATGCCGGTAGGAACCCCCGGGAACTGGTGTTCCCGGACGACGGAGTACCCCTCCTCTGTACCATGCCCTGCCCCTGGACTCGGAGACCGATCAATGAAGCTATGTGGATTTGACGCCACCTTGGTTCTATGAACCTGGTGACGCCACATATCCTCAGCCCCTGGGTCGAAGGACTGTCGCAGACAGGCTTCCTATGCTGGAAGGAGCTTCTCAACGAGACAGGGAGGATCGACCAGGAACCGGTCGTGAAGCAATGTCTTAGACATAGGTCTCCTTCATGGGATGGAGCAGCACCCCTGAGTAACTGTGATAATTTTTTGTCTACAGTATAGTAGCAATATTATATATCTCTACTATGCTCGATGACTGTGTTGTCGGGTATAGTATATCATATTACTTATTTGCTGTAGACTGATTCGGGGTCTCTGATTAACTCAGAGACCAGGTTTCAGTCTAGAGGGGGGTAGTGTGGTGGTCGCGAGTCGCTTCCGGGGAACTTCGATATATGTCAAGGCTCCCCGTGGGCGACGTCGAGAACACCTCCCTTACCCGACGACTGGGGGCGCTGGAGTCTGTGTGTTAGATACTCATGTTGATTCCCTTTTTGCCAGACATTAGTCGACTGTGCTAGTCGACTCGTGTCCGATTGTTAGTGGTTGAACACTACTGCCTGTAACTGTCATTCAGAACGGCTGGTGCCTAGTGCGTTGTTGACAATAAAGCTTTAACTGGAACCTGATTAGTTGTTCTTTGTTTTCTATTGAAGGATTCGGTTAGAATCAAAGGAGTAGAACACTACAAGTTAATACACCTCTGGTGTGCTTAAAGTATTTGCTTGGACTCAGGGCGGGCAATATAAGGTACACCTTATATGTGAGGTCACCTTATACAATACGTAGTGTGGCATCCAATCTCCAACGTCCAGCCTCGAAATAGAGCCAGACGTATCAGATGTCATATTTAATTTTGACCTTTCACGTACAAGAAACTTGAGATGGCGCAAATATTACCTTTTAATAATATAAGCCACAAACGCAACAGCCTCACTGTTTGTTTAGCTGAATTAAAAGATTCACCATGGATGAAATAATCTAATCAAATTTGATATTCTTCATATTAAAGATGGACATGTGCAGACCCACTGTAAAAAAAAACAAACAAAAAACTGTTAAATATACCAGGGATCTTCATAAAACTGAACAGTGGACCACTATAATTGTATAGCATTGAACAAGCGTATTTTTCAGAAGAAGCCCCAGGTGGCAGTATGATCTTACACAAATGTACAAGGAATCTCTGTGAAAATAACGATGGATCTCTGGCAACTTTGGGATTAGGATTGCTTGTTATTTCGACGACAATTTTTAAAGTGTGTTTTGCATGTTGCCTGCACCCACCATAATTGATCTGTTTATACTGTAGACTCAATTTGTGTAAACAATAAGTGAATATACTGACATTCAAATGTGTCGTAGTTTGAAAATGACATTGTATGAAAAACCGACATAAAGACTAATAACCTATCAAGCATGCAATAGTGTGTTAATGGGGGGGAGGGGGGGGGTACTTTACCATACATTGAATAACCACTGCAACACCAGTCTGAAGAGCTTTTGCTGTCCATCGCCATAGGATCCTGAAAAAGGGGGGGGGGGGGGTGTTGGTTGCCAACATGACTGAAAAAGGGGGTTGTTGGTGCCATTGTGACTGAAAAGGGGGCCGTCAGAGCAAAAACATTTGTATAGCTGAAAAGGGGAGTGTCAACTTTCACAACCTTCAAAAGGGTGGCTGTAAGACGGCAAGTGTGCCTTACCCTGAAGTTACCAGTAGCACCCCCTCCCTCATTGCGATATTGGAGCTAATTTTGGTAATATGCAGTAATAGACAACAGCTTGTCACTTGCCACTGCATACATGTTGGTGTTATCTAGAGACAAGTTACCCATTAAGATATGTCTTATATTAATTAATGTGTTTTGCCACCAAATTTGAAGATTCATTATCACACATTTAACAGCTCAAACCGATAATCATCGGCTCTCGCACCGTGTGAAAAATCTGGATTTTTCTACTTATTGCTCTACATGATATTCTGAGACTGAACCACGCGTAATATGAATTTCCTGGAAGTTGCTTGGGGCAACCACTATACCGTTCAAAGGCCGCTGATGCAGGAGTGCATCATGCCCATTGGTCGTCATGACCAACCAAACCAGCAAATCTGTGTCAACTTTTGTCATGCTGCGCCAGCCCTCATCCAATGCGCTCTTAGCAATTGATGCATGGGTGACCATGGACTATGGCAAGATATGATGCATGCGTGAACATCCCAACCAAATTTGTGAACATGAGTGAACCTTCACCAACAATGACATTATGATGACACAACTGTATGACCACCTACACTCTTAGGCAGGGGAACCACTTGTAGCTACGGTACTTTGCAAATCTGGTATGGGTTTTCATGCCTATCCAAGGTAATACTGTAAAGCACAATAAAAAGCCTTGCACTGTATATTTACATGGGTGGGCTGACAGTGTACCACGAGATCTGTTCTCTATGGCTGCCTCTGCCTGACTGTTTTGAAATCAGGAGGAGAACAAAGGAAAGGGAGCGAAATTTGAAATGCACCAACCAAACAGAGTTGACAGGTATTGATACATGTTGACACTTGCTCACTCCGTTCCCCTTACATCTTCATGGAAATGAGTGAAGACATGTGGGGTTGGGTGAGAGTGGACAAGTATTGACATGTTGACACTTGCTCACCCAGTTACCCTCACATCTTTATGAAAATGAATGAAGACATGTAAAGCTGTGTGAGAGTGGACAAGTATTGACACAAGTTGGCACATGCTCTCTCAGGCCTAACTGAAGTAAGTGAAGGTTTGTCAAGCTGAGTGAGAGTTGACATTGTATCACACAAGCTGACATAATTCGTTATCACTCAATGTACTCACACATTCCTCACCCAGCATGATTCATGTTCACTCGGATTTGCTGGAATGAAGTGCGGACGAGACTGCTTACCAGCACCTCATTAGAGCATCATGCCGACATTATAATGGGATTGAAACATAAACGTCGGAGGGTCGGCATGATGCTCCAATGAAGTGCTGACACCCCTCAAATTCTAATTTGACCTCTCTTCCATCCTCGGCCCATGGTGTTCTTATCAGGGGCTATGTTGTTGTTATCATTGTTGTTGAAATGGTTTTTATTGGCTTTTTTTATATCTGCAACACGTTAAATCCCCTGCAACACAAGCCAATATTTATCTCAATGTGTTTTGCTACACTCACGTTTTATACATGTATTTTATTAGAGTTGTGTGATATAAATGTATCTGAGTGAGCTTTCTTACCTCCTCCAGGTGAGACATCACGTGCTGACCTGGCACCCCGGGTCCTGGACCGTCTACAGGGTACTGTGCACGCTGCACCAAGACACAGCCCACTAAAGAGAGTAAGTAGTCTCTGAATAAATAGATTTATTTCATATAAATAAATCTTACTTTAGAATAATAACAGGTACGTGTAACATGGATATGTACCTACTCTCCCGAGAAAAGGATAACAATAATAAGAAGGACAAAAATACAACAACAAAAAATGGTAAAATAAAATGTACAGTAGAAAACAATAAATCAAGTTCCAAAGTATCTCCTTAATCAAAATTTATTGTAAAATCTGGATGTCAACGTGTAAACCTAACGAAAACATGGCTTACGATATTGTGTTAATGCAGCTAGTCTGAGACAGTGCTGCACTTTGTCGGGGTAATTTTTTTCTCTCTTCCACTCCCCCTCTTATGGACAGCTGCATACTCTGGTCAACCTGGGAGTATTTTCAAGTATTTTGTTGTGGGTTGTCATGGTTACAATATTACTCTATGTATCACCGCTAATAGGTGCCTGTATGGGCTTGTTGGGAGAGGGGGTCAGGAAAATTCTATAAGGCCCATTGAATTAACGAATAATATGAGTGAATCTCATGTATATATGATCGCTATTCTTAACTAAGGATATATAACCAAACAGTAATTAAGTTGTCACAATTGGCGCTTTTAATGCCCTTAATTTATTAAGAAAACAAAAAGAAAAAATTGGGGTCCAACCAAAACAATATGGTGGCCTCTTTGTGTGTGTGGTGGCTACCTGGGAGTGGGTCAGGTGACTTAGATGAGACTATGCAGGCCTGCCCCCTATGTGAGTCCCAGTGTAGCAGACACCTGAGTAGCAGAACCGCTACAATATATACCATTATAATAACTAGTAGGCTAGATAATTATAACACCCGTATATCAAAAGCACCCATCTTATCTCATGGCTTCCTTATAATCCTATACGGTTTGTGCATAACAGGGGAGAACGAAAATGGATTACCCGTATAAGATTCAATTTCATATCGAAATTGTAAAGACAAATGCTCCCTATGATAGACTATGAGTATATGGGATGTACATCAAAGTATCATGTAACTCATTTACGGTTGACTTGTAACACTGTGTCTTTAAGGGGAGCTAATGCATTAATACATCATGCCTAATACTCGGCATGATACATGAATGCAGCCTCTATTTGACTGAGCTTTGGGCCCTCAAATTGATGGGTCCTGGGGGGAGTACTGGGTCCTCACTAAAGTCCTCAATTTGAGGACCTAATGTCCTCAATTTGAGGACCTTTTATGATGAAGCTATGCCATCAATATGATTGGTGTGGGTAGTCAATTCAATTACATTCATTTTTAATTTCCATTCATTATGAAATAGTAAGTAGATTAACTTTAGAATACCCCCACCATAGCCAGACCTTTATTAGATGTATTGTCCTTCTGGTATAGGCCAAGTGACTGGTATTATATGTAAACAACAGTTTCTAGTCCTTGCAATTCTAATTAAGTCTTCAGACACATAAAAGGTGTTCAAGCATATAGAGACCCCATAACTCCCTTCAAAGTACTTGAGCAAAATGTCTTGCTGTATTTCCAACCCAGCATAAACATAAATGGCTATTGCAACATCCATGATGTAGATAAGTACATAATCAACTAACAGTATTATCTATAGGATGACATAGAGTATGAATTATACATTACACTACAGCATAGTGGGGCCCCCTGGTGGAAAAAAAGTATTGTCTCCAAAATGATGACCCCCATCTTCAGATTGATGACTTAGGGTCATCAATTCTGAAAGAGGACCCAAGGTCCTCTGCACAGAGGACTTTCGTATAAGCTTAAGTTTTCAGTGCATTGTTAGCAGATACTATAGGCTATTAAATGTCGGAAAACTAATGGGATACTGACAATTAAAACAGAGGGACACATCTGCACGGCTAAGTTTAGATCAACAATTGTAATGATGTGACTAATTATGAGAATAGGCGTTCCAGATTGAAATTGTTTAAAGGGTCTTGACTAATTGTGCTTCTCAGTTGTTGTAGACCTCCTCATGATGACGGATCCTAATGGACAGATCTTTAATACTAAACCCAACTCTTCATTTTCCAAGGTGTTTTTGAGTTGAATCTCGGCCTCTAGGGAGTGTCATTTCTCTCAAAAACAGTTTGAATCATGTACATAGGGCCTACTCATAGAAGCCAAGTAGTGATGATCCAAGGTATGAATATTATGGGCAAAGAATAACAGAATCTTGATTGTCTGTATCTATCTTTATAAAGGAGTGATAACATTTATTAAAATTCTGTTATTGTTTTCCAAAAATTATGCTTACCGTGGACCATACGTAACATGTACTTGGCTTCTAGAACGAGTACACGATTTGAAGATTCTGGGAGATTATGACACCCCCTAGAGGCCGAAGTTCAGCTCAAAACATACATATTCTGGAAATGATGATCCAATTCAACTTCAAACAACAATATCCCAGAACACCCTTTATCAATTGAGATGAAATGATTATGTATATCATATATCTATATGGTAGATATCTTGAAACAAAGACCAAACAATACCAGACCTGGGAATCAGCTGTAGAGAAATGTGATCAAACATTAGAATAATTCTAAATGAATAAAACTGGGTCTGCACGACCCCCAGGCATTTGTAAATACTTCCACATTTCTTTGGTCCAAGGTGGAAACTGCATGGACGTGCTAAATCATGGCACAAATGAAATTAAAACATGAGGTTGGCTGTTTAATTTTCCTCAAGGTGGTGAAATGTCAAACATCCAATCACATTATTTACTAATTGAAGCTGGTGAACAAGACCAGATGAAAAGATGGTGTGAGGTGTAATCAAAACTTGAGCTTTGATGGTAATCGTGGTTTGTAATATTGTGGTGAGTCATGTAGTGAATAAGGTAGACTTGCTCAAATGTGTAGATTGCAGCCCTCCCACACAAAAAATTCGGCATTTGGCATCCAAAATGGCTGACCAATAGAGCTAGATCACTAGTGAAATACACATGTGTGACTGCAATGACAACTCTGGAAGCGATTTCTCAAGATGGTACGACTAGACACAACTAGTATGACTTGAGACCCTCAATATCAGAGTGGGTGACCGTAGGTAATGCACTACGACTGCATCATACCGACACATTTAACTGAGGAATCTCACTACCGTAATCTCCCGCGTAGAAGGCGCAGCTCGCGTAGAAGGCGCCCCAACTCAGAGAAGGCCTTTTCACGTAGAAGGCGCAAGTACCTCTTCTGGATCGGTTTCTGGAAAAACCAGCGTATAAGGCGCCCCCCAACTCACAGGGGGGCTGTTTCACGTAGAAGGCGCCCCCTCCCCCCCACCCCCCCCCCCACTATTGTACACCTCCCGGTCTGCCGCGGTGCTGGCTCTATGAGTTCAAGCTGTCATTGGCACACGGTCGGCTTGAAGCCGCCGAGCGCCCATCGACACCTCGCGGTCTGCCGCGGTGCTGGCTCTATGAGTTCAAGCTGTCATCGGCACACGGTCAGCGTATTGCCCGTCGAGCAAATCTACACCTCCGGGTCTGCCGCGGTGCTGGCTCTATGATTTCAAGCTGTCATCGGCGCATGGTGGGCCTTATCCCCGGAGAGCGCGTCGACACCTCCCGGGCAGCCATGCTGCTGGCTATATGAGTTCAAGCTGTCATCGGCACACGGTCGGCATACACCGACTGGACTGCCACGGTGAGGGCTCTATTTTTTTTTAATTGCCCTAAAGAACACAACTATACATGTTATGAACTCATTATTAATGTTAGCTAATGATTTTGGGGTGTTTTCCTTGGCTACATCAATCAGTCTCCCAAATGAAAGTCAGAAATACCCGCGTATAAGGCGCACCCCAAACTCAAGGCAATGCCCCTCCCGCGTATAAGACCCAGCAGCATTTTGTTTGGCATAGAAGACGCGCCTTCTATGCGGGAGATTACGGTACGACTTGGAGAGTGTCTAGACGTACCATCTTGAGGAATGCCTTCCTTATAACAGCTTCCAGTTCTTACTTATAACACCAATTCAGATCTATGTACGTTATTCGAATTACTATTTTATGTGTAGTCACTGTGACTCAGGAGGGGATTTCTTAATGCTAAAGAAACACCCTCCTGAGATTCACACCAGGAGAGATTTGCACACAATATGTATGACGTCAGCAATAATTATTATGAACTACCACTATTGGGCCTGTCAATAAAATAAATGAAATAACCCTGAACCATTAATATTGGTCTTACCAGGCACAAAGAACTTGGCTGTTTCATTGTTCTCTTTTGACATATTATTTGGAGTTGCTTGCTGCGCTGCGGCCAGGAGCGTATCGACCATAGCAGCTCCATAATGTTTTCGGTTTTGCCCCTGGGCACCTATGACGTCGGTAGTGATATCACACAGCCCCAGTGACATCACACAACTCCGCGATGTTGTGTAGCAACATTGTTAGCCATGGCTTGGGCCACGGATTGTTTGTGAAGTCTTCGCGTAATTAGAAACTTAAAACTAGTTCTGACAGTGTTTTCTCTTTGCCTATTTTAGAAAAGTCATCCATGATTTACTAAAGCATTCATTCTGGCATTGAACCTTTTTTGTTACTACTGATATGTTTCTCATCCTTACAATATGGTACTGAAGTCGCACATGTAGAAGCCTAGATATAAGTTGTATAGTGTCAACAATATCAAAATTTTCAAAAATGGTACACTGCAAAAATGGTGTTTAGATTTTAAACATGTTTAGGTCTAAACACGTTTAAAACCTAAACACATAGGTCAGTTGGGTGTCTCATGGACTACACATTTAGGAAATGGACACTTTTATTCTAACTACATAAACATTTACGCTAAACATGTTTAGATGTTTAGAGTTGAGACAGTTGAATAATAGGTGTTTAGATTTAAACATCAATATGTTTAGATAATTGGATGTTGAATCCACACCAGGTAGCAGCACTACCTTTGACTGGACTATCTGCACACAGTTATAATCAATTGTTGTGAAAAATGTCCCCAAATCCCATGTTTATCATGGTTTCATTTCATAGAATGTCATGTGAATAGAAAGGGCAATAGAAAATTGACTAGATTCACCTCATGCCACCATCATTTCCATAAAGTAATCAATAAACTCCATGACTGACACCTATTTGATGTTATTCTGGAATAGATAAGGCAATGTCCTTTCTGCCAAGCTGTTGTACTTTCTCAAGTCTCTCATTGTGATGCAGTGTGTAATATATGTACACATATATAGCTGTGGCTGACATCTTTGGAGACTTTGACAAGTAAATACCTGCTGATGCCCCCCCTTCAGTAAATGAGAAAAAAACCTAAAATATATCTTTGTTTTTTAATGCATACATGTCTGCAAACCTTAACTCGCCATCAAATCATTTAAACATCTAAACACAAAAATTCTTAAACACCTAAACACAAAAATTCATATATCTAAACACAAAAGTCTTAACCTAAACACCTACATTTCTAAACACTTGAGCTAAGCACATTGTTTGGCTAAACATGTTTAGGAAATTAATGTGATTACAAAAACGTTGCAAGAATATGTTTAGAATTGTGTTTAGGATCTAAACACCATTTTTGCAGTGTATTATAGCATTTTTCTTACATATCAGTAGATGTCTTTTAGAATCCTTACTTCCTAAACTTGATTTAAGCCCCAAATGCCTAATAGACATGGCTATAACTTTTGTGGTTATATAAAATTACATAGGAATTGTATAGGATTTATAAGTTATTATATGTTTAATATGTTCATTATCTCAGTTTAATCTTTAATTAATTGATACGACTACATTTACTGCTAGAAGACCCACAGAGGGCAACCTGATTCAAATATGCAAGTGTTATATACCAAATAAAAGCTCTTGATGAGCTGCAAATGAATATGGCAATATCTAAACATTTGCGACTTCCGTACTATTTTGTTAGGATATACACTTTCAGAAGGGTGACGCTCACCCTTATACTGTAAGAAAGGGTAACTGAAATAACAGTGAAATCCTTGACCCAAAGTTGCCTGAGATTCATTTTTATTTTCATGGAGATCCACTCTACCATGTGCTGCCATCTGGGGCTTCATCGTATAAACTACACTATTTCATTGAAATAGAATTATGTTGTTTCTCTGTTCAGTTTTACTATGACCCCTCGTATATTTAACAACCCCTGGTATATTTTACAGTTGTTTTTTACAGTGTACCTGTGACACTATAACCCTTCCCTATGGTTCCATGTTTACATGTACATTATCTTTCAGTTTCTGTGTTTTCGTTGTTGTTTGTTGTTGTTGTTTTTTGTGCTTTTCCCAATTCACTAATTCAATTACTACAATAATTCACTTGATAACTGACTTCATTAGTCTGACATACATGAAAGTTGACAATATCTATCATGTCCAGGAACCAATATCATATATAGTCGACCCACAGCTGAACCTTAATTAATTGGAGCATCACTTATTAAAGGAGGTCTTTCCATTGGTAATTACTTTCAGACACAGGTGACAGGTATTCCGCTGCTATAAAGATCTTACATAGTGGTCCAGTGTCTAGGCTACTCCGGGAATGGCATTTCTTTGTTAACAATCTATTATCCGAAACCTAATATAACCTATGGATATTAGCTATAAATGAATATTTTACCAGGTGCAATGACCCTTAAATGAACTGCATTCTTTTTGGAAGTTGATTTGCTCAAAGAGATTTATTCGGTAAATCCTTAACTACCAGCAGTTTCTCCAAATCACTTGGGATTACAGAAGTTTTATGTATTATAAGATGGATGAAACGATAAAAACCATGGTCCATTGTGCTAGTTTCAGATTTATTGACATCTGAAGATGGGGAATCCTAAACTATGGCAGCCTATGGAAGAAACCCCCATTTTTCATCATTTTCTCAAATATTGAAAATTGACCAGCAATATCCTAACTAAATTTTTCATATGTCTAGTAGACATCATCTGTACCATGATCAAGCAGTAAAAATAGATAGTCATTGGACAAATAAAAGAGCCATGAATAATTCAACCAAAAATATAGAAATGAAAAGTGTTCTTACATATCTCATTACAGAAAAGAAAATGTGGGGAATTTGGTCACCAGACTTTGCAGGGATTAAGATTCAATCATTATGAACATTTTATGAGCAAAGCATTTGAAGGTTACTGGCAGAATCTAGAAGATACAGATTTATGAAAGAAAAATTCTTTTTCCTCAATTACAGAAATCTATGAAGTTGGCCAATAATGAATCTCAGTGTTATGTCAGGAAAAATGCAAGAATCTGCTATTCAACAGCTTGATAGTAATGAGTTAGGGTATATATATATATATATATATATATATATATATATATATATATATATACAGATGCTGCTCATCGTACGAGGAAGACGCCGAAAATTTCGGACCGATTTGGAAAATCAATGGATTCTTATTTATTTTGAATATATTGGACATAATATGTATGGAGGGATCATCTAGACTATCTAAGGATATGAACCAGTAATTTCCCGATTTGTTATGGTTGGATTCCATACGAAAAGTGTGTGTAAATACAGCGGTACCTCTCCCGGCAAGGAATAAAAACAATGGCTTCGCGCAGAGCGGCCACGGGCTGTATTGCTTGCACTTACAAAATGTCTTTGCCTGGCTATATTCTTTGGATATCAGGTAAGAAATTGATACAAAATGGAGGAAATTGTGGTATAAACCTATTAGGTAATGGATATTGCAGCCCACGGGCCTAACATGCTGGATATACCCTCGCTGCTGCGCGGCTCGGGTAAATCCAGCATGTACGGCCCGTGGGCTGCAATATCCATGATCTATTAGCTTAATCTACCATTGTTAATTGATTATATGGGCCTATTAATGCCTTCAGGGGGGTGGGTGACTCAGCATGAGGTCCTACATTCATGCTACACCTCCCACACTTAATGACAATAGACAATGCAGACTCCTCCAAAATAGACAGGTCTTAATTAACTTTATCAATTATGCTTTTACACAGGTGTGGGCGCTTCCTCTTGCGTAGCTCCTTAATACTTAACTGCAAACTACCTGACTGCCCACGGACTGCCAAGGAAATATTAACTCCTGGTTAACATGTGCAGGCAATAGGCCTGTCACGTAGATCTCAAGTAGACCCCCAATAAGCTAGGGTTCTGACTAGCTGACTTTCTGTAAGTGAAGCAAGTTTGAATGGAGGTTTCTGACTGGCTGCAATATTGGGATGTAGTTTCACAGAAAAGTATAGATTTTTCAAGTGATTGAGGTCCGTACATAATATTACTTTACACCTTCTACAATGTTTGCCCAATTCTCTCAAAGTTATGACAGTAGGGTGTTACACAGCTCACGCGAAGCCTTGTCAGAATGGCAACTCTGCATAGATTTCTGAATTGGTTTTACTCCTCATTACTATAGATATCTCAGTATTGCAGTAGGGGGAGAAAACATCTCCTCGAATATTGCCAAGTACTAGTTGTCACCAGTAAAATCTATGCGGCTGTAACCACACCTGAGACCTGTTGACCAGCATAATTTAGCAGAT
The DNA here is from genome assembly GCA_949317995.1 of Acholoe squamosa. NCBI lineage: Eukaryota > Metazoa > Annelida > Polychaeta > Phyllodocida > Polynoidae > Acholoe > Acholoe squamosa. The sequence continues at coordinate 14,096,702 of OX439042.1, forward strand.
CTGTATTTTGCAGCTTTAACCAGAGAAGTCTGGGAGTATCTAACAGATACTATGACAAATCCTGTTTTAATTATTTCAAATTATTTTCATGTCAGATGACATTGGGGATCTGCAGATGTATGTTACATTAGCTGGCCCGTTACAACGGAAGTAAAGAAAAGGTTATTCAGAGTTAGTCAGACTAGCTAAATTAATAGGATGATACTCCTGAGTGTTGGGCTTGCTGTCCCTGGGGATTACAATTATCTTTCCCAAATTCGTACTTTCTTAAATTCTTACTTTCAATATCATCAAGCTGACTCAATTTTGCACCACCCACCTTCGATTAGCCGGTATGATTATTTTATTGTTATTCATTGGCCTGGTTTTGTGTGATTTAAATTCCACAACTATTTTTTTGGTCAAATAGCTCACAATGTAGGGCGATTTTCAATAATCACTCAGACTATATTATGACAAGTAGTACAGGATCAGTACATCTGGGCCACTGACACACTTTCGCCAGACAAGGATGCGGGTGGGAATGGCCGGACCGCGACTCGCGTACGTTGGGAAAATAAATGGATTCTTATTTATATCGAAGAAAATGGAGAAAATTAGCACGCATTCCTCGTCTATGGATCGAAAAGTTCTTGGGACTTTGATATTATAACATGTCATGGTTGGATTCCATACGAAAAGTGTGTGTGAACACGGCGTAATCCTCCTGGCAAGTAACAAAAAAAATGGCTTCGCACAGAGCGAACCGGGCCGCGACTCATGTACGTTGGGAAAATCATTGAATTCTTATTTATATTGAAGAAAATGGAGACCATTAGCACGCATTCCTCGTCTATGGATCGAATACTTCTTGGGACTTTGATATTATAACATGTCATGGTTGGATTCCATACAAAAAGTGAGTGTAAACATAGGACAAGGACCCCAGGTTAGAACTTATTTATTTTCGCATTGGATTTCATCACCGTTCAGTGTGGCGCTATGGCTAAGGCCTTCGCCTACCACCACTGTGGCCGGGGTTCAATCCTCATACGAGTTGGCACGATTTTACACAATGGAAAATGGCTAGATTAACTTTGTATAGCTGCCAAAATTTCCAAAAATAAGTCCAACTTGACCCCGAAAAAGTATATACCAAAAATTTCAAAAATGCACATAAGTGGTATATGCAGAATATACCACGCATATATCGCATATAAAACCACCGGAAGTGCCAGAATCGTGGTATAAAGATATATGTAGGCGGAAAAATGGACAGTGTAGATGTATAATAAAAGCCAAGGGGGAGGTGATATTAATGCTTAGTAAGAATTAAGAATATGTTACACAAAAGACGGCGGACCAAGTTTACAAGAAGACCTCCAACTTGGCATAAAAAGCGTTTTTAACGTTATCAAACGTTTATATCAGGTCCCTAAGTTTGCCAAATGTTTTTAAAATGTCAAAACATGTACTTAAAGAACACACTTTTTTGGCGTTCTGTACAGAAAAACGTTTTTCTGGTTATTTTAACATTGAAATCAGGTTTTAAAACGTTTTTCAACGGGTTTTCAATGTTTTAAACGTGTGTTTTTAACCCAAACCCCCATAAAAAACGTTTGCAAACATTGAAAATACGTTCTTTTGCCAAGTGGGATGTGTGGCTTCCCTAGAGGCTCATTCAGTATAGGATGAATTAACCCTTTGAGGGATGCATGATGCTTTATGTCATCTATACTGTGTGTTTCTCAAGCAGCAATACCACTCTGTATATATGTCCTGCCCTGTACACTGCTCTGTTTACTGCTCTTTGTACTGCCCTGTGCTCTGTATACTGCCCTGTGTACTGCTCTTTGTACTGCCCTGTGCTCTGTATACTGCCCTGTGTGCTGCTCTTTGTACTGCCCTGTGCTCTGTATACTGCCCTGTGTACTGCTCTTTGTACTGCCCTGTGTTCTGTATACTGCCCTGTGTACTGCTCTGTCTACTGCCCTGTGTGCTGCTCTGTCTATTGCCCTGTAAACGGCTCTGTGTTCTGCTCTGTGTGCTTCTTTGTATACTGCTCTGTGTACTGCCTTATATGCCACTCTGTGTAGCCTACTGCACTGTGTACTGCTCTGCAGATTGAATGGTTAATCAGTGGTTGTCCCAGCATCTTTCAATTAATGTTCAAATAATAACTAACATCTTCCTCTTGTTTGCCCCCCAACAGCCTGCAGCACCCGCTGCGCCCAATGAGCTGGAGGTGATACAGCGGCGGCTGTCTCAGCAGCTGGAAGAGAAGCAGCTGGTGCTGCGGGACAGCATCCGGCAGCAGCAGGAGCAGCTGTCCGCACTTAAGACCCAGCTGGAGGAACAAACCTACTCCAGGGTGGACCCACACATAGTCAACCTGCATCTGGAACTCCTGCACAAACTAGAGGTAGGAGAACACCTTTAATAGAGGGAATTGTCATTCTATCAACAGAGGGTGATAAGTAAAGGGATAAAAAGTAAAGAAAATTACACCCTCTCTATGGAGTGGTATAACCTGCAGCAGCAGCAACATCTTTATCTTAAAACTAAACATGAAAACACACATTGTAAGGTGTAATGATCATGGAGGCCTCTTTGCTAAAGGTAAACTTCTCTGGCCCATCTTAGAGACTTTATCTCCTGTTTCCCTTCCCCTCTGTGTGCCCCTACGTGTCTGCATAGACACACATTTATATACCAAAGATTTACACTAATGTCTAACCATGCTATTGATATCAGCAGTTGAAATGCAATGAAACAACTATTACTTACTCACCATCTGCTAGTTGGCAGCACCTCGCATCCAACTGGCAGCATCATTTACAACAAAACAAGAGGAATATATGGCAAGTGTCCTTATGTATTGTTCCCTGTCCTCCCAATTAACCTGATATGAATGTAAATGTCTTCTAAATAATTTTAACAGGTAAAGCGAAAAAAACAAGAAAGGGTGCTGCAGGGTCTGGAGGCAGCCTACAGCGAGAAGACGGGCAAGTTGAAAACTCCACCAGCCAGTGGTCATTGTGGACAGAGGAAATATAAAAATAACTCTTTTCCTGCCAGTGCAGCCCTGTCTACCCCTCCTTCCCTCTCTGACAGAGGAGACACAGAAAGTGACTCCATCTCATCCCATGACAGTGTGTCTCTAGTGGCCCCCTGTCAGCATTCTCAGCCAGTGACAGCAAACTTTGACAGCTGCCATTCTAAGCAGGTCCTAAACCAGCAGCTCAACTTTCACACTGACCCCAACAGCAGTAGGAGTAGTAGTAGTAGTAGTAACATTAGTGGTGAGGAGTTGCAGCAGGGTGGACATTTGGGGAGGTACCAGGACTGTACAATGGCAAAGGGTGACTGTAACTCTGATGCCTCTAAAGAATTGGCCCTTACAATGCCAATGCCTGGACATAATGGAGCATTGAGGGTGTATGGTAAAGACCATGTCCAAGATCCAAACAGGTCTCAGTATCAGGGAGTAGGTGTTTTACACCAAAAGGGAGAGCAACAACATCATCAGCTGCAGCAACATCAGCTGGAACCGCAGCAACAACAGCAGCAATATCAACTGGAGCAGCAACAGCAACAACAGCAGCAGCAACAACAGAAGCAGCAACAACAACAGCAGCAGCAATTGCACCAGCAACAGCAGCACCTGCACCAGCAACAGAAAGAACAGCAACAACAGCAAGACTTTTATGCCAGTACAAGGGATAAGTCTTTGCCATCTGAATCTAATGGAGATTCCCTGAGAACATTTGGGCAGCCACCTTCATCAGACCCCTATCTAATGCATCCTCCGGAACACATGCCATCCATGTTAGGCAAGCCCCTGGTGCACCACACAGGCTTTTCGCCAGCAGGTCAACAGTCAGATAGGACAATACCTTATTCTGGTGACAGCTCACCTTCTTCATACCAGTCTATGGGCACAATTAGCAACAGTCATAGACCTGGTCAGAGAGAATCAGACAGCCTTCACTACCCGAGCACCGCCCCCTACCTCCACCACCCAACCCCTCACCATCAGCTAGCCGACAGGCTCCCTCTGCCTCCTATAAGAATGGGTGGTAGGAGTCGACAACAGCACCCATACAATGATTACCTGCAGGGTCAGGGTATGAGCCATACCAGCCAGCATGGGGATAGTCTGGACCATATGGCAGCCACCCTGACTGGTTTGGGGCCTTCACAAAATCACACACCAGCATTGGTCACAGACTCAGTTCTCGGACTTGACTCGGATGAGCTAGGTCAATATATGGGCCCAGGGAGTAATGCACAGTGGCCGATGGGTGGACAAAGACAATGGCTGCAGCCTATGAATGGTATCGGACCGGAACATCTGATATCCCAACAAGATGGTGGTATGCAGGGTGGAAGAGTTCACTCAGACCAAGGTTATGGCTGGGTCTGATTTACAATACATCATATCTGTAGTAAGTAACAGTCCAAGAGCATTATGTATGCTGTAGGCTATTCCCAAGCCTAGCAGACATCTTATAGGCTTGAGAGTCTTACCATCTAAGGGCCAAATGATGCCTCCAGCCTTGAAGAGTTATATACATTCTAAATAATCTATTATGATAGCATAGGCCATCAGGGTGTGATATTGGCAGATTCACAGGGAAAGTCAATCTGAGAATGAAATTCTTTTTTTTTCTTTTAATACCTCAAGGTATTTTGAGGCCCAATTATAGAGTATCTGCAAAAGTGTTTCCATTATCTGTAAGAATGTTGATAAACCAGTAAAAAGTAATATCTAACATGTTAATCAAGGAGTGGACATATTCTAACTGTAGTGAGGGATGGTAGATGTTTTTCTTTTTATGGGGGTTGGGTCTTAAAGAAATGACTTCTTTAGGGGAGTCAAAATATTTCATCCCTGTTTAGCAAAATAGCTTGTGTGTCATACTAAGCTACACATAAGAGGGTGAGCCCAAACGGTCTTTACTAGGGAAAGAAATGAAGTCGTTCTAAAAATCAACGCCCCTCCCTCTAATGGTTAAAAAAAGAAAAGTACACTCCCAGGGAGTCTGTACGCTTTTAACTAGTGAGTGGGCAACATGTTATCTGAGAAGGTGCTAAGACATTTGGTTTAGATTAGAATTGTTCTGTCAGTGAGAATTGTTGTATAAATGTGGAATTGTTCCCCGATTAAATATTGTTACTAGATTATAAAAAAATATGATGAACGTTAATTGTTTTGCTCGCATTTGTACGGCATTTTCCTTCTATGTTAGTTATTTAAGTTTTTACTGTGTTGTAGGACTATTCAAGCATTTTAGATAGCTCAGAGCCAGCTAATAAGGATGATGAATTTTACCAATTATATTGACATTATCTGATGAGGCAATCTATACACTTTAGGGGTCCAATGGTCCATGGAAGAACTGTTTCTAGGCATGCTGCATGGGTGTAGCACTGGTAGGTCTCATGCATCACGGTTACACCCAAAAAGCTCCGCAATGATGCACTTATGCCACACTGGCCCCAGTTCGTAGTCTACCGATTACGTCACTGGTAAACAGGCATGCTGGGAGGTACTATTTTTCTTAGCTGGTTCCTGGTGACTCAACCTGGCAGATGGATACAAGCAAATGCTGGTTCCCACAAGCAGCCAGTATTGGGGTCAAAGTAGGTCCAACACCAGTGGCGTATGAATACGGCGATTTTTGGTCAAAATGGTAACCTAGGGGAGAAGGCTTAGTTTGCCCACCAAACTAGGTCGCCGGAGAAGTTGGCACTTATGCATCATGACAATAGCAGAACAGGAATCGTGAGCCACCTTACAGAAGTTGCTACATGCATCCTTGTTTACTGACCTTCGTTCAACACATATCAATATGATAAGGTCTCAATGACTGATGCTGATAGTATCCTGTGTGTAAGAATGAGGGGAAATGTTTTCACATCGCTATAGGAGTTAAATATAAGAATGGCAATGTGAACAATACCGTACTTGTTTGTTGACAAATCGATTTTATTGTATTGGTAAGGCAAAAATAAAGTCTGGTTTACTGTTTGTTTCTGATCTACCTTAATAAATAGGGAAAACGGACTTGAAATATCCTCAATTCAATAAAGTTTGTCTAAATAAGGGAGTGATCATTTTTTAACAACAGGGGGGAGGCTGGTGGGTTTGCGCGCAGATGCGCGAAAAAAATTCCGACCCCCCCTCTTGATGGGGTAACATGCCTTTTTACCCTATAGTAATGCGCTGGGTTTTCCACTGAAAACAGGTGAAATTATTTTGACCCCCCCCCCCCATTAGAAGGGTTGAAAAAATTCTGACCCCCCCTCAAACCCACCAGCCCCCCCCCCCCCCTGTTTTTAAAAAATAATCACTCCCTAATGTCGGTAAAAAGACATCCTACCTACCTGGTACCTCAAATTCTACGTACCTTCGGTCCGGTGCCATCAAATTTGTAATACCACTCTCTCCTTGGCTCTTATACAAGATTTACACTTATTCAAGACATAATTTGTAGCATAGTTCACAACTTTAACGCCACTGCACCACCGGTGCACAACAGTGCTTATTCCAAACCAGCACTTGAACAGGCCACTACGTTATGCCGTTTAATACACAGCCACTTTTGAAATGGATACTGAAGAGTTATAGACCCAGCAGTGAATATATCTGCCCTGTCAATGTGAAAGGTTGTGCAGTTATCATGCTTACTTTATCCTCTATATACCTGTGTATATCAGCAGGTGCTTAATCTGAGAAAATACTGTATAAATGTTCAGTTCATGTATCTTGTACATTGGTTGTTTATCAATATGTCAATGATATGTTTCACATAGATCCTTATATTTAAAATATGTTGATATATACGGGATGTATATAATCACCTCCAGAAATTATATCACATGTATGTTATTTGTATTTTGTCTAGTATCTTATTCTGGTCATAGGAAAGTCCTGTTTTGTAGCATAAATGCCATGATGTGGTTATGACAGTATTTTCTGAAGTAAAGTCTATCAATATCTTACACGCTGGGAAGGGTTAAAATGTGTTCAACTCCTAGTTATTAACTGTCACACCTTTCCAGTAGAAAGGGCCACACATCACTTATGTTTAACGCGGGGGACCAACCAACAGGGGGACAAAATCCATATTAATAACATACATATTAAGGTACCCTTAATTTCTGTTTATGATGATGATAAATTCATTTCCATACTTATTACAATTAATATATACCAGTACGCAGGTTACGCCTTTAACGTGAGGTATCTGGACACTTTCTCTCAGGGTGTATTACCAATCATCCAATGTGCTCTTTTTTCTATGAGTAGAAAATGCCTTAAACACTATTGTTAACCCAATAAGTACCAGATTATACCTTAAAGTAATAAGGCCTGTGTCGCCATGATGCATCTACTCCCAATGCCGCATTGACTTCCAGCACTGTATTGGTACATCATGTCTGCCCTCACGAGTCCCCATACGGTCGGTATCATGCAATTCAGCACAACCCCCGCATATAAGCCGCATCTGCATATGACCCTCACACAGACTTTCAGAATCTACCAAAAGATTTGATATTTATTTCTGTTTTCAAAAATAAAATAAAAAGTTATGGGTTACTTTGGCTGGGGCCAATCGCAATCTTCCACCTTCACTCCCCCAACCTATGTGTGACTTACATACAAGCTAAGGCTAATACATACGAGGGGGTCACAGTATATTAAGTGTATGGAGAAAATTCATGACGATACAGGAACATGAATATAGAGACCTGTGTGGCCTTTACAATGTAATAATGATGTAACTACCGGTGATCACCTCTGCATTTAGAGATACCCTAATGACCTCTATAAGTGCACCTCTGCTAATTTCAATTTGGATACTCCGGCTCTTATTCTGCGTTTTATTGAGACATTATTTTGTAGTGTATTCTTAAATTTTATTGCTACAGTAGTCCCAGTTTACTGAAGAGCGGCGCTCTTCAGACCCGGCGCTTATACAGGAAACTATGGTAGGACTGAATTGTCTCATTTTTTCCACAGATACTTATATATATTATATATATATATATATATATATATATATATATATATATATATATATATATATATATATATATATATAATATATACAGTAAAATTCCGTTATAACAAAGTGCTTGGGACAAGGAAAAAAATTTGTTATAAACGAATTTCGTTCTAACCAAATCCTACAATATGAGAGCATTAGGGGCCAACTACACCCCCCCCCCCCACCTCCCTTACCCCTTCTGCCGTCCTGAGTTCAATAGAGGCGGCTGTAGAAGCCCCATCACACATCCAAACACCCCCCTCCCCACCACCTCCCTTACCCCTTCTGCCGCCCTGAGTTCAATAGAGCTGGTTGTAGAAGCCACATCACACATCCAAACACCCACCTCCCTTACCCCTTCTGCCGCCCTGAGTTCAATAGAGGCGGCGGTACAAGTCCCATCACACATCCTAATCTGCCTCCCTTCCACTTCCCTTACACCTTCTGCCACCCAGAATTCAATAGAGGCGGCTGTAGAAGCCCCATCACACATCCAAACACCCCCCTCCCCCCACCTCCCTTACCCCTTCTGCCGCCCTGAGTTCAATAGAGGCGGTTGTAGAAGCCCCATCACACATCCAAACACCCACCTCCCTTACCCCTTCTGCCGCCCTGAGTTCAATAGAGGTGGCTGTAGAAGCCCCATCACACATCCAAACACCCCCCTCCCTCCCACTTCCCTTACCCCTTCTGCCACCCAGAATTCAATAGAGGCGGCTGTAGAGGTCCTATTTCACATCCTAACAACCCTCAAATACCGGATGTTTGTATAAGCCAAGAAAAATTCGTTATAAACGATTCCAGATGATGTAAAGTTCGTTATAAGGGGATTATTTTACTAAAGAAATGTATGGGGCTGATTTGGGACAATGAGATTTGTTTGTTGTAAACGCAATTTCGTTGTAACAGGATTCGTTGTAAAGGAATTTCACTGTATAATATATATTGAAGTTATATATATATATATATATATATATATATATATATATATATATATATATATTTATATGTGTGTATATATATATATATATATATATATATATATACACACACACACATATAAATATATATATATATATATAACTTCAATATATATTATATATATATATATATATATATATATATATATATATATATATATATATATATATATATATATATATACATATTGAAGGTAACATGTTCAAGTTGTAGCATGTATCTATACTCATTCAACTATGTCGTGATGAGAATTTGTTGTTGATGATGGGCTAAAACAAAGTCTTTCAAACAGAACTGAGTTTGCTGTTTCCTATATTGACCATAAAGTACCTGTGAAAAGGGATGGCCTATTTGGACGTTTTTCAAAGTAGTAGTGTTTCTCTTTTGTTTGTTCAACTTTTTCAAATGTTTGCATTTGTAAAACACATCCTTCTGCAGTACCTCTTGCATAAGCCAGATAACCCTCATGGCTGGAGTATCGATTTTAAAGAACAGTATTGTAAATTCTCTAGTATAAGCCGTGGCTTATATTAGGACCAAGGCCTAGATGCGCCTTAAACAATGTGCCCAAAGTCAGGGTACAATAGATTGTGCCCAAAGTCAGGGTACAGCTTATACGGGGTTATAACAGTAAATGCCTTCACTTTTCAAGCCTTGGGTGCGGCTTAAAGCTTCTCCCAAAGTCAGGGGTTCGGCTTATATGAGAGAATTTACTGTACTACCCTAATCTCCCGCGTATAAGGTGCATCTAATATGCGGGGTATTAGCTCTCCCAAGAGCTTTCTTTTGATATATTACTCCCCCGAAGTCATATGACACTGAGGGGTGGAGGGGATCGTAGCTACATATAGCTTTTTAAATTTTGAATATCCATTCAGTACACAAACTTTTCACTTTTTTGAGCATATTCTAAAACTCTAGGTGCGTCTTATAGGAGGGATGTGCCTTATACACTGGAAATTATGGTAAAAACTCAAAAACTGCCCCAGGTAAGTTATTCCTTCATCTCAGGCAGATGCGTCTTAAACGCGTAAATATTCGGAGATACGTGAGGGATATTACTAAATATTTGGGGGACAAAGCAGACACTCCTGACAAGTTATAAAAAGATTGATTACCGTATTCAACATTCCAAGGGCACATCCCCCTAATATAGCTACACCCTCTTCAGTTACATTGTAGACTGAAAATGAGGCTTAATTGAAGGCTACACATATTTTTGACGTGACATTTTTCTCAAACGCACTGAAAAGTTCATCTTCAACACAGTAGTGGACAATACCATCCAGGGAGCTCATCACGGCATGATCGGCTCAATATTTTGATACACTTCCTGACAAATGAGGGAAGAAGTTTTGATACAATTTTAGAGATTCATTTATTTCTAATAAAATAAGAATCGTTACATGAGAAGGCAATCAACATCCACATATATACTTATATCAACTAAAACTTCCCCCCCTCTTTCCGAACTCTTAACATCAACCCATCCCCCTTCTGTTTGTTTATCGCTGTTTGTAAGCTTAATATATCATCAACACAACATCCATCGTCCGCCTTTTTTCAAACGTCCACTCAGTGTACTAAGGAGCTCCACAGGGCTAATGACCGTATCTGTAATGAAACAAACAATGACATAAGTTCACAAAAATCACACATTAATTAATATAGACCCTGACTGATATAGATTAAAATATTTTCTCGTCGTTTTCATGAACTGCAACAGGCTGTCAACAGAAAAACATTCAGTTTTGCCCACCATAGTATGCAGATCAGAAACTTTACTTCTAAAGTAATCTTACACCTCGCCAATCGGAGGCCTCCTCTGCATTATAGAATCATTTCAAAGTCAGGTGCGTCTTATATGCAGGGTAGTGTTATTATAGAACTTGATTAATAAATTAAAAAAGAAAATCAAGCCCTGCCTGGGGCATTATGTATAGGCAAAACAAAGGGAGGTAGTGGGTTATGACTGTCTCACAAGTGTCCATGGCCTTGTTATCGGTACAACATCATTCTACAAGAACTTAGGAACAGGAAACAAATAACTCTCTTTACACGATGAGAGGTATAAAAGTGCACTTACTTCTGGAACTCCCATTCACGGTTATCTAGTGGACAAACTTGTCGTGTCTTCAGCCAGCGGGAGATGCAGTGGAAGTGGAATGCGTGCTGTATGGAAGAGGAGATAAGGGTATTAAACAGAGCAAGAAGCAATTCAGGAATATGTTACTGCAATCTCCCGCGTATAAGGCGCATCTTAAAAGAGAGGTTTTACGTCACCCTGGATCCACAAGGGGGACATCAAGATCTTTCATTTGATATGTTACACTCCCCCTCAATTTATAGGATACATTAAGTAGAACAATTTTACAAAAGTTATGATCAAATCCTAAAACTCTAGGTGCGTCTTATAGGTGGGGTGCGCTTTATATGCGTGAGATTACGGTAATCTGTAAACATAAGTTTTCCCTTTTTCCGCACTTATATTCAGTCCTGGAGGGGCATACAGGGTATTTTGTATCAAACCCTAGAAAGGCAAATCAGCATTTTTAACTTATATTTAAGGACATTGTTCCAATCATTAGAACCTTGATATCATACTGTAAATGATCTATTTGGAACTTAAATCGATATCAAATATGAACTCACATTGCAGACGCCCCATGCAACAGTGCACTCTTCACTGGTGGCCGAGGCCTGGTTGGCTTGACATTCTATACCTGAAAGATATGGAATTTCATGGATAAGATATCACTCCAGATTTAGTCACTTATCATATTGACTTTGGAATGCATGTAGATTTGAGACCTTCAAAGACATGGAGAAAAAACCCGTCAGCACAATAATAACTGTGCTCAGGATGTTTTCCATCAGAAAAGTGATTCAGATTCAAACATAAAATGGTTAGAATTAAACCCATAGTTGCGCCTTAGAACATTACATAATATTTAACCCGGGGTGCATCTTAACACGGGGTACCTGGTATCATTTGTCCTGTTAGCCAATGCTATATTCATGCCTCATTAATATATATGTATATATATATATATATATATATATATATATATATATATATATATATATATATATATATATTATATGTTAGTATATGTATATATATATATATATATATATATATATATATATATATATATATATATATATATGGGCCAAATTTTTGCATTTTACAGGGTTTTAAAGCTTTACCTACCAATAGGGTCAAAGCCTGTGCACTAGCCTGGCATTTTTTGGTTTCATTCAAGAGAAAACATCCTAAGCTTTCAAATGAGAGTAAACTTTAGCGAATCAGACCATAATTTTTTTGAGTTATGGGTCCACAGAGTTGAAAAATGACCAAAAAGTGTGTATTTTGCTGAAAAAATACAATTTTCACAAACCCCGACATGTTGCTTATACTGTACAACACCCCTAAAATCACTTTTGGAATTCAATACATATGTTAACTCTGAGATCCAAAGGGTTTTAACCTGATGTACACAGTAGATCTTTTTTTCTCCCCTTCATACTGAATAAAGGTAGCATTATGCTTCTCCCTGCTCAAAAATAAAACTTCTCAAAATACCAATGAAATATTCTGTTTCTACCATCCATGGTGCACTTAATTATGAGGGACATTTAAGGGGTTTATAAGGTTTAAAAAAGTTGCGGCCACACCCATTTTCTTTTAGTCCTGGCCCTAAAGTGTATTGGCATACACATTTTTGAGCAGGGAGTAACATTTAACATTTTGGTTAATGAATCAAATTCTACTGCTTCCATACAGTAAATTTTTGCTTTGCATATTGGATTGGCACCTCCTAATTAATCATGAACAAAAATTGGTTCCATATTGAATCTTTGTGCCATTTTTAGACTATGAAATATGATTGGATGTTACTCTCTGCTCAAAAGAGTCCTTTCGCTCTAAACCAGATGACATCTCTGTCGTCCCTCGCATGGTGCATCCATATGGGTCTTTTCTAATCACAACAAGGACACTTCCACCTATCGTTTGATCCTCTTTCTGTCCAATTTTACTGACAATTGTTATTCCTAAAGCAAAAGAAAGGTAAGGGATCCGCCAAAAATTCACCTTTATAAGATGTACGAAGGTGTAGGACACATGTTGATATACTTTGTTGGGGTCCAAATGCTTTTATTTTGATCAAAACTGATGTTGTCCATCGGCAAGTGGTGGAATTTTGCCATTATTTCTAAATGACTGGGCATTATATGGGGTTGAAGCATGTCGCCTGCCCGAGCCCTATGTGTGTTACTCCCTGCTCAAAAATAGATTCTGCTGCTAAAACTCACTCTCCTGTCTGTCAGTTATCAAAATGTGTACTTATGATATCCTTCTGATAGATTATACACTCCTGCATCTTCCTGCAGTATTTGGTTATGATCCTAATACTTTAAGTGTCTGTTTGAGTGTGGAAATTCCAAAAATCTGCATCGGACCTAAAGATTTATCCCACTTTTTCACATCTCATGTCCCTAATATTGTAAAGATTACTGTTTTTTGTGGCTTTTATGATAGATGTACCCCTCACTTATTAAAAAAATGTGTTATATGTTACCTACATGCAGTTATTTAGCCCCACTAACCCAATCAATGGGGGAAATTGAATTTTGAGCAGAGAGTAACACCTGATGGGAACATGTTTTAATTTTTTTGAGGAATATCCATCAAACTCCACCTACTACTGTTTAATTTGCTTGTTATGGAGTCCTCCTAACCTATTTATGTAGATTTGTGTACATAATTTGCACTTTGTGCTATTTGGGAGGTGAAATTAATTTTGAGCAGAGAGTAACGTGTTACTCCCTGCTCAAAAAAGTCAAATTGTGGTCCAACTTGTGACCAGTTCTATCACAAACTACTGCTAGATATGGAACAGATGGTAGTTGCATATTAAAGTATGCATATTGAAGTTAATATGGATGAATGTTGATGATTTTTTGACAACTTTTGACAAAGCTAGATGAAAATTGGGGTTTTAGAAAAAAATTCTCAGAAAAATCAGTCAATGACAAAAGTTCAATATCCGATATCTCGGAAAGTTTTTAAAGGAACATATTGATTTTTTGAATCATGATACATACTTACTAGTAGATGTTGTAAATGGATTTAGGAGTCATTAGGATATACCGTAGTTAAGAGGTATATCCAGTTGGTATCTGAATTTTTAGCAGGGAGTAACACAAATTACAACAGATTATCTTTGAACGCTTATAAAAATGGACCCGCTAGGAGTTGCTGCGTATGTCAGGTGTTTTTACGTAGCCAAGACATTGCCCTTTGAATGTAGTAAGTTGTTTTAACTTATTTTGAGTTTCACTGTTTTTGCTTTGTCAGGGCCAAACGTACCACATTCAAAAATTTGGCCCATATATATATATATATATATATATATATATATATATATATATATATGTTAGTATAAATGCAAACTCTACTAGTCTAGTTGAGAAGGTTGACATTAACTTACACAGGTCCATGATGTGATTTCTGCAGATAGCACAATTATCTACTACTATGTCTGAAAATAGAAAATGAAATACCGGTAAATACATTATCAACCCTTGAAGAAAAGTAATGTGTTTTTGAAGAGCTCCGTTTCAACTAGGAATTGCCAAGAGATTTTTATCTTTATGGTTTTACACATGTCACAATATTACAGTGACCGTTTTAATACTTAGTATGGAATAAGCATTTCATTATCTGTTTCAAGAGTTCAATTTCAATATATTGGGAACTAAGCACTAAGAGATACTTATGATACTATTCCCAACCAATAAATCTACAGAGGACTTACCCCATGCCCACAGCGCTACTGCATTCCACTGAAACAGAACACAGTAAGAATTAGTACCGTACAAATACATCTTAGATAGTTGACGAGGTTTAATAAATAGCAGTAATTAAAGGTTCTCCACACTCACGGGTGTACTGTAGGAGTCAGGCGCAATGTGTGCAGGCAAGGGGACACCCCGCCCCAACTGGCTATGTTCTTGCCCCCGCCCTCCTTTTTCTAGAAATATTTGATTTTTTAGCACACTACTAGATCTACTATCATTTTAATAGGCCTAAAATTTAGACTAAGAGGGCATTCATAGGACTACCCAAATGCATCATTTTACCTCTAAAATTTCAAATTTTTCCATAAGGAGTGATGTGAATAGACCAGATTTGTGGGATCTACTTGGACAAATAACCATAGACCCAAATGCACTTCATATTTGTCCCACCCTACCCCATCCTCGTATCCCTCCCTCCTCCTCTTTTCGGGGCCCTTTTTACAGGGTGGGGTCCATCTGCCAATATCATACCTTTGCCCTGCACTCTCCCAAATTTTAGCTTTCTAAAGCTAAAGGTGAAAGACTTTTTTTCAAATTGGCCTATAATATTAGAACCGAAGATAGGGTTATTTTTTGTAAATTCATTTTATATTCAGACATTTTTCAATTTCTAATAGCCACAATGGAAATATAGTACAGCATTTTGCAATGCAAGTAACTCGAACAGGCACTTAATCTCTACTTTTTTGCCCCTTCTGATACTAACCTCATGTTTTCTTCGAGCATTATCACTGTCAATGGTTAAGCCTATGGAGAATGCATCCATTATCGCTCGTATATTTCATTGGCGAATAACTCCTCTCTTGGCGAGTTAAGCATTGCAAAACAGCAGCAGGTATTGAATAAGGATCCATATGAAGGTAAAGGCTAGGCCTTAGGCCTATGTGTAATTGACTACTATGTCCTATGTTCCATGGCGACCACAGAATCTCTATTCTTTTATTCATTCTGCTGCCCTTCAAGGGTTAATGTGATGCCATTTCCTGATCCGTTGTATCTAAATGTGAACTGGTGCTATGTGACACTGAAAGGGTTAATGACCACTGGTGCATGAAGGCTGGAAGAAATAGACTAATCCCCTATTGTTCATGGCCACTGAACTGGTACACAACCTATTCTCTGTCTCTGAGGTGTAAATGCTATCCATACCATCTACATGGCCTATGGGCTACCTTCAACTATATTATATACCAAAAAAAAACATACACCAATAGCAATGTGTACAGAGACAGAGTATGGGCCATATTTCCCTCTTTGTTCCTATGTCTGTCAGAATCCCTCTTTGTTTCAATGTGGTTTTGTGCCTCGGTCTATGTATATATAAGTATGTGATTGACGTCTAGTCAATCACATAATTAACAATAAAAATGCATGAGACAGTGTAATTCTCCTCCATTTTGTTATAATCCAGCAGTTTGCATGGCACCTTGAGTCGATCGTCTCGCTGTCAGCCATTTTGGATTTGATGTTCTGTGCGCATGCGCGACCCCTCGACGGAGAAATGATATATTCTATTGATTTAACTTGAAATTAATGGCTTTTTGAATATAATCCATGCATTTTTGGCAATATCAATCGAATTGAAATGAATACACCCTATCTTTTTACGGTTATAGCCCCACAAATCGATCGTCTCGCTGTCCGCCATGTTGGATTTTGGTTCTATCTGCGCATGCCCGACCCAATTTCCATGGTTATTTGGGTCAATTTGCACTACCACGGCTTTGTGATGCGAATTAACGACAGGGCGAACACGTAATATTTTACATTTTTAATCAAACATATCAATTCAAATCATATCCTTTTGCCATTCTTTATCATATTTCTATACTATAATTTTAAAAAAATTGATATCCGCCATGTTTGTGCCGAAATTACGACATTGGAGACGCGCGGACGTATCGAATGATGGTAAATTCATCAACATTCATCATTATTTGCACCACTCCACACCAAAAGGGCGGGAATGTTTGGTTTTTTGCACCACCTATGGGATTTAACATAGGGCTAAAAGCGTCTTATTTTTTTCTCTGTCTTAAGCTACCATTCAGAGTCACTGAATCCATCAATTTTTTACCCGACTCTTATAACTCTGTTCGAGTTAATGAAGTTTATATGGGTACATTAACATGTCACTGTTTGTGTGGCCTGTGTGACAGAAAAATGGCCTGCGTAAGATGCCAATGTGGCCTGCGTCAGTAGAAAGTTTTCGGCAACATGTGCACTGAATTGAAAGAATTACACCCCCCCCCTTACGCTGAGGCTTAAAGATGGAAATTGTGCAATGTCACAGCATTTTATATGCAGTATTAAAGGCAATGATTATTCAATATGAAAGTGGGGAGGGGGAGAGATAAGAAAGTTTTATGATCGTGGTTCTTTTAGACTAAGATTTTGAAGCAGTCATTATTTATCAATGGGGGAGTGGGGTTTGAGATGGGGAGTAACTTTTGACCCCTACTGAGTGGGGTGTAAAAACGTTTGACCCCTCTTGGGGGGGGGGGGTGTATTAAATTTAGCCTCTCACTAGGGAGTGATCATTTTTTTAACAACAGGGAGGGGGGTGGTAGGATTGATGGGGGGGCAGAATAATTTCACCTGTTTTCAGCAAAAAAGTATGCGTTACTATAGGTTAAAGGGGAACTTTCGCACACGATTTCTGGCCCTGGGGGGCAAATTTTTTTCACATGTCCGCATGGAAACCCACAAAGCCCCCCCCCCCCGTTGTTAAAAAATGGTCACTCCCTTAGGCTTAACAAATAAATCTGCACCCTAGGGAACTATCAATTAATGAGGGTGACCAAGAGTTTTCAGCCTGGTGGAGGGAGCAAAACATCGAGGCCATCATCGAGGGAGCTCGCCTGTGCGAAAACCCACCACCCTCCTTTCAAGTTCTAGAACTGGTAACTGGACACCTCAGAAGCAGACATCTCGGTAGTAAAGAACTTTTCTAAATAATTAATTAAACAATGTTAAGCCAATTTTTTGGCATCCATGATTTTACGGCAGGGACAGTATCATTAGGTTTGTTGTTCATTCAAATTCAATAAGACGAGAGGGATAATATCATGGTTTCATTTGCACCCAAAATGTCCTGCTTCCGAGAAGTCCCAATGCCTGCTTCCAAGTTGTCTGCTACCGAGATGTCACTGCTTCCGAGGTGTCCAGTATAATCCTAGAACCCAGCCTGGTCCCAGGGCCAGGACACGCTCTTCCTCATTCCCTGTCTCCAATTATTTATGAGGCCAAGACTTGTCCATTTTTTGCAAGGGCATGGCGACGGTCCCGGAGGTAGGGCAACTGATCCAAAGCCAAAGGGGGCACACTTATAAATCTTGATTTCTAATGCGGGAAGTCATCGCTTACATCTTGCACCTGGCACTAAATCTTTTGTAGGCACTGACGTAACTCCCGTTCGCGGTTCTGGCCGCCACAGCCACTCATAGTGTGATTAACCCTTTGAGGGACACTTTTTACCTCACCTATCTTCAAAAGTCGATTCTGAAGCTATTTATTGGAATATCAAGACAATTAGGGTGTCATATTAACGGGCTTGATGAGATCTATCACATGCATATAAGTTATCAATGATTGGTTGAGAAAGAAATAAGGGTTTGGTCAAGTGAAATTAAAGCCCAACTTTGGAGGCATTTTATTGTATGAAGATCAAGTTGCTCATAAAAATAACTAGTTTGCACGTGTTCTACGGTTAAAAATGTTATAGAATATGCCTTAACATTTCCATTTAGACATGGACCACTATGTTTTATAAGCAAACCCCAACATCCTCACCTACAAGCTCTGAGAGGGGTAGGCTGGGACCACCTCCCACACCTCCCACCCCCCACCCCCCACTGCACCACTACTCTAGCCTAGGTCCTTCACTCCAGGGGCTACATGGTTTTCCTTCTGTAGTACTGACCAGTAGGTCCTTTTAGTGAACATCTTAAGAGAGGACTGACTAGTAGGATTTCTCTATGAAGTAGAGGGGAGGCCAGTACACAAACAGGGGACTTCTTCTGAGAGGGAGGGTGATGCAGAGGCAGAGGACTTCTCAACAGCACATGGGGGCTAGGTGTGAACCCATCTAGTCAGGTGAATACCCCACCAGGCCAAGTGACTAAGAGGGCATCTCTGAGTCATTGTAGAGTGTCTTTTGACATATGATAGTTATATATCATCACCTTGCCTCTTGATTTGAAATGTCAGTTTTACTTACACAAATAAATGTGATAAATCTTCATGTTAACTGCTTATCTACTTTTTCTATCCTAGAGTTTTTAAAATGGAAGGCAATAGTTGAACAGGGCGAAACATGATAATTGGAAATGGTGCCCTGTATTTTAAGATAAACACTATATTTTGCTTTTTAAAACTCATGATCCTTTGCTGACCAAGGATATTCCATAACTAAAGATATTAAATTTTTTTCAACGGAAGTAGTCATTTATCTAATTTCGCAATATTGACCTTTGACCTTAAAATGACCTTGACCGTAGACAAGGTCACCATATGCAAGGTCTTTTGGTGAGCTTAGACCCATTCTTTATCTCAAATTTCTAGTCTTGATATATCATGAGATGTGTCAATTTTACTCCAATCTCATAACATTGACCTTAGAATGACCTTGACCTTGGGCAAGGTCACCACATGCCTGTTCACACTAATCACTGAAAAAGCCTTCAACTATGTTTTATATCAAGTTTCTAGCTTTAGTTTTTCATAGGAAGTAGTCATTTACCTAATTTCACAACATTGACCTTTGACCTTAAAATGACCTTGACCTTGTCCAAGGTCACCACATGCACAATCACATCCGCCTCGTGATGACCTTCGATCTACTTTTTATATCATAATTCTAGCTGTAATAGTTCATGAGAAATGGGCATTTAACTGATTAAATGACTCCTGATGCCAGCTAGAATGATCACGAAATCTGGATCACAATTAAACTCTTAACTATGGTTAATTGTGGCAGAACGATAGACAGAATTTCAGATCTTTGAATGGCCATACCTTTGCTTCAAATTAACATAAAGACTTCATTCAAAAAGCAAAATCAATCAGTTTTGTGAGATCTATCCATAGATCATTAGCTAGAGTACATAGAACCAAGTCCTAAAAATTAGGTAAGTGCCTATCTTTTGTTTGTAAACAGAGCCATGTGCTTGCTCCTGTCAAACTTTTCTAATTTCTATTTTCACCCATGACAAAATTTGGACAGGGATATTATGGAAGTGCCTCCCCAAGTTGGATTATTGAGAGAAATGTGGGCAGTCTGCTATAAGATAGCTTTTTATGAAAGTGACAGCTAGGCTTGTTTGTAAACAACTGTTTGAAATCCCAACTGTCATGGCTGAAAAATAAGTACCTTTACCTTGGAATTTTCGTCTGTTGCAACATGTACAGTGACATATTTCTGTCAAGTAAAGGTTAAATACCGGATAACAGTAAGATTTGACTAGTATTTACTGAAAAATACCACATTATTGGTGGTACATGCTGTAACTACTTTTTGGAGGGGATGGGCACAGCCCTTTCACTCCACCCCAGGTTTCCCCGCAGTAAACCGTCCTAGGCTTCAGCGACTAGTCCAGGAAGAGTCGTCGCTGTCATCAGTGTGCCAAAGGGGGTAGTGTGAATGTTCCTAGGCTAAATCCAACTTCTCCGGCGAACTAGGTTGGTGGGCAAACTAAGCCTTCTCCCCTAGGTTACCATTTTGACCAAAAATTGCTGTATTCATACACCGCTGGTGTTGGACGTACTTTGACCCCAATGGTGGCAATACTGGGTGCTTGTGGGAACCAGCATTTGCTGGTATCCATCTGCCAGCTTTACTCACCAGCAACAAGCTAAGAAAAATAGTACCGACCAGCATGCCTGTTTACCAGTGACGTAATCGTGAGACTACGAGATGGGGCCAGTGTGGGCTAAATCATGCAGAGATGCCACTCACTCAGTCTCAGTTTTCCTTGTCACAGCACTGAGACTCTAAGGCCACTCCGTTTAGCCAGAACATTAGTATCTGGGTTGGGCAGCGATCAACTAAGTTTTCCTGGATTTTGACTCACACTGCCACTGGCTGACAAAAACCAGGAAAACTGGGCTTTGGCCACATTTCACCCAGGAATTTAACATAATTTAATACAGAAATCTTGGAATGAAAACCAGGAAAAGTGGCATCTCTGATCATGCCATTGTTTCACAACACTTGCAGTGCCATGCGAACTTGTGCCTGCCAGTCACTGAGTCAGTGCAGAATGACAAATGAATCAATCAGAGACAGAACTGACCAGATCATAACCTCACGAGACCCGTGCCGGAAAACGATGTATTTCTTGATATAACTAGCTAACCAGTCACAAACTATGACATGGTAAATCTATAATGTATAATCAAACAGTTGGATATACCTTTTTGACTTCGAATCGTTTCTTTGCGCCCTTATCGGAGCTAGTTGGCTGCATTTCATCGTCAACTTCCATTGCTGCCGCCATCTTGAATGAGTATGGTGACTCTGCTGTGGAGCACAGAAAGTAAATCGAAAAGATCAGTGCACTTTATAATTATCATGCCGCAATATTGTAATTAATAGTGGTATTATTTACTCGTCAAATTAAAAGTTCTATATCATTTACATAGCGGTAACTAATAAGTTTTGAAAAAAAATCCCCTACTTCCCAGGATCTAATTTTCAGCTACACAGCGCAGACATCTCACACAACATGGCCGCCAACATGTCGGTACCCACCACGGCCACCACCACGGCCAGTGTTTCTTCACAAGATACCTGCTGTGATAGTAAAGATGGGGCCCAAAGTTGTGCACACAGACTTCCAACAATATTTGACATTGTCAAATCTGGGTAAGTTTATCGGTTTTGTGTGAGTTTAAGGCTATTTGGGGGCGGGGCAGAAGAGGCCGGTCACACCCGCGCTGACTCGCCCGGATTTGTTGACCTACCGACCGGGTAAACAAGCAGTACATATTTCTAGGTTTCCATGTTAATGGTGGGCTTGGCGAAGAAAATCAATGATACTACTGTTCGTTGTGGTGCTCATGTATACGACTTGTATATTGAAATGAGTGCATCACTTTAAATAAATGACGGTTGATCTGCTTAATGGGCACATAAAGCTCTAATACGCCGCCTCTAAGTTTCTAACTCAAAGACTTGCCTGAACTGGGAACTGAAGTATACTGTATAGGGATGGGCACCCGAAAATTAGATTTTGTACCATCCAATCGAAAATTATACCACAGGAAAGAAGAAATCTTTGCCAACATAATGCTTTTTGAATAAGTGTAATGAGTGATTAGAAGAGAAGCAGTGCATTTTTTTAATTAAAAAAAAGTTAGGAATTATTTCTGTCACCTTTTTCTGGCCATTATGATCAGCACAGTGAGGGAAAATTAGGTCAAGTCATGGCTCACTGACCACTCACTGACTGGTGCATTTTTGACATGATCTCACATAAATGCTCATAATTTTCTGTTTGAGTTACATGGGGTAGGCACTGACATAACTCCCGTGGGCGGCTCTGCCATGCGCGGACGCCCACAGTAGGCACTTACCTAGTTTTTCAAAACTATATACTATGTATTCTATTTGTATACCATTGGATAGATCACAAGAAAACAAGTGGATTTGCTTTTTGAATGAAGTCTCTATCTTAATTTAAAGTGACATTATGACCGTCCAAAGACCACAAAATGACCCTAATATTCTGCCAAAATAACCCATACTTAAGAGTTTAATCAGGATTCAAATTTTGTGATCATGCTGACTTTGGTCAGAAATGCCTGGAACACTTAAATCACTGTTTCTCAAAAGATATTGACACTAGGAACTTGAAATAAAAAGTAGAGGAAAGGTCCTTAAGGGGTGGTTTTGATGACCTATGGCCTGACCTTGATCAAGGTCACGGTCAATTTAAGGTCAAAGGTCAAATTTATTAATTTTTTGTAAATGGGTTAACATTTGTTGAGATTTAGCAAGATGATCGAATGATTTAATCAATGATTAGTTGACCTTTTTCAATATTTGACCAAGAAGGTCAAGTTGACCTATTGAAGGTCAAGGTCAAAGGGACATTTTGTGTCCTTACTTCCATATTTAAGGGAGTCTACTGATGTCCTCTCAGTCAGATAGGTCTTGGCCTAGGCCCGGGCTAGGGAAATGTCCACCTGACTAGAATGATCTCACCCAGGTCCAAGGAGGAATCCTCTGACTGGACCCCTCCCCCACTCTGTCACTGATGTTCAAACATCAAAGGAAAGCCCTCCTAGTCAGTCAGAGAGAAGTCCTGGTAGTCAGTCCTACAGTAGAGGCCACCTCCAGGTGGTCCCTTCAGTGGTGGGCCTACAGGTGTGGTGCAGTGGGGGAGGTGTTAGAGCTAATCTTTCACTCCCCCTCACAGAGCAAATAGGTCATGATTTTGTAGTTGCTTAGAAAACATAGTGCTGCCTATTAGAAAAAAGAAAACTAGACATTTTCTAAACCTTATTTAACCAGGGAATATGTGAGTACCATTTTTAAATATGTGAGATGTATATTTCACACAATAAAAAGCTTCTGAAGTTAAGTTTCAACTTCACCTGGGGGAAACATATTTTTTTACTTCCCAAACTATTGAACAAGTACATGCATATTAAAGCCCTCTTCAAGGCCGTTAAAATGGTACCCTAATTGTCCAGATCCACCCGTAAACAGCTTCAGAATAAATAAGTTAAGATGGGTCACCCTGAAGAGCCCCCACTTTTGCTTTATCACACTGTGGGTAGGCACTGACATAACTCCCGTGGGCGGCTCATGATGGGGGTCAGTCACACCAGAGCCAGAGGGAAGGAAACAGTTTGATGGTTCTGGAGGTATAATTAACTCGAAAAGAGACAACTATGGGTCCCCTCATTTTCAGTCATTTTGGTGGTGCGAATAAGTTTGAAAAAAGATGGAAATTTTATATATAGGAGGCAGAATTACTTAATGAATTTGTAGTGCCATTAAAGGAGGAGATGTAGGGGTCTTGCAGGAAAAGGTATTTCAGTACAAACTATTGTAAATTTTGAGTAATTGTCTATATTCTACAGAGTCGGTTGGCAGCCATAAGACGCTTTTTGCCTGCAATGGTGAAGGTATATGATGTTGATCCATGTATCAACTTTCCCGCCTTCTTTGGCAATGTGGTGTGAATAGGGCAGTTTTGGCGGGAGTTATGCAAATAGTGGCTTGGTGGTGCCAATAACCTGGGTGAGGGAGTGCTGATGTCAGACCACAAGTTAGACTTGCTCAAGGCTATTGATTTATTTCTTTTCGAGTTACGAGCAATGCACATTGCTGCTGTATATTTCTTTTTATGATTTGGTATGGAGAAGTCTATCATATTTTGATGGAAACTAAAAATTCCCTGTGGTGGAGTAAATTCACTCAGGTCAGATTTGTGTAATTTTAAGCAAAACATGCTGTTACTCCTTTGCTTCTAGCACTTTTTAGCACATAGATATTTAGGAACAAGTTTCAGATTCTTGTAGAATACAAAATTGCGGACATTTTGGTTGTGAACCAAAAGGTGAGCCAAAACTTTGAAATTTCGAAAAATGGTTAAAAATTTGAAATATTTTTATTCAATTTTAGATTTAGAAAAACTCTGTTTTTCTTCATTAGACAGGAAGTTTAATATTTTAAGTTCAATTTGCTCTTTAAGGTGTGCTATTTGACAAAGAATTGTAGGAATTACAACAAATTTAGTAAATGATGGCAGGGTGAGACTCACCCCAGTCACAGCAAACATGGCTATGTATATACTTGATGTTTTAATAAAGTAGACATCCCACAAGAAAATGCTTATGATATTCCTATTCTATGGGTCTCTTTACATAACATACCAAAATATGATGTTTTTCCAAGGAACAGAAGTGCCAAAGTTCAGGTCTTGAAGTTACCCAATTTGCTATAGTGACAGATATGCAGTGCTTTTCACAGGCTCCCGGCGCCCGTCCCTATGAAGTAGCGAAAACATGCTAAAATTTTTATTGGGATTCTCCCGTCTCCCGAATTAGTTTACACCAACGGAAAGCTGGTAACATGAGTAATCTAATGCTGTTCGAATTATATTTCTATGGGTAATAGAACAGAAGTTATGAAAGATTAAATGTGGATTTTTTATAATATTTTCTGTCAGTGGATTCCCAGCCATTGTGACTCTTATCACTCCCAGGCTGCACTGGGACTCACACAATTTAGACCTTGTTTTACTTAATTTCAAATTAAATTTGATAGAATAAACATAGAGGTTAACCAATTACACCACCGTATGCACAACAGTTTGGCGCTTAATGGGCTATATTTTGCATCAAAAGGAACTAAGATAAGTATTATAGATCATGTTGGAAAGTCAAAATTTTTTAAATGTCAGTGTGATGAGCTGACCTGAAATTCTTGGATATTTTACTCAACTCTCTTATACTCTTGTAGGGGCCAGCTCTGGCTGTAAGTCCATGGCGGTAGGCCATCTGCCCCGTTCAGGTTGCACCAGCCCTCAGGGGCTGGTCAGCCGGTATAAGCTGCCCCCCTTGTGTATTATACCGATCCAGATGTAGGTGGAAGGTAGAGAATGTCAGACGGGGAAGTAGCTCAGCGGTAGAGCTTCCGCCTGCAGGTTGGAGGGTCCCGGGTTCGACTCCCGGTTTCTCCAGGATGTTTTCTGCTGACCTCTACACTCTTTAGCTTTGGGCTAATTTGGACTAAAAGATAATTAATAGCTGATTAAAGATCCTAAAATTAAACACATATATATTGTCCCTATATAAGTTTTAAAAAGTTAGGAAAATATTTAGTTTGATATTTTCAGGTTTAATTCAAAACTCTTCTGAAATATATACAATCTGTCCAGATATTTCATTTTTTCTCTTTCTATGGTAACTGATCCTGTCTTAAGGTTTCAATAGAGGTCTCAAATGTAAAAAATTGACCAAGAATTATCAATAATATCAGCATTTTATATTTCAGCGTTTTATAGAAATTCCAGTCTGCGCACACCAGTACCAATTGAGAACTAATAAGGTATCAGATCAATGGCAGGATCTAGAGTAAAATGACCCACAAATTCTGATCCCTTGGTTATTTTTACCCTTGATCCTGGAAAATAATTAATTTGGAAAGTGGAAAAGAGCCATAAAATAGAAAATTATATTGGTTGGTTTACTATAGTGACAGATAGGGACTCGCTGGAGTGGGTGCAGGGGTGTTATTCCTAACTAAAGACAGTGCAGTGAACTCAGAACTGGCCACTTTAAACTTTTCTTCCCTAGTTAGCGAAGTCAGCCTAAAATTTGGACCTCTGCAGAAAAACACAATCTATATATCAAATGAAAGAGCTTAAAATTTGTAATTCATTGCTTTTTGGATCAAGTTGATACTCCTACTAGACACGTTTTTATACCAATTTATAGTTCAGAGGTGTAAAAATCTTTCTGCCGTTCCCTGCTCTATGATTTTACTCAAATTTCCAGATAAGACCGAACATTAAACATGCACTGTGTGCGTGGTGTTTAAGGTCATCACTCTAGTTAATCACTGATAAAATTTGACTGGAAAGTCTCATCTACTAACAAAAGCCACCAACTTAAAGCTGAGAAATAGGGGATTAACATATCTAAGTGACAATTAAATATTAGAGGCAGAAGTGTTCTAAATTTCAAGCTAAAATCTGAAATTGAAATTATTTTTTCATCATTTTTTTGTTAGTATGCATTCAGCAGATTCAAAATCGCAGAAAATCGCAGCACTGTATGTGTGTAAACTGACTTCATTATGATTAAATAGATGTTGTAGAATACCTCTGTTGATTCAGTTAGCTTCCTTAAGAAATATTTTTTAAGGAAAATTGATCCAAAGTTGTACAAGTTTGTGAAACTGCCCTGTGATTAATAATCACTGAAAAAAATATCAAAATCCTATCAAAATGTAGGGACATATCTTGGTTACAATTATTTGACATTGTACTTCATGTAACTTTTAGTATAAGGGGCAATATCCATGCATTTCTGCTATAAGTGCATGGCCACTCAAGTGACTCAAACAGGGTGGTCTAACAGAATCACCTAATTCAGCCAAACATTCACTATCTGAAGCAGTAGAAATAATGGAGAATGAACTTCAATATTGTACCTGTGAGATAGAGCTATGTTTTCTCTTTAATTTGATACTATATAGAAGAAAATCTGCTAAGTAAAAGCGCCAGAATTACTATTTTTCCAACACATGTTCACCACTGTGAGAGATATGGGGTGCGGCCAGCCAAATTGGGCTGACATCGCTATCCTAGTTTTCAGGCTCTGTTTCGTCTTGTCTATAGTTTAGGAATTTTTAATTGAAATCTCAGAAAGTTCTATTAACTTCAAATTTCCAGTAAAAAGGGATGGTATCTTTAGGCTCAGCCCAGGCCAAGAGTGAAGTTAACTTAGCTTGCTAATAAACGGGTCTGCACCACCGCCCCTTGTCCGAGTCTGTTCTGGGCTAAAGTGGGGGATCCACTGCTGCGTTTTTGTTGCTAATTGGACTCGTGGGTGTGTTCTCGCTGAAAACTTTCCAGCAGTGGATCAGCTGCTGTGACAACGTTCATGCGACGTCTGAGTGACCTGCGACGACATTCACAGAAATAATTTGATATTTGCGAGTGCTCTGCGTGAAGAGACGCACAAGTACAATTCGCAAGAAATCCGCGCTAGCTTAAGAGTGAAGTATACTTTTCGCGTTGACAATGTCAACAAGCTCAACTGGCTAATTTCCTACCCAAGCCAGCGCCAGGGCCAAGTTTTTTTAATAATTCAGTTAAAAGCTTATCTCAACCTGAATACGACAGCCTCACAGATTTAACCAAGAACCTCTGTATCACAGCCCTATTTGTGATAACCCTTCCCATATCACACTGCCAGGTAGATTATTGCAAATGGTCACATACCCTGGTAACTAATGATGAAATGATTACTTATACCAAATAAATGGATTTTTGAAAATTTCTAACTAAAAATATAACTTGAGATAAATACAAAGGAGCACTCGAATTGGGCCCCACTGGGGGTTATCACACTCAGCTTCGGCCCTCAGTGGGTACCAATTCTCGTGCACCTTTGTCTATTCATCAGGAGGAGTTAATTACCAGTACCATTGATGTCCTTGTGCAAAATCAAAATTTGTTGTTTACTTTCAGAATGTTGGTGCCCTTCCAAACCATTGTGGAGGAAGGGGGTCCTGAGATCCTCAAGGCACGGGACGAGAAGGGACACACGCCCGCCCACTGGGCATGTCTTGGGGGTCACACAACAATCCTCCGATACATGATAGAAATGAAGGTAGGGCTACACATGTTAAAGCTGTTACCAACTTATTAAACAGGGTTTGCACACAAATCCAATAGAGCTACAAATGTAGGCGTGAAACCCAACATATTCATGTACAATGAATTCAGATTACCAGCTGTAACCTTACTCAAACGCTGTGTCTTTTCTGGTATAAATATGAAGCTATTTTAATTATCGCCCAAAAAGCCATGACACCATATAGGGGAGCTTGATGTATTGATTTTTCAATCCGCCTTAAAGTAATTAATTTCAACCATCCCCTATTCTAATTATGTGGAATCAAAGGGGAACATATTGGCGTTCATTTTAAACCCTATATTTCTTTGCAAAAGAGTGTATTATTATACAGAAAAAAGTAAAGAAGTTATAAATTTGCCCAGCGAAGATGCTTGGATTAAGATAGGTTAAGTATTGCAATATCTCATGCATATTGCTAGAACTGATGAGAGTTGGTGCAAGCTGGCCCCAAACGCCCATACCGTAGGTCTATGCGTAGAGATTGAAACTTTGAACACATTTTGTTCACAAAGAAGCAAAGACAGTAAAAACTAGGTGGATGGGTGGGGTTAGAGGAGTAAACATAGCATCAAAATGGCTTCATAGCAGGTTAGTAAAAGCGATTTGAGGTGCCCTGGTCTGTACAGTGTTAGATTAGATCCTTATATTTAGGGACGATGGTTGGGAACCGTCCACACCAGACACTACCTTGGACTCACATGGCTTGGTTGCCATGCCCAGCCACCGGTGATGTCGGTGGTCTCCTCTCCTCTGATTGGTCCAAATGGATCATCGATTGAGTGTCACCAAGGAGACAGAGTCATACCCTGACCTCTACTTCCTGTTAGAGCAGCTCACTCTCCCAGTATAGTAATAAACTCCAAACAGTTATTTAGAGTGACTTTAGAAATTTTCCAAAGTAGGTGACTGAATCAAGGTTTTGATCCTTATAGATCTCATCAGGTGTCAAATTCAGGTTTTCCACAAGGCATGTGGCTTTACCACTTTTTTCTTCTATAGTTACAATTTGTAGATATAGGCAAAATTCCACTGAGTGGATTCGGAGACAATTGCATTTTAGAAAACATAACAAATTTATTAGGTCATCTAAAATGACTGCTCACCCAGGGGCAAATCTCAATGAGTCCAATGATTATTTGTCAATGGTTCCCAAAGGAAAAATTTGCTATACTGCAAGAATCTGCAATGGGCAGGAGGGACGCACTCAGTAACAACAAAACTCAGTAACAAAAAAAAAAAAATTAGATTAGATCCTTATTCAAGGCTTAATGATATCATTTTCACCAGCCATGGCGAGAAAATACCAAAATGGCGACTGTACAGAGAGACAATTGGTGCTCGGGGAGGAAGCAGGGCATGGCGACGAAAGGTCTACGGGAAATATGAGGGGAGGCTCCACTGAGCAGTCCGCTGCTGATGGCCTCTTTTGCGCTGCGTTTAGTGAATGTAGTTCGTATGCTATATTTGATTGAAATTTACCATGTACCTGCCACATACAGATTGATGTATCTAAACCTTATGCATTAGAAGAACCATTTGTTTTCAGAAAGTCTAAATTGAAATGACAATTAATTACAAATGCAGGCACCCATTGATGAGCCAAGTGACAATGAGTTGCGGCAGCACCCGATCCACTGGGCATGTGTGAACGGCCATATTGGTATAGTGGACATTTTGTTACAAGTAGGGGTGAACATAGACACCGTAGATGTTAAGGGTTGCACGCCGCTCATCGTGGCATGTCAGTACGGAAAGACAATACTCTGCGGGTACCTCATGGGGAAGGGGTCTCGACTACAGGCCACCGACAAAGATGGCGATACAGCTCTACACTGGGCAGCATTTAAAGGTAAGTATTGTCTTATTTCCACTGAAAACAAAATGTGATTTGTAGTTGACTCTAAGCACGAGTAACTAGTTAAGGAGGGGTAAATAGTACAGCAATGTTTGAACTGTTTAAGTGCTTAGTGCCTTAATGCATGATACCCATTTCACACAGGTATCCAGCCTGTTTGGATCTACTTATTTATCATGTTTAGAAAATGGCCTGATTTAAGAGTTGAGATTTGGCTACCGTCATGAAACTCTAGCATCGCACATTCAATGTTAAATAATTTGAGCTCTGATTAAGCTGTATAAAACTTCACTACTCTAGGTCATTCTGAGTTGATGAGATTACTCATCTACTCGGGCTTCAACCCCCACCAGCGGGACAACTTTGGTCAAACCCCACTGCACCTTGCGTGTATCAATGGTAACCTCACGTCCGTCAAGGAGCTCTGTGAACAGGTGTGTCTATGTCAGAGTATGGATTTGGAGTAAGATGTAGAAACCTGCATCGTATAAGTATAAAAAGTGGAGGTATATTCCTGAGAACCACATTTAATCTTTTAGGGGTTTCTGGTGTCTATCCTGCAGCTTTTTATCAAATTTTGCCAATTTCCCATATAAATTAGGTGTTCCAAATCTTAATTTCCTCTTTTTGTTGGCCGCTAGCAGCTCACAAGTTCATGTATAGGCTTAACAAATTTCAAGTTTTCTATGATGTTAATAAAACCTCCACAAACCAATGTCCACACGGTAAAGCTCAAGTTCCAAGATTTATTCAGAGAGGATGGGAAATCACAGTGCAGATACAGAAATATAACTCAACGTTTCGGGTAATTAACCCTTCTTCAGGAGAATGTCTTTCATGTTTTCTAGATTCAAACTAGGCTCGACTTCAAATCTATGATTCAATTCTTTCATGCAGGACGGTGTTGAGCTGGGACTAGTCGATAAGAATGGGAAAACGCCCCTCATGTTGGCTAACGGCAGAAAACATGAACACATTGTTACATACTTAAAGAAGACAGCTAAAAATAAAGCCAGCTACTTGAAGAAAATAGACATCTGGTGAGTGTAATTTGGCTGTAGAAGTATATAACACTGAGTTGTTTGATATCTCTTATAAGATCTAATTAATACTAACAGTCCGATTGCAAGCCTGAGTTTTTCATTTATCGGCTAGCCTTTGTAGGCTACTGATTGATCACGTGACTGTGTCATCTTGATAAAGTAGGCCACAGTGTTGAATAGACAGGGTTTAAGGTACTTTGATATTTTAATTTCAATCTGTCAAAGACTTGGAAAGTTAAGCCTTTAAAGGCCGAACGGGCATGAATGCATTATGCCCATTTGTTGTCATGATGCTTGGTTTTAAATCACGAGGTCTGAATTCTTGAACATGTATCAAGCCCACCCTGTGGAGTTGATACAGTTCCACAACGTTCGGCCTGATGCACCATGCTGTAGCGACTCGCTAGCACAATAACGATGCATCATGACGACCAAGGAATATGAATCTTGGCATTATCAGCCTCTCTACGGTTGAATGCCCTTTGGTCGTCGTGGTGCAGGAATGCAGCCTTGGCCAGTAACTCACCAGGACTGCATTCATGCATCAATGCGACCCTCGTGGATAGATAGACTCCTGGAAGGTCGTCATGATGCCCAAATGAAGTGCTTGCGATCACTCCCGCCAGCACTTCATTGGTGCATCCTGAACCAGTGGGCATGATGCATTGCTGTCACAGTGGCCCTAAGAACGTTATTAACAGTTGAAATAAGTGAGACTATGTATAAAGCTCCATCCTATGTCTTAGACACTGTGACCTACTTCTGTCTGATACAGCACGCGGCTAGTTTCCATGGTAATGGCGCCGATTCTGCCAACGGACGGTTTCTCGTTGTGAGTATGAGACTTGGGTCTCTCAAGATAACAACCGCCATGTATTTCTAATACCATCTTATGCAATGTATTGCTCGTTCTATCATGTTTAACTTAGCCCTTAAACCTAGTTTGGGTAAAAGATACAAGCCCAATTAGTGATTTACATTCTTTTACAAGTCACCACTGTGATTTCAGTTTTAACCTGAACTGAATCCACAGAAACTACCATATATGCCTGTTTTGGCACACCTTCACGGTGATCGTATCAGCCCTTGCATTGCCCTGCGGTAATCAGAGATGTCACTGGAATTCCTGGTTTTCGTTTCAAGATACCTGTATTAAATCATGTTAAATTGCTGGGAAAATGTGTCCAAAAGTTCAGTTTTCCTGGTTTTTGTTAGCCAGTGAGTGGCAACTCTGGGTAATACAAAGTCGGTATATGCGGTATAGAAATGTATGAAAAATCAAAGTTTAACACATCCCTTCACCATGTGGTAATCCTAGACTTGCGCTAATAGTAAATTAACAAACTCCACTAAAACGGGCTGATGTGGTAATTATAATTGTATATAAATAGATATCATGGACTATCACTTTAAATCAATGAATTCGTTATATACCACGTTATATGATATATGAACTTTTGTCAGACAACAGACTTAGAAGCTGAATCAAACTCTTCCATTATTTTTTTGTTCTATTTTGTATCTACTCTATGACAACTGAACGCATTATAAGTTAACTCTTAAACTTTTTACAAACTGTGTAATACGATTTCAAGTTCATTTAAAGGAAAATTTTATTTTAGTAGTTTTTCGTGGAGCAGAATTTAACAGTCAGTTCTGGATGGTAACATGTCTTTAGTGTTTAAACAAAGGCTATTGAATACATATATGTGATAACATTGTTTTCTTGATTTATATATTGTGTTTAAAATCAGTAAAATTGTATTTTTCAGGGCGCTGGTGTTTGGCCCTCCCGGTAACTCAAAGGGACCGTTACTGTTCTTTGTGTTCAACATGTTGTTCTGGGCCTACCCCATGTACCTCATCAAGGTAAGATAATCTCTATATCTAACACTTTAAATGCTCACATTGCACTATGCTGACCTCATGGGTTTGATATACTCCTACGAGAAGACCCACCACCACTTCAACGGTGCATTATATACACTGTGAAGATAAGACATCACACAGTGTACGTCAGTCTGGAGCTGGTTCTGGTAACACCGATAAGATGAAACCAGCTTGTCCCGGGAATGGTTGTTATCGAGGGTCAAAGAGGTATGAGGGATCAGCCTATAGGGGAATGCAGGAATCAGCAATGTCTAAGGGGGGGGGGGGTGCAAAGTGGGAGCTGACACAGGGAGACCAGTTCTAGATGTACATGTATATATCCATATCTGTCACTGACTGAGTCAGTAAGTCTATAATATCAGTGTATATAAGGGCTTAACACGCCATGTATACATACAGATTACACCCACCCACGTCTACACATTATGATGTAACCACCCACCCACCCACCCGCCTAGACCCCACCCAGACACACACAGTCTACCTGTCACATAGATAAGAACCACATAGCTTTGTCAGTATGACACATTTACTCCAAGGGATCTGCTATCGGTTCACCAATGCATTTCCTTGCAAGATGATAAAATGAGTGTGGCTGTCAGAGCCGACTTTGTAAACTGGTACATGAGACCTTTACCACTGTAGTACCTGTGAATAAGGGACCGCCTGTATAAGACACACCCAGAGCAACCCACATATTACCCCCCCCCCCCCCCCCAATGTGTTTTTTATTTTCCTTTTTCATTTCACACATACACATAGAGATGCCACTTTTCCTGGTTTACCAGAAATTCCTGGTTTTGATTCCAAAA
This sequence comes from Acholoe squamosa, assembly GCA_949317995.1. NCBI lineage: Eukaryota > Metazoa > Annelida > Polychaeta > Phyllodocida > Polynoidae > Acholoe > Acholoe squamosa. Next base: position 14,130,564 of record OX439042.1, read on the forward strand.
TTTCTGTATTAAATTATGTTGAATTCCTGGGAAAATGTGTCCAAAGTCCAGTTTTCCTGTTTTTTTGTCGTCCAGTGAGTGGAATCTCTGTACACGGTAATATGGTCTGCCACCCAGTGTGACGTCAGCATGGGATGGTGTACAGATCATGACATCACAGGGGACCGAAGCAAATACCGCGAGATTCAAAGATGGCGGGGAAATAGCCTTGGGCCGTGCAAGGCGGAAGTAGGTCACAGTGCTGAGAGATGGGAGACAATTTTCTAAATATTTTTCCGGGCATGTTGTTGAAGATAAAGGGATAAGTCTTCAGTATTTGATGAGTCAGTGTCATGACTCTGTACATCTGACTCCATTTTGGTAATTGAGCAGAAGTTTTAGAGAAATATCTAAGTGGGTTAACCGTCCTACCTCTTCAGCATTGTGACTTATTTACGGATGGCACGTTGACGTCATAAAAACGCTTTGGTTCACGGCTAAATAGTGATCCCGCACAAACCGCTTCGGCTCCCTATTGACTACTGCGGTAGTTGGCCTCCATGTTGTAGAATAATGGTAATGTAAAGTGAAACTACGCCAATATACCGGTAATATAAGCAACTACGGATAGAGCAGTGGTTTCCTCCCTCAATACATGCATGGGATTTCACTGGAAGTTTGAATGCTAATTAGGTCATTTTTGTGAATTGCACATAACAATTGAGAGAATTTTGTAGCATTAATTAATATGGGAGGGGGCGTTAGATTTAATGTCTGGTGGAAGTTATCCACCTATAAAATCCCTATGGTCCACGGAAGATAACTGTTAGTTGTATGCACAACTGGTCAGATGATGTAGATTGTGATATATACATGATGCATTTCATAATGAAAATTGATATTCTTTGATAGATATTGAAATTACCATAAATCCCCCATGTATGAGCTCTGGCTTATCTACTATAAAAAAAACCGAGGTGCAGCTTATAATCTAACCATAAAGAAACTATGAACACAGGGCGCCGTATATATGAGCGGTTTCTCATTAAGCTATAGTTCTAAACTGGTTATTTTCAAGACCCAGTTATGGCCTATATCCTTTGTCCCAGTTCCCAAAGTCAGGATGCATCTTATATGAAGATGTGCCTTATTCGTGAGGTTTTACGACAACAAAGTTATCTCTCATATATTTCAAATTGTTGATATTGTGTATATTTTCCAGTGCCTGCCCCTGACGTAGTTAGATCTGGTCCATATTTCAAATTGTTGATATTGTGTATATTTTCCAGTGCCTGCCCCTGACGTGGTTAGATCTGGAGTTCCTTCACATTATTTTCATGTTGCTGAATGCCGTAATGTGGGTGAGTCTGTACCACGCATCTACCACCGACCCTGGATTCCTACCACGCAATGTGCCCGAGTATGACCGCGCTATTAAAGAGGTAGGAAATATCTAGTTTTGTTTCCCCTTTTGCCATGTTAGCGATTAGAACAAAGCAAGTACATTGAAAAGGGAAGTTACTCTCTCACCATTGCCGTTATATAACTTTCAGCACTTTATATATTTACCATGTACCGTAATCTCCCGCATATAAGATGCAGTGCGCGTATAAGACGCACCCCTAACTTGCCAATGGCTGTTTCGCGTATAAGACGCACATCTTAAGGCTGAAATTTGTAAGATTAGTACATTTCTATAGTAAAAGTACCCCTCGTATAAGACGCACCCCCAACTTCAGATAATCCTATAAGACACACCAGGCACTTGTTTGGCGTAAAAGACGCGTCTTCTACGCGGGAGATTACGGTAATATTCCACTTCTCAGGTGCATGATAAACAGGTACATTGAATGATGCACCCAGCATATGGAGGCACATGTTTATTTGAGTTTTTGCCTTTTTTATTGTAGTAACGTTCTAAATATACCGCCTCTAACTTACCTAGACTTTTGTCCGAATACCTGCATGTATAAAAGGGTACCTTGGGCTGTTTTGTGTGTACAAGATACCGTTTATATTTTATAATATCCCAACATTCAAACCCAGTAATCAATACATAGAATGTCCAATACAACATTTTACTTGTCCGAACTTAAACCCCTGTGTTTTTGTAGGTGGCACATTACGATGAGTGGAAGCATGGACGGAACCCACTGAGTCGGTTATGTCACACGTGTCGGTGTGTCAAACCGATGCGATCCAAGCACTGCCGTGTGTGTAACCGATGTGTACGACATTTTGACCACCACTGTCCGTACATCTACAACTGTGTCGGTGTCAGAAACAGGTAAGGACATGATTAGTCAATTATAGCATTAATGTTGGAAATGTGGGAGGAGTATTATAGAAAATGAAAATCTAAATTTACGAAGAGCCATTAAGCTTAAAACTTTTCAGTACACAGTTTTGCATCCTCTTATATAAAATAAGACACCAGGAGAAAATCTTGTTTTAAGTATTAAAACAAGCATTCTCTGAAACTGATTCGTGTCTTAATATTTTGAGACGATTAAAATGGATTAGACCTGAAGTCATTTGCTGTCTCCAAGCAGAGAAATTTCATTTTGAAAATAAATCTTTATATCTATTCAAAAGTACTAGCCGATAAGACAAAACACTCCAATGGTGCTAGAATTCATTTCAAGAACGCGATTTATTATTTTAAAGCGTGGTTCGATTTCAGTGTCAGTAACACTTAATGCACACATGTGAAAATATTTTTCATGAAAAGTCTATTTAATGGTTATCTGCTGTATCCAATGTAATTCTAAGCTCAAAAAGGTCGGAGGGGAAATCATTTCACTTTCACCATTAAGAATAGAAGCATCTGTTTGATTGAGAAGATAAAGGTGGACAGGGGCTGTGCAGACTTCTCTTCCCCCTCCCTTTAGGCCTTGAGCCAGGAAGGAAAAAGTACCTTTGAAATCCAGTCATGCTTATAAAACTATGCAGTGCCTTTTGAAATTTCTACATGTCTGGGCTTACCAACTCACTTAGCTAGACATCCTGTTCACTTGGCTTAGTTCACATGTTAGGACATAGAGTACTTAAATGAGCAGATGGCCTCTAAGAACTATGCTTACTTAATGTGGGATATCTGTAAATTCCTAATAGTGTGGTAAATTTTGGTGATATTAATGTCTAGCAAAGTGAGCTGGGCCTCCCGAACACGAGGCAACTTTAAAAAGTATTGTCAGCTTCAAGACAAAAAAAAGAGAAAGAAGAAAAATTGGTACTCAGAAACCTTCCTGGCTCGGGGTCTACCTGTGTTCGACGTGTGTGGTGTTTCCTAATAAGAACTCACCCATACTACACATCCTAGGCTAAGTTCCTAATTCTAAGGTGTTCATGTAATATCTCTGTAAGTGTGAACACGTATCTGTAACTAGGTAACTACAGTGCTTAAGCCTTAAATGTCCATAAAGTGTATTAATGCACAATGCCCTCCGTCCTCATGGGTGTAAATCAATCCCATGGGAGCAGTATGATTCGCGATTGCGGCGCTGGCGCAGTGGCTCACCAGGGATGTATTCACAACTCACTACAAACGGACATGACGCATTAATGCACCATCGATCCTTTAGAGGGGTAATCTATTTCTATATAATTATAGTGCTGAAACTGATCATGGTCTTGTCCAATAAGGATGTCACTTGTTATTGGGAACTCTGATAGGTAGGATAAGGTAGCAGGTGTATATTTTTTGGCATCGGGCCAGTACAGTAGTATTCATCGAAAGGAAAGCCTGGTGTGGATTGTCAGTGATTTATGTAGACTTGTAAATAAATTGACCAACTGCCCACTACCTCAAGTGTTACAGATACCAGCTGTGTCCGGAAGCTATCAAATATATGTAGCGTGGGAAATGTCTCTTGTATAGGTATTTCTAGTTTGATGATGCAAAGCAGTTATATCTGTTAATACATATATCTTTAACATCCATGCGCTGTTTTAGCTCCATAGTACCACTTGTATAAGGGATATTATAGAAGTACGGAGCTAAGGTCAGGGAAGGTGTTATAGGCGAGAATTATGTTTTTTTAAACTGTAGAACAGTACCAAGCTGCTCAAACCCCAGATGGACCTTTAGGTGTTTGCCTCTCTGTGATTGTGTGAAAATGTGTAAACCATCTCCCTGACTTTAGTGTACTCTTTGTGTGGGACTTATCTCATTTATCAATTTAGAACACAAGCTTTGTCATTATTACGGGCTTCCCTAGCCCACTTAAAAGGGTCTACTTCTCCTCTTTCCTATCCCCTCGGATGTGTGTGGTGCACATATCCGTGGACACCGACACATTTCTCTGTGAAATTGTGTAATGTAGTTCTCACCATGAATATGACCTTAGCTGTCGAAATACCGTTAAACATCTACAAGTCACTCACTAGTGTCTTTATTACTCCAATATGATGCCGGTAGCAAAGCGAAAAGATTTAAACCTGCAAAATCCTGCCTCAGAATCCAACCAAATTTTGAGATTTGAAGTCAAAGTTGGCATCTAGTATTTTCTAGTGGCGGATCGACTTACAAGTGCACCTGAATCAAGTGAATAACAGAACTGTAGAACGCTATAGAGCTTCTCAAAAGTAATAGTGCATCCATGAGGGGAGTAGCATATCGTCGTTAACAACCAGCCTTATAGATTTGGAGAAGGCCATATACCCCTAACCCCTTTACAAGACCCTTATTCAAGGTCTACCTTTCAGCTTTTTGAATAATATTTCATGACTCCATACCCCTGGCTTTTATACAGCACCGGTGCTTATTCAAAAAATGGTGTTTAAACAGGACAATACGCTAGTAACTGTGTATTCTCTATAGAGTTCTAAGTTTAGTTTAAGATAAAGTACTAAATTGATAGTGTTGACTGTTGAAATTAGGTGTGTATATAGATCAGCCAAGTGTCCCTATGGACCCCCTTATACCTCTCCCTTCTACAGAACCTCTTTTGTCTCTTGCAGAGTCTGGTTTTTCATGTTTGTGAGCATGGTGTTCTTGAATTGCGTCATCTCACTCTACTTTTCCACCGAGATGCTACGGATAGGGGGCTTTGACTGGCTCGTTATATTTGGTATAACGATGCTAGTATTAGGCATCTCTATAGCGGGCATGGTATCTACGTGTTCGGTAAGTTTGGCGGAGATATGCCATGGAAGAAAACCATCATGAATTGCCATTCATTTTTGTGAACCTGAAATGCAGTGTCATTATTTGGGAGAGGTGTATGATGAAGGAACAAAAAAGTAACTAACAAAAAAATAAGTGGAAAAATATAATTCCACAAAAAGGTGTCAAACACAACACATATGGTGCAGAACCCAGGGCAGCAGAAACAACACATGAACATTCTTACACTACGTGAAACACTATGTGAAGCAACAAAAGATTTATATCATCCACCAAAAAACAGTTAATGGTGGACACAAATCCAACATAAATTAAACTTGTTCACCAAGGTAAAGAGTCGGAACAAAGCGAAACAATTCTAACAACTCAGAATAACCTTGTTACTGTAATCAGAAGGGAAGTGTTTATTGAATTCCTTGAATTGCTTCAAGACTTTCTTCCACTTTGGTCAACTCCCCCTTTTCTGACTTTTTGTCTTCAATGCCAGTTATGGTGCTGTGGTTGTCTATTGTTGGTGTTCCCTGTGAACAGATAGCGCCCATGTGAAGGACTCCAGAAGCATATTCTTTGGACAAATAGTCCCCAGCTTCTGCCTAGTTTGTCTCCTGCAGAATATCGATCTTTAGACTGCTCTCCATGGAGTCTACAGTGGCCATTAGATATTTCCATTTTCCATGAAATGTTTTCCAAAAGCAGCAGCCACTGCGGAGTGGGCATACAAAGGAAAAACTATCAACATCTTCAATATAAACTAATCTTGTCATAAATCAATTGTATTTCAGAGTAACCTTTCTGATTTTCTGCACGGCATTCACCGCCATTGCTTTGATAACCGTCAAGTTTACTCTTGCTGTCTGGGCGATAGACGGTAACTCCTGGTACTTCTACTATGGGTCTGCCATAGGTGCATTCTTTTTGGCAGTTGCTGTAGTTCTAACAACGACAGCCGTAAGTCGTAGTAAAACTAGAAAATCAGTCACTCATTTGCTCTTTTTTATATACTAGAAGTGATTGGCCATTTGATTCAAGCCATTTTGTGACTATCAGCAAATATTTTGATTTGGCATACACATTGTCTCAGAGTTTAGTTTGCTATTATCAACATACTCGATATCTTTCCATAAATGCTTTTGATGCGCCTTGCTCATTTTTCTTGCTCGCTTTGCATGGCAGGACTTTTTAGTATTGCACATTAGAAATCACATATCTATCCAAGTCTCACCAAAATGAATATATGATCTTCATAGTTAGAAAACGAACATAGATAACACAGGAAGTGGATAACAGCTGGTGTGTTTTGGTTTGTTCACATGCTACAAAGTGTCCATATCACCGGGCTATCATAGTTAAACCCTACTTGGTTATCACAAAATGCAGACATAATGCCAAGAGAACAAAACACTACAATGTTTTTCCAACCCAACTATTAATTCCACAAAATATAAAGCTTCTTAGCCCTAGGACAAGCTATGCAATAACATAAAAAAAAATCAAAAGATAGAAAACCAGATTCTTTGATGATAAGTAAAATAGTAGATAGCTCAGAATGATGCTCACACGTGGATTGTTACAGTAAATGAGCCACCCTGAAGCAGCAAAGGTTACATTGGTGGTCACCAGTTGTCAAGACTTAGCTGCTCAGATTGAAAGTCACTATTACCGTAATCTCTCGCCAGTCTGTCATAGTATGACTTACAGGGAGTGTAACATATCAAAAGGAAGGTCTTGGTGTCCTCCTTGTGGTTCCAGGGAGAACTAAAAACGGTAGGTATGGTTTTTATTCTTGAGAGATGATAAACATGAGAGGGGTGTTATTGGCTGTCATGTTTTGAAATATAACAATCATTGGTTGTTATGTTGTTGTTTTTCTAATTGGAGAGATATTGGTTGGCATTTTTTTTGTGTTATGGTAAACATTGGTTCTCATGATTTGTGAGGGGAGAAACATTAATTTTTTAGATGAGTGATGGTTGTTTACGAGGTTTACTAAGTTAATCTTTGTCAATATGATGAATATTGGATGTTTTGATTGTCAGAGGAAAAGCATTATTTTTCCTGTGTGTTTTTTTAGATGTACTTCGGTTGCCAATTTCTTTGATATGATAGGTATTGGTTGCTATATTTTGTGATAGGAAATACATGAGTTTGTGAGAAGACATACATTGGTTTCTTAACTTTAATGAGCAGAGAGGCATAAACCATCATGGTTCTGTGATATGATAGACACTGGTTGTCATGCTCTGTGATCAAAATCATTGGTCATAATCATGTTTTGTGATATAATGGGCATTGGTTGTCAAGTTTTGGGATATGATGGACATTTTCATGTTTTGTGAGAAGAAAGGTAGAGAGTGTCATGTCTTTGTGATATGACAGACAATAGTTGTCAGGATTGGGATATGATAGACATTGGTTGTCAAATATATGTTAGATATTGGTTGTCAAGTTAAGCAGCCTCCCCTCAGACTCAAAACACCTTTTGACCAAAAGAAAAACAGCCGCTGATGTTTGGAGTCACTCACTAACACCTTAACCAGTTACTAATAAGACTAACCAATTAATTCCTTTCAGAGTGAACTTTATGACCTTCTCGGTGTGCTTCACCACAATAGCCCTGATTAGCGTCAAGTTGATCCTTGCTGTGTGGGAACTTGAAGGAGACCGCTGGTACCTCTACTATGGCTCGGTCTCGGGCGGCTTCTTTTTGGGACTTACTCTGTTTCTAACAACAAATGCCGTAAGTCCTAACCACCACAGCAGCAGCAAATCTCTGTCACAAGCCTCACAAATATTGTTTTGTTTTTATCGCCCAATATCAATTAGCTGTTATTTTGATGTTCTGCTGGAAGCTTCTAAGAATACCTTTTATTTTATTTTCCTCAGATCATGTTTGTGGCTTTTTTTCCCAATAATTTTTCTATGCATTATATCATTATAGGTGTGCTAATATTTTTGCATGAAAGAAACTTTTGCGGTTAACAGCTGCCCCAACTCACAGACCCTTCCCTAATTATCGCTTCGCTTTCCAGAATTACTTTTCTTCTTAGCACCATCTCATATGTGCCGTTGGCAGTGATCGGTGCTATATTTATGCACAAGGTGTGGCAAATTGAAGGACCTAGGTGGTACCTCGCCTTGGCAATCCCGCATTTCTCCTTCTCATTCGGAGTCACATTTGCCGTATCTTGTACAACAGTGAGTAGGGTAGAACAGATTTACTGTGTGAACAGAGGTGTGGATAAGTGACTTTTGTAACACTACTAAAGTACAGCTCAATACTGACATAAGGGGATGATACATAAGTGCATTATGTCCATTGGTCCGCATGATACACCAATGAAGTGCTGCCAAGTCGGTTCACCAGCAGCTCATGCCAAGTTTCTGGGAGTATAGCATCCCTGTAGCATCAGCATGGGGAGTGAACGTAGTCATGGTGTTTTACCCATCAGGGTTACAATCATGCATGATGAGGACAGATAGATATGATGCATTAATTGATGCACTATCGGCCCTTAAAGTTAAAGGGTTAAACTTGAGAAGGACATACACTTGCCAAGGGCAGGCCTTTTACCATAATCTCCGGCGTATAAGGCGCAGCCCGCGTATAAGGCGCACCTAGAGTTTTGGAAAATTCTCAAAAAAAATGAAAAATTCATAAATTTGGTTCTACTGAATGAATTTTCAAAAGTTCAAAAACCCATGTGTAGCTTGGGCCACCCCGGACCCTCCTGGGCTCCCTTATGTCCTATTATGACCAAGGGGGCATGTAAGATATCAAAAGAAAGGTCCCCCATGTGGATCCATTGAGAACCAAACCCCCCCCCCCCCTGTATAAGACGCGCCTTATACGCGGGAGATTACGGTAATATGTATTAATAAATCTTAAGAGTTTGAAAATAATATTGACAAGAGACTATTAGTATCGTTTCATTACCTTTATAGCTCTGGTATTGATGTGTTGGAGAGAGTGTCAAAATTGTCAATTTAGTCCTTAAATATGTTAACTCTGTTTGTGTTATCATCTGACTAACTTATTCCTGATAATGTCTGTATTCCATAAATATCCTTAGTCATGTCCTTGATGTTGGCTTAGTGTAGGATTGTTCAAACTGATTTTGATGTAACTCATGCTTAACTAATAACTATTCAAACCCTTATCTGTCTGCCTCCTCTCTGTCCAGCCTCTGTGATCTATCTGCATTGAGTCAAAAGTATCATCCATGTGCATACCGTGCAAAGTAACTTAGCATTTTCCCCATTAAACTTTCATTTCAGAATTACTTTCCTTTGCTTTACGCTGAGCTTCTTTGTGGTGGGTAGTATTGCGATGCTGCTCACGATAGTCACGATGCGGATAGAAGGCCTACAGTGGTACTACATTCTGGGTATACCAGAAGGCGCCTTTTTCCTCTTTGTTTCTTCATTCATATCAGGCCAGACAGTAAGTGAAATAAAAACCCGGACTGACCAAAATTGATGATATAGTGCCAATCATGTACAGTAAATCTGACAATGATTTAAAGATCATTATTACATATCTTCGGAACCCAATTCAATTTGCTACAGGTCCAGGCCACCCAGCTTAGCTTCAGAATCCTGTGAAATGTACAGCATCATTGGTAATAGCATAAACTCGTATTGTTGGTAGTACTGTTATCACATCACATGATCTCCTAGTTATGAAGGTGACCCAGATGCCTAGCAAAATGGTTTGGGTTGCCACAGCTCTAATAATCATTTTGAATTTTGTCATACTCCCATTTGTCCCAATTTGTTAGTCCAAAGGTCTTAGCATGGAGAATTTCTTATTTCTGTCTTTGTTAGTCTAAGGATTTTATGCTGATTTGATGATCCATTTCAATTAGATGACCTTGTTCAAGATTTTGCATCCTTTCTGCAGGGCTTTTAACTGTGTGTCATATGATACCTGTAGGCTAATGTTTCATGGTATCATATGATGCACCAGTGTAGCATTGCAAGTACTTTACTAACTCTGCATTGGTGCATCATGCCAATCCTACAGGTATAATGGGGGGAACCGGTGAGTTATTTGTCAGGGCTGCATACATGTACTTTGGTAACCAAATGGCACCATAGGGGCTTGTAAATGGTTAAAATGACTGGTGATTATGAAGAAGTGTAACTCATTATGGGGAATCTGTCAGCAGTTACAGATCAAGCACAGAAACCATCCAATCTAACGTGGTTAGAGTGAAAGTTTGTCATGTAATAGAAATGTCTCTTTTTCCTGACTGGACAAACTGTATAGGCATGTCATGGCATTAAAGTGTTGTGTTCTTAAGGACTTGAATTAAGCAATTCTCTCTGAACAAGGCGAAGTATGTAACTATTGTGTTGTTTGGTCTTGGTCTGTGGCTTTAGGGTTGGATTTTTTGAAGTCTTATAAAGGCTTTAAAATTCATTTCTTGATGAAACAGTAGTTGCTATAAATCATGTGCGGTCCCATGTATTACTTGAAATAAGTATAGAATCATTAGCCCTTTAAGGGACTAATGCATTTATGAATCATTCCTATAGGATGTCATGGTGCACCAATGAAGAGCAAGGAGTTCTGCTTGCCATCATTTTATTGCTCCATCATACCTATCCTCCAGGAATGTACCCTCCAGGATCATATCAACCGAAATGGGTTGGTATGATTCATTGATGTGTTAGAGGGTTAAAGGTTGAACTGATTCTGTGGTATAGACAGCCATATTGAGAAACCGCATTGGGCGATCATCTCGTCCCCTTCAGGTTATTCCCATTCCTCTGATCCTGCCATTCTGATGCTGTTCCAGATCTACCGCGTGACTCGCATTTTCCATGTTTCACATCCTTTCTGTTCGACTGCCGCCTTCTCATCACATATACACAACCCAGTCACTTACACTAGACTATACTTCAATGCATTCCAAACCTCACAATGTGTTTGACACTGCTCTGTATTAGTTTCTTAAACCAGGAATTATTGAATGACTACAAGGAGTTGATCTCAGATCACTTCATAGTGCCATCAAAATGCAGAGTGATAAATTCTGCTGTTGACATGTTGATTTCACAACAACTATTATCTGATCTGTTTCATCATTTTCCTTCATTATATTACCTCTCTAATTAGATGTAGAGATTGTGCAGTCTTTGAGTTTAATTGGATTTTAACCGATTAATGGATTTTAAACAGTTTTTTTTAAACATGCATTATCATTGAAATACATAGGACAAGAGTCTAGGCATAGAAAGTACAAAAATATAGATTTTTAGTTTTAAAGATCTATAGTTATACTCATCTCATTTAATATGTAGTCATCAGGTCTATTATCATACATGTATGGTCACTTGTGGGTAAAAGAAAAATATGAAATTAAAAATAGATGATTTTCATTTCTTCCATATACATATATACTCACAATTTCTTTCCTATTGCTGATAGATCATTTTTGAATTAATGCAATGTCTTCTTTTTCCTTCCTAACCCGACCCCACCAGATTTACCACATGCTTGTTAACTTGACGACTAACGAGCGAATCAACCATCGGCGTTACGAGTACCTAAAAGACGGTAAAGGCAAATACTACAACCCATACAACCGTGGATGGAAAAACAACGTACTGGAATTCTTCCACCTCAAGGCTGGCCTGAATGAGGACCAAGTTGGCTTCCTCAACGTGAATGTAGTCTGAGCGATTCGTCCAATGCTCGTTATTGATTATTGGAGGTTATGTGGCACTAGATTCCATGTGGTTGTCTCTATGTGATATAAAGGGGACCAGGGGTAGATTTATTGGTTAGTGTGAATGTCTTACAAAGATGCCACTTTTCTTGGTTTACCAGGAATTCCTGGTTTTGATTCCAAGATTTCTGTATCAATTTATGTTAAATTCCTGGGAAAATGTGACCAAAGTCCAATTTTCCTGGTTTTTGTAGGTCAGTGAGTGGCATCTCTGGTCTTATACTCCCCAGGCCCTCCAGTGCTAATCCTCTTATTGGTCGCAGAGTAAATGACACAGCTGCATTCATGCATCATGTCAACCCTATGGCATTGATACATTCTCATAGGGTCAGCATGATGAAGTAATGCAGTGCTGGTGAGTAGACTCACCAACACTGCTTGAGTGCATCATGGCACCAAAGGAACATGAACCTTTGGGCATCATGCAGCAGGTAAAGATGTTGGTGCATTTTAAACTGCCACCAAAGGAGAGGCTTGGTTAAGCTGAAAACTAGAAAACCCATTCCATGATAACCTACTACAAATTCTAGACACCAGTAAATGACAAATGATACATAAGTTGCGAGACCATGAACATTGTTAGACTGCAAAACATGTATGCAAAGTCTATGATCCACTAGAAATACCAGTAGATTTGAAGCATTAGCAGTAAGCAGTGCATAAGGCATAGTAAAACCAATACCTTTATTACATGTATTGAAATAGTCAAATGTCAAATAAGTATCAACTAAAGACGTAAATGTAATTTGACAACCAGCTAGCACTTGCTGTCATAGCAATACTTGTTAAGAGGCATCATTATTGAAGAATGTCTCCACCTACCTGGACAGAAGATATTCTGTATTAGAGTATAAAAGGACTTTTGAGTCAAATAGTCAAATAACTATAGTAGTCAAGCTTACCCAAAGTTCTGTTGCTAAATGGCACCTGATTTTTAGCCTATTTATCATTTTTTGGTCTTTTCAAAATTTCCAAAGAAATATTTTCAGTATGAACTTAACTCATAGTAGACCTCCTTTCAGGGTCCTCGAATTGAAAGTTCTTCTCCTTTGGCACGGTCGCTTTTGATCCTTCATTACAGAGATTCTAGTGGAAGGGAATGTTGTGGGGTCAGTGTTGGATATAACTGAGACTAGTATGATACAGTACCCAGCGTACATGGGGACCCAATGTATAAGTTGCACCTATAGTTTGTGGAATTTTCAAAAAGAATTAGACACGCCTACCTACCTTCTGTTCTAAACAATGGATTGTTGAAATTCAAAACAGTTCCCCTTGTGGATTTTGCTATAACTGAATCCTTTTGTATTCATTGCACCTTAAACATGGGGTACTGTAATAGTATTATAATATAGGGATGTAAATACTGTAGTGTACCTAGAGTAGTAAGAGTGTTGGCTAAGTGATGTAAAATATATCATACACATCAAAATATATGTGAATCAAAAGGTAAAAATGAAAGTATATATATATACCTGAGTGAGTGTGGACTGTGTGTGTATTAACCCATAAGCTGTGTGGATTAAATTTGTAGTTTCTCCATCACCATGCTTATACTTGAAGGGCTGCATAGTGCTTTAATTCTGTAGGCCCTTTTTCATGGTGATGTGTTAACTTGTTAGTATTTAACTCTTAGTGCTGCATTTATGCATCATGCTAACCCTATAAACATATGGGGGTGATACACCCTGAGTGGTTAGCTTGATGCACCAATGCAGCAGCCTGATACACCAGTCCTAGCAGTGCATTGGTGCATCATGATGCCATATGGACATGAAGCCTAAACACTTTAAGGGCTGCTAATGTATATTAGTGCATCTTGCCTATTGGTGGGTCATGCCGACCCTCTGGGATTGATTTAACCCAACAGGGTTGGCATAAATGTACTGAGTTACTCTCCAGGGTTGTATTCATGCATTATGATAACCAATAGTCATGATGCATCAATGCATTATCAGGCTATAAGGGGGTTAATGTGTCATGCCAACCTTAAAGGGTTGAGATACTAATCATGTGTAGACTGGGAGAGCTATCATAGTTAGCTTGTCACTATATTAAATCACTGTTGGTTGGACAGTGGTCACATTGTACAACTTGCTATGTTTCCTGGTTTACCAGGAATTCCTGGTTTTGTTTACTTAAGAGCTCTATTCTGAATTATGTTAGTTTCCTGGGAAAATGTGTCAGAAATCCTGTTTTCCTGGTTTTTGCCAGACAGCGAGTGGCATCTCTGGTATACACTAAATGAGAGAATAGTGCAAGTTGCTTCATACCCTCTCATTGTTTGTCCCAGCTATGGTTCTTCTTAGCTAACTCAAGTCTTTGTCTACCGCCATTGTTTGGTATATACATGTGTATATGATATAACGTAATTTTAGCTAAAGCAAAGTATGTTCATACCACAAAAAGATAGAGTGCATTGTCCGCATTTTCTGAATATGTTGGCTTTGCCACAAATTGGTTAGATTTTTGAATGAAACCATACATGTGAGTTTGGGGTAATGTGTTGAGAGACTATTTATTTTTATCATATATTTTCCTTGTGTCTTCTGATTTTCTATTTTTGTAAGATATATTAGACAAATTTGTTATATTTTATAGTTAGTGATCAGATGCTAGAGATTTCTTGACTGCAAAATGGTTGTGCAAAAGTTGTATTGCTCCACCATTGCCTGTGATGTATAGTAATGCTAAACTATGGAGATTTAAATGTTAAATTGCTACAACTTTTTCTGAGATATGTTTAAATGTACAGAGAAATGAAATTATCAGTCACTTTGAAGGAAGCACTCCTCACTATATATCTATTTAAAACCCCAATGAATCTACATGATACCTTTCAGAGATCATCTTCAGCGTTTAGCACCACATTCACTAGATTGAGAGGTTACTGAAAACTCAAATTGAAAGCTGGCTTTAAGCTGAAATGTAATTAGAAATGGAGGACAGTTTTTTTTCAATTTAGGTTATAAGCATTGGTTGTTTGTTAAATCTGTAGACAGACACCTTTACAAAAGATCACAATTTTATCAAATTCAATATATTCATTGTAATGTTCACCTTTAAAGTGAATTGAAAGACTCATTCCATTACTGTGTGTCCATAGCTGTTATCAATTAAGATATCTATATTTCAGCTTGTAAATGTATGTAGTGTTCTCTCAATGGCTTGAGGTGTAACTTTCAACTTGTAAATGAACTCTTCTCAGAAGCTGCTACTTCACCTCGTTTCTGCTGTTATGCAAGTGTATATTGTTCATCATTTGTATGTTTCATAAGATCATATGCACAGGCCTAGAGTATTGTTATTTTTTCTAAATGTGATACATGCCCTTCTGCTGTAGGTTGTTTCCTGCTCAAACTAAACCAACTGGAGAATGTCTATGTAAATGTAGCTTAAGATCATGGAGATGGAGATCATAACCATTTTACAGTCCAATTTGAATTTGACTTGAAAAGAGTTATAGAAGACGAATATGGGTCCCCTCATTTTCAGTCATTTTGGTGGTGCGAATAAGTTTAAAAAAAGATGGAAATGTTATAAGAGGCAGAATTACTTAATGAATTTGTAGTGCCATTAAAGGAGGAAATGTAGGGATCTTGCAGTAAAAGGTATTTCAGTACCAACTATTGTAAATTTTGAGTAATTGTCTATATTTTACAGAGTCAGTTGGTTGGCAGCCATAAGACGCTTTTTGCCTGCAATGATGAAGGTATATGATGTTGATCCATGTATCAACTTTCCCGCCTTTTTTGGCAATGTGGTGCGAATAGGGTAGTTTTGGCGGGAGTTATGTGAATAGTGGATTGGTGGTGCCAGTAACCTGGGTCAGTGAGTGCTGATGTCAGATCACAAGCTAGACTTGCTCAAGGTTATTGATTTATTTCTTTTCGAGTTACGAGCAATGCACATTGCTGCCCTATATTATAGTCAATTCAGTGCAGTCACTCAGCTATACAATTTATATATACCATAAGAGTGCCTGGTGTATTATATATTGGTGTAAGAGTCTGTTTTCCATCAATCATTTGTAGACTAAGGTAATCCTTCATCACATGTCTAGTAGTGAGTGGTATTCACAAATATATTTTATAAACTGAGAAAGCTGTTTGTCTGTTCTGTGCTTTCATGAGCAAAAATAAAGAAATGAAGAAATTTATAGCAGTTGCATTTTCTCACAATATTTAAACCTACTGTTAAGTTCTGTGTATAAGCTACACCCTCGGCACACACCCCCTTTACCAAATATGGTAAGCTATAAGCTGCACATGAGACTTGAAAGTTGAAGGTTTAGTAGAGAGATCTCTTTTGTGTGTCAATTGCATCATCTCAATCTATTGTGCCACTGATCTGTCATAGCTATGAGTGCATGGATAGTTGTCTCTTGCTGACAATAGGATTAATGTCTGTGGCCATGAACAAGTCTTCTGCTGGCCGTAGGATTTTACCATACCCCTTAGACATTACGGTATTATGGTTCTTTTGAGCCACAGTTTCGGATAAGTGCCAGGGGTAGAGGTGTATTGACAACAATCTTAGGCATCAAAGTAGTATTCAAATAAGCGCCTGTCACAAATACAGGCTCGGGGTTCAGTGGTATTCCTCAATATGTTCCTGGGCTTCTAGCTAAATGGACTACAAAGCTTATTTCCCTCTGGCTCATTACTCTATTTTGGTATAAATAAGGGTCCATATTCGCAGGATAACTGGGAGGACCTGGCAAGCCCCCTGACTGTCAGGTTATAAGGACATTTATCTTTGGTAGATTTAGCACCAACAGGAGGATGGTACCCTCATCCCTTTGAAAATGTCATTTAGGGCTATAAATCGTGTAATAAAGCTTCTGTTTTCAATTCAATACCATGGAGGAGGGGTGCCTAGTCTGGTTTATCTACACTACTTTAAAGTGGCATTAAATGTAACCACAGCTCTAAGTCCCCCACAGAGAAGCCATTAGGAGGATTCCTCCGTTCTCAGATTTGTCAGATGCTAAGGATTTCGTGTAGTTTGGTGGTCCACTTCAATTAGATGACCTTGATTAAAATTCTTTGTCATTTCAGCATGACTTTTAAACATTGAGTGCCACATGATGCCTTTATGTTAATGTTTCTTTGCCATCATGATGCACCAATGTATCAAGTGCTTTGCCAGCTCTGAATTGGGGCATCATGCCAGTCCTACAAAACTGTATTTACTCTGTATCTGATAGGCATTTCCCATGGCTGCATTTATGTATCTTGGCAACCAAATAGTAGGATATAGTAGGGCTAGTAAATGGTCAAAACTGCTTATCATGAGGAAGTGTGACTCATTATAAAAAATCTGTTGGCAGTTACAGATCAGGCACAAAAATCAACCAATCGAGCATGGATTCAACCAATCAAGCATGGATTGAGCTCAAGTTTGTCATTTAATAGAAATGGGACAGAATGTTTTCCATGAGAGTGTAGCTCTTATGGTTGTGTAGGTTTGTCATGGCATTAAAGTGTTGTGTTCCAGAGTAATTTCACCAGATCTATAGTTATAACCTTCTCATTGAATTTTAAATAGTCATCAGGCCTCTCATGATACATGTATGGCCACTTGTAAGTAAAATAAAAAGAATATATTATTAATAGTTTTTCGACAACAAGTGGGAAAAATCAACCATCAGCGTTACAATTACCTGAAAGATGGCAAGGGTAAATACTACCCATACAACCGTGGATGGAAAAACAATGTGCTGGAATTTTTCCACCTGGCTGGCCTGGACGAGGACCAAGTTGGCTTCCTCAACGTGAGTCTGAGCAATTCACCCAATGCTCATCATTAATTAATGTTGGGAGATGTGGCAAAAGAGTACATGTGGTTGTCTCTACGTGATATAAAGGGGATCAGGGGTATATTTAGTCGTGTATTTGCCAGGCCCTCCATTGCTGAGCCTCCTATTGGTGACAGAGTGAATCAAAGCTTTATCTGCAATTGATGTTGCGATGGATCATTGCAGCTGTGGTGATTCTACTTGACACAGCTGCATTTGAGCATCATGTTGACCTATGGCATTGATACACTCCCAAAAGGTCAGCATGATGCACTAATGCAGTGCTGCACTGCATTAGTGCATCATGACTACCAAGGAACATGAACCTTTGGTCATTATGCAACAGTTAAAGACATTGGTATGTCTAAAAGTGCAGTGCCACCATAGAAGAAGCTTGGTTAGGGTAGAAACGAGAAAAACCATTCTGTGGTAGCCCACTAAGAATTATTGTTGACAAATCATACAAAAAGAGTTGTGAGACCTATGAAAACTTTTCAGCCTGTAAAACATATATATGTTAGGTCTAGGATCCACTAGAAATACAAGTAGGTTTGAAGCATTAACTGTAATTGATAAGGCATAGTAAATTCCACAAATGCCACTACTATTGAACGAGTGAAATACAAAACTAGTATCAACTAAAGATGCAGTGTAATTTGACATCAAGCTAGCAGATGATGTCATAGCAATACCTGTGAAGAGGTATCATCATTGAAGGAGGTCTCCAACCTACCTGAACAAACATTAAGATATTCTGTACTGGTGTATGAAGGGAACTAGTAGTCAAATAATCAAAGCACTGTAGTAGTCAAGCTGAGCAAAAGTTCTTTTGCTAAATGGCACCCTATTGTTAGCCTATTTTAGCTCCCTTTTCCAAAAAAAATATTTACAAAGCGTAATTCAGAGTCCTTGATTTGAAGGTTTTTTTCTTCTTTGGCATTGGTTGCTTTTGTTCCTTCATTCCAGGGATGCCAGCAAAAAGGAATGTTATAGGGTTAGTGTAGGATATAACTGGGACTGCTATAATAAGATATCCAACATATATGGGGACCCAATGCATAAGATGCACCTATAGTTTGTGAACTTGTCAATGATGAAAAAGAATTAGACACCTACCTTTTGTTCTACCCAAAGGGAGTGGCGGATTTAGAGGTGGGGGCGCGGGGGTGTGTGCCCCCTCCTTTTTGTCAGTACTTAAGAGTTTAAATGCATATTTTACACAATAAAGTTTGCTCAAAATGGGGGTGCGTCCCCTCCTTTTGGGCCATGCCCCCTCCTTTTTCAAATCATGGATCCACCACTGAATGGATTGTGAAAATTTAAAAAGATTCCCTTGTGGATTGTGTTCTAGCTGAATTCTTGTGTATACATCAATCCTTAAACACAGGGTACTGCGATAGTATATATATATATATATATATATATATATATATATATATATATATATATATATATATATATATATATAGGGATGTGCATATAGGGATTAAATACTATAGTATACCTGGCGTAGTAACGGTTTTAGCTAAGAGATGTAAAATATATCATCCCCTCTGAACACTTTGTTGCATGCCTCTAGCACGCCATCACTGATGAAATTTGGACCTTAATGCTATAGGAGGAGGGCGTTTTCATCAGCTATTGCTGCGTGTGACATCATGACTTCATGACCTACTTGGACCAGAAAATGAGGCTCGCTTCCATCAGCTGACTGTAGCTGTACCCTGCTTGCAATCAGCTGCCTGTTAAAAACTTCCATAGCATTATGGTCCAAATTTTGTCACTGCTGCGAGCTTCAGGCACATGATTTCTGTCCACAGGGCTGATATATCACACACATCAAAATATATCTGAATTGAAAGGTAAAAATGAAAATCGTATTCCTGAATGAGTGTGGAAACATGTATATCTCTGTGTGTATTAACTCAGAAGCAGTTTGGATTAATTCTGTAGTTTCTCTATTATCATGCTAATACATGAAGGGCTGCATAGAGCTTTAATTCTGTATGCCCCTTGGTAGTATTTAACTCCCAGCACTGCATTTGTACATCATGGTAACCCTATTTTTATGGGAGTGATACACCCTGAGGGGGGTTAGCTTTATGCACCAATACGAATGCATATCAGTGAATATTGCCTATTGGTGGGTCATGCCGACCCTCTGGGATTGCATTGACCCCACAGGATTGGTATGAATATACCAAGGTACTCTCCAGGGCTGCATTCATGCAACCATCTGTCATAATGCTTCAATGCATTATCAGGCTTTATACCACGATTTCTTAGTTACTCAGTGCTTTTTGGTGGATATTCCCAACCACATATCTGTCGATATTGCACACCTTATAGGCTGTAACATCAATTTTGTAAGGCGTGGGGTTATCCATGGATAACCCGCACCCTGTGCAGTTATCCATGGCTCAGCCGTGAGAGGTCCGCGGATCGAATCCCGGCCCAGACGCGTCTTTTTTCGCCGTGTGCACTGTCGCTGTCCGCTGCCAGGCGAGGAGGTGTATTATACACAACCATAACCGCGAGAAGCATCTTTTTTCGCCGTGTGCGCTGTCGCTGTCCGCTGCCGGGTGATGAGGTGTATGTACACTATTTTTCGCCGTGTGCCGCTGCCAAGGCTAGCCGAGACGGGCGCTGTCACTGTCCGCTGCCGGGCGAGGAGGTGTATGTACCTGTGTACACACACTATGGCTGGCTTTGAGTCCTGGGGAGGGGGAATAATTTTTGTTTTCAACTTGAATTTATTGGTATTCTATTGATTATTTATTGGTTTCGTGGTATAAAATAAGTAGTCAATGGATAATTCATGACTCGTGTGTGTTAGCGAAGGCTAATAACACTCGGTCTACGGCCTCCTGTCATTATCCTTCACTAACACACACTCGTCATGAATTATCCATTGCTTACTTGTTCAATAAGGGGTTGTTAATGTATCATGCCAACCTTACAGGGTAGAGTTGCTAATCATGTGTAGACTGAAAGAGCTATCCTAGTTGGCTTGTCACTATATTAAATCACTATTGGTTGGACAGTGGTCACATTGTACAACTTGTGGGTACACAATAGGGCTAAATGAGAGAATAGTGCCACTACAAGTCTTTATCTACCTCTATTGTTCGGTAAATACATGTGTATATGATATAATGCTATTTTAGCCAAAGCTTAGTATGTTCATACTCCAAATATAGAATGCATTGAACACTATTTCTGAAAACTAATATCAAGAGATAATGTTGCCTTTGCCACAAATTGGTTAGATTCTCAAATGAAACCATATCAGATTGGGGTTAAGTGTTAAGAGACTATTTATTTTCATCACATAGTGCTCAGATGCTACAGATTTCTTGACTGCAATATGGAATTTTTATGCATAGTGTTTAGGCGTGTATCTTGGTTGGTATCATCATGGGCTAAACATTGACATTATAAATGAGAAAGGTGTTAGGCTCTGGAAGTGATGTTGTCTTTCCCCATTATTGGCTGTGATGTAAAGAAATGCTTAATTATGGAGATTTGAATGTTAATTCGCTACTATTTTTTTTTTAATAGTTTTAATAAAACTCAAATTAAAAGCTGGCGTTAAGCTGAAATGTAATTAGAAATGGAGGAATTGTTTTTATTCAATTCAGGTATAAGTGTTGATTATTTCCGGATGGTGATGTTTGAGCGAGTATTGCATGTTACAGTAACATTTATATTGTTATAGACATTTGCACAAAAGTTCACCACATGTAATTCAATTCAATTTAGAATCTATGTTAAAACTGTAGACAGGCACCTTTATAAAAGATCATAATTTTGTCAAATTCGATATATTGTAAACCCTTAATGTGAATCTAAAACTCATGGCATTACTGTGTGTCTATACCCAGCTAGCACAACTCGTGCAATTTACATGATTCTTACGTGAAAACTCATGTGATTTACGTAAGAAAGACATTATTTGGATGAGTTGTGCTAGCAGGGTAGCTGGTATGAATTAGGATATCTAAATACCAGCTTATGTATCTACTGTTGTCTCAATTGTGTAAATGAACTCAATGTAGCTTAACATGGAGATGCATTTGTTTTACAATCCAATTTACATTGATATAGTAATAGTGCAGTCACTCAATTCTACAATTTATATATATATACCATAAGACTGACTGCCTGGTGTATTATATATTGGTGTAAGAGTCTGTTTTCCATCAATCATTTTGTAGACTAAGGTAATCCTTCATCACATGTCTAGTAGTGAGTGGTATTCACAAATCTGTTTTATACACTGAGGAAGCTGTTTGTCTGTTCTGTGCTTTCATGAGCAAAAATAAAGAAATGACGAAATATACCGTATTTCCCCGTGTATAAGACCGGGCTTATATAAGCATTGTGTGTCAAATTGAACGGGTTTATACATGAAGCAGGCTTATAAAAAGGGCAGGCTTATATTCCTTTAGCTAACGAAACCCTGTGGTAGCTCCTTAAACTTTCTGCTAGTCTTACTTAATTAGTTGAGAATTTGCCACTATTTACTTGCAATTAATGGTGTGTCTCTCTTTAAAATGATTTTATACATAGTGGTGATGGAATGACATTAATAACTGAGAGAATTATCTAAAAAATCCAAGTTGAAGTGGAGATACAGCCTTAAATGTTAATCACTTTGGACAAATATTGTTTCCCCCGGGCTTATACACGGGGCCCGGCCTGTATTACAATAAGGAGCATTTTCCCCAGGTTTATACACGGGGCAGGCTTATACACGGGGCCCAGCTTATACACGGGGAAATACAGTATAGCAGTTTCATTTCCTCGCTGTATTGAAACCTACTTTTAAGTTCTTAATCGGCACACACCCCCTTTATCATAATATTATATCGAAAGCAATAATTAAGCTGCAGATGTGACCTGAAAGTTTTAGTAGAGATACCTCTTTTGTGTGTCAATTGCATCATCTCACTCTACTGACATGTCCATGTGCCCATGGATAGTTGTCTCTTGCTGACAATAGGATTTATATCTGTGGCCATGGACAAGTCTTCTGCTGACAGTACGATTTTACCATACCCCTAGACATTAATATGGTATTTTAAAGTAGTATTCAAATAAGCGCCTGTCAGAAATGATTGAAAATTTTAGGTTTCAATGCCCAATTGATGTTTTATTCTCAGGTGAACTGTGTGCCGTTTGTATCAAATATGGTCAGCCACACCAGAGACTGGAAAGTTGGCAGTTTAGTAGATGTATCATTTTATCGTCGTTATCCCCAATATGATCGAGATTGATTGGGAGTCATCCTTGATGGTGAGAAATTATTAAATCAGGCACATATTGGTGCTGGTGAAGGGCATCATGTTTAGAATAAGACTTCTAACCCATATTCCTCTAAAAAGCACTCCATAGCACTAGGCAATATCAAAACATGCATTAATATGGCACCTCACACAAAGGAGGTAGCTAGGTAGCATGATATTGCCTTAAATGCTTTTGAGGCACTAAAAAAGGGCCCGTTTCATGTTATTCTGCCCTACTGAGCAAAAACGGCAGATATTAGAAACTCTGAATTCATGGAGGTGAACCCTTTCTTGGCCTAATAAACGTGTGGGTTGGCTACATATTCCATATACAACGTGTAATTATTGTGTGCGCACACAGACACAATATAATAATAATTATTCTTGTATGGAAGTAGGTAAATGGAATAAACCTGAAATGAACCCTTCAAGGTCCACATGCTCCCTTGGCTTCATGATGCGCCAATGAAGTGCCCACTTTATTTAGCAGCGTTGCTTTGCTGCATCATGCTGACTCTTTGGGAGTGTATCAATGCAGCAGGGTGGATATGATGCATAAATGTAGCCATGATGATTAAACATGCAGGGGCTGCATCTATAGATAAAAGTTCATAATGCATTAGGCCTACTGCACTTTGAAGCATCAAAAGGTTACCCTGCCATAATTAGAAGCCAGAAAAAGCAATCACAGCTAAGGTATTGATAAATATGTTATCCCAGGTGCTGGAACAAAGGCAATTAATTATGGTCTTGGGTCATTCTAGGAATGCCTCTCCCACCCAGAACAGAGCACCCCTGGAGAGCAGCATTTTACAACAATATTAATGAACACTTTTAGCAGGAATAAGTGATCAGATTCTCAGAACTTATGTTGCAAGTGCCCAAACCATGGCCCACCGGCTGTTGGTAGTGATTTATATTTCTATTATGTGTATGTATCTATGTATCTAAGTTAAAAGTCATCATTATGGTGCCCTTTGGAGGAGATGGTATTCAGCACCTATATCAAATCCTATATTCAGGTGTATACACTAACGCTGGCCCGGGGACCAATGGTCCATGATTCTGGTTGTTAGCCCGTAGTTTTCTCCAGAAATACCTTCCTATGGGCCCGGGTGGCCCACAGGAGTTAATGAAAAATGCTTGAGGAAAATTTCCCTATGCAAATATTATCATATTATATACCATTGGAAAGACATAATTATGTCAACGGACGGTTACATGTGGTGAAGTGAATGTACACGGAATCCAGGGAAGTTCAGTTGATCCTTTTATTGCATAGCTGACATGAGTGTTTCATAAAGGTGGTAACAATGATAACACTCGCCAAGATCTAAGCTCTGCCTCCGATCCTATAGCTCAACCTGTCGTAGGTTCTAGGTATAGGTGTAAGGTGTAAGTTGGGAGAGATGATCTTAGAATAGATAGCTTAGAATAGATAGATTGGGAGCTGCTCAAGCTACCTTATATACTGAGGGCCTGAGCAGCTCACAGTGTTGTGAAATGTTCTGTACATGTGGCTCAATAGAATAGTGACACATGTCATAAGGAGAGAGTGCCACCTGTGGGTAGATTATGTTAATGAGGATTGAGAGGAGATTGTGAAATATCCTCTCATTCCAAATATGGCACCACGGGTGGATCGCACTTCCTCCAGTTGGACTGAGTAGATAAGGTTGGAATGTTATTACATCCTTGTACCTTATGTCACAGAGTCTAATGGAGGAAGTGTGTTTGTGATGACTAAAGGATCCTGGTTCCTATTGAGGAATACAGGAGATTGTTGAGTGTGGATCATGGACAGAGCTTAGGCTTTATATGGCGAAGAATTTAGTAAATATGAATAATAATAATAATACCCAGAATGGTCCATTGACAAATCCCCACATTCCTACTCGTCTCTGCACGAGTAGGAATGTGGGGATTTGTAGAAAAGATGAGGCTTTGCCAAGTCCATTGACAATTATGGGTATTATGATACAAATACTGGGTTTTGTGAAAAACCTGATGGGTTTGACATTATATGCAGTTAAAAAAAAAGGTTCCTTTATGGAATTACAAAAATAAAGTTTTTGTGTGGATCAAGTGACTTAATGTATATATACAGGTTTTAAATGCCGGGATATGTACAATGCTTAAAATATATATGTACCAGTTCGTTATCGTGGGAAAATGAAAATTTTTCTGGTTTGATAACATGTTGGTTTTATACAATAATACGCAATGAAATATATCCAGATGAAAATTAACCAAGTTTGGTGATTCTTGGTATTGTGGGGTCAACAATCAACACAAGGGTGATGAGTCTTTGGCTCCACATTACCAAGGCTCATAACTGAAGTTGTGTAGCGTCTGCTACACAGTCGGGTATATGGTATAAGTCAAGGTGGTATTCAGTGTTACTGTTGACTAGAAACATGGTAATTTTTCATGAAAATATACAAAAATGGGATGTATACAACCTGTTGATTATGGATAACTAATTTGACTAAAACTCATAAATACATGTCATAGTTGAGCTTGAAAAACAGTGGTAAAGGTGATGAATCTTATAGCACCTAGGGATGCAAACCAGAAGGATATTTTTGGTGTGTCTCTCATAAAATTCATCAAAAATTATAAATTAACGTCACAATTGTGTCTCAGCGATTTGGATTTAAAATATGGTTATACAAAAATTGGTTTTGAAAAAGTGTCTATTTGTGTCTCTTGAAGTGTCAATTTGGGTGCTGTTGGGAAGTAGGCTTTGGTGTCCTTATGGTGATATTGTCATTTTGTGGCCTGAAAAGTGCCATGGCGAGCTACTGGTTATAATTTGCCATGTTGTTTTGGTGTTGCTTGTTTCCGGACTTGATGGTACTGGTCCTTTCTCCTTGGGTTTGGCCTCTGGCACTGAAGGAAACGATGCTTTGTTGGTGGTAGGCCTGTTGAGGAAACAGCAGGAAGAGGAGACAATTCATCGACCTATAGTTTGTCTGTTATGGGTTGCAGACAGGCCATGGTCAATACAGAGAAAGGACGTGAGATCAATATCATTTTGTCAACGTACAAAACCTAAGTACAGAGCTCAATTGATTTATTTGGCTTAGCGCGGGTCCTGTATCCAGGGACGCTATGGTTAGTTTATCTAAATTCCACCAGGTGGTAGTAGCGAGCTGGTGCTGCACCGTAATGGCGAAAAATCAGATAAGTTATGGCGATTAATGTAGGTATGACCTGCTCAGGTCGACTCCTACCTGTCTCAAATATCCTAAAAAGAACTCTGTTGATGCTGATTGGAGGGAAATTTTAATTTTTGGGCCAAAAATGGGGGGGGCGAGAAAAAAAAAATTTCTTTCCTGTGTCGCACGCGCAAATTAAGTTTGAGAAAAGAATGGACTAAATGTCTGATAACCAATGAGGCAGTCCCATGAGGCCTACGGCCTTAGGACGTTAAACAAATCAATCAATCAATCAATCTGTGTCGCCAAAATTTTGATCCGGGCTGCTATAAAAGGGGGGTGCGTGATGTCATAATGTTACATAACTAGAGATGGAGGTATACGAGGTCGAGCTCGTCATGCCCAACGGCACAATCCTGCAAATAACCATCACTATGTCAGGTGGATTGTAAGTATTTTTGATTTACAAAAGGCGTGATATTTGAATTTTTGATAATTTTGAGGGTCGGGACGTGGGGCATTTTGGTCTAATCCATTTCTTGGATTGTATTTCAGCACCACACAGATCCAGTGGGTAATTGTCCCGCCCGGCGGAATGCCTAATGGCTATTGAGGTAAGTTCGATCCGAGCAAGTCTGAACATATGCTAATGTTGTTGTTGTGGTAGAGGTGCCACGTGCGGATGTCACATGACTGATGGTAGTCATGGTGACGGCCGTGACGTCCGTCAGTTTCGGTAACTAAAACGAAACCAAGATGGCGCCGGGCTGCCGCGTATGGCGCGAAAGTTGCAGACCAGACGCTGCAGCCAGTGCCAATACTGAAGAACATTAGCGTAGGCTTAGCCTTGGCTATGATGTTGTTTAGCTCATTATGTTTGATGATGGCTGTGTAAGGGTGTGGTTTTGGGCGTCTTGCAGAGGCTGGGGGGGTTCAGTGTGGGGCGGGGGTGGGGAAGGGTAGGCTAGATGGGGGGGCGATCCCCACATAAGCGTCTTTGCGGCGTATGTGTGGGGGCTACCTGCCATCCCCACATAAGTGTGATGGTATCTTCCAAACGCTACTGACATTTGGGTATAACCTTGGGACGGTCCTAAGTTATATGATTGTGGGGGTGGCTGGTAGTTAGTGAGGTGGGATGGTAGTTTCCATCATGAACCGAAACCGGCCATGTTGGAATGGTGAGTCGAAATTTTACCTACCATAGACTATGTATGTGGCCCTCTCGGCCAGGTTGAGTTTAAACATATATAGATAGTTGGGACACTGGGCTTCTTGGGGTTTAGCAGATCCCCATATGCTTGTCGCCGTTTGGGCCCGAGCCTTCTATCTGGTATGCTCTCCTGGATCGGGGAACGATGCCGTGGCTAAACTCGCCGGGCATTCACTATTACAGCGTGGGGACACCTGTTCTATAAATAGAGTGGGTGATTCCCCCGTTGTTATGGTTACGGGTATACTGGCAAAACGGTTTGTTTTGATTTGCCAGTGCACATGTACTCTACTGCAATAGTGACTCATACGAATTTTGATTCGGGGGGAAATGGGGCTTGGGTGGTTGAATGGGGGGGGCTTGGTTTTGTGTGAGAGAAAAGGGTGGGGTGTGGGGCGTGGTGAATTTTGGGAATTTTGGGTTGGAAAAATGAAAGGTTTTATACAAAATTTCGGGGGGTCTGTTGTTTGGGGTGAGTTGCTAATAGGACACTGGTAGGCATAATTTCTAAAATAGACTAGCTTGTTAGGTTAATCTATGGCTAGTAATTGATGTATTTTTACCCTGACTCTTTTGTAAGAGTTTTTAGTGATTAGTGAGCTAAGATGGTTCGATACAGTGGTGGGGGGTTTGGCTTGATGACAATGAACAGCTTGCCAAACAGATCCATGGCCTTGCTCCTATTTGCCATT
The DNA here is from genome assembly GCA_949317995.1 of Acholoe squamosa. NCBI lineage: Eukaryota > Metazoa > Annelida > Polychaeta > Phyllodocida > Polynoidae > Acholoe > Acholoe squamosa. Next base: position 14,158,559 of record OX439042.1, read on the forward strand.
GGGCCTAGAAGGCTATGGATGGACCACCCTGGATTGAGTCCATATGACTTTGGTGCCTTAGGGCTTAAAAATTAGTATTAAATAAATGGGTAATTTGAGGTAGGATGGGTTGTGTGTGGGGTGGGTGGGGTGTTGCCAAAAGGTTGATAAGTAAGATCTAAAGTGGTCAGGTCGTCGTAGAAAGGCATGAAGTGGACTGCGAATTCAACTATCACATTTTACAAAGCACTCTGGGCGCACACTACCATTGGCATGTAATGGGTATCTGGGTCACATGATGGCATAATCCATCATTGTCATGCTAGAACGGGTTGATGACGCTACTAATGGACACATAAGACAAAAACCTACCTGGGCTGGTTGCATGGCAGCCTCGGCATTTGGCCCTGTGGTCTCCGGATACTTGCTCCAAATGGTGACTGGGTTTGGTAAGTTCGGTTTATTGTTTTAGAAAGTGGATAAGATGGGGGTGGAGTGAGGCTTATAAGCATTTCATGAGGTTGGCTAATTCCTCATTACATGCCTCCCGATAAGGTATGTCTCACCCATATATGGCAAGGGGCCTAGCTATTGGTTGGTTTGCATACACCTGATCACTGTGATATGCAAATTTAATGGACCTTTATGGGGTGCTGATGATCATTGGATGATCTGAATAATGTAGTTATGAAAGGGGGTTGATGGTTGTGGCGCTGAGATTAGTCAGCCTGCCGGGGTGCACTTGTTCCTGTTATGTTAACACAGCAGGGAACTGTGCTGGATTATTTGACTAGGTGTCTCACCAAACATTCCAGTACCAATGGTAAACAGAGGTATAAACACGGATCAGGATGCAAGAGAACTGCGCTCCTACAGTAGGCCGTCATTTGGTAATACCTTAGGGTATAGAGGAGCCCTGAGCTTGTAACAAACCGGCGCATGCATGCCCAAATTTAATGGGACACAAACCGAGCGTACGCTGTGACCGTGGGTAATTTATGTGGCGTGCCAACCAGATCATCCAGTTTACGGCTGCCTGAGCCTTCAGAAAATTAAATAAAATTTTTGGCAATGTCACTCACTTAGTTGTGGTACTAAGGTTTTGATGTGTTGGAAGGAATAATTTGAATTTTTGTGGAAAAATAAAACATAAAAAAAAAGGTGAATTTGGCGGTTCTAATGAGTACTCTCCATTGAAATAATATATGGGAAATGGAGAGGGGACATCTATTACACGAAGAAAATATGCCTATAGTGTCTAAGTGGTTCTATATATGTCTGTTTTAAGGGTGGTAAGAAGGTTACCATGGGTGAGTTTATTAGAAATAATAGATTGGGGTGTAGGGCTGTGGTGGGGGCGGGGGGGGGGGGTTTGGGGAGAGGTGGGGGGTGCCTATACTCTGAATATAGACATTGTAGGATGCTTTTGGAGGAGAAGGGTTTTATCAGCCAGTAACACTGTGAGTCTAAGGTTCCTAACATATTTCAAAATGTGTGCTTGCTATTCTATCAACCATTTCTGGTTAATGAAAACAAGGAGGCGCCAGAATCGACGAGAGCTCTATACAAGTGGTTGTCCATGTTAACAGATACTGCACTCTTAGTCAATTCTGTATCAACAAAAATGGCCTTACCTTGCTGTCCATATTGACCAGACTTGCTTTTAGGCTCCAGAATCGAGGTATCCTGGCTGTGCTTTACATCGTCAGTGCAAGAGTCCTGGAGGTGTGAGAGTCAATTGAGAGTTAACTTCTGCTTCAGTAGTAGGAGCAGGAGTAGTGGTGGGCAGTCATGTGGTCGGGTCCTGTAGGGTGGGGGTCGGGGACTATAGGTGCTGTAGTTCCGTTCCCTGAATCCTAATTATTGTGACTGTTCCTGGGGCTGTCGCTGTCGGCGTCAGATTGTGGCGCCGTATAGCTCCTACCAGGGGTGGTGTTCCTTGGGGTGTCAGGTGGGTATAGCTGGGTCATTTTGAAGGCGTCAGGTGATGAAGTCTGCCTCTGGAAGTGGTGTGTAGTATCACTTGTGGAATGGTTGGGCACGTCTAGCCCAGGTGATGTAAAGGTGCGTTGTTCTGAAGCTGGCTCCTTAGGTGATGTCTCACTATTGCTCATGTTTAATGAGAGGTTGGTAGTGGGATATTCTTGGAGGGTTCATCCACCATCGTGTCAACGGACGGTTACATGTGGTGAAGTGAATGTACACGGAATCCAGGGAAGTTCAGTTGATCCTTTTATTGCATAGCTGACATGAGTGTTTCATAAAGGTGGTAACAATGATAACACTCGCCAAGATCTAAGCTCTGCCTCCGATCCTATAGCTCAACCTGTCGTAGGTTCTAGGTATAGGTGTAAGGTGTAAGTTGGGAGAGATGATCTTAGAATAGATAGCTTAGAATAGATAGATTGGGAGCTGCTCAAGCTACCTTATATACTGAGGGCCTGAGCAGCTCACAGTGTTGTGAAATGTTCTGTACATGTGGCTCAATAGAATAGTGACACATGTCATAAGGAGAGAGTGCCACCTGTGGGTAGATTATGTTAATGAGGATTGAGAGGAGATTGTGAAATATCCTCTCATTCCAAATATGGCACCACAGGTGGATCGCACTTCCTCCAGTTGTACTGAGTAGATAAGGTTGGAATGTTATTACATCCTTGTACCTTATGTCACAGAGTCTAATGGAGGAAGTGTGTTTGTGATGACTAAAGGATCCTGGTTCCTATTGAGGAATACAGGAGATTGTTGAGTGTGGATCATGGGCAGAGCTTAGGCTTTATATGGCGAAGAATTTAGTGAATATGAATAATAATAATAATAATAATAATAATAATAATAATAATACCCAGAATGGTCCATTGACAATTATAAGGAAAACATCCATTGGCATTCTAATTTTACATTGGTTAAGCATAGAAGCCATCATTTTGATTAAAAATCAAGTGAAATAAATTTCCTGGGCCCGCAGATTCATTTACGGGCATGTACATTTCTGAAGCTGTGGGCCTAGGTGGCCCTTGACTGAAAAGGTTAGTGTCTACCCCTATATTATATAGGGATACCATGTAGCATGGAAACATGCCTAATGAATGAAACGTGGGTTGCCGCATATTTCATACATTAATCAGTGTATACACACACACAAAAAAAAAAACAACGATATAGTTTAATGGAAGTAGGGGAACGTTCAACAATTATGTCACTGTTATTTAGGCAATTTTCAGGAGCCACCCACCCCCTTGTCACTGATTTTGTATGGAACACTAGCTGGTCTGGAGCTGGTCCCGACGACGCACACTGATAAGATGGGACCAGCATGTCCCTGGAAGTGGTTGTTAACCAGGGACAAGGTACCCATCATGGTATGTGTTATCAGTGGGTTTTACCTCAACCAGCGAAATTCGAAATGGCGGCTCTAATAGGCCTCCATACTGAGTCCTATAGAGGAACACAAAGACCCCCTAACCCCACCCCAGTGACGTAATTGTTGAACGTTCCCTAGGTAAATAAAATGAAGAGGTTAGCTCAAAAACACAAAACGTCTCTTGGCACATACATCTCACTTGTGCATCATGACAACAAACATGTTGAGGCACCATCATCAATGAAGTAATAGGATTGGATGAGTCCTTTATATATTTACTTCATGGGGTCTTTTTAATACAGGTAACTATTTCATTTGCCACACAGTTCTGTGGTCGTTATCTGCCCATTTTGAGCCATGATGTGAGGGTTGTAAAAGAGACCCTTGTCGATTATATCATGCATCCATATAGGCATGTTACACTAACAGGAGTCTTGTAATCAATATATATATATATATATATATATATATATATATATATATATATATATATATATATATGTATATATCAACCTTATGGATGCCGTTAATGCAGTATTTCATCATGTCCATTAATCAACATGATGCAGCAATGAAGTGCCCGTGATTGTGCTCACCGGCCCTTCATCGGCGCATCATGCTGACCCTCTGCAGGATAGGAGGGTTTTATAGAATCATATAAGGTTGGCATGATGCATGAGTGTAACTGATGCATTGTCAACCCTGAATGGGTCATGTAAGGTAAGTAATACTGCCAATAGACAGGGATAGCACTCACAAACAATACATGTTATACCAATGGGCTCGTACACGCTCCTGGGGTTGATCTGGCGTAAATCATCGCGTATAGGACGCACCCTGACTTAGGTTAAATCCTATAGAACACAGATGAGGACAGTTTTTGGTCACTGTTCTATCCTTATGTATAAGAACCCCCCCCCCCCGATTTGGGCTAAATCATATAGAATGAACATGATGTAATTCTGGTGTGTAAGCCGCGTCTTATATATGTGAGGATTTACGGTACCATGCATGGGGTAATCTTGGCCGATGCACATACATCAATGTGCATGCATGGGTGAGCTTCATCCATGTATATCTATGGATCCACTGGAGAATCTAAGAATACTAGAAACCCTCATACTGGATTTTGGAAATAGATTATTCGGTCGGAAAATTCATAAAGGGCAAAGGGCAACAACCATATGCCCCAATGAAAAGTGATTTCTACTGACAGGAGCCGTAGAAGAACAACTGCCCACGTAAGACTATCATTATCGTGAGATTAACCATCTTCCGGAATCAAATCTTAATAAATAATACCATTAGTCTACTCAGAGTATGATAATCCTGAAAAATAAGACAGAGTTTGGTTTGTAAGTCTTCTTATGCTTCTTAAATTGCTCAATTGTAGCTAATATGAGCTAATTACCATAAAGGTTGTTTTCATGGATTGTACAAAGGGTATGGTGTTATATTAAATCAATGTGTAATAAGAGAGAATTGAGACTTAGGGTATAGTGGCGTTAGTATGACAAACAGACTCGACAACCATTATACAGTTCAATCAAGATACTGCATACACAGATCTCACTCACTCTGTGGCATGCAAAGCATCTGATACTGTAATCGAGCATTGGACTAGGATTCAGTTTCATTGTTGTAATTGATACTATGCCGTGTGTAAATCAATAAAGCAAATAACTGGAATTATATAAGTTTATGTAAGAGGTATTGACTGCCTAGAATGAGTCAAGCAGGCAAACAAGTGCATGGCCAAAGGTCTGACCTCTAGTAGATTCATTAATACTTGCATTTTTCATCTTGCAGTACAGTCAGGCAGTAGTCTTGATGCACAGCGAAATGAACAGCTATAAAGAGGAGATTAAACAATTCATGAAGACCTCTTCCATGAAAGGCCTGCCGAGGATTGTGTCAGCACCTAACTGGTTCCACCCCTTGAAACAATTTCACGTGAATTCACCAGTAAAATCACGTGTTGAACTGGTGTCGTTCCCGTGAACTCCCGTGAATTTTACACGTGAATTCACGGGATTCTGTGAGCAGAAATTCACGTGATATCACGGGATCACGTGAAATGACAGTAAATTCACGTGATATCACGGGAATACTGAAAATTCTTTTGCAAATAACCCCCACTTCTAACCTCAATTTAAGATTTGAAATTGATAGTTTGTATTCCTATGATGAGACTTTCCTCATTGTATTTGTCTTTGATGTAGATCTAGCCTTGAAATGCCATCATTTCGATTGATAGATTCTGAGGAATATAGAGATTCACACAAAACTAGACACATTGACTTATATTTTGATTTGAGCCTTTATTTGGATAATAAATACATCTAGAATGGGGGCAATAAATGGGGAAGGTGGATGGCGCCCATAGGCTAAATTTTCGCCAGATTTTCACCACGTTTGTAATTACTTTCTCTTTTTATAGTACAAAGAAAGCAGTCTTATAAAGTAGCATAGGGTCCCATGCTAGTTTATGAGATATTTATCTATGAATCTACCATAGGGTTATACAGTGTTTTGCCATAATTTGCATGGAATCTCATTAAAGAGTATCTAATATTTTGTCTTACTTTCCAAGAATATTTTCATCACTTTTCTGCACCCAGAAAATCTATTACCATCATGTGATCCCATGCACTTTTGAATCATTTTTCCACATTGAAAATCTCCTGAAAATAATAGAATTACATCATGCAGGCTAAATACTGCTCATAAACCCCCACACAGCCAGCTGGCTTTGTGGCCTAACTAGTTAGTGTGCCTGGTGTAGACACAGAAGGTTGAGAGTTCACCTCAGCTTCATGGGCCTGCTATGATTTTGTAAAGTCGTTCACTAGCCATAGAGAAGTACACATGTGCAGAAACCTGCACAGAGAACATGATTGGCATTAGAGCCATCTACCTTAAAAAAGCCAGCATCAGCATATTGAATAGAGTAAGCTCCACCGCAATGAAAATATTCAGGTTTTTCATCACACATATAGTCTCGAGCAGGTAAACAGGATTGGTACCTAGCTGGTGCTAAATTTATTTCCTAATTTTGCCACAAGGGAGCACAAGGGAGCAAAAGAAATATTCCCCCATCCACATACAGTGGTAAAGGTGGGTGAAGGAAGCACTGGGATGGCTATTGGTTCTTGAATTTTGAAGCTCCATTGATTAGAACAAAACGTACAACATTTACATATCCTTTTATCATATTAGAAAGGTCTGGGTGTGCCTTAAATGTGGGGTGCACCTTATAGATAGGGTATTGGCACTACATTTTCTTTTGTTTAGAATTCAAGACTGCATGTCTGAATCTTTTTATTCAAATCTAACAAAGAAGGCATGGTGAATCCAGGGTTGTATTTCCTTTTATCAACAATGCAAGCCTCTCAAAGTTTGGTTTCCCTAAATAGCCATAATTAATGTATCTTATGTCTGACAGAACATCTATGACAGCAATAAAAATATCATATGGGTGGCATCACTGTGCTGTTTATCAGCCAGCCCTCTTCTCTGGAGTACCTCTCTTAAGATGTGCTATCTAGCAGATTTCACCAAGCTCCTGTGTTGCAATTGACTACCTGCATAAAGAAAACAAAAGTACATGCCTGTGAGTTAAAGTGAATGTGTGGGTAGTAGTTATTTCAAGTGGAACATGAATCAGGGGCATAGGAAAAGGGGCACCAGCCTCAATTATAAAGGAAGTTTATCTGGGCCCCTCAAAATTTGCAAAGTATTCAAAATAAATTTAAATTAAACAAAAATTACTTTTCTACACAAATTCAAATGACCGATGCATGAGACCACTGATGAAAAATTTCACTTATCTTAAAACAAGTCATCTAAATAATATTTTTGGGAAAGTTTTAGTTTAAATCAGTTTTATTATGGAATGATAACAAACTAATCTACTACATGAATATCAATTTGTAAATTGGGTAGAAGGGTAGAATGACTTCTATATAATAATCATCATTAGTGTATTACAAATTATTGGATAATAGATTGTTTTCGTGTGTCTTTGATACTAACAGTGAATGACAGCATTTGCTTTTCATATTGATTTTCATCCATATGTAGTTGCCTCAAGGTTGTATCTGCATATTTCAAGTTTTGCAGGAGAGGGAAAAGAGGGGTTGCTATCTGTCTATATTTCAGAAAAACACATTCTATGATAGTACAGCTTAATAACAGGGTTAGTAAAAACCGTTTGATAGAGAGGGGGTTTGTCCCAGAAACATCAATTGGATGATGAAAAAATGTAGACAAACATTAAACAATGTTTTATGGTAGCCAAATTAAAAAAAAAATTGAAATGTTCCCAAAATATTTGTATAGATGTGTAGAGGCAAAGAGAAAGGGTGCTTCATACTAGAAGTCAACTTTAAAATTCAGATCACTAGCTTTACAGTGATATATTGCATGAGAAGATACTCCTGTTAGTTTTGGAGGAATGGCTTGCTAAATATGGGTAGGTATGACCATTTTGTGAATGTCAATAAGCCTTAAGTCCCATTGGTCATGAGATACATCTGTAATTAGCATAATTTATGCTAATTAGCTAAATAAGCCTAAATTTTCATTCTTTTGCCCATAACTTTCGATGTAGAAATGGTATTTTCATTCTGTTTACACCATAGTGGACCTTATGAAATGTTCCTTCAAATGGGATCATCGATTTTCTTATTTAGAATGAAAATAGTGTTTTCATGGCAACAGAAATCAACAAAAATGCCTTTTTTGGCCCAAAAACATTCTTTTTAATGCCAAATATGGACCCTTTCCCCCAAAAATAGAATGTTTTATAAAAAATCATTGGATTGTCCATAAAAAAAGTAGCCTATAGCAGTTTTATGCATATTTCTCCTATTCTAGCCCATAGTAGTGCCCCCTGGTGGCTAAAACAGGTACTTAATCCTGCAGGAACCCTCATTTCTGCTTGCTGGCTCACAGATGTTCTTACATTCCCTGGCATAAAATAGAACCCAAGATCTCTTGATATAGAGTCAAATGTGTTACCACTTGGACTATATGTTGATACTTTATTCATTACAAAGATATGCTTATAATCTAAGTGCTCAGGAAGTTATGAAAAAATCTGTCAACTTTTGGATATGAATATGGGGAATAATGTGACAAATTACTGCATAATCCTATATAATATTAAAGGTTCTGTATCTCAAAAATATGAATGGGTCCCCCACCAGCAGTAAGCTACAAGCCTATCCATTCCTCCAGCACTAGCTGACCCCTCCTTCTGCCCATAGTCTAAGGGAAATGTTTACATGTGTTCAGTATGGACTATAGGTTGCAGTTATTATATGTACAAGTGACAAGTAATCAGGGATGGACTATAGTTTGGCATCATATAAATTTTGATGGCCATGCATCAAATGCATCAACTCACCAACCTGAACCACTACATCCCAACTCACCAACCATTACACCCCTTGAAGGACCACTAATGCATTAATGCATCATGCCCATCGGTCATCATGATGCTACATTCATGCATCATGACAACCATATGAGTTGATACACACACTGCAAAAGGGTCGGCATAATGCTCCAATTAAGTGTTGGAGAGCATGCAGACTCTAATCCCACCTTACCAACCACTAAAATATAGAACCAGCCTGTACATAGCAGTGTGCGATGCCTACCCCGGTACTGCTGACTGTCCAGGATCACCTTGTGCTAAAACTCTAACCCACATTAACAATTACTAAAATAAACATGTATACATATAAACCCAGCCTGTAAAATAGCAATGACTATCCAGGATTGCCTTGTGTTAAATACCTAAAACCCAAAACCACCAATCACTCTGTATGTACCTGAAGTGACATGGAATGTGTAAAAATAGACACCAGTAAACAGAACAACAGCTGTGTAGGTATTACCAGTCTGCAACATGTGTATTTGTAGCAGTAACTGCTCCAAATATAACAATACTATGTGACTGGGCTCCTAATATGGGAATGACTTGCTTGTTTTCCATTCTAAGACTCTAATTAACCAATGCCATGTCACTTTGAACTCCTAATATGCACTTCATACATTGGTGCATCATGATGTCCAATGGACATGATGCATTAATGCATCAGAGGCCCTTGAAGGGTTAAGAGGTGTGTGCGGCCCTACTGTGGAGGAGGGGGTATGAGAGCTGTCAAAGTCGTGACCATTAGGGTGTGTTACAGTTAGGCCTCTGGGATGTCACAGGGTGGTTAGCTGCAGGCAGACATTGGCAACACATGGTTAGGTGACTACACTATGAGTAGAAGCTCCTCAATATATTAGAATATATTAGATAGGATATTGTTAGATGACTATATGGAATGAATGGTATGTAAATTACATGATTTAACATGTACAACAAGAGATTAAGATCTAATTGCAATGTGTGTATAGTTTTCAGGTAAGTGCATCCTAGTCATCTTACCCAAAGGTCAACTTAATGCATTGGTTTGTTTGCCCGAAAAGACCCATAAATATTAACAATCAGTAACTGTAACACATCCTATGAAGGGCCAAGTGGGGGGAGGGCAGGTCCTCTGTGTGTGTCTCAGTGCTATGGTCACATGACCAGTTCTGAAGGCCAGGTGTACGAGTCAAGCTGACCTGTTCACAGTTTGTTAGATGTGCTTGATACTACGGATAGCATTATTACATAGCTGTAATGGTTAAAGGCTATGGGCCACAAAAACCAAAAAAAAAAATCTAGGACTTTGCCAAGCATGTTGTAGAAATTCATTGTTTCTCCATACTATCAACCATTCAGTGATCATGGTCACTGAAAAGCAATTATTCTTTGCTGGGTTTTCACTGGTGGGTGTTAGAAATGTTCATTTCCTGCTTGGGATATCAGAAAAAATCATTGGCAAATATGTGCATACATGTCAAATAACAATTTTAGAGAACCTTTGAAAATTTTGAAAAAATCATATGGAGTAGAACGTGTTGTCCTCTTGAACCACTTAGTAGGATGTTGCCTCCAGGTCTTCATTGGTTCAACTTCATGCACCTATAAAGACAAATGGTATATCCATTACTTACTAGGTTATGCCAAACCAAACAGAAGAAGGGTAGGTGTGGACGTAGAGGGAGCTGGGTGTGGACATAGAGGGAGGTGAGAGTGGACACAGGGGGAGGTGGGTGTGGACACTGAGGGAGGTGGTTGTGGACATAATGGGGATGTGTAGGAAGATAGAGGGAGGTGGGTGTGGACACGGAGGGAGGTGGGTGTGGATAGAGAGGGATTTGGATGTCGACATAGAGGGATTTGGGTAGACCCAAAGGGAGGGCGGGTGTGGACATAGAGGGAGGTGGGTGTGGACCCAGAGGGAGGTGGGTGTAAACACAGAGGGAGGTGGGTGTGAACAAAGAGGGAATTGAGTGTTGACATAGAGGGAGGTGGGTGTGGATAATGAGGGAGGTGGGTGTGGACACAGAAGGAGGTGGGTGTGGACATAGAGGGAGGTGGGTGTTGACATAGAGGGAGTTTGGTGTGTACAAAGAGTGAGGTGTGTGTGAACAAAGAGGTCAGTGGTTGTGGACAAAGAGGTAAGTGAGTGTGGACAAAGAAGTAAGTGGGTGTGGACATAGAAGGAGGTGGGTGTGGACATAGAGGGAGGTGGGTGTGAACATACAGGGAGGTGGGTGTGAACATAGAGGGACATGAGAGTGGACAAAGAGGGAGGGGGGTGTGGACACAGAGAGCTTTGGGTGTGGACATAGTGGGGATGGGTAGGAAGATAGAGGGAAGGCAGGTGTGGACACAGAGGGAGATGGGTGTGGATACAGAGGGAGATGGGTGTAGACACAGAGGAAAATGGGTGTGGACATAGAGGGAGGTGGGTGTGGACACAGAAGGAGGTGGGTACTGTGGCCCACAAGGGTCAAATTGAAGTTGGAGCAAAGAGTTGACTTTCACAAAAAAAGTCCAAACGCAAAATCAATGTTCAAAGTCAATTTCATTTCATTGCTGTCAAGCTGTCAAGGTGTCAACTCATGAATGCAAGCCCACTTGTGACAGGTATCTTTTGGCTTTGCATGGTACACTCTATGTCTTTCTATATGTCTATACCAGCAACTACTGGGTAGCTATTGGTTCCCTCACATAATAACTGATGGTTCCATACCAACTAGCTGCTGGTTCCAGCATCCCATAACTGGTGGTTCCAACCCACTGTAACTGGTGTTTCCACACCAATCAGCTACTGATACTGGATCCCATACCAAGTAGCTGCTGGTTCCCACACCCAGCACTTGGTAGTCCCATACACGTTAGTTGCTGTTTCCTGTACCCAGTACATGCTGGTTCCCACACACAGTAGCTACTGCTTCCCACATCAGGTAGCTGCTGGTTCCCATATAAACTGGTTCCTAACCCAAGTAGTTGCTGGATCCCACACCCTTGCTGGTTCATGTACCCAATACCTGCTGGCTTTCACATAGAGTAACTGGTAGTGGTTCCCACATCCATTAGGTGCTGGTTCCTGCACTCACTACCTGCTGGTTCCCAAATAGAGTGCCTGCTGGTTCCCACATCAGGTAGCTGCTAGTTCTGAAAACAGTAGCTGTTGGTTCCCATACAGTAGCTACTTGTTCCCATATCCAGTAGCTGCTGGTTCCGATATAGAGTAGCTACCGGTTCCCATACCTAGTAGCAAAAGAGTGATCTGGATAAATTCTGGATGAAAAAGGTCATATAAGTCAAAAATGGGCAAATTGGGAAAGTTGCGTGAAACTAGGTCATAAGCAGTCAAGATAGTTAAAATTTGTCGAAATAGGTCAAATTGGTTCCAAGTAGGTAAAATTGAATGAAATTAGGTCAGACTAGGATAAATTATGTCAAGTTGGTTGGAAATGGGTCAATCAGGTCAAATTCTATCAAATTCGGTCAACGGTGGTAAGAATAGATCACATTGGTCAAAATTAGGTCCAAGTGGGTTCAAATAAGTCAAATTGGTCAAAAGTAGGTCAATTAAGGTCGAATTATGTCAGAGTAGGTAAGGGTCGAAAATCATAGAAGGTTTGCATATGACGAATTTGGAGGTATTCCAGCCCCTACTCTTCGAATTTTAGTTTTCCCCTCTATTTCTTTGGCTCAAAGTGTCAGGCTGGATGAGATCTTCATGTTACATATGGGTTTTGATGGTCCCATATGCATATTTTAGGCTCCAGGGGGGTAAAATGTGCCCAAAATGAACAAAATTGTCTGGGCGAAATTGTGTCTCGGAGAATGACATTTGAGTTACAATCAATGTTGAGGGCCTAATTTCCTACAGAAACAATCTTCATACCTCCAAGAAAATCTTAGGTCCAGACTAATCTGACCTGTAGATTCAGAAAATCACATTATCATTTATGTCAGATGTGTCCTTGCTATTGTAAAAGAAGCATACTTATTAGAATTCTTTTTCTGGGCACATGTCTGGGCGAATGACATGTAAGGCCCCATATGCACATTTTCTATGATTTGTGACCTAAGGATAGGTCAAATATAGCAAAAATATGTCAAATTGGTAAAAGGTAGGCCGATGAGGTGAAATCAGGTCAAATATGGTAAAAGTAGGTCGAATTGGTCAAAAGTAGGTCAATTAGGTCAAAGTAGGTTAAGATAGGTAAAGTAAGTTCAAATTTTGTTAAAACAGGTAAAATTGGTCAAAAGTAGGTCCAGTATGTCAAAGTAGGCTAAGGTAGGTCAAATATGGCGAAAATAAGTCAATTTGGTTAAAGGTGGGTCAAGGAGGTTAAATCAGGTCAAATATGGTAAAAGTAGGTCAAATTGGTCAAAGGTAGGTCAGTAGGTGAAATCAGGCTAAGATAGGTCAAATTAGGTCAAATAATGGTGAAAATAGGTCAAATTGTTCAAAAGAAGGTCAATTAGGTAAGGATAGTTCAAATTAGGTCAAATATCTTAAAATAGGTCAAATCAGTCAAAAGTAGCACGATTAGGTCAAAGTAGGTTAGAATAGGTCATATTAGGTCAAATATAGTCAAAGTAGGTCAGATTGGTCAAAAATAGTCAAAGTCGACCTTATTCTGACAAATTTTGACATAATTTGACCTAAATGACCTACTTTTACCTATTTCCAGCATATTTGACCTTACTTCACCTATCATACCCTACATTTTGACAAAATTGACCTACTTTTGACCAATTTGATCTATTTCAACCATATTTGATCTATCCTGACCTTATTGGACCTAATTGACCTACTTTTGATCAATATGACCTGTTTTCACTATATATGACCTTAATTGACCGATCCTGACCTAATTGACCTATTTTGACCAATTTGACCTGTTTTCACCATGTTTGACCTAATTTGATTTACTTTGACCTTATCCAGTGGCTTCCACCATATTTGACCTAATTTGACCTATCCTACCCTTATTGACCTAATTTTTACCAAGAAGACCTATTTTCACCCTATTTGACTTAATTTCAACTATCCTGACATTATTTATCTACTTTTGACCAATTTGACCTAATTTCCCCATATTTACTCTAATTTATCCTATCCTACCCTATTTGACCTGCTTTTCACCAATTTGACATATTTTTCCAGCATATTTGACCTAATTTGACCTATCCTACCCTTATTGACCTACTTTTTATCAATTAGACCTAATTTCACCCTATTTGACTTAATTTCACCTATCCTGACCTTATTGACCTACTTTTGACCAATTTGACCTATTTTCACCATATTTACTCTAATTTGTCCTATCCTACCCTAATTGACCTGCTTTTGACCAATTTGGCCTATTTTCACCATATTTGACATAATTTGACCTATGCTACCCGAATAGACATACTTTTGACCAATATGACCTATTTTCAACATATTAATTGACCTAATTTGACCTATCCTGACCCAATTGCCTTATTTTGACAGCTACTCTTTTAAGAACTCGCAATTACCTGATGTAGGAACCAGCAGGCACTCTATTTGGGAACCAGCAGGAAGTGGATGCAGGAACCAGCACCTAATGGATGTGGGAACCACTACCAGCTAGTCTATGTGGAAGCCAGCAGGTACTGGGTGCAAGAACCAGCAAGGGTGTGGGATCCAGCAGCTACTTGGGTTAGGAACCATTTTATATGGGAACCAGCAGCTACTGGATGTGGGAACCAGCATGTACTTGGTACAGGAAACAGCAACTAAAGTGCATGGGAACCACCAAGTGCTGGGTGTGGGAACCAGCAGCTACTTGGTATGGGATCCAGTGCCAGTAGCGGATAGGTGTGGAACCGCAGTTACAGTGGGTGGGAACCACCAGTTACAGGATGCTGGAACCACCAACTACTTGGTGTGGAACCATCAGTTATTATGTGAGGGAACCGATAGCTACCCAGTAGTTGCTGGTATAAACTTTGTTCATATAGAAAGACATAGAGTGCACCATGCAATGCTAAAAGATACCTGTCACAAGTTGGTTTTCATGAGTTGACATCTTGACAGTTTGACAGCAATGAAATGAAATTGACTTTGAACATTAATATTGGTTTTGGACTCTAACTTTTTTGTGAAAGTCAACTCTTTACTTCAACTTCAATTTGACCCTTGTGGGCCACTGTAGGTGGGTGTAAACGCAGAGGGAAGTGGGTGTGACCACAGAGGGAACTGGGTGTTGACATAGAGAGAGGTGGGTGTGGACACAGAGGGAGGTGTGTGTGGACACAGAGGGAGATGGGTGTGGAGTGAGTGAGTGAGTAATAGATGTTTAACGCCATTTCGACAGCTAAGGTCATATTCATGGCAAGAACGACATTACGCAATTTCAGAGGAATGTGTCAGTGCCCGCGCATATGTGCACCACACACATCCTGAGGGGATAGGAAAGATGAGAAGCAGACCCTTTTAAGTGGGCTAGGGAAGCCCGAGATGGGTGTGGACATATAGGGAGTTAAGTGTGGACACAGAGAGAGGGGGGTGTGGACATAGAGGGAGGTGGGTGTGGACACAGAGGGAGGTGGGTGTGTATATAGGGGGAGGTGTGTGTGCACTTAGAGGGGATGTGGACATAGAGAGGATGTGGATGTGTGAGGGGGTGCATGTGGACATGAGGCATGTGAGTGTATGTGGATAAAAGGGAATGTATGTACATAGATGGATGTGAGTGTGGACACATATACAGACATGTAAATATACTGGGACAGAAGGGGAATCTGACCATGAGTGTTGCAATCTACAACAACCCTGCATACAAGTAAGTCACCTTCTGCAAGGTGCTTGTGTGAGTTACCCAAATAAAACCATAGTGTTGTAGATTTTAATACAATAGTAGAGAATAGTCCTGTGAGACATGGCGCGGCGACTTGTAATCTTGTGTCTAGTTTCAGTTGGTGAGACAGATAGGGCATACTATCATCTGGGCTTTTGGTAGTATATAGCACACATTCAACCTGAACTACCCACTGCAGCTAAGTACTAATAGTCTGTAGACTGTTCATTCTGCATGCACCTCACTCAGCTGCCACAGGGACCTGTCTTATTCAATGTTCAATGCCATAGTCAACAGGTGTGTCATTATGAGTGTACACTGTCTCAGATTGCCAGGAGCCTGCTCTGCCCCCCCCTGCCCCCTACACACACACCCAACTGCCAATCACTTGTAATAGTCTGTACCTCGTCATGGGCCAGTGGTCAGCAAACCGGCCAGATCACTCCACCTCTCTGTACAGGGGGAGCACAGTGTAAGTACCCTGGTGTACATACATGTTTTCAGTGTTCCACAAAACCGTTTATACAATGAAAGGAGTAATCAAATTAATCTTTCATCACCAATAGTAGATACATATTCTGAGATAGCATTATTTCAATGTAAACTAAAAAATTTTCACAGAAAAGAATGTAGCAGTTCCACAAGGTGGCCTTACACTTCAACCTCCTCCAATTTACAAAAATGCACATATGGCAACACACACTTTAGCACTGATTTCTCCATAGATATCTTTGACAGTGAATACTTTGTTCAAATACAGAAAATATGATCCAATTGTACCATAACCCACTGAGATAAAACCTGTACTACATATATATAGTAGTTTCAAAATGAACAATTCTAAAACAAAGGCTACAGGGATGCATTTCTGAATCTTAAAATGCTCTAATGCTAATCTGCCATAGGGCTCCAAATGATGAAATGTCTTATCTGCGAATAAAATCAAAAGTATGAGATATATTCTGAAAATTCCTTCACTGATAAGTAAAGTACACACACTGTTGTTATTACATTAGAATAGTGAGCAGGAATAGTCCATAGCAGAGGAGCCACAAACAAAAATAGATTGCATGGCCTCCCTATCCCTTACACCGTGGCGACTGTGAACCATACACTAGTCTACTCATCTCATGAGTAGTACTCACTAGTCGCCGCGCTAATTAGGCTGGCTGGGAATGGGTACACTGTATAAGAGGTAAGGTAATCAGTACACAAGGTGGGCCCACTATGACCTGGATTGGGAAAGGGTCTGACTGCCTCTCACACTTAGTTGTATAGTAGTAGTATGCAGCTGCAATAAGGAGGGCTATTTCTGAACACAGCCAGTGGCCACACAATTAGATGTATAGGTTTGCAATCATGCCTTCAGATGTACAATAACACATATTATTGCAAATAAAGATCCAGTCAAGTACTTAGGATTTCTTTTATGGATCATTGCAAATGCTGGTAAAGTGCTTGAATTAGCATTCATGAATATTGCACACAACAAGGTACAATGCCATTGGTAATATTGAGATACTAGTGTCATTTCCTATTTAGGATTGTAAGTGCCCTTATGAATAGAGCAGCAAGAAAATGGTGACCTTTGCATGTCATAATGAATAGAAAATGGTGAAAAATGGCAAATTTATGCTTACCCACTGTTACCCTCAGTTTTTGGAGACAGGTCTTGTGTCTAGGTGAGCCAGGTGGAAATGACAGCTGAGGTGGGGCAGTGCAGCCCAAACTGGTTGGTCCTGTTGGTGTTTGGGAGTGTTCAGTAGGTATCAGCAGGGGGTGAGGGGGCACTCGGGTGGTTCTATTTCCATCTGATATGTCACATTCATTTTTCAAATCATACTTAAATATGTTCTCGATGCACACATGTCATAACATGGTATTTATGTGTTAATAGTCCATTAAATATCACATAGTTATAGTCCATTAAATATCACATAGTTCATAGTGAGTCTATACATGAGGTGTGATGGACCTAGGCATAAACCTGTTACAGTGTATTTTCAATGGATGGAACTATGGCATGCATCCCATATGAAGGAAGTCTGGTGTAAATTTGAGATTTCCCCAAATATTTTCCCCCAAAAATGACACAAAAGTGAGTCAGAAAAGTTTTCCATGTGAGTATCTTGATGCTCATTTTTGAGAAGATTAATTCTTGACACTCAGCAATGATTGCTGGTCTCATATAAGTACCAGTGGTTAGTGGGGGTGGGGAGGTGTTAAAATAACTCTTCAGCACTAAAATTTCATAAGTACCTGTCTTGGATATGGACCAGGGGTAAAGACCAAACCAAATGTCTGCGTATTTATTTAGTACAATGAATAAGGCACAGTGAGATTTTGGGCGCTTTTACACGGTTAAGTAGACAGCACAGACAGTGTTAAATGATGCCAGTATATTTTTCATGGGAGGCTGAGTTTAGATATGCTTTTACATTCACCCATTTATGTATCAGAAATCCCCCTCCCCATCTGACTAAAATGACCTGTTCTGTAAGTGTGTACCACAGGTGGTTTGCCTGCACCCTACCACCTTGACAGTCTAAATTTAGCTGACTCTTTACTTAGTGCCCGTAAACAACTTACCATGCCCTATAATCATTGAGTGCCTATTTGCCAGGCCTCTAAATGCTACCTAACTCTTTAAGGTCTGCTGATGCAGTAGTGTAACGTGCCCATTGGCTGGCATGTTTTACCGATGAAGACTTGGGGAGTCTGCTTGCCAGCAGTTCATTGGGGCATCATGCTGATCTTCTCAAAGCTTAAGCATGACGCTTGAATGTAGCCCTGGCTGCATTAATGCATCATGACAACCAAAATGCATTATTGCATTAGGGTTAGCCCTTAAAGGGTTCAACTCTGTTCAAGACATGTCTAGGAAACATGCACATTTAGTGAGATATCAATAAGGGTCATAATTATTAGAACGGGAGAGTGAGTGAGTAATAAATGTTTAACGCCATTTTGACATCTGAGGTCATATTCATGGCGAGAACTACATTATGCATCTTCACAGATGAATGTGTCAGTGCCCATGCATATGTGCACCACACACATATTAGAATGGGACACATAATATTATGATTCAATCAACTTTATGTATCAATTTTGTCAGTAGCTTAAGTCAATCAATTTTCCTTTTTTTGGGGGGCAAGGCCCTCCCTCTTTTTTTTCTGCCTCGCTCTCTTTCTATTTTGCTCTCTTTCTCTCTCTTCCCTCCCTCTATTGCCTTCCTCTCTTCCTCCCGTTTCCCTCTCCCTTTCTCTCTCTCTCTCCTTTCCCTCTCTCTCTCTCTCTCTCTCTTTCTCTCTTTATATCTATCTCTCTTGCTCTCTCTGTGCCTCTCTTGCCCTCTCATTTCGTTCCATCTCACACCCTCTCTCTGTTCTTTGGACCAAACCAGGATTCCATGCTCACACAGAGGCCCCTGGTGGGCTCTGGCATCTTCACTTTATGCTGAAGAATCAGACTTATGTGTATAAATCTCACTAGAGGGCCCTGTTAAAAACTGGGGAATATAAGGGTAATTCACGGGATTGTAGGTACTATTCCCAGGATCTTCCCGAGAATATTTGCTCACAGATTCACCAGTCGTTCACGGGTTTTTCCCGTGTCTTGTTTCGAGGGACAAGACGCTGTGGATAGTCGCTGTCATAATTCTTTTTGTTGTATGTATGTGGACTGTAGCTTCGAATGTAAGCTCCTTCCTAGGATACCAGGTAGTGACAAACATCCAAGAAAAGTGGATTAATCTCACTGATCCTAATGGAACTGTCCCACTCCCGACTATTGCTGTGTGCAATCTAAACCAGTTTGGCAGCAACAAATCTTTCTTTAAGGAGAATGGAATCCCACTCCCAGCAGAATACTACAAAAAGGTGCATGAGATGACGGAATGTGAAAATTGTGATCCAAGATTAAAAAGACATGTTAAAATCCTAAAACAGGACCTGATGAGCACCAGGGGGTATTATCAGTATGTGGGCAGAGAAGCAATGGCTAAAATCGGTAATCAGCATTTCGTTCTGATTTGTAAAGCCATTGTACTAATGGGATCTACAATAGTAAATTTTCCATGTGAGGACCTCGCTACAAATTACACATTCATCCAGCTTGATTTTGGATTGTGCACAGCATATGAGGCAAAACAAGAACCAGGCTTCTCAGTGATTGGTTACACTTTCACACTTCACTTGGATAGTTCTTTAGATAACCTAAACACGGAATTTGAACCATTGGTGTTTCCCCAGCATAACTCCGGAGCCATTGTCTATGCCTTAGACCCCTACATGATCCCAAATACGTTCACACCAATGAGTTTCACTGGCCCAGGCAGGTACACTCTATTGTATTTGACAATATCAAGGACAGATACACTTCCGCTGCCTTATGCTGATGAGAATTGTGTCTATGCTGAGGAAGCTGACAAAGTATCATTTCAAGGAAAGCTTTATGGTGATAATTATTATACATGTGTTGCCAGATGTAACTTAGAACACATTGAAAGAGAATGTAATTGCACTGATCTATTTGTTCGGAGTGACCCAGAAAACGAACCTCAAAAACATACATACTGTGCCTCAGTCAATCAGTCTGTCTTTGATATGTTCACAAAGGTGATTTGTTCTAAGAAGGCACAAGTTGATGGATATATCATGTGTCAAAAGAAATGTAACAAAATATGTAAACAGATTAAATACACAATGAGGTCTGCAGCATCAAAATGGCCGCTACCATCGCAGATAGCTTCATTCTACACCAATATCATACAAAACGATTCTATACTCTCAGAAAAGTATAACGAATTTGAAGACATAGCTCATGGCATGGCAAATGGATGCAAAAATGTGTCCTATTTGGAAAAGTACATTCTTTCCAAAGCAATTGAGGACAACTTTGCCCTGGTTACTATTTACCTTTCAGATTCATATTACACTCATTTGGAAACCAAGCCTAAAACCACACTTAATGCTTTTATTTCACAACTTGGTGGGTCATTGAATCTGTGGTCTGGAATAACAGTTATACTTTTTGTTGAAATCATTGATTTGATATTGAGATTATTTGGGAGGATGACACAAAGATCATTTACATCTGATAAGGTGAAGACTTTGTCAAAAGCCCCAAAACCGACCTTGACCCCTGTGTATAGGATAAACAACATGGACCCATTTAAGGTTTAGTAAAGGTTGGTCGGTTTTTTAGAATAAAAACAAAATAAATTTTTTGTGCTGTAACTTGTACTACCTTACATCTGCTGCACCCTCAGAAATAACTGTTGAATCTACCAGGGAGCCTCATGAAACTGATCAATGAAACACCATAAGTAAATAGCCGTTAAGCAGAGTAGTATTTACACTGCAGTACAGTACACACTTTTGTGCAAGGAATTTCCATCAAAATGACGGTGGATCTCTGGCAACCTAGAGGCAAGGATTTCACCATTATTTTGACAACATTTTTCACGGTGTGATTGTAAAGCTTTATATATTTTGTGAAATAAGATATGAGAAATCCCCATCTCGAAAATAATTTCATGGGTGAATATGACCCACATCTATGTACACTGTTGCCAGTTTGAGAACTTTGGTCACGTGGCTTTATAAACAGATGTGACAGCAGTTCAGGTATATCTACAAAGTTTTGGCAGTGGTTGGTACCGAAAAAGCTCAGCATGGCCTAGAACAGAACCAGTAATCTTCTGATCCAAAGTGCAACATCCAATGCATGAGGCCAGATGATGCTGTTGGGTTAGGTGAGTCTTATATCTGGGACCCTATGGATACCATATATAGTTATATTTGTATGTCAGCAAATGCAGAATGAATTTTGATGCATCCTAAAGCTGCAGACCATGGTATAAATGCAATGTGTGATGATTATGGATAATCTTGTTGACTTTAGGGATTTAATTAAAGAAGGCATTAACGTCTTTTTATAAAGGTTTCGTTGCTTGAAAGGACCGATTGTATCAATAAAAGTCATCTTATGGAACCCTAGTAGAGCCTAATTGTTATTGATTCAAAATAATCTACAAAATACCTACATATGCACAGGACAACAGTTCATTTTCAGGAAGGCCTACACCAAAAAAGAGTCAGATTTTAGAATATCAGTGTTATATGATCCAACGGCTCAGGTAGGCAGTAAATGAGGAGGCCTTACAGGGCCGGTGTAAGCAGTTCAAATATGAGCTTCCAGGAAAACAGCAGTATTTGTAACGTTTGAGGATGATACACAAAAACACCTGCATCTGAACAGGGTAGAAAATATTTCAAAAGCGTTTGTCAAGCCATGGAATAGTATGAACAGGATAAGCATTTAAATATTCAATTAAAAAAAAAGAACTGTAAGGTTCGCGTTCCTTTATTGTCAGTCCGTGTTGAAAATAAATTAAGTTTATACATTTTCAGATACACAACTATACAGTTTTGTCCAACTTAACGACACTTAACATTGAGGTTTAGTTAACTTTGATTACCTCCAGATAGTGGACTATTCTCGTAAGGTTAGCCTACTCTTGTTTGAATTTTCACATTTACTTCTCAGTTCTCTAACATCTGTAATGATATTTTGGCCTCATAACTAAAAGGAAAACAAGATTAAGAGTGGACAACAGAATTATCCTTTACATTGTTGTCCTTTTGGACATGTATGATTCATCAGGGGTCTTTCATCAACATGAAGTAATAATGCAGTGGCAGCAAAAGGATCTGTATAGGACAGACTGCATACTTGGTGAGATTTCCACTTTTAATCGAACAGCACCACAACAGTCAGGCGTACTGCTCATAACACGCGTGTCTTAGGTTATCTTAGAAACATCTAACTTAGTTTGATTCCACAGGGGAAGAATCGTTGTTGTAACGTTTGGAAGGGGTTTTGGGTAGAGAGACGTTCATATGAAACGTTATGGAAGGGAATGGATGGAAGGGCATTAAGGAAAGAAATGTTTTCAGGAGTGTTTAAAAAATGGTTGCAAATTGCTTTGCTTGTAGATTTTTAAAACTATAACAAGAGCGTGTCATAGGAACCTAAAAGAAAACGTTATATTGGTTGTAAAAAACGTTATTTTGAACTTGAAACAAAAAAACGTTTTCTGCCAAATGAAATTCAATTGAATTGGGTGAGGTCGGTGATAAAACTTCTGATGTAAAGTGGCGCAATTTCCAGAATTACAGTTTTACTAAGTGGTAGAATTATGGTCAGGAGGGTAAGCCATTGCTCTGCTAAACTGGATATTTGCCTGAACATGAAATAAGAGAAATATCATTATCCTTTGGCGGAAAGAGAACGGTCAGAATGAAAAACCTGATGAATAGTCGATAAAGGAGCTCATATTCATTTACTCAGTTATTCGCTCAGTAAATAAAGATCCTCATGCTATTGATTAATCCGTGAAAGGAATCATGTTCACTATGGCAACATGCTAAATTGCTATGGTCTCCTGCATAATTGGCAACATCAGTGCATGCACCTTATGTATGCACTGACATTAACAATAAACAATCTTATTGAACGCCAAAAAGATGTTGCACAGAACCTCACTGATATTCTCTTGTGTCCTAACAAACATCAACCAACTTAAAAAGAAAAAAGTCACGTGTTTTCTTTGAAATAGAAATCTGGTTTTCTGCCAACTGGGATAGGCCTACCCCTACTGGGTTAACATGAGGCACAAATCCAGCATCACCAATTTACAAGTTATTTGCTAGGTATTCATTATATGCAACATGAAAACCAGAGACATAGTGCTTTTATACTCTCACCCTAAATCCCACTTTCAAAGATCTTAAATGAGCGCAGGTACTGAATTAGTACAGGGTGCATTAGTATTGGCCTGTAGGCCCATGAGTGCTGGGGTGCAAATTGATTTTAAGAAGTCTAGACTCCGGTCCCTATTCAAGACGGGGGCTTATTCAAGACTTAGATTATAGTGAATTTTAAGATTCCAATACCCCTGTACCCCTGGTGCTTTTTCAAGATCAGCGCAAATTCAAGACCCGATGCCCATAAAGGCCAATGCATGTACTGTATTTGAAATTTATAACAAGCAAATATGGTTAGTAGGGAAATGAGCCAGTCTTGAAATTTACACTATAACTTATGTCTTGAACAACCGCCTGTCTTGTATGAGCACCAGGGATAAAGGGGTACTGAAATATATTAGTGCTGGGGCGCTAAAACAGGCCACTACGGTATCACAACTATTGCTGTGTGCAACCTAAACCAATTTGACAACAATAAATCAGTGGTTGAGGAAAATGGCATCCCACTACCAGGAGACTATTACAGGAAGGTTCATGAGATGACACAATGTGAAGATTGTGATCCACAATCAAAACCTGATGTGGAATTATTCAAGCAGGAGCTTATGAGCACCAGGGGGTATTACCGGTCCCCTCTGAACAGATATCACGTGCCTCTGGTGAGCACCACTGATCCCATAACAACAAATCCTCGTTTCACGGCCAACTGACGGTGGTCAGTCACTGATGGACGGCGTAGGGACAGTATCATTAGCCCTTTAATTGTTTCTAGTTCTATTAGAGCTTGAAGCATGATTATTTGGTTCACTATTAATCCCTAATCTTTGTAATTCCACTATCACTGCACACCGGCGGCCGACTCTGGCCGCTGGTTCGCCGCCATCACTGCGTGTGACGTCATGACCTCTTGACCTAGTTCGGCCTCAAAATGAGGCTTGCTCAGATCAGCTGCCTATAGCATCAGGCTGATCCAGATCATCTACCTATAGCACTACAAGTGATCTAATTCCCCATAGCGTTACGACCCTCAGTGGATCAGTGGCGCTCGCCAGAGGCACGTGATATCTGTTCAGAACCCTGATTACCAGTATGTGGGCAGAAAAGCAATGGGCAAAATCGGTAATCAACACTTTGTTGTGACATGTAGAGCTATTGTCACGATAGGCCCTACAATTGTAAATTACACGTTCGTTGATCCTGAGCTTGGCCTCTGTACAGCATATGAGGCAGTTCATTCACCAGCCCTCCCACTCATTGGCTATACCTTCACTCTTCACTTGGACAATGCTGTGGATAATCCAGACAATGAATATGAACCATTATTCTTCCCACAACCAACTCTGGAGCTTTAATCTCTGCCATGAATCCCTATACCACCCCAAATACCTTGACTTCAATGAGTGTAGTTGACCCAGGGAAATACACAGTATTGTATTTGACGATATTGAGAACAGACACCCTTTCACTGCCCTATGCTGAGCAGGATTGTGTTGAGGATCAAGATGCTGCCGAATTCTCATTTCAAGGAAGGCTTTATGATTATGACTACAAGACATGTATGGGCAGTTGTAATGCAGAACATATAGAACAGGAATGTAATTGCACTGATTTGTTTGTTAAGGCTGATCCAGAAAGTGAGCCCCCCAAATATGGATACTGTGCCTCTGTCAATCAGACTACCATGACATGTACTCTAAGATGTTCTGTGCAAAAAGAAAAATAAGGGTTGGATACCGCAAGTGTGCAGTGAAATGCAAGGAAAGATGTAAACAGATTAAATACACATGAGGTCTGTAGCATCGAAGTGGCCACTACCCTCCCAGATTGCTTCATTTACACCAATGTCATACAAAATGATCCTATACTCTCAGAAAAGTACAAGGAATTTGAGAACATAGCCCAGGGTATGACAAATGGATCGAAGAATATTTCTTATATAGAGATAGAGTCATTCTTTCTAAGGTAGTTGAATACAACTTTGCCCTGATTTCTATTTTACCTCTCAGACCCATATTACACTCATTTGGAAACCAAGCCTAAGACATCAGGTCATGCCCTAATTTCACAACTTGGTGGGTCTTTGAATCTGTGGTCTGGGATATCAGTCATACCTTTTGTTGAAATCATTGACTTATTACTGTGACTACTTTCGAGGATTACCCCCGTGTTGAAGATGTGGACACTTTTAAGAGTTAGGAAACCCTGATAGAATGACCAGCATTTTAGAAAAGTGGAAGGCCTGAAGGCAACTCTGACCGTACTGTGTCAGCTTACATTTGCACTGGTGGAATCATACACGGGGGTCCTACATAAATAAGCAGGGACCTATATGAGCACCGGGGTACTTACAAGTGCCAACCAATTTAAATGCGTGTTTGTAACAGATACAAGAAGAACAGTACTAGACATACCGGGTATGGGAGAGATGTTCAAAATGAGCTGATGGTCTTTTCAGATGGTGGTGCTACCTGGTGTGAGTTATCTGCACTACTTTCAACACTTTTTCCATCTACACCAACTTGTGGATGGTGCTGTGGTGTCTAGCTGAAGCTGGTTATCAGACATGTGCCTTACACTGGTTTTAGGGTGCAATTATGTCATACCTGTGGGGATCCACTCTGTCAAACCCTACACACAGAAGTACTATTATGACTCATTAAATAGCACATGTATAGTGGCTTAGAAATATAAATACAAGTTCAAAGGTATGGTTAGTGTGGGTTATCACTCATCACACCTGCAGGTATGGAGTTTTCACACCTATTGGTGTGGGAATGCACCCCAGTATAGAGTGGTTTCTGACCCCTGAAAGCTGCAAATCTCGCGAGAATCCATGTTAATTAGGCTTGGCCTGGTAGCTGCAGTGCAGACACACTTGCATGGCCTGCATGTATGATACTGGTGCTCACGGGAACACATGCAACCTCGGTTACTGTGCTTGCCTGACCGTCAAATTTTCCTCATTGCAGTTTTTTGTTGTTGTTCTAGCTTCACCACATCATTTACGTGGCTGCTGACCCTTGGTTATCATAGTTAAATCTTCGGTACAATAATTCTGGAGTTAAACACATAATTTAACCATGGAGATAGTAATCGAATTTAAAATAGTGTTATGAGGCTGAGTGTGTATGATAGATAGAGAAAGGTGGATTCACTGATTCATCCGAGGAGGGCCTGAGCCATAATCTACAGATCCAATAAGTTTTCCTTCACATGTAGATGAAATATCATATTATAAAAGCAACAACCTTGCAGCTCACTATATATAAGCCATAAAATAGGGTAGAGTGACCTTGAGTCGTCCAGGTACCTTGAGTCGGCCATTTTGCTTGGTTTTGGGCCAAAAATGAATGTGTTAATAAATATATGTGAGTGGATGCCCTTATACATGTTCTTATTCCTCTAGTATTAACCATGGAACAGATGTATTAGTGGTGGTATGTACTGTGCGACCTGTTCTCATCAACTAAGCTAAAGTTGCACTGTCACAGTGTATTCTATATACCTCCAATGCTACAAAGAAAACTTGAGCTTCATATAGCAGTAAAGGTATTGTGTTGAAAAGGTCAATGCACTGTGTGCATGTAAAAGCAGTAGTCCATGGTAATGCAATAGTTCACATAGGACTGTATATATGGCCCATTAGTTGTATCAGCACGAGATATGTATACAAACACCAGCCTTTCTGCTCTTTCCAGGTACTATATCGATTAAATGAGCAACTGAAACCTTAGACCGTGTATTCAACACCTTTTCTGGGACATACTCCAGACGTTCTGCTCTTCCAGTCACTCTATTGATAAGATAAGAAACTGAGAAATATGAAACAGGGATGAAAGTTTATACACAGTTTAGTAAAGAGATTGTTTTCAGAGGCAATGTCATAGAATGCATCATAGCTGGGGAGCCAGACAGCCCAAA
Organism: Acholoe squamosa; assembly: GCA_949317995.1. NCBI lineage: Eukaryota > Metazoa > Annelida > Polychaeta > Phyllodocida > Polynoidae > Acholoe > Acholoe squamosa. Next base: position 14,185,835 of record OX439042.1, read on the forward strand.
TGTTGTTATATAACTTTCTCCTGGTGTTGAGAGCAGCACAAGATATGACAGTTGGATATGGATAATTTGATATTGCTGATTATGAATCTGAGCTGCGTATCTTGATATCTAGGTCGGAACAAGGTCAAATTAAAGGTCAAAGGTCACAATGCATTGGCAATGGGTCCTTATCAACATAGGATACACACAAATGGGGAATCCACCATGCACTAAGGACCTCTAGTGTTAATGAATGGAATGAAGCCCTCTGTCTGTTCTATATTAAATACCAAATTGTGACCTTTCACCTTTAATTTGACCTTGTTCCGACCTAGATATCAAGATACGCAGCTCAGATTCGTAATCAGCACTATCAATTTAGCCAGATCCAGCCCAGATATCTTGTGCTGCTTTCAACACCAGGTAATCGACCTGATTTCAGACTGGCTCCCCAACTATCAGATATAATCTCAAATACAATAATTTTGTTGATGGCCGTATTTAAATCAAATGCTACCTGCAGACCTAAACATATTTAGCAGAGATAAAATTAAGAAAGGGGCATGGGATGATGGATGTACTCCACGAAAATTCACTTATTTCTAATTCCATAAGACACACATAGCTGCTCCATAGGGTTAATCACCATGCTTAACCAGACACCAACCATTCATACTGGATAAATGATACTAATGCTGATGCATTGATCCCAAAGCAGGCTTAATGGATATGCATGGCCAGGAGGTAGATACTACAAACATCCATATTCTAGACAAATGTTAGCCAGACATGAGCAAAAGATATGAGCCAGTAGAAGTTTAGTGTTGGTGTCAGCAAAGTGACAGGCTGGGTCTATCCAACAGCACCTCTTACATTCAGTGATGCTGTTCACACAACTGTGTTAAGCATCTTCCCATACCATTGTCAGCAAGAAAACAAAAAAGGTGAGTAATTAACATACTCTAACAGACTCTTTGGCACCCCTGTATTCTTACAGTAAATGTTTCATAGGAAAAGAAAAACTGCAAGTTTTCCCGCCTTTTATAAATCTAGTACACGAAGGCAGTATAAAAGCAGGAAAGACAGCTCTTTCATCCTTTCAAATGCCACACAGAATGTGTAATAATATCATATACATCATTAACCATATTTTGTGATACAGTAAGCAAGCTACCAGATAAATGTGCTGTGGTTTAGCAACTGCAATATCTAATCCGATGATGGCAGAAATCAATTTAAAACAAAACAACATATACAGGACACAGTATAGCCCCAGTTCTTTCATTGGGTCCAGTGCCCTAATCAACCCATCTTCTCTGATGTTGCCTCTAATCCAGTTACCCCCATTAGCAGAAACAGGCTCAAGGGTCTAGACGGATGTAATATATGATGAATAGACTTGCACGAGTTGGCTTCAGGGGGTGATATAAGCATGAGCCGTAGGCGAATGCTTATATTAAACCCCTGAAGCCAACGAGTGCAAGTCTATTCATTATGTATTGCCCTTATAACACGGTTTCCTCCATTAATTCTTAGTATTTACCTTTATATTGTATAGAATCCATTCATTTATTTTGTGAGTCGACAAGACGGCCCTCCGCCATCTTGGTTTCATGTTGACGTATCGTTAAGCTGGCGAGCTCCTGCAAGTCCCACTTTCATAGGCCTACTACTGCGAACACGTCGAGACAGAGCTGCGCCAGTCTAAAATATAATCCATTCTGTACACACCAGGCGGCGGCACCTGTAGTGTTGACAGAATGGCGAAGACGCACGGCAAGTCGCTCGATTCAAAAGTTTAATAATTTTTTATGTTAAATTCAGACTTAATATCAAGTAATCTATGTCCAAAGCATTTCGCTATATTTGGTACATAATCTTCAAAAATGGAGGATTTACTTTCGTGTCAACTCACTGTCAAGGTAGGATTCAATATGTCCGCCCCGCTGTCCGTCCGCCTTCAATTTTGGGTTCTTCTATCGCGAGATATAGGAACTGATATTATCCATTTTTGGCACTGAAAACTCGCTAACCGTGTTATAAAAAGTATTAACAGTGTCAGGTTTTCTAAATTGAATCATCATATCACACAAAATAACCTGGTGAGCTTCCTACCTGGTTACATCCACAGAGACAATTGTATGGAAGGGATTGACAGCAGTCTAGGGTAGATTAACCTAAAGACGACCACATAGCTTGAGTCGTCCACCTGTCATCTTATTTTTCTCACATTTACATGTAATCCCTGGGCTTGGGACCCTAATATTGTTGAAATAGAGGTGTTATATTATCCCATGGAATGATCTTCTAGGAATTATCATGTAATTGTCATTGTGTAATGATGCACTGGAGTACCCATGTTTCACTTGTATTTATTATGAGAAACTGGCCATTTCATCAAAAATCTCTGCTCGCATATCTTGAACATTAAAAATGATAACTTATACCTCACATTGACTCTAGGCATAGATAGATGACATTACTAGATGATAGCATGAGAAAAAGTGCAGAAATGTTAGATACTTTCAGTGTAGGACCTAATCTCTATAACATATTAATTTCACCATGAGAATTTAATTTAGAATTATGATAGATATATTAAACCTTTCCTGGAATCCTATTATTATCAATATGTGGAGGAAGTATGTGATACTGAGAGTATGGATATCAAAGTGCATATTGAAGGTTTATTAAGGTGCAACTAAAGCAAAGGCTCAATAATGCAGGATTAGGATTACCTCTTCTATTTCACTGAAATTTGCAATATCCTTGGGCATAGCAGAGCCTGAAGCTGGTTGTTCTAATCTACTCACTATAAAACATATGTTTTCATTATGATGCAGTAGCTTAAACGATGCCATGCTTTTGCATAGTTCTTTGAGGCACTTATTCTTTTATTTTTAGATTGACAGTTAAATCAAAAGGGCTTTAAATGGGTGGGTCTTAACTGGGTGGACGTCTCAAGGTGAAGGTTGAATAAATGGGAAGTTCTTAGAATTGGTGAAAAACTAGAAATAAAATATACATATGGTTACCCCAAATGTTGTGGGCACAAAGGCCTCAACAATTATCTTCCATTCAGTACCTTTGGAAAATCTAAGGGCCTATAAGTCATAGAGCTATTGCCTTATACAGATCCCTTATTGAAAACATGCAGAGGAACGGCCGTCTTTAGGTTAATCTGCCCTAACATACAAATACACAGAATGAAATATCTGTATAGGTCTGTAATTCTTTTTATCATTATTTTTGATCTGTTTATTCAGAGTCACATGGACTTTGTGGGTTCAAATTTGGAACTGACAGCATGGAAGGCCATAAAGAAGATTTGAAGCAGGCACTGAAAATGTCCTCCCTGAAGGGGCTCCCTAGGATCATGTCTGCCCCTAATCTGTTCCTACGAATCGTCTGGATAATTGCCTTCATTGTTTTGTTGGGAATGTGTTTGTTTACTGTTATCTCAAATGTTGAAACATTCTTAGATTATCCAAAGGTTATGAATGTTGAGGAAAAAGTAATGAGTCACATTGATGCTAAAGGAACTGTCCCCTTCCCAACCATTGCAGTATGCAATCTAAATCAATTTGGCAGCAATAAATCTGTGTTTGAGAAAAACGGGATTCCGCTTTTACAGGAGTACTATAGAAAGGTGTATGAGATGACAATATGTGAAGGTTGTGATGCTGCTGCTAAACTCTTTGCTGAATTCCTCAAATGGAAGTTGATGAGCAAACGTGGATATTACCAATACATAGGCAAAGATGCCATGGTTAAGATTGGTGACCAACATTTTGTTCTCCTTTGTCAGGCTCTTGTTGCTGATGGTGTAAGTCTTGTCTCTTTTCCTTGTGAGAACTACACAACCAGCTCTAAATTTCTGCATCCAGACATAGGTGTTTGTACTGTTTACAAGCCCAAACTGTCACACTATCATATGGTCATTGGCTACACCTTCACCCTTCACTTGGACAGTTCAGTTGACAACCTTAACACTGAGTATGAATCTCTACTTACTCCGCAGCAAAAATCTGGGGTTAAGGTTTTTGCACTGGATCCACACATTTTGCCAAACACAAATGTACAATCAACTGCTTCAGCATCACCAGGGAAGGCAACAGAAATCTTTATCAAAATTACTCGCATAGATCGTCTATCGACACCATATTCTGATAGGGAGTGTGTTATTGCAGATAGAAATAAGAAGTATTTATTTCAAGGACAACAATATGATTACGATGGTTCAACTTGCTTTGGTCGATGTATCATAGCAATTGTTGAAAAAGAGTGCAACTGCACAGATTTATTCAAGGTTATGAATCCTGAGGCTGAGACCCCAAAGTATGAGTACTGTGGTTCTGTTAACCAATCTGCTTATAAGTTAAAAAAGAACATGTATTGCTCTGACTCAACAAAAGGAACTGTGTATCTTAAATGTATGCAAACATGCAAGGAATCATGCAAGGAAATTAAATATGAGCTGAGGACAGCCACATCAAAATGGCCACTCCCATCACAGATCGCCTCCTTCTATACAAATGTAATACAAAAGGATCCAATATTGTATCAGAATTATAATCAGTATGTAGATGTTGCTAGGGCTATGGCTTCAGGATCAAAGAATGTTACCCAACTGGAATGGCTTCTTATTTCCAAAGCAATTGAGGATAACTTTGCTCTTGTCTCGATACGTCTAGGGGATATGTACTACACTCATTATGAATCAAAGGAGAAAATACCTATCAACGCTTTTATTGCACAGCTTGGTGGCTCTCTAAATCTGTGGTCTGGTGTTACTGTTCTGTTTGTTGTGGAAATAATTGACTTAGTTCTACGAATTTTTGGAAGAATGGTAGACACTAAAAGGAAAACCACTGCACACCAAGTGAGCCCTACACCTTGAAATATTCACGATGGGCTTCAGTGTGAGACATACCTTATTACCATACATATTAGTTGCACTCAAGTTTAAAGCACAGCATGCCGAGGTGAATAAGAGGCTTTAAGACATAGTTAGGACTTAATAGTACAGTACTTGTAAGAGTTTGATTTTCACCTGTAGGTTCTGGTAAAATCTATAAAATGCTGCAAGGTGTTATTGTCACGTATAAGTCATGCTTTGTCCTTTTTATGGTATTATTTTCACCTTAAATGCAAAGATGAAAAAAGTGACTAAAAAGGATTGAATAATTATTTTACTCAGGTTTTAAGCATATAATAATGCATTTTCGGCACCAGTGTGCTTATCAGAATGAATGCAGTACTATTGTCTAGAATCAAAATGCATATTAATTTGACTCACCCCTTGTAATATCCCACATATAAGGCGCACAGGTCCTCACATATAAGGCACACCCCTACTTTGAGGGAATCCTATATGGCCTGGAGTGAGATTTTGATCATATTAACTAAGTGATGTTCTATTATGTTCTTATTCTCACATATGAAACCCACCCACAACCTTTGCTGACTCTATAAGCCTAGAGGGCTATTGATCCTTGGGTTGGGTACCAACTGTCATGGAGTGGTGACTGTCGACTCATCGAAAAGGGGAAAAAGAGGGGCTGTCGATTGAATTACATTTTAGGATTAGGGAGCTCTTGATACCTGCTCTGGCTTGTATGGTGTTAAAAGAGTTTTTATTGCATCTGATGAGTCCAAGGCTGTGAAATTCCTAAATACTATCACCAAAAACCATATTTTTATATGGAAGAAGTCCCCAAAAGCGTACTGTTATCTGACTCCCTTGAAAATAGTGGGCTGTAAAAATTCAGCTGCTTTACAGGGGGATATGAAATGGATCAAAAGGGAGTGCTGTAGGTTTCGCAGTTGGTACTAACCATCAAAGAGTCAGTAGCCCCCCCAGGTCTGTAAGGAGCAGTAGGACTCTCCTAATGTAGCATAAGCTGGATCTTGTACATCATGATATGAAATAGTTCAATTCGGAGGAGTAGTCTGTACAACCCACTTCATCAATCAACCATGCATTGAAACATTCCTCACACAAGAAATCAGGAGCAATATGTTGGGAAGGGAAGCGATGGCTAGAATTCCCGATCGGCATATAGTTTTTAATATAAATAACTATTGTATCCTGACTTCGGAGATTGTACAGCATATGATACAAAACAAACACTGGGCTTCCCCATGACTGCCTATAGCCCTAACCTCTTAAAGGTATGTGAGAAACGTTTATAAACCACTAATCATGGCACACAGTTCAAACACTCTATTCCCAATTGAGGTTAGTGACATCATATCTAAATTCATTGCCATTTGTAGATCAATGAAGGCAAATAAGGCCTCTTTTCGTAAAGAGCAACTTCTGATCAATTCTTGACATTTCATTAACTTGGCACATAATGAACACTCAATCAATTAGTCCATTACAGATGGCCATGTTGACTTAAGGCTACATGTTATTTGCCATCATGGTGTGAATACAATTCTGGCAAGTAACCTAAATTGGCTGTGTTCATGCATCAAACAAATACTAATGGGTGGATATTATGCTCTAACAAAGTGCTACATCATGATGGTAAAATCAAACCTTGAGGCAAGATGTTCTTTTTATTTGATTCTAGCCTGTTGCTGCAAAATAACATTTACCCCTATGGCATTGTAGTACTGCAATCTCTATAGGGGCAGCATCATGGAATGCAGCAATGGAAACTGACCACCAAGGCTGCATTTTGCATTATGGTAGAAATGGCACTGATAGCTTACTCACTCTGCACTCTGCAGAGTTAAATGTTTAAAACTGACCAACACTTAGGTATATTGATCTGTAATTGCCATGACAGCCATTAATATAGGTATGCATAGTATTTTCCAGCTTCCAGTCTATTCGGCCAGACGTTTTTGTGTTAAGCAGAATGGAGGGTTATAAAGAAGACTTCAAACAGTTCATAAAGACGTCCTCTTTAAAAGGACTTCCCAGGATTGTGTCAGCACCTAACACCTTTCACAGAACCTTGTGGATGGTTGCATTCATCATTTTCTTTGCTGTATGTATGTATTCTGTGTTCTCAATTGTAAGCTCTTTCATGGCATACCCAGTAGTCACAAACATTCATGAAGAGTTGATCAATGTCACTGACCCTAACGGCACTGTTCCTATGCCAACTATTGCTGTCTGTAATCTAAATCAGTTTGGCAGCAATAAATCAGTGTTTGAGGAAAATGGCATCCCACTTCATTGGGAATTCTACAAGAGGGTTCGTAACATGACTATATGTAAATCCTGTGATCCAGAATTTAAAAGAGGTGTTCGAGTCCTCAGACAAGACCTGATGAGTAGAAGGGGGTATTACCAGTATGTCGGCAGGGACGCAATGGCAAAAATCGGCAAGCAACATTTCATGCTGATATGTAAAGCTATCATATCAACAGGTTCTACAATATCAACTTTTCCATGTGAGGACTTTGCTACAAACTATACATACATAGATCCAGATGCTGGTCTGTGTACTGCATATGAGGCAAAACAATCAGTGGGCATGCCAGTGATTGGCTACACATTCACTCTTCACTTGGATAGTTCTATGGACAATATTGATACTGAGTTTGAACCATTATTCTACCACCAGCCAAACTCTGGAGCTGTAATCTTTGCCATGAACCCTTACACTGTGCCAAGTACATTTGCATCTATGAGTCTAGCTGGTCCAGGCAGATACACTGTGTTGTATCTGACAGTATCCAGAAAAGACATACTTCCCTATCCTTACGCTGAGGAGGACTGTGTCTATGATGAAGATGCTGAAAAATTCTTATTTCAAGGAAGGCTTTATAATTATGACTTTCTTACGTGTATGGGCAAATGTAACATGGAACATATAGAGGAAGGCTGCAATTGCACTGACTTTTTCATGAGAACTTATCCAGAAAGTGAACCCCCGAAATATGACTATTGTGCCTCAGTTAATCAGTCTACCATTGATATGTATAAAAAGGTGTTCTGCTCTAGACGCATAATAGCTGATGGACATATAAAGTGTAAAGCAAAATGTAAAGCAAGATGTAAACAGATTAGGTATACCATGGGCGCTGCAGCATCAAAATGGCCGCTACCATCCCAGATAGCTTCATTCTACACCAATGTCATAGAAAATGATTCTATACTCTCAGAAAAGTATAAGGAGTTTGAGAATATAGCTCAGGATTTGGCAAATGGATACAAAAATGTTTCCTATATGGACAAGTATATTATTTCTAAAGCTATTGAAGACAACTTTGCCCTAGTAACTGTTTATCTCTCGGATTTATACTACACTCATATGGAAACCAAACCTAAAACATCAATTGATGCATTAGTTGCACAACTTGGTGGGTCTTTGAATCTTTGGTCTGGGATATCAATCATACTTCTTGTTGAAATTATTGACTTAATTCTGAGACTATTTTCGAGGATAACACAAAAATTCTCAGATTTCCCTAATGAGAAGATCATCTCCGTAAAAGTCCAAAAACCGACCTTGACCCCTGTTTACAGGATAAAGAATGTGGACCCATCAACGATTTAGTAAAATATGGAATTATTTAGAAAAAAGACAATGATGTTCTTCACGTCAAGACGTTCTGTTGTTCTACAATTATACTGCATAAATGCGCCTACCCACCGACAGGTGCAACATGTGGGTGGACGTCCACCCATAGACAGGTCCAGACATATAAGTAGACAGGAGTGGACATGGCTGGACATGTCCACCCATGCTCACAACAAGCTAACATTGTTTACTTGCTATTTGTTTTCTTATCATGAATGCGTTTTACTTATATATTCTTTACTTATCATGAGTGGATTATTTTTTACATAATTCTCATGTAGCAAGCGTGTGCGCTATTAATCTGTCAATAAAGCGACCTTTACTCCACCTTTGATTCCTTATTTAAACATCAATCAATCGGAATGAAACAGGGCGTAAAAGAGTTGAAAACTTTTGGTGCTACAGCGATGAAACATTGTCAGATGGTAATTTGCAACCAACACTATTGGTCTGTTTAGCTACCGTAAAACCCTGCATATTAGCCGCGGCTTACAGACTACTTCATAGCCCAGGTGTGGCTTATAGGATTAGCCTAGACAGTACCATAGACCAGGACTAAAATCACAATTTGTAAGCCCCAGCTGCACCTTATAGCTTTCTCCTAAACTCAAGGTGCAGCTTATACTGGTGTGCGGCTTATACACAGGCTTTATGGTACAGATATTGACAAGCCCAATTACACCTCACCTGAGGTGGTCAGCATGTGCAGCCTCCCCTCATCTAGTCCAGGGTATCTAGACCATTCACCTTAACATCCATTACCTTCAAACCATCCAACGGTACACTAATACTGTATTCTGCTACAAGCCAGGCCAAATACTCATCTCTGCTGCAGGAACATGCCATACCAAACACCCAAGTGTAAAGTCAATGCCAACACTTTTCTGCCAATAGTTGTCCAAATATACTTAAGGCTTTTAACACCCACCTTACTTAACACAGGTCTTATTTCACTATACGTTACACCAACCTTAATCACAAATTTATCCTAGTCGACTTTCATTAGAACTCATGTGATGCATTGTAACAAGAATTCAATACCTCAATCTGTGTAGCTATTAATATGTTTGTAATACCAAGGACTAATCAAGCTTGAAATGAGGTTTCAGAAGATGTCTTTTATTTCTGTGGTTTACACTCAGTATGTTAAATGCCTTCCCTATAAGTTATTGAACAAGTAACCAATGGATAACTCATGACGAGTGTGTGTTAGTGAAGGATAATGACATGAGGCCGAAGGCCGAGTGTTATTAGCCTTTGCTAACACACACGAGTCATGAGTTATCCATTGACTGCTTATTTTATACCATGAAACCAATAAATAATTAATATAATACCAATAAATTCAAGTTGAAAACAAAAATTATTCCCCCTCCCCGGGACTCGATGCCAGCCATTGTGTGTACACGATCGGTACATACACCTCGGCGCCCGGCAGCACACAGCGACAACCCCGGTCTCGGCTAGGCTTGGCAGCGGCACACGGCAAAAAATAGTGTTTGTACACGATCGGTACATACACCTCGTCGCCCGGCAGCAGACAGGCAGCGGCACACGGCTAAAGATTTCAATGCGTCTCGCTGTTAAGTGATATGTTTGTGTACTAAATACACCTCCTCGCCCTGCAGCGGACAGCGACAGCGCACACGGCGAAAAAAGATGCGTCTCGCGGTTATGTTTGTGTATAATACACCTCCTCGCCCCTACCCTGGCCTGGAATATTTCGTGGGTTTTAACATGTAACATATGACATGGAAGGATATGTAAGGTGTGCTGGTTATCCATGGATAATGGCATCGGGTGCCTGTTATCCATGAATTACCGCACGCCTTACAAAATTGATGTTACAGCCTACAGGGTGTGCAATATCGACAGATATGTGGATGGGAATAGCCACCAAAAAGCACTGAGCAACCCAGAAATCGTGGTATAAATGGTCAATAACACAAGACCGTATTGCCTTTGTTTAAGAGGCACTTAATTGCCACTGCACACACAATCTGAGCTACCTGTAGGTATTGAGAAGAGTATCGTACTGGACACCTGGCTGACATTGGAAGAGCCCAGATTTAAAGTGGTCATTTTTAGAGTGATGTGGACTATATTCTTATCACAACATGATATTTCTGGCCTCGTCAATCAGATTTATGCCTTAGGCATGGAATAAAGCCAATTTAATTTTTGCAAAATGAATTGATATAATTGAAACAACTTATGGGAGAAAAGCATCTCATGAATAAATCACATTTCAGATAATTGATCATTGTGGAAAACTGGTACTGTAACTGATATATTTTCTTGTATCGCCATGTAAGTATGTGCATAAGCTTGCTTGTGAAATAAGATCATGATCTGGATGTGGAATCATGTAATGAAAATGCAACTTCAGCAGGTGGTTTCAGAAAACTCAAATCATAATCAAACCTCTCATATTTTCAACTAATTCAAAGTTTACAATTTCTCTAAGAGCATACATCCTCTCTCATAATCAAACAAGTATATGTTCAGCAGAAGCAGCTTTAGAAATCATGGGAAAGGATGTGTTCTCTATATAGAGTAACTTGATAATTTGCTCCAAATGCCCCCTTGACCAGAGTTCTGCTATGGACAAACTAAACCATGAATATTGAACTTTCTTTCACTTTTGAAATGCATATGTATAGACAATCTTGTATTAAAAAAATAATGTAAATCTGGATGCGGGATCTAAAGATGACATTGACCCTTTAAGAACACATGGAATGTTGATATTCCTACATATACAGTGAAACTTGGTTATAACAAACTTCCTTATAAGTTTTTAGGCTTGTAACAAGGAGTTCACTGTAACCAAGTTTTAGTGTAGTATATAACTTCACAGAGAAAAGAAGACTGATCGCTTTGACACATACTGCACAGGTCACGATTGTCTCCCACATAACATGCATGAAAGGCATATTGAATGAGGTTGACACTCTCACATTTGGTTCGTCACCTCCACTTGACATGCATAATGAAGACAGTTGTCATGGTGACATATGGACCATGTCCCAATGACATGTGCTCTCTGTGTCAAATCAAGTTGACATGGATATACATGTCATTTTGACAGGAAGACTTTTTTCAGTGTTGAGGAATCTCAATACTTTCCCCCTGGATCTGACCAGAATCTGACCAGAAATGACCAAGATAGAAATCGCCATCTTGAAAAACAGAAGATGCACCTGCTGTAGCAGGTGCTGGCCTCTGATTGGTCAATTCATTCAATACCTGGGGTACCCTACTGATTGTGAATCTGGGAGCAACTGAAAGTAGACCATGGGCCCCACTGTGCCTGGCAAGTGCTACCGTGCTACCGTATTTCCATTTTATTGTATTGGACTACAACAACATGAGCAAACCGTAATGGAACACTGCTATGGTTCAGAGTTTTGCCTTTCATTAAATAAATCTTCATCCATTACATGATACCTAAGTACTCAAATATAGAGGGAAGACGATATAATCTATAACTAATCTATAAGGCACACACGTACTGAACAACAACATGAACCATTTGACAGAGATTGGACCAAAGGACAAGTGCCTAAGGTTAAAGTTGGGGTCTAACAAATAAACAAACATTTAGAGATGGTGGCAAAGGACATTTCCTTTTTCCTTGTTTGCCTCAGCATTTGCTACAATATCTTTTTAGATGGTGCCATGCAGGTGAATGTTCCAATATCATGGTCATCAATGCAGTGTCTGAAAGAGTAGAATTTGATTTACATACCTACTTTCATAAACATGGCAAGACTTGCGGTCTCTCATAAATCATTTACTTCATCTATCTACACCTAATAATAAATATGTGATTTGTATGTGAACCATTTTATAATTTTACAGTGATAAGATTGGAGTCTGATTCATTTTCCTCTTGATGGTTCATACTGTGTTTTTGATTATCTTTGTCCTCTCCACTCTCCGTGTCAGAAGGTGAGAAGCTGCAGCAGCCTTGGTACGGTGGCAGAACATCTGGTAGGGGCTTATTCTTGGTTTCCGGAAGGACAATAGAGGCAGCTATGATGGCAATGGCGATGAAAATCCCGTACACAATGCCAGGTAGAAGGCTATGGACAGTACTCTACAAATACAATGATGTAACTAAGAACCACAGATACAGCGTTAATAATGTGAACAGGAACCCATGGAAGGAAGATGGGCAGGGTAGAGCCATGGAGAGGAGAAGTGGGGGAGGGGATTAATCGATGGAGGAAACATGGTAGGAAAAGGTTCATGGAGGGAAGGTTAGGCGAGTAGCCCCATGGAGAAAAGGTGGGAGGAGTGGATCCATGCGGTGTTGTTGGGGATTGGCTGATGGATTAAATCTGAACTATTTATGAGTTGTGGATTGCACAAGGGCGTTTATCAGGAACCCCCTAGTCAGAAAGATTTTCTTATTTCAACACAGAATCCATTACACACTTAACGGTTTTGTTGTCCATCCAGCAATTTGATATTCCTTAGCATGGTACTTACCAGAAATGCTATTTGAGGGGCAATAATTCCACCAACTCTTCCAAACACGGAGCAACTTCCATTAGCAAGTGTTCTGCAAAAAAAAAAATGTAAGCCCCATACATAAGCTGTCGCCTCTGTTAAATACCATTCCAGAAGCTTATTGTGGCTTATAGCGCCTGACCTACTTCAGGTTGTGGCTTATGCAGCTTTCTTCACATTATGTTTTCACCCTTTTCTGTGAAAATTCACAAGAGATCTTGGTCCAATTTATATCTTCTAGCAAACAGAATGAAATGAACTAAGGAACAAAATTGGAATATGACTGAGTGAGCAATGATCACCTTATGTCATTTTGATAACTAAAGTCACAGTAATTGCAAGAAAACTAAATTAGAAATCAATTAAGGGATGGACCAGAACGATGGGCTGGAAAGGAAAAAGGAGATGAAGACCCGTTTAGAATGGGCTTATGAACCCTAATACAAAAGATCAATTCAGCCACTCATGCAGGTGCTATTATATTCCTTGAAGTCAAACCAATGATTTCCTTAATCCTTTGATAAGTATGATTCCCTGTTACTGACCAAAATTATACACATTTATAAGTGCATGCCTTTATACGTATATATATATATATATATATATATATATATATATATATATATATATATATATATATATATATATGAATGAGAAGACAAGTTCTATACTCACCTTATAGGCGTTGGGAAGAGCTCCGCAGTTAGCAGGTAGGCGACATACCAAGACGCCATGACAGAGGCACGACCAAGGTTGGACACAGTGCCCTGCGCAGTCTTGTCAGAGTCTGCTAACTGAAGCACTATAGAAATCCCTAAGCAGACTAGAGCTATTATTTCATAGCCTAGGAGTGTCGGTCTTCGGCCAAATCTCAAAACCAGAAATACACATGTAATGATCTGGCATAATCAGGCAATGGGCAATGAGGCAATACTACAAATGTATGTGAATGATGATTTTGTTTCATATTAATTTCAAACTAGACGATTTCCATGGAAATGCATAAAATAAGTTATGATAAGAATATAATTGGCTTACCTCTTAGCAGTATAGATAACAGATATGCAGAAAAAGAATTCTGTGATGCTGAGGATGATGATATTCAGGTAAATGTTGCCTCCCATATCCCGGGTGTTGATAGCTAGCCCGTAGGTAGCCATGTTACACATGAACCTGAAACGAATTGATTGGACCAAGAAAGGTAGATATAATAATTATGCACAAATGGTCTATAGATCTAGGCTAGGTAGGTCAGATGATGTCTTTTCTCAGACCTAAAAGTTAATGACTCCCAAGCTCCATTTCCCTCTGTCTGCCAACCATTTCCCTTAAATTGTGTAGCTGCAACATTCAATTATTTTAGCAATGATAAGTGATCACTCTGTACGATATATACGCGGTTGTGGCATTCCACTAAGCATGTGTATGGGATTCTGTGTTTACATTGACACCTTAAGGTTAAGTTAGGTGCCAACTTTAAGAAAATAACACTTTATTAATCTGTTTTAGGTTTCAAGCGTGTGTTCTACCAAAGATGATTCATTCCCGATCTTGAATCAGGAATAAATTGGGCATCAACCAATGCATTTTCGTCCACTTCCGATGAATTTTAAAAAAGTTAATTTCGCCGGATTTGTAGGGAAATACATCAGGAATATACCATAAAAAATCGTGAATTTTGATCCATTATTTCTCTCAAATCCAATTGAAATCTGATTAAAATTGGCCCGATTTTGGCCGATTTTTCTCAATCGGTTTCATTGGAATCAGTGCTTCAGAGTGATGTAACCCAAATGGGGTTACAACAACTTCATTTCAGAAAATATCTCACATTTTTCATTGAAGTGGATCTTCTTAATTGACAAAGGAACATCTTAATTGACACGGGGGCATCATTTTGAGAAATACATGCTTACAGAGGCCATTTCCTAGACAAAGGTAGTTTAGCCCAATAAGGAATCTGAAATATAGGTTTTGCTACATTGTCTGTGTGCTATCATGAAGAAAGACTCAATAAGGGCCTAATCCTTAATCCTTCTGAAACATGCCCCTGTATGTGAGGGACCTTACCAGGTGTATGCCATGAGCATAGTTCTGCTTGTCAATGTGCGGGTACGGAACATGTCCTTGACACTGTGTTTTGAAGTAACATCATGAGTACGCTCTAGCTGAAGGACATCCTTCTCTGTTGGTTCAGGACGTCCATTCTGATGCGCCATCTGTTGGAGGACCTTCAAAGCTTCTTGAAGTCTGTTTTGTTGAACAAGCCATCTTGGGCTCTCTGGCACCACACTAAATGAACACAAGTGACAATTGAAGAAACATCCGCATATTTCTGTTATCATATTTGTTGACAAGAATCAGACTATATTCTCCTGTCCTTACTGAACCTATGTTAAAGGCCCTCCCTCTGCAGCCAATTTGCATAGCAACATACCAATGTATATGTATACCTATAAACCTATCAGGCACTTTAGGGAGTGGTCATTATTTATCAACGGGGGGGATGGTGGGTTTGAGGGGGGGGCGTAAAAATTTCAGACCCCTCCCGAGGGGGGCTCACAAAATTTTGACCTCTCTTGAGGGGGGCTAAAAAAATTTACCCTCTTTTGAGCAAAAAAGCCTGCGCGCTACTATAGCTCAAAGAGGGGCACGAAAATTCTCCGCGCCTCCGGTTTGTGGGGGTGCAAAAAATTTTGACTGTCGTCGAGGGGGGGCGTAAAAAATTTTCGCACGTCCGCGCGGAAACCCACCACCTGCCCCCTGTTGATAAATAATGACCACTCCCTTAGCAATACCAATATCACTCATTCTTGCTAACAGTGTGAACTGGGTGCTAATGAAGCCACAGTCTAATACAATACCCTCAAGAACTGCCCGACCGTCTCAAGAAGCTGGGCAACAATCTACATAGCAGGGATTTTTGTTGACTCAAACCAGAGAGAACTGGCATCCACTACTCCTTTCAACCAATTGCCAATGATTTATCAAACAGTTACTAATGATATAATTACTTACAACCAGGCCAGGAGTAGTGGTGATGCTATAGCTGCTGTGGCATACGATAGGTGGCGCCAGTTGGGTATGAGGTATGCTAGGCCTGCGAAGCTGATGCTAGCGAGCTGCCAGAAGGCAATACTGCCACAGATTGTCCTGTACTGGTGTCCTATCATCTCCATTGGTAGCACATACCCAACACACACCACTCCAGCTGCACAAACAATGGCAATACTAAGCAGTTCAGCAGGGAATGCATATGTTAAGAAAACAAACCCCAAGCAATAAAACAAGAATAGCATTGAAATTCTAATAGATATAGAATACAATTTCCTTAAATATAGTGACAACCGTAATACCTCGGGTATACGGGGCAACACCATGTATAAGACACAAGTGGAGTTCAATAAAGCATATTAGATTCAATGGGCTTCCCTAGCCCACTTAAAAGGGTCTATATCTCCTCTTTACTATCCCCTCAGGATGTGTGTGGTGCACATATACGTGGGCACTGACACATTCCTCTGTGAAATTGTGTAATGTAGTTCTCGCCATGAATATGACCTTAGCTGTCGAAATGGTGTTAAACATCTATTACTCACTCACTCACTTAGATTCAATATTTGACTGTTTAGTAAATTCCATAGTACAAATCCGCACCTACAAGGCACATAAAACATATGAGCCAGTTTTTGATGGGCATGTCTGGCTACCAAAAACACACTTTCTCTCGTCGATACACACCTACAGCCATTCCTCCCAAGAACCTGAAGCCTGCAAACATTTGCCAGTTAACAGCCGTGCCCTGCAGGAACTGACTGGCCAGTAGGAGGAGAGTGGCTAAGTAGAGGACGTGTTTCCTGCCATACATGTCTGCCAGCTGACCGAACAAACTGGCACCCACCAGGATCCCCAGCATCATCAGGGTAGTGAACAAGTTGGTTATGTACTTGTAGCTGCACACCAGGCCCCACTGAAAAAAAAATCAATATACGATATTAAAAACTGGTCAATGACATAGAAGGACAGAAGGGAAGGATGGGGGAAACCATTGACCCACACTTGACTCGTGACAGTCTGTCATTATAGCGGTCTCTGACAATGTGAGTAGGGTGGTGAAAGGTCTGTATGTGACAGCCATGTATTTTTCAAGGTCTGTATAGATTCTGACACTCTGATTAACACTAGTATTAACAGATCTTTTTGAAAATCCTTTCGTTTTGGTTTATAGTAACCACATTATACATATGTGGTTAACTTTCAGGATGGACCCCTGTTATACCGCTGGTGTGCCATATAGGTTGGCCAGAGTTGGGGTGTGCCTTATAGGCGAGCACATTATACTATAGAACAGTATTGAACTGCTTAAAATCCAGCCCTAGCTTTACCTGTGACATGTGCCTGCCTTACACGTGGGTGTGGCACCATCTGATTGACCACTCCCTTGGGTGTTTTTCTCTTTGTTTTAATATGGTCTTTTAAGTGCACAATTGATGAAGATGATGCATGTCACTGAATCCCTGATTCATGCCTGATTTTTGACTGCTTATGGTGCATGTCCAATAGACTCACAATGTTAACACCATATGTCACCGTGGCTAGTGCTATCAAGTTTCCACTTTTTGATACCTTCCATTTTATACTGTGCAATATGCACATACACATAAGCATACAATCATATATGAATCTGTATGCACAGTTAAGACAACTTTCAAACAGGTCTTTCATAAATCATAACCTTTCTTGCAATACCATTGACCATGTAGCTGGACAACATGGACCAGTGCAGTGCACATGGGGTGAATTGCAGGAAGTCATACAAGGTGTCACGGTACTAATAGGGCCAAGGATGTTCTGATTTCCCCTCCATCTTCCACCATAAAACTGGTGTCAATCGGGTTCTAATTTGATGGCATTCATAAATAAAGGCTTAAATTAAAGCTGAAGTCATTCTTGATTTTTTTAGCATGGTCAACCATAACTGAGTTAGATCCATTTTTGCACCAGTTGCCATGGAAACCACCATGTTGAATAAATTAAATGATACAGGTGCCCCTGACAAGTCACAAATGTGACCTTGGACCCCTCTCTGACACAATAAGTTTCCATGGTGACCAAAAACTTTTTGCAACTCTTTCCCCCAAAATTGTTACCTTTCTTCTGGTACCAATATTATTAATCTGCAATAAAAATGAGGTCCCCCGGCACTGATTATTTGGGACTATTTAGCTGTCCTAGGTTTACTGGGGCGGACTACTGCTGTGACACCACAATGGCTTCTTTCCAAGAACAATGCTTTCCACCAGATACATCTTTAGTTTCAGGAGGTTGTAAAACCTAGTGCTATGATGTAAGCTAGTGATTGGTCTCTGGCTCTACTTTTGATCCTACTTCATATTCATACCAGTCCTAATGTGTCCTTTGTAATTTCCGCACATACCTCAATTGATATGGCCCGGGTAAATGCACACTAGAACAGTGACTTAAGGTGGATAACTCTCATGCCAAACTCGTCCATTGCGCAGCTCTACACGCACTGTGGCCTTTAATGGTCTTTCATATACTCTATGAAGTTGTAGTGAGGTGGTGTGAGTGGGGATCAATCTAGGGACCTTCTGTTTACTAGTCAGATGCTCCTACTTATCAGGCTACCCCTCGGTGTGTAGAGTTGGTACACAGCATCAATATGGATTGATTAATCATTTCTTAACTTTTTTTAATTCAAGTGACCAAAAAGATATAAAATGCCCTGGACCATAATATTCAGAATAGATTTTCCTGAAAAATATAAAAAAATTTAGTCACTCTGTGATGATATTCAAAGCACATTATGGTATATAATGTACAATCCTATGGTAGAAGGCAGGTGTTTATATCCCAAAAAGTAGCTCAGCACCCCTATATTTTCTTAGTATCACCAGAAAGTGAATTTAATCTGGAACCTGTGGCGAAAATTTGGTGAAGATTTAATTACTTTAACTCCATGAGCAGGATCCACCTTAAGGACAATACACCTCACAAACAAGGATTAAGTGCTCTTACTAACAAGAACAATGGTACTGCAATATTTGCCAGTTTGATGTGCATAGCACCTTTAGTCAATATGCATGAATTGATGATTATGCAAACAGGACAGCCCTATTTGCATAATCGTCAATTCATGCTATGTTGCACATGGACCTTGATCTGGGGGTGGATGCCCGATATCAGTTATATTACAAAGACTAGGGGGCAGTGGTTACTCAGTGCTACAAAATCTGTACATATTATAGTATACTGATACTGATATTATTCAGTGGTGGGGACTTTGCTTTTTTTACATTTAACCCATATAGGGCTCGCATGTACAACTGTGTCAATGGTATGCACCTGGTGTACATACAATACCTCTAATCTGTACCATGTATTGATGTGCAAATGACCATTACACCCATAGTCCACTAAGCCTCATTCTTTAGATTTTAATTTATATAGGGTTTACATGGCTCATTCAAAACATACCTTAATGTAATGTTCGGGCTTACCATGAATATGAACTAATGCCAATACATTGTAGTCCAATTGGGCCTCATTTTCCAGATTTCATTCAGTACAGGGTTTGTATGGCTCATTCATGCAAATATGGTCAAGTGGACTATTGGCTTAAAACCCATAGTCCACTTGTCTTCTATTGTACGAATGACCCATACAAATCCTATATAAATACTGGCGATAAAAACCCCTTGGCACAGGCTCTGTATGGTCTTTACCAGGAGAGTGAGGGTATGGTATGCATTTATGGAAAGGCGATTTCATCTCTGTGTCAACATTCTGCAGCCTTGGAACTACATGGCTACCTGGGAGGGTGGGTCGGTCAATACATTGAGTGACAGAGAGAAGGTGACAGGCCCTGTACTAGGCTATATAGGCCTGACTGAGTTGTAGTGAACTCAGCATCAATCATCCAGTCCAGGGCTATAGTGGGACTGGACTATTCCTTCTTAAAACACTGCAATACCTTCTTGATTCAGGATCCTGTATCATTTTCTCGTAAGGTAGTGGCCTCACTAATTGAATACCTCTGCTCTCCTGACTGAGCTAACCAGGCAATCAATTTACGAACAGCCAAGGGAATGACATATTCTCTTGGCTGTTGGTAGAAGGTACTCTGTAATGACATGATGGCCTTTTAGCAAAATAATCTACATTAGAATCTGTAGTACAGTGGTAACAAGTTGGCATGGCAAGTGGAAGGTCCAGAGTTCAAGGCTTCAGTAGAGCACACTTTTTGTCAACTTTTTTCATGTATATACCCTACAAGTAGATTTTTGCTAGTTATGAATGACTCTGATGTGAAGTAGGCCTACATAATGCATAGAGCTTTACATTGTAATGAGTTAGAGATAGAGAGGGAAATAACATAATTCCTGGACCAATTTCAGGAAAATCATGAATGGTGTATTTGAACCTATAAGGATACATACTATTGAGCCCAAGTATTTTAAGTTTAATGCAGTAAATGTATCCCCCTACTGCAAAGACCAACCCACAAACAAAACCATGTGCCACCATATTTACTTAAGTGCTTGAAAACTTATCACTGACTATTTACTCAGTGCTTTGTTGGTAGACACCTGAAAGTAGTGCCTTGAATTTGAATAGCCAATTGTATAGCAGAGGTAGGCGGTATAGAACACCCACTATTAAATAAAGTAGTCAGAAGTTTAAGACAGAGGTAATCACTATGTAGCTCATCAGATAGGCACCCAATTGATAGCCTATGCTATTGTATTGTACAATTGTGTACTGTACAGGGTGTACAGATCAGAAAAAGGGTGCAGCAGTGAACTTAGGTGGAGTGGCTATTCACATGAGAATGCAAAGCTGAGCGCCTGTTGCCTGGGTGTGATTGGTAGTTCTGCCCAATGATATCTGCATACAATCAACCACTACAGGTTAGCTACTCAGGGTGCATTGGATAAACAGTAAGTGATTAGAAACAGAAAGTTTTCAAGCACTTGTAAATATGCATGTACCACACCTTTATGTAACTAACTATGATACTGTCTCCCACCACATGTTTTTGACGTAAATCTTGCTGTGCCTCGTGGTCTATGTGTATAATCTACTTCGCCTGTGTCTCCCGAGCCAAACAAATTCGATATAAAATCTTGCAACAGAGGCCAAGTGGACTATTATGGGCATTAAAAGTGGCGTTAAACAATTACCGAGGTATTATTTACTTGCGTACTTACGCAGCCTCCGCAAGAACAATCAGTCCTATTGACCATAGGTATAATACCCATGGCCCATGAGGCCGAATTTGGCATATTTTATATAAGGTTTGCATGACTCATTCAACCAAATGAGGCCAAGTGGACTATGGGATTTAAGCCAACAGTCTACTGGGCCTCATTAGCTGACTTTTGTATAGGAATTTATAGCTGGAGACATGAACATACCAAATTCGTCCAATGGGGCCTAGCAGACTAATGGCATACGTTTTGAAATGGCCCGAAGCAAATCTATGGTTATTTAATTGGACTCCTTCTGATGCTTACATTTCACATGTGAATTAAAAAACTTATTTCTCTCATTCAGTGCACCAATGACTGCCAGCATTGCCTAAGTGCATCATATCGACAAAGTTGTGGGTTTGCACCAGAACTAGTGAACTATCCTAAGGGGGTAATTAAAGGAGGTTTAAATACATCACAGCTTGGGTACAAATAGGGAGTTTAATGGGAAGATACGCACCCTTTGGTGGTGACACCCTAGTCTTTCAATAGAGAACTCCACCTTGGTATTGAAGGAATATCACTGCAATGCCTAGTTTAGTATAAGGTACACATTTAGAGGTGGATGATTGTCACAACCTCTATGGAGCAGTGGAATAGTGCTGGACTCTCAATCTGTAGGTTGGGGATTCTAGTCCAGAAGAAAAGCACGTATTTTCTTTTAGATGACAGATTGTATATTGCAAAATCGCAGATATGCTCTAAAACTGACTAGACCCTTCAACCTTGAGATTGGGAGTTAGGCACACTACCACTGCACCACAGAGGCTCTGCTACTAGTTTCCCTTATGTAATGTATTCCCTCTGTCACTGTCTGTGCAGCTGATTGATCCAGATAGACAATCTATATAACAGAAAACGTTGTTAGCCAATTATAATGATATCTTAGTATACTTTAAATTACAATTTAGGTAATTAACAGACAACGAGAGAAGGTAGCTGTAGTAATATACATAGTATATCAGCCAAACGATCCAATTGATATGATAGGTTTAGGGTTTCCAATGGACAACAGGTATAGTAATACAGCGTCTTTACTTCATCTGGCCCATGCTCTAAAATGAGCTTCGTTACATATATTGCATTTCCCACTTCTATACATACATCTATCACATTCCAAAAGTATTTGGAAATAGCAACATACCTTATAGGTGAAATTAGCATTAAATGAAGACCATACAACTTTCTCATAGACCACAATAGTGAAGACCTCCCTTTCTTCATTATTTTCCAGAGAATTGAGCTCGGTTGCATCCCATTTTCTTTTCATTCCTCAAATCCTAATAAATAAAACTAATAATAGACCAAGGTACAGGCAAAAAGCAACAGAACTTCTACACCACCTAAAGTGGTCACCGCTGACTAGTTTAAGAACTTCTAGGTTTTCAGTGAAGGACCTTCCTCCCCCCTTCGGAAGTCTGTAATATCCTCTTTCGTTGCACACCTTTATGGCCACCCGGTGAGGTATGAGGCCATGACTGTATAGTCCCACAACTGCCTCTGTGGGTTGGTATGAGTTGGGGTGATCACAGCTCATAAACCATCTTCCCACCCGCCTCCTGTCCATGGGTGGTCCCCATGGGGGCAGAGATTCAATTAAGGCCCTTGTGGGTTGAGGTCGGCCAGCCATGACGTGAACCCTCTCTATACCTAATTCAGGTACATGTATACTCTCCTCTCAATACTCGATACAGAATCCTCTAATATAACTAATAATGATTGTCCATTATGGGATTATGATAATAATAACTGCCTACAAAGCCACTAAAGTTGGAGGGGGGATGATCCTAACTTTACAACGTGGCCCCGTGCGGTCGTCGGCCGTGTGCTGACCGAATTCCAGCCATACCCCATGTACAACCACTATCTGTATCAATGACTGCGATTTCGCCTTTCCACCGGGAGTGGTCCATTGCAGAGTCAACTGTCTACAATTTAGGGGCTGTGTACAAATGACATCATGCAGGAGGGGGGGTCCCACTCCCCATGACCAAGCATGACAAGGGGGGGAGGGGGGGTCATGGGCTGTATGACATCATGTCATCAAAAAATCACAATTTGCTTAAGTTTTAACAAGAAAAAAAGATTTGTAAAGGTAGGGAAGTTTAATGCATTCATCTGATATGAAATACCAATACAGGCATGCTTTCCTCAGACATCCCACTCAAAGAGTATCACTCCCATCAATGTCAGTGTTGGTTGACTAGGCCTACTCTATCCTACCTCTAACCCAGGCCCCGTAACACTTTGAAATACCCTTTTAGTTGGACACTTTTTACCATATATAGGACCCTATGTATGGTATCCTGATCCCTGCAGGTAAGAAGCTCCCTGACCATGAGAATTTGGTAGAAAGCTTCAAAATGACCCAAATTCTATTCTATATTTCACAATTCAAAAACCCATTGGTAACTTAAGGATTTCTCATTACTTATCAACGGGCCCAAGGGCAGTCTATACGAAAAGTTTCCCCCAACAGGCCATTCTGTCCTGCAGACATTATTGTTCTGCAGGCTCGGACTGATTTTGGCAGTACCGGATTCCTCAAGAACACAAGGTCTTGAGATTACAGTCAGTCATTCGGTCCCACAGTCTGGTCATTTCTGCAGGCCCGGCAGCAATTTTCACAGCAATGGCCTTGGTCCCACATGTTTTATGGACTGCGAGGGGTGCAGTAGATTTCCATGCAGAGGTGCAGAAAATTTTCTGACCCCTTCCCTTTGGACAGGTTGCAATTTCCCTGGTTACCCCCCTTGTTCTACAATAATTCACAGGCTTTCCTACTGAAAAGGCATGATATCTTTTTGACCCCTCCCCCACCTTGAGGTGTCAAAATCATTTCTCCCTTGGAAACAAACAACCTTACTCTCCTTTGTCTGAATGAGACTCTAGGGGCTATGCCTTATATGCAGGTTCTACAGTAAAAACTGACTGCTTTGTATGTCTGATTGCAATTGATGGTCTTCTGACAATTTGATCCTTTTCTTTTATCATGTATTAGACTATTGATCTAGACAGGATTTTTTTTCAGGATATTTTGTGACAGGAAATACTTGTGTATGATCAATACCATAGGCATAGTACTCTGTGTATAAGGCACGGAAATTCAATCCACATATATAGGGACCCATAAGCTGATGCTGACAGTGTTCGGGATGTTTTTCTGTTCATTAATTTTGTTGATCAGTGCTAGTTCATCTGTTTTATGTTACATGTATCCTTGATTGCCAATTCACACCCATTATGTCCCTTTGAACCATTTCAATTTATTTATCTAGGCTGTACACTATTCATGCACTTTGGGCGGGGGGGGGGGTATCTCTGCATGACGTCATATTAAGGGGGGGTCAAGTCTTGTATGACGAAACATGACAAGGGGGGAGGGGGGGTCAAAAATGGTCCAAAAAAGCATGACGTCATTTGTACACAGCCCCTTAGTTGAGGTCAGACAGAAACTGGTCGGAGGAGACTGAGCTAGCCGACTCCAGCCGAAAACGAGGCTCGCTGAGATCATGTGCCTCTAGCAGCAGGCTGATCTGGCACATTTATAAGCTCTTGAAAACTTTCTGTTTCTAAACAGAAAGTTTTCAAGAGCTTTGAATGTGACCCACCCCTACAGGGCTATAGCATGGTACATGTGTGAAGCACGCGTGAGTAACTCCCAAACCTTGAAGGACTGTTTTGATACATCTTAATTAAGTTTCTGGTAAAGTAATTCTGTGACACATGCACCCCTCTGAGTGTTATATACATCATTGGATCTCAGCCAACACGTGCTTTCTCCCTCTGACGTAGGCCTATTGATATCAACAAGGGGCCACCTCACCCTAAGCTACCGTAAACCAACACATAAATATTATAACCCCAGATCATACGAGGGTGTTCCTCAAGTAAAGGGGTGCATCCACTGCCGACGGATGGACCATCCGTCGGTTTCACCCGTCGATTTTATCATTGTTTTCTATGGAACAAAGCACGGATGAAGGGCGACGGATAGTCCATCCGTCGCAGTGGACACAGCCCTTAAGAATGCGACTCACATGTGGGTATTTGGAAATATCTATAAAAAGATAATCTCAGAAACCATAAAAAAGCAAAGCTTCAACCGCATACACACTACTGACTTTGAGACCCATAGAAATATGTATGAAAATGTGTGAAAAAATGGGGAAAATAAATCATGAAAAATGGATGGAAATTCATGAAAAACGGACAAAATTGAAAGTGCAGGATCAACCCTGTTTTGCTAGGGTCGGTCGAGTGCCTGGATCCAACACATGTCCCGTACCCCTGTCGAAGGTACATTTTCACCTCGATAAACGAAAAATCAATTTATGAATCGACCCATCACATGTATCCATGTTCCATTCTCCACCATTTGGTATCATATTATGATGGAAACGCTGATTTGGTTGTGACAATGATATATCTATAGCTATAGTATGCGTTTACTACAGCGTTTTTAATTGGTTATACCTACTACAATCTCAGAGGCATAATTATATCTTCTATATAGAAATGTGATGAAAAATCACCCACAATGAGGTGGGAATGTATCTGTGATACAAACACTCATTAATAGTTTACCTCAGTTAGTGTTGAGTGGTATCCAGACTTAAAGACGATGGCAGCACATGATGTTCCATTGATGGAGCACTCATCCTCTATCCACGTTCCATTAGGCACCCTCTCCACACTGAAATCTGCCCCCTCCATGGCCTGTTTTCCTTCCTGTGAGAGACAGTAAAATCCAGGGTTATAGCCCCCAAACAGGAAGAACATGGCCACCCAGCATCCAGGGAAGTCCAGTAAACTAGTGAGAATGAACACTTTGATTTGGTATGGACCAAAAGCACGTAAGCGCTGGAGGAGATCGTCAAAGGAGCTTGACCCTCCATCTTCCTCTGGTGTGGCAGGATTGACATTACTGTAGTAGTTGGCATTCAGTTGGCAGTCCTCCTGCGCTTTCTGTGCCATCTTGGAGTAGGTCCTATGTGTGCACTGGGGCTGTGCACAGCTGTCCTTAACAATTGGTATAGTAGAAGAACCACGTGATCAGGCCCTTGATCCAGTTGTTATAAAATAAGTCACTATAGTCTGGCAGTGGAGCATGGATTTTTAGCCTGATTCCCTGATATATTATTTTTCTGGTAATTCTTCATCTCTGGGGTCTCTGTGACTATATCCAATATGATGGGTTCATTGGAGTTTTGGGGAGTAATTGAGATATTCAGGATGGGCACCAGAATTCCATAAAAAAAATCTGGTAAAGTGTATGTTTCTGCCTCTAATCAGCTTACTAAGAAACATAACATAAAGTACTATTACTTCATTTCAGCAATCCATTCATGCCATTTAGTAGCATGCATGTGGCAGTCACTTTGAGTTATTAATGAGTTCTACTCCATGCATGCTGTAGTAGTGATGAAAAATGAATATCTTCACTACCACTCAACATAGAAACTTAAGATAAAGTACTAAAAGTACGTTTCTGAGGGCGAGCAATCTATACGTGCCTATTAGAACCATGTATATGGCAGCCGTTTTGAATTATCAATGAGTTCTGCCTCGCATTATACTATACAAATGTTGATAAAGTAATATATTCAAACATGATCTTATAGAATATATCCACCTTATGCGTGAAGGAAGCTGCTAGAAATGGGAGGGACAAAGGTTCCAGTTATATCTACAGTCTACACCTAAGTACTACACTTCCACCACCAAAGGTAGTATTGAGCTGCGAGCAACAACAAGAAACAACTTGTAGACCTGGCACAGTGGCAGTACACGACCTGATAGATCACAAAGATTAACTTCTATTCGAGCTATACTTGTCAGAGGATAGAATCAGTCCCTGTTGAACTTAAATCCAGGTATTGTCATCAGAAGGAGAGATATGGAAGTAACACATGATAAAACAGTCACAATCATCATCCAGCAAGCAGCATGATGGCCGCTACTAAGCCCATGAAAAAGTCAGTCTCAGGCTCAGACTCTATCAAATACTGGCTCGAGGCTGTAAAAAAGTATGATTAGAGAATTTGGGGTCAGGCTAAAATCCATGTTCCACCTCCAGACTACTAGACACAACCCATCCCCCCGCCCTCCTACCCCTCACGCAGCAGTGTTGTGTTACCGCCGCATATATACATGCGCTATCCTTTAATCCCTTTTCTTCATCCTGTAAAGTACCCAATGGATGGGCACTGAATAGTTGTCTTCAAATGTCTCATACAAGACATGCTTGTAATCTTCAAATATTACTGGGGGTAGTATGTGATTGAGAAATGTGTTGGTTTATTTAAAGTTCCTTGATATCATTACCACTCCTATTATCCTCATTAGATTCCTGGCTAATTTGATTACGGTAATGTAAATTTGGCATATCAGGGTCATATCAGGTCAAAAGTGACATGTGACTTCAGGGGGCTTCCCCTTGGGAGCCCCTACTCTAGGAATTATAAATAAACTGTCTAGATCTATGTACATGTTATGTATAGACTGAGCAAATGGATGAGGAACGTTTGGCTGGAAAGGAATTTTGTGCATGACCGACCACTTTCAATGAGTGGTGTGGGCAATTTATCAAAAACCTCTACTCAGAGAGAACTGGTCTTTTCATGGTGTAGACTGAGCTGTCAGGACCACATGAACTCTAAGTCTAACACTCACCCCCTGCTCTCTGCACCCAATGTACCAAAGATAAAATATTTCCTTTCCTGTGGGCAGACAATTCTTACAGGTGCTGAAACATTTTATGTGGCTGCACAATTATTTTTTTCCCCTCTGAAAACAAATGGTCATGAGCCCCCCCACACACACACACACTTAAAGGGCTTCTACCTTTCTATGCCCTGAGGGCCTACCATCTATGGCCTAAGGGGACATTATAGTAGGCCTACCTCTGATGCAGAGACTAGGCCTGTTGGTGTTTTCTTTTATTCATCTAGAAAATATTACTGTATATGTAAGAATGTCCCTGTACCCACAAGAATATCCCTGAACCTGCAAGAAGTGTTTCTGTGTCCACAAGAATTGTTCAGTATCTGCAAGAATTATTTCAGTATCCGCAAGAATTGTTCAGTACCCGCAAGAATTGTTCAGTACCCGCAAAAATTGTTCAGTACCCGCAAGAATATTTTTCTGAAGAAAATTTTATTTTTGGGATGTCCTATTAGGGGTTCCGTAGTAATAAACCCCTTTTATCTGAAAAAAAAACACGGACATTTCTAGGACTATTAAAGAGACCCACCGCTGCACTCACCCATGAAAGTTTTATGATCATCATCTACTACCATGGACCTACTAGGGTAGGTCGCCCTGACTCGACCACTAGTCATGGTGGTATCTTACCCCAGGTGGCAGTGAGCCTCACTTTGGGTACCTACTGTAGGAACTGACGCTGTTGAGCAATGGCTGTGGACGTGGCTGTTGACTGAATTACATCTTGAGATTAGGGGGTTGTTAATACCTATTATGACTTATGTAGAAAGGAAGTAACTTGAATATTCTATGGAATCACTCCAGTGCTGTGAAATTCCTGAAGATTACTGTCAAAGAACCTCAATTCGGCAAAAAAGGGGGCTGTATTTCCTAAGTTCAACAATCAAAGTTTCAGTGTCCCCCAGTACCTTATGTAGACCATCCCTGACAAAACTCTTTCAAATAGCATAGAATTATTAAACTGTGAAAATAACCTGTAATTGTGGGGTGGTTGACTTAAGGTCTATCAACATGTCAAGTGGTCGAGAAGGGGCGATTTACCCTACTCTACAAGTACACTTGTGTTGGCATATCGTCAATTTCTCATGTTGGCTTATTAGCTCTTCTACTGCATTCTGCATAAAGATGGGTCTACCAAAGCCAAATGATTTTAGACACCAACCTTTTCGTCATCAAGAATTGGCCAAATCACTTTTTACGCAAAACTGATGATATTGCTTTTTTCACACTTTTCTTCTTACTATTGTTCAACATTATGGCCCACAAAAGTAAAACTCGTCCCTGTTCACTTGGCTACCATCCAAATTTTACCCATTTTTAAAGGAATCACAGAGGGTTAAAAAACGGCCAAAATCGATGGACAATCGGCCCAGATTCACAAAAGCAGTTAGCCTGCAGTGTCAGCTATGTAGAGTGAAAAGATCAAAACTCAACAGAAATCCATTTCTACACACGCTAGTGCTTACTACCAGTGTAGGGGCCACTACTCAAGTGGAGTGTAGGGGCCAGTTCTGGCTGTAAGTCCAGGGCGGTAGGCCATCTGCCCCGTTCCAGTTGCACCAGCCCTCAGGGGCTTTTCAGCCGGTGTAAGGTGCCCCCCCTTGTGTATCATACCAATCCAGGTGTAGGTGGAAGGCAGGAAACGTCAGGTCTGGGGATGTAGCTCAGTGGTAGAGCGGTCGCTTGCAAGTTGAGAGGTCCTGGGTTCAAAACCCGGTGTTTCCTAATGTAACGAAGCACATGGCTAATTATGGCCTATATTATGCATGATCGATTCAAGCATCTATACCTCCATTAAACATCACTCCAGTTAGAGTGTTTTGTGTTTTGCATCAATCTCCATGTAAGCTGGTCCGTGCTTTTGGCAAACACTCTTATGTCTTCTCATCTCTTAGGACATACAGATAAGTCCAAGAGGTAGTTTTAGTTGAAGTCCTTCATTCAAATGCTCACATATAATATCCCTGCTAGCACAACTCATCCAAATGATGTAATTTTTACGTAAATAAGATGAGTTTTCATGTAAGAATGATGTAAATTGCACAAGTAGTGCTAGCTGGGATGCAAACAGCAATAGACACCCAATGATCTTCTACGTGAGGTTTATATACAAGCTCTCTGCACTCTGACAGTGACATTCAGATCTTACACTTTGGTGTGACACCATCTAGTTGACCATTCCCTTAGGTGTTTTTTCCCAGAAACTACCCTTTGTTTTGATTTGGTGTTTTATGGTATACTTTTTAAGTGCATGAACCCATTAATGTCAGCCGATCCAACACTGAAAGCTCCAAGGTCGTCAGGCTGACGATACCCAAATCTACAACCTTACATCATTAGATTGAGCACTCAGGGTAGTCAACCTGATGGGTTTAGGTCAACACACTTACCCAAGGTAGTCAAACTGATTACATAATGTTGTTAGAGTGACAACCTTTGGTCCTCAATCTGACTACCCAAAGCTGTAGATTTGGGTATCATCAACTTGAGCACCTAAAGGGGCTGTGTACAAATGACGTCATGCAGGAGGGGGGGAGGGGGGGTCCCACTCCCCATGACCAAGCATGACAAGGGGGGGAGGGGGGGTCATGGGCTGTATGACATCATGTCATCAAAAAATCACAATTTGCTTAAGTTTTAACAAGAAAAAAAGATTTGTAAAGGTAGGGAAGTTTAATGCATTCATCTGATATGAAATACCAATACAGGCATGCTTTCCTCAGACATCCCACTCAAAGAGTATCACTTCCATCAATGT
This sequence comes from Acholoe squamosa, assembly GCA_949317995.1. Classification (NCBI taxonomy): domain Eukaryota; kingdom Metazoa; phylum Annelida; class Polychaeta; order Phyllodocida; family Polynoidae; genus Acholoe; species Acholoe squamosa. The sequence goes on from OX439042.1 coordinate 14,216,635, forward strand.
CAGTGTTGGTTGACTAGGCCTACTCTATCCTACCTCTAACCCAGGCCCCGTAACACTTTGAAATACCCTTTTAGTTGGACACTTTTTACCATACATAGGACCCTATGTATGGTATCCTGATCCCTGCAGGTAAGAAGCTCCCTGACCATGAGAATTTGGTAGAAAGCTTCAAAATGACCCAAATTCTATTCTATATTTCACAATTCAAAAACCCATTGGTAACTTAAGGATTTCTCATTACTTATCAACGGGCCCAAGGGCAGTCTATACGAAAAGTTTCCCCCAACAGGCCATTCTGTCCTGCAGACATTATTGTTCTGCAGGCTCGGACTGATTTTGGCAGTACCGGATTCCTCAAGAACACAAGGTCTTGAGATTACAGTCAGTCATTCGGTCCCACAGTCTGGTCATTTCTGCAGGCCCAGCAGCAATTTTCACAGCAATGGCCTTGGTCCCACATGTTTTATGGACTGCGAGGGGTGCAGTAGATTTCCATGCAGAGGTGCAGAAAATTTTCTGACCCCTTCCCTTTGGACAGGTTGCAATTTCCCTGGTCACCCCCCTTGTTCTACAATAATTAACAGGCTTTCCTACTGAAAAGGCATGATATCTTTTTGACCCCTCCCCCACCTTGAGGTGTCAAAATCATTTCTCCCTTGGAAACAAACAACCTTACTCTCCTTTGTCTGAATGAGACTCTAGGGGCTATGCCTTATATGCAGGTTCTACAGTAAAAACTGACTGCTTTGTATGTCTGATTGCAATTGATGGTCTTCTGACAATTTGATCCTTTTCTTTTATCATGTATTAGACTATTGATCTAGACAGGATTTTTTTTCAGGATATTTTGTGACAGGAAATACTTGTGTATGATCAATACCATAGGCATAGTACTCTGTGTATAAGGCACGGAAATTCAATCCACATATATAGGGACCCATAAGCTGATGCTGACAGTGTTCGGGATGTTTTTCTGTTCATTAATTTTGTTGATCAGTGCTAGTTCATCTGTTTTATGTTACATGTATCCTTGATTGCCAATTCACACCCATTATGTCCCTTTGAACCATTTCAATTTATTTATCTAGGCTGTACACTATTCATGCACTTTGGGCAGGGGGGGGGGGTATCTCTGCATGACGTCATATTAAGGGGGGGTCAAGTCTTGTATGACGAAACATGACAAGGGGGGGAGGGGGGGTCAAAAATGGTCCAAAAAAGCATGACGTCATTTGTACACAGCCCCTAAGTCCTCAGCGGTGAAGACCTTCAGTTGAAAACTGAAGGTCTGATCATCAAACATGAGTGGCACATACCTGCCACCTTGTGAGTTTGTTACATATTTTCAACAGAATGCCATAGACTCATATTGAGGAGAGGTAGACTGAGGGAATTTACTCCCTGTAGGACTTTCCTGTCAGACTTTGCTTATAGTGTATGTCCATTAGGCTCACAATGTGGACACCATCTGTGACTGTGGCTAGGCCCATTAACGTTTTTTATACCTTCCATTCAATACTGTGCAATACGGGGTTATACGTTATACAAGCATGTATACACATATATATGAATTTGGTGTGAGCAGTTAAGTCAACGTTTAAACAAACCTTTCATAATTATGTTCAACCTTTGCCAATACATTTCTGTTGAAAGCGTTGACCATGTGTGTCCAGACCATATGTACCAGTGCATTAGATATTTAATGGCTTAAGTGAAAAAAAAATGTGTCCCAGCACGAGACTCTTGATGTGTGTGTGTGTGTGGGGGGGTGGAGTAACTTGTACATAAATAGGTCGATAATGCGGGATCACCAAGTAGAACTGCATGAGAGGCTTTACACCTGGCTTTTCAGCTGGCCATTTAAACTACCATAAAACCCCGCGTATAAAGCACGCCCATGTAAGTCACACTTTAAGTTTAGGGTTTCTATTTATGTCCCCAGCACCCTCTTTGTTCATTTATCCACCTACGATGCACAATTTGCAATTGCCCAATGTAGTTTTTCTGGCAGTTTTTACAAATTGCCCTTAATGCAACATTTTCAAGACATAAACCACATACAGAATGAGATTTTCAGCTGGAAATTAGCGTGTATTCTTGTTCTAATCTTTCTAAGGCTTTTTATGCACACAACTCCATTTAGAGTCTTCTGTAGGGACCAGTGCCAGTTTGGTCAGATTTGCTATGTTTTGTCAACATTGGTACAATGCTGATGATAACTATTTTTCTTTTTAATAAAAGAGTGAGTCTAACTATAGGGACTTATTTCATCATTTTTCACCAATGTTATCATATCCCGCAAAATCATTGTCCTCTCTATCATCAGATGACCGTATTCAATACAAATATTCAATGTGGCAGATCTAGAGCTTGGCTAGTGCATGCATCTTTAATGATAAAAGTCGATTCTTGTTAAACAATGTTGAAACGGTTAGGGATTTAAGTGTGAGTTGCCCATTCATATCATAACATCGAGAAATGCTGTTGACACCTCATTATAGGATTTGGTAGGAAATAGTCTGAGGCATATGATACAATGCAACGATATTCCACGGTCATGGACATTTGCTTATGTCGCATACATATCAAGACCCAGGATCTTCCAGGCCCTATAACGGGCCTGGACGATTCCTTATTAAATCACTGCAATGCCTCCTCTAAAATGATCCAGGATTCTAGATCATTTTCTCATAAGGTAGTGGCCTCACTGATTGGTGCATTCCATAATGTGCTAAAGAATATGCATGAATGCAGCTTGTTCCCATGTGACTGTACCTGTTGCAACTTTATTATTAGAACCAGCAGGCTCAATGCAACTACAAAACCTGAGCTTAGGCTGGGATTAAACTTATGGCCCCTGCATTTGGAAACATCTGCTGTCCCAACTGAGCTAACCAGGCAATTAATTTACCAGCAGCCAAGGGAATGACATATTCCCTTGGCTTTAGGTACAAGCTACCCTGTAATGAAAATGACATGATGGCCTTTTAACAGACCAATCTACACCAGAATCTGTAGTACAGTGGTAGCAAGTTGGCATGGCATGAGGAGGGTCCAGAGTTGAAGGCATCAGCATGGCACATTTCTGTCTATGTTTTTCATGTACATATATCCTACATGGAGGCTTTTATTAGTAATAACTAAATGCCTGAATGTTCACATACCAAACAAAACTATTTAGTTGCCACTTAATTCTATGTAAATATACCAGTCTTCATTAATAGTACACGGGCAAGTGTAGTTTCGTGCAAAGTTTCTTGGATGTTAATTTTACCCAACATACATAAACTTGTTCCTTAGGTCCCCAAGGTTCCCAAAACGCATGTTGGGAATTTTTCTTTCCGCATTGGTTACCATGGCAACCATTTTCATTGACAACAATAGAAATCAGCTAAAATGCTTCCTAAAGGATGTGATAGTGTGTCAAATGACAAAAATAATAACCACCCCTACCCCACTTATATGACACTCAAGGATTCTATTTTACTTTGTGGTTTGTCTCTATGAAACTTGGTTGCTTAGCAACAGCAGCTTTTTGAAGGAATTCCCTAGCAACGGCCTTAACGCAATGGTATTTGACATTTGTCAGCGTAGGTGTTCATTAAGGCTGGTTCTGTGGGTTTCAGTAGTGGCCTAGATCTATAAAATAACAATTTACAATCATAGAGCAACAATCATGTGCCATCACTTTCCATAGCAACTGTCACATTCCTTTACAGCAGTGGAAAACCAGAGACAGCAATGCCTTATAATGGGTCTATAAATCAATCTCCTACATGGTAACCTTGCCAGTCTTATCTCCTTAACATTATTATCAAGGTCTATACTTAATCACATAACATGTTTCTAGGAACAGTGGTTACCTAGCAACATCAGTCTCTTTAAGAATTTCCTTAGAAATGGCCTAAAGAAAAGTTATATGGCATCTTCTAACATGGTATTTATTCAAGCTGGTTTTGTGGGATTTACTAGTGCCCTGGATCCATCTAAATCAACCTGCAGTCCTATTGCAACAGCCATATGCTGTTTTCAATAGCAATAGTGGCATTCCTCCAAAGCACTAGAATACCATAGACATAGACACCTCATGAAGGGCATATAAATCTCTGAAGAATGAACTTATTGCAATCATCTAAAATAACCGTGGGTGTTATAAATAACAATATATTCTCAGGTTTACCTAGCACCATGTTAATCATTGTATTGTTTAGCATCACAGAGTGAGAATATTTCAGTGATTAGGTTAAAGTGGGTAGGCCAATCAGTGGTCATGATCTGTATATTATGCAGTTTTATAATATGATGCAAATGCCTTAGGGCCCAGCTCTGCACCACTTCAATATAAATATTTCTCTGTCTTAGTAGTAGTATCAGTGGGTATTGATATATATGAGGGTAAATATGTTTCTCTCCACACAATCAATAGGGACATCTTCATGCTGTAGATTCTGAAACTACTACAGTCAGCCTGCGATAATCAAGTCTGTGATAATCCAGTCCTGCACTTTAAAGTCAGAAATTAAATTGCCTTTGATAATCCAGTTGTTTCAGCTTCCAGTCCCTGTCAGGAAATTTGGGGAACAGTGTGTGCATTTAGCATTATAATGTAACTTGATATTACAGTCAATTGGATTAAAACCTGGCCTTTATTGACATCAGAGGGCACAAAGGAATCCCAGTGAAGACATAGACCTTAGTGTGAAGGGGAGCATTTGGAAAGGGGGCAATAGGGGTTGAATTAGGACTTGCAGACAGGAAGCAATCAGTGTCAGTTTGTCTGTGTTTGTATAAAACCGCCTTTGATATCAATCTACAAAATGAAATATAAACTACATGTTATGATAATTGTAAATGGTCAGTTTATGGGCTGATGTAAGCTATATTCGTCCTGGGGGAGGGTAATTGTTTGGTGGAGGAAATGAAAATGTCAACTAATAAGTCACGATTTGAATGTGAGTAAAATTTTAGGTTGTAATCCTGTGGTTGTAATCATTGTTTACATAACCCCCCTCCCCCGGCCCTAACCTGGCTGCTCCAGCCATCCAGTCGATTTGAGATCCATCCACCCTACAGCTGCGACAGCTGGATTATCACGACCTGACTGTACACTCTATGGGTCTATCGGAACAGGCTGGGGTTCAATTCTCCGAAACACTAGTAACATTTTCCACCACCCATTCATTATATCTGTTTCCAAACCCTTTCTACAGAAGTGAAAAGATGAGTGACAATCTTACCAGACAACTAAATGAAGGGAATTGGGAGGACAGGAGTGTAAATGTGGATATCATAATGCCACTTTTAGTATATTTAGGGAGCCACAGTTCTGTACCCCTGCAGGCCCAACTACCATAATTTACAGTGAGGGGGGGCAACGATTGGTCAATCTGATCACCTGTTCAAGTATTATGTCATTGTTCACCTGGTAAATATTCTGGATGAGGTCTATATATCCAAGTATTTATATATATATATATATATATATATATATATTTTTTTATATATATATATATATATATATATATATATGGGACTATATACACCCGTGTATATATATATAATTAATATGTGCAGTGGCTGGATCTACTTTTCCTCCAGGAGCGCGCATTGGTATGGATGACGCCATAGTAAACATTAGCGCCTATAAAAGCTGCGGGATCCAAATTAACCGTCAGTTGGCGTATATCCTCCGAGCGGCACACACCACGCTGGGTGGTGCCGGAAATTTTAACTTTATTCTTTGTTTTTTCGAATTCTACGGTATAATACCCTGCAATATGGGTAGGAAATCGACAGGTGGGGCTAATGCCAAGCTTGGTACGAAGAAAATTACAAAGAATACGAGGAATAAGGCCAACTCTAGGACTTCGAGCAGTTCTGATCCAAATATGGTTGACCCGGTGTCACCTGCTCCGAAAGCTTCAGGAGTTAATTTGGGTCTAGCTGCTGACCAGACGTTCATCAATCTGGAGGAGAGGACTACGGTAATGGAAGACCAGCTTGCTGATATCAAGGGTTTACTTGAAACCATAGCGGCTAAACAGAACAATCCGGTAGAAGGGGCGTGTCAAGCGGACTCACGTGGGGATGTTTTGACGCAGGATTCCAAATGCGCTGTAACCAAGCAACGGGGGAGACGTAGACAGCGCTCGCCTAGTGACCGGAGGAGCCATGACGACAAGAATCTAAGATGGCGACGGGACCGTTCTTCTTCGTCGGATTCGGATACAGATTCACCATTTTCAAGGAGTTCTTCTACTGATACTACCCATTCTACGCGGAAAAAACATCGGGGTGAGTTTGATCAGAAGAATTACCTAGATAAGAAGTCTAAAATTGATTGTATCGAACGGTTAATGCTGGTGAATGTACGTCTTGCGAAAGACAAGTATGAGGAGGGCGAGGATATTTTCCATTTGCTTGACCACCTTGAAATGCTGATCGAAAAATCTAGTACAAGAATCTATACAGTTTCAGCTTTAACTAAATATGACAAGTCTGTAAAGGATAGGGCAAACAAGAATGGATTGAAGGCTTTCGAGAGGGTAGACAACTCTGATATCCTTAGATATTTGTCTTACGACGGGACCGTTCAGGCCCAGAAAGGACAGGTGGCAAAACCCAAGCCTTTCAAATCTAGGTCAGCTCGTACTTGCTTTGCTTTTAATAGAGCTGAGGGCTGTAGAGAAGATCCCTGTAAATACCGCCATGTTTGTGATGTATGTGGATCCCCAAGCCATGGCAAGGACAAGTGCCAGAAAAACAAAAAGGATTAGGGTGGCGCCCTTAGGCTGGGTCCTATTTTAGAATCTGAAGATGTGATGCCTGGTTTTAATTTAGTATGTACGGTTGACCCGCCTAAGCCCCCCGTTTCTATCATTCCGGGTGAGAAAATTAATAATGATAGTGTAAATATGTATAATCCTTGTGATTTGTCAAAGAATTTATTTAATTCTTATAGTTGCCCAGTACAGGGTGAGGTTGAACCACTTTTTACAGTTGAATGTTTAAATAGACCCAGCATCAGGGTCTATGACAGTTGTGTTAACGGTGTATGTATGTGTGAGCATTTCATTTATGGTAGGAAGGCTCAGATACTCCCGTGTCGGCTGGCCAGTTTTCTCAGGCAGTCAGACCTTATTAATATCAATCAGATTGAGTCCGATTTTCTATGGTGTGGATTTACTGAAGGTTTCAAAATAGTTGACCCAGAGTGTGATACAACATATGATTGTAAAAATTATAAGTCTATTCTAGAAGATAGATTTTATAATGAAATGTGTAGTATTATTGAGGAGGAGTTGGACCATGGTCTAGTTACAAAAACTGAATCTAAACCCAAATGTATTCACTCCCTAGGGGGTGTGGAAAAATCTAATGGTAAACTTCGTCCCATCACTGATTGCAGTATGCCAGCGGATATCTCTATTAATAACTTTATGAGTACAACGTCCAAAAGTTTCTCGTATAACTCTGTTAACACTGTTACCTGCCAACTTGATAGAAATGATTTTATGTGTGTAGTGGATTTAAAGTCTGCTTATAGAAGTATTAACGTTTATGGCCCGCATGTAGGCTATCAAGGCTTCAGATGGAATCTTGGTAATGGAGATGAGTTTTTTGAAAGTAACCGGTTGACATTTGGTCTAAAGTGCGCTCCATATATATTTAGTAGAATATCTGATTTTTTGGCTATTATTGCGAAATTTTATGGTGTAGATAGGATAGTAAATTACCTGGATGATTTTATTATCATAGCTCAGACTGAGGAGGAATGTTTACGTAAAAGGAACACCCTGATTGAATGTATGGAATATTTAGGGTTTGTGGTATCTAAAGAGAAGGTGACTGAGCCCAGCCAGGTGTGTACTTTTCTAGGTATAACCATCGATTCTACTGCTATGGAGTTGTCGCTCCCACAGAGTAAGTTAGATAAATTGACTTCAGCTATAGACGAGTGTGTGGGTAAAAAATTCGTATCTAAAAAGACATTGCAGAAGATTGGTGGTTTGATGTCTTTTTGTTCCCAGGTAGTACGTGGTGGTAGAACCTTCAGCAGGAGATTATTTGATCTTTGTGCAAAGGCCAGGAATAGGGGTGTTATTAAACTTAATGAGGAAACCCAAAATGACCTGCTGTGGTGGAGGGATTTCTGTAGAATTTTCAATTGTAAAAATATCATTTTGAATGATAATGAATGTACCCCTATGTATTCTGATTCATCTATACGGGGCTTTGGAGCCTGGTTTGGTAAGGATTATTTGTATGGTACCTGGGGCGATTCCAACCCTATGTTGGACTGTGTGGGTCATTTTGTTCATGCCCCTAAACTCGATAATCTAAAAGTTCATCATAGAAATATTAATGTGTACGAGCTCTATCCGGTAGTGGTAGGTCTTAAGCGCTGGGTGAAGAAGTTCTCCAACACTAGAGTTCATTGCATTACGGACAACATGCAAGTCTTGGCTATGTTGAACACTGGTAGATCCAAGAATAAGTTGTGTATGTCCTGGTTGAGGGAACTTTTTTGGCTATGTTTTATACATAATATTGAAATATATGCAACATATATTAAATCTGAGGAGAATGTTTTAGCGGACCATTTGTCTAGACTAGATTACAAAGGTGTTCCTCTGAAATGTAAAAATGTTTTAACTAGTTATAACATGTGTTGCTATGCTTCCAGATCTGAGGGAACTAGAGCGGAGAAGGAGAAGGTATTTGTACAGGGGCGTGGCTGAGTCCACACGTAAGGTTCGCAAACAGCAGTTTGGCAGGTACAAAAAATTTTGTAAAAAGTTTAATTTCAACCCCCTACCATGTTCTCCTTCTCAAGCCTCGTTGTATAGTGTATATTTATCAGATAAAATGAAACCTGTATCTGTTAGGAATTACTTATCCGCAGTATGGTACTATCAAAAATTAAGAGGTTATTCTGATTATAGTAGTAGTTTTATTGTAAAAAAGACACTGGATGGTATTGAACGTAATTATAAATGTTCTTCTGTTAAAACAAATCCGTTAACTCCAAGTGATATGTTGAAAATCAAATCTAATTTGAATTTGTCTGTATATGAGGATGTAGTCTTCTGGTCAGCTATCTTATTGTGTTACCGAGGTGTATTCAGGGTGGGTCATGTAGTCGATTCCCCTCATAACTTTGAATCAAAAAATGTGTCTATTTATGTTGACTGCATTCGCATTGCTGTCAAATCTTCTAAAACTGACCAGTATGGTAGGAAACCTTACATGGTGTATTTGAAGAGGAATGATTATTCTGGTCTTTGTCCAGCTAGATACTTGGAAATTTGTAAGAAGTCTAAAGGTAGATTATTGTTCAATATATGTAACAAACCTTTAACTTATAATTATATTAATACCAGGTTGAAGGCTATGTCTATAAAATGTGATATTCCCTACAGAGTTTCAACTCATTCACTCCGACATGGTGGAGCAACACTTCTAAAGAACTCTGGTTTAAAGGTCGATGATATTAAAAAGAGAGCAAATTGGAAATCTAATGTGGTATATAATTATTTACATGATTCTAAGCAAGACCTACTAGCTCTGGATGTGATGTTATAGTGTGGAATGGTGTATCCATTGTGTTTGGCGGTTTTTTGGCATGTACAGAATTGATATTGACTAAGTCAATTCTCACCAAACCCACTGTCTCCTTCCTTATTCCACTTGTGATATTGATATAATATTTATTATAATATTTGTTATTATTATTATATTCCCAACGAACATATTAACTTATGGGACTATATACACCCGTGTATATATATATAATTAATATGTGCAGTGGCTGGATCTACTTTTCCTCCAGGAGCGCGCATTGGTATGGATGACGCCATAGTAAACATTAGCGCCTATAAAAGCTGCGGGATCCAAATTAACCGTCAGTTGGCATATATCCTCCGAGCGGCACACACCACGCTGAGTGGTGCCGGAAATTTTAACTTTTAATCTTATCATTGTATATATTGTATTTACATTGTTATATTGTATCTATTATTGTATTTATTGTATTTATATTGTTATATTGTATTACTTATTGTATTTTTAAATTATTGTCTTATTAATAAAGGCATGTACAGAATTGATATTGACTAAGTCAATTCTCACCAAACCCACTGTCTCCTTCCTTATTCCACTTGTGATATTGATATAATATTTATTATAATATTTGTTATTATTATTATATTCCCAACGAACATATTAACTTATATATATATATATATATATATATATATATATATATATATATATATATATATATAATGCTTTATGAAATGGTACAAAAACATTTCCCTTATATGTACTTTTTCGACATCAAAGCAGTGAGATAGCACACAAATATAGGGTTGCCTTGCATGATCCTCTTGATTGACCTCATGATAAACTATGAAAAAGTATTCATTGGGGAAGTCTTTCAAAAGCTAGTCATTGGTGGTTGAAGCCTTGATCTAAATCATATAGTTATTTCATTTGTAAACTTCCATTCACTCTCTTGGCATAAATCATGTAAAGATGTTGGACTAGGTGACCATGCTTTCAAATACTTTTGTCCTACATGTGTAAACAAAGAGATTATGATTGGATTTTAGGAAATTCCAGCAATACAACAAATCATGATATGAATTGTATAAAGTAGATATTCCTACATTATAATTATGACTCATGCTTCAGTCATGCAATATAATTATGCATAGCATAGCAAATCTCAGTATGCTATTTTCCAATTGTTTGATATTCATTAATTTGTTAAGCAGGTTCATAATAGTTATGCTTAATAATAATTCTGATATACAGGGGTAGACACTTAACACTGGCCTGGTGACCAATGGGCAGTAGTTTTGCCAGTGGGCCAGTGCATTTTTTGCAGATTACCATAAAGGGATGAGGATGAATGATGATTACACTGTACCAATTTAAAATATACTTTAATGCACTACACCTCACACTTACCTGTTGAATAGATATATACATGCAAATTCATACAAAGCTGAATACCGGCCTCGTGCGGAACGGGCAGGACACGCTCGTGAAGAAACGGTCAGCTCAAACTGCTCATCGTTCACCTTTACCATTTTATCCTAGAATCCAAAGAGAGGTATGATATTGATATAGCATTTCAGATAATCACTTTTAATTTTATACTTAAAGACCTCTTTTTCCTTAATCAGTTTATACCTTATCTTCAGCTCATTCCATCTTCTACTGGCCTACATATGGATACAATTAGTTTCCTAGATTGCTAAAGATCTGATGCTTTCTGGTGACCTTAGCCTGATTTGATGTTAGATAATTCCCAACCTGCATTGCCTCTTGCTAACTAACTACATCATTTTGGAAATTATGAAATTACATGGATTCCTTAACTGATATTATCATAATGGATTATGGAAATACATGGATCGATACACATATTTTAAAGGGAACTGCTATATGTGTCTATTTCTATGGAGGTGACATTAAATTGATACTGCTGGGCATGTCTAATTAGTTGTTAACCCCTAGGTGCCCAAGCGCGCTTTAAAGCACGGTTTTAGGCTTAAATGCATGTATATTGAAAGAAATTATCATCTACCAACTTCTACTGGTCCAATATGCAAAGTTAGACCCTTGTTAGAATGGTCATGACTTCCCAGTTACGATGCAAACTTCCAATTTGCTTTATCTCCATTGTATTAGACACAGGAAGTCAAAGCTTCAAAATGATCTGACATTTTATGTGGTTATTTAGAGGGCAAACCTCCAAGGAGCTAATATGTGGTATGATACCAAAATGATGCTGGATCATATATACACCCAAGTTCCTATGCCCCATTTAGATTTTACAAGAACTATTCATAACCATAAAGGCAATCCATGCATCAATTGCTACTCTCACAGTATGCTTCCTAGGTGGTGTACACATGCAGGCAGAATCAGCTTTGAATGTTCTGTAAGGCCCAGGATTGCAGGAATATGGACATGGATATGGCCCAAGAGAGACCAAATACCACCAAATGACAACAAATGGAATGTTTCAGTAACTATGGTTACCAGACTTGACCAGAAATGCCATATCCTTGACTTTAAGTCTTCACTGAGTTATAAGTGTCCAGAAAATGTAATGCAGAGCCCATATCAAAAGAGAAGGTCAAGATAACACATGGTCTCACCAACAAAGTGATATAATTGTGAAATAATGTAAAATCTTCAAATATTTCTGGGCACAAAAAGGTTAAAGGGTTGGGGTACTAGTAAAATCAAAACAGTCAACCTATCAGTATATCAAACTTGTGTTGCTAGGTAGACTGCTGCTGCTACTGTTTCTAAGCAACCAAGATTCCTATAGAGAGGTTCTATGGAATAATAAACCCCTTGATAATAGTATTATGGGGATGAGAGTGGCTAGTCTATCATCTAAGAGATTTATTGACCGTTTTTGAGGCATAAATGTATACATTTTTTTATATGGGTTTGTACTGCTGTACAGACATGTGACTTTGCTATAAAAAAGATGACAGCATATCAATGTTGCTATATGACTGAAAGTTTGTTTTGTTTTTAATAAATAGATTTAGGGCACTAGTGAATCCCCCAAAAACACCCAATAACATTGAGTTAAGGCCTTGCTAAGGAAATCCTTGAAGATACTGCTGTTGCTAGGCAACAAATGTTCCTTGAAACAGGTTATTTGAAATGGCAAAGCCCTTGATAACAATATTATGGAGATAATAAACGCAAGTTTATCCCTTGAGAGATTTATAGGCAAATTATGATGTGTTGCTGTCTATTGTTTTCTACTGCTGCAAAGTGATATGACTGTTGCTATGGAAAATGAAAGCATGTGATTGTTGCTACAGTCAGCCCTCACTTCCTCGAATTTGGAAAATGCAAAGAAAAATGTCTGAGGAAGCAAAATTTTCGAGGATTCGAGTCCAAATATAATAGAAAACATAGAGAAGTTGCAAATTCTTTGTCTGAGGTAATGAGGGATCTGAGGAATCAAAGGGTCGAGGAAGTGAGGGCTGACTGTATATGACTGTAAATTGTTACTTTAAAGATCAAAGCCACTAGTGAAACCAACAGAACTAGCTTAAATGAGTACCTGTGCTGAAAAGTGCCAAAGAACATTTCGTTAAGGCCGTTGCTAAGGAAATCCTTTAGAAAGCTACTGTTGCTAAGCATCCAGGGTTCATAGCAACACACCAGGAAGTAAGGTAGAATCCTTGGTTGTGGTATAAGGGGGGTAGGGGTGGTTGGTTTTATCATTTGACATAATATTACAAGCCTTAGGAAGTATTTTAGCTGATTTCTAGTGTTGTCAATGAAATGGTTGCCATGGTAACCAAGGTGGAAAGAAAAATTCCCAACATACATATTTTGAAGCTTAGACACCCAAGGAATATATCTATGTATGTTGGGTAAAATTAATATCCACTTTACATGACAGCCAAAATCTGACACTTGCCCCTGTACTAATACATGTGTATATTGTATCTGAGTTCCAATCTTGAATAGTAATGTATCGGTTCGTATCGACTTATATGTTGGGTGGCTCTTTGGCTCGCTTATCACTAGAGATACCAACACAACACGAGTAGTTAGGGTTGGGCAAAGCCCCAGACTCCCTACCGCTCGGGTAGGCCTTTATTCAAGATGTCAGAACATACGTCTGGTCCAGTCCCCTTCTGCGGATCATCTGGCTTCTTAGTAGAAGCTGGACGCGAGGCATGGTGCTGCCCCCTCTTGTACCAAATGGGTATTGCGAAGCGACACCTGGTTGGCATAGAAGGAACGAGTACCACACGAGCACGTCTCTCGGATGAAGCGCACTAATATATATACAACGATGCCGGCCCCTACAGTAAGTTAGACAATGCTTTGAGGGTTGTCCAGGGAAAGCAAATCACTTTGTCAGACATCTAAGTTGCCCAGCTTAGCATAACCAGAAGAACATATAAATTATTGTTGAAAATGACCTGGTGGCCTGTCCATATAATGCTTTCAACTGGCGTTGGAAAGGGGCCAGAGCATCCCTGATTTTACATGGTACTACATCTTGCAGGGTTCTGAGGCATCCTGGGCTTGTCTGAGGCTGGGCTTGGCTGGGCATCCAAAGTGTCTGACAAAGTGATTTGGGGTCTTTGGACATGTGCCAATCTTTGTCACTTTGATATCCATCACAGGTACGGAGAGTGTCTAGGCCCAAGGACTAATTAGGACTATACAGAATGTATTTACTTTTACAGTGTTTATGTTGTTATTTTCCTCTGTTACTAACATGCTAACTTTATCCTATTGCAGTGATGTTGTGAATATCCCTTCCACAGCATTTGATGCAATGCTTTATCCCCTGCTGAATACGACTGTTACTGGATTTATATTTTACCAGGGTAAGAATTTAACCATTGGATACTTCTCAAGTACTCTATGCTATGAGAAATGTACACATTTTGTAATCATCGCTTTAACTTTTTTTGTTTATCTAGCGAGCATAATTTACACCTTTATGTGAGGCAGGTATATCAATACCAGCATAGAGTGACATGGCACTTTCCTCTTGACTTAGGTGAGGTAAATGGTCAGCGATTGGACCTTTTAGATGGATATGAATGTATGTTACCAGCAATGATTCGCGACTGGAGGCGAAGATTTCTTGCTGCTTCGAGACAAACAGATACCCTCTTCCCTTTTGGAATTGTTTAGGTAACTGTAATTTTTGTTTTGCACATTTTTGGATAACTTTCTTTCTGTTCCAATAGTGTATTGTCAGCATTATAGAGCTACGTCAATTAAAACATATGACTGTGGGTTTCAAATAAGGCCAAAAAGAAGCTATGCTTCAGGTAACCCATCCCTGTAGATTATCCATAAATTTTCTGACTAAATAACTCAACTTCTACATGGAATATCCACATAATGCTTTCAGTTCCTTTGCCCAATCTTAGCCTAATAATGCTTTTGCAAGAGTGTTGGCATAGAAGTGACCTCTTGTGTTACATTGGTTGAGGCAATGTATCATCTTTGGCAAAGATTGGAACATGTCTGGAGGAGATAGATGAAATACGGTGGAAGCAGACAGCAGAGCAGGCTCTGGTTCCCAACAAACAGCTGCCAAACACCATCATGGCTATTGCTATGGACCTACCAGACCCTAAATCACCCTGGGGCTCGTAAGTGTAATTCTTTTAACTTTTTAAGGGTTTCTAACACATTAGTACATCGTACACAATGCTGTCTCATACTGACCCTCAGGGTTGATATAATAGATGAAAGTCTTTCATGACATCTGGACTCGTCTGAGGTCTATCAAGGCATTAGTTATAATTGAATTTGTTATCACAAATAATTGCTGCACTGCGAAGCCAACATACAGGGGCTGCATCATGGTAGCCCTTCAGGTCAGTACTACACAGGCTTTGTACTGCTGGCATGGCATTCGAATCAGTCCTTATACTTTTGTGAAAACACTTGCCATGGTGTCATCCATGTATCATTACAGGACATGGGCATTGTGCCTTGATTCACAAAAGGAGCTTAAAGCTATTATGACACTGAATTATCTTGCAGTCTAGATACTTTCGTAAGAGAGGGGCCTCAGACATCGTTGGCCATAATCAGACAGATTATTACATTGAATATTCTCAATATCTCCAAATCTCTAGCAATCATAGCATTTCATTTTCATTACACGCAGGAACTACTGAGGCATATTCCTAAATTCACGAATTGAAAAATTTAACGTGTGATATATATCACATATGGCCCAGGGTCTACTACCCCTCCCCCCAATATAAAAAGAAACAGTTGGAGCGTCCATGACCTACCGTAGGTGACTGGCACTATAGTGACAGTGTGTCGAAGTCGTCAATGCTTAAGGCTATGGAGGATGCACCCATTATCGCTCGCATTGGCGTATAACTCCTCTCCTGGCGAGTTAAGCATTGCACAATACCAGCTAGGCTTGAATAAGGATCCATATTAACCATACAAACCTATGAGACAATGTAATTCTCCTCCATTTTGTTATAATCCAGCAGTTTTGATAGCACCGTAAGGCGATCGTCTCGCATGTGCGACCCCTCCTTGCCGGAAGTCACATTTTTTACGGAGAAATGATAGATTATATCGATTTAACTTGAAATTAATGACTTTTTGAATATAATCCATGCATGTTTGGCAAAATTAATCGAATTGAATCGAATACACCCCCTCAATTTACTGTTATAAAATAAAATCTGACGACAGGTCACTCTGCGTGCATGTGCGAACTCGCACGAGGATGTTATGGCTGGAGAAAGAGTGTAAAGACTAGTACATATGGTACATATATAGTATGTCGGAGGGTGCAGGCAGTAGCCGGTGTAAGGGCTAAATCATAGAAATCATAACAGCCTGTGTCCTTTGTGTATACTACTACGTACATAGAGTCCTACACTCGCCTTGCCAGAAATGCGATAGCCATAACAAAAGTTTGGCGGTCCGATTTACAAGGTTGGTCTATGAACGGTCTTAACCGGTCTTATACGAAAATTTCTTTTCTTGCATCTATCGCATTACATAAAAGGTCTTTCAGCCTTACCTACTGAAAAAAAGCGTCTTAATTGGACAATTCCCATAGGAACCCATGTGTTACCGTAATCTCCCGCGTAGAAGGCGCGTCTTATACACGAGGTTTTAGTTCTCACTGGATCTGCAAGGGGGAGATCAAGACCTTCATTTTGATATATTACACTTCCCCTAAGTAATAATATTACATAGGAGGCTCCAGGAGGTTCCGTGTAGCTGTAGCTACACATAGCTTTTAGAATTTTGAAAATCCATTTAGTAGAACAAAAGTTATGAATTTTTAAATTTTTTGAGCATGTTCTTAAACTCTAGGTGCGTCTTATACGCGAGGTGCGCCTTATACGCGAGAGATTACGGTATGTCTATCGCGAAAATCTATCGCACAATGCTATTCTATGGAGCCTCGTTTTCGTGAGAAAGTAGGTCTATTATGTCAGGTTTTTTCTTCAGCTATTTTCATAGCTAAAGAAAACTTTTTCCCAGGAATTGTGCATGTACAATGAAAGACAAGATCCTAAAGAACATGTTTCCATGATTTTTTGTTTAATTATCCCCCAATTTCGATGAGCAATTCCCATGTAAAGTTTCAATTCATGACCATCAGTTTTCGACTGAAAAGGCGCCGCCAATGACCCAGCAGGGGCTGGGCCAATAAACTTACCTTGGTAAAAGTGCATATTATTACTTAGGGGAAGTGTACTACCCGGCGTTCAGCACCCACACTGTTGTTCTATTCACTGTTGTTCTATTCACATATACCAGGGTTTACCTGTTACCATTACTTTAAAGACTGCTGGTACCCGGTGTGTGACATATCTCTGTTGTTCTTCACGACGGCCCTGTTAACCATCATAAACTTCTAATACGAACTGCACTTTTACTAAGGTGGAGACAGGCATAGAACATAAAGGACCCGTTCCTATAGCCTATTGCTTTAACCCTACAACCTTTACCTTAGAGCTACAGTACAACATGTCCAGCCAGCTTGATATAAGGAGCAGTGATGGCTTTGTGGTGATATATCACATTGTTACATGATGATTGATTATGACACTGTACAACGGCTAAAAAAAACGGAAACCAAACATACCAATTACACCTAATTTGAGGCTGCTGAATCTGAAAATGAGGTTAAAAAATGCCTATTGGCTCTCAATTTTGAGATATCCATAGGGTGCCATATATGCTGAAAATCACCTCTGAGGGCTATATAGTGTAGTCCAAACATGTACAAGAACTTTCTGATATCATTCCTGGCATTTGTCTGGGTAAAATCAATAGCTTAGACACTTCTGCAAATTATCTTTCACCTAAAAGTGGCTCCTAGGTCTCTATCATTCCGAGCGTCGGAACCAGTTTTATGGAATATTATGTGTTCAGTGTTAGCACACCTCATATGCATGGTTGTAGCAGTTTTGGTAGTTCAGAAGCAAGAGTCAATCTTAGATGATGCCAAAAGGGGTCAAGATGTATATATATCCACCCTAAATAGGTTCGATTTCATATACATTGCATTATAACAGCTTGTTTCGGGGATATATTGCTTCATTTTGGTACAAGGGCAGTCATCTTAAAAAGACAGCCAAATTTCCATGTTTACTGCCTTGAAAAATTGATTTCTGGATCATTTAGAGCATCCAACCATGATTTATGGTGAGTAAGGCTGCATCTAAACATCAGGATTATCCATAATCATGAGATTAAAGTGAGGGTAATTTGATATTATAACTAAAAATAGGCGACATAGTAAATGGAAGTCATGGCTTGCCCTCAGTGCTGTTAAAACAGGATTTCTGGGAAACAAGAGGGCTGAGGACTTTGTAGAGTGTATGGATACACTGCTGCCACATATCAGAAACTAAAATGCAAGATGTACTTGAAGATCGACTTTCTGCATCTGACCACCCATCCTTTAAAAAAAAACTGTGGCTCAGTAAGTGACATACATGGGGTGAGATTCTAAAGGGACCTCTCAGAGATGGAAAAGTGCTACCAAAGATAGTGATTACCTTTTCTTCTAGCAGGCTAGTAATGGGGTCTGATGTTGGATGAGCCCGAACATTGTGTACAAGATGCAGGCAAGGCAGTCCCGAACAAGTGTCATCTAGCTAACGTTTCGAGCAGATTTACTACTTTTACTGCATATCACTGAGTCAAAGACCGAATAATTCATTAGATATGGGTTTGTAAATGATAATCAAAAATAAATAAATCAGATTTGATGTGAAATCTGGTCTTTATACAGTTTGCACTAACATGGATTTGGCTACCAAGGATGAAAATGGGCAATTCTAGGTATTATTGGTATCTCAAAATTGAGAGCCGCCAGCCAAAAATAGATGTTATTTTTGAATTCCTCAGTTCAAAATACATAGGAATTAGTGGGTTTCAGCTCCATTTTTTTTCGAAAAGTGAAATTTTGTTGTACAGTTTTACCAACGAAGGTTGTAAATGCACCCCAGAAGCGGATTTAATCCATAATATCAATAGCATTGAACTAAGATTTGTTTATGGGGAGGACGGAGGGAAGTGCATTTAAGGGCAACTTTTAAAATCCCATTTCTAAGTTATGTTTTTTTGCTGAGTTCCCCAAATAAGTGTCAACTGGTTTCCAGATTTCAGAGGGGGGAAGGGGAAGTAAAACACATCCACCCCCCCCCCTGTTAGGGATGGGGCAGCCTTGCCCCTCTTCCCCTCTGTTCTAACACTCCTAAGGCCAGTGCATTTCCCTCCATATTACGGAAGCCGTGGTGGGCCACACCTTTTTTTATCTCCAATATGGAAACATCATAAAATGGAACATAAAATACTACTGTCAAACCTGAAAATTCACCTGTCAATTGTCAAAGTTTACAAACAGAAAATCTGCTGTCAATATGATATTTTCCCCTGTCATCTGTCAAGTTTACAGTTGACAGCAGTTTTTTTCTAACTTGACAATTGACAGTGGAAAAATCATGTTTTCTTATCTGGTGTCAACATGATGTTTTTGCAGTCAACTGTCAAGTTGACAGTTGCGGCAGTTTTTTTCTAACTTGACAGTTGACAGGGGAAAATCATGTTTTAATATCTGGTGTCAACATGGTTTTTTCGCTGTCAACTGTCAAGTGGACAGTTGACGGCAGTTTTTTTTCTAACTTGACAGTTGAAAATATCATGTTGATAGCAATTTTATTTTTCAAGTTGACACTTGACAGGGGAAATTATGTTTGACAGCAATATTTTTTTTAACTTCATCTTGGTGGTTGTAAGAAAATCATGCTGATTCTGAAGTGCATGTTTTTTTTTGTGGTGTGGCCCTTCACAGCTTCCATACTACGCAGATTTTTGAGTATCCATCGAACATTGATGCATTATGCCAGTTCTGATCATTTGACTGCTATAATTAATACATCAATACAGCTCTGATGTGCCTACTTACCAGGGGTTAAGGCTGCATTTATACATCATCTTGATCAATCAAAGACAAAGCAGACTTAAAATTCCAGTCCGATGCTCGGTGCAATTACTTACAAGTTGTGTCATACTGCTTTACCTGTGTCCACTAATTCTTACAAATGACACGGCTCACACTAACATGACTGTGGCCTTTTCAAAAGTCATTAGGACAAAATACAATGTTGTTGTTTTGAAAGAAAATCTAATAGTTAAATAGAATTTGAATTACCCAATAAAATGTAAGTTTTTTTAAGTAAAAAAATAAATAGTGCTCGTTCCTTTACTGACTATGCTACACCTCATGAATATGGAATAGGTTTCTGGACTCCATTGTCTATAATTACAGGTCTGTTGTTCAAGAACATTAAGCAGCCTTTGTGAGCTTAATGATGAGCGTTGGTTGAAAGCTCCTATTTTGAAATCAGACAAGACCACTATAACGCTGACAACCTCTGGATGCAAGGCTGAGCATCTGGTTGGACAAAGGTATGCCTGGAAAATGACACCCTGCACATACAAGAAATGTCCAGTGTACACTGTATCTGGTCTGCCTGGACATATGTACACAAAGGCAGGCCGCATTAAAGATGGCAGTGTGGCATCCAGTGGACTTTGAGTAATATGAGAATTTGTAATTGTACAACACAAATTCCGCAAATGTCTTAATCAAGAAAAGATCTACAATTAAGAAGAATGGTGATCAAGGTGCCTATTACTATTCAATATTTTATTCAGACCCTTCTCATAGATCTTTCCACTACATAAATCATTTTCTGGTTCATTTATTTACAGTTTGTAGAATTACATTTTTGGACCATACTTTATATAAGAAATGGCCCAAACATTTCGTTCTTTAGAGACACAATCAGAAGCTTAACCAACAAATCTATTTATCCTAAGAGTTTCCTTAAAGTTCCTATGTGCTAATGCCGAACAGTGCATGTGTACTTAACATTAGATGCTTTACTTCTTCAGCCATTTAAAGGCAGTTTTCTCTAGATATATTCTGTAGTTTTCTCTTAGCATTGCATTGATGCATCATGACAACAAATCAGGCTCGGCATGGTATAAACCATGCATGTTCAGCCTTATACACGGATGTAGTTGCCTCGACAAATATCAGTACTCAGACAGGGCTGCAGTCGTGCATCATGACACAATACATTTATCTGCCCTTTAACTCTTTCATGGACACATTATGCCCAAAGGGCTGTCGCAATAAGGCATTGACCCTTTAAGGGCCGATAAAAGCATTAATGCATCATGTCCATTGGTCGTCATGATGTATCAATGACGTGATGGCGACACTGCTGCTCGCCAGCACTTCATTGGAGCATCATGTTGACACTCTGGGAGTGTATCAACCCCGTAGGGTCAGCATGATATATAGGAGGTACTCACCAGGGCTGCATTTATACATCATGACGACTAATGGACATGATGCATTAATGCATTAGTGGCCTATAAAGGGTTAACACCATACTTTGACTGACTCATCAGTACTGCATCCATGCATCTCACCTTGGTTCATCATAATAAATATCTACATAAAAGTGTGCTATAACACGTGTTTTTTTTTTTGTTTTTGTTTTAATATTTCCAGATACAAGGAACGTAAAAAGTGCATCGATTTTTATCAATTACTTCTTGATGGCAGTTTCAGTGACTCCAAACTGTAGTATTGTAGACTATCTGCCGTCTGCACCATTCTTTAGGGACTACGGTCGTGTTGTTTCATCGTCCATAATGGAGTATTGTAGATTACGTGCAGCATTTCTCAGCCTTTAGGAGTAATAGTTGTATTTCTCATATCTTCCATACTGTGGGATTGTAGACTATTTGCAGTATCTGTCAGCTTTCATTTTCTCCCGCCTGGAAAAAAAAGGAAAAGAGGCATATGTAAGAAAGCTTTCCATTGTCCAATACTCTGCTATGGTACCCACTTCTGAAAGTTTTTGCTTTCTAAGCGGACTTAATGCATGTTGATTGAAACTTATGGCTTGTATGTAAAACAAGAAAAATGTGGCAAGGACCACGGATAGGAGTTGCCACTCCTATCCATGGTCCAAGCCACATTTTTCTTGAGCTCTGAGGGTAGGGGGTGGGAGGTGGTCTAGATTTGGGATCCCCATGTGACCTGTCATTGAAAAGGTGCCCTATACCCCTTAGGCTGAGGCAGGGCTGCTCATAGTGGCTATATACCCCCCCCCCCAACCCCACCACTTGATGTCGTCCCGTGCAGACGGTAACCATGGTGATCACGGTGCCTAGCAAGTAGCCAGGGTAACATCCCCGGGGTTAGCGTGTTACATAATATGCTACTTTCCCCGGGGCACAGATTTACAATGCTTCAGAAGTTCAGTACCGAGCACTACATGCATCATTCAATGTCCGAATTCTCAAAACAGGCCTACATAGCACTTTCAGTTTTGGTGTCAAGAGATTAGAGCGTCTGTATTAAGACAGCATCCTGGGCGCAGACGTCGGGCGGAGCTTCACCTTGGTAAGAGCATAGATGACCATTAGACTTCCACTCGGTCCTTTATCTAAGGGATAAAAGGACCGAGTGGAAGTCTAATAGTCACCTATGGTGTTTATACCATGGTTTCCACCATTGAACTAAATATTTGTACCTTTTAAAGCCATGAAATCCAATGTTATCTGTTGCGAGTCAATGGGTCCGTCCCTCGGCCATTTTGGATTTGTATGTTTGCCAAGCCGGGTGTGCCATGAAGAAATTTCCTCCTTTAAAGCATTTATAGACTTATTCTCATGTAATCCTTGAACCTATGAATAGATATTTAAGTCCCGCTTGTATAGAATCCATGATGGGATATGATATTAAACTCAATTTAGACATATTCCATGGACGATAGCACCGATTTGATTCAAAACAGAGTCTTCCTCTGCGAGTCGACCGGACTGCCTGGATGTAAAATGTTACGTTGGCATGTATCCAAGAGGCATTTTCGTAGTAGAACCGCTGCTAAGTAGCGTGCACACCGTGCGGAATGGCTTCAGACCATAGGCCAACATAACAACTTGTGTCTTGCCTCTATAAACAAACCATCCGCAACGCGGTCATCATGATGGCGAAAATATCTGGCGATTCAATTTTTCTATCATCAATCTTGTCAAATAAATAAGTCAAATCATTGCAAATTAAAGGTAGGTGATAGAATATAATGTCTAGATTCATACTCTATACGGATTAAGCTCCTATTGCTACAGTTTTTTTAATATTGAATTAAATACTTTGATGTCAACTTGCTGTCATGTCGTCTCAATCCAAGTGTCAACATGGGTTCATTTAGCGCGTACTATTCGAACTTCATTATCCTCTCTCGGCACTGTGAAATCCTTCAACAATGTGATCACCATGGTATAATGAACAAGTAATCAATGGATAACTCATGACGTGTGTGTGTTAGTGAAGGCTAATGACATGAGGCCGTAGGCCAAGTGTTATTAGCCTTTGCTAACACACACAAGTCATGAGTTATCCATTGACTACTTATTTTATACCACAAAACCAATAAATAATTAATATTATACCAATAAATTCAAGTTAAAAACAAAAATTATTCCCCCTCCCCGGGACTCGATCGAAGCCAGCCATAGTGTGTGTACACAGGTACATACACCTCCTTCCCCGGCAGCGGACAGCGACAGCGCCCGTCTCGGTTTGGACAGGCAGCGGCACACGGCTAAAGTTTTCAATGCGTCTCGCTGTTATGTTTGTGTATAATACACCTCCTCGCCCGGCAGCGGACAGCTAAAGCATTGAATGCGTCTCGTGGTTATGTTTGTACACGATCGGTACACACGCCTTGGCGCCCGGCTAGGCTTGGCTTGCTTTGAATGCGTCTCGCTGTCATGTTTGTGGATAATACACCTCTGCGCCCAGCAGCGGACAGCGACAGCGCACACGGCGAAAAAAGATGCGCCCAGACAAGGTTCGATCCATGTACCTCTCACGGCTGAGCGCAAAGCGCTAACCGCTAGGCCACCGCGCCTTCTCCGTTGACTGCGCCTCGTGGTTATGTTTGTGTATAATACACCTCCTCGCCCGGCAGCGGACAGCGACAGCGCACACGGCTTTGTATCATATCCAGACTTGGTTCGAACCGAGCGTATCTCGTCAGTCCTTGTGGCGCAGTGCATAAGGAGTTGGATTTGGGATGTGAGACTGCTGGTTCGATCCCTACCCTGGCCTGGAAAATTTCGTGGGTTTTAACATGTGACATGTGACATGGGAGAGGCGTGCGGTTATCCTGGATAACCGCACGCCTTACATGGATAACCGCACGCCTTACATGGATAACCGCACGCCTTACATGGATAACCGCACGCCTTACAAAATTGATGTTACAGCCTATAGGGTGTGCAATATCGACAGATATGTGGATGGGAATAGACCCCAAAAAGCACTGTGTAAGCCAGAAATCGTGGTATAACCTTGGGTACATCACTTTTCGGCCTAAAGAAAGTCATGCTGGCATGTGCTATGGTCTGTACCTCTGTTTGCACCCCCCTCCCCTTTTGCGGGATGTGAACGGGAGTGACACAGACCCGGGGACAAAGACAATACTCTGGCCCGGTCCTCCACTCCTAGCATTCCATCCAACCTCTCCCCCCACCGGCACTGTGTGTGCCGTGCCCGGCCGATGCGTGACGTCATGGCCGATGTG
This sequence comes from Acholoe squamosa, assembly GCA_949317995.1. Classification (NCBI taxonomy): domain Eukaryota; kingdom Metazoa; phylum Annelida; class Polychaeta; order Phyllodocida; family Polynoidae; genus Acholoe; species Acholoe squamosa. Next base: position 14,241,333 of record OX439042.1, read on the forward strand.
TGACGTCACAAGTGATGTAATGGCAGCGCCAATGATGGAAACCAGAAACATAGTAGGAGTTGCCCAGTGATGTTGCTATGCAACATCACTGTAGCGCTCCGTGCCAGGCAACTCCTAAACAAACACTATGTGTGCCTTACAGGATGAATGTAGTGTGCGCTTTATGGGTAGTCATAAAACAAAAATGGGATGCATTGTCACTCAATAAAATTATTTTATGAACTTAATTCCCCTAGTATGCATTGTGATAGCTGCATTCACATTTCATGGTAACATATGGCATAAAATACTTGTGCTCTACTGTAAATGCCCACGTATAAGTAGCTCTCGTGTATGAGCCATACCATGGGTAGAGAAGCGATAAGCCACACCTGAGGCATCCAGGAGTTTATGGTAATATCCCATTTGTTATCATGATATGTGAACGCAGCAATGACAAACGACTTGCCAGGGAAGCACTCATGCATCACAGCAACATTACAGGATTGATATATTCTCAAAGATTCAGCATTATGAACCAATGCGGTGAATAAACGCCTCAGTGACACTGGTATATAAGCCTAGAAAAAGTTTGTGTTCAGGTATCGCTACCTACCCTAATTCTTTGGCCCTACCCTTCTTTATGGGACTTGGAGGGGGGGGGGAATCAACAATTTTTGGCACTTATTGATACATGGAAGGTTTCTCATTGATCCCGCATGGAATATTTGCATCGGAAAAGTGAAAAAATTTACAGCCAGCCTCAAAACATTCTGCAAAAAAAAAAAAAAAAAATTGCCACCTACCTACTCTAATTTTTTTCGACCCTGTTACCTGAACATAACATTTTTTTTCTCACCCTAATGATGACAAAGGATCATGATCTTGGAGGCATCATGCAGCCTGATGGGGTTGAGGGCGTAACCGGAGTATAATTATCACTCACCTGTCCAGTAGCGATTCATGGAGGCTTCCATCTTTTCTCGCCTTCTTTAGATCTTTTCGGGCGCTGCTATTGACTTTGAGTTTGCGGTCTTGGAAACTCTGGAATTGTTTTCTGTAATTGGCGAGAAAGAGGTAAATTGTTAGATTAAGAATGGTACCTCATTCAACATAAGTCGCCAGATCGTTTATGAAATTATTCAATGGCAGTAGTTTTGTAACTTAAATGGTTCCATTAAGTCGTTAAAAAATTGGCCTTCTCTGTACAACATTTTAAAAACTGATGGCCCTTTTATCAGCAGTTATTAAATCAAATATGATACAGGTTTTCAGAGAGAAAGAGAGGTAGTGAGTGAGTAACAGATGTTTAACACCATTTCGACAGCTAAGTTTATGTTTATGGCGATAACTACATTACACAATTTCACAAAGGAATGTGTCAGTGACCACGGAAATGTGCACCATACACGTCCGAGGGGATAGGAAAGATGAGATATACACACCTTTAAGTGGACTAGGGAAGCCGGAGAGAGAGAGGGAGGGAGAGAGAGAGGGAGGGAGACGTCACACAGGGAGTTATTTAAGTGGTTTCACCATCTTTATTAGGAAATGTCCACATTACAAGATGGACTTACACAAAATGTGTTTCTACGTCCTTCAGTTTTCCTTTCTCCACATCATCGGTCTTACACTTCTTTATCTTTTCTGCACACGAACGTATCTGAAAATGACAAATTGAGCGATGTACAAATGTTAGAAGTGAAATGTCACAAAGTGGCACATACAAGGAACGGATCTTGTGTGAAACACATCCTATTTTCTCCTTAGTGCAAGAAGGTTTTAACTGCATTTTTCAAGTTTAGCAGGAGAGGCAAAATAAGTTACTATAAAAGAGGATTCAACAATATTGCATTGCGGTCTGTAGGCATACAAATTATAGACAGAGCTTCAGGAAGATAAGGGTCAATGCATGTGAAAACATAAGAAAACTCAATTTTGCCAAAATGTCAGTTACAACCTCCTTGCACTAAGGTGACGCTATGCGCTCTTAAAATTAACCTCAAGGATTATCCTAAACACAGGATTTTGGTAGTTATTAATTTTAATCATGCTAGCTGTCAATTTTCTTTATATACCTGCATATCAAATACACAAAATTATACTTACGTTTATGAACTCACTCTCTCCTGCAGTCCTGGATGCACATACTATGCTGTCGTTGTCCGCTGCCATGAAGCAGTTGTTACATCCAAGCAGTGCCAACTTACCCTGAAACACGTCATAATAGGATTTTTGAAATTCAATACCGATTGCTATATCTCGATTATTGGGTGCATCTCAGATATAAGGCACAAACTGGGTTAAAGTAAGGGCATAGTTTGGGTTAAATTTTTGGCCAGTTTAAGTACTAATCTTATGTAGTTTTACCTGCCCATAAAAATGATTCCATTCGTCAGCATGATGCATGTTTTACTGGGCAGCGGCCAGTAAGATTTAGAAGTAAAGTGTGTTAAGAAAGTTGGTGTCTTACATCTTGGAAGACTGGTTCAAACTGTTCCCGACTACCGATAGCGTCAGATCGACCGAACACCTGTCCCGTGGACTCCACACTGAGGTACTTGTCATAACCAGACTTGAGGGCGATCTTTGTGTCGTTAATGCGCACAGCGGTCAGGATCTCTGTGGGGTCAGGGCCTTCTCCTGGAGGACAAAGTTTAAATTCAAGTTAGATATAGAATACTCTATTGACCTATTGTACATCATCATAGTGCCTTGCATATCAGGTGCAGTTTATTCTTCAGAATTTTCACATTGACGCTATGCTCATGCCAGCACACACACACACAGGAGAGCGTCAGAAATTTCATCAAGTGTTTCCCTACGCTGTGACATGTGAGTTGGCACACCAGTAGTTGTGGTATGATTGTTTTAGCTTCATGAAATAATCTCAAACTCTGGATGTGCCTTACAAGCATCTGTGACCAGGCAAGCAGAAACACCCCTCTGCAAGGAAATTCATTATCAAAGTTCATCTCAAGATCTTTAAAATGAGACATCATTGGGTTAAATATTCCTAGTAGTTATTTCAGAACCCCTCCTTGAATATAGGTTGTTATCCATATCTGAAATTGATGATTAAGCTCTAAATACATTATAACCATAATAATGTCTAAAACATAATAAATCAGCCATTTTTATAAAAAGTACATAATAATATGGTGATTTTTATCATAGATTTTGATCTAGGAAGAATTTTCCATTTCGGTTTTCAGTTTTGGGTTTTTGGTGAGTATCCCCAAAAATTGCCTTAAAAATCTGCAAATTTAGATTATTGGAATGGTTGCCATGGCAACCAGGAACAGGCATATAGGTTGATTTCTCATGAAAAATTTTACCATCCAACTATGGGCTATTTCTACCGAAAATGGTACATTTTAAATGAAACCTTTGAATTCTGCATCAAAAATTAGCTTAATGTATTTTTATCATAATTTTAGAGTAATTTTGCCCTCCAATGCACCCTGGTGGCCAAATGGGGAATTAAAAATCCCTTGCGAAGGGGTGTTCTCCCTTGATGGGTCGCATTTTTTTTTATGGATCAAAATACCCGGTAGAATAAACTGGTAAAAATTATACATAATATATATAGTGAAACTAACCTATTCCGCGCGAAGGTCCTTTAACCATCTGTCCATTATCCTGTGATTGAATGTAACACATGTCTGTCATCTCCACCGACACCGGGCCCGTGATCTCGACAAACCGCTCCACTGCCCACCAGCCTCCTGAAATTAAAATATATAACTTTTATTTCAATTTATTCAGATTGATACACAAGTTTGCATTATCAGGTGGTATTTCGATATTCTGAGACCCAATTAGCCCTCAACACTTCAAAACCTGGCTCTATAATCTAAGGATACAGTACTGTAATACCCTATGTACAAGGCACAGCTTATACACGCAGGAAATCTTCATACACGTGGATCTTTTTTAGTATCTAAGCTGAGGCAGGAATATAACAATATATTACCGTACTAAGTTGGCCAAATAATATCAGCACATGCGCACCTTAAACGTCTGACATCAATTCAAGTGTGGTGATGTTGTTAACACTTACCGTGCTTTGAGACGTCTGGGTCCTGCTCTGCACCATCTCCATCTTCACGTTCCCGCTTCCTTTTGTGTTTCTTATGCTTCTTGCTGAATCAAAAGTGAAGAAACCTTATATACCGTAATATTACTCCTATTTCATAACCATCTTTCTACTTTGAACAATCTACTATTAAACTGCACCTTGATTTTTTTCCCTTATCTGTGGTCGTAATTACAGACATACCGTAATCTCCCGCGTATAAGACGCAGTGCGCGTATAAGACGCACCTAGAGTTTTGGAAAATTCTCAAAAAAATGAAAAATTAATAACTTTGGTTCTACTGAATGAATTTTCAAAATTAAAAAACCTATGTGTAGCTTGAGCCCCCCTGACCCCCCTGGGCCCCCTCATATCTTATTATGACTAAGGGGGCATGTAACATATCAAAAGAAAGGTCTTGATGTCCCCCTTGTGGATCCAATGAGAACTAAAACCCCACGTATAAGACGCGGCTTATACGCGGGAGATTACGGTAAGTGTGATGTGAAACTATATACATGTAGGGCTGCGTCATTTATTGCCAGTTGCCAGGTCTCAGTTACGAGGCCTAAACTCAATAAAGCTTAACACTGAGGGGGGGGGGTGGTTAAATTAGGGAGTAATCATTTTATAACAACGTGGGGGAGGGGGTGGTGAGTTTGTAGGGGGGGGGGCTCAAAACATTTTGAACCCTTGAGTGGCTTGACCGGGGGAGGTCAAATTTTTTTTCAACCCCTCTGAGGTGGGGGTCAAAATAACTGCATCCGTTTTCAGTTAAAAAGCCTGCATGTTACTATAGCCAGTAAACCTATAGGTTAAAAGGGCGCATTTGCGTGCGATTTTCGTCCTCTTATGGTGGGGTTCAAGAAAATTTGTCTGTTGAAAGGGGGAGGTCAAAATTCAAGTACCAGTCAGCTACGGGTACTCGACAACAGTACTTTTATTGGCGGAGGGGGTGTCATATTGCACAATCAGTTCTAAGTGTGTGTGTGTGGGGGGGGGGGTCGTGATAAGTTATCATATTGGATAATAATTGGTGGGGCCCAAAGCCAAAAAATGCTGGTCTGCAAAAGTCTACCACCCCCCTCCCCCCGTTGCTGTTGGAAATATTATTAGTCTAATAATTAGTGACTCAGCTTAAGTAGGCACTTACCTAGTTTTTCAAGGCTTTATCCCATGACACTTATCTAATAAGCAATGGATAGATCTTGAGAAAAGAAGTGGATTTGCTTTTGGAATTATGACCGGTCAAAGGTACCAAATCAGACCCAGAATTCTGCCATAGTTAAGAGTTTACCGTAAACTCCCGCGTATAAGACGCGTCCTCTACGCCAAACAAAATGCTGTGGAGTCTTATAGCTTTCACTCAAGTTGGGGGTGCGTCTTATACGAGGGGTAATTTTTCTATAGAAATGTACTGATCTTACAAATATCAGCATTAAAATGTGCGTCTTATACGCGAGAATGCATGTGCTAACTTTGGGGTGCGTCTTATACGCGCAGCGCGTCTTATACGCGGGAGATTACGGTAATTTGGATCCAATTCTGTGATTAAGCAATATGAATCCAAGGTAGACTAGATCCCTAAAACAATTATTTTGGGCAATTTTCTTTTCAGATAAGCAAGATATACCTCAAAGAATGTAAATAATGATACATTTTATCATAATCAAACAATGTAAAAGCAATTTTTTATGTCATCTTTTCCCTTGAACAGCACACTCTGACAGAACAATGGCAGCATAGCATCTTTGACTCAGGATGTTTGAAAAAACTCCATTTAAAAAGCAAAACAACTTATTTTTATCACAGCTATCAATTTCTCACTATATAAAATGCATACAATAAGGTCTTAATTGATAGGTAAGTGCCCAACATTAGGGATGGGCGCCGGGAGCCCGTGAAAAGCACTGCATATCTGTCACTATAGTAAACTGGGCAACTTCAAGACCTGAATTTTGGTATTTCTGTTCCATGGAAAAACATCATATTTTGGTATGTTATGTAAAAAGACCCATAGAATAGGAATAGCATAAGCATTTTCTTGTGGGATGTCTAGTTTATTAAAATATCAAGTATAAGCAATGCCATGTTTGCTGTGACCGTGGTGAGTCTCACCCTGCCATCAGTTACTAAATTTGTTGTAATTCCTACAATTCTTTGTCAAATGACACACTTTAAAGAGCAATTTATACTGTAAATATCAAGCTTCCTGTCAAATGAAGAAAAACAGAATTTGACAAAATCTAAAATTGAATGAAAATATTTCGAATTTTTAACCATTTTTTTGAAATTACAAAGTTTTGGGATACCTTTGAGAACCACCACCAAAATGTCCATAATTCTGTTTCCTACAAGAATCTAAAACTGGTTCCTAAATATATGTGTGCTCAGAAGTGCTCGAAGAAAAAGAGTAACAGCATATTTTGCTCAAAATTGCACAAATCTGACCTGAGTGAATTTACTCCACCACACAGAATTTTGAGTTTCCATCATAATATGATACACTTTTCCAAGTCAAATCACAAAATAATTTATACCCCTAGAACCACCAAACTGTTTTCTGTCTTCTGGTGTGACTGGTTTCTCTGTAACCTTGACTGTTAGAAAGTTATAAGCATTTATATGGGATAATGTCAAAAATTGCACCACTTAGTGAGTGTGGTCAGTGAGGCATGACTTGACCTAATTTTCCCTCACAGAGCTGATAATGACCAGAAAAGGGTGACAGGAAATACTCCTAACTTTTTATATTAAAAAATTCACTCCTTCTCTTCTAATCAGTCTATTTCATTCATTCAAGAAGCATTAGGTTGGCAAAGATTTCTTTTTTCTAGGGTATAATTTTCGATTGGATTATACTAAATCTAATTTTTGGGTGCCCATCGCTACCAACATGGGGGAGGTTGGCACAAGTGTCCAGAGATAATCTCGCCCAAAAGGTTTGCAGGGTCTGTCAAACATACTGCAGCCCCTTAGAAAAAGAAAAGCTAGACATTTTCTAGATCATTTTTATCCATAGAACAGGTGGGAACCATTTATTTTTAGGTCCTCAGTGACCTTCTCATCATAAAATGGTTCTAAACTTTTGGTTGAACTTTGTCTTTGATTGGGTCAAAGGTAAAATTCCCTGCATTCAACCTTGTACAAAAAGTATTCATGTTAAAGGTCTAGGTAAGGCTGTTAAAATGAGCCCTTGTTTGTGAAGATCCTCCACTGGCTCCAGTAAATAGCTTCAGAATAAGCTTGCAAAGAAAGGAGAGTTTAACACTACTGGAGGTATTTCAGTGCCTAGCTTAAGCTAGTTTTTGGAGAAGACTTAAGCCAACTACTTAAGCTGTATTTGAGACTTCAGAATGCAAATTTAGTGCTGTCCTTAGGCAGATAAGGCTTATCCAAAAATTCAATTTCAAAGAATTTCTGTTTATTTTTTTGAGTGGCCTCAGTCAGTGGGCGATATTATGTGTATTTTCCTCACCTCTTGTGTTTGTCGCCTTTCAGCTTCAGTTTTCCCACTCTCACCATGTCGTACGAGTCCGCCATGTTGTTCTTCACCAAATTGTTACCCTTAGAAAATAACTACACCTACAATATATTTACTTTTCAACCAAAAACGTAGAAATATCGTTTTGTGTTTGCAATCCAGTGGGCACACAAAGCTATGACGTCACCGTTTTCAGTGCGTCGGTGTCCGTGACCTAGATAAATTCTTCAAGCAGAGATTCTGCTTTCGCGCCGGTTTGAATAGACCGGCCGGCTTGGGAGTCATGCTTGGAGACTTAGAATAAACATTTTGGGCCACATTTTGGGAACTGAGTTTGACAGCTGATTTGAACAATCGGTGTCTATGATCAACACAAACAACCACCAGTATCGTGGTAGGATGGAGGAGGCTCATCTGGACGCTGTAGACAGGAGGATAACCCATATCAAGGTGAGTACAAAATGCTTACAATAATCTCACTGATTCTCAGCACATCAGACAAGTGGTTGGCCACTGCTAATCCCTCCACCAGCTTGGCTGCTAATCAAAACAAACCAACCAAGTAGGCATTCAATACAGGCAGCATTACTCAAGTCACATTCTTGGAAGGGTCCCAGAGGTACAGAGCTGTAGACTTCACGACAGGAGAGAACTAGTTTTATAAATCCATGCCTGAATAGGCTAATATGGTTAGATTCCACTTGGAATGGAGACAGACAGTTGTAAAAAGGGGCGTGGCACATTGAAAATTAAAATTTAAGGGTGTGTGTGACCTCTAGATTTTCATGTGGAAATAAGAGGTGTTTCTGGTTTAGACCTTTTTTTTTTATTATTATTATTTATTTCATTTCCCCCTTTCTTTTAGTGGTGTCACATACCCGGGGCCGCATCTAACCTTTGGTGGTACCCATTTCAATTCCCTCCCCAAAAGTTCCCCCCAAGTGTAAGTCACATCATAACCAAATAACAGAAAAATGTTAAAAGAATACCGTATGGTATCACATAGCACCACTACCATGTCCATGACTGTGTCATAATATGTGTACTCTGTGGTAAATTAAAAAATAAATAAATAAAAACAAAACAAAAAACGGTGGTTCCCTGCAGCATGTTGTAACCATGTGTGACACACCCATTTCACAAGGCGGTACCCTGCTGTGTGTGGGAGATAAGGAAACAATCATTAGTAGTAGATGGGAAGAGGGGTGGGGCTTGGTAATTTTCGCATCCAAGCCTTATTTTTGCTGAAATGCCGCCCCCCCCCCCAAAAAAAAAACCCCCAAAAAAAACCAACAAAAAACAACATCAAAACAACAAAAAGACAAATACAAACAAAAAAAAACAACAAAACAAATAATAAATGAATGAATAAAAGATAAAACAAGAGAAAAAAGCACGCATAAAACATTCCAACCCATAGATTATTGCGTTGCCACTAGAATTTAAATGGACTGTATGTAGTTTTGACCCCGTCCCCCTGAGGGCATCTCTTTCCAAAGCTGCCTCAACCCACCCCTATATATATATATCCACAAAGCCCTCCCCAATCTTACTCAAAATGACCTCTCCGAAATCTAGTCTACACAGAGATGTAAGTCATTCCCACATACTGCCTGTACATCTTCGTCTTGTATTTTTTTTACCGTCGTCTTTATGGTTAGCAGACAGACTGACGCCGTGGGAACATGAATGGGACAGCTTTGGTCTTTATTTTATTTTTGTAAATGTAAATAAACCCTGGGATTTTCTTCACCATGTGACAGATAATGACCACCGTCTTGTCCCTTTAAGGGCCGCTAGTACAGGAGTGCATCATGTACAATGGTTGTCATGATGCGGCAATGGGGTCCTGGCAAGTCTGCTCACCAGCGCTTCATTGGTGCATCATGCTGACCCTTTAGTCCTGAGTGTATCAACACTGTAGGCTTGTCATGCTACGTGAATGGATGGTCCTGGTGAGCATCATACCGACCAATGGGCATGATGCATTAATGCTCAAGCTGCCCTTAAAATGTTAGTAAGAATTCTTATGGGTTTATTCAAAATTACCTGGGATTGGAAAGAAATAGATTTAATGTACAGTATGAATAAAGACAAGACATAGAATTCGCACAAAAAAGATAGAGTCATTGTAGAATTCAAAGGTGCCTGATATTTCGGAGAGTTGACAAATAAGGTTGATGTTGAACTAAAGCATACAAAGGGGGGGGGGGGGGGGGTCAACGTTTCAACTTTCATAGAAATAGCCCAATACTTGTTAACTCATTAAAGGTTAGTAATACTTTAGTGCATCGTGTCCACTGGTCGTAATAATGCATGAATGCCGGCCTGGTGAGTAACTTGCCAGGACTGCATGTGTCATGCTGACGGCACAGCTGTTGATACACTTCCAGAGGGAAAGCATGATGCACCGATATAGGCATGATGCTCTAATGCATTAGCGGCTCTTAAAGGATTGAACTTCATTGTGTGGGTGCCCCGGTCAAGTGATGACCCTCAGGTCGGCATGTACCCCACTTCCCCCTTTGACCTCTCATACTCAGGACAGTCTATTCACTCTTTGTGTGTATTCATTTGTGTGATCACCATAGATTTATTAAAGTTTTAAGGGAAAAAGAGAAAACACTAAAGAAACATCCCCCACAAAAAAAACACAACAAAAACACACACACACACGAAAGAAGAAGAAACAGGAAAGAAAGGAAACAAAAAAGAAGATAACAAAACAGTGTGTTTCAAGTAACCCAAACCTTCCTCACAAACATTGCTGACGCTAGATTTCTTTTTCTTTTTAATTTTGCGATACCCAAGACTACATGGACTTGGCTTACAATGGCAGCTTTAGGATTCGAGATGGCGCCCTGCATTGGGGTACTCGTTATAGTGATATAGAACTGTAGATGGCCTTATGCCATGGCGAGGACAGTCAGTTACTACTACTCTTGAGTGCACAGTTTGCATGTCTACAGGACCTCTGTGTTAGTACAAGGCAATCTGTACCCACCATCAACATTAATGAGCAAAGGGGATCTCAGGACCAGCTCGTGTAGTCTTATATGGGTCTGAGTGAAGAAGGGTAGAGGGAAAAAGGGAATGAATAGGAAAGGTGGAGATGAGACCCCTGGGAATGAGAGGGATAAATCAGGATGGGAACAGAGTGAGCACCTGGGTAGGAGAAGACATGATGAAGGGAGACTGAAGGCCCAAATACAGGCAGAGTGAATGGATGGGGAGGATCGATGGAGGTGAGGGAGAAGGGGATTCAGAGAGAAGGTGGAGGAAGGCTGAAGGGGACGACAGGGTGGTGGAAGGCAGACCGAAAGGAAGGTAGGAGACAGCAGGGAGGAAGGGAGGGAAACGACAGGATGAAAGGCATGCATGCAGAGAGGGAACACTGGCAGAATGAAGAGAGGAGGGAGGAATAGATACCGCGAAAGAGGTGAGGAAAGATACCGAAGAAGGATGGAATGAGGAAGCATGCTTAAGTGAGGCAGGCTCAGGGTAAAACATACACTGACTTTAGTGATCTCTAATTCACATGTAAATTGTGGCTTAAACGCGAGGTTTTACTGCAGCGATTGTGGTGATGAATCAGGTGTACCCTGTACATTGTTGCATGTAATCCATGTTGCAATGTGAGGTGGAGTGAGTGCAGGTGCATGTACAACACTGTGTCCATTGTATACAGCCTTACAACATGAGCTCTGAACCCACACACCAGTCTTTTCACCCTCTATAAGCTAAAACTTTAAGAGCCACATGATGCCTCTATGTTCATATACCTGTGTCTTCATGATGCACCTAGGCAGTTCATGCTAATTTGCTCCTCAGCACTGCATTTTATCTCAAGTGGAATACTGCAGCTCCGTAGATTAACCAAGGAGACCTGTATTGCACCCCCCGCTCCCTTAAAAAAAATCCTATTCCGTATTTCATGGCCAGTTGCGTCCTAAATGACCAGGTAACTATGAATATAATAATCATTCTGTGCCAAATAAATGAAATTTGGAATATATCTAATACAACATAATAAATGCAGCTCTGGTTTTGATGACCTATGCCTATGGGGATTGTATCAACCCCATGCAATAACTACACTCCTGCATTACGACACACCTGCATAAGACCCACGGGGCATTGCTTGCTACAACACCATGCAATCTGTTATTGGTTATGCATTGTGCTTTACCCTGATGGTGATTATCAAAGTTTTCCCAGCACACAAGACCAACTATGTTTTGTAGATTCTAACCAGTTTTATTTTTAGTTACACTTGTGCTAAATATAGACTCACACCCGTGGTAACTATGAACAGCACACATCTACAGTATTTTAATAATATGTACAAATGTACACTATTTCACCTGGCGGGTAATGTGTGTATTATCTTACATGCTACATTTGTAGTGCTTAATTGTGGATGGAGGGATAGACTGTCACCCTTCCTAACTTTTTAGGAATTCCGAACTTTTGGCTTTCATTCCTATAGGACTCAGTATGGAGGCCTAGTTGAGCCACCATTTTGAATTTCGCTGGTTGAGGTGAAACCCCACTGATAAGACATACCCTGATGGGTACCTTGTCCCTGGTTAACAACCACTTCCAGGGACATGCTGGTCCCATCTTATCAGTTCTTATCAGTGTGTGTCAATGGAACCAGCTCCAGACCAGCTAGTGGCCAATAGGTATTTCATATTGGAAATTGAGAAAACTAGGAGGATTTCCGAATTGATGGTGATCAGTGAGTGGTATCCCTGTTTACCGACCAGGGCTGCAGCCTTGGTGAGCACTTGTGGTGAATGACTCACCAGGCTGTATGCATGTATCGTGCACACTATCAAAGGGCACTGAGCATACATGTATACATGTAAGCAATTTGACTACAAAACTAGCAGCATTATAATTATGATGACTGTGTGAAAAGAGTCATAATGAAAAGACTTCAAAGCCACAGTCCCAATCATTCCAGGGGCAATTATAGCTTAAGTACACCATTACAGTAGAATCTCTTTTGTGTCAGCATGAAGTGAAAAAAACCTTATAGATCCCGCAACCCCCAACCATAGGACAAAAAAAAAATTTGTATATCAGTGCAATATGATTGCTGTCGCATCTGAGACAGGAAGGAGTCCGAGAGCTTTGTATATTATAATAGTACCTACCTCAACTCTACCCCTGTAAGTGTCATAGATAGTGCATTAACGTTTCATGCCAACTATTTATTTACATACGGTTATCTTGAAGCATGTATACATGTCATACATGGGCAACCCTGGCGAATCAATACATGTACATGTACAACAGATCTTCAGTTATTCGGCCAATGTAGAAGGAAGAACGCAATGCAATAAATGTTATCCATCTATCAGTCAATCAGTCAGTCGTGAGATCTGAATTTGTGCATCATGACAGCCCACAGCTGTCCTCCTCCAGATCTGGGTATTAAACTCAAAGATGCTTACACTCATGCCATAACCCTCTCAGCCTCACCTGTCTCCCAGATTCTCAGGTACCACTTACCCCCACCCATACCCTTACCTGCCCCCGCCCTACCCCCAGGTACCTGCCCCCACCACTTTCTCCCACCCCACCCCCACCCCCCGACACATGGCAGCACCTCGCAGATGGCAACATCCCCTTTCACCTCTCAGCCCTCCTGTGATTGGTTCGTCCAGCGGTCACATGACGTTAATTTACGGCGCGCGCCACACACAAAGACCCACGCGTGGAGTAGTGCTAGTCTGCTGGTTGTAGGGGTTATTGTGGAGGGTTTTACCTTCATTCGGAGTTTGGATACGTGCAGGCAGAGTTAGGGTGCTATAATCTCCCTCCTCTGAGACCCTGAGACACCATGTATGAGTTCTACGTACGTGGGAGACAGTATGAACACATATATGACGAGCTATCAGTACGTACGGATGGAGAGGTAGGACGTTTTATTATATTGATATCAGCTGATAAAGTATTGATTTGGGGGTGGGGGGGTAGGGATTGAGGATTGTGGCGGGATGAGCATGGCCCTAGACCCCTCATTCGACATGCTAGCCTGCTGGCATTGTTGTTTTTTTTTTCTTAGATTCAGCATGTGAAATCAGACTTAGTAATATGAGAAAACAATTTATTGAACTCAACATGGGACGTGATAGTTTATTAGAGCTGACAAGGGTATTGGATTGACACATGATTTAAGCATTTCTTAAATTAGACATGTGACATGGCCCCATGGAGGTGGAAAGTTGTTATACCGAGTGTTTGCTGTATTGGGGTTATATTAGTGGTTATTGATGTGGGACAAGGTGGCTGCCTGCCATTGTTCATTGGCTTCCTTGTTGACCTCTTGCACTATTCCCACTACCCCATGTTCCAGCAATTGAATGACTTGTGGTTATTTTGATTAGATGTCCTTTCTTTGTGAACACATATCGTACGGAATGTATACCATTTCTCTCTTGCTTTTAGCCCTAATAAGACTAATTATGATTTAGTTTTATCACTAATCTAACGGTATCCTATCAGGTCTGTTTTCCACTGAGAATCTCTGGCCATTTCAGCAAATGTCATCAGAAAATAAGCTTAATCAGGCCACCCTTAAAAATATGTCCGTTTCCTGTCCAGAGGGTGGGATTTTTCAGACCTATGAGGGAGGGAGGGGAAAATTTTTTTTGAGGAAAAAATTTTTACTTGTCGCCTTGAATTTGTCATCGCGTTCTAGGATTCGATGATTGGAAACCTATAGTCTTGTGCTAATGGACGAAAAAAAAATTCTTTTCAGAACTCAAGTAAAAATTTTCCCATTCTCGAAAAAAATTTCACCAGGCCTCTGGACAGGAAACGAACATATTTTTAAGGGTGGCCTCATTGATGTATACGGATCATGTAAGAACTATACACAGACTTTCCAGTTACAGACTTGCATATGGAATTACAATATATAGCCTGTTAGGAACACGAATAATCATAACACAAACCATATGTTAAATATAACAAACAACACAACATGGGACATGCAGAACATCACGTGGGATCATGGCATTAACCCAGAGGAGACAGGTCTTAATTGATTGATGTCCCTATCAAGGATATACCACAGTCCGCCAGACAACCCAGGGAGAGCCCTTTCTGTAATACAACATGGCCATCCTCAGCAGTTAGACTCTCTGTTATGATTGGGGATCATTGGTGCATGACAGACCCCATCACTCAGCTCTAGCCTCATCCTACCATGCAGAGATACATGCAGTATAGAGGCCGATCTATAGGTCATGCAGTGGTACATATATCCATGATTTATCAGGTAGAATCCATGTCCAACTGCCAACATATTAGCTGTACTAATGATTGTGGCAGAGACCAGTGCCAGCTTATGTCATTTACAATTATATTGATATACATTGTACATTACACGTCTATGTCTGCCTGAAGTGTTCACCTGACTCTGATAAAGGGAATTAACCTTTTAATCCTCCAGGGCTGGTGTTTGAGGAGTGTATCATGCTGGTCTACATGACATAATCACGAGGCATGAATGCAATCTTAGCTTGCCTCATATATATGTGCATTGCATGTCTACATGAAATGCCCACGCAGTGTGATGTGAGAAATACCCATTTTAATGGCGGTCTAATGAATTAAAGTATGTAAGGGCTAATGTAGCTCTGGCGAGTAACTCACTAAGGCTGCATTAATGTATCATGGTGCTATATGATGCGTATCCCACAGCATCAATAGAGTATCAGTGAGTAACTCAGCAAGCCTGCATTTGTGCATCATGACTACAACCAAACTTGAAGCTCTAAATATTAGGTTATTGTCAAAGGGCTAATTTTGAGAAATAGGCTAATTCTGAGAAATAGGCCAGCTGTTCAGCAATTATCTCATTCATCTATAATCATAGTTCCTGTTCTCTTTTTTTTTTTAATTTTTTAGGTCAACCTGATAGGTTATGTAAATTTATTCAGTTAGACATGGCTGTGTTGAGTGCACCATGTGATTGTTAGATTAGTCACCTGTACAGTTATTAGTGCTGCACCTGTCACCCCCATTTAACCCCTTAAGGGGCACATGTATACTGCAATATGCCTTTAAATGATGACAATGTCACCATGTTCATGTCTCTTTGTCGTCATGATGCTCCAATGCAGTGATGGCGCGTCTTCTCACCAGTACTGTATCTTAGACTTGTGCAGGCTCTTTGAGAGTCTGACAGCCCCTGTAGGGTTATCATGATGCATGGGTGTGGCCCGGTGATAGACTAACCAGTGCTGTACTGCTGTACTAATCACAATGGACATGATGCATAATGCCGTACTGGTGGGTAATTCACATATATATAGGGTTTCAATCACACTGACCCTACAGGGTGTATGTATACTCAGGAGGGACGCATGCACTCCCAATTTAAAGCTGGCTAATTCGTCACAAGCGAATGTGTAGCCCACTAATGTTGGAAAAGTGGATGAGGCCATTGAGTTATCATCTGCTCTGAAGGGGTTTATCAATAATAAAAAAAAAGAAAGAAAGAAGAAAAAAAGAGTGAAAAAGGAGAGAGAAAATGAAGAAAATTCTCGAACAGACCGAATAGCAGGGGGTGCAGAACAAAAGACTTAACTGTCTCAAGCAATGCTTTATGCCTGCATGATGCTGGTTTGAATGTTAGACCCCATGATTTCAGAGCAGTTATTCCAACTAATTAAAATTTATGGCCAACCTCCTGCCAGTATTCTGTCAGTAGGCATTTAGCATACAATTTTGGCAAAGGAAAAATCAATTAAAATAGTCTATGATAAATGACAGGCAGCTTCTGTGTACCAGTAATGCCAGCCTGAAATAATTGATTAATCTGCAACAATGTTTTAGATATATTCAAGAGTCAAACTAAATTGGGCTAGGGCTTTGATCTGTTGAGCATTTCTATCAAGAAATTCCCATAATGTGAAAAACACAGGATAAGATACATAGCAGGATAATATAGAGAGAATCGACAATAGTTTAAAGATATGTAGATCTGTTCAGGTTCTAATTCAAAATGTCTCAATAGCTACTGTTATCTCAACCATCCCATACAATGCCCCAAATGTCCAACTCATGTTTCATGGTCATATGGCACTAGTATAGGTCTGGCACATCCTGCTGGCCCTACAGGAGGGTGTCGTTTTCTTGATGTCTGGTGGAAAGGTCATGATACACGATGTAGCCATAGCGAGTTACTCACCAGGAAGTATCCATGCATCATAATGACTGAAGGCCAAATTACATTAACCTAAAGACTACTTGGTGCTTTAAGATATCATGGTGATCCTTCAGGTTTTCATGCCAATAGTAATCAGGGGTGTGAAATTTCCGCGGAAACGCGGAAATCCGCGTTTTTGATGCTCAGAAAGACCATTCTTGAGATCTATGCAAATTCACTGAGAAAAGAATTTACCATTTGTAGGGGGGGGGGCTGTCTGACTTTGAATATGCCAATATCATTCCAGATTGAAAAATGTTAGCATCCCAAATGTAATTCCAAACATCCCTGTAAACAGAGTGTTATTTTCTGCTTAAAGAACATTTAGACCACTTTTATCCTAAGTAAAACATTAACTAGCAAGCAGTATATTACTCTTCAGAGGAAACGGGTTTCGGCATTTCACACCCCTGAGTAATGCAATATAAATGCATCATGCACGTTGACCATCATGATGCATGGATGCAGCCCTGGCAAAACTACACCAATGAGCCATTGTGCTCGATCCGGAAGCACCAGCAGGCTGCACCAATGATGTGCTGGTAAGCAGATTTACCATGACACATACTTCATTGGTGCATCATGATGATCAATGCACATGGTGCCCCAATGCATCACCAACCTTAATGGGTTAAAGGGCTGGTTACAGAAGTATTTAGCCCTTAAATATCTAACCTGACACGATTAGAGCCTGTCTGCACCAACCATTCATCTGTCACCAGTAATACAAGCCAGCGTCACTAGGGGGCAGGGTCCTTAATGGATATACTGGATCATATAGGGGTATAGCCAACTTCCCCTGGACGCCATCTTGTCCCCCCCGACCACAAGCTGTTTGAAAGAAGGGGTATGTGATAGTACTGCACATGGATGAGAAATTTAGGCAGGAGAGGTTCAGTGGCCTTAAGGCCTAAAGCTACAATCTATAGGAAATGGATAAGATATTGAGTTTCAATATAGAGAGAGTTTCCAACTGTGAAATAGCGTAAAACCTCACCTCTAAGATGTTCCTCATGGTTGAGGCGCACCATGAGTTGAAGTTGAAGAGGGTATTGTAATTTTACCCCACCGACAGGCGCTCAGGGTTTCTGTTATCTGCCACTCCTTGTCACAATTGGACAGTACGTAGTATTTAAATCCCGCTACCCTCTTATTGAATATGATATATATATGTACATGTCAGAGTTGAACGAACCTTGGGTTACATAAATAAGACCTTAATACAAGATACTGTCACACGTCCAATTTTATCGCCATTGTAAGGGTTTGTGACCTTACGGACCTGGGGGGTTCGGGTCTTACGGTTCGGAAAGAAAGAGTAAGACAGTATTCCAAGTGTATGCCAACGGTTAGGTTTATTACTTAATGCACACTCACGGCTGCCGAATGATATCAAAGAGGCAGCTAATATTAAAAGACAGTGGTTTACATAGTGTGGAGGCCAGAAGGGCCTCTGACGTAGCGGCTGAGCCCTGGGCTTTATATATGGACCCAGGTGTTCGTCGTCAGATGTCCCCACAGACCCGGATCGGTGCTGCCACCTATCCGGAACCTGAGGAACGTCCGGCGACTCGACTCACCCGCCACGTCAGACGGTACCCAACTCCTATGGTTTAGTAAAGTGTACCTCTACACCACTCCCCCAGACATTTAGGAGGGTGTTATACATATAATATTACTAGGATAACATTTCTACATGTCTAAACCTTTAGTAATAGAGGTACAACCATAGGTATAACATTAACACTAAATAAATTGTGAACCAGATGTCATATATATATATATTCGATAGTGAAATTTAGTTACATATAACGATTAGGATGTTGAAATATTATACGAATCCGTTAAAGATTCCGTGAGTAGTACGAATAGGATTATTTATACCATACACTTGAAAAAAAGAAAAAAAACATCACGGTGTTGTAATGAATATAATAATATATTATCACCGTGTACCTAATAACCTTTATAGCACCAGATCATTATACTTATTATATAATTTGTCTCGCAGGACAATAATATGTGTTATCTGGTGAAGTTTAACGGATCTTATAATATGAATACTAATAGTAATTAGAGATCCGTATCAGGAAATGTCTATGTACCCGTATTATAATATGTATCTAGTGGATATATACATACATATAATATTATAGAAAAATAGAAATATGACATTATATACAATATACAGAAATTATAAATGCTGCTGAAGTCTTCTGCTGTATCCTCCGGGTACTAGTAGGTAGGTGTGGTCAGCTAACCACGGGATGGACGTGCTAAAGTTTATGGTTCCTTTATATAGAGTGAACACGGTAGTTGATTTGGGGCAGCTACCCACAATCCTCTAGTAGTGCTAAAGTTTATAGTATATCCGAATGGTGTAGATTTGTAGAATAATAGTCCGGATGTGTCAACTATGTAGAGAACGTAATCCTTTTTAAGCTTAGTTGACGTAAGTAAAATAATAGTCCGATATAGGTTGGTCCGGAAGTAATAGTAGTAGTTGGTATAAGTCCATTCGGGAGTACAGATGAGTTGTAGAGGTAAATCGTAAAGTCCATCCTAGTAATTGGTTAGCACGGGTAACAGCAGGAGTCTGTAACTGGCATCCGGATACGTCTCACAGCAGCAAGTCTACTATCGGATTGTTCATGGATGAAATAATAAATCCGAATAGGCTATTCAGGGTGCAATA
Source organism: Acholoe squamosa (assembly GCA_949317995.1). Lineage (NCBI taxonomy): Eukaryota > Metazoa > Annelida > Polychaeta > Phyllodocida > Polynoidae > Acholoe > Acholoe squamosa. The sequence continues at coordinate 14,260,798 of OX439042.1, forward strand.
AATGTTATACAACCTGAATTATATAATAGACTGGTCAAAGGAACCCGGAACACATATCATAGGTGTTCATGCACTAGTGAATAAAACATTCGCAGACCTATAGGGTTCCGCAAACACTATATCTGGTCATTTGGTGTTGGAAAAAAATTATGGAAGAAATAACCCTAGCATGCTTTAAACGGATTTCTTAGCATGCTTCTTCTTCAGAAGAGCTAAAGCCGACTCGGGAGTGCCGTCCCACTCGTCCAAGTCGACTCCGAACACCCTCATGAACTTAGTGTTCAGATTGGTGTTCCGAGTGATCTCCTCCTTTACACGCTTTTCCAACACGTGTACATCCATAGCTGCCTTTTCTTGGGCAGCTGCGGCAGCCTCCTCCTGGGCCTTCACATCGTCCCGGATGAGAGTCTCGAGACGTTGCTTTTCAGCGTCGCCCACCTGTTTCATACACAACAGAGTTTCGTTTAGGAGACCCTGATGAAACTCGATCGCTTTCTCACGAACGCTCTTCTCCCAATGGGTGTAGATGGCCTTCTGGACATCTGCCTCCCCTTGGCGAGACTTCTCGAACCAAACTTCCGCATTACCGGTTTTAATGGTAATGGCGTCCTTTGGTTTCTCAGGTGCCGCGACAGCCTTGGGAGGAGTCGAGGCGGCCTGTGGACCACTTCCGGGTTTAGGACTTCCGGACACACCTGTCGTTGGTACACAGAAGGCAGGTGGTACATTCTGTTTCAGTCCCATTTGCAGGTACATGTTTAACTGCTCCTGGGTAAAGGTAACTGGTGGGGCGGCTGGAGCGGATGCAGATCCGGCGGCAGCAGATGCGGTGGTCTTCTTTGGCATAAGGCGACCATCCTTTCCTACCACCAAGGTCTGGCTCTCAGGTCCAGGTCCCTGGTTTAAGGACGGAAAGTTTCGAGAACTCACTTTCCCAGGTTTAGATACGGCTCCAGCGTATCCGGCAGGTTCGGGCTTCTTGAACACCGGAGTGCCCTGAGCCTGCTCTGCGGGGTGCCTTGCCAGAGGGGACCTGGAACGGTCCTCTGCTCTGACTTTCGATTTAGTCGTGCTCTGACCATTACCGTTGCCGCCACGGTTCTGATCTCTCCTGCTCCTTTCACGAGCTCTCTTTGCATCCTTTCCGGATTCCTCGCATTTCTGCCAGAGAGACTCGTGCATGTCCAGTTTACCCTTTCCAGGAGTCAGGACTATCTTTGCTCGGAGTTTCGAATCCTTGGTCTTCGGAACTTCGCAGAAGACTTGGTCCCCTGGTCGGATCTTAGACCAAGCATCCTCGCTCAGGCTGTCGAACTCCTTCATGAGTTCCTGATGAAGCTCCATGATGCGCTTCCGTGCCCCGTCCAAACCTTCTGCGTGGCATTTCTTCTGGTGTCTAGCCAGATCACTACGTCGGTTGTATTGCACCTTCGTAGTACACTTCTTGCCCTTCTTACCATAACTCGGATCACAAATGTAAACCGGGTGATGGTGGAAGTGGGCCTCTACCAGATGCCTTTGGAACCGGGCTGGAGTACTCCAGGTCCGGATCGAGACATCACTCGCATCCTGGCAGATAGAGAAGGGACAGGACTTTTGATCGTCGCCGTACCACTTCTCTAAAGCCCAACGCAGCTTCCTCCTCTGGGTATAAGTGTAATACCCTTCGGTGTGGTTTAGCATAAGCCACATCTTTCGATAGGCTTTGCTCGGATTGGGGTCCTCGTCCGAAAGACGCATCCAATCTTCATCATCCGACTCATCGTTCTTATTGATTGAGTCTGGACAGGCATAGAGGGTAGAGCCGTCCTTCTTAACTCCGTACGCACAGTCGGAGAAACACGTCGGGATCCGGGTTTTGAATCCGGATTTGGCGTTAGCCCAACGTTCGGCCTCGGTTTGAGTTGATGGAGTGGCCTTCTCATCATACTCAACCGAGGATTCGTGCACCGACTCCTCGTCAGACGACTCAACCTCCATGGCAGTACTACCAGTGGTTGAGGTGCTGGGTTTCGGCTCGGCTCTCGCAGAATCCGGGAGATTCTTGAGCTTCCGAGCAGCGGATCGTCGGTTCTTACTGACCTTCCAGTCTTCCTCCGGTTCCTGGGTTCCGGATGTGCTGGAGGTCGTGGCTTCTACTGGGGTAGTAGTGCTGCCGGTAGCTGATGTAGCACTGGCGGAGCTTCTGGTGGCAAGCTTCAGGTCGGGGATAGGAGGTGCGGGTGCTTCCGCGGCCCTCTTAGCCTCTTCCTGTGCCTCCTGTTTGGCAGTCATACGGCGGACAATAACCGTCCGAAGGGCTGCAGCTCGGTCCAATCCGATTAGTGAATTGTTCTGGACATCCACCAATTCCTGTTCGGTTATGTAGTAACCGTCGTCCCACTGCTCGAAGTTAGCAGCGGCCTCCCGGAATTCCTTAGTGGTCCGGCACGGCGTCCGGATAGCACTAGGGCGTGGGTAGGTCTGGCCATCGGTATCCCAGACACAGCCTACCCAGTTGATGTTCGTAGCCTTGACGTTCCACAGGGACTTGTCAGGCTTCGGATACGCTCCGAGCTCGAAGGCTCGGTTAGCTGCGTACACGGTTTCACGGAAACCAGCGTCCACCATAAGTCCCCGTTGGAACCACGGCCAGTCTCGAAGCCACTCGGGAGGCATCCTGGTCAGCTGTTCGGGAGCCATGACGCCCTCGATAGCTATCCTGACTTTCGGGTCCATCCTGACTGGTGTCCCGTCCGCGTAGGTCACTTGTGCCTGCAGTTCCGGGTGGACATACAGGTAGCGACCATCATAGCTAGCTGGAAAAGGCTCCGCCACTGCTGGCTTCCACTCATCCTTCTGTCCGTCAACTTGGGTAGTTTCGGACTCTGTCGCTGCGGGTTCAGCACTCGCAGTCGCTCCGGATCCCTCGGCTGGGAGTGGAGATAGTAGTTTCTCCGGCTCATTTAGTGAGAATGAAGCCAGCTTCTCCTCGAACGAGCATCCGTGGGTTCCTCCACGTCCATCATCTCGCTCTCTTCCTGTGTAACAGGCGACAAAGCTTCCGAAAAAGCTTCTGCGGACGGAGTCAGCTTATCCGGGTCACCGGATAGCTTGGCTGCAGCTACGGATTCCTCAGCCATGACCGGGGAATCACCTACGGGAGTAAAATACTCCTTTTTCCGGCTTTTACGGCGCCGGGGCCGACACAAGCGGAGTCTGCCTGCTGAGAGACAGACTCTGAGGGCGCACAAGGGGTTTGCTAGATGGTAGAATTTAAGAGAGAAGGGGTGACCCGACTGTCCCAAACGCTACCAAAAAACAATATGGCGACGGGCCAGCTTTCGTGACGTCATTTCCCCGCGGTCCGCGAGGTCACGAGAGGTCAGCCGAGACTGGACACGGTGACGTCATGCGGAAACGCACGTGCTACAGGCGGTACATCAACAAACTGATTGTTTTTAGGTAATTATCGCTCACCCCGATGACTCGACTGGGGATTTAAGTGGAGATTATGGAAAGCTTAAGCAAATCCACCGGATTATCCGTCCACTACCCATTGGTACATCATGTGGGGGCGACAAATAAGCCTTTAGGGTCAGTTGTCATCCGTTCCTCTAAATGTAAACATTACACTCGTTGTGTATACAGGTTAGGTCACTGCAGTCCTCTGGGCAATTCGGGGGCTGCGGCGAACGTATCTCCCCTTCTCGGATAGTTCTTTATCGGACCTGACAGTCTGAAGAGCTTTCTCTAGGTGCTTCTTAGCCTTAGAAACACCTTTCCTCTTCTTCTTGTCTTCACCTGCCGAGACTTTTTTAACTCCCCCACGCTTAATCGGTGTTGGCGTGGGTGTCACTGATTCGGAACACTTTTTGGGTCTACCATGACCACGCTTCACTGTAGTGTTCTTTACCTGGTCTATTATGCGATTCTGATTCAGGATCCTTTCGGAACCTTCACCATACATTTCTGTGGAGGTCTCCCTCCCAGACCATCTCCTTAATCTAGCCACATTTGACTTATAGAGTCGACCAAGGTCAGACTTAATAATTACGGTACAATCACTGATAATTTGTGTTATAGTAAAGGGACCGTCCCAATTAGACGCTAATTTTATGTGTCTAAGCGGTTCATGTAATCTGAGGACTCTGTCTCCGGATTGGAATTTCCGATGCTTTAGATCGGTATCGTATCCTACTTTCTGCCATTTGGCACTTTTCTCCAAATCAATTCGGACAGACTCATATGCTTTTCTAAATCTGTCTCTTAAACATTCCACAAAAACTACATGGCAAGGTAGTTCAGGGTCCATTCCTACGACTCCAAAAACTAGGTCAGCAGGCATTATCAAATCCTCTCCGAATACTAAAAGGTTCGGAGAACAATTTGTACTTGAATGTACCGTACTATTATAAGCATGTGTCACAAAATGACATTGCTCATCCCAGTCATCCATATGTTCATTAACGAGTGACTTTAGGACTTGGATGAGGGTTCTATTGAACCTTTCCACCAATCCGTCGCTTTGTGGTCTATACGGATTGGTTCTAGTCTTGCAAATAGCTAAGTATTCGCACATACTCTGCCAGAGATTTGATTCGAACTCTCTGCCTTGGTCACTGTGTAACATTAATGGTACACCGAAGCTTAGTACCCAACCTTTTACAAAAGCTTCGGCACAAGTAATTGCTTTGTGGTCCGGTAGTGGAAATACTTTAGTGTATTTCGTATAATAATCACACACTACCATCATACAGGTATTATCATTAGCGGTTGTATTAAATCCACTAATAATATCTACCCCGATTCTTGCGAATCTAACTCCGAAAAGTTCTTGGGATAGGGGAAGTTTGCCCATCCCGGGTCCGGGTTTGTTTTTACAACAATCCGGACAGGTGGTTACCCATCTTTGCAAGTCCCGTGTCATGCCAGGCCAATAGTATTTCTTGGAAAGTCGTGCTAGCGAGCGTTTCCTTCCGAAATGACCACTGGTCCGATGTCCATGACAGAAGTACATAATGTCATGTCTCATGGCATGTGGTATCACCACTTGCATGATTCTATCACCATTATTACATGGCTTCCAACGGTATAACACGCCTTTCCGGACTTCAAGCTCGGTCCATTGAGCAAGAAACCTTCTCATTTCTCGATTTTCCAGAGAGACCTCTGGTCTAACTGGACGTATACCCTTTGGTACTAATTGCAGTAGCTGCGCAGTTATCGAGTCAGCTTCCTGGAAATGTCGTATGTGATCCATAGACCAATCCAGTATACTGGCAACTAGGGGTACGAATGGTCTTCGAATCCCTGCTAACACTGCCTTATGAGCTCCACAATCAGTACAATCCGGATTATCACATTTCCGGATTGGTATTCGAGACAAAGCATCAGCATTTAAATGCTTAACTCCGGGTCTATGCTGAATCTGTTGATGTTCAAGCCCATATTCGGATAAATGGGCTAGCCATCGGCCTAACATGCCTTCAGCATCTCGGAAGTTCAGTAGCCACCTTAAAGAGGAATGATCCGTACGCAAAGTAAAGTTCGTTCCCCATAGAAAATGTTTGAACTTCTTGGTATATACGACTACTGCTAACAACTCTCTTTTGGTTGTGCAGTAATTGCGCTGAGTCTTGCTCAGTGTGTTGCTGGCAAAGGCAATTGGTACTTCTCTCCCATTTTGGACTTGCGAGAGAGCTGCACCAATGCTATCATTACTAGCATCAGTATCCAGTATGAAATGATCCGTCTCATTCGGATATTGCAATACGGGAGTACTCGTGAACAGGTCTTTTAGCTTTTGAAAAGCGTTTTCCTGTTCATGTGTCCAAGGAAATTTTTCCTTGGTACTTCCTGGAGTCCAGTTAGCTATTGCTTGTAATGGGTAACTGACTCTAGAATAATTCGGAATAAATTCCCTGTAATAGGAACAGAATCCTAAAAAGGACCTCACTTCCTTGGGTGTTTTAGGTCTATTCCAATTCGTAACTGATTCGATTTTTTCCGGATCAGCCTTTATTCCTTCATCACTGATGATGCGGCCCAAATAATTTATGGACTTTCTAAACATGTGGCATTTCTTAGGTTTCAATTTGAGACCATTAGAAATAATACGTTCTAGTACCATTTTCAGGTTATTAGAACATTCTTCGAATGTTTTTCCGAAGACAATGACATCGTCTAGATATACAAGACATCTTTTCCACAATAAATCACTTAGAATTGTTTCCATCATTGCTTCAAATGTTGCAGGTGCATTGCACAGTCCAAACGGCATTACATTATATTGGAATAATCCAATATGACTCGAAAATGCAGTTTTCTCCATATCTGGAGGGTTCATTCCCACTTGCCAGTAGCCTGATTGCAAGTCTAGGGTACAGAACCAACTGTTTCCTCCTAAGGAGTCAATGGTTTCATCTATTCTCGGTAATGGATACGAATTCTTTTTCGTTATTCCATTCAACTTCCTGTAGTCTATGCAGAAACGGATAGTACCGTCTTTTTTTGTTACCATACACACAGGACTACTCCATGGACTATTGGAAGGGACTATTACATCCTGTTCCAACATCTTATTTATTTCATCCTCAGCTACTCTCTTTTTTGCTAAGGGTAACCGTCTATACGGTATCTTAAAGGGTTCGGCATCTCCAGTATCTATTTTATGTAATACTTTATTTGTTGTACCTAGTTTTTCACCAGGTTTGGCAAAGGCAGTATGATACTGACAGAGCATATCATAGAACTCTTTCCGGTGTTCCGGATCCTCTAACGAAGTTTCTTCATACAACTTAAGTAAGTCTTCCGAAATTTCATCATCTCCTGTTACCTTTCGTAAGCTTAGCTTACTATCCGTTACAGTTTCCGAAAGGGTCACATTTCCAAAAACTTGTCCCTTTTTCAAGTAGATAGTAGTGTTTCCAGTATTGGAGACAGGTACTACCGACCAGGATGCATTCGCTACTATCGTGTCTACAGAATTTAATCCGATACTTGATAACGTGACTACATCCGGTTCTATCACTGCAGGCTTATTACGCATTGCAGGATCACTTCTTACAAGCACATCACAGGCTACTCCTGGAGGGATTCGCACAGTGTGTGCCACACTAGCCATACTGCTCACTTGTCTCAGTACACATCTAACTTTCACGGGATACGGGTATCTCACACTCAACACTCCTGTTTGGGGTTCCAACACGGCACCATACAGGGATGCGAAATCCAACCCGAGTATACCCTCATCTGCTATATCCGCAACGGTGGTGCTCATGACATAGTCATGGATACCATCCAACTGTAGTTTCACACAAGTTCTACCATACGTTTGCAAGGTACTGCCGTCGGCCGTCTGAGCACTTCCTCCCGATTTGAGAGTCTCATGTTCATCCGGTATAAGATCGTAGAACCCCCTGGAGATACAAGAGTGGCTAGCTCCCGTATCTACAAGGAATTCGGCAGATCTTCCGTTAACAGTGAGGCAAACATACCACCGCCTTCCGTTTAGAACAGAGGGTATGTCCGTGACAATCGGAACATCATTATTCACACCAGGAGTCGATCCACATCTTTTCAAGAATTCAAGACAAGGATGACCCGGGGGCAGGTGGGCACCACAGACCTTGGCTAATTCATAGCCGGCTGCCTCGTTACTGATATTGGGTTTCCCCAGTGCGCCCGTGGCACCTGTTATATCAGCTTCCCTAACCTTCCGGGTGTCTACAACCACCTCGGTGTTAGGCGATCTTGTTACTAAATGCGAACTATCGTCACGGATGGTGATATTATGGCAAGATTTGTCACTGGGATCCCCTTCTTTGCCCCTCGGGAGATCCCTTTCTAGTTTTCCTCTGTACTTATCCCAGAGACACTCTCCTGTTTACGTGGAACAGGCTTTTCAGCCATACATTCGGGAGCAAAATGCCCCAGTTTCTGACATCTGAAACATCTCCTTTGAGATTTATCAACTCTTGGTCTCCTTAGAGCTTCTGTTAATCCGGCTATTAATGTTTCCATCATGTTAGTCGGAGCAACTGTGGCTGCTACAGTTGAGTTCGCCGTAGAGGCTGCACTACCATGTTGAGTTGATCCGGAAGCTGTTTTACCAGCAACAGATCCTCCTCTCCCTCTCGAATGTACCTTCCTATACCGCTTTTGTCGGTAATATTTTCCGGCCACATGGACTGAACCAATATATTCTCCGTTTTCATCGGAGATATATTCATCTTCCTCATTAACTTCATTCGATTCAACCGGAGCTAATTGGGAAGTATCGTATACTGGAGCAGGTGTACCCCCGTATTGGAAAGGAGCTGCTCTTACTGGACTAGGTCCAAGACCTACCAAACGTTTCTTCATGTCATGTCCATCAATTGCTATGAACAGGTCACTGAATGAAGTGTCATCTTTCCAGGAGTCCCACACCACTTGCTTATGATCCGGATCTCGCAATCCACTATAGAATTGTATGAACAATTCTTGTAGATAACAATCATCATCATGAGCCCAATTTGGACGTGCTTTCGAAAGCAAGTCTTGTAGCTCCAAACCAAAGACTTTGTGTGATTCTTTAGGTTTTTGTGTTCTCTTCTTAAAGCTTACCCACGGATCTTCTCTAACGATTGATCCGAAAAGGTATGCGGCACATTCGACCAATTGATCATAGGTACCATATATTCCGTAAGCTGCTCTCCATTGGTTGAGAGCTACTTTTCCGCCTTTATTTAACCAACAAATCAAATATGGCAGAGCTTCTTCTTTTGTCCATCCACTACAATTGACTTCGTCGACAAAAGCTTGGTACCTGTCCTTCCATGGATCATTAGAATCATATGGAGGGGGTATCCGTGCCTGTCTACGTGCCGGATTATTACATCCGCGTAGTCTATCTGCTTCTCGCATGCTCCAGTTCATGACTTCCATGCCGTCCGCTCCCTTTCGGTAGCAGTCAATGCCAAGGTTTTGTATACATTGGCTTCTATCAAAGATGGTTTGCATCCCTGCAGGCATAGAAGTTCTCCTGTTAGGTTTCCTGCCATCTCCTCCTGATCCTGATCCTCCGAATCCGGATCCTCCTGGGCCGCCTGGAGGGTTTCCTCCTGGTGGACCATTATTATTATAGCCTCCAGATGAACCACCAGGGCATCCACTATTGTGACCGGTGTTTCCAGAAGAAGCGTATCTAGGGTAAGAATCATTTTGATTCCATCCCTGGTTATAGCTATTACCATTCTGATAATTGCCACTTCCCGATGGATTATAATTATTTCTATATCCATAGGACGATGTTCTCGGTTGATACGTACCGCCATTAATATTGTTTCGTGGCGGATTTGGTCTCGGAAAACGTCCATCAGTAGGACCATTACCAGAACCTAGGGTTGGATTCGGTAATCTTGGTACTGCTGGTGTACTGTGGCCGGGTTGGGGGAAATATGAAGGTGGTGTCAACATATGCCTCATTGGTCCGGGTGCTCTTGGTTGTGCCACGGGTGTATTATTATTATTCCCTGTAGCGCCATCGTGAGTCGCTTTGATTTTGTGACTCAAATCTGGTATAGGTGGTGCCGGACCTATCGTATCCAGCATTGGAATTACTGGTTTAGATGCGGTTCCATTTACTGCAGCATTATCCGGTTTCTTATAGATTCCGGATACCACATTCTTGTCAGCCCCATCATCAACGAATGGGCTGTATCTAATTGGGGTTGCATCTTTAGATGTCTTTCCCAACATTGTAGATACCACAGCTGGGTCTATATTACCTATAGTTAACTGGGCTGCTTCTACATATTTATCTAGAGTTATTGCAGTGGCCTGCAATTCCTGAAGCTCATTTGTGAGTTTCTGTCTATCCTCCTCCAGTTGTTTGTTGTAAGCTATGATGCCTACCCGGATGGTTTCATTGTCTTCAGCTTGTTTACTGCACTGAAGTTTCAATTTATCCAACTCATCCTGATAATGGCGAATTTCGGATTCGAATTTTGTCTTATCAAGGTTTAGTTGGTCGTTCGTATCTATGTATGTTTGGATACGAATGTGCCTATTATCATATTCTTTATTGAATGATTCTCTCATAGATTGAAGTTTTAGTTCTTCATTCTCGAGTTCTTTCATGTACTCGCTCCTTCTGGCTTCGAATTCCTTTCGCATGCCAGTTAGGTCCTCTTCCATCTGAAGTTTTTCATGGAATACTTCATCCTTAGCTTTGACCAAGGTATTTAAATTCTCGTTCAAAGTTACATAAGTTTCATTCAACAACAGGACATCCGGTCGTTTTAATTCTTCACCTTCCGGTACCGCATAGGTTAAGTCGCCATCTATAGCGCTATAATCTAATATTGGTAATTCGGGCCTGGGTAACCTATAAGGTAGTTCTCCGAATGTTACCCTTTTTCGCATTGGTGCCGGATGTTCTGGGTTAGTACTACCACCGACTTCGAACATCGAATCACATAATTCGTCAACAATTGATTGCTGGCCTATTAAGTTACTATGTCTCTGTATGGACTGTTCGCGTCGTACAGAGTCTGGCAGATTCTCCTCACTATCATTATAGTGGGGTCCGGGATCTCTCCAAGATGCTGATTCCGCATCTTGTGAGTCCGAATGGGCTTGGAGCATTAGCGATCCATTTCCATTCTCTTGGGCAAGTGATTGCCCTGCTGGGTTAGCTTCCCTAATGGTGTCTAACCCATGTACTAGCCGTTCGGACGTTATAACATCCGGGCTATACACCAGAATTAACTGGTCACGGCACCAGTGTAAGGGTTTGTGACCTTACGGACCTGGGGGGTTCGGGTCTTACGGCTCGGAAAGAAAGAGTAAGACAGTATTCCAAGTGTATGCCAACGGTTAGGTTTATTACTTAATGCACACTCACGGCTGCCGAATGATATCAAAGAGGCAGCTAATATTAAAAGACAGTGGTTTACATAGTGTGGAGGCCAGAAGGGCCTCTGACGTAGCGGCTGAGCCCTGGGCTTTATATATGGACCCAGGTGTTCGTCGTCAGATGTCCCCACAGACCCGGATCGGTGCTGCCACCTATCCGGAACCTGAGGAACGTCCGGCGACTCGACTCACCCGCCACGTCAGACGGTACCCAACTCCTATGGTTTAGTAAAGTGTACCTCTACACCATCTTTATACTCCTCAAGGGATGTGTGATGCCTCCAAGTCAATTACCCTTTGTTTGGTGAGATCCAAAGCTTAAACTCACCAGCACTGAATTGGTGCATCATGCCAACTGCATGAGCATGAACCCTGCATGGATTGAGGAACACTGACAAGTCACTTTCCAGGCCTGCATTCATGGGTCAAAAAGACCTAATGACATGGTGCATGATAGCACTATGTATACATAGTGCACGATAGCACTTTGTATACATAGTGCATGATAGCACTATGTATACATAGTGCACGATAGCACTATGTATACATAGTGCACGATAGCACTTTGTATACATAGTGCACGATAGCACTTTGTATACATAGTGCACGATAGCACTTTGTATACATAGTGCACGATAGCACTTTGTATACATAGTGCACGATAGCACTATGTATACATAGTGCACGATAGCACTATGTATACATAGTGCTATCATGCACTATGTATACATAGTGCACGATAGCACTATGTATACATAGTGCACGATAGCACTTTGTATACATAGTGCATGATAGCACTATGTATACATAGTGCACGATAGCACTATGTATACATAGTGCATGATAGCACTATGTATACATAGTGCACGATAGCTCTTTGTATACATAGTGCACGATAGCACTTTGTATACATAGTGCACGATAGCACTATGTATACATAGTGCACGATAGCACTATGTATACATGGTGCATGATAGCACTATGTATACATGAACTTTAATGGGTTAAATTTGTACGTAATTACATGCCTCTTGGAATGTTATGAATGGTCATGGTTGCCCTTCCTCCAATTAATCATTGAAAATGTCACTTTCCAAATAATGGCAAGATACCCTATGTTTGGGCCATGTAAATATACCCACAGGAAGCGCATAGAAAGGTTTGTTCCCAAGCACCGTGTTTTTTTTATGGTTTGGGCTGAGTGGATATAACCCTAAACGTGGGATAACATGCAGTTCTGACAGTACATGAAGGACATTCTCATGGATCTTAAATAAATATTAAATCAATATTGATGTTATGCCTATGTTTTGCTTCTTGGTGGGCATGATGCATCAATGCCGTTCTAGCAAGTCTACTCACCAAAGTCACCTGTGTCACCCGCCCATGTACAAAATAATGTTCAAATTCATTCACAAAAAGAACATGTCATCATATTACTTTGCTGAGTACTGTTAAGGTTATGGCTGGCATTTACGCCTGCTCATCGGTTATCATACGATTCTATCATTTTGGCAACATTGGTTAAAATTGCATTAATAATGCGCAGTGTGGCCCTTACTGTGTTCAAACCCTGAATTAAGAAAATGCGGTTAAAGATGCTGGCATGGAGTCAACATTAGGCACATGTTCCATGTCACAGCAGTAGGCTGTATCTCAGGTTGTTGGTACCCTACTTTCACGCCTCCCCTCGTTACCCTAGTAACCAGGCAGATAGCAACCCTGGTGTTAGTCAAGGAGACGTGGAAGAGTTTTAACTCTTTTTGGATCTGTAGGCCATCAAGATGCAGCAAAGAATTGTACGTATCTACCCCAAATGACTGCACAGAGGCGTAGGAAGCAAATCTTCATTTGGGGGGCCCAGGGGGCCTCCACCCCAGCCGCCGTGAATTATCGGCTTGAACGTGCTGGTGATGTTGTATGGTTGTATGGGATTCATATAAAAGATTATTCCTTGATGGCTTTTCTTTATCCAATGCTACCATTTTCCCTATCTTAATGATATATTTGGCCAAGTTGAGTGGTGAGCGGGGAGAGTCTTGTACATTTTATGATGAGGCTCGACACTTTTTTTTTTTTTTTGGGGGGGGGGCAGACACCTCCTCTGTGATTGGGGGGGGGGGGGGCTGCCCCCCCCCTTTTCCTACGCCCCTGCTGCATTGTTGCAAATGCCCTGGTGCACCATAACCGTTCTACCCAAGTCCAACCTGGAATACCATTGAGTCAGTGTGGTTGATACTTGAGAGCTTCATAGCTGTTTTAATACACCAACCTGAAATAAAGTTATGCAAAATGAAATTCAGGTATTTAAAGACATTATTAAGGTCATATAGAATTAAATGTCTTAGTTATGATTGCTGGTTCCTTCAGGATGCTGGGTATGTGTCCCCCCCCTTGGCGATCTGCCAATATCTCTATAAAACCCTTCTGTGTGTTAATAAGTGACAAAGGTTCTGCGCAGCCCATGTTTTATGGACAGGGTTATCGATACTGGAGCAATTAACCCTTCAAGGGCTTAGGTGCCTCCAGGTTTATATTCCCTATATATTGTCATGATACATAGAGACAATTATGGCGAAACCACTACACTACTGTATTACATACAACATCTGCATTGTCTTCAAATGTATTATGCCCATTTGTTTTCATGATACATCTGTTAAGTGATCAAGCAGAGCTGCATGCATGCATCAAGCCTACTTTGAGTGGTGGTGGGGGGGGGGTGAGAATGCTCCTGATAATGCATAAATGTAGGGCAACCATGCATTAAGGCAATTCCACCATTAGATGACAAGCACCATGCTGTCGTCAGAGGACTAACTAATCGGCGTAGAAGGAGGTGTAGTTAAGAACGTAGTATATTAGGGAGTGTGTGTGAGTGTTGTGGAGATATGGTAATGTATGGAGCTGGAGGAGTCAGAGGTCGGTGTTAGAGTAAAGGAGTGGGGGCTACATTCAGTCAACACAAGCACCATGTACAGGCTGCCCTATCTACAACCATACACTGTGAGTGCCATGCTTTAACATTAACAGAATAGGCTATAACTAAATCATATTGGTTAACATTAACAGTATGGGCTATTAGCTAAACCCTATTGGTTACCATTAACTGTATAGGCTATTAGCTAAACCCACATTGGGTAAGAAGCTAAGGGTAAAGAGAATATTAAATCATTGCCTAACCAAAGAGACCATATCTTTGAATAATTGTTGCCATTAATTTCAAGGTATTTGAGGAATTCAAAAGGTCAATGCACCAGTGTAATTGTACAGCACTACAGATTAAGGTAAATGCATGTAAAGAAGTTTAACCCTTTCAGTGCCGCACTGGCATTAACGCATTATGCATATATAGGAGAACGTTCAACAATTAGAGGAACCCAAAGATCCCCTCACCCCATAAACGGTGACGTAATTGTTGAAAGTTCCCTAGCTAGGCATATTGATATGCATATGATGCTTATTACGTCACATTCATGCATTATCCCTGCTCTTTCAGATTGTCATAGACATCATGCATTAAAATGTATTCTTCCTTGAATAGTTGATAGAAGGTGCCTGTTGATTTATCATTCCCCTCTGGCATATCATATAGTCCTCTTGTACTTGATAAATACTGGTCTTTGTTCTCAGGTCTCTAGGGTAACTGCGTGCAGATCTATATTTTGATCTAACCGCGCAGTTCCTAAAAAAGCACTCAGCCTTGAAGTATAACGGGGTATTGCCCCTCCTGCAACTTAATCCTATGTGTCCCTCCCTTATCTGGTGAACAACTGAATACTAGCTACATATATTTAGGCTCTCAGGTCCGGATTTTAATTTTCTATTAGATACATGTACGCCACAATCCAAAGATCAAGTAGTAGCTTCTTCATACGGCCATGAAAATTGCTCATTTCCTTTTTTGATTGCTTTTCTTTAATAGTAATGTTAAATGTTAATTTAATCACTACATTCAACCAACAACATAAATACATGAACATATCAGCTGTATACAAGAGCAGTCCACCGACATGTACCTAATTCATTGCACTGTCTTTGACTGATTTTACTGACATCAGTGTTCAAAACGTACAAAGGTATCAGGGGCGTGGGAAGCAATTTCAGAGTTGGTGTGACCAGGGTTTTTCTTTCTGCGATTTTTGACCTCCCTTTGCTTGACCTTTTGAGGAGTTGGCCAAAAGTGGGGGGGGGGGGGCATGTCCCCCCTGCCCCCCTGCTTTCCACGCCCATGGGTATTCAACGTGACATGATAACATGTATTTTTGGACTCAATATGCCCCCCGCCCTATCTTATCCCTTAACGTCATGTGGACTGAATCTACAGCTTAGTAGTATAATACCACGTGCCTTCACTTGCATGACACGTGCCGCTGTTGTCTGCTGCTCTCGTCACAAGCAGACGACACCCACCAGCGTCTCTCTGACGTCATTCTACAGCGTCTCCGTCACGTCATTTCACTG
This sequence comes from Acholoe squamosa, assembly GCA_949317995.1. NCBI lineage: Eukaryota > Metazoa > Annelida > Polychaeta > Phyllodocida > Polynoidae > Acholoe > Acholoe squamosa. Next base: position 14,276,143 of record OX439042.1, read on the forward strand.
GTTCCTGGTGAGCGCCAGACGCTCTCTCCTCGAAATGCAGGTCACATGTAGGGGGCTAGCAAAAAGCATCCAAAAAAAGAAGCACAAGATTTGATGCTCTTTGTAAAGCCATGTGTTGTGACGGGAAAGACATGGGGCAGCTGGGAGTTAAACCTGAGCACTTCCGGTCCTGCGTGCATGTGCTGAGGAATAGATCTACTTGTGACCTTCTTCTAGATATAAAACATCAGTGTGAACATGAAAAGAAACCCACAAATATAAACCACAATTCCTGGCTGTAACCAGTTGGTACATGTTTACGCAGTGAGGTCACTTCCAGGATTGCCAAAAACATGTACATCCAAAGTAATAAAATCTGGTTTGCAAAGGTATAAAAATGAGGCTTCTTTCATGTAAAGGTTTATATTGGGATGTGTTTTATTTTTTTTCCAAATCAGCATATTAGACTTTATGATTCAAAGTCACCCCTTACTGTCCAAGCATACATCCAGAATAGACATGTATATTTTGTATATACACTGCACTTTCTTCAATCTCCTGACATCCTTGCTTAGAATACGGAGCTCTGTTTGCAAAAGAAAAATGGAAAGCCTCTACTTCACTGCAAAGACTTATCTGTTGGTCAGTTGAGGTGAAGTACCTCCATCTCCAAGTCTACCAAACAGACTGTACCCTAAAGTAGTAAAGAGGTTCAGTTTAACCCTTTAAGGGCCGCACTATACCCTTTGGTACACGTTTCTTCATCTGTCCCGATGATGATGACCCGAGTGTCCATCTCCCATGTAGGACTACTGCAACCTTTATAAAGACTGAAAAGAAAAGAAGGAAATAAAAAAGAACACTATATTGCTGACTTGTCCATGATGATCATAAACAGATAAAGATCGCACTTGGATGATGTCCAGATAACAGGGACAAGTGTACAAGTGTGTATACTAAAACGTCATATAGAGTTAAGGGTTAGTGGGCGGAAGAGTACACCATACTTGACTTCGATAGCAACATGACTAGTACATGTACATGTAGGGTTATTTGGGAACATCTAATGAAAAGACCCTTGGCGATCCTTAAATCTTTGAGGGGGTGCTCCTAGAAGTAGATAAGAGTGCTCGCCTCCACACAGGAAATGTTTATATTTTACTAAAACCTATTACAACCATCCTGTTTCACCTTTCCCTTTTCCCAAAGAGCGTCCCAGTGATGCTTATAGACATAGTTTCAAATTGTATCACTTAAATAACCTCTCAAAGGTAGAGACTTGTTCATTATAGGATATAGTTTCACTTTTAATTATACTGGCACGTGCACCTGAAATAGGTTTGTGTGGAAACAATAATCTCAGAAACAATAATTCCTGAACAAATCAGATTCATTCACACCACATTCGATCGAATCATCTAAACTTAGAACTTCTAAGACTCATTAGGCTTGGAATATATTTACAACCAGGAGATACATTTTTCGTGGATGTGTAGACCCAAATTCCTAGATTTTGAGGTATGTGATTAAGTTACAGGTGCCCAGCCGCTACCCCTCTGCCCCCTCACCTGTCAGGTGTTAATTACAGGTAGGCTTACATGCTACATGGGTAGCCCTTGTCATTACCTACCTCTTAACCCTTAAAGGGTGAAGAGACTTTTCATTAACCTTTTAGGAATTAGGATTCTTTAGTTGTAATTTCCATTGACATATTATTGGATATTGATAAGAATAGGACAACTTTCCATTTTCAGTGATCAGAGGGTGTCATCTCAGGTGTATCATGCCCAGTTTTTGGCATGATGCACCAATGAAGTGTTGGCTACTCGCCAATACTTCATTGGTGGACCATGCCAACAGAGTCGACGGAATGTCAACCCTGATGCATGAATGCAGCCCTGTTGAGTTACTAGCCAGAGCTACCTTCGTGCATCTGTCATGCTGACCATACAGAGTTGATGCATCTGTCATGCTGACCATACAGAGTTGATGCATCTGTCATGCTGACCATACAGAGTTGATGCATCTGTCATGCTGACCATACAGAGTTGATGCATCTGTCATGCTGACCATACAGAGTTGATGCATCTGTCATGCTGACCATACAGAGTTGATGCATCTGTCATGCTGACCATACAGAGTTGATGCATCTGTCATGCTGACCATACAGAGTTGATGTACATTGTCAGGGTTATCATGATGCCATGCTGGCTAGCAGTGCATTGGTGCATCATGATAGCCAAGCTACATGACTCTGGAGATACCATGCAGCCCCATAAAGTGTTATTTGGTACCTGCTCAGGTTATGCCGTTACCTGTAGATATAGTTACCTGTACACTTAGATAAGGTTACATGTAGGGTTAGGTACAATGAGGGGTGACACCTTACCAATGGTAGGGTATGGGGTTTACAAGAGGGGGGGGGGGGCATTTGGGTTAGAGATGCATGGGTTCTAAGGTTTGTGTGGGTAGATAGATCAGGAAGAGGAGCTTATCAAGGTAATCCTTTAAAGGTCCCAGAAATATCCTGGATGTCATTTCTCACATTGTCATGTTACACCGATGTAGCACTTATTTAGGAGTGTATCAGTCTCGGAGGGTTGGTATATGATGCATGGATGCAGCACTGTCAAATAAGTGGAAGAAGTTAGATGTCGAAGGGACATGGCTCAGAAAGGGCTCTTCCTGGGTTGTCTGGCGGACTTCGGAATTCCTAGGAGAATTCCCATGTGTTGAAGGAATGTAACTAAGGTTCCCTTCCATTAATATGCTCTCAGTATTGATTTCATAAGAAGTAGGGAAATGTTGAAATCAAGGTTTAGTAATTAAACTAAGATTTTATCGAGTCCTAAAGAGAACGAAAGATTACATGAAAGAATAGTCAGACAGTTAGCACAGAGGGGGTCCGTCGCCCCTGAAACAGTACAAAGATTGTGAAAGGTACAAAAGAATTACGACATGTAAATTCAGGCTTACTCCAGCATCAGTTTTTAATATGTTTGTAATCTGATGTTAGTAAGCACTCTAGCACACTTAAGTTAAGCATCTTATGTTTACCTATTCAACCCGTCCCCTCACGTGCATACCTAGCTTTATTTTATGTGAATAACTTCTTCCCATAGAGATAGCATTGCAGGGCCGATCCGCACACCCCCAGTGGCGTAACGTGTGCCGATCCACCACAGCGGCTGATCCGGTACCGTAGCCTCGTTCTGGGTGCATGTAAACATTCAAAATGGCGGACCGCCGCTCATACGGGGCAATACGGTAACGGATTTTGTTAATTTTCAGTTAATTAAAGACTCTAAAAACATAAAATAAATATAGAACTAAACTCCCCTGGTGTCCTCGGTGGCCGATCCACCCCTCGGGAGTTGTCTCCCCCGAGGGCGTTAGCCCTCGGGGGAGACAACTCCCTCGTGGTGGATCGGCCACCTCGTACACCACGGTCGTTTAGTTCTATCTATTTATTAATAGGGTTCCCTGTCACCATGCGGAAATGACATCAGTTTTAGACATATCCAATTTCCAGCGTCATGTCTTTGTCTATGGTTAACTCAGTTACTTGTAACCCTACAACCCACCTGCCTGTCTCTTAGTACCCCTATAGGGACATAGCGGGACATAATAGTCAGGGAATTGAATCACGGTGTAGCTGGTATCTTCATGTTTATGGTATGTAACCAGGATATTTATCATCTTCTAGACGTAAGGTTCCATCTTTAAAAAGGAAATACACGACTTTGACCGTGACAGACCATATTCTTCAACTGAGGGGACAAGATGGCAACCTACTGATAATGCCCATTTAGAGTGATATATTCCCCTGTACAGTGTCTATAGATGTCCACCTGAGGACAACAGCTGATACAAAAGGTCCTCCACCCGGCCACCTTTGTTTGCCCTACACCTGGGGTCAGGGGCCCTCTGGGTCAGGTTATAACCCGGGGTGGGGGTTACTCCAATTTGAAAAGAGTGTACCCACTGCGCACTGGACCCTGGGAGTCACTACGATCATGGAGACTTTTACACTCTATGCTACGATAACGACTGATATATTTGGCAACTGGAAACAATTCAGATATGGGATCAGTTACACTCCACACAGTGTCACTAGTGAAATTAGCTCTAATTGTCTCTTAAGTAGGGTCCCCGGAATCCACCAGATGTGCTGCTTGGGTGTCGTGCATGGGAGCAGCCCTTTTCTGTGCACGAGCTGCTTACCAGAGCCTCCACACACTGCGCCCCCCCCCCTTTTCCCCAGTACTTAAGAGTTTAACTATTTTGGACCCCAAAAATAGGGGGTGCGCCCCCTCCTTTTGGGCCGCGCCCCCTCCTTTTCCAAATCCTGGATCCACCACTGACTCCAAGCAGTAATGTGACTCACCATAAGGGGTATACATATAAACTAAAATCCCACAAAGGACTCCCCACCCTCTTATCAAACTTATAGACGTACAAGGCATGGGAATAACCATATTTAGGGGTACTTTTTAGTCCAACATATTTCAATTTAGAAATACCGGTTGCCCCACCTTTGAGAGGGCATCATGCCATGGGGCCTAAGCTATGTCAGTTGAATCTATAGACAGTAGGTTTTATATAGGAACCCAGTTTATCGGTCTGCATTAGTCTATACATTCAAAAAGATTTCTATATCAAACGTCAGCGGGAAATGCACCCACGTTATCAGTGCAGGTTCATTTCCTCTTGTGTACCAAACCTGTGCCCCAAACATTTAAACACCACAGCACCACAGCCGGGACGACAGCCACGGCTCCAGGCCACATGTTAAACCACAGCATGCAAAACAGTCTAAAAGAAAAAGAAAAAATAGATTAAATGAAATATACATATCAAAATAAAAACTTTTACTTAACAGTTCTAGGAGAGGCTCATAATAAATCTTCCTTCAGCTCCCAACATTGCGTGAGGCAATAATCTAAAGTGGTTTCTTAACCCTTCCAGGGCTGTATCATGCTCGAACGCACCATAGTATTTTGCCCTTTTAATGCATGATTGCAGAACTGCATCCACCCCACATGCAAACTGCAAGGGTTAATACACCCCAGGGGGTACTTAATTAATGATACACCAACACAATTCTGGTGGGTTACTCACTAGGACTGCATTTATATATCATGACACCAAATTAATGCTCTTCTTAAAGGGTTAGTATAGGGACATGGCTGGCAGCAATAAAATGCTGAGTTGAAGCGTGTTCTGAATACTAATAGGGGGTTATGTGCAGATAAAACATTAGGGTGAAACGCAGATGGCATTGTAGGATTACCTACCTACATGCACCTGTGCTGTAAATTGTAAATAATTACCCCTCACAGCCACAAAAACTTACAGAATAAGGGCCTAGTCATGGTAATAAAATGCCCATATTTACATTGTATCTACCATCGCAGTAATGATAATACTTTAAACAATGGAAAGTGTTTTAATTCCCTATGCTCTTTGGTCGTCATGACGCTTGGGAAATGCAATCTGCTGATACCCCTGGGATTGATACAAGCCCAGAGGATAACTATGATCCACCAATATACTATCAGTGAATTACTAATACTCTAGTACATTATTACAACAAAGGGGTATGAACCTGGAGGCAGCACGTGGTCCTTAAGGGTTTAATCTAAGTGAACTTTAATGTAAGGGGTGGTTCCAGGATGTCAAAAGAGAACAAAACATTATTTAGATGGATCTAACCATTCTTTAATGTGGGATTAAAAATCCAATCCACATAAGAACAATGAACATTCTTCCTTTCCCCTAAACCCAACAATAGTAAAAAGGAGCATTTCAGAGGATTCCCCTCTATAGCATTAACCTTCTAATGGCAACATGATGCCTCCAGGTTCATGGCCCTCTGAATCTACTGGCCAGCACGACACTGGTGCATCAGGCTGTCCGGTTAGGAGTGTATCAAGCCTCTTTTAATCAGCGTGATGCATTCATGCATCATATCTTCCAGCTGGTATGAGCCTTTACCAAAGCACTGTCAGTGTGAGCCCATCAAAGGACCAAAGAAGGGGTCATACATTCTTCATGGTTTTTATAGACCCTGCGTTGTTAGATTTAGATTTCTTGATTCCTAAATTTGTTTGTAAGCCTTTGTAAACTAGATAAGTGTGTACAATACCCACTATAGATAAATATTCACACCTGCCCTTCTTTTCTAAAAAGGCAGTGATTGTTTAAAGTTGTTAGGTGTTCCACAAATCCCACGTCAGCCCCACAGAGCTGTGTGTACATACCATGTACCTGTACCTGCCATAGACAAGAAAAAGGTAAGCTTAAGTACACTCCTAGCCCTTTAAGCGTCATTGCTACTGTCACGACGATACTATCATGACGACCCGTCAGGTAGACACAGTTGGCTTGATGCCCCAATGAAGTGAAGTGATGGGTAGTTAGATAGGCTCGTTGATGCATCATGACGACCAATGGGCATGATGCATCACTGCAATGGGAAGCTTAAGCCGCTTCTGTATAGCATAAGATCTCTTTGTCTTCATGATGCTGTTCAAAATGACGCCCTGGGGAGATACTGGTCAGTGCTTCAATTTTGCATCATGGATGCTCTATGATATGAGTTGTTAGGATACACTAATTCAATTATGGTTAGTTCTCACAAGTGATGCATTGACAAGTACATCATGATGACAAAGGAACACGAACTTGCAGCTGTATGGGGGTACCAGGCATCATTTAAGGTACTAAAAAGCTATTTGAGCTTTGAAAATACGACCTGGCTGGTATTTGACTAGTCTCTGTAAATAAACCAGGCAACCACAGTCACCTTTCCTTTGGTTGTCTTTTTTGTTCTCATTGCTCTCCACAGAATATTTATTTTATTTTATGACATGAAAAGCTTTTATGCCTTTCCAGCGTTTAGTATGACGTAATAGCCGAACACTCCCTTAAGGTAAATCATATATATATATATATATATATATATATATATATATATATATATATATATATATATATATATATATATATATAAGGGCATCATACTAATGGCATTTGACTCGAACATTATGCTTTGTATACATGAACTTTTAAATTCTTTGCCTTCTTGCGAAAACTTTGAGAGCTGCATAATATGTCCATGGTTATCTTCTTTTGTCATAATACAATTGATTCATAGGAAAGGCATGTGTGACAATCTTGCCCTGTTGAGTTATTCACCTGGAAGGCATTCATTCATCATGAAGGCATGAGAGCATGTGAGGACTATTATTGGACCCTTGCAGGGTTAAAGCACAATGTGAGTATGCTTCATTCACAAACAGCTCAGTTAGTGTTTTGGTACAGGTGACCTCTGGACCTGTGAGACTGAGTGATCTGCTCATGGTTGGCAGGAGCTGCTCAGTTCCTCTAACATCGCTCACTAAGTGTGTACACAAACATAGGTACTCCAGTGGAGGTAGAACAAATCAGACTCTACTCAGGGTTTGACATCCTGTGACTAGGACTCAGGACTAGGAGCACAAACCTATTCATAATGCATTAGCATAACTATCACTCTCAAAATTGTCATTATGTTTCTGAACTGGACATGTCAACCCTCACTCTTTAATTTTCATGTCCTAGCTATATTTCATGGTAATTATTGAGAAGTCTGGAGTATGCCTCAAGTAACAAAATCGGGAACAAAATACCAAAGTACCTCGCGTATAAGGCATGCCTGTCTATGGAATGTCACCGTTGTTTTGGCCAATGCTCTAAAGCACATCTGGGACATAATTTTGACCAGTCTATTCCAACTTGGCAACTATGATACGATTGCACCCCACCTATTTGACAGACTCCTGGGTATAAGGGCCATTCTATTAGGCATACCTAAGGTTAGCTTCGCATGTAAGCCAATCATCTTTGAGGTATCACAAAAGTGCTTTAGGCTGCGTGAATTGGGCCTATATTATAAGGTCTATGACAGTCATATATACTGTACACATAAATGCCCATGCTAAGGAGTCTATGGCCATGGTTATGATACTGATCATCGTAGCTAGGAGCCACCTCAGACCACGTCCCTATAGACAGTGCAGTATCTGGTGATGTAATTGGTGATCAATACCTCTCAGGTCAGTGAGGGTTAGAACCTAGAAGCACATAATAGATACAGCAGCAGGTACAATCAATACATTAAGTACATGTCATGTAAGGGCACTGGTTATAGAAGGATAGTTACATGACCACTGGAATAAATACCATAATGTCGTGTGTATCAGGTGCATCTCATAATATATAATGTGCAACCTTCCTTAGACCCATCCTATAAGGCGCACATGGATTGAAATGCCAATGCTAGGGAATGAATGATTATGAGAATTATCATGATGCACCAATGTGCTGCTGGCGAGTTACTCACCATCACTGCACTACAGCATCATGTTAATGAGCATGAATCTAGGGGAAACATGACACCACCTGTAAATGGCTATCTAGGGGGAGCTAGAGGCCATCAAGAGCAGCCAATATCCCAGTTCGGTAGTTGTATTGCCAATAAGATTTATGCAGGAATGACTACAGGTCATCTTGATTCATCTTGTGGTGTCCGATTACATGATGCACTATGGCACATTGTCACCATGGTGTATTAACACAGCCCTATGGAATTACATGCCAGTGCTGCATTGATGTATCATGAAGAAGCTGTGGGGTTGATACATTCATGAAGGGTCTACGTGATGCACCATTGCTGTGATGGTCATGCATTTGAAGACATCAACGACACTTAATAAATATGATCTAATTTGAAAAAAAAGTTTATATTTCTACTGGAAGATTATACATGTCCATAATTTCCTACAGATGTCAGTGCAGTCTCCATTCTCCCATATAGCCTCTATACCTATGGACAGACTATAATGTAGACCTATGTGTTTGTGGTAGTTGCCTGGAATACATTGGCTTGCACTCATGGTGTGAGCAGTAGCCCCAGGGTTTTATTCAGAGTTTTTCCTCCTTCACAATATGTGTCTGTCCTATAGGCTGTAGTTTGTTCTTCCAACCATACACAGGGTCCTGGTGTTATGACCATGTAAACAAGATTGAACACATAGGTGGCTGGGAAAAATATGAACAAAATAGATCTATGCATCTTCATGAATGACCAGTGCCTTCTTTGTCTTCATCAGAGAACAGACAGGCAATGGTTTAATACTAGATTTATTATTTGTCAAGTCCAAGTTCAGAAGAGGGCAGATAGATATATCTTTGGTCTGGATAGCTCATTGTCACCAGGGGATTAAATAGTTGTGTTCCTTTCTTTTCTTCCAGTAAGTGCTCATGTTCATAAACCTTATCATGCTGGTATATTTTATCTTTATGTGAACCATAGGTAGCCTTCAGACCTATTAAATTTAAACTTTTGGATAATTTTAAGTGCTTTATTTAGCATAATTTGTATACAATTTTCAACCATCTTTAAAACTTGTCAAGTACCACAAACCTGATTGTTATCACTTTAACATGTTTCTATCAGTAAAATAATAGAAAGAAAAAGAGAAGTTATAGCTTTTACACAAATGGCTTAGACTGATATTGAACTCACTACTACCTTTGTACTACACAATCATGTTTGGATGTCATCTCTTTCAAATATCCCCTAAAGCATATCTTTCCATCACAACCTTTATTACCTTAGGTGTGAGAGTATATAGTGTGTTTACCTGAGTCTAGGTGGCGCCCCAGTCATCCCAGTCAGCGCAGGATACCGATGACAGCGGTTTAGCTAGTCCTCAGGGCTACAGCGCCTGCCGCGTCCGCGCTGACCTAAATACGCGGACTCTACGCGGAGCCTCCCGTGGTGAGCATAGGTGCGCGGGCGTAGTGGTAGTCCTCAGGACTATAGCTAATAATCCTTAGTCCTGGGGACTAGGTGATAGTTTAGCCCACAACTAAACTATACCGGTCAAGTCCTGGGGATAAAAGCATAGTCTTAAGGACTAAAGCCTGGTTCCCAGGACTAAGAATATGAGGGTATTGTCCTAGGGACTAATTGTCCATTTCCATGAATTACCCTGCAGACCCCATGACTTTGTATAAGACTGTGCTGTTAGTCTCCAGGACTAAGCTTTTAGCCCTGGGGACTAATTCGTAGACTCAGGGACTACTTGTTTAGTCCTGAGGACTACAAAAACATCTGCTTAGTCCTGAGGACTAATGCATGTGGTTCTGAGGACTAATTCATTGATTGATGTCTAATGTAGTTGTGACTAGGGATGTAGTCCCCAGGACTTCAAATTTAGTCCTGAGGACTACTTCTAAGTCCCCAGGACTGCTCTGTGTAGTACCATGGTCTAGAGATACAGTCCTGGGGACTAGAACATTGTCCTTGGGACTAGAGACACAGTCCTTGGGACCAATGCCCTAGGCCCCAGAGGTGCCTGTCAACATGTTTGTACAGTCAAATAGGTATATCCCTGGGTGTGAAAAAGCAGCCATTGTTCCATAGTCCCTGGGATAGAAAATTAGGCCTGAGGACTGTATAGTGGTCCTCATGACTAGTCAGTCCAGGACTAGACCATTATATCTGTAGTCCCCAAGACTAGAGAAACAGTCATGGTCCCCTGGGGACTAGGTTCATAGTCCCAGGGCTACCTCTGTTTGGTCCTGAGGACTAAATCTATACTTACCTAGTCCTCGGAACTAAAGTAAAGTCCCCAGGACTATTATCTGTAGTCCCTAGGACTTTCAGTGTATTTTTTCAGCCTGGAATGATAGTCCTGGGGATTAATAAACAGTCCTTAGGACTAAATCTTTAGTCCTCAGGTCTAAATCCTATGTCCTTCGGACTAGATCTTTAGTCCTAGAGATGAAAGATGTAGTCCTGAGGACTAGACTTTAGTCCTCGGGAAGTCCTCTACACATTCATGATAATTAGATGTTAGTCCTGACCTGTAGTCCTACTCCTAGGGACTAGAAGTGTAGGCCTTGGGCTGGAGAAATGGTGCTGAGGGCTAGAAATCGATCAAGGCCTTCTTTAGGACTAGACTGTAGTCCTCGGGACTACATCCATAGTCCTGAGGACCACACATTAGTGCTGACGACTAGAAAATTACATTTTCAGTCCTCAGGACTAAAAGGGTAGTCCCTAGGACAGGCTCTAGTCCCCAAGACTAGAAACCTGGAAGGCATTGGCTATTGGAATTTCAGAAATGAGTGTGTGTCTTCTACTAGCGGTAGTCCTCAGGACTATGCCCCCATCCGCACCGCGTCTGTCTCCGCGTAGTCTGTGCATATCTACGTCAGCGCGGACGCGGCATGCGCTGTAGTCCTGAAGACTAGTTAAACCGCTGTCATCGGTATCCTGCCCAGTCAGCTGATGGACGCCCAGGGTGACCTCTAGATGTCCTTGTGTGACCTTGGCCAGGCTCCAGAGTAGAGTCACAAAACAGGAATGTAGTTCCGCCAAGATCTGCTGCTTTTTTCCTCTATGACTCTAGACTTCACAGTCTCCTTTCCCTAGGTTATTGGCTGGGGTTATTGGCCACTAAAGATAAAGGGGTGTGTGAACGAGTATTATACGGAGAAGTGCAGAGCTTGGATTGAGTTTAGGTTGACAGAAGGGTTCTCATGCTAGATATTACTGGAAGTATAGCCGTTTGTGTTCAAAGTACCTGCTTCCATTCATAAATAGCTTTTAGTTCACCTTGTCAAATGTGACTACTATTACCGGAAGGTGTAGAAGAGAGGTAAATAAAATTAAAATTTACACTGGTTCCAATTAACCCTTTGATCCTTTATTCATCAGGAGGGCTGATTGGACACCATGGCAACGTTCAGCTATAATAACAGTGGCGATTAGGTATTAAAGGGATTCATATTAGCCCAAGTCATTGAGTACTCCAGCTCAAAAAAGAATGCAATAATAAAAAGAAGAAACATAAAAAAAACATGTCTACAGAATACGAGAAATACCTATAAATTGCCCTTAACCCCGGCCCTTACGCTTGCCTGTCATTGATGTACCTACTGGATGCACCCATACCTCCGAGATCCCCTGTTATTATGGTAGAGGGTCATGTAGATGTATGGGTACAGGTGACAGGCAGGTGTGATGATTGCTATATAACATGTAGCGTAACATGTACAGCCAGGGGCGTAGGAAAAGGGGGGGGGGGCAGGGGACCCCCCAATAATGAGGAGGTTCCCTATATAAGCCTATATAAAAAATATAGCAGGCCCCCCCAACCGAGACCCCTGCCCCCCCCCCCCCATAAAAACTTGCTTCCTACGCCCCTGTGTACAGCAACATGTAACCATATTTAGCCCCACAAGGGCTTTGGTCGTTAAGATTCATAACTGTAATGCTGTTGAGCCTACTTGCCAGCACTGCATTGATGCATCATGCCTATGCTTAGGGAGTGTACCAACCCCACAGGGACGACATACAGCCATGGCGAGTAGACACCATGCATTCATGCCTGCATCATGACAACCAATGAACATGATGCCTCCATGCAGTTTACAGTCCTTACAGGGTTAGTTATGTACAGGTACATGGACATGTCACTGGGTGTTTGAGACAGGTCAGAACTAACAGCACCGGCTGGCCTCCACCCCCCCCCCCACACACACACATGTGGTTATTTCAGAAAAAAAAGGAAGATTTACACTTGGTGTAAAGGATAGTTGTTGTTTTTTTCAGAGGGCACTGCACAACATTTTACGACTAGGCAGTAGGAAATTGTAGTGATAATCACTATGAGGCTGTCAACAGTGTGCCTGGTAGTTACACTGATGCGTCTGCTCTACCGAATCCTCTATGATTAATATATAAGGGCACAGTGCTATTATAATGAATAGATGAGGAAATAAAAAAAAATTATCTCTGATTGCTGGCTTCAGATATCAAGCACTGGTCGTATATCAGCACTAGATTAGAGTAGTATTGAACTTGAATTTATAAGCTATATCATGGTGTATGAATGCAGTCTGATAAGTAGCTCTTCAGTGATGCATTCATATACCATGCTAGACTCACCAGATTGACTAACAAAGGCGTGACAATGTGCAGCAATGCATTCCTGTGCGTAAAGTCGCTGGTGCTTCATTGCACCAACCCTCCAGAGCTATGGTCATGGAGCTGTTAGATTTAGCATACTATACATTTAAACACCTGGGTAGCATGGCTTAGGTAAAGCAGTAGGTGTGTGCAATGCAGATACAAGGTCCTTTGTAATGAACAAAATCAGTCTACATGTCACACAAGAGTACCCACTGAGACACCCCTTCCTTCCTCCCTCTCTGGCCTCCCTCCAGGACCTACACATGTATAGTGTAAACGTGCCCTAAGTAGAATTATCTCTGCCACTCCCCCCCCCCCCCACTCTCCACTAAATGTGGACAGTCCCCTAGTAACGTCCTGCTGCCCCTTCTACCCCCTGTGTTGTGTGCTGTATGAATGTAATATATAATGCTTAGACTTGAACGAATGCCTTTCAGGGCATGATATATGCACGACGCGGAGCGGAGTGCATATATATGCCCTGGAAGGCATGAGTTCAAGTCTAAGCATTACATATTGCATTTATAACACGGTTTCCACCATTAATTCTAAGTATTTACCTTAAAAAATGATATAATCCATTCATTTCTTATGCGAGTCGACAAGACGGCCCTCCGCCATCTTGGTTTCATGTTGTCGTATGGTTAGGCTGGCGACCTCCTCAAACTCCCACTCTCATAGACCTACTACTGCGAACACGTCGAGACAGGGCTGCACCAGTCTAAAATCTAATCCATTCTGTACACACCAGGCGGCGGCACCTGTAGTATTGACAGAATGGCGAAGACGCACGGCAAGTCGCTCGATTCGAAAGTTTAATAATTTTTTATGTTAAATTCAGCCTTAATATCAAGTAATCTACCCGACAGGGAGTTAGAATATGGTTTCAACTATGTTATGTCCAAAGGATTTTGCAATATTTGGTCTATAAGCTTCAAAAATGGAGAATTTACTTTCGTGTCAAAGTACATTTCAACATGGCCGCCCCGCTGTCCGCTCGCCGTGAATTTTGGGTGCTTTATCCCGAGATATTTGAACTCATATTATCCATTTTCGGCACTGAATACATCTCTAACCGTGTTATAATGGTGCATGTAGGCACCACCTGGCTATGATGTGTCTGTAGTAAAACGTCCACACCCCTCACACAGTCAGTCCTCCAGTACACACTGCACACCATGGAGATACCCACAGGGCCACTACTAGACCCTCCTGCTGCTGTAAGTTTGTACTTTATACCTGTTCCTGCTGGTACTACTAGTAGCTACCTCTCACAGGGCCCCTTGCACTAGGCTTCTGTAAGGTGTGTCTGTATGACTTCAAGGGCCGCACAATACACTATATTCTAATTTCTGTTAACTACTAATGAATGAATGCAGACCTGGTTAGTTTACCCCTCTGTCCCATATTCATGCATCTTGCCTACCCTAGGCTACAAGGTTCATATTGTCTTGAATGTTCACCAATGGGCATGATGCATTACGATGGGGATGATGCATTACAATGGGCATGATGCATTACAATGGACATGATGCATTACAATGGGCATGATGCATTACAATGGGCATGATGCATTATAACAATGGGCATGATGTATTATAACAATGGGCATGATGCATTAATGCATTAGCAATCCCTAAAGGGTCAAAGGATTGAAGGTAGGACCACGTGTGATGTCTGTGGGTGTTTGATGAGATCTCTGTGCATACATACATCAGTGATCAATCCGCAACACCTGGGGTGCATTATAATGTAACTGCTGAAATACTGCTGAAATACACTCCACATATTAACCCTGTACGAGCTACATGATATTTTCAAACCATGCCTCATCGTTGCCATGGTGCAGCAATACAGTAGGCCTACTGTTAAGCAATTGTGAAAATCATTAACTTTGGGGAGTAGGAATTTATTTTGGCTGGCATACAACATGATTGCAACCTTACCTGGTTATGCGTCAGTGCTGCGTTAATGCATAATGCATTAATGTTTAACGGACAGAATGCATGACGAAGTCCTAAAGGTTTAAGGCATAAAATGGTTAATGGCTACATTATGCCTCAACGTGGCAATACTTAAGTTTAAAAGGGGTCTGAATCACATCATCTAAATCTTGATACATGGTTCCTAAATTGCATCTTTGACAGCCTCGGCAATGTAAAATAATAGCTGGTGTCTATATAACCTTTTAACGTACCTTACCCCTTCAAAGACTGCATAACGCAAGAGTGTTTATGCCCCTTTGTCGTCAACAAAGTACTTACAATTCTGCTCGCCAGCAGTACATTGATGCACCATGCACAACCTAGGCGTGTGACCATAAGCTTGGCATGGTGTTTGAATGTAGCAGTGGCTAGCTGATTATTTGGAGGTCACTAAGCAAAAAGCACTTTTGTAAGATCACAGACTTAATGTGGTATGATAAAGCAAAAGGTACATATAATAAATACAATATACACCTTTAAAGCACTTCGACCTATATGTCTATATGGTGCTAGGTGAGTAGGTGTTTTGAGTGTGTTGGTGGTGGGGGAAGGGGTCCACCCACCACCAGCCTATGTTAGTAAACATCTCCAGGGTCCTTACAGACCTCATTTATCAACCTGAATATTGCTCCTCCATACAGGTGCCATATTTTACACCATACAAAGGTGTAGTGCTCTTAACACCTCTTAGCAGAACTCAACTCCTCAGGTGTCCATACCTTGCATTAATGTATTGTGCTTTGGTCGTCACGATGCATATATTCAGTTCTGATAAGGAACTCCCCAGCGCTGCATTCATTCATCTTTCAACCATATAGGGCTGATGCAGCCATTAAGGATGCAGCATTGTAATGCTGCAAGTATATCATTTGTACTGATGCATCATGACAATCATAAAACAAGCGCCTGGACCCAATATGTGGCCCATTGAGGGCCAATAGCACTTAGCTCTGGTACTGGTACCCTTCACTCACCCAGACATGTTACATATACTTTATACTCACAGGTGAGCATGAGACATTTGATGTATATAGTATATATTGTTGTACATTTATTTATTATCTACTGTATTTTCACATTTTCATCTATACTATACTCATCACTCTCATTCACATGTGCAAACAAAGATTTTTGTAATAATTTGGATTGAGGAATCATCTTATTGTCTGCTGTATCACTTTTGTTCAAATCGTGATAAGGCAATAAAAATCGTTCAAACTCTAAAAAGAATGTAGTCATAGTGCCCTTAACCCTCTAATCATTTATATGGCACTAGTTGTTTCCAGTCATTTTTATCATCTAGTCAGGGTGCACTAATGTTAGTATGATAGCTATTTACCATAATTGCAGTACTGCAGTGCTGCAGTACTAGCAGGTAGTACTTCTTGTGCTGTAGGAATCGGTCCCTTTGGTAGGTAACATGGTGAAAAAAGTCTACACTAGACCATCCACATTTTCTCCATTTTCCCTTTGTACGTCTTACCAGCAGGACATATTGCAGCTATCACTATACTCATTACTGAGGTCATAAGTAATAGTCTATACAGATAGAGAGCTGCAGTCTATAGACATGTCATGTTAGGTGTATGTAAACTGCTGTCACAAGGTAAAGTCTAGTTAGTGCCTGGGCCACGGGCATGGACTGGTTACCAGGTTCAGTCTGTGTAGGTGTTATCCATATGCTATAAAAGGGTGAGAAACTAAAGGGAACAGTGCTGCCCTCTGGTGCTTTTATTTGCTATGCACAGACCTTGATTACGGAGGCGAGGGGTTACTTTGGCAAGGTCACCATTATAAATGTAAATGAAGCCCCACTATTTGTAATCAACATGGGTTATTGTCAAACACTGTTCAATGTGTATTGGCTGTGAATTGATTAATACCTTTTTATGCCCAGAATTATTTAGACTTTTTACATTATTTCACAATTATATCACCTTGTTGATAAGACCATGTGTTACTTTGTACTTCTCCTCTGATATGGGCTCTGCAGTACATTTCCCCAATACTCATAACCCAGTGAACAATGCTGAAGACTTTCTGTTAAGGGCAGGGTATTTCTGGTCAGGTCTGGTAACTATAGTTACCAAAACCTTCCATTTGTTGTTATTTTCTAGTATATGGTCTCTCTTGTGCTATATAATCATATATTATAGCCATAATCCCTACAATCCTGAGAGCTTAGAGAACTTGCAAAGCAAATTCTTCCTGCATGGGTACTGCCAATTAGGGAACATAATGTGTTAGTAACACTGCATGGCATATCATTACTGATATGATCAGTTGTTGTACAATCTAATGGGAGTATGGGAAATTGTGTGTGTATGACCCATTATCATTTTGGTAATATGTCAGATGTTAGCTCCATGGATAAATCACAAAAAATGACAGCTCATTTTCAGTTTTTGATTCCTTGTGCCTGGTATAATAGAGATAGAGCCAAATGGATGTTTGTATCCTAACTAGGAAGTCATAAGCATTCCAAAGAGGGTCTAACTTTGCAGATTGGACCAGTAGAAGTTTCTGGGTGAAAATGCCATTCAATATACATGCATTTAAGCCCAAAACCGTGCTTAAATGCGCGCTTGGGCACCTAGGGGTTAAATAGCTGTACACATTGTAGAGTAATCATTGGGTACAGTAAAGATGGTCTAAGTTAAGTTAGCCTAAGTAGACCTTCCAGCTACCAATCATTTATATCATCAGGTGAAGGAGGTGTGAAGAGCCTAGCAGGGAAACAAGTAATTTTAGTGTGGTAGCAACCTACTACGCATTGCACCAATCTACTGAAAACAAAGTCTGATTTACTACAAAATAAAGGGATTTGATCTGTTTCAAAGACAAAGGGGGCAAGGTAGTATGACAAGTTATACTGGGACAAGTTTGAGAAACAGACATTTTCTAGTTAAGGAGTAAAGTCTGCTCAATCATTGTGCATGAGTAAAATGGTAGGCAATGTATAGAAGATAACTCTGGCTGGGGAAGGGGCCCCAGCCAGTGTCTCTCAGGGCTATCCTCTGTCATATCCTCAACTTCTAATAGAAGTAAACACTGTACACTTCTGGGTTTGGATCTTTGGAGGATTGGCAATTTTTAGAAACAAGCGTACAGGTATACTGTGAGAGCAATCAAGAACACTTGGCATTGAAGCATGAAATGATCTAGGCGCTTTGAAAATCATCTTCCCACGACTAGTTGGTAGTTTAGTGCTAGGTCAGATAGGACATACATGGGTTAAGCAGATCGACTATAGTAGTATATGGTAACCCTTAGGGTGCCTCCAGTTCAAGATTCCTTTGTTGACATGATGCATTTCTAGTTTTCATACCAGCATTGCATGCCGGTACGACATTGGTACATCATGCTGGCTCTATCCCTTCTCGGTATTTGCTAATCGCTTTAAAGGGTTAAAACATTAGCAGTTGCAAAGCATGGGATTTAAATGTAGAGGCATTGCCACTCTCAGGAATGGTCATCTAGTCTAGAAGAATCATTACCATGCCACATGACACACTTGGGGACAAAATGGCTGCCAGCACTTGAGGACCTCCAGAGGTGCCATATATATTAGTGTGACCCTTCATCCCCATTTAGACCCCTCTGGGCGCCCCCCTCTGTGTTGAGAGGCATGTCCTTCTGCATCTACCTTTGTGTCATATTGGACTGGGCACCCAGTGTCCAGCTCTTTACTTTGCTCACACCTTTGTGAGGTGTGGTAGGTTAAGGACAGGCCAAGGAGGCCCTTCCCCTTTCTAGAGTAGTGATCACCTATGTATATGGCGCCTTGCAAGGAATCTCAGGATATAGTTTAGCATTTAAACTAAAACCTTATCGTACTGGGTAGTTTAAAATACAAGAGTGAGATATCCTCTATGCAAGTAAATTATTTAGCGCATTTCCAGGTCAGCCTAATTGAATATCCATGTTAGTTGTATCAGTAGTAGTTGACGGAACAGCTAAGTTACCTTCATATAAGTTGAATTAGTCTTTTGTTCAAATTCAACACTGGCATGAGAGGGATATCCATTTTGAGATACTCATAGAGCTATGTTACTTTACCACAAATCTTCACCGCTATTGCAGATGTACTATGAATTTTGTGAAATCCACACACAACCTGATATGGGGCCATTTAGCAGAAACTAAGAAGGTCAGTGTTCTGCTTTAGCCCCCCGATGCATGTCTACCTGATATTAATTGCCTACAGAGAGAAGGAGGTTCCTGTTGTACCCAATTGTTCAGTATTGATCATTTGTATTGTCAACGGCATTGTTTATTGATGAATAGATGGCACGCTAGAACTGAAGGTATATTGTTCATTTATACCACGATTTCGGGACTTCCGGTGGGTTTATATGCAGTTTAGCCGTGCATTATTCTGCATATACCACCCTTGTGCATTTTTGAAATTTTTGGTATATACTTTTTCCGGGTCAAGTTGGACTTAGAATATTTTTGGAGACGCTGGCGGACATAGAAATTTAGTCTCGCCATTGTTTCAATGTGAAAAATCGTCCCAATATGTATGAGGATCGAACCCCGGCCGCAGTGGTGGTAGGCGAAGACCTTAGCCATTGCGCCACACTGAACGGTGATGAAATCCAATGCGAAAATAAATAAATTCTAACCTTAGGTCCTAGTGGTACGTTTCCAGTCAGTTTTCGTATGGAATCCAACCATGGCATGTTATAATATTGAAATCCCAAGAAGTTTTCGATCCATAGACGAGGAATGCGTGCTAATTGTCTCCATTTTCTTCGATATAAATAAGAATCCATTGATTTTCCCGTGGCCGCTCTGCGCGAAGCCATTGTTTCGGCGTCTTTCTTGTACGACGAGCAGTTGACCTATATCTACATCCGGGCCACTGACACACTTTCGCCGGACAAGGAGGCGGGTGGGAATGGCCGGACCGCGACTCGCGTACGTTGGGAAAATCAATGGATTCTTATTTATATCGAAGAAAATGGAGAAAATTAGCACGCATTCCTCTTCTATGGATCGAATACTTCTTGGGATTTTAATATTATAACATGTCATGGTTGGATTCCATACGAAAAGTGACTGTATACACGGCGGTACCTCTCCCGTAAGGAACAAAAACAATGGCTTCGCGCAGAGCGCTGACCCGGGCCGTGTCGCTAGCACTTACAAAATGTCTTCGCCTGGCTATATTCTTTGGATTTCAGGTAAGAAATTGATACAAAATGGAGGAAATGGTGGTATAAACCTATTAGGTCATGGATATGGGGGCCCCACGGGCTGTATATGCTGTATATACCCTCGCCGCTTCGCGGCTCAGGTATATACAGCATATACAGCCCTAGGGCCCCCATATCCATGATCTATTAGCTTATTATGTCGCAGCTATAAGGTCATTGCTGTTGTCAGAGATCCCTCAGTATATGATTGGCATATATATGGTCATGTACATAGGATTTTGTAGAGAGGTCGTAGCAGTTTCAGCACTAATTTAGGTGATGGCACATAGTAGATTTTCTAGATGATTTGAAGCATATTTCATCATCAACAATATTGAAATATGCCATATTGGATATGCATTATATGAGGTGTATGTATACCAGGGTATAACTAATGTCCTGCCTATAACACATAGCTACAGGCTGACGACAGGCCAGCTCAGTTGGCCCATGCTTACCTCACCACACTGTGAAGTAGAAGTAAAACAGCACAAAGTATGGAGTACAGCTGGTCAGGTACATGGTGCGAATTCTTTATGTCTGACCATACATTGTATTTTGACAAGGGGAAACACCGCTATGTTGTATGTATGAATTAAGTTTAGTATAGATCGTGTGTTAAACAACTCTACTAACACTATATCAAATCTCTAACACACAAACAAAACCAAGAATAATTCATGTATACCGATAGTTAAATTAGAACATATGAGTTCATTATACAAAATGTAGTGAGAGACAGAACCAATTGCAGAACTATAGCGCGCTCAAAACTTTAATTCATATTACTCGAATTTCACCCCTGACCTCCACATTAGAATAACTCTCAGTTCATGACCTCAATTTACCCCCTCATGTTTTGTTGTTCTATATAGCTATATCTAAACTAAGGTAGAAACCCAAATCCACAACAGCTGCAGTATAGTGACCAACATGCTTCATTAGATATGACACATGATGGCATATTTAGGGCAATGTATTGACTTGTCGTGTCAGGTACCCATTACATATAATTAACCTTAAGATGCTACATATCACTTAAGAATGTCCTACATTCCACTACATTAGTGCCAGTGGGGTGTAAATGGTATGAATTGGCTGTGTACTCCTTCTAGGTATGATTTGCAAAAAAACACACAGTCATGTCTGGCCCCTGTAGTGCACTCCCAGGGTCTTCTGATCGCATTCTGAGGGAGATACTACTTATGGAGGGTGTCTCTGTGAAATCGATGTTTCTTGCAGGAGCATCACTGTCACAGGACAGTTTTGTTAGCAATTCGTTAAGCACCATTGGATAATTTGACCTGTATTACAAGAAATGAGGATGCCCAAAAAAAATAGGGATTGCATCCTTAGGCCGCATCTCTCGCCATAGTAAGTTCTGTAGGATGCTGATTGCTACAGGTACAATATGATCAATACTTAAGGCCCCAGTCAGACCCACGTGTCTGTGACTGGTGAAGCAGCAGGGGTGTAGCCAGCAGCAGACAGGGCTAAAACAGCAGTAGGAGGAAGAGCAGCTCAGGATGACTCGGATCTGCTCGAACATCTCCTTGAGCTTAGCATACTCACAATAAACCCCATCATACTCACTGTAAATCCTTCCAATGCAGTGAGATCTTGATAGTCTGACCACAAGTGTTGCAGACAGAAAAGGTCAGATTTCTAATCTGACAGAGTCACTGGCAGGATTTGATGAAAACTTTTGCATAAGACTGTCATAGCCAGAGCCCAATGGATCCGGTGGCTGTCGGACTTCAAGGAGTGGACTATCAGGAACTGCCTGTACTCTCCAGAAGCCTAATTATTACAGATAGAGTACTAGGCTAGATCTCAGTCGTAGAGTACTGTTAACCCTATGGACGAGTGTCAGTGGTGTTGGTACCTCAGTCCTCCTTCCATCATAGGCCACGAGAGTACACTGGCCTCCACATAAATCCCCAAGATGAACCTAAGATTGTACATAATTATCATATTGTGCTTGGCATACATCAACAGATTAAACTCTAACTCAGGGGTACTCAGAGCAATGTGTACTCACCCATAACAGTCATGAAGGAGTCATTATCCCTTTTGATACTTGTACCCTGGTGTTGTCAGTTCTAATGCTACAGACAAACACAGCAAAGGATCAGTCAACTATAAGATCCCTATTGGATTTCTTACAGAGCCTCTCACAAACCACAACCTTTCCTCTTATACCTGTGTATAGGTCAGCTTAGCATTACCCTACATATGTACCTAGTAACTTTACCTGTTTCCTTTCTCCTTCACCTGCCCTGGAGTCAAAAGATGCCTTATCCATTCCCGTATCATTACTATTGATTGAATAGTTCTGCTCCTGTGAATAACAACTTATAGGCCTTAGTAGGCTATACATCGGTGACCACCAGCTATTAGGCTTTTCAGAATAGGCTGGTATCCACTAGCATATAATGGCAGTGATATCCTATACATCAGTCAGTCACCATGGGATGAACATACCTATGTAATGTTACTGCTCTACTGAAGACAATTCTGAAGGTAAAACTATATGCTGGTTATATGATTGCACGGGTTCTAAGAATATTGAAGCCTTAGACAACCTTGGCTGTACTCAAACATAGATAGCAACCATCTACATCAGCACACACTGTGGATGGGAGTGAGAATGGCTCTATAGGCACATGTCAATCCCCCCAGGTCATAGAATGCCCGATACCAGCTCTTTCACACACGGTTAATTCAAACCATGCTCTATACCCAGAGGCATTGTGTGTACATGCCATATCATGCCAACTGTGAATAGAACAGGAACTTAATTGACAAAAGTCACCTTATCTAGGTTTTATTGCCAGTTGAGGAGGGGACACTTTGTGGATATGGGGGAGGGGGGGGGTCACAGGGCGAAAGACCAAAGTACTGGTCATTGGTCACAGCACTGGTGAGTGTTAGTCTCTATCCCTGCATATCATTGCACTTGTCTGTATACTTTCAAGAAGCCTTTCTTTTATAATTTAGGAAAAAGGATTTTCAACTTTAAGCTCATTAATGAGGGGCCAGAAAGTGTTCCTACCAAAGCAAATGCACATCCCCTCCACCTTCCCCGCCCATCCTGTCTTATAATAGATGGCATTTATTTGAGACAATTGCCCATAACTAAGTTTTGGCTAATGTTGAGCCATGCCAAACATCAGCCTTGCCAACTTGATATTTTCACACATAGATAAACCTAATATGGTACTCATGATATTGTGAATCATCTCACTACTAGAGAGGTCCCCATATAATACTATACCAAACGTGATATTACCCTCAGCAGATGTCGGACCCCTGCATCCTCCCACCCCTATAGGTAGTAGACATTGGCTATAGGAGGATGAAGGGGTAGAAAGGGTAGTAGTCTATAGTAGAGATTGTTCACAATAGATGGACTCACAAAGGTGTAGTCTGTCAAGTTATGCCATATTCACGCAGACCTGTATGCACCAGCGTGGAAATGGTATTATGCATATACCTTTTGTATCTTGCTATCAAATTAAGGGACATGCAGTGCAGGGTTATGCCAGAATCAGTAACTCAATTAACCAAGCAATTTATTTCTACCAAACTCCCTGAAAGGTCTAACCATCCAAGGAAGGCTATAAAAATTGCATATAATATAGTTGATTTTGCCCTGAGGACTTTCAGCATTTCCAATCAAATACCCTGTCTCATTGCTGCTTGTAAGACTGAATACACAAGGATTGCATGCCCTCAGTCTTAGTACCACAGGCTAAGAGGCTATAGCTGCCTCTGCAGTCAGTCTGCAGTACCCACAGACAGCCAGAGGCTGCAGGACCTGCATGCAGCCATCTCTATAGGTACCTCCACACACCCACAGGGCAAGGTGCCACAGGTGGATACATAAACTGCTGCCATACACTCACTGTTCCATAGACCTACCCACCCACCCCACCAGAAATACCATAGTGGTTCTACTATAGTGAATGCCATATGGATCAAGTGGGGTCACCCTGGCACCACTGACACCAGTTACCATACCATACCTCCTGGTTACCGTGGGATAGACGAGAGTCCACATGGAGACAGGGCGTGCGGCACAGAGACTCGGACACAGGGCAGCATTGACAGTGCCTTCTGATGCAGTAGGAGGGCAGGGTGTGACAGGGGCTCACAGTGACAGTGACAGAAGAAGGAATAGTGACAGTGACAGAGGCAGTAGTTATATACAGAATAGACACCTCAGCGTAATGTGTAGCAGGGAGAAGAGGTCCCGCAGCGTACCTGCCCCCATCAACAGGGTACGCCATATGGTGAGTTTTAATGTATGAAATTTCACCTAATTCTATAGGACTTTATTAGTTATTGATCTGGAATTTTGAAATCATCTTTAAACTTTCAAGAATAAATTGGATAATTTCTTGAGTTTGTAAGTGGCCACTGAGTGGCATATTAGTAACCAGTCCATAAGCATAATGTTTTATTCCAATTTCTTGCACTTCTTCACTTTGTCACTTTGTGATTCTTTTATTACATTATACACGGCAGCAGATGACAAAATAGGGGCATTGGCAATCCAATCGACTCATGCCCGTTTTACATTCCAGACTTATTCAATTCCTTTATCACATTCTGGATTAGATCAACTGTACCTCCCCTAAAGATATACCCCTACTTTTACACTAGATATAAGGCAGTAAAATGCCTACTCAACATACATACAAAAATACATAATCCACATTTGGCTGTAGATGTCCATATTTTTACACAATGACTAAAAATACCAGCCAGTAATGGTACCAGGGACATTAGCACAATATTGTATGTAGTGACTCAGGCTCATGTGGTATATATAGCAGTGGAGAATCAAACAAACAGTGACTTTTTATACCTAGAATTGTGAGAGTGGATATATTCCAAGTGAGTGGGTATGTAGTGACCCAGCTGGTACCTACCATAATAAACCCTACAAGAGGTAGACACATGGCAGGGCAGTTCTCATGGGTCTGGCACAGCCAAGCAAAACTATTAAGTTAGTTGCAGAAGAGAGTAGCTGCAATACTTACACTGAGAGCTAAATAGTTTAATTTGATACCAAATATGCCTACATCCACGAGATAAGGCGAAGTAACCCTCTGAGATAGTCTCTGAGATGCTACTTATATGCAGGGTTATGTTATAGTACCTTACCTCTACCAATGCAGATATGGTATGAGATGACGTGAGGTGGGTGCTGTATACCTGGTCATATTCATGTTCTTGGCACCTATATTGCCGTGTCCATGATAGTTTACACATACATAGACATAATAGTGTATGTTGTATCAGGTCCATGTCGTCTCCTGCATAAAAGATGGGCCTTTAATAGTGGGTGGGTGGGGGAAGGGTGCGAGGATGCAGTGCAGGAATACCCAACTCACCAACACTGCATTTGTGCAGGATGCTCACCTTTTGGTGGAACTTGTAGGACTATTCACCTTAGCTGCACCCATCATCCCGCCGTCCATGGTTGCCATGCTACAGCATATATAAGGCAGACATCCCCTTGTTGAGCCTTATGGTATCTGTTTGGAGTCACGGTGCACTTATAGTCTTAAAATCTGTATAATTAAAAAAAACTACTATATGCTGCTCAAATCAGGGCCTGGCTAGCAATTTGTTGGACCTAGGGTGGTGCACCTTATGGCTAAGGTGCATCGTATAGATGAGGTATTCTGGTACTGAGGAAGGGCTGACATGATGCACAAATGAACTGAGCATGGCGCCATAATTTGGCCCTTAAGGATTTAAAGGGTTAACACGTCACAGCCATATATATGTAGTTGTTAAACCATGATACAGAGAAATCAGCAGGAGGGCCGAGGGTGTGGTTAGAACCCGGGGTTAGAACAACGTACAAGCACTGTATGGTCCAAGTACATGGACTTTATGATAAAGGGATATCTCTCTAACAGCAACACCTCACTTTTTTTAGTCTTTGTTCTTATAGTGTACCAAATGTCACTAATTCTCAGCAGCAATTACCAACTCACCAGTGCTGCAAATAACCAGCAACATGTATGTCAACGTTCCAGGCGAGTATCAATCCCACAGGGTCAGGATGACGCAGTACTCGTGAGTTACTCACCAGACGGCATTCAAGCATGACTCCTGAATGCGAACAGGCTCAACAAAGGGCATGGGTGCATTGACGCACTATTCCGCCCCTCCCCCGCCCCTCGTGAAAGACTAAGCACCGAGATAGTTTGAGGAGACAAGGCATTACTATCCGGCCTCTGCACTTACGTTGATTTACATTATGTGAGAATTGTGACGGTCAACATGGGATTACAAGCCAACGAAATTTAATGTTTCTATCAGCTCTATTGAGTGTTATGTGCTCTTGCCATAACTTTATCCCCCCCCCCAACATTGCGCAAAAACAAACAGAAAGAAAATAAGAAAAGAAAACAATGATAAAAAAGATACTAAATATGAGGAAGTGACGTCATCGTTGGCTTCTAGCTAGGTCCAGGTCTGAAGGCCATTTCTTCGTCGGTGCCTTTCAATTACTACAGTGCCGAGAAAAACATGGCGTGGAGTAAAACATTTTTCTTTTATTTCTGGAAAGGCCTTTCTGCACATGACTCATGGGGTCATGAAGCTCGCTACTTTTAAAACACAAGTGCACAGTTCCAGCCAGGGGGCGGAGGAGAAAACATCTCACCAAAAAAGAAATAAAAGAATAAAAAAAAAAACATGATTTATCTTGGTCCTCATACACAATAATCCCAACCGTACAAAGACTATACACCGTGTACATACTCTAAATGCCCTTCAGAGTCCACAATTTGAATATCAACATGGATATAAATACATTCCTTTAGTAGCCAGTGATCCACTGTTTCGTCTTTGAGTGGGTTTGTGCTCTTTATAATATGACGGTCTTCATATTGGCTAACTGCGTCACCATCACTGCTGTAGCACCATAGATCATTGAGTTAGCTTTTCATTAGTAACCTACTGTGTGGAAAATAGAAACACAAGCAGCATATTTGAGTAGAAGGTGTGGGCGTGGTGAGGGATGTACAACTGGTAGGTGTATCAACCCTGCTAACTTACCAGCTAAGTCAAAGTTATCTGTGTCTTTGATGGAAGTTGGACAATTGCTGTATACAATTTTCTCTCGTTTTCGGTGACTATTTTGAAAATCTGAATAACCCCTAAGAATATAGTAGTAAAACAATGGGGAGTACACACAAAAGAAAAGAAAGAAGAAATAAAATCGATATTAGCATCCAACCATTAGAGGGGTCTATTAGCTTTATTTAGTTCCAAGCATAGGGGCCATCCATAAATGACGTCACACAAAATTTGACCATTTTTGACCCACCCCCCCTCGTCAGTTTTTTTTTGGCCAAATTTGCAATGCTAAAGGTATAAGGAACTTTATTCCGTCATGCTGAGCCTGCCCCCCCCCTCTCCAGCGTGACGTCATTTGTGGATGGCCCCTCATCAATCCTTTATGGGAAGAGGTAATGGTTGTCACAGGATGCAGTGATCTAACCAGGGTATACCACTCGTAACAGGCTACAGGCAATTGCATAGAGACAGGCTGTAAGGACATCATTAGACAACTACTACAAAACAGAGTATAGCATACTTATCAGATTCCCAAACTCAGTCTGGCTGTACCTCAGAAGGTATAGCAGACCTAGTAGACTTTTGTAGGATGATGCTCCCCATTCAGTTGTGTTCATACCTACAGTTAGGATGAGTGGGGAGAGTACTCCATGTGCCTCCCTGTCTGAGGCTTCAATATACATATCTGTAAGTACATCATTACAATTTGTCTAGAGATGGAGGTCTTCAGGGTTTCCCTGATCTCAGTTAGTTCCCAGTACAGGTACCAGGAACCCATACATTCCCATACAAAACCTATATCTAAGGCATTCTAATTGAGCATTTTGGGAATTTTGTCGGTAGTGAACAGACTCGTCAGCACTTTATCAGTGCAACGCATGCACAGACTCTCTGGGGCTACATCAACCCTGATAGGGTCGTCATGATGCATAAATAGCTACAGTGTATGGGAATTACATAACTGAGTATTACACTCAATAGTCAAAGTATTATGGGGGGGGGGTATATATAAGAAAATTTCCATGACCATGTAACAGGTTTACACCATTAGAATGTTACGTGACCTGGCAATGGAATACAGGGATGCCGTATTCACTGGGCCCATGTGATACGGAGCTTCTTAGTTAAATCTATGAGGCCGTCGTATCCACCATGAAATAAAGGTGCTTAGTGATTTGAATGCATGGGTGAGCTACTCATCAATGACTCAAAATCACTGCATCTGTGTATCATTCTGATTGTCTTTTCGGGGTATCAGAATCAGTGTATCATGGTGCATCAAGAATGCCTCCATGTGGCTCTTCTAGAGTTAATATAGGGCAGTTGTGGAGAGATGATACTGTATACGAGTCTTGATGAGCCAAATACATACCATGTCCAGATGTTTGAATATAGAAGAGCAGTACACAAAATATGCTGTAGGTATTGTGTGGGAGGTAGAACTGCTGATGTAATTGGTAAAAACCAAAGTTATGATGGATGGGGGAAACTAGTACACCACAAATATACTCTGTGTCTAGTGATCAAGAAACACTGTATGTACATACAGACTGTGTCAGCATCCCCAATAGCAGAAAGAGCTCTGGGAAGATGAAGTCTTTGCTAGTCAAAGGAGTTACTAGACAACAGTGTGCCATATATGCTCGATTTGAAGGGGTGGTTATCTACAACCCTCTTACAAAACAGGCGCCTACTCAAGGTCGATTTAGTGATTACTGTGATGCTTATTCAAAGCCCAGCGATTATTATTGGAGCCTTTTTGAGCAGTTCCAGCATTGAGACATAGTATACAGAGTATAGATGCTGCAGGTGCTGCTCCAGTATCCTTAATTCTAGGTAACAATAACAACACTGGCCTCCTGGGCCTCCTATGTACCTTTACACTGTTGTAGGGAGCTCCCCTGTTGGGATCAATTTCTTCCAGGCTCAATGCTTGCCAAAATGTTACCCCAGTGTCAAGAGATAGGACAAGTTTCAAAGCCCCCTTGTATCACTGGCAGTTTGGTTTAGAGGCAGAAGATGCCAGGACACCCGTGCTGCTTTTTATCCTTTGATTATTTAGAATATCGTTCATCACCTGTAGGATTAGTGTTGGTTGATCACTCTAGATTTTGTTGTAGCCTACCACGCGTATTAGGCGTGTTTCACCTATAAGACGCACCATGAGTTGAATGAAAGGCTGTAAGTTACAAGTGCAGATGTCGCACCATTCTATAGTAATAAATCCCCTCCTATAAGAGGTACACCCAAGTTATCTTCATTTTGTGAGACATGGCTGGGGAGGGAGTGTCCTTGCGTATTAGCCTTGTTTTATATGCGATAATTTAAGGTGGAATATGTCGAGTCAAACTGATAGACCTGGTTGGAGAGGAGACAAAATCTCGACCCCCTCCTCAAAAAGAAATTAAAAAAAAAGAGGAAAAGCATTGATGGGAAGAGGCTGAACATTGCATGTGATTAAGGACTACAATAACATGTAAGTAGTATTACATAACGGTAAATTGATATAAATAGATATGTCGTCATGGTTTCCACGGTCACGTTAATTCCCATTATGACGATGATGACCACTAATATCATGATGATAACTGTAGTAATGTAGCCAGGATGTGGTTGGTGCACGCCCACTGGACATGCTACAGGCTTGTTATCATGTATTTTCCTAAATCCCAATACTACTTGGTACCACTGCAGCTTCTGGGTAGAACAATGACTCTAATAACCCTGTAAGGGCCACTAGTGTACTAATGGATCATATGTCTGATGGAATATATTGATACCCATATGAAAGGGCGACATGATACATGGATGCAGCACTGCAGAGTAGACTTATCGGGGCTGCATTCATGCATCATGATGCCTGATGCAGTGATGAGATATTCTCCTTTGATCGTCCAGGGACCACACAATGTTAATAATTATAATGGTCGTTGTGATCCATGTAGCCCCGATGAGTTATTTGGCAATGTCATATTCATACTAACCAATGGGCATACCAGGTTTAAGACCTGTTAAAATGAATTCAATATATTTCAGAATCCTTTGCCATGAAGAAATTAAAAGGTTTGTGAGGAAATCGCATTGAGATTTCGGGAAATCAGAAAAGGTGTTCATCATGAGAGTATCGTGCAAATCAGTTATAAAGCTCAGCAGTTATTAGGGATGGGTGAAATATTGGCAGGGTCAGTCCTTGTGACGTCACCAGTGTCAGAATGGTTGTCCTTACCAGTAGACATCACACGAGAGGTTCTGGGTTAACGCCAGGTACAAATGACAACAAGAGTATTAACCCTTGTCAAACAAGAGTATTAACTCTTATAAAACTCTTTGGGCACAATTAGACAGCTTAAAATGATATAAGAAATAATTTACCATCACCAAAATAAAAGTCGTATATCTTAGGAAGGGGGTTCTCTCTCTCTTGGAGGGAGGACTGGAGGGATGTATAACAATTGCATAGAACTGACACTTTTTGCCACCACTTCTTTTTTTTATAGATGATAGGAGTAATAAGAGAGGGTAGCTGAATTTGGAATTCGTTCATTTGTACACAAAAGCTTCAGAGAAATGAATCATATTTAAACCATTACACCCAAAACAAACAGATATTTAAAATATGACTCTCTGTTATGAGTGTGGGAGTCAGTCATAACAGCATGCTGAAGATGGTTCCTTACCCTTAAAGGGGCATACAATGCTTTAACGCATTTATAAGTGCATTAACACATCATCATGTTTATTGGTCCGCATGATGCATGAACCCAGTCAGATTACCTCGCGTATATAAGACGCACCAGAAGTCCCCCAAAAACTTCGTTTGAGCAGTTTGATACCCCGGTTTAAATACGCAAAGTACTTCAGTATAAAATACACAATGTATACCTGTATCTTTTGTACCATGACGTTAACCTTAACCTCTCAAAGATGGCATAACGCCTTAAGGATAACTGTAGCCTTGCTGAGTAGTCCAAAGGCATTTGCACCAATACAGTTCTGAGTTCTATAAGTCTGCAAGGCCAGCACTACATTGCTGCATAGCATAACAATTAATTAACATATGTCATTAAAGCATGTTTCGATCCATAGGGGGTTAATATAGCCATTGGTGACAGTGGTAGGCGTGACGTAGTACCATTATAGTGACGGTAAGGTTTTATGTGATGCTAGCTTGGTCTATAGTAAACATGTCACTCAGTCTATACTCTGTCTCTAAGGAAATTGAAAAAAGAACGTCCCTATAGTTCAATTTCTCTGCCTTTTTCTTAGCTGTGGCAGATTCAGGATTTTAAAGGGGCATTGAAACACCCATTGTCACCTTAGTGGCTTTTTGAGACGAAAAGTTTTTGTGAACGACCTCGATTTCCCAGTAAATCAGTCCTGATTTCGTATATTAACGTGGGTCTGTGCTCGTGAATCTGCTCTTCTGCAATTCTGACAGACGTTATGCCAACTCTTCATGGGTCATCACAAATTATGAATGCAGCCCTGGAACAATGTAGCACTTAAGAGGTTAATAGAATTAAGCCTTTTTTAAAGACAGGTCATAGCTCACTGTCTATGTTTGAAGGGCAGGCGTTATGAGTGGGTGTGGCTAGTTCTGAGAGACATACTATAGCCACATGTATTATAAATAGTGGTAGTGGGTTGTAGTGAGTTCACTCCCACCTCCTGGGTCGGCGAGGACACATCATGATAGGACACCCTCCAGTGTGTAGTGTAGACATGCAGGTAGGTGGTGACAGATCTCTGTGACTTCTTACTTACTGAGTCCTGATATGGTTATATGGTTATGTACTTACAGAAGGTTTCTGTCGGCCAGTGTATGTTACATTGTTCATTCTATGTGGGGTGGCAATGCATGGTGATACTTCAGGGTAGCACTAGTACATTTGTAATACAGGATTGACACTTTTGTATTTTTGGTTTCTGAGGGGTGACACCTTAGGGAGTGGTCATTATTTATCAACGGGGGGGGGGGTTGTGCGGACACGCAAACATTTTTCAGGCTCCCCCCCTCAACGGCAATCGAAATTTGTTGCACCAATTCCCCCCACCCCCGTGTGGGAGGCGTAGAGAATTTTCGTGCCCCTCTTAGATCTATAGTAGTGCAAGAAGGGTCAAAGTTTTTTTAGCCCCCCTCTGGAGGGATCTGAAATTTTTACGCCCCCGCCTCAAACACCCCAGCCCTCCCCCCCCCCGTTGATAAATAACGACCACTCCCTTAGCAAGGAGTTCAGCATCCTATGCCGAGGGAGTGTTACTGTTCCCTATGGGCTTTTAGGGGCAGAGGGCTTCCCTAGCCCATATTAATTCCAAAGGAGTAGATTCAAAAAGCAGATATCCTTATTGTCTAGTGATTTTGGATAATACCGATAGTGATATCTGCTTCGCCTCGTGAGATACCCCTCACTCAGACCAATTAGAGTGAACCTTTACATTTATCTCATGTTGTTTTAGTGAAAAATAATTCAAATTTCACGTATTTGGCACAAATTAATGACCTAAACTTAGTTAGCTGGC
This sequence comes from Acholoe squamosa, assembly GCA_949317995.1. NCBI lineage: Eukaryota > Metazoa > Annelida > Polychaeta > Phyllodocida > Polynoidae > Acholoe > Acholoe squamosa. Next base: position 14,308,962 of record OX439042.1, read on the forward strand.
CATTTAGGATGCTAGAACTGGCCGTTAAATACAGGTTAGGGTTATTGCGTGGGTGGGGGTGACATATGGAGTTCCTTGGTATCAGTATTCAACTTAGAAATAGAAATATCATTATACATATTGTAGGGGTTCGTTCCCCCGTCGGGTGCGCAGAGCCTTCAGAGGCACTGTTCACTTAATTGTGTCACTCCCCCTATGTATACCATACCAATCCAGGGTAGTTGGAAGGTAGAGAATGTCAGGCCAGGAGAAGTAGCTCAGGGGTAGAGCTTCCGCTTCGAAGTTGGAGGGTCCCGGGTTCGAGTCCCGGTTTCTCCATGACATTTTCCGCTGACCACACTGAAAACATGGAACATCTGAAACTAGTCAGCGGTGACGACTTTAGGTCCTCAAGTTGACGATGCCTAAAACTACAACTTTAGGTAGTCAAAATGACGACTGTAGGTCATCATTTTGACTACCTAAAGTTGATGACAATACTGACAGTACAGAGTCGTCATATTGACGACTCAGGTCGTCAGGATGACGACCTAAAGTTGTCATTTTGACTACCTAAAGTTGTAGTTTTAGGTATCGTCAACTTGAGGACCTAAAGTCGTCACCGCTGACTAGTTTCGGATCTTCCATGTTTTCAGTGCACTACAATATGCTCATAGAGAAATTAACGGCCCATTCTGTAATGCTGCAGGACCCTGGTCAGCCCCATGGGGTATGGTGACAAGATGCATGAATGCAGCTCTGGCAATGTAGTGTCCAGTTCTGCATCCATGCATCATAATGATCAAAGTTAAAAACACATTACACTGAAACGTCTCAATAATGGCGGACCCAGGATTTGGAAAAAAAACTGGAGGCACACCCCTGATTTTCTTGATGATTGTTTGGGTTAAAAATGAGCAGAGAAACTATCAAATTCCCTCTCTTGGATCAGAATTTTGTCACATTTTACAATTTCCATGTGTATATGTTTAGAATTTTTCACACACCCCGACTTTTATCCCTTAAAGAGTTTACCCGATATAGATTTTGGATCAGTAGATCTGGAGTCGAGGGTTGGGAACCCACATGTCAGCCTGTCCCACTCTGACTGAGCGCTGTGCAGACAGGGTCAGTGTGGCAGACAGGGTTAAATATTTAACCCTTTAAGGACTGCTTATGTGATAATGCGCCATGTCTATTGGTCGTCATGTGCATTCATGCATTATGCTCTATAGGGCTGATACTCTCCTGGAAGGGTTGCACTATGCATGCCTTCTTGTGGCCATGATCCACCAATACAACGCTGAGGAGGGACTCACCAGGCCTGCACTTTTGAATTGCATATCATACTGCCCCATCACTATTGCATTAGGAGAAGTCAGACCCATGCCCAGTCGGTCCACCATTTTGAATTTTGCTGGATCCCCGCCCACTTCCAGGGATAAGCTGGTTCCATCTTATCAGCTCATATCTGAGTGCACGACATCAGGAACCAGCTCCAGGCCCATAAATGTCTCCCTGGTAAGTTACTAACGAGGACTACATTGGTGCATTAGGTCTCACAGAAGGAATTGGTTCCGCACTATAATTTAATGTAGCGCGAAACGCGATAGCACCCATTGGAACATGTTCATTTTCTAAAAATCACCCCAGAATTAATAGATACATCTTTCCTTCATAATATAGGCTGACTTAAAATATGAATTGACCACGAAAATTTTGAGCACTGGACTATCGCGTAAAAACACCCTGATTCTGCCTAAATCTGCACTGAATAAAAAGTAGATTCACTATTTCCAATCTAACCTTTGAAGAAATGGGTAAGCACTTTGAGAAATGCCCTCCTGGTATTTTATCCAAAGCAGCAAATGTTCAACAACATGTGTAGTGGTTTTATATTTATTGGCATTATTTTCAACATGGTTATTGACCATTCAGTGTGCCTGCAGTATTCACTTCTGACCACAATCGTATATGACTTCCGGTTTTCTGCGGGATTTCCTTCACTGAGACCTACTATTAATGGGCTGTGTGCATGTCTTGTCTATAATTGAGATTTTTATAATCCAATAGATGTTTTTACACAGGCCCCTAGGTTTTATGCTCCTTGGACCACTCTATCTCATGATATAGGGTGCCTTTCAGGCCAAGTTATACCCAAAATCAGCCTGATTTCTATGTCTCTGTCCGAGGACACCGCCCTCTTCATCTTTGAGTCAGTTTCATGACAAGCAGTGCCTCTAGGACCATCAAATTTGGCATGGATATTCTTTTGATCTTGCTCTATATGGTGTAAGTGTCCTTGTTGTAGTTTACTCTGGATATAATTGACAAATTATGAAAAATTGTAGAAAAATACATAAAAATCACTGCAAAAAGTACACAATATTCACATGCCATGCCTGGGAAGATTTGTGAGAGTACATAACATGGATACTGGGTTATACAATACTACATTTCTAGATGATTTCAAAGAAATGTCCCAAAATATTATACCCTGGATAGTTTCCTTGAAGCGGTAGATATACCATTTGCGGTGTCAGTGCCTAACTTAACTAATACAGATGATATGTCAAAGCGCAAAAATAACCCCTCTCTGTACTACCTAGACTAGCTGCAAGTGGCCAATACTACACAGATATGATATGCATACCCTGTTAAGAATAAGGTAAAAAATAAATCGGGCCTATCAAAATAATCTGCACTATGCCAGTGGGCCTAGACTGAAATGAACCTGCAGCGCGGCCTGCAGACCACTCCGACAGCAATATAAACATGATTTTTCCTTGATTTTGGACACATTTTAGAGACCTATGAACATATTTTCCATAGAATTTGGCAAAACCAATCCTTCTCTAAATAATTAATATAGAAAAGAACTGATTTGAAGGGTTTTTTCCTTCTTCATGCTAATCCCCCATGTATGCTTTAGGTCTCACAGAAGGAATTGGTTCCGCACTATAATTTAATGTAGCGCGAAACGCGATAGCACCCATTGGAACATGTTCATTTTCTAAAAATCACCCCAGAATTAATAGATACATCTTTCCTTCATAATATAGGCTGACTTAAAATATGAATTGACCACGAAAATTTTGAGCACTGGACTATCGCGTAAAAACACCCTGATTCTGCCTAAATCTGCACTGAATAAAAAGTAGATTCACTATTTCCAATCTAACCTTTGAAGAAATGGGTAAGCACTTTGAGAAATGCCCTCCTGGTATTTTATCCAAAGCAGCAAATGTTCAACAACATGTGTAGTGGTTTTATATTTATTGGCATTATTTTCAACATGGTTATTGACCATTCAGTGTGCCTGCAGTATTCACTTCTGACCACAATCGTATATGACTTCCGGTTTTCTGCGGGATTTCCTTCACTGAGACCATTAGGACAAAACATCTAAGCATTCCGTGACACTTGTATGGTTACACTGCTAAGTGTGCTAGATACCCTGTAAAACACATGTAGCCCAGAAACATAGTTAGAATTGGGGTACCAACATCCAGTCTATCCAATAGACAGACAGACCCCTGCTCAACATAGCCTCACCAAACTAAACCAAACCAATTGACCGAACTAACATGCAAACTGAAAGACAGGAACCTTCCTGTATGCAACTGCGAAACCCTTTTGTAGACAGTTTGCACATCACTATCAGGTACCACAAAGAGGGTAGTGATTTTGAGTGCTAAGAATAGATTAGAATGTTTCGATAATTTGAGCTACCAATCTTTTAATGACAGTTTCCCAAATATTTGTACATGTATGTATATGAACAGTGGTAAATATTGAGGCAGGAGGCCGGGACAAAAATAAAGAAAACTCTTATTTTCAAGTTTCCTGAAATAAATTCATATCAATGTAATGTTGATTACCTCAACTTAGAATAAAACTAAATTTTGTCCTAAAAGCATAATAAATTTGACATCAGATATTCCCAGAAGGTACCAGATGAGTAGGATATATATTTAAGTCGTACATTACATTCATAAGTGTACCGAAAAAAACCCATAAAGGCATGGTTCTTAAGTAGCAAGGTTGTGCCATTAAAAAGGAAGGACAGATGGAGACTGCATCATTACCAATACCAAGTCATTCAGAAAGGTTGGGGAGGCATAATCGGGCTAAAAAATCTGCAAATTATTCTGTCTAAAGCATGATTCTGCAGTCATTCCAGGAAGCATCTCCCGCAATCACCAATCTGGATATTATGTAATTAGAAGGTCACTTCTTTACATGTCACCATCCCCCCCCCCCTAAAATGATGTCATTGGCTTCCAGTGAAGAGTACCTTACTCATGCAACCCTTGCAGTTTTTAATAGGGTTGCAGTCATGCATCGTGACCATTTAGGAATGATACTGGGAAGCAGCCCAGTCGAGCACACTTGCCAGTTCATCGTGGTGTCAGACAAATTCGGTATATTGTGTTAAACCTGTATCAGCTCAACGAAGTGATCAGGGAAAAAGGCCAGGGAAAAGTCACCAAAATGCATCTAGCTTGTGTTTGATTGGACACAAATCTCCCTGAGGGCATCCGAAAATTATTTCCAACTAGGGTATTCTGTTGTTGTTTTGTGTGTGTGCTTTTAGTTGTTGTTTTTAAGTTAATCTTTGATTTACAACCGATAACTTACAATAGTATTTGTAATTGCTGTTCTCATCAAGAACTTTGGTAGATATTTAGGTTTTAATGTTGGCAAGTCATATTCCACAACATTATAAACTGGTCGAGGAATGTGATAATTTCTTAGTCAGGGAGAGTCAGGGAAAGCGAGGGAATTTTAACCCTAGAATCTTGTGAAACACGTTTGTACGCCATGCCGATCCTCTAGTAGTTGCACTGAAAACATGGAAGATCCGAAACTAGTCAGCAGTGACCACTTTAGGTCCTCAAGTTGACGATATCTAAAACTACAGCTTTAGGTAGTGAAAATGAGTCATCAGGATGACAATACTGACAGTACAGAGTCATCATATTGACGACTCAGGTCGTCAGGATGACAACTTAAAGTCGTCATTTTGACTACCTAAAGTTGTATTTTTAAGTATCATCAACTTGAGGACCTAAAGTGGTCACCGCTGACTAGTTTTGGATCTTCCATGTTTTCAGTGTGATCATACTTGAAGGGTCAGCATTGTATACGCACCAGGGCTATATTCAGGCATCTTGGTGACCAAGGGTTATGATGCATGAATGCCCTTACAGGGTTAAAAGATTACTGATACACTGAAAACTTAAGCTTATACGATAGTCCTCTGTGCAGAGGACCTTGGGTCCTCTTTCAAAATTGATGACCTCAAGTCATCAATTTGAAGATGGGGTCATCATTTTGAAGACAATACTTTTTCCACCAGGGGGCCCCACTAAGCTGTAGTGTAATCTATATTTCATACTGTAGGTCATCCTATAGATAATTTTGTTAGTTAATAATGTACTTAACTACATCACTAATGTTGCAATAGCCATTTATATTTATGCTGGATAGGAAATACAGCAAGAAAGTTTGCTCAAGTAATTTGAAGGAAGTTATGGGGTCTCTATGTGCTTGAACACCTTTTATGTGTCTCAAGACTTACTTAGAAGTGCACAGACTGACCAGAAACTGTTGTTTACATATAATACCAGTCAATTGGCGTACCAGAAGGACAATACATCTAATAAAGGTCTGGCTATGGTGGGGTAGGGGGATTCTAAGGTTAATCTACTTACTATTTCATAATTAATGGAAATTAAAAATGAATGTCATTAAATTGACTACCCACACTTATCATATTGATTGCATAGCTTCATCATAAAAGGTCCTCAAATTGAGGATATTAGGACTTTAGTGAGGACCCGGTACTCCCCCAGGACCCATCAATTTGAGGGCCCAAAGTCCTCAAATTGAGGACCCAAAGTCCTCTTCACAGAGGACCTATTTCACCAACATGTTTTCAGTGTACACAGACGTCATTCTGCATCAGTTTTTGTCTGAGTGTCATGTGGTTTTTAGCAAACACAGGAGGAATGTTTGGACACAGGGTACTTTCCTCCTGTTTATGCGGACAGCTGACTGATGTTAACTCTGGCACTGGTCTCATCATCAACTGGGCCTCTACCTTGGCAGACTGAAGTCTTATTCGGAATTCCATATTTTTATAACCCCCAGCAGGACAGAGTGGGGGGAAAAGAGAAAAGGAAAATAATCTGATAATCCCTATTTTTTATAACTCCAGCAGAAAAGAGATAAATAACCTTTTACAACAGACAAATATGGACAAGTTAAATGGAGGACAATTTAAGGTTATCAATTTAGAATTCAATTATCAACCTTCTGATAGAGAGGGAGTTTGGGGGACAGGAGAGAAAATAAACCAAATTCAGAGTAGATACTGGCCGGGAAGCAAAAAACATGGAAAGCTGACAATATTTCGTCGTGACAGAATCTTTGGCTAGGAAAATCCTACTGTGAAGCAGTCATATATCATACATGTGCCCATGTATGTGGTCTATGTTAATATCTGCAAAACCTACCAAGAAGTGTTACTTTGTCTATTATTGTAGACGCTAACCCTGGAGGACCTGCAAATCGCTTATTAGGGCGTTATTGTGTCCTTTGCTCACCACTCTGCATGAATGCAGTGCTGGTGAGCAACGTGCAAGTGTACCATTCATACATTGTTGATGCACCCCTGAATAGTCAGTATGATGCTCCAGTGCTGGGCTGCGGAATGATGCATTAGTGCATCATGACCATAGAGGGACTTAAGCATGAAGATATCATGCAGTCCGGAAAGAGATAAACTTATAGTTGGGGAGTTCCATCCATAGGCCACAGGGAAGATGCTCAGAGCAATTCTGTTGAGGATGTAGCAACCTGGCCCACCCTGGAGGTCTTACATTGGTATAGTGGGTTAACTGGAAACTGAATTGTAGCTGGTGCTTATAAACATACTCGTTCACTAAGAACTAGCGTTCTATTCTACATGTGAATCAAAACAGTATCCTCCCAATAAACAGTTACATCTGCAAACTCAGAAGGGCATTTATTAATAATCAATGCCCATTTGTGATCATGGTGTATGGTTCAGCCCTGGTGATTAACTCGCCAGCAGCAAGAGCTAATGATCTGGAAGAAACTGCATGATGCACTAATGCAGTATGAATGATACACTGCTGTGCTAAATGTCAGTCTTCTCACAATACCCAGCGGTGTCTCTATTGTATCCAAAACATGATCTATAGTGTGATTGAGGAATGCAGCAGTTCCTTGAGGCATTGCCAGTGCCTAGTGCTATTGTAGGTGCTGATAATAATTGTGTGTTAATGTAATGTGTTGACCCCCTGACCTCAGTAGACCTCTGTAGACAGCACTGTCATCTAATGTGCCATGCCCTTCGTGGTCATGATGCATGAACGCAGCCCTGGGGTGTAACTCTGGTGAGTAACTCACCAGGGCTGTATTCATGCATCATGCTAGCTCTAAAAGGCTGATGCCCTCCTAAAGGGTCAGTAGGATAAATCAATGCAAGGGATAAGTATAAGTAAAGGTGGCTGGATAATATGAATATGTAGACACATAGCCTACAGTATGGCTAACCTACCCCAGGGCTAGCAGTCCCCCTCTTGGCAATCCTCACTAATTCTTCTTAATTCTGCCATTAACTCATGTTTCAAACCGAGCTAGCCAGAAAAGCATTAATGGATTTTACCATAGAAAATCATTTGTGGAAAGGCAAAACATTCCTGGGAAGGATACAGAGGAGCGGTCCTTTATTCAAATTGCCCTGTGGGTGTTAGGATTCCAGTCAGTCAATTTGGAAGTTCTTTGCCACAATGAGCCCGCTGGCTGTAACTATGTAATGGTGAATATACATGACCTTTTCCACATATCTCATGTCTGATTACCATTTAGGAACATTCCCTCCAACCTTAACACTCAAAAGGCCGGATGATGCCTCGGCTTCCCCATGCTCCTTTGTCATCATGATGTACCAAGTAAAGTGGTGAGAATGGAGAACTCATCGGTTCTCCATTGAAGGTACATCAAAGGGGCATGAAGCTGGCATGAATATAGCACTGACTATGCACCAGGGATGCATTCAGGCATATAATTAATGCATTATGCATTAATGCATTGATACGGCCCTTCATGGGTGAATTGACAGCATAGAGGGTGTGTAGTGGTTGTATGGTAATACTTAAGGGCCTTATTTAGGGCAAATCTAAAAGTAAAAACGAAAAGCATGATGAGGGGAACATTGTGCAATTATTGGGAAATAGAAACAGTGTATCTTGTCATACAGATGTGTGCCTTGTCATGAAGATATATGAGACATTAACTCTTCTGAGGCACAGGTCATGTGTAGGGTAAATCCACATTTACTATTTGTAGTAAATGGATATTTTCATATAGGGGTTTAAAAGGATGGGGTGTAATCTAACAGGTTCCATTGTTTCCAGGGGACAAGATGGCTGCCCTCATTGATGATGCATTACATCTCTATATGCACACTTGCATAATACAGTCGTCAATCAAATGTCATCGCACTCTGACTTGGGTCCCTGACAACAAATGTGTCAGTCCTTCTGGTCTGGCCCAGTGCAAACACTTTTTGGGTGAGAAATGAGGGAATGGGTTAGGAAAAACATGTGTAATATTTGGCACAAAGCATTTGTGTGGAAACCAGGGGCGGTTACGAATTCATGTATAGTGTCCTACTACTGGAGCAGCCCCTGCAGAGTTAAGTTACCACTAGGACATACAGTAGCAGTAGAACAAAGGGACGTGTATCAATCTTACATGGACTCTCTTGTTTCTATAGCATCTTTTTAAATTGCTTTACGCTAATACAGATCATCCGCCTTTTAATGGTTACAAGTACTGGACCTTGCCCACATTCAAGCACAATATCAAGCACTTGAAAACATTATCAAGCAAGCAGGTCTTGTCAAGAACATGTAAACAGTAGAGGTAGCTCAGTGTGTTCTAATTAATGAGTATAAAGTTACCGCATCACACATGGGGCTAGAAATCGAATCTCCCGCGGTTTATGGAGTATAGATGGTGGTGTATATATAACGTTGATTTTTTTTTTATCTCTCAGATATAGAGCACAGGTCATTTAACCCCACAAAGACCAGAACACTACACACACTATTTACCTTCATGGATACTCTACACATGTATATATCTGACAGGTAATGATGGTGACTGATGGTGTCTTGACATGTCAGCACTAAGGTGTTAGTGTGTCAGAGTTTTGTCTGCTTTCCCACTATAGGGAACGTTCAACAATTACGTCACTGCTGTGGGGGTGGGGTGGGGTCTTTGGGTTCCGCTATATGTTCCATACATAAACAGTGACAAAGGGGTGGGTGGGTCCTGAAAAATGCCTAAATAACAGTGACATAATTGTTGAACGTTTCCATAGACTATTTCCACCCACTTAAACACAGTAATCCTTCAAGGCTCATGCTTATCTGATGTTATGATACGCCAGGGGGTTATTTCAGTATCCCTTACGACAAAATAGGCCTCAAAATGTCACTAAAGCCACTGTGCACTGCTCATAGTGCCCAGCGCTAGTGCTACGACTGCTCTACCGGATCCTACATGGTGATGGCATAAGGACTAATCTTAGGGAGGAATCTCTGATAAACAGCTGGCCTTTCCACTGAGATATCTAAAGTGTCAGTGAATCTTTCAGCCATTCTGTCATATTGAAATGTGACCCAGTGCGTCCTTGTCGAGTCACTTAATCAATACAATCAGATTCAAAGCTTTTTTTATGTTGCCCCGCTCAAGAGTTGGGTTGTTTTCCTATGCCCTCCCAGAAATAAGAAGGTAATACACCAGTTAAAAGACAGTTAAAACTGCGTCCCATGGATAGTTGGAACCCTGCAAAAGTGTGCTAGCTTTAGGAAAGTTAGAATATAAATCATGTTCTACCATACTGAAGAAGGGAAAAAACAAATGGACAAACATGTTTTGTCGTTTTTTTTTCTCAAAAAAGCAAGAGATCTCTAGCAGTAACTTGACAGTCTTTTGATTATCATCCCCTCCCTGTTTCAATCCCCTCCATAAGGTCAGAAGCTGGGTGAAGGTCACTTAGCTCAGGTCAGCCTGGGGTCATTACATGTTGGCAATAAGCCCCCTTATGACTATATAATAACGAAGGAAACAAGCTGCAGATTTATAGTGGGTGATTTGGGTGTTGTCTCCCCAAACTAGACAAAGCACTCGTCATAACATGAATATGCAGTTGTGTGGTGGCATGAACATTATAGACAAGAGCTTGATATCTGACAAGGAGTTATTTATGTAGTGGATTCAGAAATAACATGTTGGTCTATCATGGATCTAAAATCTATTCATGTTGGTATGTGACCTTTTTTGTGTTCATCAAATTTATTTCATAATTCTTGGATTTAATGGAGATTATTATAGTCATGTTTACAGATGTACCTCAGCATAAACTTTTGCCCAAGGGTGCTCCACTGTGAAAAAAATCATTGCAATATCTGGAGCGCCAAATAGAGATCCTTTTAAATGGAAGTTCTTCACATAGGTCATAACTGAAGGGTGCATGGAAGTGTACGTAACGGCGCCGACCAGTCGTGGTGTGAGTCTCACTCCTTCAGTCTATCCCACACCCTAAGGCAGCCCACCTGCCAAAAGGTAATAACCCACAGGTAATAAATAACGCCCAGGTAAACAGAATGTAGTGGTTATGATGAGGCCTGGCCTTCATCCAATTCATAATCACAGGTTTAACACCTAAGGCTGTAACAGTGATGGATTCAGGATTTGAGGAAGGACAGCAACCCAATTCATTTCAACACAAAGTCTGAGGTCATTTTTTCCATACAATGATTACTGAAAATTGTATTTCCTATATAGCTTGTATTATTCTGATTGTTGATATACATATATGTAATTGTATACAAGGTAATTGACAACTGGTTGTTTCATGTCTTTCAGCCTCCTGAGGGAGCAGTGGAGTGTCCAGAGTCTCCCAACATGGACCAAACCCTGCGCGATGAGAACAACTTCATCCTGAACGTCTCACAGTTCTTCAACCAAGAGGTCATCAGTGATGTTATCCTCAAGATCAATGACCAAAAGTACTTCGGCCATAAGTTTGTCCTGGCCAAGTCGAGTGATGTTTTTCGGACGATGCTCTATGAGCGCAACTGGGCTCAGAGCACTAAGGAAGAGGTGGAGCTAAGTGAGACCCCCGAATGTGCTGCAGTGTTTGAACTCTTCTTGCGCTACTTATATACAGCAGAGGTGTCTATCAGTATACCCACAGCAGTGGGCATTCTCTGCCTGGCTGACAAGTACAATGTGGACTCTCTGAAGGAGCTCTGCACTTCCTACATGGTTCTCAACAGTCGCAGCCCAAAAGTCCGAAATGCGCTCAACTGGTATTCATGGGCTAAGGCGCTACACCTCGAGCAGCTCATTGAGCAGTGCACTAAAACCATAGCTTGGAACTGCCAGGATATCATCAGCTCTCCAGAGTGGCTCAACATGGACATTGAGTTTGTCATTGACATGCTGGTCAGCTCGGAGCTAGTGGTGCACAACGAATATGTCCTACTCGAGGCGGTGACGCGTTGGCTGCTTCATGACCCCCATCTCCCAGCCTTGGCAAGTAACTGTCATAAACTACTTCCACTGATGCGCTTTCCTCTCCTGCTTGCCCAACAGCTCTACAACATTGAGCAGAGTGAGATAGCAAATCGCCCAGAGAGCCGGGAGCTACTCCAGAACCTGCTCAGCCAGGCATATCGCTTTCGAGCACTCTGCCCCTATCAACACCAGTTAGGGGTGAGCTTCACGGAGCCTTGCTACACCCCAAGGGACTACCTGGATCTTGCAGTAGACACAGTCCGGATGCAAAATGCGCTTAGATTTGGCATCCAGGTGGATGTCAAGATGTACCGTGGGGCCGTACCAGTCGAAGTCCGTGAAGGTGACTGGAAGATTACCTACAGGAAGCCTCAGAATGACAACTGGTCTCTGCAGTTCTATTGCCATGAGACTGCCCTCATTAATAATGAGGCTCGCTTCCAGGCTACTGTGGTGGTCAACAACGAGCATGACAAGGTGATTCAAGTACAACGGGAGCCTGTCGCAGTGCTCAATCGGGGCATGAACCTCACCCTTTCTATTGCCATAGAGGACTCAGAGCAGGCACGCAACATGGTCATTTTACTCAAACCTGTACCTTCATAGTAAGAACATAGGCACCTTAAATGGAAATATATAGATGGTTTATCATTCACTAGGCTAAGTCCTTGGGATGAAGCTGCCTGCATTACTGAGACCCTAGATATAGGCCAGTAGTGGGATACCTTTGGGAACAATAAGATTATTCCCAGGTATTCACGCCTGAATTCCAAGAGTGTGTTATCTTGCATTGTACTATTTGGCATCACCTGTGGAATCCAAAAGCTGCACATACAGTGCAGAAGCCAATGGATTAGGTAGTATTTTTTTTATTTCAAAGAAGGGCATGCATGACACTAAATTATCTGTATTTGCAAAATTTGACAAATGTGGCACTATGACTATAATAGTTAACATACCTTAAAGTCTTGACAATGACAGTAAAGTGTTCACAATGGAATATGCCCTTCTTGTTTTTGTTTCGCATCCATGCCTAATGAAGGTCTGCAATGTATAATACACAAATGATCACAATGCTGTCAACATAGAGAAGTGTGCTACCACACACCCGCTGTGCGGCTTCATGGTAGATTTATCAGAGCTCTACCCTTACATTGAGAATCTATATATCATAAACATTATTTGAACCAATATCAAAATGGAGTCAGGTCGATGGAGTTTACTCCTCTCAATACTGCTCATGGATTTAAGGATTATATATCTGAAACTTATACACAATCTGCCAAGCTTTCCCAAAATATATGTTCTAGGGACAAGCCTCAGGTCCATGCTCTTTAGCATGGGGCTGCATCATTGTAGATGACCAGGAGTGTATTTAATATTAAATATGGTATTTTTCTATCTGGTAAAAAAGGCTATAAAAGTTGCTACTTTGTGAGATGGTAATCAATGTGTCTTGTGTGAGTGTGTATCAAGCTTTGATGTGGTTCACATAATTATGTTGCATGATATCATAAACAGAGACAGTAGACTGAAATTCTAGGGTTTTAGTTTGGACCGTTAGAGAAGGTAGAGATGCCTCTTCATCTATTTTAGAAAAGTTAGTATGTTTCAATGTGTGAAAACCACTAAAGATTCAAGCTGCAACAAGCTCTTTTCTCTGCAACTGGTGCTGCTGCTGCCACAGTGCAGTCTATGACTTGTATCATCTATTTGTCTCTTACTTTAATCTCCTCGTATAAGGCACATCCCGTGTATAAGGCGTACCCTGAGTTGAAATAAAATCTGTACCTAGCGCCTGAAGTTTGAAAATGTACATTACATATACCACAATCTAGAGGACATGCTTCAGTTGCGAGAGATTACCGTATATATAATGTATATTTTGAGATGACTGAAGATTATCTGAAGGTTGTGGAAAATTTGCTGAGTTACAGGAACACCAATTTGGTACTTCTAGAAATTGAGAGGATCCCAACAACTCTGTATAGACTGTGTAATGATCACAAATATTTATTGATATCTTTAACTATGACCAAAACCTGATTTTCTGATGTTATGAGTTTGTCATCATTATTAATCATTCCATAAAGTGATAATTTAACAAGTAATTTATGTTTCACATTATTGTGTTTCAGATGACATTGAATCTAATAACCTCTTGTTCAATTCTTTTTCTTTTTAAGTCATATTGAATATTTTTGTAACTGAAATCCACATGAGTTGTTGCAGATTGTATGCCATGACCATTAATGCAAGGGTATAATTTTTCATGCTTTGTTGTGTGTAGCCTATGTTCTATGATTATGCCAGTGGGTGTTCATAAACTTTCCTCTATAATTTAATGATATTTAATATATAAGGAATATAGTATGTGTATGCTTACATAGTTTTGGTTTGGTTGCACTCTCAAGAATTGAACGTGTTTTTATAGATAAGTTCCTACTAAGTGATATCTTCCCAAATGATAAATGTTAGATTTAAAACAATTTCTACAAAAATGAGACCAAAAATATCATTGTACTCTCCCACCAGTTTGCTTCCAATAATGGTGTGCTTAATCGCTGAGTAGCTCATTGCACTATGTTAGTTTGTTGTCAGTTTATAAATCATGAAAGTTTTCCCTCTTGTTAAATCCTTTGAAGTGAGGTTTAGACAATTATTCATATCATATTTATGTAATTATAAAACAGAAGGTAGTTTAATTCAGTTTACACAAAGCTTATTCCACCCAGACTGATACCCATGCACAATGGTCAAATTCCTCCTAAGCCAGGAAAAACTCTATCCGGTAGTAAATATTTCCAATGCTATCAATGCGCTGTGGATGCAATTTGATCATCAGCACATACAGGACTGTGTCCTATATTCCTGTAATTAATCCTACTATCGTGGATATGTGTCATAGTGCAATACTCTGTCAGCGGATAGCAATACAAATGTATGGTATATGTTGTTGCACTTGAGATACCAAATAACTGTATTGTCGTGATATATAGCTCTGGGTGTTGAATGTGCACCGGCCTTGTATAAACCCTATGGGTGGAACGGATTGAAAGATCGCTTAGGCACTAAAAACAGACTTTGAATGAGCATCTGTTTTGTAAACGGGTCAAGTAAAGTCAGTGTTCCAAATCTGTAGGCACCGGGGTGCTAGAGCGCAATGACACAGTATGTCACGCATGAGGATTATATCATGAATTATTTGATATTTACAGAGAAGAGTCTAGCACTTCACTTGTTCACTTTGGTAGTATGTGATATCTGTGGTGATGTGTTCACAGTAGAAAGGGCTTTGTCAACTGTTATATGACAAAAGAAGAGAAAGTAGATTTCTGTAAGAAAATTGTCATTATCATATACAAAAATCCCAGAGAAAAAATGGAAGAATTTCTTAGGGCATCTCGGGAAGAATTTTCTTGTTTTGATGTTGTATTGTTACCAGGAAATGACTTGTGTACAATACAAGAAGTTAATACTACTTTCAAAGGTCAACTGACAAGAGTGTATTCAAGATGGTGCACATTCCTATGTCTGTTCTGGGTCGATATCAAAGGCATGTATACCACTTTCCTATCTACTTGATAATGAACCTTTCAGCTAGGTAGTTGGGACATCACTGCTAATAAGGAGTTGGTGTGATGGCACTTACATTTGATGCAGCTTTTCAGTCTTTCTTTTCCATGCATACATATTTATATAAAGCTGTAGATACCATGATAGTCCTTCTTTGTATGACCCTTTTGAGTTGATGTAGTTGTATTAAGCACAAGTGATATATCCCTTTATGTATGAACCCCTTAGACATCAGTCCACCCAGTATCTGTAGCCACCCAAACAGGCTGACAGTAGATTAGATGGGTATTATAGGCTTTGGCCGTTCACAGTGGATGACTTATATTATTCCTCAGGTTGTTCCATATCACACCTCTTGCCAGCCAGAATGAAGCAAATACCGCAAACTTCTTTTTCACATGTATCCGCAGCAATATGATGATCATGGTCGAAACCCGGTACATGTCTTATCGAATGGTCGATATCCAATGGTCGATTTGTTTGAGAACAAATGCTCTGGAACCCGCAGCCCAAAGCCATTTTATGGCAGTAAAAAGTCAGTTTTACCTCGCGATGCCTTAATAGCACGGATATGTACTACATAAGGCACATTCTTCAAACATCGTTTACAGTCAATATCTTTGGAAATGTCAATTCAAATATGCACCATTATTTATTCCTTCTAGCAGTATATGGACTTAAAACCTGGCATAAATGCAGCTTGTGGCTTTAGCTGATACAGGCTGGGGATGATTTCTGATCTAGTTGTTTTAAAACAGTGTATGAGTGATTTGTGTATGTGAAACTTTATTATGATATACCAAATATAGGTATGTATTATTTTATTTGTTTATTTGCACACAGCTTCATCGTAATATTTATTCAATGTGTCTAAGAGTTTTGAATAAAATAAAACTGAAAGAAAGTGTTCCAAGTTTATTTTACATTTCCTTTAAAAATACAAGTGCTTGGCCTGGGCGTAAGTAAAAATAAGATCATATTTTGTTGACGCTACCACTATTCCTTTTGCAGGGATCTTGTGGATTATTAAGAAAATTATATTACAAAATCTAGAATAATCCCCATTCATTCAAGAGAAATTCCTTAACATATATGGAAGCTTTAGCTTTGAAAAATAACTCTAAGAAACTATTGCCAACCAGACTCCTCCCCATGTAGTGACAAAATATCAGCTAGTATGGAATGTAATACCGGTAGAAGATATCATTTACATGTTCTGGGGAGATGTCAAAGGTCCTATCCTGTCTGAATGATGCTGCCACCTGGTGTGAGATATCTACACTTCTAGCAGGTCTCACAAACCTATCAGTTATTTTACCTATTCTGAGATGAGGCCAAACAATTTAAAGCAAGTACTCAAAACGTATTAGCCTAGTAAACACAAAACTTAGTCCAACGTAGCACATTGGTATATATCAAATGTTGGATTGACTGGTTACATTGGGTGAACGTTTAAATGACGTCCTCTCGACCTCCATAAGCATAAATTCACACACACAATTTCACAAAATAAGGTCATTTATTTTCCAAACACTGTAATCAGGAAAGATGTACCATTGAGATAAAAAAAAATGAGGTATACTTTATATATTACCAGAATCAATAATCAGCAGGGAAATGTAGAAATATATGGCTAAAGATGCCAAAGAATTGTCAAATAAATCAGTTTTCTGTTTGAGGACCATTGCTTAAAATGTTTTGCAGAATCATCTTATGACGATAAGACGACTTCACAAAAGCCTTTGCACGATCATCAGTTTTGCATGAAAAAGGAAAACATTTTCACTGAACTCAACTATCACATATCACAGTAACTGGTTCCATACCTGAGTAAATATATATTCAATGAAGACTTCTCATTAAGCTACCTTAATGTAAACGCTCCATACTTACAGATACGTACAAATCGTACCTTCTAATTTGAGCAATATCAGATAAAATCCCCGGTAGAGATAATAATGTAAGGACAGTACATATATTCACATCACAGAGTTTGGTCATATTTTGCTTCAAGCAAAAATCTAATCTACAGTGTCATGACAAATGTATGTATTTTTAATTCTCGTTTGCAGAAACCACTGTAATACTTGCGAATTATATCTCTATAGAACGCAAGGTTAAAAACAGACCTATATTCACAGATGGGTCAGTCATGACCTGCCTTGTTGTTAATGAAAGATGACTATGAAATCTAGTTTTTTTCTATATCCATATGGCTTCTTCCCTAATTTGAACAAACTCAGAATGGGTGGGTCAATCTCCTCATAAGGATTTCCATCACTTCACAATTATATTTTAGAGAAGAGAAAAAATACACTAATGCAGTAAAATATCAGAACAATCGAACTTTTAAAAATAGACATGAGAAAATACGACGATTTGAGATGATACTGCCAATATATTCTTGATCATGAACACCATAAATTTTCAGCGATCTACAAAAGTTTTATCCAACCCTTGAAGAGCTGTATTGTATTTTGATATTCTCTCATAGACATGGTGCATAAATGAAGCCATGTTGAAGAACTCACCAGTATACCACTTATGCATCACATACCCTATCTCAGGATACCCTATCACCAATGGGGCTGTGTACAAATGACGTCATGCAGGAGGGGGGAGGGGGGGTCCCACTCCCCATGACCAAGCATGACAAGGGGGGGGAGGGGGGGTCATGGGCTGTATGACATCATGTCATCAAAAAATCACAAGTTGCTTAAGTTTTAACAAGAAAAAAAGATTTGTAAAGGTAGGGAAGCTTAATGCATTCATCTGATATGAAATACCAATACAGGCATGCTTTCCTCAGACATCCCACTCAAAGAGTATCACTCCCATCAATGTCAGTGTTGGTTGACTAGGCCTACACTATCCTACCTCTAACCCAGGCCCCGTAACACTTTGAAATACCCTTTTAGTTGGACACTTTTTACCATACATAGGACCCTATGTATAGGTTGATCCTTGCAGGTAAGAAGCTCCCTGACCATGAGAATTTGGTAGAAAGCTTCAAAATGACCCAAATTCTATTCTATATGATATATTTCACAATTCAAAAACCCATTGGTAACTTAAGGATTTCTCATTACTTATCAACGGGCCCAAGGGCAGTCTATACGAAAAGTTTCCCCCAACAGGCCATTCTGTCCTGCAGACATTATTGTTCTGCAGGCTCGGACTGATTTTGGCAGTACTGGATTCCTCAAGAACACAAGGTCTTGAGATTACAGTCAGTCATTCGGTCCCACAGTCTGGTCATTTCTGCAGGCCCGGCAGCAATTTTCACAGCAATGGCCTTGGTCCCACATGTTTTATGGACTGCGAAGGGTGCAGTAGATTTCCATGCAGAGGTGCAGAAAATTTTCTAACCCCTTCCCTTTGGACAGGTTGCAATTTCCCAGGTCACCCCCCTTGTTCTACAATAATTCACAGGCTTTCCTACTGAAAAGGCATGATATCTTTTTGACCCCTCCCCCACCTTGAGGTGTCAAAATCATTTCTCCCTTGGAAACAAACAACCTTACTCTCCTTTGTCTGAATGAGACTCTAGGGGCTATGCCTTATATGCAGGTTCTACAGTAAAAACTGACTGCTTTGTATGTCTGATTGCAATTGATGGTCTTCTGACAATTTGATCCTTTTCTTTTATCATATATTAGACTATTGATCTAGACAGGATTTTTTTTCAGGATATTTTGTGACAGGAAATACTTGTGTATGATCAATACCATAGGCATAGTACTCTGTGTATAAGGCACGGAAATTCAATCCACATATATAGGGACCCATAAGCTGATGCTGACAGTGTTCGGGATGTTTTTCTGTTCATTAATTTTGTTGATCAGTGCTAGTTCATCTGTTTTATGTTACATGTATCCTTGATTGCCAATTCACACCCATTATGTCCCTTTGAACCATTTCAATTTGTTTATCTAGGCTGTACACTATTCATGCACTTTGGGCGGGGGGGGGGGGGGTTTACTGCATGACGTCATATTAAGGGGGGGTCAAGTGTTGTATGACGAAACATGACAATGGGGGGAGGGGGGGTCAAAAATGTTCCAAAAAAGCATGACGTCATTTGTACACAGCCCCAATGCAGTGCATGCGGGCTACCGTATGGTGCTGCATTAGCACATCATGATGACATAGAAATTCAAATCTTTAATACATGGTCCCAGGGATATACACAGAGTTAAAGATTTAAGATAGAGTTGGCCTCTTCAAGTACCTGTGACACAGAGCACATCTGAACCCGGACTTTCCAATCTAATGCCACACTGTCAGTGTCGCTTCTCTCATTGTCCTCTGTCATGGGTCTAGACCCCTAAAATCGAGAGTGTGACATGGTCTTTTCTTAAAATCGACAAAGGACATGGGGCCTCTAGGGACAAGGACATGGGACAAAAAAGATAGTGACAGGGGACATGGACTTTTTTTTTTTAAATCGACATGTGACATGGAGCTTAGTGACAAGGACAGAGGAAAATACAAATTTAGTGACATTTGACATGGGCTTTTCTTAAAATCGACAAGGGACATTGGGACCCCCATCTAGACCCCCTCTGTCCCTAGGTCCACCCTGCACAGCACTGATTTTTTGGTCAATGGTGAGTTTCCCTTCACTTAAGTCACACTTTGTTGCAGAAAGTATCTTTGGGGATTCCCAGCAAAGAACAGTAGCTGACTAGTCAGAGCTGATGTGGCTTTCCTTATGCCCTGCAGGTTGGGCGGGCGACTGCTGTGAGTAATGCAGCTGAGTGTTGGGTAGGTAGAGGTCGTGGCCGTTAGGGGATGGGTCTGGGGTAGGGAAGTGATCAGGGCCTGGGTTAATATTTAGTAAAGCTGTTGGTAGGACTTCAGTTTTCTGCAACATAGGTACTTTGGAACTGGGCATTGTTGCATGAAATATAAGTTGATAGGCCATTGTTCCTATAAGGTGCTGGGTTTGTTGGCAGGTTCCAGCATCTATTATTCTGATACAGGCGCAACCTGTGAGGATTTACAGTAACAATGCCTGCAGCACCCCCTAGGAGCAGCCACAGGGGACACACAGGAGTGGTTCCCTGTGAGCAGGACTGAGTCAGTTGGTTCCTTGGTTTTGGTTGATGCAGAAGCACCCCAGAATCCCAAGGGCTGACTGACCATACTACAGACTACACACCTAGACCTGTGAGTATAACACACATATAAATATTACATTGGTGCCAGCAGTGTGCTGTTCTTATCCATGTGGATATAGTCAATTCTTTGTGGATTGGCTCATTCTGTGTCTGTTTCAGTCATTTCTGAGTGGTTTCATATACACTTTGGGTCCTTCTAGTCTTATCTTTGGATATCACAGGATTCTCATAATCTGACATAGGGAGGAGTTAGGATTGTTCCCTGGGTCTATTGTTAGATGTTGACAATATTCCTTTGGTTCATTTCCTGGTGATTACAGGGTTCTAGGTCTATGCCTATGGGCATACCATGTTAATTGATTGTTAGCTTCACACACATATAGTGTGTTGCTTTGTGTTGGGACCCATGTGGGTATAGCCCTCCAGGGCTGACACCACATGGGTTGGGTGTTGGGTGTATACAGTGATACACATAGCTAGGAGATAGAGAGCCTTCATGTTACATAGGCTAGCCATTATATACCATTACCCACTGTTTTAAAGGTCTTCTAGGTGGGTGTAGAGTTGAAGTTTATATTTGTATGAGTTGCACTACATGCATAGATAGCATCTAGTGTGCTTTGTGAGTAGAATCTGTGGAGAGGACCACTTGGCTACCCCCCCCCCTCTCAGTGTGAAGTCCTGGATACATGTACATGTATGCTGCATAGTGGGAAAAGGGGCTCTACCCTATTGCAAACAAAACAAAATCCAGGCCTATTCAGGTGTGGTCTTTAGTCATTTCTGTGCAGTTATATATAGATTTGGTTCTCTTATACTGTCTTTGGCTATACCAGGATTCTTTTGTTTGAGCACAGAGGTTATATCAGCTTTAATCTTCCAGGCTGACTGTCAGACACTGGAGGCACCCTGACTTGACAACTCTCATAATCAGTTATCCCTTTAATGTTAATTTCTGGTTTGGAGGTTGTGTTTTGTGGGACAGATATTCTCACAGTGGGATTGGGATCCACATGGCTGTTGCCTTCCTAGGGTATGCACCACATGGGTCAGATAGATAAAGGGGGAGAGAGGAAAGATAAGTGAGAGGGGCTCCCACCCTACATTCAGTTGTTTTTATCCCTATCTTACTGGGGTAGGTCAACTCTACAGGCAGAATTCCTTGTTACAGAGATATCATTCTATATATCATTGTAAGCTATTTGCATGTCTAGTCCAGGCTGTAGCATATTGTATAAGATTTTGTGGATTTGCCTTTCCTGTAATTACTGGGGCAGTCATATCTCTGAAGGCTGCAACTCTATGTGAAATAGGGTAATATTTCAATAGTTTCAAATAGTTTCTATTGGAAATCATATTGCAATTTTAAGATTCCTTCAGTGCAGTGGGTGCACATCCTCTTTCCTAGGAATTACCCCAATCATCCTGACCACAGAGGGGTTTCATACCTTGTCACTCCTTCTCAGTATACACAACCCATCCACCACAGGAAGTGTGTGACCAGTACACAGGGTGAGTCTGTGTTTCACTGAAACTCAATAAATCCACACCCACACTGGAAGCAGCTCTGTGACACACCCACTTACTCTGGGTGCACTCAAGCTGTATATACCCTGACCTCCTCCTGTAACTGTGTCACTAAGTCACCAAGTGTTGATGACATATACAGCCACAAGCAGCACTATATTTGTAAACTATACACTGTTTAGACCCAACTTGCTTTCTTGAATATTGATGCCATTACCATTATTGCTGATTCTTTCACTGTGATCTATTAACATGAATCCATTGAAACTCTAAGCTGCATATGTATACTTTGTACAGCCTTAGCTGACACTTGTTTCTGTCATTCAGTAGAACTGTGTACTCTGGGTGTTTGTCAAAGAAGTTCTAGATACTTATCATTATAGCCAGATTATACTGTTCTGTCCAATTTTCACAGCAGTCACTTATACCTATACTGTGTCTAGCCCTAAGTAGCAATTCTTACACAGTATAGCAAGGCTCATTTCACATCTATGTATTGTTACCTGCCTTACCTTTCTCATTAAGGCAACCCTTTATTCTATACTGTGTTTAGCTCTAAGTGACACAGTCAGCTCATCTTATAAGTCAACTGTTTTTGAGTGGCAGATTATACTGTTCTGTCCAATTTTCACAGCAGTCACTTATACCTATACTGTGTCTAGCCCTAAGTAGCAATTCTTACACAGTATAGCAAGGCTCATTTCACATCTATGTATTGTTACCTGCCTTACCTTTCTCATTAAGGCAACCCTTTATTCTATACTGTGTTTAGCTCTAAGTGACACAGTCAGCTCATCTTATAAGTCAACTGTTTTTGAGTGGCAGATTATACTGTTCTGTCCAATTTTCACAGCAGTCACTTATACCTATACTGTGTCTAGCCCTAAGTAGCAATTCTTACACAGTATAGCAAGGCTCATTTCACATCTATGTATTGTTACCTGCCTTACCTTTCTCATTAAGGCAACCCTTTATTCTATACTGTGTTTAGCTCTAAGTGACACAGTCAGCTCATCTTATAAGTCAACTGTTTTTGAGTGGCACTTCGGATACTCTACTGTATACTAGTTGGCCATCATAGCCAATCTGTTGAGGCATCTGATTGACTATTGGGAGCTATATTGTGTTCAGTCCTTGCTGGCTCCTGCTATCAACTTTATCAGCACTTACAGTCATATCAGGCTCATTCACTGTTTCAATATCATCTATACTTAAATTAGCTTTAGGTGGTAGCTGTTTGTACCATTGCAACTTATGTGTACAGGCCATCCTCACATTCAGTATTACCTATACTTCATCCAGTTTAAGGTTGCATTTGTTTGGTGCTGATTTGTCTGGCCATCCTCATATTCAATATCAACTATATACTTCATTCAGCGCTTTGTGTTACAACATTGCATAATATAGAGATTACACCCTATGATAAGTATATGTCTTCAAGTCTCTTGGTTGATTAGTTGGGACTATACTGCATTCACTTCTAAGTGACATCTTTCAGTACCCAGCGTGTCTCTCCCATTGGGGTTTATGCATAATCCCATTTTGGTATTTTTGTTGAATTTAACACTATACTGCATTCAATCCAAGTTGATGTATCAGTCTCCTCATTATTGCTTGTAATCCCATCTGATTGGCCAGTGATACTTTGTCTAGTCTTAAGGAGAATTTCTTTGACACTTCTTCCACTGGGGTTATTCTATCTTAATCTTATTGTTGATTATTGCCACCTCCCTACCTATAGCATCAGCCATGGATATTAACGCTGCTTCCCTGGCTGAGCTGCAGTCCATCAAGGGAATTGGTCAGCAACGGGCTCAGCTTGTGATAGACTGTGTACGGACTCATGGGCCTTTCACTGACTTTCCCAGTATGACGCGACACTTGGACGCACAGGTCGTCTCTAGCCTGAAACAGGCCTTCGAAACTGGTCGAATAATTTGTGGGGTAACTAAACCATCTACAAACGTTGCTGGTTCTCAAGGGTCCCTAGACCTTCATGCTAGGTTATTGGATATGGAGGCTCGAAATAAGACAATGGAGGCTCAGAAAAGGGAGGCAGAGGATAAGCTTAGACTTGCGAATGAAAAAATACAGTCTCTAGAAAGCTCCAGTCAGTCTTCTAAGCTGACCCAGGCTGCAGCATCTTCCATTGTCATGCCGGCTACCTCATCTGATGAGGAGTTGTTGCGCTCCTTAAAAACGTTCACTGCCCTGTTTGAGACCAGGTTACAGTCCACCCCCAAAACTCTTGATACCGCGCAGGCCCCGCCACCTCGTACCAGTACCCCCAACAGTGCCAGGCTGCTGCCTCCTTTAGAGACACTGCATGACGTCATATTAAGGGGGGGTCAAGTGTTGTATGACGAAACATGACAATGGGGGGAGGGGGGGTCAAAAATGTTCCAAAAAAGCATGACGTCATTTGTACACAGCCCCAATGCAGTGCATGCGGGCTACCGTATGGTGCTGCATTAGCACATCATGATGACATAGAAATTCAAATCTTTAATACATGGTCCCAGGGATATACACAGAGTTAAAGATTTAAGATAGAGTTGGCCTCTTCAAGTACCTGTGACACAGAGCACATCTGAACCCGGACTTTCCAATCTAATGCCACACTGTCAGTGTCGCTTCTCTCATTGTCCTCTGTCATGGGTCTAGACCCCTAAAATCGAGAGTGTGACATGGTCTTTTCTTAAAATCGACAAAGGACATGGGGCCTCTAGGGACAAGGACATGGGACAAAAAAGATAGTGACAGGGGACATGGACTTTTTTTTTTTAAATCGACATGTGACATGGAGCTTAGTGACAAGGACAGAGGAAAATACAAATTTAGTGACATTTGACATGGGCTTTTCTTAAAATCGACAAGGGACATTGGGACCCCCATCTAGACCCCCTCTGTCCCTAGGTCCACCCTGCACAGCACTGATTTTTTGGTCAATGGTGAGTTTCCCTTCACTTAAGTCACACTTTGTTGCAGAAAGTATCTTTGGGGATTCCCAGCAAAGAACAGTAGCTGACTAGTCAGAGCTGATGTGGCTTTCCTTATGCCCTGCAGGTTGGGCGGGCGACTGCTGTGAGTAATGCAGCTGAGTGTTGGGTAGGTAGAGGTCGTGGCCGTTAGGGGATGGGTCTGGGGTAGGGAAGTGATCAGGGCCTGGGTTAATATTTAGTAAAGCTGTTGGTAGGACTTCAGTTTTCTGCAACATAGGTACTTTGGAACTGGGCATTGTTGCATGAAATATAAGTTGATAGGCCATTGTTCCTATAAGGTGCTGGGTTTGTTGGCAGGTTCCAGCATCTATTATTCTGATACAGGCGCAACCTGTGAGGATTTACAGTAACAATGCCTGCAGCACCCCCTAGGAGCAGCCACAGGGGACACACAGGAGTGGTTCCCTGTGAGCAGGACTGAGTCAGTTGGTTCCTTGGTTTTGGTTGATGCAGAAGCACCCCAGAATCCCAAGGGCTGACTGACCATACTACAGACTACACACCTAGACCTGTGAGTATAACACACATATAAATATTACATTGGTGCCAGCAGTGTGCTGTTCTTATCCATGTGGATATAGTCAATTCTTTGTGGATTGGCTCATTCTGTGTCTGTTTCAGTCATTTCTGAGTGGTTTCATATACACTTTGGGTCCTTCTAGTCTTATCTTTGGATATCACAGGATTCTCATAATCTGACATAGGGAGGAGTTAGGATTGTTCCCTGGGTCTATTGTTAGATGTTGACAATATTCCTTTGGTTCATTTCCTGGTGATTACAGGGTTCTAGGTCTATGCCTATGGGCATACCATGTTAATTGATTGTTAGCTTCACACACATATAGTGTGTTGCTTTGTGTTGGGACCCATGTGGGTATAGCCCTCCAGGGCTGACACCACATGGGTTGGGTGTTGGGTGTATACAGTGATACACATAGCTAGGAGATAGAGAGCCTTCATGTTACATAGGCTAGCCATTATATACCATTACCCACTGTTTTAAAGGTCTTCTAGGTGGGTGTAGAGTTGAAGTTTATATTTGTATGAGTTGCACTACATGCATAGATAGCATCTAGTGTGCTTTGTGAGTAGAATCTGTGGAGAGGACCACTTGGCTACCCCCCCCCCCTCTCAGTGTGAAGTCCTGGATACATGTACATGTATGCTGCATAGTGGGAAAAGGGGCTCTACCCTATTGCAAACAAAACAAAATCCAGGCCTATTCAGGTGTGGTCTTTAGTCATTTCTGTGCAGTTATATATAGATTTGGTTCTCTTATACTGTCTTTGGCTATACCAGGATTCTTTTGTTTGAGCACAGAGGTTATATCAGCTTTAATCTTCCAGGCTGACTGTCAGACACTGGAGGCACCCTGACTTGACAACTCTCATAATCAGTTATCCCTTTAATGTTAATTTCTGGTTTGGAGGTTGTGTTTTGTGGGACAGATATTCTCACAGTGGGATTGGGATCCACATGGCTGTTGCCTTCCTAGGGTATGCACCACATGGGTCAGATAGATAAAGGGGGAGAGAGGAAAGATAAGTGAGAGGGGCTCCCACCCTACATTCAGTTGTTTTTATCCCTATCTTACTGGGGTAGGTCAACTCTACAGGCAGAATTCCTTGTTACAGAGATATCATTCTATATATCATTGTAAGCTATTTGCATGTCTAGTCCAGGCTGTAGCATATTGTATAAGATTTTGTGGATTTGCCTTTCCTGTAATTACTGGGGCAGTCATATCTCTGAAGGCTGCAACTCTATGTGAAATAGGGTAATATTTCAATAGTTTCAAATAGTTTCTATTGGAAATCATATTGCAATTTTAAGATTCCTTCAGTGCAGTGGGTGCACATCCTCTTTCCTAGGAATTACCCCAATCATCCTGACCACAGAGGGGTTTCATACCTTGTCACTCCTTCTCAGTATACACAACCCATCCACCACAGGAAGTGTGTGACCAGTACACAGGGTGAGTCTGTGTTTCACTGAAACTCAATAAATCCACACCCACACTGGAAGCAGCTCTGTGACACACCCACTTACTCTGGGTGCACTCAAGCTGTATATACCCTGACCTCCTCCTGTAACTGTGTCACTAAGTCACCAGGTGTTGATGACATATACAGCCACAAGCAGCACTATATTTGTAAACTATACACTGTTTAGACCCAACTTGCTTTCTTGAATATTGATGCCATTACCATTATTGCTGATTCTTTCACTGTGATCTATTAACATGAATCCATTGAAACTCTAAGCTGCATATGTATACTTTGTACAGCCTTAGCTGACACTTGTTTCTGTCATTCAGTAGAACTGTGTACTCTGGGTGTTTGTCAAAGAAGTTCTAGATACTTATCATTATAGCCAGATTATACTGTTCTGTCCAATTTTCACAGCAGTCACTTATACCTATACTGTGTCTAGCCCTAAGTAGCAATTCTTACACAGTATAGCAAGGCTCATTTCACATCTATGTATTGTTACCTGCCTTACCTTTCTCATTAAGGCAACCCTTTATTCTATACTGTGTTTAGCTCTAAGTGACACAGTCAGCTCATCTTATAAGTCAACTGTTTTTGAGTGGCAGATTATACTGTTCTGTCCAATTTTCACAGCAGTCACTTATACCTATACTGTGTCTAGCCCTAAGTAGCAATTCTTACACAGTATAGCAAGGCTCATTTCACATCTATGTATTGTTACCTGCCTTACCTTTCTCATTAAGGCAACCCTTTATTCTATACTGTGTTTAGCTCTAAGTGACACAGTCAGCTCATCTTATAAGTCAACTGTTTTTGAGTGGCAGATTATACTGTTCTGTCCAATTTTCACAGCAGTCACTTATACCTATACTGTGTCTAGCCCTAAGTAGCAATTCTTACACAGTATAGCAAGGCTCATTTCACATCTATGTATTGTTACCTGCCTTACCTTTCTCATTAAGGCAACCCTTTATTCTATACTGTGTTTAGCTCTAAGTGACACAGTCAGCTCATCTTATAAGTCAACTGTTTTTGAGTGGCACTTCGGATACTCTACTGTATACTAGTTGGCCATCATAGCCAATCTGTTGAGGCATCTGATTGACTATTGGGAGCTATATTGTGTTCAGTCCTTGCTGGCTCCTGCTATCAACTTTATCAGCACTTACAGTCATATCAGGCTCATTCACTGTTTCAATATCATCTATACTTAAATTAGCTTTAGGTGGTAGCTGTTTGTACCATTGCAACTTATGTGTACAGGCCATCCTCACATTCAGTATTACCTATACTTCATCCAGTTTAAGGTTGCATTTGTTTGGTGCTGATTTGTCTGGCCATCCTCATATTCAATATCAACTATATACTTCATTCAGCGCTTTGTGTTACAACATTGCATAATATAGAGATTACACCCTATGATAAGTATATGTCTTCAAGTCTCTTGGTTGATTAGTTGGGACTATACTGCATTCACTTCTAAGTGACATCTTTCAGTACCCAGCGTGTCTCTCCCATTGGGGTTTATGCATAATCCCATTTTGGTATTTTTGTTGAATTTAACACTATACTGCATTCAATCCAAGTTGATGTATCAGTCTCCTCGTTATTGCTTGTAATCCCATCTGATTGGCCAGTGATACTTTGTCTAGTCTTAAGGAGAATTTCTTTGACACTTCTTCCACTGGGGTTATTCTATCTTAATCTTATTGTTGATTATTGCCACCTCCCTACCTATAGCATCAGCCATGGATATTAACGCTGCTTCCCTGGCTGAGCTGCAGTCCATCAAGGGAATTGGTCAGCAACGGGCTCAGCTTGTGATAGACTGTGTACGGACTCATGGGCCTTTCACTGACTTTCCCAGTATGACGCGACACTTGGACGCACAGGTCGTCTCTAGCCTGAAACAGGCCTTCGAAACTGGTCGAATAATTTGTGGGGTAACTAAACCATCTACAAACGTTGCTGGTTCTCAAGGGTCCCTAGACCTTCATGCTAGGTTATTGGATATGGAGGCTCGAAATAAGACAATGGAGGCTCAGAAAAGGGAGGCAAAGGATAAGCTTAGACTTGCGAATGAAAAAATACAGTCTCTAGAAAGCTCCAGTCAGTCTTCTAAGCTGACCCAGGCTGCAGCATCTTCCATTGTCATGCCGGCTACCTCATCTGATGAGGAGTTGTTGCGCTCCTTAAAAACGTTCACTGCCCTGTTTGAGACCAGGTTACAGTCCACCCCCAAAACTCTTGATACCGCGCAGGCCCCGCCACCTCGTACCAGTACCCCCAACAGTGCCAGGCTGCTGCCTCCTTTAGAGACACCTGTAACACATATGTCACCAGTCCGTGGTCCAGATGGTTACCAGCAGGTCAGGGATGCAGTTTATGTTCCTACCACTCGCAGGATACATACTGATCCTCCTGCTGACTCAAGTCTGAATGATCCACAGCATCTGCGGGGTAGGACTAACCAGAGGGGATCGCGGGCAAGATGTTCCTCTCCTCTATCTGAGTCAGATTCCACTTCATCGAGTAGCGATTCTAGCCCAGTCCCTCTATCTCGACAGTCTCAAAAACCACTGGGCAAGATACCTACATATGATGGCAACGTGAAGTGGCAGGTCTATTGTGAACAGTTTAAGCAGACTGTTGCAGGGTTCAGTGAGGAGGAGTCTCTCAGGTTGCTTGTCCAACATCTCCGAGATGATGCCCTTGAGTTTTTTGGGTCTCTACCTAAGTCCACAAGGCGAGACTATCGGAAACTTAGAAAGGCCTTGAAGGAACGCTTTGGGTCTCGAAATCAGCCAGAAACTGCAAGACGGGAGCTTCAGGCTCTCAAGCAGGAGACAGAGGAGTCTCTGGATGCATTTTCGCAACGCTGTCTGAATCTTGCTCGAGAAGGGTTTCATGGGGATTCAGAGCGGACAATTGAGAGGGCAGCCATGGATGCCTTCCTGCGGGGCTGCGCAGACCGTGGGGCAGCTCTTTCTGCAATTGACAATGGAGACCCTCCCAAGACCATGAAAGCAGCTATAAAAAGGGTCAGAAGTTCCATTCATAATACTAGATTTATATATGGAGACAAGAAGTTGAGGGGTGTTACCTTTGCACCCAGTGAAGACATGCCAACAGTCGCAAAGATTGAGCGGGGTACGCAAGATGCGGATTTGGAGGAAACTATCAGAAAGGTGCTAGTTAAGTACCTTGCTGAAGTCAGGGTCTCTCGTCCTCCAAGCCCCTACCCTGGCAGGCCTCCATCGCGTAGTCCTAGCCACAGTCCCAGCCGCAACCCTAGCAACAACGGGCCTTGCTTTAACTGTAAACAGCACGGCCACTTTGCTAGAGAGTGTCCAGTCCCCAAACCATTACAGGCTCCAGCCTCACCAAAGAAGTCGGAAAACTAGTTTGGGATGGGTGCAATGACCAACACCCATCCCTGCATCACAGTGGTCGTCCTCCCGAAGGTGCTTTGAAGCAGAAGAAAGCTGAGGTTCCAATCTCTGTTGCAGCTATAGACAGCAGCAGTACTTCAGCTAAAGGCCCTTGGGTGAGAAATGTTGAGTTTCGAGGGGGGAACAGCACCTGTGACCCACCTGAAAGTTTGATTTTGCCTATCATCATCAATGGCACACATACTGATGCTCTAGTGGATATTGGAGCCCAGGTCACAGTCATCAGTTCAAGATTCTTGCAGAATATGTCTGACCCTCCACAGGTCCTTGAAAAGGTTTTGTTGAAAGGTGCAGGGGTTTCCAGTCAGATGACTGGTCATTTTATGGATAAGGTCAGAGTTCAGATCAGTGGCTTGTCGTTTGGCTGGCATGTCTATGCAGCTCCAGTTTCAGACACGGTTATTCTTGGCTTGGACTTTCTAAAGGCAGTAGGAGCTACAATTGACCTATCCCAGGCAACTATCACCATCAGTGGGAAAGTCATGCCTGCCAAGTATAGGCAGACTAGCACTGGTGGGATATATGAAGTTGGGCAAGTAACTTGTGTAAAGAGAGTAGTACTCCCACCACATTCCACCAAGCAAGTGCTTGTCAACACAGGTGGAGTTCCCAGTTTACAGGGACAAGAGCGCCTACTCTGCCCAAAAGAGTTCCACCCAGAGGTCCTGTGTCCCCATACTTTACTCAATCAAAGTTGTACTGCAGTAGTTGAAGTCTCAAACATAGGTGACAAGTACATTAAGTTGAAACCTGGACAAAATATTGGTTCTTCTCAGGCAGCTAGTGTGTTAGATTCGCTGATGGATGTCTCAACAATACCAGCAAAACTGAGGCAGATTGCACTTGATAGTGAGCAAGGTTTAACCAGTGAGCATGAACTCAAGGCACTGGCTGACCGCACCCCTATTCACTTACAGGAATTGTTCTTCAGGTCAGCTTCGACCCTAACATACAGTCAGGCACAAGAAACTTCCCAAATCCTGACTGAATATCAAGCTGTGTTCTCCAAGGATGACACAGATCTTGGGTGCTTTTCAGCCATTAAGCACTCCATAGACACAGGTAGTGCTAAGCCCATCCGGCAACGGATGAGGAGAACACCTCTTGGGTTCCAGGAGGAAGAGGAGAAGCATCTGAAAAAGATGCTAGATGCAGGAGTGATCAAGCCATCCTCCTCAGCTTGGGCATCAGTGCCAGTACTTGTCAGGAAGAAAGATGGCTCAGTCCGTTGGTGCCTGGACTATCGGGCCCTTAATAATGTGACGGATAAGGATGCGTTCCCACTGCCAAGAATTGAGGAATGCCTTGACTCACTTGCTGGGAGCAGATATTACAGTACACTTGACATGAACTCAGGATATTGGCAAATTGAGCTCCAACCTCAAGATCAACATAAAACAGCGTTCATCACTAAATATGGGTTGTATGAATGGAATCGAATGGGGTTTGGTTTGTGCAATGCTCCAGCCACATTTCAGCGTGCAGTACAGCTGGTTCTTCATGGGATGCAATGGAGCAAAGTCTTGTCATACTTAGATGACGTTGTTGTTTTTGGGTCTAGTTTTCAGGAGGCAAGGGACAATCTAGTGGAGGCACTAGAACGCTTCAGGAGCTACAATCTGAAGCTGAAGCCAATGAAATGTAACTTGTTCCAGACCCAGGTGAAATTCCTTGGTCGGTTGGTTACTCCAGAGGGCATAGCTTTGGACTCTGAAAGCCTGGAGACCATTGATAAGTGGCCAAGGCCTAAAAATGTTAAAGAGGTGGAGTCCTTCCTTGGTTATGCAAATTACCATCGCGAATTCATTCCTCGGTTTGCTGAGATTGCAAAACCATTGCATGCCCTCACGGGCCCTAAAGCAGTGTTTCTATGGAATGAGAAGTGTGAACAAGCCTTCATCCTCCTCAAAAGTGCCTTACGCAATGCACCAGTACTACCGTATCCCAGCCTTGAACACAAGTTCATTCTTGACTGTGATGCTTCTGATACAGCTATTGCAGGAGAGCTTGGCCAAGTAGTTGATGGGCAGGTACGGATTATTGCCTTTAACAGCTTTGTCCTGACACCTGAACAGCGCAAGTACTGTACAACCCGCAAAGAGCTTCTGGCAGTGGTGAGAATGACTAGACAGTATCGACATTACCTGCTTGGTCGACCATTCTTGGTGAGGACAGACCACAACAGTCTTACCTGGTTAATGGGCTTCAAGAACATTCAGGGTCAGCTTGCTCGCTGGCTGCAAGAACTTTCAGAGTATGACATGTCCATAGTCCACAGGCCTGGGAAGAAGCATGTCAATGCAGATGCTCTTTCCAGGATACCTGACACACTGGATTACTGTGACTGTTACAGGGCAGGTTCATCCCCAGAGATGTTACCTTGTGGAGGCTGCCCATACTGTAGCCGAGCTCAGCAACAATGGGCAAGATTTGAGACTGAGGTAGATGATGTGGTACCACTTGCATTGCGTCCTATAGAGTTGTGGCCAGATGTGAGTGTGCAACAATTACCAGTCAGTGAAGAGCCCTTAACAATAAGAGCACTAGGAGTTCATTCTCATGAAAGTGATGCTGTGGATACTACACTTAGTGGCTACTCTAGCACAGAACTTCAGCAAAAGCAGCAGGAAGATCCTGATATTGGTCCCCTCATGCAGTGGAGAGAGTCAGGAGATGACCCTTCACAGGCAGCTCTGGCCCTCAGCAGTCCAGCTACCAAGTACTTCTGGGTATACCGGCATCAGCTTATCACAAGAGATGGTGTGCTCTATTACAAGTGGGAGTGCATTCCACATGGGAAACTTCTGCTCTTAGTCCCAAGAAGTCTGAGAGAGGAAGTGCTTGCATACTGTCATGATCATGCAACAGCAGGACACCTGGGACAGGAGAAAACTGTGGCCAGACTGAGGCATAACTTTATCTGGTTCCAGTGTCATTCGGACTGCTTGGAGTATGTGAAAACATGCTCAGTCTGCAACCAGAACAAAAAATTGTGCAGAACTCCAAGGGCTAAGTTGGGTGAATACCATGCTGGTGCCCCACTTGAACGGGTCCATCTAGATATACTTGGGCCATTACCCCAGTCAGCAGAGGGCAATGTCTATATTTTGGTCATAGTGGATCAATTCACTAAATGGGTTGAATGCTATCCGATCCCTGACCAAAAGGCAGAGCAAATTGCCACCAGATTCGTAAATGACTTTGTCTCAAGGTTTGGGTGTCCATGCCAGCTTCATACTGATCAGGGGAGGAACGTCGATGGCAATCTCATCCATGCCATTTGTGACCTGCTGAACATTAAGAAGACCAGGACGACCCCATACCGACCTGCTTCAAATGGTCAGGTAGAGAGGTACAACAGGACAATCCTCCAGATGATTCGATGTTTCCTGAAGGGTAGATCCTGTCAGTGGGATTCACATCTAGCAGTTCTGGCAGGAGCTCTGCGAGCTGTCCCACACAAACAAACTGGCTACAGCCCAAATATGATGATGCTCGGTAGGGAGGTGACCCAGCCTGAAGATATTGTGTTCGGCCTATCGGACCAGCAGAGTCCATACCTCTCTGGAGTGGACTATGTGCAAGGCCTCCGTGCCAATCTCGAAACTGTCCACACCTTGGCAAGAAAACATCTAGGCAAGACCCAGGCTAGACAAAAGCAGCGTTACGATCTGCAGGCACATGAAGTCAAGTACCAAGTAGGTGACTTTGTGTACATGAAAAACATGACCAGCAAGAAAGGTCAGAGCCCAAAGCTGCGCAAGGTGTGGAAGGGTCCCTACTTGGTTGAGAAAGTCATCTCTCCAGTCCTATTACAGCTCAAAGACAGGAAAAGGTCGCAGGTTGTTCATCACGATCGCCTTACAATATGCAAGGACAGGGCCATCCCCTTCTGGCTCAGGAGGCTACGCCATAAACTTCTTGAGGCTCAGTCAAACGATGGAGACTCGCAACAGATAGCTCACCATGATGATAGCCTACTCTGTGACCTAGACAGTAGTGAAGGTGGGCCAACAGCAGAGACAGGCAGTCGGGAGGTTCCTCGCAAAACTCCACCTGCGATGCAAGCTGAATCCATAGAAGATAGATCGGGTGAAAAACAGGTGTTGAACATGCAAGATTCCATATGTGGGGATGTTACAAGCACTCCAGTCAGGAGGTACTCCAGAAGAGGTAGACGGATTAAAATGCCAGCACGACTCTTAAGTGTGCTCCGTCGCCTCCCATCCATGTTAAAATAATATGGGCCTCCCCCCAGGCATAGTACCCAGGTGCCTGGGGGTAGAAGAAACATGATGCACCATGTTTTCTGCCTTTTCTGGTCTGTAAAACCATTGTCAGGCTGGGGCAGGCGCAAACTGGTACACCACTTCTGGGTTATAATTAGCCTCCTGGCTTACAACATCTCAGTCAGGAGGGCAGGGCAGAGATCATCGAAGACCTGTAGATCATGCCGCTTGAATGGATAACGCCATCGTCACCCATGTGGAGCTAATGGACATCAGGACATCACCACGGAACAAGAGCCATCAAGAGAAAACGGGGAGGAGTGTGAGGATTTACAGTAACAATGCCTGCAGCACCCCCTAGGAGCAGCCACAGGGGACACACAGGAGTGGTTCCCTGTGAGCAGGACTGAGTCAGTTGGTTCCTTGGTTTTGGTTGATGCAGAAGCACCCCAGAATCCCAAGGGCTGACTGACCATACTACAGACTACACACCTAGACCTGTGAGTATAACACACATATAAATATTACAAACCCACAATTTTGGACCTGACCCTGGTTTACACTTGGGCAAGGATTCTGAGAGAAGGCTGGACTCTGGTTTTGGGTTGGCAGTGGTGGATACTTCCAGTCATTGGTTGGCACGTTCGGAGTGAACCTGAAGTCATTACCCCTGCTAACTGCACTGTGGGTCGCTAAGAGCTCAACATCAGAGGTGGTCCATGTTGTGTTGTTCAGTGGTGGCGGTGGTGAGGAGGCTGCCCATCCTGTGGTCACACAAGGTATTTTAGCATCTGTGGGATTGTGCATGGGCACATGTGGGGACTGTGTGGAGAAATTACCATGCCGATGGTATCCTAATGACCATTGATATGGGATAGGTGTATAGGACATTGTAGGTGAATAGGACATTGTAGGTATATTCCCCCAATGATGGGACTGCTGCCACTCCTGTCCATATTGGTACCTCTCTCCTGGTGGCTGCAGCTTCTGAGATGGACCTTGTTGCTGACAATAGTGTTGCTGTTCCGCAAGCAGCTGGTCTAGGTCTTGTTTAACATCTTCTTGTATATGACCAATAGTCACAGAGCGTCGTCAAGTAGGTGGGATAGGGGGCTAAAAATAAATTTAGCAGTAAGGTAAACTCCTTTTGTGTGCTTAAGGTACATTATTTGGGCTATGGGCCCCATATATTGGGGAAGGTTAAATATATATCTTAGCATACCCACATGACAATAGCAAATTTCAGGGTTGTAGACGTGACCACACCCTTGTGTTAAATTGCCACAGCTCAGAGATACAGTAAGACAGAATATCCACACTAACATACAATATTCCTCTTACATCAAGGTATAAGTAATGCATGACAGTTATTGTTAAATATCAAGGACATTGTAATAAAACTACATGAATGGTCGTAGACGTGACCACGGTCGTAGACGTGCTCACACATTTCTATTCAATGCTATATCTCAGAGTTGGATTAAGATAGAATAATCTCATTAACCTTCAATGTCCCTTTCAAAATGAGGTTTAATTCACACATAACAACAACAGCCAGTATCATACCCCTTGCAAGAAAACTGTAGACCATTCCATGGTTGTAGACATGACCACAGTCGTAGACCTGACCACACCTGTACTTTTCTTATGACATCTCTGGTACTATGCACAATGTATCAACCAAACCTACAGGGCTTATTCCTTTCATATAGGGGTATAAGGCATACATAATAAGGATAGTTAAATATCAAAAACCTAGCAGCATGGCTGCATGCAGGGTTGTAGACATGACCACATGTAAACTACCCCGAAATCATATCATAGCCTCCAGGTCAAACAGTTCTACAGGTAGGTGCAATTTTTTTTTGTGTTCTAAATAGGTACATGTAAGGTAGACGTGACCACTCTGCAATTACACAAAATATTTAATGCTCCTAGTGTTCACCAAACATAATGCATGGACCCCCACCTATAACGAAAAAATTCTCTACCCTAGGGGGGATATACCAGGTGAAATGAATAAGGATTTTGCCCTTTATTTTGTTTTGTGTAGAAAGGGAAAAAATTTTGTTCCTATTTTTTAAAAATCACCCTTTTTGGCTGTTCAGACCCCTGTAGCTCTCTTAGTATGCTTCAAAGATAGGCAAAACTGTGGTTCCCCTTCAAACTTGAAGCCTTGACGACCAGAATACATGTTTAACACAACTACATCTATTATTTTGAAGAATCTATTGAAAGGGAGGCAAAGACAACCTACTTGACGACGATTCATGGCTATTGGTCATATGTGGCTTCTGTGCCTGCTCTACTTTCTTGATATTGCCCTTGGTAGGTTGACGACATCGTACATTGTGAGCTTTCCGTATCTGCAAGACTTTATCCTCATGACCAGAATTAGCTAACTGTCTGAATAGGCTGAACCTCCTACTGTAGAAGAATGTCTGAAATGAAAGTTCGCTTGGATGAATAAAATAATTAAGAGAAAGGATTGTGCATTGAATCACATTCCTGGGGGGTGTGTATCAGTCTACTTATAATTATCTACAGCCGTGTTTCATAGCACCTACACAAATGTGTGTTATCCCAGCAAATTGTCGTCATCTGTCGTCATGATTGGTCATCAATGGTGACTCCTTTTTGAGTGATAACTCATTCCGTCATATTTCGCCACTGTGTGTTAGACTCACGTGGCATAGCAATTGCTATTCCTGGTGATCTTGTGCTATAACGACGTCGTGTTCCATCTAGCGACATGGGTGAGCCACTTCACACAGGTTGACGAGGACTCACAACAATTTGCTGGGATGTGTCTGATATTGTAAAATCAAATGTTGATGCCCCCCTGGTAGAATTACCAATAGCACAGGCAATACGGCAGGTTTACATTAATTGATGATATTTCAACACAGCTATCTTTGAAAACAGATACATGGTTAGAGTCATTTCGAGGCCTAAAAGATTTTATTTTAGATATTCTGTCCCTACATAGCTCAGGCCTGAAAAATTGCTTTATTGAGGTAACAGGGTCAAAAGAACTAATAAGGGTAGATAACGGCCCATGAAAAATCTGGGAGCCTGTTGTCTTGTCATCAATAAGTAATAATTATAATGAACGGGTATAACAGGGTATAACTATGTGTGTATTTATTGTGTGCTAAATAAGAGAGTGTTATAGGAGTCCTGTGATGGGTTTGTAGCAGCTATGGAATGCAGCAGGCGATGATGGAGTTGGACAAGAATCGGCAAGGAGAATTCTGTAAGGGAAATTATATGTGTAAGCCAAGTACATGGCGAGTAAAGGTGTAGTGGGTTAGTGAGAAGCAGGTGAGGAGTTAGTATTGTGGGAGCTCTCGAGAAAGGAACACATACTCCTGGAGTAGACGGGGATGAAGCTGTTTAGTACTTAGTATTACACTTAGCCAATGTAAGAATGGATTAAGCAGGACCTCTATGGGACACATACCTCTCTAGGAGAACTGGGATTGTTTGGACATGAACTGTATGTATGATTAGACCGATGTCGTTGAAGCTGTTGTAGACTTGAGTGGAGCTGATAAAACAACTGTAACTGTGGATAAAGAGTGAACAATAAATAGTGACTTGTACTGGCGTCTTGGTGTTGGTTATAAGAATGGGCTAAGCCAACATCATACCACTAGAGTTAGTCTTCCCAATACACGAGACTAGTGGAGTGAACTACTAATATCTATACAAGTAAGACTACATCAATATACCCAATTACACAACCATACAGCCCACTGTCCTAATTGTCATTTGGATTTTTTGACTTTCAAACGTTTTACAGAAATTTCTTTTCGATTCTTTAATGAGTACCCAAATTATTCATTTTTTTAAGCACAACCAACAAGATTGTCTGGATGAGACATTAACAAGATATAATAGATTACGTCTAAAAATCCAGTCCTTAATTCCTTTCCGAAGCAAACTTGGTTTCAAGGTCAATAACCCAGTCTTTTTGTCTGTGTCTTTTTGCAGGCAAAAACTGGATTTTTGTGTCCATTTCTGGCTCTTCACCAAAGACCCTGTTATTGAACTATGATTGGTCAGTTTCTTTGTCTACCTCAGGTAGACTACTAATGAGTCACTGCTTGTCTACCTGAGGTAATGTATCAGTCGTCCAACGGCCGCTTTGCTGATCGCGTCGGCACAGGAGCACCTAGTGAGTGATTTCAGAACTAAAAATAGGGGCAATGCAATAGTTACAAACGATCCCACCAGGAAGGGGCACAGACTACAAGAATACAGCAATTGACCAGTCTTGTAACAGAATAGGGCTTACTTCCGACCATGAATATACAGTTTGTATACTGTATCCTCCCTGTTCCCACCTATTAAAGGGAAGTGGGTTTGCCTTCTAGTTGATAAGCAAATGCAAGAAATACTGGCAGCAACTGTAAGCCTAATGCAGCCTCAGTTGTCTGATGCTGCTAGACTCCGGGACTAGACTGCATTTATTTATCAGGCATATGTCTTCCTAAATATTGCCATGTTGGACTTGTTGAGCTGGTCAGATATCTAACAAAGTGATTTGGTTCCCTAGACATGTAACGATCCAAAAGGTATCGTAAGGCCACTCCAAAAGAAAAGCTGTCTCATTGCTGAGCTTTGAAATAACTGGAGGATTGTTAAACTTGTTTTTTGTTGTTGTTTTTTTTTGGGGGGGTAAGCAGTTGAACAGGGCCCAAAACCTAGATATCGGGACAGAAACATGTTAAAACGTATCAAAATGGTTATCAGTAAAAGCAAGCTGCATTGCTGAAGCCTTAGCTTTAATTCGATACCAAACTTTAATACCTATGTCTATTTCTAGCGTATTTTCCTCAGATGATTTTTCTGACACAAAGGCATCGATGAAGTAAGGGTAAGAAGTTAGATCCAGTTGATTCATCTAACATAACATCTCACTTATTGCCAATCAGATGAATGCCGGACAGAATTATTGTCCTTATAAGACAGCGGCCATGGCATAACATCAGATACATTAGTCCAAACAGGAAATGAGTTTGATGGTAGCATAATAAATGTTAGACTCACAACAACAATGAAGATCAGATAGGGAAGCGATTTAGAAAAAAAAATGTCAGTAGTCTGTGAGGCCTAGTAGCTTTGGCAGCTTTTAAGATAGCTGCAGTATAATATGTGATTTTCAGGGAGTCAGGGTAAACGATATAGATGGCCTGGAGGTATCACGGTGTATACCTAATCAGAGATATGTGTGGGTGCCTAATGACTCTATGATACCTACACTGACACACTATACCTTGTTACCTATGTAGACTAGTCTAGGTGACAGTATCTGGTGTCAATTAGTGTCAGTGTAGGTGTCACACAGGTGTCAGTATAGCTGTCAACCAGGTGTCAGTGTACCTGTCAGAGGTGTTATTTAGACTCACGAGGCAACATATTACCTAGAACCTAGTCTATGGTAGATACAACTAATCCCTAACATGGCAATACATCCAGATATAGGGCCAACTGGGTGAAGACCTCCCAGGTTATATGTGGGTGAGATCACAGTGGTAACTTCCAACACAAGCAGTGACACTTTCCATTTAAGGGATATTCCAGCCAAGTGTGATACCCTCGACCAACCAAATCCCTCTAAGCGGCTAAAATAGGGAAAAAGGACATTCCCACGCCAAGGCCTCCTAGCTACAAGATGAAAATAACTTTAGATGTTAACCTGGTAGAGATGCCACTCTTCCTGGTTCACATCGAACTATATCAATATATTTGAAAGAGGTGTCATTTCCCTAGTTGTTGTCAGTCAGTGATTGTCATCTCTGACTCAGATCATGATTTGTAATCTATCTGAGAGCAAACGTTTTCATGTTACTTGAGAATCACTCACGTCTGTGGCACCATTCCAAGATTGCACACATTCATTCATATACCGCTGATGGTGCTAATGTAGTTCATGTCCACTATAATTTAATTGTAGCATCAAATATCGAGCACCAAGCTATGTGACAGGTGCCTATATGTAGAGGTTTTTAGAACTCATCTCCAGAATTATGGTTTACACGAGTACTCCCATGTTATGAGGGAGCTTAATTATATACATAGAGGGATTGCTACACGTTACATTGATTACACATAAGTAATGCTCCCTGATGTTCAGTGGCACTTGCTAGAAGGGGCTAGCCACGTGAAAGATATACACAATACCAGGTGGCAATAAGCTCGGTCACATGGTCGAAAGGTCATTTCTAGAAAGGCCAGTATCAATCCAGTATTCTGTCAAGTTCTTTTCATAGGCAGCTAAAATGAAAGTATTTGATAATCAGTTGGAGGGGTAACATATCTTATTGTGCATTTTACCAATGGTGAGGATGATTGTGGTAGTACGGGGTAAGAGGACCCAGTATGTACAAAGGGGTGTATAGGCAGTCATTGGGAGGCATGGGCGTGGACTGGTTACCATGTTGAGTCTATGTAGGTGTTATCCATATGCTATAACATATGGATAACACCTACGCAGACTCGACATGGTAACCAGTCCACGCCCATGTTGGGAGGTGTATTACTCCCTCATTAAATGATATCCCAGCACGAAACTATGATCGCATGACTCGTTAATTAGACTGTGCATTAATTGATGGCTCAGAGTATAGCGCTGTAATCACCATACTCATTATTATCACCGTACCTTCCACTAATGGTTTCTCTGGTTCTCAACCAGTACGAGCATTGTATGTATGAGCTTTGAGACACACATGCGGTTGTCCAAAACCTCATTTTTCAACGCCAATTTAAATCCATACATATCTTGTAAAAGCCGTGAATATACACTCTCGGCCGCAATTGTAAATGACTATAAATACCCCTGTAGGTAGGCAGTAGAACCAGTAAAGGCATAAATAACAAATAGAGGTTCACGAGTTGATTATAGGGGCAGATAAGAAGCACGAGGCCGTAGGCCGAG
Source organism: Acholoe squamosa (assembly GCA_949317995.1). Lineage (NCBI taxonomy): Eukaryota > Metazoa > Annelida > Polychaeta > Phyllodocida > Polynoidae > Acholoe > Acholoe squamosa. The sequence continues at coordinate 14,350,412 of OX439042.1, forward strand.
TGTCTTTTTATCTAGCCTCTATAATCAACGAGTGAACCTCTATTTGTTATGTATGACGTTTATACCATGGTTTCCTCCATATTCTTAAGTAAATACCTTATAAAATGAAGAAATAAAAATCCAAGCGATACGTCTTGTTCAAAGTCCTCCGCCATCTTGGTTTCTCGGCGAGACGACAGGACTGCCAGGACGCAAAGTGTTAGGTCGGCGTGTGTCCTACAGGCATTCTCATAGAGCTACCGCTGGTAAGGACTGCGCGCGACGGCCAGAATACCCATAGAGCATATGCCAACGTGACAACTTGTGTCTCGCCGCGGTAAATAATCCGTGCGCTACGCAGTCAACATGACGGAGAAATTTCGCTCGATTGGATTTTTATATCTTCAATCCTTCTAAATATACATGTCAAATCATGGCGAATTAAGGGTAGGTGCTAGAATATAATGTCTTCTTTCATCCTCTATAAGCATTAAGGTCTTAATGCTATAGTTTTTTTATTATCGAATTAAATCTATCATGTCAACTTGCTGTCACGTCGTCTCGTCTCTAGTGTCAATATCCATTCAATTAGCGCGTACTATTCGAACGTCATTATCCGCTCCAGGCACCGTAAAATCGTGCAAAAATGTGATAACCATGGTATAACTGTAGCTACATCAGTATCTAAATCTGGTATGTACGTTCATACCTACAGCAAATGCAACTGTATTGCAGAATAAAAAGCACTCTACTGTATATCTTCGTCGTGGGGCGGACACTGTATAACGTCTTGCTGTGGCATGTAGGGCGCACCAAGTAGGATTTCCTTGAGTTGAGGTGCCCCTTATACATGGGGTGCACTTTATAAGCAAGGTGTCGCTTAGTATGAGAGTGGTGCTGTTTGGTCATCGTACTGTGAGAGTGATTGCTACATGGAGAGTGGTGATTGGTTAAGGTACTGAGCTAAAGTGAGTAGTATAAGGAGAGTGGTGATTGGTTAAGGTACTGGTAGTGTGAGTAGTATAAGGAGAGTGGTGATTGGTTAAGGTACTGTGGGTGTGAGTAGTATAAGGAGAGTGGTGATTGGTTAAGGTACTGTGGGTGTGAATTGTATAAGGAGAGTGGTGATTGGTTAAGGTACTGGTAGTGTGAGTAGTATAAGGAGAGTGGTGATTGGTTAATGTACTGCTAGTGTGAGTAGTATAAGGAGAGTGTTGATTGGTTAAGGTACTGGTAGTGTAAGTAGTATGAGGAGAGTGGTGATTGGTTAAGGTACTGGTAGTGTGAGAAGTATAAGGAGAGTGGTGATTGGTTAATGTACTGCTAGTGTGAGTAGTATAAGGAGAGTGTTGATTGGTTAAGGTACTGGTAGTGTAAGTAGTATGAGGAGAGTGGTGATTGGTTAAGGTACTGGTAGTGTGAGTAGTATAAGGAGAGTGGTGATTGGTTAAGGTACTGTGGGTGTGAGTAGTATAAGGAGAGTGGTGATTGGTTAAGGTACTAAGCTAGAGTGAGTAGTATAAGGAGAGTGGTGATTGGTTAAGGTACTGGTAGTGTGAGTAGTATAAGGAGAGTGGTGATTGGTTAAGGTACTGTGGGTGTGAGTAGTATAAGGAGAGACTGAGTGATGATTGGTTAAGGTATTGTGGGTGTGAGTAATATAAGGAGAGTAGTGATTGGTTCAGGTACTGTGGGTGTGAGTAGTATAAGGAGAGTGGTGATTGGTTAAGGTACTGTGGGTGTGAGTAGTATAAGGGGAGTGGTGATTAGTTAAGGTACTGGTAGTGTGAGAAGTATAAGGAGTGTAGTGTTTGGTTCAGGTAGTGCTGAGCGAGTAGTATATGAAGAGTGGTGATTGGTTAGGGTTCTGCTTGGGTGAGTAGTATAGTGAGGTTTCTTGTTGATGTATGTGCACGGCCATGTTAGTTCTGATCTTGGAACTTCTCGCAATATTCAGATGGGTCCCATACTTCCGGGCTACGTCACCTGTGGGAACAAGTGCAAGTGCGCGATCAGAACTAAATATCACTGATGTCAGCGTGTACTTGGTGGGCTCAGACACCGATTCAGAGCTATAAGAAGAGTCGTGACTGGTTAAGGTACTGGTAGTGTGAATAGTATAAGAAGAGTGTCCACACCCCTGGGATGGCCATCATGAAATTACCATTTACCTGTGTAGATATGATCAAATAAAGTCTTATTTCTTTATTACCTTAAAGCTTTATTATGGGAAACCAAGACTGTCAAAGTACGTAAATTAGGAAATAAACACTGTTCATATGTGTCTTACTGAGGGACATGGAGGGTATTTCTATATCTATCTTCGTCATAATGTAGTTTAAGGAACTAGACTTTTGAACAAATGAAAAGCTAATGTAAAAATGTGTGTTCAAATTTAACTTAAAAAAGAAACGACTGGTTTTTAAGTATCCTAGCCAATGTGTGTGCAGGGCTGGCCCTCGTTCAAAGCCCACTTCATTGTGTTTTAATTTCAATACAAAATCGCTGCCAGCATACGACTTAGGGACTTATACAGTATACCATACAGACATAATGCCAGGAGAGGCAGAGGGCACAGCCACCACACACACTCATATAACCACCGTCGATGATCTAATACAACGGTCACCCTCTGCTACTACCTTTGGTAATACCAATTATCCATCCCTCGCACGCTACCAATTATCCCTCTACCTCTACCCAGTACCAATTAGCCTCATTCAGCTTTAATGAGTTGGCCATGGCCGGCAGACATAGATCAATAGTAACGGTTTTCACCCCACGCCCACAGCCATGAACTATCACACAATTTGTGCCCACTATAGGTGAGGGGTTGGATCAGCAATGGATTATATCAACATAGCCATATGGATATTGTATGGTCATAGATGTTATATGGCATTGAACCTACCATAAGGGCCATTCTCAAAAGTGTATAAGTATTTGTGTGTCTGGTGTGCATATGCATTGGCATTGAGTCACATTTATGCATCAATTCAAGTTGGTTTCCACACCATTTATCTGACCTTTGCTGTAAAGATAAATGGATAAACAACCGTTACACATCCACTCCCCAACAACAAGGCAGACGGTCAATCACTGGGCCATTTGAACAAGCGCCATCGGACCAAGTTACCAAAGGAACTTCAGGTCATTTCATTTCACCCTAAACTTGTCCAGCAGTATCATTTGAATCAGTAGGTTAATAGAACACACCTGAATAGCGATATTATTACCGGTGGATGTCGTGATACAATGAGAGCTGTGTATTAGATGGACCAGCACAACTTCTATTTATATGAACTCCAGAGGCTACATGTCTGCATGGTCAGCAAGTGAGGCAGGGCATGATCTAATCTGGCAGAGGTGGCCAGATTAGATCATGCCACCCTCCATGTTCCCACCCACACCCTTACCAGGACGCAGATGCTCACCTTCTATATCTATTCGTCTTAAGTCAAGCATCATGAGCGGCTATTTGTACAAAGACCAACTCCGTGATGCTCCTGATAAGCCGAGGATCCACTAGTGGCACAGCTGCGGCGGCGTTGCCAGTGGCACACATCTTCTGTTATTGATTTCATTATGGAGTGCATGGGGTACCGTTTCTGCTTGCCACTTCAACGCCAAAAGTTCATAGACATTCACAGTGGACCACATCTCCAATTTAGTTCTATTTAATTAATGAATGATATGAACTTTAATTACCCCGGTATGTATGTGATGTATATGATGAATCAAAGTAGAGGAATGACCTGAACTTTAGCTCTTTTCGATAAAGCTAATCAAGGGGATGATCTGGATGTACTGGTGGTCCTCGGTTTAAAGCAAATTACTCAAGAATCCAAGTATAAACCTGTGCCATGTGGTTATTTCACAGAGTGTTTACTATCCTATACCCTTTTGTTGTAGTGATATATAAAATCAACTATTATGGGTAACCTCACAGGTCCAGAATGATGGACCAGTACAATACCAGTGATTAACTCGCCTGAGTTGTATCAATAACTCTTACAAACAGCCATACCAGAGTTCATTATGCTGATATGAGATAGCTATACGGATGTCAAATTGGATATATTATGATCCCATGTAATATCGACTTTAGAACACAGTCTACCTACTGACGATATGAATGATTTTAATGTGGAAGCATGTAGAATTCACCGTGTCAGCACTGCTGTGGAACTTGCCTTCTCCTCTCAATCTACAACATTTACCATAGCATCATGTAAAGTTTGACTATACCTGCATTATACACTGTGTCTCTGTACATGACCGTTGTAATAGCTGACATGAGTCACAGTCACCTGTACTGTCGTTTCCCCCTTTCACCTTTGTCCTTATGTCCACATACGTATCCTGCATGTTCTATTTTCATATATCATATCGCATCAGCATGGTACCGGTGGTAGAGAATAATGTCACAATACAGGTTCAGGTCGCCAAGGTAATAATCGGTGCAATATCAGTAGCCCACCTGTTCAATAGTGGATGCCGATGCCAATTTCAACATAGTCATAACCATGAACACAAAAACACAACAAGTGGGGCGTACAGGGGCTGTATGCCCATGGGTGAGCGGCCCATGGTCACAGTGCAGAAGGTACTTGGGTAACTGGCCAGTTACCCCATCCAACATGGCGAATCCTATATGTAGTATAGTGAGCTGAAAGGGTAGTATGTCTATTTATTTGAATAATATGCTAAATTGTTTAGATGTGGTGTACAACAGGCACAATCACCTGAGCTAATAACTGTGGGCTGACAGTCTACAGCAGTGGTAAAGAGAGGTTTTAGATGTGTCAGTACTAGGGTAACTCTGTTTGTTTACAAAAAAACAAGTACTAGGGTAACTTCATAGGAGTTGCCCTAGTACCAAACTTTCAGTTTTGCTTGATTTCTATGTAATCCAAGTAATGTAGTAACCCAAGGGCTTGTCTCCATAAATGTCCTTACCCTAGCTCACATTCTGCACCATTATTCTGAAGAGGAATATTGTATTAACAGCATAGACTGAGGAAACGTGTTGGATGGGGTAACTGCCAGTTACTCTAGTATCTTCTGCACTGTGATGGTGCTCCCCCCTTAAGGCCACAACAGTAGTCTGCTAGCAAAGAATGTAACCACTTTCCTTTGGACAGCCTTTCCATCTCCTCCTATGTTTGTCACCTGTCAAGCCACAGTATACTCAGAAGATTACAGGGTTGCATGCAGGAAGTCGATCTTCAAGGATGTCTTGCAGTCAAGTATCAGATACGTGTCCAGAAGTGTGTCTACAAGCTCGTCATAGTCCTCAGCCCTGTTGTTTACCAGGAGTCCTATTATGATTGCTTTGACGGCAAGCCATGACTTCCTCTTCCCAAGTATCATATTTTTTGTCATACTATCAAATTACTGTCACTTTGATCATATTATTATGGATTTATAATCATGATATCTGGATGCAACCTAACTAGCCATGAATCACAGCTGGTTGCTCTAAATAATCCAAAACCCAGTGTTTAGGGGCAGTCTTTATGGAAAAATGGCTGGCTGCTTTAGTTCCAGAATAAAGTAATATAACCAGTGGTTATAATCCAATGCTCATGGAATCATTGCTATTTGGTGTGGAAATACATGCATCTTGCTAACTAGTGGCATGATCCAAGTTGGATTTTTGGTTGTGGCATACCCATACTGCACACATGTAAATTGTTAAGACCGAATAAACAATAATCCATAAAACTGGTTCTAATGCACGGAATAATGAAGGCCTAAGAGTCAGCCTTGGATGAAATATGGTTTGCAGCAGTGTCAAACCTATTGATATTACCCAGACAATTGCCAGGTTTGGCAAAGGTTATTTTACTTAACTTGTCAATACTTTGCAGCGGCCAGCACGGGATTCTCAGTATATATTGTTACCCTATGGATATATCAAAATTTGAGAGCCATCAGTCATTTCTTAACCTCATTTTCAGCACCCTCAAATTAGGTATAATCAGTACATTTGGTCTCGTACAAACGTGCACAGTAAATTACTTTTGGATTGTTAATGAGGTGAGTCTAAGGTTAGACTTTGGTTTCGTGCACGAAAGTCATGATTTGTAACTCACGTCTAACATGTCATAGGTTTCATATAGGCAGGATGGTGTCAGTGATCTGATGCCAGTTGATTATAAAGATTCAAACAAAATTGTCCTCTCATAGTTCAGCACTGCAATTACCTATGATTATGTTCAATCTAATTTAGGAAAATTAGGTCAGTATAATCAACCTTACTGAGGAACTGTCTCTATTCTTATTGTATATGATGAGTATAATTAAACAATAGGGCTTAATTACAGTCTTGCATAATCAAACTAGTTAAGTAAATGGCCTGGACACTGAGGTGAATCTAAAGGCCAAAGTCCACTGTGAGACTAATCCTTTTTGCAACTAGAGATTGTACCGGGTCTGCAATTTCTTTTTTTTTTGGACTTGCTCATTGCATTAATGAACTGCTATGTTCATTTAAATAATGCTATAGAGCAGACCAAGTTTTATTGATTTTTCAAAGGAAAGTCACAAATGAAACAGTACAATAACTTCATGTATCTTGACAAATGTCAATATGAACACAATCAGCAGATGGAAAAATAGGGACTGGCAATATTCACTCAATAGGTTATTAACATAGAAAGTACAGACAAACAAATTAAAAGCAAAAAGAGATAGATAGTAAATAATATGTCATACATAGAGATTTGTGTGTCTACACATTATTTCAGTACATCATGATTACAGCTAAATACACCTTGTCTTTAGTTCAAATAAGTGATAATTAGAGTTGGTAGTATATGCTGTTATATGCATATGGAACATCAGCAATATCAATATGGATGTAAACATGAAAAAGGATATGAATGTGAGTATGAATATGAATATGAAGCGGCGCAGTTTCCACACCTGCTTCTCATTATCAATTATAACCCAATTTCAGGTTCAACCTTATATTTTCTATCTTCATCACACCCTCTTTGAATTTTACCTTTGTCGTAGCTTTCTGAATCTCCTCAGGTAGAGTATTCCAGAGAGCCACCCCTCTGTACCATGGCAATCTTTTATAGTGTCTAGTAATAACCCTAGGTAGTTCAAAAACAATCTTCTTTTGAGACCTTGTATTATAAGATTGTGGACTATTTAACACACTCTTTGATTTCTTATACATTAAGCATAATAATAGCTTGTCAAATCTTTTCTCTAACACTGGAACCTTACAAATTTCATGTAACTCCTTCACACTATACCGTCTAATATTGCATTTCAGACAAACTCTAAGAGCTCTATTTTGCAGTCGTTATAATGCCGCAAGACCATCCTCATTACAACTAGTACTTATAAATGAACAATATTCTATAATTGGTCTGATTGTACAACAGTATATCTTTACACTTTGCTCTTGTGTTAAAAACTTTCTTAACTTAGCAAACCTAAATAGTTTATTGCATACATTTCTTTTAATAATTTTAATCTGTTTATCAAAACTAAGTTTACTGTCAATATGTACACCTAGATATGGAAAGAAGGTGACAGTTTGCACAGTGCTGCCATTGAAGTCTATAGTAGAATCCGGACATCTTTTTAATTTATGAGCACTACAAAACCACATAAATTTTGTTTTAGTTGGATTTACTGTTAGTCTGTTTTCGATAACCCAACGCTTAAAGTTAATTGCATCTTCATTCAAATTCTCATTAACCAAGTCTACATCTTTGTTAGAACTATAAATCACAATGTCATCAGCATACAGTTTAATCTTGCATTTTTTTAAGACCTTAACAACATCATCAATATATAGGACAAACAACAGGGGACCTAAAACTGATCCTTGAGGGACACCGTAATCAATATCTTGGTTTGAGGACAATTTATTACCATAGCTAGTTCATTGTTTTCTATTTTCCAGGTAACTTTTAAACCATAGAAAATTAGATTTACTCAAACCAAGTTTACTGAGTTTAATTAGCAATTTTGAATGTAATACACTGTCAAATGCTTTAGTGAAGTCTATAAATAGAGCCCCTGTTATCAGACCATTGTTTCTACATTCATAAAGCTCATTAACAAAGTCAAAAGTGGCATCACCAGTACCTGTCCCTTTTTTGTAACCATATTGGTTTTCACAAAAAGTACCATTTTTCTTCATACTTTCACATAAGTAATAATACATAATTTTCTCAATGACTTGCATCAGACTTACTCATGGATGATAATCATGTGACATGTACTAGGAAAGGGGGCCTTATTGTACCCTGCACTAAGACCCCTATCAGCATATCACATCAAATTTTGCTTTTCAAGCAATTGCAGGAATGACAATTTTGATAGTAGGGTCCACAATGCAACATGCCATACAACTCCCTCGATTGCAACTATTTTCATGCAACCAGCTCAAGATCGCACCCTATATTGCAGAGTGGACCCTCAGCTTATATGTCAAGCTATTTATACAATGAGTCAATTGTTAGATCTTTAACTTTTGTGTAGTAATATCCAAGGCTCTGTGCCTGTTCTTATAGTTTTTCATGAATACTTCTCTTGAATAATGTCTTGGGGTCAGATAGATGTACTAATGTTTAACCTTCCAGAGCTGCATTGATGTATGTACAATGGTGACATTCTACAGCTAAGGATGCAAAGTTTAAAATATCATATTTTGCCTTCCTGAGGATACAGTGAAGTATAAAATGGTGTATAAATGGACAAGCACAGGGTGTCTGATATAGGGGAAGCGATATACGCACGAGGGCCTCGTGCGTATAGTGGCACTATACGCACGAGAAAAAGGTGGTCACAGGACAGCACAAGGAGAGGGTGGTCACAGGACAGCACAAGGAAAAGGTGGTTACAGGACTGCATGAGGGGAGGGTGGTTACAGGACAGCATGAGGGAAGGGTGGTTACAGGACAGTAACATGAGAGGGTGGTCACAGGACACACAATTCCTTGTGTTGTCCTGTGACCACCCCTTCCCCCAGTTGTCCTGTAACCACCCATTTTCCTTGCAGTCCTGTGACCAGCCTTTCCATGTGCATTCCTGTGACCAGCCTTTCCTCACATTGTCCTGTAACCACCCCTGCCTCATGTTGTCCTGTGACCACCCCTGCCTCATGTTGTCCTGTAACCACCCCCTCATGTTGTCCTGTGACCACCCCTGCCTCATGTCCTTTAACCACCCCCTCATGTTGTCCTGTGACCACCCATGCATCATGTTGTCCTGTGACATCCTTTTCCTCGTGCATATAGTGACACTATATGCACGAGGAGCTCGTTCGTATATCATCGGCCCTGATATAGGAAGGGATGTTGATGAATTCAATATATCCAAATTCTATAATTCGTCACCCACATTCAATAATACCTTAACCTAAACTTGTTCATGACTGACAGCATGGCTTCTAATCCAGGATGAGATTTAGTTAGTGTGATGTATCAGCGCTTTAGACACATGGCACAAAAGGGTGAGTTTTTCAGCAGGATGTCACCCTTAGATGGTTCCTATGAAATAACATTTATCTGTCATTTTAGATGAACACCATGACATGAATCCATATAGCATTCAGTATGGACGTCTGACCATTCAGGTGTAGAGGTGGCTAAAGCATGCTATCAATTATAGTTGCCATTGTAAAAACCCTGTCTCTACCATTATCATATTGTTCATAGCACATGGGTTTAGGGAGATTTTAATTGTGAGTCTGAGGCTGAACTTGGGTTTCGTGTTCTACAGCCATGATCTTTTGGGATACAGTCCAGACCCGTGTCTAACATGACATAGGTTTTATATGTAGGCAGGGTCATATCAGTGATCTGAAGAGATGGAGATTATAACCAAATGCCCTCTCATAGCTCAGCCCAATAAGATCCATATTTCTGTTCAATCTTATTAAGAAAATTTAGGTGAGTATAGACAGTCTTACTGAGGTATTATCTTAGTTCCTATTGTATTTTATAAAACGGCTGGCAGTGCTCTGCTCCACAATAGAAGTGACCTTGAGTGCATTATAGGAGTGTAGTGCACACCTGAGCAAGGTCACCATTGCTGTCAACAAGTCAAGGGCCATTAATTGGTCTAGACATACCTTAATTGGGTACTTAGGTGATTGGAATGAAATGTACAACATTTTATAGAGACAATAGACAACTCCTTCTTCACATCTCGACTGTGATGTGAAGAAGATCATTGTCTATTCTCTAAATATATGATGAGTCTAATTTAAGGATAGGGCTTAATAATAGTCTTGTATAATGAACCTAGTTAACTAAATGGTCTGGACGCCGAGATGGATTTAAATGTCAAACAATGTGCCTTTTCTTATTGTGTTGCATGAATGCTGTAATGCACCACACAATTTGCTCGAAAATAGGGGGTGTGCCCCCTCCTTGTTGGCACTGCCCCCTCCCATGACAAATCTTGGATCAGCCACTGAGATTTATGCATCAGGATGTCACCCCTAGAGGGTTAAGTGTGAAATTATATTTGTCTGCCATTTTAGATGAACTCCTCCATGTCATAAGGCCGTATAGCATTCAGTATGTCAGTATGGACATGGAACCATTCAGGTGTAGAGGTGGCTAGAATATGCCATCCTCCAGCTACCATTGTAATACCCTGCCTTTACCATTATTGTATGCAGCCTTCACAGATGGTTGGTTTCTTTATTTAGTCTATATGTGACTATTTCCCATAGTACCTGGGATTAGTATGATTGTAACTTTGATACAGTGTAGTTTAATTGATTCTATATAACAGGGTGTGCCTGTGGTATACTGCATCATGCAGTCATGTGCATAGATACTGATTTAGATATAATACTAGTAGACAGTACTCTATACTAGATTTAAAATGGTTTTGTAGCATGTCATGGCCGTTTGTACATAATGTTATCCGTCCAAAACATCTTTGTATTCAACATAGTTGGCGTAATGATACACCGTTGTAGCGCAGGTGAGTTAATCACAAACATAGAGTTTAATTCAGGCATATCCAGTCCCTGAAGGGTTACCATTCCCCAGCAATTATAACAGTGACCTGGATGGAGGATGCGGCAGACTGCATTGGCACAATGCTGCCTGTCAGGTTAGATTCACACCTGTCCATGTTGTATTGGCATCCACACGTGAAGCCCAATGTTAGCATGATAGGAACCAGCCTGCAGCCATGAGCCATCACAAGGGGGCAGCAATTGGAACATGCCATCACCTTCCCTCACCCCTCAATACATGCAGCCCATGTCCAACATGACATGATTATAAACAAACCAACATGCCAATAATATGAGAAGAACTATGAAAGGCCCTGTTCCTCCTTTATTACAACCTTGTGGGTTGTAATAAATTGAAGAAAACGTTAGAGTCATTTCAACAGATTTCTACCTTGGTTTGGCTCCCTCCTAATCGCACTACATACAGGAAATGTATGCTGGATTGAAAATGTCATTGTAAAATCATTCACAAATCACACAAAGTTTCCATAAGAATCATAGAATTGTTGTTCCTTTGTTTTCTTTATAGGCCTGTATATACATAAGCCCCAGTTCTTTGAATGGATGCTGGCCTTGAATAAACACTAACTTGCATTAAAATGTTATTCAAATTTTAAGTCCTGAATAAATAGGATTTAGTGTCGGGCTTGACTAGGAACCAGGGGTCCTGCCTTCTTGAAATCTTTTAGCTCTCCAGTGCTGATATAGGGAATACATTAATTCTTAGTGCATGCTGCGCTCTTTTCCAAACTGATTACCCAATATTAAAAACAGCACTTCTTCGTTGCTGGTACCCACCCCCCAACCTACAGCATTAGAACAGCCTTTAGTATTTGCCAGGACAAGATCCAGGAAAGAGGCTACACGTATTTTCTTCAAAGTTAACTAGATTTTTCTTCAAGATTTCAAAGTTTTTAATATTTTGAGGAGCCTTCATAAACCATGCCTCTTCATAGCATAGAAATCATGGTATTAAACTGTGAATAAAAGAAAACAGAACAGTTTTGAAAATCCACCATTGTTTTCTCCAAAAATGTAGCAACCAAATAGCATATCTATATAAAAGAAAAAATCTAAGCATATGGGAAATAAAAGATAATACCCTTAGCATATTCCTCATCAAATATTCTTGCAAGATAACTTGCATTTATTGAACTATCTAAGCCTAAACTTTTGAACTGAGCCCCTCTGAGAGAATCTGCTTGGAGAGTGATGTTGCTATCTTTTGTTGACATACAATCACATCACTAGGCAACGTCATGTTACTTGGTAACATCACGTCACTCGGCAACGTCAGTGGCGCTGTCGTATCCCAGAAATTGGCGCATCCCAGAAGTTGGATGTGCATGTGCAATCCTTGTTTAAACCTATTATTGCTCATGGGCCACAAACATCAATGAAAATAAATAATATTTTGAAAACATAAAAACCATGATAACATCCCTCTCTTCTTATAGAATTTGAAAGGACAACAACCCACATGATACTGTCCCTACGCCGTAGAAATATGAAAGGGGCAAAGTTTGAATTAATTATTTTGAAAATTACAGCCAACTTCTGGGATGTTCGACTTTCGGAATATGACAGTGTCATGAGAACGAGTCACAGTTTGCCAAGAACACAGGTCATAGTTTGCCATGAATACAGGCCAAAGTCTGACATCAACACAGGCCAAAGTTTGGTGTTAACACAGGCCAAAGGTTGGTGTCAACACAAGCCAAACTTTGGACGCCATACTTTGAAAGTACCGGTAGTATGCCTGTGTGGCATGTGTTGCCTTAAATTTTATCCTACACTGCAAAAATGGTGTTTAGATCCTAAACACAATTCTAAACATATTCTTGCAACGTTTTTGTAATCACATTAATTTCCTAAACATGTTTAGCCAAACAATGTGCTTAGCTCAAGTGTTTAGAAATGTAGGTGTTTAGGTTAAAACTTTTGTGTTTAGATATATGAATTTTTGTGTTTAGATGTTTAAATGATTTGATGGAGATTTAAGGTTTGCAGACATGTATGCATTAAAAACAGAGATATATATATTTTTTTTCTCATTTACTGGGGGGGACATCAGCAGGTATTTACTTGTCAAATTCTCCAAAGTATCAGCCACAGCTATATCCGTGAACATATATTACACACTGCATCAGAATGAGAGACTTGAGAAAGTACAACAGTTTGGCAGGAAGGAAATTGCTTTATCTATTCCAGAATAACATCAAATAGGTGTCAGTCATGGAGTTTATTGATTATTTTATGGAAATGTTGGTGGCATGAGGTGAATCTAGTCAATTTTCTATTGCCCTTTCTATTCACATGACATTCTATGAAATAAAACCATGATAAACATGGGATTTGGGGACATTTGTCACAACAATTGATTATAACTGTGTGCAGATAGTCCAGTCAAAGGTAGTGCTGCTACCTGGTGTGGATTCAACATCCAAGTATCTAAACATATTGATCTTTAAATCTAAACACCTATTATTCAACTGTCTCAACTCTAAACATATAAACATGTTTAGCGTAAATGTTTATGTAGTTAGAATAAAAGTGTTCATTTCCTAAATGTGTAGTAGATGAGACACCTAACTGACCTATATGTTTAGGTTTTAAACGTGTTTAGACCTAAACATGTTTAAAATCTAAACACCATTTTTGCAGTGTACTCCCCCCATAATGCCGAACGCACTAGTGGTTAAATAACATCTATTTTCTTTGGTATTAGCTGTGCAAACCAGACACCAAATTTAGCAGGTGGGGGAGGGAGATTACATGGGATTGGGGTTTTATATATATGATAATGTTTTCCTTCAAACCATTGGGAAACCTCTACATATTGTTGTATTTTAAACAATGTATAGCAACACCTTTCATGCAGCAGCGCCCACCCATTGATTTATCCCTATCCCTGTTGTCATTAATACATCCCTCATTCTATCAAACAGTGTTTTAATGAGTACGGATTCTGCCTTTAATGTCCAAAACATTGTTATTAATACAGTAGTGGCTGTATTAGGCTCCTGGTCATTTGCAGTGTGAGTGAAAAATGGCCTGCCATAATATTACAACATCAATTATTCAGACACCAAATAAGGAACAGAGTCCTGCAGGACCTGCCCCTCCTATCTCTACACTAACTCTTTACAGGCTACCTAACACAATGCGTTTTATTTGATTTGATTGAGCTGCCAGTGCTAGCAGTAATAATATATTGGATAGTTTTGCAGCTGTTTCACAAGGAATTATTTTTAGATTGTTCTCAATGAGGTGAGTCTGAGGCTGAACTTGGGTTGTGTTCTACAGCCATGATCTTTTGGGATACAGTCCAGACTCATGTCTAACATGCCATAGGTTTTATATGTAAGCAGGGTCGTATCAGTGATCTGAAGAGATGTGATACTGAAGATTATAACCAAATGTCCTCTCATAGTTCAGCACAACAATTAACTATGATCCACATTTCTGTTCCATCTTATTCAGAAAACTTAGGTGAGTATAGACAGTCTTACTGAGGAATTGTCTTAGTTCCTATTGTATGATATATGATGAGTCTAATTTAAGGATAGGGCTTAATAATAGTCTTGCATAATGAACCTAGTTAAGTAAAATGGTCTGGATGCTGAGATGGATTTAAATGTCAAACAATGTATACAAGGAGTCAATTGTTAAGTCTTTGAGATCTTTGTACTAGTTCAACATTCTGTGCCTTTTCTTATTGTGTTGCATGAATGCCATGGTGCACCACACAATTTGCTCGAAAATAGGGGGTGTGCCCCCTCCTATTGGCACTGCCCCTTCCCATGACAAATATTGGATCAGCCACTGAGATTTATGCATCAGGATGTTACCCTTAGAGGTTTACTGTGAAATTATATTTGTCTGCCATTTTAGATGAACTCCTCCATGTCATAAGGCCATATAGCATTCAGTATGTCAGTATGGACATGGAACCATTCAGGTGTAGAGGTGGCTAAAATATGCGATCCTCCAGCTACCATTGTAATACCCTGCCTTTACCATTATTGTATGCAGCCTTCACAGATGGTTAGTTTCTTTAGTTAGTCTATACGTGACTATTTCCCATAGTACCTGGGTTTAGGATGATTGTAACTTTAACACAGTGTAGTTTTATTGATTCGATTGAGCTGACAGTGCTCGCAGTAATAATGGATAGACTGTGTAAAGAGGCATCCTAGAATACACTGATAACCATGAACCTCCCAATACATGCTACCCGCAGCTATAAAAAAAAATATATAGATAGCAACTAGTACACAGTACTCTATACTAGATTACTAGATTTAAAATGGTTTTGTAGCATGTCATGGACGTTTGTACATAGTGTTATCCATCTCAAACACATTGGTCTTTGTATTCAACATAGTTGGTGTAATGATACACTGTTGTAGCGCAGGTTAGTTACTCACAAACATAGAGTTTAATTCAGGCATGTCCAATCCCTAAAGGGTTACCACTCCCCAGCAATTAAAACAGTGACAGTGAAAACTAGATGGAGGATGGGGCAGACTGCCAGGGCACAATGCTGCCTGTCAGGTTAGATTCACACCTGTCCATGTTGTATTGGCATCCACATGGAAGCCTAATGTTAGCATGATAGGAACCAGCCTGCAGCCAGGAGCAATCACAAGGGGGCAGCAATTGGAACATGCCATCACTTCCCCTCACCCCTCAATACATGCAGCCCACGTCCAACATGACATGATTATAAACAAACCAACATGCCAATAATATGAGAAGAACTATGAAAGGCCCTGTTCCTCCGTTACTACGACGTCGTTGGTTGTAAAAATTGAAGAAAATGTAAGAGTCATTTCGACAGATTTCTACCTTGGTTTGGCTCCCTCCTAATCACACTACATACAGGAAACACATGCTGGATTGAAAATGTCATTGTAAAATCATACACAAATCATACAAAGTTTCCTTAAGAATCATAGTATTGTTGTTCCTTTGTATGTGTATGTGTACATGATTACATGTTATAATTCCTATCTAAGCAGCAATTATACTGTATAGGCCTGTATATACATAAGCCCCAGTTCTTTGAAAGGGTGCTGGCCTTGAATAAACACTCACTTGGATTAAAATCTTATTCAAATTTTAAGTCCTGAATAAATAGGATTTAGTGTCGGGCTTGACTTAGAACCAGGAGTGCTGCCTTCTTGAAATCTTTTAGCTCTCCAGCGCTAATACAGGGAATACAGTAAAGTCTTAGTGCGTGCTGTGCTCTTTTCCAAACTGATGGTTGAATAACATCTAGTTTCTGTGGTATTAGCTGTGCAACCCAGACACCAAATTGGGCAGTGATAGGTTTAGCAGGTGGGGGAGGGAGATTACATGGGGTCTTATATATGTTAATGTATTCCTGCAAACCATTGGGAAAGCTCCACATATTGTTGTATTTTAAACAATGTATAACAGCACCTTTCATGCAGCAGCGCCCATCCATTGATTCATCCCTATCCCTGTTGTCATTAAAATATCCCTCATTCTATCAAACAGTGTTTTAATGAGTGCCATGTCCGCCTTTAATGTCCAAAACATTGTTATTAATACAGTAGTGGCACTGTTAGGCTCCTGGCCATTTGCAGTGTGAGTGAGAAACGGCCTGCCATGATATTACAACATAAATTATTCAGACACCAAATAATGAACAGAGTCCTGCAGGACCTGCCCCTTCTATCTCTACTCTAACTCTTTGCAGGCTACCTAGTACCTTGATGCACTGTGTCCCATTGGTGTCATGATGCATGAGTGTATCACTGCTATTGTACTCACCAGAGTAGAATTGCAGTGAATTTCATGCATCATGCCAACTCCATAGCGTTAATAATCTCTGGAAGGATTAACATTACCTGCATGTCTATTTCCCAGGGCTGCATTGATTAATCTACTCATTAGATTCAGTTGACAAATTCAAAAGGGTCGGCATGAATGCATCCCTGGTGACTAGGATCCCTATTAAATTAATGCCTAAATTCCCAAGGGTATATTCATGCATAAAACCTATGCTATGTGGCTGATAAGGGTTAATCCACTAACCCCCTCTCCCCCACCACCACAGACAGACATCCCCTCCCGCAGCCTTTGTAGTGTGTCTAAATGAGCCATGTGTCTGCCCCAAATACAGACCTTTGCCAGTGTTAAACTGTTTTAATAGACATAGTGAGAGTAGTGGAAGCCTGGCATTTAGAGGGATAAACTTGGAAAAGGGTGTTGGGGGAGTAATAATCTGACAATAGTACTGGGGATATAGGCGGCTACATATTGTTATTACATGACTTCTGTGATTTTGGGTGCTTTTCCTGGATATTCCCATGCACATACCTGTCGATATTGCATGGCATGATGCATGCATCATGACTTGTGTAAGGTGTGTGGTTATCCAAGGATAACAGGCACCTGGTGTGTTTATCCATGGATAACATCTAAACCTTACATGTCATATGTTACATGTTAAAACCTACAAAATTTTCATTGCCAGGGTAGGGGTCGAACCTGCAGTCTTCTGATCCCAAATCCAACTCCCTATGCATTGTGCCACAGGGACTGACGAGAAAGTGTGGGTGTTTGCCTGTATATGTATAATGCCATAGCCCCTACCTGGATAGTAGCGACCCCAGCAACTCTCACATGCGCAAGGTTAGAATAGCATTATAATTATAGAGGACTGCTGGACACATTCAAACCAAACCAACGGCTGCCGGGTGCCAAGGTGTGTGTACCGATGGTCTAGTGGTTAGCGCATTGCACTCAGCTTCTACAGGTAGGCAGGACAAGTCCCGGTCCGGGCGAACGTTTTTTTTCTGCTGTGTGTACACACATTATGGCAGGCTTCGAGTCCCGGGGAAGGGGAACGATTTTTGTTTTCAACTTGAATTTATTGATATTCTATTGATTATCTATCGTGTAATAAAATAAGTAGTTAATGGATAATTCAATTGAAAATGAAATGGAGAAGGTGGGGAGAACATGTGGTACCAAAAATTCCCCTGATTGTCAAAAAACAGTCACCTTTTTGTTTGTGACCACTGGTCCTGAGTTTCTGAAACCTGCAAACGTAAACAGGTGAAATTGTTAGGTGTACAGGGGAACAATGGTCATGACAGTACTATGTATGTCGGATAGGGCAGAAGTCCCCAGGCTACAGGATATCAGGGTAATTCAGTCCGCAGTCTGCTGGGAGGGTGAGGCTAGACTAGATAATTACTTATACACAAACAGATACCACGGGACTGTACCTTCTGTGGTGAGGGACTAGATGGCAGTAATGTAGCTTATGTGATAGAGTGTAGTATGTCTTGTACAACAATATCGTAGAAATAACGCTGGAATAATTTTCACAGATATTCCTTATACCATTGTACTGCCACCTGGGGCTTCTTGTGTTCATTCATTTTGTCCTTGTAGTCATTTTTTAGGTCGGGTCTAGAGTTGGTCGGGAGGAGAGAGCAGGAAGGGCTTCCATGGCTGACTATCTCATCTATATGTCGGGCATTAGGGGGCTGTGTACAAATGACGTCATGCTTTTTTGGCCATTTTTGACCCCCCCTCCCCCCCCTTGTCATGTTTCGTCATACAACACTTGACCCCCCCTTAATATGACGTCATGCAGAGATACCCCCCTCCCCCGCCCAAAGTGCATGAATAGTGTACAGCCTAGATAAACAAATTGAAATGGTTCAAAGGGACATGGGTGTGAATTGGCAATCAAGGATACATGTAACATAAAACAGATGAACTAGCACTGATCAACAAAATTAATGAACAGAAAAACATCCCGAACACTGTCAGCATCAGCTTATGGGTCCCTATATATGTGGATTGAATTTCCGTGCCTTATACACAGAGTACTATACCTATGGTATTGATCATACACAAGTATTTCCTGTCACAAAATATCCTGAAAAAAAATCCTGTCTAGATCAATAGTCTAATACATGATAAAAGAAAAGGATCAAATTGTCAGAAGACCATCAATTGCAATCAGACATACAAAGCAGTCAGTTTTTACTGTAGAACCTGCATATAAGGCATAGCCCCTAGAGTCTCATTCACACAAAGGAGAGTAAGGTTGTTTGTTTCCAAGGGAGAAATGATTTTGACACCTCAAGGTGGGGGAGGGGTCAAAAAGATATCATGCCTTTTCAGTAGGAAAGCCTGTGAATTATTGTAGAACAAGGGGGGTGACCAGGGAAATTGCAACCTGTCCAAAGGGAAGGGGTCAGAAAATTTTCTGCACCTCTGCATGGAAATCTACTGCACCCCTCGCAGTCCATAAAACATGTGGGACCAAGGCCATTGCTGTGAAAATTGCTGCCGGGCCTGCAGAAATGACCAGACTGTGGGACCGAATGACTGACTGTAATCTCAAGACCTTGTGTTCTTGAGGAATCCGGTACTGCCAAAATCAGTCCGAGCCTGCAGAACAATAATGTCTGCAGGACAGAATGGCCTGTTGGGGGAAACATTTCGTATAGACTGCCCTTGGGCCCGTTGATAAGTAATGAGAAATCCTTAAGTTATCAATGGGTTTTTGAATTGTGAAATATATCATATAGAGTAGAATTTGGGTCATTTTGAAGCTTTCTACCAAATTCTCATGGTCAGGGAGCTTCTTACCTGCAGGGATCAACCTATACATAGGGTCCTATGTATGGTAAAAAGTGTCCAACTAAAAGGGTATTTCAAAGTGTTACGGGGCCTGGGTTAGAGGTAGGATAGAGTAGGCCTAGTCAACCAACACTGACATTGATGGGAGTGATACTCTTTGAGTGGGATGTCTGAGGAAAGCATGCCTGTATTGGTATTTCATATCAGATGAATGCATTAAACTTCCCTACCTTTACAAATCCTTTTTTCTTGTTAAAACTTAAGCAACTTGTGATTTTTTGATGACATGATGTCATACAGCCCATGACCCCCCCTCCCCCATTTGTCATGCTTGGTCATGGGGAGTGGGACCCCCCCTCCCCCCCTCCTGCATGACGTCATTTGTACACAGCCCCTAGACTTATCAGATCCTTGTATTTATTATCATTCCATTGCTTGAATTGATCAACAGTTATAAAGGCATGTACTTCTGTTGTGAAAACACAACTGAACTAGCTTCTATATATCAGTCAGCATGGATGCCCTGTGTGCTAATAAAACGTGTCAAAGTCCAATCAAGGATATACATATTCGTTCCTTGGTTCAATGCCGATGCCACAGATCAATGCCAATACCAATGCTGAGATTGAATGCCTATCCATGTGTCCAATTCTATATGACATTATAGCTTAGAGATAAGCAACTGTCAGCTCTTTACTTTTAGTAGAAGTGATATGTAGTGTTTAATCAATGTTATGAGACAACACTCGTGGGTTTATGGTTCAATATTTCACAACCTGCTGTGCGGGTTGTGGAATATTGAACCATAAACCCACGAGTATATTAAAACATAAACCCACAAGTGCTGTCTCATAACATTGATTAAGGCATTTATCTAACAGATTTCTCCATTTTGTATTAATTTCTTACCTTATAACCCCATAATAAATCCAGGAGAAGACATTTTGTTAGGCCGTGTGATAGAAATAATCCTCGCCATGTTGTCAGCGGAAGTGTTCCTGTGCTTTCTTGTCCATATTGCCGCAGGGCCCCGGAATGTGGATAATCAATTTCTTACGTTGAAATGTTTGATATTAACCTTTGAACCTATCTATTCTTTACTACATGGTGCCAAGGATTATTCTCGCCATGTTTCATTGCCATTCTGGTCTATATAGAGTCCAAAAGCCAACAGATTCTTTATAAATCAAACCGAAAACCAAGCCGGGCCGTGTTGACACTGTAAAAGTAGACCGGATGTTGGCGCATGACACACTTATGGGTCAAAGGTTAGCAAGCCGCAATGGGGGGTTCCGACACATATCGCTATGGAAAATCAATAGATTCTTATTTATTTCGAACAAAATGGAGAAATTAGGCATGGCATGTTCATCTAGGATATCTAAGGATGGTTCTCTGTTAATAACTCCACCTGGCTCCATTGTATTCTATGTTAACGAGGTGTGTAAACTTCAGGTATGTCAGAAAACTTTTTCAAATCCTTCATGTACGTGGATTTCTAGCACCGGTCGGCTTGGTTTAGTGGACAGCGAGCTCATCTCCTGTCACAGCGGCCGGGGATCGACTCCCCGTTGAACCCTGAACGGTTTAAACTGGAAATGTATGGCAAGGTTGACTTTGTATACTTCTCCAATTTATTAACATGTCCAGACTCTAACCAAAGGCTTCCTGAAGGTGTCCAAAAGGTGTTAGAGTAGGGTTATGGCCTGATAATGCACCGGGGTTATAACCAAAAAAGCACTGTCCAAGCCAAAATCGTGAGATAACAGGTAATATATTGTAGCAAAGAAGTGATATTCCTAGCTGAAGAAGTGTTTCTTTCATCCTTCTTTTCGTGGACTCTACCTGATTTCCTATTCTGTATGACCTCTATATGGTGCCCTAGGTTGTGAACCACCTCAGTTCTCTTTGCCCTTTGATCATACTGAGTGTGTGGTGTCTACATCCAGGACTCCAGCCTGTATGTGTGTGGCCAGGGACAAGGCTTTGGGGCTTTAAGTCCTCAGTGGTTAATGCAGGACCCTGATGCAGTAAAGTCATGTCTTTAGGGCTTAACCCTGGAAGTGCCATAGAGCTTTGGTGCAATATGAATAATTCATTGTGCTAGTCCTACACTGCTGATACACTCCGAGTTGGTCAACCTAATGCTTTGGGGCAGGGTGATACCAAAATAGACATGGAGCCCTAATTTTTCATGCAACCCTTAGAGTAGATGCGCACACTCTGTACTACCTGCGACCCAGCAAATTGTCGTTATCTGTCGCCATGATTGGCCATCAATGGTGACTCCTTATTGAGTGATAACTCACTGTGTCATCTTTCGCCACTGTGTGTCAGTCTCACATGGCATGGCAATTTATCACAACAGTCGCCAACATGATCTCACTCACTGCGTGAGTATGTGCCACCCCTTGTCATCCCTCACAAAGCATGGTGACTTATCACCACCATCGCCAACATGGATCTAACTCACTGCGTGAGTATGTGCCACTGCCTGTCAACTCTCACTCAGAATGGCGGCTTATCACAAGCATCGCCAACATGGATCTGACTCACTGTGTGATTATGTACCACTCCCGGTCAGCTCTCACTCAGAATGGCAGCTTATCACCACCATTGCCAACATGGATCTCACTCACTCTGTCAATATGTGCCACTGCCTGTCAACTCTCACTCAGAATGGCGGCTTATCACAAGCATCGCCAACATGGATCTGACTCACTGTGTGATTATGTACCACTCCCGTGCCACTGGCATCAACTCTCAAAATGGCGACTTATCACTACCATTGCCAACATTGGTCTCACTCAATGCGTGAACTTGTGTCACTCCATGTCAATGCTCTCTGAGGATTGCATCATCTGTCACTCACTCTCACTCAGAATGGCAACTTATCACCACCATTGCCAGCCTTTGTCTCACTCAATGCGTGAATTTGTGTCACTCCATGTCAATGCTCTCTGAGGATTGCATCATCTGTCACTCACTCTCACTCAGAATGGCAACTTATCACCACCATTGCCAGCCTTTGTCTCACTCAATGCGTGAATTTGTGTCACTCCAAGTCAATGCTTTCTGAGGATTGCATCATCTGTCACTCACTCTCACTCAGAATGGCAACTCATCACCACCATTGCCAAAGTTGTTGAGACAGCACCACTGTTCAACATGTAGCCTATCTAGGAAGTGTGGGCATGAAGTATAAGTCCCATACTTATCAAATGTGCTTTGTTGCACACTGATTTCCATGTAATACTTCGAGGTTGAATCAAACAAGATTATATAGAGAAAATATCAATTGAATTTAGATAGAGGTATCTCTAAAATAAAATCAACTATCCATGAACACCTTTTCTCTGGTTACAGGAAAAATGCATAAGGAAGTATCTACATGAACACCTTGTCTGTGGTTAGAGGGAAGATACATATGGCAATACCTTCTCTGGCAAAACATACATTGATCTGGCAGATGTGAGGCTGCATGATTACCAATGTCGATGATCATGAGCTTTTCGTCTAACAAGATCATGAGTGATCACCAGCATTGCCATCACTGGTGAGTCTGAGTGATCACCACTCTCGCCATCCATGGTGAACCTGCGCTATGACGTGGTGCGCATTTCATCTAGCGAGGTAAGTGATCAACCGCCTTGCCATCCCTGGTGAGTGTGAGTCATCACGATCCTCGCCAACCATGGTGAACGTGCATTATGGCATGGTGTGCGTTTCATCTAGCGAGATGAATGATCACCTGAGTGACCATCCCCCGTGAGTGTGAGTGATCACGATCCTTGCCATCTGTGGTGAATGTGCGTTATGACATGGTGTGCGTCTCATCTAGCGAAGTGAGTGATCACTCATGTCGCCATCCCTGGTGAGGATGAGTGATCACTCATGTCGCTATCCCTGGTGAGGATGAGTGATCACGATCCTCGCCATCCCTGGTGAACATGCACTATGACAAGGTGTCTGTTTCATCTAGCGAGGTGAGTGATCACCTGCGTCGCCATCCCTGGTGAGTCTGAGTGATCACCATCCTCGCCATCTGAGGTGAGGCCATGTGATCACCACCATTGCTATTCCTGGTGATCTTGTGCTATAGCGACGTCGTGTTCCATCTAGCGACATGTGTGAGCCACTTCACACAGGTTGACGAGGAATCACGACAATTTGCTGGGGATCCTGATGACCTGTTTCACTATACACTGCAACTATATGGCTTCCACAGTTCATCTCTCACCAAACTGGTTAATTTGAATTAGGTATGCTTTATTTTCTTACTTTCTTATACTCTACTTTTCTTTTATTATGCTTTTAAGACGATACACTCTCAGATTGTAAAATGACAGCCAGGGAACCCAATATGAGATAGACCATCAAAACTGTCTGTACTGTGACCTTTGGCTATACTTTGTAAAGTATAAAGTGAGTGAGTGAGCAATAGATGTTTAACGCCATTTTGACAGCTACAGTCATATTCATGGCGAGAACGTTACACAATTTCACAAAGGAATGTGTCAGTGCCCACGCATATGTGCACCACACACATCCTGGGTGGATAGGAAAGATGAGAATTAGACCCTTTTAAGTGGGCTAGGGAAGCCCGAAAGTATAAAGAGACTATGGCTGAAGTGGTGCACCAGCACTTCAAAGGTAAGCCTGCATTTTAGCATTTCCGAGACATATATAATCATGTAAAGACTTCATCTATTTAGTTACTTCTGAATGTATCTTGTTTGATATAGGGAATGAAAGGCTACTAATATCTTTGGAAATTTTGATATTCAAAAACTCAGGAGGCATTTCCCTTTTATCAGGTAGCAAACATGAGGTAAATTCACCCACCCTCATCATGTCTATATTTATAGTAAACTAAATTGACATGGAAGTCCCACTTAGAGTCAATAGAGCATTTACTGTTAATGTATAGAGGCTTGGTGTGTCTCAGTGGGTGTGCCCACTACTCACTTTTCATGTTAGCTACCAGACTGAACAAGACCGGAGGGTATTTCTTAACATACTATGACTGCCACAATTCAAAGGATAGTAGATGCCCTCATCCCAGTAGCATCATGTATACTAGTCAATAATGATTGCACTGATATGACGGGCCTAAAAGACCTTCTCTAAATGCAACATAACAAGTGCTGATTGTCGGCATAGAGTATTATCTACGGTCCCCTACGCTAATGTTGAAGTTTTACATAAAAGTGTCTGTATTCAGTGGTAGTAACTTGGGAAATGTCCTATTGGTGGATGTGTCAGCTGAAGTCTGCTAGTTCATGTTTTAAGGGCACCCAGTTTGATGTATTCAGAGAAATGGATCTTGGTCTCTAATTTGGCAGCAAGATGTTATACTCAACTCATTTATTATCAAAAGTATTGCAGCATTTCCATATGCAGAACTCGACTGCACAGTTTAAGTATACCATAGAATAATGCAATGTATGTAGAGTATACATAGTGAAGTATATGCCTGGTGCAATTTAGTTGGAGGAAGGACATGAGCTAAGATGAAATAAAGGCCCCACATTCTTTATAGGAGACCTGCAGCTTTAACAATGAGGTATTTAAGGCAACACTACTATATGACCTTAATCATCCCATTTGGGTATATAACTATACTTTTAGCTGCATGCTGCCTCATAGTCAAACCACACCCTAATCGTAAGTTGCATGCTGATTGGTCGATACAAGCCCCAATTGTAAGCCACAAGCTGATTGGTTGACACTGTGGGGGCTGGTTCTGACAGTGTGGCATGTAGCCAGCACACAATGGTGGTGAACTGGGCATTAGGTAGGAAACCAGCAAGTCATGGGTCATTATCTGGTACCTGACTACAGGTCACTTGGTGTAAGGGAAATGGCAGGCTTGACAGAAATAGCATTCTACATGATACCACTGTAATTACCTATTGGAAGATGTGGGCCAATTTCTTTTTGTTATATGTATTTTGAAAGATGTATGTAATGTGAAACTTGACTGTGATTTCCTGTAAAACCTGATTTAAAGGGGCTAATACATGTAGTTTGTGAATGATCAAAGAAAGCTATTATAGAGGGCTACTTCTTGGTATGCTTCCATCTTTTCACCATTCCCCATTCTATATTGTGATAGTAATAGCTCTCTTCTCTCACATTAGTCAGCTAATGACCAAGACTTAGGTATATACAACCAACAGAGTCAGTCTGATGTTATGCATCTTACCTTGCCATATCATAGTGATCACCCAAATAACCACAGAAGACTTTGGAATCATACTATTTTAAAAGAAGTGAGGACACACCCTGAGCTGTTAGCCAACCGACAGCAAATACCATGATCTACACATACATGACACTGCCAAGAATCTCCATGGATCCAGTCCCCTCCTCACCTCACACATTGACCTACCCAGGAGGACACCCAGCAGTGCCAATCAGATGAATTTGTTCCATAGTATGGTGCTGTATAAATTGGGGTGAGTGAGTTATATACCTTATGTATGCATAGTAGGTTATTTATCCTCTCACATATAAAACCATTGAGCTTTAGCTGCCCATAGGCATAAATCATTTGGATGTATGCCTCCCAATATATTCCAAATATAAGTCTTCAAACACCACTCAACCCCCAATCCACCTCCCTCGAGCAGTCCATCAGGGGTTGAGATGAGGCATGTGGGTCTGCCAACTCACCTTCTCACTACCCCCACCCTCACATCCATCCCTCCATCACAAATCTTCCATTCACCCCTGCCAACCTACCTGCTCACTCCCATCCTCCTCCACAGCCAGTACCAACCACAGTCCCTGCCCTGCATTGAGCCAACCCCAGCCCAGACAACTCTCCAGGGGGTCCACAAGATTAGTGTACAAGTACAGCATGCCAACTGACCTACCCTGCAAGAGCTGCTCATGCTGTGGGTGACCAGTGTGGGTATATTCTGAAATGCAGATAGGCAGTGGTGTTCAAAATGTGTCCACCAGAATATCTGCTATTGATTATTAATTTTTATCTAACAATTCAGTACATACAGCTAATGTTTATTGATGTTTGCTATTTTGCTGAACATTCTGGAACAGATGCTGATTGGTGAACAAAGATTAAGTTATTGCTTGAATTGCTAGACAAAACGTTTTGTCAAATTTGTTGTGTTTTGGGTATATTGTCCCAGCGTGAGTAGATTGAGCTAGGTGTCCAACCTATAGATACAAATATCTTCACCGGATGCACCACAGAAAATTACTTACCTTGACTTGAGCTGTCAAGATTAACCACCCCTTCCCACAGTCACACACCAATCCCCACCCAAACCCTCTCACACACATATTGCATATACAGCCAACCACTTCCCTTGGGATAGTGCTGAGGCTATGAGGTCACTGAGCAAGGGACAATATGCTAAATGACCTACTCAGTGGTGAGTAGCTCATCCTATAGCAGCAATGGCACGAGCTGTTCATGGGGAAACTAGCCTTTGTAGAGCTGAGAGTACTATTCTAGGGATGAATGTCACAGAACTGCCTATTGTATAATTGACCATTGTATGGTGCAGGTAATAGGGCATTGTCTACTGGATGCGCTGTCTGGTTATCTATCAGAACATTATCATTATTAATGCAAATGTAGTTACACTACCATACTGGCCTGCAAGGGGTGGTGTTTATGCAAAGATGAACCCCTATTGCATCTTGAAGGATTTGCTAAAGGTGGGGGTGTGTGAGATATTGCTCATGATCACACTGCATCTGCGCCTTATAGGATTTGATTCCTATATGCATCTTATATGCAGGGAGTACTTTATACCTTGGGTATGACAGAAGTCGTAAAGGATTATTCAGAATGTTTATCATACAAGCTTGCTAACGAAGTCCTAAAGATACCTTGAGGGCCCATTTAAGGTCTGGGTCTCAAATAAGCGCATCTCGAATAAGCACCGGGGGACCGAAAATAATAAGCAGTAACCTAATAAGTGCCAGGGGTACAGAGGTATTTAAATTGATAAGCACCTGGGCACATAAATGGGCCATTAATATCTATATCAATATCATGACAAGCAATTCACATCAATGAAGCCGTTGAGATAGCTGGAGGTCTTCTCCAGGTGTGCTCATAAACTACAGCCTCAGAATGTAGGTTCATCTGATCTGCTCCCTGCACACCTCATAAACCTTCAATAGTGCATTGAGCTGCCCAGCCCTCCCACCCCCTCACCCAGGCCGTCAACTACACCCCCATACTTTCACACATCACCTATCAGGTGAGAGGCTGTGGCCATCAGCTCAGGGTTCAGGGCACAATATGCTGAGTGACCTACTCAGGGCTGAGCTGCTCCTCCCATCACTGATCTGTCAGGAGCAGCTCACTGTGAGCGCACCTATGGTACAGACCAGAGCAGCCATTGTACAGCTCACTAGTGTAGCATTGTCACCATTGGAAGACTGACTATTTGTACAGGGCCTTCCTATAGAGATGAAGTGGTATGGTGGTGGGGTGTCTAGGTAGCCCCTTCAGGGCAGCATAGTTCCTTTATCCATGATGCCCTTTTGCCATAACAGCGCATAAATGTAGCCCTAGTTGGGCTGCACTCATGTATCATGCTAAGCTCAAAAGGTTGATAAACTACCCAAACGGTAATTAAACATAAAGCACATCTTGTCCTATTAATGGGTTAAAGGTCTGTGTAGGAGCTGTCTATTTCACTCTAATGGACATTTTCATTAGCACCAGTTATAGGCATGGAGAATCCTTTGTCGGTCTGGAAAATGCATACTTAGTTATGCTGAAACCGTAACAAAACCGAAGTGCAAAAAGATGAAAATTTCTTTATGAGCTATCTACTGACCAAATATCACTCTCTAAAAAATGACCAGTGATGCAGTAAGTGGCAACAAGACCAGTGGTGAATATATGATGGAAAAATGAAAAGGTTTGCCCATGTTATGAAGGAGGTGAACCTACACCTCCATCCATTAGTCTTATTTGATCCTATGAACTTTGATAAACTAGGTACTGAAATATGAAAATAAAATCTTGACCTCAAGCAAAAATAAGAGGTCAGGCCCCTACCTATACAATCTGTCTAGATCTAAAAACAAACATGCACAAAAGGAATACAAAGAATCACTGCCCTTTGCTAATGGAGTACTATCATCCAAGGTTTATGTTACGGTTTTTATGTAATATGATCCACCTTTTATCAAGCTGATAAGACATCCTGATAGAGATGGTGTACAGCAAAAGTTGTCTGAAAATTGAAGGAGGCTGACTGCGACCTGACCTTTAAAAAGCAGATGGAGACTGTGGACAACCACATTGCTGCAAAACTAACACAATTAAGGAAATGTAGGAAATACCTAACTATGGATGCCAGTGTGTTAATATACAAACAAGCGATTGTACCAATTATGGAGTATTGTGATTTCATGCATGACTCTGGTCCTGTTGAACTTGTTAGACATATCCAAGTCCATCAAAATAATGGCCTACGAATTTGCATGAGAAAAAAGGTTGGTGAATGGTCAGTGAATAAACTACACAAGGTCTGTAAAGGGGACAGACTTGCTACAAGGAGAAAAAGTCACCTAGTCAGTATTATCTACTGTTATGCTACTGACCTGTCTAACTGTGTAGTCCACCCTAGAAATACCAGGGCTGCTGATAAAAGGAAGCTCAAAATTTACAGACCAAAGTGAGAGAACGTGGCCCGCTGTACAGAGCAGCACAAGCTTGGGATGAACTGAGTGCTGAAACTCAATACCTTGAAACAATTCATCAGTTTAAGTCCAGAATAATCAAGATTATTAAATAATTGCCTGCCTGCTGATAAGTTTCTCCCCCAAGTGTTTATTGATTGAGGTGATATACTATATGAAGAACTAGAATACTGACTGTTTTTGCCGCCTTTATTCTGTATTTGATGTAATGAAATTGAGTTCACCTAGAAATCCTAGGAATACTAGATATTGCTATCATGAACATTATAAAACAGTCTTCCATATAGACTGAAAGAATCAGTACAAATTGATGGTTGACCACACCCTTGATACTATAATGGTGTTGACCACAATATTGTAAGGTATAAGGCAGTCCAATGTCAAACATAATCGGCAAATGTCCTTTATGACATGCATTATAAAACATTTTTGTTTAGTTTGAATTAACTTAATTTGTCTTAGTGGTTATTTCAGTACAATCATGATGGTAGAAGCAATACATTCTCAATCACAAATTTTACATAATCAATGAATTGATCCACTGAAGGCAACATGTATTAATGGAAGAACATTATAATAAGTAATGAACATGGAATCTTTTGTCAAGTCAATAGATCTCATCAATGAAATAACTTAAGACAATAACAATTGCAACTTTATCAAAAAATAAGAGAATGAAAAATGTTAATTTTAAGACAGAAAAGAAGGCAGAGGACCTCATCCCCACTATAGCGTGTATGGGTTGGTACTTCTGGTCCTACCTGTATTTATTTGTATGAAACATATGACACATAAGTATTTTATAAGTTATAGGGAACTATGGGGGGATACTGGGCTAAATGACTGAGAACAACGACTCTGATAATAGTAATTGGTCAATCCTCATCATAGGGTAGTAGACCTTTAAAGAAGAGTATTGTATAAATTTTAAATTTAGTAAATTCAGGAGTATTTCTTCTACCCTTAGATAAGGAATTTCAAGTAAAAGCACATGGAATTCGGCACTTCGAGCATAGGATAAACAATTTGGGGTAATAGTTTTAATAGAAGGAGCATCATGTAGGCGAGTAGTAATCTTTCTATTATCTCTATATGTGTCACACCTCGACCTGTTATACATATAATTCACTAAATGAGCACACCTTCTATTTTCCAGCAGGTTTACACCAGTAATGTTATGTACATATTTTGTATTGGTTAAACCTTCAGACATCTATTTTGAGCATATTGGAGGGGATCCAGATGCTTATCATAGGTTGTCATGAAACAAATGTCAGCATATTCCATATTTCCCATGTCCGGCAGGTGTGCCTTATATGCAAGGTATTATGGTGTATTCACATTATAAAGGTAAATTTGATTTGTCTATGGAACATAGCACTTGAGTGGAAGAATCTAGATTTTATGCAGTGAAGTGGCAAAGTATGCCTATGCTCTGTGTTGGCAAGAAAATAGAATGGACAGAGAATCACATGAGAAAATGGTAGAAATACTGAGTATTAAGGTAAAATGTACTTCTTGATATGAGATAATAGGGGTTTCTACACAAGGGAGGTTAGACAGAGAATTCTCACTCCACCTGACACATGTTCACTCATGGTTACGCATCCTCACGCAAGACACTCAAACAGACACTAAGTGTGTAGTGTGATACTACATGCAGCTGTCTGATTGGTCCTTGAGTATGGTGTGATTCTATCCTCTTCTCTGATTGTTCTATGTTCAAATGTCAAAGTTCTTTGTTCATGATAGTAGCAGTTATACCAAGCAGCCTGAGGTAGGTAGTCCTCTAAATTGTTTTATCAAGTTTTGCAGCTGAGTTATTTCTTGAGTATCATACAGTATTGCCCACCCTGCCTTTGTAACCATTACATGTATGTCTGACTTAATCTGACTCTTTTCTTTTGAAACAGGTCAAAAAAGGAAGGGAAGTCTTGTAATTACAATACAGCTGCCACACACTGAAGAGGATGATACCAGTGAATGACATTGTGGAAGAAGGAAGAATGGAAGGAGGACCTAATTGATGTTTCAATTGTTAATAAAGAATTTAAGGCATATATTGGAACCCTCCCCACCACACCCACCCCACTCACCCCCCACCCCAACCCCTAATCCTGAAGCATCCTCACGCAAATCAACCAATTAATGTCAGTTTGAGTCTGTGTGCGTCTAACACATGGTATTAGTTTGAGTAGCTTTGAGTTTAACACCTGGTGTTAGCTTGAGTCACTTTGGGTTTAACACCTGGTTTTAGCTTGGGTTATTTTTGAGTCTAACACCTTCCTCATACTGTGTAGGCCTACCTGTTTCTAACACCTAGTGTGAGCCCCTATCTCAAGCTAACACAAGCTGACACTAATTTGCTGGGTAGGTACACTGAAGTTGATTCAGTGTTGAGTCAATGTCGTTATTGTTGTGAGGAGCTATGCTTATCACATTATCACTCTTGTTGTTTCCTCTCATGGCAGTAAGGGTCATATGAGACTATAACCCATTAAAAGTAACTGCACCTGTCCCAAGATGTGAGATGTGGTGGGTTGTATAGGGTCTTCGCCAGTCTGTAAATTCTCAATACTGTATAGATATGCAAAGAAGGAAAACACCAGAGTTGTTTGAAGCCTTTTTACTTCTACCTGATAATTGTTTTGTGCATTATGGATACTGTACAGAACATTATTATTCCATACAGAGACAGTCCATGAGATGGAAGCATAAATACTTTTATTTCTACAGCCTTTGAGGTAGTGTAGTGTGTACATACCTCTTGATTTGATGTTCAGAAAATGCAACAATGTAATTTTAATCTGATATTTTCATCTGAAGTTACTTTTGGTATTTGCATTCATGACGAAATGCGTACTGTTTTTGACAATTGGGTATAAACTGAAGTACATATGCCACAGCTAACATACTTACATATGAAAAAGTATGCTACAAATCATCAATTTGTCTTAACTTAGACTCTTATGGAACAAACACAATACTACAGTGTGTAAGGCCCTAACTGTACAGATCCTGCTTTTACAAGAAAATGTATTTAGATGTTTAGTGAACATCTTCTTCTGAATGAAATGATAGAGACTTTCACTCATTCACAAATATATTATTATAACCATACACAAATATATTAGAATCATACACGTTTTTGCAAATGAAAGTGTTTTCTTTTTTTCTCTCCCTTTTTAGATTTTACCAAGAACACATTTTTCAACTCCCATGTAAGGATTAATAATATGCAAGCATAATTATGCAGAAATCATCCATTGCAAAAGCATTAATGTATATGTTTAAAATGAAAAATAAATGTGGCTGCACCAAAATCTCTTTGTCTCTACATGTATGTCAAAAATGATTATAATTTCCATGAATGATTTTTTTAATGATCCCCTGATACCGTACAACCAGTGAACATTATGAGCAAGGAATCCGTCCAGTCAACACGGTCAAGTTTACCCCTTTCAGTCCATGATCTTACTATGCCTTTATCAAATCATACATTCAAGCAGCAAAAGAGGTGAATGTAACTTTCGGTGGCAGATTTAGATTTGCTTTTGTAGAAATAATATCAGGTAATATAATGTACTAAAGTGGTGATATTTCTTCTTTTCGTGGACTCTATCTGATTTTCCTTACTGTATGACCCCTATATTGTGCCCTAGGTGAACTATTTTAGTACTCTTTGCTCTTTGATCATACTGAGTATGTGGCATCTACCGCCAGGACTGTAGCCTGTATGTGAAAGGAGACAGAACTCTGGGGATATAAGCCCTATGTGGTTAATGCAGTACCCCAATGCAGTACAGTCATGTCTGTAGGACTTAACTCTGAAAGTATCACACACTAAATATACTTAGGTCGCCACAAAGCTTAAATGCAGCCCTGTAAAATTATTTCTATACATTGTGCCAAGCCTACAGGGTTGGAACATTCCTCCACCTTGATCCTCCAATGTATGTAGGCCTATACACTATCATTACGTTTAATCTTTAGCACATATATTACATTGTCCTCAAAGTGATAGTAGATGTGTGCACTATGGACTATGTACTCTTGTGTGCACTATGTACTCCTGAAGGCCATTTCCTAAGGAACTACGACTGCATACAGCCACTAGGATTTGAAACTATAAAACTTCGTGCCAGTAGACGTAAGAGTCCCCTACGACTGCTCTGTACGATGAGTCCTTATGTAGCTATTACATAGCATTTGGTAGGGCAGTCATAGATCTGCAGACACTACATTACCAATACTACTTGGCTTTAATCTCACATCCCTACGACTTAAATGTGAGCAGTCGTAGTGTGTTAAGAAATGACATCCTTATGACCTGTTTTGGTCATACAATACAACTATATGGCTACGCACATGCATCTCTCGGTAAACTATACTGTTTGTAAATTTGGTATGGTTTATCATCTCGCTCTACTCTCTTTATCATAATTTTGGACAGCACACTCAAAAATGTAAAATGACAGCTAGGGGATCCAGTTTGAGATCATAAAAACTTTACTATATCATTTAGCTGTAGTTTTTAATTTGTAAATGAAATGTGACCAACGACGTGCACATGCAGTCCGAGAGTAGGCTTGTCTCAGTGGGTGTAACTCGTATGAATCATTTCATGTCAAATACCAGACTGAACAAAACCGGAGGGCATTTCCTAACATACTATGACTGCCAAATTCAAATCGTTGTATGGAGCAGTCATAGGGTATTTTTTATGGTCACCAATCCGATGTTGAAGTTTATACATTAAGTGGCTTTATTTTATGCTAATACCTTCTGCCCATAGAGTTAACATTACAGGGCCGATCCGCACACCCCCAGTGGCATAATATGTGCCGATTCACCACTGTGGGATGATCCAGTACTGCAGCCTCGTTCTGGGTGCAGGTAAACAAACAAAATGGCGGACCGCAGCTCGTACGGGGAGCTATGGTAATTAATCAATCAACTTTTGATCAAGTTAACCCTCTAAAAGCATAAAATAAATAGGGAACTCCCTGGTGTACAAGATAGCTGATGCACCCCTCGGGCTAACACCCGGCAGGGGAGACACCCCCTTCTGGGTGAATCGGCCACCTTGTACACCATGGTCATTTAGTTCTCTCTATGTATGCAGGCGTAGTAACTTGATAAATGCCATACTGGTGGATATGTCAGCTGAAGTCTATTAGGTCATGTTTTAAGGGTGCTCACCCTAATGTCATAGTGTAGTAGTCAATAATTCTTTTCTAATTGTTTATTGCAACTGTACCAAGTGAAATAACATTACAATATGAATCAAGAGAGTAAATACACAATATAACAGGAAGCAATATTTGTCAAACATATACACTGCACCTATAAAATCTGAATCAGTTGATTATGGCATAAAGTCAAAGAGTGATTGCACTGGTACAACAACTTTACAAAACCTGATCTAAATACTCCATAAGCGCTGATTGTATGGAGTAGTCACGGGGTATCATCTATAGTCACCTAATCCAATGTTGAAGTTTTCACATAAAGTGGCTGTATGCAGTCATAGTAACTTGAGAAATGCCAAACTGGTGGATTTGTTAGCTGAAGTATGTTATGGATTTTGGTCTGTAATTTGGCAGCTAGATGTTTGAATTACTTATCAGGCATCTGTACATCCAATGCCTCCACTACATTTTGTCTATTCTATGAGGATCAATCAACTAGGTAGAATATAAAGTGTAAAATCTATAGAGCAGTGGTCTTAAAAGTTTATGATTCTTTATCAAATGTATTGCGACATTTTCATATGCAGAACTCAACTCCACAGTTTGCTGGTTTAGGCATACCTTAGAATCTGGCAATGCTAGTAGAATACACTGAGTAGTGTATATGTCTGGTGCACTTTAACTGGAGAAGATGTAGTGTGTATGTGCTAAGATGAAGTAAAGCCCCACATGAAATAAAGCCCCCACACTCTTTATAGGAGACCTGCAGCCTTTACATTGATTTAGGGCAACAGTACCTTGTGGAATATGACCTTAATCACCCCAGTTGGGTATATAACTGTACTTAAAGCTGCATGCTGTTGGATAGTCAGGCTGCACCCTCATTGTATGCCACATGCTGATTGGTTGATACCGGCCCCTATTGTAAGCCACACACTGATTGGTCAACACTGTGGGGGCTAGCTCCAGCAGTACAGCTGGTACCCAGCACACAATGATGGTAATCATAGCATTAGGTGGGGAACCAGTGAGCCATGGGTCGTTATGTGGTACCTGACTACGGGTCAGATGGTGATAGGGTGGAAATGGCAGGCTTGACAGAAATAACATTCTGATACGATACCACTGTGTCTACATATCGAAAGATGCGGTTCATTTTTTCTTGTCACATGTATGGATCTTGGTAGATATACATATGATCTGAAACCTAACTCTGATCTACTGTACTGACAAGAGGAGATTGCCTTAAAGGTGCATAGCTTGTGAAGGATAAAGGAATGCTCTGGAGCTGCTCTGGAGCTATTAGTAACAGAGGGCTACATCTTGGTATGCTTCCACCTTTTCACCATTCGCCATTCTATATATGGTGTGAACTTGGAATAGGGACCTTGGGGCATCCTGCATTAAGGGCCCTTTTCGCAGATCCTGTCACATATTGTGATAATGATAGGACTCTACTAAGACTTCTCCCCTAGCAAGCTAATGGCATGGTCCAGGTATAACCGTGTAGAGAGGATGGCAAAAAGGACTATTCCCTCACTGCTGCAGAATTCATGAACTATGCTGCTTAAGTTGATACACTTCATAGAGTCAGCGTGATGTAATGCAGTAGATCTACATCCTACATTGCTGCATCATAGTAATTATCAAAATGACAGAAGCCTCTGGAAGCATGACACCCTTGGAGCGTCTGGAAAATGAGGGACATGTCCAGGAGGTTAATTCAAAACCTCCTAGGATCAGGTCCCCAGCAATAGTAGGAAAATCCAGCCCTATTGATTTATCTGATTGTAGTGTGTGACTTGCAGGCATTGAAACAGCCAGCACTATTGATGGTGGGAGTAGGCTGAGCCCTACATAAACCTACCACAAACAAATCACACTGTGCACAGTGACAGGCCTATTGCAAGAACCACAAAATAAATCAATAGCTGTGCAACACTTCTTTTCACAAAAGGGCATAGAAAACCATTCCTCTTTAGCCCATGAGCTATTTATAGTAGTGTACCTCCTGAGTGACAGCAAATACCATAATTTACACATAGATAACACTGCCAAGAATCTCCATCCACTCCCCTTCAGACCTCATGCACTGACCTACCCAGGTAGACACCCAGTGGTGCCAATCAGGTGGATTTCTTCCATTCTATGATGATGTATAAATAGGGTTTAGTTATACCCTATGTATGCATAGTAGATTATTTATCTTCTCATGTATAAACCATTGAGCTGCCCATAGGCATAAATCATTTGGGTGTATACCTCCCAATGTATAAGTCTTCAAACACCACCGACCCCTCAACCCCCAATCCACCTACCTAGAGCAGTCCATCAGGGGTCGAGGTGAGGCACATAGGTCTGCCGACTCACCTACTCACCACCCCCACCCTCATATCCACCCCTACATCACCACTCTGCCATTTACCCCTGCCAACCTACCTGCTTGCCCCCCCCCCCCCCCCCCCACACCTCTGGGGGTCCTACTCTGCAGGAGCAGCTTATGCTGTGGGTGACCGATATGGACAGGAGGTTTAGACCACGTTTTCTGGAATGCAGATCCATAGGTCATGATATTTCAAAAGTGCCTGCTCGTGTATGTGTATTCTGCAATGTTTAGAATGTTTAGAACAATTCAACAAGAGTGCTCATTGATGATGACGACTGATGAGACATGATTAAGTTAGTTATGGAAACAATGGTATTGCTTGACAAACCTGCACCGGGCAAATTCCTTTTATTTTGGGTAAATCATGTATTTACACCAAGAAGCTTATACTATAGGAGAGGTCACTGAGAGCATAGTCTATGGGTAGAGTGTGACAGGCCACCCCCCTCTACCCCCCCATGAAACTAGGTGCCCCTGTGTCTTCATTGTTGATTTCTGTAGAGGATTAGGTGGTTTATGGAGCTGTGGTATTCCTTTATCAGGGTGATACTAAAGGGGAAGAAGAAACCACCTGGACTAGAAAATCCTGATGAATCCAAATTTTTTTATCATGATTCTCAGAAATTGACTAAAAGTACCCGAAAATGAGGTTTGATGAAGAAAATATTTTAAAGATGTACAAAAATAATATTCAAAATAATGAGAAGTCTTTATAGACACACGTAAACCAGAGTTAGTACCTCAATGCACATTTCCAAATGTCTGCCTATCTCCCAATTTGACAAGTATTCTAACTGTGCATTACTCTGCCTATCTCACATACTGCCTATCACTTAGTCTACCTATCACTCATACTGCCTATGTCTTAAATCTAAAGCATCTTGAAGTAAGGCTATCTCCCAAAAGACCTAGATACTAAAGCTTACTCCTTACTTTAGCTAATCTTCTCTGGTCCAAGTTTCCCATAGTATACCTATCCTCAGTCTTCCTATCATTCATTTTAACCTATCCCTCATGTGACTATCCCTAAGACCACCATGTTTAAACTGTATTGTTCATCTGTTTATTTAGGCCCTAATGGTTAACAGTTACATTGCTTATCATGTCTATCATTTTGATCCTACCTATCCTTAACAATGCCTATCATAAAGCCTACCTATCCTTCACATTATACCTATCCCCCAACTCTGCATATCCCTCATATTTGACTTGCCCATCTGTCGCAACCACCCATGTTTTCTTGTTTTACATTTGCTCATCTTACAAGGTACTCTCTGTGCCTATCCCTCAAACTAGATATTGCACATGCTACTTATCCCCTTTGCTACCAATCCTTTTGAATACCTATCCCTCATGCTCTCCATATGGTTTTCTTACCATGTCAGCTCAGTCAATCTAACTCGCTCTCTCTATACATATCTCAGCTTGTGTTCAATTTCTTCCACCTGTCTCCAGGTCTATGCCTTGTGAAATATACCCATCCCCCATTATGCCTATCCTCCATTCATTTCATTATATAGGTAAAATGAAAGATATGCAGCATGAATGATAGGTAGATGTGTGAATAAGGTGGACTGTAACCAGTATGTTAGGTGATAGGGTGACTAAGAAATGGTCATCATAATGAAGGTTGGTTGTGACATAGGTAGGTAAGAAAGGTGAGATGGGTAAGAGAGCTGTATAGAGTGCATGGGGGATAGGTAAGGATGGGTAGCAAGAGGGATAGGCAGTATGAGCAATTAGCAATTTAAGGAATAGGCACAGAGTACCTTGTAAGATGAGCAAACGTAAAAAAAAAACAAAAAAAAACATGCATCCGATATGCAAGTCAAATATGAGGGATGTGCAGAGTTGGGGGATAGGCACAATGAGGGATAGGTAGGCTACATGATAGGCATTATCAGGGATAGGTAAAATTGAAATAGTAGACATGGTAAGGAATGTACCATTAAACAATAAAGGCTTATATAGCAGACAAACAGCGCAGATTAAACATGATGTTCTGAGGGATAGTCACCATGAGGGATAGGTAAAATGAATGATAGGCAGATTGAGGATAGGTAGACTAAAGGAAAGAAGGAACAAATGAGATAAGCTAAGGTGAGGGATAAGCATTATAAGTTAGGCCTTTTAAGAGATAACCAGATTGTCAATGTTTCAGATTGAAGAGATAGGCAGGATGAGTGATAGGTACACAATTGATATGCTGTATGTGGGATAGGCATAATAATGCACATGCCCATAACTTGCCTGACTGAGAGATAGGCAGACATTTGGGTATGTGGATTAAGGTATTAACTCTGATTTATGTGTTCTATATTTAAAGATTTCCAATCATTTTCAATATAATTTTTGTACATTTTTAAAAGTATTTCCCTCATCAAACATCATTTTCGGGTACTTTTGGTCAAATTTTGATAAGAAAGACCAACATTTTTGGA
Organism: Acholoe squamosa; assembly: GCA_949317995.1. Taxonomy (NCBI): domain Eukaryota; kingdom Metazoa; phylum Annelida; class Polychaeta; order Phyllodocida; family Polynoidae; genus Acholoe; species Acholoe squamosa. The sequence goes on from OX439042.1 coordinate 14,389,754, forward strand.
TTCAGCAGGATTTTTTGGCTTAGATCTTAGATGGTCTCTTCATTTCATTTGGTATCCCTTTCAGGAAGATACATGATAGCTCCATAAACCCCCTTATCCTATATAGGGCCCAATACTGAACACACAAGGTCACCTAGTTTCATGGGGGGGTAGAGGGGGTTTGGCCCTCACTATAGGACTGTATGGACTGACCTATCCTATACTGTACAATCATTGTTTACACTACGTCCCAGCATAGTCTAAGCTACTCCTGCCCCTTCCCCCGCTCTAAAGATTACCCCCCTCCAATCCAGCCACACAGAAGATTTACCTACCTTGATTTCAGCTGCCAACATTAACCACCCCTTTAGATAATCACACAGATCCATACAAACACATCAATTGCACGCATCCATGCACCTCTCATGGGATAAAGCTGGGGCCATCAGCTCACTTGGCAAGTTACAATATACCAAATGACCTACTCAGTAGTGAGTAGCTCATCCTCTAGTGACAGAGGCAGAAGGTGCTCATTTGGGAATTAGCCATTGTAGATCTTAGCATATTATTCTACAGATGAATGCCACAGAACTGTCTATTGTATAATTGTCTTTTGTATGGTGTCACTGTTGCAGGGGTGTCTCCTGAAGGGTGTGCTGTCCACAGGTTATCTGTAGACGATTATTAAAGTCAAGGGTATTGTATCACAGGACAGAAGTAACCCATTCAAAATCAAGCTGTAGCTGCACCTTATTGCTTTCGCTTCAACCCCGGGTGCGTCTCATTTGCATGGTGTTCCTTTTACATGAGATATTATGGATGTTGTAAAGAACAGTTCAAAAGGATTGTCACACAAAAGATGGGAATTCTAGGAGGCAAGTCCTTAAGATATAGCAAATAATTTGCATCAATGAAGGCACTGAAGAAGATGTATTATAGGCCTGCTCATAAATTGCAGCCTCAGAATGTAGGTGCAACAGAGCTGCTCATTGCACACCTCATAACCCTTCAACAGTACAATGAGCTGCTCAGACCCCCCCCCCATCACCAAGGCCCATCACTGACAGTCCTCCTGCACACTTCAGGTGAGGGGGTCGTGGCCATTGGCTCAGAGTCCAGGGTACAATATGCTAACTGACCTGCTCAGGCCTGAGCCGCTCATCCTATGGCTGATCTGTCAGGATGTCTGAATGTAGGCCGTGTGGGTATCAAAGTAGTGCTGCAATCACGCATTGTGCCCAAAGATAAGCAGTATGTTCCAGTTCCATGTATGTTTAAGTAAATCCTGTCCTTATGATGGGTTAAAAGTCTGTATAGGAGCTGCCTATCTCACTCTAATGGACATTGTCATTAGCATCACTAATGGGCATGGAGAACCTTTTGGCTGTTTACAGGATATAGCTCGAAAGTTGTATTGGCCTGGAAAATGCATACACTTTGGTAGGATGAGACCAAATTCTAGATAAAATGGTTTTGAGGGAGTGCAGAAGGAGGCACATCTCTTTATAAGCTACCCACTTAACCAGATGTCACTCTATGATTCACGTAGAATGACCATTGATGATGTAAATGGCAGCTAGATCGAAGATGAATCTATGTGAAAAATATAAGTAGTGTGTTCAGCTTATGGAAGAAATAATAATGCACCTCCGCCCCTTGGTGTCATTTGGAAATAATGAATTAAGTGCTGAAATATATGAAATTAAAAGTAAACTCTTGACCTCAGGCAAAAATAAGAGGTCACACCCCTACCCCGCCACTGCGTTTAGATCTAAAACTAAAAGTTAAAACAAGACATCAAGGTGTGCACAGCCCATTGCTAATGGAGTACTCTTATTAGAAGGTTCATGTTACAGTTTTTATGTAAAATGTCTAGCGAAGATCTGCATTTTAGCAAGCTGATGAAACATCCTGATAGAGATGAAGTACAGCAAAAGCTGTTTGAGAAATGGAGGAGACTGACTAGAGCTATCAGGTTCCCTCACTACCCTCTGACGTCGAGGCAATGTTTGATAAAGGCAGAATACACTGGAGGCGAATAATTCACTGGTTGTGCACTGATCTACCATAATTAATTTTCATGGTTGATACACTCAAGATGATAGAGTGCACCAATGCAGCGCTGGTGAGTCGGCACTATTTGTATAGTGCATGTATTTTCAAGTATCATGACATCCTAAAAGTGATAAATTTCAAGGCAAGGCACAATGTAGTTATAAGACATAAGAATTTAGACCTCTGTTTTCTTACAAACCTGGCTTGCAACACCGAAATCAGAGAAAAGGAAGTTTTGTACAGACATTGTTTAACTGGAAATTCCATTTAATATGGTAGCACATGGACATGATGATGTTCTATACATATCCACCACTATACAAATCTTTGTAAAGGTTTGTGGTTTGTAAGAACTTGCCTTATTGGCTGCCTGTTTAGCATCAGTCTTCATGACAGACATGCCCCTGCAGTTAGACCAACTATTATGGTCTTAGATAACAAGAGGGAATAGGGAGGACAGGCACCTATCAGACTACAATCTTAGCTAATATCCATCTTTATAGGCAATGTTAAGGATGGGTTCTTCAGACATTCTTATCATTAAATTCAATCTGGTGAAATTCAATCAAATTACCTTTTCTATCACCACAGACAGAGGTTCTCGTTGTGTGTGTCTCATTTAATGAGTATTTCTGGATGGCCACTTGAAATGTACAGTCTATAGCTTGTTGGTCCTATTATTTAGAGCATCTGCCAGCCTTTTTATAAGAGACAATAGATTTAGATGTACTGTGAGCATTATCTTCCGTATAAATAGATAGAGATCTCTGTATTTATTTTATGTGAATAACTTCTTCCCATAGACATAGCATTGCAGGGCTGATCGCCACACCCACAGTGGCGAACGTGTGCCGATCCACCACAGCGGCCGATCCACCACTGCAGCCTCATTCCGGATGCATGTAAACATTCAAAATGGCGGACCGCTGCTCGCACGGGGCACTATGGTAATGGATTTGGTTAATGTTTCCTTATTTAAACCCTCTAAAAACGTGGCCGATCCACCCCTCAGGAGTCGTCTCCCCCTCGGACGACTCCCTCATGGTGGATCGGCCACCTTGTACACCACAGTCGTTTAGTTCTCTCTATTTATCTTTCATGCTTTCACAAACACGGTTATAATTTAGAAGGATACATTCTTATCATTTGTATGCAAATGAAGATGGGCCAAATAATCAAGGGAGGGGTGAAACCTGGTCTGTTCACATTTTACATGATACCCATTGCAAAATGAGCCAGGGGCCTCTTTATTCAGATGACATCAGTTTGTTGTTTTGATATTGAACTTGCTTTTTATGATGCACACTGACAGGAAGGATGTCTGTTAGGGAGTGGTCATTTTATTAACTACAGGGGAGGGGTGGTGGTTTTGGGGAGGGTGAAGAGACTCACACCCCTCTCAGGGGGTAGGCCTAAAAAGTTGAGGCATGCACATGAAAATCCATGACTATTCCCTCTTGTTGACGAAATGACCACTCCCTTATTGTCCAGTCATTGTGACAGGTGCCAATCTTTTTCATTAGCAGACGATCATGAACTTCAGTCATAGAAAGAATAGAGTTGGGCTCCAGGTTTCTGTTCCTTTCTGGTTTCTTGAAAATAAAGTTTATGATTTGAGCAAAATGTACTCTTACACTCAAATATTTGATAAACTCAGGCCCATATGAATTGGATTTGTTTTGAAAGCACAATCATTCCTTTTCAGGCAAGCGGGTATCTTTGAGTGTGAATGGGAACCCTGGCTACCAGATGTAGTGAGTGATCATTGATCTCCGGTTTCCTTGGAGATCTTGTACCAGACTTTCACCCTCCTGTTCCAATTTCACCTGGCAGATTTAAAAGAAAAGTGATAAGTCAACATTACAATATAACAAAGAATCTTTTGTATAAGTGGCAACGAGCCACAGAAGGTATATTGTTATATTTGGTATGAACACCGTACAGAATATTATCATTCCAAATGCGGAAAGTCCTGGAGATTGAGATAAAAGGTGTTTTACTTTTCCTAGAGATAGAAAGCTGTTGTCAGTCCTTCTATACAACTTCCTGTTTTTATACACATGAACAAGGAACAAACTTTAATAGTTTATCATTTTAATTCCTACTAAAACTATGTACAGTTACAGCAGGGTTTACAAACACAGTGATACATGAAATATGCATAAATAGTGAGGGTCAGAGAAGTTCTTAGGTACTTTCATCATCTCATTTGGTAAACAGGCTGAAAAGATTGAGAAGGTCCTACATGTACAGATTTATTTAATGGCAGGCAATGAAATTAAGGGACACTTTGATGAAAATGATTTTGCAAATAGAAGAGGTTTTTTTTTTATCACTTTGGATTTCACCAAGTACAGGGATTTTACCTCTCAGGTAAGACTAATATGCAAAGACAAAATAAATGTGCACAAGTATGCATTGTAAAAGTATTAGCTTGTATATTGAACATCAAAAGGAATGTGGCTACACAAAGATCTTTTTCTCTCTACATGTCGCAAATATTGTTCATGATAAATTTACTTGAATTATGCCCCGATATTGTAGACCTAGTCAAGATTATAGGCAAGCAATCCATCAGGCCAACATGTATGATGAGCTCTATCCCCTTTAGTCTATGAGCTTACTATGCCAGACAGTAGTGAAATAGTAAAAGAGGTGTATGTTGCCTTCAGTGGCAGATTTAGAGGGGGCAGCAGTGTGTGCCTTCCCCCTCTTACTGGCAGTTAAGTGTGCATGTGCTCATTATTGGCTCCAAAAGTCACTGGAAATTCCGGGGGTGATCCACTCCTTTTCAGAATTCACTTCTGTCGGAGGTGCACTTCCAAAAACGGAGGTGACTCATATTTGCTAGTCACTTCTCTCTCGGGTTCCCAAAAGCTACCTCCTAAGAGAACTAGCCCAGTGGAGGGGGCATTTCCAAACCATAGCTATAGATATCATTTTCACTTGGGAAGTGAGTACTTCCGAAGTGACAATCTCTTCCCAGAAAGTTGCTTCCTACACAAAGGCACTCACAGAGAAGGTTCAACCACAATCTGCAACACACTGATTTATTGCAAAGTGACATCCTTTGGCATATAGACAATAGTGTGGGAAGTGCCTCTGAACGGTCAAGTATAGAGCAGGAACGTGGGAAGTGAGGTACCTAAGAAGCCACATTTCAGTCTTTTTGAAACAGCCTCCCGGACTCACTAGTGGCTTTTATTTCAAACTATAAAACACAGTGTGGACTGTTCAGACTACACAGCACTGTTCATCCACAATCTAACATAGAGGGACACTGAACTCCCCCCTTTGTTATCAGGTTACATTAATCCCCTAATGGCAGATACATGTTAGGAGGACACCAAAACAGCTTTGTGCCAGACCTGACTGCCATATGTGGATCAACATTGTAAAAGGTACGCCTGCGAGGGGGTGCCGAGGCATACCTTTTACCATGTTGATCCACATATGTATGTTGTGGATGTTGACAGTGAATGACTGAACTCAAGCAAACAGGATAGTGATCCTCTCTTGTCAGCAAAATGTGCAACATATTTCTGGACATCTAAATCTCTACTGATGCACACTTGAAGTCTGCTGCCCAGGATACATTAGGGAGTGGTGATTTTTCAACAACAGGGGTGGGGGATTTTCATGTGTGCTCCAGAAATCTTTCCACCACCCCTTTCCCCCAAAGAGTTTGAAATTCTTCTGTCCCCCCTTTTATTCTAATGCTATGATTTTCCTTAAAAAGGGTCAAATTTCTTTCTGCCATCCCCTAGGAGGGGTCTCATTCTTTTGCTCCTCCCTTTGAATCCACCCCCCCCCCCCTTTGTTGTTAAGCAATGAGTACTCTTCAAAGTCAGTCTGTTTGCATGTTGAACAAAGGCTAGGCCTGCCTTCAAGCAGGAGATAGACCATGTAGGGCATGATATACTAAGCAGCCTCTGAAAGTGTTTTCTTATGTTTTGACCACACACTACACTATGACTGTGTCACGTTTTGACCAGGCCCAAATGACACAAAATCACCACACCCTGCATTTTGAAGATGTCTGACAGACGATGCACCATGTTTTGACCACTCCTGATTAACACAAAGTGACAGAGCTGATCGCTTGTGATTTCATGTGGAGAACAGTCAAAGACCATTGTATTGCTTCTTAGTTTAATATGAAATTGGACTTCCTCAAGCCATCCTAATTCATGGACACCTCAGGGAAGGAATGTGCATGTTCCCTTGTCATTGTGTAGCTGTGGCATGCTTGCTTTGACACAGTGGTTGATCCAGGTCTATATACCTTTCTCCAGAGACCCACTGATAGCTCTGACACACTCACTAGGCCTACATATTCAGTACTGTCTCCACATGTATACATTTATGAGATGGGTAGGTAAGAGCATTCTGGGGCTTACTGAGGAGTGCATTAGTCACAGCAGACTGACTTCTTGCTGGTGGGGGGGGGGGGACTTCTCCCTCTTTCATGTGTGACTACAGGCCAGGTGAATGTAGGGGCGGGTAGATGAGGGGTGGGGAGTAGGAGTGGGACTTGAACCAGGGTTAAAAAAAGTAAACCTATGCCTGCACTGGCATACCGAACGTAGATCGGTGTTTTTCTATTAAATTACTGTGGATGTTTCACTTACAAATGGTCGTATCAGAGGGACGGGGAATTTAGTGGTCGCAGGGTCAGGTGGTCGTATTAGAGGGGTGGTCACATTACAGGGAGTTTTGTACATTAAAATAGAGAGAAATGTGGTTCAGTGTTTCAAAAAAATGGTTGTAATGGTGGGGTGGTCACAATAGGGGATGGTCGTGACGTGAGATTTGACTGTACTCACGATAAGTGTCTGTGAATGGAGATTGGAACTTATCTTTGAGGAGGTGATGGTCTGTCCCTGCATCTATATCTTTAGTGATAATCTTCCCCAGAGGGATAGGCAGCCTTCTGTGTGGTCTTCAGTGGAATCTCACCTCTACCCTAACCTCAGGTGTGACACCTGTCATGAGGTATAAATTCTCTGTCACCTTCGACTTCATATAATTATATTGCCCTTTGACCTAGTGTGTGAAATGTACGTTTAGGGTCGCCAGTCCTGCAGTGATTCAGATGTTAAATTTCCTCTTCAAATTGAAGAAGAAATTTATAAATATAAATGTCAGATTCTTCAATCCATATTGCGTGACCATAGTGCATGACCTAGACTGCTCTGTGTGCATGTGACAGGCCCATATTATGTAATGATCATGAAGGGTTAGATAGACGTGTCAAAGATAGAATTAGTGGCCACTAATATTGGCTGCTATTTAGCTGTATTTCCACCACCCACCAGAGTGTGTGGGTAACTACATGTAATCATATGATGCTGTGCAGCCAGCAGCTCCTTGGTGTTTATAATATCCCCCACAATCTCATATGCCTCAAATCGCCAAGAAACTCACTAAGACCAGCTCTGTGCTGATGATCGTGAGCTGCGTTAGCACCTGTAGTGCCAAGACTAGTGTACCAAATCATATGCGATAATGAAATAAGCCTCAATCAAGAGACAAAATAAATGTGTATAAGATGACTCCATTATCAAGAGGAATTCGGACACGGATAGTAACAGAAGTTTGGATCTTATCCTAAACGCACAATGTTGTACTCTGCTCTACACAGCACGAAAAAAACTAAAAGCAGAAAAGAGAAGGACATTAAACTCCCAATTTTTGTTATCCTTTATCAATCCTCTTGTGGTGGTCAGGTGGCCAGGATACTAAACACCATCGGCCCTAAGGAGACCTGGAAGGCATTTCTAAAGTTATGATGATTGCACACAGCATCTGAGACTCAGTAAGATTCTCGGTAAAACTAAAGAGGCTACTGTTGTAGCAACTTGAGATATGAAATCATCTAGATATTCCACTGGGTAAAATATCACTGTGATTTCAAATCAAATTATTCTCCCCCAATTCTTAAAAAGTGGAATTGGGGCAAACCATTATAGTTTTTTAAAGGACTACATTGCAGTATGCCTATATCAGATATATTTGAACTATGCCACAGGTCTGATCAAAAACCAGCTTTTCCAGCACAGCCACCTTTGTTTGATTCAAGAGCATTTGAAAAGGATGTGCCTGATCCTTTTAAGTGATGGCTGCCTGCAACTTCCATCTGTACTATATCATCCTTTTCCCCCCAGTCTCATCTATGGACCACACCACCACCAGACAGACTGTACACAAGTAACCACTGATAGCAAGGTATCATTTTGCTGAGTCAGTGCAACAAGGTTGTAACTGACATTTTGTCTACAGACCCCAATGCAATAAGGTTGTGTCAACTGTGTGCTAAAGTACTTGCAACCCTTCCTTTGCCTCTCTCTGAAATATGCAGATACATCCTAGTTGCACTGATTTGTTTCTCATGTTTTCCCAACTAAATATTTAACATGTGCAACTGTCCCAAGTTGTGCCCTTGTTCCTCCTGATCTGATTTTTTCTGATTTTTTTATTTCAGCGGATTGTTCAAGTGGCTGATCTAATGGTACCAAATCATTTCTGACTGTTCCATAGGATCCGATGGGACTCCCGCTTGACTTCTGCATGTTTACAGCTTCGGTACAATGCAATCTTAAGGCCATTTCTTAAGGTTCTACAACTGCACACAGCCATTATGATTTGATACCCTAAAAGTTGGTATCGATGATCATAGATAATGCCCTTTGACTTCTCTGTACGCTCAGGACTTTATGACCAATACTATTTCACTGTAATGTCACTCGATTAAGGGTACCCACTATGATTGGAAAGTAAGCAGTTGTAGTGTGTTAGGAAATGCCCTCCAGCATCATGTAGGGATTGTCAGGATCTAGACAAAACACAAATCTAATATCCCTGGACAGCATTCAAATTGAGCTGTGCGATGTTAGGAAATAATCTCCAGTGGGTGGTCTAGTCCTATAGTATATTCATTATTACCCTGCTTATCCCTCCAGCAGATTCACTACAGAATTCAGCACTGCACCACCAGACCGCAGATGGGACGGGTAGGGCAGGGGATTATGAGAGCTGAGGTAGGTCTTTATTACTGACTGTACATCTACTTGTTGCTGTGTGGTTAGTAAGAACACTCACTAAGTATACAGGTCTGGGAGGATGGAATAAGTGCAACTTTAGTCCTTCTACGTTATCAGCCTTATTGGATAGTATAAAGCTGTGCCCAAACCCTATGCTATTAGGGTGCCATTTTTGGTTTATGGGGGTTGAATCCACTTAAAACCTGCCTTGTAGAAAGCTGAAGCGTTCATGTTATCAAAATGTAAAATTTCAAAAGTTGTGGTGAATAACAATATGCTCAGAGCCAGAGCCAATATCTAAGGCATCTCTTTACAGGTAGGCTGGCTTTTTTGAGCCTACAATGCTGCTAATTAGCTTCCTGCTTTATTGCTCAGGAGTTTCCCCTTTCAGCCTCTGCAGGTTGAACAGTATCAGACACATATGACACACTTGTTGCTCTGTGTAAAATGCTGAGTAAACTTCAGGACGGCTACTCCGGCAGATGAGCTGCTCACACAAAGAACTGTACATGGGTCAGCTATCCCGGGAACAGATCAGATACACATGAACAGTAGGTCTCAGAAAACAAAGGTACTTTAATCATTCTCATGATTTGGTTACTTGGCTATTAGGCAAAAACACATTTTATAAATAAAAGTGAACACAGACTGAGGTGACTCACCATTGGTAGTCACTTCTCTCTTGTATTCCCAAAAGCTATTTCCTAAGAGTAGTAGTTCAGGACTCGTGAGTACTTCCCAAGTAACAACCCCTTTCCAGCAAGTTGCTTCCTACAAGGGCACTCAGGTGTGACCCCTTTTTGCAACATAGTCTCACTTATTGTGAAGTGACACCCTTTGGCATATATTGTGGGGAGTGCGTCAGTATGGTTGAGGAGAGCAGGGAAGTAGGAAGTGAGGTACCCCAACTGACAAGCCACGTCTTTTGGAAACAGCCTCACGGACCTGCTAGTGGCTTTTATCTCAAACAACAAAACACAGTGTATTTTGTCAAGATTACAAATCACTGTTCATCCACAATATAACACAGAGGGGCAGTTCGGGCTTCCCTAGCCCACTCAAAAGGGTCTATATCTCCTCTTTCCTATCCCCTCAGGATGTGTGTGGTGCACATATGCGCAGGCACTGACACATTCCTCTGTTAAATTATCAACCTGTGAAGCACGGGATAGCCACTTAGTGCCGCTAAAGTGCTGTAAAACACAAATCAATCAATCAATCAGAGGGGCAGTTAACTCCTACCCTTTGTTTCTGTTACTAACTGGGTAACCAAATTCAGGTTACATTAATCCCCTAATGGCAGACACATCCTGATAGTAGGACACCAAAACAGCTTTGTGCCAGACCTGACTGCCATAAGTGGCACAGGGTGTTGACAGTGAAAAACTGAGCTCAAGCAAACAGGGTAGTGATCCTGTCTTGTTAGCAGAACTCATTCCTGAATATCTAAACCTCCCCTGATGCAGCACTTGAAGTCTACTTCCCAGGACACATTAGGGAGTGGTCGTCTTTTAAAAATAGGGTGAGGGCAGATGTTGTTAAGAAAATTTTAATGACTACTCTTCAATGTGTCTATTAGCATGTTGAATCATGCATCATGTTGGGCATTATATACTAAGCAGCCTCTTAAAGGATAATAAATATGTTTTGCCACATTTTTACTGCGCACCATGTTACGACCCTCCCATGTTTTGACTGCACCCAACTGACACAAAATGATCACACCCTGCATTTTGAAGATGCCTGATCGACACAAAATGACCACACACCATGTTTTGACCACACCTGATTGAAACAAAGTTACGGCGCAATGCATTTTGACTGCAAAACAAGATGTTCCCATAGACAGAGGTGATTGCATCCTGATTCTATGTGGGAAATGGCCAAGGACCATTGTATTGCCTCTTCTTAGTCAAAGATGAAATTAGGCTTCCTCAAGCCATCCTAATTTATTGGAGGCTGCAGGTAAGGAATATGCATATTCCCTTGTTATTGTGTAAATAGAAACTTGATGGCTTGGACACAGTGCTTGGTCCAGGTCTATACTACTCACCATAGACCCACTGATAGCTCTGACATACACACTAGGCCTATGCATTCATCACTGTCTCTACATACATGAGATGGGTAGGTGAGAGGATTCTGGGGGCTTACTGGGGTGCACATTACTCACAGCAGGCTGACTTCTCACTTGACTGTTGGGACCAATCAATTGATACACATATCTGTCAATATCATCATGACAGATATGTGCTCAGCATAAGTGTTTGCAAATGGAATTTATCTTTGAAGAGGAGATGGTCTGTTCCTGCATATATATCTTTCATGATAATCCACCCCAGAGGAATAAGCAGCCTTCTATGTGTTCCTCAGTGTAATCTCACCTGCGTCTTTATATATTGTATGGGTGTGTGACATGTACGTCCCCAGTCCTACAGGGATTCAGATATCAAATTCCCTCTTCTAAATGACGAGGAATTAAGCATCTTCAAATGAATTGAGTTTGTATGTTAAATGTAGGCTTGAGTGATTTAACACTTGAACATTGAAAAGAGCTTTAAGTTTGTGCTTAATGCTGCTTTTGCTCAAATTACATGCCAAAACAGAAAAAGAAGGAAATGTCAAATTTGTATTTCCGTGAAGGACAAGCTGATTAGATGAGGAACCTACTGAAAATCAGGAAGGAAGAAAACCACTGTTACTATGCCCATGTACCTATTGCTTGATCTGATACCTGATGAGTTAAGCAGTGATAATGGCTAGTATGATGGAGACACGCTGGGCCCTAATCACTCCGCAGTAAATAAAAGGAATTACCTGATTGGTTGATAATAGGGGCTGATAATGAATCCTACTACCCTAGATGTCTGATTCCTCAATCCATATTGGGTGACCATAGTGCAGGGTTAGTTAGACATGTCATAGCACTGATAGGATTGGTAGCCACTAATATTGGCTGCTATTTCCACCACCCACCAGATTGTGAGAGTGACTAGTCATAAGATCCTCTGCAGTCAGTATCCCTCACAATCACACAGGCCTGAAATCATCAGTGCTGCAACTAATCTAACAAATCCTATGTGATAATAATATAAGCCCTAATCTTAGTGAGGCATCTTTGATGACAGCATGCATCCCCAGTAAGATTGCCGGTGATTTCTCAGATCATCAATTATATTGAAATAATCCGTGGAAGAGGTAATGGTTGCAATCTAATATAAAGACAAGAGGATCCAAAATAAATAATGATTTAATCTGAATTTGGACAGCCGATAGTAAGAGAAGTTTGGATCTTATATAAAAGACAATTTTCGTTGTGCACTACTCCACACAGCACCAATAGTTAAAAGAGAGGGGCCCTTTTTATCAGATTAGACAATATTAATCCTCTAATGATGGTCAGGTGGCCAGGGTACTAAACACTGATGGGTCAAAGGAGACCTTGAAGGCATTTCTAAAGTTACAATGCTTACACACAACTTCTGAGACTCACTGAGGTTCTTGTTAAAACTAGAGCGGTTACTTTTGTAGCACTTTGAGTCGTGATATGCTTCAGGTATTCCACTGAAAAAATATACCCCTGTGGTTTCAAATCAATTAACACTCCCCCAATTCTTAAAAAGTAAAATTGTGGCCAATCATCCCAGTTTTGCAAATGACTATATTGCACTAGGCCTATATCAGCTATATCTGAACAATGCCCCAGGTCTGATCAACAGCAAAAATTTCCCAGAACAGCATGATGGGTACCTACTGCACCCTAATCACTCCACAGTGTATAAAGAGAATTACCTCATTGAACAAGTAATCAATGGATAATTCATGACGCGTGTGTGTTAGCAAAGGATAATTACATGAGGGTGCAGCCCAAGTGTAATTATCCTTTGCTAACACACACAAGTCATGAATTAATCCATTGACTACTTATTTTATTACACGATATCAATAGATAATCAATAGAATATCAATAAATTCAAGCTGAAAACAAAAATTGTTCCCCCTCCTTAGGACTCGAAGCCTGCCATAGTGTGTGTACACGATCGGTACACACATCTCAGCGCCCGGCTTGGCTTGGTTTGGTTTGACTGTGTCCTGCATCTCATGGTTATGGCAGTGGCTTTGTATCATATTGTAGGGAATCGTATTTGCTATGCGTCGAGGCCTGAATGTATTTGAGACTATTACTATGTACCGTATCGTAGTAGGATAGGCGCTCTTCGGGAGCGTCTTCTATGTTACTTGTAAGAGGGCACCACAGGTGGTCTCGAACGGTGTGATGTAGGAGGTGGACCAGAGGGCACTCAGTGCGGAACCAATGAACCATGATGAGAGGTATATATTCCGCCGTCCTCCTACGATCGGGGGACTTGCAGAGCTACCGGGCTGGTAGAATGATCTTGTCTCTAGAACGGCATAATGAATGCTATAACAAGAGCTTTACCTCATTCGGGGTATAGACTATAGGCATATGAAAGGTTGAAACGTGTTTACAGTCTTCCTGTAAAAAGGACCATAATAAAGTGATTCTGAAACCTACTTGAACCGACTAGTTATTGCTTCGATAATATAGTTGTCTCGATATTAAGGTATATCTCGAAACGGCAATACCTTCAATATCAAGACCTGGTTTGGTTGGACGCAAAAAAAAAACGCGGACAGCTTCTGGTGGCATTCTAACCAAGCAAACACACACCGCTTCTTGTCAGTCCCTGTGGCGCAATGCATAGGGAGTTTGATTTGGGATCAGGAGACTGTAGGTTCGACCCCTACCCTGGCAATGAAAATTTCATAGGTTTTAACATGTAACATATGACATGTATGACATGTAAGGAGGCATGTTATCCATGGATAACATGCCTCCTTACATGGATAACATGCCTCCCTACATGGGTAACATGCCTCCTTACAAAAGTCATGATGCATGCATCATGGTTTGCAATATCGACAGGTATGTGCATGGGAATATCCAGAAAAAGCACCCAAAATCACAGAAGTCATGTAATAATGGTTGATAATGTATTGCCACAATGCTAGATTCTTCAACCCATATTGAGTAATAATAGTGTATGACCTAGACTGCTGACTGTGTGACAGGCCAATATTTTGTTACAATCATACAGGGTCATAGCACTGATAGGATTAGTGGCCGCTAGTATTGGCTGCTGTATTTACTACCCACCGGTGTAAGGGTGACTAGATCTAGTCATAGAATCCTGTGCAGTCAATATCCCTCACAATCACATAGGCCTCAAATAGTTAAGAATCTCAGTAAGACCAGCCCTGTGCTGATTATGGTGAGTTACCTTCAGTGCAGTGCTATGGCTAGTCTACCAAATCTCATGTGGTAATGACATTAAAAGCCCCAATCTTAGCAAGGAATCTCTGACGACAGTAGGCACCCCCAGTTCAAATGATTGCCAGTGATTTCTCAGATCATCAATATTTTAACTTAGACCCCAGAGGAGGCAATGGTTACAATTCATTAAAATCATGATATTAGGAGACAAGATAAATGTACAACATGGTTCATTATCAATAATCTAAATTTGGACACCCAGTTAGTAACAGAAGTTTAGATCTTATCTTCAATGAAGGATGTTGAACTCCCACCCCTTGTCATCAGATTAGCCTATATCAATCCTCTAATGGTGGTCAGGTGGCCCGGATACTAAACACTGATGGGCCCAAGGAGACCTTGAAGACATTTCTAAAGTACAACGATTGCACACAGCTTCTGATACTCATCGATCAGTGAGATTCTTGGTAAAACTACAGTGGTTACTGTTGAGAAATGACATCCTTGAGAAGTGACATCCTTCAGGTATTCCACTGAAAATATATATCCCTCTGGTTTCAAATCAATTAATCCTCCCAATCAAATGGTTCCTGATTTTTCAATTTCATCTGATTGTTTGAGATAATGTAATTTATCATGGTTAAGAAATGCCCTCCTGATTGTTCCATTGGATCAGATGGGACGCCTGCTTGACTCCTGAATGTTAACAGTTTTGATACAGTGCAATCTTGAGGCCATTTCTTAAGGTACTATGACTACACACAGCCACTATGATTTCACACCCTAAGTCTAGCATCAGTGATTGTAGGTAATGCCTTACAACTGCTTTGTACGATAAGCACTTATGTAGCAATCACATAGAGTTTGATAGGGCAGTCATAGTGCTGAAGGCACTACATGACCAATAACACAGGGCTTTAATGTCAATAATTTAGGGTTCCTACTAAGATTTGAAATTGAGCAGTCAAAGTATATCAAGAAACCTCCAGCAGTATCCGGGGTTACTAAGGTATAGACATACAATGAATCTAATATCACTATCACTGGACAGCCTTCAAGTGGAGCTATGCCATGTCAGGAAATAATTTCCAGTGGGTGGTCTAGCTCTATACTACTCACTACCCTGCTTATCCCTCGAGCAGATTCACTATAGCATTCAGCACTGTACCACCAGACCCCAGTTGGGACGGGTCGGGCAGGGGATTATGAGGGCTTGGGTAGGTCTTTATTACTGACTGTATGCCAAGTTGTTGCTCTGTGGTCAGTAAGCAGACTCACTGAGTATACAGGTTTGGGAGGATGGAATGTGTGAAAGGTTCTTCTATGTCATCAAATCTGCCTTTATAATATTGGATTGTATAAATGCTGTTCCTAAGCCGTATAAATGCAAGTGCAGTTTTGGTTTATGGGTTTTGAGTCCACTTATAGTCTGAGTTGATAGACCCAGATGACACAGGAAATTATTTAGAAGCTAGGTGCTTGTTTCAAGGTGCTTATACAGGCCAAGCTGCTGAACTGTTTGTTTTATCAATGATGAATATTAATAAATGTAATATTTTCAAAGTACCAATACTTTCAGAGACAGACCCAATATCTTTGGTGTCTTTATAGGTAGGCTTGCCTATATGAACCTACCACCATAACAATGCTGCTAGTAAGTTATGGCTTTCCTGTTCTATTGCCCTGTGTATTCAGTCAGACCTTCTAGCCTACATGTGGTGTTCCCTTTCTACCTCTGCACCTTGGTCAGTATCAGACACATAAAGCACACTTGTTTGTTCCTCTGTGTAATATGCTGAGTGAATATTCAGGACTGTTACTCTAGCAGATGAGCTGCTCACACACAGACCTGTACATGGGTCAGCTCACCTGGAAAAGCTCAGCACAAGGAGGGGAGCAGCTAAGGATTGAGGGAGGGGAGTGAGGGGCAGCTCAGGTTAGAGGGCATGGAGGGCAGGACCTTATATTGGAGGGCAGTGGAGATTGCAAATCAGGATGGAGACGGCATCTCTAGTTGGGGAACAGGGAAGTGGAGAGAAATGAATTAAATTAGAGATCGGAGGGGGGGGGGGGATCTCAGAATGAGAGGGGAGCTGCTCAAAGTGTACCAGATTTTCACCTTCATGTTCCAATGTCACCTGGAGGATATTACAAAATGATAAGTCAACATTGCAACATTACAAGAAGCATCTTTTGAAAAAGTTATCATCTGAACCCTTAAGGGAGTTACCCAGAAATGACAGGTATTTTTACAGACACTGGGCCACAGGAGGAATGCTGCTATATTCTGTATGAACACTGTACAGAACATTATTATTTTACATGCGAGAGTCCCCAAGATTAAGATAAAAGATGTTTTATTTTTCTAGGACCTTTGAGATAGAAAGCTGTTGTCTGTCCTCCTAACTGCCTGTTTTTATACACATTAACAAGGAACACACTTTAATAGTTGATCATTTTAATTCTTACTGAAACAACGTAGAGTTACATTCAAGATTTACAAACACTGTGATACATCTTACCATGATATATCCAATGGATAATGAGGAGGGTCAGAGAATTTCGAAGTATATCCCAAAAAAATCACATGAAAACAAAGTTCTTAGGTACTTTCATCATCTTATTTGATAACTCAGCTATTAGACAAATGACATTTTATAAATAAACAGGCTGAGAAAGACGGAGAAGGTCCTACTGTGTAGTTAATTTTCATGACCGGCAATGAAATCAAGAACTCGATTATTATTTTGCAAATGGAAGTGTTTTTATTTTTTTGTACAGGTATTTCAACTCTCTTGTAAGGATAATATGCAAAGACATGATAAATATCCACAAATTATGTATTGTAAATGTAGCTTTGTGTAGCTGCACAAAGATCTCTTTCTCACTACATGTCACAAATACTGTTCACAATATACTTGGTAAAATAATGCCCTGATATTGTACAAGTAGTAAATATTATGAGCAAATGAATCCATCAAGTCAACGTGGTCAAATGTCGGTCTACAAGCTTGCTATGTCTTTATCAATTCAGACAATCAAATAGCAATAAAAGAGGTGTCTGTAACTTTCGGTGGCAGATTTAGAGGGGCAGAGGACGCCTGCTCACTTTTGCCGGCATAAAGATCTAATCTCTTTTCTCACCCCAAGATATCCACCAAAGATCAGAGGGTGCGCAGCTCCTTTTTCAGAACTCTGGACTCGCTAGTGGCTCTTATCTCAAACAACAAAATACAGTGTGTTTTGTTCAGACTGCACAGCTCTGTCCATCAACAATATAAGATAGAGGAACACTGAACTCCCACCCTTTGTTATCAGGTTACATTAATCCCCTAATAACACACAGTGAAGGACTGAACTGATGCAAAAAAAGGTCCTCTCTTGTCAGCAGAATGTGCAACTCATTTCTGGACATCTAAACCTCAACTGAAGGAGTATGGGATGTCTACTTCCCAGGATGAAATAGGGAGTGGTCAATTTTTTTGGGCGGGTGAGTTGGATTTTCAGGTTTGCTTGGGAAATCTTCTGCGCCCCCTGAGAAGGGTCTGAAATTTCTCTGCTCCCCTTTTCTTTTATTGTCACGCTTGGACTTTTCATCAAAAATGATTAAATTTTTTCCTGCAGGGAAGGAATATGCATACTCCCTTGTTATTGTGTAAACAGAAGTTTGATGGCTCTGACACAGTGCTTTGTCTAGGCCTATATACCTCTCACCATAGACCCACTGATCCCTCTGACACACTCACTACGGCTACATATTTAGTACTGGCTCCACATACATGAGTTGGGTAGGTGAGAGGATTCTGGGGGCTTACTGAGGTGTGCATTACTCACAGCAGACCGACTTCTTGCTGGGCTGTTGGGACCAACATATCAGTCACTATCATCATGGTAGGTATTTGCTTAGGATAAATGTCTATGAATGAAGATTTGGATTTATCTTTGAAGAGGAGATGGTCTGTCCCTGCTTCTGCATCTCTTGTGATAAGCCATCTTAGAGGGATAGGCAGTCCTCTATGTGTTTTTCACACCTTATCTCCCGAAAGTGATGCAGAATTGAGGGCGAAATCTGACACAGGGCCTATTTTATTTTCTTGTAGTAGGACATAGATATTGTGCCTGTGCATATCATACATATATGGGGTAAAAGCTGTATAATTACTTTTTGTTAAATGCATCTGTGTATTTCCTCTGATGAGTAATGAAAGTAGCATGCATTTCAGCCTGAACACTTCTGATGGAATTATAGGAAAGTATTGTTAGGGGGGTTGAAAATCAATGATAGGTCAACGCACTAGCGGGTAAAGTAAATTTATAAGTAGTCTAGATTCAAATCTCAGAGGTACACGAGAGAAAAACATGATTTATTGTTGTGTCAGCTTTTTGCCTAGCATATCAGATTTTTGCCTACTAAATAAATTACAATGTGAAAAGGGATATCAAACAAATATTTAAGAAGAGATGTTGGGGAGGAATAAAGGGGCATTGTATCCCATTAATCTTAACATATGGGCTAGAGTTAAATATGTGACCTTTTTAAATGAAAAGAAAACAGTCATTCATGTCAGCCTTTTGCCCATCATGTCAGCTTTTCGCCCTCAACACTTTTTGTGGAATTACAGGTAGTAAAAAAAAGTGGGCAAAGTACATATACAAATACTCTAGAATAAAATTCCAAAAGTAGTGAAGAGAGAAACAATTTTCTTATTGTGTCAGCTTTTCGCCTAGCATGTTAGATTTTGCCTAGAGTGTCAGATTTTCGCCTACTGTGTCAGATTTTCGCCTACTGTGTCAGATTTTCGCCCTGAACACTTCTGATAAAAAATACAGCTAGTAAATATAATGGCAGGATAGTAGGAATTTACCATAGGCTAATGCACTAGTGGACCAAGTAAATGTATAAGTAGTCTAGAATTAAATCTGAGAAGGAGAGGAGACAGAAACGTTTTTTTCTTGTTGTGCCAGCTTTTCGCCTAGCTTGTCAGATTTTGCCAACAGTGTCAGCATTTCGCCCCTAGATTTTCCTTATAACATTCAAAGTTAAAAAAGTATCAATCAAATATTTAAGAAGAGATACTAGTAAGGGATAAAGTGACATCGTAGCCTATGAATCTTAACATATGGGCTAGAGTTTAATATATGATCCATTCTAATGAAAAGAAAACAGGCATTCATGTTAGCTTTTGCCCCTGTGTCAGCTTTTCGCCTATTTCTTAATAAAAAAAGTGAATTTAAATGCACTTTTTAAAAGTCTACAATCTCCTTCTTTTACCAGGGGATAAGGCATAATACCCATCACTTAATGTATGTTTTTTCACCTTTAACAATTCTCTTCATCTGAAAAAAAGAGCAAAAAATAATTAGCATGTCAGCTTTTCGCTTAAGGAGCATGTCAGATTTCGCCATTCAGTTCTGCACCACTTTGGGGAGACAAGGTGTTCTGAACAGTGTGATCTCATCTGTCCGCTAACCTTGGGGGTGACAGCTGGGACATCGTGAGACACAAATCCTCTGTGACCTTCCTTTTCATAATGTACTTAGACCTAAAATGTGACAAGCATTTAAAGTCCCCAGTCATACAGGGATTCAAATGTCACATTCCCCCTTAAAGATGAAGGGGAAATAATCATCTTCAAATGACATGAGTTTGTACCCTGAATGTAGGTCTGAGTTATTCACATTTAAACATTTAAAGAGCTTTGTTTCGTCTATATATATATATATATATATATATATATATATATATATATATATATATATATATATATATATATAGAAATGACACATTTGTGTTTTAATGCTGTATTTGTTCAACTTGCAGATGTATGTCAAAAAAGAAGTAACTGAAGAAAGAAAGAAATATCAAAATCTGTATTGTCTCGAAGGACAAACCTATTAGATTAGGAAGCCATTGCAAAATAGGAAGAAGGGAAGGAAGCCACTGTCACTATGCCCAGGTAGCTATTCCTTGATCTGATACCTGATGAGTTGAGCACTGATAACGCTCAGCAAAATGGGGACCCGCTACACATTAATCACTCCACAGTGAATAAAGGGAATTATCTCATTGGTTGATACTGCATTCCCACTATCCTATAGATGTCAGATTCTTCAATCCATATTGGCTGACTATAGTGCATGACCTAGGCTGCTGTCTGGGTGACAGGCCCATATTATGTAATAATAATACAGAGTTAGTTAGACATGTCATATCGATGATAGGATTAGTGGTCACTAATATTGAATGCTATTTAACTGTATTTCCACCACCCTCCAGAGTGTTAGGGTGACTAGTCATAGGATCCTCTACAGTGAGTAGCGCCCTGGGGCTTGTATGAGTAAAATCAGCTCTTTTCTGATCATAGTAAGCTACTTTGGTGCCTTTGCCTGCAGTGGTACGACTAGTCTACCAAACCCTATGTAATGATGAGGAATTGTAATTTGCGAGGAATCTTTGAAAACAGCAGGTTCCCCCAGTAAGATCACCTGATTGCCAGTGATTGATATATATTTGATCTCGAAATAAGCCCTAGCAGAGGTAATGGTTACAATCTGATATAAAGATAATATTAAAAGACAACATAAATGTATATTATAAGATGTCTCATTATCAAGACGTATTCCGGCAGTCAGTTACTAACAGAAGTTTGATCTTATCTTAAACACACAATGTTGTACACTGCTCTTCACAGCACCAATAACTAGTAAAAGAGAAGGACGCTGAGCTCCCACCCTTTGTTATCAGATTAGCCTATCGTATCGCCGTGTTTGAGCCCCGGGATTTGAATGAGCGCCTGTCTCAAATAAGTGCCAGGGGTACAGGGGTCATGAAATATTTCTTAAGTACTAGAAATGGAGTTTGAATGAGCGCCTGTCTTCTATACGGGACTAGCACATTGCTAGTGTTAAGAAAATCAGCCAGGCGGCTCAAGTAGTTGGGGGCTAACCCTACAATAAACCTCTTTGTATAGTTTACTTTGATGGTCTCATAGTCATGTACTATCTGTGGATATTCTGTAAAATGTATATCTATGGATAGCAAAAACCTTCAACTTCTATTAGATAAGCATATTATAAATCTAATACTTTAAAAACAAGAGAAATACAACTTTTAAGATTTAAATAAGAGACAACATGTCACCCACATTGAGTACACCCAGGCCATTGTCTCATTATCAAGCTAATCCTCTCCCCTCATACCTGAAACAATAGGGAGGTACTTAGGGTTATTAAGATAGGGGCAGGGTGCAGCTTATCTCTCCTATCAGTCTTATCAGTGACCATTGTTTTGTGCTGGATGAGGGTGAAGATAAAGAGATTACCTAGAATTCCCTGACAGAATCCAAGATGGCGTCGGGGGCTAAAATCAAAGATGGCGACCTCCATAAAGGGATAGCTATGTTCCCTATAAGCACTTGGGAAATGAGCCTTCCAAATCAAAGAGCACCGGGGTGTTTGAATACGACGATATGGTATATCAATCCTCTAATGGTGGTCAGGTGGCCATCGTACTAAACACTGATGGGCTCAAGGAGACATTGAAAGTATTTCTAAAGTTACAATCTTCGTACACAGGTTCTGAGATTCAGTGAGATTATTGGTAAAACTAGAGAGGTTACGGTTGAAGCACCTTAAATAAAATGAAATCCTCTAGGTATTCCACTTAGTAAAAATATCACTGTGATGCCAAATTGATTCACTCTCCCCAAATTCTTAGAAAGTGAAATTGGGGCCAACCATCCTTGTTTTGTGAATGACTATATTGCAGTATACCTATATCAGATATACACTGCAAAAATGGTGTTAAGATTTTAAACATGTTTAGGTCTAAACATGTTTAAAACCTAAACATATATGTCAGTTGGGTGTATCATCTACTACGCATTTAGGAAAATAACACTTTTATTCTAAATACATAAACATTTTTGGTACATATGTTCAGACGTTTAGAGTTTAAACAGTTGAATATTAGGTGTTTAGATTCAAACATCAATATGTTTAGATACTTGGATGTCAAATCCATACCAGGTAGCAGCACTACCTCTAAATGGACTATCTGCACACAGTTATAATCAATTGTTGTGACAAATATCCCCAAACGCCTTGTTTATCATAGTGTCATTTCATTAAATGTTATGAAAATTGACAAAACAATTAGAAATTAACTAAATTCAACTTACACCACCATCATTACCATAAAATAATCAATGAGCTCAATGACTTACACCTATGTCATGTTATTTTGTAAAGTATAAAGCAATGTCCTTCTTGCCAAACTGTTGTACTTCATCAAGTCTCCTATTTTAATGCAGTGTGTACATATGTGTATATAGCTGTGGCTGACATCTTTGGAGACTTTGCAGTGCAAATACCCGCTGATGTCCTCCAGTAAATGAGAGAACAAACAAAAGATATTCCTTTATGTTTTAATGAAAACAATGTCTGCAAACCCCTTACTTCCCACCAAATCACTTAGACATCTAAACACAAAAGTTCATAAACATCTAAACACAAAATTTCAGCGATATCTAAACACAAATTTTGAACCTAAACACCTAGATTTCTAAACACTTGAGCTAAGCACATTGTTTGGCTAAACATGTTTAGGAAATTAATGTGATTACAAAAACGTTGCAAGAATATGTTTAGAATTGTGTTTAGGATCTAAACACCATTTTTGCAGTGTATCTGATCTATGCCACAGGTCTGATCAACAACTAGATTTCCCACAACGGCCAGCTTTGTTTGATTCATGAGCATTTAAAAAGGATGTGCGTGATTCTTTTCAGTCACGGCTGCCTTTAACTTCCGTCTGTACCATATCATCCTTTACCCCCCCCCCCCCTCCCCATCTATGGACCACAACGCCTCCAGACATACTGTACACAGGTAACCACTGATAGCTGGTATCATGCACTTAAAAAAATGTTGAGCGTACTAGGGATCCTTGTAAAACTGAAAAGTGCACCACTGTAATTGAGAAGCACTGAACCATGTATAGTTTTTACAAGACGCCCTAGGTGGCAGTATGGTGGTACACAAATGTACAAGGAATCTTTGTGAAAATAACAAAGGATCTCTGGCACCTTTAGGACAGAATGCACCATTATATATTTTAACAGCATCTTTTTTACAGTGTGTTTCTCATGTTTCTTCAAGTTAGCTGTTCTATTTATGTGTGAGGCTGCACTAGATATTTAGCATGTGCAACTGTCCCAAGTAGTTGCACATTCCTTCCCATCTGATTTTTTCATTTCATTGGATTGCTTGAGTGGCTGATCTAACTGTACCAGATCATTTCTGATTGTTCCATCAGATGCAATGGGACTCTTGCTCTATTCCTGCATTTTTCACAGCTTCGATGCAGTGCAATCTTGAGGCTATTTATTAAGGTATTAGAACTGTCCACAGCCACTATGATTTGACACCCAAAAAATGAGCATCAGTGATTGTAGGTAATTCCCTTTTGACTGGTCTTTACAATTAGCACTTATGTAGCAATCGCATAGAGGTTGGATGGGCAGTCGTAGTGCTTCAGGCACTACATACAATTGGGGTGTAATGTCACTAAATTAAAGGTCCCCACTACGACTTAAGCAGTTGTAGCTCATAAGGAAATGACCTCCAGCATTATATATCGGGATTAGCATAGGACCCAGACATGCTATGAATCTAATATCACTGGACAGCTTTCAAGTTAAGCTGTGCCATGTTAGGAAATAATCTCCAGTGGGTGGTATAGCCCTATACTACTCACTATAAGTATAACCCTGCTCATCCCTCCAGCAGATTCACTGTAGTATTCAGCACTGCACCACCAGACCCCAGATGGGACGGGTCAGGCAGGGGATTATGAGGGCTGGGGTGGGTCTTTATTACTGACACTACGCCTACTTGTTGCTCTGTGGTCATAAGCAGGCACACTGAGTATATAGGTCTGGGAGGATGAAATAAGTTCAAAGTCCTTCTATGTCTCATTAGATAGTACAAATTCTGTGTCTCAGCCCTTTCCTATCACCACTTTTTGGTTTAGGCCTATGGGTTTTGAATACTCTTAAAGCCTGAATTGCATCTAGCAGAGTTAATTATTTAGAAACCAGGCACCTGTTTCAAAACATAGTTCTCATTTAAGGCAAGTTGTTGAAGCATTCGTGTCATCAGTGATGAATATTGATAAATGCAATATTTCCATAGCTGTTGTGAGTAACACTACTTTCTGACATCAGGCCAGAGCCAAAATCCTAGGTGTCTATTACAGATAGGCTGGCTTATCTCAGCCTACAATGCCTATTTGAGCTTACAATGCTGCTAAATGGCTTCCTGCCTTATTGCTCTGTGTATTCAGGCGAACCTTCTAGCCTATCTATGGGGTTTCTGCCTCTGCAAGTTGAACAGTACCAGACACTTGTTGCTCTGGTAACATGGTTAGTGAGTATTCAGGATGTCTACTCCGGCAGATGAGCTACTCACACACAGAGCTGTACATGGGTCAGCTCACCCGGGAACAGCGTGAGCAGGGGAATAGCTCAGAGTGGATTGGGGGGGGGGGGGCAGCCCAGGATGGAGGGCCTGGGAGGGCAGCAGTCCAGAATGGAGGGCCTGGGAGGGCAGCAGTCCAGTATGGAGGGTGAGGTAGCAGCTGAGGGTGGTGGAGGGCATGGGAGGGCAGTACCTTATATTGGAGGACAGGGAGGTTTGCAAATCAGGAGGGCATGGGAGGGGAGTGGCTTAAAGTCAAGGGATCAGGAGCTGCTCAGGATGGAAGGTCAGGAAGAGGGTCACCTCATGTTGGGCAGGGGAAGGAGGAAGTGAGGAGTGAAGAAGATCTATGACAGCTGAAGCCGTGAGGGGGGATGGGGGTAGGTATGGTGCTGACAGAGCTGACAGGAAATGGTCTGGCCACTGTTATTTAACCTGATGTTTGCGGCACTGACAGTCTCTACGCATACAGTGGTGGCCGCGCCATACGGGATGTGGGGGGGGGGTCCATTCCTAAACTACTGTCACATAGTATACTATAAATTACCAAAATGTACATTATAGTTAAGCCTCCACACCTTTACTGCTGCCACACATGAAACAGTAATAAGAGACCAAAGTGCAATGCTGCCTTCAACTGTTAAACATCTGGCACCTACATCTGTAGACAGATAACTAGTCATTATAAAACCTGTTGTGCCACCGCAAAACTCGCCAACGCCTTAGAGATTAGGTATATTACTATTGCCCATCTAACTGCTGCCATTGCTGTTTCTGCTGTATCTGCTGCTGCTTCTTCTGCTGCCCCACTCTCCAATTGCACCCTTGTACATCGCTCTTCATGAACTGTGATATCATTTGTGGAAGAGGATGCGAAAACAGTACATCTATTCTGTTTCCTATCCTCTTCATATACACATTGTCATTACCTTGAATATATTTTCTTGGACTGTATTGATTTTTTGACAATCTTGTTGAAAACTTGTTAGGGAGCAGCTGCAGTGGCAGATTTATAGGGGGTGCAGGGGTGCGTTCACCCCCCTTTTTCCCAGTACATAAGAGTTACATATATTTTGGATCCCAAAATAAACTCAAAAATAATGTTCCACCCCCTCCTTTTGGGCCGCGCCCCCTCCTTTTCCAGATCCTGGATCCGTCACTGAGCTCAGCCCAAAGCTTGCTACTTAAACTTTTCCGTAAATATTTGCAGGGTTATTTTGTTCATAACCTGTAAATGTAACATCTTTCTATCAAAATATGTAATGGCCGGAATTTAGCCCTTTTTCGGGTGTGGAGGAAGGTTGTTGCAGAGATGGGTGAGTGAGTACCCAGAGCGAAATCTCTGCTGCTTGGAGATTGGGTACCTCCCTTGGTGCTGCTGCTGCTGCTGCTGCTGCTACTCCTGCTGTTGGTGCACCCAGAGAGAGCTCGCTCAGTGTGGGACTGCTGACGGACCAGGAAGCAGCAGGAGGGAGTACCGTGTTAGGACAGGAGGAACAGGATGAGCTGTACATGTGAATAACCACAGGGGTACTGAGCAGTGTTACAGGTAAGGTAGTTATAGGCCCACTCAAGGATGGGGCTGATACCTGCTATAACTGTTACTATAATAGTGCTGTTATGTAGCCTAGGTGCCTTGAGAGATAGGGGTGTGTAAGGCACATACGTATAACTATACAGTAGAGCCCCAACTTAAGAGGCGCACCCCTAAACTTCAGAGAGTCCTATAAGGCACAGAAGGGGCTAGATCCTGATCAATTTAGTACTAATTTACTGCAAAATAACCTCGCATATAAGAGGCACTCCTGACTTAAGCTGGTCCTTTAGAGCACACAGGTTATGCAAAATGTCCATATAGGAGTGGAGGTGCTAAGGAGATGCAATCAGAGAGGTAGTGCAAGAGAAAGATAAGAGGTCCCATCCTGATATGCCATTTTGGAAAGGGTGAGGTCATTTCTTTACCTTGAGTGCTCAACTCTCACCCTGCACAGCTACTTTACAGCCAAGGCATACAGAGCAATAGTTGGGCACTCCCGACATACCTTCATAGTTCTCAGTGTAGTTCTCCCCTCCCTGCGCAAGTTAAAGGTCATTTCTTACGACTATTCATTATAACGGGTGTTGTTCTGAGTTGCGCCGGCTAAGCCTAGTCGCAACATTCTATGAAATAGCCTCCCGAGGGTAAGGAGTGAAGGTGGAGGGATATCCCACTAGTACTCTGACTACACTGGATACATGTGCTACATTCCCACTGCCTTCAAAGTGTGCGACCAATTGCGGTTACTGCTGCAGGAGAGCTGACTGAGAGATGGCTGTGGGACTTAGTGTACAGGGGAACTACTGAGTGGGAGGATAGGTATGCAGTAGGGACGCTGGTGAGTGAGAGGCATAAAAACAGGTCCTGACACTACTCCTAAGTAGAAATACCATCACATTTACAACCACTGCTTCCAGTCCTCCGCTGCATATTGACCTGGGCGCGTGATACAATGTCAAAAGAATGTAAGCAAACAAGGGGAGAGAGAGAGAGAGAGAGAGAGAGAGAGAGAGAGAGAGAGAGAGAGAGGCTTCTCCTCAATCTATCTGTCCCTCCTCCCCACCAAGAGGGAGGGGAGACAGATAGACAGGCCTTTATTGACAGAAGGGAGAAAGAAACATTGTATTTCCAATTGCCTTTAAAGGAAGGCAGCAAAGGAGGAACAGCTTTAGAGGTGGTTAAAAAAACATGCAAATTTCCGATTACAGTCAGCAAGACAGGGATTGGAGGGAAAGAGAGCTAGTGACGGAGAGAGAGAGAGAGAGAGAGAGAGAGAGAGAGAGAGGGAGGGAGGGAGGGGGAGAGAAGGAGAGACAAGCAAAGACAAGGAGAGACAGGCAGAGGCACGGCAGACAGTCAGAGACAATGAGAGACAGGCAGAGACAGACAATGAGTGAGAGGCAGATGGGAATAGGCAGACAGAGGAACTCTATTTGTTATTCCCATTTGTCAATAGGCCTGTGGTTGGCGTGGGGGACCACATCCAATAGTATAGACCTGTTGCTCCCGGAGCGCCCTGTCCCCTGTTGCTCCCTCTTCCTGCTGCTGCTGCTGACAGTGATGATGGTACAGTGCGGACAGCAGCCTGTTGACAGTACTATGTATGTCCCCCATGTACCTACCCCGTCTATGTACTTTAAACCCTCACATTTTTCACTCCTACTTACTCACAACTCCGCCTCTGTCCCCACAATCTTGTTCTTTTACCCAGCTCCTTGTTGTACCTTTAAAGTGCTCATGACATACGTAAGAATGATTCATTGATACCATGTCAGCATCTACGGGATTAAGTCTCTACACTGAGCTCAAATGGGGTAGAACGGTAAGCATAATGCAATCCATCAATTAGGAATTTCCCACCACCGATGCATAGTGGCCAGGTGAGGGAAAACATGCCTCCTGGGGGGAAATGGCTTTTTAAGGTTTATGTCATGGGCTTTAAAATGAGATATCTTGAGCTAAAATATCCCCAGTAGTTTTGCTGTAATTGCTTGTCAAACATAGGTTGGTGTGTACAACTGAAAATGGGAAATAAGCTCTAAATGCATTATATCCTAACATAAACACTAATAATGCAAAATATACAGTTTTGCGAAAAAATAACCAAAGGAATGTGATGTTTTTGTCATAAAATTGGTTCTAGAGGGAATTTTTTAGCTCTGTTTTCGGTTCTGGGTTCCTGAGGGGTTTTCAAAAAAAATTTGGGCAAAAATTCCTAATTGGAATAGGGGAGTGGTTTCCATGGCAACCAGAAATAGCCTTATCTACTAATTTCCTATGTTTCCATGGCAACCAACGTTCCAAAAATGGAACATTTTCAGTGGAGATGGAATGATTTTAAGCATACCACTGGATTCCTTATAAAAAATTGGTCTAAAGCTATTTTTAGCATATTTGTCAGTTTTTTACCCATATACTACCCCCTGGTGGCCAAAACCAGTACTAAAAATCCCCCCCGGAGGCACGTTCTCCCCCGTTGGGTCTGGTGTATCCTAACTTGATATGAAGAAATAAGCGATAGGCCTTCAAATATCATGCTGGGGGCGTTAAATGAGTTACCGTTCAGAGCAGTACCTCACTTCACACACACATTCAGTCTTTTCCTGATTCAACCAACCATTTCTCTATATACTACTCTCTTCCCTCTTGCTCCTGCCACACGCCCATATGGACGTCTTTGGTTAGAGCTGGCCCACCTTAGAAAGGTGTAGGGCCTCCTTGATTTCCATCTCCTAGAGCTCTTTTAGTGGTCATTCCACCTTCTAACACCCCCATTACATCCATATCCTACGGCCATTCCCACAGAATCCTCCCTGGCCGTAGTTAGCCCTCGGCTGTGTGCATTTATAGTGTAATGAGTGCCTGGATGCTGTCCTACCATCCTTAAGGTCATCAACTCTCACCCCTTTCATCTTCATTACCCCAGACATCCTCATGTTCAAGATTATATAACTGGTGCAAGTCTCCAGTTAGCATTAGTTTATGTACATGTGTACATTTGTAGAATATTACAGGTGAAAGTAACCGCTCCATATCTCTCTCTCTTTCTCTCTCTTTCTCTTTCTCTTTCTCTCTCTCTCTCTCTCTCTCTCTCTCTCTCTCTGCCCTCCTTCTTTCTACCCTCCTTCTCTCTGTCTCTCTTTTCTTCTCTCAGTTGACCCTCTCTTTCTCTGTCTTTCTCTATTCCAGTCGAGTCTCTCCCACCCTCTTTCTCTCCCCTCCACCCATCTACAAGTCTGTCTAAAATCAGTTACCTTAACTGGTAATGCCTTCACCACCACCCCCCTACCTTCCCCCCCCCCCGAAATACCAAATATACTTTGGCTGATGTTGCCCCCATCAGTATCATAACCTCTCGTCGGTCTGGAATGATCATCACCCCCCCCCCCAATCCAACACACATCTCCTGTAGTGGATGCCTCGGCTTCACAATACCAATGCTGGAATGTCACACCTTTTTCGGCCATTTTCAATACCCCCACCCCCTGTCACACTTAGTCACAAACATCCAACACCCCCCTCGAAAATTACGTCACACTTGGCTGAACCCCCCCCCCCTCCTGCCATACTGCTGACTCAGCTCAGCTTCCAATAATGATATCTGATCTGAATCTTATTAAAAATTTACCTGAGTAATGGGGATTTGAGGGTAAAATAAAAGCTTACCTGACTATGGGCGGGGGGTTGGGGGCACAACCCACCGAATTTCATGTCTATCATTAGAGTGTTGACCTGCTGTAGTTCCCTTCTAGCTAACATATTTACATCGTTTTATATGATGTCTTTAATATGGGCCTTAAAACCTTTGAAAATGTGATGTCACACAACCCTTGACACCCCCCCCCCCATCACACTTTGTCACAATTCGAAAATACCCCCCACTCCTTCCTGTGTGACGTAATTTATAGACAGCCCCTAACCCTCCCGCAAACAGGGTATCCTGGCATGTGATGGTTCTTTCCTCTCCCAAATAGAAAACCTCGGCTGGCGTGTTGTTAATCCTCTATGTACAATCAAATATCTTACCTGGACCCATAGTCCCCTCATACCTCGGATTCAGTTGGCCCACTGCCCCACCCCTCTTACCATACAGGGTATCTTGGCTGGCTTTAATCCCCCTCCCCATACAGAGAAGCTTGGCTATCCTATGAGCAGGTGTTGTGTCTATTTATAGATGAGCTGCTCCCCTGCCCGGCCCTTGAGTTGCTCCGCACGCTCCGGCAGCCAGATGTACGGGCTGATAGGGGGCTCCAACCACGGAGGGATAGGGCGATGGCGTGTGGCAATTGGGACTGGGTGAGGCACCGGTCGTCCGAGGGATGGGGGACGTCAGGTAGAGGGGTGGGAGGCAAGGGGGGAGTCTTGGAGTATAGGAGTATTGCTGTTGAGGTGAGGAGGGGGTGGTAGGGGGCTGAGAGGCAGTAAGGGGGAAATGGCTCAGGAGATGGGTAGATCTACAGGGGATATGGGTCGTTACTAATGATGGAGGATTTAGAAAAAAAAAAAAAGGGGCAAGGATGCAATGGAAAGATTACTTGAAGATAGAGGGAGGTATGGCTTTGAAAACAGCACAAGTTTATTTGACAGTGGAATTTCTTCACTGGGGTTTACTTGAAGACCAGGCGCCCACAAAGACCATAGAATAGATAGCCAGTATTGAACGAGCGTGACGAGTATTTGGCATATGGATCTTGAGGCATATTCCCTTTATAAGTTTGTTATGCTCTGACATACCAGACGGTCATACAAATAACATAGGGTCTATTAATTCTTAAATATAAAAAAACCAGGAAAGTCAGATTTTAAGTGTTTGTGAGTGTAATAAGTTGACTTAATGTGAGTCTAGGGGCGAAGTTCATAGTGGAACTGCCAGTTTCCTGTGTTGTTACAGAGGCTGTGGCTGCCAAGGCTCTAGTACAATCGAACAAGATTGAATTGGATTCTAGCAACGACCAGGTATATAGGCATACATATGTGCAACTGCAAGGAATTGCTCTAGATATAATTTTCCTATACTACTATGCTGCCCATGACTATGTGCCATTTCCCTATACTACTATGCTGCCCGTGACTATGTGCCATTTCCCTATACTACTATGCTGCCTCTGACTATGTGCCATTTCCCTATACTACTATGCTGCTGTGACTATGTCCCATTTCCATATACAACTATGCTGCTGTGACTATGTCCCATTTCCCTATACTACTATGCTGCTGTGACTATGTACCATTTCCCTATACTACTATGCTGCTGTGACTATGTACCATTTCCCTATACTACTATGCTGCTGTGACTATGGTCATTTCCTACTACTATGCTGCTGTGACTATGTACCATTTCCCTATACTACTATGCTGCCTCTGACTATGTGCCATTTCCCTATACTACTATGCTGCCTCTGACTATGTGCCATTTCCCTATACTACTATGCTGCTGTGACTATGTCCCATTTCCATATACAACTATGCTGCTGTGACTATGTCCCATTTCCCTATACTACTATGCTGCTGTGACTATGTCCCATTTCCCTATACTACTATGCTGCTGTGACTATGTACCATTTCCCTATACTACTATGCTGCTGTGACTATGTACCATTTCCCTATACTACTATGCTGCTGTGACTATGGTCATTTCCTACTACTATGCTGCTGTGACTATGTCCCATTTTCCTATACTACTATGCTGCTGTGACTATGTACCATTTCCCTATACTACTATGCTGCTGTGACTATGTACCATTTCCCTATACTACTATGCTGCTGTGTATGTACCATTTCCCTATACTACTATGCTGCCCATGAGTACGTCCACATGGGCTTCACCACTATTTCTATGGGCGGTATTGAGTAAAGGATTCTGGTTTGAGAGTGTTTCTATCACTTGGATGGTGGCTCGTTCTGGTCAGAATGAGGCTCTTTGGGAGTTTTGCCCAGCTCTACACTGAACATTGTGGTACAATACCAAACAATATCATGAAGGTAGCCTTTACTTCCATGGCAGCATTTTATGCATCATGAACTTTACTATATTGCATAGCACTGTGAAATATTGTCTGCCTATCCAGTATAATATATCAGCAGGTTGTGTTAGGAATAGCGATGTTCGGACTGTACAGGGGACCAGGAAGGTGTCAACAGTGAATGGACACTATGGAAGAGGTATATAGGGTAAGTCGCCCTTGACTTGACTAGTGAGCATATTGATACCTCAAGTCGACCCCTCCACCTTTAAACAGGTCATTTCCAAAATCAGTGATTGTTGTCTGGGGCACATATAATGGCTTTCTATTGAAGTTAATCAAAAACAATTCATTACGTTTTATGTTATCTGAATCACTTAAGATACCAACATAACATGCTTAGTGGTCGAGATAGGGGTGACTTACCCTACCTCGATGTAAGCATTACTATAACGGATTTTTAGCCTATCACATCTTTGCGCAACTTGACAACTTGCTTTAAGTTGTAAATATCTGAATGTCTTGTGCCCCCCTGTTTTTCCACCTCCACCTTGCCCTGTTCTGCCTAATTATTATAGGATATTCAATGTCTAATGCTCAAGCAAAAAGTGCACATCTGAGCCTATCTGTTTATAATACCTACCTATCCAAGCCGATCCTATTATAGCATTTGTTCTTTCGTCTTGAAAAAGAAAATACTGGTGGGGAATTTAGGTAATTCAGTGTAATCTAGGAGTCAATCTAGACATCTGGGGTCGTTGCAGTGATTAGAAAAACCTGAGGTCAAAACTATTTCATATAAAAAAGGACGACGTACCTGACTATTTATCTCTATTTTTATCTTCCTTCAGGATGCACTACCCCACCCCATACCTGCCTGTCAACCCACCTACATCCTGCCTGCTACCCTTCGTACCTACCGTAAACCCGACCATACTAGCCGCATATGTGGGTCTGAAATAGGCCCAATTCCATAGTATAGTCTAGGTAAAGTAATACCCCACGTTTAAGCCGCACCCTGAGTTCCTGGAGAGGCTATAAGCCGCACCAGGAACATGAAAATGGTCTATTAGCTGTGGCTTATACCTAGGGTCTTACGTTAGTTCTTTGTCTGACGGTCTCCCTGTATGTCTGCCTACCTTCCCTTACTATCTAATTTCCCAGGCTTTCTGCCTCCATGCCTCTCTAGCTGTCCCCCTGTCTGCCACCTTCACTACCCCCTCGCTTCTCCCCAGCCCCGCCCCCGTTTCTACTCCAATTATTCCTTAGTCCCTTCTTGTTCACCAGACAGCCTCAGAGGTCTGCATATACCTTATATTACATATCCATATTTTATTTGATCCAACATACATCTATGTCCCAACACATCTAAGGCAATTTCCCCTCAGACTGAACAGATGTGTGGACAATGTAATTCATTCAGCTCATGACCCCTGTGCCACTTTACAACCCTCCCAGGGATCCACCTAGGTCTGTCTATACATATCGCATCTCACTATATTATGTCCCTCCACCCTTGTCCTCTTCCACATTTCTTTCTTTAGCCTTTGGGCACTATATAGCTACCATACATTTTATGCCCATTTGTCAGCATGATATATAAATACCACATGGACAAATAGCTTACCAGTACTGCATCCATGCATCATGCCAACTACTTAGTTGACAAAGGAGAGGGGGCTATTATACACACCAGCAGCATTAGCCAGTATGTAGCTTCTGTTGTCCTTGTTGGCAATATCACATAATACCTCTTCTTGGCATCCTTGCACAGCCTTAGTAACATGCAATTGCAGTCCCAACTTATAACATAAAGTACTTACATAGGAGACGAAGCCAATTCAGAAAATTTCAGGTAACTTTCCTAGAGTAAAAATCTGGTACAGTTCTTGGATAAATACCTGTCAGATTTGAGTTCTAGAGTACATACAAAAATAGTAGAGGGCATATTGACATAGGTGTTATGAATTTGGCCATTTTTCCTGAAGAGTGAATTTAAAGGGAGTATTATTAGGTATCCTCTTTCAAAAAAGCTGCATGCCCTCCCAAATGTGCTCCTTTTCCTGTAGGCATTTCAAGCCGACTGAAGGGCATTTCAGAACTGGTCACGCCTGCCCTAACTCACCAGTGGAAGTAACTCACCAAGCTGCATTCAGGCATCTTATGTTAACAAAATAGTCGAAACAACCTAGGGTAGAGGCACCCTGAGTCGGACTAACACCTAAAGTCGGACACTTTTGTGGCTGAATTACATGATCAATATCAGAAGCTTGCCTATCATATCAGCCAGATATGAAAATTGAACTATTCACCTGTCTAACAAATACAGTATAACAAACATACTCTGTCTTTATACATGGCTTTATAATTGTGTGTTATTGCTATATTTTGATCATGCAGAATAGTGAGGGAATGAGAAATCTGGTTTCATTCTTCATTCTGTTGTGCCTTAACCCTCATATCTATAGGATTGCTATGTATTTCAATGGCAAAATATAGATTTTTGTTAAATGTGTGACTCAACAAAACTGAAAAAATTGCTCATGTTATATTTTGGCCATCATTTTCATATCACCATCAAATTACACCTAAATTCGGACACCAATTGCACCCTATTTCGGACACAATTATGTAATGCTTTATGTAATTATAGAATAAATATTTTTTCACAAAATGAATCCTTTACAATGTACTCATAATCCCAGCCATGGATATTTACAATTTCCTTGGTTTGGCCTAATAACTAACACCTATGTTCTATCAGTCTACCAACTACCCTGTGGAAGTCATGTTAGTTTGAGTGTGCAGACCCTCCCATCAGAGGTATGCAAAAAGAGATATCTCAGTATCAATATCATACCTTGTAGCTTCTAGAGTGATTGTACATGTCTTTACGAGACATTCCATATGCAGTCATCAATCATAACAATCATATAACAAAGTGTCTGACTCTAGGGTCATTCCTAGCAAGGACTCTCTGTCTTTAGGTGCAATTTGACCATATGAAATCAAATTATTTACATTTCATTTATTCATAAGTACTAGGCAGAATTATTAAACCTTTATCAGGGATGTTAGTGTTAATATATCATGTTTTGATATGTGCATCACAACTTACAATTCACAACCTCTGGACACACTAGATTCAATGACTAAATCTGATCACCTCTAGCAAGGTCAGGAGCATCTGAAATGGGTGCCTTTACCCTAGTTGGTTCATGCACTATGTATACGCGACCGTAGGGGATAGAAAGATTGATTTCTCAACCCCCTTGTGTTATGTATCAACATTAAGTATGAATTGGAAAAGAAAGATCAGTAATGCAGATAGCTCTAGTTCAAATGCCGTTAGGCGATGCTATAGCCAGTCCCCCTAGATTAATTCTCCCTGTATTAATGCATACCATATGGGCCTTGTGCCATCTCCTGCCTACCACATTATCCTATTATACCTGTCCAGATTCCCCTCTCCGGCACTCACGTCCAGTCTCTTGTTTTGTATAACTACCAACATAAATGCCACCGTACAGTCCATGTCACTTGCCATATCAGGGTATGGGACACCTCAGCCATTACCATCATAAAGTTGCTATTGTAAAATAAGAATGCTGCTTGATCTCCTGTTAAAAAGGCTGAGATAAGGATGGGCCCATGATTAAAATGTAAGAGTAACAATGATATAAAGTTGCCTTAAATGTATTTTCTCTTGATATTGAAAGCCAACACATGATGTAAGGGCTCATGGTTAATGGCTGACCCAAATTGCAAAGCTTTTGTCCCAACCTATTTTGCTAATAGCAGGGTCTACGGTTGCCCCCCAAGCCCAATCACCTGTATCCATTATATCTGTCCCACGCCCATTACCATTCCCCCATACCCCCTCCTGCGCATGCTCCATGTTTAATTCACACTGGATCCTGTGCCACAGGCTGCAGATGCAATTTGTTCCTGAGTGATAATTGGTGAAATGCCGGGCACGCATTACCTTAACAAAGATGTGTCATATTTATGGACACAGTCTGCAAAGTTCTGTGGCCTGTCCCTCATCCATCCCCGTCATGGACAAAATAACGGCTTTTAGACTACCGCAGAGGTCGGCACTGGGGCCCCTACCTGTCTATAGTTATGTACCCATGAGGAGAGAGGGGGACTGTGGGGGAACGGAAGAGGGGGGTTGCTTTGGGAGTTTGCACCTGATGAACAGTGAGGAAAAAGGGTGCATAAGACAGAGACCGACAATAAGTGACAGACGGACAGTCAGAGAGGAAGATAAATGTATGTAACACGGGTAGCGGCAACAGGCTGGGGAGACCAGGGATGGGTAATAACCATAGCTATGATAATAGAATTACGGTGGCTATTCAATTATGCATTATGCAATGAATCAATTTATAAATACCAAAGCATATCATCTAGACACGATGCAAGAGGAATAGGGTGGTGGAGATCTCTCACCCCCCACCTCTCTGTCTGTCTCTGTCTGTCTGTCTCTGTCTGTCTCTCTCTCTGTCTGTCCCTGTCTGTCTCTCTCTTTCTGACTCTCTCCTTATATACGGAGCTGTCTCTTTGCTTTTCTCACCTCCCCATCTCTCTCCCTGACTCCCTGTCTACTGTAACCCTATCTAAAATTACCTCATATGGACTCCACAATTCTTATTGTGCCTGGCTCTATCACTGTGGGTATCTGTACCTGAATGTTTGCCTGTGTTCCTGTCTCACCTTTTCTCTCTCTCTCTCTCTCTCTCTCTCTCTCTCTCTCTCTCTCTCTCTCTCTCTCTCTCTCCCCTATATCAGTTTCTGTCTGCCTCTTCTGGTCTTCCTCCTACCCCCCCGTTGCTCCCTCCCTAGCTCTCTCTCTCCCTCTCTCTATCTGCCTGTCTCTATGTCTCTGTCTCTGTCTATCTCTGTCTGTCTGTCTCTGTATCTGTCTGTCTGTTTGTCTGTCTCTCGCTCTCTCTCTCTCTCTCTCTCTCTCTCTCTCTCTCTCTCTCTCTCTCTCTGTCCCCCCATATGTTACCCCGCATGCTGTAACCGTATCTCATCCAGCAGTCAGTAAGTAGTCTCATTATACACTTACCTCATTAGTGTCTGCTGCCCCCTGGTGGCTGGTTCGGTAACTGACTTATCATACACACGGCTACACCGCTAGGCCTGTAACTGAGCTGAATAGTTGGTTTACCATAATATTCCCCTGTATGTTCCCAGTGTTCATATGAGCACTGGTCCAAAAAAGGCAGGGATACAATGGTATTGAAATAGTGATACTGGATCTGTCCTGATTCTGATTCTGCACTGAATCTGTCATGATTCTGACTAACCTCCCCACTAGGCTCCTACCATGACACCTCGCTTTTATGGTGCACCATGCATATAAGGCACGCCCTGAGCTGATACCATGCCTATAAGGTGCACCTAAGACTTTGGTAATTTTAGCACTGTTCCTGAGTAACAAATCCTCGCCTTTATGGCACACCTTGAATTAAGACAGAATCTACAAGGTGCAGCAGGGTGCTATCCTAGAGTACAAGCCACACCTTATTAAATACGTGAGGTATCAGGGATATCTTGTTAAAGTGTTGATAGTACAATAACATTTACATTCATGCATATGTGTCTAGCCACATCTATGCTGACTTTCCTGCATAATACTTTTAAGGTTCAATTGAGATTCAAATCGGTGTGCACCATGGCTATTGAGGTAGACAAAATGGCTGTCTCTTTACGGCGATCCACCATGGAGCTAAATATCATGGTCAATTGACTCACCCAGGGACTTACTGGATGTTATATAAGTCCTTTATTCAGCCTCTGACCTGCACATCCATCCATTACCCCTACTCCACAACACTCCAGAGGCATGTGTAAGAAGTCAAAAGTCACTGCCCAGAATAAAATCAGACCTCTAGCCTCCACCCTCTTATACATACAAACACAATACAGTGCTTGGCTTTTTAAGAATCAGACTTAGCTGTGTATCGATTAGTTGGTTGTAAGCCTGTATTTGATTGGTTGGTCGATGAGGGATGACATCATCACCTAGCAACCCTGAGAGGGTGTGATTGATGTGGGAGGATGGCGGCCCAGGAGCCATGGGAACCATCAAATATTCAAACCTGGGGCGCAGCAGTGAATTTTTTTCACTTGGCGGAGAGTGATGGGAGCCGTGTGGTGCAGGGATGTAGTGGGAGGTAAGTGCTGCTGGGAATACTTCACAATCTACACACAGAAGGACAGGAACATTTTGACTGCTGGCAGATTGTAGGGGTGGACTATAGCAGGGAGACAGGGGGCAGGTAGAAACATGGTGGGAGGGACGGCATGAATTGAAGGGAAGGGAGATGGGAGGGCATATGGACGGAATGGAGGGAGATAGGGAACTGAAAAGGAGGGAGATGGGAGGGTATATAGACGGAATGGAGGGAGATAGGGAATTGAAGGGAATGGAGAGAGGAGGGCGTATGGATGTAATGGAGGGCATTGTAGGTGCTGACAAATTGGACTATGGCAGGGAGAGAAGGGAGCATATGGAGAAATGGTGGGTGTGGGGGGAGGAGGGAAGGGAAAAGGTAGCACATGGATACAGGAGGGAGTGAAAGGTGTGCAGGAGAAGTAGAAGGAGAAGGAAGCAGGGAGTCTGATGGAGATGCGTGGGCAGCGGGGACTCCTGTGACCAACCCCCAAAAAATTTGAAACCAAAGAAAAAGGTCACGACCAAAGAGGTAAAGAAAGCATCATTGGTCGCCACCCACGTAAAATTGTCTTTCCACGCACCTGCAGGGGAATTGAGGGAAGGTGCAGAACATTGATGAAGGTGGGATGGGTAAACCATGAAGCAATTAAGAAGAGAGGAGGGGAGAGATGAGGCAGTAAAGGGATAGTATAGTTAATATAGAGGGACAGAGGGATTGGGGATGAGGCTTAACGAGGAGGGAAAGGGTTGTGAAAGGGGGGGGGGGTAATTATTAATGGCAGAGGAGGGAGCGGTAAAACACTAAGCTATATTTTGAATTAAGGATTCAGGATGGAAAAATGGAGTGGCGAGAGACTGGACAAGAAAAACATGACAGTGAGTAGGGGAGGTAGGAAGCAATTAAGTACTGCCAGTAATGGGATGCGCAGATTAGCGACGATGTGGCTTTTGGGTATTTCCCAAACTGTGCAGAATCCAATTAATACCTGCGCGGATACACCGTGAGGCGCTCCCATGTCATCACTATTACATTACGAGGAGTAATACACTGGTAAAGCCTCTGAGCTGCTGCAGGCCACAAATCTCTTGTAGTGTAGCAGGGATCTTTACACATTAATGTGTTCTTGTATTGCAAGCTACCATAATACCCCGCATATAAGGTGCAGCTGCTGCGCCTTATAGAAGGAGCCATAGCTACTATGGGCTCACCTTATAGGCAGTGATAGGTGAGGATATTATTCGATTAAGTCCCAAATTCGCTCTAAAGGATTCCCTTAATTTAGGTATGTGTCATATACATGAGGTACACCTTATAAGTGGGGCATTACAGCATTTTGTATAACATCGTATAATAATAATAATTCAGAAGTATCGGAACACCTCACGTATAGGGCATGGTTAATACCCAGGCATAATCTCTTTGCTGTTGCCTATAGAAGCTGCATGAGGTCAGTACGTTTATGGAAGAGGGACATATCTTAGTACAATACTAAACCCTAAGACGTCAAGCCTCAGGTGTATACAGGTGTGCCTATTGGGTTCAGTATAAATCCACAGTACATCTGCATTATACTAATAAAGCACAGGAACTCAGAGGCAATCCAGGAGCATTTGAGAGGAGTTGCCAGAGATACCTGATATGATTGCCATTTATAGATAGGGAAATAGGAGAAGATTGTATGTATTGTTATGTTAGATAAAGGAATGAGGCCGCTATATGAGTAGCATTCTTGCTATACACAATACATAATTGTCCCTGGCACTCATTCCCTTCCCGCAGCACAGGGTACCATTATTGGTGGCTCATATTCCTTCTCTATCTATGCCGCCCACCTATTGTCTTCAGGTCTTGGTATCGTTCTTAATGTCTCTATTTCATAATAACAATATCCTTGACCTCCAGTGGTGTATTTAGAAGCCAGGCGCAGGTGCGCATGCCCCTTTCATTTTGCTTGTTGTTAGGAGTTTATTTGTCACTACTATGCCCACAGCTTAGCCCAAGAGGGGGATCTGCCACTGCTGTACCCATTAGTATTTTTGTCTTGTACCACCACTTTCTGTCAGCCTTTCTGTGTATAGTCTACCTATAAACCCCTAGAGTCAAAAGATGTTAGGAACACCCCCCCCCCCTCCTCTGAGTCAGCCTGTAAAGTTGTACATACAGAGCTGAATTCACGTGGAAGAGTTGTTCCCATCCCATAAGGAGTATAAAATCTCCTTAAGTTTATGTTGTCGTCCATGCTCATGAAAGGTGAACTTTCCTCGGTATAGTTATGATTGATATGATATATGTAATTCCCTCAATATGTATGGTGGTCTGACATTTGGTAATTCAGGAAAGGTCATATATATATATATATATATATATATATATATATATATATATATATATATATATATATATATATATATATATATACTAGAGGGATTTCCTTTCTACACCACCCTTCCCATCAAGAGATGCAAAGGACATTTCAAACTCATCAACACGTCGAATGCATAGACCTTCTTACGCTTACAGTTAGTAGTAGAGGGTGTGACATCATTTCCCTGGCTACCTTTCTGCCTAGTCAAAGTGAGGTTAAATTGGAAAAAAATGTTTGCTAGGATAACGTGGTACAGTCACTGTCAGTGTAATAGTGTAGGGACGTTATACATACAGGAGGGTGTTGCTCCTATAGTAAAAGGAAGAGCTGGCTAAAAATGCCCTTGTTTCCAGTCTTTTCTTTTCATGTAGCTATAACTTGTCCCTTTTGTTGATCACAAGTGGACATTCAAGTACATTGCTCAAAAAGGGGATTTGAGTAGGTACCTAGTTGGGAGAAGTCAGTCAGTATGATATACTATAGAGTGTGTGACATGAGTATGTACCTGATAGTGCAGCTCTCTCTATTTTAAACAAGGCAGGTGACTTTTCAGACTAATGTGGTGAGTGCAAGTTGAATGGTGAAGCAGAGCGTGACTTCTTTTGAAATGAGGATACCTACTGACAGCTCTTTTTACCATAGGAGCAACACGCTCCAGAGGTAGCCACAGCGAGCACAATAGTACAGAGAAATGATGTGTATTCAAGGGCTGATGTGATAAATGTCAGTAGTGTAGGAAAATAGTACACACTTTACAGGCAGCATAGAAGTCTAGTGAAATGGTGCAGACAGCAGGGTATAGGGAAATGGTACCTAGTCACAGGTAGAATAGTAGTATAGGGAAATGGTAAGTCGCAGGCAGAATGGTAGCATAGGGAAATGGCTCAAATGAAATGAAAGGAACACTGGGAGCTTTGGGTATCTTTCTATCATGCATCAAACATTGTTAGGAGTTTGCTAGGGGAGGTGACAGCACAAACTGCACAGGAAAGTATCCGGGTAATCTCAAAGTGGATACTATTGACTAGAAAGGAAGAAACACAGAAGGAGTCCTATTTCATTCTGCACCATCATTCAATCAGAGTGGGAGGGGTCCTTAGTCTGAGTGCCCTACTTCTTCTGTGCAGCGAGGCAACCCAACCACTTACAAGTGAGTGATTACCAACATTTAGAGACTCTGACCAACATGGTCTGAAATAGCCATTAAATGGGACCATATCAATAACAAGACTGCTAGAGGCCCTGTAAATGGTCTTGGAATCACTTTACAGGGTTTCAATTCTGGCCTAGGCTTTAGTCTGAAGCTGTGGGGTACGGTACATGTGCATGAATTTCTTGTAGTTAACATTATGCTAAAGAATGGACAGTGACTCTCCTCACATCGACACTGTCTGTTGTTCTATAATACCAGAATGTACCATAGGACAAGAGGCAGTCAGGATGTGAAGAATGAATTATACATTGTCTATATAAAGTGTTGTACATTACCTTCCAGACAATCAAGGTAGGTCTAGACCAACTAATGACCCTTGACGTGTTTACAGCTACAATGAATTTGCTCAGGAGTACACTGATCACATTTATTGCAGCATAGATCTGGAGATTTCAAGTGTAATAGTATAAGGGTACTTTTTGTCTATCACTTGTCTATCAGAAACTACATGCCTCAATAGAGGTATCTAAGCCTTGGCTTATATGCACGATTTTAGGGTACCCCTTAAACCCAAAGATTACCTGACACAACCAGAAGGTGCTAGGTTGGTGAAATAAAGCTTGTGTATAGCTATTGACAGAGTTAGGTTGTAATAGGCAGAGTTTCACTTTGGGTGTGACAGTCAGTGGGCAAAGTTATAGTGAATTCGTACATTAGTGGGGATCAATTTAGGTGGGGCCCTGCCCACGCCCATTGTCCACCACAGTGCATTTGACAAGGTTTGGGTGGTTTATGTAGATGGGAACTGTTTGCATGCTCTTTACAGTGCACACAGCAGGGTCCCCCTGATACACTGAGGAGAGGAGTTGTGGGGGGGGGCAGCAGGGAGAGAGGGGGAAAGCTGTGCATTTATAGTATTGAATAATGTATATTGAGGGCATAGGCCCAGGCCGTCAAATCTGAGAGTAAATCATGGACTATGACAGTTAGTGGCCATTCAGCAATGTGATCAGAACAATATTATGACCAGCTAGACTCATGCACTTGTTTTTAACATGATATATTGTGTACTTTTAGAAACTCGATATAGTGCCCTTGTGCCCGCGTTATTTAGAGCTGGTGGTGTGTTTGATTATTCTGAGAACTGTGTTTGATCTACTCATGATTGAATCAGGTTCATGTGAGGGTTATATGATTATCCCCCGATTATCCCTTAACCTAAGTATCAAGTTAGGGGATTTTTGCGTAAGCTGATGCTGATGGTGGGGTTGGTTGCTCTGGGAACGGTGATGGTGGGTAGGTGGTCATGGATAAAGAGACAGATGACATGACAAGTTCATGCCATACTGTATGTACACAGCCAACCTGAGACCAGCCGCTCAGGTTGGTTATTGAAGTGTGGGGTAGAGACCGTGTGCAGTCATACATTCTTGTACATACCAACATCTACACTTTACACCAAACCTATATGCACTGCAATGTCAATTATATACACTTATACCATGATTTCTGGGTTGCACAGTGCTTTTTGCTGGATATTCCCATGCACATACTGAACAAGTAATCAATGGATAACTCATGACGCGTGTGTGTTAGTGAAGGATAA
The DNA here is from genome assembly GCA_949317995.1 of Acholoe squamosa. NCBI lineage: Eukaryota > Metazoa > Annelida > Polychaeta > Phyllodocida > Polynoidae > Acholoe > Acholoe squamosa. Next base: position 14,433,421 of record OX439042.1, read on the forward strand.
TGACACAAGGCCGTAGGCCGAGTGTTATTAGCCTTTGCTTTATTTTATACCACGAAACCAATAAATAATCAATATTATACCAATAATTTCAAGTTGAAAACAAAAATTATTCCCCCTCCCCCGGGACTCGATGCCAGCCATTGTGTGTACACGATCAGTACATACACCTCCACCCCCGGCAGCGGACAGCGACAGCGGCCGTCTCGGCTAGGCTTGCCAGCGGCACATGGCGAAAAATAGTGTACATACACCTCGTCGCCCGGCAGCGGACAGCGGCAGGGCACACGGCGAAAAAAGATTTCAATGCATCTCGCTGTTATGTTTGTGTTTCAGCGGACAGCGACAGCGCACACGGCGAAAAAAGATGCGCCCGGACTGGGGCGCGATCCATGTACCTCTCATGGCTGAGCGCAAAGCGCTAACCGCTAGACCACCGCGCCTGCTCCGTTCACGGCGTCTCGCGGTTATATGTATGTATACTACACCTCGTCGCCCGGCAGTGGACAGCGACAGCGCACACGGCTTTGTGTCATATCCAGATTTGGTTCGAACTGAGCGTATCTCGTCAGTCCCTGTGGCGCAGTGCATAGGGAGTTGGATTTGGGATGTGAGACTGCAGGTTCGATCCCTACCCTGGCCTGGAAAATTTTGTGGGTTTTAACATGTAACATATGATTTGGAAGGCGTGCTGTTATCCATGTAAGGCGTGCTGTTATCCATGTAAGGCATGCTGTTATCCATGTAAGGCGTGTTGTTATCCAGGATAACCGCACGCCTTCCAAAATTGATGTTACAGCCTACAGGGTGTGCAATATCGACAGATATGTGGATGGGAATAGACCCCAAAAAGCACTGTGTAAGCCAGAAATCGTGGTATAACTGTCGATATTGCACAGCATGAATGCTGTAGCATGACTCTTGGAAGGCGTGCGGTTATCCATGGATAACCCGCACGCCTCTCAGGTCCTTCCATGTCATATGTTACATGTTAAAACCCATGATAGTCTTGACCAGGGCAGGGCTCGAACCTGCAGCCTAAGATCCCTAGTCCCTATGCAGTGCGCCACAGGGACTGACGAGAAATGACGTCCGCACGAACCACGTCCGCATATGATACAAAGCCTGAGAAGGCGACGACTGCGGGCTGTCAGCTACCATAACTGTGGGACTCCCTTAAACATATCCAAGCCGAGACAGCCGCTGAAGGAGGAGACGAGGTTGTCTAGCGGTTAGCGCATTGTGCTCAGCCGTCGAAGGTAGGCGGGTCGAATCCCGGCTCCGGACGCATCTTTTTTTCTGTAGCTGTCCACTGCCGGGCGACGAGGTGTATATCTAGTCTAACACGGTCTGGGCGCATCTTTTTTCGGTGCATTCAAACAAAGCCAAGCCTAGCCGAGCGCCAAGGTGTGTGTACTGATCGTGTACATACATTTATAACCGCGAGACGCATTCAAAACAGCCGTGACGGGCGCTGTCGCTGTCCGCTGCCGGGCACCGAGGTGTATTATACACAAACATAACCGCGAGACGCATTCAAACAAAGCCAAGCCGAGACGGGGGCTGTCCGCTGCCGGGCGACAAGGTGTATGTACGATCGTGTACAAACACTATTTTTCGCCGTGTGCCGCTGCCAAGCCAAGCCGAGACGGGCGCTGTTGCTGTCGGCTGCCGGGCGACGAGAAGGTGTATGTACCTGTGTACACACACTATGTCTGGCTTCGATCAAGTATCGGGGAGGGGGAATAATTTTTGTTTTCAACTTAAATTTATTGGTATTCTATTGATTATTTATTGGTTTTGTGTTTTCGTCATGAATTATCCATTGATTACTTGTTCAATATGCAGACACCATCTTCCCTAGACCATCAACCTGACATACATATGGATCTTAAGCCCCAGGGCCTCAGGAGCAGTGAGTTGATAGGGTTCTAGTTGGTTAGGGTAGATTATAGTTCGCATTATACATTCACATGGTGCACTTTATCTCTAGGTCTCTTATGTTGGTTTGACGGCACTGTCCAATTAAGTTGAATGATAGAGCACAAAGAAAGCTTGTGCAATGTGAAGATCATTTTATGACTATCGACAGAGGCTTGTTGAACCCACTAAGTTGGGTTTCACATAAAGCATGACTTTCAGTGTGGCAATTTATGGACTGAGCCATAGTGAATCCCACATTAATGCAGATGCAGATCCATTTAGCCGGTATCCTACCCTCACCTATTGATCACTGAGGGTGTGAATGAGAGAGTCTGTATGGTTGTTGTAACTGTTTACTTTCACTTAGTGTAGTTCTCACCGATGGGCCTTTGTGATCAACTTGGGGTTAGGGTTGGAGAGTGGAAGGAGATGGAGAAGACAACTACACATTCACACATACTGTGAAATGGGGACATGACAATGCTCACCGTGATAGATGGAAAGCTATTAAAATGGTGTGCACTTCTCCTTTGGCAATTCTTGTAATGGAAGCAACATTACTCTCTGATATTTGTTTTATCCTTATCAGAATTGAAAAGATTTCGACAGAAGGTTGGACCTGAGTATTATAATTAAGATGGTACTTTATCGTTACCTAATGCAATTAGCATAGAACCATGGGGTTCGCTTTGTCATCACATACTGTGAAGAGCAGTTAATCATGGCATATGAGAACATCACAGCAATCATCTTGCAACCAAAACCAACATGATCATCTGATCCCTCGCATTCATTGCTAAGTGTGGATCTGAAATACTTTTAAGTTGTCAGCTCTTGCACACCGATATGAGATGAGGGTGATGGGGAGGGATTTGGCAAGTATCGGTTCCTTCTGCAGAGACCTAGAGAGTTGGAGGCAGAGTAGATAAGATTATATGATTTAAGTTGGTGCACTTTATAGGCGGATGTGGTTGCTGATAGGCACAATGTACAAGCAATGGTGTGTACTCATAAATTGCCAGCTTTCTAATTTTTCAAGAGTTAAGATAGAATACTAGCTGTTCCAGATTGGTCTGAAATCTAGCTTGGTCAATTTTTTTAAATCATATACCATTGCCACAAGCTATCCCAGGGGTAAGTTAGGGAGAATATTAATGGATGGAAGAAGAGAATGTGTGCACAGAATTTAAATGAGATCAATCGCTAGTGGAGGGAAAGGTATAGCAGGAATGTACAGCCAGGTATTCCGATACCCTAAATGGCATTGCGTAGATATATAATTATGAGGAAGGAGGGAAGAGATATGTCGGCACAGTTAGGAAATAACGCATTGCATTTTTTTGATTCACTCATTATCAAGTCAGCTTCATGTTAGAGTAGGGAGACAAATGAGATAAGAATAATGTGAGAATTATATGATAATCCCTTAGTCAAAGCACAGAGTGAGGGAATGTTGAGTGAGCTGATGGTGTGCTTGATTATTCTGAGAACTGTGAGGTGGTAGACAGCACAAAGGTCGACTCATGGCTAAAGGGACAAATGACATGACACACCCATACCACATTATAAATACACAACCAAGATGACCCCATGGTATGGGCATTGAACCATTGGTAGGATCTGTATGGAGTCATACAAGCCTGTGCATACATCACCATCTTTGCCCACCACCCAAACTATATACAGCCAAATCACATGCATACATATGCAGACAGCATATGCACCAGACCATGACCCTGACATGCATATATACTTCCAAGCTGTAGGTTGAGCCCCAGGGTCCTAACAGCAATGAGTTGACTGGATTAGAGTAGGTCAGGGCTGAACAAACATCTGTAGATTATGGTCCACTTTATACATACACCATATACCTGAATGGATGGAACAGTTCAGGGTCTGGGGCTTCATCAGTCAATGCTTAAAAGCTAATAAGTGAAAATTAATTGTTGCACTGCTATGATGAATTTACCACACCCTTTGTGATTATTATACAAGGCCTATCACAAAGAGAGATCTACTTAATGCACTATTTAGAGAATAGACAATGACCATCTTCACATCAAGACTGTCTGTTGTCCTATAATGCACGAATGCATCTAAGTATCACTATAAATTGTCGGATTATTGAAAGCTCGCCCAACCTATGGCAGTGGAAACAATGCTTAAGAGGACTATCAGTGTCAGGTCAGTAAAGAAAAGAAATGAGGCTGCTATACAAGCAAGGATAGTATAGGTTCCCTAGGATATGTTACTGAAAGCATATTCTATGGGAAGAGTGTTACAGGCCACCCCCTTCTACCCCCCCTTAAAAGTAGGCTGCTTTGTGTGTTCAGTGTTGATTGCTATAGAGGATTAGATGGTTTATGGAACTGTGGCATGCCTTTATCAGGTTGATACCAGATGGCAAGAAGGAACCAACTAAACCAAAAACTTCTGCTGAATCCGAAATTTATAGTCTTGATTTTCACAAATTGATCAAAATTACCCAAAAATGAGGTTTGATGATCAAAATATTTTGAAAATGTACAAAAAATAAAGTGAAAAATATTGGAACTCTTTATAGATACAACACATAAACCAAAGTTCATACCCAATCTACATATCCAAATCTCTCAATCTGGCAAGGACTGTGCCTGTGCATCGCTCTGCCTATCCAGCATACTTCCTATCCCTTATTGTACCTTTCACTCATACTGCCTATCTCTTGAATTCAAAGCACCTTGAGTTAAGTAAGGCTATCCCCAAAAGGCATAAAGGCTAAAGCTGACTCCTCCTCTTAACTAATCATCTCAGTGTCACTTCGATTCCCTTAGTCTACCTATCCTTAATCTGCCAATCATTCAGGTTACCTATCCCTCATGGTGACTATCCCTCAGGCCCTTATGTCTACTCTATATTGTTCATCTGAACCCTAATGCTTAACAGTGCATTCCTTATTGTGTGTACTATTTAAAGTCTACAGGTCTACCTTAATAATGCCTATCATAAAGCCTGCCTATCCCTCATGGTGCCTATCCCCCAGCCTGCATATCACTCATACTTACTTTACATACCCCTCAACCTCTTGAATGATCATGCTTATCTGTATATGCCTCATCATGCTTATAATCATGCTAGTTTTCAATCCAATTTGCTTCACATCCCTCTTGATGTCTATACTTCTCTTCCTATCCGCCATGCTGCATATCACTCATGCTACACCACTTGGCAAAAAAAAAAAACACGTTTTTTTAATGTTAAAAATAAAAAAGTTCTCTCTAGGTTCCTAAATTGTTCAAATGTTTGTTTAAAACATGCACTAAAAAACCTTCTTAATGTTACATCAAAAGTTTTTATATTAGGTAAAAAACAAAAACAAACATTAAAAAACATTTTACAAACATTAAACAGTTTTTAAATGTACATTTTCAACTTAAAAATAAATGTTTTTCTTTTTGCATATTTTTTCTACCCACACCTATTTCAAACATTTGAAAACGCTAAAAAAAAATGTTTTTTGCCATATGGGATCTATCCCACTTAACCAAAAAAAAAATATTTTTCATATAAAACAAATGTTCATTTCAGCATCTTAAGTTTGTTTAAAATGTAGATAAATGTACTCCTCCAAAATCTCCTCCAAAAAACATTTTATAAACCTGTACTAAGATAGCCTAAGGGGTCCCATTTGGGTAAAAAATATTTTGTTGACATTAAAATAACGTTTTCATTTTGTTCCTAAGGCCCAGGCACTTATACGGTTACTGCAATATAGCATCCTATTAATGGCATCTCATATTCCTTCTGTATCTATGCCACCCATCTATTGTTTTAGTATCAGTCTCCATCTCCCTTTATCACAGATGCAATATCTATTAGTGTCTCTATTATGTCCTAAGTGTTTTTGGCCTGCAATATCTTTGTAAGTCCTTCTTTCTGTCTCAGTATCTACACTTTCCCTTCCCACAAACTTTGAAAACATTTTTTCACTCATTGCCCATATCTCCAGCCCACCAAGCAATATGGCTTTTTCAGGAGTTTCTTAGGGAGAGGTGTTCCCACAGTATATATCAGCAGTATGAAATCCCTTCAGACTGATGCTGTCATCCATTTTCTTGACCAGACTATTCCTCAATCTACCTGAGATTGATCCACTACCTGAGATTGATGCACTACATATATATTCACGTCCATACATTGATATGGTTTGACATAACTTGAGACTGCAAGTAAAGCCCAACAGATCCTCTGTGAGCTCCCTATATATATGTGCTGGGTAGGATCGGAGTAGGCTTTACTACCATCAACCACTAAAAGGAGAAGGGATGGGTTTGGTAAACAGACAAACCACATAGAATTTGTCTAAATATCAGGATCTTCATAAATCTTTTTTTCCTGTAAGCAAACCTATTTTTCACATAAGGTGTATATATAAACTTAGCAAATGATGGATTCAATATAACTCTACACACTGTGGTTTTCAGAAGGAATGTTACCAGGCAATGCCAAATGGTACTAATCAAAGCAATTTCAATCACTCTCACTATACAATTCAAACCTCTGAAACGCAAAAGTAATCCTGTCTAATTACACTGAGGATAGCATAGTAGTATAGAGAAATTGAACATAATCACAGCCAGAATAATAGTATAAAGAAACGGTACACAGCCACAGGCAACATAGTAGTATAAGGAAAATGATACATAGCCACAGGCAACATAGTAGTATAAGGACAATGGTACATAGCCACAGGCAACATAGTAGTATAGGCAGCATAGTAGTATAGGGAAATGGTACATAGTCACAGGAAATATATATAGTGGTATTGGAAATAGAACATGATAACATAAAGTATAGGGAAAGTTAACCTTTTCAAGGCAGCATAGTACAGTGGGGCAATTGTGCATGATTGCAGGTAACATGGAGAAATGGTACAGTCAGCACAGTAGCAAATAGTATGATAAATTGGTACACAGCCACTGGGATTGCACTAGTACAAAAGGTATCGGTGGAATGATCTCCCTTTTTCTTTCTACAAAATGATTGAGCAAATGCAGAGACGTCCTTTATCTGTATACCCAATCACCTAGTGGCAAATCTGATCAACCAACAACTCAAAACTGAGTGATTGTTTATAGGCTCTACTACTTAAAGCTTGATCCGACTGCCCATGAGCCCATATCCCCTGTCCATACTGTGTAAATACACCACACTGGCCAAGTAGGTTATGGCCAAAACTCTACTATCAAGGGAGAATTGACCATACTTATGTTATCTGAGAAGTATCTTGTTCCGACATTTATTTGGTTAAAAGCAATGATTTGTGAGATGTGTTCCAACTGTTTCTCGCAGTAGCAGTCATAGATTAATACAGGGGATAGATTAGAATAAAGCAGAAGGTATCAAAGTATCTGTGTGTAAAGTTTCTGTTATCAGAATTCATCACTAAAAGTGTGTCCAACCTAAAGATCATTTTGTGTTTATTGACAAAAGCTGGTTGGATGTAATAGGACTAGAATGACCTTTCAGGTTGGAGAGACCTAGCACTAAAACACTTTCAGTGTGATAGCTAATGACATGGGCCATGATTAATCCCGGATTAATACAGAGAGGGTCTGTATGGTTGGTGTAGGTGAGAACTGTTTATCTTCACTTAGTGTATTGCCGACTGGTGGGCTTCTGTGTTTGGTGTACTTGCTGTTATGAGTTGTGCAGTGGGCAGAGAGAAGGGTAAATATAAGGGCTGCACCCACTGCCCATGGATGGACTATCTGTGTCCCATCATCCGTTTTCCCCATAGAATAATAAATAAAAGGCATGATCCCCATGAATAGTTCATTTGTGGGCAGTGGATGTGGCCAAATAGTAATCTGTATGCTTCCACCGATTGTAATACTGGGACATGGCAACTATGATTGCTGTAATATATAATGATAGACATTCCATGGGTCTATACCTTTCTGTAAAAGAAATAGCAGAACTGTGTTATCCTTGTCATAATTGAAAATGAAAGAAAATGGAGCTAATTTATATACATTATAAGCATGGGACTGCCTTTGTCATCACCTACTTCTGAGAGCTGGTGAATCATGGAATATGAAAGCTAGAGACCAGCCAACATCACACAACCAGAACCAACATGATCACCTGAACCCTCTCACTCACCTTTGAGTGTAGATCTGAAAGCTTTTACATTGAGGGCTATTACAAACAGCCAACAAGGTAGAGGGGTGGGGGTGGAATAGGGGTAAATTTGCCCAGTGCCGATTCCTGCTGCTGGTATGTAACATTTATACTGTATGGATCTGTTAGCACCCTGGCTGGTGGACTTTAATGATGGGGATGTTTGCTCACACATGAGTACTTCTCACATATACAGAGAGGGATACATGTATTCAGTCAGAGAGGGATGGAGAATTTTCTATTTTTAAGGTTCAACATGGATAATAGCTGTTTTGTCTGGAAATCGAGCAGAGCCATGATATACCATTAGCACAAGCTATCACATCCCAGAAAGTGGTTCTTAATGCTCAACTATTGTCTGAAAGTGTTCTTCTTTTTGCAAGCTGAATGATAACTTTGAGAGTTTGTACCATTGGTAGAGTCAATTATAAAAAGGGGCAAAAGCAAAGGACAAAAGAGGCAAAAGTTTGCAGAGAATGCTGAAGGGAAATATCAATAGCTATTTCGAAACCACTTGATATAGTGTGGACAAAGGATGTTGAATATGTACACACAGGGGGATCCCCCATGCTGTGCTTGTATCCACTTATATTCTCTATATTAACGTTGATGCTAGAGTAGGGGATTAAGGGAGAGGTGAGGGTTAGGGAATTATCTATTAGCAACACTTCAAGGTCAGGGGATTTTGGATAAGCCAATGGTGAGCTCAGCTCATCTGGGAGGAAGTGAGTGGGGCAGTGAAGTGCAGGTAGGTCGACTAGTTGTGGGTAATGAGACCGGTGACATGACATACCCATGTAGTGTAAATACACAGTTGACGTGACACAGCCCCCAGGGTATCGAACTGTGGGGTAGAAAGTGTGGGTAGTTACAGACCAGCCCAGCATGTACACACCCTGATAAACCACACAGCCATATCACACACAGTTATACAACTTTGTACACTATCCTAAAGGTTATACATATAATACAGCAGCACCGGGAGGATTTAGACAGCACTCCCTTGTTTCTGGTCAGTAGTAAGGGCCTCATTTTGTATGTCCAGTATTAGCAAAATTTAGGGGTTTTACCCTGTTCTTTTGGCTAAATGAGGAGGCAAACTCCCTTCTCCATAACCTGGATAAATTTGCTTTTAATGTACTTTGCCCAAACCACACGCTTCAATATCATACATAGTTTTTATCCATTCAAGAACTACACAGGCATCAAATACATATCATTATAGAACCCAGAGCATAAAGGCCAGATATATTGTAACCACCTTGCTCCACCATATCACCATATGCACACATATGTATGCAGACAGCATCTCCACCACTGCATCACTCAAACACACACCTCTTGGGCTGTAGATTAAACCCCAGGACCTGAGGTGTAGTGAGTAGATAGGGTTAGAGTGGGTCAGGGTTGTACATAAATCTGTATAGATTAGGCCCCCCAGGGGCGTGGGAAGCAGTTTCAGAGTGGGTGGGACCATAGGGCTTTCTGCAATTTTTGACCTCCCTTTGCTTGACCTTTTAGTTTTGACCTTTTGAGGAGTTGGCCAAAAGTGGGGGGGGGACATGTCCCCTCTGTCCCCCCTGCTTTCCACGCCCATGCCCCCACTACATGCACACAGTACACCTGCAAAGCTATACTGATTTCTGGAGGACACTTCACAATATCCTACGATTGGATGTTGTAAATGCAGCTGAATAGCAGTCAAATTTTTTAAGGTGAACAGTCTTTACATCCATACCTTTGCGATATCTAGCTAGAGGCTACAGGTGTAGGGGCTTAGTTCAGTGACATCCAGAGTATAGAGCTAACCAGAAACTTAACTATTAGGCCATGACATGCTCCTGCCATACTGTATGTACACAACCCACCTGAGACAGCCCTTCGGGTATTGAACTGTTGGGTACTGACTGTGTACAATTATACAACCCTGTACATATATTACCAGCATACATAAAAAAATATGCAGACAGTTTCTTCACTAGACCATCACTCTGACATACACATTCTTACAAAATGGAGGTTAAGCCAAAGGGCTCCAGGAGTAGTGAATAAATAGGGTCTGAGTTGGTCAGGGTCATGCAAACTGTAAGTTATGATTCCCACTATACAATCACATGCTGTGAATGAGCGGTCTGTATGGATGATATAGGCATGGACTATTTACCTTCACTTTGTGTACCTTGCACTGCTAGCCCTTTGTGATCATTGTACTTGGTGTTGTGGGTTGGACAGTGGAAGGAAAATGAAGTAGAGTTATAGAACACTCTACATTTGAATATAGGTACCTTAGGTAGCAGAGACACTTAGGGTGCAGATACTTAGGGTGCATGCAGGTGGACACTTAGGGTGCTAGGACATGTAGGGTGCAAACCACAGGACATGTAGGGTGCAAAACAAAATTGTCTAGATTTGTATACTGTGAACTATTCTGCCCCCCTCAGAGTGTCTGCCCCCCCCCCCGAGGCTGCTGGCCGGGAGTCGGCCTCCCGTCGGCAGTGATAGTGGAATTAAAAAGATTTGAGATTAATAGTAAACCAAATAATCATACTCCAAGCTCTAATAGAACTAGAAACAATTAAAGGGCTAAGGATACTGTCCCTACGCCGTCAGTCAGCAGTTTTGTTGTGTATACAAAGATGAAATCATCGGCCTCTAGCCCTACCACTGATTTTATTCCCCATAGCCTTATGCACATAGAGATACAAATCAGTGGTGCAAGCTAGAGGCATGTGATGTCTGTTCAGAGGGGACTCCCTACAGACAGATGGGCTATAGACCAACTGCACCCTAAGTCTCTTGGTATTTTCACCCTGCACCCTACCTGTCCTTTTTGTGCACCCTATCACATGTATACATATGCAGACAGCATCTGCGCCATACTTCCAAGCTGTAGGTTAAGCCCCAGAGCCCCAGGAGTAGTGAGTTGATAGGGTTTGAGTAGGTCAGGGTTGAACAAACATCTCTATGGTCAACTCTACATTTGAATACAGGTACCTTAGGTAGCAGAGACACTTAGGGTGCAGATACTTAGGGTGCATGCAGGTGGACACTTAGGGTGCTAGGACATGTAGGGTGCAAACCACAGGACATGTAGGGTGCAAAACAAAATGGTCTAGATTTGTATACTGTGAACTATTCTGCCCCCCTCAGAGTGTCTGCCCCCCCCCCGAGGCTGCTGGCCGGGAGTCGGCCTCCCGTCGGCAGTGATAGTGGAATTAAAAAGATTTGAGATTAATAGTAAACCAAATAATCATACTCCAAGCTCTAATAGAACTAGAAACAATTAAAGGGCTAAGGATACTGTCCCTACACCGTCAGTCAGCAGTTTTGTTGTGTATACAAAGATAAAATCATCGGCCTCTAGCCCTACCACTGATTTTATTCCCCATAGCCTTATGCACATAGAGATACAAATCAGTGGTGCAAGCTAGAGGCATGTGATGTCTGTTCAGAGGGGACTCCCTACAGACAGATGGGCTATAGACCAACTGCACCGTAAGTCTCTTGGTATTTTCACCCTGCACCCTACCTGTCCTTTTTGTGCACCCTAAGTGTCTGCTACCTAAGTGTCTTCGCACCCTACATGTCTGCACCCTAAGGGTCCTTGCACCCTAAAGTACCTGTTACCCTACATTTAAACAAAGGATAGAAGAAGAGAAGGGGTGCACAGAACAAAAAAGTGGCTATTGGAAAGAAAGGTATGGGAGGATTGCTGGGTAATCTGATACCCCAAAAGTGTCGATAGCATCGAGGAGACATACAGGAAAGGAAGGAAGAGATATATAGGCACAGGGAGGGGATACCCCATCATATGTTTGATCAACTCAATATCAAACAAGGTTCATGTTAAAGTAGGAAGACAAAGTAGATAAGAGTGATGTGAGGGTTAAATGATTATCCCTTAGCCAAAGCATAGAGGGAATTTGAGTGAGCTGATGGTATGTTTGTTTGTTCTGGGAACTGCGAGGTGGTAGGCAGCACATAGATGGACTAGTCATGTGAAATTAGGCATATGACATGACACACTCATACTACACTGTAAGTACACAACCAAGATGACACCATGCTAGGAGTATTGAATGTTGGATAGGGAATGTGTGCAGTCATACCACCCTGTGCATACATCACTAACATCGACACCTCCCACCTAAAGTATACACAGCCATATCACATGTATACATATGCAGACAGCATCTGCGCCATACTTCCAAGCTGTAGGTTAAGCCCCAGAGCCCCAGGAGTAGTGAGTTGATAGGCTTTGAGTAGGTCAGGGTTGAACAAACATCTCTATAGTCATCTCTACACATACACATGTACAGTTCATGTTCCGAGGCTACATCAGCCAATTTCTTAAAGCTAATTATTGATAACTAATCACTACACTGCTATTATAAACCATTAGACCCTTTGTTTTGATTAAACAATCCCTCTATATAACAAAGAGAGATCTAAGTTCATGCACTATTAAGGGAGACATACAAGGATAACCAGCCAGTTTGCTCTGTTATCTATGTATAAATTGGCAGTTAATGATGTAGACAAACTGCCACCATCTTGTCTTTCTGTTATATGATATCATAGACAAGTGAACAAGCATAGTATAGCATCACATAACAGATCCCCTAATCGTGATGGCTTTCAGTTTATTAGTAGCATGAATTTCAATGATAACCTCCAAGACTGAAACACATAACTCATTCTATTACCTTTTTTTCTAGGTATGAGAAGATCGATGTCTATTCAGAGAATAAATGAAGCCACTATACTAGCAGCATACACAATAGAGAAGAGTCCCTGGTACTCATACTGTTCCTGCAATACAGTGTCTCATTAATGGCAGCTCATATTCCTTCTGGATCTCTGCCGCCCACCTATTGTCTTAGTATCAGTCTCCATCTCCCTTTACCACAGATGCAATAGCTATTAGTGTCTCTATTATGTCGAAGTGTTTTCGTCCTGTGTCATCTTTGTTGGCCCCTCTGTGGAGCTGTCTCTGTCAGCCCATCCAACTTTACCCCTTCTAGTTTTGGAAAACCTGCTCTAGTCATTGGCAGCCCACAAAGCCATAAGGCCTCATTCAGGAGTACCATACATTGATACACCATAAGCAGAATGAAATCCGCTCAGAAATATGTTGTCATCCATATACTTGAAAAGTGACCAGGCTATTCTTTAGTTGACCTGAGATTGGTGGGATATATACATATATATATATATATATATATATATATATATATATATATATATATATATATATTCATGGTCATACACTAATATTGTTTGACATATTTGAGACCACAACTCAAGCCGAACAGATCCTCTTTGAGCTCCTCATCTGTGATGCTGGGCAGGTTTTGGGTAGGCTTCATTATCATCCGCCACCCAAAGGAGAAGGAAAAGCTTTGATGAAAAGGCAAACCACAGTAGTAAAGTAGTATAAGGAAATGGTAAATAGTCACAGACAGCATAGTAGTCTGGAGAAATGGAACATAATAAAAGGCAATATAGAAGTATAAAGAAAAGGTGCCTAGTGAGATGTGACTTAGTAGAGAAAGTACACTTTGCCATGGCAGTATAGTAACATATGAAAATAGTGCCTATTTACAGGCAACATAGTGGTATAGAGAGATGGTACAGTCAGCACAGTAGTAAATAGTATGGAGAAATGGCATGCAGCTACAGGCATTGACATAGTGTGTTAAGTACCGGGGGGAATGATCTACCCCTTCTTTCTACAAAATGATTTGAGCTAATGCAGAGACTTCCTTAATCTGTATACCCAGCCTCATAGTGACAACTCAAAATTGAGTGATTGCATTTGTTTAGAGGCTCTGCTACTTAAGGCTCTATCTGCACATAGGCCTATATCCCCTCTTCATGATGTAGAGATGCACCTTACTGGCCCAAAAGGGTCGAGGAACTATGGTATGAAATAGATGAAACCACAGAAATAATAGTTTGAATAATGTAGATCATGGCTAAAAGTGTACTTTTAATTGGCCATATTGGGTCATCTGGGAAGTCTCTACTTCCTTTATTTATTTGGTCATGATTTGTGAGATATGTTCAAGTGCTTCAGGTAGTAACATTCATAGCCTTGATGCTGAACATAACAGAAGGTATTGGAACATCAGTGTGTAAGGTTTGTGCCCAAATATCATCAAAAGTCATCACTGAAAGTGTGTCTGACCCAAAGATCATTTTGTATTTATGACAAAGGCCAGTTGGATCTAATCGCACTAGAATGAATTTGATAGGCCTAGCACTACAACACTTTCAGTGTGACGGCTAATGGACTAAGCAATACAGATATATCCAGCCATAACCCTGCCATCACCCATTGTCCACTGTGGGTGTGAATGAGAGGGTCTTAATGGTTGATATAGGTGAGGACTGTTTAACTTCCATTAGTATAGTGCTAACTGATGGGTGTTTGGTGCACTTGGGTTATGGGTTGGGCAGTGGATAGAGAGAGGGGTAAATAAAATACATAAGAGCTGCATCCAGTGCCCACAAATGGATCATCTCTCCCTTTATCCATTTCCCTCCATGCATAGAAATGAATGTTAAATGAAAGGGATGAAGCCCATGGATGGTTTACCTGTGGGCAGCGGATGTGGCCCTATAGAAAACTGTATGTTTATACAGATTGTAATTCTAGGACAACTATGATCACTGTGATATTTCAGGGATAGACAACTTTCTGTAATAGAAACAACAGCACTATTTAATACCAGTCTTATCCTTGTCAATATTGAAAATATTAAAAGTAAATGGACCTGAGAGTTATGGCTAATAGGGTCCTGGTAGTTATTACCATCACTTAATGCAGACTTATATACATTATAAGCATGGGGCTGGCTTTGTCATCACCTACTGCTGGGAGCTGGTGAATCATGGAATATGAAAGCTAGCGACCAGCCAAGATCACACAACCAGAACCAACATGATCACCTGAGCCCTCTTACTCAACTCTGAGTGTAGATATGAAATAGCTTTTACATTGTGGGCTATTACAGACAGCCCACAGTGTAGAGGGGTGGGGTGGGATGGGGGTAAATTTGCCCAGTGCTGATTCCTGCTGCTGGTATGAAACCTTTATACTGTATGGATCTGTTATCATCCTGGTTGGTGGACTTGTGGGGCTGTTTGCTTACACATGGGTACTTCTACAGGCAGGGATATGTGTATTCAGTCAGAGAGGGATGGAGTCTTTTTTATTTGTAGGTGAAAAGATAGATAATAGCTGTTTTGTCTGAAAATTTAGCTGGGTCATAATATACCACTGGCACAAGCTTGCATATCTCAGAAGGTGGCTCTAAATGCTTGACTATTATCTGAAGGTATCCTTCTTTTCCAGAGCTGAATGACAACTTCTAGAGCTTGTATCATTGGTAGAGTCATTGAAGGGGCAAAAGCAAACAACATAAGAAGAGAAGGTTTGCAGAGACTGCCGGAAGAAAATATCAATAGCTATTTCGAAATCACTTGAAAAATGTGGACAAAGGGTGTTAAATAGGTACACATAGGGGAATCCCCATGATGTACTTGTATCGACTAACCATCTATATTCACATTCATCCTTGAGTAGGGGACTAAGGGAGAGGTGAGGATTAGGGAATTAGCTATTGGCAACACTACAAAGTCAGGGGATTTTGGATAAGCTGAAGGTGAGCTAAGCTCATCTGGTAGGAGGTGAATGGGGCAGAGGGGGGAGGGAGTGTGGGTGGACTAGTTGTGGGTAATGAGACTGGTGACATGCCCATGTATTGTAAATACACAGTTGATGTGACACCCCCCAGGGTATCGAACTGTGGGGTAGAAAGTATGGGTAGTTATAGACCAGCCCCAGCATGTACACACCCTGATAAACCACACAGCCATATCACACACAGTTATACAACTTTATACACTATCCCAAACGTTATAAACATGGTACAGCGGCACCTAGAGAATTTAGCCTGGACTCACTTCTTTCAGGTCAGTAGTGAAGGCTTAATTTGTCCAATTTATATGTCCAGTGTATGGCAAAATTTAGGGAATCTGCAAAGTCTTTTTGACTAAATGAAGGGCAATCTCCCTTCTCTCCTCTCCATAACCTAGATTAATTTGCCTTTAGCACACTCTACCCAAAATACACACTTCTATAAGCTATCACACATAGTTTTATCCAATCAAAAAACCACACACACTTTTAACAACATGACACTTTTGATCAACAACATTATTATAGACCCTAGAGCATAAAGCCTAGACATATAATCACCCTGCTCCACCATATCACATGAGCACATGTATATGTATGCAGACAGCACCTCCACCACCCATCACTCAGACACACACCTCCCAAGCTGTAGATTAAACCCCCAGGACCTGAGGTGTAGTAGGCAGATAGGGTTAGAGTGGGTCAGGGTTGTACAAACATCTGTATAGATTAGGTCCCCCACTACATAGACACAGTGCAGCTGCAGGGATATATAGTGGTTGTGGATGACACTTCATTATATCCTACAATTGGATGTTGCTAATGGAGCTACCTAGAAGTATACATTTTTTATGGTCTATAATCTGTGTACCACCACAACAGGTCTACCTAATCCTATGTAGTTTCTAGGTAGAGGCTAAAGGTATAGGGGCTTAGTTCAGTGATGTCCAGAGTATAGATATCACCAAGGTTTTACCCCTAGTACCCTTAGAGAGTGAAGATTAAAACCCTGACTATACAGCGGAATGTGTGGTCAGCTAGCTGATAGGCTAGAGAGGGTGGTAAGAGGGAGGGAATAATTTAACCCTATAAGGGTCCAGTGTAGGTTGGTGATTACCTGTTTAGCATTTCCTATGAAATAGGCCATATAGGCTCATTTTGAGGATAGGATACTGAACTCCTCGACCCTAGATGGAGCCACCTTAAGCTGGGTACTCAGTCATAGTCTTGGAGTCGAGGCCCAGAGATGGGGTTCTCCAGGAGTGAAGACGATGAGATTAGAGCTGACAGCATCAATGACACACCATTAACATGGGGAGGACACTCTCTAACCAACCCTCAAAAGGCAGCCATTTTGCGGAGGTACGTGATCCTTGCTGAGGACAGGAGTCACGTTTCGCTTACACTGTGAGGTCTCACGGTAAACTGTGGAGTCTACAGAAGCTCCAATCTAAAATGCTGTGCTTTGAATTATTTTGCCATTATGAGGAGACCATACATTATGTATGGCCTACACGAGGATGAAGTTACATTATTAACAATTCTGAATACAGCATTACATGTTATTATATGTTATATGATATATGCAGACACACACAAAGTGCAATGTCAGCATATTCATTGAGCAGATCACCAGAGTGCTTCGCTTATTTTGTGAATATCCTCAGGAGGATAGAGTTCAATTTTATCATATTCACAAAATGCCATTAGTTTGGTAATCAACTGTTCTACCCTTAGGGGTGGTGGGTTCAAGGGCTGAAATATTTTCTTTCAAGCCCTTAACCTTGAGGCACAGTTTTTTCGGGAGGGGGGGAATCCTTGCATGAGGGGAGGGGGACAAATCCGCCAGCCCAACTTCCCAGATTCACTGATCACTTCTTTAGAAGGTAGTGCTACACTCTAAAAAAATAACTGTTAAACCGACCAGAGATCACTGAACAGTAGCCACTGTACTGGATAAAGCAGTGCAGTTTCTACAAAGAGTCCCACATGGCAGTATGGTGGTGCAAGGAATCTCTGTGAAAATAATGACCGATCTCTAGCAACTTCGGGCCAGGGATTTCACTGTTATTCAAAATACATTTCTTTTACAGTGTATGGCGTAGGATGTTAACAAATATGCCACATTCAGCACATCCCAGGTAGTCTAGGAACTTTATTCAAAATTTTGAACAAACCAGGAATTAAATAAAGTAAAGCTGAAACTTTCAGGAATGACTCGACTTCACATCAGTTTTCAACTGTAAAAAGTCCTGATACCTCCTGTGTTTGCTTCATTAAAAAAATATGGCACAATCCAATATGGTCACCAAATGAGGGAAATCCCTCTTATAACAGCCTAAATATTGCTTTGAGAAAGATGGAAACCTTACCTAACCCCTCTAAATGGGACCCAATGAATCTACTGGCAGTCATATTCTTTTGCTAAGACAAGCAGTTGCTTAGCAACAGCAAATGTACATAGCAACACGCCCGTATATGCAAATATATATAGCAATATACACATGTAGATGTATGAATGTTAATCCTATCTCATTCTATCAACCTCAAAATATTAATTAGAGATAATGATCAATGGACACAAAGTACTTGAAACGCCAGGATGAACCCGAGAAGATGTGTATCGATGTGATACGCATGTGTATAGGAGTTCATAGGGTGGTGGTATAGTTATGTATCCATCAGGTAGCGGGAGAGAGCGATATTTTCTTAGTCCTTTTTCACATCATCACTTAATTTTCAATTATGTCCAATGGCTGGATATAAGGTGCATTTTGTGTATAGCAACACCTACTTTCTTGCCTAGCAAGAGTGAATGTTTATACACCAAGGGCTTATTTGGTGCTGCTGCATTGTTGCTAAGGCTAATGGCTGTCTAGCAACAGGTATCTTGATGAGTTATTTACATAGCCCTGACCCTAAGGATCCCAGCAATATTGCTTGATATCATATGGTAAGGTACACAGGACAAATGATTGCACAGGTAAAGCAAATTTGCATAGCAACATAACTTAATTTGTGCACATGTACAACTGTGACATGATCTGCGAAAATGGGGCTTAGTGCAGGGGGTCCTAAGACCCCTTTTCCCAGTAAATGTCACAACTGTATTTGGTCAATTGCACTGAGATGGGGACAAACCCATTTTTCACCATGGGAAGGGGGTAAATGTGACTAAAGATTGAACGTTTTGGATATTTTTCATTTCAATTAGGTGGGTAAGGTCAGGATCTTGCTTGGAAACTATGGTTTTGCCCATGTATCATTAATATTTAAAGCAGCAGACTACAAAATATAAGCTTTTTATGGGGTATTTCAAACGTTTTTTCATAGTGCTACCACTGGTATGGGGCAAAGTAAAGAGAAAATGCATTGGAAATGTATAATTTATTTATATTTCCACTAGCCCCCAATATTTAGCATTATATATAATCAATTCAAGAACTATTCCCCTTATCTGCCTGGAGTTATTGCTAAAAACCTTGTGGTATAGGTAAAGTGGAACCATACGTGCCTCATTCTTTAATACATGATAGTAGGGAGAAATAAATCATATTTATCAAATGCAAAAATATAATTATTAGAAAGCCTTAGGTGTCAACTATCAGTCATTAGGTAAAGAATTTTAGATTCATTAACATTATACCTCAGTATTGTGATATTTGAAATTGCAATATGATTTGGTGTAGTTTTAGAGGAACCATACATGCCACACAAAGTGATTCCTCCGGTGCATAGTTATGGGATTTCCTAGAGATGCATTGTCATAAAGATTAACCACTTATGCACCTATCTACATGTAAATATTACAGTCCCATTATGCAACTCAATGGGAATCTATGTCAGGAACCGTATGTGCCACATGGAACCATACGTGCTACAATATGTATTATGCCTGAAATATCATGAATTAAGACGTTTTGTTGTTATGACAGATTACTATTATAAAAGGGCAATGCCCAGCATCATGTAAAAATGATATCATGTCAATGTGTTCACTTGATGGTGAAAAGATTAACCCCCAGAAATGAGCCTATTTGGACCAGAATCCCATAGGAACTAATGCTAAATAACGGAATTGACTCTAAAATTGGCAATTTTTGATATTAGTGTTCCCAATTTTCAGGGTAGGTGCCTCAGTGCGCCAGTATTTTGGACACACAATTTCAAAACAATCCAAGCAGTTTAATTTTTACCGCTAAGTGAGCTCTGTGTGACCTCAATTCAGTGCAATTGACCATTTATATGTAAACCTTTGAGAGGTCACCTTAACCCAGACCACAACACCACAAAATCAATCAGTGATGAGAGTAGGTTACTAAGGATGTTTGTATAATGGCAACAGGCAATTTCTTGCTGAGCAGCAACTGTTATAAATATGGTATACTTTAGTACACAAGAATGTGCAGTGACAACTGTGCATGAATATTGTGAGTTTCGAGTTCCTGCCTGTGGTGCAGGAGTTCTGGCACAGGGACTCAGTGTAGCAGTATTTCTGACCAGAAGGTGGGGGAGCAGGGAAGGAGGGTGAGCTGGATACTAAAGAAAGTCTATGGGGGAAATACACATCTCTATACTAGGAAAACTTCACCTCTTGAGGTGAAAGATATAACCAAATGTCCCGAGGTGGGACTGGCATATCCCACAAAGCCATTATATGGCTGAGTGGGATGCAACCAGTCCCACAGAGGGGAATATGATGTAAAAAATCTCATGGAAGTGGACATTTGCATTTATGGCCTGACAAGTTTGATTGATGTTTTCCTAAATTTTCATTTTTTTTCAGAATTTACAAATAAAAAGTGAAAATACCTCGTTTATTGATGTTTCGCATAATTTATGCTAATTATGCTAATTGAAAAATTCCAAAAGAGTATGTTTTTGTTGTATGGACCTATATTCCTCTGACGTTAGTAGAATAGAGATTCTGCCCTATCTAGATCCCTTTGTTATATAAATGTCTAATCAGAAGAGTTGTTGCTAAGCAAGGAAAGACCTCAACAACTCCAAATATGTCCTTGGATTTGATTTAATTGGAGGAGGCGACTCAGAATATTGTACAGGAACATACATAGACCTCTCAGAGGTCTATGTATGTTGCTGTACAATACTATGTTACATTGCATACATGTTGCAGGTAAGAACATAGCTGTTGCTATGCATGAATATACTTTGTATCCAATCATTATCACTAACTTATATCTTAAAGTTGATAAAATGCAATAAGATGGCGTCTCAGATACCACCATATTTATATTACTATACATGTTTGCATATAGGGGCTCGTTGCTAAGCAAATTTGCTGTTGCTAAGCAACCACTTGTCCTAGCAAAAAAATATCACTGTCAATAGATTTCCTGGGTCCAATTTAGGGGGGTTAAGTAAGGTTTCCATCTTTCTCAAAGCAATATATATACTATATAAGACAGATTTCCATCATTTGGCGGCCATATTGGATTGTGCCATATTTTTCGATGAAGCAAACACAGGAGGTGTCAGGACTTTTTACTGGTGAAAACTGATATGAAGTCGAGTCATTCCTGAAAGTTTCAGCCTTACTTTATTTTATTCACGGTCAAATGCTAAAATTACTGGACTAAGTGTCTGATGGCGCCCCCAAGGAGACAGGGGCTGATTACCTGTGACAGAAGAAAACACCCTGTCAGCAACCGTCTGTGTTACACAGGATTACAGTAAGAGAGACAGGAGTGGGGTCGTAATTAGCAGGTGTTCCACACTGTTAAAAATAACTGTTGGATGTACAGGGATCCTCGTACAGTAAAACTGAAGAGTGAACAACCGTTCAAGAAGCAGTGCGGTCTAGAAGTCTCTGTGAAAATAACGACAGATACTCTAGCAACCTTGGCACAAGGATTCTGCTGTTATTTCACTCACTTTCTCTTTTATTTTATTTTTTTTTTTACAGTGCAGCATAGCGATTCAAAAGGGGGGGGGGCAGATCTGGAGCCCTTCCGATGCTTCCAGATGATACTGAAAATGATGATTTGTCATCAATGTTTCGGCCTGGGATGCAATTTCAAGCGGCCTATTCATACAATCGGTTCTGGTAGAATGTAGTCTTTCCTGTGTCTTACGACTATTCACCCATTTCAGAGTAGAACAAAGGAGAACAAACTGTAACAGAGTCACTTGTGGCAAAACGACACCATAGTTTGACTCGATGGGGTTCAGAAAAGCTGGAACTTACATCAAGCAAGGTGGTGAGTTATAATTTTGTCCAACGAATTCCAGGTGTGTCACCTATTTAAAACAAAATTATAGCATCGATACGCTAATAATAAGACCATCCCCCAGCATGCGCAAGGAAATTTGCAAAATTCCTGAATCCACAATACGAGTTTCCCCACTGTTCAGATGCTAGATATTCGGATTTCGGCAGGGTACACCCAGTTGCGCACATTTCATCCATAGAATACATTTTCAAGACAATATCAAAGAGTAGGCTTTGGGGAAAGGTAGAGAAACATACCGGGGTACATTTAGAATCTGTGATAGCACCCAAGAGGCAGACTAAATCAATGGGCGGAAGAAAGCCTTTGGTCATACATAATGCTGCCGTATGTCTTCTAATTATCCGTGGTGCTGACTGGTAAATCATCCCTTCCTGTTAACAATCTACCACAGGCAATCTACACGGTGAGAAGACACCATAGATAATACCCACCCTCATTACGCACAAATGGCCTCGAGTACCGCCACCGGAAGTAGTTTGTGCCAGGCCTAGAGCAAACCGGAAGTGGGGCCTTCCTGGTGAGGTCAGAATGGTGATTACTCACCAGGGGGCAGGGTAGATGCTGAAACTGCCGTGTAGTATAACAATTGTCAGCTGAACGCCGCTATGTACGACTTCCGCTTTTAGCACGCTATGCAGGCTGGGTAATGAGCCACGGTCACGTGACGTCATAAAAAATGCCCATTGGCAGGAAAGGTCTTGTGTATGACAATAAGGGGTGGTCTAAGAGGGGCGTAAAGGAGTTGAAGTGGGTGGTTGGAAGGGGGGGGGGGTAACAGACAATTCCTAATGTATGAGAGTAGGGACCACTTGGTATGGGAATGAGGAGGTGTGTGCTATCATTCATGGACAATGGTTCACCAACAATGTCCTCAGGACTGACTTCATGTGTACATCCAGCCCTTCAAAAGCAGGTGGACTATAGCAAATGCTGAATGTGTCAGGAAAACACAAGCTATATGAACAGGTGGGTCTAGTTTCCTTAAAAACACCGGGGGATGTTAGACACTTCCGTCCCATTATTGGATGGTTGTTGTTATAAAATTGGGAACCCACTGTTATGCCGATTGACCTGGGGCTCTCATGAGCTACCCACATTATCAGATCTATAGTTCCTATCAGACAGCAAATGACACTGTATAGACCAGGGAGACGTGCGGGATAGTTGATCAGAGGCAAATAAACTGCTCCACGCAATTCCCACTTCATGGCAGCAGCGCACATTTGGAATTAGTTGGTATGGAAACAGAGAACCTTTCATTTCGCCATCCAGGCTGCCATCAGGTGTATAATACACCCACTGCTGTCCTTTTTGTATTGTCCTGCAGGCTGGATACTCCTAATTATAGGCAGCTACTCATTAGTACCTGAAATGCAATGAGATGGCATTGACTCAAGGTTTCCATAAAACAATTCATGAAAATTATCCCACCTAGAGACCAGAATATTCTTATCAAGAGAGGAACAAGGGCTGAAACCTTGAACTTGAAGACAGGCAATGGAAATTGCGGGTGTAAGTGGCTATAATGGCAACTATGTTTGTTTCGATGTGATGGGCAGTTTTAACCTATGATCATACATGTATTGGTGGTGTACCCTCTATTCCAGAGACAGATAAACGTGCTCTTCTTTTATGGATTTCTAGAATTCTGTGCAGTTAGAATGCCTCTCTAGGTTGTTGCACATAAGCTAAAGAGTACATTAAGTAGGTGCCCTCTCATGTTAAAGGTTCATACTCTCCTTCACCGTTCAACTTCTACTCACCACATTAATGTGAAAAGCCACCTCCCTTGTTTAAAGATAGTGTGTATTGCACAAGCAGGTGCCTTACTGTGTGACTCTCTTTTTTGTGCTCTCGTTTTGAGTAGCTATCATCTTCATTGAAAGCACAGGCGGAATGGAACCGTGAGGGGAGAGTGAGGAGTGCTTATATAATATCTAGAAGGCTGGACACTCGCGGCCCTCAGGATCATAGTCATCTCTGCACTGGGGTTTGTACAACACTACTGGATGTAGGATCCAGCCCTATGTTCCTACATTTCCCCTACATGATGTAGGTTGACAATAAATGCACAATATATTGGTTGCTGTTGCATTAGAGACATTTCTTTTGTTTGTCCACCTTCATCTCTGTGTCAACATTATGCAATCCTAAAAACACATGGCTAATTTGCAGAGGAACCTTTATGGAGTGAGGGAGGGGGACCTGTTACAGGTGCACACTAGTCAACCCACCTGAATACCATGAGTACAAATTACAAGATAACATATGTTACCTCCATATACATCAAATCCTATTATTTCTATTTTCTTTGCTATTGTGCAGTAAATATGAACCCCTATAACATAGACCAACCCCCATACCTCAACAATAAAAGAAAATGGTCGAAAATCCTAGTTTCACACCTTTGTATAACAACAAAGCACCTGCCTCACTCTCCCAACACAGTTCCCGTCCGCCTGTGATTTAAAGGTTGTTAGAACCTGACTGGCGTGAGCGCTTATGTGCAACATGAAAAAAAAAAGTCAGGACTGAAAAGAAACTGACTTCTGTAAGTGAGGAAAGACTACCCTTTCCCCTATGTGCAACATCCTCCCTGTTTGGCCATAGCAGCAGAGCGTACATACCAGTAGACTGGGCCTCCTCGTGTCACGTGTTCGTGTGGGTCATTGTTTACATGTATAACATGAGACGTGCCCACACAGAGGCATAGTCATAGATCTGGTCAGCACGGCCACGTGAACGTGGCATGCCACCCATCTGTTATGTTAGACCTGACGCAGTAGGACATCTAGATGTAGTGTGGCTTAAGCCAGAAGATCTAAAGAGAGTGGATTGCCTTCTACAGCTGCCCCTATAACTGTCGGAGTGATTCTACCTAATAGTACTCCCTCTTGTCCTCTTACTAAATCTCAGAGCCATTTTCATTAAAAGGATCTTACGAAAAAGGAAGGGTGATAAATGCTCCTTGTCTTTGGGGAGAATAAGAATACAGTGCTACAATCACATCGGTCATAACTCAAAAGTATGGCAAGGTTTGTCGGTATGTTTTGTCTATATAAGATGTGCATTATAAAGAGCCACTGAACAAACCTAATAACACAGACTACTAGGCGTCCCTAATTTACGTTTTCCCCATATGCCTTTCATATAGATGAAATCTGCCCTACAATGATACTTAAATTGTGGGAAACATGGGAATATACCACCTGTATTTGAGCTGGTCGCATCAAACAATGTGACATGGTAGGACCACAAGGCACCATGGCGATTTCCTAAACCTGACAGGCAATGGCATGTCGGTTTCTCAAAATTGATATGGCTCATGCAAGACTGACAGGCTTGGGTCATTCCATTTCTTGAAACCCATAGGAAGGATGGCCTGGGGACATGAGACGTTCCCAAAAGTCTCTCTATATGCTTATTGTTATAAACCTGAAATGGCAGAGGCAGGGTCTAAGGTACTAAGGTCGACAACCTATAGTGCTCCGACTTTCATGCACCCTGGGCAGTCCATATTCTATTTATACCCCGTATACAAAGGCTCTATGCACGTCAATATTGCCAAGTAGCTCCATACAGAGGCTATACAAACATCAATATTACAAGCACCTACATACAAAGCCTCTATAGATCCATATACACCTCCCCATAGCACCACACCTGCCTGGCTCTACAATGGAGCATTTATTTATCATTCATACTGCTTATATAAGTTATTGATAGGTGCCTATAGGACTTCCTGGTTGATGTAGGCTGATTGGTGGACAATGTAGAAGGTGGTATATACAGGATGTTGATATAGGCTAACAGCCCTGGGCTAAAGGATAAAGGTTTTAACATTACAGAGACGTTCTAGATGGGGCATCAATATAGAATATTAGTGTTCCTTTATGGAGATGCTAATATAGAGTTTTCATAAACGGAGGCAATAATAGGACCGGGATTGTGACCCTCTTTTTCTATACCGAGGTAGCTGATTGTCCTATTGGCACTGCCATTGCTGAAGCTGATTACCAGCGCTTACCACTTATAACAGCTATCAGATGGGTACCAACTGCCCCTCGAGAGGACGGCAGTGAAGAGATGGGATTATTTCATTGGCTGGTGATCAAACCAGCTTAGGCCTAAAAAAGAAAAAGGTTTGTTTCAAGTTACCCGACCGACCCTACCAAAATAGGATAAAAAAAACGAATTTTTAATTTTGAGATTTGTCAAGAATATTTCGTTATTTTCCACCAGTTTTTCATGACTCTTTTTTCCGAATTTTCCATATATTTTTCTATGGGTCTTGAGTTAACAGTTTCATAAGGCATGTCATTTCTATATTTTTCATATTTCTCATATATAATTTGTATTTCTACAGTAAAGTCAAATAACCTGGCATATCTGACCATACAATGATATACAAACTCGATAAAAAAAAATGCGACCTATCGACCATAGCCCTTTGAGCTATGTAATTGGATACACACCTTTATTTATTTATTTATTTATTTATTTATTTATTTATTTATTTATTTTTGCCTTAGTCGTTATATAGGTAGGCCCGATTCACAGTCATGGTCACCGCTTCATGGAGATAATATAACTATGAGTAGGTGAGCACAAAGTATTGTTCCTGCACCCTCTGAGTTGTTTTTTCTGTTCGCCTTCACACGTAAAACAAAAAATGTTCATGCGGCAGTAATACCCAGTGTCCAGTAGACCAACCCTCGGGGGACATTGCTGGGTAATCACTGCCCCTAAGGTGTATCATTCAGATCCAGGTTGGTTGAAGAGGCGAACCTATGTGGTAGGTAGTGCATCGGCCTTGAGGTCTGAGTCTGGGAGTTGAGTCCGTCCAGTACAGGGTTGTATTTAGGAATATAAATTCTATTTCATGTTAAGAACGAGCATCACTATATTAAAGCATAGGCAACGGCATTCCCCATCAAGGTGTGCAGAAACTGAAACTCATTCTGCACCGCTCCATTCTCCATTGTGACATCATCTATAATAGCCTCAACCCCTTCTATCAAAAAGTGTGTTTTTGATTTTATTCTCAGATAACATGAAATAAATACAGAGTTGCACTTAAAACTGTCTTCACTCCCAGTTTCTTCACTTGTGGGGTTGTTGTTGTTCCAAACTCTGTCATTTGGAACAACAAAAACCCCACACGTGAAGAAACTGGTCGTGCTGACACTTTACCGTGCAGCTCTCTTTATATGCTTCTTATGAGGTGGAACTTTCCTGGTGCTGTTGCCATGAGTTTCACACAAACCGGCCAAATCCATTGTCTGTAATGCATACCTAAAACCTGATGATGTATGGATGTAGGTTGAATAGTTTATCTCTAAGTGGAGATGTATCATGTCCAGGTGCAATGATTTCCAGCAGCTTGTATGATGAGTTTCTGCTTCCTATGTGTGCAAAACATGCAATGTAAAGGTACATCAAACCAAATGGAGCAGCCATTGGGGTTCAGTACATATGGATTTAGTAAATGTACAGACTATAGTTAGATATGAATTTCATTTAATAGTCGATATACTTCTCAATACACAATACAGTCAAATTTGACCACTGACACCTATATGCCCATGCATAGAGATCCACTATACCTATATGGATCAAAGTAAGGGGAAACATTTATCAGCGCTCCCTCATTAAATTTTGATTTGTGTATGGGAGGGATCTACAATTCATGGGTTCTAGGTATAGGAATAACGAGTCAGGATCAATGTCAGCACCTGACTCCTAAATTATGGTCTGAAACAGTCAGTAAACATAGTATGGTAACACCTTATGTAACATTAGTTGCTGAAGGGAGGGGCCTGACTTTAATCCCCTACAGTGACAGAGCTTTAGTATGGGCAGAAGTGCCCCCCTGTAATGTACTCTATATGTAATGTAGGTATAGAAGCTTGTCAGGAGCAGTTCTAGAGCTGAGCTCTGGGGAAATGAGTGGAGGAGGTCATTGTTGTGGGAAGTAACTCATGTGGGGCTGGCTGAGTTGTCATTAATAATACAGACAGACTGTGCCTCAGTACAACATACAGACAGGGCTCTGTGTGCTGGTAAACAAATGCTGGTGGTGCTCAGAGTAAATACCTCTATACATTCTCACACAGGTTAACTCTTAACAGTCTAAGGCATATCTCTGTTTTGTGCACCAGACACACATCTACTGAAACAACATCCAGCAGATTATTTCAATTTGGCCTAACATCACACGCTCTGCAATGTTAGTGTTAAGTGATCTGGGGGATCTTGCCAAAAGATAACGAGTAAGAACCTCTATAGATATTTTTTTACAGAGAGAACTGAGGAAAACTTGCATGGCCTAACTCATTTTCATAGTATCGACAAATAATTCAACAGCTGAATGTATGGAAATTTGTTTATTTTAAACGTGCTCAACAGTACAGACTACTTTCACAGGTACCACCAAACCCTTCGCTAATATTGCATGTTAGGCAATATTGTTGAAATTACCTCCAGAGGAGGTTCTAAAGGTCGCTACTTTGTTGACGTTTTTTGGCCTCCCTATAGGGGTCAGGTCGCCAGAAAGCAGTAGAGTTTGTGTTTTGGGGTCATTTTGTACTTTTATGGCTCTGGAGAAAGAAGTTGTGAACCAATTTTGTCTTACATAGACTCATCTGATAGAGAACACTTAGGGCTATCAGAAAAATGTAAATTTGTGGTCATCCATCAAAAACTCCAGGACTTATAGCCTGCGGAAGTGAAAAAACGGCCAAATTTGTTCTTTTTTATACTTATTGTATTTTTTACAAGTGTCCTGTATTGAATAAAGAACACTATTGAGTATCCCAAAGTTATTTTTTGTTTTGTATATGATCATAGGTATCATTTCCATGAAGTTTGGACATGTTACTAAGTGAGAATTTTTCATGATGTGTCTTTCAAAATGGAAATTTGTAATTTGTAACGTCCGGTACCTAAATCTAAATCGGTTATAAAACATGGAAAAATGAAGCTTCAAAATCTTTGTTGTTACCCATATGAAGGGGCCCTATCATCCCCTACTTTGGTGAAGAAATTGTGTGTCTAACAGCATTTGTCTCCATATGAGAGCAGCTTATGTGAAATAATTCTGATAAAAGTACCGGACATTACGTAACGTCTGGTACTTTTATCATCATGTAGGAGGCAGTCTACTGTGCATGCATAACTCAAATTTTGTTCCATTCTGTAATTTAAGTCAATAATAGACATATTGGCCTTGTTATTTCATGTGTTTGTTATGCATAATGGGACATTCTTATATTACTGAGAGCAACTTTAATTACCTCCATATTTCATTATTTTGGTACTGGATGTTACATGACACAAAATAGGCAATAAAAATGGAACTGGATGGCATAGATTGGTATTTTTTGGTCTTCTGAGCTGAGGAGATGTACCTTGACAATTTTGTTAAGATTATATAAAGTAATTAGAAAATTAGTTTTTCAAGGCCTTCAAGGGCAAAATCTTACACTTTCTGACGACCTGACCCATAGACTCTACTATCTAGACTACAGTACTGACAAATGTGTGGCTGACAGTGTCAGTGACGATTGAATTGACAGGGAGTGGTCATTTCTAACACTGTCACTGAGTCTAATGTGTAGACTTCTATGCCAGTGTCAGTGACGATTGAATTGGCAGAGAGTGGTTTTTTTTCCTAACACTGTGAGTGTCACTTAGTGTGATGTGTGGCTGACAGTGTCAGTGACGATTGAATTGACAGGGAGTGGTTATTTTCTAACACTGTCACTGAGTCTAATGTGTAGATGACAGTGTCTGTGATGATTGAATTGGCAGGGAGTGGTTATTTTCTAACACTGTGAGTGTCACTTAGTGTGATGTGTAGATGACAGTGTCAGTGACGATTGAATTGACAGGGAGTGGTTATTTTCTAACACTGTATTAATAAACTGAGTCTGATGTGTAGATGATGTGTCAGTGACCTATAGTAGCGTACAGGCATTTTTGCTGAAAAGAGATTTAATATTCTAAGCCGCCCCCCCCCAAGAGGGGTCAAAGTTTGTATGCCCACCGCCTCAAACCTCCCTCTCCTCCCTGTTGACCACTGACCCCTGGGTACTGACCACTCCTTTAATCATTGGGGGGGGGGGTGGGGATTGGTGGGTTTTAAAGTTCTTTACCCCCCGTGGAGGATGGTTGAATTTTCTGTAAAAATGCTCTCTGATCTTTAGTAGCATGCAGGCTAATCTATACTGAGGTGCAGGGTGGGCGAAGGATGTACGAGTAAGACGCAGAGTGTGCGGAGGGTGTGGGACTGAAACGCAGGGTGTTGAAATGAGACACAGTGTGGGCAGAGTGTGTAGGAGTGAGGCGCAGGGTGTGCAGAGGATGTAGGAGTGAAATGCAGGTTGGGCAGGGTTGTATGTGTGAGACCCAGGGTGTGCGGAGGGTGTAGGACTGAAACACAGGGTGTTGGAGTGAGATGCAGTGTGGGCAGAGTGTGTAGGAGTGAGGCGCAGGGTGTGCTGAGGATGTGGGAGTGAGATGCAGGTTGGGCAGGGGTGTAGGAGTTAGACACAAGGTGTGTGGAGGGTGTAGGACTCATTGAGACACAGTGTGGGTAGAGTATGTAGGAGTGAGGTGCAGGGTGGGCACAGGGTGTCGGATTGAGGTGCAGGGTGGGCACAGGGTGTAGGAGTAACATGTAGGAGTGAGGCGCAGGGAGGGTGGAGGATGTAGGAGTAAGATGCAGAGTATGTGTGCAGGGGGTGTAGGACTGAGATGCAGGGTGTAGGAGTGAGACGCAGTGTGGGCAGAGTGTGTAGGAGTGAGGCGCAGGGTGTGCAGAGGATGTAGGAGTGAGATGCAGGTTGGGCAGGGGTGTAGGAGTGAGACACAAGGTGTGCGGGGGGTGTAGGACTCATTGAGACACAGTGTGGGCAGAGTATGTAGGAGTGAGGTGCAGTGTGGGCAGAGTGTGTAGGAGTGAGGCACAGGGTGTGCACAGGGTGTAGGAGTGAGACCTAGGTTGACAGGGTTGTAGGAGTGAGACGCAGGTTTTGTGGAGGGTGTATGACTGAAAAGCATGGTTTAGGAGTGAGATGCAGTGTGGGCAGAGTATGTAGGAGTAAGGCGCAGGGTGTGTGGAGGATGTAGGAGTGAGACGCACAGTTTAGGAGTGAGATGCAGGGTGTGTGGAGGGTGTCATATCATAACACTTGCCTCAGCCCTGTGTCTTTCTCACTAAACTCCACATCACATGTCGATTTTAAGAAATGGAAAGTCGTCTGTAAGACTAAGAGTGTAGAACCAACCTTCTATGCTCTTTTTTAAATAGGGATTTTGCCTATAATCCCAGCGCCAAAGGCGCTGGTAGTAAATCTATACCCCAGTAGCCTAGGTATTGACATGGCCTAACGTGACAGCAAACAAAATACCTGCGCCACTGACACTAAATATCTTAGCACATATAGGCTAGTGAAAGTGATACAGCCTGATGTGGCAGTAATTAATGACAGAATGACAGTATCTATGTCCCTGTAGACATTGGCCGCACAGCAGTACACTGTAAAAAATAATGTCGTCAAAATAACAAAGGATTCCTCGTCCCAAAGTTGCCAAGGATCCATTGATATTTTCACAGAGATGCTATTTTTACAGAGATTCCTTGTACCACCGTACTGGGGTTTCTTGTAAAAACCACAGTGGCACCCTGCTTTACAATTACGGTTATTGAGTGTTCAGTTTTACATCGATCCCTTGGAGATTCAACAGTTATTTCTTACAGTGTAGATAGAAACAGCATCTCTCATGTAAAAACTACACAATAAGTGGACAGTTGCTGAGGCAGAAGTAAATTTACCTAGCTGAAATCACTTGTAGAGAATGATAGGATTCTAACACTGTGAATTATCGGCTTTCGTGGAGTTTCTGTACAGCAATTCTTCCATTTTTTCTACTTACAGCTTATATCTTTAATGATACAATAATTACTGATATAAAGCATACATGTATTACAAAAACATATTGATATAATTTCTGGTTTGTTACCAATAGCTTAGACCTACTGTGATGATATCTCACATTTATTTATAAATATCTTTTTTCCCCTACAGATCAGTGTTTTGAGAGTTGCCATGGATACCTGAAAGAACACTTTAAAGACACATGGAGTAAGGGGTTGATGGTTTAGTAGTACGTTGATGACGTCACAGTAAGATGGGTGATGACGTCAGATGGACCATGGCAGTGTATGACACTATGACGTTAGTGTGGACGCTAACCTTGTGGCTCGGGACCTATGTCCAAGGTGAGTGTATATATATATATATATATATATATATATATATATATATATATATATATATATATATATATATATATATGTTATTGGTTACTTCAATACACTATATTTTTCTTGGGCTGTGGAATTGTGATTGTTCCTATTGGTCTAAGTAACTGCCAGGAACATTTCTGATTTTATTCCCATCCATAGATATCAACAACACTGTAAAGTATCAGTGCCTACTTTAGAACGTCTGCTTATAATGCACAATTTGCATATAAGCCACACCCTGGATTCATTTGAAATAATGCTCTAAGGGACAGTTTTGGGACTTGAATTTGAGCAGTTTAAAGCATAGTTCCCTCACCTGACCAAAGTTAAAATCCATAATTAATGCACACCAGGAGCAATCCTTGTGTATAAGCCACACGTTATACATGGGTACTATGGTGGTAGGATTATTATGAAATTACCATTTGGTGTAGACTACCAGGGACTAAAATTGTAAAATGGAACCTTATTGTTCATAGGTCACTGCCATAGGTTAGTTCTCATTCAATGATCTCAATCACAGTTAGCAGCGTAAATAACCAGAAATGTGGCCAGGTGAGGGAAAACATGCCTTCTGGGGCGAAATGGCTTTTTAAAGTTTAAATCATGCGCTTTAAAATGAGATATTGTGGGCTTAAATATCCCCAGTAGTTTTGCTATAATTGCTTGTCAAACCTAGGTTGGTGTGTACAATTGAAAATGGGAAATAAGCTCTTAATGCATTGTATCCTACCATAAACACTAATGATACATAAGCAAAGGTTCACGAGTTGGAGGAATGTCGGGGGGTTATCGCACGCGCCGATGCAGCACCTGATCGGCAAGTGCGATAACCCCCCGACATTCCTCCAACGAGTGTGCCTTTGCATTTATGCCATCTTGGAGCTATGACATCACTAAATGGTCACGTGACCTCGCCGTGTGATATTTTCGTGGGTTATCTCACGGGGGGTGTGAGATATGGAGCTGCAATGGTAAGGCTATGGGTTGTCAGTATCTCGGGCATATCAACATGAAATAAAAAAAAAAATACAGTTTTATGGAAAAATCATAAAACTGGTTCTAGAGGGAATTTTTGAGCTCTGTTTTCAGTTTTGGGCTCCTGAAGGAATTAAAAAAAAAAAGTTTCTGGCAAAAAAAATTCCCCATTGGTATAGTGGATTGGTTTCCATGGCAACAAGAAATTGCCATATCTACCAATTTTCTATGTTTCCATGGCAACCAACGTTCCAAAAATGGAATATTTTCAGTGGAGATGGAATCATTTATACATACCACTGGATCCCTTAACAAAAATTGGTCTAAAGCCTTTTCTTGCATAATTTTCCATGTTTTACCCATAAACTGCCCCCTGGTGGCCAAAACTGGTCACCTTGTCTCCCCAAAGTGGTGCAGAAATAAATGGTGAAATCTGACACACTCCTTAGGCGAAAAAAAGACATGGTATTTATTTAGTCTTTTCTCTATTTTCATAGGAAATAAATAGTTAAAGGCAATATTTTATGTACATAAGGTTATGGCTATTACCCTTTATCGATAGGTGAACAATATTGTAGACTATTTTAAGGTGCATTTGATGTCACTTTATATAACAAATAGGCGAAAAACTGACACAGGGGCGAAAAACGGACATGTTTTCTTTTCATTTGACACATATTTAACTCTAGCCCATATGTCCTGATGAAATGGCTACACCACCCCTCCTTCTCCCAGTCTTATATTTATTCTTATATATTTGTTTCATGCATAATATATCTTTTCACTTAAGTTTGTTTTTGGGACCTTCTAGGCGAAAACTGACATGCTGGACAAAAAAACTGACATGATGGGTGAAAAACCGACATGATGGGCAAAAAACTGACACAATAAGAAAGGTGTCTCTCTCTTCTCCACTTCTGAACTTTGATTCTAGACTATTTATACATTTACTTTACTCACTAGTACATTACCCTATGGTGAATTTCTGCCATCCTAACATTATTTTTACTACCTGTAAACCCATCAGAAGTGCTCAGGGCTAAAAACTGACATGATTGGCAAAAAACTGACATGATGGGATGAAAAGCTGACATCATGGGCGAAAAAATGACATGCAACTTCAATTGATTACCAAAGCAACCATGGCCATATTTAAGAAAAACAAATTTAGAAACCTTGACCCCATGGACCTTAGTTATGTACATACAAGATATGGAGGTCCTAGGACAGGTATGAAAAAATAGGCTCCATGTGAGATTTCGCCCTTAGTTGTACATCACTTTCAGGAGACAAGGTGTGGTACTAAAAATCCACCCTGGAGGTGCGTTCTCCCATGCTAGGCCAAAAATATCTAAATTGGCTGCGATCAGCTTCCAAAGGTGCATATCAACTGCTATTGGCAGTGCCCACAGTCATTACCGGGCCTGTTTCCTTGCCAGATGATGGACTAACCGCAAGCACTGTGAATTGATATATAGCCTAGAATTAATCTTCAACTTGGAACTTTGTGTTTACCTCATCCAAAATGCTTTCTGTAAATACTTCAAAGTCTCCTAGATTATAATCTATGTTATACATAGTTAACAAGGTAACCATAGCAACAAGACAACACTACATATAGAGTCAGTAGGTAGAGCAGAACTGGACTGGTTTTATTATTGGCGGATTTAGAGGGGGTGGGGGCGTCCGCCCCCCTTTTCCCCAGTTCTTAAGAGTTTAATTACATATTTTGCATCCCAAGATTTCCTCAAAAATAGGTGGCGCCCCCCTCCTCTTGGGCCGCGCCCCTTCCTTTTCAAAATCCTGGATCTGCCACTGTTTATTGATTGTGTATGTGTCCTTATAGGAATTGTTACCACCACTCATTGTCCCTTTGTGATAACAAAATCAATGACTATTAATTATTGATTATATGAAGTACATCAATCCATAGCTAAAATCCAATACTTCATAAATGTACACAATACCCTACTCTTCATGACCTCAGTTAATATTGTAAGTGAGGGTGTGAGAGTCTGAGAGAGAGAGAGACAGAGAGAGAGAGAGAGAGAGAGAGAGAGAGAGAGAGAGAGAGAGAGACAGAGAGAGACAGAGAGAGACAGAGAGAGACAGAGTGAGAGAGAGAAATTAGATTTTGGGAAGCTGGTATTAAGCATGTCCAAAACCCTCACTAAAGCTCAATTCAGTTCAAGTTAGTTATTTGCTGTATAAAATATGAAATTAGCTTCATGGAAATGAAATTGCCTTTGCTGCAACAGCATGTA
Source organism: Acholoe squamosa (assembly GCA_949317995.1). Taxonomy (NCBI): domain Eukaryota; kingdom Metazoa; phylum Annelida; class Polychaeta; order Phyllodocida; family Polynoidae; genus Acholoe; species Acholoe squamosa. The sequence goes on from OX439042.1 coordinate 14,469,016, forward strand.
CTACTGCGGCAAATGCAGCCTCTTAATTGCAAAATACTTTGATAGATGTTACAAAATTGGCTTAGAAATTTGTCTTGCATTTGATAAACATTACTAAATGGTTGATGAGCACTGAATTAGCCGGTTGGTAATGTTGACCATCAAGCCAATTTTCAAGGCTGTTTTGTTGGGTGTACTTCTCTTGACATGTGAACACCTCATTGTAAGTGGGTGTATGTGGACGCCTTAAGGCTGCATTGGTGGTTCATACTGTTATGGAATGTACCCCTAAGCACTCACTATTTCCCATTGGAGATAACCTCACCCTGGTCTGTCAGTGTGTGCATCCGCTGTAAATAAGAATGCCTTCGAAATAATGGCAAAGTCCTTGTCCAAAAGTTGTTATCTTCACAGAGGTTCCTTGTACCACCTGACTGTCACCTGGCCCTTCTTGTAAAAACTGAACTGGTTCACCGCAATATTAATACGATGGATCATTGTTCAGTTTAATGAGTTTAGTAAGGATTCCTTGTAGCTTCAATAGTTACTTTTTACAGTTTAATGCCTCTAAGTTACGCTAGATCCATCTGTATGATCTACACGCCCACTCCCAATGCACCCCTGAATACAACATGCTATATTATCCCCCAGGGGAGGACACCATCTTTGATTCAATCACCCACACTAGGGTAACCTGTGACCATTATGCTACCTAATACATGCGGTATGTTCATGACTAGCAAGTTTTCCGCCAGTTCACAGTAAGATGACACCCAACATGTAAGATTTTAAACCTTGATCTGTGATCCCTCGTCAGAAGCCCATTTCCTAAGGTACTACAACTGGAGATGAACATAACGATTCTGCAGGCCCAGATTGATTTTGGCAGTACCAAATGCCTCATATTTTTTGATATCAGGAACAAAATATTGAAAACCAAGTATTAACTCATAGTTTGATCATTCAATTCTCTAAACCTTAACAAACAGTAATGCCTTTTGTTTTAGGCTGTGAAAACCTGAATAATGGTATGATTTACAAGCCATGAAAACCAAAATGTAGCCCAAAGTCCCAAGAGTGCAGCTAGACAATCTGTCTGGTAGTCTGATAATTTCCACTAACCTAGCCGTGATTTTGCCGGCAAAAGCCAGTGTCCTACGAGTTTTCGCATTGACTACATATCACTGGGAGCAGTTGTAACCACTGGTTCAAGGCTGAACTGGCACTATGATAAAAGCCCCACTATGATGTGAGGTATGGCAGCAGTAGAACATAAAGAAATGCCTAGCTGTGAGGTCGTTAACAGATATTGCAACAATTATTTGTTGGTTCTTACAGTGAACCAATGACGGGCTACATCGTAGGAGATAAAAATGATTTCACCACTTGTTTCACATTCAAAATCACTTTTTAGACCAAAAATCTGGCTTGAGCACAATTGATATTCAATAAATTAGATGTAAATTGGATTTGTCTTGATGGTATTAAAGGTTGCTGTGCAGCTCACAGTTCTAAAAGGGGATGCGATTCAGATTACATGGTTTGGCAATCTAGGGTAGGAAACTCATAATTGCTGATTGACATTACCCCATAATTGCCACTTGCGCTATAATGTTAATCTCTAAGGGTGGCATTCTGCTTAAATGCAGTATGCCCATATGTCCCTATTGAGCATGGATTCCATTCTGGAAAGTTATTAGACACAAATACCTTGATGCTGACTCTGCTGGGGTTAACAAAGGTTTGGCAAGATGATAGAATGCAGGCCCAATGACAGGTATATAGAATAGTAGGTACTATACATTTAAAGTGCCATGCAGCACCAAATTGGCTTTTAATGTATGAATCTACACAGAGAAGCCAGAATACTGACAAAATTAATATTCTTTTCCATTCAAATTCTCTCAGGATCAACTCACTATTTATGTGTTAGTCCCCAGAGTATTTATTCCAAGCGTGTGGAGGCTACCCAGAGAGTTTCTGAAATTGTCATTTCTTCAAAATGTCGAACTATTATTTTCAATTTGTACAAGTGATGGAAGTTGAATAAAAGTGTTTGTAAAATTTGTGACATGTACTGCAAAGAGGGGTCTTAATACCCCCTGCGCTAAGCCCCCTTTTCGCAGATCCTTTCACAAATGAGAAATGAGAAGATAAAAGGTTGCTTGACAGCATCCAAGCAGCATGTCTCTTATGCTCAGATGTCTTAAATCGAACAAATACATTTCCTGGATTATCAAGAATAAATAAGATGCCATTTGGGAAATCATTCTGAATGTTGGCACTTCAAAAGTGCCATCGTCTGTTAAACACTTTCTTATAAATTACTCCCTTTAAGACATTAAAATTTTGATTTTTTTATGTACATGATATAACTTAAATTTGTTTATGTGGTTATGTATTAGGGCATTTGCAAAATCAGTACTTCAACCCTTTAACTCATGGTTGAAATGTCTTAAGATAGTGGAAATGAGAGCATCGAGTCCTTATTCAGGACCACTCCCTTAGAAGATACTGGATATATGTATTCCAAGTACTGATTTTAAATATTTAAGATCATATCAAATGAATATTGAATGATCGAATAAAGTGAAGTGGGAACTCAATCCATTTAGGAAACTATTTCACAACTGCCTCTAGCAATTAACTCACATGTGTTGCATTTATCAACTAGAGCTTATATATATAAATATATATATATATATATATATATATATATATATATATATATATATGAACCATAAAAGTATCTGCATCAAGGAGCGGTAGTGACGGCTTTAGACCGTATGTTTTAGGCTATGCCACAGCTATAGAAACCTTGCTCTGCACATAAAATTCCCTATTCCCAAGTGGTTCATGGGTTACTGGGTAAATACAGTTAATGGCCTTTCTGTCTCCATTGCCATATTCTGTTTAGGTGACTTTACAACCGGCCATCAAGCTGGTACTGCACTTGCCATTGCCACGCTTAAGATGGCCGCCGTCGAGTAGAACGCGCGAGGTGGAGCTCTGAAGAAATCCATTGAATTACTATACTCAGACAGGAGCTACATATCTCAAAATGGACAGTAATCTGTATGAACAGACAGGGAATAGACAGGAATAGACAGGAATGCCGAAACATCTCTTACAAGTGAGTGTGAATCGAGGAAAACAAAAGCACAGCGACACGGGAGTCCCACGGTAGCGAAGTCAGCCAAACCACGGAACCTGTGAGTCATATCTGCCGCTACGCAAAAACATGCATTACTAAAACGGGAATTTCTCAGCACCTGATTATCAAAATATTACATGGGTAGTACCCCTGAAAAGATAAAAACCTCATCTATGTAATGATTGGAATGTCAGGTACCCCTGAAAAGATGAAAATTTTGGACTGTCCTCGCTACCCACGGCTAATAATAACAACACGCACAGAGGAATCCAAAATGGTGGCGCCCATGTAGAGACACCGGTAAACAAATGTGACCCATCAAGGGAGAACACCCCTCCGCGGGGGATTTTTAATTCCCCATTTGGCCACCAGTGGGCAATGGAGGGCAAAATTACTCTAAAATTGTTATAAAAATACATTAAGGTAATTTTTGATACACCATTCAATGGTTACAATTAAAATGCACCATTTTTGGTAGAAATGGCCCATATTTGAGTGGTTAAATGAACATTTTTAATGAGAAATCAACCTATATGCCTGTTTCTGGTTGCCATGGCAACCATTCCAATAATCAAAATTTGCAGATTTTTATGCCAGTTTTTGGGGATACTCACCAGAAACCCAAAACTGAAAACAGAAATGGAAAATTCCTTCTAGATCAAAATCTGTGATAAAAAGCACCATATCATTATGATGTTTTATGAAAAAGGCTGATTTATTGTGTTTTTAGGCATTATTATGGTTTATAAGGTATTTAGAGCTTAATCATCGATTTCAGATATGAATAACGACCTGTGTTCAATGAGGAGCTCTGACATAACTACTAGCAATATTTAACCCAATGATGTCTCATTTTAAAGATCTTGAGATGAACTTTGATAATGAATTTCCCTGCAGAGGGGTGTTTTGGCTTGACTGGTCACAAATGCATTGACTGAAATCATTGTATTTTTAGATTTCTGACCCTTGTGAGTAATATTACTAACTGTACATGGTCATAGAGGGCATAGAGGTGTAATAGTGCTTATCCGATTACCGCTGACTGCCATTTGGACAACCTTATACGAGTAAACATCAGCGATAATGGGGAAACCACGCAGAAGGGCTCGTATTAAAAATTTGTCAAACAAAGCTACAGTAAAAGACCTTATTAAAGCTGTAAATAACCTACAGGAAAGGCTAATAGAACTTGAAAGTGATCATGATTCAACCACTGTAAATACTGTTTTGCTCCAAGAAGACTATGAAACTCTTGAAAAGCGAGTGGCTGAAAATGAAAAAAATGCTAGAACTACGAGTGACATTCTTAAGGCCCTCACAGATAGACTAGATATTGCTCAGCCTATGGCCAATGAGGCTATCCAAAAGGTTGACAACATGAAAGAAAGAGTTGACTGTATGTCTACTGCGCTAAATACTGCAAATAGACTTACCAAATCACTTCTGAAAACTACTCAAAAATTCGAGGAAGATGACAGGAAAAGAACTCTACTTATGGAAGGGTTCCCAGAAAATCACAAAGAAGACCTTTGCAAAGTCTGTGACACATTATTTGAAGATTTAGGGTTCAAATATGGCAATGAAAGAGTAGACTCCATATATAGATTGGGGAAGTATGATCCTACACAAACCAGGCCGAGAACTATAGTCTTCAAATTGGCACATCGAGGCATTAAAGCAGATGTATATAGGAAAATCTCAAATTTGAAAGATTTACCTGCTTGGAAAGGTGTGTCATTGATGGACGAGCTCACAAAAACTGAAACAAAACAGTACAATGATCTCAGGGCTCTCTTCTTTCTAGCTAAAAGGAAAGGGATAACTGATGTCAAACTTCGTCAAAGAGTGCTGATTATTGAAAAAAAATCATACTCACACCATGATATCACTGCCCTACCATATGGCTTAAATTTGCTAGAAGCCTACACGATCAAAACTCAAGATGGCATAGCCTTCAAAGGACCCCACCACATCCTGAGTAACTTGTATACATGTGACATCACATACAAAGGTCAAACATATAGTTCAGTTGAACAGGCAATACAGCATACCAAGGCCTTAAGTGTTGATGACAAAAAGGCAGCTAGTGATATTCTACACACTGATGATCCCTTCGAGATGATGGAAATAGGAAAACAGATCAAGCCAACTACAGAATGGTCTAAGAATGCTACTGGACTCATTTATGAATGCCTTCAGTCAAAGTTTAAAGTTGACAAGTGTAGCAAATATCTTCAGGAGACCATAGGAAACCTGTATGAATGCACCTATCACCCTATCTATGGGGTAGGTAGGCACATGGGAAATGTTGCTAGCCTATGCGAAAATGACGTTCAAGGTGGTAATATTCTAGGGAAACTTCTGGCTAAAGTTAGGGCAGAAAAACTTGCACAACCTACAAAGCCCGTGACAACATCAACGCCAACACCAACTACTGGGTCTCTGCCATTGCCTACTCCAACACCAGCTCCAGCACCAGCTCCAACACCAGCTCCAACACTTGATTCTGAAAAACTTCCAATACCACCAACACCCTGTGGAAAAACTCAAGACCTGCCACCATTACCAGCTATGGCAACTGGCACCCGAGAGCTACTACCAACACAGGATGTACGTCCTAAAATCTATCCACCACCAATTTCTCCAGAAGACAAGAAGAAAAAATCTGAAAAAAATTCAGAAACTGACCAATTGCATACAAAAAAGTGTGAAAAAAACTCAACTCACGACGAGTCTGATAAGGATGAACTGAATGAAGACCACTCGGTAGTAGATATTGACAGTGAGGACTCAAAAGCTGATCCCAACGACTCCATCACTTCCACTAATTTGTAGAATCACAGAATCACAAACTGTGTAAAAATGTATATAAAATTCTTGATTTGATTGTTGATCTAAAAATATATTGCTGTTGATTTTCCATGTTCCAAATAATAATACTTTATTATTTTAGTAACATGTCTGAATCTTGGAGACTCGAGCTAAATGTACATAGAGCAAAGATACCACCGCATGCTATCTTGTACTGCTAATCAACAATTGGTATGGACTGTCATAAAGACGAAGGTCTACTACCTGCGAGAAAAATAGACTGTCATAGAATGGTATTAATGAACGGTTGTATTGGGGAGACTAAGGGTGGTCTTATATGTTGTTGTTATAAGAATACCTGTACTGTATAATCACATACCATCTCTTATAAATACTAATGGTCAATGCATTTTACATCTTAATGCCCAAAGCATTAGAAATAAGATTGTTGACCTACGCATTGAATTACAAAATCAAGGTATAGATTTTATACTTTTCTCTGAGACTTGGTTGACCGATACTGATAAAAGCGACAACTTTATTTTTAATAATTACAACCTCTATAGATTTGATAGAGTACACGATAAAGCAGGAGGAGGTTTACGTGCATATATTAAAGAAGGTATAACGTGTTCCAGTCAACAAATTTTCAAATTTTAATGTAAGCAATATCGATGTGGAAATACAATGGCTAAATATATTGAGAGAGCACTCCAAATCAATGGTGATAGCTAATATTTATAGGCCACCTGAAGGGAACAAGTACAATTTTGTGAATATATTAAAAGACACATTGACAAAAATTGAAAATCTTGAAAACTGTGAAGTATTTTTGATTGGAGACTTTAACATCAACATGTTTGAATATACTCTGTCAAAAGATTACTTGCTTTCCACTTTACAAGATGTTGGACTACTGCAATTAATTAATCAATCCACAAAAAATAAAGGACAAATGTCATGTATTGATCTTATTTTTACAAACTCTACTATAGTTGAAAAATCTGGAGTAGCCACTTTAAATCAAAGCGATCACTTACCTGTGCCTCAAGAGACCAAGTATACAGAGAAAACAAAGAACGGTCATACAAATTATTCGATGAAAATACTTTTAAACAGAGCTTTATCGAAATGTCTTGGGAAAATTTTGATGCCTGCGATGACATTGAATCCTGCTGGCAGATTTTTGAAGATAATATTAACAGTATTCTCAAAGTTCTATGCCCAATTAGGAATTTCAATATCAAATTCAAGGAAGAACCATGGCTAACACCAGAACTTATTTCAGAAATCATTGAGAAAAATAATGCACTGAGAAAAGCTAAGCGAACAAATAATATTTTGGATTGGCATAATGCCAAAATCTTGAAAAACAATTGCAGTACAAATTTAAAAAGGGCAAAACAAGCTTTTGTTGTTTCCGAACTCAATAAAAATGTTAAAGATGCAAGAAAATTCTGGGCAGCCATGAAAAACCTTATACCGGGTAAAAGTAAAAGTTCTTCCATTGACCTTATTGATGATCAAGGTAACGGTATTAAAGAAGATAAGACAGCTAATTTTATAAATGAGTTTTTTACAAACATAGGTCCAAACTTAGCTAACAAAATAAATACCCCATGGAATTTTACAGGTCAGGTTTGTGACAAAGTGATGAATGATTTTATTATTACTGATGAAAATGTACTAAATGCTTTGAATACGATGAATAAGAACAAATCCTCTGTCTTAGAAAATATATCATCTAATGTTTTCATATTAGCGGTGAAAACCCAGATAACACGCTTCACCCGATTGTTGAATTTAATAACTAACAATTGTTATATACCCAAATCATGGAAAGCAGCCAAGGTCACTCCGTTACCTAAATCAGGTGACTTATCAGATGTATCGAATTACAGACCTATAAGTCAACTTCCAATACCGGGTAAGGTCCTTGAAAGGATTCTACACACCCAATTAGAAAACCACCTGGAAACAAACAAAATACTTACAAAAATTCAAGGAGGATATAGGAAAAAAAGATCCACAGTTGATACTATTAGTACTTTGACAAATGATATATTATGGAATAGAAACGAAGGTCATGTGACCCTGGCTGCTTTCATAGATACAAAAAAGGCTTTCGATTGCATTGATCACTTTATTTTGAAAAAAAACTTGAAAAATATGGTATTAAAGGAAAAAATCTATTATTAATAAGTGAATACCTGAGCGATAGAACACAAAAAGTCTTAGCAAATGGGTACGTATCAACTGGTTTAACTATAACATGTGGTGTACCACAGGGTAGTATTTTAGGCCCTCTTCTTTTTTTAATATATATTAACGACATATATGTAGATAATAACAATGTGAAGACTTTATTGTATGCTGATGATACAGTTTTGTATGTAAGTGGGAACAATATACTAGAAGTGTCACCATACCTACAAGATGGTTTGTTATCTTATGCCCATTGGTCAGCAGCCAACAAATTAACAATGAATGAAAAAAAAAAAAAAATTAATGCTTTTTACAAGTGATCAGAAATATAAAAAACTTAAATTACAGGATGTCCAAATTAAAGTAAATGGTGAACGCTTACACTTTGTTCCTTCTTTCAAATATTTAGGTGTGACTTTAGACTATGATCTCACTTTTAAACAACATATTTCAGAGATGATTAAGTCCATGTCTTTTAAGTCCTATCTATTATACAGAATAAAATCTTATGTGCCCACTAAATACATGCTACAAATCTATAAATCCTATATTATACCGGTAATTGATTACGCAGATGTATTATACCATAAATCAAATGATACTGTCTTGAACTTGATACAAACCATACAAAACAGATGTTTAAAGTACTGCTTAAAATTGCCTGTATTATCATCAACTGATTTTATCCATCAAGAAGCTTGCCTTCCCTATATTGTAAACAGAAGATTACATCATTTGAGAATTTAAGCTTTCAAAAGAACTAAGACAAAAGAATTTTGTAAACCACTTACGAGAAATACTAGATTACAGCAATATCCTGTACTAAAATATAATATCATAAATACAGCTGCTTAAGAGAGATCGATTGAAGTTATGACAGCACAACTATGGAATGAAATGGATATAACTTTAAAAGAAATTGAATTTTTGAAAGATTTCAAATGTAAAAGGAAACTGTCCATGGTCAAAACTATACCAGTAAATGTAAGAAACATATATACTTGAGGGTAGACTTGTGAAGCTGCCCTTGGGGCATATGTTTCTGTACTGTCAAATCTTGAAAGATTTCAAATGTAAAAGTAAGCTGTCTATGTTCAAAACTATACCAGTAAATGTAAGAAACTTATATACTTAAGGGTAGACTTGTGAAGCTGCCCTTAAAACATATGATTCTATGCTGTTAAATGAATGCTTTGATAGTATCTATGTGTTATTTCATTGACCAATTTGTAAAAGAAGATACAAGTAATTCTGAAAAAGATTCAGGGATGTTCAATATTTGAGGTCCACCCTCTGACTGTACATGTACATTTATTATATAGAGTGCGTACAACTGATAGTAATAGTCTACGATTTCCAAAAATCTTTAAATAGAAATCTCCTTTGTCTCCAAATCACATGTTATCATTTGATTAATTACTAATCAATTTTGATTATATTTTATCTAAAATACTAACAAGGGGGACTCATAACATCAGTTCCACTGAAGTGTCCTCCTAACTTATTTGGCACAGTACAAATGTATAAAACCCTGAGGTGTTTGACTTTTCTAATGTTGTGATAAAATACATATCTACAGCAATGTACTTACATAAATACACTTTGTAAAAACTGTGATACACCACTAATTAAACATTTATTGTAATTATCATTATAAATGTATGGACCAACCCGACAGAATGTCGAAGAGAATTTATGTAATTTCATCATACCTGAACAAATGCCAAATAAAGTTAAATTGTTCCTTAAAAAAATATTGGTGCATCATTTCAAAAATTGTTATTGGCTTTCATCAGGCAATGCTACATAATAATGCAATAATCTATCCATCCGCCCTATAATATGCAATGCCATGAGGAATGCTTAAAAAGCTCCTTAAACAGGCATACTGTCTTTTGTAAACTGTTTCATATCCTCCAGAAAGCAAGCAATATGAGTACACTGATGGAAATAGAGATTATCAGACAAGTTAAGAGAAGAGAAAATTGCATGAACACAAAGCACAAGAATTCCGTCAAGCCTCAGACACATCTAGGCATAATGTACTAGAACAATCATTGCATTTTAACTAAATGGGAACATCTGCAATATATCATATCTTACCTATAATATGAGCAACAGGTGGGCATTTATCTCTTAGAATTCATCGTATCTGGCACTACACTATCACTATTCCCACACCATCCTGCGATACACTGAAAATTACACACAGTATTCCTCTCACTGCTGCTGTACAGGCACAACATCCCATAGGATATATATCAGCAGGATGACTTGCTTATTGCCATAAGATAATTGATTGGTTGAAAATAGTAGAAGTGAGCCAAATAGAATTTTGTTGCCAATTTGGGGGTCGCCAAGCCCCTGAGCTTAGGATTTTGATTTTTTCACTAATTTTCTTTGCTCATTTTATCAGGCTCGATGAGTTCTTGATGTCATATATATGGGTTTAAGTGGTCCATTTTTGCCTCCAGGGATCTAACACTGCCTAAACGTTTTTGCCTGGAAAATCAATAAAATTGATATATTTTATTTTTTTTTTTGAAAATAGGTCTAGGTATGTGTCTGTCAACTTTTATTATGTGAAGTATAGAGTCTTGTTGTGGAATAGGATGAAAAATTGTGTTCCTAGGTGGAATTTTTCTATTCTTCTGGAGCAGTTTACTTTTTACAAAGTGGTTTGTCCGGGCAAAAATTTGCCTCCCCCAGAAAATACCTAAAAGGGAAATTGGTTCAGTTATGCATTACAAAGTTTGCTACTGGTGGGGGGTAACATATGCTGAAAAAAATTGTGATTCCCTCCATAAACTTCACCATGAGGGGGGAATAAGTATTTTCCTTGCAAAAACCCATTTTTTCCTTCGCTCCTGTGTGGGATAAATAGAATTTACTATCCTAACAATGTCAATTATTTACCCTCCCACATATACCTAAGTACCCAATGTATAAGATAATGGATTACTGCCCATGCTTTGTAGTAGCAGGGAAGGGAAAGTACTTTTGTCTGGGCGACATTGCATCCGGGCTAGTGACCTTTCGATAATATGCCATGTTGAGGGCTTGATTTTCTATAGAAATAATCATCAAATCATTCTTAAACTCTCAGGTATGGACCATTAATGTACCAAATGTAAAAGATGCTTTGCTGCCCATGCTTTGTAGTAGCATGGATGGGAAGTGATTTTTGTCCGGGCGATCTTTTGTCCGGGCGAGTGACCTTTCAATAACATCCATGTTGAGGGCTTGATTTTCCTTAGAAATAATCATCAAATCTTCCTGAAAGTCTCAGGTCTGGACTTTTTCAACCTGTAGATTACAGAAATCATTAATGTGAGATGTGTCTTTGCCATCATGAAATGCACATAGTTTTAATGAATGTTTATCGCAATTCTGGTTATATTTCTTGTTTGGACTAACAATTAATTTTCCTGCCCCTCCTGTGAATAGTTACTGGATTTAACCATCCTAACCATGTCAGTTATTTACCCCCCCCCCTACATATACCTATGTATCCAATGGATAGAAAGTTTGGCTAGGGTCTTCAACAGCTAGGCAGATAACATTTTATTGCAACCAAGCAAATGTCCGGGTGAGTGACCAATTGCAAGATTACAAGGTGTTTTCAATAAAAGATCTCAAGAACAGACAGATTTTTCCCTCACTAAACATATATATACCACCAGAAAGTATTTATTATGGGCATTGTCTTCCATGTAATTCATAGTTCCTACCTAACTCTATATCATTCCTATGCATAATAGCAAATAATGAACATTTTATTACCTGGAATTTACTAAAAAAAAAACAAGCCTAAGCCCTAATGGAAAACCACCCATGGGCAAGGCAAAACCCCACTGGGTGTAGGCAAATCACTCTAACCTTAACCCTCAGACCCAGTACTATAATAGAAAATATATAACAGTGGACTAGATACATAAAACACCTACAATAAGGAGAAAATGCCCCTGAAGGTCACTTGGGAGGACATCCTCTTCAGGCTATAGAGGTTCCAAGTGTTGCCATAGCAATGATTTTCATGTTTAACTCAAAATATCTGGTGAGCATTTACCCCAACACCTATAGACTATGCACAAGAAACAACTTTGAGATGCTCCAAGGTTTTTTCTCAGACCCCCAAAATGGCCATGAAATTCTATTTGGCTCAATTCTATGATTGTCAACCGATTCCTTAACCAAATAATTTTTATTACCCAGGAGATGCTGCTTTGCATTTAAGTATATGACCCTACAGACACCAGCAGTGAAGTCATTGCATAACTGATCTGCAGTTTTTATAGTACATCTTGAAGGTGGCTCATGTGGTTTGCAGTGGTATTTCTTTATACCTAACGAGGAATTCAATCGATCCTTCAGGAGAGATAAGCTGTGTTGTGCTATCATTCATTTGACTACTGTTTGTTATTAAATCAATAGATAATGGAAAAGTGATCATTGGTGTTCACATTAGATTCCAGCATCCACAGAAATGAAGAATCTACTTAGTATTTCATGTACATACATAATATGGGAATGAATTTGTATGTATGTAATATGAACCCTACAGTATGGGGTCCCTTTCACTAATTCAAGCAAGATAAACATGGCATTATTCAATATTTTTAATCATCCCTATTTTGAAATACCCAGCAGAATAAGAATCATAGCCTTTTTTATTTTATGCAGACAAAATAATCCTAAGATCAACAACTCTGTCTGCCAGTGTCTGATACCATTGAGTATATATACAGTTTCTGTATAACCCAATGTCTGAAGCTCAGTGTCATCGCTTAGACTGTCTCCTGTGATTGTCTCCTGTGATTGTCTGGGATTTTTGTATCCCACTCAGAGATCTCACATCTGCTCTCCTGTTGCCACTGGTCTCTAAAATTCCATTTAGTAGTCCTGTGTCAATGGAAACCTTGTGTTGAGTGTTCGGTATGAGGAACCTCTCCAGCATGACTCTGTGTATTATATAAACCAGTTCCCCCAGACAGGCTGGACCACATCAAATTGCGTGTTCTGTGTTATTGATGTGGGAGGTGAACGGAGGATGGTTGGTCCCAGAAGAGGAGAGGGGAGCCTCGAGAGGACCCAGGGTCCATTAGGCACAAGCGTCCTGTAATACAGAGCCCCTGTGATGTGGCCACTGTGCTATATTCCTACCAACCATGAAGCAGCATAAAAACATGCCTTTACTTCTGTATCATAGGTATTTTGTGGCCTTTTGCAGTCATCCCACTACAGAGGCTCAATGATCTGCTTTATTTAACATTGTCAACTTCTATGTAGCTGCCTGATCCAGACATATGAATGTTCAATGTGTTAGGTCTGAGGGCATTCTATGTTTTTGGTCAATTTCAAATCCAATAGTCTCAATGGTAATTTAGCTTTAGTGTCTAGACTTTCTGTCTTCTTCTTTCTATCATAATTCCAATAGATATACATAATAATTTGATCACCTCTGTATCTCTTACAGCTAGGTCACTAAATGTTATCTCTCTGCCATTCCTATACATTATCTTTTTTTTTAGTGGTTTGCCTTTGATCAGAACAAAGACAGCCCGTCTTGTCACATTCAGCATGCATAGATCTGTTCATTATCTGGCAAGTAATGAATATGCTTGGCATGTTGTGACTGAGGTGGTGACAGAGCATCAGGCTCATTACTCTGATAATCAGAAGCAACATATCTTGACCAATGCCCCCATCCAGCCCTTGAAATACTGATCCACTAGCATTCACCTTAAGATTGATAGAGGGATATTGATACAGTCAGTGATTACAAAAGGCAAAGGACTGGTGTCATACTGAATCCACACAGCATATTTCTTATGAAATGATGCTGTTAAATCAAGCAAATGCTGTTCCTGGATTACTGGGATTAGTTGAGATGCCTCTTGGGAAATCATTGTGAATGTTTATACTTCAGAAAGAAAATAAAACGTTTTGCATCATGTCACCTACTTCGAAATGATTCCTGGAGAGGCATTTCTACAGATTTGTATAGAAAAACTGCATCACATGATTTGACACCAGAGCAAATAATTGCATGTTTACATCAACCTTCCAGGCCGAAATTCAGGCAGCCTGCTCAATATTACAAATTAGTTCTTACAATCTCATCAGGATGTTTCAGGAGCCTCTATTGTAGGGGTGCATAATGCACATTGGCCATTATGATGCACCAATGGAGTGCTGTAAAGTCTGCTCACCAGCACTTCATTGGTGAACCATGCTGAAACGTACAGGAATGTACATGTGCCCTGTAGACACCATTACTGCTCCAATATTACCCCTATCTATGCTGGACATTGTGTTCTGAGTTCTTCTGACTGCTATTGTACAAGCATGAAACCCTGTGGGACATGGGCAGGGCTTCTTTTATTATAGCTAACTAGTACAAAGGCCTCAAATTATCAGGAAACTCGCTGTGTGCCGATTAGAGTGGCCAACATTAGTGTCTTTGGTGACAACAAACCTCATGTGCATGTTAACATAGGGAGCAATCTTATGTACAAATAGCTCTGATGACAGCATGCCCCTCCACCAAAATAGGTAAATCACCAATGCACATTCAGATATACCAATTTATTGAAACAAGCCCATGGATGACTTTCCTTTTGATATAAGATGAGTTAATCCTCACTTCCCAAGATATATACCATTTTACGACTAAGTGTATATGACCATACAGGCAATATGGGTACAATCATTGCATAGTTTTTGTTGGACATCTCAAAGGTTGCTGATATGGTTGCAAGGGACTTGGGAATCATCTGTACCATACAGAAATGACAATTGATCCTTTGCATGCAAATTACTCTATTGTCACAATTTAGAAATGAATAAAGTAGGTCTTTACATCCCAGATTGCATGCAGTCATAGTCAAAGTATGCCACTAATAATGGAATGTCCTTAATCCCTACTGCATAACCTCATTCAGTTGAATCTCAAATCTCTGTATCAGTATAATGTATACCATTTAAATATATTTGTTTTTTTCTTGTGCCTGTGTCTAAACACCAGTTCTGTTGCAGAAACTCATACAAGCATGATTTTGTGGACTCTGCTAAGAGTTCTTATAATAGTTCTCTTGTTGATGACACTCATCTCTAAGTTAAGATGATTCCCCAAGGCAGTCTGGACCACTGCAGATTGTGTGTTCTGCATTATAGATGTGGGAGGTGAAAAGAGAAAAGGTGATCCAAGCATGGGAGAGGGAAGCCTCGGGACAACCTGCGGTTCATTATGCACTAAGTGTCCTGTAATATGGGGCCCATGTGATGTCACTGTGTCATATTCCTGCCCATCACCACCCTGTGCAGAACCATGCCATTTACTTCTGTATCATGTGAATGTGGTTTTTGTGCTGCTGATCCCACTACGGAGGGTTAGGATCAATGGGCAGTTTTATTTAACATAGCCAATTTTTATCTCTCTACTTCCTGAGGCTTATGGTCTGTTTAGGTACTATGTGGTCTTTTCATTGGTGATTTAAAATGTTCTCAACTGTATATTACCATTTTCTGTTATTAGTCCTTCAATTATCTCTTTATTAATGGACCTACTTATCCATTCCCTTTTGAACCTCTTCTATCTGAATCATTGAATAATTTCCCCAATGCTTCCCACATGTGACCACATTCAGTGGTCGCCCTTTCATTGATGTAACTGTCAAGTGCAATTTATCAGCATCTCTTCCGCATTCATCTATCTGCAGTCAATATGTTAGCTTATACAGCAGGTCTGTGGTATCCTTATGTTTTTGAAGAGTCTCTGGTTACATAGTAAGATCACAGTGGAAGTGGTTAGATTTGTGATTTTGTCAACACCTTCACCTGATTCTAGATGCAATACAGAACTATCATTTTCTCATGGAAATGGGTTGAAGTGTACACATACTTATTGTCAGTGCGAGACCTAACAACCTCTACGCTTCAGTATATACAGTATGAAATGCAATCCAATTATGATTCCATACCTGGATTGATTTATCTGTTTATATAATCTTGTTTAAAAGCAATTACATTGTGCTACACTTAGAATTTTATAAAGTCTTCCACTTAATTGTGTTTATAAAGTGTGATTCTCCATACCACATCACCTACCTCGCTTTTTCGTTTTCAATCATACACTGATAATCATGCTAGGAAATGGCGCATGGTGTTGTATGACTCAATTAGAGTCCAGCTCAAATCTCATAAGGACCAAGCACCTGAGCCTTTCGGTAGCTAAGATTCTCTTCCTAATAAATTTTAGATTATATAAATCAAATAAGCTTTACAGATCAATACTCCATAATTATTGCATGGTATTTATGAACCATGAAGATATGGTTTCTCTTACATAGTGATGAAGAATACTTTCCCAACTAATTGAAGGTCTTCATTGCCATCTTTTTAGAATGACTCTTCTACTCCTTACCTTATTCTAAGTCAGCTGTTCTACTATTCCAGAGGCCAAGTGCACACATGTCTAACTGAGGTTAATTTAAGTTTGAGGTTACTAGGATCTTTACTAATGGAGTTCAGGTAGGGAGGTGGATGCATAGATTTAGGGGAGTGGTTATTCAACTGATTAAAAAGAGGCTCTGGGAATAAGGTGCTCATTTTTTGCCTAATAGATTCTTTAAAAAGTATTACAATCGCACTCAGTCCCTATTATTTGAAATTCAAATTATACAGGGTGATCACAATAAATTGCCTACAATTATTGCACTTGATCAGTGCTTAAGTACTTAAATGTATAGGATCTGGTAGACCTCTCAGAGAAGTGTATAGAATCTAGGGCAGGAAACTCAGATTACTCATTGAAATTACCCCATAATTGCCAATTGAGCCATGATGTTAATCTGTAACGGTGACATTCTGCTTTAATGCAGTATGCCCTTATGTCACTATTGAGCATGGTTTTCACCCTGGAAGGTTATTGGACACGAATATTTCAATGCTGACTCTGCTTGGGTTGATAAAAGGTTTGACAAGAGTATAGAATACAGGCCTAGTGACAAGCCTGTATTTGCTTGTAACACATGAATCTACACAGAGAAGCCAGAATATTTACTAAATTAACTCTTTTCTTTTCAAATTCTCACAGAATCAACCCACCACTTATTGATTCTGAGCATCCAGAGGCTATCCAGAGAGTTTCTGGAAATGTCTTTTCTTCAAAATGTCAAACTATTATATTCAATTTGTACAAGTGATGGAAGTTGAGAAAACTGATAACAAAAAGGTTGTAAATGAAAAGATAAAAGGTCGCTTGACAGCATCCACGCAGCAGGTCCCTCATACTCAGATGTCTTAAATAAAACAAATATTATTCCTGGGTTACCAAGAAGAAAAAGAATGCTGTTTGGTAAATCATTCTGAATGTTGGCACTTCAAAAAGAAATTCAACTTAGTGTCATCGTCTTTTGAATAATCTTTTAGAAGTTGCTCCCTTTAAGACATTTGATTTTTAATCTAAATGATATAACTTGAATTTTTTATGTGGTTATGTATTAGGAAATTTACGAAATCAGTTTTTCAACCTTCAACTCATCGCTGAAATGTCTAAAAACAATGGAAAGATTGATTAAAGTGAAGTGGGAACTCAATCCAATAAAAGTAATATGTCCTGATAGCCTCAGCCTCTAGCTATCAACTCACATGTGCTGCATTTATGCATCACATCATCTCTCTGATCCATCAGAGTTGATGTATAATCCAATATGAGCCATGAAAGTATCTACATAATGGGAAGGTAGTGACAGCTTTAGGTCGGAGCTTCATCACCATATGCTGCTTCATTGATTTAGGTTATGCCACAGCTATAGAGACCTTGCTCTGCACATGCAATTCCCTATTCCTCAGTGGTTCATTGGTTAGTTATTGGGTAAATAGATTTAATGGCCTTTCAATCTCATTGCACCATTGCCGTACTGTGGTTGGGTGATTTTACAACCGACCATCAAGCTGGTAGCACTTGCCATTGCCACTGTGTTATGTTCAAATTGTTATTGTTTTCATCAGGCAATATTCCATCTATAGGGGTGCGTCCACTGCCGATGGATGGACCATCCGTCGGTTTCATCCGTATCATTTATCATTGATTTCTATGGAGAAAAATACGGATGAAGGGAGACGGGTGGTCCATCCGTCACAGTGGATGCACCCCTTATGCTATATGCAGTGTCATGGGGAATGTTTACAAAAGTCCTTGTGAACACTTTCTTTTGTACACTGTTTTATATCCTCCGGAAAGAAAGCAATACGATTACACTGATAAAAATAAAGATAATCAGACAAGTTAAGTGAAGGGAAAATTGCATGAACACGAAGCACAAGAACTCAGTCAAGCCTCAGACACATAGATAGACATAATGTACTAGAACAAATTTTCATTGTAAGTAAATGGGAATATCTGCAATACACCAAACCATACCTCTAATATGAGCAACAGGTGTGACATTCATCACGTAGCACTCATCATATTTGGCACAACACCATCACTACTACGCTATACCAGCCCGCGATACACTAAACATTATACGTAGTATTCCTCTCACTGCCACTGTACAGGCACACAATCCCATAGGACATGGGCAGGACGACTTTCTTATTGCCATAAGATAATTGATTCCTTAACCAAATGATTTTTATTACCCAGGAGATGCTGCTTTGCATTTGAGTATATGACCCTACAGACACCAGCAGTGAAGTCAATGCATAACTGCACTTTAAACAATAGTTGTTGAATCGAACAGGGATCCTTGTAAAACTGAGCAGTGAACCAGTGTGGTTCATAGAAGAAGCTCCAAGTGGCAGTTTGGTGTTACACAAATATACAAGGTATCTCTACAAGAATAACAATGGATTTCTGGCAATTTTGGGATGAGGAACCCATTAGTATTTTGACAACTTTTTTTATAGTGTGATCTACAGTTTTTATAGTACAATTTGTAGGCGGCTCAAGTGGTTTGAGTCAGCTGGGATTTCTTTGTACCTATTTTATAGTGACACGATCTGCAAAACGGGGTCTTAGTGCTGGGGGCAATAAGACCCCTTTTCCCAGTACATGTAATATTATTGGAGAATTCAATTGATCCTTCTGGAGAGATAAGCTGTGCTCTGCTATAATTCTTTTGACTACTACATGTACTTTAATCAATGGATAATGGGAAAATGAGGGCTTTGACAATAATTTCAATCATCCCTATTTTGAAATGCCCTCTAGAATAAGAATTATAGCCTTTTCACTTTATGCAGACAAAATATTCCTAACATCAATAACTCTGTCTGCCAGTTTGTCTAATACTATTGTATATATATATATATATATATATATATATATATATATATATATATATATATATATTTATACTAAAACATCATTTTTGTGTCCCACTCAGAGTTCTCACATCTGCTCTCCTGTTGACACTGGTCTCTAAAAGCATATTTAGTATCCCTGTGTCAATTGAAAACCTTGTGTTGAGTGTTCAGTATGAGGAACCTCTCCAGCATGACTCTGTGTATTATTTAAACCAGTTCCTCCAGGCAGCCTAAACCACAGCAAATAGCGTGTTCTGTGTTATTGGTGTGGGAGGTGAATGGAGGATGGTTGGTCCCAGATGGCCGAGGGGAGCCTCGCGAGGACCCAGGGTCCATTATGCACCAGAATTTTTTACTATTCTATTAACAGTCTTCAAGACAAGTCCTGATATATATGTGGCTTTGGCTTTTCTTATATATTTAGTACAACAGTTTCATAATTGACGGGCAATAATCCAGTCGGCAGGATTTTTTTATCTAATTTCTTTGCTCAGCACGTTATCTTTATCACATATAAGTTCCAATATATAATCAGTAGCCCAAGTAGCCCTTTCTTTCTTTACAGTAAACTTGTTAATTGGACACAGCAGAACGTACAAAATATATAGAGCGTGTGTAGGTATAGTCATCTTGTGCCACCTACATGGCTTGATAACAGGGCTATATAGAAAAGCCACTTTCTCATGACCTAATCGATTAAAAGGGACTTTCAGTTATTTACATGTATCTTCTTGTTTCCCAGGGTTGAGCACACTGGTAAATTATTGGAGCTATAGATAATGATTTTATTTTGCCTGAATAGACAAAACAGAGGAGGGACTTGTAGTGCAGTAGCTTCTATATAATATTGCTCTGATGTGTTACCCAATACGTTGGTGTTAGGGAATTGCAACATTATTAGAATTAATGAAAGAGTGTTCCTGTATCACTGAGTTGAAATAAAATCACAGGAAATGATTGAAGAGCGGCTCACCTGTTGAAGAAAATCAAAGCCATCCGTCACCTCTATGAGAATGAATTCCTCAGTGTCATATGGGAAGATTTCTCAGAGAAATTACACAATTTTACCTTCTATTACCAAAGAGTAAATTGAGGTTGAAGTTGAAGAATTTCAATTTTCCAGATTGCAATGGAGAAACTGATACAGAAACTGGTCAGCTGGTTTTGGTTAAATTGTTGCGAAAGGGACAGTTTTCATTGTCACTGCATGACAATAGACACTCCATCCCTCATCTCTTTGTAGGGCACATCTAGTTATTGGCTACATGTGTATAAGCCAGGTAGCAAATTGTGCTGCATCATCTTAAAGGCATAGTCGTCCAACTGGACCTACCATTATTATTATTATTACTATTGCAAAGTAAAAACTGTTCATAAGGAAAAATATCTGTTCAGATTTGTCACATGATCTTTTTTCATTTTGAAATGATGCGTTTCATGCTGATACCTGGGCTGTTGCATCACCAGGCAAACAAAAGCCCCATGGGGGGATGCTGCATGCAAAAAGTCATAATCGATTTAGGGGGATAGAAATGCCTTTGTCTATTTGGAGCATTTTAATTATCTTTCTTGTTTAAGTCAATAAATCATTCCATCTTATTGTCGAATCTTAATTGATAGAGTGAAAATCAGGGAAAAACCATTCAAGGCAATGCATTCTTAAATAATAGGCCTCAGTCCTCATATGATGCGGCTTTGACTTCACTTGCTTAACTGACCTATATTATTTATAGTCCATCTTGCAGGTGGCTCAAGTGGTTTGAAGTAAGTTCGTACCTAATCAAGAATTCTATTCATCCTTCTGGAGAGATAAGCTGTGCTATCATTCATTTGACCGCTGCTTGTAAGGAAAGCAAAATCCAATTAGAAAGTGATCATAGGTGTTCACATTTGACTCCAGCATGCATAGTAATGAAGACAACACTACTGTTTTCTATTTTCTATACATAATATGAGCATAATTTTGTATGCATGTAATATGGACCCTACAATAAGTTATTTAAGTAAAACAGTTTTCTGAGGGCATTTCACAACAATTTTAATTGTCACTTTTTTAAATACCCTCAAGAATGAGAATCATTTTACTCTATGAAAGCAAAATATCTTAACATCAATACATTTCATAACTCTGTCTAGAAATATGCCAATGTCTGATACATAATTGTGTATATATACGTTTTCTGTAAAACACTGTGAGTGTCCACTTTGTTTACTAAAGCATCATTTCTGTATCCCACACAGAGTTCACGCATCTGCTCTCCTGTTGACACTGGTCTCTAAAGGCCCATTTATATTCCTATGTCAATAGAAACCTTGTGTTGAGTGCTTGGTATGAGGAACCTCTCTAGCATGACTCTGTATATAATTTAAGCCAGCTCCCAGAGGCAGTCTGGACAAGAACAAATTGTGTGTCCTGTTTTATTGATGTGGGAGGTGAATTAGAGGATGGATGGTCCCAGACGGGGACACAGGGTCCATTATGCACCAAGTGTCCTGTAATATGGTCCCTGTGATGTGATCACTGTGTATTTCTAGCCATCACTAAGCAGCATAAAGCCATACCATTTATTTCTGTATCATAGGTATTTTGTGGCCTTTTGCAGTTGATCCCAGCACATGTGCTCAATATTTTACTTTATTTACTGCTTGTAGTTAAATCAATGGATAATGTGAAAAATATCTAAGGTGTTTGCATTAGACTTGAGCATGCATAGTAAAAAAGACTGTCCTTATTATTTTCGGTACATACATAATACGGGCATAATTTTGTATGAGCGTAATATGAGCCCTGATATAAAGGGTACTTTATACTAATTTAAGCAAAATTAATGTCTATGATGGCAATTCACAATAGTTCCAATCATCACTATTTCTAGACACAAAGTATTTTTACTGTCTGCAGACAAAATATCTAGAAATATGATACATTATTGTATAAATACAGTGTCCAATGTCCAAAGCTCAGTTTTAGAGTCTACCACTTTGTTTACTAAAACATCATTTCCATACCCCACTCAGACTTCTGGCATCTGCTCTCCTTTTGACACTGGTCTCTAAAAGTCCATTTAGTATTCCTGTGTCAATGGAAACCTTGTGTTGAGTGATCAGTATGAGGAACCTCTCCAGCATGACTCTGTGTATTATTTAAACTAGTTCCCCCAGGCAGCCTAGTCTGCAGCAAATTGCATGTTCTGTGTAATTGATGAGGGAGGGGGTAAATGGAGGATGGTTAGTCCCAGACCATCGAAGGGGGGCCTTGAGAGGACCAAGGGTCCATTATACACCAAGCATCCTGTATTACAGGGCCCCTGTGATATGGTCACTGTGCCATATTCCTACCCATCACCAAACATCATAAAACCCTGCCATTTACTTCTGTATCATAGGTATTTTGTAGCCTTTTGCAGTCATCCCACTACAGAGGCTCAATGATTTGCTTTATTTAGCATTGTCAATTCTATGTAGCTTCTTGATCCAGACATATGAATGTTCAATGTGCTAGGTCTGTGGGCATTCTATGTTTTTGGTCAATGTCAATTTCAATGGTCTCACTGGTAATTCAGCTCTAAGTGTCTAGACTTTCTTTTCTTTTTGGTGACATACCAATACATGAACCTATTTAGTGGTGTGCCTTTTATCAGTATAATTACAGCCCTTCTTGTCAGGTTAAATTTATCAGCATAGATCTGTTCATAATCTATCAAATACTGAGTATGCTTGGCATATTGTGACTGGGGTGGTGACAGAGCATTAGGCTTGTTACTCTGACTAACCACAAGCAACATGTTTTAACTGATGCCCCCCCCCCCCATCTATTCAAACATTCTGCATCATGTCACCTTCTTTGTAATGATTCCTGGAGATGCATTTCAACAGATCTGTTAGAAAAACTGCATCATATTACTTGACACGAGAGCAAATGATTGCATGTTTACTTCAACCTTCCAGACAGAAATTCAGGCAGCTTGTTTAATATTACAAATTAGTTTTTAAAATCATGTTAGGATATTTCAGGAGGCATCATGGCAATTGCTAAGACGAGGACTCATTGACCCTTTAACACTGTTTAAGAGCCTCTATTGTAGGAGTGCATCATGCGCATTGGCCATAATGATGCACCAATGAATTACTGGCAAGTCTGCTCACCAGCACTTCATTAGAGAACCATGTTGACCCTACAGGAATATAATATGCCCTGTAGACACCATTACCGCTCCTACACTAGTGCCCTCTATGCTGGACATTTAGATTTGCATTCTTCTCACTGCCATTGTACAGACATGAAAGCCTGTGGGACATGGGCAGGGGCTTCTGTCATTATACCTGACCAATGCATAGGCCTCAAGTTATCAGGAAACTAATTCACTGTGTGCCAATCACAGTGGCCAACATTAGTGTCTGGGGTCACTAAAATCCCGTGTGCATGATTATATAGGCCAAAGGAGCAGCCTTAGGGAAGAATCTCTGATGACAGCATGCCCATCCACCGGGATAGGCAAATCATCAGTGAATGTATACGAATCTATTGAAAGAAACCCACGAATGACATTTATTTTGGCGTAAGATGACTTAACCAAATGATTCTCACTACCTTCTGTTTTGTATATGAGTATATATGGCCCCACAGACAATATGAGTACAGGCATTGCATAATTGATCTACCGTTTTTGCTGGACATCTCAAAAGTGACTAGAGTGGTTGGAAGTCAGTTGGGAATCATTTGTACTGCACAGAAAGATCAATTGACCCTTTAGGAGAGATTATGTGTCAAACGGTATCTGCTATTCAAGTACTGTTTGCAGGCAAATAACTGTACTGTCATAATTCACAGATTACATGCACAGTCACAGTCAAAATATGCCACTAACATTGGAATGTCTTTAATCCCTATCCTATAAAACCTTATTTAAATAACCTCATTCAGTTCAATCTCCAAACTCTGTATCAGTGTACGGTATACGATTTGAATATATTCATTGTTTCTTATGCCTGAGTCTAAACACCAGTGCCCTTGCAGCAACTCATACAAGCATCATTTCATGCACTCTGCTAAGAGTTATTGTATCTGTTCTCTTGTTGACGACACTCATTAATTTGATATTCCTCTGTCAATGGTAACCTTCTGTTGAGTGGGCGTTATGAGGAACCTGAGTATTATCTAAGACAATTCCCTAAGGCAGTCTGGACCACAGCAAGTTGTGTGTTCTGAGTTATAGATGTGGGAGGTGAACAGAGAAAAGTCCCAGACGGGTAGAGGGAAGCCTCGGGATTATGCACCAAGAACCATGTAATATGGGACCCATGTGATGTGGTCACTGTGTCATTTTCCTGCTCATCACCAACCTGTGTAGAACCATGTCATTTACTTCCATATCATAGGAATTCCCATTCACATAGCCAAAGTGTAAGGTTACAAGAATCCTATTGTGAAATAAGGTCACTTTGGGTAGCCCACTAAGTATGCTGTCTCTACTAAAGGAATACAGGGTGGGAGGTGAACACATAGAATTGGTGGAGTAGGAAAGTAGGATTTGAGGTACAGTCATATGCATATGCACCATTCTAGCTTATAATGGGGCTATACAGAGTAGCCATCGGCCCATTACCTGACTGATTAAAAAGAGTGTCTGGGATTTTAGTGCTTCTTTTGTGCCTAATAGGGAACACTGGAAGTTAGGAGTATACACAATGGTTTACTTGGCTTTACTATAAAGTAGCAACGCAGGTTCAAGCCACTTCTGTACACTGCAAAAATGGTGTTTAGATTTAAAACATGTTTAGGTCTAAAGACGTTTAAAACCTAAACATATGGGTCAGTTAGGTGTCTCATCAACTACACATTTAGGAAATGAACACTTTTATTCTAACTACATAAACATTTTTGCTAAACATGTTTAGAGTTTAAACAGTTGAATAATAGGTGTTTAGATTTAAACATCATTATGTTTAGATACTTGGATGTTGAATCCACACCAGGTAGCAGCACTACCTTACAATGGACTATCTTTACACAATTATAATCAATTTTTGTGACAAATGTACCCAAACCCCATGTTTATTATAGTTTCTATTCATTAAATGTCATGAGAATAGAAAGGGCAATAGAAAGTTGACTAGATTCACCTTACACCACTATCATTAGCATGAAATAATCAATAAGCTCAATAACTGACACCTATTTCATGTTATTCTGGAATAGACAAAGCAATTTTTTTGTGCCAAGCTGTTGTACTTTCTCAAGTCTCTCATTCTGATACAGTGTGTTCATACATGCACATGTAAATATGTGTGGCTGACATCTTTGGAGACTTTGACATGTAAATACCCCCCCCCAGTAAATGAGAAAACAAACAAAAGACATCTTTTTTTTTTAATGTATATACATGTCTGCACACCCTAACTCTCCGTCAAAGCATTTAGACACCTAAACACAAAAATTTATAAACATCTAAACACAGAAATTCATAGATATCTAAACACAAAGATTAAACCTAAACACCTAGATTTTTAAACACTTGAGCTAAGCACATTGTTTGGCTAAACATGTGTAGGAAATTAATGTGATTACAAAAACGTTGCAAGAATATGTTTAGAATTGTGTTTAGGATCTAAACACCATTTTTGCAATGTAATTGAACTGTATGTAGCAGTCGGGTAACGCTCTGCTGATGTGCTTCGCTAAAAGTAGTATATATCCCTCAATAATTTATCCATCTGAGGAAAAGTAAAAGTTTCTGGTAGGAAAGGAAAGGTCCCCATCAAAGCCTTCAAGGAATAGTTGCTGAGTTAAGTAGAATACCCATTTAAAGGATCTAAAGTTGATGTTACTGTGAATGGCCATACCACTCCACTTATTCATAGCATATATGGGCTATGTATCTATATATGGGTATAAGAAATGGAATTGTTTGTCTATTAGAAGTGAAACAATTAAAAGTGATTTGACTCTGACAAGTTGCAGAATGAACCTAAATCAGCATACCAGCTCAGTTCTCATATCTACTTATTCACAAGAAAAGGAAGAGCTAGAATTTTTGACTTATCCACATATAGATCCATTAAAGCAGGCTTCTACAGATGCATATCATAGAGCCTATCTGAAAGGGTCTAAATAAATTATGAGTCTACCTAGACTGAAGGTTTATTCAGTCACACCTGGCTGCACTCAATGGGCCTATTCAGGTCCATGTGAGCTTCTGGCCCCAGTGCTCTAGGTCTATAGGATCGGGTAAACCTGTTAGAGAAGTTTATACCACGATTTCTGGGTTGCACAGTGCTTTTTGGTGGCTATTCCCATCCACATATCTGTCGATATTGCACACCCTCTAGGCTGTAACATCAATTTTGTAAGGCGTGCTGTTATCCATGTAAGGCGTGCTGTTATCCATGTAAGGCGTGCTGTTATCCAGGATAACAGCACGTCTCCCCCATGTCACATGTCACATGTTAAAACCCACGAAATTTTCCAGGCCAGGGTAGGGATCGAACCTGCAGTCTCACATCCCAAATCCAACTCCCTATGCAGTGCGCCACAGGGACTGACGAGAGGTGGTTGGCTAGAACTAAACCAAACAAAGGATGCCGGGTGCCGAGGCGTGTGTACCGATCGTGTATACATAACCAAAGGACACATTCAAATATATCCAAGTCGACACGGCCGCTGAAGGAGGAGACGCGGTGGTCTAGCGGTTAGCACGTTGTGCTCAGCCGTGAGAGGTACATGGATCAATTCCCGGTCCGGACGCATCTTTTTTCGCAGTGTGCGCTGCCGCTGTCCGCTGCCAGGCGACGAGGTGTATGTACACTATTTTTCGCCGTGCGCCGCTGGCAAGCCTAGCCGAGACGGGCGCTGTCGCTGTCCACTGCCGGGGGTGGAGGTGTATGTACCAATCGTGTACACACAATGGCTGGCATCGAGTCCCGGGGAGGGGGAATAATTTTTGTTTTCAACTTGAATTTATTGGTATAATATTGATTATTTATTGGTTTCGTGGTATAAAATAAGTAGTCAATGGATAACTCATGACTTGTGTGTGTTAGCAAAGGCTAATAACACTCGGCCTACAGCCTCGTGTCATTATCCTTCACTAACACACACGCGTCATGAGTTATCCATTGATTACTTGTTCAATATAGAATCAATGACCACGATTGTAGGGCACTTCATCACTGTTCATTTTTGCAAAGACCCTCCAGGCCTGTAATCACATCTTGAAATGTAACCACCTGACTGATCAGAATTAAAGCAAACCTTAATGGTTTTATTGTTCAAGTCTTGGAGGACGTTTCTTGTGGCAATTTAACCTTGGTCCTGAATTACAGACAGGACATAAAATGTATCCTGGGAACTGATTGGGGAGGCCGTTAATATCATAAAAAGGAAATCAACAATGTGTCATCTTCACTGAAATGATTTCTTTGATTTCCTGTCAGTATTTCACCAATAAATAATCACAGCTAGTCATGAACAATCTTGCGTGAAGTGAAAAGAAAGCCTGCTGAATTGGAACCCAAACACTGCCTGTAAAAAAGTCCACTGGAAAGACAGCTCCTGTCAACTCATACTTGGTTGAATTCTTTATCTATCAGTTGACCTAAGATACTCTTGTAGATTGTGAAGTCATGTATTAGTGCAGTTATTAAATGACAAATGTCAAATCGGGGGCTCTATCAAAACAAGCTATGTGCAGATAGCTTAAGTCAAGTGAACATGAGCAAATTCTTTAATGAGTAATAAACTAATCCTAAAGTCAACAGCCATACTTGCTTCATATGACATTGTCTGAATACATCTGATATATTCACCACCAGCTATCACTGTACGGAATTACCGTCTTCTCAGACTGGAAGAATACGGCCTATCACAACATTTAGGAACATGATTTCTTTATTTAGGGATAAAACGACAGAAGGTTTATAGCTGTTCTGAGGAACGTGTCTGAGAATGACAGCTTTTATAAGTATGTCCGATCACAACCTAATAGCCGCCTCCCCTTACGAGATTGTGAACGCCCTTTTTCCTTATGAAAATGTACAAATTACATCAAGAAGTCCATATAAGGGACATTTTGGGATGCACAGACAAAAAGAAAAGTTGGTTTCTGTGTCCTTTTTTATGTGAATGAATGGTCACTGTTCCGAGAAGTTGGTAGGCTCCCAATGAGCAATATCTATTATGCACCAAGCATTCTGTCATACAGGGTCCTGTAATGTGGACCCTATGTTTCATTACCTTCCACCACAAAGTGGCACAAAACCATGCCATTCACATCTATACCATATAGCTACTTGTGGTACCGATCCCAAAGGAAAGGTTCTAGAGACTTCTTTTATTCAGTATCATCTACATATGTGTCATTGCTTTTAGGACCGATTCTCATAAAAGGATGTGTCTTATGCTGTAGCTGTGTGCTCTGTTGACGTGATCGTCTGTATTATCCCCATAACTCTAGGTAGACCTCTTATCAGGATTTTGTTTGACAAAGCAATCATACCAAATAGGCTCTACATCACACAGACGGGCTTGTGAAAATACACTGAACTCTGGATCGTGTTTCAATAGTTTCCACGACAGGTTCAGCCAGATCTTAGGATTTTGGCATTGGTGACTAAATAGCTGGCTACATTACTGGCTACATTACTGGCTACATTACTGGGTGATCGTACTGCCTGCTGGCTAAATAGCCACCACAGCAGTGACTCAATAAGGGATCGTGGTATGACAACCCTCCATGTGAATAATTAGTGGGTAGCCTTAGCTGCTGCCCTCTGCACTCCTTTGCTCAAATGTACCCAATCTGAGCTCTTTACACTACTACCTAAAACCCTGTGGCCAGTGCCTTTGGCTCTGGGATGGCAGGTTTCTTCTTCAAAAGAATAAAATATCATTTGGAAAAGTGTGGTGTTTCACCTAAGAATTGAGCATTACGGCCACACTATGTCGTTACTAGTATGCAGTGGTGTAGATAGAGCACTAGGCCTTACAAATCAGTCATGTCTGTCATACCCAACCCTCCTCACCCACCATGGCTTTCTAATAAAATTACAAAAGATATCACACCTAGCTGACACCTCAGCCCTACTATTAAGAAAGAATAACAGAGCGTACATTGTTTTAGATACAATTAGGTCATTAGATATAGATCTATTATATGTGATTTGAAAGGGAAGTATCTAGAACAATTATACATCATTTGGGCTGGGGGGTCTCGGTTGTCTTCATAAAACCCCCAAAAACTGGCCCCACCAGGCCCCTATTCAAGGCCCGGCCCCTATTAATTTGACAGCCCTCTAACCCCGGCCCCTATTCAAGGGAGGCTTCTATTCAAGGCCCGGCTCGTATATGAGACATTACGGTAGTTACTGCAGCCCTATGCTCATTTGAACACAGGAGTGCATACTAGACCATGAAAGAGGTATGACTGGTCACTATGTAGCCAATAGTGGCCCCTACGACTGGGTGCTATGACCTCATAGTGGTGTGTATTGAGCCAGTAGTTGAATAAATAGCAGCTGCTATTTTTAGACCGCTACTGGAGCTCACTATGTAGTCACTGGTATGGAGTCATTTCTTACACCTCCCACTACGATTTGAGGGTGTCTAGTCGTGGAAACTATTGAAACACGATCCTGATGGAGGCATGACTGTAGACTTTACAATTGCTCTGCATGCTTAGGCTCTAATGCAGTCATATGGGATACTTACGATCGTACAATGTACTTTAATAGCTCAGGTTGCAGCATTTTAAGAAATGCCATCCTGGTAAAAGTTATAAGCCTATAAGCATCTTGTTCCAGCAAGTATTCAATCAGACCTCATCTTTATTTCAGTACCTGATGCTTATGGCCATTGTCTTATCATTACTGTCTAATTCAATTGGTAAACTTCCATGTTTCTTTATCTACCTCAAATGCCTTCATATTTTGTGAATATAAACCTCACTTTGACAGTAGACTAGACCATCTTACAGAGAGAGAAGGATGTGTGGGGAAGTGAATCATGAATCACATAGACCTATGACTCTGGCTACGGCCCACCATAGAGAAGGCAGTCTTCCATGAAACATGAATGACTTTGTGGCTGTACAATGGCAACAATAGATGCAGCAGTTGGTCATTTCTGACTACGCTACTCACTCCCTATCAAAACTCTTTGAGGACTAATAATCCATTAATGAATCGTGCTGAACCTATGGTTTTATTCACTCCTGAGGGGTTGGCATGATGTCCCGGGGAAAAAGGCCATGTATTATAGATAGATGGTTGCTGACCTATCCAAATACCAAATAAGGTCTAACTTGTATATTACACGATATGATTATGTATGATTAAGCATAATTATGCAAATTAGAGAAATTTTCATATCCTTCACATTCTTTTTCTCATAAAATGTGATCTGTTAATCAGATTTCTACCATTTTTCAACACACCTTGCGGGTGTGGCTACACATAGGCGTTTTTGAATCCTCAATTTTTAGTGAAAATGATGTTTCCATGGCAACCAATATCAACAAGAGCACTGATTTTTGCCCCCAAATGCCCAAAAACGTTCTATTTACATTTCAGGTGGAAGGTTTTCCTCAGAAATTGTAATCTACAAAAAAAGTAATACAGTGTATATGATATAATATTTGTTGGTATATTTCACCTTTTTGGTCATAGTGGTGTCCCCCTGGTGCCCAGAATTAGTACTAATGCCCCCTGGATAGGCAAATTAGCACCCCTTAAAGACATGGGGGCCATGAGACATGTGGACCATCAGGCCCCTTATCAGTTCATATTGTGTTGCTGTGTGCAGTCCTAACAAAAAGTAGGTCCTGCCTTAGGGAATTCATCTTGTAGCAACATAAGCAGTTTCCTGAAAGTATCAGCATTATTATTTTGAGACCTTTGTAGAGCATATCCTGTAAATTCTAGTTTGGAATACCACCCAGCCACCTGCCCAGCCCACCTGCTTTTAAAATTGCATAGTAGGGTGCAGCCATTAGTGACTTCCTCCTGTGACTTCTTGCTTTCCCCACTATCGGATTGTGATCATGCTTATGTCAATTACTCCTGGTATCACTGAACTTCAGACATAGCTAAATGGCACCATATAACAATAACATCAGAATTAGGAATTGAAACATCGTTAGAAGCTGTTTACTGGCCCACCGGAAGGTCAGGGCAGCCATTTTGGACTCTGCAGTGAATGTTATGATTTTGGACTGTTTGGCCCTGTTGCGAAGAGTCCATGTCATTAAGACCACCGGGCAGACTGGATGTACCACCCCCCCCTAGGACCAGCATTGGGGCAAATCGACCTGCCGGTGATTTATGGCTTACCATGTCGTCCCCTGTAATCCACTGGGGGTTGGGCCGAGAACACTCGGGACAATTGCGGTGATTCCCATGGTATTCATGGCCTTAGGGAATTCATCTTGTAGCAACATAAGCAGTTTCCTGAAAGTATCAGCATTATTATTTTTAAACCTTTGTAGAGCATATCCTGTAAATTCTAGTTTGGAATACCACCCAGCCACCTGCCCAGCCCACCTGCTTTTAAAATTGCATAGTAGGGTGCAGCCATTAGTGACTTCCTCCTGTGACTTCTTGCTTTCCCCACTATCGGATTGTGATCATGCTTATGTCAATTACTCCTGGTATCACTGAACTTCAGACATAGCTAAATGGCACCATATGACCCAATCTCTGAATCCAACAACCTCCTCATTGTACATCTTGTCTATTACTAGTGATTTGCCATACATATGCCTAACCCAACCCTGACACCGATGGCTGAATTATTAAAAATCAACCTTTCATTCACTTATACCAAGTTAAGTCATAATGAGTCTCTACAGTAGATCCTGTGCAGAGGCTGTAAACAAATCTGGTAGCAAAGGTTGCCTGCCACAAAGCAATAAGCAATGTACCGTAGAAACCCTTGTTGTTGACTGGTATCCATGGAGGCAATGAACAACATCTTTGGTGTGTGGATGTTTTATTGACATCAACATCTTGAGTGGAATTTATTTGGTTGGCAGGAGAATGCTGAAAAATCAATTCTTCATACTGGTAATGGAGATGATCATTTATGAAATTGTTATTATTGAGATCATACATTGATGCTTACAGCACATTTTGTCATATTTGCACACACCTTTTTCATCTACTTTTCAGCACATATTATGTCAGTAGTCTTGGTACTCTTAAAGTCCTGGGTTCATTTCCTGTAGAGTGTGGGTCTGTCCTTAATGCAGTTCAAATTGATTTTATACTGGCTACTTGGTATCCCAAGGTGCATTAGAGCCTCTTTGTGGGTACTGAGTATGCCTCTCAGGACACTGACTCTACTATATAGAAGGCAGATGGTTGTATCTGTGCTGGTTTGCTGCAGTAAGGAAGCTGAAATGTACAGTCTTGTGCATAGCTTTAGACACAGTGCTACCATTCTCTGTGTGATAATGGGGCTGTATAGAAAAGTCACTTTCTCATTACCTAACTGATTAAAAGGTACTTTCAGTGATTTGGATGTGTCTTCTTGTGCCTGTGAAAGAGCACACTGGTAAAGTATTAGGGCTATAGATAATGATTTTATTTTGTCAAACTGAATAGACAAAGCTGAGAAGGGACCTGTAGCACACCACTCTATTGCCCTCATGCATTATTTGCAGCTACATTTAAAGTAGCTTCTATACAATATTTCTTTGATTCTCTATTAAATTCATGTTAGGGAATTGCAACATTATTAGGATTTTTGAAAGAGTGTTCCTGTATCACTGGGTTTAAAATAAAATCGCAGGAAATGATTGGAAAAGGGATCACCTGTTGAAGAAAATCAAGCCTTCTGTCACCTCATTGGAGTGAATTTTTGAGTGTCATATGGGAAGCTTTCTCAGAGAAATTAGAATTAGAAGTTCACTGTTTACTACCAAAGAGTAAATTGAAGTTGATTACCTTAATTTACTTCAATATTTCAGACAAAGGAAGATGCATCTCTTTCAATATGGGAAATGTCTCCACTGGATATTTGAGAAGACATCTGTGATGTCTTGTTATTGCCCTATACTAGATGCAATTGAAAAATTTCAATTTCGCGGATTGCATTTACTGACTCTTTACACCGGTATCACTAATGTCAGAAACTGCTGTTTCTCCATTGAACCTCTATACTAAAAATGACCTAGGGTACTGCTTCACATGCATGTGCATCCATGCAGGAGCATGCAATGGATGGGCATAGTTAACAATAGGTAAAGGGGAAAGTTCGCTATGGCTGAATGTATAATACCTGACCCACAGCTTGCTGCTTGTCATAATAGGACCCGCCTATATGTCACTCAATGATATGTAGAGGGCCATGGGTTGTGGAGAGAGTATCAGCCAGAATAGTGTGGAGTATTCCATATTTAGCAGGGTGGTGGCACTGGTTGGGGTAAGGTCATTGCCTAAGATCAGGCCTTAGACACACTTTTTCTGAGGGGGGGCACTCCTGCAGATTTTGATACTATGTGCAAACATGACTTCAGGGGAAAAAGGTCCTATCTGGGCCCAATATAGGCCCTAGGTGTGACCCCTACAGGGACCTTGAATAGGGGTGCTATTTGGCCAATTCTGAAGGGGTAGGGATATATATCATATCCATCTTTTACCTGAGATGCAAACTTTACAATAGACTCAATAGCAAACTTCAGTCTGGGCCATCCATTTGTGTGTAGCTGCATGGCCTATACATAATAGTGTAATATGTCTATAGATAATAATTCTAAATAACACTTTTGAGTTAATAGCATTGGGTAGGTCCCCCATACTTACTAAGTGCTTGATAACTTTTTGTAACTAATCACTTACTATTTACTCAGTGCATCATGGGTAGCTAACCTGTAGCGGTTAATTAGATGCATAGATCACTACACAGAATTTGCCCAGATAATACAGGTGTGTGGTTAGACTAAGAAGGTAGTTCCCCCCAGTCACAATACCATAACAACCTACCACTAACACCCAACCACCAGGCACCCAACTCTGCACTGTCATGTGAATAGCCACTCCAATCACCCCACACCCCATTCCCTGATGTCTACACCCAGTCCTGTACATAATCACAATACACTGTACAAATGCAAAGGCTATCAATTGGGTGCCTAGCCTCTTGTTTAGGATCACCTCTATAATTAACTTCTGACTGCTTTATTTGATAGTGGGTGTTCCACACCCCCGGCCTACACTCATATACAATTTGACTATTCAAATTTAAGGCACTACTTTCAGGTGTCTACCCATGATGCACTAAGTATATAGTAAGTGATAAGTAACAAAAAGTTATCAAGTATGATATACCATTTTATTATTCCATAAATTCTAACATATTATTGTATTAATCAAGGAATATCTATGAAATTTATACATAGGTTGGTTCTAAGAGCTATAAGAGCGCTCAAACTTTGTATAAGAGCGTTCATGCCCCACTGCACACCAGCCACAGTCAGTTAGACAGAGTTTATGACATCAAAGGCTCCGACCTAATGGTTCACTGCACAATATAATAAAAATGAGGGTCTCAGTGTGCGACCTCATGGTTCAATGCACAAATTAATAACTTGTAAGTGAATGCAACCGGCCGTCACGGGTGCCTGAGCACCGCTGACGCCGTCATGAGTGTCTGAGCACTCTAATAACTGAACAATGGGTTACATAAGCACGACGCCATAACTGTCCGGTCGCTCTAGCGTCGCTCCTGAGCAAGCTAGGTCAAATATCAAAGCATTTATGGAAAGCCCATAATTAGACGGTCAAAATGAGCCCAAGATCAAGGCGGAACTCCCATTATTAAGGAAGTTATGCCATGGAGACTGAAAGGAGCTCCGAGTGCACTACAGACAAACCGGCACGAGTTACGCGCCTATCCAGCAGGCATTATAAACTTGGCATATTCAACTCCGCGCATGCCCAAAATGGCGGTTATACACGCATAAACGACCGAGTTATGAGGGTTTGAAGATGCAGAACCGACCAAGACAATGGGGGGCATAGCGGCGTCCATGGGGGTCCTTTGTCCCCCTGTGACACTTGAAAGAGTCCCCTCAAACAATTGTAGAGTTAGGCAGATGCTGCTGGCTCCAGTCAGTCTGGAGGTGCTTTTCCAAGATTTGCTACAAATAGCCTGTCTGCACCTCCAGGAAGACAGATCACCAAGAACCGCTCTAGAGGTAACATCTCCAGTCATCTCCTGCTACCTGCTATACCACTGCACTATGGTGAAACTATGCTAGACAGGCATTGGTTTTCTATCATTAGTGGCCAGGGGCTATCTTCTTCAAGACTTCCACCAGAGGGTAAAGTTATTCATTATTACATTATTCCTCTAAACAGCAGGTCAGGAGCTAGGTGTGGGAACCCACCTAGAACTATGCTGGACATTGTATTATTATTACCTCACAGGTGGAGTGGAACAGAACATTGTACTTTATAAATTACTGTATGTTTACTGTATGTACAAATTACCCACATACTAACTACTGTATGATTGATATTTCTTACATGTTGCCTAAAGCTGAATAAACCAGTGACAACTGGAAATAACACTATTTTATATGAGCCTGATGTATTTACTCCATACACCACTAGCCATATGATATTTCTCATATGACAACTTGATCATGCCAATTACAAGTATGACAAAGTGGTGGAGAACATCCTACTAAGATCCCATCTCTCACAGGCTCATAAAAATTAAAGCTGGTAACACAACTAAGAACAATCATGCACACAGTAAATTAAAGCTGGTACCGCAACTAACAACAATTATACACACAGTAAGACCCACTCCACCCACCCAGTGACCTTGACCTTGACACCATACCCACCAAGGTCACCAGTGAGATCTCCCACACGTCAGTGAGGTCTCCCACACGTCAGTGAGGTCTCCCACACGTCAGTGAGGTCTCCCACACGTCAGTGAGGTCTCCCACACGTCAGTGAGGTCTCCCACACGTCAGTGAGGTCTCCCACACGTCAGTGAGATCTCCCACACATCAGTGAGATCTCCCACACATCAACGAGATCTCCCACATATCAGTGAGATCTCCCACACATCAACGAGATCTCCCACATATCAATGAGATCTCCCACACGACAGTGAGATCTCCCCACATATCAGTGAGATCTCCCACACACCAGCGTGATCTCCAACATGTCAGTGATACCTACAACACACCAGTGATCCCACACCTTCCACCATGGCCGACGCCGATATAGGTCCTCAACCCAGTCAGGCAGCTGAGAAGATAAGGGCCTACGAGAAGACCATCCAAGATGCAGTTACTGCCCTAGAAGCAAACAGAGCCCAACATGATGCTCATGCCCTTGCCTCAAAGGAAAGGGAGAGGATCCTCAGTCAACAATTAGATGACCATCGGAAGGCCCTAGAACAGGCACAACAACAGATATCAGATCTCATGAGGATGGTATCATCCCAGACCTCACAGCCTCCCACACCCACAACCACACCTGTCGCCACACCATCTGCCTCTGGATCCAAGGAGGATGTCATGATCTCCATGATGTCCAACATGACCAGGATACTAGACAGACAACAACACGACGACAGGAAGATCAGGCAACACGAGGTAACCAAACCCAAAACTTTTTCTCACCCATCACCACTCATGTCAACAGCACTATTTATTGATCACAAATTCCCAGAGTATCTGAAGGACAGGTACAAATTAACAGACAGTGACACCATGGTAACATATTTACCCAAGTACCTTGAAGGACAAGCATTGGCTTGGTTTGAAACCTTCAAGGAAAGTGCCACACCTGATAAGTTGACATGGTCCAATGTAGTACATGAACTAAAAGAGTATTTTGCTACTCAAGACAATATTATCTCCAGGACTGCACTCCGTGCACAAGAGATAGATGAACCTGTATCTGATTATGCAATGTATCTCAGAAAAGCGTGTAATGCCCAATGCCTAAAGGACGACACCTTATTTAAAACATTCACCCAAGGCATGAGGCCCTGGATCTCTGTAGCTCTTGAGAACAAGAAAATAGACTCTTTTAACCAAGCCCTAGACCTAGCCTTAGAGGTTGAGACCCAAGAAAGATCTAGGAAAACAAGGGATGCAGAGTCTAACCCACAGCCTACTAAGAAAAAGGTCCAGGAAATCACCACTAGTTCAGATGAAGATGTTAACCTAATGTCTAGTGCCCATGTAAGGCAACAGGAAGCTAAGGCTATATCCAAAGACCCTACCGGTAGATATAGAGGAAATAACTATGACCCCAACTACCAATCCAATAGAGGTAGAGGTAGGGGGGGCAACAGCAACAACCGGGGGGGTCACAACAGTAGGAAAGACAACAGCTCTTCCAACTCCAACAATGGTAACTCTTCATACAGTGATAGGAGAGACAGAACCCCAAGTAATGGCAGATCCTATAATAATCAGGGATCCAACAGTAGGAGCCATAGTCCACATAGGAACTACGACTCTGGATCCTACAACAACAATGGTTCCTACAACAACAGCCAGGGTTCAAACAACTCCGGATCCTATAATCAAGGATCCAACAGTAGAAGCCATAGTCCACATAGAAACTACAACAGTGGATCCTACAATAACAACAATGGTGCCTACAACAAACAGGGATCCAACAACTCTGGATCCTACAGCAACCAGGGTTCTAATAACTCTGGACAATACAGCAACTCTGGTCATTATAACCAGGGTTTCAACCCACATCAGGAGGATCACAAACCTAACACAAGAGGCTACCAGGGGAACCAACACAGTAACCCCCAAACAATACCTCAAGTGATGGATCAACTCTCCAAGCTCCTGGTCGCAAGCATCTCAACCACCCCACAGAACCAGGAAAACTAGGATGTCACAGTGCCGATGGGCCAGTGCACTGTGACACCCCAAATACAAACAATCAATCAGGATTAACAAAGATCCAACCAGAGACAATTGCTAGTGCCAATCTACCATCTAACAGACAGAGACGTCCATCAGTGATACACATCACCCCACCAGATTCATCATCAAAGGATACAGGTGAGAGTACCAAGCTTTCTATTGTACTTCTTCAAAATGGCTGTATCAATGCAAATCTATATGATGTTTCAGATGTACAATGTTTGGTTGATACAGGTGCTACTATCACCTGTGTCAGACAATCATTCCTCATGGATTTCCAAAAGAGATTCCATATCCAACTGAGGAAATCTAAAATCAACATCCACTTGGCAGATGGATCGGTGTGTCATGTTAGACATTCAGCTATGCTGAACTTTAGAATCCAAGGTGTCAGATTCCAATACCAATTTGCTGTAATACCCAACCTCACACAGCCCGTTGTACTCGGCACAGATTTCTTAAGCACTACAAAATCTCAAATTGAATTTAATGTTGATCCTGAACAAATTCTCAAACCCATTAGGGCAGTGAGGGATTTTACCATCCCTCCATTCTCTGAACTTGCAGTATTGGGTAAAGTCACATCTACTCAATCACTGCAAGGCAAAACTGGAGTAGTAGATAACCTCCAAAGAAATAACAATGCCCCATATCTAGTTCAAAGGGCAGCAGTAACCCCCAGGGAAAATAACAAACATCCCCTAGTGTTACTCAACACCAGCAGGCGCCCACATAAAATCAAAAAGGGTGCCATCATAGCTCTATTTCAGGAAGTCAAGGAATCTGATTTAGAAAAACCTCGACAGGTGTCAGACACAACCCCACACACTGATCAATCCATCTCAGCCATACGGCCTGAGGATGTAACTCAAATCAGTGACACAGACTCAGACTGTGAGTCCACATATGCTGACCCTGAACCCAACTCAATCAGACTCTCTGAAATAGCTGCTATACATAGTGAGGCACATGACCTCGAGCCAGAATTGGAAGAGAATGTTCCACCAAAATCTGTGCTCACATCCAAAGGTCAGCATGACAGATTAGAATCACTGCTGACCAAGTATGATGATATATTTGTAGGAAAAGATGGAGACATTGGTGCCACACACCTGTATACACACTCAATACATGTAAAACCTGAGGCAGTACCATGTCATTTCCTACCATATAGACAAACACCAGAAAAACAGGCCGCAATAGGGGAAGAGTGTGAAAGGCTAGTACAACAGGGCATTCTGAGAGAATGTGCTGAGGGCCCCTGGGCTTCCAGATCCTTTTTAGTACAAAAATCATCGGGAGGCCATAGGCTCGTCACAGATTTTCGTTATTTGAACCAGAACACGATAAATCAAGCCTTATCTACACCCCGGGCCGATGACACTCTAGACATGATAGGGTCACTCAGACCAAGAGTATTCAGTAAGCTAGATGCCCAACAGGGATTTTTTCAAATTCCTATAAGACAGGAGGACCAGCATAAAACCGCATTCATAGCAAATGACAAAAAATATGTCTACGAAAGGATGCCGATGGGTTTAGCGACCGCACCTGCGGGATTCTGCCATCTAGTCACATTAATTCTGAACAAACTCAAATACAAATGTGCCCTACCATACCTAGATGACATATTGGTATTATCACCATCAATCGAACAACACTTCCATGACCTGGAAGATGTGTTCAACAGCTTAAGAGTTGGTAAACTCAAACTGAAGAAATCAAAATGTGAATACTTCATAGACAGAATAGACTTCTTGGGAATGAGAGTCACACCCATGGGACTGCAACCATCTCCCACAAAGGTGGAATCAATCAAAACCTTCCCAACACCAAAATCAGTCAAAAATGTCAGATCCTTCACAGGCCTATGCCAATACTTCAAAAAGTTTATCAAAGGTTATGCCCAAATTGCTAGACCATTATATGATCTACAGACACATCTCAAAGCATTTGTCTGGACAGAAGAGGCAGATAATGCTTTCAAAACATTAAAGCATGCCCTCTGTACCAATGCTCTTCTCAGATATCCAAACTATGAGAAAGAGTTCAGTTTGGCAACTGATGCTTCCAATGTAAGTTTAGGAGCTGTACTCTCACAGAGAGATAATGAAGGAGTGCTCAGACCAGTAGCCTTTGCAGGTAGAACCCTCTCCAAACATGAGAGAAATTACAATACCACAGAGAGAGAACTACTGGGAGTAGTGTACGGAGTATTACACTTCAGACACTATCTAGAGACTAGACACTTCCAATTATACACAGACCATGCAGCCCTGATCCCACTATTAACCAATACAGGACTCACACATAGATGGGCCAGATGGGCTCTAGACATACAGCAATTTTCATTCACCATCCAACATGTGAAAGGTGACGATAACATACCTCCAGATGCTATGTCTAGAAGAGAATACCCAGACTCTGGACCCATGACTAACCCTCCACCCCCACCAAGGAGAGTTAGAGCAGCCAGTAGAACCAAGTTTGCAAAAGTAACAAAGAAAGTACCATTCAAAAGGGATGATCCACCCAACACCATTGAAAGGCCAGAGACACCCATTAGGGGTATCTTGAAGCAATCTACACACTATGTGTTTTGCCACTGTGAGAGAGAATACTCACAACTCTTTCCAGATAATGACTTCGAGCCTATTGAATTCTCATCACTCAATCAGATGGTGAAGGCAACTCCTAAAGAGCCACCCTTCACCCCACCTGACTCAGAAGATGAAGATCCAGAAGACACAATATATGCTATTACTCAAGCAACTTCCAAATCAGTCAGATTCTTTGAACCAATGCAGGGAGAGGAAACATCAAACCATTTGTGTCCTATGACCACACGCTCAAAGACTAGAGAAATGATTCAGGAGGGCACACCAAAACCCCCCACACAATCACAAACTATTCTAAATGAGAAAAAGGTCACAGGAAACAAACCTACCAAAACCCCACCTGCCAGGAAAAATGTCACAAAAGACACTGCATCAACTAAGTCAAAGAACTCTGAGACAAAGAAGATTGACAAAAAGCAAATTGTGCCTTTAAAGAAAAAGGTTGCCACTCCCATCAAGGCGAGAATAGGCCCTCTAAAGGAGCCTACACACCAAAACAAGAGTGACACACCCCAACAAAAGGCACAAGATAGGCCAATAGTCGATGAAAAAGAAAAAGAAAGAGACAGAATAAAACAACATGTGCTAGATATAAATCAATTACTGGATCAAATTCCCGACACATCCATCTCAGGTACAAACCTTGGCTTGGAACAAAGGAAGGACAAGGAACTATTGCCCCTCATACAATATCTTGAGGATGGGACCTTGCCTGCACCAAAAGCACAAGGAAATAGAATCATCAACCAAGGCCAGACATACACCTTGGTAAATGGTACATTAGTCCATATATGCCCCATAAATTGGAGAAAAACCAATACTGTACCACTTCAAATTGTTATACCACAGCAATGGGTAACAAGTACACTACAGTATTTCCATGACTCACCTACCGGCGGCCATCTTCGTTCCAGTAGGATGCTGTCAGCACTCCGACCTAGGGTATATTGGAAGTCTATGCTAGCAGACACAACAAAATATGTTTCCACCTGCCACACATGCCTCACGGCAAAAAGGCAAGTACACTCACACAAAACACCAATGACAGTGAGAGAATACATGGCTTCACCAATGAAGTTCCTAAACCTCGATGCGGTGGGACCACTTCCCACAACTGCCAGGGGAAACAAACATATACAAGTCTGCATAGATTATGCTACCAGATATGCAACAGCTTGGGCTACTACTGACTTAAAAGCTGAAACAACAGCAGCAGAGTTCTACAAGAATATAATTTGTCATCATGGAACACCAGCCACTCTTCAAACAGACAATGGGACATGTTATACAGGTGCAAAGTTCATAAAGTTAACTAAACACCTCAAGATCAAACATAAATTCTCCTCACCATACAGGCCACAATCAAATGGGCTTGTAGAGAGATTCAATGCTAGCATAGGCACAGCGCTCAGAGCATTCTGCTCAAAGCACCAAAACAATTGGGATTCATTTATTGAACCCATAACCTTTGCATTAAACAACACTGAATCCCAAACCACAGGATTCACCCCTTTCTTCCTACTCCATGGAAGAAACCCAGCCACCCCAATGGACTTAGGGCTGGGAATACAGGAAGACATATCCACAGTAGCAGACCATGTAGCTAACATGATAACAAATCAAGATACCTCTAGGAGGAAAGCTATAGAAAGGGTCGCCAAGCTACAAAAGGAAAGGAAGGATAGATATGATAAGAAACTTACACCACAGGAAATCAAGGTCACCGACATGGTGTACCTAAACATACCAAGAATCCTGACCAACACAGAGTGTAAGAAACTTCAACCCCTTTTTATGGGACCATATGTTGTAGTGGATAGACCTAGTTTGACAAGTGCCAAACTCAAAAACTTGGACACCAATCTATTGGTGGCCAGACCAGTGCACATAGACAGACTGAAAAAGGTTGTGGCTGTCAGAAACAATGAATTTGCACACAGGCTTATTCCACATGAAGCCAAATACTACAACAAAATTGTAAGGAACAAAAATGATATCACCCTTACAAGAGAAACCACAGGCATAGGCCCTATCAAGCCTAGGCCTGCACACCACATACTAAGAAAAACATCTAGGTGTGGTGCAGTTTCAAGAAATTAAAAACAGATTGAGATACCAAAAGAACATAAGATTTTCAAAATGTATTATAAATTCTCTTCATCCACACATAAGACATGTGTGACTGATAATGAATTACTTATATGTATATAAAGCCAATCAAATTTGTAAATATATCAGTAGGTTATTGCCTCTGAAATCGTCAAAGACTGGGACCCTCCAAGTAAAGCAGACATGAAGTCTAAGAAGAGTAAGGGTAACACAATGGAGTGTCTAAAGCCTAATCCCCACATGAAAGAGCGCGCTATGCCAACACAGCAGTCTATAGAGATCAATTGACCTTATAAGCTACACTCAGACAACTGTCTAGACGGTCATGA
Organism: Acholoe squamosa; assembly: GCA_949317995.1. NCBI lineage: Eukaryota > Metazoa > Annelida > Polychaeta > Phyllodocida > Polynoidae > Acholoe > Acholoe squamosa. The sequence goes on from OX439042.1 coordinate 14,512,445, forward strand.
ATGGCTGTCCTGGATGACAGGAGGAGCTAATTACCAGTACACAGATTATACAATAGAGCCCCACAGTTGCAGACACTGGAGATTAGGTGCACTGACTCCAGAGAAACAATACCATGCCCACAATGGATGTGGGTAGGGTAGGCTACATAAGAAGCACTGTGGACCATAGCCCACCATCAGTCTTCATCCAGCTGCAGTCTGGAACTCAAGTCTACAGGACCCCACTTGGGAATTAGCCAGCCCACTTCTCCATTAGGAGAGACTGCACTAGGATAAAGAACACACCTACTTCACCTTTAACCTGACCTCACCATTTACTGGTCAATCTCTATAGACTCACCGGACATATTGCCAAGACAGCTCAATCTTGCAAAGGTACAGTTTGAACCACTTCATTTAAAGTGTTACACCATACACTTAGACTTTACCAGCACCAAATCACTACAAATTTGACAAGACTTTAACAACAGCAAACTTGCTTTACACAAGCACCATGGGGAGACTGAAAGTTTCACCCATACTGCTTACTATGCTGTTATTATATACTATAGAACCACTTACTGCAGGTTATACACCTGTGGTGAGACAAAACATAGGAGTAGTATTCAAACCTAGCCCTCAACCATTGGTCAATGGACATACAACCACAACACTGTTGTTAGCTATCCCCTACAAGATACCTCGGGCACCCGTTACCCAAGGATCCATAAGGGATAGAATACTCCAATTGACCACTCCTACTCTACAAGATCATACCTCTGGTAAAATTATCCAACAAGCCAAAGAGCTTGACACCTTGCTGGAAATTGCAGACAAGGAGATAAATGAAACATTAGCCTCCATCAAATTGTTCCTATCCAACCCCATAAACACATTGGACAAGGCCAAAAGAGAGGCCATACTGGGTTTTCTAGCACCCCTGTTTCGCGGTGTGCTAGGTCTAGCCACAGTGGAAGATGTGAACCAAGTAATGGGACAGCTCAAAAACATAGATGAAATACTAAGAAAATTTGCTAAACAAGATCAGGAAGCAGCTAGTCTCATTGAAAAGATCACAGACAGACAAGATAAGTTTGTTAAAGCATACATCCAAGATAAGAAGGTACTGGACAGCACAATCAACACCATAGGTGACACCGTCAACCTGTGGGCCTCTAACATGTCCAGGTCACTTGACTCATATTCAAGGCACGAGAAAACTCAAAGGGAAAAAATGCAAGTATTAAATGATGCATTAATTATCATAGCAGCAAGAATGAATACAGTTCAATCACTGCAAAGGACAAATGCAGCCCTGAGGATGCTATCATCAGGAATCCTAACCCCTGATATAGTACCACCCTCAGACCTTGCTAGATACTTAATTGACATTAATAACAAACTTAGGATTACACACCCTGGAGCACAAGTCGCAATCAATGACTTAGATTTCTATTATTCACAGAAGCTGACCTCATACACTTACTCAGCTCACCATATATATATTCATCTGGACATTATAATTCAATCTACCACCTCTACCTTCAAACTGTACCAAATGATTACATCACCCATGCCTATAGACACACAGGAGACCCCCACCAGAGGAGTCACCAAATTACAAACCACAACTGAGTTTCTAGCAGTATCTTACGACGAATCATTATTCATCGAATTGGACTCAGCAGATATGCAGGCATGTGAAGGTACTACAGTAAAGGTATGCAGAGATGTAAATGGTAGAATTTATAAACACAGGCCTACATGCCCTGTAGCCATTTTTACTAACCAGGCTCAACAGATTAAGGAACATTGCAAGTTTACAGTTTCACCACTGCAAACACCTAACACCCATGCTATTTCCATTTCTGAAGATGAGTATCTGGTCACTACTAATGAACCCCATTACTTTATCAACTGCCATGGTAAAACGTCTGAAACTCGAAAAGCCCAGTCCTACTCAATCATAGGTGTACCCTGTGGGTGCACAATCAGTGTAGGAGAATTTTCTCTTCCAAACACAAGGTTGCCCTGTAACTCAACCTTATCATTTCATTACATTCTCAAGACAATTAATTTACCATTCATGGCAGCACTTAACCAAATTTCTGAAACCAAACCAGATGAAAGAGAGAATCTTCCAAATTTCCCAGTAGTAAACCTTTCTAGAACCTTAGAAAAACTACAGGAAAATCCGATCATGGATGATATTACCCAACTAAATTTAGAGCCCTTTGCCAAAACATTATTAAAAGATGCCTCCAACCTTGATAAGGCAATGGAAACGCGCTACGAGGAATCATACCTACGTCGAGTTACAGAGCATCCAATCTTCCAAAGCTTAGGACTCATTCTAGGGATATCAGCTCACATTTTTATAGTATACATACTACTCAAACTGTACAGACTAGGAGGAACTGTAGCCTACCTGCCTACAGCCAAAGCATTTAGACTAGTCACCGAGCTGCCCCTACACAAATTGCTCCCAGATAAGAATCCTACCAAATTAACCCCTACGGAGGAAACCCACACCCCTTTCCTCACAATTCAGGAAACCCACACCCTGATAATTGCTATATTATTCACCCTGACCATCTACTCAGCCTACAGAATAATGAAGTACCTTAAGAAATTTGCACAGACACACTGTGGCAAGAAAAATGTGGCCAAGCACACAAATCCCACAATATATTTTAAAATATATTGTGGAGACTCAAACTTCGCGCTACCCTTGAGGCCAATACCACATGAATTTGATGAGATTAAATCAGCAGCTGCCCCGACCTATAAGGATATAGTGGTTAAAACCTTCCCACTACCTAAGGCTATATTTACCTGGAATGGACCAGCAGTTATAACAACACAGAGAGGAGAATTTGCTTATCACCTCCCTCGGGTGATACACCTACCTTGGCGCACTAGGTTCAGTACCATACCAGCCCTTAAAAACAAAGGACTGTACTACTCCATGCTTCTCCAGAATGATTGTGGCACCAGCCCGGTGACCATGACAGCACTGGAAAATACAACAGATATAATTATTGACGAACACCAGGAGGAGACCGCAAGGTCAAACATGCAGACTATTGCTAATTTTCTAAACCACCAGCCCTCCCCGGTGACTGTGGAAACAGCCTAGGCTGCACACAGCCTAGACTGCCCCCAGTCCACCACCAGGAGATACTGAGATTACACATCTCACACATGACACACACCTCCACTGTCAATGAAATTATCAAAGTATTGAAAAATTGATTTAGAAAAAATATATACACAGCCACTTGTTGATGTATAATATGAAAATCTATGGTATTCTCACAAAATCGATGATTAATGCGCGCATACACGCGCAAATTGCAAAATTGCAAATTGTAAATTGTTCAAATCTAACATTAATATACATGAATGCAGGTAGATAACTAAGACAGTTTTTGTACCCACTAGCACTTGTATACTATACCAAGGTTTACTTAAGGTAACACACTTTAGGTATCCAAGAAAATTCTTGGAAAAATGAATGAAAAAAAAAAAAATGTTGAGGAAAATTGTTGACATGAAAAATGTTTACTTAAGATACTCACCAGATAATCTCTTTCAGGGACACATACTCAAGAAGGCTAGGGAAAAGTCAATTAAGCAGCGGCCCACTGCCGAAATTGCCAATTAATACACCCATATAGCAAAATCAAAGAGTAACTCAGAGACAAACAAGCCTATTGTACATGAAGTACTTTGTTTTTCCGGTCCTCGGAAAAATTTGTCTCAATCCCAAAAATTGTATAGTGTAAACTAGATTGTACGCTAGTACCCAATTTGCACACTAAAAATTGTATGTTTGCACACCAGATTGTACGCTTGTACCCAATTTGCACACTAAAATTGTATGTTTGCACACTAGATTGTAAGTTTGTATCCAATTTACATTTGAATCGTATGTTGCACATTATACTGTATGTCTGTACCCAATTCATACACTGAAGTCAGATTTTTAGAAAATCAACATTTCTATGTGTATCCAAGCTGTACGCAAAATTATATATGTACATACAGAAACTATCAATTGAACGCAAAATTATATATTGGCATACTAAAACTGTCAAATGTACGCAAAAATTATATATTTGTACACCAAAAATTGCCAAATGCACGCGAAATTATATATTTGTACACCAAAAATTGCCAAATGCACGCGAAATTATATATTTGTACACCAAAAATTGCCAAATGCACGCGAAATTATATATTTGCACACTAAAATTGCCAAATGTACGCGAAATTATATATTTGCACACTAAAATTGTCAAATGTACGCGAAAATTATATATTTGCACACTAAAATTGTCAAATGTACGCGAAAATTATATATTTGCACACTTAAATTGCCAAATGTACGCAAAAATTATATATTTGCATACTGAAATTGTCAATTGAACGCAATTACACGCGAAATTGTAAATTTGCACACTAAAATTGTCATTTATGTTCAATTTGCACGCTAAATTGAACATTGAACGCCAAAAAGGCACACTATTTGCCAAATTGTATGTTGTACATAAAAATGGAAAATTGTACCCAAAATTGATGTCACATGAGCAAATAAGCTCAGGTATGGTAAGATATAGAAACTCGGAAATGTACTTATACCCAGGAGAAAATTGTTTATACTGACAAAGCTCTACCACAAAAATTGCATTTGAAGCACTCCCCATCACTTCAAATCCTCTTACAAACAGTATATAACTCCAAAATAAGGTAAAAATTGTATAAATTGTACATTCCCTCGGCGAAATGACGGAGTTTCGCATTCTCTCGGGGGAGAGGGAGTATTCTATGATATACCATTTTATTATTCCATAAATTCTAACATATTATTGTATTAATCAAGGAATATCTATGAAATTAATACATAGGTTGGTTCTAAGAGCTATAAGAGCGCTCAAACTTTGTATAAGAGCGTTCATGCCCCACTGCACACCAGCCACAGTCAGTTAGACAGAGTTTATGACATCAAAGGCTCCGACCTAATGGTTCACTGCACAATATAATAAAAATGAGGGTCTCAGTGTGCGACCTCATGGTTCAATGCACAAATTAATAACTTGTAAGTGAATGCAACCGGCCGTCACGGGTGCCTGAGCACCGCTGACGCCGTCATGAGTGTCTGAGCACTCTAATAACTGAACAATGGGTTACATAAGCACGACGCCATAACCGTCCAGTCGCTCTAGCGTCGCTCCTGAGCAAGCTAGGTCAGATATCAAAGCATTTATGGAAAGCCCATAATTAGACGGTCAAAATGAGCCCAAGATCAAGGCGGAACTCTCATTATTAAGGAAGTTATGCCATGGAGACTGAAAGGAGCTCCGAGTGCACTACAGACAAACCGGCACAAGTTACGCGCCTATCCAGCGGGCATTATAAACTTGGCATATTCAACTCCGCGCATGCCCAAAATGGCAGTTATACACGCATAAACGACCGAGTTATGAGGGTTTGAAGATGCAGAACCGACCAAGACAATGGGGGGCATAGCGGCGTCCATGGGGGTCCTTTGTCCCCCTGTGACACTTGAAAGAGTCCCCTCAAACAATTGTAGAGTTAGGCAGATGCTGCTGGCTCCAGTCAGTCTGGAGGTGCTTTTCCAAGATTTGCTACAAATAGCCTGTCTGCACCTCCAGGAAGACAGATCACCAAGAACCGCTCTAGAGGTAACATCTCCAGTCATCTCCTGCTACCTGCTATACCACTGCACTATGGTGAAACTATGCTAGACAGGCATTGGTTTTCTATCATTAGTGGCCAGGGGCTATCTTCTTCAAGACTTCCACCAGAGGGTAAAGTTATTCATTATTACATTATTCCTCTAAACAGCAGGTCAGGAGCTAGGTGTGGGAACCCACCTAGAACTATGCTGGACATTGTATTATTATTACCTCACAGGTGGAGTGGAACAGAACATTGTACTTTATAAATTACTGTATGTTTACTGTATGTACAAATTACCCACATACTAACTACTGTATGATTGATATTTCTTACATGTTGCCTAAAGCTGAATAAACCAGTGACAACTGGAAATAACACTATTTATAAGAGCCTTGAGATAATTACACTATATACCACTAGTCTTATGATATTTCTCATATGACAACTTGATCATGCCAAACACTAGTATGACACAAGCACTTAGTAAGTATGCAAAATGGATCCCAAATTCTCAAGTCTTTCATCCTAAACTGAATAGACAAAGCATTGAAAAACAAGGAGTGCCCAAGGGTACAGTAAACCTCCTCAATAGAAGCTTTTATTATTAGCAGGTATTGCTAATAGGCACCAAACTTTCTTGTCCTAGCTTTTTACATCATATTTAGTGGGCTACTTAGCCTACCCTCTTCCACAAGGACACAAGGAATTTTATGAACCTAAAATGCTCCATATAACAAAGTTCTATTGTATCTTTAAATATACATATATTTAGCAGAGATCTCTCTTGCGAAGACTACCCCACTGACACCCATGGACACACGCACATGCATGCTATATATAGCCAGGGGTTTGTGTAGCTTGCAGGCAAAACCCAACCTCATTCTACTAACTGATTTCTTCAGAGTGGTCATTTATTTTTTAACGTTTTTCAGTTATTGATGTATTCACATTACAAGCCTCTTACTGAGCCTCCTCCCTCATAACTTTAGCCTTTGTCCACTTGTACACACCTATCCTGGCTTTCACAAATCCTCTAGGCTCTAAAGAATAGCATAAAGTAGTGTTTCATTTCCTCAAATCTTTGCCAAAAAATTGGCCCTTTTCTCAAACTTCATCACACTTTAAACCTTTGTAAAATGAAGATAACAAGATTTTTACTCTCTGACTAAACAGTATCAAACAAGAACAACTGTTATTTGACCATTTTAAGATCTAAAAGGTTAACTCTGATTAGTCTGCTCAAAGGTTTGCTTGACACTCTCTCCTTTTAAACTTAACTTGTATGACTTCGAATATATGAGATCTGTGCTAAGTATCAACTGTAGGCCATACCCTAAACCCACCCCTAATACTGATGTTCAAAAATGACCACTCCAATAGCTGGCAATGAAGAACCCAGCAGCATGTTGACTACAAACATTCTTCCTGATCATCAGGTCAAGGTTTTATGGGGTGCACAAGACACTCTCATTCTATAGATCAGCATATATACATTGGGATGTTGCCATCTCTCAAGTATACCTTTCTGTAAGCAAATACAAATACTGTCTCATAGAGGTTTTACTAGGTATGGCCTACTGACAGCCAGCTATCTGTACCTGCTATGTAACATGTGACATCAATTAAAGATATTGGTTCTCCCCCCCCCACCCACCTGCCACATTGAAGAAATGATATAAATATCACCATTAAGTTCTCTCAGTAGCCACCCAAAATTCGGAATTTTAGCCCAAATTTGCCTTATAGAATTCTTGTAAAGTGGGGTTAGGCTTTTGAGGAAGGTTTCGATTACATTGCTTTTGGTTTTGATTTGGTCAAAATTTAGCTCATGTAATTCCCTCAGGTTAGGGGGGTTGGTTCTGAAGGAAGTTTTATGAAATATGCCAGGAATATTTGGTATGTAAGGTCTTCCACTAATAATATATTTCATCACCTCTATTATCTAGATGGAAACAAACAAACCATTATTAGGTTTAAACAAAGGTATGAAAGATACCAAGACAATATTCCTATTGCTTTTATATCTATCCACACATCCTAAACCCCATACCAATATTGTACAAAGGTGCAGTGAGGAAGTTTCTATGTAGTGTGGAACAATCATTTATATTCTCACTTGCTAATTTTGGCTGCATGTGTGTGTATGCCTGTTATAAGAATAGACCAGGCTCTGGGTGCCTCCACTCATCCATGACTGTAACTGCAAATTAAACAACTCTAGCTCAGATAGAAGGCAAACTTCAGATGGGTGGTCAAGTGCCTACCGCTGACCCATGAATGACCTAGTTATACTTTGGAGACTTCTGTAGAATCATATTTGAACTAAAACTGGGTGTGGCTTCTGTAGCCCCTGGTGTTTGAAAGTGCCAGGCCACTGTCCCTTAAATTCTCCATTGGCATATATATTATGGTCAGCTGGTTTTGGGCATATTGCGGCAATAGGGACAACAATTATTGTCATTGGATGGCATTAGACACCCCTACCCCATTCATCTATAGTGCACATCTAGCTACTGGGTACAAGTATATAAACCATTTTACAGGGGCATACCATCAGATGACTGCATAGGCCTTCCCACTCCCACCCAGGCTGGTTGCTATTGCACAGAGTAGACTCTATGATGTTGCTGTATAGGAGTGTTATTTTGCCATGGAACATAAGGGCTACAATCTTCATAATACAACTGTGGCTGCTGGGTGGAGCCATCCGCCCAGGTTGCAGCTCCTGCAACACTGCCTGTCGGTTGTCTCCCTGGGGACTCAACCCTCACACCAGCAAACTGACCCACAGTTGAAAATGATGATGACCTACTCTGCCTCCACTGCCTCCAGAGCAAAAACTCCTGATACTCACTTTATAAGTTAGACCCAGGCTGTGAATTGTCACCTGGAAGAACAGGTTGACAAGTTGCACCTCCACTGAGCGTTTGACCAGCGGAGCCTTTGTTGACACCCAGACCTCCAGGGAGTGATGGATCTTCTGAGGTATTTTGGCTCATATGGTTTGGGCCAGAAATTTAATGAAACATACCTGTAGTACATTTTGTCGACAGGATGGGCCTGGGATACATTGACTGAGTTGTGCGGTTGATTTTCCTGGAGGACCGGGTAATTGTACCAGGAAGTGGACTTGTCATCGCGGGAGAGCGACTTTTGAAGTTGGGTATTATGGGGCCCAGGGGAGATTATCACCCAAATTAGACAAATCAAAACTGAAGGCCCGAATGACCCCCGGACGGGCCAATAACATCAGAATTAGGAATTGAAACATCGTTAGAAGCTGTTTACCGGCCCACCGGAAGGTCAGGGCGGCCATTTTGGACTCTGCAGTGAATGTTATGAATTTGGACTGTTTGGCCCTGTGGCGAAGAGTCCATGTCATTAAGACCACCGGGCAGACTGGATGTACCGCCCCCCCTAGGACCAGCATTGGGGCAAATCGACCCATCTGGACAAGGTGCACAATCGAGGACAGAGATGGCCCCTCTCCAAGCTTGTTCACCATCTTCCAATTCCCGTAATGTCCTGTTATTTTCAGCGTGAATGCTTGCCAATTCTAGCTCTAGCTCTCTGCGCTTAGAAATGCGAATACTCTCAGCCTTTCCTTTACTTTCAGCTTCGATCTCCTGTAATAAATCCGCATTTTCACCTAAATAATCTGTAGAATTTTTAGCCCCATCGTCTGTGGTAACCGTGCCTTGTTGTCGGCCCGAGGCGTCATCCAACCCGGTGCCCTCACCATCCTGCCCGGCCGCCTCCCCATCCCCGTGGGAGTCATGGATGGATGAACTGAGTCCTGCCGGTGATTTATGGCTTACCATGTCGTCGCCTGTAATCCACCGGGGGTTGGGCCGAGAACACTCGGGACAATTGCGGTGATTCCCATGGTATTCATGGCCGCAAAAATTCACATTTGACTGCCATGATTCACAAACAAAAGGATAAAACACAAAAAAATCTCATGACCAAAAGTCCATGTCTTGTCCCTTTGTTCAAATCTGGTGCTGTGCCACCTGGTGTGGTGGCAAGGAACCATCTGGTGGGGAAGTATACCCATATATATCCACAGTTCCTTCGCATATATAGTAGTCATTTTTTTGAGATTATGGGTTTCATGTTGATACCTGGGCTGTTGCATCATGAGATAAACACAAGCCCCATGAGGGGAACACTGCAAAAGTTCATCATTGATTTACAGGGATAGTAGTGTCTTATTATCTCTCAGGTTTAAGTCAATAAATCATTCAATCTTACCGTCTAATCTTATTTGATAGAGTGAAAATCATAAAATGTCCTTATTCATTAAAGTCAATGCATTCTTAGATAATAGTTTTCAGATTTTATATGGCATGTCTTTGACTTCACTTGCCTAACTGACCAACAGTATTTACAGCTCATCTTGCAGGTGGCTCAAGTGGTTTGAAGTAAGCTTGGATTTGTTTTTACCTTATCAAGAATTTAATTCATCCTTCAGGAGAGATAAGCTGTGCCATCATTTATTCGACTGCTGCTTGCAAGGAAAGCAAAATCCAAATAGAAAGTGATCATAGGTGTTCTCATTAGACTCCAGCATGCATAGTAGTAACGACAGTACTAACAATTTTTACTACCCGTACATAATGTGGGCATGTGCACGCAATTTTGCCCCTACAATAAAGTATCCTATTTAACAATATAACGGAAATAGTTGTCTAGAGGGCATTACACAACAATTTTAATCACTTTTTCATCACTTCTTTTAAATGCTCTCCAGAATTATACTCTTACTACTTTTACTCTTTGCAGACAAAAATCTTAACATCAACACATTTTGTAATTATGTCTAGAGATATGCCAGTATCTGATACACTATTGCGTATATACAGTTTCTCTTTGACCCTGTGAGTGTCTGCCACCTTGTTTACTAAAACATCATTTCTGTATCCCACTCAGAGTTCTGGCATCTGCTCTCCTGTTGACACTGGTCTCTAAAAGTCCATTTAGTATTCCTGTGTCAATGGAAACCTTGTGTTGAGTGGGCGGTATGAAGAACCTCTCCAGTATGACTCTGTGTATTATTTAAGCCATTTCCCAGAGCCAACCTGGACCAGAACAAATTGTGTGTTCTGTGTTATTGATGTGGGAGTCGAACAGAGGATAGATGGTCCCAGACGGGGGAGTGGGAGCCTCAAGAGGACATAGGGTCCATTATGCATCAAGTGTCCTGTAATATGGGGCCTGTGTGATGTGGTCACCACATTACTAGCCATCACTAAGCATCATAAAACCATGCCATTTACCTCTGTATTATAAGTATTTTGTGATCTTTGTCAACTTCTATGTAGCTACCTGATCCAGGAATAAGGAATATTCAATGTGTTAGGTCTATAGGGATTCCTTTCTTTTTGTCACTGCCAATAGTCTCAATGGTAATTCAGCTCTAAGTGTTTAGACTCTATCTCTTCTTTCTATGATATTTCCAAAAGATATACATAATATCCTGTACCTCTTATAGCTAGGTCACTGAATTTGTGTTCTCATCCATTTCCACACCTGATCCTATTCAGTGGTTTGTCTTTTATCAGCACAAATCCAGCCCTCTTGTCATAATTAATTCATCAGCATAGATCTGCAAATAATGAGTATGTTTGGCATGTTGTGACTAGAGTGACAACAGAGCATCAGACTCAACAGCCTGAATAATAATAATATGTGAGTCTGGTCTTAAAAAGGAGCATTGTACAAATCTGAAGGATTTTCAATCATATTTGTTTCTCTTGGCAATTTATCATTTATTTATAGTTTGTTCAAACACTCAATTCCAGCTAGATTTAGAATGCCTAGGAAGAGGTCACCTGAAAAAATAGATCAAGCAACATATTTTACCAATAGCCACCTATGTTGCCCCTGAAATAGCCATCTACTACCATTTACCTTTTGATGTTTGCAAAAGGAAAAGGACTGGCATCATAAAGAATCCACACAGAATATTTCTTATGAACTGATGCTGTTAAATCAAGCAAATGCCGTTTCTGGATTACAGGGATTAGAAGAGATGCCTCTCCGGGAATTATCATGAATGTTTATAATCAATAAAGGAAATCAAACATTCTGCATCATGTCATTGTCTATGATACGATTCCTTGGGAGGCTTTTCATCAGCTTTGTTAGAAAAACTGCATCATATTACTTGACATGAGAGCAAATAATTGCATGTTTACATCAGCCTCCCAGACAGGAATTCAGGCAGCCTGTTCAATGTGGAGAGTTTTCTGTTAAAATGATGTCAGGATATTTTGAAAGGCTTCAGGAGACAAACATGAGCACACTTTAACCCTTTAAGAGCCTCTACTGCAGGAGTGCATCATGTCTATTGGCCGTCATGATGCAGCAATGAAGTTCTGGCAAGGCACTTTATTGCAGCACCATGCTGACCTTCCAGGAGTGTATCTTCCCTGTTGGTTTGGCATGATGCATGAATGTAGTCCTGGTGAATGATGACCAATCTAATGGAAATGATGCAGTAATGTGTTATAGCAGCCAGTTGGAGGTGAACGTGAATAGACTTAGGGGAGCGGTAAGGCAGGATGTGAGGTACAGTTATATGCAAAGCCTTAGGAACCACCATTCTTCACTTAATAATGGGGCTATATAGAGGAGCCACTTGTCCATTACCTATCTGATTAAAAGAGTGTCTGGGATTTAGGCGCTCCTTTTGTGCCTAATAGGGAACACTGAGTGGATGTATACATAACGGTTTACTTTGGTTGGACTGGAAAGAATTTGGAAAAAAAAAGGAAGCTGCAAAGCACTGCTGCAGCAAATTCCTTTTGTGCTGCATTTATAGTATATATGTCTCCCCCATTAGTTTTATGTGTGATCTTTTACACATGTGTCAAATACTTCTGCTAATTCAAATTTACAAAAAATCATCCAAGAGTGTTAAGGTTATCATACTTATTACTCTGGAGGTAAGTGGAGAGATGATTATACAATTTATACAACTGTACTCAACCACTACTGTTTAAAACCCAAAGCATAACTATTTTAGGCTCCTTACCAGCTGTATTTATATTATTCGGCTATCATTTGACCGGGCAAGTATTAATATAATGAAGTAACCCTCTGAAAGACCACAAATGAATCACACCTTTCAAATCTTGTGCAAAACTTTGAGGATGTACCCTTTCAGTTTTTTTTTCTCATAACAATTTGTCAGAAAATGAAACAGTGGCCCTGAATTACTGAAAGGACATAAAATGCATCTTGCCAATTCATTTGGGAGGCAGTTAATCTTACAAAAATGAAATCAACCTTGTGTCATCTTCACTGAAATGACTTCTGAAATTTCTTATCAGCTGATTGCAGCATTTTTCCTTGTATTTCAAGTCAGTAGATCTGGGCAGCTTTACATAAATCAGCGAGTCGTGAACACACCTGTATGTGAAAGAAACCATTATAATTTTCCAGATTCCTTTTGCAAACCTACTGAACTGTAAGCCAATTGAAAATGTTAGTCAAAAACCAGGTATTATTAAGAATAAAAGTGGCAAAGCTGAAATATGGGGCTCTATAAACTCGAGTGTTGTGCTTTCGCTTTTAGTCGAATACAGTCATGCTACAATCATGTCGTTTTTAGCAAATCCCTCAGAGATCAATTATACAAGCACAAATTCCTTTACTTTAAATGACATCTGGGATATATATTTAATGGAATCCACCACTTTACAGACATAACACCTTCTCAGACACGAAGAGGACAATAGTTTCTTGACTGCTCTGGGGATGACTTTCAGGGTTTTTTTCTTTTTGGAGATTGGATAAATTGCATCAAGCAGTCAGTATGAAGGACATCACAGGATGCACAGGCAAAGAAAAACTCTGATTTCTGTGGTATGCATTGATATGAAGGAACAATGATTAATCTCTGAAAGGTCAAGTATGCACCAAGGAGCCTGCCATATGTGCCTGATGTGGATATTCCCTGCCATCACCAAGTGGCACAAAACCGTGCCAGTCACCTCTGTACCATAGACCAGGCTATTTCTGCTACTTATCCCAAAGGAAAGGTTCTAGAGACTTCTTTTATTCAGTATCATCTACATATGTGTCAGTGCTTTTAGGACCGATTCTCATAAAAGGATGTGTCTTATGATGTAGCTGTGTGCTCTGTTAACGTAATCTTCTGTATTATACCCATAACTCTAGGCAAACCTCTTATCAGGATTTTGTTTTTATATTGCTCCAATAGTTGACCACAAACATTTATTTTTGGCCCAGGTCCTCCTGGGTCATTGATGGCGCCTTTTCAGCCAAATCCACAAATTTGTAATCAGCAACTTTAGGGGGTAATCATGCAGTGATATAATGTTATTTTACATATTTTTCAAAAGCCAAAGTAGAGTTTCAGATATTATCTATCAGACAACATTTTGTCCTTCATGGTGAGTGATGTCTTTCTCCATGAAAAAAGCTGCTGTAGTTACGTCATGTCTTTGGGTGCTATACTGAATACAAGGCCCTTAAGCATTGAGTCTATGGGTTCGATAGATTTTGACAATAGAATGAACACATGGGCTCCTATGGGAATCAGCAGATTAAGATGCTTTTATTCAGCAGGTGAGGTTCAGATAGTCCAGCTTTACTGATAACAAATGCGATAGCACCTACGGCTGAAGGGTTGTATGTATTGTCGGAAAGTGGAGACCGTTCATTAGCAGACCGTTCATGTAGTTATTTGTTTCATCACTAGTTGTCAGGAAGGTCTATACGAGGACCTGTCATATACCTTATTTTTCAGTCGGTCCGCATTTTTGTGACCAGTCTCATAACACTTCTGTTGATTTTTGGCAAGGAAGTGTCATACCCCTCGGGCATTGGTACAATGGTTCACTGGGATGGAAGTTTGATCAGAATAGAAGACTTTAAGTGGGAATTTCTTCTACAAAACATGGGAAAATAAACAGTTACAGTCCCCTACAGTATGTTCATAACTGCTTTACAGCAGACAATCTATTTTAATTTCATCTTTTTTTCATATTTGGTGGAAGACCCTGGGCCATAAGTGCTCTATAGCACTCGTAAAATGTTTGTCTTAACCATTAATCGCTGAATATCTCAACATCTAAGTGTTCATCCGTCTCAATACACAACCTTATCTGGTAGTTAGCCCTTAATCAATACAACCAAAGCCCTTCTTGTCACATCAAATATATCATCATCCATCTAGTTCATCTTTTTATATAGCTTTTCTGTAGAGTCCCCTGCTCACAGGCACATCTGCCGATGATGCAGCTACCATTTAAATGTGAGTGTCTTGCTCTGAATCTATGTGAGAACCTCTGAATTTCATTCTTCTCTGGTGGATATTATCTGAAGGACATCTTTCTGCATGGTACGACTAGACACAGTCACTACGACTCAATGCACCTCCAGTAAGACAAGGCAATCTTACCCAATGGGCTCTACTCTGCACATGGAAAATACACTGAACCCAAAAGAGGTATGAATGGAAACCTTGCAATTGCTGTGTACAATTAGGCTGTAGTTTAGTCATACAGTATGCTTTTGCTACCACTTGAAAACCTCAGGTTGCATGCCATATT
This sequence comes from Acholoe squamosa, assembly GCA_949317995.1. NCBI lineage: Eukaryota > Metazoa > Annelida > Polychaeta > Phyllodocida > Polynoidae > Acholoe > Acholoe squamosa. The sequence continues at coordinate 14,527,714 of OX439042.1, forward strand.
GGTAATGTAAGATCTGTCATCATCCTGTCTCAGTAAGTATTTTCTTCAGCTTGCATCTTTATTTCAGTACCAGATGCCACCTCATAGTTATTGGCTGGTCATTTATTTCTGAATCAATTTTCATATTTCTTTTTCCACCTTAGTGGCCTTCAGTTTTTATTGTGAAGATGAACCTCACTTTGGCAGCAGCCTACACCTTGCCATTTCAAAAGCAGAGGGGAAGTGAATTATGAATTGCACTGGTATATGTGGTTGTGGGCCACTATAGAGAAGTCAAACATCCATGAAATATGAATGACTCTGTGGCTGCACGATGACGACAATAGATGCAACAGTTGGTCATTTCTGGCTGCTCTGCCAACTGTATGTGGTCTCACAACAACAACAACAACAACAACAACAACAACAACAACAACAACAATACAGTACAGAGTTTTAAGGAGCACAAAATTCTGCCAGGATTGACCTCGGTCACGCAGGCATATAAAAAAGCAATAAATGTTAAACTGTGGTCACAGTCTCTCCTCTAGGCACTGCATAGTGTAACTTGATCCAGGGTATATAGATGACACCAAACTGCAGAGTATCTGCCTGATATCAAAATGTGACAAAAGTCTTCATCAGGCAGTTATTATCCCCAAACAGGGAAATTAAGCATGAACAGAGCTCCATATAGACATTTTGAATCATAATTGTAGTTCTATTAGAAGTAATAATACAGATTTATGTTCAGGATATTGTTATCAACCTCTGTACATTAAGAGCTTTACATAATACTACTTCTAATAGGGCTACAGACTTAATTGAAACACCCAAATGGAGCACAACTCATGCTTGATACACTCATCCAATGATATCAGCAACTTATTGAAGGATTCAATAACCTTTGCTTTCAAGGCATAGAATATTCTGAGTTACAACAGCTGCTGGTCATGTTCTACTAGTATATTTGACAGCTTTATGACCTGGTGCTGTTGCCCCAATGTAACCAAACTCTTCACTTTATGGTTAGGGGACATGCTCTTCTGAAATCACTCCTGGAGGAGCTTTTTCAACCCTAAGTCAGTAAGGGTGAATCTACTCCTAGTCCCCCTAAACATTGCTCAAACATACATAAATGGTACCATTTATGTATTAAATAAACTCCTCATTGTATATATATCTTGTTTAATGGCTGTTTGTCATATGATACAGTTGCCCAACTCAACCTTGAGGCTGATGACCTTCCATGGCTGAATGATGAAAAATCCTTTTCATTTAGTTATATACCAAGTCAATCGATCAAAGCCAGTCTCAACAGGAGATGCAGTGCGTATGCATCATCTTGAGGCTATTTCAATTTTTGCCTAACATCGCACCTTCTGCTATGTAGTGTTGGACTCTTCTACAAGGAGCAATGTTAACTAGCGCACTCTTTTAAACTAACAACAGCAGCATCCTAGAATATATGTATCTACATTTGCAATGGTAATGTTGCAAGCTACTAGAATAGGGGATGGTGGTGTTAGTGCTCAGATAGAACAAAGGGTATTGCCAACATTGAGTAACATTGATCTTTATAAAGTTTAACAGTGTGCCTACTGTGTTCTCCCAAAAGAACGAAGTGTTAGGAGATCTCCCTACTTTTATAGGTGGAGCCAAATAATTAAGACAGCTTGCTAGGCATACCTTCCGTTGACTTTGGAGAGGGTGGGCTAGACACAACATATTAAAATAACTTGCAGAGGTTGTAAACGAACTAGGTAGCAATCACTGGTTGCCTGCCACATGTCTATAACCCATGTACCCTAGCAACCGACCAAATTGTTGGCCTGTATCCATGGAGGTAGTCATCAACATCTTGACTAGAACTCTGTGTAAACAAATCTGGGCTCAATTGCAGAACAGTGTATAGTTTAGCCCTTATGAAAATGTATCAATGTATCTACAATTTTCACAATAATCGTCATAGGGTGAATTACATAGAAAGGTAACCATTCAAATTGCTATATTAAAGGACCTATAGACTGCTATTATTTAAATGGTGCATGAGTACAATACATTGGTCTGCTGTTGTCGAAGCAATTCGAGCATTACCTTGTACAAAAAGGTAAGACTGCTTTCCCTTCCTATCCCACAATGCACCTAGCTAAGAGATTTCCATATACACGTTACAACATGTTGAAAGGTGTACAGACGCTCCATTCTTAATGTGAGTGCAGATGTAGGTAAAGTAAAAGAAAGACAATTCTACATCAGACACTTTGGGGGTCAGCTGAGTTGTCCAAGTAACAGTTTCCATGATGCAGATGACCTCATATCTGCATATGCCTTAACATTTTCCAGAAGTCTAACATCAATGTCTATTAAGATGTTTTTCTCAAACCTCGTATCAGTATACTGGTGGTCTAAGTCCTCGAATTCTGAAAGTCCTGGGTCCAATTCTTGGAGAGTACTCAGATCGAATTGATTTTACACTGGGTATCCAATGGTGCATTAGAGCCTCTTTGTGGGTACTGAGTATTCCTCTCAGGATGCGGACTCTACTACATGGAAGGCAAATAGGAGTGGGTGGTGGGTGTGGTGGTTGGCTGCAGTAAGGAAGATGAAATGTACAGTCCTGTGCATAGCTTTAGACACTGTCATTCTCAGCCTGATAATGGGAATATATAGAATAGCAACCTCCCTATTACCTGACTGATTAACAGGGACTTTTAGTGATTTGGATGCCACTTCTTCTTGTTCTTGGGAGAGACCACACCAGTGAAGTATTGGCGCTACATTTATACGTTCACTGCTGCTTCTATGTACTAATTATCTGATGACCTTCACAGAAGGCATAGACAAGTATTGCTAGGGCTCCACTAGTGAAAAACGGGCATAGGCATCACAGGCGACACACCAAAATCCATTGTGCTCGGTGACAGGTGCGTCAATGGTGCAATAGCAGTCACACTAAACTGATGCATAATGTAATCAATAGCAAGGAGAACAAAGGATTTAGAGTTTCACAACTAACGCATACGTCCCTGTTTTACAATTGGAGCTTGGGCTTATTGGCCTACTATCCTATAAGTAGGACGCTGCTCATTTCTAAATTTGCTTTAGGTAAAGGCCATCGAATCTGGCTCCTTTCAAAGTGTTGGACTAGGTTCGATAAGTAAAGGAAGACATAGTGACTCCCAAATAAATAGATTCACAAGACACACCCATTGGAAATGTAAAACGTAACATGTTACCAGCAGAGGTTGTAAGCAATTTAAAAAATAGTTCTAAACTAGTACTATAATGAAATAAACTATTAGTCAAATATTCAAAACAATATCACTTCCTTGATGGGTCAATACTTTTCAAAATTAACCATATTCATCAAACAGAAAACCATCATTGACATGTTAAGTAGGTGTCAGGGGTCTAAATGATCTGACTAATAACCAATAATTACTCCTGCTTAGAGGATGGAGGTTGTCTGCTTTGTCTACACAGGTTACATGCAAGTTGTCATAAAAAGAAGAGTGTTCTTGAATCATTGAGATGAAACAATATCCCTCTCGGGAAAAGATAGAAAAGAGGGTCGCCCCCTCTGTCACTTTTATGGGAGTGAATTCCTAAGTGTAATACAGGATGATTTCTCAAAGATATTATGCCTTCTATTACCTGGCAGTAATGGTTAATCCAAAAGTAAAAGTTTCATGGTCTTTTTGATATACATTGGATATTTGATCTGCTGTTTGTGGTGTCCTTTCTTGCAATATTTCTTTCAATATTTCAGATAAAGAGTTTCACAGTTCATTTTATACCCAGTGGATGTTTGATCATACACCTATGGTGTGGTATTATTGAGTCATACTAGATGCAATGGAAAATTCCAATTTCCAATTGTACAGCAGAAACTCATACAGTTTGTAATTCTACCCTTCGTGTCAGTATCTACACAATCACAGAAAATTCTAAGATAATAGATATTATTACACGACTTCTGTGATTTTGGGTGCTTTTTCTAGATATTTCCATTCTGATACCTGTCGATATTGCACACCATGATGCATGCATCATGACTTTTGTAAGGTGTGCCTGATATCCATGGATATCAGGCACCCAGTGCCTGTTATCCATGGATATCAGGCACACCTTACATGTCATATGTTACATGTTATAACCTACGAAATTTTCATTGCTAGGGTAGGGGTCGAACCTGCAGTCTCAGATCCCTAATTCAACTCCCTATGCAGTGCCCCACAGGGACTGACGAGAAATGGTTGGCTAGAACCAGGCCTTGATATGATACAAAGCCCGAGGAGGGTACTCACATATAACTTCTGAACATTCAAAGTGTGAAAATCCCCGGCAGTCTGGGTTGTGCCCCCCCCCCAGCTTTGACACTACTGCTCGCATAACGGCGAGGCGACGACTGCAGGCTGTCCGCTGCCATAACCGCGAGACGCATTTAAATGAAGCCAAGCTGAGACGGACACTGAGAGGTGGGACGCAGTGGTCTAGTGGTTAGCGCATTGCGCTCAGCCGTTGGAGGTAGGCGGGACGAGTCCTGGTCCGTGCGCATCTTTTTTTCGCCGAGCTATGTGTACCGGTGGTCTATGGTTAGAATGCCATCAGAAGCTGTCCGCTTTATTGATATTCTATTGATTATTTATTGATTTTTTTATTGATTATTTTGTAATAAAGACAGTAATGAATGGGCTAATGGGCACCTCATTCAGTGTATCATAGGATATCGTAACTTGTGGCCTACGGCCACTCATTACAATATCCTACGATACACTGAATTCGGTGCCCCTTAGCCCATTCATTACTCTCTTAATAACAGAAATAGCTGTTCCTCCATTAAAGTCCTCTACTGGCAATGGCCAATGGCCTGTTGGCATGTTGTACTATGGGGCATAAATGGAAATTGGGTGAGCACAGTTAACAATAGGTTGAGCTTTATGTACCTTTTCAATATTCTGGTCAGCTGGCTTCGGCCATAATACCACAATTGGTACCAGGATTGAACTAGACACCACCTCCCCGATTCATCTATGGGGCACTAGTCATTGGGTACATAGAGTTAATGTCCAATCCTGAGCATTGAACTACAGTCATACACTGGTTGGGTATCTTTACAATACTCCCTAGGTCTAGCTGCATCATTGTTTTAATTACCAAGAAGTTAAGGAAGTATAATTGACTCTCTTTTTTATTTGATTGACTTTTACCATTACATTCAACGCAAAATGATTCTTTTACCAGAATCATTTTGTTGTGTTTCATATTTGTTACTTTAAAAGAGCAAGAAATACCTTGTTCCTTTTTATGATGTGGAATATCCAAATGCTCTTGTTCTGGATTTGATACATTCCTCCATAATATTCCTTAGTCTTCATATGATGAGGCTTTAGATTCATAGTGACTGTAGTATTCCTGTATCTGTGCTCAATCACACCACTCCTTCCTTATCATAACACAATCATAATTGTGTAAACTCGAAGAAGTAACCATTTAATCTACCAGGCAGCCTTGTAAAATTGAACCGTGATACAGTGTAGTGTTTACCATGAGGCCCCAGATGGAAGTACAGAAAAGCAATATGTAATCTGTAAAAATAATGGTGAAAGCTTTTTCCTAAAGAACCACTATTAAATAGATGGTTTTCTTTTACATTGTAGTGCCTACAGTAAAAACAGCTGCTTCTCTATCTGTTAGTACAATTTATTGGAGTCACTTATTGCTAGACCTGTCTAAAGCAGCTGCTTCTCTTTTTCACCAAACCCAACACAATTCTATACAGATTATCAATCACTTAGAAAATGTGAATGATGGGCAACACCAGAAGTACATCTGTTAATTGGACCTCTTTGTGGCACATTCTGGACATATGCCAGTTAGACTATATAGTTGCTAAGGTCCTGTGTCATCTCTTTAAGATTCCATAAAATCCCATGCTTCTCATATCAAATCTCCCTAGAATCAGCGCTACTCTCTGGATGTGGAAACATGGTCTTCTTCACCCAGTAGCCTTATATCACCCGCTATATGTAGGGTTGATACCAATCACTAAGGAAGTGCTCTTTACTTGACAAAATAGTGATAAGTGGATATTCAAGTGGATGCACAACCATGTTTTAGACACCCTTTTGGGAGGGATTGATATTTTTCCTAGTCTCTATATGTACACTACTGACAGTCCTGGCTGGTCTCTAACCCCCATTCAATGATTATGTTGAGGGATTGGAAGACGAATATCTCCCAAAAAATGCCTTAGGAAATGTACCTAAACTCATAGGTAGGGATTATTACTAATAGAAAGGTACCAAGATCCAAAAAAGAAAGCCTCAGCTGCACCCTACAGCCTTTCATCAAAGTCAGGGTGTTCCCAATGAGTAATATTCAGCTTCGACACAAGGTCCTATGGTATGTATCATTTAGGCTGCCACCTCCCAGACTTCAACAAATTGAGTGTTCTGTGTTATGAATGTGGGAGACGAATGGAGGATGGTTGGTCCCAGATGGCAGAGGGGAGCCTTGAGAGGACCCGGGTCTATTATGCACCTAGCATCTCTTAATACAATCGCGTGCCATGGTCAATGCTCTGTATTTTGACCTGCTGCACCCAACCGGTACCAAGCCACACCATTAACTTCTGTGTCATAAACATTTTGTAGCCTGTTGCTGCCGATCGCAATACACATGCTCAATAGCCAATAAAATCCAACACCATTACTTCCTGTGATGCTACTCCCTGGGGTGATTCTACTGCTAGGACACATTCTGGTCATTAACTATTTCTATTATACATATTACTACCATGTATTTCTGCAGATACCTTGAGAAAAATAATTACTCTAGACATCCATTGGATCAAAATTCAATAGCTTGGCTTTTTTTCTAAACATACCAGTTGCAATATGAACATCAAGGCAGAATCGATTCATTTCATTTCATGGGTTAATCCTTTGCAATGTAAAGTGAGGAATTTGTATGTCCTGCCACTGTTGAATAGAAGAGAAAATGTATCTGTGTGACCTTTGGTGGAGAATCACCAACTGTACACACTCTATTCCAAATGCCTGTGGCACTAGTCCTTTCACCAGCCTTTTTATTGCAATTCCAACAAATAGATCCATTCATCTGCTCACCTCAGACTACTGAATCAGTGAATATTTCTGCAGTTTTTCTCTCACCTATTCCATACAAGACATCATTCAGACATTGACCGTTTATTGATGTAACTACAGCTCTTTATGTCATGTTCAATTTATCAAGCACCATTCGGCATTCATCTCATCACTATCTGCTTAGAGAGCTGGGCAATGGAAGGGTTCTTTGCTCTCATACACCCAACAGGATTATAAAACTGTCAAAGGGAGTGGTCAATCTGTACATATACTCAATGTGGCTATATGACCAGTCAATGGGACTTTCCTCTCCCGATATGGTATATACAGCTGCAATGGGAGTGGTTGGTCTGTACCATCATACACTGATGGTTGAATGACCAGTAAATGGGAAGTTCCCCTTATTCTAATACACTCAATGTGGTTATAAGGCTGGTTAATAGGAAATTACCCTCCTCTCATTCACCAGGCTTGGTAAACTATGTGGATAAGACGACGCAGTGGCAGCTGCTGCAGGTGGAAGGATAGGGCGACGGTGTGTGTGCACTACATGGCATTATGTAACACCATGACACTAAGACAATAGGTACACCCCACTCTCACCCTGGCCACATCTGACGACAGTCCTGCATTAGCTTATGGATTTGAATGTGATCTCTTAGTTTTAAGTGTATTGAGCTAATGATTTCATTAATTACATTAATTAACTAACCATTGAAATTTTAAACCCATATATATACAGTTAGGTATGGATATGACAATGTAACTCACCCATTTGATTTCTTTCTCAGATGAAGATGACTTGTTCCAAATCGATTTTTCTGTGCATGTGTACCCTTGGATAGCATATAAATGCTCTTAATTGCCCTCAATATCCACAAAAAGCTTGTTTAATAGTGCACCAATCTGAAGACAAATACTGTATCATGTATAGTAGAATGATTTGCGGTTTGTCTCCGTGTAAAGGTAAGAGATGATAAAGGAAAATTAGTTGAAAAATAATATACACCCTACCCCCATGGGTGTGTGATAACATATCGTTCTAAAATGCCACATCAATGTCTTTTCATAGCCGTTTCCCGAGCCTGTTCACTCGATGTCAGCATCCAGTGTCAGTTCCCAAAATTCACATACACTCTGAAATCCAATTACACTCAAAGTTTGCATAGTCACTGCATGAATATAAAACTGGTAAAATTAGTAAGGCAATGGAAATGGTGTATTGAGCTATTATAGGTTCTTAGCCAAAATAATAATATATTATTAAAAGAGCAGACGACACTGATATGTGGAAAGCAACTTACTTATACATCCATATATACCCCATAAAATGGCACTTCCATTCGGTATTGCTCAGGGGAAGCTTACTATTGTAATGGTTCGTCTTGTTAAGTTAGATTAAATCATAACGAAGAGAGAGAAAAGTTTCCGGGTAGGCAACCGAGCTTTTATTTCATAGCTTATGTTACATACGATCACAGCCTCAGAGGACTACATGCTACTAGGGCATTCGGTTACCCTTTCGGGTAACGACCTGGTTGAGCAGTGGGTAAAACCACTACTGAAGAACATGGGGGTAGAACCAGCCTTATATAGGGGAAAAGCCCGCGAAACTCAGACCGGCCACGTGACGTGTGGCGGATGAGTGATAGGCCCCCTGGTGTAATGGATACGAACCCAGAGGCAGGTGCTGCCACCTGCCATCTGGACTCCCCCACTACACCCGAAGACCTAGGTCTGAGTCCCACGGGTACATGAACGTAAAGTGTAAATACCATACCCCTACACTATATAACTATTCAACACAGAGGCTAGAAATATGGAGAGATGCTAATGCAGTGAGCCATTAACTTCTGGGAAAGATATGGACTGGAAATTCCATACTCTTTGACAGGGAAAGAATATTATCATGGAGAAAGGAAAATGACTGTTGTATAAAACATGAACCACAAGTATGTGTGGGCCAGTTGATAGAATCCAGTCCTGTGTGAAATATGAATGACACTGCTACACTGTACAGGTGGTACCTACGTGAGGTAAAACAGTTGGCCATTTGCTGGCTTATCTGCCTATGCTCAATCAGACTGTTAACTCCTCTAGGTATAACTTACTATATATTTGAAGGTATGTAGAGGAGTTATGTGCTTGAACTTCCCAAGTTATGTAGATGGTTTATAATACAGCCAAAGTGTTGTACATGTCAGGTGGTACAAGCATTAGTGTGAGAGCAGAGGCAGCTGCTTCTGATATCAACATGCACATGGGAAACCTGTCCGATCCTGATTGGTCATTATAAACGTGTGTGGATGCACTTTGAAAAAAAGCTGTCAAAATAGCAAATATTATCCGACAACTTTGGGACAAAGCTTTCACTGTTATCTTCATGGAGATTACTTGTTACGCAGTGCTTTAGTGTACTCTTTCATACTGCTTCATTTCAGAAATGACACTGCTGAACACTGCAATAAAAGAAAAGGGTCATTTATTATGCAGTTAACACAAATTTCTGGTATATCCAACAGTCATTTAATTTGAGTGTATGCAGGAATACATGAATAGTGGACAATGGATGATACCTAGACCTATCATCTCACTGTCATTAATGCCTTCCCAACAAACACAATCATGTTCTAAAACGGGCTCATTCTGAATTTGATGGCTTTGATAAGAGGAAATATATATCAGACAACCGATATGTATTCAAAATCCATTCAAAGTACCATTATAGCCCTCAGAGCATAATCTTTTATATAAGAAACAGCCAATTCTCACTCATCAAAGTCCTAAAAAGCTAAATAGATTTTCAGCATCTGACGTTTTCTTGAAATGAAAAGCAGCTGTCCTCCTATTTGTAAGGGTGCAGGGTTCAATTCCTGGTGCGTGCAATTCTCCTTTAGACTCTAGTCAAGTCAAATTTATTCTACTCTGGGTACGAGGTATCCCATGGTGCATTAGAGCCTCTTTGTAGGTACTGAGTATTCCTCTCAGGACCCTAACTCTACTACACTGTGGAGAGGGATGTAGGTAGGGGGAGAAGTATAGGCTTTTATAGCCTGGTAGCCTACTGTTCTAGGACATCTCACCATAACATTTCGTGGATAAGGTATAGTGTGAGGATAGGTTCCTAGTGTGCAGTGATATTAAACATACTATAAAACATTACTAAACTTCTCAAAATAAGACCCAAACTGTGACTGGTTGCTTTTCCTTTAAACACAGGGTGCACCTCATAATGCGAAGTGTGCCTTAGACATGAGATACCAGAGTGAGTTGCATCCAGTGTCCTGCAATTCATCCTATAACTGATAATCCTAATCTTTAATAACTACACTGTAAAAAAATATGTCATCAAAATAACCGCAAAATCCTTGTTCCAAATTTGCCAGACATCCGACATTATTTTAATGAAGATTTCTTGTACCACTGTACTGCCATCTGGAGCTGCATTGTAGAAACTACACTACTTCCCTGCAGTAGGATTAAGGTGTTTCATTATCAATTTTACAAGGAGACCTGGTAGATTCAACAGTTATTAGAGTGAAGGCATACCACCCACAATTCCCTATGGACCTTATATACAGATCCTACAGTACAACCCAACTTTGAAGCACTAACTGCTAGTCTATACTAGCTAAGGAAAGTAGCCTCTTTTCTCACACTTATCTGATTAGAAAGGGCTACCAGGGATTTAGATGACCTATTTGTGACAGGTTCAATAGCAATAGCACTGAGAGGCTACTCTGGGTGACTATTGGGAGTATATGGATCACCTTCTTTCACCACTATTGAATCGACATAGGGTAAGGGTAGCACAGCTTTCTCTACATTCCCTTACACTTAGAGCGGAATTTCTGTATTTTGTGTGGATTATTGGTCACTGGTCAAATGTTTGAAAACAATCCAGTTCTTGATGGGTGAAAACATTTCATAACCAACCGTGTTCATTGAATAGAAAACCATCATTGGCATATTAAGTAAGCATCAGGGGTCTAAGTGATATCATTACTACTCCTGCCTTGAGGATGAAGATTGAGTGCCTGGTCCACACAGGTCATTTCTGATGGAAAGTTGTCATAAAGTAGAAGAGTGTTCTATGATCACTGAGATTAAATAAAACTCCTCTCCAGTAATTATGGGAAATAGGATCAACTGTTGAAGAGATTTCAGCCTTCTGTCACTTTTACTGCAGTGACTTCCTGAGTGTCAACAGGATGATTTCTCAGAGAGGTTATGCCTTCTATTACCTGACAGTAAAGGTTTAAAAGTAAAAGTTATTTCTTGCAATATTTCAGACAAAGAGTTCCACAGTTATTTGAATATCCAATGGATATCTGATCAGCTGTCTGTGGTGTTGTTTCTTTCAATACTTCTTTCAATATTTGAGACCAAGAGTTCCAGAGATCTTTAAATATCCACTGGATATTTGATATAGTAGTCTGTGGTTTTATACTATTGCACAAAACTAGATGCAACAGAAAATTTCAATTTCCCAGATTGCAAAGTAGAAACTCATAAAGAGGATAAATTTACACTTCTTATCAGTATCTGCACAGATACTGAAAAATGATGTGAATGCATAATAACAGAAATAGGTGTTCCACCATTAAATCCTTATACTGGCAATGGCTTATAGCATTCTGCTTTACATGCTGTGCCACCATGGGGGACAAATATAAATGAGCACAGTTAACAATGGGTCAGGCTTTATGCACCATATGCCGGTCGGCTGCCTTTGGTTATAATACTGCAATGGGGAGCAGGATTGTCTGTGGATTGATCTCCCATATTCATCTGTGGGGCAGATCTAGTTATTGGGTACATAGAATTAATGTCCACCCCTGAGCATTGCACTTAAGACATACTCTGGTTGGGTGACTTTACAACCCTTCATAAAGTGAACAGCAAGCTTTGACCATTGAATTCATTGTTTATTGTTTGACTGGAAATGATTTGTTTGGGAATCTTATTCATTGCTGTAAAAGATTGGGAAATGCCTGGATCCTTGGTATGATATGGAATATCCAAATGCTGTTGCTCTGGAATCATCGGATTCCTCAATGATAGTCCCCATTGTGAACCACTGTAATTCTTGTAAAGTGAGGAAGTGCATAGTGTTGACCATAAATTGACAGATGGTAGTAAAGAAAATGTCTGTGTTACAAGGAACCACTGTAAAAGATAATGGTGAAAGCTCTGTCCAAAGTTGCTGGATGACCACCATTAATCTGATGGTTTTCTTTTACAGCATAGCTGCGAAATGTAATGCCTAGACTAAAAACAGCTGCCTCTCTATCTGTTAATACAATTTATAGGACTCACTTATTGCGAGAGTTGTCTAAAGCAGCAGTTTAATTTTTTGACCAAATGCCACACAATTCTAGAACATCAATCACTCAGATTAATGTTCTGGGACTATATCTGTTACTTGGCACTACATCTGTTACTTGGACCTCTATGTCACACCATCTCAATATATACCAGATGTCTTGAACCATATTTTTAAGATATCATACGATCCAATGGTTTCTGATTTTAAACGCCCCATGTTCAAATGCTTGGATTTGGGTAGTGTCTGATAAAAACAGTCTTCTTTACTCAGTAGGCTAACATCAGGACTTTAGCATTTATGGATTGAAACCACTCTTTACTTGACAAAATATATAATGAGGATAAGTAGATACTCAAGTGGATTCATGAAAAAAGGTGTTTTGGACACCCCTTTTGTGAAGGATTGAAATTTTGCTCAGTCCACATATGTATCCCACTGACAGTCCTGGCTGGTCTCTAAAACCCCTTTTAATATGTTGAGGAATCTCTCCAAAATAACACCTTACACTAAACTCATGGGCAGGGATTTATTATTAATAGAAAAGTACCAAATTCCAAAAAGAAAGCCCCAGCTGAACCTTACAGCCTTTCATTGAAGTCAGGGTGCTCCCTATAAGTAATGTCCAGCTTTCACACAAGTTCTATGGTATGTATCATTTAGGCTGCCCCCTCCCAGACTGCAACAAATTGTGTGTTGTGTGTTATTGATGTGGGAGATGAATGGAGGATGGCTGGTCCCAGACACCAGAGGGGAGCCGGGGTCCATTATGCACCAAGCATCTCTTAATATGATGGTCAATGCTCTGTATTTTGACCTGTGGCACCTAACTGGTACCAAGCCAAGCCATTAACTTTGGTGTTATAAAACATTTGGGCCTGTTGCTGCTGATCACAATACTCAAGCTGAATAGACAATTAAATCAAACACTATCACTTCCTGTGATGCTACTCCCAAGTGTGATTCTAGCCCAAGGACAAATTCTGGTTTCCTATTCCTATTATACCTACTGCTATTATGTATATTTGCAGCTTTTTTGAGAAAGTTAATAACTGTAGACATCCATTGGATCAACATTCAATAGCTCGGCTTTTTTTCTAGACATGCCAGTTGCAATCCTAGAAGTAAGATAAAATCAATATTGCATTCATTTCATGGATTAATCCTTTGCAATGTAAAGTGAGGAATTTGTATGCCCTGTCATAGTTGAATAGGAGAGAAAATGTATCTGTGTGACCTTTGGTAGAGAATCACCAACTGTACACACTCTATTCTGAATGCCTGTGGCTCTAGACCTTTCACCAGCTCTTCTATGGCAATTCCAATAAATAGACCCATTCATCTGCTCACCTTTGTACCTCAGACTGCTGTATCACTGAATATTCCTGCAGTTTTTCTCTCGCCCATTCCATCCCACACATCATTCAGTCATTGACCGTTTATTGATGCAACTACAACACTTCATGTCGTGTTCAATTTATCAAGCACCATTCGACATTCATCTCATCACTATCTGCTTGGAGAGCTGGTGAATGGAAGTGTTTTCTACTCTCATACACCCAATACAGTTATACAGCTGTCAATGGGACTGGTCCATCTGTACTCTCATACACTGAGTGTAGTTTAATGATCAGTCAATGGGAATTTCCCCTATTCTTATACACTCATTGTGGTTATACTGTTGGTCAGTGGGGATTTCACCTCCTCTCATACACTCAATGTGGTTATTTGGCTGGTCAATGGGAATTTCCTCTACTCTCATTCACTCAGGAGGGTCATGCCAAAAGATAAAGAGGAAGTACCTCTTAGATATTAGTGACTGCAGCAAATGTGCATGGCCTAACTCGTTTTACCTAAACGAGTTTCAGGAACAATATTTAGCAATACAAAAATGTGTACATTTCATTTTTGGTTCTCATTTCCTTTTTGGCAAGAGCCTCCCAGTTGTGGATTTAGAGGGGGTGCGGGGTGCGCACCCCCCTTTACCCAAGTGCTTAAGAGTATGACTACATATTTTGGACCCCAAAATTTGTCCAAATATAGGGGGTGCGCCCCCTCCTTTTGGGCTGCGCCCCCTCCTTTTCCTAATCCTGGATCCATCACTACCTCTAGTGTAGTCATACAACTGGTCAATGAGAACTCTGAAGTCTGGTTGCACAGCTTGTTTGTCTGAATGTAACAACTCTCATAACCTCGATGTTTACATAGTCAATGCACAAATACAGAACCGGTAAAACTAGAAAAGCAATGGGCATTGTGTATATTGTCAAAAGACCAGCCCATATAGAGAGGATATATGGGAAATGCAAGGAACTTACTTATTCATCGACAATCCCATTGAATAACACAGTCATGTATTTCTGTATTGCTAAGAAGACTAGTTAATAGAGGGAGAGATGCTTATCTAATGAGCCGATATGATAGCTTCTGGGAAAGATATTGACTTGAAAGTCAATAGTATTTGACAGGGTAAGAATATATCGAATCCAGTCCTGTGTGAAATATGAATGACACTGCTACACTGTACAGGTGGTACCTACGTGAGGTACAACAGTTGACCATTTGCTGACAAATCCACCCACGCTCAGTTAGACTGGTAGGACTTCAGATGTGTATCATACACCCAAACTGTAGTACATGCCAGCATAAGTATGAGAATGAGACTAGCTAAAGCTGAATTCCACTGATACCAGCATGCATGTGGGGTCCAGGGAACCACCATCGTCATTGTACATGGTTGTTCTCCAACGAACTCAAGACAAAGCTTTCACTATCATTTTTTTGAGGATTCTCTGTAAGACAGTGCTTTTAGTGTACTCTTTTATGTTGCTTCATTGGGAGAAATTACTCTGCTAAACACTGCATAAAAATATGGTGGTTTCTCTTAAAGTTTGTGTGGATTCCTTGTTGATCATTTATTGGAGTGATGTTTACATGCACATCCGGGTTTTTATGCATAGTTCACAATTGTTGATCCATAGACCTATATCATCTTACTGTCATTAATAACATTGATGCCTTCCCAACAATCACAATCCTAGAACTCATTCTGAATTTGATGGCTTTGATGAGAGGAAGTGGTTACAGATGGTATCAGATAAATCAGACAAATGATATGCATTCACAGTACACTATAAAAAAGCACTGTTGAATCTCCCAGGGATCCTTGTGAAACTGCCATAACCACCGTAATTGTATTGCAGTCTCCCATGTAGCAGTTCAGTGGTACAAAGAACCTCTGTGAAAATAACCATGAATTTCTCACAACTTCGGGGCAAGTATTCCACCTTAATTGCAAAAACAGTTTTTGACAGTGTACCATAACCCTCCCAACCTTACCTCTGATATAATGAAACAACCAATTCTCACTCATCAAAATACTAAAAAGTTTCAGCATCTGACGTTTTCTTTAAAAGCAGCTGTCCTGCTATTTGTAGGGGAGAGGGTTCAATTCCTGGTGTGTGCAATTCTCCTTCAGACTCTACTTAGGTCAAATTGATTTTACACTGGGTAGGAGGTATCCCATGGTGCATTAGAGCCTCTTTGTAGGTACTGAGTATTCCTCTCAGGACACTGACTCTACTATGCAGTGGAGGGAGTGATGTAGGTTGGGGGAGAGGTATAGACTTTATGGCCTGGTATCCTACTGTTCTAGGGGCTACTACCATAATATTTCACAAATAAGGTGCAATGTGAGGATGTAGACTCCTAGGGCTCCTTACAATATTTGTCAAAGTTTAGAGTGCACCTTATAGACGAGGATATCTTGTCACACATACTAATCTGCTCAACTCTCAGTTATAGCATTACGTTTAACTCAGGGTGCTCTTATAATTTGAGGTGTGCCTCACACGTGAGGTACCACAGTTAGTCACATTAACTGCCCTGCACATCATTCTATAACACCAGGATAATCCTTATATTTAATAGCTACATTGTAAAAAGAAATGTTGACAAAATAATGGTGAAATTCTTGTGTCAAATTTGCCAGACATCCATAGTTATTTTTTATGGAGACTTGTACCAATTTACTGCTGTCTAGGGCTCCCTTGCAGAAACTATACATGTGTATTCTATTTCACTGCAATATGATTATGGTGCTTCACTGTTCAATTTTACGAGGAGACCTGGTAGATGTAATACTCTTTTTTTAGAGTGTAGCGGTACCACCAACAATTCCCTACACACCTAATGTACAGATCCTACGGCACAACCCACCTTGGAAGTACTCACTCTACTCTCTACCAACTAACAAAGGTAGCCTCTTATTTCACACTTATCTGATTAGAAAGGGCTACCAGGGATTTAGATGGCCTATTTGTGCCAGGTTTAATAGGACTGAGAGAGTACACTGAGTGGCTATTGGGGGTATATGCATCACTTTATTTCACCAGTACTAAATAGACGCTGGGTAAGGGACTGGTAGCACAGCTTCTATTGATTGCCTTACACTAAAAGGGTATTTTTTTTTTGTATTTGACATGGATTATCCTTTGTGGAACTGTAGCTTCTGAATGTAGCATTTCCACAAAATAGGAATATTGTTGGCATAATATTTTAGAACAAGTCTATGTATATTTTGTTATTTTCCTCGCGAAGGGGAAGAGCCTGTTCTGTCTATGAAATGCAGGACACCTTCTTTTAGGTCATTCTCAGATATCCATGATCCATAAATATGCAAATATTAAATCTATTTCTATTCATAACTGACATGATTCCCATTCTCATTTGCGATTGGTGCTGGTGAGTGCCAACTGGTGATGGTGTAGGTTATGTCTAGTGAGAGACATATGGCACCTGTTGCTGAGATAAATTCTAATTGCGCTTTCACTTCCGTTTATACATGTTAAATCCCTTCAGCAGATCTCTTACCGATTTGGATATTGCATTTGAAAAGCATGCAGAGACATAGGGAAGATATCTGAATCAGCTTTGAGATACCTTTAGCTAACCTCTTTAATCAATTCTCAATGTCCTATATTGACCAAATCTGTTTGTTTTCCCTTTGAATGCCTGTACCAGATTCTGTTAACATTTTAGCTTCTAGACAGTGACAGAGGGATATTCATAAGTTGTTCATCGAAGCAGCATGACGTAAAATGGGCAGGAGGAAAGTCATCAACTGCAGGAGCGCATCATGACCATTGGTTGTCACGATGCTCCAGATGAGATGGTGGTGAGACTGATAACCAGCACCTCATTGGAGCATCATGATGGCCCTTTCAGAGAGTATCTGCATGGTGCATGAATGTAGCCCTGGTGAGTTACTCGCCTGCAGGATGACCACTGGGTATGATGCAATAATGTATTGGGGACCCTAAAGGTGTTATTCCTGGCCTCACCAGTCTGTTATCATGAAGCAGTAAAGTGGTTACAATGCCAGACACCACTGTCTCTCTGTGTTCTTGTAATTCATATAATTATTCTATTTTCATTGACAGGTGCTTGGAGCTGTGGAGCGTTCGATGCGACATCCTTACTGGCTGTTCCTGAAAAAGTAAATGGATTTAGCTCACCAAACTACCCAAGGCCCTACCCATAGTAAGTATGATGTCTCTGAACCTTTACAGACTGATAATGTAGTAATGTGTCATGCTAATTGGTCATCATGATGCATAACTCATCATGATTGCAGCCTTATTGGCAAGTAACTCCCCCCCCCCAGAGCTACAATCCCAGCAACCCTATGATGTTGAAGCACATACCTAAGGATTGTCATGATTGATCAATAAGACTGCCCAACACTTCATTGATGAACCATTGATGATGCAATGGGCATGAAGCATTGATACAGTAAGAGGATGAAAGTAATAAGGGACAGTCCTATAGGACTTCATATAGCCTTAAATGAAGACACATGTCACCCCTCCCTTCCCCCTATTTATCCCCCTATTATTACAGTTTTATCCACTGTCCACGTCATTCCATGGCAAATTACACATTATTGCTCCGTGTCCATGCCACCAGTATCAAGTTTGCAATAATGTCTATTGCCATGTACCAAAGGTCTATTCAGCATAGCTCCAACTCATTACTTCGGTCAAGTGTACAGCGTGGTTATTGCCAGGATGGTTTTACATCAATTACTACAAATAATTAATACAAATATGCACATCATATCAAAATGTGATACAAAAGAAACGCCTGGGCCTCCTGCAGCATACATAGATAGAA
Organism: Acholoe squamosa; assembly: GCA_949317995.1. Taxonomy (NCBI): domain Eukaryota; kingdom Metazoa; phylum Annelida; class Polychaeta; order Phyllodocida; family Polynoidae; genus Acholoe; species Acholoe squamosa. The sequence goes on from OX439042.1 coordinate 14,546,305, forward strand.
CTAAACGACCGTGGTGTACGAGGTGGCCGATCCACCACGAGGGGTGGATCGGCCACCGAGGACACCAGGGGAGTTTAGTTCTATATTTATTTTATGTTTTTAGGGGGTTTAAATAAGGAGAAATTATCAAAATCTGGTACTGTAGTTGCCCGTATGAGCGCCGGTCTGCCATTTTGAATGTTTACATGCACCCAGAATGAGGCTGCAGTGGTGGATCGGCCGCTGTGGTGGATCGGCACACATTACGCCACTGGGGGTGTGCGGATCGGCCCTGCAATGCTATCTCTATGGGAAGATGTTATTCACATAAAATAAATAAAGCAGACCATTGCTAAACCATGAAACACTTCCCAAAACAATTTATACACAACACAGTAAGGTGGAATAACAGCCTGGTGCACACAATAAGACAATAAGCGCCCTCTCCCGGCTCTCCTTACAGCGTGACCTCATCTCTAGCAGCAATAAGATGTAGATTGGTACAGTCCCTCATGTACATGTACAAAATGGCGGCTGTCGGCTTACATTACCCAGCTCACTGAGCGCATACAAGGTAATAGCCTGCCCTGCTGCACACTGAGTACTATAGCCTATGGCCTACTGCAGGGCATTTCTTGACATGCTGCGACAGAACCCTCCCATAATTGTTGCCTACTTGCATTGACCATACATACATGAGGTGGAAGTAAAATGAGGTCCATGGGGGTATGACCAAATGACCTGGAGGTCCTCGGGCAGTGGTCCTACAGCTCAACTCTGTCACATAGGGAGTGTTCAGTGTTCGGCGATCGTTTCCTGTGTCCTATTTGGCTGTAAAATTGAAAATCTAGCACTATTTCTATGAATGGTATTGAATAAAGCACTCTTCTACATGATCTGGCAGATCACCTTCCCAGTGTCTCATTGATATGGGGCTCTATAGGATTAGACTGTAAGGCTCCACACTGTTATGGTAGAATTGGAGGCCATATGACTGGCCTTTAGGATTGGATAACACAAGGTTTACATTTATCTACAAGTGCTACAATAGGAATAACTTTAAACCTCTGCCTATTTAACAGACTGCCACCAAGTTAAGATGTTCCCTATTAATATACATGTAATTGCAATGTGAGGCAGGGCAGCCTCTATTCACCTGCCAGAATGTTCTCTATAAAGGCAGCTTATTGTAAAGTCTTCTCGATGCTGCGATTAAGCTGGCAGCAAGGCAGAGAATCCAACCTCAGCCAGAATGAATTGCCATCAATTAATTACAGCCGCTGTACAATATAACAAAGGATAAGATCTGTTGCTAATTGTTGATTGATTGATTGAGTTTCTTTTATTTATACTGAATAAGGAGTAGGCATATAAAAACTGCCTGTTTTTGGATCTTTTCCGAAAGTTTATATACCGATGATCCGATAATAACCATAATTCTTGATAATATATAACACATAGTAATAGTAATAATAGTTATAATGATAATAATCATATTCTGAGATCTGGCTTAGGGCCATGACTTAACCTAATAGAGATAGGTTAGAGGTGTTTAGTAGCAGGTTCCAAATAAATGGTTCCAATATGCACAAATCATTCTCAAGGTATGGCATTTACCTCTCGAATTTCCATTTTCAATGGGAGCAAGCTCCCTTAGGTGGGCTGGAGGTGTTGCCTGTGTGGCCCGTTGGTATTGTCCAATTTGGAATTTATTAAGACAGCTGGATATAAGTTAACTGCTGAGCATCTCATTTCCTTTCTGCTGAGCATCTCTGAACAAAAGATCTCTGAGAATGCTTAATCAGGTTAGCCATTGAAATTATTGCTTGGACCACACAACAAACAAAAAGCACAGACGTTTTGGTGATCCTGAACTTAGGAATGGTCTACTTTGATTTTTGGTTCTGATGCTTCACTTAAAAGTCCATGTAGGAGATTTTTCTTTAGTATTTAATTTTAGGCTGGGGGCTGATAGGGCCCACCATACACCCCCCACATCCCAATGCGACGGGTATTTTTTCGATCCTTTCAAGATTCAAGATGTTAACATTGATTATCTTGGGATGCACTACCGGTTTTGGCTCATTATCCACGGGCGGGTTCAGACCACTTTTGGGTCAATTTTGGTAATGAAAAGCTGATTATGTCTTCTTTCCACCAAGACCAATAGCTTCAGGATCCAGACATAGTAAGATAGTCTTAGAGCTTGGCGATTGAGCATACCCCTTGAATAACATGGTACCAAAATTGACCCAAAAGTGGTCTGAACCCGCCCATGGATAATAAGCCAAAACTGGTAGTGCATCCCAAGTTAATCAATGTTAACATCTTGAATCTTGTTCAGGGGACCCTAAGGATAAAAAAAAAATACCCGTTGCGTTGGGATGTGGGGAGGGTGCATGGTGGGCGCTATCAGCCCCCGGCCTATTTATTTTTCACTAAGACATAGGTAATGATACTTTTATACAATTGTATTTATATAAGTGTTTCTATGGTGAGCCCTGTTTTGTTAAGCCTGTCTCACACGAATGAATGAAAAGCTGGCGTTATTGTGCATTCAAATCTTAAATCCGATTCAAACCAGCCCCATTTCTTTTTCATTCGGCCTTGGTGGAAACACGGCATTTCTTTGACTGCATTTCATGTTTGTCCTTCAATGGAGTTAAATTTATTTACAGTGCTTACCCATAAATCACTGCAAAGGCAACTTCCTGTCACGTGATCTGACGATAAAGACTTTACTTATCAGGTGCACCAGAACAAGGGGGAGAAAAGAAATGAGATTAAATCTGAGTTTTCTAAGGGGGATGTACCTAAAATGGATGTAAATTTGTAGTTCTGTTTGTATCAGCCAGAACCTTGGGATGTTGTTTCTAACAAGACGGGAGTACTGACATAACGGTTTCAGAACTTTGTATGAAAGTAATGCCACACTTTCAATTCGGTGACCAGGGGCCTGTTGCTCCAATAGTAACTAGTGGTTACTGCATTGATTGTGTTTCTGTGAGTATGAAAAAGTTGCAAGTAGGCTATTTGCCAATTTCCATTTTTCATACTTGCAAACTGAGTTCCCCTACTAGCAAGTGTGTACTTGCAGAAAATATGACTTGAAAAAAAGTCCAATATTCTGATTAAAAGTTACAAAAAAAATGTATAATTGACTAAGCCAGTCACTCTATACCCTTTGATATCAATAATATTACATTAATTGACAATTAAATAACATGCATGTATACCCTGTTGTTATGGATATAAACAAATTTAGAACACCAAAGTTTTTGTCCTAGAATTTTCTGCAAGTATGCCCCACTTGCTAGTACAAAACTTGCAGTATGCTGAAAGTTGCTAGTACAGTGCTAATAGCCCGATTAAAATCATCAACTCATACTACTACTAATATGAATGATGGACTTGCATTACAGAAACTTTGTGCCCTACTCACATCTTTGCAAATTGTTGGTGATTACCCCTGTTATTACTCACTATACTCTGTCTCTAACGTCATTGTTGCATTAGCGCAAGTTTGCATACTTGCGTTAATGCAAGTATGACAAAAAGTTACAAGTATGCTCAGAGAAACAGTCTTAAAAGGTAATCACCTGGGGCCTGTTGCTCCAATACTTACTAGTATGGACTTGTGACAACGTAAATAAATTGGAAATTATCCATCACCAGGTGATGTCAGATCTGCTGGCGTGACCCCTGACTGTGAGGGTGTAATCTCTATAATTCATTGCTATCAATTAAACAAAATCGGCCCCTCATTGAAGCAACATTAATGGGACATAAGATATACCTGTTGTCATGGCAGGCTTACTCATTGTCATGGCAAGCCTACTCGTTGTCATGGAAAGCCTACCTATTTGGATGACAAACCCACCCATAGTGATGGCAAGCTTACTTGTTGTGATGGTAAGCCTACTCGTTTTGATGGCAAGCCTACTCTTTGTGATGGCAAGACTATTCGTGATGGCAAGACTACTGAATGTGATGGCAAGCCTACTGAATGTGATGGCAAGAACTTTATTACAGGGTTTGGTAGTGCAGTCATAGCAGTATAAATACCAGTAACCGCTAAGATAGGGTTGTAATGGCACGAGCGGGGCATTTTAGAGTGATGGCAATTAATTATCATTTTGAATGTCAATCAGCCCCCCCCCCCCCCGTATGATTTGAAGGGTGGCAGTCGGCCGTAGCCTATTAAGAAAAACCATCCCCTCCCGGAACAATTTGAGGCCTGATTTTAATAATAATTTCTATCTTGGGATGAACGCACAGTCGGGTACATTTTTAGAGTTTATGTGCTTTTTTATATCCCTTCCCTCTGAATCATTAATTAATTTCATTGTGAAGCCTTTTAAGCTCAACATGTCCATGGTTTATGGAAATTAAATCCCCTTTTTGTAAACGGCCACTGTACAGTTAAGCCTGCCCACTAGATGGCTCCCCTGTGACACAGAAATAACCCCTCCCTTCCCTTTACTGCCCCAGAGTGAATACATAGATCAACCTGCCTCTATGCAATATTTTGTAAAGCAGGCTCTGTAGTCACATAACATAATGTGTGTTTTGCATGTGGTTGTGCCATTAGTGATTATGTGAAATATCTAGAGTAGTACATAAGTAAGGTAACCACACCATCGTGGTTTATCTGGTCTGGTGATTTCTTAGATTATTACAATTTCCTGGTTTCGTTTTATCAGTATCCCCATGCTGTTATGGAATTTCCATGTTGCTGATACCACACTAAAAACCTTTATGGTGATCACACTGGTGCAGTGCTCTAAGGTCTATATAGTGACTACCACATATGCCCCATGAGTGGCATATTTCTGTCACCAATCATATAGTTTAGAGGGACTGTACCTTCGCACAGATGCAGATCTATACATGAATGTAAAATTTTCTCCCCTGATACTATGCATTGATCGTAGTACGGAGCCCCTAATAGCTCAAACCAAAAAAGTTTTTTTTTTTGCAAAATTATTTCCTGCGGAAACAGGACCATTCCTGCGGATACAGGAAGATCCTTGCGGGTACAGGTAGATTCCTGCGGATACAGGGAGATTACTGGGGGTACAGGAACATTATGAGGGTTTAACATTGAAGAATTATCCACATTAAATTAAATAATATTGTAGAATATTTGAGACATGTCCTTCTATGGTCACTAAGAAAATCACCCCAAGAATTCTTTGTTCACATGCAAGAATAATCTATGCGCCAGAACTGTTTCTACACTTTCAAAAACTGTTTCTGTACCCAGAAGAATTGTTCCTGTACCCGCCAGAATATTTTTTGTGGGCAAAAAGAATATTTTTTGCATGTCTCATCCAGATCTCCGTAGTATAGGATGTGCCAGTCCCCCCAACCCCATCGAAGAGAAGTACCAACAAGAATCATCCTGTACCTGCAAGAATCCTCCTGTATCCACAAGAATACCCTAGTACCTGCCGGAATGTTCCTGAACCCGCAGGAATCCCCCTGTACCCACAGGAATATTTTTTGCATGAAAAATATCTTTTTGGGGTTATTTCTTTACCCACCAGAATTGTTCAGTACCCACAATAATTGTCCAGTATCCGCAAGAATTGTTCAGTATCCGCAAGAATATTTTTTCTGGTGAAAAATTATTTTTGGTATGTCCTATTAGGGGCTCCGTATTACGGACCTCACATACTTTGCGAAACGTTTTCAGCCTGGCAGACTTTCAGTCCTGCAGATTTTCTAATTCTACAGGCCCGGCTCAATTTTTGCAGGACCGAAACATAACGCATACATCACAACATTTTCTGTGAAAATATGAATATCATAAAGTTAGAAATATGTTCTATTTTTATCATGAAATCCATAAGGATTCATGAAATTCTGAGTAAAAAATTATGAAATGTTAGTGCTTTTTGTTTTCCGCTGTAAAAAACTTAATAATGGTCCAATTCTACTGCCGTAAAAATGGCATGTAACCTAAGGTCTGTTTATGACAGCAGGACATTTTGTTCGACAATAGGACAATTTCTCTCGGCCCAAGAGTCATTCAGGCGGCTATAGCCGATGTCCGAAAATTCAAATATTTTCTGTCAGCCTCAAACATTGCTTTGAAATAAAAGAATCCTACTGATCTACTTAGTCTAGTTGGAAGGTGAGGTCCCTGTGGACCCCAAGACTATATTTTCAAAACTCTTTGAATCCTGAGTATCTCTACTTTCCAAATTTCTTTGTCCGCAAGGTAGAAACAATATCCCATCACACTACAGCCATCTTGTCAGCCATCTTGGATTTTCCGTTATTTATAATATAGCATTGATTTTGCTTTACATTCATGGAATTTTAACATGAGACTCTAATCTGTTTGAACCTGTCACCCGAAAAAAAACATTCTTTTAGGCATAGCACTGTACATTTATCATGATTTACAACCACTAACTTTCAGTACTTATTTGATACGTTAACAGTGACATAGAGCAGTGCTGGAAGATACAGGCTACCCCAGGACACCGAGTTATCCTGGAGACCACACACTTTATGGTGGAGGTGGAACAGTCCCGGCCATGTAGTGAGGCTGACTATGTAGACGTCAGGGACGGTAAGTCAATCATAATAATGATTTTCTCTACCTATTTCATAAAGAATCGTGTCACTATAATTATATTTCATGGTAGATACGACAGTCTCGTAGTTTTAACCAAGGAGCTTCATATTGACATGGGGCTATAGGATACAACATTCCTGTATTCCATGGTCAGGTCATATGACATTCTAATGATGTAAGCAAGCTGCAATTTAGTAGAATTTTGTTGTTTTGAAATCGTAAAACCATGAAATGAATGCAAATGTCCACTCCCTTGTAATATTTTTGCATCGTATTCCCTGAGGTGGCATTGGTCGTATCCCATGATGCCTTACAGGCAGAGTGGAAATACGATGCAAAAATATTCCAGAAGAGTGGACATTCGCATATTTATGAGGGTAATTAGCAAGTATGCCATAGTATCAGCATCTTTGAATAGTAATTCAAGTCAGTCAGTAAACTAGATGACAAAAACAATCAATACATAAAATGTAACAATCATGCATTTATCATGTTCAGGTTTGGGGGTGTTTACTTAATGCCACACATCGCAGAAGAAATAGAGAATAGAGAACAGAAAATAAAATGATTAGGCCTATGCTTATTCCTGCAGGTTACTATGAGACGTCACCCTTACTACGGCGTCTGTGTGGCGTCCAGCACATCAACATTACAAGTACCGGAAGTCACATGTTTATCCGGTTTAAGTCAGACCAGTCCATAGCCTGGCAGGGCTTCTTCATGCGCTACTGGGCGGCACCTGCAGGTGGGTACCCTTTGGGGGGAGCTTAACCCTTTCTGCACCTGCAGGTGGGTACCCTTTGGGGGGAGCTTAACCCTTTCTGCACCTGCAGGTGGGTACCCTTTGGGGGGAGCTTAACCCTTTCTGCACCTGCAGGTGGGATAGCCCTTTATGGGGAGCTTAACCCTTTCTTCACCTGCAGGTGGGTTAACCCTTTAGAGGGAGCTTAACCCTTTCTGCACCTGCAGTTGGGTTAACCCTTAAGGGGGAGCTTAACCCTTTCTGTACCTGCAGTTGGGTTAACCCTTAAGGGGGAGCTTAACCCTTTCTGCACCTGCAGTTGGGTTAACCCTTAAGGGGGAGCTTAACCCTTTCTAATTCCCTGATGCATGAGTGCATCATGTCTATTGGTCTTAATGATGCACCAATGAAGAGCTGGCGAGTCTGCTTCCCAGCTCTTCATTGGAATTTCATGCCAACCCTGCATGGATATCCCCTCTCGATACATTATATGGACATAAATATTAATTACAATGTAGTGAATTTACAAAACCTCAGTAGATGTCCTTCCTCATTTGAGTTATTAATTTGGTACATTTTAAAATATGTTGGTGGGTCGGGGTCATGAAAGGGGAGCCACCTGTGTTTTTGCTTTCCACAAGTTGTAAAATTATTAATATCCTGTCCTGTTGAAATTAAATTATATCAGTGTGTGCACCTTGGCCAGATCTATCTTGGCATGTATAGGTTTCATGTATTTCATGTACTGGTGTGGATATGTGGGCCATTTTATGCAAAAATATACATAAAAATGACTTTCCGTAGCTAACTTTTTCAATGTAGCACCTTAGATAAAATATTTTTATAGGGTGAAATGTACTTTGTTCCAAAAAGAAATGATATAGACATTTTTTAGAAGTGGTTATGTGGGCCTAAACCTCTTAACCAATTGATAGCAGAGATACCAATCTTGTCCTACTTTTAATGTCACAAAGGATCCTAAATGTAATAGCCATGGTGAATGTATCTAACTGTTGTTTGAGACTAATTAAGTGTCTTTTTTGAACGTCGGAACATCATATTCTATGGAAATATAACCAATTATACCCAGATACCTTGTGTAAATCTAGAAGAAGTGCATCAATTTTTATATCTAGAGGTGTCCATAATTTGTGTCACGACCGATACCATTCATTTTGACCCACTAATCAGGCCAACTTGCACTGATAACATGGAAGATCTGAAACTAGTCCGCGGTGACCACTTTAGGTCCTCAAGTTGATGATACCTAAAACTACAACTCTAGGTAGTCAAAATGATGACTTTAGGTCGTCATCCTGATGACCTGAGTCATCAGGATGACAATACTGACAGTACTGTGACAGTCATGTTGACGACTCAGGTCGTCAGGATGATGACCTAAAGTCGTCATTGTGACTACCTAAAGTTGTAGTTTTAGGTATCATCAACTTGAGGACCTAAAGTGGTCACTGCTGACTATTTTTGGATCTTCCATGTTTTCAGTGTGATGTCTATATTCCAGAAGATGGTAGCCCAGGTGTCCCCTCTATTGGATGAACCCTATTTGCATAATTGGCACATTCTGAGGGTGCCATGTATGCAAATAGCACTTCTGTCACGACATATACCAAATTATGAAGTGTCTAAAATTCATTCTAAATCTATAGAAAGACTGATGATGTGTCTCAAGACATATTGAATTGATTGTTTTTTTTGTTAATTGTGGACTTAGTCAAGATGTATCTATTGATGATAAGATCCATAGGATCAATGTGAATCACATATTAGGCATGTTATAATTATCCATTTGATTAATACAGCCATGTACAAATCATTGTAACTAAGAAGGGGCATGTTAAGATATAGCCTTATAGAATATATCGATTTGGTATCTGTCGTGACACACTGCATCTCAATCTAAATTCAGAGATAAGTAACTTCTGCAGGTTCATAACTCATCAAATACTGAATATAAACCACTAACTACTTGGAATACATGATACAAAGGAATAAGAAGAGGTGTATATATTTATTTTACCCTGTAACCGAGTTCTTTATAAGATTACACAGACATGTCACGACAGATACCAAACTTGCCTAGGGGTATTGGACATCAGTAGACATTATCCTTTCACTTTAACAGTGTAAACGTAAAGGTTATGCTGTAAAAAAACAATCTGGAGATATCAATTGGTACATAATACATTCAAAACTGTGCTCCTGTCACGACAGATACCAAATTTTGTTATAACATAAGGTCCGTATAAGTCACTAAACACTGGAGACAGGGAAGGCAAATTCACCCACTCATGCCTATATACCAAGGCCTTTAAATTATATCTATACAATTTTTTTGCCCTTTTTATTTCACACTTTACATGTAGTAGAAATATGATTTGGTTAAGTTAGTAATAACTTCTATAATCAATCATTTGTAGTACCTTCCCACTCTGGATCTGTGTGGGAATATCATTCCAAATGTAACTTTTCTCCTTCAGATATGTTCCTACTGTCTTATAAACTTGATCTTGGGACTGTACCAATAATTTAGATATGTACTTCAGCTTTTCAGAAATGTAATGTGTCATGTTGTCTATTGAGTCATTATTATATTCAAGTGCTTGCTATTTCTGACCCATTAGGATTTAAGACGAAATATTTCACAGGCACATTCCCTTAAATGTATACAAGATGAGGATATCATTTGGCATTGCTATCTAATACGTCACTATTTTAGATTCAGATGCTCCAAGTGGCTCTGATCTCATGACCCTGACCCTGGCAGTTCCAAGAGCCGTGATTGCAGAATCCTGAATGTTTATCGACTAAAACCTTTGTATTTTTGCTTGTGAGCAGAGTCTGCCACTGTCATACCAGACACGTCCAGAGATGGTTGTAAGGAGACATCTCGTCTTATTGCCTTCAATGATATCATGTCAGAATTAGTATCACCAAACTACCCACACAGCTACTACCCGTAAGTATCTTATATGAATGACCATGGATATCTAAGCCCGCCTGGATCACGTTTATCGTAAATAAGATCTGGAGCTTGTTTCAATAGTGTCTATGACAGGTCCAGGCCCCTACGACTTGAGAAGGGCCAAATCTTACCAGGTGATCTTAGGACTTTGGCCATAGTGACTAAATAGCTGGCTACATTACTGGGTGATCGTACTGCCTGCTGGCTAAATAGCCACCAGAGCAGTGCCTCAATAAGGGACCCTGGTATGACAACCCTCTGTGTGAATACATAGTGGGTAGTCGTAGCTCCTGCTGTCTGCACTCCTTTTCTCAAATGCACCCCACCTGTACTCTTTCCTCTGTAACCATGATTGTACTCTATATAATTTGTATAGACTAATGCCCTGACCTCAGGCCACTCATAGAGGTTGATGGGCCTTACTATATAGCAAGGTGTTGAAGAGGCTATGTATCTTCAACCTCACGTTGAAGGTAGAGGAACCTGCTGCCAAATAGAAGCTTTCTGTACAATTTAAAAATATTTCATATTTGTAGGTATATTTGACCACCTATAACAATATGATCCATTTTCATGATAATTGACCATGTATGCACCCTTGTAACCAGGTGGGATCACCTATAAATATATAGATACTGTAGCCCTATGCTCATTTGAACAGTAGAGTACAAACCATACTATGGGGGAGGTACGACTGGGCACTATTTAGCCATTTAATATGGGTGCCTGGCCTGTACGACTGGGTGCTATGACTTCATAGTGGTCTGTATGAAGCCAGCAGTTGAATACATAGCAGGGCCTATTTTGAGGTATGTACTGTAGCTCACAATGTAGTCATTGCTATGGAGCCGTTTCATACACCTCCAACTACGATCTGTGGGTGTCCTGTCGTGGACACTATTGAAACAAGGTCCAGGTGTTACTAGGATTTAAGATTATAATTGGAACATCAGCTGATGTATGTATGTTGGATAAATATAATTGCTTTTAGCAACTTACCATTTGAATCACGGACCTCCAGACTAGGGTGGAAAGATGATGTAAAATGGTATACTCAATGGTAATGGGTCTATACTCGGTAGTGGTCCATTGAAGTAGAAGAGTCTGAAACAAGGGACGGTCTCAAATAAGTGCTGCAAAGAAGGGGTGTGGACATTTATCTTTAGCACTGAAAACAGCATTTAAGTAAATCCCAGCCCCAAATAAGAGACGAGTCACCCTGGTAAACCCCAGTTAAAAATTGTTAGGAGTCATCACTGGGTTTGGGAGACCACTTCGAATGTGTTTGATGCAGTTGCCATGGTATCATCTTTGTTGTTACACCATTAACTTGTCAATGTATTGAACTCTACCTTCAGGTCTCTGGACAAGTGTTGGCAGTTGGAGTCAATAGATGCTGACAAAGTGATATTCTTAGAGGTTATTGAGTCGTCACTGGAGCAAGCATATTCCTGTCAGTCAGGGGACTATGTCGAGGCCCGGGATGGTATGTACTACCATGTGAATGTGTGTCACTTATATATCCTTTCATTTGAATTAGAAGCGGGTATTGTCGTATCTTACAGTTAACGTCAGACTTTCCCAAAAGAATCGCTTCCATTCCTAGCACCGTGTTGATTTAAATTAATGGCAGGGAACGTTTTGCATACAAATGTGTATGTTTTAAATAAGATTCTGACTTTTTGTGTATCAAGTATCGTTTAAGGTATATATAGGCATAACTTTGGTTCAAATTGGAATATTTACAAAACTCTTTCAGATTTATAAAGCCCAGATTATCCCCAATGTCTATGTCGCATTTTCCAGGGTCTATGCCGCACGTTTTTTGCGACATTGGGATAGTTGCCCACCCCCGGGTAAAACATGGTGGGCGAGGGCTGAGTGCATACAATTCTGTCTTAGACATCTCAAGGCAATGTCATTTGATTTACGTATAATACATGCCAGGAATCATGTTTTCCTTTTCTGGACACTTTTCAAACCTTTCACAAATAGACCATGAACGTCAGTGGATCAATTGACTCGATGAACTAAATCAATATTTTATCCCAAGGTCAAGTGGTGTTTACAGGTCAATAGTAAAAAATCAATAACCTATATCCATTATAACCTATGATATTGAATAATTTAGAAACCAGCATTTCAAAGATACCACAGCATTGAAGCTACAGTTATCTCTAATGACAACCATTCTTTATTCACTCTAGGTCTAAAAATGAAATATGTTGGCTTGTGTATATTGATTCCAAACCATCTAATGATATGATATAACGCTATGATTTTCTTTGGTAAATATAGCTTCATCAGTCATCTTAATGGTGTTTGAATATAATTGTGGTATAAATAGGCATTGACTTGCATAGTTCAAACACAGTTCCCTTTATGGCTTTCATTAATACTTTGGAAGTAATCGAATTCATTGAAAGGGAGAGTCAGTGGGATTCTGGATTCGACAAACAGGGACCAAATTCTGTGAACGCTTCCTGTATGGGAAGTGATTTGTGTCGAGATCAACCAACTCTGCTGTTTAGAACAGACTGCTTCCTTTTTGAATTAACATCTACTTCTATTATCTATTCAGGTACAGACCCAAGTGATCGGTTACTGGAACGATGGTGTGGGGACAGTTACCCCGATACCGTCACATCCTCTGGGCCCTACCTCCTCCTCCGGCTACATACGGACCTGACGGACAGCACCTTCAAAGGCTTTCGGATCCGCTACTCCATCATCGACAAGCCAGTCAGCCCCGGTACTCGTCCCAGACTCAGCATCATACTCCTCGCTCTCTGCCTTCTGACTCTACTTCCCTTCCTACCCCTGTCCACAGGGACTATCTCCCACTCAGAGACTCAGCTAGGGTTAGGGAGATGACACCAGCTGCCGAGGCTGAGTGGCGAAAACTCTGGTGGGGTGGTGGGTGGAAGATGGTGGAGTTGAGTGAATCTTTCCAGGCTAAACCACAGCTTTGCTGACTACTCTGACTATTGGCAAAAGGGTTTCAAGGCATCTGCCATGTGTCAGGGGAGGCTGATGGTGTTTTTCAGGTTAATGCAAGGCTTGTTTTATGTCTTTGACTGATTCAAATATAAAGACGGATATATATTCCAGGCCTCTAGCATCTGCCTGTAAGCCATATCTCATAGGAGTGATTGGAAGGAGTTTTACAAGGCGTATTGTGTGGTCCTATGCCATATTTTACAAGCCGTAACCCAAGTTGTCCAATGCCTTTCCTATGCCTAGCGAAAATCTGTAACACCCCAAAATATGGCAGATAATGGCCCTTCCTTCATGACCATAGTTTTCATTTTCAAAGTGCACTTAACTGAGTTGTTCAACATCCTCGTGGATCTCTGCTACTGTTGAAAGCAAAGCTCATACAGCTGTCTCCAACCTCTGACTGACTCACAGCCTTCCAACACACACACACTTACAGACTTTGCGGTGGAGTGAGTGTTTGAGCGGTCCACCTATGGTCAACCTTACAACTGCTTGTCTCTCGAAGACCGTCCAAACGTCTCATCTTTCTGACTATCCTAATTGTGCCTACAGTCAGTGCCCCTTGTTTGTGCTGTGTGCTCTTTAATTCACTGTTTACAGAATAAGAGATATGTACAATGGAGAGTGTTTGATTACTTTCAAAGTGGAAAAAAGCAGTGAATGTGTGGGAATGTGTCAGATTATGTAAATACTTGTGATCTTCACAGAAAAGTTGTATATCTTGCCTTGACTTGAGTGCATCACTGAACTTGATGATTATGATACATTGTGATGTGACAGCTCCAGCTCAACATCTTTATTGCCTCATGTTCTTGTACTTGGATATATGTCATAAACAAGCTGGCATATATTGTCAATATCTACATGTACACTGTAGACCTTGAGATTTGTGAGATTTCTACCCTATACATTTTGTGATGTCAAAATAGAACGTCTGGCCTGCCCTAAAAGGTTTGTAAATTAGTATCTACGCATTAGTCAACCTTCACATAGTTAGCGACAGTTTATGACGGCAAGTTGATATCTATTATTGTTTAACGGCTATGAGTATACAATTCGCTAAATTGACCTAAGGGTTGCTTCATACTTCAATGAGGTTTCAAATCATACATACCCCCTTTTTTCCCCAGTAGCTTGATGACCTAGCCTTTAACTCTGAGTTAAGAACAGCAATCTTGTCTATGCAAGCTACAGCATCAAGACACAACAATCATAATCAGTTGATGTTGTCGCTGGTGACCATGTCTGATGGCACCAAATGGTGCATGTTTCTGTTTCAGCGACTCCAGAACAGTTTGATACATCAACATGGATTCTGATTGGTGCAGGCGTTTTGCTAGTCGTCCTCTGTATCTTCATGGCAGCCATCGGGATGCACAAGCGGTCATTATATCAGGCACGACAAGAAAGACGCCGATCACGGAGTCAGTCAACTGCTGCTGGTCAAGAAGACGTGGGCCGTGATGTTGACCGTGTACGTGCAGCATTTGCTGCTATCCTTCGTCGTCCCAGCCACCAGCGGGATGTTCGTGTGTCTCCTTTAGTTCCAGGCAATCTCCAGGCACCCCCACCATACCAGCCCCCAAACATAAACCGCCCACCGTCACATCTAGGATTTGTGGCCCCCGCACAACCAGGTTACCACCCATGGATGGTGCGAAGACATGGTAGGCGCCACCGCCGACACTCCAAACCTGGAGGTGGACATGATACCAATGCATCTCAGTTACCGCCTGAACCTCCACCTTATGAAGAGATTATAAAGGATCTAGAGCAGCGGGAATGGATCCTGGGGCCTGTGTTGGATGATGAGAAAATCGAGACTGTTAGTGAGGCAGTCCAATTTAACACCACAATGGGCATCCCTCCAAACATACCTATGTCGCAGCCCCCTGCCGAAGTCTATGACTTGCCACCAAGTGACCAGCAAGCTGTGGCTAACTCACAGACTATACCACCAGGGTGTATCTCTGGGGATTCCCCACAGTTTGTACATCAGTCACAGGTTGTCAATGGCATGACAGATTCCCCGGCCCGGAGACGAAGTACAGGACAAGATTCAGCTAGGTCTATTGACAAAACAGTTCAAACTGAGAACTGATTTTATAGCTAAATGAACATCAGATTGAATTTTGTTAATTGTAACAGCACCATCATCATAGGATTGTTTCTCTTGAGTGACCACAGTTAATGAATAATATCTTAGTGTTTTGTCCAAGACGGTTAACTCATGAAATCTATCAGCAGGATTATGATAGTTGTTTTGAAGAGAGCTTTCAGCCAAGAGAAAAAGAATGCTGCTAACCACACTACTGAACCATTAATTTACTCACGCAATTACAGCTGTGTATGGGCCAATAAGACATTTACATAACAAAAACCTAGACCAAAGAGATTTGGGTTATAGTTATGCTAGCACTTGTGTTGCTATAGGTCATACTGCTAAATACCCTTAGTTACCACCACGTGGACTGATGCTATATTGATATATTATACAATTTGCCTTTTTGTGAGGATAATTATATATCCATGGACCTACTGCTACTGCTGATATGTGGTGTGCAGTCAATGTGAATCAAGTTCAGTGCAATCTCTAAATTTTACTATTTGAGTGTGTATATCATGATATAGGACACATATGATGATTATGTCTTCATGCAGATGACTGGCATGTTCACCATTCCTACATATACATGTAACAATAATTATATACATTCCATTTGTATGTTATTCAATAATGAGATTTATCATAAATCTGATATGACATAATACATCTACATTTCCTATGCTCAGAAAAAAATAGTGAATCCCTAGAGTACACATTTATTTGAGCTGAGAAAGGCCATCATTATTGAGATTGATATAAGTGATTCACATTATTGATTGATACACTCCGGAGGGATCAGGTGAGCTTAATGCTATACACATAATACTTACACACATAACTGGTGATTTACTTTTAAGCAATTGTTGGTTGATATGGGTTGATTGTCAACAGTGCTTCTACTTTAAGCTTGCCTTCCACCAACACTGATAGAGCAGTGATTTCTCAAAATAATATCAAAGTTTCAAATATAGTTTTAGGCCTGAAGCACCTCAGATTATATGAGCTATTTAAAAAACAGAAATTATGACACATCTATCATATCAGACACAGGTTTCTAGTGGTTCCTGGGTCAGGTCGCCAGAAACCATCTCATTTGGTGGCTCTTTTTGGGTTTGGGTGGTTCTGTAACAAATTATCATGACCTAAGCTGGTATTCCATGATCCTGTTTCACCAGGCACAGGTAGGGCTACCATAAAAAACACAAATTCTTAACATTCCAAGGATTTTCTATGGAGTTATGGTCTCTCAATGTTGAAAAAGGGCCTGAAAATGGCACTTTTTACATTTACATACTTGCAACCAGTACCTAATCATTAGCAAAATAGGGTTAGAGTATCTTTAGTTGCTTTATTCCACAGTTAGCATTACAATGAAGTTTTAACATGATGTGGATCAAATTTTTTCACCACACCCCTCTACTCATGGACTTTCACATTGTGTCCCGTCCAAGTGATTTATTTAAACCCATGATATAGCTAACATGGAAAGTGGCTACAACTTTAATTTTACCACTTGTGGATAGAGGCATTTGGTAAAAAAAAATCCTGATGCCACCACTATTTGCCTTTGACTGAGGGCTAATCAAGTAAAATAATACAAATAAAACACTTGGACGGGACATGTCCCGTCCTAGTGTTTTATCCACAAAACTGAATTTGGCTGTTGTATGCATGTAACTAATAGGATTGTCTTTAGATAGATAGTAGGCATGTCTTCTTCATCATTTGAGTAGTATATATTGGTGATTACTTCATTTTGTGGTATTGAGGTGTTTATTGTTTTCCTTGGACGGGACGTAATAGACCTTTTCTTTGAGAAGATGTAAAAGTTAAACCATTGACATGAAAGGTGTATAATGAGGTTTTGTATGTATAGTATGCCTTGTTATTTAAAGAATTTGAAAGAGATTTAGTAATATCTTTGTGTATGTCAGATGGCTTAAAATCTGTGTAAAAATGATTAAATTATTTTTTTCTAGATGACAAATACTGTGAAGAAAATGTGAAACCATATCATTTCATTAGACTCAAACAGAAGATACACATGTTTTGTGTATCTATGTAAGGTTTGGTGATGATTGGATCACTCTAAAGACCTAAGTGGTACCAGAGCCATGACTGAATGATGAAATTACAGTATTATTGTTTCCCCCTCCAAGTGTTTTATAGGGACATACTTCAAATCATGTTTTGAAAAACAGGTAAAATATATGCAAAAAGGGCACCTATTCCAGTAAATAGATGTATTGAAGATAATGTGTGGATGGGAAAGCATTATTGAGTTTATGAGGCCAATTTCTTTTTTTATTTTCATGAATTGCTTCAACCAAGTGGCCCAAATCTTCACCTGAATCTTAGAGATAACTGCTTTGGCAATTCACATATGAATCTTGAAGTTAATTTAGTGTTTGGAGGTATAACCTTAATGTTTCATTTATTTCTGACTTGGACGGGACATTTTCAAGTAAGGTATTTGTGGCGCATCAACAAAAACTGAACAGCTAGGAGTTCAAGAGTATTTTGATGATTTCTGAGTAGAGGAGATGTACTTTTATAAATGTAATAAAGTTTTAAAGAGTAATTCTTAATTTTGACATTCTTGTCCATCTGACCCGAAAATTAATGGTTCCTGGCGAATTGACCCTCCTATTGATAATCATAAGTCAGTTTTGGTGGAAGATGTGCTTAAGAACCAGTTTATGTGGTTTACAACACTTACAAGTTGTGGTTTTGGTGTGAGGTGTGGTTGTCTATGAATCTTGCCATGTCTACAAAATGAAAAGGCTTCAGACATTGCCAGTGCTGGCCTAATATTATATCACCTATTTCCTTGCGTTCATATTTCCTTTAACTGTTTGTTCATATTTTTGTATAATAAAAATACATGAACCAAATAATGTTGCTGTTTTCAGTGAACTATGTTATCAATGGTAAGCATCCACCAGCAAATAAGATAGTATGGTATTTAGGTAGCGCCGAATCCCAAATATTTCATACATGGATATGAAAAAAATCCTCTACTAGGTACCTAAAAGTGGCAATTGTTATACTTTTTACCATGATATCACACATATAAGATGCACCCCATGTAAAAGGCATACACACAGTTTGTGAATATTATATCAAAAGAAAATAAGATGGCATAACTTCTGTTCTGTTCTATGCATTTTCAAAATTCAAGAACCCATGGTAGCCTGAAGCTCCCTCAAACTCGCTTTTACCATTCTATGTGAGTGGGGAGGAATTTTAGATAGATTATCATCCCCTTTTATGAGCCTGTCCATCTCCGCATATACGGGGCGTTGCTATCAACTACAGTGCCAATCTGGCCCCAGCTCGACCACTAGCTTGAGTCATCTCTGGCGACCAGCATTTATGGGTAAAAGTAGTTCTGGTCGCTGGTTGCTGTAGTGGTAAAATGTAGGCAGGTACAATGCGTAGTAATATTCCCCAGAATGTGGGGACCCACAATCCCCAAACACGAGAGAGGGAGTTCCCTGAATCCCGACTGGACAAGACTGCAACAGTGCCACTCACGATTGGGGGTTTGGCCTTCTTTTGATTGCCTATAATGTCATAGATCGGACACTCACTGTTCATGTCCCTTGACCCATGGGGCACCTTACTTGTGGGGTTTTACACCTATAAACTATAGTAAGGATGGTAACCTTTTCAGACCTCAGGTGTGGCTTATAGCATTCTGCCAAAGTCAGGGTGCAGCATATGCACAGGAGCAGCCTATACAAGAAGGTTTACTGTATGAGAAGTACCCAAGACAGCAAGAACAGAAGCATTCCTTCTCTTAATTGATCTGCAGCCACCTGTAGAAGCCTCGGCTATGTCTGCGCCAATGACCTGACCCTATGGGCCGCTATAAGACGCTCCTAATATGCAAGGTATTACGGTTGTACTGATTTCCTATGCAGAACACACAGGGGGCATGGCTCTGGAGAGTTCTGTTGTTTCATGTTTCTACTTATTGTACAAATGACAGAGACTGAGTACAGTATAGTTAGTGGTCTATGTAACCTTTCACTTCCATGCTAAAACTCACAAAGCTGAGAAAAGATGCCTGCCAGGAAAATCCAGCTCATCCTTTCCCACTAAATGTCATACAATTACATACCAAATTTTTTTTTTTCTTTGACCCTTAAGCATAGATGAGTCATGATTGTTTGGATATGTACATCATCTACCATCAGTGTGATTTACCCAGGTATCAGGCAGCAAAAAAGTAAAATTCAAGTCCACTCTGCTCTGACAAGTCCTTTCTGAAGGTGGAAGTGATCCATTTTCCCAATGCTCAGTGGCACGATAGGTTTGGTTTGATGTGGAGTCAGTGAGTGCAGAACCATGCAGGAGTTTACATGGCTTAGGGGGTGGTCTGTTGTTTTATGGTGTTGCCTACTTATTGTAGCATTGACAAAGGCTGAAGGGTGCTGGTAGTAGCCTCTGTACCCGGTAACCTCGATGTGGCCTCAAATCAGCATGGTAAAGACGCACGTAATATTTCATGACAGATGCTGGAGGGCATTTGTCATAAATACTATGCAACATCATTGGGAGATTCACTCGACTTTGATAGGGATTGACTGATTTCCTTCCTTGGGGCTAGAATGTAAACCCCTCAGGTGCAATTCAGACACAATTTAAAATATCCTTGTATGACTTGGGTAGAAGTTAATAAATTATAGTATCACTATGATAGGGCCTGTCTTTTGAGCAAACTAATTCAGCTTATCAATACTGTGTGAGTCATTGACATCAGTAATGTATACAACAGAAAAATGCTACTCACTTAAATCTCTGGGTTTTGTTTTAAATTGACATCTATCTTAATACCCTGCGTACCCAACAAGGACAGACCTCTAGTGCACCTGTACAAAGTTTGGGGTGTGCCTTATAGGTGACGATATCATACTATACTAAGGGCATATATAACACATAGAGGTGCACTAGGTGATTCTAGGGGCAGATAAGAAGCACGAGGCCGTAGGTTCGCGCGACGGCCAGAATACCCTTAGAGCATATGCCAACGTGACAACTTGTGTCTCGCCGCGGTAAACAATCCGTTCGCTACGCAGTCAACATGACGGACAAATATCGCTCGATTCGATTTTTATATTATCAATCTTGCCAAATATAGAAGTCAAATCATTGCAAATTAAAGGTAGGTCCTAGAATATAATGTCTACTTTCATCCTCTATACGCATTAAGGTCTTATTGCTATAGTTTTTTTATTATCGAATTAAATTGTTCACTGTCAACTTGCTGTCATGTCGTCTCAATCCAAGTGTCAACATGGGTTCATTTATCGCATACTATTTGAACTTCAATATCCAGTCCTGGCACTGTAAAATCGTTCAAGAACGTGATATAACCTGCAATACCGCGCCCAGCTATTTACAGCACAGTGCTTTTATTTTTAGAAAACAGTAAGAATTTCTGTTCATACAAACCTTATGACTCTACACTAGATTGTCTCGTAGCCAGTACACGACAATGCACAGCATATTTACAATTGGGACTCAGAGTGTAAGACAGTATTACCCCCAAGCCCCAGCTGTGGTGTATAGACACTGCTTCAACGCAGGGTGTGCCTCATACCCCATGCTTGCCCTATATATGTATGTGACCGGGGTATGTGAGGTATTACGGTAACCGAAGCAGCTCGATACTGAACACTTAATTACAGAGTGAAGGTCATGGGGTCACTTAGTGTAAGGTCTGACAGGAATGGATAAGGGCATAAGTTAACATTTAGGATTTGGGGTTCAAGCAGGGTAGCCAACTCTCACGCCATTGGCTGTACTGTTTACAGCGCCACCCTCTACTGGAGTGTGTGCCAATGCGTGAGAGTTTGCAACCCTGGGTTCGAGTTTAGAGCCTACAAGCACTTGTGTTGTTGATAATAGGAGGGAAATGGGCTGATATGCAGAACCAAGGACTCCATAGGTGAAAGGAGAACCCAGGTTAGGATTGGGGTTGGGCAAGTAGGGAAAGAAATATCAAAGCATTGTGAATGGCATATTCAGAATTGATATACTACGATAGTTGACAGTATGACAAATATTTGTTACAGTCCATTTCAATATTGTATGACAGGCCCATAACTAGCCCTCATCGCAGGGTGGTTCAATTTTGGATTAGGTGTAATGGTAATGGGCCATTTGAGTCAAAGGTTAAGGTTAACTCTCTAAAATCCTTAATAATTGTCTGATTTATAAGCCGTAAAAACTGACATGTAGGGGGGGGGGTTAGTTCGAACCAACAAACCCCACCCCTAGTTACGGGCCTGGTATGTTCCAATCACCAGGTGTCAGCACAGAGAAGGCTTAGACCCCTAACAGGTCTTGTGCTGTGGTTCCCCTGTGCCTCTGGCAGGATTCACACATACTACAGAACCTTCAGCCCAACAGCTTGGAATTATGAAAGTCGCCCAAGAGAATAATATGCACTAATGTGTCCATCCTCCCCAGCCCATCTTTAACGGGGTCCAACGTCTTCAAGGTCCTCACACAGCACACTAACACACTTGTCCATGTCCAGAAATTGCCCACATGAGGTGCCATAGAAGCACCATAGAGCAAGTCGTGTCCAGGAGGTTAATTCAAAACATCCTGGGATCCCAACATCAGCGATCTTAGGAATTATTCTACCTTATCCTATTAGGCGATCTTAAGATTAGACTGCATTCACATTTCCTAGCCAGCACTAAGAGCGCATTGATCTTAGCCTCAGCCCTCCTACACTATTCCAAGAAGTACTGACTGGTCACAGGGGTAAGAGTCCCAAAATAAAGGAATAGCTGTGCAGCCACTCTTCTTCACAACAGTGTTTATACCATCGTTCCCTGTCCCCATATGGGCTAACAAAAGAGCACGGCGTGCAGTTGACCACTGCACAGTATTCAAGAGTTGTTCCCATGAATGTATGATTTATGCTTGCCTATTAGAAGCATTGTGCCCCCCCCCAGGACAAAGAGAGAGAAGGGAAGAATTACCTTACAGTGCACTTTCTGGACAGGCCTGCAACCACTGCATTACATAGGGTAGACCAGCCAGGTCTTATGATATGTGCCTACACTAAGATCGCTGCGGTTGGGATCCCAGGATGTTTTGAATTAAGCTCCAGGAGTGTTCCCTGTAAGTGCTCTTGTTCTCAGGTGAAACCACTATGCAATTCTTTCACTAAGATCGCAGTGATCTTAGTGTTGGAAAAGGAATAGTGAAGTGATCCCAGGACATGCTATTCTTGACAGGCCTGCAACCACTGCATTAGATAGGGTAGACTGGCCAGGTCTTATGCTATGTGCCTACACTAAGATCACTGGGGTTGCTGTCCCAGGATGTTTTGAATTAAGCTCCTGGAGCTTAATTCAAAACATCCTGGGATCCCAACTGGTGCAGACATTAGGGACTACTAGTGTATGGTACTGTTATGGCCAAATCATTAGGTTCTCACTACGATTTAAAGGACAGCAGTCATAGTGTGTTAAGAAATGGCCTCCTGGATAGACTCTGTCGGAGATGTGGCTCTGGTATACATACTGACACATGATTCTGACCTACATAATACTATAGACAGTGGGGAATACCTTGGATCGCCATACATGTAGCTATTCTACTGAAGGGTCCTAAAGGTAGGTTCTTGACGCAATTTGCAACAATTTGTCCAATATGGGGATCTAAATGATCCATCGAATTCTCAATTGACAATAGAGACTCATTAAAGGGGCATGGATAAGATACACATATCGGATCTAGACCACCTACCCTTACTGTAATTGTGAAGTCGCACTAGTATAGAGCTTGGTACAGTTATATAAGCTTGTACTTGTATAGAAAGGGGAGGATTTTAATCATGCTAAGGAATGTTAATTATTAAGGGTGTTACAGTGCTTGTTTGTAAAAAATAAAGTCCTAGCAAACAATCTGGCATGCCTGTTAGAGTATACGTTGAGCGATACTTAGGCTTACTCTTATTTGAATTCAAATTCGTACTGTGTTTAATGATGAACTTGCTTTACAAAAATCTAATTTTGAAGGGAATTGAAGAGAAGAGAATATAGATTACTGATTCGATTCTAGTCTACTCATACTTTATTTTAGAATTTAATTTCTCACAACACACAGTTTCCTGTTCGTCTGAAATCTGGTGGCTCAACATTTCTAAGCACTATCGTGGATGTACAGTGTATCCATGCATATAGCATGGTTTTCTGGCTTGTATTAAAGTGGCATAGTCCAAAGATTGGGATTGAAAAATCAATCCTCACAAAAATCAATCAGGATGCTCAAATAGGTTATACTTGCTTTGCTACCTCATTACTTCACTCTTATTCCCGAGAATTTAGCTTTAATTAAAAATTATCAGATTTATACCAATTTTTACTGATTTTAACATGCACGCTATAATTCCATCCATAGGCTATTCACTGTTAAAATACCTACATGTAAGCATGTTGTACACCCGTTCCTAGCTTGATATGGCTATATGAACAACATTTGATGGTTGGTTTACTATCCCCTAAATATAATGGTTTACATTGTTTGGAACCAAATTAGTTTGAAATTTGAAGAATATCGGACTTTGTCACTTCAACTAAATTGTTAGGTAAACTCTTAGGTAATTGTAGTATTCAGATCATCTTGAGATGTTTCCATTCTATAAGATGGCAGAGTCAGAATCAGACCTGTTGTCAGATGAGACTGAGGACCTCCTTGTACAGCAGCGGCAAGAACTCATGGCAAAGATTAAACTGTCGCCATCATTTTGGGCACAGCTTGAGAGACATGAAGTCATCACACAATCAGATATCATTGGCATACAGGTAGGTCAGGCTACTTTTGTGGTAGTTTTATCACACAAAAAAGCATTCATATAACACATGACATTATATTTCATATGGAGACATGAATAATTTCTTCTTGAAATTATTTTCATAGGGTTGATCTGAAGACATGCTTTATGAGTCTATACTGCCACATGATAGAGCAAGGTATTACCTCATATCATCCATCGAGATAAATAGACAAAGGCTCACGAGTGTTGGGTCTGACTGAGGGTTATCTCACTCGGTTTTGCCTCGTGAGATAACCCTCAGTCAGACTAAAAACTCGTGAACCTTTGTATCTATTTCATGTTATCTTAGTCAGAAATGACCAAAAATCATTTAAAATCAAATAAAAAGATGATTACCTGTCTTTCATAATTTCCTGTTGATAATTTCAACTATAAATTATGTATTAGCTCCAACCTAACTTAGAAAAGGGTCTATCCAATGGTATTTTTCATGCAGACCAGCAACGCTGATCCCCTTGCCCAGGTGTTTGAACTGGTAGAGCATTTAATCCAAGGAACCAAGGCACGATACCAAGGTTTCCTACGGGCACTTATAGACACCCATCAGAACCACATCGTCACTGATGTACTGAAGGAGCGTCGATATCAGCGCTCCCCAATTCCACATGAAACACATACAGAGGTCTGAAATCCTACCATCTTCTTGTCAGTACTTATGTTTTAAAGATATTCATATGAATATGTAACAGTGTTTATTTTCAATTTGGTCATGCCATTCAATTTCATGAATTCTAGTATTTGCATGTATTATGAACCTTTTTAATGTCCTTTAGATGGCAGAGTCAAACCTGCTTGCAGCTCATAATAAGAAGGGTCTCGTGCAAAAGCGACAAGAACTTATGACCAAAATAAGACTGTCTCCATCATTCTGGGCACAACTCGAGAAATATGAGGTTATCATACAAGCAGAGATAATTGAAATACAGGTGGGTCAGCCTGTTTTGTTTTTTGTTTGTTTCATTTTTGTTTTTCATTATAAATGGTCAAAAACAGCCTTCATTTTTAATGGTTTTTAGTATCATATACCTTATGAATGGTCAAAGTGTAATGAGTTTGCGGAATTTATGCATCGACTGAACAGAGAAATAATCTCTGGAATTTTGCTTTATATACATTTATGCCCATATCGCTTAAAAAATAAAGACGGTCAGCAAGTTCAGCAGGCATTCCTCAATAATGCTAATTGACATTCTTGAGAAATGCTCTTGAAATTGAAATTTCCCTGATTGATGATGTCAAAGACCACTCTACATGGCCAGAAATGATGGAGTACCATACTGCAATTCAGGCTACGATGGAGTATGGTGCCCTATTACCTGGAAGTGCCATATTAGGGACTGGTCATTATTTATCATCAGTGGGGGTGGTAGGTTTGAGGGGAGGCATGAAAATGTTCCCCTCTTTTTTGGCAAAAAAAGCCAGCCCGATACTTTAGATCAAAGAGGGACGCGAAAAAAATTAAACATCATCAAGGAGGGGGGATTTGTGCGTCTGCAAGAAAACCCCACACACCCCTCCTGTTGATAAATAATGACCACTCCCTAAGCCATGTAAAAACTATCTATAAACTATGGCATACAGACTACCAGTGCCAAGGTTTCCTACAGGCACAAATAGACACACATCAGTACCACATCATCACTGACATTCTGAGGGAGGACCTCCATCAGCATTATCCAATTCAACAATACAAACCTTCAATGGTCATTCCCTCTGAACAAGATCTCGAGAATTACTCAGGAATTTCTTGAGTCTCGACTTGTGAATGCAACAAGAATAGAAAACGTGATTTTCCCTGGAAATTTGGACACGCCATTACATCTTATACACGAGAAAGTTCTCAAGTCAAAATCTTGAGAATGGCTCGGGAATCTCCTAGGAAATACTCGGGAATTTCTCGGGAAATACTTGGGATATTCCCAGGAACTGGACATGGTTTTTTTCTCGTGTATAAGATGTTCTGACATGTCCAAATTTCTGGAGATAATCACGTTCTCTTGCCCAAGTTGTGAATGTTGAGTCCTGTTCAGTGGGATTGTAGATTCAGTTACTTGGATGTTTGGGCAAGATAGTCTGTAAGGTCACTTTCAAGATTTAAATTATTTATCATCTTGCCATCGGTGAAATAATCCCATAGCACAGTTTTAGGTGGCCCAGATGTTTAGTAACGTGTTTTAGGTTCCCCAGACACGTAGCACCCAAAAGCTATTGCTAGATTTACTGCACTAAAAATGGTCAGTGCGGATGTAAAATCACAATAATAGTAAGTCAAATTTAAAAGTGATTTTAAATTTGATTTTCACAGCTTTGATTTCACAGCTGCAGATATCACTAAGATTCCTGCATGTTTACATTTTTTAGACGGATGGTGCATTTAATCCACCTTGGAGAGATAAGGTGCGTCTACTCAAACAAAAGACACTAGCTCTGGTAGAACACATCCATATATCACAACAGTTGTGGGACTCCCTGATGAACAACCATGTATTGTCCCGCTTAGAAGTACAGGTATTCCAGGTAATCAGCACTTAAAATCCTTCTACAATAGTTTGTTTGTCCATGAGATCATTTCTAAACATGCTAGTAGCAGGTCTTTCATGTCGTAACAGAAATCCCATAGAAATAGCCCAGAAATTCGAAGTCTTGGAGCTGGGTGCTATCGTAGTACCTTAAGAAAGGCCCCCAGGCCTCATCTCAAACAGTTAGTCTGCATTATGAAGCAGTACACTGCAAAAATGGTGTTTAGACCCTAAACACAATTCTAAACATATTCTTGCAACGTTTTTGTAATCACATTAATTTCCTTAACATGTTTAGCCAAACAATGTGCTTAGCTCAAGTGTTTAGAAATGTAGGTGTTTAGGTTAAAACTTTGTGTTTAGATATATGAATTTTTGTGTTTAGGTGTTTATGAATTTTTGTGTTTAGATGTTTAAATGATTTTATGGAGAGTTAAGGTTTGCAGACATATATGCATTGAAAAACAGAGATATATTTTTCTTCTCATTTACTGGGGGGGGGACATCAGCAGATATTTACTTGTCAAAGTCTCCAAAGATGTCAGCCACAGCTATATACGTGTACACACTGCATCAGAATGAGAGACTTGAGAAAGTACAACAGCTTGGCAGGAAGGACATTGCCTTATCTATTCGAGAATAACATCAAATAGGTGTCAGTCATGGAGTTTATTGATTATTTTATGCTAATGATGGTGGCATGAAGTGAATCTAGTCAATTTTCTATTGCCCTTTCTATTTACATGATATTCTATTAATGAAACCATGATAAACATGGGATTTGGGGACATTTGTCACAACAATTGATTATAACTGTGTGCAGATAGTCCAGTCAAAGGTAGTGTTGCTACCTGGTGTGGATTCAACATCCAAGTATCTCAACATATTGATGTTTGAATCTAAACACCTATTATTCAACTGTCTCAACTCTAAACATCTAAACATGTTTAGCGTAAATGTTTATGTAGTTAGAATAAAAGTGTTCGTCAATGTATGCCAATCCAGCCTGTTTTCCTCGAAATCAGATCATGACCAGCATAGCAATTCAGAGGTTAAGATGGGTCGCGGCCATTGAATCAAAGTCCTCAAAATTCCTTCAATCCTTTGGGCAGAGGTACTTTAAATCATCTAGAATAAAAATTTAAAAGGAGTAGTAGGGTCCCATGCTGCTTTTTTTAACATCGAAATTTGAAAATAAAATCATTTTGATTTTTACCTCGAAATTAGAAAGAGATTGTCTCAGACTTGAGAATTCTTTTTCTGTCATATTCACAGAGAGTTGAAACTTTACATTAAAAACGTTTTGATATCCTTGTTGGGACACTATCTGACACCTGTCAGGACACTATCCCCTAAAAGTGGCATTAAAGCACAAATGACATTAAATCACAAATTGCATTATCCCACAAACAAGACACTATCTCACAAATGGTGCTCGTTTGAGGGATAGTGTCACCTGTCAGGGACACTCTCCCTCCAAACAGGCATTAACATACAAATGACATTAAGCCACAAATGACACTAACCTACAAGTGAGGCACTATCCAACAAATGAGACATTCAATAGGTCTTAAGATTATTGGGCTAGAGGGCTGGGGCACATATTAAAACACAAATGGCATTAACCCACAAAAAAGATACTCACAAATCCCTCAAAATAATGAAACATTATCCCTAAAATGGGTTACTTGAGGGAAAGTGGCATATGTAGGGACATAATCTGACTAAACCATAAATAACACTAACAAACTAGAAGGTCAGTGTTATTTGTAATTTAATTAAGAGATGGTGTCCCTAAATATGCCACTACCCCCCAGGTGGTACTTGTGTGTCTAATGAGACGGTAGAGAAAGCCTGACTACTGCATGTTCCAGGCAACTGGAGCAATATTTGAAAGCTCAAGTATTTTGCTGGCCTGGACTTACTGCATGTGGAAAAATAAGCAAAGACAGAAAAGGATACTAGGTGGCACAAGGAGTGTATCCAAGCACTTGCAAGTATATGTCCAGCTCACACTACATAAACGGTACCAAACTGTAGATTAAGTCCTGCCCAGGAGTTTGATTGTGAACTAAAGCAGTACCTGTTAGAAGGACAATAACCCATTTGTGTTGTTAAATTAACTGTCAATGTCCTCCTTTCAGCACAGAGCATTGAACCGAAAAATTATAAACATACCCTGACCTTTTCAATAAAAGAAACTTCTTTCAAATTAGGGATCGACCCCCTGACCATACAATATATTTCATTTCAGAATAATGGAAAAGCCCCACCCTCTGAACAAATTGTAAACCTAATTGATCATGTCAAAAGAGGAAACAAGAGGACGTATCGTGGATTCCTGTATGCTCTTTCAGAGACTGACCAATTACATGTTACAAAAGATATCCTAGGTGAGGATGTACCTGGCCTCTTCATGTTAGATGATAAAAAGGTAAGTATATATTACCCCCGTAGCTCTTCAATATGCTGGCATTGTGTTCAGATCCTTAATGCAATTTTAATCACACTCTTGCAACGTTTTTGTATGTTATCACGATAAATTCCTAAATATGTTCAGTTATGTTTAGCTCGATCGTATGTTGAGTATAGGTCGTCAAGAGCTAAAGGCTTCTGCTTAGACAACTTTGGAATAATTCTTTAGGTTATAAATATATTTAATCATGAGAAACATTATTTAGGGAAGACGATAATATATATGCATACGGACAGTGTCCAAAGCACACTATAAACAAATATTAGCACCAACAGAAAAAGTGTCAGAGATTCATGACCAGTTAAACTGACAGAGTACAACACACTGGCCGAAGAGTCATTTCTATATCTGAACACCTTTTGCATTTGTAAACAATGCAGCAACAGTTATATTCATAGAGCATATATATCCATAGATCATATATGTGATCAAACAACTCGAAATGATGGGCCAATGATGTGGTCATATACATTATACTTCGTTACTTATTAGGGCCACAGTGAGGCCCAGCCACTGACAGATCGGAAGAGGCGAGTACTGATGGAAGGCAAACCCATTCTAATGAAAAAGATACACCTCACTTCCAACATGTGTCACTTGTTAGAAAAATATAAAGCAATATCAAGAGACTTACTCGGAGAATACAAGGTATGTTACATATGTACCTAGCACTATGCACTAGCCACCACTAGCACTAGCAACTATGAACTCCAGATATATCTTTCTGACTACAATAATTCAAACTCTGCTAAGCATTATGTTTTTCCTTCTCACATGAAGAGATGTAGGACAAGAGTTCCATTACAAACATACATACGGAATTACCAGGCATGCTTTTTTGTCCTGGTTATGGTGGATGCCTGAGGGTATAGAAAACCACACCAGCAAAAATTAGCTACAGGTATATCAGAGTATTGCATGAATAAAATACATCTTTCATGTTCGAAGATGCTACATGAAGGTACACTTACTTCATGATCACCAAATTGTGACACTCTAAACAGCGAGATGGTGAAAAGTTAATTACTAAATAAATATTTTCAATGAAAGAATTCCTCTTTCAGGATCAACCAATGGCAGTTCAAGTCGAGGCTATTTTACATTCCCTCCATACAGGCACCACACAACAATACCATGGGTTCATCCGATCACTACTTGAATCAGGCCAGAGGCACATTGCTGAAGATATCCTGGGAGAAGATGCCAGTTCCTACTGCATGGCAAATATGGGTATGCATGAGCAAGTCGTTAAGATTTATAGGCAATAACTAATGTCTATGCGAAGGTTCCTAAGCCATAAGCCGTCTCTGTGCAGGTTTAGCCGTCCCATAACATCTAGCAATCTAAAAGACATCGTCATTTTAGCTAATCAAGACTAGTACCCATGCGCTATGATTCTCTCCTCTGGGTCGAACGACTATAGAGACTATCACGTTAGTACATATCAGGGGAAGTCTGGAGATGCTGGACAATTAGGAATGAATATTGTAAAAAATGGAATGAAGGTAACAGGGCGCAGGTTTCAGAACTACTGGAAACTAAAGTATAATTGTCGAGCTTCAACTTCCCTTCAACTTCAAATGTTCAGGCCTAAAAAAAATGTTTGTTTCCAGTTACCCGACCGACCCTACCATATTAGGGCCAAAATTATTTTTGGTTTAATTTTGAGATTTTTTAAGATTTTTTCCTGAATTTCCATCCGTTTTTCATGTTTTTTCCCATTTTTCTTAATTTTCTATCTATTTTTCTACGGATCTTTCCCTTTACAGAGGTCTTAATTACAAACCCCAAGCTGCATGCTGCGATAAGAAATCTGAGAGAAGAGTACAACAACAACCTGTTCAAGTCTCCTCTGTATGCCTTCAGTGCCATGTCTGAGGAGATAGACCTTCAGAATGTCTACACACCACTGGACATCACAGAAACCCAAATGTATGGTGAGAAAAAGAAGTAAGTACACTTTAAATCAAAGTCATAACCATTGATTCATATGGGTCAATCCACTGAAAGTGGGCACTTGTCCATGGTAGAGGGTCATTTTTAAAAACTAAGAATTAGATCATGAAACTTAATTTTATTGATAGCCCTATATCTTGGCTCTTAGGAAAGGTTCATTCAAGTCACTAACTCCCAAGCGGTCAGTTTTTATTGCAAATATTCAAAATTATGAAAATGTAATGGGCGTGAGCAAAATGAATTCTTCTCTACATCACAGAAATATTTGTGAGAACTACATGATTTTCAGTTAGGATGTTTGACAAAAGGTCCCAAAGACACACTATGAAGAAAATAGGAAAAAAGATGGATATTTACAATACATAAGGAAATAATATGAATGTAATGGGCGTGAGCGTAATGGGCGTGAGCAAAACAACTTTCCCAGGCTTCAGACAGCAACTCAGCAACATAACCTCACCCAGAATTATTCTAGGCAATAAAAATAATCTAAGAATACTTATAGGATGCATTTGGAATGCATCAGGCCTGCCAACATGCTTGCAGTGCATTTTACTCACGCCCATTACGCTCACGCCCATTACGCTCACGCCCATTACATCTGTCAGTTAACCCCTCTTTTTGGCATAACCAAGGCATGTAGAGACTCCAGTCTTTTTTTAAAATGACTTATTAACAATAGATCTTCAAGTTAGACTGGTTGAAAGAAAGAAAACTTTGATAGTATTTGTCCTGGATGCAGAAATTTGAATGTAATGGGCGTGAGAAAAATGGACTTGAAAATACTTGAATATGTACTGCACAGTCATGCCT
This sequence comes from Acholoe squamosa, assembly GCA_949317995.1. Taxonomy (NCBI): domain Eukaryota; kingdom Metazoa; phylum Annelida; class Polychaeta; order Phyllodocida; family Polynoidae; genus Acholoe; species Acholoe squamosa. Next base: position 14,578,335 of record OX439042.1, read on the forward strand.
GCAAGTAGACCCTAAGTTTCTGTACCAGAAAATCCCCTATGATGACCCTAATCTTGGTGGGAAATAAGAAGATTGAGGGTAGTGTTTTAGTAAGCCTACCAGTGTACTTTCATTTTGCTCACGCCCATTACAGCACCTGTATTTGGTTATAGAAATGAACAGGGGAAAAGGAATGCCAACCAGAGCACCTCCAAACAACATGAAAATGTTAGATAGGACCCCCCACTAAAGAATAGATAAAATTATATTGGTCTGTTGCTGTTTGGCTTGGTGGTATAGACCCTGGAATGAGGTGGAAATTGAATAAAAAGGCAATTTTCGGCCATTTTTGAACTTTGGGCCACCATATCTAAAAAAATAGCAGGCCGACATATGTAAACTTGCCCTTCTTTTGAAGCCCAAGGTGTTTTCTTTGAAATGAAACCAGAAATAAGAAGAATGGTTACTTACTTCTTATTTTACAGCCCCCTGTATCCAAAAAAGACCAAAAAAGACCCAGGTGCCCACTTTCGGTGGATTGACCCATATACATGTATACCTGAGGAGCTGTGTATGACATCAGGAGGGCATTTCTCAATAATGCTAATTAACATTTTTAAGAAATGCGCTCCAGAACAACTGAGCAATTAAGACCTCACATAAGGTATACAGCCTGTGCGAGATGAACCTAGTGAGCCTCATCTATAAGCAAAGGTCGGGGTGTGTCTTACATTAGAAGATTTTAAACTGTAAAGCAGTACTAAAACGACCAAGATTCAACTCTACTCATCCTTGTAGGATAGGCCTGAGTTAGCGGTGCGCAATATGTGCAAAGTATATATTTTATGTGGGCAGTACTCTCCATTGTTTTCTATTCATATGTTTTCTGTTTTAGGAGTGTAGCCTGATTTCTTAATATGGTACGACTAAATCCACTGTGATATAAAAAAAAACCGTCATAATCAGAGTTGATAAACATATAGATAGAACTAAACGACCGTGGTGTACGAGGTGGTCGATCCACCACGAGGGAGTTGTCTCCCCCGAGGGCTAACGCCCTCGGGGGAGACAACTCCCGAGGGGTGGATCGGCCACCGAGGACACCAGGGGAGTTTAGTTCTATATTTATTTTATGTTTTTAGAGGTTTAAATAAGGAAAAATTATCAAAATCCGTTACCGTAGTTCACCGCACGAGCGCCGGTCCGCCATTTTGAATGTTTACACGCAGCCAGAACGAGGCTGCAGTGGTGGATCTGCCGCTGTGGTGGATCGACACACCTTACGCCACTGGGGGTGTGGCGATCGGCTCCGCAATGCTATCTCTACGGGAAGAAGTTATTCACATAAAATAAAAGTATAATGCACTACGACTGCTCTGCACAATCAGTACATGATGTAATAATTACATAGGCCTTGGTAGAACAGTCGTACCAGTGCAGTCAATCGTGACCACTTGATGCTTGGCTGTAATGGCATTAGGGCGAGGGATCCTACGATTTGAATGTCTCTTATCGTACCATCTTGAGAATTGCTTCACAGTAAAATTCGCTTGATTCTTTGGGTATACTAATCTAAAGTAAATGGCTCTTATTATTTCTTATTTAGTGTTAAAATACAGGAAGGCGATGTACTAAAAGATGGATTCCACCACAGGGCACTGACCCTGTGCACAGGAGATGCCGGCTCAGGGAAAAGCACCCTCGCCACTCGACTCACCTGGCTGTGGGCAAAGCAGGGGTTTGACACTTCTTGCTTCTTGATGAAGATCAAGGCTGTAATCTTTATAGAGCACACTGTTAAAGGAAGCAGTCTGAAAGACATCATCAAGAACTCCAAACCAGGGGATAAAGTCTACAAAGGATTGATCTGGGACCTGCTTAATGATGAGCCAGAAAATGTTCTACTGATTGTTGAAGCTTTGGACCAATTCAGAGATGAATCAGTCAAAGAAGCTCTTCAGTTTGTAATAAGCCGGGGAGAAACAAATGTGTTTATCACAGTGCGAACAGACTCTTCATGTTTAACGCCAGCATTTCTGTCTCAATTCAAACAACACATCAGGATTCATGGCTTCACACAGAACAATCGAGTTGATTTTGCCAGGAAGTTGCTTCAGGAGATGAACTGTAAACGAGATGTAGCAGGGCTCCTGGAAACAATTGGTGGAAAGCCAAAGTTTGAGGCCAACCCACTGAACATCATGCTTGCCTGCCAGTTGTATGCAGAGGGCACAGTACCTGATAAAGTACTAGATGTGTTAACGGAAGTGGAGTTGTACTGCAAGACTGAGGAAAGACTTGTTGAAAGAGAGCTTCTAAAAAGACAGCAGGTGAATGAGAAAGAGCTTATTGAAAGAAGAAGTGAAGCTCTAGAGAATCTACATAATCTTGCTGCGTTCATCATTTTGCAACAGAGGTTGACCTGTGATAATTCAGAGTATTCAGAATTCTTCAAAAATGAAATAGAAACACCTGCAAAGATTTTGCTACAAGAGAAACAAGGTTCATCTGCAACATTTGGATACCAGCATTACTGGATTTGGCCTCATCCTCGTCTACAGGAGTTTGATGCAGCGATGGCATTCGCAAAAATGGAAGATTTTAAAAGCAGTGAATTGCTTCAACTAGTTGTAACCAGACCTGACCTGAATCCAGTCACAAAGCTAGTGTCTGCACTACTTGGTAAGGATCGCAAATATGATGAAGTAGATTTTCTGATGAGAGCAACCATCATTCTTCAGGGCAATGCCATTTGCCAAATTCACCTCAGGGAAGACACAGGGTCATCTTGCCCATGTAAAAGGATTGCCCATATAAAACGTAGACTTAACCAGTTGGACATAGGAAAAGGGCTATTGGACAGAACTACAGGAGCGATTTGCCTTCCAGACCTTGCTTCAATCTATTGCTGCTGTGGGAGTGCCTTCAATGATAATATCAAACTGTTCCAGCATATTCAGTATTGCCTGAATGTAGGCCTTTCTACAGATCATCAGGAGATCTTCTACCAAGCAACACACTCAGTGCTTTATCCAGCCAAGGACAGGTGTGACATGTCTTAGTTAACTACTTTATTTGGTTTGATCCAAGTGATTCTAGCAAAATTCACGTATGAGGACGTATGACTATGGGTATTACCAATTCCAAGAAACTATTCGGTAAAACATACAATGGTCGTTTCGGTAGAGATGATCCAAAAGCACTTTATAATGGCAGCATCCACATTATACAGCATTGGAAGCAGCTTTTAAATATGCAATACAAGTGGGATCGACAATCCTAAATTGTCTATTAGCAGTGTGCTAATGCTACATATATTTTGATTTATTATTACATTATTTCAGATCTGACAATGGTACTGTACACCTTGTCCTGAACAATCCTAGTAAGTGGACTCAAGTCCTGGAGCGAGAGGAGTATTCCCATACTGCTGTTGTGGAAATTCATTTGGTGCAAGCATGGGCCAATAGATCGAAAATACCAGAACCGGATGAGCTACAGAATGCTGTTACTCAAATACTGGATGATGTGGTACCAGTGTTAATCCGAATTCACTGGTTTAGTACTGCAGGTTCACCACCAAGTAGTCTGGTATGCATTGTTAATGAGAGGAAATATCTGGTGCATTCCCATCAGAATGTGTGGATCATCTGGATAAGGTAAGAAATACTTCTAACACTATAGTACATTTGTGCCCTCCTCCCCCAAGTAAGAAGCTATCCATTGATAACGTCAGCAAAGCTGCCTTATTAATGGTTGATCAGATCACTATGATTGGAGGAATCTTTAATCAATTAGGACTTATCCAGGTAAATCTACATAGCAAATATCGAGATGGTATGTAACACTTCCACAAATGCATTATGTTTTCTTCTTGTAGTGGCCATGACTGGCAAGTATCTCAGAAGGCGATACATGGTGCTCCCCGATATGTCTATATCATACAGGCCCATGAAGACCAACTTGAAGTCATGGTCCACAGAATCGTAGACATACTGCATTTGGCTCCAGAATATCTTCAAGTGCCAAATTTGGTCATTCTTGTTGGAGACCCTTTGACAACGTCCTACTACGGTCCTCAACCTGAGGAGTCCCCATCAGATTGGCAGAATGCTATAATGCATATCGTGAAGACTGTTGTGCCTGAAAAGCTTACAATAGCCAGCTCAGCAGCTGGAATGCTAGAGAATGCAATCACTGAAGAGATCACTTAAATAAGGCAGACCTATGGATGCTACACTCTGATATATCTCCATGAGCGATCCATGGAATTTAAAAAAATGTGAGTAAACCGATTTGCAATAAATCAGGTGTTGGGGGTATATCTAGTTGCTGGACAATATTAACCTAGCATAGCATTGATAATCATTCCAGTTCTAAGATAAAGTAAGGAAGTCCGTATGATACTGCATGAAGTCCTCAAAGCTGTAAGCATGTGCTGCTCATTACTCCGAATAATTTGAATGAGAATTTTTATTTCCATTCCACACTGTGTTTAGATTTTTATAAGTATATTTCTGACAGGAAAAGCTGGCGCAGAGATGTAGCAGGTGTCCCAATAGACATCTACCAGAAACCTAATGGCTGTCTTGTTATAAGACCTCAATGTCTTACTGACATTCACAAATTGACAAAGAGTCACATCTTTTCTGCTGATGCAGAAGACGTACCTGAAGTCCAGTTGCTCGTACCAAAATGTGATGAATCATCACTACACATTCGTCTCAAAGGCTGCCTCAAGCACTTGGTGTCTTCCTGTAAAGTTGATGATTATCTCATCATCCAGAGCAAACCAAATGATGATGGGTCAGATATATCCTTCATGATGGTTGACAGTGAATCACTGTGCATTGGAGAGGAACACTTTCACGTCCGCAGAAAATATGGTACAGTCCAGATTCAAAGGTCAGTTATGTAACCATTTAAATTACTTTTGTAGGTACTGTTTCTGATTTTGCGAAACTTAAGGGCACATTTGGAATTAATTGAAACATGAAGTGTATACAAAGACAACAAAGCAATTTATCAAATCGCTATTACAGCGTAAAGCATTTGAATCATTAATTCCCTATCATTGTGATTTCAGATCTCGCACTAAAGATAAGGCTAAGGCTGTGATTCAAAATGGTGATGACCACATCTTGGTTAACGTACATCATCCTCAGGATCTGTATCTCATCACTAGAAAAAGGGAATATCTCAGGAAGCCAACAATGACTCTTCTTCTCAATGGCACGACAGATGAAGACAAGAAGCTTACTGTTGTCGCAACACAGCAGGCTGTGTGGCACAGCCTGAAGTTTTGGCAGCCCCAGGAACTGGTATTGGCAGGAATATCAGCTGATGTCAGTGAAATGCTTCAGTCTGATCCTGCTGTGGGGCAGCTAATGCAGCGCTGTGGCTTTAAGATTGTTCTTGATGATGAAAAAAGACTTCATTACAAGTGCATGTGAGACTTCAAACATTTTTCATCTATTCACTTTGATATGTAGTGGGAATGTTAGTCAAAGGCCTTTACCCACTCCCCTTTTTAAAAAAATACCTTTGTGTGGTTGGCATTTCTCAAGATGCGGGACTTGAGATTTCAAAGTCACCCTGGAAGGTTCCTGTACGAGTACATGACAGTTTCGTCAAAAAAAAGTGATCGTAATATTATGCAAAGTTGGAATACACATAAAACCAGACATCCTCAAAACAATCTTAACGTTGGTGTTTGTTTAGTTATCATAATGTCTCCAGTCATACCACCATAGAACTGAGTGTATTATTTCCACCCCCACTGTGTAAAGTAGTGCGTAAAGTAGAATCCATTTGGTACAACTAGCCTAGAGGCGTTCACGGGCTTCCCTAGCCCACTTAAAAGGGTCTATTTCTCCTCTTTCCTATCCCCTCAGGATGTGTGTGGTGCACATATGCGTGGGCACTGACACATTCCTCTGTTAAATTATCAACCTGTGAAGCACGGGATAGCCACTTAGTGCCGCTAAAGTGCTGTAAAACACAAATCAATCAATAGAGGCGTTCAGTGTCTTACTGGGACCTGGGTGTCTGTAGTCGGAACATATTTAGGTATGCCCTCCTGATGTTTAGATAGAGTCATGCAGATTTATGACATTTTCAATTTCAGATCAGAGATGAGTGACAGATATATACTGGAGGATATAGATGACTGTATCAAGATACAAGTCGATGACTTCTGGGGCATGTTGGATATAACCTGTCCCAATCGCTGCTTCAGGAAACCTTGGCTAACTGTCACCTTCAGAATCCCACCAGACTTGATCCACACAACCCCTGCAGAGCTACAGTAGGCTTTAATGTATATACTGCAGGTTTGGAGACCAAAGCAACTCACACTGGAGCAATTGACTGCAGCCATAGCTGAAACTTTCAATTCTACAGCGGCTGTCAGTGATTTCAGGGATAGGTGTGGCTATGAAGTAATGTCTGCCAATGACGATGGAGTCTGTTTCAGAGAACTGTAAGAATATGTGATGAGATTATTTGTGTGACCGGTATTAATGTTTAAGTGTTAAACTGATAGATTTATCAATTATTCCATGTGTAATGCAACAGTCACTATGCTCACACTTCATGATTTGGGAATACTCTACCACTATAGAGAGCGATCATGCTGACTCATCAGATATGTATCAATTTGATATGGTCTGTTGACCTGGCATAAAGATTTAATGTGTTTCTTGCTCATATAAAAGAAATTCATATCATCCATAGAATCATTACACAGTTTGTAGACCCATATAACAGTTCAGATTCCAAAACGTAAGCTCTTTTTTCATCTTCAGGTTTGAATTGAACCAGGTAAATGACACCATTTACATACGGGTGTCAAAAATTGAGAATGTGATGTCTGTTGTATGTAAAATGGAATACATTAAGAATCAGCTACTGACAGTCCACTCCACAGACACAGATGGGACAACAGATACAGATATACAACTTGTTTTGTGTCATCTTCTCAAATCATGGCAGCCGGTCGAGTTGCTAGTGGAAACCTGTCTACACAACATCTTCCACCCAAGCATTGTCACTGAGATTGCCGTCAAGAATGGTTATGACGTCATATCGAATACCATAGATCACCTGTGCATGTGAGTCCTTGTCTAAATTGTTTCTCATTTAATCTGGAATTTTACCCATGAGGGCCAGTCGTGTATCAACGTATCCATACATGACTCCAGCACTGGTAAGTCCAATGCTGCATTGATATGACTCGACCAACCAGAGGGCTTATACATTCTGCAATGCCAGGATTGTATTTATACATTCTACTGAAGTTGAGGGTCAGTCCCTATGGAAAAACAATACATATTCTGTGCTTGCTTGTCCAGGCAAGATGTCGTAAAACCTCCCACGGCTCATATGCATGGATACCCCTTGGACTTGGTGCACCTTATAGAGGATATCATAAGTTAGGGGGTGCCTTATATTTTGCTTAGAACAATATGTATTCTTTTCATCGTTGTACCACATGATTGTGAGTAACTAATCTCTTATGGGAACAGGTCACTGACCTTATAATGATAATTCTTGACTCTGATGTATGTTCAGTTGTATGAATTTGACTATTTACAGCAGACACAAACTACACGCAACCTGGCCAAGCTATGCCGCAGGAGTAGTCATTGCTTCCAGTATGCTTTTGTCATTGGTTGTCCCTGGAGATGCCCTTCCTGCACTTACGCTATTTGCAATATGGTCAAAGGTCTTCTCCCGGCGTACTGAGATGTGGAGATGGTGGTGGTATATGCTACCATTTGTGATAATGCTACCCAGGGAGGCAGTCAGCGGAGCGTTTGGAGAGTTAACAAGCTGGAGACAGTGGTTGATAGCTACAGGAGGAACAGGGGTAGTGACATCATGGCAGAATGGATGGGGGAGACCGCGTGTGTGGTTGGTGGGTGCAGCTGTAGTCATTGCAGCAGGAATGTGTCAAGAGGGTTGGTTCAAGCTCCTTTATTGGGTTCTAAGACTGAGCATACCAGAAGCACTTCCACTGTCAACAGCAGGTCCAGGCATGGTGATGGCATTTTGGCTTATTGTTAAATATGGTAGCAAACCACTTCTACAGGACAACATACAAATCTGGACGTGGCCATTAGTCAATGAAGTACTGTTGGTTAACAAGATGGGAACAGGTCTCCTATCGCGTTTGACGAGAATCCTATTGATAGTAGCTGTGTTGAGCTCCTGTCTACCTATTACCGAGGACTCCTGGTGGAGCTGGGTAGCATTCACGTGTGTGGTGGCAGCTGTAGAGGCAGCAGGCTTTTACAAGATCAGCTGTGGTGTCATGTATATAACAGAAGTGTGGTATACGGGACATACAATAAGCAGCCTCCAGCTCCCACCATTTCTGTACTATAGCCTACAGACCTACAGGACTGCATTCCTGGTGCTCTATTTGACATTACGTTGGTCGGAGGAGCGTCCTGACTGGCAAGCACCAGGAGGCTGGTTCAATGTACAGTGGGTATTTGTAAGGCACCAGTTTGTGATGTTCATGTATGTCAGTAGCTGTAATAATACCTGGTTCTGGTGGCTGTCATTGCCTGTGGCTTTGTGTTTGGATTGGTACCAAGGCAAGAAGTATCAAAAGTGGTTAGCCAACTTTCCATAATAGTGCTAAGCATGTACTACAGAGGGATTGTCACATAACTAATATTTATTGACTGTTGTTGAAAACAATTTAGCCCTTAAAGATAGGCATGATAAAAGTTAACTGTTTTATCTCTCACCCATCGATGGCTCTATAGAGGCTTTCTGTACTTTCTGGACAGCATGTATTGGATGATGATCAATAAAATGCTACCGTGTCTACCGTCATCAGTAGACATTCTACCTGTATTGTCATATCTGGATGTGCTAATAATGGTACAACTTAAGGGCAAGACCTTGAGTAAGTTGATAATGTAGTTGTATTTATTCCAGCATATTGTACAAAGTCTTAATGGTTACTAGTGTCTATGAAGGCAGCCTATGCTGGTCTGAGCGTACAGGTAGGACGCAGCCGGCAGGTAAGTTAGCAACTAGGGTGACCCCTATGAGCGGTATGTGGAACTATGGGGGGTGTGTGTGTATACGGTGTACACGTAGCACAATGTATAGCGATAGAAATAGGTATAGAGACTTTATCATGTATATAAAGCTAAAAGATGTCCATATGTAACAGTATGACAATGAAAAGGCAGTGGATATAAGAAATATGAATTTGTTTGAAGTAAATGTTGATAGATACACATCGTTTACATGCCTAGATATTATATACCCGAGTTAAAATATTTGTTTTAGCGTGTGCGCTTTAAATAGTATTGAAGACAAATGTTACCACATGTCTGGATCTGGTTCTGCTACCGATAATCTCAAATAACTCTAGATTATTATTAGCTTGATATACTAGGAATAGGAAAATGCAAGAATTCCTATGTTAGTTTGCTAACGGCATGTCTGTCTGGAATAAATCCAACTGCATTATGAACTTACTCAAGGTCTTGCCCTTAAGTCATTGTATAGCCATTTTAAGTGTAAAGGGCTTAACTATAGAAATGATTGGAGAAAACATATTATTTTATAATGTTACATATCTAATGTCCCTCTGCTGATTTATCTTCAGGATTCTCTGGACATATTAAGGGCATCTATACAAACACTTTTAAAAGAGAAAACTAGGGGGTCACAGTTGAAATGAAAAGTTCTAAATTCTTTTTAATGAAACATATTCCCTTAAATATAGGATCCAATGCATATTGAAGCGTTAAATCCACTATGACGCACGGCTAATGCGTCAGCTATGCGTCTGTTTTGGGGGCATTCGCATGCGTCTCGGCCGTGCGTCTGGTCGTGCGTCTTCGAAAAATACTCAGCTTCATGGGTCTGCGTCTACAGACGCAGACGCATGAGTCGCTTCCACTGGCCGTGAGTGTGCGTCTACAGCAGACGCATGGGAGACGCAGGCCTGAAACTACTTCCACTGCGCATGCGTCTGTCTGTGCGCGTGGTCACGTGACCTCTGTTTGGGTCTTTGTCAGAGAGGAAAGTCTGTGGTGTTTGGAAATCTTTCCTTCTCGAAACATCATGTCACGCAAAAGAAAACAGGTTGAGATGGAGGCACAGGCGCAGTCTATAGAAGAGGAAAGTCTGCAGAATCTGAGGAACCTGGCAGCCTATGTCATCATGGATGATGACTTGGATGATGACTACATTTTGCGTAACCACAAGGTGCAGAGGTCACACATGTTTTGGATGCACCCATATCTGCGTTCAAGGAAGGAGGAAAGGATGAAAAGATCCCTTGCCAGGCTGGAAGAGGATTTCCTGAGGGTGAGAAATTTTTATGCTGTTTTACCCGTACATTTATATTCATTCCCATGTCACAGGTCAATGTCTACATAAGGCCTAGTCTCATGCCTCTATTATTTTTTATTTTCATGGAATTAAAACATATCAATAAAAATAATTGGCTATGTGCTGAAAAACAATTTCAGAAGCACACTCATGAGATGGAGTGTATATGGACCCCTATGTAAAAAAGAGTCATCTCTTTATAAACCAGATACCTAAAAAAATACATTTTCTGGCTTTAATATATTTTTTGCCTTATTTCCAGCTTGGTTGCATTTCTGAGTTCAAGAAGACCACACGCATGTCACCAGAGGTGTACAAGGACCTGCTAGAGATGGTGCGACCGTACATCACATACCAGGACACATCTTTCCGTGATGCAGTCACAGCTGAGGAGAGGTTGAGCTTGACTATCAGGTATCTGACACGAGGTAAGAAGTTTGAGTCTGTACAGACACAAAAGTGTGAAATTTTTCCTTCTCGTTTATATCTTGTTCAAAAACAGAAGAATACATTTTGTTTTATTTATGGCCAAAAAGTTGTGAGTTGCTTAACATAAAAATAATTTAATTAACTTTACACAATATTTCAGTCAATAGTTTTTAATTATGTGTTTTCCTCTCCAGGAGACAGTGTTACGACTCTTCACCAGGGTTACCTGGTAGGTGAGTCAACGGTGCTACCCGTGGTGAGAGACACTTGCAAAGCCATCTTCAGAGCCTTGCATGAAACATACTTGAAGGTATGTGTCTTTAGACTAACTTTATGATCCCCCCCAAAATAAAAAAAAAAAATTAAAGGAACCACTTTAACACTGTCTGTGACATGATAATAGACCTTTCATTCCATATAGAAATCTTCTATCAAAAAAAAATTCCTGAAGTATGAGTGTGCGAGTAAAAGAATTACCCTTCTGCAGAAGCACAAGTCAAAGCCTGCTTCTATCTGACTGTAATTTTGTTTTTTATGTTTCAGCCGCCTACCACGAGGGATGACTGGTTAGCCATAGCCAAAGGGTACCATGACAAGTGGAACATGCCACATGTACTGGGTTCTTTGGATGGGAAGCATATCCGCATAAAGAAGCCAAAGAAGTCTGGTTCGAACTATTACAATTACAAAGGATATTACAGCATAATTCTGTTTGCCTTAGTAGATGCAGACTATAAGTTCACATATGTGGATGTCGGAGGGGAAGGTAAAGCATCAGATAGCACTATTTGGAAGTACTCCTCTTTTGCTCAGGATATTGATGCCCCAGGTAACCCCCTTAATGTGCCAGAACCCTCAACTTTTCCAGGCTTCAACAGGGAGTTGCCCTATCATTTTCTTGCTGATGACGCATTCGAGATGAGTGAGAGACTTATGAAGCCATATCCCTCCACCAAACTCACCCCCCAGCAGAGGATATTCAACTACCGCCTGAGCAGGTCTAGACGGTGTGTGGAGAACGCCTTTGGGATCCTGGCCACTCGTTTCAGGATTTTCCGCCGAGAAATAGAAATGGCTCCAGAAAATGTGGACATTATAGTACTGGCATGTGTGGCTCTGCATAATTACCTTAGAACAGTGGCCCCAGGAGTATACCTTCCGAAGGAAGCTTGCGACTGGGAGGGGAAAGACTACAAACAGCACAAAGGTCTGTGGCGTGCAGAGAAGGTCCTCCCAGGCGGAAAGCCTACTACTGTACGCAACCGATCAGACAGGGTCAAGATAATGAGGAACAATCTCGCGGGATGGTGTCTGACCAAGGAGGGAGAACTTCCAAAACAGTGGGACGTTATTATGCAACATGACTTCTACTTTGAGCGCTAAGTGTGAACCCCGGAGTCTATGAACTTTAGTGTGTGGCCAGTAATGACAATGTCAGAGCTATTTCCTTTTCAGCTAAGTAAGTCATGTACACTGTGGTTCATGATATAAACTTATGTATGTATATCAGTCAGATAGAAAAAAAGAAATACTATGATTAACAACAAAAACATTAACCTTTATTAAAGAAATTAACAAAAGTTCTTGAACTGGAATATACTTTGGCTTAAGACACTTTTCTGATACGTGTGTAGGCTTCTCCCTTCTTTGAGGCAGGATATATCGAACTCTAGCCCTGGTAAGTGAACAAACATGAACCCAATATATATATGTATATATATATATATATATATATATATATATATATATATAAATATATTTATCTGTCTTTCTGTAAGCATAGAATAAATTATTTATCTTGTTCTTCAGAACCCGTATGTGTTTAAATTAGTCATGAGATCTTGATCCTTGATGGAAAGTCTTAAGAAAGGCACCTGTGTTCGGGAAGCCCTATATGTCATACGTGTACACTTTTAGTTTGTAGACGCTGATTGTACTGTCATTTAATATATAGACGCTCAACTTTATAAGTTAACTCCTACAGCATCGCAAGAACAAAAAATAAAATATCATAAGTTAGAATCATGCATCATTCATCTAAAACAAATTGTTCTTGAGCACGAACTGTAAAAACTTGGATAAATACTAGTCATAGTATCATAGTAACATAAGACATGAACATGTAATTTTCCATATTAAGCACCACGCCAGGCTTTCTTGCACAATTATATAAATAAAAAGTTCTTTTCCTTTTTCATACAAAATGTTCAAACAAATTTCTCTTGTTGTGTGTTATTTGAGAACTTCCGTCTTTTATATATAATCATCGTGGACGACAAACATGAATTAAGTTCACTTAGAAGGCCAGTCCCCGTCTAAAGCATCATACGCCATGTTAGTGACATGACGCATGAACTTCCTTTGCAGTTTTGGTGACATCTGCTCTACCTGTCTGACCAAAGAGTCGGCCCACAGTTGGGCATCTGATGAAACAGGGTCTGAGGTAAGAGGCTGACTTATGAGTTTGGGTTTAGACAAGACTTCGACCATTTTTTCTAGGTTTTCGGATTTTTTTTCCATCATCCTCAACACCGGGTCGTTCTTGGCCTTCTCAGCTTTTTTTTTTCCAGCTCAGCCTCACGGACCCGACGATGTTCAGGTCCTTGCTTTGTGTACCAATTTGCAGACGGGTTTTCCACACCATAGTCAGTAGACCTGTCCTCCATGGAAGACTCACCCCCATGCAAGGAGGTGTCCTTTCCTGTGTATGGTTGGTAGAGAGAAGCTCTATGGGATGAGCCATCCTCAGAATAATGCAGGCCAGATTTCACTTCTGCTTTGCTGAACAACCTATTGTACCTATCCAAGGCTGTTTCCTGGCCCTTACCTTTGTGTGAGGTGTGATGCAGCCCTTTGCCTGCACCTTTCACAGTGTCTTTTGAGGTAGAAGCTAAAGGTGCTGTATCCTTGCAGCTGGATGATAGTCCCGACTTAGTAGGCTGACTCTGTTTCTTCTGTGGATTGTGTGGACTCAGACGCTTAGATCGGTCTGCTGCTGCCTGCGTGCCAATGTGTTGGTTTCTGCTGTAATGTTTTTTACTGGGCTGGAACACAGGACTACCCTCATCATCTTCCTCTTCCTTACCCTCACCCTCACCATCTCCATCACCTTCTTCCTCATCTTTATCCAACTCTTGAGCTAGTTCTTCTTGTTCCTGCTTCACCTTCCGGCGCTTAGGCTGGAATTGTATGTGAGACGTCTCCAAGATCTCGTCAGTCTGAAAAAAAAAGAAATTTATGCCCTATCTGTCTAACATTAATAACCATTACATCTTAATCCATCATGAGCCTAAAAAACAACCTATACAGTGACAAATCAAGAGTAAAAAGAAGGGACCTATTTGTTTTCACCAGTTATGCAGACATTATTATTATTTTCATGTTATATATATAAAAGAACTCAATTGATAATTTTTGGGGGGAAAATAGAATTACACATAAGGGTGTGCACATTAAAGACTCATCTAAAAGTTATAAACTAAAGCACACTCTTACCTCTAAGTCTATAGGCTGGGAAGCTGTTCCCTTTGACTTCGGGGTAGATGTGAAGGTGGCCTTCCCGGGGCTGCGTCCAGAGTAGGTGTTGTAGGTTTCGTTCTGGTTCAAGTAACTTCTTAAGAACCCGACCAACCTGCATATCTCCTTCTGTCGAGGGGTTCTACCTACAGCAGCTGAACCACTTTTACCAGTTTTCAGTATCTTGGAATACATATTTCGGAGACTCCTCATCCTGATTTCGATTTTCTTTGCTGGAAAAAGGACAAGCAATATCTTGCAGCAAGATGTTTGTATAAAATGAAACAAATTATTTTTTAATTCAAATACTTTTGTTTTGAAACTGTTAACCAAATACTTAAGGTCCATTTTTTATTTAATAGCCTATGTTAAGAATTGAGTAAGAAAAAAGTATAGGATTAAAAGAATGATGAAGTAATTACTTACGTGGAACCTTAAGAATAACTGCCATTTTGGCGTAGATCAAATCCTTCACAGATGCCACCCGATAGCCATTAGCCCTCATATCATAGAGAGCTCTCTCCTGTTCCCACAGCCTGCAGAGCGTCTCCTCACGGGTAGGGTCTTCTGTCCACCAAGTTTCCATGTCCTTGTCTTCAAATTTCAGGTCAAATTTGGATGGAGTCATTTTCAGCATAGTGGATTGCAGGTTGGCTAGGTCCTCTGCGTCTTGGTCTACCTCATCACCGTCTTCGTCTTCTCCCTCTTGATCCTGGTCTAGAACTGGATGTTTGTGTAATCACCTTCACCTTTGAAGAGAAAAAAAAAGAAAGAAATTCAATGAAACACACACAGACTTTGCTTAACCTTTTCTTAAAAGCCAACAGAAATAACTAACAGGTAGGTTGGGAAACAACAAATTAATATTTTGCATAATGTCTTTCATGGATAGCTACTGTCATCAATATTAGGGTCCAGACTCAAACTTATAACTCACCTTCCATAGTACCTTGAGATTGGTTAAAGACATCTTCCATCTCTTCCTTGGTTGGATTGTCCTCGCTGTCGACTTCTAGCTCGTCCTCCTTGGACTTAGCAGCCCTATTGCGGGAACGTTTGGATTTTGGCATCTTAGGCAGAAGGGACTGCGATTGAGTGTCTGACTCACCCTCTCCTGACTCTTCTGGCAGTCTTTCAAACTGCAGGGATTTACTAGATTTATGCCGTTTAGTTTCTTCTCCGTGAACAAGAATGTCTTCTATCTGGGCCTTCAGATGAGGGGAAATGCGCGCCTTACCTCGACCTCTCACAGACTTATCACACTGGGGGGTACCAGGAACATTCTCTTCATCGGTCTCGCTGTCCTCTTGTACAGAGGCAGAAGGTGGAGTCGACTTCTTAGGCCTACCCCTCTTCTTAGGAGGAGGGAGACCCACCCGAGATTTTGGTTTGCCGACCTTCTTAAACCGCGGGGAAGTTCTAGTAGGCAGAGGAGCCGCCTTCCTTGCCTTTAAGGGAGTGCTAGAAGAACCAACCTTCTTCTTTCCTGCCTTCTTTGTGTCTTGTAGAGGCGGGGAGTCTGTAATTTCATCTATTTCTTCCTCTTTGGAGGCACGTTTCGTCCGACGGGAAGCCATTTTGGTTCTCTGTTTGTACGGACAGACTAGGTCACATGATACGTTCAGTACAGTGGCGCCGACGTGCGTGAAGGAGAGGAACTACAAGTTGTGTTTGTCTAACACTAGATGGAGCGGCCTTCGGCAGACGCACAAGCAGACGCATGGGAAATATCTAATTGCTTTTGATATTTAAAAACAGACGTATACGTCTGTTTGCGTCTGACTCTCATAAGTGAGTTGACGCACGCATGACAAAAATCTGCTTCCACTAATGCGTCTGCCTTGCGTCTGTAGACGCATGGAGGACGCATGGGAGACGCATGGAGAGTGGATCCAGACTCAACCCATTGCGTCTGTCCTTTTTTCCCATAGTCTGACGCATGAGACTGCCTCCACTGCCTCTGCGTCAAGCTCATGCGTCCATTTTCAGACGCACGCATGGCCTATGCGTCGTAGTGGATTTACCGCTTCAGACAACCAATAAATGTCTTTTATATAGGAGAAATAGTTAGCAATTGACTGCAAAAACCTTTTCCATAGGAGAATAGACCATTTAGAGTGAGGAATCAAGTTGAAAGAGTACCATTGATAGGTTTTGATAGTCACGATCAGGTGGCTTCTGTGTTAGTGGGCGCATTTACATTTGATAATAAACACAAAGTTTAAGTTAATTATGATTATAAGTACATAAAACAGAATAAACTAGTCACTTTTACAGAAAAATCATATTACCTTATGTAGAAAGGATGAATTTTGAAAGTTATGGATAAATGCTATTAACAGTGGAGCCTGCAGCGACCAAGAGGGTTGGCAGGAATGTGTAGGGTGAAGAAGTAGGTCAGAAAATCTTGCATGTCTAGTAGTAGGGGTTGCAGGACACCAATTGACGGAAGGTGGCAGAAGTAGACACTTTGTAGCTCCACACTGAAGGGTGTTGTACAGTGATTATTGGTCTAAAACCTGACAATGGGTAGATAAACCAGGCATCAAATTAATCCTTAGGATGTATTTCTATTGATTTGAGTGTTATTTGGGCTGATATTTCAGGGTAAGTTGATTGGGGTGCACAATTTATTGCAATCATTCAATGCAAAACCCACAAATCTGAGTATGTCCGCACTCCATGGCCAATAGAGGAAAAGTTAATCACATTGTATCACATCTCATGGCCCTAAATTAATGGGAAAAATGTGTGCCTACAAGAAAATAACAGTGGCTAAGCCCAGAAATGTGCACAAATATTTTATTTTCGCCCATATGCTATATAAGCCAACAGTGAGAAAATAATTAGGTCCTGCAGCCTAGGTATAACATGGAATCAGTCTCGTAGTGTACGAATTGGAGTTGAAATGTGCATGCCAATCACCGTACCCAGCCAAGACGGAGCCAACGTCTTGCCCCAGATAACAGATGCCGTCAAGGCCCCAAAAATCCCAAAAGAATATCCGCAAGAATAATTTCTGCACCCGCAAGAATTATTTGTGTACCCGCAAGACCTGGAAGAATATTTGTGTACCCACAAGAATTATTAATGCACCCGCAAGAATGTTTGTGCCCTTGCAAGAATTGTTTGTGCACCTGCAAGAGTTATTTGTTCATCGGCAAGAATGTTTGTGCAGCCACTAGAATATTTTTTTCTGGCGAAATAATTATTTTTGGTATGTCCTATTAGGGGCTCCGTAGGGCTCAGCCTGAGGGGGCACCCAACAATCTGGAAGGACGCTGTAGCCTTCACCATCAGAACCAAATTGATAGTCATCAGACTAATCACTGAGACGTTGGATGACTTACCTGATTGTGGTATAGTTTTGCACCCTAGCCTTAACTTTCTGTGTGTGGGAAAGACTAGATCTGTCCCAGCTGTGGGTTAAGGGCACAGTCAAAGCTGCATTTCTTTTCATCTCTACTCATCAATACTGCGCTTATGTATCACTTGGCAATAGGAGGTGTAGATGCTCCTGAGCTGTCGGCGAGAGGCATGAATGCAGTACATGCAACTACGTTCACCAAGGTTGCATTCGCAAACAAATAAATGGCATCATGCCTTAAGTACTTTTGATTTTAAAGCTATTCCAATACCAAGATACATTTAGCTTCTTCTCTTTGTTTGGTGTTGTTTCTTGTTTTATTTTTTTCATTTTGATTTCATCAACTTCTATATGGGTAGTACAACGGACCTTGATATATGGTACATTATACGACCATCGATTTTTAATATATAAGTATGATATATTCTAGCGAAAGGGGAACTTAAATGTACTATGACAGCCCCCTTTGAACTGTACAATTAACAGTGGAGCCAATTTTGATGAGTCCGACACAATAATGTCTAAAATGTATGAATGTTAATTTTGAAAGAGGGACAATTTCTAAACTTGTGAAACCTGTTTATTTCATCATCTTTTTGAGTATCACAGTCTTATAAAAGTAAACCACAGGAAAGTAAAATAGTTAACACACACATATCAATACAAAACTCGATAGCTCACAACATGTTCAATTCTTAGGAGAATTCTGTCGGGTTATAGATCAATGTAAAAAAGAAACTGTTGTATGTAATAAATATTATAAAAAAAAATTCATTATCATGCAATTTTGTGGGATGGTAATTCATATGTCATGTATCAACCATCTTCAAAGTGACACTCATCATTAGAGAGATTCAATTCATGCCTTGACTTGATGTTATGCCATCCTAAAGATCAGATTAGAGTACATTTGGTTGGGTTTTTTTTTCTATTCAAATCGATACTTCTTATTGATTAAGTACATAATTATGTTTACAATTGCCACTTGCTATAGGCAAATTTCTTGAATAACTATGTGCAATGAACTATTTGGTCTACACAAGCAAGACACAGCCATGATCCACACATTATATAATTATGATCTGAGCTACAGAAACAGATTATCAATAGATAGTCATCGATATGGGTCAACCAATATAAACAACACTATTTCATCTTCTGATAATCCTCTGTAAATGTCAATTGTGCTTCACTTAAATACAAGCAAGAGACTGCAAACAACACACAATGCATATATAAACGATTTAAGTCACCGGCCTTTGATCATTAATGTCTGTTGTTTCTTTATATCAACCTATAGAAAAGAGCTTGAAATTGCCAAGCAATCGTTGTCGTGCCAATGTTGAATAGTCCTGTCTTCATCTGATCAATATCTAGTTAGCCAAATATGCTTTCTAGCTAACATCAGACATATTGAATCTGATCTCTCTAGGTGAGTAGGCGACATTGACACCCTGTTTGGATGTCTGGGAGACCGCGCTGTCCTCAGAGTGATATGGTGGGGGTGGGGGATCATCGTACTGAGCTGGAGATGGTGTACCTCTTGGAGTAACCTGCAGTGGCTTGCTGTCCTTCTTTCCACCACGGCTCAGGCTAAGGCGGCTCTTCCAGCTCTTGGCGCTTTCTGATGACGCTGGGGTCTTGGCACGTTGGGCGGCAGCAGAGCTGGGTGGGGTGACGTTGGGAGTGGAGGTGCGGTTAGAGAGGAGACCAGTGGTACTACTGTTCAGGTTGGGGCTGCTGCTGGCACTGTCCTCTGTACTACTGAAGGACGTGTCCTGTTGGGCCCTACCAGCAGGATTATGGGATACCATGGACGCAGCTCGGCTGGGCAGAAGTCCTGATTGGCTGGTAAACATTAGTGAACCCTCCTTACGTGCTGGCTCTGGTGAAGCAGCTACTACGCCACCTGACGACTCTGTGTGGAAAAAAAATGTTATCATATTAGTAGATACAGCGCAAGCATTAATTACCATTACAGAAGCAACCTTTTCTTTGGCTGAGTGATAAAAGAATAAATTCAGAGTTGAGTTGTTTTGGTGACAGCCATTATAATGTGTAGATATCTATTGCACGTGTCCCAGTACAAATGAGAGCTATAAGGATAGATACTAACCAATGAGATAATGTCCTGCATCTACTGCTTTAATTCCTACGGGGCAACTAGTTCCTATGTGACAACTCCTATCAGTGATAACGTACTGTATAAAGCCTAGATAACCGCTGTGCCCTCTGCATGTCCTCCCTCAGCATTGACATACGTTATTTCCCCTCTATCTTTTCTCATTTCTGAACCGAAGCTTTTCCGGTTTTAAACCTGACTGCTCCTTTATTTCATTGTAATCAGATCTATGGCAGTCTTGTTAAATAAGTATTCCATCACGCACCTGTATTGACTTTCCCGAGCAGTCCCGGTGCACCCCCGGTATGCTGTATTAATCAGGGCAATAGCCAGACCTGGTACAAACCCTATTCTTCCTATGCTACGCACAGCCGGTACTGCCAATATATGTCTACTGATGTCTCTGTTTTTTTGTTTTTTTTCATGTATTTCTACTTTCTGCAAATGTTAAAGTATGCCCCTTCTAGTTATTGGATGTGCGTCCGCATTGCCAACCCGAACTGCACATCCAGAATGGTTTGTGCATATGGGTAATGACAATATATACTTACTGCTTGTCAGTTTCCCACGTTTGATGGCACAGATGACAATGATGACGACGACGAGGATGACACCCACAGGGATGCAGATACCGAGCACTAGAGCCAGGGTTATGTCTGCTGGTAGAGCCTGTGAAAGGATGGGGGAAAGAAGATAGCAATTATTTCTAGTAAATGACATAAGATGATGAATTCAAATCTTATTTCATGATTTATGAGTGGTATTAATGAATTATTTGACGCACCATGGATACCTATCCATAATTTTATACTACAATTATATGGGCACATAATAATTATTTCAGGCATCTCTTCACTTATGTCCCTGCACTGATTCAATGATCCTCTTTTATGAGGTTAGTACCAAATTATCAAATGATTTCAATGGGTTGTGCCAGTTGCGATTGTAGCATATTTTGGGGCGAACTGTCAACTATGTAACATAGAAGAGACCTTTGATACTTTTGATCATACCTTGGTTGTGGAAATTGATGTTAGGATAGAAACGTCTTAATTCTGGAGTAGGTGTTGTACGGAGGGGAAGATTTGCCTTAGCTTGGGAGTAGGTGTTGTCAGGAGGGGGTAGAAGGGCCTTACATTGGCAGTAGGTGTTGTCAGGAGGGGCTAGAAGGGCCTTACCTTGGGAGTAGGTGTTGTCAGGAGGGGGTAGAAGGGCTTTACCTTGGGAGTAGGTGTTGTCAGGAGGGGGTAGAAGGGCCTTACCTTGGGAGTAGGTGTTGTCGGGAGGGGGTAGAAGGGCCTTACCTTGGGAGTAGGTGTTGTCCTCCTTACCTTGGGAGTAGGTGTTGTCAGGAGGGGGTAGAAGGGCTTAAATACCTTGGGAGTAGGTGTTGCCGGGAGGGGGTAGAAGGGCCTTACCTTGGGAGTAGGTGTTGTCGGGAGAGGGTAGAAGGGCCTTACCTTGGGAGTAAGTGTTGTCAGGAGGGGGTAGAAGGGCCTTACCTTGGGAGTAGGTGTTGTCGGGAGGGGGTAGAAGGGCCTTACCTTGGGAGTAGGTGTATTCTGGAGGGGGTAGAAGGGCCTTACCTTGGGAGTAGGTGTTGTCAGGAGGGGGTAGAAGGGCCTTACCTTGGGAGTAGGTGTTGTCGGGAGGGGGTAGAAGGGCGTTACCTTGGGAGTAGGTGTTGTCGGGAGGGGGTAGAAGGGCCTTACCTTGGGAGTAGGTGTTGTCGGGAGGGGGTAGAAGGGCCTTACCTTGGGAGTAGGTGTTGTCGGGAGGGGGTAGAAGGGCCTTACCTTGGGAGTAGGTGTTGTCGGGAGGGGGTAGAAGGGCCTTACCTTGGGAGTAGGTGTTGTCAGGAGGGGGTAGAAGGGCCTTACCTTAGGAGTAGGTGTTGTCAGGAGGGGATAGAAGGATGTGCCGTTGACCATTAGTGTTGAACTACAGCTGAGGACCACATTATGCCATGATAGGGCAGGACATGACTGAATGACGTAGCTTCCCAGGTTATTCAGTGCCGTGCTGACGCCTACCTCCGTACCACTCACCACGAAGCCAATGGTGTAGGGACCTGTATCATTACAGTCATTACAGATTGATTAGACCAGAAGCTTAAACATTCATGCTGAAATCCCCTGTAACTGGACCTTTTGAATAAATGTCATGGCCTATTCTGGTTATGGACATTGATGGTTGGTTATTACAAGCACTGCAGGCTCCATGGTTCTATATGCTAAACCGAAGAGTCTGCATGATGCCCCAATGCAGTACTGGCATGGTGAGTAGACACGCCAGTACTGCATTGATCCATCATGTTGACAAAGGGACATGGACCTATGCACTCCTGAAAGGGTTAAGGAAACACTAGCATAACCCTGTGAAAGGATATGCATAGGTCCCTGATTCCATAAATGTATACAACACTATGTCTGGCCTCGAACTTAAATAGGTTAATAGATATTGCTTAACTATTTTGAATAGTTTTCGGAAGAAAAGGAATTGAAGCCAATTTAGTTGGCACATAGATCTATATATGTAACAGCAGCATACCCATTGTGTGAAGAAATGTCTGGGCATTTGGGGGCCACATGAGAAAAGGTTCATGTCCCTTTATTTTCACGATCATGAGAAACTCACCAGCACTGCACTGGTTAGCATACTCGTGTTACCCTTGAGGTTCAAGGTTAAGCTTAGAAGAATGACCAATGGTCACTTTGATTTGAATAAATTGAATTATGATAGAAATGAGACGATTGATAACACATACCTGTGCCTGATATGGTAATGTGGGAGATAACAGAGTCAGGTCCAAGCTGTGACTGAAGCTGATTGGCAAAGTGTGCTCTAAATGCCTCAGGCTGCAGTAGGACAGTGCTGTCAGCATTAAGGGTGATGGACAAGGTGGCCGATGTCTCCTTAGTGGGAGGCACATAGCTAGCAGGTACAACATGAACAATGGCCTGTGCCTGGAGCCCATAGCCAGCAGGTTGGGAGGCCACCGATACGTCCACTGGGAAGTAGCCAGTCTTGTCCAGTGTGATGCTCTCTGAAGATGTCAAGCCGGTGTTGTTAAGACTTCCAAACAGGCTACCGCCCAGGTTGGCCACAAAAGCAGGGTGGAGCAGCATGGTGTATGTCCAGGTATGACCCTATGGGTTAGAGAATGGTTGTAAAGGTTTTAATTGAAATATCATGTGGAATTCATTTAGTGGAATAATTTCATAGAGTTGACAGCAGGGTTACTCTCATTTATCTTTGAAATTGATTTTCCCTGACTAGGCTACAGCTCCTGGTATCTGAAGTCAGCCTACTCTTTCGAATGTACTTAGGCATATCGGCCTTTAAGCTGTGCTTAAGGAAAGGTGACTCTTATAGGGAAATATGGTATGTCTTAGATCATTTAGCGTGCTGGTATTCAAGGACGCCATGTGAGATAAGTATAAGCATTAGATTGCCGTTGTATTCATTGATATGAAATACAATCTTGTTTTGTTAAATAGGGTGTGATGTTGAGATGTACTTTTGGGCAGTATTTAGTTTATATTCTAGTTTGAAGACTGACCAGACGCCCAATATACCTGCCCTCCTGCCTCCAAAATCGTGCCATGGAGCTCAGGCATGCAGGGTGAAATTTAAAGCTCAAATGAATAGGTAGCACACCTACCTTCCAGCCTAGGTCAGTAACAACAGATCCACTGGGATCTTTCACAGTTAGATCAATCTGGAAATTTGTATTGATGGTAGCGCTATGTGCAACTGATGCATGTAGAGTGAGTGGACGCTTAGTTATGACGACAGGAGTGGGCGACACTATACGTGCTATCTTATTGAATGAGGTCGGGTTGGTCAGCTCAAATGCCAGACTGTAGAGAAAATAAGAGAAATTCTCATTAGATTCACATGTGTATATAATAATGAAACTTGAATGGTTTGCTGTACGAAAGGTAAATCATGGATATGACATCTTAAAATCCTTTGAAGGTCGCTAATTCATCAATGCATCATGCCCATTGGTCGTCATGATGCATGAATGCAGCTCTGGTGAGTAACTCGCCAGAGCTGCATTCATGCATCATACTGACCACACAGGGTTGATAGACTCCAAGAGGGTCGGCATGATGCTCTAATAAAATACCTGGCAGCAGTCTCTCCAGCACGTCATTAGTTAGTGCATCATGTTGACAGATGGGCATGATGCACTCCTGCATTAGTGGTCCTCAAATGTTTTAAAAGGTATCATAGGACCAAGACAACTGGTCAGTTAGCAGCACTGTAACAAGTACCTGGGTACATACTCACCAAAATTAAACCATTATAACATGACGACAAAGGCACGCGGATCTAAAGACATCCCTTATTTAATCTTTGATTATTTCTGTTGCCATAAAGCTATCATGCATTAGGAGATTAAACTTCAATGCAACACATTTATGCACAACCATTATCATGTCCCATGCGTAGCAAAATGACATGTGTGTTACCGACTGTGCTATTTAAAGGTGTTGTATTCTTCTGCCATTGCTTGCCCTTTTACACACTCATTGACAGGAGTGTTATCAAGGCACTTGCAAAAAAAAAGAGAGAAAAAAGGAAATTTAAAAATATAAAAGACTTACGTGTAGTTCCCGATGTCACTGACAGAGATGGCATTGAAGATTGCCCATCCCCGGGTGAAGGGGATGGTGGTACTGCCTGTGATAGTGGCCTGTCCATTGTTGTTCTCCAGCTTCGCCGTCACTGTCCATGGTGCATTGTTTGCCACAAGAACAGGCACTACGTTACGCTACATGAAAATGGAGTGTTAAGATAGATGATGATATAGGACCAAATAGTTTAGATAAATGATTATGTAAGTTCAAATAGGTAAGATAGATCATGATATAGGATCAAATGGTTTAGAGGGCTGATGATATAGGATCACATAGTTTAGATGCACATGATGATATATGATCAGATACATGCAGTGACATATGAATTTGTGCGAGAGCTTAGGAAAAGGCCTCTGAGCTCAAGCGGGATCTCGTAAATGGTAAACAAAGGCGTAGGAAAGTGGGACGGGGGAAGGGGGCAGAGGGGCCTGGGGCCCCTGCTTACTCAGTATCGAGACTATATAGATTTTAGACTTGATGTGAAGAAGTTATTTTTACCTGATCGTCGAGTATCCTAAGTGCAGCATACTTTGTGAAGGGTCCTCCCTCGTAGCCACCCACTGGTTGGCCATACAGGTGCATAACGTCTGGTACTGTGATGGTGCTTTCCCCTCCTAACGCCTCACCATTCTTATCAGCATAGGCCACCAGGTCAGCATAGAGCTGGGTGTCATGGCTAGGGACTGGGGGAGACACTTGGAAGTAGGTAAAGGTAACGTTACCAAGGGCTGCGTGTAGGGTCCCAGTCTGTAAGGGAAGCACAGGAATCTTAGATTAATACATTTCAAAGATATTTGTAAAAATGATATTTCCATAGTTCAATTTGTACCCATGTAAATGAACCCACTAATGTTACTTGGACGCAATAGATAACCAATTCTGTTTAATTATTAAATCTCAGATTTGGCACTCAAGTGTTGCTCAAATCAAACATTAATTCATTTCAGCACATTCCTGTTATGTGAAGAATTCCATTGTCTAGATGAACAATGCCTTCAAAGTCGAGTCTGAAAGATAGGTAACAATCCAATTTTCTATTTATCAAACCCTTTGTTGTAACGAACTAAGCTTAATATGAGTGCATAAATCTTCTTCTTGCTCAAAGCTCCACCCCCTTATAAAGTACATAGTGGGTGTGATTGTGGGTGGATTCTATGCCTAGGTGCCTATGGGTGCAATCCCAAACATGTCTACTTTTCATTTCTATGGGAACTGTTTTTTGTTTTTGTTTTTTTTAGGCCATTTTGGTTTTTAATGACAATTTAAAGACAGTTGTAAAAGAAAACACAATATTTACTTCATATAACACCGGTGCCATGGGTTTAGACGGGGGCACGTGCCCACTCCTTTTTACCAGTGTAATTAAATCTTTTAACTCCAAGATTTAGCCAAAAAAAAGTAGGGTCTTAATCTAGTGCGGCGACGGACCCCTCCTTTTCAAAATCCTGGCTACACTGCTGCATATATCCTACCTGGAAGCCTTCAATGAGAATGTTGTAGACGTTGCTCAGGGCGGCATAGTCCAGGTCCTGGGTTCCACCAGCTTCAGGGGCCGAGTCTGCGATCTGGATAATGACCTCGATGACGTCCAACGCCCGCTTCTTTCTACCTGTGGCCCCACTATTAGCTGCTACTATGTTGACGACCCTCACCTTATTCGCTGGTATCTGGAAAATAATAAGACGCACTTATATTAAAGGTTGATGACTACAGACCATTACATTGCTAATATCAGATTATGTATTTTAAGTGTATACAGTAGCTGTTAAGGAATGTCGTCAGGGGCCGAGGAGCCGAGACGATTTAAGATTTATAATCAATATAAAGTTTCTTTAGGTGAAAACATTCTGCAATTTGGCATATATGCCTTTGGCGACATCTGTGCTGGCAACTTTGGGACAAGAACATTACTGTTATTTTTTACAGAGATTCCTCTTGTAAAGCAGTGCTTAACTGTAGCGCCATCTGGGGATTTATTAATCAAGCTGCACTGCTTCAGTGCAATGCAATTGTGTTGGCTTATTGTTCAATTTTATGAGGATCCTCGGTAGATTCAACGGTAATTTCTTAGGGTGTATGACATATATACATAGTGATTTGATGTAAAAGAACATTTGTCTAATATTACATTATACAAGGTGTGCAGATGTGTCCAAATTAATTAAAGTTTTTTTTTCTTCAGACATGAAAAAAAAAACACAGGATTGGGGATTGGGAATTTAGCATAATTTTTCATCAAAGCTAAGGTCCAAGATCAAAAGGGCATTTCAAAATGATAACAATTGCTATAAGTTCACTATACAAGGGCTATATTGGTACATACCCCCAAGAAGTAGGCCAAGTTCTGGACAATGTTCTTGCCAAAGAACTCATCAGCAGTCATTTCGAGGCCGCCTTTAAACAGGATGGTTGTTTTTGTCTGAATGATGAGAGGCTGGGGTCCTCTTACAATCATACAGAGCATCTTGGTATCGTAGTCAAATAGATTGGCACCAGTGGTATTACCGGTTATGGACAGTGCAAACTGGTGGTAGTTCGTGGAGTGGTACTTAATTTCAGTACCTGAATAGTAGCCATTGACTGGGAGGATATAGCCTGAAAGAAGAGTAAAAGTTGAAAAGGTTATACCTTAAGGTTTTATAGTATAAGGCTAGCTATCAAGGTAGAACCCTCACCCAGTGCAGAGGCTTATGAATCAAATCTGCATTGGGGGGGGGCACCGGGGGCCCATAAGCAACCACATTGCATCGTAGGCTCAAGTGAGATGACGCCTATACATATCTCTATAGAGTATGTATGGAAAGGTAATTTTTGGTGAATTCTAGATCTGATTTGAGGCTAAGGCCCCCATTTTCACTATCCCGTTACCATATTATTCTAATTTGAGATGCAAGGTTTTGGCTTCTTTTCCATTTTAAATGGGTTCTTGGCAAATTTTGACTTTATGACTGAGGGAGCCCAAGACCCCCTGCCCCCCCCCCTTTCTTAGGCCCCTGCAGTTAGGGGAACACATGTTTAAAATGCAATATCAGGAGGCTGATGCACATTGGCTAAAGAGAGCCTAGGTAGGTACCGTCTCATTTTGAAAAGTCACTCTGCTTCATCATGGAAATTGTAGTCACCACATTAGACTGAAAAGCCACCTGCCTTGTTTAAAAATATTGTGCATTGCACAAGCAGGTACCTTACTGTGTGAAGCTCTTTTTAATGTTCTTGTTTTGAGTAGCTATCATCTTCAATGAAAGGAACTTGTACCTGACTGGAATGAGCACTTCTGTGCAACACGAAAAAAGGTCAGGACTAAAGAGAAAGTGACTAGTTGGGTATATCTACAACCAGCCCACATGCTTCTGTGTACTGAGGACTAAAGAGAAGGTGACTAGTTGGGTATATCTACAACCAGCCCACTTGCTTATGTGTACTGTTGAAGTCTCACGGGAACCATCCGCGTGTACAAGTCAAATCGTATTCACGGGTCATGACAGTGCTGCTCAAGAAACTTTAGGTTTTCAGGATCAAAGTGCAGGTCAGCTGTATATAACATGAAAATATTTAAAGGAATAGTTAAGGCTTACGTTTCTTGTTATTGGCGGGGTCGTATAGGACATATACATCAAGTTTTTGTGCCGATGAGTAGAAGATGCACACTTTGAATGACTGTGATGAGGACGTGTAGGGGAAATGAATGCGCAGATTCTGTGGTGTTGTGCCCGTGAAGATGACCTCATAGGAATGACCTGTCATAAAGATAGATTAGAGTTCTTATACAATTTTAGAGACGTAGAAAATGTGACGCGTAAGAAATGTGGATGGGGGGGGGCTCCTGTATAATAAATATCATTGCTACCTAAAGATTTTGATTGATATAAATGGAGTTCTGTGGGAAAGGGAAAGATAGAGCCCACCACAAACACGCCCAATACAAACAATAAAAAGTTGAAGTACAATGTATTCTATGAATCTGCCCATTGTGGTTGGCATGGTCCTTAATTAGCTTTGTGGGCTGCAACTGACAGGATGGACTGTGCAAAAAGAATAAAAATTGCAAAATGCACTTTGTGATTTGTACGTGTACCGGTCATGGGCCCAATATTAACATTTAAGTGGTAGCATCTGCCTTTAAATGGTAGTCCTACCTGGAGATATTGGCTTCTGTTGGTACCCAGGCCTTTCCATACAAGGGTAGCCACCACAGACACCTGCATCTGATGGCTGTATGGTGAGGTATGCAGTCCTGCGGAGTAGAGTGAATTAAAAGTGGAGTGCTTAACCTTATTGATAAGGGTAAGACCAATCATCATCATTGGGTTTAGGGTGACTACACATAGATCTATAGTACTACAGGGAACTACATCCATATATATATTACTAGTACATAGGCCAAAAGGAAGTTGGATTTCCGGTAACATAGTCAAAAATATTGAGGTTGCTAGGTCGGATTTTTATTTTGTATCTAAGGCCTCATATAGTTATACTTTACTATGTTATCACTGGTTATCATAAGGACGGATCGATTTCTGTACGGAATTTAAGAATATGATGGGGGGAATGGAAAATCTTCAAAAAACTGAGGTCGGCCCCTTTGAGCTGAGGTCAGTCGGGTGACCAGAACCTTTTTTTTTTTTTGGGGGGGGGGGGACATACGTATGTGTGTATCATGTATTTATGTTATGTGAATAACTTCTTCCCGTAGAGATAGCATTGCGGAGCCGATCGCCACACCCCCAGTGGCGTAACGTGTCTCGATCCACCACAGCGGCTGATCCACTACTGCAGCCTCGTTCTGGGTGCATGTAAACATTCAAAATGGCGGACCGGCGCTTGTACGGGGAACTACGGTACTGGATTTTGATAATTTTTCCTTATTTAAACCTCTAAAAACATAAAATAAATATAGAACTAAACTCCCCTGGTGTCCTCGGTGGCTGATCCACCCCTCGGGGGAGACCCCCCCTCGTGGTGGATCGGCCACCTCGTACACCACGGTCGTTTAGTTCTATCTATTTATATACAATTCAAATGTGACTCACGTCATGTTAGTTGTTACATTCTTGGCCCTTACAAGTGTTGGAGAATAGATGCGGGTTTTGAAATCAGAATCCAGACTTTCTGTGGAGAACCATTCATACTCCTGGCCACATACTAGGTAAGTGTGTGATTCTGCGTCCCAGGATCCATGTTCTTCTGCTCCAATTATTCCTATTCAAATTAAAAATGTTGTAAATTAATCAATAGTATAGACTACATAGAAATAAGGTGTAAGATCTTTCCAGAAATTATTCCACCGAAAAGAATATTCGGTGGATATTCCCAGGAACTGGACATTTTTTTTGGTTCTCGAGTATAAGATGTTCTGGCCTGTCCAAATTTCCGGAGATAATCACATTCTCTTGCCGCAAGTTGTGAACGTTCCCAACTCGAGTCCTGTAGTGTGTAGAGTCTCACCATAGAAGTCTGTATATATATGGAGATTTACTTCTCTCTGCACTAAGGCGTATTTCTCACAGTACCTACAGGCCACTTTCAAGATATAGCAACTTTTCTAGGGTAAAAGTGGCACAGAATTATACATGCCACAAAGAACCATACATGCCACAAATTCACTCACTGTAGTTTTCAGATGAATCAATTCTACCTCCACCATCTTATTCTTTGTTTCGTTACCATCTCTTAATACTAACATCTGACAGTTGATCCAAAAATTTATAGGGAATGGAAATATGTGGCACGTAGACGTATGAACCCATTTCGCGAGACTTGACGATAAGATGAATACAGAGACGTGCACAGTTTTTTACACTGTCTCAATGGTGCCATTTCAATTATGCCAACCATCACAGGTCTAGTTCAACATCGGATCAGTCGTAGACATATCAATGTTGAAATATTGTTCTCAGTTCAACTTTGGTTTTGTCCCTATTTATTTAAAACTTTCGGTTTTACTATTATCTAAATATTGATATATCACCATTATGACATTATTCAGATAAATCAACCAACAAATCTAAGAGTTGAGACATGTCACATCAACAATTAACCAACATAGAGCACATAAAGTTGAATCACCACTGTTGCATCAATGTTGAATCATGGGTGATTTGATTATGTGTCAATTTTCAACTTCAACGATATTTCAATCTTGCTTCAACCGTTGATGGCATAATATCATCTGTGTTATATTAATATCAATCCAATCAAGGCACAAAAATATTTTGGTTGATACCCCCTGTGAACTCCACGATACACCAGGAGGCAATTTTTTAACACACTACGACCGCTCACCTTCATATGGCATTGCGGACCCTAAATTCAGTGACATTACAGCCCAATGTTAGAGCCCATGCTGTGCCTGCAGTACTTTGAATGCCCTAGTAAACTCTATGTAAAATGACAATGTATATGTGCTAATAACACAGAGTAGTCATAGGGCACTACCTACGATCACTGACACTAATTTATGGGGACATTAAAGTCACAGTGGATGTGTGCAGTTGTGGTGCATCTGCCTATGATCACCCACTCAAAATAAGAGTGGGTTATCATAGGCATTGCCCTCAACCTGCTCCATACGATCAGCACTTAATGTAGTAATGACATAGGGTTTGGTAGGACGGTTGTACCAGTCCATTTATTAGTTACCTCTAGATGCATGGCTGTACTGGCATCAGCATGAGGGATGCCACAACGGTAGTCATACCATCTTGAGAAATGCCTTCCAGTGTGTATTTTGATACGCAATAACCTACCTCTGCGTTGGTAGACTTCAGATATATTTCTCCTCCTGTTGTAGACATCGACCAATGCGACCTTTGGAATACGGTAGTCACCAATGCCAAAACGAGTGTCACCATCCCACTGGTAATCCATATCCGGTAGCAGGGAACCATTGCACCCAAGCGTGGAGCCGTCAAGGTCACTGACAATGAACTTCCTTGGACCATCACAGGCCGTTGTTCCACATTGACTTGCCTTGGCCGTGCTGTGTGGATAGATGTGGATTATTTTAGTGAACAGGGAGGGCTGGATGATGCTTTTGTGTCAATTAATTATATTATAATAATGGCTAGGATTGATATGGAGAGTTTGGTTCCAAAACGCAATAAATCCATTCCAGATTCCATTTTTCTAGTGCTCCCATGAAGAAAAATCTAATGCTATCGTTTGATGACAGAGGCCTAGTGGACTATCTATAGTCCACTAGGCCTCTGTCACAAACATTTACATAGGAAACGTATGGCTCAATCGCACGACAGAGGACCAGTGGATTATGGGTTTTGAGTACAAAGAGTTTAATCTTGGTCTTATTCCCCAGCCTATTCCACAATGTCTTTGATTAAATTTGCATGTTTTACATAGACCGAAACCTGGGATTCGAACTCATGAAATAAAAGCAAGAGAATTGTATAATTACCTTGGATCTGGATAGGGGACCCAAGCTATGGAACTTCTGTCGACATTCACAAGCGTTATGCCTCTCAGCTTGAAGGAGTAGTCCATGTCTTTGCTGAGCTTGTTGTAGGATATCATCGTATCACGCCCTCTGCTGGGGCACGCCAAATTGAAGTGAGCGAAACATGTGTCTGGATATAAGAAATGAGATAACATGCGGTTGTGTCAAAAAGGATAGTGTTAAAAGTCATACAGCATGAATACATCCAGGTGAAAGTGCAAGATTCGAAATTTTGAAAAAGAAGGGGAGTGCCCGTTTGTTTAGTCTAGAATTTTTTTATTACATTTGAGGCCTTACCGGGGGAAATAAACTCTAAACTACTGGCAAAACCCGCCACTGGATAGCTGGTAGTTCAAGCTCTATTCATATGTCAATACAGAAAAATGCCTAATCTTTTTTCACAGCTCCTTGTGGCATATGACTGAGGCTTACTTGGCCTATATGAACCCTTAGGTTGTCATGGTTCTTTTATTTTTGCAAGGCTGTCAAGAAAGAATAAAGGAGCGAGGACATACACCCTCAGCCCCAATTGTAAATGGGCTATAAAGACCACTGTACTGGGTACAGGGCAACCCACACGGGGCATTGGATTTGTATTGACAGAAAATACTACTGTTTTCTGAAAATAGAAGCTGTGTACTGTAAAAAGCTTGCCGCAGTCTAACAGTGTAGTATTTTTATCATTTACTTATAAGGTATCTAGAATTTCTAACGAAAAATTAAGATGCAAAAAAGCAATGACATATAGGCCAAGGTGCTGCAATTTCAGAACGACGTAGACCTAGCAGTCTGGCCAATTCTGGGAGCCCTGGGGACATTTACTGGCTATACCGACTTAACTGCCGGGATAATCTCCGCATATAAACCGTGGCCGATTCATCATCGTTTATCATCATTATAGACCGTCTCAGAAACAGGGTAGGGTAGGGAGGGTGGGGGTAGGTAGGTGTAGAAACCTCCCATAGCTTCCCTCAATATTTTTATTGGCATGGACGTGCAGTCAGCCTTTGAGGTCCCACAGTTTTTTTAATTATCAGAAATTCATAGATTACAGAAAAAAGTTAAATTTTTTGAAGATTCCAAAGCGATCCATGAACTCAGGGTGCGGCTTATATGCGGGTGTGGCATAGACACAAGGTTGTTACGACATCGGCCAATTAAATAATCCCAACTGTTCAGTGTGGACCTCTCATGAGGCAGATTGTAACCTTTTATAACTAGCTTCAGCAATGGCCTTGCCCATAGGACAATATGCTACCTTGGTATATAGCTGGTGTCTGGTGAGTTTTCGTATTGACTGCTTCAATGGTACATCGTTCCCATCCACTAAGAACTGGAGGGCATTTCTCGAGATGGTACGACTAAGAACTGGAAGGCATTTCTCAAGATGGTACGACCAGACACAACCAGTATGACTTGAAACCCTCAATATCAGAGTGTGTGATCGTAGGCAACACACTACAGTTACTCTGTACGATCAGCACTTAAGGCAGTAGTTACATAGGGTTTGGTGTGGCAGTCATACCAGCGCAATCATTAGGGACCACTATAAACCAGTACGAGGATTGTTGGTCCATGGGGAATGAGTTTAAAGATGTAGGACTGTAATTGCTCTTAACTGAGGGATCTCACTGCGACTTGAAGGGGGTCTAGTCGTACCATCTTGAGAAATACCTTCCAGATGACAGGTTGGCATGATGCACTCATTTGACATGATGCATTAATGCATCATGCCAAATGAGGTGCTGGTGAGACTGCTCACCAGCACTTCATTGGAGCATCATGCCGACCCTCCGGGAGTTTGTGTATTAACCCCGTAGGATCAGCATGATGCAAGAATGTAGCCCTGGCAAGTCACTCGCCAGGGCTCCATTCATCTATGCATCATGACGACCAATGGGCATGATGCATAATGCCTCAGTGGCCATTAAAAAGTTAAGGTTAGAAATGAGAGTAACTTACCTTCAACATATGATATTCCATACATAGCAGGCTGCACCTTGGCAAGGATGACAGGCATGAATGGGAACAGGTTGCCACCAGAGCTGAAAAGGTGGCAAATGCCAACCTTGCCTACGCTCTTGCATCGTGTAAGGTAGACTGAGGCCAGGCCAAAGTTAACTGCATCAGCCCCTCCACTACCTGTGTCAGGTTTGTCATTGGTACAGTCAAACCCTGGAGCAGTACCCACAATGGAGGAGTTATGAACGCGGATAGAGTGTGCGATAAAGCCATGGCCCTTCACACCAGGTCCCTTTATCATGATGAAGATACCGACACCGTTTTCACAAAACACAGAGGCTGCTACAATGATGTTCTGTACTGGGACTTGCACATACAGGCCAAAGCCCCATGCCCTAAACACTCGGAATCCTGTAACCATTGAGCATTTTTCTCCTGCAACGCCATCCTGGTCATCTCCAGGAGTGGTACCTGGTATTATAGCTATGCCCATGACAGTTGTGTGGACGGTGTTGTTAGACCAAAAGCCAACATCAACTGGAAGGCAATATATCAAAAGTCTGGCTGAGTAATGGAATTTGATTATTATCATAATTAGGGCAACATAAAGGGGAACTGTTTGACGATATTATGCAGCACCACGAGGAAGAGGAAATGTGTCAAAGTATTTCATTTTCAAGGTTTAAGTTTGGTACATATTAATTCCAGAGTCAATAACCCTGGGTATCATCATGGAATTCTGAGTTACTTTTGGTGATATGAGGGCCCTTTCCAAGATATTTTACCTCTCCTGGTACAAAAGAGGCCAACCTTGCTTGTGAGATCTTGCTTATAAAAAGAAAATTATCAAATTTTAAGGTGTTCCTTTCAACAAAGGTTTACTGTAATTCAAAAAGAGAATATACATATAGTAAGAGGTCATACGTGAACATGATATGCCATCTATTCTGTAGCCGGCTCGCTCAGATCCTGCGACCGCATTGTCCTCGAGGTTAACATTCTGAGCCTTGTTGGTTTCTATACCAGCCCCCAGGTTCTTATTGGTTGACTCCTTCCGGCCTAGATAAGAACCTGGCCATAATACTAACACCACCAGGTTGGCCTTCACTGTCACATTAACAGCATCTGTTTTAATGCCTGAAATAACAATAGTATTGTAATTAATATCATATTTTATCTAGTAATTTGTATAGGAGGAAAAGCGACTAACCTACTTCCCTATTCCCCCTCAATATAATAGTCATACAACAATATTGACTACGGTGCGTACAGGGAAAAAAGATGAACAATTCTTATAGAATAAACATCGCCAACCTGCCCATAATTCAAAGGATATAATATTTACATTATGTCTCTAAATGATTCAATGGCTTAAATTATTTATAATTGTGTATTTCAATTCAAGAACATGACTGAGTTTCTGCGGTGATTCGCCAGTCTTGCAAGGGTCGTGCTACCGTTAAGGACTGCTGATGCAAGAGTGCATCATGCCCATTGGTCCTCATGATGCAGCAATGAAGTGCTGGATAGCCTTTTCACCATCACTTCATTGAAGCAGCATTTCGACACTCTGTTGTATTGATGCTGTAGGTTTGGCACGATGCATGAATGTAGGCCGTGCTGAGTAACTTGCCAGGGCATGATGTTTGTGGCGACTCATGCATCATGCCCAATGGACATGATGCATAAATGCATCAACAGGGCTACGGGCCACCTACCTTGTCCTATGGCATGATGAAGCACATTGTTGCTGATGCTGAAGTTCTTTGCCCCATACACACAAATACCCTGACCTAAGAGGTTGGGGAAGGTGTTACTGAGGATGTAGGAGGGCTTGATGTCGGTCACTTCTCCTGTGTTCAAAAAGGCCACTGCGCAATGGGGATCAAATATGGCTGTAAAGAGATCCTGACCACAGTGGTCGAACTGCACGTTGCTAAACCGTCCATAGCCTTGAAAAAAGGGAAAATATTCCAAGAGTGAGCTATATGCAATCGTTGTTTGACAGTATTTCAACAGCAAGCTCATATCAAATTATTCAGATCTTTGATTGACTCCAAATCTGCAAGAGTTTACTTGACATTATATGTCCATATAGCTGTTATATCTCTTGCAATATATTCAAGGAGGGCACCAAAACACAGCATATTGCAAAATCACAGAAACTTTCCAGTCAAAGTCGCATCGTGGAATTCCACCTAAAGCCATGTGTCCACATGGCGACAGAATTTGTGGAGACATTCTGTCATCCATTTCCGACGATAAAACCACTTTTGTCGGTCGACAATTCACAAATCAGGTGATAAATATAATTTTGTCACCCTATTTTGATGATAATATCTAACATGTTTGATTTTTATCGTCGGATATGGATGATAAAAGTGGTTTTATCGTCGGGAATGGACGACGGATTTTGTCGCCACAAATTGTGTCGCCCAGTGGACACATGGCTTTATACATACCTATAGCTCCAGATTTGGAGGCGACCAACACTCTGCATCCAAATGACTGGGAGATCATTTTTCCACCATCTACACCGACTATTTTAACATTTCTTGATAAGTGGCCCACCTCTGCAGCGAAGACACATCCTCCTGCTGCTGTCCCCTTACAGGCTTCATCAGAATAGGCTGAAGTATGACAAGATGAAGATAGATTAATCAACATTATAAAACAGCTGGCCGTGCTCTGCTGCACGATAGAAGTGACCTTGAGTGCATTATAGCAGTGTAGTGCACAGCTGAGCAACGTCACCATAGCTGTAAACAAGCCAAGGGCCATTAATTGGTCTAGACATACCTTGATTGGGTACTTAAGTGATTTGAATGAAATGTACATTGTTTTATAAAGACAATAGACAACTCCTTCCTCACATCTCGACTGCCTGTTGTCCTATAATGCACTCAGATGCATTCTTGCATTATAGGACAACAGACAGTCTTGTTGTGAAGAAGATCGTTGTCTATTTTCTAAACAATCTATATAAGGAACATTTCATTACAATTGTATTATTGTCATCTATATCCACAAATATGTTAGGTGAATGTTGTGGTTGGTATTGAGATGAATAATACATTAATGCAGCGTATACCCTTTAGCCGTCATGATGTATTGAATGGTTCATGGATGCAGCCCTGACAGGTGACTCGCCAGTGCTGTATTCATACATCATGCTTACCTTGCTGTGTTAACATACTCCTGGAGCATGATGCTCCAATGAAGTGCTGGCGAGCAGACTCGCCAGAACCTCATTGGTGCATCATGACGACCAATGGCCATGATGCACCAATGAAGGGGTTTAAGGAATTAATGGGTCGAAGCGTATTTGTGCAATGCAACTATAAACTTGACGTTAAGGATACAACTTACCCAAGTGCTTATGTTGCAGAGTTGAATTCAATGTAAGCTTGGTCCCAGTGGCATCAATGGCTGTAATAGTGAAGGTTTCAGTCTGCCAGGGGCTATAGGATGTAGGTGCGAGCACTATGTCATCACCCACTTGCCAGCTGCCAGAGACATTGGCACTTATGGAGATCACATTGTCTCCTACATTTGCTGTAACACTGAGACTCGTCCACTGTGGATCCTGAGCTGACCCATGGATGTCTGCACCGCCATATACAGCTGAAAGTAGACCAGGGTGACGGTTCACCAAAAAACCTGACGATCTCTCTGTAGTCGTTACATGTATTTAGAAACAACGTTTCAAATATGGAATTTATAACCATGTTTGAAATTTTTTTTTTTATTTAAAGTGTTATGCTTGACATCGGAAATCATGTAGAAGTACCACTTATCAATTTAAATCTAAAACACCCCATAGATGACCTTTGGATACTGGTTGAATTGCAATTATTTACAGTGAAATTTTATGAATTGAGGGCTTATCGGCTCAGACAAACTACTTTAAATAGGCTACAGACATGTTGTCAGAAGAAAATATTAGACTGGGTAAATTTAACAAGATACGCCCCCCCCATCCCTCTTTTTATCAAGTAAATGTGACTTACCCAAAACCTTAGATCCAACGTCTGGTCCATTGGTTGTTGGGAAGTATGGAGTACTATGGTCACCCTCTAAGCGGATTTCAATGTTGCCGGTGGCTGGAGCACCTTCTCGGCCTACAATGAGTCTCCCTCCTCCTTCAATGACAATGTAGGTGGCACAGATGTTGACATCATTGGTAGGTTCCACCTCCAAAGTTCCACCTTTCTCAACGACGATGCTCTCAAAACATGGCAATGTTCCATTCAGATCCAAGATCGTGTAATCTGTGGGTGGGTAGCAGAATTAATTGATTGATTGATTGATTGATTGGTTAAATGGTTTATTGGTTAAAAGATTCTCCATGGAATGCATAAGTTCTACATCCAGCTAGTGAGAATATAACATACAAGTCTAAGTAAGCATGCACCATCATACCACCGGAAAATACATTGACAAAGGTGTAGGAGAATTAATCAACACTACGGATTATCAAAAGAGGTGTTCACCTCGTTCGATAATCCTTAGGCCCATTTTCCACCACCCGATATGGTCCCTCTATCAGCCGCCAGACCCATAGTTTACACCATCGTTGGCCGAGAGGAGCCATGCCCCACCATTGAACCCTATGGCAGCCCTGTCGGCTGAGGTGGTTGTGTGCAGTGGCTGTCGGCCGACAGAAGGACCTCATCGGGTGGTGGAAAACGGCCCTTAGTGTTGACCAACTCTCGTGCACCTTTGTCAATGTATCAAACGCCGAGTGTGATAATCCTTGACCAATTCGAGTGCTCCTTTGTATTTAGGTCAATTTGATTTAGTCAGATTTAGCACTCAATGTGCCCTGGTGAAACATTAACACTACAATTTAGGTTTTAGTGATGACTGAATGAGACTACTTACTGCCTATGGTAATCTTGGCCCCAGCTGTAGGTACACCAACCCCTGCGGCTCTTTTCCTTCTCCCTGCGCTCCCAACAGTCCAACTGTTGCCACAAGTACTCCATGCACTGGGGTCGGACCAGACGCAGTAGGTGGCTGGTCTTACGTCTTCTGGCGCCTGCCGAAAAGGAAAGGCTCGCTGATAAATGCTCAGGTACGTTAGTGAACAGGCAAGCAGAAAGTAAAGGCAGTGGACCCTTTCAAGGGTTAGTCTTTCTCTGAACTTGCTTTACTCCCATCCAGAAGGAAATGTTCTTACCGTGTTTGTCCTATTACGCACCGGGGTATCAAGTAAGTGCAGAAGTTACTGAAATATAGCTCAACCACTAACACCATGCAGTATTTAGAGAACCACGTGCCTAAAATAAACGCTGGCAGTAGGGCTAATGACACAATTTAGACACAGGTTAGACAATTTTTGTTGGGTGTGGAGGGGGGCAATTAGTCAATGGGGTTGACCACTTGGTGTCAGTGAGTGATGTTCAACACCATTTCAACAGCTAAGATCATATTCATGGCAAGAAAGTTATATTATACAATTTCGCAGACGTTAAGGTGCCGCTGCTCGCGCATATAGTCCCCATATGTATATGTACCAAACACAGAGGGGATAGGAAGGAGGTGATATATACCCTTTTTTGGTGGGCTAGGGAAGCCTCAACCATTGGGTTACACTGTACTTATGAGAAGGGGTTTTAAAGAATGACCAATGCTGTGTTACTATGATATTTCTAAGGCCCATTGTGTGTAATACTGTCTCTGTCTAGTGTTCATACTTACCTGGGTAGCAGGATCTACAGGCGGAGTACAGTTCGTGTAGAAGCATTTTTCAGCCTTGACATTTATCGCCACATTCCTGTGTGTTGGACCATCTTTCACTAAAGAAGGAGTGAGCATTTATACATGTATCATTAGTTGCTGAATTAACCCAATAAGGGATGCTGATGCATTAATGTGATCATACTTCATGAAGGCCCTATAGGAATGAGGAAGTCCCGGAGGGCCGGCATGATGCTGCAATGAAGTGCTGGTGAGCAGACTCACAAAGCAAATCTGCTTGACCAATAAGCATTCTGCACCCCTGCATCAGCGGCCCTTAAAGGATAAATAGTGTCTGTGTCTGAATGGTTACCCCCCTCATCTATGAAACCTCCCCCACTTCAGATTGACGTGGATTTGAGTCTGTCTGTTCGTCTGCTATTTTCACACACTGACGTGACTGCTTTTATCAAGACATCTCTATAATTATTCACTTTCAATCCACCCATTCTTCTTTTCTCTCAACCCTGCATGTATTTCTATCTGAATTTGTCATCTATTTAAGAGGAAAGAAATAATAACAGCACTCTCCCGGGCAGCGACTCCTAACCTCGTACAGGTAAATCTTTGGTTCAAATCCCAACCCACAGATCTCTCTTTACGCTCATTGAGGCAGTCCCATCATGCACCATTGTTGTGAATATAGCGCAACTGAGGGTTCAGCCAAAAGCGAACTTTTCCCATTATAATCACAGCGCCGTAGGCGCTGGTTTCATAGATGATATCACAAAGAGAGCTGAACTGGCATGGAATGTTAACCCTTTAGGGGCCGCTGATCCATTTACCCATTGTTCGTCATGATGCATCAATGAGGTGCTGGCGAGACTGCTCACCAGCACCTCATTGGAGCATCATGTTGGCCCTCCAGGAGTTTATGAATCAGTCCCACAGGGTTGGCATGATGCACCAACGAAATGATGGCGAGCAGTCTCGCCAGCACATCATTGGTGCATCATGACGACCATTGGGCATGATGTATTAATGCATCAGCAGCCCTTAAAGGGTTTAATTAATGACAGAAATAAATAAGTAGCCGTTACTTACTGATGTAGCACAATGTATTGTTGTTGAAGGTATATTGTCCATGGGTGCTGCTTGGTCCCAGAGGTACGGGGGACTCTCCTGGGTTGTTTGTTAGCAGAATCTTGACCCGATCATACACATCCTGTGTCACATTGTGGCACATGATGGCACATGTGTCCTGTAAGGAGAATATACAGACTTTCACAAGAATAGCTCTAAAGTAAGTGTTTCTTTACGAGTTAGCATTGAGACAGTATTCCAAGAGGCAGAGCCGAGTGGAATACAACTTTGAGGTTATCTCGTAAGGATTTATTAAGTTTGGAGTCATTGGAGTGGATCTCTGTATAAATTCATTTTATGTCAGACTTAATAATTTCTATGCAGCTTTTTACATCAAAAGATGTATGTAACCAGTGTATTTGGCTTTACAATAGAGTCAAATTTACCTGTAAACCGGTCCATTGAGCAGAATAACTGATGTTTGATATTTGCTCCGCATTTTCAAACCACATTTGGTAGGTTGCACAGGACCGACTATCACTTGTCTTGTAGACAGGAAGGAGGGCAAAGTAACCCTTGGCATAATCACGACTTAAAAACCTCCATACTATTCTGTAGTAGATAATACATTAATTAAAGTGAGAAGCTTGAACGACATCCACAGGTAATTTCAGATAGTGATCAGAGAGTGTACACTATGTGTAGACTCTATGGTATGATTGAACACAGCTTTTAACACTATAGAGACCCCCCCTCCTCCTCATATAATACATCCTTGTCCTCACCCATAGACTTCAAAACATCGGAATAACCTTTTGCAAGGAATGGAAATGCGCAGAAAGGTGAAGTAATTAGGGGATAAGTACTACTTTTTCTACGGCACACTTTAACACCAGGGGAGCCTGGCGCCATGGCTGTGTGTGGTATGAAAGTCCAATTACCGAATTCAATTAAAGAATGGGACTTTTCCTTGATTTCATTGGTCACTTGGGCCTTAATATTATGATAGATAGCACACCAATAATTTGTTGTGTATTGAATATATATGTATTGACATCATTTTCCTTCGAGTTATTCAAAACATACAAAAGTTCTGCAGTGAGTTTTTATTTTGGGATGTGTACTCCTGAAGGACCTATATAGATTATACATTTGCCCTTAAGGTCTATACAAGAAAGGTATGATATGATTAGGGCTCAGGCTAGAGATGTAACTTATGAAATGTTTCTCAGTAAAACACCAAATGCTAAAAACAAAAACAATCATCTTTAATGCGCAGTAGTGAAGTGATTATCAAAAGCCACGTCATATATAAATAAACATATATAATCCAGTACATGGGTGAGATGTTTAACTTACTTCGTGGTTTTGCCATTTTCATCCTGTATGATAACATTCTTGTATATAAGGGACTCAGGCATGACCTTGTTAAAGTTGAACTTGACAAAGTATATACCAGCTGGACATATTGCACCCTGAAAGATAAAGGCTCGATTAGATTACTGTAAAATCCGCCATGTAAGTCACACCCTAGCTTTGAGATAAGGCATAATTATGACTGGGGATTGAAAAGGCGGTCATCAAGTAAAGCCCCACCTATAAGCTACACCCCTTCTAGTGCAAATTCTATAAGCCACCGCCGATATGGTCTATAGGCCTTATCTTATATATAAACGTTGTCTTAGGGTAGGGACTGAACCTGAAGGTAGGGTTAAACTTATTCCCTCCAGGAATACTGCTACTAGGATTATTGAGAAATGCCCTCCAGTAGGGGTAAGCATTATTGAGAAATGCCCTCCTATAGGACATAACATGATTGACAAATGCCCTTAAAAGAAAAGGCAAGCCTATTTTTATGATGACTTCATTTGGAAGTACATTCATTGAGTAAAAGTATTCAGTCATACTTTCTAATAAATCTGCTATTGTAAGAGCAGGAGGGATATCTCTCTGATGCAGAGTATGACGTCACAAGAGACTAGATGCATAGCGAGGACTCGGGTTACGGAGCTCGGCCAAGTTGGTGCCTGTCTGGCGTTGAAATCAACATGCCAGTCATATGTACATATGATTATGTGATGCATAAGGCTGGTCACTTTATTGCGGGAAAAGATGAGATAAACAACATAAACAAGTTTACAACCTCGTTATAGGGTGCTGCATTGTTTGAGTATGGAGGGTGGTCCAAAACATGTTGTAATTGCAAAAGTAAAGTGTACAAAAGCCGGTTATAGTGTAGGGTAACTTAATGCTCCTATATATTGCTAGTTATGAAAGCAAATTAGACAACAGGTTCTAAGGACACTTGTAAGCACCATCTATTTGTAGACGGTCAGTGCTGTGCAGTTAATACTTGGCTGCATCTGGTCTCCTCTGACGTCATACTCTGCATCAGAGAGGTCTCCTTCCTGCCCTTACAATAGCAGATTTGCTAGAAAGTATGACTCAATCTTTTTATTCATTGACAATGCAATCAAAGAAAGTCATCATGAAAATAGGCTTGTCTTTTTCTTTAAGTAGGATTAACAAAACTGAGAAATGCCCTTTAGTAGGGATTAACATGATTAAAGATGCCCTCCATTAGGGGTTAACATGATTGAAAAATGCCCTTCAGTAGGGACAACATTATTCCCCAAGAGGGAAATTTATAGGAACAGTCCGTTGTATCGTGGAAACCAAATATGGGATATACTACCAGCAGAAATACAATTAAAGCCTAATATAGGAGGCTTTAAATCGAGCTTAAAAGGAGAAATCTTAACAGCATTGGGCAGATTGTGAATTATAACGAGAAATGTATGTGATAGGAAAAAAATTGTGCACGATAGTTCATGGAAACCACCTGTTTTTACATTACAATTACACCCTGTACTCTGTCTATATGATATATTGTATTTGGCGACTGATTATAATAACTACATATGTACTGCTTTCTTTAGCCAATAAACAGTGTTAAAACTTCAAACCTCCAATAGGTGTTAACATTATTGACACATGCCCTTAAGTAGGGGTTAGCATTAGAGAGAAATGCCCTTCAGTAGGAGTTAACGTCATTGAGAAATGGTCTCCAATAGGGTAAACATTCTTCAGAAATGCCCTATAGTAGGACTTAACATGATTGAGACATGCCCTTATGTAAGGATTAGCATTAGAGAGAAATGGCCTATATTATGGTTGACATTCTTAAGAAATGCCCTTCAGTAGGTACTAATATTATTGGGAAATGCCCTCCACTGAGGATCAACCCTATTGAGAAATTACCTCTAGTAGGGATTAAGATTATTGAGAAATGCCCTCCAGTACTTACGTTATAGCCTCCTCCCAGCGACCACTCAGTGACACCTTTGGTGCAGGTGCTGGGTAGAAGGTCGCTGTCAGGTACCACAGTAACTCCGGGAGTCAAGGGGGATGCCTCGGTCAGAGTCCCATCCAGATCCACTAGCGCCCACTGACAAAAGTATGTGATGAGAATCATTTACAATGACAACCTTTCCCCCCCCCCCCCGCCCAATGTAGACGACGGCTACAGTTGGAGTCGCAATAGTGATTATCTGGAATACATCTTAAAAACATAGCCATCATGTAATGTGGGAGTCTATTTGGGCCTCAAACCTGCCAAGTGAAATTTCCTGAATCTACTTTCAATTTTGGAGGAAAAATTAAGGAAATCACATCCCTTTATGGGATGAATTTCAAACCACTTGGGCTCGTAGACATATTCCTCTGTACATCGTCTATACATTAACTTTTGTTTTACTAAATTCATCTTATAATTGTCGGTCAATCTGAGGTGTGCTTCATGGTATATTCTCTTTACGTGTATTTATAAGTCAATCTCAATGGTCGCTTTATGACTCTGAAACCTCCCCATTGTGATCTTTCGCATTTTACATCCAAAATAACACAACTTAGATTTCAGGTTCTTAGAGTCATAGAGTGCCTAGGAACCTTTTACCTTTACATGCTCAGTGCTACGTTTCTTGTTGTTTTTGTGTTGTTGCTTTTGTTGTTGTTATTTTCTTCTCTTTTTTTTTCATTCAAAATTTCATTTTCAAAAGATATATTGTTTGTCCCTTATCACATCTTGGCCCTCCTGGGCCACCCAGGAGTATAGTGACATCTTACCTGATGCTCCCATCCAATGCTTGATTTGAGGGTGACATCGTACCAGCTTATATTGCTGGTCCGGTATTCGTATCCACCACACAAATCGGAACAGGTACAGGTGATCCTAACCAGGCAAATTGCAGAACTTTTCACACCGCTATTTACAGTAAAGTTATGAAAGTTCACATTGTCAATTGCTAAACCGCTGTCAAATGGCAG
The DNA here is from genome assembly GCA_949317995.1 of Acholoe squamosa. Classification (NCBI taxonomy): domain Eukaryota; kingdom Metazoa; phylum Annelida; class Polychaeta; order Phyllodocida; family Polynoidae; genus Acholoe; species Acholoe squamosa. The sequence continues at coordinate 14,623,265 of OX439042.1, forward strand.
AACCAACCCACATTTCGACGCAGCAGGCCCGTGTTCTAATTTGCCAACGATTGTAGTATCTCTCACGGCAAAACTGGCGTCTTTGTCATAGCGGACAGAGGTGGGGACATGGTTCAGCAACATCTCTAGATTTGCAGCTTCGTTATTGGCCAAGACAAAGTTTGAGAACCGAATCAGCGACGAGTCACCCGATTCGGCACCTCTTAAGTTGCAACAAGCATGGAAGTTCTCGAACACGGCCACGCTGCCTTTTGGGAAGTAGAACTCGAATACCCACAGTCCATAGCGCACGTTGAAGTTTGCTGTATTGTTGAAGAACTTGCATACCAACTGATTCTTAGGTTTGATTGGAGCATTTTGATTGGAGCCCTGAGCGTCTTCAATACGATACCAAAAGCCGAAGCCATAGTTGCCTATAGCGACATTGTGGATGATGCAGTTGACAGCATTGGTGAGCCAGAAGGCCGCAGGAGTCTGATCGTCTACCTGTAATATGTAACATGAGGAGATTTGTAATACCACATTACTGGTCATTGTCTCCAGCAACCCTTTAGGGGCCGCTGATGCATTAATACATCATGCCCATTGGTCGTCATGATGCATTAATGAAGTGCTGGTTGTGAGACTGAAGTGAGACTGTTCGCCAGGATTTCATTGGTGCATCATGCCGCTGATGCACTCCTCCAGGGTTAAGGTTCACTTGTGCAGGAGTGCATCATGGCCAATGGCGCATCCTACCAGAGGTGTTTCAACCACAGGCTGAAACAACATAGAACTAAAGGCTGCTGATCAAATATGTTGGGTGTAATGGTGAAGGTAAGACACCCTGGAGGCCATTTCTTAACAGACTATGACTGCACCCTCTAAGTCGTACCAAAATTCCCATAGGAATAGCATTGAAATTTCAAGTCGTAGTGCCCTGATATGAATCACCCCCTTGATATACCTACCTGTAGACTGGAACTGGGCTTCACAAAGACAGCCAAATTATAGGATAAAGTATTCCCCTGTTCCACGGAGTCCTCAAAGAACAGCGCACCACCCATAATGTCGTATACGACATTGTTGGTAATCAGAATATCACATGTTCCATGTATGTTGACGGCTCTGTTGAAACTCCTGTGGGTATAAGATTAATAAAAGAAATTTAAACTTTTATATCATGGTTAATACAGTGGTCTCATTGATGTTGTTGTTTTTTGTGGTGTTTTGTTGTTTTTGTTTGGTGCTTTGGGTTGTCCGGTACCCATTACAGTGGTCTTTATAGCCCATTTACAATTGGGCTGAGAGTGTAGACGTGCATAGAGGTCATTCCCAATGGAAGTAGACAAGTTTTGCTTTGTTTATTTTATGCTGCTCAATTTACGGACCCTATTTTTTCAGTGTAGCTTAAAGTGAACATCTTAAACTAAACTACAATGCTTTGATTATGCTCACAAGGATTTGTTCATGATGATAATCAAAAATGAGTAAAATTCACATCAGGTTCATGCAAAATGTACAAGAATTAAACTAAATAATCTTGTAACATACTTGTGAATGGAGGAGTCGCGGAGGTATGAAATGGTACCATTGTCCTTGCATTGGCACGTTCCACTGAAGGTGCCACAGCCGCCCAGATTGTGGAAATGTAGAGGGTAGCGCCCCAAACGGAATGCCTGAGAACAAATCAAGCTCATTTTAGGCGCTTCATTGTTACAGGCAGTAATGGCAGCCAGCTGGCGGCTGGAGTCGGCCGGCAGTGTGCAGTGATAGTTGAAGTAAAACCATTAGGGATGAATAGTGAACCAAATAATCATACTCCAAGCTCTAATAGAACTAGAAACAATTAACAGGCTAATGATACTGTCCCTAAGCCATCCGTCAGTGACTGATGGCCGTCAGTTGGCCATGAATCGGTGGTTTTGTTTGTGTTTACATCTCTGAAATCAGATGCTTCTAGCATGAGGTGCTGATCTCCTTTGCAATGCTATCGCTATGGCACTGATCACAACGCTAGAGGTGGGTGACAATGTGTTCAGAGGGGACAATCTTTAAAGAACTGCATCTTCTCTGTGAGGCCAGACCTGTCACGATTGGGAGTCAGGCATCTTCAAATCGCAAGAGATTAATCAATTTCAAGCAGCCTTACTGACCCTCAGCAGTGCCAGGATTGTTCCTGACGGTTATTCTCATTGCCCAGAGAATCAGTTTAACACGACCTTTGCATTCTAAGGGCTCAGCTAAAGGCCTCTAGAATACAAAAGAAAAGACATTGGTGCATCATGTGCCAATTGGGGCATGAAGTGCCAATGAAGTGTCACCAGCACTTCATTGGAAGATCATAATGACTAATGTGCATGATGCATTAGTGCATCAGCAGCCCTTAAAGGGTTAATGGACTAGTGTCTATTTAAAGGTTGATTCTCACCTGTCCACAATTGAATATCTCCACACTGACTAAACGTGCCACAGCTTCATCAGTGTCCGGCCTTGCAGAGTGAAGCATGATGGTGGCTCCAAACTGGTCACTGCCCACTTCAGCTCCAGCTCTACCCTGGAAACATGACTGTTTTGCAAAAACCCCTGAAAAAAATTTAAAAAATTATACTTTGGCCTCTGTAATTCCACCCTCATATTTTAAGTACTGTAGTACCTTGCTTATAAGGCATACTGAGCAGATAAGGTGCATCCTGAGTTTTCTGGAAAGCTACAGGCACCGTTTGGGTGTAAGCAATTCAGCATTGTTCTATTTATAAAATCCTTTTTCTTTAATCAAACGTCTTAACCCAAATGCAGACAAAAAGCATTTTGCCTGATCACTCAGTGAGACAGTGAGTCACTCACTCTATCTGAACTAGTAGGTCATATGACCTGCCACCTGCAGTAGGATATACCAAAGCCATGGCATATGGTGGTCCTGCTATTGGCTGGCAACCTGCCTGTATATTGGGGACATGATACAGGCAGGCCATGCCCAAGACATCATCACTCAATCATCCCCTGTTTCCACACTTACTCAACAAGGGGGAACCCTATATCACCCCAATGGTTTACCTGTCTCTCCTATACAGATGTTTGGGACATAAACTGTGATTGGAGATCTCATACTCCAATCTAGTAGAGTTCAGGTGCACTATTCCCCAGGATCTAGGGGAAAATGTCACCAGACATGGCCTGCAAGTATATGCCCTCAATACCTGCAGGGTAATAGAGAACTGCTATGCATGCTGTCTGCAGTATGTTGCAGAGAAATTTGGTCATAAGAATGTAACGATATATCCTACCACTACAAGTATGCTTTTAGAGAGAGGCATATGTATTGCACAACTTGCTGCCATTGAAAACTAGGTTAAAACCAGCTATGGTAAAGTCGTTGTTGCATTACTAGTGTATTTTATTTTTAGTGACATATAGCACCCTTAATGACGATTTTAGACCTATGTTGTCGTCAGGGACAACATGGCGTCCAACCTGTTGCAATGTGAAAAATACCCAACCTAGAAAGTAAGCAAACCTGGGTTGGTCAACGAGGAACAAGCACTGACGGTGGTATGGAACTGAGAATCATCGGAGCCTTCGATCCTAGCATTGTGGGAGAGGAGTCCAACGTATGCCTGCAAACATTTCACTTTAACCCCATTAGCAAGAGTGTGTGTCATTGCATAATGTTTGTAACTAAGGGCAGTGGCGAGTGTAATCGTCAGGCCATCAGCTGTGATGGCAGCAATCTGTCGTTTTTCGGTCTGATGCTGGCTGTGACGGTCTTTAGTGGTAGTGATAATGATCCAAAATCCAACCATCCAGTTTTTGACGGGAGTTTTCAACTTGATGACTGTGTCTCCAGGGCCGACTGTATCTTTCAGCTCCGTCCACGTTACCGGAGTGTGGCAACCTAAAAAAAAATCATTAAGATTTTAGCAAACAAATCAATCGAAAGTTAAACTATTTGTATTATTGATAATTCTGAATTAATTCCAAGATTTCATTTTCAATAATTTATTTTTCACTGCTTTTCGGAGCAAGGACAATCAATGTAACTGGCAAGGACTGACTTGTAGTAAAGTCAATAAAAATGACAGGAGAATATGGAGAATTGTTTTGCATCGGGGGAAATACCAAAGCATTGTCGAGTAGATTAATTAAGCCAAGATTTATGAATATTTCACAAATCAGTAGCATCTATTTCGTATAATCTGCACGTCAATATTTACCTTCTATATCCAGAGTGCCATTACGAACAGCAAGAACCTTAGCCCCATAAAATGGTAGTTCCATGGACCGTGGACTTCCATGGAGTATAATTTCGTTATAATAACCACATTTGGGTTTCGCCTGTATAACCAAACATATGTCACAATTGGAGTAGACTAGATTAACATAATTACTGGAAACTAAACCACTTTACAAATATGCAATCCATTTCAATCGCAGTTTTATGCAGTCAAATACAAATACAACATAATCTTACAAATATATCTTTGCTGGTATAATAATACAGTAGATATTCACCAACATACCAGTATGTTATGGAAATGGGACATACTCAAATTTTGGAGATGGGATGCACTAGACCTGTTCTTAATTCACAGCAGTATATCATGGAAACGTCTAGAAAATCTTGTACTGTCCCATTTCCATAATTTCCTGGTGTGGTACCATTTACAAAATGTCCCGTGTAGTAGAAAACCTCGTGCAAACAATGATCTTATTCGCACGAGATTCTTGTGAGAGTATCATCGACCGGCTTAAGTACAAATTTATACAACTGTTCTGTATCTACTTTAGTTCTGACAGACCCAAGACTTTTTTCCGTGGTTTTTAACAATTTCATATAATTGGATTTGAAACATAATATCTATTTAATAATTCTACAATAGGTGATCATTCAAACAACCCGAATGGGGAGCAAATCATATTCTGTTTTGAAATAGTAAAGTAATGTGCTATGAAGAATCTCTATTGATGTGTTTTACCGTGTACTTATTATGAAATGCTCACCTGAAGAAAGCCGCCATCATTAATGAAAACAAATTCCGATTCTAATCTCACTCTTCCAGGAGTTCCATTGACAGTAAGGGGGCTGTCATCAAATATAAGACACCCTGAAAACGTACCATTTTGATATGTACTTAACATAGTAGAATTTGACATGAATTTGAGTAGTATAAAGTAAGTAAGGGGGTACAGGGAAAAGTGAATGTTTATTGGTAATTCTGAAGTCACTGGCTCAAAGTTCCCATCATGTGAAACCTGTCAATGAAAGTCAATACTATACATATTAAATGAAATAAACACAAATACGGATACAATGCAGCATACGGATACATACATATAAATAGAGTTTTGGTATCATATGGGCCAGATTTTATTTTGGCATGCATATTCACCTATACAATAAAAGCAATCATGGAGCAGTGCCCTGGTTTTCGGTCTTAATGGAAGGAGAACACCCTAACCTTTCAAACATAATGTCTGCTTTGTCTATCAGACCCTTGGGCCCCCAAAGGGGCCTTCCATAAAGTATGTACGCACCCAGGGGTTGGGGGGTGGGGGAGTCTTGGCAAATCCAGGGGTGGGGGGGGTCTATAGGCATCTTTGCATACTCTTTATGTATGCACTGAGGAATACCTTTTAGACAAAAAGGGCTGTAAAAGTGGGGAATTACTGCTATAACATCCTAAATCTTCATTTTTGTAAACAATGTACAGGAGTCTAGATTAATAGTTAGAGTAAAGCAGTATGGGGAAGCAAAAGCAAAACCTTTAGGAGGGAGAGGTATGTATCAAGCATAAATATACCACTTTTGGCCAAGGATTAAACTCAATTTTAAAGTCACAGGTGAGGTGGGGTTGGGGTCTGTTGTTAGAGTTAACCCCCATTTTCAAATAAAAACTGGTATAGGTTTTCAACCATAACAGGTTTCTAGAACAATGTTTTCATGTCTTCACGATGTACTAGGTTATATGGGATTGACCATTTATTTTAACCCTTGGGGGTCATGGATTTAGACAGGGGGTGGCAAAAGATTTGAGACTTCTCCTCTGAAAGGGGGACAAAGAAAGTCTCATCCCTTCTTATAATGCAAAAGGTAGTGAATTGATATAAAACAAAGGGGGGGGGTGCAAAAATTTCATACACCTCCAAGGTGGGCCGAAAAGGTTTGACATGTGAGACAATCCACTCCCACTCCACCCATGAAAATGCAAAATGATACATCCCCTGCCTCGTGCAAATACTCCCGAAATGAATCATTCCCTCACAGTTGTCACAAGGTTACCCATAATAAACTCAATTGTGCTAAGTATTGGTGATTAACAATTACTTTTGGTTTCCATTATAGTTGGGGATATAGGGGGGGGGCTAGACAAGAAGCGTGGTTGCGAATGAAATTCCATCAAACCCCCTATTTTAGTTGATTTATTTCAGAATAATGCATTTTCCTAATTCTAGTAGTTATTTAGGGTATGTGCATTAAGTCAGGGAACGAGGGAAGTGGGGGGGGGGGCAGGTTGGCAATTGAGTATGTACTTAGGGGTGGGGTCTCCTCAATGCGTAAATAATGCAACATGGGGGGTGGGGGGTCAATTTTCTGGGGAAAAATGTGTACATACTTTATGGAAGGCCCCAAAGAGGAAAAAGGGTTTGTTTCTTTTGTGATGGTTGTTGATGTTTTAAGGAAAAAAACAAGCACTTTTTACCTCAAAAGAATCTTCCCTACATGCAGAGATACACTCAAATCTGTCTAAACTCTTCATTGGCAGAAGGCCCGGGGACAGAAGGTTAGATTACGTTGCCTCGGATGATACAATACAACCTCCTGTTCGTGAAGGATCTAGCCATTTGTACAGATTATCATGGACCTCTGTCTATATTCCTGCAATACTATCATCCTGTTATTACCGTAGATCCTCGCTTATATACCAGGATTACATCATCTGCATCCTATAGCTCGATGCAGCAAGTTGGGAACCTGAGTGTTTTCCAGTTTTGGAGGCAGCTGTGCATGTAAAATGCCTTCATTCAAGGGACATTTTTGTATATGATGCACAAGACAAGTCTTGTGTATGATTCTATCTCAAAAATCATAACAAAATATGAAAATAGAATCATTTGCTATGCATTATTCCCTCATAATACATGTCAGACTAGACAAAATGACCTCTGTAGGTCCCATATGGGCTGGAAAAGCACCATGCTCATAAATGTCTTCATCATTTTCAAGATAAGAATATCTGAAGACCTGAACAATGTGAACAGGTCCATGGTGCAAAACCCTTTTGTTTCTATTAAATTCCATCATCCATTGTTGTTTTGACCTGATGACCCATTGAAAACCATATTGAAATGCTATTAGAACCCCATATAAGGCATGTGAGCCCTATTATAATGCACTATTGAGCTATTTAGCTGCAAATAGCAACAAAAGCGTTGTCGGCACCAAAGACTAGAATCATAAGATGTGGCTAATTCTTCTCACACTTATTGTATCACTTAGATATTTAATATGCCTTTAAAGATGATCGAGTAGAACATAAAAATGGATAATTCTGGTATCAGTGGGTGATCACGCGTCCATATATGGTGATCTATGTGGTCCCTCATCAAAAACCAAGCAGAAATTTTGCTGAAAATCACAGTTTTTGCAAACTAACAAAAATCACATGTCTCCCATAGTGTAATAAGCCGCCATAGAGGTAGGGGGAAAAAGCATACTCATTTATAAACTTGATGGGTCAGTAATATGCACTATCTATCAAAAACTGATGGTTAGAATATTTTTTCACAAAATATATAGGGCCAAACTTTGAAAAACAGCGATTTTTTTAAACTAATGATTTTTAAATTTATAATTTGTACTTCAGTGGTAAACTGTGCACTATATTATTGTAATACCATCTACCCTGGCCTGAAAGCAATGAGTTTCATCTTTCATTTGCTGCAAATATTATGTAAATCGGATAATTTTTGGCTAAACTACAGCATTTCTTAGCGAAAATTCAGGAAAAACTAAGTTTTAGGTTCCCAACTTGCTGCATCGAGCTATAGAGGATTTCACCCTCATCCTGTTATTACCGTAAATCCTCGCTTATATACCAGAATTACATCATCTGCGCCCTATACTATTCACCTCATTCTGTTATTACCATAGATCCTCTCTTATATACCAGAATTACATCACCTGCGCCCTATACTATTCACCTCATTCTGTTATTACCGTAGATCCTCTCTTATATACCAGAATTACATCACCTGCGCCCTATAGGATTCACCTCATCCTGTTATTACCGTAGATCCTCTCTTATATACCAGAATTACATCACCTGCGCCCTATAGGATTCACCTCATCCTGTTATTACCGTAGATCCTCGCTTATATACCAGAATTACATCACCTGCGACCTATAGGATTCACTAAACTCTGACCCTAGGTGTGTCCTATAGTCTATAGCTTAACTCAAGGTGCGTCCTATACGCGAGAGGCGTCCTATATGCGAGGATTTACGATAGTGATACAAAGTAAGAATCTAAAGCACTTTAGAAGTGGCTTACCGTGTATCAAAACCAGTTTCAGGACAGGAGTGGAGACATCAAGGAGAATGGTCTGTTCAGATGGTATAAAAACAAAGTCTCCTCCCACTGGTGGTTGCTTCCCGCCCCACGTATAAGGCGAACTCCACTCATCGATGTACTGGAAATCTGGGTTTCCGTCAGCCAATGACTGCAATAATGATTATTAAAGATGACTTTATACTTTTCGGGCCGCTGATGCCCATTGGTAATCATGGGCATGAATGTAGCCCTGGCGAGTAACGCGCCAGGGCTACATTCATACATCATGCCAACCCTTCAGGGCTGATATGTCCCTGGAGGGTCGGCATTATGATGCTCGAATGAAGTGCTGGCGAACAGACGACCATGATGCACCCCTCCATCAGCGGCCCTTAAAGGGTTAACTCTCCTCATCAAATATATTTTGGCTTTGGTTAGGATCTTGTGCATAACAATGTGAACACTATTCAGAAATGTATACATATAGTGTTATGCTGGGGTGTTACCAATGAAGCTACCAACATAATATATGCTCTATCAACAGAAGTATTTTTTTCATTTTATTAATTTTAGTCATATATGACCAAGTCCTCAACTCACAAGAAACTGCTTAATACCTTCCTATGAACCTCCACAGGTTATTTCTCATTGCGCTATTCTCGCATACAGCACTACGACTTGAAATCTCAGTACTATCCCTATGGGGATTTTGGTGGAGTCGTAGTCTGTTAACCCTTTAAGGACTCCTGATGCGGGAGTGCATCATGCCCATTGGTCATCATGATGCACCAATGAAGTGCTGGTGAGATTGCTCCTAGAGTCACTAGCCAAGGCTGCATTCGTGCATCGTAACAAACTATGGGCATAATACATCAATGCATAACTTGCCCTTGAAGGGTTATCTAATTGCCTCCTGGGTAATAGTTTGGTGAATAGGAAACTATGGTGCAATGACTTAGATTCTCGGACACCTCTGTCTCTACATTATAAATAAACATTATTTTTGATGAGACAAAACTTGGCCTATACTTACCATAGACTCGGTGGCAAGTCCACAACCTTGAACGTGTAGTTGGATATTCTGCACCGCTGTAATAGAGAACATATTTTTTCATGTTGAAAAAAAGCTTTACATAGAGTTGCTTGCGCAGACTCATTTACCAAAGAAACTCTTCTCATTCTTTGTGACCCCATTCTCCACTGTCATCAAAATAACATTGACGCCCACATTAACATTTGACTTTTGTAAGGATTTACTGAGGAAATATGTAATGAATATACAGAAATACTCTTGCATTAATTATTGTGCCAAACTGAGTCTTTCCTAATGAATTAGGGAGTGGTCTTTTTAACCGGGGGTGGTGGATTCTCACGAGAACGGGATGAAAGAGTGGATGGGCCCCAGCTTCTAGGGTCCGCATGAAGCATGTATATAGATAGGTGTGGCTAGTTACTCAGTTACTCACTGCTAACTTTTAGAAATAACCAGAGGAGGGTCAAAGTGTTAGTCACACTAGTGAGGTTTATGCAAATATGAGCTGGGGCCAGCTTCGTTTCTGGCAAGTGACTGGTCATTTCACAGCCCAGGGTTGACACCTGTGGTGGTACGGAGGAACTACCTACCATAGATTTATATGGTTATTAATATTACAGCATTGGGTGGGCTTTGTCAGACATTCTGTGCTCGAGACAATCTCGAGTGATCCATACATTTGACACTAGGTAGAGTGACACTTTGACCCTCCTCTGAGAAAAAAAAACAAAATGATTGGTAGCTGACCTGCAATGTTAGTTGTGCACCTTGTTGTATGGGAGACATTTTTGGGCACTGGTCCTGTTATACAAACCACAGCTGTGTCGTTACAGTCGGTGATGCTACACTCAATCTTCTCTATAGTAACCGTTAGGGCAGCGCAGTTTGTCCTAAAAGATAAAAGAGATATAATTTAATTATAACTACAGTCATGTATAACCAATGTTGTAAAACCTCCCATATAATCCACATTGTAAAAAGTAACTATTGAATCTACCAGGGATTCTTGAAAAAAAAAACTGAACAGTGAAACACTGTAGTTGTTTTGTAGTGAACCAGTGTAGTATTAACAAGAAGCCCCAGCTGGCAGTACTGTGGTTCATCTTTGTCCGAGGAATCTCTCTCAAAATAACGACATATCTCTGGCAACTTTTTAGACAAGGATTTCGTCATTATTTTGAGAAAAAGCTACCTGTGTAAGCCACGCCTTGAGAATTTCAAGTTCCGTACTTTTCTAAAAAAAACAAAAAGTATTTGATTCTATATACATACATGTACTGTTGTGCACGGCCGTTAAAGGATCGGTGACTTACCCAAAGTTGGTGCCTGAGATGGTGAGTGAGACACCACCTGCTGTCCCGCCTCGTCGTTGTGATATACCAGAGATATCTGGGGTTTTAGATGAACTGTACGTATAGACACTTGACAGTGTCACTGGTGTCGCACCCGAGTAGGTCACAGAGGCAGGGCATACAGTTCCTAAAATGTATATAAAATACATCTTATAGTATGTCAGTAAAAATGAAGTAATTGTTGGATGGGTATAAGAATACAACGTCATTTCATTGGCGAGGATAATGTGTTTTAGGGTAGGCGGAGATGGTTTTGTCTATGGGTTTAAAGCGTGTGTGCGCATTCCATTTCAGTCACTCGGGGAGAGGCATTCTTTCCCCACCATCCGTTGTTGGTTGAAAGAAATTATCACTCCCTTACCCTTATGCATAGACAAAGGGTCACTCGTATTGACTCGGGATTATCTCACGAGGCGAAGTTTTGAACCTTTGTATTCATTTCCTGTCATGTTAGTCAGAAACCTTCAAAACTCTTTTATAAAAAAAAAAAAAAAAAAAGTGAAATGATGTTTTACGGTTACTGAGGGTGGTGTTACTGGTCGTGAGATTCGGGTTACCCACGGGGGTTTGAGATATGGAGCTATTAGGTTAAAAAAATAAGGAGCGTCCGTATTACACTATTTTGAATATGATATAAAACTCAATAGAGCAGCATGACTTACCAGCAGCACCTGAGGGACTAGTACATCTGACACCACCAGTGACATCCTCACAGTCAGTACACGCCTGTCCACACAGTGCCATTGTGGCTGTACCAGAAGCAAAGATACCATTCCCAAGGAAGGTCACTTTTTGTCCACCTGCCGTGCTTCCTGCACATAAAAAGAAATAAAGAGTTAATAAGGTACTCTAAATGAACAGCATAAAACAATATAGGATTCGAGACATCAATAATGTGATAATGTATTAGCAGCCCTTAAAGGGTTCAGAAATGCTCATGTCATATGTCGTTAAATTCCCATGCCCATACCACCTCTGAGAGTCTACACTCTCAGCCCCGATTGTAAATATGCAGTACATTTCCCAGTACTGGGTACGAGGCAATCTACTATAGAGTCATTAGATTTGTACTAACAGCAGGTCTTACTGTTTTCTAAAAATAAAAGCAATGACCTGTAAATAGCTTGGCACAGTATGACAGTGTAGTAGCATGTCCTACGTTTAATCCTTGTCATGTCACTTTTTAATGTCACTTAGGCCCATGTCGCATGTCGAATGTAAAAAAGGCCATGTCAACATGTGGGGTCTAGACCTATATCACTTTATAAATATTTGACATATAAAACGCTCACCTGAAGTAGGCGAAATACTTGTGAGGGTCAGAGTATGCTCGAACTTTACAGACGTAGATGGATCAGAGGACCCTGATCCTGTCACAGTTACTATAACAGGCTTGGCTCCCGGACTGTCTCTACCTACATCACATGTAAGTGTATTGGCTGATGGTAGTGCCAAGTTCCCACAGCTCACTGCTCCAAGCTTCACAGCATTCTCCGCTACTGAAGCACCAAAATTTGCTCCAGCAAGGGTGATGGAGGCCCCTGCGACCCCGGCCAATGTAGGTCCAGCATTTATAGTATTAACCACAGGGGTTCTTGACGTATCAAAGCTGTAGGCTACACCTGCTACCGAGGCAAAATCACTTGGGGCGGTTACTGTCACCAAAACGCTCCCACTAGCTCCGTTATATGGGGCGGTACATGTGAGTTGAGATGTGCTCAGCACATTGACATCTGTGCATGGGTTAGTGCCAACCAATACAGTTGTACCAGCGTCGTCAAAACCACTACCACTCAATGTGATGACATTTCCACCATGGATACTGCCTGAAGTAGGATTCACAGTGGTGAGGGTGGCTGTACCTTTGAGCTGTGGAGTGACACCTACGGCAAAGACAGCACAGCCCCAGTCCCGTCTCACCTTCACTGGTTGGTCCACAGCAGACAGACTTGGTGCAGTACAGGAGATACCACCTGTCACTGCCACTACTGGTGTGCAGCTAGATGTCCCAATGGTTACCTCACTACTGGCAGCTAAGTCAGAGCCAAGGATTGTCACTGTACTTCCAGATGCTACAGCAGGGCTTGGGCTGATGCTGGTTACTTCTGGGGTGTTTGCTGCTGTGTATTCAAACATACAGACAGTTGTTGGTACACAGGGTACATCTTCATCATCAACCTCAACCTTGACGTCTAAGGCACTGGAGGCAAGATGTGCCCCTGTTCTACATTTTAGTTCACTGTAGGTGACACTACCGGCAACGATAGCACAAGGTACGTTGTCAATGGACACTTTTGTCTTGCCGTCTTTGAAACCTTTACCATTGATGGTTAGCTCAGTACAGCCGGCTGTGGAGCCTTCAGTGGGGGTCACAGATGTGACCACAGCAGTGACATTCACCTGCAAGGCTCCTGGTAGAGAACCAGCAACGATTGCATAACCATTGGTAGAGGTCAATGTGACATCATGTGTCTGGTACGATTCAGGTTCAGCAGTGGCAGGCAGGGTAGCTTGTACGGCGGTTGGGTTTGCTGAATTAACAGTGGCAGCGTGGCTACCTACACTGACCCCAGTCACACAGTTGGTGCCAAGGTTAGTGCCAGTAAAGTCCATGTTGAATGGTACATTGGTTTGACTCACTGCCATGTTGGTGACAACGGGTGAGTAGGCATTGTCCAGCATGATGTCCAGTCCAGTGCCAGCGCTTGGTGTGACGACCGTAGGACAGGGGGTAGGATTGGATCCACAATTTGTTATACCAGCTGAAATGAAGAAATTGTATAAATCAGGAATTGTTTTGTTCAAAATGTTGAAATGGGCTCAACACAAGTGTGTGGAATTCTTTTTATATCGGGGATACCAATAAATAATCTATGTATATACTATGGAATCCATGGAGAGCCACACCTTGGGAGAAAAATGAACTTGCCAAAACTTAAAACTTAGAAGCCTTGGAGGTCATTTCTTACTACACTACGACTACAACCTGAAATGTCCCTAGGAATAGCATTAGCAGTTTGCAGTCATTGGGCAGTGTGTGATCGTAGTGCATTAAGATATAACCTCCTGTGTGATTTAGTAATCCGGCGTCTGTAATTGTTAGTAGACAGACTGCGGTCAGCTGCAGTGAACCTTCAATGTTCTGGTTTTTTTACAGGGGACTTGCATTATCCCTGAGATTATCTCATTGTTAAACAAAAACCATATTATCTACGTTTTGGTGAATTGATTATTTTTGCGGTTTACGTAGCTCTGGTCAACATAAAACGATTCAGAGTATCAGCAAGTGTGTCAATTAACAAGTGGCATCAAGATTACAGTTTGCTTCGTGGTCTTTGTGCTTTGAGAGTTCTGGGCATTTAATGTTGACACAGGTACACATGACTGACATTGCTACAAGTCTGATTGAATGTCTAATTCCACACTCCATTCTTTGCCTCTCACTTCTCAATAATGCTAATTAACATTATTGACAAACACCCTCCAGGTTAGACTGTTGTGAAATAGGAGCATTGTAAATACTTCCATAATATTAGCAGCACTGCAATTCCTTGAGAAATTACGGATCCCATAGTGAGTGAATTCCAAATTCACAACAGGTTCCTTCCAAAAATACCTAGAGTCCATTTCCCGATAACGTTAAAATATCATAATTGAGAAAAATAGCCCCCATAAGTGATCAGTTACATCCTATTATTTTACAACAGACCCTATTGCAGGCATTGAGAGTCCACATAATGCATAGAGTCTGAGATTTTAAGCAACACTGAAGGGAATCAAAACTGAAACACGTCAAAATATACTCACTCGCGTCTGGCTTTACGTCTTCATCAGACTCTGCAGATATTGCCATGGTAGCTGTCCATGCTGATTTTGCCACTACTGTCAATGTCCCATGGAATGATATGGACTGGAAGATGTCTATATAGGTACTCCAGTAGTAGATTTTGGTTGCTGTCTGTCCAGCGCACCAAGTGTAGGACCCTGTACAGAAAGGTAGAACTGGGAATGAAGTTCATGAAATAGATAGAGAACTAAACTCCCTGGTGTACAAAATGGATGATCCACCCCAAGGGGGGTGTCTCCCCCTCGGGGTGGATCGACCACCTTGTACACCACAGCTGTTTAGTTCTCTCTACGTAGCCCTGCAGCCCTGCAGCCCTGAGTTTGCAGGACCAGTGCCACATTTCACTTTGCCCTAAAGGCGTCGTGCAATACGGATATGGTGTCTATCTCAAAGCAGACAACGATTTGGCATTGATCGTTGAAATACAAAGAAAATTGCGTCAGACTGTTCAGAACTATAGTAGAAATATCCCAGCTGTAGAAGCCTGTGCTTTATAGTGCCTGGTACAATACTGTCTTTACTATATCCTGTACAATGTACCCAGATTCTGTAATTGTTGTACGATTTTACTGATAGTACAGTGAGTTAGTGATCGCACCACGTTCTGAAATAGACCATAGGTCCTGCGTGAGCCCAAACTCGTGCACCTTTGCCTATCTATACTTACCACTAGCTGCTGGGTTGCTCTCAAATCCATTTGTTGCTAGTGTTGTGCTAGTTGGACTGTCTATTTGCTGTACACGAACTTTGTGGTTGGCGAAGGGGCTGACCGTCCACATCCACCTTGCGCATTCTCCGACCTTCAATGTCAGATGCTTGGGTTCCCATTGGTGTGCTAGAAAATCAGACAAGACAAAGGTTTTGAAACTTAAAGGGCCACTATATACTGCATAAATTCATCATACCATTGCTCGTCATCATGCAAGAATGCTGTTCTGGTGGGTAACTCGACAGGGCTACATTCTTGCATCATGCCGACCCTTTGGAAACCCTGCTGGTGGCAAGATACTTATCAAGATGAATAAGCTTTTTCTCTGTAACCAGGATGATATAAACATAAACAGGCTGGTATTCCACTCCATTACCCATACTAAAAAAACCTACGAGGTTGGTACATTGCCGGAGGGTCGACATGGTGCACCAATGATGTTCTGGTAAGAAGACCCGCTAGTGCTTCATTAATGCATCATGCCGACCAAAGGGCATGGTGCACTCCTTAAATGGTTAATATATTATTAACAAGAATTACTCATTCATATCTAACAATAGAAAGAGCAGAGGTTCTAGCGTTAGGTTTGGCTGGCCAGGTATAAGTAGACCTATTGCTCATTTGGTTTCATTGAGGCTTCGTCCTGGCTGATCTGGAGGATGTTGCTCCTATGAGAAAAGGTAGTGTTGCCTAAGAAGTGCCTCACCTGCAGCAGTCTCTTTCTTTGTAGTTCTAACTTTTAAGTGTTGACCATTTGTGTGCAGCACAAGTGGTCAACACAAGAGCACTTGAAATATTGTGTGACAAAAGTTGGTACCTCATAGTGCAGCACACACTACTTTTATGCAAGGCAGGTGGCTTTTCAGACTTATATTGGGGGTTGAAGCTGAATGGTGAAGCAGAACACAACTTCGTTGGAAAAGAGCACACCTTCGCCCAGCTCTATTAAGCATACAAGCAACACCCTCCAGAAAGGTCCCCGGTATAGAGCCCACTTTCAGTATACATGTATTACTGACAACCGACCCTACTGGACTATATAATGGTAGTCCCCTAAGACAGATCCCACCTTCAGTATACTACTTACAACTACCTCGCTATGTAATGGTAGTCCCCTGGGGCAGATCCCACTTTCAGTATACTACTTGTAAACAACTACTGCGCTATGTGATGGTAGTCCCCTGGGACAGATTCCACTTTCAGTATACTACTTGTAAACAACTACTGCGCTATGTGATGGTAGTCCCCTAAGACAGATCCCACCTTCAGTATATACTTACAACTACCTCGCTATGTAATGGTAGTCCTCTGGGGCAGATCCCACTTTCAGTATACTACTTACAACCGTCCCTACTGCGCTATGTAATTAATGGTAGTCCCTGGGACAGATCCCACTTTCAGTATGTTACTTACAACTACCTCGCTATGTAATGGTAGTCCCCTGGGGCAGATCCCACTTTCAGTATACTACTTGTAAACAACTATTGCGCTATGTGATGGTAGTCCCCTGGGAAAGATTCCACTTTCAGTATACTACTTGTAAACAACTACTGAGCTATGTGATGGTAGTCCCCTGGGGCAGATACCACTTTTAGTATACTACTTACAACCGTCCCTACTGCGCTTTGTAATGGTAGTCCCCGGGGGAGGCACTGGTGGCTTCAAAGTAAGTAACAGATGCTATCTTACAGCCAACCCTCTTGAAGGTTGTGAAATTTGACAGCCCCCCCCCCCGTTTTTTTCAGTCAAAATAGTACCAACAGCTTCTATTTTCAGCCAAAATTGTACCGACAGCCCCCATTTCCAGTCATAGTGGCACCAACAGCCCCCCTTTTTAAAGTCGTGATGCACCAGATAGTCCCTGCTTTTCAGGATCCGACGGTGATCGACAGCAACAGCTACACAGACTTATGCTGCAGTGGACATCCAAACGGTGGCGGAGTAGCCCCATGGGGTAGTCCCCTGAGACAGGTCCAACTTTCAGTATACTACTTACAACCGTCCCTGTTATGCTTTGTAATGGTAGTCCCAGCTGAGACAGATTCTTCTTTCAGTATACTACTTACAAAGTTGAGGGGCGAAGCAGAGTGTGGCTGTTTCAGAGTGTGGCTGTTTCAGAGTGTGACTGTTTCAGCCAGACAAAACTGAACGATTTAGAACTCAGTGCACTTTTTAGCATTTCATGATTGATATTTTTTTCATTTGGGAGGTTTTACGTAAGGATCGAAAGGATCATTTCAATTCATGATTGATATCCTTCTAACCTTACACTTTTTAGGATGTCAGCCTCCGGTAGGCCTATCTGAACTGTACGTCAAGCCTATTATCTGTAAGACTAGGCTGTAACGTAGTCGTACTCGATTCTTTAAGAGCTCAAGTCGTGGCATGTTATGAAATGGACGCCTGGTTGCAGAAGGCTAGGTAGCTATTCTTAGACGCCCTGTATCTGCATCTGTTGTTATGTTTGCTTTGATCTTTTCCCTTTTGAAGACCCTAATTTATAAGAATGTACAGCCAAAATGAAAAATATCTTCCATCAATGGATCAATTAGATAAGATTAAATGACATCACTTACATTTGCTATTGTAGGTAATATCATGGTACTTGAGTACCCGGCCCATTTTGCAGGTGAGGGTACTAGAGGTAGAACTGACGATGGTACAGGGGGTAGGTCCAACATTCACCTTCAGCTTGGTCTCTGGGCTCACAGTAGGGAAGGAGTTTGCAGTCCCTGTTATAGTGAAAGTGCAGCCTCCGGCACCCGAGCACACCGATGGGCACACTTTGGTGACAGCAAAGGTGACTGCAAGTTTAGGCAAAATGTTGCTCCTGCAAAAATAAAGGTTCGATGGTAGATCAGATGGGTGATAGCTGTTGGGTTTTGGGATTAAAAATCGTAGCTTTTACACTAACTTATGCATAGCTTAACAAGGTTTTAAGCGTTTCTGGGACATGTTCTTTTCCAACCGTTATCTCAATGTTTCAAATCTTTAGGGCAAAAGAAAGGTCAGAAAGGTCTCTTATCCAAACCGCTTTAAACATCCCCACACTTTACAAACACTCCTACCCCTACTATTCAAATAATTGTGTCATTTTCCGATCATAGGAACTTCTGAAACCACCTGATTATCAAGGTTTTGAAATTCTCGATACAGAACTTACTGTGCGGCGCAGCCCTTGTTAGGCACATAGACTTTCACGGAATTGTCGCCACGTGGCACGGCAGGTAGTATTAGTGCTATCTCGGTGTCAGTGTATGAGTTAACTGTCACCTGTTTGGAACCAACTGTCACAGTCGGCACAACAGTTCCTCCGGTAGTAAATCCCGTGCCTTTGATAGTCAAAGTCTCGCCACCTGTTTTAAGAAACGACACGGAATGCTTAGGTTAAACGTGAAAAGGAAGGTATTTTATTGATACGATGACAAGCTTTTGTTGGGAGCTAGAATTTCGCCATTCAGAAATGGTTATGGTTGAAATTAGTTGAGCACAAATTCCTCGATGCAAATTTTACATGGGGGCTTTATCAATTTTGTTTAGTTTTGTTTGTGATACCAAATATAGCCTACTCCCAGACTGACAACCATGCATCATGACAACCAAAGGGCTAAAATCAGGCTGTAAGCAACTCATCTTAAACTGTTTGAACAAAATCTGATAACTACATATATATATATATATATATATATATATATATATATATATATATATATATATATATATATATATATATATATATATAATCGATAAAACAAATTACTATGTCCATGATACGAGTCAGTATGCATGTAATGCAGTGCAACTCAAATGAATATCATGTAGATGATTTGATTTGTAATAAAAGAAATATGATGCACCAATATCAGTGGTCATTAGATAAGGTTAAGAGAACATGTTGAACAAACCCCAGGCTACAGCAGTGGTCTTGGCGGTACCGGAGCTGTCCTCTACGCTGGTGATGACTGGTGTGTATGTGGCCGATGGATCATAGGTGTAGGCGTTAGTAAGGGTTTCTATCTTTGTGTTAGGGGAAGTTCCAACTGTGACTACTATATCGACACTAGTAGCACTGCCCTGGAAAAACATGGAACACAAATATGTTAATATCATAGAAATTAACGAAAAATAATTTAAATTTGAAATTTAGGTAGTCTGAGAATAGAATGGTAGACAGAGGTGCATGACAGGAGACATAATGTATAATGCATAAATCCTTACCGTCCTTGCTGGTACTTGACATATGATTTCGTTTTGTTTGATGTCAGTGGCTGTGTTAGCAATTGGACAGTCTGTTCCACCAACCGTCACCTTAGCTGTGGAGTCAAAGCCATCACCATCGATGGTTAGCCTGGTACATCCTATGGTGAGAGAAAACATATTATTACAGATAGGAACTACGAGGGATGAACAATTGCATAAGAAGAGTTTAAGGTCAAATCCCACTACGCACCTATAGTCCCATAAATCTCTTTTGCACACTAAAGGTCTCAATATGATTCTTGACAAAAAATAAACCAAAAATCAGGATATCTAGTAACTCCCGAAGCATAGCCTTTGATTGTTAGAAAGTAAAGGGATACTCTTAAATATCAGCCATAAGAGTTCCCAGTCAGTGGGAACTCTTGTGGTTGTGGATATAATGAAACTTTAGAAACATCCTACTGAGCTCAGTTTAGTTTTCACTTACCTGCGGCGGAACCAGATGTTGGAGAAACACTAGACAAGGTTAGTTCGTACTCAAAGGATGTTGCAGGTGAATGTACGGCTTTTCCATTTCCCTTGACAAAAAGCTCCACAGGATGGTCCCCTGCTTTGCCTGGTCCAAGTTTACATTGAAGGCTTGTTGCTGAAGTTACAACAGTGACCTCACAGTACGCTGTGCCAATTTTCACCACGTTGTTTGCCACATTTGTGGTGTCAAAGGCCTGTCCGGTTATGGTCAGGGTATCGCCATCCGTCCCTGAAAGTAAGCACAGCATGGGTTACGCAGTTACAGTGGAAGTGAAAGTGTACTGATTGTTTCTGTTTCCACTTGTCTTTGGGCAAACAATGCTGTATACCGTAGTCTGCCTTTAAACCAATGACACTATAGACACTAGGATGTCTCAACCCATGGGGTCTGATGGTACAATGCTACGAGGGATTAACAACTGCATAGCAACAGGTGTCTAGGTCTTGTTACAGCCTAAGACTTTGCATGGTACCAGAATCTTGGTACTGACTAAAATCGGAATGATGTACCATTATCCTGAAGTGTCCGAACAGCATATTTATTCCCTGCCCAAAATTGCAAAGGTACCGGTTGCACAGTCTACCTATACCTATATCATTCATGTTTCATATCATTCAATTTAGATATCCCTCGGGCTGCTTACCTTCATTGTGTATATATCTCTCGGTCTGACTAACCAGCATTCTATGTACGTCTCGCCTTGTGCTCTATTGTTTCTACCCACCCATTAGTCTTATGAAATGTATCTCACATTGTGCCTATATCACACATGTTTTCTAGATGATTATGTAGATATATACCTCACCATTTTTTCTTTATTATTTTGCCTGTAGCTCTTACCTGATGTAGCAGTCACTGATGAAACTACCACCTGTAGTGCAGCATTATATTCAAATGTGCAGCTTCCTTGGGTATCATTTTCGCAGCGTGCAGGTAGTTTATCCACAAACACCTGGGCCTGTTTGTATATAAGTAGAGTGTGTAAAAATATTTTTGCAGAAGAATACTAACGGCTATATGCTTCAACTATATTCTCCGGAGGGCATTTCTCAACATGTTACAACTACACCCAGCCACTACGGCCTGAAGCCGTCAAAATTAGAATGAGTGATTGTAGGTCATGCCCTACGACTGCTCTGTACGATCAGTACTTAAGGGCTATTTTCCACCACCCGATATGGCCCCTCTGTCGGCCGCTAGACCCTTAGTAGATGCTATTTTCGGCCGACAAAGACCATGCCCCTCCATTGAACCCTATGACAGCCCTTTTGGCCGAGGTGGTAGTGTGGGGCAGCTATCGGCAGATAGAGCACTCATATCGGGTGGTGGAAAATGGCCCTAATGTACTATTTATATGATGAATGGTCAGTAATCTGGTTTATTTCATGTGAATAACAACTTCCCATAGAGATAACATTACAGGGCCAACCCCAGTGTGTAACATTCTCGATCGCTACTGCTGGTCACGTGACTTATTTACATACTTATTTCATGCATATTGGTATCACTATAACAAATAATAAATACACAACTAAACTCCCATGGCATACATTGTGGTCGGACTCTCTCCGCTACTCAGGTGGGATCAACAATGCACGCCATGATCGTTTAGTTCTGTGTATTTATTCACCATAGTCCATAGTGTATCTTCTATTGATATACCGACCTTGTGG
This sequence comes from Acholoe squamosa, assembly GCA_949317995.1. Lineage (NCBI taxonomy): Eukaryota > Metazoa > Annelida > Polychaeta > Phyllodocida > Polynoidae > Acholoe > Acholoe squamosa. The sequence goes on from OX439042.1 coordinate 14,645,142, forward strand.
GATACATTATTGACCAATCAGATAACCCTTCATTCAGATCAGACCTCAGGGTGCATTACATAACAGCTGGTACCCATCATGCTGGTTGTTATCATGTTTATATATCTAATACATGTACCTGAATTGGTGCCCTCTACAAAGGAACCTGCAACCTCAGTATAAGCCTAAGTATGGACGCCCAGTGGGTCAGCCATTGTTTGATACTGCAGTGAATAGAGTGAATTATTTGATTGGTTGATAATTCATCCCGCTTGGGTGCTATAAGATGCTCCTACCTGTGTTTTATCCTGGGGGACACGTGTGTGGGATCCTGATGGAGGGTCTTTGTGGTCACCGCCAAGTTGTACCAAGGATGTGGCGACATCAGGGTTGTTCCCAGTCAGACTCTTAGCAGTGATCTGTGTAGTATGGAAAAAATATGTATACCAATTATTTATGGGGGTTATTTATCATGGAGAAATATAATGGAATATAAGGTGCACTCGCAAGCAATGGAAATAATGAAAACAATAGAAAGAAAGCAATACAATGAAAGCAATGCAATGAAAGAAAGAACGAAAGAAAGAAAGAAAGAATGAATGAATGAATGAATGAATGAATGAATGGACGTCAGAAAGAAAGAAAAGAGAGAGAGAGAAGGAAAAGGAGAAAGGTAGAGAAAAGAAAATGAAAAAAAGTGAAATGATTCAGGGCTAAGAAAAAAAAGAACTGCTACAATAGCCACACGTGGTTGTTGTCTTACCGTCATAGGGGGCTGACATCCACCTTTGGTATTATATGTGATTCGCCATTTGAAGTTGGTACAGCTGTACCGGTCACTCATTTTCTCCACATCCACGCTACCCATGTCAGTAAACTTGGACTCGAGTTCCTTCTTAAAGTCTACTTCAGAGGTTGTGACATCGATAGCTGGAATGTTGAGTGTTTCAAAAGGATGAGATGGTGGTCAAAAACTAGATCTAGTTCTAGATGAGATGTGAAGAGAACAACATGCAAGGTTTCATTTCATAGTCAGATAGTGAGGAAATCCATATTTGTGACGTGATCTGCGAAAAGGGACCTTATTTCAGGGGAAATAAGGTATATGCGAAAGTGTGTACATTATTGGATTATAATTAAATAGCTTTATGGTCACTTGACCCCCCCCCTCCCCTTTTTTTACAGTAATTATATTAAACGGATACGAAAGAGCATTCACATCGATCGCCACTGTGTCTTATCAGTGGTGAAAACCTAGCCAATTTTCCAAATGGAGGAGAAACATGTACTCACTGAAGGTTTCACCATTACGTGTCAAATCGAAGTTACCAGCGACCGCAACGTTCGAAGTTTGAATGGTTGTTCTTGCCGCCCAACTTACCTGGAACCAAACATGCGTCTATTTATAAAACATTATATATGGTATATATATATATATATATATATATATATATATATATATATTGGGGGGTATATATGCGGGGATAAACACTAACACTGGCGCGGTGGCCAATAGCCATTCTAGTTTTGATTGCTGGCCAGTGATTTTTTTTTTTAAAAAACCTTCCTAGTTGGCTTTTCCCAACTAAACTCTAAAATTTAAAACTGTGGTACTTTTGATGGGGGTTTCTTTGTAAAAGGGGCTTGAAGAACAACAACTTGTAGGCGAATATTGCTAATAAAGTGCCCATATCAGAGTTTCAAGTTATTTATTCATTCATCATAAGACAGGAGTTTCCAGCTATACATTCGGGGCCAACAGCTTTAGCAGCAGGCCAATGAATTTCTGAGACTACTGGTATACTACTGGCCTTGGTGGCCAGTGGCTAAAAGAATTAGTGTCTACCCCTGTCTATGATATTGGACATAACTGGTACTTTATATTGGGGATTATCGGTTTGAAGGCCAAAAGTGCATCATAAATCGTAACCATCCTGCCGGGTATATACATCCTGAAGGGTCGTCATGATGCACCAATGAAGTGCTGGTGAGCAGCCTCGGCAGCACTTCACTGATGCATCATGACGACCAATAAACGTGATGCTCTGATGTCTTATCGGCTGTTAACCTATTCATGGTTAACTTCTTGCAGCAGGGCAATCCTTACTTGTTGGGCGCGATTTCAATGTTTTTGCAGGAAAATTTCAAGAATAAAATGTTTTCGGAAATTGACACAACAATGATCATTTGTTCGGTAAGTTTTCTCGAAAAAACAGAGGAATTTCCAGACAGTAACCAGATCTTTTTCCGGAAAGGGCTATTTATATCGTAGACAGGACCTTTACAAGAGAGTTTTCGGTTAAAAGTATCCTTGCCAGCCGCATGCAAGTGTCAGCAAAACGTATGAAGTGTCCCCTAGGTTCTTACCGGCGCTCCTTCTATAGTCATGTCATTGGCTACGTTACAGTCACACCGCTCTATTTCCACTGTGTAGTTGTTCCCAGACATGGTCACTGCCACGCTCTTACTTCTAACGGGTGGAACTGAACGCAGTGCTGCAAGGTCTGGTCAATATAGGAAACATATGCATCTAACTTTAAAACTTCGTACAAAAGTAAATTACCTCATTATAGTCTAGTCGCAAATTGGAATGAATGAATATATGATTTACACATTGATGGTAAGCTACTTGCAAATGAACATTTTTAAAACAATATTGTTGTTGTTGTTGTTGTTTGTTGTTGTTTTGAAATAGGAGCTTCTCTGTGGCTACAAGTCGGATCTCTGTTGCAATGTGAAGAGAGCGAGCCGTTCAAATATCAAAGGTATTGGGCTCACGAGGCTGTTGCAAAAAGATTGGAATTTTGATTCTCACTGTAACATAATCATCTTCAGTTCCCTGTAATTCTCCACCACAAGAAGGCAATTCCCAACTTATACTGTAAATGAACTGACTTCCTGTGTATCAGACCGTGTTGCGAAAGGTTGGGGGAACTGGTTCTGTGATTGGGTACAACTGAATGCTTTCCATAGTAGGTAGGCCAGGGGATTTAGGTTATCTAGCCAGAAATTGGTTCTTACTTAGGAAATATGCACCTTTTCAGGACCAATCCTGAACCACATCTATGACCAATTACATTTTGCCAACACAATAGAGAATGTATTCCCTGATGTCAGTCAGTTTCCCTTTCGAAACAGCTCGAAAAGCCTCCGACAGAACTCAACTCCTATCCTTTTGTAACACCCTTGTGACCTGTTCCAGGTTCACGAGATTAGTACGTACCAGAGATTGTTATGCTGGTGTCAGGTAGGCCCACGAAGACCTCATCGATACAGATACGTGCCCGGGGGTCAGTACAATGCTTAATTCTGTGCACACGGATTATTTTCACATAGGCCTTCACATTGTTTTCTGTGCCAGGGGCGATCCATTTGGCATGGTCCAGTAGTATCTGGGCCTTCAGGTCCAGCACAGTGTAGTGCCACTCGCCATCACTGAAATAAGATAGAATGGCTTAAGATTGAAGAATTTTTGAAGGTAAAATCGTTTTACATGTACATGTATTGATAGATATCGTCACCTCACTATACAAAGGTCGTAAGTGCAAAAAGCATGCTTTAAGATATGGGCAAAATAAGAAAAATGAATGTTCTTTTTAGTGTTTCTTTCTCTCTACATATGATATATCACCTCATATTGGATAGTGAATCTGCGCCAACATAGCCCCAACCCATTTTGGTGAGAAATGCTGTCTTTCTATATCAAATTCAGTAAAATGAGAGAGATTAGGCCCCTAGATGGTGAAATAAAGGTCCAATATGACCCTTAAATAATGGTCAGATTTGAAAGATTTTAAAACTAGCATGAAAAATGTTTCTCAAAGGACAGTATTTAAGAATAATAAAAATCGATTTTTTTTTCACTTACAACCTTTGTATTGGCCACTAGCTGGTATGGAGCTGGTTCCGGCGACACACACTGATAAGAACTGATAAGATGGGACCAGCATGTCCCTGGAAATGGTTGTTAACCAGGGACAAGGTACCTATCATGGTATGTGTTATCAGTGGGTTTTACCTCAACCAGCAAAATTCAAAATGGCTGCTCCACTAAGCCTCTATACTGAGTCCTATAGTGAGGTGACGATATGATGTAGCAATATCAGCCATCAACTTGATAAGAACGTTATTACAAATTTTCGTGACCATGAATACAATCCATCTTTTTTTTACGAATCTCCTTCCTGGGGTAACAGTCAACGATCACAAAATTGCATTTCTAGTGCAGAATAGTGACTGAAGATGATCACCAACAATCTTATGCAATGGGGCCTTGGCCAGGAATCTATGTGATTTTGTGGTATGAAATTGAAACCAAGATCATAATTGAACAAATTCTATGACTGTGATTGTACAGATCTGTCTGACTCTCCCTTTTCTGCTATCAATTTGACTAGCCATCATAGTGATGTGAAGGTACCTGACTACTCCTGAAAAGTGACCTACTCACATCACCTCACTAATTCTTGACTACATCAGGAGGCTTTTGCACATACGCTAAAGAGAGCACTAAGAAGGTACTATCTCACGTTAAAAAGACATGCTCTGCTTCACCATTCAATTTGTGATCACCATATCATCTTCAATGAAAGGGTACCTGTATCTGACTGACATGAGAACTTATGTGCAACAGGGGGGGGGGGAGTCAGGACTAAAGGGAAAGTGACTGCTGCAAGGGAGGCACTTTCTAGACAATACCACCTATCCCATTATATGCAAAGCCTCCAGGGCTAACAGTAAAGTCCATATATACTGACCTGGTAAAGTTGTAAGCTACCTCACGCCACCAGGTGAATTTGTGTGAATCAGTGATGACAGTGACGTAGTAATGCCATTTGGAGAGTAAATCACAGCCTTTCAGTATGTACGCGAACCCCACCTGGAAACAGAAAAATAGGGTCAGCCATTCCTGCTTTTTTTTTGTTTCTTGATTTGGAGGTCAACATTCTTTGCATGATACTACGTCGTTGACATCGAGACTGTGGGTACCAAGTGATATTCCTTGTCTTCTAACATCGATAGTCCACTTGGACTCTGTCGCAGAAATTTATATTGGAAATGTCTGGCTCAATTGCACGACAGAGACCAAGTGAACTTTCGTTGTAATTCAGAGGAGGGGGTTTGTGTAGTTTCTTAGCTTATTCTTATTAATTTTTGGGTGTGCTACGTACATGGGTGTTAATGTGAGCTTCAATGAGATTCCTGCTGTGATAGAAGTCTATGTAGGAGCGCAGTGTGCAGAAGCTCTTGGAACCACAGAAGGGCTCCTCCTCATAAGATCCACTAGACCCCTCAAAGTCATTAGAGTAGAATGGAGTTGATCTGACACCCAAGGGATTGCGGTATGTGGGGGGAATTGTGTTTGGACAGCGTACACTGCACATTGTATGAATGGCACTTTGCATCTGGAAAGGAAAAGCAAGAGGAAAACTGATGAGAACCTACCCTTTGTGGATAGCATGATATATCATGATTAAATTCCATTAGTCACACAGGTGTATTAAACTCCCACCATTGAGTTACCTCCTGGATGACTGAAGATGTATCTCTAGTGTAGTGGACGCATTACACAGATATGCCTATATATGTCTTGTCCTTCAAACCGTTCCTAACCCTCAAACATGTTTCTGTTTGAGTGTTAAGAACCGCCTCTTGTAGGAGTTGCACGGACACAGTACACAACGATTGATATGAGAGGCAATTATTATGTCCACGGGTTGTGAGGTAAGGGACTGGTAATATTTTCCTGTTAAGAGCATTTGCATTGCAGTGTAGATGTACTTTCCAGCCTTTCACCCATTCATCATAAAGACAAAATTGACCCATGAGGCATTGATGGATACTGTGGACTCGAAATGGTTAGGTACTGTCCTTATTTTATAATATTATGCTATATTGGACTGCTTACTTGAACTGGATCAGCTACCCCAGCCGTCATGCCGATGGGAGGACTTCTGTGTGAGTCTAAATTGAACACCAGTTCTTTACCAGAGGCTACTGCTGCTGGGGAGGGTCCAGTCACTGACACAGCAGATGTAGCTGTCATGTCTTCTGCAACAACCTCCATGGTAGGAGCTGCAATAAAACATAAATACTTCTTTACTGTTTAAATTGTAACTACACCAAGGACTATCATGTTACAACTTTGGATGATAAAGTATGATACAACCATAGCAAATTGTAACACGTTGCTTGTAACAGATATATATATATATATATATATATATATATATATATATATATATATATATATATATATATATATATATATAGAAAATTGGTGTATAATAGCCCTTTAAGGACCGCTGATGCATTAATGCGTCATTCCAGGGATGAATTCAGGCATCATGATGACCCTACAGGATACTTCCCAATAGGGTCAGCATGATGCTCCCATGAGGTGCGGGTAAGCTGTCTCACCAACACTTCATCGGCGCATCAAGGCGACCAATGGGCAGGATGTACTTTTGCACCAGGAGCCACTACAGGGTTAAGCAACGGGATATTACAGTGAACAGATGTACCCAATGGTGTACATGTTCAGAGGGTCGACATGAGTCACCAATGAAATGCTGGTGAGCAGACTTTCTAGCCCTTCACAGATGGGTATGATGAACTATGTATTAGTTCAAAAAGTTAATTGTTAGAAGAATATATACATGTAGGAATTACCGTAAAGCCCCAAGTATAAGCTGTGGCTTATAGACCATTTCAAACCCTCTGTGCGGCTTATAGAACCCTCCTTAACTCAGGGCGTGGCCTATACGTAGGGTTTCACTTATATAGTCCATAACAAGGAATGTTATTCATTTCAGGCTTCTGGTGCGGTGTATAGCATTCTGCTAATGTCAGTGTGTGGCCTACATTTGGGTGTGGCTTATATGCAAGGGTTAACTGTATATATCGTTCTTGAATTTAGTATGAGCCACTCACCATTTTCACTTTGAATAGTGACAGTGAAGGAGCTGGCGGCAGTAGCTGGAGTCACAGAATCCACACTTTCAGTTGATCCAAGGGTAGGCAATTCTTTTAGATGTTTCTCAATGGTTGCACCATCTTCAGTTCGGATGGGCACTGCAAGAAAAGATAATTTATGGAGAAAGCTATCTTGATTTAATGATAATCATCCAAGAAGATAAACACATTGAGCTACAGACAATATTTGATTATAGACAAACAGTGCTTTGCTAGCACAACTAGAATGCATTTTCCCAAATTGTGAAATCATGCAATGTATAAATCATACTACTCTCTCTTAAAATGATATGTCTTTCAATATGTCATATCCTATCTTTTTGATACAAGGTCTATCAAAAGATGCTACCATGAACATAGGGTGGCGTTTACATATAGTGCAGAGCCTGGGCTCCTTGAAAAGATACTGATGCCCACCTGTGCATGATTTTGCTATACATATTCTGAAGTTGCTGCCGGGAGTGCTGATTGAGATGGTGAAGACATGGCTCACTGTAGGATTGCTACCCCAGCCACTCAAGTCAAATTTCTGGTGGAGTTCAAAATCAGATGAGAAACAAATTAAGTCATTGAAAATTATGATGCATTTAGTTCACTCCAAAAGATACTTGTCTCGCTTCGCTGTCCTTGTCAGAAAAAAAGACGTCACCAGTTCTTTTTCTGATAAAAGATACTGGTAAATGGATTAAGGTATTCAAATTTTTCAAGCTTTTTCTAACTTTCAGTTCATTGACGATATCTTTTTTTATTCATAAATTGTCTTGATGCATATATGTTATACCCTCACCAACCAGCCAACTGCTATTAAAAAATATAAAATATAAAGTAATCTTTTTCTTAGCTTGGTGATGAGAAACCTCGTCTTTTATTACCCCTATTTGAAATATTGACGGTATAAGAATATATATGATTGTACATACCTGTATAGCATTGACATCGGTAGAAGTTACTGTTATGTCCTCTCTCTGGTTATATGCACCACAGAGCTGGCCCTCATTGTATGGTGTACTACATGTGAACACTGAGATATTCACACAGGCCCCCTTAGTTCCATAAAATATGGCCTCCACAAAGTACCTAAGACATAATAGGGGAATGAGCTAATGTAGTTGCATGGTGTATACTACATGCATATAATTATATCTGGTAGGAATAATTTGAAGTATGTGAATCATACTGCACTTTCAAACTCATAAAATAGTAAGTGTGTAATGTCTAACTTACAACTTGAGTTTTGACGGTCTTTATTCACAGAGTTTGAGTTTGAAGATATTTGTTGGTCAAATAATCACATGTATGTAGACATGTTCCATAGTGACCAAGGAATAATATGATAGGATTAACAAGAAAACATATATGAGTCAAATGAATTTGAGAATGCAAATCATGATCACAGTTATACTTTTACATTTAAGTGGTCATACTCTTGTTGTTTCACACAGCATGTTGTCACACCTTGACAATTAGAAAATCAGACAGAGCAGATTCCTAGTACAACGCTGAAATAGCCATTGGCATTAGCTTTTCTCCTGCAAATCAACCCGAGACATATCTGTTGCCAGCAACCAGGCAGACTCAGAGACAATGGGTTCTGCAGCTTCTGTAGGTGTTTTCTCCACCGCTTTGAGGTGCAATCAGTGATGATGTCACCATAATCAAACTTTGGAAATACTATCTGCTTATAAATTAACAGGGACAGTTCAGCATCCACAAATCTCCGAACCTGTCTGAGCTGGTACATTCTTCCCTATCCCTATTTGCTTAATTTTGCCTCAATATCAAGCAAGATGTACAGGGGGAATGTACCATGGTGTAGACTACCCTGGGGTCATTTGATCCGTGAGGTCATTTCCTATACTACACTGTATAAGAAAATGCCAATTGTCCCAAAGTTTCCAGAGATCCATCGCTATATTTTACAGAGATGTCATTATTTTTACAGAGATTCCTTGTACCCCGACACTGCCACCTGGGAATTCTTGTAAAAACTACAATGGCGTCCTGCTAAATAATAACAGTGGTTCACCGTTCAGATTTACAAGGATCCCTGGTAGATTTAACAGTTACTATTTACAGTGTACCACTGAGCCCTTCAAGTCATACCTGGGGTATGTTTCAGATTGATTGACAATAAGATTGTAATTAGAGTCAGTAGAATGGAGGAGAACTTACCTTTCGTCAGCAGTTAGGTTCACCATTGTGTTTGTGTTTAATGCTGACTTGACAAATGTCTTTTGTGTCACAGCCTGTAGAAGGTTTATATAAGGCATAAAAACATTATCAGTTATGAACTTTGCTTGGAAACAATCAGGTTTGTGAAAGAGAAAATGATCTTGATTGTTTTGATGCTATTCGCAACAGGCAGACCATTATGAATATAGATTTTTACCGTATTTAACAATTTCCATAGGGGATTTTTGTCTGGATGAAAGCAATATTTTCAGCATGAAACCATTGTATCAATTTGATCACTTCAATAAAATTATCCTTTTCAATTATGAAATAACCCCCTGGCTCTACAATACCTGTTTCTGGGTGGAGTCCATATCGGTTTGGCTGAGGCTGAAATTTGCTACTGAAGTACTGACTGCAGGTGAGGCTGAGGCATCATTACAAGTCTTAATGTAGAATTCATGGAGTCCTGTGGCTCCAGGCACGTAATAGAAACGCATGTGTCCCACGACATCACTGGCACTACTGGTGTAGGTAAACCGGCTTGTGTCAGGATGTTCGGTTGTGGTTGGGGTGGCGGTGGCTACCACATCCTGTGCTGCTGTGTCGTTAGCAACTGTAGCATTTTGCTCATATACATCGACTCTGACTCCACGGCCACCTATAGAGTGGGAGATGAGCTATTTGACAAACCTGACATATTTGTTTAATTCTATTTTTTTTTTATTTATAAATTATATTAATCACAATATATATTTCTTCTAGTAGCACTTTCTTTCGAGTCACCATGCACCATATTATGATGATCTCCTATATTTTCCCTCCGTTTTTACTTCGAGAAAAGGTTTTCTTTTCGTCTTTCTTAGTTGTGCTTTAAATGTAATAGAATAACTGCTAAATGTGCTTACAAAACAGTTTTTCACGTACTTTAAAGTGTCTTTATTTCTAAATGTTCCCTTCCATATACTTTTTGCCAAGAGGGATGATATGAATTATGTTGATTGTAATGAAAGGTTTACCTAGACAATTGGAGCATATTGGAGTGGGCTTAGCAGGCGTAACCATGGTGAGGGTGGTTTTCTTAGTTGCCGTATCGTACTTCCTTTCCTTTATCGTGCCTTTTTCGCCTGTATAAAAGTCAAATACTGCTAAGGTAGAATTCATTCATGTTTCCCTAGGGCCGCTGATATTGGAGTACATGATGCCCATTGGGTGGCATGATGCACCAACACTGTAAAAAAGGAGCTTAGACTTTAAACATGTTTAGGTCTAAACATGTTTGAAGTCTAAACATATTGGATAGGTAGGTGTACTCTTGGGTATCTATTTAGGATTTAAACGCTTTAATTCTAAATGCCTAAACACCTATGCTAAACATGTTTAGATGTTTAGCATTAAAACAGTTTGATGTTTAGGTGTTTAGGATATCAACATGTATATGTTTAGGTGTTTAGGTAAGAAAGATTCACTAGGTGGCAGCTCTGTGTACTCTCTTCTCGTCAAAAATATGTCAAAAATCCATTGTAAATCATTAATCAGGAATTTCATATGAAAGGACATAAATGTTATGATTAAACATTTTGGATTGCTCATTTAAATCCTATAATGATTCGATCAATGAGCAATTCTTTCCATAGACACCTTTACCCTGTAGTCCAAGAATAGACAAAGCTTTCTTCATTCAGCCAGTCTGTTGTAATCTACAAAGAGGGGTTACTCCCTATGTTGGATAATAGATGTGATGATAATCCTTGGGAGTATGAGGTACTCTCTGCCTACTGTACATATAGTAGAATAATTGAAATGATCTACAAAGTTCAATATCTATGGATACTATATCTAAACACAATATCATAATGCTAAACACTATAACTCTGAAACATGATCTAAGCATTTCATATCTAAACACATGGACAAACCTAAACATAAACACAGTAAACACTTTACTAGCCTACCCATAGACCTAAACACATTGAAATCTAAACACAAAGGCTAATCACATTATGAGGCTAAACATGTTTAGGTTTATAAAGTGTCCTCAAAAACGGGACAAGAAAATGTTTAGCAATGTGTTTAGATTCTAAACACCTTTTTTACAGTGAATGCATCATTGGAGCATCATGCTGACTCTCTGAGAGTATCAAGCATGATGCATGAATACAATCCTTGCGAGTGACTCCCCAGGGCTGCATCAATGCTCCATGACGATCAATAGGCGTGATGCACTCCTGCATCAGCAGTCCTTAAAGGCCCATGTGATGCTTCCGCAGTTAATCTTCATTAATTTTGTTGAGGCCCCTTCCGGCTTATAGAATGTTCCCATAGATCGGGTGCGGTATTTACCCCTATAGAATAGCTAAGTTATCAAAAGTCCTGGCTCCGGGTGGCCACTTTCGAGTGAGTAAAACACATTACCTCTGTCTCAACTATTTCACAAATCCTTTTATTTCAAATATAATTTACCTGCGAATAGGACGTCTATGTCAGATACTTTAGATCCAAAGTCACCCACGAGGGTGACATAAGTCCCTCCACCTGGAGTGCCTTCGTGATTGTCCATCGACTCTACCACTGAAATATAAGTTGTTGCTGTTGTTGTTATTGTTGTTGAGAAATATTTATTGGCTCATAATATCTAAACATAATAGATCTCCTCCATCAGGAGCCAAAACACAAATACATACAAGTGACAAATGCACAATATTACTGTATTGTACATTATTAAGGCCAAGTGCTACAGGTGACTCAAAAAATAATAAATAAGGAATTTTCTTTAAGCTTGCTGTACAAGTTCTTTATATCATTTGTAATCAAAACATGAAATAAAAAGTTGGGGTCCCAGTGCTAGTTTTCCCTGGGCTGGCCAATTTATGAAGATGGCTTCACTATGGGCTCCTATGGACGAGCACCTAAAAATCAATGATTTCTGGTGAGTTTTTCTCAATAAATCCCAAAGCAGACAAGGAATTTTTCTAAAAAAAAAACTAAAGATTAGTGTAAAAATATATAACAGTTGAAATGATCATATAAAATCATACGGTTCAAGAGCTACTTTCTGCTCTGGATGGTCATGAATGCAGATGGGGATGGATCTTAAGCATTAGGTCTATGGGCCGCATCTAGAGGGGGAAGAGGGGGGTGGATTTCCTGTCTGTCTAAAAATGTTTGAAAACTTCAGGAAAGGAAAACAAATGTATATCACGAGTTAGCCTTATAATAAATAATTTAGCTAGATTCCTCTCAACAAAATTTCAGCTGTAGTTCACAAAGTTGCCACTAGGTGCCTGTAGCACTTGGCCTTAAATAACAATGAACTACACACTCTATATAGTGCCCTAGTGTGTCAACCAGTGAGATTCATACCCATGTAGCACAATGATCGGTTCACCAGTTCTGTGTTGGTGAGACTATGTATAAACTTCTCTAGGGTTTCTTGGTATTGTTGGGTGGCCGTGCACCTATCCCAGAGCTGGATGCCACGGTACAGAGGGCTTCTGCGGTTTATATTAAGCCTGTTTGCCCTTCCTATTGTTCCCACAGTAGGTTTATTTCCACATTTTACTATTTGGCATCTGGGAGGAGGTTATGGGACATCTGGGAGGAGGTTATGCACATAAACTCCGGGGGATTATGGGCTGACCATATGGATTTGAGTGTTTCACATCCATAGTCAAGGTGGAGGTCCACATTAGCTGTATTATAACTGTGTTTTACCTGTATTACAATACAAATATTGGAACGAAAAAAAAAATCTTTTTTTAAAGTGACATAGCCTTCATTATTATCTTTTTTTCAAATCCTATGTCAATGTGTACCACAAAAATCCAACAAGCCCCTCAGCTGACAATAATGCATTAATTAAATTCAACAAGTTTCTCACCTGGGTATTTCTCATAGTTGCCTATCGTTCCACTAATGTCAGAACAGGTTAAACTTGTATCAGTTACAGATCTGCAAAGATTAGATAAATTTCCAAGCATGATACTAAGTGACGATTATTCGCATATTATGTGTATATCTGCACTTAACCTTTTAGGGGCCTATAATACAGAGTACATTATGTCCATTGGCATTGATGAAGTGCTGGCGAGCAGTCTCGCCAGCACTTCATTGAAGTATAATACCAACCCTCCCGAACTGTATCGATCCTAGTAGGTTCGTCACGATGCATAAAATTCGCCCTGGCGAGGTACTTGCCAGGGCTGCATTAATGCATCATAACGATGAATTGGCATGATGCGTTAATGCATCAGCGGCCTTTATCAAATTCAGCAGCATCACTTATCGTAAATGATGCATCAATTTGGCGAGACTGACAATTGGAGAGAAATGCCTTGAATAAAAATCAAATCATACACAGCTTAGCCACAATAAGGTTGAAGGAAATAGTATAATGCTGGTGAAAAGGTGTTATAAACTTACCTTCCGAATTCCTCTCCGACGATATAGGTTAGATTATGCATTCCTAAAAGTACACAAGGATTTTAAGTGTCAATTATCAGCCAATGTACAAGCATTGGCTATACACATATATAAACTGGCATTGTAGGCACCACAGTACTAATTTGGGTTAATATTTTGGTTAAGTTCTGCCCTTTCACCCATTTAGCTATATAAGGTGCACCAAGGATGCAATTAAGATGGTCCAGATGTTCAGCGCTTCTGCATGAGCATAGAAGGGGAGTAATGGTTGTCTTACAGCATTTCGATAGTTGAGGTCATATTCATGGTGAGAAAACTATGTTACGTCTGTGTATAATGCCGACATTATGATACGAAGTTCTGAAATGTTCCCCACTAACCCTGCAGGGCATTTCAAAACCATAGCTATAGCTATGGTTTTGAAATGCCCTCCAGGGCATTGTTCTTCATATTGCTATGTGAAGGTGATTACTTACCGACGTCCAGAGCATTACACAGAGCCGTGAAACAGCCATATTTCGATTCACCACTGGCGCCATTCAGGAAAATGGGCAACCTTTGAAAATGTTTGCAAATAGATAAAATCATCATCATGAAGAGGCTAATTAGAATGCAGCAGATGGAAACAGTGATACATAGTACCATTTACAATCAAGCAGGGAATCCTTCATTCTATCGCGTAAAAGCCGAATGTAATTTCAAATTCCAAAATCAGTTTGTCTTATGAGGGAGGTTTAAGATAGATAAAGAGCTTCGTGTACGTCGATCTGCCCTTGGGGTCCATCTCCCATCTCGGTCTTCGGCCTCGGGGGAGACGGACACTCCTCGGACGTATCGGTGTATTGCACTATCGTACACCTATGTCTATGTAATGTGTACTTACGGGTCTCCAGTCGCATCATACTTGTCGCAAAGCTCTTTTCCTGCATACACTCTGTTGACAGGAAAATATCGAAATATCGGCATTAATAGACTGTTCTCTGTGTCCTATGGTAATGAAATGATAATGTGGTGCAAGAAAAGAATCTTTTATCTCTCTGTCTCTCTCTGTCTATCTCTCTGTCTCTCTCTCTGTCTCTCTCTGTCTCTCTCTGTCTGTCCCTATCTATCTATCTATCTCTATCTATCTATCTATCGCCCTCTCTTTTTATAGAACAACACAATCTTTCTGGGGGTAAACGATGGTTTTAAAAACAACCCTTTGTACAATGTTCGGGTGCTGGTTAAAGAAAAAAAACACTTTTAAGTTAGGACAACCATAAGACGTGGCTTCCACAAAACATCCATCCGGGCTTACGGTAGATACTGAGACACAGGAGAGTGATTCATAAAATCTCACGATATCAGCAATGGAAAACGACCTCAGAATTATGATTTTCGTCAATACTGATAACTCTTGGAAGTAAGGAATTATTACCCTTTGAATACATTATTTCATTCGCAATAATAGTTAGTTTAACAAATATATTTAAGGGCTTGAAAAGTTGTAAAAACGGTAAAATTTCGTGATATATTTCCAGAAATGTGTTTCTAGAAGGATCGTTTCTAAATTCATCTTTTACCCCTAGTCAGTTTTTTTATGAATCGTCCTGCTGGTGACGTATAGTTAAAGATCTTACGCTAGGTTGGTGGGAATTGCCAAGTATGTTTTAATTTCATTTATATTTCACCGAACAACCAAATATAATTAGCAGAAACTTGTTAACTCACGCTATAAGTCGTGCTGTAATGCCGTTGGTGGAATTACGTTCCCCGAATTCTGTCCCATTAAGGTAGGATGTTAGAATCATTCCGCACACTGTGACGAATTCTTGCCCCGCTTTTGGTGTAAAGCCAGTCAGTGTCTTAGATATAACAATGGATTCAATCGTAGGCGTGTGCGAAGTCAGAGCCTGTGGTAAAATAATAGTTTAACCATTAATTATTTTTCAGAAAATGTGATGCAAACATGTGAGCAAAGTTGATCTAATAGTTTAGTCCAAATGTTGGATTGCAAATTTGGTTGCATTGGTTTGTTGCATATTGCACTTTCATTAGTAGTCAAAGGCTTAGTAATTTAACAGGGGTTGCAAAGAAATTGTACAACGCTTCCGGATTACTCCAACTTGAAATTGCTTCACAAAATGCCCATATTTTGCAGGTTTTTGTGACTTCTTTTTATTATTTTCCATCACAGATAAAATAGGTCTATAACTTCCCTGAGGTTTTGTCCTAGACCCAATGGTGATTTATTAATGAGAGATTTAATTTATCCTTGACGCTCTGGATAGTTATCCAATACATCATGCTTGTTTGTAAATATTCGCCAGTCCTAACATCCACATTGTCGATACACTCTGAAGGCTATTTCCTACGGTACTACGACTAAACACAGCCGCTTTGATTTCAGACTACTGGAAATGAGGCAGGAGATCGTAGGCATATTCCCTACGACTGCTGTGTAGAGTTAGACCTAGGTAGTAATTACTTTTACAGGTTTGGTTGAGCAGTCGTTCTGGTGCAGACAGTATACTATCCACTAGTGTATGATACATGATACAGTGGAGTACAATTTTACAAGGCTTCTCACTACAATTTGAAGGATAGAGGTCGTAGTGTGTTAAGAAGTGGCATACTGATTGATTGATTGCCGGATTGATTGGTTGATCGATTGATTGATTGATTGATTCAGAGCTGCAAACCCGCATCATGAAGGTGAATGATCATGGGACATTGATATGTTATATGTAATCATTTAATAAGGTGTTAAAAGCTCGTGTACTCACCCGTGTCTGAAGTGATCTGGTTTTTATAGCGCTTTTTCCGTCCACCAACAACTCCAGATTGTACCACCCAGTAGGCATGGGGCTGAGCACATGGGGAAATATGAGCAAATAATCTAACCCTTTCCGAGGCTGATGATGCTTTGATGCATCATGCCGACCTTATAGGTCTGATACACTCCTAGTATGGTGGGCATGATGCACTAATCAAATGCTGGCGTTATAGGTCTGATACACTCCTAGTATGGTGGGCATGATGCACTAATCAAGTGCTGGCGAGCAGACCATACATGAATACTCACCAGTATTTGATCCGTGCATCATACTGACCCTGCACAGTGGGTTCATTTTCATGGCACCTAAAACCCATAGTCCACTTGGCCTCTGTCACAAGATTGAGCCGTACATTTCCTATATAAATTTCTGCGACCGAGGCCTAGTGGACTATCAATGTAACACCCATAGTCCACAAGGCCTCTGTCGCAGAAATTTATATAGGAAATGTATGGCTCAATCGTGCGACAGAGGCCAAGTGGACTATCGACTTTAAGCGCCAGGTCTCGTATAAGCATAGGCGCCGCAGTGGTTTTAAATTAAAAATTGCGCTACCAATATAATATTATGTCTTGAATAAGCACTGGTCTGGTATAAGCACCAGGGGCGCAGTGGTATTGAAAACTATGAGTCCCGGTAACCCGCACTTCCTACACCTTCAGCCATCATCCTCGTTAGAACAAAACACGAATTTAGGGTCTTATTTCAATGAGTTCACATACATGTCTGCGATTTCTTTTTTAAAGGGGGTAATATTCGGGGTCAAAATCAGCGATTTCACTATAAAAAGGGTTCTTAGTTGGCTAAAAAAAAGTCAGTGGAAATGGGTGATATTTGGAAAGTTTTAACGAGGATGGTGTTATGTTTGCACTGGGAGTGCGGGGACCGGGGAGCTGATACAGCTGACCATAGACCATAAAACATTAAAGAACTTGTATTAAGAACAAATAAGGTCAATCAAGTCCATGCTGACCATTTAGATTATCGTTTTGCAAAATTTGATTCCAGGCTAATTTAATCCTCTTTGAATTTCTGTGAAGGTTTAAAAGGGCCACTCACGTGGTGGTGGCGACGAGAGACGAGCCATCTGAAGCGATGTAGCCATTGAGAATGTTGACTTCGTAAGACTCCATCTCGTCATCGGACACAAAATAGCATTTGTAGCCATCCTCGGGTCTTGATCCTATACTAAAGTCCTTTTTCAAATCTGAAAGACATACAAAAGGAGTATAAATGTGGAGAAATTCACTCCCAGGGGGGCACTGAGCCTCGATTTGGGTACCGCGGAGCGGTGGCTGTTGACGCACCAGTGAGGGCTTAAGACCACCAAACTTTAATGTCCTCCAGTGGCCAAACTGATCCTGTGACCTATATGATTTTTTTATCTTTTCTACATAATACCTAAGTATAAAATCCCTGAAAGTTGCTAAAAGAAAGTGTTGATCCATTTCGAATTCTATCTACTACCAGATTCTATCTACTACCTGTAATTACCTGTGCAGGTCTTAGTTAGTAAGTTTATACTTACTCTGTCCTACAATGGTAAGGGCGGATGCTCCAGCTACCCCTCGATTCTGAGGCCAAATCCTGTTTATCACTGGATCTGTAAATGTAAAAACACAATACAGAAAATTATATTGATCTAGTAAATGGCGTATAGCGTTCCTTTAATGGCCGCTGATGCGTTAATGCATCATGCCCATTAGTCGTCATGATGCACCAATAAAGTGTATGCCGAAACTATGGGGTTGATATTATATACTCCCAGAGGATCGGAATGATGCATCAATGAAGTGCTGGTGAGCAGTCTTGCCAACACTTCATTGGAGCATCATGCCGAACCTATGGGTTGATACATATACTCCCGGAGGGCATTAGTGGTAGCCATGATATCGATCAAGATGCATGAACATGGAATGAAACCAGTGCTGCATTCATGTAGGGTAACTTTCCCCTGACTCGACCACTAGGCATGTTGTACATTTTAAGTCGACCATCCCACCTTCAGATGGGTTATTTTCAGAACCCGTGGGCAATCTATGGAACATGAACAAGGTCTGTATATTGAAGCTAATGAGGTGCAAGTTATAAGTATATCTAGTTAGATGTTATCTGAAACACGATAGTCCAGGGTGGTCGACTCAAGGTACCAACATTTCTCTATAAACTTGATCCTATGAAGTCAGTGTGGCAAGTGTACTCGACGGCAAAGTGGATCATTTGGAGGTTCACCCAAATAACTACCACCAAGATATCTTAAGTTATGTCTTGACATTCAAAACGGCCCAAGATATGCAATATCGATGCTTTGCACCAGCTATGCGATATATTAAACTATTTTGTCTGAACGAAGAAATAAGTTCTGTGATGGTGACATGGCAATCGCCCCACCAAGAGTATTCTAAGGTAGGCTAAAATTAAAGGTAAACAGGCTGGTAATGGAAGCTTATACCACTATTTTATCTGCTTTGATACAGCAGATAATACTTGTGACGACCATGCCAGTTTGCTACTCCTACAGGGACATGACTGGTTTGGAGTCCAGTTGCTGTAATTGGCCCACATGTTTGACTCTCGATTTCCTTCCAATATTGATAGTGGAGCGCCATCAAGTGCATTTACCTGATAATACAAATGTATAGACAAAGCCCACAATTTACTGGATACAGAGGCAGATCTAGACTTAGAGAACATTTTATTATGGAGATAAATTGTGATTAAAAATTGTATCTGTAGACGACAGTTGACATGTAAATTGATAGAAAAGGTAATACCACAAAATGATAAAGGGGTAGTGATTATGAACTGAGAATTAATCAGATGAATAGCATATCACAATTCGAGTTAAAAATAGAATTGGTGCACCATGACCCCAAAGGAATATGAATCTCAAGCCATCGACCAACGGAATATCTAAAAGTTCACTTGCACTAATTCAATCAAAGTTACAGGAATCCATTTTGTACCCTTGATAAATTTAAGATAAAGACGGCAAAGTCTCAAATAGGAGCACTACTCTTCTTTAAACGAAGTTAAGTCAATCTACCTTAAAGTGCATGTATGCTTAAAGCTACATCTGACGTTAGAATATACAGAGCCTTTGTTTTCTCGATTTCTATTATCAGCCCACTTGTGAGAATTTGCTTGTAACATCACTTCTGGAAGTTTAAATCGTGTTAATAGCAAGGTTACAGATATGCAACACTTAAACACTTCAAGCATTACAGTCCAGCTCTGTATCGCCACCCATCGTCAAAAGTCAGATTGATATTATATGGCAAGAATAGTCCTGGCTACCTAGGCCTGCCACCTAGAGGGATTTAGCTGAGTGATGTACCTTCCCACAATAAAGCTGAAAGCTAAAAGTCCCGAGCTATAATATTTACTGCAACCCAACCCTCACCATAATGAATGGCATCTGATCACAGGAAATACATATACACTCATATAGGATTAACATTAGAAATGGATATTCCAACGTTTGTAGCAGCTTTAAATGACCCACTACAGGTCATCCATACATTAAGTCTATGTCAATGTTGAATGTTAAATACACCCAAACAGAACCCTCGTGGATTTTATTGCAGTTGTCTAAAAGCTTGCAGTGAATTTATAGTCCATAGACTTGATTACATGTTGACCTTTTAAAGTATGTATACTATAATAAAGACGTATCCAAACCATAAAGATTGTAAGGCCTGTACAAAAATGAATGTGGTTATTACCACGAAACTTATTGAAGGAAAAAAAACGGAAAAAAACCATTACAATGTACATGTCTATTGGCGATTGAATTGAAATTACTATGTCAGCATTGCAGTTTGATACAATTCTTAAGGCTGAAAGTTGGTTTATACTTAAACGAAAATCGTAAAGTGCCATACCAACTGATAGAGACCCGGTTGGTGACTAAAGCCTCTACCTTCCTCACGGTTCTCTACCAAATTCAATGAAGAATTGGGCCCAATTATTTTAGATATCTAATAAACTTACAAAACGAACAACCAAGCAATATCTAACATTGAAGAACATAGCATACTGTAGGCATATGCCTCTAATTTCTACACATATAATCCTGATTTCAATCATAAGATTGATACGGGCACTTACCTCCTGTTGCAGCTGTTGATAAAGCCGGCATCAGCATCAGCAGCAGAAGAGAAAGAAGACGCCATTGGCAGGGCATCTTGAAGCTGCAGGGCTCCATCTCTCCCTACCACAGGCTGCACAGGCCTAGCACGGTGCAGCTAGTGGCTATAGATGTGGTTCAGTCTAACCAAAGTTGGACTGCTTCACACAAGACTCTAGGCTCAACTGACAGCGAGTTGCAGATCCGCCTTTTATAATGCTACAGTAGGGCTGACATGTGCACCGCTATATTTAACGCTTTAAATAGTGTTTTATAAAATTGTAACATGCTAATTGGTCGTCATGTATGTATAAACCACTTATTTGTTAATCATATTGACACTACATGTTTAAGCCGCTGTTAAGGGGTCGACATGATGCACCAATGCAGCGCTGGTAGGGACACTTACCAGCACTGCATTGGTACATCATGATGACTTGATACATGTGCCTGGAGGCATTATGGGATCCTTAAAGGGTTAAGGGCCCCCACCCCCAGCCCTCGAGGTGTCTTCTAGATAATAATTACACAGAATCAAGCAGACGTGTGCCAAGTCTTACAATGCTGGCATAAAGCCAGTCTTTGGTTGTACCTTCAATCATCAGTGATACAGACATGGATTTCCAACTGCTTGATATAAGGAGCCCATGCGTTGTTTTTACCAAATTAAGGATTCTCTGAATTTGGTAACTGTTTGTTGTGTTGAAGAGTATCAAATTATCCCCTCTCTTTCATAATGAATATCCACCCGAAACCCAGTACATTATACAAGGATTTCATGAATATGATATTTGATGCTATGGTTGATGGTATAGTGGCACTAACGCATAAAAATGCCTTTATTGGGAAAAAAATAACTTTTTTTACACAAAATCATCCATAATTTTGGATCTAGAAGGGATGGTTCAATTCTGTTTTAGTTATGAAAACATTGTGGACCGGTTAAAAAGATTAGAGTAACGTTTTATTCAAAAAGAACAAAATCATAATTATTCCATGGCTACCGAATGTCAACAAATGTGCTAAATTTAGGGAAAAACGTTATTTTTGGATTCTAAATAAGGTCACATTAAAAGTGAAATAGAATCATGGCTATAGCATAATCAGATTCTTCAGAAAAAGTTACCCTACACTTGTTTTCGCTTAATTTTTTACTTTTTTTGTGGTCATATCTCCTTAGATATCGTTTTTTGAGCATTTGTGAGTATTTCCCTAAATGATATGATTTTCCCTGTTTCATCACATTTGTAAAGAATTTTATATATTGATTCACTAGAAAAGAAAAGGGGAAGGTGCCATTTTGCTGACATGTTTTAGAAAGACGCTGAAACAGGGGACGGAGGAATCTCAACTTTGAGAGCGTTCCTTTCGTGAGTGAGTAAAAATATGCCATCTTCATAATATCCTGTGTATAAGCCGCACCCACACATAGACTGCTCCCTTTATGTTTGTGGATTGCTCTGAAAAAAAAATATAAAAAAAAATAAAAAAAACATAACTTTGGGGTCCTAATAGATAATACTACCCCCTAAAGTGGAAAGGAAATTGGGGATACATCTGTAGAGGTCGGCGAAAACGTACTTGGATCACCGGGTTTCGAACCCAGGACCTCTCAACTTGCAAGCGAGCACTCTTCCACTGAGCTACATCCCCAGACCTTACGTTCTCTACCTTCCACCTACATCTGGATCGGCATGACACAAGGGGGCAGTGTTCACTGGCTGACCAGCCCCTGGGGGCTGGTGCAACCGGGGAACGGGGACAGATAGCATACCGCCATGGACTCACAGCCAGAGCTGGCCCCCACACATCTATCTATCCCCACCCTGCCTCTCCTCCCCTGTGTCTTATACACGGGGTTTTATGTTAAGAACAATAAGATTATCTGCTTATTTGAATAAAGCAATCCAGGCCATTCCTCTGTACATGTATATGGTCAGGTATTTAAAGTTAACCCCATTTCAGTTGGGCTTTTAGTATAACCTAGCGGTAACATATTATATACAGGAGGGTATTCCACACTTAGATGGTGCCAAATCTTTGTCTGATATATGTATTGCGTTAAAAACCTGTGGCCGGCGTTAAGCCTCATGATGTATGATATCTCATGGTTTATTTCTTTGTATCATGATTGTAGCACAGGCAATTAGTTACATTGACCAGTGCATCAAGCTTCGTTAGTGGTGCGTCATGCTGACTCTTCAGGTGTGTATCAACCCTGTGAGGTTATTAAGGGTATGAAGGGTGTACATACTGCCCTTGCAATTGAGGGTCCAAACGGGTAAAATGTCTCCCTTGAAGGGTTCACTGACAAATGATAGATATTGGCTGGTGTGCATTTTTACTTTAACAATAGAGATCGTGGTACCTGGTCCACTGCCATTTAATAACTCATAATCTGTGTACATACAGAGCTAATTATTCTACATAGACATGTGCTTAAGAATAGTGTATACCCTCCTCCGTTTTTACATTTTCTGATTATTCAATTGCATATATTTTTTATAATATGAATCAGAGATTCACATATTATACCTCATTTTAACCATACATTTTGTTTCATTCAATTTTATCGCATTAGAGGGCAGGTTGCTAGGGACGGAATGCAAATGGAACAAAAACGTTCTTTTTGAGTCACTTTTTTTTCAACAGCATTATAGGATGGAATACCATTAAATTCAATGGTTCTGATGATTTGAATGTTACCTAGAGATGATTTAGTAGGGAAGTGTGTCTCATTTATTGAATATTCCAATTATTAATGTCTCCAGAGGATGTTAAAGTAGAAAAATAGGTAAGAAATAGGGTTCTTTCAGAATTCGGCGAATTTTTTCCTTTTTTCTGTATCTCCTATACACAGAACGCCATATATTAAATACCTGTCTTTCCCTGAATGGTGATGTCAACATTTTACTTGATTTATGTGAAATCAAATTGTTCTGGAGTTGAAGGGCACTGAATGGAAATATTGGTTCATGGCTACTTGATAAATGAATGATAGCCTATGACGTAGATCACATACGTCAATAGCATGCTGCCAATACTCCCTCGCTTCAGTTCTTGCAATTGACTTCAAATCAGACCTAGAGAATCAAATAGCATTAACCCATTAGGATTCACACAGGTTTTAATGCACTATGGTGTAGTCATGCAGCTGCACTGGTGCTTATCTCACCAGTACTAGTGCTGCAGTCATGAACCATGGGGGTTGATAGACTCGGGTGCAGTTGGCATGACCTCCTGGTGCACATCCCTGTTTGCTGTTGCAAATAAAGCTCATTAATTTAAATTGTTGTCACGAAAGGGCTAAATTTCTAATTAATCTGCAAATACGTGCGTGACGGCTTATAGGTACATATGATATCTACTCTGCCTTTGATCATACCACAGAGGGAAATTGTGTTTGGGAATTTTCCAGCTCGGTCTCGTCTTGCTGGATGTGTGACCTTTGGCTTTTGGTGATAGGATTCTGTTGTGACTACAATGTAAATCAGTGGCGGATCCATGATTTTAAAAGGAGGGGGCGCGGCCCAAAAGGAGGGGGGCATGCACCCCCTATTTTTGAGCAAATCTTAGGGTCCAAAATATGGAATTAAACTCTTAAGTTCTAGGGGAAAAGGTGGGGTGCACGTCCCCGTGCACCCCCCTTGCACCACACATTACAACTGAATTTACACTGCATTCAAATTGTGTGGGCAATGACATCGCCACCACGAACATCAAGCATGAATTATCTAGATGGTTTTTCTAGTAGATTGTATTTTGCTCATTTATTTGAAGGCCGGC
Source organism: Acholoe squamosa (assembly GCA_949317995.1). Classification (NCBI taxonomy): domain Eukaryota; kingdom Metazoa; phylum Annelida; class Polychaeta; order Phyllodocida; family Polynoidae; genus Acholoe; species Acholoe squamosa. The sequence goes on from OX439042.1 coordinate 14,669,421, forward strand.
AAAATCCGGTACCACGTGAGTGCCATGTTTTCGTGCTGAGACACTGACAATCCTGAGCCGATTAGGGGCGCTGGTTTACCCTCCTCTTCGGTTTAATATTGAGGAATCAGCGAGTCCCTGGGCTTCCTCCGTGGTGCTGGTGAAAAGAAGGATGGGACCAGGCGATTCTGCATTGATTACAGGAAGCTAAACGCCACCACTGTGAAGGATGCATACCCTCTTCCCCGAGTGGAGGATTGCCTGGATACGATGGCCGGAGCTACCTGGTTCTCCTCAATGGATCTCGCGAGCAGTTACTGGCAGCTGTATATAGAGGAGGGGGACTGGGAAAAGACAGCGTTTACCACACATCAGGGTTTATATCAATTCCGACGTATGCCCTTTGGGTTGTGTAATGCCTCCGGCACATTTGAGCGAGTTATGGAGGTGGCCATGAGGGGCCTCCAGTGGAGGACATGTCTCGTATACTTGGAAGACATTGTGGTGTTCTCCAGCACCTTCGGGGAGCACCTCCGTCAGTTGGGGGAGGTGTTGGAATGACTGGAGGGAGTAGGGTTAAAAATAAAACCTTCTAAATGGCAGTTAGCTAGGAGGAGGGTGCTAATCTTAGGGCATCTCGTCAGCCAGGCAGGAGTAGGCACCGATCCCGCGAAGATTGAAGCCGTGGAGTCATGGCCTACACTGAAGAACATATCGGAGGTGTGCAGTTTCCTGGGGTTGCCAGGCTATTATAGAACCTTTGTACCTGATTTCTCCACAGTAGCTAAGCCCCTCAGTGCACTGGCGGAAAAAGGGAGAATCTTTAAGTGGACCTCCGAATGTGACACCAGGCTGAAGAGGGCCCCCATTCTGGCCTTTTCCTGCCCAGATGGCCAACTGGTGATGGACACCGACGCCAGTATTACCGGGCTGGGAGTTGTGCTCAGGCAGGAACAGGAGGGGGGAGAAAAGGTGTTGGCCTACGGGAGCCGCACCCTGAGCAAGCCAGAAAGGAACTGTTGTGTGACTAGAAGGGAGCTACTAGCCATAGTGTTTGGCCTCTGGAAATTTCGTCATTACTTGGTGAGTTGGCCGGTGGTCGTGCGAACAGACCATGCGTCCCTTTGATGGCTTCTGGATTTCAAGGTGCCGAGGGGCAACTGGCCAGATGGCTCCAGATCATCAGCACCTACGATATCATCTGCCACCAGCCGGGTAAAAATCATGGCAATACAGATGGGTTGTCCAGACGCCCTTGCTCGCAGTGTGGGAGGGGCGAGGCAGAGGAGGTGTCTCACTGTCGGGTAATCACTTGGGCACAAAGCCACATCCTAGAAGGTGCAGGGGAACAGGTGACGGAGGGCCCGGAGATGCCGGCGGTGGGACTCCTGGGAAGACCTGCAAAAGCAAGACAACATGATGATTCAAGTGGGAGAATGGATGCGAGGTGAGAACTTACCTGATGAAAGTACCTGGAGAGGCTGGGACTATGAGACCAAGGCATGGTTCGCTCAGCTGGGAAGGTTGGCATGGGAGAAAGGAGTCATCGGTCGGTGGTGGGAAGTGCATGCAGGGCTGAAACATTTCCAGATAGCTGTCCCCGCCGGGGAAAGGGAGGAGGTACAGCATGGTACATGGGGAGCCTTTGTTGGGGCACTTGGGATGGAACAAAACCCTAAGACGAATACTTTACAAAGTGTGCTGAGGCCAATGCCCTGCCTAACAAGGAGGCACGGACGGTGGCCCAGAAGTTCATGGAGGAATTTGTCTGTTGGCTGGGGGCCCGGGTGGAGATTCATACTGACCAGGGTAAGAACTTCCAGTCGGGGCTCTTTAAGGAGATAATCGCCCTGTTGGGGGTGTGGCAGACTCGAACATGCACCTTCCGCCCACGGAGTGATGGGATGGTGGAGAGGGCCAACCGAACCATAGAAATTCTGCTGGCCAAGGTGGTGGCCTCCGACCATAGGTTCTGGGACTGACAACTGCCCTTTGTGATGGCAGCCTACCGCTCCTCGGCACGCTCCTCCACCGGAATGTCACATAATGCTATAATGTTGGCTCGAGAGACGGTGGTGCCATTGGATTTGGTGTACCCGCTGGCGGAGCCCAGACAGGCCAGGGGATACTCAGCGGAGATGCAGGCATTTATGAGCAGGGGAATCATTGGGAAGGTCGATGGAAAGGCAGCAGCGCAATAACAACACTAGGGCTAAAACCGGGGAGATGAAGGTGGGGGAGAAAGTCTTCTACCACCACCCACTAAAAATGAAGGACCTGTCACCCACACTACAGAGCTACTGGACGGGGCCATGGGAGGTCACAGGGAGGATAGGAGAGGCTGTTTACCACATCAAGAGGGGGAGGACCACACGAGTGGTGTATTTTGATTCCCTGAAGGCCGCTCAAGCGGTGGAAGCGAGTGGCGGGGAAGAGACCCCTCCGCCGGGGGAGGGGCCCGGCGACACGTTGGAGGAGGAGGTGTCCTCCAAATCGGGAGAATCCGAGGACAAGGGTACCAGTGCGGTTCGCACCGTGTTCCTGGGCGGGAAGCGGCGTCTCGAGAAGGAGTGTATGTCGAGAAGTTCAAAAGTGCCGAAGGTAGACGAGATGGGAGACGATTGGTATACCAGCCTGTTAAGGAGAGAAGAAGAGGCGTCCATGTCCCATTGGATGGGGTACGCACTGAATGATGAGCCTCCAGTGGATGAGTTACCCATACATCGGTCAGAGAGTTCCGGGGAAGATGAGACGCCGGGAGAGGCGGAGGCCAGGAGGGCTTGCAATGCTGTGAGTAAAGCGGAGAGGGAGACTAGATGAAGGGACCCAGAGAGGCAAAGGGTACTAGCAAAGCACAAGGAAAAGGGGCGTATCTTTCAGATATTGGAAGAGGTGCAGGAAGACAATTTCTTGGACAACACGCGGGAGGGGGAGATGGCCTCTCAAGATCGGGCAGTGAGACCCCCCCCCAACACTGAGCAGCCGGCCTTAGGGGCCAGAATACGGGGCTCCCATGGTGAAGTAACCATGAACCCCGCAGGAGGCTTGATGGTGCCCCCTACCAAGGACAGTGAGACTCTGGAGAAAGGCGCAGTATGGGCCGTGGTGCCCTCTGTCGGGAAGGAAAGCCTGCCTGTCTCACCGTCACCAAGCAACCTGGCCAGCGGTGACGTCATAGATTCAAATCTGATGGTAAGACGATAGCAGAAGGGTGGTCTTGAAGGAGAGGGAAAAATGGAATTCCGGAGGGAGGAAAGGCGATCCAAAGAAGGGAAGGAGACAGTTTCAGCAGTATCTAAACCTCCCAAGCCAAGGGAGTGGTCAGGAAAGAGCCAAGAGAGGAAAAGGTGGGAAAGGGCCGGGAGGTCTTCCCCGCACTCCTTTTTCAAGTAGATCCAGTAGCCGGGGCTATAGGGAGGAGGAGAAGGGAAGGGCCAAAGACGAGGGTCGTAGGCGCTCAGAATCGGAGAACCATAGCTCCGAGGGACGGAGATTTGAGGAGGCATGAGCGTGGTTCCCACGGGTCAAGCTCAGAGACAGGAAGGGACCATGGGAAAGAGGAGACCAAACCACATGGGAAACGCACGGGCACCCCCAAAGGGATCAATCCTGATTGGTCGGAAGACGGAGGGGGGAGGAGCCAGAGAGGGGTGGAGTGATAGACAAGGACCTGATAAAAAGGGAGGACTGGGGTGGGGACCATCATTACCGACAAGTTTGTGGTTGACTCCTGATCTCAGAGTTATGGGTCCCAAACCTCGGGAGGACAAGGCTACGCTGATGCAAGTGGTGGGGGAGTAGAGCTTCCCAAGTTTAGATGCGACAAGTGTCAGATGGATCCAGGGGGCACCAAGAGATGGGCGTTTAAGACGAAGTATGCAATGACCAGGCATCTAAACACTCATGAGGCATACAAGGCAGGTACAGCTGCTGCGGGTGCGACCACATGGTCGCTAAGGACCGGCTGAGTAACCTGCTGAGGGCCCATAAGGAGTTATGGCCGTGGAGCCCACTCAAGGAGACAAAACTATTGCCTCTGGTGGTAAAGGAGGCCTCCAGCGAGATGGGGGAGTCCACCACGGGATCGACCAAGGGCAACACCGGCAGTGACGACCGGGGAGCAGAAAGGGCGGCTGACCACGCCCAGCCAACTACCTCGACGACGGAGCATACACCTGGGCCTGGTAGGACGAGGAGGAGGTGGGTTCTTGGAGAGACTGGTAGGCCTACGGAGCCCAGACTCGACGGATACCTTTGCCAACTTCAGGGTGGTGACCCGGAGCACGGGGAAGGGCACTAAAAGGAGACTGGACTCGGAGGGGGGAGCCCCTGATAAGAAACCAAGGGGGTCACAACGCCAGGAGGCTACCACCGAAACAAAGGAGGGAGGAGGAGAGCAGAGGAAAGACCGGAGCCTCACAGAACTTAAACCGGAGGAGAGACCGGGAAGTACCTGCTATCGTGGGAGGAGAACAAAAAGTTAAGGTTCGTGTTTGAGAGAATCAAAGAAAAGTTCGGGGAGGGGGAGACTCCTACCAAAACTCTAAATAGACTACAGAGGGATCTACCGGTGGACAAGCTGGATATTCCTAGTATAGAGAGGGAGTACGATGCCATAGTGGCGGGTAAGCCCATCCCCACATCATTGATAAAGGTGGACAAGTATGAGGATGTATCCGGGGCCAGTAGTGCTGAGGATGAGTCGGACTCCTCTCTAACCAAGGAGAACTCAATCCAGATCTCTGGGGGATTGGATAGCAGCCCTCACCCTACCAGCTGCTGGAGGATAGACCCCTGTTGGAGTGACAGAAATGCAGAAACCAGGTGAAGGGGTAGGGGATAGTGAGAGGTACGCGGAGGAATGCGGGGGCCACCATCATGCCATGGCACCAGGACTTTACCGGACCTGCGGCTCTGAGATCTTATGCTAAGCAGCTGAGACAGCCTGTCTCTATGATCTGAAAGTGGTACCCAGAGGTACCATGTTGGCAGAAATACAAACAAGGTATAGAGACTCTACGCCATCAGGACTCGAGGTGGCGCGAGGTGCGGCCAAGCCTGGCCCACGGGACGGGGACGGCAGCAGCGGAGACTACTACCACACATGAGGGGGAGGAATCAGCCAACGATACTGAGAACGACCTACCAGGCACAAGCTAGTAGGGTAAGTTCCTTCCCAGATGTTCCTTGAAGTCCTATGAGAGTAACTCCCAGTATAGGAAGTGTGTGGAGATGCTGCTGGGTTGGAGTATTGCTGTCGGGAGAGGCGGAGAGGAGGCCAGCACAGGCCAGGGTTGGAGGAGTCACCACCGGGGGGAGGTGGCCAGTACAGTGAAGGGGAGGTGGTGGAGGAGGCACCGATGGAGGGCGGAGCTCGAGTACATCCAGGAACGGCGGAGGAGAGCTGAGGATCCAGACTGGATACAAGGCACCAATTGATTTTGACGATGTATTATTGTATAAGTGTTCCACCATGTGTTATATACTGCATAACGGGACAGCAGTCGTGTATGGTTAATATTTGGGCACCACTCAAAGGAGTGGGATAAGTTCTTGTAAATGATTAACACAGAGACACCTAGGGGACCGGTGTGATAGTTTTATTCAAAATTAGATACCCGTCCGCAGGAGGGTAATATAAATATTTCTACCCTGTAAGTTGTTGATTAGTTGGGGAGAGTGTGGCCTAGACCGAGGGTGAAGTGGTGGAAGCGAAACCATCCTGGCATGGGGGCGTGGAATCCGCCGATCCTGGAGTTACATTAGGAGCAAACATCGCCCATCAGTGTTCAGGGGAGTGGTTCATCAGCACTGGCACAGTGCCAACTGTGCCAGTGCTGGGGGAACAGCAAGCATATATATAGTTGCTGGGTATCTCCGACAGTCAGTCTGGGGTTCATGCTGGTCGAGACTCAGCCTCGGCCAGCGTCTATTGATACTCAGTTCAATAGCCTGGGGTCAACTCTATTTTCCACTGGATGTGTATTCTAGTTTATTACTTAATTACCCTCTTTGATCTAGATAAGAATCTGATTGATCTGGGATGTGTATTCACTCTCTAAGTTGATGTTGGGTCACTCCTTAAGTCAAGCATCTGCTTGGGGAGTGAGCTTCGCCGCCTGGGCGACGATCTACCCAGATGAAGGTCTGAAGCCAGCCCGTACTCTGTCGGGCTGGAGGGGGCGAGCCTGGTCGAGACTGAAAGCAAGGATTGCCCCCAGTAGTTAAACAGTATCAGAGACAGTAGTATAGTATGTATCGGAACGGGACTATATTTAAGTACTGTTTATTACTCACTCGACCTGCAGCTAATCAGAGGGCTCCATTTGGTCATGTGACCTGTTACACAACAGGACCCCCCGTGGTGCATGCCCATATATGGTCATGTGACCTTGACCTTGACCTCATTTGCATAATAGGCCACGCCTCCATTTGGTCACGTGACCTGTGACGTCACTGGACCCCCCGTGGTGCATACCCATATATGGTCATGTGACCTCGACCTTGACCTAATTAGGGGTGTGCATACCCATATATGGTTATGTGACCTTGAGCTCAACCTAATTAGGGGATTACCCTGGTCACGTGACCCCTCATTTTGCAAAATAGACCACGCCCCCTTGACCTATTTAGGGGAACAGGACTGCAGGATGCAACCAATCAGAGGCCTCTATTCGGTCACGTGGCCTGTGGGTGCATGCCCATATATGGTAATGTAACCTAATTAGTGGTGTGCATGCCCATATATGGTCATGTGCTCCATTTGGTCATGTGACATGGTGGTGAGTTCCTTATTTGGAAAATAGGCCAACCCCCCTTCGGTCACAGGACCTACACCCCGTGCGTGGTGAGCTCCTTATTTGGAAAATAGTTTACACCCCCTCAGCCAATTAGAGGCCTTAATTCGTGACCCGATTATGTAAATGGGGGTTGGTTAACCTTTTTTGTATGAAAAAACACATGTTTTAACTACAAACTACGTGGTTTTTTTTGGGGTTTTTTTTGGGGTTAAAAAAAATGAACAAACCCTTGGGGTGGGGAGGGAGGGGAGGGTTTATTTTTTAAGGCAAGCTAAAACCTTGCCCATGAAAAATAAAAAAAGGGAGTAAACCTACCCCTACCTTTTTGGAGTAGGGATGGGTTTATTGATATTAAAAAAATATTTTAAAAATTTTAATTTGTGGTAAAAAATGTAAAGTATGAAGGATATATATGACTGTGATACCTTTTTTGTAATTCCTAATTAGGGGATGTAACCCCTTATTTGTATAAGAGACCACGTTCCCTTGACCTAATTAGAGGGTTTGTTGACCCTACGTTAAGACCAGAGGTGAGTTTTTTACTAATATTAAAAAAAAGAATGAGTGTGGTTATGATGTTGGACGATTAAAGTGAATGAGAATTTTTTTTCCCAGTATTTGCTCAGTGCCACCACTGCACAAGCCAGATTAAAGGATATGGGGATGGTTTAATTTTAGGTTTTGGAGAAAAGGGTGAGGTAGGTGTCGTCCTTACATCTCAGCTCACGGACGTGAAGGGTAAAGTTGCCTGGGGGTCGACTACCTTTAGCATACCAGCTGCCGTAATAGTCGGTCGCCAGCCGACATTGTTTTAATAGCAGGGTACTCACTGATTGCTGATTTATGTTGTGGCCTACCTCTGTTTATAACATTACCCAGCGTGATCTTATATACTCACCTCATCCACTAATCTACAGAAAAAGGTGCTTAAATCATACATGTATGTTAAATGTGCGTTGTCGTTGGCAATGCCACCTAGCATCCTGTGGCGGAATTTTAGAGAAAAAGAATTATATTATTTCAATTATAGAAAAGGGCGATGTAGGTGTCTTGCTTGCATCTCAGCTCACGGACATGTAGAGGTAAAGTCGCCTGGGGACTGACTACCCTTAGCATACTAGCTGCCGTAACAGTTGGTCACCAGCCGACATTGTTTTGTGTAGCTATAAAGTGTTGCTGATTTATGCTGTGGCCTACCTCCATTTATATCATTACCCGGCGTGATCTTGTATACTCAACCTTATCTCTAATCTACAGAAAAAGGTGTTTAAAACATACATGTATGTTATGTGAGCATTGTCTTTTGCAACGCCACCTAGCACCCTGTGGCAGAACTACATCTTATTTTTTATAATAACATTTTGTTTCAAGAAAATCACTAGGTAACTCATGAGGGGGTAGTGTATATTGAACTATTTCTATACCTATGAAATGACACTTGTATAAATGTGTTGAAATAGAGATCATTTGTTAGCGTAGAACAGCTCATATGGCGTGGGTTTGGTTACCAGGGACGCTTTGGTTAGTTCACAGGTAACACACCAGGTTACACACTGCACTAGTCAAACTACCTTTCAGAGGTTAGAGAATCTCATTTCAGAGGACATAAATCTAAGCTAGCTACTGAAATTCCCAAAAATTTTCAGAGGTTAAGCCCATACCTAACTGACATCTCTACCCTGTGGAATAGACGTTGCTTGTATCAAAGCAAATCGAAAATTTCTCTTTTCTATAAATAGAGTAAATACTTTTTTCCAGTTTTTTTTATGGGTATGGGTACAGTGTCAGTGTCAGTGTACATGCTCTCTGTTCTTGTAGTAGTAATACTGTATAAGAATTAATACAAGCAAAACCAGACGCGGTCAAGTAAAGTTTAAATGTTTATTCAAAAATGTAGAATGAATATCACAGTTACATCAGATAAATAGTCAAATGTGTGTGGTTGATATTTGATGATCGACGTTTCGGAGTAGATTTACTATCCTTTATCAAGATGTTTGGCATGGGTTATATAGCTACTGAGGTATACAAAAAGAACCATTTTGGCTCGGGTTGTTGCCATGGTTACAGTTCCATTGTGACATCATTCAGTGTTTGGTGGTCATGGTGACTAGTGACAGGCTTAAAATCATGACAATTCTGCCCCCTGGTGGGTATTATACAAATTAATGAAATAAATGGGCTTTTGGTGGGATTGATATAGTGTGGGTACCGGTATGACTTAGAATGTATAGGATTATGCTGTTGGTATATATAATAGACTTTATACCGTGTATATTTTGAAAATAACAATATTATAGAATGAACACATTTGGTGATAATAAAAAAAAAGTAGTAACCTATGGGTACACTTGGTATTATGGTCCCCTTGTGGGTATTATGTAGTGCATTTTGATAGATTATTGAGGTCTAGTTGTATTGTTTCATGTGGATTAAATTTAGAGGGAGCTTACCTTCCAGTAGGGAGTTTAGCCGTATACTTGTTCAATACCGGTACTCATTAGATTGAGACGCTATAGGATGTCTAAATCACTTTTTTTTTATGAGTGTCTCAATCTATGAGCACCGGTATTGAACAATTCTCCTCCACAATTGTAGATATAATTACTGGAACACACATAATATTATATAGAACACTACATAAACAGAAACCTTTGAAAAAAAAAATTGTGAAGCTAGAGCTCCCTGACGGTGAACTGTACCAAGTTGGTAAGGGAGAGTAATGGCGGTACGATAGGTATGCATTCATAAATAGTGACACACCATGCAGTGAATTTTAGTGGTTGGTAAGATTTCTACAATTTATAGGAAGAGAAAAAGTGCAAAAGTATTGACACTTCATATAAACATCAATATAAACATCGATCGTGATCTAAACTACAACAGGTTGACTAATGATAAAGATCCATGCTACTGTGATGTGTGTAACAAAACCATCTCATGTATAGAATTAGTAGCAACGTGAGTGGGGTCATAAATAAAGGGCACTATCTTAATACTTATATTGTGTGGTGGTATTTGCAAAAGTATCAGAGTCAGGTAATGATGTGTCTAAAGTTAGTGATAATGGAACAAGGGTATAAAATTCCTAAATATTCTCACTGAGTGCCTTAAGGGATTAATAAGCTGGGCATTCATCATTTAGAAGTGAAAAGTCAGTAAATCTAAACTAAAATTGAAGAGGACAAATCTTTGACCAAGGAGTTTTGACTAAAACTGTAAAAACATCACCATGCTGTAATTTTTTAAACCCTGGAGAATCCCCACTTTTAGAGACATCACGCTGCATGTGACTAGCCAGACAAAACTGAGCTGTGTGCTTTTTTCATCCTGTCGAGAACCCTGCAACCACCATTTCTTCCAAGCATAATTTGCAGTTTTGCTACATATAAATGAATGGGAGCAAAGAAACACATTTACCTTTTGGAAATAAAGGATTTATTGTGATACACATTATTAACCATCACACATAGGTATGACAGGAAGGTAAATGCCTGCAACTCGCTACCTACCTGCTGGAGTTCCTACTGTGAGATACAAAAGAGTGCACAACCCACCTATCTCAGACCACTTGGTCGCAACTTACCAAAACCTGTATCACCCGGGTGCTAGTAGTTCTCCAAGTACCCTACAGGGTGCAATATTGGTATTTTTTGTTACACCTACTAGTAATACTACTGCTACTACCATTATGTTGCTACTGCTGCTACGCTACTTCTACTGCTGTTATTCTTACTACTGCTGCAATTGCTGCTGCTGCTGCTGTTTTTACTACTAGCTACTACTGTCGCTACTGTTGTACTTACTGCGACTACTGCTGCTGCTGGCTACTGCTGCTGCTGGTTACTGCTGCTACTGCTGCTGCTGGTTACTGCTGCTGCTGCTGCTACTGCACATGCACATACTGCTGATGCACATGCTGCTGCTACCACTGCACTTGCTTTTACCACTGCACATGCTCCTGCTTTTGCTGCCCTGCTACTGCTGATACTGTCAAAGGAGACAGCGGACCTAATGTACCCTCCCAAGAAAAATCAGGGTTCTTTATATACTCAAGAGAAAGCTTTAATCCTGTTTTCACCTGACCCCTTCCACCCTTGGATCAATCAACATGAAAAAGGGAGAAATGTTTTTTTGAAATAAGTGTATTAAAGTGGATAACAGGTGTAACAACTGTGATAATTACCTTAATGCGACTTACATGTATAAGAGGATTATGGAACGTTAGAAGATTAAGGTGTTCAAAGACTGTATACAAAAAAAAACTACAGGGGTGATAACAACAAAGGGAAAATATAATCTTGTAAGAGAAAAGTCAAAAGTTTTTTTTAATTGGATTACTTACTACCAAAGGTGTGGGGTACACTTTAGAAAAAAAATACCTCAGGGTGCATGTCTACCTTTGTACGTACCCACCTTCGTACATGTTTACCTTTTGTAACTACAAACATGCGCGTGTGGTAAGCAGATTAAATCTAACAAATCAGTTGATAAGTTAATCCCCTTTCTGCTCCTCCTCTTGTCGCCAACCTGGGGTGTGGGTTACCTTCTATGTCTTTTGTAATTGGGAAAAATTAAACTCAAAGCTTTTCTTTAAAAGCCTCATAAAGTGCACAGTGGGTGACTATGGGTTCAAATCCTTTAAGTTTTTTATCTTTTCCCTCTGGGACCAACCGTACTTAATGAACTAAGCAATCCATGACTACATCAAATGGTCGGTAAAAATCAAAACAAACAGATACCCTACCGAGCAAAGCTCACTGTAAAAAGAAATCTCTTTTAAGTCTTTGATCAATTTAAACCACAGTTAAGAGTGTGACTATGGATTCAAAGTCTTTAAGTCTTTTATCTTTTCCCTCTGGGACCAACCGTACTTAATGAACTAAGCAATCCATGACTACATAAAACTGGAGGTGAAAATCAAAAACAAACAGATACCCTACCGAGCAAAGCTCACTGTAAAAGAAAAAAAAAAACTCTTTTAAGTCTTTTGATCAATTAAAAACCACAGTTAAGAGGTTTATCTCGGACGGGTACATAAGGGAAGGTAAATTTTTGTTCCCTCAAACTTCCTTTACCACCTTCTTCATGGAAACACCGAGCGCTCTACAGAAAATGTTTTCTAAAGAGAAACCAATGTCTTTACAGACAGCTCGATAAGAGTATATCAATTTTACAATCAGAAAACCTGACCACTCATCAAAACGGTAGTATTTTTTTTATTTAACATTAGCAGAGGCGTAGGAAGCAAATCTTCATTGGTGGGGCCCGGCGAGGGCACCATTGGGACCACCTTGAATTGTCGGCTGATGCGTGATGGAGTCTATATAATGCGTATATAGAATTCATTTAGAAAAGTAATTTTTGGTAAATTTTGGATCTGACTTTAAGCTCAGACCCCCATTTTCCCTATGACATCACCATAATAATGTAATTTGAGATGTAAAGCTTTAGCTTCTTTTCCATTGTGTTTATGAGTTCTTGGAAAATATTGGGGGGGCCCTGACATACTCAGGCCCCACCTCCTTCATGATTGGGGGGCCCCCTGGCCGCCCCCTTTTCCTACGCCCCTGATTAGTAAACCCATCCCTACCCCAAAAGGGAAGGGGTGCTGTTTTTACTACTAGCTACTACTGGTGCTACTGTTGTACTTACTGCGACTACTACTGCTGCTGGCTACTGCTGCTGCTGCTTCTGCTGCTGCGGTCTATTATGCAAAATGAGGGGTCACGTGACCGGGGTAATCCCCCTAATTAGGTCGAGCTCAAGGTCACATAACCATATATGGGTATGCACACCCCTAATTAGGGAAAAGGTCAAGGTCACATGACCATATATGGGTATGCACCACGGGGGGTCCAGTGACGTCACAGGTCACGTGACCAAATGGAGGCGTGGCCTATTATGCAAATGAGGTCAAGGTCAAGGTCACATGACCATATATGGGCATGCACCACGGGGGTCCTGTTACGTAACAGGTCACGTGACCAAATGGAGCCCTCTGATTGGCTGCAGGTCGAGTGAGTAATAAACAGTACTTAACTATAGTCCCGTTCCGATACATACTATACTACTAGAGACATTCACCAACAGATTAGATGGTGTGGCCAGAAGCCAGGAAATAAACAGTGTTGATACTCAAGTTGTAGGAGTCTTCGTCATCCTTTCTCTGAACGATAACATAGAATAATCGGAACACTACTATATATATATATATATATATATATATATATATATATATATATATATATATATATATTGAGAGCCACATATTATGTTTCTTTTTTTTAACCAAGTACCTTGAAATTGCATTAAATAAATTATTATATTTAAAAGTATCATTCACCAAGATAAAAGCCATAAATCTCTATAAAACTCAGAATTCGGCATAGTTGTTGAAGTTCTTGTGTACCCATGTAATCTACTAGGGGCTCCATCAATTGGGGCACCATCGGTTCTTAGGTAAGCATTGGTAATAATAAAGTGATGGATTGGGATATGTGGCCACAATGTATATATATTATGCTCCTCAGTGGCCAATTCGGCATAATTAATCACATTATATCCTCTTTTACACCTTCTTCTTGTCTTTTTTTCAGTACATGAGAGATAGCACAGAGAGACATCTTGCTGTGGTGCATGCTGCCCATGACCACCATGTAAACACGGGACAATTAGTGTCAGTTATCTCACTGACAATCTCCTCAGCCATTCTTACAATCTGATTAACTCCAGCCATACATACACCAGGCAGCAGTCTACTGAGTTATTTTAATGCAGAGCGTTTTTAATGCAGGGTTAGCATTATCACCTCTGTTTTGATGAGATTTACGATATCAATGGGCATGCGATTGTTCCAATTTTCATTTTATTTTACTGAGTTATTTATGCATTTCTTTTAATAGATACCATTTATAAGGTAGCATTACATCCAAAGATTCATATTTAGAACAGTTTTGGATACAAAATTTCCCTGGATGATCTTCTAATACACACATTTCAACATTTACTGGCATCCTACTACTAGTAGTATGTAGAGTAAGTTTGTGATACTGAGAGCATGATTATAAAATCAAGAGCTGGGTTATTATAGTACATATTTCAAATTGATTAAAGCACAGTTAAAACAAAGCTTTTTTAATGCAGGGTTAGCATTATCACCTCTGTTTTGATGAGATTTACGATATCAATGGGCATACCATTGTTCCAATTTTCATTTTATTTTAGCCACTCTAAATCTTATGGTGCAGTATCTTTAAAGATTTCTAGGTTATCACCCTACTTTGGCAAAAATAAAGTTTTCAAAGTTGTTTCATACTGCATACTGGCGTGCAACTTGCTACATTATGGGTCAGTTATGGACTGGTACATTATACCAACCCCCTGGAGTGTAACAACCCCATACATTAGCAGCATGAGGCGTGAATGCAGCATTCCTGAGTTTCCAACCAAGGCTGCATTTGTGCATGGTGCATTAGAGTATCTTGTCAAAGTTAAAGGCAGCTTTTGTGTATTTATCAGGCTCTGTCTATGAAGACTATACGTGCAGAGATCTGTGCCAACTCATGGACCACTATTACAAGTCGATATGGATTTAATTGTGGCCCATGATACAGCACATATAATAGTGTGTATTTGTGAGTAGACAGGTCTACAGGACGTCAGAATGTATTGCTGACATATATCCTGTGTTGCACCACATTATGAGCTGCTATTGTGGTGAACCGGGGCAATTTCTCGGGCTCTAATCTATCTGACATTTAGATTAATGTTACCTCAGTTCTGTCCTGTATAAACGACACCAAGACCAGAAAGCTAGTAACATATTGAACTCATATCTTTCTCCCAACACCATTCATATATATAAAGGTCAGAAAGAAAAGAAAATCTTAGTAATCAGGCAATATCTACTTCAAATACTGTAATTCATAAGTTGTGTTTGACAAGCTTTAATATCCTCATAATGAACTTCACTGCACTCTATAGCATCATACATTTTCCGTTTCCGTTCTCATACATACAAGCTACACAAATTTTCTCTTTCGTGTTGAATGGTGCCGAGCTGGAGCGAGTTTACAGCTTCCCATACCTTGGAGTTACTTTGGATCCTGAGTAGAATTTTGTAAAGCACACACTTGTATAAAAAGTATTAAAAATAAAATCTACCAGATTGCCAGGGTTAGAAAATATCTAGCGACAAAATAAAAATTTTAATATCTCAACACCTCATCTGCCCTAGACATTTTTAAAAGTAAGGTTTTACCAACCTTTGATCAGTTGATTTGACCTGTTGATTATTGTGATTTAACCAGGGATAGGGATTATAGGGGCAAAGTATGGAACTACACCTCTTACAAAATCGGGCTCTACCAATCGTTTATGAGGTTAAATTAGAAGAAAGACTCATTCTGACAACGTTTCAAATACAACAGGCTAGTGGGTGTTATGATCTGGCAAGGAGGAGGGATGAACGTCTACTTTTCAATGCTTAAAGACTTGCACCAAACGCTATCGTAGTAGACAATTATGATCTGCACATTGGAGAGAGACTTGTAATTCCACAGTGTCTAAAGCATATATTTGTTAGGAGTGCGTTCTACAGAGCCTACACTAGATGGAACCAATTGAAACCGATGTATACACATATTGAATCACTGGTACGTTTTAAAAAAGAAATTGAAAAGGATAACCCGGAATGTTTCATGTGAAAACTGTTATAGATGAATCTCATCTCATCAATTTCAAATGGTGTTCAGATTTTGCAATATTAGGTATGGTCTTCCATAATAACCATAATGCAAATGCTGTATTAATGTCTTTATAGGTTGAACAGCTGTATATATAGGCCTATTGCATATATCACTTTGTATCATGGAGGAGAACAACCACAATGCGTAGGTATCAGGTATTTCTTAATGCCTGCGGTATAACTTAGTAGTAATTAATTCATCAGATTATCATGGTAATCAAAAAATATATATTCTATGAATTTCAATTTGATGTAGATCTAGAACTCACTACAGCAGGCCACTTAATATTAAGGTACTGTGAAACCATAAGCCTATAGGGCCTAGGCTACAGTACAACTTATTGTGTACAGCCACCTTGAATCCTGGCAATTCTACAGCCATTCAAAGTCACCATAATCATTAAAATGGAAAACAACTCTTTAAACCTCTAGGCCCTACATCATGGTTTATAGCAGGACTAGGCCTAATGGAGACAGCCTGTCCGGAACATAGTTAGAATTTACACACATGTGAGAAAAACATGTCACCTCCAATTTATTGCTGGCCATTTATTATTGCTGCCTTTTAAAGTTTTATTACCTATTCGCTTGCCTGCTACGTTGGCCGCAATACTCCGTGTTTACAGCCAACAACTACTGAGGGAACCCCAGTGGATGCGGCCACCTGATAGGGGGGGGGGTGAAGTAATGGCTGTGAATAATCTCATTGGCTATCTAAAATAGCTCTATATTCAAAGCAATGCCACTGAAAGGGAAAGCCCAGGGGTGTTTGTATTTAATGGCCAGCGATCTTTTATTCTAGTGTGCTTTGTTTTCATTTTTTTAAAAGACTTTTACATCTAAACCTGTTCTAATCCACCATGTATTTCAATATTCCTAACCATCATTGTAAGTTCACTAAATGATCACATGTAAACAAGACATCTGCCTGTTTTATGATGGGTTTATCTGCTCAGTGAGAAACTCATGTGGACGATGACATGGCCGGAACAACAGTTGTTTTAATAACGGAAATGCGGAAGTACGGTTACAACGTTAGTTACAGTAGTATCTACTTTTAACACCATGCGGCAGCACTGGGCGGTAGTCGCGAGTGACGCGGATCTCGCAACATCTCCCCCTTTAAGATAATAATGTTATTGTCTGGATACACTGTCCTTGAATCTCTTAGAGAAAGATATACTTTGATAGCACCAGTATAGTCTATGATAAACATGAAAATGACTGTTCAATGTTCAATGACTGTAAGTCTCTGTAATAAATGTTTATGAATACTGGCAATGTTATGACTGTTTAATAATAACTCATATGACTTGGCAAGTGTTCTTGGTAACAGTCTATATCAGGATGTATTAAAATATCAATATGAATAAGCTAAACTAAACTCGAGGGGAGCGGTCTCCAGTACGTCACCCTCTAACCTATCTTTACCATAGGTTCCCCTAGACTGACTCAATTAGACGAGTAGGCTTTTTGATAGCCCGGTTTGAGCGACGAGGCTCATCGGGTGTCTTAGGTGGTGAAGACACAGGGCTGTTTGCGCCTGGCGGTCGCTCATTCATGATAGCAGGTGGTGGTATGGCACTGCCTGACGGTAGGACTGTGGCAGTGGCCATAGGAGGCATCTCCATTAGGTGTCGGCGGTTTCTCCGTTGGGCACCTGACTTGGTCTCGATGTTATACGACCTTGGAGTGTCGGCTTCTCCTTGAACGATGCCCTTCTCCGTCCAGCCCTTCTGGGAATCTGTCTTGACCAGGACAGGTTGACCTGGGACAAGCGGCTGGAGTGGCTTAGCACCATGATGCTGGTTGTATGACCTAGAGGTGGAGGATTTGTACCTCTGGTCCCTAGCAAGGATCGTTTCACGGCTAGGCCATACGGGCTCCAGAGTAGCTGATGGTACTGGAAGGGTTGTACGTAGGTGTCTACCCATCATAAGCTGGGACGGGCTGGCACCTGTAGCTGCTATAGGGGTGTCTCTGTATACTAACAAAGCGAGCCATGGGTCTTTCTGACTCAGCATTTGTTTAGCTGTGTAGACAGCTCTTTCTGCCTCCCCGTTGGAATTGGGCAGGTATGGACTAGAGGTAATGTGGTTAAACACATACTTTGCCGAAAATTCGGCGAATTCGGCTGACGAAAACTGCGGACCGTTGTCGGATACTATTTCTAGTGGCACACCGAAACGGGCGACAGCGTCCTTCATACGTCCAGTGACGGCTGTGGTGGTGGTAGACGTTAAGGCGAGGACCTCTATCCACCTGGAGTAGTAGTCACACATGACTAGATAGTCCTTCCCTTTGAAGACAAATAGATCTACTCCGACTCGCAACCAAGGCCCTTGTGGCAATGGTGTGGACATGAGCGGCTCGCGCTTCTGTGTCGGCTTGTGCTCAGTGCAGTGGCTGCACATGCTAACTATTCTCTTGATGTCATTAGTGATTCCAGGCCACCAAACACCGAGACGTGCTCTCTCGAGGCATTTGGTGATTCCTTGGTGACCGTCGTGGACTCGAGCAAGTATTTCCGGCCTCATGGAAGTTGGAATGACAATCCTTGAGGCGAACACAAGTAGTCCATCTGTGACTGACAGTGATGCACGATGTGCATACAGGCTCTTGAGGTTGTCTGGGACATTCTTCTCGTATTTCGGCCACCCAGTCAGCGTGTAGACGATAGCTGACTGGAGGACCGGGTCATTGGTTGTTGCAGTGCGAAGCTCCTCCTTCTTGGCGTCTGATGCAGGAAGGGTTGACTCGACTGACTGGACATGCATTTCTATATCCTCGACTGTTGAGGACAGGGTCGAGACAAGTGGACTCCGCGAGAGTGCGTCTGAGATAAGCATCTCTTTACCCGGGACATGCTTGGCATTGATGTTGTACCTCATCAACCTCATGAGTAGTCTCTGACATCTCAGAGGCACTTCGTCCAGGTCTTTGGTGTTGATGAGTGGCACAAGCGGCTTATGATCCGTGAGGACCGTGACGTTTCCATGTCCGCGGATGTATCGGTCGAATTTCTCGCACGCCCAGACGCTGGCCAGACACTCCTTCTCGATCTGGGCGTATCTCTTCTCGCTGGTGGTCAGTGTCCGAGAGCAGTAGGCAATTGGTTTCACCGCTCTGCCATGCTCTTGTAGGAGGACTCCTCCTAGGCCATAAGAGCTGGCATCGGCACTGACGATGACTGGTTTGGTGACGTCATAGTACGACAAAACAGGCGTTGAAGCGATCAGCTGTTTTGTCGCACGGAAGGCTTCTTCCTGCGCTGCATCCCAGGTCCACTCTCGGTCTGACTTCAGTAAATCATTCAGTGGACCGGTGACTGAGTTCAGGTGGGGCAGGTATGATCCGAGGTAGTGCACCATTCCCATGAACTGACGTAGCAGGGTGACAGATGTAGGCGGCGGCATCTGGTTTATGGCTTGGACTTTATCGGGGTCTGCCCGAATGCCATCTTGACTGAAGACGTGCCCAAGGAACTTGAGCTCCTTCTTCTTATATGAGCATTTGTCATGGTTTAACTTAAGACCGACACGATCGAGTGTCCTGACGACTTTGGACAGGCGATCGTCATGCTCAGCGTCGTCCTTCCCATATACAAGGATGTCATCCATGTAAATGAAGACTCCATCTAACCCCTCCAGGGCTTCGAGCATCTTCCGCATGAAGATCTCGGGGCTGATGTGATGCCAAATGGCAGGCGTCGGAAGCAGTAGCGACCGAACGGAGTGATGAAAGTAGTCAGCTCTTGACTCCGTTCGTCTAGCGGGATCTGGTAGAATCCGCTTGCTGCGTCGAGGCATGAAAACCTTGCAGCGCCGGTGAGTCTAGAGGTTAGATCATCCAAGGTCGGCAGGACGAAGCGTTCTCGTTGGACGTTGACATTCAGCTTCTTCAGGTCTACGCAGAGGCGGACCTTGCCGGACTTCTTCAGGACTGGTACCATGGGAGCACACCATGGTGTTGGCTTGGTGATCTTCCTTACTATGCCTAGAGACGTTAGGCGCTTTATCTCCTCCCTCACCTTCTCGACCAAGGGAAAGGGGATACGTCTGGCGACGTTGACGGCGACTGGCTGGGCATCGTCTCGAAGTACGATCTTGACTGGATCTGTTTCGAGGCATCCGATGTCCTGACTGACGGCTTGGATGCGCATGACTAAGTTCATGCGATGGGCGACTCCTCGTCCTAGGAGACTCTCGCCGGATCCGTCCACGACCAGGACACGGAAGTTGTACTTCTGGCCCTTGTAGATGGTGTTGGCGATGAACTGTCCTTGACAACTGAGTGGACCCCCGGGCTTGACAATTTGACTTTGACGTCTTTTAGGGGTGGTCGCGGCTTCACTTTGAGGTAGTTCAAATAGGACATTATGGAGACGTCTGCACCCGTGTCTATCTTGAACGTCTCGGATGACGTTCCGAGGTCTAGTGTGACTTTCCAGGCTGAGCCACTGTCGTCGCAGTCTATGGCACCGATGAAGTTGTCAAAGTTCACCGCACCACAAAACTGGGCTTCTCCCTCGGTATCGTCGTAGACTTCTCTGACGCTCTTATTACGACACATTGAGGCAAAGTGTCCGACTTTCTGGCAGGACTTGCACGTTTTCCCGATCGCAGGGCAGGCATTGGGCCCTGGCGACCTGTGCACGTATCCACAATTTGGGCACTTCTGCTTCGACTGACCTCCTGACCTTGACCTTGACTGACCTTGATTTGACTGTGGCTGACGCGTTGACTTTTTGTATCCCTGACTTCTATTGTGGACGGCATTGACTGACGTGTCTTCCTTCTGGGTCGACTCCACGAGCTCCTTGTGTCGCGCTTTATCGGTAGCTGTTGCAAGCGTCAAGGTGTCTTGCTCCATCTGCAATTCGCGAGATAGCTCCTTGTCTAACATTCCGGCGATTAAACGATCGCGGATATGTTCGTCTTCCTTCTCCTCGAAGTTGCAGTGCTCTGCAAGCTCATGCAGATTTCTTACGAAGAATTCGACTGACTCACCTTGTTTCTGCGAGTGCTGGTAGAATTTTGTTCGCTCGTGGATGGTGTTCTTCCGCGGGACAAAATAGCCGTCAAATTTCTTCAAAACTGTTTCGAAATCGTCTTTCGGATCGACCGGATCGGGCTCGTCGTCTGTGGGCTCAGGGGCGTGCGGCAAACTTAAAGGACTTGTAGATATGTTCAGCCTGGCGGCCCATAGTATATACCAGGGCTGAAACTTGCACGTCCGGCTCCTCATCACGGATCTTCTCGAGAATAAAATAACGAGAAAACCTGGTTTTCCAATCCGGCCATGATGCCGGTTTAGTGAAGTCGAATGGTTCTGGCGGCTGATATTTAGGCATTTTGACGAGGTGGGTAGGCCTACTAGTGCTTTGTATGTATTAAGAAAAATGTCACTGATTCTCTTGACTGACTTGACTGTTACACACTAGCGCGTACCACCGTAGACAGGCACCTACTAGACTTGGCGGCTTATTTGAGGGGCTTAGGTATAGAGTGGCAAGGTTTGGTGAAGTAGGGTGACTACATCAATTGTCTTTACATGGACTTGACAATGTCAAATACGGCACAATTTGTATCTGACAATAACCACAGGTTGACAGTGACTTGACTTTGACTGAATATGTTGACTTGACTGACTTGTAGACTTGACTTGACTGACTAGGAATAAAATATTCAGCCTTACCGGTGGTCCAGTGTTGTTGTCTCAATTGTTGAAATTCACCCACAAATATCTCCTTACCAACCTGCCATCCACCCTCAAAAATACTCTCACATTATTGACTAAAGTCTAGTTGTTCATTGTTGTTGTTTCCACTAGCAGATGGTCAAAAAAACCTCACTTCTGACACCATGTTTTATGATGGGTTTATCTGCTCAGTGAGAAACTCATGTGGACGATGACATGGCCGGAACAACAGTTGTTTTAATAACGGAAATGCGGAAGTACGGTTACAACGTTAGTTACAGTAGTATCTACTTTTAACACCATGCGGCAGCACTGGGCGGTAGTCGCGAGTGACGCGGATCTCGCAACACTGCCACTTCATGTTTTCCTAGTTGTGAGGGGTAGAGAATCTTACCCCTCCTCATTATAAATTCAAAATGGCGCTATTGGCTGACAGTAGGCCCACTACGATAACGACGCCACCTTACGGGACAGTGTGTGAGGGTCTACCTATTCGCCATATTGAGGTTCCCGAAGGCGTACCACTTTCTCGCCTCTTTTTTGCGGAGTTCCTCAGGTTCCGGTCAAAATAATGGTGTGACATGTTTGCGGTCGCATGTTTGCCGGGCATGTTTGTTTGCACCAATGATTACAAAGTAGCAGCAACAACTATATCCCGGAACTATAGGGGGTGTGGATGGGGGGTCCCCCATGTCACATGTCAATTTTAAGAAATGGTTATGTCACATGTCACTTAAATCCCCATGTCCCATGTCACATCTATGAACCTCTCATGTCACATGTCGATTTTAAGAAATGGTTATGTCACATGTCACTTAAATCCCCATGTCAAATGTCACCTCTAAGAACCTCTCATGTCACATGTCGATTTTAAGAAATTGCCATGTCACCATGTCAAATTTAGTGGTCCACACCCATACTATATCCTGCTGCAGTTTAATAGCTATAATTTGACAATAACAATTCTCGGGAGCAGAACCCTGGTTGCTAGGGACCAGGCAAAGGGTCAAATTATGTAGGCAATGTACTAGAAAAAGTACCCTTTTTGCTGTTTTCTTTTCTAATATTGGGATTAGAAAACATTGGATCAAGTATGTGGTGTAAATTTTTAATATCTTTCAGAATTTGTAACTCAATTTGCTGTCCGATATCTAGATCTTTTCTGATAAGGGTTTTAACACCTTTTTCTAGTACATTTCCTATTTAATTTAACCCTTCATGAGGATTCTTATCAGTAGGCAGATAAGGCTGAAAAGGGCCGCGCTGGTTGCTATGACGTCACTGCTGCTCCCAAGAATATTACCCCAGTTTTTCATGTAGAAAAGCGAGATTAAAGTTTTAATGACAATTGCAAACAAACATGTCCCACCATAATTTTGACCATAACCTGAGCAACTTTGCGAAAGGAGGCGAGAAAGTGCTACTCTTTCGGGAACCTTAATATGGCGAATGTGGACAGTTAGGGCTGGGCCTTTTATCTAAGCAAAGAACAATGTCGGGTAGGATAACCCTTTCGGCCTAGCCCCGGAGGGGGGGGACACTTCATATATTTTGCTGACATATGTGTGCGGCTTTTTCCTCAAAATCGCCCTAAAAAGGGTCCTATTTTCAGCCAAAAATCGCCCTAACAAGGGTTAACTTTCATCAAAATCGCCCTAACAATGGTCCACTTTTAACTGAAATACCAGAGATTTCAGGGAAATGTTCATATTTTGGTCAGAATTTCCCAAATTTTCAGGAAAACTTTCGAACCTAGGGGAACATTCATGGTCAATACTCCAGAGTGAGGTTCAGTGGTTTTAAATAGTACATGGGGACTTTGTCCATCTAGGTGACAAAAAAAAACACGAAAATGGTCACTGCATTAGCGGGTATGGACGTAGGGACTAGCGTAGGGCCTACTATAGGGAACAGAGCCATTCCTTTATGGAGGTGGCCATCTTGAAAACAGTTATGTAACTGCCCCCCCCCCCCCGACGGCCATCTTGGATCTGGCAGAGGATTGTGGGTAATCTCTTTTGTCACCCTGTACCCACAGAAAACAATGGGAATTGATAAGACTGATAAGCTGCCCATGCCTCTATCTTAATCACCTCTAGTACCTGTCCATTGTTTTAGGTGTGAATGGAGGGGATTAGCCTGATAGGGAGACAATGTCTTAGTTTTACTCAGCCTGGATTATATGTGCCCTATAAAAAAACTTTTAAAGTTTAATTTCCCTTGTATCTAAAGTACTAAGTCTATATAAAGCCTATATTGTTTAAGTTTAAAGTATTTGCTATCCAAAGGTATAGATTTTTAGAATATAGCTTCATATAGACTATTAGGAAGGGCCAACAAAGTAAACTGTCCAAAGAGGCCAACTGCTGATCTAGCCCCCGACTACATGAGCCACCTAGCTAATTTGTTTGGTACTAGCAATGGAATGGCTCTGTTCTCTATAGCCTACGCTGGGCATCTGCGGTCTGTACTGGGAGAGTAGCGGGAGCGGAATTCAGAGGTAGGTTTCCAGCCTAGACCTACTAATGCTAAGCCTTCACCTGGCGTTAGATGTATGAACCGCGCACCTGTTGATCCAGGCTGCGAACCTTACAGTGCCGACAATTAACGTGCACACTGTCGTCGTCCAACATGGCGGCGTCCAGTGGTTGCCAGGTGTGTGGTAAACAACTGTCGGTCCTCAAAAGGTGTACACGATGCCAACAGGCGTTTTACTGGTATGTATAGTGGCAGTTAGAGAAGGGGAGGTGTTCAGGGGCTGGTTATGTCAGTTCCACCTCCATGAAGTCTCAATTAGGCCGATCTACAGATATTCTATTTCTTCTGTTTCTTAAAGCTACTAATACTAGTACTAAAAGCTAGTAGTCTATCCACAAGTAGTATAGCAGATGGTGGTCTGGCGCAGGCGATAGCCTAGATTGGCTAGAAGCTTCAGCCACGAAGCCAAGTAATTCTCATATCGTCATCTCCTCGTTTAGGTTATATCATAGAATATATAGACTCTACGCCTATTTGATCTGTCATAATAGATCGGGCCATTCATTACGTCATGCCATTTTTTTACTCCCCCCTTCCCCCTCGTCATGTTTTTTTGCCAATTTTGCAATGCTGATCGTAGGCCTATACGGAGAATTGTTCCCATCATGCTGGAACTGACTACCCCCCCCCCCTCTGGCATGACCTCATTTGTGGATGGTCCCTATGTTTCTAATCATAAGAAGGCAAGTATTAAAATAGATCTAGATAACTACCGTAATACCTCGCGTATTCTTTGAGACAAGATGTTGACGGAAATGTAGGGGGCGCTGTCACATCGCCATTATCGTGGGGGAAAGATAACCTTGCCGAGCCCGTCTGGGAGGACAAAACCCGATATTCTGTCTTAGTTAGGCTCTTGTTTGGCAAAATAGCGCAGATGAATCGAAAAATCAATCCCTCTCTTTCTACCTTTCCAAAAAAAGTGTGGTTATCAGTTTAATTTAGCAGCAATCCACATTTTTCTCCTACGTGAAGAGAACAAATGCATCGTAATCTTTACCCCACAAAAATGGCGGACGTCTTCGTGACATCACACATCGCCTGTGACGTCACTGTAACTAGAATGATAAGAGCAGGGCTCCAGTGTAGTGTTGAAACGGGTAGGACGTGAGTGTTGCCGTTTACAAGAATAAGGCACGCCTTATACGTGAGGATGCACCCCTGGTGCGCTTTAGCCTCTAAAGCACTCTAATACCAGCTCACGTTCTGATTGAACGTATCTCTGATGATGTATTACTCTGGGTAATCAAAACCAACCAATGAAATGAAAGTATGTCAAGCACCTGTCATGGCCGCCATGATGCATTACCCCATGCACTATTTTAAAGTTTGAGGCTAAATTTCTGACTCTCTATGGAAATATATGATGTGATAATTTACAAACAACGAGAGAACGATTAGATTAAGAGCCTCGTAGCACTTATTTATCCCTAACTCTTCTCTAAATACCCAAACCCATACCCAAACAATGCTTTTCTATCAGCGAGGAGGTCGGGAAAGTAGTGACTGACAGTGTTGGCAATTATCTATATTAGTTTCATAACAACTGCTGTTAACCCAAAGAAAAAACTGAATGGTCCATATGACAAACTTCTAAATAAAAAAGACATCATACTCATAATTTACCACAAGTTTAGGGTGAAAATCTAAGGGACTATTTTCTGCAGCAGGATACTAGCCTAACAACTCAGCCTTGTCACTGGCGTATGGATTTGCGTACAAATTTACACTATGGCCGACACTAAGACAGTGACGCACTCCAGTAAGAGGGTGGCGCTGTAAACAGTACGCCTCTAAAGAAGCAGAATTATTTAGAAGATATTTTTCTCTAAAATTTCCCCGATACTCCCTTGACCCTGTATAGTGGGAAGATGGGATGGGAGAGGCTCTAAGAGAGTCTAAGATGGCCATAGGTCGTTGAATTTTGAAAATCCGTTGATTAGAATTTTGTACTTTTACAATCACATCTGCAAAGTCTGGGGGCGCCTTATACGTGAGGTGCGTCTTATACGCGAGGTATTACGGTAATGATATTATATAGGCAATGTACTAGAAAAAGTAATATTTCTGCTATTTTCTTTTCCAATATTGGGAAAAGAAAATTGTGTATTAAATATTTTAATATTTTTCAGATTTTGTAATGCATTTTGATATGGGATGTTTAGATCTTTTGCAATAAGGGTTCAACACCTTTTTCTCATATGTTTCCCATTTAAAAATAACCCTTCATAATGATTCTTATCAGTAGGCAGATAAGGCTGATAAGGCCCACACTAGTTGCTATGACGTCACTGCTGCTCCCAAGAATATTTTATCGTCAGTTCCAGGGATTGCCAGGTGGTAGACTGGCCTCAACACAAAACACAATGTGGCAGACAGACAAAACAACTCCAGGACTCTCCATCAGAGGCCACCACTACCGTGACTGGCAGCCGAAAGTCGTCTGCTGTATTCGGACACGGGCTGAGGGCGGGAAAAGGCACCAGGGATATCTGGGAGGATGAGGAGGGGGTTGTAAATTCAACCACCAGCACCTCTCATCAAGAATCTGATACCAAACTAATCAGAGCTGAAGGAAGAATCGGCTGCAGTTTCACACCGCGGATTGATTTCGAGGGAGCGAAGAATAAATTGGAGGAAAAGAAAAATGCTAAGGAGGAGATACTAACGAAGGGCAAGGAGAACTGTTTGACGTATTTGTGTAGGAATAGGATCTGTACAGATACCCCTGTTATCGATGAACTGCAGCCAAAGGTGGAGATAACAGTCAAAGGGAATAAAGAGAAGCATAGAATAGTCCTGAACCAGTCATGGAGCTGGGAACAGGTGTCAAAAGTACTCTCAAACCGTACAGAAATACCATTGGACAAACTGAAACTCATTGCTAAGGGGAAAATTATCACAAATACTGAACTGTTCTGGGCAGCTGCCTACCAGCCTAAGGTGATTTTCCAGGCTATTGGGGAGAAGGGGGAGAGTGAGGACGGGTTGGAGGGGATTGACATCATCATGCGACAAATGAGTGTGGAGAGAAATGATGCTATACGAGCACTGAAACGTTCCTCTGGAGATGTTGTTGATGCCATCTTGCAGCTAGGTAGTCGGTGACTGCCTGGATCTCGTTCAGTTGGTTGTATTGGTTTCAATTCCTTCATATCATGTTTAGGTTGGTTGTATGAATATTTGAGAATTATCCATACTTAGCCATTGCCTTGTTAAAATATCTCATGCTGATCCTGAACCCAACTTATTACGAGATGGTTCCCAATAAACGACATAGACTATGTGAGATAACATTGTTAAGAATTTAATGAATAAACATTGTCCATCAATGTGTTTTGGTATTTTTCTATTTTCCTATATAAAGTCTCTCGATATCTTATTCCATTTGTAATGAGGTGTTGTCACAAAGAAGAGATCCATATGTGTTACATACTATATTCATTTCCCGCATATATATTTAGTTCTGATAATACAAAAATAATATTTGGTTATAGTATCTTAAGTAATTGATGTGTGAAATTTGCTATATATGCTAGAGTTGTTTTATAGAAATATTACAATGAAAGAAATTGAACAGTATATGGTACGTATGGTTTCAAATGGCGTATATTTTGCTTTCTATGTTTTACTCTGGAGTGCTTGTTTGAGATTAGTCTCTTATGAACAATACCTTGTTAAAATAGCACATAACCACTTATGACGCCCATTCTCATATTCAAGTGCAAGACGAGTATGCATATGGCAATTATGTTCAGAACACAAAATGTTTTGATTTCACTTTTCTTTATTTTCTCAACTTCTATATTTATTTCAATGTGACATAGTACCTTTTCTAATAGTTTATTTTAATACAAAACTCATTGGAACCAAAGCACTGAAAACTCCATTGTGTCAGATCTTTTTTATGAATTCTGGATTCAGGGCAGTGAGTAATGGCGGCCTAAATGATTATGAGCTATAAGGCGCCAATATACTTCCAACAACAATTCCTTACTTGCTTACTAAGAACTTGATACTAGACATAACTATAAAATACCTCGCTATGATATATAAAAAAAAAAAAAAAAAAAAAGCAGATATTGCAGAGACAGCTAGGCTGGCTTTTTATACAGTGTTTGGTAGCATCTTCTCTCGTGTTGTCGACAGTTTGTTTTGACATCTGCGGGGTCTTTCCGAGAAGATCATATACAATTGATAGGACCTGGCCTTTTTTCTCATGTTAGTCCCCTCTTTTACTGTGTCCGGTGCACATAGTCAAGATGCATGGCCACACCTTTTTGTTACTTATCAACAAGAGGGCTTCCACATCCTGTTTCAAGAGGGACCTCTACCCCCTCCTCTCTTTTCTACCCTGTCCAGGGGCGTAGGAAAGGGGGGGAAGCACCATCATAAAGGAAGTGGGGCCTGAGTATGTCTGGGCCCCCCAAAATTTGCTAAGAATTCATAATGAATCGAACAAGAAGCTAACACTTTGTATCTTAAATTAGATTGATATAGTAATGGGATAGGGAAAATGGGGGTCTGGGCCTCAAATCAGATCTAAAATCCTTCATGAATTACTTTTCTATACAAATGTAACATGAGTATGCATACTGCATAGGCACTATTGTGCTTAGGCCGACAATTCAATGTGGTCGAGGTGGGGCCCCCACTGGGCCCCCCGCCAATGAAGATTTGCTTCCTACACCTCTGCAGTCTGTCTCTATTTTGTATCAATAGTGCCATGCATACGCATGGTATCCATCTCTCAATCATATCTAATTATTATGTATAGTTTCGTAAAATGGAGATATTCTGGCGCTGGTAATCGATTGGTGTCGGTGAGTTTGGTTGACTTGGATTGGAGTAGTAGATGGATTTGCCCATAGAAGCAGGAATGAAAAGGTGTAAAAGATGCTCAGTTTTTGACAGGGAAACTGAGACATCAATTTTACACCAATCCACTATCTGCCCGACTCTTATCTCTAGCAGTCTCAGGTGAAGCAGGTACATGCGAATAAAAGTGAAGAAATACAGTGGTTGGAATTTTAGGGTTGAAACAAAAATAGCCTTTTTGTGGTAATGTATTGCAGAGGGTTAACGTTTAGTGATTATAACGGACAATTTGAAATAATTATGCCACATTTTAGATAAATGATTTTTGTCAGAATCTGTTTTAACTATTTAGTTTCAGCTGTCCTCAAAGAACCCCTTTATTAAACAGTAATGCCCTTTATATTTGACATTGTATTTGGAAATTAAAAAAAAAAGAAACACCCTACTGCAAGGATCAGCTTGCGTGTCAGGATATTATTTTCGGGTTTATCCATATGAAAGGCCCTCTGGTGATTCATCCTGGTTCCTTTCTTCTCACGTCTTTCTCTCAACTGTAAAAGACCTAGACTTACACGCTTATGGATATAGTTGAAATAGATATGTAAAGTGTCATTACTCTGATTATACATATAAGTAACTGCTTCTGTTTGTTTTGGTTATGATTCCTATGTTGTAGCGTCCAATTCCAAATGCGCCTATAGCCCGTAACAGGGAAAGCATCGTTCTCTGGTGTAGATGATTGGCTGGGCCCGGTTTTTGAACTGTGGTCATAATCAAATAGTTAACATGACCACACTACAAACCCAGGCCCAGCCAACCAAGGTGTCCGCTCTTCAGGATGGCCCCAAATAATGACGTCTAATTTCCAAGCTCAGTCCACTAACATAGTTAACTGTCAATCATGATGTCCAACATCGATATAACCTTATAATGCCACTGTCTGACCAAGACGGCCAGCAAACACGATGTTTGCTAGCCAAGACGGCCAGCAAACACGATGTCTGCTAACCAAGACGGCCAGCAAACACGATGTCTGCTAACCAAGACGGCCAGCAAACACGATGTTAAGTAACAAATATGGCCACTAATCATGCCCTCTAGTTAACGTTCTTCATATCATTCACTCTTTGTACCGGCAGTATTCCTGGGTCATCTCCTATTTCTCTTTGGACGACGACATTGTCCAATCTGAAAATAGAAAATAGGAAATGATTAAATGAGGATCAAGTTATGATCGTTACTTGGAAGAGTTAAAGAGTTAAGTTAAAGGAAATCACACAAAACATGTTTCTGAGAACTTGATTGAAAAAGTGGCACTATGTTAAATTTCGTGATCACTTCTGTAACTGAAGCTTTCAGTTAAAATTGGCGAAATAAGAACGTAAATCGGCATGCCCGAAGCATCTCCTTTCCTACGGTTGGATTCGGACAAACGAAAATAATCTACACATTTTGATTTGTATCAAACTTAGTTTTCAATGAAAATGCATTTTTAGCAGCAACTCATAAAAGTCAGTTCAGGAATCGAGTCAAATACAACCTGGTAGAATGTGCCCATTATTTTCAATTGTCATGTAATCATGTTAATTTTTGTAAAAGATGAGAGCTATCCAAATAAAAACAAGCAGATGTTTTATGGAGAGATGGCTGATTTTGGTCCGTGTAGTTGAAGGGTCTGAAGTGAGGTGCTGCATTTTTTCTATCTGATCTAGTTGCTATTACAACAACATTTGAGGCTAGCTCGATCCCACCCCCTGTCCGGGTGGTGTCCTCCACTAGTGGGTTCATATGTGATGCTATCGTCAACAAATATATTAAGGGAGTGATCATTTTTTAACAAGGGGGGAGGGCTGGTGGGTAGGAGGGGGGTTAGAAATCTGTCAACCCCTTGACCAGGGGGGGTCAGAATTTTTTCGTCCCCTGGACTAGGGGGGTCAAAATAATTTCACCTGTTTTCAGCGAAAAAGTCTGCGCGTTACTATAGGTTAAAAGGGCGCATTCACACACGATTTTTGCCTCCCAAGGTCGAGAGGGAGTGGCCGAACTTTTTTTCGCACGTCCACATGCAAACTAACCAGCTGCCCCCCCCCTTGTTAAAAAGTTATCACTCCCTGAGGGGGGATTTGCCATCCCTCATCCCCAATATCTCAAAACACATTGACTTCTTTTCAATCACCCCCCCCCCACGCTGACAGCAAATGACAAGTCCTCACATAAGGCCACAGGTAATTTTCTTAAGACGTGTGGCTAACAAATGACGTGTCGTCGACACATGCCGTAATGGAGCTGAATTGACTTCCTGATTTTACCTGAACCAAGCACTCTCCAATTCTATTGTTTGAGTTTAAGTTTTAGGACAGCCACATAACCCTTTTAAAGGCCACTAATGCATTATGCCCTCATTCATGCTATATTCATGCATTATTAGCGAGTAACTCACCAGGGCTACATTCATTCAGCTTGAGTGAGTAACTCACCAGGGCTACATTCATTCAGTGAGTAACTCACCAGGGCTACATTCATTCAGCTTGAGTGAGTAACTCACCAGGGCTACATTCATTCATCTTGAGTGAGTAACTCACCAGGGCTACATTCATTCATCTTGAGTGAGTAACTCACCAGGGCTACATTCATTCATCTTGAGTGAGTAACTCACCAGGGCTACATTCATTCATCTTGAGTGAGTAACTCACCAGGGCTACATTCATTCATCTTGAGTGAGTAACTCACCAGGGCTACATTCATGCATCATGAACGAGTAACTCACCAGGGCTACATTCATGCATCATGAACGAGTAACTCACCAGGACTACAGTCACGGAAAATGCCAACCCTAAAGGGTTGATGAACTGTTGGCTCACAAGCACGTCATTGGTGCGTGTGGAGATTATGCTGATACTATCCATTGATTTGGAAGATATTTTGGCTCCAGCAAACTATTGGTTATCCTTAGGTTAAAGGTACACCTTATCGACGTGATTAGATTTGGAGGGCTTATTACCCCCGCCTATATTCAAGAAAGGCGCTAATTCGAGATCTATTTTCAATGATTAGGAGCTATCTCAACACCCACCCGGCGGTTATTTAAGACCGATGCTTACTCAAAACCCGGCCTTTAAACGCGAAGAGACGGCAGTACATAACCAGCAATGATGAAACATCTGACTAACTGGCAGATAGCTGCCATAGACACCCCCTGGTGAAATAGCCGATAATAAGGGTGATTGGTTCTACAGGGAATGGAAGGTGAGAGAGGAGGTTCAGGTGAGTGGACAGGTGGGGTGATGTAATACTCAGGTGTCTCAGGTATGACCATAGACTTATTGTATTATACTAGAAGTCCCATCACCTGTAAAATACATAGGTTTACGAGAGTGTTTCTCCACAAGCCAGATTCCACCATGGAATTCTGCTTTGAGGGTATCAAATGAAGGAAAATTCAGATTGAAGTAAAGCTAATTCGAGTGGATCACTCACTGTTGGTTAAGGGGGGGGGGTTAATGCTATTTTGATGACATTACAGTGGGGATGGGGCCCTGAAGAATGGGCCTATTATCTATCCGCTTACTACGTTCATTATATTTCATTGCTTCCATAGAGCCACAGTCTACCTGTGAATCTCTGAGAGGGTTGACCCGGAATGCATAATCAACTGATCAATCAGAAAATTCCCTCTATTCACTGCAGAATTTTTAGGTGCATTATGTAACCAGCTTCAGCAAATGGCCGCGCCCAATGGACAACCTGCTACCTAGGTATAGCACACCTGTCGGTGATCTTCTCCATTTCTCATGCTATTTTCTATCTCAATATTAACTCCCACAAAGGTGGTCCAATACCTTGGTATACCTTTATTAGGTATGTAGATGACATGACATTCCTTAGATTATTTCTAGTCCCTGATGCTATACTAATTCTGATGACAGGTAGAAAAAAAGATTCCAAGGTTCCTCGGCGATTGGAAAAATAACACTAGGCCTACACATCTTGGGGTTTGACGATATACAGAGGTAGCTGATTGTCTAATGGGCGCGGCCTTTGCTAAAGCTGGCTACAAGTGGTTACCACTGATAACAGTTACAGTAAAACTTGGTTACTACGAACTTGTAATTACAGATCTAAAAAAACCGTTGTAACCAAATTTCGTTGTAACCAAGTTCAGCAGTTTTGGAAGATTAAAATGATGTATGTCTAGTAGATGTGTTTTCTGTTCCAGAGATAACACCTTCCACACCCCCTACATCCCCTCTTGCTCACACTACCCCCAGAGGACATTATTCTATCCCGAAATCCATGTTACGTCCATGGACTTTGTCTCCTGGTCAATTGAGGCCAACAACAACAAAGCAAAATGGATGTAAACTTATCAGTTATTTCACTTTTCCCCTACATTGGGGTCAAAAATAACTTGGTTATAAACAAGTTCCCAGCAAAATCACTTCGTTCTAACCAAGAACTGTATAGGGAAGGTTTGTGATTCGGCATTTTTGTTTGTTGTAATCAAATTTCGTTATAAAGGAGTTTGTTGTAACCAAGTTTCACTGTATCAGTTGGGTATGTGCCACCTGCGCCCAAGAGGATCATAATGCATCACAGCATTGTTCGTCATGATGCATGAATGTAGCCTTGCACAGAAATAACGATGCATAAATGTAGTCCTGCCATGACTAAATTCCTACATCATGCTAACCCTTAGGTATAACATCATAGACCTTTTACGGCTCACTAATGCATCGATGCACCGTGCCTAGTTTTCGTCATGATGCCCTTGCAATTATCTGGCAGGGCTACATTCATGCATCGTGACGACCAATGGGCATGATGCACTCTAGTCTCAGGACTATATCCATACACCATGCCTACATATGGTCAAAATGCACCATTGGCATTCAAAGGGTTAAAGTAGTCTGAGTTTATAAAGGGCTAAGCTTTAACCTATTCCCACCCATGCAGTTCCACACGGTGTACCATGGATCAGGCATGTCGCTGTGCCGCAAATGCTTATTGAACTAAGAAAAATTGTTCACTTAGATGGAATTGACATTTTAAGGGTGTAAAATAGGCATCCGCTTTTTAAACTAAGCTTCTATTGGTTGCTAATGTTTCGTGCGCATTGGTAGTCATGGTGGGCGTAGGAAGCAAATTTCCATTATGGGACAGGGGGCCGATGGGGGGGGGGGTGGTACGATTTTATATAGACTTACATAGGGGAATTGCCCATTATTGGACTGGGGCAGCCCCCCCCCCCTTCCCTGGCTCAACTTTTCCTATTCCACTGCCTATCAGGAAAGATAGTCGCATGAATTGATGCCTCAAGTGTCATATCTAATTGCTGCCACTATGCTTCAGTGTGATGCACCAAGTGAGCATTGATCAATGCATCATGCCAAGCCGCCAGGAGTGCATCATGCCCATAGAGTTGGCATGATACAGGGGTGCAGCAGTGGCAGATCGCTCATCATGGCGGCATCCATCTAACATGGTAACAAGAATGTTGGGTTGTGTCCATGCACTATTCTTTGCTTGAAGGTTTAAACAGAACAAGTATTCAAGCTTTCCAAACATCACTTATCAGCACATCCCGGTTACCAAGGAAACGCGATGTAGTCTCTCTGAATGAATTCCACTCTATGGAAAACAGGATTCGGTAATTAGTATTGAAGAATCTGTATTAACACCTTCAGCATCGTCCGAGTAGGTTCGTCTATATACTATGGTGGCGGATTTAGAAGGGGTGCGCCCCCCTTTTTGTAAGTACTTAAGGTTTTAGTTGCTCATTTTCGACCCAGAATTCTACTCAAAATATACGGACTTAGCAGGATCATTTATTAGCCAATGAGATAACCCCAACGATTCACTGCGGTCCTCTCGGGGGCCGACTGGTACCCATCTGATAGGTCTTATCAGTAGAACTCGCTGATAACAAGCTCCAGTAATGGCGGCGCCCATTGGGTGACCTGCTAAGTCGGAATACGGCACATGGCTATTGTATTATTGACCAATGGGAGGCATCCCTGGCATAAACTGCGGAGTCGGGGGCTGAAGGTGTTAGTCATAGTGGAGTCGGGGTCTAATGGCGGCCCCCAGCTGATAATGGCTATGTGAGCTTATAGCACCTCCTCCTTTGTTGGGTGCGCCTCCTCCTTCAAATTCTGGATCCGCTACTGCTCTGACATGTTATCTCTCTTAACTCTGCTTCACAAAATCACAAATGGAATGTACTACGGTAAATATTCTATACCTCAGAACACCTTTTGTAAGGACAGATCGTGACAGATTCTGTGAATTTTTTTTCAACGAAGACGTATTACATCCAGATATTCCAACTACACGTCATTGCTAACAAAAACTAAGTACACTGCAGGCTTAGGAAACGCAGTTCTATGACCCCAACCATGGTGTATTTTTAAGATATTTTTGATTGCGTCTTCGGTTATCGCCTTTAGAGTTACCAGAGAAGCAGAAAAACTACATCCCCCTTCACACTGAGCATCCTATCTCCTCATACAGGCAGGTTCTGGTAGGTAGGAGTTGACATTTGAGCTGCTCATACAATCTCCGGTAGGCAGTACCTATATTTTGCTTAGATCCCTTGCTGTATCTCTGCATTAACCTTGTTTTGCAGTTAACTATATAGGCTAAATTACGCACTTTGAGAGAAATATCTAATTTCTATCGGATTTAACCATTAATACCGTGAACTCTCACTTACTCATATACATAGCCACATCCCCGAAATTAGAAGAAGTTATAAAGCCGCGACTGAGACCTGAAAAATTAGTGAGCTTTAGTACTGTTCTATAGTGTCAATTATCCATGTATAAGCGATACCCTGACTTTAGGAATATTCTAGTAGCCACCAGTCGTGATTTAATGGTGGGGAAATAGACTACCACAAGGTTGCTGTTGTTGTTTTTTTTTTTCTTGTGCAGGGGGCAGTAGTTTGTGATGAGGATAGGGAAGCAGAAAAGTAGTAGAGCACTTTTATCACTTCTTTAACAAAAGATTTCAAGGTTTGGGCAGAGTCTAGGTCCAAGTGTTGTGTCGTGGGAGAGTGGTGCGGCTGTCGTCCTGTAGGTGGTGCTGGTGTAGATAGAGCAGCTTGTCAGTGGTTTTTGTAGGACAGTCATTGGATTCTTGTTTCACCAATGAACATCGCACAAAACCTCACTGCCAGGTGCGATAGAAGAAGTTCTTGTGTGACTTGCATCAAGGCCAACAGAAGCTGCATGAGGCCATGTAACTGTAAGGACATGTCAAGAATTGAGTGCATAACCAAGGGCATGGGATGTACAATGGGCGCAGCCATGGATGAAGCTGGTTACCTGCGAGTTATCGCTGATAAGAGCTATCCTACCAATTGCCCCTATTAAAGACTTGCGTATAGTGAATAGGAGGTGACGGTGTTAGTAATCGCTTGTGGTAGATCCTGATGTCTGAGTCGCATCCGTATATATATGCCGAATTCCCAACTTTTGATATATGATCAGCTGAGACGTTGAAATGTCAAATTTAGCACTAAGATATTATTTTTAAATACAATCAGTGGCGGATTTAGAGGGGGCGCAGGGCGCGCGCACCCCCCTTTTCTCCAGTACTTAAGAGTTTAATCAGATATTTTGGACCCCAAAATTTGCTCCCTCCTTTAGGGCCGCGCCCCCTTCTAAGTGTCAGCCGTTACCTACTTTCTAATGCATGGCAATCACTCAGAAGAACTGATACTGTACCCTGATAGGCTCTTCTGCATGGGAAAATTACCCAGGATCTGGATCTTTTTCTGTTATAACAGTAATTTAATAAGGAATGGTCCAGTCCCACTGTAACCCTTGTGGTGGAACTGGAGGATCGAGGCTGGGTGAGACCATGACTCAGTGTCAGGGTGCCGTGTTACTTCATACCCTGTGAGGGAGCAGTAGAGCAGTGAGAGGTCTTGGTTGTCCTCTCATGGTGGAGAATCATGTTCCAATTAAACCTGTTGTATTCTATCCACCCAGACCTCCCACAGAGGGCTCTCAATGTCCCACTAGCCCCCGGCACAGGCCGCTGGTAGTCTACACAGGATTTCTAACATCCAGTGTGTTTTGGTTAACCTGTACCACGTTTTATAAAACATCTTATATATGGGGGGAATATAAAACAAAGTTTTGTACAGACTGAACCCCCACGAGAATCTCATGCGAATATCGCTTGCCCTGCGGTGGTACACACTATACTCAGGTTCTCTTTCGATTGTTCTTTTGGTATCGCCGAGTTGAATTAAATCACGGTAATATTTGACAAATTAGGGTCTACTCAACTCAAATAACATGTATGAGTTCAAATTTGCATGCATCAAAGCTCAAGTTCAAAACATGGAAACTGACAAGCTATAAATGTTGCAATTTTAATATCGAAGCGTCCATGTTTGACGTGAAGACCTCCAAGTAATCTGACTTCATTGAACATTGAAAAGGGTTACCATATGTGACCCATCCTAACAAAGTGGTACTGAAGTCGCACATTAAGATGCCTAGATATGGCCTTTTCAAGTGGTATAGTGTCAAAAATATCAGATTTCCCAAAATTGATATTTTAGCATTTTTCTAACATATGGGTAGATATCTTTTAGAATCCTTGCTTACTAAACTAAATTTAGGCCCCAAATGTCTAAAAGACATAGCTATAGTTTTCATGGTTATATATAATTACATAGGAATTATATAGGATTCATAAATTATTTTATGTTTAATATGTAAATTATCTCAGTTTAATCAATTTTTGATTGATTCGACTAAATTTACAGGCAGAAGATCTGTAGAGGACCACATGGTTCAGATTTGCAAGTGTTATATACCAAATTAAAGCTCTTGATGAGCTGTACATGAATATGCCAATAACTAAACATTTTGTATGTGCGACTTCCGAACCATTTTGTAAGGATGGGTCACATATACCAAAAAATAACCTCAGAAACCAATACCAATGTGTCAAAAGACCAATTACTTAAGCCGATCTAAATCCATCGAGGTTTATTTTGGTAACGCATTGAACGGTGCACCATGACAATTTGAACACATGCTTTTGCCTGAATAATCTTATTATTCTTACAAATCCTCCTGCCATACTAACATGAATTGCTGTTGGTTACAGCCTATACAACTTCTTTTGCAATTCCTCTCATCTGTTATAAGTATTCTGGTACTGCTGCTCAGCTTTTTACACCTCCTAGCCACCAATAGTATATCTTGTACGCCTATTTAATTCATTATACCTGGATATATTTGTGTACCCACATTAAATATCCATCACCATCGCCCAGGCCACCTCTATATTATCACAGAGTTCTGAATATAATTGTTTTATAATACGGTTATCCACTTTGTGGCTCCAAAATGAGTGCCTTAGAACTAGTCAACTGGGCAAAGAGCCAAAACAACGTGAAAAGATTTTTATCATGAAAAGAAATAGAACTCAACTGAGATGTCAAACATGTGCTGTCTTGTCCTTGCATTATTCCCTACTAATATCTTAATATATAAAATTAGGTGTATGGTACCTTGTGAGAATGCTGGAGCTGTGATGCTGGCTGAGAGTACGCCGTGTTGTCGGGGGTAGGAGCGGCCAGGTAAGGAGGGTGTCCTCGGTCCTCCAGGCGGCAGGTGGGAGGGATGAGACCGGCAGGTAGAAGGGATGAGACCGGCAGGTAGGAGGGATGGAGCCGGGTGAGGCTGAGCCTGGAAGCCGTGTGCGGCATCAGAGACCCCCGTCCAGGTATGACGTGCACAATCACTGGTCATACCTCAGATGGACTGAGGGGAGTGGGTGTGTTGGATGTGGGAGGTGGAGGGGGGGGGGGCACTCAGAGGGCTGGTGGCATGCATTGACGCCGCGGGCAGGTATACGGCAAACCCCCGACAGTGTGCCACAATGGTCGGGAGGGCGGTGCCGTCGCGGGGGGTCTATCACGGGACCTTCTCTCCCCCTCTCCTCCTCCCCCTCCTCCGGCCTCCCCCAGAGTCATCAGCCGGCAGGCAGGTGAGCAGGAACCGGCTACCGGAAACCTGACCCCGTCGTTGGGGGCTGAGAGGGGTCGGGGGGGGGGAGTGTTGTTGATGGCAAGGGTAAGGTATGAGAAAACTGGCAGTGATACTGTAATACCCCCCTCCCCGCCCTCCCCACTCCATGCACCCCCCCCCCTTCTCCAGCAGACATCACACATTGACATCGAGGGCCTACCTGGAGCTGTTATAATTCCTGCTGAATTCCGATAATCAAATTATGAAAAGGGCAGCTGCAAATGACACGCAAGTTTATAGCAACTGACAATTAAAGATAATTAACAAGAACCGAACTTTTGAGTTGCTTTATTAGCGGTAGTGCATGAAAGACGTATCGATGTCATGAGCATGTAGATTCTTCATTTCTTTTTTTTTTCGCTCTTAGTATTAAAGCGTTTAATATTGGTTTTAATGACGCACTCTAAGTTATGATGTACAGGCCTCTATTGGGGTGTCAACTGCACTGTGCATTCGGAGGGGGGGGGCGTGCTTTGTGTGTTGTTATTTTTGTTGAGTTTTTGTGTGTATGCACTGTTTCTGTTTTATTGCTGTCGTTATTCTTTTTAATTGTTTCTTTCCTTCCTGGGTTGTAGACTATATATGGTTATATAGGGCATTAGTATGATAGGCTCATCTACGAGAGTCTGCCGTCATGGATGAGAGGAAACTTTTGGAGGGCAACTGGTACCCATCACATGATAGCTCTTATGATTTATCAGTGATAACTCGCTTGTTACCATCTCCTGAAATGGCTGCGCCCATTGGACATCTTGGAAGCTCACTCGTATTAGTTGGCACAGTGTATTGATAATGTATTACGAGCTTTGTCTCCCCATTCTCTCTCTCTCTCTCTCTCTCTCTCTCTCTCTCTCTCTCTCTCTCTCTCTCTCTGTATATTTCTCTCATGGGCGTGGACTGGTTACCAGATTTAGTCTGTGTAGGTGTTATCCATATGCCCTACTTTGCCAAAGTAACCACTCACCTCCGTAATCAAGGTCTGTGCATAGCAAATAAAGGCACCAGAGGGCAGCACTGTTCCCTTTACTTTCTCACCCTTACTATAGCATATGGATAACACCTACACAGACTAAATCTGGTAACCAGTCCACGCCCGTGATTTCTCTCCTTCTCTCTATCTCTCCCTCCCTCTCTATCTATCTATCTATCTATCTATCTATCTATCTATCTATCTATCTATCCGTCTCTCTCTCTCTCTCTCTCTCTCTCTCTCTCTCTCTCTCTCACACACACACACACACACACACTCGCTCGTTCAGTCTAGTCTGTCTCTATCTACTTGTCTCTTATTTTTCTGTCTCTGCCAAGATAGCGGGATGAATTTCCAGCCAACTAAATGATTCCGGGGGGCACTCTAGGTAGGATGGGGTTACACTAGTCTGTTTGTGGGAAGTATAACATATCTCACGAGGTACCGGAGCAAGCAATGGCGTCTCCATTGGATGACCCGGAACCTCTGTATTGCCTCATTGGTCATGTGCTGGTCTGAAGGGCATTGTTCCTACCTTACACCATTCCCCTGGCACTAATTAACAAGTGCGTCCCCTTCAGTAATCATATTTTACGTCATCCCGCCCCTCTATCCTCCCCCAGGCCCGTCACTGACACCTGTAGAGCCGTCACATGGCCACTCGACGTTACCATGGAGACCAGGTGAGCATGCCCGCAGCGCCGCCAGTGGACAAACAAGGAACTAACGAGTGGCTACTTGGTTATCTTACAAGCAGTGTGGCCTGTTATAAGCGCCTCGGCACATATTAATCCCAATTACACTTCGCGGCCTTCACACAAGACGAACCCCTCTTTGGATAGTGTTACAGCCATTCTTTTCAATTTTGATAGACTTACAACTGTCTGTGTTGTGCACAGGCGTTTATTCAATCCAGGTGCTTAATCAAAGACCCGTACGTTCCTTACGGCAGCTACGGTCTACCATGCCATGGACATGAGCTATGATGTGCGCTGTACGTGCCGGGTGGGGGGAGAGGTCTGCTGGGGGGTGGGTGCAGTGGCTGTCTAACTTGAAGAAAAAAATAGAAAGAGAAAAGATCAAGTTTCTCTCGTCACTATGCTTCAGGGGAAA
This sequence comes from Acholoe squamosa, assembly GCA_949317995.1. NCBI lineage: Eukaryota > Metazoa > Annelida > Polychaeta > Phyllodocida > Polynoidae > Acholoe > Acholoe squamosa. Next base: position 14,710,143 of record OX439042.1, read on the forward strand.
ATATCTGTTCAAAAGCGAGAGAAAATGTGATGAAAAGGAAAATACGAAAATTATCCCAATGTATATCTTACTCGATTTCAGTGTGTCAATTGTAAAGCAGACAGAGCCTATCCTACACGTTATAAGGCCTCCAGGGGCCGATGATGCAGGAGAACTTCATGCCTATTGGTCGTCATGATGCACCAATGAACTGCTGACGAGTCTGTTCGCCACCACGTCATTGTAGCATCACCCTCTGGGAATGTATCAATCCTGTATAGGTCAGTGTGATGCATCAATGTATTCACGCCTTATATGGCGACCAATGGGCATGATACAACAACAGGCACTAGCTGCTTCTCAATTAAAAACATCCATGCAGCCAGCAAGTCAGTTCGCATAGTTTAACTAACAGGTCTGCTACAAAGTTTGCTATGGAATAATTTTACAATCATTCTATCGTTTGGTAACTGCAGGATTTTATGTATTCAGATTTGGACCTAAGAGAGAATTCATAGACAATATTCTGCAGAAATACATCATCAATTTCCTCCAATAGGCAGGTAAAATTCACGCCCACCTTATAGAACTGATCTTTTCTGGCGAAGGTAACTTAACTCTATGCAGATCTGAACAAATTTACCGCTAACAAGAAATGAAACCCAATGAACTAAACTGGGGACAATTCAGAACCATTGCTTGCGTTGCTGCCTGTCAATACGATCGGCAACAGACATAAGCAGGGTCAAATTGCTAGCATGAGCTGATTGTAAAAAACTATGTGAACGATGCAAGAAAGTGTTGTTGAGGCATATGTATGATCTAAGCAGAGACCCAAACAGTATTATAGAATCCGTGCATGTATTGCGGACTAATGTGAAAATCAAAATCAAAGTCAGTAGGGCTTATAGTGCCTTATATGAAAAAAGCCCACCATATAGAGGTGAAAAGCACTGGGTAGCACTTGAAGCTGAAACCCAGCATCTAGGCAATAGACAGACTTTCAATGCCACCATATAAAATACAGGACAAAATGACACTGACTTTAACTGGGTGGCCACTTATGAAAGTCCCAATGAATCACTCGATGCTGATATGATACTAATTAATTAATGTATATGTACATTGATTTATTTTTGATATAATTGTATTGATGCGATGTTCATTGCTATTTTTTGACCGTTTTTTGGCACAGACGAAAAGCTATTTGTAACTGAATTGATCTTTTGTCAAATAAAGCTATTCAAACTCAACTAAAAAAATCAATGTACATGTAAACGTCGAAATTAAGTTGTAGAGTTGAAATTAGATTTTTACTGTAGTGATTTCCAGGACGTATCGAAAATGGAAATCACCATTAAATATAGGAAATAGGAGCAGGGCGCTGCTCCGGAGAAATAAATCGAAGAATAAATGTTTTCTCTACTTTGTTCCCTTTATGTGAACATTCTATTTTCCATCATGTCTAGAATTATATGAATATGGACGGCAACTGATTTGGTAGGAAGACTTTTCATTCAATGGGGCATCGGGAAAGAAGGAAACCCAATAAAGCAAGTAATCTAAATCTGGAAGAAAAAAAATTAATAGATAATGCAGTGGACACGTTTAATAAGGAATGGGGGAGGAGTTATGCATTGCTCCTACCTCTCTGCAAAGTTTGATGAAACGCTGTGCTTGACACTTCCGGCGTTGGTTTATTAGAAAAGTGATGTGAGTTGATGATGTTGAAAACGTCGTCACAATGCCTTAGATTAACAGGTGAGCGTGCTACCTTCACAATGTGGCCTCTTCTATAGGGAAGGACCATTGTTGAACAACTTGGGGTGGGGGAGGGGTGTACTCGTGTCATCACGTTTAAATCTTCTTTTTTTTTTAAGTCTGAGCTTGATTTTATAAGCGCCGGTGTGATATAAGCGCCTGGGTATGGAGGGTGATGGAATATAACTTCCGCATTAACATTTAATATTAAAGTGCCTTTAGCCTATTTTATTTTGAGAACGACAGTTCCAATAGTAAAGCATAGGAAGGGTCATTCTCCACAGGGGTGTGAGTAAACTGAATTTTACATTATTTTCATTCTCCATGACCCCATTTCCCATTTTGACGTGTTCAAATAGCCTCAACCCTCTCATCAGGTAGTGAGCTTTGCTCTATAAAAACATGAAATATAGATATAGAGATTCACTTGAGTTTCTCCAAACCTAATACCCATTATAACAATCACTCATAGTATTCTCGAAGAAGTATTCCACTGGGCTTGGCCTCATGGAACACTTCCTCGAGGATAACTCGTGAAGAAACAATCAGTTTGAGTAACTCTCGTGAACCGCTGTCTACGTCCTCTATGATGACTGGGCTTATCATCCCTCAAAATCTAATTTTTGTGGGAGAGGGTCACCTTTTCTTTTTGTTTACTTATTCGATGTGAGTAAATATGGAATGCCAGTAGGAAGGGACTTATAGAAATGACTTACTATACACATTGTATCTGCATCCAGTGCATTAGTATTTATATACCATATAGTGTATGTAAATATATACTATCGAAACCCCATGGGCAAAATTTGCTTTTGTGGTATATATCAATGCCGATATCCACCCTATACCACCCTTTTCAGTGACTGGCAGCCCCAAAGAAGAAAAACAAAACAATTAAGAAGCCAATCCAAAACGAGTGAGGGCGTGTGCCTGTGCGTGTGTGTGTGTGTGTGTGTGTGTGTGTGTGTGTGTGTGTGTGTGTGCGTGCGTGCGTGCGTGCGTGTGTATGTGTAGGGGGGGGGGGGTTGACAAGGGTATAGTAGGGTTGGGGGGGGGAGGATGCCCAATGATGTACAATGGTGTAGGATGGTGGTGAGGAGCTGTCGCCTTCCGCTCTAGGTTAAATCATAATTTGCTGTGGCCCTAATGTAATCATCTCTGACCCTGGTTGTTAGATGAGTATAAACCAGTTGCAGGAAATACACCTACCTGTAGTGTAGGTGTAGGTGTGTGTGTAGGGGGGGGGCTGGTATGTACATACCTGGGTAGGCTCTGCGGGGGGTAGTGGCAGTTCCAGCCGTCAAGTACACCGGGCTTCCCTGCATCACACTGCCGGCTGCTGGACAGTCTCCCCCATCCCCCATCCTCTCTGTGCTTTTCCGTGCCTCATTTTTCCTCTTTTCCGAATACGATGGAGGTACGCAACACTCACAGGTTTACAGTGCAATCCTTTCTTTTCTGACCCCCCCCCCACCCTCCTACACCTCCGGCTGTCCCTTTCCCTCTATCCCTGTTTCTCCGCCTGGCTCTGTCTGTCTCTGTTTACCTACCTCTCCTCCCCCTGTCCCTTTCACTGTCTTCCTCTTTGTTCTTTTATTAATTATTTCAATTTGTCTCACTGCCTGCCTTTCTGCCTCTTTTCTGTGCACTGTAAATAGTAAGTGCTGTACATCTACAGCAAAAGTTGCTGGCAGCTGTGGTTCCAGTAGATTTTGCTGTAGGTCTACAGCAGCTGACTTGCTGTAGGTCTACAGCAAACTGACTTACTGTAGGTCTACAGCAACTGACATGCTGTAAAGGTACAGCAACATCTCCTGTTGATCTAAAGTACCTTCTAATGTTAATCATGCTACTGTTTTAGTACAGCAAAAGTTGCTGGCAGCTATGGTTCCAGTAGAATTTGCTGTAGATATATAGTAGATTGGAATTTGCTGTAAATATACAGTAGATTTTAATGTTACAGTCATTGCATTTTGGTTGGCCTGACCAATTTGAGATATGTAGTTGGGTCAGCTTGATAGCCACCCATGTAACATCATTTATGGCTAAATGGGTTTAAAACTAGCCATTGAGTATCACACTTAAGTCACAATGGGCAAGTGTGAATACAGATACATTAGTTGATACCCAAGGAAGCTGGGTATCCATACTCATATTTAATTCCATGCCACAGGAAAGGTGTGTGTGGCAGAATATGGAAGTTTCTGCCTGAGTTTACATAGATGAATGAAGAGTTCCACATATTATCAAACTAAAATGTAACATGGTCACTATTGTGCATTATTCAATTATATCACACATTTCAGCTCTTTTTCATGAATGAAAATATATCCAGCATTGAGGAAAATTCTCTCCCTAAGAGATGCTAAGGACACCTGGTGTCAAGGGATAGAACCACAGTGTCTACAGCAATACTTGCTGTAATCCTGCATCTACAGTAATACATTCAGTAACTGAACAGTAGGTGTTGCTGTATTTGGGGCTACAGCAAATATAAGAATGAAAACTGCTGTGTGCCCACAGCAGCACTTGCTGTAATGTTGTATTTACAGCAACAAAGTTGGTACTTGTACAGCAAAACTTGCTGTTTGTTAGACTACAGCAACTTCTACTGTATGATAACAGCAAAATTTGCTGTATGTATACATTAACTTTTTACAGTGTGTGCTAGCCTGTTAATTAATTCTTCTATGTCTTCATGTATGCTTAATAATATTATTGGCTCATTGGTTGCATTGCTGCCTCCTCTCACAGGTGGACAACTTTCAGGTTTAGAGAAATGCATGTAATAAACTCTTTGGAGAATTTATGGGGTGAAATGTTATGATTCTGATTCATGAAACATTAAACAGATGGACACAATTTCATAAGTGTTTTTATAGTTGTACGACATTAAAAGTTGTACTATTCAGGTATGGTGGATAGAGCAGCAGGGTATAACATAGGTAATAATTGTTGATCTGTCTGCGCTAATAGCTTTGCATACGTCAACATTGATGGTGCCAGTGGAAGGGTCAGTAAACCATAGCACATTGAGTCAGCATTGGGAAGTGATTTATCAGCATTGATCAAGCAGTTTCCCATGTTGATTCCATGTCCCTTTTCCAGTGGGCCTGGAACTGCAGGACCGTCGCCCCCTCGGTGCCTGCAATAAGACTACACAGCAGAACCAAGTATCATAATGGGGAAGCCGTGTAAGGTGCTGAGTAGTGGGTCACTGGTTTATGTAGCTTGTCACCTGGGTTTAACTCTTTAGGAAGGTATGTCTGTCTGTTCTTATATTGCCATGATAAATTGCATCATATTGCATTAGTGGCACTGCATGAACCTTCCGATTTAAGCAACTTTAAACAAAGATTAAAGTTGAGTAATGGCCTTATTTCCAAGCCATTACTCAACTTTAAGATTTGCTTAAAGTTGCTTAAATCGGAAGGTTCATGCTGTGTGGCAGGGAATGTCTAGCACTGCATTCATGCATTATGTCGACCCTGTTGTCTGCAGGAGGCATGATGATTGGATGCAGCAATGGTGAGTCACTCTCCTGGAGACATGAGGAATGCAGGACTAATGGGAATCACTCACTTTGGGATGCATTCATATGACCTGAGGACATGGAGCACAGTGCTATACAATGTTTAAAAGGTTACCCCCCCCCACACACACACACACACACCCTCCCATGATTTCTCCCTGAATGACCTTATTATAAGGTAGGGAATAGGTGAGCTGAGGACAACTTTATTTTATGTGAATAACTTCTTCCCGTAGAGATAGCACTACGGAGCCAATCCGCACACCCCCAGTGGCGTAACGTGTGCCGATCCACCACAGCGGCCGATCCACCACTGCAGCCTCGTTCTGGGTGCATGTAAACATTCAAAATGGCGGACCAGCGCTTTTACGGGGAACTACGGTACCGGATTTTGATAATTTTTCCTTATTTAAACCTCTAAAAACATAAAATAAATATAGAACTAAACTCCCCTGGTGTCCTCGGTGGCTGATCCACCCCTCAGGAGGGCTAACGCCCTCTGGGGAAACCTCCCCCTCGTGGTGGATCGGCCACCTCGTACACCACGGTCGTTTAGTTCTATCTATGTATTTATAACTTTCTTTACACTATCTTTGTAACACTGCAGTCCTGATGGTCTATCAATTTAGTCTTGAGCTGCTCTCAACATTAAGCATCACTTGCAAGCTCAGATTGAGTTCACTCTATGGTAAATGTTGGAGTGGGCACAATAGGATTCTAGATCCATGCCCAGTGGATCCATCATTCTGAATTTTGCTGGTTCTCCTAAAAGTGAAAAAACACATTGATAAGACATGCTATGATGGGTAACTTGTCCCTGGATAACAACCACTTCCAGGGACAAGCTGCTTCAATTTTATTAGTAAACGTCACCGGTAACCAGCTCCAGTCTCAGAAAAAACCAATAGGCTTACACAGCTGAGCTGCTTGAAGTAATGTTCAATCACACAGTTCCATATTCAAAGTCGTTATACCAAATTAAAGAACTATCTCGGGGAATAATGGCAGTCATATTTATTGTGAAGTGAATAACTTTCAACTTTTTTTGTGTGCCACACACAGCTGCTTATATTTTTAATCTGCGCAATAGACAATTGTTAGTTAGGGAGCCCTGGTTTAATTAATCTTATTACACTTCAATCGCTAACACCACCTTCTGTTTTATTTCATTAACTATGCCTTGCTTAAATAGCAAATCTATCAACCTACATGCAGTAAATATATATTTCAGCTATTCCTCTCAGCAATCGTTTGTCCATAAGACGAGGACCTCGACACCTGGATTGCACAACCATAAATCAAGGTAGATCTATAAACAAATCATCTAGGTATTATTCCGTTTATAAATACAGATTGTATATATGTAAAATGTTTATCACATCAGTGAGGTGTCCACCCTATATTTCTTCTCGCTCTTGTTATCACATCAATAGCTCATGATCTAGATATCTATGTCAGGTATATGACTCCTATATGCCCACCACCATAGCATGAATATGGTTTCCATTTTTTTAAAAAAAAATGATGGCAGACAAACAGAATCCTTTGATGTTCTATCTACTTCCCACAGCTTCCCACAGTGTTGTCAAGATTGTACCATTGTCATCTAAACATCCAATCGCCCTGTGGCTACAGAAACTTGTTTTAACCTATTCATTGCACTATAAGAAGCACCCACTCTACTGCTAAAGGTTGTTGCAACCAATGCTGATTCAAGTATTTTATTTAGAGGTAAATTCACAATTTAGGGATAGCTATTTCACAGCAATAGATAGTGTAATCTGAATAATCAGGAATACTTAGTGCATGGGGCTCTAAGACCCCTTCTCCCAGTACACGGGCTTCCCTAGCCCACTTAAAAGGGTCTATATCTCCTCTTTCCTATCCCCTCAGGATGTGTGTGGTGCACATATGCGCAGGCACTGACACATTCCTCTGTTAAATTATCAACCTGTGAAGCGCGGGATAGCCACTTAGTGCCGCTAAAGTGCTGTAAAACACAAATCAATCAATCAATTCTCCCAGTACATGTTAATTTTGTTATTAGTTGTAATCGTAACCATACCTGTAATCACAACAGAATGCCCAATAAACATCCGAATTATACTGTGGAATTTACATCCCCTTTGTACAGTGTGTACCATATAAAAGTTCCCTATACAATGTACTTGTATAGGACTCAGTATGGAGGCCTAGTGGAGCCGCCATTTTGAATTTCGCTGGTTGAGGTAAGCCCCATTGATAAGACATACCATGATGGGTACCTTGTCCCTGGTTAACACCTACATCCAGGGACATGCTGGTCCCATCTTATCAGTTATTACCAGTGTGTCTCCGGAACCAGCTCCAGACCAGCTAGTGGCCAATATTGTGTATACATCTGTAGTAGTATACGGAATCTGGGGTGAGTGGGCAGGCAAATTACCACGCCTATCACACACTGGTTAGGGCGCATTAGGCTTGTGTTGAGGTTATACCCAAGATTGTGTGAAGGTATAGGGGAGTAACAGGACAAATGTACTGACATGCCACCAGTGACAGTGAAAGAGCGATATAAACCCTGATTATACTGCCCCTGGTTCTCAGAAACAAGGACAGATTTGCGTCTGTTCACTTTGGACAAGTTTGGCTTGGACAAGTTTGGCTTGAGCAGTTAGTTGTCATAGTCGAATCAAATGTCTTAAGGCTTGTATCTCACAGGTTTATCAATGTGTTATTCAATCAGGACAATTTCCCTCAACATGCCAGGCACCAGTTATGAGACATGAGCCACAATGGCGGCCTGCTCTGAGTAACCAGTGAGGTAAGTGTAGAGAAGACCTAGGAGTGGACGAGACGAGAGAAGCCTGTCCACTATGGGTCTGTAATGTCATCAGCTGTAGGCGATAATAGGCCAGATTCCTTACCCCTGGCCACTGTTTATGAAACAGTCCATTCTAGTTTGTTTTCCCCAGCAGCTTGTCTATCAGTGACTGGTAGATGAGGGATCTAATCTTACGTTGCCGCCATTTTACTGCATCGAGGGTGCTGGGACAGGCAGGGGGGTAGTGCTAGGGGGGGGGGGTCGTGCTGGGCCACAATGGCTACCAGTACATTGTACTTATTGTAAAGTTGTAGCCAGGTTAAACATCAGAATTATTGTACTCTAAACGTTATCTCTAATCCTTTTACCTGTCTCTTAAATCACAGAATATTACCACATATATTGGTGTCACACGGAAGAACGCTAACCCAGATCCAGACACATTTCCATGCTGAAACATGACCATGCTTACTTGCTCTATTTGCTGGGTGAGTTTTCAACCTAGAAAGCTGCTAGCCACAATCTTCACAGCCCGTGCTTAACATGCACCCAGTTGCCGGCCGAAAATATAAGCACGGGATGGTAGTAGGAAGAAGAATGTCTTATTTGCACGACGATCACGTGTGTATTTGGGGGTCAAATTGGTACGACCATGTACTGTCGCAAGTGGTCTGTATAGACACGAAACGGTCGTGGGAATAAATGGGACTATATTGCCACACAACCATCCACATCAGCCGCCCTTAAAGTGTTAAACTATAACGAGGCGTCCATCTTCTAATTATTTCTCATTTATTTTTGAATGCAAAATAAAGACGGCCTGTGCATGCCGCTTTGGACAACCCTGTAGAACTAAAACTGTGGAGGGGATTGTTGCCCACGGCTCCAGCGTTCTCACTACTATAATGAATTGCCAGTCCTTAAATATATGATACCCGTCTAGCACTGAATCCTTTATGGGGTTGCGCGATGCATCAAGGTTGATGTTCCTTGCCTTAATGCACCATGCTGATCCTACGGAGTTGATGCACTCCCGATGGGTCAGCATGATGCATCAATGAAATGCCGGTGACCAAATTCGCCAGCACTTCACTGGTGCATCAAGCCGATCAATGGTCATGATGCACTCCTGCATTAGTGGACTTTTGAAGGTTAATGGCTGTCATGATGCACCGCTGCAGTTCTGGCGGGTCTGATTGTCATCTCTGTAGTGGTGAACAATTCCGGCCCTTTAGGAATCTATTGGTCAATCACAAAGGGTCAGCATAATTATGAATGCAACACTGGCGAGTTACCCACAGTGCTGCATTTACCTCTCATTAGGACTATCGGCTATAAGACATGATCCCATCTTGCGGTCCTGAAGGGCCTGGAGGGCCGGCATGGTGCTGCAATGAAGTGCTGGAGAGTAGTCTCGCCAGCACTTCATAAGTGCATCATGCTGAGCAATGAGCATGATTTACTCCTGCATCAGGAGGGTGATTCCTAAAACTGACGACCATTATACCTAGCATGGTCGTCAGTTTTAAGGAATCACCCTCCGGCGGACCTTCAAAGGTTAAACACCTAACCCCGTGTACATCGCTACAATTGTCATCTAGTCAATGATGCAGAGATTATGATTATAACTAGGCTTGTACTGCAAGATGATTACATATATACACTATAGATTTAAACTAACAGTCCATATGGCCAACACGAATAGCTTTGTCCTCTATCATTATCAAGGTGTGGCTAGTGGCTCCGATTAATTAACCCTCTAAGGGCCGTTTGATATGCAGAAATGTATCATGTCCATTGTCCTCTCGTATTAGCACTATTGGTGTGTGTATCGTTCCAACCCCTCAGGAGTGTAACAACCCCAGAGGGTCAACATGATGTATGAATGTAGCACTAGTGCGTAACTCACCAGGGTTACATCAATACATCATGACGATCCATGGGCATAATGCTTTAATCCAATATCAGCCCCACAGGTGTTAAGGAGACGATGGTAAACATATCCGTATATTGTAGTAAAGCATCTATGCACATCGATGCTAAGGAGCAGGCAGGTTAGCATGATGCATCCCTGCAGCATGATGCACCAATGATGCATCCTGCAGCATGATGCACCAATGCAGCAACATGTTACTTAGAGGCACTGCATTCAAGTATCAAGACAACAAATGAATTGGATGCATTGAAGCACCTGTCTGCATCAAAAGGTTAGCGATATTAGTGATGAATGATCCAATAACATTTCAAAGGCCAATCATTCACTAATGCACCACATGTCACTATCTATTGGTCATCATGATGCATGCATGTAGCCCTGGTGAGCAACTTGTCAGGACTGCATTCATGCGTCATGCCACCCTCAGGGGTTAGTCAACTCCTGGAGGGTTGGCATGATGCACCAATGAAGTGTTGGCAAACAGACTCGTCAGCAGTGCTGGCAAGCACTCACCAGCACTGCATTAGTGCATCATGCCAACCTTTTTTTTTTCATAATGCACCCTTCAACATGTGATCAAGGAAATGGAAATAAAAGAAAACCTCAATGCATCCTTCTCCCACCAAAACATTAACCTTGTCAGGTGACTTTTTCAACATGATGATCCCACCCCAACCTACTGTTAACTGTCCACCCTGTCCAATACGTGTTATACGAGAGGATTAGCACCTTTAAATTCTCAGTAGTACGCCTTAGAACAAAAAGGAAGTGCCATCTCAGCTGCGTCCAGGGCCATGGAGCTCAGCATGGGTCACTGTCCTTGTCATTTATGAGAGTGCTAGGGTGGGGTAGGGACCATGGCAGCGACCATTAATGATTAGGTATAGGAGGATAGGCATGGTCACCATGGTAGGGGTGGGGCTGGGACGATGGGGGCTATGAATAGTGAACATATGTTGCAGGGTCTGGGATGATGGGGCAGTAGCAGTGACCATTTATGATGGGAGTGGAAGGATGGAGCTAGAGTATTGATCATTAATAATTTATAAATGATGAGGGTGGAAGCATGGGATCATATGGAACCATCCATGAAAGGAGCTGAGATGATGGAGACATCCGCAGGTCAGATAGCCAGAGGACTTCAATCAGGTTAAGGGCGGCATTTGAGTGTGGGTCATATGAACAGGTATGGAATTGAAAGAGAGAAGCGCCATGTCCCATGTAATGGTTAAGAGAGCTAGATATAAGGAAATAGAGATAAGAGAATGGCACAAAGAAAGACACCAAGACAGGTATAGTTCTAAGCAGGAGAAGGGGAAACAGAGTTGAAATAAAAACAGTGCCTGTGGGAAGGAAATATGGACACAACTGACGACTATGTTTCAGAAAGGGTGAGGTAATTTATGTCAAGGAACAGCATCTGGAGACAGTAACTGGGCTAAAGAAGCAGGAAACTGACAGAGAAAGTAGGACGCCGGGACATTTACAAGAACCCAAGACAGAGGGATAACACAAGATGTGCTGGACATGTGAGAAGCTGAAGTGAAGGTTTAGCCTACCGTAAAACCTCGCATATAAGCCTGCAGGCTTCTCCCGACACTGTAACGACACCGGCGGGCCGCCAGCGGCGTTTTACTGCTACCAGAATCTCCCCCGGTGCAAAATATATCGGCCTTAAACGATTACCATGAAAGAGGTTCGTGTCAAATGGGAGAATTATTTTGAGGTTAAACAACGAAAATTTGATTAAATCTAGTGGGGGCGGAGCAGCCAAAAAAGGGTCAAAGGTGAGGGTGTACATTTTGGTAACCTATAGGTCCACCCTGAAAAAATGATGGGGATGCATACCCAACATTCCCCACGGCTCGGCCGCTCCTGTAGATATGTAATACTCTTTCAGGCCAAGAGTTAAGGGCTTGTCGTAATTTTACTATAAGTAGGTACACCACATATTCTCTAGAAACATAACGCAGCTATGTGAAACTTTATTCATTAAAAAGCCAGATTAGAAAGCCAGATAAGTTTAAAAAACAACAAATAAGTCCCGTTAAAATCCATTGGGAACTTACTATAGAGATTAAGGTTTTCATGAGTGAAGGTTGGCCTCTAAATTGACACCTTTTGATCATAGCTACTGGATCATTTTCAGGATGCTTCTACAGCAGAAACATTATAGATATATTGTCAGGAAACATTGTATTCATACTCTATTATATGGGTACTAGAAGGAAATAGATTTGGACTACATTCACTTGCATGTAAATTTGACTAACAAATTTGACTATAAACTAATAAATTGTGTTGATAGCCATTCTGCCACTTTATGCCTATACAACTTAATAAATGTTTAGGTCAGGTATGAAGCATTTCATACATGATATCTCCAACATATGGAGGAATGCTCAATTTTTTTGACACATATTTACACAGCCGTTATCTAATATGAGATGTGTGAAATTTACAAAATTACTAAAACACAGTGATTGATAGCCTTGTCTAAGAAGCATGTTAGACTATGCAATATGATAGGCTATAGAATTTTAACTACATGTCTGGTTGCTTTCAAATCTGAAACATGAATACTCTGTACAATATTTTCTTTGTACAATCATCAAAGGTATGCAATGATACAGACTGAGGGACCACCTGGTGGCAAATAGGGGACAAAATGCAGAAGTTCCTGAAATCAACCCTATGAAACAGACCCATTTATGGTCTCATAATGCTGAAACCCATAAAATAGGACTATAGTTTGAGACAAGGGGACTCAGACCCTTTTGAGATGGGGTCTGCCATTTCTGTAACCTTATCTGCTCGGCCTCTAGGGCCTTGGGAAGATGAGGCTCTTTTTGAATTGAATTGAATTGTACCAGATGTGTGCGCCGAAAAACGTCTCATCGGGATGATTCCATGCAATAAAAATTCAATGCAATTCAAAAGATTCAGTTCATACCTTTTAAAATTATATTGAGAACAATAAAAGGTCGAAAATCATAGAAAGTTGGCAGATGGGGCCTCCCGTGGAGTTTGGGGGCCTGAGATTAAACCCTCGAGTATCTGAAAGATATTTTTTGTGGATAATGTATAGGTGTTGGGGTAACTACCCACGAAATATTTTCAGTTAAATATGAAATCCGTTGCTGTGGCAACACCCTGAACATCTATACTGTGGAAGACCCTGGAAAGTTGTCTTGCCGAATGACATTAGGGGGGTATTTTCCCTTAAGCCATGCAAAATTAATTCTTTATGTATTTGGTCAACTTTTATGTTAACTTTTGTTGACTACTGGGTCTAAGGATAGGATTCAGAGAGCTGCAGCTAAAGGACTTGGACTTTTGTCCTACACTTGAATCATTTTTCTTCAGGCCTGAAATGGCATTTTCACTGAATTCCTTGAAATTCCTGGTTCAGGAAATTTCAAAAATTGCAGGTATACATAAAAGTGACACAGTCTTAGGTAGTTACTTTTAATCATGTGGAAGACAATGCCCATCATGTGTACTTTCAGGTGGTATATAGGTTTAATGGGCCAAAAATATGTGAACAACTCACAATCGAGGTCCTCAGCATGGCATGTAACTCAAATGTCATTCGGGAAGACAGATTCCCAGAATTGTGATAAAGGTTTATCACAAAAACGTTCATTCTAGGATACCAAGATCACATCTGACATAAACACTGATACAATTTCCATAATCTACAGGTCAAAATGGTCCAGACCAGAGATTTCCATGGAAGTATGATGATAATTTCTCTAGGAAACCAAGCCCTCACCATGGCTGTACCTCAAATGTCATTCGGAAAGACAGATCCACAGATTCGCGATAAAGGTTTATCACAAGAACTTTCATTCTATGATAAGAAGAATGCATTCTATGATAAGAAGAATGCATCTGACATAAATGCTAATACAATTAATATAGTCTACAGGTCAGAATGGTCCAGACTAGAGATTTCCATGGAGGTATGATGATAATATCTTTAGGAAATGAACCACTCAACATAGCATGTAACTAAAATGTCATTCGGCAAGACATGTCATTCGGCAAGACATTTTTTAGACTTTTCCCCCTGCTATTCCAAACCATGAGGGATAATTTATCTGTTTTACACTATGGCACTTAGATATATGTGGGGGGTAAATAATTGACATAGTTAATACAGTTAAATATGTAAACCCCAGCCAGGATGAGAAGGAATGTGCTATTTCGGGAAGACACCAAAAAAAGGGCTGTCTGTCTGAAAAAATACTCATGGCCTGCTCACAGCCAAGATAATGGAGCAATTCCAATTGTTTTTCCAGATTACTTTAGCATGGGACTAACTCTAAATGTTAGCACAGAAAATTAACCCATATATATTATAGATATTTTAGGAGAGGGTCATATGCCCTAAGATTCTCGCCCAGACAAACTGCTTTACAAAAAGTTAATTTCTCAAAAAATATAGACCAACTGCCCCTAGCAAGGCAATCTTAGGTCCAAAATTTCGGTTTCCCTTCAGATTTAAGTGGTCATAAATGGAAGGACCCATTCCTATTGTCAAATTTTTAAAAAAATTATGAAAAATGACGGATTTATTGATTTTTCCCTACGAAATTGGTCATTTTGGGCCTATTTTAACCCCCTGGTGCCCAAAATATGCATATTGGACCATCAAAACCCATATGTAACATGAAGATCTCAATGAGTCCTACATGTTGAGCCGAAAGAATTAGGGGGGAAACTAAAATCCTAAGTGTAGGAGCTGGAATACATCCAAATTTGTCATATGCAAACCTTCTATGATTTGTGACCAAAAGTGACCATGTAAAAACCACCCATGTAATAATTCCACAATACCATGCATTCATGTTATCAGTTAGAAAGAGGAGGTCTAGACCTTTCAGAAATAGGGTTTGCTATTCCTGTATCTTCAGTACTTTGGCCTACAGAGCCTTGGAAAGACAAGCTAGTTTTTTTTGTTTTTTTTTTATAAAAGTGCCGCTTTTTTCACGGCAGTGCGTGGGTCCTAAGTATGCGTTAGGGTACGGCTAAGCCTCTGTGTATCTCTATGAGCCACCTTCATTTCAGTATAAAGGGGCCGTTTGATCTTTGGAGGGTTTTGAGTATAAATTTAATTGAACACTATGGCCCTAATTAAAATCGCTTAGAGTTATCTGGAAGAAAAAAAGATGCTAGCGATTTATTGAACACCAAGATATCGAGACTTGATTGGTCCTGATGGTAGCGGAATGTACAAAATGTATGTTTTACTGGTACCTGTTGCTTGTGGCTGGTGAAGAGTGTGGAGACAGTGAGGGAGGCAAAGAGGGAGGTAAAATAGGAACTGATGGTATGGAAGCTGCAAGGTGTGGTATGGTCGGGTGTTGGTGCGTATGGTCGGTGCAAATGACTTTCTCACTGTACTACTACCTGTTGAGTAGTATACCTGAAGTTGGCTGACTGACCTGTTGATGTGGTGGTGGTGTAGGGGCTGTAGGAGGAGGGGACGCTGTATGGACGCGCTGTGGACTCTCTGTGGACGCTGAAGGTGTAGCTGGGTGCAGGTGCAGTTCCTAGCTGTCTCTGACACATCTACCTGACATCCAAGCCTCCTTTATACCAGCCTACCCAGCTCCTCATTGGTCAACTCCTACAGGTGGGCGACTCCTGGCAGCTCCTGCATCCACCACCGCAAAACCCCGCGTGTAAGCCGCGACTTGTAGACCATTTCATACCGTCGGCGCGGCGTACAGGACGACGCTGAACTCAGCGTGTGGTTGATATACGGAGTTTTATAGGCAACATGTACGTAGGCAATGTTTAAAATATGCAACCTTTTCAGATCCGAGGTGCGGCTTATAATTTATTTACAGCCTGAGTGTGCGGCTTATACGCAGGTGTAGTTTATATGCGGGGTTTTGTGGTACATGACAAACTCACACTGTGTGTGTATGGGGATGGGGGTCCTGAGCAGGGAGGGGAGGAGACGGCAAGGGAGAGATGGGGGTAGGGGAAAAGCGGAGGGGGAGGGGGTAAAATTCTCACCTTTGCATTCCTGGCGTTGCTGGTGCATGGTAACAGTTGACAGTGGACGTGCGCCAGTTATCACCTGCATGCTTGTTGCAATTAACTCTTGTTAACCCTTCATGGGTAACACTCTTCAGCCAATACAAAGACATGTCCGACATCTGCTATAGCCGGCAAAACGTTTGCAGGGCCGACAAATGTCAGACTACCACCCTAAATTTCTGGTCGTGACTGCATGACCTTGGGCTACATGTCAACTTCCATGACTAATGAATCGGACCATTATTAAGGGGTTTTCAAAGTAAAACAACAATTATTGCTATTTTGTAGAAAGATTCCTCGGAATTTTAGATGAGTTATGCTCTCACTCTCTCAAAAGAAAAACTGCAAGAATGAATGGCCTGAACGATGAAAAACCTTTTGTATAGACTGCATGCAGCGTTCTCTACTACGGTATACAGTGGTATGCTGTCCTTTTGTTGGTTCTAACAACAGTGTGAATGGCAGTGGAAAAATACCTGTCATCTCTGTGCCTTGTACTAACTCAACTCAGCGGCATCAGATTATCATATTTTTTCCTTAATACCGCAACAAGTATAGGCTGCATCCTTTAGTTGGATGATCATTGCTTTGAAAGTTTAATAACATTATACAGCCTTGAAGTTCTGGCTGTGAAATCACAAACACGTGTTTTTGTGGTCGCTATATGAGACATGAACCAGAACACACTCACTCTCCTCCTCCCAAAAGGATTGCTACCCTTGTATGGAAAGTACACAGATATTGGGTAACACAATGATTTGTGAGAGAACATAGAGGTGTACTGAACAAATAGGGAAAAAGAAAGGGAACCTGTCATATCACTCTGTGAGATAACAGCGTAAGGCGGGGATTTGGACGCTGGTTGAGACTCTAGAAGATAAATGCCTGTTGTTTTCAAACTCAATTCTGAGGGGACTTACATGAGGTCTAGAATGTATCATTCCTTCACCCATAATAAACTAGCCATAAAAATGAAAGACCAGATCATCGAAAGAAAATCTAGAAACATTCAAACACTTCTACACTGGACCCCCTCCCATTGCGGCGTGAGCGGTAATGATAGAGCTGATTCAGCTGCCAAGGAGGCAACAAATGATATTAACATCTACAACTCAGCACCAGGACTATCTAGATCTCAGTCCATGAACAAAATTCTAAAAGCAACCAACCTCCTCTGGGTAAAACTCGAGGAAAGAGACAAAATTATCAACCCCCACTCTAGATCCAGAAATTGGTATAAACTTTTCACTGATTCAGCTCCTCCCCGCTCACTCAATCTCAACCCCAGAATTCAACATGTAGCTACCAGATTTAGAATAGGACACCATAGGTGGGCAGATATTCCTAAATACTCAACCTGCTACTGTGGAGACTGGCCGTGCATCCATGGGTTCTTATTTTTCATCCTACCTATAGCCCTTTTTGTAGCTATTTTGGCTATATTGTTCGGTTATTTCTCCCTTTTCCTAAAATCTTGATTGTTTTTAGAAACTCATTTTGATAAGATGAAAGGTGATAAGATAAGAATGAACCAACCAAGATCTAACATTTAAAGGGCTAAAAACCAGTATGATATAAGAACCTCTTTGCATGATCCCCTTCTACTTGTAGGGGCCTTGCATCCATGGGTTCTTATTTTTTTATCCTACCTATAGCTCTTTTGTAGCTATATTAGCTATAATGTCCAGTTATTCACTTTTCTCCCTTCTCCTAAAATTTTAATTGTTCTCAGAAACTTTTTTTTTCATAATTCTATCATACACATCAAACAGCAAATGTGCATGACCTTCTCCTTTTTGGTCAGCCAATCTAACCATGCACTCACCAAACCCCTTCACTGATAACAGTGGGTAGGATGAGCAAGCTAACCCCAATCAGATGCACAAAAAATCCTGCAACTGATTCTGGGTACTTGTGGACACAGCAGAACCAACTCTGCTGCTTACCAGGGGCTGTCAAATCATTCGTATGATGAACGACGACATCTGGGGTCAGGACAGAAAACAGCTTAGGCACTACACCTATGGGTGCGGTCTTACTAAATTACCAAAAAGGTATGTACTTAAGGCACTTTCCCATAACCCCCAGTGTTGCTGACTGGGTAATCAAAGGCCAGCCGTGTCGGCTACACGTTAAAGTCCCATATAATCTCATTATTCCAAATTAACTACTTACACCTCCCAGCTATCACCTCACTAACACCCACAATTCTAAATTTATGAATTTCTCCATACTTTACCGGCTTAACTCTAACCACCCAACCTTCTCTTCTCCCATTTACAGGTACTTACAATTTTTGTTCGGTTTGGATCTTCATCATATAAAATCTGCCTCTCAATGCTCCGTGCTTGGGGGCTTTAAACCTTCAAAAAAAAGTATCATGCAGAAGACAATACCTTAGAAATCAACGATGAAGTAATAGCACACAAATGTACGAATATAGTGAGTAGTGTATGGAAACTCGATTTTCCCCGGGTTCTAAGAAGTGACATAATCTTCCTCTCTCCCTCTCCTTTCGTCACCCTCTCCCTCCACCTCCCCCTCTCCATCTCTCTCCCCCTCTCCGTCTGTCTCCCCCTCTACTTCTTCCTCTCCCTCCGCCTCCAACCACCTCCCAATGTCAGCTGCCTGTGTGACCGTTATATATGATAAGTCATAATCTTCACTATCTTCAGTACGACCACGTGTATATGGTAATAATGAGGGTATCCCCCCCCCCCCTCTGTATCAGACCCTATGCCACACTCCGGGTTCAGATGACAGGGTATCGGTATGAAATCATATCTGCCGGCTTATCTCCCACCCCCCACGTGTAGCCTGCAGGACGGTAGGTGTATCTGCCGACATGTGAGCAGCGCTAGCCTGTGGCACCTATAATTATCATTAAACTGCTACACGTCCATATATAGATTGGCGCGTACAGCATGATAATACCATGTAGCTAGTTAGCAAAGGATAATTACACTCAGGCTGCGCCCTTGTGTAATTATCCTTTGCTAACACACATGCGTCATGAATTATCCATTGAATACTTGTTCAGTATATTGAGCACATGTACACAGGTGGGCCATGCCTAAGAAGTTACCTGTCAATTATCTCCTGTTTTTACACTTACTCACAAGGGGGCAGCCCAAGGGGTTTTTTTTTTCACCGTGAACCCTTTCGGGGAGAAACGGTATGATCAGAAGTGTGTCCCTGGTTCCGGTGGTGAATATGCGAAAGCTAATGCTCATATTTTACAAGTGAAAATGGCGCCGCGTTAGCGCTTCTCCTCAAAAGATCGAAAGACGTAACCTTTTTTCACCCCGAAGGTTCAGCATGTCTCTCCTATACAGATGTTTGGAATGTAGACTGTGTTTTGAGATCTAAAACTGCCATCTAGTGGAGTACAAGTGAGCTAACTTTCCCCCTAGGATCTGAGGAAAATGTCATCAGGCATGGCCTGCGGGTGCTATACCTACAACACCTGCAGGGCTTCAGTGTATTCTCTGAGTTCCATAGAGTGGAGCTGTGGTAGCAGATTTGCAGCGATCCCCTGTAATTTCTCCCTGACATGACAAAGTTTGTAGCTACAGCCATTCCACCATATACTCTTGCATCCAGTCACGGAGGTCTGGACCAATATATATATTCGACATGGCGACATGGCCTTGCCCTTTTGACATGAGGCAAAAAGTTAGTGCATGACCTAGGCCCGTTCTTGAAGACATGGGACATGAGGCCTCTTAAAAAAGATGACAGGTGACTTTGACACGTGGCATGAGCATTTCTTAAAATCAATATGTGACATGGGACCCCCCTTCCAGGGCCCCAATGAGAGGCAGACTGGGTGTGAGGCTAGGCTGTGTTGAAATAACCTCTAGATCTATCTATGTGGTCACTAATTTCTCTTTTGTACATGGTGATAGGCCAGGAGGGTTGTAACAAGACTTCCATAAAGAGGGATCAGTCTGTATAAAAAGGAAAAGAAGTGCAAATATGATCACTGATCGTTTGGCTGCATATGGAATATAAAATAAGGTGGGGGTGAGAGTTCAGAAGGGTCTGGCAAATGACAACGAGGAAGAACTCTTTAGTTGTTGTTTTTTCAGAGATTACTTAACGTGCATGGCCTACCTCGTTTTCACGGTATTGCCTGTGCATGGTGTCTCATAGCTGAAATTTAGGGACCCATCTATGTATTTCCACAGATGAGATTAATGTCTTTCCATTACTTTTGGAAATATAGTTCTGTTTGATAAGACGTGCACACTTCAAGAAGAAAATATCGTTTCATATCTTTTTTTTGTTTACATTTCCTTTTTAGCAATACCCTCCAGAGGCATCCAAGGGGAGAACCATCTTGAGGCATGTGGAGGTCTCAGGATTAAGTTACCCTTTACATAATACTTATAATAATCCTGTTTTTACACACACGTAGATGTACATACATCATTAATACGCCTCATGTTAATATACAGGCATCTAATACCTCTCCCACAGGCTTCATATCCCTTCTGACTCTATTAGTATTAGTCTAGTTAATATACAGGTATCTAATACCTCTCCCGCAGGCTCCATATCCCTTCTGACTCTGTTAGTATTAGTCTAGTTAATATACAGGTATCTAATACCTCTCCCACAGGCTTCATATCCCTTCTGACTCTATTAGTATTAGTCTATAACCTACCAGGAGCATGCCCAGAATGCCATGCGCGGCCGTCTTTCCGTGCCGTGGTTCCGGTACTAATTGAGTCCGACCCCTGTTGAGAGGAGAGCAGAGGCCACTGATATTGGGCATGTGGTAATGACAGAGTTATTGAGTTTGTACAAATTGTGGTGTAGGATATTATAATATGAACCAACGCAGGTAGACTACTTGTTTACCCAGTGTTTGAGGATTTCTGTAAACCTCTGTAGGAGTTTGGTGTATTTGTTTGTGTCCGGGTTTCTCTGAATCCAACTTGGCAAAGAAAAACGTATTTGTAAACGTTTGGGGACGTTTGAAAATGATTTTGGTATAATAGAAAACAAGAACTTTGTAAAATACCTTTTCTTACATAAAAATCTTTTTAAACATTTTGAAGAAAATGTTCCGTAAAATTTTCAATACGTTTGTTAGTTGCGTTTCTACGTATAAATTGATTTTTTTCAATTCAACTTAGGAATATGAACTCGTTTGAGAATATCAAAAGCGTTTGCAAATTTAGACTTTATTTGCATCTACAACAATACTTAGCAAAATTTATAATCCCAACATATCACTCTATACGTTAAAACACTTTTATTTTGACAATTACGTGTCATATTAAGCTCTCGCATATAGGAACAGCTGAAATTAACGCTTATTTTTCTTTCCTTGTTTTTTTTTATTATTAATTTCTAAGTACAAACGCAGGTGTGATGTCGACCAAGGTAGCCATGGTGACCGGTAACCATAGTGACCAGGTCAGGCAGCTTGAAGAATGTGCAGCAAGTATTGTGTAGTACCAAGTGTTAATTATAGGCTTTCAACGCGCCTTTTATTAAGAGAGTATTTCTGTTTATAAGTTTAGTCTCATGATCATGGTGCACCTATCAGGAGGTAGGGGGCGCATACCTATAAGGTAATTCCCTTCATTCATTGCCGAATTTTAGGGGAAATTGTATGCATAACGACCTGTCCCGATCATGATGGCTGTTACCAGTGCTTATCTCGGAAGGTATAAGATCAAGCAATGGCGTCTCCACTAGGTAACATGGAAGTTCGGTATATGAAATAGGATGTAGGCATACAATTGCAGTTAACGTACGTGTGTACTCGTGAGTGTGCCTGAACGCTATTTGGCATAATCACACAAAGCATGCAACAGAACTGCACTAACTAGAGTCGAACTGTCTACATCTTATCAGTGGCGGATTTAGAGGGGGGGGGCGCACGCCCCTCCTTTTTGTTAGTTCTTAAGAGTTTATCTGCCTATTTTGGACCTCACAAGTTGCTCAAAAAATAGGGATGCTGCCCCCTCCTTTTGGGCCGCGCCCCCTCCCTTTTCAAATTCTGGATCCGCCACTGGATATATCCTCATGTCTTGTTGATAATTGTAGATCTTTGGTCGGCATGAAATCTGATTCTTGTTTACAAAGCGTTTCCAGTTGTCATTCAATGCAACTAAAAAAACTCTTCTTTTTATTCAATGATAGATGTTAATAGATGAGAGTATATCTATATGCATATTCATTGCATCAGGGATACAGATATTTCAATTAAATATTCATTTTGAATCCCAATCCTCCTCGTAAAAAAAAGAGAAAGAAATAATGATATCCTAAGAGTTGGTGATCAGAAATAAATGTTTGAAACGAATTATTAGTCGTCATTGGAAAAGCTATGTATACTGGCCTGCATGTGATATAGTGTATGGTTTAGAGATATAGAAGTCGACTGTTGGGGTAAGCGTTGGCGAGTTTGAGCTTCATTGTATCTTAATCAAAAAGCTCATTTTAGTCTCTTTAACATTATTGACTGTATGACAGAATCCGCGGGCGGACGCCTCACGAGAATGTTATCATGAGAACCAATTCCCCATGGTCTTATCTCTACTTGTGGATATTGAGATGGTGGAATTCAAATTTCTAGTACTTAACATCATCTTCTTCTTTTTGTGATCTGATAAACTACCATGGCGAATGCCTACCAGGTAGCACGCCCAGGAAACAGTTCTGATGAGATTCCTGACACCAGTATTGGAAATTACAGACTTCTTGGCCGATCTGTGAATGAAAGTCTCAGTTCCTTAATCCAAAGTATTCATTTCGTAGAATTAGAGAAGGATGATAGTGAAAGGCCTAATTTCCTGCTTCCCTTATGAAATTCCTGTTTTACTGGATTCTGCCCTATACATGTACACACACACACACACACGAGTGACAGGGATTTCGGAGAAATGAGAGTAAGGTTGATATTAAAGATATTTGTCAGCGAGTCCCAATAGCTAGCTTGAGGATGATAGGTGAGTGTCCGGGCCTTCCATGCTAAATGGTCAGAGTAGGAATACACACCGATAGAGTGAGTCAGTCGCTACTGGAGCCATCTACAAGTGATAGGCGTTACACCATTATAGAAGTAAAGAACTGGTAACGGTATGGGTGTAATCTTGTGGAGGCCTGGGAAGCGTAGATATAAGTGTTTGTTGGAATTCGTGCTGGATGTGGTTTGCTATATCCTTATAGAGTATTGAATGTCAAGGGGACGTGTCAACTGGGGAGTGCCCTTGGTAGACTTTGTTCATGGGAATCTGGGGGTCACAGTGATAGAGGCCGTGGTCGTGGGGATTATACCCCTATAGGATAGTGGTTGTGTTTCTCTCTAACAGATCCTTTAGAGTCACACCCAGGGTGAAAGTCCAAATGGTGTCCGGTGATGAAAAGTCAAAACCACCGGTAGCCTGGAGGTATATAAGTGCTGTGCTGAAAACAGGGAGCGAGAATTGTACTCACATCTTCAGGGATCCACAGTTTGACCTGGAATCAGAGGGGAAGATATCTATATTCGGCAGCTTACCAGTAGGAATGGATTGAAATTCTGAAAAGTACTTATTTTGGTGAATGGTCGTTTACTGGGTGCCTTTCTGGCATTCCAACTTAAATTACATAGACCTAGAGCCTTATCAAGGATCTGATTACGTTATAGAGGAAGCAACTTATTTGCAGGAAACTGACAGCTCTATCTCTACTTGGCTCTCACTACCTAACTTACATGGAATGGTTACCATATACTACACTTGAAAGGGTTGTTTATTGACTGGAGTTGGAAACATTTGTTAAGAAAAACCACATTTGTTTTGTACATCTTTGGATGCATTTTGTTGACAATGGAGTTCATATGCTCAGTTAATCATCGTACTATGAAAGAAATTTGGTGGAGTTGCGATTAAATGTTTGTTATGTGCAGGTGTTCGGAATTACATTGTATAGGTTTTATTATTAAATTTGGTGGAGTTGCAATTGAACATCAATTGTGTGCAAGAGATTGATGTGTATATTGAGAAACTTGTACATCATATCAGAGTTATCATTGAAAATGATTGACGGAGCTGGACAATTTTAAAGGGGCCCTGGCATGGTAATGCATGCCCGCATTAAAATGTCACGTGACCACCCCTTGACCAATCAGGGTGATGTGATTTTCCTGCTGGTTTCCGCAATTTTATGATCTCTCTTTGCATCAGTACCCATGTTGTTAATTTGCGGTGCTAGCCCCCCTTTAACAAAACCCTTTGGAGATGAATTACCCATTTGTGTCTTCTTTCCCAAATGGGCAGTGGGATTTAGACATGGTTCTATCACTTGACGCTAGCCAATAGATTCCCCAACATAATTAATTCAAACTTGAGTGGAGATCGGAGAAGGGTAGTAATGTAATTGGTGGAAACTCAAGTACTAACTATATTTTACATTGTTAAAAGATACCACTTTAGCACATAAAACCCCTCTTTCCCCTCCACCTGTAATAGCCCATCCATACCTCTGCAGCTCCTAGTGGAGCTAGTGTCAGTCAGTCAGAAAACTCACTGACTCTTATCTACCCCTTAACAGATGGTAAAGCTGCAATACCCTTTTGTAGCAAACCCATGTAACCACACTCGACAAGATAAGACCAGGCCAGACCAAATAGTCTGGAGGGCAATAAGAGTACTATATAGTAGGCAATCGTAGGTAACACACTACGACTACTCTGCACGATCAGCACTTAAGGCAGTAATTATATTGGGTTTGATAGGGCAATCAGTGACAATCATTAGTGACTAGTAGATGCAGGGCTTTAATGGCATTGAACTGAGGGATCTCACTATGATTTGAAGGGGGTCTAGTCGTACAAACTTGAGAAATGCCTTCCTGGTAGAGTTGGCATGCACAACTTCATCAGACCGGTCAGACTTAATTTGATTCAATTTGACCCAGAGGCCTTAAAGTAAAATCCTCTTGCAACTCTTGTATATATACAGCTATGTTAATACCCTGTGGAAGGGAACACCAATTACATGAACTACCTCGGGGACACTTTCCCTGTACTGACCCCCCTTGCAGTGTAGGCTTTGCAGGAAGGGAGTAGGGGGAATGAGTAGGATGTCAGGTGGGGGGGGGGGCGTCAGGGATAGTTTTACTAGCCACAGGTAAAATGTAGAGTAACCCCCCGCGTATAAGCTTCACCCTGGGTTGATGGCCTTGCTATGAAATGCACTTTAGGTCTGAAATCCTTAGTATTCCTTCCTATATTCCATTTAAGTAAAACCCTTATAAAAGCCGCGCCCTGAGTTCATGGTGTTCCTTTAAGCTGCACCAGGGGTCTAAAATGGTCTATAAGCCACTGTATATATACGGAGTTTTACAGGTCGATATCTGGGTCGGTATGGTACGTGTGATCAATAGTGGGGTATATCAATATGAAATTTTGTTGTTTTGTTGTTTTATGTTGTTGCAGCAGTTGTTTACTTCCATATTTAAACACTCTAAAGCAGGAGAGATGCTTCTAGTCTAGAATATTTTCAAGGATATGTCACCAGTAGTGGGGTCTAGAGGCATTTAATTCTAGAAGTTAGGGAACTATTCCTCTTTATCAATTTGAGGATGTAGAATTCAATGGGACTGGTTTATTTTCAGTATTTTAGTTCCTGTTGCCATCGCAACCATTTCCCTTAGACACAGTAGAAAGTGCATCTGCTCATTTCAAGGTGCTTCGTCATTTTCTACTGTTACATTGAGACCTTGGCCAGGCTGAGGCTGGGACATTCCAATACAAATCTATTGTAATATGCTTTGATAATCCAGCAGTTTTGAGATCCGGCCAATAGTTGTCTGCAACAGGGGTGGCCGGATTATCAAGGTCTCACTGTACCCCCTCAGAACGCACACACACTGCCTGTGAGCCAGTTTCAGAGAGGTGGGTGAAGTAGGGGCGGGGGGTAGGAGTGAGTGAGTAATAGATGTTTAACGCCATTTCGACAGCTAAGGTCATATTCATGGCGAGAACTACATTACACAATTTTACTAAGGAATGTGTTGGTGCCGACGCATATGTGCATCACACACATCCCGAGGGGATAGGAAAGAGGAGAAATAGACCCTTTTAAGTGGGCTAGGGAAGCCCTCGGGGGGGGGGGGGTAGGTACAGTGCAGGGTAGTAGTGGTATGTTCTGGTTGAGTGGTTCTGTATGTCATAACACCAGTGGGGTGTTTCAGAAGCCGGACATGATAATGAACATTAAATATCTGTTTCTAAAACTGTTAGATTCTAAACTTACAACTGCAACCATTATCATCTCTCACCAGTCATATAGTAATAGACACAGTAAGATAATGGTAATGCTTTAGAAACACATGCAGTTATAAGCCTACAATCACTATTAAAACTGCTATCATATCTCCTTATGACCGGTTGTAAACATTACCTGCTTCTGAAACACCCCACTGGACCCATGATGTGTCTATTCAGGCTATTGGGGTTTCCCATAATACACTCTGTTCATGGAGGTTTCCTGTTAATTAGCATAATTAGGTCAGTCACATGAGCTGCTCTGGCCAATGGAATTGGTCACATGACTGACCTACTTATGGTAATTAACAGGAAACCTCCACGAACAGAGTGTATTATGGGAAACCTCAATAGCCTGAATGTCACTGGGTCATTATCCTATGGTATCAGTGCTCATCTGACACTCTACAGAATCCATGGTCTCTGAAGGGGTTGGGAAGGCTTAATGGCGGATCTAGAATTGTTTAGGGGGGAGGGTGGGGCAGGTATCTGTAGATACATTTCACACCTGAAATACACCATCCATGTTTACTAGCACAAAGATATGAGTGCAGACAGAGTAAAAGCTGCTTCTCTTACTAAAACCTAAGGCAAAGAAAAAAAAAGAGTTTTGGTCGTCCGACCTACCTGGGCAAAAGATGGCCGACCATAGCTTTTTTTAAGCAGTTTTCTTTATTATTTTCAAAAAATCTTTTCATATTTTTTCATAATTTATCCACATAATTATCACAGTCTGAAATTTGAAATTGGATGGATGCCTGATTACTAACAAGGCGGTTGTCTTCTTTGTGTTGTACTCTCAGTTAGGCCTGTTTGACTCACAGTAGGTTGTTTTTTTTCCGGAAGCTGTGGCACCATTGTTATGTGCATGCGTGTGTGTCAAACAGACATCCAAGCCAGTAGTTTAAATTCAGAGATACCTTCAGGTCTTGTCATTGTGGCAGAGATCTGCTCTAGTATGTTCATTTCTTTGTCTCTTTATTGTGAATTATTAGCTTTTGTCGTTGGCACCTGTATGCCTGTTATGTGGCACCTGTATGCCTGTTATGTGGCATAGAGTTCTTGTTGTAGCCAGCCTCGATCACCCAGTTCCCAATTCCACCAAGGATACTACATTGCATATATAAGCCCCTTGATTTTTCAGACCCATGAGGGAGGGAGGAAAAATTGTTTTTTTAGGAAAATATTTTCATTTGTTATGAACTTCGAAAGGGGGATGGCATGAATTTGTCATTACATTTAAAGATTTTGTGATTTAGTTTCTTGTGATGAAGGTGAAAAAAAAATAAATCTTTTTTTCAGAACTCAGGAAATAAATTTCCCATTCTCACAAAAAATTTCTCCAGGCCTCTGGACAGGAAACGAACATATTTTTAAGGGTGGCCTAACGTTAGTTATATACCATAAGAAAGATTTGCATCCACTGTTGGAAATAAATGTTGCATGTTTTCTTGTTGTTGTTTTTTTGCGGGAAAGTCTTCGCAGTGGATGAATCCTGAAAAAAACCTTCAAAATAAAATTGATTCCTGTTGCTGACCCATCGCCCTGCCCTCCCACTGGGTTGCGTGAGAGTAATAAAGAATTCCTGTCTGAAAATAGTAGGGAATGTATACCGAGAGTTGCTGAATGACTCTAGTGGTAGACATATAGTTAATGTAAGACCCAAATAGAGTGTTTCAGGTAACCCATCTTTACATGATTCTACACCTATACCCATTGGGTCCACCATTTTGAATTTCGCTGATTGAGCTGTTGCCAACTGGTAAGATATACATGTACCGTGATGGGTACCTTGCCACTGGGTAACACTACTTCCAGCAACAGGCTGATACCAGACCCGCTTGCAGCCAATATTTTTCTTCTTTCATTTTGGAAAAGAAAGAGTTATGAATGTTGAGCCTTTCGAGGTGATTTCTGTGTCAATGGAACTGTCTGTGAGTTGCGACCACAACTCACGCGTCTCTGCCAAATAGAAGAACAGTCCATCTCAGGGTAATTTTAATTAAGGCTAAGGACAAAAAGAAAATATAAAAAAATAAAACCCATTCATTTTTATAGACTTTTTGACCATGCTTCCTGAACGATTTCTTTTTTGGCCTAATCAATAAAAGACAAGCGTGTGTAGTTGGCTGGTCATTATTTGCACCTGTAGTTGTTGATCATGGACAGGAAGAAGTTACCTAAGTCCCGGTCCTTCTCTGTCCAGCTGCACCGGACAGCTGCCTTTTTACCAAACCTCCACAATTAACCCTTTAAGGACCGCCGTGCAGCATGCCCATTGGTTGGTATAAGATAATAACTCTCCTGTGACTCGCCAGCACTTCATTGGAGCATCATGCCAACCATCCGGGAGAGTATCACTACCATAGGGTCGCCAATGGGCATGATACATCATTTTATTAGCAGTTGGTAACGGGTTACCTTCAATGGCCATGCACATTTTCATATTCCTTTGTCGTCATGATGCACCAATGCAGCATTGGTGAGTGACCTTTGTCGTCATGATGCACCAATGCAGCACTAGTGAGTAAATCCACGTGCACGGCATTGGTGCATCATACTCAGCCTTTGGGGAGTATCAATACCCCACAGGGAGAGGCACGATGCTTGAATATAGCCTTGTCAGGACTTCATCCATGCGACACCCCTGGTGCCACATGATGATCTGCCACTACGGTATACATGGACACGGAGTATTAAGGCACAAGGCGGCTCTTAATGGGTTAATAAATGCTCCCCCTTGCAGATGTCCAGGGGGTCCATGAACACTCCCTGACATCGTGTGGGGGGGGGGCGTATATAACCATGAGGAGGGTGTGATTTTTTTGTTTCAATCAATGAAGCGGACGTGGAATCTCATCCAAAGACCCTGCCTCACACCCCCGCTGAAAAAAAGGACAAGAGAAAGAGCGAGTCAAATTTATATATTTTGTTGCCATCGTTGTTGGAACTACACGTGTACCTATAATAGGGCTGACCCGGGATATATTATCAACCATTGAGATGTGTCCCTCCATTCACTGCAGAATTTTTTGAGTACATTGTGTAACACCTGGTACCCACCATGTTGGTTGTTATCAGTGCTTATCTCGCCAGGCCCCAGATCAAGCAATGGCGGACCCTCTGGACCTCAATACTGAGCCCTATAGGAAGGAAACTCCGTTTACATGGTCCATTGCCTAAACATTTCCCATTAGCTGGTCCTTTTTCAATTCCTTGGAATTTCCATGCCAATAACCAAAAAATTCCATCTACCATATACAAGCGATCCCTATTTTTCTTCATTTGAGAAATAGATCAGTGGCGTGTATATTAATTTTTCAGAGAGAAAATGATAGAAAGTGGCTCAAGTACAACGGTGCAAGTGTATGAAACACGGGCAGCACATGAACTCATAACATGCAGATCATTCAACTAAATGAATGGAATCATGGATTTAACTTAGGGCAGCTCAACACACATCGCAATAAATTAAGTTCATTTGGCCAACGATTGATGGCATATTGCCTTTTTAATCCTCCCGGAGATTGGAAGTGATAGCCGGGATAGTTACAATCTCCTAACCGATTTCAATTATGAAGTATATGGGATTCCGTGCAAATCAGATTAGGCCAAAAGAAAATTGTGTGCTCCAGTTACCCGACCGACCGTAGCAAAATAGGGCCGACCCTTCCTATTTTCTTTTCAATCTTTGAGAATTTTGGCGAATTTTTTAGGAAATTTCCATATTTTTTTTTATTAGTTTTCATCAAGTTTCCATATTCTATTTCGTATTTTTCATATTATACGCTCTCGGGTTTCAACTAAACTTGCATATCTTTTATCAATTTTCTCATGTTTTCATAGTATTAACATAAAATCGACAAATGTGCCATGTCTACCCATACATTTAAATACAAAATGATAATTTGAAAAAAAAATCCGACCTACCGACCCTGTATATTTGAGGCATGTATAACTGGAAACACACCTATACATCCGCAACTGCTTAACCATTCTGTTATTTTGTTAGGGGTTTGACCCATAATTTTTTTTCACCTTGATATGCCGGTAAATTGCAAAATAAGTCTGATAGGCTAAACCCACGGTTTTTATTTCCTCAATAATGAGTAGAACACGTTAACTCATCATTGCCCCTGGCCACCTCGTATTTAAGAGTAGTTCATGAAATAACTTGAAATGTAGGATGTTTGCCAGTGACTAAAAAACTTCATTTCTAATAGGCTTAGAAGATGAGAACACTACGGTTTGACTTGTAGGAAGGAAATACCATGCACATGCGTCACTAGGTTAATTAATTGCATGGTTAACATAGTAGCCAGAATTCTAAATGTGATTTTCTGTGTACGGGGGTGTGACAGGGGATGCGCGCCACCTATAGTCATGCCCATTTAAAAACGTGATGCCACCCTGTCAATCTTCAATGTTTAGCCCCATATGAGAAGCATAGGATGGGCGCGTTGTCATTCACTTTCCCCATTTTCCATGATACCTAAAGAAATTTTCAGAAATTCAATGACATTCTGTCTTCCCGGCCAACATTTTATTCCATGTTATAACACGGCTGGGCAATGTCATGGTGTGTTATCCTCAATGCTTCATTATGATTGGCTGATTGACAGTGCATTATCTACATGGATAATGCATTCCCAGTACAGGAGGTTAATTTCATCTCACCTTTAGACCTCACAATTGACATTTTTGTGTTATTATGTGGCTGATGTGTGTTTTACTGTGTTATACCCTCCGGAATAAGGGACTTTGTCATGGCCGTGATCATGATTTAGACTGTATTGAGACGTCTCAATATAGTCTACAGCACTCCCACAGCCATCCCCCATGCCTCATTCCCTAAATAGTCCATGGCTCCTGTACAAAATTGTCAGGTGGCACTAAGGTGGGAATGTACTAAGCACCTAGCCTGATTCTAGAGTACATCATGCCCATTGGTCGGCATGATGCACCAATGAAGTGTTGGCGAGCAGTCTCGTCAGCACATCAATAGAGCATCAAGCTGGTCAACTCTCTGGGGCGTATTAACCCCATATAGGTTTGGCATGATGCATGAATGTAGCAGAGGTTGTCATTTGGGTGGTGGTCCAACCTCTGAAAATAATAATGCCCATCGACATTTCATGAGGGTAAGGATGTTTAAACCTATGAAACTGCATGGAAGTCTAAATTTTAGAGGCCTCTGAAAACAGATGAACCTAGGAGGGTCTGACGTCTCTGTAATGTAGCCCTGGTCTGTTTCTAACCAGGGCTACATTCGTGCATCATGAAGAGCAATGGGCAGGATTTATCAGTGCGCATCACCGCCCCTTAAATGGTCATGCTCCCATGCCACACATCACCACAGGATATCACCATGGTTACTTCACATGTTAATTGGCAGTCAGTTGGCATTCAGTCAACTCGTGACTCCTTTATTTTCACAACTTATTCCTGTCAGCATTGGATGTCACACACTCGTGTTTTCCACGGTGCACCGCATAGTGTTAACATTATTAGTAGTATGTTTAATGTGGTGAGACTATTCACTGATTAATACATGCCATGATGTGTATGGACCTTGTGCCCTCTGCTGTCCATAAATGAAGCCAGGTGATGGAACTGGGCTTTGGCAAAAAATAATCCGAAATTGCGCGTAAATCCCCTCTTTTGAGGGTATTTTAGATGAAATATATGGAGTTGAAAGCTGCCGAAATTTAACACAAATATACCCCTCCCCTTAACAATTTTTAATTTCTTCTAAATGGATCTGTGCAAATCACAAGAATGACGCATTCAAATTTCAAAGATGGAACCCACCACCCTGCTGTCAAAAATATATGTTTGGGGTGAGAAAAAACAGGGGTTCACCTCCAGTCCCTTTCAGTGATGGATTATGTTAAAGGGGTAAAGGTGTGTGTAGGGGGTGGGGTGCTGGATGATGTTAAAGGGGTAAAGGTGTGTGTAGGGGGAGGGGTGCTGGATGATGTTAAAGGGGTAAAGGTGTGTGTAGGGGGTGGGGTGCTGGATGATGTTAAAGGGGTAAAGGTGTGTGTAGGGGGGGGGGATGCTGGATGATGTTAAAGGGGTAAAGGTGTGTGTAGGGGGAGGGGTGCTGGATGATTTTAAAGGGGTAAAGGTGTGTGTAGGGGGTGGGGTGCTGGATGATGTTAAAGGGGTAAAGGTGTGTGTAGGGGGTGGGGTGCTGGATGATGTTAAAGGGGTAAAGGTGTGTGTAGGGGGGGGGATGCTGGATGATGTTAAAGGGGTAAAGGTGTGTGTAGGGGGAGGGGTGCTGGATGATGTTAAAGGGGTAAAGGTGTGTGTAGGGGGGGGATGCTGGATGATGTTAAAGGGGTAAATGTGTGTGTAGAGGGTGGGGTGCTGGATGATGTTAAAGGGGTAAAGGTGTGTGTAGGGGAGGGGTGCTGGATGATGTTAAAGGGGTAAAGGTGTGTGAAGGGGGTGCTGGATGATGTTAAAAGGGTAAAGGTGTGTGTAGGGGGTGGGGTGCTGGATGATGTTAAAGGGGTAAAGGTGTGTGTAGGGGGGTGCTGGATGATGTTAAAGGGGTAAAGGTGTGTCTAGGGGAGGGGTGCTGGATGATGTTAAAGGGGTAAAGGTGTGTGTAGGGGTGGGGTGCTGGGTGATGTTAAAGGGGTAAAGGTGTGTGTAGGGGAGGGGTGCTGGGTGATGTTAAAGGGGTAAAGGTGTGTGTAGGGGGAGGGGTGCTGGATGATGTTAAAGGGGTAAAGGTGTGTGCAGGGGGTGGGGTGCTGGATGATTTTAAAGGGGTAAAGGTGTGTGTAGGGGGTGGGGTGCTGGATGATGTTAAAGGGGTAAAGGTGTGTGTAGGGGGTGGGGTGCTGGATGATGTTAAAGGGGTAAAGGTGTGTGTAGGGGGTGGGGTGCTGGATGATGTTAAAGGGGTAAAGGTGTGTGTAGGGGGAGGGGTGCTGGATGATGTTAAAGGGGTAAAGGTGTGTGTAGGGGGAGGGGTGCTGGATGATGTTAAAGGGGTAAAGGTGTGTGTAGGGGGAGGGGTGCTGGATGATGTTAAAGGGGTAAAGGTGTGTGGAGGGGGTGGGGTGCTGGATGATGTTAAAGGGGTAAAGGTGTGTGTAGGGGGTGCTGGATGATGTTAAAGGGGTAAAGGTGTGTGTAGGGGGTGGGGTGCTGGGTGATGTTAAAGGGGTAAAGGTGTGTGTAAGGGGAGGGGTGCTGGATGATGTTAAAGGGGTAAAGGTGTGTGTAGGGGGAGGGGTGCTGGATGATGTTAAAGGGGTAAAGGTGTGTGTAGGGGGTGGGGTGCTGGATGATGTTAAAGGGGTAAAGGTGTGTGTAGGGGGTGCTGGATGATGTTAAAGGGGTAAAGGTATGTGTAGGGAGGGGGGATGCTGGATGATGTTAAAGGGGTAAAGGTATGTGTAGGGAGGGGGGTGCTGGATGATGTTAAAGGGGTAAAGGTGTGTGTAGGGGGGTGCTGGATGATGTTAAAGGGGTAAAGGTGTGTGTAGGGAGGGGGGATGCTGGATGATGTTAAAGGGGTAAAGGTGTGTGTAGGGGGGGGGGGGTGCTGGATGATGTTAAAGGGGTAAAGGTGTGTGTAGGGGGTGGGGTGCTGGATGATGTTAAAGGGGTAAAGGTGTGTGTAGGGGGTGCTGGATGATGTTAAAGGGGTAAAGGTGTGTGTAGGGGGGGATGCTGGATGATGTTAAAGGGGTTAAGGTGTGTGTAGGGGGTGCTGGATGATGTTAAAGGGGTAAAGGTGTCTGTAGGGGAGGTGTGCTGGATGATGTTAAAGGGGTGAAGGTGTGTGTAGGGGGGTGCTGGATGATGTTAAAGGGGTAAAGGTGTGTGTAGGGGGAGGGGTGCTCGATGATGTTAAAGGGGTAAAGGTGTGTGTAGGGGGTGCTGGATGATGTTAAAGGGGTAAAGGTGTGTGTAGAGGGTGCTGGATGATGTTAAAGGGGTAAAGGTGTGTGTACGGGGTGCTGGATGATGTTAAAGGGGTAAAGGTGTGTGTAGGGGGTGCTGGATGATGTTAAAGGGGTAAAGGTGTGTGTAGGGGGTGGGGTGCTGGATGATGTTAAAGGGGTAAAGGTGTGTGTAGGGGGAGGGGTGCTGGATGATGTTAAAGGGGTAAAGGTGTGTGTAGGGGGTGGGGTGCTGGATGATGTTAAAGGGGTAAAGGTGTGTGTAGGGGGGGATGCTGGATGAGGGGAGGTGACCAGTAGGGCTCTAGAGGATGGAGAGGCAGGGAGAAAAGATGAGGTGCTGAGAGGAGGCAGGACCATTTTTCAACTGCTTATGAGATAGCCGTTGCTTAGTGGTCCAGGAGCACTGCCGGCCCCTAGATGTATAATGCTAAACTAAAGCAAAATCACTATCCGTATCAGTGCTGCTACCTTTCAGACTATGTTGTTAATGTACCGTAATTTATTTTTGGTGTTCTTTTTAGATTCTCATCCCGATTAACCTTCTTTACTTGGTCCTACTTAAACTTTCATTTCATAGTATTTGTCTTCAATCGTTAAATGTCCGACAGTCACAGTCTTTTCGCTTTCTAGCATTTTTCCTTCTAAAATGTTTGATACTATTACATGTTTGTATTTTTTTTTCGTGCACAAGCTCCAAATAAGCTTAGCTTACAACTATATATACCATTAACAGGGGAGTGAGTCAAGTTTTGAAGGAGCTCTGAACCGGCGACAGTGCCACAGTGCAAATTTCGGAGGACGTATGTCCTAGATTCAGTGCACCTTTTAACAGTGGCGATGGGGGTGGGGTGGTATTCAGTAGCTTAAAGTGATTTCATAAGAGTGACTAACCTAGGTCCCATAGTTTAATAGTCTCGATATGACTAGTACAGCCAAAGTCCATTTATTTCCTTTATTTATTCAGCACGGAATATGAACAAGTGGTTTCTTTTCTCACTTCACAAAACTCCTCTTTACAATATCCATGACCAGCACTTGTAACTGGGGAAGCACACACATGTATCCGGCAATTCCAAATCAAAATGCAATACCATGCCGACATATCCTTATAATATAACATCGTTAGATATCATCACTTGGTTATTTTACCTTGTAAGGGCTGCATATAGCGCATGAATACGTTATGCTCATTTGGCATCGTCAGTGCATTTGCCAGGGCTAGATTCTTGTACCATACTGATACTATGGGGTTGACACACTCAAAAAGGGTTAGCATAATACATTAATATCATGTTCGCAGAAGTGCATCATGATCATCAAGGACCATAACAGTGTGGGTGTCAGGCAGCCCTGAGAGGATTACCACACATCCTGTGTTGGGTATAGATCTGCATATTTTAGTATCTCTAGTTTGGAGTCAATTGCTAACTTTCCTTTGGTGGAAATTAAAGCCAGGAAGTCATATTTCATACAGCACACTGTATACATGAAGTTGATGCAAGATAAATCAAGGCCACACCAAAAAATAAGTTGGTCTACGGATTTTGGTTTTGAAAAAATGGTGCGAGCAAGCAAATTTTTTCTTCTTTTTTTTTAAAGAATTTCTTGGTGTCCAATAGAGCGAAAAGGTTTTATCTAAAAAAAATT
The DNA here is from genome assembly GCA_949317995.1 of Acholoe squamosa. NCBI lineage: Eukaryota > Metazoa > Annelida > Polychaeta > Phyllodocida > Polynoidae > Acholoe > Acholoe squamosa. Next base: position 14,746,056 of record OX439042.1, read on the forward strand.
GCCAAATATCACAAAGAGAAAACTTGTAGAAAGTGAAGCGAGCAAAATCCATAGACAAGATTTTTTAAAAAAATTTGCATTTCCGAAAATATGGAGAGGGCGATCAGTAGACCAACTTATTTTTTTTGGTGTGGCCTAAGTTACACATTCAACCAGCTACAAACCTTTACACTCTCTGTGGCCCATTCTGCAAGGTTCCCATTGAAGGATACAAGAACACAAGTGTCACCTTTAATAATCCATCCTCGTTCAACGATACCATAACACAAGATTGTATGCCAGAACTTAGTACATGTATATCTAAACTGCGCCATTTAAACAGCACAAACACAGAAACACTTAAGGATATTTCTATGTATAATCAGCCCAAGGATTTACATTTAACCCTTTAATGAGTCACAGTGGCGGATTTAGCGCCCCCCCCCTCCATTTCTCAGTACTTAAGAGTTTACCTTATTTTTTTACCCTAGAATTTAGCCAAAATTAGGGGCTAAATGAGGAGAGCGCCCCCCCCCCTGCCTTTTCAAAATCCTGGATCCGACACTGTAATGACAACCATGGTTCAATCAGTTGGTTTATTATATATAATGTTCATTTTGTTACCTGTCCATGATGCAACAGCATAGGGCCGGTGAGTAACTCGCCAGCACTGAATTGGTGCATCACGCCGTGCCCTAAGAGCTGTATCAGCCCTGCGTGGCAGCTTGAGGTAGCATGCCGGGCGATATATTTTCATACAAACAAAATAAGTACATTATACCAGAAAACCCCATCATGTATAAGCAACAGCTTATAGACTATGTCAGACCATTGGTGCGGCTTATAGGATCACCATAGACTCAGGCTGTGGCTTATATGAGAGATTTTACATTATATAAATATAGGATATAGCATGGAATGGTAATCTTTTCAGGCACCAGGTGCGTCTTTTAGCTTTACCACAAATTCAGCATGCCGCATATACACGGGGTTTTACGGCAATACCATGCTGACTTTAAAGGGTTGTCATGTAACATAGCAGGTTTGTTACATTAAGACTTGTTTTACTCTTGTCACATTCAAACTGTGATTACACATCACCCACAGTGTAATAGTTAACCAATAATACAGAGCACCACCTTACAATTTTAAAGATATTGTCCGTGAGCTCAGAGGAGGAGGGGTTTGAGTACTGTATGCCTACCCATATAGCCTATTCAACTCAACAGAAACGCATTTAGATACATATCCAGGGAGCTCAGAATACCTTGCTAGATATCTGGATGACTCGGTCTATATTAGATTGGAGGAAATATAATAAGACTATTAATAATGCCATTGTAGGGACGTGGAGATATTGAATATGAGCTAGTGGCCTCTATGAACGATGCTGCCACCTGTTGTGGGATAGTTGCACTACATCATGTTGTGTCCAGAATCATTAATTTCGAAGCAAGGCTAGACGACCCAGCTGTATAGCAAAGTGATTTGGGCTCCCGAGTCAGATGGCAAAACAATAATCATTTTCAGGCTTATCATGTGATATTGGCTATTAGGATCCTTAATTGGCGCAAGCATTTTTTTGTTTGCTTTTGCAGAAACACCTAAAAATGTCCTAACCAAATCACAGAAAATCCATCAATAACAGTAGGCAAGTTCTCATTCAATATCCCTCCATATTGGGCTACAATTATGCGACAATACTCCTTCATTTGATGTCAATTTTTAATAGGAAGGTTTTTAAGGCTACATTTTCGTAATTTCACATAAAATCCACCATACATTTATTTACAATATATCTCTTAGTTTTCTTTTGCTCACATTTTAAATAGCAAGTCTGTGACCTCATTTTTTTTCTTAATTTGTTGCTCATTACTATGAATTTATGTGAAATTATACAACTCTGACACAATCATTTTGATAATAGGTAGTCTATGTATGTTGACACATAAAAGCCTTTATCACAACTAAGTTAAACTAAGCGGATAGAGTCAAAGATGCCACTTCCTGAATCTCTGTAAATCAAAAAGGCTGCCAAAAGGAACTTTATAACCACATTTTTATTTCATGCTCTTTATGAGTATTTCACCGTTTACTCCAAAATATATTTCAAGTAGTAGCTCAAACATTGGAATGCATTTAAATGAACACAAAGCAGAGTGTCCTCATTAAAAAAAACAAAATATAACAAAAACTCATTAATTTATTCATAACAAAAATATATACAAGACAAAGTAAATCACCATTACCTGCACATTATGTACCCAGAGATGCCACTAAAAGTTGGAAAATCTTCCTATAATTTTCTCAATGTTCAATAGGAAATACCTATAGGGGATTACAGTCAAAGGTTCGTATCTCTGAAAAGGTAAGGAAAAGTGGCATCTCTATTTAGATACAGAAAACATCTAGTGGTATGGATATCATTTTGAAGAAATTAAATAGGGGAAACAGTAAAGAGGTCAAGATCACACGTGCAGTATTAAATGTGCACATCTGCAGCAATGCTGGAGAGTGGGCTACATTCTAGGGAGCAGAACTCTGGTTGCTAAGGACCTGGCAAAGGGTCAAATTACATAGGCAATGTAGAAAAAGTATCTACAGGTACTAGAAAAAGTAACCTTTTTGCTGATTTCTCTTCTATTATTGGGATTGGAAAATAATGCATCAAGTATGTGATTTTGAATACCTTTCAGAATTTGTAATGAATTTTGCCGAGGGTAGTTTAGATCTTTTCTAATAAGGGTTTTAACACCTTTTTCCTATATAAAATAACCCTTCATGAGGATTCTTATCAGTAGGGAGATAAGGCTGATAAGGGCCGCACTGGTTGCTATGACGTCACTGCTCCACCCAAGAATAGTCATACACGTTTCTAGTAGGCAAATCTTGCCATACACATTATCAATAGAAGTACCGTAGCTAAATCATAACCTCCCTATCCAATAAACCTCACCCATGATCTATATTTTTGTGAAACTGGGTCTCTGTTAAAGATTTACACAAACCTCCTCAGCTAACTTGTCCGAGAATAATTGAATAAAATCTCACTAAATTACTGACTTTAATGGCAGCAGTAGGCTTTTTTCTTTTCTTTCCTCAAAAACATTTTAGATGTCTTTGCTCTTTTTTTTTTCTTTTTTTTTTTTTTTTACTATGACCGATTTGCCACAGATACGATATACCTTACGTTTTACACTTCACATGATTTGGTGAAATTTTTTGTTAGTTATACAGTTCCTATATTTGCCAGTTAATAGGTCCAGCTGTTCAAACATGACATAATCCATTACAATACTGTATCACATATTCAGAATTCCCACTCAATTCAGATTTCAAAATAGCATATCATTGATCGATAAAGCAATTCGAATTCAAAGGACGACAAAAATTTAAATGTTGCATGTTGATCAAAACTTATAAAATCTAGTAACATCCCCTTTGTTATCCATTAATTGCAATTTTAGGCCACACCAAATTAAAATATTGGTCTATGGATTTCCTGCACCTAAATTTCCAAAATACAAATTTTGATTTTTTAAGAAAATTTATTAGTCTATGGATTCCGCCTGCATCATTTTTTTTTTTTACCACGGAGCTTACAGGATCAATCAATAAAAGTACAGAAATGGCAGACCACTAATTGGATAGGTAAAGATGTCACCGGTTTCATTATATAGGCCTATTCTGCACTTAAGGAAAAAATTAACATTTTCAGCAAGGGACCCCCCCACCACAAAAAAAAACAGCCCTCTCCATATTTTGGCCATGCAAAATCCATAGACAAATAAATTTTCCTAGAAAAATATTTTTTTAATTTGGAGTGGCCTTAGTTGTTTTTGTTTTTTTAGCCAAATGAAAAATAATTTATCGTTAATTGCTGAGTGGGAACCCTACACATTTTTATGGGAATTGACAATAACAGCAGATGGTTTTTTGGTCTGGGGTCTTTCCTATCTAACAAAAATCTAGGGGAAACCAACCCCGAATTTCTCACACTTATCACACAGTGGTCTCGTCACACTTCTTGTCTTGGCGTTTGAAACCTTCTGTGGCAGTGACTGAGTTAGAGAGCCATTGCAATGTCTATATCTACCGATCTAAGGGTATTGGTCAGCAAAAGCAGTAACTCTAGAGTTTCCTTAAACTATACTTGAAGATATAATCATCTGTTTTAATATATAATGTACACTGTTTTATATAAATATGTACACGTACATACATGTATGTAGATAAACTTTTTGTTTCTTAAATTGTATGTATAAAGTATATATTTCAAAAGACAGTGATGCATCTTAATCTATCTCTTAGAACGTAGAGCTGTCTAGTTTAAAACCATGGTTTGCTGTACATACACATGATTTGAGCACAATAGGAAAAAAAACCATTGCCCTACGATGGCAGCATAAAGCTGAAGGGCTGCACCTAACAATGTACTGCCTATAGCATGGAGACAGTGAAGGGAGCATGATGCACTGAAGCAGTTACTCGCCATGATGCAGTGTTTGCGAGTTACTCGCCATGATGCAGTGTTTGTGAGTTACTCGCCATGATGCCGTGTTTGCGAGTTACTCGCCATGATGCAGTGTTTGCGAGTTACTCGCCATGATGCAGTGTTTGTGAGTAAGTCACCAACACTGCATCACACTGATAAATGAAGCCGCCTTCGTAAGGGTCTCAAAGGCAATGAGAGAATGATTGTAATCCTGCGTTACCCTGCCTGTTATATATACTACCGGTAATTCACCAATATAATGAATGGAAAAATGACTCAGCCCTTCACCTATTGGTACCTTTTACCTCATGATACTTTTCAAAAGCCAGGGTGATTTTTTACAAGAATACCAGATCTTTCCTTCTTTTTTATGTATATATTACTTTTCCTAGTTCTCAATTAAATCTCATGAAAACAGAAGTACAATGAAAAAGAAACCTGTTTTGTTGGTTTCAGTTCTGATTATCAGAGTCGCGACATGAGTGTATTTATGCGACACTTGGTACCACTTCCAAAACATACAAGTTTACAGGCACTTTTGTAAACCATAGTGTCAGTCCCAAGTTATGTTTGAAACAGACAAAGAAGAGAATGTACATGAAACTAAATCCAGTCCTCTATAGAACCAGAATACCTAATCATGTCACCTGTCCTGTATAATAAGTCATCCTTGTGTGTATGTGTATATATATAATACACATATATACATATAAACACATGGTATTAAAGACAAGCTAATTATATATACTGGTTATATTCATTAACATGCACACCCCGATTCTTCCTCTGTCGGGCTTTGCACGCATGATGGTGATTGGCCCACAGAGATGGTGTTTTCATAGCCTATGTAGCCTGACAGAGGCATCATGGGCTTTGACGTCTTCAACTTGTGCGCCACGGTCATGAAAATGGCCTCCACATGGTCCGCCTCGCTGTCATCCTTAGCGGAAGTCTCAAATAAAGGCATGTTGTGTGCATCAGCGAATTTCTGCGCCATATTGGTGCTCACAGCAACCTTGTCCTTCATATCACATTTATTGCCGACCAGTATCCGCGGGATGTCTTTACCCAGGTTGTGTCGGTCACACTCGTCGATCCAAGCGGGCATGTTCTGGAAGGACACAACCTTGGTGACATCGTAGACAAAGACGACTGCATGCACATTGCGGTAATAGTGCGGGACCATGCTCTTACGAAAGCGCTCTTGTCCAGCTGTGTCCCATAGCTGTAACTGTAACAGGATAAAGACAAGTATTAGTAAAATTTAGTTTAATTCAATTTGGCTTACAGGTGAGTTTTCATGACAGTAACCATCAATTACAAACAAATGGAACTACAAATAGGAGCAAAGACTCCAGGAAGAAATCTCAATATACCGTAAAACATTACATATCAGCCAAGGCTTATAATATATATGTTTATAACACGGTTAGAGAGTTTTCAGTGCCGAAAATGGATAATATGAGTTCAAATATCTCGCGATAAAAGCACTCAAAATTCACCGCGAGCGGACAGCGGAGCGGACATCTTGAAACCTACCTTGACACGAAAGTAAATCCTCCATTTTTGAAGCTTATAGACCAAATATAGTGAAATACTTTGGACATAACATAGTTGAAACCTCATTCTAACTCCCTGTCGGGTAGATTACTTGATATTATGGCTGAATTTAACATAAAAAATTATTAAACTTTCGAATCGAGCGACTTGCCGTGCGTCTTCCCCATTCTGTCAACACTACAGGTGCTGCCGCCTGGTGTGTACAGAATGGATTATATTTTAGACTGGCGCAGCTCTGTCTCGATGTGTTCGCAGTAGTAGGCCTATGAATGTGGAACTTTGAGGAGCTCGCCAGCTTAACCATACGACAACATGAAACCAAGATGGCGGAGGGCCGTCTTGTCGACTCGCATAAGAAATGAATGGATTATATCATTTTTAAAGGTAAATACTTAGAATTAATGGTGGAAACCGTGTTATAAGGGCAATATATAATGAATAGACTTGCACTCATTGGCTTGAGGGGTTTCATAGAAGCATTTGCCTACGGCTCATGCTTCTATCACCCCCAGAAGCCAACTCGTGCAAGTCTATTCATTATATATTACTTCCATACAAATCAGATGGACAGTAAGGCTTGTAGAACCTTCTAAAAGCCAGGGTATGGAGAATAGGCGAGGTACATTTCTGTAATAGTTTTTGGGCATTGGAGAATTATTGGGTAATTTAGATTAAACTATAAGCCTAACTCCAGGGGGAGACTAAGGCTGGGGATGATTGAAGATGGCCAATTCTGTAAAGTCTACATAGTGGAAACAAGACAGACTCTTTCAACTATAATTAATACTTATATTGTCCACAAATGGTACAAAGCCTCAAATACAATATGATAGTCACAAGTCAGCAGTAATAATGTAATAATCCTGACCCTGCACAAACCACCCACCAAAAATGGAGCTCTATGGCTTACCTTCCTGGCTGACTGGTCTCTGGTGCAAAAAGTGACCAGTGGTCAGTTACACAGTCCCCACCAGCCTGCCTGCCTAGGTCACATAACCTCCAGCCCTACAGGTGGAGCCACAAGAGGGTGATGTAGTGTTACCCGGTGGTAGGGGTTCCTGTTACACCCTCCCTTCCTTAACCTTTTGCTCGTCCTCGAGCAAACCAAAACCCTAATTCTACTACATCATAAACTAAAGACTACTGACAAGTGACTATATCCACAATGAAATGAAGGTACATCGAAGTAGGTTACAAAGGTGTCCACATCAAGATACGATGTCCAGAAGCCCGGCCACTTGTCTCCGCTGGGGCGTTTCGCACTGGTGCCTCCCTGTCCTGAGCGTCTTGACTGACGAGATCCGCTGAAACCAATTTGGTTATTATTCATACAGTTACACTGAAAATAGGCCTAAAACAGAATACATCGAAGTACAGTTACAGAGATGTCCACATCAAGATTCGACGTCCAGAAGCCTGGCCACATTTCTCCGGCCAGGGCGCCTCGTACCGCAGGACTCTATTGGTGTTTCTTCGTCCTGAGTTTCGAACCGCGATATTTGCTCTGGGAGACGAGTTCTGCTTATCATGTCAGATGGACTGGTCATGCTCATTATAACGCTTATCGCTCCGCCTGTCATATAGCATTGCATTGTGTTGGTTAGTGTGCCGATCATCATATTGATCATCGTCACGTTCGACCCGCTGATCACCATGTCCGTTGCTGTGTCGCCCAGAATTGGGCTCATGATGCCACTGGCTACCTCTATCACCATGTCCCCCATCAACATTTTGATGGGGATACATCAGACCATGTTGCCCCTGGCGGCCAGCCCTCATATAACTTGGGTAGAAATCCTGTTGCTGGTTAGGTGTCGCCGAGCAGGACGCATTCGGGCGGGGGTACCGATCTGCCATTGTGGGACCTAGCGCCAATGGAATTGGAGGGATGTGGGGAGAAAGCAAAGTATCAAGTCAACAAACCAGGACAATGATCCTGTTTTCAGAGAACATGTCTTTTTTTTTAAAAAAAAAAAAAGGATATGTTTGATTCTACAATGATTTAGCTGTCTTCCTTCCTGTCCACACCTTGGATGAATGGCAGCACTGGAATCAACTTGGGTTAGACAGCAGTGCAAAGAGGGTATTGGATAGGGGGGTTCCCTGGTCTAAGATGAGTGTATATCTGTAACACTCTAAAATTGCATTTTGTATAAACCTTAACCAGTAGTCAATGAACAAATTATCAATCAGTGCAGGTATACTTGAACAATAATGATCATAAGATTCGGTTAACCAATACCATGAGATATCCAATATAAGATAGTCACTACTCTCAGAATGAATGTACAAGTAAAAGAATGAAAAATTGACAATTGCTGGACACAGTCTTAATCAGTCATGAGACTGACAGCCATAGACCATTCTTGGTGGGCTGCCTAATGTAGTGCTGACTCTGACTCTTGTGACTATTAAACCATTAGAAGATTGACAAGTGAAAACAGTTTGGCCGACACCAGCTTAAACCTGATACAGAACCAAAAATCTTGGCCCTTTTTAGGTATTCAGGCTTATATTTATCATGGCCCCAACCCTCTGTGATAAGGGGTAGATCAGGACTGGGCAGAATGCCAATCCCCCTATGTACAAAGTGTGACTCTTGAACCGTCATGGGCCAATTTATAACTGCATATCACTTGGAATTTCAGAGTAAATTTTTTTTCAAATTGCTAAAATGGATACTAATAGGGTGATATCCCTCTCCTCCTTGACCTAGTACTGATGCAAATCCATACCTTTATTCTCTGAATTGTTAATTTAGTGTATCAAGAGATTAAACAGATAGAGAAATGATGATAATTATTGAACAATAAATCTTCCAAAAGCTACTACTTATACTATATGACTTTAAATGGCGTTATCTATCAACCCCACTGAAGTCGGTCCTATTTCACCCCAACGATTTTTAAAAATCCACTGCTTTCTACAACATATAAACACTCGGATTCCACCCAGCTTAAAGCTAGTTTTACGTAATTCTGGAACGTTTTAGAGCAAAATATTTAACTAGAGTTTATGGTCAGTATCTATGAGCCAGTGAGGGGGGTGGGCATCTCCCGACCCACCTTACAGCCGCCACTGGCGTGATATAGAGAGCCCACTGAAGTAGAGATTGTGGGGGGGGGGCAAGGGCGGATGGAGCGACACCTAAGGTGAGGATGCGTTTATGACCGTTTGGCAGGAGGTTATTTTAATATTTAGTGGCGGTTCTAAGCCTAAAAGGAGAACGTTGTTTGGCTGTAACGGCCACTAATAGGCGGCAAAGTGTGTGTCTCTGTTAACCCTGGAGGAATGGTTTTCCATATGGCGCCAAAATGCACATCTAGGAGAATGAACACAGAGAAATCTTTTCTTTTTTTTTTTTATTTCCCCACCTTCTAAATTTCCAGGCAGTCCACTTGGAATTTCAGGGACAGAGTTCCTCAAATCAATGTACTAAATACCCTGCCCTAAGAGTATGTGATCCCTAATGATTCCGCGTTGGATTGCACGGGGCAAAGGGGGCAGGGTGTTGCGGGGGGGGGGGGGGTGACGTGGATGCGGCAGGAGGTGGAATCATTCTGCACCTACGTCATATATTATATATGGGATAGAGCGACTTTTACAGACCTCACTATGGGGGCAAAACACAAGATGTTATCTTAAGACTTACTAATCTTTAACCCTTACATGCTCAGAATAGCAAAAGTGCGCTCTTAACCATCTATGTATGTTTAACAGACCATCATAGGTTTAATAATAATCATATTAAGATGGTCTTGACACCGGCAGATTTAGAATGCCAAGAGCTTTCCAACGATACCAGATTTGTTATGGTGCAATGAGTATGTAATCATCAGTAGGCACTAATGCAGAAAATAATGAATTAAATGTAGCTTAAAATGCATGAAAAGTGCGCGCTCTGGCCATGAGAAAAACAGAAAAAAAATACAGAAAAATCACTAAATTCATAAGAATATTGATAAAAATACTAAAAATATTGATGATTATCTGGGCACTTCTATTAAATCAGCCCTTTCAACTTATTGTGCCATAATCATTTCCTACTTATTCATGTAATATTCTAACATATGCTTCATATTACATTTTCTGAAAGCTATTGTATTATCCTTTCTGTTGTCATTTAAATCAGTAGTTTATTCTGAACATGTTAAAGTTTATAGCCTATACAATGTCAAGTTTGTCGAATAAATCAGTTTCTCAAAATAATTCTGGGCACCCAAAGGGTTAATTGACAGCAAGGTGGGTGTCTCCCTTCCAAACCCTGCCTCCTGGCGGCAGAGGGACAAACTTTCCCACCTGCAGGTGGGGGGGGGCAGGGAGGCAGGGGGTGCTGGTAGGCGGGAGGTATTATTTCACCCAGATAATCTTAAAAAGATAGCCACACTGTACCCTATGTTAGACTTTGTATCTCACCCAGTTGAAACCGAATTTCACGTGATTTAATTCAAATGAAACGATGACAAAGGTGGGTTCTTGGTGGACGCTGATCCCTGTGTCCCTGTGGGGGTGGACAGAGTAACTCCTGTCACCACTAGGGGAGGGGTAGGGGAGGGCTAGACGACACAGGCGGCATTACTGTCGTCAAGATGTTGTTTCAGGCTAACGGCCGCTGGGTGGCACCTGACAGGATGTTATATCAAGATTTACTGATCCTTAATTAGCGGCAATGTGTGCGTCTCTGTTAACCCTTGAGTAACGGTTATTCAGATGGCACCAATGGATGCGGGAGGGTGGGGGGGGATGGGGACAGGATGTTATCTTAAGGTTTATTGGCACCAAAGCCACGTCTCTACTCCTCAAGGGAAGGAATGTTGTTTTAGATGTAACGGCCGCTAATTGGCAGCAAAGCGTGTGTCCGTGACGTTTGGGGCTGGGGGCAAGATGTTATCTTAAGGTTTACTAATCCTTAATCGGGCTACACCCTCACGAATTTTACGGCCGTTTCTGCCGCGATTTTTAGGCCCAATTCACCTGGAATTACTGGTGCAAAAGTTCCTAAATTATACTCTTGAATAATTATGCCAAATATTGGTATAATCGCAGGGCATAGCCCATCAAATTTTTATGGCCATTTCTATCGTGATTTATGAACTAGAAACATAGCATAAACCTGGGTGTTCCACAGACAATTATCCATTTAAGTATGCACAATGTTTTTCAAAGGACTTGAGGATGAAAAATGCGATAGAATGCTAGGGATATGGCCAGGATTCACTTAGAAGGGGGGGCATCAAAAACGCGAATTGTATGGGCGTTCCTGCCGTGATTTTTAACCCCCTTTAACTAGTAATGTAAACCTGGCAGATCAATGTGAATTTGACCAAAGAATAACCAGCATGTATACTGGCTCACTTTAACCAACTGATGGTGATTTTCGCATGGAATGTAGGAGGAATTTAGACAATAATGTTTGGGGGGGGGGGGTCGGGGCTACATATAACACAGGAGAGGCAAGAGAGAAATACTACTAAATGACAACAAATGGAATCTTTTGGTAACTATGGTTACCAGACTTGACCAACAAATACCATGTCCTTAACTGATGAGTTTTCAGAAAATGCAATGCAGGGCCCAAATCAAAAGAAGATGAAAATAACACATAGCCTTATCAAAACGTGATACAATTGTGAAATTATGTAAAATCTTCAAATAATTCTGGGCACCAAAGGGTTAATTGGCGGCAACTGTGTGTGTCTCCCGACGTGTCTGGGGCCACTTAAAGGGGCAGCGTTTTTCCGACCATCACTCCCGTGATCCTCACATGCCAATCCCAGACACCCAAGTTAATTATCAGCAGTTTCCAAAAATGAAATACAGAAAGGCCTTACCCGAGAATAGGTACCAAACTTATTACAAGGAAATATCAAAAGAAACAAAGGATTCTGTCAGGTTTCCTCCAGCGTCTGACATCCAATCCAATATAACCTCACCAACAATACCAACCTAACACTGACTCTATCTTCCTCAAAATAAATGTTCTACCAAGACAAGCCTTGATCACCTGAACTGACTAATGTAAAGATACCTTAGGAAATGTTTGTGAACAATTCTGGTAAATGAAATTACAGTTAAAGCAGTCTGATATTACTTAACAATTTAGATGTAGGGTCCAGGAGTGGGAGACAAAGAGAATAAATCTCTGCCTCCCAGAATTCCTAGAATTCTGGGAATTCCAGGAATTCTATCCCACTTCTGACACCAGTGTAATAGTTTTTGGGCATTGGAGAATTATTGGGTAATTTAGATTAAACTATAAGCCTAACTCCAGGGGGAGACTAAGGCTGGGGATGATTGAAGATGGCCAATTCTGTAAAGTCTACATAGTGGAAACAAGACAGACTCTTTCAACTATAATTAATACTTATATTGTCCACAAATGGTACAAAGCCTCAAATACAATATGATAGTCACAAGTCAGCAGTAATAATGTAATAATCCTGACCCTGCACAAACCACCCACCAAAAATGGAGCTCTATGGCTTACCTTCCTGGCTGACTGGTCTCTGGTGCAAAAAGTGACCAGTGGTCAGTTACACAGTCCCCACCAGCCTGCCTGCCTAGGTCACATGACCTCCAGCCCTACAGGTGGAGCCACAAGAGGGTGATGTAGTGTTACCCGGTGGTAGGGGTTCCTGTTACATTTCTACCTCAGTATCTCGCATACAAAGTATACATCATATATAAGACGCAACTTGTGTCGGTCACACTCGTCGATCCATGCGGGCATGTTCTGGAAGGACACAACATAACCCATAGGCGAGGTACATTTCTACATCAGTACCTCGCATACAAGGTATACATGGCATATATGATGCGACTCAGTTCATGCCAGACTTGCAAGGCACATCGGGGGGGGGGGGCTAATTTGGCTGATTGAAATCAAATTTGATTGACATTTAACTCACCAGGACACATGACTGTGGGGATGTTCTATAAGGCATACTTGTAGCTAGGGATTGCTTTTTAGCATTTACCGTAATCTCCCGCCTATAAGACGCGTCTTCTACGTCAAACAAAAGCCAACTGGGCCATTTAGACATTGCCAAAAGAGGGGGTGCGTCTTATAGGAGGGGTAAAATTACATTAGATTAGTACTAAACTGGTCCAAATCCTGCCCCAGGTGCGTCTTAGAGCTCTCCTTTCAACTCAGGGTGCGTCTTATGCGTGAGATGCGTCTTATAAGAGGGAGATTACGGTAAGTACTTAGGCCATTTAATTAAAATAACTTGGATTACGGATCCGCCACAGTTGTTTTTTTTGGTTTTTTTTTGCGAAATGAAAAAAAAAAATCGCCTCTGGCCGCTGGGATTTTTCGAGAAATCCTGAGAAAAAAAGGAAAAAGTCCATGTTCCCCTGCAAATAAGTGACATTTCCCCCCTTTTCTTCCTGTATACCTGTCAATCTTTGAGATCTGATTGTTGAAAGGTGACATTTGATGGCAAAAATTGTATTTTCCAAACCTTTCTTAATTTCAATTTTTTTGCTTCTTGCTGCTGGGATTTTTCAGGTGTGGTTTGGTACATTTTTTTTTGCCTCTGGCCGCCGAAATTCTCAGCTCAAAATGTCTGTAATCCAAGAACTCTAATCTCCTGCGTATAAGGCACATCCTTTGTATAAGACGCACCTAGAGCTTCAGAATGTGGTAAAAATGAAAAATTCATAACTTTTGTTCTGAATTCTTAAACTCTGGGGTGGACCAAGCTATAAGATCAAAATTCAAAAAGCTATGTATTTCATGGAACCCCCAGACCTTGGTGTCCCCCTTGTGGATCCAGGGAGAACTAAAACCCGCGTATATGACGCGTCTTATACGCGGGAGATTATGGTAATTATAGTAGCATGGCCTTATCTTTAGCAAATGATCCTCACCTATAAGGCGCAACTTTAACTTTGGCTTACCCTATAGCGCCAAATAGCTTTTTGTTTGTTTAGTTTTACGTCCGGGAGCCATCGAGGAACTCAGACATTCAAGGGTTTGTTTGTTTGTTTGTTTAGTTTTACGTCCGGGGGCCATCGAGGAACTCAGACATTCAAGAATTTTAAACTATTCAATAGTAATGGTAGGCTGCGGGCCTACCTCGGGTTTGCGCATATGAGTGGGTGTGTGTGTGTGTGCACGCGTGCATATATTTATGAGTCTGCTTGTAGCAGTGGGACACGGCTCGTAGTGGTGAAATGCCACTCGTGGCTCAAGGCCCCTCTTTATCGTGCTGCCTCACGCAGGTAACATGTCGCAAACTGTAGACACATCACCCGGTCGGTCACATTATCCTGACACCGACGGACCAGCCATTTTTCTTTTTTTTTTTTTTTTTTTTTTTTAAATTATATGTATGTATGATCTATATGTACTTATATAAGTTTGATTTTTTGAGGAAGTTCAGGAGTTCTTTTGTTTCTATTGTGTTGAAGACAGCTTTCAGTGTTGTTGCATTTTTAAGATATTTTCTTCTGTTGCTTGCAGTCCTTCGACAGTTGAGCAAGATATTCAAGGGTTCTCGGACATTAAGTCCTTTCTTTTCGGTTTGGACAGATATTTATAGGCTGCTTGCCCGACACAGCAGTGACCTTATCTATGAATGACTGAATCTATGAGATGAATGACCGAATCTATGAGGAGGGGTGAGGGGAAAACCGCTACCGGTGCTTCATTCCCCTACTCTTCTCGAAGGATAGCAAGTGTTCTTTAATTTGCCTGGTCCTATAGGCCGGGCCAGACAAACCACCGCCTTTGATCACTCAGACGTAATTCACTGAGGGGGAATCCCATGGCAAAAGACAACCATGTAAGCCCGGGCCCGCGCATATGGACACCAGTTGCCCACATGCTCACCCCAAGACGCAAGAAACCCAGAGTTTGTCGCCTTTTACGAATCTGGTATGCCCACTGTTAGTATGGAAGGAGATTTCTCCTTGTGGACTCCCAATGAAGTTATTCTGCTCCTCCATGCCCTCACATGAAGGTCCCCACACCACAGGGGGAGCGCAAAACAGCAGTCGATCCTCGCATAAGAACAGCTGGATTTATTTTTTACATGAGGTATTACGGTGGCTTCCTCAGCTAAACTGGCTGTATGACGGGGCGTGTACACTCACAATGAGTTGCAACCACGTATGACCGTTGCGCGGCTTCAGACCGGCTTAGTAGTCCCTATGATTGATCAGAAGGGCTGTAAGACCTGTAGTCCCACCTGATTGGTCGAGCAGTAAACAATTTACAGAACCTGGCTGTGATTGGTTGGGAACAGGAAGTGCAATTGCTAGTAACAGTCATGTTTCTTGCTCTGTTTTAATGTGGTGGTAGTGCTTGTCAGCCACAAGCAAGGGGAGGACCTCTAGTGTGGTGTGGATACACAAGGGGGCTCCACTGAGTGGCAGGCAGTTTGGCTTATATACATAAGGTATGGCCCAGTACCAGCTACAATGTGATAGTGTGCACATTACCTCCCAGAGGGGGTGGCAGTCAAATGGTGACTGGAGCTTTGAAAAGGCTAAGCCAAAATCTCAAAAGTGGATAATAAGGGTAATCCTTATTAAGGGGAGCACTTCCACTCATAGGGACATAAAGGGGGACACTCCAGTTTAAGTGCCCATACGTGGTTTCGACCTAACGTGGTCTCATTAGGCATTCCGTAGTGAGTTTTAAGAGTGGCCAATCCCAATTCCATGAGGTGGTAGGTAGAGTTGTTACAGGTTCAGGTCTAGCTCCCTGAGAATCAGGGTACTGGTCCTAGGAGGCAACGGTGATAATGATCAGTTGACACTCACAATAAACACTAGTGTTTGTAAATTTCTGTGATACCCCTGAAGAGGGGCGTTGAAAATTTTTTTTTGACGAGGCATTAAGGTGAGGTCAACCATATTTACTATCCATCGTATTCATACCCCATGGTGTCGGGGTCTTGAGTCTGTGTATCCATCTGTGTTCTACAGTGTTACGTAGGCTCCTGGCTCTTTCACTCCTGGGATGGCAGTAAATGAAGTCTAACACATAGACTTTGACATCAGTCTCGCCTTTGTGACCATCCCCATTAAAGTGGATGGGGACTTAATTTTTCCATCTCTTCTTCCTGATGTGGCTCAGGTGTTCTCCTATTCTCTCTCTCATCATTCTCAGGGTTTGTCCCACATATTGTTTGTTGCATTTTTTACACTCTATGCCATATATGATGTTAGAGCTCTTGCAAGTCACATTAGTTTTGGTGATGAACACTTCACCACTTTTCCTTGATTTGATCTTGCCAGATTTATCCAAGATTTTGCAGTATTTGCAATTTTTTTTTCTGCATCGGTTCCTGTCCTTGGTAGTTTACTTTGGGGCATTCTCCCCTGGCATATTATATCGTAGTTTTGACCTGACCAAATAGTCCTTGAGGTCTTTTGTAACCCCTCACTATTTTCGTATTGTATAGTTTCTTGGTAGTCTTTGACATGCCTAGAATTTCCTTGTTCTTATCGATTATGTCTGCCACTGGATTACCAGAGGGTTGGTAGGTAGTGATGAGGAACAGTTTATCTTCCCCTTCCTTGGTCTTCTTTTTGGCTCTGAGTTCTTCTCTCACCTTCTCATTTACTTTTGCTTTACAGTCCTTAAGGAGTTTAATCAGATAGCACTTCTCCAAGAAGTCTTTCATCTTCTTACTGACCTCACTCTCGTAGTCCTCGTCTCTATTACATATTCTCCTGAGATGAAGAAACTGTGAGTAAGGTAAGCTCCTCTTGGTGGATGGTGGGTGAGCTGATGAGTAGTTCAGATATGTGTTCACATCTGAGGGTTTATATATAGTGAGGTGTTTAGCCTCCTATTACTATCTACCTTCACCTTGTTATCTAGGAAGTTGATCTCTTCCTTGGATTGTTCCAGGGTGAATAAGATGCTATGGTGTTGTTCATTGAGCCATTTGTGCCATGTTTTGAGTTCTTCCTCCCCATGGTCCCAGATAAAAAAGACATCGTCTATATATCTGAGCCAGAGGGAGGGTTTCAATACACTTTTTTCAAGGAGGTCTTCCTCTAGGGATTCCATGAAAAGGTTTGCATATGAAGGGTGAGTAAGTAAGTAATAGATGTTTAAAGCCATTTCAACAGATAAGGTCATATTCATGGCGAGAACTTCATTACACAGTTTTACAGGAATGTGTAGGTGCCCACACATATGTGCACCACACACATCCAAGGGGATAGGAAAGATGAGATATAGACCCTTTTAAGTGGGCTAGGGAAGCCCGTGCATATGAAGGGGCCAACCCAGTGCCCATTGCTGTGCCGCTGTTCTGTAAATAGTGTTTCCCATTTGATTCTATGTTGTTCCTTTTCAGAACCAATTCCGCCAGACTACCAGACTTGATTGTGGGGCCTCACATTAGGTCCCCTGGTGTCTGATAGTTTTTTCAGAATGCATCTTAGGCCCTCATCGTTAGGGATGTTGGTGTACAGAGCTGTAACATCCATTGTACCTATGATGGCTCCAGGCGCAAGTTGTCCCTGTTCCTCTATCTTGTTAATGAAGTTGTTGCTGTCCCTTACATTTGATTTGATTTTAGGAACTAGGGGTTTGAGAAAGTTATCCACAAAGGCCGATATCTTCCCGGTGGCACAACCACCAGCTAAACTGGATTTCCACCTCATTTTCCTTTTACAGGTAGATATGCAGTTATTAATGCAATATAGCATAAATATGACAGCCCAAGGTTTGTATATTGACGATTATACCACTATTCTGCCACCTCCCTTACTGTTGTGCCCTCTCCTACCAGTGCCTTATGACAGCATATTTTTGTTTATACTTTTTCGAGGTCAAGTTGGACTTAGAATATTTTGGGAAATGCTGGTGGACATACAAATTCAGTCTCGCCATAGTTTCAATGTAAAAAATCGTCTTAACTCGTAGGAGTATTGAACCCGGCCGCAGTGGAGGTAAGTGAGGGGCTTAGCCATTATGCCACACTGAACGGTGAAGAAATCCAATGCAAAAGTAAATAAAATCTAACCTGTGGTCCTAGTCCTATGTTGGCACTCAGTTTTAGTCTTGATTCCAACCTTGTCATGTTATAATATCAAAATCCCAAGAAGTATTTGATCCATAGATGAGGAATGCGTGCTAATTTTCTCCATTCTGTTCAATATAAATAAGAATCCAATGATTCTTCTATCGTAAGTGAGTCACGGTGCAGCCATTCCCACCTGCCTCGTCGTCCGACTAAATTGTGTCAGTGGCCCGGATGTGGATATAGGTCAACTTCTCCTCATACGAGAAAGACGCTGAAAATGTCGGACCGGGTTGAATTGATTTTTCAAGCCGGTCAATTAAGCCTAAAAAAATTGTTGTGTTCAGTTAACAGGGTTGAAAAATAATTAGGGTAGGAAGGTAGGTAAATTTTTTTATTTTGGTGAATTTTTTTAGGCCGGCGGTAAATTTTCGTGCCTGCGCAACGTCGATTTGATGTGCGGGATTGTAAAAAAAAAAAACGAGTGTTGAAGCAATTGTTATCGCTGGTAACTCGGAAAGGAGCAGTTATTTTTGTATGAACGTGATTTAAATTGCATGCATTAGGTATATGATTATTTACCTAGACAGGGGAGTCCCATGTCCATTGTTGATTCTAAGAAAAACTTCTTGCATCTTGTCTGTCCCTCCACCCCATTTCCCTTTACCTACATGAGCGTTATAAATGTGCCCGTTCATGAAAAACACCTCAGTCTCCCCTGCTAAATAATGATCTGCAGTAGGTGACAGGATGTAGGTGACATCAGCACTGTTCTATAGAGGTGGTGCCTCCTGGTGGGTTATGAGTGAACTAGGCGCTTGCAGCTGGCTCATTTTTTAGCAGGGGGGGATACTGGATGTACTTAACATAGGTGGACCAAGTATCAGAAAATCTGTCGCCTACAATATATCATATCTATATTGAGTGTCAGAATAATGCTATTATACAGTTATATACTGCTACTTTTAAATTGGAACCAACCAAGAAGAAAACACTATGGGATGGCATATTCATCTCCCATTGCCCCTTCGCTGGAAACACCTCAGTTTCCCCCTACTAAATAATGAACAATGAGAACACCATCCTGCTGAAAAGGGTGGGAAAAACCTGTCACCCAAAATGTCACCCCCATAGAAAAGCATTGAGTGCACCAAGTGTCTAAGTTGGACTTCAGGTGACCTACTTTTTTTCAAACCTACATTTTACAAAGATTAGAATCTTATAAGGCCACACCAAAAAAAAAAGTTGGTCTATGGATTTTGGTTTTGAAAAAATGGTGCGAGCGAGCGATTTTTTTTTAAAGAAATTTTTGGCATCCAATGGATTCCTTGCTGGGAAATTGAGGCGAGCGAACAATTTTTTTTTTTTTTTAATTTTGCCAAACATCACAAAGATAAAACTTGTAGAAACTGAAGCGAGCAAAACCCGTAGACAAGATTTTTTTCAAAGAAAAAAAAAATTTGTATTTCCGAAAATTTGGAGAGGGCGATCTGTAGACCAACTAATTCTTTTGGTGTGGCCTAAGAGGTAAATATACTTCCATGATCTTGAACATGTACACTATCACATGACAGGTTTCATTTCATCTCATATTTGATGGTTTTGATGTAATTTGAAGGTAAACTCAACCACCTCTTCTCAGAAATGCTCATTTCTGGTCTTAAAAATTTCCCCAGCCCCTACCTGTCTCTTAAAACTCGGCTTTCCAAGTTAAAAAAAACACTTTAATGTCACAATAAGTGCTAAAATATAAGATTTTCCCCAAAAATGCCCATAAAAAATGTAGGGTAGGGCCAAAAAATTAGGGTAGGTAGCGTTATTGCCTGAACACAACACTTTCGCTCTGCACACAAGGTGACCTGCTAAAGAGGTATAGGAGGACAAGATGGCTCTGTACACAGGGTGATCTGCTACAGAGGTATAGGGGGACAAAATGGATCTGTACACAGGGCGACCAGCTACAGAGGTATATGTGGACAAGTTGGCGGAAAACACAGAGGGATCTATACCATATTATAGATAAAGAGTGCTATATACGTAAGCCTCCCCTGTGTATACTTAAAACTAAAAACAAATGGCCGTTAAGCCTCCACCACTGTGTGTATGGAAATCGATAACATGCCTGGCTGAAGTACCATAGGGATGTCAAGTAGGTCAACTATACCGGCCTCTCTTTATGGTATGTTTTCTTCTTATGATATTTTTTTTGTTGAGTTTACACTAAAGTGCCATACGTGCTCGTATGGAGATAGCTCAGGTCAGCTGGGTCAGGGTGATAGAATCGCGACTGAATGTGAACGGGATGGGAAGGAAGAGAGGTAGGGAGGAAAGTGGTAGGGGTGGCTGAGAGGGTGAAGACAGGAAGGGAAGGGACTTGAGAAAGTAGAGGAAAAAAGAAAAGTGAAGACAGGGAAGGGAAAAGAGGGGAGAAAAGGTCAGAAGTGCCGCCCCCTAGTCTATACCCCGTAAAAGTGGGCCTTAGTATAGGACCTCCCCTCCCCCCAACGACCACCCCTCCTGGATTCTCCCCTGGATGGAAAGGGATGGGGGAAAATATCTGATGATAAGTCAGGAGCATGCAATACAAATTATTGAAGGCAATGTGTATTTCGTACTAGAAAAGCTCCGCTTTTTACTGTTCGTTTACCAACATTATTAGGATTACGAAATAGTATGTGCTTTCAATATGAATAGAAACAAATTTTTGATTTCTTTCTGATTTGTAATGCACATTGTTTTAGGGGTCTTGATTTTTTTTCTGATAAGGGATTGAGTGATCATTTTTAACAAGAGTGGTGGGTGGGGGGGGGGTGAAATTCCAACCGCGGGGCACAATTTTTTTTCAGCCCGCACCTCGGATCTGAATTTTTTCTTCCCCCCTTTTATTTTCTTTAGGGAGTGATCATTTTTTTAACAACAGGGTGGGTTTGACGGGGGGGGTCAGAATTTTTTCAACCCCTTGACCAGGGGGGGGGGTCAAAATAATTTCACCAGTTTCCAACGAAAAAGCCTGCATTATTTGTGCAAAACAGAAAAAAAACTTGGCATATCACCAGCCCCCCCCCCCCCCCCGTTGTTAAACAATCACTCCCTTAGTACATCCCCCCCTTTTATTTTCTTTAGTAGCAAGTAGGTTTTTTTAACTGTCAGAGATGTCAGTTGGGTATTGGCTCAACCTCTGAAAATATTTGGGTGTTTTGCTCTCCCAATGTATTATGCTATAAAAAGCACCCATTTTGTCTTCCTTTCAACCTATTCCCCTCACTCAAAACCATTAAAACCTCTCTGGAGTGGATGGTCATAGAAATACAATTAAAAACACTGCATTAGAATTTCAGCTAATCAGCAGCCAGCTTAGATTCATGTCCTCTGAAAAGAGATTTCAGAGATCCTCTGATCTCTGAAAGGTGGTTTGTCTAGAAAAAGCTAGAGGGCAGCACAAAGCATGCTTAATTCCACCTGCTGAAGCCTGAATTATGCTCAGCCTTAGGTTCCCTAGAAGTAGAAGGGCATGTTGTAAGGGTGTATCTATGATTTATGTAATTCTCTCTATCCATATTATCATCACAATTGGGAAGAAGCCTCAGAGATGTCTGATTTTTAGGAAAGTTTGAACATCTGAAAATAGATGGACCTCTGAAGGTCTGACATCTCTGTATTAACTCAATTGAATCTAAATTCTTTTTTTCCAAACCCACCAACTCCCGACCCCTGCTGTTAAAAATTTAGCACTCCCTGAAGACCCCAAACTTGGCCTAAAGGTGTGCATGGGTTGAGAAAGGGGTTTTATGTCATGGCTGATACGAACGTCACTATAGATAAGTACTGAAACGGCCGTATTCAATGGGAGGCATTAAATACAATGGGTTTGTATTCAATGGGTGTCTGCCATCTTGGATTTGAACAGATCTGAGCTGTTTTTCTTTATTTAAAAGCAAAATAACCCCCTAGGCCACGACATAAATGCAAATGTCCACTTCCATGGGATTTTTTACATCGTATTCCCAGTCCCACCTCGGGGAATACAATGTAAAAATATCCCATGGTCGTGGACATTTGCTTATTTATGTCAAGGTGAATATCGTAGTTCCATAGAGAAAGCACTGAACCCCCGTATTGCACCCCTGCGTTGAATAACCCGCTGGAAATCCGCACGATGACGTCATAGGTCCACCGCGCATGCGCAGCATTTTTGAAACGTAAACATTCAAAATGGCAGCGGTCAGGATTTCGCGACGAAGACGGGTAAATAAGGGTTTAATTTCAATCTTATTGATGAAATATTGATTAATTATCAACCCAAACACCTTGACATAAATGTTAAGATGAACTCTGACCAGTTTGAGCTTCCTGTTTCTTCACTCGCGTGTCCTGCCCGCTCCGCACTCGGCCTACCGGCCTCGTGCGGAACGGGCAGGACACGCTTGTGAAGAAACGGTCAGCTCAAACTGCTCATCGTTCACCTTTACCATTATATCTACTGTATTTGAGTTCAACTGCACCTGTGCTTAAAAAAATTCAAGTACGGTACCCGTGACTACATGGACCATAGCTTACCGGGTACCTGCAGTAAATAAATAGGCAAATGTCCACGACCAGTGAATAATTTTGCATCGTACTGCCCGAGGTGAGTCTACCCGTATTCAACGACACCATATCCCCGATTTTCCGGAAAATCGTGTCGTACTTCTTATCTTCCTACGACCAGTCTGACCAGCCCTTCAGGCGACCGCAGACGGGCCAGACTCGATCGGTATGGACAATAATAGTATGGTCCTGATCCGATCGGGAAGATCAAACATGTTTGATATTGACCGACTGGATCGGACGTCCGCGCAGACACTCCCGATCATCTGGATCGGCCGATCAAGTCGGGCCCGTCTGCAGTCAGCTTGACCCCACCCCACCCCCAAAAGACAAACAGCAGCCCCTCCCCCACCAGCCAGTGCCACTTTAAAAGCCCCAATTCCATGCACTACTCACACTTTGTTTATCTATCGTTTGAGCTCGGGTTTGAGCTTTTTGTTCCACCATTCCTCCCTTCTAAACTACAAGACCAATACCTTTATAGTTTCGGAGTCCACTTCTATTTGCTTTTCCCTGAAGTCAACTCCTATTGTAGCTTCTGTCATCCCTGGGAAAGCCCCTCCACAGAAGCGAAATGTGAGGCAGGTTTTCCCCACATTGGAGTCTCCGATGACGATGATTTTGAAGATTCTCCTCTGGACATGTTTTTCGATAGAGGCCGTGGAGGCTTCCAGAGAAGCGGCATTACTCATAGCGTTCTTGATGTGTATCCTCTATATGTGAAATACTTCAGGGATACTTTGGTAGATATCAGGACGGTATTTGAAGTGGGTAATTTGTTTGACAGTGACTTACATCACCGCTGTCTGTCAGTCTCACGTCACGGCAACTTGCAGGCCACCATATTTGTTTGGGTGCAGAGGAAGGGAGCGGTTAGTTTATACATCGACCTGCATCTATTTCCCGCGCGCTAGCTGCACCGCGCACGGAAGTACCGTAGTACACTGGGGGTGCTAACATGGGCTTGTGAGCACTTTTTTAACCACTGATGTTTGGAATTTCGTGATTCTTTCAACTGCATCACACAGCCCAATTTGTCTGCTTTCTAATTCACCCAATTTGGGAAGCAGATGGCTGAAATTGAATATTTTAGGGCACTTTTTCCAAAGCCATCCTAGTCTGTACGTGCCAGACTGTATCACGGCGCTCTGGCTTGTTTACACTTTACAGTCTGGTCCACTTGGTGGGAAAAAGGCACTGAAGGGGTTCACCGCTTCAGGGTCACACTTTTTCGGCCACTTATACTCGGAATTTCTCAAAAATTTCAAGTGCACTGGATAGTCCAACTTGTCTAGATTAAAAACCACTTGGTTTGAAAGCTGGATGGCGGATATATTTTACAGCACCTTTTCCAAAGCCATTCAAATCTCAGCCACCCATTCGCGCCCAGTAGTATTCCTCAGTGGCTTCTTCAAGGGAAGTGGGTCCAACGATAAGTCGGACTCGCGCCGACGAAAGCCATCCTGATTCTGCATGTGCTAATTCCAGACTGGCCCAATGACCATAGTCAGCCTTTGATAGGCTGACTTTCTGTCACTGGTGACAAGTCAGCCTATCAATGTGCTGACCATGATATAAGAGTTTCCTCCACTTTTGAACGACAGCTTTTCTGATCTCTCATGGAGGAACAAAGATGAGAGTTTAAGAACGGAGATGAGAGTTCAGGAACTGGTCTAAGAATTTCGGCCTCTCTTATTTTTTTAGGTTTTGGAAATTTATTAAGTAGAACTGTTCATAAGTTATAAAATTCTATTTTATGGGGGTCAAATCCATTTTACTACACACAGTTATGTCGAAACCCGAGTCACTTTCCAGCATAGTAGAGAAAAGTCAAAAATGTGTGTGTCCCCCTGCCCCACAGCCTCCAGATACCACCCCATTCAAAAAGACCCACCAACCTTGCGAACTACTCTGCTGTTGAGTTCTAGCGTCGACTGTACCGCCACTCACGTGAAATAAAGTTCCTTCCTGTCTTCGACAATGGTATCATAAGTTCTAACCTATTGATAATGATCTCAATCAAGTATAATTTTGCAACATATACAGGTTGGATTACATTGGGCCTCGAAGATCATATTGTGTCTTTAGGAGGACCGATACAAAAAAAAATAAACATGATTTAACCATAAAACCTCCACTATCTTAATTAGAGTATTTCCATGGGAAAAGTCCCGGGGGGCACTCTCTATGTAATGTATACATATATGTGCAGCTGGCAAGGGTACTTTTTCAAGGAAAAGTCCCTAGCAAGCCTCCTGTTTCAGCCACAAATGTCCCTAGCAAGCCTCCTGTTTCAGCCACAAATGTCCCTAGCAAGGGTCAACTTTCAGCAAAATACCCGATTAAGCGGGAAATTTCAGAATTTTCCTTGAGATCAGCACAGTTTTCATAAAAATAGCATGAACCAAATTCAATCTTCTCCCCAATCAGTGTAAATTTAAGACATTTTGAAATAAATCTAGGATTGTTGAGTCAAAAGTGCCCTAGCAAGGGTAGGCTTTCGAAGAAAAAAAACGCAAACGAGTGCCCTAGCAAGGGTAAGGGTTGTCATGGGTTCAGCCACACACCCATATAAAAAAAAATTGAAGTGCCCCCCGGGGGTCAAGTCTTTTATTGTCTAATGGCGGGGGGCTTGTTAGGGACGAATCATTTATTGCCATGTGTGGGGGGCCTTGTTAGATATGGGGGGGCATTTTGAAAAAGAGTCCCTTGGTTGGGGGTAGGGCAAAACCTAATAAACCATCGGGGGGGGGGGGGTAAAACCATATAAGGGCAATTCAAGTACATTTGTGTACTCGACTTGATGTCTCATTCCACACACATATACTACATGTATTTGGCTAGAGGGGTCATTTTTCCAAATCGGTTTATGGGTGGGAGGGATGGGGGTCGGGAAACGAATTGCCTATACAGAGGTGCAAATGACTAGGACACTCTATCACAGTCTCAACAGTTTAGTATCTCTAAGATATAGTTAAGCCTATACAAGTCATTGAATGTACGTCTAACAGAGCTAGGTGAGTCATTAGAATAATATGTATATATATATATATATATATATATATATATATATATATATATATATATATATATATATATATCCTCTCCCTGTTTGTATCCTACTCACGTCTTGCATGTCATCAAATAACTATATCTTCTTTCCTTGGTAATCTCTATACTCCAAAGAATTAAGTCGATGTAGTCATAACAGATGTTAAGCTGACATGCCAAGTTTTTTTTCTGTTTTGCACAAATAATGCTGAAAATCTGCCCACCTTGCCTTTGCCTAAAAACGTATTCCTGCTTGAATTGTATATTATATTCTAACATAAATGATTACTTAACTATGACATATTGGTGTAAAAGTCCCTTGATTTTGGCCAACTGTTTAATCGGTATCTACTTGAACTGTTACTACACATCATGTATGTGTTTTTGTTTATTCACGATGATACTACACTTTTTGACTCCTAATGAAAAGGATCATGTATCAATTGTTGTCAAATAAAGCTTTCCAAACTCAACTCAAACTGTCCGCAAAAATCCATCTAACCCCCCCCCCCCCTAGCTGACAACACTGTTGCGAAGGTGTTTTGAAATTAAACATGTTTAGGGTGATATTGTGCATGACATGACATTTATTGATGTTGTAAACACAATATTGGACATTTTCCAGCATCTAAGCACCATAGTGTTTAGAAGACCCCTCTTAATCCCTTGATATTTAATCCCACCTCAGTGGTAACCTAGGCAACCAATCTCTGGGACAGTGATGGGTGTCACTTATTTGGACATCTGGCGGTTAATCCCATTGGGGGCAGGCTAACTTATGGTGGCATCTCTATATATTGGTATCAAATTACATACAGACTATTAAGTTAGTCCCCATCTACCCATATATGCTGTCAGTCTTAGGCAGTCCACCACAGACACAGGGAGGGGAAACTGTCATATAGGGAACAGACCCATTGCTAGTAACAAAAAAAAAATAGCTAGGTGGCTCATGTAGTCGGGGGCTAGATCAGCAGTTGGCCTCTTTGTACAGTTTACTTTGGTTGGCCCTTCGAAATAGTCTATATGAAGCTATATTCTAAAGATCTATACCTTTGGATAGAAAATGATTTAAACTTAAACAATATACACTTTATATCGACTTAGTACTTTAAATACAAGAGAAATTCCCATTGTTTTCTATGGGTGGAGGGGAAGATAAGAGATTACCCACAACCCTCTGCCAGATCCAAAATGGCCGTCGGGGGCCAGTTACATAACTGATTTTAAGATGGCCACCTCCATACAGGAATGGCTCTGTTCCCTAGAGGCCTACTGGACTTGGGGTTTTCTATACATAGGGACTGTTACATAGTAGGTAAGTTTCTCTTATAGTTTTATTTGGAAACATCCTAACCCAATACATAATTGGAATTGCTCTCTAAAAATATTCCAGACGAATACTCAAAAAGTAACCAATTAATATAAAAACTCCATCACAACTTGAAACTAAATGTCTTCTATCTTTTCAGGCTCCTTTGTTGAGATAAATCCCCAACCACAGAATCACCAACTACAATGGATTACCATCTACATTCTGGAAGGATGAATTATTCTATTAGATTTAATACTTCTAAGTGATGTTTCTCCCAGTCCTAAATAAAAGCAAAATACCTAAACAAATTATGTCTAAACACAATTATAATCTAAACACATCAGACCCTAAACACTAGCTTCTTCTAAACACTTTCTATCTAAACACCTTCGATTCTAAACATGTTTAGGGTCTAAACGCATTCCAAAAAGTGGGACAACATTGTGTTTAGGAATGTGTTTAGATTCTAAACACCTGTTCTTAGAGTGAAGAAATGACTCGTCCCGTATAGATATAGGGGATTTCAATTTGAAAAAGATCTTCTTAAGATTTAGCCTTTTATTAGGCAATGGGAAGTCAGGTCACAGTTTACCGTCCAAGCTATCTTCAAAAGTGATGATGCTTTTTTTCATGATTCATTATAGGCCTATATCAACCAGCACAATGATATGGGTCTAGTTTGTAGGTACCGTAATCTCCCGCGTATAAGGCGCGCCTTATACGGGGGGTTTTAGTTCTCATTGCAACCACAAGGGGGACTCCAAGACCTTCCTTTTGATATGTTACATGCCCCCTTAGCCATAACAGGATATATGGGGGCCTAGGGGGGTCTATGGGGCCCAAGTTACACATAGGTCTTTGAATTTTGAAAATTCATTCAGTAGAACCAAAGTTATGAATTTTTCATTTTTTTGAGAATTTTCCAAAACTATAGGTGCGCCTTATACGCGGGCTGCGCCTTATACGCGGGAGATTACGGTAATGATGTTGAGTGCATTCCTTGCATTGTATGCCCTAATTTGATACCAAATAGCCTATGCACCCCTTTGGTCATTACTATCACAGACCTGAATTTTTTTTTTTTTTAATAATGATAATAACTTCTCATGTCGCCACTTCAAATACATGCGAGAGGTTGACGGTAAACTGTAATTTGAATTCCCTTGGCCTTAGCAAAATAAGCCAGCACGCTAAGATCACCATAGCTATCGGAACGCGCACCTGCTGCGGGCACCTGCGAGTGAGCACGCGGGAAGGACGCTACTCTGTTGCGCCATCTGGTGGGTCCTCTAGTGAATCAGGACGTAAAATAATTTATGATCCCTTAACAGGGGTAAATGTTAAGCTATTATTTGTATAATTCAATTTTATCACATATCATTGAAGGCTTTGACCTGCTTTTAGAAGAGACTGAAAAGTTTAAGTTATTTTAGCATATATTGAAAGATCTGTGTTTGATAGTTGGATCTCGTAGCCACGAGTAGCCGAGATCATTGTACATCGCCATATTGGGGTTTCTACCACGAGGTTTGGTAGAATTAAGTCATTTTTAGCCTCTTCACCGTGACAAGAATTTGTCACGGAAAAGGCTCAAAATGCCGACAAATAATCCTTTGCCACCCAAGGAGAATGCTCTATTCAAAAGAATTCTGGTAAGCCTTTATTTTCATCGTCAAATTTGGTCTTATAATGTGGGTCATGAAGCCGGTCCGTCGCTACTGCCGCAGTCGCGCCGGTGGGACTCCCTCTCCTCTCGAGTCAAGAAAACCCGACAATTTCGCTGAATGTCATATTATTGCCCCGAAATCAACCCTAAATACGAAATAATTGTTTGATCCAGTAAAACAGGATATAGTGATGTGTGTAGAATACGTATGATGGTTGGGTACATTACTTGAAAATGACTGAAGGTGCCTTTCCAGCACAGATTTTATGTGTATTCGAGCTTTGCCTTTGGTTTGGCTTTTGACAGCCGTCAGTTCATGATTTTGACACGCCTAGAATGGTTGTTTGGGTTGTCAGATCATTGTTTGAGGAAGATGGGTTTCATCTGGATATGAATAAATTGAACAGAAATACATACAACCAGGCAGGGCATGCCTAGCAACACAATGCTATCATGATAATCATAATGATAGGTCAGTAGGCATACATCCCATGCTCAATGTCTATACATAAATACTTTTGTGCAGATGAACTGTCACAAGACTCATAATGATAAGAGTTAAGACTGCAGAGTCATTAACTTGATAAAGTGTCACCTAGTCCTAGAGTAGACTAGGTAGAGAGAGATCGTTGAGTGAGTGAGTAATAGATGTTTAACGCCATTTCGACAGTTAAGGTCATATTCATGGAAAGAACTACATTAAACAATTTTACAAAGGAATGTGTCGGTGCCCACGGCCACGCATATGATATCTGCACCACACACATCCAAGGGAATAGGAAAGAGGAGAAATAGACCCTTTTAAGTGGGCTAGGGAAGCCCAGAATTGTACAGATTTTGGGGAGTAAAGATGGGAACTTTTGTGAACGGCTAATCATTTTAAAAGATCAAATAAAATGCAGGGAAAATCTGCCAAAATGTATCACCTTTGATTTATCCCTGAGATTATTTCCAACAAGGCATTGTATTAAATATTGCTGTTCTAATATTCGCATATTCCATGGCATAATTTGGTCAGGGAATTTCAATCCGAGAATCCTGTTGGAACGATGTAAATCACTAAATCAGTAAATGACATCATATAGATAAACACGACAATTGTAGGGTGTCACTGCCCCCCCCCCTCTTTAGTATGATAAAGGGTAGCCAATGCTCGGCCCTCCACAATCGTTTCAGGGCCGACATTCACCCTCCTCTCTCACAGGTAGTTGACAAAAGAAATTGTCATTGTGATGAAATGGCTTGGTTTTTGGTCAATGACAATATAAGTTGGTCATCACATTCCTACCATCTAAATGTCTGCCTCTGGGAGGTCCTTACTTCTGGGCGTGGCCTTCTAACTTTATTCCAGGATATTTTTTTGTGTTCAGGATGTGGCTGTTTTGTCAGATCTAACCATGTTTTGATAGAGGTGGTTAGTATTAGAAGAGGATAGTTATTCAGTCCTAGCCTACTCCGTAGACACTCCGAGGGAACCTCAGAGACCAAAGGTGTCTGTTGGTAGTCTATCTACTCTGCCAGATTGGTTGAGTGCCCAGTTCTCACAGAAGTACTTACTGTCAGGTCAAATGCTTCCACCAACACTTCTCTTAATGCATATCCAAATGTTCTCAATGCACAAAGCACTTGAAATACACACAGCAATTTATAATCCAGGTCATTTCTAAAACCGCTTTCCTCAGTAAACAGCATGTCCTTCCATGTTGGAGACTGCACTCTGAACATAAACATGCCTGATTTATTGGAAATATTTCATGCTTCAACCACTTTAAGTTGCTGTACAGGAAGAGTACATGTTTGTGAATAGGAGGGACAATTTCCAGGAAGTGACATTGAGTACTTAGTTTAGAATAGCCATGTGTTTGTGCTACTTGTATACATGTTGAATCCTGCCTGTAAGCAGGCAGCTATTGCCTATGGGACCAGGCAAATAAAAGAACACTTGCTATCCTTCGAAAAGAGTAGGGGAATGAAGCCCCGGTAGCGGTTTTCCCCCTCGACCCTCCTCATAGATTCGGTCATTCATCTCATAGATTCGGTCATTCATAGATTCGGTCACTGCTGTGTCGGGCGGGCAGCATATAAATACCTGTCCAAAAAGAAAAGAAAGGACTTAATGTCCGAGAAACCTTGAATGTCTGAGTTCCTCGATGGCCCCCGGACGTAAAACTAAACAAACAAACAAACAAACAAACAAGCAGGCAGCTATTTCGGCCTATCCTAGCCCAGAGTACTAGGCATTGATTTCCCCTAGGCAATCAGCCATGACCTAATTGAAGTGCCAATTCAGGGCTGATAATTGGTACACACAAAGCAATTGAGGGCTCATAATTGGTAAACACCTACCAAAGCTACCATACATACAGTGGATTGGTGTATGGCAGAACATATACTGTCATGAAATACCCTGGAATTACTTAAAATTATACATGTGGACAAGACGAAGTAGGTACCAATGCCAAAAAAAATCAAGATTTGCACTTTTAGTGAACCTATGAGTAGCCATTTCACCACAATAATCACTTTTTGTCGCAGCTATGCTGTCCACTGGGCACGTTAGCGCTAACTAAACAGCGCTAACGTGCTGTTTAGTTATCGCTGGAGTATAGTTAGATTGATAGTGGGGGCCTATACCGGTATAAAGGTTGGGAAGGTACTACACCTACCTGCCCTCCGCCCTCCCCCCCCCCCCCCACCGTGTCTGAAATGGGTACCAGTATACAAATTTATATTCAGAGATGCCACTTTTCCTGGTTTACCAGGAATTCCTGGTTTTTGATTCCAAGATTTCTGTATCAAATTGTTAAATTCCTGGGAAAATGTGTCCAAAGTCCAGTTTTCCTGGTTTTTGTCGGCCAGTGAGTGGCATCTCTGTACATTAAAGCTGCAGACTCTACACAACATTTTACAGTAGTCTTTTAAATGTTTACATACCAAAGACAGGCACATGCACTCATCTATTTACCATGATTTATTTTCAAATAAAAAGTAGATCGATTTTTAATGATTCTCCAATCCACTTCCCCATAGGCTTAGGTGCCGGTCCAACTTTTCTCTCTTTATTCTTACATAGATTAAACAAAAGCGTCTTAATGTGAGACGCTTTTGTTAAAAGCGTCTTAATGTGAGACGCTTTTGTTCAATCATGTAAGAATAAAGAGAGAAAAGTCACTAACTCCAGGTGAATTGACATTTGACTTGCTCAAGTGAATAGATTTATGAGGGAGGAAGATTTGGGAGCGAGGGGGCTAGGTGTCCAGGGGGGGGGGCAGGTTTTCAGGGGGCCAAGTGTCCGTGGCCAGGTGTCGGGGGACCAGCACACCAGGGGGCCAGCGTTCCAAGGTGTTCAGTAAGAGAAGATTATGCCAGACTGGTGTCAGTACATGTATAGATAATAATCTCTATTTGTAAGTAATTAGTCAATATTTCGCAGGTGCTGATTCCTGTGACCGTACAGGGTTGATAGAGGGTTTTACGGTACCTACCCTGAGCCTTCTGTGCTTCAATGCACAACGCCCAATTTTTATTTCTCTTACGCGACAAAACCAATTTAATCGAACTGAATGTCCGTCAATACTAAGCCTAGTGGAAGTTGTAATCTTACTGAATGCTATTTCCGCTCTACATGAATTGATAACTTGTACATAAGTGTTTTGATGAAGTGAAACATATTAAACGTGGAAATCCCCGGCTCAATTCATTTGAAATTGAATTCTATTATCATTTTGCCGAAGGAGGAAAAACCAGATCTGTGCTTTTCCATTGTGCATGGGGGTGTTTATAAGTCCAGGGGCGACGTATACAAGAGGTGTTTGTATATGCAAGTTAGTGAGTCATAATGTTAGGCCATCCTGATTCGATCAGTGAGAATGATTACTGTCCAACACCCTTGTATGACCAGTGTTGCTGAAATGACGCCGGCGTAGAATCTAAATGGCCGGCGTAGTGCCTTGGGACGCAGGCCAGAATGGCCTGCCGTGATATGAGCTTTCTAATGGTGAAAGAATTTCCGAAATCGGTCAATTATAAGCAAAGTTACAGCTTTTAATGTATAATCAAATATTTTCCATTTTTGAAGTTTTTGTATATGCATAAAACCATTTACATTTAAGTTTATACCAGTGCCTTAACATATCATTCATCATATGGCCTGCATAAGAGGAAAATGGCCTGCGTAAGATGCTAGAACGAAGGCCAGTGTGGCCTGCATCAAGAAAAAGTTTTCGGCAACACTGGTATGACAGATTTCAGACCATCAAAATTTCATCTGTTTTCAGAGGTTCAGAGGCCCCATCATCCATGAATTTAGACTTGTGCAATATCATGTGTTAAGAAATGCTTACACTTGTGACACATCTGATGAGAAAACTTGTATAAGCCCTGGCATCTCAGATGCTACAGCTAGGTGTTGCTTATACCAGGTATGCCATTGATTGTGACAAGAATCTGATAGTTGAGTGCCGAAATGAAGTCACATCCCTGAGCTCTCTCTCTCCCTCCCTCTCTCTCTACCTGGCCCACTCTCTATTCCCCCCTTTCTCTAACTCTAAGTGCGACTTATTGAGGATCATAGATGCCACTTATATGCACGGTTTTATTGTTCGATCTCAGGTAGTTTACTGGGAAGCTTGGTATTAAATGTCAGTGAGTCAATTGTCAGTGATGAAGATTAAAGTACAATATCACTGCAGCGTTGTGAGTGGGGGGGGGGGGGGGGGGTAGCCCAATAATTGTATGAGCAGGAGAGAGCACCTTTTATTCAACTCAATTAACAGATGCGTCCCCGTCCTCATTCTCTCAGTCTTCATATTAAAAAGTCACTGCCTCATTATCGCTGTGACCCAGATTTTGGTCTAATTAAACCATGGCCTTGTGTCCTAGTCCCGGCTACTATTGAGGTCAGGCTCACAAGTGGAGGCTGTTGTATCATTGAATGGGGGAGGGGGTGAATTCTACTGTCCACAAATATTATTTGGTGTCGCATTTAACTTAAACCTTCAGACTGAATCATCTTAGTTGTCACCAGGTAAAGGATTGTGTGGCTATTTTAACTCGGAAAGCCGAGTTATAGGAGACAGGTAAGGGCACCCAGAATTTTAAGATCGCAAAATCCATGTTTCTGAGATGGAACTGTTGAGTTCATCCTCAAATAACATCAAGATGGTTCAATATGAGGGGAAATCAAACATCTCATGAAAAAGTATACATATTCAAGATCATAGAGGTGTAGTTGTTAACTGTTATCTGGTTCTTATCTTTGTGATAAAGAGGTTTGAAAAAAGTAGGTCATCTCAAGATCAACTTAGACGCTTAGTGCACTCAATGGTTTTCTAGGGGGGTGTCACTTTTGGGTGTCAGGTCTGGGCAGGTTGGGTGTCATCCACGTGATCAGAATGCATATTACCTATGTTGGTTATAGGAGAGTGACCTATAGAGAGTAGCATACCATTGGTATGTACCTCTTCTTCTCATGCATCTTTGGTTTATACTCTCAAAATGGCGAGGCTGCTGCTTTTCGAGTTATGTGCGATATTAATCACTTCAACACTCGTAATAGGTATAGCTTAGGTAGATTTTATAGACCAAGAAATAATCTCTTTATGTAACTACATATATTGTATTTGGTATAACGAGCGCACATCGTCTAATAACCATACATCCCGTCATTTTGGTCACATTTCTAGGCTGGAAGTGACCCCCAAAAATACTGGTAAATTGTACTGTGTGCAAATTGCGTCAAATATGGTATGCCAGATTTGACAGGCCCATTTAAAGATACCGCCCCATATCTCACTCCGATCCGTGTAACAGATATAAGACACAGCCCCACAGTGGGAGTCTATATAGATTATCTCTTAAAATGTAGCATGATTGCACCTGACGGTCATTGTTTTTTTTTCTTTCAGAAATGTTACGAACAAAAGCAATACAAGAATGGGTTGAAATTCGCGAAACAGATTCTCTCCAACCCCAAGTTCATCGAGCATGGAGGTAAGCACTCAAATCATCATAAACCCCCAACATAGAAAAGAAGCTTTGTGCACAAAGTGAGAATAATTGTAAAAAAAAAAAAAAAAAAAAAAAAAAACGGCGATCTTTGCAAAGGTCGCTCACCACCACTAGCATTTTCTTTTGTTGAGTGAGCTCTTTGAAGTGGTGGCATAATTATACAGGCTCATCAGTATCAGTGAAAAGGTTGTCAGTCGGCCTACACTCTGTAAAGTAGTTGTTATAATTAGCACAGGCATAGCATCGACTAGCACAGGCCTCCGCAGCCTGAAGATTGACATGTGACGGTCTCTAGTAGATATGGAGAACACTATGCTAGAATCAGTATGTGGGTAGTGAGACAATGATAGAGAAGATTGATTACCCAATAAATAATGAGCTGGGTATGTGGGTCCTCATATCAGGCTAAATACATGTATTGAAAGACTACCTATCATTTTAAAACCAAAAGCTGGATTTGTTTTCGTTAGATCCTTTGGCTTTGGGGCAGACTGATTTAGTTTCATCCTGATTAGTTGCATGCCAGGGTAGATACTTGGCTTCAAGGAGTCTCCTGGATGTTTGGGAAGATTCTTTGTTGTTCTTTCAAATGTGATGAACTAGTGACATGATTGTCACGGGTGGTGGGTATGCTGGTTTCTTTTTTTTTCAGGGAATGGATGGGAACTTCAGGGTTTTCACTGGGTTTTCCTGCATTTTGGGGTGCAAGAAGGCCGCGTGGGCTTTACATGTTGGGCCTTTAGAGCCTCAGGATTTCACATTTTGTAACATTATCTTCATCACGTTAGGTTATTATTTCACGTATTTGAGCCCGACTCGTTTCACATTCTGGGACATTATTACATAATAGGGCTTGAAGGTTTCACTTGTGTCTGGAGTAGGGCCTGAAGGAGTCAGATGTCACAGTGTTGAGGGCTTCAGGCACATGTGTGCATGAAGATGCCGCACGCCTTTTTGTGGCTTTTTCTTTTGAGTTATTCAATTGAATAAGGTCGGTTTCTTGTGCAAATTGTCCAACATTGTAGGATTTCACTGAGAAAATGAAATGCAATTTATATGGGGGGGTGACTAAAAATATTTTTCTCACAATGGTTTGATATCTTCCAAACTGCTTTCTGCTATCATCTCAATCTTACTTCAGCCCCAAAAAGGTGGTATAATACATTTACCGTAATCTCCCGCATAGAAGGCGCAGCTCGCGTAGAAGGTGCACCCCCAACCCAGAGAAGGCTGTTTCACGTAGAAGGCACACCCCTGAGGCCAGCTTTTTGTCAGTTTAGTACTGTTCTATAGTAAAAAATACCCCGTTTTTACTTATAAGGCGCAACCCAAACTCAAGGCAATGTCCCTCCCGCATATAAGACCCAGCAGGATTTTGTTTGCCGTATAAGACGCGCCTTATATGCGGCAGATTACGGTAATTAGCTGTTTGAACAACTTTTATCAAATGTGAAATTGACTATAACTCATCACAATATATACTTAAGCCTAAACCAGTTTTGATGTTTCACACCCCTGAAAAAGTTCACCATAGTACCTCACAGGCATGGGATTCTTCAGGATATATCCAAAATCTTGGATATTTGAAGGTGAAATGGGTCATTCTTGTGATTTCCACAGATCCAATGTGAATACATTTTGACATTCGGGGGGGGGGGGGTTATTTAAGACTCTTGAAGAGATCCATCCTATTTCGTCTCAAATACCAGTTAGAGGAGAGATTTAGGAGCCATCTTGGATATTTGCTGTAAATCCAATCCCATGCCTGACCTCATGTTAAAAGGACATTAAAGTTCAGAAGACATCTATTACCATATAAACCTAAATTTCAGGGGGCTAGTTGAGCATTTCTGGGATTTTTGTGCCCCTGTAGGGAATGAGGGATGTGAGAATCGGGATTTGCTTCTAGAATAAAGTTCCTGGTAATTCAATTGTTCCAGTTCTGTTATTGTGCCATATGCTGCAGTAGTATAATGCAGGAAGGGAAACCTAGTTTGAAATGGTTTCTAAAAAATGAGGTTTTGTATTTACAGAGACGCTGGCCATGAAGGGGTTGACCTTGAACTGTCTTGGCAGGAAGGAGGAGGCGTACGACTATGTGAAACGTGGCCTGCGCAATGACCTCATGAGTCATGTCTGTATCCTTAACTAAAGTGCTAACTCCACATGTATCTCTATCTAATCCATATGTATGGTATGTTTAAATTTAAATTTTATGATGAAATTGTAACCTCACTGCTACCAGTCTACCTGCGCTTGCACCTGCATCCTGCCCACTCTCCTCTATTCCAGCTCTGGGTGACTCTTCAAAACCCTAGAGAGTTCAGTTTTATGTAAATCCTCTCTAATCACATAGGCCATTTCTGTCAGTAATATAGAAGTTGGCCGTTTCTTTGTTAGTATTGTAGACTTTTGATGCTCCTTAACATACACCAGGCTGGCATGTGTACGGGTTGCTGGAGCGGTCTGACCGCCGCTACACCGAGGCCATCAAGTGTTACCGTAACGCACTGAGATGGGATAAGGTAAGATACCACCTTTTACATGATAATAATGGGCCAGTCAATTCATTGTGGAAAAAAACCGCTATTCGCTCAAGATGATTGTTGAAAACAGCAAATTCACTAAATTTCTCACTAGGAACTTGGAAGATGTACCTGACTTCCTAAATGTCTTGCTTATTTCACAGTTTGATGTTTTTGTAATAATGAAAACTTAAGAACTTTTGTGGATGTTATTGCAGGACAATCTTCAGATTTTGAGAGATTTGTCCCTTCTCCAAATCCAGATGAGAGACTTGGAGGGCTATCGGGTAAGCATCAGTGTACCACATTAACTATATTCGGTCATATTTGTAAAGTTTGATGTTGAATCAGTATAAAAGCTTATTTTAAGTCCTCTTATCCCTCGTAACATGTTATTCCCAAAAAAAGGAAGTTATTGATGTGGAATGGGGAAAAATTAAGTATGTCACAAAGAAATTAAGAGGAAAATAATTATGTAAAAAAGAAGTTAGTAATTGGATGATTTATTTTCAGGACACCCGGTACCAGTTGTTGGTGCTGCGTCCAGCACAGCGTGCCTCGTGGATCGGGTACTCCATGGCCTTCCACCTCCTGAAGGACTACGACATGGCCCTCAGGATCCTGGAGGAGTTCAGGAAGACACAACCTGTAAGTTGTAAAAACTTTAAAGTTCAATTTTCAAATTATAATTTTGAATATGGGAATCGCATGGAAAAGATCTATACTCCTTTTCCGTCAACTCGAGTATTAAGACTCAACTGCAGGAGCTTCAGAAAGTCGAGAAATAAGAAGATGGTGTTTGAAAGTCAGGGAAAATGATAAATGCTTGGAAACGTATAAAAAAAATTCAAGTAATTTCAGTGTTAGATTCTCGTATGAAGAAATGAAATGTAGGTTGCAATTAATTGCTATATAATTAAGGAGTCTTTAGCAATAGACTAAATACTGCATTGTATCCTGCATCAGGTGAAGCCGTATGACTACGAGCACAGCGAGATGCTTTTGTACCAGAACATGGTGATGACGGAGGCCGGCATGTACCAGGAGGCACTCGATCACCTGAAGGATTACGACAAACAGCTGGTGGACCGTGTCACCGTACAGGAAAACACAGGTATGGGGAGAGTTCATCATGTCTACATTTGACATTGAATCTCACTCTTATCTGTTGCCTCTCGGTCCATATCTGCCTCCTCTTTCCTCCCCTCACCACCCACTAAAAGCCCTCCTCTCTCTCTCTCCACCTCTTGGTCTTTGCACTCTTTCCCCCCTCCCCCTGTAAAAACCCTCGCTCTCCACCCATGGCCTTTGCCGCTATTTCTTCACCCCCACCCCTTCTAAAGACCTCTATCTCCACCTCTTGGTGTTTAACAACATTTCCATTCCCACCTTCCTTTCCTCCACCTTCTGCCTATCCTCTCTATCATTCTTCTACCTTTCTTCTAAAGTCCTTCGGAGGGTTCTTTCCTGGCTGGATTTCACAAAGGCTTTACCGTAATCTCCCGCGTAGAAGACGCGCTGCGCGTAGAAGACGCACCCCAAACTTAGCACATGCATTTTCGCGTATAAGACGCACATTTTAAGGGTGATTTTTGTCAATCCAGTACTGTTCTATAGTAAAATTACCCCTCGTATAAGACGCACCCCCAACTTGAGAGAAAGCTATAAGACGCCCCAGCATTTTGTTTGGCCTAGAGGACGCTTCTTATACGCTGGAGTTTATGGTATAATGAATTGACTTCGAATGGTATAATGAATTGATTGCTTGAACTAAAGGTAATGAATTAATTCAAGCTGTCATATCGATCTTCAAGATTATGCGTGTGCCTAACCCAGCTTTATAACAGAAGCGAGTCTTACCCAGCTTGCGAATTTTGTGCATTCTTATTTCAGATCACTTTCTGTGTGTGTGAATTTGATCCTTGCTTGAATGCTAGAATAAGTCAGTTTGAGAACTAGAGATGTTGCCATTTGTTCAGCAGATCATGTTTCTCAAACTGATACAGCATAACATGTCTAAGGCTAGCTCATCACCCATTTACTAATGTTAATCTCATTCAATCACCCCTCCTGTGCTCCTTTGTTAACCCCTACTAACAAGGGATGTAAGTTTTCAGAATTTTGTCTGATTTGCAGAATTTTCAGAGTAGGAGATCCCTATAGATTTACACAGATTTCTATTCTCAGATCAATCTCTTTAAATATTTTACAATAAATTAAGAAGTTCTTTGTGTATCTTCAGAATTTTTCTATGAACTATGATTTACATCCTTGTCTAACACTCATCTTGTGTATTCCACCTCCCCACTGCCCCTCCCCTCAACCCCTCTCTATCATAATCCCTATGCCTTTCACCATCCCAAACCCCTCTCTTCCTTCTCACCACTGGATTTCTCACCAGTTCCACCCCCCCACCCAAGTAACCTTTTGTAATACTTAACAAAAGCATGTGGGCTAATGCATTCTTATTTCAGATCACTTTCTGTGTGTGTGAATTTGATCCTTGCTTGAATGCTAGAATAAGTCAGGTAGAGAACTAGAACTGTTGCCGTCTCATCAGCAGACCGCCACTCTCTGACTGCTACAGCATAACTTGTCTAACCTTGTCACCTGTATGCTAATCTCTTACTCTCCTACTGCTCTCATTTCTTAACCCCTTATCACCCTACATCTTCCCAGTCTTCCACCGTCTTACTGCCCCTGCCCTTACCCTCTCTCATTTCCATTTACCCTTTCTCTACCCCAAACCCCCATCTCCCTTTTCACCACTGGATCTATCTCCCATTTCCATCTCTCCTCCGACCGTCAGCCTCTGCAATATTCAAGTTGTATAGGCAGATTCTAAAATTTCTAACCCACCTTGAGTACTTTATGCATTCCTATTTCAGATCACTTTCTGTGTGTGTGAATTTGATCCTTGCTTGAATGCTAGAATAAGTCAGTTTGAGAACTAGAGATGTTGCCATTTGTTTAGCAGATCATGTTTCTCAAACTGATACAGCATAACATGTCTAAGCTCATCACCCATATAATAACCCCTACTTACCCTCATCTTGCAAGTCTCCCAACTCCCCACTGCCCCTGCCTTCCGCCACCCCATACCCTCACAGGATCTCCCTTCTCACCACAGGTTCTATTACCATTTCCATCTCGCCCATGCTCCCTCACCTTTTAAATATGTAACAAAACCTTGCATGCTTAGTGCATTCCTATTTCAGATCACTTTCGATGTGTGTGAATTTGATCCTTGCTTGAATGTTAGAATAAGTCAGTTTGAGAACTAGAGATGTTGCCATTTGTCAAGCAAATCATGTTTCTCAAACTGATACAGCATAACATGTCTTAAGCTAATCATCCTAGTCACCTCTCTACTAATGTGTCAGTTTTAACCGTAAAATCCTGCTTATAAGCCGTGGCTTGTAGACAGCAACTAAGGCTCATACGTTATCCAGAAACTCAGGGCGCGCCTTATATGCCACATTTTACTTTAAATACATAGACCCTTGTAAGGGATGGCAACTTATTTCAGGCCCAAAGTGGCTTATTAACTCGAACAAATAAGAGTCGGGTAAAAAAATTGATGGATTCAGTGCCTCTTAACAGTGAGAAAAACTAAGACGCTTTTCCAGTCTGTTAAATCCCATAAGAGGTGCGAATAGGTTCAACGTTCCTGCGTTTTTGGTCCGGAGTGGTGCAAATAATGATGAATGTTGATGAATTTACCATCATTCGATCCGTCCGCGCGTCTCCAATGTCGTAATTCGGCACAAACATGGCGGATATCGATTTTTTTTTGTAAATTATAATATAGAAATATGATAAAGAATGGCAAAAGGATATGATTTGAATCGATATGTTTGATTAAAAATGTAAAAAATTACGTGTTCGCCCTGTCGTTAATTCGCATAACAAAGCCGTGGTCATGCAAATTGACCCAAATAACCATGGGAATTGGGTCAAGCATGCGCAGATAGAACCAAAATCCAAAATGGCGGACAGCGAGACCATCGACTCATGGTGCCATGCAAACTGCTGGATTATAACAAAATGGAGGAGAATTACACTGTCTCATGCATTTTTATGGTTAATATGGATCATTATTCAAGACCTGCTGGTATTGTGCAATGCTTAACCATTGACAGTGATAATGCTCGCAGAAAACATGAGGTTAGTATCAGAAGGGGCCAAAAAGTAGAGATTAAGTGCCCGTTCGAGTGACTTGCATGGCAAAATGCTGTACTATATTTCCATGGATGGGTTGCAGCTTTATAGGCTGGGTGCCAATCTGTTGAAAGGCCAGTGCGACCAAAACCTAACCCTTGAGGATTGGAAGTAGATCTGTCTGCTATGTTTGATACATGTTCCTTTGTCCTTGCAGCCAAGCTGTATTTGATGTTGAATCGCCATGCGGAGGCAGCAGCCATATACCGGGAGCTGCTCGACCGTAACCCAGAAAACTGGTCCTACTACGCAGGCCTAGAGGAGGCCCTCAAATCCACCAACTGTGAGTTTTAATATTATAACTTTTCCACACACAAAATGTTTAATGCCATATTCTACGCTTTAACATTTCTAAAATGTATATGTAGTAGCTTAGGTGTGCTCAATACGCCGTATATGCTAATGTACAATATTTGAGATTGCAATGAGAGAGACAATAGGTATCTATATTACCAAAACCATGACATTGTCAGCACACAGTGCAAGACTTGTTTACATTATAGAGCACCGTCATTCACATAACCAATACCTAAACATTGATGTTGTTACAGCGTCAGTCGAGGAGAGAATGCCAATGTACAAAGAAGCTGCTGAGAAGTACACTCGCTCTCTGGCACCTAAAAGGTTGCCACTTGCCTTTGCCACTGGTAAGTAGGTTCCAGGTCATCAAATGGAGACGCCATTGTTTGATTTGGTACCTTGCGAGATAAGCATTGATAACAGCCAGTATAATGGGTACCTTAAATTCCTATCTTTAAGCGGATTTGTGTCCATGGGAAATTATATAAAGCTTGTCATTTCTTACAAGATGTTGTGGTCACGTTTCCCCTTTTGTATTTCTAAATCATAACTGTGGTTCACTGGTCATATGTGACCCTCAACCATTAGTCTCTGTATATCAACGTGTATGTTTATATCTCTAAATCATGAATGTGTGTTTGGGTTTAAGGTGAGGTGTTCCGTGAGCAGGCAGACATTGTCATGCGACAGTCGTTACACAAAGGTGTTCCGCCACTCTTTGTTAGCTTTAGATCCCTCTACACAGATCCAGAGAAGGTAAGAGAAACAGATATACTCTTTGCCCTGGACTTTGATACTTCAAGTAGTGAGAAATATTTTATATTTCCTAGCTATTTTTCATAAAAATGAAGAATAATTCCCAGTATAACATTGTGCTTTAACTCATATTCTGCCATTTAGGATTCTGAAACTTGAATTTGATTTTTGTTTTAAATTGCCTTGACAGGTGAAGATCTTAGAAGAACTAGCCGAGGGTTATGCAGAGTCACTAAAAGAAAACGAGCTCTTCCACAAGGACGGTAAGTTAGTGTGTAAAATATGTACTACTACTATAGAATAGATTTATATGATAGCACAATTTGGGGAGAAAAATATTTGGTCGTGAAGTGTTCACGTAGACATGGCTGACATACGTTTAATCTCAAGATGCTGAGTAGCACAGTACTGAAAATTCTCACCAAATCAACCCTTTAGGGGCCGCTAATGCATGACGGCATCAATTCAGGGTTCCCACTGGTCAGTTAAAAGTCAGTTAAACTTATTTTTCTTTGAAGGTCAGTTAAAACAATATTTTTGGAAAAAGTCAGTTAAGAATGATATTTTCGCTAATTTAGGGGGGTAATTGTCAAGATTCCATGCAAATTCACAAAATTTCTAAAAATTCTCTCGCTCGAGAGTGGATAAATTTTTTCCTGAGCCCCGTAAATTATCCACTATTTGGTCAGTTAAAATTCGATAAATGTCAGGTAAAAGTCAGTTAAAACCATGATAAAAAAAAATAGTGGGAACTCTGATCATGCCCATTTGTTTTCATGATGCACCAATGAAATGCAGACGAGACTGCGTGCCAGCACTTCATTTGTGCATCATGCAGACCCCCCAAAGACAATGGCAAACCCATAGAGTCGACGTGATGCATGAATGCAGCCCTTGTTAGTAACTCACCAGGGCTGCATTTATGCATCATGCAGGGTTCCCACACGTCGTGGAATGTCATGGAATAAAAAGCTGTCAGGGAAAGTCATGGAATTTATGAAAATTTTATTTTGTGTCATGGAAAATGTGAAAACTAAATGTTTATTGCAAAATCCATTGGAGTGGACCCTTTTTCCACCTCAATTGCGGGAATTTTGCTGGGAGGTCAAACCCGATAATGTCCAAAATTAATTAAAAATGTCATGGAAAATTTTGATTTTTGTCATGGAAATGTCATGGAATTTGAGTCTGGGGATTTTGTGGGAACCCTGATCATGACGACCAATGAGCCTGATGCATTAATGCACTATCGGCCCTTAAAGGGTTAAGAAGGATGGTGTGCCTACTGAGGTCGGTTTGTTGATATACATGTTAATGTGTTAAAACCCCATACTGTTATAGACGGCCCGGAGCTGCGCGAGAGTCCCACAGCCTTGTTATGGACATACTACTACCTTACACAACACTACGACATTCTCGGTAACACGGAGAAGGCTCTTGAGTACATTAACACGGCGCTCGAACATACGGGAACCCTCATAGAACTCTTTGTTGTCAAGGCTAGAATATACAAGGTAAGTTCAGAGCACATTGACTATTAAACTACAAGAATATAAACTAGTAGATTTCTATGACTTAATATGGGTCAAATGATACTTTGCGATGTGCAAGATTTAGAAAATAAATACCGGGTAGATGTCTTTCTGTGGTACCCCATGTGGCAAACAAGTTACAGGCTGGAAGTCGTCAGGTTTTCCCCTGATTTTAGGGATTTTCTGGTTTCAAAGACCTAATATATTTCTGTAAAAAAAAAAAAAACAGGTTGTACATGGTAGGTGGTTCTATTTGAGCATGTCAGAGTTTGTCTGCTCAGTAAATTTCAACCCTACATGTCCTAAACCTCTCATGTTTTGGTGATGTTGCAGCATGCGGGTAACATCCATGAGGCAGTGAAGTGTCTGGATGAGGCGCAGTCGCTCGACACGGCTGACCGTTACATTAACTCTAAGTGTGCCAAGTATATGCTGCGCGCCAACATGGTGAAGGAGGCCGAGGACATGTGCTCCAAGTTCACGCGGGTAAGTGTAAGTAACTGCTGCCAGGATCATATCTAATGATACATCAGGGGGACATATATTGTTGCTAGTTCAGTTCAAAAAGGCTTGCACGTTTATCCAAATGAGGGGCTAGCCAGCAGAGACGGTATACCCTGGGAGGTTCCTCTGTTTTCAAAGGTCCCTCAAATTTATAATTTAGTGCAGTTTCATATGTTAAGAAATCCTTTGACTTGTGAAGTGTTCAA
The DNA here is from genome assembly GCA_949317995.1 of Acholoe squamosa. Lineage (NCBI taxonomy): Eukaryota > Metazoa > Annelida > Polychaeta > Phyllodocida > Polynoidae > Acholoe > Acholoe squamosa. Next base: position 14,790,752 of record OX439042.1, read on the forward strand.
GGGCCCTAAAAATTTCAATGGTTGGACCAACATCCAACTGACCTCTCATTAGCCTTTAACCTTTAGACAGAATCTTCTGAGAGTATTTCCGTGTGGAGGTATTCAAGAATAGAAAAGAAAGAACCAGTTGGTAAACTTTTATCAAACCTACACATTCCTTAGATCCACTTCTGGGGCGAGTCTGCCTGCATGTTCTGGCGGCAGCAGCCCAGCAACTTTGTTGGTTGTACCATCGGGAGTGCATGAGTCATTGGTGTGTTAGAGAAATATACCCCCGCTGGTCGTCAACGGTGAGTGCCCAACCCACTATGTTCTGTGTGGGTTTCATATGGCCTCTGCCACAGCCGGCCGATGGGGACATTTTTTCGTGCATAATCCCACGTAGAAGACGCGCTGCGCGTATAGGACGCACCCCAAACTCAGCAGAGGCATTTTCGCGTATAAGACGCACCTCTTAGGGCTCAATTTTGTAAACCCAGTACTGTTCTATAGTAAAATTACCCCTCGTATAAGACGCACCCCCAACTTCAGAGTATGCTATAAGACGCACCAGCATTTTGTTTGGCGTAGAGGACGCGTCTTATACGCGAGAGATTACGGTATTGATTTCCTTCCACCTACTTTAATTGTTCTACAAAGTACTTTATAGCTTACTGTGAAACCTAGCATTTAATGTGCGTTTACAAACAATGCCGTTTGTAATGGATTTGGGGTTTTGGCTTATATACAAAGTATCATATCTGTGCACTATCGTATTTCCTCATGTATAGGCCAGGACCCGTGTACTGGCCTGCCCCATATATTAGCTGGGGTCACAGCTCACTTAGAGTAATACAGGCCCGGGCCCGTGTATAGGGCTTAGTGTTGACGCCTAGTGGAACGGCCATTGCTTAATCTGGCGCCTGGCTAGATAAGCACTGATAACAACCAGCATGATGGGTACCGGGTGTTACATAATGTATTAAAAAAATTCTGCAGTGAATACAGGGAACCATCTGATTGGTTAATAATGTATCCCGGGTGAACCCTATAGGCCCAGGCTTCTTATCAGGCAGCTGGTTATACTCATATTACTCTTATTGCTACATCACCAGGGTTCCCACTGGTTAGTTAAAAGTCAGTTAAACCCATTTTTCTTTAAAGGTCATTTTTAAGACAGTTAAGAAGATATTTTGGGAAAAAGTCAGTTAAAAATGTTTTTTGACTAATTTAATAGGGTGATTGTCAAGATTTCACGCGAATTTGCAAAATTTCGTTGACATCCTTGCTTGAGAGTGGATGAATTTTTTCGTGAACCCCGTAAATTATCCAATATTTGGTCAAGTAAAAGCCGATAAATGTCAGGTAAAACCATGACCCATAAATAGTGGGAACCCTATTCACCCCACCCCTACTCCCCAACCCCAGCCCCAGCCCCACCCCGCCAGTTTCAGTGGTTCTGAATGCTGCTCTGTCTTACGGTACAACCCCTTTGACCTTTAGTCTTTAGGTTGGCACTGATAAGAGACAACATGGTGACAGAAGAGCACCACTGAGGTCTAAATATGTGTCACAATCTGCAAAAAGGGGTCTTTGTGCAGGGTGCAATAAGGCCCCCTTTCCTAATACATGTCAAATATGTAGGGCTGTAAACCACTTACTGTAATATAAGCCCGCCTCATGTATTAGCCTGCCCCGTTTATAAGCCTGGTCAATTTGCCACTTAAATAGCTATTACAAGCCCGGGCCTATACACGGGGAAATACGGTATATTAAAATGTGGCATGTTTTCAGACTCCAAGGAAGTCTTAATATAAAACTACAAAGGAGGGTTGGAGCTTACATGCTAGGTTTTAGGATGATGATGTTACTTGCATGTCTAAAGCCACCAGAAATCAATTGATGTCACCCTATGTCATTGTCTGTGTTTGATATCTACAGGAAGGAGTGTCAGCCATGGAGAATCTGAACGAGATGCAGTGTATGTGGTTCCAGACAGAATGTGCCTTCGCCTACATGCGGCTCGGCAAATATGGCGAGGCTCTGAAGAAGTGTCATGAGGTGGATAGGGTGAGTAGACAATTTCCCAGGTGTCCCTCATATTCTTTGCACCTGCTTATTCAGTGATCATTAGCCTTAAGATATTGGCATAAATTGAAAATGTCACTGTTTATATCAGGGGACCTGGGTTTCTGGAGTCATTAACAGGGCTGTGAATTCCCCCACTATGGGTATGGCTTTATAATTTTTAGGAAAGAAAACTTTTTGACTAATTTTAAGTATTAGCATTTATGAATAGCAGATTTTGCGGTTTATTCTTGTAAAAAGAGTTTTGTTTAAAGTATCTTGTATTTGGTGATTTGCAGCATTTCACAGAGATTATCGAGGACCAGTTTGACTTTCACACATACTGCATGCGAAAGATGACGTTACGAGCCTATGTCGAGTTACTACGACTAGAAGACATACTTAGGAGCCATCCATTCTACTTTAAGGCGGCAAAATTAGCAATAGAGGTGGGTTGATAAACAATATAAAACATCCTTTATGAAATATGCAGGTTCTGTATGGGTAGATACTGAAGTGAAATGTTAATTGAAGGAAAGTAAGAAAAAATTGCCAAAATGTTTTGTATTGTATCTGTGATTCAATATTCATGTCACGTTTACTCCTTACAGATGTATGTACGGTTGCATGATCATCCGTTAGAAGATGGTGAAGAACAAGCGAAGATCGATCAAGGTATGGACCTGAAGTTAAATCATTTTGGCTACTTTAAAGTCACTGATGGGGATGTATCTCTCAGTGAACCTTAATAGCAATGCAGTACCCGCAGTAATATGGGTACCGGTACATATGTAAGGGGATAAGGCAGAAGGACTATGGAATGCCAGCACCACTTCTTCTGAGGTTGCTATACAGATGTAAATTCCCAATAGAATTTGCAATGATTATACAATTTCTGATTTGCTGTCTAAAATCTTCTTTACAGAGAACCTGTCACCATCTGAGCTGAAGAAATTGAAGAATAAGCAGCGGAAAAAGGCTAAGCAGGAAGCTCAACGTAAAGAGAGGCAACGGCAAGAGGACGCCAAGAAAGAGGCTGCAAACAAAGTCAAGGCTGCCGATGCAGAAATGGACGGGCCCAAGGAGGAGGAACTGGTACCTGATAAACTAGCTAAGACGGAGACGCCACTAGAAGAAGCCATTAAGTTCCTAAAGCCACTGCAGATGCTGGCCTCCAAGAGAATAGAAACCCACGTGTTAGCTTTTGAAATATATTACCGCAAGGGTAAGTTATAAATTTTGATTTCAGCTTTGGAACCCATGAATTTTTTATTATTTTTTCAAAACGTCAGGATAGAAGTGTGGCCATATTCTTGAATCTCAGGTCATTGACCTAAGGCTTAAACAGTAGGTGTCACAGGTCAACTTGTCGAGTAGTGTACAAAAGTATTGGCATCATGTTCTCAAGGTTTACGTCTGGTTGCTAGGGCACAGAAGTAATCACGATAGAGAATATGCTCAGGAGCCACCGGAAGCGGCAGTTATACTTTATACTTTACTTAGCATCAGCGATTCTATTACATCTTTTACATAAATTCACAAGTTCTATGACCTCTATCAGTAAATTGTTGACTTTTTGTTACAGGAAAATTACTGCTGATGTTGCAGTCTATAAAGCGTGGTTACGCCATAGATCCTGAACATCCGCAACTCCATCGGTGCCTTGTGCGCTTTTTGAAAACAGGTAAGTTTTGGTATTGAATAAAACCATCTTTAGTGTAGCCATCTTTATAATGTCACCATAATGCATAGGGTTGTAACTGAATCTGTGCCAACAAGGTAAAATGTACCTCTGTGAGGCCTCTCATAACGTGACAATCTCATATCCCATTTAATAGATCATCCCCACTAATCTAATACGAAGTACTTTAGAAGAAACCAGTGTGACTACTGGTATAAACTTATCAAGTTATTGGCTCAGGGACCACCCTGAGTCTATACCACCGGGTAGGTGGTGTATGATAAAAGTCATTCGTTACATTTTGCAGTTGAAATTTTCTGTAAGAAATAATAGTGACACATCAATAAAATTGCTATGTTTGATAGTTTACATATTTGTCTTCCTATGTATGCAAATACCACATTTAAATATGTAGTTGCTAATTTAAAGTGATTTTTTATAAATAAAAATAGTCCTGACTTTTTCTTTTTCGCCCATCCAGTCCTCCATAGGTTTACCTCCAGGCTGGACTTTTCTCTCTTTGTTCCTATTTGTTTCAAAAACAGCGTCTAAAAGTGAGACGGTTTGGACGCCTTACAAAAAAAAATGTGGGAAAAGTCACCCGAGCCCTCTGTGCCAATGCACGTCGGTCAATTTTTGCTTATATTGTGGATTAGAAGGATCTCACTTGCACATAAAGAGATATCTTTAAAAAAAATCCAGTAATTTCACAGGACTGCTCTTCCTACTTACAGTGAAGGACCGCGGTTCGTTTGAGGGCCCCATGGGCACGGTACTCCGACAAGAAATGGAACCAATCTTTGGTAAATCGACCCCCGCATCATGGAACGAAGCCTCCATGGCCAAGTACCCCAACTCACTGCCGCATCTACTAGCAGGTAAATTCTAACTGCTGCAAACATACATCCATTAAATCCTGCTTTTATTCTGTTGATAATCATTTCATGAATCAGTAGTCACAAATAAATAACAAACAATCGCAGTAGAACCCTCTCATACGCCGACCTCACTCATGGGGCGGAGACGTAAATTTATTTTAGGGTGAAATTTGAATTGATTACTTTATAATCTGTTGCAATAAAACCTCTGTCATTTTCTTGTCATCGTTTTCCAGGTTCTCAGATGATGTGTTTCCTAGAACCCTCCAAGCAAGAAAAGGCGATCACTGCCGCCACCAACCTCTCTAAGGACTTAACAGGACGTAATAGAATAGTATGTATCAAAGCATCTTTTCAGATTATTTGTATAATGTGTTTACCATTGGTCTGTCATGACTGAATGTAGCCATTAGTTAATGTGCAGTCTTTGAAAGTGTAAGGAATTTAAAAAGTGTAAGGTTCTATAGTGGTCTCTAGATGTACCGTACACTTATGTATAAGCAGCACTTGGGCATAAGCCGCACCCCAGAAGCTATATACCACATCTGATGATTGAAAAATTAAGGTTTAGTACCATTCAAATAGTGGTAAATACTTGCGGATAGGCCACACCTAGACTTTGTGAACGTTCTATAAGCGGCAGTACTCTTCTGGTTTGAGGCTTATTCCCTCTGTGTTAAATTAAACAACTTTTAACTTGTAGCTATAAAGAAGTCCAGTACTACCAGTAGTGACTGCAGCTTGATGATGTTCTCTATTTCTCTCCACAGACGTGCACGGAGGTGTATGAATCTCTGCTCCGCGGTGACTTTGGATTGTGTGAAGCAGCAAGTGAAGCATACAGAGAGCGTTGTCACGAACTTTTCCCCTATGCAACCGCATTCTTCTCCCCCTCAGCAAAAACCGTTGACAATGGCGCAACAAAACCACCGGTGACAAATGGAGAACAAGGGCAGCTAACATCAGAATCCTAGGGTAGTGGCGTGCTAGGACAATTGTAAATATGTGTACAACTCTTCTAAAGGAAAGCTTTCATCATACGGGGACCGCCGGGCTGGTAGCTGCGGCGACCGTAGCGTTTGGTGCCGCTGATGGACCCCAAGAACCAACAAACCACCCTACACCATTACCGACCAGTCAGTGAAGCCATTAGTCAGTCTGTCAGTCATGCCCTGCCTGCCTGTTAGCAGTACAAACCTTGGGTTCACAGCGACGGCCTTGTAGGAACAACCCCTGTGGTGTCTCGCCTCTATCTCCACGACAGCTGTATCTCTGCACCATTACACTGTACACTACATACTCCTTGGTGTGCAAAGGCCCTAGTGTTGTTGCCTTTATGTGGTTATCAGTTCTTGTCGCGAGGCCCGCTCGCTCCCATCCTGCTCTTTAATCATTGCACATAATACTCAGACTGCACAGGACGCCTCCTAAGGTTGGCCATGACATGCAGGGTGATCGTAGCCGGCCGTGTGACAAGTGGGATTTAAACACTCATCTATCCACATTCTCATTATGTTGTGACAGAGGACTTCCATTCTGCTGTGAATGAGTGGAGACATGCCACAGGAACTTGACCACATGACTACATGGGGAGTTTAACAGAGAGACATCATGTATAAAACAGATATTTATATATGTATAAATATACAAATGTAATAGATAATAGAGATGCATACAATATAGCCCCACCACCGGATTGACAACATAAGGCAGTACCACAAGGCAGGGCACGTGATCCATGCTCACAAGTCATTGATGTTATGCTGACTGACACTTCGCGACTGGCACTGAACCCCGACCAACTCCCTTAATGCTTATGGACACAAAGGTGAAATATTCAGAAAGTGCTTGAGCGACTGTATGAGAGAGCGAGGGAGGATTGCGGGTAAATGACTGGGAAGGACATTTTCATATCCTGAGCCACTTTTTGCTAGCCTTGGTATAGAGAATGCTACATGGGACGTCAGACGTGATATTCTAGTGTGAAGACGCTTTGGCGGTGAAATAAAGTGATTTATTGATGATAGGTATATGTGGGCATGTCTGTTTGTATTGCCGAATGATGGGGCACGGGGGAGGGGGGGGGGAGACACTAGGATGAACCCGGAATGAACTTTTTGTGTGGATATTTATTTTCTGATCCCTTGTTCTGTTGGTACAGCGGGCCTGTGGCTCCGACAACGCTCGCTCACATTGGTCATAGCTTCATGTACAATATACCAATATACCACACATCAGCACAGTGCAGGGAGGGGGGTGTCTAGCTATTTCTTTTTAACCTTGCGGGACTGTAAGCCATATCAACTACACCATATTTGTGATTTTGTTTTTAATGAATGGCTGTTGCTCCAACTGATGTAGAGGGTTTCTTAGTGTTATTAGGGCCAACGCAGGTGGAGTCAAATTGTTGGTTTTTCTAAAGAAAAATGATTTCGTATTGTTTATAACATCAATAAACTTGTACATGTGGCACCAGCCCAGTCTTGCTATAAACCCGAACAAAATTTGTATGATGTATCTTCATTTGTTTCTATGACAGAATTATCAGGGACATACGAACAGCCAGGGTCGTAATCACCAATATATTAATAGTTGACATTGTAGAGGTCATTGGATGTTGCATACCTTTCCGCTCAAACACAGCACAGAGAGACACTCATCTTGGGAATCAATATCTTTGTATCATATTATATCAAGACCCTGAATATTCAATGGAGACACTTGGGTGTCAGAGGTAGTGGCCAGGCAGTCTAACTTATTGGATTTAGGAAACTTGAACCCAGTATGTTATTCTGGAGTTTTTCTGGCATCTTTGTTTTTTGCTTTAACATTTTTACTTTTTAATACGAATTATTTCTGTATAATAGGTATTCAAAGAAATTGAATTCAATTAGATCCTCAATCTGTTAAGAATTGAAGTTTATTGGACAAAATATGGGAGGAATCAATTGAAGTAAATTACCATGGCGTTTGGTCGTAAGGTCGATTTGATTTTCAATAGAATTTGAAATTGTGGTCCCACCAAAATGAACGATTGCTTTCCTCGTTTTTGGTTTAGCTGATTTGGGTAGGGAGTAATTGACGGCTTGCATGAAATCTCAAATTGGCTATAGCTTGTAATGAAAATGATATTGAATCTCTTTCAAATACATCAAGCTATTTTTTTATTATTATTTGATTGCGCAGGGATTAGTTTGAATAGTTCAAAACTAGTCAAAACCCTGCATGAGCTAAGAGGAGTGGTAGTGAAAATAACAGATCTCCAGGGGTTGTAAAATTGTAGTGGAAAAGCCAATGATGAAAGAAATTCATAATACAATAATAGAAAATCTTGTCATAAATGACTACTACGAAGGGCGAGATATGTCATGGAACGTTAAATCAACTGACTTTAAAGAATTCATTCTCATTTTACAAACTGATCATTTTTGTCATGCCTTATGTGATGCTGTATTAAACCAACATCTGGCAAACCATAATCACAGTTGTTTGGTCTTCATTCTCCCTATTTAACACAAAATGACCTATCAGGATAGTAGTACAGAAGCCACTGTTGCGCTGCCCTTTTACAATACAATCCTGTTTCATCATCTCTGACCTCGTTAGCCACTCTTTGATACCCTTTTCTCCCATCCCAAACAACATTTACCCTATCGTGCGATTCAGTAGTGTGGTACAATCTCTATAATATTATTTTTCTTCTGATGAATGGGCTCTGTTAGCCATCCCAAGTACGCCATGGAGTGAATTGTGTGAAACATTTTTGGGAGGGTAGAACAAATAGTGGGATCTGGGTGAGACCTGGAAGAAACCTAGGGTGGGACCTGGATGAAACCTATGTTGGGACCTGAGTGAAACATGCTGAGACCTGGATGTACCAAATTGAAATCTGTGGGAGAGACCTTGGAGAATATGGTGAACCCTGGGTGAAGTTTGATAGAGGGATCTCGGTAGATCCTATGGCAGGACTGGCACCTCTGATAGAACTTTCCTCAAACCTGTGAAGGGACCTGGATGAGACCTCTGGCAAACTTCCCTGAACACTTTTGGAACCAGGATGATACCATTGTAGGAAACTGGGTAGAACAAATAGTGATAAATGGTTGAAGCCTATGGTGGGATCTGGTAGAAACCTCCAGTGTGTCTAAGAGAAACCTTTGCTGGGACCTTGGTGAAACCTATAGATAGACCAGTGTGAAACCTAAGCTGGTATATGGATGCAACATACCTGCAAACTCCTCAGCTTTTTAAAGATCCACCAGGGTCATTCTTGTGATTCATCAAGATCCAGTGAGATCTCATTTTAACCTTTATATGGGGGGGGGGGTCTTAGTAAAATTCTAAACTGAGGGTAACAGACACCTTCAAATGCGACTGAAATACAGATACTTTTGGCCTCTAAATTCACCAAATTTCTTGGGCCCCTGGGGGGACACCCCTCCCCCCAGACCCCCCAATATTCACATTCTCCTCCCTCTTTTCCCCCAAAAAAATTGGGTTTTGCCGGCTCAGTCTTTTTTCTCGCCTGCAGTTTGCGGGTAAGATGTAACCTATGGATAGATCTGGATAAAACCTATGGATGGACCTGGGTGAAACCTATAGTGGGACCTTGATAAAAATCTATGCTTGGACCTGGATAAAATGTATGGATACACCCCGCTGAGAACTATGGGCAAAACCTATTGTGGGATATGGGTGAAAACTAGGGTGGGACCTAGTGAAACATAGGTTGGGACCTTGATGAAATGTCTGCTGGGACCTGGGTGAAACATCGATGGACCTGGGTGAAACCCAAGCCCCAAAAAAAAAAAAAACATGCCACCTTTCCTAACTTAAGGAATTTCGAACTTTTGGTTTTCATTTCTATGGGTATTTCCTATTGGAAATAAAGAAAATAAGGAGGATTTCCGAATTTTTGCTGATCAATTAGTGGCCTCCCTGAAAAAACAACATAGATTTGCGGTAACATGCTCAAGAAAGGTGTATTTTTTGGTGTCCAATGGCTCATGTAGTCATACATTGAGAAGGTCAGAAAAAAATATCTTCAAAAATTTGGTCAGGTGACCGAATTCTTCGTTTGCCCTATAGTGGGACCTGGGAACCTAGAGTAGAACCCGAGTGAAACCTATGGAGGGACATGAGTGAAACATGGAGGAACAGCTTTTGGACCTGGATTGTCTCAATATAAGGACCTGGGAAGAACTCAAGGTATGATCTGGGTGAAAAGTATGGAGGGAAATAGGTGAAGCCTAATGAGGGAGGGACCTCAACAAAACCAGTGAAGCAACCTCAGTGAAACCTGAGTATTGTGGGACCTTGGTGAAACCTATGCTAGGGCCTGGGTGGAACCATGGAGAAACCTGTGGAGATTCTGGGGTGAAACCCATAAAGGGAAAAACCTGTAGAGGAACCTGGTTGAAACCTATGAAGGGACCTGAGAGAAATATATGGAGGGACATTTTTAGGACCTGGATGATACATGTTTGGACCATGGTGAAGCCTATAGTTCACAGCTCACACAGCAGGGTTTTAAAGTAGTTTTCTTATCATAGGATCCATAGAATCTATATCCTATTCAAATATCGTATTCAACATAATCGCCTAGGGCACTTAGGGAGTGATCATATTTTACCAACACCTCCAGGGTGGTGGTTTCTGGGGCGAGTGTAAAAAAAAATTCAGACCCTTCTAGGGGGGAGGGGGAAACAAATTCCACACTTTCTTAGTTAAATAGCCCGCACATTGCTATAGCACAAAGGGGAGGGGCGAAAAATTTCTGACCCCTCCAAGGGGAGGGCCAAAAACATTTTGATGTGGCCGCCTGAAAATCCACCACCCCTCCCCTGTTGTTTAAAAAATGACCACTCCCTTAGAAAGCCATATTAACGAGTCAAGTAGTACCATTTCCCATATCTCCATTATCTACTTGAATCGTTTCTTAGAGGGGGCTTTTAGAGGGGGCCTGAAACAAAAAAAAAATCATATCTCGGTTAATTCCCAATCTATGTCCATGAAATCTTTTTGGGGGGATAATCAGAAATGTGTCAAATTTCTTTTCAGCAAGTTGATTCAACATTCAGTAGAGGGCATTATAAAACGGCAGGCAGTGCTGTGCTGCATGATAGAAGTGACGTTGAGTGCATTATAGGAGTACAGTGCATGGTTGAGCAAGGTCACCATAGCTGTAAACCAGTCATGTACCCTTAATTGGTCTAGATATGCCGTGATTGGGTACTTGATTGATTGTAATGAAATGTACAACATTTTATAAAGACAATAGACAACTCCTTCTTCACATCTTGACTGACTGTTGTCCTATAATGCACTCAGATGCATTTGTGCATTATATGACAACAGACAGTCTCGATGTGAAGAAGATCGTTGTCTATTCTCTAAATAACGTGCATTTCCCAACAGTAGACTGTTTGGTCTTTGAATGATTAGTCATTATTTTGGAATCAGACTTTTCCTTTTCCCCTCAGAATTCAACTGGACGTAAGGGAGTGATCATTTTTTAACAACAGGGGGGGGGGGGGGGGCTGGTGGGTTTGAGGGGGGGGTTAGAATTTTTTCAACCCCTTGACCGGGGGGGTCAGAATTTTTCAACACCTCTGATGGGGGGGTCAAAATAATTTCATCTGTTTTCAGTGGGAAACCCACACGTGTTACTATAGGCTAAAAGGGGACGTTCGCGCGTTATTTTTGTCCCTTATAGGGGGGGCCAAAAATTTTTTTACCCCCTCTAGAGGGGGGGGGGGCGAAATTTTTTTCACACGTCCGCACGCAAACCCACCTGCCCCCCCCCCCCCGTTGTTAAAAAATGATCACTCCCTAATATGGTAGTGGTTAGAGCATTTGACTCACAATGAGGGGACCCTGAGTTCAAATCTTTAAGGCTGTCATCTACCACAGTACAGAAGGCATTTGATGTTTTATCAAAGTGCTGAAGGTTGTTTATAGCCACACTATTAAAAAGGTGAGATTGACCAGGACAGAAACTAATAGCCTTCAGATTACAAGTCACACATCTTACCAATAGGCCATGAAGGCTGCTTCTCTTGTAGGCATATCAAAGTTGATACTAAAAGCCATATACAGCAGTGCCTGTCATGCTGTACCTCCCTCTGGTGTCTACATCTATCAACAGGCACTACTTCAGGACCCCTTCCCATCAGACATAGGGCAGAAGACCAGAGTCTAGGACGCTGGTACTGAACTCTGGGACCAGTTTGGCTAATAGTCTCAAACAGACCCAAGTGGGTCTTACCAACCCTACTCTGCACGGCTGTGATTGGTCAGTTTTTCTGATGGATGGATGGATGGGACTAGGGGTCGAAAACACACATTCAATGTTTCATAGATGTACATATAGGCCCGGGACCCTCAACTCGACTCGTTGTTTTTTGGATTCCAGGCCCATTACCATGCACTATACAAAATGTAGCACAACACCTTGTTCATGTCACTCCAGTATTTTTAACTGACTCTAAAGTGAGGGTTTTTTCGTCAAATATGGTAGGCTTATCTGCTATGAGGAGATATTTACGATTTAAGATTTACGATTTAAGATGATCGTCTTAGGACATGAAGTGATGTCAAGAAAGACAAACTCGCTTCATTATGATTGCACATTTTATTCAAGTCGACAGAAATCACAGTCAGTATTCAAAGTCTGTATTGGTTGCATTATATAGCGTATCTGAAAGTGATCCTAGGGAGCTCTTACAGCCAATGCCTCATTGAACAGAAAGGAAAACTGAATTATACACCAGAAATAAAACTGGGCTGACCATTACATGATCCGGTTTGCAACCAGAAAGAACCTTTGTCTTCCTATTTATCAAGTTCTTTTTAAGTTGTCATTTTTTTATTTATTTTTTTTTGTATTTACACAAAAAAAGCAATACTGGTACTTCAAATCAACCCTCTATTTCAATTCATTATACTAGAAGGACATAATTGTAAGAATAACGTAATAACCATGAAGTCAGTCTGTAACCTGTCGACATTTGCCATCTTGTAACATAGCTGCCATGTTAATCAACATGTAGTGAACCAGTGAATGGTAACTAATAGTAACAGAATCCCTGCTTTAGCATCACGACTTGGTAATAAAAAAAAAAAATTCATGACCCCTTTAAGGGAAGTATGTAACGCCTTAATGTATTTGTGTCATTTACTCATCATGATGCAAGAATGCAGCAACGCTAAGGAACTAATGATGTCGCTTTTACGCATCATGCTGACCCGGGAGGTTTGATACACTCTGAGTGAATCGACACAATGCATCAAAATGCTGGCAAGTTGCTCGCTGGGGCTGCATTGATGGGTATTCTGGATTATAACAACGAATGGGCACTTTGATGTGCAGCCCCATCTTTGAATGAACGGTCAGTCACTTAAAACACAATATTATCAAGTGATACGTTAACAGCTGTGGAATTCAAATTCCCTCTGGGCAGGAAGTGTTGCAATCAACAGGCTAACTGCAGAACTGTTATCTCCCAGTGGGAAAAGCATACACCAAAGTTAATTATATATAATGAAAATTTGTTAAGAAAAAGGTGAACTAATATGAAATCCCTGAATAATATCCATATCGAAGTATTTTCCTAAGCAGTGTCAATGTTCTTTAAGCTCATGTGGGCTTTTGTCCTTATGTAGAATAAATACCGGCACCTCTAGTTGTTAGGACTTTAAAATGACAAAAACAAGTATACAGGAACACACAATCGACCAAAATAGTAAAGTGTCTTTACACAAAAGCAGATTTCTACCCTGTACATATACAATGGGTTGCCCATGACATACAGTAAACTTTTCCCCCTGAATACTCGATAATACATATACCCGGTACGTCCTGTAGGCTGTACAATGTCCGATTTCCTTATTTTCACCTGAATATCTTTGGTTACGTTTGGAAGATAAATATAGCTCTCAACTAAATGAAATGACAAGAAAGCTGAGGTATAAAATCCTGTTAGCTACCAGGGACATGTCAATTTTTCTTTTCAAAACCTGGTTAAATACTATTAAACCTCTATGGATACCATTTGTAATCATGATACACCGATGCAGTGATGGCAAGTAATGCACTGGCAATGTGTTGGTGCATCATGCTGACCCTTCAAGACTGCATCAACCCAGTACGATGAGAATGATGTGCAAATACTATACCGCCCTGAATAATGCATCATGCACCTTCTCCAGCTTGGGTCCCACGGGCATATTTGGGAGCTGCCCCTATTCGTGGGGGATTTATAAGTTCATCATGCCTGGACTCAGGATGCCTTTTAATATGGTTTAAAGATTATATCCCTATTGTCATCAGAGGCATCTTCACATGTGATGCCATGGAATTTATGTAGCTACAAATGGCTAAGGCCCATTTTGGACACATCCTGTAGCATTCTTCTCGATCCTGGGTACATGTATTTCAACAGCCAAACAACTACTCTTTTCAAGTAGGGGCTATGTAGATTGTACTTAGAACTAACAAATATTTATGCAGGTTATAAAACATACAGATTTGTCTACATGTATTTGAGCAGAGGTAATTGGATCTTGACACTCGGATCAATTTTCCTGTTATCAGGTATCACAGAATATACCGTAATCTCCCGCGTAGAAGGCGCGTCTTCTACGCCAAACAAAATGCTGCTGGGTCTTATACGCGGGAGGTAAATTGCCTTGAGTTTGGGGTGCGCCTTATACGCGGGGTTTTCCAACATCTCATTTGGGAAAATGCGCCGATGACAGCTTGAACTCATAGCGCCAGCACCGCGGCAGACCTGGAGGTGTCGACGCGCTCGCCGGGGATAAGGCCCACCATACGCCGATGACAGCTTGAACTCATAGAGCCTGCACCGCGGCAGACCGGGAGGTGTCGACGGGCGCTCGGCGGGTTTGACGCCGACCATGTGCCGGTGACAGCTTGAACTCATAGCGCCAAGCGCGGCAGCGGAGTACAGGCGCTCGGCGGGTTTGACGCCGACCGTGTGCCGATGACAGCTTGAACTCATGGCGCCAAGCGCGGCAGCCCGGTCGCTGTATAGATTTGCTCGGCGGGTTTGACGCCGACCGTGTGCCGATGACAGCTTGAACTCATATAGCGGGGTGGGGAGGGGGGGCGCCTTCTACGCGAAACAGCCCCCCTGTGAGTTGGGGGGGCGCCTTATACGCGGGTTTTTCCAGAAATCGATCCAGAGGAGGTACGTGCGCCTTCTACGTGAAAAGGCCTTCTCTGAGTTGGGGGTGCGCCTTCTACGCGAGCTGCGCCTTCTACGCGGGAGATTACGGTAAGTTGTCTTCGTATAGCCTCAAACTATAAGAGATATTGATAATTCATATTACATAGCGATAATCTTCCTTTTCAAGATGAAAATAGTAGAAACATTTTTTTTTACAGTGCATACATTTACATTACTACCATAAACCCTGACATAGAATGTGCGACTTATCCGTGGCCAGACAGATGTTTTGCCGGCTATAGCCGGTGTGCGGTGGGTTTTCATGTTGACTGAGGCTAGGTTTTATATAAGGGTACTGAACCTTCACAAACCAATCTCCATGTGCATCTTAAATCTTATCTCTGGGCTCAGGATGCACCTAATGCACAATACATACCTTATACATGAGGATTTATGGTATGTGTTTTATAGCTGGGTTCCCTGTACATATTTCTCATACTGCATTGGCAGAACTGTTAATTTATACACTCATTTAAAACTCCATATAGAACAGTGGGTTGGTTACACCTCTCACTGATATTGAACTATATATACACATATACAACCCTGGTGAAATAATACTTCTTTATATTAATGGCGAAGTACTGAAGTAGTAAAGCACGTGTGTACATCCATAACCTACCATCCATACAAACATCCAAAACCTGAAGAACATGTCTTACTAATAATAAGACTTCATTATTATATAAGAATATATGACAACAGTAATGATGATGATTATGAGGTTTGTGTGAGAATATGATGAAGTGATTAGTATAAAACTATATTAGACATCTGTTATCATTTAAGGTCAGCTCCCTGTGCCAACTGTTGTGATTTTGTTTGTCGTTTCATTATCCCCGTTCTTCTCCGCAGGCGCAGGTTCAGTCTTTACAACCGGTGCTACGACCACAGGTTCGACATCATGAGATTCCACTGATGGAGGTTGTGTGTCCGGTGTGGGTTCAGTTTTTACTGCGACTGTTGGCGCAGCTGTCGTTTCGACTTTAACCTCTGGTTTTACATCACTGACTGCAGTGGCGGCAGCAGTGCCAGTGCCTGCAGTGTCGGTAGCAGTACTAGCCGGACTACCACCAGTCAGCATGGAGAGGAAGGCTAATGGGTTACTCACCGGGTCTGCATTGACCTCGGCAGCTTCTGGGGTCGGGGTCTCCAGCATGGAGCTCTCCATCATTGACTGGAAGTGTAAAAGTGATTGAGTGAGGACTTCATGTGAATTATTTGTTCCACAAGTTACAATCAAATTCTATTGCTGGCGAGGCAGGAGCTACAGTGTCATCAGGCTATGGAATTTAGTTCTAATCTATGAATTCCAAGCTTTTTGAAGATATTGAGAAGCCATAAGTCACAAGAAAAGACCGCTCCCATATGGTAATTCATTTTCTTAGCGGAATTTTGCATTTCCGCAGAGTTTTCACACTCCTGATAAATCTGTCATTGTTAGAGTGAACACTCACCTCGTTAACATCCTCGTAACATGCGGGGTGGTACGTCTTGTCGCCTACGCGGATCGCATCACGCAGACACCACTCCTCTGTGTCCTCATCAAAGAAGTTCTCAAACTGCTCTCCACACATCTCACACACCTAAAGGGCAAAAGAACATAGAAATAAAACCATAGTGTTGTAGATTTTAATAGAATAGTAGAGAATAGACCTGTGAGACATAGCGCGGCAACTTGTAATCCTGTGTCTAGTGATAGAATAATAGGAAAGCTAACTTCAAAGGCAATTAAAGGTTGTACCATCTGGCTCACCCTGTAACTCTTGTGCTGCCTTGTACTACTAGGTCTACTACCGAGAAGTTCTGCCTGCCCATAGATGACCACTACAAATGGTAGAGGTGGGCATGTTCAATGACCCAGAACCATATGCACCAAGGACCCCAGAATGACTAGGGTTGTGTGTGGCAGTCTTACCAACCCCAACAGCATACAGCTGGTCACAACCCCCTCCCCACCAAACTGGTAACCCCCTCCCCTCTGTAGACAGGGTACACCAAGTTTAGCATTTGTCTCTCCATAGAGATTTATAGAGATTCTAAACAGTAAATATCTTCTTCAAATACAGAATATATGATCCAAATGTACCATAACCCCGTGAGATGAAACCTTTAGTACATATATACAGCAATTTCAGACCACAGAATTATCAGATAAAGCCTACAGAGATGTATTGGTGAATCTTAATTTTGTCTTATGCTAATCTAATCATGAAACCCAAACTAAACATATATCACAAAAACAAGTTATCTACCATTAGTACATACATATGCTGATAACAATGCCTCAATATTGTGCCAAAATAGTCCATAGGAGAAGAACAGTGAACGAAAATAGAAATCAGGGCTCCCCTATCCCTTACACCGTGGCGACTCTGAACCATTGACTAGTCTACAAGTCTCACTAGTAGGACTTATTCTTGGTGCGTACCACTAATGTATGTCAGAGGAAGCAAAGATTCTCACACGTATGCCATGGCTATTGCGAGAAACAGAGGGCAGGGAGGTCTGGGCCTTTCTCGGCTTTCACCGTCCCTATGACACAAAGGCCCAGGGAGGTACCAGTATATAGAAAACTCAATCAAACCCCAAGGGGAAATCCCCAAAGTCAAGGTTTACTTATATGTAAGAATGTGGCTTAAACTTAAGATTTTATAGGAAGTAATGAAGATGTTGATATTTAACAGTATACTCACATCTTCACTAGCGTTGCCAGTGGCTGCGGGACATGAGATTGGGGCAGCAGGCATCTGCATGGCGCCAGTGCTGCCAGGGAGGGCCTGGGTCTGTAACAACCTCTCAAAGTACATGCTGTGTGCACGCTCCTCCAGGTCTCCTACCTCCTCAAACTGGATCCATTCCTGTAAGATAAAGAGCAACACAAGGCTTCAATATTTAGTCTTAACCTGTAATGATAGCATTACTCTGAGACTGTATTTCAGGTAGAAGAGAAATATATAGCTGGTAAATAAGTGCAATGAATCCTCCTGTGTGAGTCGGTCTGGATACACTACAAAGGAAGGAGCTTGCCAAAAATGAGCTTCTCTAAGTGTCTCGCTCATGATAATGAGCGGCTTATAAAGTTACTGGTAAATATCCCAGGCAGCGCAAAGAGGCATCCCAAATAGATGACCCCCCCCCCCATCTTTTAAGGGTCTCCCTCCCTCCTTTAAGTAATCCTAGACTACCTCTCCTTCATGATGTCCTATCCTTTCCCAATATGTTAGTGCAGGAAATAATACATTAAACTTGAGACAATCTAAACTTTACTCTAAAAAACAATTGGTGCATATATGCCAAGTAAGTACAAAATACTTACATTGGTGGTGTAGTACCACTGCCTGAACTTGGCCACCTTGACGCCATCCTTGTCACGCCTGTTTTGCCTGAAGTGCCAGTCAAGATGCTCTCTGTACTTGTCCATGTCCTCTGTGACAAACCTCACCCCACATGACGAACACTGGATGCCCCCGTACATACGCTGTATCACTGTCTGGTGACGTCTGTAAGTGAAAAAGTCGGGGCTCAGTTACATGCATCAAATATTGACAAAAAAATTAATTACAGAAGCATGACTGATCCGTACATGTTATGATACATATAGAAGCTTTAACCAAATTCTGTTTTTTCTTTGTTAAGCAAAAACAGTGATAAATTGAGTGAGTGATTAAAATTTCCTTAAAGCCATTCGGACAGCTCAGGTCTTATTCGTGGCAGGGGAATTTGATAACTTGGATATTAAATTTAAACTCTAGTGTAAACTTACACTTTCATCTTGTCTACATTGAATTCTGTCATGTCAGGCACCTCCGGTAATTTCTCCTTTGGCTTGGGTTTTGGAGGTTCAGCCTTCTCTGCTACCTTTGTCTCACCATTCTGAATTGGAAAGGGCATTGTTAGTTTCAAGTTTTCAATCATCTCACTTCTCTATGGGACCTATGTAACACTTTCACAGCACATCGTCGCCTCTGCCAGAGCTTCTGATTCATTTATTATTTTCATCAATACCTTAGAAATTCAACTTTACCTCTAAATACGGAAAAGCAGTAGAACCTGAACGGACTATTACTTCTTCATATGGTGCATATCGAATATCTAGCATCATCTTACAGAAATTGATTGCAAAAGACGCATTGGTGTACAAGGCACACCCCGACTTCTAAAGAAAGCTTACTTTAAAGTTCACATGGTGGTCGATTTTTTGTCTATGCTTTAGCACTGATGTGTACAAATGTAATGGTATTCCTGCTGATGGGTGAATCACTATGGCAGTCATCCTTACCTCAGTTTTAGCTGCTTCAACAGTAGTCGGCGTCTGTTCGGTTTTGACATCCTGAGTTGCGGCAGGTGTGGTGTCAGTGCTGGAGGTGGTGGTGGGGAGGACAGCCGGGCCATCGTCCGTCTTCTTTATGATTCCAGAGTCGACAAGTTTACCAAACAGGTCATTGATATCAATCTGCGATGTGAATGCTGGTGGTAGTTGGGGCATGCCCTGCTGCATAGGACCTATAATGACAGAAAAATACAATTTAAATAAGTATCACAATTTTCACAAATAATCCTCAGAATGTTTTTTGTTCAAAGAATTGACATAAGGTGACCAGAGGTTCTAAGGGAGTGGTGTTGGTAATGGTCAAAATTTGAACTACCCTTTCATTGATATGAATTCCTCTTGATTAACTGCAGCACTACATTTCAGAACAGGACAGGGTCGAGTGAAATGCAGTATGGATGTATGGATTCCACTGTATGGAAAACACTGCACTATATACTTCGCCAAAAAGAATCTGCATTATCATAGTTTTGTCAAACTACGACAACATACCATAACCCTGGTCCTGTTGTGGCTGCTGCTGTTGTTGCTGTAGATGTGGTGGGAAGAAGTTGTTGTTAAAGTTGTCCTGTGGGTGTTGCTGCTGCTGCTGCTGCTGCTGCGTGTGGGGTGGATGCTGCATGCGTTGTGGCCCCATGCCTCCCCGCATGCCTCCTCCCTGTGGTGGGCCATACTGATAGAAGTCATCCCTGCGACCCATACCCCGGGGTCCACGACCACGATTACGGCCCTGGCGGAAGTTGCGGCCCTGAGAACGTCCAAATGGCTGCTGGGGAGGTCCATGTGGAGCGTATAGAGGCCGGGGTCCATCCTGGCGGTGGGATAGGGGTTGTGGTGGACGGTCCATGTCCATATCTGAATATACAAGATTTACACATATGAATTAGTTTCAACTCAGATCTATGAATGGATTATTCACACTTTTCATATATTTTCTCCATATAACCAAGGAGCTTTTTGGTTCAAGCCAAATTGGAAACCCAGGCAAAATAAATGTAAAACATCATCAACATCCCTGGAAAATGGTCATGCGAGAACTTAGAGAAGAAAACAAAAACATGCATGGTGATTATTTTTAGTGGTATGAAAAATTGTAAAGGAACACTTACTGTGCATGTTGCCAAAGTTATCAGGGTGGTTGGGAGAGTTGCGGCCTCCTGGTTCATCGTACTGCGGAGAACCTCTGCCCCTCTCCTCCATGAGCTGGGGTATCCCTCGTGGTGGGGGCCCCTGGGGCCCATCGTGGAACCCTCCTCTAGGCCCTCCACGGTGACGCTGTGGCATACCACGACATATCTCCTGCATGTGCTGTTGTTGGCCCATTCCACGAGGGCCCATGTGACGTGGCCCCATGTCCTTACCAGTCATGCGCATCCGTGGTCCCTGGTCAAACTGTTGCTGTATCCGTTCATTTCCTGGCTCTTCAAATTCCCGTTTGGTCATGACAGCGACTGTTGGGTCGATGTAGGCGTCTCCCACTAGTTCCTGTATCTTTGCTGGATCTCTCACCACCTGGCCCAGAATCTTCACCTCTGGGGGTGGCCCTTCCAGCCGGATCTTCACGAGCGCATTCCCGAGGCGGATCGTCTTCTCTACCCCTCCAAACTTAATTTCATACCACTGTCCATTTATGATGACTTCATGACCTGGCCCTCCAAACCCAATAACATGGGCCCTGCTTGATGCAATCCGTGCCTTACGAGGCACGTCCATCTCGATCGTCCATGGTAAGCCATTAATCAGCATCACCCTGGCAGCGCCATCAAACCTAATTCCATAGTCGACACCGTCTGTGTTGACACAGGGGTACTTCCCAGTAAAGTTCATCTCATACAACTTTCCATCAATGAGAATCTTCCTCTGTGGAGGATGAAACTGTATCTCATGCTTGTCATACCCAATGTCGATCTGCTGCGGTGGTCCCCCAAAGGGGCACACTATGGTGTTATCAATGATAACATGGTTGGATATACTGTCTATGTTAATGCTGTGCTCTTTGCCGTTAATGAAAATTGATTCAGGTGGCCCGTCAATGTGAACCTCAAACGCCATTTCATCAATCCACACCTTCTTCTCTGGACCTCTGTAGGATATGAAGTAGTTGTGCCCATTAATTGTGACTTTGCGTGGCATGTCACCAATCTTATAGTAGCAGATGCTGTCTATTTTGATTCCTCGGCTTTGAGTGTCGACACTGATTTGTACCCGTGATTCACCTAGCATGATGTGCCGCGGTGGGCAGCCAAGAGGTAGCTCAAATGCACGATCATCGATGAAGAGCTTGTGCTCATTGCCATCGTTACTCTGGGTGATCCAGCGTGGGTCGTGGTCTGGGATGTAGTACAGGTTGGTGTCATAGGGCAGCGTGAAAGGCCCTGACTGCAAGTGCCCCAATGGGTGTGCCACCCTTCGCTCATACCCGGGTCTAGGACCCCTAGGACGGGGTCCAGGGCCAGCAAGGAAGGGAGGTGGAACTGGAGGCTGCATCAATGGTGGTGGCGGCTGTGGTTGCTGAAGTGGTGGTGGTTGTGGCTGCTGCAGAGGCTGTGGTGGGCGTGGTGGCTTGTCCCTAAGGTCCTCATCTGGTCTGAACTCTAAAACAGGTGGGCGCGGTGGTGGCGCCATCGGTGGTAGAGCCTCCCTGTGCTGTGGAGGTAGAGTTCGTTGGTCGACATCCTTACCCTCCCGATTGAAGCCCTCCAGTGGGTGACTGTCATCATATCGAGGCGAGTTCCCATCAGGTGGGCGTTCAGTGCCAAGTTGGAATGGGTCGTCTCGGGGTGGACGTGCCTTGTTGTTATTATCACTACCAGCCAGGGAGGTCTGGGGTTGGTTTTGACCCTGCAGCTGTAACTTAAGCTGCTGCAGTTTCTGCAGCTCACCAAGCTGCTTCAGGATAGCCTGGTGCTGTTCGTGGCTCAGTCGTCCTGAACGTAGCTGACCATCTGCCTCTGACAGCACGCTGTCCAGCTGCTCTAACATTAACGGTGCTGGGATGTTGATGTTCATCTGGTCAGGGCTGATGGACATGAGTGGTGGTGGTGGTAGGTTAGGGGACTGTGCTGACATGCGGCGTAAAGGCGGAGAGCGCATGTCCACATCTTGTAGCTGGCCGCCTGGTGATGGCATGTCGACAGTAAGGCGGGGCTGCTGGAAGGGGAACTCCTGCGGGCGCTCTGCCTTGAACTGTGCCCATCGTCCTGAGCTGGGGGTGCTTGGAGTACCTGGGGTGGGCGGCGTGGTTGGCACTTTGGGGAAGCTCTTCGTTGGCATGCACCGGTAGTCCTGGTCCTGATTACCAAACAGCTCTCTGAAACAGAAACACAGTGAATTTAGCCTACTGCTTCATTTCTACAGGTTCCTCTGATCAGGCATGGGATTGAGTTTTGAAGAAATATCCAAGATGGTATCTTATCTCTGGGTTTGTATTTGAGATGGATTTCATAGGATATTAGCCTGCAAAAAAAAGACCTACCCCCCTTTATTAATCATTTTCTCATTGGACCTGTACAAATCACATTGATGACCGTTTTAACCATCAAATATCCGAGATTTCGGATATATCCTGAAGAATCCCATGCCTGTCTGATACAATACTCCAAATACATAGGAAAGGAGGTTTAATTTAATAAACGTATATAATTCTTCAAAGTAAAAGTAAAAACATATCTGATAATTTCTCATACACGAGATATGATAAGGTTCTAAATGATTGCAAGGACATTTGCAAGGAGACTTTTTTTCATTTATCTTAAACCACTGACTGAAGAATAAAAGTTGATTACCTAAAATCATCCGGTAAAGCTTCCTCTGGTTTACTTTTCTTGGCTGGAGGCTCGTTTAGATCACTTCCAGATTCAACTGGCTGAGGCTGCCTAGTTTCCTCATGTTCCACAACGACTACACCTGCATCTGGGGACCGCTGCCGCTTATCTACATCACGGCTGGGTGGTGGGGGCTCTACACGGGGGCGGCTAGCCCCATCCTTACGCTCCAGACTAGAACCACGGGGAGACCGTCTCGGGGAACGGGATCGTGACCTTGTTTTCTTGTCTTTCTCTGGTGACAGAGAGCGACTTGACTGTCTGTGTGATCTACTACGGCTGCTGCTACTACTAGAGGACGTTGGGCTGTGTTTGTTACTTCTCCCACCACTGTACCGGTCTGCAGAGCTCCCAGCCTTCCTGCTATCCTCATTTTCTCTCCTATCTGCCTGACGTGCCTTCAGTGGAGACAGCTTTTTGCGACTGCTGCTGCTTGAACCTGAGCTCTTCCCATGACTAGATTTATCACGTGCGGACCTTGGATCTTTGGAGTGGTCATCTTTGTCGCGTAAACTTCCCCGCAATCCAGAAGAGCGTGAAGATGAGGATGCACGGGGTTTGCTGGCACTCTCTGAAGGCGTGGCTGCGACATCGTGTGGCACTGGGCTGCCTGTGGGAGTACTACGCAGCACCTTGGAGGCTGACACAGTTGTCCTTTTAGCTTGTGGGGCTGCAGCAGATGATGTGGCTATTTCTTTGGTCGGTGAATTGGATGCACCACCTCCACGAGAAAGACGAGGGTCCCGGGCACCAGAGCGGGGATCCCGTACAATGCCCTGAACAGCAATGGTTGGTATTGTAACTGGGGACCCACTGCTAGAGCGGTCTGAAGAATCCAACTTTGGGGGAATTACCGTCTGGAGAATAACCAAACATCGCAGGTTAGGACAAATTGAGACAACAGCAGTACAAATACTGTATGCTAGATCGTCATTCCCTTAAATTGCCACATGACTACAAGTTTACTAGAGCTCTTTACTATAAAGTTTTGAGAAAGGATCGGCCATAAAGATGAGTGCACTGTAAACATCATTTACACACATTATACAAATACTGTTTTATCAAGGTTAGACCTACTTTTTATTGTATGTTACAGAATGACCGTTTTGTGTAAGTATGGGAGATTAGGATAACAACGCTCAACATTTAACACAACTAACCTTGGGCACAGCAGGGGCAGGTTGCCCAGGTAACTGAGGAGGCTTAAATGTCAAAAAGAAAAACTCACAATGTACAACAGCAACACACAAATAGTGTAACAGAATAAATCAACAACTGGAAGCACATTTAAACACAGTGCGTAAATCAGGAATGTACAATTAGAGCATAAGTTCTCAGGCCCCAGAGAAAAAAGCAGAAATTCCACAAAGTTTTATACGTTTATAAAGGCGCCCTTGGAACGAAGGAGTGAGTGAGTAATAGAAGTTTAACGCCATTTCGACAGCTAAGGTAATATTCATGGCGCGAACTTTATTACAGTTTCACAGAGGTATGTGTTGGTGCCCGCACATATGTGCACCACACACATCCGAGAGGATAGGAAAGAGTAGAAATAGACCCTTCTTAGTGGGCTAGGGAAGCCCATTGGAACGAAGGCCATGAGACAAGGCCTTGTCAGAATTTTGAACAAATAATCAGCTAAGCTTTTGTGCTGAGATTTGCACACTCAAAGCGCTTCAGAGGGGGTGCTTAGAGCATGAGGAGTGATTGCAGACTTGGGAGCCACTTGTCCAACTCCATAGGGCCTGAGTGAGTGAGTGAGTAATAGATGTTTAACGCCATTTCGACAGCTAAGGTCATATTCATGGCGAGAACATTACACAATTTCACAGGGGAATGTGTCAGTGCCCGCGCATATGTGCACCACACACATCCGAGGGGATAGGAAAGAGGAGAAATAGACCCTTTTAAGTGGGCTAGGGAAGCCCGCCATAGGGCCTGAGACCAAGTACCCTTGACAGAAGTGCCACTTTTGATGAATAGCTAGCAAGTAAAATTCCGAAAGTTTTTTTACGGGAGTATTAGAAGGATATCGAGAAGAAATTTTGAAAGGGTAGCAGTGGCAGATCTGTCATATTGGTAATCACACCACAGCAAAAACTAACTGCAATCATTGCGTTACACTTATCCACACTAAGACTCTACCGCCTACAAGTAACATTATGTGGCGTGGTGTGGTGATATACCTGTGACTCTATCTGCTTGGCTTGACTTACGAGTCGTGCTTTAGCCTCGGCTAGCTCCAGTTCGAGTCGCTCCTGCTGCAGTTTGAGCAGCTCTTGCTGCTTGGCGAGCAGCTGCTGCCGCATCAGTGCCTCTTGTTCTTCCTGCTCCTTCTTGGCTTTCTCCTCCTCTTCCTGCTGCTGGGTTGGATATTAAATGGTCATTTAGTTAACTTTGTCCAACAAACTTTTTTTTTTCATTTCAAATTAGGATTTAAGGTCACTCTAAAGTACAGGGATGCCACTCACTATTCCCCAAAAATAAAATTCGGAAATCCTCCTAATATTCTCAATTTACAATAGGAAATACCTACAGGAATGAAAATAAAAAAATTAGGAATTACTAAAAAGTTAGGAAAAGTGGCATCTCTAAGTATACAGAAAACGCCCATGTGTCTTATTAGACCATTCTAGAGGGCTATTGTGGATTAAAAGCTTGGTGCAGCACGTAGATTTCTAAAGAGCACTTTTAGGCCCAAACTGTGGCTTATGGTAAAGCCAACAACACATAGAACAGCTTATATACAGGGTATTACGGTATTTCTGAGTGAAAATAAGTCACCTCAAATAATGGGCATTTAGGATAGTTTTTGAGCAGAAAACTTAAGTATATAGAAAACTTTAGGCCAAAATCCATGCACACCTCGTTGGCAGAGGCGATAACTTGGTAATGCGGGCTTCCTTTGTTTTTGTTTTTTTTTTTTGGGGGGGGGGGGGGAGGGGGGTGGTCTTGAGATATGAAATTGATACAATTCATTGGTGATCTATGATAATAATTTTGCCCTTGAAATTTGTAAGACAAACATCTCAAGATAAAGATACTTTGTACTGTACAGGGACTCCTGAATAATTTTGACGTTCACTTGACCTAAATGGATTACCGTCATCTCCCGCGTATAAGACGCGTCCTCTACGCCAAACAAAATGCTGGGGGGGGGGGGGGGTCTTATAGCTTTCTCTCAAGTTGGGTGCGTGTCTTATACGAGGGGTAATTTTACTATAGAAATGTACTGGATTTACAAAATTGAGCCTTAAAATGTGCATCTTATACGCGAAAATGCATGTGCTAAGTTTGGGGTGTCTTATACGCGCAGCGCGTCTTCTACGTGGGAGATTACGGTACATTATTTGGTCATTACCAACATAGATTTGACCTTCAGATTATGTAAATTATTTTCACTTACTGGTTGTTTTTCTTTGTCATCTCAAACTACTTAAAGAGATTGGTGATCAAAGAAACAAACACGGAAACTTCAAAACTTTATTGATTTGACAGGAGACAGACATACACCAATGTATTTTCAACCTGACATGAATATTTCCAAAGTTTTATTCAAATTTCCTTTATATTCTTTACCATCATTAGACATGTTTTAAAGACCTCCCAAGAAACTTAATTACAGATATCTATACAGGAATAACCCCCATACTTCATATATACTGCGTTAATGGGCTTGTGTCGATACTCCATGACGAGACGCTGATGGTTTGTCGCTGTCTGACCTGACTACCGAACTCTCTCTCGCTATAATTATACCACAGGTCAGGTTAGAGCTCTCATCAGCCACACACATTGATACAGCAGTGATCTCCACACCAGATTGGCCCCAAGGAACAGTGTCAATAGGCATCTCAACCTAGCTAGTGATGCAGGACAAGTATGCCAATAACCAGTGTGCATATAAGCTGGCACCAACCCTTTCAGGATTATAAATGAGGCTTTCTCGCAATGAATAGCATACTGGCTGCATTTCATTTGCACAACCTTCAAAAAGCGATCTTTTAAAGCGCTCCTAGCTCTGTTGAGCCAGACGACATGATGTAAGGTTACGGCAGCATCAGCTGACTCGCAGACAGGATCTCGTAATGGAGTACAGACATTCAAAA
Organism: Acholoe squamosa; assembly: GCA_949317995.1. Taxonomy (NCBI): domain Eukaryota; kingdom Metazoa; phylum Annelida; class Polychaeta; order Phyllodocida; family Polynoidae; genus Acholoe; species Acholoe squamosa. The sequence continues at coordinate 14,817,873 of OX439042.1, forward strand.
CAGCACACACGCAGAGAGTGAAACGCTTCGGAGAAAATATCCGTCTGGTTGAAAACAGCATGATGTGTTGTCCAGTCCCCTTAGACAATTACCTTAATTAGAAACTTGGGATTCACATGAATGTTGGCAGGTTCTTCCGGGGGCTGTGAAGTAATGGGCCACGCAGGGTCTATCAGCTGAATCCGGATGTCAAGGGCATACAAGCGTTTATTGGGGATGATTTCAGCCCACGTCTGACGTAGCTTCCACATTGCTTGTCTGGTCTTCTCATCAACCTACAGGGCGGGAAAATGGCATGTGCTTGTCTATAACGGGAATACAAGTTCCGCTCTGATGACCTCCCATCATAAATTTCACAGACAAGGGAAAGTCCTTTATTCATGGTCATCTTCACATCTTCATCTATTTATGGCACAAAAACAATGTGGTTCATACAACAGTGATGAAACTCTTCAAAAGTCGATTCCGCAAATCTTTTAAGAAAATCAGCAGGATTTCCCCTTAAATGAACAGTCCTCAGAGGCTGAACCTCTCCAAGATTCAATCAAGAAATCTGGGAACCTCAACTTCAGTCTCGTTTATTCTGGTAAAAACCACATAAAGACTATGTGCAAGACATGCCCTCATGGTCCTTGAGCTACCCCGTCCTCTTCAGAACACTAGTTCTACAACATGACCACAAGTTATGTGAATAAATATCCACACCTGATGCTCAGTTCAGACACATCCTTGGTAGTGCCTTGTATGAGAGGTACCGAGGGTGATAGACTTTGAATTTCTTATACATGGAGTATACCATGAATTTGCACATAAGCCGCAGTCGCATGAAGCCAAATCTCCAACTTTGGGAGCTGCCATATGCTGCACATGGACTTGAAATAGCTGATTCAGTATAGATTTTAGTGTCTTATCTCCTATTGCTTATATGCGGTTTTACAGTTCCACTGTAGATTCTCTCGTATAAGCAATCCAAATAAAAGTGTGGCTTATAGGATAGGCCCAACGGCATGGTGCGACTTACAGGAGGGTATTTAGCACCATAGAACAGTACTAAGGGAGTGATCATTTTTTAACAACAGGGGGGTCTGGTGGGTTTGTGCGCGGACACGCGAAAAAAAATTCTGCCCCCCCCCTCTTGATGGGGTAATTTTTTTTTAACCCCCTGAAAATTGCGCGCAAACATGCCTTTTACCCTATAGTAACGAGCCGGGTTTTCCACTGAAAACAGGTGAAATTATTTTGACCCCACCCCCATCAGAGGGGTTGAAAAAATTCGGACCCCCCCCCCGGTCAAGTGGTTGAAAAAATTCTGACCACCCCCTCAAAACCACCCACCCCTGTTGTTAAAAAATGATAACTCCCTAAATTGCCCATTTTTAAGCCCCAGATGTGGTGTATAGGCTCCTCTCAAACTCAGGGTGCGGCTTATATGAGGGAATTTACGGTTCTGGAAACCAAGCCCCAAGTGCACCTTATATCATCTTCTCCAGCTTAGGTGGACCTTATATGTGAGATGTAAGTTTATACATGAGGTGCACCTAAAATTCTCAAAAAGGAGTTGCTGGCTCAAGAACCACTATCTGCAGAGAGTGTGACTGAACCAATCTTTTGATATACATATAACATCAAGTATTTCTGCAGAATCATGGATAAACCACTAAGGGAGTGATCATTGTTTAAAGGGGGAAGGAAAAAAATTTCAGCCCCATGTGGAAGGGCAAATGTTTTCATGCCCTCTGCGGGGGATGGAAGCGAATCGTTTTACAAAGGCCGTGAAGAAAGGAAGTATTTGCAAACAATTTTTGGCCCCTTTCGGGAAGGGAGGCATTTTTTTTCTTCACACATCCAGTCTGTGTGGAAACCTAACAACCCCCCCACCCCCGTTGTTAGGCAATGATCACTCCCTGTGATATTTGAGAAACGGTACATAAATCTGTCAGCTTTACACAAGAAAACATTAAAAACATGAGATCTCAAAGGAGGGGATACTTATTATTAATGCTCAATTAATCATAAATCACCTTATTTCTTTGATCAGCCGACTTTGAATCGGCTTATTACAGAATTTTTGGGAAGCCATTTTTTCATCTGACGATGTACGGCTTTTGAATCATAAAGGCACTGACGGCGGGAAGATGAATGTCAACACATGCAAAGAACACTTGCAGACATGACTGCAACCATTTAATCTTGAGATGATCCTTTATTTCTATCACTATTTTTGCAACTTATTTGTGATATGACAATGTCAGATTCAGCGTGGGTGCGGGGACAGTATTCCCTCCTCTTGGATCTCAACAGAATAGAGACAAAAATACATACTCCCCTAGAATCACTTCACCAAATGTACTTTATTTTATCGGTTTTGAAATGAAGAGACAACCAGACAGCAATTTTAAGTGAGAGCAGTTCAAATGGTAAGCAGTTACCAGTATGGGGGCCATGGAACAAGAGACAGAGAAAGTGGGGAAAAAACCAGGTTTGCATCAGGCCGACCCTATAGTTATATACAGCCTTACTGATATCCTAACTTCAATCTACACCTGTAGCATGATACAGGTACAAATGTATACGCCAGTTTCAATAGTCACAATCACAAGGTGGATCCCCTGTAGGATAGCCAACTAGGAGAGCATAGCAGTCAACCAGCCCCAGAAATCTATGTAATCCCTATGGAGAAGAAGACACCTCTCAGAGATGAGCTTTAATCTGGTGGAAGAAACTTCTCACCTTAAAAATTACAGGTACATAGAGAGAAAATGTTCACCTTCCTATCCCTGCAATATTAGGGAATTATCTTTAGCCAAAATTGTTTTAGACTTAGATAAATATGAGTGACCTTACAATTTTGAGAGCTAAGAAAAGGGGGCAGAAGGGGGTGGTGTTGGTGGTCATAACACACCAAAAGACAGGTCCCATGGTTATCACAGGCCTGGGTTGGGGGTACTGTCTCTGATGTTCATTATCTCTCCTCCAGTGTCCACCACAGTAATGAGGGTGGCAACCCTGGTCTCACCACCCCCTTTTCTTTGACAATCACCCCTCCAGTAGTGCCCCTGTAGCAGGACCAAAATGATCAGGTCAACACTAGCACCACCTAGTGTATTATGGTTGATGAAACCAGTGTATAGGTAGGTGGTACCCTCCCCCTCCCACCCACACCTGCCACTGCTACCCTGATAGCCCCTGTGAGCATCTACTAAGCCACTGACCCTTCTCCTGCCCAACCAGGACTATTGAGGCATGACTGAGTAGCCCCCCACCCACCCAGGACTGCTGAGGCATGACTGAGTAGCCTCCCACCACCCAGGACTGATGAGGCAGGACTACTGAGTACCCCCCACCCACCCACCTAGGACTGCTGAGGCATGACTGAGTAGCCTCCCACCACCCAGGACTGATGAGGCAGGACTACTGAGTACCCCCCACCCACCCAGGACTGCTGAGGCATGACTGAGTAGCCTCCCACCACCCAGGACTGATGAGGCAGGACTACTGAGTACCCCCCCACCCACCCAGGACTGCTGAGGAGTAGCTGAGTGCCCCCCACCTCCTACACCTAGTCCTGTGCAGCACCTACAACCACCAACCCACACTCCACCTGCCAACCACTCCCACTGGTGAATGTCTGATGGTGTCATCACCTACTCACCCTCCCCCTGCCTTTACACCAACTGGCTATATTTTCATGGTGAAGAGTAGGTAATTACAGTTGTCTAGACCAATCAAACATCAGCCATAGCTCTCCCTCGTCTCCAAGGCCAAACCAATCAGCCATGATTCCTCACTTGTTCATATTCATATACCTATCACTTCTACAGTAAATCCTCGCATATAGGATGCACCCTGACTTGAGCTAACTTCTATCGGACACACATCATGTAATTCTCGTGTATAAGACGTGTCCTATACACAAGGATTTACGGTACATAGATATGACTGATAAACACACTGTAAAGGATTAACCAAAAAAGTCATTCAATAAGTGTCCTGTTCTTTGTTAAAATTAAGATAACCATAACTCCCTGTAACGAACATTTTATTTGGTGAGGCCAAAAATCTAAATCCAAAATCATGAATATCTCCTTAACTGACTAATGAAAACTTGAAATTTCTCTCACATTCTCATGATAAACACTCCTAACATGTCTCAATAGCAACTTCCAACCTTCAGTAGCAAAAAAAGTGTATAGGGAAAATGAACACCACCTACAAACCTGTTTTTCTAAACCTTTCCTACCAAATTTAAACAACCCCTGAAAGTATGTCCCAAACATGTTTCACATACTGAAATTATTTACCTTGGTATTTTCGCTATTCAGTGTGAACTTTTTCTTAATTTTTTGCCAAAACCCCAGTGTAAAGAATGAGGGATTGTTCTGTATAACTACATAGCTATACAGCAGAGCACGGCCCCATAAAAAGATCATTTGGTGGGGATTAAGTAACCAGTTGCTGACTCTTCAAGTGAAGTGACTGTATATCTCGTATGATAAAGGAACTAAGCATGTTGGTCAGTGTTAAAGAACACAGATGGAAGGCACGAACCTAGATACGAGGGGTAAGGGTCAGTCTTTTTTACCACAGAAGGCTATGGTTGGAGTGAACTAACTTTAGCGCCCCCGCACTGGCCACCAAAGAGGAAGCTAACAAATACAAAGCATTTTTCAATTCCTCTGCGCAAAATTCCAACAACCTCTTCTTGACAAGTCGAGTGTACCGTGTTGAAGACTTCATACCACCTTAACAACTCTTAGAATCCAATGCATGGCTGCACAAATATACAACACATTGTTTCAAATACATTTAGATATCACATATTTCAAATGGACCTTCCAATACAGTAACGTATGGGTAGCTAGGGGCACTCCTGCACCACTTACCCTACAGGCTACTGTAAGAAGACTTGGCAGAAGCATTGTGCAAGTCTGCACTGAAATTTAGAAACTTTCGCTAAGGAGTGTACATACTGAGGGGAAAAGTGGTCATCTTCCTCTGCTGGCTTCTAAAAAACAATCAATTAGAACATGTCAATTTCAGATGTCCTCATTTGCTGCAAACTTGGTACATTGTCAAATCTGTTTTATGCCACAATGATGCTAACCTTTTCAAACACGCCACAGAACATCGAGACAAGGTTCTGAGAGAAGAGTCGAGGGTAGCTGCTATCACTCATGTTCTTAATAATGGAGTCCAGGAGATACAAAGCCGGAAGCTTTTCTGATGGTTTAGCCTGTAGGATAACAAAAAGAGCACATTCTGGGTTAGGAAATACAGTGCTAATGCCACTTCGGATCTGGCCAGTGTTTACTTTATTGGATGCCGCCTTGTACTTACCTAGTGGAGCGGCCTTCAAAAATGTCTCCTACATTATAATGGAAGTCAAAAATGATTTTGTTAAACTTTCTTCATAATCAATGTACATGGCGGTGCCATCACAAAACATCAGCGCATTTGAAGACGAAATCATGTGTGGTATTAATTGGTATCTCATACTCACCAACAGCGGCGGGTAAAAACTGGAAGAGGACTCAATAGAATGCCTAAACCTGCTATAAAAATTCCCTTGGTGGTAATATCACTACATACCGTAATCTCTTGCGTATAAGGCGCAGCTCGCCTCTAAGGTGCACCCCCAACTCAGGGAGGTCTGTTATAACGTATAAGGCGCACCTCTGAGGGCAGATTTTTGTTAATTTAGTACGGTTCTATAGTAAAATATACCCCCCTATAAGGCGCACCCTAAACCCAAGGCAATTTACCTCCCACGTAAAAGACCCAGCAGCATTTTGTTTGGCCTATAAGACGCGCCTTATACGCGGGAGATTACGGTAATCTTTTTTTTTCTGAAAACTTGGGCAGGGGTGTTTTCCTACGCTTCGAGTTGCAAATTTATTTTCTGAGGCCAAGCTTAAATTTTTTTTTTCTTCATCCATAGGCCGGGATTTCTTTTGATGTGGGTGGAAATTTCTGAGCACAGGATTCTAGCTGCAGACTGTGATGGCAGATTCACGTTACCCCTGCTTACCTTAGATGTTCATGGACACCCCCCCCCCCAAATGGTCTGGAAGCCTCCTCTCAACAGGAAATGGATGTGTTTTTTTGGTTGTACCTATGTAGAAGGCACTCCAACATACTGGATGTACCCTGGCCTTTAAAGAGCACACATGGACTTTTGTTTTTGAAGCTATAGTACTGTTTTATGTACACTGTTTTTGGGGTTCATTCTGTAAGCATATTACTGGGAACCCCCTTTTAAACAGTATCAAACCTTCATGTGAGACTTACAGCTTCTCCCAATTTGGAGATGTGGTTATCATGAGTGTGGCTTTTACGCACGAGGTTACTGCTGTACCATAATGGCCCGTTTAAGCGCCGGGGTCTCGAATAACCGCCGGTCTCGAATAACCGCTGGGGATATAGGGGCACTCAAACTGATCTTAACCACTAAAACAGTATTCAAATAAGTGCCTGTCTCATAAGCGGCAGGGGTACAGTGGGATTGAAATCAATGAGTGCCCGGGCGCTCATACGGGCCACTACGGTATACTGGGTGTAGGAACCGTTTAAATATACACTGCTGCTTTTATGAGGTTTATCAGATGTTAAGTCCTTCCTCTCGTAACATAAAACTCATTTTACTGGTATATAACTTCATACATTGTGTCGCCTTGGTGCAAGAAAGTTGTAACTGCATCTGGGTCATTCAACAATGTGACAGGTACCTCAGTATTAGGCCCCTCATGGAGGTACCTTTTACACTGTTGACCAAGATGCAGTTACAACCTTCTAGCATTAAGGCGACAATCTGTGAACAATTTAAGGTGTGCCCTTAACAACTGCCCTGAAACCAGTATATCATTGTTTATGCAATATGGAAGATCATCTTTTTTGTCATTGTCAGGTTGTAGTAAGCATCAATTAGTAGTTGAATACACGTCAGGAAAGATGGTACTGATAACAGAGCTTGGCGCCCAGGGCGTATGGTAGAGCATAGTTCTGTATTCTGTATTCATAGAGCCTAGTAAACTGTATAAGGTTAAACCTTGTCCTTGTGTCAGATTTTGTATAGGATATTGGCCCAATAACAGACCTGCTCCCCTGACAACTGCATTTGAAATCAGGAAAACCGGAAAAAATCTGAAAGCATGCCTGTCATACGTCACGAAAACTGGGAATGCAAAACACTATAGCCTTATATAACAAGATGCATTGCTGATGAAAATACAATTGACTTGTTCAACAAGCACATATCAGGGCATTTGATGCTCAATTGAGGCATTTGCAGTTCCTGGGGATATGAATTATTCCTTGTAATCCAACTTAAGTCCTCAAATCATTTTCTTTTTTTTAATGGAGTATTGTTCAACACCTTTTGAGACCGGGGCATTATCACAGATGGTAAAATGATACTTAACAATTAAAGACCACCCTATTTTCATGAGGACTTCTTTTGGTAGACTTTGTATTGGATAAATATGTAAAACATAAATCATACAAAAAGGATGGAACTGCATCTGGGTCAACAAGGCAAAACACCTCTATGAGCGGCCTCATCAGGTACCCTTTACCTGTATATTCACCTAGATGCAGTTACAACCTCGTAACACCAAGGCACGGTGTTGTAATACTGAAATACCCTGTGTACAAGGCGCCACTTATAAGCAGAACCCACTGTGCACCTTATACATTGTAGATTATGGTTGTATATGTTATATATTTTCCAATTCTAGCCAAAGTTTGGTTTGGTTGATTTAACCTCCGCTAATAGTTAGTTAAACAGGAAAGAAATAAAACATAGTCTCTCTGCAAAATTTTAAGAATACCTAGAGACGTCACATTGAAAACTGGGTGGTATTTATGTTTACGTCATTATCCTGTCCCATAAACCAGCATTAACAAGGCCCCCTTTTGCAAGAGTAGGCATGAAAGCAGGGTGTGCCCCACACATGATGTGCCACTATTGCGGTACCAATTGCTACAAAATCAGGCATTAGCTTCAGTTCATAGGTTGGGTTTCCTGACAGTATATAGAAAATAGTGGCGAGAACTTGGATGTCACGCCGGATGGGAATGCATGTTCTCTGGAATTTGGCTTATCCGAGCAAATATAGTCACAAGCACCCCCTCAAATAGAGGACTCAAGATTACTTCCTTCAAACAAGTCTATTCAATATCCGTTAGATTTTTTTATTCTTATTTTGAACCCTGAATAAGTTCACTGCTGAAATAGATATCTAGAGATCTTTTGTTTATCTGATATCATGTGACAGTGGCTTTTATAGGAATAAGAACCCTTTCCTAGGCAGGATACAGGAAAGGACGGGGGAAGTTTTTGATTTTCAGGGTTTAACCTTGATAAAGTGACCTGTCTAACTATCTGTGTAGCAACTTCATGCTTGTTACAAGTCCAGGGATCAAGATGACGTACACAGCACAGGATAAAATGTCAAGATTGTAGTCTACTTCATATCTATAGTATGGGGTTTTCTTTCTTTTCACAATACCAACGAGGTTAAATAAATGGGATAAAAAAGCAGGGTCAAGGGGCAAAACCAATTACCAAAATATAAGGGCCGGGAGTAGAGAGATGTTGAAATTGATGAGCACCCGGGCACTTAAACGGGCCATTACTGTTTCTCAGTTAGATCCAAATACCCCAAATATAAAACACATTCCAAAATCTCCCATGCAGATGATCAGTTTGATTCCACACATTTCATTCTCTGTTGCTCAACACGTTCACTTGTCTTCGATAAGCATAAAAGATCCAGAATGACATGGTTAATCTGCAGGCATCTATACCATGGCAAATTTTAACATCTTGGACTTTGTCGATGACTAAGAACCTCAAAAGTCAACATCTCGTGAGCTTTTTGATTTTCTTGGCATTGGGGCAGACCTGGGTTTAATTTCCCTTCCAAATTTGACACACATTTTGCTTGACAGATACCAGGTACCAAATGCTTTTTACTTCAAAACTGCAGAGACTGTATATACTGGCAAGTATTCTGTGAAGGAAATCCAGACTTCTGATGCAAGCTTTTCTCTGTCAACTTCAACCATGTCATAGTGAGCTTGCATATGTGGTTTGTTATCTGTGTAGGCTTGGTAAAACTGCGGTCCTGCAGCTGCCTCAAAAGCAGGATACCATACCCAGGCACTGGCTCCGCTTCAGCTGGATTGCCATATCAAATTATCGATGCAAGATTACTGACCATCTTCTTTCACTTCAGGCAGGTCGAGCCTTCATTCTTGTACTTCTGGCATAGTCCTGTATCCTTTAGTAAATGACTTTTTCAGATGGTTGATATATGGGGGGTATAAACCGTATTTAATTCAAGGGAATTCCTATGGTCTGTGGAAATGGGGGCTCATGGGGCCATGTACAGACTTATCTAATTGCTACAATTTTTATATGACCAATGCATGAGCACCCTAAGGATAAGCAAATTTATGGTTAAGTATCTACTGGGCATCCTTCTACACATATCACTTTTTTATCTCTCTCTTTTTTTTTTTTTTTAATCATCTTCTGGTACTTATGTCAATGTGGGGGGGGGCTGATATTTGGTCATATCAAATATGAAGCAATTAGATAAGATATTGGTCTATAACTATAAATCTGCATTTTTCTAGATAAGTACTATTCTTGCACTTATCTCCCTCTGCACAGGTACTTAAACCCCACACTGCAAAATATGTCAAGAACAAGCGTCTTCCGAGAAGTGTACAGGAAGTTGCTTATTGTTAGCATAAGGTGTGGGCCTCATGCACCAGAGTCTTACTGATTTATAGTTATATTCCATTAGTGGAGAAGCTCGAAGAGTTCTAGATCTGGTTCAATAGTATTCAATAAAATTATATTATATACTGCTTCCTTGAACTTCTAAAATTGGATCTTTTTGTTGAAAGCTGATGGATAGTTTTGTTCAAAGGCTAGATTCATTCAAGAGGTTGGGTAAAGCATGAAATGATCTTCAATTTTTCAGACATTCTAATTTTCAGAAGATCCTTTGAAAAGGTTATCCTTCAACTTACAAAGAGCCGTTAGATCCTGACTGTTCCCTAACTTTCGTTAAACTTTCCCACAAGATTATAGTGTTTCCAATTAACGATCCAGCAGAAGCGATTGACCTTCCCCGTCGGGAATATTATTATACCGGGGAACCCAAGTGATTTCTGCAGAACTATTAAATAGTCTTGAACTAGAACAGTCTTTTGACGTGACTGTTCCTTGAAGAAGTTCACAGTGGTTTAGAGATAGGGGTTTACCTTGCTGTATCGGCTTCACTTTTTGTATTTGATTTCAAGAGCGAGAGAATTTACTCAAAAGGCACTATAATTCATAAGGAATCGAATACCTGAAACAATTGGTGCGCCCCTATCTTGCAGCACTGTGGCCTCCTTGAGATCGACACTGTGCAAGGCTATTTTGGTACGAATTCTAGACCTGCAGAAACGACTTGGGCTAATTTTTGTAATGTAGAATTCTAAACACCTCCTTTTTTATTAATATTTTCTTACAATTAAGTTCAAGCTACTTTTTCTTGTATTTACAAAAAATGGAGATCGATGTCCAATGAAACCGTTTACTGGTTATCGCTTTAAAGCTGAATTGTTAAAAGTTTTTCTTCTTTTCTTCCCACCCGTGCACCCAACATATGCCTCAGCGCAAGGAATAATTCGTTTGATATCGAGTAAGTCTGAGTATAAAATTGACCTCCAATGACATTAATAAGGAATTGCTGAATGTAAGACTATTTAAAAAAGAGAAGTCTCCTTCTTTTGTTTCTATTTTTTAATTGAAGTATGCTGTCATATCAATATGTCCATCTACACATACACACAATACATTTCTTTTTTCATTAATCATGAGAAAGGATGAAAACGATGTAATTTGACCACACTCTGATTATCATTAAAATGCATTTCGTTCTTATATTCTATAAATTAGGTAGACCTATATTTTTTTTGTTTTCAATGCTCGCAATTATCAGATATTAAATCATGGTGTTCAGTATTGAGTTATCTATCTTTAATCATTGGTGAATCTACTGTGAAAACTCTCGATATAGATCTATACTGACCACCTGAGCTATGGTAGTTTTTTTTTCATTATTTATTTCTTTTTTGCATTTTTTTTTTTCAAACCAACTTCTGACCAGATGTTACACCTTTTATACCCTTTTGAATTTGAAATGATCTAAAATCGTGATAATTTGGAAGATTCAGTTAGCCAAATGTCTTATTTTGCGAGCCGAAAGCGATGGAGAAGTAAAAACATAAAACCTTTTGAATACGGGCTTCTATAACTTGGACTATCTCGGCGGCATATTGGACGTGGTCGTCAGCCAACATCGTCAGCATGCTGATCAGGGGCTTGCTGTTGAAGGTCAGGTCGTCCAGCGACGAACGATACTCCTCCACCACTTCGTCCGCCATTTTTCACCGTATATTCGGCGTCCTCCCTGATCTTAAAGTCTTTATCTCACTACCTACCTTGGTAGCTACACGAATTCCTTCGTAACAAGGGAGTTTCAACTCAAAATACACATCTTGAAAGCGAAGATAGCACTTCCAAAAGAATTCAAGATGGCGGCTTCGACGTGACGTTATGTGTGATATACGCATGACCGTGGTGCGCATGACGTCTTTATACGCACGACCATGCGTGCGTGCGTATATCGGTACCGATTTCCGGTTTGTCAAAGGAAGCTAAAATTATTTATTCTTTTTGCAATTTGAAGCTTTACAGAACTTTGTGAATATGTCCTAGCAAATGCATCCTCAAATAACTTTTATACTGCATTGATCCAACGCCAGGGTAAGTCTGATCTCATCCGATCGTCGAAAAAAACATTGATTTTATGTTTGTCACCGAGCTGTCATCGATGACCCAGTGGCAGTGGCATTGCCAGTAACACTACTAACAGTGACTGTACACTTATACAGGGGTGGGCAGCTGTCGCACACAGTGTGTGACAGAGAGCTTTATAAGTGCGACAGTGACATGGAGGATTATATGAGCTTTCTAAATCTGCAAGAATTTTGTAAATATTCCAAATAGAACCAAAGTTATAAGCTTTTTAATATATACCCAATATAGGCACTTACCTAGTTTCCAAGACTGTCCCATGCATTTTATCTATTAATTAATGGATACATCTCATCAAAAGAAGTGGATTTGCTCTTTCAATGAAGTCTATATGCCAAGTATAAGGGAAGTTATGACTGATCAAAGACCCCAAATCGAACCCAAAATTCTGCCAGTGTTAGGAGTTTAAATAGGGTCCAGATTTGTGACCAAGCATATCGCATACAGGAGTGGCTACATCTCTTAAATCATCATTTTGGACTATTTCCTTTTCATGTATGGAAGAGTTTCCCATAAAAGGGTGAAAATCAATGTATCATATAAAATTTTAACAGTTTGAAGGAATTTTATCTTGACTTAATATCATCTGCGATTTAGCGATCTGACAGAATTGGTGCAAAATTATGGAGTTGATATGAGATCTTTAATTGGTCAGAATTTCCCTTTAAATTGACATAAAGACTTAATTCAAAAAGGAAATCCACTTCTTTTTATCAGCTCTATTCATTGCTATATAAATAATATACATAGGATTGAATTCTGGCAAACAGACAAGGACCTAACATGGAGAAGCTGTTGGAAGGGTGATAACGAATGGCATGCTAGAATTTTTGTGGGGTCTGGCAAACTCCTGTTGCCCTATGAAAAGAAAAAACCTAGACATTTTCTAAACCATTTTTTTTCTGTAGAAAGTGTGGGAACTATTCTCTTTTATATGAGATTTTTCCTTTATACCGAAAAAATGCTCTCAAAGTTATGGGTTTAATTCACTTGGGGACAATGGGATATTTGCCTGCATCAATTATTTCTCAAACAGATTCATATTAAACCCCAAATCAATCCTTTTAAAATGAGCCCATGTTTGTTAAGATCCTCCAATAAATAGCTACACAATGAGCTGTCAAAGAAAGGAGAGTTTAGCACTCGCCAGTTTCAGCTTTATCACAGTTTCAGACCTCCACTGCAGCAGAACCATGCACTGGGGGTAGGTAAGTGCTACCCAATATCCCCTAAAATATCATATAGAACACTGACCAAAACAATTCAAAGGAAGACTTTCTATACTTCCTTACACTATCTAATCATCAATACAATTAAGGATGGAATTCCTATTTTTCATAGGGGCATAGTATTCCAAATTCTTTTAAAACACAAATTGAGTTAGAATCTAAATATTCCTGTGATTTCACCTTGAGGTCTAAATAGCTAATGATTGAACTCTCATTGTTACCTTGGAGCAATATATCCTCATTTGCTCCAAAATCTTCTGGAATGGATACCTGTTCAGATTTTGAAGGAAGGCTGAAAATTTTCTTGGAGCAATGCCTCCAAAAATATCAAGATCATAATCAATTTTATAGGCAGAATCTGAGGATTCACTTGGAGCAATAAGCCTCCAATAACCTTAAGATCACATTGATTTTAAAGGCAGAATCTGAAATTTTCTTGCAGCAGTTGGCCACCAAAATCCCTAGAACACACAATGCTTTGAGGTAGAATCGAGTAATTTGGACATATTTGTCTATAAACAGTAAGAACACACCAATTTTCATTTACATCAACTTATAACATATGCAATGAGGAGGAGTTTTCCACAAAGATGTTGCAAACCCATTCATTTTAAACGTAAAACTTGAGAATCTCCTGACAGCGATTTGCCATCTGTTCCTCTAAAACACCGTTAAATGTTTTGAGACTGAATCTTAAAATTTCCTCAAAGTAATCTGCCCATTAAATTCTCTAGGACACAACCTTTAGAGGAAAAAGTTTTTTTCTCGTTTTTCTCCCCCAAATTTTGACAAGTAGAAGCTGAAAATTTTCTCAAAGCGATTTTCCCACTAATCCCATTGAATATGCATTGCTCCACTGATTCATATGTTGCTCCAGCACTTCGCAATATGCCCACCCCTGTTATACTTTAATATAGAAATACATTTCTACTCCTGTGTTGTGACTGTTGAGTTTGATACCGATCAATGGACAGACATCCTTAGTTTAGGATTGCCCAATCCCCACACTACTCCCTTCTTAGCCTTAGGGAGGGGCCTGGGCAACAAGGATGTAAATTGACATAATTGTAAGTTGCCAAAGCCTTTCAAACTTGGGCAAAGCAATGCCAAAGGCAAAGGGTTCGACCCCCCCCCCCTCCAGGGCCCCACTCCTCAATTTGTCAAACGTCTTAAAAGTTCTGTTAATCTAGTCTTAAAAAGTTAATTCTAGACCTAGTATTACCATACCAGATATCTGACGTATTCATAGTAAAGAGATCATTAAACTTTATTTAAACTTTGCGTCAAAGCTGCCTACCATGCCCATGTTTTGACACACAAATTAATGTCTGTCACTTTGTGTTTCACAAACATTACTGGGTATACAAAATACCCCTGCAGCCCTGGTATGTTGATAGTACAATACTGGTTGTAATCTAGGAAGATTCCTCTCTTATAGGCTGTATTTCCGTACTCAATGGCATAGTGTTGCCGAAACTTTTTCTCAATGCAGGACACAGTGACCTGTATCTTGCATGTTTACGCAGGCCATTTCCCTCTCATGCAGGCCATATGAATATCTGTATTACCTTTACAAACTTCAATATAACTTGTTTCACACTATGCAAAAAAAACTTAAAAGAAATAAATTTTTGATATGAAACAATTTTACAAATATTGCCCTATCTTCACTTCAAATACTGGTAGGCAAATTTGAAAAATTCTTTCACCATTAGGAAGCTGAGATTTATGCATCCCTAGGCCCTATGCTGGCCATTAAGATCATAGGACGGCTTTTGCCGGCTTGTCGCCGTCATTTCCGCAACACTCTATAAGCAAAGCCAAAAGCAGGTCCGATGTGTATTCTCCCATGAGAGAGGCAGGTGACAATACACATCCATATTATGTACCAGGGTATAGTAATTGCAATTATATTAGAGAAGACTTAGTGCTTGACTTTATAAAGGGTAACTTTATCAACATCAATGAATACAATGGTTTCCTTTCAATGGTAATCTACGGTACAGTATACAACCAGAGGTAATAACCTCAGATCCCCTACCGGTTTGTTATGAGATGGGAGACGGGATATCATTTTGTCACCCCACAAGGAATTCGACCACCCAATCATAAATAAGACAGTGCCTTATGTACCGTTGAAATAACAATTGCAACCTGTGCTTTAATTCATACTGGGTACCGCTTTTTCTTTTTACAGGTATGATGGATAAAAGCTTTAATAGGAAATCAAGATGACGGACTCACCATTTAAGGGCGGAGCCAACATAGATATAGGTAAGTAAAATGGCTCTAGACCCCTAAAACCGACATGGTGACATGGGTATTTTTTGGCTTAATGACATGGGACATGAACCTTTCTTTAAAATCGACACATGGTGACATGAACTTTTCTTAAAATCGACATGGGGACATGGACTTTTCTTAAAATCGACATGGAGACATGGCAATTGCTTAAAATCGATATGGGACATGGGGACCCCCCATCAAGGGCCCCAGTAAATGCAGACTCACTGTACATTCCATACCTCGCATACAAAATGCATCTTGTTACTTTAATTGCATATATAGAGATTTGCAATGGAGCTGGTTACTGGTGAGTTATCACTGATAACAGTTATCAAATGGGCACCACCCCCCTACCCCTGCCCTGAAAGGCCTGCAGTGAATAGTTGGGATTATTTCATTGGCTAATAAGCCAACATGGGAACCGAACCATCCTGGCGAATGGGCAGTTGGCCAGATTTCCGGTTTGGCGGGACAATTGGACAGATTTTGATAGGACTATAAAACTGATTTTTGGGACAGTTTGACAGGTCACTACCGACACTTTATTGATGTAAATCACCTTTTTAGAAATAATAAACCTATTAAACAAACTGAACAGCACCTTTAGTAAGGAGCAGGCCTGTAAAAGTGCTTGTGTCCCATTATTCGAATAAAGCCTAATTTATAAGGTGCACCTCATATGCATCTTAATAGAGAGGTCTGTTCTCGTATGGTTTGGTTGTGTCTTCAAGATTGTATATTAGCTTGATGTTAGGGAAACTAGTTGTATATGTCCAATACATGCTCACACTGTACCAGACAAAGAGCACTCCTGAGAGGTAAAGTGTTATTCATACATTTATTACCATAACCACAAATACCAACAAACATCCTTGAACATAACATGAATGTCAAAGTCTGTAATGTTCATGGGGAATGCACAGATATTATACTCTCATCTCAATACATGCTGAATCCAAATAAAGAGTCCCCACTAGTCTCCATAGTCATATAGTGTGTCCAATGCTGTGAAGCCACAGAGTGACAATCTCACCATCACTATCTCAATGTAGGTACTTGTGAGTTCATAGGCCAATAATCCAAGTTTTATTCCTGTCATGGTAACACAGTGTTGCCTCCAGTCCAACAGAGCAAGTGACTACATCCCTTCTCTGAGTAGGAGTTTAACTGGTCTTTTATAGGAAGACAAAGCCTCTCCCACATCCTGGTGTGAATCATGCATGGTTTAGTCACTATGGGGAAAAACCCCGTTAGTCACTGTCTATTTATACACTCATGAGTAACTCTGGGAAATCCCTGTGTGTCACCATCTATTCATGCAACATGAGACAGTCCTGCAAAGTCACTCTGGTAAATCCCCATGAATCAGTATGGGGCTATACATATATGAATCAGTCCCACAGTTCCTGGTACATGATTGCTCATCATCCACCTCACATGCCAGAGGAGCAGTTCATCTGGTGCACTCAGTACACTTAGTCATAAGCACATATCTTGTTCTTACATATAGATTATTCACTGTGCATTCCCCTCACATTAGCTGGGGAGCCAGCCAGCTCAAATATCGATATTTACAAAAGACCTGGTGTTGAAAGCAGCACAAGATATAAGACTTGGATCTGGGTAATTTGATAGTGCTGATTACAGATCTGAGGTGCGTATCTTGATATCTAGGTCGGAACAAGGTCAAAATAAAGGTCAAAGTTCACCATACTATTCCAATGGGTCCAAATGAACTTGGGATACATATGAATGGGGAATCCATCGTGCACTAAGGACCTCTGGTGTTAATGGGTGGAACAAAGCTCTCTGTCTGTTCTATATTAAATACTAGATCGTGACCTTTGACCTTTAATTTGACCTTGTTCCGACCTAGATATTAAGATACGCACCTCAGATCCGTAATCAGCACCATCAAATTACCCAGATTCAAGTCTTATATATTGTGCTGCTTTCAACACCAGGTAATCGACCTGATCCCAGACTGGCTCCCCAACTACATAGACAAAGTCTATAATTTCATAATACACATATACAATCAAACATTACTGCGAATGGTTTACTTCAATACATGTGCCAAGTATTATTTCATGGTCTAGGTTGTGTGTGAGTGAGTGTTCATACTTATTCACACCACAACAGGTCCACGGCATGTGTAATGCATTGATATCTGTAAATTACAATAGTGACAGGGATCTCGCTTTTCATGTCTATGTGGAAGGCTTGTAGAAATCGGGATACGAGTAGATGGTAAACTATAGTCCACCCCTGAACATTTGGCACATGTGAATCAAATACCGGTAACTGCAAACTACAGTCCATCCCTGACCACGTGGCACTTGTACATCAAATGGCTGCAAATTATATTGCATCCCTAATCACTTGGCAACAAATGACTGCAAACTAGTCCACCCCTGACCACTTAGCACATGTACATCAAATGGCTGCAAACTATAGGCCATCTCTGACATCTTGACACTTGTTCATCAAATGGCTGCAAACTATTATCCATCCCTGACCACTTGGCAAAAAAATGACTGCAAACGTTAGTCCATCCCTGACTACTTATCACATGTGCATAAGTGACTGCAAGCTCAACCCTAGCCATTTGCCACATTTGCATTAAATAACTGCAAACTTTAGTCCATCCCAGACATGTACATCGAATGACTGCAAACTATAGTCCAACCCTGACCATTTGTCAGATGTGCATCAAATGAATGCAAACTAAAGTCCATTCCTGACATGTACATCAAATGACTGCAGCTAGGTCTTGGTGTCCCACTTGCAGATTTCTGGAGAACTCAAACCCTGTGTATAAGACATGTGTTATACGTGGGAGATTATGGTAATCAATATATACGCTGAGATATACAGGATATGATGTGATCATGAAGAGTGTCTGGCTAATCCTTGTTCAATACTAAGCCGGTATCATACCAGGAACATCAATAAGGATCGTGTGAAAGGGTCATGCGAGCTGTTATCCTTTAAAGCTGGGAAGAATATCTTCCATTTCTCGTCTGCATATCATCTAAAATAGTTACTTTAAACTACTGAAGCTCTGTCAACTGTATATGTGCCCATAGACCACAGTGCAATAAGGTAGCTAGTGTCCACTTACTGGTCTAGTTTTTGTAACACTTCTTTTGCCTTTTCTGCAAAACTTGAAATATGCAGTTACAACCTTCTTGAACTAAGGCGATGACATGTAAGCTGTATCAATATGACAAGAGAAGAAATGGTGAGAATGTCATCACCCACCCTCCCAGTAGCCAATAGCCACAAACTCATCAATACCCATCAATACATGGATGTGATTACCTGCCCCCGGTGCCAGCCCATCTCCTACTAAAGGCCAAATAAAAAATAGTGTTTGGGTTACCTTACCCTACCTAGTAGTACCGTAAATTCTCTCATATAAGCCGCACCCCTCATATAAGCCGCACCCTCGACTTTGGAGGGAGCTATGGGCTGCATCTGGCCCTTGGAAATAGTAGTCTGTTGTATGGTGTAAAAAACCCTCCTATAAGCCGCACCCCTTCTTTGGATCAAGCCTATAAGCCTAAACTTCATTTGGATTCTGGTATAAGCCACGGCTTATACAAGAGAATTTACGGTAGATTTATTCATCTGCGAGTCTGCAAGATGAGTGGCGAGATTATAGCAGGTTACAACAAAATTAGATCATTCTCCCGTGTATAAGACGCATCTTATGCATAGGGCCAAAAAAAAGATATTGTGTGTTTCCAGTTACATAGCTAAAATCTCTAGGGTCGGTAGGTTGGATGGGCAGACACATTCGATTCTATGATTTATCAGTAGAAATATGAAAATATAAAAATGTGAAGCACATGTAAAATACATGAATGACTGTTATGAACTCTATACCAATAGATGAGGACCTTGATAAGCTTCACGAACAATTGATGAAAAAATTATGAAAATTACGGGGAAAATGCCTGAAAATTCCCCAAAAATATAAAAAATTACCAAAATAAAAAGAAATTCTAGGGTCAGCCCTGTTTTGCTAGGGTCGGTTGGATAACTGGAGACAAACCTTCTTTTTTTTTTAGGCCTAGGCGGGATATTTTCACTATGAAACAGTGGTAAGCCTTCAACAATCAAACCCCGCTACACCTTATAGGTTTTCCTTCAACTCAGGATGTGTCTTAATACATGTATATGCGGGATGTGTCTTGTGCCAGGGCTCGACAAATCAGTATTGATACATGTGTCCACTGGCCACACTCACAAATCAAAGTTGTGTCCAGCAGGGAACTATGTCTAAGCCTGGCTTGGCAGTTGTGTCCACTGGGCACAGGGGTTTATTGAGCCCTGTTGTACGCGAGAGAACTCGGTAGCAAAATAAAGGACGATCTGACCTATTCTACCTAATATTTGCTTGGCCTAATGCTGTAGTATAGACCCCTCACACAGTGATCACTGAGCAGGTCATGTAGACAGCCCACAACCACCACCACCTCCACATGGAACAAGGTCACCCATCATTAAGTGATGCTTAATTAGGCTAATGGCCTTGCCTTGGGGTATTTTGTTCACCTATATCTCGCTACTGTCTGTGGGTGTGACCCTGCACTGAGGGGACTGCACATTATGGTATAGGAGTGAGAAGAGACAGAATATGTAGGATTGTCATTGACTATCAGAGCTTCTCATGGTGTGTCATATTCTCTCATGGACAACCACAAGGATAAACTACACAGATCTGGAACCTCATGGACATGGATACCAGACTAAAGGAGATTGAACATTGAGTCGTTGAGGAGACCGGTGGATAATTTTTGATTGTGGCGTTTAGCCTGTACCTCGTTCCCCCAAATGTGGGATGTATTAGCTTAATATGAAAGAGCACTCAGATGGAAATGGTTCCTCTGTAAATGCATCCAGACTTATGCTGCAGTTGATGTTATCAAATGCTTTCAAGTAGGAAAAACATGCTCAAGTGACATTGATGGCAGTGGAATCTCATCGGCTATACAGTCGCTAAGAAGGACCAGCATTGTTTTCAACCGGGAAAGCAAAAGAGCTAAGATGCTTTTTATGACATATATAAGAAAGACACATATGACATAGGCATCACACGGAATGACTGGAATGTGCTACACAAAATGTACATTTCACGTTTTTTTTCAAATACCGTATCATAATTTCAGAATACTGCATCAGAACTGTCACAACAAGAAAGACATCTTTGGCCACCTTATAAGAACTCATTTGAACAATTTAAGCTTCTAGTAGAAGTTCTACTTCCAGATGGACTGTACATGCTCATGTACAGAGAATGTAGAAGCTAAGTACACATGCTACATCAAGGAGTGTGCTTCCTGTACCAAACTTACAAACAGTGTACTTTGGAGAAGATAAGAGCTTCACAACTTCCTGAGTGGCAGGCACTAAGCAGATGGTATCTAATCACCACAGGAGGCCTACTTAGTATTATACAGTCATGGAGCGGCGGGTAAAGAGGGGAGATCGAGATGCGGGTAAACTGCCACGTGCGCTGTATGATATTGCTGTGTGTGTCTGTAACCTGGAGGTCATGCCAGCCGGGGCCACTGTCCGCTGTAGGCATACTGCCTCACAGCGCTGCAATTCACGCCGACGTCCACCACTCGGTCAGTTACTAATGTGATATGACTATGAAATCAGATTATATACGGTAATACTGTGTGTGTAAATTGTGGCTTTCACACAAGTATATAACCCTAAAAGTTGGGGGTATGCCTTTTTCGCAAGGATTTTAGACCATAGAGTATAACTAAAAACGACCAAATGTTGACTCAGGTGAGCCATATAGAATGGGCTTGAGTTGTTTTTGTGCCTCATGCATG
This sequence comes from Acholoe squamosa, assembly GCA_949317995.1. Classification (NCBI taxonomy): domain Eukaryota; kingdom Metazoa; phylum Annelida; class Polychaeta; order Phyllodocida; family Polynoidae; genus Acholoe; species Acholoe squamosa. Next base: position 14,839,121 of record OX439042.1, read on the forward strand.
GGGTATAACAGTAGTATTTGTGTATTTTTTATCTCAACAAAAGGGAAACCTCATCCCAGAATGTTTTGTGACTGGTGATTTTGTAGAGGTACACGTTATTAAACCATAGGAGTTGGGTACCGTCTGACGTGGCGGGTGAGTCGAGTCGTCGGACGTTCCTCAGGTTCCGGATAGGTGGCAGCACTGATCCGGGTCTGTGGGGACATCTGACGACGAACACCTGGGTCCGTATATAAAGCCCAGGGCTCAGCCGCTACGTCAGAGGCCCTTCTGGCCTCCACACCATATGAACCATTATTCCTTGATATTAGCTGCCTCTCTGACATCATCCGGCAGCCGTGAGTGTACAATAAGAAATAAAACTAACCGTTGGCATACACTTGGAATACTGTCTTACTCTTTCTTTTCGAATCGTAAGACCCGAACCCCCCAGGTCCGTAAGGCCACAAACCCTTACACTGGTGCCGTGACCAGTTAATTCTGGTGTATAGCCCGGACGTTATAACGTCCGAACGGCTAGTACATGGGTTAGACACCCTCAGGGAAGCTAACCCAGCAGGGCAATCGGTTGCCCAAGAGAATGGAAATGGATCATTAATGCTCCAAACCCATTCGAACTCACAAGATGCGGAATCTGCATCTTGGAGAGATCCCGGACCCCACTATAATGATAGTGAGGAGAATCTGCCAGACTCTGTACGACGCGAACAGTCTATACAGAGACAGAGTGACTTAATAGGCCAACAATCACTTGTTGACGAGTTAAGTAATTCGATGTTCGAAGTTGGTGGTAGTACTAACCCAGAACATCCGGCACCAATGCCAAAAAGGGTAACATTCGGAGAACTACCTTATAGATTACCCAGGCCCGAATTACCAATATTAGATTACAGCGCTATAGATGGCGACTTAACCTATGCGGTACCGGAAGGTGAGGAATTCAAACGACCGGATGTCATGTTGTTGAATGAAACTTATGTAACTTTGAACGAGAACCTAAATACCTTGGTCAAAGCTAAAGACGAAGTATTCCATGAAAAACTTCAGTTGGAAGAAGACCTAACCGGCATGCGAAAGGAATTCGAAGCCAGAAGGAGTGAGTACATGAAAGAACTCGAGAATGAAGAATTAAAACTTCATTCCATGAGAGAATCATTCAACAAGGAATATGATAATAGGCACATTCGTATCCAAACATACATAGATACGAACGACCAATTAAACCTTGATAAGGCAAAATTCGAATCCGAAATTCGCCATTATCAGGACGAGTTGGATAAATTGAAACTTCAGTGTAGTAAACAAGCTGAAGACAATGAAACCATCCGGGTAGGCATTATAGCTTACAACAAACAACTGGAGGAAGATAGACAGAAACTCACAAATAAGCTTTAGGAATTGCAGAATACTGCAATAACTCTAGATAAATATGTAGAAGCAGCCCAGTTAACTATAGGCAATATTGATCCAGCTGTGGTATCTACAATGTTGGGAAAGACATCGAAAGATGCAACCCCAATTAGATACAGCCCATTCGTTGATGATGGGGCTGACAAGAATGTAGTATCCGGAATCTACAAGAAACCGGATAATACCGCAGTAAATGGAACCGCACCTAAACCAGCAACCCCGATGCTGGATACGATAGGTCCGGCACCACCCATACCAGATTTGAGTCACAAAATTAAAGCGACTCACGATGGTGCTACTGGGACTAATAATAGTACACCCGTGGCACAACCAAGAGCACCCGGACCAATGAGGCATATGTTGACACCACCTTCATATTTCCCCCAACCCGGCCACAGTACACCAGCAGTGCCAAGATTACCGAATCCACCTCCGGGTTCTGGTAATGGTCCTACTGATGGACGTTTCCCAAGACCAAATCCGCCACAAAACAATACTAATGGCGGTACGTATCAACCAAGAACATCTTCCTATGGATATAGAAATAATTATAATCCATCAGGAAATGGTAATTACCAAAATGGTAATAGCTATAACCAGGGATGGAATCAAAATAATTCTTACCCTAGATATGCGTCTTCTGGAAACGCCGGTTACAATGGTGGATGCTCAGGCGGTTCATCTGGAAGCTATAATAATAATGGTCCACCAGGAGGAAATCCTCCAGGCGGCCCAGGAGGATCCGGATCCGGAGGATCAGGATCAGGAGGAGATGGAAGGAAACCAAATAGGAGAACTTCTATGCCTGCAGGGATGCAAACCATCTTTGATAGGAGCCAATGTATCCAAAACCTTGGCATTGACTGCTACCGGAAGGGAGCAGACGGCATGGAAGTCATGAACTGGAGCATGCGAGAAGCAGATAGACTACGCGGATGTTATAATCCGGCACGTAGGCAGGCACGGATACCCCCTCCATATGATTCTAATGATCCATGGAAGGACAGGTATCAAGCTTTTGTCGACGAAGTCAATTGTAGTGGCTGGACAAAAGAAGAAGCTCTGCCATATTTGATCTGTTGGTTAAATAAAGGCGGAAAAGTAGCTCTCAACCAATGGAGAGCAGCTTACGGATTATACGGTACCTATGACCAATTGGTAGAATGTGCCGCATACCTATTTGGATCAATCGTTAGAGAAGATCCGTGGGTAAGTTTCAAGAAGAGAACACAAAAACCTAAGGAATCACACAAAGTCTTTGGTTTGGAGCTGCAGGATTTGCTTTCAAAAGCTCATGACGATGATTGCTATCTACAAGAATTGTTTATACAATTCTATAGTGGATTGCGGGATCCGGATCACAAGCAAGTGGTCTGGGATTCTTGGAAAGATGACACTTCCTTCAGTGACCTGTTCATAGCAATTGATGGACATGACATGAAGAAACGATTGGTAGGTCTTGGACCTAGTCCAGTAAGAGCAGCTCCATTCCAATATGGAGGTACACCTGCTCCGGTATATGATACTTCCCAATTAGCTCCAATTGAATCGAATGAAGCTGATGAGGAGTATGACTATATCTCCGATGAAAACGGAGAATATATTGGTTCAGTCCAGATAGCTGGAAAGTATTACCGACAAAAGCGGTATAGGAAGGTTCATTCGAGAGGGAGAGGAGGATCTGTCGCTGGTAAAACAGCTTCCGGATCAACTCAACCGGGCAGTGTAGCCTCTACGGCGAAACCAACCGTAGCAGCCACTGTTGCTCCGACTAATATGATGGAAACGTTAATAGCCGGATTAACAGAAGCTCTGAAGAGACCAAGAGTTGACAAATCTCAAAGGAGATGTTTCAGATGCCAGAAACTAGGGCATTTTGCTCCAGACTGTATGGCTGAGAAGCCTGTCCCGCGTAAACAGGAGGGTATCTCTGGGATAAGTACAGAGGAAAACTAGAAAGGGATCTCCCGAGGGGCAAAGAAGGGGATCCCAGTGACAAATCTTGCCATGATATCGCCATCCGTGATGATAGTTCGCATGTAGTAACAAGATCGCCTAACACCGAGGTGGTTGTAGACACCCGGAAGGTTAGGGAAGCTGATATAACAGGTGCCATGGGAGCACAGGGGAAACCCAATATCAGTAACGAGGCAGGCGGCTATGAATTAGCCAAGGTCTGTGGTGCCCACCTGCCCCCGGGTCATCCTTGTCTGGAATTCCTGAAAGGATGTGGATCGACTCCTGGTGTGAAAAATGACGTTCCGATCGTCACGGACATGCCCTCTGTTCTAAACGGAAGGCGGTGGTATGTTTGCCTCACTGTTAACGGAAGATCTGCCGAATTCCTTGTGGATACGGGAGCTAGCCACTCTTGTATCTCCAGGGGGTTCTACGATCTTATACCGGATGAACATGATACTCTCAAATCGGGAGGAAGTGCTCAGACGGCTGACGGCAGTACCTTGCAAACGTATGGTAGAACTTGTGTGAAACTACAGTTGGATGGTATACATGACTATGTCATGAGCGCCACCGTTGCGGATATAGCAGATGAGGGGATACTGGGGTTGGATTTCGCATCCCTGTATGGTGCTGTGTTGGAACCTCAAACAGGAGTGTTGAGTGTGAGATACCCGTATCCCGTAAAGGTTAGATGTGTACTGAGACAAGTGAGCAGTATGGCTAGTGTGGCACACACTGTGCGAATCCCTCCGGGAGTAGCCTGTGATGTGCTTGTAAGAAGTGACCCTGCAATGCGTAATAAACCTGCAGTGATAGAACCGGATGTAGTTACTTTGTCGAGTATCGGATTAAATTCTGTAGACACGATAGTAGCGAATGCATCCTGGTCGGTAGTACCTGTCTCCAATACTGGAAACAGTACTATCTACTTGAAAAAGGGACAAGTTTTTGGAAACGTGACCCTTTCGGAAACTGTAACGGATAGTAAGCTAAGCTTACAAAAGGTAACAGGAGATGGTGAAATTTCGGAAGACTTACTTAAGTTGTATGAAGAAACTTCATTAGAAGATCCGGAACACCGGAAAGAGTTCTATGAGATGCTCTGTCAGTATAATACTGCCTTTGCCAAACCTGGTGAAAAACTAGGTACGACAAATAAGGTATTACATAAATTAGATACTGGAGATGCTGCACCCTTTAAGATACCGTATAGATGGTTACCCTTAGCGAAAAAGAGAGTAGCTGAAGATGAGATAAACAAGATGTTGGAACAGGATGTAATAGTCCCTTCCAATAGTCCATGGAGTAGTCCTGTGTGTATGGTAACAAAGAAAGACGGTACTATCCGCTTTTGCATAGACTACAGGAAGTTGAATGGAATAACGAAAAAGAATTCGTATCCATTACCGAGAATAGACGAAACCATTGACTCCTTAGGAGGGAACAGTTGGTTTTGTACCCTAGACTTGCAATCAGGTTATTGGCAAGTGGGAATGAACCCTTCAGATATGGAGAAAACTGCATTTTCGAGTCATATTGGACTATTCCAATATAACGTAATGCCGTTTGGATTGTGCAATGCACCGGCAACATTTGAAGCAATGATGGAAACAATCCTAAGTGATTTATTGTGGAAAAGATGTCTTGTATATCTTGACGATGTCATAGTTTTCGGAAAAACATTCGAAGAGTGTTCTAATAACCTAAAAATGGTACTAGAACGTATTATTTCTAATGGTCTCAAATTGAAACCTAAGAAATGCCACATGTTTAGAAAGTCCATAAGTTATTTGGGCCGCATCATTAGTGATGAAGGGATAAAGGCTGATCCGGAAAAAATCGAATCAGTTACGAATTGGAATAGACCTAAAACACCCAAAGAAGTGAGGTCCTTTTTAGGATTCTGTTCCTATTACAGGGAATTTATTCCGAATTATTCTAGAGTCAGTTATCCATTACAAGCAATAGCTAACTGGACTCCAGGAAGTACCAAGGAAAAATTTCCTTGGACGCATGAACAGGAAACCGCTTTTCAAAAGCTAAAAGACCTGTTCACGAGTACTCCTGTATTGCAATATCCGAATGAAACGGATCATTTCATACTGGATACTGATGCTAGTAATGATAGCATTGGTGCAGCTCTCTCGCAAGTCCAAAATGGGAGAGAAGTACCGATTGCCTTTGCCAGCAACACACTGAGCAAGACTCAGCGCAATTCTTGCACAACCAAAAGAGAGTTGTTAGCAGTAGTCGTATATACCAAGAAGTTCAAACATTTTCTATGGGGAACGAACTTTACTTTACATACGGATCACTCCTCTTTAAGGTGGCTACTGAACTTCCGAGATGCTGAAGGAATGTTAGGCCGATGGCTAGCCCATTTATCCGAATATGGGCTTGAACATCAACAGATTCAGCATAGACCCGGAGTTAAGCATTTAAATGCTGATGCTTTGTCTCGAATACCAATTCGGAAATGTGATAATCCGGATTGCACTGATTGTGGAGCTCATAGGGCAGTGTTAGCAGGGATTCGAAGACCATTCGTACCCCTAGTTGCCAGTATACTGGATTGGTCTATGGATCACATACGACATTTCCAGGAAGCTGACTCGATAACTGCGCAGCTACTGCAATTGGTACCAAGGGTATACGTCCAGTTAGACCAGAGGTCTCCCTGGAAAATCGAGAAATGAGAAGGTTTCTTGCTCAATGGACCGAGCTTGAAGTCCGGAAAGGCGTGTTATACCGTTGGAAGCCATGCAATAATGGTGAGAGAATCATGCAAGTGGTGATACCACATGCTATGAGGCATGACATTATGTACTTCTGTCATGGACATCGGACCAGTGGTCATTTCGGAAGGAAACGATCGTTAGCACGACTTTCCAAGAAATACTATTGGCCTGGCATGACACAGGACTTGCAAAGATGGGTAACCACCTGTCCGGATTGTTGTAAAAACAAACCCGGACCCGGGATGGGCAAACTTCCCCTATCCCAAGAACTTTTCGGAGTTAGATTCGCAAGAATCGGGGTAGATATTATTAGTGGATTTAATACAACCGCTAATGATAATACCTGTATGATGGTAGTTTGTGATTATTATACGAAATATACTAAAGTATTTCCACTACCGGACCACAAAGCAATTACTTGTGCCGAAGCCTTTGTAAAAGGTTGGGTACTAAGTTTCGGTGTACCATTGATGTTACACAGTGACCAAGGCAGAGAATTCGAATCAAATCTCTGGCAGGGTATGTGCGAATACTTAGCTATTTGCAAGACTAGAACCAACCCGTATAGGCCACAAAGCGACGGATTGGTAGAAAGGTTCAATAGAACCCTTATCCAAGTCCTAAAGTCACTCGTCAATGAACACATGGACGACTGGGATGAGCAATGCCACTTTGTGACACATGCTTATAACAGTACGGTACATTCAAGTACAAATTGTACTCCGAACCTTTTAGTATTCGGAGAGGATCTGATAATGCCTGCTGACTTAGTATTTGGAGTTGTAGGGATGGACCCGGAACTACCTTGCCATGTAGTTTTTGTGGAATGCTTAAGAGACAGATTTAAAAAGACATATGAGTCTGTCCGAATTGATTTGGAGAAAAGTGCCAAATGGCAGAAAGTAGGATACGATACCGATCTAAAGTATCGGAAATTCCAATCCGGAGACAGAGTTCTCAGATTACATGAACCACTTAGACACATAAAATTAGCGTCTAATTGGGATGGTCCCTTTACTATAACACAAGTTATCAGTGACTGTACCGTAATTATCAAATCTGACCTAGGTCGACTTTATAAGTCTAATGTGGCTAGATTAAGGAAATGGTCTGGGAGGGAGACCTCCACAGAAATGTATGGTGAAGGTTCCGGAAAGATCCTGAACCAGAATCGCATAATAGACCAGGTAAAGAACACTACAGTGAAGCGTGGTCGTGGTAGACCTAAAAAGTGTTCCGAATCAGTGACACCCACGCCAACACCGATTAAGCGTGGGGGAGTTAAAAAAGTCTCGGCAGGTGAAGACAAAAAGAAGAGGAAAGGTGTTTCTAAGGCTAAGAAGCACCTAGAGAAAGCTCTTCAGACTGTCAGGTCCGATAAAGAACTATCCGAGAAGGGGAGATACGTTCGCCGCAGCCCCCGAATTGCCCAGAGGACTGCAGTGACCTAACCTGTATACACAACGAGTGTAATGTTTACATTTAGATGAACGGATGACAACTGACCCGAAAGGCTTATTTGTCGCCGCCGCATGATGTACCAATTGGTAGTGGACGGATAATCCGGTGGATTTGCTTAAGCTTTCCATAATCTCCACTTAAATCCCCAGACGAGTCATCGGTGTGAGCGATAATTACCTAAAAACAATCACTTTGTTGATGTACAGTCTGTAGCACGTGCGTTTCCGCATGACGTCACAGTGTCCAGTCTCGGCTGACCTCTCGTGACCCCGCGCGCAACGGGGAAATGACGTCACGAATGCTGGCCTGTCGCCATATTGTTTTTCGGTAACGTCCAAGACGGTCGAGCTCGCTCCCTTCTTGGATTTTACCGGCTAGCAAACCCCTCGCTGCTCCTCCAGAGTCTGTCTCCTGGTAGACAGACTCCGTTTGTGTCGGCCCCGGCGCCGTAAAAGCCGGAAAAAGGAGTAGTTTACTCCCGTGGGCGATTCCCCAGTCATGGCTGAGGAATCCGTAGCTGCAGCCAAGCTATCCGGTGACCCGGATAAGCTGACTCCGTCCGCAGAAGCTTTTCCGGAAGCTTTGTCTCCTGTTACACAGGAAGAGAGCGAGATGATGGACGTGGAGGAATCCACGGATCGCTCGTTCGAGGAGAAACTGGCTTCATTTTCACTAAATGAGCCAGAGAAGATGTTATCTCCACTCCCACCAGAGGGATCCGGAGCGACTGCGAGTGCCGAACCCGCAGCGACAGAGTCCGAGACCACACAAGTCGACGGCGCGGAGGACCAGTGGAAGCCAGCAGTGGCTGACCCGTTCCCAGTAGAATACGATGGTCGCTACCTGTATGTCCACCCGGAACTGCAGGCACAAGTGACCTACGCGGACGGGACACCAGTCAGGTTGGACCCGAAGGTTAGGATAGCTGTTGAGGGCGTTATGGTTCCTGATCAGCTGACCAGGACGCCTCCCGAGTGGCTTCGAGACTGGCCGTGGTTCCAACGGGGACTTATGGTAGACGCTGACTTCCGCGAGACAGTGTATGAAGCCAACCGAGCCTTCGAGCTCGGAACGTACCCGAAGCCTGACAAGTCCCTGTGGAACGTCAAGGCTACGAATATTAACTGGGTAGGCTGCGTCTCGGATTCCGAGGGGCAGACTTACCCACGCCCTTGTGCTACCCGGCCCCAGTACCGGACCACTAAGGAGTATCGGGAGGCCGCTGCTAACTTCAAGCAGTGGGATGAAGGTATTTATATTACCGAGCAAGAATTAGTGGACGTCCAGAACACGTCACTAATCGGTTTGGACCGAGGCGCAGCCCTTCGGACGGTTATCGTCCGCCGAATGACTGCCGAACGGGAGGCTCAGGAAGAGGCTAAGAGGGCCGCGGAAGTACCCGCACCTCCTATCCCCGACCTGAAACTTGCCACCAGGAGTTCAGCCAGTGCTACACCAGCCACCGGCAGTACTACCACACAGGTAGAAGCCTCGACCTCCAGCGCATCCGGAACCCAGGAACCGGAGGAAGACTGGAAGGTCAGCAAGAACCGAAGGTCCGCTGCTCGGAAGCTTAAGAATCTCCCGGATTCTGCTAGAGCCGAGCCGAAACCCAGCACTTCAGCCACTGGTAGTTCTGCCATGGAGGTTGAATCGTCTGACGAGGAGTCTGTGCACGAGTCCTCGGTTGAGTATGATGAGAAGGCCACTCCATCAACTCAAACCGAGGCCGAACGCTGGGCTAACGCCAAGTCCGGATTCAAATCCCGGATTCCGACTTGCTTCTCCGACTGTGCGTATGGAGTAAAGAATGACGGCTCTACCCTCTATGCCTGCCCGGACTCAGTCAATAAAAATGATGAGTCAGACGATGAAGATTGGATGCGTCTTTCGGACGAGGACCCCAATCCGAGCAAAGCCTATCGAAAGATGTGGCTTATGCTAAACCACACCGAAGGGTATTACACTTATACCCAGAGGAGGAAGCTGCGTTGGGCTTTAGAGAAGTGGTACGGTGACGACCAAAAGTCCTGTCCCTTCTCTATCTGCCAGGATGCGAGTGATGTCATGATCCAGACCTGGAGTACTCCAGCCCGGTTTCAACGGCATCTGGTAGAGGCCCACTTCCACCATCACCCGGTTTACATTTGTGATCCGAGTTATGGTAAGAAGGGCAAGAAGTGTACTATGAAGGTGCAATACAACCGACGTAGTGATCTGGCTAGACACCAGAAGAAATGCCACGCAGAAGGTTTGGACGGGGCACGGAAGCGCATCATGGAGCTTCACCAGGAACTCATGAAAGAGTTCGACAGTCTGAGCGAGGATGCTTGGTCTAAGATCCGACCGGGGGACCAAGTCCTCTGCGAAGTTCCGAAGACCAAGGATTCGAAACTCCGAGCAAAGATAGTCCTGACTCCTGGAAAGGGTAAACTGGACATGCACGAGTCTCTCTGGCAGAAATGCGAGGAATCCGGAAAGGATGCAAAGAGAGCTCGTGAAAGGAGCAGGAGAGATCAGAACCGTGGCGGCAACGGTAATGGTCAGGGCACCACTAAACCGAAAGTCAGAGCAGAGGACCGTTCCAGGTCCCCTCTGGCTAGGCACCCCGCAGAGCAGGCTCAGGGCACTCCGGTGTTCAAGAAGCCCGAACCTGCCGGATACGCTGGAGCCGTATCTAAGCCTGGGAAAGTTACTTCTCGAAACTTTCCGTCCTTAAACCAGGGACCTGGACCTGAGAGCCAGACCTTGGTGGTAGGAAAGGATGGTCGCCTTATGCCAAAGAAGACCACCGCATCTGCTGCCGCCGGATCTGCATCCGCTCCAGCCGCCCCACCAGTTACCTTTACCCAGGAGCAGTTGAACATGTACCTGCAAATGGGATTGAAACAAAACGCACCACCTGCCTACTGTGTACCAACAGCAGGTGTGTCCGGAAGCCCTAAACCCGGAAGTGGTCCACAGGCCGCCTCGACTCCTCCCAAGGCTGTCGCTGCACCTGCGAAACCAAAAGACGCTATTACCATTAAAACCGGTAATGCGGAAGTTTGGTTTGAGAAATCTCGCCAGGGTATTGTATATAATGTCATATTTCTATTTTTCTATAATATTATATGTATGTGCATATCCACTAGATACATATTATGATACGGGTACATAGATATTTCTTGATACGGATCTCTGATTATTATTGATATTCATATTATAAGAATCTGTTAAACTTCACCAGTACACACACATTATTGTCCTGCGAGGCAAACTGTATAATAAGTATATTGATCTGGTGCTATAAAGGTTATTAGGTACACGGTGATAATATATTATTATTATATTCATTACTACACCGTGATTTTTTTTTCTTTTCTTTTCAAGTGTATGGTATAAATGGTCCTATTTGTACTACTCACGGAATCCTTAACGGATTCGTATGTTAATAATATACGACATGTCATTATATAGTGAAGTTACTATAACAGTCTTCTTCAAGACTATATATATATTTAAATGTGGTGTTAATAACTACAAACACACATACGGATGTTATTATGTGATTTATTTATTATCGATAGTTCCGTTACATATAACTGTCATTATCACATGTATACGGTTCATATTACTTGTCTTATTAATTATACCGTAGATATAATATGATATTATATGGTATAGTAATTTAACTAACAGTTCCGTTTCACACAACTGTCACTTATTCAAGTAATTCGTATAATACTTCGACATCCTTATTGTTATTTGTAACTACATTCACTATCGAATATATATATATAACATTCGTTTCATACTCAATTTGGTGTTAATGTTATACCTATGGTTGTACCTCTATTACTAAAGGTTTAGACATATAGAAATGTTATCCTAGTAATATTATTATAACTATAACACCCTCCTAAATGTCTGGGGGAGTGGTGTAGAGGTACACGTTATTAAACCATAGGAGTTGGGTACCGTCTGACGTGGCGGGTGAGTCGAGTCGTCGGACGTTCCTCAGGTTCCGGATAGGTGGCAGCACTGATCCGGGTCTGTGGGGACATCTGACGACGAACACCTGGGTCCGTATATAAAGCCCAGGGCTCAGCCGCTACGTCAGAGGCCCTTCTGGCCTCCACACCATGTGAACCATTATTCCTTGATATTAGCTGCCTCTCTGACATCATCCGGCAGCCGTGAGTGTACAATAAGAAATAAAACTAACCGTTGGCATACACTTGGAATACTGTCTTACTCTTTCTTTTCGAATCGTAAGACCCGAACCCCCCAGGTCCGTAAGGCCACAAACCCTTACAATTTCATCACCTCTACATCTCTTTATTGTAATAGGTAGCTAGTCAATACACGGTAGTCACATAGGTTATACTCACAAGGATACGATTCTTAGGAATTGTACAGGAAATGACCAAAAGTGAAAACAGTTTTACTTTAGTGTGACGTAGAAATGAAAGGTTCTATGGCAGACTTTGACACCTTTTGAGTGAGTTGTTAAGTCTTGTCCTAAACCGTCCTAGAGATAAGATCGTGATATCTGGACATCCTCCTCGTAACCTAATAATCTAGTCACAATGATAGGGGACATTGATCGAGGATTAGGTTTCATACCTTGATTTAATTGAATATTGGTTTCGTTAATACTTACTCAAAATGTCTCAATATTAACCGAAAGGATATCTGAGGAATAGGGATACAATCTACTGATAGTCAAAATGCTTAAGAAACCCTCAAGAAAGATGTACCGTTATCAAGAACGCAAGGAAATGAAGTTTCACAAACATGAATCGCCCTCTCCCTAAGTGTTAGTCAGACAGTGCTATGAACATAGCATCTCATGTATACAAAGGTATTGATTCTCAGAGGTCTCTGTTTCTGCAGCCACCCCCTGTGCCCTATTCAATATTCCCCGCTGTCCAAGTGTGACCTGCTATTAACCCGTGCCTTTATGGTGCCAAATACTGCTGCTACCCGCCATCTACCCTCCTACAGTAACTCACAACTTAACTGCAGGGGCGTAGGAAAAGGGGGGCAGGGGGCCTGTCCCCCAATCAAAAAGGAGGTGGGACCTGAGTATGTTTGCCCCCCCCCCAAAAAAAAAAATATATATATAGTTATGGGATAGGGGAAATGGGGGCCTGGGCCTCAAATCAGATCTAAAATTCATCAAAAATTACTTTTCAATATAGATTTTATATAGGTAGGTATAGGCGCTATTGCCCTTAAGCCGACAATTTAAGGTAGTTGAGGTGGTGCCCCCTCTAGCCCCCCCCCCCCTTTATAAAGATTTGCTTCCTACGCTTCTGTTAACACATAACAGAAAGCAACATGTCTGTTTGATTTTTTTTCTTCTATTTCTTTTCTGTGTCCATTTCTATGCAATGTTACCCTGTGGTTTATTGTAGTGCCTGGATGGGGGTTAATGACACACACAGCATTTATAAACGTTTTTTGTGTCACCTAGTAATGTGCTACAGAGTACCGGTATGACATATGATAACATTTGCACTTTAGCTGTACTGTATCACACAGTGATATATAGCAGCCTAAACAATACCGCCTCTCCAATCTCGGGTAACACATGTTTACCAACATGATCCCATGTAGACAAGATATTGGACGAATAAAATTATCATGCCTTCCTTGTATACCAAATCATAAGATGTTAACACTTTTAAAATAAAACCTCGAAATTCACAGGAAAAATCTGCTTTTACAGAGGAAAACTCAGGGAAAAGCCAGGAAATTTGGAATCGATATTTCAGTGGGGACCTGATAATAGCGATGCTTATGGCTGCAACTTAGTTTTTGTCCTTGGCGTGTTTAGTGCGGGCCTCCCTAGCCCACTTAAAAGGGTCTATTTCTCCTCTTTCCTATCCCCTCAGGATGTGTGTGGTGCACTTATGTGCGGGCACGGACACATTCCTCTGTGAAATTGTGTAATGTCGTTCTCGCCATGAACATGACCTCAGCTGTCGAAATGGCGTTAAACATCTATTACTCACTCACTCACTCGTGTTTAGTGATGTCATTTAGCTGGTGCCTGGTGCTGAAGGGTCTAATGGCGCTGGTACCGTCCTGTAGTCAGCTTGTACAAACACTGCCACATACTGTAATGACTCGTGTCAGCACCGGGTGTTTGAATAAGCACCGGACTTAAGTAAGCGCCGGGTACTTGAGGGTTATTGAAATGAGTATTAATACTGAAAACTCTATGGGCTTCCCTGGGGTCTCCTACTTCCTATCCCCTTGGATGTGTGTGGTGCACATATGCATCGGCACCGACATATTCCTCTGTGAAATTGTGAATATGACTTTAGTTGTCAAAATGGCATTAAACATCTATTACTCACTCACTCGCTGAAAACTTTAGCTCAAATAAACGACTCTATTGTATGAGCAAAAGTGAAAGAGTGCCATTGAAATGTATTAGTGCCCTGGGCAGTGAAACAAGCCACTCTGGTTGACAACATCAGCCCCTCCCGCTCACAACTCCACCCCACCCACACACATTCATACCAAACAGTCCAATACAGCCCTGCCCTGCCCTGCCTGGTGTTATCTGTTCGTTTTAACCCTGTAAGGGTCACATATGGCCTTCTCTTGTGGTCATGTATTGTCATAACGCATCAATGAAGCCTAACTGAAGTGACATCAAAGTATCATGCCAACAATCAAGGGTGTGTCGGCTATACCTGGTCGGTGCGTTGCAGGAATGCGGCCCTAGCAAATGACCAGCAAAGGCTGCATTGCTTTTGCTATAAGGGCATAATATATAAAAATCCTCTGCAGCCCATAGAGGTTTAGTTAGCCTGTAACAGTGCTGGGGTGTAGGGTGGAGGCAGAGAGGCCGAGTGTCACTACTCCTACGGTAAAACCCCGCATATAAGCCACAGCTTAAGACCATTTCAGAAGCCTGCTGAACTCGGAGTCCTACTTGTTTACATAGGGTTGTACATACATAGATCTGAGCATGGAATGGACACCTATTCAGACCCCTGCTGTGGACGATAGCTTTCTCACAAACTTAGAGCTTGGCTTATAAATAAGCAGGTGAAAATTATACAGACTTAGCTGGTACCCTTATGACAACTGCTATCAGTAATAACCACTGGGAACAGGCTTCAGCAATGGCTGCGCCCTTTGGACATTACGCTAACACAGTATAGACAGGGCTTTATGGTATGTGTACCAGGGGTGCCTGATGTAGTACAGGCAGCCAGTGCTGTGTCTGATGCAGTGTGGATAAGGATGATGTGTGGCTAGTACACATCTAGTAGTAGTAAATCAGCCTTGGATCTTATAGGATATCATACATATAGTGTACAAGTAGTAAATCAGCCCTTGGTCACAGCACGGATCTTTGTAGGATAGCATACAGAGTGAGCACCATGGGCTCATTACTGGAAATGACTGGTGAGTCAGGGAAAAATCTTTCTGTGTTCTTCTTTTTGTCTGCAGGGGTAGACAGTAAGGCTGGCCTGGTAGCCAATGTCCCGTAATTCTGGTTCAGGGCCCACAGTTTCCCAAAGAATTGCCTTCCTATGGGCCCGGGTGACCCACAGGAATTAGTGAGAAAAAATCCAAGAGAATTGGCAAAGTCACTTTAGGCATGTTGTATACCGTTGGAAAGAGAAAACCACAAGGGAAATGGACTTTTTATTTGTGTCTTGATATGATTGAATGGGGAAAATTATGATTTTCTTTTTGATAAAAGTGAAATATTCATTCTGGGCCCACAGATGTTGGTGTGGTCCCATAGGATTCTATAGCTATGGGCCCGGGTGGCCCAGGACTGAAAAAGTCTACCCCTAGTCTGCATATTTGGGCAATCACACTCGCCAAACGCATTTGGAAACGACGTATTTGGCCCTGTATAACAGATGACTTTCTATACCACGCACTACAAGGAAGTTATTTTGAGAAATAACTCAAACGTTTAAAGTGTTTTATTGGATCTAATAGTACAATACAATCAAAAGAAAGTAAACTATTAAGCCTAGCCAGGGCGCTTTGTCCTACGTACGCTAGGACCCCTTTTATTACACACAGTGCACTATGTAATAATAATAAATGTATGGCGAGAGTACACCTAATGTATTACAGCAAATACTGATATACAGTGATAACGATCTGTGAGATGTTTGTCAAAGGGATTTTCTAAAGCAATGAGACTTCCAGGGTCTTGTAGTAAGCCAAAGACAGATAGGGCTCACTACATGAAAGAGTCATTGTATTTTTCTATGACTTTCCTTTTAACATCACTTAGAGATTCTATTCTAGTGAAATCGGTCTTAAGAGAGTTCCATCTTTGTATGGCCCTATAAAGAGCACTTTTTAGTACCATTGGTTGTATGGACCTAGGGTTAATTAGCCTTACATGTACCTTGGTTTCTATGTGTAGGCAGCTGTCTATTGTCAATATATTTTTCAATTGATTTGAGTGTAAAAGCATAGAACAATAAATGTATGTCTCTACGTCTCTACATGCAATTCTTCACATTCACTTAGGGCAAGCAACTGAATAGTATTATACAACGGGTGCTCCTCAAGTCTAACTTTGTATTTAAACTGACCTTAGCCCTCTATTTTTTAGTAATTGCAAAGCTTTTGTTTCCCCCTATATTCCCTATCCCATACATAATCCATATAGGCAAATATTGGTATCAGGGTAATACCATTGTTTTATAGATTGTAAGGGCTGTATCAACATCAATATATTTTCTCACTCTATATAAATCAAACAGGCGCTGTCTGATTTTTGCAACAGTATTTTTTCTATGTTCAACAAAAGTCAGATCCTGTTCAATGGTTAATCCTAGGTAACAGAAAAATGTGACAGGCTCAATGACTTAATCATTAAGTTGGAAAAAGGCAAATCCTGACTATTTTTCTTATTGTATACCATTCATTTTCTTTTAGCAACACTATTTTCTATACACCAATTGGATAGGAGTGTGATAGTGGTATGCATGTCACTAACATTATCAGAACTAACAACATCATCATCAGCATACAGAGTTATATGATAATTTGACAATATTGATATCGGGTCAATATATATAGAAAAAAGCACAGAACCCAGCATGTACCGTCTGAAGTTTAACCAGAGAAATGCCACCTTCATTTAATCAGAGGTCTCGATGAAGAGTAAATGTGATGTGATAAATCGTGCCTCTGTCCTCAGCAACATATCTTTACTTTCAGGGCCTTCTCTAGGAATGGGTCGCTGAGGAAATGTTTATGTCGCTTAAGACTACATTTACTGTGTGATTCTAAGAGGTGAAAGTGAAAAGTGGATTCCTATATAAAGTAAATGGAAAATACAGCTTATTCCATAACAGACACCCCTCCACATATCAATAATGGGGGGTCTGCTATGGAAGAAGGCACAATTTTAGACACGAAAAACGCCTTGTTCCATAACAGACACCCCTCCACATTTTAATGAAGGGGTAGATAAGCCCAACTACCAGTAACCACCTACACAAAGAGCAGCGACGTATATTAGGGACCTAAAGCAGGAGTATATATTAGGGAAAGATAACAAACTTAAACCATCCAAGGGGGAGGGATTCCCCCAAAAGAGGGTCTTTTGAAGAGGCCTATATAGGAAAAACTGGGGCTTGTCTTTTTTGGGGGTAAAGAAGGTTAAATGGTTCATATAATTTTGTTTTAATAAGTCGCTTAAAGCCAAAGCCTTATTCAATTGAAGTAAAATATGTTATTCATATTAAGCACTGTGGAAGATTAGGTCACTATTAGGATCTTTATTACAATAAAAAAAGAATATTGGAAGAAAAAGCCACTGCTTTTGTTTACAAACTTACAGAAAGTCATCAAAAATATTTTTGATTTTTGTTTCTTATCTTCCCATATATACTCCTGCTTTAGGTCGCTAATATAAGTCGCTGATTGTTTTGGTTTGCCTATCACAGGTGCCTACATACAAATTCATCCATTTGTATGTAATAATATGAACTATGCAACCTTCTTTCCCCCCAAAAAAAGCCAAGCCCCAGTTTTTCCTATATATGCCCCTTCAAAAGACCCTCTTTTGGGGGGATCCCTACCCTTGGATGATTTAAGTTTGTTATCTTTTCCTCATATATACTCCTGCTTTAGGTCACCGGGGGCCTGGTTTTACGATGTACTGTTCTATTTTTACTGAACTATAATGCACAGTACCAACTTCATTTAATTCTTTAGTAAGGCGCAGTAGAGGTCCATCAACACGTGCAAGCTTTTCCTCATTTGTGAGGTATTATGGTAGGATAGATCAGTATCATCCCTCTGGGCTCATCCCTGATCGGTATGGTAGGATAGATCAGTATCATCCCTCTGGGCTCATCCCTGATCGGTTGGGATACACCGGAGACATCAGTAGCTGAATGGGCCGATCCTCGCAATATGTCTGTCTGGTGATCAGTACTGCCGTATGGAATAAAACAACTATGTCGCATGGTCAGTGCATCATGCCCATTGGTCATCATGATGCACCAATGCAGTGCTGGCGAGTTTCCTCACAAGCACTGCATTGATGCATCATACCGACACTCAGGGACAACCTCAGCTATGTAGGGTCGTCATGATGCATTCATGAATGTATCCCTGGAGAGCAGACTCACCAGGGCTGCATTCATGCATCATGACGACCAATGGGCATGGTGCATTAATGCATTAGCGGCCTTAAAAGGTTCATATTCCTTTGTCATCATGATGTATGCATGCAATGCAATGTATAGCAACACTTGTAATTAACTTCTCACACTATCATCGTAGGAGGTTCGATATGAATACAGCCCATAACGACAAGTGGGCATAGTGTATTTAGAGAAAAAAAATCCTTTATATCAATGCCACAAAATGTTGGCTACAATGGCTCTAAGATGGTATAAACGGTAAATAGTGGAATTGTTAAATGAATGAAATTCATAGAATGTCTGTATTTGGAACAACTAGCGCCCGGTACTGACGGGGAATACGATTATAAGAAACACACTTGTAGACTTCACAGGAAAAACGCAGTTAGGCCAATGCAAGCCCCCCATATATAACAGCATACAATGTACATAGGAAATAGCATTGGCACCGTGGTCTGACACATATAGTTGACACACTTTGTATGCCAAAAGTACTATGTGCGTAGAATGTACATAAAGGGAGTGTGTCATTATCAACAAGCAGTGTTAAAAACGTCACTCATACAGACTACACTGCTGGACCACAGGCATCCCTCCAGCAAATAACGTCCAATCTTATAGGTGGGGCTTTAACGCTATGTTACAGTACTAAACTACTGAAGGTAACTTTTAGCCCCCAGTGCAGATAATGCCAGATTATAGCTTAGGCTGCGCCTATGCACAAAGTCAGGTTGTGGCTTACACACGGGTCCTGCTTCATTAAATGAGGAAGGATAGGTCTAAAGTAATACACTCTATACCTGCGTGTAATACACCGTGTATACCTATGACCCTAGAGATCAGTCATCATCACTCCCCTTTGTAAAGACCCAGGGAATTATGCCTACTAACCTATCTATACCTTAGCTATGTCTTCTATTCATTAAGAAGAAAGACCAGATAATGCATAACTTACAGTCTGATTTCTTCCTTCCACACAGAGGTGACTCCCGCAATGGAGGTGGGTGCCGAACTGGTGGCAGAGCCGGGCCAGTCCCATCTGCCATGGGGCGCGTACCGTGAGCGCATTGACTTCCCGGACAGTGTCACAATAAGCACCAATACAAAGTCTGGAGAGTTTATTCTGCAGACGCTCTTTGGCGAGTTTACCGTCCTCGCTGAAAAGAAAATCGCCCAGGTGCTCGATTCAACGGTAGGTGTTAACCTATTTCTGTTGATGTCTATCAATTTTGCCATGTGAAATATGTGCACACTGTTTGACTGTATTCAGAAATGAAATTGAAGAAAGAGAAAAGTTTTGCTGTTTGGTAGAATAAATACTGTTATGATTTGTTGAGAAGTTATCTAGAGAAAGAGAATTTGGGAAATTAATAGTTGTAGGGCATATAACATTGGTAGAGTATTGAGCTGTGAAATTCTAAAAAGTACTTGAGATTTTTATAATAAAGATAGTTTCACCAGGTACTACACGTGTAAATATGGTTTCTGCTCTCATATTCTGATACAGTTTGTACTACATGTGTTACCCTTGTCCACAGGATCAGCAGAAGCCATTGTCAAAGTCACTCCAGAGAGGAGAAGATGCTAGTTTTGACCAAGTAAGTAACAATTTCCTCAATTGCCATAGTACCTTGTATATAAGGGGCCACCCACAAATGACGTCATGATGGAGGGGGGAGGGGGGGGGTCAGGCCGGGGCATGACAGAATCGATTTCCATATACATTCAGCATTGCAAAAATTGGCAAAAAAAAACATGTTGAGAAGGAGGGTAAAAATGGTCAAATTTTGCATTACGTCATTTGTGGATAGCCCCTAAGGCGCAACTAAGCACACTAACATATAGAACATTCCCAGAGTTTAGGTAAATGCTATAAGGGGTACCTGAGGCTCGATTTCTGTAGTTTTAGTTCTGCCATTTACTAAAATGACCTGCCTATAAGGCGCATCCTGCCTTTGGAAAGGTAATATTAGCCACAGTCAGATTTAGATTGCTGTATAAGCATTAGCTCATGCGTGGCACTAAGGTAACATGTGTTATGAAATAGACAAAATTATTGGACGTATACTATAACTTTCCCACAGATAGGAAATAAAATTAATGAATGGGAATTAATCACTATTGTGCATTTTGTTGTAGCTGCTGAATTCACTAAACAGTGTAGCGGAACACTGCCTACCCTCACTGCTCACAACGCTCTTCCAATGGTACGAGCGGCAGATCCCACCTGCAGACCCCAACAAAAAGGCCAAGTCAAGCGGGTAAATATGAAAGTTAACCTAAAACCTCTCTCAGACACTGACGAAAATTTGAGATTTGAGCCCTAATTCGGCCTGCTTGTGAGTTACCCCCCCCCCCCCCCAAGGCTGCATTGGTGCTATATTGTGGTGTCACGGCACTAATAGGGCCAAGGATGTTCTGATTTCCCTCCCATCTTCCACCATAAAACTGGCATAGATCGGGTTCTAATTTGATGGCGTTTATAAATAAAGGCTTAAATTAAAGCTGACGTCATTCCTGATTTTTTTAGCATGGTCAAGCATAACGGAGTCAGATCCGTTTTTGCACCAGTTACCATGGAAACCACCATGATGAATAAATTAAATGATACATGTGCCCCTGACAGGTCACAAATGTAACCTTTGACCCCTCTCTGACACAATCGGTTTCCATGGTGACCAAATTTTGCAACTTCCCCCCCCCCTCCGAATCGTTACCTTTCTTCTGGTACCAAAATTATTAATCTGCGATAAAAATAAGGTCCCCTGGCACTGATTATACCAAGCAAAACACTGTTTTTAGTTGGGACTATTTAGCTGTCCTAGGTTTACTAAGGCGGAATACTGCTCTGACATCTTGTGTAAACAAGGTAGCTCTGTGGGGGTCCAATTAGGATGGTAGCTCTGGGCACTGTTTCAAGTTACTCAATACTGATTGACTAATATGAAGCTAGTACTGTAATCATGGTGTATACCGAGGTAGCAGATTGTCTTATGGGCGTGGCCATTACTGAAGCTGATTACCAGCGGTTATCACTGATAACAGTTATCAGATCGGTACCAACCGACCCTGAGAGGACTGCAGTAAATAGTTGTGATTATTTCATTGGCTATTAATCAAACCAGCTAAGTCGGTATACTATCTCTGCTGAAATGCCTTGCATATATAAGGCACACCTCGCGTATAAGGCGCACCTTGAAATTAACAAAAGGCTGAAAGGTGCAGCTAGAGCTAGCTTGTGCAAAAACCCAACCTATAAAGCGCACCCTGAGTTTAGCTACATTCTATAAGTATTTATAAGCTAGGCCCATCCTCATGGATGTGCTGCACCTTATACATTATGGTAGGATTATACTGGCCTTAGACTTTGAACATCATAAACGCTTTCTACTTGCTTTTTACAGGGAGAAGGACTTCCTGCTGGAGAAGAGGGAGTTGGCGATAGAGTTTATCTTCCTCATGGTGCTCATCGAGGTGCTCAAACAACTGCCCTACCACCCCGGTCACGACGAACTTGTTGCACGCATAGTCACACACGCCTTTAAACATTTCAAGTACAAAGAAGGGTGAGTAGTTTACTCTCTTAGACAGGGGCGTAGGAAAAGGGGGGGGGCCAGGGGGGGCCTTGGACCAACCCCCACCAATCATAAAGGAGGTGGGGCCCGAGTATGTCTGGGCCCCCCAAAATTTGCCAAGAATTCATAATGAATTAAACAAGAAGCTAAAACTTTTCATCCCAAATTAGATTGATATAGTAACAGGATAGGGAAAATGGGGGCCTGGGCCTAAAATCAGATCTAAAATTCATCAAAAATTACTTTTCTATACAAATTTTATGTATGCATGTATATCTAGGTGCTATTGCGCTTGAGCTGACAATTCAAGGTGGTCGAGGTTGGGCCCCTGCTGGGCCCCACCAATGAAGATTTGCTTCCTACGCCTCTGTTAGACACTAAGAGCCAACAAATCATCCCTGTGTGAACATAGACTATTGGCTAAACTCTCAGTCTCATTAAAATGTTTTGTTATCTGTCCCGCTTATTTTTACCCTGGGAAGACAGCTCTCACATCGTCTGACCACAAAACCAAACCTAACTGATTATAGAATGTACAGGCTCACTGTAGATTAAGAGGTCACAGAAAATAAGTATCTTCACCCTGTAAAATTACGGACAAATTTACCAATATAAAATGAGGTGGTAATGCCTTCAATTCTAAAATTCATAATGCTAAGGTGCCTGTTGGTATCCACATTTTTCATCACAATGAAAGAAATTAGTGGACTATGTTCTCACAATATTCTCACTGTTTGGTTAATCGCCAGGACACAAAGTGGCCCTAACGCTATGAACATGAACATCATCGCTGATCTGTCCGCGGAGGTCATGGGCGTCCTCGCACAGTCTAGGTTCATGGCAGTCCGAAAATATTTCATATCTGAACTCAAAGAGCTAAGAGCCAAAGAACAGAACCCATTCAACACACAAGCCATTATAAGTCTACTCATGGGAATGAAATTCTTCAGAGTTAAGGTAAGATATATTACTCTTTAGTATACTCAATATGAATGACTCATTTTTTGTGAATTCTTTGGACTAAGATATGTCTTTGTGTATAATTTGCATGTGTGGGTCCTTGGGCCTACAATTGCAAAATATTCTCCATCTCTGTACAAGATAACATCTCCTCTTGTTTTTTTTAAATCTTATTACTTATAAGTTCCTTATCCTGATGATGTTACAGCGATTGCAGATTGGGACCATGTACATCAAGGTTTCTAGCACTAAAATGGCATTTGATATGAAATAAAATCTAAAGCACTTCCCCGGCGTTTTACAGATGCACCCAATAGAGGAGTTCCAGGCATCCATCCAGTTCCTGCAGGAGTGCGGCCACTATTTCCTGGATGTGAAGGACAAGGATATAAAACATGCACTCGCCGGTCTCTTTGTAGAGATACTTCTACCAGTAGCTGCTGTATGTACTCCCCTAAACCACCTTTCAGAAGTACCTTTGATAGAATAATACCATTCATAAAAAAAAACCAAAAAAACAACCTTTTCCCAAAAGCTAACAACATGTTGGTATCGTGCCAGCACCCATCTACTTTGTTACATGTATAACATGATTTTAGAATCGATAATACTATATGTATTTAAGCGATTCGGCGCCAGCAATTCATTATAGACGCTAGTTGATGATCTGTCCTTTAATACCATTGATTTTCTTTTTGATTTTTTATCTGTTTTACAAAGAAGCAGTTTCTACATTAGTTCCCTCTATATATTGGTCTACAGGTTGTGAAAAATGAAGTCAATGTACCAGTGTTGAAGACCTTTGTAGAGATGTTGTATTCGTCTACACTAGACATAGCTAATAAAAAGAAGCACAGTTTGGTAAGTATTACTGCTACATAAATAAGTTTGAGTCAGTGCAGAAAGGTAGTAACAGACATGATGGGTCTGGATCATGCCCGGGATCATGTCACAGTTTAACCCTTTAAGGACCACATAATGTCTCAAAGTTCACATAATTTAGTATTACCTTGTATAAGGTGCATTCCGCATATAAGAAACGTGCTGAGTTAAAGGAAAATCCATTTCCCTAAATTCTCTCGTATACGCCGTACCCGGCCTTGTATGAGCCGCACCCCCGACTTTTGTATGACATATAAGCTGCTCCTGAGGCTTGAAAATTGGCAGATAAGGGAATGGTCATTATTTATCAACAGGGGGGGTGGTGGGTTTCGCGCAGACACGCTAAAATCTTTTATGCCTCCCCCCGCGCCAGAGGCGCAGAGAGTTTTCACGCCCCTCTTTGATCTAATTTGCTAAAAAAAAATTTAGCCCCCCTCTCGGGAGGGGTCTGAAAATTGTACGCCCCCCCCTCAAACCCACCCCCCCCCTGTCGATAAATAATGACCACTCCCTAAGTACTACTCTTTAGTGTAATATGTTGTGATCCTAGCAACCCCAGTGAGTTAGTCCGCAAACTATTGAGGCAGTCCAATGGGGCCTTTTAACGCTAAACAAATCAATTAAAACCCAGTGGGTTACTATAGTGCAGTTACGTTGGTACATCATTTTGACTCTATGGAAGGGTAAGAAAGATGTACCATGGGGGCTGCATGATTCATGAATGCAACCCTGCAAAGTTTGCCCAACAAAAAATAGCTCCTCACATTCAGCCTTTAAACTTAGAACTCATAAAAGTTAGCTTTTAAAGGGTTAATGCTTACCACTAATAATACATATGATACTTGGTCATTTAAGTGAATAAAAATGCATCAGGACGAATTCGCCTTAAAAAGTAGTGTGATGCTTCATTTAGGAAGATTAACAGATATCCACAACATAGGAGGAGTATACAATTAACACAGGAGAATATGCAATTAACACAGGAGACACCCTTAACTTCCACAAAAAGTAGATAATGAAAACAATACTTTGAAAGGACTCCTTTGAAATGTGCCTTTATGTAAAACAACCATAACTTGTTCGATTTTGTAAAAGGTCTTAGAGCCCATTTCCATGTTTCTCTTAAACTTAACAGACCTTTACTCGTGTAAGTAAATGATAACGTTTGTGTTTGACTCATAATTAATAGTACTAGTATGGTAATTGTTGTAGGTGTCCCACAGCAGACCAAGGTACATGTGTTTGTAATGAATCAGAGATGCCACTTTTCCTAACTTTTTAGGAATTCCGAATTTTAGACTTTCATTCATACAGGTATTTCCTATTGGAAATTGAGAAAATTAGGGGAATTTCCGACTTTCTGGTGATCAGTGAGTGGCATCCCTGGGATAATACTAGTACACAAGTAGCTTAGCACTTGCCTTATACTCTTTACATAGCTCCACCATATTAAGGTATACATATATACACCGTCCATAGACATTATACATTTTGTAGAAGGGAATTTACTCTTATATCACATAGCAGCATTGGTCGTTCTATATAATTCTAAGTACTCTTGAACCATTCATAGCACTTCATAAATCCTGATATATTTCATATCTATCTACAATGTATAGAGCTGTACATGAAGTGGTGGTTATATGAGCAATTAAGAACCCACTGAGGTTTAAGGCGCTTATTTATAAATGACCTAATCTGGTCCATCTGATCAATGTGATACAGGGATGTAAGTCTTCAGATTTTATCAGGATTTCCTGATTTCTGAAATTTTTGACTGATTTTTATTTTCCTTATACAAGTGGTAAAGAGGGTTGTTTAAAGGAATAGAAAGCTTTTATATCAAGTAAATGTATGGCTTCCTGATATTTGCCCATTCCTGACTTACATCCCTGGTGATACTATGACAACATCCAGTCATTTACAACAAACATGCCCAGTTACATTGAATTTAATCAAATCTCATATCTCTGTAACCTGTTTAACTTTCCAATTCATTGGTGCATCAATCATTCAAAAACCTCCCACAAGTGATAAAATCCTGTATTTCATGCCGGCATCTAGACATAATTCATTATTGTTTTATGTACAGTCCTTTCAGTTTACAGGGAAACAGATGAAACAACTAAAAGAAATACCCTTTATCAATCAGACCTACTGAGATAGTCCATTTATTTCAGCCATAAGGCATTAAAGAGTATATACTAAAGGTCTCAATGTTGTGGTGATATTAGACAACTTGAATGATTAGAAATATGCCAGCTGAGATTGATATATACATCGCAGTCACACCAGCGAGAAACAAGACAAATGCTCTATTGATGTAGCAGTGGCTCTGAGTATGACCATCCCTTCACATACACGGCATTTACAGTCCATATGAGATAGACCGTACAAAAATGTAGAGAGAATGTCTACCAACAACTAGTCAATCTAGTTCAGGGGCGTACGAAGCAAATTTTTATTGGGGGGGCCCAGGGGTCTCGGTTGGAGGGGCCCGCTATATTTTTATATAGGCTTATATAGGGAACCTCTTCATTATTGGGGGGGCCCTGGCCCCCCCTTTTCCTACGCCCCTGTATTAGTTGGTGGTCATGATGCATGAGTGCACCCCTGGTGAATAATTTGCTTGGGCTACATTCAGGCAACATGCTAACCAAACAGAGTTGATACACTCCCGGAGGGGCGTCATGATGCACCAATGAAGTGCTAGCGAGCAGTGCTCCTGCACTAGAGGCCTATAAAGGGTTGAAGCTATAGCGACCAATCGGGAGGATGTGTGTACGCAGACGTGATCCATCCATATCGCATTTTCGTGTGAGAAAGGTGCCAGCTTGAAATTACATAAGTGTCTGTACATTTCGGGGAAAAGCAGAAGGGACAAGACTTTGGCACCGCTTTGGCTGGGCACGGTGATTGGCATGTTTATTTCAACCCCAGTACGGGTACCCACATTCATGTGCTACGTGTCCCGATTCCTCACTATGTAAGCCATGTATTATGTTTGTGTTTCAGGCGCTGTTCCCCATGGTGACGTGCCTCCTGTGTGTTAGTCAGAAACAGTTCTTCCTCAACAACTGGCCCTACTTCCTCACCATGTGTCTCTCACACCTCAAGGACCGCGACCCCAAGATGGCCCGCGTCGCTCTTGAGAGTCTCTACAGACTGTTATGGTAACTCATAATACCGTAAACTCCCGCGTATAAGACGCGTCCTCTACGCCAAACAAAATGCTGGGGAGTCTTATAGCTTTCTCTCAAGTTGGGGGGGCATCTTATACGAGGGGTAATTTTACTATAGAAATGTACTGAATTTACAAAATTGGTACCTAATAGGTGCGTCTTATACGTGAAATAACCATTGACAAGTTAGGGGGGCGTCCTCTACGCGCACTGCGTCTTCTATGCGGGAGAATACGGTACTATGTATTTTACCCATTTAGTCTATTTATTCATCAGCATATGTATGGGTGCAGCAATGGTGATTAACTCATGTATTATGCCAGACCTAATGGATTGATACTCTCCTGAAGGTACCAGGGTGTGGTTTGCATTGATGCAGCACTGGGACTTACACCAGTGATGCATTTCTGCATCAGGACAACATAAGTGCAAAAAAAAAACCTGAAAAAAAGCAATTTCACTGATGATGCAAGAGTAATGAGATCATTTGGAATGAATTTCTGATCCTGCACTTAGTAAGTCTTGTACATTTAATATGCTGGTAATACCATTACTTCCAGGGTTTACATGATCCGTATAAAATGTGAGAGTAACACAGCCACAAACAGTCGACTTCAGAGCATCGTCAACTCGCTCTTCCCAAAAGGCTCCAAAGTAGTTGTGCCACGGGACACACCCCTAAACATCTTTGTCAAGATCATCCAGTTTATTGGTCAGGAGCGGCTTGACTTCGCCATGCGAGAGATCATTTACGACCTTCTGTATGTGGGCCGGCCCATCAGATACCTTACTCCAGAGGTAAGGGGAAGTTGATGCTCATCAACATTCATAATAATCTTGAAAGTAATTTGCGAAGGGTATTTCATGCATGTTTGGATTTTGCACAAGTGTAAGTGTATTATTGCATCCATAGTAGGCATTACAGTACCCTAGCTGCAAGCTTATTTCCTCATTCTGTCAATGACATTATTTTAAGTTGTACTGCCACAATGCCAAAGTTGGGCGTTGAAGTGTGACAAAATATGGAGACGTAGATGTTAAGTAGTGGTGCTCTATGATTAGAAAATACATAGAATCGTAAAACTTAATACTGAAAGTGTAGTAAGTAATAGCATTTTGTGCTCACACATATATTATCTAGTCTATGATGGTAAGTATGCTTTATAGTGCCCCATCATCCTCCGCAAGGTACGGTAACCTATCGAGGCGCCGTAGCATTAAGTGTGAATATAAGAACCAATTGTTCTGGTGTAGCCTTTATTACTTTGTATATTGATTTCAATAAGACCCCCCCCCCCCCACGAACTTGGCTTTTTCTATTATCCGATGATGGAAGTTTCATCCATGTTTCCTCGTTCAGAGTCTTAATCTCGACCATTATAAAATATAAAATTATCATTTTGAAGTGTTCTAGGTTGTGGGGAACTTTAATGACCAAGTCCTTTCCATCATAAAGTCCTGCACATAATAGTATAAAACAAATATTACATTGTATTTACTTATACATATACCTTGACAGACCATGAGAAATAAATTTTAGGTAAATGTTCAATGTTCTTTGGTAGTACAGATTCGCCCGTCTTTATCCTTTCTTAAATATTCATGTAAATGATTAAGAGAGAATTGCACATGTACAACAAATTATAGTTATAAAATAAAAGTTTAAATGTTTCCATTTCCCTTAACAGAGAATGAGTATTGGATTGCGTTCGTTCCTGGTTATTGCTGATAGCTTGCAGCGTAAAGAGGCTGACCCACCCATGCCACAAACAATGGGCGTTATGCCCTCAGGTAATACACTCCGCTTTAAGAAGACATTCATCAACAAGTACCTCTCTGATGACACGGCTAAGACAATTGGCATGGCTGCCTACTACCCACATGTCCGCAAGGCATTCGACTCCATCCTCCGACTGCTTGACTCACAAGTTGGCAAGCCTATGTTGATGACAAAGACTGAAAATGTCAACCGTGAACCAGAAGAGATCATAACGTAGGTGGACACGTTAACACAAATTGGTGCATCCTAGACTTAATTTTAGTTAGGAAATTGATAGTTGTTATTGTGTCCCATACTTTATCAAGTCAAAAGACAAAAGATGCCCATAAGACAGTAACGGCCTGCTACCTTTTTGTGCATACAACATGTGGCCCTCATCATTCCCTCATATAAGACTCAAACGATATCCTATTAGACTTAGACCAAACAGTTTTATTAGCAATGAATGAGACAAAAAAAAATATTGTCGGTAAATTGCGAAGCTTCTCTAATATTTGATGCATATACTTACCTTTAGTGGAGAACGTAAACCAAAGATCGACCTGTTCCGGACATGTGTGGCTGCCGTTCCACGTCTTTTACCGGAAGGAATGAGTCAACACGAACTGATTGAGCTACTCAGCAGGTTAACTGTACACATGGACGATGAGCTTGGCAAGTGAGTATCTCAACTTTATATAACTTATCATTCCTATAAACAAAGGAGCTTCATCTCATATATGCTCTGTATGTAGGCAATATACCTTGTTAGATATTCCTTACACAGTGTGTTTTGAATCAAATTTCTTTAATTTCAGCCAGTACAGTGATATTTTGATGAAATCTTCAAACCACGAATGATTTCAAACCATTGTGCATTTCTCTCCACCAGGTTAGCATTCCAGTCCATGCAGAACATTGTAGTAGACTTACCAGAATGGAGGAATGACGTTCTCAGAGGTAACATTATGCTTGTCAGTTTTCAGCACAGTACCGACGTGAGACTCTTCAGAATTCAATAAATGAAAGAACATATATGAATTGATATTCCAAACTTTGTTATTAGAATCCGTTGTTCATGGTCAAATAGAATATTATGTATTGTATTTTAAATATAATATGATAACGTAAACCTCAGCTTTAAAATCCCATGGTGTATCCACCAGAATTGTACCTGTCGAGATTCAGCTAACGATCTAACTTGTGTTTTCAGGATTTGTACAGTTCATACAGAAAGAGGTTAACGACACGTTCCCTCAGTTACTCGACCAGTGTAACCGCCGCCTAATCTCACTGCTTACTCAGTGGAAGACCGTCGCACAGAACGTACAAGCAAACAAGGTCAGTGGAGACAGAGATAGGATACAATAAATTGGTGTCCAGTTTTTGATAGTGATAATGTGGGTTCTAATAAGAAGTAAGCTATTTTGGTCGTCTTGATATGTGGATGTAGCCTTGATGAGTAACCTGTCTCTGCTGGATTCATAGATCGCGTCGATGCTACAGGATCGATACAGTCCTAAAGGTTTGGCAAAATTCCCTCAGCAGTGCTGCTACATTATTTGTAGATGCTTCATTCACGGCGACAATGTAAAATAACTTTGCATCAAGAAATCTTATAGAATATTTTTTTTTTTTAAAAAGCGGTACCTTGTGTTTCAGGAGAGGCTAGAGAAGCAATCTGCACCCACTGCGCCTGTGTCTCACCACCTGCGGATGACAGAGAGGTTCCATGGTCCCCAGACCCCGCTACACCTAGACCAGCGTGCTCAGGAGCACAAAGAACACAAACCGCTCACAGCCTCCAAGGAGCAGCTCGCTGCACACAGGGTACAGCGTGAGCACGGACACCAGCGTGCCACGCTGCACGAGCTGGAGGGCTTCGCTCTAGTCATGCTCTGCAGCTGTAAACCCATCGTGCGCAAACTGGCGGTCGTCATTCTGAAGGAGGTCCGCAATCTCTTCACGCTGCTCAACATTCCTAAGGTGGGTTTAGAAATTTTCAAATATAGCTATTTTGATAAAGGTTTAAATGTTCATACTGTATTGGCCTGTATCAGCGCTTTGGTTTCAAATCAGTTCTTGTCTAGAATAAGTGCAGGGGATAAAACACGAGATCATTAATGAATCATAATTATTTTATTGGCTCGGCCAATAAAATAGTCATATAAGGGGAGTCGATGCAATGGAATGTGGCAAAATGGGTAGACTTGCCCACATAAAAGTCCTTAGCATGCACATAGGATTAGACTGAGACCAATAGCTTGGGCAAGTCTAAGGTACCTGGATCTAGGGTTTGAGGTTGCTTCGTTAAAAGTTTTAAGGAGAAAACCCAGTTTCATATTTCAAATGTAACAGACATATTTCTCATGTTACAAGAGTTTTTTTAAATGCCAGGGTGTGTTAAAATCATTATTCAATACAATGAGACAACTCCCATTTGTTAGGTGGAAGCTGTACATGTATTTTGATGTAAAGGTAAAATACACAGATTGTGTCAAGGTGAGTTTTGCCTTAAGAGAAATAGCCATGTGCATGCACAAACACCTGGATGGACCAGGTATAATCCTCTTAATTAGGTAGTAATTGTGTACAGTCAGCCAGAAAGTTCAGTGCAATTGAATACTAAACCTAACTTGTGTAGTTTAATATGCATTATTCCTAAGAACAATGGAATTAAGCCATAGGGGTAGCTAAGATATATTAGGATCTTGCTTGCATATTATCATTCTTACAGCAACCGCCATGGAGGTAGGAGTTACCTTAAGACCCATTGAACACTAAACCTAAATTGTGTAGTTTTATAGGAATTATTCCTAAGAGCAATGGCAATTATTCCTAAGAGCAATGGCATTAAGCCATAGGGTAGCTATGCTATATTAGGGCCTCGCCTGCATGTTATCATTCTTACAGCGACCGCCGTGGAAACTATTAGAACTGTAACTATAGGACTGTTACTATAGAATGATAACGGATAAGTCGAGGAGTTACCCCCTCCCCCTACAATTAGACCCTGGGGATTCTATTGGTGCCGTTGACGTTTCTGTCCGACGTCTGTGTTGCTTTCCGTTCGACGTCTACATTGCCTAGGAGGTATTTTATTATGCCTACTCCCCCTAATTAGACCCTGTGGATTCCATTGTTGCCAGTTGATATTTCTGTTTGACAATCTACATTGCCTAGCAACAGGTATATGAGGTATTTGACCATGCCTAACCCCCTAATTAGACCCTGGGGATTCCATTGGTGCCGTTGACATTTCTGTTTGATGTCTACATTGCCTAGCAACAGGTCTAGGAGGTATTTGCCCATGCCTACCCCCCCTAATTAGACCTTGTGGATTCCATTGGTGTCGTTGACATTTCTGTTTGACGTCTACATTGCCTAGCAACAGGTATAGGAGGTATTTGACCATGCCTACTCCCCCTAACTAGACCCTGTGGATTCCATTGGTGCCATTGACATTTCTGTTTGACGTCTACATTGCCTAGCAACATGTGGTGGCCTTGGCCAATGATTGCAGACAAAGTCTTTGTTACAAGTTGACTTGTTGACAGGTTTATTGCTGAAGTAGCCACAGGAGGCCTAATCCCCTTTGGTAGACACTTATTTCCTATGGTTGTCACAGTAGCACATAGTAACACACAAATGTCCTCAGGTAATATAACATTTCAGCATAGAGTCCATTGAACATAACTGTGTGCAATAACATTCAGTAGTCCAACCTTAGCATGGATATATCCTTCAGGGTAATCTGGTATAATAACCTTCAGGGTAATAACCTTCAGGATAATAACCTTCAGGATAATAACCTGTACAAAGAATATTGCCTCCTCTTAGTCCTCAGGTACAAAGTCCAGTATATCAGCAAGGTAGTCCATAGGGTTGATGTGAACAGCACAGATCAGATGTAGTGATTGAGGAGGAGGAGAGAGGGACCTGCTTTTATATGCTATCTAAAGGCTGAGATCAGAGTCTCACATCATCCAGAAGTATGAGGTCAGACTGATGTCAGATAGGGAGACAAACAGGTGACTGATGATATCAGCTAAAAGGATGAAGTAAGCACATTGAATGGTACACATGAGACAAGTATGACATCAGCAGGCATGAGATCAGCCAGTGTATATGTTCCAAGAATGCTGATGTAGGCTTACCACATAATACTAGGTCATTGAAACATACAACCATCAACATACCTTTACTGTACTTTGATTATTGGAACAGGCTCTAGCCTGTTCCATTGCATTCACATGGGACATCGATTGCACACGGAATCGGACAGTCCAACTTCCCATGAGTCGACCTGTGCTATTGTATCAATAAATAGCACTAATAGCACTGACTAACTGCTGATAGATGGGCGATTTATGTCAGTTTACCACAGCCCAGTGCTGCGTCCGGCTGGGTAAACTGCCATAAATCGACCATCTATCAGCAGTTAGTCAGTGATAGACTAATTGCTGATAAATTGTGAGTAAATACTGATATATATTGACTATTTGCTGACAAATAGTTAGTAATTACCGATATATATTGACTAATTGCTGACAAATAGTGAGTATTTGCTAATATATATTGACTATTTGTTGACAAATTGTGAGTAATTACCGATATATATCTTGACAAATACCAGTCAAGGTAGGATGCACAATTGAATCAATGGCTATTTCTCTGTTATATATATTGACTAATTGCTGACAGATTATGAGTAAATAGTGACATGTATTGATAATTGCTATAGCTAGTTATATAGTTACTGAGTACTGGCATATATTGATTAATTACTGACAAATAGTGAGTAATAACTAATATATATTGACTAATTGCTGATAAATGGCGAGTAATTACTGACATATATTGACTAATATCTGACAAATTGTGAGTAGTTACTGACATATGTAGACTAATTACTAACATATATTAACTAAATACTGATAAAATGTAAGTAACTACTACCATGCATGACTAATTGTGGACAAATAGTGAATAATTACTAACATATATTAACTAATTGCTAACAAATAGTCCATAGATACTGACATATTTTTACAAATACCAGTCAAGGCAGGATGCACAATTGAATCAATGGCTATTTCTCTGTTATATATTGACTATTTGCTGACAAAGTGTGAGTAAATACTGACATGTATTGATAACTGCTGTTTTAGAGTGACTAAGTACTGAGTGAGTGAGTAATAGATGTTTAACGCCATTTTGACAGCTAAGGTCATATTCATGGCGAGAATGACATTACACAATTTCACAGAGAAATGTGTCAGTGCCCGCGCATATGTGCACCACACATATCCTGAGGGGATGGGAAAGATGAGAAGTAGACCCTTTTAAGTGGGCTAGGGAAGCCCACTAAGTACTGACATATATTGACTAATTGCTGACAAATTGTGAGTAAATACTGATATATATGTTATAGAGTGACTAGGTACTGACATATATTGATTAATTACTGACAAATAGTGAGTAATAACTAGTATATATTGACTTATTGCTGATAAACGGTGAGTAATTACTGACATATATTGACTAATATCTGACAAATTGTGAGTAGTAACTGACATATGTAGACTAATTACTAACATATATTGACTAAATACTGATAAAATGTAAGTAACTACTACCATGCATGACTAATTGGTGACAAATAGTGAATAATTACTAACATATATTAACTAATTGCTGACAAATAGTCCATAGATACTGACATATTTTTACAAATACCAGTCAAGGCAGGATGCACACTTGAATTAATGGCTATTTCTCTGTTATATATTGACTATTTGCTGACAGATTGTGAGTAAATACTGACATGTATTGATAACTGCTGTTTTAGAGTGACTAAGTACTGAGTGAGTGAGTAATAGATGTTTAACGCCATTTCGACAGCTAAGGTCATATTCATGGCGAGAATGACATTACACAATTTCACAGAGGAATGTGTCAGTGCCCGTGCATATATGCACCACACACATCCTGAGGGGATGGGAAAGATGAGAAGTAGACCCTTTTAAGTTGGCTAGGGAAGCCCACTAAGTACTGACATATATTGACTAATTGCTGACAAATTGTGAGTAAATACTGATATATATGTTATAGAGTGACTAAGTACTGACATATATTGATTAATTACTGACAAATAGTGAGTAATAACTAATATATATTGACTAATTGCTGATAAATGGCGAGTATTTACTGACATATATTGACTAATATCTGACAAATTGTGAGTAGTTACTGACATAGGTAGACTAAGTGTTGTTATGAAATTAGGCAAAATAAAATTTTGGACTGGGATAAACTTTTGTCAAAACCCCAAACAGATGGTCGATTTATGGCAGTTTACCCAGCCGGACGCAGGACGCATTGACCGTGCGTCCCCGTCTTTAATTGGCTGACGGAGTGGCGTGATCCGTCACCCTCATGCATACTCGCCGTTTGATTGGCTGTTGGTAGTGGCCTGATCCAGTTTCTTCGCGCCAAAAGCCACGTGTTCGCTGGTACCGCTGGTATTGCTGCAGTAGCTGCAGCACCAGCAAAAGTGTTTACAGCGTCCCTGTCTTTAATTGGCTGACGGAGTGGACGGAGTGGCGTGATCCGTCACCCTGGTGCATACTCACCATTTGATTGGCTGTTGGTAGTGGCCTGACCCAGTTTTTTCGCGCCAGAAGCCACGTGTTCGCTGGTACTGCTGCAGCACCAGCAAAAGTGCTGTTTGTTTACAATGCAGCGATGTGTCCGTTTTTGGCCCAAATGTGATGTTATTTGAAAGAAATCTTGCTTTATTGTCGCAGTACACATGGATTATTATCACAACTCGTCCTTGTTTGCCGCATGGTACCGAGAAATTGCAGGAAATTGTTCGATTTGAACAAATCATGACACTGCCTGCTGCGCGGCCCCATTGGTGGTCCGAGAACAGGTCTGTATCATTCTTTCATGAATACCCTCAAAACATCGCTGTAGAGACCAAAAATGCTGGGGAAAGGCCAAAAAAGGCCTGAAGACAGAGAGACATCGTTGGGCGATAATAGGGTTCCGAGAGAAAAACGATTTTCCAGAGTAGTCCATAGCTGTTTGAATTTTTTCCTACGTCAATTTGGTGGAAAGTTATGGCCATTTTTGTGATGTCATAGCTTTAAAACATTGATAACTTTGTCCCCATTGTGCAGATCTGAAAATAAAGACCGCCATGACGTTCGCCAGCTCGAGCTACCCTTTATCTATAGGTCACACTATGGGAAACTCCTATTATTAAGGGAGATACGATTTATTTTGTAAAACTGCCAGTTCTTGGACCTCTCTGCCAGTGCCTGGACTGGTGTCTGCCCCCGCGTCCCAAAAAAGCCTATTTTTCGATCCATTCCTTCCTCAAACCTGCCCTTTTTCGCCGGTGACACTTAAAACAGATAGGTTTTGGCTGGAGGCAGGGCGCAGGTGGACCAGCTCAGGCAGAAAAGGCCGCAAGTCAAAAAAATTATTTCGCTTATTCTTTTCTGAAACAAATTTTTTAGGGGGGCATGTCCTTTAGGGGGACGAAACACCCCAGATTGATACCAAACATTCCATATCCGTGCATATTATTTGCATAATTAGCATAATTATGCAGTATCTTGGTACTGTTCAATATAATATAGATATGTTCCATTGGTCCCTTATAGAATTCATATGCTTGCAAGTATAAACTACTGACTGCACCTAGTGACTAGTGGAATCTGAACAGTAGAAAAGATAGACCCCTCCTCTACCTTTGTATAGCATCAAACAAGTTGTTCAATGGAGGCAGCCATTGCTTGATCACATGTTTAAACCTTTTAAATCCAAATGCTAGTTACCAGTGCATTATCACTGTTGATAAGCTTTACACATCAATACCTGCGCAAGCCCTGTTTGCACTGAATGGATATCTTTACATTTCTCTATTCTCTGGTGTTTGATTGAAAATGTTGACGTCATTATGTGTTTTAATTTGTGTTTTAATCTGTGTTTTTATGGTACATGTATTGAGTTTAGGGCTATAACAGGTTAGTGTTAGTCCTATGGTATGATAGTAATTACTCACTATTTGTCAGCAATTAGTCAATACATGTTAGTAATTGCTCACTATTGACTAATATCTGACAAATTGTGAGTAATTACTGACAAATATGGACTAAGTGTCAGTAATTACTCACTATTTATCAGCAATTAGTCAATACATGTCAGTATTTACTCAGAATTCACCAGCAATTTTTCAATGTATATTAGTAATTGCTCACAAATAGTCAATATATACCAGTATTTACTAACAATTTGTCAGCAATTAGGCAATATATGTCAGTATTTACTCACACTTTGTCAGCAATTAGTCAATATATGACAGTATTTACTCACTATTTGTCAGCAATCAGTCAATATATGCCAGTACTTAGTCATTATATAACAACACTTAGTCCATATATGTCAGTAATTACTCAAAATTTGTCAGCAATTAGTCAATATATGTCAGTAATTACTCGCAATTTGTCAGCAATTAGTCAATATGTCAGTATTTACTCACATTTTGTCGGCAATAAGTCAATGTACCGGTATGTCAGTACTTTGTTATTCCTACACTGTAAAAAATGTGTGTTGAACTTACAGTGAGTGAGTAATAGATGTTTAACGCCATTTCGACAACTAAGGTCATATTCATGGCGAGAATTACATTACACAATTTCACAGGGGAATGTGTCAGTGCCCACGCATATGTGCACCACACACATCCCGAGGGGATAGGAAAGAGGAGAAATAGACCCTTTTAAGTGGGCTAGGGAGGCCCGTGTTGAACTTACACTGTCTTGTTAAAATGTCAGTGCCTAATCATTATTTGTTGGCAATTAGTCAAAATATATCAGTAATTAGTCACTATTTGTCAGCAAATAGTCATAATATGTCAGTAATAGTCACTGTTTTTCAGCACTTAGTTAAAACATGTCAGTACTTAGTCACTATTTGTCAGCAATCAGCCCAAATATATCAGTACTTAGTCACTATTTGTCAGTAACTAATCAAAATATGTCAGTAGCTTCATACTATCAATGACCACTTGTCAATTGACAGTTGACATTTGACATTGAAGCCTGTTCCTTAGGACTGAGTCCTTCACCTGTGACATTTTAACCCATTTAGTTATAAACTATGACATTCTCAATGTTACAGATATACACCAGAAAATACAAACTTTATTTTATGACAATCTATACAACCCTACTATATTCTTTACCTTACACTACATTCCCGGCCCCTTAAATGTGAACCTTAGAAGTGAACATTTACAATCCCTTTTAAACTTTACAATTATCAAAAAACAAGTTTAACCATACAGAAATGATTATAGTATACAACCTTGTATAACTGATGACATGTTAAACAATATTTTGGGTATGACTATTACCATAGTTACAACACAAAATGCAATAGCAATGTCTCATGTATCCTTTTCTTATTTCATACAACACAATGGGATTTACACAATGAGCATGGTTACTCTGAATCAAATATAACATCACATCAGATGACCTTTATTCACAAACACAACTCAATGATATGTCTATGATGTGACTGACTCAAGCAAACAAAGCTTATCAATAGGTCTGACAAGTACATTTGTAGCAGTTTTGACCTCTGCAGATCGAACTAGACCATCTTTACCTGGGAAAGCTTTAACAACACGCCCAAGAGGCCAACTATTTCTTGCTAGATTCTCATCCATAACTAATACAAGATCATCAGTTTGGATATTTCTCTTTGTGTCTAACCATTTTTGTCTTAGCTGCAGTGTAGGGAGATACTCTTTTACCCATCGTTTCCAGAACTGGTCTGCCAGGTACTGTACATGCCTCCACCTACGACTGTACACGTCTTCCTTTCGGAAGGTTCCTGGGGGTGCTTTAAGCCCTACACCTAACTGAAGCAAGTCATTTGGGGTGAGAGGTTTCAAGTCCTTTGGATCATCTGACACTGGAGTGAGTGGTCTACCATTGACTATGTATTCAACCTCGCAGAATACTGTGTTCAATCTCTCATCATCAAGGACTTGAGCTTTTAGTATGGAGTTCAGTACCTTACGTACTGTCCTGATTTGCCTTTCCCAGACTCCACCCATGTGGGATGCAGCTGGCGGATTGAACTCCCACTTTATCTCTCTGATCAAGAGACTTTCCTGTGTCGTGTGGTCTTGATTCCACCTTTGAATTGACTCCCGCAACTCTTTATTTCCTCCAACAAAGTTGGTTCCATTGTCTGACCTGATCTTTTCAGGTTTTCCTCTCCTAGAGATAAACCTGATTAGTGAGTTGATGAAAGAATCACCATCCATTGAGCTGAGGATTTCTATATGTATTGCTCTGGTTGTTAAGCAGGTGAAAAGACAGCCATACCTCTTTTCTTGACTACGGCCCCTTTTTACATAAAATGGGCCAAAACAGTCCACACCAGTGTAGGTGAAGGGAGGCTTGTGAGGTGTGACTCTGTCTGTTGGCAAGTCTGCCATCTTTTGAACTCCTAACTGTCCTCTCAGTTTCTTGCATATGATACATTTTT
This sequence comes from Acholoe squamosa, assembly GCA_949317995.1. NCBI lineage: Eukaryota > Metazoa > Annelida > Polychaeta > Phyllodocida > Polynoidae > Acholoe > Acholoe squamosa. The sequence goes on from OX439042.1 coordinate 14,878,268, forward strand.
GCAATACCTTATTCACTAAGGGACGTCCTTGTGGTATCCAGTATTTTTCTCGGACCTTTGAGAGTACATACTCTCTACCTGAGTGTCTGGAGGTCCATTCATGTGTGTGTCGCACAATAAGCTCTGCAATATGATGGTCCTTAGGCAGTATCAAAGGGTGCTTGGCCGAATCAATTATCGGTGCACTTTGAAGTCTGCCCTGTACTCTGAGCATACCATCCTCATCTCTGAATGGCTCCAATTTGAAGATTGTGCTCTTGTGAGACACTTGCTTGCCTGATTTTAGGCTTCTGAACTCATCTAAATAACAATTTTGTTGTACATGCTTGATAATGCTTCTCTCTGCATTTTGAAGTTCATCAACAGTTAGGCTAGGAGTCAGTTTAGGCTTTCCTTTTGTCAGCCAATCACAGAAGCGGATCAGCCATGCAATTGCCCTTTTTAGACGATACCAGCTTGAGTACCGCTTGTACATTTGTTCCAAGTGATCAGGTGCATCAGTGACTACAACACATGCCTTTGCTTCTTTCTTCACTTCTTGGTCATCTGCTAGCATGTCAGGAGATATTTGAGGAACAACCGGCCACTGGGACTCATCCTCCCACAAGAAGTCCGGCCCCTGTTTCCATCTTTTGCTAGACAGAATTTCATTTGCACTGAGGCCACGCGAAGCATCATCTGCTGGGTTTGATTTGGTATCTACATACCTCCATTGACTTGGTAAAGATCCATCATGGATGATTGCTACTCTGTTGGCAACAAAAGTCTGGAACCGCTTGGTAGTGTTCTTGATGTACTGCAAGACTATCATACTGTCAGTCCAAAAGATGGATTCTGTGATTTCCAGACGAAGTTCTCTTCGCAGTAAGCTGTCCATCTTCACAGCAATCACAGCTGCTGATAACTCTAGTCTGGGAATTGTCATGTGCTTGATGGGAGCAAGTCTTGATTTGCCTAACAGGAAGGAGCAGTGGATTTGTCCTTGTTCATTTACCACACGAAGATAAGATGCTGTGCCGTAAGCTTCTTCAGATGCATCAGAAAAGTGGTGAAGTTGGATCTTCACACACTTACCAAAGTCCTGTGGCACAAGGCAACGTCTCACTTTGAACTCTTCAAGATGTGGCAGTTCTTCCAACCACCTTTTCCACTTCTTTACATTGTCAGGCTCCAGCTCATCATCCCAACTTTTATCTCTCTTGCATTCATCTTGAAATATCTTCTTTGCTTGGAGAATGAATGGGCATACAAAACCTAAAGGGTCATACACAGAACTGACCACTCTGAGAAGCCCTCTTCGGGTGAATATCACTTCTTTTTCCTTGATTTTAATGCCAAATACATCTTCATGAGTGTCCCATTGAACACCTAGTGCCCTTTCCACTGGAAGTGCCTCTGAGTCCAGATCAAGATCTTTGACCTCCTTTGCTCTGTCCTCAGGGGAAACAGATTCTATGACCTCTTTGTTGTTAGAGATCCATTTGGTCAGCCGGAAACCTCCAAGGCTTAAAAGCTGACAAAGTTCATCCAGCAATCTCTTTGCTTGATTTACTGTTGATACTGATTTGAGACAGTCATCAGCATAGAAGTTCTCCATTACAGTCTTGACAGTCTCTTCATCAAACTCAGTCTTGTGGTCCTCAGTACTTAATTACTAGGAAAAATGCTTAAGAGCAAAGCTTGCACAGCTAGGGCTCCATACTCCACCAAACAAGTGTACTGCCATTCTGTATGTCTCTGGGGGAAGATCAGGGTTGCCATCTTTCCACCACAGGAACCTTAGTACATCTCTGTGTTGTGGAGACACACGTACTTGATGAAACATGGCTTCTATGTCACCCATTATTGCTATGTGGTCTTCCCTGAATCTTAGCAACACTCCAATCAATTTGTTTGTCATATCAGGGCCTTGCAGCACTTGCTTGTTTAGTGATGTGCCACCATATTCTGCTGCACAATCAAAGACAATCCGAAGCTTGCCTGGCTTATTTAGACTTGTGACAGAATGGTGAGGAATGTACCACTTGACACTGCTGTCATCTTCATTTTCCTGGACAGGTTCTGCATATCCTTTCTGAACTAAATCCTCTATACCTTCCTTGTAAAGCTTATGAAGATTGGCATCCTTGGACAATCTTCTGCCAAGACTCTGTAAGCGTTTCTCTGCCATTTTCTTATTGTCTTGCAGATCTGGTGGTGTGACCTTAAAGGGTATGTCCATCTCATAATGGTTATCTTTTAGTTTGATGGACCCATTCCAGACATCCAGAACCCTTTTGTCATCTTGAGACATCTGTGGGAGGCTTCCAGCCAAAGTTTGAGACACATCCAATTTCCAGAACTGCTCAACTTGTGCTTCCAGACTTACATCTGGTCCCTGGTCAGCTTGAATGAAATTGCAAAGAGCAGATCCATCTTGGTTCTCACCTTGTAGAGGACCATTGAGTGTCCAGCCTAGAATTGTTCTAGTGGCATAGGGTTCATTTTCCCTTCCTCTCCTCACTTCAAGGGGGATTAGAGCATCTGGGACATCCTGACCAATAAGAAGAGTGACATCTGACTTCTCTTTATGGAATACTGTCAGATCCTTAAGATGATCCCATTTCTTTACATCTCCTGAAGATGGTATACTATCCCTTAGCTTTGGGAACCTTGTCAGGGCATAGACTCGTGGTAGTTGAACTACTCTTCTTTTCTTCTTTGGCCCTGTAGTTGCTGTGACTTCAAGAGAGATTTCAAGGCTATCCATATCTTTACCCTCACCAAGAGTTTCTAATGACAGGGAGGTCTTTTCTCCCTTTACTTCAAGTTGCTTTACCAAGTCCTTTGAACAGAAGGTTTTGTTGCTTCCTGGATCAAGCAGGGCATGGGTACGTATGTAGTTGCTCTGTCCCTTTCCTCTGACATACACTGAAACTATAGGTAGGGCGACCTTTGAGCTTACAATATCTGATTGTCCACAGGCATAACTTTTGGCTTCTACCTGCTTGTCTTGAGACTTCTGATCTTCCTTTTGTTCCTCATCCTTTGAGGACTCTGACTTGGTGACCTTTGCTGGTTGATGAAGCAATGCAGAGTGTTTCCCTTTACACTCCTTTTCTTGACAGCCTTTTGGTCTTTTACACTCCTTAGAAGTGTGATTACCAAAGTCAAGACAATTGAAACATAGTCTTTTCTCTTTCACAACTTCCCATCTCTTTTCCAGGGACATCTTCTTAAACTTGTCACATCCACTCACTCTGTGACCATCAGCATCACATATACGGCACTTGTATTCCTTGGGCTTGTTCTCTTTTTGGGTCTGATCTACAGGTTTTACTTTGACATCTTTGCTTTGGGTGTCAGTATCAGTCACGCTAACATTAAAGCTTGATCCTTTCTTCTTGGACTGGGAAGGCTTGCCCTTTGGTTCCTTGGTGACTGACCCTATATTCCCAAATACTGGGTCATTAGCCTCTCCAGCTACCATCTCAAGGAACTGGACAAATTCATCAAAGTTTGGGTATTCCCCAAATCTCTCACGGATCTTAAAGGCCTCCTTACGCCATCGAGTTTGGATATACAATGGCAGTCTTGTCAAGATCTTCACCATTCTATCTTGAGATTCTACCTCTTTGAGCTTATTCATAGCTCGAAGTGTTTCCATGCAGCCCCTAACATCATCAGCAAAGTCCTGAAGAGCTTCACCATCATTTGGCTTCACTGCTGGGCCTTCAGTTATCTTTGAGACCCATGCCTTTGAGATCACAAAGTCATTACCAAACCTCTGTTTCAGCAGGCTTCTGGCCTTCTTATAGCCTTCTGACGGGGCCATTAATGCACATGGCTGTATTACCTTTGATGCCTTTCCTGTGCAATACTCAAACAGTCTGTTCAGTTTATCACTAGCTTCAATATTGGCCTTATCTACACTAGCATCAAAGGCATTCATAAAGGTCCAGTACTTCATAGGATCCCCATCAAATTTCATCAGGCTAGTCTTTGGTAGACGAATAACATCTAGCATCTGACGTTGGATTATCTGGGATTCTAAGGCTGACTGACTTTTCTCTTGGATTTCACCAAGAGTTTGATTTATACCCTTGAGGTTGGGGTCTGATGGCTGTTTCTCACTATTCCTATCTGAAGCTTGTGGTGATTTCACTAACTCCACAATCTGAGCTACTTGTCCAATGGTGAATGTCTCATCTGATCTTCTATCATTGTAACCTGTTATAGGTGATCCTGACCATTCAGGTACAAAAGGGTTTTGGTAACCTGCTATAGGTGACCCTGACCACTCAGGTGCAAAAGGGTTGAGCTTTGATTTCCTCACTTCTGGTTCTTTCTCATTTGAACTAAAGGTGGTAGGTTTTCTGGCAGTACTAGTACCTATAGGACCCCCCAAATGATGAGAAACCCCATTGTCATTAGCTGAAGTGAATATACCCCCACACTGCAACTTTACATCAGTATCATCTCTAGCAACAGCATTTTTAGACAAAGAAGCAAAGCTATTACCAAAATGTCTATCAGGAATATTTTGACTGACCTTTGATCCTTTATACACATAATCAGGATACTCAACAAACTTGGTCAGGGCATCTTCTTCAGCTGCTGCAGCCTCAAGTTCAAACTGCATTTGTAGTTGTTGACGGCGTAGTTCCATTTTCTTCCTTTCACGCTCCAGCCACAGCTCCTTCTGCCTGCGCTGATGTTCAGCCTCTTCCTGCTGACGTTCAGCCTCTTCCCGAAGCTGTTCTTCTCGGCGGCGTGCCTCTGCTCGCTGCTGTTCTTCTCGACGGCGTGCCTCTGCTCGCTGCTCTTCAACTTCTTGTTCTAGTTGTAGCTGGGTAAGCTCAAGCTCTTGTAACTCCCAGAGAGCTTTAGCCTTGACTTCAAGAGCAGCCCGTTTTGCAACTGCCTTAGCTCGTGTGCTTGATGCCCTTGATGCCTTGGAGGTGGCACCAGAGCCAACCTGAGACACACTGTCATGAGCATAAATACTGTCCTGCAGTCTCTGCCGTTCCAGGAGAATGTCATACTCTTTCTTTGTGTCAACAAACCTTCCCTCTATCTGGGAATACACAGCCTCTTCAGTTGAGGCCCTATCAGGTTGAATGTCCACTACTAAATCCATGATCTCCTGATGCACTGAATAGAAGTTTGAGAATGCAGTTGCCATTTTCTCAACTGCAACTTTGAGTTCAGGCAGTCCAGCATCCTTGTTCATCAGATGAATCACCATATCAATTTTCTTAGTTAAATGTCCAGCATACCCACCTCTTGAGCGGCGCAGTGTCACCAGTTGTTCAGTCTTGACACTATGTGGATCCAACATCCTGCTTGATTCCCTGTGCCTGGAACCAATCTGTGACATGATGACTTGCTTAGTCCTTGCTGAGGATCCTTGAAGATTATTCTTTGTACCAAATGTGGTGGCCTTGGCCAATGATTGCAGACAAAGTCTTTGTTACAAGTTGACTTGTTGACAGGTTTATTGCTGAAGTAGCCACAGGAGGCCTAATCCCCCTTGGTAGACACTTATTTCCTATGGTTGTCACAGTAGCACATAGTAACACACAAATGTCCTCAGGTAATATAACATTTCAGCATAGAGTCCATTGAACATAACTGTGTGCAATAACATTCAGTAGTCCAACCTTAGCATGGATACATCCTTCAGGGTAATCTGGTATAATAACCTTCAGGGTAATAACCTTCAGGATAATAACCTTCAGGATAATAACCTGTACAAAGAATATTGCCTCCTCTTAGTCCTCAGGTACAAAGTCCAGTATATCAGCAAGGTAGTCCATAGGGTTGATGTGAACAGCACAGATCAGATGTAGTGATTGAGGAGGAGGAGAGAGGGACCTGCTTTTATATGCTATCTAAAGGCTGAGATCAGAGTCTCACATCATCCAGAAGTATGAGGTCAGACTGATGTCAGATAGGGAGACAAACAGGTGACTGATGATATCAGCTAAAAGGATGAAGTAAGCACATTGAATGGTACACATGAGACAAGTATGACATTAGCAGGCATGAGATCAGCCAGTGTATATGTTCCAAGAATGCTGATGTAGGCTTACCACATAATACTAGGTCATTGAAACATACAACCATCAACATACCTTTACTGTACTTTGATTATAACCCATTTAGTTATAAACTATGACATTCTCAATGTTACAGATATACACCAGAAAATACAAACTTTATTTTATGACAATCTATACAACCCTACTATATTCTTTAGCTTACACTACACAACAGGTCTAGGAGGTATTTGACCATGCCTACTCCCCCTAATTAGACCCTGTGGATTCCATTGGTGCCGTTGACATTTCTGTTTGACATCTACATTGCTTAGCAACAGTTCTAGGAGGTATTTGACCATGCCTACCCCGCTAATGAGACCCTGGGGATTTCATTGGTGTCATTGACATTTCTGTTTGACGTCTACATTGCCTAGCAACAGGTCTAGGAGGTATTTGACTATGCCTACCCCCCTAATTAGTTCCTGGAGAGTCCATTGGTGTCATTTATTCCTAAGAGCAATGGCATTAAGCCATAGGGTAGCTATGCTATATTAGGGCCTCGCCTGCATGTTATCATTCTTACAGCGACCGCCGTGGAAACTGTATTAGAACTGTAACTATAGGACTGTTACTATAGAATGATAACGGATAAGTCGAGGAGTTACCCCCTCCCCCTACAATTAGACCCTGGGGATTCTATTGGTGCCGTTGACGTTTCTGTCCGACGTCTGTGTTGCTTTCCGTTCGACGTCTACATTGCCTAGGAGGTATTTGATTATGCCTACTCCCCCTAATTAGACCCTGTGGATTCCATTGTTGCCAGTTGACATTTCTGTTTGACATCTACATTGCCTAGCAACAGGTATATGAGGTATTTGACCATGCCTACCCCCCCTAATTAGACCCTAGGGATTCCATTGGTGCCGTTGACATTTCTGTTTGACGTCTACATTGCCTAGCAACAGGTCTAGGAGGTATTTGCCCATGCCTACCCCCCCTAATTAGACCCTGTGGATTCCATTGGTGTCATTGACATTTCTCTTTGACGTCTACATTGCCTAGCAACAGGTATAGGAGGTATTTGACCATGCCTACCCCCCTAATTAGACCCTGGGGATTCCATTGGTGCCGTTGACATTTCTGTTTGACGTCTACATTGCCTAGCAACAGGTCTAGGAGGTATTTGACCATGCCTACCCCGCTAATGAGAACCTGGGGATTTCATTGGTGTCATTGACATTTCTGTTCGACGTCTACATTGCCTAGCAACAGGTCTAGGAGGTATTTGACTATGCCTACCCCCCCTAATTAGTTCCTGGAGAGTCCATTGGTGTCATTGACATTTCTGTTCGACGTCTAAATTGCATAGCAACGGGTCTAGGAGGTATTTGATTATGCCTACTCCCCCCTAATTAGACCCTGTGGATTCCATTGTTGCCAGTTGACATTTCTGTTTGACATCTACATTGCCTAGCAACAGGTATAGGAGGTATTTGACCATGCCTACCCCCCTTAATTAGACCCTGGGGTTTCCATCGGTGCTGTTGACATTTCTGTCCGACGTCTACATTGCCTAGCAACAGGTCTAGGAGGTATTTGACCATGCCTACCCCCCTTAATTAGACCCTGGAGATTCCATTGGTGTCGTTGACATTTCTGTTCAACGTCTAAATTGCCTAGCAACAGGTCTAGGAGGTATTTGACCATGCCTAACCCCCTAGTTAGTCCCTGGAGATTCCATTGGTGTCGTTGACATTTCTGTTCAACGTCTACATTGCCTAGCAACAGGTCTAGGAGGTATTTGACCATGCCTACCCCCCTAATGAGACCCTGTGGATTCCATTGCCAGTTGACATTTCTGTTTGACGTCTACATTGCCTAGCAACAGGTATAGGAGGTATTTGACCATACCTACCCCCCTTAATTAGACCCTGTGGATTCCATTGGTGTCGTTGACATTTCTGTTTGACGTCTACATAGCTTAGCAACAGGTCTAGGAGGTATTTGACTATGCCTACCCCCCCTAATGAGTTCCTGGAGAGTCCATTGGTGTCGTTGACATTTCTGTTCGACTTCTAAATTGCCTAGCAACAGGTCTAGGAGGTATTTGACCATGCCTACTCCCCCTAATTAGACTCTGTGGATTCCATTGGTGCCGTTGACATTTCTGTTTGACATCTACATTGCCTAGCGACAGGTATAGGAGGTATTTGACCATACCTACCCCCCTTAATTAGACCCTGTGGATTCCATTGGTGTCGTTGACATTTCTGTTTGACGTCTACATTGCTTAGCAACAGGTCTAGGAGGTATTTGACTATGCCTACCCCCTCTAATGAGTTCCTGGAGAGCCCATTGGTGTCGTTGACATTTCTGTTCGACTTCTAAATTGCCTAGCAACAGGTCTAGGAGGTATTTGACCATGCCTACTCCCCCTAATTAGACTCTGTGGATTCCATTGGTGCCGTTGACATTTCTGTTTGACATCTACATTGCCTAGCAACAGGTATAGGAGGTATTTGACCATGCCTAACCCCCCTAGTTAGTCCCTGGAGATTCCATTGGTGTCTTTGACATTTCTGTTCGACGTCTACATTGCCTAGCAACAGGTATAGGAGGTATTTGACCATGCCTACCCCCTTTAATTAGACCCTGGGGTTTCCATTGGTGCTGTTGACATTTCTGTCCGACATCTACAATGTTCAAATAAAACATAATCTTAGGTTTAAACCATCAACACCAACTGACATAACAGCTGTGCCGTGCCTCAATATATTTTGTCACTATAGTATGATAATGTTGTATAGACTAGCTCTTTGAACAAAGAAGCCAATAAAACTTAGGGCTGTGCCCTAGCCTTAAACATTTTGTAAGTCTTGAATCAGTGCTGGTCGCAAATGAACCAAAATGGTATAGTGCAAAGGTATAAATTTATACAAGCCACTCTGATGTGTGTTTGGAGGTGTCGATATAGTGGTATTCCTTAGTGAGTTTTCATGCATGCGATTTCTTTGGAATCAAATTGTTTGATATGTACAATTTTTGTTTTGTATGTTCCAGGACACAGAGCCGTGTGTGTTAGATGTCATGGATCGGTCATGTCCTGTGGTCATCGAGCGGGTCCTGCCATACCTCCCTCAGACTGAGAAGGTGAGACACGCTTCTACCAGCACCATCAATTTGTAAAATCTCTGAAAGAATCCATTCTCTGTATGCATATTTCCAATATTGCAAAACCTACTGTAAAGGCCACACCTATGTGCAAGCAGCACCTTAGGTCTGACATCAGCCGCAATTTATCCCAGTGGCTACGGAGCCGTTGAGATGCATCCCCCTCACTTTTTTGGCTGCTCTGCCCCTACTATATAATTAGCAGGGTTTCACAGTTCTTATACTCAATCAGTAAAATAATTGGCTTATTCATTATGGAAACACATTAGATATTTCTTTTACCTTCACTCAGGCGGCGGCCCTGTCGGCGTCCCCACTGGACTTCCAGTGGCTCGCTGATCGCACATCCATAATCTGGACATCGGCCGGCTACCACGACATGAATGATAACAGCAGCCATTCCGGGGGCCACTCTGGCAGCTCGTCTAACCGCTTTGAAGCATGGATTGAATGCATGTCCATCTTCATGCACCATGAGTATGTGATGGGACACTGCCCGACTGCTGTAAACAGTGCCTGGCCCATCCTCTATGGACGGCTACAGGCACTCTTCATACATGTGGATCCCAAGTGAGTGCCTATAACTTAGTATAAGCTCTATGTCGGTGGTCCAAATTAATCAACTTTGATCAAGGCTATGTAGAATTAAGATTGTATGTAAAAAGCTATGTATGTTTCAGGTGTGCTATTTAAACCCTAGTTATTCAGTGACCTTAGTCGCTGAATAGTTGATAGTAAGGAAGAACAACGAATTTCTAGGACATGCTTCTGGGTCTTAGAATTATTTTGTTTTTGTGGCCCATAGGCTTAACCACTAGAGTTAAACCTGAAACGCTAGCCCCAGTATAAGGCATGTTTATGTAGGTCCTTGTTTACTGACTGGTCATTCCTCAACAGTGTCAGATAGCCAGCACATTGAATTATATACATGAACAACGACCCGGCTGCGTCTGGGCCGTGTGTACTGCCTGGTCATTCCTCAACTGTGTCAGATAGCCAGCACATTGAATTATATACATGAACAACGACCCGGCTGCGTCTCGGCCGTGTGTACTGCTTGGTCCTGCCTCAACAGGTCTGAGCAACTGGTGGGAAGAGAAGACGCACAGTGTTGAGAAGTGTGTCTTCACTGCCGGGGACGCCCGCATCACCAACCCCTACCCACACCCCCCCTCCCCCCTTACACTTAGCCTTAGACTACTGCATACCTCTGTCATGGTAGCATTTTTCACAGCTGTCCCTGTCAGTCAGTGTACATGTATAAGGGGGGGGGGGCTTTTGAAGAACATGTACAAAGAGTACAAATTTATATGAACTAAATGACAGTGGCTTCTCAGGCAATGCACTTAATAAATATATATATATATATATATATATATATATATATATATATATATATATATATATATATATATATATATATATATATATCCTGTTGTGGGAGTTTACTGGAGGGTTCTTCTTTTTTTTTTTTTTGGGGGGGGGGGGTTGTTGGTGATTTGGTCTTACCATATCCTACCAGCAGCAAAAGTGCATGGGAGGCATGTTGGGAAGGGAAGGTACCCATGTTGGTATAAGCAGAAAAGTAAACTCAATATATCTCTGTTATTCGAGATAGGGTACCTTAGATCTTGTAGATCTGACTACATGAGATATGTATCCAGTAGTTCATATACACGGAATACTTCTAAAACCTAGCATAAAAATCACATTTCAGTTATAGTTTTCCTGATGTTTTTGTGGCAGTGAGATATAAGGATGCTGCCATTTCCCAGTACCCAGGGTGTCCTGAGTCTTGAGGACGGCATCCTGAGTCTTGAGGACACCCTGGGAGCTAGCTATGTCCTATAAGGCCGGTGTTGACGGGACCTGCACAACAGTGTCAGCTAGCCAACACATTGAACTATATGCATGAATAACGACCTGGCTGCGTCTGGGCCGTGTGTACTGCCTGGTCACGGCTCTACAGTGTCAGATAGCCAGCACATTGAATTATATACATGAACAACGACCTGGCTGCGTCTGGGCCGTGTGTACTGCCTGGTCACGGCTCTACAGTGTCAGATAGCCAGCACATTGAATTATATACATGAACAACGACCTGGCTGCGTCTGGGCCGTGTGTACTGCCTGGTCCCATACCTTAACCCCTAATAAACATTGTATATAGCACATTGAACATAGAGTGTCACTGAAAGCCTCAGGCTTAGCCTGTGACCTTAACCATTTTATCACATTTTCTATTAGATACAGAAATCTTACTACTGATGATGATGTACTTTCAGTAATACAGTAAATGAGAGCCGCACATCGTCCATCCTAGGCCGACCCGGCAGTAAGAAGCTCACCAACGAGCGTGACCTCTACATGAACCTGTGGCAGAACTATGTCGTCATGGGATGTTGTATCGCACCTTCTGCCTCAGGGTCAGATCTGCGGTCCGCCTCACCAGAACTAACGTAAGTAATTTTATAGCTTTGTTATACATACATGCATCAATGGGTCAAAAATTAGAGAGTCGGAAAGGCTACTTGTATTCATAGAAAGGTCAAAGAAAGAAAATCCTGTCTAAATTGAAAAAAAAGAAATGGTACTGTGTATGGTACTTTAAATTGTGCTCCCTATAGATCATGCACACATCTGCTCTTATCTAATGCGATAATGGACTCTATCAGTTGACTTTGCGCCAATATGGTCCTTAACCAATTTTGTATTTCGCAGGTCTTCCCCTGACAGTACCAACTCTGAGCGTCTAGAGATGAAGTCTCCCGGTGCCCATGTGACAGCCAAGGACCTCTTCAAAACATTGGTTCCACTTATCCGCTGTGACCTATCCGATATGAGAGAGACAGTTGTCATTGGTCTCGGAAGAATCAATCCAGAGGCCTTTAGGTAAGTGTAGCACTCCCAGTTGTCTCTTGTTTATGTAGCAAATTCAATGAACTCTGCAAACAATGACCCTAGCTGTTCCAACATCTTTCTTATGACAAGATTAACTGTATTCATAGTCATACATCTTAATATGTACTTAGAGGAAACTCTATCATAGAAAATACTATAACATTTTTTCTCTCCGGATATGTCTCATGGCAGAGATCTAACAGAGGAGTTGGTTCCGATCATCAAGGAAGCCATAGACCGTAAACAGGAGAATGTGCGGCGACGGAAGCGACGTGATATGCTGCGACTAGCGTTAGTTCGTATATTCCGCTGCATGGCGCAGCATGGTATCTTTGCACAAAGGTGAGCACATGTGTCCTATAAATGCACAGACTATACAAAGTAAAAATCTGGTATGAACACAATAAGTCACATAGAAGCATACTTGGGGGCAAAATTTGTCTCTTCAATTTCGCAATAGCTTGCAGTGCTTAGGTATCCATAATTGACACAAAGGTATCATTCGATTTTAACAACTTGGATTCAAATAGAAATATTAATGGTAGCACCTGATGGCAAAACCCCTTCTTTTTCTGCAGTCCTGCAGGTGTGATAGACCAGACTACCAACGCACTCAGTATGACCTTCGTTGAGTATATCGAAGGCGCGCGTCTGTTCCTAGAGAATGAAGGAGAGAAGGAGCTGCCCATTCTCCAAGACATCCGCCTCCATTTTGCAGAATTCTGTCGCCACCTGATCAGGAACACACCCAGTAAGTGGTTCATCTTCTACAAACTTATGTTAGAGTCTATCTTGTAATTCTCTTCTTTTTGTTACTGGCTTCAATATTAGCTACACATAGGGACTTACCAAAAAAAAGTATATGGATGTGAATTTGAAAAAAAAGTGGTGTGAGCTGGTGATTTGTTTTTGCTTTTGTTTTTTAAAGAATGGCATTGTCTGTGCATTTGTGCAGGGAAAAGGTGATCAAAGAAACTCTAATAATTGCATATTGAAAAAGCGTGCTGGATTTAATCGTAGATATTGCTTGATCCATAAACGTCTACTTTTTGTCTACCCTAATGTTTAAAATCTTGTAGTTTTTTTAGTGATTTCTTTTTTCAAATGGCAGTATCAGTTTGGTGATCTATGAACCCAAATACATAACGGTATTTTGATATTGTTTCAGTTGAGATGCGTGGGAAGCTGCTGTCCCGGGACCTGCGCTACAGTCTATTCTACCTATTTGCCAGCTGGAGCGGCAAGTTTGGGTCCACCTTTGGTGCTATTGACAAAAGGTGAGCGCATTTCATCTCAAGTTGAGGCAGAAATGGTTGTTAAGATAATAAATTGATTTCATTTTCCAATTTAAAACTTGGTTCTTTAAAGAAGCTTCACTACATATTAGTACATGACATAAAGTTTATTCATTATTTCAGGGCGGGTAAGGGTGATCGCTGTAACGAGTTGGAGCTTACTGCTGTGCAGGCCATGTCAGCCGTGCTCTGCTGCGGCTCCGTGTTTGATCCATCGGGTCTTAATGATGACGGCTATATTTACTCCTGGCTTGATACACTTCTTGGTGCCCATGATGAGAAGGTAGGGAAAACTTAAATAAGTTAATTATCTGAGCCTTGACTCAAGAGGGCAATGCTACACTATCATCTCGAACAAATGGCAGAGAAGGATTTAAGATTTATTTCATATATATATATACACTTGTACTTAAGGCCATTATGTAATATTGTGCACTCTAAAACCTTGCATATAAGCTGCGTCTCGCATATGAGCCTGACCCTGACTTTTTGACAATTATCTAAGCCTCCTCTCGGGGCCTGTGAAAATGTGTACTCTCTATATAAAACATAGAGAAATGATCGCCTTGTCTGTAAGTTGTATCAAGACTTGGGAATAAACTATAATCTGCACCAGTGATCTGTTTGACAGAAAAAAGGCAGTGTTAATACAAGGTCTTACGGTCTATATGAAGTCTGCGGCCAAATGGCCATACAGTGGAAGTTGTACTGACACAAAGTAGTCAAATTAATACTATAACTGGGTATACAGGATTCTAATGGTATAAGTGGCTGTGATAATGGTAACTTTACTGCTTAAGGATGAATAACTCTGTTAGGGCCACGTCTTAGGTACATTAAGGATGCATCGCTGATCTCTGCAGACATTTATAACCACGGTGAAGGTTGATACTAAAACAACAAGCAAGCTAATATAGGCATCAGGCATTGATATGCTAGCATGATTCAGTACCATAATTCATATAACGATGATAGTCACTTGAGTTTGAGAGTACATTGTACAATATCAAGGAATATTTTGAGAACATAATTGACCCAAGATCTAGTAATAATTCTTAATATGCATCCACGGTTACCTTTGTATTATTCTGTATTATATTTCAATATCACATGAAAGATTACAGAGCTGTATGCTAATGTGTTCGGCACACTTTTATATATACACTACTTTCTTCATACCCACTTCTCCTTGTTAACACTTAATCACGACTCTCAATACTAATGCTATGACCTTTTCTATCCTATGTGTATTTTTTCCCAAGTCTCCCCTTTTTTTAATAATGCTCTTTTCCTTGCTGCTCGCCTGCTCTGCTCTCTCCACTACTGACAGATCAAGTCGCAGGTAAGGCTAGGCCTGAGAGCGAAGAAGAGTGAGATCGGGGTTGGGTGGGCTGAACTATCGGAGAGACGGATGCTAGCACACTGTCTCTGTTTACGACTGGGCTTTGACTTTTCCCCACCAATGGCATCCCTTTGAACCCCTTTTTCCATGTTGTTCTGCATTGGTATCAGTGGTGTTATCATCAGTCAGAATTGAATTTTTTGGCCTTTTTTGCTTTGTCCTTCTGGCCCTTGTGGAAAGTCTGACCGTCATTGTCCATTTATATATGTGTATTGTTTGATGTGAATTGACATTGTTTCAGTCAGCGCTTGATAAATGAAGCCAGTTAAACACGTATACATCTGCACTCCCATTACTATAGAAACCCTTATGGGAAACACATGTTAGCCAATTATAACTCACAGACAAAAAAAAAACCTGATGATTCTGCAATCAAGTGGATACAAAATACTGATACAGCATAAGATGAAAAAAAGATGGAGTTCTCGGCGAAACATCATCTTCCAAACTACCAAACACAACACGCTCAGCATTGACTTCTCACTGAACGCAATCATTTTTACCTATTCATTTTAGACATTTTCTTTATGATAAAAGAAAGCTCCAGGGAATAAAGACCTGTACTACACGACTGATATTCAAGATCTCATACCCTACCCCCATCCTCCTTACTGCACCATGAATATTTCTAGCATTTATGTTGTCAATCCCTCTTTATACTCACTTCACTAGGATGTAGAACACATGTTATACCAAACTCACTGATGCAAGCAAGTAACGACTTGGACCAACTCACTACGATGAGCAGTTCACCAGCTGTAAGATAAGCTCCTTGTTCTAAGTTTCTCATGACTAGCGGCTCTGATACGAGTAGAGGTCGCCTTTACAAGTAGCTTACCTCTATAATCAGCTCACTGCTACGAACAGCTTATTGCTACAGTCAGATTGCTGCAATGTCAATGTGCAGCTCATATCTGTGAAGCTGTGAAGCTGACTGCTTATAGCAACATATCTACAAGTAGCTCCCTGTTAGGTGAAGCTCTACTCTACAAGCTGTTCACTGCTAGGTGAAGCTCAACACTACAAGTAGCTCCCTGCTAGGTGAAGCTCTACTCTACGAGCTGTTCACTGCTAGGTGAAGCTCAACACTACAAGTAGCTCCCTGCTAGGTGAAGCTCTACTCTACAAGCTGTTCACTGCTAGGTGAAGCTCAACACTACAAGTAGCTCCCTGCTAGGTGAAGCTCTACTCTACAAGCTGTTCACTGCTAGGTGAAGCTCAACACTATAAGCAGCTCACTGCTAGGTGAAGCTCTACACTACAAGCAGCTCACTGCTAGGTGAAGCTCATCACTACAAGCAGCTCACTGCTAGGTGAAGCTCAACACTACAAGCAGCTCACTGCTAGGGAAGCTCATCACTACAAGCAGCTCACTGCTAGGTGAAGCTCATCACTACAAGCAGCTCACTGCTAGGGAAGCTCATCACTACAAGCAGCTCAATGCTAGGTGAAGCTCATCACTACAAGCAGCTCACTGCTAGGGAAGCTCATCACTACAAGCAGCTCACTGCTAGGTGAAACTCATCACTACAAGCAGCTCACTGCTAGGGAAGCTCATCACTACAAGCAGCTAACTGATATGTGAAGCTCAAAACTACAAGCAGCTCACTGCTAGGTGAAGCTCAGCACTACAAGCAGCTCACTGCTAGGTGAAGCTCAGCACTACAAGCAGCTCCCTGCTAGGTGAAGCTCAGCACTACAAGCTGTTCACTGCTAGGTGAAGCTCTACACTACAAGCAGCTCCCTGCTAGGTGAAGCTCAACACTACAAGCAGCTCACTGCTAGGTGAAGCTCATCACTACAAGCAGCTCAATGCTAGGTGAAGCTCAACACTACAAGCTGTTCACTGCTAGTTGAAGCATAACAGTATAAGCAGCTCACTGCTAGGTGAAGCTCAACACTACAAGCAGCTCACTGCTAAGGAAGCTCATTACTACAAGCAGCTCACTGCTAGGTGAAGCTCAACACTACAAGCAGCTCACTGCTAGATGAAGCTCAACACTACAAGCAGCTCACTTCTAGATGAAGCTCAACACTATAAGCAGCTCAATGCTAGGTGGAGCTCAACACTATAAGCAGCTCAATGCTAGGTGAAGCTCAGAACTACAAGCAGCTCACTGCTAGGTGAAGCTCAACACTACAAGCAGCTCACTGCTAGATGAAGCTCATCACTACAAGCAGCTCACTGCTAGATGAAGCTCATCACTACAAGCAGCTCACTGCTAGGAAAGCTCATCACTACAAGCAGCTCACTGCTAGATGAAGCTCATCACTACAAGCAGCTCACTGCTAGATGAAGCTCATCACTACAAGCAGCTCACTGCTAGGGAAGCTCATCACTACAAGCAGCTCACTGCTAGGTGAAAATCATCACTACAAGCAGCTCACTGCTAGGTGAAGCTCAACACTACAAGCAGCTCACTGCTAGGGAAGCTCATCACTACAAGCAGCTCACTGCTAGGTGAAGCTCTACACTACAAGCAGCTCACTGCTAGGTGAAGCTCATCACTACAAGCAGCTCACTGCTAGGGAAGCTCATCACTACAAGCAGCTCACTGTTAGGTGAAACTGATCACTACAAGCAGCTCACTGCTAGGGAAGCTCATCACTACAAGCAGCTAACTGATATGTGAAGCTCAACACTACAAGCAGCTCACTGCTAGGTGAAGCTCAGCACTACAAGCAGCTCCCTGCTAGGTGAAGCTCAACACTACAAGCAGCTCACTGCTAGGTGAAGCTCTACACTACAAGCTGTTCACTGCTAGGTGAAGCTCAGCACTACAAACAGCTCACTGCTAGGGAAGCTCATCACTACAAGCAGCTAACTGATATGTGAAGCTCAACACTACAAGCAGCTCACTTCCAGGGGAAGCTCTCAGCTCTGAGCAGCTCACTGCTAGTTGAAGCTCATCCCTATGAGCAGCTAACTGCTGTGCAAAAATCACTACTATGAGCACCTCACTGCTGGATGAAGCTCACCGTCACATGCAGCTCACTGAAGCTGAACACTATAACCAGCTCCCCCCTGTCCCCCCTGGAAGTGACAATTCTGACACTGCTATACTGCTTATGACAATTCTGACACTGCTGTGAGCAGATTACTAGGAGCACGAGGAGCTCACTTCTAGGAAATCACTGGATGATGTTTTCCACTGTGAGTAGCTCACTGCTGGTTGAAGCTCACTACATGGGCGTGGAAAGCAGGGGGGACAGGGGACACTTTTGGCCAACTCCTAAAAAGGTCAAAACTAAAAGGTCAAGCAAACGGAGGTCAAAAGTTGCAGGAAACCCCCCTGGTTCCACCCACTCTAAAACTGCTTCCCACGCCCCTGCACTACCATGAATAATTCACTGCTAAGTGAAGTTCACCAATGCAGCTCGCTGCTGGGTTAAGCCCAGCACTATTAGTAGCTCGATGCTATGAGCAGCTAACTGATGAGAACAGCTGAAGCTCAATGCTACAAGCACCTCACAACTATGTGCAGCTCACTACTACAAGCAGCCCACTCTAAGGACAACTCACTGCCATAGACGGCGCATTGCAAGAGACAATTCTGACACTGCTATGAGCAGATTACTAGGAGCACGAGGAGCTCACTTTTAGGAGCAGCTCATTGCTACGAGGAGATAACTGGAATGGGCATCTGAACATCGGAAGGAAATCACCACTTCAAGCAGCTCTCTGTGGTGCACCTCATCTTGAGCACCTTCCCCTTTGTACATGCGCTGCTCAGTTCTATACCCCCATGCTCTGTCCAACTCACCAACCGCTCACTGCACCTCCTATACCACAACCTGTCCCCATACAGTGACCAATGTCTATCCCGCATCTTCTAGTACTACTTGGTTCCATTTCCTTCCTTTAAATCCTTGTTGCTGCGTGCAGTTGTTTTCTGTGCTCACTGTTGCTACATTTCGTTTCAGCCGTTCAGTGTAAGTCCAGTAGTAGCTGTTTTCTCCATGAGTTAAGTTGCTCAGTGATGAGCATGTGACTAGACGAACAGGCTTAGTACCTCCTCCAACCCATAGTTAATCCTGTATAGAAGATGTTGAGTCTATGCTCTTAGTAGAGGCATGCCCACACACCTCTTAGCTCTTATATATATATATATATATATATATATATATATATATATATATATATATATATATATATATATATAGTGTTCATAATCTTCTTTTTTTTTTCTTTTTTTCTATTTATATATTTATTTTTGCCATGAATATCTCTTTTTGAGTTAATTCTCTATGTTCGGGCAGGAGTGCAAGTGCCTGAATAATGTTGTTTTCTTTCTTTTCTTCTTTTTTTCTCCTATTTTTGGTAGTTATTTGTACCTTGGTTCTATATTATAGTACAAATTTGTAGCTCATAGCTGATTGATATTACTTGTCCTATTCATGTGTTTGCATAGTACCACAAAAAAACACCAGCTTCAAACTAATAGTATGACTCCCCACCACAGTTAGCAGCACTAGACATGATCACAGACTCAGAAAATATATCAAGTATTTATGAATTACATTTACCTTGAAAGGACCCTCCAATAAGGTCAACTGATTGATGTTTTGACCTTGTGTTGCCATGGCAGCTGACCATAAACTTTTGGGACGAGGATTGCCCACCTCTGTCCGAGCTACCGCCAGAGATCCAGCGTCCTGACGTATGAACTGGTTCATTACTCTATATTACGTATTCATAAAAGAATTAACTCAAGGTTTTCCCTGTTTTACATTCTGACCATGAAACACGCCTGTTTTACCAAACCACCGCACACATTCTGAGCCCTGACCAATTTGATATAGTCGCACACTTTGTGTGTCAGATGCTGAATACACCAGTGTGAGGTGTGAATGACATGTTTGTTGCAACAGCACCATCGACTAAACTCTGTACATACAATGCTGGCCGTATGCATGTGAAAATGTATATATGTATACATGTATGTAGTCTGGTGGAACCTTGTCCTATACACCTTTCGTACTACATGTATATTAGCCATCTTTGGAAAGAAAAAACAACATATCCCTCTATCCCATTTTTGACATTGATAAAAGACCTGAGGATCTTTTAGGGGTGGATGAAAGCAATGTTGTAAAAAGACCAGCGTGAACATCTATCGTTACATGTTAATCCATTTTGATTGTTGAGTAGTTGTCTTTGTTCAATCATTTTCTATCTCATACTGTCTCATACCCCCTCTCCCGAAGAACAAATTTGACCCATAAACAGTTTCTCATGAAGGGTTGGCATGATGCACCAGCTCAGCTCTGGCAAGTTGTAATCCCAGAAAGCATTGGTGCATCATGACAACAAATAAAGAAAACTTTGATTTGGTCCTAACAAGTTGATGTTTTGCTTTATGTTTTGAGACTTGATATCCTGCATTTTCTCTGGTCATATTCATTTCTTTCATTCGCTTCTTTAGCATCCTATTTTGGATTCTCCTATTGGTTTTGTTCTGTTATCATATACATCTGTGTTGTGTTTCTGTTGCATGGGGAGAAAATCTGAATTTGTGTATGTGGTTTAGGCTTAAGTGATTGACAATACTAACATAACCTCAAATGGGATAGGAGATCTCTTACCATCCTGAAGGGAAATTTAATTATAGAACGGTCTTTGATTGATTAAAAGTTAACACTCCTCAAGTCTATAATCGCCTATCATCATTGCCGCCACTGTGCTTCATAAAGATGAAATCTAATGTTAATGTAGAATTTCAATTCTGCTACACATACACTAAAACTAACCCAATGCACTGTATCGAATCAGACCATACACCATATTGATACTTTGAGAACTTGTAACTTTTTTGCAATATGTTCAGTGAATATAAGTATTAACGTTCCTTAAAATGATTTAATTTCAGATTTATAAGTTAGCTCAGGAGACAGTTGTGCTGCTTCTAGAGTTTAACCCAGATGCGCAGGCACTACTGGACTGGGTGATAGACCGCTGTTACACAGGCTCCCATGAAGTTGCTGACGGCTGCTTCAATGCGCTAGCTAGTGTGTTCAATAACAGGTGCTTTCTCATAATTTGAAATATTATTCACAGACATAATAGATTTATGAGATTCTTGACGGTGATGTTGGTGCCACATGGTTCAGAGGTGCAATGCATTTTGACATCTTCTCTAAATTTATATAGAATTAACTTGCTCGAACAATATTGGAACAACAAAATCTAGAGAAAAGGATTTATTGTATTGTGACCCTTTTCTGTCATTGACTCTGGCAGAGTGTAGAGTCTATCACTCATTACTATCAGGATTCACAGCTTCAAGTTACCCAATGTTTTCTCTCTGACAGGGAGTACCCTTGTGACCATGTGGCTATGCTGAATGTAACACTGCTTAACACGGGATGTCCTCGTATTGCCATCCATGAGACAGCAGTCCAACTACTTCACCTTCTCTACAAGCGTTTCTTCCTTGATGATGTCTGTATGGCCACTGCTCAGCCGGAGGACACCACTGAGAGTGCTGATGCATTCCCCGATCCTCTTGATGAGGCTGGTGCTATCGGTGATGCGCTGCTTGCACTTAGTACTGAGGAGGATCGGAAGGCGCTGCAGGATATGTTGTTATCCGGACCATACTCACGGTCACAGATATGGCTGTCCGAGACCCTGGCCCGCCTCCACCCAGAGCTCACTATGCCCATCTTCTCAGGTCAGTTCCTAGGGTAATGGAGCCTGGAGGCAAGATGTTTGACAGGGCTGCCAAGATGTAGACATACTGCATGTAGTGACATTGCTGTTGCCAAAGCCACACCTAATAATATATCATGTAGTTTCTCTGGATTGTTCCAAAGTATTAGTATATAATTGCACAAAGATATCAAATTTATTAGGGCCATCTTCATATTTCAGGGATGTAAGTCTTCAGGTTTTATTAGGATTTCCTGATTTCTGAAATTTTTGACTGATGTTTATTTTCCTTATACAAGTGGTAAAGAGGGTTGTTTGGAAGAATAGAAAGCTTTTATATCAAGTAAATGTATGGCTTCCTGATTTTTGCCCATTCCTGACTTACATCCCTGATATTTCAGAAATCACACACCGGTTCCAGACAGCAGTGCCAGCACTCCGTCAGGTCTTATTACAATACCTGCTTCCTTGGTTGTATAACATGGAACTTGTGGACCCCAATGTGTGTAACCCACTGATGAACTTCCTCAATAAGCTGGGTGAGAACCGATCTATGTATGCACAGCCCTTCCTACGAGGTGACGGCTGGGGGTCACCGCAGGCTACAGAGATGGTGCTGAACAATCTCATGTACATCACCTGTAAGGTAGGAAATACAACTTTAGTGTTAGTCAAATCAGAAAAATGGGTGTACCTTCTAATATGTGCAAATCTTTCGAGAAAAACTATTTTGATGTTAGTATTTAGGAAGGTCTAGAGAAATACTGCAAAACTATTATGTTAAGATATTCCTTCTTTCCTTGCCTAGTTTGGAGATGATCATGCTAAAGAGATCGAGGACTTGTGGGCGGCGCTGGTTGCGTGCTGGCCAGGTAACCTGAAGGTCATCATACGCTACATCATCATCATTACTGGCATGGCTCCCACCAACCTTCTACCTTATGTAAGTAAACCTCACCAATAGAATTATATAAAATAAGCTGTACACTGCCATGCATAGGATGGGGACCTTCTTTAGAAATAATGTATTCAATTGGTATCAAGTGTGCTGCAAAAGATTCCTGTCCCATTCTGCTATACAATTGGGGCCTGTTGGCCCTGTGCTCGCTTCTATAGTTCATCATCGT
The DNA here is from genome assembly GCA_949317995.1 of Acholoe squamosa. Taxonomy (NCBI): domain Eukaryota; kingdom Metazoa; phylum Annelida; class Polychaeta; order Phyllodocida; family Polynoidae; genus Acholoe; species Acholoe squamosa. The sequence continues at coordinate 14,900,838 of OX439042.1, forward strand.
CCATACGTTTTTCTCTATACAGACAAAACGTGTAGTGGTGTACCTGAGTCGTGCCAAACCTGAACATGTGGTGGATGAGATGATGAATGAGCTGCAGACCGTGGAGGCACTTACCTTCAACGTGGAGCGTACTCAGACCCCACCGTTTTACCGCCTCACCTCCATACGGACACGTGCCTCCACCACGACAGTGTTAGAGTGCTCCTCTGAACCCGAGACTGCAGGACACACCATGGTGCTAGACAAGGGCCAGATACACACCAAACGCCACAGCGGAGAGGACCCCAGCAAAGTTGTTGCAGAAGCGTAAGTCCCCTTCATGAGATTTTGAAATAAAGAAGATAGTCTGCTGTACAACAAACTAGTCTTTGACCTTTACTGTAATGTTCTATACCTGTTGTGAGCAATCAATAAAAAAAAAAAGATTAAAATAATACAAGCAATACTGTTCTTCAAGTGAGACAATTCACTGGCTGGTTTTCATACATACAGTAAAATTCCGTTATAACAAAGTGCTTGGGACAAGGAAAAAAAATCGTTATAAACGAATTTCGTTCTAACCAAATCATACAATATGAGAGCATTAGGGGCCAACTACACACACCCCCTACCTCCCTTACCCCATCACACATCCTAACACCCCCCCCCCAACTCCCTTACCCCTTCTTCCACCCTGAGTTCAATAGAGACGGCTGTAGAAGCCCCATCACACATCCTAACATCCCCTTCCCCCAACTCCCTGACCCCTTCTGCCGCCGAGAGTTCAAGAGAGACGGATGTAGAAGCCTCATCACACATCCTAACACCCCCTCCCCCCAACTCCCTTACCCCTTCTTCCACCCTGAGTTCAATAGAGACGGCTGTAGAAGCCCTATCACACATCCTAACACCCCCTCCCCCCAACTCCCTTACCCCTTCTGCCGCCCTGAGTTCAATAGAGACGGCTGTAGAAGCCCCATCACACATCCTAACACCCCCTCCCCCCAACTCCCTTACCCCTTCTGCCACCCAGAGTTCAATAGGGCATCCTAACAACCCTCAGATACCAGATCATGTTTGTATAAGCCATGTAAAATTCGTTATAAACGATTCCAGATGATATAAAATTCGTTATAAGGGGATTATTTTACTATAGAAATGTATGGGACTGATTTGGGACAATGATATTTGTTTGTTGTAAAGGAAATTTCGTTGTAACAGGATTCGTTGTAAAAACAGTAAAGGAATTTTACTGTACTTTCAAAAGGAGACACGAAACATGAAGATGAAAATGCTTCTATTTCCAGGACACCACGCGCCAACTCATCGCCATCGCTAAAGAGTGAGTCGAGCACAACTTCCAGTGTTGCACCGAGTGTAAAGACAGCTACCGATAGTGAGCTGGAGATTGAAGGGCTCAACTTGGCCTCTTTGTGCTCGCAGCCGAGTGAACAGCGGCGCCCGGATACACCATTACCATACCCTTTACCCATGCCAGCCTACGGAGGTTTCTTTGCCCCATTGTCTGAGCTATTGCCAGAGGGCAACTTGCCAAACCCACCCTACCAAAGGTAGGAAGAAAATCATCAGATAGTTCACTAGAACATTTGCTGAGTTTCAGACCTTTGCTCTGAATAAAAGTGCACTTTGCTACCTTTCTAAATGTATGTACACGAGATGTTTTAGTGTAGTGGAATTATTATTGGAGGTTTGAAGTGAGCTTCTGATCTCTGGTGATTTTTAAGGATAATTGGTAATCTGATTGTAGTATTATGAATGCTGTACACATAACATATGTACTTTCTCTCCATAGGTGTAACTTGGCTGTTATGCTGATGACAGACCTTATCGTGGATGGCATAGACATAGACTGGACCATCCACCTGCCACACATACTACATATCATATTCCTAGGTACTCTTTATTTCTATTCTCACAACTCAATGTCAAAAGGCCCTGTACCATGGCTTTATATGGAATTATTAGCTGCGTCTTCCACAGAAGCTAGAACCAATCCCTGGTGGGCACAGGGTCTGCACCCATATCTAATCTAGAAAGCTACATACTCAAAGATTAATTTTGCCTTTTTTAGAGAAGAAATTATTGGTTTCACTTCTTGAATTCATACATATTTATATAGGTGTTGCTTGAATATTGTGTAGGTCTGGACAATAGTAGATCATTGATACACGAGCACTGCAAGAAGCTACTTCTCAACCTTCTACTTGTCCTCCCTGCTCACAATGACCACTTCTCTGTCGCCAAGATTCTACTTAGTAACAAAGCTGCCAATGAGGACACCTCCCTCACGCTTCCCAATACTATTGGCAAGGACTTCAAGTTTATAGGTGAGATATGTGTTATCTAACTTAGATTTTATCTGCATGTCTTGGGGAGGTGGGGGAGGTTCATGTGAAGATATATATTCAGTCAGAAGGCCATTATTTAGAATAAAATAGTTTAGCTTACTTAATAAGTAAAATTTGATTTGATTATATAAGCTAGAAGATTAGAGTTATTACAAAAAAATGTCATGTGAGGAGAGCGAGAAAAAGAGGACTGGTATATTATGTTAGGTTTTACAGACCCTTTGACTCAAGTAATTGAAAAGAGTGTTGCTGTTTGAGGGAAAATAATTATGCTTCTTTATCACCAGCAAGATAGTATATTGGGCCTCGTTTGTTATTCGAAAATTCTGTCCTATGTTTCTTGAAAGTGCTTGAGCACTTGTTCAAATTCCAAAGGTAACAAAACAGCACCATCAGCAACCCATTGCCATTACTGGTTTAAACCATGGAATAAACATGTGAAATTACAACATAAAAATGAGAGCACACTACAATGGCACTTAGTTTAGTTATTTTAATATAGGTAATTTTTCTAAAACATTCAAATTCTTAAAGTTGATAAATTGATTACAACATGTCTGTTGTACCGAACAGAGGAATTCGAGAAAGAAATGTCAAGGGAGAAGCAAGAGCCAGGTAGGGTTAGCCCCCACTGGGTGGAGTTAGTTCACTAAGTCAGGATAATTGCACCAATAGAGTTGTTACTGTTCCCTTCGCGTGGCTTATGTTCGGCCAAGTTGCCATGATTTTCTTGAATTGTCTTTTCACTCAAGTGGTAATGTAATTGACTTACATTGGTCAAACTTGCACATTGTTAGTACACATCATGATATTATTTACTGTGTATCATGGACTTCACTGCAAATAAGATTATAAATTGACACAATAGTGTTGATGTACACAAGTGTGATTTTTCCTTCTTTTGGCATTTTTATGTATGAATAATAGAAGAGTTGTAAAGTAATTACTGTGAGGTCGGACATAAGCCAATCGGTTTGTTAATGATTGTTAATTTCAAATCTACAAAACTTGTATCCTCAGCCCTTTTATCAAGAAGCACATTCAGTATTGTTTATTTGTTAACTGTTACTACTAATATATAACACAGGCACTTGTTGATATTGTTTCTGCACCTAACACCAATATCCAGTCACCACACACCCCTCCTAATCCACCCTCTTAGTTTATATATATATATATATATATATATATATATATATATATATATATATATATATATATACACACTGTAAAACCTTGTTTACAAGACACAGATTGTACCTGAGGATGGACCCTAAGTGCACCTAATGGGATGTTCCTAACCTTGATGTGCCAAATTAGAATACCGTAATCTCCCCCATATAAGACGGTCCTCTACGCCAAACAAATGCCTTGTGCGTCTTATAGGATTTTTTCAAGTTGGGTGTGCGTCTTATACGAGGGGTAATTTTACTATAGAACAGTACTGGATTGACAAAAATCACCCCTAAGAGGTGCGTCTTATACGCGAAAATGCATGTAATGCGTTTGGGGTGCGTCTTATACGCGCAGCGCGTCTTCTACGCGGGAGATTACGGTAGTACAAAAGTTTCCAAAATAAGACCCCAGGTGCATGAGGTGTGCCTTATACACAAGGTATTGCAGTACCCAGTATTACACACTAGGTTATCAGTATGTAAATATGATTGCTAACAAATGCACAGATTTCCAATTACTTGCAAATATGTAGAGAGCAGTAATAACCATTATTAGAGAATATCTACACTTATTGTTTTCAAAAACAAAATCCACTTCTTTATATAAAAGTGTTTAAGGCTCTTCTCATAGATTAATGATGTGAGGAGATTGCAGGCACACCAAAGAGCAAGCCTAACGGGACAGGCGAATAAACTGATTGGTAAAAAAAAGGTTTATTTGAGGCACAACATAGTTTTAGCTGCAGTATACACTTGTCACACTTTTTCATGCATAACCATCAAGACTCCCCAGTTTCACGAAGGGTATAACCTTGCTTATAACAAGACTATGTGATTTGTAATGCCTAAAGTATGTTTCTGACTATACTAACATAAACTATTGTTAATGCTTATTCATCACCATGTAAAACAAATTGAGTTCTTCCAAAGTCCTGACATGACAACAAGAATTAATTTTACTAATATCATGTCTCCTTACAGAGGGTGCAGAGGGTGGTGAGCCAGGACCAGTAGCACCACCTAATGGTGGCAGGAAGAGTTTGGGCTCAGGAACGCTGGCTACTGACAGCGTCTCAAGTCTGGTGGATGTGGACCTCCTCCCTTCTACAGAAGACGTGGCCAAGGCACTCATTGAGTTCCTCGTCACCAGGTAAGCTACTCATACAAGTAGTAAGCAGGCAATTATGTTAGGGGTTGGGTGGAATAAGGGTGGGTCAGGAATAGAAAGTATCTAATATCATCTGCCACAAAGAGTGGATTCATCACATATGACTTAAGTGTTACGTGGTCTATAATGACTTGAATAAAACTTGATTTGACATAGTCAGTATCATAAGATTACCAATGGTGGAACACAGTCTGATCAGTTAGAATAAGGAAATGGGATTTTTCAACACTTGACTACTACCCGTATAAAGGTTTAGCCGCATACATTATGTTGATAATTGCTGATATAGTTGCCAGCTCCATACATGCATGCCTGTGTATGACCAAGTGTACCCTAACCTCTGTAACATATATAGATCCTGTTTGTCCTCCATCAGACTCTTCAAGGGATGCATATTGCCTCAGAGATGCTCATGATGATCAAACATCACCAGTATTGTATTGGGTGCATCATACTAATCCTTTAGGAGGGTATCAATCCTGTTTGAGTTTGGTATGATGCATGACTTCAGCACTGGTCAGTTACTTCCCGAGCTGCATAAATCATGCAGAGTTATAAAAAATGGGCCTAGAGTATTCGGGCATTATGTGTCCCTTCTAGGGATAGTCCTGTTACCACTGTTACTAAAAAGCCCTCCCTTCTAGTCCTTCCTTGTCATGTCCATAGATCCCTGTTTATGTATTTATTAACTCGAAAAGTGAGTTATAGGAGACAAGGATGGGTCCCTCATTTTCAGTCATTTTGGTGGTGCAAATAAGTTTCAGAAAAGATGTATAAGGGGCAGAATTAGTTCAGGAATTTGTAGTCTTATTGAAGGAGGAGGTGTAGGGGTCTTGCAGGAAAAGGCTATTCACTACCAAATTTTCTAAATTTTGAGAAATTTTCAATGTTGTATATATTCACTTGCTCAGCAGCCATAAGACGCTTTTCAGTAACATATAGAGAATGTACTGGAATGGATCAGCTTTCCCGCCCTTTTTGCAAGTGTGGTGCGAATATGGTAGTTTTGGCAGGAGTTTTGCAAATAGTGAAAGTACCATAGACTTTGTGGTGGCCACCTGGTGTGTAAAACATGTACTACACAGGGATAGGGGTGGTTGGTGGTGCGAATAATGAGCTGAGTGAGTTCATTCCACAGGAATAAGGAGTGGTTATGTTGATCTTTCATTTGCTTTTGATTGCTTTTCGAGTTATGAGCAATTTACATTGCTGCATTATATTTTATAGCAGCTATGAAATCAGTGGGAGATTTTTAAATTATAGAGATTCCATGCATGTAAGCAGCCGCTTATACATATGAATCTTTATTGTTAAATTCCCAAGTCAGGATGTGGCTTATAAGTTAGCACTGAAGCCCTCAGGTGCACTAATTGCTTGAACTTTGTCTTTTATGTGCGATACTATGATGATATCACAGATCTGATAACCGAAAATGCAAATGTACTCCCATCTAGAGTAGATAGAATTAAAATTCAATATGGTCTGTATTGTGAGATGCTCACTGGTGTTATCTTCGTTCATAATACTGACAAGTAAGGTATAGTATACTACCATAGTGGTCCATGTAACTGCCCCAGCACATGGAGATTTCAATACCCCGTGCCCTTATTTTTAAACCGGCTCTAATTTGAATACTGTTTCTAATGTTTAAGATTTATTTCAGATGTGCTTAGACCAGCACTTCTTTTTGACCCTGGTGCTTTAACAGGCCAATATGGCATGTTTCCTATAATGGTGAGCAAGTATCGGTATCATGCATCAAGAATGTAATCCTAGGGAGTAACTCACTAGGGCTGTATTTTACTGTATTTTTACATCATTGTCAATTTATGGGGTCAAAACACTCCTAATATATTGCCATTATGTGGCAGTGCTCACTAGAAAATTACTGGTGTGCTCTATACAGACAGCTACAACACATCTCAATAAAAAGAAAAACTTGCTTAAAGGGCCTGCCTTAAATAACTAAGGGCGTACAATAGCATTAAGGTGATGCATACCAAAAAGATGCCAACTTTGCATATCTGGTGCAAGCTACCTACCTCCCTCTCTCCTCCTGCCTTGGAGGCAGTCACATGTCCTGCATGCTTTGTTCATCCTGTGAGTCATCTCTCCAGGGTGGATTGGCCTGCGGGGAGAGGTATTCCTGAGTACAAGTTTAGGTAAGAGCTTCTCATTGGCAGCTCCAGGGTGCTTACTCTTATTTGCTGCTCTATTTTAATCCTCTCACCATGGGAGTAGTGCACATAATTTATAAACTATTCTAACTTTGTCATATTCAGGCCAAACCCCTCAGTTGCTTTCCCATTTTGTATAAAGATACACTACCCATTTGTTAATCTATTAATTAGCAACCATTATGACCCCTTGGGATAACGGTGTCTAGTTCCAACCTGCTTTAGAGTTTATATAGGTTCAGTTAAATAACCATTTACTTGAATTATGAATATAATGGGACTAACATTGGAAAAGAGATTCTTTTTATTGATAAACAAAAATTTGAACAATACAGAACAACAAAGGTATCGGTTGCCCATCAGGTCATAGGGGTGCTTATGTCTTGGTTTACATGTATTGTCATCACCATTTATCATTTTGATGTATTATGTTCAAACATCACATCATCTTTGTCATCTGTTTTATGAATGTTTGTATTTCTCCTCTCCCCACACACAGTGATTGTCTCAGTATGTTGCTATTCTTTAATCCACTGTAGATATTATGTCCATCAAACTTCTTGTTCCATGGCCTGACAAAGCTTGACTATGTTTCCACACACCACTCGGTATCAGCAAAGACATATAGGGCACAGAACGCATATCAACCTGTAGTAACACACATTCCTAAGACACTGAGGAAATAGCTACTCCACAAAAATGATGTGAATTCATTATGAATTTACTTTTTTTTTCATATTCATCAAATTATATGATATAAATAGATAGGTCTTCTCATCCCAAAGTTTTTCAAATCCTTGTAAATTTGAATCATGCATGCATGATATATTTACCGGTAATAGTCAGACTTATCTCTAAATATCCAATTGCAGGAAATTAAAGGTGGAGAAATGTGTTAGGAATGAGAAATAAAGAATAAAATCAAACATAGACCACATAGATTCTTGAAAAAACAGCCTCAGTGTATACCAGGTATTTCAATAGAATGGATCTATTTACCAATAATTACTGTTACTTTCTTTACAGTAAAAATGCTCTAAGGACTGTAGGTTTATTTCCTTATTCACCAAAATATCCTATTCTTATCAACTATCACCTTGTTGATCTGTTACCAGGAAATGCCGTCCACTGTGGAGTTATGAAGACATCACCGCTAAGGTGCACAGCATCCGCAGTGCTGAGCAGCTCGAACACTTCCTACGGTATTCCCTGCGGATCTTTAATGAGTCACTCCCCCAGGCACACACCGAGCAGCGCTGGGCTCTAGTTGCACTCCAGTTGGCATTATGCTGCTCCTCACGTCATTACGCCGGACGCTCCTTCCAGGTAATGCCATCACAGCAGTGTTCTATGAGGCCACCCTTAAAAATAGGTTCATTTCCTGTCCAGAGGCCTGGTGGAATTTCTTTTTGAGAATGGGAACAAAATTTTCTTCAGTTCTAAAAAAAATTTTTTTTTTTGTCTATTATCACAAGAATCTAGGTTTTCAATCACTGAATCCTAGAACACGATGACAAATTCACGCCATTCCCGCTTGCGATGTTCATGACAAATAAAAATCTTTTCCTAAAAAAAAAATTTCCCCTCCCTCCCTCTTGGGTCTGAAAAATCCCACCCTCTGGACAGGAAACGAACCTATTTTTAAGGGTGGCCTGGTTGTAAATCCTCTTGTATAAAGCACATACCCTAACCTTAGCTCATCTTATAAGGGGACTAGGGTTCCGTCCACACATATAAGACATGCTTAATATAGGGTATTGTAGTACCTCAATTAGGCTAGCCAGGACTGCACTGATATTCATTTAACCAATTAAGGCTCACTGCCTCTGAAATACCCCTCAACAACCAGTTCTGCCTCAGGGCAGCACTAGTGGATACCCTAGGGCAGCACTACCATGTGACTGGCATCCTTAGAAAGAAACATCCTTATATTACAAAGTTATCATATTTTTGACCAATTTAACAGTGCTTTTACATGAAAAGACATGTATCCTTATCAGAAAAGTATGAAATTCCGTTCTTGGTCTATTTCTCCATACTGCTTAGCTTCTACTTTAGGGTAGCATAATGTGCCCATTTTGCAATTCTGGGGCATAGGACCAGCACTTAAGGCCCTTGTGCCTTTTTCAGGGCTGGCAGTTTAAAGGTTCATCTAACTAATAAACTGACTAGGGCAACTGATTTGTTTATTAGTGAAGCAGGTGATTCACACTTTGATGTGTACTTTATACCTATATCAGAAGATGTGCATGAGGGTTGCCTCTATGCTGGAATTTTATTCCATAATACATGTCCTAGGTTTTTTACATGAAAAGACATGTATTTTCATCAGAAAAGTGTAAAATTCCATTCTTGGTCTATTTTTATGGGAGACTGTTTGTTATGAATAACCTTTCTTCATTACCTAATCAGGTCTTTAGTAGTCATAACATAGGCCGGCTCCCATTATAGTTTACACTCAAATACAGCTCATTTGCATAGTATTGGGGTGTTCCGCACTGAATTATTGCTGTGCTGTGATTGGTTGAAAAGATTTTTCTCTCTTTGATCCAATGTGTTGAATTTAGTTGACTGTTTTTGCAATAGGTAGTGTGCAGATAGGGCCTGGGTTTAGCTAGTGGGACTTAGTTCTTTCAATACTCACTAGATGGTACCACCTCACTGCAGGCTCACTGCATGTGCCTATTCTCATGGCAAACTGGGTCATATTCTGACGGGAAACTGTGGCTTGTTTATGGGTATGGACCACTAAATTTGACATGATGACATGGCCATTTCTTAAAAGCGACATGTGACATGGGCCTTAGTGACATGAAGCAAAAGAATTAGTGACATGACATGGGTGCTTTCTTAAATTCAACATGGGACATGATGATAGGCTCTTAGAGGGGACATGGGGATTTAAGTGACAAGTGTCATGACCATTTTTTAAAATCGACATGTGACATGGGGGACCCCCCATTTACACCCCCTTGTTACATGAGGCTACATATATTATATAAGTAACACAGCTAGGGCAATGTTTGTAATTTCTATCGTCTCCCCCAATTGTTTACAATTGGACAGACCCATAATGTGTTACTTGTTCCATACTGCATAGCTTCTAGGTACTTTAGGGTAGCATAATGTGCCCATTTTGCTGCTCTGGGACATAGGCACCGGCACTTAAGGCCCTTGTCACTTTTTCAGGGCTGGCAGTTTAAGGGTTAATCTAACTAAAAATCTGACTAGGGCAACCGATTTGTTTATTAATGAAGCAGGTGATTCATACTTCGATGTGTACATTATACCTATATCAGAAATGTGCATGAGGGTTGCCTCTATGCTGGAATTCTATTCTATAATAGTAGTTTCTACCCTTCCTAAGTACCAATGAGTTCCACCATGACAGCAAATGGCTGGCACCACTGGGTTTCATTTATGCATAATATTAGAGATAGGTTTAGAGGCTATCTCTTCGAGACATATGGTATGTTTGTATGGATGAAAATATTTGCTACTTATCTAGATATATTTCACAATTCTTTACAATTTGTATACCCAGAAAAAGACAAAAGGTCATATATAGAGGACCTCTGCTTCCACAGGTGGCATGACTGATCTACTATCAGAATTTTCTATAGACCATAACATTGTGTAATACCATTCGGTTTGCACTAGAAAGGTCATACAGGCAGATCAATAGGCCTTTGTAATGATGTCTAGGATTGAATAAAAGATTTTTGAACTTGAACTTACAATGTTACTGTCAGAGGATGTCTTGCTGGCTAAACCTGAGCTTATACAGGGTATACTTTCCTATCACATGTGTGTTGGGATATTCCATAATATTATTGTCTCTCTCCCTACCATTGCTTGAAAAGTAGGTTGTTCACTTGTTTGTGACAGTAAAATCATATAGATTTCACTTTAGATTAGGTCTAACCTCTATGTAGGGGTGAAGGGTATTAGAACAGCTTGGTAATACACCTGTCTTTTCACCCTAAGAACTGGTATTCACTTAGTTTTCAATATTATTCCCCCTTACCAGTATGGATATATTACTGTAAACGTAGATATTTTCATGTGTATAAATTTTCGTGAATTTCACAAAATAGACAATTTCGCATGTATTTAAATTCGCGAATTTTTAATTTAATAATATAGGAAACTATAGAGCTAAATGAAATGAGTAGGAGCATTGTCAATTGTCATTTCCTTTGACCAGTAACCCCTATATAAATGCTAACACAATGTATTACTGTGTAAGTTCTAGTAGGCAGTAGGTGTGAAACTTAAGCAGAATACAATGCTCTTATAAGTATATAAGTATATTACTTACAAACATTCATTATGAAATGGTTATCATAAAGTGATATTGTATTTTGTACCATCACCCCCCCCCCCACCACTCCATAAATTGGGAAACCATTCCCTGTGGACAAATTTTCACGCGGAAATATGTACAGCGCGAAAATATCTATGTTTACAGTATTCCCAATGGTCTCATCAGAAGAAAATAAGTAGGTATACCTTGTCCGCCTGTGCACCGCTACTGCATTACAGTGGAGGGGTTTTGTTCCTCCATGTCATAGCATGCCACCTGTCATGTAGGCCACTATGGGGTGCTATTCACTGCTCATATGGGTAGGATGAAATATACCAACCAAAGTTGTAGCTGTATGGGGCCCAAATGGTATTAAACCAGCTTGGAGGTCTATATAAGGACATGTAAGTAGTAGGTTGGGGAAAATTACAGAAACTCATTAAGAGAATAAAATATATGATGAAAGATGTTTTGCAACATGTTCAACTTCATGATGTTTTTGGTCATAAAGGGGTTAAAAGATTTTGTGACCCATATTTTGACATACACTCTGCATATGGCAGAAAGTGTGCATGTGGGTTTCCTCTGTGCTGGAATTCTTTTCCCTTAACCCTTTAAGGGCAGAGCAAAAATTGTTGCCCTGCCCATGGGGACGGCCTCCGAAAAAAGTATAATTCCTAGAGGACGAGCCTATTTTCAATTCCTATACTAATCCTATATAATGGGTGTCGACTATAGTCGATGCTAGGCCTGCAATGGTGTCGACTATAGTCTACGCTAGGCCTACCATGGTGTCGACTATAGTCGATGCTAGCCCTCAATGGTTTAAAGTAGTCTGTAAACTTTCTGAGTTTTAAAGATTTCCATCATGACAGGAAATAGCTTCCTGACCTAGGCTACATTAATGATGTATTTGGCCCTATAGGGGTTCATAGATTCCCCATGTAATTTCATCAGAGAAGTATATTTTTTGTTCTATTTTATGCATGAAGTAGAGTTCCCACTTTTGGACAGTGAACTAATCAATCTATTTTCCGCTTTCTCATTTATTCTGTAGGTATTCCGAGCCCTCCATGTACCTCTAACAACCCAAATGCTGTCTGACATTTTATCAAGACTTGTTGAAACAGTGGCTGAACAAGGCGAAGACATGCAGGTAATATCTTTGCTCCTTTTTATATAGTTTTTCCTTTAATGCTTACATATGTAGTAACATGTGACAAAATGTAAATATTCATGCGGTCTTATAAATGCTCAAAGTTGCTTTTGATGTAAAAATGCTGTTATGTTAACCCATCATTGATTGATAAAAGATTTCGAATTCATACTGAAAGCAGCCTTAAATACACAAAAAATAAATCTTGAATCTGGTCTCCCTAGGGTTATGTAACAGAGATCATCCTGACCCTGGAGGCAGCCGTTGACAACCTCAATGTTGACTTCCGGCCCATAGACTTTGTGAAGGAGCTCTTTATGTCAACACCTAATCTCAACAAGGAGCCACGGCTGGAGGTCAAAAAGTCAGCCACCGTGGCCCTTCGCCAATCAGCCCAGCACTATCGGAGCACATCGTACTCATTAGCAAATGTCGTCCGCAGGCCGTTATCTACCGTATCACCCATTCCAGCAGTAGCCTCCTCGCCCATGGTTCTGGAGTCAAAAGGTGATTGTTCTAACTTGTATGTCTGAAATTTTTATGAAGTTTTGCACACATTAGGCTCAATTAGTGAAAGTATTTTTGAAGCACCAATCATTGATGTAATTTATGGTACAAATTTAACATGTAGCTTTTCTGTGTCATAATAGAAGTGAAGCCTCTAATGCTTCGGAGTGCATCATTCAAAGCTTGAGAGCCTACACAAATATACTATGATAATGTACCCATATTCAAGAACATTTAGCTTAGTCATTTCTCAATTGCTGAGCATACCAGAAACCTATTGACAATCAAATGATGAAGAAAGGTTGGGTTTAGATAAGATATTAAAGAAGAGTAAATGTACAAAAAGAAGAAGACTTGAATGTACTTCAACTGCGGCCTTTTTCATCAAGTAGCAGTCACTAGAACATCCAGACTACAGCGCACTGTGCATAACGGGAAAGGTAAGCCAGGAGTCTGTGTGCAGACTTAGGGTGACAGCTGGTTGTGGGCATATTAATTTTTTATTTAAGGATGGAGTTTAGATCTGTAAATAAGAGCCAACAATTGGTTTTGGTATTTGATTTGGGGGCTATAGATGCATTTTTGGTGAAACATATGATGTAGATATTGTTGACAGATCACAATGTTGTCAGGAACAGATTTACCATCTATTGTAATATTTTAACCCTCCAAGTGTTTTGACATTGATACCCTCTTTTTAATTCAACTTTAATTTGGCTAAAGAAAAAATGGCAATCCTTTATCCAATGCAATACGTTGTGAGTTTCTTTGTATGTTAAGTTGGCGTATAGACACATTAGCATATATTGCTATGAAGATGCAGAGTGTGTTCCATCACCTGCTAGTTATCTGGATGGGAATAGTAAGTTGCTGCATTGAGATCAGTTGAGAACTGATTGAAAATTTCAAACTTTACAGAACGCTCATATTCATCAACCGATGTTCATTCAAGAGGTAGGAGTCAGTGACTCAACATTCCCCTAAATAATGTAGTCTTTCTCCAAATAGAATACCCACTAACACCTGTCAAGTCCAACAGGTTAAGATTAATCCAGAATTAATATGTCAGTGGCACAGAAGTATTTACGCATGTGTTAAGGTTTCCATAATTTTTTCATACAGAGTATGATTTTGTCTCTTTACCCCAATCATTATTCTGATTTAAATAATGGCTTTTCCCCCTTCAAATCCAAAACCCCAGTATGTGCCTTACCGTATAATTTTTGAATAAATTTAGATCATATTTTTTTTTGTAGTTGTTGTAAACAGACGTGGCAGTATGCCTCTAGGTCATAAGTATCAAGATTTAAGCGTAAATCAAATCCAACCTGCCACCAATTTTGTGAGTATGCCTAGGTGCAAAGAATATACAATATAAGACGAAAAGAAACACCATATCAGAGAAATGGTTTAAAGTTGATAATTACAGGATTTATAAGTTTTAGTGTAGTCTACAGAATCATAATTATCATAGAGTCATGCTCTAGCTCCTGATATTCCATGTTTGCTTGTTTCCATGGAACTTGTGGAAATTTTGTCTGTTCAGTTCACTTATGTAAACCCCTGTATTATTCAAGATTCTTCAAGTTTAATAAGAAAAATACTATAATATAAAACATATTTATTAATCAGTGAAGCCAAGAAGAAAACTGGTTTCCACAAGCGACATAGAAGACCCACCCAAAATGCAAACACACTGGAAGAACCGCACACGTAGCCTCAAAGGTAACGGTAGCTGACGGGGGCGGTGCCCAGACCTAATTGTTCTCTAAGTCCCTGACCCAAACCCCAGCTTCCCTCCATTTTGTAATGGCTGGCTTGGCCTTTCTGAGAGATCCCAGTACAGTGTGATATCTAGTGGTAATCAAGAAGTTGCTACTCTAGGCTCAGAATTAACCTTGTATGGGCTACATAGTGTATTGGTGTGTTATGCCCATTTGTCATAAATGATGCATGACTGCCAGTCTGGTAAGGCTGCTTGCCAAGGCTACATTCATGCAGTGTCAGCTTTATGGGTTGAGGATGGAGGCTCTTACATTGTGATGGCATCATGTACCAATGCAGTCCTTGGGAGATTATTACCAGCACTGCATCAATGCTTCATGACAAATGAACATAACAAAAAGCATTATGTAGCCCTTTGAAAGGCTTTATTATTCTGGCTTCCTACTGAACTGTAGCATTCTTGATGACCTCTAGGGTTGGTACCCAGTCCATGGTGTCCCAGACGTTTCAATTACATGTAGTTCCTTTTCTCAAACCTTCAACACCCGGCAACCGCCTCACGCTGCTCCCTGGTCATATTCACTTGCCCAATTCTCATTGCGTTGGACAGTTGCTACTCTGTATGGCATTTAGTTGCCTTATGTGGTCAGGCACTAACTAGCCATAGTGAGAGATGGCCTACTAGGCATGTTAATAAATAACCAAGCAGTCCGTGCTGTCTCATCTCTGTGCTACCTGCTGCGTGCAGCTGCCTCTATGAGTTAACAATGCCTCTAATCCTTCAATGAAGGCAGTATATATAATGGAACAGTTTAATTTCAAACTAGATTAATGAAAGTGTACCCATACCACTACTCTGCACATCATCTGACAACATCCTTGTTAGGGGAATCATAATGGAAGATAGAATAAGAATGGGAACAAATTATGAGAAAATTCTCAGGAGTTTTTCTAGATTGTCAACTCTTTTCAGTCATTTTACGGTATTACAAGGCAGTATTTGACAAAGAAAAGCATTATGTCTGTATATAAAATGACCCAAAAGAGGGCTTTTTTCGGAAAAGGTACAATGAGGATGGTTTTAGGTAAATGTAGAGTGCAGAGGGCTGGATTGTACACTTAGTAGTTAACCATTCATTTGTAAGTGGTTCCTTACATATGAATGAATATATATATTATATTGTGGTAAGGAATTGGTTATATAGTAAGGAATAGGATGTATATATGTTGTTTTTCCAGCATTCTGTGTCAGATGCTACTTGCCCTCTGTAGCAGAAATATTTCCAACTTCATGTCATCTTTAGTTTTATATCATAGAACAATATATGTTGAGATCTGTCTACAAGTTCAACAGTGTTTTATTCATTCTTGAAATTGTCAGAAACCTACAATGGGAATGACAATGTAGGTTGAATCAGTTCATTTTGGACATGGAAGTAGAAGGTTCACTGCAAATAAAACTAAGCCATGATTTCTTAGCTTCAATGTATCATAATCCAAATGCAGCAATGGTTTGTAGTTGTGTCTTAAATAACAGATTCAACTCATGAGGTGTGGCTGTCTGAGATTATATGGTTTAAGTTGGGCTGCTGAATTAGTTTTGCATACCCATCCTCGTGCGCTGCCCTACAACCAAAGAATGCAGTGTTCTATGCGCATTACGTGCATTGATAGGCACTTTTCTTTATTTCAGCAGAGGGGAGGGGATGAAAAACAGATTAATACCTTTTATTTCACCTAAATAGCCTCTTGAATAATAAACTTCTGCTGGTTCTAAACCTTTGGTATAGCAGTAGTCTATTGTAAATACTGTAGTACAGCTTTAATAACTGAATAGGGGCGCCTTCTACATACTCCTCGAACATTATAATACCTGTCCTATTATTTGAAAAATAAATGATGTTATTCCATTATGTCTTTTAAAAGTACAATAATTCAGACTTAAAACATATCCTATTCACTCAATAGGAAGTATTCTAAAACCACAATCCAATGAGTTAGATTATGATTGTTGAAATCTACTATAAACTGTAGAAACCCTTTCTGTTTATGCTTATGTACCTATGATATGAAAGACCAATCTCAAAATATATGATTCACTTTGCAGAGGTACTAGCATACAAGCGAAGAGGTGAATACTTTATTCGTATTCGCTTGACCTAATTTTGTTTCTCCGAAACATTAAACTGCATTTTCATTTCACATTGACTTATGTCAGTTAAAAAAACCAATGTCCATTACCGCTTGAAGAAACCCTCTAAGGGCCGCACAATGCCTCCAGCTTTATGTCCCTCTGTAGTAATGATGGAACAATGCAGTTCTAAATGCGCGTCCATCAGCACTCTACTGGTGCATCATGTTGACTCAGCGGACTGGAGGATTATCGATCCCATAGGGTCGGTATGATGCAGGAATGTAGCGGTGGTGAGTTGCTCCCTAGCTCAGCATTCAAGCATCAGTGATCAATGGGCATAATGCATTGACACACTATGCGGCCCTTACAGGGTTGAATTCCGTTGCTCCTTCAATAAAGCAGCACCTGGCAGGAACTAAAGTAAAACACAAGTTGACTGCATCTCTCTCCTCTGCTAGTTTCATTTCTCCGACATTACTTGTAGTGCATCCAGTCTCCACCGTTACAGCTATGTTCCCTTCAGTCTGTGCCCATTGTCTTTATTACGGTTGTCACTATATTCATTGTAGTGGAGTAACCCTTTAATAACTGCATTATGCTTTAAAGCACCATGCCCTTTGTCCTCATGATGCAGAAGTGCAGTCCTGGTGTGTGACTTATGAGTGCTACATTCATACTTAATATTGTCACTATGGGATCAATTATGCCGCCTGGGTTAGCAAGATGTATCAATGCAGTGTTCTTGAGTTACTCACCAGCACTGCATTGGTATCATGATGACATCTGTTGTTTAATGGCATGTAGTTATTGAAAGGTTACACTATCACTGCAAAGTTTGTCTAGTGCTGGTCACCTCCAAAAGGTTTTGGAATTTATTAGATATGTTTCCTTCAATGTCCATGTATGAGCATACAAACAGTATTAACTTATATGTAATGAAGAAGAAAGAAGAAAAAAACATCTTTAAAAGTAAAAACTCTTATCTAGACTATTTACATGGATTTAGTCACTTATGGTTAGAAAACTACATGTAAAGTCTTAAAGATAAGTGATATATAGAAGGTATATATATTTACCTACGTTTTGATCTTTTATGCCAATACAGATAGTATTACAACCTAATAAAGTAATTTTTATCATTTTTGCTTCTGTCCCTCTTACCCAGAGTAAACCTGTAGCATATTTATTTCTATAACCATCAGAGTATGATGCCAATGCTGTTTTGATCATTGAACTATTTTGTGTCATTCATTCGGAATAATCAGATCTTGATTCAGTACAATCTTAAATTCACAACTATGAAATTTTAAGGTAAAGGTACATAGTATTTAGCTCTAATATATATGAAAAAATAAATGCAGTGAGTATCGCACACATTTTTGGTTACTGCTAGAATGAAATACACCAATTGCTTTGCAGTGGAAATGTCATTTGTTAAGGTAGTAGTGCATACTATCATTTAAGTCGGCCTAATATGAATTTTTTTTTTAGCTTTGAAATATTTCTGAAAAAAAGAAATCCACTTTGATACCCAAGTTGTCTGTCTTTCAGCATTAGGTTTGGCACTGGCATGGCTTCAGTGGTTCAATCATTTTAACTTTCTCATTTCTGGTTGAATTATTGCTGGCTGTTGAATGTGTCTGGTTTGGACTTTTTCAGAGGCTCGTCAACACCGTGTGTCCACTGGTGAACTGGACACGCGAAAGAACACAAATTTGTCGCGGTCTAGGAGTGCACAGTCACTGAAGCAGTTACAGGACCCAACCGGTCATGATGACAAGTTGACTATCCTCACACAGATGTTCTGGATTGCAGTCTCGCTGCTCGAATCAGATTATGAACACGAGTTCCTCCTCGCTGTTCGATTGCTTGACAAGGTAGGACACTCAGTAGTTTTTTGAAGAATTTGAAAATTGCTTTTCCCTAAAAGTTCAGTTATAATGATTGATTGATTTGTTTAACGTCTTAAGGCCCATAGGTCCTCATGGGACTTGCTCAGTTATAAGCCTCACCCTTACTTTGGGTGGGAATTTATAAGCTGCACTGTGTAGTGCTGGTCTATCACATCCTGAGTTCAGGGTGATCCTATAAGCTGCACTTCAAGTCTGAAGTTGTAGGTAGTATTTTTATACGGTGATAGCACCTGTTCATGTGCAGCACTTTTCTTTAATGTATTTAGAATAAAGCAATATTGAAACAAAATCCAAATAAGGCCACACCAAAAAAATAAGTTGGTCTACGGATTTTGGTTTTGAAAAATTGGTGCGAGTGAGCGAATTCTTTTTTTTTAGAGAATTTTTTGGCGTCCAATGGATTCCTTTCTGGGAAATTGAGGCGAGCGAACAAATTTTTTTTTTTTTTTTTTAATTTTGCCAAACATTACAGAGAAAACTTGTAGAAACTGAAGCGAGCGAAATCCATAGAAAAGATTTTTTTTCAAAGAAAAAAAAATTGTATTTCTGAAAATGTGGAGAGGGCGATCTGTAGACCAACTTATTTTTTTTTGTGTGGCCTGAGCCATATAATGTGGTACAGTAATATGGCCATGATATATTCGCCATAAACCATAATACAATACTTTTCTACCTCACCATTATAGATTCTCAAGCACATCCAGCCTGACCGTCCTGAGTGTCGCGAGAAGCTAGACAAGATTCTCCAACAGATGATGTGGCCGAGCTTCCCTGGGGTGCAGGCTCTGCTGCTTAAAGGCTGCACATCACCTGTCACCGCAGAGCCCACGTGGAACCTGCTAGCCAAGCTTACCCTGTGTATCAATGCACCGGTCATCGACCCCTCCCAGTGTGTAGGTAAGTAGTACTGCCAACAGAAGGGTCACTGTAGGTGATCACGTTCATCTTAACACTTAGAGAGGGGCATAAAGCCTCAGTTTTCTTGATTATTCAAATGTATCTGCAAATGACAGCGACACTAACAGCAACCTCTTTTTTTATTGTCAGGTTTCCCATTGAACGTCATTGCTCTCCTGCCGTACCTAGTGGAGCATTATGAGGACAATAATAAAGTGTGTACAGAGGCTGCAGACCACATATCACAGGTATGGAACTTCTTGTCATTATAGAGGATCTCTTAATTTATTTCTTCTTGACTTTTTTCCTTAGATTATAGTCTCTTTATAATACAGGTTTCTCACTAGCCAGCTAAGAGTAAGTTATTCAAAGCTTTATTTTCTTTAGTGAGTCAGTTAAAAAATAAAAGATGTTTTGAGAAAATATCAGTTAAAATTCAGTGGGGACCTTTTTCTTCACAGCCAAATATATAGCCACATATACCGTAAATCCCTGGTTATAAGCCGGATTTTTTTCCTATTTTGGGCCCAAACCGGCTTCTACATTTTTTTCCCAAAGTCCCCCCCCCGGCTTATGACCGTTTTTTTTTTAAAAAAGTTTAAGTTATTTTTAACCAAATTTCAATAGAAATCAATAGAAAATAACAACTTAAAAACCAGAGACCCTCCATTACTTAAATATATACGATTTTAACCATACAAGTTCATTTCAGTGTGTTTTCTATAAGAAATCAATAAAATATTGATAGAAATATGGCTAATTTTCCTAAAAAATTGGTGAGATTTTTTTAGGGGGGTAACGGGGGGTCAAGGGGCTAAACTCACCCCCTGGCTTATGACCGGGGTTTTTGCAAAAGTCTAAAATGGACCAAAACCATCTTCTATATTTCTGCTGAACTCGCCCCCCGGCTTATGACCGGGTCCGGCTTGTGACCGGGGATTTACGGTAATTATGTAGATTTTGTTGATAATTGAGTACATTTACACTAAGAATTGTTAGTACTGGTACATGTATGTATCTCTGTCCTCTTGTCGTGAACACAGATGTGCATGGAACAGACTGGGAAGCTGGATAACCTGGCCACAGTGATGACACTGTACAGTCGCGGAGTGTTCGGCAAGGACAACTTCCAATGGACTAAGTGTGTTATTAAATACCTGTATGATGTCTACTCCAACCTCAGTGCCAACATGATCACCTTCCTTGTAGAGGTAAGAAGCAACATACTTAAAAATGGTGATGTATTCTCTTGTCATCCAATGTTTTATGCCATTGGTTCATTATGAACTTTGAGCTTGGTGCCTAAAGGCCTACCAATGAAAAGACCTGTAAATCTATTACATCAGATATTTTCTAGGAAGAGATGATTGTTTAACTTATCATTTTCCCCTGATTTTCACACAGGTTCTGGACAAGGGTCCTACGTCCACGCAATCTGCCGTCTTACAGATCCTGCACTGTATTATCCACTATATTGATGTTGTTTCGGCACCAACCCCTCTTCTTAATGCCGAGCTCTTCCGTGTTGTCTCTAAATATGTTGAGGTATGCTGCTCTTTTATTCATTGAGTGTATAGTGGTTCAATATGACATTTAAATTTTGTATAGAAGTTATTTGATATAACAAAAGACACCTAGTGTACACATACACCATGAAGGTGCCCTTATCAATATCAACATGTAAATATTTTAAACCAAAGAATATTTTGGTGATGTAACCCTAGGGCCCGTACTGGCGGGAGGCGGTGAAGATTCTAAAGTTGTGCGTGACGCGGTCGTCGACGCTCTCGGCCCCGCCCCCGTCCATGATGAACATGAGTATCTCCATCCTCGACGTCTCCCTGGTCAGCCTGCCCTCTCACACCTCCTTCGCTGAGGCTGAGGTCTCTTTCAAAAAGGAGCTGCCGGGTATGCATCTCTAGCTATTTCAAACATTAATGCACTCTGTCCATTTGTAGTCACATGCCATAAATGTAGTCATGGTGAGTCTGCTGGTTGGTACTGCTAACCACAGGGTATAGAGTGTGTATTTAATATGTACATCTTTAATCAAAGTCAACCAGTTATTGATACCATCTCTTTTTGGCTGTATTGCAGGTCGGACCATCGATTTTAGTTTTGATGTGAGTCAAGCCAAGATAATTGGTAAGAAGCACATGGACATGGCTTCAGAAGGTGAGACGTCAGAGAAGGACAAGGCGTCAGCCACATCAGACAAGGCGTCACAGATCACCACCACCACCACCTCCAGCAGCCAATCCAGTGGTGACATTATCGTCTTCGGTTGGCGCAAACCACAGTTATCACAGGTAACATTTTTTCATGTGTTTGATAATTTGCTGAAATTTCTTTGCCATCAATTGTCTTTTAATTTGGATGGCATTCATTAAATGTTCCCTTTTATGGGAGGTTTAAGCAGGTTGCTGGACCTTGAAGCATAACAGTGATTTGAGAATAGGTTTTCTGTTACCTTGGATTTACCACAAAATCTGATGGTAATCTGTATGTGTCTCTGTTGTTCTCCTTAACCACCTGTGTTACAATGGTTTTTTAATCTACCATTATCTAGGAGAGAATTGTTTATAAAGTATATGACCATGCTTACAGGCTCGGACTCGAGAACGTTTAGTCAACCTTCTAACTTCCTATGGCCAGCGTGTTGGTCTACCCAAGAGCCCCTCGGTAAGTCATTATCTGGCTATTTTTCACCCATTCACACCCTGCTCAGCTTTATATGATAGGAAACACATGATATCTCAGTGATGTACCTGTACACAAAGTCAGGCATTACCAATTTTAGTTTATTTAGTCAATATTTTGTTGTTCTATTGTTTTGTGTAATTTTTGTGGGCACAAGATACTGTTTGTGTTTTCATTTTTGCAGTCCAAAAATATTTCTCATGGTGAAACGAAGTGTTGTATACACTGTTGTCCAGTTTACAATTGTAGCACTTTTACTCTTGGTTGCTAAGAAAACATGTGCACATTGTATATCACGAATGATTTGCCAAAAATTGTCTCAGTTGAAATATTTTGATAAGTGTTCACTGTTAGTTTATTATCAACTATAGCTTATATGAGAAGTTGTAAATATCACTTCACCTGTCATGGCATGTTGCTTGGAAACAGGTCCTAAGCTGATACTAATGAAATGGGCATCATGTATCAGAAACAAAAACAGGAAATCATATATCCCATTTTGTGATTTTAATACTAAACTGTAAATATGCAGTTTTCTGCATGAGAAGATTATGTGCTGCAGGCTTCTCTCTATGCATTGAGTGTAGGGGCTGACTGGCGCAGCGAAATGTTAGATTAGAATAAGGTTCGCAGATCAAATATAAAGGCTGTGCGTTATGCTTTGACAGGAAAACAATATACCCAAGGTAACCATGGCAACCACACCGGACGGCGCTGCTTGAGTACAGCTGCTTGATGAGTCCCATACCTATTAACGCATAATAATCTTGGATGAAAATTCATCAGCATTTCTCTACCTGTCCCTCTCACTCCTGTATTCCTCCTCCTCTTACTCAGAAGATGCTGCTTCAATGAATGAGACAGTGAATGATGAAGGACTAAGTGTGTGTGAATAACAGAACAAAGGCAGATTGTGGCATGCTATATACACTCGTCTTGTAACCAGATCCATCACTGTTACGTTATTACTGTAAAATCTTCACCGGCATATAAGTCAACTCTGAGCTCAGGGTAATGATATATCCTGCACTGGCATCTGAAAATAGTGAGTTTAGCACTCACCCACATATAAACCACACTCTAAGTTCAAAACCACATGAACCACAATAACCTTCCACTTGGTGTAAAATGGCAGCTTATAGGCACTGTCGCAGGTTTTATGATATCTTTGTTGGAAACCAATTTTCTAACACGGATAGCTTTAACTGGCGGCATATATGTATTGAGCAAAATTTGGGGAATATTTTAAGCTAAACAACTGCAATGGATCTGATGAGACAGCGAGCACTATGGCGTGTGGAATGAAATGAGCAATATTGAGAGTGAGTGAAAAGAGTGAATAAGAAGGCAGGTAGTGGGTTATTTGATGGATGGCTTTGCTTCAAGAAGCAAGTTCCCTGACTGGTTAATTGCATCTTTTTTTACATGCTACATTGTTTGGTTGATAAGAGTTGTTTTGAATATATACTTTTGTGATCGTTTCAAGACTGAGGAATGAAGCTTTTTGATTGTGAGCACAGTCCCAATTTGTGTTCTTGATTCCTATATGACTCGGAACCTTAGGATTGTGAAGATAGATTCTATAATCTCACCCTGATCTGCCTGCAGTAGATTTTGGTTAAAAATCAAGGAGAGAAAAGCATCACAACACTACTCAAGTCTTGTATTATAAATTACACCTGGAAATATATAAAGTTTATATTCCAAAGGATAGTTACACAGTTAGACTCACACTGCTAAGTAAATAAACATAAATTCACCGTAGAATGTAGACTATGAAATCACATGCAGAACTATAGATTACAAGTAAATTTAGAGTAGAAAATCAGCAGGGCATTGGCCCATTAATGTAGTATATTTTCTATGTATTCATTAGAAAGTAATGCCATGTTTTTGTTTTTTTCAAAATCTCAAAAGAATTTCCCTTGTTTTAGAGAAAATATCCCAGGAGGTTAGAGTTTTGAATCCCAGTAGAATTAATTTGATTAAGGATGGGAAATACAACAAGAATTATGTGCATAGTATTATTAATGGCACGCTCTAAGAATTGAGTCTTATGTTAAGTCCCTGCATCAGCGGATTAAAACTGGTAGAGAGCTTGTTTGGTGCTTTGACTAAGTCATGTTGTGAAAACTTTGGTAATGGACTCTTCAACAAGATCGCAGCTCTTTTATGTGGAATTGTAATATTTGTGACTACTGATACACTGTTGTCCCTAGATGTGTGTGCATGTAAAAAAAAGCTTCATTTGAGAATCATGTGTACACACAACAAAATGATGAATGTATCAAAATTTGTTTCATGTGGTTGTAATGATAAGATTTAAAATGATAATTGGTTTCAGATTAGATGAATTACTATCTGAGATTTGACTGATATATTTAGAAACCAGGTGCTTTGCCATTACTTATACATAGAAAATTCTATAGCATGCATGATACTCTATGCTCATAAGGACTACAAAGTATTTAACTCAACCTCAGAGTCCTCAAGTGTAAAACAGCTAAACATTCATAAAATATTTGTTAGTATAGTTTGCCCCAAATTGCACTGTACTGGATAACAGATAATACATTACCGTGAATCACTGTCATCTATACCTACCGGGTAACAATTTTTCCTATCATATATTTAGGTGATCTTCAGCCAATCAAGCGACACGATTGAGCGACAGGCAAGCATGTGTTCAAGTAGCGAAGAGGCCTCCCTTGCTGAAGGTACATATCCAGCTCTTATCACTTTTTTTAGACAATGAAGAATCACCTGTATATACCTAAATGTTGCACTAGTATCAAGTTGATCATGTCAAATTCTCATCAGGTATTTTCACTGTAAGCATCAGTTGTTGGGGTATATGTAAAATGAGTGAAGATTAAGTGCTACATGTATCAGAAATTTCCATTTCAATACACTGTGCACTTGTCCTCATGGTGCATGAATGCAGGCCTAGTGAGTGAACCTTCATTGCTGCATTCAAGCATCAGGCCAGACCTATAGCTTTAACACGTTATTAGAGGTTGGCAGGATGTAGCAGCACAGTCTGTAATGGCAGATGTGACTTTAAATTTCCCCCTGTGGAGTGGGGACCTTCATGTGAGGGCATGGAGGAGCAGAATAACTTCATTGGGAGTCCACGAAAGAGGAATCCTCCTTCCATTCTACCAGTGGGCATACCAGATTAGTAAAAGGCGACAAACTTGGGGCTTGTTGTGGCTTGGGTTGAGCATGTAGGCAGTTGGTGTCCATATGCCCGGGCCCGGGCCTACATGCTTGTCTTTTGCCATGGGATTTACCCTCAGTGAACCATGTCTGAGTGATCAAAGGCCGTGGTTTGTCTGGCCCACCCCTCCTCATAGATGCGGTCATTCATCTCATAGATTCGGTCATTCATAGATTCAGTCACTGCTGTGTCGGGCAAGCAGCATATAAATGCCTGTCTAGCTGTTTGGACAAGCAGCTTTTAAAAACCTGTCCAAAAAAAAAGAAAGGACTTGATGTCCGCGAAACACATAAATTTCTGCTAAATTTTAAGTACTATTAGTGGACATAAAATCAACCAAACCAAACCAAGCCCCCAAATCAATTGATAATTAATTGAAATATCAATTAAAGATGAATGCATAAATCATTTAAACTCTTGCTGTGCTCTGCAGGTGATAAAATGGACGATGACAGTAGCGCCGACCAACAGTTCCAGGTCTTCAAAGACTTTGACTTCCTCGACATTGAACTTGATGAAATGGAGGTATGTCATGTTTTACTAAAGCATACTTGCCTTTGTATTATAGAAGTATACATGGAATTTATAATGTGTATTTGCCTGATCTCAGGGATTTTCAAAATCCAAACACCTATACATTCGTATACAAACCTCTATCCAATGGGTTCTCATTGAGCATTTCAGACATTTTGTGGCCAGTCACTTTCATCCCTGGAGTGATAATTGCCACTGTACTGATACAATCATCTATGATGTCGTTAACCATGGTACCAGTGAGCCAATATTATCTATAGACGAGCAGTGCAGTCATCTAAGAAAGGGTGGCAATCACTACATTAACATTTGTTTTACAGAGCGATGGAGTTGACAAATTTAACTGGGGCGTGAAGCGTCACTCGCCCAGTCTAGAGGAAGTAGAAGGTACCAACGAGATGAACCGTAGTGCCGCCGGCAGTCTCAAGGAGGATTCTTCAGATGATGAGGTAAAACTGTTTTATTTTGCCTTCTATACAAGCTGTCTGGATGTTAATTACAGATTAACATTTTTTTTTTTTTAATATTTCGAAAAGTGTCATGCCCACGGATGAAAAAGAAAAAGGAACAGTAAAATAGGAAAGTTTTAGTGTACAAAGTATTTCTGTCTAATCAAATATTACTACATTGAAGTCTATCATTTTGTGAATTTCTCCACTGGGTGTCCAATCCACAGGAGTACACATCAAGCATAAACTCCACTTCTAGCGTCAGCTCCTCTTACTCGCGTGGTAAACCTGCTGCCATCCGCTATGGGCAAGTACATAATGACCCAGGGAGCATGAAGAGAGCAACACAGTAGTAACTAACTTAAGCACGAGTAACTCCGATTTAAAAATAAGTCCCACCACCCGCGACAACAAGGCATGGCCCTGAGCTTGACATCATGCCCTCAGCCCCTGCTGATCCCATATCAACTATATGGAACCCTGTGATATTCATTGAGCCCAGTATTAATTAATTCATTTGAAAAATGTATGTAGAGGAAGGCAGGGGAAGAGGAATGTTATTTTTGTGACATGTATGAAATAATCAATCCTGTTGAAAATTCCTGCTATTTCTATACAGTTTCTAGGATAAGAAAGAATAAGAACCTTTATAGTTTTGGAAATCTGCTGTTATCTTGATTTATAAAGTGGCCCATGTGTTATGTCCGACAGTTTATACCGGTAGTGAGGTTAAATCCTGCTTTTCCTCTCATCAGGGAATTGTGCAGGTTATAGCCGAGATAAATCTCAAGGAATTAAATCCGGTTATCACGTATCTATGCTTTGTCAAAATGATAGATGTGTTTCTATTACTAAGTGCTTCTTCGGACAATGGTGTGCGATTTCAAAACTGTTTAGACAATTTATTAGCATTATATGAGCAAATACATTGCTTGAGCTAGACAAGGGTTGTGGTGCTACCATGGGAGGGAGTGCATCAAACATACCGGTAGTAATAGAGTTAGATCATTGTGAAGGGTAGTGATCAGTTTGTCTTCAACTCAACTATTTAAAATCGTGAGATCTCAAACCAGAGAAGTCAACCAAAGACATCATCATGGAAGCTCCAACAAGGTTTTCCTACAAGTGGACAAAGTAACCCGTGATAAGCTCAAGTCATGAACCAACTCCTCTTTAATTTAGTTTGTTGTTATTACCTTTAATGAAGTTAAGCATATAGATTGTACTGTAATTTACAATGAGATCAAGGATGATATAGCTGGATAATGCTGGGTCGGTGTTAAATGTAAGTCCTATATCCATGTACTAATAAGATCCATGCCCCCGCTAAGCCTGCCTCGCCTTGCTTCTCGTTCCCCTAGGAGCGAGCCCCAAGCGTTAGCCCAATGGAGGAATATCCGCTGGACCTGGCCACGTCGTCCACCATAACATTACAAAATACTGTAATGCTTGACCCCACCGCCAGGCAGCGCTCCAGTCCACTGTCAGGCTCCTCGTAAGTGCATGTAGTAGTGTTGTGTATATACGGGGACTCAAGGTATATATAAAAGTAAGCTGATAGATATACGCTTAAGCTCTGTACAGAGTGGCCTAGTGTAAGCGTATACAATGAAGTCATGTAGACATGCCGGGAGGAGCATGTTGTAATAGTGCATGGTAAATAACACTTAAATGTTAAAATTGAATATATCCAACCTATCTGAAATCATTCAAAAATTGTTCTGAAAAAAAAACAACTTCAAACAAACTTTTGAAAAGTTACGATCAGGAAATGGAACCATTAAGCTAAAAACATACAATGCCTCATGTTCATAAATATATGTCAACATAAACGAAGAACAAAAAATTATATTTGACCATGCAGACGCCATAGGTGCACTGTGTGTTGTCTGCATATGAAAATAATCACATTCATTACATGCCATACAAATAGATCAAAGGATACAAATGCTAACAGAGTTCTATAACAATGTAACACTTTACATTCAGGCATAGCATCCACAGTGGAGGTAGTGATGCTGACATGACGGACCTCAGCCCATGCCATGCCTCGCCAAACTTCTCCAACATGGCCGTCCTTTGTATCCAAGGTGACGAGATTGAAGATATCTGGAGAAGTCATGTAAACCGGGTGATGACCGACTCAACTGCTACCTATGCTGTTAACACGTTCCACCTATTCGCGCGTCTGCTGCAGGAGACCCAGCGTAAACTACAGACACTGACAAAGGAAGCCTGCTACTTCTTGTCTAAAACAGATTCAGTGCGTGGACTCGCGCACCAGCTTGGTATCCTTGTACATGTATCATATTCTCAGGATATTCTCATGTATAATTTGTAGGCATAATTCTCTGATTAAAGCCTGCCTTGCTTTCTTAAAGTTTAATTCACTATGCATCATGCAGTGTGTATATGGAAAATCTAGTTCCATATTTAATTAGAACAAGACTGCCAAACCCCTAGCCCCCAAACCCCATATCATCTTTCTAAGATTGTTTTCCAAAGGAAAGAGCTATTTAAGATAAGAAAGATTTTCAGCTGAACTTCTTCACTTTCTTTCTAAGCCCTCTGATCCAAGTCATATGCCCTATAACCATCCTACACCAAGTTATCGCCCTAAGTGTTGGTGTTCCCTTTTTCTGTTTTTTTTTCTTGTGTTCTCTGTAGCACATGATGTTCACACCTTAGACTATGTTTGGTCTGTAATCCTTAACCGCTCACAGCCTCGGTGCTGGAACTGATGGGTACAGATCTGGAGTGTCCGCTCGTCTATGCAGACGTAGAAACTGTAAGTACCTTAATCCTCTTAGTCTTGGATTAAACCTGTATGGGTAGTATAATTCTTAGTATGCTTTGTGTCGACAATACAGGAGAGGTACAGTCCCATCAGATACGGTCTTTGTGAAAACATGCCGGACACCGCCTATAGCCGGCTAAAGGTCCAGCAGAAATTGACAGAGTGCTGGACCAAATGTCTGGCTGTAATCTACTGACCTTGAGCTACATGCCAGTTTTTTACGGCTTTCAAATCGGACCATTATCAAGATTTTTACAGTGTAAAACAAAAAGCATAACCATTTTTTTCTGAAATTTCCCTCAGTACATTATTAATGCTAATGAATTGAATAATAACAATGTATAATCTTGCTGTGTAATATATCTGTTCAAACAGTAAATGCCCGAGGTACTCATTATGGTTCGGTCCTGCAAAAGTTGAACCGGGCCTGCAGAATTCAAAATCTGCAGGACCGATTGTCCTGCATGGTGAAAAACTTTTCACAAAGACTGGAGATAGGCCTAATGCATTAATGCAGTGGCAGTAAGTTACGTGCTAGCACTGCATTGGTGCATCATGATGACAACACAAGCTCAAAGAAACACTAATATACTGTAAGTAAAACAACTCAGTGGTCTGGTGTCAACCACTCTGCCACAAATTATGATGTACACACCTTGTCATATGACGTCTTCTTTAATAAGTATTCCATAAATGTGATACAGATTGTTCCTTCTCCGTTTGCCTCCTCAGCTGACTGCATGTAAGATGATTGAGCGTCACAAGTTTAGCATTCTAGAAATACACGAGAGTTATGAAACTTATCTTCTGCGCAAAGAGCAGGCCAATGAGGTGAGTTAGACTTTGTTCTTTTTAGATATAACATTAGTTGACCAGTCACAGAGTTCCCATCAGTCAGTTAAATGTCAGCTAAAGCGATTTTTCTTTAAGGTCATATATCAGTTAAAAACGAGGTAAAAATAGATGTTGAGAGATATGTTGAGTAATAAAGGGTCAGTTAAAAGTTGGTTATTAAGTTGGTTTGACAGATTTAGGGGTTGGACATGATTTGATAACAGGGGATGGTAAAATGTCACATGTAATACAATAGTAATTTATTCCCCTCGCTTACATGCAGTATTCTATATGACAGACATTTTATTTCCTTGTGTGTCCACTTTGTTTATCCCAACCAGTGTCTAGACGGCCTGAAGTCATCTGTCAAATACCAGTCCCTGGGTGACGGAACGTTTATACCGGACTTCTGTGGAGATGAGCAGGTACAAATCCCCTACATCTATACACATTCCTGAACAGTAATTGCTGAATAGAAATGAAATTGGTTAATAAAATTGAAATGCATTTCAATATTAACCCTCAAAAGGCTGTTAGTGCATTAATGCATGATGCCCATTGGTTGCCATGATGCATAGATGTAGTCTTGGCGAGTTACTTGCCAGGGGTGCATTCATGATTCATGCCGAGCATACAGAGTACCGTAATCTCCCGCGTATAAGGTGCAGCCCGCGTATAAGGCGCACCTAGAGTTTTGGAAAATTCTCAAAAAAATGAAAAATTCATAACTTTGGTTCTACTGAATGAATTTTCAAAATTCAAAAACCTATGGATAGCTTGTCCTATTATGACCAAGGGGGCATGTAAGATATCAAAAGAAAGGTCTTGGTGTCCCCCTTGTGGATCCAATGAGAACTAAAACCCCCGTATAAGACGCGCCTTATACGCGGGAGATTACGGTATATATATATACTGTCCTGGAGGGTCGTTATGGTGCACCAATGAAGTGCTGGTAAACAGACTCACCAGCGCTTCTTTGATACATCTTGCTAACCAGTTGGCATGCTGCACTGCCTGCGTAAATGGCACTTAAAAGGTTTCTGAGTTGCAAATTCTTATGACATACATTCATAACATATTGGTGTCTTGTTACTTGTGTTGCAGAAAGTGGAGCTGTGTCGGTGCCTGTACAAGCTCCATTTCCAAGTGCTCCAACTCTTTGAAGGATATTCCAAACTGGTCGACAGTCTGGCACAAGCCACCAAGCCACCACAGGTGTGTAGAGTAGGCTTCATGTCATACATTCACTGGGACATTTTATTGTATGCAATCAAAAGAAGAAGAAAACGTCCTAAAAATCACCAAGAGCTTCACAGTTTTCATGCATTTGGACATTTGTTAGGGGTCTGCATGTTGTAACAATGCAGCCCCCAGCTTGTCACTAGATTCCTTTATATCTATGCTAGATTATTGCATTAAGACAAAAAAAAATTATCCATTTAAGTTAACATTTTTACCATATATCTCTACAGGTGGTGGACCTATCAGAGGAGGTGATGTCCCTACATGAGGACTTACAGCGTGCCCAAGCTGAGGTGGATGCCGACCAGGAGGCCTTGTCCTACATTGTCGATGTCAACACGCTGTCACGAGACGACGCTGAGAAGCTACTCATTGACTCAATCACCAGTCGGCAGTTTGTCAAGGCTGTTGTAGCCATGCGCAATCTGAGGTATGCTTTCTTTTTTTTTCCTGTCTTTACTTGGTCACACAGACACATGGGAATCTCCCCCTTAAGTTTGTACTTTCACAGACATCCACCATGAGAAGCATTAACATTTTATGGGGCTAGCTTGGTTGAAAACAACAAATTTTAGGGAAATATTTTTCTAAGAACAATACAAAAAATAAAAGTGGTGTGAGGAATTAGTTCAAGATCATTCAATTGAGAAATTATGTGAGGTTAAAATTGTTGATATTTTCTTTCAGGCCCCTATTCCCAGGTGATATGTTTGGAGTGAATCCAACAGATGAAGTAGAAGGACTGCTCTTCATCTATTGTAAACACCAAGCAGAGGCAAAGCCAGGTAAGTGGGATGGATCAGCCTTTTCAGATCATGCCTCAAAGTTCATGTTTAATCCTCAAGGTCCACCAATGCTGAACCTTTAACCTCTGGATTGGCATGAATGCAGAATTGAAGCTGTTAACAAAGAACTGTGTGCAGTACACAATCTTTATCATAATCTGTATGTTTTGGTGACCGCCACAGATGAGTTTACTTTGAGATACTAGGTCAGGCTTTAGAAATGAATACGAGTGACAAATGATAGGGTGGATAGTGATAACTGGGCATGTAGAAATATAATATCCATTTAATAAAACTGATGACCTTTGTAACACCAATATCTGCCTGTGCACAGGTGTTGTAGCCATCACCAAGTCCAACCATGACTTGTCAGAGGTGTGTACACGACTCATGGACATCAAGGTACAGCTGTCAGTCGTCATTGCACAGATAGAGCAACAAGCAATCACACCGACCGCCAAAATAGAACATGAGACATTGATGAAGCTACCAGAATCCAGCACGCTGTGAGCTTACAGCATCACATCTGGTGGAATACACCTACAACACTCGACATGTATGCCAAGGTAATACCAGAGATGCCACTTTTCCCATATTTGTAGGAATTATTTATTTTACCCTAGGATTTATTTGTTGTATTATATGACTTCCATGAAAAAAAAACAAGGATTGAGAGACATGGTCATATTTCTTCTGTTTTGTTAGCTCAGTGAGTGGCATCTCTGACCATTTGTGTTTGATATATTATGATATAGTCACATTGTACATGATCCAGTTAGCACAACCACCTCAGATTCATTTTTGAATTCAGTGCATACATTAATATTGTACATGTATGTGTATTGCGGTAAGTAAAATTAGTATTCAAGCAACATAAGTAAAAACACTGTTAAGTATCTACGGATGCACTTACAAATACATCGACTCCCAGGGCATGCAAAGACTTCAAACTTGCATTCCTCAGTACTGAAAATACACTATCTTAAAAAAAAACTTTTTTTTATTAAACTCTGATGCAATATCATAGTGAACAATATCATAGGGACTTTTGATAAATCTGTGGATATTTCAGAAAAAAAATGTGATAAATTACATAATGCATTTACATACATGATGCTGAATCTGCACATCCTTTTTTCTTCTCATTAACTCGAAAAGCAAGTTATAGAAGACAAGGATGGGTCCCTCATTTTCAGTCATTTTGGTGGTGCGAATAAGTTTCAGAAAAGATAGAAATTTTATGTATAAGGGGCAGAATTAGTTCAGGAATTTGTAGTCTTATTGAAGGAGGAGGTGTAGGGGTCTTGTAGGAAAAGGCTATTCACTACCAAATTTTCTAAATTTTAAGAAATTTTCAATGTTGTATACATTCACTTGCTCAGCAGTCATAAGACGCTTTTCCGTACCATATAGAGAATGTACTGGAATGGATCAGCTTTCCCGCCCTTTTTGCAAGTGTGGTGTGAATATGGTAGTTTTGGCTGGAGTTTTGCAAATAGTGAAAGTACCATAGACTTTGTGGTGGCCACCTGGTGTGTAAAACATTTATTTCACTGGGAGAGGGGTGGTTGGTGGTGCGAATAATGAACTGGGTGAGTTCATTCCACAGGAATAAGGAGTGGTTATGTTGATCTTTCATTTGCTTTTGATTGCTTTTCGAGTTACGAGCAATTTACATTGCTGCATTATATTTTTAATGTCAATCTATAGTGGGTGTCTGGCAACAGAAATTATTATTCAAGCAATTGAATGAACCTATTCTTGGATGTACAATAGCTGGTGTAATATATACTTTGTATCCACAAAATGTAATCTTGAAATGTCAAAGATGACTTAATATGTAAGACCTTGATCAAGTTGAGTTTATGATGGCATATGTGTCGCTTTTACATAAAAAAGGCTAAAAATCAATTTTCGCACACTTAGTTTAAACCTTCACTTGCTGCATGATGCCTCAGGTAAATCTGTTTACCCTAATACCGCACATATAAGCCCCAACCTATAAGCGAGTGTAAGCCCATGTGCACCTTATATGTCCTCTCAAATGGGTCGAATTGCCCTATACTAGAGGCAGGGTTGAAATGCATAGCACTAAACTGGTCCGAATCAAGCCTCATCTGCACATTATTAGTATCCATCAAAGTCAGGGAGCACCTTTTACTTGGGTTCTCCTTATATGCGAGGTACTACCTTGCGGCATTTGAAGGATTTAGTAACACACATGATCCACGCAGCAGAAACTAGTCCTCTGTACCCAATAGTAAAACTTGCCATGTCTGATCTCAGTCACTATTAGTATTACATGTATTGGGATGTGGATTCTTTACTCCTTAGACCAGTCTGTAAAATAGAATGAAAGCTGTGACTTTTCTAATCTGGTAATGTTTTACCGTAGCACCACCACATTAAAAGGTTACACACCCTGTTTAACCTCAGAGAGACACTCACACACTAGGTAGTATAATGTATATATAACACAGAGAGATGCCCATGTAGATCCAACCTGAGTCAGGCTCTAGGAGTTCAGCCTCTTCACTTATATATACCATAGACTTGTTCGATTCTATGCTTACATATCAAATTTCATTTTTTTTCAAAGAAGCTATTAAGAGAAATGAAATTCGCAAATGTATTTTATTGTTGTGTGCAGACATTGCTCGTAGCAGGGCTATGTGTGAATGTCTGTGTATAGAACTTTAACTCTATCAGCGCTTTATCAGCCGCCTGATGCCTCCGGGTTCATATACCTTGGTCATCAAAATTAAGCGATACAATGCTAGCGAACCTATTCACCATTACTCCATTGGTGCATCAAAGTGACCCTTTGAGAGTGTATCCACATAGGGTGGACATTATGTATGAAAGCAGCCCTGGCACATCAATCACTAGGACTGCTTTCATGCATCATGATGACCAATGGGCAGGGTGTATAAGGAGAATATGTGGCCCATAAAGCGCTTGGTAAGTCGGTAGTATTTTAGTAGTCTACTCTGACTGTCACTTGGCTGGACTCAAGTGAATGTTGATATGTTAGAAGGAAAGCAATGTGAAATCATACTGGTGTGTGATTTAAGTAGTGAAAAGGGTTTAGTGTTAAACCTAAGTTTGGATAATGTTCATATGTTAGAAGTGTGTAGAACTGCTGATTTTGTCCCATGTGATTCACTAGAAGTCTACCCTTTATAATGCGTGTATACACTATATAATCCTAGTTTGTATATAAATGTGCTATTATTATGAATCACAGACACAGTTTAACATTACCTGACTGAAGGTCAGTTTGTCTACAAAGGCCACAGGAGTACACTTATATTGAACGGAAATGTTCTTTTTGAAGTACATGTACCTTGACTTTGAGTGCTTACTTCCTTGGGAGCAGGGGTGGGGGGGGGGGTTATTGAATTTGTACTTGTTAAAATTTGTAAAAATGGATTGAATTATATGTGTGCCATACATTCTGTCAGTCT
Organism: Acholoe squamosa; assembly: GCA_949317995.1. Lineage (NCBI taxonomy): Eukaryota > Metazoa > Annelida > Polychaeta > Phyllodocida > Polynoidae > Acholoe > Acholoe squamosa. The sequence goes on from OX439042.1 coordinate 14,936,372, forward strand.
TGATGTACATGATTAGCAGTTGATGTCAAGGGTTATGTCTTTTTTTACTTAATTCTGATCACAGCATTTTACACTTCCTTCACATGTGATTGACGTACAGAGTAACCCTCTAGGGGTTTAACTAATGTAATTCTGGCGTAAGAAAATATTAGTAGAGGTGTAATATTAAATTGGTGTACATCAAAGGTCATGTACATCCTTACAACGATGAAAGGAATAAAATGAAAACTTTGCAGTTTTTGCGTTTTATCTTTGCTCTGTATCGATTTTATTGACAAGGGGAGATGGGATTGGGAATGTGGGATGGGTGTGTGTGTGTGTTGGGGGGGGGTCTTTCCAGGTGGAGATATCGTGTGCACTTGGGTGGGACCATGTGCCTCATCGCAGTGTAGGTATATTGAAAGAGATTCCAGAACATTTGTGGATTTCATATCTTATTTAAAAAATGACAAAGGAAGAGCTCTCTGAGGACTCTCTAGAACACAGAATCGGTTCATAGCAATATCACATAGCTGCACTGATCTTCAACATAATAGCATCAATACGATAAATAACCTTTTAGGAATTCTGAATTTGGGGTTTTTATTCAGCCTGATAACAGGAGACTACACTGATTACCGGGGTATTATGGTAAAGATGAAAAAGCTAAAGCCGGGTATTATTGATGATATTATTGTCCACATCATCCATAGTGTTTCGTTCATGTGCTTTGGTTCCCAATGAATCAGGGTCTTTTACTTCAATACCTGATGCTGTGTTTTCACCTTCATCATAAACACCCTTCTTTGTGTTTCTTCTGATGAAGAACCAAGTGAGGAATGCACAGAAGCTACTGATTGTGACAAAAGCCACTGTCACCCCGTGCCTTAAAAAGCGGTACTTGTTGGTGTCGTAGAAGAGACAGTTACCTCTATGGCCACAGTTTTTGCTCCACACGAGGCATGTTGTGTCAATCAGAGTCCCAAAGAAGATGGGTCCAGGGATAGCAACTGGAAGTTTAGAGGAAACAGAGAAAACAAATTTCAATCAATGTAAATTCTTATTGTATTTGGTAATAAACTACCCTACTTGGTAAAATAAAAAAACTCATTTTTATAACGCTTAGGAACGTTTGGGGGAAAAAATGAGTAAAAGGATGTCTATAAAAGACGTTTTTCTTACATTTACTAAATGTTTTAACATTTTCTAACGTTCTTCAGGTAGCTTTTACCCAAAGTATTATGAGATGACATGTAGGCTATACTTACCAAGAAGGTTTACTATGAATGATTGAAATCCCAATGCAAAGGTTCGCAGCTCCGGATCAACAACACTGTAGTAAATAAAGTACAATTTACAGATGCTTATTAAGTTATATATGTAGCAAAATATGACTTTGATTGCATAACCCCAGTAAAAGAAAAGGAAAAAAATTGGAAAAAATTATGAATGATTTTGGACCATTATTAATTGGTACGATTCAACCAGTTTAATTGTGATGAGTGGATTGATGACTTACTGGAGTAACGCCGAGTAACTTACCGTAGGCCAACTATGGTGGATGGAACACTGCCAAGAGACCCTATCAGGGTGAGAAGGAACATCGCAGTAGCGTATGCATAGATGGTTTTACAACGTGGGTTACAGGTTCCACGTCTCGTAGTCTCCATGGGACTAGTTAGGCAAGAACAATTTGAGAAACTCCAAGACTGAAAATAATCGGTGTAACACTGTAACAGTGGTTAATTTTACAGTACTTTCAATGATACTAGTATAGAATCTTGAAAGATTAACTATAAAATCATATTTCAGCAAGAAATAATGATACCTAAAATCTCTATTTAGTGCACCTGCCCTATTGCACTCCAGCCTATGATTCAACCTGAATTTATCTTAGACCTGCGCTCAATGAAGCCTATAGAGAATTACCAATTTTAAAATCCCTTTCTAGTCTGCTCTAAAACGGACCAGGGCGTGGTAACATGAAAATAACTGACATATCATTCTATAAGCCGTTATTCAAAGAAGTAACCCACTTGTTTTTAGGCCCCTATGTTCTCCAAACATTTCTTTTAAAAGTCAAAGCATGTACTCAAACCATGAACTTAAATCCTTTAAAATTAGCTATGAAAAAAGAGTTTTATTTTAGGTTAAAAGCGTAATGGTAACATAAGAACATGTAACATGTTCAAAAACGTTGAAAAACGTACGTTTTTATGATGTTCAAAAGGCTTTTTATAACAGAAAGAAGTGTTTTTTTACAGACGTTTTTTTACCTTAAGAAATTCAAATGTTTGCGAATGTTAAGATCCAGATATTCTACCCTCCTTACCCCATTTACTGATTGGCATCCAGCATGGCAGGGTGAGAGGAAGGTCTGTGAACCTCCAGGAGATCTCTCTCCACACACAGGGAGGTACAAACCCTGTGGACAGGTGCAGTTCTATGCACATGGAAGGTCAACGTCTGTCCTAAAAAAAAGACAAGGTTTTCAAAGAAATACTTATGGATATGAATAGCAGGAATTAGATCCAGATGTCACCCTTCAACGATCGCAACAAAAGTAATGGGTGTTTTTAGACATGTCCATGAAGAAAATAAACTAGAAAATCAATTATTTGTATACTTGGTATAAAAAAAATCATAATGTTGGTAATGAAGTCAGATATAAATAGCCTAAATTTTCCTTCAATTCGCAAATCAATTAATTCCTATCAATCAAAATATATCAGCTATTCTGAAAAAGTCTAAAGCTCTCTACCCGGCACCTGAAAATTACCTTGATGCATTTTTAGCACTCTGTAATGAGAAACCATGTGGCATGGAATTTACATCCTGATCACCCCATTTGGGAAAAGAAACTCTTTTTTTATTGTCAAAAAGTTCTTTTTATGTACCTAATTTCTACAAACATTTGTTTTGGATGCTAAAAAATTATGTCAAAACCTATACTCAAAAATGTTTCAATTTTAGCTAAAAAAACATAATTTTGATGTAAGAAAGTAACTAGCAAACGTTTTTGCAAACATTGAAAAATGAACACTAAGAAATTTGTAAGGTGCGTTGAAAAACCTTTTTCCTCAATGTAAGGAAAACGTTTTCAGCAAACTAATCTAAATCAAAAAGCTGTTATCTAAACGTTTAAAAAAAGACTACGTTTTTTTCCAAGGGGGAGTATGTCAATAACTTAAAGAGATCTTCATTTTACTTACAGTCCTTCATCATAGCGCTGACCCGCAAGGTCCACCTGGTCACAAGCGAAGAGCATCAAACAAACAATACCTATTATGATAGCCAAATGTGCGATGAAGACCATCATTGCCTTGCCTTGAACATGAAGTTTGAGTTTGTGCACAATTATTCCTGCCAGAACAGTCCCAATAACAGCTGGTAGTGGGCCAGAAATACCTGTTTAAAAACATTTGTGACACAATCTGCGAAAAGGGCCCTTAGTGCAGGGTGCTTTAAGGTCCCTATTCCCAGTCCATGTCACATTTGGTGTCATGTAATAGCAATCTCCATTGTACCGTTTTTAAATCAGCTAATCTCCATTCTCTCCCTTATAATAGCATGTGTCTCATCCAATGTGTCAGAATCTATGCAATTGATACATAGGCCATACAAAATAAGCTCCCTTGAAAACGGGGCTCTTTTAAATGGGGTGAATTTCCATATAAATGCTCGTCACATCTCTACCCACTTGTTAGAAAAAAAATTAACGTGAAAAAGCTGGTGTTTTTTCTTAATGTAAAGAAACTTCAAAATATTTATAAACGTTTTATTTCTAGGTTAAAATGACATACAAACGTTCGGCAACGTTGGGAAAACGATATTTTTACCCAAATCTTTTCCAAGTGTTTTTTTTTGTTTGTTTTTTAAAGATGTTTTATGTCATTTGGGTAATATACCTGTTATGATGTTAGCAGTGGAGGCTGGCTGCAAGAAGTAGGTCTCAAGGTACCGTGTCATGTTCATAGCAATACCAAGGAACATCCCCCGGAAGACATTATTTAGCAGGTTTGTGACATACTCCGGCCTCGAGAATATTCTAATTAGGCACTTGGGGAATTCTGAAAGATATCTCCCAAAGTAAATTCATCTGCAAGATGTGATCAATCACACGTTGATATCCGAAATCTGGGTATGAGAAGAGACATATCTTAACACAGAAGGGAGAGATACTACTTCGAATGTGTTAATATCAAAGAGAAATACTTAAGCCTAGCTAACCAATCCATCATGAGGTGGGGTTACTAAAAACTTATTTAATTAATAATTTGAATTGTGCAAAAATGTGACCCACAGACTCAATTTAATATATTTGTAATGATTCAAGTAATCCTACCTTTAATTGCTTTCCATATCATACTCAGTACTTCACCAGATGTATGCCTTTTATCAGCCTGAGGGACTGAGTGTTGTGATTCTTTCTTTTCAATGTTGTTATTACTGCGCCTCTTTTGTATATAGTACTCTGGAAAGTGCTTGGGGAAGAAGAAGAGTGTGCCGGAGAATATGATCATGAAACATGGGAATACTGTGTATCCCAACCACCAGGCACCAATGAAGCCTGGGTCTGTACTCTCCAAGTCAGATGCTGTGTTGCAAAATCCAGAGGAAGAAAAAATGGTAACCTCTCTGAATTCTACATGTATATGTAGGCTACATGTAGACCTATACATTATGTATCAATAATATCATGCTCTATGGGTCTAAGATGCTGCTATAACACAATATCTCATGTTGAACTCATGTTAAAAACCGTTATATTATTAAGTTGAACAGGTTTTCTTAATGAACAAAAAGGTCTTTAACGTAAACTATCTTTTTTTATCAGCATCTTCTTTTCACCCAAAGCTAATGAAAATGTTTGTAAACGTTGAAAATACGTTGTCCTTTTGCCAAGTGGGATGGTTCTCTTTCACAATCTAGGTTGGGTAAGCTAAAGAACACCCTTTTTAGGCTTAAGCAGATATACAGAAGTTCACATGTGCCCATTTACACAGATCTATGCAATTTCAATGATATAGCAAGGGCAATAATCACAGCTAACATTTCATGTTTTCAGGAAAACTGGTTGCCAACGCAGCCATCAGAAACCCAACCACAGGCCCCAAAGGGAAACATGCAGTTACAAATCCTGAAAAAAAAAGATAAATAAACACTTTGGTGAATACAGAAATATTTCTGAGAAGCTAAAATCAAGTACTACAGATAGCGTGGTAGTATAACTATAATGATTTAATAGTGGGATCAAGTTCGATGGATATTAGACTCGAAAAATGGCAATCCAACGAGGTAAAGTGATGTACATATGTTCCTCCTAAGTAATAATGTATACAAATAATTTACAAAAAAATAACCACTTGGCACAAAAAAAATGTTTTGAACGTAAGAAAGTTTGTTTTAAACGTTCAAATCACACATCAAAACGTGTACTCCAAAGAAACTTTTTTAATGTTCTATAAAAACGGTTATTTCTGGGTTGAAAAACATAAGTTTGACATTACAGACATAACATACTTTTGACATACGTTCAAAACATTGACATTTTAAAGAAAATTAAACGTTTCAAAGTAAGAAAAACGTTTTTCACGACCATTTTTACCTGAAACTTTTTCAAACATTAAAAACGTGGGTATATAGAAACACCGAACAATCTGGCATAAGTGTATATGATTATCATACAGTCCAACTGTAATTATCCCTATAAAAAGCTATTCTAACTCACATAATTACCCAAATACAAGCTCGCATTTTCACGTTTTACATTTTCATCAATGTAACTGACTGCCATGACCTGAAGTCCTGAACCACCAAACCCCGTCAAAATGGCAGCACAGACGAACATGAGGAACGCAGAATGGTTATTTTCAACCAAATGTGTTTCTGCTTTGTGGCAGGTGATTCTGCTAGCATTGACTTGGCTCTGATCACAGACAAGACCCTCAGATTTTTTACTGGTGATATTCTCTTTTGCGCCAAATGCAAAGTAGGGAATTGCATACATGAAGCATCCAGAGGCTAGTATCATTAGTGATATGCTGAGCATCCTGGGCTTGTGGGCCTTTGCAGCAAAGAAGCCAATGATGAGGACAACAACTACTTCAACAGCATCATTAATGCTGTTCAAAGACCCAATCTGTTGGCTGGATAGACCAAACCGTTTCTCCAAGGTGCGCATCATGCCAACAGCATATGTGTAGATGCAAAGCTGAAATAAGAATATATCTTTAAGAATAATAATCCTTCCTTTTATCTATCTATCTATCTATCTATCTATCTATCTATCTATCTATCTATCTATCTATCCATACACGTCTCGACAAAGAGAGAGAGAGAGAGAGAGAGAGAGAGAGAGAGAGAGAGAGAGAGAGAGAGAGAGAGATGGACAGTCTTAGAAACTATACACCTGGTTTCCATCATCCATCTGATTCAAAATACAACCTTTCTAACGCTAAATCCATTTGAAAAAAAAAGAAAAACATAACGCAATATGGCTTGGGCGAAATGTAAAAATGAACTTTGAGAACCTTGAACAACATAGCGATGGCCAGATTGGTGGTGAAGGCCTTAGTGTTGGCCAGACACTGGAGGGGCTGGGGGTGACAGTCACCCACCCCATACACTGCCTTCTGCTCCTCCTTCATCTTCAAGGATTGACTCATTCTGTAATATAAAATTATAGCTTTACAATGTTAGTATTGATAACATTGACTATATAACAGTTTAGTAATTAGCTGATGTGAAAGGCAGCTCTCAAGATTTTTTTCCATCACACATCGCTTTCTTTGCCACTCCTACACTGCAAAATTGTGTTTAGATCCTAAACACAATTCTAAACATATTCTTGTCCCACTTTTCTAATCACTTTAAATTCCTAAACATGTTTAGCCAAACAATGTGTTTAGCTCAAGTGTTTAGAAATCTAGGTGTTTAGGTCCGAAATTTTGTGTTTAGATATCTATGAAATTTTGTGTTTAGGTGTTTATGAAATTTTATGTTTAGATGTCTAAACGATTTGATGGTAATTTAGGGGTTGCAGACATGTGCATTAAGAAAATAAAGGATTATCTTCTATTTGTTGTCTCATTTATCTCTAAAGATGTCAGCCATGGGTATGTACATTCATGTATACATTTATTTACATACTGCATTAGAATAACAGACTTGAGAAAGTACAACAGTTTGGCAAGAAGGACATTGCTTTGGCCTTTACAAAATAACATGAAATAGGTGTCAGTCATCAAACCTATGGATCATTTTATGCCAATAGTGGTGGAGTAAGGTTAATTCAGTAGTTTCTCTGTTCTCTTGACATTCTGTGAAAGGAAACCAAGATGAATATGGGATTTTGGTACATTTGTCACAACAATTATTTGTGATTGTGTGCTCATAGTCTATTCACAGGTAGTTCTGCTACCTGGTGTGTATCTGACATACAAGTGTCTAAACATATTGATATCTAAATCTAAACACCTAGTTTTCAATGTATTTAAACTCTGAACATCTGAACCTGTTTAGCAAAAATGTTTATGCATTTAGAATAAATGTGTTTATTTTCTAAATGTGTAGTTAATGAGACACCTAACTAACCTATATGTTTAGGTTTAAAACATATTTAGACCTAAACATGTTTAAAATCTAAGCACCATTTTTGAAGTGTATATCATAAGAAATAAGACTAAGAGTTATATTGTTAAATGAAAGGAACGTGATATTTTATTTGTTTACAAGGAGTAGACGTTAATTCACCAATAATGCATTGCGTGAACAACTAGGATAGATGATTAAAAGGAAATAACAGTGAGGGCTATATTGTTCGATAGTGAAAAACGTATATTATCCTGAAGTCCGTTTGTTTGTTTTAAGGTATAAGGAACTTTTTATTTCTTTTTAAATCTGGTGAGGATCACTTTACTTCTAGAATGTGCCAGGTGCATTTGGTGAAAGCAAAAGTATAGCACGATGATAATGTGTCTGTTATTTATATTTGTTTAAAGTATTATTTCCCTGTTTCTCTTATGAATCATTTTTTTTTTTGGTTTGAATTTACTTTATTGACTAATAATATATCGAACATGGTTTTATAAGAGTACAAAAGTCAAATTTACAGTACGACATCCTCAATAAGTTTTGAAAACACCATAGGTTAACATTAAGAAATACAATGTTTTCTTGGAGAAATGTACATAATTTCCAAGTAATACGAACGATAGCTTTAGTCAAGCAGAAGGTAGAGGACCTCATCCCCACTTAACAGTGTTAGGTTGATAATTCTGGTCCTACCTATCTTCCCAAATTAAATACAAAAACTTGGCACAAAAGAAAATTTATGAAGTAATACTGAAATATACATAGAAGGAGTCAGAGAGAAAATTCAGCAATCCTTGTCACACTTTGGAAGCTTCTTTAGGAATACAAGAGAGATTGACAGCAAGATAAATATTATTATTATAAAATTTTACAGATAGTATTATACATTTACATACGGAATAAGAGCCTTTAATGATTTTTTGGATTCATTTTCAAATTGCTTCAGATTAATAGCAAGTCTCCTTTCCGTAGGCAAAGCATTCCACATGAAGGCTCCATAATATTCTACGCTCCTAGCATATGCCATACCATTTGGAGTTATAATCTTCAAAGTAGGTGCATCATGTAATCTAGTAACAATTCTTCGATTATCTTTATAAATATCATCTTGTGCTCTACTATAACTTGTGCTCTACTATACATATAGTTTAATACATGGATATATCTTCTATCAGCAATTTTGTTAATTTTTGTTACATTATGTATATAGTTAGTGTTTGTCAAATGGGGAACACCAAGACATATTTTTATACAGCGATTCTGAGCATACTGAAGTGGATCCAGATATTTATCAAACGTGGTAGCAAAACATATATCAGCATATTCCATATATGGGAGGATAGTACCTTTATATATTCTTAAGGCTAAATTCACATCAAGATATCTTCTTAATTGACATAATTTATATGTTTTATATGCAATAGTTTTTGCTTGGTTAGCTAAATGTAGATTATAATACAGTAGGGGATCAAGGGTAACCCCAAGATATTTATAACTTGGTACTACTTGCAGTAGCTGATCGCCTAAATGTATATCAGCTCTTAAAGTATTGAGTTTTTTAGTACTGGAAGAAAAGATCATCACTTTGGTTTTAGCTACATTAATAGATAATTTGTTTTGAATACACCATGTTTCATACATCTCTAAATCATTCTGAAGATCAATTTTAGCTGACATATACGAGTGATGTGCTGAATATATAACAGTATCATCAGCATATAGCTTAATATTACAATTTTTTACACATTTTATTACATCATTTACGTAAATTAGAAATAGCAGCGGACCCAAAATTGACCCTTGGGGGACACCACACGTTACTTGGTTTTTACCAGACATTATACCATTTGCTATAGTTATTTGTTGCCTGTTCATGAGATAATTTTCAAACCAATGGTAGTTGTCAGACCTTATACCATAGTGATTTAATTTTATTAGCAGTACAGAATGATCGACAGTATCAAAAGCTTTCCTTAGATCTATAAATGCAGCTACAGTAGAATTACCCACATTTAAATTCCTTTTAATATCGTCTGTGAATTTTGCCAAAGTGTCTATAGTACTAAAGCCTGATCTAAATCCTCCTTGATGAGGTGTTAATATTTTTTCTTTCTCCAAAAAACCATACACTCTATTGTGTACAATTTTTTCAATTAATTTACATGGTAAGGGAAGCAATGATATTGGTCGATAATTATTCACCAGTTTGTCATTACCAGCTTTAGGTATTGGGGTTACCTTCGATAGTTTCCAGTCATCTGGTACCGTATTTGAGGAGAACGACAGATTAAATATTTTGACAAGTTTGTCGGGAGCATGAGTAAAAATTTTCTTTAGTATATTGGTAGATATATCTGGAATAGCAGAGGATTTATTAATATTTATATCATGCACTAATTTTTTAACTTCTTGTAGATTAGTAACAATCGGGTCCATTTCATTTATAACATAATCATCATATGGTTTCCACGGTATATATAAGTCTTTAGCCAGAGTAGGTCCAATATTAGCAAAATACTGGTTAATAAAAGCAGGAACCTCTTCTTTGTCAATGGGTACATTATTGTTTTCATGGTCTAATAATGATATATCTTTTACACGTTGGGGATGTCCTGGTATCAAATTGTTTATGACTCTCCAGAATTTTCTATGATCATTTTTGTGATTTTCTAATTGTTCTTTAAAGAAGTTTTTCCTGGCTTTATCTATTACCTTGTTTGCATTATTTCTAAAAATTCTTGAACTTTCCCAATCTTCTTCTTTATTAGAACATCTAGCTTTCCATAATTTTCTATTTTTTTCCCTTATAATTTCATAAACATTTTGTGACATCCATGGGTCTCTATATCTGTGCACAAGAAATTTATGTATCGGACAAAATCTATCAAGAATATCACGTATGGCTGATTCATATAGAGTCCATGCTGTATTAACATCTGTTGTAGCATTAAAGTTGTCCCAATTTATTTGATCAAATTCAGTAAAAAGGGTTTCGTCAGATAGTTTCGAGTAAGAACGACCTGTTATATACACCTTTTCTTGTACCAATTTCACTTTTTTTCTTATTAAGAATATTGGAAGATGATCAGAGATATAATTGTTACATATACCTGATACAATAAGATTAGGTCTAAGATTTGTAAATATTAAATCGAGTGTTGCCTTTTTCCTTGTGGCATTTTTAATTTCTTGGTTCAATCCAAATTGTTTCATTCTGTTTAGTAGAATATTAACTATATCAGAGTCCTCATTGATATTAAAATTAAAATCCCCCAACGCTATAATTTCCAAGGAATTAGTATTTCCTAAGTTCGAAAGTATATCCGTAAGGACGTTGACAAATAGACTTTTATCACCGTCAGGTGGTCTATATATATTTAATAATAAGATTGGTTTCATATGATCTTTAAGTATACATATACATTGTAATTCAATTGTACCATCAGACTTGTTTAGATATTCATATTTCTGTATATCATGCTTGATACCATGCTTCACATAGATACATATACCACCTCCTGTTTTAATATTACCTTTATTATCAAGAGTTTGCCTATCTAATCTATATCTAGTATATCCATAAAATTGATAGTTAGATTCATCGTCTTCACACTTGAACCATGTCTCAGAGAACGTAAAAATTTCAAGGCTGGATGGGTAAATTTCAGCACATATAGATGCATAATTGGCTTTAATACTTCTTGCGTTTAGATGCAGAATACGTAGACCTTTGGAGTCTTCTATTTTCTTTATATTTGTATAATGTATTCAGTATATAGAATAGGTTTCTTTAATCTTTCCATTATCTCTCAATTAGTACAGAAGATGGATTACATAAAATTAACCCAACATATACTCCACTATGAAAATTTAACCAATATAGGAACTTCTGCCTTTATGCAGTCCCGTATACCGGTAGTATTACTAAACCTTGTAGGCTTTAGTTACAGCAGCTTGACCATAGCACAGGATTTCGTTGGCAGTGGTAGAGAAATATATGAAAAAAAGTTAGGTATTATTTGGTTGTTGGCTTGCTGCATCTTGAAGTCTAATTTCTTCAGCAGTTGGGAGAGGTTGTTCACCTGTATGTTTGTAACGTATTTTCATCAGAAATTCTCCCAACTTGTTGGCACATTCAGCTTGATTATGGGCAACATTTCTGATATTGATGACATTTTTCTGCCCAAGATGGAATCCAGCCCCATATGTCCGATGTCGGGTAGCTTCATATAGGTACTTGCCCTTGGTCTGGACTAGTTGTTGTAGTAGTAGAGGGTCACTGAGCTTGATTTCAAGCAGCTTCTGCATCACAGCCTCGTCGATATCATACCAGTCGTTGGTTTTATTGCATGCACGTCCAGCAAACATGCTATCCAGTGGGGTGGTTGCAGAATTAACCTTCCTTAGAATATGAACTTGGTTTGATACTACACACATTTTAGCTTGGTATGCTCTTTCAACAGAGTCATAGGTGTGGCCCTCAAATTTAATTTCAGCCTTATGGAGATTAGAAAAAACTGAGTCAGCCAGCACATATAGTGAGTACAATTCCAGTATACATGATAGATATAACCAAAGGTTCACTAGTATGGGAATCTGGGAGTGTTATCTCACTTGCAGTCACATCTTTCAAATAATATTTTCTAAAATTACCCGATCTAAAGCGTTGATGGAATGCAGACAGGTAAGCGGAAATTGAATATTTCATTTTGATCTGCATCAATAGAGGAGGAATCTAAACCTTTTCGATTGAGATCGGAAGAAAATTCAAATACATAACCAGCCTTTTATTGAAGTAAAGATATATCAATATGTAAATTTAGCAAAGGTTTACCTACTTCTTTTAATAAATAATGGTGATATTCTTTACAATGTTGATAGATAGCATCCCTACCTTAGTACCTGTGATTGTACCAGGCTTGTCAAATGAACAGTGTGGAATGTTTGATGCTGGGGGAACCAAGCGGACCCTGAGACCAACCACATGTTCCGATTCAATATGTTTATAAATATAAACTACACTTTGGTAAGAAGTCTTTGACAAACATGGCCCCTTTTCCCTCCCAACGTCTCACGAGACAGCATCTGTGAGAATTCAGGCTCTGGTGTTTTGTCAGAATAAACACTACTGTGCCAGAATGAATGGACAATGTGCTGTAAGCACACATGGCTCAGGGTGGGTGGTCGGAAAGATGTTTGATAAGATTGCCAGAATGTCAAAATATAACACTAACAGTGTTTCAGTGGAAGGGAAATTTCATTTCCAGTCACTTTTGGTCAATTTGAATGCTTTTAACATAGAGCTCAATGAGGAATTGGGTTGAGTGAGAATTGGCTTAGACATAGGATTCAATGGGGAACACAAACGTTTGAAAATAAGGTCTTTTTCATGTGGGATTTTCAGTGGATATTTAAGGCTTTCTTTCAAAATGAGTTCATAGTAACCACTACACTGTTTACTATTTGTTGGTGTCAAAGATTTAATGATAAAATGAAAATTTATAACTTTAATTTGACATTCAAAATTTGAATGATTTGAAATCGTCACCGCAAACCGGCACCTATGACTCAGGGAGGACCCTGAGCCAAAAATGATTGTGTAAAGACCGCTTCCTGGTTGGACCTGGGATAGGGAAAGAACGAGTGGCAAAAGGGTGTCTCAGGTATGATATTTGACTTGCAGCTCTAATGCTATATTTACCTATTGTAAAACCCTACAAATTATTTATATATCAGACGCAGCTTAGGCCTACATGTGAGCACCTGCTGCGAATCTGCTTTAAGTCAGGGGTCACTATATAGGCGGTCAATGAGTTTTTACCATAGAACCGTACTGAAGAATTCTTGCTGATACTGAAGAATCCTTGCAGATACTGAAGAATTCTTGCAGGTACTGAAGAATTCTTGTGGGTACTGAAGAATACTTGCAGGTACTGAAGAATTCATGAAAAAAATATTCCTGCGGGTACTGGAAGATTCCTGCAGGTACAGGAACATTTTTGCAGGTACACAAAGAATTCTTGTGGGTGCACAAAGAATTCTTGTAGGTGCTAGAATTATCCTTGTGGGTGCTAGAATAATGCATTCACCTACCAAAAAGTCTTTTTTCCTCCAATGAAATCTTTCTTGTGCCAGCCAGAATTGTTCTTGTACCGCAAGAATTGTTCCTGTATCCGTAGGAATAATTTCTATGGGTAAAAAATATGTTTGCAAGTCCTATCCAGGACTTCGTATGTACCCCTAAGAATAGTTCTTTACATGCAGAAATCAGTACCCGCAAGAATTGTTCAGTACCCGCAGGAATTGTTCAGTACCCGCAAGAATTGTTCAGTACCTGCAAGAATTTTTCAGTACCCGCAGGAATTGTTCAGTACCCGCAAGAATTGTTCAGTGCCCGCAAGAATTGTTCAGTACCCACAGGAATTGTTCAGTGCCCGCAAGAATTGTTCAGTACCCGCAGGAATTGTTCAGTGCCCGCAAGAATTGTTCAGTACCCGCAGGAATTGTTCAGTACCCGCAAGAATTGTTCAGTATCCGCAAGAATATTTTTATGGGGGAAAAAATCTTGGTATGTCCTATTAGGGGCTCCGTAGTATGCACATCCCAAGGTCCTACGTTCAGTACCCACAAGAATTGTTGAGTATCCACAAGAATTGTTAAGTATCCGCAAGAATTATTTCTGTACCCACAAGAATTGTTCAGTACCCGCAAGAATTATTTCTGTACCCGCAAGAATTGTTCAGTACCCGCAAGAATTGTTTCTGTACCTGCAAGAATTGTTTCTGTACCCGCAAGAATTGTTCAGTACCCTCAAGAATTGTTTCTGTACCAGCAAGAATTGTTTCTGTACCCACAAGAATTGTTTCTGTACCCGCAAGAATTGTTCAGTACCCGCAAGAATTGTTTCTGTACCCACAAGAATTGTTCAGTACCCGCAAGAATATTTTTTCTGGTGAAAAAATTATTTTTGGTATGTCCTATTAGGGGCTCCGTAATTACGTGTCCTACTGAGAGAAAAAAAACACGTTTTTGATGTTCTATTAAAATTTCTTATCTCTAGGTAAAAAAAAAACCAACAAAAATACAAGTAATTTTGCCTTGAATCAATTCTTTTAATAACGTTAAAAATCATCAGAAAAAATGTTAAAAATCTATTGCAAAACTGAAGATTAATTTTTGTTAAAAAAAAACTTCTTTTTACCCAAACCTTTTCCAAGCGTTCCCAAGCGTCAACAAAAGATTTTTGCCAAGAGGGAGTCTTGGCTCCTTTCAATATCAATATTTACATTCAAATAACATGTCCAAGAACTACTGTGGTTGGGACAAAATTCTTGTAGAAACAAAATCTTCCCCTTTTGAAGTTAACCCATATGCGTAGTTTATAGAAATTGACCTATGTCAGACGGTGTGTAAACTCCTTTCAACAGAGGATGTCTATTCTTGTTTCATCTTTTTTCACCAAAGAGCAGTTTTTTTTAGTTTTTTTTTTTTCTCTCTAGGGGGTCTGAAATATCCCTACCATGCCATCGCCAGTAACAGTGGTAGTATTCCTCTCAGGGTCTCTTTGGGGGAGGAACAGGAGGATGAGAATAAACTAAATTGGGGGCTGTGTACAAATGACGTCATGCTTTTTTGGACCATTTTTGACCCCCCCCTCCCCCCCTTGTCATGTTTCGTCATACAAGACTTGACCCCCCCTTAATATGACGTCATGCAGAGATACCCCCCCCCCCGCCCAAAGTGCATGAATAGTGTACAGCCTAGATAAATAAATTGAAATGGTTCAAAGGGACATAATGGGTGTGAATTGGCAATCAAGGATACATGTAACATAAAACAGATGAACTAGCACTGATCAACAAAATTAATGAACAGAAAAACATCCCGAACACTGTCAGCATCAGCTTATGGGTCCCTTTATATGTGGATTGAATTTCCGTGCCTTATACACAGAGTACTATGCCTATGGTATTGATCATACACAAGTATTTCCTGTCACAAAATATCCTGAAAAAAAATCCTGTCTAGATCAATAGTCTAATACATGATAAAAGAAAAGGATCAAATTGTCAGAAGACCATCAATTGCAATCAGACATACAAAGCAGTCAGTTTTTACTGTAGAACCTGCATATAAGGCATAGCCCCTAGAGTCTCATTCAGACAAAGGAGAGTAAGGTTGTTTGTTTCCAAGGGAGAAATGATTTTGACACCTCAAGGTGGGGGAGGGGTCAAAAAGATATCATGCCTTTTCAGTAGGAAAGCCTGTGAATTATTGTAGAACAAGGGGGGTGACCAGGGAAATTGCAACCTGTCCAAAGGGAAGGGGTCAGAAAATTTTCTGCACCTCTGCATGGAAATCTACTGCACCCCTCGCAGTCCATAAAACATGTGGGACCAAGGCCATTGCTGTGAAAATTGCTGCCGGGCCTGCAGAAATGACCAGACTGTGGGACCGAATGACTGACTGTAATCTCAAGACCTTGTGTTCTTGAGGAATCCGGTACTGCCAAAATCAGTCCGAGCCTGCAGAACAATAATGTCTGCAGGACAGAATGGCCTGTTGGGGGAAACCTTTCGTATAGACTGCCCTTGGGCCCGTTGATAAGTAATGAGAAATCCTTAAGTTACCAATGGGTTTTTGAATTGTGAAATATAGAATAGAATTTGGGTCATTTTGAAGCTTTCTACCAAATTCTCATGGTCAGGGAGCTTCTTACCTGCAGGGATCAGGATACCATACATAGGGTCCTATGTATGGTAAAAAGTGTCCAACTAAAAGGGTATTTCAAAGTGTTACGGGGCCTGGGTTAGAGGTAGGATAGAGTAGGCCTAGTCAACCAACACTGACATTGATAGGAGTGATACTCTTTGAGTGGGATGTCTGAGGAAAGCATGCCTGTATTGGTATTTCAGTAGTATAATAGATGGTCTTTTCTGAATATTATCCAGAAAAGACCATCATATTTGGATTATCCAGAGAAGACCTCCTATTTTTAGATTATTTATAAAAGAGGTCGTTTATAGATATATTTAATTTATCTATAAAAGAGGTCGTTTATAGATATATTTAATTTATCTATAAAAGAGGTCGTTTATAGATATATTTAATTTATCTATAAAAGAGGTCGTTTATAGATATATTTAATTTATCTATAAGAGAGGTCGTTTATAGATATATTTAAATTATCTATAAAAGAGGTCGTTTATAGATATATTTATATTATTTATAAAAGAGGTCGTTTATAGATATATTTAATTTATCTATAAGAGAGGTCGTTTATAGATATATTTAAATTATCTATAAAAGAGGTCGTTTATAGATATATTTATATTATTTATAAAAGAGATCAGTTAATGTATATGTTTTGCTATAGAAACATAGAGGAAATGGAATTAGTTCCACATGACCTATAGATCTATGTAGTTATAGTTCTTTTAGACCTCTCCAGATGGGAGTGCGAACTACATAGTTCTTTTAGATCCCTCCAGATGGGAGTACGTGCAGTACCAGCGTCATCACGATGCTTTGCTTTAAAGTGAAGTGTTCAGAGTAACCACAGCTAGTAGCTTAGACCAATGGAACTCACATTGCAGTTTACTGTCCACCGCTTGTATGCTTTTGAAGGGGCCGCATGGGAAATTTTCATTATTTATTATCTAAAAAAACTGCAGAATTTTTCAAAAATCTATTTGGACATGGTAAGGAATGAGCAAAGGGAGCCATATTTGGTATCAAATTAAAGCTTACAGTGCAAGGAGTATTAATAACATGATGTTACATACAACCTAGACATTTCCAGCCACTGGTACCTATATAATGAATAATGAAAAAAGCCTCATTAATTTTCAAAATGGCTTGAGCGGTAAATTGTGATCTAACTTCCCATGGCCTTATATAATAAAGCTATAGGCAAAAGGGATTAAGCTGCTCGCTATAAGCCATAGTGAGTAGATTATAATAAAGCCTATAAGCAATGATAATTTGAGCTGTTTTTATAAATGCTAACACTTGAATAGGAGTAATTTTGGTACATTATTTATAGAGATATATTTAGACTAACTCCTCCTAGTGCTTTTGATAGTTCTTATAAATGCCGCCAGATGGGAAAGCAAAAAGTCAGTGGCTTAGAAACTATCTATGCAGCTATAGTTATTATAGATCCCTCCAGATGGGGGACAGGCAGGCAGTCTTCCAGCCTTTCACTTGTGTTATCACAATGCTCTGTTTTTAAAATGAAGTGCTGTGTTGCCTTAGGCATAACGGTTCCCATTTATGTGTTGCTTCGTGGTGACTGGTGACTGGGTCAGTGAGTCACTGAGCCTTAGGCCTGCTGCTGGATGTGTGTGTAAACGTGTATACATATATGTATAAGTAGGAGCAGCTCGGCACACTTTTTTATTTAGGGTTTTAGACTATATGTGCAGCATTATGAAGTCTTTGTGTTCTTCCCTATGGCAGAGTAATTACAGACTAGTTTTTATTATAAAACTTTGTATTTAATTACCTTAAGCAAATCAGCGAGTCTTTTAGTGAGTTACCATAAAATCCCCTGTATAAGCCGCACCCGCGTATAAGCCGCACCCTGAGTTAACAGCTTTGCTAGAAGCCTTCCCAGGGTTTGAAAAAAAGTTTCTTATTCCTTCCTAAATCTTATATAAGTAAATCCCTGCATGTAAGCCGCACTTTGACTTTCTTGAGGTGTTATAAGCTGCAGCAGAGACTTAAAATGGTTTAAAAGCTGTAGCTTATACAGCACTTAGTGAGTCAGTTAGTGAGTTTGTACTACAACGAGCAGCTTATATAGAGTCTTAGCTGCTCGCTGTAAAAGGCAAGCTGTTGATATGGTTATGGTGAGAAGCTTACACAGTATTTGAGCTGTTCTTTGTTATAGGTTAGGTATAGTATATTGCTCAATTTTTAACAAAAAGTAGATCTTTCGTTATATATTTACACATGTTTAATATGTATAAATATACATCCATCAGTCACCACGTGAAGGTAGATCTACATGACTGACATAATTTTGAAAAAATAAAGGCCTAAAGTTAAAAATTTTGGAACAAAAACAATGTTTCCTATCTCTTTATGAGCTAAGTAGATATATAGATACATATGAATGGCATATATTGTATATTTCATTTTACCTAACCTACGTTGAATAAAATGAAGATATTGAATGCCTTGTTTTTAGCTTTTATTTTCACCCGATCTGGATCAAGTGATAACATAAAGCCTAATTATTTGAGAAGCACATTTTTAACCAGATCTGGATCAAGCATAAAAATACAGCTTCCTTATTTATACATATACCTACATGCTTAATATGCAGAGACAGGTGAATACATTGCTTTTGTAGTTATTTCAAATGAAGTTGGAGAAGGCTTTCATTTTCTATCGTGTTTCTGATGATCTGAAAGAAGGAAAAATTCTTGATTGCTTGAGTCAGCCCTTTTTGTTCTATGTTTTTTATAATCAGCATGGTAACATCTAAATCTCTTATGTAGTATGATTTCCCTACATATTTTTTTTTGTGAGAAAAATATGTTCCCTTCATGAACATTTGAGCCAAGAAAAATATGAAGTCTTTCTTGGTAAATCCTTTTTTTGCCAATTTTGCGATATCTTTTGATCTAAAGCAGGCCAACATTTCATTTTCATTTATTATTTGACTCAGTAATTGAGCCAAATAGAAGCTGTGCCCTTTGTCTATTTTGCAATTGAATAAAAAGATAGCCTGAAAAATACGCAAAGCACTTTCTATTGCTATGTATAATGACTTTTTTGAGGGCTGGTGTTTGAAAATGTAACTTTTATGGCTGGCTTCTTTGTACATTTCATGTGAATAATGACAGACAGAATTGTGGTATGGGCACATTTTGATATAGTTTTGCCCTGTCCAGTAGCTTTTTATAGATAGCTTTCCACATTTATTTTGTTTCCCATCTAAGCAATCACACAAAGAATATGAATCTTGTTTCCTTCTTTTAAATCCTGTTGGAACACTTACCTTATTAAAGGCTGGTAGTTTAATGCTCAAAATCCGAGCAAATAGAAATAAAATATCCTGCATTGAGTAAGCCTTCCCCATTTTTCTGGTTCTTTGCCATTTTCCTGTTTAGTTTGAGCATATAAAGGGTAAAAGCATTTTTTATGAAATAGGGAGGAGCTATGTAAATAGGGAGGGGTCTGTTTCATCCAATCCCTGTAGCTATAGTTAAACAGACAGGAAAAGTTATTGTCATTGTGCAGTTAGGTTGAATAAGGCACTGCGTAGTTAGTTTTTAACCTGGCTTTTTATCAGTGGTAAAAAGTAGGATTTTGCGCAGTTAGTTGAATAAGGCACTGCGTAGTTAGTTTTTGATCTGGCTTTTTATCAGTGGTAAAAAGTAGGATTTTGCGCAGTTAGTTGAATAAGGCACTGCGTAGTTAGTTTTTGATCTGGCTTTTTTATTAGTGGTAAAAAGTAGGATTTTGCGCAGTTAGTTGAATAAGGCACTGCGTAGTTAGTTTTTGATCTAGCTTTTTATCAGTGGTAAAAAGTAGGATTTTGCGCAGTTAGTTGAATAAGGCACTGCGTAGTTAGTTTTTGATCTGGCTTTTTATTAGTGGTAAAAAGTAGGATTTGCGCAGTTAGTTGAATAAGGCACTGCGTAGTTAGTTTTTGATCTAGCTTTTTATCAGTGGTAAAAAGTAGGATTTTGCGCAGTCAGTTGAATAAGGCACTGCGTAGTTAGTTTTTGATCTAGCTTTTTATCAGTGGTAAAAAGTAGGATTTTGCGCAGTTAGTTGAATAAGGCACTGCGTAGTTAGTTTTTGATCTGGCTTTTTATCAGTGGTAAAAAGTAGGATTTGCGCAGTTAGTTGAATAAGGCACTGCCTAGTTAGTTTTTGATCTAGCTTTTTATCAGTGGTAAAAAGTAGGATTTTGCGCAGTTAGTTGAATAAGGCACTGCGTAGTTAGTTTTTGATCTGGCTTTTTATTAGTGGTAAAAAGTAGTATTTTGCGTAGTAAGTTGAATAAGGCACTGCGTAGTTAGTTTTTAACCTAACTTTTTATCTGCAGTAAAAAGGGGGAAATCCTTTTCTTTCTGCGCAGCTATGTTTGAATCAGGTATTGCATAGTTATTTTTTGATTTGCTTTTTTATTTGTCGTAAATAAAGGTGGAAATTTATATTTTTTACGCATTTGTGTTTAGAAGTTAATGCCCAGTTTTATTTCAGTCTATCGCACAGGAATAGGGTAGACAGTAGGAATAGATATATAATGATAAAGTCATGACAATAGAGTGTTGTTTTTTACCAAGATTTTTTATTTCATAGACAGATAAATCTCACTTTACTGCGCTGGCGAGATTTTTCGCTGTTTAGCAGAATATTTCATGAGTATACGTATTAATTTTTTAGGATTGACATCCATAGACCTGCCAAGGTATCCACTATAGTTGACGCTAGACCTACCATGGTATCTGCTGTTGTCGATGCTAGCCCTCAATGGGTTAAGCACAGCATGAGTGGTAGGTTTTTTACGAGTTATAGCATAGCAGGTGCAGTGCTGTTAAGTTAATATAATACTACGTTGTACTTTATAATAACATGTTTTGATTAAGTGCTGGAGAGGCTTGAGCACATGAGGCTCCTTAACCTTTGAAACAGAACCACACCTTTCTTATTCCAGATCACATTTTTTGGATATGCTCTTGAAGCATTGTAAGTACTATGTATACTTTTTAAGAGCAATTTCATCACTTTACTGAAACTACAGTAAATCTTAATTGTTAAGATAGGTGAAAATTTAAAGCTTTAGTTTTTATGTATGTATTATTGTTTTAGTCTACGTTAATCTGTCTTCATTAAAAGCTGCGTGGTTTTTTTGGTCAGTGCCTATTGTCTATCCTTTCTAAGGTTTACCCCATTAGCTTTTTTAAACCTTGCTTGTGTATCAAGTAAAAGCAGAGCAGGGAACTACGTCTTGAATAAAGATATATGTATATATATGGGGTACATCTGTAAAAAGGGAAATAGCGCAGAGTTAACTCTTTAAGAGCCTCAGTTTTTTTGTTTTTATGCTTTATCCCTTTGACTATCATGCTGCTGTTGTAAAGAGCCGTTAACATTTTTGTTTTATTTGACTGTTATGCTTGTTTCACAGACAATAATGTTACTATAATGCAGAGCTGTTACGGTGATAAATTAATCGTTATGGATATATTTTCTGCATTTTTATAACTCAAGAGCATTATGCATTAATGTAGTCACCTTTAAAGATCTATAACAGAAGATTTATACATGGAAGCAACTACCTTTTATGCGAAGATTTATATATGGAAGTTACTGCGTCTTAACTAAGATGTATAAATGGAAGTAACTATGTTTTATGCGAAGATTTATATATGGAAGAAACTGCGTCTTAACTAAGATGTATAAAAAGAAGTAGTTATGTTTTATGCGAAGATTTATATATGGAAGAAATTGCGTCTTAACTAAGATCCATATATGGAAGTAACTACGTCTTAACTAAGGTCCATACATGGAAGTAACTACGTCTTAGTAAACTTCCATATATGGACTATTGCGTCTCAACTAGATAATGATATGTAGACAACTAGCATAGTTACATGTTAATCTCATGGTGTTTTATCGTTTTCAAGCCTGTAGCTTAAAAGAAAATACTTAAGCCTGAAAAGATCTGAGTGGCTGCATTTCCACTTCATCTCTAGCTGTGCTAGGAGTAGATTGATTAGGTCTGTATATTACGGACCTTTTACGTTTTTTAATTAACAGTGCTGTGATTATTGATACACATATCACCAAAGGTGTTAATGCACTACCTATTACAATGCCTGTAATAGTCATCCATTTTCCCCTTGAGGGGTTAAGTGACGCAGGGGGAGAAGAGGGGCTCACAGAGGTAGAGTTTGGCCCCTCCCATATCGTCTGAGGGGTGATATAAGTTAGTGTTCTTGAAGGCGCGATAGATTTGGTGCTTGGTGATCCTCCGTGTAAGGAGTCTGGAGAGACAGATACAGTTTTCCTTTTGGTCCCTGACGTTGGAGGCGAATTTGGTTTCCTTCTCAAAGAAGATTCCCATGCCAAGGTAGTGGGAGAGTTAAACACGGTTTCCTTCCTGCTACCTTTTTCAGAGGTAAGTATTTTCCTGAAATTGTATGAAAATTTAACAATTATTTGATCACATTGTATGAACCTTTAGATTTAAGCAGTGTATAATTGTTTAAAGTTGATCAAATCTGGATGTAAAGTTGCTTAAATCTGTTAAATGATCGTTTTTATGCACTTTTTATCAGCTTTAAGCGGGAAATGCTTTAACTTGCTTTAAGTGGATAAAAGATGCTTAAAGAAGGCTATCAAGCACATTTAAGCAACTTTACACCCAGATTTTATCAACTTTACATTGCTTAAATCTGAAGGTTCATGCAGTGTTAGATATGAAGTTAAGGGAAATATAATTTTCAGGTAATTACACTAGCATAAAATTAAGCTGATTTATGTATATTTTATAAATGAAATACAGATTGAATATTTTCATTGTTTTATTAGAAATAGATCACAATAATTTTATGCTTACTTGTTATCTTTAGAGAAGCTGATTTTTTCTTTTGCTTGCTGAATTTCCTTAGTGGGAAAAGTAAGAGCAGGATGAGAAATCATAGACGTTGTTCTTGAAGTAGAGCTAGTTTGAGTGAGGAAGGACGGCAGGAGAGGTTTAGAAGTAGAAGATCTGGTAGAATTAGCAGTGGATGAATCCATATCATGCTCTGTGAAGGCTGTGGACAAAGCCTCTGGGCTAATGTCATAGAGGAGAGGAGGATGGGTTACGTGCTCCACAGATAGGATTTTTTGGTTCTTAGGCTTCAGGTTGGTCTCAGTAGCTAACGTTGATCTGAAAATAAAGAAATGAAAAATATTCTTAAGTTATAGTATTTTATTACATGATATTTTTGAAAGTGAAACTTTATGTTAAGTTTGGGAATTGTTTGAACCAGATATTATATTGTATTTTCTTGGTTTTTGTTTTTGAGCTCTATGTTACCTGCTGATTTAAGAAAGGTTTATGTCCTTTGGTGTCAGAGGTCTGAACATGGTAATAGTGTGGTTTTTTTACATCAGCCTTTAAACTTACCTTGGAAAAGAAGTAGGGCCGAAAGTAGAGTAAGGTTTTGTAGCCATTGAAGGATAATTTGATGTAGGAAGGCTTGATTTAGGCGTAGCAATAGAAGAAAGATGTGTAGAGGTTGATGTTGCAGTGTTTGAGCTCGGCTTAGGCATAGAATGAGTAGCTGTAGTAGCAGGACGTGTAGTGGTAGATATAGCCGTATTTAAGCCTGGTTTAGACGTAGAGTGTATAGCAGGAGAAGAAGGACGTGCAGTTGTTGGCTTAGTGTATTTCAATCTGGAATCAAAAGACAAAAGAAAGATTTAGTTCAAAGTAGGCTCTCTATAGTGGGAATATAGTTGTTTCATATGAAGACAAGGGATATGCGACAAAATCTATTTGTTTAACTTAACCTAATGAGGCCTGAAGTTGAGAATCCTTAACATCCATGCAGGGCCTGATGTTGAGTATTCTCAACACTATGCAGGGCCTGATGTTGAGTATAATTGGCATTACTATATTGATACGGTAGCCATGTTTGGAATTGTGAGATAGATTTAATTGACCTGCTATTATTGGTCTGATGATTTTTTAGACCTATTTCAGGGAAGAGGAATTCAAATTTGAGGAGTCTAGAGTGATACAGACGATAGAATCATGTCAAAAATAAAATCAAAGTTATGGGGACTGTATGCTGGTTAGCAAGGTCTCGCCCCTGGTAAATATTCTGCTCAAAATTTAGGTCTCTAGCCTACCAAAAGGCTCTTTCAGCCAGTTCTTAATGGGTTAAGTTGAAATAGAAACAAATTGGTGTAGCATTTTCTTACCTGCATAAACCAGCATCGCAATAATATATTCCATGGTTTGTCGTGAGTTTCTCTAGGAAAGGGAAAACATTTTCATGGTATGAAATAACGTCCGTATTGTTCCCTTCTATGTCCTGGATTTTTATGAAAGATGTGACAAAAGAAAGATGAGAAGCTGTTATAGCTTGAATGCATTCAATATGTTGATGACATATCAAAGTAGATCTTGTGAAGGCACATTGACAATTGTGTTGCACTGTCTGCATATAACAGACTTGCAGAAACCCAACTAGGAGCCACAGAGTTTTCATGTTGAATGCTGATATTAAGCAAAGTATAAACGTCCTAGTTAGATAGCTGCAGCTGAATCCCTCTTTTTAGACATTATATCCCTCTTTGAGATAAAGAAACAAAACAATAGAGGAAAGGAAGATGTTTGACCTGCAGATAAAGTTTGCTTGCCTGAAGATAAACCTATGACTCATACACTTTAGATACCGAGGTGTAGAAATAGAATTTCTGTTGTTTAGCATCATAGAAAGAATCCAGGGAGATAAATATATCTAAACAGTCGCGGTCCTTAGCCTGACAGGATGGCGCAGTGGTAGCGCGTTCGCTCACATATCTCTAGGTTGCGGGTACGAATCCTGCTGTCGGCGTTCGACGTTGAAGTGTTTTTTCTTTTATGACTTAGAGTCTGTAACACTGGCGATATTTCCTGCGCTGCATCTGCTACAGCAAAGCAACACTGTTAGCTTTCTCTGCTGCAATAAACATTGTTTTGAAACTGATTTCATTTTTTTGTTTCAGGGTTAAACGTATATCCCTGTTTCCAGAGCAGCAGAAATCTGAAACAACGTACAAGGCAGGGACTGTGCTTGTGACTAGGATAGCATAACACAGAGCTGCCCTCTGGAGATAAAACTGAGAAGTAAATTCTGCGGATCTTATGAAGGTAGGCTATAGTATAGTATGGGTGTGGACTACTAAATTCGACATGATGACATGATTATTCCTTAAAATCAACATGTGACATGAGCTTTAGTTACATGAGGTAAAGAATTAGTAACATGACATAGATCCTTTTTAAATTCGACATGGGACATGTAAGGTTTTTAGAGGTGACATGGACATGAGAATTTAAATGACATGTGACATGTAACATGGAAGACCTCCTATCCATACCCTCTATAGTATAAATTTTCTTAAAGGGTGATAAATGATTATGCTTTTTAGCCTTGTTAATGCATGATTGAAAAATTTAGTTAGTAGCTACGTTACATCCTTTTACTGCTGTTTAGTGTTTTTTGATAATATTATAGTAAGGAGCTGATAGGACGTTGGTTACTGTAACTTTGAAGAGAAGTATTTCTGTGTGGACATTAAAGACTGTGATTAAAATTACGGTGTATAGGATATAAAACAGAAGTGAGATCCTTTGTTTATATGATTTTATAACTTAAAAATTTATTTTTTTAGGTACACTTTAAGAAACATTGCTGCACTAGCTGCGTACTATACGTCAGCAGCTACTTTGACTGTCTGCCTTACTCGAGTATACATTGTTGCACATCATAGCCTCCTGGTAAGTGATAAACAGCTTATTGTTGAATAGTTTAGTGTAGACTACTGAAATCGATATGGCTACACAGGTTATTTTAGGCTTAATAACATGAAACATGAAAAAGTTTTTTGAAATAGATAAGGCGACACAAACAATATTTAAAAATAGATAATGATATAACCTTTTCTTAGAATTGATATGGAGACTTGATGTTCCACATGAAAACTGATAACTATAATTTTTTAGAGAATCTTTTCAGTAGAGTAATTGATAGTAGAAATTAAAATTACAGGGATAAGGATGGCTGAAAAATCTTTTATTTGCATAATTTATTTTTTTGTGAGGGTGTAATTTAAAACTTTATTTATTCCAGAGCAGGAAACCATACCCGTATTCTGCTGGCAACAGAGAGCAGATTATAGCAGCAGACCACTCAAACAACGCAGTGCAGTGCTGCCTCCTGGTGAGGGAATTTATGACTTTTACTAGCAGCTTGATGTTCCATGCAAAAATTGATCGTTGTAAATCTTTAGAGAATTATTTCTGTGAAGACATTGACAGCAGTAATTGAAATTATGAGTATTAAAGTCAAGAACGGCTGTGAAATGTTTATTTGCATGATTTTATTTTTTTGAGACATCATAAGTGACTATTTTATTTATTTTAAGGAATACTTTAATTGATATTACTGTGTAAGCTGTATGTTATACCCCAGTGACGAAAAATACAAATATTTGAGCTTGAAAATATTTCTAGGAAATAATTTATATGATTTTTTTCGTTATAGTTTGAAGCTGTCAAAGTTCCAAAGGCAGTTGATAGTTCCTGCTGCAAAAGTTTACGAGACTTTCGTAGTTTGCTGATTTATCAAGCAAGGTTGTAGCCTTTTAATTTGTTATGCAGTTATATGTCTATTCAATACATAGTAAATAATATTGTTCTTATAGTTACTACAAATCCTAGTGCTAAAATAGATATAGAAAGTTTTAGGTCTCCAAAGAAAAGTATTTCTAAGTACAGGGGATCTATACATGTTGTAAGAAAAAACTTTTCTTTGAAATTTACAAGAAATGGATTTTGCTATATATTTTTGAAAAATAATTTTTCTTATTTATTAAACAAAATAGATAAATTCGTTGTTAAATATTGTTTGCATTTTTATTCAAAATATTCTGAGATAGATTACCAGAAAATAAAAGTTAATTTATTGAATGTGCAATTAAGTATAGAAATAAATTTAAATAATCAGGGAACAAAGCTATATGAGCTTTTCTTAAAGCTTTTTTCTAGATTGCCTGAAAAATATATCTACAAAATTAGAGAGTCAAATTCTTTTGAATCTTCTTGGCTTTTGTATGATCATAAAATAGCTGTCACCAAAAAATTGAATTATTTTTCTTCTTTTAGGGTATCTAATAAATATCTTACTTTTACTTTAGGTCATAATTTTAAAGGAAATTGTATAGTAAAAGACACATCAATTTTTTTCGAATTGTGCTTTGAAATTAAGGAGGCATTGCTTGAAATAAATCAAGAGAAAAATCAAGCTTCATCAAAATGAAAGAAATTAAGATAATTTCACATTTTCTTCTGGTTTTGTTTACTATATTGTGTCAAGACAAAAAAGAAAATCATGAATACTGGAGTAAAGTGAAACAAGAAGACACACACTGTTTGTTTTACGTTACTCAACTGATCAGCAAACAGCAAAAAGGAAAAAAAATTCCAAGGGATAAAGTTATTGCTATATTAAAAGATGAAGCTTGGTCTTCTCTTATGTTTTATATGAAAAAGGACGAAGCTTACAGCACATATTATGGATATTGCATGACTCAAAACAAAGCTAAAATTTTATTAGATTTGCTGTCTTCTCATAGTATTTTGGTAGAATGTGTTTGCGAAATTTTGAAAATAAATATTTATTTTGCTTCAAAAAATCAAAGCACTGATTTTCATCCTTTATATAATTTTAGATCAAAGGTTGTAAATTTATTTTTGAATGAAGATTTGAAAAAAATAACAGAATATTCTCCTTCACAGAGCAGAGTTAAAAATGAAAAAGAAAGTAGCTTGAATAAAAAAAGGAAATCTGATAATTTACTTTCTATGCCTAGCAATCTTTTTAAAGAAGAAAATTTCTCAGATAGTAGTGAAGATGAAAGCAAAGAAAAAAATGATGATTTATCTTATAAACCTAAAGCTGGCACTTCTCCTATTCGAATGAGTGACAGCGAAGAAGAAAAAAAAGCAGAAAAATATTCTAAGAGTAAATTATCAAGAAGTCAGTCAGAAGACAGTGCCATAATTAGTGATCCAGAATATATGTTTCTGAAAGATGATCTCGCATTGTCTGATAGCGAAGAAGAAAGTGAAAAAAATCAAAAAAGTATTTGTTCCCCAAAAATCAAAAAAGAATTAGAGAAAAAGAAAGTTCAAATAGAAGATAAAATTCAGCATCTTAAAAATTTTCCTCCTTTAGCAACATTGTTCAAAGACAAATTGGAACTAAGCCAGGCAAACTTGGAATATTGTTTTCAAGTTATAGAGCGTCTTCAAAAACATCTTGTAGTCTTATCGTCGAATATATTACCTGAAAATTTAGAGAAGTGTGCGAGATGTCCACAGCACTGTTCTTATGCAGTTCTGAAAAGCACAAAAGACAAAAGAGGTCCAAAAATACCTAAACCAAAGAAAATTAAAATTTCGCATGATTAATGATATATGTTAGTCTAATTGTTTATATATGCCACTGTTTATAATATGTTTATATATATATATATATATATATTTTTTCTCTAGATGCCGAAAGCTACCCATCCCTTGCCAACAAAATTATTTAAGATTCAACCTCATCGTCCTGTTACAGTGGAACCTGCACCTTCTACCTCTGCAGGTTCCACTTCTTCTGACACAGTTCTCTCATCTCCTCCTCAACTTGCTTCTATTCAAACCACGTCTGTCGTTTCTTCTTCTGCTTCACTTTCTGTTTCTATTCCACAGTCTGTCAGCTCACAAAATACCTCCTCTTCGCAGACGCTTAAACGTTCTGCTAGTGAAGCTTCATTGCCTGCCTTGCAAAAGAGCAAATCGCAAAACCTCTCGTCTTCCTCTCCATCTATTTCTAATGCTGAAGCTGCAGCTTCTCTTTTCAGAATAAATTCTGGCGTATCTTCCTTCGAGGAAGAACACGTCAAATTCTTTCAGAGCAAGGGAACTTCACTGTCCCTACCCCCCTCTTCTTCTCCTTCCTCTAAACAGCTTCCTTCCTCTACAGAGTCTAAGGGCTCCACTTCCGCTGCTAAGAGTAAGACCTCCTCTACTAAGGCTAAGACCTCTACTTCTGCTTGTCCTTCCTCTGCTAAGACAAAGACCTCCACTTTTGCTTCTCCTAAGCAGCTTCGTTCTGCTACTGACACCAAAGCTTCCGTTCCTAAAGCCTCCTCTGAAGCCACTTCATCTAAAGCCTCCATTTTTCCTCTTTCTGAAGCCTCCTCTATTCCTGTTCCTGTTGCTTCTCTGTCAAGTCCTTCCCCTGCACCTTTCCAAGCCACTGCCTCTGCTAGATTTCCTGCTCTGACAGCTGCTATCCTAGCACCAATGCCTGGAAAATCTGTTTCTCACCCTGAAGCTTCTTCTTTTTATTGTACTTGTCCTGACATCAAATCTGAGCCAGAAAGTGACGAAGAGGTTGCTGACATACTCCAAAATCCTCTCCCTCCTGCTCCTCTTAGTGACCGTCCCTCTACTCCTTTTCCCCAGAGCCAGGGAGATGAAAGTAGGAAAAACAATCACCCTGCTTCCCCCCTGAGAAAATTGAGAGAAACAGCATCATCTTTTGATTTCTCCTCCTCTTCCTTACCAGTGCAAGCATCTGTTCCCGCCTTCCCTCCTCCAAACCATTTGGCACCAGTTCAAGCATCTGTTCACGCCTTCCCTCCTCCAAACGTTTCGGCTCCAGTCTCCCTGAGCTTGTCTCCACAGCAAGCTCCTTCCATCTACCCTGCTCAAAGTTTCCCACAAGTTTCTGTTCCTTCTCTTGCCGTCTTCCCCCAACCATCAGCTTTCGGCACCTTCTCACAGAGCCACAGAGGCACAAGGGCTGGCTTCCAACTTCCTAGTCAGACACTTCCCAAAGAGCAGGTGACTTCTCATACAGTCGGAGGAGCGTCTTATAACGCAGGACTTCAAACGTTGGGCGTTCCTAGAGGTCCTCCTATTGACGCAGGACTTCAGACGTCAAACGTTCCTAGAGGTCCTCCTGATACCGCAGGCGTTCCTGCAAGCACAGCTCCAACTGGAGTGGTAAGACCCACCTATGGTTCGCTTGTGAGCAACAGAGCTCCTTTGGAAGAATTCGTAAGGTTGTTTGGGTCACAAGAATTGGGGAAATATTTCTTTGAACAGTCTGCGTTGGCAAGACTTGTTCAGCCTCCTAGCGAGCTGGCCAAACATAGATCCAGTCTCTCTCGGGCTTGCGGAGGGTGCGATACGCCTGCTCATTTTGCAGGCTCTTTCCTCCTGACTACTCGAAAGAGACCTCAGTACGTCTGTCGTTTCTGTTTCCGCTCCTTTAAATCAGAAGAGCAGCTCACTAGACATATCATTTATGAACATGGGGGGACTGAATAAATTTAAAGGTTTTGTTTAAGATTTTTTCTAAAACCTTAAGTGAGATTTCTGCTCAAAAATTTCTTTGGTTTATATGGAGGGAAATATTTCTTTGAACAAAAAACTTTTATGTTCAAGAATTTCCTATTTTAAATCCTATTTTAGTTTCCAGGAAAAGAAAAAAAATAAAAAAGCTAAAATTAATATAGAAATTCCTGTTTTTTCTTTGCTTACCGTAGCTCAATGTTTTTCTTTTATAGTAAATTTATGTGAAAAATCAAAGAAAGAATCATATGCTAGTTTTGATGCTGTAGAGGACGTAGAATCAATTGCTTTTTTTGCTTGTTACTTTCAAAGTGACTTTCTGTTTAAATATTTACACGAAAGAAGTTTAAAACACTTGAATGAAATAGCTAAGATTGTAAAGGTATGTATATATACAGGAAATGTTTGTCATGATACCACTATTTCTTTGTTATACTTTTGTACTGATTTGATCGGTGAAAAATATCCTTTGTTTGATCTTCTTAAAGACGTATATTGTAAAACTCATGGCACAGATTTGTATTGCTCGTTTAAATGCTACAAAACAAAAAAATTAGCAAAAAAGATAAAACATGCTTATCGTGATATGTATATAGACTGTTATCCTGTACGTTACCTTTGCGCAGGTTGCGGAGAATTTCATGACGCCAACAGAAAAGACAAGAAAAAAAATATTAATCGTACGGAATGTTGTGACAGTCCATGTTATCATAAATGCTACACTAATTTCAGACTTAAATCATACACTAAGCCAAGAAAAGAGGGAATTAAATGTGCAAATTGCAGTATGAAATGGGTAAATGGCAAACCTTTAGGTGCTCAAACCTTCATCAGGTGGCAAAAGAAAACATTTAAATTAATGATGAAAAAATACTATCGAAACCAAATATCTTTTTTTTCTTAGAGAGCTGGAATTCTCCACTAACTATTCTGAGATATATAGACTAATATCCCTACAAGAAAAGGAAAATCCTTTTTATTATTCCTGTACAAAAACAGGGATTTTATTTGATTGTTCATATATTTTGTGTTAGTCTTATCAAGGAAAAGCCATAAGACTTATTGTTTGTTGTTTTGATATTGCTTTGTTGTCTTGATATTCCAGAATTACCATATCAAAAAAATGATTACGAAAATTAACTATGAATTGTTGAAAAATAGAATCAGTTATTTCGAAGGTAGAATACATTTCAAAGACAACGAAAAGGATATAATAGATGTCAGTTTTCCTTCCCAGCCTTATATGTCAGTCAAGGAAGCTGAACAAATTATTTCGGCTTTGTCTTATTTTGATTCTTTGCCACGGTTAAAAAAAATCAAAGTAGAGGCGCTTGTATATTTCGCTGATTATTTCCTGTCTTTTTATTTGCAGGATGAAATAGGCAATTTAGTTTTATCAAATATTATGCTTTTACCGCGAGTCCTTAAAATGTGTTGCATATTAATGCCTTATCAACATTTTTATTTTACTATGATGAATTTTGCTTGTGACTTACTCGAAATCCCATATATTTATCATGTAGAAACGTTAATGAAACCTAAAAAAAGAAAACATGATGACACTTTAGATCCTAGTGAATATGTTTTATCAGAAATAACAAAAAAATTGAGAAATAAAACAAGACAAAGATTGCATAAAATGTCATTAGAATACATGCTATGTAAATTATGCAACACTGAAATGATTATTTCTACCAAAACTAGAAACATTGCTTATATGATTTGTTGCAATAAGCCAGTACATCAAAAATGTTTTGATGATTTTATTCAAACATCAAATTTGTATCATAGGACTGAAACAATAAAATGTCCTTACTGTTCCATTGAATGGGTACATGAAAAACCATGGGTTGGTCATGAATGTTTGTTATGGTTAATGAGAAAATCATCTGACACTTCCTTGTTAAATCAAGAAAAAAAACCAAAAGTTTGTTTATTTGATAAGAAATAAAGAGTTTGAAACAAATATTTTTGTCTTATGTTACTTTCTAAAAATGAAATATTTCATAACATATACAGCAGTAGCTAACAAAAAGTCTCTGAGAATAAAGAAACAAAACTACAATAACTTAAGGTAATATAGTATAACGAATAATGCAACGAAGTTAACCAATAAGGCAGCAAAGTTATATGAGAACGAATAAGGAAAAGAAGAGAAAGAAGGAGGCAGCGAAATCAGATGAACTTTTTTGACGCAGACTACAGGGAATTCTTTACAGGAAAAGCATTGCGATTAATGCTTTAAAGGTAAAGCTAAACATTTACTTCAGTGAGTTCATTAAAAATTGCTGTTGAGTCAACTGTTCATTGAGAGCTAAAAATTAAATTTGTTTCATTTCAACTTAATTAATTCCTGTAACAAACATACAATTTGTGATAAAATTAACTGTAACAATGCTTGTATGGGAAGGATTAGCAAACAAACTCACAAAAGTAAAAAAGTAGCTTTTCGCTTATCTAGTTAAGAAATATTAGTCATAGCCTCTAGAGGTTTTCAGTGTGCTAAGTATGGTATAATTTAAGATAGTTTTAGGAATGCTCACTAGAGGTCTTTAGTAAGCAGAAAATGCCTTCTATAAGCCACCAGAGGTCTTCAGTGTAAAACCATGCACATAATTTATATCAGCCACCAGAGGTCTTCAGTGTAAAACCATGCACATAATTTATATCAACCACCAGAGGTCTTCAGTGTAAAACCATACACATAGTTTCAGTGACTCATACTAGAGGTCTCCGCTGATCTAGTAAAGTAATGTTAGTCCTAGCCTCTAGAGGTCTATAGAGTGCTAAAAATGGTATAGTTTAAGATAGTTTCAGGAATGCTCACTAGAGGTCTTCAGTAAGCAGAAAATGCCTTCTATAAGCCACCAGAGGTCTTCAGTGTAAAACCATGCACATAATTTATGTCAGCCACCAGAGGTCTTCAGTGTAAAACCATGCACATAGTTTCAGTGACTCTCACTAGAGGTCTTCGCTGATCTAATAAAGTAATGTCAGTCCTAGCCTCTATAAACTGCTAAATATGGTATAGTTTAAGATAATTTTAGGAATGCTCACTAGAGGTCTTCAGTTAACAGAAAATATCCTGTTCATATGAGCCACCAGTGGTTTTTTTCCCTGAGATAAGAAATACTTTCAAAGTTATCAAAGAAAAGATTTTATTGTTTAAAAATAAGATATATTTTTAAAATGAATGTTTCTTCTCCTTTTTACATTAATTTACCTTCTAATACTATTCATCCCTCTCGAGAAAACAAAACAAGCAAATTTTGGGTTAAATTACCTTCTATTTTAATTTTACAAGGAGAATGGGAAGTGGGATTAGTAGAAGTAAACATACCAGTTTCCTGGTATAATTTCCCAGAAATTCCAGAAAGAAATAGGACTTTGGTAGTAGAAAGAAAAGATTTCAGATTGAAGCAAGACGTGAATAAAATAACTTCATTAGATGAAATAGAAATAAAAAAAAGATATGTCGTGCAAAAAATTCCATATGGAAATTATACTTCTTTAGATAGTTTAATAAAAAGCATAAATGCAGCCTTGAAAAAAATAGACGCATACCCTGACGATGAATTTTTTCGAAAAAGTAGAGAACCATATGTGAAAACTGAGCTGCAAAATTTAAAACCCATTTTAAAGGTAGGGAGAGGAGACAAAGTTGTTATGTCTAAATATTTAAGTAATGTGCTGAGATTGGATATATCTGAAGAAATAGACAACGAAGCTGAGATCGAAAACAGTGACGTTATAACTTTTTCAGGGCTTCCATTGAATAGTTTATTAGATTTTCAGATTTTAATGAGCACTACTTTAAGATACAAACATTATAAATATTTTCATGCGGGAGGTGTTCCTAATTTGCATCACGTTTCTTCTAATATTTATATTTATACTGATATAGTTGCAAATGAAATTGTAGGCGATCTTCAAATTCCTTTATTGAGAACTATTCGTTGCAGTGAAAAATTCGGAGACGATATAAAGGAAGTTTTTGTCTCTCCGTACTATAAAAAGGTGAAAAAAAGTGAAATACAAGAAATCGAAATAACTATATGTGACGATGTGGGAAAGTTGGTTCAATTTGAATATGGAACAGTTTTTTTAGTTCTTCATTTTAGACCTATAAGAAATGAAAAAAAGTAAAGCTTTCAGAAATTTAATCGTAGAATATGATTTAACTCCTGCTCTTCACAAATATGATCCTGATTTATTTTTACTTAATCAGACCAAAAAAATTAAAAAATTAATTTTGAAGAAAAAAAAAGAAGAAGGGGGGGTTAAATTTCAATTATCGTTATGCACAGTGTTAGGAAAATATAATCTAGAAAACAATGAATATTTTGAAATTCAACCATGGTTCCAAAGTCCTGTTCAAGTAAACTTTGATTCTCATAACGTAGAAGAATTAATAAGAAATTCCTTTTCTGTGATATTAGGTTTTTTCGATGCTTTTTTGCACATGGGGTCAGGATGGTTTTTAAGAGAAATAAAAGTGTTACGCCTCTCTGTTTTTAAATATAATCCTTTTGGAGGTGAGAAAAAAGGGAAAGAAAGCATTATTCAAAGAAAAAAATCAGTTCTTAATATAAAAGGAAGCGGCAAAAAATGCTTCGTATACTCTGTTTTAGCAGGATTACATAAAATTCCTCACAATGCAAACTTGGCTAAGTCGTACGATATTTTTTTAGAAAAATTAAACCTTTCTTTTCTTTCTTTTCCTGTGAAATTGAGTGAAATTCCAAAGTTCGAAAAGAAAAATAATCTTACTGTAAATGTCTTTGGCCTTTTAGTATCTGAAAAAAAAGAATTTCAGCCTTTCCCTATGTATATTTCAGTCCTTTCTTCTCCCCTTACTGAAGGAAGACATATTGATTTATTGTTATTTAATGATCACTATTATCTTATCAGAAATTTACATAAATTTATCAGACCATTCTTTTGGAAAAAAACTAGGTACTTTTGTTACAAATGTTTGATATCATTTTGCTCAAAAAAAAAATATGAAATGCACGTTAACAACAATTGCAAAACTAATGTATACAGTGGTCAGGGTTATTCTACTCCATCGAAAGGGACTTTCTTGAAATTCGTTGACCATAAATTTAAAGTTAAAAGTCCTTTTGTGATATATGCAGATTTTGAATGTTATAATCGCACTATAAGCAAAATATACAAAGGGAAATCGTGTTGCTCCAAAGAACACAAATTAAATGCCTTTGGAGCTATATTAATTTCGAAATATGAAAAATACAGTCAAGATCCTGTTATATACGTAGGAAAAAATGTTATAGAAAAATTTGTTTCTTACTTATATAAAAAAAGAGCTGAAATTTCGTATATTTTAGATCATAAGAGAAAACCTTTGTCTTTGTCTTCTGACGATATTTCACATATAGTGAAGCAAAAAAATTGTTACATATGCGGGATATCTTTCACCGAAAAAGGTATAAGAAAAGTTTTAGATCATGCTCACATAGGACAAGAAGGAAAAGGAAGAGATTTAAATTATGCTTGCAATAGATGTAATCTTACTTACACTAGTCTTAGGATGGACAATTTAAAGATACCAATTATAATTCACAACAGCATGAATTATGACACTCATTTTCTCATCCAAAAATTATATAAATATATAAACCAGAGCACCATATCTGTGATTGCTAAATCATCTGAAAAATTTCTTACTTTAAGTTTCGAAAATTTTAGAATTATAGATTCCTTCCAATTTTTACCTACGTCCCTTTCAAAATTAGCTGAACTTTTGCAAGAGAAAGGTTTAAAAGATTTCGTTCAAACAAAAAAACATACTTCAAACAAAAAAATGATTCCTTATATGATAAGAAAAGGTGTCATGTGCTATGATTGCATTGATTCTTGGTCTGTTTTGAAAGAAAAAAAATTGCCGCCTATAGACAAATTTTATTCTACTTTAACCAAAAAAAATATAACTGAGGTCGATTATTGTCATGCTATTCATATGTTTAAAGCATTAAAATGTAGAAACATAAAAGATTATTTGAAAGCCTACTTGAAAATAGACGTTTTGCTTTTATGTGATGTTTTTGAATCTTTTAGAGAAAAGGCCTTAAGTTATTACGGTTTAGACCCTGCTCATTTTCTAACGGCACCTAGTTTGAGTTATCAAGCTATGTTGAAACATACAGAAGTTGAACTAGAGTTGCTTTCTGACATCGAAATATATAATTTTATAGAAGGCGGTATAAGGGGTGGCATTACTAATGTTTCTCATAGGTATGCGAAAGCTAATTTTTCCGACGAAATCATCTTTTACATAGACTGCAATAACCTTTACGGCAAATGTTTAGCAGATTTTTTGCCTCACTCAAATTTCAAATGGCTAACCCAAAATCAAATTCAAAAACTGAACATAGAAAGCATTTCAGATCATAATGAAACAGGATACATACTGGAGGTAAGTTTAACTTACCCTGACTGTCTTCATGACATGCACAACGATTTTCCTCTAGCTCCACAAAAAATAGAAATAGAAGAACAAGAATTATCTCCGTATGCAAAAGAAATATTGAAAAAAACTGAAACGTCCTATAAAAAAGGAGGAAAAAAGCTTATATGCAATTTAAAAGACAAAAAAAATTATGTAGTGCATTATCGTAATTTAAAATTATACCTTGCATTAGGTTTAAAGATAAATAAAATTCATCGTGTTTTAAGCTTTCATCAGAAAGATTGGATGAAATCTTACATTTTGTTCAATAACAGAGAACGAACTTTGGCTACCTCTGCTTTCGAAAAAGAATTCTTTAAGTTATTAAATAATGCAGCATTTGGTAAAACAATGGAAAATGTCAAGAAAAGAACTAACATGAAATTAACTTCAGACCCTAAAGAAAGTGAAAATCTTATAAAAAAACCTACTTTTAAATCTCTTCATATATTTCAAAAGGACTTTGTAGGAATACAAAGCAGCAAAGAAAAACTTTTACTAGACAAACCGATCTACATTGGGTTTTCTGTTTTAGAGTTATCTAAACTATGGATGTTTAATTTCCATTATAATATCATGTTGCCTAAATTCAAAGACGTACATATTCAACTGTTATATACAGACACAGATTCTTTAGTGTATTACATAAAAGATACAAATTATCTTAAAAAAATAAAAGATCTAAATAATTTTTTTGATTTTTCTAATTTACCTAAAGATCATTTTTTGTATGATGAAACGAACAAAAAGGTCTTAGGTAAATTTAAAGATGAAGCAGGGGGGAAAAAAATAAAAGAATTTATTGCTCTCAGGCCAAAAATGTATTCAATTTTGTTTGAGAAGGGGGAAGAAGAGAAAAAAATAAAGGGAGTCAAAAAAAGTAGCATAGAAACTATAAGGCACAACGACTTTAAGCTTACCTTAGTCCAAAATAGAATAAAAGAAGCAGAATTCGATAACATAAGAAGCATAAAACACAAAGTGTACACTATGTCTCAAAGAAAGATATCTCTTTCTCCTTTTGAAGATAAAAGATATTTGAGAAGAGGAGGAATTAAATCTTACGCATATGGTCATTATAAGATTCCCCCTTTAAAAAGAAAAATGAAAGAAATTCCTTTTGAAGAGATTCATTCAAAAAGAAGAAAAGTTTGTGAGATAAAGACAAAAATACAATAGCAAACTATCTGCAAACAAACAAAATGAGTAAATCATCTAAATATCCTACTTTAGCTTTTGGCAAAAGGAAAAGAATAGACATAAATAAATTCAAAGGAAAAATATACTTACATTTTCATGATATGGTAAAAGACAAAAGTATTTCTCTCCTTAAAGAAGAATATGATTTACTCTTTGAACTAAGGAATAAAATAGATAAAAAAATAGATAAAATTAAAAAAATGAGTGAAGAAGAAAAGCCTGGAAAGACTAAGAACACTAAGAAAAAGAAAGAAAAATCAAAGTCTCATAGCGACAGCAGCAGCGACGATAACATAGCCTCTAGTGACAGTGACAGCGATTGAAAACCTTAGTGAGATAAGAGCTACAGCAAAAAAGATTACAAGATATCTACGGTCAAAGTATCTTTGTTTTGAATTAGATAAAAATATACATAAAATGCCTGTTAAGTGTGAATATTGTGGAAGAAAAGGGAGAATAGTTCAAGATAAAAAATATTGTGAAAAATGTCAAAAAAGCATGGTTCAAGAATGTATAAGGTGTCATAAACCTTTTCATTCTCTCCATTATTTTTCTGCTGACGAAAATCATTTGAGATGTAATTCATGCCATACACAATATCTCAAAGAAAAAATGAGGAACAAAGCTAAGTCTGCTCAAAATAAATTGAAGCTAATTATCGACGAAAAAATCAGCGACACAGAAAACTCTAGCTCCGAAGAATCAGAAGGAAAAGACAACCTGACAGCCTCTCCTTTGCCTGAAGACGAAAATGAAAATCGAAGCAAAAAAAGAAATAAAAGAAAAGCAGGGACTAGCATGACAGAAGATGAAGAAAGTGAGAAAGAAGAAAAAGAAGTCAAGAAAGGAAAAAAACAGAAAACTATTTGTTCCACTAAAGGTAAAACTGTGTTGAAGAAAACCGGAAACGTAAGAAAACATGCACAAAAAACTATAGGAACTAACACAAACCAAACTAGAATACCTGATGGGTTTATTCCTATATACACTAATATCTATGCTATAGAATAATATTTCTTTTATAAGGCAAAAAGATTTTTTTGTTTCATTTTTTCACGGAAATCCGGAAACTTGCATTGCATTTAATGACTTTTTTCACGCGTAAAAATGGGTTAAAATCTGTGCTAATATGCCCCATTCTGTGAATTTATGCATTGGCAGAAAGTACACCTCAATGGAGGAACTTGCGCTAATGCCAAGTTTTTTATGGTACATATATTTTAAAACCTATGTGTCAGCAAAAAGTACATCTCGAAAGAGAAATTTGTGCTCTTGCTCAACTCATAAGGGGATAAAATATGTCTCTACCTTTTTTTTCTTGGAATGGACGCGTATCGGATTTCCATTTTGTTTCGCGTGCACGAAAAAAGTTGTGTCATTCATTTATTTAAAAATGTTGTGAAAAATGTTTTGTCTGAATGCTGTTGCAAAAGATGTCGTTCATTCATCAAAAATTATATCACCTACTACTCTGAGATGGTTCTATTTTCATGTTCATAAGCAAATATTTTTCAAACATGGACAAAGAAAATATTTTGAAAAAAATTTATTTCACTCCTTCTCATCCTTCATCTTTTTCTTCTGTGAAAAAATTATATGAAGCAGCTAAAAAAATAGATGAAAATATAACGAGAAAGGACGTGCTAAATTT
Organism: Acholoe squamosa; assembly: GCA_949317995.1. Classification (NCBI taxonomy): domain Eukaryota; kingdom Metazoa; phylum Annelida; class Polychaeta; order Phyllodocida; family Polynoidae; genus Acholoe; species Acholoe squamosa. Next base: position 14,976,404 of record OX439042.1, read on the forward strand.
TCTCCGTAACACTAGAACTTATACTTCACATAAGAAAATAATATATAAATTTCTTCGAAGAAAAACAATAGTGAAAGGCATAAACGATCAATGGCAAATTGATTTAATAAGTATTTTTAACCTTAAAGATCAAAACAATGGAATAAAATATTTATTAGCCTGTATAGATTGTTTTTCACGTTATGCTTATGTTGAACCTTTAGTGAACAAAACTGCATATGTCACTCTAGACGGCTTCAAAAAAATTTTGTTAAAAAGCAATGTTAAGCCCAACTTAATACAATTAGATGAAGGAAGCGAATTTAAAGGTGTTTTTCAAAATTTTTTAAAAGAAAATGAAATAAAATTTTTCAGTACTTCTCAAGACACTAAATGTGCTATAGTAGAAAGATTCAATCGTACCATACAAGACAAAATATATAAATATCTTTCTTTCAAAAAGAGTCTGAGATATATAGACGTTCTACAGGATTTAGTTAAAAGTTATAATCATAGTAAACATAGAACATTAGGAATAAGTCCTTCTGAAGTAACCAAATCAAACGAAAAAAAAATATGGTTAAAGCAATACGGAAAATATTTGTACAGCAAAAGAATTAAACTGCCTTTTAAAGTAGGAGATAAAGTACGAATAAGTAAATATAAGATTGCTTTCAGAAGAGGGTATTCTTCTCATTGGAAAGAAGAAATTTTTCAAATAGCATATGTTCTTAGAACATGGCCTGCTACTTATGTGTTAACAGACAAAAATAATGAAATATTGAGTGGTAGTTTTTATAAAGAAGAATTAAACAAAATAAAAGGAAAATAAAAAATGGAAGACATAGAATTCCCTGTTTTCAATGCATGTATTAGAATTCCATTTTCTATGATCATAGCAGGACCAAGCAACAGTGGAAAAACCATTTTTATGTATGATCTATTAAAAAATAATGAGCGAATAATAGAAAAAAAAATAGACTATGTCATATGGTGTTATGGTCAAACCCCTCCTGCTAAAAAAGACTTTATGGAGGGGAAAAGCATAACATTTTTGAACGGTATTCCTTCTTCTTTTGATAAATATATAAAACCTGACCTTAATGGACTTGTTATTTTAGATGATTTAATGAAAGAATGCGGAAATAATCCTGAAATAGGAAAACTTTTCACTCAAACATGTCATCATGAATCGATAAATGTTATATATATTTCACAAAATTATTATTCTGAAGGAAAAGAAAGGCAAACTGTTAATAGAAATGCGACGTATTTAGTTATTTTTAATTCACCTTTAGATCAAACTGTCCCTCTAACATTAGGGAGAAAACTGTTGCCTAAAAATTATAAAACTTTCGTTAATATTTTTAATGAAGCAACTAGGAAACCACATTCCTATCTTTTAATAGATGGTCATCAAAAAACTCCTCAAGAATACAGATTTAGGAGCAACATATTTGACATAGGACAAGAGGTGTATATACCTAACAAAACATAAAACAGAAACAACTATACATGTATGAACCAACATAAAGTTCATGAGATTGAATAAAATATATGAAAAAAATAAAAGTTTTTGTGTGAAAGAATGCCACCGTTAAAGAAAAAAATGCCTGTTTCTAAAAGAAAAGGCAAAAAAACAATAAAAAAGAAATCAATTGTAGCAAAAAGAAAAAAAAGAACTAGCTGCAAACAACCAAAAAGAAAAATCAAGAAGAAAGCAGCAAACATCAGATCAGTCAAAAGATTAGCTTTTTTGACAATGTTAGGAAACACAAAAAACAAAAGAAAAAGAGATTTGTTAATAGAATATGCAGATAAAGAAGTTTTAGATTCTATATGTCAGTGCATTTTTAATGTTCTTACAGGAAACATCAAATTAAATTCAGTGTCTTATTCAAAGTTAAAAAAATACAAGAACACTTTAAGATATCTTATTAATAGACGTGTGAATAACAAAAAAAGGAAAGCAGTTTTAAAACAAAAAGGTGGATTTCTCTCTCTTCTCCTCCCTTTAGCAGTGTCCTTAATAGGAGGATTGGCAGGTGCAAAAAATTAATATTATGGCTAGCTTCAAAAAAAGTATCGTTATACCTTTAGCAACTTACAAAAAATTATCTTCAGCAAAAAATCATGCTAATGAAAAAAACACTGACCAAGAAAAAAATCCTGCTCTCGAAAGGCAACAAGAATTATTAGCGCAAAGAATGTATAACGTGAAACCGTATAAGATATTAAGCACAAATCAAAATATAGCTAAAGACTCGGCTTTCATGTATTCTGCTCCTACAGAAAAAAAACAAGAAATAATACCAGGTATATCAATACTTGAGATCTTATCCAACATAAGACAAGCACAAATTCCTTACATAAAAGAAATTCTCAAAAAAATGATAGAACTGAACTATCTATGGAATGAACATGGTGAAATTATCATCAGAGGTAAACTAATCAGAAATTCTAATGTGATAAGCATCATGAAATTCTTTTCAAATGCAAGCATAAAAACAGAACCTATAGGAACAGAAGAACTTTGGGTTAATATATCTAATCATATTCCTAAATCGTGGTTTTTAAATAAGCCAAAAATAACTAAAAAAAAACAATCGTCCTTATATCATAAAAAAATATCCTTTAGAAGATCAAAACATGGAAGACAAACAAAGAAATGAAAGCAATTATTCTACAGATGCTACAGACGATGAATTTTCTGAAGACGGCAATTTGGATGAAACTCTTCTTCAAGAAAAAGAAAAGCCCCTTCTGAAAAAAACAACTACAGAAGACACTGAAGATAAAAATAACGACACCGACTATCTTTCTGAAAATGAAGAAGACAAAATAGGAGAAGCCAGCGGAGGCATAGTGAAAACTCCAATAAAAAATATCCCTCCTCTCCCTTTCGAAGAAAAGCAACCCAGCAAAGAAAGAGACGTAAAAATATCTTACCCAAGCCCACAAGAAGACGTCTTCGGGAAAATTAAAACAAACAAAAATTTGTCAGGAAAGCCGTCACCTTATTCTACTCGATCTGGAAGAAGAACCAAAAAAAACCCAAGATATTCTTCTAAGGAATGGGCATCTGACTGGTAGAGATAAATTGTTTTGAGATAAATCAAAAAAAATAAATAAAAATACATCAAAATGTATTCTAACGATTCACCTGAAGATATATATTATAAACATTTTTTAACTAAGCGATCTTATCCTTATGATGTACAGTATGGAAAAGGATACTATTCTTTAACCCCCTTCATAGGAAGCAGAAATCAAAAAGGTTATGGGCTAGGTGGTATTTTAAAAGGATTGTTTAAGACAGTTATTCCTTTGGTGAAACCTGTTGTGGCATCAGCCGCAAAAGGAATAGGAAAAAGAGCCTTAACAGGAGGAATTAAAGTAGCAAAAAATGTCATGAAAGGTGAAAACTTTAAACGAGCTTTAAAAAGAGAAGCTCAAGAAACTTTGTCTGATTTAGGCAAAGAAGTTATTTCACATGTAACCAAGAAAAGAAAAGTTAATAAAACGATCACAAATAAAAAAAGAAATAGATTTAGAAGAAATTTCAAAAAAGATATCTTTGGTTAACATAAAATAACCTGAGATTACTGAAAAGAAGAGAAAAACAAACAAATATTTTTGAAGTTTGTTCATCACCTTAAAAAAATGTCATTGTTAGACGAAGATCCTTGTTTTTGTGTAGCCTCGGAATTTGATTTTACTCATGTTCCTCCAACAGATATAAGTAGAGTTAAAACTTATTATGAAAAAGTTGAGCCCACTGCTTCTCCTAACAGCACTACAGTTCAATTCACTTTAAAATCTAAACATACAGATTTCATTTCTTTGCACGACAGTTTTATTCGAGTGTCTGGCAAAATATTAAAAGCTGACAAACAAAATCCAGATGCTCCAGCTAACGATGGGACAATAAACGATAAAGCTAAAGTTTTTCCAGTGAATTATTTTGCTTCTACTATGTTTAAAAATGTGAAACTTTCTATAGCAGGAATACGAATATCAGACAGCAATGATTTGCACGGGTATAGATCTATTCTGGAATATATTTTAAGTTATGATCCAACCACTGCTAAACACTTGGGAGCTTTGGCTATGTATTACAAAGACGATAAAGATTTCAACGAAGTAACAAATGTTAACAGCGACGATCATAATTCTGGAGTGAAAGCACGTTATAACAAAACTAAAAACGGGAAATTATTTGAAGTCATAGGACGAATTCATAATGACCTTTTTGCTCAGGTCAAAGTGTTACCTGGAGATCTGCCTCTTACTATAGAATTTGATAGAGCAGACGAAGACTTTTGTTTGATGTCTAAATTAGGAACACAAAAATACATAATAGACATACAGGGCATACATTTATTCATAAAAAGAATAAGAGTGTCTGAAAAATTCCATAAAAAAATAATGGATGCTAGAATGGTTACTCCGTATTGGGATTATCCTGTGAACAAAATAGACATGAAATACGTCACTTTTGGTCCTCAGAAATCTATTTTGCAAGCCTCTCATATAGTGAACAACACTCCTCTTCCAAAAAGAGTCATCATAGGGTTAGTTCATTTAGATGCCTTTACAGGAAGTCATAATCGTAATCCGTTTCAATTTGAGCACTTCAAAGCTAAGGAAATAGAACTGAAAGTGAACGACGGTGGAACTCCTTTTTATCACTATGAATTAGATTACCCTAATGATTTATACAATATGGCCTACCTAGCTCTTATACGGTCTACAGGTTCAATTTTCAGAGACGATACGATAGATATTTCTTTCGACGAATTCAAAAAAGGACATTGTCTTTACTGTTTTGACATATCTAAAAACGGAATAACGTCAGGCACATTCGAATATTCAGAAAATGGTTCTTTAGGATTTGTCATAAAACTAGAAGAAGAATTAACCCATGGAGTAGCAGCTATCGTATATTTAGAACATCATGAACTCCTGAGATTAGATTCTAGCAATATATTAAGAGCAAAATCTGAAACAGCATAATTCCTAAAAATGAATGGAGCGGAAATAAATTTTTTCTTGCAGAAAATTAAAAGAAAAAAAGGAGGAAATTATGGTGTTTATTCAGCTGACACTATACCTGCAGTGAAATCATTTCCTACAGGTTATGTAGTCAACACCGACAACAGTAACTTACCCGGAGAACATTGGGTAGCTTTTTATTATGAAAAACCACGTAAACTAGCTGAATATTTCGATTCATATGGCTTCAGTCCTATGCGAAAGAGTTTTCTGAAAGCTTTGCCAAAAAAATATAAATATTCCTCTCATTCTATTCAAGGACTTTTTTCTATGACTTGTGGTTTATATTGCTTGTTCTTTTTAGAAAAACGAGCTGAGAATAAGACAATGCAACAAGTTATATCTAGCTTCACTTCAGATCCTGATTGGAATGACAGTAAAGTAAAACAATACTTTTTAAAGAAAAAACAAAATAATCGAAGCAAAAAGAAATCCTTGTTTTGTAACAAACAAATTTGTTCTACAAAAAATAATTTTCTAAGAACAACACAAAAAAGAAAAAAAGATTAATGTATTATTTCTTTTTCATCTTGTCTTGGAAATTATTTGCCGATTTATTGGAACTGATCATCATAAAAAGATATTTTTTTTAAAAAAATGAGCGAACATAAAACAAAAGAAGGAAGCATGAAAAGTTTAAGCAAAATAAATAATTTGATTTCAAACGGGAAAGTAGGAGCAGGAGGAATAGTTTTTACTCTTATTTTAAGCATCGTAGTCATTATCTTAGAAACGCGTAAACAATCTATCTCCCCTTCTTTACAGAAAGGAGATGAAATATTTTTGTCTTGTACAGAAAGCGGAAATATTTATCATAACAATGAAAAAACTCAAACTTTCCTGTCTTGTTTTGTAACTAATGTAAATCACAGAAAAACATGGACATATCCTGTCATAGGATCTTCTGTTTCTAACCATGACTTAAAATCTACTCAAATAAATGAAAACCGAGATATTGATAACATAATGTACGAAAAAAATAATCAATTACTAACTACTATTGCAAATCAAGAACATTTGCCCCACTCAAATGTATTCACTGAAGAAACAAAAGATCCTGAGATACTCAAATAATTATAAGAATGAACATCTTTCTCGTGTGAGACCTAAAAAAAATATATAAATTAAGATTATTTCTCAAGTCTTAATCATGGATACAAAAGGGAACAATATGATTTTTGAAGTAAAGCGCAATGAAATACTTGAAAAAATATGCTTACATCAAGGCACTTATATATCTCTGTTAGAAGAAGAAAGACGTGAACACATTAATATCATAAAAGAGGAAGAAAAAAATAATCTCCATCTTACTTTACAATTAAGAGAAGCACGAAATGAAAATATGAATTTAATGGCTCACAGGAAGGCATACAACTTAGCTAAAGCAGAGAGAATATATGACATCAGGAGAGGTTCTTATCCGTATGGTCGTACAGTAGCCGACGGTGATGACTCAGAAGAAGGCAGTAAAATTGTAGCAGACGGTGAAACTTGTGATGTGCCAGATTCTATGCCTTCTGATGTTTTAATGGAGACTTATAGGAATAAGCCAAACGAAGCTTTTCATTTAAATTCAGAAAAAAAACATGAAAGTGATTAAGAAATAAAAACATAGATGAGATAAGTGAACAAACAGACTTTATGTGAACACTGATCTGCGTCAAAGTAACATGAACAGTTATTCTGATTGGAAGCCTTCGCTAGAAGACGGGGTGTGTCCTGATTGCATACATAAGATAGAAACCCTTGAAGAAACAAGAAAAAGGCAACAAAACCAATTTCGCATTCTTAGAGCAGAGAGAAAAAAGAATCAAGAAATAATAAAATCTTTAGGAAACAAAAATAATATTCTTGTGCAACGAATCACAGAAAAACAAGAGAAACTTTTGTCTGGCTTCATGAGCAGAACACTACGCTGATATGGGAAAGTACACTTTTAAAATAAAAAAACTGTTGAAACACACAAACTGGGAAGACGATATAGCCATTAAATACATAAAATCTAAAAAAGAAAAAATAACTTGCAACAATTCTTTCTTGAAACTTCTCTTGCAACATTTCGAACAGGTTTTAAGGCATAGACAAATGATATGTTTCACTTTTTACCTTTTAGAAAACGTATTTGACAAAAAAGATAAAATGTGTTTAACAGAACGAATAATGGTGCATGACTTATCTAAGTTTTCAATGAAAGAAGCCATAGGTTACACCTTTAAGTTCCATACTAAAAATGGACCAAAAAATTCTCAAGAAAAAACAACTTGGGAAAATGCTTTATTTCATCACTATGAAAACATCATCCTCAATATTACAGAGAAGGAAATATGAGAAAATATGCTTTAATTGAAAGTGTGATAGACATGTTAGCTTGTCATGTAGAACGAGATCTGAAGCCAGAAGAAATAAATGTTCATGGTATTTTAGACGGAGATCTTTCTATCACCAATTTTTTGGACATAAATCCAATATACTTAGAAAGATATACTGAAGAAGATAAAGAAAAAGTGAAAGAATATCTGTCTTCGTGGAAAGATATTTTGTCTTGCAACTTATCTAAATAAAAAAAATGATTAAAATGAAAAATATAGGTAGTCTTAAAATATATGAAATTTTTTTGTTATTGTTTCTTTTCTTTTGTGCTACATATGGATTCATAAGCATTATATACTATTTCATACATGGATTAATAACTGCTATAATTTTTTATCCTGTTTTCTTTTCTTCTATGTCTATTTATGCTTAATATAAATTTACCCGATATACCTGTTTTGTAACAGTCTGGAACTTAATTTTACTTCCTTGAGATAAGATATAATCCTCATGTTACGAGCATCTAAAGTTCTTCATAAGTACATATGTTGAGGAAGTACATGTGTTATTTAAATCATTGGTATATGTATTTTTGATTTATTTCTTTTCCTACTTTTGATTGTCACTCTAATCCTTTGAAGGTAAAAAATGCCTTTACCTACTTATTACTTTCAAGATGATTTAGGATATTCAGATATCTTTCTTCAAAAAATCTCTGTATCGTTAGCACGTCAATGGATGACCTTAGGAGTATATCTTGACATCCCTCATGCTAAACTTGAAAGCATGAACAAGACGAAAACTCCAACTGCTATGGGCATAGAGATGCTGAATAAATGGTGGAGAGAAGTTCCTTACTACTTACGAACAGAAGAACTGATGACAAGTTTAAAGGAAAACCACAGAATAGACTTGGTGGAATTCACTGAAAATTTCTTCAAAGAAAAAAAACTAGAAGAGTATGACGTGGAATCGACCTCCGTGCAAATGTATTTCAGCTTATTGAGTGAAAAAATGTCAAGAGACTGGAAGGACATAGCTACATATCTACATATCACGTCTGACGAAAGAAGAACAATATCGTCCCAGCCCGAACAAGACATAGCTCAATTAACCTTTAATGTCTTAAAAATGTGGCAAAGATCTAAGTACAGTGCTACTCATCAACTGATGAAAGCAGTACACGACATGAAAAGAAATGATGTGCTAAACATGATATTCCTTGAATTCGATAAAAGAACAGGAACAAACTGAAAATGAAAAACTGTCTTTACACATGTGACAATCAAAATAAAATCATATAAAAAATTATTTCATTTTGTTTGTTTGGTTATTTACTTACTTGAGAATCATAACAATAGGCATCACATCATGTCATATAAAACTGAACGAAAATGTCTGTTCTAAAATACAGTAAAATAGCAGGTTCCTTCTCTCCTACTGAAGAGGAAAATAACATAGGGATTCAAATGTACAGTTCATATGACCATACTGTTCCTAAAAATACAGCATGTACAATTACAACAGAAGTTAAACTTGCTATCCCTAAAGGTTATTATGGTATAATTTTACCTCTATGCAAATCAAGAAAACATAACTTTGTGTTAATCAACCAAAAAATAATAGACGAAGATTACAGAGGGTATATTACCATTGTTTTATTTAACTTCGGAGAAGAAGACCTAAAAATAAAAAGTGGTGATGCTGTTGCACGACTTGTTTTACAAAAAATTTATCCTATAAAATTAGAAGAACGTTCTAAGCTTGAAAACACTGAAAAAGGTGAAAAAATCTCTCAATTAGCTTACAGCAAAATATATGAAGAAATTTACAATGAAAATCTTAAATATTACAGCAAAGATCGTCTTAAATGAACTAAAACAAAGAAAACATCTCTGTGAATAGCGTTATATTAAACAACAAAACAACTGAAATAATGTTCAGCAAAATGGCGCGTTGTCAAGATTCTTTCTATATTACTCTTGTAAAAGACAAACCAAATACACTGTTAGTAACAACATGAAAAAAATCTGCTTTACTGCCTGCCTCACCTATTCTCCAACCTATTATGCATTATGTTAAAGCATCAACAAAAGCATTGAAGCCAACCAGATCCACAAAAAAATCTGCAGGGTTTGATTTATATAGTGCTTATGATTATATTATTCCTGCTAAAGAAAAAAAATTGGTACAAACTGATATAATACTTTGCATACCTGCAGGATGCTATGGTCGCATAGCACCAAAATCAGGACTTGCTCTTAATCATTTCATCGATGTAGGAGCAGGGGTAATAGATGAAGACTACAGGGGAAAAATTGGTGTTTTGCTGTTTAATTTTGGAAATGAGGTCTTCGAAATAAAACATGGAGATCAAATAGCTCAAATAATATTAGAAAAAATTCTCATCCCTGAGCTAGAAGAAGTATATACACCTGATAAAACCGAAAGAAATGATCAAGGTTTTGGATCAGGCAAAAAGATATCTGCTTCATTGAAAGAAAAAAACGACTATGAAGAAAGTGATTCTGGAGAAAGTGACTCGTCTGAAGAATCAGATATAGAACAATCTCATTTAGCTGATGAAACGTCGTCTGAAGAACAAGAATTTTATTCGGCGGAAGAAGAACCAACCGATGAAAAAGGTTCTCATGAAATCGACCCCTCCGAAAATGAATTAATGTCTTTAGAGGAATTCTTAAAGTTGATTCTAACAAAGAACTAGGTGACGAAAATTTACTATGGTATTGGTTCAATGAATCACATTATTCATGAAGATTCCAATTATGTTATTCATTGTTATTGTAACTCATTCTCCGCCTCTCTATTCATAAACGATAAAGGAATAAATTGGATTATCTGTTGGATTGTCTGACTATATGATATGTCTCAAAAAGAACAATAAAGAAAAAATAAAAATATTATGACTTCTCGTTTCACTTGCAATCTACATTTTCTCAAAAATACAGGTCTTTTCTGGATTCTAAATATATCTATAAACGACCTCTTTTATAGATAAATTAAATATATCTATAAACGACCTCTTTTATAGATAATTTAAATATATCTATAAACGACCTCTTTTATAGATAAATTAAATATATCTATAAACGACCTCTTTTATAGATAAATTAAATATATCTATAAACGACCTCTTTTATAGATAAATTAAATATATCTATAAACGACCTCTTTTATAAATAATCTAAAAATAGGAGGTCTTCTCTGGATAATCCAAATATGATGGTCTTTTCTGGATAATATTCAGAAAAGACCATCTATTATACTACTTATTTCATATCAGATGAATGCATTAAACTTCCCTACCTTTACAAATCTTTTTTTCTTGTTAAAACTTAAGCAAATTGTGATTTTTTGATGACATGATGTCATACAGCCCATGACCCCCCCTCCCCCCCCTTGTCATGCTTGGTCATGGGGAGTGGGACCCCCCCTCCCCCCCTCCTGCATGACGTCATTTGTACACAGCCCCTTGTAAAATTGTAAAAATTCTGTAGGTCTAGATCTCTACAGTATATTCGATTGTGAGATCAGAAAATGATATGTAATACACATAGGTGCTTCAATTAAGTGTGTATTGTGATAATGCCAGCCATCGTTTATATATGGGACAAGAGGGGCTATCGCCCATGATACAGCAAGTTGAGTGACGCGGGAAATAAAAATAATGAATGAGGTTGGTTGACGCACCAAACTGCCACCTAGTGGGTTGCTGGTTACAACGGACTGCGGTTTAGCAGGTGCATGTTTCTTGTATGTAGGACCGGATGTTGATGTTTGGCGGCAGGAGTTAACATTTCAAACCAATTTTTCCTTAAATATTTGCGAAATGTGACGGATCTACAAAGCCAAATCATACGTCCATAGTTTCCTAAGGATAGTTTAACCATGGCCGACACATTAAGAACAAACGTCGACTTAAAACCGCTCTTCAATAAGCTAGGTGAGTACAATTTTGCCACCCAAACAGGCGCTGATCTGGCAGCCGACATGTTCACACTTGTCAAACTCCCCTACCCGGCTACCGTGCCTGGCCTTGAGGCTTGACACTTGTCACTATAGGTCTAGGGAGAGTTCGGGCCACTTCTGTCTGAATGTAGATCCCAGCTGTTGTCCAATAAAATCCTTTATTATGCTTTTGTAGTTTTGAGAAAGATGTTCCATCAATTTTGGGACAGTACCAGTGGCAGTGCAGACTGCAGCCCCGGGGGTAGGCACTTCAACAAAAAAATTAAACTGAATACAGAGTCAGAAAGATCCCTGTGACCGCATTTTATTGAGGCCATTGAGATGTTTTTAAATATTTTGGAATTTTGTTTATATCTTGTATAGAAATACAGGGCAAATAGTACCAGAAATATTGAGGCAAGTACCACTATAGTAATGGTAGAAAAGGGGTGACAATATCTGTGATGTGAGTTGCTGCACAGTGGGCCCAGTGTGTGGCAGCATGTACTGGTGGCAATTTTCTGTGTTTTCACTTGATATTTTAAGGGAATGGAAAGTAATGTTCTAGTGATCAGATCTAGTAAATAGAATTTAGTTTTCTATGATATTTAGAATCATAGCTTTCAGTTGATATCTTCAATCCATTTACAAATTGATTCTAAGTAGTAGTAAAATGCTAATAAAAAATCATAACATGGCTGCTCTACAGACAGCCATTTCTTTTCTATTGTTTCATATTTTGGTCCTCTCAAAAGTATCATTGGGCAAAATCATAAATGCATGAAATTATACATGCTGCTAGTTTATTATGCATTTTAACTGTGTCTGATATTAGTAGTTTGGTGTCTCCAGTGGTTGATATGTTTTTCAAAGCTTCAATATTACCTTCATACTAAAGTCATTGTAAAACACTTAATAATTGGAATTTTTTCTCCCAGATTTCGCTGGTGGGTACCTTGATATCTAAACTTTAGGGATAACTATTAAAATACGAGAAAAATGCCCTAATAGAACCCTAAATCGGCGATATCGGCAAGGTCGCGATTATCAGCCACACTCCCACCTGGCAGAAAGTGTCAACCCAGTGTGCCAGCTTTTCTCACCCTCCACAGTGGCTTTATCAAAGTGCCTACCGGGGGGCACTTCATATGTGCTGGTACCACATGTGTGCGGCTGGCAAGGTCACTTTTTGGCCAAAATCGCCCTAACAAGGGTCCTATTTTTAAAAAAAAATCCCCCTAACAAGGGTCTACTTTTAAGAAAATCTCCCTAACAAGGGTCTACGTTTGGGCAAAAAGCCCGCGGATCAGGCAAAGTTTGCTGTTTTTTCAAGAAAATTTTCCCAACTACCAGACATTTTTGAGTCAATTTTCAAAATGTGATGTCATTGATCAGATTTTCCTTCCAAAACATGGAGTTTTTGGCTGAAAATTCCCTAACAAGGGTGGACTTTTGAGGGTAAAATCTCCCTAACAAGGGTAAGAGCTGTCAGAGGCCCAGCCGCACACCCCTGTCAAAATAAATTCAAGTGCCCCCACCCCCCGGGACTGCAGCCAACACTGGGCAACAGTGCAAGACAAGACTCAAGTGTCACTCAGTGACTCAAGACTGAGTAGTGTACTGTGAAGTCTACTCAGACTACTGTAGTACTACTAGTAGTCTCTAGAGTCTAGACTGAAGTGTAGCCTGAACTGCACTGTAGATTGTAGTCTAGTCTACAGCCATAGACAGACAGACACTGAGACAGTAGACTGAGTAGTGTAGTAAAAGTAAAATGCGATCTTAAACGGCTGCAGTATTCCCTCACAAGTACTGCACTCAACAGTGACAACACTCCTTCCTTACTCAAGAACTTCAGCTCAAAACATTTGACATAATGACATGATAATATTCTTATATCAATGCCAAAAGAGGTAAGGTGGTAGGTCATTTTTCCCATTTATGTTTTTTTTTTCTTTAATTGAGCCTTCTATAATTCCAACAGGCCACAAGCTTGAGGAGATCCGTGTACGTGCTCTAAATAGTTTATTGTCCAAACTTGAGCATAATCTGATTTGTGAAGCTGACCTGATCCAAGAGCGACATCTGCTCATCCGTCTCCTCGAGTGGTTCAACTTCCAGTCATGTCCTCAGCAGCGCGCAGTCCTCGAGCTGCTCCAGCAACTCACCAAGGTGAGGGCAGGTCATTTGGTAGCCACCATGTAGACAGAACTTTTGAGGTGTTACGTAAAAGTAAATTTTCATGATTGGGATTGTTCCTACCTCGTGAAATAACCCTCAGTTGGGACCTATCTACGCATGTTCTTTGCATTTATTTCATGTCATTCTGGACAGAAATATTCGAAAATTCCATTTGATTAGCACCAAGCAGTGGTTAGATCTGAATTTCGTCAAATTTTGATGTCAAGGTTGCTACAGGTTATAAAATACACAACAGGGTTATTCGCCCCCTACCTAATGGACTGCCATAGTCCACCATATTAATCATGAAACAATATCGAGAGCTACAAGGTACAAGTGGTCGTCTTAGTGCAAGAATAGGTACCTCATTAAGAAATAAATAAGAAGCATCATCCGCATCTTAGAGCGGTAAAACTAGATCTCCATTGATCAAAATTCCCATTTACACTAAACAGAAACAAAACACTGATTATAATTCATGGCCTAATAATGGAATCATACTCTTCATCGCAGCATGTCTCAGCAGCTGGCCTTGTGGTGGAGATTGGTGGGGTGGAATTCCTGACTCAGCTCCGTCCTAATGCCGAGCCCTCGCTACATGCTGTAATCGACGCATGCCTGGACCAACTGTTTCACCTGCCGACCTCACCGCCTGCACCTGAACATTCTGCAGAATGCATCTACAAGTCATCATCTCATGACTTTGGCTCTCATTCACATGCCAGTAGGTTATTCTACATCTACCGGGGGGGTATCAACATATTCAGTCACAAAATGTGAATTATATCTAACATGCTGAATGAGATGTCTGTCATTATGTATCTTCTTCATAACATATCTGGAATAAATTATTCAACCTGGTTTTAGAAATGAGTTAACTTTTGCATTTATCCTGCAACTTTTGTTTTCATTATGTTATCATTGTTGAAACATCTTAGATACATGGTAAAAATTAATGTTTTCAGTCTCAAGTATTGCCAACCAAAGTGCAGCCTCTGGATGGTCAACACAGACAGGCCAGTCAGTGCCCTCTGCGGTCAGTCACCAGGTCACTCCAATACCCAGCACACACACTGGGCTCGCTTACACTTACACCAGTCCGCAGACCATTCCCAGCCCGCCCGACTCACAGGCCGGGTACTTTGGTCATTCACATGGCACTTCAGGACAGGGTCAACAGGCACCACAGGGTGAGTGATCTATGGATTTGGTAATAGGATAATACATTTCTATTTTTTTTATCTCTCGAGCAATAAATAACAGTGATTAAATGGATGTAACAAGGGAGTGATACAAGGACTGTATATTGACAGTGGATAAAGCATAGAGTTCTTACATCTTCAGCAGTGGTTGAAGAGATGTCATCACTAGAGTCTGTGAAATGAATGAGGAAATGAGGATTTTTATTTTCCAATATCAAATATTAAAGGTCTAACACCCTCAAGGTAGGATAGAAAAAGACATTGTGTGGTTTATATTCAGTAAGAATATCAGGTGGTGAACATTTCAACCATTTTTTAAAAAAATTCAAATCGGGATATTTTTAGCGGTGAGTGCAGCATGCTTCAAGTTCTCCACCTTCCCCTGGATTGCCCTCATGCCGACAGACAGACACGTCCTCACCTCCACAGACACGTGAGTTTAGTTGGAACATATTTCAGCCAGTGGCTTCAGATATTGAATGTCTTTTAATCTATCCAACTTCTTTTTTTTTTTCTTTTTTTCCTAAATCACATCTATGGAGTATGTTACTTATTGCTGCAACAGCATGTAGACATCTAAGTACTACTGTTATTCTGAGCGCTTCTACGATAGTTTCAGCCTACATATTACATTTTCCACAGCTGGGTACTAACATGTAATCTGCATCTCGTAGCCATCAGTCCTTTCCCTGCAATATTACTCGAAAATAAGAAATTTAACTGTTGTGTGTGACAGGTCATTGAGAAACACGGACCCAACCCACGTTGTAAGTGCCTGTGAGTTCCTCAGTGATGTCGTCTTCCAAGACTTCCCAGCCGAGGTCTTCTTACAACGACCCGCCATTGTCAAGGTAAGAGGTTTCAGTTTTGTATAAAATACCTGAAGATTTGCAAATTATACTCATAGCCCAACACTCTTTGTACTTTAACATATAGATAATAAATTCCATTCGCATGTTATCCAGTGTAGCCTATTAGAATTTAGAAGATATTCATATCTTTGTCACAAAAGAAATCTTTGTCACAGATTGCCATTTTTGATGATTGTCACTAAGTAACTTTTTGTCATGTAGAGTTTGCTGTCACTTGTGGACGTGCGACCAACCGGTGGGGTAGATGTGGCCCAGCCAGCAGTACATGCCCTTAGGGATCTTTCTGTGGCACTCAAAGCACGCATGAAGTTTTACCAAGATCCCGCGCTTTTTACACCAAAACAGGGTAAGGAAGTATTGAGAAGCATTCAAGGAAATAGAGTCCCACTTTTAACCTCTTTTTCCTTCATATGGGAGTAGAACTTGTAGCCATACATCGATGGAAATTCTGTACTATTGGCAGGTTGAGGTTTTTTGTTGTTTTTTTTTCATTAATTTTCTCTATTTGCCTTTTCTCTAGAGTTCTCCACCAGTAGAAGAAGTTCCGCAAGCACCCTGAGTCAGTCGCTGGGTTCTTCAGACACACGGCCATCACTGATCGGTAGGAGCGATGGGCCCAGGTTGCGTGGAGACGGACAGGATGGGGACCTCACTCCAGGACGGGCCAAGTATGTCTAGCTTCTTTATAAGAAACTCCCCTCTGCCGAGCCATTTGTCAATACATATTGTACGTTTCATAGGGGACATAGGCAATATCACTGCAACCTTGATAAATTTTATTTTTCAAATATAGTTTATTTCTTGCTCAACATTGCCCAACATGTTAAATGAACCTGAAATTCATTTGCATCCTTCTGTTCCCAGTTCTCCAGGTGAGAGTGAAGGGCCGGGTGAAGAACTGGACTACGCAGATATGGCAGCACTACAGTTCATGCAGTGGTCCTTACCGCAGTACTTGATGTCTCTCCTCCACACGGTCTCACCCATGGTGGCTTCGCCCTCTCTCACCGTTGTCACAACCGCCCTACAGCTACTTCAACAGGTGATGGCACTTCTCCGTGAGGCAGTCGAACCAGAACTTCTCTGGGGTGACCAGAGTGTGGCCGCATTAGAGATTGCAGAGAAATTCCAGGAGAGTTTGGAGATATTGGCAGATGCCATGCAGTACCACCACCACTCAAACCTGGCGACAGCGACACCTAGTGTGGAACTAAAGCAGCACCAGATGGCGCTTCTTGGTGTGTCTACCTTTGTGTCGGAGCTCATCAAGTTCTGTGTTCCCATTGAGAAGGTAATTCAATGTTTAAGTAATTTAGTGCTCCATAATGCTTTAATGCACAACATTTGTACCTCTTTTTCATGAAGGACTAATGCAGCCCTAGTGAGTAAGTAGACAGATTTGCTTTTGTGCATCATTTCCTTATGGGTAGGACCGTATGGGTTAGAATAGTAAATAAGTGCCGCCATCACAATGAGGTGATACATGTTTCATGTTGAGATGGGATATACATTCTGTTTGGTGAACGAATGCAGGTAAATTGCACAGTGACTCATGTCGCTGACTCGTGGGTGACTAAATAGGCTAAAATATTGAAATTAAAGAATATGTCTAGAGTTGGCCAGTTTCGCTAGGTATGGTCGGGTTGCTCCATACCTGCTCTTAAAAAGGATTTAATGATGAGAAGAAAATTGTCCATATTCATTTCAGGTGAACACTGTGATTCCAGACCTGTGCCGAGGTATGGTGACTACATTAGCTATCGACCTGACGCTTAACTTGTCTCACCCAGAGGTGAGAGAGGCGAGTCTACCATACCTACAGCACATGTCGCCTACAGCCTATGATGACTTCACAAAGTCACAACATGTATGTGACGCCCAGAAGGCTACAGTGGAGTTCCTTAGCAAGTGGCCAGAGCAGGTGAGCATCACGTTCATTTCATGGCTTTATGGAACAAATTTATCAAAAAAAGCTTTCTTATAAGAGTTTGAGGCTTTTTTGCCCCCATAAGGAATGAGCTTTACTATAAAGAAGCTTGTTTTCAACATGAAATGTTGGTAAATCTTTTTCCGCCACTGCTCAAAGAGATTACCGGTACTATCGCATAGTATTTAGCTGACTGTATATTTTGATTCATAACTTCCATTGCTAAATCTATAACGCTTTGTCCATTGATTCATCAATTTTGATAAAATTCTTGTGCTGCTTTTTTAAAAGCATGTGTCTGTTCCTTTCTCATATTCAGATTGCTGTTAACATAGAGGAGTTGGTAGAGTTAGCGGGACGTGCGGTGCCCAGCCTACCCTACCACCAACACCTGCCGTTTGTAGACGCCTGTGTGCAGCTTCACTCTCACGTGTCAGTATATCTATATATCTGACTTATAGCAGAGATGCCACTTTTCCTTATTTATAAGGACTTCCTGCCTTTGGTAGAGATTTCTGATTTGAAGAATATCAATTCCTTGGGGAAAGGTGCCAAAAGTCAAAATAATAGTGTGTTTTAGCACGGGTGTATATTCACGTATCTGCTAAAACCAGAGACGTGACTATTTTTTAGTGACCACGTTATTTGTTGCACGATACCTGATAACAAAATGTTACCTTTACCAAATGAGTATGAACAACCACATTATGTCTTGAATACCGAATATAAACATACCAGAATTAGGAGTAAAATAGTTTCATTCTTGGGCAGGTGTCGCAAATCCAAGGTCTCTACCTCATGTGTACGTCTCAGCCGAAAGACACTTCTAGGACTACTCGCCCATCCCCTTGACCACATAAAGATACGTGCCTATTCAACATGTCGGGATATTGTAATGGTTAGTTGTGTGTTCAATTATATTCACAAGTAAATTTGTAATGTCCCATTATATGTAGAAAATTACATTTCTCTAAGAAGGACATTACCAAAATGTTTCCTTTCTATGTAAATGTGTGTTCTTTATTCTCCCCTCAGGATGCCCTGGGTGTGGGTCATGCAGCTGACCCCTTGTCAAATGCATCACAAGCGGCGATGTTCCTGCTTCACCGCCACATCCTGTACGAGATTACCTGCTTCGGGCTCTCAGACTCTGTAAAGCAGGTATGTAGAAAGAATGAAGAATACAAATATTTTTTCTCACTATCGGATTTTCTAGGGAAGTCAGTAAATTTTTATGAAAAAAAATGAACAAAAAAACCCAAAAAAAAAACAGAAAAGCTAGTTAAAACACTGATTTTTCCCTGATTATTGGTAAGTTAAAGATCAGTTTAAAAAAAAATGACCAATGAATACTCTGAACTAAATTATGCAACTTGTCTTTGTTATCTCTGTGCCAGGTGGAGGAGATAGCAGGACAGATCCTGTTACATCTACTACAAGGACAGCTTCTGATGCCGGCCGCCAGGTGGCAGCAACTGTTAGAAGCTCTCACACCAGTCCTACCCATTCTACAGGTCAGTCTTTGGTTCATATGTGTCAGCTGTTCTAGAATTTTAATAGATACATGCATGCATAACTTTATACATCCAGCCAATCATCTTAGGACAGTTCGTGTTCTATTCACAACCTGGTGATACCTAGAAAAAGACATGATTATTTTCAAGAAGGGTGGGCTTTTGCACGGACTAAAAGAGAAATGGCCTCCCCCTCAAACCGCACCCCCCCCCCCCCTGCATTGTTTGAAAACGATCACTGACTTAGTGTTCGGCATGCTTAAGTGTATTACATAGACGCCACAAATTGAGTGATAATCAGACACATCCAAGAAGTGGTTAATTAGGGAATAATGCATGGGGCACGGCTGTGGGAGTGCTCTAGACTGTATTGAGATGTCTCACTACAGTCTAGAGCACTCCCACAGTCATAACCAAGTGCATTATTCCTGTTATAACACAGAAAAATCACCAATCAGCCACCTGACTACACATGAATAACAGTGATTAACAATTGTGAAGTCTAAAAGTGAGATGAAGTTAACCACCTTTACCGGGAATGCATTATCCATCTAGATAATGCACAGTGAATCAGCCAATCAGAACGCAGCATTAAGAATAATGCACTATGAGTTTGCCCAGCCTAGTTATAATACTGCATTATCATTGTTGTTTTGTAGGGTTTTGCAGCCTTGGAGAAGGGACTTGGGGGATGTATCTTGGGATTGTTGGAGACTGAGTCCCATGTACAGACTGGTGTACTCTCTATACATGAACGTCTACGTGGGACGCTACGCCTCATGTACAGGCAGGAGACCAGGTCAGTGAAATTGTAAAGGTGAACGATGATTAGTTTGAGCCGACAGTTTCTTCACGAGCGGGTCCTGCCCGGTAGGCCGAGTGCGGAGCGGGCAGGACCCGCGAGTGAAGAAACAGGAGGCTCAAACTAATCAGAGTTCATCTTTACATTTATGTCAAGGTGTTTGGGTTGATAATTAATCGATATTTCATCAATATAATCCATAATTAACTCCTATTTACCCATCTTCATCGCAAAATCCTGACCGCCGCCATTTTGAATGTTTACGTTTCAAAAATGCTGCGCATGCGCGGTGGACCTATGACGTCATCGTGCGGATTTCCCGCGGGTTATTTAACGCAGGGGTGCAATACGGGGGTTCAGTGCTTTCTCTATGGAACTACGATATTCACCTTGACATAAAAGGTCATATCCTGATGTCAAGAAACATGATCCCTTTGAGTGTCACATAATGCAATAATGCACCACCACTATATGCTTTTATCATCTTTATATTCAATGTTATGCTGGTAGGTAACTGGATAAAGCTGCATTTGTGAGTCATTCTTATCCCTCTGAGTTAAATTAATCCCAAATTTTCAGAACCATATGTGGTACAAAATAAGTTATTTTAGTTGGTTATTCTTTGTTTTTTTATTGCTACTCAAGTTCTTTTCTTTTTAGAAGCTTAATAATAATCTGTGAGAACCTAATGGGCAAAGGTTCTTTGTAACATGCAGAATGCGTACTGAGGGTTTGGGGCGGCTGGCATGGTTCTTATCGCAGGAGGCAGGCGCCATGCAGAAGATGCCGCAGTTCTCGGACCTCCAGGTGGGCGATCTGACCAACCTACTGCTGGTACAACACCCCACCTACCTACAGGAGGAGGACAATGAACGTTCCGTCTTCCAGGTATGTATGTACACATGTGGGAGGGATGGGGGGTATGGGGTTACCACATTCAACAGTTTATTAATGTTATATCTAGCTATGGTGTTCCAATAGCTACTTTACAGACATAGTGATACACTGAGTCAGCATAATAGTGGATCATTGAGGATAGGTTTATTGGCCATAGATGTCGACTGTTGGGTGTATTCCCAAGTCATGGCTGCCGGTGGTACGCCACTCGCTGTATTATATACAATGGAACACCACCTGTGTGTGAAGGCCTAGTGGCCGGTTTAGGAACTATAGTGACTGTATGATAGACTAGCACCTCAAAGTGGGCGATGATGGATGGTATGTAGACTAATGTACAATATAATGAATGAGTTCAAAGCAGTTGACTTCTCTGAGTGAGTGAGTAATAGATGTTTAACGCCATTTCGACAGCTAAGGTCATATTCATGGCGAGAACGACATTACACAATTTCACAAGGGAATGTGTCAGTGCCCACGCATATGTGCACCACACACATCCTGAGGGGATAGGAAAGAGGAGATACAGACCCTTTTAAGTGGGCTAGGGAAGCCCGAGTTGACTTCTCTACTTATCACATTAAGGGTTACTGTCAATGCTGCATTCATGAATCATGCCAACAGTTGACAAACCCATTGAGCCAGCATGACACCGATGCAGTGCTGGTGAGTTAGCCATTGGTGCTTCATGGGTTCAGAGACCTGAATGTCCCTGATTTTTTTTCCTCAATTTTTTTTTTATTAGACTACGTCTTTTATTCATGTGAGTGATTTTCTTTGACTGATTAGGTTCAGTTGTTACATTAAACTCCAGGCTTAGCTCTAGGTATACATGGTATCATCATGAGTGGTATTTCATACAGATTATAAAAATTGTACAGAAAAAAATTGTTGTCATAAAATATTTTAAGGAGTGGGTTATTGGTGCTATCCATTGATTGCCAGTCAGTGGTAGTGGTTTGATGAGTCAAATGGGTAACATTTAGATGAGAATAATGAGGACAATACAGTAGGGCCTGTTTGTAATTACTGGGAGAGGTAAGATAGAAAGATATAGGATGTTCCTTGGTTATGTTAACCAAAAAAATACACACATTTATAGACAATTGGTACACACAAGGAGAGACAAAGCATAGCTTTGATAATACACAAGCAAGCATGTCGCTATAACACTGAGTGAGTGTTAGAGGGCATATGGGAGGGTGGGGGGCATAGTGGGGGACTATGGTGGTTGGGGGTCTAGTTGGTGAGCTTTGAAGCGTGTTTTAAATTCAGTTATACTGGTGGATGTCTGAACAATTGGTTTAAGCCTATTCCATAGGGCTATACCTCTATAGAGAGGACCCTTTTCATATCTCTCGAGCCTGGGCCTGTGCTCCTTAAAGCGCACTGTTCCTGCCTTCTATCAGACAGGGGATCTATATCAGTATCTCTATGTAGCTCATTTGTGGGGGTTCTTTGATCAAAGGCTCTAAGACATATTCTTAATGCTCTGTTCTGGAGACGTTGGATTTTCAGAATATGTTGCTGGTTTGCACCTTCCAGTACAAAGGAGCAGTAATCAAAGAAGGGAAGTATGGTCTGTTTATACACCTGGATGGCAACTGATTGAGACATGAGGTGTCTTAACTTACCAAAATTAAATATCTTGTTTGCTATTTTACAGCGCGTTATTTTTAGGTGCTCATGCAGGGTTAGGTTACTATCAACCCATATACCTAGGTATTTATAATGGTCAGAGGTAGCCAGGAGGGTGTTTCTCATTTTAATTGGGATCTGTTTGGCCTGAGTTGTATGAGTTTTGTGCCCATACCACACCACTTGTGTTTTCTTAGCATTTATAGTTAGACCATGTAAGACACACCATTCTGAGACTCTGTCCAAGTTAGCCTGCATGTGGTCAGCAGCAGCTTGCTGATCCCTATTTTTGGCTAATAATACTATATCATCTGCATATAAGAGTATATCTGTGTCCACCACCGTGGTCACCTGATTTATGTATATAATAAACAGAAGGGGGCCCAAGATTGAGCCTTGTGGGACCCCATAGCTTACCTCAAGCTCATTGGAAGTATGGCTGTTCAGAAAAGTAGTTTGGCGACAGCTGCCTAAGTGACTGGCTAGCCATTTCAGCATTAACCCTCCCATACCCAGTTGTACCATCTTTTTTATCAGCAGTGTATGGTGTATAGAATCAAAAGCTTTACTAAAATCTATGTATGTTGCACAGGTGGTTTCTGAATTGTCTCTATTCAAATAGAGAGTTTGGAGAAGGTTAAAAACAGCATCAGGGGTGCCTTTACCTTTAACAAAGCCATACTGTTTTTCTGAGATAAGATTATTATTCTTTGCCCAATTGGCTATGTGGGCATGGACTATTCTTTCCATAAGCTTGCCAGGGAGTGGGAGCAGACTTACTGGCCTCCAGTTGGAGACATCAGCAAGATTCCCGGATTTGGGTATGGGAACCACTGTTGCAACTGCCCATTCAGGGGGGAAAATAGCAATCTGGAAACTGTTATTGAACATGCTACACAACTGCTTACTAATTGGTTTAAAACCATCCTTTAAGACTCTTGAGGGGATGCCTGTAATGGCAGATGATTTCTCAGTGGCTATTTTACTAATCAGTTTATCCATCTCCAGTGTTGTTACTTCTGGGGGGCCTAAGGTGGTAGGGGGGAGTGGCTGTCCATCCATGAAATCAGTCACTGTCGGGGGAGAGTTGCCAGGATTACCCTGCTCTAGTATCTTATTGAAAAGCTTGTTGCCTATAGTGGCAAAGTAGGTATTACAGTGCTCTGCTGCATCTTTACCATCTAATCTGGAACCATCTGGTAGCTTATAAGATGCTGTATTGGAGCTACAAGTGGGTTTCAGGATTTTATTTAACTCCCTCCAGAACTGTTTACTATCCCCTCTACATTCATCAAGGGTAGTCTTTACAGTCCCCCTTTAGCATCTTTACAGGCCTTAGTAATCCAGCATCTGATGTTCTGTGCTTGCTTGAAATGGCGGGGGTCGTTTGTCTGTCTGTGCAGTATGACCATGTCTCTTCTATCGGCCATTCTTTCTCTAATCTCATTGGTCATCCAGTCATTATATATGACTTTATAATTTATCATTTTCAGAGGGCAGACGGCATCTAAGTAAGTGCTGATAAGGGATTTAATGAACCCCCCATTGTGGCGATGGGTCTTCAAGGGCATAATACTCACTCCAGTCCTCACATACAAGGTCCTTCATTAGCTGGTTACTGTCATAGTTCCTGTAACTACGCCCAATAAAGGAGCTGACTGGTGCTTTCTCTCTATTCATCTTTTTGACTGCAATGACGGGAAGATGGTCGCTAATTAAATCCGGCAGGGGTCCTGCCAGGGGTACATGTTGGCTGTTAGTGAGGATTAAGTCAAGGCAAGTGCCTGATTCAGGTCTGGTAACTACATTAGTAATGAGATGCTGTAGGCCAACTACAGCTGCACTTGTAATCAAGGCTTCAGTTTCATTATCATCAGTGTCTGACATATTGACGTTGAAATCACCCAGTGCCCAAATCTCAATAAAACCATCATCAATACCCTGTACACAGGCCTCAAAGCGCTCTATGAACCTTTCAAGCGAGGCATTTGGAGGTCTATAGATATTTATAATGGCTGTTCTCTTGAACTTTGGCTTCTCTATCTTCACAGTCATACATTCAATGTCTTCATCTTGAAAACTGAATTCATTGACCATCTCTGAATAAGTAAAGAGGTCTTGTGACATATAGGTCATAAGGCCACCACCTTGGGTGTCAGTGACCCTGTCTTGTCTATAATATCGTCTACTAGGCCATTCTATAAGTGCCTCGTCATAACCATCATGTAACCATGTTTCACACAGGGCTATGATATCTAATGATTTAAGAACTTCAGTAATATCATCATGCTTACCATTAATACTCCTACAATTTTGTGTACCAATTTTCAAACCTCTGGCTGCATTTAACTGGTCATGTGATACCGCGCCGGTGAGGTATTAGAGTGCTCTTGAAGTAAAATTTGTAACATCTACATACCTTGAGGGGTGGACACCCAACCCCTTTATATTCTCCTTCCTTACTAAACCCACTCTCCCAGCGACAGTAACAGGGGCCAAACAGGATGACATCAGGCAAGCTGATTAGTTGGATGACACCAGGCATCCTGCATGCAATAAATTGTGGAAATTGAATGTGTACCATTTTTCCTCCCAAGAGATACAAGATTATTCATATTGATTAAGAGCAGATCAAATAACAATCTTTAGTTGAAAAATATTTGTAAATTTAGACG
The DNA here is from genome assembly GCA_949317995.1 of Acholoe squamosa. Classification (NCBI taxonomy): domain Eukaryota; kingdom Metazoa; phylum Annelida; class Polychaeta; order Phyllodocida; family Polynoidae; genus Acholoe; species Acholoe squamosa. The sequence continues at coordinate 15,001,425 of OX439042.1, forward strand.
TCAATATAAAATATTTCCATCATTTTCATTTGTTTGCACTTACAGGAAGAGGGATTGAGGAAAGTTTTTGACATCTTTGCATCTGAGATAGTAGAAGATGATGTTAAGAAGGCAGCGGTGGATCAGCTCGGTATCATGTTACAAGGTGAGACAATGCGCGTACTTTCATACTACTGCAGCTTATGGTAGTTGTAGAGTGCTCGCACTGGAGTTGGGAGCTGCCCGGTTTAAATGCTGAAGAATCCGAAGTCATACATTGCTTGCGGATATCTGTTTAGAATCATCGATTTCAATGTACAATCAATGCAATAACATATAGTGGACACTGTACATAGATTGCCGGTTCTGAATTTCTGATCTATTTCTTTTTTCCTTTATCTTTGACAAAGGAAGTTAAATCTCAACGGGTTTGAATCCCATCGTCAGCGGACGCATTTTGCGCTGCGCTCAGCCATGCTGGTTCGAATCCCGTCATCAGCGGACGCGTTTTGCGCCAGGCAACCAATGGAAAATGCTCCAAACACATTTCGATGCGAAAACAAAGGCTAGAGCTTGCTCTACATCCTCGAACTCGTGTATTTTTTAATCTGCTTTTTACTTTCTTTTGATAGATCCTGCCCTACACAAGGCGTTCACAGCGCTTAATGGTCCTGTATTTGTCATCAAGCACCTACATGAAGGTGTACAGCGTCCCGACTATGGCACTCAGGTATACGAATTCTACAATAGGATTTTACAGTTAGAAATCGACTTAGAAAGCCTTGTCTCTACCAGCACGTTAAAGTACTGTCAGTGTTACTGCCATACGGACTTCACAATGCACTTAAGCTGCAGTGCCCACTTGTTTCCATGATGCATGGACACAGTCCCTGTTAGTAGACTACTCACTAGGACTGCATTTATGCATCTTGCAAACTCTTTGGCCATCTCTTTAATGTTGATTACCAGTGCTGCGTTGGACTGGTGCATCATAATGTCAAAAGAAGATGGACCTGAAGGCGTCATGTTTCTTTGAAAGGGTTGATGGTATTCACTTTTTCATCACAAGGGGATTTCTCTTTTTAACCAGAATCGCTCTCAGACGATGCTACCATCACTCGTTAAGATCCTGCGCCACCTCGTGCAGTGTAGTTTCAGCCTACGCCATCAGCTGTCACATGATACATCCATCTACTACTCAGTCATGAGAGGTGAGTTAAGGTTATTCAAACCACTGAGTATACAATGTAAAAGAAACAACAGATATACATTCCGATAGGAAAATTACAAGTCGTAAAGCTGGCATGGTGCATGAATGTAGGACATCCCTGATTCTCTGAGGCTGTATCTGTGACGACCAAATGGCTTAGCGTAATTGAATAAAGTTAATTAATCCTCATCTTAATGGAGGGATTGAGTAACTAGAATTTGTGCTTCATGATGTAGCCCATCTTTGCCCCATGGAATATGCCAGAGTAGCCAACTGTTAGAAAATAGCTCTATTAGAAGATGTCATGTACTTATATCTCAACTTCAGTACCTGCATCTCTTTCACATTAAAACAGAACCATTGGGGCAGAGGCAGACACTAACTTTTTGAGTCAGTGGCCACCTGGGCCAACAGCCTCGGAAATCTATTGGCCTTCAGCTAAAGCTGTTGGCCTGGGATTTTTGAAAAAAAAAAAAGCGGATAATTAGAAACTCTATGATAGGCATTTTACTGGCAATATATGCTTACAAGTTCATCTTTTTGATGTCCCTGGTACACAAAAAAAAATCCCATAAAGGATATCAAAGTTTTGAACTATCTTTAGTCACTAAATTATAGGGGGAAAGGTCCACTGGCCACCCGGGCCAGTAGGAATTTTGTTTTTGAAAAGATCACTGGCCAGCACTTAAAACTACTGGCCTATGGCCACCGGGCCAGTGTTAGTCAGAGATGTCAGACCTTCAGAGGTCCGTCTATTTTCAGATGTTCAAACTTTTCTAAAATCAGACATCTTAGAGGCTTCTTCCAACAGGTCATAATTTGGATAGAGAGAATTACATTAATCATAGAACTTAGTGTCTACCCCTGCATTGGGGGTAGGTAGATGGAGTCTTCATGTTATTGTATGGAATATTAGCACATATTCTTTGATTATTTACATTTATACTCCTTCATTCCTCTTGCTGTACACAGCTGCACTGATGTATTCTGGAGATGAGGATGCCCGCCGTGAAGCTGCGCACCTCCTGGCCCTGCTGCTCTGGGATGAAGTCGCCTCAGTAGCCACATGGTATGTACTGTAAAATCTATATACCTGTAGTGTGTAAGATATATAGACAAAGGTGCACGAGAATTGGTCAGCACTGAGGGTTATCACACGAGGCGAAGCCGAGTGTGATAACCCTCAGTGCTGACCAATTCAAGTGCTCCTTTGTATTTATCTCAAGTTATTTTGGTCAGATATGTTCAAAATTCGATTTATTTGTCATTAGAAATGATTTTATCATCAGTTATTTGACCATTTTGGCTGTTTTCCCAGGGAGTGTGATACGGGGAAGGGTTATCACACTGTGGGGTGTGATACAGAGTTTCTTGGTTAAGCCTATGGGGCTCTCGTATTCAACTTGAGATAAAACCGCATATCAGCAGAGGTATTAGGGACTGGCATACAGTGCCCATACTGCAAGTACCGTAAATTCTCTCGTATAAGCCGAACCCCTGACTTTAGAGTGGACTAAATTGTAGTCTAGTACTGTTCTATAGTGCCAAATACCCTCCTATAAGCCGCACCCCTTCTTTTGGCTGATCCTATAAGCCTAATTTTGATTTGGATTCTGGTATACTTTAGTAAGCCGCAGCTCATACGAGAGAATTTAGGGTAGTAGAGCACCAGAGGAAAAACTTCCGTTTACGTATATAAGTTATTGCCTACATGTATAGCTACTGAGTAAATTTGTGAGAACAAATATAGGTAACTCTTTATGTAAGAATAAACAACAGTAACATTCTCAAGCCTGCTACAAATACCAGTAAATATATCATTGTTCACATCTTTTTTGCAGGGATGCCGATACTGACACAAATGCTCAGAAAGAAGTTCCGTTTAGTCTTCCTACATTTGTGACAAACCGGTGAGTATTTTAACAGACAAGAAAATGCTTTTATTTTTATAAGCATTGCAATCTCATTTGATAGATAGTGATTGCTCTGTTTACATTGAAAGAATTCTAATATAGTGCTTTTTTCCCTTCTCAGGTACCGTCTTCCATTCCGGTGTAGCACACACCACTCTCAGAGTCCTTACGGTCGTCCGGTACCACGGACAGTTGACCCGCTGTGGGAGGGTCTCTTTGGACAGGCTATCCGACTCGACTGGCATATCAACTGGAGTGGTGGTGTCGAAACACTGGCTAAAGAATGTGCTCAGTTAAGGCAACCAGAAGATAATGGGTAAGTAAATATGTTCAGGATAATAACATGACTGAAGGTCTGTAACCCATCAAAGGCTACAACGTGCCTCCAGGTTCATGTTCTTTGTCATCACGAGGCACCAATATAAGACAGTGACTTGCCAACACAGCATTGGTGCATTGTGCCAAATCATAATCATTGAAAATGAGAATTCATTGACCCCATGATACAGCACTAGTTTTGTGCCAAATCATTGAGAATTCATTAACCCCATAAGGTTAGCATGATACAGCACTAGCAAGTTCCTAACCAGCGCTGCATTCTTGCATTTTGACCATAAAAGGGCATATTGTATGTATAGTATGCACCCAGTAACAACTAATCAATGTTGCTCTTATAAACCAGGTATACTGGTCCCCTGGAGCTAACTAAGGTGGACCGTGCTGTACTGTGTGCCTCTCACCTGCCCTCTGCCATACGCCAAGTCCTGAATGAAGTGGAGAATGCGACCTCACACCGCGCTGTGTCACAGGGTATCACCAGTCTGCTCTCATACCTTATATGTAGCCGTGTGGAGCGCATTGGTCCAATCCTCACTGCCAACCACTGGAACCAAGCTGTCGACAGGTCAGTTAAAAGTCTAAGAGAGTAGAATTTTGAAATCTTGACCCGGGAAATATCCATAGTAAGTTTTTGTGCTTTCCTAACATTTAACTCTATGTAACATGTCTACTTGGAATACAAAATAGATAGTCAAGACTACCGCACCCCCCCCCCTCCCCAATCGCTGGAGCAGCTTCTTTACTGTGCACAATAGAGGCCGGGCATATAGGGTCCTGAATGATTCACTCAGTTTCTGTCTCAGTTTAACAGAAACATATATGAAATAAGATACCAAAAACTTGTATTTCAGATTTTTCCGCGTCCGACCATCCTCAACTGTAGACGAGTCGTTGTTGAGCGACATTCTACGGATGCTAGTTCAGCTGATGGCCACCAGGAGACCTCTAGATGGAACCTTAGTGAAGTGGCTGAGTAGTGTGCTCCATGCCGACCAGGGGGCGCTAGCAGCCCTCCTGGCCAGATCAGACCAGGCATCAGACGACTTACCCCTGGCCACCCAGCAGATCAGGCGGTCAGTGTGTAGATGATACATGTATAATATACCTTTATGGTAGAGTAGGGCTACTAGGGGTTTGCTCCCAACTGTGTGACACCCAGCCCCACTTAGTGTAGCATAGCAATCCAGTAGGTGAGTGGAAGGTAGAGATGTCAGGCAAGGGACTGTGGTCTAGTGATATGAAGCATGTCTTCAGACGTGGAGACCAGGGTTCGATTCCATGACATTTTCGATCGACCCTTACAGTAGCAAGACTGAGTTAGGTTTGGCATATATCTTTGTCAATCTGCTCATGTTAATTGCCATATACCAAATGAAGTGCTCAGCCCACAATTAGATGAGTTAACGGCAATGGCAACTGAATCCACATTTGAGAGAGACAGAGGGGTCATTCTACATTATTTCAACAAGTGGTCCCCGTATGACCCCCTCAGATCTGGATAATTTCTCTTCTATATTGAGATGTTTATAAGTTATGACCACATGCAAAATTGTAGCTTCCAACTCCAGCTTTCTACAGGAACCAGTACCAAACTACCATCAACTTTTAGGGTAATAATAGTACCTTTTAGTGATAGCTACCATTAGTTGGTCCTACCTGTTCCTCCGACCCAAAATTGCTGTTGAAAAGTGCTAAAAATCAGGTTTTTATCACTTTGAAGCAGCCATAGTAGATCCCCACTTTGGCGCTGGTACTCCATCTACATTTCCAAGATCATGTCATTTGGAATGAAAAGAATCTCACTTTCCAAACGGTTTTGATGCTATACTTTTTCAAAAATAGATCTCAGAGAAGAAAAACTGCAAAAACTAGCGACCATTGGCCCTATGCTACAAGACAATTACTTTATGTTACCTTCACTATTTTGGCATTTCCCTGGAGTGGAAGAATGTGTCTGATGACCTAAGCAATGCCAGACTTCTAGCTCTTTGTGCTTTCAAATTATTACACATTGAAGTTGACACAAAATTGAGATTTTTGACACCGAAGGTCAAACCCTCTCAACTATAAGGCTAAAATCTCAGGAACCAATGAGAGTTGGAAGTAAAAATTTTACATGTGGTCATAAGCGATATACATCTCAATTTAGAAGAGATATTATCCAGATCTGAAGTGGTCATGATGGGAAAGTTCTCAAAATCTGTCCGTTTATAATGGAATGACCCAGAGATGGAGAACATAAGTGTACATGTGTTCTGATTTCATTACAGAGTACTCAACCGCCACCTTTTGAAGTTTCTGCACATCTTTGTCGCCAAGTTACCATACTGCCTCACACGCAAGTAAGTTGTTGGTTCACAATGCTGCTTGATTTAAAAACAGAATAAACCTTATTCACTGGATTTGTATAATCACTATAGGGAAGTGATATCAATGATTTTTCTCATTAAAGTCAGTATCCGCTTCTGACAATGAAATACATAAAAGAAAATTATGCCTGCAAACTTAAGCAATTTGACTCTACAAGTATTACTCTGATTGTAGAGTTGTGGAAGAGCACATGATAAGAGGGCTCATCACCCAGGCTTGTATGGCACGACTCAGTTCTGCAAACGCCACTCATTTCTACAACCTGGCATCACTAGAGAGGACCCTGCTGGCACTAGTCCATGTTACTGCAAGGTAAGACTTTTGGCCTCTGCATTGAACTCCTTGTTGGTAGTATTAAGGTCCACTCAACTTTAGGGCTTCCCTAGCCCACTTAAAAGGGTCTAATTCTCATCTTTCCTATCCCCTCAGGATGTGTGTGGTGCACATATGCGTGGCCACTGACAGATTCCTTTGTGAAATTGTGTAATGTTCTTGCCATGAATATGACCTTAGCTGTCGAAATGGCGTTAAACATCTATTACTCACTCCACTCAACTTTGAATAAGTATCGGACAACCACACAAAGCAGCCAGATTTTGCATATGTATATTAAAGTTGCACTGTGACATTAAGAGAATGCTTTAAGCGACATCTGGGGTGCTTTTTGTATAATATTGTTCTACATGAACTGACATTCATTCTCCCACAGGCCTGGTTGGAGTGTAGGTGCGGTTGCAAAGGACAGCCTGACAGTGTGCCTCCAAATGCTCAACACCTTACTTGAGGTAAATTAATTGTACCTTTGCCAAAATGTGCATAAATTTCATTTGCATTTTTTTTCCAAATTTGACATTCAGGGCCGCATAGCGCATTAATTAAATTCATTAATGCCCTCTGGCTAGTTACTGCATCAACTCATCGGGCCTTAAAAAAATTGTGTTCAGGTAACGGGGTAAAAAAAAATTAGGGTAGGTAGGTAGGGATTTTTTTTTTTTTAAATTTTTTTTTTAGGCCGGCTGTAAATTTTCATGCCTATGCAATGCGAATTTGATACACAAGATCGTGGAGAAAAACTTCTGTGTCTCGATAAGTGCCAAAATATCAGATTTTACCCTGAAATCCCCCAAAAAAGTTAGGGTAGGGCCAAAATGTTAGGGTAGGTAGCGTTACCTGAACACAACAACAAAAATTTTTAGGCCTCATGATGAAAAATGAATCTTGAATTATCATGCATGCTGTCCTTTGATTGCTTAAATACAGAAACTGATTGCATTATGTCTATTCTTCCCACCAGGTGGTGTCGGCGTTCCATGTGGGGCGCGGGGGTTTCTCTATGTCCTACATGGGACGAGGTGTCACCCGCAGCGCAACCTTGTGTCTGCGCCATCTTGCATATGAAATGTCCTCCCAGCTGCAGAGTCAGGTAAGATTTGTCAGATGAAAATCATTTTATCTGGAGAGCCAGTGTTGGTCTTCTGCTCACTCCAACACTACCTAATCAAATGAGGCCGTTTCTAGTAGGGCCCACTCTGTTGCCATACAAAACTCCAATGATGTCCCTGAACAGGGGCATTTATGATAGGACTATTCTCAGGCTTAGCCAGATTGTTAAAGTTCAGACCAACATCACTTTAATAATTATGATGTGATGAGAGTCCTGTTATTAGATCGTTGGTTTAGTTTCTCAACTGTCCTTCTCAGCTTTGACATTTGATTATGAAAGATACCAGCCATTAATTTCTTTCTCACAGGACTGGCCGCGGAACTGGCTTTTCTCCCGGCAAGGGGCACAGGACGGTGGGACAGAGTCCGGGCTAGGCTGGCTAACAACACTATGGACGTACAGAGATACAGAGGTAGAACCTGGTCATTTTGCAGTAATTTTGATAACTTTTTTTCCTCTTTTTTTTCAACTGATGTTAGAACGTTATATGCTCAGTTCAATATATCAGGCCTTACGGAGTTAGTATTATTGACTCCTCCCTTTTTATAGGTCCGAGCAGCGGGTTTAGGAATTGCTGTGGCCTTGACGTCGACTGAGTCTGGGCGTATGACGATGGCGACGCAGTGTCAGCATATTCACGGTGGGGTGTGGGGAGCTGCGTTTGGAGTCTTACTTGACCACTCTGAATGTAGCCTGGTCAGACAACAGGTGGGTGGAGAACGCATGGTGACCAAGTGCCATAATCGTCTCAATTATTGCCTTTATGTGCTGAACTTGTCTTATATGAACACTGGGGTGTAGCCTACTAAACATCAGAGATGTCAGACCTTCAGAGGTCTGTCTATTTTCAGATGTTCAAACTTTCCCAAAAGTCAGACATCTCAGAGGCTTCTTCCATCTTGTGGTCATAATATAGATAGAGGGAATTACATTAATCATAGATACCCTTACAACATGCCCTTTTTACTTCTATGGAGCATAAGGCTGAGCATAGTTAAGGCTTCAGCACCCGGCTTCAGCAGGGGAAATTAAGCATGCCTTGTGCTGCCCTCTAGCCTTTTCTAGACAAACCACCCTTCAGAGATCAGAGGATATCTGAAATCTCATATCAGAGGACATGAATCTAAGCTGGCTTCTGATTGGCTGAAATTCTGATGCAGTCTTTTAATTGTTTTTCTATGACCATCCAATCTAGAGATGGTTTTGAATGAGGGGAACAGGTTGAAATGAAGATGAGATGGGGTGCTTTTAGTATGATAAATTGAGGGAAATGGGTGCTTTGCTAACACCCAAAAATTTCAGAGGTTGAGCCCATACCCAACTGACATCTCTGAAACATTAATTACCGTAAAAATTCTGCATATAAGAGTTTTATGAGCTGCAGTTGTGGCCTTGACTTTTAGCTCTTTTAGTATGTTGTATATTGTTAAACCCATGTTTATACATTGTATAAGCAGCACCTGGGCCTGGAAACATGCTAACAGCTGCAAGAGGCTTTGAATGGTCTATAACACAGGTAACGTGGTGTCTATTTCAGGCTGCACTGCTTCTGGTGAACTTGACCTCACAGCCGCTATCGTCCAGTCCTAACGACATGGATTCTGTGTGGCGCGGTCCTGTCATCAGGAATGACCACACACAGGTATAGTTATGTCTCTTTTAAATGTATACAGATACATATTTCTATACTCCATAATCATCGTCAGATTTTGGGGACAGGGCTTTAGATACACAGAGCTGGAAGTTTTAAGGTTTTCCTAGATTTCAGGAGTTTTCGAGACCTATATATTTCTAAATAAAAACTATATACCATAATCTCCCGCGTATAAGGCGCGTCTTATACGGGGTCTTTAGTGCTAATTGCATCCACAAGGGGGACTCCAAAACCTTTCTTTTGACATGTTAAATGCCCCCTTAGCCATAAAAGGATATATGGGAGCCCAGGGGGGTCCATGGGGCCTAAGTTACACATAGGTCTTTGAATTTTGAAAATTCATTCAGTAGAACCAAAGTTATGAATATTTCATTTTTTTGAGAATTTTCCAAAAATCTAGGTGTTCTCATCCGGAGTTTGCATGTATGATTTTTAGTGATTGCACATAACGTAGTATACAAAATTTCTAAGTCCAGGTTTATCTATTTAGTGTGTGTTAATTTCAGGAGTCGCTGGTAGGTCTCCCTGCCCTTATGTCCTTGTTACAACACACACAGTTCTACCAGGAGGTACTTGTCATGTTGTCAAACTACTATCCACAACCCGCCATCCACCCTGTGTCTATGTCCAACGAGCATCATGCCGCGACACTCACCTCCTCGCAGAGCACCCTCACCACTGCAGGTAAGGTAAACTCTAATACAATATTCAAAGAAACCATAGAAGGTGGGTTTTTTTCAGCCGACAAAAATAAACTAACTTCTTTTTGTAGATAATATTGGAGAGAGATAGGTTATGGATTTCTGTAAATCATATCGCTTTAACTTAACTTTTCTCAAACTACATGTTCTAAAATACCAGTACATACAGGGTACCCCAGTATATGGATCCTATGTTAAAGTGTGGGTGATTTTGGTGTCTCTGATGACAGTTATTTTCCAATATTGTTGATGCTTTGCCATTTACTGGTAATTCCCTTGTGACATGTAAATTGTCCAATTATTTTGTTTATGTTCGCCATCCAGGCACAGTCACTCCAACTGATAGACAGGACACCGGGTGGAAACCAGTCACGTCAACTCCACTGTCTGGAGAATCTTCGCCTGTTGAAGACACAGCAGCAGGGACAGCCCCACAGAGACCTACAACAGCTACAAGCCCCCTGGGTATAGACATTTACCAATGACTAGCAGTGATAGACAATTTCTCTTGTTGTGATTGATTTTTTGCATTAGATACATTAATATAGATTTTCTTATTAGGGAGGTTTTTTATTTATTACATTTTATGTATTTGATAACCATTTATTATCGTGGTTTTCCATAATTATCTCGGCCATAATTTGTCTGTTCATTTAGGTACATTTGTCATATATATTTTCATAGTTAGCATCTTTGTTCTTACTATACATTAAAAAGAAACATGATTAAAATCTAAATCAAAATGAAACCTTTTATCCCTCCCCTATGATAAACCAGTGGCATCCAGTGGTACAACGAGTGTGGGTGCGGGTATGGTGATGGAGTACCAAAGTGTGATCGGACCCGGTCTTGTCGCTGTCGTCGTACAGCTTCTACAGAATATCATTCACCTTGCGCCTAAACAGACCATTCCATCCCTCTCCAATGAAGGAGTCCTCAAAGCCATGACTGGGTAGGAAAAAACTAGTACACAAGAGTTTTATTTGGCCATCAAAACAGCATTTTTTGGTACCATACCTTCTAGTAAAGATAAAAGAGGCTTGTGCATTTTATATGGGTAATTTGGTCAAGGTTTACCCCTAGGTGCAACCTTTTGATTTTGGCAGCAATTCCTCGTGCGTCTTATACATAAGATGTGCCTTATATGCGTGGTACTGCTTGTACTAACATCTTTTGTGGTTTGTATCATAGGGTTGTAGATGTAGGCCTCCTTGAGGCCTATGTTAAGGAGTTATCGTCTCCAGGTTCCATACATCTCACCCAGGTGGCGCTCTCAGACCAACTCCGGGCACATATCATGGTCGTATCGCTCCTCCAGACGTGTGTGAGCTATAACCCGTCTGTACTGGAGCAGTTCCTCCAGGAGTCAACCACCCTAAAACACCTCTCATTGCTCCTGGCCATCAGCTTTCAGGGTTAGTACTTAGAACCTCTCATAGCATGGTATCCTAAACAGTGGGGACTAGGTCTTTAGACTTAGTCTGAGTATCAAGCTTTGCCATGCTGACTAGAGCATGATTGTAGATTAAGAACCATTTATGTTTTGATCATCTTGTTGGATTAGTGGTAAAATGTCCAATTCGTTATTACAATATGTAAGAACTGTTCAGACTGAAAGAGGATCTTTCGTATCGAATCACTATGCCGTGATCAACTTACACCATTCCTAAAAGAAACTGTTTGTGATCTTGTTGCTTTGTATTTTGTTCTGGACTGCATTTTACACCTAGAGGTATATTAGTAAAGAGCATCCATGTTAAACACTCCATTTTTTTCTGTATTATATACATTAAAGTGTATCTAATGTATGTGCTACTGCAGCTGATGGTGATGTGAGCATGCTGTGTGAGCGGCTCTGGGAAGCGGTCTTCACCCTATTCCGTGTACTTCTACAGCGTGCTGGTCAGGGGGCGCTGGTACAGCTGACACCTGTACTCACACGGCACTGGAATACTATCGCAGGTAGGCTCATGCTACTCTAATCATACCAAATATGAGAAAATAGAGATCCTTGTGAATTTTCATTGATTCATTCTTACATTGATAATAAGATGGGGGGGGGGGGTGTTGAAGTGATCCATCCAATAAAGTTCATTTTAATCGAATACCACCAAGAGAATGCGTTTAGGCTCCATCTTGAATATTTGTGTGTTGATGGAGTACGTCCTTCTTGAATATTTCTCCAAACCCAATACCATGCCTGTACACACATATTCCTATTGATGAATAGATTGAATGTAATTTGATGAAGGATTTGTCTCACTTGAATTCTTCTCTTGACCAACAGCCCGCTGTGTACACATCCTTCAGACGATGCCCTTCATCGACACAACACTGTGGTTCAGCGTGTTGGACTTCCTAGCCGTCCTACAGACAGAGGAGGGTCGTGCCGAGGTGGGCGGTACACGACCAGAGGGCACCATGACCGTCACCTACCGCCTGGAAACTACTCCCAAACCAGGTACTTGTACAGACAACTCAGATGAGATATATGGACTCACAGCTCCAGCATCAGAGTGTTAAAAAACATTATGAAAATACAGTGGGCCCTGAGGTTGTGTCTGAGGTAGTGAAAATTCCAGCGGGTGGTATCTCTGGTTAAAGGAAGTTATGGTCAACTCTACAATATTTTTCAGTTGTTTTTTGATTTTCATAATAAATCTTTATGACATATCCTCAACTATGTGTGTGGTCTCTGTAGAGCTCATTCTCTTTTTCTGTGTTATGTTAGGTGGCAGTAATCCGCAACCTCTGGCTGGACCAAGTGGTGGTGTATTATGTGGTGCACTGGTCCACGTCTACGACACAGTCTCACTACAGCAAGGAGACCGAGCCCTGCCCGCCAAGTTAGCCGTGACTGCAGCACTCCGAAGTCTTCTCACCATTAGCCTGGCTGCTAAAGCTACAGCTTTAGAGGGTAAGCCCTATTCAGCTGTCTCAGTTGTACCCACCCACTCAAACAGCGCTCTCTAAAAGGGGAATCCCCTCTTGGAACATTGTTATCAGCTTTGATTTACTTCCTTAGTTCTTTTCAGGGGGACTCGTGGAGACATTAAGCGATCAGATACGGCGGCTTACAACGACTCTTAACATGGACGCTCTGGAAACACCAAAACTTGGCAAAGGCAATAAGAAGAAGGTAGGTACTAAACACCCTGAAATTGTTTATACAAAGTATGAAAACCTGTAGCATGGACATGAGCATTAATAATGTATGATTGTCACATGTATGTTTGTAGATATAACATGTAAACTTCTTTTATATTCTACCAAAGGAAAACCTCTCTACATCTGAACTCATCATGACCATAGACCTCCTGAGGAACTTCATGTACAACAGCTATGATGTCAAGGTAAATCTTTTTACTCTCTCCTTTCTGTTTTGGACATATTAGGGTATCTTAATGAGGCAATATCTACCACAGATCCATGACATAGATGTTGTCTTAAAGACTTTTATTACTGAGGTTATAATTACAGGATTCAAAGGCTCATTAGATTTATATACCCATATTCATAACAAGATGGAATCTGTGTACTGTGACATTTTACAGTATTGAAATAGATTCTTTATCAGGAGATTACAGTTTTACCTCAATGCAAGAAAGTTGTTACTGTATTTGGGTCAACAAGGTAACAGGTAGCTCAGTGAGGCCCCTCACGGAGGTACCTTTCACCCCATTGACCCAGATGCAATTTCAAGCTTCTTGCACCAAAACAACGACATAATCATTATGCATGTTACCTTTAAGATATGTTCAACCAGTACTACCGTAGATACCTAGCTCCAACTGCATTGATTGTGTCCATACAGTTAGCGGCGTATGAGTGCGGCTTGGCACAGTGCATGCACAAGTTGTGGGCGTGGGCCCAGATTGACCCGGCTCTACTTACGGCGGTACTAAGTCTGCTCTCCACCTTCACTGCCAGGTGCCCCTCGGGTAAGCATAAATGATGATGGAGAAAAGAGTAATGCCTATAATTGTCTTTAACATATTTTCTCTAACATAGTAAGGCCTCTGGTACTTTGTAAGAGTAGTTAAGGTACACTTTAGTATCTGAGTTCCATTTCCCCTAACACAAAGTTAAGAAAATGTCAGCCTTTTAAAGTCTGGAATATATTGCCAAAAGACGAGCAAGCACTTTATGTTTTATAGGGGGCAGTTACCCATAAGGTTAAGTTAGGCTTGGGGGTTTATTCAAAATTGCCTAAAATATTAGTGAATGAAATCCTCTCAAACTCTATCCCTGGATCAAGAGTTGTTTTAACTTAGTAAAACACCTTGCAGACTATATCAGTATACTTATATTCACCACATGTTTCTTAACTGAGCAGGTTGTTCGTCACTTGTGTTTACGTCGGCTATGGGTGTAGTAGAGCGCGGCGGGTCACAGACTCAGTACAGTCAGCACTCGTTGGTCCACTGCCTTATAAAGCTTGCTCGTAAAGAATCAGCTGCAAGCGGCAATGTTGCTACGCTGAAGTCCACATTTTCTGTGTTGGCTACCCTCTCCCTGTCACAGGAATGCCGAGGGGTATTGTGGAAGGTAAGTAACTTCGCTTGTGTTTAATATCATATAAAGTCAGTGCATAATTGGGCAGTGTCCATGCAAGTACATTGCTGTGTCATGAGTGGATCAACCCCAAAGTTAAAGTACCGTAATCTCCCGCGTATAAGGCGCGTCTTATACGAGGGGTTTTAGTACTTCCTGGATCCACAAGGGGGACACCAAGAGCTTTCTTTTGATATCTTACACTCCCCCTAACTCAAAATATCCACAAGGGGGACACCAAGAGCTTTCTTTTGATATCTTACACTCCCCCTAACTCAAAATCTGACATAGGGCGGTCGAAGGGGATGTGGGGTGCCCTAGCTACACATAGCTTTTTGAATTTTGAAAATACATTCAGTACAACCAAAATTATGAATTGTTTCTCTTCCCTCCCCTTTGCATTATTTATTTTCTGATGATACACAGTATGTGGGTTTCCAGATGACTGTTACAATGACTCTACACCACATATTTTTGCAGAGTAATTTTGTGCATGAGTTCTCAACGCTGTGCCCTAAGCGGACAAAGAAGACACGTGTCCAGCAGGCGCTGGAGATGTGCTGGCTGCGGCTCATGCTAAACCTGTCCTTCTCAACGGATGGACAAGGCATGATTCTAAAAATTAATGGTAAGAATATTTCTACTCAAATTTATCTAAATACATGTATCAAATAGTGTCTTAGGATCATAAACTTTGCATACAGTAGCAAAGGCAATATCTGTTTCTAATTATTGCCACTTGTAGAATTTCTCATATTACAGAGTAGTTCTAAAAGTGAATTTCTGGTCATCTGAAAACCATTGAGAACCTTTTATGATCATTGATATTAATGGGGCTGCCTTCAATTTTCATGGATAATTGGGTCCCAAATGTGTCATTGTCATGTAGAATCCTACTCAAATGTCAAAGAAGATATTACTTCCCTGATAATAAAGCTTTGATTTTGTGATTTTGAAACGTGCTTCATAAAATCAGTGATTATATACATGTGATTTCATGTTTCTTAGATGCCGTTTCTCTCCTGGTGGAGTTTGTGGATGGTACTTCAGAAGCCCAGATGCACTGCTCCATCCTCACTATCCGTAACCTGTGTTTCCACGCGGCAAATAAACCTAAACTATTAGCCAACGGTGAGCACCTTCACTGATTTACACTTATCGTAAAACCTTGCATATTAGCTCCTCCCTACTTTTAAGCCGCACCCCCAACTGTGGACAAAAAGCTATAAGCCACACCTGGGATTTCTACATCTGCTTCACGTTTTCTCATTTTAAGTGTAGAGGGTCTCAACTCATTTATTCTTTTGGTTCAAGAACTACATCGTTTATTTTCTCATATCATACATCCAGTAATACTCTTTTAATACCCACAGCTCGTATAAGCGCCCTCCTAGTAGAAAGAGTTGAGGATGGTCCAGATGAGGTAAGGAGTGTTGCCGCCTCAGCGCTACTAGCTCTCACCTGTAACAGCCAGAAGGTGAGTACTCCCAAATGGCTCACATAGTGATGACTCTGCCATCTTATACCTTAAATCTGATGTAACATAGGGAGAAAAAGGCTGAGAAAATGGATAGCTGGATGGAACTGTGAAATAAGAAGTCAATATGGAGATGATGATACATGTAGTCGTTTTTATGGGAGATGGTTTGTTATGAATAACCTTTCTTAATTACCTAATCAGGTCTTTAGTAGTCATAACATAGGCTGGCTCCCATTATAGTTTACACTCAAATACAGCTCATTTGCATAATATTGGGGTGTTCTGCACTGAATTATTGCTGTGCTGTGATTGGTTGAAAATATTTTTCTCTCTTTGATCCAATGTGTTGAATTTAGTTGACTGTTTTTTGCAATAGGTAGTGTGCAGATAGGGCCTGGGTGCTTCTTTCAATACTCACTAGATGGTGCCACCTCACTGTCGTCACTGCAGGCTCACTGCATGTGCCTATTCTCATGGAAAACTGGGTCGTATTCTGACGGGAAACTGGCTTGTTTATGGGTATGGACCACTAAATTCGACATGGTGACATGGTCATTTCTTAAAATAGAAATGTGAGATGGGCCTCAGTGACATGAGGCAAAACAATTAGTGACATGACATAGGTGCTTTCTTAAATTCGACATGGGACATGATAGGCTCTTAGAGGTGACATGGGACATGGGGATTTAAGTGACAAGTGCCATGGCCATTTTTTAAAATAGACATGTGACAGGGGGGACCCCCATCCACACCCCCTTGTTTCATGAGGCTACATATATTATATAAGTAACACAGCTGGGGGAGTGTTTGTAATTTCTATCGTCTCCCCCAATTGTTTACAATTGGACAGACCCCTAATGTCTTACTTGTTGTTTTAGTTTTGTCTTTTTTTTTTGGGCGGGGGGGGGTGGTGTGGGGTTGCTTTAGGTGGGGGAGTGGGGGGGAGTGGGAAATAAAGTACCCACACTGGCCCCTTTACTTTTGAGGAGTGTTGGTGTCTGCAAAACGATAATCCATTGTATTTGGCCTCACTGAATCATCTTCCGTTTCTTTAGGCTAAGGTGGCACTGAAGACAACGGCGACTGTGCGCCGCCTACAGGAGACATACAACACTATGGTCCATACCTCACACAAGACGCCGGAAGGCGACGCGGGCACAGAACATCTTAAAGGCCTCCTCTCACTGCTCAGGGCATAACTGTGTATATAACCAGGTGAAAATCCCATGTTAGAATTGGTAAACTTTGTATATTTTATCAAATATTTGATTCCCACATACATATATATGGTAAAAATCCGGTTAGAATATTTGAAATAGATGTATCTCCCAGGAAGTTGATTCGCGCAGTCATGGTAAACTTTTGCTAGAATTGTCACTTTATTAACTCAATTTCCATATTCAGAGAACAGGTATATTCCTC
This sequence comes from Acholoe squamosa, assembly GCA_949317995.1. Classification (NCBI taxonomy): domain Eukaryota; kingdom Metazoa; phylum Annelida; class Polychaeta; order Phyllodocida; family Polynoidae; genus Acholoe; species Acholoe squamosa. Next base: position 15,018,491 of record OX439042.1, read on the forward strand.
TCAAGTTTTTGTAACAAATTGTAACTTATTGATTTCTAATACTTCTGTGATAAATACATCTAAACCAGTAAGTTTAAAGCACAATTGTAGATGATTTGATACATATTGTACATACAATTTTAAATTGTGACACAATATTAGATATCAAATTGTTCTTGATTTTGGTAACTTTTGTACATTGATATCAGAGCTCCTATGGACAGGGCAGAAGGGCTCTGATCCAAAATCTGATGATACAAGTCACATTTTATGTGATGATAATATGAAGCCAAATAAAACTCACTGACAACAAACATGTGATTAGATAGAAGTTTTATTGCATGAAGCGGATACAATTAGACACATTTACCAAATGCGCATCACAAGTTATCAAAAACACATACATTCTGGATATAAATAAATCGAGTATCTTATAAGTATTTTTCTGCTCAGCTTTCAATAGTCTCACTGTAAAGTGATATGCCAGATAAGAGTGCCACTTGTTGAAAAAGATATTAAAGATACCGTAAAAAACTTGGAATGTATGAGCGCACTTTAGAAGCCACTCAGTATTTTACCGCAAAGGTTCGAATCACTGACCATACCTAATATTTGAAGTTTTCCTAGTGTACAAAAGTGGACATAGCAATCTATACATATATCTACAAAAAAAAACCCATAAAATCAGAAAATAAAATATGAGGTACTTGTGTATGTACCATAATTGTATTGCACATAGAATGAGTCGAACGTCAGGCATTACTCGCAGTTACCGGTAGAGTTCTGGCCATCAAGAGATCACCATATTTAGTCTTTTCTTGTAAGTTGTCTTTTTTTTTTTTTTTTTTGGGGGGGGGGTCATATCTACATGTGTGAAACACCCTCTTATAGTTATTTAAAAAATCCCTTAGAAACTAAAAAAATTCCGGTGGTTTGCATTTTTCGGTACACAGTTAAGACCTTTTTAAAGAAACAAAATACAAGACAAAAAAGTTGGTTTGAGGGGATCAGTCCCTTGTTAGAGGTTTGCGGCTGCGGTATTTTATCGGATACCACAGAAAAATGATTTAGAAGTAGTATCTCATCTGTCTAAATCTGTTCCCCAGACACGTTTCTTCTCAACGAGACAGCTACACCCACATATATGAATATGATCAAAATATGTACTCCGTACCACATACCGTCACTGTGTATTATTTCTTTTTCTATACACCATCCTTATATACACTAAAACTACCAGTAAATGGATGTTAACACAAGAGGTATCCGTGAGAAAATAAACCTTTAGATGTGACCATAGTTTGAAAAAATACAGTTTACATAATAAAATATATAAATCTGTCGTCGCTATCAGTAATCTACAGCCCTGAGCAATGCCGTACATGTAGTACCCCTATGTTTACATTATTTAAGGCCACCCTGCCTATAAGGTGCACCCTGACTGACTCGGGTACAGCTGGCGGTTGACATTCAGCCGTTCAAATTTGACATGTTGAGATACCTTGTCTATACATAAGGAACGGCTTATACACGAGGATGGACGCCTGCTGCGCCTATAGAAGCAGCCAAATAAGGAGCGTGCCTTGTAGGCCTACATGAGAAATGCAACCTACTAAACAGTACTACCAAGCTGCTAAAATATGATAAAAAGGATGCGCCTAATACATTGTTCTTAAACTGGGGGGGGGGGGAGTCTTATACGCTGGGTGGCCCTAATACGCTAGGTATAATAGGTTGATATCAGCTATAAGGTGCTCTTTATATGCGGTGTGTTACAGAAATTGTTTAGAAATGCACTTTATAACTTTGACAATCCAGTAAGGACAGATCCACTGATAGCAAATGAGAAGGCGAGAAGTAACAGCAGGATGTTCCTCCGTCCCTGTGTAAAAAAAAGAACCAAGAAACAAAATTAGCATTAACCCCAACTTATTTTTCAGAATCTTTAACCATCTGTTGCTTTGGATCGTATCATATTTCAATAGGGTGATGAAAAAAAACAGGGTTCTCCTCACACTGTAATGACGCCAGTGGGCCGCCGGCGTGATTTTTACTGCCGCCGGTGTGATTTCATCTCAGAATCACTGCCGGTGTCATTTTAGCTTCACATAGGTTTTTTAATTTTGCAAATCGGCCAATTAGAACAGAGGTTAAGGCCATATTTATGAAAATACTTTCAATTTCATTGTTAGATTCCCATCTGTAATCCCCACACTGTCATGAATGAGACTAAATAACCAAATTTAGCCTACCATAAGGCTTAGGAGGTTACCAAATGAAATTTTACGCCAGCTCACTACAGGATTTTACGGTGTGATTTTACATTCTGCAGAGAACCCTGAAAAAAAAACATAAAAAAGCAACAACTTACTGTTATCTCTTTGAACAGGAATACGCCCCATAAAGCAGCAACAATCCCAGGTCCCTTGATAAAGACAAAACAATATCATGAGAAGATATTGAAATTAAAGATAGGCAGCGCCATCGCTAGATATACAAGCACATTCTTGTTTCAAATCTGTATAGGCCGACATAGGATTTCCGTCATAACCAATATTATCGACAATTACTGATAATGATGATAGTGTGCTATGAGTTGGTACCCTCCACAATGGTCGTGGAAAGATAAAGATAAGTAGCTGATCATCTACTAAAGTATTTTTTTCATATGGACATCACTTGATCAACTAAACGATAACTGCACCTCATATGATGTCGGTGCGGCAATTTATCTATGGTGCATATTTCAGTAACACTAAACCATTCAGTCCCAGAGAGTACATTTACGCACTATGCCCTTTGGACACCATGATGCATTACTGTAGTCTGGACTAACTGGCCATTGTTGAATTCATGCATAATGCAGACTCTGATTTCGATACCCTCTGAAAGGGTCGGCTGGATACTGAATCTTAATGCCACTGAGCAACAATGTACCAGCGAGTATACATGGTTATGTGCCCCCCATTAACTCGATGGTCTAAGGGAGTGGCAATTTTTTAACAATAATTTCTTTCAGTCCCTCCCCCTCAGAAATCTAATATTTTTCAGTCCCCCTTTATTCTGTAGTAAGATGCAGGCTTTTTTTTGAAAATGGATGAAATAATTTTTTTGCCCCCTCCCCCCCCCCCTCACAAGGAGGGGGGGAGTCTGAAATTTTTTGGTCCCCAAAGTCTCCACTCCCCCGCCCCCTCCACACTCTGTTGTTAAAAGATTACATCTTCTTAATAGAATTTAACAGTATAACTTACTGTTGTAATAATGGGGAAGCTGATGGGTTCTGATAGAGCGGAGTTTGCAACAAACCAGGCTGCGTCAGCGATGGCCCACATGACCCCGGAGATAAAGCCAGGCAGGATGACTCGTGGATACACCTTGGGCGCATTACGTGTGATCACACAGTAGCAGATAAAGAATACAGTACTGGTGCCAAATATGCCACAGAAGTGGGCAAACACATAGTCCAAACCTGAGAATAAAGGATAAATATGATATGTGCACTTTAGCTAAAGATGAATTTCCATGTCAGCAAGTTGGGCTTAGATATTATTTATTATATCCCTCGGACCAATTATATACATGTTTATTATATTGAACTATATTTTTTTAGCTGAGTTAGAGATTTTCTTATTTTGTCATTATGTACGGCATGATAAGACATCTGCACAATGTACCTTATCACTTAAATGTGCGAAATTGACTTTAACTGTCTTTTCTCCAATATTAATGAAGAGGCATAAGTAAATACTTGTCCATTATGACTATTGGAAATAGTAAATCTTACAGCGGGGTTAATAGAGCTTTAAGAACAGTGTACATTGAATATATACATTTTAGCTTAACTATGGAATACTAAAAGTGAAAAGAAATTATGTATTACATTAACGACTACACAGTAGATCTATGCGTTACTAATGACGTTAACCCTTTAAGTATGAGTAATATAAAGTAAAAAATGTATATGTAAGTACTTCAGTACGTTCAGACCCACTGTCATTTCCGTTCTGGTTATTTTTGGACCCATGGTTGTTTTCAGACCAGGGTCATTTCAGACCCATTTGAATTGAATACATCAGTGTTTGGGTCTGAAAGTACCTTTTACCAAACATAAACCTACCATTCTGGCTGCTTCCGGGGTACTGTAATCTCCCGCGTATAAGGCGCGTCTTATAGGCCCAACAAAATGCTGCTGGGTCTTATACGTGGGAGGTAAATTGCCTTGAGTTTGGGGTGCACCTTATAGGGGGGGGGGTATTTTTACTATAGAATAGTACTAAACTGACAAAAATCTGCCCTCAGGGGGGCGCCTTCTATGCAAAACAGCCCCCCTGTGAGTTGGGGGGGGGGCGCCTTATACGTGAGCTGCGCCTTATACGCGGGAGATTACGGTAGTTGTTTTGTATGTAAATGGTTGGAAGAAAACATGAACCATATCACAAGCCAGACATTGTAGCAATAAAACAACCACTGCAAGCAGGAAAGGAGTGCAACACTTATACTTTAATACATTAGCAGAAACTTTGGGTTAGGGAGAAGCAAGGAGAAGACCACAACCAGTAAAAGTGTATTAACGTGTAGTCAACGGGTCAACATTTTCAACAACTATTCACGGGTGGTGTCACCAGAAACTCCACCATGAAAAGGATTGGTGAGAAAAGGAAACTTGATTGTCGCCCCTGTTGCCAAAACAACTTTTTATTTTTGTGCTCGATCGGATGACACAGTGCTTTCTTTGGTGGTTCACACTTTTTTTTTCTGCTGCATTCCTTTGGTGAATAGTGTGATATCTTTGTCTACGGAGACCAGTGAGCAGGCATGGAGAAAGAGTCATCTGTGTGAGAGCATATGGATGACCATTTCTCCTTGCCTGTATTGCTGGTGTCAATTACCCCGTACCGTCCTAGCTAGCTCCAGTTTAAGTTTGGTTGCTGACCGTAGCGATACAACAGAGACAACTTAAACAATACAAGTACTCTCACACCCTGTCATCAGACTTGAATTATTAATAAACATGAGCATTTTGGGGTGAAAGTACCTGTTTTACCTAACATAAACCTACCACTCTGGCTGCTTCCCGGGTAGTTGTTTTGTATGTAAATTACAGGAACAAAACTTGAGCCATAAAGCAAGCCAGATATTGTAGCCATAACACAACCACTGCAAGCAGGAAATGAGTGCAAAACTGTTATAAATACTTACAACATTCATAAAGAGTGGGTTTGGGAGAAACAAGGACAGCCCGCAACCCGTAAAAGTGTAAAAACTTTTAGTCAGCAGGACAAAGTTTCCCACAACTATTCACTGGTAACATCACTTAAACTCCACCATGGAAGGAAGACAATGGGATAAACGTGAGTTTCACCTTTCTTAAAGAAAAGGAATACAGAATCCAACTTCCATATGCAACTTTCTTTAGGGAGAAGAGTGACCCCTTGCCCTTCCCTGTTACCAAAAAGGGTTATTATTACTGAATCAAACACGTTTTTTTTGTTATATTTTTTTTGTGTGTTTTTTAGCATTAAGGTAATGTTGAGGTGAAGACTCCCGAGCCTGAATTTAACACGTTATGAAAAAAAGAAGCTTGGCTGAGCTTAAATTCACAAAACTATTTCGAGACCCATTGCTTTCTTTGGTGGTGTGTTTGCCATGATGCATGCATTCACTAAAATGAATAGTGTGATAGTTTCGTCCATTTAGACCGTGATGTGGTCAGTTATCCCTTACCATTCTGACTAGCTCCAGGGTAATTATCCTGGATGTAGATAACAGGGATAAAGTTGGCTCCGTATAAGAGACCGGAGATAAGGGCAAGGCAACACCCCCTGAAAATGTATAGTGACCAGGGATTTAATGGTTGTAACCACTACACAGATTTTTTTTATCGTTATCAATACAGCGAGAGATATGAGATATATCAATCATGAGGGGTGTGACAATCTATTATATCATTGTGTTTACACTTATTCAATACACTATCTTAGGCACGTGCACAAACACCTGCTGAAAATGAAACTACCGGTACATGTATTCAGAGATGTCAGTTGGATATTGGTCAAACACCTGAACTTTATAGGGCCCTTGAACACTTCACAAGTAAAAAGATTTCTTAACATATGAAACTGCAACCTATAAATTTGGTGGGCCTCTGACTCTATGAAAATAGATGAACCTCTGGGGGTCTGACATCTCTGTGACTGTGTATTACAAGACAAATTTTTAAGGATAATAGAATTGTCAATGTCTGATTGTAATACATGTTGGAAATTTCTAATTTGATTACCATTCGATGTGCAAGAGCTAGTATACCTCGTTATACTCCATGTCAAAAATCAGTTGTATAGAGTGTTTTAAGAAAAGATACAAAGCCTTAATCTTATGGGTCTCTGTTCCTCCAAGATACTTTGGTGGTCAGGGAAAAGGGTTGTTGATGGTACTCGGCTTTGAAACTTATCCGACAATGTCAGACATAACTCGCCTTCAATTTTCATTTAGTATGGTACGCACGACAACAGTGATTGCCCAGTAGCCCACACGACATTCATGTATGCCTTATAGAGTAGATTACCCTCAAGACGGCCACATACCTTGAGACGTCCGACCAACATATGTGCAATGAAACTCATTGAATTGAACAATAGGCACTGGTTATACCGTAATCTCCCGCGTAGAAGGCGCAGCTCGCGTAGAAGGTGCCCCCCAACTCAGAGAATGCCTTTTCACGTAGAAGGCGCACATACCTCTTCTCGATCGATTTCTGGAAAAACCCGCGTATAAGGCCCCCCCCCAACTCACAGGGGGGCTGTTTCGCGTAGAAGGCGCCCCCCTCCCCCCCCACTATTGTACACCTCCCGGTCTGCCGCGCTGCTGGCTATATGAGTTCAAGCTGTCATAGGCACACGGTCGGCTTGAACCCGCCGAGCGCGTTGACACCTACTGGTCTGCCGCGCTGCTGGCGCTATGAGTTCAAGCTGTCATCGGTACACGGTCGGCGTATTGTCCGCTGAGCGCCTGTACACCGACCGGTCTGCCGCGCTGCTGGCTATATGAGTTCAAGCTGTCATCGGCACACGGTCGGCTTGAACCCGCCGAACGTGTTGACACCTACTGGTCTGCCGCGCTGCTGGCGCTATGAGTTCAAGCTGTCATCGGTACACGGTCGGCGTATTGTCCGCTGAGCGCCTGTACACCGACCGGTCTGCCGCGCTGCTGGCTATATGAGTTCAAGCTGTCATCGGCACACGGTCGGAGTAATGCCCGCTGAGCGCCTGTACACCGACTGGGCTGCCGCGCTGCTGGCGCTATGAGTTCAAGCTGTCATCGGCACACGGTCGGCATAATGCCCGCCGAGCGCCTGTACACCGACCAGCTGCAGCGCTGCTGGCTATATGAATTCAAGCTGTCATCGGCACACAGTCGGCTTGAACCCGCCGAGCGCCTGTACACCGACCGGGCTGAATTTTTTTTTTTTTTTTTTTAATTGCCCTATTTTTGGGGTGTTTTCCCAATTGAGATGCTGGAAAAACCCGCGTATAAGGCGCACCCCAAACTCAAGGCAATGCCCCTCCCGCGTATAAGACCCAACAGCATTTTGTTTGGCGTAGAAGACGCGCCTTCTACGCGGGAGATTACGGTACCGAGTAACCCTACAGGAGTATGGTTTAATTGATTTAACTCAAGGCCATAGGATATAATCACAACAGTCATTCTTCGCTCTAATGTGTCACCGTGGGTCAGGATAAGCAGCTTATCTATAGCAATGGTTATATAGCGGTGTGCATCCACATATGATAAGGAGATATCTGACTCACAGGATTCTTTTGGTTCTCTGAGAAAGGCGGTCTAGGAGGTCCGGTGTTGGAGCCACGATTACTGTACTACTGGAACTCTCCTTGTTTGTAGTCTGTACAAAATGAAGGAGACACATTAAATTATTTGTCTAGGATGAATATAAATATAACTTACAGTTATTTCATAGATACACAAAAAAAAACACTGTCATAATTCATCGCCCATATGACGCATCACACTGATATTATAGGATTACACTCAGTCCTTGGGAACATCTATTAAAGGTGCACCCGGAGTATCATGTTACCACAGCTTAAGCGTGAGGTTTCATTGGTAGTATTGTGTATGTATATCTTATCAAGACAAGAGCCCCAAGCTTATTTTACAGGTTTTGGAACATTACACTTAGATACAGAGTATTTGCATTATTCACGTTTTAGGTATTATGCCTACCGTATTCGACATAAGTGTACTTTCGCAATATTGTTACCGTCAACACTGTCGGTTTTGGGCATTTTAGTTTCTGAAAAGTACCTACTGCGTCTATACATTTGTACATGTATAGAAATTTAATTTTCACTTGACGGGACAAAGGATTTGGTGCATTTATTACGTCGAATAAAGTATTATGCTGCTCGTCAATCTATTTCACTCATCTTAACCTGTGCATGTACTTTGGGTAGAAGAAGGTCACTATCTTCGTCTGATGTAGAAGGTCCACTGTTCACTTGGTGTGTGTCTATTTGAAGTTCTGCATTACTCTTGATGAAAATGTATATCACAGCACTGTAGAAAAGGAAAAGTACAGAAAAGGTGTATTGGTCTGGTAAGAAGTTAACAATAAGTCGCTTATATCAACTGGTAGTAATTCTAGATAATTAGAAAGTGTCCACTCATATAGAAGACATTTTCTAAGAAACCACATTTGTACCTGACCTCCAATAAAAAAAAACAACCTTCGGGACTATAAAGTTACACTCGTTAACTTGATGGAAATAGGGCAAAAACAAAAGTTGTGCGTTTCAGGTAACATGCTAAAACAAATTAGGTATGCTAGGTTTGTTTTGTTTTGTCATTTTTTTAAACTGCTACGAAGAGACGCGAGGGTTGGGAGACCTGAAACAAACAATTTATCTTTTTTTTTTGTGGCCTAGGATAAGTTGATATTATTCTCGTTTCCTTCACGACCAATTCAACTGACCTACCTGAATAAGCACAATCCCATCCCTGCGTAATTGAGCGCTTGATTCTTGGGAACCTCGGGTTTAATTCCAAAGAAACCAAACCTGTGTGGAAATAAAAAAAAAAAAAATACAAGGGTTCTCAGACATTTTGAATGTGTATTTTGTAATGTTGAAAATGGTATTATTTTGATAGATTTAATGTTACACACTTTTCATGTACTCATTGAATGTCATTTCCCTCTTGAGGCAGCTGAGTGGGCGATATATCTTGATGTATTTAGATAATATGTTTAAGCATATATACTGAAGATATATACAAGTACTAACCTTCCACTAGCCCAGCCCATCATAAGGTTAAAAGATCCCCAGATGAGTATGCCCTGGCTAAGGCCGATACATTTGATGATGGGGACTACCATGGTATTACCAACACTCCAGAGGAATCCTCCCAACATGGCCAAAGGGTAAAACTTCTGGAAACCAGTAATGGCGTTGATGATCAGCCCCGAGAACCAAATAGCTGCACAAAGAATCCACTGGAAAAACATGCCTTCGATGGAAAAAGAAAGTCTGTATAATATGCTGAACACTATAGTGGCATACCGGGTAATGTTTAGAACTACTGAACGTGTATGTAAATGACTGGAGGATTCCTCTTGAGATGGATGTAAGCAAGGCATTGGATGTCTATCTCTATGATTTAAGACAATAAATTAGCTTTTTCAGTGTAAATACTTGTGCGTACTAAATATATGTACATGTATGTGGATGTGTAATTGTTTGTGACCTTTACAATGATCATGGATATATACAATATACTAGGAACTAATACTAATAATAGGCCCTAATTGCCTTGGCCCTAAGTGTTAAAAAGTCATTACTCTCTCATATATGGTATACTTTGTCAATTGATAAGCAGGGGTTTACCATCTCCAGTCTCAAACTTCTTGATGGGAACAAAGTTGCTGCCAAAGAAGAGAACAGAGACAGCAGCAGCTATGAAGCCCCAGTACATGGGGAGAGAAGCTGGTGGTGCTGCAGTGGTTACATCAGGGGACAACGTGGTCATATTGGTCATATTCCCCTCGTACATATACATGCTGAAAGGGAATGGACAAGTGTTGAGTAATCAAAGATTATATACCGGTATAATTATCGGTTGATTTTTTTTTACGATGCCAGACTCATTGCCTTCATACCACTACTCCATTCAATTTATAGACAGTTTGAAAGTTTGATACCTGGTCCCCAGGTACTACCTAGACATGTACAACATGGACTGGTGACCTCACCCCTTACCAACCCCATACACTGGAACACTAGCTTTATTTCGTTTCTACATAATTAAAATCAATATACTTAAGCCAGTCTAGGATAGATCTACGGTTACCGGTACTCTAGACACAATGTAATAGGAATGTGCCTTCAATCAGATGATCCCTTTACCATCAACTAGCCTACTAGCCTAACTAGGGATGTGGTCACCTTCTCGTTGAAGGGCAATAATTCAGGGAATTTTTGTATACATAATTATGATAATACCGGAAAACTTTAATACATGTATGATGATACAACACTACTGACACACAGGCTCAATGGCGATCTAGTCTCCTCCCACCACAGTCCACACTCAATCAGTTCCACTCACTAAGTCACTATTACTTAGCTTAGAATCCAAAATTCTCTCTGTACCGCCATTAGAGTTTAGAGAACCGGATGTTTATTGGTGGGTGAGGAACTCTCTAATGAGGAGGGGTGAACGAAGGGAGTTCTGACCTACTTGCGGCTCTATTTTTGTACCTCCAGTACTTCCCGCGCTGATGGCGATGTCAGCGGCCGATTTGGAATGAGTTAGGGAAATACTCTCTAAAATTGTTAATTTTGGCCATCCATTTTCAAAAATCTGTGATTCTATAGAAAACATATCAGGCTAATCAGGAAACTTTCAAATTGTGAAATATTCCAAATACTAATGCCCGAAAATGTGCGGTTTTGGTGGGGATATGCATACGCACGGGATCACCCGTCAGGAAACGTAAGGTTTCTCTGCCTCTCTACAGGAGTAAGAGAGCAGGGTTCCTCAGCCTACTATTAAAGTATTACTGGTCCCAGTCACTCACTCAGTCTAATCTAGGTACATCAAACAATGCCTGCACCACTCCTCTGGCAGTGTCCATCATTTGTGACGCATTTTTTGTGAACCAACAAATTGCTGCACTAGAAATTAACCTGCACTGAAATTGGCATATTTTTACAGAACAAAGAATAAATGAACACATATATTGATATAAGAAGTTATCTTGGTATTTCATGGCTTATTTTACCTATATGAAAATTTTTCGGGGAAATTGGTGCATATCTAGACATTTTTGTAGATTTCTGAAGTGGATGACTGAAAAGGTTATCTAAATCAAGTTGTCCAAAATGAAAAAGTAGAATGAAACTAAAAGAAAGTAATAGTATGTTTCATGGCGTTTCATATAAGGTCTAGTTTGTGCATGTGGACTGAATAGTACAGCTGGTGACTGCAAAAGAAATTCGAAAAATCACATTTTCCTGTGTGAAGGTGCGCACTGGTGATTTGGCAGTTTTAAAACCATCACTGCATGACCCATGTACATCATAGAGGTGTGACACTAACAATACCTGCTATGATAAACTTGTTTCATAGGCTCCCGGACTTTGGGAGCAATTAACTGATTTTTTACGATTTCCCGACCATGTGAACTTGCTACCACACAGGAAAAAATTATTTGATCGTGTCATCAAAATCTAGGTCATGAGCTTATGTTGGTCAAACATATAGGGTGGCCTGAAACTAGGTCAATAGGAAACCTATTAGATGTTAATGTTAGGGTCAAATACCAGTGGTTAGGTTATCAGAATGTCTACTTCTTCATATTTTACAGCGTCTGTTCCTATATATTTGATCATATCAGAATCTAGGTCATGAACTAATGTAGGTCAGATATATAGGTCACGGGAAAATTAGGTCAAGGTAAAATTTTGTACAAGTAAACATCTGGGTCAGATAGCTTTTTAGGGAGTGGTCATTATTTATCAACAGGGGGGGGGTGGTGGGTTTTCGCGCGGACGCGCGGAAATTTTTTACGCCCCCCCCTCGACGGTAGTCAAAATATTTTGCGCACCCCCCCCGCGACGGAGGCGCGGAGAGTTTTCGCGCCCCTCTTTGATCTATAGTAGCAAAAAAGCCCGCGCGCTACTATAGATCAAAGAGGGGGCGCGAAAACTCTCCGCGCCTCCGGCGCAAAATTTTTTTACTGCCGTCAAGGGGGGAGCGTAAAAAATTTTCGCGCGTCCGCGCGAAAACCCACCACCCCCCCCCCTGTTGATAAATAATGACCACTCCCTAATCTGTACGGTAGACTGTAAGTGTAACTAGTCTAGACTGTAACTACTTACATCTCCATATTGACTAGTCGATGTAAATCCAGATTCGATCCACTATAATCAAATCTCTCCTTGGATGCTTTTTAACACGCAGTGCATATACAGTAGCTTTAAAACCTCGTGTAAGCTAAAAGAACCAGGATCATACAGAAGTCCCTTCAATAACCTGGCGAAGTGATGTTATGATGCCCACTCGTCTACCATTTTACAGATCACATGACACCAGTCAGTCATGTGAGCGAAGCAGTGGTCATGTGACTTCATCTGCCGGAACGGAGTGGGCGGGGCGCTTGAGACGCGCTGGCGTGATTTCGCGTGCAGCAACTCCCGCCCTGATTTTAATACACAGGCCTCAGTGGCGGCGGAACTGGGGAAGGGAGGGGGGGGGGCAGGTGTGTTGGGGGGGGGGGGGGCAAGACTATGCTTCTGCCCCCCACTCCAACTTTTCCCAAAAATTGTAGACATTTTCAGCACATTACTACTGTCCCATTATCTATAGGGCCTGCAGTTTTTATCATTTGCAGCATTCAATAATGCTCCTAGAAGCCCCAAATGCACCTCTAAATCTCAAAATTTTCTGTAAGGAAAAGGACCCCATGAGTATGTACGCATAGGTCCCAACAAATAAGTAGAAATTGAGGCTTTTTTTCGGGGGTGGGGGTTGATGAAAGGTTTCTCTGTACAAAATATACTTACTGTAGTGAACACTCCCATCAAAAGATTAACTAAAGCTTCAAAAATAAAGGGTATACATAGCATGCATACAATTTCCCATGTACCAGAATGCAAAGGATTTTTTCCCTGCAGAAAGGGAAAGGGGGGGGGGGGTTGCGTGTGGTTTGTGTATGTACGCATAGGGGGAGGGGGGGGTTCAATTTTGGACAGAAATGTGCGTACATAATTAATGGATGTCCCCCAGTAGCAATATACTCCAAGCATTGGCAACTCTATAAGGATCAGCACCACGACCATAAACCCAAATACTCTTTATATTCCAAAAAGAATCAATGTACACAAAAAAAAAAAAAATCAATGCCCCCTCCATTTCCTTGTTTTTCTCCCTTCCTCTTCCTTTTTGTTTTCCGCCGCCCATGGCCTTTGGCTACAACATACATGATCATGTCCCATTCTAAGAATGTATATTCTCACGTAGAGCCATCCATGAATGACGTAATGCAAAATTTGACCCCCCCCCCCCGCCCTCGTCATGCTTTTTTTTTGTCAATTTTGCAATGCTGAAGGTATAAATAATGTGGAAAATTAGTTTCATGCCGGGCCCTAGCCCCCCCCCCCCCTCCAGCATGAAGTCATTTGTGGATGGCCCCTTAAGATCAAGACCTTTTTTTTTCTCTGTTGTTTGTGTTCATATTAGTATGACGTAGTATGTGCATATTTCTATCACACTTTTTAGATCCCCTCCTTCCCCCTGTCATCCTTGTTTGCCGCCACTATTTTGTGTGTGATTGTCACAACTCTCAACAGTAATGAACAAGTAATCAATGGATAATTCATGACGAGTGTGGGTCATGGCCTCCTGTAATTAGCCTTTGCTAACACACAGGAGTCATGAATTATCCATTGACTACTTATTTTATACCATGAAACCAATAAATAATCAATAGAATACCAATAAATTCAAGTTGAAAACAAAAATTATTCCCCCTCCCCGGGACTCGAAGCCAGCCATAGTGTGTGTACAGGTACATACACCTTATCGCCCGGCAGCGGACAGCGACAGCGCCCGTATCGGCTTGGCTTGGCAGCAGCACACGGCGAAAAAAAGATGCGCCTGGACCGGGGCTCGATCCGCATACCTCAGGCGGCTGTGCGCAATGCGCTAACTGCTAGGCCACGGCGTCACACACCTCAACGGTCATCTTGGCTTGGCTTTGTTTCCCGTGGTTATGTATACACGATCGGTACACACATTTCGGCGCCCGGCTAGGCTTCCTTTGTTTGGTTTAGTTCTAGCCAACCACTTCTCATCAGTACCTGTGGCGCAATGCATAGGGAGTTGGATTAGGGATCTTAGACTGCAGGTTCAAGCCCTGCCCAGGTCATAAAATTTCGTGGGTTTTAACATGTAACATATGACATGGAAGGACATGAGAGGCGTGCAGGTTATCCATGGATAACCGATAACCGCATGGCGTGCGGGTTATCCATGGATAACCGCACGCCTTCCAAAATTCATGCTACAGCATTCATGCTGTGCAATATGACAGGTATGTGCATGGGAATATCCAGCAAAAAGCACTGAGTAACCCAGAAATCGTGGTATAACACATTGTAACGGACTTCAGGGCCCCTCTTATCCGTATGGTACTATTACAGATTATTACACGACTTCTGTGATTATGGGTGCTTTTTCTGGATATCCCCATGCTGATATTCCTGCATAATTTGCACTGTAATGTGAACATATGCAAGGTGGATATTGCACGGTTTGGAGTGGATATCGCACGGTTTCAGGTGGATATCGCACGGTTTCGGGTGGATATCAGCATGGTTTAATCTCTAATTTTGCATTTAAAACCATGGTTCCCTATGAGAGTGTCATTGCCAAAGGTAGGGCCCGAACCTGCAGTCTCAGATCCCAAATCCAACTCCCTATGCATTGCGCCACAGGGACTGACGAGAAGTGGTTGGCTAGAACCAGGTCTGGATATGATACAAAGCCCGGGGAGGTCACTCACATATAACTACTATACATTGAAAGTGTGAAAATCCCCAACAGTCTGGGTTGTGACCCCCCAGCTTTGTCGCCACTGCTCGCATAACCGCGAGACGCGGTACGCGTTCAAACCAAAGCAAGCCTAGCCGGGCGCCGAGGTGTGCGTACCAATCGTGTATACATAACCACGGGACGCGGTGGTCTAGTGGTTAGCGCATTGCCCTCAGCCGTTAGAGGTAGGCGGGATGAGTCCTGGTCCGGGCGCATTTTTTTTTTGCCATTTGTCTGCTGCCATAACCGAGAGACGCATTCAAAGCAAGCCAAGCCGGGCGCTGAGGGTTCCCATCCCGGGGAAGGATTTTTGTTTTCAACTCGTTTTTATTGATATTCTATCGATTATTTATTGTTTTTTCCATTGATTAATCGTGTAACAAACTTAGTAAGGTATGGGCTAACAGGTACCTCATTCCGTTACCGTAGGATATCGTAACGAGTGGCCGTAGCCACTCGTTACGATATCCTACGGTAACGGAATTCGGTGCCTGTTAGCCCATACATTACTTAGTTCATATATTCGATACCAAATACGCTTGCATCTTTAGCTTATTGTATGTGTATTCCAAACTATTTTTGTGTAAGTAAGTCAGTTTCATGCCTTTCAAGATGCACCTAAGTTCATGTTGATCGGACCAGCGGTTGCTGAGATATTGAGGGGGACGGGGCGGGGGACATTGTTGTAAATAGTCTACATAAATAGGAGTTTGAGGCTGGGGCATTAGTGTAAGTAGTAAACATAAATGGGGTTTGGGGATTCGGGGAGGGGGGGGGGGTTGTTGTTGTAAGTAGTATACATAGATGGGAGTTTGGGGTATTGTTGTAAGTAGTATACTTAAATAGGAGTTTGGGGAGGGGCTAATAATGTAAGTAGTATACATAAATGGGAGTTTGGGGTATTGTTGTAAGTAGTATACATAAATGGGAGTTTGGGGAGGGGCATTGTTGTAAGCAGTATCCATAAATAGGAGTTTGGGTGAGAGGCATTGTTCCAGCGTCATAGGGGTAGCGGGTATGGGGGCCCCATAGGACCCTATAGCTTTAAGAATTTTGAAGATCCATTCATAAGAAAAAGTTTTTTAGAATTTTCAACAAACTCAGCCATTTAGCGTTGGAAACTTTAAGACATATGTTTATAGAAAGATGGTGCTTAGTAATAGATATCACTACATGTAGATCTAGTTGAAAGCAAATGACCAACAGAGACATCCATGAAAGTAGCATAACAGCTATATAAACGCCAAATCGTCACCGGTGGGGTCGGGGGATCTTGCTGATTATTATAGGGCTCTGGTACAAAACATAATCATGCATTTTTGTTCTCGCCCACATGAAACCTCAGTAACGATTGGCACTATCCTCATGAACTGTTTCAACACTATTTACAGTTTCCTTTAACTTAAGGCAAGACCATCCTACTTACAGAGTATCAAGCAAGACAAAGTCAATACCTTTATTTTTGTGATACTTTGTTTTATTATCAATAACTACTCAATAGAAATCTCCAATAACAAATTGGCAAGATCTGAACCCATTATTCCGACATACGTTAGATCTATGATACCATTGCAAGTTTTTGAGCACCAGTGATATATGTTATGAAGGACTGTAACATCCCGATTCCCCAGTCTTGTGTTGAGCTGAAATGGAAAATGAGACATATAAGTATAATTCAAACACTTCACTTTCAGTATCATTCCGTGATAGTGCAGTGTGGTCACCATGTTTACCAAGGACGTACTATATTCAGGTTATAAAAGGCTTTGTCCTCGACAACTACTTACTTACTCACTTAACAATGTATTTAGAATATTCCATACTGCTACCTATCTTCAATGGTATATGATGAATTACAGTCAAGTTTAGGACACGTCCTACCTTGTTAGAAAGGGTTGTGGAAAGCAGCAACTGACGTCTTGAGATATCAGTTTACGTATTGTGAGTAGATGGTTCAGAACCTGACTTGGCTGGGCCTTGTCTATCTTCGTAAAAACCACCTGGTGTAGACACACAAAAAGATATTACAACCTCCAAAGAACTTCAACTTCTCACCATGCATGTTATATGGTCAAAGTCTATTAACGTTCTGTCATGTTTAAAGAATCCACGCTTATTCATTTATGACCCTTCACCCCCTAGCCAGCTCTTATTGAAACCTTATGCTCTTTGTTTTGTATACCTACAAGGGTAGACATATGAGCAAAATATGAATATCATGGTTTTAGCCAAACAGGTTGAGACAAAGTCGTACAGAGGCATGTCTATTTGCCTTCCGTCTTTTTCTTCAAAATAATTATCATTATCATCATGCAATGTAGAACATACCACATAAGGCTTAGAAAACTCTTCCATCATTTCGATTGCTATTTGATCAGACTGTGTTAGTCCTGCCTTTGCATCGATGAGTAGAAACACCTTCGTTAGCCTGGGAAAGCAAATTGAACATGGTTGGCTCATATGGTGAATGTGTTATGTTCGCTCATGTCTCAGTTGTGGCGAATCCATCTAACGTCATATCTATTATATACCGCAATATCCCGCATATAAGGCGCGTCTTCTACGCCAAACAAAATGCTGCTGGGTCTTATATGTGGGAGGGGCATCACCTTGAATTTGGGGTGCGCCTTATAGGGGGGGGGGGTATTTTTACTATAGAACAGTACTAAACTGCAAAAATCTGCCCTCAGGGGGGTGCCTTCTACATGAAACACCCCCCCTGTGAGTTGGGGGGCGCCTTCTACGCGAGCTGCGCCTTCTACGCGGGAGATTACGGTATGTCTACATGCTTACTTTTATCTCTGAATATATAACAGTAACCTCAATGAATTCATGAAATTTATTTCTAGCTCGAAATGGGAATGTATACGCGGGAGATTACGGTACATGTATCCCAGCATGTAATGTATGTAATGAGTATGGCTTATTTAAAACTTACTGTTTTCGGGTCCTGACATACTCTTCCATGGATTCTACAAAGTACTCAGGCATATTGAATCCATAGCCTGGCATGTCTACGAGGGTGAATGATCGTGACACATGGTAGAACTTCAGAACACGCGTGTGACCCTGAAAAACAGGTGACAAGTTACTGCAGACAAACCAACTTTGGACACTGTTCTATGAAGGATAGACATGTGTACATTAGTAGTATACATGACATATCGACAAATGTATATTTGGCATACACCTTAGTAGTGCATTTTACAGACAAATGAACATTTGACACACTTGTTAGTAATGTAGGCAAATATACTTTTGAAATTTGGTAGTTGTGTAGACAAATTATGGACCTTTAACAATTGTAATCTTAGTGCAAATCAATCTCTGGTATTCTTCTGCAGTATTCTTATAAACACAAATAAGGAATCTTGCACGTTATCTTTCACAGTATACATACTTATGGAACTGATTGATCCTATCTCTATATACATGTACAATACTCACTGGCTTTTTAGATATTGACACCCTCACTTTAGGCTCGATGAATATACTTTTTATCAATGACGACTTCCCCACGTTACTCCTTCCGAGAAAGGCAATCTGGAAAAGTAATTAAAGGACATCAGAAACGCGCTTTTCTACCTAATTTCCAAGCAATAAGGAATCAGGTGGGCCTTTATTGGGTCGATGAGGTAGTGTTATTCTACTTAACAAAATGTGCATTCTTCAGCTTGATATCTCTCTTAAACCATTTATACATATTTAAATACATCAAGGCAAATGAGATAATTCCTTTCATTCAGTCAATTTCAGTGTTGACTATTTCAGGTGCAATACATAAGAACTAGTCCCCATCATACTGGCTGTTATCAGTGCTATCTCTCCAGGTACTAGACCAAGCAATGGTGCCCCCTATTAAGGATGCCGGAACCTTGGTATCTATGAAGAAGCAGTGTCTACCTACCTCAGGATATGGTGTAACTGGGAGATCCTCCAAATTGACGACACCTTTTTTTGCCACTATACAACCAGTCTTTGACGCGTCCCTGAAGAAGTTCTGTGCTGCTATTACATCCTCTGTCCCTGGGGTGAAGAGTTTGTCACTAGGGGGAACCACAGGCTCCCTAGTTACCTCATTCAAAACAGACATGGGATCAGATATTGAATTTGATATTGTCCAAAGTCTATGATTTTGAGATGGTGTGCAATGTAGTTTCATATGTTGTTGCAGGCCTACATTGCATAGGATGCTTGACTTACAGATATGTTCCTGGGCATCTAAGGATAATTCATGTCTTGCTGACAATCTGAATGCTAAAGTAGGGGCAAAAGTCGGTTTCCTCTGACAAAATGATGATGTCTTCCTTGATTGACGAGATTTGATCATGAGCAAACTCCTGCTCTGCAGGTATTCATACTTTGATAAATACTGCACCCGAATTTGATAGGAGAAGATGTTCCTCAGACAGACTGACACCAGCATTGTTGGCCCTACAAATGAAGGAAAAAGCTCATTTTAGTTCAATGTACTACCGGTATTAGTAAAGACATCAAACAGGATATGACAGGTGAGGGATAGGGCTGTGCCAGTAAATACATATACTTTAGACATACAATACAGATAGAGTAGCGGATTAATGGGTGGGCTGGAGGGTGTGCCCCCCCCCCATGAAAATGGGCCATACCTCCAGGATCTGTCCATGAGATACGATACACGTTTTAGGATCCAAAACTGAATACTCTATATAAAAATGAAGTGACGTTGTGCCTTTAAGCACACATGGCTTAGGGTCGGTAATCCATACAACACCACAAGTACCTATCCATGTCCATACATGTACCAGACCTCCAACACTCATAAGATTGAATGTGTGATATAGATCACAAAATCACTTTATAAACCCTTTTTCTATCTTTTTGTACACTAAAGTTTTTAATCTTGCTCAAAACTAAAATATGATGATCTAATATTGATCTCCATAATGTGCTACCTCAAAATGATATATTACTGTCTCTTGTACTCCTATTATTAACAGAGATAGCAATTTTCAAGTTAAACAAGCCAGTAATGCCAGTACCAGGACTAAACATGCATGTACTGCAGATCCATACCCAAGGCATGGTTACTAAAATACTTACAAATAAAGACTATTATCTATACCTTCCCATGACCTTCCCATGTCATGCCATCCATCCATCCATCATGATTGTTGCACCCCACAGTGTGCATATCAAATATAATTCAAATAATGATCATATTCAACCAATAATCATAATATATATTTTTACCCCCCTTATCTATGAAACCTCCCCCGCCTCCGACGGCAGTGGACCTAGAGTCTGTCTGTTCGTCTGCTGTTTTCACGCACTGACGTGACTGCTTTTATCAAGAAATCTCTATAATCATTCACTTTCAATCCACCCATTCTTCTTTTCTCTCGACCCTGCATGTATTTCTATCTGAATTTGTCATCTATTTAAGAGGAAAGAAATAATAAGTTTTCCTGATCGGTACGCTGACCGATCAACGGAAAACTTTGCCGCTGGTTTCGGCGAGTCTCCCATTATAATCACAGCGCCGTAGGCGCTGGTACTGAACTATGGACTTGAGCAAGTCAACTGTGAAGTCTACTGGAGTTAGTGACAACCGTCTGAAATTCAGATGGTTGTCACTAACTCCTGTAGACTTGTGACTAACTCATGTAGGAACAAAGAGAGAAATGTCTGGTTTCCAGCCAGAGAGGGAGTTGGGCCTATGGGGAAGTAGATTGGTGATTGTTAGTTTAGGTCAGGGTTATCTTTTTTTAAATCTTAAATTTCAAAATCAAGGAAACACTTTTTTCAAAAAGTTTTCATATACACATTTTTATTGGATATTTCATTATTTCTGTTTTGATTTTCAAAAATAACCATATATAATTTCAATTTTTAATTAATTATTGGAAAAAAAAATTTGACGAGCCACCGCTACCCCCTGCGGTATAGACTCAGGCAGGGGCCTGAGCCAAAGACAGCGGGTTGCTGTATTTATAGTAGAGTTCTTGCGCATGCACATAATTGACGAGAGCAAGAATTGTCTTGCCAATTTCAAAATTTCTATCTCGGAGTAGAAATTGTCATCTCACAGAGGGCAAAGCGTCTTAATTTCAGACGCTTTGCATTCATCCTGGAACCTTTACTATTGGGCTCTATGAGGAATTGACTTGAGAAGAAATTGGCTTGTATATACATTTCAATGGGAAACGAAAAAGTCTGCGTTTCAGCTGTTTTCCACAGTGACATTTTGAAGTTTATTTTTATGAATAAATATAAATCCATTTTCTTTGAACTTCGGACACAATAACAATATGATCTTTTTCTGCTTATATTTGATACTTCTGTTATACAATATTTTATTGAAAATATGCAAATTAAAAGTTGATAGCGTTTGATTTGAAATGGACCCGGCTTACCTGGCAGCCTCGACTCAGGGAGACCCTGAGCCAACAATATTATATGGTCAACCTCTCATGGACGGTCAAAGGAAGAGCGGGGGTGAGGGTATTAGGGGAGGGACCAAACTTGAGAGGTACAGCCCAATACACATCCTATAAATATGACCCTACTTCAAAGAGTTTCTTTTTGACATTCCAATACACATTACCCTTCATCCAATTTCTTATCTAGATTAAAGGTGGTAGTTGAGCTTGATATCAATTCATACCTTTAAAAGTATGAATTGTGGGGCACAACCAGTAATGTGAGGCATTGCCATGATTTATAAGAGTAGCAAAATGACCATCCCTTATAAAGCTAAAGACAAACATAGCGCATTTCCCGACACATGGATCCATGCATGTACTTGTCAGGAAATACTTGATGGGGGTTTTCTGACACTCTCCCATGTATGTTGTGATGGTGATGCCCTCTGTGTGCATACGACACAATTTTTGTTGATTTTCTGCTTTAAATATGAACCTTTTTTCCCCTGTGAACCTGTCCTCTTGAGTCCTCATTACTAATTCTCTACTCCCATCATTGACGATGAATGACCACTTCCCAGTGTAGGGTAAGTCTCAGTGAAGGAGATCAATTGTCACGGTGGAGAGGGGTCTTGTCTTGACAGTGGCACACTCACAGTCACATAACTTAGGGAGTGGTGATTATTTATCAACGGGGGGGGGGGGGGTGGTAGGTTTTTGCGAGGATGTGCAAATATTTTTACGCCCCCCCCCCCCGAATAATTTTACGCCCCCTAAAATAAAGAGTGATTGTAACCGTCATTGACATTGGCAATTGTGGGATCCAATTGTGGTCTGTGGAGATAGGCTGAAATACCTGCCTGCTCACAGACAGGATCCAAGATGTATACAAGTCTATAGTGGCACAAACACATGGCTAGTCTGAACTAAGTACTCACTGTCAGTTCCTGGAAATTTTCCCTCCTATTAACAAACATGTAGTTTTCATGTACATCAGCTTATATTGACTGAAACATGAGATCTATCCAATAAATCTGACATGTTTATCTTGAGCTTAGATATCACTACCTCAATGGCCTCCATTATCAGTTATGTCTTTCGAGGAGAAGCGCTAACGCGGCGCCATTTTCGCTTGTAAAATATGAGCAGTAGACTTTCACATATTCACCACCGGAACCACGGACACACTTCCGATCATACCGTTTCTCCCTGAAAGGGACCACGTCCATTATCAACATGCTGGGGTGCTACCTGGTGTTAACCTGCTCTTAAAATCATAGGGCTAAGCAACCAAGAATAGTGTAGTCTTTTTGGCACTAGGTGGTTACACCTGGCTTCAAGATGGCCGACAATGATTTGGAGTTAGGGAGGGAGATTTGAAAATCACCTGGATTATTAATTATCACAAGTATTTCAAGTGCTTTGTGTATAGATCGGTAGCGGATCGTTCAGTGCGTCAAGACGTGCGGGCCGCCATCTTGAATCTTTGGATATACATTGAGGGAAGTGTTGGTGGAAGCATTGGACCTGACAATAAGTACTTCTGTGAGAAATGGCCACTCTGCCAGATTGGCTGACCAAACAGACTACAACAAACACACTTGGTCTCTGAGGTTCCCTCAGTCGGAGTGTCTACGGAGTATGTGGAGAGTGCCAACAGGTAGGCCGAAATACCTGCCTGCTCACAGGCAGGATCCAAGATGTATACAAGTCTATAGTGGCACAAACACATGGCTAGTCTGAACTAAGTACTCACTTTCAGTTCCTGGAAATTGTCCCTCCTATTCACAAACATGTAGTTTTCATGTACATCAGCTTATATTGACTGAAACATGAGATATATCCAATAATTCTGACATGTTTATCTTGAGCTTAGATATCACTACCTCAATGGCCTCCATTGTCAACATCTTGTGGTGGTACCTGGTGTTAGACTGCTCTTGAAACATAGGGCTAACCAACCAAGAATAGTGTAGTCTTTTTGGCACTAGGTGGCTACACCTGGCTTCAAGATGGCCGACAATGATTTGGAGTTAGGGAGGGAGATTTGAAAATCACCTGGATTATTAATTATTACAAGTATTTCAAGTGCTTTGTGTATTGTGAATCTTTGGATATACATTGAGGGAAGTGTTGGTGGAAGCATTGGACCTGACAGTAAGTACTTCTGTGAGAACTGGGCACTCAGCCAATCTGGCTGACCAAACAGACTACAACAGACACACTTGGTCTCTGAGGTTCCCTCAGAGCGTCTACGGAGTACAACAGGACCAACAGATCCTACGAGTCAAGGCGATATGTCATTACCTTTAAATGTTTATGAAGGGTAACCCAATTATGGCTCTGATTCCTGGTAAAATTGAGCTGGTGTCAAACATTAAATAAGCCTATATACCTTTAAAATGCCTTTTGAACTAATTTCTGTCAGAGTGGTTTCGGCCGCAAACCTACTGGCGCCACCTGGTGTAAGAATATGAACTAATAATGACAATTGACTTACAAATAGTATGAATCGATTTCGCATAAATCTCATCCTGCTTGTTCTTCTGTGATGTAAAATTGTTTTTGTCACTATTTGGTAGGGTGGGTGCACATCCATTTTACTTTTTTTCACTCCTTGGTCATTGTCGTAAAATAGGTCAAATACCGAAATTCGAGCGCACCTGCGTGGATTGCCGCTTCCGCTCAAGAAATCAATAGCCGCCGCAGGATACCGATGACAGCGGTTTAGCTAGTCCTCAGGGCTACAGCGCCTGCCGCGTCCGCGCTGACGTAGATACGCGCAGACTACGCACAGACAGACGCGGTGCGGGTGGGGGCATAGTCCTGAGGACTACCGCTAGTAGAAGACACACACTCGTTTCTGAAATTCCAATAGTCAATGCCTTCCAGGTTTTTAGTCTTGGGGACTAGAGCCTGTCCTAGGGACTACCCTTTTAGTCCTGAGGACTGAAAATGTAATTTTCAAGTCGTCAGCACTATAATGTGTGGTCCTCAGGACTATGGATGTAGTCCCGAGGACTACAGTCTAGTCCTGAGGAGGCCTTGATTGATTTCTAGCCCTCAGCACCATTTCTCCAGCCCAAGGCCTACACTTTTAGTCCCTACCATTCCAGGCTGAAAAAAAAGACACTGAAAGTCCTAGGGACTACAGATAATAGTCCTGGGGACTTTACTTTAGTTCTGAGGACTAGGTAAGTATATATTTAGTCCTCAGGACCAAACAGAGAGGTAGCCCTGGGACTATGAATCTAGTCCCCAGGGGACCATGACTGTTTCTCATGTCTTGGGGACTACAGATATAATGGTCTAGTCCTGGACTGACTAGTCCTGAGGACCACTATACAGTCCTCAGGCCTAATGTTCTATCCCAGGGACTATGGAACAATGGCTGTTTTTTTGCGCCCAGGCTATACCTATTTGACTGTACAAACATGTTAACAGGCACCCCTGGGGCCTAGGGCATTGGTCCCAAGGACTGTGTCTCTAGTCCCAAGGACAATGTTCTAGTCCCCAGGACTGTATCTTTAGTCCCTGGGACTACACAGAGCAGTCCTGGGGACTTAGAAGTAGTCCTCAGGACTAAATTTGAAGTCCTGGGGACTACATCCCTAGTTACAACTACATTAGACATCAATCAATGAATTAGTCCTCAGAACCACATGCATTAGTCCTGAGGACTAGGCAGATGTTTTTGTAGTCCTCAGGACTAAACAAGTAGTCCCTGAGTCTACGAATTAGTCCCCAGGTCTAAAAGCTTAGTCCTGGAGACTAAAAGCACAGTCTTATACAAAGTCATGGGGTCTGCAAGGTAATTCATGGGAATGTACAATTAGTCCCTATAGGACAATATCCTCATATTCTTAGTCCTGGGGACTAGGCTTTAGTCCTTAGGACTATGCTTTTATCCCCAGGACTTGACCGGTATAGTTTAGTTGTGGGCTAAACTATCACCTAGTCCCCAGGACTAAGGATTATTGGCTATAGTCCTGAGGACTACGACTACGCCCGCGCACCTATGCTCACCGCGGGAGGCTCCGCGTAGAGTCCGCGTATTTAGGTCAGCGCGGACGCGGCAGGCGCTGTAGCCCTGAGGACTAGCTAAACCGCTGTCATCGGTATCCTGCATAGCCGCCGGCCGACACGAAGCAACTTACTCAGTCATTCAGTTGGGCTACTACAAACGACATCACGATGCAGGTGGGAGAGGTCCGAGTGGCGGAAGATGCCGATTTTGAGAAACTTAAACAGTTATGTCGATGTCACGATGGATGGAAACAGGATTATTCCAAAAATGGCACAACTGTATGGACAAAAGCGAACGATGTATCTGACTTCAAGATGATCAAGGTAGGGAGTTAAGGGACTAGTCTAGGGTAGGGGTAGGGGATACACCCTTTTCAGCCTGCACCCCTTTTTTTAAAATTTCCCCGTTGTCTTGGCTATTCGACCAATACTTGTAAAACTTAGCCTAGACTTAGGGGTATCATTCCTTTTGGTATTTATAATTTGGTACTTTGTTTTACGCCCATCCCCCACGATGAAAATTTTCAAGCCCCACTCTGACTGGGAAATGGTCGATTCGCTCTAATTCACATTCGCACTACTTACACATTCGCACTACTTACACATTCGCACTACTTACACATTCGCCCTAGACCATTCGCTCTACTTTTGGACCATTCGCTCTACTGCTGACTGACGGCCGTCAGTCACTGACAGACGGCGTAGGGACAGTATCCTTAGCCCTTTAATTGTTTCTAGTTCTATTAGAGCTTGGAGTATGATTATTTGGTTCACTATTATCTTTGGGGGCCAGGGGTTGTCACTAGTACTGACACTAGTGCAAATCATCCACTGCCCCTCTTTTGTATGAGTAGTACGAATGGTCCAGGGGTAGAGCGAATGGTCCAAAAGGGAGTAGTGCGAATAGTCTAGGGCGAACAGGCAGTAGTGCGAATCATCCATAACTCCACTGCAGTACCGCAAGGGCTTTTCTTTAATATCTAAAAAGAGGCTTATTCTTTTTAGCCCCCCCCCACCTTCCAGAGGGCCATAAGTTTTAACGCACTCCCCCCCTAGGCCGAAATACATGCCTGCTCACTCAGAGCGTCTATGGAGTATCCCCCCCCCCCCCCCAGCCTCAGGAGGGGTCAAACGTTTTTACGATCCCTATCATATTAATGAAGTTCTGTGTAGGTGTGTTATTTTCAACTTTTTGTCGGACACTTCTTTAGATCATGGTGTGGTATCTGAACGTCAAGCAGGGCTGCTAGGAGTAGGAGTAGGCATGGCAGGGGTTTAAGAAAAGAATTCCCAAAAATTCCAAAAACTATATTTATCAATACTATAGGATGCTAGAAGTGTGAGTAGTATGGCTCTAGACCACTAAAATCGACATGGCGACATGAGCATTTTTTGGCCTAGTGACATGTGACATGGACAATTCCTTAAAATCGACACAATATCATAGGCATATGACCTCCCCCCCCCATTGATAGATATTGATAATTACCGTAAACTCCCGCGTAGAAGACGCGCTGCGCGTATAAGACGCACCCTAAACTCAACATATGCATTTTCGCGTATAAGACGCACATTTTAAGGCTGAAGTTTGTAAGATTAGTACATTTCTATAGTAAAATTACCCCTCGTATAAGATGCACACCCAACTTGAAAGAAAGCTTTAAGACCTCCCAGCATTTTGTTTGGCGTAGAGGACGCGTCTTATACGCGGGAGTTTACGGTAATGACCACTCCCTTACTGCCTTAAGCTCACACTCAAAGATATATCTATCTTCAAGTTTATGCCTAAACGAAATGATATACCGTAATCTCCCGCGTAGAAGGCGCGTCTAATACGCGAATCAGATCGTTCATGGGTCTTATACGCGGGAGGTAAATTGCCTTGAGTTTGGGGTGCGCCTTATACGCGGGTTTTTCCAACATCTCATTTGGGAAAATGCGCCGATGACAGCTTGAACTCATAGCGCCAGCCCCGCGGCAGACCGGGAGGTGTCGACGCGCTCGCCGGGGATAAGGCCCACCATGCGCCAATGACAGCTTGAACTCATATAGCCAGCAATTCGGCAGCCCGGTCGCTGTAGATTTGCTCGGCGGGTTTGACGCCGACCGTCACACCGTGTGCCGATGACAGCTTGAACTCATATAGCCAGCGCCGCGGCAGACCGGGAGGTGTCGACGGGCGCTCGGCGGGTTTGACGCTGACCGTGTGCCGATGACAGCTTGAACTCATATAGCCAGCACTGCGGCAGACCGGTCGCTGTAGATTTGCTCGGCGGGTTTGACGCCGACCGTCACACCGTGTGCCGATGACAGCTTGAACTCATATAGGGGGGGTGGGGAGTGGGGGCGCCTTCTACGCGAAACAGCCCCCCTGTGAGTTGGGGGGGCGCCTTATACGCGGGTTTTTCCAGAAATCGATCCAGAGGAGGTATGTGCGCCTTCTACGCGAAACAGCCCCCCTGTGAGTTGGGGGTGCGCCTTCTATGCGAGCTGCGCCTTCTACGCGGGAGATTACGGTAGACTCTAAATGACGAGGCCTAACAAATCTTGTTATGTTCAGGTAATGCTACCTAACCTAATTTTTGGCCCTACCCTAACCTTTTTTGGGTGATTTCAGGGGAAAATCTGATATTTTGGCACTTATCGAGACACCAAACTGTTTTTCCACAATCTCGCGGATCAAATTCGTGTCCCATAGGCACGAAAATTTACAGCTGGCTTAAAACTTTTTTTTCAAAAAAAATAAACCATTCCATACCTACCTACCGTAATCTCCCGCGTATAAGGCGCGTCTTATACACCAAACAAAAGGCTGCTGGGTCTTATACGTGGGAGGAAAATTGCCTTGAGTTTGGGGTGCGCCTTATAGGGGGGGTATTTTTACTATAGAACAGTACTACATTAACAAAAATCTGCTCTTAGGGGTGCGTCTTATACATGGGACAGGCCTCCCTTAGTTGGGGGTGCGCCTTATACACGGGAGATTACGGTACCCACCCTAATATTTTTCGACCCAGTTACCTGAACACATTTTTTTAGGCCCTATCAATAATTATTAGCCTATATAATTAGGTCTTTATTGTGAATTGAACTGGAAAGGTACCAGTACTGCAGGAGAGGGTCCAAAGCTTAGCCTTAGAGATTGCAGCCAGTCTAACACCTACCCTCAATGGCCTCACCACAAAATGATATTCCCTACCTCCCAAATTTTTCTCTTTGATAAGAGAGTATTCATTTCTAAAAATGGGTGGAAGGAACATTTTCACAGTTTTAAATAGCCGCCTGTCTCTTTTAAAGTCTTTATAAGGCCCCTTGCTTGAAATCCAGAAGCGCCATGGTGGTAATTCACAAAGATTGGTATGTGCTGATATCCAGCAAAAGAAAAAAAAACTTGTCCTCTTGACTGAAAGCAGTTATACAGTTAGTTCACCCTCTATTGTTACCCAAGAGAACGCAGTATATTTGGAACTCAATCAATGCCATAGGGCGGGACCATATGGTTTTCACACATGAATAATACATGGACTTAGGCACATTTAATTAGAACCATTGGGTTCACCATGATGTCTGTCTTAATTGGTCTCCTCAAATTGGCCCCATCTGTCACACCTTGGACCATTGTGCCTATTGTTCTAACCCTGCACCATCTCAAACCTCCCCAATGCCAGGAATTATCTCTTAATTGTTATGCCTTGCAGGCTGTGCCATAGAAAAAAGGTACCATAATCTCCCGCATATAAGGCGCACCCCCCCTATAAGGCGCACCTAGAGTTTAGAGATTTGACCAGAAAAATAAAAAAAAAATCATAACTTTTGTTCTCCTGAATGGATTTTGAAAATTCAAAAACCTGTGTGTTGCATGGACCCCCCAGACCCCACTGGACCCCATATTCAGCTGATGAGGTTATATGGGAGTGTAAGATATCAAAATGAAGGTCTTGATCTCCCCCTTGAGGATCCAGGAAGAGCTTAAGCCTCTCCTATAAGACCCGCCTTATATGCGGGAGATTACGGTAGTACAGTACAGTTTTGTGCAGCTGCGGTAACTAAAGACTGCCTGGACTAAGTTTTGCGTCTTTTCTGTGTTCTTGAATGATATTGCTATTGGTACGTGAGCAATCCTCTCAAAACCATGATGTCATGTGAGACACTTTGAAAATCATGTGTCATCAAATATGTATACATACTGCAATCCACAAGCCAACCCATGGTGACTCATTTGGGTTCACTGTTAGGTGTGTATAATCAGTGAACTAGGGGGTTACCCATACCCTCCCCCATGCTTATCTAAGTCATGTCGCTCATGTCTACATAGAGGGAAAAACACACCAATAAAAGCTTCTTAAGTGTTAACATATGCCTTCTCCATTTCACACGTTTTCTCCTAAATTGTTTGGAGAACCATTGCCAGTTAGGCCACCCTTAAAAATATGTTTGTTTCCTGTCCAGAGGCCTGGTGGATTTTTTTGTGAGAATGGGAAAGTTTTTTCCTGAGTTCTGAAGAAATTTTTTTTTTCGTCCATCAGCACAAGAAACTAGGTTTCCAATCACAAAACCTTAAAACATAATGACGAATTCATGCCGTCCTCACTTACGATGTTCATGACAAATAAAAATATTTTCCCAAAAATAAATATTTCCCTCCCTCCCTCATGGGTGTGAAAAATCCCACCTCTGGCAGGAAACAGACATATTTTTAAGGGAGGCCTGAGGTCAAGGGAAGGGAAGGTCTCCATTTGTCTAGCCGGGAAGCATGGTATATCTGTTGGGTTTCTTAGTAATCAAGAGGGAAGGGGGACATTGCTTATCCCACCTATTATGTGATGAAAGGGAACAGCATATCTGGTACTACCGTCAGTAATTGGAACATTACCCCAGAAAATGTTAGCCAAATGTTACTGTGAATCATTGCGTATAAGCTGCGGTTTATATCATATCAGAGGAGGGCTATAGCTGCACCTTCTAGGGTCCGTCCAAAGCCAGGGTGTGTCTTATACACGGGAATATATTTTATGGAAGAGTACTGAAGAAAAAGTAACAAACCCTAGGTGCGTCTAACAGCATTCTTCCAGGGAAGGTGTGTCTTGTATGCAAAGTGCACCCTATACGCGAGGATTTACGGTAGTTATGGAACAGCATGTGACTGCTCCAGATGTGATGCGGGCTGCATTAACAGATAACAATGGGCGTTCATCATAAGCAGATTACCAGGGGGCTATAGTTCACTAACCCCGGGTCACTAACCTACCTTGTCCTGTCTTAACCCCATGGTATGGATACAAATATTTACACCAATGTGGTGTTAAAAACATGCTTAATAAACATATCAATACATACTTCCACAGAGTATGAATTATTACTGTTATGGGTAGAGGTGAACTGTGAATATGTCTTATATCAAATACCGTAAACTCCCGCTTATAAGACGCGTCCTCTACGCCAAACAAAATGCTGGGGGGTCTTATAGCTTTCTCTCAAGTTGGGTGTGCGTCTTATACGAGGGGTAATTTTACTAAAGAACAGTACTGGATTTCAAAATTGAGCATTAAAATGTGCGTCTTATATGCGAAAATGCATGTGCTGAGTTTGGGGTGCATCTTATATGCGCAGCGCATCTTCTACGCAGGAGATTATGGTATATCGATATGATCAGCTACAATAATTCATTGAAATAAATTATGTATGTATCATAATGTACCCTGCTGAGATTATAGACATATAATTGTTCCAACCCACACTCATGTGCCCTTTATCAGCTGAGAGTTACATACAGGGCATTAAGCAGTACCTGTAAGTGTTAACTGATGCACACGTGATCATTTCCTCCCACTAAGTCTATGTACTTTCAGTATGTGTACAGTATATACACATGGCATGGGTTACAAAGACTGACCTGTGGTCATACTCACACACTGCTCAATCCAGGGTTTGACATAATGTATTTGCTCAGTCCCAGGTCCCACATTTAGTGTCCTAAATTAGTGCCCAGCTATTTACATACTGCATACTCTGTGCAGTCAATAATGTATTAGGGAGTTAACCCTTAAGGATTACACATTGCAGTAAACTACTCTTCCCACTGGTGATCGTATGCTCATGCATGGCTGTAGCCCAGGGCTGTCATGGAGTGCAGTCATGTAGAGACCTGGGCTTCGGTAATGCATCAAATACCGATGCTACAGGGTTGATACTATCCCAACAGATTCATCAGTGCGGCCTCACCAGGACTGTATTGGTGCATCAAGCTGATTAAGGAACATGATCGTGCAGACAAATGGGGCTTAAAGGCTTGGAGATAAAGCCAACGAGGGGCTGACCCAGAAGTGATGGTTTAGAGGGAGGGTCACAGCCAAGAAAATTTATCTACGGAGAGGGGGCACAGCCAATGTTGGGCACCTATAGTGAGTCCAACCAAGGCCCATTTTCAGGGGGGTCTGCGGGGGGGGGGGTGCCCCCAGTCTATTCCATGGATCCGCTAAAGTCAAGTAGATCTATACCGCCATATTGTCAAGTAGATCTATATTGCCATATTTATTCAATGCAGTATCTGTTATTAATGTGAGTGAGTTGTAAATGTTAGGGAGACTTGAGTATTGCATGTCGCACAATGCACTACTGTGTTTGCAGTATGTGCATGGTGCATGTAGTATCTCCATCATTCACTATCCTCAGAATGCACCTCTACATATCCAGGGATGAAAGTCTTCAGGGATTTCCCTGATTTCAGGGATTTTGAAGTTCCAGGGCCCTATACATTCATATATAAACCCAGGTTTTCGGGTGGATATTGGACCATTTCAGGGATTTTCGTGCTCTGTGAGTTTCATCCCTGCATATCTATATCCACATCCATCCCTCAGTCTCTGCGCTGATTGCCTCTCTGAGTACATTTTGTGTTAGGCCTACTATAAAACTCTTTGAGTATAACGCGTTAACAAATCACATGGATTAACAAATCAGATTTGAACTAGTGTGTCTACTGGGCGCAAAGGCAAAAACAAAGTTTTGACCAGCAGATAAATGGTCACCCAACCAAGTGCCGTTGCATATAATAAATATTAAAAAAGTTGTGTCCAGAGATAAGTATTTGTGTCCCGGACACTGGACACAGGGAATTGCCCCGCACTCACAGTGCCTTCAGACACCATCCCCGTTAGAAAAAGCACAACAATAGGGTAGTTTTTCTTTGTGTATATAGGTCCGCGTTTTCTTCTTAAAATGGGTGGTCTTTATTCAAGCAAAAGTTTGTGGTTATTTTCTGCTCCAAGTTTGCAGAATTTCAAATTGGGTATAATTAGACGGCTTGTGTTGATGGAATTTTCCACATGCAAGGATGATAAATGTGTGAATATTGTTGGGATATCTAGTTTTCAGTAAGGACAGTCTTTTGCAAAGAAAAAGAAAAGGGTAGGGTATGTTAAGATGTCAGCATTTTCTAAAAATAGGGTAGCTTTCTAGACCCCCAAAATCCGTGTTTTTGCTCAAAATATGGTGCCTTTTCCTCTCCAAAATCCGTGGGGTACATTTAAATTAATCTAAAGAGGATGGTGTCAGTTTACATAGGGAGTGCGGGGGCCGGGTTGCCCCCCCCCCCCGCCAATCAGGGTGGGCACCTGTTTTACACAAGGTTTTACGGTACCTGTAATCTATATTGTGATGTTTTACGGTACCTGTAATCTATCCTGTGAGGCTTTACGGTACCTGTAATCTATTTTGTGAGGTTTTACGGTAACTGTTATCTATTTTGCGAGGCTTTACCTGGCTGTGCTTTTTTGAGATGCAACTTACACAATTGCACAGGTCTATATTTGGATTAATCTCATGAATGTGACCAAAACGATGCAGTATTGTCAGCTGTATTTTTACTCTGAGCTGGGGTTCTAAAAATACCAATAATGGCCTAAAATACTTCTCGATTAAGCAACTGATCTTACAACAACCAATCTCGGTCATACATGGAAAGCCTCTCAATACTGCTAGGATTAAGGTGGCTTTGAGCGCGGCCCTGGGTAATCAAGCTTGTAAGCTTATAAGGGTTTGTTCTAAAATTGACCAGTGTATTCCCTAATCCGGAAGGAAAAGGGGAAATATGAGGGACCTTTGGGCAAGACCCATGGTTTAATTCAGATCATTGAAGTATGAAATTATTTGGATCTGAAATAACCATTGGTCTGAAATGACCAGGATTAATATCACTATGGGTCTGAAAGAACTTGTATCTGAAACTCTCACACCTCTGTGTTGCCTGTATCACAATATAGCATGGTATTCTTAGGATTATGACTCAACAATGGGCGATCTGTAGAAGTCTACAACTTCATGTATTCTGTCTTCATTCTATATGACAATCATACAAGACATAATTAGCAGAATAACAATGTAGAGCTATACCATGGATCATGTTTAATGCCACCTATGTGACAAGGTCCCTCATTCTCAGTGATGCCACTTTTCCTGGTTAACCTGGAATTCCTGGTTTTCATTCAAAGATCCCTGTATTAAATCATGTTAAATTCCTGGGATTATGTGTCCAAAAGTCCAGTTTTCCTGGTTTTTGTCGGCCAGTGAGTGGCATCCCTGCATTCTGCAGCCAGGGATCCACCAGAATAAGCTGAAATAGGCCTGGAAGTTGGAGAGTTTTGGTGCTTTAATTGCTCACTGATGGCTCACTTATGGTGCTTGATTGTTGGATAAAAATCACGATCGAGTTAATTAGACACACATGAGCACGGTGCAGCGTGTGGTTTCATCGGCTAGAAAGGTTAGATAAATAATAAAAGACTGTAATGTCTCATCTCAAGTTGCTCACCTTGTCTCTGGGCGTACCTAGACATGGAGCAGTATTGTAAATCCTCGCATATAGGACGCCCCTCGTGTATAGGATGCATCCTGAGTTAGTCTAAATCCTATAGGATGCATCTGAGGTCAAATATTGAGTACTGTTCTATAATGTAAAATCCTCGCATATAAGATGCACCCTGTGTTTGGCTGAATCCTATATGACACAGGATGTAATTCTGGTGTATAAGCCGCGTCTTATATGCAAGGATGGCACAAGGCATTTATATAGGCTAACATAGGGGATACTCTTATTTTTCTGGCGTAAGAGACCCCCAGCCCAGCTCCACCGTCCTCCCCTTTCTTTTGCCTGCGATTTTCCTCCAAGTTCTCTGACCAAGGCTAAAGTTAAATCACATGATCTACATTAGCCTGGTATATGTCGTGGATCACAATGTGACATTATCCAATTCAACCCATCTACTTAAGACGCACATCTGTAATCTTCATTTGAACCTATTTTATAGCCACTCCAGCCTACACACATTATCTACTCATAAATATTCCGAACCCTACGTATGGGTCTGAAATTACCCCATTGGCACTTTTTATTCTTTAGGAGTGTGGAGCCATTTTCGTTCAAAGGGGCTGGATTTTTCCTTTTGCCCCCCCCCTCCCCTTTTTTTTGTTAAGAAATGACCTCTCCCTAAGAAGGCAGTTTGCTGTGATGCTGGTTCATGTTTCCAATAACCCCCCCCCCCCACCAGATAACTGCACATGGCTACTTGTACAGCCTTTGAGAGGCCAACGCCAGCTGGACATGGGGCAACACACGGCAAGTCTGTTCTCTGTCAATACTCACACTGTGACGTCACAAAATGGTGACGTAGCAGGTGACGTAGGTCGTTTTCAAGTGGCGCCATCTGGTGGTGAGCGGACGCTGCAGCATGCCTGTAGACTCCAGTTTGAGCAGACCTGAGTAGTAGACGCTCCGTTTTAACCTTTTACCCTTGGTCCTCCACTGCACCCACCTGCCGGCCCTGAGTGTGGCGAGCAAATCGTGTGGGCTTTCTATTTGAGTGGCTCGTCAGGATGGAGCTCTCTAAAAGCTATTTGGTCTCGACTGTAAGTGGAGATTGCCACTACATGTGTATTTGCTGTGGGCCATGGGCAAGTAGTAGTAAAATGTAGATCTGTCCCTAATTTTGGAAAATTGATTTCAAGTTTCAAATCTTATGCAAAACCTCTATATTGAGGTATATGTATCAACTTAGCTTAAGAAGGACACCAGGGAAAATGTGACATGACATCCAATCCGGCTTCCAATAACCGTTGGACGCCGAGATTCGACCTCTCCAAATGAAAGAGAATTCTGATTAAAAGAATGACACAGAATTTTTTCTAAGTAGCTATATAAAGATTTACTAAGACTGACATGCTCGGATCCAGGATTTTGAAAAGGAAGGGGCGCGTCCATTATTTAGCCCCTAATTTTTGCTAAATTCTAGGGTAAAAAATAAACTATTAACTACAGGGAGAAAGGAGGGGGTCCACATCTAAATCCGCCATTGTTATAAAGACAGATCTATTGAAAGCACCCTTAGCACCTAATCCAGTATGTTCTGGGAATTAACCTATTTTTGTACTGTGTGTTTAACCCTTTGAGTTGGGAGCATAGTGCATGAAGATATACCCATTTTGTCACCATCATGCCGACCCTCCAAGAGTGTGTCATCCCCCGTAGGGTCGGCATGATGCATGAATGCAGCAGACCAATGGGCAGGATGCATGAATGCAGCCGACCAATGGGCAGGATGCATGAATGCAGCCGACCAATGGGCAGGATGCATGAATGCAGCCGACCAATGGGCAGGATGCGTGAATGCATTGGCTGTCCTTAAAGGGTTAACTTGTGACTTTTGCTGTACAGCCACCTACTGTGTCTTTGTGAGCCGGTAACTGTGGTGTCCTGCACAGGAGGCGTGTACCTATTTATACAACTGTCTCAGTGTCAGCTTTTGTAACATGTGCAGTAATTGTCTTTTTTTGTGTGTGGGATGGGGGACTACAATTGTACTCAGGACAGACCAGTCAGTCTACCACATAGGGACCTAGTGTATAAAAACATGGGAATCCACCTAGGATATAAACCAGAATTATGAAAGCATCTTTATAACTGCGAGTTGATGGCAAGTCATGTACCACTACCGAAGTGCATAGTGAATCAAATTGCACAATAGTTTAAAGCACCGCGCTGCACAAAGACTTGAAGAATTAAGAAATGTGTATATCGTTTTACATTGTAGGGGTTCAATGTCTAGGGACACCAATCAGAAACAATACTTAACCTTTATGATAAGATTTATCTCTGGGCGATCCAAGACGGTTAAGAAAGGACAGTATCAAAAGGTCCACAGAAGTTACCGTAAACTCTCGCGTATAAGACGCATCCTCTATGCCAAACAAATTGCTGGGGAGTCTTATAGGATTTTTTTCAAGTTTGGGGTGCGTCTTATACGAGGGGTACTTTTACTATAGAAATGTATTTATCTTACAAATATCAGCATTAAAATGTGCGTCTTATACACGAAAATGCATGTGCTAAGTTTGGGGTGCGTCTTATACGCGCAGCGCGTCTTCTACGCAGGAGATTATGGTAAGTGGGTTAAAATGTTTGTTTGTTACTATTGTTTGTCTGACCTGTGTGAAGTAATACCTATGTGACTGAGTGAGGTGACCAGCATAATGGACAGATTCCACATGGACATCTTGTACAAAGTATACCGAGGTTCCAGGTCATCCAGTGGATCTGCCATTGTTTGATCTGGTAGCTGGAGAGAGAAGTACTGATAAAACTAACATGATGGACACCTTAGAAGTGAATGAAGAGAATTACTTTTTATCTCATAGACCAATAATGCATCCCACTATCACCGTCTGAAAACATCAGATTCAGAATAAGAAGAGTAAGGAGTCTATAGACTGGCCATTTGCGCTGAATTTGCCAATATTTCGGGGTGAGGGGTATTTTGAATCAAAAGAGTTATGCATTTTACAAAAGAAAAAAAATACATATGTATGAAAGTTGAAAATTACTTAGTGAAAGTTTGAAAACATGTGGGTATATTCGAGTAGGCCATTCTTGTAATACAAATATACAAATGTAAAACCGTGTATAACAGAGAGCGTCACCCAGCACCCTTTATGTGATTCTGGTCATATCCAAGCACCATGAAATTGCCATGTAGGGCCGAGCCCAGAGTGGACCGGACAGACTGATTATTGATTGTGGATTGGCGCTTTTTGTGTTGACTGCATCTCACGGCCATCACGGGATCGTTCCCAGTCTCCCGTGCCACGTGCTCCGTGGTCGGATTAGCTTATCGCTGTCCACCCCTCCCCTCCTCCACCCCGGTCAGTGCAACTTACCCTTTAAGGGCCGCTAATGCTGAAGTGTATCATGCCCATTGGTCAGCATGAAGCACCAATGGATGTAGCCCTGGGAAGTTCAGGGATGGATGTCCCATGATTTCAAGGGTTTCCAAGTTCTGAAGACAGAGAAGTCAGGCCCTTAGAGGTTCGTCTATTTCCAGAGGTTCAGAGGCCCCTCAAATTTAGACTTATAAGTGCCGTTTCATATGTTGAGAAATGCCTCTGCTTCTAAAATGTCCATGGCCCTAACAATTTCAGAGGTTTAACCAACAGCCAACTGACATCTCTGACAGTGCTATCAATTGGTCTTACCTACCACACTCAAAACTGCTGTATTTTAGGTTGTTTGTATAGAAAATGGTAGGAAAAAGCTTAAAATGATAGGTAAAATACCGTACTTTGAGGAATTTTTTTCACCCATAAAGAAATACGGAACACCTTAGCGACTACATTTAAATTAAAGCTCAAGATGAGGTCTTTCAGGGAAAAAATATTACAGTTCAATAACTTTGGGGTCACATGACTTTAATTGCTGTTGAATATAGGTCATTTGACTAAATTGGCTGACTTTGGTCACCAGCAGCGCCACCTGTATGGTGTTTTCAGGTAAAATTCTCATACCAATACAAGCCCCACATCTACCTCAATATTGTAGGGGCAGTAATTCCCTGTACTCGGTGGCAGACCCCCAGGGGCGGGTCTCCGGGTAATCACTGCCCCCCTAGTGTGTATCATACCGATCCAGGTGTGGATGGAAGGTGGAAATGTCAGGCCAGGGGAAGTAGCTCAGAGGAAGAGCAGCCGCTTCGAAGTTGGAGGGCCCCGGGTTCGAGTCCCGGTTTCTCCAAGAACATTTTCACCGACCTCTACAGTGGTGGAGAAACCGAGCATCCTAACGCAATCATGAGATCCAAGATATGTGTGCGTGCTCATGTCTTAACGTGATCGCGACCGATTGAGGACTCGGGAACTGGGCCGATATGATACAGATGACGCTTCGACCAATCCGGTAATTGTACCGGTACATCCACTGGGAAGTCAGGAGTGCCCTAACAGTGCTTGATAAAGCCTCAATTTCCAGGTAACTGGTTTGAGGGGGAATGCCAGGTGCTGGTGGATGGTGGTTGAAGCTGATGGGGAGGAGTGTAGGGGCAGTAATTCCCTGTACTCGGTGGCAGACCCCCAGGGGCGGGTCTCCAGGTAATCACTGCCCCCCTAGTGTGTATCATACCGATCCAGGTGTGGATGGAAGGTGGAAATGTCAGGCCAGGGGAAGTAGCTCAGAGGAAGAGCAGCCGCTTCGAAGTTGGAGGGCCCCGGGTTCGAGTCCCGGTTTCTCCAAGAACATTTTCACCGACCTCTACAATATGTTTCCAAAAGATAAAGTTGCTGGAGATAAGATTCTAATTTTTACAGATTTTTGATTATTTGAAATTCTTGTGAGACTGTTGTTTTTTTCCTGTTTTCTGAGCCTCAGTGCATGAACACACAGCGCAAGGGGTATGATTTTATGCTTGTTTGCTGGTCTCTACAACTAGTAGTACATGTCTGATTAATTTAGGACCTGTAACAATAGCGGTTTTCTTATGACAGACTTCTGAAAATGGCCCAGAAATAAGGGTTTGCTTCCAAGGGCTGACCCCTCTCCTACTACATGGGCCAAAACTTGGAGACTGTTTGGAATTTTAAGGAAATATTTGGGGAAAGTACTTCAGATACATGGACCAATCATATATATGAATTAAAAGAAAATCCAAGATGGTCATCCGGGAAGATTGATGGAACTGACACGGAATAGGCCAGTGATAGGCCTATATCTATGGATGAATGTTTCTTCTGCGCTGATGTTCCCGCTGCTGTGATGTGACGTGGTGATGTAGCCTGATATGTGATATAACCCTGCACAGTACAGCATTACTGCTTGAACATATTCTTTATTCTGACCACTGTTAGATCTTAGGGAGTGAATAAACCACTCTTACACTGTTTAAACTACCATATATAAAATACCTCAGCCCTCGAATGCTGGCCACTGGAACTGTCTAAACTGAAGTAGTATTGATGGCGTGATTAGTAAAAGCTTAAAGATAGTTATCCATAATTTCTATTATTCCTTTAGTTCTATGCATATGTATTCTCTGCAAGAGGGTTTCAAAATTTGATGCTACAAAGAAGTATAGATAAGACCTTCTACAGAAAGAAAATCGCTCATGGTTTTGTTAACTTTTTGTCCAATATCACAGCTCCGTAGGCGCTGGTGAACTATAAATCACTTGTCTGGTATTTATTTTACTAGATATATCCCAGGTAAAATATATCTAACTGTGACATTGGGGATCGAATAATAGGAGACACCGATCGAACCTACGAGCTATTATGAGATACAAATAATATTGATAATTCTCCTTCGAGCTAACTCCTCAGTTTTTTTTCCAGTTTTTTAAAGATCCACCAGGGTCAATCTTGTGTGACATCCAGATCCAATGAGATCTCATTTTATCCTTTATATGGGGAGAGGGTCTAAGTAAAATTCTAAACTGAGGGTGACAGACATCTTCAAAAACCAACAAAATACATATATTTGACCTCTAGATTTACAAAATTTCTTGAGCCCCTAAGGGGACTACCCCAGACCCCCCTATATTCACATTCGCCTGCCTCGGTTTCAAAGAAAAAAATGTAGATTTTGCTGGCTCAGTTTTATCTCGCCTGTAGTTTGCGGGTATGATTTCAAGGATTGTATTTTTGCTCAGCCACTTTCATCCCTGCAATTCATATTCCATTGCTGCATTCATGCATCATGAAGACTTGTGGGCATGATGTATCAATACGCTATTGGCCTTTAAAGGGTTAGACGACAACATCACCAGCACCGTTGATATTGAGTGCAGGTGCAAATAGGGTCTAGGGGCTCAATTGTTGTGTATGTGATTCTGACCGTGGTACTGGCATCCAAAAGTGGGCATAGAAAATCTTAAGTACCGGTAGTGTAGTAGATATCATTGTGACTAGATTGTGGCGATTCTATGAGGTTCCTAAAAAAATCGGTGTTAAATGACAATTCCAAAGGTCTTGTTCACGCTGAGAATACGGTGGCTTGAATTTCTCAGTGAAAAAGGCTGTAGTCATTGGAGGGATTCCCTAGCCCACTTAAAAGGGTCTTATTTCTCCTCTTTCCTATCCCCTTAGATGTGTGGTGCCCATATGCACGGGCACTGACACATTCTTCTGTGAAATTGTGTAATGTAGTTCTTGCCACGAATATGACCTTAGGCTTAGCTGTCGAAATGGCGTTAAACATCTATTACTCACTCTCACTCACTGTAGTCATTGGATATTTAGATCCTCTTCCGAGTGACAGTTCTCATATATTATGTATATGAATCGACTTCAGCATACATGTGTCAAAAAGAAAAAAAAGGAAGGAGAATTGACAACAATATACAGTGGTAACCAGGAAGTAGGTGGAACTCTCCCTGACTGGAGGTGAAAAATGCCCCCTATAAGTCTTTGTGGGAAGCTGAAGGGCGATTCCACTCCTGGGCTAATTGATACTGATATAAAGGGGCTTTATATACGTTTGTTTGTAATGAGTAAATGCCATACATGTACCATTTAGAGTTATTTAGGTGCTATCACATAAAGACAGACCTTAGACAATACCTGTCCTCCTAATTAAAGTAGGTCTGAAGGGGTTACAAAATAAAGGAGGCTGCTGCCCTTGGGTAATCCACCAAATATCGAGATCCTATCGTAAAATTACGAATATCCGCCTTTCAAACTTATCCTTACTTCGATATCAAGCATCCCAAAATACAATACAATATATGACAGGGGTTTGGATAGTGTGATACAGTACGGAATTACCTGGTTTACATTTCCGAATACCAAGTGCAGCGTATGGCCTTCTCTTCGTCTAGGTGTGGCTTAAACACAGGCGTTGCTTATACACGAGGTTTTACTGTAGGCCTAGCATGTTTACTGTAGGCCTAGTAGTGCCGACCTGCCCCTGAACCTGTCAATATGTTGGTACACTATAATAATTCCCTTCTCACTATAGACAAATCAATCATCTGATCCAACTGATCAATGGGATCAGTCTCTACCTGACTCACTGGTAATCCAATATTCTTACAGGGTGCTTATTATCTTAGAACGGGGGTGGGGTGGGGGGTTAGGGTTGATTTGAGGAGAGCCCCCCCCCCTTTCATTAAATATGTAGACATAGAGGTGTGTAGGTTGATCAAATGTGTTCATCCAATATGCTGATCCTATGGGTTTGATATGCCTCCAAAAGGTAAGCACAATGCACCAGGGAATGGATGCTGGCAACTTAACTTGCTGAAACTGACAACAAAAAGACATAAATCTTTAGGCATTTTGTGGCCCTAAGGCCATTTTATTCAAATACTTGGATTACGGATCCAGCGACGAGATTTTTGCAGGGTTCACAGGGAAGATGCCCCCTGTAGCGTGAGTGGAGCGCTTAAGGAAAGGCATAGAAAATAGAGTTTACAGACTTGCATAAACTATATTTGTAAGCTCTTAAACACACATGTTGTGTCAGAGGCCAATATGAAAAGACCCACAAGCTTTCAGGAAATATGAAAAGGGCCAGACTACCAATATGGTATACAATTTATTGCCAATTTGATAGCATTAAGGGAGTGATCATTTTTTAACCACAGGGGGGCTGGTGGGTTTGTGCATGGACGCGCAAAAAAAATTCAACCCCCCCTCTCGGCCTCATTCAACATAACTATATATTTTGTTGACAATAGGAATGAGAATATTTTCCCATAAAATATCCCATCAGGGGCCATGTATAAGTCTGACATGTACCTGAACTCGAGGCTTATTACGGCTTATATAGTTCTTCTTTATCCTGTGACTTTAAGGAACCTTGGCAATGTCAGGATATGGCTAATACACGAAATCTGGAATATGTGTGGAGTTTTACAGTGTAATATGTAGAAAAGTCAGAGAAGCCACTTTTCCTGGTTTACGAGGAATTCCTGGTTTTCGTTTCAAGTAACGTGTATTAAATCATGTTAAATTCCTGGGAAAATGTGTCCAAAAGTTCAGTTTTCCTGGTTTTTGTTGGCCAGTGAGTGGCAGCTCTGAAAAGTGTATACCTCAGTTGGTTGTACACCTCAGGCTCAGTGGTAGGCCTACACGGCTACAGCATCGAGTAGAAGTATTTGGGGCAACTCGTACAAATGACCAAATACCGGTACTATTTGTTGGGTGTTGTACAGTGGCAATGACCAGAGACACACATGGACGCATATTGCACATAAAGCCAGGGTTGATGGGATGGGGCAGCAGCACACCCTTCACTCAATAGCTTTTATCTCCAGTGTCTGTAACCATGGCTACCATGGTAAATAAATCCCTCTAGTTCTTTGGATGGAAAGGTTCTTGCCTGTAACGCATGCCAAGACATTTTACCAAGCAACAAATTTCATTATGAGAGAATGGTAATTATTTAGGGAGTTGGATGAAACGTATATACCGTAATCTCCCACGTAGAAGACGCGCTGCGCGTATAAGACGCACCCCAAACTTAGCAAATGCATTTTCGCGTATAAGACGCACATTTTAAGGCTCAATTTTGTAAATTCAGTACATTTCTATAGTAAAATTACCCCTCGTATAAGATGCACCCCCAATTTCAGTACATCCTATAAGACTCCCCAGCATTTTGTTTGGTGTAGAGGACGCGTCTTATACGCGGGAGATTACAGTAGTGTTTTTTTTTTGTTTGCTTCGAGGCCCTCGAGAGGGATCAAAATTCTATTTTGAGTGCTCTTATTTGAGCTCTAGTATGCTGGTTTTCTTAGACTAAAAAAAGTTAAACTTCCTAAGTAGTAAGACCAACTTTCTCCCCTGTACATTATCTTTCCAATCGGTAGATTATGACCATACTCAGATAACTGACCAAAGAAAGAATGGACGTCACCTAGTGGATTGAGGTAGTGGATGCAGACGGTAGTTCTCAATTCCTTGGAGGTGCCATCAGCTGTCTTGGTGCGATGCATGTTGGGACGGTGGCAGCGTCTCTCCATACTTCCGGTTCCTTGTTGACATAAACCAAGTGCTCTAGGGCCGTCCATACGTCATGTTTGCGACGTCCACACTCGACATTCTCCCACAGAGCTGTGTGACGGTGACGTAGTGATTGGTTGTGTACACAGGTTTAAGTGACGTCCCCATGTCGTGTGTAGTCTGGGTCAAGAGCTGTCTTGTCTTGCAGACAATCTCTTTGTTCACTAAAATACAGCTTCCAGATAGCCCCACTTGGATCAATATCGATATGAGGTGGTGCAATATATGAGAAGAGAATGTTATATAATAAATGACAGTCTTAATATAGCTTATCTTTATTCAAAAGGGAACACTATGTCAAGGGGGAATCCCACTTTAGAGAAGCCACTTTTTGTACAGTTGTAGGAATCCCTTAATTCCTACATTTTAGGCAAATAAACCCCACATTCTGCTCTTGAACTCCTTTAGCACTCTTAGTACCGGCTTGCTTCATTCAAACAATAAGAACATGGCCAATATCCTAAATGTAGGATCATGTTTTTTGTCGTTTCAGGTATCGGCAATCAGCAAAGACATCAGTGCTTCCTTGTTATACGATGTGCTACACGACCCAGTATATAGAAAAACATGGGACAACAACATGCTAGAGGGTTACGAACTGTGCTGTCTCAACCCCAACAATGACGTTGGATACTATGCATGTAAGTACACATTCCTATCATATTTTTATTCAGTGACCTTAGTCACTGAATAGTTGAATGTACAGAGGAACAACAAATTTCTACGACGTGCTTCTAGGTCTTAGAATTATTTTGTTTTTGTGGCCCAACCATTCCAGCAATGCCATAAAGTTGTCT
Source organism: Acholoe squamosa (assembly GCA_949317995.1). Classification (NCBI taxonomy): domain Eukaryota; kingdom Metazoa; phylum Annelida; class Polychaeta; order Phyllodocida; family Polynoidae; genus Acholoe; species Acholoe squamosa. The sequence goes on from OX439042.1 coordinate 15,063,123, forward strand.
GTAGTACCAACCACATCTACCACAGCTATAGACAAACTGAACAGGTGAGCTTGGCTCATAGTTCCCTTCACTTCCTTGGCCCGGCACCCTCCCCACTTGTCAATCACCGTGGCCCTGGACACGTCACAGCAACCAGCCTCTCCCCAGGCATGTGTGTGACCCCCTCCCCTCCCTCACTACTACAAGCTGTCAGAGCATAGTGTGTAAAAGACTTTCCGCTAGTCTCGATGACCATGGTCAGAGTAATGCCAATGGGTGTGGGAGGGAGCTCTAATTGCTGGTATACATTATACCATACAATAACCCCTTACAGACATTGTGATGTTTTATTAATGGCACCATACAATAACCCCTAACAGACAACATGATGTTTTATTGGTTGTACCATACAATAACCCCTTACAGGCAACATGATGTTTTATTAACAGAGATGTATCAGGATTTCCTAATTTCTGAAATTTTTGAATGACATTTATTTTCCTTATACGAGTGGTAAGGAAGGCTGTTTTGAAAAAATAGAAGGTTTTTATGTCTAGCCAATGTATGGCTTCCTGATTTTTGCCCATTCCTGACTTACATCCCTGTATTAATCATACCATACAATAACCCTCTACAGGCAACATAATGTTTTATCAATCATACCATACAATAACCCTCTATAGGCAACATGATGTTTTATCAATCATACCATACAATAACCCTCTACAGACAACATAATGTTTTATTGGTTGTACCATACAATAAACCTTTACAGCCAACATGATGTTTGTTTGGTTGTACAGGCAACATGATATTTTATTGGTTGTACCGTGCAATAACCCTTTATTGGCAACACTTGCTGTGTGACGTTCATCGATGGATGGATGGAACATGACGGTACATCATGGTAAATGATGGTACATCATGGTAAATGACAGTACATCATGGTACATCATGATACATGTCAGTACATCATGGTACATGAAGCTACATGATGGTACATCAGGGTACATGATGGTACATGACAGTACATGATGGTACATCGTGGTACATCATGGTACATCGTGGTACATCATGGTACATGACAGTACATAATGGTACATCGTGGTACATGATGGTACATCAGGGTACATGACAGTACATGATGGTACATCAGGGTACATGATGGTACATCGTGGTACATGATGGTACATCAGGGTACATGACAGTACATGATGGTACATCAGGGTACATGATGGTACATGATGGTACATGACAGTACATCAGGGTACATGATGGTACATCAGGGTACATGACAGTACATGATGGTACATCAGGGTACATGATGGTACATCAGGGTACATCAGGGTACATGATGGTACATCAGGGTACATGACAGTACATCGTGGTACATGATGGTACATCAGGGTACATGATGGTACATCAGGGTACATGACAGTACATCATGGTACATGATGGTACATCAGGGTAAATGACAGTACATCGTGGTACATGATGGTACATCAGGGTACATGATGGTACATCAGGCTACATGATGGTACATCATGGTACATGATGGTACATCAGGGTACATGACAGTACATCATGGTACATGACAGTACATGATTGTACATGATGGTACATCATGACACATGACGGTACATGGTGGTACATGACAGTACATCAGTAAACCACTTACAGGCAACATGATGTTTTATGAACCCTTTAAGGGCCGCAGATCCAGAAGTGCATCATGCCCATGGCCGTCATGATGCACTATTGAAGTGCTCATTAGTTATCAGGAAGTTGACAATTTGAATATTGACTATTTGTCCGGAAGTAGTCAATATATTATTATTATTATTATTATTATTATTATTATTATTATTATTATTATTATTATTATTATTATTATTATTATTATTATTTTTTTTTTTTTTTTTTTTGATTTATATAAACTGGACTGGACATGAATTATCTCCCAGCACAGTTTGACTCCAGAGCGAGGCTCTGTGGTCAGGTGATACACAATTTATGCTCTGTCATAATTGTTGTTATGGAGACCCCCCCATAGTTACTGGAGGTGGGCAGTTGGCAACCGTGCCATTTGAATCAAGGTTGTGTTGAGGGATGGATGGGCCTAAACTTTGGTCCCATATAGTAGTCAATATATTATGTCAGCAGTTACATGTAGTTACTATTTGTCAGAAATTAGTCAACATATATCAGTATAATTATATGTGAGCATAGTGCATTGTATGTATATATATATATATATATATATATATATATATATATATATATATATATATATATATATATATATATATATATACACATGGGTACACTGGGGATGGACAAGCAAATCTATTTTGATGTGTTACCCTTTAGGGCAACATGTTTTCATGATGCATTTGCATCCTTTTTTTCGTCATGATCCATGAATGTATGACCAGCAAGTACCTTATATTATGAGCATTACATTCATATATCAATTCATACCATTGACATTGTAGGATTGATAAACATAAACTCCTATAAAAGGGTCACTGCCAGTTTTAACATAAAGGTAGTGTTGAAGGACTGCGCGTTCTAAATTTAAAGTGACCCAATCTAGGAGACCAGAGACGTGGGCCAGTGGGAATTACCGTAATCTTCCGCGTAGAAGACACGCTGCGCATATAAGACGCACCCCAAACTCAGCACATGCATTCTGCGTATAAGACACACATTTTAATGCTGAAATTTGTAAGATTAGTACATTTCTATAGTTAAATTACCCCTCGTATAAGACACACCCAACCTGAGAGAAAGCTATAAGACCCCCCAGCATTTTGTTTGGCGTAGAGGACGCGTCTTATACGCGGGAGTTTACGGTAGTTAGGTTGATTCCATTTATTTTAGCAGCATCGACACTGCTTGTCTTTGGGACGCTGTTGGCTGGTTTCTGTCGATAATTGGTGACGTCACCAGGTGTTTTCCGTCACAACTGACGTGGGCTGGACTTCCAGATTGGTGTGGGTGGGACGGGGGGGGGGAGTTCCAATTGTAACACTTCTAAGTGTGGTGGTAGAGGAAGTCGAAAAGACTTTTCTAGTGGTTATGGACGACCACTTCTAGCTCACTTAATCCCAATTAAAATGGTATCATTACCTCATGATCTTTATCTATCCCCATCATCGATAAATCAATTACCCATTTATCCAAGACGTTAAAATTGAACTAAAATTAGCCAGTGCAAATCATCGTCCATTACTTAAATTTTAATTACACCTCTCTCTCTCTCTCTAACTCTCTCTCTCTAACTTTTTCTTTACCCCTTTCTCTCTCACTTCAGTCTCTTTCTATCTACCCATCTTCGTCTGCAGAACTGACAGGGTTTACAATGGGGCCTATTGTTGAGGTACAGTGTGCTGGTATTTCTTAGATGCTGCTGTTAGAGTGAGTTTATGTATGTTTAATCAGGGGGCAGCAGAATTGGTCTCCTATGTTGATAGCATTATGACAGTGTACCAGCTGTGTAGCAGTCCTTGATGTACCCCGATACCAGAACTCACAGAGTTTACTCTCCACCTTATAGAATGACATCCTTTACATAGCTTTAATCTAATGGAGTTTGACAAGCATTTATAACCCTTTAAGGGTCACTGATCCATTAATGCATCATGCATGGGTTACATTCATGCATCGTGAAAACCCTATGGGATAGATGCACAAACTCCTGGAAGGTCGTCGTGATGCTCCAATGAAGTCTCGCCAGCACTTCATTGGTGCATCATGACGACCAATGGGCATGATGCATTGATGCATCTGCGGCCCTTAAAGGGATATGGGATCTACTTTAAAAAGAAAGGGTGGACGGAATATTGTAGGAACAGAAATGATGGAAGGACAAGTCATAGTGGTAGTAAATGCGAACCGGGAATATCTCTTTCCCCTTATCTAAAATCAAACAGGCAGGATACGTGTGGGAGGACAGGTGTTCATTGTTAATGTGCTATCATGAAAAGGGGGGGGGGTACATGTTTACATTTGCCTATTTTCAATTTTAGAACCCCAAAAATAAAACAATCCTATGTCTATGTTGAAATTTCTATCACTGCATAGAATGTTGCAAATTTTAGTTCAATAATGCAAAAAGCACAAGTTGAATGAGGAGGGCGCGCTAGAGCCTTGAAATGAGTACCCTGATTAGTCGCACCCTGACGTATTAAGGCCTGTAGCTGCCTGCCCACTGAGCCCTTATTAAGGTGTTCGGATGTGGAGCACCCATGACAGCCACCCGGTTGTTGATTTTCTGCTCAATAATGAAAACATGTGTCAGTTGTCAATACATCTGTTGTCGGGTGGTGTCGAACACGCCCACTAAATGTATATACCCAGAACACTTACCGTATGTTGAAGTCTATTTTTGTCTCACGTATACATACTTTTGTTAGATATGTACAATTTTTTTTTTTTTTTTTTTTTTTTGGCCTCTGCCAGATTTTTCAACACCAACAAATATCCACTATTGACCCATCAGTCTGACATAAACCTGTCAGAAATGTACCTTTTGTTGGCTTAAAGGTTCGTTTGGTGACTTATTATGGCTTTTTTTCACCTCTGGCCGATGGTTTCTTTTTTACTCAGTTTAGCGACTTTTTTTTTTTTACCTCTGGCCGACCAAAATGTTGACTGAAAAAGTCTGTTATTGATCTGACAGGGTTTGGATGTACAGGCATTCACAGGTACAAATAGATGGACAATTTCAGTCATATGGGGATGAGGGGTCACCACAGAGAGAGTGATAGACAGGGGTCCTCATAGAGAGTGATATTGTGACATACCCTCTGTGTAGTATATAAATATATTGTACAAAAACTGTGTCTCTTAAGTAAGTTCTATAGCTCACATAGCCATTATCAGCTGGGGGCCGCCATTAGACCCCGACTCCACTATGACTAACACCTTCAGCCCCCGACTCCGCAGTTTATGCCAGGGATGCCTCCCATTGGTCAATAATACAATAGCCATGTGCCGTATAGAGGGGTGTCACAAAATTAGTACCGCACAGATCTTGTATGGCAGCAAAACTTTTGCCATAGACTTATCATTACAAGTTTCACCTGTTAGTGTGCTGAAACAACTAGCCAATTTCCCAATCTCAATCTAGGATCAGTACTCCCAATACATTGGCAACAATTCATGACAAGGAAACAATTTACTGTTTTATTTCACACATTGTGCTCCAACATGGCCATTGTACATCATTTTGATGTAGCAGACTCGCAGTAAATGCCTTCATGAAACCACTGTATATCATGTTTCACATACCAATGATACAGGTACAAACTGAGCACTATTTAAATATGTTCTTGAGTATTATCCTAATAGATTCTACATATAAGCTTATCAATTCTGAGGATAAATAGGTTTGTTACACATGCATTGTTTATTCTACAGATGTCCTATTTTTCCTTATACATGTATTTTCCTACTTTTCGAAGATTTTCAGTCCTACTTTTGTCCTACTTTTTCAAAGGGGTCTGCCGGACACCCTGCAGTTGAGCACTTTTTCTACATTTCATGTCATCCTAAACTAGTTATTTTGAAAGTCACAACCCGAATACTGAGTACATTGTATACAATTGGTGTTAAATACTATCTGTCTCTCTCTGTCCTTCTCTCTGTCTGTCTGTCTCTCGCTGTCACTCTGTCAAATTCATATCCAACCATAAATTGAAGAGGACTAACACAAGTACACGCGACCGTATTCTTCAAAGTCAAAGCCTTTTAGTCTACTGATTTTACCCTAGGCTCCTTCTATTCTACTCATACCCATATCCTTTCTATTCCACTGATATCCTAGGCCTGATATCCAAACCCCGTCTAGTGTACTGATAGCTACTGATATAATCCAAACCCCAACTGTCGGATATCCACTACTCAGCACTAGCATCTACCCTTTAAACAATTGCAACAACTACCCTGAAGCTTCTAGAAGTGTAAGTAGTATAGGATAATTGACATTTAACCCAGGCAGCTCAATATATCCCTTAACTCCTCTAACATTACCAACCCCGATCACCCATTCCCCTGACCCAGTCCTTTAGATGGACTAGTCAATTTGGCATTCAAATTATGCTACATTATAAGGAATAGGAGATACCTCCTCAAATCGGAATTCACAGTAGGTTATATACCAGTAAACCCTGTAAACGATCCCAGACTAGGTGCCGTAAAATACCACGTACGATTCGCGACTATGTATAAGCTGCACTGGACTTTGGAAGAATGCCGCGTCTGAGGCCTGTAAAGGTTGCTATTCATTAGCCGCCTAGCGTATACAAAACCTTATGCATAAGCCATACCCGGACTTCATATAAGTCACACCAAGGGTTGTATAAGCAGCGCTTTATACTTATATGAGGGAATTTACTGTAGTACACTGCATGTTAGAGACTGCTATTACAAAGGCTTCCTGTCCCGATGACAGGCCTGATGACACCATGCTTCCTAGTATGGTAATGGTGTTTTATAACGTTAAGTAATGAGAAGAGGCAGCCGTGATTGCCATTTTAACACCCCCAAGATCATCAGAGGTAGTGGCATTTACGTCCCCATCACCGGCCTGTAATCAATTTTAAACGAGGTAATGGTTTCCACGTCACAAGGAAATTGGCAGATACTCAAGCCAGTCGTAAAAAAAGGCTAGGACTGTTGCAGCTTCATTTACTATTCTGATTGAAACAACCCAAGAACAAGAGCTTGGAATAAATCAAATAGAAGGAAAGAGCTTGTAAATTGCAACCAAGTTGAACTATGTCTGTGTTATGAGGATGAGGCATAAAAGAAAATAATACTCAAAAGGTTATCGTAAAAGCTATATATAAGCTGATTTTTAGACAATTTCGCCGTGTAGAGACATCTTTAACTTGTGTGATCATATTGAATTCAGGATGTGGCTCAACAAAAATGTCAACTTTTAAGCCCCAGGTACTGCGTATATCTTACTCTCTATTAAACTCAGTGTGCCGCTTTACAATACATGGGCACGGCTTATATTTATGTTATAAACAGAATTCTACGCTAGTGTATTCGAGTCAAGTGTCAACAGCATCCCCAGGGCCTCGCCCCTGTATAGCGGTCAGGTGGGATGGATTTTAGACCAATCAGATAATTCCCCACTTTACGATAGACTGTCTATATTGCTTCTGGTACCCACAAGAGTAGTGCTTATCTGGCTTCGACCAGATTAAGCAATGGTGCTGCACAGTGGACAATGAGGAAGAGGGGAATATCCCCACCACCACCACCACCACCCTGGTTCATCAATCTGCAGTGTGTGAGATGTTTGCTGTTCCGGACAGTCCAGGACCGTCCTCATAGTGCTGCCAGCTACTGCCAGGTGACCATTCTCTACTGGACTCTTTTTTTTTCATTTCTTTGCGTTGTTTTTTTCCCTCTGTGGCTGTATATATTCACGTTGATTGACATCAGTCTGGTGACTTTGGGACTTGGTGCTGTACTGCCTGGTCTGGTCTGCCTGTCAGTGTTTTAACATCCTTTACTTTGGAGCGGAGCATACAGTTGACAAGCTCCATGTAACTGCACTGGTTTTTAAAACGCATTTCCTCTGTTCTAAACAGATAAGCCATCTCATGTGACCTCTAGACATCTACATCAGGTTCGTTTATCATGCGAATTATAGACAATAGTATGTTTAAAGTCAACATTACCGGTAGTTATGATATGGCCGTCAGTAAAGTGTATACACAGATGGGAGTCACGGATGGGATTTTCCTTGGTTTAAATTTCCAAAAAGCTACACAGAACCTCTGTTTGAACATACCCGGGTTTTATTTGCCGGGCGACTTTCATGCCTATGAATATCAAGGGTGGAAGGGAGAAATGATAATAATACATGCTGTTCTTTGTACTATAAAACAGTGCTGGTAGCTCCTAAATGGCAAGTGACCCACTGAGTACCTTAACCTTCCGGGTACCTCATTGAGGAGTAGGTCGTGACTACAATTGGTTCTGTGTGTGTTGTCACCAAACAGTTATCCCATTACAGACTCCCCTGTTTTGGAGCAGCTCTTCACTTGGCGTGCCCCCCACGAGAAGCTCTCATGCCAGGAGTACTTCCCCTAACCCACATAGAGCACTATAGGCTCGAAGTGGGACTTGAACTGGTTCTGGTGACATGCTGACTGACAACAACTCACTGACAAAATGGGGAAAGCCTTGTCATTGAACGTGGGTGTTATCCAGGGTTAAAGTACCCATCGTGAAATGTCTTATCAATGTGTTTTTCACTTTTGGCAGACCCAGCAAAATTCAAAATGGCGGACCCAATGGTTATGGGTCTACACTCCTGTAATAACTTTGGTCGCCATGGTGCATGAATGAAGCCCTGGTGCTGGTAATGCATGCATTAATCATGATCATGGTATGACAAGGAAGTAAAACCTACATGTCATCTATAAAGGACCAAGCAATGTTGTTCATATTCAGGCTCCTTCCAAAACCCCTCAATACTAATTGGAATAGGACATTGAGAGTGTTTACTACAGGCTGCTGCAGTGATTCCCCTCTGTCTGCCGGGGCTTATCGCTGCGGCAGGTCTGTGGGAAATCAGTCACAAAGTGTCTGTATTGTGTGGCAGTGTGCACGGACAGCCGTGTATAACCACCACCTGTGTAAAGCGCCACTATCTTTAGTACCACTATCTGTAGTGCTACAGTTGGCGGCTAGCCGTCCATCCACTATCTGTGTAAAAATGACGCTATCTGTATCAAATCCAGTGTCTCAAAAACATCTATTAGTCTTAAAGGGATCCCCACTTACTTTAAGAGTATCAATTGCTTATGTGGCTAACATGTTAATGGACAATATAGTTTCCACAGATAAAATTCATTTAGCAAGATAATGGTTGCATGGGTATTACAGATAGGGCTCATTTTGCACAGTTAGTGGTTAGATGGTCAGACTCTATGTATAGTACTTCAGATAGCAGTCTTGAGCCGAGAGGTCTACTGACCTGCTCGGCTACTTAATAAGTAGATTTATGTCCTCACATTAAACTAGTACTAGACCTGGCAAGTCTATGTTTTTCACACATATCTAGGACACCCGGCCGCTGATAGAGCCCTCATGCCTGCATATAATATTACATAACACCTATTATCCCACTCAGTCACGCCTACTAACACTGAGTCCATGATACTAGTTTTAATTGTCTCTGACGCCTACAACCCTCAGGTATATCCAATAGTGCCCACCACCACCACACAGAGTTCAGAAAAGGAGTTTTAATTGTCTCTGATACCTACAGCCCTCAGGTATATCCAATAGTGTCCACCACCACCACACAGAGTTCAGCTCTGACCCTCATTGTTATATCAAAAATAAGGATATCTACTCTCAAAAAATATTCATCACAATTAACTGATCGGCTATTACACCTTTGGTGTACTTTTAACTCACAAAACAAATCATCGTTACCATAATCTCCTGCGTAGAAGGCGCAGCTCACATAGAAGGCGCACCCCCAACTCAGAGAAGGCCTTTTCACGTAGAAGGCGCACCTACCTCTTCTTGATCAATTTCTGGAAAAAAACCCGCGTACAAGGCGCCCCCCCCCCAACTCACAGGGGGGCTGTTTTGCGTAGAAGGCACCCCCAACCCACCCCTATTGTACACCGACCGGGCTGCCGCGCTGCTGACTTCAAGCTGTCATCAGTACACGGTCGGCGTAATGCCCGCTGAGCGCCTGTACACCGACCGGGCTGCTTCGCTGCTGGCTGTAGGAGTTCAAGCTCTCATCGGTACATGGTCGGCTTGAACCCGCCAAGTGCCTGTACACCTCCCAGTCTGCCATGGTGAAGGCTCTATGAGTTCAAGCTGTCATCAGTACACGGTCGGAGTAATGCCCGCTGAGCGCCTGTACACCGACCAGGCTGCCGCGCTGCTGACTCTTATGAGTTCAAGTTGTCATCGGTACACGGTCGGCGTAATGCCCGCCGAGTGCCTATACACCGACGGGGCTGCTGCGCTGCTGGCTATAGGAGTTCAAGCTGTCATCGGTACACGGTCGGCTTGAACCCACTGAGCGCCTGTACACCTCCCAGTCTGCTGCGGTGAAGGCTCTATGAGTTCAGGCTGTCATCGGCGCATGGTGGGCCTTATCGCAATTACGATGTTGGAAAAACCTGCGTATAAGGCGCACCCCCAACTCAAGGCAATTACCCTCCCGCGTATAAGACCCAGCAGCATTTTGTTTGGCGTAGAAGACGCGCCTTATACGCGGGAGATTACGGTATATAAAAAATTAGGCAAAATTAGACATTCTAAATCAATCTCTTAAATACAATTCTCGCCATGTGAGATCTCGTTTACACAGGTAGGGGTTGTACAAGCAGTCTGCTCTCACGGGACGGACTGCGGATTGAATCAATGTTAGGCGTGGGCGGCAGGAGGGACGAGGGAAACAGTTGAGTCAGAGCCCGTCCGTTGTACTTTATATCAAAGACTGTCCCTTATTGATACGGTATCTCCACCCAGGCTAAATCTACTGCTGACAAAGCAATTTTCAATGAAGAAATACAAACCGCTCCTATCAGAAGACATAGCATATTAAGGGGAACAGGTCCCTTCTCTCACATTCAGTTTTTAGCCTCACATTGGTATGGGTATTAACCCTTTACCTGAGGGTCACACGCAGCTTTGCTGAATCATGACGGCAAAGATGCAGGATCCTTGAGGGATCAGGCCATCCTTAAATTTCAGCTTCAAAACGTCGGGCAGCAGTTGATTCTGTTGTATTCCTATAGAGTATCACAATGTGGCCGTACCGAGTGAGAGTTGATTGAGTGTATTGAGTTGCACAATCTGGCCGTGCAGACTTGTGGGAGCATCATAAACCCACACGAGGCAACAATCATGACTCATCAAAAACACATCCTGGTATGATGGACCAGTGGCCTACAGTGGGTGGATCCCACATATTGATCATACTGGATCTCAGATACCGTACATGTACAATAAATGTACATCACGTGCAAGCGGAGTGGTCTATTTTCATCCCACTGTCGCTTATATGTATATGGTTATGTCTTACAGCCTTTTTGTACTACCTAATACATTAACATTTAAAGGCAAATGTCCTTGACCGTGTGGCCTTTTTGCATCGTATTCCCTGAAGTGAGACCTGCATATCCCACAAAGCTATGCACCGGGTGCTTTGATATTCATGACAATGCAGTACTCAGATTAATAATGATGGTGAGAGATAAGAGATTCTCTCCATCCCCCTGTGATCGCACTCTTGATTGGTGGGTGGCTAATGACCATAAGCCATGATAGTATTACACCCACTTGATATTTACTTTGACTTACCCTAAGCGCATTACACTGAGAACGTATAAGGCACCTGGTGCCACGTCCCAACATACACTACCAGCACCCTGGTACAGTGCAATACCCTGTGTGAGTTTAAACCCTTAGTGCTTTAGATCATTATGCTCATACGTGTATTATGATTGTCATAATGTATGAATACAGCCTGGTGAAAGCCTCACACTGTAAAAGATCTTCAGGGTTTCCCTTGATTTCAGGAATTTTCAAGTTTCAGATACCCATACATGTACATTTCTATAAATAAACTAGATTTAAGTGGCTCAAATCGAGCATTTTAAGGGATATTCTTATTCAGTCTTTTCCATCCCATATTCATACATCACACAGATAGGGTTGATACACTGCACAAGGGCCAACAGCATTACACTGGGGCATCATGACGACCTGGTGGCATCATGCGGCTTATAAGCTAGGTTTGGTCAAGGTAGCTTTCACAGTGCACATTGCCACCAGCACAAAACTTGGGCCATACCTTTTAGAGGGTTACTCCGTCCAAGTAGAGGGCTTTGTGAATAAAGCTGTATACACAGGAAGTATTTCAAAGTTGACATGCTTTAATGTTTTCTGGTAAGGAGGGACCGACCACCACGACCTACTGGTACCATTTATATGCGCTTTGTGGTAATACCGTAATCTCCCGCGTAGAAGGCGCAGCTCGCGTAGAAGGCGCCCCCCCAACTCAGAGAAGGCCTTTTCACGTAGAAGGCGCACATACCTCTTCTGGATCGATTTCTGGAAAAACCCCGCGTATAAGGCGCCCCCCCAACTCACAGGGGGGCTGTTTCGCGTAGAAGGCGCCCCCTCCCCACCCCCCCACCACCCCCACCCCACCAACTATTGCACACCTCCCGGGCTGCCGCGGTGCTGGCTCTATGAGTTCAAGCTGTCAGCGGCACACGGTCGGCGTCAAACCCGCTGAGCGCCTGTACACCGACCGGGCTGCCGCGCTTGGCTCTATGAGTTCAAGCTGTCATCGGCACACGGTCGGCGTTAAAAAAACGGCGAGCAAATCTACAGTGACCGGGCTGCCGCGCTTGGCGCTATGAGTTCAAGCTGTCAGCGGCACACGGTCGGCGTCAAACCCGCTGAGCGCCTGTACACCGACCGGGCTGCCGCGGTGCTGGCTCTATGAGTTCAAGCTGTCAGCGGCACACGGTCGGCGTCAAACCCGCTGAGCGCCTGTACACCGACCGGGCTGCCGCGCTTGGCGCTATGAGTTCAAGCTGTCATCGGCACACGGTCGGCGTCAAACCCGCCGAGCAAATGTACAGCGACCGGGCTGCCGTGCTTGGCGCTATGAGTTCAAGCTGTCATCGGCACATGGTGGGCGTACACCGACCGGCAATAAAAACTGATTTTTTTTTTTTTTAATTGCCCAATTTTTGGGTTGTTTTCCCAATTGAGATGTTGGAAAAACCCGCATATAAGGCGCACCCCCAAATCAAGGCAATTACCCTCCCGCGTATAAGACCCAACAGCATTTTGTTTGGCATAGAAGACGCGCCTTCTACGCGGGAGATTACGGTAGAGAGGCCTGACTTTCACTTTTAAAGCTATGCTCTCGTCAACATTTGGTTCTAATGCTAACTGTACCGCCTTAACATCTTTGTATTACTTAAACCACGGTGGCACCTTGGAACAAAGGAAAAAAAACTGTGGTTAATTCATGCATGATTACCTTGGATTGACCACTTGAGGCACTGGTTATACCTCGTAACTCTACACAACTGTGGATTAACTAATACGAACACGTGTAGATCCCCAAGAAGCACCTGTGTTATTCAAAAACCTGGGGTAAAGCCAAATGTACTAGGTACCCAGTTGCCCTAACATCACGTGTATAAGCCGCAGCTTTGGGACTACAGACCATTTCAGATGCCTACGGCTCATGTGGTTTTTTTTCTGGGCGGCACCTCATACATGGATGTTGCTTGTACTACGCAGTCAATAAATACAGTACATAATTATGAAATCTCATATCATAATCCAATACCAGACCCCCACCACAACAACAGCTGCAGCAGACCACCGCCACAAATCACCAGAAGACCCTAATTCCTGATCTAACCTGTGGTAATAGATCTATCTGAACTTGGCCATCCTAATCCATCCATATAATTCCATTTACAATCCCCTGTGTTGTCCTATAGAGCCTTACCCCGGGGCCATCCCTGGTACCCTAGAAGTGCTGGACAAGGTACCTGTATATACTGACTATACTGTAAACCCTCCCGTATAAGCCACAGAGATTTAAGAAATATCAAATTTAGTAATCTATATTGCTCAAACCCAATGTGTAAGCAAGCAGTCTGACTCCAGAAAAAGGTTATATATGTTTTACGGCCCCATCCCATTAAGTACATGTACAAGGATGGCATGTTGACTGTATTGTATACCACTTGTATTGGTGTTTTACCCTCATTTGGTGGAGGTGATTTATGTTCACCCCTACCGCTAGTAACCCCCTACCCGCAGCTCCCCTCCCTGATATAGTATGGATGATCTTGTATTCTATAATCTCTATCAGAACACTTATTCAAAAGGTCTAATATAATATGGATGCTATTGTAGCTAGATCTATGTAGGAACCAGACCATAACATGCCTTTCTTTTTCAAAACAAGCACACTGCCATGCCTTACATGTCAGAGTAAAAATGCATTCAATTAGGAGAGTTTCTAGAGCGTTTGATAGCACTGTCAGTTTCACACACCATCTTGTCCAAATGTCCATGTTCCTTGGTGGTCATGATGCACCAAAGTACTGATGATGAGTAGGATTGGTTACATTGCACCTTTAACACTTTAAGGGCCCCTGGTACACATGCCCATTGGTCGACATGATGCAACAAGTGTGAGTCTGCTCGCCAGAATTTCATTGGAGCATCATGCTGTCCCTCCAGGACAGGATCAATCTTGGTAGGGTCACCATGGTGCATGAATGTAGTTCTGGCGTGTTATTTGCCCGCCCTGCAGCCATACAACACTGGCGAATTACCTCTCAAGGATTCATTCATGCATGGTGACGACCAAGGATCCTAATACATCCATGCACTAGTTTCAACAGTAAGTTCAGATTCTGGACCGGTACAGGTATAAGTAAGGCGCATATCTTTTTTTATCGCTGTACTTTGCTGTCGATTTGGCGTCGTGAAATATATATGAAACGAACCGTTTGAAGCGTGAAGTGACAAATGAATAGAGAGCTCGGCTAATAGAACTCGGTACATCTAGTCACCTGGTATGACTAGAGTATGTGAGGGTATGTGGCTTTATCTCAACTCTCAGATCAGGTCATCCATGTTGTTTTGCACCTACAGTTGTTCACCTACCTTTAACCCTCTAAACATTGCATAACACTTTAATGATGCAATACCAGTATGCCAATTTGTTGTCATTTTTTGGGGGAAAAAGTCAGTTAAGTTAAGAATTTATTCATACTTGAGCGACGATGTATGAAAGATTTTGCGCATCTACGAAAGATCTTGTCAAGCTTGTGATAACAGATTTATGGACGTTATGCATTCGTGCAATATGTGGCAGGTAAATTGTAGTAGGTATGACGAGATGGGGTGGTGTACACACTACACAATCGTACAGTGATGTCTTACACAACTCGCATGATGTTTGTTAAGAGAACATAGGAGTGACAATATTTCATAAAACTGAATTCAGAATAAATACATGAGCAAATGTCAATGACCATGGAATATTTTTGTATCATATAATATTCTCCAAGGTGGGGCTGGCATATTCCACGAAGCCATTATGTGGCTGAGTGGAATGCGACCAGCCCACAGTGGTGAATACGATACAAAAATATGTACATGTAGTAGGAGTTGATATTTGCATTTATGTCATGGCTACACAGGTTTCATGGGTGTGAAATCTCCGCTCAGGTGTTATAATGTATCTTAATAGCTATTTGGACAACCTTTATCCAATGTCAAATTGACTACAAATCCTCACAATATACTTCAGCCTAAATCGATTTGAGCATTTCACACCCCTGAGGTTTGAAATCTCTTAAATAATGGAAGCATGACAATATTTACTTAGCATGTCACGTGATCACCAGCCATGGAATACGGACACATTTTATTCAATGCCCCCCCCATTGAATACGGCGGTTCTAGGACTAATCTATAGTGACGTTCGTATCAGCCATGACATAAAATTAAATTCTGTAGCTTCAAGCCACCTGATGCCACCTTGTCCATGACCGATTGACCAGTCTCTAGGATATAAATACATGAATGATGTTCTACAAACTGTGATTACATCACCACCATGCCCTTGGGTAAAGGCTTTTGGCAACCCCTGCCCTGGTGTGTGCGGCCATGATCTTAATGTCTCGTACCATGGAGAAAGGCACTGATGGGGACCATCACACCCTAAGAAAAATCTGGAATCAATGTCCTTGGTAATTATTTCATTGGTCAATGAATAATTAAATGAATAAAACAATTTGGAAAAAAAAATAACAAGAGGGAGATTAAAGAAGATATAGCAGCCAACTCTTATCCTAACTTAGTTGTTCAGCTGATTGTAGAGTATATACTGTGTGTATCGTGACAAGCTGTGTAGTCTGTGTCCACATGTATACATACATATAGAGTCCTGTATACTACTGTAATCTCCCGCATATAAGATGCAAATCAGATCGTGAGGGCGCCTTATAGGATTGCCCTGAGTTGGGGGTGTATCTAATACGCGGGTTAAAGGGAAATGTCAATTGGGAAATGGTAGTATGCCATCAGGAAACTCCCCATACCAAGTGTACAGTAGTCCATTGACGAAAGCAAGCCGAAAATGTGTGAAGTGTGGCACTGATCCCCCCACCCACCCACCCACCCACCAAGCCTACAGTAGTCCATTGACTAAAGCAAGCCAAAAATGAGTGAAGTCTGGCGGTAACACCCTTCGCCCATAACAAATCTAACTAACACCCTTCCCCCCCCTGACCAGATCTACAGTAGGATATTGATTATGAAAGCCAAAAACGTGTGAAGTGTGGCTGCCCTCCCCCTAGCGATGTACCGATGAAATTTCATTCTCTTGAGTTAGGGGTGCGCCTTATACAAGGGGTTTTCAAAATCTCAACCCAGAAGCAGTAGGTGCGCCTTATACGTGAATCAGACCTCCGTGAGTTGGGGATGCGCCTTATACGCAGGAGATTACGGTACCTATACTATAGTGACCAGGGTGTGCTTAGCTGTGTTTGAAATGGGGGAAGAAAGGACAGAGAAGGGCCTAGTACTTAGTACTACCCAGTAGTAGTGGTGGTGGTAGCTGGTACACAGACACATATTTACTACTGGAGGATCTGAGAGGGTGGGGGTTGGTCTGTGGGGACTTGGCACCGAGATAGTATAGGGTGAGGGAGGGAGTGTGTGGGGCTATAGACCTATTCTTGGAATATGGACAGTTCCCATAAAAAATATGCTGACCTTGGATTGAGCAGAACGTATATAAAACAAAGTCTGGGATGTCTACATCAATAATATCTTATATATAACTTAGGAAACAAAGCAGATAATTAAATGTCCCTAAAGCAGAAGCAGATCTAGGATTTGCAAAAGGAGGGGACATGTCCCTCTCTTAGAAAAAAAAAAGAGAAAAAAATAGGGACGCATTCCATAGTTTGCCAGCGTGAATTTCCGATTACAACTGCACATACACTAGATTGCATAGTTTTAATGATTCAGATAATAAAAATAATGTGAAAAAAGTCAGCAAATAATAAGTAACCCTATCCTGGTGCATTGGCCTGTAGAGAGTGCCCTCCGTGTGTGGATCCCCGATCATGTTTGGTGTTACTGCATGGAGCAGTCACCACAACCATTATCCATGGTGGCTGCCCCCATGACTGTACTACTGCCATCATGCTGACTCAGCATAATGTGAGCATGCGTCCCCGGACCAGAATGCAGTAGAAAAGCAGTGCTAAATCAGTTGGGAAACAGTGTGGTGTGACAGTAATGATTCAGTGTGAAAGCAGCTTCAGAAGCAGTATTGTATCAGCATCTACTGTCATTCTACTGCTCTGTACAAGAGAACTTGCAGCAGAGGTACAGTAGTAGCACAGTAGTATCAGCAGCATGCAAGCAGTATTGAATCAGTTGTCCCAATTATGTAAATTAGATGGCAGCAGTTTGACAGTATCTACTTATTTAATGCTGCATGACCATATATGGGGCTTGGGCAGTGTTCCATCAGCACTACTGCATGACTGCTGCTATAGCAGTAGGTGAGAAGTAGACCATACTGAAAACTACTGCTGGGAGGCAGGTTGAAGCATAAAAAAGCAGCCACTGTTTTAGTACTGGCACTACCAATACCTCTCTAGGTGGTCCTTGCTGGATTTGAACTTGGGATCTTTGGATTACTCTAGCCACGTATTAGCCCACTAAGCTATCTCCCAATCTCTATGTGGAGCTGTCATTACTTCCTAGTAGTGCATGCAACTCATGTCGGAGGGGGCTAGAGCAGTACTAATTCAGTAGTACTGGGTAACTTCTACCATAGCAAGAGGATAAGAGTAATGTCTGATAAAGTGCTGATATAGTAGAATGACATGTTTAGGTGATATGACAGCAGCATTGTATACTTGTAAAAAAAAGGTGTCACTTTCACACACCCCAACATCCATGTGTATCCATTACTGGCATTAAACGATTATTCAATTTCATATGCAAAGGGGTGCTGGGTGAAGTATGCTTTTCTCCACAAACACTGGATAGTTTCAGAATTTCATTACTGAATCTTTTGATTTATGTTTACAACCATACTGACATTCACACTATGAACTGTCTCAGAAGCATTAGGTCAGTAGCCCGGTAAATCGCCCATGAATGTACAGAGTGATACCAGTAGATGGTCAGTAGACTACTGCAGCTATGCTGCTGCAGAGAGTGTGCCATTTTTGCTATTAACATTCACTTGAGAGTCAGTAGACTACTGATTCTAGCATGAAAATGCAGTGCATATTCAGTTGAGAGTCAGTAAACTACTGAGTCTAGACTGAAAATGCAGTGTAGAGTCAGCTGTTTTGGAAGTATTTCAGCAGTGCCTACTGCAATATGCAGTTGTTGATCAGCATATGCTCAGTGGCAACTGAAAGGAGAAGTAGATACTGCCTTCTGGGCCGGGTCATCCAGTAGGTGCTGCTCTGTCTATGTATGGGGGGGGGGGTGTAAACCTGAGTGTACATGTACCAGGGAGTGGATGGGTGAGTGAAAGGGAGGGGCGTTGTCTTGGTGCTTGTGTATTTGTGTTTGTTTACTTAGAGTACAAATAGGATAAATAGTGCCGTGTTAGCACACTCTCTGTGTGTGGTATAATGGGATCTAATGCTGCTTACTGACCTGCCCTGCTTGGTGTGGTATATATAAATACAACATGATAGATGGGCCGGGGATGAACCTTGTGAACTCACTCTATTACCAGTCATTTCATATCAGTATCAGTTTCTGACTGTGACATCCCATTTGGAGCTCACCCTCTAATCTTAAAATAGGGCTTCCCTAGCCCACCTAAAAGGGTCTATATCTTCTCTTTGCTATCCCCTCAGGATTTGTGTGATGCACATATGCGTGGGCACTGACACATTCCTCTACGAATTGTGTAATGTAGTTCTCGCCATGAATATGACCTTAGTCGTCGAAATGGCGTTAAACATCTATTATTCACTCACTCTAATCTTAAAATACCCTACCGCCACTATCAAAAGTTGGGTAATTTCAGAGATGTCAGGCCTTCAGAGGTCCGTCTATTTTCAGATGTTCAAACTTTCCTAACAATCAGACATCTCAGAGGCTTCTTCAAACTTGTGGTCATAATTTAGTAGAGAGAACTACATTAATCATATATACTCTTACAAGATTTCCTTTCTACTTTTAGGTAGCATAAGGCTGTGCATAGTTTAAACTTCATCAGATGGAATTAAGCATGCCTTGTGCTGCCCTCTAGCCTTTTCTAGGAAAACCACCTTTCAGAGATCAGAGAATCTCTGAAATCTCATTTCAGAGGACATGAATCTAAGCTGGCTGATTGGCTGAAATTCTAATGCAGTGTTCTAATTGTCTTTCTATGACCATCCATTCTAGAGATGGTTTTAATGCTGTTTAGTGAGGGGAACAGGGGTTTTAATGCTGTTTAGTGAGGGGAACAGGTTGAAATGAAGAAAAGATTGGTGATCTTAGCATAATACTTTGGGAAATGGGTGCTTTGCTAACACCCAAAGATTTTCAGAGGTTGAGCCCATACCCAACTGACATCTCTGCCGGTAATAAATACACCCTAGTTTTATATCAGTTCATCCTGTGGAGAGGTGTGGGAATAATTTGTATATACCTACTTCTATTGTGAAAAAAAAAAAAAATCTATCGGTAATAAAAAAAGAATCAAATAGGATGCTTTCAAATTTTCAGTGATCAGTGAGTGGCATCTCTGTTTTAGATAAGCGACTGTTTGTCCAAGCTCTGGGGTTGATAAGGTCTATAAAATATGTAAGGGTGCTCAAGGGTTCCCACCGCACCCTGGGGACCCTGGTGGTAATGTGCGACATAGCTGTAAATAGTGTCTAGTCCTATAGTAGGGACATACAGTCAGCATTTCTTCATTCACGCACATGTGCCTGTGACATGTGCATATAGACATGGGCGCTATAGTCTGAGCGTGTACTGAGACATTTGAACTGCCCTCTATAGGCCTGGATGAACAGATATTGCATGAGTTTGCCACTAGGTGCTTATAGTACTTCCGGCACCGTGACTCGGGCAGATTCCTCTGTGTAGAGCCAGCATTGCATGTAGAATAATGTCTTATTGTCTTTTCAAACAAATAGTGAGTGATAGTTCTAAAATAATACATATAAGTGTCGTTGACACTTAATGCAACACATCAAAGGATAAGACACCCCCATGTGCAACAGGCTACTCAGGCCTGCCTAGGCTGTGAAAACGGAGGGGTATTCATTAGCCGCACGCCAGCCACGCGGCGCGCGCCACAGGCGCACCTCCTCTCTAGCTGGAGTGCGAGCACGTTCAGGTCCGGGTGCGCACCAATGGCCGGGCGTGCCGCCTATTGAGTACCCCTCTGCCCAAGGTACCTGCTACTGACCGCAGCGGATGCACTATTAGCACCTGGTGGCAAAGACTCAAACCATTTGTTCATCCAGTCGTATATAGTGGCCTCCATATTTACACCTATACATACCCCCATAACTCTTGTACAACCCAAGGTCTAGTTCTGTGTATAACTGTATGTGTGGCGCTAATTATTTAAGAAGAGTATAGTACAAGTGTACATTTGCCGGTTTGTTTTCATATAATGCAAGAATGCAGCATTTGCAAGTCACTGCCGACTGCTTAGAATTAATACGTACACTGCCACGAGTCAGTGTGATTTCCCAAAACATGTACATGTACATCCTACGCCCGGTAGTCATTGACAAATGAACATAGACCTGCGTGCCCCCCATTATTGCCTGTAGTTAAGAGTCCAATTGCCTCTTAAATCTTTTAAGGCTCACATCAGAGACATAAAGATAACAGAGATACGACACCCTATAACATTGCAGTCTGATTTCTGTGACATGGATCACCTGGTGAGCATCAATGGAACTACTCTAAATGGTCCTCCAAATGACTGCCTGTAAAAAAAAATTTGGCCCACTTGTAATTGTCACAACAAATTGAATCAAAAAGCATATGAATACTCTAGACCTGTAGTATTTAACTGAATCTTCATTATCACAAAATTGAAAGGGGGGAATTTTTGGAAATAAGCCTCAACATTTCCAATTTGAAAAAATTCAAGAGATTTGCACCCCCCCCTTAAAATTGGTACTATCAGTTACAATTAGAAACCATTTTGGTTCTAAAGTACAAAAGGGCTTTCTGACCCTTTTCGAATGGTTTTGATACAGAAATTCTAAGTGGAAAAGAAAAACTGCCCCCTCCTCGGCACACAGACTGGTTTGATGTTCTCTGACAATTAATGTAATGATCAACTGGGAAAAAAGTTTTGGCCCACTTATAATTGTCACAGCAAGTTGATTCAAAAAGCATGTAAAAGATATAGATCTGATGTATTTAACTGAGTTTTCATTATCATTTTTGGAAAATAAAGATCATTTTTATTGAGTGCTGCCACCTGGTAAATATTTGCACAAATTAACCCCAGGTGGGTGCCATGTCAAGGATGGACGGCCTGCTGGCTTAGTATCTTATCTCTGAGTACCTTTATATCTCTGCTCACATTAAATAATGGGGACTGAATGGATGCTTGGCCCGCTCCTTCTGAAAAAAACTGGAACCATGTGCACCACTACTAGTACTAGACAGCCTGGTATGATACACCAGTTTATCTCAAGTTGAATACGAGAGCCCCATAGGCTTAACCAAGAAACTCTGTATCACACCCCACAGTGTGATAACCCTTCCCCATATCACACTCCCTGGGAAAACATCCAAAACGGTCAAATAACTGATGATAAAATCATTTCTAATGCCAAATAAATCGAATTTTGAACATATCTGACTAAATTAACTTGAGATAAATACAAAGGAGCACTTGAATTGGTCAGCACTGAGGGTTATCACACTCGGCTTCGCCTCGTGTGATAACCCTCAGTGCTGACCAATTCTCGTGCACCTTTGTCTATATAGCACCGTGACATGAGGAATCTCCATCTCCATGAAAATAACGGTGAAAGCTTGGTCTCAGTTGCCAGAGAACCGCCATTATTTTGACCGCAATTTTATTTTTTACTTTTTTGTAAATACAGTGAGCCATTGGTGTATGTACTGGATGCACTCTGGGTTTTGCTAAATCCTCTAGGACGCACAGAGGGTCAAATTCTGGTGTATAAGCCGTGTCTTATACGCAAGGATTTACGGCATGTCTATTATATGATGTCTTTATAAATACTGTGAGTCTGTACAGGATTAGTAGAAGGCTCCTAGTGGTGCTTCTCATCTACAGCACCAGGAGGAGACCGAAACCACCGCCCACTGGTCTCCTCCTGTTAGTAGTATAGGGAAATGTGGGATAAAGGAAGATTGTTTGCACCCTTGATTAGAACTTTAAGGGGAACCAATAGTGGGTACTTTTGTACTTAAGCGTGTACAAAACATGTATACAATAGATTTTATTGAGCGACACTCAATTTCCCAAAAGCATAAAAATGCTTTCTAGGCATCTTGTACCACAGGCTATACAATGTGACTAAAACTATTAAAAGCAAAGCGATAGATCATAGAGATGGACGTCATGAGAATTCTTTTCTCTGAGTTCAGGGATTTTCAGTTTGCATAGACCTTTATATATTATATAAAATACAAGTTAAAATACAGGTCTTCACGTCCTTATCAATTTGTGTACTCTTGCAGTCACTTTGATCCTTGTTCATGGCTGGGGGTGGGTCATCATAGTTGAGCTGGGTAACCATACATGGCTACCGGGTATTCGTCATTTGGGGTAAAATATCAGTTGGTACCTCTCAGAGGTACTTCACTCTACTCACAAGTGACTGATTCAGCTGAGTGTTGTACAAATGGACTCATTTAATATTCATTACAGACTATACACAGCAGTAGCAGCAGCCTAAGGGTAGGGTGCGTGTACCACTGTATTATGTCTGTACCCGCAGGGTATGTGTCAGAGGTCTATATGGGGGTGCAGGTGTAGGCTGCACTAGGCAGCACTGATTGTATATACAGGGATGGAAGTCTTTAGGGTTCTCACTGATTTCATGGACTTTCGGGTTCCAAAGATCTATCCATTCCTATACAAGAGCTTTATTTATGGCCTTCTTATTGAGCATTTCAGAATTTTCTTTTTGGTGCTCAGCACCGTTCAACCCGAGGTACATCTATAGAGAAAATACTTTATAAGAACGATGTGTGGGACCTCTTCACTCCTGCCAGAGAAAATATGTGAAGCTTGAGCTCTGATTTGCCAAAGAACACAGTGGCCAATCCATCTCTATTAATAACTCAAATATTGCAAGACGGTCCCTCAGTCAATCCATCATATCCATTGACCACTCACCTACTCACTGGAGAACCTTCCTAACATAAACACCTGCGTATAAGCCGCGGCTATAAGACCATTTCAGACCATTTGTCCGACGACCCCCTGGACTCAGGGTGCGGCTAATACATACGAGGGGTTTTCCTTATATACACTGATGAATAGCAACCCTTTCAGACCCTGGTGCGGCTTTATAAAGCTTATACCAGTGATAAAAGTCCTCAGGAAGTTTCCTGAAATCAGGATTTTCTTTTTACCAGTATTTTATGTTTTTTTCTTTCAGTAAAATAACATTTCCTATAGTGCTTATCAGTTGTTTTTATCACTGTCATTGAAATATTAGATATTTGTAAATATTCAGTTTCTAGAGCTTATATTCTATTTTTTGAGTTAAGTTGCATGTGTCATTGTTACATCCCTCACTCATAATAGGCCCAACAGGCCCACTTTATGGCTGCAGTCTGCCCAGTCGGAGCCACCCACACTCAGTGTGTACAACCACTCCCCTCAGGAAATCCTGACACCCACCACAAACTCCCCTTACTGAACCTTACCCCTCTCAGTATTTACTGAAACCTCTAAAGCTGTGGGTAATAAAATCCCCAGACAGCTGTATTCATACTCCATAGGGCTGGATACATACACACCAGTCACCATGAGAACCCAAGCACTATCTGAAAAAGAGTCCCCTGATTGACTCTCTACTGCTCTTAAATAAATGGCATGAACATTTATTATGACACACTAACTTAGGGGGCTTCCATTAATTATGTACGCACAAATTTGTCAAAAATTGCCCCCCCCCACCCCCTATGTTGCACCCTGTACGCATTTGGCCTACCCCCTCCCCCTATGTGTACATACTCAAGCCACATGGAGCCCCCCCCTCTTTCCTGTGTGCAGGAAAATTTCCTTTACCCTCTGGTAAATGTAAAATGGTATGCATACTTTGTAAGTATTCCCCTTATTTTTGTAGCCTTATTGAATACTTGAATAAGGGGTTGTTCTCCTACAGTCACCATATTTTGTACCAAGAGACATACCATCAACCTCCCTCTACCCCCCAAAAATGCCTCAATTTCTCCTAATTCATTAGGTCCTATGCATACATACTCATAGCCTCTGACCCCCCTCCCCCACCCTGTACGCATCTGTATGCATTTGGCCTGCCCCCCCCATCCCCCCCTAGATGCGTACATAATTAATGGATGCCCCCTTAGCAACTACCTCATCTGGACACACCTACCATAATAGGAAAGTATTAATGGTAATGTGCTACTCATAGTTTTGTATACATGTATGTAAAGTCAGACAGTTAACCCCAGTGTGGAGAGGGGCACACAGATACTAAGAATAGAATTAAGGAGGTGAGGTGGGAGGGTGTGGACAACTCTAGACATCCAACCCCTCCTCCCACAAACCACCATGCACTCTGTGACACCCTTAGGGAGTGATCATTTTTTAACAACAGGGGGGGGGGGCTGGTGGGTTTGCGCGCGGACGCGTGAAAAAAAATCCGACCCCCCCCCCCTCTTGATGGGGCAAATCTTTTTTGACCCCCCCCCCATAAGGGCCGAAAATCGCGTGCGAACGTGCCCTTTTACCCTATAGTAACGCGCAGGGTTTTCTACTGAAAACAGGTGAAATTATTTTGCCCCCCCCCATAAGAGGGGTTGAAAAAATTCTGACCCCCCCCTGGTCAAGGGGTTGAAAAATTTCTGACCCCCCATCAAACCCACCAGCCCCCCCCCTGCTTTTAAAAAATGATCACTCCCTTAGTAGCAGCCACCTCCAGCAAGTACATACACTATATATGTGACTATGTGCCGACAGAGTATACAAGACTATGGATGTTATAAGGAGATTGATTGAAAAAAAGAACATTATCTAAAGTCCTACATGAGGTGCTGCATGTAAAAGTGGACAGCAGTACAGGGGAGAGGGGGTGATACACAGAAGGCAGCTGGAGGTCTAACCCTATGCTAGTGTGTGTGTATATTCACCATGAAGCCTAACCTTACACTAGGGTATGCACACACGTAGTGACACTATGAAGTCAATACCCAATCTAATATACCGTAATCTCCCGCGTAGAAGACGCGCTGCGCGTATAAGACGCACCCCAAACTCAGCACATGCATTTTCGCGTATAAGACGCACATTTTAATGCTCAATTTTGTAAATCCAGTACTGTTCTATAGTAAAATTACCCCTCGTATAAGACCAAACCCAACTTGAGAGAAAGCTATAAGACCCCCCAGCATTTTGTTTGGCGTAGAGGAAGTGTCTTATACGCGGGAGTTTACGGTAAGTTGTCTTGATGCATCAATGCAGTACCAACATGCATTTTAAACCTATAAGCACTGCGAGGGATACATCAGCCTGTATGATCTATGAAATCATGTTATAGCCAGGGCTACTCAATGCATCATGACAACCAAAGTTGTTTATAGTGAGAGTAAATGTGAGCTAATGGCTGACTGTCATTGTATATGTATTTTTTTCAGTGAGTTTTATTCATTAAAAAGGGTGTTTAGGCATTTGATTAATCATATAAATTTCAGGAAATTTCTGTGAGGGTCACTTTCATCACTGTTATACACAAACTGAGGGTGTAGCTGATACGTAGTTTTACGCTTTATTATTTGGTGGCTGGTGTAGAGAGGATGGGGACTTGACACTGGAGCTTCCTGCTATCAGATTGTGTGGAGGGGAATGCCCAGCTCCCCGAACCACTCCCTTTTACATCCGATTCTACGTTATCTATACGGGAAAAGGAAAGGAAGCGGGGCCTCCCCACCAAAAGAAGAAACAAAAAAAAAGATAAGGAAAAGTAAAAAGATTCAATAAAAGAGGAAGACAACCCCTATCGTATCCATAGAAATCCTTCTCCCTACCCACCAGACCGGTGCTTATCTGAGACCCCGGTGCTTAAATGTTTCATTACTGTGAGAGATTTTCCATACTCTACCACATTTCAGTACAAAATAACAAAATGGTAGCTTCAGCCTCAGGAACTTCTTAGAAGATATTCAAGACTATGACATCTCTTTAGGGCACCTAGATTCCAGCCACGTGTTGGCCGCTTGACCTTCCACATACAAATACCGCCTCCCCCCCCCCCATGTATAGTTAGTCAGACAGTGTGGGTGAGAATTCAGCTGTAGGCTTTGCACAGAGCCGACTGCGTCATAAGGCCCAAGAAAAAATATCGCAAGTTTCCGGTAACATGGTCCAAAATGTTGAGGTAGGTAGATCTAGGTCGAATTTTTTTTTTCTTTTTACTCAGCCATATTTTGGCCAGAATATTGGATTGGTATTATCAATAACAACCACAAATAATCCATTTAATATATTTTACCAGCTAAAACCTAGAAAGCTTGGATTCTTTACTTGAACACAAGGGGAATCTCAAAATATTAAAATTATGAAATTAATGTGAAAAGATCATGAAAAATTATATCTAAAAAAAAATCATCTGAAGTCGGCCCCCTTTTGCTGAGGTGGTCGGGTGACCGGAAACAAAACTCTTTTTTTTTGGCCTAGGGCAATGTGTGAATGACTGATATCTACTGGCACACTGGGCGCACCGCCTGGACCTTTCCCATGCTGATAACGTTACGCAAGTATTCATATAGACATGGCCATGCCAGCATACTGCCCCGCCCACTGCCTCACCATACAACCTTGTAATACTGAATGAGTAAGTGGGGGAGGGGGGATAGAGGGAGGGTGGGTGGGTGAGAAGATGTCCACTTCCACCCTATCACCTCCCAATCTAGTCTAACCCTTTAAAGGCTGTTAGTGCATTGATCTATCATGACAACCATACACAGTTTGCTGGTTTGCCAGATCTTTCTGGCTGTCAGTGGAGATTTCCATTTTGAATTATATTAATTTTCAGGGATAATGGGCCCAAAATCATAAGTTTTCTTGGTTTTTGATCAAACATGTCCGCATACAGTACAGTCCTGATGGGTCGATATGATGCACTTATGAAGTCCTGGCGAGCAGACTGGCCAGGACTTGATTGGTGCATCATACCGATCAGTGGGTATGATGTACTCCTGTATTAGCAGCATTGGAAGCATTTAAAGCTACAAAGGGCTAAGGTCAGGATGACAATCACACACCCCACCACCCCACGCCCCACACTCAGTCCCTGGTGCCTGCCACCAGTCGGCCAGACGGTCATCTATCTTCTCACACTGTGAGGGGAGGACTCACCAGTTTTGCCAACAATAATAGACGAAGCTTACTCTACAGAGGCATTGGAAGGAAACTTGCAGTTGGTATCCCAAAAGTCGTAGATGTGGAGGGGCACAAGTTTTGGTTGCTATGCACTATTACTCTACGACATCACGTTGTGGGAGAGATAAACTCAAGTAGTCAATGGTCCCACGTTTGTCTAGAGATAAGTAATAGTGGACACAGCCCAAAGCATTAAGCCCCTTTCCTAGTAGGTATTTCTAACCTATATAATTATACATTCTTAATAGTAGGAAAACCTATATTTATGCATTTCTATTGACCGTTCCAGGGGTCATTGTCCTCAGTAACTTTCATCTCTGAACTTTGGCAAAACTGGTGATAATGGGAGCATCCCGGTATGCGGTCCCCCTGTATAAGGCTCATACAGAGACTATAGATGGTCACAGCAGTGTTTTATTGGTCCTTGGTGGGACTGACATGGATGGGATCATGCCCCTCAATGAAATAAACCCAGGTCATATGCACAAGGCATCAAATGGAGCTTGTTAGCGATCGAGAGAATCATCTTTTTCAATGGCAGTGGGATGCTCTTTAGAATACTAAAATGGGTGGGAGAAAAGCCACTCCCCACGGGGTCGGGATTTGTATGGGGATGGAAGCCTTCTTGGTCCCCATCCAGGGGTTGATACCTCCCTGGGTGATGCGCCAAGACCGTGCTAGCGAGTTACTCACGAGCACTGCGTTAGTGCATCGTGGGAGCAAATAAACACATAACTACAGAGTCAAGACACTTTGTAGCTCTCAAAGTGTTGAAATATTATCTACAAAAATACCACATAACGCTCCTTCTTATCTCAAAGTTCCATAGGTTTTACCAAGGAACCCCATATTGCACACCCCCATGCCATAACGCTACTCTGTTTTTCACGGCCAGTTCCAGCATCCTAAATGACCAGATAATCATGATTGAATCATTATTTTGTGCCAAATTGTGCAAATAAACTAAAGGTTCACTTGAATTGGTGGGCTTCCCTAGCCCACTTAAAAGGGTCTTATTTCTCCTCTTTTCTATCCACTCGGATGTGTGTTGTGCACATATGCGCAGGTGCTGACACATTCCCTTGTAAATTGTGTAATGTAGTTCTCGCCATGAATATGACCTTAGCTGTCGAAATGGCGTCAAACTTCCATTACTCACTCACTCACTTGAATTGGTCTGAGTGAGGGTTACACTCGGTTGCGACTTGTGAGATATCCCTCACTCAGACCAATCCTCGTGACTACCATTGGAGCATTGGCCTTATACCCGAAGTGCCTCTCTGAGATAGAATAGAAAACCCCCATCACCACCACTACCATCCCGACTACGACAAGGAGTAGCTAGTTGTATACGGCCTGCTTTTGTCCAGCTCTTGTCTCCTATCTGGGTCTAGCTCTTAGAGGTCTGCATAGCGATTCAAATGATGCACCAATACAGTGCTGGTGAGTCACCTTGTCGTTTCTTCCGCATGAGTAGACTCGCATCATATCGACCAGTGGGCAAGAGTGCATCATGCCCATTGGTCATCATGATGCAGCATTGAAGTGCCGATGATTCTGCTTGTCAGTGGTACATTGGCGCATCATGACGACCCTCTTGGAGTGAGTGAACCTCGCCAAGGCTGCTTTATTCATACATCCTCATACCGACTAGTGGACATGATGCAGTAAGGCCACACCAAAAAAATAAGTTGGTCTACAGATTTTGGTTTTGAAAAAATGGTGCGAGCGAATTTTTTTTTTTTTTTTAAAGAATTTTTTGGCGTCCAATGGATTCCTTGCTGGGAAATTGAGGCGAGCGAACAAAATTTTTTTTTTTTTAATTTTGCCAAACATCACAAAGAGAAAACTTGTAGAAAGTAAAGCGAGCGAAATCCGTAGACAAGATTTTTTTCAAAGAAAAAAAATTTGTATTTCCGAAAATATAGAGAGGGCAATCCATAGACCAACTTATTTTTTTGGTGTGGCTTAGTGTATAAGGAAGTTCGGTTTTTTTTTTCAGAATTTTGTCTGATTTCAGATCTATTGATCAAAATTTCCTTTCTCGGATTTAAATTTCGTAGTCTTAAAGTGAATTCAGAATTTTTGTATTTTCAGAATTTCTCAGACCCCCTGATTTACATCCCTGAATTGCACCATCGTCCCTTAAAGGGTTAGAGAGCTGGAGGAGGGATTAGTGTGGTGGTGACACCCGGAGGGGGCTGTCTGTAGGGGCTCCTCCTGCTGCCGAGACAGGTCCGAAGTGGCTGCAGGTGGAACGTGCTCCTGGGTCTAAGGGGATCCGTCTCTCTCACCTTATACCGTCACCTATGCTCATTATAAGCACCCATCAACCCCCTCTCACCACCTACTTATGGCTAAAAATAAGATCTAGCAGGTGGAGCACATATCATAAGATTCTGTCTATTCTTCAGGTCACCCTTAGCACCTTCCGATATCATTCATTTGGTTAGGGCTAAAAAGAAAAAATCTTGTGTTCAGGTAATGGGGTCGAAAAGATTATCGAAGGTAGGGAGAAAAATTTGTTTGTTTTCACTTTTAAGGAAACTATAAATTTTGGACGCAAATTTGACGTGGAGCATCCTAAAAATCCACAAGCATCAAAAGAGTCAGATCCCCCCCCCCAAGAGACCCGTACAAGATTTGGTTAGGACTACGAAATAGGATAGGGAGCGTATCCTGAACACATCAATTATTTTCACGGCCTTAGGGATACAGCACTTGTTGCAAAGCCGAATCCTTTAAGCTGCAAGAAACCTTTAAATTTTGCATAAGCCATGGCTATTATAGGCATACAGTCCTCTGAAGACAGTAGAATCCAATATAGGAAATCTAATTGGTTGAATGATAATCATTAAGTCATGAAATATTGTGTATCTAGTCTATATCAGTTTATTGGTATGTGCCCTGAAATACACCTACGGTAGTCTCAGTGATATGATGTGGTATTAGCTGAGATTACACCAGAGTATTCAATAATGACTATCAATGTACGTCTTTAATTCCGGCTTTAATTTTAGCTATGAGTTGTGCGTGGTCCTTGTAATTAAATAGGACCGGCGGCTGTGGAATGGAATGAGGTCAGGAATGATTACGCCATTGTAGAATTAAAAAAAAAGTCAAAACGATGGCAAATTCCATTTATAATTGAGCCAGACCCAGTGTGAGTGTGTTAGTGTGTGTTCTGGGGGTGACTGGTGGACTGTATGCATGATGAGTAACGGTAATCAATGGGAGGACCCCCGCCATGTGAATCATTACCCCACCTCATTTAACACACAAACCTGTTACATTTAGCTTAGAACACATCATATCGCATTGCAACATGAATCCCATTGCAGCATGTTGTATACAAGGAGCTAATTGTAACGCTTCCTGTTCTATGATAAGGTATACACTGTTCAAATTACCATCTGGGGCTGGTTATGCCTGGGTCAAGGAGCCAATACGCTTTTGTTGTGTGTAACGGTTAGATGTGGAAATTTTAAATCATTTTAACACCGTATGTCATCAAATACATAGTGCATCAAAATGCACATATATACTTTTCATTACTTACTTTCTGTAGACCCGCGTTCAGGAAACGATTTTAGGCCAGCTGCAAATTTTCATACGTGTGTGTGTCTTTTTTTGTTGTTTTTTTTTTGGGGGGTACTGTTCATTGACAGATTATATTGATCCTACCACGCATGAGCAGCTCAGGATAACGAGAGCTGCTCTAGGCAGCATATGGCACCTGCGGATTCTCTCTCTGTAACTTAAGCAACAATGATCATTATGGAAGAATTTACACTCAAAACCAGGCACTGTATGATTGATAAGATAGAACTACCGATATTTAGATAAATGAACTTTATTCTGTACTGAGATGATCGCCAGTCTCACATCTGGGACACTGCTGACAGTAAAAAGTGAGATAATTCGATCTATTGGGGGTAATGTAAGTACCTGTGCTGTTTGTCCTTAAATTCTATTCTATTTCCAGAGTATGTAATGTAACGAACAAAAAAATAAAGAAAGAAATTGTTTGCTTGTCATACACTTAAAACAGAAAGAATACTCATCATTTTCGGAAATACCAAGAAAAGACAAACTGCAGGCAACAGAAAAGGGCATTGTCTACAGGTGAGATGACACGTGTTAAGCGGTCAGTGTAATTATTGTATGTTGGAATGTCGGCCTATTTCTGTCACATTCATGTGGGAGGGAAATGTCATGCCAACGACACCTGAACACCTCGTTATCACAGATATGGTAGTTTTCCTACTGAGAAATACCCTTTTATCACTCCCCCTTCCCCTCCCACCACTGTCCTTTCACTCCCTGGAGGTGACATGTTGGTGATTAGTACCTGGCCCTCAGGTCCCTCCAGCCTCCTCACACACCCACCCACCCACCCACCCACCCACCCACACACACACACACACAGTCCGCCCACCGCCCTATCCACCCGTCAGTCAGCACCCTTTGCGGACAAACTGGTGCCTCCAGGCTTCATCAGAGGCTACACGCGGGACTAGATCTAGATCTGGTGACTTGTACTGCTGAAACTAGTTTAATGGGGACAAATTTGCCCCTAGAAGTTTGTGTTATCCATGGACAAGGTGCCCATCATGCCCGCCATCATAGCATGTCTTATTGGTGGATTGTATCAGGCCCAGTGTAATTTCAAATCGTGGACGCGCTGAGGATGGACCCAGAATGCTATAGGCAGTATCAACCAGTGAGAGAATTCCCTGAATTCACTGGATTTTTTAGGGTGCAACTGGTTTCCAATGTGATTGCTCCTTTCAGCTCCTATCTCGCCAGATACATGCTTCAACAATGGGTTCGGCCACTGGATATTGCAGGAGAGGTGCTTTTAGCTTGATGCGCATCGTGGCAACCATTCAGTGGTTGTATCGCTCAAGGAAGCTCGTCAGGATGAAATGATTCAAATCTGGCGAGTTACTCACCAGTCCATTCTCCACTGGCCCATTGGTCGCCATGATGCTCCAATGAAGTGCTGGCGAATCTGCTTGCCAGCACTTCATTGGAGCATCATGCCACCCCTCTGGGAGTGTATCAACCCTGTAGGGTCAGCATAATACATATGAGTTACTCGCCAGGGATGTATTCAATGAGCATAATTCATTGAAGCATCAGCGGCCCTTAATGGTTCAAAGCGGTTTGCAGACCTTAGAGGTGTAAGGCAGAGTAGTAGTACTGTCTCCTGATGTAATGGATTTGGGAGCTGAGAGCAGACATATAAATTCTATATGTGGAACCGTGTCTTATCTAACGTCCAGTGCCGTGGATGCACGTGGAGTAGGTCCATTGTTCTCACAGCTAAAGACTCTATTGTTGTCAGCAGTGATAGGCTCCTTCAAGGATGACTTAGTCAGGGGTGCTCTATTTTCTTACTGAGAACATCTTTCACACAGACAAATGGAAGAGAAGGGTAGGGAGATTTTCTTCTAGGATGTATAGAAAAATATAAATCTAGTACGAAGTCATCCAAATTTTGCTCTGGGATTGTACCCAAACACAAAATCATAGGCACATTCGAAATTTCTCCTTTTTCCGATCAGAATCTCTTGAGAATCTACCATAATCCGTCTGAAGATTTAAGTGCATTTCTATAGCTCATAGCCTGAGGAGCATTTTCCACTTAGTCTCTCTGTTGGTGGGTGGGTGAGGGAGGTGTGGGAGGGTCAGGGGTTATAGTGGGAGTGTTGACCAGAGTCTAATCCACCACCAGGATGGATTAAGACATCAATACTGGGCGTTGAGGGGGAGGGATGTGGTGACACGTTATCCTATGGTGTAAACTAACTCCAACACTATATGGCTTAAATATGTATACCATAGTACCCCACATATAAGCCGCGCTTCATGAGTTTAAGTAATTCTTTATTTCTAAGGCAACGGTACAACTTCATTGTATGTTGTACACTTTTAAATTACAAATAGCCACCGATGTCGATTTCCTTAGCACAGTTTAACTATAATAATTATGCTATTTGAAATAATAGGCTGCCGCTTGACACCAATGTCAGTTTAATTGGGTCACCTGGTTTCACTATGATAAGTGTGTCTATGAGATATAAATTAATAGGGACAGGATATAGACCATCTTAACGGCATATAGAAAAACCAGCCACTGTTGACGCCTTTAAGTCGTGATTCATAGTTTGTGGATAAGTTTAAATACAGTAATGGTGTCTTGAGGCTTCATATGTAATTTGTCGTCACAGCGCCAATGGCCAATTCTTCAGCACTACCTCAGTGCAACACACGGGCAATCCAAGCTGGGGAAAAGGGACTGGGTTTGGCCCAAGACGAGGGAGAGCTCACCTTATTTGCACTACCTCAGTGCATCACACTGGCGGATCCAGGATGGGAAAAGGAGGGGGTTTGGCCCAAGAGGAAGGGGTGTACCCCTATTTTTGAGCAAAAATAGGGGTGCCCCGTCAAAAATCTGCCAATGCAGCATCCTGAATATTTGGATGCACTGATGAAGTGTGAACTACCGGTACGTAGTGATTTATTCATGTCTCGCTTACAGCGTTTAGTTTGCTGTAAAGGTTTAAGACATCTAGCCAATATTTGACACACTGATGACAGGCCAAGGTGATACATCGACCAAAATATCCAGACTTTTTGAGCATCAACTAAAAGTAATACCAGAAATCCCCAAATAACAAGATTAATGCATTAGCATTAACAGCCTTAAACAGGTCTATAGTTAGATAGACCCAGTCCGTTAGTGGACCAGATTTGTTGACTTAGACACTCTATTTTTACTCCCCCTCTCCCTCCAAGACTTAAAGACAGTGCCATTGTTGTTGGCATAACTCTATGGGCAGGAGTCTAAAGTATTTAGAAGCCTATTTTTGCCACCTCGGGGATACACTAAACTTAGTATAATCCCTTCAAAAAGCTTTAGTTAAATTTTTAATAATTTCCTGTAGGTGCACACCAGACTTCGAATACGTTGACTTCCCTACCCTCACATAAAAATTGTGATGCTATCCTGTCTAGTCTGAGGAAGACACAGGGCGTGGTAAACCCAGCAGGCGCCACTCACAAAAAAATATGACAATAAGAATAACTATGTGCAAATGTAGTTCACCCTTGAGGCCATTGTAGTTCAAATGCAGCAACATTCTATATTCAGCCATGACGATCCTATTGATTAGGCGGGCTTCCCTAGCCCACTTAAAATGGTCTATATCTCCTCTTTCCTATCCCCTCAGATGTGTGTGGTGCACATATGCGCGGGCACCGACACATTCCTCTGTGAAATTGTGTAATGTTGTTCTCGCCATGAATATGACCTTAGCTGTCGAAATTGCTTTAAACATCTATTACTCACTCACTCCTATTGATTAGGGATAAGAGAAGTGGAATACAACATTAAAAGCGCACAGTGAGCGTTATGGAATACTCATACTTCCATAGGCGTTACATATGTAAGGTCATGTGGTGACAGGAGGACTTCAGACAAAGGTTTACATATCTGATGAAAGAGATGACGGCGTTGGTAATGGAATAGTCTAACAAGGTCGAGCTTTATATAGCCCTATCTTATATTTGATAACCTATGTAAGTTTGTAGTAATAGAAGGAACATATTGAAGTGCCTTGATATGTATTATAAAACGACAGCCCATGCACTGCTGCACAATAGAAGTGACCTTGAGTGCATTATAGGAGTACAGTGCACACCTGAGCAAGGTCACAGCTTCTCTATCATTGCTGTGGGATATTAGAGGCTTTAGACTTTTGATCAATGTGATGAAAATGGTAACATGTTTTATAAAGACAATAGACAACTCATTCTTCATGTCTTGACTCTCTGTTGGACTATAACACACTCTGGTCTCGGGCCTTATGAAGCCCCTCGACCATCATGCGTTATAGTCCAACAGACAGTCTCGACATGAAGAATATCGTTGTCTATTCTCTAAATATACATCATATGTGGTTTGTCATAAGAACCGTGCATAACCCTATATTGGTCCAACGCTCAGCAAGACATTAACATAATGTATTAGATATGAGAAGAGAAAATATTGTGCAAATATGGAATTGTGATAACAATGCATTTATGTTATAGAAAGAGATTATCTTAAAGTACAGATCCCATTATTGCATTTACAAATGAGCTGGGGAACATCAACAGTCTTTAAATGGTTAACTACGTATATGCGGGTAGCTGTGGGTAAATATGACACGTGCCACTTACCACATTACTGTAATACATAACCATGTCTCGAGGATGTTATTCCTCCATATCTCAATTGTATGATCCACTATACCAAATTTGCACACATATGTCCATGATCTTCCGGTCCGTTGTCAATATCCATGTCTTCAATAGTGTGTTCCAAATGAAAATAAAGGATAAAACGATGACTGTTCTGATGACCATTAAAACCAGTTACAGCTTTTACTCCCATGTTTTTGTACTGAAAGTTACAAATAATATTGAAGTAATCTAATAGATCCATTCCATCAGGTACCGTATAGACGTGAATAGCTACATATTTATCAAATAAAAAGCTTGCAATATAAGTCAAACTTATCTTTGTTTCTTTATGATTGCAGTGAAAACACCTAAACCGCTCAAACCCCGTGATTTCGTCATTCAGAGGTCTTGGTTGGACGTAGGCAAGGAGTACTACATAGTTAACCATTCTGTCAATCACCAGGTAAGACTGATTCCTGTAACTACATTAAACGCTGTATATGACCCGCACCTTTTACTATCTGACGAGTGTCACTGTAATTCAGATGGAAATGAATAAGGGAAAATATAGCGACAATATTATCGAAATCAAAGTAATGGTCTACACATGGCTATCATTTTTTTAGCGCGGTACCGCGAAGCGGTACGGGAATGCGCTATGATGATTGCATTTGCCCCATGTGATGAGGTCTCACAATACAAAATTACTGAATAGAGAAATTGATAATTGTGAAATCTTCTTTATGTCTGCTTTTATGAGACATGTCATCAAACACTGGTATACCGACATTAACGGCGGGAGGCGTTTTTTTACGCAGTCACAACCGCATTTCTTGTTAAAGAATGTTGTCCAAGACTTGTTAGATTAGAGGCTTCGTAAAATGCGCGATATGTTTTGTATCTATTTCGGGATATGTAGTCACCTTATATAATATAAACTGTACAGTATATCTATGGGATTGACATAGTTAGTTGTGCAATGTCCATAATAAAGTGCCATGTCAACGAACACCTTAACCTGAGACCCTAGCCAGACGTAGACTAGAAGGGGGCGGGGTAAGGAAACAGTGACCACAAATGGTGTTGGACATTTCTCATTCGTCAACATCAGTGCTCAGTTTCCTGACAACATTGCCAGGGCCTCGGAATTTTTACTCTTTTTCATATTTCGGATAGTCTTTTTTCCACACTCCAAACGGTGTGTCCACCCTAGTAAAAGTCTTCTGAAAAACAAATCTTCATTTTCACCCCTGTTAAAGGTGTTAAACTTTTGATAAATCAAACGCCATTGGAAAGATTTCCTCAAACCCAAAACCCTTATTCCCCGTGTTATGTGGCTACACCACTGTGTAATTAAGAGTTGAGACTTTGATCCAGTCTTTGACCCGTCTGCGTTCTTGACCCCTCTTAAGGTCTTTTAGTACACAGCATTCTTGTTGTATTGATGTGGTTTAGATAGAAAGTTATCGAACTTAAATACAAAGACATCCAAGTTCACCTGATCAGTATATACACTATACAATCATAAGCATTGTGTTTTTCCTAGTGCCCGAAAGCAAGAAAGGCATGTACATGTAATTTATGAAATTGAGTGCATGCACGCCTATGTATGTTATTAGGTGATGTAAATCGGCATGATGTTAAGTATATGCGCCACACAAGTGTGTGTATAAGCCACATCCCGACTTTGGCATCCTACAAGCCACACATGATTTGTGCAAGGCCCTACAGTACTCCTAAATCACCATGCCGGTGTTAAAGAGTGTATCTACTTGTATGTGTTTCAGACGTTACCGGTAAAGAAGGGCTATGTGCGCGGCATCTCCTACATCACAGGTTACTGGATCATGCCCAGCAATGACAGTTCTAATGTGGATAAACCAGGCTGTCATCTCTTCTACCTAACACAGTGTGATCCCAAAGGTAAGGCGCTACTACATTATGGGTCGCCCCAGAATCAATACGATAACTGCCCGACTGCTGGACATATCCACCTAAAATGAACCTGGTCCGGCACCTTGTCGCATGCTGTAGGACATGTCCAGCACATCCTGGGCCTTCCAAAACTAAAAGAACTTTTCAAATACTCCAATTTCGATCAGTCTTATGGGCGATTTTTGTAAAGACAGCTATTTTTCCTTAATCTTGAGTTCTATTTGGCCTGCTGCAATTTGTCAGGCATAGAACTTACACTTAGTGAGTAAAGATGAAGAGGCAGAACATGAACTCCTCTCATTACAAGGCCCAGTGGATGTTTCATATGCAAATTAAATTGTAAACCTGTCAAACAAGGTAATGGATAGTTTTGCCCATTTCTAAATATTACTAGTACCGTAGTTTATTGTAATGCCAACTTGTGTCAAAGACATAAACTGTAGTTATCAATATCTACGAGAAAAGATGATCGCCATTAAGCTCTTTTTTATAGCAACTAAAAATAGTTGTAATTCAAAATTTAATATGCATTTAATGATTTTGCTCTTGAAAGCTATGTATGTTAAATTAAGATTTAGTCTCTTTGAAGATAATTTTATAGAAACTTTGTTTCATTGTGTTTGTAGGAAAACTTCCATCATGGGCAGTTAACAAGCTAACACAAATCTTTGCACCAAAGGTAAGATTTTCCATTAAAATATGCATGCAGCGATACACATATAATGTCCCTGTTTTACATTGTGGATATTATAAAAAAAAGATATATTTCATAAACATGAATCTAAGTAGTTGGGCAAATTAAATTTGTACGACAAACAAAGTAAGATATTAAGGGGAAGTAGTGAAAATTCTTCGTCTATAAACCATTTCCCATTTACTCGGTAATTTCTTTGTAAGAAATCGACTTTTCATCTTTTCAAAATGGGACGAAATTCACAAACCAGTTTGAGCCAAGTGATAGACTAAAAGATATTATTTTTCTTGCAATATCATGAACACATGAACAGTGAAACTAAAAGACAAATCTCCCTAAATCAATTTTCTACAGGTGGTTGGAAGGATCCACAAAGCATGTCGTGGGTATGAAACATGGAAGGCTAAGCACAACCCACAGTGGAAACCCTGGTTGTACCCAGAACAGATGACCCTACCCCGACTCAACCCAAGCGACATAGCTGACATTAATGAAATGGCCGCTGCAGAAGGTATCGACGAGAGCGAGATCCAAGAAGCAGATGTCAAAGTCGAAGACATGGATGATGTATGATGAAGAGAGTATGCATGTTTTTAGTTGTAACTGTTAACTAAAAGTGTATACCAATTGTAAACTGATGTGAAAACTGAGGCAAGCAACTTATGATATCAACGTATGATATAACCACAGCAATGAAAGGGCCAGCCCTGGGGGTTAGGGTACATGAGTTATTATTCTTACTAGGTAAAGATACTAGAGCAGAAACTAATATATGTATGTCATAATGTGTATACAAAATGGTGATATTCTTCACCCTGTAGAAGAGAAATGTAGTGGGGTGTATGGGAGGTGTAGATGAAATGAAAATAACATGGACACATGTTGCCAAAGACTGGTCATGGGTTATAGAAATGACGTCAGTCGAGCCGAAGGATTCTGCCGTGTGTGTCTCACATTCGTTTTCCTGGGCAGTTATTATGTAGGGTGATAGAGATTTCTCAGTGGTCGCATCGAACTATTTACTAATATAATTATCATGATTAGTAGTATCATTGTTACTACAGGAACTAAAACTTACTTCTAATATTACTATTATAAAGATGGGTTGACCATAATAATAGGTTAACTGTACAAGTACATTTACTATGGCAACCCAACTCAAGTGTTTCCCCCCATAGGGAGTTTAGGTGCCATGGTCAACCTTCAGTGACTCTTTGACATGATGCATGTAAATAGAAAGTGTGTAATAAAAGGGTAATGAAAGGGTGCAGCAGTCTGCTCGCTCACGGTAACTGTTTTGCGGATAAGTTTGTGTTTAATGTGCCTAGAGAATCTACCAGTCTCTCCAGTTGTAAAAAAAATATCAATATCCCTATTTATGACCTTTGATTATTTTTCTGCTGTACTTATTTACATGCTATCGATTATAAAAAATGCTCATCTATATTGTTAATCAAATCTTTCAACTCTTTATCTTTTTTCCTTAAATTACCTTATTGTCATAACTTTTCTCTGAAACACCATCCAATACCATCTGGAAAACCACAATAAAAATAGCTAGCTTTCTTGGTATAAAATTGAATTGCATGTCTTGGTATGGATATTATGTTGGCATTAGCATGTATGCATAAGTGAGAGGGCATTCTGTGAATGAGTTATGTCTTGGTCTTGAGGACAAAATACACATGAAGCCTGCCACAGGCCCGTCCACATTGAACAATACATCACAGCCTATTAAACTGTTATAAACTGTCCTCTGTCTTGACTCTGTCCTAGACTGAGCTTTGGTATCTAACACTACTGTCTCAATTCTGTTGTATATATGTGTCAATATGAGGATCAATTGGAGTGTTTCTTGAAGTTGTCTCAATGCTTGCCATAAACTGTCAAGGGCTGTCATATAGACAGGGAGACATCAAACTGAGTTGGCTATTAAACATAAGCTTGCATGTCTCTAAACCCAGAAAGTATCTACAGAAAAAAAAATTATTTCTGGTACCAAAAACTTACAGTACACTGTGTTCATCACCCTTTTCTTTATTGTTTCAAAAAATGTGATAAAGTGTGTGAACTATATATGAGATAAAACTTACTTTTAGAAATTCTCTTTCTTTTTATTCTGTCAAATAGGTCTACTTCACAGAATATATATGATTATTAAGCATTTAATAATGAAGTGAAATATCTTCTGTCCATTGCTGCCCCGTATAGGGAAGGGGTGACAAGAAAGTATTAGATGGTTCTCTTGCAGATGACTTGGATATTCTACATTCCAGTAATAGCTTCACAAGGGAGCGCATATTTGGTGATATAGATAGGCAGTTCCATTACCCATATAGGAATAGAGTTACCTCATACCAAGTGAAGATATTGCATTGTGGCAAAGGAGAAGCTTGTCAGAGAGTGTTGCCAGAAATGCTAGGTTACCATATGGCCCTATTAGCTGTGTGGCTTATAGAATCTTTAGTGTTACATTCCATTAGCTACATATTTAGCTTGAAATAAAGTCTGTCATGCAAGAACATATGATACAAAGAGACCAGAGTCCCTTCACAAAGTTCACTCTTCCTTATGTAATATTTCATATGATAGGTATGCTCTCCATTGTTCATTTGAATTGAATCTACTTTGCTCTAGATAATAAGGCAAAGTATAATAAATAGGTTGGTAAAGAGAAACTTCTGCATGGATAGGTTGTTCCTTAAGATTCATACTGGGGCGAGAAAGAATGTGCATGATACTTTGATCAACTTTATTTTTGAGTCATGATATGGAAGTTGGTGCAGTAGTAGCAAAATTCCATAGTAATTGGCCTCTCAATAAAAAGAAAATTGAAGATTTGTGTTGATAATACCAATTGCAGTTGTGATGTTTACCAGAAGTCTGTGAAGTTTTGCCTAAGAACAGCACACTGTTATGCAGGTTTAGGGAAGGGTTAGGCAGTGTTAAGTAGGAAACCCTGTGCTGTGATATGAGGAACGGGGATATTGTGATCATAATTGTGGAATCTTGTTGACATTATACACTACACATGTCTACTATGACTTACTGCACATAGACAACATCCAAATGTGTGGAATTACACTTAATTTTGAATTATTGGATATTTCCATTATATGGGTTAAGAAAGGAAATGAGATATACATTAGGCAGATACATGTTTCTATTTTGGCCAAAAAAAATATACACTTAATTTTGAATTATTGGATATTTCCATTATATGGGTTAAGAAAGGAAATGAGATATACATTAGGCAGATACATGTTTCTATTTTGGCAAAAAAAAAAAATTGTCTCCTGGACTACCGGTAGTTTGACTGTCTGTGCATTAATCTTTGAAGGATTTGAAAATGATGTTTTCATGTTTGATGTCCTAACAACTTTGATGATATACAAAGAAAGGTAGACGTCATAGCCTTTTCTATGTGATATATTTTGGCAGTTGTCTAAAGCATTGCTTCTGGGTTTGTGGAATGGTGCAAGCATGATGATAATGGTGGAATTGCTACACTTCATTTAGATTGATGTTTCACAATGCCTTATCAGCATAGCATGTTGTTAATTAGATTAAGAGAAGACCTCCATGACTACATGTATAAGTTCAGTATATTTTACTACATGAGATTTAAGAAGGGAGGTATTTTTGTCAGAACCTATATTGAAAGGGATTTTAGTCAAAAATAGAAAGTGGTATCTGGCTGAAATGAGATCTCCTCTGGGAGAAAATATATCTTGCTGGATGATAGGATCAGATGATATTCTGTCCATTACATTCTATTACCAATTATTCAGAGTTTGATTAGTGGTTAGCTCGATTTAAGAAGAGTGGTCATTATTTACATATATAATCTGCTTACTGGTGTTCTTCGATTCTTACAAGTAGGATGTTCAAGATGTGGTATAGACAAACCCAATTAGCCAATATGCACATCATTGATATCTTGAAGCCATGTGTAGGTTAGGTATAAGAATGCTTTATTGACATGAAATTGATTTTGGGCTAAAAGGTGGTGGTGGGCTTGCATGTTTGCCTATAAAAAGCTGAACTTGCAGACAATTCTTCATAACTGTTATTTACTTTCTCATGCATGGCCGTTTTCCAACTTTTAAAAGACTACTGTGCACATTTCAGACTGAAGGTTACCTTGATCAACACTTACATTGTTTATATTTAACATGTACAATTCATATATGTAAATGTATAAAGTATCCAAAACAAATATAGGTATATACAAGCAAACTTGATGAATGTTATTTGTGGATACAGTGAATGAATGTTGAGGTCCTCTTAAGGTTACTCTTAACTTTTTATGAGATGCCACTGAGTTCTACCCAGTCATATTACTACTATTTAATCATTTTACTGATACCAGCATGGTTGCAGAAAAGCAGTAAATATCATTTGGGGTACAACACTTCATGTATGAAAATAAAAGTTGAAATATTCAACGGAAATGTTGTGTTAAATTTGTATTTACTTTAGTAAATGGTTATTTCCATCTCATCAGTTTGGAGTGAGTGAGTGAGTAATAGATGTTTAACGCCATTTCGACAGCTAAGGTCATATTCATGGCGAGAACGACATTGCACAATTTTACAGAGGAATGTGTCAGTACCCATGCATATGTGCACCACACACGTCCAAGGGGATAGAAAAGAGGAGACATAGACCCTTTTAAGTGGGCTAGGGAAGCCCGCATCAGTTTGGCCATCCTACTATCGCAAAAGCCTGCATATAAGCTGCACCCTCAGGCTGGCTGACCTTTGTTGTTAAGAGAGTGGTCATTCTGTGAGTGTGTATGGTTAGTTTGCTATGGAGCTGTAGTATTGTAGCACGAGCAGTTTAGTAATTACAGGTCCTCGACTTTTGGTTTCCCGCTTTATCTCAGTCATTATGTAATATTTTGGTTCAATTTGTTTGCTATGGTGTTATATCTAAGTGCATCCAGAGAATTACAATTATAGACGAATGTTTTCATTCCTCATTTTTTGTTATATTTTTCTCCATATATGTGATGTCATTGAATAGTTCTGTAAGGGACAGTTATAGGTTTATTACCCGGCTTCTCGAGATGGTCAGGCATATATTACGCCCTTCTGGTCTTGACCACCATTTGGGCAGATAAAAATGACCCAATAGAAATGCAAGGGATATTCTGTGATGCCTGTGTTACAAAAGCCCTATAGCCTGTAGCTGGCAGCGCACCACAGTTACACTGAGGCCGCTCACAAGTGCCACCACCTGTATAATCCTTTTGACTGTGTAGTAGCTAAATTGGGAAGTACTGTGTGCTATAGGGCATGCTCAGTCATCTGGAAAAGTTAAGACATATATTAGGAGTTCAATGTGATGTAGCATTGCCTTATTAGGAGGTGTGGGTAAACAAGCGTGTCATGCCCATATTAGGAGTCCAATCACATAGCTTTTCTATATTTGGAGGTTTAACAGCAGCAGGTGAGGACGCCCTATGTATGTGCTGGTCACAGTGGCGCCGGCCAAGTGGTGGGGCCCGTCTGCTGGTGGTAATGGTGGTGGTGTTGGTAGTGGTTCTGGGATAATGCTAGGACTTCAATCGTATTTTGAATGTTTCAAGGTGAGAAAAAAAAGATGAAATACATAAGATGTCATATCTAAGATAAATACAAGGTAGAGAATAAAATCATTTGTATGCACAATTGTAGAATCACAAAAGGAAAATTTTGATGACTTCAAATTCATTTTTCAATAAATTTTTGGGGGTTTGAAAGGAAATAAGTAGTTGTGTAACTTTTGCATCACCATACGTAGGTACATTAAATTAGATATAATATCATGGAGAATACTCCTTTGGAAAAAATGAATACCTCATTTTGTAGGTTTTAATAAGGGGAACATAGAGTCAAACATAAAATTCCCCAACACATGCACATAAATAATCTATAGCAATGACAAGCATGTGGTGTACCTACTGGCATCACCGTACGTAGGTCCACTA
Organism: Acholoe squamosa; assembly: GCA_949317995.1. NCBI lineage: Eukaryota > Metazoa > Annelida > Polychaeta > Phyllodocida > Polynoidae > Acholoe > Acholoe squamosa. The sequence continues at coordinate 15,107,607 of OX439042.1, forward strand.
AAACTGTTATAAGAGAAAGTCTGTTGATATTTAATGAAACATTTTTAGCACAAAAGTGTAGCTTGTTTTGTGAATATATGTGCAAATTATTATACATGAAGGGTGCTTTCCCTTCATTTGATACAGCAAATCTATGGAAACATAACCGTACGTAGGTACATCACCATGGATTAATTTCAGGCTAAAAATGGATGTAATAATAAAAATGGTGAAGGTGCAATGTTTTTTCAATATAGCCAGATGACCAGTCATTCAATTTGTGCAGGAAAAAATATCACTTCCCTAAAGCATTCTACTCATGGCAAGCAGAAACCATGGTCCATCACTGTACGTAGGTACATGGCCATGGGTAGGTCCCTTACCAGAGTGGGTATGATCAAAGTGAACATATCACCAATCATGATCAATAGAAATCAAAGATATCATATGTCAACTATTATTTAGGCTATATTGACTAATAATATTCAATATCATGCTAATTATTTGACACTTAGGCTAATTATTTAGTCTGCTCATGCCTAGGATGCATCACCTTACGTAGGTCCACTTTCAAACACAATAAGAAATGGCATAGAATGTTCAATTTACAAGATTAGTGTTCCCAATTGCGTCAAGAATCTGTATTGCCCAATAGCTTTTAGCCAAAAGAAAATTGGAATGATACAAGAAGTTCACGATTTTCCCCTTCCCAAGCACTGTGCTCCATTTTCGTGAGAGTTGACCATATGCAGTACAGGTTTCATCTCAGTAGGTTATGGTACAATTGGATCATAATTTCTGCATTTGAACAAGGTATTCACTGTTAAAGATCTCTATGGAGAAATCAGTGCTAAAGTGTGTGTTGCCATATGTGCATTTTTGTAAATCAGAGGAGGTCTAAGTGTAAGGACACCTTGTGGAACTGTGATATTCTTTTTTAGTTTACATTGAAATAATGCTTTCTCAGAATGTGTATCTGCTATTGGTGATGAAACATTAATTTAATTACTCCTTTCATTATATTTCATTATATAAACGATTTTGTGGAAGACTGTGAAAACATGTATGTACAGAGGTACTTACACTGTGCTCCCCCTCTACAGAGAGGTGGAGTGATCTGGCAGGTTTACTGACCACTGGCCCGTGATGAGCTACAGACTATTATGAGGTTATTAGCAGTTAGTTGTGTATGTGTGTGTGTGAGGGGGGAGGTAAGGCAGAGCAGGCTCCTGGCGATCTGAGACAGTGCACACTCATAATGACACACCTGTTGACTATGACATTGAATAAGACAGGTCCCTGTGACAGCTGAGTGAGGTGTCATTAACCAGGTATACATGGAAGATTCATTCATAGCTGTCATAAGAGGATCCAGCATGCAATCATAGTTTATCATACAATTCAAAAAGAGTGTATACTAGACAAGTATGGTATATTTATCATTGATGTAACATTTAGGGTAATCTCTTTTAATTTCTTCTTTAACCCAGATACCCCTACTGTCCTACATATAGGACGCCTAAGTGAGATCATAGGAAGAGGTCTATATCCGCAAGTAAACTTAACAGATATGGAAGTAAAATGTTGCATCCTATAGTTCTAGGCCTAAGGCTTCCAAAAATGCTCCATATGGGTATTCTTAGGTACTTTTATGACATTACACACATGTCCCAAAACACCTACTACTTAGGAAATTACCTTCTGGTAAAGATTTGGACCTTTTCAAAGGAGACAGACGCCCAAAGTCCTACTGTCCTACATGTAGGATGGTGCTGATCTCTGGATCCGCTATAGCTAAACCTTTGAAATTTCTTGTATAGCATAAATGGTCGAAAGAGTCGGGTAAAAACGCACCCTAATTCAGTGCCTCCTAACAGTAGACTAACAGAGAGAAAAAAATAAGATGCTTTTAGCCCTATGTTAAATCCCATAGGTGGTGCAAAAAACCAAACATTCATGCGCTTTTGGTATGGAGTGGTGCAAATAATTGATGAATGTTGATGAATTTGCCGTAATTCGATCCGTCCGCGTGTCTCCAATGTCGTAATTTCAGCACAAACATGGCGGATATTGATTTTTTGTAAATTATAATATAGAAATATGATAAAGAATGGCACAAGGATATGATTTGAATCGATATGCATTATTAAAAACATAAAAGAAATTAAGTGTTCCCCTGTCGTTAATTCACATCACAAAGCCGTGGTCGTGCAAATTGACCCAAATAACCATGGGAATTGGGTCGGGCATTCGCAGATAGAACCAAAATCCAACATGGCGGACAGCGAGACGATCAACTCACGGTGCCATCGAAACTGCTGGGTTATAACAAAATGGAGGAGAGTTACACTGTCTCATGCATTTTTATGGTTAATATGGATCATTATTCAAGACCTGCTGGTATTGTGCAATGCTTAACTCGCCAAGAGAGGAGTTATTCGCCAATGAAACATATGCGCGATAATGGATGCATTCTCCATAGGCTTAACCATTGACAGTGATAATGCTCGAAGAAAACATGAGGTTTGTATCAGAAGGGGCCTAAAAGAAGAGATTAAGTGCCCTTTCGGGTTACTTGCATTGCAAAATGCTGTCCTATATTTACTTTTAACATTTCCTCTGTGGAGATCATTGTATGAAGTAGTTCAATGTCTAAGGGATTATCTGCAGGCAGAGGGGGTATATGTACAATGGGATGTCGCACAACAAGCTCCTCCCCTATGTTTGAAAAATAGTTATTTATATAATCAGCTACAACCCCATTGGGTATATCAGCTTGGGGTGGCATCAGTTTTTGTTGCTAGGGTAAGTGGTTACTTAGCAACAGCAATTTTTGTAACAAAATACCTAGAAACAGACATTCTTATATAAAATTGAAGAGTTAAAAGGCATTATAGATTGTGTGGCATATACGGTTCCCTGTCACATTTCAGTATATTTTTGTCAAAAGTAATAGGTGGAATTCTGTTTTCATTTCTGGTATCAAAACCCTATATAAGTATAATACTTTGAGAACAATATGGGTTTATACCATGCAGCATTAAATGTATGGGGATCTGGAATATGTGGCACATATGGTTCTAAAACTACCCCAAACCTACTTTAATTTACACCCATCAGAATAGCAGATTACATGTTTAATACCTTCATTTCTTCTATTTTCCATCTCAAAATAGACAAATGAGACATTCTTTTTACCTATTCTAATCTCAGCTATGTGGTGTTTTTTATCTAGTATAATGCAATGTAATGTGTGGCACATATGGTTCCACTTTACCTACACCACAGAATAATTGCCACTGACTTCTTAAAGATAAGAGGAATGATCAATACAATGGTTATATATAATGCCACATATTATTGGAAATGTAGAAATCAAGAAATGGCTCATCTCTCATGAGTATTATGTTTATAATGGAGTATCAAATAAGAAAAATGATAAAAACCTGCAAAAAGAAACTCCAAAATTCTCCATTCATTGAAGGCTGCTGCATTAAGTACTAATTATAGATAGGTAAAAGTAGGGTACACAAGAAAGCTAATGAATACCCTGATCCAATGGAAATGAGAGAGATACAAAATATTCAATTATTACTTGCTTTCAACCCCTTCCCATGGGAAAATACTAGTGTAATTGACCATATGACCATAGCTACCTGAACTACTGCTGTTTGATAATGTGCAAAGGGTTATATGAGTTTGTGTTATGGTTACTATGGGGTGTGTAAGGCTACCTGAGGGTAACTAGATGTTATATGAGGCTGTGTTATGGTTACTTAGATGTATATGAGGCTGTCAGAGAGTTACTACAGGGGTATATGAGGCTGTGTTATTGTTACTAAGTGGTATATGATGCTTTCAGAGAGTTACTACAGGGGTATATAAGGCTTTGTTATGGTTACTAAGATGTATATGTGACTGTCTGAGGGTTACTAGGGGGATATGTGAGGCCTCGCCATGGCTAATAAGGAGTATCTGAGGTTGGTCGAGGGACAGAAGCGGGTAAATGTTTCTGTGTTCAAGTTACTAAGGCTATCTGAGGGTGTGTGTGGGGATGTGTCATAATTACTATTGGGTATGAAAGGCTGTCTGGGGGTTGATTGGGGTATGTAAGGATGTGCTATTATTGCTAGGAGGTATCTTCTTGAGGCTGTATGATGGTAACTAGGGGTATGTTAGGCTGATTTCTGATGATAAGGTAGTATATGAGGCTGCCTGATGGACACCTGGGGGTATGTAAGGTTGTCTGGTGGATACAAGGGTGTATGTAAGGGTGTCTAGAGCTTACTAGGGCGTGCGTGAGGCTGGCAGTTTGAGGGATACTAGAGTGTCTAATGGTCAGTGCGGGTTATAAATGTATTTTGTAGATACAAGAGGATACCTGAGGCTTTCTGATGGTAGCTAGACTGTATGTAGTATTATATAGATGCAGATAATTTAACACAAAACTTGGATCAAGTTGAAAAGCGTTATTTTGTAGGGAAGGAAAAGGCTCATTGTGACTATACCACACTTTCTTAATGTTCAAGACATATATCATCCAGAATACATGAATTTAACCCCTAGGTGCCCAAGCGCACTTTAAAGCACAGTTTTGGGCTTAAATGGGGCTTAAATACATGTATATTGAAGGAAACTATCATCCAGATACTTCTACTGGTCCAATCTGCAAAGTTAGACCCTCTATAGAACAGCCATGACCTTCCCATCACAATACAACCATCCATTTTTCTCTATCACCATTATACCTAACACAGGGAGGCAAAATTTGAAAATGATTCATTAGAGGGCCACCCTTCAGGGGGCTAAGACCAGACATGACACAATTATTACGCTAGATCATATACATCCAATGTCCCATACTCCCATTAGATTCTAAAAGAAATATTCATATCCATAGAGATAATCCATGCATTGTTACTAGCACATTATGTCTCCTGAGTGGTAGTACACATATACATATATACAGAATTGAATGAGGCCTCAGAATTACAGGTATTATGCATAGGGGGGGTCTATATAGTACACAAGAGAGACCAAATACTACCAATGACAACAAATGGAATGTTTTTGTAACTATGGTTACCAAACCTAACCAATAAATGTCCTTAACTGAAAGTCTTCACTGAGTTATGAGTATTCAGGAAATGCAATACAGAGCCAATATCAAAAGATAAGATCAAAATAACACATGGGCTCATCAACTAAGTAATATAATTGTGAAATAATGTAAAACCTTCAAATAATTCTGGGCACCAAAAGGTTAATGATAGAAAATATAAGCCTCCTGCCAAATTTCTCACTAGTATTGGTTGTGTTATCGCATTTCATGCATCTTTAATGTCAAATAGCTCAGAAATGAGAAGAAACTCAGCAATATCATTAGGATTTCTGAATTCACCCTTGAATTGACAATTTTGCCGATCTTACATCAAAAGTGTGCCGATTTAACATGATAAGCCAAATACTTGTCATGCTCGTTTAATACTGGCTATGTAGTAACCCACAGACAGCCTCTCATACACTTTACTAACCACAACAAAGCCTCATATACCCCCTCAGCCAGCCCAAGATAGCCTTAGGTAGCCATGCCACAGCCTCATATAACCCCTAGTAACCCACAGACAGCCTTGTATACTTCTTAGTGACCAACACCACCACATATACCCATGTAGTAACTCTCTGACAGCCTCATATACCCCTTAGTAACCATAACACAGCCTCATATACTCCCAGACAGCCCTAGCTAACCATAGCAAAGCCTCATAGTATCCCACAGACAGCCTCATATACTTCTTAGTGACCATCCCACCACCACATATACCCCTGTAATGTCTCTCTGACAGCCTCATATTCCCCTTAGTGACCATAACACAGCCTCATATATACTCCCAGACAGCCCTAGCTAAGTTTACCCTCAGGTAGCCTTACACCCCCCACAGCACAACCTCATATATTGCCAGCCAGCAGTAGTTCAGGTAGCTATGATCATGTGGTTAAATAACACATTTCATATTGGTTTCTAGGTAGATACCATCTATTGCTAGGCAACTATAGGCATAGCAACATCAATAAATCATCACTGCTTCATGTGGGTCACTTTAGTCACAGCCAGAAGTGTTAGCAGATCACTAAAATGGACATTTCTGCTGGTTTCTAGGTATTTTGTTACAAAAATTGTTGTTGCTAAGCAACCACTTACCCTAGCAAAGCCTTTGAAAGAATTTAGTTTTGATAGCGCAACTTTAAAAGACCATTGGCAAAGGGAGATTCGGATTTTACAGCAATATTGGTAAATTTCATTAGCTGCTAGGTAGATGTATTGGTTGCTAGGCAACAATAAACCATGGCAATACATCCATATCACCATAAACACCTTGAGGGTTAATTTGAATGGAGTAGGTAGGGGTAGATTACTGTAATAAATGATTTTTCACCTGGTTTCTAAGGAATTATGACATAAAATGCCTGTTGCTAGGCAACCACTCACCCTAGCAACAGAACAATAATTCCATTGAAAAGCTAGTAGCTGATTTAGGGGGAATAGGTGGTCTTCAAAAAGCCCCCTATGCAGCCTAAGTGCACTTTTTAGAGAAAAATCTGGTTTTTAGAGGTGGTTACCATGGAAACAGCCATTACGGCCAAATGAGGTCGTACCCCATCTGGAACTTTTTTTTTGAGAAGAGAGGAAGTCATGTACAATAAGAAAAATATATAATATCATAGTCTGAAAACATGTAAAGTACTACCTAATTTCTAGGCCTCTTTTGGGGTCATGCATTGCGGTCTAATGAGGCCGACCATGAATTCACTCGAGTGTTGGAGAACTATGACTGTGACCCATCAAGCGAGAACACCCCTCCGCAGCAGATTTTTAATTCCCCATTTGGCCACCAGGGGGCATTGGAGAGGCAAAATTACTGTAAAATCAATAAAAAAATATATTAAGCTAATTTTTTATGCAGAATTCAATGGTCTCATTTAAAATGCACTATTTTCGGTAGAAATGACCCCTATTTGGAAGGTAAAATGAACATTTTTCATGAGAAATCAGCCTATATGCCTGTTTCTGGTTGCCATGGCAACCATTCCAATAATCAAAATTTGCAGATTTTTATGCCAATTCTCAGGGAAACTCACTAAAGACCCAAATCTGAAAACAGAAATGGAAAATTCCTTCTAGATCAAAATCTATGACAAAAATCACCATATTGTTATGTATTTTTTACGAAAAAGGCTGATTTATCATGTTTTTAGATATTATTATGGTTTATAATGTATTTAGAGCTTAATCATCAATTTCAAATATGAATAACGACCTATGTTCAAGGTGGGGTTCTGACATAACTACTAGGAATATTTAGGCCAATGATGTCTCATTTTAAAGATCTTCAGATGAACTTTGATAATGAGTTTCCCTGCAGATGGGTGTTTTTGCTTGCCTGGTCATTGTTATTATATTGTCATGCAGGGCTCTGGGGGTAATTACAGTCAAGGAGGATATGGCATGTCCCGACCTCCATACAATCCTGGACGAGGGGGCAATGGATCCGGCCGAGGAGGAAGGTATGCTCATCAAGGATACTATAACAATCGTATGCATTGAAATTCTGGTGGAAGAGGAGGAAACTTGAGCGCTGATGACTATCGGAAGAGGTCAGTGCAGTGAGCTGATGCTTACAAACGAACCATGGATCGTCTGTACAGCCTGGCCCCTGCCAGTGATCCAGAAATCAAGGTGGGAGGAGCAAATGGTAATGCACAGTATTGCATTATACACGATGCCCAGAGTCATAGTACTGAGGAGTGTGCTCTCTTGGCAGACTATCACAGCAGTCTGGGTGCTAGGACTGGACCTACCCCGGATACCAAGGGACCTACTGGTCACTCTGGCAATGGTCAGGGAAACTAGTGGGCCGGCCTGCTCCTATTATTGAATTGCAATTGATTCAGGGGGACAGGTCGGCTGGCCATGATAATAATACACAAAGTGCTTACTTTTTGAAGATTATTGTCAAGGGAGAAGAGTATCAAGGACTGGTAGACACAGGAGCTTCTGATTGTTTTATAAGTCAGGCACTGAGGAATGCTCTACCCCTCGACGCCATATGGGATATTATGGATGGAAATCAACAAACAGTGCGCATAGGAATCAATGTGCTATACAAGAAACCATCAAATTGAGTTGCAGTCTGGATGGAATATTGATTTATTACCATTTCCATGTAATGAAGACATTGGCACATCCAATGATCTCGGGGCACTTGCATGACCTTGGAAGAACAAATGAAATTTAAAGCCATGTTAGCAGAAAACATGGATGCCATTGCCTTCAATATGGAGGAATTGGGTCATTGCACCTGGTCTCCCATGAAAATAAAAGTAAATGAGGATCAGGGAATATGTACCACACGACCATATAGGTACTCACCACTCAAGATGGATATAATAGATGAGCAGATTAAGATACTGCTTCGGATGGGCATTATTGAACCTAGCGACAGTGCATGGAGAAGCCCTCTGGTAGTGGTTCAGAAGAAAGATGGTTCAGCTAGATTGTGTACAGATTACCGTACACTGAATCTAATGACTGAGGATGAAACCTATCCCATGCCCACGGCTCGAGAGCTGTTTCTGTACATAGCCTACAGGAAACCTATTATCTTTTCTGCCATCGATTTGCTGAGTGGTTATCACCAGTGTGACTTGCATCCCGATAGTCGCAAGTACTCAGCTTCCGAGTCGCCTTCAGGGGTGTGGCAATGGACGAGAGTGCCTTTTGGCATGAGACAAAGTCCATGGCAATTTACAAAAATAATGTCTATGGCCCTGAGTGGATTGACACCACGTACTTGCCTACAGTAAGTGACCACATCAGCAGTGTCGATCAGGTACTGAATGCATTGCATCACGCGGGACTAACCATTAAACCTTCCAAGTGTGAATGGGGTCAACACGAGATTAAGTTCTTGGGACATGTGGTGAGTCCCGAAGGACTAGCTACTCAACCCAAAGTGACGTTGAGTTTGGGTGACCACATGACAAGCACACCGTGAGATCCTTCCTGGGACTGTGTAATTATTATCGCAGTTTCATTAAAGGGTTCGCTCAGCTGGCCGCACCTTTGAATCACCTGTTGAAGAAGCGGGTCCCATTTGATTGGACATCTCAATGTGAGGAAGCATTCAAAGAAATACAAAGTGTGCTGGTGAGTCCACAGTTGCTGATACATCCCTAAATAGCTGGGCATTTCTACGTCTTGACAGATGCCTCTGACGATGCTTGTGGGGGTGTAGTGTGTCAGCTTAGAGATGACTTGATGCGACCGGTAGTGTATTATTCATACACCATGAATAAGGCTGAGAGGAAATATCCCATCACGGAACGAGAGGCATTGGAGGTAATCAAGACCTTAAAGAATCATGAGAACATGTTACATGGCAGGAAGGTAACTATTGTTACTGATCATCAGCCGTTGGTGCCGTTGCTTCAGCAGGCTTATAAGGCTCCGTCGAAACGCTTGAAAAGGTGGGCTTTGGCCTTAAGTGATTTTGATTACAAAATTACTTCGGACGATGAGCCGGAGGTAGGATGTGAGTTGTTGGCCATGGGACCCTCTGGAAAAGCTTAGGAGCCTCTGGATAACCCGAAGGACGTACCATTGGAAGGGGGTCAGTCCATGAATGATGAAATCCCTGCGGCTGAATTTCGACAAGCCCAATGGAAAGACCCTGAATGTCGAAAGCTCATGGAATGGCTATTGAATGACAAACTTCCTAATAATTGGGACGAGGCTCATGCTGTTTTGTGTCAGTCTAACCATATGGGAATTAATGATCACGGTATTTTGTGTGGGACCGAGACAAAAGGTGTGCACTGCGAAAAAGAGCTCCACATTTTAAGTCGCATGCCAAGACGTGGGACACACCTCAGTTTCCTTTCCAAGTGGTGCAAACTGACTATGTGGGACCCCTCAATAAATCAGAAGGAGGATACACTCACATATTGACTTTTATTGACTTATTGACGGGATGGCCAGAGGCTTTTCCCACTAAAGACACAACAGCGACTACTACTGCCACTTTCTTGCTGCAGAAAATTGTATGCAGGTATGGGAAGGTGGAAAGACTTCACAGTGATCGAGGAACTAGTTACATGGCTAAGTTGTTTAGAGAAATCACTAGACGACTCATGTGCAAGCAGAGCTTCACTAGTTCCAGAATGCCCCAGGGAGGCAAGGGGGATAGGCTCCCCGATGCCGTCCCTGGAACAAGCGACAGTGGACCCGCAAGGGCCCGGGGGCATGTAAAATCGGCATTCCAAGTGCAAGGGAGATACTGAAGGCCCTCATGTCTAACAAAGGATGAATTGACATCCTACTGTGGTATCGTCTAGTCGGCCTATAGTTGGGCTACCATTTTAAAAGCACTGCATGAGGTTTAGTAGGCGCGCCCTCTGCAGTGTATGGTAAGTGGCTCTAGGTGGTACGGAGGTGACAGCCTCCACCCCATTGCCCCAGTGGGGCAATGAGCAGGCAAGGTTGGTGAATACGGTCAAAGTACGTACAGGTTAGCTAAGATCTGGCCGGATCAGACCGTCGGTTCCTACTGGGGAGTCTAACACACTCTACTGGATTTTAGGGATCGCTAACGACTGGGTCACCAATCGGTCGGGTCGCATATGTCGTTAAGTCCTTATGAATAAAATCTCTGAGGCCACCGCGCTCGGCTCAATGTACAGTCTGACCTGTATAAGGTTATAATCCATCTAAACCTAGCACAGCTCCATGTGATCAGGTACTTTGAAAAGAAGGACCTGGGAAACATGGAGGACATCATACCTTTTTTACCATCTAAGAGGAATGGTGTCAGAAAGGTTCCTAGCCTAGGTTGTGCCCCTACGATTAAGATCAATCATGGGAAGCCAAATGGGAATAAGCGCAATGCAAGGGCAGAGCGCCCACACAAAACAATACACGATGCAATAGGCATGTATATAGATGAGAATCATGAAAAGTGGCCTGACATGCTGCCTCTGGCCTTGTGGAGAGCCAGATCGACCATAAGTGTTAGAACAGGATTTTCTCCTTATGCACTATTGTTTGGAAGAGACAATGTTGCTTTGGGGTATCCTGAAGAAAATGGTTTTGAGGTGGTAGGTGAGGACCGAGATTGGTTTCTAAGAACCAAGTACTGCATCGAAGGGTTTGATAAGGTGTCCTGACAGAACACTAAAAAGTATGAAAAGGACATGAGTGCACGATTGGAGAGAAATGCCCGACCTGTACAACATGAGGAGGATGATTTAGTGTACTACTATAACCCATACTGTGCTGAAAATAGCTTATCTAAGTTCTCTAATCAGTACAGAGGACCGTATAGGGTCGAAGAAGCTATAGACGACAATCGTGTGCGGCTGCGGTCGCTGAGGACCGGAAGGGCTATTGACCACTTGGTAAATGTAAATAAGCTGAAGAGGGCTTACCTCAGAGAAGAGAGAGAGATGCCATCGGAGGATGACGAGGAAAGTTACAGTGAACCCGAGGGAGAGATCAGTGAGCCTGAAGATAACTTAAGAGAGCCTCTGAGAGAGGAACAAACCAGAGCATTTCCCAAGAATGGAGAGTTCCAGGAGATAGAACGGCTGTCTGAGGTAGAGGGAGAGGGCAGTAATGACAGCTCAGAAGGAGATCCCAATGTTATAGAACAGGAACAATCCTAACCCAGAGGTGGCAAGATTAATAGGAGTACTCCGACCTACAAAGAGAAAGAATCAGTGAAGGCTTGGGAACCTTCAGGTGGCACTCAGGCTAGTAGGGAGTGTTTACCTAACTCAGCCACACCTCTGGTAAATAAAGGGCCATCCTCACAGAAGGGGGTGGTGGAAACCTATGGAGCCAATGCAGTGTCGGCAAGCAAGCGGCAAACAGCCCAGTCCGCGAGCCTTAATCAATCAGATGTTCCAAAAACGCGACGCAAGATCGTTGAGGTTGAGGGTTTAGGAGGAAAGATGGGACATGTCTAAAGGTAACAGTGTATTTGAGCAAAGAAAGTTCAAAAGACGTTGATCGCTCGCAAGAAAGAGCAAAAATTAAAGAAAAGAATCATATTAAGTCGTTAAGGAGGCGACTGCATTCTGGTACTTCAGAAAATAAGACTGAGGTGTCTAAAGGGGCAAGGGCCGGAGCATCTGCTGTCAGCGACAGTGAGCCAGAGGAATTACAGGTGAATTGGGGAGAACCAATCACTGTTAATGTTGAGGGTGAAGAGGAGGAGGTCGTGGAGGCCAATTTAGAGCACGAGGGTCTCAGTAGTGATGATTGCATGGAAGGGGACAAGAAAGCACCCAAAATTATCAAAGCACCGAGCTCCGACGTCACATGTGATTCTGAGACTCGATATTGCACCGCGAAACGTCAAAAGAAAGCCATAAATAGTTGGACAGATAAGCGATCCATTTTACCTTTAGTGGCAGATGAGATAGCTAGTGTCCGAGATACTCGTAAGAAACAAACACAGGCAAAGCTTATAGCCTACCAGCGTGAAAAAGAAACAACAGGAAACGCGAGAGGCCCGAGATGCAGGACTTGAGGCTAGGAGAATAGTTCATGATACACGAGAACTGAAGAAGAAAGGCTTTACTGGCAATGACGAGGTAGGTGCTGAAAATACAATAATGGCATTGGAACCCAGTCATCAAAATTTTTCCCGTTTGGACACTATCACTGAAGACAGTGGAAGTGTATCTGACTGCCAGAGTGACATATAAAAGTCACTCAGCTGAAGGAATGCTTCAGTTGGAGGATAGAGGCCCGCGAGGACACACATATTTAATACTTTCAAGGGAGAGTATGCTTTAAATGATTCAGAGATCAGTATATTATTTGGTATGACTATGTAGTATGGTTTGAGGTTATGGTAATATTAATTTCATTGTAATATTAATTCTCATATTGAACTCGCAGTTGAAAAGGGGACCAGGAGGTAGGATTCAATTGAGGAAATTGCGGGTCTGTATTTTATTATTATTGATAAGTTAGTAAAAAAGAAAAAAAAATTATTATTGATTATAGTAAGAAATAGATTCAAAACAGCAGGCCACATTCCTGCAAGAAGATGAAGTGAGGTGTGAATCTTGCTAGGAAAGGAGTGATTGCTGTTGAAAGGTAAGAAAAAGTGTGAATGCCGGCGGAATGACTGATGGACTTTTGGGTCCGCATTTTATTAATTAGGAAAATGGGGGAACATTTTTTTGAAATAACAATGGCATGCAAGCACGTTTGAGTGTGAGGAACATTGCGAATTTTAGAACAAAGGTTATATTATTGTGGTTGCTATTACATTAGTGAGAACGAGGGTATATATTTTGACGATTAAGTATCACAAGTAAAAAAAATTAGTTGCAATAATAGTAGGGTTCCATTTTCCTGAAAATGAGTGCCATTAAGGATGACAGGGAACCTCAGTCGGGGTGCAGTGTGGCGGAGGTACCAGCCGATGACGATGCTCCTATACTGAAATGTCACCGACTTTTGAAGAACGCAAAAGGGTGCTATGTGCGTATAGCACCACGTTCAGGTTTGGCATTGAGGAATTGCATTGATATTGCAGCAGGGGTAATTGATAGGGACTATAGGGGCATGGTGTGCATGCTCGTTTGCAATACGGGTCGTCGGCCCTATTTAGTGAAACAAGGGGATGAAATAGCCTAGGCTATTGTGGAGAAAATAGCAAGACCTCGTGTGATTGAGGTTTTCAGTGTGGACAGTACCCTTAGGGGAACAGGGAGCTTTGGGTCCACAGGGCAGTAAAATCATAAAGGGGAGATCAAAGGGGTTGAGAGTGATTTTTAAGGAGGTTGTTTGTGAAAATGTTTATGTTATTCTGTTTCAGGAAATTTTGGAATTTTGTAAAAAAAAAGAAAAAAAAAAGCGCTAACTGCACACCACAACATGGACTTGGAGGAGGGCAGCAACTCTATAAAGGAAAGGCGCCCGGTGCGAACTCTTCAGATGTGCTTGGAACTAGGAAACTTGATTGCTAAGAATTTTGGCAATTAACAGGAAGAGACTAGTTGGACAATTTCTGCGTTAAGGATAGGAGTTTGGATAAAACTTGGAGGATGCAGGTATCAAGATGAATTCTCTACCAGGAGCCAGCGCTGCGGAAGTCACTGTGACTGCCCATGGACCTTTGGCGTCAGCAAGGACTGTTGTGGTGGAGACTACATTGTTTGCCCTGAAGGAAGTCAATGAAAATCTTTATATCTGCCGTGTAGAATAAGTAACAGGGGCTGTGAGAATTTGATAAGCGGAAGAACCACGCAGATGACAATAGGATGTACCAATATGCAAGGGAAGCAGTGCATTATAATGCCCTATATGATTGGGGACATTAAGGAAACCAGCGTTACTGGAAGGTGTGTGTGCGTTGAGTGTTTAAAAACCATTGCTGAAAAGGCGCAGCAAAATCAGTGGGACTTGATATCGACCATTTGGGAGGAAACTTCCAGTCCTGTTGTGGTGACAACCTGCCCACCAGCTCCTTGGAGCCATTGTTAAAAAAAAAAGGGAGGAAGAGTTTTAAAGCAGCATGGGACAATGTTTAGAAATTTTGTGCTGTTTATCTGTTGGTAATGAAACTGGAGAGGAATCTTGTGAGCCCTCCCATCGGAATTGCACAGATAAGAGGACTATTGTGTATTTAGGCCCCTCAGTCAAAGAGAGGGATAATTTAGATGATATTAAAAGGAGGCGGAGAGAATAGGAATTGAGGCTGACATTGAACTTACTTATTGGACTGATGATCTAGTGAGTGTCGGAGGCTTCATCTCCCGAGGACACTACCTCGATGGGGCCTTCAGCCTTTTGAAAGGCGGGTTCTGCAGAAGGCCGAGGCGAGGAAGAGCGCGACCTCAAGGTGGTGGACAGCACTGGATCCGCCTCTGGTCTGGTGGTAGAGGAGGAGGATCTCTTACGGGAGCTGGGATCATCGGAGGATTTCTGCCTCTTGGGATGTTTTGAGGAGCCCAGCTTCTTGTGATGACGCTTGGAGTGAGAGCCTGGTTCAGAAGAGGATGATGACAACTTGGAGGGGGTCTGAGTTGGCTCCTGCTGAGGTGGCAGAGTCGCTGAAGTTTGCTGAGGAATAGCTGCGGAAGTGAACACCTCTGTGGGGGTAGCTACCGCCAGCACCTCTGATGTTATAGATTGAATGGTTGAAGGAGTCATATTCAGAGAGGCTGGAAAAGCCAATGGAAACACAGGAGAGGTGGTCGTTGTAGAAGACCTAGGGACTCCTGTGGTTTCCATGGGAGTGCTGGAGACCTCCGTACTGGCACCACTCTGAGGATAGTATGGATTGAAGTAGGTTTCAGACTCGAAAGAGACGTCATAATGTTGGGAAACCGGTGCGGAAGCTTGAAGGGCGGCATTAGCATCCGAAGGTTGAGACGATGGTGGAGCTCCCAGGGCGGCTGGAGTGCTGGTAACTGTACTGACCACTGGAGTGGACAACCCGGGACGCGTTTGTGAGGCATGGCCACCACGGGAACATCCGTGAGCGGTATTACCGAGTAGGCAGCTGGAGGCCAACGAGTCACAGGGGCTCCCATGAAGGGGGCACCATCAAACCAGCAGCATCGCAGGAAGTGATTGGGTAGCTCTGCGCATTAGATCCTCAAATGACAGAGCCGAGGTTGCTGAGCTGTCTGGCACTAATTGAGCATTAATGGTGAATGCAGGATTTTGAAGGGAGACATCCGTGTGGAAAGGAATGGTTAGAGCGATGGTGCTGTCTTCAGGCAAGAAAGAGGCACTATCAGGCGCACATTAGGGCTTACAAGAATGGTACTGAACTCCATGGTGGACCAGCGAGTAACTCAAAGCAGTGAGTGGAAAAGAGAGGGATTAGAGATGTATATGTCTTTGTTTAACAGGAAGTTGGGGGAAGAGAAAAGACAAAGAGAGTTAGTCATTGGGTGAGAACTATAAAACCAGGGGTTTAATAAATTTAAGTGTCCATACCCGATACCACCTTATCAGTAACCACTTTAGAGACAATGGGAATGTAAGAAAATAGGGAAGAAGTTACATGATCCCCATGGGAAAGGTAAAAAAAAAGAAAAAGGGGGATCTTAAAGACCAATATATGCACACCAATCATGGTTGAAAGAAATATTATAATTCTTTGAGAGCCGGAGGCCTTCTTGAGTAATGACATTAAAATGTGAAATAATTCAACATGAACAACATAGAGTCACCTGATGATTCTAAGAGTTGTCGGGAAAGTGGAAATCGTTACGGTC
Source organism: Acholoe squamosa (assembly GCA_949317995.1). Classification (NCBI taxonomy): domain Eukaryota; kingdom Metazoa; phylum Annelida; class Polychaeta; order Phyllodocida; family Polynoidae; genus Acholoe; species Acholoe squamosa. The sequence continues at coordinate 15,123,891 of OX439042.1, forward strand.
GGGTAGCATCGTTTTGTTTATTAGGGGTATTTCTACTGATAATTGTAATATTGTGGAAACGTTTAGCAGTGGTTAAAAGAAAAATTAAACCTGATGGGTTATATTTGCAAATAGTTACTGACTTTAGGTGGGAAAGTATCAGGATAGGTGAGCCATGTGTACCAAATGAGCAGCTATTTTTGTCCGAAACATCTAAGCCCCTGATTATTGAGATTGATTTGGTAATTGGATGTCGGGAATGTGAAGCCTGGATAGTATGGGGGCAGGAGCTAAGGGCTATTAACCCTGCTGCACGATCAGTCCTAAGCAAGGCGGTTTGTGTTGCCTAAATACTTGAATCTCACAAGGAAATTGGCTAAAGAATTGGAGCTGGAAATTGGGAATGTCAGACTAGTAAGGTTGGTGCGCCAGGTGAATGGGTTAACATCAATTATCCCCACAGGCACACCCATGATTAATGGAGATGGGTGGTCTGCTATTGGTGCAGAACTACAAATCATAAGCACTAGCCTGAAAAGACCATATAAAGAGGCCAGACATCATAAAGAGCGAAAAGGTGTCAAAAAGGGAGGAGAGAATCCCTAAGCATCTACCAGCAAAAGAAGAGACATTGAATTCAAAGAATAAATATAGCAAAATGAAGGACGCTGGAGTATGGCTGACTTGCATCATTGCAATTATTATTGGAATGGAAACAACGTCCCCAAGGCTGAGTGTGGAACATGTATTCTTCAGGCAAAAAGCCATGGTGCATACAACCAGGTCACAGTGGGTGATAGGCTTGGTCCTGGATTTAACTCTGTATGAAAAGTACCTGCTGTTCACCAATAGAACCATATGAGCAGCTCGAGATAAGGCCGAGAAAGCCATGCCTTATTTTCAGAGGTTATATGATGATGGTGGCTTTTCTGAGAGAACAGATGAGTGAATTGAGCATCATTGACAGTATTCATAACAAGAACTGGAGGGACTTTCAGGAATTGAAAAGAATTGGTCATAGTGAGTTGGAGGACGATCGGATGTTCACTCAGGCTCCAGTTCAGAGTATGAGAGAGAGGAAGACTGGTCAGCCATTGCCACCAAAACTGGGCCGTTCAAAGAGATTAGTGGGAGCTGTTTTGGGGGGACTGGCAGGACTGACTTCCGTATTTAGTATCTTTTCCACTTACCAGTTAAGAACCGAGATAGGTCACCTACGGAGAAATAAAGGAGGTGTTAAGGTGGGTGGTTAAGGAGGGGTTGTTAATGGTAAACTTGACTAGAATGGAAGTATCAGAGAATAGGGTCAAGATTATTCAAGTGATAGAGACATTGGGAAAACTTATTACTGAATTTGAGGCTGAGGTAATACCTATGATACTGCTGCAGCATGGCTGAGCTACGAGCTCTTTTTCAGGTTGTACCCATCACCAAAGAAAAACAAAACATGCTATACACCAAATTAAAGCTTAGAATCTCAGGATTACAGATATGCCAGGTGTAAAGAAAATTCAAAAAACAGTATTTTTCACAATATGAGTTTTAAGAAAAAAAAGTAATTAAATCATTTTTAATTCAAATTAATTCGTCAAATCCTAGGATTGACAACATTTTCATCAAATAATGCAACTATATATAATTGAATCAGTGTAAAAACATGTGTTTAACATGGGGATCATAATTTGAGATGAATTAGGTCAGTAGGTCAAAGGTCAGAGTCCTAAAATAGGTCATCTTCTGCTTACTATATGTATGTACTTTAGACCTTGTGACAGGTCTATCCTGGTTTCTATTAGGGGTGTAAACCTGTACTGGTAATTCTTATTGATGCAGCATTGGCAACTAGTAGGGATGTCATTGACATCAACCTTTTTCCTATGGCGATTTATTGAAAATAATTTATTAATTTTGATGCATTTGAAAAGTGTATGCAAAAAGGTCTTGAACATCATGGCAACCAGCATTGTATATTTGCATCTTTTAATAAATAGACAAAGGTTCATGAGGGTTGGATGTGACAAAGGGTTGTCTTACGAGGTGAAGCTGAGTGAGATCTCATTCAGATCAAATCCGAGTTGAAACTTAGTTTCTTAGTTAATGGTCAAATTACAATTTGACCTTTACATACAAGTAACTCAAATGATATTGGAAAATACAATCATGTTGATAATTCCATGGGTCAATAGGTCTCCTTACTCCATGCAATATACACCAGAAGTTCAGTCAGCAGACACAAACCAGTCAATACGAAAACTCGTGTGACCGAGGCCATCGCTGCTGTGCCTGCAGAAATGACCAGACTGTGGCTATAATCTTGGGACCTTTGCTACATTTTGGGTTTCATGGATTGCAATTATTAAGGGTTTTACAGCCTAAAACAAATATTGAATATTTTGAGATTCCTTATGACCACATGGTACAATACAATACTAAAGTAGCCCAACTTTGATGTTCTGTCACTAATTAAATTGCCACCAATACAATCAGAATTAACACCGGATGTACCTCTAGTATAGGTTGTAAGAATCCCATTCATAGATCTGCACTAAGTATAATGCATTTTTGCGCATAGACATGATGTGTACCTTATATTAGTCTATTTGGGACCAGGGCTGTAGAGCTCACCCCCGGGAGCTCACCCGGGCCTTCCATCAAACCTGAGTGGGTATGGCCCTGTGTGTGATTGTGACTCAATGTGGTAGCCCTCACTGCACCTGTCGAAATTAGAGACTGAGGGGGTAACCAAAAAAATTAAAAAAAGTCTGGAACTACCTATGAATGCAATATATTTAAATTTTTTTGTCAACAATCTAAATATCTGCAATGGTCTGAAAGTTAAAATTGTAGTAAGTGTTTAGTGCTACTTGTCAGAGGTATAAGTAAATCACAGGATCTTTACAATAATCACAATCTACCCAGTGTCACAAGTACATCTCCTCTCAGACACGATTTAAAAGTGCTTATAGTAGGTTTCAGTTGTATATCAGCATACAACACTTCCCATGTTTGGTTGTCTCTAGAAAATTTTCACGACTAGGGATTATAATATTATCGTCATCTTGTGAATAACGGTACATTATATATGCTAGTGCCTTTTCCTTCTTATACTTAGTGAGTCCACTTTACACCTAGTTAGGAGGTCATTTATGTGTACATCCTGGGCATTTTTCACCCTTACGCAAGCTCTAAGGCAGTGGTTTTGTACAATGTATATATGATCTACCAGGGTTTTTTGACCAGAGTCTAGAACAAAAGTACAATGTTCTAGTATGGGCAAAACCATTTGTTTGTAGATACATAGAGCATTTTCATGATTCAAATATTTTACAATAATACGCAACTGTTTCAACTTTGATATACCCATCGGCTCAACCTTTTTACAGTGCACCTTAAAATTTAGGTACTACCTCACTAGCACACTCTTTTCAATTTATATAAATCCTATCAAAAAGCACTATCATGAAAATAGGGTACTGATTCCCTATAGGTGACCTATATTTTTAATATGAAAGTCAACATACTGACATAATTAGACTCAAACATTTTATCTCTGGAAGAAGTTGATTGGACCATGTTCCATGACTAAGTTGCTCTTAGTTATGATGCGGAAGTAAAAAATTGTCAGTGCCCTGGCCACTTATTAGATCTAATATGGTATATACGGATATTTGCATCTTGACCTTTGACTTAGTGACTTAATTAGTCTAAGATGTCACATTGATGATTATGATGTCTTTTATATTTTAAATCATAGGACACAAAGGTAGAGGCATTATTTTATGGTAAAACAATTTTTCTGAAAATTAAATGATTCAATTTGAATTAAAAATAATTAAAAACTTTTTTTCTTAGGATCTAATTCACCAAAAATACTGTTTTTTGATTTTATTACACCTGTGGTGGTCCCGAGTCATCCTCGAGGTACCTTCGTGGTCCTCGTGGGTGACATCGAGAGCACCTCTCTTACCCGACGCCTGGGGGCGCTGGAGTCCAGCGCCACATCACCACACGGTCACATGGCCCTTGACTCTGGTGTATATAAGGCCGTTGTACGGCCTTCCTCGGGGTCAGTCCAGTCGTGACAAACCATCGTAAGCGATGGTTGGCGGCTGCCCGACTACCATGTTGTGATACGTCTCTGTGCTGTTGCACAGAGAAGGTAAATGTGGGTTGATAACTATAGACACTAGAAGGCTGTGCTAGTCGTCTAGTGTCGAGAGTGCTTTGTAGTTCAAACACTACTACCTGTAACTGTTATCGAGAATGGCTGATGCCTATGTGTTATTGACAATAAAGTTTTAACTGGAACCTGAATAGTTGTTCTTTGTTGTCTATCGAAAGATTCGATTAGCCTCGAGGGGTAGAACACTACACACCTACCATATCTGAAATCAACAAGTTTAGAGCTTTCCAATGGTGTATGGTGTATAATGTTTTTTTCTTGGCGATGACTGTTCACCTTTTGGGGCCTTCATGCTGCAGCAGTATGAGGAAATTTGTGATTACTAGTGGACAAATGTGTACAAATCTTGGAAAATTGAGAGACTTGGTATCAGCAGAATCAGATCTGATGAATGAGCTTTTTCAGAAAGTGGCAGAATTGGCTAATCAGAGATTAACCCCTAACATCCTGCCGGCTCCGGAGTTGGTACAAATATTAAAAGGGGTCGAATTGGAGTTACCACCTGGATTGATGCTACAGCACGATCCTAGAGAGAGACCTTTTTATTATTACAAGGTACACACTACCAATACTGTGGCATTGGATAGTACCCTCTTGGTGGGAATTGAGGTACCATTGTTGGATGTGTCCCGGAAATTGAGAGTCATGGAAGCCCTGGAACTTCCAGTGCCGTATTCTGGCACAGAATTGACCGCGGCTTATAATATAAATTGGAATTTCATAATTTTGCCATCTCTGAGGATGGAAGGCAATACGTGGTTTTGACCTTGGAGGACCAGTTGGAATGCTCACAGAGAGACATCAAGTATTGTTCTCTCACGTTGGCCATACAAGAGACCAATAGACACCCAGCCCTACAGCCCTGGTCCCAAATAGACTAATATAAGGTACACATCATGTCTATGCGCAAAAATGCATTATACTTAGTGCAGATCTTATTGCACACTAGCTTTGTATCAAAGAGATGCATGCAAAATTGAGGCTTTATTTCAGGTCAAGGTATCCAACAAGGTCAAATTACCGGTGGCATATTATGAGTCTGATGGTGAATAGCTTGTGGCCACAGGAACATCATTTAATATGAGGAGGCACTGTGGAACAGGAAAGGATGCCAAAATAATAACAGTAGGACCACCATATACCATTATAAGACTAGGTTCAGGATGCAATGCACTTGCTGATGTGCTGGAATTGCCCATATACTTTAAAAGACGGCAAGAATATCATGTGATGCGTGAGGATAGAATAGTGACTCCTCCTAAAAATGTGAAAATGACAGAATTGACCATCTGGAAAGACATGGGTGAGCGGCATAGGAATCTTATGGAACATTTAACCAAACTTGGCGACATTGAGGAACAGCCTTTACAGACCTTAATTGAAAAGTTGGATAATATGGAGGCACTGGAAACAAGCATGTTTCCAGACAGCACAGTGCTATACATATTGGTGGGAATTATAGTTACTGCAGGACTTGGAATTATGGTAATAGTGTTTTGTCATAGATATTTGAGAAAGAGAGCAAAATCTTCGTGTCGCGTTGGAGGGCATTGGTGTATGAAGCACCCACTGTGGCTATGAGAGACCTTAGACCCGCCATTATGGAAATTGAAACAGAAATTAAAATGCATCATGAGAGGGGAACCAAAACATCAAAGCATGGTACAAGAATGCCTTCAAAATTGACAGTGGTCGAAGAAATGATGGCTGAATAGAATTATGTCACTCCGTGGTGGAAATAATTTTTTTTTTTTGAAACATTTGGAAACCGGAGGGAAAATATTAAGATTACAAGGGAAAAACATGGAAATATACATTTACACTCACAGGTTGAGATTGGAGAGAAGCTAGATACAATGAAATGAGAAAGGCATTTTGATGCATTAAGAATAGCATTGTGATGCATAAGAGCATGTGCATGTATGGATATATATATATATTTATATAGGTATATATGCATGTGCGTAATCATAAGTGCATTTTTACCCTTAGAGTCATCTCGCTGGTGAGTGAGAATATTAAGTATGAGGCATGAGGGAAGGATCGATGAATTGCATGTCTAATTGAGTAACATGCATTTGTTGCCATTTGGATGGCTATGGTCATGCTTATGATGGGAGAAGGGCGTTTAGGATTGATAATGCCAATTGTGGACATGATGTGTCGTTGTCTGATATTAATTATAAAAAATATTGAATTTTCACTTTTGAGATAAGGGGGCTGCCTATATCCAGCCATGCTTATTGTAGGTAGCACCCCACTCATTTGGAAAGAGGAGTGATTTATTTTGTGTATGGTTTTAAATACATGTATATTCATTTCTCATGTGTTTGTGGCTTGCATCATGCTAGCAAGCATTTTCCCCAAAAATAGCATAATTCAAGTGAGAACATGACTTGGTGCCGAGTATTTGAACTCGGAAATAATGAAGCTTACCAACCTAATAGATATATGTACTATGTCTGTAGGAGCTGTGAAGACACCACGGATGTTTGGAACAGTCTATAGGTACTTTTCAGATGGCCGCTGGCTGGGGTTCTTGTTAAGCATGGGATACTATTCAGTCTGCATTATTTTCCTAAATAATTGCATTTAGTTTTCTTTTCTTCCTTTTTCAGAATCTGAAGTGTGACAATCAACCAGTATCTGTGTGTCATGCTAAGCAAGAGTCTTGGTTGATGGCACTGGCTTATTCTTGATAATGTTTATTCTTAACTGTCTCACTTCCAGGTTATTCTTATATTATCCTTTAAAACTTCCTGAGAGGGTTTATTCTTGTGCTTTATTACCTTCATTTTCCAAGTTCAATTGTATTACCATGTTTTGCAGGCTCAGAGGTATAACAGGTTATTCAGATTAAAATATATGTGAAGACTTTGAGGGCAGGAACTCCAGACAGTGATGCCTGGAACTGTATACATGACCTCAGAGAAATAGGAAAGGCGCGAGAGGCGCCTGAATATTTTAGTGTATGATTCACTATATTTTACTTACCTACAATCGTCTGCCTGTGGTTAACCAGTCAGTAGTCGCGCTGATAGGGACCTGGAGGACAAATTGTGAATGTACAGTGGTTATAGTGGTATATAGCGTCCTACTATAGGGACACTTATGAAATCATGAATATTTCTTGAGGAGGTAGAAGCGAGGCATTACTTACCTGAATGGGTGAAGTCATATATCTAAAAAATGATGAGTGAAGTGACTAACCCCTTTGTATATCCTCATCCACACAGAGGTATTGTGTAGTCTTTATGGTAAGACATTATCACTGGAATGTTGTTGCAATTCTGGTGTCCAGTAGGCTCCAATGCCAGGTCGCCTACCTTTGTGGCCGTCTTACCCATATCTGTCTTTCCGATACCTGACGACTGGTACGCAATTGGTTCATTCACTCATCAGTCAAGCATGCGAATGATGCATGATATTTGAGGTTTCCATTTTTTCACAGGCTCTGTCCTCTTGAGAGAGAGAGAACCAAACCCATCTTTTTCTTCTTTTTGTCTTTGCCCGGAGGGCAGTGTAGATGCAAGATCCATGGCTGTGACTGCGGTCACACGCCAGTTCCGACCCAAATGATCATTGTCTCTTGTGAGAGTGCCCTGTGTTGGTGTTTGCTGAACCGAGGTAGTTATGCAGGGAGCAGTGTCATTTTGTGATCTTAGAGCAAATAGTTTACTATATCCAAGAAAACAGTGTGCCGAGTGTAAGTCGCCAAGTATTGGTTACTTCTCTTTATGACGCTGAATTCTTCGTTCTCTCCTCTAGGTGAAGAGCTTCGTCTATCCTCTTGTCTAACTTCGCTAATGTCGGTCGGTAAAGTTTCAGCGTTTCTTCCCCGATGACCTTGGCAGTGTTGTTGATGTAATTCAAGACTCTGTTCAACAAGGGGTCGGAAGTTGCATCAGACTCTCTCACGAAGCACACCGGACCTTCGTGTCCTGGAAAGTCGGATGTGACGCTAGCCGACAGAGGTGCATGTTCCCACAGGACTGTCACATGTTCGGTTGATGGTTGTTGGGTCGGTCTGAAGAAAGCTTCGAAATCGAAGGCGATTTTATATGGGTACATTCTCGAACAACCGTCAGGAAGAAAAAAGGAAAAATCTGCTAGCGCTTCGAAAATCGTTTTCAAATTCTGGTAGATTCCACCTACATACTTGAAGGTCACTTGTCTGCAATCAGAAAGCTGGTTCCTGTGTCTTTTCAATAAGTACTTAGTCGTGAAGGCCGACTTACACTGGGGACATTCGTAAATGCCGGCGTATTCATTGAAATCCGTCACGAGGGACACGTGTAGACCGTGTTTCGCAGACAGGTGAAGGTTTACTTTACCTCGGGTGGTCAAAGTTTTGAAAGGTGGTCTGATCAGGACGACTCGGTTCTTCAGGTTCTGACCTCTCACTTCAGGGGTGGTGTAAACCCCTATTTGTACATCGAACAAACTCTCTAACTCTCAAACTCTCTAAGTCACTCATCGTCACACCTAGAAAAGGTTTCGGGTTTCGCAGTGGAATTGAACTGACGTAACAATTTCGAAGCGTGTTTGCCGGTCTTGTATAAGTGAAAGGATATGCAGTGAAAGACGCATAACTTGTCCCTGTCGGGAAAATCCAACACACCCCCTCTTTTTTTCAGCCGACCCTATACACAGGTTTCATCAACCATAATACAGTAGTTGGCACTAGTGTTGACCTGACCATTTTGGCCCAGTTACAGGGGCACCACTGGAAGGATGATTCTGAAGGAAAAGAGGGTAGTCAGAGTAGGGTTGTCACCTGTCATTACTGTGGTGGACACTGGAGGAGAGATAATAAACATCAAAGACAGCACCCCCTACCCAGACCTGAGATAACCATTAACACACTCCTCCATGGTGAGATAATCTATATTTAATTGGCTTAATGCCACCAAGGGACCTGTCTTGTGGTTTGTTATGACCACCAACACCACCCCCATGCACCCCCTTCTGCCCCCTTTTCTGAGCTCTCAAAATTGGACGGGTCACTCATATTTATCTAAGTCTAGATAGATTTTGGCTAAAGATAATGCCCTAATATCGCAGGGATGGGTAGATGAACATTTTCTCTCTATGTAGCTGTAATTTTTAAGGTGAGGGGACATTTCTTCTACCAGATTAAGGCTCATCTCTGAAGGGTGTCTCTTTCTCCATATTGATTGCATAGGGTTATGGGGCTAGATGAGTGTCTAGCCCTCCTAGCTGGCTAACCTACAGGGGCTCCCCCTTGTGATTGTGACTAGTGAAACTGGTGTATTGGGTAACCCTCCCCACATGGGAAATTCTCTGGGCCCCATGTAAATGCAAACATTCACATTGGTGGGAAAAAGAACTTTCCACTTGGTGTCAGAGCCGCAAAGTTTCTGTATTTCTTCGGAAGTGATAGTGTTTTTCATGAGAGAGAGGAAGTCTTCCAGAGTTTCTGAATTAGTTATGGTGGGGAGGGGTTGTAAAAGAGTTGCGTTGTTTTGGGAGGCGTGAAAGTAGCGTAGTTTGTCTCTGTTTTCCCTGTGTTGTAATATTAACCCTACTGACAAGCCCACTTTGTATCTGAATCTTTGCGTGATGTGAATCTGACACATGGTATCTACAGTGTCACTCAACTCACCGGTTGGTAGTCTTAAGTTTGTTACGCTCACGCGAGCCCCTTGCGTCCTGACTCCAGTTTGTATAGTGGGCCAATTTTGGGTGAACATTTCCTCACCCTGCAGTATAGCGCGTATCATGGGAGGAATAGTCACACTGCCCAGAGATTCCCGTCGACAGGTGATTTTTTTGCAATCTCCTTCGCCGCACAGAGGACAAAATTTAGGAATAACATTACATCTTTCCACGTGTCTGTCGTAATTGTACACCCTCTTGAAAATTTTGAAACACTTTTCACACATATATTGAACCATTTTCACTGAGTTACTTATACGTGAAGAGAAACGAGGTGTCTGTTTGTAGTCTTACTTTCTTTCCGTCTGTGTCTATCTACCTGTACACCTATATACACGTCGTATCTACACAAAGTAAGTACACACCTACACACAGTCTTGTTCTAACCTAACGCTGTTAAGAAATTCAAGGATAATTTCCTTTTTGTCACCTAGTTCTTTTAGCCCCTTGGGGGAAAAAGTCACACCATCCTGTGTCGGGGTTTTCTCGGTGCCTTCGTACCTGCGCATGTGGATGATGTTCTTACCCTTGTAGTAGCTGACCGCTACCTACGTCTCGTTTTCCTCGTCCAGGAAGACGAACCATGTGTTGTGATTGGGTCGTCCTTGGGCGACCGCTCTGTCGCGTTTCCGTACCTCCTCTTGAACGTCAGCGACGGCCGCTATTAGCTTGAGCAGTGCGCTAGGGGTGAACTTTTCTTCCCTGGTGGGTGTCGAGGTGCCCTTTATTGTGCTGTAGCGTTCCTTGGACAGTTTCACCCTCTTGATCCAGACCTCTAGCTTCAAACTGTCGACGAAGAACTCCAATTTGGGACCATGGTCAAATATTGGTAGTGGTGGTGGTAGTTCACTTTTCACTACCGATTTTTTCTTCTTGGATGTCTGGTCCTTATGACTTTTGGTGAACCTCCTCTTTTTACCCGTAGAGGGTTTCAAAGAAGGAGGACCATCAGTGACAGCTGAATCAACAGCAGAACCAGCAACAGGAGGAGAGCCCGCGTCGCTATCTCATGTCTTCTTAGAAGAAGATAACCATACGTCGTGGGTCGTAAGAGTCAAGGGGGTAAAAAAAAACTCGCTACGACTCTGCTCGACGTTGGTGCCCGCTGATGGATAGCAGTACCTGTTGGTTGATAGAGAGTTCGCAATAGCGGTGGTGAGTAAATCGGGTGATCTTTGACCCACCGCTGGAGAAAGCATCGTCTCCTCCTCCTCCTTTTCCTCCTCTTCCTCCTCTGTTTCTGTTTCCTGATCGTCTGCCTCCTCCACCGCCGCCACCACTGCCTCATTATTTTTCTCCTCCTTCTCCTCTAGCTCCTTCTGGGTCTCCACCTAATAATGTGTGTCACTGTAACCGTCAGTGTTTGTGTAAGTAGTGGCAACAGCAGCAGGAGCAGGCGCAGCAGCACCAGCACCAGCACCAGCAGGACCAGGACTTACATCGGTAGTGGTAACAGTAGGAACGGGGTTATAAAATGGTGGTGGCCAGTAAGAAGCCCGCCCGTCAAGTCTAACAACACCGTAATCAGCAGTAACAGCAGCAGCAGCAGCAGCAGTAGGAGAAGACAAAGAACTCTTGGTTCTTCTTGTCGTCTTCCTTGTTGAAAGCTGGAGCTTAGAAGGTGTTTGTCTACTCATGGTGAGGGAAGTAGAGAAAGTGTGAGTCAATGATATTTTTCCCCTTCCTTATATACGCCTCTGGAGATAAGCTTCTTACTACAGTTTTAATAGATGAAAGGGAAAATTAACGTCTCTAATCCTATAGTCACAGAGGGTCTTACTCAAAGGAAGGAACCCTCCACAGGGAAAATAAAATAACAGGAGGATCCGGATTAAACCTTCACTCCACTCTTAGATCGTCAAAGGGTTGGTGGTCCAGATCAAAGTCGGCTTTTTGATATCTTTTTTAGAAAAGAACTTTAAAATCCTATGATCACAGAGAGCCTTAAATCTAATTTTCACCTGCCCTCCACAGGTGAACCAAACTAGGAGGTATCCAAATGAAAGTTTGTCTTAACAGAATTAGAAAACTTAAAAAAAAAGAGTGTCTTATCTCATTTACACACACACCACCGGGGAGGGTAATCTCATAATACATTAATGAGCGACCGCCCCCCGCTTGCCTTACACCTATAAAAAAAAGCGGATTAAGATAATTATCACTACACCTTTTTTCACACTTGTCACAGTGTTTTCTCCTTCTGTTTGATATGAACAGATCCAAAGGCTCAGCTGATAAGTCGCTACACAACTGTGAGATTATCCAGCTGAAAATAGGCTTAAATGCCCGCGCCTTACACCTGTAAAATAGACACCTTTTCCCTCGTTCAATGAGATTTTAAAAGTAATCCGACTAGATACACTTGTGACAGTGTCTTACTCTTTGATGTCAACAGATCCAAAAGACGGTGGGAGTATCCCACTGTAAATAGGGTTAAATCACCCTATATAAAGGAGCTCAATTTCTCTTGAAAGACCATATCACTGCTGATCACTTTGACTACCGCACCTACCACCCACCACTGTCTGCCTACCTGCCTACCAACCCCTTTCGACGATTTTGCAGACAAGATGAGTCTTGAAACTCAACCACCCTCCCCGTCGGCTCCCTCTCTTGACATATGTGAAGTGAGTGTACGGGATGACCACTGTATTATGGGACCGTACCAGAACAATTTGGGATATGACGACTATTTGCTTCATGAAATAGGAAGGCAGTTAGTTGGATCTTGGAAAAAATTGGGAATCTATTTGGAGCTTCCCTCTGAAGTTCTGGAGTCGATGGTCGTTATCAAGACGTCGGAGGACATGTGTATGGCGATGTTCAAAGCTTGGTGGTCTAAAGCTTCGCCTCATGCCAGATGGGTTTAACTTCACCTCCGACGGTTGGAAAATTGCTGACAGAAATCCTGAAGGAAATAAAGCTGATAGAGCACGAGTTGAAGTTAATCAAATCGGTGCACAGCAGATCAATGGAAAGCAACGTCAGACTCTTTCCTTATCCCACCACTTTCAGTTGTGGATCTCTTTTTGCACACGTAAAGTCAGATGGAGGAAGAGAGGACACAGTAGATAAAAACTGAGGCACAACATATATATTGGTATATCGCAACGTATCATGAAAAATTGAATGTAAGTTTGTGTTAACCATCTATTTAATAACATGTAGAGAGTGTCGACTTGAATTCCCCGACTTGTCATTGTAATCAAACAAAATGAAAAATATGAAAATAACAAATAAAGTGAAATGTTTCTGTTGTATTCCTTACCTTATCATGTAAGTTTTTTAATTTTTTTTTTCCAATAGACCCGCCCCTGTTTCAAGGGGTGGGTCTTTTGGTTAAATTTTTTTTTAAATACCCCAAAGGCCCCCCCCTCCCCTCCCCACCCTAAGGGCCCCCCACCTCTCCCCTCCCCATACTATTAGGGCCCCCCAATATTTTTTTTGGCAAGCTTTCAGCTTGCCTTTTTTCATCTATGAAAAAATATCTCACTATAAGTCACACTCATATCTACATAATAAACCACGCCTCTTTATCCTAATGAGGTCACGTGACCAAATTTCCAACCAAAATGTTAACCTCTGATTGGTCCATTCAAATTAGGGTCACGTGACCTTATTTGCATAATAGAGGTCATGTGACCTAAACAGCCAGCCAATCAGAGGGCACCGTTTTGGCGGGAAACCACAGGGGTAAGGGTCACGTGACCATTTTTGAATTTCCTGCCAAAAGGAAGGGCTCTGATTGGTCCATTTTGGCGCCGCCACACCACGGGGATCTAGGTCACTTGACCCCACATTTGAATTTCCCGCCAAAAGGGAGCCCTCTCATTGGCTGCAGGTCGGGTCATGTGACCCCTGTTTGAATTTCCCGCCAAAAGGGAGGCCTCTGATTGGCTGATTTGAATTTCCCGCCAAAAGGGAGGCCTCTGATTGGCTGCAGGTTGAGTGAGTAATAAACAGTACTTAACTATAGTCCCGTTCCGATACATACTATACTACTAGAAAGAATGGAGTCCTAATCATCATCATAAAGAGGGACACCATAGTAAGTTTAGAAATTTGGGGTTACCCCCACAAAATTAAAAATGCACTTCTAGCACTATTTATCACCCAAAACTAAAAGTAGAAAGGTGCAATGATTGGTTAGGCAAATGCCCAGCCCATAGGCTGATACCCATGAAATTTGTGTAAAAAGGATAAGGAACATCAAAGGCTATATAACCTATAGCCAAGTTATAGATGCTTATTGCAAATTAATCAATGCTGATTTAGAATATGCAGCACACAACATGACAACTAAACACCAGGGGCCTGTCTTTCCCTATCATATGGACCTCCCTATGTTGGTAAATGAAATACAGCTAAGGGGGGGTACCAGGTGGTATCTTAAAAAAGACATAAGGACCTCTGTATGTGACATACGGACGTCCATATGTGATATACGGATGTCCATATGTGATATACGGACCTCCATATGTTACATATGGACCTCCATATGTATTGTCCGTATCTGTTATTATTTTGTATCATTTTGATACATTTAAACATAGGAAAAAACAGGGCCCAGGCTGTCATGCACAGATGAATTAAAAGATCATAAGGGACACTATTTCAGAATTCCCTATTATTTGATTACGATCAGACTATGACAAGTTTTACAAATCATTGCATTCAGTACTCACCAAGTACTGAACCAAATCATTTTACCAAAAGTCATAGGTCAACAAAGACAACATCAGTCTAAATTATAAATCCATTTTCATATATTCATATGGAAAATGGACAAATTGTTACCAGCCTTTCATAAGGTTGAATAATCCATCAAAACAATCTACTAGTTCCCAAACCAGTAGATATTAATTGATTTCAAATTTTACAAACATATTGAGAAAATGGAATTGCCCCAAGGCTAATTCCATATACCTCAAATTAAGACTACAATTCAACAGTGATAGTTATCCCTAAAATAGGGACACCATCCATATTGGTCATTAACTTGATTACATGTTATGGTTAAATAGCATAGGCTTATTTCCATTTGCTAGGATTAAGTAGCCATACACACTATTCACATCTTATTAGAATGTGAAAAAAACCAACAAAAAACATGTCAGTAAATATGCACTATTTGTCAGCAATAAGTCGATATATGTCAGTGCTTAATCACTATTTGTCAACAATTAGTTAATATATGTCAGTACATAGTCACTTTATATCAGCAATTAGTCAATATATATGACATGTACTGGGGATAGGTACCTTAATTATATAATGCACCCTACATTAAGGGCCTTTTATGTCAGTATTTTATCACAATTTGTCAGCAATATGTCAATATATTTCAGTACCTAGTCACTATATATCAGCAATTAGTAAATATATGTCAGTAATCATTCACTATTTGTCAGCACTTAGTCAAAATGTGTAAGTAATTATGAATATTTGTCAGCAATTAGTAAAATAAAGTCAGCAATTATGCACTACTTGTCAGCAATAAGTCAATATATGTCAGAACTTAGTCACTATTTGCCAATATATGTCAGTACATAGTCACTTTATCAGCAATTAGTCAAAATATATGACATTGTACGATGGTGTAAGAGAAATCTCTAATGGATAATAATATGTAATCAGCAGTGTTGACAGTAAGAGATATGTAGAGTGATTTAATGGAGATGTGGAGAAAAAGGCAGTAAGGCAAGACAGAGTAATGAATATTTATTGGCAAAGCGGTCCGAAATTAAATAAATTGGTAGCATGTTCCACAGGAATTAGGGTGTAAATTGTAATGTTCAAGTAAATTGTAATGTTTACAAAGTTGAGCAATAAAGGGGAAATAAATATGACCTAGTGACTTCATGAGACAACTACATGTCTCTGGGCAGGCGCATTGAGATAACAATGCTCCTCAAATAATATATTTGTGGAATTCTGAGTCGGGAACGGAGAGTTCGTTCAGAGGGAGCATGGAGACAGCATTGAAAGTTAGGCACTCATATCTGAGCTAACAGTTAACAGCCAGATACCATTAGATCACAGTAGGGAGCAGCCTATACATATTAGGGAACAAAGCATTGTGTTAGGGGAGACTCGACATGCACATTCAGAGATAACACCCTCACCTTTTATCGCTGAGGAGATTTAGAAGTTTCTCAGACATATTCATTCAGGACTCAGAACAGCACTGCCTGGGAATGTTTGGCTCTCAGCCTAGGAACTTCATACAAAATGGAGATAGGAATTAAGAGCAGTGATTAACATCAGCAAACTCCAGGCCTGAAGAAGGCCTCTCCCTCTCCATGCAGGGAACTTCCCTGTGTGGACTTAGGACCCACCTTAAGATGGGCCTATTATAACAACTATTCAGACTCTCCATGTGAGTACACTGCATTGCCTATTTAGAAGTTAAAGTCGGACTAAGCTTGCCTTCTGCCTTGCCTACTGTTTAACATCATGTGATTTTAGGAAGTGGGAGTCGTCATTAGGAAACCTTAATATGGAAGTGAAATAGAGATTATGATAAGACCATATCATCCAGAGAACATAATTGAGTGTTGACCATCTGAGAAGTGCCGTAACATTTGACGAACCTTTGTGCTCTTATTGTGCTTGACGTGTTAGTAGCCGAGGAGAGGAATCAATAAAAGTCTTCAGTCAAGAGGTATCTCTCACTGGTTTTATTTGAGTAGGACCGCTGCACAGCTTAATAGGTGTACTGGGCTGAGGTAGTGGCATACTCTACCCTTTACAGGAAGCTAGCTCAAACCCCAAAATACACTTTGTTACATCTATAGACAACGACCAGAAAATAAGGCTAAAACAACCTCAAATAAATAGAGTAAACACACAGTACAACATGTACTGGGGATAGGGACCTTAATTATATAATGCACCCTGCATTAAGGGCCTTTTATGTCAATATTTTATCACAATTTGTCAGTAATATATCAATATATTTCAGTACCTAGTCACTATATATTAGCAATTAGTAAATATACGTCAGTAAACATTCACTATTTTTCAGCACTTAGTCAAAATATGTAAGTAATTATGACTATTTTTTAGCAATTAGTAAAATAATGTCAGTAATTATGCACTACTTGTCAGCAATAAGTCAATATATGTCAGTACTTAGTCATTATTTGTCAGCAATTAGTCAATATATGTCAGTACATAGTCACTTTATATCAGCAATTAGTCAATATATATGACATGTACTGGGGATAGGCACCTTAATTATATAATGCACCCTGTATTAAGGGCATTTTATGTCAGTATTTTATCACAATATGTCAATATATTTCAGTACCTGGTCACTATATATCAGCAATAAGTAAATATATGTCAGTAATCATTCACTATTTGTCAGCAATTAGTCAAAATATGTAAGTAATTATGATGATATGTCAGCGATTAGTAAATAAATGTCAGTAATTATGCACTACTTGTCAGTAAATTCAATATATGTCAGTACTTAGTCTCTATTTGTCAACAATTAATCACTATATGTCAGTACTTAGTCATTATATATCAGCAATTAGTCTATCTATGTCAGTATTTACTCAATTTGTCCGCAATAAGTCAATATATGTCAGTATTTAGTCACTATATATCAGCAAGTAGTCAATATATGTCACTACTTAGACTATATATGTCAGCAATTAGTGAATACATCAATTTCTCTTGACTTGCTTTTTCCATTAATAATGTCACCGTCTTTTATCTCGTAAAATGTATGAAGGCTATCAATTTAATAGCCTTCATACATTTTACGAGATAAAAGACCTATTATATATATATATATATATATATAATAGGTCTTTTATCTCGTAAAATATATATATAATAGGTCTTTTATCTCATAAAATGTATGAAGGCTATTAAATTGATAGCCTTCATACATTTTACGAGATAAAAGACGGTGACATTATTAATGGAAAAAGCAAGTCAAGAGAAATTGATGTATTCACTAATTGCTGACATATATAGTCTAAGTAGTGACATATATTGACTACTTGCTGATATATAGTGACTAAATACTGACATATATTGACTTATTGCGGACAAATTGAGTAAATACTGACATAGATAGACTAATTGCTGATATATAATGACTAAGTACTGACATATAGTGATTAATTGTTGACAAATAGAGACTAAGTACTGACATATATTGAATTTACTGACATATATATATATATATATATATATATATATATATATATATATATAAGTGGCTTTGCCACTAGATAGTTGGGGCAATTTTTAGCTTTGATAATGGAC
This sequence comes from Acholoe squamosa, assembly GCA_949317995.1. Taxonomy (NCBI): domain Eukaryota; kingdom Metazoa; phylum Annelida; class Polychaeta; order Phyllodocida; family Polynoidae; genus Acholoe; species Acholoe squamosa. The sequence continues at coordinate 15,142,018 of OX439042.1, forward strand.
ATAATGTTTTACAAACTACCGTTTCATAGCCTTAAATATCGACGCGTAACGTAGCAACTGCGTGTAACATAGCAACGACGCATGATGTAGCAACAGCACGTAAAGTAGCAACGCCAAACAATATTACACTCTCCAAGCAGATCCTCTCTGAGGTTTTGAGATTTAGGGTGTTTCTCTGGAACTACTCATCAGATCTTAACATGTGACACATCAAATGAAAGCTATCGGTGGATGGAATCCAGATCTAGAATCGGTGATCTGTTTCCTGGCAGCGAGTTAACTCACTGCCAGGGAAGAATATATACCAGTAATATACGAACGATAATATAATATATAAGTGTAAATGGTATATGATGAATATAATAATGATTACCTAATAATAAATGATCTAATCACAGACACATGAGTTTGGTGGGTTACTGACCTTGGGGCTATCAGCACCATACATGCCAAACACACAAATAAACACGCCAAACACATGTAAACACATACCAATCAGCATTGCAAATGAGATTGGCACAACCTGTCCAGATGTAATAATTCATCTTTATAATTATGAATATAACCATACACAGCACTGGATTTCCAATTAACTTTCCTCTTAATATCCTCTTTACTGAGGCCAGCATCCTTCAATAAAGTGGCACCACCGTGCCTAAGAGAATGAGTAGAAATACAACAGTTTATATTAGATTGTAAGGCTAGATGTTTCAACCTAGAGTTAACATACTGATACTCCATACCATTACCTCTAGACTTAAACAAGAGATCATTTTTATATCTACCCCTACACAAATGTTGTAAGCCCCTATAAGGGCACAGCAATGAATTGTCATTCCTAACCAAGAATACATAGAAGTTGATCTGTTTTAGAAGTTTTAACATGTAGGCTAACATATTCACTCTCAAATTTAACATCACCTACCCTCAACGAGTGAGGGGATCACATGGCCTACCCTGAGTTCACCTCTAAAACATGGTAATATAGCCAACCAAAATTTCATATCTGCTCTGTTAGATAGGTCTAGATTCAAACTTAATTTTAACATTTCCTGAGGAGTCAAAGGATGAACTTCCTTTGCCGGATTAGTATCATGTCTTTAGATACCATCCAAAGTCTTTTTAACATGAAATTACCACTGTAATCCACGAACCCATATAATTTCTGTTGGTACCAAACTGCAGACATGTAATTTTTTACAGATGATGGCCTCATATATTCAGACAGATACACTGCATAAATTGAACCTTGAGATGGAGAACAAGGAAAAGGTTGTAAATTAATTTTTTTTGAAAAATTTCAGATACCTGTTGTTGTTTGCTCGTTCTCCTAGTATTCTCTGATACACCTTGGTCCAAAAGATACCTTTTTCTTTTTTGCAACCTCTTCCACTCTGGAATCAAAGCAGCACATATTACTATCCTGGAGAGTGGTAATACATTTACCAGGCATACCCTTGTAAGCAAGTCTTGACAACTGGTCAGCCAGGATATCATCCTCCAACCTAATATAAGTAGCATAAATTTCTACATTGTTGATGAAACACAACCAAAGAATTTCTCTCAACCATTCCATGCAAAGTTTGTTTTTTGATCTACCTGTGTTGATCATAGCTAGAACTTGCATATTATCTGTTATACAATGGATTCTTTTATTTTTATAACTAGAAATCCAACGTTTTAAGCCCATCATAACAGGGTACAATTCATACACATTGATATTTCTATGGTGGTTTCTTAGATTATCCAGTATTGGAGGAGTAGTAAAATGGCCCATGCCCAGGTTAAAGTTATCAAAAGATGTCCAGTCTCTATACAGAAAATCATTGCCCATCCAGGCTCCAAAGCCCCTAACCGACGAGTCTGAATACATAGGAGTATTTACTAAGTCATTAAGGATCAAGCTTTTACAGGTAAAAGTACCACAAAAATCCAACCACCAATGCAAGTCCTGTCTAGTACAATCAGAGACTCTAATGTAACCCCTTGGTTTAGCTCGGGCACACAAATCAAAAATTCTCCTACTAAACGTTCTACCACCTTTAACCACCTGAGAGCAAAAAGACATGAGACCACCAATCCTCTCAAGGTTTTTTTTCGAGACGAACTTCTTATTAACATTGTCTAATAAGATTCCTTTCATTTTTTTCTACTTTATCACTAGGTAAAGTTAACTCCAGCTCACTAGAGTTGATAATAATACCTAGAAACTTGCACTCCTGTGCTGGTTTGGTTACTTTTTCCTTAGGAATTACAAAACCCATGTATTCCATACATTATATCAAAAGATTTCTTTGACTGAGACACTCCTCATATAAGCCTGCAATGACTATAAAACCCTCTAAATAATTAACAATCCTCTTTACACCGTAGAACTTTGCTACCTCCACAATGAAGTCAGAAATTCTGTTAAATATTTATGGAGCGCATTTTAGACCAAATGTTACTCTGTTACTAACATAGTATTCCTCACCATGTCCAAAATCCCATCTGAAACCCTGCATAGTTGTGTGAGGACCATATACATTTATAGACCTGTAAGCTGACTTTAAATCAACCACACTCATATAATCATTCCTATCCAACTGAGCAGTCACTGTGCTAATATTATTATAGAAAAAAGTTGAGCTGGTAGTATCCATAAAATTATTAATTGAGATTTTCTCGGGCATACTACAATCAGTTATAGGCCTCAACTTGCCATTGTAAAATTTTCCTTCAAGAATAGACTTTCTTACAGTAATAGGTAGTTTTACAGTCTGGGTCAACAATCTGGAACCCTTGGACAAAGCCATGCCATAGAAAATCAGCCTCAGTATCACTAATACTAATGAGATCTTTTTGTTGAAGGAAAGAAGCCACTCTACATGGCAAAACCTGGGCTCTTTCCCCACCAATATAATCAACACACATACATACACCTTTTATGCAATTGTCATACACCCCGATGCTAGGTAAACCTTTGACATTCACAGAAAAAAGTGGTTCATCTTAACCCTGTAATGGGTCATTACAAGTAACAACCATATCACTTGGATTAATACAATTATTAACCCCCTATATATTCTCCGAAAATTTAATTTATTGGAATACACCTTGATCAACTACGTTAATCAGACTCTCCTGCTTTGATACGGGCTCAGGCGAATAAATGAGTTCATCAACCCTACCCGCGTCTTCCACCTCCTGTACTGGAGCGGTCTGTGGAGGTACACCAACATCTACCAAACCTACTACAACTGGATCGGGCACCATACATACATAACTGCCAGTTATAGGACATTGGTTACCTACAAATTCCTAATCATTTCTGGATTTTTGACAGTCGGCCTTACCGTGTCCAGTAGTACTACAAACACTGCAAATGTGTTTATACTTGCAGGGGTCTCTCACACATCCTTCGGCTCTATTGAAGGCATAACACGAGTTATTTGAAACTTTAGATTTAACCCCATTCTTGGACTTAGAGGCATATGCCCTTTGAGCTTGGACCGTACCATCGTATGAGAGATGTCTAAGAATATCGGAATTTTCAATCATACCAAATGCTTTGATACCATCTTTGTTAGCCCTAGTTCTAACAGATTTGTCATAGGCCACCAGGGCTGCAACAGTATATATTTTTGTCCCTGCCTTTTCTACCAGCACTACCATGTCTCAACATACCCTCCACATTGTCACCTTCCTTATAGGCATCCAATACAAAATTTAAGTTGACCAGCACTAATCTCAACCGTATCGATCTTATCTCGTTTTTTTTTACATAGTTTTTATGGTCAAACTCACCAATTTTGGTACCAACGTGAAGCCTAGATGAAGTGGAAACCGTTGATGACCCTCTTGAGGAGTTACGCGCCCCGTGACAAGCAGAAAATGATGATTTAGACCTCCGACGACGACCCCAGTGAGTGACTTCTTCCAATCTCGAACCGTTGCTATGGACGCTCGGAGACCGTTGTTGTCTCTCCCTGGAAACGCTGCTGCGTCCTTGCCGACATGACATCATCGCGCGCTTGTAAACATTGGCACGTGGGCGGCCTGCCCCTTCGGTCGAATTCAATGTCTCATCTCTCTGGTCCCCTCTAGTAGCAATTACATCCTGCAGAAGACCCTTGATCTCTCGTAATTCGCCCTCCAGCGAGTTAATCCTGCCCGTCTGGTCAGCGAGTGAATCCTCGTCAAACCCATTAACATGATTGGGTGGTGAAAGTACCTGACCTCCACAAGATGAATCCACATCGCTCGAAAATCCTAAGTTGGCCGATTCTGCTGCAGATTTGGCCGATTTCTTTGAAGCAGCAGCCGATTTAGCACCTCTAGTTGATTTTCTACCCATCCTGATCGCAAATTTGATCCGCAAAACAAGAAAATCAATTAAAAATCAAGGAAACACCCAGCGTAGTGTTACCTGACCAGGTGAGATTAGCCAACTGACGGTTAATTCAAAGCGGCCTCTTATATACTGGTGACCTGTTTACTATAACGTCATGGTATGACATCATAGATATCAATACGCTCTGCAAGTAGTCCCTAACCGTGCGCGGCTAATTATATAAATATACACGAGTGTATATAGTTCCATATATATATATATATATATATATATATATATATATATATATATATAGCTTGCCACTATGAACTCCTGAACATCATCATACAGGCATATGGTACTGCTAAGGTGGTTAAGTTGCCATAAAATATCGTCAAATTCCCTTCTTGGCTGTATTTTGGAAGCTAACTTAACTTTCTTATGCTTGAGCATAGGTGAAAATGAACATCACCATTCACCATGATGATCGCCAGCTCGAGATACCCTTAATTCATAGGTCACACTATGGGAGAACTCCTATATGAGGTTTTTGACTCCATTCCCCCCCACCCCATCCCCTTTTTGCCAGTCCTGCACTGGCATGAACCCCCCCCCCACAAAAAAAAACCTTTTTCGACCTCTTCCTGCCTTAAACATAGCCTTTTTTTGCCGGTTGAGCACAAAACAGGTAGCTTTTGGCAGAAGGTAGTGCACGTCCACACTGTGGTAAGGGCACAGGTGGACCGGCTGGGGCTGAATAGCCCCCCAGTTAAAAAGTTTATTTCACTTATTCTTTTTTGAAACAAATATTTTAGAGGGGCATATTCTTTAGGGGGATGAAACACCCCAGATTCATACCAAACACTCAATATTCGCGGATATTATTTGCATAATTGGCATAATTATGCAGTATCTTGGTACTTTTCAATATATATAGATATGTTCCATTGCTCCCTCATAGAATTCATATGCTTGCAAGTATAAACTACTGACAAAGAAATAGGTCCAAGCAGAACACTCTGCATTTAGTGAGTGGCCTAATATAAAAACTAAAAAAAACAAAAAACCTAGTGACAATCTGAACAATAGAAATGGAATAACCCTCCCCTACCTTCCTATAGCATAAATCAAGTTGCTTGATCAGGTGCTTAGACTTTTTAGATCCAAATGCTAGTTACCAGTGCATTATCACTGTTGATGAGCTTTACACATCAATACCTGTAGCCACCCGGGGGACAAGGCCTGTTTGCGCTGAATGGAGGTCTTTCCATTTCTCCATTCTCTGGTGTTTGATTGAAAATGTTGACATCATTCTGTGTTTTAATTTGTGTTTTTATGGTACATATATTGAGTTTAGGGCTATAACAGGTTAGTGTTAGTGCTATGGTATGATAGTAATTACTCACTATTTGTCAGAGGTTAATCAATATATGTCAGTAATTACTCACTATTTGTTAGCAATTAGTCAAAATATGTCAGTATTTACTTACAATTTGTCAGCAATTAGTCAATATATGTGAGTACTTAGTCACTTAGTTTTTGCCCCCTCCAATCGACGGCAGTCAAAATCTTTTGTACCCCTCTTTTGCTAATAAGAGGCTAACCCCCCCCCTCACCCTAAAGAGGGGACAGAAGTCCCCACCCACCCCTGTAAATAATGACCACACCCTAAGTAAGCTTCCTGTTGATCCAAGAGCTAGAGAGACCAAGGAGGGTCAAAGAACTTGGAGGAGAGAGGGAATCACAGAGGATTCTTATAAAGTGGTTCAATAGGGGGCTCTAAAGTCTTGGGTTTTCAAAAGGCTGAACGGTCTATAAGTGAAGGGCCCAGGACAGCCATCTTAATACATCAACAATGAGAAAAAAAGTAATGAATCCATGTCCCATGGTTCTAGTTTTTGGTATGACTCCCCACAGGTATTTCGGCCTAAGCTACCTGTGAGAGAGGGAGGTGAATGTCGGCCCTGGAACGATAGTGGCGGGGCCGAGCATTGGCCAGGGAATAATGTGGAAGACCAGGAGTACAGATATGATGGGTGGCAGATCCAAGAATTCGAAAAGAATGGGTGCGGCGCAAAATGAAGAGGTGCACCGTGCTGCTCCCTCATTTTGGGGGATTTTGTGTTGTTGTAAATCCCTGAAACCAGGGAAAACCCTGAAGACTTCCATCTGTAAGTTACTCATAGGGCGTACTAAGAATGACGACGTGACTTCACTTCTGTTTCCTCTCTGAATGTAATTTGAAGGCACTACCACCAGATTAAGGCAATAGTTACAAATGGAGTTTGAGCATATCATACAGAACAACAAAGTTAGAATGGTATTAGATTTTTATTCATTTCATCTGATGTCTAGAAAATGTTGTAAGGGAGAAGTCCATTTTATTCTCTTCAATTATAAATATTCAAACCAAAACAATTAATCGTTTGGTGAACACAACGGTGGTCCTTTCATTTCATTCCTCCATGTAGTCGAAACTTCGGTCTTGAACATAATGGTGCCCATCTAAATGATCAGATAAATTCTATTCTTGTCAGGATTTTCTCTATCATGAAAGAAAAAGATAATTAAACGATACTATTCAAGGATTCTTTTCTTACTTGGCTACTCATCACTATAACCACCATATAGAACTGATTGCAGTGTGATTTACATATCATCAGTTACGGTGAAGTCATCAATTAATAGGCTGTCAATAATAATCATTGGGTACGTACCCCCACCTTAATCATAAGCCCCACTTATTAGCTCCATTCTTAGAAATATAAGACTATCCCAAATGTAAGACTGTGATTTTGTTCCGGGCAAATCCTCATCACAGTGATCTCCAATCTCGAATCACACTCAAGCAAATTAGTCTATGCCATCTGGTCCATACTATCACTCAACAAATCTAACAATCCATGAATGTAAACCATTAATATGCACCTACTGGACTTACCAAATAACCACTTCCAGTATCTTAAGTGCAATTGCGTAAAGGGTAAATGTGTGATTGAAAGACATCACCGATAATTCAGAAAAAAAAACTCGTTACTTCTATCTAAGGTACATCTTTTAAAAGTACGTACCCTTTAAAAGTACATTTGTGTAACAGAGTAAACTTACAATAAAAAAAGAATCAACATTTCTTTGGGTGACCTACAATTATGAGATTTCAGGTGCTACCTACTTCGACTACTTATACTGGTTACTGCAAGGAAGGGTTCTTTGTGGATTTATAAGTGATACATGTACTGGTACTTGTGGAGTATATGTATATGTAAAAATAGGCAAAATCCAGGACAGACCATCATATTTCACACACACGCCAAAAAATATGTTAGTATGGAAAAAGCGAATGATTTCGATACAGTGTACCAAGAATATCTCCAGAAGTTAGACAAAACAATCTTTTATATCAGGCACGTTACGGGAAACCAGACTATGAGCAGCACTTTCCTGTCCCCCATATACACTACCCGGGAGAGATGAGTATTCTAGAGAGATTTCTTTTCTGCCAATAACTTTGTAGGCTGCCAGCAGCATAAATAATGACATACCTTTTTCCCAGCCAATTTATTGTTTTTAAGCAGTTAAGCAAGGCAGCCTTTCACTTAAGATGATATCTGTGATCCAACAATAAACCTGTTTCAATGGGACTATTTCACATTAACTTTTGAGTACAAAGTGCTCCAATACACATTCTATGCATTCATAAGGAAGGTTTGGATTTGTATACAGTTCCTAATATTGTCCTTGGATGACAGAGTATCAAAATCCTCCCTGGAATGTTTCTTATTATGGACGGAAAATGGTTTTACTGGCGCTGAAGTGGGAGGGCTATTCATCTGGAATGTGGAGAGTTTGCAGGTTGTGTCTTTTCAAAAGTCATCTGGTACCCTGCAAGAGAAAAACAAAAAGTGAAAAATCAAGAAATACGCTGTATCATATCTAATATGAACCGTCTTTTGAATCAGCAGGTGAATTAAAGTGAACAATGAGAGATTTTGTATATACTGGATGAAGAAGGATTCATATTGTTATACTTCAAGACAACGTTAATAATAGCTGATTTAATCTCACTTCATAAATACAACGTATACTCTATTGGTGTATGCACTCTATTTTGTATCACTGAGGTAGATAGTAAATAAAAAGATAATAATCAGTAAATCAAAAATCATACCATAAGGAAAATACTGCACAGTGAGATTCACGTAAGAGCTTTGTTTAAGGATTCGCACAGCCTAGAAAAAGAGGGACATTTATATTACAAACTTGTGATGTGAGACCTACCATCTACATGTAATAAAGAGAAATATAAGACGGTGAAATGAGATAATCTCTGCATAATAAGATGGCGTTTTTTTTTACTTAGAATCGGATCTTACCTGAGAATGGTCTGTGTCGTCAAAATATGTTCCATTTACTGCTAAGATCTGAAAGTGTACAAATTTTTGTGATATGTGTGAAAGTAGAATACTGCAGATATAAAGCCTATTCTGAATAGAGAATAAGAGACGAATTTTTTTGGTTACCAAAATTTCCTAATTTTGCTGATTTTGTGTGAACAGCCTTAAAATGAACTACCGTATAGTAGATGCACCCCACTTGTAATGCGCACCCCCATATTGAGGAAATGACATTAGACTTTATTTGGACCAGTTTAGTACTAATCCTATTATATTTAGAATATGCTCGACTTTATGGTGCACCTCCAACTTTTGTTGACCCTATAAGTCGGGCATAGGGTCTAACTTCACAAAAAAATGCGCCCTGCACGCAGGATATCATGGTACTTTATTCCTACCTGGTCCCCTTCATGCAGACCAAGTGCCTCAGCTTCTGTATTTGGTAAAACCTGAAAGGAAAAGGTTATAGAATTAACTCTCCAAGATACATGTATCTACATGGGGCTTTAGTATATAAAGTGGCTCAATTCGGGGATACTCTCGTTCTGGTTACAAGTGGCCCCCTTGTTCCTTTTTCTTTTTATCACGTACAGTTCATCTCCACTGATCACTAAAAATCTACTGGTATTTAGGTATCGGTAGTAACATCAGTTTACGACATTATATAAATGTACCGCATCAAGTAAAATACTTTGATCCCAATGCGTACCTTTGAAATGTAGATGCCACATGAATTCTCTCGCCCGCCACGAATATTGAAACCAAGCTGGAATATTAAATGTTTATAAAAGTTAATCTTTATTTGTTCTGTTAGGATGATTACCATGGGTCCTGTTACGATGACAGTTTTGATTTGGGTGGGTATGGCGAGTAAAGTAAAGAGCTTTAAAACATACGAAAGCTGTATACCAACTAATGTTGTCGGTTTAGCCTTACTCAACATGGGGATGATAAGTAACTTACAAAATTTGATAGATGAAATTCACATTAACATCTTCCGGTGGACTGTCAAATAATCGAATTCTACGCAACTTGAATCGGACTCTTCTGGCTTAACATACTCTATTCGATTGCAAGACAAGGCTTGTGTACAAGCATCAATCATGATGCATGTGCTTACCGGGTCATTATTCTTGTTCCTCTGTAATTCAATAGACCTCGGTAAAAATCTTACAAGGTCATTGTCGTAGTTCGGGTTATCCCTTCTCTGAAAATATTAATGTACAAGAGGTGATTAGATTTATTCTACTCGTCATGGGCACAGGGGGTGACTCCAGTGTATTCAAAACAGAATCTTAAAGTGTTGTTTGCTGGTCTCTGTTATGGAGGAGTCAGCTGATACTGTGCATTGGTGGTGTGGAATTCCTAGACAAGGTATCAGGGGACAGAAAATGCTATTGAGTGAGTGAGTGAGTAATAGGTGTTTAACGCCATTTCGACAGCTAAGGTCATATTCACAGCGAGAACTACATTACACAATTTCACAGAGGAATGTGCCAGTGCCCGCGCATATGTGCACCACACACATCCGAGGGGATAGGAAAGAGGAGAAATAGACCCTTTTAAGTGGGCTAGGGAAGCCCGAGAAAATGCTATTGTCTGCAATGTCCTCTAAGTTAACAAAGTTATAAGAGCCCATATCATAGAGATAAGATAACTGGAATATCTAAGGCAGTGGTGAAGAGAATGTTAGGCTTATGTATGGCTGTTCTTTAATACTACTGTAACGGTTCGTATTGACTATATATGTTGGGTGGCTCTTTGTCTCGCTTAACTCTAGAGGTACCAATACAACACGAGTAGTCTGGTTGGGCAAAGCCCTGGAAACTTCCCACCTGTTTGGGTAGGCTTTATTAAGAGAAGATCACGTCTGGACTGGACTAGGTCCAGTCCTCTTTTGCGGTTCGTCCGGCTCCTTAGTATGAGCTGGATGCGAGGCATGGTGCTGCCCCCTCTTGTACCAAACGGGTATTGCAAAGCGACACCTGGTTGGCATAGAAGGAACGAGCACCTCACGAACACATCTCTCGGATGAGGCGCACTAATATATACACGACGATGCCGGCCCCTACACCACCCCCCCTAGACTTTACCTAGGGTAGGTGTTGCAATAGACCTATTGTTTAATATGATATGATATGTAGGTAAGTCTATTATTAAATGTTATATGTAGATTATATGACATTAAAGGGGCATTATGAATAATATGTACATAATAATAGGCATCGTGATATATAACCCGAAGTAACTAATAATATCAAAAATAGGAGGTGGTGCCTTATGCACCATCAACCTATGGTGAGATGGTAAAGTAACAATGTTACATGGTTATTATAGTTTTAAACGACGTGATAAATTAAGTGTTTTAAACATATATTGTAGTGTGGTATAAACATAGTATATACAATATAGATATAATAGACCCGAGAGGTGGGGTAACCCGAATTTTTTTTTTTTTTTTTGAGTTTAGGGAGTGGTCATTATTTATCAACAGGGGGGGAGGGTGGGTTTGAGGGGGGGGCGTAAAATTTTCAGACCCCTCCCGAGGGGGGGGCTAAAAAAATTTTGACCCCTCTTGAGGGGGGGGCTAAAAAAATTCACCCTCTTTATAGCAAAAAAGCCCGCGCGCAACTATAGATCAAAGAGGGGCGCAAAAACTCTCCGCGCCTCCGGCGCGGGGGGGCGCAAAAAATTTTGACTGCCGTCGAGGGGGGGGGCGTAAAAAATTTCCGCGCATCGGCGCGAAAACCCACCACCCCCCCTGTTGATAAATAATGACCACTCCCTTAGTTATAAAAATAAATAATAGTATACATACATATAATGATATATGGAATTAAGAGGTGTCCTACCGGGGTAGTAGGATGACCCTTACAATGAAACCAAACTTCCGGCGAACCTGGAATGACTGGTTTCTGCAGCTCCATTCAGCGACGTACGAGTGGTGGCAAGCCACGTTGCTGTGTGTAGTGCCCTGGTTAGGATGTGAAGATGGAGCCCCCTTTAGGATGGTAATCCACAAATGGTTCGGGTAGCGTCCATCTTAGCTGCAGTTTCTTATTCCAGTCCGTCGGATCCGGGTAGTCCTCCGAGAAAAATAAATCTCTGGCATACAGTATGCCTTTACCCTCGTGTACTAAAAAATGAAGCAGCCAGCAGACGGACACTTACAAGTCCTCGGACTCATCGTCAGTGTCCATCTCAGCTGGCTCCGGGTTGGGTTCGGGAGTCAAGCTGCTGCTACCCACAGAGAGAAGCTTAAGGGCATCGGTGCTCGGGTCACTGAGTAGACTCAGAGCACCCATGCCTTCAGACGGGCTGTCCCCCACTGCCTCGGCTCCAGCATCCGAAGGGATGGCCAAAGACGATGCGGTGCCGTCCCAGTCATCCAGGTGCTTGCCGAAGCAGAGGAAGAACTTTAGTTCCGCCTCTTTGTACCTGTTGATGTACTTTAAGTTCTCAGCAGCGTGGAACTCCTTAAGCTTTTCAGCTTCCCTCTGTTTCTCCTTGCAGGATTTGTAGGCCTCCTCGACCCGCTTTATCTCCTGCTCTTTTATCTTGTCTTCCTCCCTCCTTTGGATCTCATAGACCAGATTGAAGGTGGCTTCAATCATGTCTCGCCAGTAGTCAATCGACCTCTGGCAATGCAGGGACTGCCATTCGCCCATCAGATCGTTCTGGATCTGGCAGGTACGTTCGTCTCGATGATCGACGAATGTCTCCGGATCCTGAAGACCCGCCAGGGTACTGGCCACTAACCCCATGCGGGGACTGAGGGCCCACAGATGAGGCAGCAGCTGGTACTAGTGCCGGCGATGGCACAATAACAGGCGGAGTGCCTGCGCTAGGGACTGCAGAGCCCTCAACCATAGTCCCTCCCCTTCCTCGGCCATAGCCGGGGAGTGGTCGGGTGGACTCGCATCCACCACGGCCTCTACCCCGAGCTTTCTGTTGGCCCGAGGATGTCAGGACCTGTGATTCGGGCCCTGCGGGTCCCATGGCAGGGAACTTCGCCTCATAAGCCTGGCGCCGCTTCTCGGATGACTCCTCTCCAACCCACCAAGCACTGTGGCCGGATTTAGACCCGAAGAAGGTAGCCCAGTCCTCCTGGCTCCCCGTGTCTACACCCGGAGGGCACTGTGCACTGGCAGTGAGGCCAGGTGGTGGTGGTACTGCCTGGCTAGCCACCTGAAGGGTCTGGTTGCCAGGCATATCCAAAGCCAAGACCTATTGTCCCGACTGGCGGCGATCAGCTGGGTTGGCTGGTCTGGTCTGATCCTTATTGCCAGCGGGGCTTACGGATCGGTCTGCTCGGGTTCTTTTGGTGGATGTGGCTGAAGACTGTGCCCCAGCTGCTCCCTTCAAACGAGCCTGCTTGTCTTTTTCTCTTTTGTTGTCCCCCCGCCACTTCTTAAGCCTCAGATGTCCCTCGGTGGGCAACTGGAACTTAGAACCGGGGGGGTTCACGGCAAAGTAAGTGGTAATGTTACCACTCTTCCAAGCGCAGAACTCAGGTTCAAACACCAGCTGTCTCACCTTGCTGGGTGTCATCTGGGCCCACTTCGCCAGGAGCTTACTAAAGCACCTCATTGCACACTTCCGTGTCTTCTCCAGGCCGGTACCATATATCTTTGTCTGAGATGTTACCAGCCGCCTCCGGTATGTTGGCGCCTGGCTCCTCCTCAGACTTCGACCTCTCAATCGCTATCCGAAGGTCCTCGTCCTCGAGATCAGACTTGGTCAACGGTCCCTTCGGTGTAGGCTTACGAACCAACTTTTTGGTCCCACCGACGAGTGGGTGATGGTAGAGTCGGTGTCCATGTCAGACTCCAACTCCCTTAGCTGTGTTGCCCTCCGGGTAATCCCTTCGGACAGCAGGACAGCTCGTGCCAGATCCTCGTCAATCATCATGGCTCCTGCCAACCGTTTATAGTTGCGGAGCCATGACACTGGCATACTCTTGGCCAACTCGTCAGAACACGAGTCTATCACCAGTGATTTGAAATCGTCTGGGATAGACTCCAGTTCACCAGGCACCTCGGCCAGCGGACAGTATCCAAACATGGATGGGTGCATGGGTATGTCGGTACACCACCTCGTGTAGACTATATCTTCGGCCTCGTCTACATGGGCGAGGCGTTGGATTCTAGTCTTGAATCCCGGGGGATACAACGGTATGTCCAAGACATCCGCATCGAGTTCCGTCGGGTTGGAAGGGTTTGCCGAACCTGATGCTGTAGGTACTGGACCCAGGTTTGGTGGAGGAGGCATCCGCTCCCTGTCTGTTGCTGCTGTCGACATAGCAGCGAGGCAGTTGGCGGCTTCTTCCACTTCTGTCTCCTGTCCGAGGCCAGCATTAGAGGAATCCATGGTTTCCAACACCCGAGACGCCGCCATTGGGGCCTCGTCTTCACCCAACTCAATGTTTGCGCTTTAACGCACAGCGTCAATCGTCCCCTGTGCCATTACGGCGAAACAATCTTCTAATTAGAAATTGGCAGTAATAACGAAGGATTCGTCCAACAAAAACAGTAGAAGGAGCTCAACTATGAGCTACCGGAGGGCGCAAAATAACTGGAACGAAATCAATGGCGTCTGACCACCACGATTCTGCCCTAGTTATGACCAATATGGCGTCATACCTCTCGTCTCGCGAGATCCCGCTGCGAGCTATCTGGTGACCTAGTTCCGTGCCTTCCCGCCACACCCGTGGCGCTCTCTAGTGGAATAGAATCGGACTAAGGTTCAGCTCGGTATAGGAGACGCATGTTACTACCGGGGTGCTATCATCTGGAGCTTGGTGGTATATACATCGCTATAAAGCGAATGTACTGGTTAATCCGACCACCACTCACATGATACGGCTACCCAGGGAACATAATTATGTTCGACGCCCCAGCCGCAATACATAAGTTATTCGCCTACGGCGAACTACACACAGTTGCTCGTTGTGTACTGAGTTAGGTAATGGCAGACCTCAACCGAGGACTGCGTCTGAGGCCTTGGGTCAGCATTTTATTTCTCCTGGCATTACATACGGCCTTCTCCGGGTCCCGCGCAGCCACAATCATCACTGTCGACTCAGAGATGATGCACACAATCTTAAACGGACCCTCCCAAGGCGTTATGAGCTTCAGCCGTTCGAGTGGCTCGTAATACCTTAGTACCTTGTCCCCTACATTAAACGTATCATTCTTGCATTGGTGTCATACCCCACCTTCTGCCATTTAGCACTCTTCAGTAGTTCTTTACGAACTGCTTCGTATGCATGCTTAAATCTATCCTGAAGCGACTCCACAAACAACACATTGCAAGGAGCCTCCGGGTCGAGTCCAACCACTCCGTATACCAAGTCAGCGGACATAATTATGTCCTCGCCGAACACCAAGAGGTTTGGGGTACAATTAGTGGATGAATGGACGGTGTTGTTGTAGGCGTGTACTACAAACTCGCACTGTTCGTCCCAATCTTCCTGGTGGCTATTAACCAGGGGCTTCAGGACAAAGTCCTATTGAACCTCTCTACCTGGCCATCCGATTGTGGTCGGTATGGGTTGGTTCGGGTCTTACATATTGCCAAGTAATGGCACTTTTCCTGCCATAACTCTGACTCGAACTCTCTGCCTTGGTCACTGTGCATCATGAGGGGTACACCCAAATGTAGCACCCAGCCTTTTACAAATGCCTCGGCACATGTAGCGTCCTTGTGATTCGGAAGAGGAAACAGTATAGTAGTCGGTTACAACCATCATACAAGTATTCTCTCTAGGCGTCATTTTAAATCCACTGATGATGTCAATTGCTACCCGAGCAAATCTGACACCAAACAATTCCTGGGTCAAGGGTAGCTTGCCCAGGCAGGGTCCTGGCTTGTTTTTACAACAATCAGGGCAAGTCGCAATCCACTGAAGTAGGTCGCCCCTCATCCCTGGCCAGTAACATCGTCTTTGCAGACATTCTATGGACCGTTTCTTCCCAAAATGGCCACTCGTTTGGTGTCCGTGACAATAATACATGATATCCCTTCTCATTGAGATGGGAATCACTATTTGCAACAGCTTATTGCCTGTGGAAGTGGTCTTCCACCTGCACAATATGCCACCTCGGATCTCTAGCTCGGTCCACTGAGCTATTAATCACCTCGTTTCTCTGTCTTCCAGAGATAACATTGGCCTTACTGGCTTAATACCTTTCCGTAAGTATTCCAAGATGCCTGCAGTGGTGGGATCCGACTGCTGAAACTTCTTGATGGTCTCCGGGGACCAATTGAGATAGCTACATACAGCCTCCTCCCAGGGGATACGGGGGGGGGGGTGGTATAGTTATGTACCAACCCAGCGACCACAGCATTGTGGGCCCCACAGTCATCACAAGTGGCATTTTGGCACTTTCGGACTGGTTGTCTCGATAAGGCATCCGCATTTATATGCTTTTCACCCGGGCGGTGCTCAATCTGTTTGTGCTCTAATCCAAATTCGGATAGGTGATCTAACCATCTTCCAATCATCCCCTCGGTGTCTTTAAAATTAAGAAGCCACCTCAGAGACGAATGGTCGGTACGCAAAGTAAAGTCAGTTTCCTAGAGGAAGTGCTTATACTTCTTCAAATGTATATACACCACTACTGCGAGGAGTTCTCTTTTAGTGGTACAATAATTACCCTGTGTTTTGCTTAGCTTGTTGCTAGCAAATGCCAATGGGACTTTGACTCCATTCTGGACCTGAGAGAGTGCAGCCCCTATAGCATTATTGTTGCATCGTTATCTAGTATGAAATGTCCCTCGGGAGTGGGATATTTTAGTACCGGTGTGTTTCTAAACAAATCTTTATTTTATTAAAAGATTCTTCCTGCTCGCTGGTCCATGGGAAGGGTTCCCGGGCCCTGCCCGGTGTCCAATGAGCTAGGCATTGCATGGGAAAACTTACACGAGAGTAATTCGGTATGAAATCACGGTAATATGAGCAAAATCCTAAAAATGATCTAACCTCCTTAGCACTCGTGGGTCTTTCCCAATTCTCTACTGCCTCAAGCTTCTCCGGATTTGCACTCACCCCGTTAGGGGTTATTATCCTTCCCAAGTATGTAATTGTTTTCTTAAACAGATTACTTTTTTTAGGCTTGAGTTTTAAGCCATTGCTAAGAATCCTATCCAAGACCAGCTGTAGATTCGCGTGGCACTCCTGGAATGACCTCCCGAATACGACAACATCATCCAAGTAAACCAAACACTTCTTCCACAGTAAGTCACTGAGTAGGGATTCCATAATGGCCTCGAACGTAGCTGGTGCATTACACAATCCGAACGGCAAGACATTATACTCGAATAGTCCCAAATGGCTAGAGAATTTCAGTTTTCTTTATGTCTTTGGGATGCATCGGTATTTGCCAATACCCGGATTGTAGATCCAGGGTGCAGAACCATTGGTTCCCACCCAAGCTATCTAAGGTCTCGTCTATCCTTGGTAGAGGATACGAGTTCTTCTTCGTCATACTGTTTAGTTTCCGGTAGTCGACACAGAAACGGATTGTACCGTCTTTCTTTGTGGTCATACAAACAGGGCTGGACCAGGGGCTCGAGCTCGGCACGATTGCCCCTAGCTCCACCTGTTTTCGTATTTCCTGTTCACATATTAACTTCTTCTTAAGAGGAAGTCTACGATACGGTATTTTAAAAGGTCTTTCGTCACCCACATCAATAGTGTGCAAAACCTTATCGGTTCTACCTACGGGTCCTCCCTCCCTACTGAAAGCATTCTCATACCTTCGAAGGAGATCCCCTAGGTGCAGTTTATGCTCCGTACTCTGTAAATCTGATTTATCAATCAGTTTCTGAAATTCTTCATCCAAGGGATGCTTACTAACGGGGTTTAATGGTTTATTAAACTTGGCCTCGGCGACGTGTTCCACTGAACTCATCACCCCTACGCCATCACCACGTTTCAAATAAATCACTGAACCACTTCAGTTAGTCATGGGTAGTACAGTCCATGCTGCATTCGCCACCAACGTATCCACTGAGTCCAACCCGATGCTCGATAAGTGTAACGTATCGGGTTTAAAGACTCCTATCTCACCCTTCTGGGCCATTGATCCGCCGCAATGGATGTCACAAGTAGTACCCGGAGGGATTTTCACCGTATGAATAACCAAAGCTACTGAAGACACCTGTCTCAACACGCATTGTACATGCAAGCCATAGGGGTTCCGGATACTCATCGTCCCGTCCCTTGGATCCAACATGGCCCCGTATAGGCTTGCAAAATCCAGACCAAGGATTCCATCGTCACTAACCTCTGCTATAATGGGCGAAAGAATGAATTCTTTGCCTCCTATACGGATAGGCATAAAAGTCCTCCCAAAAGTTCTCATACTGCTTCCGTCGGCCGTGCAAGCATTTTCCCCCGTTTTGAGGTTCTCATGGCTGCTGGCCACTGAGTCGAAGAATCTTTTGGACACACAGGAATGGCTAGCTCCAGTATCCACTAAGAATTCTCCGACCCGGCCTTCCACAGTTACGGGTATATACCACCGTCTCCCTCCCAATGGGGATGGGTTACTGGTAAACTGATGAAAGTCTCTCGAATCACCAAGATTCAATCTGAGTCCTCTTAAAAACTCGGATGACTTGGGGGAAGGCGTGTCCCACACACAAGGATCAACTCATTGATCCATCCTTCCTCTCCCCTAGTGCGGCCACTCGCCATGTAGTCACCTCCAACATACACATTGGCACTAGGGTCCCTGGCCCCGGTCCGAATGCTGGGGTGCGCACCCACAGTCACCCAACCTACAGTTAATTTTGATCTGAAATCTTCCACCGGATCACCCCCAGTAGCCTTTTGGCATTCGTTTCTTGTTGGGGTCATACCCAATGCCGTGGATACAACCCCCTCTAATTTCCCACTACGTCATCGGCTTCGGCTTCATAGTAAGCCGCCATTACTGGCTTTGTAGCAGTACATTCTGACGAATAGTGCCCCATTTTCTGGCACCTAAAACATTTAACAGTTCGGCGATCCACTCTGGGTCTCGACCGACTGGATTGCAGTGCATCAGTAATCTTTTTACACATCTCTTCCATTATCCACTCATTTTAGAAGTGCTCTCGGCAGGCTTATGCGCCTTGCCAGTGGATCTGGGAGTACCTTTAGTCTCGGGTGCTGGTTTAGCATCCTTCGACTTATTTCCTACCGGAAGTGTTCTTTCTCAGTTGCATCACGCAGAAGGTACCATCCTCCTGCTCGATGTCGATCAACTCAAAGTCATCCGAGGTACTAATGTCCTCGGGACGATGCATAGCAGCTGCTACCGGAGTCGGTCCTGTTACATTTGGAACGTCCCCGGCTAACATAGTATGTTTCTTCACGGCCATGTCTATTCCATTGAATATGCCGTGCAGAGTAGACCCTTCTTTCCAAGCATCTCTTGCAGCTATCTGCTCGTCTCGGTCTCTTAGCCCCTTGACAAATTGGGTGATCAAATTGTCCATATACCAGTCCTGGTTTTCTGTTCCGGGTCTGGCCTTACTCAAAAGGGCATGGAGTTCCATCCCATACGCTCTAAAAGCTTCTGTAGGCTTCTGGGTACGTTTCCTAAAACGCACCATCGGGTCCTCCTTGACCATATTACACAACAGTCCACTAGCAGATTCAACCAGCTGCTCAAAACTTCCAGCGAGGCCATACCAGGTCCGCCATTGCTCTACAGCCATGCGACCCGGGCCACCTTTTAGGCACATCACCAGATGTGGCTTGGCCTCGTATGGGGTCAACCCAATACAGTTCATCACATCGATGAAATCTTCAAACCATTCCTTCCATGGCCGAGTACCGTCGTATTCCTTTGGAATGACGGCTACCCTTCTGGCTGAGTTGTGAGCATACATCAGTCTACTACACTGCTGCTTGCTCCATTCAATCACCTTGGTTTCATTCAAGGTTCGATTGCCTCCTAACCCACCGAAACTGCCATTGTTTGGCGGTGGTGGTGATTGGCTGTGATTCCACTGTGACCAATTGGGTCCAGTATAACCTCCACCACCAGCATTGGGGTTGGTACCCGAAGTACCATTACCCACCTAGCTGCTCGCATTGGCAGACCCGGCCTGACCACCAGCATTCGGCATGTAACCTGCCTGACCATGCTGGCTACCCCCCTGTGCATTTTGTGGATTGCCTGGGTTACCAGCATACAATCCGACATTTTCTGTCTGGTCCACATTTATGTGGAATCCGCTTGTTTCGGCACTTGTGTCGGAACAATTCCTTTGGACGAAGTCCGGGTCCAGGTTATGGACTTTCGGAACTTCCCTAATGCGAACTCTATTAGTCCAACCATTCTGATCTTGGGTCCTAACATAGCCCCCCCCCCTTGGTCAACATTCCGAGATGCATTATCGTTCACGAACGGATTATATGCACCTGTCGGATGCTTTCATGTTAAAAACAGCAGACGAAGTCACCCTGTTTAACCCTTTAGCATTCAGATACCCTAGGCACGGACCTGCTCCCTGAGTTTGTTTTCTGGTTGACCTAGATACCCCTAGTGTTCGTATTTCTGGTGACAGGGCTTGTTGGAGTTGAATAGATGAGTCCATCACTTACAGTGTGTTTTAACTAACTCAAAATGCACACACTTTACATGTCTATCCATCTCCATCTTCAGAGAGTACTCATGATGAATAATTTTCGTATGACTGAATAATTATCATCAAGTTGGATTCCAGGGGGAAAAGAGAGGGTGGCCAGATTTCTCTCCTCCACCAGTCACAAATTAATATGATTAAACATGTGTTAAATTTAGCTACATGTAGTACAGTTCAGAATAAGTCCCTTCCAGTGCTATTCAAGGTACCTAAACTATTTCATCCAGAGATATGTGTGTTCCCGTCTAAATTTAGGAATCTAACCTCTAGGTCTCTGAAACTTGGAACAAAAACGTGACCTCCCCCTCATCTTATCTCTCAAAGACACATAAATCAGACAGCTGGAAAGGTCATTATCAGTACCCTATCCCCATCAGTGATACCCAACACCATACCACATTCCTTTGGTCCCTTTAAGACGAGATCTCATGGGAAAAACAGGCAGCAAGTTTGAATGAATAGAACGGCCGTTTTTGGGCGGATTGAACACTGCAGAGGAGCCCCACACAGGCCGGATTTGGGCGGATTGAACAGCTGGGGGTGGGGCCATTTTTGGGCGGATTGAATGCTAAAGGGTTAACAACCTTTGGAGGTGGATTGGTCTGTTCCTTATCTTGCAAGTAGCTTTCCATAGCGGACTTGTTTAGGGTCAGGGTCACCATGTCAGTGGTCAGATTTCTCTGTTCCTCTCTTAACTGAGCGTTCTCGGACAAGATTTTAGACCAAATATTCTCATTGTCCTTGACCGCTCGGTTACGTTCTAATTGGGCGGCTTGCACCTCTTTCTTCAAAGTATCTTTTAATAAGCAATACCTCTCACTCTTTTCCTTCTGAGACCTTTGGTACTCAGTAGTTTCCCTACAGATATCATCTTGTTCTGAGACCAGTCTAGATTCCGTTTCGGCTTTACGAAGTTGAAGTCTTTTCAGCTTCTCTTCCATTGCGTTCAACTCGGATTGCAGTCTATTCACGTCCCGAGCCTTAGCGACTTCCTTGGCTCTAGCCTTCTCAATCGCTCTCCGCCTATTGGCTTCCTCCTTTTCCAGGTCAGCCAACTTACTTTCCCTCTCTTCTCTCATCCTGTGTCTTTAACTCTACCTGTTGGGCTAGAGACGACAACCGATACTTGAGGTCGGATTCCTTTAAAATCGCCTCTTGTTCTATAGAACGAAGCTTGTTTTTTTGTTCTCGGGTCTCTTCTTCTATTTTCTTCTGTGCAGCTATGAATTGTTCATGCTGCCTCTTAGCTTGCTGCTCTACCTGGTCCCTGGCTTATAAATAAGCCGAGGTTGACTTATATCCGGGACCTATTCGACGTCCGTGTCTAGACTAACGGCTCCCCCCGGATTAAATACGGAATCCGACAAGGCTTCGTCTAGGGATAGTCCCAAGGTATACATTTCCATTTTTCTCGGCAATGTATCTCGGGTAGTATCCTTCTGAGTCGAGGCGGATTCCATGGGGTCCTTACCATCCCCTTCATCATCGCTCTCGTGATCTGATGATGTCATTAAAGGTGTTTCCCGCCTTAATCGGGTAGACCCATGTACCCCTGTCCAGTAGGCATCTCCGTCCTTTGGATCGGACTTTGGGCCTTAGGGGTCTTTAGCGAACTAGCAGCGCCTGCCAGATGCCGGCTTCTAATTCGCGCCTACTAGTAATTAATTGAGACCAAACACTCAAGTCCAACCGGGCGGGTTTTACTAACCCGCTTAATACGCCAGTATCCGAAGCCACACGGCTAGGGGTACTCGGGTATAATTTAACGATCCCATCTCCTATAGTGGAGGGATTGTCCAATAGACCGGGTGTAGAGAAAACTCTCTGTACACCGTCCGGGTTATATATATACTGTTGACCCGGTTTCCAGTCTAACAGCAGATGCTGGGAGGTAATACCATCCTCTTTGAATTCCTCGAGCCCAGGGCTGGAGGAACTCGCCTCGGTTTTTCCGCACTGCACCAGTGTAACGGTTCGTATTGACTATATATGCTGGGTGGCTCTTTGGCTCACTTAACTCTATAGGTACCAACACAACATAAGTAGTTCGGGTTAGGCAAAGCCCTGGAAACTTCCCACCTGTTCAGGTAGGCTTTATTAAGAGAAGATCACGTCTGAACTGGACTAGGTTCAGTCCTCTTCTGGGGATCGTCCGGAGGAGCTGGAAGCGCGGCGTGGTGCTGCCCCCACTTGTACCAAACGGGTATTGCAAAGCGACACCTGGTTAGCATAGAAGGAATAAGCACCACACGAACACATCTCTCGGATGAGGCGCACTAATATATACACGAAGATGCCGGCCCCTACACTACATTACTTCTTTAATGTATCATATAATTTTGTATTATTGTGCTGTGTACGCAGGGTAAAGTTATTTAGTTCAGATGCATGGCGGATGCACTGCCTTGGTTGAGAATTCTTGATCTCACTGTGTTTTTTTCCCCACCTTGGCTTCTGGACATTCCAAAACCATGGTACCGTATATATTCATCTGTGACTAACTTGTAGGCACTTACCTATTTTTCAAAACTTTATTCTTTTGATTTTATCCATTTAGAAATGGAAAGAGCTAATAAAAAGAAGTGGATTTGCCTTTTAAATGAAGTCTTTATGTCAATTTAAAGGGAAATTATGACTGGCCAAAAATATCAAATCGAACTCATAATTCTGCCATCAGTGTTGCCAAAAAAAAGCCGGCACAAGCTGGCGTAGAATGTAAAGGGCCTTGGGATGCAGGCCAGTATGATCTGAGCTTTCTAATGGCGAAAGAATTTTTCAAGTCAGTCAATTAGAAGCAAAGATACAGCTGTTTATGTATAATCATTTATAATACAGTTTATACCATTGCCTTACCATGTCAATATTCATATGGCCTGCGTGATAGGAAAATGGCCTGTGTAAGATGCTCGGACGCAGGCCATGTTGGCCTGCGTCGAGAAAAAGTGTTCGGCAACACTGTGCCATAGTTAAGAGTTTAAGTAGGATCCAAATTTGTGATCAAGCAAGTTGAATACAGGAGAATGTAGTTCAGTTATATCACTATTTTTGATGATTTTCTTTTTTGAGATGCAAGATAATGCCTAATATTATGGACATTGATGCATATTATCTCTGTAAAATAATTCAAATTGTTTATTTAGATTCAAATTTTCCCCCATTTTAGTGGTCAACGAGAATCACCGCAGAATTGTAGGGTCCTCTCTGAGAGCTTTGACCAGTCATTATTTCCCTTTGAATTGACATAAAGACTTCATTCAAAAAGCAAATCTCCTTCTTTTAATCATACCTATCCATTGCACAACAGATAGAATGCATGAGATAGAGTATTGGAAAACAGGTAACTCTCTAACATTGGTAAGCTTGAGCAAGTCTCTGAGTGAACGACACATCAAAATTTTGGGGCTGTCTGTCAAACATCCGGGGGCGATTTAAAAAAAAAAATCTAAACATTTACTAGACCATTTTTAGCTAGAGAAAGCATGCAAACCATTCA
Source organism: Acholoe squamosa (assembly GCA_949317995.1). Classification (NCBI taxonomy): domain Eukaryota; kingdom Metazoa; phylum Annelida; class Polychaeta; order Phyllodocida; family Polynoidae; genus Acholoe; species Acholoe squamosa. Next base: position 15,165,860 of record OX439042.1, read on the forward strand.
TTTTTATGTGCTATGCCATCTTTATATCATAAAATGCTTTTGAAATTTTGGTTCAACTCAAGTGTGGAGAATGGCTTTGTTCTCTGTACCTGATCTTATATTAAAGATATAAAACCCCAACCAACCATAGGGGGATGGGCATACATACCCAATAGAAGAGTAGTTCAACAAAAAATCTAGAACCATTAGATTCTGTTACTGGAATATACATGGACTTGGTGATAAACTAACATCCCCCCATGTTCAAGACTTAATCTCTAGTCAAGACATTTTTATTTTCAGTGAGATCTGGAAAGGTCCAGACTTTAATGCAAATACCTTAGGTTATAAATATACTCAAGTATCACACTCATACATACACCCAAATGCTAAAAGACACTTTGGAGGTATAGGTATACTGATATCAAAGGTCATAGACAAGGGTGTTAAGGTTGAGAATCAGTGTGATTTTCTTGTATGGATTTGACTAGATGCAAAATTTTTCAGCCTTGAGAGAGATTTGTTGATAGGTGCTGTTTATATCCCTCCAGAAGGTTCCTCATACATTGCTGAAAATGACAACTACATGTATTTTGATATAATATCTAAACAACTTAGTGCTGCTGATAAGCAAAATGCTGATCTAGTCTTATGTGGTGATCTTAATGCCAGAACTGCCTCCATGCATGACTTATGTGCTGAAACCTATGATGTATGCAAGGATGTGATACCTGAGCACAGAATATCAAAAGACCTGGTGATAAATGATAATGGAAAAGAATTGATCCAATTATGCAAGGACACAGAAATGATCATACTAAATGGTAGAGTAGGTAATACTGCAAATACTAGTGCCTTTACATGCTATAGAGCTAATGGTCAGAGTGTAGTTGATTATGTTTCATGTAAGGCCGAATCAGCTGTGATTATAGAGGGGATGGAAATCCTAAACCTTCTCCCTGATTCAGACCATACACCTGTGACATTTAGTATTAAGGGTGCTGTTGTAAAACCTAAGACAGGTACAGATACTGGTAACAAACATATGAAATACAAGTGGGATCCGACAAGGATAGAGACATATAAAGAAAACTTTAAGAGTACAGAATGTGAGGTTGTCAAGGAAGATATACTCTGCTTAGCTACAAATGATATTATTGACATGGAGCAAATAACTGAGCTATACTATAAAAATTTTGATATTGCTAGTCCTTTGGATAAAAGTGCACCTAGATCACTCTCTACATTCCCTTGTAACAAATGGTATAATGATGAATGTCGTAATGCAAAGAAAGATGCTCATGAGTTCAGTAAGTCACATGACTTGCAAGTGGAAGAGAACAAAATAAGATTTGGAGTACTGAAAAGAAACTGTGGTGAGGTGATTCAAAAGGCTAAAGGACAGGCAAAAAGTAAATCATTTCAAGAACTCGAAACGATGTTAGAAAGTCATAACAGTAACCAGTGTTGGAAGATCTGGGGCAACTATAAGCAGAAGACTAGTCACAATGATATACCCCTCGTTAAATTTGTGAACTGATTTGAACTTCAGCAGACCCCCCCACATACTGAATATTTTGACTATAATTACATGACAAATATAGAAAATACAGTATTCAAATATTATTTTAAATAAGACTCAGACATACTGGATGAGACTGTGGAATCTCTATTAGACTCTACTTTTACACAGCAGGAGATCAAGTATGCTATTAGACAAATTAAGACCAACAAAGCTGTTGGTACTGATGGAATTCCCTCTGAATTTCTAAAACATGGTGGAGAAAATTTAGTGCATGTCCTACATGCTATTTTCAACTGTATCCTTCTGACTGGCAACTTTTCCCGTCACTGGGCAGAGGGTATTATCAGTCCACTACACAAAAAACGTGACCGCGATAACCCTGAGAACTACAGGAAGATAACATTCATGAGTAGCACCTGTAAACTTTTTGAAATGCTTTTAAATAACAGACTGAAATTTTATAATGAGATGCTTGGGCTAGATGATCCACTGCAGTCTGGGTTTGTAGATAATGGAAGGACATCAGACAATCTATTCATACTATACTCTGCCATAAATATAGCTAAAGCAGCAAATAAGCCATTGTACTGCTGTTTTATCGACTTTACAAAAGCCTTTGACTTTATCAATAGGAAGGCACTGTTCTACAAATTGATATAAAATAAAGTAAAAGGGAAATCTCTCAGGGTTCTTATGTATCTGTTTGAAAAAGCTCAATCCCGAGTAAGAGTAAACAAAGTCTTAAGTGTATATGGTGTCTTACAAGGTGGAGTCCTTAGTCCAAAACTTTTTAACTATTTAATGAAAAAGGAAAATGTCAAACACAAACATTCAACTATGGTAATGAAGCTATGGTTAAAGTTACTAGATACAAATACCTAGGGTTCACATAAGTGTCAGACCGCAAAGATATTTTTCAGAATGTTTATAAAGACCGTGCCTCCAAGGGACAGAAATCAGTCTATGAAGCATATTCTAGCTGTTCGGTACACATTGGTAGACCAAAGCCTCAAACTGCACTAAAGTTGTTTGACAGTCAGGTAAAACCATGCATTGATTATGGATGTGAAATGTGGGGTTTGAATAAGGGGCAGGAGATTGATAAACTAGAAGTAATACAACTGAGGTACTTAAAATCTATGCTTGGAATATGGAAGCAAACAACTTCTGCTGCAGTATATATATGCTGATACAGGTAGGGTTCCTCTAAGGGCTCATTGGGAGGTACAGGCTATAAAGTACTGGGAAAGAATCTCAATCTTTCAGATTCACACATTCTCAAGAAGTGTTACCTAAGTCTAAAAAAATCTGGATGCGGCGAACCAAACTAATTGGTGCAGCCTTGTTAAAAATCTTCTTGGGTTACTTGGTGAGACATAAGGCTCTGTGGGATGCACAGGGTGCCCTAAAAAACCATAAGGCAGTGAATGCACTAGTTGAAGCCATGTATGGAAGACATAAAACTGATATCATGAATGAAATAAATGTATCACAAGAAGGAAAAAAACTAAGAACTTATAGGACGTTCAAATCAGATTTCCGATTAGAACATTATCTCCTCTGTATCAATAACTGTAGTGTAAGTACAGATATGCCTTGGCACAACTTCGTATGAGCTCGCATAATTTAGGTATAGAGACTGGGCAGCACGCCAAGCCACCCAAACCACCCAATGAGAGAATATGCATGTATTGCAATAGTGGATTAATTGATGATGAGATACATTTCCTTATAAGGTGCAGTCTCCACAATGAACATAGAAAGATATTAGAAGAGACCATCAATAGTAAAATCAGTAACTATGTAAACATGTCTGACATGGATAAATTTATAAATATTATGAAGACACCAGAACAGGATGTCCTAAATGCATTGGGTAAATATATACATACTGCTTTCAAACAAAGACATATGTGAGGATGTTGATGTACTTGTGTTAACATGTTTTTCTATGTACAATTAATGGATGATGTGCAACTAAAATGTTAGCCCAAATGGGTATGTATGCCTTGGACCTTTATCTGTGTACGCCTGTATATATGTTTTCCTAGTCACCTAAGATCTGTGTGTGTAGTGTATTAGGCATGTATCATGTAGAGTAGTCAGTCGATCTAGATATTTTTTTCTATGAACCATTTCCTGTATGACACATAAGTCAGAAATGACTTCATTTAGTTGTCAATAAAGATGATTATTATTATTATTATTATTATTATTATTATTATTATTATTATTATTATTATTATTACCGTAATCTCTCGCGTAGAAGACGCGCTGCGCGTATAGGACGTACCCCCTTCTTGGGAGGAGGATTTTCGCATAAAAGACGCACCTCTTAGGTACCAAATTTGTAAATTCAGTACATTTCTATAGTAAAATTACCCCTCGTATAAGACGCACCCCCAACTTGAAGAGATCTTACAAGACGCACAAGGCATTTGTTTGGCGTAGAGGACGCGTCTTATATGCGGGAGATTACGGTATTATTATTATTATTATTATAATTATCATTATTATTATCATTATTATTAAAAATATACATCCAATAGATCTCTTCAAGCCCTTTAAAATGGTACCTTGGTTGTACTGATACTCCTATAAATACCTTCAAAATCAATTTGGAAAGACAAGTGAGGTTACAGCTGTGCATGATCACAGTTTTCACACCTGCACTGGCAGACCCGCACACAGCAGATAGGTCAGTGCCTAGACTAAGGGAGTGGTCTTTATTCCGTCTTTATCTATATCAGGCTATTGAGGTTTCCCATAATACATTCTGTTCATGGAGGTTTCCTGTTAATTACCATAATTAGGTCAGTCACGTGACCAATGCCATTGGTCAGAGCAGGTCACGTGACTGACCTATTTATGGTAATTAACAGGAAACCTCCACAAACAGAGTGTATTATGGGAAACCTCAATAGCCTGAATCAACAGAGGGCGGAGGCGCGGAAGATTTTTATGCCCCTCTTTGATCTATAGTAGCGGGCTGGCTTTTTTGCTAAAAAGTGGCCAAATGTTTACGCCACCCTCAAGATGGGATCAAATGCTTTTACACCTAACCCTCAGGAGTGATCAAAAGTTTTTTATGCCCCCCACCCAACCCGCTGGGCCACCACCCCTTGTTGGACAAAAAAATGTGTGTTTCAGGTAACATGTTGAAAAAAAGTTAAGTAGGGTAGGTCAGGTTTTTTTGCAATTTTTTTTTTAAACTAGATTTGTGACGAGTCCCGATGTCTCCTGCCCGGGCTGAGCAACGGCGATTCAGGGATGACTAAATTCACTGAAACTTGGGTGCCAATCAACTAACTAGACACAGGCCCTTAGAATAGGAATAACACCCTGCACCCACTCCCGCGAGTCCCTATCTGTCACCATAGTAAAGCAATCAAAATGATTTTCTATTTTAGGGCTCTTTTCCAATGTCAACATTAACTACCAAGGGTAAAAATGTACCAAGGATAAAAATAATCAAGGAATCAGAATTTGTGGCTCATTTTACCTTAGATCCAGTCATTGATTTACTATCTTATCAGTTCTCAAAGGGTATTGGTGTGCACAGACTGTAATTTCTATAAAACCTTGAAATTTAAAATGCTGATATTTTTGTTAATTCTTGGACAATTTTTACATTTGAGACCTCTATTTAAAGCTTAAGACATTATCAGTTACCATAGAGGGAGAAAGTATCAAAATATCTTGACAGATTGTATATATTTCAGAAGAGTTTTGAATTAAACCCGAAAATATTAAAACTAAATACTTGTGTAACTTTTTTAAACTTATATGGGATAACCACAAAAGTATGTACTTTTAGGATCTTTAATCAGCTATTTATTATCTATTAGCCCAAAGCTAAAGAGTATAGGAGAGTTGAGTAAAAAATCCAAGAATTTCAGGTCTGCTTATCACACTGCCATTTAGAAAATTTTGACCTTCCAACATGATCTATAATACTTATCTTAGTTCCTTTTGATGCAAAATATAGCCCATTAATTCCCAAACTGTTGTGCTTAGGCCACACCAAATAAAAAAATTTGTCTATGGATTTTCATTTTGAGAATATGGTGTGGGAGGGCGAAATTTTTATTTTTATTTTCTAGAAATTAATTATTGTCTATGGATTCTGAACATCATAAATATGGAGAGGGCGATTTTTTTTTTTTTTTTTTTTGCCATTGCATATTTATGCCTATCCAATGAGGGGTCTGCCATTCCTGTACCTTTATTATTAATCATATATTTATTGCTTGATCAAAAATAAAAAATAAAAAATAAAGAAAAACCCTGCAAATGAGGCGGGCGGGATCCATAGACATGTTATTTTTCAAATAAAAATAAAATTTTAATTTCTGAAAAACAGGGGCGGGAAATCCATAGACCAATCTTTTAATTTGGTGTGGCCTTACAGTGATGTAATTGGTTACCCTCTATGATGATTCAATCAAATTTAATTTGAGATTAAGTAAAACAAGGTCTGAAATGTGTGAGAACCAGTGCAGCCTGTGCACAGGCCACAGTGGGCAGGGACTGATAAGACCCACACTGGCTGGAAATCCACTGACACTGTGACAGAAAATATTATAGAAATTCCACATTCAATCCCTCATAACTTCTGTTCTAGTAGCATTTTAAAGACAATTTAAACACCATTAAATTACTCTAGTTGGCAGCTTCCCGGTGATCTAAAATTATCCGGGTAAATCCAAAATCAAAGTTTGGCATGTTTTCCCTACTTAGAGTGGTCATTTTTTAACAACGGGGGGGGGGGGGGTCGGTGAAATTCCGCGCGTGCGCGATGAAATTTTTCCGTCCCCCCCTCCAAGCCCAAGGGGTCTGAAATTTTTCCATCCCCCTTTTATTCTATAGTTGCGCACGGGCTTTTTTGCTGAAAAAGGGGCGAAATTTTTTGTCCCCCCTAAGAGGGGTCTGTGTATGTGTATTCACATTCAGTGACAACTGACCACGCCCACCCACCCGCATTGATGAGCAACTGAGCGATAATAGCCACATTTAATCGCATGGCCCAACTCTGATTGAGTGCAACTGAGACGAAACTAATATCTATAAGTCATTTACAAGGTGCGGTGGAATCCATGCTGGTGGAAGTTCATATGGAGGAAGTTCTGCTTGAAGAAGATCGTCTGAATTGTGGCGGACAGTCGACATTTTAACGCGGATACAGCGCGCACCTTGCGGAGACTGCCGGAAGTGAACCTTTATTTACGTTCCCAGAACCCCTCACTCTTCCTCTTTCCCAAATAAGTGGCCAACATGGCGGTCGGCAAGAATAAGCGATTGACGAAGGGAGGCAAGAAAGGATCAAAGAAGAAGATGTAAGCTAAAAATTGTTGCAGATTTGGATTGTTCAGATATTTTTCTTTATACGGTGTGAAAATGACGCTCGTGAATTTTCCAGGAGTTGTGATGGACATGGATGAAATTCGGCCTATGCCGCTTTCCAGCATGTCTGTCAGTCATGTTGTGAGTGGATTCTGACACTGTCAACACACTTGTAACCAATATTTTCTGTTTCCTTCAGTGTGGATCCTTTCTCCAAGAAGGATTGGTACGATGTTAAAGCCCCGTCAATGTTCAACATCCGCCAGATCGGCAAGACTCTGGTGTCGAGGACACAGGGAACAAGTAAGGCAGAATTGATGTTGTCATTCGTCTAGATTGTCAGTTGTTTTCATTCGGGTCTGTCATCGTGATCAGCGAAAGAGCCGGTCTGTCATCCCATGCATGGACTCGAAATGATTTAATTGCATGTGGCCTTAACCACATCAGTGTCTGCCAAGACAATGAATCTCTGTACAGTTAGCTTTGGGCAAGGCTTTGCCCAAAGCTAGCGAATTGCAATGGCTGAATGATTGCAAGTTGTGTATTGCACATGTCCTGTCCATGATGTTGAATGTCAACTTATATAAATAGGCATGGCAGCGGGTTAAAAATTGTTTTTCAAAAAATTCAAAAAACTAAATTTATCAATACTTTAGGATGCTAGAAATGCCAAAAGTGTGTTTTTATTAGGGCTTGATATGGGTTTGATAGCAAAATCCATCATGATGAGATGCTGTCTGGAACAGGCTTTTCACTGAGAATTGCCCTGAATCTGCCCGAACATGGGGTCCTGGCAAGAATCTAAAAAATTGAAAATGTCATCACAGAGCTATCTATCACCGGTCATAACAAAGCCCAACATTTTCCCTCTATGAATCAATTAGATTTATCTTCCTCATGTCAGTAGTTTTTGTACAAGAGGCGATTGTGTACAGGCTGTCAGAGGGAGTTTTCACAGAAAATGATAAAAAAGCACACTTGGCATCTTCAATATAAATGGTCATAAGTCAATGAATTGTCAATGGATTTTGATGCCGTTAGGTTTTCCTTGTAGGGAAAATATTATATTATCACATCATTGATTCATTTTAGATATTCTGTGACGTTTTCCTAATTTTGAAGACCATGAAAGTGGACATAGCTAAAATTTCAGGGTCAACCTTGCTCTACACCTTACTTTCCCACAAACACTGCCATGCACAAATCAATGAACATAAGACTGATTTATATAGAAAAATAATGACTTTCCATAACTTATATAGTGGCTAGAGAGTATCAGCAACTTTGTCAGTTTTTCAGCATGACCTAACTTTGAACCTCTGATATATATCATTGATAATTTGTTTTTACTAAAATTATAGCCTGATACTCAAACTAGAGGTGTTGTAGGCAATCATAGCATTTGGAATTATTCAAATATCTCTATAGGTTCTCCTTCAGGGTGGGGGCAAAGTTGACCATACCCAGACAGAAGAACTAGGGCAGAAATGGCTGCTACAGCAGGCACAGTGCCTGGTGCGCATTCTTCAGGACACTGCCATGCCTAATATAAAGTTAAGTTCTCAATCAGTGTGAGAAAAAAAAAAAACACTGCACTTTCAAATCTGCCCACACCAGAGGCATTTACTGATTAAGACTATTTTAGCGATTTACTGCACAAGAATGCATTCATAAGACTGATTCGCATGCAGCCCCAGCCCAGGCTGCCAGGCATGCAGCCCATGTTAAAACTGTATAGCTTATAAAATGGCTTGTGTCTGGATCATCTTGTCATCGATATTTCCTTCAAAAGTTGACTGTTTACTTTTATTTGGCAAATTTGTGGAGACATGAATTGTCATGCGCCAAGAGTCCCAGTGCTTCCAAGTTGCAGTGTGGCTGGGCCTTCTTTTTTTCTAGTACATATGAAAGTGTATCGATTGAAATTCATAATTCAGTTACACAGAACAATATCCGTGTATCAATCATGTATTGGGGAATATCCTTACATTTGTCTTCTTCGTTTGTCATAGAAATTGCCTCCGATGGACTGAAGGGCCGTGTGTTCGAGGTGTCTCTGGCTGACTTGCAGAACGATGAAGTTGCATTCCGCAAATTCAAGCTCGTCGCAGAAGAGGTCCAGGGACGCAACGTCCTCACCAACTTCCACGGCATGAACCTTACCACAGACAAACTGAGGTCTATGGTTAAGAAATGGCAAACCTTGATCGAGGCCAACGTCGATGTAAGGACCACAGACGGTTACCTGCTGCGTGTGTTCTGCATTGGATTCACAAAGAAGAGGCCAAACCAGATCAAGAAGACCTGCTACGCCCAGAGCACTAAGGTAATTAGAGGGTTTATGAGATACACATGTATGGGGCTTCCCTGGCCTAGCCCACTTAAAAGCATCTGTCTCCTCTTTCCTATCTCCTCGGATGTGTGTGGTGCACATATGCACGGGCACTGACACAGACACATTCCTCTGCAAAATTGTGTAATCTAGTTTTTGCCATGAATATGACTTTAGCTGTAGAAAGAGCGGTTAATTTGCCATGAATATGACCTTAGCTGTCGAAAGGGCGGTTAACATCTATTACTCGCTCACTAATACATGCATGATATTGAACCAAACATAGTGCTACTGATGGACGTAAAATATCTAGACAACAAATACTTTACTTCAATTTACTTTACTTAAATTGTTGTGACAAAGCAAAACTGTTAAAGGAAATAACTGTCAAAGGAAATAATAGTTTTATATCGTCTATGTTTAAGATTGTTCCATGCACAGGCACCGACACATTCCTCTGTGAAATTGTGTAATGTCTTTCTCGCCATGAATATGACCTTAGCTGTCGAAATGGCGTTAAACATCTATTACTCACTCACTCACTTAAGATTGTTCCGAGTTTGAATTGAATCTGACTTTCGACATGTCCAAATGTTCTCAAGACATGTTAAATGTAATGTTACCATAGGGCCACCCTTAAAAATATGTTTGTTTCCTGTCCAGAGGGTGGGATTTTTCAGACCCATGAGGGAGGGAGGGAACAATTTATTTTTGGGAAAATATTTTTATTTGTCATGAACATCGTAAGCAGGGACGGCATGAATTTGCCATCACATTTAAGATTTACTGATTGCAAACCTAAATTCTTATGCTGATGGATGAAAAAAAAATCTTTTTTAGAACTCAGGAAATTTGTTCCCATTCTCACAAAAAAAAAATTACCAGGCCTCTGGACAGGAAACGAACATATTTTTAAGGGTGGCCTAGTACCTCATGTATAAGCTGTGACTCGTACAGAAATTTGAGGCTTACTTTACCTTAAGTTAAAGAATTTTCTAAAAGATGGCAGTGTCATAGAGGCGAGGTAAGCTGCTCAAACATGTCTTAATTGTGCCTTCTAGCTCTCTCAACTCGGGTGCCTCTTGCATACAATTACTGTGGTTGCGCCGTATATGCAAGGTACAATGATAGTCATTTTGGAAATCTAAAGACTGAAATATTTCCATTGTGAACAGTGTTTAATGAAATGTTTGTGTCTACACCAGATCCGTGCTATCAGGAAGAAGATGGTGGAGATCATGAGCCGTGAGGTGTCCTCCAACGATCTGAAGGAGATCGTCAACAAACTGTAAGTATTGAATTTTATACACTGAAATTTGAATTGTTTTATTCTATTAGGGCTGTCAAGAAGCATGTCTACTGCAACCCTCATGTTAAGTAAGGAACAGGGATGAAAGTCTTCAGGGCTTCCCCCTGATGTTGGGGTGCAAAAACGTAGCTATATATAATGTAGATTTAAGGAGTTCCAATAGGCATTTATTTTATCGATCTTTGTGCTCAGTCACATTCATCCTTTGTGGTAAAATTCCGAGGTAAGGCTGCATTTGTGGTGTGTAAGTTACATAGTTTTGTTCCGACACAGCCAAGATTTGGGACATAGAATTAAATTTTAAATGTACACAGTAAGTTCGGCCCTTTCGAAGCTGGTTTTGTTCAATACTGACAGATTCAGTCAAAGTGCGGCCAAGATAAAATCATTACCGACGGTCGCGGTAGAGCTACATCTGTGCTCTAGATGCATCACCATGGGCATGGACATAGTCTGCACATTATATACTAGGTTCAGATAAATTCAAGTTATAGTGAGGGGGAAAATATACCTTATACAAATCGGTTGTTCACGCCTATACTCAACTATGTGATCCCCCCCCCCCTCCAGTATGTCCGTCTATAATGAAAGTCCTTAGGGGTTTCAAGAAGTTCAGGGATTTTCAGTTGGAAAGGCCTATAGTGTGTGCTGTAGAGAACCGCCATTCAGGGGTTCTCAATTGTTAAATTCTGCTAATTCATGATTGGTCCATTTTATCTTTGATATGTTGTCTTATATTAAGGTGTAGAAAATGAAAAGCAAGGGAAAAAAACAGTGGTTGTTGACGCACAGTGTTAACCCCCTCGTGTTGCCGGTTACATGGGGCAATAACACAGTGCCATATGAATAAATCCGGATCAGGCTCTGCCTTCTTTGATAGTGGAAGGCTGACGGCGTGAAGGGGACACTTCGATCTCTTAAACTTTTTAATTTTTCAATTGATAGTGCATTAATCAATTTCAACCACGGGTTTTGTTATGGTATGCACACAGTAACGGCCCTATCGAAGCTGGATACATAGATTACTGTGATGGATTCAGTCAATGTGAGGCCAAGATAAAATCATTACCGACGGTCGCGGTAGAGCTAAATCATGTGCTCTAGACGCATCACCATGGGCATGGACACCTATTAAAATGATCATTAGATAGATAAGCAAAGCTAGTTATTTTAGGAAGATATTATTCCCAGCTCAAGTACTCTAAATCTGATTCTTGAAGGTTTCCAATTGTTTGAAATTTTTCTTGGAATATCTCTTTCCTTCTCAGATAAGATTTAAACTCTAGTCCAAGCATATGTCATCAATAGCCAAGATTAAGAACATGAAAATGATTCTAGATTATAAGATAAACAGACTCAGTTCGGCCCTTTCGAAGCTGGGTTTGTTAAATACTGACAGATACAGTGCGGCCAAGAAAAAAATCATTACCGACGGTCGCGGTAGAGCTATTTGTGCTCTAGACGCATCACCATGGGCATGGACACCTGCTCTATTAATTTAAAATAATAGGGAAGGTTTAGATGTGCAAAGCCGATTATTTTAGAAAGATATTCTCAGCGAAAGCACTAGTAATTCTTGAAAGTTTTGAAACTTTTTCTTGGAATCTTTCCCTTCTCAGATCTAGGTTTTGTAGAACACTGTAGGCGTATGTCATCACAATCAATTGCAATAGCCAAGATTTAGGACATGAAAAATGATACTATACAAACAGTCGGTTGGGCCCTTTCGAAGCTGGTTTTGTTAAATACTGACAGATTCAGTCAAAGTGCGGCCAAGATAAAATCATTACCGACGGTCGCGGTAGAGCTATTTGTGCTCTAGACGCATCACCATGGGCATGGACACCTGTTATATTATATTTCTATGTATTTTAAACTTGTAAACGGGATTTAGGAAATTTATTTATGGTAAAGTAGATTTCAGGTTCTAGATCAGGAAAGTGAAAATCAGTTTTGAAGAAACCCATGTACATTGTCATGTCAGACACATTCAACGAGCTAAAGCACTCTTAATCCGAGTCTTTTGACTTTTCAGTAGTTTAAGACTTGGTAGCTGGTGCAAGAAGAAATCTCTTCTCGTAACTTCTTTCCCTCATTGAATGGGATACGTAGAAAAACAGGAGAGAACATTGTTAGAAGCTTCTACTTGGGGCAGACTAGATGAAATTACTTTAGCTGATTCAGTCACAACAAGGCCAATATAAAATCATTACCATCAGTTGCAGTTTACATCCAGGGATGAAGTCTTCAGGGAATTCCCTGATTTCAGGGATTTTGAATTTAAGGGCCCTGTACATGAAAGAGAAACCCAGGTTTTTGGGGCGAATATTCGACCATTTCAGGGATTTTCGTGTTCTGTAACTTTCATCCCTGTAGTAGGCTGTATATCACTATGGATATGGGCACCTCTATTACATGTCTATATATTCTAAACCTGTAAACGGTTTTATGGGGGGGGGGGTAGAATTCAGTAGCCTGGTGAATGCTCAGGGGAAAAAAAAAGGAATCGTGAGAAATATTAATGTCAAATTGAAAAAAAAGTTACACGAGGAGCTAAAGCACTCTAAATCCGAGTCTTTTGACTTTTCAGTAGTTTAAGACTTGGTAGCTGGTGCAAGAAGAAATCTTTTCTCGTAACTTCTTTCCCTCATTAAATGGGATACGTAGAAAAACAGGAGAGAACATTGTTACCATCATCGATTCGACGTGTCAGAAATAAAATCAGAGATGCCACTTTTCCTGGTTTACCAGGAATTCCTGGTTTTTATTACAAAATTTCTGTATTAAATTATGTTAAATTCCTGGGAAAATGTGGCTTAAGTCCAATTTTCCTGATTTTTGTCGGCCAGTGAGTGGCATCTCTGTAAAATCCACATGAATGTTGTCATATGGATTGATGGATCTGTTTTGTTTCTGGCAGGATCCCAGACGCTATTGGTAAGGACATCGAGAAGGCCTGCCAAGGAATCTTCCCCCTCCATGACGTTTTCGTCCGCAAGGTCAAGATCCTCAAGAAGCCTAAATTTGACAGTGAGTGTTGATTAACAAGACATTTCCCAAAGTGAATTATAGAACTTGAACTTGACAACTTAGCACTCAACCAAAGAAATAGAACTTTGGTAATATTAATTAGGATTCAACAGATGTAAAAGACCTTGGGTTATTTTGGTGCACGAATGTCAGACGATGTAATCTCTAGTTGACTACAGTTTTAAAAATTTGTGTTTTCTTGCAGTTGGTAAATTGATGGATCTTCATGGAGAAGGCAGCGGTGCTGCCCGTGCCCAAACGGGAGAGGCCGGAGATGGTGTCACCCGCCCAGAAGGATATGAACCACCAGTCCAACAATCAGTCTAAACTATTGCCGCTACGATCGCTATGAAAAATGTGTACAGATAGCCCGAAATAAACAACAGGCTGCCAAAGGAATTAACTGTTTTAAGTTTTTTTTGTACGACTCAGACCTGGTAGTGTTCGTGATATAGGGATAGTGCACAGGTTTCAGGAAAGATATCGGGCAGTGTATCCTCCACCCAGGCCTAGGTCAGTCGTATCTGAAACCTCCCCAGCTGGGAGGGTGATGTGGTCAGAGGCAGTGGGGCTCTAAACCTCTGAGAAAATTCTCTCCCATTTTCTATCACCCAAAGTCACAAAATCATTGATAAGTTATAAGAAAAAATTACAGAAAATCTAAAACAAATCAGGAAATGACTTGATGAAATATAGAAAAAAAATCAGCCTATTTAGAAATAGAAATTACCTCTTTTAAGAAAAACAGATTTGTGAACCAGGGGCCAGGAGTAGAAGGCCTCAATTAGACCCTTATCTTATCTCTTATCTCCGATCTTCTCAAAACTACTCCCGACTGACCACCAACTGCACCCTCCCCACAAATAATAGGAATTTGTATAAATAACGACTATAGTAGACCTGTGAGGCAAGAAGGGGTGACTTTCGTAAACGAAGTTGTGTTCAGGTTAAGTTTAGTGGAATGCTCTTAACTTTGCTTCTAGTCCATATATGATATATGGAAATAATTAACATTAGATTCATGGGCTAATTGCCTCTCAAGGTACGTTGTGTGTGGTGCACATGTGCGCTAGCACCAACATTCCCCTGTGAAATTGTGTAATGTAGTTCTTGCCATGAATATGACCTTAGCTGTCGAAATGGCGTTAAACATCTATTACTCAAAGTATGTGTAACGTAGTAGGCTTGCTAATGGCTATTAGCAAGTTGCCCCTCCTTCTTGCCGCATTGATCCATAACGGAGTGGTCAAAGTGTAAAACCCTTTTGATCCCTCCTTGGGTTGTGGGGGGGGGGGGGGTAAAAACTTAAGCCTCTTTTTAGCAAGGAGCATGCATGTGACTACTGTAATCATATTTATTTTCACGCTATATATATCAGGGGTGTGAATCTGCGGAATTCCGCGTTTTTGATGCTCACAGGGATCATTACTGAGATCTGTGCAAATCAACTGAGAAAATAAATTACAATTTATATGGGTGGTGGGGGGGGGGGGGGGTCCTTGGAATTTTTTCCAATGTAAAGATCTATTTTCATCCGCAATCAGAAATTTGAGTATCCTGGTGATAATTCTTAGCCTCTCTGTACATCGTTTCACTTTTAAAACCACATTTTTCTAGTGACATTAAAACAGTCATAAGCTCTTTGTACTAGGTAGAATAAGGAAATACCTTGATTAAAACCAAGCTAAATTAATATATATGCAGATGATATTACCATATCTAGACTATGCTAACTTCCTTATGGACTGTTCAACTGAAGACCTTGCCATCAAGTTACTACGTTTACAGAATAGGGGCTTAAGAATTTGTAAATATAGCAACATCAAAGTGTCCGGCAGACCCCTTTGGAAAAGTAGGACTGGAAATTTTCAAAAAAGTAGGACAAAAGTAGGAAAATATAAGAAAAAGTAGGACATATGTAGAATAAGCAATGCATGTGTAACAAACCTATTTATCCTCAGAATTGATAAACTTATATGTAGAATCTATTAGGATAATATTCCAGAACATATTTAAATGGTGCTCAGTTTATACCTGTATTATTGGTATGTGAAACATGATATACAGTGGTTTCATGAAGGCATTTACTGCTACGTCAAAATGATGTACAGTGGCCATGTTGGAGCACAAAGGGTTTTTGAGTGAAACATTAGTATAATACTAGTACTACCGTAAACTCCTGCGTATAAGACGCGTCCTCTACGCCAAACAAATCCCTACTGCTTCTTATAGGATTTCTACAAGTTGGGGGTGCGTCCTATACGAGGGGTAATTTTACTATAGAAATGTACTAATCTTACAAATTTACGCATTAAAATGTGCGTCTTATACGCAAAAATGCATGTGCTGAGTTTGGGGTGCGTCTTATATGCGCAACGCATCTTCTACGCGGGAGATTACGGTAATGCTCAAAGCATATATATCCACCAAGTCAATCACTAAGCATCATGATCACCACACAACTAACTTTAGCTGATCAAACATCAATTGATGTCAGAATTGGCTCTTTCATTCCACAAGCCAATATCTCTGAATCTTTAATGTAGATGTGATTAATAAATACTGCAAATTGCAATGATACAACTCACATGCTGAGTCATAGATATCTTAGATAACAGTAAAACTGCACTATTCATAAACCATGTGGAGGCTAAATGTAGTAGCGCTACAACTCAGGTACTCAGTTTCTTGCAAGTACTAAAGGAGCACGACAGACATGGCAAAATTTGCAAATGATATTACAGAATTTGCTATCTACCCAAAGTAATGTTACTAGCCAGTACAAGACTAAATGGATAAAACATATAAGGCCACTCAAAAAGAAACTGGTTTCTCATCACCAACCCCTGAAAAATATGACGAGGGCGATTTTTTTTTCCACCCTAGGCGTATTGGGGTGAAAACTGTGTGGGCGAAACCTAAAATCTTGATTTTAGTACTTATGAGTTAACTGATTATAAATAATTGTGAAAATGCACTCAATCTGTAGTCTACTGCATTGCCAACATTGTTATCTTTAATTTGATACCAAATATGCCCATGTTTGTTTATTTTTACCATGGTTTTTGACTAAAAATATGCACAAAAAAAAAAAAATTATTCAAAACACAATTTTAATGATGCACGTGGTGATGAGAAACCAGTGTTTTTTTTGAGTGGTCTAAAAGGGAAAATTGTTCACATGCCATAGTTTTGGTAATAAAATCAGGTACTCCTTAATAATTCACCATGCCTGTGATAAGTTCCCTTAGGTATAATGGTAAAGGTGAACGATTAGTTTGAGCCGACCGTTTCCTGCCCATTCCGCACTCGGCCTAACGGCCTTGTGCAGAGCGGGCAGGATGCGCGAGTGAATAAACAGAAGGCTCAAACTGATCAGAGTTCATCTTTATATTTATGTCTTTATATTTATTGAGTGGAAAATCAATCGATATTTCATCAATATCCCTCAAAATTATCTCTCATTTACCCATCGTCATTGGGAAATGCTGACTGCCGCCATCTTGGATGTTTACGTTTCAAAAAGGCTGCACATGCGCGGTGGACATATGACATCATCGTGCAGAATTGGCCCGGGTTATTCAACGCAGGGGTACAATACGCAGTCTCAGTACATTGTCAATGGGGCATCAATATTCACCTTGACATAAACCTCATTGGGAACTACAATAGCCTATGCATGGCACACATTAAGACTTCAGGGTTGATTGCACTTGACATAAGTTACTATAAAGATGTACTGACACAAGCAAGATGTACTTCAAAGCAACTAACCGTATTTTTATATTGCACGTGCCAAAAGAAAATAAAAAAGTAGGAAAAGTAGGTATTTTGGAGAAAAAGTAGGAAAAATAGCAAAATCATAAAAAAATAGGAAAAAGTAGGATCGCCGGACACCCTGCAACATGTACCAGAAATGCTTTGCCACTGCTCTTGATGACCATTATCAGTTCAAATCCCTTGCCCACCATAGATACACCCAGCTATTGCTCATGATACATAAACAATCTAAATATAAAGGTATCACGCGCCCACCTAAGGAAAGGCAGACGCATAATGACCATAAGGTCAAGTTTAAAATTACGCTCAATAGATATGCCAGTACTGACATGAGCATATTGGTCAGAGGATGGGACAGACTCACAGCTGACACCCAAGAAATAGAAAAAAGTGCTGCTTTCAAATCTAAGATAAAAAATCTTAAACCACCACCAAAGCAATAGCATTATATATCAGTTATGTGGCTGACTTATGCTAGTCCCCACTGGGTGACTTATACTAGCCTCCCCCCCCCCCCTTCATCAACTCTCACCTCCTTAGTTCTCTCCCCTGACCCCCCCCCCCATCCCCTCGTTATCCATCCACTTTGTTGATTGTTCATAGAAGAGTTGAGCTCCCCCCCACCCTGGCCCCTTGACTGAGATCCATCTGGTTATTCACCTACCGTAATCTCCCGCGTATAAGGCGCGTCTTATACGCGAATCAGATCGTGACTGGGTCTTATACGCGGGAGGTAAATTGCCTTGAGTTTGGGGTGCGCCTTATACGCGGGTTTTTCCAACATCTCAATTGGGAAAACGCCCGAAAATAAGGCCCACCATGCGCCCGGTCGCTGTAGATTTGCTCGGCGGGCATTACGCCGACTGTGTGCCGATGACAGCTTGAACTCATAGCGCCAGCAGCGCGGCAGCCCGGTCGCTGTAGATTTGCTCGGTGGGCATTACGCCGACCGTGTGCCGATGACAGCTTGAACTCATAGCGCCAGCAGCGCCAGCAGCCCGGTCGCTGTAGATTTGCTCGGCGGGCATTACGCCGACCGTGTGCCGATGACAGCTTAAACTCATAGCGCCAGCAGCGCGGCAGCCCGGTCGCTGTAGATTTGCTCGGCGGGGAATACACCGACCGTGTGCCGATGACAGCTTGAACTCATAGCGCCAGCAGCGCGGCAGCCCGGTCGCTGTAGATTTGCTCGGTGGGCATTACGCCGACCGTGTGCCGATGACAGCTTGAACTCATAGCGCCAGCAGCGCCAGCAGCCCGGTCGCTGTAGATTTGCTCGGCGGGCATTACGCCGACCGTGTGCCGATGACAGCTTGAACTCATAGCGCCAGCAGCGCGGCAGCCCGGTCGCTGTAGATTTGCTCGGCGGGGAATACACCGACCGTGTGCCGATGACAGCTTGAACTCATAGCGCCAGTACCTCGGCAGACCGGGAGGTGTACATTTGCTCGGCGGGGAATACACCGACCGTGTGCCGATGACAGCTTGAACTCATAGCGCCAGTACCGCGGCACCGGGAGGTGTACAATAGTGGGGGGGGGGGGGGGGCGCCTTCTACGCGAAACAGCCCCCCTGTGAGTTGGGGGGATGCCTTATACGCGGGTTTTTCCAGAAACCGATCCAGAAGAGGTACGTGCGCCTTCTACGTGAAAAGGCAATCTCTGAGTTTAGGGGGCGCCTTCTACGCAAGCTGCGCCTTCTACGCGGGAGATTGCGGTACGTCATAATGCCTCTATGGTAGTGGTAAATGCTGTCTCTTGAGTCATTATTTGAATCATACTAACCCGGGCTGTGCCTGTCAAGCGATGTGATTAGCTGATACACATAACTAATGTAATCTGTTTTGTTTTTGCCGCTCTACTTGTGTCTGTGGGTCTGGGGGATTTAAAAACAATCCTGGTTCACACATTGCTGTGATGACATATGACAAGTTTGCTATAAATACAAATGTATGATGACACGTATTGTATGCTTTATGGGTATTTTTGGGTCTCTACTCCTACAAACCAGTAGTCTGGGTACTAGCACCGACCACCGATTCTACGATAATTGTCAGTTCCCCAAGATCGAACCATTTTGTAAGCATATATGTAAGCGAGATCAGTCTAACAGGAATGAAATAATTTATTGCCTTCTTCGACAAGGACTCCTACCAATTTGTATTATGTCTATGAGACGATACTCACTGCCTGCCATATTCATGTTCCAAATTGTATGCCTTATGCCGACTATATTGACCTATGAAGGGATTAACCAACGCTGGATTAGCCAAAGAAGATCATATATGTATTTGAATGAAAATGCTAATGAAAATCTATTGAACTGAACTGATTGAACTGAAGGTGCCAAATGCTTCCAACTATATAGGGCCTATGTGGCACACTGTGTAAACATTCATTTAGCTAGTGATGGCTGTCACTCATTTCTTCCAGTTCTATAATTTGCCATAGAAATTTAATCTAAAAATTCGTGAATTTAAATACACGTGAAATAGTTTTTTTTGTAAAATCCGCGAAAATTTATACAGACGAAATATCTACGTTTACAGTAGATAGAAGAGGAGCGTAAAAATTGCAGTGGGGGGGGGGCAAAAAAAAAAATCAGTCACACTGGATTCAAAGAAACAATTCCATTTTACAATATACCAGTTTTTATTTCTCCAATTAAAGCTTGCTGAGGTGATAAAATGATGAGGCTGTGCAAATCTGGTTAACAATTTCATATATATGTACAACCAGTTCGGATATCATTTGGTTTGGATTACCAAGACGAACATATAGAACATCAGTTTCCTGTGAATATTTTGCATTGCTCAGGCGTTAATAAGACAAATTGGGCATTGTGCATTGAAGCACAGAAGGCTCAGGGTAGGTACCGCAAAACCCTCTATCAACCCTGTAGGGTCACAGGAATCAGCACTTGCGAAATATTGACTAATTACTTACAAATAGAGACTATTATCTATACATGTACTGACACCAGTCTGGCGTCATCTTCTCTTACTGAACCCCTTGGCAAGCTGGCCCCCTGGCGTGCTGGCCCCCGGACACCTGGCCCCCCTGGAAACCTAGCCCCCTTGCTCCCAAATCTCCCTTCCTCATAAATCTATTCACTTGATCAAGTCAAATGTCAATTCACTTGGAGTTAGTGACAAGCATCTGAAAATTCTTATATGATTGAACAAAAGCATCTCACATTTAGACACTTTTGTTCAATCACATAAGAATAAAGAGAGAAAGGCCGAGAGACTAGGACCTAAGCCTATGGGGAAGTGGATTGTAGAATCATTTAAAAGTGATCTATTTCTTATTTGAAAATAATCATGGTAAATAGATGAGTGCATGTTTAGATTTTTTACTTGCATGAATATACAGACAAATATATGAACTAATCGTTTATAACAATTTATATAGAAAATGTAAAATGAAAAATTGACTTTTGTTCATTTTTAAACGCCACCGCCAGCCCGACGGTATAGACTTGGGGGGGGGGGGGGCTGAGCCAGTTAACCTATATAGCTGCATCTCTAGCTTTGTTTTCTTAGTGACAATAAATGTATCATACTGATATTTGGGGAATGTATTCAGGATCCTTTTGGGTCAGCATGGTGCATGAGTGCAGCCTTGCAAAATCCTCACCAGTGCTGCATTCAAGCATCATGAACACCGGACACTATAGCCCTTAATTAAAGGGTTAAGTCTTGTGGGTATCACTGAGTAATAATATACTTAACATGATTTCCTTGCACTAATAAATTTATGCATAAATGATGGAATTAATACTGATAAATGCTTGTGTAAATTACATTATTACTCTTAATCGTGGTAAACTCTTGTATCTAGATTACTAAATCCTACAAATGGATTGGATTGGCAAAACAGGAGTGGGATGCTTTAATACTGTGATCATGGAGACATGACAAATGTATATGCTCAGTACGTTAGGGGTTGGGCCAGAGGAATTGTCCACAAATGACGTCATTCAGGACAGCCGGTTTTATGCTTTTCATAGGATTCTATAGTAAGAGCATACCAAAGGGGGTGTTAATAAAAAAAAAGTCAAGGCATTTGTGGACAATCCCAGAGGTTCCAAACCATGATTATAAATAACAAACGGCCTCGTTCATCACCAACAATTAACATGCTGAACAGGATTCTCCAGAGAAAATCAGGGTCTAATGGCAAATTCAAATGTTGAGTTCGACTGTCCAAACTCAACAACAAACCATTGTACCATAAATTCTCTCGTATAAGCCGCGGCTTATACCAGAACCTGGATCAAAATGACGCTTATAGGTTCACTACAAAGTAGGGTTGTTGCTTATACGAGGGGTTTGACACCATAGAACAGTACTAAACTACCAATTTTCAATCCCCAGATGTGGCTTATAACTTCCTCTCAAAGTCAGGGCGAGGCTTATACGAGGGATGCGGCTTATACGAGGGAATTTACGGTAACATCATCAACATTGTCCATATCTCACCCCTTTTCACCATAGCTAGCCATAAATGAATTTTTTTTGACCATTTTCTAAAACTTATATTCTTATATTCAGGGTGCGCCTTATAAGCGGGAGATTTCGGTAGTAACCATAGCCCTGGACAAACAGTGGAGCATTAGACACAATACGAAGGGATACTCTAATCAATATATAATCACACCTTGATGAATCAGTGATTTATCCCTATTTTGGCAGAATATTTTCTATTTGACTACACATACCGTACACACACACATTTAATCCTCACCCTGTGGCAATAGGCCGCACCTGGGTTCTGAAAATTGATGGTTTAGTACTGAGATATACTGCTAAATACCCGTCTATATGCCGCACCCTTTATTTGAGCTTACAAATGCAGCTTAAATGTGTGGGAGTGTATGCTACTTTTAAATATGTGGATCCCCTCGCGAACGTACCTTTTAACTGTGTTGATCCACATACCGGTATATTTGCTCAAACACAAATGGGGTACTACAAACAATGTCGAAAACTTATGGCAAGTCATGTGGCTGGAATCAACATTCGTGCAAATTGTACACACCATTCCCATTTTAAGCACACTTTTAATATTACATTTCACCCAGAGCGAATAATGACCGGAATAATAATTTCTTGAATAGTATGTCACTTTGGGGAATTACCGGTATATGCTGAAATCTTTACCAGTAGTCCGAATACAGTTTCATTGAGAAATCATTTCCTGTTTATATGGAATAAACTTTTACAATTATGTAAAATATACTTTTACAATTACTCTCATCATTGGTGATGTTTGGCACCCTTTACAGACAGTTAAATGTACAACAGCTATTGAAAACAACTTTTTACCCGTCTTTTTTTTAAGTGTTTTCATAAATGAAAAACTATGAGTCATGAAAATTGGGTTAGTAAGAGGAAGAAACATAAAGGCCAATTATTCAAAAGAATATTGGCTATCTTCATAAAAAAGAGTATTATCTACTAGCGTGCCTAACACAAATGATGATATATACATGTATATCACTGATATTTATCAGAGGTGGCAATTATTTTTTTTTAATAGTTGTAATTTTATTGGGAATTAAAAAAAATGAAAGACTATTTTTGGTGATTATATACAATTATTTAATACCCATACATTTCCGTAGAACTAACTTCACCGTTGTTGTGTTGCCGCCACTTGATGTGCTTGTCGGTAACGAGCAAATCGGTAGATGAGATAGGTCACTATACACATCACCAGTACATAATTGGCAAAGTCCACTTGGAAGGCAGAAATAACATAGTTCAGTTGCGCAGTCTCTTTACTTGACTTCTTCTCATCTGTATATGGCAATAGGGCCAGAGGCGTCTCCATACTCCGATTAAAGATCTTGCCGACTGCATGCAACACCTGACCAAACGAACCAGCCAACATCTTAGCCAGGTCGGGGGAGATTTCATCCGACTTTTCCAGTAAGATCATAATGATGAGCTGCCATGAGTAGTCGAAGTAGCTGTTAATGCTGACCAAGCCATCTATAAAGTAGTCCATGAAGGTCTCCCACAGATACCAGAGTAACATGCCCACCGTGGTGGCCAGTATAGAGATGGCCATGACAATGAGTAATACCACGAAGCACACACCCGCCCAGTGGACCAGCACGTGGTTACGGTTCCTGTCCCGGTTGAAGTGAGCAAAGGTAAAGGAACCACTGCTGGGCAGCGGTGGGAGTTTCCTGCGATTTTTCTTTTCCTGTGATTTCCTTAGGTTATACTCCCTCGGGAAGACAGACTTCACAATATTGGACATTTCTGGAAGAATTAATGTAGAAAATTAGATGAGTCACTATATTTTTAAAAGATTGAATACCACAGTTAGATGACCTTTACATGCCAACATTTTGATTTGATTACGTTACATTAAACATGCTTTCCAACCTGGAATGACAAGTCAGAACAGTAAAGGGATTACAATCAAAACACGTTATTCAATATGATATTGAACATGCCAAAAAACTTATTTTTTAATAGAGGCATATATTTATCTGTGCTATCATATTTTTCTTTTTAATTCATGATATAGTGTTTCTAGATACTATCAAAAAAGGAAGATAAGTTATCTATACCATGGTTTGGTAGACAGGAGGCAATGACTTGTCTACATAGAGGGCACTTAGTGTTGAATGGCGACGACCCACACAGCCGGCGGAGGCAGGGGGCGCAGTAGACATGAAGACAGGGACGACATGTGTGGGCCTGGAACAGGACATCTAGACAGATGGGGCAGGTATAGGCACTCTCCACATCACTAAGAACTGGGCTAGCCTCAGGTTGTTGGGTAGATTCCTGTTTGAATGCAAAAGATGAAGGGGTTTGTTGAAGATTATAGAAAGAATGTATGCGTTATACTTTATTTCCCTCTATAGTAAGCTTTGACAACAGAATACAGTATTCCATTATAAGTAGGAAAATATATTATTTTAACAATAAATATTGCGAAGAATACCTGTCCATGAAATGCATCTTCTACTGGCTCAGCCTCACGAGGTAGATGTGAAAATCGGTTTTCATATGGTGGTAGAAGTTCTTCACTTTGTACATCCATATTAATACCGTCACTGATATCATTATCAGTGTCTATCCTTGGAACTTGGCTTATTCTACTGCTGGTTCTTCGCAAAAATATCCGATCTTGGTCGGTGACCATAGAAGATGCTTCACCCCCTAATAGTTCAGTTTCAATGTCTGCTTGCTCGCCATTGATATCATTGTGCGATTGGTTTTCTAAAGAGATTGAGAGTTCTACTCTTGGTCTCCGTACAACTGGTGCGACTGGGATGCGTCTGATCAGATCTACACGACATTTCTGAATCCAGACAGGACCTAACTGAAAGTGTTCTCGCTTTCCTACAAAGTCAAATGCACCTATTCTTCCTTGACATTTGGGGCAGATAAGCTTCCCACGTGTGTATTGCTCCTGTTTGAAAAGAAAAAAATGTTTGAAATCATATTTGGGAACAATTATGCGACTGCAACTCTTATGTCTCTTGAAATAGAAGCAATGGTCTAATTCAAGAATGATAAATACTCATCACTCACTTATACCAATTCCAGTTTTGAGATTGGGTAATAGTTGTTTAACACCATTTCGACAGCTAAGGTCATATTCATGTCGAGAACTACATTACACAATTTCACAGAGAAATGTGTCAGTGCCCGTGCATATGTGCACCACACACATCCTGAGGGGATAGAAAAGAGGAGAAATAGACCCTTTTAAGTGAGTTAGGGAAGCCCGAATATCAGTTTTGAAGGTAAACATCTATAGGCATATAGTATTATATGATACAAACCTTCAAGATTGCTGCCTCAGCCCAATCTGGGCAGGATTCGTGGTTCAAAAACCATTGCGTAAACCCTGACGTCTCTTCTGAAACAAAAATGGGAGAAGCTTGAATTTGTACTCTATTACTATAGTTCTACATTAAGCCTAAACTATCTTAACACAAGGTGCGCTTAACGTACATGTATGTTAAGTCCATGCCCTAACTCTTCCATATATTTTAAAGTAACTTTATACTCTCCTCTGGATTGTGGATAGGGGTAGAAATCCAAATTCGTTTTACACTAGTTTCGGCGGGAATAAACATACAGACTAAATACCAAAAACGAGATGAAGGGGAATCTTTGCACCACATCACGATGGTGCCTATACATGGGTAAAATTCAACACATGCGACACAGGGGGTTATTTAATTCGAAACGAATGACACAGCACTTTTAAAATCCACCGGACCCAGGGGCAAAATGTATTGCATAAAGTTTGACACGCCGACACAGGTAGGCACTTACCTACCCCCAGTGCGTGATTCTGCTGCAGTGGAGGTGTGAAACTGTGATAAAGCTGAAACTGGGGAGTGCTAAACTCTTCCTTTCTTTGCAAGCTCATTCTGAATCTATTTATTGGGGGATCTTAATAATCATGGGCTCATTTTAATGGGCTTGGATAACCCTTCAAAATGAACATTTTTTTCTATAAGATTGAATGCAGGGAAGTTGGCCTTCGACCCCATTTAACTTCAACCAAACGTTTAGAACCATTTTATGATAAGAAGATCACAGAGCACCTAAAAATAAATGGTTCCCACCTGTTCTATGGTTAAAATGATTTAGAAAATGTATAGCTTTTATTTTTCTATGGGCCTGCAGGATGTTTGACAGACCCTGCAAACTTTTTGGGCGTGATTACTTTGTACACTTTTTCCCACCTCCCCCATGTTGAGCACTTGAATATCAATTAAGACTTCATCCTATGCATTTTATATAATGGGAAATGATAGATATGATGAAGATTAGTGATTTTGCTTTTTAAATGAAGTTGTTATGACAATTTTAATGGAAGTTATGATCATTTATTAGCCTGAGTCAAGGAAGATATTCTGCCATGATTCTGTCAGAGCGCACACTTCGCTGGATAATATGACATTAAAAATTTCCTTTTAGATTGTTTGATTATAATGAAATATGTCATTATTTACATTCTTGGGGGTAAGTCTTGCTTTATATAAAAAACAAAATGCACAAAATAATCATTTCAGTGATTTAGTCTCCATTGGATTCATCTTCCTTGATCACAGAATTGGATCCAAATTAAACTCTTAACTATGGCAGAATTTTGAGTCTGATTTGATACCTTTGACTGGTCATAATTCCACTTTAAATTGACATAAAGACTTCATCTAAAAAGCAAATCCACTTCTCTTCTCAAGATCTATCCATTGCTTAAGGGCACCACAAACGGCCTGTCTCGATCATCTGACTGAGACATCTGATCGGATCAGAGCATATCAAACTTGTTTGATCCGTTCTGACTCGATCACTCAGATGGACGTCTCCGCACACAGAGCTCCTCCTTGACTACTGATCCAGTCACATGACTGAAACAGTCTGTTTGCGGTCAGCTTTATTAGATAAGCTTCATGGGATAAAGTCTTGAAAATTTAGGTGGGTGCCTAACACAGGCCTATCTGTGAAATCCGACATGGCAACACACACAATATTCTTGGCACATGATACCCTACATCCACTAGGAATACTAGGAATTCCCCTTGCAATATGAATATTCTTGAGGGACTGCCCTGCCCCGGGGGCCACTTGCGGATATTTGGAAGCCATGTGCGTACACAAACTAGCAGGAAAGGGGGTACTTTAATGGGACCGAGGAGCGGACCCGCCCAGACCCGTTAAAAGCGGCCCTTTTGGACTCAATTTGAGCAGAATGGGGTACATTTTTGAAGGGCTATCCAACGATGAAAGAATTTTTAAAATATTCCAACTAGAACCAGAGTTAGAGTTGATATGATGAGGTAATTATTTTTTCGTGAATTCCCAACT
Organism: Acholoe squamosa; assembly: GCA_949317995.1. Lineage (NCBI taxonomy): Eukaryota > Metazoa > Annelida > Polychaeta > Phyllodocida > Polynoidae > Acholoe > Acholoe squamosa. The sequence continues at coordinate 15,193,014 of OX439042.1, forward strand.
TTTTTCCAAGCAAATTATCAAAAGAATCACTCGGAAAGGGGTACCTTTTCCCAGGAAGTTCTCAAAAATAGGCTGCGGAAAGGGTACCTTTTTCAGAAATTTCCAAAATATGGATGGGAAAGGGGTATATTTTCTTAAACCATTCCTCTAAAAGGGTATCCAAATTGAGGATTTGTCTTTTTAGGCCCAAAAAAAAAAAGGTCTGTTTATTGTCACCCGACCGACCTCACCCATAGGGGGCCGACCTCAGTTTCTGAAGATTTTTACAAACTCTTCGAAGATTCTTTCCCAAATTGTTGTATGCACAAAGTTTCCCATCATTTTCTCAAATCTCCTGCAGGAAATCAACATTCCTAACAACTTTTAGTGAAAACCCAGCCAACTACGGTATGACTATATCACAGTGAGGACAGGTACTAGGGTAACTGCAGTTACCCGATCCAACCTGGCAGATGCTAACTACACCAGTGTTGATATTCTTTCTCATTTTATACAGTTATTACTGAACAAGTAACCAATGGATAACTCATGACGAGTGTGGTTTAGTGAAGGATAATGACACGAGGCCGTAGATTTAAATGCGTCTCGCTGTTATGTTTGTGTAGAATACACCTCGTCGCCCGGCAGCGGACAGCGACAGCGCACATGGCGAAAAAAGATTTCAATGCGTCTCGCTGTTATGTTTGTGTAGAATACACCTCGTCGCCCGGCAGCGGACAGCGACAGCGCACACGGCGAAAAAAGATGCGCCCGGGCCGGGATTCGATCCGCGGACCTCTCACGGCTGAGCGCAAGGCGCTAACCGCTAGGCCTCCGCGTCTCCTCCTCCAAACGCGTCTCGCTGTTATGTTTCTATTAAATACACCTCGTCGCCCGGCAGCGGACAGCGACAGCGCACACGGCTTCGTATCATAGCAAGACCTGGTTCGAACCGAGCGTATCTCGTCAGTCCCTGTGGTGCAGTGCATAGGGGGTTGGATTTGGGATGTGAGACTGCAGGTTCGATCCCTACCCTGGCCTGGAAAATTTCGTGGGTTTTAACATGTAACATATGACATGGAAGGACATGAGAGGCGTGCGGTTATCCTGGATAACCGCACGCCTTCCATGGATAACCGCACGCCTTCCATTGATAACCGCACGCCTTCCAAAATTGATGTTACAGCCTATAGGGTGTGCAATATCGACAGATATGTGGATGGGAATAGATACCAAAAAGCACTGTGTAACCCACAAATCTTGGTATAATCAGTTCTATTTCATGATATATTGTATGATGATAGTTAAGGCATGGATACTCATGGAGACAAACCCTAGAGTTATCCAAGCACTGGGATTACATAGAAATCAGCCGACAATTAATATTTGGCACTAGGGTAACTGCTTGTGTGGTACTAGGGTAACTGATTTCCTGTGATATGAAAAGTACCCGGGGGGGGGGGGCACCGGAGGAAATATGGAAACTATGTGCGTACACAAAGTAGCGGGAAGGGGGGTACCTTTCCTTTTGTACCCTAGGAGCGGATCTGCCCGGACCCATTAAAAGGGGCCCTTCTGGGCCTAAATTGAGTCAAAAGGGGTACATTCTTTAAGGGCTTTCTAACGGTGAAAGAATTTTTGAAATATTCCAACTAGAACCAAAGTTAGGTTTCTAATATCAATCATTCAATGGGCCACTTATTCACAACTTGTTTTTGTAAGGAAATTGACCAAAATTTGGCCGGGAAAGGGGCACCTATTTCAGGATAATCTCAAAATATGTCCGGGAAAGGGGTACATTTTATGAACATATTCCATTAGAAGCGGTCCCAAAATTGAGGTTTTGTCTCATTAGATTCTAAGGGCAGGGAAAGGGGTACTTTATCAAAGTAATTCCCGTTAAAAGGGGTCCATTTCTAGGGAAAATTACCCCTCTATAAGGGTCCCAAATCTGGAGTCCTGTACGCACATGGTTACTATAGAAAAGATACAGAGTGGCCCCCCCCCCCGGGGAAAAGTACTAGGGTAACTGAATGAAAATGTACTAGGGTAACTGATCCCTTTTTTTTCTATACAGTCATAGACAGATACCAGGATAGTAATTGCATGGGCCTTTTATTCTCAGATTTCTTTTGCTAAGGGGGAGGGATATGAATGCCTCCATGATGGGTTAGAAATCCTACACATTCAAGTGCATTGACATATTTTCTGGCCCATCAAGAGGGATTCCTGGTGGAAATTCAAACCCCCCCCCCCCACACAAGGGAATCATGGTAAGGGTCTGGTCATCCATGCAATGAGGGGAATGCAGGTTCAATCCACGGAAAATCTGCAAAAATGTTGCATTGTGGTGCACTTTTAATCAATTCATCAACATTTAGATCACAAAATATGTAGGGGATGAAACATACTTAATCCCACACACCACGAAAAGTATGGGGTATATATGGCTCCACCCCCTATGAATTAAATCATATAAAAAGAGGGACGGGGGTCATGGAATTCTGCATGAATTTAACTATCATGTTTTAAATTTTGCTCTTGTTGGATTTAGGGGTCTAGGGCCATTAAAGTGCCATTACTTGTTCTTTCTCAGTGACATTCCTGCATATCAAAGGGTTGTAGTTACCCTAGTACAGGGAACACCATCCCAGTACATTGTAGTTGCCCTAGTACTTGACACATGGTCTGTATGATGAACTAATCTTCTAATTTTTGGCCATTCTGGTTGGATTCTGTAGTTCTTATTACCAGATACTATTCAGATAACATCATCATCATATTAAATTATACACAATTGGTCTAACTACCTTATCATTAGTGGTCTCAGTTGTTTACATACCTTTTACCAGAGTACAGTTACCCTAGTACCCCAGTTCTAGTTACCCTACCGGTAGTACTTGTTATTGTTAAACAACTTAGTTACCCTAAAAGCACTGATAACTTTTCGACTAGTAACTAGGCCATGTCAGGCTATAATTATCAGTTCAGACTATTTGGAATATTCTGAACAACAACTCTGCATCATTCAAATATGCAGGAGTACAGTGCAATCTGCCCTTTTATTTCTCTATGGGACAGAGCAAATCTGCCATGTTGGATCGGGTAACAGTTACCCTAGTACGTGCCCTCAGGGTGTATATGAGGCCTTAGATATATTAAAAAAAAAAAATCCGACCTACCGGAAACACAGCTTTTTTTTTTTGGTCTTAGATACAAAGGGCAGGGAAAGGGGTACCTTTTCAGGCCAATTCCCGTTAAAAGGGGTATATTTTCACTGAATAGTGCCCCTCTATGAGGATCCAAAATTCGGGGTGATGTACACACATGGTTACTATAGAAAATAGTGAAGATATATGTGTGCTCAAAAGTGTTCCAAGAAAAAGAGTAACAGCATATTTTGCTCAAAATTGCACAAATCTGACCTGAGTGAATTTACTCCACCACACAGAATTTTGAGTTTCCATCAAAATATGATACATTTTTCCATGTCAAATCACAAAATAATTTATACCCCTAGAACGACCAAACTGTTTTCTGTCTTCTGGTGTGACTGGTTTCTCTGTAACCTCGACTGTTAGAAAGTTATAAGCTATTAAATGATTTATATGGGATAATGTCAAAAATGCACCACTCAGTGAGGCATGACTTGACCTAATTTTCCCTCACAGAGCTGATAATGTATTAATGACCAGAAAAAGGTGAGAGGAAATACTCCTAACTTTTTTATATTCAAAATTCACTCCTTCTTTTCTAATGAGTCTAATGCATTCATTCAAGAAGCATTAGGGTTGGCAAAGATTTATTCTTTCTAGGGTATAATTTTCGATTGGATTATACTAAATCTAATTTTTGGGTGCCCATCGCTATATAGTCGGTAAGTTTGGAGGACAGTGCCATTGTCATTTGTCAATGTCCTTTAACTCACCATTTTCAATTCCCTGTTCATTGACAAGGTGTCCCACTGTATAAAGAACACATCCGCATTTTCGGCATCGGAATGTCGCATCCATAATGAGCGAAAACACTGCAAAACGCAGCCACAACAGCTGTCAACCCAAGTTCAAAAACAACAATCTTCGTCATCGGCCGCCATGTTGGACAAATTGCTGTCACGTGATCGGCAAACGATATGTGCAATAAATCGTTATAAAAGTATATTTTTACTAAATTTATGACTGGCCTTCATTATTTTTGATATGTATAACAAAAGGCATGATTTAATTATATTATATTTCTATAATAATTTTCAGAGATCGAGGAAGTCTCAGTAGTACGAGAAATGTTAGTTAGCAGAAGCCTGAGAAGGGGAGAGGGTAGGGTTGGAGCAGTGAAATCTTGGACACAAACTGTGAATTTCTGGACAAAATGACACGAATAACGAATTTCGCAGAAGCCTTTTGGGTGAGTAGAGCATCGTGTGAAGTGTCAGCAATTGTGATAAAAGCTGGGGATATGTGTGAATGACGGTGTTAGTAAATTTATGAATCACGAACATGACAACATCATTAAACATGAAATGTGATTGGCTGAGCAACTCAAAGTGGATTGTGAGTGTGAATGACATCTGCTCCACAACTCAGTAGAGTGCATCTACTTAGCCCCTACCTGAAGATAGATCTACAGTCCTGTAGGCCAACAGGCTGTCCATGGAACATGCTACTTTCTTGATTTTGCCAACATACATTGTTTGATTGTTAGGGAGTGATCATTTTTTAACAACAGGGGGGGGGGCCGGTGGGTTTGAGGGGGGGGGTCAGAATTTTTTCAACCCCTTGACCGGGGGGGGTCAGAATTTTTTCAATACCTCTGATGGGGGGGGTCAAAATAATTTCACCTGTTTTCAGTGGAAAACCCCGCGCGTTACTATAGGCTAAAAGGGGACGTTCGCGCGCGATTTTTGTCCCTTATGGGGGGGGTTGAAAAAATTTTACCCCCTCGAGAGGGGGGGGTCGAAATTTTTTTCACGCGTCCGCGCGCAAACCCACCAGCCCCCCCCTGTTGTTAAAAAATGATCACTCCCTTACCTCAGTATGGTGCCTGTAAAACATTGAATGTATTATTGTATATTCTGGATCTTGACATTTAAAATCATCTATGTCTATGTCACTATGACCCTGTCTCCATTAGGGACCCCAGAAAAAATGGAATCTGTTAGATTCCACAGTTGACTTGTTCTTTTGGATAGAGCATGGGCAGGGAAATCTAAATCTTTTGGAATTTTGTTTCTATCTATCATAGAACCTGAGATATGATGAAATATATGTTGGTAAATCCAAGGATTTGCTACCCATACATTTCTATTATAATAGAGCTTAAAGGTTGTGACCAAAGAGATCAAAAATCTAGCTAGAGTTTTCCAAAACACCCTGAAAACCCTAGTTTCACTTCTAGTACCGTAAAACCCTGGTCATAAGCCGGCCGCGTCATAAGCCGGGGGGTGAGTTCAGGGAAATCCTACAAGCCGATTTTAGGGCCAAATTTTCCCAATTTAATTTTCTCTTTAATCTATTGTATTAAAACCCCGGTCATAAGCAGGGGGGGGGATTTAGAAGCCGGTTTTGGCCCAAAATAGGAAAAAAATCCGGCTTATGACCAGGGTTTTACGGTAGGAGTTTTTAAAAAATTCCAAAAATCCTAGATGACCTTTTGACCTTGACCTTTGACCTAGATTTACTCTCGGAGGTCACCGAGCTGTACATTCAGTCAACAAAATCCTTTGAGAGCATGGGAGAACATCGTCCGATTTACAGTGCATATTGAGGTGAAGTCCAACCTAACTACTGAGTAGCAACCAGTAGCATTAATAACTTGATGGTGTGGGCATATTCTGAAAATACTATGTTTTTAACGATATCCAATTGTAATTTTTTCTCATGTACTTATGTTATATATGGTTGGATAACCCTTTTTTTCTCTATACATATGACAATTAACCTGTAAAAGGTTGTTAAAGAGCACTCCCTGATAGAAGAGGTTCTACAGCAGTGTCTGGGGAGTCTGCCTGGCCCCCCTGCACAGCTTTCACTGCAACTCCCCAAGGGGCGCCCCTAGCGGATTCTGGGGTCCCTATCTCCATGTCTCCATGATCATGTCACACTCACTACTTTTTCTTTTAATGTTTAATAGGCTAGATTGTTGATCCTGAACAGATTCTCAGAAGAATTGTCCTTGATGCATTTCATTATCATTAGGGAGTGGTCTTTATACCAACTTTAATGAGTGAACTTTAATAGCTGGTTTGATTATAAGTCAATGAAATAATCCCAACTACCGTAATCTCCCGTGTATAAGGCGCGTCTTATACGGGGGTTTTAGTTCTCATTGCATCCACAAGGGGGACTCCAAGACCTTTCTTTTGATGTGTTACATGCCCCCTTAGCCATAACAGGATATATGGGGGCCCATGGGGCCCAAGTTACACAGAGGTCTTTGAATTTTGAAAATTCATTCAGTAGAACCAAAGTTATGAATTTTTCATTTTTTTGAGAATTTTCCAAAACTCTAGGTGCACCTTATACGCGGTCTGCGCCTTATACGTGGGAGATTACGGTATTCACTGCGGTCCTCTCAGGGACTAGTTGGTACCCATCTGATAGCTGCTGTCAGTGATAACCACACTCTGTAGGTAATCGGCTTCAGCAATGGCGGTGCCCATAGGACAATCCGCTAAGGTCGCTACCTCGGTATATATATCAATAGGGGGTGGTGGGTTTGAGGGGGGGGATAAATATTTTGCCCTCCCCCCCTCCTGATGATGAGGGGGTGGGGGTGAAAAGCATTTGACCCCGCCTTTAATAGAGGGGTGTAAAAAAGCCTGTGCACTACTATCAGCTGCTACTATAGATCAAAGAGGAGCGTAAACAATTTTCGCACCTCAGGTGCAGGGGTTGGATGCAAAATATGTTGATCAACATCAGGTCACATAAAAGTAACAAAATGATAACTAGAGATATCAATATCAGCTGCCATGCACAATCTATAAATCGTCGCCTCAGTGCAACAAGGTAGTAACTGACATTTTGGCAAAATTGAGGTTTCTTTCTTTTTAATATCTATTGGCCCTTATTTACCTTCTATGAAAGTATTGAAGCTCTGTCGATGATATACAAAAGGTATGTGTTTACAGACCTCAATGCAACAAGACTGTCAACTGTGTGCTATAGTAACTGCAACCCTTCTTTAGCCTCTCCCGCAAAACTTGAAATATGCAACCTTGTTGCACTGAGGTTACGAGATGTAGTTACAAACCACTCAGAGGTTAAATGACATGAAGGTGTTTTATTCATCAGTTTGATAACAGGATATCTAATGGCACCTGAAACTGAAAGTAAGGAGTACCGGGTAATTTAGAGATCCCATATTCACAGGCAGGACCCCCTCCACCTCATCAGTAGGGTAGTCTGGCTATTATTATTATTAGGCCCAAAAAAAAGTCAACTTAATTATACCTAAGTCGCCGTGACTTGCCCTTAGTCGTTGTGGCTTGTCATTAGTCTTTGAAGCAGTTAAAAAAATTATACAAGATATATATAAAAAATTATTTGACCTACACTACCTAATTTTTTTTGGCATGTTACCTGAAACACAACCCTTTTTTTTTTGGCCATTGTTAGTAGTATAAAAGTAAAACTTGGTTACAACCACATACCGGGGTAGGTTTTTTGGAGTTGCAAGCCGCGTGAGCGGCCGGGAGCGTAGCGACCGTAGCAACTCCATAATGTTTTCGGTTTTCTCCCTGTCACCTATGACGTCATTGGTGACGTCATGCTGCCTCAGTGACATCACCCGCAGTGGCTAGAGATGGAGTGGCAACTCCTATCCGTGGTCCTTGCCACATTTTTCTTGTTACCTCATTGTATTAATAGAATACTCCTTCTACCATATTAGATTATAATGCTTCAGGATTTAGATAGTGCACTTGCCACAGGTGTGAGATAATTAAAAAAGCGTAATTTCTTTTTATCAAAGAGGGGGAGGGGGGGGGGGTCTGGCACAGAGGCGCAGAATTTTTTTTTGCGATCCACCCCTTGTGAGTGATTAGAATGCTTTGCTTCCTTGGGCGGCTGTATATTTTTATTGTTCTTTGAATGGTTAAACAAAGTGCTATCTCAGGAGAGAGGAGTACAGAAGAATCTGTATGGATAGGTGTCAAATAACATGTTATTACATGGTCTAAAGTGGTATATTCTCTTAGTCAACTTACATGTTCCAATATGCACAGCCTCATCAAGTATCCCATATCTGCAATTTATATCAATTAGTTAGTGTCGTGGCCACATGTTGAGCAGCTATGTAGACATAAATAATTAATTACGGTACATGGGATCAGCAGTGTGGGTGTTGATTGAGAGACGAGCTAAATTTCAAAACGTTGACAGTTGGAAAGGTTGGATCTGTACTTTTCTTGAGTTCTTTGATCTCTTAGAAATTCACAGAGTGAAGAGTCCAAATACCCACGGCAATATGGGTATAAAGAGTGTAAAGATCTTTAAAAAAAAAGGTAGGGTGCAAAAAGTAAAATGATTCAGGTCAATTGGACCTTAGGGGGGGGGGGGCTTAAGCCAGTTAAGGACTTTCGATTCCCCTGCCCATTGCAGTTCTAGATGCTTAGGACGCTATAGGTACATTTTGCACTCGTAGAAATTGGATCCAAAACTCTTGGAGAAAAGGCCTACCGGGGCTTCATTCCCCTACTCTTTTGAAAAGATAGCAACTGTTCTTTCATTTACTCGGTCCCATAGACAGGGTCAGACAATCTGTGGCCTTTTAATCCCATGGCAAATGACGAGCATGTTGGTACGGGCCTGGGCATATGGACAGCAGCTGCCCACATACCCATCTCTAGCAACAAGAAACCCCAAGTTTGTTGCCTTTTATGAATCTGGTCTGCTCACTGTTAGTATGGAAGGAGATTCCTCCTTCATGGACTACCAATGAAGTTATTCTTCTCCATCATGTTCTCATCGTTAAGATCCCCACTTCACAGGGGGAGATACTGTAGTTGACACTGTAGACAGTAGTTGACAAATACCTTTTTTCATTTCAGGACAAAGATATATCTGGGACCAGCGGCTTCGAGACGCTGGTCAAAAGAATGAAAGAGGGACGGCAGATGTCCAAGGAATTTGACGAGTTTCTCAGACAAAGGTTACCTTTACGTCTCATTTGTAGATAAAATGATAAATTATTTGATTTATTCTTACAAGCTAAGCTATATTTTCCAAAGAAATCAAAAGTTGGAGTATGCCTTATGTTTCAGGTTGTGTAAGTAAAATGTATCGCAAAAAGAAAGAGAAATTCAGCAAACTATTTCTGATACAATAGGTTGCAATTATTTCCCAAAGTTATGAATCATATTATTTTTGTGTGGCATGTCCAGTCCTAGTTGTGTAGATGCGTAATGAAGGAAATCACAGTACAATGTTGGTGAATTTGAAGAAAGAATATACTGTAAACCTAGATATTTCCGCGCAGCTTAAGTTTCGCGCACCTGGCATAGAAAGACATTTTCGCATAATAATATTTTCGCGCAGGTACAGGTTGGGTTGCCCAGTGACTTGTGCGAAATTTTCGAGCACATCTTATTTTCACACACCCAATAGGTGCGCGAAAATAGCGTAAATATGTACTGCATGAAAATTAATATGTTTACAATAGTTAAACATCCTGTTGCAGAGCTCGCATTGAGGAAGACTACGGTCGCTCTTTACAGAAACTTGTCAGAAACTATGGACATAATTCAGAAATAGGGTAAGTATTTCAAGTTTACTTTAATCTTTATTACCTCAGATTTTGATTTTACAAAAGGTTATGCAGTGTATTTATACATTACCGTAAACTCCCGCGTATAAGACACGTCCTCTTCGCCAAACAAAATGCTGGGGGGTCTTATAGCTTTCTCTCAGGTTGGGTGTGCGTCTTATACGAGGGGTAATTTTACTATAGAAATGTACTAATCTTACAAATTTCAGCATTAAAATGTGCGTCTTATACGCGAAAATGCATGTGCTGAGTTTGGGGTGCGTCTTATACGCGCAGCGCGCCTTATACGCGGGAGATTACGGTATTTAGAAAAAAAGGCTTTTCTGGTGTAGTTCCATACCTATTGTCCATTGTATTCAGGCCAGCCATAATTGGGAGCCTGAGTCCTCATTCTGTGGATCCCATTGACTTCAGTAGTGAGTCTAAGGCTTTGAGACCTTATACTCTCTCGATGTCTCTCATCCAGGACATACAACTCAGAATTTAGCAGAAACAGAGTATGGTGCACATCTAGATCTTTAGTCATTGTTGAATAAGTTCATGTTTTTATTCCCCTCCGGTAGGACATTGAAGACGAGCTGGGAATCAGTGAAAACACAGACCGACAAAGTGGCGAGTGAACACTTAGAGGCCAGTGCTGCTATGTTAGAAGCATCGCGTAGGTTATCTGAACTCACAGAGAAAAACAAACACAAGTGCAAACAAGTGAGCTTTATTTTCTGCTCTTCCTTTAGTATTTTTTCACCCCGTTTCATAGTTGCCAGCCTTCTGTCTTTGGCACTAATAACACAATTTACACACAGAAGATAACCGTTCTCACATAAGATCTGAAAAAGGTATATATTGTTAGAGGATAATGCATGTACATGTATATAAGAAAATTTCAGACTTGAAACTCAACATTTAATTGTATTGTGAAATAGAATTGTATAAGTAATACTATGAGCACTTAGATGATATATGTTATGTACATAGATATGCGCAATTCTAATCCACTTCTTGTCGTTTTCACCCTTATTCATATATTGGAAATAAACCTTGTCTTTACAGGAGGAAGAAAACACTAGAAAGTTAATAAACAAGAAAAATAATGGATACAAGCGATTACTAGAGGTATGTATATATCTAATATTAAAGTTAGTATATCATGGAATCGCCCATAAATATTCACAAACAGAATGTTTGTTGTTAAAATTGACAGTATATTGAACGCGTGTTCTTCAATTTTTCCAGTGTAAAAAGACATACGAGAAGTCGTCACGTGATGCTGAACAGATCGACCTACAGGTCAACCTGGCCAAAACGTCAGGGGTCGGCATGGGCACGAAGGATTGGGAGAAGGTAAAGTATGAAACTGAAAGTCTCATATCAGAAGTTGTTAAAAGCTTTGCGTTAGTGAATCTAATCAGTAGCAAATCACTATGAAGATTAATGTCTAAGATAAATATTTACAAATTCTTTGCAGAATATCACCAAAGGAATATTGCTTTGCCTTAAGCTCATGGATACGGTGCTAGTATTTAGCTTCTGGTGATGGATAGACATACCGTAATCTCCCGCGTAGAAGACGCGTTGCACGTATAGGACGCACCCCAAACTCAGCACATGCATTTTCGCGTATAAGACGCACATTTTAATGCTGATATTTGTAAATTCAATACATTTCTATAGTAAAATTACCCCTCGTATAAGACGCACCCCCAATTTCAATACATCCTATAAGACTCCCCAGCATTTTGTTTGGCGTAGAGGACGCGTCTTATACGCGGGAGATTACGGTACATAGCAGTAATCACTATGGATTCATATTGGTTCCACCGGGTACCTAATGTATAGGGCCATGTATAGCATGGTGAAATGATTTTATCTCATGTATTTTACTTACAGCTGTATGGAAAACAAATCAAGACAAGACAGGATGCTGACAAAGCTGGTGTGTACTGAATTCTATATAAGATATTGTAATAACCAGAGTCGACACCGTATATAAAGAATGGAATATAAAGTTACAGCCGTTGTTGTTGTTTTATTTCTTAGGAGCCTTAAGGACTAACAGCCACTGGTCATCAGTTACTCGCTTATACTGATACTTGTACTTGTACTTATTCTTGCTTAGAGACGCCACTCTGTTCGTGAGCTAGGGCTAGCCACCGAACTCCCTTAAGATAGCTTACACGTAGGCCACCTGAGTGTCTGATCGCGTCTCCCATAAAACCACCGAACACCGCGTTTTATAGCCCCCGGCCGCCGACGGTGACGTCACAAGGCTGTGACGTCACCGCCGACGCCCCACCTAGCGGCCACAGCGGGAACCCGCCACCGAGCTTCGGTGGCCGCCGCCGAGCCGCCGGCCTATGTTTATTACAATATCTCGAATACTAAAAATTAAGATTGACTTAGCAGTCATACACTGACAAATTGAAGGCGCAGGTTATACAACGCTGGGGTAAAATGCAGGGGTTAGTGCATTGTCAATGGCATCAGCATTCACCTTGACATAACAAGATTCTTTCTTATCAGGTAAACCTGTTGGAACAAGGACCAAAAGAAAGTTCTGGATTTTTCTTTTTTTGGGGGCTTTCACCACAAAGTATTCTCTACTTGATACCTACAGACCTGTCGTACAAGTCGGCGCTGGATAACCTGGAGCACCTTCGGCAGCAGTGGGAGCGGGAGATGACGGCGTTATGCTGCAGCTTCCAGCAGATAGAGGAGGAGCGCATTAACAACCTGCGTAATGAGATGTGGGCGCACTCCAACATAATCTCCACCACTGCCTCATGTGTCGATCAGGTACTCACAAATATGACACTTTTCATGCTATACAGGGGACTTCTGGTTTCTGGTAGAGATTGTTTTCATTATTACAAGGTGAAAAAAAAACACGAAAACCATACGGTTTTGATGCTCCATGCTAGGCACTTACCTAATTTTTAAGACTTGGTTCTATGCACTCTAGCTAGTGATCTATGGATAGATTTTGTAAAACTAATTGATTTTGCTTTTTGAATGATGTCTTTATGGGCGCCTCTTTATGTTGATTTAAAGCAAAGTTATGGCCATTCAAAAACCTGAAATTCAGCCTATCATTCTGCCACAATTAACCATAGTTAAGAGTTTGATTGTGATCCAAAATTTGTGATTGACCAAGCTGGTATCAAGAGTCATTTACTAATACTTACTTAAATGCCTATTTCTCGTGAACTATTGAAGCTAGGAACATGATTTAAAAAGTGGATTGAAGGTCATCACAAGGCGGATGCGACCATGCATGTGATGACCTTTTCCAAGGTCAAGGTCATTTTAAGGTCAAAGGTCAATGTTGCAGAATAAGGTAAATGAGTACTTCCCATGAAAAACTTAAGCTAGAAATTTGATATAAGACATATTTGAAGGTTTTTTTTTTCAGTGATTCAGTAAACAGGCATGTAGTGACCTTGGCCAGGGTCAAGGTCACTCCAAGGTCGAAGTTATGAAATTGGAGTAAAATCAACACATCTCGTGATATATCAAGGCTAGAAACTTGAGATAAAGACTGGGTCTAAGGTCAGCAAAAGACAGAGATGACCATGCATATTGTGACCTTCTGGTGACCTTGGAAAGATCAAGGTCATGTCAAGATCAATTTTATGAAATGGGAGTAAAATTGCCATATCTCATGATATATCAAGGCTAGAAACTTCAAATAAAAAGTGGGTTTAGGATAAGCAAATAACAGAGGTAACCATGCATGTGGTGATCTTGTCCAAGGTGAATGATGTATTGCTGTCCTCCCCTCCATATTTAAGGGGGCCTACTGAGATCCTCTCAGTCAGAGAGGTCCGGCCCCAGGCCCAGGCTAGGAAAATATTCACCTGACTGAAATGCAGCTCACCCTGTCCCAAGGAGCAGTTCAAGGGGAGTCCTCTGCCTGGGCCCTTCCCTCCCCCCCCCCCCCACCCTATGACTGATGTTCAAACTTCAAAGAAAAGTCCTACTAGGCAGTCACAGAGAAACCCTGGTAGTCACCCCCAGCCCCAGCCTGGGCCCAGGGGGAGCTCCAGGTGGTCCCTCCAGTGGTGCAGTGGAGGAGGTGTGAGTGCTAATCTCTCACTCTCCCTCACAGTGCTAATAGGTCTGATTTTGTTGTTGCATAGAAAACATACTGTTCCCTATTGGAAATACAGAAACTAAACATTTTCTAGACTTTATTTAACCAGGGAACATGTGAGTATCATTTTTATTAATGTGAGATGTGAACTTCATGCCATAAAATGCTCCTGAAGTTAAGTTCTCAATTCACCTGGGAGAAATATATTCGTTTTTTCTCCAATTCATTAAACAAATACATGCATATTGTAGCCCTCTCCAAGGCCATTAAAATGACACCCTATTTGTCCAAATCCACCAGCAAACAGCTTCAGAATCAATAAGTAAAGATATGTCAGATTGAAGTCTGCTATTTTTGCTCCATCGCACTTTCGGCCTCCGCGCACGGCAGACCCACACACGGGAGTTACGTCAGTGCCTATCCATGCCCTTCATTTACCATAATGCACGCCGTCCAGGCGAGTAACTCACTAGCTCTGCATTCACCTATCATGCCAAGCCTCTTGAGTTGATACCCTCCCAAAGGGGTCGTTAGAATTATGCAACAATGCAGTGCCATCTCACAAAGATTGGGAAGTAAGGTAACCGTTAAGATAGTTAATTTAATTCCCCTTTGATTCAATTGTACCAACAAGTACTTATAAAAGGGACTTGTGAGCTAAAGATTTCAGGAATAGCCAAATGATACAACTCTCATACTTAGCTATTCACCATTTGACAGCATGCGGAGGACCTGAGGAAGGTGTTGGAGCAGTGCAGTGTAGAAAAGGACATTGTACTCTTTATATCTGAGCGGAAAACGGGCCTCGATAAACCAAGTGAGTCAAACTTTATTGTGAATCGATAGTACAAGTGTGTGCAATTTATTGCTCTAGGGTCATGGCTAGGCGACACCTGCCCTTCATGACAAAGTATTAAAGTGAGTGTTTATTTCTGTTTAGATGCCATCGTATATGAACCTTATACATCTGAGGGGCGAAATACAGTGCGAGGTGCCACACACACTGGACGGCCGCCCGTCCCACTCCCCGAACACAGCCATGGGCCAGTCCGCCCACAGGCACCAAGGCGACCCGTCCGAGGTGAGTATAATATGCATGGCACAAAACTTTAGCTACAGCAATACATAGAATAAACCACTCCATATGATACAGCAAATACTGGATATTGTAACCAAAATTATATATTCATGGGTTATATATTCCTGAACAATTTCCAGATCATGGTCGAATAGGAAAAATGGGTGGGGCAGAGCGGGCAATATGGAGTCTCCAGTCCATCAATTATCTTCAGTCTTCAGGGTTATCAGGAATTTTCAAGCTCCAATAACTACATCGTATAAAAAAACCTATATTTAAGGGCCCAAATTGAGCATTTCAGGAATTTTTGTGTCCACTCACTTTCATCCCTGTATCTATCACCACAGATACTTTGACACTCCTTTGATTACAACAAGTATATAAAACACATTACCTTATCAATGCTGATTAGGATATCCTTATTCTCATATTCCATCAACTTTTATTAGTAGAGTTTGGCTTGGTGCATATTTCTTTAGCGCACTACTAACAATTTAACAAGAAAACACGCTTATGCCTCCTGATATTATCACAACCGAATGAATTTAACTTCACCTTGCTATTTTGTCTGTGTGTTTGTGCTATGATAGCTGCCCCCCGGCCGCCAAGCGTTCTGCTACAAGAAGACCGACATGGGTATTTCCAAATAGTCCACCCCTGTCCCGGTACGATACTCAACACTCGCATGCTGGATGTTGTCCAAGTTATATTTCTTTTTTTCTTCATTTTCATCATTAGGGTAAAGGCACCTTGAGTCGGACAGACACATAAAGTCGGACACCCCTAGGGTTAAATTACATGACCAACATAGACAGTTCAGCTATTACAGTAATTAGATATAAAAGCTGACATGTTATTTGTTTGGGAAATGCATATAATCAAACATAAGTGACTGCATTCACTGTTTTACAATTGTCCAAACATAGGATTTCAAGCTACATCCTGCTGGTGAAAAATCACAAAAGAATGGGAAACTGGTCCGATTGTTCAGTCTCTTGTAGCATTATTCTTAGATGTACAGCATGGATCTAGATGGGATCGAGAAGATACACACCTTTAAAAAGGTGTGAGCTAAAGAAAAAATGAATATATGGGCTTTATTCATCTTTGGGAAATATTTCATATTATTATGAAATTGCTCCTAAAGTTGGACAGTTATTGCATCCTCACTCGGACATAGTAATGAACAGCATTGGAGAACCACTGACTGCTTCACTGTGAACGATTCAGTGCTACCACCTGCAGGTGTATATAGGCATTATATCAGCAAGTGTTTGCCATTGCCACCAAGGGTATCACAGACTGTCCGACTCTTTGATCACCTCTACCAACAGGTGTCCGAGTTTGGGGGCAGTAGGATGGGCTAATACAAAATTATTTGCTGTTGATTTCCTTCTAATTTAAGGGCAGGGAATAAAGGATTTCTGCATGGAAATATGTGGATGGATATTGTATTTCGATAGGTATCACATAAATGAAAATTCACAACTTGTTAAGGTGTTAATTTCTAGGGCCAGAAGTGATCACAGCAGGTCTGTCTGTCCAGGAGCGTCTGAAATGGGTGCCTTTACCCTATTCAATTTCCATTTTCAGACCCAGGTTTTAGTCTCAATATATTTATTTTAAAGTTTCTTTGCAGATTTCAGTTCACATTTACCACGGTGGTAGGGTCATCGCACTTCATTTTGGTTCATTAGTTAAGGCCGTTTTAGGGCTTCCCTTGCCCACTTAAAAGGGTCTATTTCTCCTCTTTCCTATCCCCTTGTATGTGTGTGGTGCACATATGCGTGGGCACTGACACATTCCTCTGTGAAAATGTGTAATGCAGTTCTCGCCATGAAGCTGTCGAAATGGCGTTAAACGTCACTCACTAAGGCTGTTTTAGTATTCTGTTTTGTCATTTATGTAAACTAGAGCTGGTATAAACCTGGATGTGTAATTAAGATTCCATTTCAGTGTTGTACTTTGGTGGGATATTCAAGTAGCAATCCTGTGTCAAGTTGATTCTTTTGCTGATCAGGGGTGGGCAGCTGTCGCAATGTCGCAAAAAAATAGAGCTTGGAATGCGACAGTGACATTGAGGATGATATGGGCTTTCCAAATCTGAAAGAGTTTTGTCAATATTCCAATTAGAACCAAAGTTATGACCTTTTCAGTACATGCCAAATCTGAAATCACCAATATGGCAGAAATTTTCTGCTAAATCTAAAATATCCATCAAGAGGTAGAATCTGAAATGTTTTGGTGCTATGCCTCCTCCCCATCCCTTACAATAGCCCAATTTTTAGAACAGAAAATTTGAAAATTTTCCAGGAGCAATTTTCAAAGGTTCAAAGCAATTTGCTACCTATTTAAAAAAAACACTTATGTTTTGAGGCTGGATCTGAGAATCGGTAGTAATTTGCTCCTAATAAGATCCTCTAGAACACATAAATATGAATTTTTTTTATTTATTTATTTTTATTTTTGGGTGGGGAAGGGGTGCTGGGGATTGTGCCTCCCCAAAACCCCAAAGAACACCCAATTTTGACAAAAAGAGGCTCAGAGCAATTTGCCTACCAATCCCATTGAAAATGCATTGCTACAATGATTCGTACGTTTGCTCCAGCACTTCGCGATATGCCAACCCCTGCTGATAAGGAGTCGGTATCTTTGTTTCAGTTTCACCATTTTAATTACCGTAATCTCCCGCGTATAAGACTCGTCTTATACGCAAGGTTTTAGTTCTCCCTGGATCCGCCAGGGGGACACCAAGAGCTTTATTTTGATATATTACACTCCCCCTTAGTCATATTGTAACATAGATGGCTCCATTGGTGTCTGGGAGGCCAGAGCTACACATAGCTTCTTAAATTTTGAAATTCCATCCAGTAGAAGAAAAGTTATAAATATTTCATTCTTTTGGGCATAATCCAAAACTCTAGGTGTGTCTTATACGCGCACTGCGTCTTATACTCGGGAGATTATGGTAATACCTATTAATAATATCATTATTTCGCTTTTTCATCCCCTACAATTTAGGTCTGTTGTACTCTAATGTGGTGACCGATCTGTACAAGGTCCCCAAGTATGGAAAGTGGACAAGCCAGATTAGTGTAGTGGTTAGCACACTGAGATCCGGATGGAGGTAGCTCGGGTTTGAGTCCCGCATCTGGTGAAACACTTTTCACTTGGTGCCTTTACACCAAAAAAGACAAATTTATGTGTATTTAAATTCGCAAATTTTTATAATCTGTTTGTTTAAATTCAGTCTGGTTACATGTTCCCTGTGCTTTTGATGAAAATTATGGTACATGTGTAGTTACATGTAGGCCATCTATTCCTAGACAAACTTAAGAGAGCATCCCAATTAATGCTTGCTGATGTTATTTCTTATAGTTTTCACACCTATAAGAATGCTGCATACATTTGGGCAGTGTGTTTGTCTGTGGGGGGGGGGGGGGGGGGGGGCAGGTAGCTAGCCTAGGCTGCTAAATCATTTGAAGGGTCCCAAACAAACTAACACCCCCCTCCCCCCACCAACTCATATCACTACTTCATAGATATATATTTTCACTGAGTGCATAAATTCGCAGACTTTTTATTTCCGCAAAATACGCAAAAATATGTACAGCGCGAAATAAATTACAACCACAGTATACGGTATAAGGTGAACCCTGCCTCTGGGAACATCCTATAGTGAGATTCTTCCATAAGCAACAGCTTTAAATATGCGAGGTTTTACGGTATTCTCATACCAGTGTTAAGTCATTGGTATATGCCTTGTACACAGGGATGTAAGTCTTCAGGATTTATCAGGATTTCCTGATTTTTGAAATTTTTGAAGGACATTTATTTTCCTTACATGAGTGGTAAGGAGGGCTGTTTGTGAAAAATAGAAGGCTTTTATATAAAGTGAACTTATGGTTCCTGATTTTTGCCTATTCCTGACTTACATCCCTGTGTACATGATCATCTACTTTCAAGAAGTACCCATCCAGATATATTTATGTATATTATGTTTTGATTTCTATTCTATTGGTTGGTATCTTTCCTTTTGTCTTCCAGACACAAACAATGAGGCATTGTATTCAGAGATTATGAATTAAAAAACGTATGGACAAATATATATTTTACTACCTTATATAAGTCCTGCTCACTCCTTTTCCTTTGTATGCATTTAGGTAGTAGCTTTTACAACAACAACAAAAAGGTGTCAGTTTGTAAAAGCGCCTGACTGCTAGAAACATATTTATAAGATAGATTAGTAAATCATTTTGTTTAAGCGTATGTATTATATGTGCATAGTTATTGAAGTGTAGGTAAGAGACTTATTAGAAAACTTTATAATGTGATTGTGTTCGTATAAACAGGAAATCTGTGTACACAATCATGTTATTATATGTTCATTGTCGCCTAAATGAAGTCTGCACATCAGCTTTTGCTGACGCAGAATCGTAATGGACTATGTAGACCTTTGAAGGCAGACTTGAATGTCCTGCTGTCTTTTCAGCTTTCTAAGGGTGATAGATTTGGCTTATACTGAGAGAAACTTTTTCTTGCCACTGCATATTACCAGCACCTATATCCAATTATGGATACTCTAGTTCCACGATAAAAACTATTTTTGTTGACTGTTAGCAAACCACCTTATGGCGCTGCAAGTATGAATGCACTATGACCTTTGACCTTATGATGCATTCAACCTTTAACCCTTTAAGAGATGCTGATGTAGGAGTGCATCATGCCCACTGCTCATCATGATGCACCTATGAAGTGCTGGCGAGACTGCTCACCAGCACTTCATCGGAGCATCATGTTGACCCTATGGGGTCGATACATATACTCCCGGAGGTTAGCCATGATGCTCCAATGAAGTGCTGGGGAGCAGTCTCACCAGCTCTTCATTGATGCATCATGACGACCAATGGGCATACTGCATTAATGCATCAGCGGCCTTTAAAGGGTTAAAGGGATGCATTAATGCAGCCTGATGAGTAGCTTTTCAGTCCTGCATTGCACCAACATGCAAATCCTCCAGGATTGATACACTCCTGGATGGTCGGCATGATGCACAATTGCAATGCAAGTGAGGTACTTGCCAGTACTGCATTCGTGTATCAAGACGGTAAATGCACATGGAGGTTTGGGCCATTATGCTGTTTTATTTTAGTCTTGATAAAAAAAAGAGATACCCTAGTTACAGTATTGAATCAGGAGTTATTATTTCAATATTGATCCAGGATCTTGTCGCTTCCTGCATCTGCCTGTAAAATGTAGGTCAGATAAACAGTCCTTATCTAAAGTATCACTTTCACATGTAAATTGTCATTGTCTGTGTTAAGGTGGGTCGCTACCATTGAATCAAAGTTCCTAGATTTTCGTAACTTTTCTCTCAGAGGTAGCTAAAATCATCTAGAATCAGAATATGAAAAGAAAAGTAGGGGGTCCCATGCTACTTTTTTTTTATATTGAATTTTGAAAAAAGTATTTCCATTTTCACCTAAAATCTGAAAAAAAAAACGACTAAGATTTGAGATTTTTTTTTCTTTCACAACTATCAAACAGAAATAGGAAAACTCACATGGTGAACGTTCTAAAATCTTTATTTATCAAGAATTTTTCTTTTTTTTCTCCAATTACAAGGTATTATGGGTGAATCTATCAGGTTTTGGCAAAAAGGAGGATAAATTTCCTATTATTTTATAATAAAAATGATTAGATCACCTTTTTCTAGATCCTAGATTTTTCTTAAACATTTTTGACATATTGTTCAGATAATTTGCCTTTAGATAAAAATAATTTTGATGTAGAGTCCCGTGCATAATTTTGGAGTTTTGGCCATTTGAAATAAAAAAGTATTGGAAAAACTGACAATAATCCATATTCAAAGCACTGCATGATGGGTAAAATATATAAATTTGTGGCAAAACATTGTTTCATTATATGCCCTCAATCATTGTGAGCAGCATATCATGTTAAAAGCATCGTCTTAGTAGTATGAGGGGTATAATTGTAAGGTCCAAAAGAATGTCGGAGAATAAAGAAAACAAGAAAAATGTGGCAAGGACCACGGATAGGAGTTGCGCTCATAGCCACTGCGGGTGACGTCACTGAGGCAGCATGACGTCACAAATGACGTCATAGGTGACAGGGAGAAAACCGAAAACATTATGGAGTTGCTACGGTCGCTACGCTCCCGGCCGCTGACGCAGCTTGCAACTCCAAATAATTCAGATGTAAATATGCAAAAATTTTAAATTGTCTTAAAATGAACAATTTTGACCAGAATCCCCCAAATTTTTTTGTAGACATTTAGGGCATATATAGGTATATGCCTACCAAAATTGCCTTAATTCTGATGAAAAGAACCTAATGGTAGCGACCCACCTTAACCAGGCTCCAGCATCCCCCCCCCCCCATCCCAAACATAGAGAACCATAAGATTACTGTAGCCTAAGGTATTCAACCTTATAACTTCTAGTTGGATTTCCCTGTCCAAAAAAATGCAAATACACGTAAACCTTCAACAATTAAGGAAACAAAGCAGAAGTAGGTGTAGGACTAAGGTCAAAATGTAACTTCTAGCTCTAGTTTTAAAAACAAAAACTACAAAAAAAAAACACATTTACTTGCCTTATGATACGGCTTGTCGTTTTATTAAGGATGATAAACATACTGGTAATGATTTAGATAAGTTAGAGATAGAGTTTAAAAGATAATGTTATGTCCCTTTAATGTCTCTCTGTAACTTAGAAATATATGCATTTATGTTTGTATCGAGAGCACTTTCTGTAGATATCATAGTTCAGCTACGGTACATAGTGACAGCTTTATGTGTACTTAATTGTGTACTCTTTTAAAAACCCACATGCAAAAATATAAAGAAATGAAAATTATACATTAGATTATACGTTAAATCAACATATACGCATATTCCAACTAGGATCAATTGAAAAAAAACTATTATCCCTCCAACTAAAACTATTTGAGAATACAAAAATAAAAAGTTTCAACCTTAAAATGATTCATCATTCCCTTCCTTCCTTTTTTTCAGACCGAAATGGTAATGCCAACTGAAATCCAAGAAGGACATAACCTACACGTGAAGCAATATCTCAGGAAGGTGTATTTTTCAAGTCCAAGACGACCACTACTACACAAACAACACAAACCGCCAGCTATATAGAACCACCTATTTACCACAATCTTTAATCTTTCTATTTGATTGTTTGGTAATTTTGTCATGACTTAAATCCAGAACATATTATGTGTGTTCTCCCCAGTCCTACTAGAGATGCTAATGGACAGTAGCCGATACCATCAGGCATCACCTGGGGTAATTGAGGTCATTATATTGTAGTACCCTGTCTCTTCCTGTAGTTGTTCTATGTAGGCGATGGACTCAGTAGAACTGTAGAATTCCATCTACATGTATTTGAAATTTAGTACATTTCATTAATTTAATTCCTTAAATTATTGTAGATTGACTGATTGTGAATATTAGATATATTCTTGCTGACTCCAACAAAAGTAGGGCTGGGCCCACTAGTTGATTTGAATTCAGTACTATTACATACCAATGCACCGCGGGATAAAGGTAGAGATGGAGATTCCAGTCATTGCACTGAGGGAGTGAGAACTCGAACCTTGAGTATGGTTTAAGGTGCATCGACTCCATGTGTATTAGGTATTTACTAACGCGTAGTGCCATACTTGTACATACATGACACGGGGAGTATTATCTATTATAGGGCGATGCAGTGAGAAGAGGCCATTTTATTAATAAGTGGTTGATAAAGGTTTTTGCCTTTTTTTTGCGCTTTTATGAGGTGCGACTGAGAAGAATGCAAAGGACAATGGCCATTCCAAAAATAATTGTCTTGTGGATCTTTGATTTGATATGTAACACATTAATTACAGACAATGTTAAAAGAATTCTGCTAAAAACCAATATGAACATAAATTCATATGTTTAACAACCTTATCTTGCTGCATGGGTCTATAATATAGCTGTATATAGTCTAATAGCATGCTGGTATCAAAATATAATGTGTATTAGCCAACCTTGTTTATTACAATGCTCTACACTAGTTGTAAATTCCTGAACCCTTTAAGGGCTGCTTTCCATATCGCTTAAATGAAGCTTGCTCTCTTTTTTTCCCCCACACTCACTCATTGTACCGCCATGAGAATACCAAAGGAGTCAGGAGAAATAAAATAGAAGCTTGCTCTCATGCATCATGGTGACCCTGTGGCAACCCGCCATAATCGTAGCCGTGCTGATGAGTGTAAACGCCCGAGCTGTATTGATTGAGTCCTTAAAGGGTTAATCACATTCTGAAATGGCAGTGCAGCAGTCTGCAACCATATTAAGTATTTCTGGTATATATGTACCATGGAGGTATAAACCTCATATATCTCCCTGATATATACCTTTAATAAAGCATCATAGACACACCAACTCTGAACAAAATCAGGATAAGCCTATTGGCTGGAATGATACTCAGTGTATTGCATTGTATGTAAATCCCTGCCCCAAAATAAAAGTGAATACATGTATAGAAAAACAATATTTTACAAATCCTAAGGAAATGGGATCTTCTACTAGCTAACCCATAAGAGGGGTTTAATAGACAACCCATAGGATCACTACTCTTTCGGAGGCTTGTTACATTTGTCATGTCAATTTTCTTCCATAAATAGCCATTTCTCAGTGATACTAAAGGAATAGGCTGTAAAATATCTCCACCTCAACTAGATTAAAATGCATCTCCGAGCCTGCGTTCCCAAAGTATTGCAGAAGAACAGCGTAGAATTAAGTAGACTGATGGTGCTTGACCTTACTTGCCAAAAGTACTCTCCAATTGTACATACCTTCCAATAGAAAAAGGAGAGAAAACTATTCCTATTTGATGAGTAATGACTTAAACTATATTGATGTGGGATAACAACTATATTGATCTGGGGTAAAATTGATTGTACAGCTGATAGTATCCATCTAACTTTTGGTTCTGTCTTAGGGTATCATTTCTCTGTTTGAAACCGGATCTGTTTTTTTTTTGTGTGTTTAGAGCCCTGTCAAAAACATGAAACAGGATCTATACCGTGAAGAATGTTCAGCATAACACACTGAGTGTTTTAAAGAAAAATGATAATGGGGCGAATCCAAGATTTTGATAGATTTACCATTTATTTTTACTCAATATTTATTTTGTCATTCACATAGAAGGGTTTTCGACGTGGTGCTGAAGAAATATGAAAAATTGTTTGGCAATGCATTACTATGATTTATAGATTTAGGCTCGTGAAATACTAGAATGTATCAGAAGATGTAACCGTTTATACAATTAGACTCACCTCGCTCAAAATACTATCTTGAAATATTGCAATGTTGCAAATATGCCTGAAAATCTTGAACATTCTTGTAGCAATTGTGTCCCGTAATATTAGAATGGGTTTGAAGTATTTGCGACATTCAACAACAGCTAAGTGACATCCCAATATGATATATACTGTGAAGATGAACCAGAAAATGTATGTGGAAAATCTAGATAAGAAAAAAGACTTGAAATGGTGATTTATTTCTTTTATAAGTTTATACATGTAGTAACCAAGAATTGTATTTCTTTTGGTTCCTGGTTCCTAAAATATGTTGGCAGGAGATGAACCAAGCTAAAATCTAATTGTTGTCTCCCCAACTCTTGAAACTTTCTTCTTCTTCATACATATTGCAGTGAAAGGCTTTATGTAAATTTGAAATATGTTTCAGTAGGTCACATCAAAAAGGGATGTACAAAAAATATACAACTTCAATAGGCTCAAACATGTCTGCCTCAAAATGAGATCTTTCCCATGTAGTTGTACCTACGTGGATTTGGTCGTAAGATTTGTCCTAAAATGAAACTTGCATATAAAAATTTTGGGTTGTTGCTGTTGCCCTACAAATTTACCAGAGGTTGTTGATTAGAAACTTACACCTTTTATATATGCTGTAGTGGCACTGTAGGCTGATACATTGGTTATAAAGTCTGTACTTGTGGATATGATATTGGTAACAGAGGTTGTATGGTACATACCCAGTATATTGTGCTTTGGTTGTGTATATTTTAGGTGGGCATTCAGAACACGGTAACATGGTCTATTTGTAGAGAGAAGATTTTGCCATTTCTATCAAATGCTTAAGAATGATCAACCAAACCGTATATACCCGACATCAATTTCTGGATTTATTATCCACTTATGTTTACGACTAACATAACTGCAATCCTAAAGAAATTTCTTCAAGCTTAAGTCGATCCCCTATGTATTATTGCGATACCGAAATGTGTTTATGATTCTTTTTACCATTGGTTGTGCTTCATTGTTTTGGATTTTACAGTCAGACCTAGATAGTCCGTCCCCTGATAGTCCGACATACACAGGATCCGCTTTGGCTGGGACAGCTCTAATACATTAGCATACAAATATGATTTGATAGTTCGACTGATTTGATATCCGCCATCTATTTGCCTGCAACCACAAAGGGGCGGACTATCAAGGTCTCACTGTATTTCTTTGTATAGAGATTGTCTCTTTCCCCCTTTTCACATAATCATTGAATATTGCGTAGAAATGGTTTATTTCTTTAATCAAGGAATTTGCCTCTAACAAAACTGCCTTCATGTCCTGCCTCGAGGAACACAAATGTTAGAAATTAATGTGTCTACTCCCACGTATGTTAAATGCACAAATAATAGCTTCCATTTACAAGGAGAAGAATGGCAATCTAGATTTCAATCATGTGTAATTGTACTATATTTATATAGATCGTGGTAGTCTTAGAGTTGTGAATCGTTAAAGGCATACTGGTTTGTACTATTATAGTTCCTATAGAATACATGCATTATTCTATTTCTGTAACAAAGATTCTGTTGTGATTGTAAGTATAATTTGTTAATTTGGGAAAGGTTGTATAATTGATCTCTTATGTAGGCCACTAATTGATACATTTCTTTTGGCCACTATTATTATAAATGCTATTCATTATGGTAAAATGACATGTAGTATGGGGTCCTTCTTTTTCTATTTCTACTTTTGTGTAATCTTTTTAGCTCATGTTGCTTTTTTAATTAATGATCACAAAATCTTTTTGTGATAACCTAAATCAAAACCTCAAACTTCATCGCTGGATGTTATGATTGTGATTGAAATATGACTCCTGAGCTCAAGAATAGAGACTCAGCTTAGGTTGTATAAGGTGGGGATATTGAAGCAGTGTTCTACATCTGATTATCTAAGAGAGTGGTCATTTTTATCAACGGAGGGGGAGGAGGATAATGGATTTAGTGGTAAAGAAATATCAGACCCCTCGTGGGGGGGGGGGGGGGTAGGGAAGTCACCCATTTTCAGTGCAAAAGCCCGCATGTTAATTTACAATAAAAGGGGGACTGAAAATTTTTGGCGCACCCAGGAAATCCCCCCCCCCCCTCCCTGTTATTAAAAAATGACGACTCCCTAATGCTATATATGAGGAGGGAGTGTCATAAGACGACAGCATTGATTACTCTAGACAGTGAATTAGGATAGAAGAAGCTGCAATGTTATTCGCGAAATCACTGATGATAAATTCTCTTAACTTCATCCAATTGATATACATACCAAATGGCGATATCAGCTTTGTAGATTTTACTCATTTTGGACGTGAGAATTCTATGATTTAAGAGACTTGAAGTGTTAAACTGCCAAGTGTTGAGCCAAAAACGGTGCTAAATTATAACTTTTTGACCCAACCAGACGCTCATGTGGTCATGCTAATTACCAATCTCTAAGCACCTTAAGCTTATCCTTTTCTGTAGTAACCATTTTCCCATCGGTACTGATGAGAATTCAGTAGAGAAAAATGACTGTATAAACTAATAATGCTATTGAGTGTTAAAGCATTCAAAATGCTATTTGTGCTTATAGATTTCAAAATTAAAGAGCTTACCCTGAACCTAGAAATGAGGGGTACTACGAAAATTCTAATCAGGGTTTTCTTTTGAAGATAAGAAAAATTCCCTTGGCGTCTAAGTCTTCTTTGCTAAAATCTCTCGATGAAAGAGTAACTGGTGCCCCGTCCACCGATATAAGTTGCTTTATCAAAAGGCCACCTAAACCATGGTGGCCTAATTAATGTGAAAAGCTGTCGGTGGCATATGTATGTACAATGCTCTATTATCTCATTTACATTAATACTGAGATTATAGAAAGTTAACAATGAAATAATGAGACCAGGAAAAAAATGATACCTTATTTGGAACAAGGAAGCCACAGTGAATTCTGTATTCCTGAAGATGTAATATATATGTGAACATTTAGCATGTTGGGCTGGTATAACCACCGATATTCACACATCTATATACCAAACCTTAATATATATTGGTATCAATCTCCTTTAGCTCGGCTTGATGATAGTATGTTGTTGGTAAGATACAAGTGGCACAAAATCAGAGTGTGATGAGAGAAAAAAATGAATTGCCTCAAACCATAATTGAGTATTTTAACATATTGTAATTTAGGAATTTTGTGTTTCCAATTGAAATCTGGTGTATTTGAATTAAAATGACACATAGGTCAGCAATGACCTTTTTTGTGTTGTCAATAAAAGATATTATTAAAATGAGGTTGCCTGAATATGATATTGAGAATGTGTACGTAGCACCAGCCGATATGATGTATTTTAAAGTGCAGGTTTACACCTATTATCAGTGCATAATCATCAGAATCTAAGCATACTTTCTTCATGTGAAGCCTGTATTAAATCAACCCTTAGAAAGGCAGTGAAGTTTAGTGAAATTGTTAACTTCTAGTCAGATTTGAAGAGCGCTAGGTTTCCAACTCTTTGTGATGGCTCGTTTGTCGTGTCGGTGAGGGGAGAACTTTCCAGTAGGTACAAGTAGAGAGCTCAGCCATTTGAACGCTGTTGTGTAAAAGATTGTACTAGATTGTGCCAAGATGGCCATCATAACAGATGGTAAATGAAATAAATATTGCAGATTAACTGCCTTTGTGGAATTTCTTATCGTTCCAATGATTGCTGATCTATCTTCAACTACTCAGGGTGAGCCCTTAATTCACGCTATCGGGGGAGGATTTCTTGCACTTTTAGTCCAGGGAGTTGACCCTCGCTATCCATGTTCTATAGAAAAGATCTAAACTTAAAAAATGCACCCCAAGGTGTGCCGTTATGGCATTTACTGTAATCTCTCGAGTATAAGGCATGTCTTATATGCAAGGTTTTAGTCTCCCTGGATCCGCAAGGGGGACACTAAGACCTTTCTTTTGATGTCACACTCCCCCTAAGTGAAAATATGACATGTCCAGGTGGGTCTGGAGGGTCATAGTATTAGTTACACATAACTTTTTGAATTTCCGAAATCCCTTCAGTAGAACAAAAGTTGGGAATTCTTTTAGTTTTTTTTTTACGATATTCTAAAACTCTGCGTCTTATACGCAGGAGGTTACGGTACTTGAATTTAGGGTATGCCGTATGCAGAAGGTTGTATTACACATGGGGTATTGCTGTAGACCTTAACATGACTCCTATAATTAAAACTCAGGGAAGAGTCTTCAGTATTAACTGAACCTAAAGTCCTCACAATGTACACAACACGGCGAGGCACTTTCTTAAAGAATTCTTGGAATTTTCCAGGTCAGTTTTGTAAAATACAAACTGTATATTTTCCCTGTGTCTCAATATTTCACATAATTTCCTGACCACTTCGTTTTCCCTGCCTTATGAGAGCCCGGAATACCTATTTTTATTGTGTAGAAGGCTTGCACTTTAACACTTGTGGCGGACATGCTTGCATGCCACTTGAGCCAACCATGCAAGTGTCCCTCTAAGACCCAATTATTTTGCCAATATTTCATTGAGCCCAGGTGTTGAAAAGCGCCAGGGTTCAACTATAAAAATTCTCAAACTGACTTGAATAAGCACCAGGGATTGAGCCATTTAAAGAGGGGTTAGGAGCTAATTTCGAGTTTTCCCTACAAAATTGTCTGTTAAGACCCCTGTAAGTGTATAATATTTTTAAACTTTTGATGTTATTAGAGCTCCAAACCCATCCTTAACATATAAGCTTGAATTCGGAACAAACATAATATTTGAAAGAAGTACGGTCTCTTTAATCAGTGCTTTATATCGACACCTTAACTTCAGCTTCATGGGAGGATGACTAAGACAAACCAGTATTTTATATTAACCACTCCAGGCTTTATTTCTTAAAAATAAGCAACAATTCTTCACATGCACATTGTCTAGGATGCTACACAAAGTACGTGTTGGGGACCAGGGTTGGCAATGCAAGACGGAGGAAAAGATAGACATCCATGATTTGTCATTCGCATGAAGCTACAATACAATTGGTTTTGCGTAAATGTTACTTGGCATATTTCCTTTTGCATCAATTGAGACCGACAAGTCTGGCAATCAATAAAGTACCCTGGTATATATCGACAGTTTCCAATAGGTAAACAGCGTCTCTCAATATACCTCAGACTGAGGATGGCAATACATTAATCAATAATGGAGTCTTCCTTAATCCGTGTAAGTTTTTGTACCACATACCCAAGATGACTTCCCTAAATGTATATTCATTAAGCTATCGGTATATCGTACGTGCACCAAAAGCTGTGTGGTATTCTATTGGGTAACAGGAACAATGGAATTTTGGTTTTCTTTCCGGTACATACCAATATAGAACACGTTTTTGAAATTTCAATTGAATAAAAAAAAAAAACAGACAAAGGATTCTTTTAATTTCACAGTCTCTGTATGCTTATCGCTTGGTGTCCAGAATTCATTACACGTGAACACCACACTGGCAATACTTCACAGCACGTTATTGGTGTTTGTACATATAGGCGCTGTGTGTTTAGGCAGTTTTGAAGAAGTCCTATTCCCAAGGGTTGGTGAGGCCAGACACAAGTACACCTTAACAACTCAAGACAAACATTAATCCTTTTTTTATGCATGTCACATAACATTCAGTCGATACTCTTTAACAACTGTTCCCACTGAACCGGTCTGCACTATGTGTACTGCAGGCCTCCCAGTCACCATTGGACGTTATACAATAATAGATATATGGCTATGTACACACACACAGGCTGTGTCTAAGAGTTGTGATGAAGGGATTGGCAGAGATGATCATTATATGTTTAATGTGCAGTGTATTAATGATATGAGAAGAACCAGGGCTGAGTGTTCACACTTGTACCAACGGGAGCAGTAAATCTCTATACAACACGCTCTTCTTTTATATCAGTTCGTCTTGTCTAACGCCCTTATGAACTATTTACAATGAAAGCGGATTGCTATTCAGAACAGCTGTGATCATTACATACGTCTCTTCCACTTCCCTCCTCCGTCCGTATTAACACGTGGTTCATAGAAACTATAATGTACTGCTTGAATGCTTAAATATGCGGATAGATGGGATGGCTGGATAAAAACCTAAACGTGATAAAAAATACAAGATGTACAACCGAAAGCGTAAAACACTTACTATTATGACCATCACTACTACACGATGAGCGATGATGAGTCTAAACACAAGTTTCTCCTGCCTTCAGGAAACACACCATAAATATGGATAAATATTTGTTTCCGTATAATGCAGATGGCATAGAAACTCCTGCCTTGTCGTTGAACCAACCCTATGTAAGCATTGTGAAGGGAAGGCCGATGTGATGTCCTTTATGTGTCGGTGATGTGATCTTGGTCGTTGTTGCCATGCCGCGTCCACATGCGCCGGTAGAGCTTCTCCAGGTCGTGTGCATATGTCTGCATGTTGAACAGGTCCGTTGATGTACGTCCTTGCCATACGCGTGCGCGCATTGTGGCCAGGCTATTAAAACAATGTCATGCTTAATCAGTGTTCGGAATTGTTTGTGAGTTCAAGTGGAAAATATTTAGTAATTTTCAAAATGTATTACCGTAATCTCCCGCGTATAAGACGCGTCCTCTACGCCAAACAAAATGCTGGGGAGTCTTATAGGATGTATTGAAATTGGGGGTGAGTCTTATACGAGGGGTAATTTTACTATAGAAATGTATTGAATTTACAAATATCAACATTAAAATGTGCGTCTTATACGCGAAAATGCATGTGCTGAGTTTGGGGTGCGTCCTATACGCACAACGCATCTTCTACGCGGGAGATTACGGTAGACTATGTACATGCTCCTGCCTTAACATAAGTACATTTAATAAAAACTGCAAGCCGAAAATATCAGATGAATCTAATGAAGATAACAAGACTTTTTTTTAAATAGATGCCTGTGAAATAACATGTAGCAAGATATTAAGTGTAACTTACTATTCAGGGTCATTGCCCAGCTTGATGGCAATTCTTTCGTAATCTTTTGGTGCATTGGCAACAAGCTCTGGACACCCAAGGGCATAGAGTTGTGACGCCGCGACTCTGGAGGCTAAGGTTTCACCTGAAACATCCCATACGAAATACATCAGTTATCAGGTAGCATTCAATCACAGTAAACTATCCCACATCTGACAATGTAAATAGAAGTAAATTTTTTTAGAGTTATGAGTATGTGGATACAACACAGAAAACACCAACGACAACAAGTCTGAAATTTTATCAATAGAACTTGTTTTTTTTCCCCCCAAATCACATCCACATTTCATCTATTTCTAGGTACCTGGAGCTTTTGTCTACATTTGGTCTTGTATATGTCATGACTTCCAGCCACATTTATCCCCCGTAAATCATCTGGCTTATGACACTTATTATTTTACATTTAGGTTAGTACATCAATACATTGACAGGCAGCTTGGCCTGAGGTCTGCATCAAAGGTTCATATAAGAAAACTGACACACCAGAAATGAAACAGACAACACAGGGTACATTTAGTGGGAGGGTTATCAATATATAATTCACGGACAATGATTAATGGATAAAACGCCCCATTTGATGGAGTCGGTGTTTTCAAACTCATCCTACTAAACATATTCTTGTGAATGAGCAACGCATGGTGCCATAGATTTGTAGCAAACCATGACGCGTCATACCCAGACCTGTCTTCTAATTAAGAGGGTTGTGGGTGCTCAAATCAGGTGAAACCCCTAAGGACTATCCCTACAAAATCCTCTCTAAGTAATCAACATGACAAGGAGCCATCCTTGTGGGTTGATACAATAGTAAACTAAAGAATAACTTTCTTCCGTTGCATTTCGCTGTAAAATAGTCAAATGCAAAGTATGGAAAATGAATTTTAGTTCGGTAGTCGGCAGTGAAGTATACTAACCTTGTTGGGTTTCTAAAGCCGAACCATCCATATGAAATTGAAACAATTTAATTGTAAGGGTTTTGGACAGGGTAAACAGTTTATACAGTTTAAAAGCCATTGTCGGACGACTTCCAATCATGTGGCCAAATACAAGAAACAACCCACCATTCAGTAGTACCCAGATATCTATTAATCAAATAGACTCTGAAACATTGCAATATTAAAATCGGTCAAAACAAAAGAAAAAAAGTATTAATTTTTCCCTGAATGTTTTAAAAACAAAAAAGTCAACATAATACAATCGAATCTCGCCCTCAATGTCCATTTTTTTCTCAAAAATTTTAAAGAGTTTGGGGTTTAAGCCCCCCCCCCGTTCTTTCTTTTTTTTTCTTTTTTCTTTGCACAGGTCTGGGTTCTAAGTTTCACTTAGGACTCCCATTACCAGCCCAATCCTAATAGTTTATCCATTCTAGTACTGGCTGAGATGCCGCTACATGGCCAAACCACAGTGTCAAGCATACCCTGACTTATTGACTAAAGCACACCTGTGTAAAACATAGGACAGTGGCCCAGTGGGATGGGTGGTGGCAAACAGGGTGGCGTTATTCTATAACAAATCAATAACTCACTTGGAAGGGTGACCATGGGTGTACCAGCCCATAAAACGTCCATGCCGGTCGTATGGCCGTTACACAAAGGAGTGTCAAGGCACACATCTGCCAGCTGACCACGTCGAACGTGCTCCTCCTGCACCAAGTCAATGAGACAAATACGTCAAACGTGCAACATGTTGAACATCTGTTGCTGTTAGGTAAATATGTACGGGGAACAAAATCATTCTTACAACTAAATACCAATAAATCCAGTGACTTGTCTAACTTGTGAAATTTACTTAGTTGAATACATGGACATTTATATGTTCTGGACACTATGTTTACACATATTCCATGAAATACATGTACAACTTGTATATAATTTCAGGATTTATTGAAAATAAAAGGTAAATCATAACCCAATGATAAACACTGAAGTAACATGTCACCTTTGCAGCTACAGGTGAGAAGATAATGCGGCCTTCACCCAGACCAAGACTAGCCGCAGTGGCCAGAATGTTGGGCTCGCCTACTGCTGGGAAGCGCAGCAACCAGAGAACGGCCTTGGGTACAGCCTTGAGGATGTTGACCCACATCTCTAATGTAGAAGGGTCCACCTTGTAGAGCTGGTTGAAGTTACAGTAGACGATGGCGTCACTTGGCAGCCCATACTGGGTGCGTGTCGTCACGATGAGTTGTTGTGGCACCTCCTCTCCAGTCGCAGCCTTATTATTCAGCTGCAATATAAAAGAGTGGGCTGGTAATGTTGGAATTTCATGTGACCATTGGTCCATAGTTTGGGGATACATCCTCACATCCATCCTACCCCTACCCACACTCCCATTCACTCAGCGCAAGCACACCAGAGGGTTTTGGGTTAATTCTCAACAAAGCTAGAACCGGTAACTACAAATATCGCTACACAGTCACACTCTCCATTCCCATCCATTCACAACTATTCAAACAGCAAATCGTGAAATGAGCAAACTCTGTCGCAGGAGTGTATTTTTACAAGGTAGTTTGGGCTACATTTAGTGATAGAAAAAATATCACTTTGGGGAAAAATAAAGATAGGCATTACTACTAGCTGAAATGTTTTCATGCATGTAACATAGTTTTGTGAATTACATCCCGAATTGCATAGGACGAAATTTGAAAGTGTTCGCCATTTCATGCACGCCATGGGTTATAAACGAAGCCCTTTCTCACTCATTCACAAGACCCTGAAGCAACATGCACGTGAGCCCTTTCATACATCTTTCGCACCTATAACCCCAACCCAACCCTCTGAGGACAGGACTATCCAAATTATCACATTGATCAAATGTCTATACCGTTAAAACATGTTCTCATATATTCTTGTATACGTGCCCTTTTTTAAAACAGTGCAAACCTTGCAAAGTAACAAATATGCGAATGCTGTTTGGAATCTGTTTCTTTAAACCATGCAATAACTAGTAATTTCATGAGAATGAGATCATGGGGGTTGAAAAGTTGATTCCCTAATTCATGTATTTAAAGTGAAACGTTACCGTAGTTGGTGGATGTCTAGTCTGATTCTTACCTTGAAACCGGTATCCTGGTTATGGAAAATATAGGGAAGATCAAAGTAAATGTTTTGGAATGACATCATGTTTGTTGCCGGAAAGCTTTTGCCCTTTTGCCTACTACTGGCGTTAAAATTTTGAATCTGAAAACTACAGCTTGGCAATACCAGCTAACATTGTAGTAAGTATAGTGAGGTAGCACAGCCTTTCGTAAATTTAAAATTCAAACAATTTGAAATTCTGTGTGTCCGGGAAAGACCGTGCCATCTAACCATACACTGGAGGTTTTTGATGTGTGAAAATGCTCGCTCTCCTTGGTGCAACAGAGTGAAAATCAAATATGTAGAATAAATGTGGGGTGTGTGAAGAGTTGAAGGATAAGAATGTGATAACCTACCTGATTTGTGGTGAGACCATTTTGGATTACAATGCCGTTGACGGCAATCTGGCTCTCTCCGCTGTCAATCATGTCGAGGATGGCCTGGCTGACGGCAGGGTCGATGATAGGGAAGGTAACTTCTAGTGGCTTCCTGTTCTTGTCTGTTAAACCATTCCCACTTGTGAGCTGGAATTGCTGTGGGAGAGATGGTAAAACAAATATGATGTACACAATCGTCCTGCAGTTCACTCAGTCTCTCAATCTTCATACCGAAATGCATCTTAGTATATGAATTGTCCTGTGCACTAGATCACGTATAAATTTGCTATTACAAGTTTACAAATGACTGACAATATATACACTGACCGTAGAAAATATTTTTTAAGATCAAGATTTAAACAAAGATTCGTTCATACCTTGTTTGTGTAGGGTGCCATCGATGTCTTGAGGTTGATGCCATTGAGGATGGCGCTGTTATCACGTAACTTGTCAGTGCCCCGCTCCAGAAGTGCCTTGTTCTGAAGGTGAGAGAACATGTTGCGGTGGTCGCCCACAAAGAAGGTGTTTGGCATGTAGGCAAACCGCTCTGAGTACTGGTATGCCAAGTCAATGGGTGAAGTGACGGCATCTGTGATGATGTAGTCCATGAATGATGCTCCGCTTGTACCTGGATACCCTAGCCACATCACCTACAAATACAAAGGTACAGTCGGGTATTAATGTCTTGTCCTCCATTGCAAGCTCTTTGATCAAATTTCTATCTAATGGATCTCTCCTGATTCAAGAACTGAGGCCTATCCTACCGAGAAACCATTCTACCACAAAGTCCCCTTTATCTAAGTGACTATAGTGAACTTGAACGTGCATATAGAGTAACTATTATGATGATTTATGAAAAGAAAGCTAATGCTTACCTGGATTGGTGCTGGCTTCAATGCAAACAGCTCATTCCTGGCTCCTTTGGTGTATCCGTTCATGTTGATGAGTACATGTACACCATCAGCATGGATGCGGTCTGCGGCCTTACCGTTACATGGGATCTGTGACAGATCCACAAAGTGCTCAGCCTCTGCTTCAATCTTTGTCCTGAAGTTGGTGCCATCATCTGGGCTTAGTGAGTAGCAGAAGATCTCAACGTTTGTCTTGTCGTGAAGACCAGGGATGCTTTGCATAAGATGTGATGTGGGATGGTTTCCAAAGTCTGAGCTGACGTAGCCGACCCTCAGGCGTCCATTGCT
This sequence comes from Acholoe squamosa, assembly GCA_949317995.1. Lineage (NCBI taxonomy): Eukaryota > Metazoa > Annelida > Polychaeta > Phyllodocida > Polynoidae > Acholoe > Acholoe squamosa. Next base: position 15,228,937 of record OX439042.1, read on the forward strand.
GGCTTTGAGATCTTTGGGGTGATCATACGGTGGCTTGTGAAGCACGTTTATCTGCGGATAAAAGAGAAAGACCACCCATTATCCTCCAAGCATGGCAAAATTATACATGATCCTCTACATATCGATTCAGCTCTACAATCAAAAGTACTTCACAGATTTGGAAAAATACTCACCTTTTCCAGACAGAGGTTGGCATGTCGTGTAGCGATAGCCTTGCGCATGTCATGGGTGAGTGGGTAGAGCATGGAGTGATGTGGATGAACTGATGGAAGACGATTCCTCTCGAGCTGATCCTGTACTATCTGCACAAGACGCTTCATCCTAGAATCGTACTCACTCCAGTCACAGATGATCTGTAAAATATGAACAGGGAGAAATTTAAAACCCATGCACTCTGGAAATCATATAAAACAGGGCAAGGGGGTTATTGAAGCCGAACAGTCTTCAGCACATGTATATATGGTATGAAATTTTCATAGCTCCCCTCCATGTACTTTCACCTTGAAATTTTCACTTGAGTATATCTTACCTGGAGGCAATGTGCCAGATTACAGTAGGCATCAGGGAAGTCAGGCTTCAGCTTGAGTGCTGTGCGGTATGACTGGATGGCATCAGGGATGTTACCAGAGTCTTTATGGATGGATGCCAGGTTGGAGTGGGCATCTGCAAAGGCAGGGTTGATCTGGATGGCGCGTGTGTAACACTGCAGCGCACCTTGCACGTCCTGCATCTCCTTCAGTGTGTTGCCCATGTTGGAATAGGCATCGGCGAAGGTGGGTGAGATTCTGATGGCCTCCTTGTAGTGCATTAGGGCCTCATGCAGCTTGCCCTGCTGCTGCAACACCGAGGCCAGGTTCGAGTGGGCTACCGCAAACTCTGGGTAAATCTGCAAACAGATCAGCGACAAGCAGATTAGAATGGTTTGATGTACCTATTATGATGTTATAGTTGTCTAACCTGAAGTTTACTGCTGTTCTATTTTTTTTTTGTTCTTCAAAATATCTAAGTTCACAAGTGTACCTCAAGCGCCTTAGTGTAGAGCCGCACGGCCTCCTCGCTGTTGCCCTGCTCTCGCTTGATGTTGGCCAGGTTGTTAAGTGAATCAGCATGAGTTGGACACAGAGCCAGTGCAGTGTTGTAACATTCTTCAGCTTCTTGAATCTGTAATTGAGGTACACAGAGATGTCAGTTGGGTATGGGCTCAACCTCTGAAATTTTTGGGTGTTAGCAAAGCACCCATTTCTCTCAATTCATCATACTAAAAGCACCCATCTCATCTTCATTTCAACCTGTTCCCCTCATTAAAAACCATCTCTCGATTAGATGGTGATAAAAAAACAATTAAAAGACTGCATTTGAATTTCAGCCAATCAGAAGCCAGCTTAGATTTATGTCCTCTGAAATAAGATTTCAGAGATCCTCTTATCTCTGAAAGGTGGTTTGCCTAGAAAAGGCTAGAGGGCAGCACAAGGCATGCTTAATTTCACCTGCTGAAGCCTGAACTATGCTCAGCTTTATGCTCCATAGAAGTAGAAAGGGCATGTGGTAAGGTTATCTATGATTAATGTAATTCCCTCTATATTATGACCACAAGATGGAAGAAGCCTCTGAGATGTCTGACTTTTGGAAAAGTTTGAACATCTGAAAATAGATGGACCTCTGAAGGTCTTACATCTCTGGGTACAAGTTTGCACAAGATCAATTCATAATGCCTCATGGCAGGGACTGATGGTTTAATGCAATATAAAATGGGAGCAGATTAAATTTAAGTAACTTTTCAGGAAAGCTCTTGGCTGCTAATAGTGCCTGTGCTACAGGCCATACATACCTTTCCCTTTTCTTTGAGAGCATTTGCAAGATTGCAATATGCATCTGGGAAGTTTGGTTGTAGTTCAATTGCCCTCCTATATGTATCGATGGCTAAGTCAATCAACCTGGAAACGAACAAATATTTAATACACAAGCTGCAATTGTTATTTTAGAAGGCTTTTATTTGCTATTTTAAGGGGGTTGAATATAGAGACAAATATTAATATATTTCTACCATATCCTTGCATATTCACGTTCTCAGGATTTCTCTAGTAAAAACTAATTCTTACCCTTGTTCATAGTAGACACATGCCAGGTTTCCGTGGACGACAGCATGATTTGCACTTAGGTTGAGCGCCCTCAGGTAGGCAGCAACCGCACTGTAAAGTAATGGAAGCACAGTCATTATACTGTTCTAGTGGATAGCAAGCCAAGAATGTGACGATACTACATGTTACATGTGAGCAGTCAATATGCACAATGATTTTCCACCAAATGCTAATGATTTTAAGTTTACTTACCGATCAAAAATGCGAGCTTCTTTCAGCACGTTGCCCAGGTTGATATATGCATCGAGGAAGTTGGGATCAAGTGCGACAGCCTAATAAGAGAGTGACCGATTGTTATAGTAATCTAACAGGGTATAGAATGCTTCAGCAAAAAAAAGAAGCCTCTGCCATGAGCTACTGAAAAAATTCATGAGATAATTTTGTATTTTGTAAAGAGGTAGTGGATTTTAACCAACCTTCTCAAAGTGGTGAATGGCCAGCCAGATTTCTCCCTGTGCATTGAAGACGCATCCCAGATTGCTCCACGCGACTGCAAAGTTTGGCTGGGTCTCTATGGCTTTCAGGTAGCATGCCTAAATATGCCCATTATCAAACCAACAGAAATGTTGGAAGACAGGGGTAGAAATTAAGAAATTCCACAAAAGGTGGAAAGGATGGGGGTGGAGGAAAGGGAGAGAGAAAAAACAAGATTAGTATATTGTTAAGGATGCTGTTGATGCCTGCGACCGCGCAATTTTGCCTCTAAGGTCCGCGCACGCGTGTAGCTTACACGCTTTGATGTGTCAGGTGTGTGTGGTTTGACTGCAAACATTCAGGGCAAATAGTGAAAGTCTTTGAGTTGGGGGAGGGCTATTTTTCAGGTCCACCTACAACATTCAAAGGGGGAATACTTTGAAGCACTTCTATTGGCAGACAACTTTTACCATTCAGGGTCAACACTGATTTTAAATTTCTCAGCATACTGTGTCGATTACACATGGTGAATTACAGCTTCTCATCCTGTGAGAAATGAATATAAATCCATCACTTGACATTCCCAATTGTGGCTGGTACTGCACTTCAAAGGTATGATATGACACAGTTTCTGCACTGAGCGCGTGCAGGAACTGTGGGGAGAACCCAGACACCCGACACGGCATGCGACCGCTGCTTGCAAGAAATTCGCTGCACACAAACAAACGCGCGCTGAGCTTGAGAATCACCCAACTATATGAAAGAGAAAAGTTTCTTAGAAAATATATCTTTGAGAGATGTTGTCAACAGCATCATTCGCATTATAGCTGTGAAACCAGGGCATAATTCGTTCAATAAATGTCAGTCTTCCAATGGTAAAAATCTGAAGAATAAACTTTTTTCAAATACTTAATTGTCCCCTGTTACTTAATGTATGATTAAAGCGTAAATCTTTCGTTTCTGAATTTCTGAGAAAACCCAAACCTTAAACTTTGCGAAAATGACTCACATAATGCTTTTTTCTTGTTGTACCTCAAACTTGACACAGTTCCCACTTACCGCCCCATTATTGGAGTGCCAAGTTCATTATGACAGGGAATGAAGTATTTATTAGTCCTGTGACTAACTGCATGAAGAATTGGAAGACCAATAGCAAATCTTGGTAACAAGTCTGTCTACAAACCACATAATGTCATACCAGGTCTGGACAATTTCTTGCAGGCTTAGCATGTCATGCTCCTTCAACCTCCCGATTTGGGGATCCATCATATAGCTTCGAGTCTTTGGCTACATAACTAAATCGATGGTTGAAAGAGAAAATGAAAATCATTAGTATCATGGGTGTAGATTGAAATGCAAATACAGAGTTCAACAAATTTCTATTCAATGACTACTGTTGTTACCATTTCCAACTAAGTTATACCAATGAAGATGCACCCCTTTTTCACACCTACGCTTTACAGTAGGTGTCATTGTATAGTCCACATCATAAGACAATTGTGCCCCAGTAGTCCTTATTCAAAGAATAGAATTTCGTTGTTAAGATATGAAAACCAGATTTTTCCCCACAAATGACAATCATTCTTTACGCTGCTTCAGTTCTACAATGCATAAGCCATGAAATGACTAAACCACCAATTTTACATGGGTTAGTTCTGGTCCGGATTCTACAACTGGTCCGAATCCATAGCCATTATATACATATCATGTCACAATCAATCGAAGTTGCATTTACAGGGAAAACTCTGGAAGCATTACATTGTGTATCAAAATCTGATGACTGCTTCTTACATCCTTATTTATGATATAATGACCTTATGACTTCTAATACAATGATTTCAAAGGCCATAATTTACTCAGATTGCTTGTTCTAGATCAATCAATTTCATTTCTTCTGAGCCTCCAGATTTTAAACTATCCACCATCTCATCATCGTAACCTACCAAAAGCTTGTTCATATAAAAAATGCACAGCAAGGTGACATACTGTTAAAACTGATGTTATTAATGGCACCAGAAAGGCACCCTAATGAGAGAGCGACTCCCTAGCACAAAGTGAAATACGCGCGCGCAGCCAGTGATGAGCCTTCAGGGAGCATTGGGACGTACAATCAGTTGTTAAATCGCCACAAGAAGCCTCAGTTCATTTTGCATGGCACAATGTGAACCATGAAGGCTTCCTTGGTTGTGGGTAAAGATTGTTGGTGATGGGTGGGAAAGAACCTAAGGAGTACTCTATGACGGTGAATTTGTTGAAATGTTCAAAGTGGCAGATGCTCCGTATAGACTGGCACTGGTGGTGAATGGGGGGAATGAGGAAATTACCATAGGATATGATGATAACTTCCCCATTAATTGAGTTGGCCAGACTCTCCTCGCAATGTGGGCCTAGGGACGGACGCGACCAAGCTGATAATTAAAAGCTGAACGCAAGCAATTGCGTTTTTAATAGTTGAAACCTTGTAGTAAAGAATGGCTCTCCCTTTGTTTTGTGCTTAGTATACACTGCTAATTTATGCGCCAAAACGTACAAGGTCAAGTCTGCAGGGTGTGACCCAACACTGCAGACAATGTCACATTACTGTGCAAAAGAAACATGAAGGACTCCTACAAAGCATTAACTTCTGCAATATATAACCACTGGTCACTATGCAAGATGGGGGACACCCACTTTGTCAACATCTGATTGCTGGCAACTTCTTGGGTTCCAGAAACCAATTTTGAGTCGATTTGATTGCTACCAGATGACTTTGTTATTAAACCAGCAAAACACAAAACTGCTTTATCTCGTCACATCATTGAGTGTTATCTACAGCTGGTGATAACTCATCAGTAAATACATGTCATTCACTCATTCTCTTACTCCTCTCCTGCCAGCACTCTGTATACAACACACAAAACATCCACACCAATCTTTTGTCCATCATACTTTGACCAGAAGCACGGCCAGCTTTCTGGTCTGATGTTGTCCTTGAGAAGATAATTTTACCTTAGCCTCATCTAGTCGCCCTAAGGCCTTCAATAAGTTGCCCAAGTCGCTCCGCACGCAGTACAAATCCTACAAGAGAGAATGGAACACTTAGGTCAGAATTTACTCACTTATGTTCTTAATATCTAGAGTATATATTCTTACACGTGAGAATAAGGAACCATCCCAATGCTCACTGATTATAGGTGGCTTCCCTTGGAACTGTATAGGGGTTTTATTTTATTTATTTATCGGTTTTCTATATTCCTATAATTCGGTATAAGTTACAAGATATAAACTCACAGAGTTGTACTGAAGGGCTGTGACATAGGCTTGGACTGCCTGTTCCATGTCTCCTGCTGCCACAAGTGCCGCTGCCAGGTTGATGTATCCATCGATGAAGTCCGGTTTTAGACGTACAGCATGACGGTAATTCTCTAATGCTTCTTGAAGTTGCCCTCGTTCTTTGTAGACATTGCCCAAGTTGGAGTATGCCTCAGCTAACATAGGGTTCTGTTTGATAGCCAGTTGGCTAAAATATGCGGACCTAAAATGAAAACCAAAAAGTTCCTCGTATAAACTTATGTGAAACAGCTATTGAAATCATTGACATTAACCACCAATAAAACTATGGAAAACCTGCTGCAAATCATCCCTGGTATATTTTGAGACATTCATTACAAATTAATGGAAAAAAACTGACTACTGTATTGTTGTGAATGACTGCCCGAGCGCTTATATATACTGCCCTCGGGTCTTATGCAAAACAGGAATCTCAACAACCCCTGGTACTTTGTCTTATAAAAGACTGGCGTTTATTCAGAACACTTTAATCCAGCAGGTACAGACTAACTTGTTGAACTTAACAAAATGCTCTAAATTCAAGATAAATAACTTACTTGTCCAATTTCCTACTTTGGAAGTGGATGGAACTGAGCAGCAGTAACACTCCAGTATTGTCAGGCTCTTGCCGCCACAGCTGCATACAATGATGTTCTGCTGCTTCATAGTCACCTGTTTGGTACTCACGGTGAGCCAGTTCTGCTAAACCTGAAAATGACAATCAAAGATTTTATATCTAACTGAAGACTCGATGATGAATTCACATTTTAGAAGGAACATTCATGTGTTGCCAGCGTAGAATGGGGGGAGAATATGACGTCATACCATAATCTCCTGCGTATAAGGCGCACCTAGAGTTTAAAGAGTCGACCAGAAAAATAAAAAATTCATAACTTTTGTTCTACTGAATGGATTTTGAAAATTCGAAAACCTATGTGTTGCATGGACCCCCCAGACCCCATATTCAGCTGATGAGGTTATATGGGAGTGTAAGATATCTAAATGAAGGTCTTGATCTCCCCCTTGCGGATCCAGGAAGAACTAAAACCTCTCCTATAAGACGCGCCTTATATGTGGGAGATAGCGGTAATTAAAATTCAGTGGGTTCTTCTTTTTCGAGGGAGCTCTTGATCACAAATAGTACTGTCAGGAATTGTAGGTGGGACTTGATGCAAAAAATATTCAAGATAGCTTCGTAATACCCCCTCCATGTGGTATTTGAGATGAAATAAATATATGCTGGGAAGGCCAGCCCCATCCCGTCATATTTTTTCCATGGATTTACCTTTAAATATCCCGAGATTTTTCAAAATATCCTGATGAAATTCATGCGTTATTGACTTGCATGATGCTGACGAAGAACTGGATAGGGGCAGGTTTAGATTAAGGGCCTGCACTCCCTCCGCTTTGCTTTTAGCTTTGAGTTACTGTTTGCACCCTTTAAATTTAAGCCCCCACTTCAGCCGAAAATAGGGTCTCAAATAAGCAAGGGACACGCCCCTCCGTTTTAAAGATCCCAAGATGTGCCACTGCAGGACAGGCTCGATAAGCAATTTTAGATTCAAAGAATGATAGGCAGCTGATATTGATATAAAGAGCAGATGCTGCCCCCTTGATCAAGTTACTATGATCAAACACACTAGAGACTCTGCCTGGTCGGCTAAATAAGGCTTAGCTTTCCCTGTATTAAATCTGGACCCCCAGCCTGACAGTGACTGACACAGGCTGTCACAGCACGCCCCTACAGGGGCGTGGGAATCAGTTTCACAGTGGGTGGGACCAGGGGGGTTTTCTGCAATTTTAGACCTCCCTTTGCTTGACCTTTTAGTTTTGACTTTTTGGGGAGTTGGCCAAAAGTGGGGGGGGGGGGACATGTCCCCCCTGCTTTCCACGCCCACGCCCTACCCCCTGCAATGCAGTCTTCCTCAATTTCCTTCATTTTTCTTAAGTTGAGAAACCTGCATCCAATTGTTGGCACAAATGGATACAAGTACTTACAGACCCAAAGTCAATACAGACCTGGTCATTTAAAATACGGACCCATATCATTTCAGACCTCAATTATTTTGAGAATAAAAAAATCAGAGCCGGAGGCTGTGCCATCGAACCCCTACTTCTTTTTCTTTCTTTTCTGGATAAAGAAACACCTTTGCTATCAACATATTCAAACAAACCCTTTGACCTTTACAAAGATTTGTTTTTTCATTGCCCCCCCCCCCCCCACAATGACACTTTTCCGTCCTACGGAATGACCTGAGTTCAAAATGCCATGGGTGTGAATTGACAGGTAGAACTTGGGCAAAGTATGGGTCTACATAAAACCCTTATCGACACAAATTAGAGATGTGTATTGGGCAAAAATAAGCTAATTACATCCAACTACATAAAGCCCTTATTGACACAAATTAGAGATGTGTATAAGCGAATACACATCCATTGGGCAAAAATAAGCCAACAGTGAACAAACATCCAACTACATACAGCCAATCAAGCTGCATCCTTATTACTGCCACTGCTGTCAAACACAAATCTAACATATGACAGTGTACATTCAAATTGACACCACTTGTAGGCTTAGGCTTAGCCATACCTACCTTGTCTTTAGCTGGGGATCTACTAACACGAATTTCTTGCGACTTGCACCTGTGCGTGCGTTGTCGCAGAAAACGTTCCAACAGTGGACTTGCTGCTGTGACTACATTCATACGACGGCTGAGAGCATTCGCAAAAATCAAGATACTTTGATATTTGCGAAATTTGTCGCACGAGCGAGTGCAAGTTGCAGGGAACTGAGACTAAATTCATGCGACGTCTGAGAGCATTCGCAAAAATCAAGACACTTTGATATTTGCGAAAGTGGTCACATGAGCGAGTGCAAGTTGCAGGAATCTAGCGGCAATGAATCCCTAACTTTTGCCTTTAGCCTTTTAGGCTTTGGCCAGTTTATAGGGATGGGCGCCAGCAGCTACTGCTGAACGCTGCCTCTCTGTCACTATAGTAAATAGAGCAACTTCAAAACCTGAATTTTGTTACTTCTATTCCATGGAAAAAAAACCATCTTTTGGTATGTTATGTAAAAAGACCCATAGAATAGGAATACCATAGGCATTTTTTTGTGGGATGTGTAATTTTTTTATAGATGAAGTTTTCAAATGACAATGTTTGCTCTGACCGAAGTGCATCTGACCCTGACATCAGTTACCGTAAACTCCCGCGTATAAGACACATCCTCTACACCAAACAAAATGCTGGGGAGTCTTATAGCTTTCTCTCAAGTTGGGGGGCGTCTTATACGAGGTGTAATTTTTCTATAGAAATGTACTACCGTAATCTCCCGCGTATAAGGTGCAGCCAGCGTATAAGGCGCACCTAGAGTTTTGGAAAACTCTCAAAAAACTGCAAAAAATCATAACTTTGGTTCTACTTAATGAATTTTCAAAATTCAAAAACCTTAGGGTAGCTTGGGCCACCCCGGACCCTCCTGTGCCCCCTTATGTCCTATTATGACCAAGGGGGCATGTAAGATATCAAAAGAAAGGTCTTGGTGTCCCCCTTGTGGATCCAATGAGAACTAAAACCCCCCATATAAGACGCGCCTTATATGCGGGAGATTACGATAATCTTACAAATTTCAGCATTAAAATGTGCGTCTTATACGCGAAAATGCATGTGCTGAGTTTGGGGTGCGTCTTATATGCGCAGCGCATCTTATACGCGAGAGTTTACGGTACTAAATTTGTTGTAATTCCTACAGTTCTTTAAATTACCAAATAACATGCTTTTTGAAGCAATTTGAAACTTAAGATATCAAGCTTCCTTGCTAATGTGGAAAAACAGAGATTTTGAAATTTTCAAATTGTAAAAAAATAATTCAGATTTTTAACCATTTTTTTGAAATTTCAAAGTATTTGTTCACCTTTTAGAACTACAACCAAAATGTCCGCAATTTTGTCTTCTACAAGAATCTAAAATCTATTCCTATCTATCTGTGTGCTGAAAAGTGCTAGAAGTAAAACAGTAACAGCATATTTTGCTTAAAATTGCACAAAACTGACCTATGTGATTTTACTCCACCACAGGGAATTTTGAGTTTCCATCAAAATATGATAGACTTTTCCATATCAAATCATAAAAAAATTTATACCCCCTGAACCACTGATGTGACTGGCTTCTCTCTAACTTAAACTGTTACAAAATTATGAGTATTTACAAGAGATAATGTCAAAAATGCACCACTCAGTGAGTGTGGTCAGTGAAGCATGATTTGACCTAATTTTCCCTCACTGAGCTGATATTGACCAGGAAAAGGTGACAGAAAATACTCCTAACTTTTTTATATTCAAAAATGCATTGCTTCTCTTCTAGTAATTGTATTACATTTATTCAAAAAGCATAATGTTGGCAAAGATTTCTTCTTTCTAGGGTATAATTTTTCGATTGGATGGTTAAAAATTTAATTTTGGGTGCCCATCCCTAAGTTTGGGTCTGGGTGATTCCCTCTGCTCTGGACCCCCACCCCCCTCCATGTCTGTCATCGTTTTCAGTGTTTACAGTTTTGTCTTAATATTGACATATCCCTGACAGGCAATCTTGTAATTCCCCTGGTTTCTGTGAAGTGAACACATTCCAACATCCAGATTATCTCTCTTTGAAAGAGAACAGTGGCCAGACAGTTCATAATCTTAGCCATGAGTCTGAGAGATACTATAACATTAACAACAACATGGCTGCTGTAGACTGTAGTGTTGAGTGTTGTGGTGGAGGGGTCCAACCACGGTCCACTGTCACAAGCAAGGGTGGAAAATTCCAGACAAGTCAAGTGGGACGTGACGGTGGGTGGAAGAACACTTGCTGAATTGTATTACTTTGCGGCAAGGCATCTGTGTTTAAGGTTTGAAAACTTAAGACATATAATATATACTGGTGATCATATTTAGACATAAAGTGGTTGGTCGGGCCGGCAAAGTTAAACAACAATACGTCGACGCTTTGAACATCCAGATCCACCCCGAGCGAGACGAGACCACTGACTGAAGTGACCTTACAGATTTCATCAACGTTATACTGGGATGATATTGAATTTTACAGTTAATTAACATAATAAGTTGATTCCCTACCTGTTGTGTCTGCCATCCGTGACATCTTCAAAGCAGAAGTCGGAGAGGAAGCGTTAGTACTAGACAACACCATCGCACCGACGTTCCTCTCGGTCCTGAGGTGGACAATAATGGCTACCAGAGAGGTCTGCCAGATCACTCACAATGAGAAAATATAGTCCTTGACAATAATGCTGTACATGCATCATTAAAGTTTACAACACATTGAAAAGTGATAAAAGCCAACTCAAAACTGTATTTGGTAAGAATGAAGCATGTAGAATAATGAAAATGTCTTGAAGTGCAAAAATGCGATAAATAGCTTTTTGGCGCATGAATATACAGACTATTTTTGCCATTCGGTGTAAGCAAATGAAAAAGATGGCTGTTTACTAATCGACAGTAGATCTTGTTGAATTATCTGGTTTGCCTATGTGTTTGAAATTCAAAATACCTTTCCAACAAGACAAATATACTATAGCATGCCCTTTTAGCCAGCTGTCGCATCTTCATACCCTTCGGTTTGGCAAATTCTACAATTTCATCGACAAGGTCGCTCATCGATTGAAGACACACCATCCCCTTCGTTTGTTGGTGCAGGAAATGACGGCACTACAATATGCAAGTTTATGCGTCGTTGAAAAATAATTTATTCATTAACAGAGCAAGCTGTTCTTTGTGAACTGCCATTTTATGACCCACTTATTGCGTACACTATTCTTCAAATCAACATCTAGCTCAAGACGTTGGTTTGATGGTGTAGATTTCAGATTTTCTACAGAAAGGTGGAACCTTGCTATGCAACCTTGGGTCGGGGCTGCCGTCGGGCTGCTGCAGTCTGCCTGCGTCTACAGCTACAGCACACAGCAGGAACGCTCCCGAGTCCCGTCACGCGGTACGGTACCGCGCGCCCCTCTGCACGTGCTCTCCACAGTACCAACACCGATGAGCGTAATTCGAATTACGTAGGCCTATAGTATAGTACAGTGAAACTTGGTTATGACAAACTTCCTTGTAACGAAATTTGGTGATAACAAACAAAAATGCAGAATCACAAACCTCTCCCATAGTACCCATAGGCCTATAGATCTACATTTCTATACTAGATCTATAGTAAAACAACTTGGTTAAAACAAAGTGCTATAGGTGCTATAGTCATAAACTGGTTTATAGGGATTTTATAATGAGGGACAAGTCATTTATTGCTAGATGGGGGGGGGGCTAGATGGATTTTGGTGGATCGCCAGAATTTTTCCCGACCCCCCCCCACCACTACCGTACTGATATGACAAAAATGATCGCGACCCCCCCACTAAGAACTGGTTTTGCAACATGACTCCCCCCCCCCCTGAAAAAAAAAATTGGATACGCGCATGGAATGATGGATATTTGAATTGTCCATATATATTTAGTTTTGACCCCCACCCCCAGTACAAAGGTTTATTGTGTTTTGCCCCCCCCCCCCACAAATAGACGGCAAAATTTGTATTATACTAACAATGATATGTACTTTATATTCAAGGAGTGGGTCCTACTCAGTTTGTTTTTTTTTTTCAGAGAATCCAAATCTGCCTGGGGCCATTTTGTATTTTGCATATTAAGGCCCCTAATTTGCATATTTAATTAGATAGGCAAAATTACCTCATTAAGCCTCAGAACAATATCAAAAATGACTACAACTATTCTAAAATGGTTAGTTTTCAATGAAATGTGACCCATCCTTACAAAATGGTATGGAAGTCGCACATACAAAATGTTTAGTTATTGGCATATTCATTTACAGCTCATCAAGAGCTTTCATTTGGTATATAACACTTGCATATTTGAACCAGGTGGTCCTCTAAGGATCTTCCGTCAGTAAATTTAGTCAGATGAATTAAAAATCTATTAAACTGAGATAATTGACATTTTAAACACATAACAATTTAGGAATCCTATATAATTCCCATGTAATTCTATATAACCAAGAAAACTATAGCTATGTGTTCTAGGCATTTGGGGCTTAAATTCAGTTTAGTAGGCAAGGATTCTGAAATGTATCTACCCATAGGTTAGAAAAATGCTAAAATATCAATTTTAAAAAATCTGATATTTTTGACACTATACCACTTGAGAAGCCTATATCTAGGCTTCTAAATGTGCGACTTCAGTACCACTTTGTTAGGATGGGTCACAAATAGGTTCTGGTAATAAGATTTTACCATTTTGGAATTTTTCAGTTCAGCCTAATTTGCATAATTTAGGCAAAATGTTAAATTAGGAGGTATTTTTACTTTTATTATGATAAATTCTGAGAAAAAAAAAAATGAAATCATGGGAAGAAATCAATAAAACTTTTCAGATGCATGCTTTATAATTAGGAGAATCATGTGAAAGTTGGTGCCTTTCAGTGCAACAGCTGTATCCAATATGGCCGCCTCGTTTCAATATGGCTACTATCGAAATCTTCTAAAAGCTGTAATTTTTAATCTAATTCACTGACAAACACAACCAAAAAAATGCTAGGAGTACTATTTTGGGGTCATGGAATTGACTGTGACCATTTTTGAGACTCTTGGGCAGCAATCTTGGATTTAGATAACTTTTTTCTCAAAAACCTTAACAAATCAAGATTTCAACTCTGAATTCTACAAGAATATGAATGATTCTTAATGAATGCATTATTCTTGATAGTAACCATCAGAAATATGGTGCAATCTAGCAGTTTAGTGTAATATATGGTGCAGTTTGGCAGCCATTATGAGTCTGTTCCTGAAGTGCTGCAGTTCACTTTCTGTATTAGCTTCTAAATTAGATTCTCAGTAGTATATAATGTATCGGAACGGGACTATAGCTAACTACAGGATATTTCTCACTGGGGATGCAGTCAATCAGAGGCCTCCATTTGGTCACATGACCTGGACCCCCCATGGTGCATGCCCAAATATGGTCATGTGACCTTAACCTTGACCTCATTTGCATAATAGCTGACGCCCCATAATAGGGGATTAGCGACCACCTCTCAGCCAATCAGAGGATGGCATTCTGGTTACCATGGTAACATGACCTAATTAAGAGATTAGTGCGATCATGTGACCCCTTGTTTGTAAACAACACATGGCCTAGCCACATGGTCCCTTATTTGTAAACATTGGGGGGGGGGCTAATTATGCAAATGAGATATATAATATACATAAAAAAAACTTTATAAAAAATTATATAGCAAGTAAAACACAACACCATTATGCAAATGAGGGTCAGCCATCCAACCAATCAGAAGCCTGGCTACCACCAGCATGTAGTCACATGAAGATAATTATCAGTTTCTAACACCTGTGATTTTACCGAGATCAAGAGCACTTTGATGGTATTAAAAACTAAGCTTCCCACACACTCCACAGATGCATAGGGTGAGACCGCCTGTAGTAATTCTCTTTTTATCCCCACACCCCTTACACTTGTAAGCCGCATTAGTACTTTGAAGGACATCCAAGGGTGGTAGGTGAAAATTATAAATGAAAAATTTTATTTTATTTGCATATGTGTGTGTGAAAAAAAGGCAAGCTCAGAGCATGTTAAGAAGAAAAAAATAAATAAAAAAAAAGCTGGGAAATATTTGGGTGACCCTTGGGGTGGGGGGGGCCCAAAGTATTAAGTTGTTTTAATATTAGTTAACCCACCCCCTGGACGGGTTCACGTATAAGCCATGTATTTTACGATAGAAAATAGCAACAGAACATGAATGATATTTTGGCAGGAAATGAGGTCATGAATTTTCCAATTGACTCCTATAGGCCTTCCTTCATTACAGCCCTTTCCCAGAGAATTAAGCTCGGTGACATGTCACTATTTTTACATTTCCTTCATCCCTATATATAAACCTAATGATATCCAAAGGTATAGACAAAAATCAACACAAGTTCTGATATCCAGAGGTATAGGCAAAAATCAACACAACTTCTTTACCACTCATCCACCAGCATTTGTCTTTAATATTAGTTGTATGGTCTAGTGCCACATACAGGCATGTTTTTTAGCAGTTTAGTACTACTCTAAAGTACAAAATCCTCATGTATAAGACACACCCCTCACTTTGGTGGCTAGCAAAAAACACAGCAGTGCTCTATCGTAAAATACATGGCTTATACGTGAACCCGCCCAAGGGGCGGGTTAACTAATATTAAAATAACTTTGGGCCCCCCACCCCAAGGGTCACCCATATATTTCCCAGCTCTTTTTTTATTTTATTTTTTTTCTTAACAAGCTTTCAGCTTGCCTTTTTTTCACACACACACATGCACATATGCAAATAAAATAAAATATAATTTTTCATTTATAATTTTCACCTACCACCCTTGGATGTCGATCAAAGAACTAATGCAGCTTACAGGTATAAGGGGTGTGGGGATAAAAAGAGAATTACTACAGGCGGTCTCCCCCTATGTATCTATAGAGGGTGTGGGAAGCTCATATTTTAATACCATCAAATGCCTTGCAGTCAAAATTGATCAGAAAAAGCACAAACGGCAGGTCATAATTAACGTATATAGGCCGCCAAACAGTAATGTAGGTAATTTCATTATACACTTGGAGAACTGCATAGACACGGTTGACGATGGCCATGTAGAGATTTGGGTGCTGGGAGACACAAATATTGACTTGTTAGACCCGAACCACCTTGACACTGAAAATTTAGCAGTAATGACAGCAGCTATGGGCCTCCAACAGAAAATTAACAGTTGCATGAGGCCAGAAGGAGACACTTGCCTGGATCATATTATGACAAATTGTATGCATGTTACAGAGGCTCGCGTCCTCCCACACCTCATGAGCAATCACCTACCTGTTATGGCCTCACGCAAAATTACTAGAAATAAACCCCCCATTAGCTCCTTCAAGGGCAGAAGTTATAGGAAGTATGATAAATATCAGCTGTGGGAAGACCTAGTACAGGATGATTGGGGAGAATACTATGCTGAGAAAGACCCACTAAAGCAGTGGGAGATCATTGTGTCAAGGATCACAATATACCTTGATGAGTATTGCCCCCTAAAAGAGATCAGGTACTGAGTAATCCAAAATGAATGGATGACTCAAGAATTAAGGGAAATGATGGCAGACAGGAGAGACCTAATGCAGGAATACTTGGAAACCAAAAACTTAGACATTCTTAATGAAGTAAAGGTCCTTAGAGTCACAATCAATAGAGGGGTAAAAGCAGCACAAGCAAATGTTGTCCAGACCAAACTGGATGACGCTAAGGATGACCCAGCACTTTTCTGGAGGCATCTAAATGGCATAATAAACCCCAAGGTTAAACACTCTACAGCAACCTTCATAGACACTAATGGGGATAGGCAGGAGGCTGACAAAGCCAGTGAGTATTGCAACAATTATTTTGCAAGCATCGGTAAATAAACTCTTTGAAAATTTAGACCGGGGAATGAGGGATCCTGAGCCCTCCATTGAGGATTACATGAAACAAGTACAAGGGATGAGGGGAGATGAGATGCCCATACCCGAAGTTACTAGTGCTGACATCACCAAGTTGTTCAAATCTATAATTACCACTAAATCATCTGGCTTACCAAATATGTCCTCCAGAGTTTTAAAGGATGCCTTTGAGGCATTAGCACCTCAACTAGCATCACTATTTAATAACAACTTCAGACAAGGAATTTTTCCCAAGAGCTGGGCGTCGGCCACAGTAATTCCAATTCCAAAAACTGGAGACATAAATGAGGTGTCAAACTGGCGACCAGTAAGTCTACTCCCCCTCCCTGGTAAGCTAATGGAGAGAGTAGTCCATGCCCATATTACAAAGTTAGCAGAAGACAAAGGCTGGATATCGCCCGAACAGTACGGTTTTGTCAAAAATAAAGGGACACCAGATGCAGTTTATGATCTACTAAATTATGAGGCCAGAGATGAAGGCAAGCTAACCTGTGCTGTCTATATAGATTTCAGCAAGGCCTTTGACAGTATACATCACACTCTCCTACTGAAACGATTAAAAGACATGGGGATAGGTGGGGCCCTACTAGCCTGGTTAGCGAGTTACCTGGGACACAGAAAGCAAACCACCTTGCTGAATGGCTCAGGTTCAAGTGAAAAGGATGTGTCGTTCAGAGTCCCCCAAGGGTCCATTCTAGGCCCCCTGTTGTTTATATTATATGTAAACCAAGTAGTCTTGATTGTGGATCACTGTAGAATCATGTTATATGCAGATGACATAGTTATATTGTCCAAAGACCGCAGCCCCAAACGGATTAAAGAGCATGTACAATCTGACCTTGATAAGATAGTTGGTTGGTGTACCACCAGTGGCCTCACCATTAATGCCAGAAAAGCGCAAGTAGTTTGGTATGGTGGAAAAGAGAAAGCCCATGTCGCAGGGTTACAAAACATTACTATTGGCCGAACCATTCTAGAGTGCCCAACCATGTATAAATACCTAGGTGTCAAAATTGACTCTACTTTGTCCCTAAATGCCCAAATAGCCAATACTAGATCAGTCATTGGGCAGAAATTGTTCATGTTCGGTAAACTGTGTTACCTCATGACAGAGAAGGTTGCGGGTATAGTTTATAGACACACCATTTTACCATTTTTTTATTACTGCAGCTTTGTGATTGATGGCGCAAAAGCTGATCAAACCACAAAGCTCCAGAGGTTGCAAAACAGGGGGCTTAGAATTGTTACAAAGTCCTTCATCATTAAAACCAGTACAGAGGTCCTCCACACCCGGTGTGTTGTTGATAGGCTAGACATCAGACGCCAAAAACAACTGGCAATCTTTATGTACAAGCAAGCCACAAAACTGGGCCTAAGGGCCACTGAGACCCAAAGGACCAGAGGTGACATGAAAATAAAATTCCCCCAGAAGAAACCAAACCTTGAAAAGTTCAAGAAAAGTCCTTATTATAGGGGTGTCCAACTGTGGAACAAAATTGATTCCAGAGCTCAGAAAGCAAAGACTATCGCAGAATTTAAAACCTTATACAGCAGGTATAACCTTGCCCCAGTCTTAATTGGCTAACAGCTAAGAATTACACCATGAGTCAATGGGCTCCTGTCTTTGTTTTGCTGGGTAATCATTGACTTATAGCCGTCCATCAACTCTGGTGATACACTATGCACCGGTAAGGATACAACTACATTGAAGTAACGCAAACATATTTCATATTTCACTCTGCTTTGAGCTGAGCTGACCTTCCTAAAGAGAGCTACAAATGCCCCATAGATGTTGAAAATGCCCACACAGCTGGGAAAATAACTACCATTATCATCACACCTCCACTTCACCTTAACTCATCCAAATATCTCCTATCTCACTGTCTGGATGGCATCAGCAGTGCACACTTTTATCTTTATTCTACCAACCTCCTTCTCCTACTATTCTATATTATTTGAATTCTATCTGCATGACAAAATTATATATTGAATGTAAACTCCAGGAATATACTGTGCCAAGATTTAATTGAGGAAATAAAGGTTCAGCAGCCACGTAAAATCATGAAAATAATGTGGTGGTGAAGCTGGAACAAAAAAAAAGAAAAAAAAAAAGTGCTCTTGATCTCGGTAAAATCACAGGTGTTAGAAACTGTGATATTTATCTTCATGTGACTCCATGCTGTGCTAGCTAGGCTTCTGATTGGTTGGATGGCTGACCCTCATTTGCATAATGGTGTTGTGTTTTACTTGCTATATAATTTTTTATAATTAGCCCCGCCCCATTGTTTACAAATAAGGGACCACGTGGCTAGGCCATGTGTTGTTTACAAACAAGGGGTCACATGATCGTACTAATCTCCTAATTAGGTCATGTTACCATGGTAACCAGAATGCCATCCTCTGATTGGCTGAGAGGTGGTCGCTAATCCCCTAATTAGGTCAAGGGGGCATGGCCTATTATGCAAATGAGGTAAAGGTTAAGGTCACATGACCATTTATGGTCATGCACCACGGGGGGTCCAGGTCACGTGACCAACTGGAGGCCTCTGATTGGCTGCATCCCCAGTGGGTAATATCCTGTAGTTAGCTATAGTCCCGTTCTGATACATTATATACTACTATTCTCGCTTTGGAGTGGGTCCTTTGGGCTATCATATATATTTTAATAATGCCATAAATTGTAACATATGATTGTATTAATGCATATGATATGAGGCATGAATACATACAACACCATATGAGCGTTCACAGTCCACTGATCCCCCTGTGGAGTGGGGACCTTCATGTGAGGGCATGAAGGAGCAGAATAACTTCATTGGGAGTCCACAAGGAGAAATCTCCTTCCACACTAACAGTGGGCATACCAGATTCGTAAAAGGCGACAAACTTGGGGTTTCTTGTGGCTTGGGGTGAGCGTGTGGGCAGGTGGTGTCCATATGCGCGGGCCCGGGCTTACATGCTTGTCTTTTGCCATGGGATTCCCCCTCAGTGAACCACGTCTGAGTGATCAAAGGCCGTGGTTTGTCTGGCCCTGCCTATGGGACCAGGCAAATAAAAGAACACTTGCTATCCTTCGAAAAGAGTAGGGGAATGAAGCCCCAGTAGCGGTTTTCCCCCTCACCCCTCCTCATAGATTTGGTCATCCATCTCATAGATTCGGTCATTCATAGATTCGGTCACTGCTGTGTCGGGCAAGCAGCATATAAATACCTGTCCAAAAAGAAAAGAAAGGACTTAATGTCCGAGAAGCCTTGAATGTCTGAGTTCCTCGATGGCCCCCGGACGTAAAACTAAACAAACAAACTAACAGTCCACTGATCACCAGCTATGTGAATATATATAATGTAAAGGACCAAAACAACCGACCTCATGGTTCACTGACCATGGACAGTAGTGTATATAATTGTTTAAGGACCAAAAGGTCCAACCTCATGGTTCACTGACCATGGACAATAGTGTATATAATTGTTTAAGGACAACCCAGACCGCCGTCACAGTCCGCTGACCATTATACACTAACAATAGACCATAAACTAAGGTGACAATGTTGTGAACTTCCAACGGCGCTAACGCCATGACACAGACTTCATGGCCCAGATAATAGACATGGCCTGGATGCGCCCGTACAAGACTCATCTCATGGACTTAATCAGGTGTCAAAAGTTTCATTATTAAGGAAGCTAGGCCACTGAGAGTGTTTGGAGCGCCACAGACAAACTGGCGTAACCTGTGTGCATGCGTGACGGCCTACAGGTACCCCTTCATACATGTGCAGTTACAAGTGCATAGATGCATGCATCGCTGAGTTACAGGCGTTTGAACATGCTGAACCGACGGAGACAATGGGGACGCCGTACTGGTGATAGGGGCGTCCTATGTACCCCCAGGCCCAGGGACATCAAAGACTCAGCACTAATGAACAATGGCAGTGGCAGTTGCCACTGGCTCCAGCTAGTCTGGAGGAAGGAAGCTAGGGTAGGGTACTTAAGCTCAACCCTACCCTCCATCCAGTTAGTATCCAGAGAGTCACCTTAGAGACATCATCTCCAGTCCAGCTCTCCTGAGCCTGCTATGTACCTGCAACAAGAACACTGTGCTGGGTTAGACTATGTCAGACAGACATAGGACTAAACCCCACTTGTGGCTTGAGGCTATCTTTTACCATCCATCTACAAGAGGGTAAAGTTTCCATATTTTATATTATCCCCCTATCAGCAGGCCAGGAGCTAGGTTGTGGGAACCCACCTAGAACCTATATTGGACAATGTATTATTATCATTATACATAGGAGTGGAACACTTATTATGGTTACTGTGTGCGAATTACCTGTGTATTGACATTTGTATTATTGATACATAAGTTCTGCCTAAACCCTGAAAAAACCAGTGATAACTGGAATACATAATAAGAGCTTGATATTCTTACTCCTTATAGCCACTAGTCATATGATATTACTCATATGACAACTTGATCATACACATATTCCTAGTATGAAAAAGTGGTGTTGAACATCCTCTTATCAGTCAAGCTGGCAAAAACTTTGCACAGTAAAGGCCCTGCTGAAGAGGTCTCCCTACCCCCTAGAACTAGGAGACCCACCGGAGGCAACTCAGCCTCCAATGCAGCAGATCCACACACAGTAAACCCCACTCCACCCATCCAGTCTACTCAGGGATCCAAAAGCTCTCAAAGAGCTCCTTACAGGATGCCCAACTCACATTATCTACTTCTCAGGGGGTGGATCTACATACTCATCTAGATCCTCCACCCCAGCACCTGTGTCTTCTGATAGCCACTCGTCCAGAGCTACATCTCCCACACCCTCCACCATGGGCGACAATGATGAAGGTCCTCAACCCGATCAGGCAGCTGAGAAGATGAAGGCCTATGAGAAGTCCATCCAAGATGCAGTTACTGCACTAAAGACAACCAAGTCTCAACATGATGCTCAAGCCCTTATCTGGAGAGAGGAGAAGAGGACCCTCAGTCAAGAGTTAGCAGAGAGGAAGCATCAATTGGCACTCTACAGCAGGGCATGAAGAACCAACAGCAGCAGATAGCAGACCTCCTGAAACTGGCATCAGCTCAACCTTCACAGTCCCCCACACCCGCCACCATACCTATTGTCACACCATCTGCCTCTGGATCCAAAGAATCTGATGACGTCATGATCTCCATGATGTCCAACATGACCAGGCTCCTAGACAGACAACAATAGGACGACAGGAAGATCAGGCAACATGAGGTAAAAAAAACCCAAAACTTTCTCTCACCCACTATCACTCATGTCAACAGCACTTTTTATTGACCACAAATTCCCAGAGTACTCGAAGGACAATTACAATGTAACAGACAGTGACACCATGGTAACATATCTACCCAAAGACCTTGAAGGGCAAGCATTGGCTTGGTTTGAATCCTTCAAGGAAAGTGCCACACCTGATAAGTTGACATGAACCAATGTAGTACATGAATTAAAGGAGTATTTTGCTACCCAAGACAATATTATCTCCAGAACTGCACTCCGTGCACAAGGGATAGATGAACCTATATCCGATTATGCATGCCATCTCAGAAAAGTGTGTAATGCCCAACGCCTAAAGGATGAGACCTTATTTAGAACATTCACCCAAGGCATGAGGCCCTGGAACTGCATAGCCCTTCAGAATAAGAAGATAGATATCTTTGACCAAGTCCTAGTAGAAGCCCTAGAGGCTGAGACCCAAGACAAATCCAGAAAGGTTAGGGATGAGGAGTCCATTCCAAAGACTACAAAAAGAAAGGTCCAGGAAGTCACCACTAGTTCAGAGGATGAAGGTGTTAACCTAATGTCCAGTGCTCATGTAAGGCAGCAGGAAGGTAAGGTTGTCTCCAAAGACCCCACCGTCAGGTATAGAGGAAATAACTATGACCCCAACTACCGCTCCAATAGAGGTAGAGGTAGGGGGGGGCAACAACAACAACAACTGGGGGGGGGGTAACACAACAGTAGAAGGGACAACAACGCATTTAACTCCAACAGTGGTAACCCTTTACACTGTGATAGGAGAGACAGAACTCCAAGTAATGGCAGATCCTACAACCAAGGATCCAACAGCAGGAGCCATAGTCCACATAGGAACTACAACAACGGTTCCTACAACAACCAGGGTTCCAGCAACAACCAGGGTTCCAGCAACTCTGGTTGCTACAACAACAATAGTGGATCCTACAACAACCAGGGCTCCAACAACTCTGGTCACTACAGCAACTCTATTCAACTCAACTAGGGTTCCAACTCACACCAGGAGGATTACAAACCAAACACAAGAGATAACCAGGGAAACCAGCAGAGTAATCCCCACATACCACCTCATGTAATGAATCAAATCTCCAAACCTCTGGTGGCCAACATCACAGCCACCCCTCAGAACCAGGAAAACTAGGATGTCACAGTGCCGATGGGCCAGTGCACTGTGACACTCTAAACACAAACAATCACTCAGGATTAACACACATTCACCCAGAGACAATTGCTAGTGCCAATCTACCATCTAACAGACGGAGACGTCCATCAGTGATACACATCACCCCACCAGTTTCATCATCAAAGGATACAGGTGAGAGTACCTAGCTTTGTATTGTACTTCTTCAAAATGGCTGTATCAATGCAAATCTCTATGATGTTTCAGATGTACACTGTTTGGTTGATACAGGTGCCACTATCACCTGTGTCAGACAAGCCTTCCTCATGGGTCTCCAAAAGAGATTCCATAGAGATTCTATATCCAATTAAGGAAGTCAAAAATCAACATCCACTTGGCAGATGGATCAGTGTGTCATGTTAGACATTCAGCTATGCTGAACTTCAGAATCCAAGGTGTCAGATTTTAATACCAATTTGCTGTAATCCCCAACCTCACACAGCCCATTGTTTTCGGCACAGATTTCTTAAGTACTACAAAATCTCAAACTGAATTTAATGTTGATCCTGAACAAATTCTCAAACCCATTAGGTCAGTGAGGGATTTTACTATCCCTCCATTCTCTGAAATTGCAGTATTGGGAAAGTCTACATCTACTCAATCACTGCAGGGCAAAACTGGAGTAGTAGATAATCTCCAGAGAAATAACAATGCCCCATATCTAGTTCAGAGAGCAGCAGTAACCCCCAGGGAAAATAACAAACATCCCCTAGTGTTACTCAACACCCGCAGGCGCCCACATAAAACCAAAAAGGGTGCCATCATAGCTATATTTCAGGAAGTCAAAGAATATGATTTAGAAAAACCCCAACAGGTGTCAGACACTACCCCACCCACTGAACAATCCATCTCAGCCATACAGCCTGAGTATGAACTTCCATTCAGTGACACAGACTCAGACTGTGAGTCTACATATGCTGACCCTGAGCCTAACTGCTGACCAAATATGATGATATATTTGTAGGAAAAGATGTGGACATTGGTGCTACACACCTGTATACCCACTCTATACATGTAAAATCTGAAGCAGTACCATGTCATTTCCTACCATATAGACTCTCACAGAGAGATAATGAAGGAGTGCTCAGACCAGTAGCCTTTGCATGTAGAACCCTCTCCAAACATGAAAAAAATTACAATACCACAGAGACCGGACCACTGGGAGTGGTGTATGGAGTATTACACTTCAGACACTACCTAGAAACTACCATTTATACACATACCATGCAGCCCTAATTCCACTATTAACCAACACAGGACTCACACATAGATGGGCCAGATGGGCTCTAGACATACAGCAATTTTCATACACCATCCAGCATGTGAAAGGTGATGATAACACACCACCCGATGCTATGTCTAGAAGGGAATACCCAGATTCCAAACCCATGACTAACCCTCCACCCCCACCAAGGAGATTTAGAGCAGCCAGTAGACCCAAGTTTGCAAAAACACCATAGAAGGTACCATTCAAAAGGGATGATCCACGCAACACCATTGAAAGACCATAGACACCTATGAGGGGTATCCTGAAACAATCTACACACCATGTGTTTTGCCACTGTGAGAGAGAATACTCACAACTAACTGACTCAGATGATGAAGATTCAGAAGACACATTACATGCTATTACTCAAGCTACTTCAAAATCAGTCAGATACTTGTGTCCTATGACCATATGCTCAAAGACTAGAGAAATGATTCAGGAGGGCACACCAAAACCCCCCACACAATCACAACCTAGTCAAGTTGAGAAAAAGGTCACAGGAAACAAACCAACTAAAGCCCCACCTGCCAGGAAAAATGTCACAAAAGACAATGCATCTAACAAATCAAAGAACTCTAAAAAACAGAAGAGTGCCAATAAGCAAAATGTGCCTTCAAAGAAAAAGGTTGCCACTCCCACCAAGGTGAGAACAGGCCCACCAAAGGAGCCTACACACCAACACAAGAGTGACACCCCAACAGAAGACCCAAAATAGGCCAAACATCGATGAAAAAGAGAAAGAAAGAATAAAACAACATGTGCTAGATATAAATCAATTGAAACATCCATCCCAGGTACCAATCTTGTCTTGGAACAAAGGAAGGACAAGGAACTATTTCCCCTCATACAATATCTTGAGGATGGAACCTTACCTGCACCAAAAGCACAAGCAAATAGAATCATCAACCAAGGCCAAACATACACCTTGGTAAATGGTACATTAGTCCACATATGCCCCATAAATTGGAGAAAAACCAATACTGTACCACTTCAAATCGTTATACCACAGCAATGGGTAACAAGTGCACTACAGTGTTTCTATGACTCACCTACAGATGGCCATCTTGGCTCAAATAGGATGATATCAGCTCTCCGACCTAGGGTATTTTGGAAATCTATGCTAGCAGACACAACCATATATGTTTCCACCTGTCACACTTGTCTCACAGCAAAGAGGCAAGTTCACTCACACAAAACACCAATGACAGTGAGAGATTACATGGCTTCACCAATGAAGTTTCTAAATCTCGATGCAGTGGGACAACTTCCCAAAACTGCCAGAAGAAACAAACATATACAAGTCTGCATAGATTTTGCCACCAGATATGCAACAGCTTGGGCTACTACAGTCGGCCCTTGGTTCCTTGAATATCAGCGGTCACCACAAAAATGTTCGAGGTGTCAAGTTATCTGAGGAGATAAAACTGAGGTGGCTGTGGTCTGGTTGGGAGTGGGAGCGGTGGGGGGGGGGGGGAGTGGGGGGAGGGAGGTGTACATGTATACTATAGTTAGTCCAAGGGCTTCAGGCACTATGCCCTGTAAATGTAACATGCATATAGGCCAAGAAAAACGAATGCATGTATCTATGTTATATTTAATCTAATTTTCTAGAATAGGCTCTAATACATGTTAATGAGAAATATGGTGTCCAAGTTGATATCAGTTCTACATACCAGTTACAGTTTGACTTTTAGAACAGGGTTTAAAGGGTACATGTATTCATGAGAGACATGATGTCTCAGTCTTTGTTGCTAGCAGTTTACATAACCACATAACTATTTTAGAATATATTCCAAAATATATTCATGAGAAATCTGGTGTTGAAGTCTGTGTTCATGTCAGTTCTACATGGTCATAGCCATGCTTCACAAATGAAGGGTTACCTTACTTAGACTTAAAGTAGTCCTTAATTGATGTCTGTGCAATCTTAACACCAGCATGCTCATCTGCCAGATCACGGAGACTTTCTGTTTGATTGACACCCTGGAGGAGTCCCTTATCTTCAAAGAAGTTCTGTAACAGCCCTCCTTGCCTCAGCTCCTTGCCTCAGCTAGTGTTACAGGGGGACGGGCAGGGGGTCCTCCTCCCCATCCTCCTCCTCCTCCGGTGACTGTGAGCCAGTGCTGGAATCTGTTTCACTGTTTGTCCCCCTCACAATCTGCAGTATCTCATCATCTGACAGGTCTCTCCCAGTCTCCAGTCCATTGTCTGCTGCCACGTAATCCTCAGCAGTGGGTACATCCTCTTGTTGGGGTAATCTCCTCAGCAGGGCCTGTAGCTCTGCTAATGTCATGTCATCCTCATCAATCTCCTCTCCCTGGTTGTCAGCCACATCTGGAAGAATGTCAACATGTCTCCAGACGTTTTTAATGGTAGTGATGGTGACTTCATTCCATGATGCCCTAATCATACAGATGGCATCCCTTACAGTTGTGATCTGGGGCTTATCATCCTCAATACACCTGAGGAGATGCCTCACCAACCTCTTCTTGTAGTGTGCTTTAACTGAGGCAATGATTCCCCCATCCATTGGTTGAATGTGGCTTGTAGTGTTGGGTGGGAGGTAGTGGACCGTTATGTTGGGGTAGTCAGTCAAACACATGTGACTGCCAGCATTATCACATAGGATGATGTAATGTTTGCCATGGGCCCTTGCCCTGTTGTTCATATAGTATAAGAACCTCTCCCATAGTTCTGATGTCATCCAGGCTTTTTTGTTGTTGCAGTAATCAACATACATAGCAGGCTCAAATGTTTTACCAAAGCATCTAGGCCTGGCTGCCCTCCCAATTACAAATGGTTTTATCTTTTCAGTTCCTGTTGCATTGCAACATAATGTCACAGTCAGTCTGTTTTTTTTACTGCTTTTGGCCACTAGAAGGTGCCGTTGACAGGGTAGAGTTGGGCTTTAATCTGAAAAATAGTCCTGTTTCATCAACATTAAAAATGTCCTCAGGGTCTACTCCTTGTAGGAATTCCTTTAGTGCTCTCCTTCCCTCAGCTACCACTGTAGGATTTGCAGAGGCAGCCTCTCCATGTAACTTGTGGCTTTTGATGTTGTGTCTGGATTTAAAGTTATGAATCCATCCTTTACTATATAAAAAGTCAGTGATACCTAACTGAGTCCCAAAGTACATGGCCTTCTCTCGCAACATGTCATCTGATAGGATAGCCCCCTTAGCCCTGACAGCATTCATCCACTCAACCATAGCAGATTCCAATTGTTTATGTTTTCCAACACACTCCCTCTTATTACCCTCATCAGCTATAGGTACTGAGAGCCACTGATTGCTTTTCTTTAAAATATCACAGACGGTAGATTTACCAAACTTCTTGTTAAATTTTGCTTTAAATAGTTCATGTAGCTTGTCCTGGGTGGTCTTAGGGTTATCCCTCATATAGGAACAGATTTCATTTTTCTCCCCTTTAGTCAGCACAGTGACGGTGTGCTTCTTTTTTGTTGGTGGTGATGTAGACATTGTAAAGGTTCAAAGTGCAATGACTGATAGAGAGTGTGAGCAGCTCACTTCAGACATTACAAAATAAATGCCCTCACCGTCAAAGTGTCGTCATCTAGTTGTATATAATGCCCACTTTGTGTCAAACCAAATGACAGGAAATGATACCAAACATCAAAGCCCACACTAAAATCTAGACTTTTAATTACTCCCCCACCCCACTCCTCCGTAATGCCAGACTGCTAACAGATATGGCCTCCATGACAACAGTCCCCATCACTTTCAAGCGCCGACACCCCCATCTCCCACACTCCTCTCTCTTCCCTCTTGTACAACCACTATCTGTGTGAGAACAACTCTATGTACATGTAGTACTACACTTAGGGGCTGACCAAATATGTATATGTATCAAATTCAGTGTGTCAAAAGATTATCAGTATTAGATTCCCTCTTACATTAAGTGAATCAACATTGCTTGTGTGCATTAATGTGTTGAGGGAAAAGTTTGTGGTCATTTACACAGAGAATGGTTGTACATCCCACCTGCTATCACCACTCACTGATAGTAACAGGGGTAGTATTGTATTCCAAATTGTGACCAAGCTCACTCCATCCTCCACCAAGGGGAGGTGGTCACGGACTCACAGAGCAGGGACAGCTGTTGTGTGTTTGTGGTTACAAGTGATAAATTGTGATGATAAAATAAACAGCTCTGGTCTCTGAAATTTTATACATCTGTTTTTTTTTTGTTCGAGGATGTGAGTCCTGTTTTAGTACTTAAGCTATTAAATTGATAGGGGAAATCCATCCGAACTCGAAGTAGTAAGATATCTGAGGTAGCGAATACAAATATAGAGAGAAAAAGTCCGTAGTCAAGGTCAAGGATCGAGGTAGTGAGGGATTCGAGGTAGTAAGAGCTCGAGGAACCAAGGGCCGACTGTACTGACTTAAATGCTGAAACAACAGCAGCTGAATTCTACAAGAACATAGTTTGCCATCATGGAACACCAGCCACTCTTCAAACAGACAATGGAACATGCTATACAGGTGCAAAGTTCACGAAGCTAACTAAACACCCTCAAGATCAAGCGAAAATTTTTATCTCCTTACAGACTTCAAAGTAATGATTGATTGATTTGTGTTTTACAGCACTTTAGCGGCACTAAGTGGCTATCCTGTGCTTCACAGGTTGATAGGCACCATCAGCGGAAATGATTTGTCTATGTGGGGGAAGTAATCATCAGGTTTTAACTAGAAGTTATTGTAGAGCCCAAGAGCTTTTATATATCCCAATATTTCCTCTGGTTTGTGTTTCTCGAATAGTTCTTTCAAGCTTGTACAAGCGTGGTATTGTGCCCTGTAGGGACACTGTTGGCAATCGATGAGGATGTGCTCCACTGTCAGGGGGTTCTGACAGCGGGCACACTTGGTAGGGTTTTCTCTCCCTATTCTGTAACCATGGGTCAGTCTTGTGTGACCTATTCTGAGGCAGCTCATAGTTTTCTCTTCATTTCTAGACTTGTACTTGTAGGGTTTGGTCATGTTGACCTTTGTTTGGATCTTTTGGAGTTGGTTTCCCATCTTGCGCTTTAGGTCGGTTGATGGAAGTGGCATTTGTACTACTGCCTGGCCCAGGGCATCCTTGGCAGCTGAGTCTGCTTGTTCATTTCCTTAAATCCCTACATGGCCAGGGACCCAACCATATTTGATGTTCTTTCCCTCCTCTGTTAACTGGTGGTATCTTTCCAGCACTTTGTTTACTAGAGGGTGGTTCCATGCGCCTGTTTGCATGGCTTTAAGTGATGACTGGGAGTCTGAGAGGATCAGATGGTCTTTTGCCTCTGAGGTTTCTACATGGTCTTGTGCAAGGTAGAGGGCATGCAACTCTGCCGAGTAGATAGATGCTTCATCTGGAAGGCGTTCTTTGTAAGAGTCTAGGCCTTTTACAGCTGCTGAGGCTGTCTTGTTTGCCATATGAAATCCATCAGTGAAGATGGTCTCATAGTCCTTATACTCGTCGCGCAGTTCGTTGAAAGCTGCCTGGTAAGCAGTGCTTGATGTGTTTCCTTTTCTGTGTGGGACTAAGCTGAGGATGATTTCTGGTTGGTACAGTGTCCATGGTGGTCTCTCTGCAATGGTCAGCTCCATGACTTCGTTCAGATCAATGCCTGCTTCTTCCAGTGATTTTGTAACTCTCACTCCAAATGGAGCAAGGAACCACTTTCTCTTGCGGTCATATTCCTCCTGATATGCGGGTGTTTTGAGGAGTGCTGTTGCAGGATTGTTAGAGTTTGCTGCAATTCGAATTCAAGAGGAGTGGCAGTTCGTTGGCCTCAACTTCAAGGCTTTTGATGCGAGATGTCCTGAAGGCTCCCAGGCAGATTCGTAAACCTTGGTTTTGAATAGACTCAACCATTTTAAAGTATGAGGGACTGGCTGCTCCGTAGATGGATAGGCCATAGTCTATCTGTGAGCGAACTAGGGCCCTGTAGAGCTTTAGCAGTGTGGCTTGTTCTCCTCCCCAGGATGGGTGTGCCACAACTCTTAGCAGGTTGAGGGCTTTCTTGCATTTCTTGCGCAGGTATTCTATATGCTCTTTGAAGCACAACTTCCGGTCTAGGACCAAACCAAGAAACTTGGTTCTTTGAATGACTGGAATGCGCTGAGAATTGTCTTTGTCCATGTATATGTCTGGTTCTCGTTCTGGGGTGGAATGGTAATGGAAGTGCATGATGGAGGTTTTGTTCTTGGAGAACTTGAAGCCATTCTTGTCAGCCCACTCCATCAGTTTCGTTACACATAGTTGTAGCTTCCTCTCGATGGTCTGGATGCTTCTACCACGGAAGGTGATGAGGAAGTCATCCACGTATAGTGTCCGACAAACATCTGATGGCAGAGCTTTGATGATTTCATTTATTTTGAGGAGGAATAGGGTCACTCACAGGATGCCTCCTTGTGGGACTCCTGACTCTTGGTTGAAGAAGTCGGAAATGGTGTTATTGACCCTCACTTTGAATCGCCTATTGGAGAGGTATTTCTGAATGAATCGTGGGAGTTGGCCTGTCAGGCCATTCTTCTTTAGGTCTTTCAATATCCCATACTGCCAGGTAGTGTCATAGGCCTTTTCAAGATCAAAGAAGATGGCGACCACTTGTTGGTTCTTTATGAAAGCATCTCTTATATATGTTTCAAGGCTGGCTAATGCATCCAGTGTCGATCTTCCCTTACGAAACCCACACTGGTAAGGATTGAGGATGTTCTCGCTTTCAAGATACCAGACTAGTCGAGCATTGACCATTCTCTCCATGGTCTTGCAGATACAGCTTGTAAGAGCTATAGGACGATAGTGCCTTGGATTTGATAGATCTTTTTCGGGTTTGGGAAATGGGAGAACTGTTGCCTCTCGCCAATGTTCTGGGAAGTTGCCTGTCTCCCATATA
This sequence comes from Acholoe squamosa, assembly GCA_949317995.1. Lineage (NCBI taxonomy): Eukaryota > Metazoa > Annelida > Polychaeta > Phyllodocida > Polynoidae > Acholoe > Acholoe squamosa. The sequence goes on from OX439042.1 coordinate 15,259,956, forward strand.
TGGTTCATGATGCCTAAGAGGCAGTCCCGGGAGGCCTCTGGTAGTTTTGTCAGAAATTCATAGGGAACGTCATCAGGTCCTGCTGCAGAGCTATTTTTGGTATTGCTTAGCGCAGACTTTAGTTCATTGATTGAGAAGGGTAAATTGTAGGGATGGTTATTATTGTCACCGAATATAATGGGGACTCTTTCCTCAACCTCTCTGACGTGATTGAAGTGAGGAGTTCCTCCATTGTGGGAGGATATTTCTTCAATGGTGAGTCCAATGAGGTCTGCTATAGCTTTGGTGTCTGTAATATCTTGGCCATTGGATTTAAGATGCTGAATTTGGGGACTGTCATTTTTTCCCTTCATTCTTCTGATCATATTCCAGATCTTGGTGATTGGAGTGTTGTTGTTAATTTTTGAGACAAAGTCTCTCCAGGAGTCTTTCATAGCTTGGCGGAAAGTTCTTCGGGCATGTGCCTTAGATTTCTTCCAAGCAATGAGATTGGGGAGAATCATGTTGTTCTGGAATACTCTTTGTGCATCACGCCGCTTCTTCTTGGCTTCCCTGCAAACTTCATTGAACCAGGGCTTGTCTTGTTTCTTTTCTTTCCCGGATGTTTTGGGAATGCTCCTGGTTGCTATGGTTTGGAGGTGGGTGGTAAAGCTCTCCATTGGGTCTTGTTCCTGCAGGAAGCGGTCTAGATTAAGCTCTTCACTGCAGAGGTTCTTGAACGTCTCCCAATCTGCTTTGTATAGTTTCCACCTCGGGATCTTGCTTAGGAGGCCTTGGTGGTCGTCATTTATAAGGATTGGGCAGTGGTCACTATCGTGAAAGTCATCTGCTGTATCCCAGGAAAAGTCTGTGAATAAGGAGGGTGAACATAGGGTGATATCTATGTGCGTCCAGGTCTTGGAAGGGGCACTATAATAGGTCGGGCGGCCATCATTCAGTAGACAAAGGTCTTGCCTATCCATGAGACTTTCGATTATTTTGCCCTTACGATCCGTTTGGGGGCTGCCCCAGATGGCGTTGTGAGTGTTAAGATCCCCCAAAAGGAAGAAAGGCTTTGGGAGTTGTTGGATAAGATTTTCTATATCTTCTATTGATGGGTAGTTCTGTTCCTGTGAGGGAGGGGTGTAGATGTTACATAATGTTATGGGTTTATTGAGGGTTAACTGTGTAGCAACAGCTTGGAGCCGGGTGTTGAGAGAGATTGGGGACTGGAGGCATTGGCTTCTCACGAGGATGGCTACACCTCCTTGGCGTCTGCCTTGTTGGTCTATTGTTCCTTCTTTTTGGTATACTGTGTAGCCTTTCAGTTTGACATCTGATTTAGTTTCCTGTAGGCAGATGGATATGGGGTTGTAGATCTGACACAGTAGGGCTATTTCTTGTGGTTTGCTGTTGAAACTATTACAGTTCCATTTGACTATCGTTGTGGGGTCTGATTTATCCATAATTATTTTCTTGGGAAGCCAACAGGGCTGCGGTTAGATTTACTAACTCGCCCTGATGGGGAGGTTTTAGCATCGGTGACAAGTTCTGGTTTTTGGGTCTCTTTTCTTTTCTTTCGATGAGGCTGGTTTTGTGGAGAGCCGAGTGGGCTTTTCTCCGTCAGCTCCGTTGAATATGATGGCTTTGAGGGTGATCTGTCCGAATAAGGGATGTTTTTTGGTGCTGGCGTTAAAGGTTCTTGGGTCTCCTTCTCCTCGGCAGAAAGGGAATCTTGCTGTGCAGCAGCCTGTGTCTGAGGATGATGTTCTGTCAATGACTTCTCTTTAGGACCAGTGTCATGTTTAGACTGGGCTGGAGAAGGTGATGTTTCAGAGATTATCAAGTCTTCAGAGTTTTGTGGACGTGTAGGTTTTTTGTTTTTTGCTGCAGCTTTTTCTTCAGCCTTTTTCACCTGATGCATGAGGGCTACAATGAGTTCCCTCATTACACTCACTGGTGCTTGTTTCATTTTTTCTAGTAGTGACTGAGTTGTCACTTGCTCTTTTGTTGCAGCTGCATAGAGGGGCTGGACTGGTTGCACCCTTTTACGGGCCTCTCTCATAGATATCTCTTCATCAACTTTGAGTTTCAGAGTTTTTTTCTCCAGCAGCCACTGAGGGCAAGCTGGGGAATTCGCTGTGTGGTCTCCTTTGCAATTGGGACAGAAAGGGGAAGATGTGCAGCTATCTTTTTCATGGTCCTGCGATGCACAATTAAGGCATCTGGCTTTGGACCGGCATCTGTCGCTGTGGTGTCCAAATGCTTGGCACTTGAAGCACCGCAAGGGGTTTGGGTAGAAGGTTTCTACCCGGAGTCTGTTGTACATAACATAAATGTACGAAGGGCGCGCTGGTGAGGCAAAGGTGCACACATAGATGTTTAGTGGGCGCTGTTCTCGCTTCGAGTGCAGGCGTCTGATGGCCACGACGCCTTGGTCCCTCAGCCTGTCTAAGACTGTTTGCTCTGAGCACTCGCTCAGGATACCTGGGCGGTCAAAAAGAACGCCCTTTGAAGTGTTAAGGCTGGGGTGGGGTTCAACCTTCACCTCCATGCCATCAATGTTTGTAAGTTTTAGCAAGTTCGGGACTTGCGTTTTGGTTGCTACCTCAATTAGGACTTGGCCTGATTGGTAGAGGCATTTCACCTTTTTGGGTGTGCCTATCTGTCCCTCAATGGTTTTGGTGAGGACGAAGGGGTTTACCCTCTTAATGTTTTCCTCTCCCGCAGAGGAGAGGAGGAAGAAAGAGGCCTGTTTAGGGTCTCCCTGGAATTGTTTGTAGGTTTTTTTGTTTGTAACCATTAGAAAGGGTTTCATCATTCTCCGGTCCACCCACCATCTTCACAGAGCCCCTATTTGGGGATGCCACTGAGTCCCGCGGAAATCCTAGCAGACCTAGTTGCTACATGACGCCTTTCGGGGCCATGGGCAGGACAGGGCACCAGCCTTAGTTTATCGAGAATGATATACTCTTGTGGGATATAATCCCTCCGCGATTAACCCACTTGGGGCCGATTGGTTGAACTGGGTCAGGTCCAACCCCTTGTCTCAGGTAGAACAGGTGAGCCGAAGAGGTGTGTTAGCATGGAGGGTGTACTTTTGCTCTAGGCCCTGACAGTTGTCTCTATCCTCAACCTCCAGGATCTCTTTATCCTACCCTACAAGGACGCAACCCATGGCAAACAGGTTGCCCACTTTGTTTTGTTGCTACTAGCAAAGGCATAAGTAGGAATTTGCCAGGAACCTATTTTTGTCCGTCCGGGTTCCCTTTGGTGGAGTTGAATCACTCTTGGTTTTTGGTTGATGAAAAGGTATGTGTAAGAAGGGGTGAAAGGGTTGTCTTTCACATGTAGAAGGAAACAAGATAAATGTTAATGATCTATAAAACAGAGAGGGGAAAGTAATGAATAAGATGGACCTCCTAAGTCCTGTTGAAGGTTTGTCCTGCTTTTGGTACTCTGATCAGTACATAAGCCGGGGCGGAATTTGTTCACCCTCCAAGCCCCATTTGGAGGGGGATGGTCTAGTGGAGAGATTCAATGCCAGCATTGGCACCGCCCTCAGAGCATTCTGTTCAAAGCATCAAAACAATTGGGACTCATTTATTGAACCCATAACCTTTGCCTTGAACAATACTGAATCCCAAACCACTCGATTCACCCTCTTCTTCCTACTCCATGGAAGGAACCCAGCCACCCCAATGGACCTAGGGTTAGAAATACAGGATGACATATCCACTGTAGCAGACTATGTTGCTAACATGATAACAAATCAAGATACCTCTAGAAGAAAAGCTATACAAAGGGTCGCCAAGCTGCAGAAGGAGAGGAAGAATAGATATGATAAGAAACTTACACCCCAGGAAATCAAGGTCACTGACATGGTGTACCTTAACATACCAAGAATCCTGACCAACACAGAGTGTAAGAAACTTCAACCCCTTTTCATGGGACCATATGTTATAGTAAATAGACCTAGTTTGACAAGTGCCAAACACAAGAACATGGACACCAACCTACTGGTGGCCAGACCTGTACACATAGACAGACTAAAGAAGGTTGCAACTGTCAGGAAAAATGAATTTGCACACAGGCTTATTCCACATGAAGCCAAATACTACAAAAAGATTGTGAGAAACAAAAGCATAATCACCCTCACAAGGGAAACCACAGGTATAGGCCCTATTAAGCCTAGACCCGCACACCACATATTAAGAAAGACTTCTAAATGTGGTGTAGTTTCAAGAAATTAGAATCATTTGAGATACCTAAAACATCAGATTTTTAATCTTTTTCAACCACACATAAGCATGTTTGACTGAATTCATCAAACTTGTATGTTGCAGTCTGGAACACAAGTCTACAGGACCCCACTTGGGAACTAGCCAGCCCACTTCTCCACAGAAGAGACTGCACCAGGATAAAGAACACACCTACTTCACCTACACCCTGACCTTACCATTTACTGGTCAATCTCTATAGGACTCACAGGACATATTGCCAAGACAGCTCAATCTTGCAAAGGTACAGTTTGAACCACTTCATTGAAAGTTTTACACCACACTCTTAGACTTTAGCAGCACCAAACACTACAAATTTGACAAGACTTTAGCAGCAAATTTCGTCTTGCTTTACACAGCACCATGGGCAAACTGAGAGTTGCACCCATACTGCTGACTATGCTGCTCATACATGCTATACAACCACTCCCTTCAGGATATACCCCTGTGGTGAGACAAAACATAGGAGTAGTATTCAAGCCTAGCCCTCAACCTTTGGTCAATGGACATACCACCACAACACTGTTACTAGCAATCCCCTACAAGATACCTCGGCACCTGTTACCCAAGGATCCATAAGGGATAGAGTACTCCAGTTGACCCCTCCTTCTCTACAAGATCATACATCCGGTCAGATTATCCAACAAGCCAAGGAGCTTGACACCTTGCTGGAAATTGCAGACAAGGAGATAAATGAAACTTTAGCCTCCATCAAATTGTTTCTGTCTAACCCCATAAACACATTGGACAAAGCCAAAAGAGAGGCCATATTGGGCTTCCTAGCACCCCTATTCCGTGGTGTACTAGGCCTAGCCACAGTTGAAGATGTAAATCAAGTTATGGGACAACTGAGAAACATAGATGATATATTAAGGAAATTTGCTAAACAAGATCAGGAAGCAGCTTATGTCATTGAAAAGATCACAGACAGACAAGATAAATTTGTCAAGGCTTACATCCAAGATAAGAAGGTACTGGACAGTACTATCAACACCATAGGTGATACCATCAACCTGTGGGCCTCTAACATGTCCAGGTCTCTCGGCTCATATTCAAGGCATGAGAAATCTCAAAGGGAGAAAATGTAAGTAGTAAATGATGCCTTGAGGTCAGCTTCTGAGAATAATAGAAATCCAAGTCGTTGATTGCGACTTGTGCTCCAGGGTGGGTAATCCTAAGTTTGTTGTTAATGTCAATTAAGTATTTAGCAAGGTTTGAGGGTAGTACTATATCAGGGGTAAGGATTCCTGATGATAGCATTCTCAGAGCTACATTGGTTCTTTGTAGTGATTCTACAGTGTTCATTCTTGCTGCTATGACAATTAAGGCATCATTTACTACTTGCATTTTCTCCCTTTGAGATTTCTCATGCCTTGAATATGAGCTGAGAGACCTGGACATGTTAGAGGCCCATAGGTTGATGGTATCACCTATGGTGTTGATAGTACTGTCCAGTACCTTCTTATCTTGGACGTAAGCCTTGACAAATTGTCTGTCTGTGATCTTTTCAATGAGATTAGCTGCTTCCTGATCTTGTTTAGCAAATTTCCTTAATATATCATCTATGTTTCTCAGTTGTCCCATAACTTGATTTACATCTTCAACTGTGGCTAGGCCTAGTACACCACAGAATAGGGGTGCTAGGAAGCCCAATATGGCCTCTCTTTTGGCTTTGTCCAATGTGTTTATGGGGTTAGACAGAAACAATTTGATGGAGGCTAAAGTTTCATTTATCTCCTTGTCTGCAATTTCCAGCAAGGTGTCAAGCTCCTTGGCTTGTTGGATAATCTGACCGGATGTATGATCTTGTAGAGTAGGAGGGGTCAACTGGAGTACTCTATCCCTTATGGATCCTTGGGTAACAGGTGCCGAGGTATCTTGTAGGGGATTGCTAGTAACAGTGTTGTGGTGGTATGTCCATTGACCAAAGGTTGAGGGCTAGACTTGAATACTACTCCTATGTTTTGTCTCACCACAGGGGTATATCCTGAAGGGAGTGGTTGTATAGCATGTATGAGCAGCATAGTCAGCAGTATGGGTGCAACTCTCAGTTTGCCCATGGTGCTGTGTAAAGCAAGACGAAATTTGCTGCTTAAGTCTTGTCAAATTTGTAGTGTTTGGTGCTGCTAAAGTCTAAGAGTGTGGTGTAAAACTTTCAATGAAGTGGTTCAAACTGTACCTTTGCAAGATTGAGCTGTCTTGGCAATATGTCCTGTGAGTCCTATAGAGATTGACCAGTAAATGGTAAGGTCAGGGTGTAGGTGAAGTAGGTGTGTTCTTTATCCTGGTGCAGTCTCTTCTGTGGAGAAGTGGGCTGGCTAGTTCCCAAGTGGGGTCCTGTAGACTTGTGTTCCAGACTGCAGCTGGATGAAGACTAATGGTGGGCTATGGTCCACAATGCTTCTTATGTAGCCTACCCTACCCACACCCATTGTGGGCCTGGTATTGTTTCTCTGGAGTCAATGCACTGATCTCCAATGTCAGCATCTGTGGGGGTCTATTGTGGTGTCTGTGAACTGGTAATTAGCTCCTCCTGTCATCCTGGGAGGAGTGGGTAGGTTTATTTGACAATTTTCTTCAGGCTTCCCCTGACATTGATAAAGTGCCCATGAAAAGACAAGTGTGCATTTTACTACATTATTTGGGTACAGAAGGTCAGAGGATGTATGCCAAACTAAAAGAACTTCCAAATTACCCAACTACAGCTACTGATTTAGACAAGGCAAAACTGAAATTTGAAAATGAGTTCAAAACTTCAAAGCATGAAAGGTCTGAGAGAGCTATTTTCAGGCTGAGGAAACAATTACCTGGTGAGACTATTTGTGAATTTGTCTCCGCACTTAGAGATCTAGCATCTACATGTGATTTTGGCAATTTTCTGGGTGAAGCTGTGTGTGATCAGCTGATAGAAAAGGTGAGCAGTCACAAAATTAAAGAGAGACCGATGATACTACAGTGAACTCAGTAAAAGGTAAATACAAGGGTAAAAAGCAGAATCCCGGTAAAGTACAGAAGAACGGTCAGCAGGGTGTCCCAAAAAGTAAACCTACAAAAGGAAAATGTTATTGATGTGGTTCCCCTAATCATTTCAGAAACGACCCTAATTGCAAGGCTATTGGTAAAAAATGCACCAAATGCCAGAAAGTAGGACATTTTGCTAGTGTGAGTTTTAGCAGACAGGTAAACCAGGTAGATGATGAGTTACAGCAAGTGGTCTTTACTGTTAATTCTATACATGATACTCAGATGCCATGGTGTGACTTGCTTATTGAAAGTGTTTCCGTGCATATTCTAGTCGACTCCGGTTCCACGTACACTATATTGCCAAAATCACTATACGATTCACCATTCAGTCACTGCCCGCTACATGAGAGTGATGTTCATCCTGGTGGGTACAAGGGCGTTTCCATTACTATTCTCGGGTTTTTCAAGGCAACCATCGAGTACAAGGAGCGGTCCACTATAGAAAAGGTATATGTATCTAAAAAAGGTGCCGCAATCATTGGTTGGCCTACTCAGTGCAAACTTTCGATTGTGCTTAACCCTACTTTGTCACAACCAGTTCTACATACAGCACCAAACTTCATTGAGGAGTTTGCAGACCTCTTTGTTGAGGGTGCAAAATAGAAGGCAAAATACTTTACGCATGACATTCGCTAGAAGGACGGAGAACTTCCTGTCCAGCATCGAGTGCGAAAAGTTCCACTGTCCGTGAGACCAGCTCTTACCACAGAACTTAAGAGACTACAGGATTTAGGTATGATAGAGCCTATAGAGGCTTCAGAATGGGTTTCACCCATAGTAATTGCGAAGAAGAGTAATGGCTGCATTTGCATATGTGTTGATCTTAAAGGATGTAAATTCAAAAATCGTCGTTGAGACTCACCCTATACCTAACATACATGAAATGCTTAGCACACTGGGAGATGCTAAGATCTTCACAAAATTAGATCTCAGTTCAGTGTACCACCAGATTCCACTAACGGAGAAATCTAAAGACATTACTGTGTTTATCACCCAAGAAGGACTCTACCGCTACACTCAAGTTCCATTTGGGCTAGCGTCAGCCTCATCGCTGTTTCAGCATATGATGCACTACATCTTCAAGGATACTTTCAGGATGATGTCCTCATTTTTGCGGAGTCCCAGAAGGAGCACGATGACATTCTGCGAAGAGTGCTTACTCGCTTGCGACACCATGGATTTACGGTAAGCAAGGAGAAGTCCCAGTTCGGGGTCCAGTCGGTTGAGTACCTCGGACATACAATTACACACAAGGGTATTCGACCAAAGGACGACCTAGTACATGCAGTCATAGATGCTCCGAGTCCTGAGAACAAGGATCAACTTCGTTCATTCTTAGGCCTTTGCAAGTATATGTCGAAATTCATTCGGAACTTTGCTTCAAAAGTTGCCCCTCTATGAGAAATTATGAAGAAGGATAGAACCTTCAAGTGGGAGAAATCGTATGACCAGATATTGTCTGATCTGATATCCGAAATTGCTTCAAAACCACTTCTACATGCATTCAACACATCTGAGAGTCGAGACAATTGTCACCACGGTCTTGGTGCTGTATTGTCTCAGGTCAGTGGTGGTTTAGAGAAAATTATTGCATTCATCTCTCGCACATTGTCCGATGCTGAGAAAAGGTACTCTACCATTGAAAGAGAAATGCTAGCATGCTATTGGGCATCTCGGCGCCTACCAGAATTCCTGTGGGGAACACCCTATACACTATGTACTGATCACAAACCTTTGATTGACATACTGATGACAAAGGGTTTCTCATCTGACAGAATAAGTCCTAGGATCAACAGGTGGTCTGCACAACTGCTTGAGTACAACTTGCACGCTACATATGTTCCCATTGCCAATAACAAGATAGCTGATTGTCTATCATGCCTTCTGGTACCAGGATCTCCTAGTGAGTTCTGTCATGATTCTCCTATGGACAAGAGTTTTGCACACATACAGGATGTTACAAATGGTGTCATTACTGCAGATGCACTGTGTGATGCTATCAAAAATGACGCCAACTTGCAAAGTGTCTATATCTTCATGGCCTCCAGTAAAGTCACTTCTGAGTGAGGTGGTTAAGTTCTATAATGTTGCTAATGAACTAACCTTTGAGGACGGAATGTTACGCAGAGGTGAGTGCCTCATTATTCCTGACTCACTACAGGCCATAGTGATACAGCTTGCCCATGAAGGACACATCAACCTGTGAAGCACAGGATAGCCACTTAGTGCCGCTAAAGTGCTGTAAAACACAAATCAATCAATCAACCATGAAGGACACTTCGGTATGACTATAGGCCCTATTGAGGTTTCCCATAATACACTCTGTTTGAGGAGGGTTCCTGCTAATTACCATAAATAGGTCAGTCATGTGACCTGGTCTGGCCAATGGCATTGGTCACATGACTGACCTACTTATGGTAATTAGCAGGAACCCTTCTCAAACAGAGAGTATTATGGGAAACCTCAATAGGGCCTATGGTAAAACGGCAGTACTATTGGTGGCCATCAATGGATCGCCACATAGAACAGACTGTGAAAAACTGCACATATTGCACTGCTGGTGACAAACGTTATACATGTCATACGCCACCTCTCACCCCAGTTCCACTCCCTGAGAGAGTATGGCAAAAGGTTGCTATGGATATTGTTGGTCCATTTCCAAATGCAAAGTACAAATTCGCTATTGTCCTAGTAGATTACTACTCTAAATGGTGTGAGGTTTTATTTGTCACTGAGGTGACAACCTCCAAAGTCAAAGACTTTCTCATCAAAGTGTTTGCTAGTGAAGATTTTCCCAAATTTCTTGTTGCTGATAAGAGTGTACAATTTTGTTCGCATGAGATGAAGTCTTTCCCTTCAGAACGCAATATTACACATTGTCCAGTTGCTCTGTACCATCCCCAGGCCAATGGTCTCATCGAGAGGATGAAACATACCATCAAGGAGGGTATTCAGATAGGTAAACTTGAGGGTAGGACTCCAACTGATGCTGTTAGAGAACGATTAGTGGCTTATCATGCAACACCAAATGGTTTTACAGGTAAAACTCCATTCGAGCTGATGCGAGATAGACAGGTACACACTAAGGTTCAAATACTTCAACCCAAAGATGAAAATGTTCATCATGAAAATGTAAAAGCAAAGGTAGATGCTGCTCAAGCCAGCTATAAGGTAAAGTTCGACAGCAAGCCTGGTGTCAAAGAACACCATTGGTGTCAGAGATTATGTCTGGGTAAGAAATCCAAGGCATGTGTTAAAAGGGGGATGAGATATTCTAAACCTCTGTAGGGTACCGGAAATCCCTCTACCCGGTAGACCGACTCTCAGGAGCCGGTTACCTGGTCTTCACTGCTCCCCTAGTGTGTGTCATACCGCTCCAGGTGTAGTTGGAAGGTGGAAATATCAGGCCAGGGATCGTGGTGTAATGGTTAGCATGCTGGAATGTCAGGCCAGAGATCCGGGTTCAAGTCCCGGTGATCCTAGATATTTTCACCGTCCTCTACACCTCTAAAAGTGAAACAAGTACATGGTAATTGCGTGATGTTAGAAGATGGTAAAAAATGGAACACTTCTAGGTCGTGCAAGGTACAAGTCAAAAGTAATGAGTATGAGTTCAATGACTGGTACCACATGGACATGTCTGCAGAGAACGATGAGAACAGCCTGCACCTGTTACGCAACAGCAGGCACAACCAGTCCAAAATGAGAATGATGCACCTAGAGAGGCACAGCCAGTCCCTATTGAAAACTTCCCACGACAGGGAGCACATATTAGGCGCACTCCGCAGCGACTCAATGATTATGAGACTTAATTAACATTTACACTGTGTGTTCATTTTTCATATTGATATCAACAAAGATTACTGTGCTAAACCATATTTCATTTACTGTTCATATTACTTGTATTATGATACTCCATATCTGGTTTGAGAAAGGGAGATATGTTGTATTGGCGGGAACCTGACCAGATAACATTGACCAATGAACATTTACCAAAGGACCGTGGACACGCTACTTCTGGTCCTGCAACAATCTACAAGCTTTCTGACTTGTTCCTCATTCAAATATACAAATTACAAGCAACTACAAGTCCAGACTGATTTGTAAATTCCTCAAGATTTGGCCCAGTATTCACTGACTACCTTTATTGTATTGTCATAGTATTTCAGTTATCAGATTGTATTGGAGTTTAGTTTTACCTCCACTAATACTACAGTCAGGTCATGATAATGCAGTGGCTGCCATCACCCTCATATTACCATGGGATGCTAGATCACTGGATTACTAAATATGGGCCATGGTATGTGGGCAGGTGCAAAATAAACATGTCACCAATTAAGGCATGTATGTTGCTGAGGGGGGGGCTATTCTTCAAAGCATTTTGGCTCATTCCTCAAAGAACTTAGCACATTTTAATTTTTAGTTAATCCCTTAATACCTTTGAATTGATCATGAAAGGTATTGTAGAGATATATAAACAATGATATTGCCAATACATTGTTTGTTTATCATAGCCCCCTCCACCCACCCACCCACACACAGATATCTAGAATGCTGCCAAAATAATAATGAGAGTGGAATTGGAGAGGCAAACACAGACAAATTGATTATAGTTTCAACACAGTGTTATGGCAAACCCCTCCCATGACTCCAAATTTCACACTCTGATATCCCCAAGAATTGTATCATACCTGGCAAACTGGATTATCAAGTTACGTTTTAATGCTACACACACACACACACACACACACATATATATATATATATATATATATATATATATATATATATATATATATATATATATGCTGTCTTTCAAATTCCCTCACTGGAACTGGAAATTAAAACACTGGATTATCAAGCCTAATTTCAGTGTCATAACAATGGCCCCATAGAAAATATTACTGGAAGGTAAATCACCAGATTGTTACACACAGGATTATCTCTACCTGACTGTATTTAAAAGTTAGCAGATTAGAGAGCCTAATATAAAAAGTATAATCAACTCAGAATTTGTTACTTAACCACTATACATGTGTAGTAACTCATAGTTTGATATTCCACCAGTCATAGCTAACTGTAAACCCAGGAACAGAGTCTCAAGGTGCACAATACTTGGAGTGTTTGTAATAGCTTTATTCTTTGGGTGATGATCATGGGAACAGATAGACACAGGATGTTACAGCTTTTCTTAACACATAGATTATTTTACTTCTAGAGTATGGGGCTACCCTTTCGGGAACTTGCTGGGATTTGATGATATATCTGCTCCAGAAGCTGAGTCAATTATGGGAGATTCCAGCATTTTCTCAGAAGGTAGGAGTGTTGTGGGGGGGGACTATGGTTTGCTGCCTGTAAGCACTCCAGGAGTGACCAGCGGGAACACCAAAGCAGACTCTTTGACTTTGGCTCAGAGGGGACTGTATTTTGTTGCCTTAGTGCAAGAAGGTTGAATCTACACTTTTCTAGTTTTGCAGGAGAGGCAAAAGAAGGGTTCCAGTTACTATAGAACAAAGTGGATATGGCAACATTGCAATGGGGCCTGTAGGCACACATACAATAACCATGACTCCAGTACTTTCACAGTTGTTAGATAATGATTGATAGATGTTAAAGCTGAATAAAACTCAATTTTGCCAAAATATCAGTTACAACCTTCTTGCACTAAGGCGACGATTTGTACAGGTCATCAATCCATCACGCTCCCAGATGTATCAAGGTTCGGGCTGGAAATTGGGTCAGAATGGTGGAAATAATACAGTTAGGGCTTGCATCACTTGCATGTTGGGGATTGTCACTTTCCGGGCCAGAAGGAGCAATCAGGAGTGTAATGAGTTTTAGAGCTCTGCATCTCAGACCACTTTTTCATGTAGAACCATGTGTTCCTCCAAAGCCACAACATTTTTGTGATAAATGTATACCAGCATGAGACAGTGGTGCCCTCAGGCCACAGCCATGGAACTGCCAAGGACATACTAAGTGTTATTCTCCCGAAAGTTAAATCAGTTCAAGCTACCCCTTCTGCCCTGTATCACAAAAGACTCGCCTGAATCCACATAGCAATTTTGAAAATAGATAATCCTGAGGTACAACACAGCCTGTGAGTACTTACCAAGATTGGCAATGGTCAATTGCACTCGAGGCTTGACACAACACAATCAACCATCCTGGGCAATCATAGGGCAATTCATGACTGAGACCATGAGAGCTGATTGTGCAGTGTATTTGACTGCCTATGGATCATGTAAATTCAAAGTAGCAATTCAAATTCAAAGTAGGAATATGAAACAGAAAACTGAGAGAAATTGTAAATGAATCTATACAATATGCACCTGATTGTAGAATGAGGGAATGAAATGGCTGGCCACATTTAGCTTGCTAAGGTTTTTTGATCCTGTGACTTAGGTTATGGATGATTTGCATAGCCCATTTGTATAGGTAATTAGGGTGAGCTAAATCCATCTTTCTCCCTTCATTTCCTGACTATACACACAGTCCACAGCTTTGATCTTTTCACACAAAATGTGTAAGATTTTGGGGAGATACCACCAAAGCCTCTGAACACTTTCTGTCATTGATAATCTCTGGTGGATAGTTATACAATATTAGACTACACATTCAAACATGATGGATGGCATCATGTTTCCAATTATTGATACAAGGCCATTCGCTCATAATAAATAATGTGCATTCTATTTACCTGGTCACATACTAGGCTAAATACCAAGGAATTAACAGAATCAGGCAAACCATAACCTTTGAACACTCAACCTTGGTTTGTTCAGGAGAAATCCCATGGCACATCAGCAGCATTTAGACTTGGTGATGGCTCATATATAAGGACACATGGTACTATATGCCTACAGCAAATTCCGAGAAATCTGAAGATTTTACTTGCCTTTCATAATTCTAGTATATCGATTGTTACTATGGAAGGCCCCAATGAGGGTAGTCTGCTCCTTCATGCACCCAGCCAAAAGGTCCCACTCCAAAGGGAGAATATAATTTAGAACCTAATACAGAAAGTGAACTGCAGGACTTGAGGAACAGATTAAGGATGGCTGCTAAACTGCACCATTATACACTAAACTGCCAGATTGCACCATATTTCTGATGGCTACAATCAAGAATAATGAATTTATTAAGAATCCTTTATCTTCTTGTAGATTTAAGAGATAAAATCTGGATTTGGTCAGGCTTTTGAGAGAAAAGTGATCTAAATGCAAGATGAGTCTCAAAAATGGTCACAGTCGATTCCATGACCTCAAAATAGTGTAGTGGTTAGTGAAAACGTCTTCTGGAGACACCGGGATTCGAACCCAGGTCTCTCGCTTGCAAGTCGAGCACTCTACCACTGAGCTACAACCCCTGGCCTGACATACCCTGTCACCAACACGGCCCCACTGACATTTCCACCTTCCAACTACCCTGGATCGGTATGGTATACATAGGGGGAGTGACACAACCAAGTGAACAGTCCCTCTGAAGGCTCTGCACACCCGACAGGGGAACAAACCCCTACACTCCTCCCAAACAGCTTCAACCGTATCCCACCAGAACCGGTCCTCCAGTCCAGTCTGAACGGTACCAGTACTGAGTCACACACAGCCCATCTGTTTCCAAGTCCCTCAGCACTAGCAAGTTGAAGCGCTTGTCTATACCATACCGGCCCAGGTACCGAGCTCTCTAAAGGTCCCCCTTGCGAGGCAGGACCACTCGGTGTCTCCACCACTGTAGTGTCTCCACCACTGTAGTGGTTAGTGAAAACGTCTTCTGGAGACACCGGGATTCGAACCCAGGTCTCTTGCTTGCAAGTCGAGCACTCTACCGCTGAGCTACATCCCCTGGCCTGACATACCCTGTCACCAACAAGGCCCCACTGACATTTCCACCTTCCAACTACCCTGGATCGGTATGGTATTCTGTCTATTGAGGTTTCCCATAATACACTCTGTTTGTGGAGGGTTCCTGCTAATTACAATAAGTGGGTCAGTCAAGTGACCAATGCTATTGGCCAGACCAGGTCACATGACCGACCTACTTATGGTTATTAGCAGGAACCCTCCACAAACAGAGTGTATTATGGGAAACCTCAATAGACAGAATACATAGGGGGAGTGACACAACCAAGTGAACAGTCCCTCTGAAGGCTCTGCGCACCCGACGGGGGAACGAACCCCTACACTAGTACTCCTAGCATTTTCATTTGTGTTTGTAAGTGAATTAGAGGCAGAAATACAGCTTTTAGAAGATTTTGATAATAGCCATATTGAAACAAGGTGGCCATATTGGATACAGCTGTTGCACTGAAAGGCCCCAACTTTCACATGATTCCCCTAATTATAAAGCATGCATCTGTCAAGTTTTATTGATTTCTTTCCATAATTTTTTTCATATTTTTTCAGAATTTATCATAATAAAAGTGAAAATACCTCATAATTTAACATTTTGCATAAATCATGCAAATTAGGCTGAACTGAAAAATTCCAAAATAGTAAAATCTTATTACAAGAATGTTTTTCATTGAAATCTAACCAATTTGGAATAATCGTAGTCATGTGTGATATCCTTCTGAAGCTTAATGAGGTATTTGTGCCTAATTAAATATGCAAATTAGGTGCATTAATATGCAAAATACAAAATGGCTCCAGGCAGATTTGGATTCTCTGGAAAAAACTGAGTAGGACCCACTCCTTGAATATAAAGTACATATCATGGCAGAATACAGATTTTGCCCTGTCTACAAAGGGCTCTTTTTCAAAATGACGCCCCCCCTATATTTAACACGCCCCCCCTCTGG
The DNA here is from genome assembly GCA_949317995.1 of Acholoe squamosa. Lineage (NCBI taxonomy): Eukaryota > Metazoa > Annelida > Polychaeta > Phyllodocida > Polynoidae > Acholoe > Acholoe squamosa. The sequence continues at coordinate 15,276,039 of OX439042.1, forward strand.
CAATAAATTTAATGACTCGTCCCTGAAGTGATTTTGACCCAAAAGAATGGGAAAATTTAAGATAAATAGAGTAATATCACTCTATAACGAAAAGGCCTACATGTATAAAGAAATTTCGGGTAAAAACAAAGTACTTGGTCCCAAATCATTGCTGTTCACTTCTGTTCCCTTGAAAGTGATGTTAGCAGTGGTAGGCGGTCTGGCTAGTCAGGGGACTTCTCTATTCGTTCCCTAGTCCCTTTGGAGAGATGTGAGAAGTGGTAGGCGGTCTTGCTAGTCAGGGGACTTCTCTATCCGTTCCCCAGTCCCTTTTAAGTATTGTGAGAAGTGGTAGACTTGTCAGTGGACTTCTCTACCCTTTTCACAGGCTCTAGAGCTAGTGGGGGCAGCAAGAGACATAGCTAGAAGGGTCCTGGGGAAGGCACCCCTGTAGCTTCTAAAATGCTTAACCTGGTTACAACAAAATTTGGTTACAACAAATTTTTCTAGCTTGTAAGTTCGTTGTAACTAAGTTTTACTGTAGTAGAGAGGGCCCCAATAATGGCACATTTTGGTAGCAAGCATGGGAAGTAGTTGACATTCCATTTTATTGGTAAAAGCAGCAAAAATCTTGAATTGTTTTGATACGTGACACTACGGCTAAGGTGAAGGTCACTTTACCAAAAACATTGACATGGCGGCTGTTCTCTGAGCATACACATTCTAGCACATAGCAATTGCTTCTCGGTAATTGAAGTGCTTGACATTATCTGATGTTATTCCACGATTTCTGGGATTCTGAGTGCTTTTCCTGGATATTCCCATGCACATACCTGTCGATATTGCACACCATGATGCCTGCATCATGACTTTTGTAAGGTGTGCGGTTATCCAAGGATAACAGGCACCCGGTGTGGTTATCCATGGATAACCTGCACACCTTACATGTCCCTACATGTCATATGTTATATGTTAAAACCCACAAAATCTCATGGCCAGGGCAGGGCTTGAACCTGCAGTCTCAGATCCCTAATCCAACTCCCTATGCATTGCGCCACAGGGACTGACGAGTGGTGGCTAGCTATAACCAGGTCTTGATATGATACAAAGCCCGGGGAGGTAACGACTGCGGGCTGTCTGCTACCATAACCGTGGGACGCATACAAACATAGCCAAGCCGAGATGGGCGCCGAGGTGTGATACGCAGTGGTCTAGTGGTTAGCGCATTGCGCTCAGCCGTCAAAGGTAGGCGGGTCGAGTCCCGGTCCGGGCGCATCTTTTTTTCGCCGTGTGTCCGCTGCCATAACCGCGCGACGCATTCAAAGCAAGCCAAGCCGAGACGGGCGCTTTAGCTGTCCGCTGCCGGGCGACGAGGTGTTTGTACCGCTCGTGTACACACTATGGCTCGCTTCGAGTGACTTCGCTTATCTATTGGTATCATGGAATAAAATAAGTAGTCAATGGATAATTATCCATGGAATTATCCATTGATTACTTGTTCAATATGATGAACAGCTATTTCAATAGTTTGTTTTTGTACGGACGAAAATGATGTTATATGACCAAAGGAGCTACTTTATCTGTATTTGGCAGTATGCAAAGCAAGGTGTTGCAGAGATTGATATCCCCCGCTCATATCAGGCTCTGTGCTCAAACAAATGATTTCAAACTCTCAGCAACAATGTCATCCTTCGAGAGTTTGCAAGCAATAGATGGGTGGAAAAATGTCCTGTAGCAGGTTGACTTCAAAAGGTACCCCTCTGTGCCTGACCAAGTGTGTTGATACTAGATTTTGAGGTCTCAGTGAAGGAAATCCCGCAGAAAACCGGAAGTCATATACGATTGTGGTCAGAAGTGAATACTGCAGGCACACTGAATGGTCAATAACCATGTTGAAAATAATGCCAATAAATATAAAACCACTACACATGTTATTGAACATTTGCTGCTTTGGATAAAATACCAGGAGGGCATTTCTCAAAGTGCTTACCCATTTTTTCAAAGGTTAGATTGGAAATAGTGAATCTACATTTTATTCAGTGCAGATTTAGGCAGCAGAATCAGGGTGTTTTTACGCGATAGTCCAGTGCTCAAAATTTTCGTGGTCAATTCATATTTTAAGTCAGCCTATATTATGAAGGAAAGATGTATCTATTAATTCTGGGGTGATTTTTAGAAAATGAACATGTTCCAATGGGTGCTATCGCGTTTCGCGCTACATTAAATTATAGTGCGGAACCAATTCCTTCTGTGAGACCTTGATCCAAACCAATTTTCTTGGCCAGATCCTGCAGCCTAGTGTTGTATAGGTCAAACACAAGTGAGGGGAGCAGAACAGTCTATCCTTATGAGACACTCCTGATAGTCTGATAAGAGCCTTTAGATATTTAACTGGACACAGAGATGATTCAGGAAAAGCCCTGATTGTAATCACCCTGGGAGATTGACCAAATTGGTTTGTCTTTGAGGAGGGGACTAAATGTTCCTCAAAGAATTTGAAATCTTTAACATGCAATGAAGCACAGTAGGGGTAACATGACCCTTGCATAGAACTACACAGAAACACAATCTAAGAATTGTCCAAAAGAATAAATCCATGGGCAACAAAATATTGATTAACTTGAACATTTTCATGAGGTCAACTGGAGTCAATGCATATGTGACTCTTTTGGCACATAAAGAATGCCTGCATATGCCCTTCATAGAAGATACCAAATTGTAATCAAGTTTATGTATTTCTGTGGTGGACTCATACAGCCGACATATAAGTTGACACTGATGAAGGGGCTAACTTGTCTGCTAGGTATGTTACATATTTAAACTAGCCTGAGAGGGTGAACATGGTAAGTGAGACAACAATATAGTCCAAGCTGGTACTTCCTTGATCTTTTTGTGACTCTTGACTGAGCTGAAGACAGGAATCTGACTTGATGATGTCTCAACCGAGACATTGGAGGAGCTGAAATAAGTAACAGCACATGTAATTGTCTTTGAGAAGATTAGCACACAGTTCAGGGGTAGCCCTTATAGGGCAGAGGGCATCAGCTAGCTGGTTATCGGATGTATAGGGCAGTGAATTGTAGTGAAATAGTTGATATATTGTAAACATATAATTGTTAATACTGGTAGAATCTGGTTGACTACAGTCGGTAATCGGGCACAACTTACTGTTGGCATTAGTGACTGAAAATGTCACTGAGTATTGAATCATAGTTATCACATTCATAGGATGAAGGACAATCAGTGTCTATGATCAGGAAACCTTTTGCGATGCCTGACCACAAATATAGATGATCAGTATCTGATGTGTCTAGAACTGTACAGGTATTTTGCTGACCGGCAAGGCTTTACCTGGGCTAACTTCCCACCTATTTTGTGGTTAGGACTGCAAATATGTTTAATGCATTCCTCATACACATCAACATGTGGCAGTTACTGAGTAAACAGGGATGCACTCACCATATAGACAATCAGAAGTGTAGACTGATTTACCTCAGGTTCATTTATAGCATCATAGGACCCACCGGACACTATCCTGGAATCTAAAATATCACTAGAGACTGTATCTGAAGAAATCTGAAGAGGGATATAAAAAGACTCAAATTCAAATGGGGGGTCAGCTTGCCTTTAGATTTATTTACTCACTGGTTTGCCTGCCTCCGATTGATTGGCAGGACAGCTGTTAATGGTATGAGCTATAGAACTGTAGGTGACAAGCATGCCTGTAGGCAAAATTTGAATTTTTGCAACCATCAGACATGAAGTTCTGGTTGAAGGGGTTTTTACTTAAGTGATTGGTTGATTTAAACTTGCCTGACTTGGAGGAGGGTTGATCCCTATCAGCAGCCCAAGTATCACCATAGCAGAAACCACTGGCTTATGAATTGGAGTCAGCATCAGATGATACATGTGTGCATGATAATACATGAATTAGCTTTTTCCTTTACCTTCTTGTCATAAGTGATCATGGCTTTTGGCTTGTGCAAATGAGTCTCAATCTTACCCTGATTGAAAATCATGTGGTCTATGGGGGAAATATCCTCACCTTTTAGATACTCATATTTCAGCTGCTTAAGTTTGACCAACAAAAGCTGATCCACAGATTTAATTGTCTCACCTTCCTCAATGAACCTCTCAGTGTTGTATCTACCTACTTTGGCAGTTTAAACCCCTTGAGGCAGACGTAGTGCATAATTTACTTGAGTGTGTCGTGATGTAATGAACACACATTAAGCCCTTTAGTGCTACATAGTGCATAAATTTACTTAAAATTAAGCATGATGCATCAAGACATTAATGTTTTGAGATCCAAATAGTGCGTGAATGTACTTCAGCATGCTTTGATATGATAAATGTAAACATTAATCTCTTGAGGGCCACATAGTGCATAGGGTAACTCGCCCCTGACTCAACCACTAGGCATGTTGGTACCTTAAATAGACCACCCTGGGTTAGATTATTTGAAATATCATATGACTACCAGTTGACTTTGCACCATCAACTACAATATCCATATCCTGCACTTGACACCATCAATCATAATTCATTGTGAGAGAAATATATTGCTGGGTGGTCGACTAAAGGTACCAACATGCCTAATGGTCAAGTCAGGGGCGAGTTACCCTAAATGCATTGGAGCATGCTATAATATGATGAACAGACAGTAACCTCTACAGGGCCAAATATTTCATAAACGGACTTGATATGATGAGTTGAGAGATTATCCTCTTGAGGACCATATAGTGCATAAATGTATTTCAAGCATATTTCAACATACTTTCGTTACAAGGAATGCAAACCTTAGCTGCTTTAGGGCCACATATTGCATGAATGTACTTCAGCATGCTTTGATAAATGAACACAGACCTCTCAAATCTTGCATAAAATTGAAGAATAGTCCCATGTGCTCATGTCCACTGAAATATACCATATAAATGGAATCATCTTCACATCATAAATGACATCAGCTATCATGTGCTTCTTGTTAACAATTTACATATGGCAGAATTCTTAGAGTCCTTGATGAGGTATTTACTGGTGGAACAAGTGATCTCTTCATTCAATATAGATCTGCCCATACACTTTAATTGTACACTATATGTCTGCTTTTTCCGTCACAGTATTGTCAATGGTTGTTATTCTATTTCGAAGAATTTATGTACAGGATCTATATTTGAAAGTGAATATCATTGAGCATTCTCTTTATGTTGGTTTCGAGTGGGTTTTTAGACAAAACAAGTAGGTTAATTCTTTTTTTCTTTTTTTGAGAAACACAGGAATGGAAAGGGTTAATAGCTGATTCTATAGAGGCCCCATTTTTACAACTTTGAGCTAAATGTTTCTCAAAAACACTCCTTCTCAGGAATCCTCACAGTACAAAGGTGTGCTTGCATGAACAAAAAAGAAACGTGGAGCTTGATGAGTAAAATATTAACAACAGCTTGCCAGGCATGCTGTTACCTAACTTCAATTTTCCTAGTAATAGACAGACGTTTAATTCAAATACGAGGGAACATTTTAGGTTCATAAGGACCTCTTTACTCACTTTTCCCTCACTAGATGTCTTGCATGTCAGACTTTGAGTACACTGATAAGTCTGTGGGTGTTCCGTCCCTTTACAATACGTGGAGGGACGGAACACCCACAGATTGATCAGTGTAGACTTTGAGTGCCTTTGAGTGCAGTCCGCTGGTTGTGTTAGCAACCGCCAGGTGGCATGTATGTGCTAGCCTAGGCTGGAAACCTACCCCTGAATTCTACTCCCGCTTCTCTCCCACTACATATGTTGGAAACTGTTGGATGTGCATGAGTGAGCACACTCTCCCAGCAGATGTTATCACTGATAGGTTATCTGAATATGTGAGAGAGAGTGTGAAATGAGACTGAGAAAGACAGAGTGCAGAATACACATCCACTAATCACCCCCGATTAAGGGATTAGGATAGGAATCTCTTTGATATAACAAGATTATATTTCTGTAATTCTCCCTCTCCCTGTCTGTCACCTGACCTTGACACAGGAGGAAGTAAGGGGAGAGGGGTTGGGGGATGGAGCCCTATGCCTGCGGTAGTTATACAGACCGCAGATGCCCAGCGTAGTGCTAGCCAGCAGTGTTTTTTCTTCTTTCTGTGTTTTTGTGTCAGAAGGGGATATGAATCTGAACACCTGTTTGTCTATTACACATGCACATATAAAAAAACCAAGTTAGTCAGTCTAACTTAACTTAGTCAAAACAGATGAGCTATCTTAGTTAGTGCATCTAACAGGCGACTAACAATTGACTACCCCAAGATTAGCCACTTTGACTAAGGGGTGATGCCAGCTTTTCACACCAGTTGGCAGGCTGGTTTGCAACAGGACCTTTGTGGTGGGTTTGTACCACAAATACTTCTATAAATGTCGAAACTATGGTGATTTTTGATTGCCCAATATGTTCAGGGCTTTCAGAATTCAACCTAACATCATGCTTGACAAAAAATACCAAATGAATTGATGAGTTATCGAAGGAACCAGGTAGTGAGATAGATAACACCTCTTCTGTGGTAATTTAGATATACATGTATATGCACACTAATACACCTTAATTTGTGTGGCAAACCGAGGGCTCTGGCTCAGGGTTTGCAAGAGAAAGAAATCGGAAGCATTTATCATGATTGCTAAATGATGATACTCTGTTTTACAGGTGTGTAAATCTTATACATGTGTAAGGGTTTGTGGCCTTACGGACCTGGGGGGTTCGGGTCTTACGATTCGGAAAGAAAGAGTAAGACAGTATTCCAAGTGTATGCCAATGGTTAGTTTATTTCTTAGTGTACACTCACGGCTGCCGGATGGTATAGAAGAGGCAGCTAATGTTGATGGATAATGGTCTACATGGTGCGGAGGCCAGAAGGGCCTCTGACGTAGCGACTGAGCCCTGGGCTTTATATAAGGACCCAGGTGTTCGTCGTCAGATGTCCCCACAGGCCCGGATCGGTGCTGCCACCTATCCGGAACCTGAGGAACGTCCGACGACTCGACTCACCCGCCACGTCAGACGGTACCCAACTCTATGGTTAGACAATGCGTACCTCTACACCACTCCCCCAGACATTTAGGAGGGTGTTATAGTTATAGTAATATAACTAGGATAACATATCTATATGTCTAAACCATTAGTAATAGAGGTACAACCATAGATATAACATTAACACCAGGTTAAATATGATTTGAATGTCATATACATATATTCGATAGTGTATGTAGTTACATAATGACAAATTGAATGTTCGAATATGATACGAATTACTTAAATGAATAACAGTTATATGTATCGGAACTGTTAATTAGCTTATTATACCATAGGATAACATATCATGTGTACGGTATAATTAATAAGATAAGTATCATAATTCGTATACATGTGATAGTAACAGTTATGTGTAACGGAACTGTTAACATTAAATACATCATGTAATAACATTCATATGCGTTTGTAGTTATTAATACCACATTTGATTATATAGTCTTGAAAAAGACTGTTAGAGTAACTACACTATCTAATGACATATAATCTTGTAACATCATTGTATGACATAACCATATGGATCCGTTAAGGATTCCGTGAGTAGTACGTATAGAACCATTTGTATTATACACTTGAAAAGAAAAAAATCACGGTGTAGTAATGAATATAATGATACATATGATATCACCGTGTACCACATAACCTTTATAACACCAGATTAATATATTTATGATACAACATGTCTCGCAGGACAATAATACGTATGTTCTGGTGTAGTTTACCGGATCTTATATTATAAATATTAACAGTAATTTGAGATCCGTACCGACATATATATATATATACCCGTATCACAATATATAGTAAGTTGTAACCAGTGTAGTGGATATGTACATACAAATAACATTATAGAAAAATAGACATATGATAACATGTACAATTTAAAAAAGATGATAGATGCTGCTGGAGTCTTCTGCTGTAGCCCTCCGGATGCTAGATGGTAGGTGTGGTCAGCTAACCACGGGATGGACGTGCTAAAGTCTATAGTTATTAGAGTGAACACGGTAGATGAATTTGGGGCAGCTACCCACAATCCTCTAGAAGTGCTAAAGTTCATAGGTATATCCGAATGGTGTAGAATGTAGAAGTGAATTGTAGATCCGGTTTTGTCAACTGTATAGAATCGTAATCCGTTTTAGGTTTTGTTGACATAAGTAGAAAAAGTCCAATATAGGCTGGTCCGGAAATAGTAGTAACATGTAGTATAAGTCCATTCGGGAGTATAGATGAATTGTAGAGGTAAATCGTAAAGTCCATCCGAGTAAGTGGTTAGCACAGGTAGCAGCAGAAGTCTGGAACTGGCATCTGGATACGTTTGACAGCAGCAAGTCTACTATCGGATTGTCCATAAGTGAAGTTCTAAATCCGAATAGACTATTCAGGGTACAATAAGGATTATACAGCCTGAATTATATAATAAGCTGGTCATAAAAGGAACCCGGAACACATACAACAGGTGTTCATATACTAATGAAGAAAACATTTGCAGACCTGTAGGGTTCCGCAAAGACTATATCTGGTTATTTAGTGGTGGAGAAAAAAATTATGGAAAATAACCCATAGCATGCTTAGACGGATTTCTTCGCATGCTTCTTCTTAAGAAGAGCTAGAGCCGACTCGGGAGTGCCGTCCCACTCGTCGAGGTCGACTCCGAATACCCTCATGAACTTAGTGTTCAAGTTGGTATTCCGGGTAATCTCCTCCTTTACACGTTTCTCCAAGACGTGTACGTCCATAGCTGCCTTTTCTTGGGCAGCTGCGGCAGCCTCCTCCTGGGCCTTTACGTCGTCCCGAATGAGGGTCTCGAGGCGCTGCTTTTCAGCATCCGCGACCTCCTTCATACACAACAGGGTGTCGTTTAGAAGTCCCTGATAGAATTCTGTGGCCTTCTCACGGACACACTTCTCCCAGTGGGTGTAGATGGCCTTCTGGACATCTGCCTCCCCTTGGCGAGACTTCTCAAACCAAACTTCCGCATTACCGGTTTTAATGGTAATAGCGTCCTTTGGTTTAGCAGGTGCGGCGACAGCCTTGGGAGGAGTCGATGCGGCCTGCGGACCACTTCCGGGTTTGGGGCTTCCGGACACGCCTGCTGATGGTACACAGTAGGCAGGAGGCGGGTTCTGCTTCAATCCCATTTGCAGGTACATGTTTAACTGCTCCTGGGTGAAGCTGACTGGCAGGGCGGCTGGAGCGGATGCGGATCCGGCAGCAGCAGGTGCTGAGGTCTTCTTAGGGACAAGACGACCATCCTTTCCTACGACCAAGGTCTGGCTCTCAGGTCCAGGTCCCTGGGTCAAAGACGGAAAGTTACGGGGATTAACCTTCCCAGGCTTTGATACGGCTCCAGCGTATCCGGCAGGTTCGGGCTTCTTGAACACCGGAGTGCCCTGAGCCTGCTCGTGGGGGTGACTAGCCAGAGGAGACCTGGAGCGGTCCTCTGCTCTGACTTTAGGTTTAGCAGTGGTGCTCTGACCATTACCGTTGCCACCACGGTTCTGATCTCTTCTGCTCCTTTCACGAGCTCTCTTTCCCTCCTTTCCGGATTCCTCGCATTTCTGCCAGAGAGACTCGTGCATGTCCAGTTTACCCTTTCCAGGAGTCAGGACTATCTTCGCGCGGAGTTTCGAATCCTTGGTCTTCGGAACCTTGCAGAGGACTTGGTCCCCCGGTCGGATCTTAGACCAAGCATCCTCGCTCAGACTATCGAACTCCTTCATGAGTTCCTGATGAAGCTCCATGATGCGCTTCCGAGCCCCGTCTAAACCTTCTGCGTGGCATTTCTTCTGGTGTCTCGCCAGATCACTACGTCGGCTGTATTGCACCTTCGTAGTACACTTCTTACCCTTCTTACCATAACTCGGATCACAAATGTAAACCGGGTGATGGTGGAAGTGGGTCTCTACCAGATGCCTTTGGAACCGAGCTGGAGTACTCCAGGTCCGGACCGAGACATCACTCGCATCCTGGCAGATAGAGAAGGGACAGGACTTCTGGTCGTCACCGTACCACTTCTCTAGAGCCCAACGCAGCTTCCTCCTCTGGGTATAAGTGTAGTACCCTTCGGTGTGGTTTAGCATAAGCCACATCTTTCGATAGGCTTTGCTCGGATTGGGGTCCTCGTCCGAAAGACGCATCCAATCTTCATCATCTGACTCATTATTTTTGTTGACTGAGTCCGGGCAGGCATAGAGGGTAGAGCCGTCCTTCTTTACTCCGTAGGCACAGTCGGAGAAACACGTCGGAATCCGGGTTTTGAATCCGGATTTGGCGTTAGCCCAACGCTCGGCCTCGGTTTGAGTTGATGGAGTGGCCTTCTCATCATACTCAACCGAGGATTCGTGCACCGACTCCTCGTCAGACGACTCAACCTCCATGGCAGTACTACCAGTGGCTGAGGTGCTGGGTTTCGGCTCGGCTCTAGCAGAATCCGGGAGATTCTTGAGCTTCCGAGCAGCGGACCTCCTGTTCTTGCTGACCTTCCAGTCTTCCTCCGGTTCCTGGGTTCCGGATGCGCTGGAGGTCGATTCTTCTACCAGGGTGGTAGTACTGCCGGTGGCTGGTGTAGCACTGGCTGAGCTCCTGGTGGCAAGCTTCAGGTCGGGGATAGGAGGTACGGGTACTTCCGCGGCCCTCTTAGCCTCTTCCTGGGCCTCCTGTTCGGCAGTCATTCGGCGGACGAGAACCGTCCGAAGGTCTGCACCTCGGTCCATACCGATTAGTGAATTGTTCTGGACATCCACCAACTCTTGCTCGGTTATGTAAAAACCGTCGTCCCACTGTTCGAAGTTAGCAGCGGCTTCCCTGAACTCCTTGGTGGTCCGGTATTGTGGCCGGGTGGCACAAGGACGTGGGTAAGTCTGCCCCTCGGGATCCCAGACACAGCCTACCCAATTAATATTCGTAGCCTTGACGTTCCACAGGGACTTGTCAGGCTTCGGATACGCTCCGAGCTCGAAGGCTCGGTTGGCTTCATACGCGGTTTCACGGAAACCAGCGTCCACCATAAGTCCCCGTTGGAACCACGGCCAGACTCGAAGCCATTTGGGAGGCGTCCTGGTCAGCTGTTCGGGAGCCATGACGCCCTCGATAGCTATCCTTACTTTCGGGTCCATCCTGACTGGTGTACCGTCCGCGTAGGTCACTTGTGCCTGCAGTTCCGGGTGGACATACAGGTAGCGACCATCGTAGTTTACTGGGAACGGGTCAGCCACTGCTGGCTTCCACTGATCCTTCGGTCCGTCAACTTGGGTGGTTTCGGACTCAGTTGCTGCGGGTTCAGCACTCGCAGCCCCTCCGGATCCCTCGGGTGGGAGTGGAGATCACATCTTCTCTGGCTCATTCAGTGAAAATGAAGCCAGCTTCTCCTCGAACGAGCGATCCGTGGGTTCCTCCACGTCCATCATCTCGCTCTCTTCCTGTGTAACAGGTGACAAAGCTTCCGGAAAAGCTTCCGCGGACGGAGTCAGCTTATCCGGGTCACCGGAATGGCTTGGCTGCAGCTACGGATTCCTCAGCCATGACCGGGGAATCGCCTACGGGAGTAAAATACTCCTTTTTCCGGCTTTTACGGCGCCGGGGCCGAAACAGACGGAGTCTGCCTACCAGGAGACAGACTCTGGAGGAGCAAGGAGGGGTTTGCTAACCGGTAAAATCCAAGAAGGGAGCGAGCTCGACCGTCTTGAACGTTACCGAAAACAAATATGGCGACAGGCCAGCTTTCGTGACGTCATTTCCCCGCATCCCGCGAGGTCACGAGAGGTCAGCCGAGACTGGACACGGTGACGTCATGCGGAAACGCACGTGCTACAAGCGGAACATCAACAAACTGAATGTTTTTAGGTAATTATCGCTCACGCAGATGACTCGTCTGGGGATTTAAGTGGAGATTATGGAAAGCTTAAGCAAATCCACCGGATTATCCGTCCACTACCCATTGGTACATCATGCGGCGGTGACAAATAAGCCTTTCGGGTCAGTTGTCATCCGTTCCTCTAAATGTAAACGTTACACCCGTTGTGTATACAGGTTAGGTCACTGCAGTCCTCTGGGCAATTCGAGGGCTGCGACGAACGTATCTCCCCTTCTCGGATAGTTCTTTATCGGACCTGACAGTCTGAAGAGCCTTTTCTAGGTGTTTCTTAGCCTTAGAGACACCTTTCCTCTTCTTTTTGTCTTCACCTGCCGAGACTTTTTTAACTCCCCCACACTTAATCGGTGTTGGCGCGGGTGTCACTGATTCGGAACACTTTTTAGGCCTACCACGGCCTCGCTTCACTGTAGTGTTCTTTACCTGGTCTATTATGCGATTCTGGTTCAGGATCTTTCCGGAACCTTCACCATACATTTCTGTGGAGGTCTCCCTCCCAGTCCATTTCCTTAGTCTGGCCACATTTGACTTATAAAGTCGACCAAGGTCAGATTTAATAATTACGGTACAATCACTGATAACTTGTGTTACCGTGAAGGGACCATCCCAATAAGACGCTAATTTTATGTGTCTAAGTGGCTCATGTAGTCTAAGAACTCTATCTCCGGATTGGAATTTCCGATGCTTTAGATCGGTATCATATCCAACTTTCTGCCATTTGGCACTTTTCTCCAAATCGATTCGGACAGACTCATATGCTTTTTTAAATCTGTCTCTTAAACATTCCACAAAAACTACATGGCAAGGTAGTTCCAGGTCCATCCCTACGACTCCAAATACTAAGTCAGCAGGCATTATTAGATCTTCTCCGAATACTAAAAGGTTCGGAGTACAATTTGTACTTGAATGTACCGTACTGTTATAAGCATGTGTCACAAAATGACATTGCTCATCCCAGTCATCCATATGTTCATTGACAAGCGACTTTAGAACTTGGATAAGGGTTCTGTTGAACCTTTCTACCAATCCGTCGCTTTGTGGCCTATACGGATTGGTTCTAGTCTTACAAATAGCTAAGTATTCGCACATACCCTGCCAGAGATTTGATTCGAATTCTCTGCCTTGGTCACTGTGTAACATTAATGGTACACCGAAACTTAGTACCCAGCCTTTTACAAAAGCTTCGGCACAAGTAACTGCTTTGTGATCCGGTAGTGGAAATACTTTAGTGTATTTTGTGTAATAATCACACACTACCATCATACAGGTGTTATCATTAGCGGTTGTATTCAATCCACTGATGATGTCTAACCCGATTCTTGCGAATCTAACTCCGAAAAGTTCTTGGGATAGGGGAAGTTTGCCCATCCCGGGTCCGGGTTTATTTTTACAACAATCCGGACAGGTGATTACCCATCTTTGCAAGTCTCTGGTCATGCCAGGCCAGTAATATTTTTTGGAAAGTCGTGCCAACGAACGTTTCCTTCCAAAATGACCACTGGTCCGATGTCCATGACAGAAATACATAATGTCATGTCTCATGGCATGTGGTATTACCACTTGCATGATTTTCTCACCATTATTACATGGCTTCCAGCGGTATAACACGCCTTTCCGGACTTCAAGCTCGGTCCATTGAGCAAGAAACCTTCTCATTTCTCGATTCTCCAGAGAGACCTCGGGTCTAACTGGACGTATACCCTTTGGTACTAATTGCAATAGCTGCGCAGTTATCGAGTCAGCTTCCTGGAAACGTCGTATGTGATCCATAGACCAATCCAGTACACTGGCAACTAGGGGTTCGAATGGTCTTCGAATCCCTGCTAACACTGCCCTATGAGCTCCACAATCAGTACAATCCGGATTATCACATTTCCGGATTGGTATTCGAGACAAGGCATCAGCATTCAAATGCTTCACTCCAGGTCTATGCTGAATCTGGTGATGTTCGAGCCCATATTCTGATAGATGGGCTAACCATCGGCCTAACATTCCTTCAGCATCTCGGAAGTTCAGTAGCCATCTCAAAGAGGAATGATCCGTACGCAATGTAAAGTTCGTTCCCCATAGGAAATGTTTGAACTTCTTGGTATATACGACTACTGCTAACAACTCTCTTTTGGTTGTGCAGTAATTGCGCTGAGTCTTGCTCAGTGTATTGCTGGCAAAGGCAATTGGTACTTCTCTCCCATTTTGGACTTGCGAGAGAGCTGCACCAATGCTATCATTACTAGCGTCAGTATCCAGTATGAAATGATCCGTTTCATTCGGATATTGTAATACTGGAGTACTCGTGAACAGGTCCTTTAGCTTCTGAAAAGCAGATTCCTGTTCATGCGTCCAAGGAAATTTTTCCTTGGTACTTCCTGGAGTCCAGTTAGCTATTGCTTGTAATGGATAACTGACTCTAGAATAGTTTGGAATAAATTCCCTATAATAGGAACAGAATCCTAAAAAAGGACCTCACTTCTTTTGGTGTTTTAGGTCTATTCCAATTCGTAACTGATTCGATTTTCTCCGGATCAGCTTTTATTCCTTCATCACTAATGATGCGGCCCAAATAATTTATGGACTTTCTAAACATGTGGCATTTCTTAGGTTTCCATTTGAGACCATTAGAAATAATACGTTCTAATACCATTTTTAGGTTATTAGAACACTCTTCGAATGTTTTTCCGAAGACTATGACATCGTCAAGATATACAAGACATCTTTTCCACAATAAATCACTTAGTATTGTTTCCATCATTGCTTCAAATGTTGCTGGTGCATTGCACAAACCAAACGGCATTACGTTATATTGGAATAGTCCAATATGACTCGAAAATGCAGTTTTTTCCATATCTGAAGGGTTCATTCCCACTTGCCAATAACCTGATTGCAAGTCTAGGGTACAACACCAACTGTTTCCTCCTAAGGAGTCAATGGTTTCGTCTATTCTCGGTAATGGATACGAATTCTTTTTCGTTATTCCATTCAACTTCCTGTAGTCTATGCAAAAGCGGATAGTACCGTCTTTTTTTGTTACCATACACACAGGACTACTCCATGGACTATTGGAAGGGACTATTACATCCTTTTCCAACATCTTGTTTATTTCCTCTTCAGCTACTCTCTTTTTCGCTAAAGGTAACCGCCTATACGGTATTTTAAAGGGTTCTGCATCTCCAGTATCTATTTTATGTACTACCTTGTTTGTCGTACCTAGTTTTTCACCAGGTTTGGCAAAGGCAGTCCTATACTGACAGAGCAATTCATAGAACACTTTCCGGTCTTCCGGATCTTCTAATGAAGTTTCTTCATACAACTTGAGTAAGTCTTCCGAAATTTCATCATTTCCTGTTACCTTTTGTAAGTTTATCTTACTATCCGTTACAGTTTCCGAAAGGGTCACGTTTCCGAAAACTTGTCCCTTTTTCAAGTAGATAGTACTGTTTCCGGTATTGGAGACAGGTACTACCGACCAGGATACATTTGCTACAATAGTGTCTGCGGATACTAATCCGATACTTGACAGAGTAGCTACATCCGGTTCTATCACTGCAGGCTTATTGCGCATTGCAGGATCACTTCTTACAAGCACATCACAGGCTACTCCCGGAGGGATTCGCACAGTGTGTGCTACACTAGCCATACTGCTCACTTGTCTCAGTACACACCTAACCTTTTACAGGATATGGGTATTTCACACTCAACACTCCTGATTGGGGTTCCAACACAGCTCCATACAGGGATGCGAAATCCAACCCAAGTATCCCCTCATCTGCTATATCCGCAACGGTGGCGCTCATGACATAATCATGTATACCATCCAACTGTAGTTTCACACAAGTTCTACCATACGTTTGCAAGGTACTGCCATCGGCCGTCTGAGCACTTCCTCCCGATTTGAGAGTATCATGTTCATCCGGTATAAGATCGTAGAACCTCCTGGAGATACAAGAGTGGCGAGCTCCCGTATCCACAAGGAATTCGGCAGATCTTCCGTTAACAGTAAGGCAAACATACCACCGCCTTCCGTTTAGAACAGAGGGCATGTCCGTGAGGATCGGAACGTCATTGTTCACACCAGGAGTCGATCCACATCCTTTCAGGAATTCCAGACAAGGATGACCCAGGGGCAGGTGGGCACCACAGACCTTGGCTAACTCGTAGCCGCCTGCCTTGTTACTGATATTGGGTTTCCCCTGTGCTCCCGTGGCACCTGTTATATCAGCTTCCCTAGCCTTCCGGGTGTCTACAACCACCTCGGTGCTAGGCGAGTTTGCTACTACATGCGAACTATCATCACGGATGGTGATATCATGGCAAGATTTGTCACTGGGATCCCCTTCTTTGCCCCTCGGGAGACCCCTTCCTAGTTTTCCTCTGTATTTATTCCAGAGACACCTTCCTGTCTACGAGGGACAGGTTTCTCAGCCATACATTCAGGAGCGTAGTGCCCCAGTTTCTGGCATCTGAAACATCTCCTCTGAGATTTATCAACTCTTGGTCTCTTTAGAGCTTCTGTTAGTCTGGCTATTAATGTTTCCATCATATTAGTCGGAGTAACAGTGGCGGCCACAGTTGGCTTCGCCGCAGAGACTACATTGCTAGGTTGAGTTGATCCGGAAGCTGTTTTACCAGCAACAGATCCTCCCTTTCCTCTCGAATGTACTTTCCTATACCGCTTTTGTCGGTAATACTTTCCAGCTACCTGAACTGATCCAATATATTCTCCGTTTTCATCGGAGACATATTCATCCTCCTCATCAGCATCATGCGAATCAACCGCGGCTAACTGGGAAGTGTCATATATCGGAGCAGGTGTACCTCCGTATTGAAAAGGTGCTGCTCTTACTGGATTAGGTCCTAGACCTACCAATCGTTTCTTCATGTCATGTCCATCGATTGCTATGAACAGGTCACTGAAGGAAGTGTCATCTTTCCAAGAATCCCAAACAACTTGTTTGTGATCCAGATCCCGCAATCCATTATAGAATTGTATAAACAATTCCTGTAGATAACAGTCATCGTCATGAGCCCAATTTGGACGTGCTTTTGATAGCAAGTCCTGTAGCTCCAAACCAAAGACCTTGTGAGATTCTTTAGGTTTCTGTGTTCTTTTCTTGAAGCTTACCCATGGATCTTCTCTAACGATTGATCCGAATAGGTATGCGGCACATTCGACCAATTGATCAAAGGTGCCGTATAATCCGTAAGCTGCTCTTCATTGGTTGAGGGCTACTTTTCCACCTTTATTCAACCAACAGATCAAATACGGCAGAGCTTCTTCTTTTGTCCAGCCACTGCAATTGACTTCGTCGACAAAAGCTTGATACCTGTCCTTCCATGGATCATTAGAATCATATGGAGGGGGTATCCGTGCCTGTCTACATGCCGGGTTATTACATCCGCGTAGTCTATCTGCTTCTCGCATGCTCCAGTTCATGACTTCCATGCCATCCGCTCCCTTTCGGTAGCAGTCAATGCCAAGGTTTTGGATACATTGGCTCCTATCAAAGATGGTTTGCATCCCTGCAGGCATGGAAGTTCTTCTATTTGGCTTCCTGCCATCTCCTCCTGATCCTGATCCTCCGGATCCGGATCCTCCTGGGCCGCCTGGAGGGTTCCCTCCCGGTGGACCATTATTATGATAGTTTCCGGATGAACCGCCAGGGCATCCACCATTGTAACCGGCGTTTCCAGAAGACGCATACCTAGGGTAAGAATTATTTTGATTCCATCCCTGGTTATAGTTATTACCATTTTGATAATTACCACTTCCTGATGGATTATAATTATATCTATATCCATAGGAAGATGTTCTCGGTTGATACATACCGCCATTAACGTTGTTTTGTGGCGGGTTTGGTCTTAGAAAACGTCCATCAGTAGGACCATTACCTGGACCCGCAGGTGGGTTCGGTAATCTTGGACCTGCTGGTGTACTATGGCCAGGTTGGGGGAAATATGAAGGTGGTGTCAACATATGCCTCGTTGGACCCGGTACTCTTGGTTGTGCTACGGGTGTATTATTGTTAGTTCCAGTAGCACTATCGCGAGTCGCTTTGGTTTTGTGACTCAAGTCTGGTATTGGTGGTGCCGGACCTATTGTATCCAGCACTGGAGTTGCTGGTGTAGGTGCGGTTCCATTATCTGCGGCATTATCCGGTTTCTTATAGACTCCGGATACTACATTCTTATCAGCCCCATCGTTAACGAATGGGTTGTATCTAGTTGGAGTTGTCTTCCCCAACATTTTAGACACCACAGCTGGATCTATATTACCTATAGTCAACTGGGCGGCTTCTACATATTTATCTAAGGTTATTGCAGTAGTCTGCAATTCCTGAAGCTCTTTCGTGAGTTTCTGTCTATCTTCTTCCAGTTGTTTATTGTAAGCTATAATGCCTACCCGGATAGTTTCATTGTCTTCAGCCTGTTTAGTACACTGAAGTTTCAATTCCTCCAACTCGTTTTGATAATGGCATATTTCGGATTCGAATTTTGCCTTATCAAGACTTAGTTGGTCGTTCGTATCTATGTATGTTTGAATACGAATGTGTCTATTGTCATATTCCTTATTGAATGACTCTCTCATTTCCTGAAGTTTTCGTTCTTCATTCTCTAGTTCCTTCATGTACTCACTCCTTCTGGCTTCGAATTCCTTCCGCATGCCAGTTAGGTCCTCTTCTAGCTGAAGTTTTTCATGGAATACTTCATCTTTAGCTTTGACCAAGGTATTTAGGTTCTCGTTCAAAGTTACGTAAGTTTCATTTAACAACAGGACATCCGGTTGTTTAAATTCCTCACCTTCCGGTACCGCATAGGTTAAGTCGCCATCTATAGCGCTGTAATCTAATATTG
The DNA here is from genome assembly GCA_949317995.1 of Acholoe squamosa. Lineage (NCBI taxonomy): Eukaryota > Metazoa > Annelida > Polychaeta > Phyllodocida > Polynoidae > Acholoe > Acholoe squamosa. The sequence goes on from OX439042.1 coordinate 15,294,803, forward strand.
GTAGTCCGGGTCTGGGTAATCTATAAGGTAGTTCTCCGAATGTTACCCTTTTTGGCATTGGTGCCGGATGTTCTGGATTAGTACTACCACCAACTTCGAACATCGAATTAGTTAACTCGTCGACAAGTGATTGTTGGCTCATTAACTTACCCTGTCTCTGTATGGACTGTTCACGTCGGACAGAGTCTGGTAAATTCTCCTCACTATCATTATAGTGGGGTTCGGGATCTCTCCAAGATGCAGAATCCGCATCTTGGGAGTTCGAATGGTTTTGGAGCACTAATGATCCATTGCCATTCTCCTGGGCAATTAGTTGCCCTGCTGGGTTAGCTTCCCTAAGGTTATCTAACCCATGTACCAGCCGTTCGGACGTTATAACGTCCGGGCTATACACCAGAATTAACTGGTCATGGCACCAGTGTAAGGGTTTGTGGCCTTACGGACCTGGGGGGTTCGGGTCTTACGATTCGGAAAGAAAGAGTAAGACAGTATTCCAAGTGTATGCCAACGGTTAGTTTATTTCTTAGTGTACACTCACGGCTGCTGGATGGTATAGAAGAGGCAGCTAATGTTGATGGATAATGGTCTACATGGTGCAGAGGCCAGAAGGGCCTCTGACGTAGCGACTGAGCCCTGGGCTTTATATAAGGACCCAGGTGTTCGTCGTCAGATGTCCCCACAGGCCCGGATCGGTGCTGCCACCTATCCGGAACCTGAGGAACGTCCGACGACTCGACTCACCCGCCACGTCAGACGGTACCCAACTCTATGGTTAGACAATGCGTACCTCTACACATTATAGGCTTTAGACCTGCCTTTTACATAGAAATGTGTGTGTCAAAATACTAGCGTACATGGTCAAAACCAAATCCTACTGTTAAACCTAGTGTAGGGGTTCGTTCCCCCGTCTGGTGCGCAGAGCCTTCAGAGGGACTGTTCACTTGATTGTGTCACTCCCCCTATGTATACCATACCGATCCAGGGTAGTTGGAAGGTAGAGAATGTCAGGCCAGGGGAAGTAGCTCAGGGGTAGAGCTTCCGCTTCGAAGTTGGAGGGTCCCGGGTTCGAGTCCCGGTTTCTCCATGACATTTTCCGCTGACCACTACACTAGCATATGAGATATGCCTGTGGATATGCCCTTATCATATACCATTTTATTATTCCATAAATTGTAACATATTATTGTATTAATCAAAGAATATATAAGAAATTAATACATTGTACTTCTATGTGAGCTAGGGGAAGGATACATAGGTATCAAAGGGTCCGACCTAATGGTCCACTGCACAATATAATGTTTTGAAGGGTCTCAGTGTGCGACCTCATGGTTCAATGCACAATATAATAACTTGTAAGTGAATGCAACCGGCCGTCACGGGTGCCTGGGCACCGCTGACGCCGTCATGAGTGTCTGAGCACCCTAACACTGAACAATAGGTTACATAAGCACAATGCCATAACCTTCCGGTCGCTCTAGCGTCGCTCCTGAGCAACCTAGGTCAAATATCAAAGCATTTATGGAAAGCCCATAATTAGACGGTCAAAATGAGCCCAAGATCAAGGCGGAACTCCTATTATTAAGGAAGTTACGCCATGGAGACTGATTCGACCTCCGAATGCACTACAGATGAACCAACACAAGTTACGTGCCTGGCAAGCGGGCATTAGTAACTTGGCATATTCAACTCCGCGCATGCCCAAAATGGCGGTTGTAACAGCGTAAACTTCCGAGATATGAGGGTTTGAAGTTACAGAACCGACCAGGACAATGGGGGACATAGCGGCGTCCATGGGGGTCCTTTGTGCACCCTGTGACACATGAAAGACCCCCCTCAAACAATTGCAGAGTTAGGCAGATGCCACTGGCCCCAGTCAGTCTGAGGTGCAATGCCAAGATTTGGTACAAATAGCCTGGCTGCACCTCCTAGAAATCAGAATCTCCAGAACCGCTCCAGAGGTAACATCTCCAGTCATCTCCTGTTACCTGCTATACCTCTACACTATGGTGAAACTATGCTAGACAGGCATAGGATTCCATCATTAGTGGCCAGAGGGTATCTTCTACAAGACATCCACCAGAGGGTAAAGTTATTCATTATTACATTATTCCTCTAAGGAGCAGGTCAGGAGCTAGGTGTGGGAACCCACCTAGAACTATGCTGGACATTGTATTATTATTACCTCACAGGTGGAGTGGAACAGAACATTATACTCTATGAACTATTGTATATTTACTGTATGTGGAAATTACCTGCATATTAACATCTGTGTGATTGATATTTCTTACATGTTGCCTAAAGCTGAATAAACCAGTGATAACTGGAAATAACACTATTTATAAGAGCTTGTTGGATTTACACTATATACCACTAGTCATATGATATTTCTCATATGACAACTTGATCATGCACAATTACTAGTATGACACCCTGACTGTAAGTCTCATCCTAAGTTTAGGGCAATGCTATAAACTAAAGTAGGTCAATCTATAAGTCAGCAGTCAAAACAATGCAAACCAAGAAAAGTTTGACTAAGAAGAACTTAAGCACATGCTTTTGACTAACTATTGTTAGAAAGTTATCCTTTTTGACTAACATCTGACTAAGATTTTGAAGATTTTTTTTTCAGTGCATATATCTGTGTGTTAAAATAGTTCACAGTGCCAAGTTTGGTTTGGTTGATTTTACCTCCACTAATTGTAATTAAAATTTAACAGAGACATTGTGGTCTAGGGCATTCGTCCTTTCTTTTCTCAGTTTGGAGAGATATTTAAAAGCTGCTTGTCCAGGTAGTTATGTGCTGCTTGACAGAGACAGCAATGGCCGCATCTATGGATGACTGAATCAACAAGATGAATGATCGAATCTATGAGGAGGGGTGAGGCTTCATTCCCTACTCTTCTCGAAGGATAGCAAGTATTCTTTTATTTGCCTCAAGCGAATCTGATATGCCCACTGTTAGAATAGAAGGAGATTTTCTCCCTCGTTGACTCTCAGGAAACTTAAGTTATTCTGCTCCGTCATGCCCTCGTCATGAAGGTCCCCACTTCACAAGGGGAACTGTGCCAACTCTAATTGTGACTTTGCCTGAAGTAGGCCATCTGGCCATCCCAAAATAATGAACGAGAAAATATCAGGGTACTATTCACACCCCTCCTCACCATATGTATCTCTATCTCTAAGCAGTCTGGCCCCAACGTACTGTGTTCAACCTTTTCAGTATTGGTATTCAAACCCCGTCATCTGTGTAGGCGTCATATATATTTTGAAAATCCATCTTTTACACACCTTTTTGTTGCGTCTGGCCCAGTGCTCATTCAAAAGGATTACAAAGGTTGGGTTTCATTAAACTAGTTGTTGATCTAAACTTGATCTTTATTTGAGATAAAGTCTGCAGCCCTAGACAGACTAAGTGCCCTGTCCCAGACAGACCTATAAGTGCCTGTGTGCATTATAATAAGGGAACTTTACAAAATATTCAGAACCACAAAACAAGCGTTCATTCTCTATCTCTGAAAGGTCCTGTTGACCCTATATGGTTCCGGAAATTAGATTGCATCTCACAGTTAAATGCAAATGGCATGTGCATTTCTTCCCTCTCTGATCACTATAAAATTTCAATGATGTTGCACATGAAAGGTGTGAGGTCAGCATCCCCCTCTCACCTCTGCATACATATATCATGAAAAATATACCTACTCTTTTATCGTGAACATATGGTGAAATCATGTTAAATATTTCAAATGATATAAAATCAGATTGAAATATTTGCTTTTAGTCTGATCTATTTTTATCTCCATGGTCTGGATTGAATCTAGACCCGAGGATTGTGAAGATTATCCCATTTTACCACTATACAGGGTCGAGGGAGTATAGGGGAAAGTTTAGAGAAAAATATCTCCTAAATAATTCTGCTTCTATAAGGCGCACCAGGGGTGCATCCTCACGTATAAGGCACGCCTTATACGCGAGGTATAGCGGTAGTAGGGAGGCAAAATATTCAAATTTTGCCATATGAGGGACGGAATGTTAGGGGGTGGCATCCATGCCAGACCTGAAGTATGGTCCATAATGATCAACTCTCAGGTGAATGCCACACGCACAAATCATTTTTCTCTGAAATAGGGCCCGTTAAAAGTAGCCATTACCGAAATTCCTTGTTTTGGCTATAACTTTGCATCAAATTATGCTAGACATTCATTTAAAGTGTCTAGTAGCACATATTTAGGGTCTAGGAACTTATTGGGGACATCCTGATTTTCCTCAGATGCATGCTAGGTTTAATATAGGCCTATTTTAGGTCGCCATTACCAGAATTCACTGTTTATGCAATAGCCTTGCAAATAAGGCTGATAGACATTCATTCAGTGTGGCTATATCCACATTATCAGGGTCTAGGAACATAATGGGAGCATAGTTATCCCTCTCCTGTCCATGTATATATTATAAGCCTATCATAAGTCTGGACAGTGAAACCATAACTGGAATTGAAGGTTTTCACCATAACTTTGCTAAAAGTACTGGTACACACTCACTTCATATGGCTGTATCCACATTTTCAGGGTCTAGGAACATAAAAGGGGCATTTTTCTTCAGGTCCTTTATATATTTTGCATATTTCTTTGCTTATCATTAGCATGGGCAGGGTAGCCATTACCGAAATTCAATGAAATGGAAGGCCATTTGTTGCACAGTGTCTATATCAGTGTTTTCACAGTCAAGAAACAAAATTGAGACTTCCTTTCTGTTTTATGTTTGGTGCAATTGAGGGCTTGTAATAGCCATGATCCTGCATTTTTTATGTTTCTGAAACAAAGCCCTAATAGGGTATTTTTAAGTAACCTTTATACCACAGCTAATTCTTTGACTCTTTCCATCTTGCTTATGCATTAATGCACTCTGAAAATGGCATTTCTGGTCTCCAAAGCCATCATCCTGAAGACAACCAACAACCATTGAAGATGGGTTATATAATGATACCATAAGACAGGAAGTCTTTTGCAGAATGCAAATCAATAGATTTTGAATAAGCATAGATCTGAAATAATCAGTGCTCCTCATGGTCACTGTGGCCTTTATCTCCTGTGTTCCAGGCAAAAACAAATTTGAAAAGAGCAAGCTAGAAAGAGAAATGAGAGCATAATGTGATATAAGGCACACACGTTTGTACAAGATTAAGATTGGACTGACGTATCCAATCAAGCCTATGATCTTGTCACATATCCATATATCAATGTGTGTCTTCTTCCTGAGTGTCTGAGTCTTGTAAGATGCAGCAAAAATAGTCTACCAAGAAATAGGCAGATGTGCAAGCATTCAAGGTGCAGAGAATAAAACAAACAATTAAACATAATATTCATATTACCAATGTTTTTTTGATGGCTGACATATTTTATGATGGAGATCTGTGGACTTGTAGGTCAATACACATGATGGGCAGTGCTTTGGATGGATAACTGAAACACAAATGTAAAGTATTTCTCTACAGCAGGATTGTTAATTCTTAGAATAACAGACACCAGTGCTTTGATAGACAATGTGCAAGTGCTCAAGCAATAGTGGTCATAAACGTTATGATATGTTGACACATAGCATTTTGTATATAATAGATGATTCCTTGGATGAAATACGTGTAGATTGGCAATACTTTTGGATAATTGCATGGATAGATTGTAGCCAGTAGGTGCTGTGTGTATAAGAGGGGTTAACAACCTTGGCAGAGTCAGGGGCTGACTACAGTGATCAAGATCCTGCATAATAAAGGTGAAGCTATAATATAGATTGGATTGATTATGATAAGGTACATAGGAAGCAACCATTCATCGATTTCTAAAATAATCTTACATTAACCCTAAAATGGTCACACTACTATTAGTATTTGAAACGATTTAAAACTGCACTTTAGTAGGTACTAAAAAAAGAACCAGTCACATAATTGGAAAAAAAAACAACAAAATAAGATAGATATACAAAGGACCTGGGAAAAACGTGGATACAATAATAAGAAGGACTAATTTTATTACAAAAACCTAAAAGTATGGATTTATTTCCTGTCACGACATATCTCTGGGATGTACATTCAGACATATGATAAAAATTGTGAATCTTGGTTTGACCATTTTGACCAACATTATTGGAAGACCTATTTGATAACATCGTTGTACTTGAAAAGAAGACAATGAAAAGAAGACATATTTGTGATGCACACGATATCAATTTTATTGAAGTGTTTCTGTATATAGTGACAACATATTAATTCGATGTGCAAGTTTAACCCCAACCTGTTATGGAGTAGGTAATTTACCCAAGCTGGTCGAGTCCTGTTTCAATTTGGTTCAACTTAACATGAGTTTTGCTCCAACCAGAGCTATGCACAATATGCCAAATAAATAAATAGGGGTAGTAAAATTGATAAGCATAACGGAATATTGCCTCTCAGGCAGTTACTGGGGCCCTCATATTGTACTGGATGTTGTAAATGCAGCTACATAACATAAGTGACCATTAAACCGTGCTACGACAGCCTTATTTAACTCTATGTGATGGTACCATAAAAGTTGATCTTACATACCAGTTGTAAGCCATTAGGCCTGAAAAAAAATGTCGCGTTCAAGTAATGAGGTCGTAAAAGAAATATTAGGGAGGGAACTTTTTTGTGAACTCATTAAAACGTGAAAAGAAACTATTTTTTTTTCGCCAAAAGGCCCATAAAATGTTAAGGGTAGGGCTTATAAAGGTTAGGTATAGTGTTACCTAAACACTGCAATTATTCAGGCCTTTCGTACGATCACCTTCTCTGATTTGGAGGTAATCAGACAACAATAAAGGCCAAATACTTATTACATCATGGGTATTCACTTTACCACTATAAGGGTTAGGTATAGGGAAAAAACGAGGCTTCATCCAAAGATATAATTGCCTATCTGTATACAATACTACACCAATACAGTACGCTTATAACATTGTAATGAATGTTACTGGAGATTCTTACTGTGGGATCTCTATAATCCGTATATCTCTTAATCCAACCCACCATGGATACAACCTTTAGATATTGATATGCTTTGGTTATGAGTCTCTGAACCCCTTAAGTTTGGTCGCTACCATTGAAACTAAGCCCACTGCACAGCTTTCTGCGCATATAGGTTATTTTCATCAGAATGAATTAATTTTTGGTAGGCACATACCTATAAACACCCTAAATGTCTACAAAAGATTTTGGGGGTTTCTAATTAGAATTGTCCATTTTATGACGCTTTTAAATTTTGGCATATTTACATCTAAATTATTTTCTTCATTCTCTGACATACTTTTGGACCTTATAATTATACCCATCATATTCGCTAGACAATGCTTTAAACGTGATATGCTACTGACAATGATTGAGGGCATGTAATAAAATAATTTTTAATCATCATTTTTTCCAATACTTTTTTTTATTTCAAAAGACCAAAACTTCAAAATGAGGCATGGGACCCTATATCAAAATCCTTCTTATTTAAAAGCAAATTATCTGAACTACATTCTACAAAAGTTTAAAAAGAATCTAGTGGTTTGCTATATCTAATCTAATCATTTTTGTTTAGAAATAATAGAAAATTTATCGTTCTTTTGGTTAAAATATGACGAATTTACCCAGAATGCCTTGTAATTGAGGCTCAAACAAAATTTCTTGATAAATGAGGCTATTAAAACTTTCGTTATGTGAGGTTTCATATTTCTGTGTTTGTTGGTTATGATAGAAAAAGATTCTCAAAGTTGAGTCAATAATTTTCTTATTTTCAGGTAAAAATGAAAATTCTTTTATTTTTCAAAATTCAATATTAAAAAAAGTAGTTTGGGACCCCCTACTTTTCTTTGCACAATCTTATTCTATATGATATAAAGTACATTTGAGCAAAAAATGGAGGATTTCTATGAACTTTGATTCAATGGTAGTGACCCACCTTAAGTACTGCATCTGTATTGCATTCACGATGCACCTGTGCAGTGCTGGTGAGTCGCTCGCCAGTGCTGCATTTGTGCATCACATTTCTGCATTTACACCATATAATTGAAATGTGGATCACTGACAGGTCACTTGCTAGATCTGCATATATACCATGCCCATCTATTATGCACTATGTAGTCACCAAAACGTTGATAAATAGAGATTTATCCTAGCTGCTATAACTAAAACACGTCTCTCCAAGATTTTCATCAAAAAGATATTCTAGAGCAATAACCTTACGTTTCTTGGGAACATGAATGTCCCAATCAAAAGAGAGCAGTAAACCCAAATACGATTATGGGAACTCCCAAAAGCACTGCATTCTTCTTTTTGGAAATATATAAAAACGTAATGCCTGTTTGTTCAAATAATTGAATGCTGGTATTGTTTCGTGAAAACAAATTATGTTGGCTCAGAAAAATAATCCTCTGTGACATGATTTCTGAGGTAGAATGTTTACATAAGGAGTCCATAATTATGCAACACGTATTGGTGGCATAAAGGCCTGACATAGGTGGTTCAGAAACTTGGCCTTCAGTTTTTGATTGAGAGAATAAACAACGACCCTCTTCACATCGAGACTGTCTGTTGTCCTATAATGTATGTATGCATCATCTGAGTACATTGTAGGATAATAGGAAGTCTCAATGTGAAGAAGGAGTTGTCTATTGTCTTTGTAAAACAAGTACATACATTGCATCACACTGACTAAGTAAAAAAAAGTCCAATTTAAAGCCTCCAATATCCCACAGGAATGATGGACAAGCTGTGGCCTTGTTCAGGTGTGCACTACACTCTTATAATGCACTCGAGGTCCCATCTATCTAGCAGCAATGCATGGACTGCCGTTTCATAACAACTTTTAGTGCATGGTATACCAGACCGAAGCGCATTTCCATTAGAATGCATATACCGGGGTATGCAGGCTATACTGTATAGTAATGGAATGAAAGTATTGATAATATAATATTATACAGAGTATAAATATATCCTTTTTGTAATCACTTGCCAAGAGTTCTTCCCTGAATCCCTGGGCCTGAACCAATCAAGTAGCAAAGATTTACGTGGGAGTGTGTCATGCAAGCTGCCTCTGAATCTATTTAAATATGATATTGTCTTCCAGTTTCATTTCACAGATCCACATTTAGTTTCGTAGTCCAAACACAGCAGCCATCTCGTCGTCTAACCCTTTAAATTCCACATGACACTTTATAAAATAATGCCCTTCTGTCTGCACTACTGCATTATACACCATTGTAGTACTGGTAAGTAATAACCTGCTTTTATGCACATACACGTAAGCTATATAATGGTACTGGCAACTACCATCACAACCCTTAGTTGGTAATCTCCAAGCCAATTTTCTAAATACAAAAAAAATCTGCTTGAAGATATAAGCATTATTTCCTGTTCCAGCAGACTAGGTGAAGTGCATGGTGGGAGTTCTCTGACCACCATTTACCTGGAATAACCAGCACGCCCTGGGTGTCCGCTTAGGTTGGTTCCCTGAGGATTTATAAAACCCTGGGGGGGGGGGTACTCAAGTTACGATCGGGTACCCACTGCCAAACAGAGCTCACAACCGGGACTGGTGAAATGACGCTGAGGCACAAAAACAGCGACCAGTCATCAAGTGCACCTAAAAAACAGGCACCGGTAAACCTCTCCTTCCAACCAGTACCAGCTTAGTAGATCAGAGAGAATAGAGACAAAGACAGGCCTATAACATTCCATTTAGCACCTTGATGGGGAAACCTCTAGTACTTGGTCCTAATTGGTTTGAAAATTGCCACATAAACACTGCAAACAAGGGGGTACTCAACAAATCTTCTGAAAAAAGGGAAGATCAGTGCCTCCATTTCCTTGAAATCAGGGGACCGGTGGGTGAAGGGCCTTGAAAATAGGGGACTGGTCGATTTCTTCTGGAACCCATGACCGGTCCTGTCCCCTGAATTTACGGGGCTGGTAGTTTGGCAGTTGGCGGGGACCATCATGGAGTGAGTACCCCCCCCCCCCCCCGGGTATAAAATCCTGAGGGCACCAGAGTATTATGAACCATTCTGACCACATGGCATGGACTCAATGCACTCTCCATGCTTAACTTGATGCACCAATGCATTGCTAGAGAGTAAACTCACCAGCGCTGCAGAGGTGCATCATAAAGACAATATGGGTGAAATCTGGGAGCATCATGCGGCTATAAAGGGTTTTAGGATAGTTGAACAAAGCCTAACGTCGGTAGATGTGCATTTGTCCTAGGGTCCAGAAGATGAAATTGTTGACTACATTTCGGGGGCATTGTTTGGCAGCTTCGACCACAGTCAGCCACGACCTGCAAAAGTAAGAAAGTAATAAGTTTTTTTTTATCAACTTGGGACGTACATGTCACTGTGTATTGCAATTTGTTTAATTCATATAATAATATCTTTTTTTCTTACATAAACGTCTCCATCAGGCGTGATATGAACCACCCTAATGCAGACACATTTCTGTAATTTTGATGAAGTTCAAATACGTTTATTGACCAATAAATTCACAAGATTCTGGTGCTCCCATTATTATCAGTCAGATTGGATACTTCACAATGGATAGCACATACCCAGTAGAGAATATCTCATTATTATCAGTCAGATTGGATACTTCACAATGGAAAGCACATACCCAGCAGAGAATATCTCATTATTATCAGTCAGATTGGATACTTCACAATGGATAGCACATACCCAGCAGAGAATATCTCATTATTGGATACTTCACAATGGATAGCACATCCCCAGTAGAGAATATCTCATTATTATCAGTCAGATTGGATACTTCACAATGGAAAGCACATACCCAGCAGAGAATATCTCATTATTATCAGTCAGATTGGATACTTCACAATGGATAGCACATACCCAGTAGAGAATATTTCATGCAGCACCTCACGGTCTGTCCATAAGACTTGGCAGATGTCAGCCGTGCGTGCGCAGTCGACAAGGGCCTGTTTAGTGACACTGTCCACACGTGAGCACCAATCCTGTCTGCGCATGTGTCGCGCTGAGCCAATCACTTTAAGTACACAGCGATTAGTGGTACGCGCCCAGCGCCGGCCCTGAAAAAATATGAGACAAAATGGGTAATGGGTCTGCACAAATTAAATTGACTTGGTGGCATGGGAAAATCTAAATGTGGACAGAGCGTAAATCCATGGGTATACCTGAACATAACGTGACCACTCCTGTGTAGCAATCATGGATGGGCTTTTTAACGTGAGAAAGCAGAGCAAAGCTTTAAAAAAATCATCAGAAGTCCTTGTATGTAAGACTCCTGTCTTCTACATAAAAGATTATGTGTGTGGACTTATATGCTTACTAACCCTTTATGTGCCACTGCGCGGCAACAGCGGTGGATAAAAAAAAAGAAAAGAAAAGAAAATGTGTGTGTAATGGCCCTAGACCCCTAAATTCGACATGGTGACATGGCCATTTCTTAAAATCGACATGGTGACACTGCCATTGCTTAGAATCAACATGAGACATGGCTATGCTAGTGACATGTGACATGGCCATTTCTTAGGTTCGACATTTGACATGGGGCTTAAGGCGACCGCAGACGGGCCAGACTCGATCGGTAACTAAGGAATTCACTCCCGATCTGATCGGGAACGTCAAACATGTTGATATTGTCAGACTCGATCGGACGTCAGCGCAGACACTCCCGATCGTCAGGATCGGCCAATCGAATCGGGCTCGTCTGCAGCCCCCTTTAGTGACATGGAAAATAGGGTCTACAGAAGGTCTCACCTGTCCGCATAAGGCCATTTTATTCTAATAACTTGGATTACGGATCTGGCAATGAGAATTTGGTCAAAAGAGGAAAACAAATGGGATTTTTGAAGAATCTGACCAAAAAATGTTATTCTTTTGAAAAGAAAGTCTAATATCAGCAATGAACCTTTGGTATTCTACCTCTCAATGTGAACAAATATTCGTTATTTACACTTTTGATGGCTTAAAAATAACTTTTCCATGCTTTTTTGAATTTTTTCTTTTTGCTCTGGCCGATGGGATTATATTTTGGTACTTAGATAAGGGCTTAGGGTGACTTTTATTTTTATTTTTTTACTGATGGCTGACCAAAGAGGTGAGTGAAAAAATCTGTAATCAAAGTTATTGGAATTACATGGCCTAAAGCATTTGAATATAGCTTTTGGCTTCACAATCTTCAAAATTTTCCTGGGGGGATGCCCCTAGAACCCCCACTTTTCATTCAAGGTGTCGCTTTTTTAGGTCTGGACTATGCATGTTAATTTTTCGTTTAGGTCCATAATCTAAATGAAAAGGTATCCATGAATACCGCCATATCGTTATGATAAATCCCATATTGACCCAATTGGATCAACTATGTTAGTGACACTAGTTACATCGGTTTTTGCTAAGTGACATGGCAATTTCCTAAAATCGACATGGGGACCCCCCATTAAAGTGGGCCCCTGTGTGAGGGGGGCAAGGGGGTATTTTTTTCCACAGGGTTTTCTAAAACAAATTTGATTTCCTCTCAAAAGTGGGGTGGGGGTGGACCCCTCCATGCCCTTGGAGGGTTGATAAAGCGGTACTTACACACGGTTTGACCGGCCTGTGCTCGGAGAGTGACAGTAGAGTAATATAACAGTACAGGGAGAGAAGCTAACCCTTAGCTGGCAACCTGCTGCAACTCTCATACTCGGGACAGGCTTGTGTCAGTCTAATTTCCCATCCTCTAGATGGCGCAACATACAGTATTTCTATGTAGACACCAGATGGCAGTGCAAGCTGACCAACAAATTACAACAATATAAAGGGCTGAGTCATTTATTGCCAGTGGGGAGGGGGGGGGGCATTTGGAAAAGAACCCTTTCAGTGGGGCAAAATCCCAAAGTGGATGTACTGCCTGTTGGCAAACCCAAACCACAGCTTCAGGATTTGCTAACATGAACATCATTGGCATGCATGCAGAAAAGCGTAATCGATGCGGGTACCGGTACCGGTGCCGGTACCCTTGTTTTTGTATACGGTACCAGCTAGTACCCGGTAAAGGCGACCGCAGACAGGGCCGATTCGGTCGGTAGTTAGGGAAGGGTAGCCGGTCGGATCGGGGGACATCGAACATGTTTGATAGACTGGATCGGACGTCCTCCACAGACCTTCCCGACTTCCCGATTGGCCGATCCAGTCCGGCCCGTCTGCGGTCAGCTTAACAGTAGAACGACATTTTAAAGGGGGCTTTGAAAATCGCCATGCTAGCCCTCTTTTAGTAGTAAACTAAAAGTCATATATGGTATTCTGTGCTCCTCACATGTCATAGCTTTTGTAGGCAAAAGTCCCCCCCCCTCCCACTTGCGCAGGTCAGTCACGATAAAAACAACTGTAGACTGGTCCAACCCATAAGGTGACCGCAGACGGGCCCGACTGGGTCGACATCCTGACGATCGGAAGTGTCTGCGTGGACTTCCGATCCAGTTGGTTAATATCAAACAAGTTTGATCTTCCCAATCAGATCGGGTCGGTACTCCCTGGTTACCGATCGAATCTGGCCCGTCTGCGGTTGCCTATAACCTAATTTGGGGGGGGGGGCTCGTTTTGCAAAATCAGTTCTAAGTGAGGGGCAGTAAAAGAATCTGAATGCTGTTAGGTAGTTTTCCCACATCAATGAAAACCCACCACCTCCCCTCTTGTACATATAATGACCACTTCGTTATACACAACACAACAGCCATGTGCTTTTGTGTGGACAAAGGAGAGTGGGGACTAGAACCTTTTTTTTCTAACAGCACAAACATACAACTTGTGGCCTAGTGTTGTCATATTTTGGTCCAAAATGACCAAAACAGGCTTGATTTGGTAAAAATATATTGGATTTCTGGGTGGACAAAGGAGAGTTGGGACTAAATTAGTTCCTCATGCACACACCAGGGGCACCCTTCACACGCTCTTACTCACTACCCCCTTTCCGGCCCCACTACCGGAACAGGAAACAGCGCATGTACTTACAGTGGGTGAGAAGTCGTTGACGTGGTGGCGGGTCATGTCACAGAACCTGAAGGCCACGGACCGGTTGTGCTTGGAGCCCACGCACTGCAGGGCGTTATCAAGGCACGTGTAGAAGTCACAATGACCCTGGAGGGCGCGCCCCTTGCACTGATCATACCCTGCATTGAAAAAAGGAATACTAAGGTTTTAATGGCACCAAATCAACAAGAGTATACACTAGTATATAGTGTACAAGTCATAATGACCCCGCAGGGCGCGGCCTTTACACTGTTCAAAACCTGCATGGAAATAAGGAAATACCAGGGTTTTAATGGCATCAATAGACCAATAGAATTTTGTGTATGTGTAGAAGTCACATGGTGAGGAATTCAAAGTGAGACTAACTAAGCGTTTATCATAATTTAAGTGCAACAATCGTATAACATGTGTCTTAAAGCTTAAAGGGAAACAGTATACCCTTCAATTATGACATTGTATTTCGATAGCCTTTGTATCAAATAAAAAGAATCTGGCATTGTTATTAAAACAGGTATCACTATAAAGGAGAGTAGCAGGTTTATGTGATGAGTATGATGATGTCGCGATTGGGCCGTTTCCCTTTACTATATTTGTCTGGTACTTTAAATCATAGTAGATTACATTACACCCCTAGACCCTATGTTATGTTGATTACGCAATACTCTAGTTCATTGTAACGCTCTCATGGCTTTGGTTAGTGCCCACGTACTGTGTCATTTCCTCCCTTTCCATTTTCTTTAAAGGAACTGCGTATGTTGCATTTTGAAAGGAGAGGATTTAACCTACATTGGGTAAACCGCAAATACCTTCAGGAGTGGTTCAGAAGTAAACAACGATATAAGATGTCTTCTTTAAGAGATCAATTGATGTCAGTGGTGTGACGGAGGCATTTTGAGAATGTGTGTTCTGTGCTATATTTTTTTTATTAGTCTTTTCTCTAGGGATGTGGAGCTTGTGCGTGTTAGGGCGGGAATTGATACGGAATCTCCTGGTAGCTGGACAATAAGAGCTTGTTTTGTTGTATCTATATATGTAAGGATTAGTATTAGATCTTGAAATATTTCTGGACACAATATACAGCTAAACTTTTGAAAATTTTCAACAAAAGGGGGCACATTTCGGCTGCCCTTTCCTGATCAATAAGAGAGTAATTCAGTGTCGGATCCATGATTTTTGGCTAAATCCTTGGCTAAAGAGAAGTAAACTAACACTTAAATACAGGGAGAAACGAGGGGGCACGTGCCCCTGCGTCCCCGTCTGAATCCACCACTGAATCATCCTGAATAATCTATAGCATAAGGTTTATCCCAACAAAAGGGGGATTTTCTTTTACAATATTTGGTGTACATCCCGCCAAAAGGGGGCATATTTGTGCAATTGTTCCAGCTAAAAGGTGTTTATACTTAATATGACGTACGCAGGCCATCATCTTTTTCAATAAGATCATGAGAGAAAGCCGTGTTTGAGAATTTGAAAAAAAAGAAGAAAAACTTCCAAGATGTTTTTATATATCACGATAAAATAGATCGATCTTTATATCTTAATAGAAACATCCATCTTTCATCACATGCATTTGGTAAGCAAATGCGTACCAAGCCCACATAACTTTCGTAATAAAACCCACACACTGTTAAATAGCGTCCACCGAAGGATTTCATGATATCTCTGAAAACACCAAACAAAGTCGATATGAGATATGGGGAAATTCTTGTATCAGTCTGCCAGAGTTCATAGAGAGGGCAGCTATGGTAGGCAGGAACTGCACGAGTCAGCATTCTTAGAAAACATTGACTTTATTTGGGAAATGGCATTTAGTGCACAAGAAGGCCACGAATTTTGCTGGCTTTGCATTTATACACATACTGGGTTCTTCATGTAAACCAAGAGGAGAAATGATAGAAGAAACACATGGTTTAGTTTGAAGGATTAGAGTATGTCGACACATTCAAAAAAAAAAAGAAGAAAAAGTCATGTTTTGTCAGCATTACCAACATGTATTTATAATTTGTAATAATTCATAATTCATATCACACCTATGGATTTTGCTATCGATTGTTGTTATTCTGCAAAATGAACTCTCTTTTTTTTTACAATATTTGCTATAAAGGAACATAAAGGAGCAGTCCTCGAATCTTTTCATCCCATATGGGGGGGGGCACTCAGGTAGGAATAGGCTACCGACTGCCAAATGGGCCCCAAAAGCGGAGGCAGTGACACAGAAATTTAGGGGGTGGTAACTGTGTTAAAACTAAAGAAATAAGAGGCAGTAACTTTGTGCCTCAAAACTCTAGGGCAGCAAATATCTTCTTTGCACCAGAAGAAATTACTGTACATTAAATCCAAAAATCTAGATATTTCTTTAAATCTCAGGTATAGTCCCTTTGAATGCCTTGAAATAAGGGACCGTTACTCCAAATGCCTTGAGATTAGGGGGCGGTGGATTACTTAAGGAATCTGAGATGGGTCACATTGCCTGGATTTAGGAGGTCGGTAGTTTGACAGTGGACAGAGACCTTCATGTAGTGAGTAGATCCCCCCCCCCCCCGGGATTTTCATGTTCAAAAATACTATCAGTTTGCTACACTATAAAAAATAGTTTTCGGAATAACGGCACAATCCTCATCCCAAAATTGCCAGCGATCCGTCATGATTTTCACATAGATTCCTTGTACATTTGTGTACCGGCATACTGCTAGCTGGAGCTTCTTGTAAAAACTATACTGATTGAATGCTTTACAATAATACAGTGGTACTCTGTTTAGCTTTACGAGGATTATTGGTAGATTCAGCAGTTTTCTATGATGTGTTTCCAGTGCCTATAGATTCATGCCCAGTCGGGTATAACGCTGTTAAGCCTAAATACCAGTCCTATTTACAATGCTTAATTTACATTGGGGATCTGCATGGGTCTTCCATATTCAGTAGCGGATCCAGAATCTGGAAAAGGAGGGGGCGCGGCCCGACAAGAGGGGGCGCACACTTATTTTTGAGCCATTTTTGGTGTCCAAATATGTAATTAAACTCTTAAGTACTGGGAAAAAGTGGGGTGCGCTGAATCCGCCACTGATATTCATTTACCTACATGTGCTTGAACTACAGCCAGTGGGGTCCGCTCTCTCTCTCTCTCCTTTTCTCTCTCTCTCTCTCTCTCTCTCTCTCTCTCTCTCTCTCTTCTCTCTCTCTCTCTCTCTCTCTCTCTCTCTCTCTCTCTCTCTCTCTCTTTCTCTCTCTCTCTCTCTCTCTCTCTCTTGGTGTCACACGCGGGGTAATCTTTATCCAGAGGAGCTGTCTGGAAATAAGCTTGTTTGAATGTTTCACAAGTTTTATCATTGTATAGGGCGGACAATAAGTGCTCTTATTTGGCGGTTTGGTATCGCCGGAACTAAATGAATATTGCTAATGGCTGTCAATAATAAAACTATCGGAGAGAGGAAAGACTCTAGAAGGCTACCTTGAATTTGCTAGATAAATGGTAGCTCTATCTGCAAACCCCAAACTAGCAGGAGTATTTATGTTTTCTAGGAGTTAACGCTTCACGAGATGCATGATACCTCTAGGTGTTTCTTCATCGTCATGGATGAAAGACGCCCAGCAAATTGTCGTGACTCCTCGTCAACCTGTGTGAGGTGGCTCACACATGTCGCTAGATGGAACACGACGTCGCTATAGCACAAGATCACCAGGAATAGCAATGGTGGTGATCACATGGCCTCACCTCAGATGGCGAGGATGGTGATCACTCAGACTCACCAGGGATGGCGACGCAGGTGATCACTCACCTCGCTAGATGAAACACGCACCTCATCATAGCGCATGTTCACCAGGGATGGCGAGGATCATGATCATTCATCCTCACCAGGGATGGCGACATGAGTGATCACTCATCCTTACCAGGGATGGTGACATGAGTGATCACTCACTTTGCTAGATGAGACGCACACCACGTCATAATGCACATTCACCATGGATGGCAAGGATTGGTCATCAGTCACCTCGCTAGATAAAACGCGTACCTCATGATAGCACAGGTTCACCACAGATGGTGAGGATCTTGATCACCCACACTCACCAGGGATGGCGACACGAGTGATCACTCACCTCGCTAGATGAAACGCACACCATGCCATAGCGCATGTTCACCATGGTTGGCGAGGATTGTGATGACTCACACTCACCAGGGATGGCAAGGCGGTTGATCACTCACCTCGCTAGATGAAACACGCACCACGTCATAGCGCAGGATCACCATGGATGGCGAGAGTGGTGATCATTCAGGCTCACCAGTGATGGCGACGCTGGTGATCACTCACCTTGTTAGATGAAAAGCTCATGATCATCGACATTGGTAATCATGCAGCCTCACATCTGCCAGATCAAAGTATGTTTTGCCAGAGAAGGTATTGCCATATGTATCTTCCCTCTAACCACAGACAAGGTGTTCATGTTGATATTTCCCTATGTATTTTTCCTGTAACCAGAGAAAAGGTGTTTATGGATAGTTGCTTTCATTTTAGAGATACTTCTATCTAAATTCAATTGATATTCTCTCTTTATAATCTTGTATGATTCAACATGGAAATCAGTGTGAAACAAAGCACATTTGATACGTATGGGATATATACTTCATGCCCACACTTCCTAGATAGGCTACATGTTGAACAGTGGTGCTGTCTCAACAACTTTGGCAATGGTGGTGATTAGTTGCCACTGTGAGTGAGAGTGAGTGACAGATGATGCAATCCTCAGAGAGCATTGACTTGGAGTGACACAAATTCATGTATTGAGTGAGACCAATGTTGGCAATGGTGGTGATAAGTCGCCATTTTGAGAGAAGATTAACTAGGAGTGATACAAACTCACACAGTGAGTGAGAGCCATGTGGCAATACAGGTGAAAAGTTGCCATTCTGAATAAGAGTTGACAGACAGTGGCACATATTGACGGAGTGAGTGAGATCCATGTTGGCGATGGTGGTGATAAGCTGCCATTCTGAGTGAGAGTTGACTGGGAGTGGCGCATAATCATGCAGGGAGTGAGATCCATATTAGCGATGTTGGTGATAAGTCGCCATTCCTAGTGAGAACTGACTGGGAGTGGCACATAATCACACAATGAGTCAGATCCATGTTGGCGATGGTTGGGATAAGCCGCCATTCTGACTGAGAGTTGACAGGCAGTGGCACATACTCACACAGTGAGTTAAATCCATGTTGGCGATGGTGGTGATAAGTCACCATGCTTTATGAGGGATGACAAGGGGTGGCACATACTCACGCAGTGAGTGAGATCATGTTGGCCACTGTTGTGATAAATCGCCATGCCATGTGAGACTGACACACAGTGGTGAAAGATGACGCAGTGAGTTATCACTCAGAATGGAGTCACCATTGATGACCAATCATGGCGACTCATTCGGCCCTTTTTTTAAATGAATGAACCCAATAGTTTGCATTAATACATGGGTGAGTGAATTTCTCACCGGGGTTGCATTACTATATCATGAGAATAGACAATGATATTCTTCATGTCGAGACTCTCTGTTGGACTAAAACGCACAATGGTCGAGGGCCTTCATAAGGCTCGAGACCAGAGTGTGTTAGAGACCAACAGAGAGTCAAAACATGAAGAATGAGCTGTCTGTTGTCTTTATAAAACATGTTAGCATTTTTATCACATTGATTGAAAGTCTAAAGCCTCTGATATCCCACGGGACAAGCTGTGACCTTGCTCAGGTGTGGACTGTACTCCTATAATGCACTCAAGGTCACTTCTATCATGCAGCAGTGCTTGGGCTGCCGTTTTATAAAATACTAATAGTCCACTGGGTCTCTTCGTTCGACTTTTGTGTAGGAAATGCACAGTCGGAAGGGGTCCAGTGTACTATTGGTCTAACCAATGGGAATAATGCATTTAAGCACTAGGTGGCCCTGCGAGAGATAAGCGAGAAGAAATCCTTAGTGAGAATCTTACAATATAGCTTTAGGGCTCACTTCACTCATCATAACTAAGCATTAAGTAGGGAGGGGGCATCATCTCCTATCTATGTACCCTAAAGATGGGTTTGTAGGTGGGTCCATAGTACAATGCTTGTTTACAACATCACTCAACACAGCTGATCTATTCGTGCAGAGGGGCTTTAGATAAAGCAGTCCATGTGCTGGTCTCCAAAGGTTACTTCATGCAGAAGGTTGAAAGTGTGTTGCACATATCACATAATTACCACTGTGGGGAAAGCGGTCTCTGTAATTCAAACTACCGATATCATAAGTGTTGATTGCCCACTAGATCTCCTCTACACCCATATTAGCAAACTTACGGTAAGAGCGTGCTCGCGTTTCCAATCATCTTATCAGAGGACACATAACGTCAAATTGACGTTGACATCTGGTTGATATGTTACCATTGAATCAACACTGTCATTTTTACTGTTGATTCAAGGTTGTTTAGCACTGATTATACTTGTTGAATTATAGATGACTTGATTAGTATGAAGTGTACATTTTCAAATACCACCACATTCCAACCTTGCATTGACTGCTGATAGACAAACTTTATTGGTCATTTCATTAACAGTGGTTCACCCACTGGAGTGCACTTCTCAAAGAAAGTCGTTATATTCATAACTCGAGTTACAAAGACCACTCTCCCCATAGGGATTTTGCAGGGCCCTGTCTACAACTTAGTACAATAGTACTAATCAACTGGACCCTGGACCTTAATCACCCTAATACAAGGTCAATAGACTTCAGCATGTAAACTTCCCTATCATAGCAATACCTAATGCATTTATATAATACGCCATGCCAGAGTCTAACAACATAAAAAAAGAAAAAAAAACTCTGTGTATTGTTATAAAAAGTGTGAAAACAGAACCACATAATTGGAGAACAGTGAGTGACACTAAAAAGTAAAAATGACGAAAGTATGAAAACAAAAAGAAAGGAGAGGCTGACCCGTGAATGGGCCTACTCGGTAAGTGTACTTTACTCGGTAGTCGTAGTAAATTTGATATGATCCACATAAAAACGGCCCCTCTCATTGTCAAAACCGACTGAACTGTGCTAGAGTACAAGTCATATCGCAGGCCTGCACACCGTCCTATCCTGTGGGGCAGCTGACCTTTGTGCACTAAAGGTATCAAGGAACCGCTCCAATTTACGTCTACAGCAATATGAACTGTAACTCAGTCATATATACATTAGCTAAGAAATGCACCATGTCAAAACAACAACCCACACTTCAATGGAGTGTTACCCTTCATTGTCCATTATGCCTATGGCAGCGGCTTGTAGACCTTTCTTGAAGTCAGGATGCGGCTTATATCCGGGGTTTTACATGCATAGATAACTCTGGTCTGCATCTCTGAGAGATGTGTTCCCGGATCAATAAATTAATTTCATACGCTATGACATGCCGGTTATTTTGACCCCCCCCCATCAGAGTTATTGAAAAAATTCTGACCCCCCTGGTCAAGGGGTTAAAAAAATTCCGACCCCCCCTCAAACCCACCAGCCCCCCTGTTGTTAAAAAATGATCACTTCCTTAGCCTGATTAAAAAAAATCGTGGATCAACGAATTAAGTCCTACGATGAGTTATACAAAGCCCAATAAATTATACGGTATAACTATATAAGGAATTGTCCTTTTGGTGACATAATATCTGTACTATAGTTCCCAGAAATGTTTACTACGGGATAAATAACTTGGCTGTCAGCCAACAAGACCATGGTTCACATTTTGAACTTTACACTTTGCAGATGCCTCACACGTTTTTTTTTGTCGCTCAGTTTCTCATGTCGCTCTAATTTCCCAAATACAAATTCAAAGTAAAGTAGAAAAGGTTTTACAATTGTGCGCCTTTTCAACGCTGAAAACTACGGACCAACCATTTTTTGTGTGTTCCCATGTAGGTGGGATTCAGAAATCATCCAGAGGCCCACAAGTAAAGGACCTGCACACCTGCTCTCCCTTTCACGATAATAGGCCTACAGTCAGAGAATCTAGCAATTACTTAGAACAGATTTACACCCTCCAAGTAGGCTAGCAATGGAGTGAGCTAGTTAAGGGAGAAAAATGGTATTCATGGAAGATTATAAACTCAAAAGGTAACCATTTTGATCCTGTCCTAAACATTTCTGGGAAGCACTAATCAGCAACTGCGTTGGTTCAAGGGCCACTATGAGACTTTCACATGCCATTTTGTTCTGTGTTTGATATAAAGGTAGACACATTGTGATAAGGTCATCTATAAATGCCCATATAATCTAGCTATAATCTATAAATGCCCATATAATCTAAATATAATCTCTGTCAGACATGTTGACAACAGACAACATTACCCATGCCATAGTCATGGTCTCGTTTGTAGGCCTATGTACCCGAAATCCGAGCACAACCCTCTGTGATGACACCTGTCACCGTAATTCGAATAACATTGTTTTAATATGGTAGCAGTAGCAGGCTTCTTTCACTGCCCACAACCTGCAAGCACGGCACTCAAAAATCAGAGCTCAAAAATTACGTAACAGCGTCGGGAACAGCTCCAAACCCTTCAGAGTAAAATAATCATACTAAATTAGTAGTCGATGGCTTATTCATCAGAAGTGAAACCGTGTGTCATTGCCACAGATAGATATTAGCCTAAATCAAGTTGTGGCCTCTGAATGGTCTAATCCAAGCAGGAATGTATACATGGTGGGATCGCTGTCCTTACATGGATTCCCTGTAGAGCACAGAACACCATCGCTAGATGACTTATGGCCTAACAATCAGAACCAGGTTAATGCAAATACCCCTCCCATTCCAGCTTGTAAGCAAGAGAACTTAACCATTTAAAGACCATATAATGCATCCAAGTCTGCTATCTTTCTGCGTCTTGATGCACCAATATAATGTTAACAGCATCGGCGCATTGAGGTATTATCCTTATATCTGTCCTGGGAGTTTAGCATGGTGCATAATCCAGGGATGCATTCATGCATCACCCAACAAATCAGTGCTTATGGGGATTAAGTAGGGAGTGTCTTCTCTCCTCACAGAGTGCAGATGTAACTGTAGAAACTCCAGGTCAATGTCATTGTAAGAATTCAGAGGGATGACTGAGATATGTCCTAAATTGACACCAAACGTCGTACCTCACGATGTCAACTACGTATTAATGCCAGGGTGGTCCAGTAAACATCCTGTTTGTGTTATTGGAGATTTTAGCATGCTAGGGTGTTTGGTATTTAGACCTACTGTTTACCGTACCGTAGCACCCTGTATACGAACGTGAAGACCGCCAGTGAACCTAGACATCTTTCCACTGACAGCTGGGGTGAAAATTAGAATTTAATTTCCTGTTATTGAGGATACAATTTTTTCTTCTTATTGTATCGAATATTAAGGTCCCCTTCTAAAGGGAGTTGGCCTTTAACTATATAAGTGACTATGAAGCCTATTTATAAAGTTTGGCGAGTATTCTTCATTTTTATGTGAAGTGAGTAAATCTTATGGCAGGTTTCCTGATTTTAAGAATAGTGTGCAATTCTAAAAAAATGTACTTGCCAGACTTCGATTCTCAAACATTCCGTTTGACAATTCTTTATTGTATAGAAATAATAGTTGATTTGACATTTTATGATTCCTCCAGGAGGTGTCATAAAACCCAAAAGAGTAATCGGAGACATATACCTCTTGCTTCATATATAATTATAGTAATGTGAATAACCTTCCGGATCTTCCTGTATTTCATCCCATAATATTTAGCTATTTACCTTGATTTACCTTTATAGACTTAATTCGTAATTTCTTATCATGATGCAAATAGCATAATGAGGGTCCAGGAACTAGTTGATTCACGTGATATATTCAAAAAGACTGATCAAATTCCCTTAACTCTCCCATTCAGACGGTCTTCATTCTATGACCCCACGCCACTTCAAGTACGTCAGTACAGACCCCCTCCAGGTATGAATACCTAATTGTGCTGTAGTAGGCCCACTTTCACAAGGAATGTCCTAGAAATATCAAGGTCAGACACCACCATGGTAAGAAATACACCATTATCGTTTTTGTTTGTTTTTTATCTACTTATTTATTTTTTTTTATCCCAGGCGTGCCAATGTAAATTCGGGTAGGTTTGGGAAGTTATATATTATAATGCATTCCACCCCATCATAACCCCATCCTAAATTATCAAATCATTTTCTTTTGCTATTTCAAAAAAGCTCTGCCCTTTCACTTTCATAGAGAAAATCGTTTACAGAGAAAATTGTTTACAGAGGCCAGGAGCCGCAGGTGAGTGGGGAAGTGCGTGACATGAGCTATTTACTGTGGTCACACCTTTAAGGGCTGCTGATGCAGGAATGCGTCATGCCCATTGGTCGGCATGATGCACCATTGAGGTGCTGGCGAGTCTGCTGCCAGCACTTGATTGGTGCATCATGCCGACCCTCCGGGAGTGTATCAACCCATTATGGTCAGCATGATGCATGAGTATATCCCTGGTGAATGATTGGGAATGATGCATTGATGCACTGTATGGGCCTTTAAAGGGTTAATCTGTTGTCGTGTGGGAGACAATTATCACTTACAAACAAGGTGGGCCTAACACCTTGTCTGTATAGAGATCCGTGACTACCTCCATGTGGCCCATTCCTAGACATCATCCATCAAACCAACAAGACAGCGCTGTTGTCTTCTCCCGGGTTCTTCCTCACTGTCTGCAGCTCCAAAAATGCAGGCCGCCACTGCTGCCGCCTTCATGGGAAAAACACAGAGTGCAGGTGTACCCATGCAGATGTACCTATAACAATGACAATGACAATGATTTTTATTCTCTCACCCTCATTGAGGTACATGAGATACATAGATGAGATGCATAGCTCCAATATAATGAACTGAATAATAACTTTAGACTAGTCTCACATATCCTTCATGATATTTCCTACCTACAAAGCTCATGTTCTTATACAAGCTAAGGCACCACCAAACTATCTTAAGACTAGATTTGAATACAGACTACCGTAATCTCCCGCATATAAGGCGGGTCATATACGTTTTTTTTTAGTTATCATTTGATTCACAAGGGGGCACCAAGACCTTTCTTTTGATATCTTACATGTCCCCTTGGTCATGATAGGACATAAGGGGGCCCTGGAGGGTCCGGGGATGGCCCAAGTTACAAATAGGTTTTCAAATTTTGAAAATTTATTCAGTAGAACCAAAGTTATGAATTTTTCATTTTTTTGAGAATTTTCCAAAACTCTATGTGCGCCTTATACACCGGCTGCACCTTATACGCGGGAGATTACGGTAATATGACATGATAATACATTATTAATAGACCAGTTCATAATGACTGTACATTGCTAATGAGCACCATGCCTAGCTTAGTACCAGGCCTGTAGTCAGGACTAGATATGGGAGCAGGATACCATATGGTATTCCAACAACTGTGGTTACTAGTATATATTTCTAACAATATCTCCCAAGTAAACCAGGGGAGTAAATGTAACTTAATACTAGTGGTTATTTACATCATCCTAGATGAGCACTAGACATCTTGAGAAGTGGACCTGTAACGACTCATTCACTATAATAGTCTTAGGTGATATTCTGTTATGAGTGCAGCAAAACTACATGGTACAAAAAATGAATGGCTAGTTACATAACATACTTGGTCCAATAAATCACATATAACTGATTTGTGTATTTTGTGCCTATCTATTTGTTAGCACCAGTTCATGACTACAGTCAGTTGGGGTTGCAAGAAGTGAATTTGAACATAACAAGGTTTACAAATTTTGCTAACTTAATCAGTTGCTGCAGACCTTTGGTGTTTAATAGCTCTGAGATTCTAGTGTTCACATCACCTACAAGATGATTTGAGTTGATTAGTTTACTATGCTCATCTGTGAAGAAACTGCAGTCTCTAATATAGTGTATTTCATCTCCTATTTTGTTACAGGTGCAAAGGGGGCAGATGCGGTCATGGAGTTTTATTTCCCTATAACGACCAGTAGTAATTGGGAGTTTATGGTTTCCTGCTCTAAATCTGCTCAGTGCAATCCTATACTTTTTAAGGAGTTCCAGCAGGTAGGGCTGTAGTTTGAGGTCACCTTTAAAGATATTATAGCTATTGCAAGGCTGGAGTTGGCCAAGGAATCATGCCATATCTGCACCTGCTGGTCTGACCCAGTTACACCTATCCGTCTTTTAAACCACTCTGTATTGAAGCAGTCCGTGTCCCAAAGGTAGGTTAGACCTAGGTTGTTGAGTGAACTCTTAATTTCGGACAGCCATTTGGACTGTACTGAACCTTTGTCAAACAATGTCTTCATGATTCTGTAGACAGTATAATTCATTTTTGAATGTCTCTCGTTTACCAAGCGGGCCCAGTAGTTGAGCATTCTCTGTGTGATATAGTACTGTAGGCTGTGCCTACCCAACTCACCTCAGGCAACATTATTGGATGTGTTCTTATGTAGATAGAGCATATGTTTGCATGCTTAGAAGTGTAATACCTCTAGTTGCGACGCGTCAGAAAACCCCCAAACCTCTGATCCATATAACAGGATTGGGACAACACAACTGTCAAACAGCTGACATTCTACATCAATAGGTAGTTGTAGTTTTATAACCTTGCTGGTGACGCCATACATCACTCGCCTCGCCTGCTGTACTTGTTTAGAACAGGGATTCCTACCTTATTTCTACTGGAAATGTTGTGTTAATTCTAAATTTTACGGTAGTACCTTGGTCTTTGTCATTCCTCAAAATTCTCAATATTTTAGCAACCAGGCAACTTTGAACAGCTCTGGAGACCTGGAATATCAACATAAGAAAAAAAAGTGCCCCCAGGAAATTATATCAATTTTACTCCCCACTCATCAGAGGTGAGAATTACCTGATTTTCATATCCAATAATGTAATTCTTAGGAAAAGAAGCTGAAAAAGAACGTTTTTGTTCCATAAACATTCCAAAGTTTCAAAAAGCTTATAAAATACACTTAATTTGGAAGGGCATCAAATGTGGTTACAATGATATATGATATGTGTAGTTTCAATGCATGTTTGTCAAATAGGGGAGGAAATAAGCAAATGTCCATGACTATGGAATATTTTTAGCATCATATTCCCCGAGGTGGCATTGGTCATATCCCACTATGCCTTTTAGGTGATGCAAAAATGTGCAATGGGAGTGGACATTTGCATTTATTACCGGGTTTTACGATATTAAAACATGGAAATTGTAGCTAACACTGACTTGTTTACACCATTAGAATGTCACGTGACCTGACCATTGAATACGAGGATGCCATATTCCATGGGCCCATGTGGTACGGAGCTTCTTGGTTAAACCTATGAGGCTGTCGTATCCACCATGAAATGAAATGTGTTGATCTGGATGAGGGTACACTGCTACCTTAAGTGACCTTCACTTATTGATTTCAACCCTGTATTACTACAGGTGCTTAAACGAGACCTGCCCTTATTTGGGAGCCCACACTTATAGCTCTTAGACCCCTAGATGCGAGGGAAAGGGGGTACTAGGAAATTGTATAATGGCATTGTTGTCACAGGATACAGTCATAGTTTGACAAACAAAGATACTCAACACCTATGTTAGCCTGTTACATCGAAAATTGAATAACTGTCCTCGGTGATATTTAAATAATAGATGTATTGGAGAACTCTTGTAGAAATAGAGAAAACAGAATTCTGATGTCTTTAATGGTAAATGTTAAAGAGGTGTCGTAAGTTGAAAAACTCCTTATTATTTTATCCTGGCTGTTCTATATATAACCTATGCGGCCCATGGCACCTATATATATCAGTCAGTGGAGCATGGGACACCATGAATGGCCACTCTGGAGGGTGTTGCTCCTATTGTAAAAAGAGCTGTGAGTATATGCCCTCTTTTCTAAACAAGTCGTGCACTGCTTCACCAAAGTACTTGCACTCAGCACATCAGTCTGAAAAGTCACCTGCCTTGTTTAAAACAGAGAGAGCTGCACTATCAGGTACCTACTCATGTCACTCACTCTATAGTTTATTATACTGACTGACTTCTCCCAACTAGGTACCTACTCAAATCCCCCTTTTTTAGCACCGTACTTGAATGACCACTTGTGAGCAGCACAAGGGACAAGTTATAGTGACATGAAAAGGAAGGACTGGAAATGAGGGCATTTTTAACCTGCTCTTTCTTCTA
This sequence comes from Acholoe squamosa, assembly GCA_949317995.1. Classification (NCBI taxonomy): domain Eukaryota; kingdom Metazoa; phylum Annelida; class Polychaeta; order Phyllodocida; family Polynoidae; genus Acholoe; species Acholoe squamosa. The sequence continues at coordinate 15,323,019 of OX439042.1, forward strand.
CTATAGGAGAAACACCCTCCTGGTAGAGTAAAATTCATGGTATTCATATTAAAATATCTCAGACTGTATCATAAATTAAACTGTATGTTCTTCACAATGGTTAAGTATAGTTCGATATCTTTCAATATTTATGATTTGGACATGATATGGTCAAGGATTCCTTGTGATTTTATGACTATGAGTGGGCTAAGATTCCGGGGAAGACATTAATAGATATGAAAAATATTACAGATGAATTTGATTGTTTAATATCATACTTATAAAAGGTTTTCCCTTACTATTGGAATGATAATAAGATAGATTTTTAGCATGAACTATACATGCAATCTTAAAAGTTCAAATGGGCCAATGTTCCCTTATATCCACAGAATCATCCCTATCAATAACGTTATTGTGACATGAATAGTGTCCTCCGGATATGACAATGATTTAGATGGTATATAATGTTCCTATTGGGTCTACATGGTGCCATGGACTGCTCATGCAGAGCTAAAACTGAGGCGTCACTGCACTTTACAGGCATCCTTTATCAGGAAAAGACCATATCTATCTCTATGTGATGTATAGTAACGTTTTGAGAAGCATTGTATGTAACACATTGTCTCAATTATGCGAGTTTGTGCAAGGATCTGGGGCCTGTTGCTCCAATACTTACTAGTATGGACTTGTGTTAGCGTAAATAAATTGGAAATTATCCATCACCAGGTGATTACGTTTTGAGACTGTTTCTCTGAGCATTCTTGCAACTTTTTTTCATACTTGCATTAGCACAAGTATGCAAACTTGCGTTAATGCAACTATGACATTAGAGATAGAGTATAGTGAGTGATAATAGGGGTAATCACCAAAAATTTGCAAAGTTGTGAGTAGGGCACAAAGTTGCTTTAACGCAAGTCCATCATTCAAATAAGTAGTAGTATGAGTGGGGTATACTTGCAGGAAATTCTAGGACAAAAATGTTGGTGTCCTAAATTTTTTATATTCATAACAACAGGGTATGCATGTTATTTAATTGTCAATTAATGTAATATTATTGATATCAAAGGGTATCAAGTGACTGGCTTGGTCAATCAAGTCATATTTTCTGCAAGTACACTCTTGCTAGTAGGGGAACTCAATTTTCAAGTATGAAAAAAGGAAATTGGCAAATAGCCTACTGGCAGCATTTTACGGAGCCCCTAATAGGACATACCAAAAATAATTTTTTCACCAGAAAAAAATATTCTTGCGGGTACTGAACAATTCTTGCGGGTACAGAAACAATTCTTGCGGGTACTGAACAATTCTTGCGGAAACTGAACAATTCTTGCGGATACTGAACAATTCTTGCGGGTACTGAACAATTCTTGCGAGTACTGAACAATTCTTGCGGGTACTGAAAATTCTTGCGGAAACTGAACAATTCTTGCGAATACTGAACAATTCTTGCGGATACTGAGAAAGAAATATTTTTTACATGTTTTAATCTCTCAAAATTTAAGAATGCTACTGTGTCCGCAGGAACATTCTTGTATCCAAAAAAATCTTCCTGTAGCCACAGGAATCGTACTACAGAGCCCCTAAAAGGACATACCACAAATAATTTTTCCCCTGAAAAAATATTCTTGCGGATACTGAAGAATTCTTGCGGGTACTGAAGAATTCTTGCGGGTACTGAAGAATTCTTGCGGGTACTGAAGAATTCTTGCGGGTACTGAACAAAGTCTATATGTACCAAAACAATTTTTCACTAGAAAAAATATTCTTGCAGATACTGAACAATTCTTGCGGACACTGAACAATACCAAAAAGATTTTTTTCATGAAAAAAATATTCCTGCGGGTACTGGAAGATTCCTGCGGATACTGGAAGATTCCTGCAGGTACTGGAAGATTCCTGCAGGTACAGGAACATTTTTGCAGGTACACAAAGAGTTCTTGTGGGTGCACAAAGAATTCTTGTAGGTGCTAGAATTATCCTTGTGGGTGCTAGAATTATGCATTCACCTACCAAAAAGTCTTTTTTTCCTCCAATAAAATCTTTCTTGTACCCGCAAGAATTGTTTGGTACCCGCAAGAATTGTTCAGTGTCCGCAAGAATTGTTCAGTTTCCGCAAGAATTGCTCAGTTTCCGCAAGAATTGCTCAGTTTCCGCAAGAATTGTTCAGTTTCCGCAAGAATATTTTTTTTGTGGAAATTTTATTTTTGGTATGTCCTATTAGGGGCTCCGTATTACCCAGTACCCGCAGGAATATTCCAGTACATGCAGGAATATATTTTGCATGAAAAAAAATCTTTTTATTATGTTCCTGTTTCCGCAGGAATGTTCCTGTTTCCGCAGGAATGTTCCTGTTTCCGCAGGAATGTTCCTGTTTCCGCAGGAATGTCCCTGTTTCCGCAGGAATGTTCCTGTACCCGCAGGAATATATTTTGCATGAAAAAAAATCTTTTTAGTATGTCCTATTAGGGGCTCCGTAGCATTTTCATACTCACAGAAACACAATCAATGTAATAACCACTAGTAACTATTGGAGCAACAGGCCCCTGGGCACCCATTGTAACACCCTACCTATGTTATGGCAACATTATATGCATAGGGGCTGCAGTTGTTAGTTGCCCAGGGGACAAGACACTGTAGGTGTACGGCTTGGCTTTCAAAAGATTATAGTTGGGTAAGACAAAGCCAGTATGTCCCCCCCAAGCATTGGCATTTAGCACCTTGTTGCACTAATTCCATAGAGGCTGTATGAAAATAAAGTGTGACAACTACTATATACATATTGAGAACAATACGAATTAAATTTGAAATACATTCCCAAACATTTGAAAGCACTAGGAATGAGAGTACATGTATGTAGGAGGTAGAATTATGTCTGATTAATAAAACCCATTATGATGACGCAAAACAAAATCATGAATCTGGATTCATAGCAGTGTAAAAATATCAAAATGAAGCAAAGGCCTGGTGTATTCAACCATGTCTATTTAAGGCATACCAAATGCTGTCAGTATGCCATCTTACTCAGTTGACACTTTGGCATGCATTTACCATCATTTTGCCTGTACTACACCCTGCACATATTTTGAAACCTGCACTTATTAATTTGCATGTGGTGCTACCCCCTGCACTTATACTAGACCTGTGCTTATTTGAGACAGGTGCACTTAAATGGGCCACTATGGTAGTTTGAGCTGGTGCCCAAAGAAAAGTAGATTTATCACCCCCTAAAGTCCTGAAGAAGTTCCAGTTCCATTACAAAACCCATCTATCAGCCACACAATGAGTTTAAAAACATGCTATAAAGTGCAAAGGGTCTGAAATAGTCTATAAGTCATGGCTCATATGTTGGGTTTTTATAGAACACAAACCCTAAACTATATTCCCTGTCCTTACACAACTACTCCAGTCCTGAGATGATGGTGCTTTTCCTTCATGTGGCTCATAGCCTAATGTAGACAGAAGGAGTGATGCCAAACCTGGTGTAAGATGACCAGTTTAAACACTGTGGCGATAAAATGTGAGATGCAGGCTGGGCCAACCACATACTTGCTCCACCCCCTACTCCACCGACCTAGGGTTTGGAGTTAGAGTGGCCTGCTGAGTATGATGTTCAAACTGTCAAAGAATCCTAGGTTGATATTAGAATCTCAGAGAGTTCTGAGAAGTAATGATAAAATTGTCTTCACTGTACAAAGAGCCAGGCTTGCAATTTATGATAAAAGCCCTCTTTCAAGAGATGTTTACCTCTGGAATCAGTTACCTGGAATTATACAGAGGAGTGATGTGAACTTGGTATTTAGGTGGGAGCATTGACCAACCGACAGTTGAGATTGGATGACCCATGTGAAACTACTGCATAAGTGAAACTAATGAACTAGTCTCTAGTGATACTATTACTTTATCCTGGTGTAACCCTACTGATGAAGCCTTGTGATATGAATTTCTAAACCGATATTACCAGCTCATTTATAACTCTCTGCTTGTCCCCCTCATGAAATGTATTTCTTATTGTTGCATACTGTTCATTTAGTCTGTATGAATATCTTATGTAACTATGATTTCTTGACCAATAAATATTTTCAAACTCAAACTCAAACTATAATCTATGGAGGGCTCATTCTACCTTGAATTACTCCACTGTCCAATATCTATAAGTCTACATATTTGTATACCCCTAAAGGCATACCCCAAGCAGTACAGGTATCTCTGTGGACATCCTAGAAGTATAGTGCAGTGCATAACATTTGCAATAAAAGTAACCCATCCGAGTATAGATGTCTGAAAACCATTTTATTTGAAGTTACAAATACTCTCTAAGTTCTGTTAAACTGTAAAAAAGGTGTTTAGAGTCTAAACACATTGCTAAACACTTTCTTGTCCCGTTTTTGAGGACACTTTATAAACCTAAACATGTTTAGCCTCATAATGTGATTAGTCTTTGTGTTTAGATTTCAATATGTTTAGGTCTATCTTTAGGGTTGTAAAGTGTTTACTGTTTTAATGTTTAGGTTTGCCCAAGTGTTTAGACATGACATGCTTAGATATATAGTGTTTCAAGGTTATAGTGTTTAGCATTATGATATTTTGTTCAGATATGGTAATCATAGATAATAGCTCTATCTATGATGATAGCTCTATCTGTTCTTGGACTACAGAGTAGAGGTGTCCATGGAAAGAATTGCTCATCGATCCAAACAAAATAGGATCTAAATAACCACTCCAAAAGATTTAATCATAGCATTGATGTTCTTTAATATGAAATTCCTGATTAATGATTTAAAAGGAATTTTTAACATATTTTTGATGAGGAGAGAGTATAACTCTTTTTATAAACGTAATTCAAGCACGTTTAAAACCTAATCTCCTTTTTTACAGTGTAGCATTTGTTAAAAAAAAAAGAACGTTTTCTATGCATTCAAAAAATTTCTTGGCACTCTATACAATCATTCCAATGTTTGCAGCTTAAAGTACCGCAATTTAAGTATAAAAAGCGGAGACTAACAAACGTTTGTAAAAACGTTTTCAAACGTTTAAAACATGAGATAAGCGTCTCTTACAACCTAACTCCCTTTACAAACGTTCCAGAACGTTACAGAAAATGTTTTTGAAAAGTGGGTTTATGCATCAAGAGTTGAGTTTGTGTTGAGTTTAATATCGTATTTGTGTAAGCATGATCACTTAGCAAGGGAAGCTTTGAACAGTATGCTAAATACGTGAACATTTGTGGTTCATTAAGATGTCCTGTAGCAGAGGCATGACAAAATATATTTATAAAAGCAAACTCCCATTTTGCTGAGGTTCCCATCCTATTAATGTGTACCACATGAACACGAGTCCCTCAGACATCGTGCTATCTGCAAGGGGTTAAACAGCCTTTTGGTTGAGAAGACTGCACCGACTATCTTTTAAACCGGTCATACTGAGGACTTTTCCATCAGGGATGGCCAAGGAGGCATGGTTGTGGGAACAAGCTCACCTTAACCAACGTGGTATAACAAAAGTTTTATCAAGGATATACAGCAGATGGCGTTAGTGTAGACCAGGCCAAACTGCTCCTGCTACAGGGGCATGGTGAGTTCTCTCTTACTCACTGCAGAGTGTACCTCAAGATTTGAAATGGTACAGACGGTGTTTGGTTTGATTTTTTAATCCAATATCGATGGGGTACCTAGATACACTCTTTCTCTCTGGATATCTCTGATTTCTAACCTCTAGGGACCGTTTTCAAAACAGTATAATTGTGAGAGGTTTTTCTGCCCCCCTCAATAGGCCCATGGGGCTGCAGGGGCTGGGTGGGTGAGTAGCCCCTGTAGCCTAGGGGTCGACTAGGACGCCATCTAGTGTATCAAACTGATAAAACGATTGTATACCAACATGCACATATGTGTGTACCCTGTAAAGTGCAGAGTTTATTGTTAAATATGTCAGGGTCAGAATATTTATTTCATGTTGATATGCCCGAGGTACTGATAGCTCATAGCTTTACCATAGCCACGCTATGGGTGTGGATCACTAAAATCGACATCGCGACATGAGCTATTTTAGGCTTAGTGACATGGGACATGAACAATTTCTTAAAATAGACATGGTGACATGACCATTTCTTAAAATGGACATGGGGACATGGCAATTTTTTTAAATCGACATGTGACATGGGGGACCCCCCATCCACACCCCCAGCTCTGTATCTCACACCCCCATGAGATAACCCATGTGAATATCTCACGCCCTGATCATGTGACCCTTTGATGACATCATAGCTTCAAGACAGTGATGTAAACAATGCATACGGCGAGTTATTCACAAACATTCTGGTAAATTCTATTGTAATTCACCAGTTTTAGATTAAGTTAGTATGAAATAAATGCAAAGGAGCACATACTCGTGGGAAGAATTGGGGAGCCACTTACCTACCCCCAGTGCATGGTTCTGCTGCAGTGGAGGTGTGAAACTGTGGTTAAGCTGAAACTGGGGAGTGCTAAACTCTCCTTTTTTTGCAAGCTCATTGTGTAGCTATTTATTGGAGGATCTTAACAAACATGGGCTCATTTTAAAGGGATTGATTAGGGGTTTAATAAGAATCTATTTGAGAAATAATTGATTCAGATAAACATCCCATTCTCCCCAAGTGAAGTTACCCCATAACTTTGAAACCATTTTTTGGTATAAAGGCCAAATCTCACATAAAAGAGAATAGTTCCCACACTTTCTACAGAAAAAAATGGTTTAGAAACTGTCTAGGTTTTTTCATTTCATAGGGGAACAGGATGTTTGCCAGACCCCAACAAAATTTTAGCATGCCATTCGCTATCACCCTTCCACCAGCTTCTCCATGTTAGGTCCTTGTCTGTTTGCTAGAACCCAATCCTATGTATATCATTTATATAGCAATGGATAGAGCTGATAAAAATAAGTGGATTTCCTTTTTAAATGAAGTCTTCACATCAATTTAAAGGGGAATTCTGACCGATTAAAGATCTCATATCAACTCCATAATTTTGTGCCAATTCTGTGAGATCGCTAAACCGCAGATGATATTAGGTCAAGATAAAATCCCTTTAAATTGTTAAATTTTGATATGATACATTGATTTTCAACCTTCTATGGGGAACTCTTCCATACATGAAAAGAAAATAGTCAAAAATAATGATTTAAGAGATGTAGCCACTCCTGTATCAGATATGCTTGATCACAAATCTGGGCCCTATTTAAACTCCTAATAGTGGCAGAATTTTGGGTTTGATTTGGGGTCTTTGATCATTCATAACTTCCCTTATACTTGGCATAGGGACTTCATTTAAAGAGCAAATCCATTTCTTTTGATGAGATCTATCCATTGCTTAAAAGATAAAATGCATGGGACAAAGTCTTGAAAACTAGGTAAGTCCCGGGAGGTTGTTCGATACAGCACACTGACTGCACACCTCCCAAATTCTTCCCACTCGTGGACCTTTGCCTATATACCTGCATATTTTGTACATCTAAGTATAACCAAGTAAACACAGATAAATGTTATATGAAACTATAATCATGAACAGAGTCTCTAGGTCTCTAGGAATCTCTACTTAGATGTTCTACATAGGTTCATATAAAATGTTATGTCCTGAATACTTGCCAAAATGTTTAGAACAGTTTTACATGATTTCTCATGGACAGGAATATCAAAGAAATCTCTAGATACATCTAAAGGGATAACATTGTAAAATGCAAAATTATATGGGATTGAGCCTACATTCTCTGATGGGAAGAATGGAATAACCATGTTCAAAACTCCAAACTTGAAGGATTTGGATTTGAAGGCGGGAAGCAAACCAATGTGGCCAGGGAGGCAACCTAACAGCTTATTATGAAAAGAGGCACTTGTTAGCCAAGTCAGTATGACCTCTTTTGCTACATGGTGGATGTCAAAATGCAGATTCTAAGGCTAAGTCGAGATATGAAGAAAATCTTAAGAGAGGTATGATACAAATCTTGGCTACATTGCATTATGTTAAATCGCATAAATTCTATCATAAACCAACATTTCGCGTCGGTTGTTTGATATCTACCAATTTTCTACTTGAGATAGAGTTGTGTTCGATTACTAGAGGAAGGCAAAATTAACAATCCAATAGGGGCCTATACTACATAGTTGGTCGTTCTGTCAGCTTATGATGCTACTCTTACATGCCGTAAAAACTTTTACTAGACCTACTCAAACAAGTTCCCTTTCATTATGGAACACTTCCCTCGCTGGACCTGTGTATAGGTATCACCTACGCCCCCGCAACAGTACATGTACTTTCACTTTGAATTTGGGTCATGGACACATTCTTTCCACTGAGGATGAGGGCGACGCCATTCATGTGGGACTTCTAACTTTGGCTTAGAATTTAGACGCTATCATAATGTACAGGCATTTATGGCACGTTAGTAAGTGCATAAAGGCAAATAACCATAACACAATTATTTTGGTGCCCGAAGAGGTAGTATAGTAATTAGACTTTGTACTTCCTCTGTAGGTTGTCGGCCAGGGTTGTAGGGTCCACAGGTACCCCACATAATAACATAATAAAACGTTTGTTAATTACGTTTGTTTTACGTCAAAAATTACGTTTTTTAACCTGAAAATAAAATGTTCTTAGAGAACGTTAAAAAGCTTTTTTTTGCGCACATATTTTGATATTTTTTTTTACGTTCAAACTTAAAAAGCCTTTTTTTTTTCTTTTTTTTTCGAAAAACCAATACACTTTTCCTTTACTACTATATACTTCACGACCCTTCAAGGACTACAATATGGTCATCTGTCCTATAGGTGGAGGTTCCACTACGCGAGGTTTTGGAACATTCTCATATGTCAGTGTAAAAGGTATAGGCTGTTGACAGTCCTACACTGTAAACATGAGATTAAAAGTGGTAAACATGAGATTTGAGGGATCACTTGTAATCACAGGGAGTGTGTTTACCTATAGGTCTGTTTATATCTACTTCAAACCTGTGACTGAGTTGTCACACTGATCAGGTAGGGCTAGGTGCCCTCATGCTGTATAAACAATAACACATTACCATAATAAATAACAATACAGCCGTCCAACAACAACCAGTCCTGTAGAAATCAAACCTGTCTGATATCAAACTGTGGAGACTTCTCAATGTGAACGGTTGCAATATTTACATAGCATCAGATAGATTTAGTAAACAAAAGCATCTTTTTAACAACACAAGCATGCCTGAAATCACACACATTCACATCCCCAGATAAACAAATAGCTCCCCCAACATATGATTTCTACCTTGCAATGATAACAAACACTACTCTATACTCTGTGTTTGTGTCGCATTCTGTGAGAATAGCTGCGATTCTCTGCAAAAATTGTGTAGTGGAGCCTCACCTATAGGTGAGGCTCCACTATGTGATTTCTGCAGAGAATCGCAGCTATTCTCACAAAATGAGACACAAACAGAGACTAAAAATGGTATTTATTATCATTGCAAGGTAGAAATTGTATGTTGGGGGAGCTATTTGTTTATCTGTGGATGTGAATGTGTGTGATCTCAGGCATATTTGTTTTGTCAAAAATATGTTTTTGTTTACTAAATCAAACTGATATTATGTAAATATTGCAACCTTTCACATTTTGGAGTCTCTGCAATTTGATATCAGACAGGTTTGATTTTTACAGGACTGGTTGCTGTTGGACTGCTGCACACTCCTTGGGATTACAGGTGACCCCTCAAATCTTACGTTTACAAGTTTAATTCTCATGTTTACAGTTTAGGACTGTCAACAGCCTATACCTTAGACACTGACACATGAGAATGTTCCAAAAAATCATGTAGTGGAGCCTTCACTTTTGCCATTCAGATTTTTTTGATGCACCGTTGGTGTGTCTACTCACCGAGGGAGTATTCATGCATGATGCCCACCCGATGGGATAGACATACACTCACAAGGGGTCAGCATCATGCACACTATTAGACTGCGGCAAGGGTTTTGCAGTAGATTGCTTCTATTTTGGAAAACAGTAGTAGTTGCTATCAGTACAAATCCAATGCCCCAATGTGGATTGCCCTGTACCCAGTATGGTGTCTTTATAGGTGAGGCTCCACTACGCGATTTTTTGGTACATTCTCACCTAATTTTATCCCTATAGTGCCTAAGGTATAAGGTGTTGACATTATATTGTAAACATGAGATTCAAAATTGTAAACATGAGATTTCAGGGTTATTTTACGCGTGATCTCTCTCCTTGTGTGCCATATTTACCAACTAACCTGCACCTGTATAGACTCTGTGATTGGGTGGGAGTTCAATATATAAACATCAACACAGCAAAATATAAATAACAGCACAGCAGTCACACAGATCACAGGGTCTTGTACTGTAAACATCAAATCTGTCTGACATTGAGTTGCAGAGAGTCATCAGTGTGAAAGTCTGCAATATTTACATTAGGTCAACTTGATTTAGTAAACAAAAACATCTTTTGACAACAAAAATGTGCCTGGGATTGTACACAAAGCCTTCCCCACATAAACTAAAACCTCTCACGACCTTCTATTTACACGTTGAAATAATAACAAATACCACTCTATAATCTGTGTTTGTGTCTGCTTTTGTGAGAATAGCTCCGATTTTTGGCGAAAATCGCGTAGTGGAGCCTCACCTTATAGCCCATTTAAAATTGGGGCTGAGAGTGCAAGCAACACAGTGCTGAATTTCAGAACACTGCATCGATGAATGATGATGACGAATGTACACATGAAGCTATTAGTATGAATTATAAGGCAAAAAAAAGGAAAGAAGGTTTTCGGTCACCCGACCGACCTCAGCTCAAAGGGGCTGACCTCAGATTTTTTTTCTTCAAATTTTTCTGATTTTTTTTCCAAATTTTTCTGATTTTTTTTGAGTATTTTTTCCAACATTTTCCAAACATTTTTGAAAATTTTTACAAAAACTTTCAGATTTGTTAAAGTTTATATCTATACTCGTATTTTTCCATATCTCATCAAATCACACACAGGAAACCATCATTTCTCATTATAACCATTGAAAATTTAACAAAGTATGACTATATGAAGCCTTGCATACAAAAAAAAAAAAAAAGAAAAATCCGACCTACCTACCTCAACTTTTTGGACCATGTTACCGGAAAATCAACTTTTTTTTGCCTCATAAGGGGATTGACCTGTGCCCACAGACGAAGCCACGCGTACAGTCATCACCCCATCAGGGCCTATTGTCTATAATATCATGTAAGGCCCATCATGTAAGGTCCATTGGTCATCGCGTGTTCATCACAGCATTCCTGTGCTTTATCTTATTAGTTCTTTAAGGGGTAATTATCACAATAAAATCAATTATCTGTCACAGTTGGCCATCTACTCGACAAGGCTGCATTTCCAGGTCATGATGACCCCAAGGGGTTGATACGCTACTGAAGTGTAGACATGGTGCATGGTTGCAATGGACTCACCATGCTGCATTTGTGCATCATGCATGTATACACGTGGAGACAATGACGTAATACATTATGTGTCACTTGAAGGGTAAGCCTGGATCTCCCCATTGGACTCCCTGCGTTGGACTACACATTAGCAATCATTAGTGTGGGTCGCAAATAGTCCACTGTATGCAGCTGTTAGGATTAGCAAGGACACAGACTATGTAATTCAGCCAGTGTGGCTACTACGTGGTAACACAAAAGTAAAACTAAAGGTTAACAGAGCGCGAAATGTGAGATATGAGAAAAGCCCATTGTACAGAGGTGAAATTCAATTGTGTGACCTGACCATGGAACTGCAGACATGTGCGAGTAAGCGCCTATTACTAGACAAACTATGAGAAGCTTTATGTTTATGTTAACAGTATGAAATGAGTGTAACTGGGATGCCCATCGCCTATTATGTCATCAAGCGATTGATTACTGACACAATTTTTTGATTACATGTGCATTGTTTATTCATGTTGTCTTGTTTGACTATAATGAATATCGAAATATACCATTTTGATCTGTGGCCAATAAAATATTCAAACTCAAACTCATATCTATGCAAATTAGCTACTCTTCCAGTTTGTGCGTCCAAGAGGGTCTTGCCAAAAGCTCATGAGGAAGAACCTCTATGACGAACCTCTGTAAATTTTTTTCAGAAAGCACCGAGGGAAACGTGCACGGCCTAACTTGTTTTAATAGAATTGACAAATAATTTTACGGCAGGATGTACTTTTTGAGTTGTAAAAGCAATGTGCACGTTTTATCTAATGGGGTTTAATAGAACTTATTGGGCATTTTTTTGGGGGTTAATTCTCTTTACCTTTTTGGCAGGTACGTACTATATCTGTTTTTTCTTCTAGCCTCTTTATAAATTTGAAAGACAAAAATAACCAAAAGCAAAAACAAATTACCATAAACTATACATCAAACAAGGAATACAGCCAACTTATATATCACATACCACATAGGGTCCATGATTCACACGTAACCCTAACCTCAGGTGTGTTGATACCCCCTCCCCCTCCCAAAGGGAGACTTGAGACGTGGGAGGACTTGTAATGTTCTCAAGGTCCTAGCAGATCCTAGTTTCCCTCTTTCTCCCAAGAGAGGTATAAAGACCGGGTATAAAGATCAGAGTTTGTTGTCAACATGCTTGGACAGCAAATCATGTGAGACGAAATGGGAATTACATAACAATTACGGCCGTAATGAGCCCCTTTCAGGACGCCTTTTCCATTGACCATTCAGGTTACAAGTATCATTGCACATGCCACTTCCCTACTTATAGAAAAGGAAGCGTATCAGGTTGTCAAGGTATAGTCATAAGGTGTTGTTGACGTCTTGCTATATCCAGTAAACACTCTTATCGCGCTCAATGTATTAAGATGAAATGACATGCTTTGAGCATCTCTATGGGGACCGATTTACTCGTCATCTAGGCCTATATCACAGTGCAGAAGGTATTAGGCGAACTGGCAACATGGACAAATACCTTACTAGAGACCACCCGAGAGGAAAACAATAACACCAAGAAACTAACAAGCAAAATGAACAACAAGAACAATAATTTAAAAAATCCTCTTAGTTAACATGCCTACACCTTCGGACATGAACATGCCATGTTTTAGGCATATTCATGTTGTATACATATCTAATATCCAGGGTCCGGATATGTAACGTGTACTTAAAGGACGGTCTTATTGGGCCAGGTAACGGTAGTTTACGACCGTCTGGATGGAGTGCTATGGAACACATTACTCGGTAGCCTAGGGACCATCCATAAAAAGACGTTACGCTTTTTTTGGGGAACATTTTCTTTTACCCCCCGCCCCCGCACTTCACATTTTTACTATAGAAATGTATACGTGCCATGGACCCCCGCCGCACAAGACGTCATTTATGAATGAACCCCTGTTGGAAACGGTTCAATGGTTCATATATGTATTAACAATAATACTACCGTTAGAGCTTATGGGGTCAATGTTTGTAAAGCAGCATTAATGTGAGGTGAGAGGATTGGACTCTGCTACAACTCCTGTTTAGAATGATAGAGGGGATCTGCATAATAATGCATACTTAGAGATCTTGGGAAATGTACTGAGATGAAAGCATATCCACACAGATTCCTGTGTGAGCAATGGGGACTTTTCTTTGAAATATAGACAAGGAGGTCTCTATTGTCATTAACATATAATTGTAGAAAAGATAGAAAATATTTATATGAGCCTGACTAGGAGCTACGATACTTAGTTAAAGTAAGTCATGCCTAGAACAACTATCAGTATTGCACATGTACATGCTATTGCACAATATGATACATGTAGCAAAAACATTACCTAAATAAGAATACAACCTAGGCTCTTTTTTGTTCAATTTTAAAAAGGGGCACACGATTTTCTGTGTAAAAAAACATGCTAAGAATCCGGGCATTCAAACTCCGGGTGTGAAAGTCCAGGAGGGTGTTGCTCCTATTGTAAAAGGAAGAGCTGGCTAAAAATGCCCTCAGTCCTTTCTTTTCATGTAGCTATAACTTGTCGCTTTTGTTGCTCACAAGTGGTCATTCAAGTACAGTGCTCAAAAAGGGGGTTTTGAGTAGGTACCTAGTTGGGAGAAGTCAGTCAGTATAAAAAACTATAGAGCGCGTGACATGAGTAGGTACCTGGTAGTGCAGCTCTCTCTATTTTAAACAAGGCACATACTCACAGCTCTTTTTACAATAGGAGCAACACCCTCCTGGGAATGTGCGTCTCATTTCGATTAATTGGCTTGGGTGTCTGGAATTTCGATTTGACGCAGCGCCGAAAAGAACTCTTGGGTGTCTACAACATATAGAGGCAACTTCTCCCATCCAGCCTATATACCTTGTACTTATAATAGTCTTTATTTCTTCATTCCCCATTTCTTCATTCAATATGCCCTAAAATATTCAATGTGGGCGCGTTTCCCCAAACCATTCCACACCAGTCCTGTCTTCACAACTCATTAACGTTTTGACCAATGTACTTTTATTTAAGAAAAGAAAAAGGTTGGCAAAGCGCACTTTCTTTTAGCCTTTATTTTTTAGGTCTTGGTGAAAGCAGAAATAATGGTCAAGTGGGGTTGGGGAACTACTTTCTAAAAGTGGAGTGTCCTCTAGTCAGTGCTCGTCAACTCAAATAAGCACCCAACATCTGGACCGCACACATCTAAATAGACTATTAAGTTTTATGGTGCTGTCTATCTTTAAGTCCTTTTTTGAAAGTGTACGTTCTGTTTATTTCCCTTGTGCTTTTACCTAATTTCTTTTTACAAACGTCCTTTTCAAACTATAAATGGTTGACCCCAAACATTGTGTTATGGGAGGTGCAATTGTTGGGTGCACAAAGGTGGTTATGGAGGTCGGAGATTGGTGGTGGGTGCGATTTATTATATCATGTATGTTTTGACTTTGATAAAAAAAGCAACAACAAAAAAAGCCCAACAAAAACAACAACAGAGGGAGTAGACACCCCTTTATATGGAGGCAGAATAATGAAGATATAGATCGGAGGGTGTTAAAGTCACCCACGATTTCTGTTCTTTCAAAGGTGTAGATTTCACAATGTCTAGGGCTTATCTCGAGAAAATCATGCTTCAAATCTATTGTAAATTGATATTATGATACAAAAACTCACCACGTCGAAAAATCTAAAGGAGCGTATTGAGTTTGGGAACCAGACTTGTCCTTTTTTTCTTATCAACAAGATATAATGCAGTGTTTGAACGTGTACTATTAAGAATTAGTATTAGAAAGTTTCATATGACTTACTTTTGAAATAATGATATAATGTAAGTTGAAGGGTTTATATATACCGATACGATATGGGAAGTTGTATAGCCACATAGTATCATGTTTTGCCTTCTGTCAGTTGTCCTTGACCATAATGAGCCATTTCATTGATTTTATTGCTCTCTGACTAGAAATAGAAATATTTCAACCTGTCCACATCAAATGTATTCTGGGGGATACTTACCCACACTAATAAGACTATACTACACGACTAAAACATACTGAAAGATGTAAACCACGTTGTTCATATATTTTCCAATATCCTAAATGATTCATGATGATAATCATAAAGTAAAAACACAACTTACCCCTTTCACTGGTGACTTGAGAGTCCAGATAGACATTGGAGGCTGTGCCCGTCTCCACCGGGGAGGCCTTCCGTGCAGCGGCCGGAGTGACCCCACACCAGGCGGACAGCAGGACCACCAGTAGCAGGAGGGGCATCCTCCAGGCCTTGGAACCCATCCTGGGAGTTGTACAGGTGGTCTGCTCAAGGCCAGGTAGCAATAAGCAGGGCGGGAGGACAGGGGGTCGGCAGTGGTATTGGCAGTAAAGTCCAGGGGAGGCGATTGAACGGCTCAGTTTTTTTATCTCCCTTGGATAAAATTAGATACAAGCAGTTTCTTGGATATATGCAATACTCACTGATGTCTGGTACAGTGTAGTAATACAGAACAGGTTAAAGTTTGGTAGTCTTTGATTTAGGGGTGAGGTGCACTCAGTTCCTTCTCCTTAATGTATACACACATACCCTGTGGCAGTCACTGAAGTTATATTGGATAGGGCCTGTTCAGACCTGAGTGCACCCTTTAACTGCCCTCCAAGTGCTACAGCGTGTGTTCCTGTGGTGTAGGAGTGTAGAAATACCTTCTTGTTCCGATGATGGTGTGACACACGTGTTCCTTGACGTCCGATAAACAAGTCTTGTTTCTTGTCTATTTCTTTTTTTCTTCTTCTCTGTCCTTGAACTGTGATTTATGTACACTCAAACAAGCACCTACGCTCAATGCCACCACAGCAATGCTCTCTCACCCCCTCTAACTCAATCCCTTGTTTCTATAATTGGTTCCAGAAATATCTGGGCATGGTAATAAAGGGACAGATGAACTAGGGGGTAGGTTGGCGTAGGTCTCTATACGGTAGGATATGGAGGAATGGGGCTGGTGGTAATAAAGGACCCTATATATTATAGTGGGGAGCCCTGATCCGCGCCTGGCTTGGCGCTGACGATGGGCTCCCCACCTCCACCTCCTTTATATACACCTGGTGGTTCTTGCTACCACTACCTGAGGCCGCCACTTTCACCCAACTCCAGCCGCACCCATACCTCTACCTACCCTCCATCACATGATCATACATAGTCCAGCATGTCATTGAGAAGAGAGGACCCGTGAGAAAAGTGTCATGTTTCAATTTTATAAACGAGCTGTTTCAGAGAGGAGCATTCATGTCTTATTCATGAGATCAAGACATTAGAGATTAGTTTTTCAACTAGCCTAGGCCTAGATGTCAGGAACTATGTAATTGTAAATATATGCATCCCAGGTAGCAAGGATACATTGGGCCAATGTCGGTTTATATTGGGCCAATGTCGGCTTATATCGGGCCAAGCATGGACAAGCATGGCCCAATGCTCCATTGCTGATTGGGATGGATCTAAATCGTGTATTAAGATCCGCGATACGTGATTATAATAAGAATTGTCCATGTGATTTAAGGCTAAAAAAAGCCAGTTTATCATTAGTTACATTTTACAAGTCATTTCCTATGTGTTCCAGGTTGACCCTTGGATCCCGACAAATACAAAATCGTAATTCTGTATCACTTTTTATGAATCACCCTCCATGGAAACAAATTCAATTCAATGTAAAATCAACAATGAGAGGAAGTGATTGTTAGTTGATCAGTCCTTAATGTTAATTCGATGTTCCGTGCTCATTTTACCTGGCATATTAAGCGCTCACCTCTCCTGGCATGTGTTAATAGGTTTTGTTCAGAGGGTGAATGAGTGACATTCAGGTGGAGAAAATGTAAGGACTGGAAAGACGCTGCTGACGGCTACTATTGGTACTACATTATTTAGATTTAATTTACAATATAAAAGTTAAACCCAAGGTTTTTGTAAGGTTTTTTTACTTACTAAAGCCTACTCACTGACCTGGCACCTTGACATGATATGGCATCAGAAACAAACTCAATTATATCACAGAATTTAATCCCTATAGCATTGGCTGGGCCTGACCCAACCTGCATAAGGACCTTACCTTATTTCACAAAGATTCTGGACCCTGGAGAACCTGAGGCCATTTCACACCTTATTGAAGGAGCTTTATTCGTATTGTGATATAATAATAGTGTTAATACAATTGTTTGTCATGTAGTACGTCAGGTACATTTTATGTTCTGTTTACCATCCTCATGCATGTAATATGAGAAATAATGGGTGTCAAATGACTCATTGTACTGACGTCGCCAAATATCATGATACATTTACAAATAAGGCTGCTTTTATTTTATAACCCTGGAAATAACAGACTGTTTATCAATCAATTTAAAATAGGAGACTGTTTATCAATTTGTACATGTCAAATTGTGAACCACAGGTTTCTGGGCATTTGCCTGTTGCTCTAGGGTGTCGCTATTCCAAGTTGCACGGGATAGTGAAAAGTACGTGAAAACCTTACTACAGATTCAGAGTTGTCTCAGTGAAGACACCTTTTTCTGATAAATCACATATTGTCCCCATAAGAAAACCTATATGTCTTCAATATAGAAAATATCTATTTGAAGGGACTTCCTATTTGATTTTCAGGCGCAGACACGGAGCCTGATGATATTACACTAGACCGGCACGAGCTAATTAGATGTTTAAAACATTCACAGAATAATGCAAATATCATCGTCAATTGGCCACAATGACTTTTGCCTACGTCGTCCATCTAGCCCTAATTAGCTAAGAAGATATTGAGGGAGTGGTGAAGGAAACCTAGATGGCATTAACGACAAACGTGAAATAACATGTGTTCTCCAAACCCTGTACTCAACAAAGGAATGGATGACTTACTTCCATTCTGTAAAGGTGAGTTGAAAATAGGTGAAAAGGCCATAGCATTCCTAACTGGGATACCTTTGGCTATGCAATTTCGTTATAAATACAACCTACAACGTTCTTCCTTCCTGTTTAGCTTGGTGAATATTTTGTGTTAATTAACTTCTATATTAATTAAGAACATCTCATCACCGTCTAACCGTTTACGCCCGCCTTCCAAGCTATGCAGTCTACACATTAACTTTTGGGTTTCAATTATGAAGTCAATACGGACGTGAAACTTTCCACACATTTTGTGCTCCACAGATCCACACTGTTGCAATAAAACACACCCTAGAATTATTGTAGATTCAAAGGGAGGAGCGGAGAGAGATGCAGGTTGGACAATGCACACAAACCTTAATAAAATGCATGCCTCACTGTAACATGCAAACCTATGGATGGAATTATTATTATTATTACTTTATTAAGGTACAATCGTCCCGAGGGGACGGTTTTCCATGTACCTCATGGGATACAGTTACATAATATCTTTGTGAAGGAACATTGGTATACACATAATATATGTCATCCACACTCAATATAAATGATTATATCATGTAATATTATGACAATTATTAGCCAATAGCAAGAAATTCTAGGGTTTTGTATATCACAGTATGTGGGAGAAGGCTGGACAGAAGCATTGGTTGAAAGGGGTTTTTGGGGTTATCACTTTAGGCCTGCTGTAGATGCTGTTTGATGGCGTTTTTAAATCTTGATAGAGTTGGTAGTTTTTGAGTTTCAGCTGGCAGCTTATCCCACAGACAAATCCCTCTGTGGTATGGTCCCCTTTGGTAAAAGGTTGTTTTTGCTCGTCATTTTGCAAATCTAATCTTGAGATCACCCCTAGTTCTTACATTGACTGGCTGCAGTGATTCCCCCATCTTCACCCTTTTCTACATCATAATAAGAAGTTGGCAGTTTCGTTTTACTTGCAGAGTATCAGCTTGGCATCTAGTGTGTAGATCTACTATACTTATGTCTCTGATACGTAAATTTAGGCAAGTACGCAGGGCCTGATTTTGCATGCGTTGTAACTTTATGAGTTCGGCCTGACAAGCGCTTCCTGTATAAAATGAACAGTATTCAACTGTAGGTAGGACCATTGATTTGTACACACGTAAGCTTATCTTTTTACTCATGGCTTTACGCAACTTTGTTAACTTTAATAACTTGTTGCCAAAGTTCTTCTTTATCTTACCCATATGTGGGTTCACACTTAGTTTCTGATCTAGTTCAACCCCTAGGTAATTATATGTTTGACATACTGGTAATGGCACATTATTTAGGCTTATTATGGGGTTGTCCAATCCAGCTAGCTTGTTGCTTGAGCCAAACATCATGATCATGCTTTTGGTAGTATTGACCGTCATGTAATTGTTATTACACCATTTACCAACTCTTACGAGATCTTCCTGTAGCAATCTGCTTGCCTCATCGACTTCAGAGTGAGATGTATATAGGACGATGTCATCAGCATACAGGGTATATTTTGAGTTTAAAATTTGTTCAGGTAGGTCATTAATAAATAGCAGGAATAGCAAGGGACCTAAAATCGATCCCTGTGGTACGCCAAAATGGACTGGTAGTTCAGCTGATCTGGTATTATTGGCTATAGCTGCATGGGACCTGTGGGCTAGATAGTCTGTCAACCATTTCTTCAGAGCTCCATGTATGTTTAACCGGTAAATTTTGTGTAGTAGGGATGGGTGGTGGACACTGTCAAATGCTTTGCAGAAGTCGATGAAACATGCAGTTGTGACCAAGCCGTCATCTCTTGCTATAAACAGGTCCTCTAAGACTCTGAAGACTGCATCAGCTGTCCCTCTTTCAGCTCTAAAACCATATTGTGCCTGGCTTAAGATATTCTCTTCTTCAAGGTATTTAATGAGTACTTTATGAATTAATTTTTCTAACAGTTTGCCAGGGAGAGGGAGCAGCGTGATGGGTCGCCAGTTCTTTATACTATTCAGATTCCCTTTCTTTGGTATGGGGACAAGGAGACCACATGACCATGAGTGAGGAAAAATACCAGTCCTTATGGATGTTTGAAAAATGTAAGTTAGTTCGCGGTATAGCACCGTGAGTGCGTCTTTCAGTACTCTGCTATTAATGTTCTTTAAACCACAAGATTTGTCAATATTTATTTTCCTCACCATTGATAATACGTCCTCCTCAGTAAAGATCTCTCTTGCATTAAGTGGCCCTTCTTCAGGGTACTCAGCATCAGTGATAATGTCGCTTCTAGGCATTTTACTAAACAAATCATGACCAATGTTGGCAAAATAGTGATTTATGTATGCTGCAGTTTCTTCCATTGGGATTACCTCTCCAGTCAATTCATTGGTTAATTGTATGGAGAGATTCTTGCTAACAGGATTCACGAGATTATTTATTTCTCTCCAAAATTTCTGTGGGTCACCTTCACATTGCTCTAAGGTTACTAATACAAAATCATTTTCTGCATTGAGCAGTTGCCGCTGTATTCTATTACGAATAGTCCTAACTTTGTGCAATAGGGCTCTATCTTGTGTGATGCGCATTTCGTTCAGCAATGCATGCCTGTCATTGATGAGTTCTATCGTTTCACCTGTGACCCAGGGTTTTGGCTTCTTTTTAATGGTCACTGTCCGTATAGGACATACTCTATCTAGGTAATCAATTAGGAATTCATATATGAGTAACCACTGTTCATCCGGGTCTTCCGATTGATACAAATCCCCCCAGGGTCTGTTGGTCAATCTATCCCTTAAGTCATCTGGATCGTAGTGACGGTATGATCTCCCAGTAAATGATAACTTGGTATGGACCTCTCTGTCCTTCTTCCTACAGGCATAGACCGTATAGTGGTCAGCAATCAAGCAGCTCAACACTCCTGACCTACTAACAATATTACAATTCGTTATTATATGATCCAGACAGGTTCCACCTGTCATGGTCTGATTTGGCCTGGTAATCTCCTCAATTAGCTGTGATATGCTGAACTCCCTGCATAGATCAAATAACTCTTTAGAGTGGTTATGATTTCTATCTCTAGTATTTATATTCAAATCTCCCATCACCCATAATTCATATTTCACTCTATCAATACTTCTGAGTATTGCACGCATAGTGTCTATGAAAATCACTATGTCCCCTTTAGGGGGTCTATAGATATTTAGGAGCATGATACTCTTATGCTTTGGTTGTTCTATGGTTAGGGCCTGGACTTCTATAGCGGATTCCATTTTCTGTAAATGGTTTACTGCATTACAGTAGGGACTGAGACTATCATCTACGAAAGTAAGCAGACCACCGCCTGTGTGACTATCTCGGTCATTTCTGTAAATGGTTTTTCCAGGCCAGTGGACAAAGGCATTATCACTGCGGTTATCAAGCCAGGATTCGCATATGCATAGAATTTCACAATCAAGACTTAACTTGATGTCTAACATGGTTTTCCTATTTAAACTACGTGCATTACAGCTAGCTAGGACAATACCTTTAAGACTGTTTAGGAACAATTGATTATTGACAAGTTGCTGTCTGCGTATAGCTTCATTCATCTTAAGCTAGGGGGTGCAATCGATGGGTATGGAGTGAACAAACCCCGAGTTATAACACTGGGGGTCAGTTATGTCAGGATGGGAGTCGGAACGCTTCAAATTAAATTTGAAGCGTTCCGACTCCCATCCCAGTTAACAGAGAACTTTATTGAACGTATTAAATTGGTAGATATTAAATGTTTAAACAACTTAAAATGTTATGGTCAGGTTACATTGGGTGAGCGTTTACATAGAATTTACGTGGTTTAACATGTTGCAATGTACCAAAAATTCGTATTACCTCTCTTTCATTCTTTTTTTCATATGTGGACTCAGAATACTTGTGTTGAGACATCAATGGTAGCAAGAGGTCATACTGACTTGCAAAATAAATGCCACATAGGTTCGATTCCTGCCTTGATATCCGAAGGTTATCACAGTGTTGGTTCAAATCCTGGTGTGAGGAGTTTTGAAAAATGTCTATTCTATTTTTCTCATTAGAGAAGGTATGTTCAAACCTAATGTAATTTCATGTTTAATAATGTTATTGGTTTAGATGTATCAAGAGCTTTCATTGGTACCTCCGTAAAATCACTCTGCAATGTATTCAGGATATAACATTTTCATATGATTCTATATAAGACATCCACTTAGAGACTATGTTCATTTTGGTTTATGTACATGTCTGTATTTACTGGGTACAAGGTATTTCGGTACATCTAAAAAGGTGTGTTAGTGCACACGTTGACCATTTCTTACTTAAAATGAATGTTAGTTAAAAGTATAAACCCCCGAAAAAAGAGGTGTAGTTCTGACATTTGGGAAGGAAATCTCCAGACAACAAACATTTTATATTGCATATACCCTGGGAGATAATGCAAATAATTTTATTTAATCCCAGACATGAAAATCACACATATTATAATTTGGGTGTGTCTAAGATCTGCGTATTGATAACTGGCCAGTGGGTGCGTCTCAGAACAATTGGGTGTAGCAGTCTGACACTAACCCATGATTAAATGGGAAAAATGATTTTGATGAGGCAAAATCATAGATGTGTCTATAGTATTCCTTATAACCATAATAGGCCTAAAGCTCTCATCATCCGATTTAATAACAAAATGCACCTGGAAAATGTGTCTGTGATAATTGGTAGTAGTATCGGAGAACGGTCTGGACTGCATATGAGATGGTGCAATTAATCAACCAAATAATCTCTCCACTTTGGTAAAATCTGCCGGAAAAAAAACTGACATGGTTGATCGCATCTAATCAAGTAGTCTTGATTTTCATCTAAATTGAGCAAGGAGGGCAATAAGTATAACTATCAAGTAATCAATTAATATAACCTGATATTATATATATATATATATATATATATATACAACATGTATATATATATATATATATATATATATATATATATATATATATATATATATATATATGATATTAATTAAGCCCTAATTACTGGGTGGTGCCGAAGGTGGACTTGCTCATTAAGGTATTGACTCTCAATTAAGTTAAAGAGAAGAACGTGACTAAATCATAGTTTCATTCCATTTTCTGTATTTCTTCATATTTTTCTTTTGTATTTTTCAAATTGTGCTTCTGTGTTTATCAGGTCTATTCAAATCAAAACAGTTTAGTTGTTAAAACTTTTCACTCAATCAAAGGCTATCGATTTAAGATAAAAATACCATATATAATAATACTTTATTTCTTAACGAGCTCAATTCTACAGGTACAGTCTCTTTTGGTGTCCATGGTTGTAGTTGAGTGAAGATGGCTTGTCTACAACGCCATGTTACCTAGTTATCCAATGCTGCCACCTATAGCCTCGATAGAACACATCATCCTACTTGGCGAAAACGTTAGAATAGGCCTGTTTATTTTGTCTTCATTTTATGCCTTTTTCAGAATAGAAAAAGGCCTAATTTTCACAATTTTGGAGGCAGTTACACTATTAAGTACCGAAGTACCACAAAAATAACTTTTAAGTGTCCTGGCCGCTTATTAGGTCAAACACAGTACATGTAAAGTTAGATGTAAACATAATTTTGATAGGTATATCTTAGTATTGTATTCAAATGAATTTATACGTGACATAGAAAATCATTCCACTGGATTATTCTCAGTTGAATACGATTGAATATTTGACACATCGTGAATGCTTTTTTTGAAGATGCCTTATTCCTAATAATGAACAAGTAATCAATGGATAATTCATGACAAGTGTGTGTTAGTGAAGGATAATTACACGAGGCCGTATGCCGAGTGTAATTAGCCTTTGCTAACTTGACTACTTATTTTATACCACGAAACCAATAAATAATCAATAGAATACCAATAAATTCAAGTTGAAAACAAAAATCCTTCCCGGGGACGCGAAGCCTGCCATAGTGTTTCTACACGATCGGTACACACGGCGAAAAAAGATGCGCCTAGACCGGGACTCGACCCGCGTACCTCTAACGGCTGAGCGCAATGCGCTAACAGCTAGACCACCGCGTCTCCTCCTTCAGCGGCCTTCTCGGCTTGGCTATGTTTGAATGCGTCCCGTGGTTATGGTAGCTGACAGCCCGCAGTCGTCGCCTCCCCGGGCTTTGTATCATATTGAGACGTGGTTCGAACCAAGCATTTCTCGTCAGTCCCTGTGGCACAATGCATAGGGAGTTGGATTTGGGATGTGAGACTGTAGGTTCGAGCCCTGCCCTGGCCTTGAAAATTTCGTGGGTTTTAACATGTAACATATGACATGGAAGGACATGATAGGTGTGCGGGTTATTCATGGATAACGGCACAGCATGCAGGTTATCCATGGATAACCGCACGCCTTAAAAAATTGATGTTACAGCCTACAGGGTGTGCAATATTGAACAAGTAATCAATGGATAACTCATGACGCGTGTGTGTTAGTGAAGGATAATGACACGAGGCCGTAGGCCGAGTGTTATTAGCCTTTGCTAACACACACAAGTGGGTCATTATGTGTTTCTTTAGGTTGCCTGACTGACAGAATCCTTTTCCACAGTATGAACACACATGAGGTTTCTCCCCTGTGTGGGTCCTCATGTGTGTCTTTAGATTACAAGCGAGATTTTTACTATGACTATCACAGCTGCCCAGTTGGCTCAGTAGGTTGAGCACTGGATCTAGTCCAAACACGTCAACACCCTTTTTGCAGGTTGAGATCCTTGCCCACTTTAAAAAGAATGGTACAAAATGATTTTTCATGTTTTGGTGTTCTCATTTCTTTTTAACAAAACAAAGAAAAATGCTTTACAGACAAACTATTAACTGATATACCTGAATGATAGATCCTATCAGTATCAATAAAAGAAAGATCATGGTAGGTGCACCAAGACGGTATGGTGTGTCAGTAGACATCTTTCTTGCAAAATTATACTTACTGATTGCAGGGACTGACGGCCAACTCTTGGGGACCTGTTCTGATATAGACAGCTGCATTATGAAGAATGACATCAGGCAGGCCACACTCAGCGAACTCCTCCCCCCTGAATCAGCTGGTAATGGGAACAAGAAGCTTCAATAGATACCTATACTATTCTTGATGGAAACACAAGCAACCCCACAAGGAACAAGACAAAAACTGGAACTATTACAGTTACAACAAAGAAGATAGACTCTCTTCTCAATGTGTAGGAGAACACTACAGTTGAAACTTAGCCAAAGTCACTTTGAACTTCGTGGTTTATGACTTCCTCAGCCAATAATCTCCACTCCCAGTTGTCCACCGTAGCCAATCTACTTGACATTTTTATTCCAGTGAATATGACCTCTTCTGTGCTTTGTCCCTATGGGAACACAGTTAAATTACAAAACTGTCAAATGGGAAATAGAAAACATCCACATTACAAGATGCACGGAGCACACCTGATGGAAACCAAGTCATGGTGCCATTTGATATTAGAAAGATTTCCTCCCCTTTACAATCCTGATACATCTGCCTGCCTTCCATGCTGAAAATCATAGCAAACAATTTTGGTTCAATGAATTTATAATTATCATTATTGTATTCTGTTGGACTGCATTTGTCCATTGCTTTGAATTGTTAGTGAAAAATTTATTAAATAATCACTTGACTTGTTTAGCAATTTGAAGTGTTGGTAAATTTTACATTTACAAGAATCTTACCTATTAGTTATTGAAAATGCTATTGTCCAGACTGAACTGGCTGATATCTGGGTGAAGAGTAAATTATCATATTCTTTGGCATTCCAAGTTAAGAATGGGTCAACCCAACACTGCAGTAAAAAAACTGATTTAGAAGGGATCCATGATCAGTAATCTATCTGACATTAAACACATAGCTTGTGTTCTTAGTTTTATATCAATGTCTACAAATCATATTTGTTAATTACTGTAGAGTAACATCAACGCCTATCAATCTGTCTCACCATCTTCACTTACCACCATATAGGTAGATGATAAAGGTAATTGGTCTGTACTATCAGCATTACGGGCATTGTAAAAAATAAGAAGCTCCAGGTGGCAGTGCAGGGTTACAAGGAATCTTAGTGAAAATAACGACATCTCTGTGAAAATAACAATAGACATATTTATTTGTGTAATCTTACCACGAGCAAAGTCCCAATCACTGTCAACTCCTGCTTTGCTGTGTTCTACATGAGAGAAAATGCAAATTTATGTTAAGTGAGCAGGAATTGATTATCCTATTGTTATTCAACAGAATTAAGATAAATATGGTAATGGGCCTAGGAAAATAATACAGAGAGAAAGAGAAAGAGGCGGGGTGGCCTCATAGTGGAAGGCAAGCTCTGGGGTATAACCATCCAGATGCTGGTCGACACAGGGGCATCCCTTAACCTGATATCACAAGGGTGGTGGGAACGCCACGGCTTGGGTCGGAACCTCAATGAGACGAAGGAGGTGGTCTATTCGGTGGATGGGCACCCTCTAAAGCTAAGAGGAGAGGTGTGGGCCTGCTTACAACTGGGTGACAGGAGGGTTGAGGCGGCCTTCATTGTGGGCGACACAGGAACAGAGGGTATACTGTGAGCTGCCTTCCTCTGGGAAAGTCACCTCATGGTGGATGTGGCTAAGGGCAGGATCATGAGCATGCAGTTGGCGGTGGTGGGCTCGGGGGAAGAGACATTCCTGGAGGGGACCATCACGGGGCCATGGCAGGAGGGGGAAAACAGCATGATCGAGGGCATGGCTGGTCAGAAAGGGGAGCCTGACTTTCTGGTAGGCAGAAGTCTGGTCCGCCCAGAAAATCGAGAATTCAAAGAGCCGGAGGGCCAGTTGGCACGGTGGTTACCAATGGACGAATTTCCAGTCGGGGTTGTTTAAGGAGATAGTATTTCTGTTGGGGGTGAGACAGACGATTCGGAGGAGGGTAAAGGGCCCGAAGGGAGGGGACCGGGGAGCCAGTCGGAGGATGATGACGCTGCGTCCGTGTTGTTGTCTGAAGGGGAGCCAGAAGACACCGGAGCGGTGTGGGCGATAATAAGGGAGTTACGTATAAGGGAGTGTCCCGGCAATAAAGACCCCCCAAGAGAGCACAAACGATGGCGGAGAAGATGGTGGCATGAGGAGGAGAGGAAAGAATGGCAGGCCGCTGCCTTGGCCCACTGGAGAGGTGAGACTCCTGATGATGACCCACCTTTGGATGAGGAGTACCTGTCTCCTATCAAGAATGACAGCGCCAAGAATGCTGAAAGAAATCAAGAGAGCTGAGTGGGCCAAGCGGAGGAGGGACCCGGAGCAGCAGCACATCATGGCTAAGCATGAAGAACGATGGCGAATCTATGAGATGCTTGAAGAAGCAGAATACGACAACCAAAAGAACGAGGAGAGGGAGAGCCGCCTCAGGGCCGAGGGCCGACTGCCTGGGGAGACACCAAACCCATCGCAATGCGAGGAGAGGTCGGTAAACGGGCATACACTGTCGGGGGCGCCCTCTGCCGGGGGGCCCCTTCCCGCCGTTATCAGGGTTACCATGCCACACGAATGCCGGTGACGTCACCCAAGAGATGTGGGATGCGGGAGGTAATGGTCACAATTGACTATAACATGGCGGAGGACAGACATGTAGTAATGAGGAGGGAAGATAGTGCAAAGGGCGAAAACAGAATTAGGAGGAGGGGACAGCCACCAGATCGGGTTAAGCGGAGTGGGGCCAACCGGGAAGGCCAGAGACGAGAGAGGGGAGGGAGGTCACCCCCGCAATCGTCATGCAGTCAGTCTGACGGCCGGCATCGGCATGGGACGAGTGATGGCCGGGGGAATCGCCACCGAAGACCAACCACCCAGTCCTCAGGGAGATGCGAAGATGGGAGCAGCCGGTGGAGGGAGGAGCGTGGGAACGGAAGTCATCCCAGACCCCGTTCCCACACCGCCAGAGCCAAGGTATGCTGGAGGAGGAAGCAGTGACAACTCTCTCACGGTCTCCCCACCCCATCAAGGAAGGGGAAACCCCAACATCAGAGGCATGCGGGGAGGGCTCCTGGCTGCTGACTGGCCAGAAGTCCAGGAGGGGGAGGACTAAGGACAGCCGCTGAGGGTATATAGAGGGGAACACAACCCCAAATCTTTCAGTCCCTACCATCAAGTGGAGACCGCCTGACCTGATAGCCATGCCTAAAAAAACTGAGGAAGACAAAGTCGTGCCAATGGAGTGGGTGGGGGTGAGGAGATCCCCGAATTCCTATGGGAAATTTGCCGGGCGGAGGGTCGGACATGGACATTCGGCAGAAGTGATGCCATGAAAAGGCACCTCCAAAAACACTCCACTTACCAGGAGGGGTATGAGTGTCCTGCCCCAGATTGTAGTTACCAAGTAGCCAAAGACAACAAAAATGACCTCGTCAGGCACATGGAACGGCAGCACGAGGAGCTGGAAGGATGGGTACCCCCGAAAGAAACCAAACAGCTACACCTTGGGGGAGGGAAAGCAGACAGTGACACTGCCACCTCCCAGCTGTCTTCTACCACCTCCACATCCACGTCCACATCCAAAAGTCGAAAACCATGCCTAAAGCGGGCACCCCCAAGGAGGCCGCTGCTCCGGCCACAGAGACCACCAAGACAGCTGAGCATACGCCGGGGGCTGCCTCCACTGTATCCTCCCTTGTCTCGCCAGGGTTTAGTATAGGTGAGGAGGAGATGGAGGAGGTAGCGGCAGCAAAATATCTGGAGGAGTTGGTTGGCCTGGGGACGCCACCAACAACAGAACAAAAGGAGGGAGTTACGACCCAGAGTAGTATGGGGAAAGGCAGCAAGCGGGGGCTGGAGGAGCCGGTAGGGGACCCCCCAGATAAGAAGGGGGAGGGAAAGCACACAGATCGAGTCTGGGGTGAAAATACAGAGCTACTTACCTTGTTGATTGCAGAGGGACATGTCGATGACGAGCGAGTCTGGCGTTGCAGTCGGAGGACGGCGGCTCGGTGGATGCAGTGGACACTTTGTTGGCTGTTATGGTATATGCTGCATAGGGGACAGCAGCTGTATATTAGTTTGGTACCATCCACAGGGGTGGGGTAGACTAAGTCAGGCAGGTTATAAACCATATTTGCTATATGTCATATTGTATCTATGTATATCAAGTAACGACTAAGACACCCAGGGGCCATGGTGTAGTAAAAGTTTATTCTAAATTGGTAACCCATCTGCAGGAGGGTACTTTTACACTCTTTCCCAGTATGTTGTTAATTAGTTGGGGAGAGTGTGGCATAGACCGAGGCAAAGTCGGTGGATCCCGAAACCATCCTGGCATGGGGGCGGGGGAAGCCGGCGGAGGCGGAGTCACGTCAGCATTGTCTGATTGTTGTTATTCGGAGGAGCGGCACTAAAGTGGGTGCGTAGTTCACGTACCAGCGTCGGGGGAGCTGCAAGTGTATATATACTGAAGGTGTCCCAACGGCAGTCAGTCCGGGTTTGGGGTGCACATATAAGACGCATCGAGACACTTGCCTCCGTTGGAAGATTACAAGCTATATTTACACAAAGTTCTTAGATGGTGTGGCAGAGCAAGCAAGGTAATAATTATCGTTAATTATACTTGCAGGAGTTGTGTGCTCATTTCTTATCCGGAGGGGAAGCTTACGATTAACGCTACAATATTTATATATATATATGAAATATTCGCATGGGCCTTTACCGTGGCCCGATTCCAGCCAATTCCAGGCTGCACTGAGGTTGAAGGAGGCCTGGAACCTCCACAACATGTTGATAGTATACTGATTCCTATATTGGGAACTAGGTGAGTCCGTAACAAAATGGATATGCTTGAGCTCTGGGTTGCCATCTTTCAGTTGAGGGATTAATTTCTGAATGAATGACCACGTGGTTGCAAACTTGTGGTCTGTCACACTTGTTACCCCAACAAATGTATGGCTTTCGATGGACCCGTCCTGCTTCCGTATCTTGACCACCATGGGGTGCAGGGTGACCTGGTCCTTTGAGTAATAAGCGGCTGACACTTCCCGTAGGTAGGAGCAATTCCAGTTCTCTGCATAATCCATTTGGATTATGCAGTGCCCTACGGGAAGTGTCTCCAATAGGGCTTTCATTTGCTCATACTGAATCTTAACTCGAGCGCAATGCTCCCGGAACACTGGAAGGCCTTCTTTTAGGAGCTTAACAAAATCTTCCTTTAGTAGAGTTTTAGACACAAGCTTTGTGTGCGTGACGGTTTTGTTGGCATATTTCTTCTCAACCTTTTCCCACCTCTGGAATGACACTGTAGTATTCTGCATCTCCTCTGCAATCTCCCTCACTTCGCCATCTGTATATGACTCAATGAGTTCACTGGAAGACTTAGGCAATGCTGGCACTGCATCAAGGAGCAAGCCGAGGTTGGCATGCAGCTTGCAAAGGCATACACTCCGTTTTAGGTATTTATTCAGTTTGATTGACTTGCCTGCAGACTGCCTTGCTCGCCTGAATGTAGAAAAGCTTGGCGCCTTAACTGGGTATTCTGTGCAGTATTTTTTGTGTAAGTTTACAAGGGTGTCCGACAAGGCATACATTTTGCCCTTCTTGTTGTTCTTCTTGTCGGGCAACTCATACGCATTGTCTTCTCTCATCAGGAATTCAAGAACTTTCTTAAGTGTCTGCTCTGCTGTTAGCTCCCTGTAATCTGATGTTCTACCCTCCTTGAATATGAGGTCCCTACTCAACTTAATGGTGTCTGCTAAAGGGCCGATCTTGCCGTACACTCGCTCAGTAGCTGGTTCTGCAAACAATGATTTCTTTATCTCAACGGTGCTACTACGCACCTGCTGCTTAGTCACTGTCAGGGGTAGTAACACCTTTACCCTCTCTGGATCTGGGGTGATGTTTAATTCCTGCATTAGTTTCCTTGTTCCTGTTCTCGGTGTCATGGGTGGGGCAGCAGGAGTGGCAGGCGGGGCAGCTGGAGCTGCAGGTGGGTCAGCCGGAGTGGCAGGCTGGGCAGCAGGAGTGACAGGCTGGGCAGCAGGAGTGACAGGCTGGGCAGCCGGAGCTGTAAGCTTCCTCGTTTTCTTGTTCAGCTCTTTCTGGTGGGCTGCTATCTCTGCCTCGGCTGCATTCAGTTCCCGGCTCAGCTTCCAAACCTTGGGCAGCCTTGAGAATGGCATTGCTACGATCATAGGTGTGTTGCTGGAATGAATGTACCCAAAAGGTAAGTATGCTTTATTGTAAAAGTAATATATTGTAGGTAGAGTGCAATACATGGTCGTAGACGTGATCACGCGGTCGTAGACGTGACCACGCAGTCATTTCTTTGGGCATCACCCTCCTTTGATATACAAGTTTATGACTAGGTATGGACTTCTAACGTTACATTTAGATAATAAATTGTTGTTTTAACCTCCCACTCATATACATAGTGAATGTCAAAGATAACAGAGACAAAAAAATTTAAAATATAGATGTTTATTTAAATATATTAAGTATCTCTTTATTATATATTAATCTTTATTATATATCAATCTTTATTATATATTAATCTTTTCAGAAGTGTATAGATAATATGATAGGAAAATAATGGTCAGTCCCTGCCGTTATGTACATATGTAATCACATCTTAAGAGAAACTGAAAAAGCTACAATCTTTGTACACACATGTTCATAAATATAGATGTTTTAGTTAAATATTAGAGGTTAGAATTTATAAATAAAAAAAAGTTAAGGTGTTTTTTTAAGGCCAATAACAGCAAGAAATGATGAACGCGGTGATTTAGTAGGGCTGGACTGTAAGACTGGTACGCTCTCGCCTTTCCTACGGTGGCTCAACTTGCTGAAAGGAAAATTAAATTAATATAAATTTTAACACAACATAGAGAAATATTATTTTAATCAGGTTAATATCACAGAATTTAAATAACAGAAATGGTTTAATCATATTGTTAAAAAACTGTTGTAAGTGACATTGACAAATACTCACCGAGCTTTGGGAGCAGGAGCAGTAGCTGGAGTAGTGGCGGAAGTAGTGGCGCTAGGGCCGACAGACTCCAGCTTCTTCCGCTTCTTCTCTGGAAGGGGAGCACTAGGTTTGGGCTTATCATCCTGGAGCCTTCCTGACCTTTTGCCTGGGCCCTTGCCTTTGGACGATGGTCCCGCGACAGGCGATGCGGTAGCACCTTGGGCATCTGGTACGGCAGCTGGTGGGGCATCCTCCTCAGGTACCTCTTCAACTGGGTCTGCTGCTGCAGCTGCAGCTGCGCCACCTGGAATGATTTTACTATATTCATCATTTCCATATAGATTGATACGCGGTCGTAGACGTGACCACTCAGTAGTTTCTTTGGGCATTACCCACCCTTGGTCATTAGTCTACATAGGGAAGATTTATAAATTTATTCATTTAATTACTTACCTTCAGGCTTATCCTTGGCCTTTGCCCGCAACTCCCTCTTTGTCTTGGCTTTCATGGCCCGCCTCCTTGCTGCCTTATTCTCGGGCATGTCGCTTATCTTTGAGCGTTTCGCATTTGTCTTCTGCAAAATGGAACATATATATGTATATATGGATATAGATTTAGTGTATGCTCAGCTATTACACAACCCACACCCACATGTTAATAGCCTATACTATTTACATTATGTAAAATAATATATGCTCACATCTTGAGAGATCTTGCGCCTTGCCTGGTACTCAGGCTTTCCTGCGTTGTCATGATAAATGGCACGCTGCCGCTCCCTCTCCTCCTCGGCCTTAGCCTCAGTAAGGGGCCTACTTAGTGGCATTCTGTGGATAACAAATAATTTATATATATTACATTTTCCCATGAAACACATATCACAGTATGGCTAGACCTCACCTCTAGATAGGCATCAGCAGTATATATATTACTGAGCGCGTGGTCACGTCTACGACCCGCAAGCGTGGTCACGTCTATGATCCGCACTGAGCAGCCCTAGCCTATATTTAACTACCTATTGGTACACAAATCGTCTTTCTGTGGAAGGGGGCCCACAGTCTAGATTTGTATAATTCATATAGGGCCTTATGTATCATTATATGGGGTAATTACATGTCTTATATGATTTATAGCATATTTACACCTAAAGTACCTACATCAAGTCTCCCAAAATGAGAGGGGAAGGGTGTTCTGTATACTATTCCACGTAAAAACATGTAAGGCCACCTGTTTGATACCAATTGTTCCACAAATTAGCTTTTATAAGTACTTTAAAACCAATATACCATAGCCATGTACGAATACGTGGTCACGTCTACGACCTCATCCTCCGCTGGTTTGTACTATAGAAATGCTACAGAAAACATGATGGATACCAGCAAAACCAATTTTGAATCGATCCGGTACGTAAACAGACTGCCTTTATACACTTTTAAGCAGTTAAACCATCAAAATAACCTCACCAGTGTCTTCTTAAGGATATATTCCACTAATTTGGCAAATATTTTCATCAGTTTTAGGCTAAAAATATGTAAAAATCATCTTTTTCTCACCTGGTCTCTGCAGAGGACGAACGCCGACACCGTTTGACGCACGCTCGATACTCTAGGCGGCACCCCGGGCGAACAGCATATTAGTTCCTCAGTTTCCCGCCAGGTAGTAGACGTGACCACGGTCGTAGATGTGACCACGCCAATGGTTTTCTTATGATACCTCTGGTTCTATGCAGAATCTATTAACCAAACTTACAGGGCTTATTGCTGCCATATAGAGGTATAAGGCCCACATAATAAGGATAGTTGAAAATAAAAAGCCTACATGTAATGGCAGCATGTATGGTCATAGACGTGACCACGCGTAAACTACCCCAAAATCAAATCATAGCCTCTGGGTCGTACAGTTCTATGGCTAGGTTCAATTTTTCTTGTATGCTCTATAGGTATATGTAAGGTCTGTACATTGTTAAATACATTAGTCCATGTCTTTCCTAGGGTAAGGAGACCTGAAAAAGGTCGTAGACGTGACCACTCGACGATTACACAAAAGGTTTTTTGCATCCAGTCACTACAAAAAGATAATGCAAAGACCCCCAATTATTACCAAAAAATTCTCTACCCTAGGGTATGTGTCCCAGATGAAATGAATAAGGATTTGGCCCTTTAATTCTTTTTTGTAGCAATGGAAAAAAATTAGTTCCTCATTTTTACCCAAAAACCACCCTTTTTGGCTGTTCTGACCCCTACAGCTCACTTATTATGCCTCACAGATACATAGAACCATGGTTCCCCTCGAAGCTCTAAGCCTTAGGGACCAGAATGCATGAAAAACACAACTACATTTCTTATTTTGAAGAATTTATTGACTGAGAGGCAAAGGCAACCTAGTTGACGACGATCCATGGCTATTGGTCACATGGTTAATAAGCTGTACACATCTTTAAAAATATACAATTCACAAAACAGAATTATTTTAGTAACCTGTTATATGCCTACAGTTCATATCCAAATCTGGATAAACACCACTCTAAGCTACTATGTACATTTATGCTGCCGCATTTTAAAAATGACGTTTTCCCTCTGGATTTCAACAAGCTATAATGATATTACATATTTAGCATGCACACAGACGACCTTGCAGGGATTCTTTTCCTACCAATATGGATACTTTAAGTACTGCACTGAGCAGTGCATATTCCTGTCTTGCTTGCAAAAGAAATGACCTTTTGCTCTGTATGCTTCTCTGGAGAGTTATTTGCAAAAAACGCATTCAACGCGAAAAGGGTATGCTTTGCTGACGTTCTTACACATTCATTTTCTGGATCTGGGCATTAAACAAAGTCGTTTTGAACCTTGTCATACTATTCTCATCTAAAGTATGAACAAGGCTGTGATTACTTCACCAAAAAATGTAGGGGGCCTCAGCACATATTGGTGTCAAAAGCATGTGATTATTACAGAAAGGTCAATAAATAAATATATCTATAACATTCAGATCGTTGCTTTTCTGTATAGATAGATTGTGGCAATAGTTTTAGTAGGTTACAATGATAAAGAGGGGTACATTCCAGGTGCAAACGATAAGTAATTAGGCGTTGCTTCCTTTCATGAAAGTAGTTCTGGAGGGCATTTCCCAAGATGGTACGATTGCACACTACTATTTGAAAGCCTCAAAACTCGAGTGGTTGATCGGAGGCAGTGCCCTACCACTGCCTGGTACAATCAGCACTTCATGTACATGCACTTGCATATAGGGGTCTGGTCATACCATCTTGAGAAATGCATTCCTGGCATTCTGAGACAACAATTGTAAAGGCTCCACTAGCGTGACTGCTGCGCCCTCTGCAAAACTGCAAGATCCACTCGCACACATCAATGGTGCGACCCTGATGCAAGCTTACCATGGTATTGACACGAAGCTGATGCAGAATGTAAATAAAAACAAATTGAATACTGGATAGAAAGGTGCCCAAATTGGTACATATACCTGTGTGTCGTTAGTACTCATATATTATGTGGATTTATTAATTACGTCTTTATAAAATCATCCGAATGAAAAGCTGCTGAATATGATACATGTAAAACATAATTTGACACAAGCTTCTTTGAAAGTTTATCCCTGAGGCAATGTAATGAACCTTGAGACGTTGTACCATCCTAAAGCCAAATCTCTAAAAGGGATTGAGGAATGCACAAATTATCCATATTTTGTAAGTTATCAGTAGTAATTGTGAATAACGTTATAACAGTGACTTGGCTTAGACATTGTATGATTGTATATAAAAGCCTTGATATGATGCGTTATAATGGAAGATTACCTAGTGCCTTTGCCAAATGATAACATCCCTCCATTATGCTTATAGAGTGTGGTGGTCAAGAGACGTTAAAGCCCTTACGGACCAATTAGTTGCTTGTGCTGGGTTACAATGAATGTAAACGAATCGAATATTGCATTTTTGTAATCGCTTTGTTTATCATTTGATTTCTTATTCTGTTTTTTAGGATCATGTAAAACTACATTCCTATTACTGGTCATATGAATATATACACATTGTTAATTAGAAAACATGACCTTGACGGAATAAAGATAAGATGTTAAAAAAAGCCACACAGTGTATACTAATAATAAGATCCAGCCGACGTTTTCAAAGCATCGCAACTATATTCAGCCTCTGAAATTGTGTTTTCAACTTTGTAATCACACATGGAACAGAGATTAGTGGTGGTCAGAGCTGAGCCCCTGAGTGCATGCTGACTACACCTTTAAGTACAGATTATCTTCGATAAGATTGACTATGTGTCCTAACTGTCCTCGAGTTTCGGCCTGTGTTAAACTGTCAGGATTTAACTGGAAACCTGCTGAGTGTTCTTGTAGTTCTTCAAAAGAGTTGATGACAAATGGGAAAACACTACACTACCACCCCCCTTATCACAAGGACCACAGCAGTTGCCAGAATCACCCAACAGGGGGCAGTATGGTGGTAGGCTGCATTACCTTGGCCATTGATGACAACAGTGTTGGGTTCACATTTCTGGGGTTCCTTGGGCTGTTCACATTTCGCTGGTTCTTTTGCTTCACATGTGTGCTCTGGTGGTTTGAATTTTGGTCCATAGTCCATCCTCCTATTCATGGTGATGTTAACAATGGTCACTTTGCCCTCCTCCACGACAATGTCCTTATAGTTATCTTCATATGCTGTAGCAGTAACCTGAGTTGGATAAAAGATGGAATGAGTCAGAAAGATATCTTTGAAAAATGGGTCATCCGATTCATTTCATCAATTGATCAATGTATTTTTTTCTTTTGGTGATATATTATGAATTGCAACAATCTTTACTTTTTAATCCAGGAAGAGGTATCCAACCTTAGTGAGAAAGGAGCAAGTTTCCTGGATTTGATTTTGTATTTCATTTATTGATCAATAAAATTTCTTTCTTTTGTTGGGTATATGCAAATTGCATTTATTCATTTTCATCTCGGAAGCGATTCCCAACATGAGTGAAAACAATTTTCAAAATGTTTCTGTGTATTTCTGATTTTTCAAAACACTACAAACATTAAATTAACATATAGTTTAGTCAACTTTAGGCCTACTTATACAGTGAAATACTATTTCAAAGTGATTGTTGTAACTTATGTTATATGTAAGAAGCACTGTGGACATTTACCATGAGTGTGTAGCGTCCTGGTAGAAGTAGACGCCAGAATTCACCATTTGGGGTTGTTCTGACCACAAAGAACTCCCTGCCTACAATCCGCACCTCAGCGTTCTTCATCTCCAGCTCCATAGTGTCCCTTATTGTGCCCTTGACACCTGTAAGACAAATGTGTCTTAGTCAATGACAAGGTGGATAGATTTTAGATGAATAAAATAACCTCCTCCATCCACTGCTAATCATTAGTTATGGCTCTAATCAATCTCAGGCAGCAATGGTTGCACCTACTGAACAATGCAGGAGATCCCAATAGCATTACAGGCCATGTAGAAGTACCGGGTGATTAAGGGTGGTGTAGATCTATGCTAGGTAGTTTTGAAAGGTACATCGATATAATGACTGGGTTTACCAGTTACAGATTAATAATCGACATAATACTAAACATACAGATCAATACTAGACATAGAGTACACCTTATAAACACAGAAACATACATCACAGAAACAACAGTCAATACAATTGACCAAATGGGTAGTGCTATTGTTCAGCAGTATTAATACTAATGGTCAATCGCATACATGACTTATAGGATAAGGTGACTGCAGAATCATTTTGTGTTTTACATCAGATAAGTACATCAGTGCTGTATGGTCAACATGATGCACGAATGTAGCCCTGACAAGTTACTCATCAGGGCTCCATTCAAGCATCATGAAGACCAATGGGCATGATCATAAATTTAATGCATTCGTGGCCCTTAAGGAGGTATTTACCCATGTGCGCCTGGAACAGGTAGTTGATGAGTGCATCCTTGTTCTCCACCCAGGCAGTGGGGAGGTAACTGACAGGAGCAAACTTACAGCAGTGTACCTCCAGTGTCAGCTCCATACATCCTGAGAAGATGTAGTTATAGTCCTGCATACCTCCTGCAGACAATGGTATTTTTGGTGGTGTCAGGCAAGTTTTAAAAAGGGATTTGGGTACAAGAGCTAATAAAAATGCCATTTATTTTTATGTTGTAAAAAGTTTGTTGAACATTGAAAAAAGTTAGTAAAGAAAACGTTTTGAATCTTTTTGTTAACTATCTTTTTATGTGAAAGTTATATTCTTAATCTTGTAATAAAAAAAAATTGTTGGGGGGAGTGAGTTATTACTACCCATATTTGTGCACAGTTACTACATTGTAGTATTCATAACATAAGCTGGGGCTCCACTAAACGCCTCATTTCTTTGAAAATTCGTTTGTTCTCTCTGTTTTATTGACACACAGCTTTGATCCAGCAATGCACTTCATAATATCAACTAAAACACACAGAACAATGGATTTAGCGTTTTGCAGACACCAGTGTCTGGTAGTGGACACCAGTGTCTGGTAGTGGAGGTCCGGCATAGAGCTGCAGTTGGATGCTATTAGAGGTCATGATGATCAGGACAAGCGTTTTTGCACCACGGGGAGTTTGAAATGGAAAGCTCATTTGTCAAACCTATGGCAGTGCCATATTGCACTGTATCCACCTTAAACTTTGGGGTCATCCACAAATGACGTCATGCTGGAGGGGCGGCGGTCAGACCTGGCATGACGGGAGAAATTTTTCATATACCTTGAGCATTGCAAAATTGGCAAAAAAAGAAAAAATATGACGAGGGGAGGGAGGTCAAAAATGGTCAAATTCGGCATGACATCATTTATGGATGGCCCCTTTGGTGCACATACCTATGATGGGATACCAAAGTGCCCCGTTGATAATGCCTTCAGGGAAGGCCCCTGCGTAGCTCGACATAGGACAGCCTTCACCCTTATACATATGGGAATGACTGTAGGAGTAGACTCTGGACAGGTGTTTGAACACATCATCATCTACACTAGCAGAGTAGTTAGACGCCTGGTGAACTGTGGTTGCTGAAATTGAATTAAGGAAGAAGTGGGTTAAAATGGAAGGACATTGAAGGAGAATACCCAGATATGAGCAGATATAAGGTAATATACAATACTGCACTTGGTGATATAAGCCTAAAAATGAATATGCTGAGTCCTCAGAGGTCAATTCTCATGTCTGTGTTATTAGACCTTTGAAATACAAGATGGTGGCCATTTTTCAAGATGGTCATCCAAATAAGAACTCAAAACCTGTTTCTTGGATAGCAATAGATATAGTTCTTCAATTACTCTGATCCTGGTGTCAATTTCTATGTTTCCAAGTCTGCTGAGGCTGACTTTATTTAGCTTATGATAACTTAAGTTAGTGTGCAAATAGGGGTTCGACATATATTTTACTACTAATAGACTCAATTGGAATTTGTGTTTTTGTCATAAGCTTGAATTGTGTAGACTGTGTCATACTAGTGATTGTGCATGATCAAGTTGTCATATGAGAAATATCATAAGACTAGTGGTATATAGTGTAAATATATTAAGCTCTCATAAAATAGTGTTATTTCCAGTTGTCACTGGTTTAATCAGCTTTAGGCAACATGTAAGAAATATCAATCATACAGTAATTAGTATGTAGGTAATTTGTACATACAGTAAATATACAGTAAGTTATAAGGTATAATGTTCTGTTCCACTCCACCTGTGAGGTAATAATAATACAATGTCCAGCATAGTTCTAGGTGGGTTCCCACACCTAACTCCTGGCCTGCTGCTTAGAGGAATAATGTGATAATGAATCACTTTACCCTCTGGTGGAAGTCTTGAGGAAGATACCCCCTGGCCACTAATGATAGAAACCAATGCCTGTCTAGCATAGTTTCACCATAGTGCAGTGGTATAGCAGGTAGCAGGAGATGACTGGAGATGTTACCTCTAGAGCGGTTCTTGGTGTTCTGTCTTCCTGGAGGTGCAGACAGGCTATTTGTAGCAAATCTTGGAAAAGCACCTCCAGACTGACTGCGGCCAGTAGCATCTGCCTAACTCTACAATTGTTAGAGGGGAGCCTTTCATGTGTCACTGAGTGCACAAAGGACCCCCATGGGCGCCGCTGTGTCCCCCATTGTCTTGGTCGGTTCTGTAACTTCAAACCCTCATAACTCGGTTGTTTACGCAGCTACAGCTGCCATTTTGCGCATGCGCGGAGTTGAATATGCCAAGTTTGAACTGCCCGCTGGATAGGCGCGTAACTCCTGCCAGTTTGTCTGTAGTGCACTCGGAGCTCCATTCAGTCTCCATAGCATAACTTCCTTAATAATGGGAGTTCCGCCTTGATCTTGGGCTCATTCTGACCGTCTAATTATGGGCTTTCCATAAATGCTTTGATATTTGACCTAGCTTGCTCAGGAGCGTCGCTAGAGCGACCGGACGGTTATGGCGTCGTGCTTATGTAACCTATTGTTCAGTTATTAGAGTGCTCAGACACTCATGACGGCGTCAGTGGTGCTCAGGCACCCGTGACGGCCGGTTGCATTCACTTACAACTTATTAGTTTGTGCACTGGACCATGAGGTCGCACACTGAGACCCTCATTTTTATTATATTGTGCAGTGAACCATTAGGTCGGAGCCTTTGATGTCAGAGAGTGTGTTTGTAACTGACCTGGCTGGTGTGCAGTGGGGCATGAACGCTCTTATACAAAGTTTGAGCGCTCTTATAGCTCTTAGAACCAACCTATGTATTAATTTCATAGATATCCTTTGATTAATACAAAATATGTTACAATTTATGGAATAATAAAATGGTATATCATAGAATACTCCCTCTCCCCCGAGAGAATGCGAAACTCCGTCATTTCGCCGAGGGAATGTACAATTTATACAATTTTTACCTTATTTTGGAGTTATATACTGTTTGTAAGAGGATTTGAAGTGATGGGGAGTGCTTCAAATGCAATTTTTGTGGTAGAGCTTTGTCAGTATAAACAATTTTCTCCTGGGTATAAGTACATTTCCGAGTTTCTATATCTTACCATACCTGAGCTTATTTGCTTATGTAACATCAATTTTGGGTACAATTTTCCATTTTTATGTACAACATACAATTTGGCAAATAGTGTGCGATTTTGGCATTCAATGTTCAATTTAGCGTGCAAATTGAACATAAATGACAATTTTAGTGTGCAAATTTACAATTTCGCGTGTAATTGCGTTCAATTGACAATTTCAGTATGCAAATATATAATTTTTGCGTACATTTGGCAATTTAAGTGTGCAAATATATAATTTTCGCGTATATTTGGCAATTTTAGTGTGCAAATATATAATTTCGCGTACATTTGGCAATTTTAGTGTGCAAATATACAATTTCACGTACATTTGGCAATTTTAGTGTGCAAATATATAATTTCGCGTACATTTGGCAATTTTAGTATGCAAATATATAATTTCGCGTGCATTTGGCAATTTTTGGTGTACAAATATATAATTTTTTGCGTACATTTGACAGTTTTAGTATGCCAATATATAATTTTGCGTGCATTTGGCAATTTTTGGTGTACAAATATATAATTTCTTGCGTACAGCTTGGATACACATAGAAATGTTGATTTCTAAAAAAAAATCTGATTTCAGTGTATGAATTGGGTACAGACATACAGTATAATGTGCAACATACAATTCAAGTGTGTAAATTGGGTACAAACTTACAATCTAGTGTGCAAACATACAATTTTAGTGTGCAAATTGGGTACAAGCGTACAATCTGGTGTGCACTATACAATTTTATGTGCAAATTAGGTACAAATGTACAATCTAGTTTACATTCTACAATTTTTTTTTTTATTTGGGATTTGAGACAAATTTTTCCGAGGACCGGAAAAACAAAGTACTTTATGTACAATAGGTTGTTTGTCTCTGAGTTACTCTTTGATTTTGCTATATGGGTGTATTAATTGGCAATTTCGGCAGTGGGCCGCTGCTTAATTGACTTTTCCCTAGCCTTCTTGAGTATGTGTCCCTGAAAGAGATTATTTGGTGAGTATCTTAAGTAAACATTTTTCATGTCAACAATTTTTCTCAAAAAAATTTTTTTTTTCATTCATTTTTCAACAATTTTCTTGGATACCTAAAGTGTGTTACTTTAAGTAAATCTTGGCATAGTATACAAGTGCTAGTGGGTACAAAAACTGTCTTAGTTATCTACCTGCATTCATGTATATTTGTGTTGGATTTGTACAATTTACAATTTTTAAATTGCAATTTCGCGCGTATATGCGCACATTAATCATCGATTTTGTGAGAATACCATAGATTTTCATATTATACATCAACAAGTGGCTGTGTATTTTTTTTTCTAAAAATTTTTTTCTAATACTTTGATAATTTCATTGACAGTGGAGGTGTGTCAGGAGTGAGATGTGAGTCTCCTCCCTGATGTGCTCATGCAGTGGTGGCACTTGAGGTGTTAGGTATGTGTCTGTGGCATGTGTCTGTGGCAGTGCCTAGCTTGGTGTCAGTGGACAGTTCAGGGTGGGGGGGGGGTGTGTGTGTGTCCATTTAAGGAGTGGGTGGCTGGTATTGGAGTATCATTTCCTCTCTGGAAACCTCTGCTGTCACACCATGGCCCACCTTCAAACTATCTTTGCTTTGCCTGTCTCCCAGGTGATGGTGGTGGGGAGTCCGGCTAGGGCTCTGGTGGAGGCCAACCAGACCATACATTATGGTTACATAGTGAGGAATTGTAGAGAGATCAGTGAGCATGGAGATGTGTTGGTGGACATGTATTCCTGCCAATATTTCTTGGGCTCAGCCTTGCGTCGGGGGGCCACTGTGGCCCTTTTGGCTAGGGCCTTGAGTAATCTAGGGTTCTGGCCCATGGACTCGAACTTCGGACCGCGGGAGCGAGTCTTGTGGGATTATTTGTTG
The DNA here is from genome assembly GCA_949317995.1 of Acholoe squamosa. NCBI lineage: Eukaryota > Metazoa > Annelida > Polychaeta > Phyllodocida > Polynoidae > Acholoe > Acholoe squamosa. The sequence continues at coordinate 15,366,237 of OX439042.1, forward strand.
GCCGTGTCCTTCATCGATCTCGCGGCATCCGGGGATCCATCCATGGCCGCCGAGTATGGACTGGGGATAATGGGGGCCCGGCTCGTTGAGTGGGAACAGGATCACGGCCATATGTATGGCTCGGACTCGGACTCGGACTCTCCAATCGATGTTGAACCCGAGGATCTGTGGTAGGATCCCGACTGACTGAAACCTAGGGTGTAAAAACCCGCCATCCCAAAGGCCCTTTTCAGGGCCGGCAAATTGTCCGAAAAGTTCTGAATACTGTCTCTGATATGTTGTCTCCTGGTGGTGGACTGGGGGCAGTCTAGGCTGTGGGCAGTCTAGGCTGTTTCCACAGTCACCGGGGAGGGCTGGTGGTTTAGAAAATTAGCAATAGTCTGCATGTTTGACCTTGCGGTCTCCTCCTGTTGATTGTCAATAATTATATCTGTTGTATTTTCCAGTGCTGTCATGGTCACCGGGCTGGTGCCACAATCATTCTGGAGAAGCATGGAGTAGTACAGTCCTTTGTTTTTAAGGGCTGGTATGGTACTGAACCTAGTGCGCCAAGGTAGGTGTATCACCTGAGGGAGGTGATAAGCAAATTCTCCTCTCTGTGTTGTTATAACTGCTGGTCCATTCCAGGTAAATATAGCCTTAGGTAGTGGGAAGGTTTTAACCACTATATCCTTATAGGTCGGGGCAGCTGCTGATTTAATCTCATCAAATTCATGTGGTATTGGCCTCAGGGGTAGCGCGAAGTTCGAGTCTCCACAATATATTTTAAAATATATTGTGGGATTTGTGCGCTTGGCCACATTTTTCTTGCCACAGTGTGTCTGTGCAAATTTCTTAAGGTACTTCATTATTCTGTAGGCTGAGTAGATGGTCAGGGTGAATAATATAGCAATTATCAGGGTGTGAGTTTCCTGAATTGTGAGAACAGGGGTGTGGGTTTCCTCTGTAGGGGTTAATTTGGTAGGATTCTTATCTGGGAGCAATTTGTGTAGGGGCAGCTCGGTGACTAGTCTGAATGCTTTGGCTGTAGGCAGGTAGGCTACAGTCCCTCCTAGTCTGTACAGTTTGAGTAGTATGTATACTATGAAAATGTGAGCTGATATCCCTAGGATGAGTGCTAAGCTTTGGAAGATTGGATGCTCTGTAACTCGACGTAGGTATGATTCCTCGTAGCGCGTTTCCATTTCCTTATTAAGGTTGGAGGCATCTTTTAATAATGTTTTGGCAAAGGGCTCTAAATTTAGTTGAGTAATATCATCCATGATCGGATTTTCCTGTAGTTTTTCTAAGGTTCTAGAAAGGTTTACTACTGGGAAATTTGGAAGATTCTCTCTTTCATCTGGTTTGGTTTCAGAAATTTGGTTAAGTGCTGCCATGAATGGTAAATTAATTGTCTTGAGAATGTAATGAAATGATAAGGTTGAGTTACAGGGCAACCTTGTGTTTGGAAGAGAAAATTCTCCTACACTGATTGTGCACCCATAGGGTACACCTATGATTGAGTAGGACTGGGCTTTTCGAGTTTCAGACGTTTTACCATGGCAGTTGATAAAGTAATGGGGTTCATTAGTAGTGACCAGATACTCATCTTCAGAAATGGAAATAGCATGGGTGGTAGGTGCTTGCAGTGGTGAAACTGTAAACTTGCAATGTTCCTTAATCTGTTGAGCCTGGTTAGTAAAAATGGCTACAGGGCATGTAGGCCTGTGCTTATAAATTCTACCATTTACATCTCTGCATACCTTTACTGTAGTACCTTCACATGCCTGCATATCTGCTGAGTCCAATTCGATGAATAATGATTCGTCGTAAGATACTGCTAGAAACTCAGTTGTGGTTTGTAATTTGGTGACTCCTCTGGTGGGGGTCTCCTGTGTGTCTATAGGCATGGGTGATGTAATCATTTGGTACAGTTTGAAGGTCGAGGTGGTAGATTGAATTATAATGTCCAGATGAATATATATATGGTGAGCTGAGTACGTGTATGAGGTCAGCTTCTGTGAATAATAGAAATCTAAGTCATTAATCGCGACTTGTGCTCCAGGGTGTGTAATCCTAAGTTTGCTATTAATGTCAATTAAGTATCTAGCAAGGTCTGAGGGTGGTACTATATCAGGGGTTAGGATCCCTGATGATAGCATCCTCAGGGCTGCGTTAGTCCTTTGCAGTGATTGAACTGTATTCATTCTTGCTGCTATGATAATTAATGCATCATTTAATACTTGCATCTTTTCCCTTTGAGTTTTCTCGTGCCTTGAATATGAGTCAAGTGACCTGGACATGTTAGAGGCCCACAGGTTGACGGTGTCACCTATGGTGTTGATTGTGCTGTCCAGTACCTTCTTATCTTGGATGTATGCTTTAACAAACTTATCTTGTCTGTCTGTGATCTTCTCAATGAGACTAGCTGCTTCCTGATCTTGTTTAGCAAATTTCCTTAGTATTTCATCTATGTTCTTGAGCTGTCCCATTACTTGGTTTACATCTTCTACTGTGGCTAGACCTAGCACACCGCGAAACAGGGGTGCTAGAAAACCCAGTATGGCCTCTCTTTTGGCCTTGTCCAATGTGTTTATGGGGTTGGATAGGAACAATTTGATGGAGGCTAATGTTTCATTTATCTCCTTGTCTGCAATTTCCAGCAAGGTGTCAAGCTCTTTGGCTTGTTGGATAATTTGACCAGAGGTATGATCTTGTAGAGTAGGAGTGGTCAAATGGAGTATTCTATCCCTTATGGATCCTTGGGTAATGGGTGCCCGAGGTATCTTGTAGGGGATAGCTAACAAAAGTGTTGTGGTTGTATGTCCATTGACCAATGGTTGAGGGCTAGGTTTAAATACTACTCCTATGTTTTGTCTCACCACAGGTGTATAACCACTTAAGTGGTCTATAGTATATAATAACAGCATAGTTAGCAGTATGGGTGAAACTCTCAGTCTCCCCATGGTGCTTGTGTAAAGCAAGTTTGCTGTTTAAAGTCTTGTCAAATTTGTAGTGATTTGGTGCTGGTAAAGTCTAAGTGTATGGTGTAACACTTTAAATGAAGTGGTTCGAACTGTACCTTTGCAAGATTGAGCTGTCTTGGCAATATGTCCGGTGAGTCTATAGAGATTGACCAGTAAATGGTAAGGTCAGGTTGAAGGTGAAGTAGGTGTGTTCTTTATCCTAGTGCAGTCTCTCCTAATGGAGAAGTGGGCTGGCTAATTCCCAAGTGGGGTCCTGTAGACTTGTGTTCCAGACTGCAGCTGGATGAAGACTGATGGTGGGCTATGGTCCACAGTGCTTCTTATGTAGCCTACCCTACCCACATCCATTGTGGGCCTGGTATTGTTTCTCTGGAGTCATGTACCTAATCTCCAGTGTCTGCAACTGTGGGGTTCTATTGTGTAATCTGTGTACTGGTAATTAGCTCCTCCTGTCATCCAGGACAGCCATTCATGACCGTCTAGACAGTTGTCTGAGTGTAGCTTATAAGGTCAATCGATCTCTATAGACTGCTGTGTTGGCATAGCGCGCTCTTTCATGTGGGGATTAGGCTTTAGACACTCCATTGTCTTACCCTTACTCTTCTTAGACTTCATGTCTGCTTTACTTGGAGGGTCCCAGTCTTTGACCATTCAGAGGCAATAACCTAGTAATTCATTATCAGTCACACATGTCTTATGTGTGGATGAAGAGAATTTGTAATACATTTTGAAAATCTTATGTTCTTTTGGTATCTCAATTTGTTTCTAATTTCTTGAAACTGCACCACACCTAGATGTTTTTCTTAGTATGTGGTGTGCAGGCCTAGGCTTGATAGGGCCTATGCCTGTGGTTTCTTTTGTAAGGGTGATATCATTTTTGTTCCTTACAATTTTGTTGTAGTATTTGGCTTCATGTGGAATAAGCCTGTGTGCAAATTCATTATTTCTGACAGCCACAACCTTTTTCAGTCTGTCTATGTGCACTGGTCTGGCCACCAATAGATTGGTGTCCAAGTTTTTGAGTTTGGCACTTGTCAAACTAGGTCTATCCACTACAACATATGGTCCCATAAAAAGGGGTTGAAGTTTCTTACACTCTGTATTGGTCAGGATTCTTGGTATGTTTAGGTACACCATGTCGGTGACCTTGATTTCCTGTGGTGTAAGTTTCTTATCATATCTATCCTTCCTTTCCTTTTGTAGCTTGGCGACCCTTTCTATAGCTTTCCTCCTAGAGGTATCTTGATTTGTTATCATGTTAGCTACATGGTCTGCTACGGTGGATATGTCTTCCTGTATTCCCAGCCCTAAGTCCATTGGGGTGGCTGGGTTTCTTCCATGGAGTAGGAAGAAAGGGGTGAATCCTGTGGTTTGGGATTCAGTGTTGTTTAATGCAAAGGTTATGGGTTCAATAAATGAATCCCAATTGTTTTGGTGCTTTGAGCAGAATGCTCTGAGCGCTGTGCCTATGCTAGCATTGAATCTCTCTACAAGCCCATTTGATTGTGGCCTGTATGGTGAGGAGAATTTATGTTTGATCTTGAGGTGTTTGGTCAACTTTGTGAACTTTGCACCTGTATAACATGTTCCATTGTCTGTTTGAAGAGTGGCTGGTGTTCCATGATGACAAATTATATTCTTGTAGAACTCTGCTGCTGTTGTTTCAGCTTTTAAGTCAGTAGTAGCCCAAGCTGTTGCATATCTGGTAGCATAATCTATGCAGACTTGTATATGTTTGTTTCCCCTGGCAGTTGTGGGAAGTGGTCCCACCACGTCGAGGTTTAGGAACTTCATTGGTGAAGCCATGTACTCTCTCACTGTCATTGGTGTTTTGTGTGAGTGTACTTGCCTTTTTGCTGTGAGGCATGTGTGGCAGGTGGAAACATATTTTGTTGTGTCTGCTAGCATAGACTTCCAATATACCCTAGGTCGGAGTGCTGACAGCATCCTACTTGAACCAAGATGGCCGCCAGTAGGTGAGTCATGGAAATACTGTAGTGTACTTGTTACCCATTGCTGTGGTATAACAATTTGAAGTGGTACAGTATTGGTTTTTCTCCAATTTATGGGGCATATATGGACTAGTGTACCATTTACCAAGGTGTATGTCTGGCCTTGGTTGATGATTCTATTTCCTTGTGCTTTTGGTGCAGGCAAGGTTCCATCCTCAAGATATTGTATGAGGGGCAATAGGTCCTTGTCCTTCCTTTGTTCCAAGCCAAGGTTTGTACCTGAGATGGATGTGTCGGGAATCTGATCCAGTAATTGATTTATATCTAGCACATGTTGTTTTATTCTGTCTCTGTCTTTTTCTTTTTCATCGACTATTGGCCTATCTTGTGCCTTTTGTTGGGGTGTGTCACTCTTGTTTTGGTGTGTAGGCTCCTTTGGAGGGCCTATTCTCGCCTTGATGGGAGTGGCAACCTTTTTCTTTAAAGGCACAATTTGCTTTTTGTCATTCTTCTTTGTCTCAGAGTTCTTTGATTTAGTAGATGCAGTGTCTTTTGTGACATTTTTCCTGGCAGGTGGGGTTTTGGTAGGTTTGTTTCCTGTGACCTTTTTCTCATTTAGAATAGTTTGTGATTGTGTGGGGGGTTTTGGTGTGCCCTCCTGAATCATTTCTCTAGTCTTTGAGCGTGTGGTCATAGGACACAAATGGTTTGATGTTTCCTCTCCCTGCATTGGTTCAAAGAATCTGACTGATTTGGAAGTTGCTTGAGTAATAGCATATATTGTGTCTTCTGAATCTTCATCATCTGAGTCAGGTGGGGTGAAGGGTGGCTCTTTAGGGGTTGCCTTCACCATCTGATTGAGTGATGAGAATTCAATAGGCTCGAAGTCATTATCTGGAAAGAGTTGTGAGTATTCTCTCTCACAGTGGCAAAACACATAATGTGTAGATTGCTTTAAGATACCCCTAATGGGTGTCTCTGGCCTTTCAATGGTGTTGGGTGGATCATCCCTTTTGAATGGTACTTTCTTTGTTACTTTTGCAAACTTGGTTCTATTGGCTGCTCTAACTCTCCTTGGTGGGGGTGGAGGGTTAGTCATGGGTCCAGAGTCTGGGTATTCTCTTCTAGACATAGCATCTGGTGGTGTGTTATCATCACCTTTCACGTGTTGGATGGTGAATGAAAATTGCTGTATGTCTAGAGCCCATCTGGCCCATCTATGTGTGAGTCCTGTATTGGTTAATAGTGGGATTAGGGCTGCATGGTCTGTGTATAATTGGAAGTGTCTAGTCTCTAGATAGTGTCTGAAGTGTAATACTCCGTACACTACTCCCAGTAGTTCTCTCTCTGTGGTATTGTAATTTCTCTCATGTTTGGAGAGGGTTCTACCTGCAAAGGCTACTGGTCTGAGCACTCCTTCATTATCTCTCTGTGAGAGTACAGCTCCTAAACTCACATTGGAAGCATCGGTTGCCAAACTGAACTCTTTCTCATAGTTTGGATATCTGAGAAGAGCATTGGTACAGAGGGCATGCTTTAATGTTTTGAAAGCATTATCTGCCTCCTCTGTCCAGACAAATGCTTTGAGATGTGTCTGTAGATCATATAATGGTCTAGCAATTTGGGCATAACCTTTGATAAACTTTTTGAAGTATTGGCATAGGCCTGTGAAGGATCTGACATTTTTGACTGATTTTGGTGTTGGGAAGGTTTTGATTGACTCCACCTTTGTGGGAGATGGTTGTAGTCCCATGGGTGTGACTCTCATTCCCAAGAAGTCTATTCTGTCTATGAAGTATTCACATTTTGATTTCTTCAGTTTGAGTTTACCAACTCTTAGGCTGTTGAACACATCTTCCAGGTCATGGAAGTGTTGTTCGATTGATGGTGATAATACCAATATGTCATCTAGGTATGGTAGGGCACATTTGTATTTGAGTTTGTTCAGAATTAATGTGACTAGATGGCAGAATCCCGCAGGTGCGGTCGCTAAACCCATCGGCATCCTTTCGTAGACATATTTTTTGTCATTTGCTATCAATGCGGTTTTATGCTGGTCCTCCTGTCTTATAGGAATTTGAAAAAATCCCTGTTGGGCATCTAGCTTACTGAATACTCTTGGTCTGAGTGACCCTATCATGTCTAGAGTGTCATCGGCCCGGGGTGTAGATAAGGCTTGATTTATCGTGTTTTGGTTCAAATAACGAAAATCTGTGACGAGCCTATGGCCTCCCGATGATTTTTGTACTAAAAAGGATCTGGAAGCCCAGGGGCCCTCAGCACATTCTCTCAGAATGCCTTGTTGTACTAGCCTTTCGCACTCTTCCCCTATTGCGGCCTGTTTTTCTGGTGTTTGTCTATATGGTAGGAAATGACATGGCACTGCCTCAGGTTTTACATGTATTGAGTGGGTATACAGGTGTGTAGCACCAATGTCTCCATCTTTTCCTACAAATATATCATCATACTTGGTCAGCAGTGATTCTAATCTATCATGCTGATCTTTGGATGTGAGCACAGATTTTGGTGGAACATTCTCTTCCAATTCTGGCTCGAGGTCATGTGCCTCACTATGTATAGCAGCTATTTCAGAGAGTCTGATTGAGTTGGGTTCAGGGTCAGCATATGTGGACTCACAGTCTGACTCTGTGTCACTGAATCGAGTTACATCCTCAGGCCGTATGGCTGAGATGGATTGATCAGTGTGTGGGGTAGTGTCTGACACCTGTTGAGGTTTTTCTAAATCAGATTCCTTGACTTCCTGAAATAGAGCTATGATGGCACCCTTTTTGATTTTATGTGGGCGCCTGCTGGTGTTGAGTAACACTAGGGGATGTTTGTTATTTTCCCTGGGGGTTACTGCTGCCCTTTGAACTAGATATGGGGCATTGTTATTTCTTTGGAGGTTATCTACTACTCCAGTTTTGCCTTGCAGTGATTGAGTAGATGTGACTTTACCCAATACTGCAAGTTCAGAGAATGGAGGGATGGTAAAATCCCTCACTGCCCTAATGGGTTTGAGAATTTGTTCAGGATCAACATTAAATTCAATTTGAGATTTTGTAGTGCTTAAGAAATCTGTGCCGAGTACCACGGGCTGTGTGAGGTTGGGTATTACAGCGAATTGGTATTGGAATCTGACACCTTGGATTCTAAAGTTCAGCAGAGCTGAATGTCTAACATGACACACCGATCCATCTGCCAAATGGATGTTGATTTTAGATTTCCTCAGTTGGATATGGAATCTCTTTTGGAGATCCATGAGGAATGATTGTCTGACACAGGTGATAGTAGCACCTGTATCAACCAAACATTGTACATCTGAAACATCATATAGATTTGCATTGATACAGCCATTTTGAAGAAGTACAATAGAAAGCTTGGTACTCTCACCTGTATCCTTTGATGATGAATCTGGTGGGGTGATGTGTATCACTGATGGACGTCTCTGTCTGTTAGATGGTAGATTGGCACTAGCAATTGTCTCTGGTTGGATCTTTGTTGATCCTGATTGATTGTTTGTATTTGGGGTGTCACAGTGCACTGGCCCATCGGCACTGTGACATCCTAGTTTTCCTGGTTCTGTGGGGTGGTTGAGATGCTTGCCACCAGGAGCTTGGAGATTTGATCCATTACATGAGGTGGTATTTGGGGGTTACTGTGTTGGTTCCCCTGGTAACCTCTTGTGTCAGGTTTGTAATCCTCCTGGCGTGGGTTGGAACCCTGGTTATATTGACCAGAGTTGTTGGATCCCTGGTTGTTGTAGGACCCAGAGTTGTTATAGGATCCACTGTTGTAGTTCCTATGTGGGCTATGGCTTCTACTGTTGGATCCTTGATTATAGGATCCAGGGTTGTAGCTTCTATGTGGACTATGGCTTCTACTGTTGGATCCTTGATTATAGGATCCAGAGTTGTTTGAACCCTGGCTGTTGTTGTAGGATCCAGAGTTGTTGTAGGATCCAGAGTTGTAGTTCCTATGTGGACTATGGCTCCTACTGTTGGATCCTTGATTATTATAGGATCTGCCATTACTTGGGGTTCTGTCTCTCCTATCACTGTATGAAGAGTTACCATTGTTGGAGTTGGAAGAGCTGTTGTCTTTCCTACTGTTGTGACCCCCCCGGTTGTTGTTGTTGCCCCCTCTACCTCTACCTCTATTGGATTGGTAGTTGGGGTCATAGTTGTTTCCTCTATATCTACCGGTAGGGTCTCTTGATGTAACCTTAGCTTCCTGTTGCCTTACATGGGCACTAGACATTAGGTTAACATCTTCATCTGCACTAGTGCTGATTTCCTGGACCTTCTTCTTAGTAGGCTGTGGGTTAGACTCTGCCTCCCTTACCTTCCTAGATCTTTCTTGGGTCTCAACCTCTAGGGCTAGGTCTAGGGCTTGGTCAAAAGAGTCTATTTTCTTGTTCTCAAGAGCTACAGAGATCCAGGGCCTCATGCCTTGGGTAAATGCCTTGCTTAGGATTTCATCGCTTTGGCGTTGGGCGTTACACACTTTTCTGAGATGGCATGCATAGTCTAGGACAGGTTCATCTACCTTTTGTGCACGGAGTGCTGTCCTTGAGATGATATTGTCTCGAGTAGCAAAATACTCTTTTAATTTATTCACTACATTGGTCCATGTCAACATATCAGGTGTGGCACTTTCCCTGAAGGATTCAAACCAAGCTAGTGCTTGTCCTTCAAGGTACTTGGGTAAATATGTCACCATGGTGTCACTGTCTGTTACTTTGTACTTATCCTTTAGATATTCTGGGAATTTGTGATCAATAAATAATGCTGTTGACATGAGTGGTGATGGGTGTGAGAAAGTTTTGGGTTTTGTTACCTCATGTAGCCTGATCTTTCTGTCATCCTGTTGTTTTCTGTCTATGAGTTTGGTCATGTTGGACACCATGGAGATTATGATGTCATCCTTGGATCCAGAGGCAGATGGTGTGACAACAGGTGTGATGGCAGGTGTGGGAGGCTGTGGGGTCTGGGATGATACCATCTTCATGAGATCTGCTATCTGTTGTTGTTGTCTCTCTAGGGACTTCCGCTGATCTTCCATGGCCTTCTGTTGAGCATCTATTGCTGCATTCCTCTCTGCCAGTTGTTGGTTGAGGATCCTCTCCCTTTCCTCCTGCTGGGACTTTTGGTCTCTAGGGCAGTAACTGCATCTTGGATGGCCTTCTCATAGGCCCTTATCTTCTCAGCTGTCTGATTAGGTTGGGGGCCTTCATCGGTGTCCATGATGGAGGGTGTGGGAGAAGTGTCTCTGGAGGAGTGGCTGTCAAAGGCCGGAGCTGGGGTGGAGGATCTAGATGAGGGTGTGGACCCACCCCCTGAGGCAGATCCTATTTCCCCTGAGGTAGATAGCGTGAGTTGAGCGTCCTGTAGAGATCCCTGGGAAATGTTGGATCCCTGAGAACTGGTTGTTCCCTGAGGAGACAGGGTGGGGGGTGTGGGATCTACTGAGTGTGGGTCTGTTGTATTGGAGGCTGGTTTGCCTCCCGTGGGCCTCCTAGATCTAGGTGGGAGGGAGACCTCTTCAACAGGCCCCTGACTACGTAAGGTCTTTGTGTGTTGTTCTGCCAGCTTGACTGATAAGACCTTGATGTGTGGGGTGGACCTCACTGACGTGTGGGAGACCTCGCTGATGTGTGGGAGACCTCACTAATGTGTGGGAGACCTCACTGACGTGTGGGAGACCTCACTGACGTGTGGGAGACCTCACTGACGTGTGGGAGACCTCACTGACGTGTGGGAGACCTCACTGACGTGTGGGAGACCTCACTGACGTGTGGGAGACCTCACTGACGTGTGGGAGACCTCACTGACGTGTGGGAGACCTCACTGACGTGTGGGAGACCTCACTGATATGTGGGAGATCTCACTGATCGTGTGGGAGATCTCATTGGTGTGTGGGAGATCTCACTGGTATGTGGGAGATCTCACTGATCGTGTGGGAGATCTCATCGATGTGTGGGAGATCTCATTGATGTGTGGGAGATCTCATTGATGTGTGGGAGATCTCACTGATGTGTGAGAGATCTCACTGATGTGTGGGAGATCTCACTGATGTGTGGGAGATCTCATTGATGTGTGGGAGATCTCACTGCTGTGTGGGAGATCTCATTGATGTGTGGGAGATCTCACTGCTGTGTGGGAGATCTCATTGATGTGTGGGGGATCTCACTGATGTGTGGGAGATCTCACTGATGTGTGGGAGATCTCACTGATGTGTGGGAGATCTCACTGGTATGTGGGAGATCTCACTGGTATGTGGGAGATCTCACTGGTGACCTTGGTGGGCATGGTGTCAAGGTCACTGGGTGGGTGGAGTGGGGTTTACTGTGTGTATGATTGTTTTCAGTAATGTTGCCAGCTTAATTTTTAGAGAGCATTGGGTAATTTGGGATCTTAGTAGGATGTTCTCCACCACTTTGTCATACTAGTGATTGTGCATGATCAAGTTGTCATATGAGAAATATCATAAGACTAGTGGTATATAGTGTAAATACATTAAGCTCTCATAAAATAGTGTTATTTCCAGTTGTCACTGGTTTATTCAGCTTTAGGCAACATGTAAGAAATATCAATCATACAGTAATTAGTATGTAGGTTATTTGTACATACAGTAAATATACAGTAAGTTATAAGGTATAATGTTCTGTTCCACTCCACCTGTGAGGTAATAATAATACAATGTCCAGCATAGTTCTAGGTGGGTTCCCACACCTAACTCCTGGCCTGCTGCTTAGAGGAATAATGTAATAATGAATAACTTTACCCTCTGGTGGAAGTCTTGAGGAAGATACCCCCTGGCCACTAATGATAGAAACCAATGCCTGTCTAGCATAGTTTCACCATAGTGCAGTGGTATAGCAGGTAGCAGGAGATGACTGGAGATGTTACCTCTAGAGCGGTTCTTGGTGTTCTGTCTTCCTGGAGGTGCAGACAGGCTATTTGTAGCAAATCTTGGAAAAGCACCTCCAGACTGACTGCGGCCAGTAGCATCTGCCTAACTCTACAATTGTTAGAGGGGAGCCTTTCATGTGTCACTGAGTGCACAAAGGACCCCCATGGGCGCCGCTGTGTCCCCCATTGTCTTGGTCGGTTCTGTAACTTCAAACCCTCATAACTCGGTCGTTTACGCAGCTACAGCCGCCATTTTGCGCATGCGCGGAGTTGAATATGCCAAGTTTGAACTGCCTGCTGGATAGGCGCGTAACTCCCGCCGGTTTGTCTGTAGTGCACTCGGAGCTCCATTCAGTCTCCATGGCATAACTTCCTTAATAATGAGAGTTCCGCCTTGATCTTGGGCTCATTCTGACCGTCTAATTATGGGCTTTCCATAAATGCTTTGATATTTGACCTAGCTTGCTCAGGAGCGACGCTAGAGCGACCGGACGGTTATGGCGTCGTGCTTATGTAACCCATTGTTCAGTTATTAGAGTGCTCAGACACTCATGACGGCGTCAGCGGTGCTCAGGCACCCGTGACGGCCGGTTGCATTCACTTACAACTTATTAGTTTGTGCACTGGACCATGAGGTCGCACACTGAGACCCTCATTTTTATTATATTGTGCAGTGAACCATTAGGTCGGAGCCTTTGATGTCAGAGAGTGTGTTTGTAACTGACCTGGCTGGTGTGCAGTGGGGCATGAACGCTCTTATACAAAGTTTGAGCGCTCTTATAGCTCTTAGAACCAACCTATGTATTAATTTCATAGATATCCTTTGATTAATACAAAATATGTTACAATTTATGGAATAATAAAATGGTAACTGCTTCATATGGTGATATAAGCTTGAAAGTGAATATGCTGAGTCCTCAGAGGTCACTTCTCATGTCTGTGTTATTAGACTTTTGAAATCCAAGATGGTGGCCATTTTTCAAGATGGCCAACCTTATTCGAAGTCAAAGCTTGTTTCTTGCACAGCAAGAAATTTAGTTCTTCAAATAACTTTTTCCTGGTCATTGTCTATGTTTCCAGGCCTAGTGAGGTTGATTATGTAGCTTATAGTCACTTAACCCTTTAAGGACTAGAATTGACTATAGTTGTTGTAGTGTTGTAGTGATTTACTGGTGACATTTATCATATAAAGATGATCTCCTCCAATGGGAGCCATATACACATAACAATGACCAGAAATTTGATCATATCAAATACAGGACAAACAAAGACGCATTATCATATATGTTGGTTGGTTGGATACTGATACTACGATGCCAGTTCTGCTGCAGTGAGCAAGCTGAAGAATTTTGCAATGTTCTCCTTGTGTTGTTGTTCTTTGGTGCATCTGTTCCAGAGCTGGTTGCCTCTATACAGTGGACTCCGTCGATAGATATCCCGCACCACTCTGCTGGTTTTCAGTTGGATTTTGCCATTGCTACCCAGGACTCTTGTCGGTTGTACTATTTTATCCTCGTCCCTTGATATTTTGTACATATATGATAGCATGTGCCTGTTCCTTCAAGTATTTGTCAAGTCAATCATGCTTGCATTTCTGTGATCGCCTATCTTAGAACAGACTCTTAATGCATCATTTTGTACAGTTTGAAGCCTGTCGTCAACCCATGCTGGTCCTCCATCCAGTACTATTGGACAGTACTCAACGATGGGCCTTACCATTGATTCGTACACTTGGCATGTCGTCCTTGCATCTGTATTTGCTCTTATGTTCTTCAGTTGGCCCACTCTGAGCCTGGCTAATTTCAGCACTTTCTTGCAGTGTGGTTTAAAGCTGAGCATGTTGTCAATTGAGACTCCTAGGTAATTGAATACCTCAACTGCCTCTAGCTTGCTTTCCTTGAAAACTAAATCTTTTCCTGTCAAGTCTGGTTTTACATTGTTCCCATGGCTCCAGAGGATCTTGGTTTTGTCAGTGTTTATTGTTAAGCTATTTAGAGTACACCACTCATCTAATTCGTCCAGAGCTGCATGAGTATTACATTCCTGTCAATAGCTGGTGAACTCGTGACCATAGCCAGGTCGTCCGCATATATGTAGTGGGACACATTGTTTAGCACTTGTTTCACATCATTGATGTAGCACAGGAACAAGAGAGGCCCCAAAATGGAACCCTGGGGGACTGTGCATGGGACCTCCCTTGTCTCATATGCAGGTAGCTACTAATCCAGTCAACTGTTTTTCCATCACAGCCCATTTTTGCTAGTAGCCTAGAATAATTTACACAGTCAAATGCTTTGCACATGTCCACAAACAACTCAGGGTGAGGTCGCCTTTGTTTTGTGCCTCATACAGTTCTGTAGTTAGTCCAAAAACTGCATCTCCAGTGCAGGGCCCAGGAATAAAACCATACTGCTTGTTAGATAGTATCCGGTTATTCATTAAATGAGCCGTTAGTTGTTGATGGACAACCTTCTTCATAACCTTGGAACATGTATTCAATGGTGTCACTGGTCTCCAATTCCCAACTAGAGACAAGTTCCCACCTTTTGGTAGTGGCACAATCAACCCAGTCTTCCATTCTGTTGGGAAAGTCGAGGTTTCTATACTACAGTTTATGATTTTTTGTAGAATGAGTGGTTCCTTGCTTAATGCGTCTTTGATTATTATTGTCCGCCTGATGACTTTGTGGCGTCTATTCCCCTGATTAACTTGCTTGTAGCAGCCAAGTCTATGGTATTGAGTTTAATTTCAGGCACAACTCCAGGCTGATTAGGGTCAAGATCCGTTGTGGTAACTGGTGATGCAAAGGCTGCATCTAGCTCAGTTGCTATCCTACTGTAGTACTCATTTATATAGTCAGCGGTGTCTTTCTGCTCTACATATTGTCCATTTGTATCTAAGTTTATTTTCACTTCTGGATCCACTCCCTTCCAAATCCTGTTTAGCTCTGCCCAAAACCTCTTTGGCTCATTGCGATACTTATCAAGTAGTGCTGACACGTTGTTCCTTGCATTTTCATTCATTCTAGCTTTTATCACCTTATTTAGCCTATTGACCTCTCTCATCTACACTACTCTCAGAGCTGCACATGATTTCCTTGCTTTGCGGAATAATTTTTTTTTCTTTTTGGAGAGTGTTTTTACATTGTCTGGGAGTGGCTTCCTACCATTAGCTGGTATTTTGAAGGTCTTTATTGGGTGGTTTGCATCCAAATATGCTTTAACATAGCTAATCCCAGCTCTGTACAGTGTATCTGGGTCATAGTCTGGTGGTTGAACTTCCTGATTCCAGCCCTCCATGTGAGCATGTAGTGATTCTGGGTAGTAGTTTTTGTAAGACCTCCCTGTGATTTCTTTCTTTGTGTGTCTCAATCTTACTTGCTTTTTGATCACAAAGAGGGGCACATGGTCACTTTGGAGGTCATTAGCCAGCCCATGCTCTGAGCAGTGCTGTGCATCAGTGTATATATGATCTATCATTAACCTGCCAAATGGATGATAATGTGTTGGCGGGGTCTTGAGATATTATAAGTGCAGATCACGTAGGAATTTTGTCACATATTCAAATTTAACACTGTTTGTAGTTGTGGCATTGACGTTCATGTCACCTAAAATCCATTTTTCCTTGCTGCTGCACACCGGAAGGTTTAACATATTCTTGAGGATCTTATAGGCAAACTTGGTATTCCCTTTAGGTGGTTTGTGAACTGATATGACTACCCTTTTCTTTTGCCCAGGGTATGTCATGATTATTCCCACACTTTCAAGGTCTATACTCGAGTGGTGGAATTCATTGACCTCTCTAGTATATGGAGCATATGTATGAGCCACATATGAGGCTACACCACCGCCTTTTTCCCTAAGTGCCTCAGTCTATCATTCCTGTACATATGCAGGCCACCAATATGCATTTTACCAGTGGGGGTGCTCTTTTTTAGCCAAGTTTCAGCAATACATAAGTAGTCAATGTTGGGTAATGCTGGCCTGATGGTGTTAATTTTACCTTTTAGGCTTCTTGTGTTCATAGCCATTAATCTGAGCCCCTTCTGTTCCCCTATATATTTCAGGGATCTGTACGACATCCTAAGTGGTTGGTGAAACAGTATAGTGCTTTCACTCATTTGGATTGGTGTGTGGAAGTAACAAACTCTCCGTATCAGTACATTTAACAACCAACAAAACAACACAGATAACTTCATAGTTACAACACAGTCCTATAGCCCACTGGTACGTCGGGGCATTACGTAGAAGATAAATGTTGGTTAATACTGGTTTTTATCCTAGAGATGCAAGTAAAGTCAATTTGGTCTCTTTAAATGCATGGTGTGCATTTATGCACTTGACAATCACATAGAATCAAACTATAGGAAATCATACACTGCAAAAATGGTGTTTAGATCCTAAACACAATTCTAAACATATTCTTGCAATGTTTTTGTAATCACATTAATGTCATAAACATGTTTAGCCAAACAATATGCTTAGCTCAAGTGTTTAGAAATCTAGGTGTTTAGGTTTAAACTTTGTGTTTAGATATCTATGAATTTTTGTGTTTAGATGTTTATGAATTTTTGTGTTTAGATGTCTAAATGCTTTGACGGAGAGTTAGGGTGTGCAGACATGTATACATTTAAAAAAAAGATGTCTTTTGTTTGTTTTCTCATTTACTGGGGGGGGGGGGGTATTCACATATCAAAGTCTCCAAAGATGTCAGCCACACCTATTTAAGTGTGCATGCATGTACACACTGCATCAGAATGAGAGACTTGAGAAAGTACAACAGCTTGGCAGGAAGGAAATTGCTTTGTCTATTCCAGAATAACATGAAATAGGTGTAAGTCATTGAGCTTATTGATTATTTCATGCTAATGATGGTGGTGTAAGGTCAATCTAGTCAACTTTCCATTGCCCTTTCTCTTCTCATGACATTCAATGAATAGAAACTATAACAAACATGGGGTTTGGGTACATTTGTCACAAAAATTGATTATAATTGTGTAAAGATAGTCCATTCAAAGGTAGTGATGCTACCTGGTGTGGATTCAACATCCATGTATCTAAACATAATGATGTTTAAATCTAAACACCTACTATTCAACTGTCTCAACTCTAAACATCTAAACATGTTTAGCAAAAATGTTTATGTAGTTAGAATAAAAGTGTTCATTTCCTAAATGTGTAGTCGATGAGACATCTAACTGACCTATGTGTTTAGGTTTTAACGTGTTTAGACCTAAACACGTTTAAAATCTAAACACCATTTTTGCAGTGTAGCATGTTAACTTATGTATCTAGATCAATACAGTGAGGCACTCCTGTATACAGGGGCTCAAGCTATTTTTATTTTTTTTTTATTCGACACTCCTGTCATTCAGGTTTTCTCAGCTTTTTCACGTACACAGTGACTTAAGAAATAAAGTAATAAATTGTTATCAAACCAGTCACAAAGCTGTAAATCAAAGTGTTTATCAATGTATGCGTAGCTCAATGGGCTCCCTCCAAAGGTCTTCAAACAATAAACTGCACATGGTCGTGTGTGTACAGTAATGCACTTCTCAAGCAACTGAACTGAAGTGTGCGTTTTGCTTTCACGCAACTTAATCTAGGCTTGGTGATAATGAACCACCATAGACCTGTATGGAGACTTACATTTTCCATGTTTGGGCAGCTATGCACTGATGATAAGCAGCCAACAGTACATTAAGTAGCCCGGTAATTCATTAAAGCAACTGGGAAATGCCATAGTGGTAGTCAACCACGTTGGCACTATTAAATCAGCCTCCTTTAGTCATTTAAATAGCACTACTGATAAGCAACCAGCAGTACTAATCAGTCGTGTGGAACCAAGTAATCACAGCAACTGGATAGAAATTCCGTGATAAACAACCACAGAGTTCCTATTTCAATCATATTCACATGTGTCAGGAGCCGTCTAACCATGGATTAAAGGTCCTTAGATTATTGCTGCGTCGCAGTCCTTTACCAAGCATGCCATTATCAAATCTGCTACCTGCCTTTGTACATAGCTATCAGGTAAATAGCCATCAGTCAGACCCGTATAGATGTGTTTCATTGGTCTCCCAGGGTGCATCTTGTGGCATACTCGCTGTATGAAGGGTGTATGCAGTCTGTACCTGCTATTAAGTCTCATAATACCCTCATTCACTTCACAAACTGTTTCATTTAGAATTACCTGGTGAGTGTGTGGTACTTTATCAGTACCTCCCCGAATCACTGACAGCTCACCCCCGTATGGTGTGCATATCAGGATTTAAACATCACCATTTACACTCATGGCACTCTCCAGTAAGGACTCATCGATCCAGTAGGTCTAGTTTTGCATAGTCCATGTATACCTGACGTAGTCTTAATTTAGTACGATCATCATTCATGGATACTAAGTCATAAAAACCATGGTAGCTAGTCTTGACTATAATCCACCCTGGTAGGGCTTATATCGACTATAGTTGACAGACATCATATAGGATGTGTATAGGATTTGCAAACAGGCCCATCCATATAGGTACTATACTTTTTTAGAGGCCACCCCCATGGCCAGGACAATCATTTCTGCTCTACCCTTTAATGGTTAAAAGCTGAAAAGCTGTGCAAATAGTGTGAAAATAGGGGTTTGAAATATATTCTACTCTTAAGAGATTCAATCAAAAATAAGCTTGACTTATGCAGAGGCAGACACAAAATCACAGGCCATTGCCAGCCCAGCTATAGTGTCTACTCCTGAATCTGTTGCTTTGGAATATGTAATGGAAAACCTCCGCAGAGCTGGAGGTTTTATGGCAATATACTCCATCCACTGAAGTTTATGTAACAGTAAAACCATAAATATAACCATATTTTGACATAAATTGTAGAGGCCTAGAAGAGGATTTGAATCGTCTACACTGGTTGTGATACAAAGCTATGATAAGTATATATGGTGTTCAAGTCTACAATCGCCAGCAGTCTCAATAGTATAATGTCTGACTTTGAATCACAGAATGTGGGTTCAAGACTGCGTAGGAAAAGTGTTTTTAACTTACACATACAAGGTAAAAGGAGTCTTGTAAAAGGCCCCCCTGAATCCCCCCTTTGTCATTTTGCAACCAGAGGATGTTCATTATAATACATCATTTTTAGAATTTGTTGCAAAAATGACAGTGGTCAACCGAGAATAAAACAAAATCACACCAGGGGTTTGAACCTGTGTGGTCTAGATTTCTAGTACCAGGCCTTAACCACTTCACTAGACTGACCAGTCAAACTTTCAAAGTGAAATCACCCTGTTTAACTATAATTGATTACTCAGTCATAGAAGTAGCATATTGCCCTTCAGTAGATGTTCTAACATTCTGAGTATCAGCTGAGGACTCATGGTGTAATGGTTAGCACATGAGACTCAGGATCCCAGGACTGACTGGTGCGTGGGTACGAATCCCATATGAGACAGAATTTTCCCAAGAATTACATCTGCTGTTCAAAAATGACCTTTTTCATAAAATCTCCTGCTACGCTTGGCCTATTTCAGAAAACCTCCTCCCAGACCTGACCCAATTCACAAAACCTCCTGCTAGAATTAACCTAATTCATAAAACCTCCTGTTGGCCCCCAAACTGTTGAATATGGAAATAAACCTACAGTAGGAACAATAGGGTGCAGAGTGTCAATGGACGATTCTGGGTATTATTATTATTTTTCATATTTACTAATTTTTTCGCCATATAAAACCCAAGCTCTGCTCACGATCCATACTCAACAATCTCCTGCATTCCTCAATAGGAACCAGGATCCTTTAGTCATCACAAACACATTTCCTCCATGAGGCTCTGTGACATAATGTAGACGTATGTAATTACATTCCAATCATATCTACACCCACACAGCCCCGCTGGAGGATGTGGGGTCCACCTGTGGTGCCATATTTGGAATGAGAGAATATTTCACAATCTCCTCTCAATCCTCATCAATATGATTAACACACAGGTGGCAATCTCTCCCTATGACACGTGTCCCTATTTCATTGAGCCACGTGTATAGAATATTTCACAACACCGCGAGCTGCTCAAGTCCTTCATATAAAAGGCAGCTTGAGCAGCTCCCAATCATCTCTCCCAACTTACACCTTACACCTATACCTAGAACCTACGACAGGTTGAGCTATAGGATCGGAGGCAGAGCTTAGATCTTGGGGAGTGTTATCATTGTTACCACCTTTATGAAACACTCATGTCAGCTATGCAATAAAAGGATCAACTGAACTTCCCTGGATTCCGTGTACATTCACTTCACCACATGTAACTGTCCGTTGACACGATGGTGGATGAACCCTCCAAGAATATCCCACTACCAACCTCTCATTAAACATGAGCAATAGTGAGACATCACCTAAGGAGCCAGCTTCAGAACAACGCACCTTTACATCACCTGGGCTAGACGCGCCCAACCAACCCACAAGTGATACTACACATCACCTCCAGAGGCAAACTTCATCTCCAGATGCACTGACATTGGATCCAGTCTTACCTATAGCACTGCAGGCCCACGTATTACAACCTGTGAGTACCGGTATTGAGCAATTTTCCTCTACAATAGTGGACCACAATACTGGAGCACACACCAGTACCCCAGTATCACTACCTGCACCAGGATTAGACATCACCTTACCTGGTTACTCACAAGTAAATTCACCGCCACTAAGACTTTCTGGTATAACTAGCCCAACCTCTGAAGTACCTGTGGACAATACACAGAGCCACTTGTACCTCGATCCACCGCTGGAGGACAGAACACCAGAGCTTCAAGCCGCCCTCCAGGATATCACTCCCCCACAACCCACAACACCTAGTGCAGCTGCATCTGCAGCACAGACTAACCCAGGTGTAACTTCACATAAACCACCAGTTTGTGAGGAGCCAGTGGTTGTGGACACAGACTCTGACGCTTCCCTAGACGCTGATTACTGGAGAGACAGAATCGGATCAGCAGTTTCTAGGTGGAGAGCAGCCTATGAAAACGGTGTAGGCAGGGTTTCCAATAACAACTCTGGACACCCGGTAGGAGACAATCCAAACTTCTCACTCAACATTAATAGACTATTGGATGAGTGGCTTGACCCTACTGTTACCCAGCCAAACCGATACCAATCCACTTCTGAAGAGGAGGACCTGTACCCCCCACCTGTGTACACACCTACACAGCCACTTAGAACCAGGTCAGTGAACTCACCACCCAGACAAGGCTCTAGATTTAGAAGGAGGGCCCAATCAAGCTCACCTCTTAGAAGAAGAACCCCCACTGGTAACAGACTACTGAGAAGTGTGGACGGAGCTACAAGCAGGTCTCATCTCGTAGCTACAACCCCGCTACTCAATAGAGGCAATAGGACGCCTTACAACTCACCTCACCTCATCGGTTCACCTGGAGAAGATACTGAAGTAACCTTTCCCCGCCGACCCAATATGGCAATGTCCCGAGGTCAGCCCCCTCAGTATGACCAGGAGGACATGAGGAGAAGTCTTGTCAGGGACTGTACTAACGCTGTCAGTGAATCTCTCTCTGAGCTATTAGCCAAACACGTGGGCACCCTATCCACTGAGATTAAAAATCATGGACAGGAACACTCAGATCAGTTGGCTAGAGTACACCTCAGGTTAGATGACATGGAACGCTGGAAGGAGCATATGGAAAGCAACACCGCCCACAACTTCAGGCAGGCAGAACAAGGCAATATGGAAGTTCTCAGAAGATCCGAGGATTTCACATATCAAATGACTGACCAGCTCAGCAAAAACATGGACTCAATGAGGCTTGACCTAATGAGGGCCATTCAAAGCCATTCTAACAATGCCGACACCACCAACTCCAGCCAAACTGCCACCAGCGCCCAAGGCAATCCAGGACACACACAATCCACTCCTCCTTACCCCACGGCACCTGACTACAGCCCCAGCCATAATGACATGACAGGAGCAAGGCTGAGCCCACCACATGCCTTCAGGGACAACAGTAACCAAAATGCAGCATCACATGCACTACACCAATCTCCAGCAGCTAGTGCACCAAACACCCACCAGGGGGCGATAACATCTTGTAACACAGCGCCTAATCTAAACCAACATGGTGGCCATGTGGTTAATGGTGTTTACAGTCCCCAAGGACAAACAAGCAACCACTCTGGACTACCATATCCTCCTAGGTATGATCATATAGCACACTCCACACCGGTAGTGCACCAGGGAGGATACCATGGCGCTGAGTATACCAGATTTTCCCCTAGTAGAATGGACAGCGACAAGCTCACATCTGCCCAGTTAGGCTCATTCAACAAGCCTGAACCTTTTGATAAACCGACGCCCTACAGGTCTGCAGCAAAATTTCTGACTGAATTTAAATTCTTCATAAGGAATGTGCACGCCAAGAGGCCCGACCTACATGCAACTTGCCTGTACACTTTTCTCAAAGGGAGGGCAGCTCAGTGGTTTTTCAGCAACATAATGGACAAGCCCATCATGCAAAACAATGACGCCGTCTATGAAGCTTTCTTGGCGAGATTTGGCACTCCCGACCTCAGTACCATCCTCAAGGGATACAGAGCCAGGAAACAAAAGCCAAATGAAACCACTGAGGACTACCTTGCAGACATGACCATGTTGTTGTCCAGCAGCAGCATAGACAAGGCTTCACAAATGGACTACCTTGTAAATGGCCTCAGACCCGAGCTGAAAAATGTTGTTGTAGCTAAGTCTCCCAAGACCTTGCTGGAAGCTGAACAATTAGCCATAAATCAAGAACTGAACCTCGAGGCTATAAAAATCGCTCAGAATAGCTCAGCAGAGTTATGTGCAGTAGGCTACAATAAGGACGACAACAGATCCAGAAAGGATAAATATCAGCGCGACCACAAGAAAGAAGACAGACTGCCCAGTAGTAACTACAACAAGCAGTATGAAAATAAATTCAAAAACAGTTACAGAGGAAGGTCCAAGTCTTCAGACAGATCCAATCCCAAGGACTACAGATCTAATTCCAAAAATAGGTCCGACTATAAGTCCCCAGGAAGAGATAGGTCAAAAGACAGATCAGAACAAAGGTCAAGATCCTCTGATAGCAACAAAAGTTTTGTCTTCATACCAGTTGCTGGACAGCCAAATAACAGTAAAAATGTCTCCTTCATGGTCCCAGCTGACTTCACCATCCCAGACAATTGGGTACAACAATCATTGAAGAAGTCCAGAGACCCAACCCCAGGCAGGAACTACTCCAGAAGCCATTCAGGATCTCAGTCTGAGGCCGACAATGACAGCCCCAATAACACACAAGATGAATAGGGATCAGGGGAAGGCACTCAAGCACCTAGTGACCCCGACCCCACCCGGACCACGACCATCAAATTATCCAAGGACACTTCTCGAGATGCTGATGCAGAAATGAATTCAGTAGACTCCCAATCATCCAGTTCGAATTATACCAACTTCTTGAATACCAATGAGAATTCAGACTCCAGTGATGACGAGGACGAGTATGAGGACCAGAGCCAGAGGACTTCAATCCTGAGACTGAGGATCAAATCTGAGCAGTATGGGCAGCAAGGTAAGGCCATTTACGTTGATACAGAATTAACCAAAGGTGCAGTTTCTGTAGACATAAATAACCACTTGTATAGAGCTCTTGTTGACTCAGGCGCCTCACTTTCCTTTATTAGCCAAAAAATGGCTGACAAAATCGCGAACACACCAAATTTTAGACACAGGAGACGCGCGCGACTGACAGTTTTATTGGCTGATAAAACCCCCATCCAAGTAAATCACTCCATGACTGTAACATTCCTCATTGGTGGCCATGAATTCAGATCCAGATTCCATGTGGTACCTGAACTGAACCATCCCCTAATTTTAGGAGTAAATTTCATGACCAAATACAAAGCCAAAATTTCCTTTGGACCGACTCCCCCATCGCCCAACTACATCAGGGCAAACAAAAATGTTGATATTCCACCAAACACTGAAGCCACTTTCAATGCGGTTGTGATAGGGAATAGCAACATTGTGGGAAAAACTGGATTGACTGAGAACTCAGGTTCTACCCTACCGGTACTTATTAAGCACGCCATAGTTAAACCTAGATCAGACCTTAAGATAGTACCAGTAACAGTAGCTAACCCAAATGACTTCCCCATCAAGATAAAAAGACACATGAACCTCGGTGTATTTAGACTTTTCAACATCAAAAAGGCTGTACCCATTGGTGCACTCAATAGCGCCCATTCACTCAACAGTGTAACAACAGAAAAGGACTTATTCCCAATCAATTGTGGAGAGGATCCCATGGACCAACTCCCCAAATGGAATGAACCTTTGAAGTATAAAATCTGTGAAAAACTCTCTGAAATTCGAAGGCAACAGATCAAAAACATCGTTGAGGCCAATAGGCAAGCCTTTGTCCTAAATGAAAGCGCCATAGGTCTCAATGTAGAAAATGAAGTTAAACTGGAATTAAAACCAGACTTCAAACCCTGCAACAGACCGTCGTATAGGATGTCCCCTCACAAAGAAATTTTTCAAAGGGAACTCCTGAAAAAACATTTAGAACAGGGGATAATAGAAGAGTGTACCAAACCCTGTGAGTGGAACTCACCTGCCTTTTTAGTGCCGAAACCACAAGGTGACAGGTCAGTAGCCTCTGGTTGGAGAATTGTAGTTGACTACAGATGGGTAAATGAGAATTTAAAAACTTTCTCTTACTCATTCCCCAGAGCTGACGACCTCATGCAGCAGATAGGCAGAACGGGCGCCAAATATTTTTCCAAATTGGATGTCTACAGCGCCTACCACCAGATTCCCCTAGCAGAAGAATCTAGGCCACTTACCACTTTCTCTGCCAATGGCACGAGATACATGGCCAAAGTTCTCCCTATGGGACTCAAAACTTCAGGCCTATCCTTTATGAATGTAATGGAACAACTCCTCATGAAATGCAAGTATAAAAATGCTGTAGCATATGTAGATGATGTAGCCATTTACAGCCCCACGTGGGAAAGGCACTTACAAGATCTGGACGAGGTTTTAAAACTTTTTATCAGAGGAAACATCAAACTGAAATCAGAAAAATGTGAATTTGGAACTACCAAAATGGAATTTTTGGGTTTCAACGTAGACCAGCATGGTTTGTCACCATCCCCGGACAAAATAGGACCTGTCAAAACCTTCCCCCCACCTAAAAACATCCATGATCTTAGATGTTTCAATGGTATGGCGCAGTTTTACAAAAGGTTCATCAGAGGTTTTGCTCATGTCATGAAGCCCCTTTATGAGGCGACAAAAAGCACCTTTAAATGGACCACTGAGTGTCAGAGAGCCTTTGAGAAAATTAAAGCTGCTATCTGCACTGAAGCTGTGCTAAAATTCCCGGACTATAACAGACCTTTTGTCATTTTTACTGACTCGAGCAACTACAGCTTAGGGGCTGTAATCACTCAGGTAGACGACTATGGTTTCTATAGACCAATTGAATTTGCAGGGAGGGGTTTGACACCTCAAGAGTCTAGGTATGGGATAACTGATAAAGAACTGTTGGGAATAGTTTTTGCAGTCAAAAAGTTCCACCATTATGTGGATAGAACTCACTTCAAAGTATACTCGGACCACACCGCCCTGGTTTCCCTTTTCAATAAAAAGGAAAATATAACCAATGGAAGGTTAGCCAGGTGGGTCGACACAGTCATGTCCTACGACTTTGAAGTCAGATACCTGCAAGGCAGAGCCAATATTGTGGCAGATTTTCTTTCCAGAAGAAAATACCCGCCCGGCTCTGATGACCCAATTCCCATCAGGTCTCAAGGTAAAATAATACTACCTCCTAAATCAGTCAAATTCTCTGACATTACCATGACCAAAGTTTTCAAATCAAATGACCCAATTCCCAAAAATCCAGTCCTCATGGGACCACCTAGGTCCATACTAAAAGGAGGACAGATTTGGGGTAGCACTTCCAAGAAGCCAAAGGGTGTGATTGCCAAGAAAGGTAGCTCTGAGAGAGAAAAACTCAGCTCCATTCAAACTGTGCCCGAGCTGTGCATTTTAATTCGATCTAAAGCCAAGTTACCAGACCCAGCCACACCCCTCAGCCCAGCAAATCAACCAGAAGTAAACAGACCCGCCCCCCTAAGGTCAAGGACACCAAGACCAAACCAAGGGGCCGACCACCCAAATCTAGGTCACCCAGAGTATCAGTGAAATTAGCTAATACCAGAAGGGCTAAGCTATCACACAAAGTGCTACCCATGGCTGAACGAGCGATAAGCCAGCTATGTAAACACCACTCCCTAACCCCATCCAGGGAGACACTGATACAGGCACAGCAGGAGGATGTTTTCTCAAACTCCATGCTGTCATACATCAATAAGGGTGAATTACCAGAGGACCCCAGCCTTAGCAAACAGATACTGCTAAACCACGACCAGTTCATGATTTTAGACGAAGTTTTATTCAGGATCACCAAATCAACCTATGGAGACAGTTTAGAGCCCACACTACAAATAGTGATGCCAGAAAAGTGGGCAGAATCACTAATTGAGGCCACACACTGCTCACCATTAGGAGGACACTTTGGTCCCACTAAAACATACGCAGCAATCAGATCCAGGTATTATTGGCGTTCCATGTTCAAACATGTTTTTGACTACTGTGGCACTTGCCACACATGTCTCACAACAAAGAAAAGACCAAAACACCTGAGAACCCCAATGACCCTGAGAGACCCTGTTTTAACAGCCTACACTCACCTCACCATGGATACCATCGGTCCTTTCACACCTGCTGTGGATGGATCCTCATTTATCCATGTTGTCACAGATCATGCTACCAGGCACATCACTGTTTGGTCCACAAAGGATAACACCAGCGCCGAAGTAGCGCTAGGATTTTTCCAAAGGGTTATTTGTGTTTTTGGAACCCCATCAGTCCTGAACACAGATAACGCACAACAGTATGGTTCCAAATATTTCACATCTTTTTGTGATAAATTCGGCATCAAACATGTGACAGGGAGTGCACATTGGTCAAAATCACAAGGTCTATGTGAGCGTCAACATCAAACAATAGAATCTTCACTCAGAGCCTTTGTCTCCAAATCACAAAAACATTGGTCGACCTTCCTACAGGCTATAGCATTCAGCATAAACAACACTGTATGCAGCGTGCTAGGATACTCACCCAATCTTTTAGTATTTGGAAAACAAACACATCTCCCAACTGAGTCCTCCCTCTCATTGGTCCAACAAACTGAAGAGATCAAAGACAAGGAAAAATTGGTTACCGCCCTACTCAGTTTAAGAGATGACATCCAACTTAAGGCAGCTGAGAGCATGATCAAACACCATAAAAAGATGAAAGCCAGATATGACGCCACTGCTTCTCCATGCACCTACAACACAGCTCAGCTTGTGTATTTACAAATACCTAACCTGTTGGTCAAACAAACGAGCAAAAAGCTGCAGCCCACCTATAGTGGACCATACATCATAATGAAAATGACTTCACCAGTAACTGCAAAACTAAAAAGGCTACAGGATGGTAAAGTATTGAAAAAATCAATACATGTATCTAGATTAAGGAGACCAATCACCAAGGCTAGCGCCAAGGCTGTGATCAAAAGACTGCAGTCTGGGCCAGTTAACACCTTGTATGACCCTGATCTAGATTTCACCCACATTGGTGAACCAGAATCCCCCGCAGTCAAAAAGAAAAGAGGACGACCTGCAAAGAAAGGACTTGTCACCTTTGCCCCTTCCCCAAAAAAGAAGACAAAGAAAAAGTCCACGAAAAAGAAATAGATTTTCAGAAAACACACAATTTCCCCCCCCCCAAACACCCACCTTAACCCCCCCCCCCCACATTTACACATACCTCTCTACCTTTACCTCCAACCGGTGGCAGTTTTGGCCACGTGTTATTTCGTGCAATGATGTTTTTCCCCACAATTTTCTTTTCTCGTCATTTATCATTTTTATTATCCAAACCACATACCAATTACCTTTAACGTCACAATTTCTACACAAAACCCCAAAAGCCTTCTGGCTTATTTTTACTGATGGGACATTGTCAAGAATTTTATCTAGAGTTTGAGACTCAGACAGTCATATAATGATTGATTAAGGTTGGCACGCCACATAAATTACCCAAGGTCACAGCGTATTCTCGGTTCTTGGATCCTAACTCTAGGAACACGCATGCGCCGGTTTGTTACAAGCTCAGGGCTCCTCTATACCCTAAAGTATTACCAAATGACCGCCTATTGTAGGAGAGCAGCACCTAGACATCCTGATCCGTGTTTATACCTCTGTTTACCATCAGTACTGGAAGGTTTGGTGAGACACTTAATAAAATAATTCAGCACAGCTCCCTGCTGTGTTATCACAACAGGAACAAGTGCACCCCTGGTAAGCTGACTAACCTCAGCACCACAGCCATTACTCCCCTCTTAATTATATTCAATATTCAGATCATCCAATGATCATCCGTCAGGAATGGAAGGTACCCCTCCTCAATCTGCATATCACAGGCATGTCATATGCAAAACAACCAATAGCTAGGCCTCGTGCCATATATGGGTGAGACATACCTCATCGGGAGGCATGTAGTGAGGAATTAGCCAACCTCATGAAGTGCTTATAAGCCTCACACCACCCCCATCTTAACCACTCTTATCAAATACACCAAACTCACCACATCCAGCCGCTATGGAGCAAGCATCCGGAGACCACAGGACCCAAGTGTCGGGACTGCCATGCAACAAGCCCAGGTAGGATCGGTCTTATGTGTCCATTAGTACTGTCATCAATCGTTCTAGCATGACAATGATGGAATCTACCATCATGTTGCCCAGATACCCATTACATGCCAATGGTAGTGTGCGCCCAGAGTGCTTTGTAAAATGTGATAGTTGAATTTGCAGTCGTTTTTCAAAACCATGTATGGCAGCCTGATTTTTCACAATCTTATTTATCAACCTCTTGACAAAACCCCCCACCAGCCCATTCATCTATCTTAGTCTAACAACAAACCTATCAAACCTTTTCTTATTATTCACAACAGCCTTAGAGCCCCAGAGATTAGACATGGAGCCAACTCAGGGTGGACCATCCACAATCTTTTAGGCCCAAACGGCATCAAAAGTAAGGCCATGGATCTGTTCGAGATCAGAATAACTATCATGGAGCACAAAGACATGATCAAACGTATATCCAGCAAAGACTTAGGTGTATACCTAAACAACAAAACAGTTCAAAAAGAGCTCACCCTACAAGACCCAATTGTATTATCGGCCACCAAGGCCATGATATTCGATCTATGCAAAGATTTCCCCACAGTCCCATTGTGGGACAGATTCAGTGAGGAAACATCAAGCTATATAGCACTCCTATGTGCCAGAACCCTGATTACCTCAGAGAAACCACTTAAAGAGCTACCAAGATATGAAACAGGTATCGGCAGATACAATGTCATAATCCAATCAACAAATCTCCAGACCCAGCTGGCAGCGTTTGAAATGGCTAGATACTCCCCCTTATACAGTTAAAAGCTATCAACCCTGAATTGACCCATTTTTCCCCCCCTACACATTTACGATGTGAAAAATCAATTACTTTCCTTCAAATTCCTTTTTTTTTCTCTTCTCATGACAATTTTTTTTTTAACATGACTAAGATGGAGACATCCTTGCTGGTTAAGATATCAGCCTAGCAACCTGATAACCTTTTAAATAACACGTCCCACCGCACACAACCAAGCGACCCCCCCCCCACATGTATAGGACACCCACCGCCCAATCTACACAAACATACCTCACACAAAGCCAACTCCCCAACCCAAAACCCTTAAAAAGACCCACCTCACCCCGGACAAACAGTCCTATCTTAGTCTCATATGATCCATTTCTCATAAGCTTATCTAAATTTCTATTTTTAGAATAGCAGCCTCCTTGGCAGCACTCTTCCTAATTATGTGCACCCAGACCCAACAGTCAGGAGCACAGGATTTTGTAACCAAAGAAGAGACCATCTTCAGGCCAAACTATGGTGTTTTATTCACTAAAATACCCCAGAAAATGATCTCAGGATATATGGATTACCCATTAGTTTTCGCTTTAGACCTATCCTTTAATCAATCCTTGCAGCGACCGGACAAATTAACTTCCCTAGTCAGCAGAAATGCCCCAAATTTTATCTCGGAAACCGCCCAATCTTTAGACCTAATTTTGACAAAACTCTACCAAAAATCTCAAAAATCTTTAGCCCTGTTAATAAAATTTTTGGAGCATCCCCAAACCAGAACACCCAGAGGCGCCCCAGGACAGATCATAGGTGATATTTTAAGAGCATCAATTGGTTTGAGCACGCAACCTGAAGTAGACTTGTTGAATTCTGAAATGTCCGACTTAGAAAAAGCCCTAGCTACTAAAATGCACATGGTAGAATTAGCCACACATTTTCTTTTGAACATTTCTGAATTTAATTATCAATCTCTAAGCATTTTCTCCAGCATACAAAATAACACGGATGACGCCCTGTCTCTGCTCAGTTCCAACCTCCAGCTCTTGAGTAAGAATGTATCAAATATCTTATTCAACCTGGAACAACAGAGCAGACAAGACACCTATCATTCGATGTTATTTACCGCTGCTAACTCTCAGATTGAAGCGCTAATGAGCCTGCAAAATGATTTAGACACCCTTCTGGACTCACTAACCACTCTAATGAAAGGTGAGCTACCTCCAAAATTAATTCCCCATAAAGTTATGGAAGATGGACTTAATAATCTATCAAGCTCCTTGTATGAAGCCCATAACGGTATCACGATTCTAAACGTACCCACCGGTTTCTTCTACAAGAGGAGAGTGCATGTGCACTGGCAGGACCAAAACAAACTTTACATCACAGTACCTATACCCATAGGACTGGGAGACAACACCTACTCCATATATAGGGCGGAGGCCTTTCCAGTCCCATTTGATACCACCAATGTAAACACTACTGGGTTTACACAAGTACAGCCTTTGCCTGATTACATAGCTATGTCTGTGTCCCAGTCACACTACATTGAACTGGACCACTCTGACTTAGATCTATGTGATGTAAATGTTTTTATAACATGCAACCTGCCCCTGCCCATGTTATCTCCTAGGTACCCCACCTGCAGCTTATCCCTATTTTTAGACCTACCTGACGCTGTACATAACACCTGCAATTTTCGGGCCCACATGACAGCACAAATTCCCAACATTGCTAAGCCCATCTCCCAGAACTCCTATATGCTGATCACTAGCACTTCACCTTCAATAATACAATGCTCGAACTCAGGCCAAATCGAGATCAAAAATGCAGCCTACTCTATTATTTCAGTACCATGCCTCTGCTCACTTAAAAACAGAGGCATGATAATGATTAATTCCGATCTATCCTGCGCCCAAAACTTTACTCTAGAACCTATTGCCAAAGTGCCCGTCAATTTGCCACTATGGCGGCATTTTGGTAACCCGCCAATCAACACATCAGGAGTAACCATAGCAACCACCCCGACCCATCTAGACCTACCAAATTTTCAGCGCCTGAAGCGCCTTCACAACCAAAAATTCCTACCCCTATTCAAGGACATTTTAAACTTAAAAGGCGCTGCCACCAAAATTCATGATAAGTCATCCATCCTGAGCACCAACTCACTCATACATCTAGGATATCACCTGGAATTCTCCCCTTGGTTACACCTGTTGTCGCCAGCCATCACCATCTTGTGCTGCCTGATCACGTGTCGTGTACACATGCGCGTGGTATACTTAGCCCAATTAATGACCATTCACAGTCGAGCAACGATGGCTGACGCAGCATCTTGGAATAAGCTTAAAGAAATGATCAGAAACACCAACCAAAATTGGCCTACGCGGACCCCACCCCAGGAGATCACAACACCTGACTGGATTCAGATGCCAGGAAGGTATGATTCCATGATTGTCTTTCTAGGCATCATACTCAGCTTGCTATTCATCAGAGCGGCAGGGAGACGCTGTCTCAGGCATTGGCCCTACAGCAGACAGGACCCCGCCCCCGGCACCCCAAGATTCGTGCTGAAAATACACTCTGGAGGGCACACATATGCTTTTCCAGTGGATTAATGGTGTATGGAAGGAACCTTTGGCCAGTCTCCATCTTGGCTCCCAAACTAGCACCACCCAGGTTAACTTTCCCCCTAGCCCGTCATCTTGATGCGCATTGGAAGTCAGACGTCGGAATGATCATTGGTGGAAGGACGGTGAAGCTGGAGAGGTACCCCAGTTGCCCTTTGCTCTGGCGCATTCCCCTCGCAATCATCCTCAGATCCAGACCCCACACGGTCACCCTGGCCATTGTACAGGAAAACCAGCCTGACTTCCAACTCACACCAAGTGAATATGAACTATCGGCCAGCTACAAACCAGTGCCACCTATGACACGGAGAAAAGACCTACTCAGGCGGGAAGCCCCTAAAGCCTCCACCAGTGGGACAACTCCAGCAGAGATGGCCCTGCTACAACTCAGAGAAACCCAACCACCCAAGGACCTATACTTATTAAACCCTACACTGGCTGAGAGGGCCATGAACACCATGGATGGTAGGTTTTTAAACATTTTAAACCATTAGTTTCGGCTGATGTGGGGATCGTTGAGAACACTCAGCATCCTCAGCGACCTCCACCGGCCACCCCCCGAGGTTCCTCCCATAATGGACTCTCCCCAGCGCCCACAGGCCCGGTGACAACACTGGACGGTACCACCACCCTTATGTGGGGATGGCAGGTGCTGAACAGCGCTACATAGCAGACCGGATAGCCCTGAGACGCTGATGTGGGGATCCCCCTCCTATCCGCCGAGATCCCCGAGACCCCCCAAGGACCCCCCATAGGGCCCCATCCCGACCTAATACCTAAAACCATGCCCACAAATTGCAATACCCCGCCGTTGTTTCACTTTGCACCTCACTAGATCTTATCAATGACGATGCAAAACCGTTCCACAACCCATAAACGCAGTCATAACGTCTCATTAATGAAAACGGTGATCAACAACGCGCGGCCATCTGGAAAATGAAGAACGCCTTGAACGATCTCCATCTTGCGTAACTACTGATAAGATAGCCGGCGCCCATATCTTATATAGGGCCAAGGCTATAGGCATCAAAACTCAAAATTTAATTCAAAATTCGCGACCCCCACCCTCAGAGTTCAACTGGCATACTGTTTGCCAGAATGCCAAAACTCAAACCTTTTTCGAGACCTTTCAACCACTTTCGTGGAACTTTAGGCCACTATTTGAAATATTTTTCAGGAATTTTATCTGAATAATCAGGTTCGGCGCGGTGAAGCGACAGCTCGGTACCGCCACCCAGCGTGATACAAATTAACCAACTAAGCTTGCTTAGTTACACTTACCGCGTTCTATTCTTGCAATCAAATTGAGCTCTGTCAAGTTAATATTATGTGTCAAACAGCAGAAATTTATAGCACCTATTGGTTATCCTGTATTGACAAGGCCACCAGCTGACCCAACCAGGATTTTACACCTCTGTTAATGGTTTGTTTTCACGGCTCTCTTCCCTACAGACCCCTCCTCTGAAGACCTGGCAGCCCCACCATCCGTCGGCCCTCCAGCCCTGGAGACAGACGAGCCGGGGCAATCATCGTCAAGGAAGGCGACAGGAGGAAGAAGCAGGAGGGAAGAGGTCAGGCGAAATCCAACCCCACCAGCAGCGGACCCCGAGCCCCAGCAGCAACTTCCACCAGCCAGTGGAGGGAGCCAGCTAGAAAGCCCCATCTAACACCCAGGGGAACCTATGTGTCAGCAGCCTGTAGGCCTGGCACACCCATGCCCCCAACCTACAGGCACAACAACAACTACTGCCGCCACATCAATGGGCAGGTATCCGCTGCCAGACTTTGCATACCGTGTTACCATCAACCAAATGGGTTCCTGTGCCCTTGTGCTTATGACAACAAACCTAAGCCAAGCGGCAACAGGCAAAGATCCACGCCCAGAACCATGTGGAAGCCCATGCCAGCTCGACCTACCCCTACCACAGAGACAGATACCACCTCAGAGGACGGATCAGATGTGGCCACAGCTGGTGATTTAGCATCAGTATACTTAGACTTTTCTGACATTACCATCTCAAAATTCAGACCCATCAGATCCAGGACCCATCGTAAAGCTGAAGGCAGGTTCAAGAATTTCAACATCAAAGAACATCAAAACCTACCTCCAAACAGCATACACCCTAATCGACATTTCAGAACACACAAATAGACTTTTCACAGAATCAATTTTTGTACTACCTAGCCATTGAGATACGATTGTAAACAACCCCCCCATGCCTATACGTATTACTTGTTCTCTGAAAATGTAAAATTTTTTTTTTCTTTTTCTCTCAGCATGTCGAATCCTTTTCACTGGATTCTTTAAAAAGCCTGTTTTCTTTAGGCCAAATGTATATATTAACTTAAGATTCTTTCTTTTGATGAACATTATCAGACTAAAACCAAAATGGCCTTCTGGTTTACCTCTCTAGGCGTTATAAAGTTCATCACCTTCACCATTGTTTTTCAAGCTCAACTATGACATGTATTTATGAGTTTTAGTCAAATTAGTTATCCAATACATCCCATTTTTGTATATTTTCATGAAAATTACCATGTTTCTAGTCAACAGTAACACTGAATACCACCTTGACTTATACCTTATACCCAACTGTGTAGCTGACCCTACACAACTTCAGTTATGAGCCTTGGTAATGTGGAGCCAAAAACTCATCACCCTTGCGTTGATTGTTGACCCCACAATACCAAGAATCACCAAGCTTGGTTAATTTTCATCTGGATATTTCATTGCGTATTATTGTATAAAACCAACATGTTATCAAACCAGAAAAATTTTCTTTTTCCCACGATAACGAACCGGTACATATATATTTTAAGCATTGTACATATCCCGGCATTTAAAACCTGTATATATACATTAAGTCACTTGATCCACACAAAACTTATTTTTGTAATTCCATAAAGGAACCTTTTTTTTTAATACTGATTATAATGTCAAACCGGTCAGGTTTTTCACAAACCCAGTATTTGTATCATAATACCCATAATTGTCAATGGACTTGGCAAAGCCTCATCTCTTCTACTTATTTTTCTCCCTTTACACTCGTGCAGAGACGAGTAGGAATGTGGGGATTTGTCAATGGACCATTCTGGGTATTATTATTATTTTTCATATTTACTAATTTCTTCGCCATATAAAACCCAAGCTCTGCTCACGATCCATACTCAACAATCTCCTGCATTCCTCAATAGGAACCAGGATCCTTTAGTCATCACAAACACATTTCCTCCATGAGGCTCTGTGACATAATGTAGACGGATGTAATAACATTCCAATCATATCTACACCCACACAGCCCCGCTGGAGGATGTGGGGTCCACCTGTGGTGCCATATTTGGAATGAGAGAATATTTCACAATCTCCTCTCAATCCTCATCAATATGATTAACACACAGGTGGCAATCTCTCCCTATGACACGTGTCCCTATTTCATTGAGCCACGTGTATAGAATATTTCACAACACCGCGAGCTGCTCAAGTCCTTCATATAAAAGGCAGCTTGAGCAGCTCCCAATCATCTCTCCCAACTTACACCTTACACCTATACCTAGAACCTATGACAGGTTGAGCTATAGGATCGGAGGCAGAGCTTAGATCTTGGCGAGTGTTATCATTGTTACCACCTTTATGAAACACTCATGTCAGCTATGCAATAAAAGGATCAACTGAACTTCCCTGGATTCCGTGTACATTCACTTCACCACATGTAACCGTCCGTTGACAAGAGCCAGGTGGAGTATAAACATGACAGATTCACCTCATATAACATAATATATTTAAGAGTTCAAGATGGTAGCCATTATCCAAGCTGGGCAGTCATTCTCTAGGATGGCATTTCTAATCAGGTTACAACTTTACAAGTCATGCCAGAAGTACCCTGTATGATTAAATCACAGCCCAATCTTACAGAGCAATTGTCCTGTCTCCATCCGCACAGCCGTAGAGCTCAGTGTATTCCCCTTCTGTGCACAGTAGACCCCATTTCGTACAATTTCTCTCTACAACTAAAGTTCTTCTGAGGTGTAGTGGCTGTGGCTAGGGCTGTGTGCGATCAAGATTTCCTCTCAGATTGTATATCATAGCGAGCAGCATCTTAAGTACTAGCATGATGAACAGATGAAAGTATATAAGAAAATGAATGCAAGAGGCTACTCTCAGAAGGCAGAGATAAGAAACACAAACTGTTCAAAGACTCAATTGTGAAGAACTTTATATCAACACATGCCAAGGTGTGCATAGGAAAAGATTGACATATCTGTGAAGGTTTAAACATTATCTTATAAAGCATCAAAATGGATTATGTCTGTTAGAGTCTGTTTTGACCTTGAAAACATTCTTTTTATTGATGGACTATTGAAAGAAACTACCCTGACACAAATGGTATGTCACATACATTGGCCCTTGCAGTGTATGGTCTAGTCCTTATTATTGTTTGTCTTATTATAACACAGAGTGATTCAGGTTCAGGTACACAAATGTTATATGGCTGATTCAGTGAGCCTACACAAAACTTGCAAATGTGTCACAACTATCTGCATGTCATTGATGATATGTACAGCAGATTTCTTATCTCAATGTGAGTTCCCTTTCTGTGTGAAACAACTTTTCACCTGGGAGAGCTTAGAAATGATAAGGAAGAGCCTAATACCAAACAATGTTCACATGAGGGTTAGCTTGGTATACCATTAGCCAATGCCTGATTCTCAAGTGATCAAATGGTCACTCCCTAATATTGGCTATGAAAATCATGCATTACTTATTGCTTTATCTCCCCACATAATGGCCATTTTTCACTAAGTTATGTTGACATGGGTGAGAGCTATATTCATATTAAATTACATTTTGTGGTCAGAATGTCATGTTCAAATTATCTCTGTTCCTTCTCTAACAGAGACTCCCTTCCTCTGATTATGATGCCTGCTTACCCCTCCCCTTCTATTAAACTTGAGGACATGTTGCTTCATTTCACTTCAATCCTTCTCGCCAAATAGCAGGTTTTAAGTGATAGGAAAGGCAGTGGTAGCCTATGAGCACTCTGATTTGAATATCTGGCAACAGAATTAAAAAAGGGTTCTGATGGAAGTAGAATCAGATTAGGATGGGTCTCCTAGATTCATGGCAAGCAGTGTTCATTTTTGATGGTTGAATCCCAACAGTCACCTACATGGTGACTGTTGATAAAATGAAAAAATACTGACTGTTGAGAAAATGATAAATATTTGAATGATTCCAGTTCTAAAGCAGCAAACAAACCCCCGTATATGGAAATTGACACTGAGTTTGATGACGTAGTGGGACATCCTGTTCCATAAACAAAGGTAGGCACTAAGATTTTGGGACTTTGACCAAATGTGAACTACTGTAATCTCCCGCGTAGAAGGCGCAGCTCGCGTAGAAGGCACCCCCCAACTCAGAGAAGGCCTTTTCACGTAGAAGGCGCACATACCTCTTCTGGATCGATTTCGGAAAAACCCGCATATAAGGCGCCCCCCCAACTCACAGGGGGGCTGTTTTGCGTAGAAGGCACCCCCCTCCCCACCCCCCTATATGAGTTCAAGCTGTCATCGGCACACGGTCGGCGTCAAACCGCCGAGCGCCCGTCAACACCTCCCGGCCTGCCGCGCTGCTGGCTATATGAGTTCAAGCTGTCATCGGCACACGGTGTGATGGTCGGTGTCAAACCCGCCGAGCAAATCTACAGCGACCGGTCTGCCGCGGTGCTGGCTATATGAGTTCAAGCTGTCATCGGCACACGGTGTGACGGTCGGCGTCAAACCCGCCGAGCAAATCTACAGCGACCGGGCTGCCGCGCTGCTGGTGCTATGAGTTCAAGCTGTCATCGGCACACGGTCGGCGTCAAACCCGCCGAGCGCCCGTCGACACCTCCCGGTCTGCCGTGCTGCTGGCAGCTGTCATCGGCACACGGTGTGACGGTCGGTGTCAAACCGGCCGAGCAAATCTACAGCGACCGGTCTGCCGCGGTGCTGGCTATATGAGTTCAAGCTGTCATCGGCACACGGTGTGACGGTCGGCGTCAAACCCGCCAAGCAAATCTACAGCGACCGGGCTGCCGCGCTGCTGGTGCTATGAGTTCAAGCTGTCATCGGCACACGGTCGGCGTCAAACCCGCCGAGCGCCCGTCGACACCTCCCGGTCTGCCGTGCTGCTGGCAGCTGTCATCGGCACACGGTGTGACGGTCGGTGTCAAACCGGCCGAGCAAATCTACACCGACCGGGCTGCCGAATTGCTGGCTATATGAGTTCAAGCTGTCATCGGCGCATGGTGGGCCTTATCCCCGGCGAGCGCATCGACACCTCCCGGTCTGCCGCGGTGCTGGCGCTATGAGTTCAAGCTGTCATCGGTGCATTTTCCCAAATGAGATGTTGGAAAAACCCGCGTATAAGGCGCACCCCAAACTCAAGGCAATTTACCTCCCGCGTATAAGACCCAGCAGCATTTTGTTTGGCGTAGAAGACGTGCCTTCTACGCGGGAGATTACGGTATGTCTATCTAAGAAAGCTAAGACTTTCAGAAAAATCTTGTATCCAGACCTAAAATTATAGGCCATTGGCCTCTTAGTGAGTGTTTGTGTCTACCCCTGCATAGAGGAGTATTTATAGATTTCTAATGATGAAGCATTTTGGCAAATACATGTACTTTGGAAAATTATTCTAAAGCATTATAGCCAATAGTCAGATTCACTTCAGTAGGTTAAGAAATAAAAGAAACTGACATTAAATCTGATCGACCAATAAGGGTGTGCATAGTTCTATTTTCAGTAAGTTGACTGTGCCAAGGGAGAGCACTTATAAATATGTGTAAACAACAATCCAGCTAGTCATTGCTCCCTTCACACAAACATGATCCCTGACTTGCTGAGATGCACCTGAGAAATGTGGTACAGATCAGTGTCATTTAGTTCTATCAGAGGGTGGTGTAGGTAGGCAGCCATCTTGGAAAATGGCTGTCATCTTGAAAAAACAGCTGCCACCTTTATTTTGAAATGTCATATGAAAACGGAGAAGAAGCTATCATCTTAATACTAAAGCATCAGAAAAGATGTATTACCACATGACAAACCTATGACAAAATCATAATATCAGATCCAATCAATTTAGTAAAATATATGTCAGACACCTAACTGCACACATTTAAACTGCTCTAATGTGAATATTAGCTACCTGGAAACACAGAAAATGACCCCAGGATCAAGTTAATTGAGAAACTACATCCATTACTATCTAAGAAACAATTTTTTACTTCTTATTTAGGCAGCCATCTTGAAAAATAGCCACCATCTTGGATTTCATAGGTCTAATAACCAAAGATATGAGAAGTGGCCTCTGAGCATATCTATTTTCAGGCTTATATCACTAATTGCAGCAGTGTACATTACGTACATCTGCTCATATCTGAAAAATTACAGCAAAAATGGCAGCCATTTTGTTTTTGCAATTTCAGGGGGGGAAGTTAAAACATCAAATGTCATCTGGGAGATTTGAATTCAGCATACACAAATTACCCTAATCCAACTCCAAGAACACTTCTACTCAAAAATGCCCTACACTCCTTTATAGAGGGCTCTTTCTGAGATCTTGGTCCTGACTAACATTTAATTTCATCAATTCAAATATCAGTTAGACCGTTGTATTACCATTATTATAGCTATATTGAAGCGTCACTGTAACCCTATTTCTTTCTCGTGGTTTCTCAATTTATTTAATCAATTCAAATATCAATTACAAAATTGTATTACCATTAATGTAGCTATCTAGTGGGAAATTGGCTAGCAGTGCCCCTCCATGCAGGTTAGCTGACAGAACAAACTGGTACTGCGTTAACCAGTCCATGATGGCACGGGTCTCAGGTTGACGAGGATTGGAGTTGTGTCCGTCAAAGTAGTCTGGGAAGTTCCGGTTCAGGTCAATGCCATTTTTGTTAGCTCTGAAGGTAAGTTGATATCTATTTGTAGACTTCATCCAATTGCTATCTCTTCTGCCTAGATGATAATGTATTTTCATAGTTGCTCAATACCATTCTAATACTTCTATACGCTCAATAATTTACTCGCCTATAGTTTACTTATTACCACCATTCATCTCTAATTCTTATCCAAACCATTAACATTCCCAAACACTATACATATTTTGTCACCAAATGGATTAATATCACTTATCAACTTGAAGGGAGCTACCTACCTGCCATAGTAAAGTTCACAGATATATTCTGTAAGATTTGCGTTAGAGGACCCGTTCCATGTTCTATAAGTATCGGGAAACAGCGGGAGTTCTGTTGCATTCTTAGCACCATCTGGGTTCATAGTGGGCATGATGTGAATTCTGGTATTGTCGAGCAGTGACGTCAAAGTCTTATTCTGGCCATAATTCTTGAGTAGATATTCTGATAGGTGGAGAAGTAGTTCTGAGTTGACGATCTGGTATGAAGATAACAAGAGATTCAATGTTTAAATGTATCAAGATTTGGATCAGTTGAATTTCCTGGAAGATATGTTTGACATGTGAGCATCATAAGTAGAAGGACGAAAACACATTCTAACTAAATCATTTTCTTGATTCTGAAAAATAAATCTGGGCTATCCCAAAGGTACAATAGAGGTCCAAGCGAAGGAAAGTGGGCTTGAATTTATTAGAGTCAATATCAACATTAGAAGACCAAAGATAAGGAAAAATGGACTTATAGACTTTTCAATTAACAAGTCACTTGAGGTGATTAAATGTCTCAATGTTATAAAATGTGCTATTGGAACCA
The DNA here is from genome assembly GCA_949317995.1 of Acholoe squamosa. Taxonomy (NCBI): domain Eukaryota; kingdom Metazoa; phylum Annelida; class Polychaeta; order Phyllodocida; family Polynoidae; genus Acholoe; species Acholoe squamosa. Next base: position 15,407,014 of record OX439042.1, read on the forward strand.
CGCAGGGTAGATCAAACTTTATCCTGCAAATACAGAACTCCTTTGGCCTAAAATTGTTTTGGAGAAATCGTGTGGCAAATCTTAAAGGTTATAGACTTAATTACCCTTTCTTAAGGACCCCACAAGACAACATGTGCCTCCATGGGAAGTGCTCATCCTCCACTATTGACTCTCATTATGTTGTGCCATACGAAGACTTGTTATGGGCCATGTTGCATGTTAATCTTTTACATCATTCCCTATGACTGCGGGGATAATTTACATTAATCAATGATTTGGATAATGATCTTTCTGTTGCTAACATGTTGATATTGGCCTTTCTGAAAAGCTTGCAACTGCATGATTATTGATGCCAATACAAATATTTCAACAACAACCTGGTAACTGAGCACTGTATAATGACGAAATAGATACATTTACCAAGAATAGTAGGAGCTTATACCTACCTCATTACCGTGCATGTTTCCTACATATTTTACATCAGGTCGGAGGGGGACATATTCCCGAGGTCTGGACCCGAGTACCAGAACTGTCAGTTCTCTTCCTATGAAAAAAAGAAATACTTGTTGTCAAGACATTCTGTACTTATATCTATACAGTTATTATCAAAAGGGGAGGATGAGAATTGCTCTTACTATCCATAACTTTGTTCTGTTTAATTTCAGAGAACATAAGTGAAAGGAAATATCTATCAATACTTGAAGTATAGCCAGAAAAAAATGTATAAATGGGTATTCATTGAAGAAGCATTAGATTGTAAAAAATGAGAAGTATGTGGCTGTATACTCACACAAACCATAAACTTTCTATTATCAGAAATATTGATGAGATGATTATAAGATGCCTTATACATAATCATCTTACCCTGCACTGATTGGCCTATACTGTAGGTGTGTGATATGTTGGGGTACCTGGACACTAGGTCCATCACGAAGGCCTGCATCTCCTCATAGTTATGGTAACCAAAGTCCAAGGCGCCCTCTATAGTCATAAAGGTGCAATATAGAGTAGCAAGTGTCACTGGTAAAAGGGACAGGTGATTCTTCTCCATGTTGACCTTTGTTATTTCAAAATTGTGCTTCTCTCAGGGAATCTCCTTACTTCAACTGGAATATGGAGAACGCATACATTAAGGATCAAGCATTATACAAATGTATATATAGGGACTCTCCAACCACCACAGACCAACTGAGTCAGACAAGTGGTGCACCAGTAATCTATTTATATATAAACATACGCGATCCTCATGCAAAGTGAGTGCAAGCAAAAATATTGCTTTTACTTTTTAAAAACTGAATGTTTGAGAAATTAGTCATTTCACTCTCTACCTCTAACTTTAGAGATGTCTTGATGTTGGCTGCTGGCTGTGGTTCAGGGTGTGGCCAACTTAACACGAATCTCCATGTACAGATTTAATTGTTAACAATTTATGGAACATTTGGTATTCTACTATATTAGAATTAATCAATATACCCCCCATGGTCTTGTAGCATGAACCGTGATGGCCGCGCCCATGGCCTAATTTCAAGGAGCCCTGTAGGCACAGTGGTAGACCACAGACTATTGTCCGAATCAGGGGTAAAAAACATTAATCAAGTTGCGATACCTGCAGAAATCATTCTGCATGTCATTTAAAGTGACAGGGTGTGACATAATTACCATGGCTAACCTTCCGTATAGCAGGTAGGTTAATAGGCTTATTTTGAATGGCATGTAAGGTGTGCCTGTTATCAATTAGGCCGGGGGCTGGTAGGGCCCACCATGCCCCCCCCCCACATCCCAACACGACAGGTTTTTTTTTTTGATCCTTAGGGTCCCCAGAACAAGATTCAAGATGTTAACATTGATTATCTTGGGATGCACTACCAGTTTTTGCCAATCCATGTGCGGGTTCAGACCACCTTTGGGTCAATCTTGCTACCATATTATTCAAGGGGTAGGCTCAATCCCTCAGCTCTAAGAATATCCGTCCATGCCTGGATCCTGAAGCTATTGGTCTTGTTGGAAAGAAGACATAATAAGCTTTTCATTAAACCCTTCAACTGTATTTGTACATATTTTTATTTTTGTTTTGTACATCTCTTGTATTGTAAATATTATTGTTTTGAACATGACCACACCTACAACTAGACTCCATGATTTTTTTGGGAATGAAGGGGCTGAAGATGGTACACCTAAATACTAGAAGCATGTTTCATAAAAGGCAGGAGATTTTTAATCATCTAGATGGGACGAATGTAGTATGTATAAGCGAAACCCGGCTGCATGAGGAATATTATGATGATTGAATCAATTGGAAAGATATGTACTTGTTCAGGCAAGATAGGCAGCATAAGAAGGGTGGTGGTCTAGCTGTCTATGTGAGAGATGATGTACAGGCTGATATAACATTACGACATGATTTGAGTTGTTCAAACAAGCATCTTGAATGTTTGGTGCTGGATAATAAATTTAAGTCACATGTTATCCAAATTGAAACTCTATATAGACCACCATCTGGAAAGCATGATAAATTCTTTGAACATTTGGATGTATTAATGACCAGTGCTGATAAAGATGTTGAGCAATGGATCATGGGAGACATAAATATAAACACCCTGCGAGAAAAACTGAGTGGTACTATAAAGTTATCTGATGCTTGCAAATTTGAAGGTTATCACAAATTAATTCATCAATGCACAAGGCCATTTAAAAAACCTGTATCATGCCTAGACAATATTTTAATTAATTCATCAATGCACAAGGCCATTTAAAAAACCTGTATCATGCCTAGACAATATTTTAACTATTTACAATGAAGAGACCACACATTGTGTTTTGAATTTTTTGGTGAGTGATCATCTACCTGTTTTTGTTGTTAAAACCAAAGAAAAGGTATTGTATATGAAAAGAAAATATGGGTAAGGAAATATAAGGGTTTTAATGAGGAGTTCTTTATTGACTGGCTTGCCATGGCTGATGGGGACTATCATTATAACCTATCTGACCCTGACAAGGCCTGGAAATTTATACAGAATCATATTGTAGATTTTCTGGATGAATTTACTTCATGGAAGGAAATTGAGGTCGTTTTAAATTAACTAGAAGCTCGCTTAAAATCCCAGGAATCTATAAATCAAGGCACGGTTCGGTTGCTACGCGGAATGGAACTCCGTCTGTTTGGCCCCAATGGCTTCCCAGCGAATGAGTCAATGTCAATACCTAAGATTGAACAAAAAATCACTGAAATTGAGGAATCGGTGTCAACTCATAGTGACAAAATTGAAAATAATGTATCTGAGACAGTGAAAATTCGAAGTATAACTGATAAGCATGAAGACCAGTTCTCACGTATCGATGTAGATCGGAAGAAAAAAATACTGATAATCGAAGGCCTGAATGAAGATAAGCCTGCAAGCTTAAGAGAAACATTGGACCAGCTCCTGAATGACCTCTCACTTGACTTTAACAATACTGCTGCTGAAGCAATATATCGTAGAGGTAAAAGGAAAACTCCAACCCCTAGCAGAAAAAGAATCCCCATTTCAAACTAACAAACCGACCAGTAGTTGTAGTGTTCTCCTCTGCTCAATACAAACTGAGAATGTTTGGAAATATCAAGAATCTTCAAGGAAACCCTACATGGAAGGGACTACACCTTGCAGACGATATTTCACCTGAGGATAAAAGAATGCAAAAGGACATAAGGGCTATACAGGCTCTAGCCAGGAACAAAGGTATTGACTGTAATGCAAAGGGTACAAACCTGGTGATTGAAGGCAAGTTATTCCCATACAAAGAAATTAACAATCTACCATATGATTTGTCCCTGAAGAATGCTAAGACGATTGAAACCCCAGACGGGCTAGCTTTCCAAGGAGAACATTCTATATTTTCTAACCTATACAAATGTCCCATCACATTTGAAAACCAGCAATATGACTCGGTGGAAAGAGCATACCATGCAAAGAAATGCGTAGTTAGTAACCAGATGAACGTCTTGAGAAGGGTCCTTGCTGCTAAAACGCCAATGGACAGTATGTATACAGCCAAGCAATGTAACATCTCAAACGACTGGTATGATATTGAAGAAGATGTAATGAGCAGACTACTTGAAATAAAGTTCGCACAGCCAAACCTCCATCAAGAATTAATCAACTCCAAAGGAAAATACCTATACGAGGCCACCTACCACAGCACCTATGGTATAGGTTTTCATCTTGGTCAGCGAGACCAAATAACTATTAAAAATGTGGCCCTCAACCAACATGAATGTTCCAATAGACTAGGGGAAATGCTCATGAAAGTTAGGTATAGGTACACAAATGAAGACCCACTACCAACATCAGAAGAAATACGGCTACAGGATGCTAGAAGAAATTAATTATAATCTGTGACACCTATTATGCCTCTGTACCCCATCTATGCATTTATTTTTTACCTATTTTCTTTGTAGTTTTGTTTATTTTCTCTCCTGAGTACAAGTATTATAACCGCTGTCATGCTGCTGTTATGGTTCAACCCACCTGTACCAACCGATGAAAATATATTACACCAATAGAGGGTGCGGCACTTAGGCCTATGCCCCTTTTGTGGTAGATATTCTGAAAATTGTTCATGGAGTCTGGGGGGGGGGCTCTGATTGTACTTGTAAATGTAAACTCTATCTGATAACAATGTATTTTGTATTTTCTAACATGGATTTATTTATGTTATGCAACACACATTACTGACTGATCTAATTGGCACCAAGGGCCTACGCTTTATGCATATGAATGCTCGTAGTCTTAAATGTAATTATGCTAGTATTTGTGCTGAAATCTATCCTGCTAATTTTGAAATTTTTACCTTCTCTGAAACATGGTTTAAGAGTGTAGATGATGAATCGGAATACCAACTCTCTGGCTACACACGCTATAGATTAGATAGGCAAGTCCTAGATGAAAAGGGTAATATCAAAACTGGTGGTGGCGTATGTATCTATATTAAACAAGGTCTGAAACATGACTATGATAAATTCTTCACACTATTTCATTTTGACTCCGACATAGAACTTCAATGTATTACTGATGGGTCTAAAATAACTTTTATAGACACATTGATTGATACGGTCTCTACCATTGTTGATAAAGACCAATATGAAATTATAGCTATGGGAGACTTTAATTTCAATGTATCTGAAGATAGTGACCTTGTTCATGATCTATTGAATAAAATGAAGGGTATAGGTCTAAATCAGGAAATTAAGTCTGGTACCAGGAAAAAATCTATTTTAGATTTAATTTTTACCAACTTAAGAGGAAACTATATCTATACCGGTGTCTGTAATAACACTATAACTGATCATCTACCGGTGTTCATGGTAAGAAAGAACTGGAAAATAAAAAATGAAAAGACTTTTATTACCGGTAGGTCATATTCTAGATTAGACAATGATACACTACTGAGGGAATTTGATGCATACGATTGGACCGAATTTAACAGTACTGATGATGTCAACTGTGCCTGGTCTCATATGGAAACAGCAATAAGAAAAATATTAGATAAATATTGTCCAGTTCATAAATTTCTGGTTAATAAATATAGGGATCCGTGGATGTCCCAAAATGTGTATGAGATTATACCTGATAAAAATGCCAAACTTTGGAAAGCAAGACGATCTGGTAAAGAGGAAGACTGGAAATTACTAAGTGAAGCACGTAACAAAGCAAAAAAATTATAGACAAAGCGAGGAAAAACTTTTTTAAGGATCAGCTGGAAACTTACAAGAATGATCATAAAAAATTCTGGAAAACCATTAATAATATATTACCGGGTCATCCAAATCACTCAAATAAAATTTCCCTGGTAGATGAAAATAATAATGCCCCAATTGAAGATGAAAAAGTATCAGACTTTATTAACCAGTACTTTGCCAATATTGGTCACTTGCTTGCCAAAAACCTATCTATACCATGGAAACCTTATGACGACTATGTGATTAATCAAATTGATGATATTGAAACCAATGTCCAAGAGGTGGTAAAACTGGTACATGACATAAACACGATTAAATCTTCAGCCATTGATAATATCTCTTCGACTATATTAAAAACTGTCTTCAAGCATGCTCCTTCAAAGTTAGTTAAAATTTTTAACCTGTCTTTTAGACAAAATTGTATCCCAGATTCTTGGAAAATATCAAAAGTCACACCAATCCCCAAAATGGGAGATCAGAAATTAGTAAACAATTATAGACCAATTTCACTCCTACCCTTACCATGTAAACTTTTAGAGAAAATTGTACATAATCATGTTTATGGTTTCTTGATTAAAGAAAATATATTAACATCGAAACAAGGTGGATTTAGATCTGGCTTTAGTACGATAGATACACTGGCAAAATTTACCGATGATATTAAAAGAAATTTAAATGTGGGTAATTCAACAGTAGCTGCTTTTATAGATCTCAAGAAAGCATTTAATACTGTAGACCATTCAGTTCTATTAACCAAAATACACCACTACGGCATTCGCTCCAATACATATCACTGGTTCAAAAATTATTTAGACCATAGGTACCAAACAACCTTTACAAATGGAATACTATCTGATCGAGCTAAAGTGTTATGTGGCGTACCCCAAGGCTCGATATTAGGTCCTTTACTATTTTTAATCTATGTTAATGATGTTATTAAATGTGTGAAAAATTGTGAGGTTAGACTTTATGCTGATGATACTGTTATATATTCATCTCAAAATATTTTTGAAAATGCTAAAGCACATTTACAAAATGACCTAGAGGCATATGAAACCTGGTGCATTCAAAATAAACTGTCTATCAATGCCTCTAAAACTAAAATTATGTTCTTCTCTTCTAGTACAAGGAGATTGAATACTTTAACTGCCAACATTAACCTTAACGATCAGCTACTTCAAGTGGTACCTAGCTATAAGTACTTAGGTGTTATACTGGACCCTCTTTTAAATTACAACCTTCATTTAAGTAACCAAGTTAAAACTATAGCCTATAAGACTTATAAATTATGTCTACTAAGAAGATATCTAGATGTCAAACTGGCAATTCAAATATATAAATCTACTATTCTACCCTATATGGAGTATGCAGACATCTGCTTCATGTCAACCTATGATAAGTATTTGGACCCTCTCCAATATGCCCAAAATAGATGTTTAAAAATTTGTCTAAAAGCTCCTCATTTAACCAACACAAAATATGTGCATAATACTGCTGGAGTAAATATGCTAGAGGAAAGAACAAATGCTCATCTACTTAATTATATGTACAATAGATCAAGATGTGACATGTATAGAGATAAGAGAAATTTAATTACTCGTCTACATGATGCTCCTATTGTCAAATGTATTACCCCAAATTGTTTATCGTATGCTAGGAGTGTTGAATTTCATGGTGCCATCGCCATTTCAATTATCTCCCTCTTTATCTAAATGGATGTTTTTCCATGCTAAATCTTTATCAATTCTCCTGACTCCTATGTAAAAAAGGGTGCTGATTAAGAATATACTTGTTTCTACTTCATAAAGTTTAATGGCGAGGCTGTATAGAGCTGAAAATCAAAATGGCCAACAATAGATTCAAATGTCACTTTGAATTACATATATGTGCAGTCTAGAAAGTATCTGGTGGGTCCTACCCCCTATAAATCAGCTTAGTAGAATACAGTGGTGCTTTTGTTTTGTTGCTAGGTGGTGTGGTTGCCTAGCAACAATAGCTTTGCATAGCAACCAAGCCTGAAATAATGCTCGAATGTGCATATCTGCATGGTTTCCTTTCAGCAACATACTCCCCTGATGTAAACGTGCATATAACTCTTCTGTGACTCCCATCATAGACTAGGAATATAGGTGATAAAATGTTGCTAGGCTGTGTTGTGGCCTAGCAATAGCAGTTTTGCATAGCAACAATGCCTAGATTCTTACCTTTAGGCATATACTATGTCTTGTGCATAGTCTCCCCTCAAGGACATAGTTCACTGATTTCAAATTGCAAAAAGCTCCCTTGTGCACATCACACAGTATGAACATAGGTAGTAAATGGTTGCTATGGTATGTGGTTGCCTAGCAGTTGCAGCTTTACATAGAACCCCATGTCCAAATGGCCCATGTCTCGCCTCAGTAGTAGTAGTGTAGGTTGGGAAAAGGAACCTTGATGGTAAAGTGCATCTATAGTCATGATTATGCTGGAGCATTGTTTAAATAGAACAGAGATCTGGATAGGAACTACATGCTTACTTACCCTTACTGGGGACGATGAGTGCTAAGATCATTGAACAGATCTCATATGACAGATAATTTTTTAAAGTAAACCTACAGTATTAGGATTCTGAAGTGATCAGTGAGAGTCTGGCTGGGTTAAGAGAAAATCAATCCCAGAAAGTCTAGTTGTGTGAAATCATTGGTCACACAATAACACAAGAACAAGGTAGTAAATATGTGTTTGGCTGATGTAAGGGTTGTTGTTGTTGCAACTCATTTATTTATCCCAGCTCAAGCTAGAGATAGGGCGGGAAGGTTATTTTTTTCCCCAGATCCTTGGGAATAGTTCACTTAAACTCAACTAGATGGGAGTTTGAGATCTCCAATCACACTTTATGTTCCAAGTATCTGTATAGGAGAGACAGGTAAAGCATTGGGGTGATAGGGTGGCCCTTGTGAGTGAGGGCGAAAACAGGGGATGATTGACTGGTAACTTTTTGTATCATGTCTCCAATATACAGGCAGGTTGCCAATATTCTAGAATGCGTAGCTTGATCTCAATAGCTACTTGTTACTTTGTCCCTATTTGTCAGATGTCATTGATAGAGGTCACACATCCAAAAGACCTCCTATTAACCCAGATAACCCTAAAGTGGCAATTTTTGTCATAGAGTGCTTAAAATTGATAAGAAGACTGATATATGACCAAATATATATGTATTCTAAATGTGTGTTATCAGTACCAGCAATGCTAAATTTTGATAATATGACAGTGGGCTATGTATCATGAGTTCAATGCAACTTTTGAGTTTGTCCCGTTCCCAACCACTTTTACATTTGGACTACTCCAAATCACGATAAATTTTGATATCTTAGGTTTTTATTGGCCCAGGAGGTTGTGTTAGTTGTGCCCTTTCAGAAGATGTATGATTTACCCTATTGCTTTGTTATTCTTTTGTTAAAAGGGGGCAATACATGTCCCAAATTCCATGTTTTTCATCATATTCCTCTTTTCAGTGATATAAAAAACAAATGCTAATCCACTATATGTAAGTGTTTTTGTGTTCATATTTATGTCTATACCATTGGCTATCATTTTAACCTATGGGCATGTTTTAGTAAGCAATCTGGTCAACATGGTATAGGTATATATGAGAAAATAGCAAAGTCCCATTCCCAACCACTTTTTAAAAGAGTCTTTAAAAATGAATGCTTCCCACCATATTTCTAATAATGATTTTCCTGAAGCTACAATAGTTGTACTATAAGTGAAATCCATATGTCTCTGAAGCAATGCCCAATCTTTCCTAGCCTCTGTATCCTTATTTATCCATTCTCAGGATCTTCTAAACTTACCATGGTGCTTATGTCCCGTTCCCAACCACAAAAAATTAAGATAGTAGTATCTCCATAGTTTTCATATTTAACTGTTTGCATAATATGCACAATTTAGCCCTATTTGAGCCCTATAAGAAAATTTAATATAGAGCTTTTCTGGTCATTCATTTCTCTGCAACCCTTCATCAGTCACCACATGTGTCCTGTTCCCAACCACTTTTGTCCTGTTCCCAACCACTTCTTATAAGACACCATTGTTCAGTTCTACAATGCATTAAACTCACTCTAAGGCACATATTCCCTCCCCTTTGTTCTCCCATCCACTCATAACATAAAAAAAAAAAAAAATGCCAGTCATTGTAATGATAATGTCCTGTTCCCAACCACTTGTGTCCTGTTCCCAACCATTTTTTTTCAAATGTAACATTATTCAATCATAACTCTTGTGAGACTCAATCGCAATTACCTATCCCTTCACCTCGGTCGTCCCATTCACTCATGACATAGTATTGTCTCAGTATAATGAAGTAAATCACAGTCACTGTTATGATAGCATCTCATTCCGAACCACATTCTGTGTCCCGTTCCAAACCACTTTATTCTTGAAAGTGACATTCAGTTGTACACCTCAATCACCAGCACCAATCCCGTGGCTACTGTCCCCCCATCCACTGATTGCATAGAATTATGTCAATTTATTGAATTACTCCTAGTCACTGTAATGATTATATTTTGTTCCCCATTACTCTGTCCCATTCCCAACCACTTATGTCCTGTTCCCAACCACTTCTTTAAAGAAAAGTAACATTACTCAGTTTTTGTCATTCATGAACCTCACTCACAAGCACCTGTTCCTTTGGCCCCGTCCCTCCTTTAGCTCAGCACATGGAATTACATCAATATGATGAATAGACCCCAGTCAGTATAATGATAATGTCCTGTTCCCAACCACTTCTTGTCCCGTTCCCAACCATATTTTAAATGTGACTTTGTACAGTTCTACCACACATGAAAATCACTTACCACTGGCCATATCCTTTCCCCTTCCTTCATACTAACTCATGACAAATTTCTTACTATGTATCCTTTAGAATTTCACCCACATATATGTATATACTGATCATATCCTGCTCCCAATCACCTTTGTCCCGTTCCCAACCACTTTACATGGTTGAGTATATTGAAATTTATGAAAACATCTTTGTGGATATGGTTCTCACCTAGGATAACAATTTAAGGGGAAGGTTTTGCAGTATCCCTAGGACCAAAAGTATTACTCTGGCCCTATTTGTTTACCTTGTACAAAATTTCAAAGTTTAGTATAAATTCTTGCAAAAAAAGGGGTGAAAATTCAAATTTAGGGAGGCTGGGGTCTTAAATCCCTAATGAGATAAGTGGAAAGGATGTTACAGCTATGAAGTATGTTTATGACCAAATAATTTTCCACAGAAAATGTATAGAAGGTTTGGATATTAAAGACTATCTATGAGGACAAAACAAAAGTGGTTGGGAACGGGACAGAATGGGGTACCATATGTCTGAAGAGGTGCCATGCGGGAAACTAAATTCTCATGGGGGAAACTAAATTCTGGGGAAGATGTCTGTGTTGTGAAGTGTTTGAAATTTGCTTGTTTGTTTTTATGAATTCCCTTTTCTGAGTAAAGGCTAGATAACCATTACATAAATGTTGAGATACTGAAAGTGAAAGATGATCAGCCAGGTCAATATAGAGGTGCAGTAAACACAGTCACATCATGTACTTAACTACAACCTAGTACAGAATGTAACATATAACAACTCGCTCTGATTAACACAGCGTCAAATAATATTTCTGTAGATGAAGCTATATAGTTACCCCTTCTGTTATACACAGTAGATCGAGTCTCATTCTATACAGGTTAATTACCCTGGGTTAATTACCAGACTATACCTTTGGTCACAAATCATAGAAAGTGTGCATATAGGGCCTTATATGTCATTTCACCTATATATGTATATACTGATCATATCCTGCTCCCAATCACCTTTGTCCTGTTCCCAACCACTTTACATGGTTGAGTATATTGAAAATTATGAAAACATCTTTATGGATATGGTTCTCACCCAGGATAACAATTTAAGGGGAAGGTTTTGCAGTACCCCTGGGACCAAAAGTATTACTCTGGCCCTATTTGTTTACCTTGTACAAAATTTCAAAGTTTAGTATAAATTCTTGCAAAAAAAGGGGTGAAAATTCAAATTTAGGGAGGCTGGGGTCTTAAATCCCTAATGAGATAAGTGGAAAGGATGTTACAGCTATGAAGTATGTTCATGACCAAATAATTTTCCACAGAAAAAGTATAGAAGGTTTGGATATTAAAGACTATCTATGAGAACAAAACAAAAGTGGTTGGGAACCGGACAGAATGGGGTACCATATGTCTGAAGAGGTGCCATGGGGGGAGTGCACATATTTAAGAAAAAACAACCTTGTATGGTCATCTATCAATAAATATAGTTTACTCATACAGATGGATTTAAGCCTACTACAGTTTTAGGTCTAACCCCTTCCCGATCCCTATGGATCCAAAAGTTGCATCAAACTCATGATACAGAGCCAGTGGTTACAGGAATTTGATATGGGGGGGGAGAGTTGTTAGGAATTACAATCCTGTGTAATCATTGATGATCTCAGATACATATGCATGGATATATTTATACAAAATAACACAGGGTGTGGATGTAGCAAATATTTTATCATATTATCATTATCTCATTATTTGGTCTCTGTTAATTAGATGATTTTAAAAGGTAGACTAACATCAAGCACATGACCTTGCAACCTGTTATATTCTGAGATGTGCACAGGGGAGCTATACATACAAGTTCTCAAGGCAAGACCATACACTGTCTGAATAGATTTGGACATAGGGTTCTATGTAAAGCTGCAGTTGCTAGGCAACCACATGACATAGCAAACATTTACTACCTATGTTCATACTGTGTGATGTGCAAAAGGGAGCTATATATGCAATTTGAAATCAGTAAACTATGTCCTTGAGGGGAGACTGCACAAGACATAGTATATGCCTACAGATATGAATCTAGGCATTGTTGCTATGCAAAACTGCTATTGCTAGGCCACCACACAACCTAGCAACATTTTATCACCTATATTCGTAGTCTATGATGGAGATGACAGAAGAGTTATATGCAAGTTTACATCAGGGGAGTATGTTGCTGAAAGACAACCATGCAGATATGCACATTCAAGCATATTTTCAGGTTTGGTTGCTATACAAAGCTGCAGTTGCTAGGCAACCACACCACCTAGCAACAAAACAAAAGCACCACTGTATTCTACTAAGCTGATTTATAGGGGGTAGGACCCACCAGATACTTTCTAGACTGCAGATCTATGTAAATCAAAGTGACATTTGAATCTATTGTCCACCATTTTGAACTTCAGCCATATACAGCCTTGCCATTAAATTTTATGAAGTAGAAACATACATATTCTTAATCAGCACCCTTTTTTACATAAGATTTAGGATAATTGATAAAGATTTAGCATGAAAAAACATCCATTTTGATAAAGAGGGATATTATTGAAATGGAACAGCATCTTATTGGCTCAATACTTGTGGTTAGATGGGGATAAGGGCAAGTTTTATACATGTATCTGGAGTGCATTTAAAATTTTCAGTTAAAAAAGAAACTTTGTGATTTCAATCTTCCTGGTACACTAAAATCTGAACTTAAAAACTTGTATTAGGGCTTAATGAAAAGCTTATTATGTCTTCTTTCTAACAAGACCCATAGCTTCAGGATCCAGACATGGTAAGATAGTCTTAGAGCTTAGGGATTGAGCCTACCCCTTGAATAACGTGATAGCAAAATTGACCCAAAAGTGGTCTGAACCCACACATGGATAATAAGCAACAACCGGTAGTGCATCCCAAGATAATCAAGGATAAAAACCGGTAGTGCATCCCAAGATAATCAAGGATAAAAAAAATACCTGTTGCATTGGGATGTGGGGGGGGGGGTGCATGGTGGGCCCTATCAGCCCCAGGCCTATATGGATAACAGCACTGGGTGCCTGTTATCCATAGATAACAGCACACCTTACAAAGGTCATGATGCATGCATCATGGCATGCAATATCAACAGGTATCAGAACCGGAATATCCAGAAAAAGCACCCAAAATCAGAAAAATCATGTAGTAATTAGAGGTTAAATCTAAGCTCTTTATACTAGGGTGCCAACCCTAAATTTTAAGTATTTACCTAGAAAAACGATGAATTTTGATTTCTTGTTTGTCAATAAGCCATGCGTTCCGCCAAGAATAACATTCAATTTCCACCATCTATAGAGCATTTCTGTCCTTCACAGGTTAACATAGCAAAGAATATACCTTCTTTTTATTACACTCACAAACAAATAAAATACGTTTTTCCTAAGATTTATATAAGAATAAAGAGACTCTAGGTTATTTGGATAGGCCTGTGGTATGTCAGGGCATACCACACGATGGTGTGGTACGACTTTGGGAGCTTTAGACCAATGAAAATCCAGTTTGTAGGTCAGCCAGGCTTCCATTTCTGTATTGACCAATCAGAGCACAGCATGCCCAGATCACGTGACAGGGCAATAGCAGTGTAAACAACAACAATTTCGTTGATACAACATCAAAATAGGGCAGATTTAACATCAAAAGAGCCAATACAACATCAAAATATGGTGAAATGGCTAGAATAATGTCTTCTGATAATGTATTTGCCATATGGCTCTTGAGGCATATGGCATTATAAAGGCCATATGCCTCTCAAGCCATATGTCAAATACTCATCATGCTTGTTCAATACTGGCTATTTACTGTTCCCATTAGAGGAGCAGCACAGGGGGCCCTCTGGGGTCATTTAATTCGTAAAATTACTGATAGCTATAAGTTGTTTTTTTATGTTGTCCACTGTCTCTGGGTATGGAAAAGTAATGTTTGACCAATGAAAGCTCGTGCAGTCACTGAGAAATCTGCAATTCTTTACAACCATCTCTTGAAATTTTAGCCTCGTTTTTAAAAGCTAAAATACACATTGGTCTACCTGTTCTGGCACTAATATTCATCTTACAACAATTCTAATGGTACCTACCCCCCCCTAAATTGGACCCAACGATCACATTGCAGCCAACTATTTGTTGCTAGGACAAGCGGTTACCTAGCAACAGTTGATTTTAGCTAGCAACGGACCCTTTCCTGAGACAAAGAAAGACCTTTCCTTGGAATGACTTACAGAATGGAGATCATGACTATTGCTTCTCATTTTGGTATTGAGAGGGTCCATGCCATTGTAGAAAATGTAATATTGTACCAAAACACAGTGTGCTAATCAGGGAATGTAGAAAAAAAATGATTTAGCAAGCATAATGAAAACATGCAATTTCAGCATTATCTTCTATTGGAAAAATATTATTTAATGGATAATTGTAGTGTGCCTTATATCCTCAAAAACATCTGAGGCTTTCACTTTACTCCTAGAGCTGATTGCCTAGCAACAACAAATTTACTTAGCAAACTATATTGAGACATATATTCATAAAAAGACATTGGGATTTGATGAGAACTAAGCATCCATGGACTCAATGTATTTGAAAACAATTATACCTCAAAATACCCCCCAAAATAGGAAATAATTATATTTAAAAATTGTGCAGTTGGTTATTGTTTAGAAAGTACTAGCTTTTGCATAGCAAGTAGCCTACCAACTGACACACAGATGCTCCAGAAATGAAAAGATATCTGCCAGGTATTCTATTGATCACAGGGGCTTCTTACTAAAGATGTCTATTGCTGGGCAAGAGACATCATGAGTGTATTGTTTGTAAGCCAACCACATTCCAAGGACCATGTGATAGCCAAGTTCATGTACATGTGTATAATATAAATGTAGATCCAATGAGATTCAAATATTAGTAAGCTATATTTGCTTGAAATATATGATCCTATCATAAAATGTCCCCATAGAAAAAAAAAAGAAATCACCCAGCTACTCATTTCCTTTTTCTATTTTGGAAAATAATATAAACCATACCTAGCGGCCTAGAAATATGAGATTACTACTATTCTATAGTATGGTACTCCCAATTATAAGCTGGACCCTGAGTCAAAGTAATATACTTCAAGCTGCAGCCAGAGCCTGAAATGACCTATAAGCCACATCTTATACAGGGGCTTCATACAAGTTCTGCAGACTTAAATACAAAATCAACTGTCACTACTTTGGCTCAAGATACCATCAGCAAAGTATCATTGAAAGCAGCTTATGTATCGGGTTGAGGTGACAGGTCAGTCTGTGATTTATGTGCATCTCATATGAGTCTCAGAACACAGATGATATCTTAATATTTCATTGGGTGTCATTTTGTAACCTGCCATACCTTAGTAATTGTTGTTATGATAAGTGTGACATGAAGTCTATGTGCTTGATTACCCACTATCAGTGGTATCATTCCATTCCTGTAAAGGAAAAGTCAGGGAATTCTACCAACATTAACATGTCAAGTCAAGTCGCTATCAAGAGCTATATTAACCGTAGATACAATCAGCCACAAGGCATATACCAGTGTATACAAAGTCATATCAAATAAACAGACTGATTCAAATTATCTACTGATAATGATCAAAGCTCTCCCACCAAAATGGTAAGGCCAAAATTAAATATTGCCCCTATGTGCTGTTACATGCCATCATACATAACACATAATCACCATCTTGAACTCTCTCATTCTAAAGCATACAAAGAATATCCTGGGTATTCTGAGGCTTGGTAAATATCTTGCTTCCAGTATGTAGAACTACCTATTAATTAATCCTTTTGAGTGATATTTAGCAACATTATTAGAATAAATTAATGACCAAGGATTAGAATTATAGGAACTGTAACAAGAAGGGACTCCTTATGTACCTAATACTACCATAGAATCATGTGTAAATAGCATGGCTTCTACATGAATCCAACCCTTGTCTTGTCATATACAATGTAGGATTCCCCTATGCCTCGTAGCCTTAGCCTCAAGTCAAATACCTTAGGCCAATGCTTAGAGTATTGGTCTGTGACTTTGGGTGTGTGTAGAGGGTGATGAAATTACCTCCTTATGGTCATTAAATGCCTTCATATGTCATTCTTCTCCAATGAAATGCTAGTCAGTCCTTTAGCAAATGCTACATCAATGTATCATGCCAACCCTTCCAAGTATCTCAGTACCAACTGAGAAGGTGGAGTGTAAAAATGAATGTTCAAATGCAAAAGCCTATCATGAATGGCAATGCCCTGAAATATGTAGGCTATAGTAGTTCCATTACTTCACTTTGAACATATCTGGATCGAATGTTAATTGTTATATGGATGTTTTCCATCATCTAGATGATAATCACTGGTGACAGACAGATGGTCTATGTCTTTTTAACTCTTTCCAGCCAGCTAGTGCATTAATGCACTACCAGGTCAAATATGGCTAGTACATTAATGCACTATGAGGAGAGCATTTAAAGTAACTAATAACATTATTCTGGGCCCCATCAATAATTATTTTCAATAAGTAATGCCAGGTATCATGGTATCATATGAAAGGAAACTACATACAGATTACAAATCAGTCATTTTTGTATACATTTCACAAACATTGGTTCTATTCCTGAGGTCACCCTTACACCATGTATCAATATATATTTGCCCGGGACCTCAATCTGCTGTATTTTAGGGACTTTTAACAATGATAGAGCTGGCTGGAAAGAGTTAAGAACATATCTATGGCCTAAAATAAAGTCCTAGCTAATGTCTTGTAACATGACCTTCCAGCAAGGAGAATGGTCACAGGTAGGGTCTTTTGGTTAGTTTGCTAGGCACTTTCTGTTTCTTTGATCATATGGCTGGTACTTATAGCTGAGTCCTACCAGTAAGGCTCTGGAAAGGTCCACTTCTGCCAACAGAAGTGATCTTATAAAGCAGCTTATTCACCATCAACAGAATGATGATATAAATTGCAAGATCCATGCAATCACAGTTATCTGATGTTGCTAGATTAAGCTAGATTTCCTTAGTAGAACTTCTAGAGAAGGTTTGTGATAGAATAATCATCACACATTATATCTAATTCTGATCAAAATCTATATAATATTATAAATAACATAATTTAGAGTGATGCTGCTTAAAGGCCTTTCAAATATTACGTAACACAATTTTGACCACTTTTTGACCCCCTCCCCCCTTGTAACAATATGGGGCTTCTAATCAATATTCCTAAATTTATCTGATTCTTCTCAATTTAACAAGAATTATTGGATGATCTCTAAAATCACATTAAAATGCTTGTAAATTGTCAAATTTAGCCATGTGATGTATTCCTCATTTTTATCATGTAACACTTGGGCAGACCCCCCTCTCTCTGTAACAAAGTGTAACAAACTTCATGATCCCCTCCCCTACTGTGTTACGTAATATTTGAATGGCCCCTTAGCAAATATTTAATTGCTAAGATGTAAACAGGTCTAGCAATAAGGCTTTGGCAGCACAATTTCAGATTTATTTTCTATATAAATCGATGGGTTCCATAATCATGTTTTCATATCTGAGTAGAGCAGTTGTCTGTTGGTGAGCCACTTGGTAAACAAAGGCTAGCAAGGTTTCACCACTTGCTAAACAAAAGCTAGCAAGGTTTAAGCAAGTACCAACTCTTGAGTATTGAACAACTATCTGACACATTTCCTATTACATTAGGGATATTTCTTACAAGATCTACTCAGTTCTGAAGAAATTGAGTCCAATGATGGTTAACTTTCTTCACAATAATACATATTTGTCTATGAACAAGCTCCTTTGTATAAGTTGCTATGTAAATTTGTTGCTAAGGAATCACTACCCCACAAGTAGAGTAAAACCTCAAATGTATTCTCATTTCATCATTTTCAGGATATAAGACACACTACAATTGTCTAGTAAAGAATATTTTGCCAATAGAGGATAATGCTGAAGTCGCATGTTTTCATCATACTTGCTATAGGTCTATCTTTTTTTTCTATATTTTCTGATCAGCACACTGTATTTTGGTACAATATTGCATTTTTTTTTTTTAGTTTGCATGGAGCTTCTAAATAGCAAAATGAGAAACAGTATCCATGATCTCCATTCTGTAAGTCATTCCTAGGAATGGTCTTTCTTTGTCTCGGAAAGGGTCCGTTGCTAGCTAAAATCAGCTGTTGCTAGGTAACCGCTTGTCCTAGCAACAAATGGTTGGCTTCAATGCGATCGTTAGGTCCAATTTAGGGGGGGTAGGTACCTTTGGAATTGTTGTAAGATGAATATTAGTGCCAGAACAGGGTGATCAATATGTATTTTAGCTCTTAAAAACGAGGCTAAAATTTCAAGAGATGGTTGTATAGAATTGCAGATTTCTCAGTGACTGCACGAGCTTTCATTGGTCAAACATCACTTTTCCATACCCAGAGACATTGGACAACATAAAAAACCAAGTTATAGCTATCAGTAATCTTAAGAATTAAACTCCTAAAATATGGCTCTTTTGAAGGACTTGCTGCTCTACTACATGTTTCAACAGAAGAATTAAAGGCTATGTTCCCTCAAAATGGCTAAAATATGATGGTCCATTTCGCCACGGCTTCGTCTCCGAGGAGTTCTTTCTCTATACACAAGACAGCGGAACTCGCACAGAGGATGTTGACACTATGGCGTAGATCTGCAGCCGGTCGCTCACTTCGAAAGTTTATGAGTTATTTTTCACTATATACAGCCTTAATATCATGGAATCTACAAGAATTCTATATGAATTAATCTCCATAGCTTCTTCCCTTCAAGGGTTTTCGTCAGATTTGGTATGAAAAAGCTAGAAATGGATCATATATTCTGTCGTCAAATCACTGTCAAAGTTCTGTTTCGTTTCAGTGTCAACTACTCTTCTTTCTAGCCGTGGTTAATTGCACAAGTTTTATCATTAAACTTAAATGCTGAAATATGAAAATCAGCAATAACCATGGCACAATGGACGATACTTGTGGGTGTGGGCCCTGAAGATGTTCACGAGGAAATGAATCAATGCCAGAAAAAGTGTCGACTACTGAGAATAAGGTGCAATGCCAACTATAGATCTATACTGGTACTTTTCTACGTATGTACATTCAGCGAAACTAACTCAATAATTAATAGGATGTGAGAATTGAGAGTGCAAAGTAGACAGCTTCTGAAAGGGATGTTCCGTCACCATCGTATTATTAATCTGTGATCCGTAAGTTTCATGTTACTCTTATTCTACCATTCATAGTAGGCATCCACTATCTGTGTAAATGACCGCTATCTGAAATACTACATTAGAGGCCAATCTAACTACTACCTGTGTACAAACGAACACTATATGTAGTACCCACCCAACCACGATCTGTGTAAATGAATGCTATCTGTAGAGACTTTTCCATCGACATTCTGAGTCACATAAATAATGTTAATACACTTAGAGTTAGGGGGAATCTAATGTGTCTTTGATATTGATATCAGCTGTTTGACACACCAAGTTTGATATAATTGGGTTATTTTTAAAAAGATAGCAGTTGGATGGGCAGCCTCTAACTGTAGTACTACAGATAGTGGCTCGTTATACAGATAATGGTTGTACAGGCATTCTCTCTGACTGTTTTGACCAGAAGTCAGGAGTTAGATAACTGGTTCTTAGGGAATGGGAGAAAATATTATTACCTTTTTGCAAAAGAAAAAAAAAGCCTGTGCGCTACTATACAATTAAAAAAAGGGGAGCGGGCGCAAAAGTGTCAGACCCCTGCGAGGGGGGATGGGGGGGAGGGAGAAAATTGTTCGCTCTGCACGGGCAAAATTCCAGCAACGCCCTCCCATTAAGACTGCTACTCCTTCATTGCAAACTTTCACATAAACAGTAGGTTGATTTCGGGTAGACCTCCATATAATCACATGTAATAAATCATAGAGGGCCATCATGTAACATGTGTACGGGTGTACGGATATTAACGTTGGTAGGGTGTACCCCTTTTGTTGATGTGGATGGTTGCGCTAACATTACTACACATTACTCCCTCCCTCCCACCTCACCCTCCCTCCCCTCCCTTACCGATTCCATCCCACTCCCTCCCTCCCTGTCCCATCACTTACCAAACCCATCCTGGCTCCCTGCTAACCCCAATACATGTACCCAGGAATGTCTATCCGCACAACTCCCATTGGGTGAGGCTCCACTACGCGATTTTTGCAGAGAATCGGAGCTATTCTTACAAAATGAGACTCAAACAAAGACTCGAAGTGGCATTTGTTATCATTGCAAGGTAGAAACTGTATGTTAAAGGAGCCGTTTGTTTATGTTGGGATGTCATTGTGTGCAATTTCAGGTGTGCTTGTGTTATCAAAAAGATATTTTTGCTTACCAAATCAAGCTGACCTAATGTAAATATTGCAGACTTTCACACTGATGACTCTATGGAACTCAATATCAGACAGGTTTGATTTTTACAGTACAAGCCCCTGTGATCTGTGTAACTGCTGTGTTGTTATTTATATATTGACCATGAAATGACCCCTGAAATCTCATGTTTACAATTTTGAATCTCATGTTTACAATATAGGAATGTCAACACCCTATACCTTAGGCACTACAGGGATAACATTCCATGAGAATGTAGCAAAAAAAAAAAAAATCGCGTAGTGGAGCCTTCACTATTGAATAACCTTTTTCGCTCCTTAGATCGCATGACATGTTTAGGTGCTAAATTCAGTGAACCTAACATGAAACAAGGCTTACATTTTTTTTAAGATTCAGGTAACATGATCCAAAATGTTGAGGTAAGTAGATTGAATTTAAATTTATTTTTTGACCAACCCAAATTTTTACCGTGTAATTGAATTGTTATTATTGATATTTGGGTCACGGATAATCGATTTTATCTATCGTTACAGGCAAAAAATTAAATTCCTGGTATAGGCAGAAATGTTGGAGTCCATACTTGACACAAGCAAATTCTCAAAATATTAGAAATAAGATATTGATAAGGAAAAATGATGAAATATGTGAAAATTTTTGAAAGAAAAATGAAAGGTTTCTTCAGAAATTCCGAGGTCAGCCCATTTTTGCCCAGGTAGGTCGGGTGGCATAAGTACAGATATGAACTCCCAAGGAATACATTAGAGGGTTTCGCCCCTGTGGGATACCTCCCCCCCCCCCTGCGCTCAGGGTAGATAGATGGAATTATATATCCCACGGTAATTCACCGCTGCCTGTTTGTGTGGTATATTCCAGGGTTATCCTACTATGATGAGGTAAATTCCGTTCCATCACCTGTGTGCACTATGAGGGTTTGGGCTACCACCAAGGTGCTTTAATTACCTAATTATTGCATGTGAAGAATGTCACATGTGTACAAGTAGACTCCTGTGGTTATAGAACGTGACGCACTAGGTTCTCACACCTATCCATCGGTAGCCGTGGCTTATTTCAAGAATAAATGGACGAGATTCTGTTACTTCGAGAGGAAGAAACGGTTTCTATGGACTTGGGATTTTGAATTTGAATTACATCTTGCACCATTTTCGTTTGATTAATAAATGATATAAATAGGATTCGGATTTACTCTACAGCTCACTATGTAATGTCACAGTTGCTAACCAAGTAAAAAAAAACTATGGTGTGCAATTGATGTGTATGTATAGTGCGTGGAATGGTCTACTAGTTTGAATGGGATGTAAATCATTTTAGGCCAAGAAAATAAAGGTGTGTTTCTAGTTACATGACTTGTAAAGGGAGGGTCGGTAGGTCGGATTATTTTTACATTTATATTGGAAATGTTAGGGCACATATCAAAGGATGTACCAAATTCTTTGATTTCATCATAAAATAAGGACGGTAAAATGACAACTGTGAGAGAGAACAACAAAAGGATACAGGAAATGCATGAAAAAATGTAATTAAAAATTTCTTTATAGAATATGGAAAAATGAGACAAAGTTATTCAAAATCAAAAAAAGAAAGAAAAAGATTTGGCCGTGTTTTGCTAATGTCGGTCAGGCAACTGGAATCAAACATTTTTTTATTTGGCCTTATTCTATGTGCGCTGGCTTTCGGGCCTTGAAGTTTAGGAAAGGGATATGATACAGCTTTTTTCGTGTTTAGAAGCGACATTTAGATAGTAAGTGATTAAAGTCGTTTGTTGTTCATGCCCTGCCTGTGGCAGTATGGAAATATGATGTGATAGGACATTGTTTTTGGATCATGTTATTAGAAATCACCGCATCTTGTATGTGTCAATCTTACAGACATCAGCTTTTGGGTCATTGTTGGCAGCATGAATGCAACACTGGGTGACACATGTACCACATAAGGTCAGCATGATGCATGAATGCAGCACTGGGTGACACATGTACCACATAGGGTCAGCATGATGCATGAATGCAGCACTGGGGTGACACATGTACCACATAGGGTCAGCGTGATGCATGAATGCAGCACTGGGTGACACATGTACCACATAGGGTCAGCATGATGCATGAATGCAGCACTGGGTGACACATGTACCACATAGGGTCAGCATGATGCATGAATGCAGCACTGGGTGACACATGTACCACATAGGGTCAGCATGACGCATGAATGCAGCACTGGGTGACACATGTACCACATAGGGTCAGCATGATGCATGAATGCAGCACTGGGTGACACATGTACCACATAGGGTCAGCGTGATGCATGAATGCAGCACTGGGTGACACATGTACCACATAGGGTCAGCGTGATGCATGAATGCAGCACTGGGTGACACATGTACCACATAGGGTCAGCGTGATGCATGAATGCAGCACTGGGTGACACATGTACCACATAGGGTCAGCGTGATGCATGAATGCAGCACTGGGGTGACACATGTACCACATAGGGTCAGCGTGATGCATGAATGCAGCACTGGGTGACACATGTACCACATAGGGTCAGCATGATGCATGAATGCAGCACTGGGTGACACATGTACCACATAGGGTCAGCGTGATGCTTGAATGCAGCACTGGGTGACACATGTACCACATAGGGTCAGCGTGATGCATGAATGCAGCACTGGGTGACACATGTACCACATAGGGTCAGCGTGATGCATGAATGCAGCACTGGGGTGACACATGTACCACATAGGGTCAGCGTGATGCATGAATGCAGCACTGGGTGACACATGTACCACATAGGGTCAGCATGATGCATGAATGCAGCACTGGGTGACACATGTACCACATAGGGTCAGCGTGATGCATGAATGCAGCACTGGGTGACACATGTACCACATAGGGTCAGCATGATGCATGAATGCAGCACTGGGGTGACACATGTACCACATAGGGTCAGCGTGATGCATGAATGCAGCACTGGGTGACACATGTACCACATAGGGTCAGCATGATGCATGAATGCAGCACTGGGTGACACATGTACCACATAGGGTCAGCATGATGCATGAATGCAGCACTGGGTGACACATGTACCACATAGGGTCAGCATGATGCATGAATGCAGCACTGGGTGACACATGTACCACATAGGGTCAGCGTGATGCATGAATGCAGCACTGGGGTGAAACATATGTAGCCTATAGGGTCGGCCATATTCAAAGTAGCCATGTGGATTGGGTGGGTTGTGTAAACACAGGCAGACCAGGGACTTTGCTGACTGTCACACCCTGTCTATACTACTAGAGGGGACTACACTGAGAATTTGGTAGAGACTAGTTTTCCGCCCATGCCAAAGGACGACCACGCCTTAACAACTTGGTCACCACCAACGAGAGCATGTCTAAACCTTTAACCTGTAACAGGGAATTGAAGAGGACAGCTGCCGCTATCATTACACCTCACTTCAAATAAGGCACTCGATAATAAAGTACATTATGTGTCTCAGTTTCAGTGAGGAAGGAACTAGGTTTTACACATGTTTATGTGAAATGTAAACCTGTAATCAATAAATAACAATTATAAAGACTATAAAGGTTTTAGTGATTTACAAGAAGGAAAATTGATTGAAGAAATATTTCTTCCAATTATCAAACCATTAGTATCAATAGCTATCCTGGCTCTGCCCATCATTATCTGAGATTTAGGGATCATAATGAGATCATTATATTCTATTAACTCAGACTTAATATAATCCCCTGTATATATGCATGTCAGTGACTTTGTCTAGGCAAGTGCATGTAGTACCAGGTGAAGTACCATAATAATGTAATTAGTGTTATTATTGTTACAGCACATGCAACACTTTAATACAAATGTGGCCGAACGAGGGAGAACGTGCCTCCGGGGGGATTTTTAGTACTGGTTTTGGCCACCAGGGGGCAGTATGTGGGTAAAACACTGACAAATATGCTAAAAAAAAGCTTTAGACCAATTTTTGATAAGAAATCCAGTGGTATGCTTAAAATCATTCCATCTTCACTGAAAATGTTCCATTTTTGGAATGTTGTTGCCATGGAAACATAGAAAATTAGTAGATAACACAATTTCTGGTTGTCATGGAAACCACTCCCCTATTCCAATTGGGAATTTTGGCACAAACCTTTTTTAAATTCCCTCAGGAACCCAGAACCGAAAACAGAGCTCAAAAATTCCCTCTAGAACCAATTTTTTGACAAAAACATCACTTTTATTTGGTTATTTTTCTACAAAATTGTAGTTTTTGCATTATTAGTGTTTATGATAGGATATAATGCATTTAGAGCTTATTTCCTATTTTCGGTTGTACACACCAACCTAAGTTTGACGAGCAATTACAGCAAAACTATCTGGGATATTTTAGCTCAAGATATCTCATTTTAAAGCCCATGACTTAAACCTTAAAAAGCCATTTCCCCCCAGGAGGCATATTTTCCCTCACCTGGCCACAAATACTGACATAGCCCCCATTCAATCAGTGGGGCATACTGTAATAAGAGATTCCTTGTTAACCCAGATAACCCTAAAGTGGCAATTTTGTCATAGAGTGCTTAAAATTGGTAAGTAGACTAATATATGACCAAATATGCCCTGGACAAAATTCTGGATCTTTACCTGCACCGTGTCCAGAGATATGAGGGATTGCTTACCGTCCTACATGTAGGACATTAGGACTTAGGAGAGTGCCAGAAACCGACAAATAGGCTTATATATTGCCATTTATGCCATACAAGAAATTTCAAAGCTTTAGCTATAGCGGATGCAGAGATTAGCACCGTCCTACATGTAGGACAGTAGGACTTTGGGTGTCTGTCTCCTCTGAAAAGGTCCAAATCTTTACTGGAAGGTAATTTCCTAAGTAGTAGGTGTTTTGGGACATGTGTGTAATGTCATAAAAGTACCTACGTATGGAGCATTTTTGGAAGCCTTGGGCCTAGAACTATAGGACGTAACATTTTACTTCCATATCTGTTAAGTTAACTTGTGGATATAGACCTCTTTCCATGATGTCACATAGGCATCCTACACAGTAGGGCTATCTAGGTTAAGGTTGCCACCATCAAATGGGATTTGGTACAGCTGTCTGAGCAGTGTATACACTAAAATAGGTTTTTCATTTTTGTATTACAGATAGTTCCATGATAGAAACATAAGATAATACTTAAAATGGTACAGTAATTACCCTCACCTTTAGTGCACAGATAGGGTGTGGTATTACGGCCTTGTCATTCTACGGTTAACACCTTACCCCTGACTGTCCTCACTCCTCCAGTGGCTTAAGGTGAATGGAACATGTAGGTGATGGTGAGCGGTTTAACACTTGTCCTAACACACCTTATGGGTGTGGACCACTAAAATCGACATGGCGACATGGGCTATTTTAGGCTTAGTGACATGGGACAATTTCTTAAAATTGACATGGTGACATGAACAATTTCTTAAAATCGACATGGTGACATGACCATTTCTTAAAACTGACATCGGGACATGGCCATTTTTTAAAATCGACATGTGACATGGGGGACCACCCATCCACACCCCCCCTCCCCACCTTGCACCATGGGCAAAGACTGAGTTGACGTGCTAAGGGCCTGGTGTTAGACTTATAATACATAAGGGTACGGCACTCTTAGACGCCTGTCTGCTGTGAGCCATTGTGGGTATAGCTGTCACATTGCCTCTTGACAGGTATGACAGGTATACCCGCAGTAGCTCACAGCAGAGAGGTGTCTAAGAGTGCCGTACCCTTATATATAACAAGACTAACACCAGGCCCTTAGCACGTCAACTCAGTATTTGCCCATGCTGAAAACCCACTGTATGTATCATAGTTGTGTCACTGAGTATTTAAGTGGTTTGTGTCACGGATGGCTTGTTTGTAAGCATGTCGTTGGTGTGAGTACCCTGCTTTATTCAGGTCTCACGTTACTAGTTTTGCTATTAGGGAGGTTTAGCAGTCACTACGTAGGCATTATAATGCAGACGTGCAGCATACTTACAGCACTGCTACGTCGACGTAAAATCAGGTTTGAGTGACGTACGTCGTGTTTGCTAAACCTCCCTATTATTTTTTAAATCATTCACAGAAAGGAATTTGGCTTAACATATCAATTGTGTTTTTTTTGCGATGGATATAGGTAGCACGAAGAAAAGGGTCATTGGAGGAGGCATTATTCTCCTCAATCATAGTTAATGATGCTATCTTGTGACATACAAAAATGTCTTTCAGAAATAAACTGTGTTCATTGTTTCCCAAGCCTTAAAATCATCACTTTTACATTTGATAAAAAGATATTCATGATGGCCAAATTCATCACGGCACGCAACACAGAAAAATAGGGCATCATATACAAATATAGTCAATAGATGTGAGAGTAGTGAAAACATATATTTCGGTCAACAAGGTAAAAGGTACGCCCATGAGGGGGTACGCGGGCGTACCTTTTACCATGTTGATCCGCATAATTATATATCACAGATGTGCACGTGTGTAGCACCTATGCCATGGTATTTCAATGGGCTTCACTAGTTTTTATTTAGTCTCACAGGGGCACTTGATTTACCAAGATGTAGGTCTTTATAATTCCAGAAACTTCACCACTTGTAGGTTAAATTAACACACACCATCAAGTTTCTTTAGGAATTCCTCTCTGCTTTCAGCTTTTCCCACATCACCAGGAGGTTCGTCCCACAGGAGGCATCCCCGTTTAAGGGGGCTCCTGTCAAAAAGGGCCAGACTTTTTTTAAATACAATTTGTTATTGCTGTGCAACAATCTAGTAGGAACAGTCAGGAGTTTTGCATTCTGAGATAAACCATACAAAAGACTGAGAAGGCTTCTAGTCCTCCTTTCATACAAATCACTTGCATTTGCTATTCTCATGCAGTTCCACACTCGAAATATCTGTAGCTCTCTCTACTTATCCCAAGGAAGACACGGAGGCAGTGATTTTGCATGGTCTGCATATGCCTCCTCCAACTTTTAGAAGTAACATCAATGATGGTGTCTCCATCGTCAAAAGTTGTTGGGATCATCTGTTTATACAACAGAAGAGAGACATGAGCATCAACATACCTTCGTACCTGTATTATTTGATGCATTCTACCTTGTACATTGGATTTGATTTGACGACAGAACTTTTTGAAGTCAAGCAGGGCAGACAATAGAGATAGGCACTTAATAACTGATATCCTCTGTGTCTGTTATTAGGGAATTCAAGCATATTGTGTCACTAGAAGATCCCTCATCGCATTTTAGCATATACGTGATAAAGAAGATACTTTATGACAAATTCACATGTATCATATCAAGTGAATCTGATTTACTGTGGACTATTCTTTCACTATGGGCCTCTTACCCCTGTGCACAGTGTGTTCTACTTGGACTGGTGTAGGAGGGCTGAGACTAAGATTACTGTGATCTTAGTGCTGGCTGTGAAAAGCCAAGACAGTCTAATCTTAAGATCGCTTAATTGGATAAGGCAGAATAATTCCTAAAATCGCTGAGATAGCAATCCCAGGACCTTTTGAATTAACCTCCTGGCTAGGTCTTATGATATGTGCCTATGCTAAGATCGCAGGGGTAGAAATCCCAGGACCTTTTGAATTAACCTCCTGGTCCCTTACCAAGTGTTTGCCAACCCTTTGATGTGCACATAATACATCAGGTGCATGTGGGTTATAACCTGGTAAAGGACACCATAGACTCAGTGTTGTCTTACCCTACTTTCTATCTTACGTGTGACTGTCGCCTACTCCCCCAATTCACCTCTATTATACAGCATATATATATAGGCAGGAGTATAATAAGTATAATAGTACCAAGGGAAGTGTACTATCTATAGACCAAAGGAACAAGAATGGATGATTTGGGAAAGCTTCTGGTCGATCTTTTATTTTTCAAGTTCAAGTAAGAATACAAAAAGTGAAGATGACATTGACGTCTCTCTTTGATAGACAATAACCTTGATACCCTGATATTGTCGACGTAAATGTTTTATTGCAATATTAATTGTGTACGAGATATGGTAGATTCTTAGAGGTGACATACCACACGGGGATTTTAATGACATGTGACATGGACATTTCTTCTGTTGCCTCTGTGTCTAGCGCACATTTGGGTGAGCAGCAATGCATTCATCCATCAATTGATTTGTAATGTAGTTTTCTCACCATAAATATGACCTTCACTCTTCATCTAATTGTGAAGAGTGATGTTCCTTCGGCATACAGTTAGAGAGGGGGGTGGGGTCACTCATCCATTCAAGGTCGAGGCAGGGAGAGAGTGGCCAGCAACAAAGTGCATGGCTGAGGTCTGCAGTTTCTTGTGCCTAGCCGTTTTATAATGGTCAACCCTAGGTTGGCAATAATTTGATTTATTTAAGTAATACTTTACTATTCTATACATCATGTTTACATATAACTAGAGAAAGAGAAAGTGAAACAGAGTACAGGAGTACAGTGTATAATTAAGATGTCCAAAAATAAGTGGACAAGTGGTATGCCGTGTCTTATATCGAGGTGTAAGAAAGTACTTACATTACCTGTTATCTTCATGTTCGTACAATGTGTTTACATAAAACTAGAGAGAGAAAGGGAAAGCGAAAGAGCATATACGGTGTATAAGAAAAGAGTTTAGGTCATGGTCTAGAAACACCCCTCTAACATCCAGATGTAACAAAGGAAACATCTTTTGACATCAACGAGGGATTGATGTTTAAGATTTATCAAGATATGCAAGGTTAAGCAGATAAGTGTCGTGTCCCTATGTGCTATTTATAACATGGCATCCCCGAGGAGAAGATCTAAAGGTATTATGTGTACTAAAAATCCCCCCTTGAGGTGCAATTTCCCTTGTTGGCCAACATATTCCTATAGCAGAAACTAAGAATGTGCTTGGTTTCTTGAATAGACTTTTTTTTTAGTGTAATATTTATTCTGGAGCAAAAGGTCGGGTTCATATAGATTCCATATACTCCTTGCTCCAGAGGGCCTCTTTGCAAGTTTTAATATACAGGCAATTGGCATGCGCTGGGTAGTGAACAAAGCTAATATTTATTAATATAGTTCATCAAGCAATGCTTCCAAGTAAAACAGTAAATACCAAACAAGATGGTCCCTTTTAACTCTTTGGGATGGGCAACATAGCATATGAGTATGTTAAAGGTATAATTAATCCCGATAGTGATGTATAAGAGAGGTTAGGTATTTTGACCTATTTGTCTTAAATGCTTTGAGATTTGGAATAAGATGATCATTAACTCCAAGGTCATTCCATAAATGGTAGCATTTGTAATTAACACTGTGAGTATAGGTAGTTAATCGATAATTATATTCTTTAAGGACAGGTCCATCATGTAGCCTAGTAGGTATAGCAGGTATTGCCAAGTTATTCATATTTCTAGTCATTTTATAGGCATGGATGGCTATTTGCTTGGCTCTACGTTCTTCAAGATAATTGATTTTCCCATCCTTGTGTAATTTACTTATCCTGGTGTATGGCAAAGCTTGGAATGCAATTTTTAAACCAAGGTTTTGAAGAATTTGAAGTTTATCAAGGAGAGTGACATTCGCATTGTGCACCAGAATGCCACCATATTCTAGTTAAGGTAATAATTTGGATTTATAAATACAAATGGCTTGTTTAGCTGACATATGTTTACGAGTTCTACCAAAAATATGAATCTTATGCCTAGTTTTGGAGCACATCTGGTCTATTTGAGCATCATATTTTAGTTCAGGGTCCAACATTACACAAAAGGTAATTGTAGTTTTCAACAAAGTCTAATTCAAGATTATTTGATACCAAGTTGGCTACTCTGCATCTATAGATTTGGCCTTAGGTGCCAAACTTCATGGCCTTAGATTTCAGTGAATTAATAGTCAACTTATTAATAATACACCAGTGCGATACTTGGTTCAAATCATTTTGTACATTTCTGTAGGCTACAATGGGGTCTGTATGGGAAGAATAAATGACTGTGTCATCAGCATATGAACTTAAAGTAGTCTCATTACATAAACCATCTATATCGTTGACATAATATCAAAAATAATAGCGGTCCTAAAATTGACCCTTGTGGTACACCACATGATAATGCTGCAGAGGATGTAATGCCATTAGCAGTCGTAAATTGTGTTCTGTTATTAAGATAATTTTGGAGCCACAGCAATATATTGTCTTTAATGCCCAGTTTTTAAACATATTTTTAGAAGAATCCCTTGAAACAATTTCACGTGAATTCACCAGTAAAATCACGTGTTGAACTGGTGTCGTTCCCGTGAATTCCCGTGAATTTTACACGTGAATTCACGGGATTCTGTGAGCAGAAATTCACGTGATATCACGGGATCACGTGAAATGACAGTAAATTCACGTGATATCATGGGAATATTAAAAATACTTTTGCAAATAACCCCCACTTCTAACCTCAATTTAAGATTTGAAATCGATAGTTTGTATTCCTATGATGAGACTTTCCTCATTGTATTTGTCTTTGATGTAGATCTAGCCTTGAAATGCCATCATTTCGATTGATAGATTCTGAGGAATATAGAGATTCACACAAAACTAGACACATTGACTTATATTTTGAATTGAGCCTTTATTTGGGTAATAAATACATCTAGAATGGGGGTAATAAATGGGGAAGGTGGATGGCGCCCATAGGCTAATAGTAGCTAAATTTTCGCCAGATTTTCACCATGTTTGTAATAACTTTCTCTTTCTAATAATACAAAGAAAGCAGTCTTATAAACTAGCATAGGGTCCCATGCTAGTTTATGAGATATTTATCTATGAATCTACCATAGGGTTATACAGTGTTTTGCCATAATTTGCATGGAATCTCATTAAAGAGTAGCTAATTTTTTGGCTTACTTTCCCAGAATATTTTCATCAACTTTCTGTACCCAGAAAATATATTACCATCATGTGGTCCCATGCACTTTTGAATCGTTTTTCCACATTGAAAATCTCCTGAAAATAATAGAATTACATCATGCAGGCTAAATACTGCTCAAAAACCCCCACACAGCCAGCTGGCTTTGTGGCCTAACTAGTTAGTGTGCCTGGTGTAGACACAGAAGGTTGAGAGTTCACCTCAGCTTCATGGGCCTGCTATGATTTTGTATAGTCGTTCACTAGCCAGAGAGAAGTACACATGTGCAGAAACCTGCACAGAGAACATGATTGGCATTAGAGCCATCTACCTTAAAAAAGCCAGCATCAGCATATTGAATAGAGTAAGCTCCACCGCAATGAAAATATTCAGGTTTTTCATCACACATATAGTCTCAAACAGGTAAACAGGATTGGTGCCTAGCCCGTGCTAGATTTATTTCCTAATTTTGCCACAAGGGAGCACAAGGGAGCACAAAGGAGCAAAAGAAAATCAAGGAACCCATTTGTGGGAAAGTTCCATGGTTTACTATGGTGAAGGCAGAAAGAACATACCATTCTTACACCAGAAGTTATAATGAAATAAATGGATGTATTTCAAGGCCAAGTAGAGCTAGAACATATTGAGATTGGGGATATGGTTATAAATACTCATGGGTTCATATCTAGCAAGCTATTTCTCTCAAACTATCAGGAGTATTTTCTTATGCAATATAACACTGAAAGGTGTGATCTCAATTTGATAATTGATTTTTAACATGGAAAACCATTTACCCTTACATCTACACTGCTATTACTACCATACATTCTTACATAGAGGATTTGAAGTTCTAGTCTTGGCCACCAGGGGGAGGAACATAGTGTAATGGTTCGTATTGACTTATATGCTGGGTGGCTCTTTGGCTCGCTTACCACTAGAAACACCAACACAACACGAGTAGTTCGGGTTGGGCAAAGCCCCAGAAACCCCTACCTCTCGGGTAGGACTTTATTCCACTCTAGTCTACAGGTAAAGCTGCGCGTCTGGACTGGACTAGGTCCAGTCACCTTCTGCCGCTCGTCCGGCTCCTTAGTAGGAGCTGGACGCGAGGCATGGTGCCGCCCCCTCTTGTACCAATGGGGTATCACAAAGCGACACCTAGCTGGCATAGAAGGAACAGGCACCACACGAACACGTCTCTCGGATGAACGGCACTAATATATATACGACGATACCGGCCCCTACAATAGCATAAAATGCCTTTGCAATATTATACTGTAATACACCATGTATATGGCATGTCTTATATGCAAGAATTGCCCTTTGGTGCATCTTCTAAATGCAGCAAAACTGGGAGTACATTTTCTTTCTGGGAGTAAATTTTCCCCCAAAATCTCTGCAATATTCCCCCATCCACATTCAGTGGTAAAGGTGGGTGAAGGAAGCACTGGGATGGCTATTGGTTCTTGAATTTTGAAGATCCATTGATTAGAATAAAATTTACAACATCCATTGATTAGAATAAAATTTACAACATTTACATATCCTTTTATCATATTAGAAAGGTCTGGGTGTGCCTTAAATGTGGGGTGCACCTTATAGACAGGGTATTGTAACTGCATTTTCTTTTGTTCAGAATTCAAGACTGCATGTTTGAATCTTTTTATTCAAATCTACCAAAAAAGGCATGATGAATCCAGGAATCAACAATGCAAGCCTCTCAAAGTTTGGTTTCCCTAAATAGCCATACTTAATGTATCTTATTTCTGACAGAACATCTATGACAGCAATAAAAATATCATATGATGGGAGGCTATTTTGGACTCAATGTAACCGCTATGCATACACTGAAAGAACCCTAGTATCTCACTCATAGCATACTTCCTAGATAGGGGAACGGAGCTGCAAAAACTGTATCGATGTAGAGGTATATCAGTATCTAGTCTCTATCACTAGTCATATAGAACACATCTATTGTCATACTCACTATAATAATGCGCTATGTATTGTCCTGTGGTGTCCTGTGGTGTCCTGTGGTGTTTATATAACAAAATATCAAAAAATGTAGCGAAGACCTGTATAGCTATAGACATTTTTTCTTTTTTAAATAAAAAATGAGCGCTGCTCTATATATATAAAAATATCATATGGGTGGCACCACTGTGCTGTTTTTCAGCCAGCCCTCTTCTCTGGAGTACCTCTCTTAATATGTGCTATCTAGCAGATTTCATCAAGCTCCTGTGTTGCAATTGACTACCTGCATAAAGAAAACAAAAGTACATGCCCGTGAGTTAAAGTGAATGTGTGGGTAGTTATTTCAAGTGGAACATGAATCAGGGGCATAGGAAAAGGGGCACCAGCCTCAATTATAAAGGAAGTTTATCTGGGCCCCTCAAAATTTGCAAAGTATTCAAAATAAATTTAAATTAAACAAAAATTACTTTTCTACACAAATTCAAATGACCAATGCATGAGACCACTGATAAAAATTCCACTTATCTTAAAACAAGTCATCTAAATAATATTTTTGGGAAAGTTTTAGTTTAAATCAGTTTTATTATGGAATGATAACAAATTAATCTACTACATGAATATCAATTTGTAAATTGGGTAGAATGACTTCTATATAATAAACCTCATTAGTGTATTACAAATTATTGGATAATAGATTGTTTTTGTGTGTCTTTGATACTAACAGTGAATGACAGCATTTGCTTTTCATATTGATTTTCATCCATATGTTGTTGCCTCAGTGCAACAAGGTTGTATCTCCATATTTCAAGTTTGCAGGAGAGGAAAAAGAGGGGTTCCAATCTGTCTATATTTTAGACAAACACATTCTATGATAGTATGGCTTAATAACAGGGTTAGTAAAAACCGTTTGATAGAGAGGGGGTTTGTCCCAGAAACATCAATTGGATGATGAAAAAATGTTGACAAACATTAAAAAACGTTTTATGGTAGCCAAATTTAAAAAAAAGAAAATCGAAATGTTCCCAAAATATTTGTATAGATGTGTAGAGGCAAGGAGAAAGGGTGCTCCATGCTAGAAGAATTTTAAAATTCAGATCACTAGCTTTACAGTGACATATTGCATGAGAAGATACTCCTGTTAGTTTTGGAGGAATGGCTTGCTAAATTTGGGTAGGTATGACCATTTTGTGAATGTCAATAAGCCATAAGTCCCATTGGTCATGAGATACATCTGTAATTAGCATAATTTATGCTAATTAGCTAAATAAGCATAAATTTTCATTCTTTTGCCCATAACTTTCGATGTATAAATGGTATTTTCATTCTGTTTACACCATAGTGGACCTTATGAAATGTTCCTTCAAATGGGATCATCGATTTTCTTATTTAGAATGAAAATAATGTTTCCATGGCAACAGAAATCAACAAAAATGGTTATTTTGGCCGAAAAACATTTTTTTTTAATGCCAAATATGGACCCTTTCCCCCAAAATAGAATGTTTTATAAAAAATCATTGGATTGTCCATAAAAAAGTAGCCTATAGCAGTTTTAGACATATTTTTCCTATTCTAGCCCATAGTAGTGCCCCCTGGTGGCTAAAACAGGTACTAAATCCTGCAGGAACCCTCATTTCTGCTTGCTGGCTCACAGATGTTCTTACATTCCCTGGCATAAAAAAGAAACTAAAATCTCTTGATATAGAGTCAAAAGTGTTACCACTTGGACTATATGTTGATACTTCATTCATTACAAAGATATGCTTATAATCTAAGTGCTCAGGAAGTTATGAAAAAATCTGTCAACTTTTGGATATGAATATGGGGAATAATGTGACAAATTACTGCATAATCCTATATAATATTAAAGGTTCTGTATCTCAAAAATATGAATGGGTCCCCCACCGGCAGTAAGCTACAAGCCTATCCATTCCTCCAGCACTAGCTGACCCCTCCTTCTGCCCATAGTCCAAGGGAAATTAATCTGTTTACATGTGTTCAGTATGGACTATAGGTTGCAGTTATTATATGTACAAGTGACAAGTAATCAGGGATGGACTATAGTTTGGCATCATATAAATTTTGATGGCCATGCATCAAATGCATCAACTCACCAACCTGAACCACTACATCCCAACTCACCAACCATTACATCCCTTGAAGGACCACTAATGCATTAATGCATCATGCCCATCGGTCATCATGATGCTACATTCATGCATCATGACGACCATATGAGTTGATACACACACTGCAAAAGGGTCGGCATAATGCTCCAATTAAGTGTTGGAGAGCATGCAGACTCTAATCCCACCTTACCAACCACTAAAATATAGAACCAGACTGTACATAGCAGTGTGCGATGCCTACCCCGGTACTGCTGACTGTCCAGGATCACCTTGTGCTAAAACTCTAACCCACATTAACAATTACTAAAATAAACATGTATACATATAAACCCAGCCTGTAAAATAGCAGTGTGTGACACCTACCAATGACTATCCAGGATCGCCTTGTGTTAAATACCTAAAACCCAAAACCACCAATCACTCTGTATGTACCTGAAGTGACCTGGGATGTGTAAAAATAGACACCAGTAAACAGAACAACGGCTGTGTAGGTATTACCAGTCTGCAACATGTGTCTTTGTAGCAGTAACTGCTCCAAATATAACAATA
This sequence comes from Acholoe squamosa, assembly GCA_949317995.1. Classification (NCBI taxonomy): domain Eukaryota; kingdom Metazoa; phylum Annelida; class Polychaeta; order Phyllodocida; family Polynoidae; genus Acholoe; species Acholoe squamosa. The sequence goes on from OX439042.1 coordinate 15,443,551, forward strand.
CTATGTGACTGGGCTCCTAATATGGGAATGACTTGCTTGTTTTCCATTCTAAGACTCCAATTAACCAATGCCATGTCACTTTGAACTCCTACTATGCACTTCATACATTGGTGCATCATGATGTCCAATGGACATGATGCATTAATGCATCAGAGGCCCTTGAAGGGTTAAGAGGTGTGTGCGGCCCTACTGTGGAGGAGGGGGTATGAGAGCTGTCAAAGTCGTGACCATTAGGGTGTGTTACAGTTAGGCCTCTGTGATGTCACAGGGTGGTTAGCTGCAGGCAGACATTGGCAACACATGGTTAGGTGACTACACCATGAGTAGAAGCTCCTCAATATATTAGAATATATTAGATAGGATATTGTTAGATGACTATATGGAATGCTCCTATGATTGGTATGTAAATTACATGATTTAACATGTACAACAAGAGATTAAGATCTAATTGCAATGTGTGTATAGTTTTCAGGTAAGTGCATCCTAGTCATCTTACCCAAAGGTCAACTTAATGCATTGGTTTGTTTGCCCGAAAAGACCCATAAATATTAACAATCAGTAACTGTAACACATCCTATGAAGGGCCAAGTGGGGGCAGGGCAGGTCCTCTGTGTGTGTCTCAGTGCTATGGTCACATGACCAGTTCTGAAGGCCAGGTGTACGAGTCAAGCTGACCTGTTCACAGTTTGTTAGATGTGCTTGATACTACGGATAGCATTATTACATAGCTGTAATGGTTAAAGGCTATGGGCCACAAAAACCAAAAAAAAATCTAGGACTTTGCCAAGCATGTTGTAGAAATTCATTGTTTCTCCATACTATCAACCATTCAGTGATCATGGTCACTGAAAAGCAATTATTCTTTGCTGGGTTTTCACTGGTGGGTGTTAGAAATGTTCATTTCCTGCTTGGGATATCAGAAAAAATCATTGGCAAATTTGTGCATACATGTCAAATAACAATTTTAGAGAACCTTTGAAAATTTTGAAAAAATCATATGGCGTAGAACATGTTGTCCTCTTGAACCACTTAGTAGGATGTTGCCTCCAGGTCTTCATTGGTCCAACTTCATGCACCTATAAAGACAAATGGTATATCCATTACTCACTAGGTTATGCCAAACCAAACAGAAGGAGGTAGGTGTGGACATAGAGGGAGCTGGGTGTGGACATAGAGGGAGGTGAGAGTGGACACAGGGGGAGGTGGGTGTGGACACTGAGGGAGGTAGTTGTGGACATAATGAGGATGTGTAGGAAGATAGAGGGAGGTGGGTGTGGACACGGAGGCAGGTGGGTGTGGATAGAGAGGGATTTGGATGTGGACATAGAGGGATTTGGGTAGACCCAAAGGGAGGGTGGGTGTGGACAGAGAGGGAATTGAGTGTTGACATAGAGGGAGGTGGGTGTGGATAATAAGGGAGGTGGCCATGGACATAAGGGAGGTGGGTGTGAACACAGAGTGAGGTGGGTGCTGACATAGAGGAAGGTGGATGTGGACACAGAGGGAGGTGGGTGTGGACAAAGAGGCAAATGGATGTGGACATAGAGGGAGATGAGAGTGGACACAAAGGGATGTGAGTGTGAACACAGAGGGATGTGAGGGTGGGCATAGAGGGAGATGAGAGTAGAGAAAGAGTGAGGTGGTGTGGACACAGAGGGAGGTGGGTGTGGAAATGGAGGGAGGTGGGTGTGGACATAGAGGTGAGTGGGTGTGGACTAAAAGGTAAGTGGGTGTGGACAAAGAGGTAAGTGGGTGTGGACATAAAGGGAGGTGGGTGTGGACATAGAGGGAGGTGGGTGTGGACACAGAGGGAAATGGATGTAGACATAGAGGAAGGGGAGAGTGGAAAAAGAGGGCAGTGGGTGTGGACAAAGAGGGAGGTGTATGTGAACATAGAGGGAGATGAGAGTGGACACAAAGGGATGTGAGTGTGGACATAGAGGGAGGCGGTTGTGAACAAAGCGTGAGGTGGGTGTTGACATAGAGGGAATTGGATGTGGATATAGAGGGAGGGGAGAGTGGACAAAGAGGGCAGTGGGTGTGGATAGAGAGGGAAATGGATGTGGACATAGAGGTAGATGAGAGTGGACACAAAGGGATGTGTGAACACAGAGGGATGTGAGTGTGGGCATAGAGGGAGGTGAGAGTGGACACAGATGGAGGTGGTGTGGACACAGAGGGGGTAGTGTGGACACAGACGGAGGTGGGTGTGGAAATGGAGGGAGGTGGGTGTGGACATAGAGGTGAGTGGGTGTGGACAAAAAGGTAAGTGGGTGTGGACAAAGAGGTAAGTGGGTGTGGACATAGAGGGAGGTGGGTGTGGACATAGAGGGAGGTGGGTGTGGACACAGAGGGAAATGGATGTGGACATAGAGGGAGGGGAGAGTGGACAAAGAGGGCAGTGGGTGTGGACAGAGAGGGAGGTGTATGTGGAAATAGAGGGGGATGAGAGTGGACACAAAGGGATGTGAGTGTGGACATAGAGGGAAGTGGGTGTGAACACAGAGGGATGTGAGTGTGGGCATAGAGGGAGGTGAGAGTGGACAAAGAGATAGATGGGTGTGGACAAAGAGGGAGGTGTATGTGGCCATAGAGAGAGGTGAGAGTGGACACAGAAGGCAGTTGGTGTGGACAAAGAGGGAGGTTTATGTAGACATAGAGGGGGGTGAGAGTGGACACAAAGGGAGGTAGGTGTGGACATAGAGGGAGGTGGGTGTGAACATAGAGGGAGGTGGGTGTGAACATAGAGGGATGTGAGAGTGGACACAGAGGGAGGTGGGTGTGGACACAGAGGGAGGTGGGTACAGTGGCCCACAAGGGTCAAATTGAAGTTGGAGCAAAGAGTTGACTTTCACAAAAAAAGGTATTGGGTACAAGAACCAGCAAGGGTGTGGGATTCAGCAACTACTTGGGTTAGGAACCAGTTTATATGGGAACCAGCAGCTACCTGATGTGGGAAGAAGTAGCTACTGTATGTGGGAACCAGCATGTACTGGGTACAGGAAACAGCAACTAATGTGTATGGGACTACCAAGTGCTGGGTGTGGGAACCAGCAGCTACTTGGTATGGGATCCAGTATCAGTAGCTGATTGGTGTGGAAACACCAGTTACAGTGGGTGGGAACCACCAGTTATGGGATGCTGGAACCAGCAGCTACTTGGTATGGAACCATCAGTTATTGTGTGAGGGAACCAATAGCTACCCAGTAGTTGCTGGTATAGACATATAGAAAGACATAGAGTTTACCATGCAAAGCCAAAAGATACCTGTCACAAGTTGGTTTTCATGAGTTGACACCTTGACAGTTTGACAGCAATGAAATGAAATTGACTTTGAACATTAATATTGGTTTTGGACTTTTTTTTGTGAAAGTCAACTCTTTACTTCAACTTCAATTGACCCTTGTGGGCCACTGTAGGTGGGTGTAAACGCAGAGGGAAGTGGGTGTGACCACAGAGGGAACTGGGTGTTGACATAGAGAGAGGTGGGTGTGGACACAGAGGGAGGTGGGTGTGTATATAGAGGGAGGTGTGTGTGCACTTAGAGAGGATGTGGACATAGAGAGGATGTGGATGTGTGAGGGGGTGCATGTGGACATGAGGCATGTGAGTGTATGTACATAGATGGATGTGAGTGTGGACACATATACAGACATGTAAATATACTGGGACAGAAGGGGAATCTGACCATGAGTGTTGCAATCTACAACAACCCTGCATACAAGTAAAGTCACCTTCTGGTAGGTGCTTGTGTGAGTTACCCAAATTAGGCTGGCTGGGAATGGGTACACTGTATAAGAGGTAAGGTAATCAGTACACAAGGTGGGCCCACTATGACCTGGATTGGGAAAGGGTCTGACTGCCTCTCACACTTAGTTGTATAGTAGTAGTATGCAGCTGCAATAAGGAGGGCTATTTCTGAACACAGCCAGTGGCCACACAATTACATGTATAGGTTTGCAATCATGCCTTCAGATGTACAATATCACATATTATTGCAAATAAAGATCCAGTCAAGTACTTAGGATTTCTTTTATGGATCATTGCAAATGCCGGTAAAGTGCTTGAATTAGCATTCATGAATATTGCACACAACAAGGTACAATGCCATTGGTAATATTTAGATACTAGTGCCATTTCCTATTTAGGATTGTAAGTGCCCTTATGAATAGAGCAGCAAGAAAATGGTGACTTTTGCATGTCATAATGAATAGAAAATGGTGAAAAATGGCAAATTCATGCTTACCCACTGTTACCCTCAGTTTTTGGAGACAGGTCTTGTGTGTAGGTGAGCCAGGTGGAAATGACAGCTGAGGTGGGGCAGTGTAGCCCAAACTGGTTGGTCCTGTTGGTGTTTGGGAGTGTTCAGTAGGTATCAGCAGGGGGTGAGGGGGCACAGGGGTGGTTCTATTTCCATCTGATATGTCACGTTCATTTTTCAAATCATACTCAAATATGTTCTCGACGGACACATGTCATAACATGGTATTTATGTGTTAATAGTCCATTAAATATCACATAGTTATAGTCCATTAAATATCACATAGTTCATAGTGAGTCTATACATGAGGTGTGATGGACCTAGGCATAAACCTGTTACAGTGTATTTTCAATGGATGGAACTATGGCATGCATCCCATATGAAGGAAGTCTGGTGTAAATTTGAGATTTCCCCAAATATTTTCCCCCAAAAATGACACAAAAGAGAGTCAGAAAAGTTTTCCATGTGAGTATCTTGATGCTCATTTTTGAGAAGATTAATTCTTGACACTCAGCAATGATTGCTGGTCTCATATAAGTACCAGTGGTTAGTGGGGGTGGGGAGGTGTTAAAATAACTCTTCAGCACTAAAATTTCATAAGTACCTGTCTTGAATATGGACCAGGGGTAAAGACCAAACCAAATGTCTGGGTATTTATTAAGTACAGTGAATAAGGCACAGTGAGATTTTGGGTGCTTTTACACAGTTAAGTAGACAGCACAGACAGTGTTAAATGATGCCAGTATATTTTTCATGGGAGGCTGAGTTTAGATATGCTTTTACATTCACCCATTTATGCCCCAGAAATCCCCCTCCCCATCTGACTAAAATGACCTGTTCTGTAAGCCCTATAATCATTGAGTGCCTATTTGCCAGGCCTCTAAATGCTACCTAACTCTTTAAGGTCTGCTGATGCAGTAGTGTAACGTGTCCATTGGCTGGCATGTTTTACCGATGAAGACTTGGGGAGTCTGCTTGCCAGCACTTCATTGGGGCATCATGCTGATCTTCCCAAAGCGTAAGCATGACGCTTGAATGTAGCCCTGGCTGCATTAATGCATCATGACAACCAAAATGCATTAATGCATTAGGGTTAGCCCTTAAAGGGTTCAACTCTGTTCAAGACATGTCTAGCAAACATGCACATTTAGTGAGATATCAATAAGGGTCATAATTATTAGAACGGGAGAGTGAGTGAGTAATAAATGTTTAACACCATTTCGACAACTGAGGTCATATTCATGGTGAGAACTTCATTACACATCTTCACAGATGAATGTGTCAGTGCCCATGCATATGTGCACCACACACATATTAGAATGGGACACATAATATTATGATTCAATCAACTTTATGTATCAATTTTGTCATTAGCTTAAGTCAATCAATTTTCCTTTTTTTTTTTTTGGGGGGGGGGCAAGGCTCTCCCTCTTTTTTTCTGCCTCCCTCTCTTTCTATTTTGCTCTCTTTCTCTCTCTTCCCTCCCTCTATTGCCTTCCTCTCTTTCTCCCGTTTCCCTCTCCCTTTCTCTCTCTCTCCTTTCCCTCTCCCTCTTTCTCTCTCTCTCTCTTTCTCTCTTTATATCTATCTCTCTTGCTCTCTCTGTGCCTCTCTTGCCCCCTCATTTCTTTTCATCTCACTCCCTCTCTCTGTTCTTTGGACCAAACCAGGCTTCCATGCTCACACAGAGGCCCCTGGTGGACTCTGGCATCTTCACTTTATGCTGAAGAATCAGATTTATGTGTATAAATCTCACTAGAGGGCCCTGTTAAAAACTGGGGAATATCAGGGTAATTCACGGGATTGTAGGTACTATTCCCAGGATCTTCCCGAGAATATGTGCTCACAGATTCACCAGTCGTTCACGGGATTTTCCCGTGTCTTGTTTCGCGGGATAGCATGGTTTACAACATCAAAAGCTTTGGACATATCAATAAAGGCAGCTATTGTGTGATTATTCTTATCTATGTTAAGGAAAATATCATTCGTAAAATTTGCCACTGTTGTGATAGTAGAGTGATTTTTCCTGAATCCACCTTGTTTGAAATTTAATGAATTATTATTCTCTAGAAATGTTGATATGTGAGTATGTAGTATCCTTTCCATAACCTTACCTGGTAAGGGGATTTGAGATATGGGCCTATAGTTCATAACATTTGATTTATCACCTGTCTTTGGAAGGGGAGTTACCATTGCTTTCTTCCATTGAGCTGGGAATAGGCTGTTTCTTATTGATAGATTAAAGATAAAAGCAAATATGTTAGGTATTGCTAATATTGCATCTTTAAGAATTTGTGATGATATGTTAGAAATGGCTGAAGATTTACTGATGTCAATCATATTGGCAGCTTTAATTACCATGTCTTCGTTGATAATTAGGTCTGGGATTGTCATTCCGGTAGTAACACCAGTATAGTGCCATGCTGCAAATCTCTTAGCGAATTTGGGACCAATATTCACAAAATATTCATAAATATATATTCAGCAGTGGCGTCTTGCTCAATAGGTAGACCTGTTATTTGATCTATTAAACTAATTTTATTTGGAATCAGACATGCAAGTTTTCTCTAGAAATCTTTGGGATCTGCATCATTATAGCTGCTAACAAAATGTTTCTTAGCATTAGTGATAATATACTTGACTCTATTTTTAGTAACTCTACTACGCTCAATATCTATAGGATCTTTGGTACACTTAGATAATTTCCACAAATTATCTTTCAAAATAATTTGCTCACGTACATATGGAGTAAGCCAAGGTTGGTCTTTTGTTTTTATCTGATGATGATGTATGGGACACATATCATTCACAATAATTTCAATTGCAGTACTTAGAATATACCAGGCTCTATCAGGGGAGTTAGTATTGAACAGGTGTGTCCAGTCATAATTGATTAAAAAATCAAAAATGTTTACTTTTTTATAATTCTACCAATACATTTGGTTGTAGGTAATTTCATAGCAACTTTTTTCTTAGTAATCAGGATCGGGCTATGATCACTGTAATGATAGTTTAATACTCTGCCACGGTTTATAAATCTGCAGGATGAAAATGCTAGGTCAAAAATTGCATCTTTACAATGGGCTCAGTTATAAATTGTGTCAAGCCAAATTCAGTTTCAAAATCTATTCCCTGTTTTTTCTTGGCTGTATAAACCTCTAGGTAATTACAATTGAAATCGCCTAGAATAGTTACCTCGCTGTTGGGGTAATTTAATTTGATCATCAAAGAATTTTTGGACATTCCCATTAGGAGGCCTATATAAAACACCCAGGATCATATCTTTTTGATTGTATAATGTTAGTTTAACCATTAAACTATCTGTGTCAGCGTCAGCTATATTAAATTGCACCAAGTCTGTTTGAGTAAAAGTCAAACCATCCTTGATATAGAGGCCTACCCCCCTCCTTCAATGACACTCTCATTGTCCAAATCCCAACGTCAAATGGGATGGATTTGCATATATAAAGGCAAGCCAATTTTGATCTCTTTTTAGTGTTATACTTGCAGGGTTGAGGTAATAATAATTGTGTAGGGTAAGTTGAGTGTAAATTACCAAGAACTTTATTAGGAAATTTTAAATAGTTGGAGCAATTATATTCATTTGATTTTGTAATAATCTATTGAGAATATTATGAATATTAAATATGCAGATGCAAACATGAGTATTCCACGTTATGCACTGTATAAGTTCCTATTTCAACCAATTTAATTCATATGAATTAAATGTTAGCAATACATATTATCACTCTTAATCTAAATGCATTTCATGAGTATCCATGTTATGCAGTGCACAAGTTTACAATTTAATTAGGTGCATATCATGTGTATTCCACGTTATGCAGTCCAATTAATATTAATGATCTGATACAAATAGGCTTATTGCCAATAAACATACATATATACTTATGGCATAAATCATAGAAATGACAAATTTTATGTGAATATTTATGTGCAGATAAGTTCAAATCATTGTGAGTATTCCATGTAAGTTCAAATCATTGTGAGTATTCCATGTTTCATTGAATGTTAGTAATAATAATGCATGTATTAGTGCAAGAACTTATAAACCTTGGCTAGACCATGAGTATTCTATGGTGCAGCCCCCTACAGACCCAGAACATGCCTATTATTTAGCAGTTTATTGGTACAATATATCATTGTATATCACAGCAACATGCTTTAGGTCAAAATATAACATCAATTGCATGTCATATGTATGTTATGAAGCAATGTACGGACTAGATTGCATGCAAACTTAACTTTAGCGTGTTTGTTGTAGTGTAGTCCACCATTCAGTGTCCCTTTGTATCTATGAGCCATGTGGCCATGTCTTGATTTATGAATATGTTGCACCCAGTTGGGAGTGTACAGGCTGTTATCAATCACAGGCTGTTCCCCTAGAAATGGCTCACCATCCTTGTTGTATATATCCATTGATATGCCTGCAAGTTCACATACAATCACTTTGAGTGCATATCTTTGTAAGATGAGCTTAGCCCAGAGATAGTCACACATGTAATCAGTAACAAGTTATGCTTTATCCTCGTATACTGGTACAACACAGTGTTGTCTTAGCATCGTGGTCAGGTTATTTACACCTGTGGAAACATATATAAGATCATATGGTTGTCTTTCCTTCAGTTTAGTCAGTGCTCTCTCAATGGTCTGCCTAATGTTAGCGCCTGGGTAGAACAGAATAGTAAAGCTAACATTCATGATATTCTGTTTCTCCAATTCATTTAGGACATAGAGCATGAGACCCCTTACTCTGGAGTCTACAATCAGCAGTATTCTGAACTTAGGTTTACACATATACGGCATCATGTTGACAGTTAATATAGATATTCCACCAGGAATTCATACACTAGGGATAATTAGACACTATGGTCACACGCAGTTGTTCCTTCAACCGTCAGTTAGTTCAGTACGTAGCCTTGTGAGTATCTCACCCATTTGGCCACCAAAATCAGGTTTGGGTACAGTCAATGTGTTAATGTTCTTCAGTTCTGATAATAGCGCCCCACTACCATACAATCTGTCATGTATTGCTTTGTGGTATATAGCTATAGTACCGGTCAGTAGTTTGTCCTAAAATGAGGGGTTTTGTATTGCCTTCAGTCTATTTAGGTCATACAAGTCATTCACTTCCCTCTGTTTCCATGCCCGTCAGCTGTGTTATAAACACAGCTATGAGTAGGTTGGTGTGCAATTGATTCTGTATTAGAACCTAGGCCCCTCCCATGATTGAGATTATGGCCATTGAAATATCCAGGCTGATTGATGTAACTCAAAAGCTGCCCTCTCAACTATAATTGATCATTGTCCTCATTGTATCTTGCATTGGTCTCATGAAATCAGTTGTAGGAAGATGAATTTTGATCTTGGCTACTAATATTGATACCTTATTTGGACTACCTTTATCTCAATCTAGATAAAAAAAAAAATAGATTGGCAGATCCTCTTTATGGTAGTTATGACACAGGTGCCTCATAAAATGGCATAACAATGGCTAAGGTTAGGGGTAACAGTAATACATTCATCTATACCACCAATTAAATATTGTAATGGAATTTCCTGTAGTAAAGAAGACTGCAAGACAAGGGAGTATAGTTAAAGATAACAAATTGTGTTCAATAAAGTATCCAGGTTGTACAAGTGTTCTCTGTCTCAATATGGCATATGATCATCAGTTTGTAGGGGACGGCGAAAACGCTTTTAGGGAACCCGGGAGTTGAACCCGGGACCTCTCAGCCTTCAGACGATTGCTCTACCACTGAGCTACTTCCCCGTACAACGTTTTCTACCTTCCACCCACTCCTGGACCGGTGTGATACTGATAGGGACATGTGACTACACAGGGACTCACATAGTCATGTTCCCCTACCCAGCCCCCAACCAGCTTCGCCCACCTAATTAACCAGCACTGAGTCACACACTGGGAAGAGTGGCCTGTGGGTACCCCAGCGCTAGCAGGTCGAAGAGCTTGCTGTATCACACCAGTCCAGGAACTGAGTTCCGTAGCCCCCCCTCACGCGGGTCAGGACCAGCGGTATGGTGGACCACGAGTAGCGCGCGCTGAGCACGGGTTAGCACAAAACTTCCAAATTAGTGGACTTATACTACAAGGAGTGTGATAAGCTTTGGACAGGACTATTATAAGCACATAACCTTCACACAGAACAGGTTGACAGGTGGATAAATGAGTTGAGGAATAGAAAGACACGCACTACCACAAAGATGTTGATGAGGGCTGGACTAAAATAGCAGACATATTACAGGCAATACAAACTACACTCCATGACACAAAGATAGAGGTTGGAGAGTAAGAATGACACTGAAAACAAAGGCAGACTAGATGCACAGGTTGACTACATAAAAGACCTATTTAGAGAAGTTAACTTTACTAAGCATGACATTGCAAATAATAAAGAGGCTATTATTACCCTGGATCATAATACAAGGAGGAAACATGTAGTTATAGAAGGTGTAGACTACTCAAAACACGAGAACTGCCACGACATAGCTTTCGATATACTAGTTAAGGTTCATCCAAACCAAATATATACTAGCATTGATCTTGCATACAGAACCGGCCCTATAACATGGCGCAATAGGCCCATCACTGTGACCTTTGTAAGAGCGGAAGTTAGGGACAAAAATCATGGCATCCAAAAGCAGGCTTCAAAAGCTGCTCGATACCCAGAACATTTTCGTTTCAGAGGATACGAATCCAACTATAAAGGCACAGAAATCAGACATTAGGACAATTGGTAAACTAGCATCGATCACTGGCAAACAAATTACGCCTAAGGGTCGTGGGCTTGTATATCAAGGTAGATTCTACCACCACAGTACCCTTTCTGACCTCCCTCATGATCACAGACTCAAAAATGCACGTACAAGAGTGGGGAATGACTTTGTTGCATACCATGGCCCACAGAGCCCATATTCAAACATGTTCAGTTGTCGACTGGAAATGGATGGTATAACTTATTGCTCAGTAGAGCAAGCGCTGTGTGCAGAAAAGTGTAGAATGGTAGGGGCTACAGCTACGTTACAACAAGTGCTCTCTTGTGCGGACCCTTTTGAGGTCAAGCGCAAGGTGAAATCGATTACAATCCCTGATTGGCAAAACACAGCAGAGGACCTACTGTACAGGTATAACTTATGTAAGTTTGAACAGAACAAGGGCCTTATCCTATTATATGACCAAAGGGCCAACAAGCAATTAGTTAAAAGCCGGACCCTGTATGGGGGAGCCAGTGTGCTATTATGAGCAAGATGATTGCTGACAGATCATTTAAGGGTCAAAACAGAGGGGGGGTGGTACTTGAAAAAGTGTGTGCTGAACTAACGAGACACTACCTACTCCCACCCCCACCTCCAGGACCAACACCAGCACCAATCCCAGTCCCTCAACCACAACAACAGCCACAACCAGGGCCTAACCCAAATCTGAACCCAGCACCACCACAGCCTGCATTGCCGATCCCCGACCCAGGAGCACCACAGGGTTGAATACCCAATTAAATGTGATCAGTTGATGTGCCAAGCGTAGTTGGTATTACCACTACAAACCATACTGACCTAATGACTGCCCTTCATTAGGTTAATTATTAAATCACTGTGAAAACGTGATTTACTCCATACGAGATACTGCATTGGAATTATTAGTGTTCTTTTCCTCAACTATCGACTAATGTGTATGCCCATACGTAGGATACTATAAGATTACTATTGAGCAATGCCACCATGTCAATGCCCCGGGTGTGCGTGGGAATTGAACTATAGTGCCACAATAATACTTACCTGGGTAAATTACACGTTGCATACCACATAATGTGCCACATCATGTTACAAGACAGCTGATAACTCCTGGCCTATTTGTTTTTTATAGGCAGTCTCCAGACAGCAGCGATGTCAGTTTACACACTGCACGACTCTAGGGGGGAGTTCCTCCCAGATTATATGAACAATCATGATGGGATTACGTATTTCTTTGATTATCGGCGTGAAGCAGATATTGATAAAATGACCAATCTTGGGATCAGGAAGCTCCACAAGTATAACCCAAGACTGATTGTCATGGCTGCAGGCCTGTGCAACATAACCGTGAAATATTATGAAACTGGTCTTGTCGAGCTCAGAGCCAGCCCTGAAGATATTATATCTGACTACATTGAGGCCATGATATATTGCACATCAAAATTCAGAGTTGTTATCAATGCACATATCATGTTCTGCCCGATTATAGGAGTTAACTTGTTCGACTACAATGATTTACTATGTGAGCACCCACATCAGATCTTGAATCAAGTCATTTTGGATGTCAACAGAGAGATCACACATTACAACTGTAGTAATGATGTGCCCACTCCTTGGACAGCTACCCTTTTTCATAAAGGGGTTGGACAAGGAAGGACAATCCACAACTATGATTCGTTGAATGATGGCTGCCATTTAGATCACAATGGCAACCTCTATTATGCCAATGAACTCACAAAAGCGATCGACAAGCTGTACATTGCTACGAATCATTTCAAGTACTAATGATTATTTTGTTTTCAGTCATACCTGCAGGTATCCTCATCTAATCTATGTCAGTTTATCTATGTAAGGTCATTTATAGTATCTAAGATCATTTGATCAATAGATCACTAGAGATTATTGCACAATGATTACTGTTCATTACTTACGTTTGGCAAATGGCAACTTTGTAAATGTGTATATATGTTCCTTAGGTTCAACTGTGGCAACTGAAATTGCCATATAACAGTGAATATCACTGGCTCTCTATGTATCACCACTTATATTTTCTTTATCACTATACCCAGTGCATTACATAACAAGACCTTAATGCTACTTGTTTTCCAGTTTTCTCTGGGGAACGCTTGTGTGCAGTCTCACACACACACCGACTATATTACAACTTTGTGGTCCTATAGCTATAGTTATAAGCAACACACCATGCAAACGATTTATTTCTCCCCCCTCTATGTGTTTTCATTTTTCATCATAACCATTGTTCACTTACAAGATACAGATATGGTCTTATCTGCCAGAATGGCATAAATAGCTACCAGGTAAGGCTTCCGAGTCAGGGAGATCTTAGGGTGTTCATACAAAATCCGGGGGGATTCTGTCTCACTAGTTTCCGACCCGACTATTATATAGCCACAGGGCTTGGGTGGCGACCCCTCGTGTTTAAGACAGGAAGCCTGGAAGACAGTGCTGCCACCATCCGCCAGGCGTAACAGGCCTCAACCCGAAGGGACGCTCCCCGTCAACCCATAAGCCATAGACGCTAATACTAAACCATGGCCCTACAAGTTCATCACCTAGCATAAACATTTACGTCCTTCTTAGTTTCCACTCTGTGGCACGGAGGTGTGCTCTCAATGACTAGCAGAAGTGAACTGCCCAGCTCCCTGGACTTCAGGTTGTATTTATAGACAATGCCTCACCGCTACAATATATTGCAGTCAATTTTCTCCTCAACCCATGGGTAATGTGTAAAAGACCTTCCTTTGTCAAAAAGATAAAAAGAAATTTGAAAAAGTATTCACTGTACAGCCACCTTAAGGTGCCACGGCTACTCTAGCTTCATAATAAAACTGACTATAAAGCATATATTGTTATATATATCGAGTTATGAAGCTTTCCCTCATCTTCAACTTAAGTTTTCAATAGATCTTTCCTTAACATTTCAGAGATTCCACAATTGTTTAACAGAGACTTCTGACATAAAGTTCTATAACACAGTGACCCTCTTTTTGTCATAATCAGCTTCAATGGCTTGATAGTAAATTACAGTCTTCTCGTTGTGTTGGTTAAATGAAATAATACTACCAAGATTTTGTTCAGGTGAGGGCCAGGACTACCACAGTACAGGCTACAGGACTGGAGTCAGCATGGCAGGATCAGGCAGCAGAGTCTGGGCAGCAGGGCTCTCATCCCTCAGGCAGTCATGCCTCAGCTGGTGTGGTGCAGTCTCTGGTGGTCTAAGCAGGTCTGACTGTGCCTCCTCCAAGCCAGCCCTTAAATACCAGTCTCGTTTATCTTTGTCCTGAACTGGCCCTGTCCTATCATTACCTGATCACCTATCATCTGACTTCACCTCATCACCTGATGGTCCCCACAAGGGGATCTTATCAGTTGTTTTTGAACTCAATAATCTAGTTCTTAGAATTATCAGTCCAACGTCTCTTGTCCTCTTTGATTAGGTCCTAAGAATTCAGGATCTAGTTCACCTTCATGTCCATGATATAGTTCAGATATATGGCTATAATACTAATTGAGGTATGAACATAATTACTTCTAATTACATCAAATTAGAGGAGTAACTACTTTGTTACACTCGTCCCCCCCTTAAAAAGAAAGATTATATATACATTCTCAATATGATATATATTTTCATCTTCTCAACATAAATGCCTTCATCTTCTCAGTCATTTAGTTCACATTGAACCATGTCAAATACAATATACAAGTCCATTCAGTAGGGATGTTTCCCTTCACCTCCTGTCTTGGTGGCGCCGATGCTAGGTCTAGCATCGGATACATTTTTCGTACAAAGTCTTCTCCACTGACTTTATCCGGCAGTGCAGGGTCCTTCTCCCTAGGGGCGATACTCACACCCCTGTCCTTGGCGACAGCTTCTAGGATATCTATATACTAAACAAACTGAAATTACTGTTCCTATCAACATCCCTATCAGTATTGGTCCTAGAGACCAAGATGGAAGTACAGGCAGAATGCCACTTTCATCTTGTTCTTTTATCTTCTTCATTTCATTAATGAGATGCCCCATTGGAATTTCCTTCATGTACTTTATTTTAGAAGGTGATTTGGTCTCAGCAATCTTAGGAAACTGGGTTGTGATTGGGTCCCATATCTTGATTCTAGAGGTATTATGTAACACTAATGATTGACGGTGTTACCTCATATTTTCTTTCTTTATGATAATGGGGCAGATTGTTAAGAAGATGAGATGTGTGTCAGTGCTTGATTGGGAGCGTTGGCAGACGATCGTAAATTGCTGTCGATTCTGGGCAGTGATAATCCAAAGACCATCAAACAAAAAAATGGCTGTCGGCGAGTTAGCCATAATACATGTTAATGAAAAACAACAGATTATATAACACCTAACTAATCAACAGATACTAACTAATCCGAAATATAAACAGATATCTAACTAACCAAGATACAAACAGATATCTTTTCTTAGAATATATTGTCACCCTGCCTCACCCACAGTCCCACCATTCCGCCACCCTCAGTCTCACCCTGTCTCACCCACAGTCCCACCATTCCATATTGACAGTGGAATTAGTACCCAGGTACCGCGGCCCTGCCATTTCCTACTATCCAGGTACGGCCTATTACGGGTAGTATAGTAATAGTGCTAGCCCCTATAAACTTGGCCTCAGGGCATGATTTTTTTTTTTTACAACAGGGGGTTTGGGGTGGTTAGCTACTTTTGTATTTCTACTCTACTCCCGTTCCCCTCCCATACTAAGGTAGGGGATGGGGGGTCCCTCTCCCTGAATTCACTCCATCCTCCCTGGCCCCAACAAATTTTAGGGAGTGATCATTATTTACCAACAGGGGGGGTGGTAGGTTTGAGGTAAAAATTCAGACCCCTCAGAGGGTTGGGGGGGCTAAAATAATTTTGACCCTCCTGGGCTAGGAGGGGGGGCTATATTGTTTTAGCCCCCCCTCCCCTCTGAGGGGTCTGAAATTTGTACGCCCCCCTCAGCACCGCCATTCACTCAACATTGCAAATAGCGCTGGGCGAAAATATAATAACCCCAGGCGTCTCACGTGACTTCTCCTTCCTATAGGAATCCTCCATTCCATGGATGCCTTCCTCAAATGCTCGGTGTGAGCCTTGGTAGTTGTCCCTGTCAATTGGTCTCTAATAATAAATGTGACTGGGGCTTTCTTCTCTATTATTCGATGATATGCCCTCCACTTGTCTTGTAACTTGTTCTTATGCTGATTGACTTTGTAATAGACTGGATCACCTACTTCAAAGTTGATCTCTTTAGCATTCCTATTTGCATATTGCACTTGCCTTTTCTTAGCTCTCTTCAGGTTTCGATGCACTAGTCTAAACATTCTATGCTGATTTTCCAGGGTCACCTGATGCTGCTCTTCCCCCATATATTACCTCTTGATTGTAACAAACTATCTATAGGGAGAACCACATCATGATTGTACAATAGGAAGAAGGGTGAGAACCCTTGGCACTACTGACATTAAACCTCAGGGCAGCTAGTGCTTGGTTCAGCACAAGATCCCAGGAGGTAGAATCTCCTTTGACCATCTTTGCAATGATGTCATGCAGTGTGCGATGACATCTCTCAACTTTTGAATTTCCTTGTGGGTAATAATAGGAGGTCTTTACATGATGTATGTTCAGTTGTTGCAACACCTCCTTAACTAATTTGTTTTCATTCTCTGTTCTGTTGTCAGATACTAACTCTAGCATGCACCCAAACCTAGGGAAGATCTCTTCTAGTAGGAGGTATGCGATGGTATCAGCTGTTTTGTCAGCCTCTACCCAACCACTATACCAATCTATGAAACTTACTATGTACTTGTTGCCTGCGAATGTCTGTGGGTAGGGTCCCAAGATCCAGTCTTACCTCAGCAAAAGGGTAGGGCGGTGCATCAGTCTCCTGAATAGGTGGCCTCACCTTTGTCAAGTTTCTTGTCTCGCAGGGTATACACTCTGAGACACTGTTCGGGCTTCCCTAGCCCACTTAAAAGGGTCTATATCTCATCTTTCCTATCCTCTAGGATGTGTGTTGTGCACATATGCGCGGGCACCGACACATTCCTGTGAAACTGTAATGTGGTTCTCGTCATGAATATGACCTTAGCTGTCGAAATGGCGTTAAACATCTATTACTCACTCACTTACTGAGACACTGTTATATGCCTCTCGATATAGGTTGGGCCAGTAATATTGCCTCTTGATTTCTGTGGAAGGTCTTATCAATCCCCATGTGCCAATTCTTGTCATGGTATTGATCCATGACCTACTTTCGGAGATGACTGGGCACATACAGGTGGACAATGGGTTCTCCATCAAGATTGGTCACATAATGAAGGGTGCCATCTGGTTTTATCAGGAAACTGCCCTTTGTCTTCTGGCCTGCTTTGATTTGCTGTATCAAGTTATCTCCAGACCTTTTGACTGTTCTGTCACCTTATTAAGCCCAAGTCCTACTTCATCGGTTGGAATTGATCTTGAAAGCTCTATCATCAATATCACCATGGTCGTCATCTTCTTCAGGTTGATTGTATCAGGTGAACGAGATAACAGGTCTGCACAAGTGTTCTCTGTCCCTGGTATGTACTCTATGGTACAATTGTACTCAGTTATCTTCAAGGCCCATCCCTGGATCTTCTCGTTTTGCATTGGGGACTCCAGTAGGTATTTCAAGGGTTTGTGATCTGTCTTGATGCAGAATTGCGCATCATGGAGATAGTGATCCAACTTCTCCAGAGCATAGTGTATAGCAAATGCCTCTTTCTCCACAGTTGACCACTTCCATTGAGATGTCCTTAGTCTGTGCAACAGGAAGTACAATGGTTTCTCTGTAGACACTCTGTGTCCAAGACTAGGCTCCTCTTGGTGCACTTCCTGGGTTAAACAAGCCCCCACACATGTGTCACTGGCGCCTGTGTACAAAACATGAGGTTTCCTAGGGTCTGGGTATGCCAGTAGCAGGACCACTGTCAGGCTGTCCTTCAGAAAATCAAAGGCCTTCTGTGAGGAAAGCTACCAAGATGGCACCCTAGCATTTATACGAGAAAAACAAAACAACAGGTTCTGTAAACAGAAACTTCAATTCACCTTGACACGCTTTGAGGAAATCCACAAACTCATTAAAGCATGCATTAGGAACATTGATGGCAAAGCATACACATTAGTATGCATTTCTCATCATCATCATCATCATCATCATCATCATCATCATCATTTTTAAAGGGAGGTGAGTGGTAAAGACTCACACGAGGGTGATGTGCTTGGAACCACTCCCCTCAAGTCACAAAAATATAAAACAGGATTGATCTTCAATAGCTTTGAATCTCAGAAATGTTCTTGAAAGAGAAAGGAGTGAGTAGTTTATTGCTTATTTCTCATCAACTAAACCAAAGGTTGCTAGAAAAAACTTATACCCTTACCTGAAATAACAATGGCCACAACTGACAAACCTCTAATAATCAAGGCAGTCTTGCTCAATCTCTGCAGCATAGTTGCATGATATGAAACATTCAGATCTATTATTTGAGGTTGGGTCTCTCAATATTTTTGAACTCACTAAAGAGAAAAAGGTGTCCTGCCACTGATATGTATAGTCACATATCTGTTTTTAATTACACATAGATTTACCTAGGTCTATTTTATGTAGTACTTGAAACATATATATATATATATATATATATATATATATATATATATATATATATATATGTTGTTTTTGTGTTTTTTTTTTCTAATTAGAAATAGTTTTTATGTACCTTTTTTATAGCATTAGTTTAAAATGTTAATTTGTATGTTTTTTAATTCTTAGAAAATGCTATCTAATATGTATTGAGAGCATAGAAAATGTTACTTTATAAGTATTAGGTGCTTAGACAATGTTATTTTACATGTATTGAGTTCTTACAGAATCTTCTCTCTGGTGCTATTACTCAAGTGTCTTTAAGCAAACATATATACTCATATCAAACAACACATTATGAAAGTATAAAGTAGTAAGTGTCATTGCTGTGGATTGGATATGCTCTGGAGCCCTGAGCACATAAGGTAATGTATTATAATTTTAACATGATCAGACCCATAAGGCTAACCCCAACATAAATTCCGAGCTGGGAAATTGTACACCTTTTGATCATTTTCACTTAGGTAATTGGTTTCATAATACACTCTTTGTCAATCAAATCAGACAGGAAACATTAACAGAAGGTGAGGAAGCTGAAACAGAAAATGGATAATAGTAACAAGAATAGTAAAAGCACAAATAAGGGTATGAGTTTTGTACATCTAAACTGTAAAAAGGGGATCAACTGGAAATTGAATTCCAGGAATATGATGTAATAGCACTATCGGAATCTTGGTTAAACAAAAAAATCATTATGTAAGTATGACACACTGGCAACACAAGAAATGCTGCAGGCTAGACAGAACTTGTAAAAGAGGGGGAGGAGTGTTGTGAAAGTTGTCTCCATACTGTACCATTGTACCTGAATTAACAGTAGCAAAGCTTGACATTGAATGCCTCAATATCATATTCAGAAAACCGAATAACAAACACTTTGTACTGTTTATAGGCCACCAAAAGGGAATATGAATGTATTTATAGATTACCTTGAGAGACTGGCAGAAAATGTAGAGAGTCAAATTTTCATCATGGAAGATTTTAATATTGATGTCAGGAAAGTAGACACACCTAAATGCAAATGATTGCTAGCACTCTGTAGATTACAGGGGTGGTCTTAGCTGATTGATTAGTGACCATTTGCCTCTATTCTATGTGAAGAAGAAACTACCTGGGAAATATGTGATGAAACAGGTTACAGGTCGGACATACAGAAAATATGATAAAAATGTACTCCAAGACTGCATGCAAGAGCAAGACTGGGATGTCTTCTACATACTACCAACAAAAATGGGACTTTATCCATAATGCGATCACAGTGTATCTTGATGAAAAGTGCCCTATCAGAACCTTCAATTCAAAGACTATCAGAAAGAATGGATGGACAATGAGGTGCTAGAGGTGATGCGTGACAGGGATGACATAGTTATTGAACATAAAAGACATCCATCTGACTTATCATGGCAGGAAGTAACAAATGCTAGACAATATGTGGAAGATTTGATTATGAAAAAGAAATACAACATTGTTACAGATAAACTAAAAAATTGTGAGAAGAACCCAAAAGATTTTTGGAAACATCTTAATAGTCTACTTAAAGTCCCAAAAACCTCACAAAGTCCAATGCTAAAGGACAGTGCCACACAAGCCTTACTGGAAGCAAAAATTGTGCAAGAGTGTGCTAATAATTTTTGCCAAGTGCAAGAGAGTATGATGTACAAAAAAAGTAAAGGTAAATCCAACTAATGTATTAGCCCATGTAAAAGACATTGATACTAGTGTAGAGGTACAGTAAATCCTGCGTATGTTATGGTCCTTTGGCCCGGCGGGTGAGTCAGCCGGCTGGGTTCCACCCTCCACTTTTCGGATAGGTGGCAGCACCGATCCAGGAGGTGAGAGGGTAGCACGGTGTGGCGCCACTGTTCCTACCTATAAGGAGGACAGGGCTCAGCCGCCGCGTCAGAGTTGGCTTGGCCGTCTCTAGGCAAACATCTAAAAAGCTGCTAGAAGCATCCGGTACATGACGAAGACGTTTCCCGCTACCTCCAGGTAGCCGCAGATTGTGTCGAAATAAAATCCTGTTAGCATTCACCCGAACTGTCTTTCGTTGACTCGTCTGTCCAACCAAAATCCGAAACCTCCACACTGGTGCTGTGACCAGTTGGTTCGATGTATAGCCCGAACACATAGTGTTCGAACAGGCCGATCGAAGATTCGCAGATAATGCCAATCCGATAGATTCCCAGGAGAATGCAGCACAAGATGGTTCATCCTCCAGGAACCAGAAATGGAGAGACACAAAACCTCACTATATGGATAGTGAGGAATACGTTCCGGATTCAATCCTAGTGAAACATAGGAATGAACGACCTGACCCGCATTATTCTGTTAATCTTGAATTAGCAGATTCATTGTTTGAAACAGGTGGTAGTCATGATCCGAATCATCCAGCAACTATGCCAAGGAAGGTAACCTTTGGTGAACTTCCTTATAATATCCCAGGACAATTACCACTGGATTGTAGTGCGATAACATCTGGGAATGTTACTTTCACTGTTCCGGATCATGATAGATATGATCGGGAAATGGATGAAATGAATCGGCAATATGCAGCTATGAATGAGACGCTAAATCTAATTGCTAGAGCAAAAGAAGAAGCCGAAGATGAAAAAGAAGATATGTTACAAAGTATCCGTGAAATGAGAGAAGAGTTTGAATTTGAGAGTAAAACTCTTAGAGAACGTCTGTATGAGGAGGAAACTCACTTTCAAAATGTGAGACAAACTCTACAAACCGAATACGATCAGAGAACAAAGGAAGTACAAGATTGTATTGCAGAAAATGATAAATCAGGTTAAAAGTGATAAAGGAAATTGTGTCGATCACTATACGACTGAATACAAATGCCTGAAACAATGTTGTGTTCAGCAGGCTGAGGACAATGAAAGTGTCCGAGTAGGTATTCTACGATATAATGAACAGTTGTTAACTGATCGGGACAATTGCCTACTTGATTTGCAAGATTTGCAAAATACAGCAGCTGCGCTGGGTGATTATGTCGAACAAACCCAACAAGGTATTGGTCCATTAGATGATACGGTAATAGTGCAATTAGCGAATCATCTACAGACTACTGCCGATATAAATGATAATACTGTGGGTAGTATACAAACATCGGCACTTGTATCGGGTCTTACTCGATATAATCCGTTTGTGACTGACGGTGCTGATAAGCACGTACAGGGTGGTATATACAAACCCGGTACATTGTCTGGTGGGAAAGGTGCACGCACTGTAATGGTCAGTGCGACTGCATCTCCCAAGTACTCCTCAAGTGATAACTACCGCAAATGGGGCAAATGATAATGTAATGGCACCATCAGTACCGGTCTTGACTTTCTTATCAGGTCAGAAAATAGCTGCTGGTAGAGCCGGAGATCCCAGGGATCCGAATGATGATGGTTCAGGAGGTCCTGATAAAGATCGGGTAAAGAATCAGAAGCAACCGGATCCACCTAAATCCATCCCGAGTCATCAACCTCAATACCCAGGAGCTAGTACCCCATGCCCCCTTTCCAGGAATCAAGTTCCACATACTCCTATGTTGAATGCATCCCCCCAATATACCCCCCATACCCGGCATACCCGAATCCAGGCTCAAAACGATCACAAACTATTAATGCTAATAGTAGTCCCAGAGTTTCAATGGAAACCAACAATATGGCCATAGCTATTGCAGTAGATATACTAATAGTAACTACTCAAAGAATCCAAATTATTTTGGATAGGGAGGTTACTACGGCCACAGCTATGGGGGTGGTACTGGAGTAGGGAATAACGGTTACTGGAGGCAGGGTCGTAATCAGAATCAGCATTCGGCATCTGCTGGAGGATCCGGAGGTGGTGGTTATCCACCGGGAGGATCCGGAGTTGGTGGTAATCCACCGGGAGGATTCGGAGGTGGTGGTAATCCACCAGGAGGATCCGGAGGTGGTGGTAATCCACTGGGAGGAACAGGACCTCCGAATGGTAATCCTGGAGGTACAGGAGATGGAAAAAGGCCTAAGAAATTGAATAGGCATTCATCCATGTCTCCCGGGATGCAAGAAATCTTTGAAAGAAGTAGGTGTATCCAAGGGTTGGGCATCGATTGTTATCGTAAAGGTGCTGACGGAATTGAAGTTTAGATTGGAGCTCAAGAGAAGTCAATCGGCTCAAAGGTTGCCCTAATCCTGCTTGTCGTATGGCTAGAATAACTCCACCATATGATCCGAATGAACCTTGGAAAGACAATTAGCAAATCTTTGTTGATGAAGTAAATTGTAGTGGATGGACTAAAGATGAAGCACTACCATATTTAGTTTGTTGACTGAGTAAAGTGGGTAAAGTAGCCCTTAACCGGTGGCGAAAAGAATATGGAATCGACGCCACATATGACGAGTTGTTAGAATGTGCCTGCTATTTGTTTGGTTGCATCGTCCGGGAGGATCCTTGGATTACATTCAAGAGACGAACCCAGAAACCCAAAGAATCCTGTAAAGTATTTGGATTAGAACTACAAGAGTTGCTTAGTAAGGCTAGACCTAATTGGGAATACGATGATGAGTGTTGGATACAGGAGTTATTCACTCAATTCATTGCCGGCCTTCGAGATTCGGAACATAATACCATAGCCTGGGATGAATGGAAAGATGATACGTCTTTCAACGATTTATTCCTAGCTATAGAAAATTATGAGAGAAAAAAGCGATTCTTAGGTGTTAACGCACCACCTGCAAGAGCTTCGGCAATGAAAGGTGAAGTTTCTATACCAGAATACACCGCTTCAATTGAATCCGAATTGGATTACGACTATAAATATGTCTCCGATGAAAACGGGGAGCATATAGGGTCAGTCAAGATAGCCGGTAAATATTATTGGCAGAAGAGATACCGTAAGGTGGGTTTGAAGAAGAAAACTAACTTTATTAAACCTACTGGTAATGCATCACCATCGGCACCCCAGCTGCCAGTACCTCAAAAGCCGGTATCTCAATTACCGGTGCCGCAGGTACCGACAAACTTCTCAATTCCACAAGTAGCAGTCTCTACTGCTCAAGGTGATTTTATGGAGAATTTGGTCACCTGAATAACAGATGCCCTGAGATGCCCACGGGACGATAAATCTCAAAGGAGATGTTACCGTTGTCAAGAATTCAGTCACTTTGCTGCTGAATGTATTGCGGAGAAACCTGTATACAGGTCACGAATGAGTTGTTCTATGGTAGAGGATAAGGAAAACTAGAGGGGGATTCTGTTACAGGCAAGCAACGGGATCCCAGAAATGTCACTTGCCATGCTATCACCAACATTGGTACACAACCGAATGAAGTAGCACAATTGCCTAATACTGAGGTGGTTTGGGAGCCCACTCAGGAGATTAGGGAATCCGGTATAACAAGTGCCCAGGGAGCACAGCGGAAACCCAGTACCGGATTAGAGGTAGGAGGTCATTTCTTGGCCAGAGTCGGTAGTGCTCACCTACCCCCGGGTCATCCTTGTCTAGAATACCTAAAAGGATGTGGATGTAACCCTGGTGTGAACAATGAGGCACCTGTAGTAACTGATATTCCTTCTCTGTTGCAGGGAAGGCGGTGGTATGTTTCACTTGCTGTCAATGGAAGACCCGCTGAATTCCTTGTAGATACGGGAGCTAGCCACTCATGTGTCTCTTGGAAGTTAGCGGATCTTATACCGGATGTGCACAATACTCTCTTAATGGGAGGAAATGCACAAACAGCCGACGGCAGTAAGATGCAAACATATGGTAGGACGGGTGTAAAATTTTCAGTTGGAAGGTATTCACTAATATGTGATAACAACAACCATTGCCGGTATAGCGGATGAAGGGATATTAGGATTGGACTTCGCATCATTGTATGGTGCAGTGTTGGACCCACAGACGGGTGTTTCGAGTGTGAAGCATCCTTATCCAGTTAGAGTACAGTGTGTATTGAGACAAGTCAGCAGTGTGGCATCAATTGCCCAGACTGTTAAGATCCCTGCGGGAGTAGCATGCGAGGTCCTGGTCAGGAGCAATTCTGAATTAAGCAATCAGGCTGCAGTAATTGAACCGGATACAGTTATGCTGGCGGGTATAGAGTTGGAGTCGGTTGACACGATAGTAGCGAATGGTGCTTGGTCAGTGATACCGGTTTCCAATCCAGGTAATGAAACGGTATATTTGGAAAAGGGATCCACATTTGGTAATGTTACGTTATCCGAGACAGTAACAAGTTGTTCCTTAAACCTTCCAGTTACGGGGAATGAACAGAAATGGACAGATGATTTGAAGAAACTGTTTGAGGATACAAAACTAGATGAAAAGGAGGCATTTTGTGAATTATTGACAAAGTATCAGAAAGCATTTGCCATACCGGGTGAAGCCATAGCTAAAACCATGAAGGTATTGCATACCATTGATACTGGGGATGTGGCTCCATTTAAGATCCCATATTGGAGGTTACCTTTGCCGAAGAAAAAGGTAGCTGAGGCCAAAATAGCTAAGATGTTGGAGCAGGATGTTATCATTCCTTCTAACATCCCCTGGAGTAGTCCGGTATGTATGGTGACTAAGAAGAATGGGTCTATTCGATTTTGTATAGACTATATGAAGTTAAATGGCTTGACAAAGAAAATTCGTATCCATTGCTGAGAATCGATGAAACAACTGATTCTTTAGGGGGAAATAAATGGTTTTGTACCCTGGATTAAGAGTCCAGGTACTGGCAAGTGGGAATGAATCCAGTTGATATGGAAAAGACTGCTTTTTCCAGTCATATAGGTTTATTCCAGTATAATGTCATGCCTTTTGGCCTATGTAACGCTCCGGCAACTTTCGAAGCCATGATGGAAACTTTATTAAGTGATCTATTATGGAAACTGTGCTTGTATACCTTGATGATGTTATAGTATTCGGAAAACCCTTCAGAATGCTTAGATAATCTCAAGCTAGTCCTGGAAAGAATAATATCGGTTTAAAATTGAAACCAAAGAAATGTAACCTGTTAAAAAAGTCTATAAATTATTTGGGCAGAATAATAGCTGATGATTGAATAAAAGCTGATCCCGAAAAAATTCGGGCAGTAACGGACTGGGGGACGCCAAAAACCCCAAAGGAAGTGTGATCATTTTTGGGGTTCTGTTCATATTACAGAGATTTCATACCGAATTATTCTCGGGTGAGTTACCCATTACAAATCTTAACTACTTGGACCCCCGGTAGCAGAAGGGATAAGTTCCCATGGGGAACCGAACAAAAACAAGCCTTTGAAAAATTAAAAGCTTTGTTCACGATCACTCCAGTTTTGCAATATCCATCCGAGGATGGACATTTCTTTTTTTTAAAGTGTTTTATTAGGTCCTTAATACAATATAACAAGTATACGTATTAATTCAATGCTACCATCTGCACGTTGCAGTCCTTCCGCTCGCCCCCCTTACAGGCAATTATTTTTCATTTATTACTTAATAATCAAGGTATGGTGACACTATATTATGCTTAATGGGCTATAAATTCACATTATGTTTCATCTATCTTTTGTATTATATCACATATAAACTTGGATCAGGATGAAAAGATGAGTTGTGATGAGAGGTGATACAAAGATGACATAACAGAGCTATGCTCTACATGAAAATTTCATCGTATTCTGTCTTGATTTTTCTTTTAAATACGTCAATATTTTCAATTTTGGTATATTCTGGTTTGAGCTTATTCCATATTACAATACGAGTGACCACTGTTTTTACAGTGGGAGGAACTGTTAGGCTATTACCATCATGGAATCTGGTGTTAACGTCCCTTATGTCATTGTATTCTCGACATTTATATAGGTGGAAAGCATATGTGTAGAGGCAAGGAGAAAAGGTGCTCCGTGCTTACAGTCAACTTTAAAATTCAGATCACTAGCTTTACAGTGATATATTGCATGAGAAGATACTCCTGTTAGTTTTGGAGGAATAGCTTGCTAAATATGGGTAGGTATTTCGTGAATGTCAATAAGCCCTATGTCTCCATGGTCATGAGTACAACTATAATTAGCATGATTTATGCTAATTAGCTAAATTAGCACAAATTTTCATTCTTTTGCCCATAACTTTTGATCTAGAAATGATATTTTCATTCTGTTTCACCATAGTGGACCTTGTGAAACGTTCCTTAGGAAATAGGATCATCGATTTTTTCTTTAGAATGAATATCATGTTTCCATGGCAACAGAAATCAACAAAAATGCCTATTTTGGCCCAAAAACATTCTTTTTAATGCCAAATATGGAACCTTTTCCCAAAAATAGAACGTTTTATCAAAAATCTTTGAATTCTCCACAAAAAAGTAGCCTATAGGACTTTTAGGCATATTTTTCCTATTCTAGCCCATAGTGGTGCCCCCTGGTGGCTAAAACAGGTGTGGTGGTCGCGAGTCATCCTTGAGGAACCTTCAACTATGTCGATGGTCCTTGTGGCCGACGTCGAGAGCACCTCTCTTACCACCTCTCTTACCACATGGTCACGTGGCCCTCGACCCTGGTGTATATAAGGCCGTTTTACGGCCTTCCTCAGGGTCAGTCCAGTCGTGACGGACCATCGTGAGCGATGGTTGGCGGCTGCCCGACTACCATGTCCTAATACTTCTCTGTGCTGTTGCACAGAGAAGGTACATGTTACTTGTTGTATATAGACACTAGAAGGCTGTGCTAGTCGTCTAGTGTCGAGAGTTGCTTAGTTGCTACCTGTGAACTGTCATCGAGAACGGCTGATGCCCATGCGTTATTGACAATAAAGTTTTAACTGGAACCTGACTAGTTGTTCTTCATTGTCTATCAAAAGATTTGATTAGCATCGAGGGGTAGAACGTTACACTGGTGCCATGACCAGTTGTTAACTTTAGTCCGCATAAGTACTGCGAGCTCAAGTTCAACATGCAGGGACACTTGGATGAAGGTGATGACCCCGATCACCAACGTCAAGGGGCTACAGGTCCGTTAGTGGATATAAACGATCCACTAATTGGTGGTGGTACAACCCACTCACTGATTACAGGTCCATCGACTGACCCACTGGGCCTGTATCAAAGGAGTAGATTACTCAATTAACGAGTATCGACTCAACTCTCTCCAGCTGCTGAGAATTTCCTTAGGACACAGAGTTTGTCCTATGTGGAAAGGACAGCATCGCCTGTGGGAACTCCAATAGGCCTTGGTAGTTGGTCTTTCGAGAGTCCTTCTCCCGTTTCTATACCTGGAAGTGTAGACAGCGACAAGGGACTCACCGAAGAGTTGTTGCGTGATAACGCCAACTACGACAAGGTCATTACCAGTTGGATACTCTCACGAGTAACACCACGAAAGCTCAGGAGAAGAGTGTGGAAATAGAGCTGAGATTGGAGCAGCTTTGGCAGCAAGCGCTAGAGACTTCAAACAAAACTCAAATCGCTAATCGCGAGCTTGAAGATCTTCAAGGGAAGATCAAACAACTCTCGAGCGAGAAAGAGTCTTTGCTTGCTATGAAGTCTTAGATTGAGTGTAGTCAATTGACAGCTGCAGAGTGTCAATCGCTAAAAGCAAAGATCGAACGCCTTGCAGGAAGTAGGAAGACTATGTTGGAGGAACGACTGCTAGAGTTGAACCATGAGCTGAGTCAAAAAGTCAGCAAAGCATTCTGAAGAAGTAGCTGGTCACTTAAATGCTTATGAAAAGCAGGTTGAAAAGCTACGTCAGGAACATGAATCGTTACTCTGTCAGATGCAAGCTGACGAGGATGCTCGAGCCAGGGATGAGGAGCGCATCGTGCACGCGGATAAGTTGGCTGAATACCAGATTTTGATGGAACGTAAAGCAAGGCATGGAGCCGAGCTTAAAACCATACAATCTGAAACCTTAGTAGCTGAATCTCTGAAGGATCAGAAAGATTCGAGTACTTTGGAGGCCATGCGTGGAGAGAACGACAAACTCCGACGAGAGATGACGTCTCGTAGAGAGGCTGCCGAAGCCAGGGTTAACCAAGAAATTTGTGATGTACTCGCACTTGAAGAACGTCTGCAGGAGCAAACAGACATGATAGTGCATGCTGCTAGACATCAGGAGAAGCAACAAAGTAATGAATGCAGCACTGCTAGGGTTGCTACCTCAAGGGATCTAGCCGAGAACCCTGAGTGGCCTAACCGTGCCATGATGGAGGTTAAGCAACACTTTGCCCTAAGTGAGCAACGAGATCTCTCGAAAGCGGAACATAGCCGACTGGAATTCCTTGTATCGGAATTGAAGCAGGCGGAACGTTCAAAACAACAGTCGGAAATCGATTGAATGGTTGGGACTATCGACAATATCTCGAGATTAGAATCGAGATCACGCCGAACCCAACCCATTCCTTCGATGCCGCGCGCTGATGGTCTAAGTGATGTGATCGGACAGTTTTCAACTCCCATCGCTACACAACAACATGTTGACCCTCCTAAGTATAAGGATATCAGGTTCGAGGCTTCACGTATGAGTGATGCTGAGTCTGGTAATACTTGGGGGATGAATCATAGTCGTGCGGATACCACTATGAGAAACATGGGGATGGACCATCAGATACCTAGGAGAGGTACAACATTCGCTCTGGATCAGGTCAGAAGATCAAGTAGAATGTTTGAGAATTCCTCGATCGGGCATGAACTGGCTCGAACTAGGTCAGTCGAGTGTCCCGCATTTACGTGGAAGGATGATTGGCTCCGTTGGTACCATGGATTCAATCATGTCCATCGAGTAAATGTATGGACCTCGAGTATGGCATTAGCTCAACTCCTCATGTTACTCCACAATGGCCCAGCAGCTGATACTGTGTGGTTATGGGAGGAGCATGGTGACGGGACCCTCGAAGGGCTGGTAGACATGGTAACTGAAGCCATGACCTCAAGCCTGCAGGATCCCATTGTCAGTATGGACAAGAGACACCAGGGCAAGAACGAAAGCATTAGAGCTTATGGCTTTGCTTTAAGACGACTTGCCGGCAATGCCTACCCAGGTGTGGACTTCTAGGTTGAATGGCTAATAACCGAAGTCAACCAGTTGTTCATAGGAGGATTATATGACACTGATTTGCAACAAGATGTGTTGCGAGAATGGCACACATACATGTCCCTCAAGGACATCATGGACTTGGCAGATGAAAACGACAACTACTGCCGAAGTTGGTGACTCCTACCTTGACAAATGCAATGTTGGCACTGGCCGACAGCAGTTTGGTTGAAAAGGAACAGGGTGATGTTTCCTCATACTCGAAGCCCATGGCGGGGAGTAAGGCTAAGAAAAACCAGAAACCAGCAGGCAAATCAAAAGCATCAAATAAGGCCTCTAAACCCAAGGTACAGGAACAAACCTTCTCATTGAGTCAATTGCAGAATTTACTCAAGGTAATCGAGGGAGGGAATGTTCCTGCTACTTACTCCGTGAAGCCGAGTACCCCTCCTTCCAACACCAAGTGTTGGAATTGTAAGAGGCAAGGGCATTTTGCACGAACATGCCCCGAGCCTATTAAAGGTCTACCACCTGACGCGACGGAAAACTGAGGTGGGCAGCTCGACATGGCAATCAAGCTGCCCGACCATCGAAAAGCCATCGAAAAGCCATTTCTGATCAAATGACAGTAGATTCGAAGGAACTAGGTAAGGTCCCGGTAGGGCCGTCCAAGCCCTCTACCACAGTGGCACCGGCTGATCACCGGTCGGGTTCCAAAGATGTCGGTGTAGAAAAAGCCTCAAAGACCAAAGAACAGGGCGCTGGCAGCCCAAACTCCGAGGTCGAGGGTTCGACTGAATCGAAAGTGATAGTCGACGCCGGGAGACAAGCCCTGGTGCGGCAGCTGGCCAGAGTCTGCGCAACAGAGCTTCCCTCGGATGATCCCTGTCTCTCTTTCCTAAGGGAGAAGGGGATTGATCTGAGTACTGACGTCGGATTGAAGATGCTAGCAGGAACCTCCCCTTTGTCAAGGAAACGTTGGTACCTGTCCGCCGAGATTCGAGGACGTTCTTTAGACTTCCTAATAGATACTGTTGCCAGCCACACCATTATCTCCCAGGAACTCGCGAGGGCGTTAGTGGTGCTGTCAGATAATCTCTACGAGGGAATAACGGCGTGCACTGCGTCTGGGGCCGAAATGCAGACTTATGGTTGATTGGTTCTACCTCTGAAGGTCGAATCGAGCTACTATGTGTTTAGCCCTATAGTAGCCGCTGTGGCCCACGATGGTATTCTGGGACTGGACTTTGCGGCAATTTACGGCATGATCCTTAACCTGAGGTCGGGTCAATTGGTCATGACAGAGCCGAAAGAGGAGCACCATCAGTGTAAACTGAATAGAATATCGTCGATTGCCTCAGTAGCACAGACCACTAGGATACCAGCTAGACATCGATGCGATGTCTTAGTGAAATCCGAGGGTCTGGAACGAGATCGACAGAGCATAGTCGAACCTGATCTGAAAACCCTGAGAGGTTTTGGGTTGGTTGGTGAGGCTGCCCTTGTCAGCAATGTCCATCGAACAGTGTTTCCCGTCTGTAATCCACTGAATCGAGACATTGTCCTGGAGAAAGGCCAGGTGGTTGGTACCATACAATACGCTGATAGAAATGGTGAATTCTCTTCACCAGAGGTAGGATCTGTAATGATGTGTCTCGAGAAAAAAGCTGCAGATGGCGAGACAGCAGAAATTGCGAGCACCCACACGGGGGAGCTCCCTACCTGGCTATTAGATATGTATGGTAATACTCACCTGACCCAGCCAGAAGAAAGACTGAAGCTGTCCGCCTTACTGCGTAAGCATGCGGATGTCTTTAAAAGTCCAGTTGAACCGTTAGGGCACACCAAACGATGTCTGCATAGCATCGAAACTGGTGATGCACAACCTATCCGAGTCCCTTATAGGAGAATTCCTCTCAGAAAGAAGGCTGTAGCGGATGAACAACTAAAAGAGATGTTGGATACGGGGGTGGTTAGGCTAGTACTAGTACTAGTCCCTGGTCCAGTCCTGTCCAGATGGTGACGAAGAAGGATGGGACCATGAGATTCTGCATCGATTATCGATGTCTGAATGGAGTGACTAAGAAAATTGCTTATCCTCTCGCACGCATCGACAAATGCTTGGATGCCTTGGGGGGAAATAAGTGGTTTAGTTGTCTCGATCTCCAATCTGGGTATTGGCAGATCGGGATGAATCCCGACGGTGTCGAGAAAACCGCTTTTTCATACCAGAGGGGGCTCTATGAATTCGATCGGATGGCGCCACATTTGAGCGCATGATGGAGGAGATGTTGAGAGGTTTATCAGGTAAGACTTGCCTAGTTTACCTCGATGATATCATCATCTTCGGTAAAACAACGAATGAAGCAATGGCAAATCTGGCGGAAGTTTTCAATAGGATTCGTGCATGGGGGCTGAAGTTAAAACCTAAAAAGTGTCAGCTTTTTAGGACTTCAGTCAAGTACCTAGGACGAATCGTGTCTGAACAGGGTGTAGAAGCCAACCCGGGGAAGATTAGCGACGTAATGACTTGGGCTAGGCCCACTACAGTGAAGGAAATTCGATCCTTCATTGACTTTTGTTCCTCCCAGGGTTTGCTGAACTCGTGGGTCCCTTGCAGGACCTTGTGGTCCAGAAACCTAAAGGTAGCAGAGGTTGTTATGAGGCATTCGCATGGACAGAAAAGGCTGAACGTGCTTTTGTCGAGTTAAAACGAAGTTTCAAGGAGACCTTTGTACTTCGATTCCCCACACCCGACGGTCATTTTATTTTAGACACTGACACTAGCAACACGGTGATCGGAGCTGTTCTATCCCAGATACAGGATGGGATGGAGGTACCAATCTCGTTTGCTAGTAATACTCTAAGTAAAACACAACGAAACTACTACACAACCAAAAGAGAACTGTTAGCAGTCATCATGTACACCAGGAAGTTTAGGCACTACCTCTATGGTGGTAACTTCACTATCCGCACCGATCATTCCTTGAAATGGCTCCTGAATTTCAAAGAAGCTGAAGGAATGATGGGAAGGTGGCTGGCGCATCTCTCGGAGTTCGGTCTCGAAAATTCAAAGATCGAACATCGAAGTGGTGCCAAGCATCTGAATGCTGATGGCCTCAGTTGTATCCCTATGCGACTGTGGCAAAGGTCAGATTGCACGGACTGTGGCAGTCACAATGCTGTTTTGGCGGCTGTAGGTAGTCTAGTAGACAGTAGGGTGGGTGTTGTGTTTTGGTCTCTCGATGAACTCATTGATGCTCAGAAATTTTCGGCGTCTTCCTTGCACGACGAGCAGATGACCTATATCTACATCCGGGCCACTGACACAATTTCGTCGGACAAGGAGGTGGGTGGGAATGGCCGGACCGCGACTCGTGTACGTTGGAAAAATCAATGGATTCTTATTTATATTGAAGAAAATGGAGAAAATTAGCACGCATTCCTCGTCTATAGATCGAATACTTATTGGGACTTTGATATTATAACATGTCATGGTTGGATTCCATACGAAAAGTGAGTGTGAACACGGCGGTACCTCTCCAGGCAAGGAACAAAAACAATGGCTTCGCACAGAGCGAACCGGGCCGCGACTTGCGTACAATGGCAAAATCAATGGATTCTTATTTATATCGAAGAAAATGGAGAAAATTAGCAAGCATTCCTCGTCTATGGATCGAAAACTTCTTGGGATTTCGATATTATAACATGTCAAGGTTGGAATCAAGACGAAAACTGACTGGAAACATAGCACTAGGACCTCAGGTTAGAACTTATTTACTTTCGCATTGGATTTCATCACCGTTCAGTGTGGCGCTATGGCTAAGGCCTTCGCCTACCACCACTGCGGCTGGGGTTCAATTCTCATACGAGTTGGGACGATTTTTCACATTGAAACAATGCGAGACTAAATTTGTATGTTCGCCAGCGTCTCCCAACTTGACCCCGAAAAAGAATATACCAAAAATTTCAAAAATGCACATGTGTGGTATATGCAGAATAATGCACGGCTAAACTGCATATAAACCCACCGGAAGTCCCGAAATCATGGTATAATGTTTTAATATACTGAGTAACATCACACTCTAAGCAGAAGTCATGGTATCCAGAAATCTCCATTTCATTATCTTCTAACAAGTTGATATTAAAATCACCCATATATATATATATATATATATATATATATATATATATATATATATAACTTTCCTATTCTTAGAGATATCTTTATTTCTTTTAACTTATTGTATAATGCTGCTTGGTTGTTTTCAGCACCAGGTGGTCTATAACATAAATGTACACGGTATTTGATGACTCCTATTTCAACATCCACAGTAAGAATTTCATATTCTTCATGAATAATAGACACTACCATGTCAACTGACACTGTGAAGATAATTTGCAAATACAACAGTAAACCACCTGCCTTCTTATTCCTATTTGGGTACCTATCAAGTCTGACAAATTGATATCCTGGAACAAATAAGTATGCATCCACAGTAGGATTTAACCATGTTTCAACAATACCAGTGATATCAGCTGTAGATACTAATCTAAAGGCTGAGGTCATCTTATAGTAAAGCGATCTGGTGTTCATACAGATGACAAGTAGGCCTTTCTTTTTACTTATTTCGTGTAGAAAAGACACTAATACTACAGCTTAAGTACACTATTGTAAGTGATGATAAGAATGAAAATCATTATGAAAGGTTGTGACCGCAGTAATGATTTCCATATTTCATGCATCGGTATGACAGACTGCAATGCGCTCTACAGAACCCTTACATCATCAGTTATTAATTCAAATACAGTGTGTGGTGCTAACAGTTATGAACAGGTGTTAATCAATACAATAATTTTAAAAGTAATAGCAAAATGACACTGAGAACCTGTATTGTTATACCTGAAAACATATGTACTTTCCAAATCAGCTTATAGGCCGGTGATAGTAATAGTAACAATAATACAACTGCTACTTGACCCCACTGGCAACCTTGTAGTTGCAAGTGCAATCATAACAGTATACTTGTTTTATAATAGCCTTCTTCCAGACTGGTTGCCCCTTGCTTGACAACTGTACCAATGGCTGCATATATATAGTGTCTATAGTGTTCCACATCATAGGATTTTCAATGGATGTGTTTTTAAGGGGACTGTTAGCTGGATATTGGTCTAATATATATATCGATTCCAGAAGAAAAATCTCTGTCATACTGATTGTAGTATTATATCATATTATATGACTAACAAGGCTCTACTCATTAATGTTACTTGGTAGTAGATTTCCCATCATTTTGATAAGCCATTACTTTTCTTTTT
The DNA here is from genome assembly GCA_949317995.1 of Acholoe squamosa. Taxonomy (NCBI): domain Eukaryota; kingdom Metazoa; phylum Annelida; class Polychaeta; order Phyllodocida; family Polynoidae; genus Acholoe; species Acholoe squamosa. Next base: position 15,478,569 of record OX439042.1, read on the forward strand.
GTCCTTATTGTTTCGGGCTGGTCGCACTGGTGTAGACGACACAAAAGGAGTAGGCAACAGCGACTGTGTGGTAGTAGTGCTAGTTGTCATGGAGACGGCTTGAGCTTGGGCTGCTTGTAATTGTGCGATTGTTATCTGTTCAGTTGTTGCTGGATGTTGCGTTATTGCTACTGTTGTTGCTGTTGTTGTTACTGTTGCAGATGTTGCCAAATTCGCCTGTGCCATTGTTGGTGAGCCTCTATCTGTCCTGTGCACTGGTATTGGTTGCTGTTGAGTAGTAGGAGTGCTTGGTGTGGATGTATAGACATCTGTTTTACCAGTATCAGTAGGCGTGGCAGTGGTAATAGTATGTGGAGTTGGTGATTTGGGTAAGGCGCCCGCATCAGGAGCCAATTCGGGATATTTCTCTCGAAGTACTCCTCTCACATTCATCAGTACATGGCCACCTCTATTTTTACCCTTGTAGGTTCCTTTACGAATAGCCTGAGACTTAATGGATACACCCACCCCCAATGGGGGCAATCTACAGCCTCTAACAATTTCCTAGGGTGTGATGCTATTAGTACCTGTAGAAGGTCCTTAGACTGCTCGTACTTTAGCATGTTGCATTGGTACAACTCATCTTCCACTCAGGGGAATTCAGGTTTTTGATGAATTATTAGCTGTCGAAGTGTATACCAAGAAGTTTAAACATTTCTTATGGGGAACTTTACATTACGTACAGATCACTCCTCATTGAGATGGTTGTTAAACTTCCGGGATGCCAAAGGAATGTTGGGGAGATGGACTGGCATTTGCACTGGAAAATAGTCAGATACAGCATCGTGCATGGAATAAGCATATAAATGCTGATGCCTTATCCCGAATACTAATTCGGAAATGTGATAATCCGAATTGTACTGACTGTGGGGTACATAGAGCAGTAACAGCTGTGATTCAAATACCTTTCGAAACACGTATTGGCAATATCTTGGATTGGTCCTTAGATACGATAAGGAAATTCCAGGAGGCTGACTTGGTTACTGCTAAACTCCTGCAATTACTACCTAAGGTTATATGTCCAGCTAGACCAGTTGCGTCACTGGAGAATAGGGAAACGAGAAGATTTCTAGCTCAATGGACTGAGCTGAAGGTCACTTGTCTGGATTGTTGTAAAAATAAACCCGGATCAGGACCCGGCAAATTGCCCTTATCCCAAGAGTTGTTTGGGGTAAGATTCGCCCAGGTGGGAGTCGATATTATTAGTGGGTTAAATAAAACCCTGAATGATAATATGTGCATGATGGTAGTGTGTGACTATTATACAAAGTATACTGAAGTCTTCCCACTACCGGATCACAAAGCCGTTAATTGCGCAGAAGCCTTCATGAAGGGTTGGGTGCTAACTTTTGGAGTACCTTTGATGCTTCACAGTGATCAGGGTAGGGAATTTGAATCCCATCTCTGGCAAAGCATGTGTGAATATCTTGCCATTTGCAAGACAAGGACTAATCCCTATAGGCCACAGAGAGATGGACTCATAGAGAGGTTCAACAGGACCCTTATACAGGTCTTAAAGTCACTCATGAACTAAGATATGGACGATTGGGATGAACAATGGGATTTTGTAACACATGCTTACAATAGTACTGTTCATTCGAGTACTAATTGCTCGCCAAATCTATTAGTATTTGGTGAGGATTTAATAATGCCTGCAGACCTGGTGTTCGGTGTGGTGGGAATGAATCCCAAATTACCATGTCAGGTAGTCTTTGTGGAAGCATTACGAGATAGATTTAAAAAAGCATATGAATCAGTCCGACTGGAGCTGCAGAGGAATGCTCGCTGGCAAAAAGCCGGATATGATACGAATTTGAAAATTAGATATTTTAACCCGGAGATCGTGTCTTATGATTACACGAACCACTTAGACATGTCAAATTGGCATCTAACTGGGATGGTCCGTTTACAGTGAATACTATAATCAGTGATTGTACTGTATTAATACAGTCGGATAATGGAAGGATGTATAAATCCAATGTAAATAGGTTACGTCCCTGGTCGGGGAGGGATACCTCCGATGAGATGTATGGAGAAGGTTCTAAATCTATATTGAATGTGGATAGGGTACCTCATTTAGAAAAATTGCCAGAGAATGGTCCCGGGAGACCAAGGAAGGTACCGGATAAGACTAATGCCTACGCCAAAACCATCTGGGCGTGGCATAGTAAAAAAAGTCTCGACAGGTTGAATAGGGGAGCAGGGGATGGTGTAGTGCTCCGCCGCAGTCCACGACTTGCCAAGGCTGCAGTAACCTAACCTGTTACACAACGAGTGTATTGTCCCGTAATCTGTTCTATGTTGTACTTCCTTTAATAATCCGCAACGGATTGCTTTTAGGAACCCAAGGTGATGTACCAGTTTGTGTTGAACTAATAATTCAGTAGGTACGTAGATACTACCTACAAACTTCATATTAATCCCTTGAGAGATAATAGCAGAGCTGTTTGGATTGTTATTTGTTTATATGTATTACACGTGCTTGTGTGACGTCAGAATGGTCAATCGCGTGTGACCTCTCGTGACCCCGCCTAGCGCCGGGATATTGACATCAGGAACGAGAACTCGGCCATCTTGGAAAGTGTGGTTGTGTAAGACAGGGGTGTTTACGCCCTTCTCCTACTTCTACCATTTTTTTTACCTCATAAACTGTATTATTCAGGGTCGTGTTAACACACTGGACTCTGAGTAGGTGAGTGACGGGCTAGCGTGCTCTCTGGGAGCCTTACACTCTCGGAAATTTGTGTATTCTCGGCTTAGTATGGCTGAAAAAACCGTCATGGAGGCCTAGCGGTCTGGCGACCCCAGGCCACCTGACTCCCGAAAGCGGGACGCCGAGGTCCAGCAGAGTGATCAGGGTATGTCCCCGGTCATACAGAGGGAAGAAGAGTTGATGGAGTTTGACAATGACCTCGAGAACTTCAACTTGGGACGGGGCAGCAAACCGGTTTCACCGTTGCGGACCTCTCCAAGTCGACATAGTCCAGGCGGGGATCGCCCTCCTATGCCGGATACAGTGCCCGAAATAATCGTGGTGGAATCCGGTGGTGTCACTGGTGAACCAAATACCGAGACAGGTGTTGATACAGACGGTAGAATCCTAGATGATGGGTTCCGGACCTTAGGGAGACACCGGGTGAGCGAGGAACACTATCCGTCATTTGATGGCCGAGCCTAATGAGGTTGGACGATGACCAGCGCCATATACGGATGGATCAGGAAGTCCGACGCAGTATACTTGAGGTTATACCCGACCATGTATACTCGGAAATCCCACAGGAATGGCTGACGGATTACGGATGGCTTCAGAGGGGACTTATGGTCCACTATGAATTCCGAAAGGCAGTTTACGACGCTGCCATGATGATGGAACTTGACCTCATGGCACGACCGGATTGTAGCCACTGGAGAATAGATGACCTTTCTCAAATGAATTCGGCCGGGCTCTCTGTGCGCTACTAGAGCCATCGTTATCCGGATGCTCAGGAATGCTCCCTAGTGAACATATCAGAGTATCAGAAAGCTGCCACTGACTTTGATTCCTGGACCGACGGGTATTCAATCATGGAAGCCGATATTGCGTATGCTCGTAAACACAGCCTGTTGAAGTGGACACGAGCTGAAACTGTCCACCGCCTCATCCAGAATCAAATCCTAGATGAGAGGGCAGCTACAAAAGCGAAGCATGAGGAGGGAGAGAGGAAGCGGCTTGATGATGAAGCCACTATAGCTCCCCCCATCGCCAAGATTGCTGTAACCGGCAAACGAGAGGATGTCCTTAGGAAGAGTCCTGGAGCAGAGAAACCGGTATCTAAAACTGAGGTTAAGAAACTGGATAGCTCTGCCGCCCCTGAGGAAGAGGGCTGGACAAAGACTCAAACAGAGAGGGAAAGAAAAGCAGGACTCCACAAGCTTAAAAACATTCCAGATTCTGCTTTGATCCAGCAGCACAGTAAGACTGTCGAACTAGTGGAGAATATGGAAATAGACGATACAGAGTCTATTCCAGATTCCAATGCTTTGGATGAGTCGGACGACAACATGGTCCCCTTTACTCTATCCGAAGCAGAACGATGGGCAAATGCCAAGGGTGGATATAAAAATCACATCCCGACCTGTATGCAGGACTTTATTACCAGCACAACTAAGAAGGGTAACGTTAAATATGCATGCCCCAAGAAATATAATAAGGACGGTAATTCTGATGATGAGGATTGGATGCATCTTACAGACAGTGACCCTATCCCGAATAAAATGTACCAGAGTATTTGGCTATTGCTAAATAATTGTGCCAAGACTTATTACAGTCAGATCCAGAAGAAAAAACTCCGATGGGCCTTGGATAAATGGTATTCCAGGACCCGGAAAACATGCCCCTTCTCCATATGCATGGATAAAAGTGCCATGGAGCAGGAACGTACATGGGATGCCCAACTATGTTTCCAATGTCATTTGGTAGAGGAGCATATGAAGAGTTTGGTTCCAAAACGCAATAAACGCCATTTTGAAAAAAGAAACCAATATTTTAAAAGCCTTCAGATTAGAGATACTTTAATGTAATACATAAACTATATTCTTTGAAAAATTTATATTTTTCGGGTGTCCAGATTTTGTTTAGTAAAGATTTCATCAAGATAGAACTAATATTAACCTCAGGGGAGCAATACAAAAATGGGCATATGTTGAAAATCTGGAATGGATTTATTGCGTTTTGGAACCAAACTCTTCATATGCACCACCACCCCAAGTACTCTTGTGATCCGGATGAGGGCAAAAAGAGTACAAAATGTACAAAGGTGTAGATTTTAAATGCCAGGGTGACTTATGCCGCCATGGAAAATCAGCACATTCTGATGGACTGAACAAAGCCCGTGACCAGGTCATGGCTTTGCATAAAGAACTCATGGTTGAGTTCCGTAAGATGGACAACGAGCGTTAGGCAAATGTGAAGCCGAGTGATCAATCATTCGGCGTCACTGACACCATGCATGGTACAAAACTCGTGGTGAGGTTGTTTGTTATCACCGAAGGACGATGCAAACTAGGAAGGCCGTCGAGAGGAATCTCCCAGGCAACCGGATAGCACCCTTGGCTGAGGGGATCATTCCAGATCACCCCTTGTCCATCACGATGCTGCTAAATTATCAAAAAAACCGACCTTTAAACATCCATCACAGGTGTTGAGAGGCCCGAGTCACGATCCCGGCAGATTAGGTTCATATAGATTTGCTACTGAAGCTACGCCTGGTAAACTTGACCCCAACCAGTTTCCTGGATTGGGAGGACATGGTCCCAAGAGTCAAGTCTTGACACCAGGAGATAAGGGAAAGCTACGAGGAAACCGGCTGCTGCAGCGGGTAGCCCTTCACCTGGTGGTACGATTCAACCTTTGACCACTGCCGAGCAGATTCAGCATTATTTGAAGCTGGGTCTGCAGGTTCACCAACCCACAACTCTGGGTGGTGTACTATATGTACAAATGGGAACAGATCAATCAGAATCTGCACCTATCATACATTACCATTTAAAGCAAAACATGTGTTATTTATTTAAGTACAAAGATTTGTCACATGTCACAGCGGCCTGTTTCATAGATATGTGCAAGGCATTTGATTCCATAGATCATAATATATTTTTGCAGAAAATTGAAAAGGCTGGTTTCCACCACAGCACATTATCATGGCTACACAGCTATCTCCAAAACCATACCATTCAAACGACAATTGATAATAATGCTTCTACTGAGGAAAAACTGACCTGCGGTGTACCTCAAGGGTATTAGATCCATTGTTGATTATTTTCTTTCTCAATGATATCACAGATGAAATACATTTCTCAAAGGTCATTATGTTTGCAGATCATATTGTACTCTATGCAAATGAAAGAAGAGATAGGATGGCTATCAGAAATCTGCAAGTGGATCTTAATAGAATAGGTCAATGGTGTGATAACAACCTTATGACTCTCCCCATAGAGCGCCAAATTTACAAAATCTTGATGTAAATATAAACGGACAGAAACTAAAAGTTGTGAACAAATACACATATCTAGGGGTCATTATCGATAGTAAGCTAACCATGCCCTCCTTCTATAATGTCACTGTAAGAAAGGCAGCAACTTCTATATTATTTTAAGCTTGCAAAAATTAGACATCTTCTAACAGAGAAAGCTAGCATATCAATCTACAAACAGTGTATACTCCCCATATTTTACTATTGTTGCTTTATCACTGACTGTGCAAATGTAGCAGATATTGTAAGGTTACAAATTATACAAAACCAGGGATCAAGAATTTGCCTTAAGGTGAAAAAGAGACATGAAACTGTTGTAGGGCTGCATGCCAGATGTAAAGTACCAATGCTGGAGGCATGGAGAAGGGAGCTGCTCACTTCTTCAATGTATAGGAAGGCTCAGATACAGAAGGTAGTCTCAGAGGAATTGTATACTCACACAGACAGGAGGACAAGACAAAACAATCAGATAGTTTTCTTTGAAAGGCGGTATGGCTTCAATCGTTCAAAAAGAGTCCACTTTATAGAGGTATAAAATTGTGGAATGAATTACCATGTGAGGTCCAGTATATATCAGTGAAGGAAACATTCAAAAAGGAGATAAAAAACAAAATGGTACAGCTATGAAAGGTATGAAGGACATATATAATTATGTGCAAGAGATGAGAACTAGCAGGCAGTAAACTCACTTACGAGTAAAGACCTAATGAGCTAGTCTTTGCTCTTCAAAGCTGTATAGTGTAATGTTGCTGAACTCATGCCCCACACAGGAGATGAAGAGTGATTCATCTGTACCTCATACATTACCATTTAAAGCGAAACATGTGTTAACCTGTTCATTATCATCGAATGTAAATAATTTCATCCCGGTTCATATTGTCTATAGAAATGTTCTTAAAGTGGCAGGCAGGTAAATTGAAATGTCCATAATTATACATGATTAGATAACATCATGCTACAGATTTCTTGTAACCATACACAAACACAGACTTTGTAAACTCATAGAAACACCATTGAATATGCTTTGTAGTACTTTACAGGAATTACTGACATACCAACATGACGCTAATATACTTTTGTGAAACTGTTTTTATCTATTCCAGAAAACAAATGTATCTGATCTTGTATATCTTGTCTTCATAATGTAACAGAAAATCACCATGTGCAGTTACAATAAATGCCTATTTTATAGGACATGAAAAAAACACACCAAAACTAAACATTGAGCAAAATGATGATAACCTTAAACTGGATGCTACCCATGGCATCATCCAACAGTCTGGTGTCGATTTTTTCCTCTGCACCTACAGCAAAGGTGAAGCCATAATCGCTGGAGGACTCATGTACAACTTAAATCTTACCTCTTCATTTTCAGAGTATAGGTTAAGCATCTTAGAATAGACTCACTTGATTTATGTTAGATTAGCTGCACAACATTAGATTATACAGGATTAGATTATACAGATTAATGTTAGTTAGAAAAATAAAACTAATGTTAAATAGTTTCGCTTTACTTAGAAGATCGAGTTTAACAAGAATTGCGGTATGCAGTCACAATTGTATTTCTTGCAAACGAGTCAAAATGGATACCGTATTCTACGTAATTAGCGCCCATACCATAATAAGCACACACCCCTTCTTTTTTGTGATATTTTAGACTATAAATGACCTAAAATTCTCCATTTTTGGAGGCCAATTAAACTCTTAACTACTTAACCAAGATTTGGGATATTTTTTGAGCGCACAGTGCGTTAATTACGTCGAATACGGTAACAATGAATTTAGATTGTATCATAGATTATTGTTGATTTCAAGATACAACAGTCACCTTTATATATGATAATGCTTATAATTTTAGCAGTAGCGGGAAGAAAAAGAAGAAATACTGATAAAAATAGATTGAGAAACAACTTCAGTTTTGATGTTAAGGTTTAACCAAGTAGCTGAAGCTTACAGCAAAAAGCCAAAACTTAAACTCTATATATTTCTATCAATAAAAGCTGCGTTTCTCTATTCAATGCAACCGAAGTTTCATATCACATATTTGAGCTTCAGTTACGTTTACCTTCAGCATAAATTGTAATAATCTTCACTGGGACAAAAACAATCTACCCAATTTTCGGTTTCATTAATCTTGTGTCAATTTTAATTCAAAAGCAAATTACATAATTATATGCTAAAGTGCAGATATCCTGTACTTGTTGGGTTTATTATTTTGATATTTATATGTATTCAAGTCACTGAAAACATTCCAATTCCAATGCATATACTTTATAGGTCACACTAGGTAAATCTAAAATGAAGTCAACCTATCCTGGAGCTTAATTCAAAACATAATGGGATCGCAACCTCAGCGATCTTAGGAATTATTCTACCTTATCCTATTAAGCAATCTTAAGATTAGACTGCGTTCACATTTCCTAGCCAGCACTAAGATCGCTATTCCAAGAAGTACTGACTGGGCACAGGGGTAAGAGTGCCAAAATAAAGGAATAGCTGTGGAGCCACTCTTCTTCACAACAGTGTTTATACCATTGTTCCCCGTCCCCATATGGGCTAACAAAAGAGCACAGGGTCCAGTTGACCCCGTACAGTATTCAAAAGTTGTTCCCATGAATGTATGATTTATGCTTGCCTATTAGAAGCCTTGTGCCCTCCCCCCAGGACAAAGAGAGAGAAGGGAAGAATTACCTTACAGTGCACTTAACACATGAGTAGCCCTATCACTGCAAAAAAGGTGTGTGTTTATACATACCACACTATCTACATGGTGTGTGATTCCTACACATCTATGATATTCAAACACTTACAGCTAAACACCATCAGATTCAAAACACTTATCCTGAAAACTACACACCTACTTCTCACACACCTAAACACCTACACACCATAGTGTTTAGGTGTTTGAGTTTAAACACATCCAGTCTCTATGTGTTTAGTCTTAAACATGTATTTGAAAGATAAACATCAGGTGTTTAGCCATCTAATAGGAATCATAAGCAGATAAGATAAGTATAATATGTATGAAATAAGTAAAAGGATAGTATCCTTGTTTTTATAGTTGTATATCACCCAGTTTCCCGATGACTCAGTAGTTTTTTGTTTTTTCATCCTGTTTGTTTTTTTTACCTAAGGGGCATGATGCATGGGAGGAGGGGGTATAGGGAGGTATGGGTGGCCTATCCCTCCTCCCGTGTCCAAGCCTCCAGGGACCACCCCCACCTACCTACCCACTCTTCATACCTCTCCTTACGTGTCTAAGCCTCCAGGGACCGTCCCTACCTCCCTACCCACTCCTGCTACCTCTTCTCTCATGTACAAGCCTCCAGGGACCCTCCCTACCTCCCTACCCACTCCTCCTACCTCTTCTCACGTGTACAAGCCTCCAGGGACCACCCCTACCTCCGTACCCACTCCTTCTACCTCTTCTCTAAATGATGGAAATAATAAAAATGAAATGATTCAGCCATAGCCCCCCCCCCATCCTGGTGAACAACCCTATGGCCCAAAGCTAGTGCCTCCCTAAGCTAAACACCATGTACCTAAACGCCTCCTGAAGCTAAACACTATGTATCTAATCACCTCCTAAAGCTACACACTATGTATCTAAACACCTCCTAAAGCTAAACACTACCAATCTAAACATTTACTCATGCTGCACACCTTAAAGCTAAACACCTATCAAAACTAAACACTTGTTAAATCAAATGCCTGATAGCTAAACATGTTTAAAGTTAAACGCGTTTTTCCAAAAAATGTGTTTAGAAAAGTGGGACAAAAATGTGTTTAGCTATGTGTTTAGATCCTAAACACTGGTGTTTAGTTGCTAAACACCAAATTAACAGTGTATAAGAGCCCTCAAGGACACTCAGCAAACATCCTCCCTCCCCTCTATATGTATGCAGCAGGCTATTCACTCTTTCGATCAGGAGTGTTCCCTGTAAGTGCTCTTGTACTCAGGTGAAACCACTATGCAATTCTTTCACTAAGATCGCAGTGATCTTAGTGCTGGAAAAGGAATAGTGAAGTGATCCCAGGACTTGCTATTCTTGACAGGCCTGCAACCTCTGCATTAGATAGGGTAGACCGGCCAGGTCTTATGATATGTGCCTACACTAAGATCGCTGGGGTTGCGATCCCAGGATGTTTTGAATTAAGCTCCTGCATGTGTTCGGCTAATTATACTGGTATTTCTATATATGTATTTAAATCACTGCAAGCATTTCAATCCATGTATATATATTTCAGACGACATGTACATAAAGCGGTATACTTAGGCTATTTTGTACTATTACATGCATCATGCATGCTTACGATAATTATACCTACATGAGTTTCATGTAGGTTTAAGTACATGCTGTCAGCCTAGTATACACGTTGTCAGACCAATACACCGTAAAACCTCACCTATAAGTCGACCTCACCTATAGTTCGACCCCCTCAGAGCAAGAGCCAGAATTGCAATTTATAATGAATCACAACAACAAAACCTCATCTGTAAGTCGACCCCCTAACTTTGGGGATCCCAAGCACTCTGTGTCCCACATTTTTCAACCCCTTTAATGAGTTATTTGCCCTCTTTTTGTGTCAAAACGTTTGCAAAATAGTCATTTTTATCGGAATGTAAAGATAATCATTTTAAATTCGCCATAAATGTAATAAAAAATGTGTAAATCATAAGTGAAAATTTGCATCTGCGGCAAAGTACCCGATGGGATATTAAAAGGTTAGGTAGGGGGCGCTGGGGTAGTATCTGCAGATTGGAGACTACACCTTACACCCCTTCTCCAAATGTGGTTTGGTACATCCTCTAGTCTATTCCATACACAGTAGATGGCAGCACAGATGCCTCCCTTTAGGCGTGAACCCTTTTGGGGAGAAACGGTATGATCGGAAGTGTGTCCCTGGTTCCGGTGGTGAATATGCGAAAGCCTAATGCTCATATTTTACAAGCGAAAATGGCACCGCGTTAGTGCTTCTCCACGAAAGACGTAACCCCCTTTAGGTCTTTCCTGAAAGGAATAGATGCTTATCAACCCTTTAGGGGCTAATGAAGTGCTGGTGAGTGGTCTTGCCAGCACTTCATTGGTGCATCATGACAACCAATAGCCACAACAAGGGGGATCTTGATCATACAATAATGGTTCTCACCCCTTTTCCAAGTTTTATTAGAAGTGAGGGATGCAATCATGTTCCCTTCAATGCAGGAAAAGATTCTTTTCTATCTAAATGTATAGAACTGTGGGACAAGATTCTTTTCTGTCCTTAATGTATAGCCCTGCGGGACAAGATTCTTTTCTATCCTGCCCTGCAGGGCTATACATTAAGGATAGAAAAGAATCTTGTCCCACAGGGCTATACATTAAGGATAGAAAAGACTCTTGCCCCGCAGGGCTATACATTAAGGAGAGAAAAGACTCTTGCCCTGCAGGGCTATTCATTAAGGATAGAAAAGAATCTAGCCCGCTGGGCTATACATTAAAGATAGAAAAGAATCTTGTCCCACAGGGTTATACATTGAGGATAGAAAATAATCTTTTCCCGCGTATACATTAAGGATAGGGGCAGGGCAAGGTTCCTTTCTATTCCTTATGAATATCCCACCCATAGGGAGGCACCTATAATTGATTTGTTCTAGTGCTAATGGTTATCACTAGGTGGTGCTTACTTACCAGAGAGGAGGGCGTAGGGGGGAGAAGGTGGGCCAAACCACTTTGGGAATAGGGGTGTAAGGTGTAGTCACCAATCAAGGATATTCCATTTTTCAAAACTTCAACTAAGTCGACATCCCAACTTGGAACTAAAAATTCACCTTATACAGAAAGAAAACAGCAAAAATAAATTGACTTATACATGAGGTGTTATGGTACATTTTGTTAGCCCAATATAGACGTTGTCAGCTCCATGTGCACAATGTTCACAACCACAGGTCTTGCATATATGACGGAATCTGGTTTCCAAGTGAAAGCAATTTTAAAATGCAATATTTACCCGTATCTATAAGTCTGTCTATAAAGATTTTCATGATAAGCAGTGTAAGAATCACCTTAAGTTTAGATGTAATAGTCAAAGTTCAATTGAGGACCAAGGCTCAATCTCAAATCTATTCATACCATAGACATCCTGTTATGTAAGCTTGTGCTTTATATATCTACACTGTTGGTATAATACTGGGTACATTCTAACTTTAAGGTTTTTTCTGAGATTGGTGACATTGACATATGCAATATAGATAAAGATGCAAAGGTATTCTAATATACAACTAATTGTACAACTCCCACCTTACATACACTTTATATGTGGGATTTCAGAAAACAAAGTGCAAGCTAAAGGACGTTCTCTAAGTCATGTTGTGGCTTACATGGGGCCATGAAACCCTTAAATACTTAACCAGCACTCGTATGTATACAGTGCATGGTTTTACACCCATGAGTTCTGGGCGCTCTGAAGAGTGCAGTGGTGATTTGTGGGTGTGGGTATACTGACGAGTTGTGGGTGGACTGATAAGTCATGGGTGCACTGATGAATTGTGAGTGCACTGGTGTACGGGTGTACCTATAAGTTGTAGATGCACTGACGGGTGTACTGATGAGCTGTGGGTGCACTGACAAGTTGTGGGTGCACTGACAAGTTGTGGGTGCACTGACAAGTTGTGGGTGCACTGACAAGTTGTGGGTGCACTGACAAGTTGTGGGTACACTGACAAGTTGTGGGTGCACTGACAAGTTGTGGGTGCACTGACAAGTTGTGGGTACACTGACAAGTTGTGGGTGCACTGACAAGTTGTGGGTACACTGACAAGTTGTGGGTGCACTGACAAGTTGTGGGTGCACTGACAAGTTGTGGGTGCACTGACAAGTTGTGGGTGCACTGACAAGTTGTGGGTACACTGACAAGTTGTGGGTACACTGACTAGTTGTGGGTACACTGACAAGTTGTGGGTACACTGACTAGTTGTGGCTACACTGACTAGTTGTGGCTACACTGACAAGTTGTGGGTGCACTGACGAGATGTAGGTGCACTAATGGGTGCATTGCGGGGTTGCAGGTGCAGTGATGGGTGCATTGATGGGTTGCAGGTGCAGTGATGGGTGCATTGATGGATTGTGGGTGCATTGATGGGTGCATTGATGGGTTGCAGGTGCAGTGATGGGTGCATTGATGGGTTGTGGGTGCAGTGATGGGTGCATTGATGGGTTGTTGGTGCAGTGATGGGTACATTGATGGATTGTGGGTGCATTGATGGGTGCATTGATGGGTTGTGGGTGCATTGATGGGTGCATTGATGGGTTGTGGGTGCAGTGATGGGTACATTGATGGGTTGTGGGTGCAGTGATGGGTACATTGATGGGTTGTGGGGGCAGTGATGGGTGCATTGATGGGTTGTGGGTGCAGTGATGGGTGCATTGATGGGTTGTGGGTGCAGTGATGGGTACATTGATGGGTTGTGGGTGCAGTGATGGGTACATTGATGGGTTGTGGGTGCAGTGATGGGTGCATTAATGGGTTGTGGGTGCAGTGATGGGTGCATTGATGGGTTGTGGGTGCAGTGATGGGTGCATTGATGGGTTGTGGGTGCAGTGATAGGTACATTGATGGATTGTGGGTGCAGTGATGGGTGAACTGATCAGTTGTGGGTGCACTGATATATCTAGTTCTCCAGTTGATGGGTGATTTATCCAATTTCTTCGTCTAATCCTGATGAGTGGGTTACACTCATATTGTTCCAACTTCCTTGTGCACACTGCAAAGAGAAGCCTAGTATTTATTTGATTTTAAAAAATTCCCGGAGTTTCCCCCGCTCAGAGGGGTCTGGAATTTTTCCGTTCCTCCCTTTCTTTCTTTAGTGGCACACAAGTTTTTTCGCTCAAAAGGGGCGACAATTTTGTTGTCACCCCCTAAGAGGGTCTGAAATTTTGTTGTTCCCCCTCTAAGAGTAGTCTGAAATTTTGTCCCCCCCCAAACCCATCAACCCCCCCGTAAAAAATTACCACTCCCTTAGCAAAAATGCCAACCATCCCAATATTTGAGTGTATTCTATGTCCACCCATCCCCAAAAGTGCCTCCCAAATTATGAAATTTAGTGCACCCATAATGATGGAGAAACATGCCATGTCCCTCCTTAAAGAGGGCCTAGCATGGCTATTTTCAACATTGGTACCTGCCAAAAGATCGTTCACAAATTTGCATGACCCAGCGGAAAAATTGGGAAGCTCTTGTTGGTCATTGGGTGGTCACGTGACTTTTTAATGCGGGTGTGCAGTACCATGCTACCTGTATGTTGAGTGGGGGCATGTGTGATAGTATCAGAACTGTAGGCATTACACCCCTATAGAATTAAGAAGTGGCCCCGGTGATGTGTATATCCTTGTGGGGTTACAAGTTGCCAGTGACACCATACACTCCTATAGGGTATTGGATACACACGGGTGTATCGACCAGGAGGTGGCCACGGGTAGATTAAGCCTCTACAGGTTTGAGATCCGGGAGGTGGTTGCATTGGTAGTTAAGATTATACCCCTATGGGTTAAAGCATGTATCCCACTCTAACTGATCCTTGAGAGCAACAACAAGGGTGAAAGTCCAAAGGGTGTCTGGTGGAGAAAAGCCAGAACCACCAGTAACTAGTGAGTATATAAGGCTTGTGTAGAGTTGAGGGAGCATGAATTGTGCTTGAGACATCTGGGATTAACAGTTCGGCCTGGAATCAAAGGTGAACATCTTTGTATTCGACAGCTTCACAAATAAAAATAGTTTGAAAATCTTCAGGACTTTTCTGTGTGAGTGGCTACACCTGCAAGAGTGCTCTCTAGGAATTTAGATTAGAGGGTGAGGACCCCACCCAGGGATCGAAAATCTGGGAGGAGAGAAGGCTCTCTCTGTATTGCATATTGTCATCGGCTCTCTCTCTACCGCTACTCAATTATAAGAATTTACCATCATTAGTTAAGGAGAATTGAACTGGTGGAACTCATGTTAATAATCAAATGCATGGTTGGATATCTAAAGGTTGGACCTCAAAGAGGAATTGGTTCAATGTTCATAAGTTATGGAGTTGGTATATCATGTCATGATGTTGTATGGAAATATGGTGGAGTTACTGAAGATCAACAATCGGGATGAAATGTAAATAAAAACCCTTGGAGATGAATTACTCATTTGTGTCTTCTTTCCAAATGGGCTGTGGGACTTAGACATGGCTGTACCACTTGACGCTAGCTATAGATTCCCCAATCTTAGTGCGACAACCACAGAGTGGAGGTTGAAAGACCAATATTATTTTATGGTGGAAATACGGAGTAACTACTATATTTAATATTTGGGGCACAACTTTAGCTCATAAAACCCCGCTTTCCCCTCCACCTGTAATAGCCCACGGGGAGGGAGGTGGTGTGCAAATTCTGGATCAATGAATCCAGAATGAACCCCTCATGAGGGTTTCAATCATCTGTAGGTGTAGTGTAAGGTAAAGAATATAGTAGGGTTGTATAGATTGTCATAAAATAAAGTTTGTATTTTCTGGTGTATATCTGTAACATTGAGAATGTCATAGTAAATAACTAAATGACCTAGTATCATGTGATAGGCCTACATCAGCATTCTTGGAACATATACACTGGCTGATCTCATGCCTGCTGATGTCATACTTGTCTCATGTGTACCACTCAGTGTGCTTACTTCATCCTTTTAGCTGATATCATCAGTCACCTGTTTGTCTCCCTATCTGACATCAGTCCTACATCATACTTCTGGATGATGTGAGACTCTGATCTCAGCCATTAGATAGCATATAAAAGCAGGTCCCTCTCTTCCCTCCTCAATCACTACATCTGATCTGTGCTGTTCACATCAACCCTATAGACTATGGACTACCTTGCTGATATACTGAACTTTGTACCTGAGGACTAAGAGGAGGCAATATTCTTTGTACAGGTTATTATACCAGATTACCCTGAAGGTTATATCCATGCCAAGGTTGGACTATTGAATGTTATTGCACACAGTTATGTTCAATGGACTCTATGCTGAAATGTTATATTACCTGAGGACAGTTGTGTGTTACTATGTGCTGCTGTGACAACCATAGGAAATAAGTGTCTACCAAAGGGGATTAGGCCTCCTGTGGCTACTTCAGCAATAAACCTGTCAATAAGTCAACTTGTAACAAAGACTTTGTCTGCAATCATTGGCCAAGGCCACCACAGTAGGCATTATGCAGACCAGCGGGTATAGTCCAACACCATGACACCCATAAAAGGTAACTCTACTTATGGTTTCATATAGTGATAAGGTACCAGATGTCCAGGTATGTGGTTTCTACCTCTATCATATGAATGATATCAGACCCTATTATAGGAAGATAAAACTTTAACTGGGTAGGTGGATAGAGAGAGAGAGAGAGAGAGAGAGAGAGTGTGTGTGTGTTTGAGAAAGAGAAATGGAGAGACAGACCGGTAGACAGAATCAACAATTAGAGTAGCATGGAACAGAGACGTGGGAAGGGAGGAGACTTAAGGACCTTAAGACAAGTAACTGAGTACTTTGCCCATACTAAATACTTGAGGAATTTTGAAGGGGAAATGATGAAAAATGTCCTTTCAAAGAATAAGATCATTGTTTGCACTAGACTCTATTGGATACGCGACATCTTAGAAACAGGACTACACAAGGACAACTTTGAAATGGGACATTTTGGAAACGGGACAACTTAGGAACGGGACAATTATATAAATAAGGATCAGGGCAGCTCGGGGGACCAATGACTCTTTGGACGTAGGTCCCAACTACAAAACTACAGTCCATAGTAGCTAAATTTTCAGACCCCTCCTCTCCCCTTTACTGAAGAAGTGTGGCAACAGCCCTAGTTTTCAGGAGGCTGTTGCGTAAAGATTGAGTCGTTGCTTTCCAGGGTAGGTACCTCACTTCCCATGTCCCTCCTCTACTTAACCACTCAGTATCACTTCCAACACTCTGGTCCAGAAGTAGTCACTTTCCCACAAATCAAACTGTGTTGCGAAAAGTGGTCACACCTGAGTGCTTCCTAGTCTGCCCACACCTACATACTTATGCGACAGAGTGTAGGAAGCAACTTCCAGTTGAGCGGTTGTTAGTAACCACTTCTTGACCAGTTCTGGACCACTTCTGTTGGGAACTGCCATTTGGCAATGCAATAGAGAAGAGACTACCAAAGAAGAGTGCCTTCCGTTTTTGGAAGAAACAATCACCAAAACGGCCGCCATTTTGATTTATGACGTCATCCCAGGTGCTGAGGTGTGATTGGTTGATTCTGTTGATACTAATGAGTGGTGGATGCGTGATGGACACATGATGGATGTGTGGCAGACGCGTTATGGACGTGTTATAGACGCGTGGTTGACACATGGTGGACATGTGCCCTCTTTTATTCCACATGTCCTCTTTTATTCCATATGTCCACCATGTATCCGCCATGTATCCAAGATGTGTCTGCCAGGTGTCATATTTATCTTAATTCATGTGGTGAACATGTGGTGGACATGTGCTGGACATGTGATGGATATATGTGACAGACGCATGACAAATGCATGATGGATGCATGGCGGATGCATGGCGAAGATGTGGCAGATATGTGGCGGATATTGCAGTTGAATAACATAGCCTCCTCAAAAAAACAAACTTAGTTTATGTGATGGACATGTAGTGGATGCGTGGAAGACATGTGGGAGACGCGTGGTGGATGCATTCCGGATGCATGGCAGATATGTGGTGGAAGCATAGTAGAGGTGATGGACGCTTGGTGAACGCGTGATGGACACATGGTGGATGTGCGATAGACGCATGGTGGATGCGTGGTGGACACATGCTGGATGCGTGGTGGACATTTGATGGACGAGAAGATACTCAAACAATCAATACTACAGAGATGGATTAAATGATGAATTGATTGATTTAATTCTGTTTTGATTTGATGTTAAATCATTTAAAAGTGATTTAGTGTCATATACTATGAGCAGGAAGTATAAAAGAAGTTGAATAAGGACTAAGGAGTAAAAGGTTGGTCAACATTTAGGGGCCATTTGACAGGGGGGCTTTTGAATGGGGGGCCTTTTGATAGGGGGGGCCATTTCACAGGGGGCCGTTTGTCAGGGGCTGTTTTTCAGGGGGGCCTGGAGTCTTCGTCTTTGGGGTTACCTTTCTGTGAATTTGATGGCATTGGATCATGTTACTAAAAAACCAAGTCGGGCCCGCAACTGTGCACAGAAATTACATTGAACTAAAATCCAGTGAGAGTTTTTTTTTTAGAGAAAATATAAATTCCCTAAATCTCTCATACCACAATACTAAAAACCTGTGTGACTGCCACCATGGCATTGAGTTAAAATACGACCAAGAAGTGGAGCTTGAGGCTTGGCTCCAGGCTAAAGTACAACACAGTGAAGTGATAAATGTATAGTAGCCGGATGTCCTTCTGTGGGGTATCAGGTATACGTATGGTTACATAGTGCAACAAAGAATACACCCCTATAGAGTGTTAAATGATCAGCAGCATAGTACACTCCTATATATGGTGTGAGGTTTCAGCATGGGTGCATAGTCCAACAAAGAAAACACTACTATACGGTGTAGGGTTCTAGTAGGGGTGCATGGTTCAGTGAGGATAGAATGTAGGCATGAGGGTGTGTCTTGAAGGATTGGGCCCCTATAGGGTCTGGTTGTTTGGGGTCTGGTACACTACAAAAAAGGTGTTTAAAGATACACACCAAATTTTCTCAACACCCGCATTTAAACACCTAAACACTTGAAGTGTTTAGGTGTTTAGCTTTTGCACACTTGTACTTAAACATCTAAACACTGAAGTGTTTAAGTGTTTAGCATTTAAACACTTGGTTAAACACTTTGTAGTTAAACGCGTTTAAAATTGAACGCGTTTAGCACTAAAGAAGCGTTTAGAAAAGTGGGACAAATAAGTGTTTAAACAAGTGTTTAAGTCTTAAACACTGGTGTTCAATCCCTAAACACTGGTTTTACAGTGTAGCAAAGGTTACGTCCCTATAAGTCCAAATGGTGTCGGGTTGAAACAGTCAAAAACTGCCGGTGGTCAGGGAGTATATATATATCCCAGCTAGCACAACGCGTGCAATTTACATCATTCTTATGTGAAAAGTCATGTGATTTACGTAAAAAAGACATCAGTTCGATGAGTTGTGCTAGCAGCGTAAGGCCTGGGTAGGAGCAGGAGTGTGTGAATTGTGCATCAACCTGTGGGAGCAGCAGTTTGTCCTGGAATCAAGGGGAGAAATTTGATTTGGCAGCTTCTACTAAGGAGTTCAATTATAACCTTCACCTGGCCACTAGTTGGACTTACTGGAGAAGTCTTACTGGAAAATATAATTAGCTCTGGGACTGTTTGGCTACCACCTTATAACCATCTAGACTACTACAAATGTGGTCTTAACTCTAGTGACTGCTAGAGATATCTGGAGACTTTAACATGCCTGGGGGCTGTGTACAAATGACGTCATGCAGGAGGGGGGGAGGGGGGTCCCACTTGCCATGACCAAGCATGGCAAGGGGGGGAAGGGGGGGTCATGGGCTGCATGACATCATGTCATCAAGAAATCAGAATATGCTTTGGTTTTGACAAGAACAAAAACTTTTGTAAAAACATTTGTAAAGGTAGGGAAGTTTAATGCATTAATCTGACATAAATTTATTACCTATAGGCCCTACATGCATGCATTCCTCAGACATCTCACTCAATGAGTGTCACTGCCATCAATGTCAGTGTGAAATCAATGTGATGTCCAGGCAACTATAAGGGGGCACTACTACTCTATCCTACCTGTACCGATTTAACCCTTTTTGAAAAGGGCCACTGCTGCCCTCAGGATCTAAAATGATGCATCTAAAATACCCCTGAACTGCTGCTATTGCCTCAGAGCAGCATCCATAGTAATCCACAGGCTTTTTTTTAAAAGGTGTGATATCCCCCCCCCCTCCTTGAGGTGTCAAAATTTTTTTGCTCCTCCCCCGATCCATCCCCTCTCGGAGTGCCACTGTTGATAAATAACAAACACCCCCCTGGAGCTATCCACCACCCTGTTGCTATTTTCACTGAGGGCTTGGGGAGATGTAAAGGGGACCTCCCCCATACTTACTCTCCACATCTTTGTCTGAATGGAACTCTATTGGACTCACCTTATTTGCAGATTCTACAGTAAAATGCTGAGGTGACTCAATTGCTTTGTAAGATCATAAATTGGAACTATGATTGCAATCAATGGTCTCCTGAGAATTTGTGATGCTTTCTGAGATTTTTTTTTCTATTAGGCCACTCACTAAATTCAGAGTGTTCTGCCTGAAACCTATTTCTAGTATACTTGTATATGGTTCAAGTTACAGATGCGGAGTTACAAGAGTAATCACCAAGCTGATAATACACCCAGTTGGTGGGAAGCCAGCTTTCCCATTTGACATTACCATTATCACAACCCTGTTATATACATGCCCAGCCAATTCACCTATAACCACGCTCCTTATGTGTGATATTCCAAAGAAGTGGCTCTTTACGGCTTTTTTGTTGATCCACACCGCCAGCACCCCCCATATCCCAATGTACTCATCATCATTTATTTCTACTCACCTACACTCATCCAAATAATACACTTTCTCACATTCATGGGGCAATGATGCGACTCTTTCCACTTTTTCCCTACCTACTCCTACTCCTCAATTCTGTATCTTTTAGATTACTATCTGCATGTAAAATTTGTATTATGGAATTAATCTCCTGTGAATGTAGCCCAAGGATTTAATTTGTGGTAATAAAGGTCCGGCAACCACGTAAAATCATGAAAATGATGTGGCCAAGCTGGAACAAAAAAAAAAGATTAAATCAATAAATTCAATATATCAATACATTCAAGCTCTTGAACTATATATGATCCTCAATAATAACTGTTCTCGAACAACGAGCACCACCACTGGTAGTACTTCTCGAAGTACACAAAGTCAGGCTACTAGACAGCCTACCACAAGTAGTACTAGTGGACAATCGGGGACTAGGCCAACCTTCCCTATCTTTTTGGGAACAACACAGAGTCCAGCCCAATCGAGTGTTGCGGGTATTAACCAAGGTAATACTCAAGCTCCAATGAGCTCAGGACAGACCTCAACACAGTCGATGACCCAACCTGTAGCAAACCCCTCAGCTGCCCAATATCCAAATGGAACAGTTAGTGGAGCTCGTTACTCCACGAGACCAAGTACAACAGCATCGGTTCGAAGGTTTAGTTTGAGCCCCAGAGTTGGCTTAGGATTGGATACAATCTCTGGATGGTCTGACGGGTTTGATGTTGTCGAGAAAAGTGTGAAACTTGCTTGTTCCATCAAAAAGTCGACTAATGTGGATCGAAGAGTTGCATCACAGCCAAAACCATACAAGGGTGACATACCTTGGCTGGAATGGTTAGCGGGTTTCATGGATGACATGAAAATCAGTGGTTGGAGTGATGAAGAATCTCTTCCTCAACTCTGTAAATGTCTTCGAGAGGGAATAGGAAAGGTAGCTCTCGATAAATGGACTGAAGAATGCCCTAGTGGATCTTTCTTACAGTTAATAGAGTGCGCCAGCTATGTTTTCGGGACAGTGGGATGTACAGACCCACAAGTTGAATTTAGAAAACGTACTCAAAAGCCAGGAGAGTCTCCAAAGATATACGGATTGGCTCTACAAAGTCTATTGAGGAAGGTACATCCTCACATGCCAATGGATGACGAGTTCTTTATGGAGGAATTGTTTGTACAATTTGCTTCGGGACTAAAGGATCCGTCTATACAGCAAGTGGTATATGATAGCTGGACGAATGATAGTTCTTTGAATGACCTCTTCGAAGCTATAGATAACCACAATAAAAAGAAAACCTTGATGGCAGGGAAAGTGCCACAAGCTAGAGCCAACCCAATGTTTGTCCCGGAATATTTCGAGGAAGAAAATCCCGCGGATAAAGAGTTATACTATACCGACGATTTGGATATGAATGTCAGTGCAGCTCGTTTCCAGTCAGGGGATACCAAAACTGGCGGCGTAATAATGATAAACCGGCCCAGAAAGCCCCTGTCAAGGGAAAGAAGTCTGAAAAACCTCTTAATCTGGAGCCCAATAGTGATATGGTAAAAGGCTAGTAAAAGAGATTATTGAATCTCTAGCTAAGAAATGGAACAAACGTACTAGAAATAGACCAAAGGTTGACAAGAGTAGCAAAACTTGTTACAGATGTCAAGAAAAGGGACATTTTGCAATGGAATGCCCGGCTGAGAAACCTGTACTACGAGGGAAACAGGAAAACTAAAGGGGGTTGCTTCGAAAGGCGACCAAGTGGCCCCAGAAGTGGAACTTCGCCATACAAGTGATGCGGTGAATCAAGAGAGATCTAAAGTGGTAAAGATTGCTAGTGCTGTAATAGGTGGACAGGAGCAACCCACTGAACAGGAGCCTAGCACCCTCGAGAATGAAAAATCGTTGACTATAGATGATAGTCAATTCGAAAGCTCGAGTGTAGAGGGAGTCAAGCTTAAGGAAGTCTTGAGAGCTGCGAGTGCTCTCCCCGAGTCATCCATGTTTCGAATACCTAAAGAAACAAGGATTGGACCTAGGTATCACTAAAGATTTTAAATGGTTCACAGTAGATCCTTCTCCGTTGGGAGGAAGATGCTGGTACTTGGCTCTATCTGTGCTAGGATGCATTGCTGAGTTTTTAGTTGATACGGGAGCTAGTCACTCCTTCATCAGTTCTAGACTTTACAATGCATTGCCCGGTAAGACTGAAAACTTCTCTTTGAAGGTCCAGGCTTGCTCGGCCGACGGTACTCAGATGCAAACGTATGGACGAACTTTTGTTCCATTAGAAGTAGGTAAAAAGGAATTCATTTTTTCACCTACTATTGCAGATATAGCTGACGACGGGATAATAAGCTTGGATTTTGCCTCCCTTTATGATGCTATTCTTAACCCCAGTACTGGTGTTCTAACGATAGATCAACCTTACAGGGTTAAAGCGCAGTGTGTATTACGACAGATCTCCTCGATAGCAACAGTGGCACAAACGGAGTGTTGTTCAGAGGAACAGACTGATGAAATACGCTTACTACTTTGAAAGTATAGCAAAGCTTTTTCGGCGGGTGAACCCTTGGGCCGTATTGAAAAAGTCTTGCATCGAATTGAAACGGGAGATGCCTCACCTTTTAAAATGCCTTATATGAGATTGCCCCTGTCAAGGAAGAAATTGGTGGAGGAACATATCGAGTCTATGTTAAATGATGGTGTGATCATTCCAAGTACTAGTCCGTGGTCTAGTCCTGTACAAATGGTTACAAAGAAGGATGGTACTATGAGATTCTGTGTCGATTACAGAAAACTCAATGGTATCACGAAAAAGAATGCTTATCCCCTACCTCAAATAGATGAAACCTTGGATTTCTTAGGTGGAAATGAATGGTTCTGTAGTCTTGACTTGGAGTCAGGCTATTGGCAGATTGCTATGAGAGAGGAGCATAAAGAAAAAACCGCGTTCACTAGTCATATGGGGTTGTACCAATTCGAATTAATGCTTTTCGGATTATGCAATGCACCAGCAACTTTTGAGGCCATGATGGAGTCAGTCCTGAGTGATCTCTTGTGGAAAAGCTGCTTGGTATACCTTGATGATGTGATAGTATTTGGTAAGACATTTGAAGAATGCTCTACCAACCTCGAATTGGTTTTAGAACGAATCCAACTCAATGGATTAAAACTAAAACCGAAAAAGTGTACATTATTTCAGAAATCAATGGTTTATTTAGGGAGAATAATTAGTACCGATGGTATTAAAGCAGATCCTGATAAGCTAAAGGCAGTTTCTGATTGGGAAAGACCAAGATGTATGCTCGTTCTTGGGATTCTGTTCCTATTATAGAGACTTTATCCAAGGCTTCTCGAGGATAGCATATCCTTTACAGACAATCGCACATTGGACCCCGAATATGGCTCGAGATCCATTCCCTTGGAATAATGACCATGACGTAGCTTTCGAGGAACTGAAACGATTGTTTAAGGAGACACCAGTGCTGAAGTATCCAAATGAAACTGGTCATTTCATTTTGGATACAGACGCAAGTAATGAATCTATTGGAGCAGCATTGTCTCAAATTCAAGATGGTGTCGAGGTTCCAATAGCTTTTGCGAGTAATAGCCTTAACAAGGCTCAAAGGAATTACTGTACCACTAAACGAGAGTTGTTGGCTATAGTGGTTTACACGAAGAAGTTTAAACATTTCCTCTATGGAGGGAATTTTACTCTTCGAACCCATCACTCATCCTTGAAATGGTTGCTTAATTTTAAGGAAGTGGAAGGAATGATCGGAAGATGGTTAGCACATCTAAGTGAATTTGGGCTGGAGAACAGTCATATCCAGCATAGGCCAGGCAATCACCATATAAATGCTGATAGTTTGAGCAGAAAACCTATTCGAAAGTGTTGTCATATACTGAAAACTCTTATCATTTTACTACATGTATTAGCATAACACTATATACCATACATCGCTATACCGTGTGTACACTGTACCTTTACTCACATACATAGTACCATACACCCACCGTAGGGGTCGCCCCAGTCGCTACTATAGTCTACCTGCTGCGCCCCATTGTACCGGACAGACCAGCACCGACCGCTACCATGAACTGATATACCTTAATACTCTGTACAATATGCTGGAATAAATACTACTGCGTCATCAACTTACATTGGTCTTACCTTTAGTCATATATTCCTAGTCTATAATTATACGGACATCCGGATATGACATTTGGTGGAGAACTTCCGATTCTTTTTTTAAAAAGGTGCACTTTCACAGACCAGTGAGTTTAAAGGTAAGTTTGGCGCAAGCAAAAAATGTTTCCGGTAGTTTGACCTATTTTCTACTACCTGCGGTCTAGGCAACATCATCGCCTAACAATGAAACATCAGTTCTGAGCCAAACAACCAATATGAACTTTAATGGCTGAGAACACAGAGCAGAAGTTGACTGAACCCATAGCAAAGAGACTGAGGTCAAGCACCGGCAGACTTCCAGGACCAGTTGGAGAGGTTCTGACGGACTTGGTAAAAGTTCTACACTCCACTCCAATCCACAAGACACCACAACGTCTGCCAGGAGGATACATCCCGTCGCACTGTGAATCAACTTTAAACCCATTACAGCTAAGTGACTCTGAATTATCTGATATTGATAGTTCCATGGACAATACTGTAGTTGGCAGTGATCACAACGCGACATCTTTGTTTATTGGTGTCTACGAATCTTTAGACAATATGAGTGACAACGAACAGATTGTAGCACTCCAGAAAGAGTTACATGAACTTAAAGCTAACTATGAAGCTGCAATCCAAGATGCTAATGATAAACATGAAGCATTACAAGGTGAGAGAGAGAGAATTAAGACTGAGAGAGAGACTCATGAAAGGGAGGTTCAGCAGTTACAGGAGAGTGTTAAGAAACTAACTCTAGAGAAGGTCCCAACTGAGAACATTTCAGAAGATCCTAAAGTATTAGGGGCACAGTTGATTAGGTTACAAGGCGAAATGGCCACCCTGCATTCAAGGGTAGGAGATGCCAACAAGTTAAATCTATCACTAGCCACTAGTGCCGCACATGGCCTTAAAGGTGCTGACTACAGCAAGCACAAAGAGACAATCAATAAGCTAGGTAGTAAGCCAGAACCTTTTGAAGCTGCTACAATCCTTAAATCTCCAAGGCAATTCATGAGGGAATACACCAAGTATGCCAGTGATATAAATCACGATAGAACCTACTAGTTCTCAGGTCTCTCTAGATTCCTCAAAGGTAGAGCAAAGACATTCTATGACACCTATTCAGAGAGATATAGGGACCCCATTGACTTTGATAAATGGACAGAAGAGAAGGGATTCATGAATAGGAAACAACAGCCAGAAGAAGACGTAACAGTCTATGCCACTGACATTCGTAGGTTAATGGATAAGGAATGCATCCCAGAGGAAGCTCAGGTTAAGATATTTGCCGCCAATCTAAAGCCCTCACTCAGAAAGTTCGTTCAGGACGCCGACATTGTGAAGATGAGAGTAGCCATTAATATAGCAAGAGAGGAAGATAATAGAATCACAGGTTACTTAGAGGCAGCTGAAAAGAAACATCAGGAAGAGAAAAAGCTTTTAATGAAGACTAACGCCGAAATGATGGCCAGGATAAATGCAATAAATAGCAAACCAGACAGAAAAGTTGATTGGGAAGATAGATCACGGGACAGATATAGATTTAAGAATCACTATAACAGCAGAGATAGATCAGATAGCAAGGATAGCCATAGATCTAAATCTACCCAACCCAGCCACCGCGATTCTAGGAGGGATTCTCACTATAATAGCAGAGACAACTCTAGGGATAGAAGTGAATCAAGATCATCACCCCATGGAAATGGCCGCAAACATAACAATCACCATTCAAGGGACAGATATAATAGCAATCGCTCCAGTTCAAATGATAAATATGATAAACACCGCCATAATGACAGCAGATCTCTATCGCGCAACGGAAGCAGTAAATCCTATGATAAAAGGGATAGTCAGAGGTCCAGGTCCTCCAGGAAGGATAATTTAAACTAACAAAGTCTAGAGATAATTACAGGATCCCTAGACTTAGTTCTATGAATGATGGAAATGAGATCAAAGATGATTTAAAATGCGATTTGGAAAATGGCGCATTAAATGTAAATATTTGTAAATATACCCTACCAGCACTGATGGACACAGGTGCATCAATCTCATGTATTTCTCAAGGATTGTATAGAGCTGTTTGTAAACAGAAAAACTTCGAGACTGAAAAATGTAAAGTCAGGATATTTCTGGCAGATGGTACTTCACAAAGTGCACGCGTTAAGATCAGATTGCCAATAGTGATAAGTAACAACACTTACATGCATGTGTGTCACGTAGTACGTAGACTGAATAGATCAGTAATATTAGGTGTAGATTTCCTAAGGAAAACTGGTGCTAACATTTCATATGAAAATATGGATACTAACACCCTGACCATTAGAGCCAAGTCAAGTATGTCAATACCACCTAACAGTGAATGTTGTATTTCAGCTATGGTTCTCTCTGACAAATCAATGCACAAAACCATTGGTGTGACTGAAAACCTAATGAGAACTAGGCCAGTCCCATTTTGTGTTAAGAGAGGTGTTGTAAATCCTGTAAAATCGACAAATGAAATCCCCTTGGTTCTGTTTAACACATCCCATAGAACATTCCAAGTCAAAAAGGACTCTATCTTAGGGTTATACTCAATAAGGGTTAAGGATGATTTTATGGGTCCTGAAGATTTGAGGGAAGAGCCAGTACAGGCTTACACAAAGGATGATTTCAGAATCGATGAGGAAAACCTCACTGAGGATCAGAAATCTGAACTCAGAGCGTTGTTAGAGAAACATTCAAAATCTTTCATTATTAGTGATGAAGGTTTAGGTTTAACCACGGAATACACTCACAGAATTGACCTAAAGAAAGACTACAAGCCCATTAATATCATGGCTTACAGAACTTCCCCCGGCAGAGTGGAGATCATGAATAAATTGTTGGATGGCCAGGAAAAAGCAGGCTTCATTGAGAGATGCCCAGGGCACACAGAATGGTGTAGTCCAGCTTTCCTTGTAGAGAAAGGCAAAGGTAAAAATGGTAAAAGATCATTTAGGATAGTCGTGGACTTCCGCCATTTAAACAAGCAAATCAAGAACCAAGCCTTTAATTTCCCAAGAATTGATGATACTCTAAACAAAGTAGGAAGTTTAGGAGCCAATTATTTCTCCACACTAGATGCTTACTCTGGATTTTTCCAAATTCCATTGAGAGAGCGCGACAGAAACTTGACAGCATTTGCTACTCCAGGTAAAACATGGCGATACAAAACTATGCCAATGGGATTATCAACGTCCCCCAAAGCATTTCACAACGTTATAGAAAACGTTATCAGACATCTGCCATCTTGCCTACCATATGTCGATGACATAATAGTAGCATCACCAACATGGGATGACCATTTGACTGATTTGGATGGGTTGTTTAAGGCTTTCAAAAAGGCCAACATCAAATTCAAAAAACCAAAATGTAGTTTTGGGTTCAGGAAGTTGCCATTCCTGGGATTCGTTGTATCACCAGATGGAATCTATCCTAACCCCGACAAGGTTCAGTTAATTAAGGATTTCCCAGTCCCAAAGACCCCAAAGCAAGTGAAATCATTCAACGGTTTAGCCACATACTACCAGGCCTTTATCCCACATTTCTCAAGTACAATGGATCCATTATATGGTCTGACAAAGAGAAATGTAAAGTTCAAATGGACAGATGTACATCAGCGCTCATTTGACAAAGTAAAATTGTCACTAGCAGAAGACGTTGTACTAAAGTATCCAAATTTCTCAAAACCATTTGTAATCACGACTGACAGTTCAAGTTTGCGGTTGGCGCATGTATTTCACAAAGAGATTGTGAAAACAACCTCAGGCCCGTTGCATTTGCTGGCAGAAAATTATCAGTTGCCGAGAGAAATTACAGTGTCACTGACCAAGAACTTGTTGGAATAAAATTTGCCATGATTAAGTTTGAACACTACATTATCGGGAGACCATTCACAGTGTTAACTGACCATGCTGCATTAGTAGCGCTAAATGGTAAAGTTAAACTGACTGGCAGGATGCAAAAATGGTCCGAATTTTTTGCCAAATTTGATTTCACAATCAAACATTTGAAAGGCAAATTGAACGTTATACCTGATGCCCTCTCCAGAATCCCATACAAAGATATTGTAGAAGTGAGCAATGCAAAGCCCTTTAAGAAGGCTAGGTTCAACTCAGTGCACTCCATCAAATACTACAATTAGGAGGATTATTTGGAGAATTATCCTATCCTAGTGTACAAACCAAAATCAATGATGAAAAAACATGCCCATTTGAACGTTGTCACTAGAGCCCAAGCTAAGCGCAAGGCTTATGATGAATTGGACTTTGATAGTGATAGTTCGGACAATTCAGATCAGGAAGATAACAACTTTGATGAGTTAGAGCCCTTATCTGACGAATTCCTTGATTTAGATCAAGATGACAGGCCGGCTATTGAACAACCCTTGGTGAAACAATCCAAGCGACCAGTGGTTACATCATTAAAGGCCAAAGTTAAACGCGCCAAAGCTGTGAAGTTGTGTAAACATGACAGAGCCACCTCAGCGTTTAAAGATATCCTAGATCTGTATAAAAACCCATTTTCAACCCAAGACTTGATTAATGAACAGCATAGGGACAAGTTTTGTTCCAGCGTCATTAATTACATAGAATTTGCCAAATTACCGGCTGACAACAGATTGGCTAGAGGCATTCTATTGACACACGACCATTACTTTATAAAAAATAAAGTATTATTCAAGATAAACACAAAACTAAATGAGAAGCATCATTTCTCACCTCAGTTTGTAGTCCCATTGAAGTTAGTACCCATCATCCTTACTAACTTACATGACACGCCATCCGGTGCATATATTGGTATCACCAAGCTGACAAGTGTTATAACACCCAGATTTTATTGGCCAACAATGAGTTTGGACATCTATAACCATGTTAACACCTGTGATAAATGCCTAAAATCAAAATATGTGAAAAACCCATTGACATTGCCAATGACGTTGCATGATAAATCACCAATGCCCTTTGCTCATTTAATGATTGATACTGTCAGCCCGATGCATCCCACAAAGCATGGAAACAGATTTGTCCAAGTAGTGGTAGATGTATACTCAAGATTCATCATATCTTGGCCTACAAAGAACATCAAATCATTGACTTTCACAAGGGAGTTCTTTAACAACGTCATTTGTGTATATGGCCTACCATCAGTAGTCTACAGCGGAAATGGCACAACTTTCAAATCAACTTTTCAACGATCTTGTAAAAAGTTTGGCATTGAAAACAGATACGGGATCCCGTATCAATCTCGGAGCCAAGGATTAGTTGAGAGAGCAAACCAATCACTAGTCCAATCACTGAGAGCTTTCACAAATAAAAATCAGGACAATTGGTGTGAATACATACGTCCCGTTGCATTTGGTTTAAATGTGAGTTCGTCATACAGTCTTGGATACAGCCCATTTTTGTTCCTGTATGGAAGAAATGCTCGTCTGCCACTAGCCAAAATCTTTGAAGATTTAGATACTGATTCAAAACCTGTTTTGGAACACTTGATGAAAATCATTCAACAACAGGACGGCCTCACTTCTGAAATTGAGAAGAACTTTGAATTGTCTCAAAGGAAAATGAAAGAAAGATGGGACAAAGGTAAAAATCACCACACATTTTCTGTGGGTCAAGTTGTATATGTGAAAAACAAATACAGGATTGCAAAAGATACCAGCAGAAAGTTGCAACCATTGTACTGAGGGCCATACTTAATTGTAGAATTACCATCAAGATTCACGGCCAAATTAAGGGTATTGCGATCAGGGGTAACAATAAAACAACCAGTGCATGTAGAGCGCTTGAAACTGGTCAATTTTAAGATACCAGACTCAGCTATAAGAATATAAATAGTTAATTCTATTACAGCCGCTTTGTATAGCCTGGGGATGAGACCATAAAATATTTGACATACTGGGCCCATTGTCTCCGTATAACCCCCCAGTATAAACAACACCTGACATCAAACATCAGGGTTGCTATGCAGGTGCGCGCCTTGATAAGGCACACCCTTTGTTTTAACCACTTCACAGGCTGTAAATAGGCACCGGGGTGCACATGACGCCGCCACAGCATCCCCCAATTAGCTATTTATGGCCACTACATGTTCACTGCATTGTTTGGTGTAATGTACATCCACTTGACACCTATTAGAAGTGCTGTGTGCCGCACACAGAGTGCAATCAGATGTGTGAATTGTCCTATTGTTAGATTAGTGTACAAACAACATTCATACAACATTAGAAAAAGTAGTAAACCAGATAAGTTGTAGCACACAATAGGAGCGTCTGTTAATCATTAAAGGATTACACACCCCCAATTACACCCACATACACCTATCCAAACAGCGCCACCTGTGCCGCATTCTCAGGCGACCACAAAGCTGACGACCAACGTTGTATCATGTACTTCACCCACTTATTGGATTAGTGCATTTAGTGATATACAAACATCCAGCGTCATGATGCGACGCCATGTTTGATGAGAGGACACTACAACCCCTCACCCATGTATATAGACAATAA
Source organism: Acholoe squamosa (assembly GCA_949317995.1). Lineage (NCBI taxonomy): Eukaryota > Metazoa > Annelida > Polychaeta > Phyllodocida > Polynoidae > Acholoe > Acholoe squamosa. The sequence continues at coordinate 15,509,918 of OX439042.1, forward strand.
AACACCCCCCCCCCCCACCAACCAACCTGAGGAAAGAATTCGTCCTTATGTACATTCATCCAACTTTTGTCATCACACACCTTTAAATGACTAAGTTACTTTATTTTCTGTGCAAATATGAATTATTATCCATCTTGAACTTACAATTACTATTATTATTATTATTATTATTATTATTATTATTATTATTATAATCATTATATTATTTTTGTTGAAAATCGTCATTTCTATGACATAAGTTTTGACCCATTACAACAACTCATACTGAATATTAAAGAAAAATGGCGCATCCTCTCAGACATGTGCAGGGAAATTAAACCATGATTTGACCGTTCAGTTCTGTTTAAAGCATGTGGTGAGTGTAAATCTTCAATTATCCTGAGCATAGAACACCAGGATTTCATGGTAGGGGGCAGGGCCTGTACAACCCCTCCAACAACAACCTACCACCCAACTTACTTTATGCACACACACCCACGTGGTCGATACAGGTCACTTGGTTTTATCCATCCTATTGGCTCACACCGCCCACCCGTGTGACATCACAGCGCGCGTTGCACACTGCACGCACGACTGGTCACACCCTCCTCCAGGCACCAAATATGCCTGCACCCTTTAGACTCAGTTACATTCACTCACTCACACGTGCTGCTCACACTCTTGACGTTGCATTACTCTTGAGTTTCTTGTGTTAACCAAGCAGTACACTATGGTCTTCAGCGTTCTGTCAGCAATCTGGTAAGGGAACCCTGATATTTTATAAATATTTTCTGTCTGCCACTAGGCTGAAGATGCACGTTGCCATTTTGAATTTTCAGACATTGCACGCCTACCAAGGAGGACAAATACAGGCGCTACTTGTTGTTTATATTTTGTGTATATTTTTTCTGATTACAGGCTATGCCTTGTGGTCTCTCTTGTACAGATGAGTATATCTGTACCCCAACCCATGCTTTGGCACAACTTTGGTGTTATATTCTATCCCCAACCTAAAATTTCGCCAGCCCTAGCCCAATTCATAAATTTTAACATCACAACACGAGTCAAATTGAAGCCGCCTAGATACATGTGTAATCTAAATTCCACCAACCCATTAGCAGACAAATTGAATACTGTTAACATTGAAACTGATTCTCTAATCCGTCATATCAAGGATGGCTATCTTTATAGACGTCCTAGACGCGCCTTGCTAGCAATAGGAGGCAAAATTTTGAAATATTTATTTGGTGTTGAAACAGAGGATGAAATGCATGTGTTAAAGCAACATTTGAACATCATGGATAGTAGAATTCACGACGATAAGATGTACATGATCAGTAGGGATAAGCTTTTATTCAGATTAGCGAAAGCTCATCACAAAATTGGGGAACATTTCAAAATACACATTCAGGAATCCATAGACTTATTTAACCGCCTGGATGACAATTTGATTGAATTTCAAAATTTCTCTGCAAATATTCTGCAGTCGCTCAAAGCTGACAAAATTGTACAAAATTGTTTGTGGAAAATCGTTGAATCTGAGAAATATGTGAATTATTTAGTCAATTTAGTCTATGCATTAGAAAATTTGAAACAGGGATATATTTCACAACCATTAATACCAGTCGACGAACTGATTGACCTAATTAATCATTTGGACCAAATTTTAAGTCAGAAATATGCACTAACCATTGGAACAAAATCCACCAGGTATTTTTATTCAAATACCATTGCAAAATTGTTGTTAGTTAAAGGACATCACGTCACATACCAAATTAGAATTCCAGCTAAGCTGAAACACACACATTTTTTACTCTATAAAATCAGGAAATTCAAGATTCCGACAATAAGCCATAACACGAGCAATCCAGGGTTCACGAGAATTACAAATTCGAACGCTACACATTATTCATTGCTACACGATGAATTTGAATTTAACCTACCACCACTATACAGGCACTTCAATCATACCTCATGTTTTTCGGCATTGTTCTTGGATACCAGCCAATTTGATATTTATAATCATTGCAAATTTGATTATTTTGCAAAGACACATGCAGAATTTAGACACATTCCTATAAACGCCACAACCCACATCATGATTAACCCACCAAAGGAGGGAGTCATCCAGTGTGATGATGACAGCACTGCAGTAGACTTGCCACCACTCACAATTGTTAATCTCCCGTGCGATTGCAAGTTAAATGCAAATTACATCACTCTGATAAATCCATCAGTAGAGTGCCATTTATATGCCAACCTTACCATTCATACCGGCATAAATATTCCTATATTTGCATCAATTAACTTTGATTCAGACCAAATCAGCGGGAAAGATTTATTTAACATCACCGCTCCAAAAATTGTATCGCTGCACGCAAATTTTTCTGAGCAATTGGCAAGTCTTATCCAAGACCAATATTACGTTAGGGACATTATTAGAGAGGGGAAGAAAATTATCAGTGGTGATAATAAAATTATTTCGCATTCCAACGTGGAATGGATCAGTACATTACATGATAATGGTTCTAACATTGCAAGCACAAATCTAGCCACAATATCCTTGGCAATTTCATTTTATTTGCTTTACAGGCTTCATGGCTTGTTCACCCTCCTCCTAGGATTCGGGCAAGTGTTGGCTGCCAACCTTACCTTGACCCAGTGGGAAGTCCCCGACTTCTCCCTGCCTAACGCCACTGACACTATCCTTGCCGACTCACACTCTAACTCGACGCTCAGCGACACCTTCATAGGTTCACTGACGCTGACCCACACTTCCGGCCTGGCAATCGGATCCTACTTCCTTCTCCTTGTGTCGCTATGCATTGTGTTGTATAAAGTCATATAAGTGCGTTCTAAGACACAGAGCCGGAAAGTACCACATCATCGGTGTGGCTAACACTCAGGCTCACCTTAAAATAACCTATGCCGGAGACACGCATGCTTTCTGCATCTGCCCTCTATACTACAACATTTCCGTCATCTCGCTACCAGTATGCCCCCGTGTGGTGCGCATCAGAGTGCCTAGGTTCATGTCCCAGAAAATTTAGGTGACATGGACCGACGCCTCTATTCTGGAGTACTGGGCCAAGAGCCGGCTGCACACCATAGCCTTCCCTACCAGCTTCCACATCCCAAAGGGATACCGGCCACTGATCCCCGCTGCCATACACTCCAAGGTGTATGAATGCTCCATCAGTTTGAGCGACGCCCACGGCAACACCAAGTTGCTTAAGTGCAATGCCCTCCAGACTCCACGAGGTACCCAGCATTAAGCTGCGGTTGGTGTTGTACAAAGTATAGGCATGATGCATATTTTGTTACGATACAAAATCATACACAGCTTATATATACACGTTGTATTAACATTGACTTAAGCATTAAGTGTTTTAACTTAACGCCAAGCACACACACCCCACACAGAGATAGATTAGTTAAGTTACCTTAAGATTAGAATATGTATAGAGCAAGTTTCATACATGTTATGACTAGATTAAGTTTAGGATACATATTTCATATCTAGATTTAAGATAGAAATAAGAATTGTATGTACTAACACATGACCAATTGTATTTACTAAAAACAATATTTAGTCATATAAGATACTGATAAGCTAGACTAATATTGATTAATTAATTGTTGGAAATTTGATCCTGTATACATACATATATATATATATATATATATATATATATATATATATACATATATATATATATATATATATATATATATATATATATATCAATGCACACATATACGTACCATTATAATATTAAATTCGTGCATTATCGTCTCAATGTTTCACTCTAGCTTAGTGTGAAAATCTGTATTATCTATATGTAATATTGATCGCTCCAAAGTAGATAATCTTATATGATCTCATAGCAGACCTGCAACTGCAAACTCGGAGGCGACCAATTGTAATATTTTTATTCGCGATATGTATTGTAGAATATTGTTTCTTTAACGTTGTAATGAATGTTTTGTGTAACATTGTATACCAGTGTGTAATCCGTGTTGTTCAATCTCAATTTCCACAGCTGACCCTTGGACATCAGCGGTGCTAACACCTATACGTGCTGCCTACCGTCTAGTGGTGCCACCTCGTGTCAGCCACTACAAACACCAGTCCACTCCATCCTCACCAGCAATAACCACCTACACACCTAATAAGATCCGCCAAGACTTTGACTGTTGGCCTGGCATCACATACTCATATACCAACTGTCTGGAGGACATTTCAGATGGGGACAATTTGGTCCGGCGACCATACGAACTCTGGTACGATTGAAACCACCAACAATCTGCCAAACCCCCACCTCGACCTATAGCCCAGCGCCAATAGTCGATACAAATCCATCATAATCTCAATAGACCATATTATACATACGAACCCTGACACAGGAACCAACATTTTATACACATAATAGACTTTTACATCTGGATCGAAGGACAACATCTTCCTATCATTTACAAAGACTGGTTACTTCATAAAATGTTAAAACATTCACCAAGGAGACGGACACGAGAAAGCAGCATCATCATCATTTTTGTATATTGTTTGTAAATATTTTGTACCTTTGCCACATTTTTTATTTGTGTTTAGTTAGGTAACTTAGATCATTATTGATTTTTTAGTAAGTTAGGAGGCCAAAGCTTTAATATGTTTAGTTTAGCTAACATCAGCAATTTTTTGGTATATTTGTAAAATTGCGGAGGTCTCAAGTAGAAGTTATTACTTACACGGATAGATATATACATATATATTGTCACCAATCATACACTTTGTTAACATTGCATTGTTTGACTATTTTTTTTTTGTATGTTCTTGTATACCTTGTACATTTGAAACATGTCCGACAGCGATAGATCAGACTATGGTTTCCGTGAGGGTAGAGGACCTAGCCCAGTGGTGTCAAAGTGGATCCTTGAGGCAAAATTATTAAATCTCGTAAGATCAGGAGATACTAACTTTAATTTAGCAAGCTTCTCCAGCACCATCTTCTCTTACACAAGAGATGATCGCCGTAACTACTTTCTGTTACATATCGACGGGGAATGCGTGACATTAGACTTTAGAAGAAACAAATACTGCCACAAAAAGCTGGAGTTCACTCTGAAACGTTTCGAAGAAATTTATAACATCTTCAAGAACACTATCATCAACATTCAGAACAATTCGACTGAAAATAATGAAGTCCAGACAGCCACTGAGCTGGTAAAATATTTCAGTGCAGACTTCTTTCTGTGCACTTACACTCACGGTAAACATATTATCACTGAAGGATTGCTTCATAAAATTAATTCTTCAGATTCTATTTCAGATCAGGACCAAACTTTAGATTAATTTAGATAAATCTGATGTATCGCAGGCACACAGGATTTTTGTAACATTTTTCCTAGCTAGATGGATCGATTGATTTAGTTAGACAAAACTAGACAATTTGTAAAATACGGTTCGCTCACCTAGCAGATATTCCATACATTGCCCTTAGATGCTTCAAATTTTAATAAGCATTCTCAGTAGATTTTGGGATTGAGATTCATTAACCGCCATAGATATAGATATACCTTAAAAGACCTATCTCTATCAATGACTAGCTACCCACATTTATCGAGAGTGGTTTTTCAATCTCATAATAACCAAAATAACTACATATTGTGCGGAGTATAAACCTAATTTTAGACACATTTACAAGAGGGACAATTTATTGCCGCCAGGTTGACTTAAATGTACTTATATATGTGTTATGACATATTATTGTATAACGCTCCTTTAGTGCATCTGCACTAAAGGAGCGTTATACTTCCATATATGCCAATTGTCTATGTTTCCATGGCAACGGATGTCTCTTTTGCATTCCATAAATGGAACGTTTTCAGTAGAAATGGAATAATTCTGAGCATACGACTGAATTCCCCATCAAAAATCGATCTAAGCCATTTTTTGGTGTATTTTTCAGTGTTTTACTGATACACTGCCCCCTGGTGGCCAAATGCAGAACTAAAAATCCCCCCCGGATGCATGTTTTCTCCAGATGGGTCACATATGGACGATTGGGATGATCAATGTGAGTTTGTTGTGCATGCGTACAACAATACAGTACATGCTTCGACTAATTGCATGCCAAACATGTTGGTTTTCAGAGAAGACATCATTATGCCAGCTGACTTGGTGTATGGTGAAATAGGGATCAGTCCCGAATCACCATGTAGCATAACGTTTGTTGAATCCTTATGAGACAGGTTTAAGCATGCTTATGAGTCCGTACAAAAAAGTGCAAAATGGCAGAAAATAGGTTATGATACAGGTTTGAAGCCTCATCACTTCAAACTTGGGGTTAAAGTGGTTTGATTTCATGAACCACTAGTCAATATCAAACTAGCCTATAACTGGGATGGCCCATATACTATCTGTGAGATAGTTAGTGAGTCAACAGTCTTTATACAAACCTCGTATGGGAGGCAGTATAAATCGAATGTGGATCGATTACGACCATGGTTAGGGAGAGATCTCACCACCGAAACCTATGGAGTTGGCTTGGAGCTCATAGAGGAAGTGGAGAGGCAGTATGGATTACCCCGTCAATTGCAAAGAGAGGTCCAGGAAGACCTAGAAAGCAAACGACAGGGGGGGAACCCCGAAACCTAAACTATCCCAACCTAAAGGTAAAAAGAAAAAAGTCTCGGCGGGTGAAGGTAAACGGAAGAGGAAAATGGCTGCTAAGACTAAGCAGGCAATGGAAAAGGCTCCTCCCGCTACCAGGTCTATAAAAACTCCTCCTGAGGGGGTGAGGCGCAGCCCTAGAATTATGGCTAGGGATGCAGTGACCTAACTCGAAAATCACAACAAGTGTAATGTCCTGTCTGTTATTGTTTATTTTTGTATTGGCTAAAGAGAAACATAACCCTAACACAATGGCTGGAGTGCTGACCTTTTTGACGATCTTGTGGGTGGAGGACGGAGAATCTGGCAGAATAGCTATAAGGCATTCTGTATTATTATAATTCCTCCATGAGCTCCTAATGAATTGAAAAGACGTCGACATGGAAGACTGAAGAGACCGGTTAACTTGCGGAACGACTCGCCACCCCAAAAGGGAATGGCGGGAAAGTGTAGTAGAAACTGGGTCAACTGACCTCATTATCAGAATGGGGTCAAGACGTAAGGTTGATTGCGCATGCGCATTGTTTTTTAAATGATATCAGGAGACGTTGTGGATCCCCGCCACTTTGCGACTTGGCTTGGTGCCAACCAGACGTGTTGCTGGAGTGCGCATTGTTTTTAGTAGTTTTTCTATAGTAGGTCGGCGTCTCTCGAAAGAAAAGATTAATTAACGTTAAACCCTTGTGTACCCCCATATACACAAGGTGTGTTGGGTGGCTTTCGAGTCATCCACACTACCCTAACGGGACTATGACTGAGCGGGAGGACCAAATGACTCTCGTAAGCGGCTGGGGGGTAGTAACCCCTCCCATAGCTGGCTCGAAGGAGCAGAGAGTGGAGCTGATGTGTCACCTGCTAGTTCAGGTAACACAGTCTCGCCTTTATGTCAAGAGGAAGATGATCTCTTGGGGGTAGGCACTCTGAGTCTTTCTGATGCTCAGAATGAAACTGAGATCAACGTCGAGGACGACTCTGACGAGGAGTTAGAATCATTTGGTCAATCTTACATTGAGACTCCTGAGTCTCGAGGTGGGGTTTTCAAGTGTCCTAGTATCATAACTAGGTTGACAAAGGTCAAGGCAGCTGACCAATCAGCTTTTTCAAGCGTCGAGGCTACGGAACCGGCCCCGTTGAATGTTTGCAAAAGCTTCAACCCAGACGAAGAAATGGATACAGAACTGCGTAATACAATTCTGAATAGACTAACTCCTCAGGAGTTTGACAATTGCGAGATGTTTTGGCTGAAAACGTATGGTGGATGTGCTATCGGTTCATCCAAATATACGTGGTTCGCCAAAATAGTACAGGAAGCAGCTGAAAAGGTCATGCGCACCCGGAAACCGGTGTCCACAGTAACGGTGCAGTCCCTCCCGCAAAGTGCAAACGAGGTGGAGAGTGACATGGAAGTAGACCAGGCGGAGAGCATCAGTGACACTGAAATGGCGTCTCGATTGAAAAAGAAAATTGAAAAGAAACCATCGGCTTCTTCGACACCTAAGGCCCCGAAACCTAAGGTCGAACCAAAAGAGGATTCTCCTAAAGATGAGAAACCTACCCCGAAAAAGAGCGGCAAGAAGACTATGTCGCAGAAAGAGAAAAAGTTAGCAGCCAAGGAAGCAAAAGAAAAGAAGCTCCGAGACGAGGTATTAGCCTCAGCCGCGGAGCACGAAAAGAGGCTTGATGAGGCCAAGAAGGCATTCGACGCTGACGAGTCGGATAAAGAAGGGGAAAAGGTACCACCATCGGAAAATGATAATGCCTTGTCAAAGTTCAGTAGGTTTAAACCTATGAGCTTCAAGGATTGCCGCATTGATGAAAAGAGGCATTGTGCTCCGCCTGCTGTCTATCCCAACAACACGGAGGACAATGAACAGTGACTCTGCTGGACCAACGAGGAAGAGTCAGTTTTCCAATGTTACTGGGACTGGTTCAATCAGGTCATGAAAATGGACAAAGCATACTACTTGAAAGACCAGAAGCTTAAGCTGAAATGGGTCTTTGTCAAGTATGAAGAAACAAAGCGATGATTGTTTACTTCTTGTCATGACGAGCAAGTAAGCGAGGGAGTTCCGAAGACTTGGCCTTCGAAAGACCAGTTCATGAGACATCTCTACGAGGTGCACTATCATCACCATGGGGTGTATGAATGTGTCCCCGATGGAGGTTTCAGCAAAATGCCAAGATTTTGGTCCGCCTTATGAACGCCTGTCAAGGGAATAGGTTAATCAAAGCCCCAGCTCGAAAGTACATGTCGGGAGCCTGTCGTCTTCTTCGACGGAACACTTCCCGACATTACCACCTAGCCTGAAAGCCAAACAGTGCCTTCTGGGAAAAGTAAGAAACCTCTTACGAAGGCTTCAACCTCGCAACAATCCGAGATCCCTCCAGGAGCGAAGGTTGTAGAGCTGCCTAAAGTAAAGTATTTCAAAGCTGACAACCTTGTCAGTTTCGAAATACAGGATAGGTTAGTTAAAAACTGGCAAGAGAAATTCTCGAAGGCTATTGAAATCTTCAGGGATACAGTAGTCCAAAATACTCTAGTTTGTGTTGGTGATATCCATGTTGCTGAAAAGGGTCATCTATCCAACAAGAGGAAGAACGTCTTCGCGACAAAGTCAAACAGGCTGATAAACGCAAAAAAGAGGCCCGGAAAAAGGAAGAATACTGGGAGGTTAGAGTCGCAAAAGAAAGATCCATCTCGGACCAACTTAGGTTTAAGTTCGAGATGTGCTTCAAAGGACACACCTTAGATGAGTGGAATGGCCATCCTTCTCAATTACGAAAGATTTAGAGGATTCGGATTAAATTTTTTATTTTTATTCGGACACCAAATCGAGGATTTTTGTTATGTTTTATTACATATCAGATCCACCAAAGCTCTATCGAAGCGTTGTATATATAGTACACGCTATTTGGAACTACTGGATACGGACCACTACCTCGAGGGCTACCTAAACCTGAGCTGTCGGGATGATAATCTGGAATACGCTGACATAGCATTATGGGACTAATGTCATCCGGATGCTACTATAAACCTTACGAATCTGGACTTACCTTGTGGATAATACAATATACATTGGACTTACTTGATAGTTTGTTTCGACGAACTTACCTATGTGTTCATCTCGAGGAGGACTTAATCTTCTGGCTCGTTGCACCACAGTCCAGGAGTATGAACCCTTCTGTTGGATAATATGTACTTACGTCTTATAAAGGCGATTTGTTGATGTGTTATGTGATTCTCACGTTGCAAACGAGATCACTTATATACAACCTGTTGCGTGGATATAGGTTGTGGACTATATATATTTTGTTACTTCAAAGCTGAGCTTCGATATATTTAATATTTAGGAGACCCATTTGGAACCTCTTCAGTGTTAACCCTGGAGGTAGGATATGGACTACCTAGATCTTTCCAACGGAGGCTGAATGAAGTAGGTCTCCCAAGGTCAGGCAGATTGGACTCTGTGTTATAACTATGTTGTTATTAACTTTAACCATACCAATATGTACCATGCACATTGGTAAGGGTTAGGGTTAATGCTCTAAGGGCCATTGATGCATGAGTGCATCATGCCCATTGGTAAGGGTCAGGGTTAGGGTTAATGCTCTAAGGGCCATTGATGCATGAGTGTATGACTGCACAACCACTTCTTTGCCAAAGACACAGTGATGAAATTTCTTGCAACAGTGGACAATAGCTAGCGTCTCTTTCTCTATCTGAGCATATCCTTGTTCTGTGCTTGTCAGGGCCCTTGAGGTATATGCCACTGGTTTGTCATTTTGGAGCAACACACCTCCTAGTGCATAGCTGGATGCATCACACTGAATCTTGACTGGTTTCCGCACATCATAGTATGCCAGTACTGGGGCATTGCAACACAGGTCTTTCAGCTTCTCGAAGCTGCACTGCTCAGGCTCTTTCCACACAAACTCTGAGTCTTTCTTTGTGAGTGCACGTAGAGGTGCTGCAATCTCACTGAGGTTAGGTATGAACTTTGAGATATACTGAACAAACCCCAGAAATCGACGTATACATTCCTTTGTCTGAGGTGTCGGCATCTCTCTCACAACCTTGACTTTGTCTGGGTCAACCTTTAGACCTTCTGACGAGACAATATGACCAACGTACTTGACGCTAGATTTCCTGACCTGACAGTTTCCGAAGTTAAACTTTAAGTTCCACTCTGTAGCTCGTTCAACTACTCTTTTCATAATAGCATCATGGTGGGTTGTGTCTCTCCCTGCTATCAGAATGTCATCCATCACTGCATATGCACCCAAGATATCCTGAAGCATGTCATCCATTATCCTCTGGTAGATTTCAGGTGCAGATTTCACCCCAAAGGGTAGCCTCAGCCACCGATACCTTCCAACCGGTGTGTTGAATTTTGTCAATAGACTTGACTCATAATCCATCTCAATTTGCAAGAAACCGGATATTGCATCAATAACAGTGAATACTTTGGCATCTCCCATGGATGCAACAATGTCCTTAATGGTCGGGGTTGGGTAATGTTCCCGTCTAATCACTGTATTTAGATCTCGTGGATCAAGGCAAATTCTTATTTTATCATTCTTCTGGACCACCACCATGGAACTTACCCAGTCTGTGGGTTCTGTGACTTTGGTGATGTGACCATCCTCCTCCATTTCTTTCAGTTTTACCCCAATCTTCTCACACAGAGCATGGGGTTGACGTCGGGCTCCATGCACAACTGGCTTTACGGTTGGATCTATCTTGAGAGAGTAGATCCCTGGAAGAGTTCCTGTCAATTTCTTCACCTCTGGGTATTGATCTAAGCCTTGATCGACTGTGTGGATACGCTTCAGGAGACCCAATTGTGTGCATGCTGACCCTGAGAGGAGTGGAGTTTGGTCCTGCTCTGTGATGTAAAACTTAACTTTTATTTCATGAGACGTCCATATGACTGGGAATACTGCAGTGCCAAGTGGTGGGATTGGGTGCTGGGTATAGGATTGATAAACACGCTTGGTTGGATGAATCAGAGGTTTATCCACCATCCGATTATAAGTCTTCACTGACATGAAAGACTTGGCTGCACCAGTGTCAAGCTGAATCCGAACCTTGACACCACCAATCATCAGTTTTTCCCACCACTCACTCTGAGGATCCTTTGGCTGTTGCACAGTATTGACCAGGTGAGCAAGCCCATCATCACTACCTGACTCGTCACCACTGTCCTCGGATTGCTCGTCGACCGCATGTGCACCTTTCTGAGACCTACTTTTGACTTTTCTCTTTGCTTTATAACAGACTGCTGTGAAATGGCCTTTACTTTTACAGTAGTTACAGGTCGCACCACGAGCAGGGCAATATTCATGTGTGGCATCGTAGCCACACTTGTCACATAGCTCTAACTTAGGTAGTTTCTCTTCAGATGTCGAGGTTTTTTTTCTCATTTTGGGTGGCTCCTGTTTCTTAACTACCTTAACAGTGTCATCCTCCTCCCAATTCACCTCCTGTAATGTCTCGTTGGAGGATTCATAGCTTCGACCAAATGTGATGGCCTCTTTGAGGGTGAGTTCCCCTTTGTCTAAGCACTTCTCCTTGACCTTTGCATGGCGGGACCCAATAACTATCATGTCTCTGAGCATGCGGTCCTCATGTGTACCATATCCACAGTCCTTTACCAGTACATGCAGAGAGGTCACAAAGTCATCAAATTTCTCATCAGGGTTCTGCCTACGACGCAAAAACCTAGCTGTAGCCCTGATTTCATCTCTAAAGGGTTTGACATAGTCCTCATACTTTTTGAATACTGACTCAAAAACTTCATCTTCTGCTGCCGCATCATCCCCATCTGCAGGCTCCCAAGGGAAGGTGTCATACAATTCCCGACCTTTGTTACCAATAAATGTCATCAAATAATTCAGTTTTTCTACTTCGCTTTTTCCAGCCAATGGACCACCAAAATGGAAAACACAGTGTTGTTTAAACCGTTTCCATTCTCTAACCAGGTCTGAGGCATCCCAATCCATGGATGGAATATTTTTCTCAGCCATTTTACTATTTTGAGCCTTTAAATCACTGTAGATGTTCACAACTAGCTGCCAGCACCACTAAATCAATGTTAGAAACTAACACACTTGACCAGCTAGAATAGGCCTCAAAAAGCAAATGGCACAAAGTCAGTTCAATATGGGATTGGCTGGACCAAATTATTAAAATGCTCATGTAGCACACAAATTCACAGTAGACTAGCAGAGTTCAACCAAGCACTAACATGTGGCTTCACCTTCAGGGTTCTTGAGATCCAGGCTGGACACTTTGGTCTACTCACAATTTCCTGGATTCAATTCCTTCACAAAATGACATCTCCTCGTAAGCTTATACATCAATTCATCAATTGGCATTACCAGGTGGGTTTGCTTTCTCTTCTACAGCTGTAGAACCACTTCTGACAACCATGTAATGGGTTGAAGGAAGAACCAAGACCTTACAATTCGGTGCCTCGTGCTAGACTAACATTTATTCCCCTATTGTCACTCAACTTCCGGTCCTTGACATTCTACACACAAGATGGCGCCAAGCGCATACATTACACCTCCCAGTAAGCAATTATCAACAATGTTAAATAGTATCATTGGGAAAGGCCCTCTAGTATATATATTTGTCATCATTGAATGTCAAGTTCTTTCCACTCCTTATTTGTATGTACTATTAACCATCTTTTCTTGCTCAATAACTGCATTTTCTAAAGAGGTATAATGCCTTAAGGTAATGAGTACCTTTGACTGTGTTTTTCCGTGATTGAGACATGTGGATTTACTGCAAAGAAAAAAGATGAAATGTCATTTATCTTGGTGAATCTTGAAGCAGTGAGAAATAAAATACTTATCACAGAAAGTATTCAACATACTTTTTACAACTGTAAAATATTAATCCCTCCATATAAAGTTGTCAATCAAGAACCAGGGCCCAAGGTTTATAAATACCATTTAATACTTGGATCCCCAAAAATGAGAAAAAAATAAGTATATGAATAACTTAGATATAAAAAAGCCACTCAAATATGCGAATACCATTTTCATTACTCATTGTATTTGCCAAGGTTCGCTAATATCCAGATATGTGTTTTGTAGTCAACTTTTTTTTTTACCAGTGTATAAGTTAGACTGTCCAGACCATCCTTATCGATATTTAGCTTGGGCTTTCCCCAAAAGTCTAAATCTGAAAGGTGATAAACATGAGACATCATCTTCAAGTCCAAAGTGAATAAGCTTGCATACATCAGAAAATGCCATAGATTTCTGTCAATTTGTCAATGCATTCTTCTGTGGCCCAGTCTCATGCCTCTTGGAGGTTTTGGCACTTTCTACAGGGCCACTAATGTATTAGGTGCCATGATGCATGAATTCAGCCCTGGAGAGTACATCACCAGCATGTATTATCATATACCATTTTATTATTCCATAAATTGTAACATATTTTGTATTAATCAAAGGATATCTATGAAATTAATACATAGGTTGGTTCTAAGAGCTATAAGAGCGCTCAAACTTTGTATAAGAGCGTTCATGCCCCACTGCACACCAGCCAGGTCAGTTACAAACACACTCTCTGACATCAAAGGCTCCAACCTAATGGTTCACTGCACAATATAATAAAAATGAGGGTCTCAGTGTGCGACCTCATGGTTCAGTGCACAAACTAATAACTTGTAAGTGAATGCAACCGGCCGTCACGGGTGCCTGAGCACCGCTGACACCGTCATGAGTGTCTGAGCACTCTAATAACTGAACAATGGGTTACAAAAGCACGACACCATAACCGTCCGGTCGCTCTAGCGTCGCTCCTGAGCAAGCTAGGTCAAATATCAAAGCATTTATGGAAAGCCCATAATTAGACGGTCAGAATGAGTCCAAGATCAAGGCGGAACTCCCATTATTAAGGAAGTTATGCCATGGAGACTGAATGGAGCTCCGAGTGCACTACAGACAAACCGGCGGGAGTTACGCGCCTATCCAGCGGGCAGTTCAAACTTGGCATATTCAACTCCGCGCATGCGCAAAATGGCGGCTGTAGCTGCGTAAACGACCGAGTTATGAGGGTTTGAAGTTACAGAACCGACCAAGACAATGGGGGACACAGCGGCGCCCATGGGGGTCCTTTGTGCACTCAGTGACACATGAAAGGCTCCCCTCTAACAATTGTAGAGTTAGGCAGATGCTACTGGCCCCAGTCAGTCTGGAGGTGCTTTTCCAAGATTTGCTACAAATAGCCTGTCTGCACCTCCAAGAAGACAGAACACCAAGAACCGCTCTAGAGGTAACATCTCCAGCCATCTCCTGCTACCTGCTATACCACTGCACTATGGTGAAACTATGCTAGACAGGCATTGGTTTCCATCATTAGTGGCCAGGGGGTATCTTCCTCAAGACTTCCATCAGAGGGTAAAGTTATTCATTATTACATTATTCCTCTAAGCAGCAGGTCAGGAGCTAGGTGTGGGAACCCACCTAGAACTATGCTGGACATTGTATTATTAATACCTCACAGGTGGAGTGGAACAGAACATTATACTTTATAACTTACTGTATATTTACTGTATGTACAAATTACCTACATACTAACTACTGTATGATTGATATTTCTTACATGTTGCCTAAAGCTGAATAAACCAGTGACAACTGGAAATAACACTATTTATAAGAGCCTTGAGTTAATTACTCCATACACCACTAGTCATATGATATTTCTCATATGACAACTTGATCATGCACAATAACTAGTATGACAGTATCATGTCAACCCTACAGGGCCAAGACACCCCCTGGAGGGTTGGCATGATGCTCCAAACAGTCTTGCCAGCAATTCATTGGTGCATCATGACAACCAATGGGCATATACACTCCTGTTCAAGCAGCTGTTAAGGGATTACTTTGAGTGATAAGATAAGCCTGGGGCCTGTAGGGGAACACTGGTGATAGTTCTCCGTTATATTGGCAATCCTTTGTTCTACTTTGTTTTTGTGTATCTTTACCAATTTCAAACATTCCAAGATCCTTACACAATCCTCATGACAACAATGAACCTGTTTATTAATACTGATGCCATTTTTTGCCAGGGGCTTATTTTAGAACCCCTGACAACAACGAAGTGGCCATATCAGGCCTATGCAGGCCAAAGACTCAATCAAGGTTCTATGACATCACACAATGTCTTCTCACTATACTAGTCTTCAGGGGTCTTTGAACATGGGGGGGGGGGCAGGGGGAGCCATGGCCCCAAGGGATGTCAGAATATTTTTTGGAAAAGTAGAGGTTACAATAAATCTACAAGTTATATGATGGAAAACCTAATGGTCCAAAACATCCTCAGCTCCGCCTCAGAGGTTTAGGGTCATAATCCCCACCTCTGCGGATGTTTTCTCACTTATTCTCCATCCTGTATCTTAAAGCCACATAGGGATATTACAGGTTTTATTTCATGGGGAATTTAACAGATTTCATAATTTGTTTAGCATTGGAAATATCAGGAACTCGAACCTACAAATCCCGAAATGGTACTATAGTAATAATCTATATAAAAGTCAAAAGTACAAGAATTAGGCAGCTGTCCATGTGGTTAGGATACTCGTCTTTTTTTTAAAGTATTTTCTTTTTTTTTAATATTACAAGTAAATGAAAAAGATGACTGTCAGCCGAAGCCCTATTTAAAATATCAGTATACTCTGTCTTAATTCTATTTCCAACAACATTTATATCAGCAACTCTTGTGTATTCAGATTTTAACCTGTTCCACATATGGATAGCTTTGGACCAGGAACTTCCCACGACAAGGGGTTTACTAATGTTTGGGAGAAACATTCTGTTACCATCATGCAGTCGGGTGTTGATCATTATGTCTACCACCTTTGTGCAGGCGGTATGCATAGATGAGAAGATGCATGTCTCTTCTAAAGTTCTTACACGTAACTCAGTTACTCATAGTGTGCATTTGATTTGTATTAAAAGCTGTTTTTTTTTCTAATTTAACCTTAAAAGCTATACGGAGTCCTTTGTTCTGATATAATTGTAGTTGTTTGTTTTCTCCCATGCCTCCTCTGTCCCAGACAGTCGTCTTCTAATAGGGAATTCATGTCCCTTCCACTGCACATGAATTTTTCCCATGAACATTTTGATATATAAATATATTATTTTGATAATTTTGGGATACAGTCGACCCTTCCCAGTAAACAAAACTTTATCCAACATATCAAATTGGTAGATATCAAACATTTAAACAAGGTAAAACGTTATGTCATGATTACGTTGGGTGAATGTTTAGATAGAACTTACGTGGTTTAATATGGTGCAAAGTAGAAAAAATGTTTCTATACCTCTCTTTAGATTTGTTTCATATGTGGACTTAGAATCTTCTTGTTGAGACATCAATGGTAGCAAAGGAGGTCATACTGACTTGCCAAACGAGTGCCTACTTTTACCATTGGCACCTAGGTTGGCTTGGTGGACACATAGGTTTGATTCCTGCCTTCATATTCAAAGGTAACCACAATGTGGTTTCAAATCCGGGTGTCAGGAGTTTTGAAAATGGCTATTCTCATTGGAGAAGATAGATTCAAACCTAATGTCATTTTATATTTTATAACATACTTGGCTTAGATGTATCAAGGTTTTCCTTGATACTTCCTTGCACGTAAAACCACATGAACTTGTTCTAAACATTCTAGAACATATTCAGGACATAACATTTTCAGATGATTCTACGTAGGACATCTACATCTATGTAGTTTACCTAGAGACTATGTTCACACACATGTCTGTGTATACTGGGTATACCTCCCCCTAGTGGAGACTTGCCTAACTCATTTTCACTCATAATGCACAGTGATCATGAACGAGCACAGCATTGATGTACCATTATAACAAATGAATATAAACCCTTGGATGTTATAATCTCCTTGACGATATGAACTAAATGGTCAATACAATTCGGAAATATTTAATTTAATGAGAAACAGAGGAATTACAGTAAAAATTCAAAGAAAAGTGGTATGCCTGAGACATACATGTGGAAAAACCGATTTAAGTAGACTTCATACATAATAAAAACATGTACAGCAGCATTTGTTATAAAAGTTTATTACTAAATCTATAAACAGCACCATGGCAACCAACTCTAAACACTTGACACAATTATTATTCCAACTGTA
This sequence comes from Acholoe squamosa, assembly GCA_949317995.1. Lineage (NCBI taxonomy): Eukaryota > Metazoa > Annelida > Polychaeta > Phyllodocida > Polynoidae > Acholoe > Acholoe squamosa. The sequence continues at coordinate 15,527,747 of OX439042.1, forward strand.
TTCAATTCCATCTGTCATTCTCTCCATGAGAAATATTACAATTCCAGTTAAAAAATCGGTAATTCTGTACAGAGATTATTGCATATTACAAATACACAAAAAGCCAATTTATACCAGCCAGACCAATTACTGGCCAACATTAATGTTTCACTTATTATACCACTAATTATATTTAAGAATGATCAGGAGATCGAAATTGCATTTCAAGATTATTTCTAGTCAAAATAAAACAATGAAAGGGATTATTAATTGATTAAAATGGATTTCATAAGTTAACCAATAACGAACACACTAAAAGCATTAACAGTGATACAATGAGACAAGACATAAATAGTACTCATAAAGACAGCATTTAAGTTGCACTGCTTAAGCCGACTGCAGATGGGCCCAACTCGATCCGTCGACTGTCACGATTGGCAACATCTGCATGCAGGTCAGATCGAGCCTCACAAAATCAAACATGTCTGATCGGCCAGACTACTGACTGTTTTGGCCCCATCTGCGATCGCCTTTAAAGGATTATAACACCTTGAAGTCTTGAATTACATTAATGCTTGGACTTCTAGTGCCTTCAAGAAGAAACTTCAATGTGTAATATCCATCCTTTGAGGTCGATAGTTCGTGTTAGTTGATGACATTTTCAGCAATCCTGCATCACGGCAACAAAGGGGGTTAAAGTAATGCTGACATAATAGAAGAGGGTTAAGTGGACACAAGACAATTTAATTAGCATTAGACAGAGGACTTAAAGACAAGTGTTATTATTAAAGCTATGGCATCACCTTGGTATCAACTTTGATAGAAAAACGACAGAGAACATTTAAAAGGTATCCTTAGTTCGTAGTATCCAGAATATACCATCAATGGCACTATAACAGTCTTATCCATGTCAGTACTTAACTTATTATATAGCTCATGTTTATAGAATATGCACCTCAGAGTACATATTGAAGTAAATCACATGTAGTTCATAAACTGCCAAATACCAATATTGTACTTAATTCTAGAATTGCAAAGGCTACCAAAGGAGAGCTTTTCTGATTCCTATCAAATTTGAACGATGATGAACATGATAGGTCTGTAACAAGTATTCAACTTGACAATCTTTGATGAGTGTTATAATCCAACTGGAACAATGGAAATACTTATTTATATGTGTGTGAAAATAAAAGTTCATATACTTATCATTTCAATTCGAACAAGACTGTAGGTCATTAAACATATTTCACAATGCATAGAGTTCATCTATAGCATCGGAAACCCACCTTTAAAAGGTGTTCATTTTGTCCAGGTATTTAATTTAAAGATTACAATTCATTACATTGAAATACAAATTATTACCATGATTATTCAAGTTTGACACAACCAATATTGGCAACAAAATAACAAACAGAAAACAGACTCAAGCATCCCTAAAGAGACGATAACAGAGCAAACGAAACAAGGGATTTGTTAAATAAAACCAAAATATACACACTTCATGTACACATTATTATGCAGATCAGGTTCAATACATTATTGCACCTTTGGCACATCCAATCATACAGTGTTAGAGAGTAGTACTTCTACCCAGGGCAAGCTTGTTGACACAATTTACCGAAAATAGATTCCATTAGAAATACCTCAGGCAGTGAAAGTCTGTATACAAGTTCAGAAAACGATTGTATATGAGTTCAGAAAAAGAGTTATTATTTGAAACCAAGCACTACACTTATATATGTATATATCTAGGCTGTAAGTTGACTGAATAATGATGCAGTTTCGAAAGGAGGCGTTACACCCAGTATATTGCATTACATGTGTATGATAATACTTTTCTGTTGACACATTTCATTAGCATTCCTACCAAGAAGTAGAATTTCTATGAGTCTGTTGCAAGATCTCATATCGGTATACAAAATGTATGTTCATATCTTCGACTAAATGCTAGATTTCCATCGATCTACACAACGTTGATATTATACCCTGATATATGGTTTTACAACATTTCTAATGCTTAAAGCATAACCTATCATTACAACATTTATTTTGATTATGTTGTGATATCTAATCTCTTTGTGAAGCTGATTATATCAGTTCATTATCATTTTCTCGGGTAATCTGAGGCAGTAATTTACACAAAATAAATAAAACCCAAGAAATAATGTGCATAATTCCTGATAATCGATACTTCCACCGAACTCAAGAGCTGCCTGGTGGACTGTGTCGAATACCTTTATCTCATCTTCACTCCCTTATCTTATGTGCAGGCATGATTAAATCTTGAAGAAATACCACAAAAGCAGAGCAACACTAACCTGGCATGTTAACTCATAACTCAAGACTTAAGTCATAAGAAAGATGCAAATTAATATATAAACTTGGTACCACAAAACGCCTGTATAAGTGGAATGAAAATACTTTTTTTCTGTTTGACAGAAATTGTATTCAGACATAAAGATTCTACATTTACGAATCTTTACAAAAATTTACACCTGCGAAAACCCAGAGGACACTTCTGCTGTACAAATCTCTAATTCTATACCTGGAAGCCACATAGACCGGCCTAAACAAGAAGCCTTTTGACATACTTGAAGAATTTATTCCTCACTTAGCAGCCTCCTAATACATTCATTCTTCCTGTGGCAAGTGTTTTACTTCCACATTTTTAGCCACTATTATTAATGTCGTGATAGTGATTATAACAATCCTTTCTCAGCAGCAGTCTAATACATCCACTTTTTCTATGGCAATTAATTTGGCCATTATTATCTAATGTTATTTTAATAGTATCGGCGAGCCCTCGTGCATCTCATGCCACATTTTTGCATGTATCAGCCTCGTGGTGTCATGATACTGCATACATGTATGCTGCCATGGCGAGTAACTCGCCATGACTACATTCAAGCATCATGTTCACATCACATCATGTGGCCCTGAAAGGGGGTTATCAGTACAGCTAAGCATTATCAAGCTTTTGCAGGGCTATATGCTCAGATAACACTGGAGCAATCTAATACTTATCAACTGTTATTTCTATCATATTACCATAATCACAACTAAATGTAGTATCAAAAATTCATGTGCAGTTATAAAAGTTCACAGCGGAACCTGTTATGGTTGAGGTAGTTCTACAGATTTATAAAACCATCTACTTGGCCAAATTGAAAACCAGGCCTACTGAGAACTATACAAACATCAAGGCGCTATTTAATACTTAGAGTTGAATTTGGCTTTGCCTTCTCGCTACAGCATTACTGGCATGATCAGGTTTAGAACTATTACAAAAGAGCATTGTACAAAATACAATGTTAATCTTACCATTCAAATATTTATAAAAGTGGCATTTTCTTTTTTATCTCATGAACATGAACATTTTATGTACGAAATCGGTTACACATCATGCCGTTTTTAATTTGAAAATAATCTCACAATTAGTCCTGGAAATGTTAGATTAGAAAGCAGGAACCATTTTTATTTAATTCTTTTCTTTCTCATTTGCAGCTCTTGGACTATATATCTCATTTGGTTGTTTGTATCACGGGGCCCAGATGAATATTTCAGGCTCCTTAACACCGCGGGCCTATCCCTTAAGGCAGGCAGGCTGGTAAACAGACACCTTTATCTGGGCCAGGAACCGAGTTAATTAAAGGGACCTAAGGCTTGAATAGACATTCCTACTACTGTAGTTTTTGTCAGACCTTGATTTATAAGGTGGTGGCTCATGTTAAATATACCTAGACTGAACCTTAGTACTTTATTATACAGGCTTACGTCCTAATATGTGCAATCAGAGCCTGCTATATCTAGGTTTTCTAGTATAATATATTATTGTATAGGTCTTTGGGAAATCCAGGACTTCCACCCCTGTGAATAAGGACGCCGACCTCTTTCTTAGCACAAAAAAATCAAAAGAGGCAGAGCCATCAATTTTTCTAGCCATATATAAACGACTGTGTGGCACTGAGCATGAAGTACTGTTTTAGTGTATAGGGTGAATCATCAAAAGTGCTCTAAGCGAATGTGTTATTTTCAAAGGTGAAACATTAAGTTTCATTGAGCACATTTTTTGGAGATAGTTAAAGAGGTTGATGGCTTATCTATACCACTAGAAAAAGTGCATGGCTCATAATTTATTTCTAGAGTAATTGCTTTTCGTGCCTAAAAGAACATAGGTAGGCCTCAATTACACCCTACTGGCATTACGCAGGGTAATTAAGTAATTAGGACATAGAGTGTGGTCTCTATTTGCTTGAGCTATTTTGTGTTGGTAGCTGTTTTACATTACATAGCACGTGATTGATACCAGGCAAATTGCCTCTATTACATGTCTTTTCCATATATAAAACTTTTATAACAATGACAGCGTGAGGTATTTTCATATATTTAAAGTCTCTGTTGTGAAGCTGTGTATACATGGATGATCCTTGAATATTTGGTTGACGCTATGCCCACAATGGTATATCTCCTGATACAATCAATGATGTACCTTCTGATCAATCCATGCTGAGGTTAGTACAGCACGGTGTGGTTTAAGATAAAGATAATGACCACTAGTCTGACTCATTAAGGTGTAGAGAAGTGAGGGTGACAGCGGCACGTGTTGGATATACCCCGATCATGCCATCCTCCAGGAGGCCGACCGACCATCCCGGGCGATCAGGGATCTGTAATTAATAATAATGATGAAGATCAGATAATATTGTTTTGTCTTATAACTGCCCTAATTACTAGTAGTTGGTGTGTAAAAATACAATGATTATTGTCTGTGATATCTTTGTATGATAAAAATTCATGTTAAATTACTGGAAGAAGACCCTATCAGGATATCCCAACCAGGCCTTGGGAAATTGTGCCTGACATACGAGATGGATTAAGTGCGTGCATGAACATCTTTAAAACGTGAAGGACGGGAAAGTGCCCTAATACCAATAATAGATGCTTTGTATCATGTCTGCCATACAGGGTGCACTAGCACAGTATTAGTGAATTATTGTGATGCTGAATGGGATGGGAGCCTTGTCGCATCATGTGGTATTTTTTTTTTCAAACATCATTTAGTATAGAGGATAAAGGAAGTATTCAAATTAAAAACTACATCGATTCAAAACTGACAGGGATGTAAGTCAGGCATGGGCAAAAATCAGGAAGCCATACATTTACTTGATATAAAAGCCTTCTATTTTACTAAACATCCCTCCTTACCACTCGTATAAGGAAAGTACATGGAATTCAAAATTTTCAGAAATCAGGAAATCCTGATAAATCCTAAAGACTTACATCCCTGAACTGATTGCTGCCCTTGTACACAGGCAAGGTAGAAAAGAAGAGCATTAAGATCCTGAAAAAATGCCATTAACCGAAAGAAAAAGAAATGAATAGACTTAAGATGTCCCATTACCACTCGAAATGAAGAATATTATGGCTATATAAACTGCCAGTACACTGATTCTATAGCTTCTCTTATCATCTTGAGTTAGTGGCTAAGTATCGTATGTTACTATAATCTCCCGCGTATAACACATGTCTTAAGACCTCATGTGCTGTATAAAACCTTCCGAAAGATGGAGTACATCTTATGGTGTCGTATATTTACTATAGAACAGTACTAAATAACAAAATCATGCCCCAGATGCGCCTTATAACTTTTCCTTCAACTCATGGTGCGCTTTATACGCGAGATACGTCTTATACACGGGAGATTACAGTACTTATCTTTTACAAACATTATATCATACAGCAATGTGGCACAAATATGACACGAATGGTTAAATTGATAATGATATACAGGCTATATATGTGAGTTACTATGGAAAGCATAGGGGCTGATAAACTGAGAGAGAGATATTAATGAGAAGTGCTTAGAAATAAATCTTTAGAGCTGAGATGTATGCAGGTACACTAAAGCAGAGGCAGGACATACTCCTACAACCCCGCTCTTTCTAGAAATCTCTTAATGTTACGGACTAAAAGGCAAAACCACACAAGCATACAGAGTGAATATTCACCACCACCATGAAATAAAACTGGGTGCAGAGAAGAGGCGGTGTGGATCTATGAGATAACTTACCGCTAACCGCATTCATTCAGATCCACACTATATCCCCGGACGGGCGGGGAGGCTCTGACGCATTGGTGGATATACTACGTGTCTGGTTAAGAGGTAAAGCAGACCAGAGGATTAGTCAGCTCTGGGGACTCCAGTAAAGCATCTTATTGTTGGTGTCTTGAAGTGGGGGAATGACACCGGAGGATTTATGTGTATTCATGTGTATGCAATTGAAAACACCCCCCTATTTGATAGAGGAAGTTGAATTACAGGCACAATTTTGCTTGGTCTATTCCTTATGTCTTTAGACAGAACCGTAGTAATAAACTGTTTTATAACATCTTGAAGGTGTGATAGACCTTATGCAATTTTCTCCAGTCATTCAAAAGTGCACATCTCAGTTTTGGCTCATTTACTTAACAGTTTAGGGCAAAATTTGAGGCATTTTTTTTTTAAACAGCCAATGGCAGCCATGCAAACATGCACTTAGGGACTAGATTGTAGTTGGTCAATGATTTGGGTTTGTACAGATTAAAGCAGTTTGAGAAGTTCAAATTGACAAGGTAATCAAATTGAGGATATGTAATACAACACACTATAATAGGTAATATGCAGGGATGTAAGTCAGACTGTTTGAAAATTTCTGAAGACACATTTAGAAATCCTGCATTTAGTGTAAAATATTATCAAAACTTTGATGCAAGAAAGGTAATATGGTCAAATCTATTAGAAACATCTGGTTCAAAAAATTTCTGAAATCAGACAAAATTCTGAAAACTTACATCCCTGAATATGGTATTGGATCTACTTGCACTTTTGATTAAGGAACTGATTGCTTAGCATCCATAAAATGTCTGAATGAATTGAAACATGTCTTTTGCGAAATATAACTCTTAAAGATTCATGAACCTTTAAATTTATGATAACTTTCAGAAATCTAATAAGGTGTTATTGAACAAAGAACACTGTTAGACTTATCCTTACCATGCTCACCTCCCCTATATCTCTGATGACTGTGTCTTCCTCGAACGACAGTTCGCCCTTCTCGGAGGCCAGGTAGGACTCTGTAGACCGGCGAATCTTGTCTTTGCGAGGAGGTTTCACAGGTCTTTCAGCCCTATACATAAGGAGACATGCATTAAACTTAACTATTGCAGAAAGCATAGAGCAGTGCTTTAACAGTTCAAGAAGGTCTTGTGATACATATGCAGGCATTTTAAGGCTGCGGAATGAGATGGTAGCACGGCTGGCTCAATAGTGGTTGAAGCTTTTAACAGTGACATCAATCTGTGCATAGGAGTTTTGAAATCCAACCACAGGAATGGCAGAATAATGCTTAAGGAACAAACTTTAGCATTGGCATGGAGGGTATTATAGAAGGCACCAATATGGCTCATTTTCGCATCTTGGTGAAAGCTCCCACTGTAAGTCATTATGGGTATTATGGTTACAAAGTGACTGTGAGCTACCTAAGTGTGTTCTCAATTTAGCTACATATTTTAAGATCAGTATATGAAACTTGGTCTTACAATGGCCTAATTATTAAATATGTCAGTTTTCAAAATCATTCCTATCATATAACTGACAAGTAGTATCATACTGTAATGCCCTTTACATACCTGTTAGCATGTTGTACATCACCATTTTGACCTGACGGAAACTTCTTCACAGGACTTCCAGGTGACACAGCTGGCGGAGGGGGTCTCTGTGGCACAGACTTCCTGCTTGGACTGGTTGGAGGACTGGACCATCGTTTTGTCGGCCCAGTTACTGTGGCCTCCTGTCTACCTAATGTTAAACTCCTTGGTACATCATAGTGTAAGTTCCTTGGCATATCATAGTGCCCAATGTTCCTGATAGGATCATCATCATCCTCCATCATTAAGCTTGGTGTGGCTGTCGTGGGAAGTGTTTGTGATTTTGCTTTATGTTGCGCTCTGGCTTGTGGCGCAACACCTTGGTGTGTGGCCTCATTTAGACTGGACCTTTTCCCACCTCCGACCTGTTTTTTATATTTTCTGAAAGAGTCCCTTGGGCCAGCATTGATCCTCTTTGAGTGGCCTGTCATAGAAATGACTTGAAAGTTGGACTCAGGACCATCAACCTCATCAAAGTCTGTACTCTCAGTGAGGTGGGATGATACGAGGTATCGAGGATCAGAGGTAGCTTTCACCTTGGTATTTGTACGAGCGCCTACCTTATTTACCGTAAATGTGACATCTGCAGGTGCACTCTGTACACTCTCATGTAAGTCAACATAACCACCAAGACTACCTTTTGTGGCAAAACTTGATTTCTGACTGTCCACACTGTTGTTCATAGTCTCTGGCCTCTGAGACTTTGCACGGTCTGACAATGGCTGCATGATAATTTCAGCGCTGGTTTGTGAGCAATCCAAACCATTCAGTTCAATCCATTGATCACCGCATTGGTTATGACCAGAAGAATGCTTTTGGTCGGGATGAAGTCCATCACCATGAGCCCCAACCCTGCCTGGAGGGGGGCCTGGGGGACGAGGTGGAGGTGGCATCTTGGGTCTCGGTGGGGGAGGAGCTGAAGGTCTATGAGACCGCCTTCTGCCTTTCATTGGTTGAAGATCTGGGGACAATTCTTCTTGTACAGGAGCACCGACAGAGCTCTGGCGATACACAGCCCCAGAGGAGTGGTGAACAGTTGGTGTACTTGTTAACGAAACCGACTGCCTCAATGGCGGCCTATTTTCAGGCTTTTGACTGGGATGGGGAACAGACATTGGGGTATTGGAAATAGGCCTTGGCCTAGGCGGTGGGGTTTTGTTTGGTCTTTTTACACCAGAATGGCTAGATTGAGTGGTTACTGTATTTGCACTCGATGGTTGTGCTTCAACTGAAGGGAGTCTTTGTCTTTGAGCAGTATGGCCCCTACCAGAATGGTCATTAGATCTGCCTTCAGGAGTGTTTGATCTAATGGAACCATTACTAGCTTGGCTAACCGGTCTGGAATTCGGCCGACTTGGAACACACTTTTGATTATCACCATTTGGAGGGATACTTCTTTTGTCTACAATGTCTTCATAGCTACCTCCATGTGGACTTTTGTATATCATGGTTGGTTTGTTCTTTAATATACCTGGAGAATCATTGTGAGGAGGGTCTATTATAGCAATCGCCTCAGCTTTCTTGGCCTCAGGTGATTTCTCAACAATAGGCTCCTGGAATGACACCCTTAGTTCTTGAGAAGCAGCTATGCGCATAGGATCTGAGGTCTGTTGGAGAATTGGCGCACTTATCTCCAGACGCCTATGTTCTGGCGCTGGCGGGGCTGTGCGTTTACCCATACTACCACCCCTCCGAACCTGAGGCAAGATTTTCTTGGGTATTTTCACAAACTTTGGTTTACCAAATCGTTTTGCAAGTTTAGAGCGGAAGCGTTCAGGCTCAGACTCGTCATTGCTACTGATACCAAAATCAGAACCACCAAATCCAACAGGCGGTTTAACCAAAGGCCGGGGAGGAGAAGCCTCGATTTCACTACTAGTGGTAGCATCACTTTCATAACCTGTAGCATGTGGTCTACCACTGGGACCTGGTCTTACTTGCACAAAAGTCTTAACCTCCACAGGTTTATTAACTGTATCTTGTTGAGTATCTACAACTGGTATTGTGCCATTGGCCTTAACCAAACCAGATTCTTGCTTCTGTCTCTCTACTTTATTCATACCATGTTCAGGCACAGGTTGCAGATATTCATCACTACTTGATCTACTGTTGTTGTCCTTGGAGGTTACTCTGGTTGGTAATATCACGTGCTGAGGTGAAGAAAGTGGTGATTCCTCCTGATGGGAGGCTTTCTCTTTCTCCAGCTGCTCACGCTGTTCACGTAGCTTCCGTTCGAGCTCCTCCAGTTCCTCGTCGGTCGGTGGAGGGCAGGTGGGCAGTGGTGGGGGTACATCATCGTCTTCAGGTACAACTGGTGTTTTCACAAGTGTTTGATCTTTGGCATCATCTGTTTGAAAAATAAGGTTTATAGTTTTGTCAGAAGAGTTATGGGCCATGACAGGACATGATTAAGGAAGTGAACTGAATATGGATTCAGTAATTATATCTTCTACTGATTGCTTACTTTCTGATCTAGGCTACTGTAGTCCTTTAGCATATATTAACTACACAATGGCATATAAAGTGTCCCGGGCTTCCCTAGCCCACTTAAAAGGGTCTACTTCTCATCTTTCCTCTCCCCTCAGGATGTGTGTGGTGCACATATGCGCGGGCACTGACACATTCCTCTGTGAAATTGTGTAATGTCGTTCTCGCCATGAATATGACCTTAGCTGTCGAAATGGCGTTAAACATCTATTACTCACTCACTATAAAGTGTCCAATTGCATGCAATTGCTCAAGGAAGCATATGTACTAAATCTTGCATGTATATATATGTAACCACTAGATCTATATGGGTAGGGAAATTGATAAGTACTGGTGTGCTGAAATGCACTTACTTATTGCCTGAGCTAAGACACTGGCGAAAGGTGATAAGGCGGTAGCTGCTGGAGTGTTTGGTGTACTGCTTAGTGTGCTCATCTGTAAAGGAAATGGGTACTTATTACACAGTGAGTAAAAGGAACATCTATATCACTTAAGCCAGACAAACAATGAGATAGCAATTACAATATAGGTATTACAATAGAGGGAGTCAATCCAACAAGAGTTTGGGGATTGATACTGTTTTACTCATTAAGGTCCCCTCCATCACATCAGAGTAACAGACCTTTAGAGTCAGCATGATGAATGCGGTATTAGCAGATGTCTCACCGGGGCTGCATTGCATCGTGCTAATTTCTCTCCCTACCCACTAAAATACAAGTCTGGTATGGAAGTGACTGAGCAGGAAAATTCCTGAAATGCTAAATAAGAGCCTCTTAAATATATCCTTTGTATAAGAATGTAAAGGTCTTTGCAGCTTGAAAATTGCTCAAATCAGGGAAAACCCTAAGATTTCAATCCCTGACAATTCACTTTGATATAGAAAATAGGTCCAAGATTTTTGTGAATATAGACATACCTCAACATAACTTCCAGGGAACCATCCCTCCTGTTGCATACACAGGCCCTTCCACCAACCATTGTCGTGCATCTCCAGAACTGCCACCTTGTCACCGACACGGAGCGGCAGGTCACCGTCTTGTTGGGGCTCGTAATCGTAAATTGCCACATACTCTAGAACCAGGAATAAATGGAATGTAAATCAAGAGCTACATATTGAATCAGCAGGGAATAATTAAATGTCAATTCATATCATAAGATGTCAATTATAGTGAAATCTTGAGAGAAGTAGGATTCTGTAAATCTGAGTTTAGAATTTTGAGGTTTTCTTCTAGGAAAATGTTCCAATTTACTATGGAAAATATCAGGGAAAAGAGGGACTTCTTCAAAATAGCCAGGGTGGCATCTCTGGCAAAATATTTGCAATAGGAAAAAAAGATATTGTTTGTATGAAGATGTAAGAAAAGTTGACTGCAAGGCATAGATAGCAACCTAGTTTCAATTTATCTGTCATAAAAAAGTTCACTTCTATGGATTTTGTGTTACTGTTGAATACCTACCAATAGCAGTAATATCTCCCTCTATATCATTATCAAATTCGTTAATGTCCCAGTCTTCTGAATCCGGCGTTTCAGGTGACCGGTGTCGGGTTTGTGCTTCTTGATGTGATGGCGAATGTGGATCCTTCTGTACAGATTGCAATAGTGCAAAACCATTTAGCATAATTTCTTTTTCTAACCTAATTCCTCACATTGTTTTTAGCATAACTCTACCTTTGCTTACACAGATTCTGTTGCTATCTTTACCTTTAAAATACAAGATGTCTAACAAAGCCCTATCTTTAAATACATAATTTGTTATTATTCGGCCGACCCTAGATTTAACACACAACATTTGTTAAGAGAAAAAAAAGACAAAAAAAAAAAAAAAATAGCAACTAGCCAGATTCTTTATACACCACTTGTGGCAAGCAAGCATATTACATTCAAATGCTAAATACACACCAGGACAGGGATGTGATTTGAAAATCGCCCAAATACAGGAAGATTTTTTCAAGTCCGAATATAGAGTATTCCATGCCACAAAATAGACTTGGAAAAGGATCTTTGTGAATATAATGGGGGGTATGGGGGGCATTCCCCCAGGAGCCCAAGAAGTTTTTGAATATCTAGAGGCCAAATGGTGCAAACTGGTGCAGTTGTTTAGTACCACCCCCCCCCCCCCCAAAGTAAAATATTTTCTCAATGGATTTGGACGAAGGTCGACTTTTTGGCTCCCAATTAGAGGAATTTCATGTTGATCTTTACTCCTGTATTCATCTAAGACCGAACTAAAATGTAAAAAAGAAAAACATGAATAAAAGTGGATGACCTTTTAATAAAAAAAAAAAAAAACCAAAAAAAAACCAAAAAAAACTCCAATTGGAGGAGAAATCACATCCCTGCAGGAGCAATTGACATACACTGCATGTATGTGTGCACATTCAATTGACCGCCAAAAATTGACATTTCCTTGCATTACATTGAAGCCCACAATAAATCAAATAGTGAGGAATACTTATTCAGTATGTACACTCATGCAGGGTTGCCAACTCTCATGCATTGGCACACACTCCAGTAGAGGGTGGCGCTGTAAACAGTACGGCCAATTGCGTGAGAGTTGGCAACCCTGCACATGTTCACTAGATTACATCAGCATAATCTTTCGGGTTTATTTTGAACACCTAGTACCCACCTGTGATACATATAGGAGGGGTACAAGGCCTTCCTCCCCTGACGTATTCCTAACCCGGACCCAGTCGTTGGATATGTTGGAGACATGTAGCAGCAGTTCGTCAGCTCTGATTGGCAGTTCATCAGGTTGGCGGGGTACGTAGGAATACAGTGCTCGGTAACTTACATCAGCTGAATCACTCACAGGCTCTACGGGAGGCTCTAGAAATGCATATGTTGTACTATTTTTTTTTTTTTTTTTTTTTATCAAGATATGGTATTCTCTTCAGCATTAAAACCACTTACAACAGATAAGGTAATTGGAACTAGTCTACATGTCATTTTATTCTTTTTTTGACAAAGCTATGCTACAATTTTAAATTGCTATATTTTCCTTAAAGGGCTAAAAAAATGGTTATACTTGATAGATCTTAGACCAATTAGATAATTCCCTCATTTATTGAAGAATTCTTAGGGTGAAACTGGTATCAATCTGAGCACTCTTTTCAAATCATATCTTCCACTACTCCGTAGACACTCTGAGGGAACCTCAGAGACCAAGTGTGTCTGTTGTAGTCTGTTTGGTCAGCCAATCTGGCAGAGTGGCCATTTCTCACAGAAGTACTTACTGTCAGGTCCAATGCTTCCACCAACACTTCCCTCAATGTATATCCAAAGATTCACAATACACAAAGCACTTGAAATACTTGTGATAATTAATAATCCAGGCGATTTTCAAATCTCCCTCCCTAACTCCAAATCATTGTCGGCCATCTTGAAGCCAGGTGTAGCCACCTAGTGCAAAAAAGACTACACTATTCTTGGTTGGTTAGCCCTATGTTTTTAGGCTGCAGGACACTAATTATTTTCTCACTGTTCACTGGGCGAAAATAAAATATTTGTGCGAATTTCTGGGCTTAGCCACTGTTATTTTCATGTAGGCACACATTTTTCCCATTAATTTAGGGCCATGAGATGTGGTACAATGTAATTAACTTTTCTGCTATCGTCCGTAGAGTGCGGACATACCCAGATTTGGGGGTTTTGCAGTGAATGATTACAATAAATTCTGTAATTGAAAAGAGTGCACCCCCCTCAACTTACCCTCAAATATCAGCCTAAATAACACTCAAATCGATTAATATACATCCTAAGGATTAATTTGATGCCTGGTTTGCCTACCCACTGTCAGATTTTAGACCAATAATCATTGTACAACACCCTTCAGTGCGGACCTACAAAGTGTCTCCTGCTGCCACCTCCCGTCAATTGGTGTTCTGCAACCTAAAGGCCTGGGTTGGAATCTTGGTGGTCGATGAAATAACTTGGAAAGCTTATATTCACTGGCCCAGTAATGTCTTATCCAGAATCTTTTACTTTTATGCCCCTCACGCCCCTCAAATCTCTCTGAGAATCAATTCCCAGAGCGGGTATCAGTCTGTGCGCTCTCCGTAGATTTCATCGATTTCTAGCATTGACATGGAGGTATGGTCCTTTCCCATAGAAAAAATGGTCACAGGGCCAAGAAACTTGACATGCTGATAGCCAAGGGGCACCACCTGAGGTGCTGAGTGTTATTCTCTTTCTAGGTGCTATAATTCACAGAAATATCTGGCTAAAATGTATGAAAAACCCTCAGAAATATAATGTTATAAAGGAATAAATTCAACAAAATGCATCTTAACTCCATGTGTAATGGCTTAGATGGCCCTATTTACACATTATTCAAGCTCCCCCATGTGAGGACGAAAAAATAAACCAAATATGGTGAATACAAGGACATTTTATTAAGTGTCAGTAGACATTCATTGGCTGCATAGCTCAGGGAGAGAAAAATGATGTTTTCCCCCGATGCATGAAAAGGCCTCCCATAGAGCACTGAGAACGATAGAAATAGATGGAAACAGCTGAGAATGTAAAATTTAGGTCATTCTGACCCTGAAAACCATAATTTTGGTTACCTGGCACCCCCAAGAGAGAAGTATCAGGCTTGCAGATTGACACCAGAATATTTCTCATAAACCTCTCCAAGGCCGAAACTCCGCTACTACGATTTTCAGTGATTTCTTATTAATTTTATTGATTCCCTTGCCCTTTCTCACCATAACATTGTCAAACTGACTTACCCTAAGCAAAATAAACACATTTTAGCGAAATTTGACAAACTTGGTAGAAGGCCCTATATAGCCTGTAGAAGAGCAGGTTAACACCAGGTAGCACCCCAGGATGTTGACAATGGAGGCCATTGAGGTAGTGATATCTAAGCTCAAAATAAACATGTCAGATTTATTGGATATATCTCATGTTTCAGTCAATATAAGCTGATGTACATGAAAACTACATGTTTGTGAATAGGAGGGACAATTTCCAGGAACTGACAGTGAGTACTTAGTTCAGACTAGCCATGTGTTTGTGCCACTATAGACTTGTATACATCTTGGATCCTGCCTGTGAGCAGGCAGGTATTTCGGCCTAATCTTCCACATACAGATCGAGTACCAGCACATAAGGCATATCACTATTATCAGACCCCTAAAGCAGCTGATAACTTCCAGGATAAACTAGGATACAGCCCATACGTGGGGTTTAAACTGATATAAACTAGAGTAAGTGTATTGGCTGTGAATTGATTAAATAGCTGTAGACATTGTAGAGCAATCATTGGGTACAGACAAGTTGCTCTCAGTTAAGTCGGCCTAAGTAGACCTTCCAAGTAACATTCAATTATATCATTAGGTCAAGGAGGTGTGAAGAGCTTAGCAGGGAAATACATAATGTTCGTGTGGTAGCAGTCTAGATCTACTACACATTGCAGCCTTCTACTGAAAAATATAGGACAGCATTTTGCAATGCAAGTAACTCGAAAGGGCACATAATCTCTTCTTTTAGGCCCCTTCTGATACTAACCTCATGTTTTCTTCGAGCATTATCACTGTCAATGGTTAAGCCTATGAAGAATGCATCCATTATCGCTCGTATGTTTCATTAGCGAATAACTCCTCTCTTGGCGAGTTAAGCATTGCAAAACAGCAGCAGGTCTTGAATAAGGATCCATATTAACCATACAAACGCATGAGACAGTGTAATTCTCCTCCATTTTGTTATAATCCAGCAGTTTCGATGGCACCGTGATTTGATCGTCTCGCTGTCCGCCATTTTGGATTTGATTTTCTGTGCGCATGAGGACCCCTCCTTGCCGGAAGTAGCATTTTTGAAGGAGAAATGATATATTCTTTCGATTTAACTTGAAATTAATGACTTTTTTTAATATAATCCATGCATCTTTGGCAATATCAATTGAATTGAATCGAATATATCCTATCTTTTTACTTTTATAGCCCAACAAGTCGATCGTCTCTCTGTCTGCCATTTTGGATTTTGGTTCTATCTGCGCATGCCCGACCCAATTTTCATGGGGATTTGGGTCAATTTGCACCACCACGGCTTTGTGATGCGAATTAACGACAGGGCGAACACGTAATTTTTTTTATCTTTTTAGTTAAACATATTGATTCAAATCATATCCTCTTGCCATACTTTATCATATTTCTATGTTATAACACTGAATAATTTAAAAAAATATTATTAACAACCATTTTTACGACATTGGAGACGCGCAGACGGATCGAATGATGGCAAATTAATCAACATTCATCAATTATTTGCACCACTCCGGACCAAAAACGCTGGAACTTTGATGAAATTCGCACCTCTTATGGGATTTAACCGGAAAAGCTTCTTACCCCCGGTACTTTTTCTCTGTTAAGAGGCACTGAATCCTTCCATTTTTACCCCGGCTCTTATAACTCTTTCGAGTTAACAACATCTGATTTACTACAAAATAAAGGGATTTGACCTGTTTCAAAGACAAAGGGGGCAAGGTAGTATGACATAGATTTACTGGGACAAGTTTGAGAAACAGGCATTTGCTAGTTAAGAAGTACAGTCTACTTAATTATTGTGCATGAGTAAAATGGTAGGCAATGTATAGAAGATAACTCTGGCTGGGGTAGGGGCCCCAGCCAGAGTCTCTCAGGGCTAAGCAAAGCCATGAACTGAGGATTCGCTTATACATGGGTGCGGCTTATATGCTGGGTTCTACAGTATATGATCCTTCTACCAGTCACCTACCTGGGTCCTCCTGCTCTTTGGTAGCAGCCTCCCTATTAATACAGTCTTGGAGGATCTTATCAAAGTCGTGATGCACAACCTCCATTTCCTCCTGGGCGGCCTCCTCCTCCTTCTCCGCCTCATGGCGCTCGGCCTGACAGTTAATGTACATATCCTCCTCGTCCTCCACCCGCTGGATCTCCTCCTCACGGTTTATGTAGGTGTCCTCTACTATAGGGCCTCCATCTGCCTCCTCCAGGGACTGCTGCTGCTGCTGCACCCCCTCCTCCTGGTCCTGTTGGGGGCTGGGGGTGGAGGAGGCATGGGAGCCTGCTGCTGAGTGCCTCTTGGTGTAGTAAGAGTCGTCCTCACCAAAGGATTCAGCCAGGGGGATGGGCTGGAGGCTGCTTTCCAGGGGCTCTAGTTTGTAGTAGTCCTTGTTGATAGGGGTGGATACCTGATGGTATGAAGGGAATGAGTGGTTATTTAGTAGGTGTCAATTGGCAGTATACATAAGCCTTATGTCAAGTGTATGTTAGTTTGCTAAGAGTAATCCAATGATGTTGGCCAACCTTTCACAGAAAATAAAGCAAAATCTACGACAAAACTACGTTATTTGGCATCTCAGGTATATATCAAGCAGAGTATATCCCCTTGTGCACATAGTACATGTCTATATGTATGTTTATGGCAGAGTTCACCAATGGGAAAAAGGTCAGATGACCACATTTACTGTTTACTGACCTGAGGTAGACTGCCTTAGGCTTAAACTAATTCAACTGTGGTAAACTTTCGTTTTCCACATTCATCTCTAATATTTTTATTCAATGAAAAAAAAACAAAAAAACATTGCATCTGGAACACTGCCTCAGTCGGTTATAGTGATACTGCTGGACGATAATATATCCCTAGGAATATGTAGGCTACAATGGTTATTATGAGAGAAAAAAAAGAAAAACATTGTTTATTGGCTTGCCATCTGGTGTTTTCTTGATATTTAACATCATTTCCCTCTGTTACTGTTCTTCTATTTTTGCCTATGCCTTTTTGGTCTATCAGTAATAAAGCTACCGGGTATTATGTATTCCACTTTGAAAAGCCCAATGGTTTCCATGATATCCTAAGTATTTTGGGGAATGCTAATGCATGTGGAGTCCAATGACAAGGATTTAAGTGTTCAACCATCAAGTCGGCATTAGAGCGTCATTATGCTGACTTTCCCCATAACTGTTCACAGATGAGTCGTATTATTTAGTCATCATGTCAGTCTAAAGTATGTTTAAAGGGAATTGAAATGAGGAATTCACAATATGGCAAGCATGTTCTAAACCAACATCACTTATGTGTAATATTTGGCAGCGGTTTGTGCCTCGCCTATAACTTTCTTTCAATGAGGTATAAACTTGTCAGGTAAAGCACTAAATGCAGTAAAAGTTACTAACTGAAATACAGGAATGGGATAAAAAAAGATATATAATTCATGTATGTATGTCTAACATGAAAATTACATTATTCTATATCATGCTTTTCAGCAAGCATAATGCATCACAAAATACACATCAAGCAATGACTGGAGTACAAGATATCAACTTAAAGAAGCATGGCTAGCACTAGGCTACTCGATCCTCAATAGGGTCGTGTTACAAGGGTGCATCCATTGTGTAGCGCTTACATGATGGAGGGTTAGAGTTTGTAGTTTAACCCTTTAAAGGCCGCATTGTGCATCAATGAACTATGCCCATTTGTCGCCATGATGCATAGATGGAGCCCTGGTTGGGGAACTCGCCATATACATCATACCGACCATATGGGGTAGATACATGCAGAGGTGTATGATGTACAGATGCAGTGCTGGCGAGTAACTCACCAGGGCTGCATTGATGCATCATGACAGATGAACATGACCCTGGGGGAAACATGAGGCATTTAAAGGGTTAACAGACAAACCACAATTACATTGTAGAGGCATTGAGCTGTGTACAAAGGTTTTAAAAGCAAAGTAGACTTCAAACACAGAGCAGGAGAGTTAAAAGCTGGGCAATTACCAAACCCCTGTAAGCATTCCCTATATGCTGTTTGTGCATTATACTGTAGAAACATCCTGAACTCTCGATATGTACAGTCCTTGTGAAATAGTGTACACTAATGGACTTTTATGTGAAAAGTCTATCCTATTTGCTTGTTTATAGGGCTCTCAAATGAGCGCAGGTCTAGTTTAATTTTAGCGCAGGGTAGTATAAGCCTGAAACCCCAAATCCCTCTTTAACGTATCTCAAATGAGGCCAAGTCCTGTATAATTGCAGAGGGTGTTGATGGTTGGAATTTAAAGGCACAGGTGTGCTAAACCAAGCAAGTACAGTAAATATATTCTCTATCAATATCCTGCTAACACAACTCATCTATGAATCACATCTTTTTTTTGTTCATTTAGATATGATGTAAATTATACTTTTGTGCTAGCAGGGTATATCGAGAACCCTTTAGAGTGAAACGAAATGTATACATCTAATTGGGAGAGGTGTGTGTTTGAATGGGGTCCTATCCCAGGTCCTAATGTAACCTCTCTACATGTATAAATAGCTGCCAGTGTTTGTTGCCCGGTGGGTGTTTCTCACATGCTGTATGTGCCATTCATTAGTGTGAGGCTCAGCATTATGTAAGGTTGTACCTATCAGCAAGGTGCACATCATGAATCACATGTTACTGCACTGAAAATGTGGAAATTATTAACATAATCAACAGAAACAAATATTACTGGGCGTCTAGCAAGTAGCAATGTGTGGTGACTTGGGGACTTCAGCATTCCCAGGGATTTCATGTATTAGATGTAACAGTATTAAGTTCCAGAGATACCACTCCCAGAGTATCTGGTCGATCAAACATCGCAAATAAAATGGTAATCTTTTTTAAAATATCTTCAAGTGAGTCAAAACAATGCATTCAGATATTCCAGATAAAATGTCAGAACTATTGTAAGGGGGTGAAGAGTTGCACCTATGAATGACACAAAAATAGTCATGATCAAGACATCACACAAGATGTGGACAGACACAACTATCATTAAACTTGAAATTTGATTCAAACTGAAGCAGGTACAGAACATGTGGTGGGCACACAATAACATGCACAAAGGTACACAACATAACACAGTACACATAAAACACATACATAAGCATTTGACATCAAAAGTTGAAGTTTTTATATATACACATGGTGCAGGCGTGTGTGGTGAACTCTACACATGACATGGGTGTGTGTTACCATGCGTGACAGAGTTAACAGCTATAACTAAAACAGCACCTAGAGTAGTATGTGAAGGATGCAAATATACCAATAACCATTCACGGACGGCCTTCTAGCTTGTCGTCTTGTGTCGCTATGATGCACTATAAGGCAGTGTTGGCATGTTAAACTGCATACTTTCTGCATAGATTATGAAAAAAAAAAAATGCATTAAGACACTAGGACAGCCTAGTGCATTAATGCATCATGTCAACCCAATGGGTCGTGTATCAGCCTCGGTGTCTCAGCGAGTAAACTTGCCAGCACTGCATTGTTGCATCATGACAACCAAGGAACTTAAGTTTGGGGCATCATGATGTCCATAAAGGGTTATTGGTCACCAACCTACCAATGCTTGCTGCTGATCCCATGGATTATAGGTCCTTAATCTGGTTCTTTGTAACTCATGTAATCTTCTATTTAGAGGTTTGTTTATTTAGGGAGTATTTGGTTTTGTCGGGACGTTACAGTAAGTGGGTTGTGCCCAGGATTTATATCAAATCTTGCAGCTTGATCCCATTAAGGACTAAAGCTTATAAGTGGAGCCAATTAATGTAGGATCAATGGAGGTTTATCCATTAGGAATAGGGGGCCAATTTTTGGCCCTGTTCAAACGTTCAAGTGTATATATTTTGGCTAGTTTTTGCTGATTGTTGATATTAGAAAATAGATTTCTGGGGGTATTTAAGATTTCCGTGGGTAAATATGTGACGAAAGAAGTTGAAATCCTATGATGATAGAGATATGTGTTGTGTTGAATAATCACTGAATGATGACCACATCAAGCTAAAAAAAATGTGGAGAACTTTTATATTTTTAGGGAGGACTCGGAAATTCCTTTTTTTTCCCAGGGATTCCATCGACACTTAGATCTCTGAATGGATACTATCATAAAACCTTTAGAAGGAGGGGGTTAAGAAAAAAAAAAAGTGAAAGATTATGTCCCACCCCGATTTCCTTTCAAATCTACATTTAATCCAGACAACACTTCGCACATTTCCCCATATTCCATGGAAACATTAGCATTGGTAGGCTATTGTATTAATCTACGTCCATTACTGCTATAGCTGCTTGCCTGTGCTTTGCTCCAGGCCTTCTCTAGGTCATTAAATATGGACTGGAGCAGGTTCTCCTCTCCCCCTGAGGACCCAGAGTTTGGTATCCTCAGTGAGAAGTCTTCCTCCTGGGTGGGGTCCTCGGCAGGTCTGTCATTGTGCTTTGGGACCATCGGCTGGGCGGCCTCGACCTCCGGGTCGGGCAGCGGGGCAGTTGGGGGCAGAGGGATCGGCCGGTCCTGGATGGAACGGTGCCTGCCCTATAACCCAACGGTGACAACAGGTTTTATATCTGGTGGCAGGTTATGATGTCATAGGGGCATTATTACCATAAAATGATGTAATTCTACCATGATATCAGGCTTGACTAAATGTGGAATGTAATTTTGGTGTGGACACAAATCTAGAATCTTTAGTCCCATCAAACCCATAAAAATTTGAGCTTCAGAATTACATAAAAAATTGGCGTTTTAGAGACTCAGATCCATCTTTTTTAAAAAGACAACTTGTCAATGTGGTTTAAATTTCAATTACACAAATCCGACCTAATTGCCATACCCTTTATTTTCAAAAAAAGCAATGCCTTTCAGACTGAATATGGTAGAGTTATCATTTGTAGTGGCACTACATTAATTCTGTAGACAACAGAATCGGTAAAATTGTGTATTCTTTAAACTCCTGCTATAAGGCCTGAGGCTGACAACTACTATGGTAGACAGTGCTTTGCTATAAGGTAGGAAAAACAGCGACCAACCTGCTAAACTAGCACAAGCCTTGCCAAGAGGCTCTAATATCAGCGAGCACTAGAGGGTAAAGTTGTCCAACCTTAATACACACAGCTATACATTACGAAATGCCCCACTTGTCCCATAGTGATGTATAGGGCTGAGCGCGGCTCTTTTTTTAAACCACACAATATTATTGTAAGCCTCCCAAATGTCTAAATTTACACTGCTAAGTATAGACCTAGTAATGTGTTAGTGAAACTGATCTGTGAGACTCTTCCTAATATAGCTGTCAGTACACTAAGGTATTATACATGTATATACGTGGGGTAGCTTACTGATATTGCACCCAAGGTAAATTTAGCATACTTCATGTATCACATTGGAGGTATATGTGATACATGATGGTATACTTAATGAATAGGTAAGAAACAGTACCTTCTTGCAATTTTGAAACTAACAATCATCAAATCTATACAATATCACATTTATTGAACATAAACACTCATTTTCACAAATATCCTAAGCAAACCATCCTTCAACCTTTAAGGACAGCACGATGCTTTAATGCACTTTGCTTTTATGTAATAGTGCACCAAAGATACCAGCGAGTTATCCGCCAGCACTGTAGTGGTGTATCATATAGACAAATGAACATAAAGCATTGAGGCATCATGCTATCATTAAGGATTCAGGTATCAAAAGCACCAAAATTCATGAAATGCTCAATTAAAACCCCTAAGATATGGTTCTTGTATAGGAATGCACAGATCATTGGAACTCCCTGAAATCAGGGAAAACCGTCCAGCCTTCCATCCCTGGAGTTTAACCTCTTGATATTATGTTAAAACCTGGATGTAAAGGTAGATATGGGAGTTTTACACTTACAGCTTGGA
Source organism: Acholoe squamosa (assembly GCA_949317995.1). Lineage (NCBI taxonomy): Eukaryota > Metazoa > Annelida > Polychaeta > Phyllodocida > Polynoidae > Acholoe > Acholoe squamosa. The sequence goes on from OX439042.1 coordinate 15,550,576, forward strand.
AGTCTACTTCGTCCAGTCCCCTGTTGTGTACACTGTCCCTACTGCTGTGTGTGATACTTAGTGTAGTACTGGTATGGTGGTGAGTGTGGCCAGCACGGTTAGTATGCCGCTCTGCACGTAGGTGGCGCGAGTGGCGGCCTCCCATGTCGTCAGTATAGTCCTCAAGGGTAGCACAGGAGTCTAGCCAAATAAAGAAACAACAATTCTAACACTTTATTCTTATCCTGCGGAGATTCAGCATGATGCACCAATGAAGTACTGGGAAGCATGTTTGCTAGCACTTCATTGGTGCATCGTGCAGACTAATGAGCATCAGGCAATAATGAGTTGGCGGTCCATAAAGGGTTAATGACACAATGACTGGTCAGCCACTTATTTTGCTCGGACCCCATATGCTTGTATTTCATGCCCCCCATGGAATACAGCTGTTCTAGTACTAATCTCTAGTAACGATCGTATCTGCCATGCCATAAAAAAGAGTAATTATGAGAATGTGAGTAATGGTTATTAAACGGCATTTCTGACAGCTAAGTTCATACTTCTGGCGAGAGAAGCACATCTTCCATCAGCTTCACAAAACCAATGTGTGTTGCTTTCCATCCATATGTACACACACAGAAGGGGTAGAACAGAGAAGATAAAGACCCTTCTGGATGTACGACTAGCACTGGGGGCCTAAAACATAGTGTGGTATACATTTTGTGGATTGGCCATACTAAAATGCATAAGTATATCAGATTATATAGATAACACAATAAGTATAGAAATGTGAGGAACAAACAGGACACTAGCATTATGAGGAATCATGCTGTCTGCCTGTCAGTGTTACGTCCATCCCAGTGATGGGTAGACACATATTACCGGTACGTACACAGTGTACACAATAGGGTAGCGCCGCGCCATCTCCCCATCACTGCAACCCTAACCTAAACTCATAGCGTGCTTTGGACTAAAGACAGATATAGTAAGGATTTCTTTTGGGTATCATACAAAAGATAGGGATAAGCTGTGGGAGCCTTGATCAGTGACATAAATGTTGAACGTTCCCAACACCTCCCCCTACATTGTTGTCTCTAGTTCACACCAGGACTTATTCAGTAGAGAAACGTTTATAAAAATGCAGAGAAAGTCGCATCATGTGCATAGATGAGATAATAATGTCCTTTACCTGGTTGGTATACCCTCTCTACATAGTTGGCTGGAAACCAGCCCTCCTTGGGCCCTGCGTATCCCCTCCACCAGCCCTCAGTCTTCTCTACCACGTCTACGACGGAGCCCGGCTCCAGTCGGAGCTGGGTGTCTTCTGTGGGGCTGTAGGGGTAGACGGCTCTGTACAACTCTGTGCCTGAAATATACAGCATCATAGGGAGGGTTAAGTGAAAGTATACTTGGCGTCACAATATTTGGCACCATGTATTGGGAGATGGGTGTCCTATGTTGGACCATAGGGGTAGGCAGGAATGGGGCGCAGTGTACGCCTGGTTATGCCATGCTATTGGGCAAAACTGATAACCTACCTACAACCTAGAAAAGTCTGGTAGAAATTTACGCACTAACACTTCTAGGGGAGCATAACACTCCATAAAATCACCACTGAATGCACATTATGCCATTTGGCGTATATGATGCATGAATGCAGCTCTGGTGAAATCACCACTGAATGCAAATTGTGCCATTTGGCGTATATGATGCATGAATGCAGCTCTGGTGAAATCACCACTGAATGCAAATTGTGCCATTTGGCATATATGATGCATGAATGCAGCTCTGGTGAATTTATGCGCTAGGGCTGCGCTCAATGATGATGTTGATATTTCAGGAGTGCATTCAAGCCTGTAGGTTTGCTTTGTTGCACGAATGCAGCCCACGTGGGTGTCCAAGGTTACTGTCATCATTTATTATATATGCAATACAACACTCGCGTACATTTCTATAGTAAAAAAATATGCACCCCTCGTAGAAATACAACCTCTGTACGCAACTGCAGTGGCGTACGTGGAAAACCAGTGGCGTACGTGGAAAACCAGTGGCGTATGTGGAAAACCAGTGGCGTACGTGGAAAACCACGTACGTACAGATTTTTACGGGCTTTGCGCGGATCGGCCCGAGCGATAATAAGTGTATTTGAAAAAGTAAACAAACCCAAGCAGCCGTGGCGCCCCCTATCGGTTGAAACTCGTACTTTGCCGTTTTCAGGCCCCCTCTAACGGCCGTTATGGGTCAGCCAATTAGAAATCGGCTTTAGGGGGCGGGAAAAATGCGCCCCCTATCGGATTATATCGGCAAATCGGCTGTGGCAGACGATATTTGCCACCAGAAGTCGCCATGGCCGAGGAAGAGAAGCACGTTTCAATGCCTAAGATTGCTGCAAAAATGATTATGGATGAAGAAGTCATCGAGGGGGTGGTGAGTGTATTTAGAGAACTGTTTTTAGAAGAGGAGGGAGCTACAGAAATAGATGAAAATGCATTATCTGACCTGATACACCAAGAGATAGCAAATGAAATTTGTGAAGACGAAATGGAGCAGGAACTGAAGTTGGACAGGCAAATGGAAGATTACGTTGTAAGTCCAGATATAGAAGGATTAGCTTCTTCCATAGCCAAACGGGAGGAATACCAGAGAAAAATCCAAGAAGAAAACAGAAAGCAAGAGGAGGAAGAACTCCAGGTTCTTCCTGTGTTTGACCTGAGTGTAAACAATTGGCTTTTAGCAGATAATATAGAGCTCGTACCAAATGAAGATTGCAGGGTAAAAACTACTGCTGAAGGCCCTAACACAAACCCCCCTGTTGAACTCCAAGCAGTCCAAGTTAGCCAAGAAGAATTTGAAGACGCATTAAACATGTTAAAAGTACCAGAAGGTGTGGATGTTCCAGCAATGAATGATAGTGGAGCCCCCCTACTTGATGACCAAGCTTTACAGGAATATATGGATGGTCAGAGGTCGGAGAATACTGTGAAAAGGACCAAACAGGTAATTATTTATTTATAAAAGCATCTAAAAAAGAAATGAAAATGCTATAAAAAATCTGTCGGTTTTAAAAGTAAATGAATGAGCACTCACATATATTTATAGCTGTGGCATACATTAATTTCCATCAAAGAAATAGAAATAGAAATTTGTAATTTATATTTTTGATTATTTTTAGGTTGTGACGAAGTTTGAGGAGTATATGTCAAGCGTTGGTGAAAACAGACCTCTGCAGGAACTTCCATGGACTCAACTAAACAATCTTATATGCAATTATTTGCTGACTGCTAAACGCCAGGATGGATCCCAATATGAACCCGACACACTAACCAGCATTTTGCGAGCCCTTGACAGGTAAATAGAATTTTAGGTCTATTTAAAATCATTAAAAAAAAGGTTATTATTATATATATATGTCTTTATCAATTTTTAATATTTTCTAGCCTTCTTTAGTACAATTTTGAGCCCACTAAATTGACGTTATTAAATTAATTTTTGTATTATTTTTCCAGGCATTTACGTGAGAAGAAGTATCCATACAGTCTACTCACAGATGATAAATTCGAGGCTTGCAGGGCTATATTAGCCAGCAGAAGACGTGAATTAAAATCCCAGGGCAAGGGTGGTCGGCCCAATAGGTCTGACGCATTCACACCAGAGCAAGTGGAAATATGCTGGTCTAAGAATGTATTTGGAGGTAGATCGCCAAGAAGCTTGCAGTATACCCTGTATTACTATATGACTACAGCTTTTGGGTTCAGGGGATCACACGAATCTAGACAGCTCAAGTATGGAGACGTATTCTTAGGCATAGATGATGAAGGCCATAAGTACCTCGAGCTGCAGTGTGAACGTTTAACCAAGACACGTAAGGGTGAAGCTGGAGGCCATCATAGAGTCTATAATCCCTGCCTGTACCAGAATACAGAAGATCCTACTAGGGACCCAGTGACTTTGTATGAACTATTTACAACCAAAAGGCCTCATGATATGCGTGTACCCTCAGCACCGTTTTACCTAACACCCAGACCCAAATGCCCCTCTACTGATTCTATCTGGTACAAATCCACCCCAATGGGAATAAATATGCTGAGCAAGGTAATTCCTAACGTAGCAGAAGAGGCTGGGCTGGAAGGAAGACTAACAAATCATAGTTTACGCCGTACTGCCTGTCAGAATTTGGTCTCATCTAACCTGCCTTCTACAGCGACAATCCAATTGACAGGGCACAAGTCAGTGGACTCGCTGTCTAACTATGCAGTAGCTACCAAACGGCAACAAAAAGAAATGTCCTTTATTGCTACAGGAATGAAGAAACCAAGGCCAAATATTACTGAAAGCGCTGTCACCCCCATTGACACTTCTATTTCAGCTTTACCTATGGTACAGAGCCTGCCTAATAATCCATCTGTCAACGCTATGATCCCAGCTCCTACCCCGGGTGCCCCGCCCACCATGTCGGCCCTGACTACGGCTGCGGCCGGCATGTTTTCGGGAGCTACGATCGGTGGAAATGTAAATATAAACTTCCATTTTCAGCCGAACACGGGGAATGTCATGGCAACTAACCTTGATATGGACATAGCCAACACCCAGCAGTAAATGTTAAAGGCATTTGAATAACTGTACTGTAATTTCTTACCTTCTTATGTTGAGTTGAAATCATAACGTAAAATCCGCCCTTCTGCTCGGATCCATAGCATAAGAACTTATGGCGCCTGCGCGCGCAGGTTTTTGAAAATAAAATTCGCCTCTGTGGCTTTTTTGTGTTGAATTGGTCGTTTTTGGTCTTTAAATAATTCTTAATTACAAGATTTTGCATCGATTAATGGTATTTTCAAGCATTTTACTCGAAAATTAAAGAAACTAAACAAAAACATTTTCCCGCGCAAAAAAAAAGTTAAACCCATTCTCCCATAATGCTTTGCGCGGCGTCTTGTTCCGGGAAGAAGCCAAGATGGCGACGTTCTGTTGACAATGGCTTAGCGCAAAGTAGATTTTCGCCAAAATACAGGTAAATAAATGTACTTGAGTGTTGTATTGCATATATAATAAATTAAAAACCGATGTCGTGTGCGTAAAACGCGCAGATACCACTCGTGGATCCGTTGCGCATTCCATTCGCCTTGTATAACGAGGCTCATGGAATACGCAACGGATCCACTCGTGGTATCTGCTTGTTGTACGCACACTCCATTCAGTTTTTAGTTAGTATTTAATAGGGACTGCAAAGGGGCCACAGTGTATTAATGGACTTTGCAGCACTTAGATGGTTAACATAGGATACAAATAAGCCTATCACCACCAAGTTATAACACAACTCGTAACCTTTATTGCTGTCAGTGGTGATTTTATGATACAGCCTGCCAACCCCTATAGAGAGCTGGGCGAGCTGCTATAGTTCTCTATGTCTGGTGATCTAAGCTAAACAAACTGTTACTCGTTAGGAGCTTCCTATGTGAGCATTGCTAACTAGCCTGACATGGGGTATAGTATGTGTGAGTTAGACATGCAGCCTCCCTGTGTGGGCCTTGCTAACTAGTCTGACATGGAGTATAGTATGGGTCAGTCAGACATGGAGCCTCCCTGTGTGGGCCTTGCCAATTAGTCTAACATAGAGTATAGTATGGGTCAGTCAGACATGCAGCCTCCCTGTGTGGGCCTTGCCAGTTAGTCTAACATAGAGTATAGTATGGGTCAGTCAGACATGGAGCCTCCCTGTGTGGGACTTGCTAACTAGTCTGACATGGAGTCAGGGATGTAAGCGACCATGCATAATATTGATGTAGTTGTTGTATTAAGTTAATGTATGGACAGGCAGCGTTAGCTTCACGCGCCACTGGTTCACACTGGGTCGAACAGTTACACTGACATTGTAAAACCAGGAGCAAATAAAACCGTTTCAAAAAAAGTCAGACTGTTTGAAAAATTCTGAAGACACATTTAGAAATCCTGCATTTCTTGTAAAACATTAACAAAACTTTGATGCAAGAAAAGAAATTTGGTTAAATCTATGAGACACGTCTGGTAAAAAAAATCAGAAATCAGACAAAATTCTGAAAACTTACATCCCTGTGGAGTATAGTATGGGTCAGTCAGACATGCAGCCTCCCTGTGTGGGCCTTGCTAACTAGTCTGACATGGAGTATTGTATGGGTGAGTTAGACATGCAGCCTCCCTGTGTGGGCCTTGCCAACTTGTCTGACATGGAGTATAGTATGGGTGAGTTAGAGATGCAGCCTCCCTGTGTGGGCCTTGCCAACTAGTCTGACATGGAGTATAGTATGGGTGAGTTAGGCATGCAGCAGGGGTGTATGTATGTATATGGGTGCAGGATGTGCAGGACAGATGGTAAACATGTCAACAAATGTATATACCACTCACTCTAACTCTACCCTTAACATACCATCATAATGGGAGTATCATTGACCGACTATGGGGGTATATCACTTTACATGCATATCTGGATTTCATAAGTGTTGTCTTTTGTCTGTATCCTTTTTTTTACATGTGTCTAAGCAGAGCTTAATCAGAAGAGACCTATTTTCCATTTAATTGCAGTTATTAGCAAAACCACTATTTCTAATTGGGTTTAGCATCGGCCTAGCATTATTTCTAATTGAGGCAATCACATTTGTTCTCTTTGATCGATTTGTTCTCTGTGATTGGCAAATGCCACAGATAAAAGATTATCAATGATACTCTCCACGCAACCAGTTAAATATAGGGTTTAACTAGAATAAAAACAGGTAGAAGCTATGAAATAGCATCCACCCTAACATTCAGACAGGTAGACAGGTACCCTAGAAATGTCTGGTTTTTTTTTTCTCTTCTCCCATCCAATCCTACATCACTTTGCGCCTGAAATACACGTGCACCAACTGAGCCGGTGGTGTTGGTGCATGCCTGTGTGGTGGATAGGTGGGGGTGGGGGCGAGGTGAAAGGAGGAGTAAATAAAAACAACTACCGTAAACTCCCGCGTAGAAGACGCGCTGCGCGTATAAGACGCACCCCAAACTCAGCACATGCATTTTCGCGTATAAGACGCACATTTTAATGCTGATATTTGTAAATTCAATACATTTCTATAGTAAAATTACCCCTCGTATAAGACGCCCCCCCAACTTGAAAAAATCCTATAAGACTCCCCAGCATTTTGTTTGGCGTAGAGGACGCGTCTTATACGCGGGAGTTTACGGTAAAATAAAAACAACATAGCTTACATTACTGTCCCGCCGTGGTAAATGGTCCTGGTGGGGAGTGAAAGAGAAAACCATGCAGTGTGCATATCTTGGGAATAGTGTGGAAAGAATAGGCAAAAACTTGAACCCATAAATACACTACATGTAGAAGTAGGCTACCTTATTATCACAGGAGCTAATTGTGTTTCTAGACCACTTGCCAAAGAAAAAAAATATGTGAAAAAAAGTGAAGGATAAAAGGAAAGTGCTGAGCAGTGGATTTTTATGAGTGTCATATGTTAGGCTTTGTAACTCTCTGTAACACCAAGGACAATTTGGATGACTTCAAACAAACTTTTCTATTTGAAGTCATAGAGGTATACTATATCGTGGTGTTTAAGAGCCGGGATTTGAACAAGCACGTGTCTCAAATAAACACCGGGGGTACAGGGGTTATGAAATATTTCTTAAGCACTAAAACTGCATTCTAAATGAGCGCCTGTCTTGTATCAGCGCCGGGGGAATAGGGCTGACAATTCAAAGACCGCCGGGGCGCTTGAACACGACGATACGGTACATGATAATTTAGGCAGGTAAAACAATCGAGTCCTACTGGGAAATAGAAATGACTTTTCTTCACTTTTTATTTTCAGCCCGCTTTCGGAAGAGTGTACTAAGCTTCTTTTCAGTCGTTGTCATTTTCCACAGTACTAAAGTAGCCAGGACTCTTTCATTTGTCAAATCAAAAGGGTACTGTGTGAGGAAGCAGGGATGCCACTCACTGATCACCAGAAAGTCGGAAATTCCCCTAATTTTCTCAATTTCCAATAGGAAATACCTGTATGAATGAAAGTCTAAAATTCAGAATTCCTAAAAAGTTAGGAAAAGTGGCATCTCTGGAGGAAGGAAGTCTTTTGAAAGTACTGTTTATCATATCATAAGAGGCAGTAAAACATTAATAAAATGTACTAAGCTAACTGCTCTGGTCCATCAATTTCCATATGTTAACCCTGCAAGGTTCGACTATATTAAAAGTCCCATTCTCCTTTGTCAGCATGGTGCATCAATGCAGCTACGACGAGCAACTCTCCCGGAGTTCATTTGTGCGATATGACTGTCTCATAGTGCCTTGCATACAAGGCAAACCCTCCAGAAGTAACAGCTGGGGTTCATTCATGCATAGTATATGCCTCAAATCTGAGGTGCTACACTACGAGCAAATGATGAACGTCGAACTTGAGACAATATGCCGTGGTTGACATTTAATTTCTTATGACAGAACCTACTTACTTATGTGTGATGCTCTGGTAGTGTCGGTGTGGGGTTGTCCTTTACTGTTGCGGGTACGTTTACGGTTAGGTAGGGTCTGCGGGGTAGCAGGACTGTAACGGGCTCCCTCAGCCCATAGATCTGAGTCCACTCCTGACCGGGGCACATTCTTTTGGAAGGTAAGACGGCCCTGGAACAAAGATAAGGCATTCTATATGTGGCAAATTATACTACCATAGTGCTTCATGTATATGATGTATCTCACACATTATACTACCACAGTGCTTCATGCATATGATGCATCTCACGCATTATAATACCACAGTGCTTCATGTATATGATGCATCTCACACATTATACATGTTATACTACCACAGTGCTTCATGCATATGATGTATCTCACACATTATACTACCACAGTGCTTCATGTATATGATGCATCTCACACATTATACATGATATACTACCACAGTGCTTCATGCATATGATGTATCTCACACATTATACTACCACAGTGCTTCATGTATATGATGCATCTCACACATTATACTACCATAGTGCTTCATGTATATGATGCATCTCACACATCATACTACCACAGTGCTTCATGTATATGATGCATCTCACACATTATACTACCACAGTGCTTCATGCATATGATGCATCTCACGCATTATACTACCACAATGCTTCATGTATATGATACATCTCACGCATTATACTACCATAGTGCTTCATGTATATGATGCATCTCACACATTATACTACGACAGTGCTTCATGCATATGATGCATCTCACGCATTATACTACCACAATGCTTCATGTATATGATGCATCTCATAGAACAAAGATAAGGCATTGTGTATGTGGCAAATTACCATAGTGCTTCATGTATATGATGCATCTCACGCATGAATCACAGCCGGAGTTGACAGAAAAGCTTAAAGGATCATCTAGGCCATGTTTTTGGGATATTTTAATCCAAGGAGCTTTGCACGAATCTAATGTTAATTTACCCAGCCTATATGATGCACCCCTCCTTTTTGGAATTTCTATATGGCACAGTACCTCATGCACAATACACCTCAGGCCGGCTTATATGTGCGGTACTACGTCTACAGTAGTTATTCACACACCAATATCAGGTAGATATACATACGGCCACACCAAATTAAAAAGTTGGTCTATGGATTTTCATTTTGAAAAAATGGAGAGGGAGGGCGAAATTTTATTTTATTTTATTTTTTTTTTCAATGGATTCTGGACATCACAGATGTGGAGAGGGTGATTTTTTTTTTGATTTTTTTGATAACCAAAGATATCCCAGGAAAGGAGTTGAGAGGAGTTGGCCAGTTTTTAAAGCTAGTATCTGCCATTGTTTGTTCAAAACTTATGGCAAAAAAAAAAAAAAAAAATCAGATTTTTGCAGAAAATGGGTGCGGGCGCAATCCATAGACAAAGTAATTTTCAAAAAAATATAAAAATTTGTATTTCTGAAAATATGATGCGGGAAATCCATAGACCAACTATTTAATTTGGTGTGGCCTATGAGTGTTATTGTGTAACATGATATATAAGTACACAATATAGAAGTAAGCATACCTTTTTCCTTCTCTGTACCACGGTGTACCTTATAAGTGCGGCGGTACACACAAGCAGTAGTACAAACAGAAAGACGCACACCAACGACAACACCACGATAATCCCCGGGTGTAGACCGTCCACACGACCTCCAGTACCATCTGATACTGTAAAGATAATTTTTATGTGTTAAAGCATGGTAGGAACTGGCAATGCTAATAGTTCCTATGGAGTTGTTACTGGTTAATTCAATACATTACGATCTTACATTCTAAAGAATTCAGAATCTATAATGAAGCATCTTAAGGAATCAGCCTTACTGTAGCAATCACTTACTACTACACTGCACTGTATTCGCATTAACTTGCATACATGTATTACCGTACAATCTCTTGTGGAATTATTCCCTAAATTCGATAAAAAGTAGGAAATACTTGATTTTGTAATCAACGTCTGCAGGGGGTTGTCTTATATCAAAATTGCATTACTGGATACACACCCTTTGACAAATAAAGTCTAAGCCTGCCTGGGCTAATAAAAGTGTATTATTTGTAGAACATGTTAAACCTTTACATTTTATAAAATTGAGACATAGATGTTATAAAATTGTGAATAAGAAAATACATGTCATGATAATATGAATGTATTGTGATAAATTGAATTCCACTTAGATAAAGGTGGAATTCTGAACACAGGATACAGGCTGGAATTTTGTCTTCTTATATTTTCTAAAGTTTTTATATAAAGGAGATACCTACCAGGCTGTGCTAGGTTTGCTGTGGAAGCTGTGGTCTCCTCCTTCTTTCCAGTATCTCCAGCTTCTCCACCACCACCTTTTGCTTCTCCAGGGGGGCTCGCACCGCGGTTCCCGCGCCCGCCGTCAGGGGGCTCCACCTGACGGGCCTCGGGAGGTGGCGCCCCCGTGTGGCCGGACGGAGACTCAGAGCCTGAGGGAAGGGAAGGGGGCGTGGCCCCCCGCCTCACCAGGCGGTGATTGACATGTGATGAGTGAGGGTGGGCGGTGAGCAGGGAAGGCCATAGCAGGATGACCACAAGCACTGCAAGATGAAAATATAATGAATATTAGTATATATTCATAACTCCAAATTCTCGACAAGAAAACCACAACTCACTTTATAACAATTATTTTTTCTGCTTGGAAAATAAAAACTGACCATGAAAATTGGGAGTCGTGGTCAACCAACTCATGAAAAATACTGTTCTTGCAAAATCCTGTCTCAAAGTGGAACCCTACGTTATGTAAGAAAAATTATATTTCCGTCAGTCACAAACTGAAACAGAGTACTTTCACTATAACTGAAATTTACATTCATATACTTTCGTTCCAAACTGAATCGTCTTGCTCTAACATTGGTACAGGCATAATCATATGATCTTAAGATATATGTCACTTCCTCTCCCACCAAAAGTTCATGTATAGAATCTTTCGATTCCAATTGATCTGTTGATATTCTTTAGAAAATCACTTCTATCTATGGACACTCTAAAAGAAAAGATTTGGGATTCCTAGTCTACAAAAGTCCGAAATTGATATCTTTGAATCTTTTGCTAGATTTTTTGTTTGGCTCTGCTTTTATCCATGAACTTAATGCCAGGATCACGTTACTTCCTCGGCCTCATCTTAGATGGAGCACACAGTGTTGTCAGTGTGTGGTTGTGAATGGAGTGGTACCAAGGACAGATCCACATTATCTCATTTAACCCTGCTAGGGCCGCATGATGCCTCCTGGTTCATGATCCTTAATGGTCAGCCTATACATGGGTAGTCAATGTAATCAGGATGTCACGCCGTCACTTTTTAGGAAGGATGATGCGTCACTCTGTCACTTTTTATGTATATGCCAATGTACTGGTACCTTTTGAAACCATTAGCATTCTTTATTTCTAAAACCCCTGTGTCCCTTTTTACCCATGTATATGCCCAGAGAGACTACAGAAAATCAATTCTGTAGTCTCTCTGGTAGGATATATCAATACAATGGTGGCCAGTCAGCATGATGTATTCCACCCAATGTATAAGGCGCAAACAGCCCAGGCCCTTATTCCTATAAGGCTCACCTGTATACAATTCTGGTCATTTTAGTACTGTTCTTCTATTCAAAATCCACACATATAAGGTGCACTCCCAACATTTCCTGACCCTATAAGAGTTTTTACATCATCGTGCATAGGCAGCACCTTATAGCCTGTATTCATAGGTATAACGCAGGATATTATGGTAATGCACTATGCGGCCCGTAGAGGGAATAGAGTGGTAGCAAGGACTGGAGGACCAGATGACCTCACTTAACAATGGGCAATCTGTCCACTTCTACTTGTGCACCATAGAGATTCACTGGAGCCACTCCTGGTCATTCATCAAGTCCTTGGTGTTAGAACAATGACACTACATGCTGGTTTAAAAGAACATAAGTCATACATACTTCTATGAGCCACTGGATAAACCCCCAACCCAATACCCCAACATGGTTGGTTGATTGGGTTGATTTTACCTCCACTAATTGAGACTGGGTTATTGGCCGTTAAAGTCCTTTCTTTTCTCCAACATAGAAAACGTGGAGGATTATTAGATTGAAATAGTTGACTTTGGATATTCATGACTCGCCTTTTGTGTTTTACCACTGATCATCCTATTTACCCACCATAGCTATACCATACAACTGTAATGTTAGTATTTCTAAGGGCATAGGGGCTGGGGTTTGAAGGAAAAATCTAAGACGACAGACTAAAATCACGTGTCCATATACCTGTGTGTGAGGGGAACTCTATAAAAGGTGGGTCCCATCAAGAATCTAAGTGTTGGGTATTTTCTTACAGGATCTATAAATCTCACAGGAGTGGTGGTGTTCAGTGGGTGGGGGTGGTGGGGTGATGAGGTAGACAAACGGAAATGCCGAGGGAGTCAGTCAGTATTCCCCATCCTCATTGCCTCCATCAAGTCAAGGGAATGGGCCACCTAATAGGCTGGAATTGAAATGCCTTTCGCGGATTGCTCAAGGCTACATTGTGAAGGCTTCTTTCTTTTTTCTTCTTCACTTTCTATATTTCTTTTTTCCCATTTTGAACCGAGACCTTCTCCACTCCTCCATCTACCGTAACTATAGTGACGGCCAAAACGAGGACAACTTGACTCAGATTCCAGGCATTTAATGTGTGAAGATTGACACTTTTGGAAGATATGTCTATAGGAGATACCTACGGAGGTTCCACACTACGATAAAAAAAAAATACTCTTTGAAATTCTACTTTGTTTGGAGTGGTCAAATTCTCACCCTGTCCATTGTGCACATTATTTGCAACATGCAGAATTGTGATTAGACTGTTTATAATACATAGAGTCAGGGGTATATCTCATATCACAGATCTCTCTATAATCCATGAAAAAATTTCTTTTCAGGAAATCACATACGTAGAGAAGAAAGTGAGTGAGCTCCAAATGTCTGATATGCATGGTTAGACCCCCTTAGTGTCGGTTTTGTATATCAATGTATAGGTCCTTTGAGCTTGAAAATCCCTGAAATTAGGGAAAACGTCCATCCCTGCACACTAGGCTAGCTGTACATGAGTTTAGCAGTGTGTAGCAGCAGAGCGATGGTATGCTGTGTGAGGTACACCTGGGGAAGGTGTGTGTGATGAGGATATGGGAGGGGGAAGGGGGTAGTGAGCAGTGTCAACACAGCTCTGTATGCATGTCAGACCTGGGGCTGCAGGGTTTAACTAAACACAGCTTTTCCCATCACAGCCTCCTCTCAGTCCAACACTTCACACAACCCAATAATAATGTCTCCTGTACACTGCTCTCTGCCGTATGGAATGTGGCAACTGTTATAGCGGTACTCATAGAAAGGGTTGTGTGTGTCTATCATATATATATATATGATGGACAACTGTAAATATGTAGTAAGTACACAAACACACTATATACAATTACCAGGGTGTCAAGCAAGATTTGTCATGAAAAAATGGGAAAATGGGAATTTTGAAAGTGGAAAAATAGGAGTATACAGGGGGAAAACCTGAAAAAAATAGGAATATGTATGTACATGTTTGTACATATGTATGGCTCAAAAACATGACCTCTAACCTCCCCAATAATAAGCCCTGTCCTCTATCTTAATACTATCGCCTAAGTGCAACAAGGTTGCAAGTGCATCTTGGTCAGCAAGGTAAAAGCAGTCTTTATGAAAAGTTTTTCCCTCCACGGGTCATTTGGTCCTGCAGATGTTTTTCTTCTGCAGGCCTGGACTAATTTGGCAGGACCGGATTCCTAGACATCATTATTGGTCCCAAGATTACAGCCAGACATTCGGTCCCACAGTCTGGTCATTTTTTGCAGGCCTGACGATGTTAACAGCAATGGTCTCGGTCCCGCAAATTTTTCATATTTACTTTAAAAGGCAGCTCCCTGAGGATTCTTGTGGGGGGGGGGGGAAGTCCCTGTGAAAGTGGTGAGGTACTACACATCTTCAAGCATGGAAAGCAAAACACAGTGGTCTAAGTATTTTTTAAGAGGTTTAGACTTGAAAAGGTGCATTCTAATGCATTCTATTTCAACATATATCAAATTTAAATTCTGTGAAGAAATCAGTTTTTATGATCAAGATTATTGAGGGATAGGGAATATGTCCTCCCTTCACAAACAAGGAAGCCCTTGAAGAGCTCTACAAGAATTATTCTATCCTGGTGTATCTATGAACACTATATAAAACTGAACATTCAGATTAAGCTTCTAGCATTTTGAAGTTTGGGGAGTTGGGGGTTGGACCCCCAAGAAAATTTTGAAATCCAAGACTCGAAATGGTGCATTCTGAGGCATTCTGGCACACCATATTAATTAGCATGTACTCTCCACCCCCACCCCCCAAGAACACTGTGAAACTCATTTTTTGATACAATGCATTTTGATTGCATCCTTAGGCAAAAGTAAACCATTCTATGTTGGGAAGTGTTCCAAGTTGTAGGCTTGGACTCTAGGGGGTCATCCACCAGAAAAATTTTGAAATTCTAGAAGCCAAATGGTGCATTCTGGTGCTTTCTCGGGATAAATACCCTCCACCATTCTGGGGTTAAATACCTGTGGCAATCACACCCTGAATTTGTCATCTGACCAAGGCAGTGGCGTTTTTTTCTCCCTTTTTTTTTAGATATAAAAAGAGTAGAAAAAAAACTAAAACAAATTTTGAAATCTTGAGGGGGAGGGAGACAAAACTGAACTCCAATCTGTAACCAATAGGAGAGATAATTGAATATTGCCAAAATGAATAGGTGCCCTTTGTCACTAACCAGTAACTTGCAAGTGTTGCTTGAACAGATTTTGCTGATCCATGAGGCACTGTTATAATGCCCCGGGTGCAATGGCTGTGAGTTAATTACTCTGTAGTAGCACTGCATTGGCACATCATGACAATATGAAATGAAGCCTGGTGACATCATGCTGCCAACAAAGGGCATATACCCTAAGTAGGAGTAGATAGCTGCATACCTTGTATAGCCTGTAGGCTCACTGTGGAGGTGGGGTGCATGGGGTGAACACCTACAGGATAGGGTTACCAGGCACTAACATGAATGGGGGAAATTCACCCTACCAGACACTACCACCTAAAAACTCTACAGACTGGGTTTTTAGAACACCAATAGGGAGTGTTGGTGTCTGGTCTATATTCTGAAAGTGGTTCAAGAAAATAAAGTCTTTGAAAATGATAAAAATGATCTGACGACACTAGTGACATGTCAAAAGCTACTGTATGATGTACATTTATATAATCTTTCTTGCCGCTATGTGGTACATGACGGTAGCTAAAGTAAATCCTCGCGTATAGGGTGAGTCTTATACTTAAGGATTTACAGTGTGTCATAATGTCTTGGTAGTAATTTCTTTCCCGCCATTATTTTCTTGCCATCCACAATTGCATTCCTTTCACTACATCGCAGTAAATGGCTATGGTTAGAGTATTGGGTAAATTTGCTTCTCTGACTTTCCCTGATTCTCCCTGGACACTATTTTCCCTGATCTATGGAACCCTAAATTATTACCGTAATCTCTGCGTAGATGGCGCAGCCCCCTTAGAAGGTGCACCGCAAACTTGGCATAATGCTCTAAGGCGCATCCTCGATCTGAATCACGTATAAGACGCGCCTTATACGCGGGAGATTACGGTACATGTCAGAGTGCCCTGGATATACAAATGACCCAGGGCTTGGATATGACAACCGTGTGCACATACAGGGATCCGACCCAAAAATTCATGATGAGAAAATTTTAAACATATAAAGGCTACATTCTTCATTCATTCATAGCTGAGCACTTAAATCCATGAAATTCTCAATAAAGTACCATTAAATTTAGATTTGTAGGGGGAATGTACAGGTCTTTGGAACTTGAGACCCTTCCTACTTTTGCAAAACATTAAGAAAAAAGTTTCTGCCAATTTGGCAGAGACTTGCACCCCCGAAGTCTTCAAGGGTCGTCATGATGCACTGCTGGTGTTTACTCCTCGGTAATGCATCAGTGCATCATGGCAACAAAATAGCATGTGCCTGCAGGCATCATGCCGCCCCTCGTTAAAGGGTTAACACACACCCAGTAACTGTCTAATGTACAGATAGAAGCGTCAGCTCAGTATTAAACAAGGGCCTAAACAAGCCCACAGACAGCTGTAATCAGTGTCACATTAAAGCTGCTACTGCCAGGACGGTAAATAACTATACACATAACTACATACACAAGACCCATGTACATGTCATTTGTCACCTAAGTTTTTCACTGATAAAAAAAAATATTGATTGAAGAGGGTGTACTTGTAAATATGAGGATATACGTAATCTTTTATCTCGTATAGCTGAGCCTGAAAGTAAGAGATAAATGAAGGATTGTCTTCATTGATAATTTGTCCCTTTGTCCAGTTGTTAAAAAAACACTCCCTTTTTTTGTCGCAGATGTACTTGCTACTAGTAATAATATAGTATAATAAACTTCAATTTCAGTATTACCAGTTTCCTTTCGCAAGATAAATCCCAGGCCTACTCTCCCCGATTCCCATCGTTAGATACCTGGGTTCAATATTGGTAATTATGGTTGCCTTCTATGGGGGGGGGGGCAAACTCTATGAAGTAATGACAATGAGAATTGTACACTTTGAGGTGTAATACAATAGATAAGGTCAATATGACAAGACAAGGCGTCCAGAACCAAGCTGCAGCTGTGTCAACATTCCCCACTCCTCATGCACCAACACACTACCAACATCTGTTTCCTAAAGCTCAAAGAAGATTAGAACTGTGTTTCTTATCATGTGGGCTGACAATCTGAGGAAGGCAAGCAGCTGGATTTTTATCATTTTTATCCAGCCATTTTATTGGAGTCGAAGCAAAATGTGAGTAAGTCACCACTGAAGGATTCATTCTGCATGACGAGAGTATGTGGTTGATAAGCGTTAGTAGTATACTATCAGAGATAAAATGAAAGTAAGTAAAATAAATCTGAAATGTTCTATCAAAACCTCTTAAGTTTTCTATAGGAAAGTAGTCTTTGAAATCCCTGAAATCAGGGAAACTCTAAAGACGTTCATCCCTTTTATCAAACAGTAACCACGACATGTTATGACCCAGTCACAGTGCTTTGGTGCATGAAGGCAACAAAATTTTAATGTGACACGATCTGCGAAAATGGGGCTTAGTGCAGGGGTTCCTAAGACCCCTTTTCCCAGTGCATTAATGATGTGACGCCTTCAGCTATCTTAAAACAGTTAATGCTGTATAGTCAGCCATGTATTGTATGTCAAACTTGGGAGAAATGTGCTGTAGTTAGCTGGTTATAAGGGACTTTTATTATAGTCTAACACAGGCCTTCTTTGATCTACAATGTAAGGTTAGTGGAAACACAGTTGGTTTCTCTTTCAGCCTATCCTCTTCCAGCTCACTTGTCACTCAGACAGAACAGCTATATTATATAGATCAGGAAACAACAATATTCGAGGAAACAGCTGCGAACTCTGTGCCCATAAAGGTGTGATGCTTTGGTAGAATATCACGCAGTAGCTTTTGAAAGGACTACATAACATCTAAAACCAATGCTAAAACTGCTAAAGGAGCTTTCTGATTCTAAGACATAAGAACTGAATAGTTATTACTAGGGTGAAAGTGTATTTAATCATGATATTAGTGAAAAATGAATAGCTGGAATATAGGATAAAGGGATTGATTCCCATAGAAGATGGCCCTTTTTTATTTGCATTGGGGTAAATACAACTGATTTATTTACAGGTTCGTTCCCAGGGACCTATACCATACAGGGATACGTACAAGTTACCAAAAGAGGTCAGGGTAAAAGAGTGACGGAAACTCATCTCAACCAAAACCAATAAAATAACCCAATAAGTACATTAGGAAATTGTCTATTATAATTAGAACCACCTGGATATGAAAATTGAGAATAAGTCCCTTGTCAACATAGTAAGGAGTAGTCATTCTACAATAAAAGGTGGGGATGATCACAGAAAGCCGAAGACCTGGAGCATGTTTTTTGACCTAGCTGGTCCGCCCCCCCCCCACACTCATCAAGAAAGTTTTTCTGTCTTTTTGGAGCAAAAACAAATAGAAAAAAAAAAAAAAAAAAAAAACAACAACAAGAAAACTGGAAAGTGTAAGGATACATCTGGTACACCCTGGTGCTGTGCTAATAGCGTGGTTTCTTTTGCCCAAAGTCCCAGTCGGGTTCAAGAATGGCCGTTTCCTATACTTAAGACCCTGGGCAGAGGCAGAGGACTACAAAAACAGTACAGTCCATATCCAATGTACCACTTACTTAGTAAGGAAACAAGTGTCAGAAGACAGTAATCGATTATCTAGGTGTCCATATTCCCACGACTAGATGTCTACAACACATTCATGGCAGTTATACAAGTTTATGACCCCTGCAGTCATTGCAGTTATATTATTAAAGAAAGTGTTTTCGAAATTGCCCTGGGACATTATATAATTACATGTACACAGTGTACATCCATACCAAGAGAACAGTTCATTTGGCTGTGAAATACCGTATTCGTTCTAATAAGCGCACATGTGCGGAAAATTAATTATTATGTGCTCCAAACCTTATAAGAAAAAATAATTCTAATCAACGCACCCCCAAGAGCCTAAAATCGTTGTTTTTGCCCTACAAATCTTTATTTTTACACTTTATTTAACTGATCTTACACCAGGGTGGAACCCAGAAAGGAGGGGTGTGCGCTTATTAGGGCATGTGCGCTTAATTAAGACACACACTGTCAAACTGCTTTATACTCAAGGATAAACCCCTGATGGTAAGTACAGTAGCAACTGCCAAACTACACCTCCCTTTTTTGAACCATTGCATTTGATGGCCCGCCGAAACGCAGCTCAAGTTCTTAGTTCTTACTATAGAACAGTAATAAAATGACCAAAATCTAAACAAGATGCACCAAAAAAGGTGTGGTATAAACCCAGGGTACGCCTTATTTATGAGGTACCGTAATGTCTCGCGTATAAGGCGCACCTCGCATATAAGACGCACCTAGAGTTTAAGAATATGCTCAAAAAAAAAATTCATAACTTTTGTTGTACTAAATGGATTTTCAAAATTCAAAAGGCTACGTGTAGCTACAGCTACATGGAACCTCCTGGAGCCTCCAATGTAATAATATTACTTAGGGGAAGTGTAATATATCAAAATGAAGGTCTTGATCTCCCCCTTGCAGATCCAGTGAGAACTAAAACCTCGCGTATAAGACGCGCCTTATACGCGGGAGATTACGGTATTAAGGTAACTGTCTATTAATACTATAGAGCCACGTGGTTATACATAGAGCTCGCTTCTATGACATTTAGCATTTCAGGGTTTTAGGCTGGGTACGATGTTCTGACTGGCACTCTAAAAGTAGGAGTGTTAAGTGGATGGGAGGAAGGGTGGAGCTTAGATCTTACCTTGCCTTCTGATGGTAAGTTACACATAACACATGTAAGTAGTCACGGCCTGAGGGGTAGAGTTAGCACTCGACACTCCTCACACCTGTCACTACCACACTAACAGGTGCTCCTCCTCCAGGGATAATTCCTCCTGTGTACAGACAGCCCAGATGTCAGGGAGAACACCGTAATACCTCAGGGTACTTCTACAGGTAGATAGATGGGTAGGACAGACAGGTGGGTGCCCAGGTGGGTGGAGCTCCTGGTCTCCAACCCCCCTGAGGCTGCTGGTACTGCATGGAGGCCGGTCTACCATAGAACCGTACATATAAGGTGCGGCTTACCGTAGTGGCCCGTATAAACACCCGGTCGCTCATTGACTTCAATCCCACTGTACCCCCAGTGCTTACACGAGACAGGCGCTTGTTTGAATACTGTATTTAGTGCCCAATTTAGCCGGGCACTTATTTGAGACTGGGGCTTATTTGAGACCCCAGTGCATAAACGGGCCACTACAGTATACGAAAGTCCAGCGCCTTTGCTGTGCTTTTATTAGCATATACCAGAATTCAAGGTGTGCCTTATACACGAGGATTTTACACAACAGAACAGTTCTAAAATTACCAAAATCTGGGCCCAGGTGTGCCTTACAGGTCGGGCATGAAATCAGGGTGCGGCTTATATTAGAGGTATTCCAGTAGGAACTGAGGATGATCCCAGGTAGGTATCCACCTGGGGTATGATCCACCTGTAGCTGACTGATAATCCGTCTGGTCGTGTAATCTCTGAGGGTTCTGGGCCCTGCCTGCATACCTCCTGGGTGGCGGCGGCGGTGGTGGTGGTGGTGGTGGTGGTGGTGGTGGTGGTGGTGGTGGTGGTGGTGGTGGTGGTGGTGGTGGTGGTGGTGGTGGTGAGGGGTGTGTACATACACACATATATAGGTGAATTCATGCTAACAGTGGAGGATGGATGCAGATACTCAAACTTTCACATCAGTAAATATTCGTGGAGTATTCCCTGCTTCGTGTATATTTATCCCATAGCAAACATTTACTCTTCTGCCTAACTATGCGTGTCCCCACTCCTTGTAACAATAATATGTGCACTGAGTTAAATAAAACATTTCTACTCTTGGAGAGAAAAAAAAAAAAGAATTTGTGAAGAGATGATATGTTGAGTGAAGGTAAAGTTTAAACTGTCATGATGGGGTGTGTATGCATGGATTGAGTGAGGTTGACGCTATGATGTGGGCTAAGGGAGACTTAGGTTGCACCCTCCTTAAGTTAACCTTTGTGCTCCACATAGCGCGTTGATACATCAAATCTATTGGTCGTCATTATGTATGTGCATGCAGTTCTGTTAGCTCTTCTCCCAAGTGCTCCATCCATAAGTGATAAAAAGGGCCGGAGCAAAAGGGAAAAATGAATTACCTAAATAGAGCCCCAGCAGGGCTTTGGATCTTGGGAATCCCTGAAATTCCATCCCTGATTTATGCACCATACTGACCCCTCCATAGTGGGAATGAACCTGGAAGTTCTGTGACAGTTGAAGATGAAGTCAATCTAAAATTAAATTCAGATTCAGGTCGCCTGTGAAAGATTTCTTGATTACTAAAGAGTCTATTGGGACCGAACAGAGTGTAGCTTTACAGCCCTCTTCACCATTACCTTTTCATTATACCGTCAATTCCAGGATGATCCAAACCTAAGACGGGGAATGCTGGATCTCACCAATAAAGGGTTGAACCTGGTACAAGTTTCTTCCTGGGTGGGACAGTGAGGGGTGGAGAGTGGGTGGGATAAGGTATTCCGAGGTAGCAGGTTGTCACATGGGCGCCGCCATTGCTGGAGCTTATTACCAGCGAGTTCTACTGATAAGACCTATCAGATGATCGGAACGCAGTGAATAGATTGGGGTTCTCTCATTGGCTAATGATTAAACCGTATAGGAAAGCTCACTATAGATCAGAGAGCCCGCTCCCCACCTGTAGAGCTACATTTACAGGGGTGGTTGGCACACAGGTGGGATAAGTAATCTCAGCCCTGATATCTAACCCCTATACAACTAAATGTACCTTAACATCATACAATGTGTTCTCATCTTTATTTGTGCAATAGACAGGGGATGTGTGTTCTCAAGGAGACCACCCAAAGACTACTAAATCTCCCTAAAACTCTCATCCTGTTTCAGAGCATACAAATCCAGACCTCAGAATGATTTTTGTATTTTGTTAACAATCTAGATATTGAGGTTTCCTCATGAGTCTCTTGCATCTTGTTTTTAGTGTTACTATGAGGTATTTTGATTAAAATACCATGGCATTAGAAGATGAACACGTAAAGAGTATTTCTAAAGTAGTGGAAATGATGATTATACAGACCACAACCCTCGAGATCCTCCCTGCAGGATCTGTCCTTAAATCACAGTTATCAATATACTGATGGTAGTGGGAGGACATGTTCCATATATAAGATCTGACAGAGGGGTGGGTGAGGGGAGGGGAGGGGGTGTGATGCAGGGTACAACAGACCTATGAGGGTTGTTGGAAGATGGGTGTATTTGGCAGTTGGGGAAGCAGACAGATGGAATTGGAAAGGCCTGGAAATGATGGGGGGGGGGGACAGGAAGGGGGTGCCCCGCCAACAGTCTCTGCCAATAGCAGTATGAAGGGTTAGGTGAGCCAACCGGAAACACAATATTGCCAATACCTCCCAGCTAAACCCACTCAATGAAAACTCTGAGGCATACATATATAATATTCTTATCACATAGAGAACCCACTGCCTGGTCTACAAAAGGCAGGATATCTTTTCTAAACCTTTTGCAGGAAAATACACATAATCAAAGTTTGCAGCTATCAAGAAATGTGGCATATCTTAAAAGACTCTCTCTCATACAGTCTAAACTGAACAGTTTGTTTAGGACTTGGCTTTGAATACAATTGCCAAATCCTTTTCGCTGTACTTTCAGATTAAATTAATGGGATGGGCTGCTTCCTGAATATAAGAATCACCCATCCACCTCCCCATCCAAACTTGGTGCATAAATCCATGGTCATACCATTCATATACCTTATATGAGATCAAATAAACTTAATCTCATCCACTCACACATAATTATAAGCCAGACTTCCATCTAATCCAGCACCATATAAAACCTGTTCACAAGTTGGGCTAAACCTTTATGGGTAAGACAGTGCAGTAATATGTTATATCATCCACACTGCCCGTCATGATGCAAGTATGCCGCCCTGGTGAGTAACCAAACCTATGGGCCTGGTACACTCACCAGTGCAGTGCACAGCTAGTGCAGCTATTCAGTGCTAGCGAGTACCTTAAATTCTCTTGTATAAGCCGCACCATCGTATGAGCTGCACAGCCGACTTTGGAATGAGTTATAAGCCACACCTGTGACTTGAAAATTGTAGTTTTAGTGTAAGCTGCACTCATCTTTGGGCTTATCCTATAGTATAACCTATCTTTTATTTGGGTTATTGTACTCGCCGCAGCTTATATGAGAGAATTTAAGGTAGATTTGCCAGCACTGCATTGGTGCATCTTGACAACAAAGGATCATGAACCTGGAGGCATCACCATGCTGTCCCTACAGGATTAATGTGAGGGTCCTTCAGGGTCAGCAGTACCCAAGGCTCATGTTTCAGCTGGCATGGAGTACAAGGTGAGGTATCATATTGCCAACAGTCCGGCCACACTAAAAAAAAAAAGTCTGTTTCTGGTTGAGAGGCCGTATGAGTGTGAGGGGTGCATATGAAACATTTTTTTTCAGGTCCAGGATGATTTTCTTTTTAAACGGAGCAGCGGTTCACTCATGTACGCGCACCGCGCGAAAAAAAAATCTAAAAAAAAAAAAAATCCTTACCTACCTACTGACTTTAAAAATCCTCATCCTTTCGTACAGAAACGAACTTTTTTTAGCGTGGCCTCAGGAGCCTACTGCAGGAACACTGCATGTCCAGCACACAATGGTATAAGACAACATGTCCACTTGACACAATGGTAGACACACACAGGGAGCCACAGGTGATCGCACCTAGAGGAGGTGGGGTTTGTCCTACTGTAGCCAAGAGGACCTCAAGGTTTCTGTTTCATCTTTATCATGGTCTTAACGATGCACCAATACAGTGCCAGCAACAAACTCATCATTGCAGCTTTGCTAGACCATATATGCTCCAGCTTAAAAAAATGACTACCGATAGCCTTCAAAAATAATCGTTGCGGCCAGATAATGGGGGGAAAAGTAACGGTGGTGTCGGTTGGTACTTTTTTTCCAAAAGATTTTTAGAACTGCCAGACCATAAATTTTGATACAGTTTGATGCTGATTTGATGCTTGGGATTTCTTTATTTTATGCTATAAGCCCCAAAATATCCAAATCTCGTCCGAAAGGCCCATCATAGAATGGTAGAAGTAAGGGGTTGGGAAAGAGACCAAATGCTGCTACATGGGGGTTGTAGGGAAAGGAAAGGGCTGGCGGGTGGGGGAAGGGGGGAAGGCCAAAGGCCAAGACCTATCACTACACCCAGCCATGTTGTACTACACACTAACATAGACACAGAAACAGGTTAACTGGAACTCCTGATCCTCCATGACCTTTCACTCCCCTGACTACTTCTCCTTTCAGGTTAACCATGAAAGGCCAATTTCCTCATCAATGTAAGCATTTTTTTATCTCCAGTTGCTCTTGGCCACAGTTCAAATGATATTGCACATGTTGATGGTTTTTTTCATAAAAGTCACTCGAGTAAAAGGTTATTATTATGGTTCAGGTAATTAGCCTTTGTAAAGGTTTATGTGTTAACTAAGTAATGTATGGACTAACAGGCACCTCAACCCTTGTATCATAGGCTATCAAAACTTGTGGGCTACACCCACTCGTTTTGATATCCTATGATACAAGGCATGAATTGCCTGTTAGCCCATACCTTACTAAGTTTATTACACGATTCATCAATGAGTTATCAATAAATAATCAATAGAATATCAATAAATTCAATTTGAAAAAAAAAAAATCCATGCCGGGACCGGGACTCGATGAGCTACTGACTGCTCCATACCTTCTATAGAGGCAAAGGGCCTGGCCATGCCGGGACGCAAATGCCTGTACCTGGGGTTCGGAGCGCGACTTGCTGACCACTAGGCTATCAGCACACACACCTGGTTGGTGGCAGACGATGGTATGTTCTGAACACGTCCAGCAGTTGTTGCGGTTATGGGAGCAGTAGCGAGAAAGCTAGGGGGGGAGGGGGCACAACCCAGACTGCAGGATATTTTCATACTTTGAATGTATGCTAGTTATATGTGAGTACCCTACCTGGGCTTTGTATCATATCATTGACTTGTACAGACCTGGTTCTAACCAACCATTTCTCGTTAGTCCCTGTGGCGCAGTAGTGTATGGGTTCGACCCCTACCTTTGACAATGAAATTCTTGTAGGTTTTAATATGTGACATTTGACACATGACATGTCTCAAAGCGTGCTGATATCCACCCTAAAGCGTGCTAATATCCACCTTCAAGTCCTTGCATCTGTTCACATTACAGTACAAATTATGCAGGATTATTACACGACCTCTGTGATTTTGGGTGCTTTTTCAGGATATTCCCATTCTGATACCTGTCGCTATTGCAGGTCCTAGGAGTGCTGATATCCAGGATATCAGCACTCCTAACATGTCACATGTCCTAACATGTTACATGTTAAAACCCACGAAATTTTCATGGCCAGGGTAGGGATCGAACCTGCAGTCTCAGATCCCAAATCCAACTCCCTATGCATTGCGCCACAGGGACTGACGAGAATTGGTTGGCTAGAACCAGGTCTTGATATGATACAAATCCCAGGGAGGCGACGACTGCGGGCTGTCCGGTGCCATAACTGCGGGACGCATTCAAAGCAAGCCAAGCCGAGATGGGCGCCGAGGTGTGAGACGCTGTGGTGTAGTGGTAAGCGCATTGCTCTCGGCTGCTAGAGGTAGGCGGGACGAGTCCCGGTCCGGGCATATATTTTTTTTCGATGTAGCTGTCCGCACCGACTGCGGGACGGGTTCAGACCAAACCAACAGCTGCCGGGCGCTGAGCTGTGTGTACCAGTGGTCTATTGGTTAGAATGCCACCAGAAGCTGTCCGCTTTCTTGCCAAACCAGAGGCTGCCGGGCGCCGAGGTGTGTTTACCGATCATGTACAAACACTATGGCAGGCTTCGAGTCGCGGTGGAGGGGAATGATTTTTCAACTTGAATTTATTGATATTCTATTGATTATTTATTGATTTTTTATTGATTAATCATGTAATAAAGACATTCATTACTCTCTTAATACCAGCACAGGGATATGCAGAAAAAGCATCCAAAATCACAGAAGTTGTGTAATAAAAAGGACTAATCTCATGTCTGGGCAGGAAAAAAATGATGTAGACAATGAACCATATATTACCGGGGTAGATAACATATTATATAGCTTTTTTACCCTTGAGTCTGGATGGCAAAATACAGTTTGGCGACTGGTTATACGTTTCTAGTTTAGGCTAGTTTCAAAGATTCATATGGATTTAATCTGATAATGTTTTGATAGAGATTTAACAGCAAACACTGCGGGCTTCGATCCCCTAAAAAGTTTGCAAATCCACAACAAATGCATATGGGATGCCACTCACTGGTCAATGAAAATTCGGAAATCATCCTAATTTTCGGGACTCCCTATAGGAAATGCCCACAGGAAATGAATTCCAAAATTCGGAATTCCTAAAAAGTTAGAAAAAGTGGCATCTCTGATACGAAGAAACCTCTCATATAAGCCACACAATGATACCCTCCAATGCTTAACGTAACTTGAATATCACCACAGAGAGTTGAAGGCACTCCGTGGTAGAATCGTATGGCTCCAATCATTCCCACCATATTAAATCAATATAATTATTTCAACTGTGGCAATACATTGATTTTTTTTCAGTTCAAACTATAACAGTGCACATCCCTTATTGATTAACAAAGACTGATCATCGATCTCTGGTGAACTACCAGGGTATTCTAGATTATTTTCAGCTCACACGTGTGATTTAGTTTTGAAGCTGTGCCTGTAGGTTTAAGAGAGAGACTGGACTCCTGCTTTGAGAGTGATGAACCCCTATACACCTTCTCTAACATCCAGGTCCTAAAGGTGACCCTTCCTGATGGGGTCAGACTGTGGGATTACCACCTGTATGCTATACCACTCTAAAGACTAAAGCAATACTCGTGGTGGTCGCCATCTTGTCCCCCGTCAAGGGTTGCCTTTTGTATGTATCACATTCCTCTGATATCAAAGAGTCTGTCTCTTATTCAATCGGCATTTATCTATAGGTCAGGGATATTTTAACCATTCTCATTTCCTCAATCTCAAGTTCCAATAAGTAGCGGGGATTAATCAAATAAAACTTGCCAGCACTTCATTAGTCTAGACAGAAGTGATTTGGATCTGACCAGCTTGTTCATCTTCCTGTAGACTATAGTGGAACACATGTCTGTTGAATTTTGTGATTAATATACATGCTACTGTTAGAGATGACACTCACTCACTCACTGATCACTGAAAATTTGGAAATGAGCCTACGGTAATTTGTCAATGTTGAACAGAAAATGCCTATGGGAATTGCAGGCAAAATTCAGAAATCCGAAAGGTTAGGAAGGGTAGCATCGTTGTACTACGGTGTTTTAGACCCCTATAGAATGTACATGGTCAGCAGGTAGTAATTCCCACCTGTCCACACCATACTTCCACCTGTCCCGAACCATCTCCCCTGGTCAGGTTATCATTCCTCCAGCCCACTATGGAATGTACATGAATGTTTACCCGGCAGGTAACCTTAAAATGCTGGGGCTTATTTCATAGCCTGGGGGTTGGGCGTTCCCTCCAGGATATTTCTGAAAAAAACTGGCGCCTTTTAGAAGATGAACAATAGTCATTGAAAAAAATGGAACGATGTGCTTTGGTACGCACAAAGGGCTCAGGGCTAGTGCTGCCACCTACCATATTAAAATGTAATGAAGAAGATTTTCCCGCGTTTTTTTAAATGCGTCCAAAACGTCTCACTTTTAGACGCTGTTTTTGAATCAAATAGAAACAAAGAGAGAAAAGTCCAGCCCAAAGGTAAACCTATGGAGGATTGGAGAAAATATTTTTATCAAATGCAGGGCTTTTGACAGGGCTGCGCAGTGCGCAATACACGCATTTAATGCTTAAATGTCGCATTTAAATGGCTAGAATGGCCATTCATTTACAGAATGGCGCATTGTATTTGCTAAAAAGTGTGCAATTGGCGCATTGCAAAAAATCCTGTCAAAAGCCCTGCAAATGACTTTTTTCTTTGTTTAATTTTGTATGAACTCCTGCATGGATTTTTTAATTTTTTTCTTCACTGTGACTAAAGACTGATATATGAACTACTCATGTATGGTGATTCTTGTTTCTTGTAGAAAATTGAGATTGAAAATTGTATAACTGACTTTTTTACAATGCCACCACCTACCCGGCGGTATAGACTCAGGGTGGTCTCTGAGCCAAAAAAAAAAAAAAAGATTACAAAGACGCCCCTCACCCACACATATATACATAAAGATGAAATCTTACTGGACGTGGACTGGTCTCATTTTGATTCTGAGAGTCGGTCTGTGTATAACTAAGAAATTGAGGAGTTTCCAGTTATGTATGGTGCCAGGAAATGAGGGTATGCCAATTGCAAAAACTGAATAAAGTGCTTACTTCATGAGGCTTCAATACAGTTACATGATACATTAGCACTGAACCAACCAGGAGTAGGGATGATATGAGGCATGTTCTTGTTGTAACATCTATCTGATAAAGATGACAGTCCAAATACATAAGCTGTTTATAAGTTTAGTACTTCAGGGGCTCCTAATGCAAGAGTACAACAGGGATATTGGTTGGCATGACACACCAATGAAGTGCTGGTGAGTTTGCTCAGCGACACTTCCTTGGTGCATCACGCACAGTACTAGACCCTTTGGGATCAAGTAAATTGCTTCATCGAGCCATTAGAGTCGACAAAAATGCAGTCTGGGTCAGTTCATCACCAGGGCTCCTTTCAAGCGCCAACCGTGGCGGTCAATATGGACATGATGCGTTAGTGTATCATCAACCTTGAAAGGGTTAGAGACTAAGAGAAAAAATAACAGAATAGATTATACCAGCAGCATCCAAGGCAGCTAGTATAGAATACACAGCAGGCTTAGTAATAATTTACAATACTACCTGCTGTGTGCTATATACATGTAACACCAACAGATGCACATGTCATGTGGTTTAAACAGTCTAGATACATCCACCAAACACACTATATAATGGATGCATGTAGTAGTGGGGGTATTCTAGGGTGGTGATTCATGGAAATCTATTTATTGTCCACTACTCTACCATTTCCTGAATAATGTATTACGAAAGATATAGCATTGTTTGCACCTTGCTGATGTTATGTAAGGGACAGGGAGAATTCCAATGAGTCAGACAATTACATCTGTAAAGCCCTTAATGTGTAGTACTAGCACTGGGCGTGTAGTGAATTGAGAAGGTGAGTGGCCTAAGAGGAGTCAGGGACTGTTTGAACCCGATAGTGCATTTACACATTATGTCCATTGATTGTAATGATGCTTAAATATAGCCCTGACTACATGTAGACTCACCAGGGCAGCATTCATTTCCCTGATGATGCGTCTGAATGGATGCCGGGGTGGGAGGGTGTTCAAACTAATCATCAGCATCTCATAAGCACTGGGGAGTTTTATCGGGCAATTATGGTATACCGGTACTTACAAAAAGGGCCATGATGCATTGATATTAGGGAGTGGTCATTATTTATCTACAGGTGGGGGATGGTGGATTTTTGCACAGACGCGCAAAATTTTTTTTATGCCCCCCCCCTCTCAAAGGCAGTCAAAATGTCCCCCCCCCCCGCGCCAGAGGCGCTAAGAATCTTCATGCCCTTCTCTGATCTATAGTAGCACGCAGGCCTTGTTTTTTTTGGCTAAAAAGAGGGTAAATTTTTTAGCCTCCCCCCCCCCTCAAGAGGGATCAAATTTTTTTTTTTAGTCCAAACACAGGTAAATGAATTTATTCAGGTGTTGATGTCTGTAATGTAATCCCTCGTTGTACATGTAGCTTTCCTTTTCTGGGTGATAAACGAGGATATCAAACCTGATAATGGTTAAGCGTGGCAGAACAATGGGGCTAATTTTCGATCTTTAATCACCCATAACTTCGCTTTGAATAGACATAGAGACTTCATTCAAAAAACAAAATTGCTTCTTTTGATTAGATCTATCCATTTATCAATAGATAGGGTGCATAGGACTAAGATCTAAAAAATAGGTAAGTGCCTAGTATGGATATTAATGTATTTAAACATTAAAGAGACATTGCAAAATTTATTTGTGGCTGTCACATTTAACCACATAACTTATAATATACATTTATGTAGTGCTCACAGTGGGTGGCAGGGGGCGCCAGCTGGTGGCAGTAAGTTACCATGGTTACGCCTCACCTGGAGACCCACCTGTGGATGGTGGGTGAGGTCAGACAACACACCTCCTCCTACCACCACACGTGTGCCCCACTGTAAGGGCATACTGTGTCTATATGTGTTATCTATTTATCTCCTAATCTTCCCTGGGTGACAACAAGTGGTAATTTCTTTCCCTTTAAGAAAAATTGAGAAATTTAATAGAGACATCTCTGAGAAAATGTAGTGATGCTTACACATGTAGGCATAGTGACTGTTCTGAACATAGTCATAGTTCTGGTGAGCGATCTTGTTAGAGTGATAACAGAACACTACAAGGTTCCATGTTAGTCTGCCATGATGAAGCAACTTACGACTACATGTATAACCTATATCTGATGACAACAAAGGCCTAACATTGCAAGAATCCCATTATGTACCATAAATAGGACATATACAGACCTAAATTGATGCTTTAACTGCTATGACTAAACAAATCCTATTTTCACGATTACAGAGGGACCAATCTTTTATCAGGGAATCAGCATGCCTCTTTAATATTAAAGATATACTAGTACCTTTATATGGCCATATATATACTCTTTGAATTTTCAGATCGTCAGCTAAGCCCTTGGGGATTTGCTACTTTATCTCTTAGAATCGTGCTTGAAAGGGATATGTTGGCTATTTTGATCTATGATACTACATATAAATGTATCATGGATGCCGTTCAAGATCTCTATTCAGACACCACTTTTAGTCGAAAGTAGGATCTCTCATATCTTCAGGTATTTGGGCTTGATGTTAAAAGTTATAATTTTGTCACAGAATCTTCATCTATCCACTTACTGGTGACAAGAAACAGGAAAAACTGAATAGCAATGTCAACCCATAATGGTCAACTATCAAACTTTGATGCATGTGCAGAGGCAATGTTGCAAATAACTCCAGATAAACTCAAGTCAATAGCTGACAGACCTATTCAGATGCAATTGCAGGTAAGCCTATTACAGTTACCATATGATGGGTAATCTCCAAACTAGGGTTGTTTTCAAATAGGTTCTTCTTCCCTAATGTGCCTATACAATAAAAGACCCTTGTTTTTTTTTTTTTTTGTTTTGGGGAACGAGCATGGATGTCAGGGTATAGTGTACAGAGTGCAGGGGACGGGGTATACATTTTGATTGCCATTTTCAGGAAAAGGTCACCATTTCACCACCAAAGTAGGAAATCCTGCAATTACAGGAAAAGTTGCTCTGAAACATTACAATAGCACAGAGATATGTCATTATGACTACCAGCGTAAAGACTGGAGAAAGGTGCCAGACCTCTAAATACAGGGGTGTAGTAAAAGTAACGGCTCATTACACCTCAATAGTTTGACCGCGGAGTGCTACATACCTGCTCCAGTTCAGTGGTATGCACTACACACAGGAGGGGTGTTAATATCAACAGTCGCCACTCTTACTACAACACCAGTTTTTATACACCCCTATGGTATTATCCCACACACACACTAACATATAATCTTACTGAATGCACAAGTCCCTAAAATGTCCAATCAAAGCTGTAAGTGTATAATGCTTGACCGGGTTTGCCCCCACCACCCAAAATGTCTGAGCAAATTATACCAAGTCAGGAGGGTCTTGCCAAAAAAGAGACGTGAACCGAGAATGAAAACATGCACGTCTTTGCCTTGCTAAATAACTGTTTGGATAATCATTTAGAGAAAACGTGCACATTTTTCCACTTCTGGAAATGAGTTTCCCATAGATTCTGAGGTACTTCTTTTGTCAATGCTATGAAAACTAGTTAGGCCATATACGTTTTCCTCAGCACTCTCTGAAAAAATATTTAGAGAGGTTCATTCTCGTTATCTTTTGGCAAAACCCTCCAGATGAACACCTTACACGCCATCAGCAAGAGTTAAAGGGGTAGTGGTTTTAGTATATGGCTGCACTTCACAATCACCCTCTTCTAAGTCTTAGCTCTATATCCATGTTTCTACCTTTACCTGTATGGTGATATAAAGAAAGTGACAAGAACGGCGTATATATGTATATTTAACCAGAAATTCAATATGCTATCACAGTTCTGAGTCAAGGTATGTTTTGTTGGAAATTTCTTATTTCCTTGCCCATTTCCTATCTCTGGGGCCAACATTGGGCGGGAGTAACTTCTATTTTAGGGAAATAGAAAAACGACTGAACTTCTTAGAAAATATATGGTCAGGTAAATACACTGTACAAAGCAACGTCAAGACTCGAGGAGAAGTTTGATATACTCCTATGTAATATTGTAACCCTTCAAGGACAGCACGGTGGCAGAGGGTTTCATTTTCTATTTTCATAATGGGCAAAGCAAATCATCAAGAAGCTCACTGGCAATGCATTGTAGCAATTTCTGCTATTATCATAAGTGGGACCCCGCCACTGCTTCATCTTGTACTGGTGAGACAAGAACTAGTATCAACGAGCACGATGGGTACCAACTGCTTCCTCAAAATTCTACAGTAAATGCAAGGAAGCGATCCATTGGCCTAAAATGTCTTTAGTTAATGCCTATGTGCCAATCCTACATGAATGCTAACATCCAATAGATTGGTCATGACGGATGCAGGGATGAAATCAGTGAGAATAAAATTCCCTGAAATGCTCAATCAAATATACCAACCAGCAATTTGCATTGCTCGTAACTCGAAAAGAAATAAAACAATAGCCTTGAGCAAGTCTAGCTTGTGGTCTGACATCAGCACTCCCTCACCCAGTTATTGGCACCACCAAGCCACTATTCGCATAACTCCCACAAAAACTGCGCTATTCACACCACATTTCCCATAAAGGCGGGAAAGTTGATACATGGATCAACATCATATACCTTCACCACTGGAGGCAAAAAGCGTCTTATGGCTGCCAACCAACTGAGTCTGTACAATATTGACAATTTCTCAAAATTTACAAAACTTTGTAATGAAATAGCTTTTCCTGCAAGACCCCTACATCTCCTTTAATGGCACTACAAATTCATTAAGTAATTCTGCCTCTTTTATACAAAATTTTCATTTTTTTTTAAAACTTATTTGCACCACCAAAATGACTGAAAGTGCAGGGCCCCAGGGTGTCTCCTTATAACTCGCTTTTCGAGTTAATTAGAACCCCATTGTATAGGATTGTATAGGTCTATGGAACTTGAGAATCCTTGAAATCAGGGAAGCCCCTGAAGACTTCCATCCCTGTGGATGCATCCAGCACTGGTGAGTTACTCACCTGAGCTGCACTCATATATCACAGCAACATATGAGCATGAAGCATTGGCATCACCATGCAGCTTTGACAGGGTTTAAGACACCACCCCTCTGCCTCCCTGTGCAGTAGATACCATCAGTCGGTTGATGTCCTACTTCAGTCTCATCCCTCCATCCTGTGACACATTACTAGCCAATATAACAACCACCAAACACAGCTATCCTACATGCAGATAAATAAAGGATCCATGGGGTGATAGGGGGCAGCCCCAGTCACCCCTAATTCCTACCTGTCCTCCAGTGTTATATAGATGCAGGTGTCCCGTGCTGGCTGTCACAGTAAGATACTGTCTGGTGTGTGTGGTGTTAGTACCACCAGCAGCACAGAGACTGTCACACTGCTGCAGCCATCAGACTACTGCCCTCCTGCTGCACACCACAGCTACTACAGGACACGGCCACCGCTCAACACACCACCCTAGGCTGCTGCACCCCGCTACCTAATACAGCAATCTGCTGATATAGGACTGGGGCTGTACAGCACTGCTGCACCAGGAGGAAGGGGATGGGGGAAGGAGAAGGGGAGTGGGCCCCAGGGAATGTTGGAGAGAAGGGGAAGGAGGGAGGGAGGGAAGGACATGGGGATGGGGGATGAGGGAAGTGGCATAGGAAATGGGGGGTGGGGGCAAGGGAGGGAACAGGACCTGGGGGAGGGGGAATGGGGCAGGTATAGGAGAAGGGCATAAGGGGAGAGGACAGGAAATGGAGGAAGAAGGGGCAAGGCAGGAGATGAGGCACGGCTTGAGGGGAGGAGAAGAGGGGCAAGGCATGGGGGAGAGGAGGAAGGGGCAAGAAATGGGTGAGAGGAAAATGGGAGGGGCAGGAGAAGGGGTTGGAAGAGGAAGGGGCAGAAGATTGAGCAGGAAATCAGGGAGGGAAAAGGGGGAGGGGAAACAGGCGTAGGGGGCTGAGCAATGGGTAGGGGAAGGTGGAGGGGGACAGGTCGGGTGATAGCTCGAAGCAGGAGCAGGACATGGGGGCAGGAGGAGGGGAGGGGAGGAGGAGAGGAGAGGGAAAAGATATGATGTAGGTATTGAGGAATGAAAGAGGAAAGGAAACTGGGGGGGGGGGTGGAAGGTGGAAAGAGAAAGGGGGCAGGGAAGGAGGGAGTGGGAAACAGAGGTGTTGGGAGTGAATTAGTTGCAACAGAGAGGGAAAGAGGGAAGCAAAGGACGATGGGAGGACGGTGATGGGGATAGAGGGAGAGAGGAAAGGGAGAGGAGGAGGGAAGGAGGGATAATGGGAAGACAATGGGGGAGACAGACGGGGTTCTGTGTGCATGTATTAAACGGAGCAGCTAGGGAGGGGTGACAAGGGACAACATGGGGGCAGGCGAGGCATGGGGTTAGACTGGAGGAAGGCTACACTTGGAGGAATGTGTCCAGCTGGGATCATGGTTCTCCAGGTGAAACGCAGCAGTTCCCCTCCACTACCATATCGTGTCCTTAAGTTAACACCTGTGGGGCATAATCAGACCCTGGAAATAACCACCCCCCCCCCACACACACACACACACACTTCTACCCTCAGATGCCACTTTACAAAATTGGAGTGAATTGGATGCTCCCTTAACGTTGCCTCAGCATGTTATAATGCCATTTATAAATTATCTCCTGGGTGATGATTGATATAGTTAGGTGGATGTATTATGGCTTCAGTAATACCTATACTAAATACCACAACTTTCTCATAACCACTTTTAAAACAATGATAACTTTTGGTAAGTGGAGAAAAAGAAAACACCACGTCATGCTTGACTGGATTCAAAGTCACATACATATGTACTAGTAGTTAGCATTCCTATATCGGATCATTTTTTAAAATGAATTGATCTCACACTATTGACTAGGGAAGTTACTCATAGATTGCTTAGAATTCGGAACTTTTCTGACTGTTCACAAGGAAATGCCCTCAGGAATAACAACAACGAAAAATTCAGGAAGCCTGAACATAGGAAAAGTGACATACATGTATCTGAAGGTCAATGCAGCTCTGTAATCAATGCAGCTCTGTAATCTACCTGAGACCAGGATGGTACAGAGGGCAGTAGTATGGTGTAGGTGTGTAATTATTGATTACAGGTAGTGAGAGAACTGACCAGGTGTTGGCGGTGCTGAGGAGGGGTGACAGGTAGTACAGGTATAGTGTAATACCTCACGTATAAGGCTCACCCTGATTTGAATGAGCTGCTTTAAAGTGCATAATAATGGAGCTTGATTATGGGTACTGGTCTAGTACCTTCTTGTCCCATAGTAAACAAGAAGCACGTCAGGACTGTACATCATTTGTAAACAAATGTGGAGATCCTCATGGATGAAATGTCTGATTTTGAGCCAACTGCTCTCGATGTCCCATTCTCCACTCAGATCCTCACATTGCCAACACAATGAAAACATCTCCCGGACACTCAGAATGCATAAACATTCAGAATGAGCCTGCAATGTGATAGAGTCTTCACCGGTGGGCCGATTCTGTATTATCGCCCACCTGGGGGAGTCAGGTTCCTGTCTGGCATAGTTTAATTTTCAAACAATAGGTGTCTCTGACCTCCCTCTTACTCTATGTATGCTAGTGGTGCCCTCTAGGGTGAGGCCTGTACACTAGGCAGGAAACTGACTGTGCAAGGCATTATGGGACATCAGAGGTCCGACTATGGCTTCACTCCCCGGACCAGAATGCAGTAGAAAAGCAGCACTAAATCAGTTGGGAAACAGTGTGGTGTGGCAGTAGTTATTCAGTGTGAAAGCAACATCAGAAACAGTATTGTATCAGCATCTACTGGCATTCTACTGCTCAGTACCAGAGAACTTGCAACATAGGTACAGTAGTAGCACAGTAGTATCAGCAGCATGCAAGAAGTATTGAATCAGTTGTCCCAATTATGTAAATTAGATGGCAGCAGTTGAACAGTATCTACTCATTCAATGCTGCATGACCATATATGGGACTGGGGCAGTGTTCAATCAGCACTACTGCATGACTGCTTGTTTGTTTGTTTGTTTAGTTTTACGTCCGGGGGCCATCGAGGACTGCTGGGGGGCAGGTTGAAGCATAAAAGAAGCAGCCGCTGTTCTAGTACTGGCACTACCAATGCCTCTCTAGGTGGTCCTTGCTGGATTTGAACTTGGGATCTTTGGATTACTCTACCCACGCATTAGCCCACTCAGCCATCTCCCCATCTGCTATGTGGAGCTGTCATTACTTCCTAGTACTGCATGCAACTCATGTAGGAGGGGGCTAGGGCAGTACTGATTCAGTAGTACTGGGTAACTCTTACTATAGCAAAAGGGTAAGAGTAAACATATCTATAGAGTGCTGCTATAGTATAATGCCTTTCAGTTTACTGATGTTAAGGTGATGAGACAAGCACTTTGTAATTATCAATGATACATGTATACTACCTTAAACTCCCGCGTATAAGACGCGTCCTCTATGCCAAACAAAATGCTGGGGAGTCTTATAGCTTTCTCTCAAGTTGGGGGTGCGTCTTATACGAGGGGTATTTTTTCTATAGAAATGTACTAATCTTACAAATATCAGCATTAAAATGTGCGTCTTATATGCGAAAATGCATGTGCTAAGTTTAGGGTGCGTCTTATACGCGCAGCGCTTGTTTGTTTGTTTGTTTGTTTGTTTAGTATACGCGCAGCGCGTCTTATACGCGGGAGTTTACGGTATGTAAAAAAAAGTGTCATGATGGGGACCAAAAGAATACTTGATGATTCAGTATATTTGTGCCCTATATAAAGTCGGTGAGTAATTCCTCACTTTCATACACTCCAACATCCATGTGTATCCATTACTGGCACTTGATAAGATATTCATATGCAAAGGGATGAAATATGCTTGTCTCCACAAACACTGGATAGTTTCATTTTTACATTACTGAATCTTTTGATTGCTGTTCACAATCATACTGAAATTCACACTATGGACTGTCTTAGAAGCATCAGGTCAGTAGCCCAATAAATAAGTGATGAATGGACAGAGCGATACCAGTAGATAGTCAGTAGACTACTGCATCTATGCTGCTGCACAGAGTGTGACATTTTTGGTATCTATTAAGATTCAGTTGAGAGTCAGTAGACTACTGATTCTAGCCTGAAAATGCAGTGCATACTCAGTTGATAGTCAGTACAGTACTGAGTCTAGACTGAAAATGCAGTGTAGAGTCAGCTGTTTTGGAAGTATTTCAGCAGTACCTACTGCAATATGCAGTTGTTGATCAGCATATTCTCAGTAGCCACTGATAGGAGAAATAGATACTGCCTTCTGGTCCGGGTCACCAGCTGGTTGTATCGGGGTTGAACAGTTATCTGACAATGTAACCAGTTACGAAATAAAAATGATTTAAAAAAAATATCATCCTCATTTAGCTCTCACTTATGAGTTTCAGAACTTAAAGCAACCTCTAAAACTTGGTTTTGTATGTAATTCTCTAGTTTCAGAATTTAGAGTAACCTCTAAAACTTGGTTTTTATATCTAATTCCCATTGGAGTATTTTCAGTAACTGCTGACAGACACCGACAAAGTGCTGTCAGCTATCGAGCGTAAGGCGTAGCTCGAGTATAAGCAGTGACTGATGGGTACCATCTGCCCCCTGAGAAGTCTGGGGTTACTTCATTGGCTGATAACTAATCCCGCTAAGTCGGTATATGGCTTATATACGAGGTATTACGGTGAAGGTAAGTGCCAGGTGTGAATGGTTGGTGAGTGCTTGTATTAACGAGTCAGGCACACACCTGAACCACACCCAATCTATACTGTAAGGAACACTATAGTATAGGGTCCTAGATATCTTGTTTCAGATGAGAAACAAGGGGCGGAACCAGAGAGCGGGGGCCTAGGGGGCAAGTACCCCTCCCCCCTATACCCCTTGAAAACGGGCCTGGCTATGACTCTTAACTATAGGAAATCGGGTCCGGAACAGTGGCTGTGCCCCTCCCCCCCGACCCGGCCCGACCCAATTTTCCCAGTTGTGCCCCCTGGACCACCCCTTCTGGATTCGCCTCTGGAAACTGACATATCTGGAATTCCAGTGATAAAGCAGGAATTCTTGCAATAGAGGGGGGAAAGGGCTTCACTTCACGCACTTAATAGTGCAATCACTATGTCTGTGATCAACCAGGTTATAGACTGCTCAGTGTTTACAGTCAGGAATATAGTAAGGCCACCCTTCAAAATATGTTTGTTTCCTGTCCAGAGGGTGGGATTTTTCAGACCCATGAGGGAGGGAGGCGAAATTTTTTTTTAGGAAATTTGTTTTTTATTTGTCAGCGGGAATTTGTCATCGCGTTCAAGGATTCTTTGATTGGAAACCTATAGACTCTTGTGCTGATGGACAAAACAAATAAATGACTTTTCAGAACTCAGGAAAAAAATTTCCCATTCTCCAAAAAAAAATTCCACCAGGCCTCTGGACAGGAAACGAACATATTTTTAAGGGTGGCCTTATACACACTACAAAAAGCCGTCAATTCAGGGGGCTTGATGATATGCCACTAGACTTGTGCTTGTGCAATGTTGTCAACATTTAGTTGTATGATAACTTAGGTGGCCTAAAGTTGAGAGAGGCCGCATTTCCCGGTGATTTCCTCCAATCAACACATTTAATACTTGTTTTAGGACGTTCTCCCTCGGCGTTAGAGGCTACAAAGGTAATAGTGGGTGAGATGAACGGCCTCTGAAACCTGACTCGATTTATTTATACTCCCTTGCTAGATTTACTGCTCTTTTGGGTGACATGGGAAATGACTTGTCTCCATTCAATAAGTATTGAATTTTCAATATATCCCAAAAGACATTACAATGTCTTCTTTTTTATGTAGCGTAGGCAATTACAGCCACCGCCTTTGAATTCAAGTCAACCCATAAATCATGTAAAATTGGGCCAGTCACCTCCCTAAAAGCTTAAATACATCATCAAAAGGAGTCCAATTACAATAGCCTTGTCATGGGAGCTAATTTAGTGCTATCATTCAGTCATCTAGGACATAAAATCCTCCTGATCTCTAAGGGTTTTAGATGGTGTACCAAAGTATAAAGACGTGCTTCCTGCGGTGGGCGTAAACCATTCAAGGGTGACAAAGCTATAATGAATTACCTCCATTTACCGCCATTTGTACGCGTACAGCCCGTGCGAGTTACTCACCACCAGGGTCCTGGATGAATATAACCATGGTGAGTAACTCGCCGAGTAAGGGTTGCATTCACTCATTCATCACACCAATTCTACTGGACGGATACTCTAATTAAAGTGGCATAGTCCGATAGTTGGAGCCAAAAAATCAATTTTCTCCAAAATGAACCAGGTTGATAATATAGGTACCGTAAACTCCCGCGTATAAGACGCGTCCTCTACGCCAAACAAAATGCTGTGTAGTCTTATAGCTTTCTCTCAAGTTGGGGGTGCGTCTTATACGAGGGGTATTTTTCCTATAGAAATGTACTAATCTTACAATTTCCAGCAGTAAAATGTGCGTCTTATATGCGAAAATGCATGTGCTAACTTTGGGGTGCGTCTTATACGCGCAGCGCGTCTTCTACGCGGGAGATTACGGTAATACTTCCTATTGTGACTTATTTATTTGCTCTTCTTCCACATAATCAAGCTGATATTTGAGAGAATTGTCAGATTTATACCCTATTTCCTAGTTTTGGAGTGCACGCCAAAACTCCATCCATGGGAAATACACTCTAAAATGCCTAAGACAAGGTCCATGGGACCCCCTTTCTAGGTGTCTATGAGCTTAAGATGGCAATAATTTGTCTAAATATGGTGTTATTACATGGTATGGAAAACATTTGAACAGAATTTGAAAAATGATGAAAATCGGACTATGCCACTTTAAGGTGTAAGGTGTGAATGATGCAGTACTGTGTAAACGACAACATCTGCGTCCATGCATTATGACGATTACTATACATAACATTATCATATTAATGGACTACTGTGTCAGCTAAAGGGTTAACTCATTTGGACTCCCCTTGCGTCATGGGTGTTGAGTTGATCAATGCTAGGATCTGACCCCACTTGTAAACGGGTCACCAACCAACTTCTAAAGTCTACCCACGTTTCACCTGATATCTACCTTTTTAATTCATAGCATTGGGACCTGAGGGAAATAAGCCAGACATAAAGGGTAAGGGGACAGACAGGTATGTGCGGCACCATGGAATAGCATGTGGACATTAGGTCTTTTTTTTTCAGAGGAACTCAGGATACCTCATTTCCCCAGACAGGATTTGCATCTGCCTATACATATTTTCCAATATATTTTTCACTTAACTCCTCGGATGATTTGCTTCCTCAGACATTTTCCTTACATTTTCCATATCTGAGGAAGTGAGGGCTGACTGTACAAGAAGAGTCAGCATGATACAGTAATGTAACACTGGCGCTGTATTAGTGCAGTGATGCAGTGATGTAACACTGGCGGTGTATTAGTGTAGTGATGCCATAATGTAACACTGGCGGTGTATTAGTGCAGTGATGCAGTAATGTAACACTGGCACTGTATTAGTGCAGTGATGTAGTAATGTAACACTGGCGGTGTATTAGTGTAGTGATGCAGTAATGTAATACTGCACTGTATTAGTGCAGTGATGCAGTAATGTAACAATGGCGCTGTATTAGTGCAGTGATGTAGTAATGTAACACTGGTGGTGTATTAGTGTAGTAATGCAGTAATGCAGTAATGTAACACTGGTGGTGTATTAGTGCAGTGATGCAGTAATGTAACACTGGTGGTGTATTAGTGTAGTAATGCAGTAATGTAACACTGGCACTGTATTAGTGCAGTGATGTAGTAATGTAACACTGGTGGTGTATTAGTGCAGTGATGCAGTAATGTAACACTGGCGGTGTATTAGTGCAGTGATGTAGTAATGTAACACTGGTGGTGTATTAGTGCAGTGATGCAGTAATGTAACACTGGCGGTGTATTAGTGCAGTGATGCAGTAATGTAACACTGGCGGTGTATTAGTGTAGTGATGCAGTAATGTAACACTGGCGCTGTATTAGTGCAGTGATGCAGTAATGTAACACTGGCGGTGTATTAGTGTAGTGATGCAGTAATGTAACACTGGCGCTGTATTAGTGCAGTGATGCAGTAATGTAACACTGGCGGTGTATTAGTGCAGTGATGCAGTAATGTAACACTGGCACTGTATTAGTGCAGTGATGTAGTAATGTAACACTGGCGCTGTATTAGTGTAGTGATGCAGTGATGTAACACTGGCACTGTATTAGTGTAGTGATGCAGTAATGTAACACCGGCGCTGTATTAGTGCATTGATGCAGTAATGTAACACTGGCACTGTATTAGTGCAGTGATGCAGTAATGTAACACTGGCGCTGTATTAGTGCAGTGATGCAGTGATGTAACACTGGCACTGTATTAGTGTAGTGATGCAGTAATGTAACACCGGCGGTGTATTAGTGTAGTGATGCAGTAATGTAACACTGGCGGTGTATTAGTGCAGTGTTACAGTAATGTAACACCGGCGCTGTATTAGTGCAGTGATGCAGTAATGTAACACCGGCACTGTATTAGTGCAGTGATGCAGTAATGTAACACTGGCGCTGTATTAGTGCAGTGATGTAGTAATGTAACACTGGTGGTGTATTAGTGTAGTAATGCAGTAATGTAACACTGGCGGTGTATTAGTGCAGTGATGTAGTAATGTAACACTGGTGGTGTATTAGTGCAGTGATGTAGTAATGTAACACTGGTGGTGTATTAGTGTAGTAATGCAGTAATGTAACACTGGTGGTGTATTAGTGCAGTGATGCAGTAATGTAACACTGGTGGTGTATTAGTGTAGTAATGCAGTAATGTAACACTGGCACTGTATTAGTGCAGTGATGTAGTAATGTAACACTGGTGGTGTATTAGTGCAGTGATGCAGTAATGTAACACTGGCGGTGTATTAGTGCAGTGATGCAGTAATGTAACACTGGCGGTGTATTAGTGTAGTGATGCAGTAATGTAACACTGGCGGTGTATTAGTGCAGTGATGCAGTAATGTAACACTGGCGGTGTATTAGTGTAGTGATGCAGTAATGTAACACTGGCGCTGTATTAGTGCAGTGATGCAGTAATGTAACACTGGCGGTGTATTAGTGCAGTGATGCAGTAATGTAACACTGGCACTGTATTAGTGCAGTGATGTAGTAATGTAACACTGGCGCTGTATTAGTGTAGTGATGCAGTGATGTAACACTGGCACTGTATTAGTGTAGTGATGCAGTAATGTAACACCGCCGCTGTATTAGTGCATTGATGCAGTAATGTAACACTGGCACTGTATTAGTGCAGTGATGCAGTAATGTAACACTGGCGCTGTATTAGTGTAGTGATGCAGTGATGTAACACTGGCACTGTATTAGTGTAGTGATGCAGTAATGTAACACCGGCGCTGTATTAGTGCATTGATGCAGTAATGTAACACTGGCACTGTATTAGTGTAGTGAGGCAGTAATGTAACACTGCGCTGCATTAGTGTAGTGAGGCAGTAATGTAACACTGGCACTGTATTTGTGTAGTGATACAGTAATGTAACACCGGCGCTGTATTAGTGCAGTGATGCAGTAACGTAACACTGTGCTGTATTAGTGCATCGCGGCAGTAAAGGCAAGGCACTGACTTGAGGTGTCATGAAGTACTTATATTTTAATGTTAGATACAGCTTGATAAACTGCGTCCAGGTGCTTGCTGCTGCAGGATCCTCCCCACAATCATCACAGGTGATGTGTTTAAAACATGTATAAAGAGAACCCCCTTTACCCCTGGCAGGTGTACATCTGGTAATGAGATCTGCCAGTCTGTGGGTGTCAGGTGCTGAGGTCCTACATCTACCTCCGGGATGAGAGCGTTGGTGCTATATTAAAGTCAGAGTGGTTATCCTTTGAGGCTTTTAAGACAATGACAAAATTGGATTTTGATGTTCTGTGAACAATAACTGATAAATGTAAACTGGGTAACCTGCTTTAATTGTCAGAGGCTGAAGAAGTTACATGTAATAGGAAAGCCTACAAATCTGCAATTTATCTCGGTGAGGGTGCATTGAGAACAAACGTATTTATATAATGACGTCTGAATGGCTGTACAAGAGGTCAAGGTCCTGAACCTGTAAATGTCAAGAGTTCAGGCAAGTGTCGTCCAATGTACCAGTGTCCACAAACCTCTCAGTCTTTTATATCTACATATCTTTGTGTAGTACCACCTTGATGAGCGGGGTCTGTGGGCTGTTAATGCAGCTGAAGGTCTCTTATTGATCTACCATAGGGCATTGGATACTATTCGATTACTCTTCAACTAAGAGCTGCACAGTGCATTAATGCATCACACCGGTTGGCCATCATAATACAGGTACATGACTGCAGCCGGGAAATTTGTTGGGGGCACCCTGAGGCCACCCACTGGATCGCCACGCACATGATAAACTTAGTACCTGTATTTTAGACATAAATTGAGTTTGCCGACATGGAATGTGACTTATGATAATTGATGCACACTTGTGTATTACAGGGTA
This sequence comes from Acholoe squamosa, assembly GCA_949317995.1. Lineage (NCBI taxonomy): Eukaryota > Metazoa > Annelida > Polychaeta > Phyllodocida > Polynoidae > Acholoe > Acholoe squamosa. Next base: position 15,594,878 of record OX439042.1, read on the forward strand.
TTCAGGGTAAGCATCAACAGCAGCAGCTTTATAAAGTGACCTGTACTTGCCATGGAAGTCTATAGGGTGTGGCCATGACTCACTGACCCTAGTAATTAATGACAATTAACACGGTGAGTTATGGGGGCAATCATGATAATTAACTGTCTAGAGCTATCCTTGGTACTTCATTGTAGACAGCTCAGAGTGGCTCCTACACGACCTACTTCATGGTCAAAGCAATCGGGAAAGATTTCAAAGAGGGACACATATTTATGGGGTCTCTCTCATTAATAGGTAAATCTGGGAGGACGTGTGTCACATCCCCTCACCACGACGCTACACAATGCAACGTGGCCCATTAACATTAGCATTAATAGCTCTGGGGTCATAAAAGAAAGCAGGTAGTACCGTATTTTAGATGAGGGATTGGAAAAGTACTGTGTAGGTGTAAGGGATTACGAATACTTTTTTTCAGTGCAAGGCTGCTTGAATGGACCATTGTTTTAACATTGATAATATTGAAGAAAAAAAAAACATCTGAAAAATATTATAGGGACAGTAAATGACTGCCCATGCTAACTAGTGCATGGATCCTGCCCTGCCCCTTGCTGGAGTAAATGACAAATAATTATCTTCAACAGATGGACCAAGGACAAGGCAACATAGTAGTAATCCATGCATGTAACATCAAGCAAGAACTCTGACACAATATACAAGTGGCTACCTATTATATACACCATGGAAAGTGCCGTCCAAGGCAGCCCTGGTGGGTAACTCACTTGAACTTGTTCTGATTTCAGGCACCATCCTGACCACAGGTTTCATATTTGCCCTAATGGTCAGCAAATCAACGCCAAGCAAATCCTCAGTGCATTAATGGTGCATCGCGACAACAAATTTCACAATTCCTCGAAGCATCATGCTGGCCTCAATGGATTTTACAGGTCCATTGACCAGCTTGTCTACTAAACAACCAAGGAGAACCTGTGACATTATCCACACCAACTAAGGCGATTGGGTTAATGTGTATTGGCTGTCTGCTGTTCTGTATCAATCTCCTTATCGCTACTCCTACTTTCTTCCAGGAAACTAAAGATTCCACAGGAATCTGAGCTTGGTCCACGTGGCTCAATCTGGGATTAACCCATAGCAGGTGCTATGAAAAAGTACAGCTATCACACCGAAAACAACCAGCTTCCATTGACTCATGTTCAATCACACATGTACTGTATGTCTCTTCTCACTCTAACATAGATTCTAATTTTATTTTGTGATTGGTAATGGTTCTATGAAAATAAAATTTCAGTAATACATGTATTTCTCCTACTTGATACACCTCGAAAAATATCCTTCAGCTGAGTGCATTACAATAAAGGCTTCACCAATGTTATACCCCAGTGGATGTATTTCGCCTGTTGGTGAGAGACCCTCAATGAGAATAATAAATGAACCTTAATATAGTTATATTAATCAAGAGCTTTGCATCTTTAATAAGGCATTCATTTCACATCTATAACAGGTGTAGAAGCTTGTGCGTGTACCGTGTAACTAGTGCACAACAACGTGTCTGAAAACCCAGGACTCATATAATATTCATCACCTCACTGTTATTGTGGCTAAACAATTAATTTCCACTCAATCAAACTAAACAAAAAGGGACACATTATAAGTACTCTAATTTCAAAACTTGTCACCCATTTTGGGAGTCATTACCACCTCAACTTAAATGGGAGCTATTTTCCTCCAGGTTCCCTAGTACCCTTAAGATGTTTATTATGGAACACACCAATTTTATTCCATGGCCTGAAAAGGCTCCCAGTGTTTATTAAATCAAACCAGTATTCAAGCGATTGATATCGCACATAACTCGGAACGCTTTGGTCTGGCCATTTTGACACTATAGTGACAGCAGTGCGAAAGACTACCAGGTCTATTGCGGGCCAGCCATGTTGGATTTTGGCGTCAACCGGCTATGTCGAATTAACTGTTATATTTCTAAGGTGTATACAGAGAGAAATGTCTAACCTTTTTCACACTATAGTGACAGCAAAGAAGAAACATACTCCATACATATTTTGTATTGCGCGTCCGCCATTTTGGATTTTGCCATCAATCGGCAGGCTATGTTGTCCTCCCACGGCAAATGTTCTCAAATAATTACAAATCATATTTGTTATGCCTATTTTAGCACAGATTCATCTTCTTCTCCCTACACTCTGATATATTATCAAAATTTAATTCAAAAACCGCCATGTTTGTATCAAAGCAAGATGCAATCGGAATGTTGTAAAAGTTCAGCCGCTCGGACAATTTTTGGCAAAAACTTTCCGAGATGAACACGAATCGTATAACTGAGGATTGTACCACCAGATTTAATCATTTTTGATGCGTATACAGAGAGAAATGTCTATAATAACCATAGAAAGAAGATTAACATGCAATATATCATTTTCCATTACATTCTGATCATGTACGTGACACCGGACCCGTCACCCAAAATGTCACCCCCATAGAAAACCATTGAGGGTACCAAGCGACTAAGTTGGACATCAGGTGACCTACTTTTTTTCAAACCTAAATTTTACAAAGATTAGAATCTTAAAAGAGGTAAATGTTACACCTCCATGATCCTGAATATGTATTCTATCACAAGGCAGGTTTCATTTCATCTCATATTTAATGGTTTTCATGTAATTTGACCTCAAACTCAACAACCTCTTCTCAAAAAGTGCTCACTTCCGGTCTTAAAAGTTTCGCCTGCCCCTACCCGTCTCTTAAAACTCGGCGTTCCGAGTTGATAAGCCATGTGCAGCAGCATGTGTAGATCTGTATGTGTGAGTGTAGATGGTGTGTTCATGTTGTAGGTCAGGAGTCTGTTAGTCTCAGGTTTACAAACACTGACAACAACAGACCAGGTGTTGTAGGCCCCAACACCTGTGTCCAAGGCCTGAGGCTGTGCACCAACATGCAGTATGGGACGTATTCTAGGTATAACCTCTAAGGGGCAGTATCCTGCTTATAGCATCTTATCATAATGATCCATTGTAAGAAATTGTACAAAAATTATATAATACACTTGAAACAATAATGTCATAAATAACCGCAGTCCGCTAGTTGCTGTGTGCGGCGGGGTGGATTGGAGTTGAAATCTATGGGCAGTGTGGTAATCAGTGATGCTTGGTTTCTTCCAACATGGTGACCATTGAACAAGAAGCCTTGAGGCATGATGCAGCCCTTAAAGGGTTAAAGTACCACCAACAGGGTTAAAGTATACCTAAGTCTATATACCTCCCTCTGACCATCAAGATGGATATGGTCATTGAAGAGTTAAAGTATGGCCAAGTCTGTACCTCCCACAGGCTGCCTTACCACCAAGTATAGATATAGTCGTTAAGGGGTTAAAGTTTACCCAAGTCTATACCTCCCACAGGGTGCCTTACCATCAAATGGATGTGCGCCCCAGGCCCCCACCATACAGGTGTTAACCTCCCCCCCCCCCAGCCATTCCCTCCGAACAAACCAGACCTACCGTACAACTATGCTTAGGCCAAAAAAATTGTTTCAGGTAACATGTTGAAAAATATTAGGTAGGGTAGGTCGAATTTTTTTTTTTATTTCGTAAAATTATTTTAACTACTACAATGACTCGCAACTTGCCGTGGTGACTCGCGACTCACAGCAGTGACTCACCAATCACTGAATTTACTTTAAAAAACACCCAAAATTAAATATTTTGTTGAAAATTGGCCCTCTTTTGCTAGGTAGGGTCGGGTTACCTGAAAACACAAATTTCAGACCCCTCTTGGGGGGGACAAGAAAGTTTTTGCCCCATTTGAGCGAAAAAGCCCACATGCCACTAAAGAATAAAAGGGGGGACGAAAAAATTTCAGACCCCTCGGACGGGGGGTGGGACGGGAAATTTTTTTCGACGTGCACGTGCAGAATTTCACCAACTCCCCCTGTTGTTAAAAAATGACCACTCCCTTATTCGCCTTTTTTAAAAGGCCTACTGTGGCCTCTAGGATGATCTCAGAGTGTGGCTTATAGGTTGAGTTTCAGTCTAAATGATTCAGCAGTAAAATGTCAATCTTCTTGCCCTAGGTGTGGCTTATCAAGGTTTTGGTAGTTGGTGGTACGGCTTATAAGCAGGAGTTTATGGTACCTCCAGGGTCCCCATGACAAACCTACATAGACCAGGCTTCTCTAGGGTGTATGCAACCCACATGGACAGATGCAAATCATCTTCCTTAACATGCTTACAGGGTAGTTGGTGGGTAATTTGGTGAAAATAGGGGTAGTGAAGATGGCGGGGGGGGGGGTGTTACCTGTGAGGGATTTGTCTCCATGTCCAAGGACAGCGACAGGATAGGCACACCTATCAATCAATCATTTAATCAATCAATCAATCAGCCCACTGTCATTTTGCTGCTTATTGAATAGCTTCCTGCATGTAGGGAAAGGCCATACACCATATTACTATAATTACCGTAAAACCTCGCGTATAAGACGCGTCCTCTACGCCAAACAAATGCCTTGTGCGTCTTATAGGATGTACTGAAATTGGGGGTGCGTCTTATACGAGGGGTAATTTTACTATAGAAATGTACTGAATTTACAAAATTGGTACCTAAGAGGTGCGTCTTATACGCGGAAATGCATGTGCTGAGTTTGGGGTGCGTCTTATATGCGCAGCGCGTCTTCTACACGGGAGATTACGGTAGTAAACAATACACATATGTTTTTATGAAACATTATGTCTAGCCCATAATAAGGATGATTAGACGTGCATGGAAACATAGCTATTATAAAGTGATCATGTCATTAAGATAACAATCAGAAATACCGTAGGTGCTGCTATGTTTAAGTGCTTAACACCCGAGCTTAAGCCTTAACACTTTTCTTTTTCCCCCTCAGGCCGCAAATATAGGCAAACCAGACTGCCTCTGTGTCAATGTGTACACTGTTACATCATGTCAATGAGGAATATAGAACTAGAAGTATAGAGGGGCGCCCCTTTTTCAACTCTCAAAATAGACAAGCATCCCTTTTCCACTATTCAAATTTCTTACTGTAATAGCATTTCAACTCCCCAAATATCACCTACTGTGATTCCTAACAATTTCCACGGCTGGCACGGTGATAACACTAGCCTCAAAGTGAATTTTTGTGCCCTAAATTGCTTCAAATTGGATAATTACTAAAATTGAAAAGCTGCCACTCACGCATGTTTTTGAGGGAGAGGGACATTGTAATTGTAATTTTTACCTGTTCTAACCCAAATAACCCTAGGCCGTTGGTCTGGGGCATTGTGTGCACGTGTGTGTGTTTGGGTGTGGGGTGTGAGGGTGGGGGTGACGTCAGGAAAAGGAGGGCAGCATCTCTAGCCAGCAGCAGGCTCCTAGTCTAATAAAAGCCCAGTGAGTCTATCCTCCCAGCTTCCTAGTCCCTAGCACGTGGGGCTATCTATGGCAGAATAACAAAGTGTCAAGACGCTATGGTACCTACATGAGGTTCTCACCGGCGGTAGCATTCAGTAAGGGCTGATCACCATGGTCTAGGTACATCCAGGGTATCTCCTCCTGCTGCTTGTGTGATACTGTCCACTGCCTACCACGGCTGTAGATGACCGTCTGACCTGTATTGGGTGGCCGGGGAGGGGCCGGGTGGTGACGGTGCTACTCCTGTGGGTGGGGAGGGGGAGACTGGCGTTGTTTGGGTGAGGGGTGAGTAATGCTACTACAGTATTGCCTGCTGGATGGATCGATATGACAGGGGCGTGGGAGGTGGACCTAGGCGCCTAGGCTATGGAGGGCCTCTTGTGTCATTGGGGACGTATTAAAGCCCTGTCCCATGGCAATCAACCATCCCTTACACACGTGTCTATAATGATTACCGGTAGTAACTGCAACCTTTATCTGTTACTGATGGATGTCCATTTTACCAACGATAAAGAAAACACTATGATGATGACGGTTGCAGGCCTGTCAGGAATAGTAAGTCCTGGGATCAGTTCACTATTCCTTTTCCAGCACTAAGATCACTGTGATCTTAGTGAAAGAATTGCATAGTGGTTTCACCTGAGTACAAGAGCACTTACAGGGAACACTCCTGGAGCTTAATTCAAAACATCCTGGGATCACGACCCCAGTGATCTTAGGAATAAATCAGCCTTATCTTATTAAGTGATCTTAAGATTTTGTTTGTTTGTTTAGTTTTACATCCGGGGGCCATCGAGGAACTCAGACATTCAAGGTTTCTCGGACATTAAGTCCTTTCTTTTCTTTTTGGACAGGTATTTATATGCTGCTTGCCCGACACAGCAGTGACTGAATCTATGAATGACCGAATCTATGAGGATGGTTGAGGGGGAAAACCGCTACCGGGGCTTCATTCCCCTACTCTTTTCGAAGGATAGCAAGTGTTCTTTTATTTGCCTGGTCCCATAGGCAGGGCCAGACAAACCACGGCCTTTGATCACTCAGACGTGGTTCACTGAGGGGGAATCCCATGGCAAAAGACAAGCATGTAAGCCCAGGCCCGCGCATATGGACACCAGCTGCCCACATGCTCACCCCAAGAAACAAGAAACCCCAAGTTTGTCGCCGTTTACGAATCTGGTATGCCCACTGTTAGTATGGAAGGAGATTTCTCCTTGTGGACTCCCAATGAAGTTATTCTGCTCCTTCATGCCCTCACATGAAAGTCCCCACTCCACAGGGGGTTTGACTGGGTTCACATATCCTAGCCAGCACTAAGATCGCATCGATCTTAGCCTCAGCCCTCCTACACTATTCCAAGAAGAACTGACTAGGCACAGGGGTAAGAGTCCCAAAATAAAGGAATAGCTGTGGAGTCACTCTTCTTCACAAGAGTGCTTATACCATCGAAAGAGTGAATAGCCTGCTGCATACATATAGAGGGGAGGGAGGACGTTTGCTAAGTGTCCTTGAGGGCTCTTAGGGCTACTCATGCGTTAAGTGCACTGTTAGGTAATTCTTCCCTTCTCCCTCTTTGTCCTGGGTGGAGGACACAAAGCTTCTAATAGGCAAGCATAAATCATACATTCATGGGAACAACTCTTGAATACTGTACGGGGGTCATTTGCACCCTGTGCTTTTTTGTTAGCCCATATGGGGACGGGGAACGATGGTATAAACACTGTTGCGAAGAAGAGTGGCTCCACAGCTATTCCTTTATTTTGGGACTCTTACCCCTGTGCCCAGTCAGTACTTCTTGGAATAGTGTAGGAGAGCTGAGGCTAAGATCGATGCAATCTTAGGGCTGGCTAGGAAATGTGAACGCAGTCTAATCTTAAGATCACTTAATAGGATAAGGTAGAATAATTCCTAAGATCGCTGGGGTTGCGATCCCAGGATGTTTTGAATTAACCTCCAGAGCTGATCAGGAATTTTTTTTTTTTTTTAAGAAACCTGTGCCATGCGTTTTCCATTCATCTTAAAACTTCATGAAATCAACTAGGTCTGTAGCGCCATATTTTCTGTTTGAAAGCATAGCGTGAGTCCTAGAAAGACACCCAAGACAAGTCAACTACCTGTTCGGTTATGTAGATGACTAATGTGATTGTTGGCTTTCTAAAATGTATCGATTGTCATTTCAGAGAGCATACCAACGTGGATATCTTTAATGATGTCAAGTCCCTCTTCACCAGCACTGCAGTGGAATTTAAGATGAAAATTAATTCCAAACTTTTCTAAAATATAGACAGGAGAAGTAGAATTGTTGATAACGGCGTGTCATAGCAGGATGACACAGTGGGACTACTACTGGTGCAGGCTGTGTGTGGGGGGGGGGGGGGGGAGGGGCAGCGTGCATGCATGCTGACTCGTGTAACGTGCACGTGCACTGCACGCCCAAACAAAGAGCTGCAACGTGCACTGCGGGACTGGAACACACTGACAGTCTGGCTGGGACTAGTGTCTAGGCTGGATGCTGTGTGAGCTTGTAAGCAGCTGGGCACTTAAAAGGTACCAAAGCCAACGGAGGAGGGGAGGAGGGGGCAGGGAGGGTGGAAGAGGGAGAGGACGGAAGGAAAGTCTCAGGTGATTAAAGGAGAGTATCAGAAGGGAGGCAGGAATGGAAGGGGGAAGGTAGGATGGCATTGAGGGAAGGGGATAGAAGATAGGGATGGATCGAAGGAGGGATGGACCCTAGGGATGGACGGAAGAAGCCCTGGGGACAGGCGAGCAAGCAAATCAAGTAGGGAAGCAAAAAGAGAGGAGGGGATTAGAAAGCAGGCAAAAACACATAGACTGGCCGGAAGACAGACAGGCAGGCAGGCCAGCAGCTGCACTAGCAGCATACAGGAAGGGGGTGAGAGGGTTTAGACAGGCAGACAGGCAATCATGAGCCAATACTCTACAGGTCAAGTGGTATAAATGCCTGTACGATGGGGATGGTTAACTCTCATCCACCTGGAAAATGACCCTAAAGCCTACAGCTAGCTAGGCTTAGACCAAACTCTGAGCTGCAATTGGCTTGGTAAGAAGCAGTGTAGAACAGCAGGTTTACAGGCTTTACCCCTGCAGGGCGTCCTGCACAGGCTCAGCATGACCATTGATGCTGACAGTAATTTCTATGTTGTTAACCCTTGGTTCTCATAACCCAGGAATGCAGTCTTACATTCAGGAGTGTATCAGCCCTATCAGATGATTGATACACTCCTGAAGCACCTGTGTAATGAACCAATGCAGTGCTGGAGAGATATTTGCCAGTAGTGCATTGTTCAGGGTTCCCACAAAATCCCTGGACTCAATTTCCATGACATTTTTAACTATATTTGGACATTATCGTGGTTGACCTTCCAGCAAAATTCCTGCAACTGAGATGGAAAAAAGGTCACTCCAATGGATTTTCAATACATATTCAGTTTTCCCATTTTCCATGCGGCCTATAAGTATGGGTCTACGTCCAGAGAGCAGCTTTCTTCTGTAGTACAAATGTACAACTATTATTGAAGTACAAGAATGTAGTCTGCAATGTATACTTGGCTTTGCAATATACAACTAGCACATGTCTATATGTCAATGGTAAATTCCTTGGAGATACAAGTTGGATTTAGTAGTACATCTCCCGGCGTGTTTTATTTGATATTTATACATGTCCATACATATCTGTCTGAAATAAACAATTGGATGATATGAAAATACAGTCCCCCTCAACGTTCAACGTGGAGGGTCGCCATGTCAGATGTCAAAATGTTTTCTACATGTAGATCTAGATTCTAGTGAGTAGTCACAACTCGATTTTAAGAAATGTCCATAGCAAAGTGTTCGGTATAGTCTCAGTACACTGAAAACCTGGAAGATCCGAAACTAGTCAGCGTTGACCACTTTAGGTCCTCAAGTTGACGATACCTAAAACTACAGCTTTAGGTAGTCAAAATGACGACTTTAGGTCATCATCCTGACGACCTAAGTCATCAGTATGACGACTCTGTACTGTCAGTATTGTCATACTGACGGCTCAGGTCCTCAGGATGACGACCTAAAGTCATCATTTTGACTACCTAAAGCTGTAGTTTTAGGTATCGTCAACTTGAGGACCTAAAGTCGTCACCGCTGACTAGTTTCGGATCTTCCAGGTTTTCAGTGTATTAGGGAGTGGTCATAATTGAAACATTTGTCTATTTATCAACAGGGGGGGGTTGAGTTTTACACACCCCCGGGCCTTCAAACCCACCCCCTCCCTCTTGATAAATAATTACCACTCACTTTAATAGATTAAGAGTATAGATTATAGTAAAAAGCATAGGTAATTGTGTGAGTGTGACAGGGTATCAAGCAAATTTCAGTGTGTTGGGTGAAGGGGGGGGGGGAGAAGACACACCTCCCTTTTCATGTCATAGGACATAACCTTGTAAAGCCTTTGACAGGGACGTGGCAGGTACAGGTACAGTACAAAAGGTAGTATTTGTAAACGTATTTGACAGTAACCACACACAAAAGCATGGACAGCTGTGTAAGATACCTGGATAGCAGCAGCTTTTTTTGTGAGTGTCTTCTATGAGCGCCAGGGAAATGAGGCTGCCAAATCAAAAACCACCGGGGCGCTTGAACACGACGGTACGGTAATATATATGTGCCACTAAAACTAAAAGGGGTTTGGTTAATCCTTTTTTGTTGGTGAGGGTATATAATAGAAATACTTTATACCGTAAATCCCCGGTCATAAGCCGCCCCCGGTCATAAGCCGGGGGGTGAGTTCAGGGAATCCTATAAGCCGATTTTGGTGTCAAATTTTTCCCATTTTCTCTTTATTCTATAGTAAAAAAAAAACCCGGTCATAAGCCGGGGGGGACTTTGGGAAAAATTTAGAAGCCGGTTTGGGCCCAAAATAGAAAAAAAAATCCGGCTTATGACCGGGGATTTACGGTACTTTATATAACCTTAACAAAATTGTCAAGGCACATCTCCTCAGCTCAGAAGACCAAAAAATACCAATCTAGGCCATCCAGTTCCATTTTTATTGCTTGTTTTGTGTCATGTAACGTCCGGTACCAAAATAATGAAATATGGAGGTAATTGAAGTTGCTCTCAGTAATATCAGAATGTCCCATTATGCATAACAAACACATGAAATAACAAGGCCAATATGTCTATCATTGACTTCAATTACAGAATGGAACAAAATTTGAGTTATGCATGCACAGTAGACTGCCTCCTACATGATGATAAAAGTACTGGACGTTATGTAACGTCCGGTACTTTTATCAGAATTATTTCACATAAGCTGCTCTCATATGGAGACAAATGCTGTTAGACACACAATTTCTTCACCAAAGTAGGGGATGATAGGGCCCTTCATACAGGTAATAACAAAGATTTGGAAGCTTCATTTTTTCCATGTTTTATAACCGATTTAGATTTAGGTACCGGACGTTACAAATTACAGATTTCCATTTTGAAAGACACATCATGAAAAATTCTCACTTGGTTACATGTCCAAACCTCATGGAAATGATACCTATGATCATATACAATACAAAAAATAACTTTGGGATACTCTATAGTCTTTTTTATTCAATACAGGACACTTGTAAAAAATACAATAAGTATAAAAAAGAACAAATTTGTCCGTTTTTTCACTTCGGCAGGCTATAAGTCCTAAAGTCTTTGATAGATGACCACAAATTTACATTTTTCTGATAGCCCTGAGTGTTCTCTATCAAATGAGTCTATGTAAGACAAGATTGGACACTTGTAAAAAATACAATAAGTATAAAAAAGAACAAATTTGTCCGTTTTTTCACTTCGGCAGGCTATAAGTCCTAAAGTCTTTGATAGATGACCACAAATTTACATTTTTCTGATAGCCCTGAGTGTTCTCTATCAAATGAGTCTATGTAAGACAAGATTGGTTCACAACTTCTTTCTCCAGAGCCATAAAAGTCCAAAATGACCCAAAAACACAAAATCTACTGCTTTCTGGCGACCTGACCCATAAGCGGCAGCCTGAGCCTGAGCCTAAAGCCCAGAGCGAGCAACGGTGTCTCATCTCCCAACATCCCAACCCAGGGCCAGGCTGCCTCCCAATGATTCCTCTACAATGTACTGTAGTAGGCCGGGGGCTGATAGGGCCCACCATGCACCCGCCCCACATCCCAACGCGACGGGTATTTTTTCGATCCTTAGGGTCCCCTGAACAAGATTCAAGATGTTAACATTGATTATCTTGGGATGCACTACCGGTTTTGGCTCATTATCCATGTGCAGACCAATAGCTTCAGGATCCAGACAAGGTAAGATAGTCTTAGTGCTTGGGGATTGAGCATACCCCTTGAATAACATTGTACCGTAGAGGTATACATGCAAGGGAGAGCTTGCTCCCGAGCAGCGCAAAATATGTCACGCGCCCCGCAGCACCCCCACCGGCCGGGAGAGCAACCAACCGTACCGACACGCGAAAGTAGGATTCAACCCAAAACATGGATGAACTTGAGGCTATTCTCTATGAAAGTAGTGCCCTTGTATGAGGAATTTATTGTGCAATAAAGTCAGGAACAATGGTATCCTATTTCTACTTCATTGGACAGTAGAAACTTAAAGCTGTGTGCAGTCCAAGTGTGCATAGGGCCTAGGCTGTCACTGCCTAAATACATCAATCATCAGTCATAGAAAGTTCCCCAAAACCACTTTCAAATACTTGTTTTTGCTATGTCAACTCACTTACTGTAATTAGTCTGCATACTAAGACCCCTGACCATCCATATTAGGTGGAACCCCATCTGTTATCTGTTGTTCTGCCACCTGTTTAGATCAGTGTTTTGCTGACTGCAGCTGCCGTGGTGGGCTGACGTTCTTGGTAGTATAGTGTGTATCGGCAAAGCATTGCTGTAGTAATGAGTTTTTGGCTCTTTTGAGTAGTATAGTATGTATCGGCAAAGTTCTAATAGCCTCAAAACATCATAATGTCAACTATGTCATGGAAATTAGGACAATCGTTCCATTTATGTTTCTGTGCACAAACCCACCAGCCCCCCCCCCATTGTTAAAGTATGAGCACTGACAAAGTAGCACTATGGTTACATATGACTTTAATTAAACTAGCCTCAGTAGTTTTATTGACAAAATATTAGTGCAAACCACTGTATTTTTTATTCAACTGACAGCCTGATCTGGACTGGCAAAAATAGGGGCAGTGGCCTTTTTGGCCCCAAGCCAGTCCCCAAAAATGGCACCGCCTAACCCGAACATCCACCCAACACTCCCCGTCTAACCTGAACATCCACTCAACACTCCCCGTCTCACCCGAACATCCACACAGGTGACCCCCTGTGATCTTTTCCACCCCCCCCCCCTTCCCCTACACCAGGCTATGGCCGTACACAGGGGCAGGTAGGCGGGGCCCTTAGATATTAGCTCAAAAATTGGCTTTTTTATTCAGTTTTCCATAAGAAAAACTGTTTGTTCATGTTAATAATTCGTTATAAACGAATTGATTTGATGTAAAATTCGTTATAATGGGATTTTTCACTATAGAAATATATAGAATTGAATTGGTCGGAAGGTATTTGTTTGTTATAACCGAAATGAATTATCAGATTTCAAGTGTCCTGTCCCTCCGTCCGGTAATACCCTCCGTTACTCTATTCTGTAATGAGACAGCAAGCATGACAAAACTTTGTCAGTGCCCATGAAAAAGCAGGCACTTCTTTTCGAAGTGTGCAGAACAAATGTGGTGCGTGTTGGCGTTAAACTTGCTATCGTCCCTGTCTACAGCTTTGATTAACCTAGCCCTCCACTGTGGATGTTTCGACTTAGATGGGAAGCCTATGTAACTGATAGTAGGTTCTTTATCCTTTGTCTTCTTGTAATAATTTGTGCAGTCAGGCACACAACAGTTGTTACCACTGCTCAGCGTTTTTGTCTAAGAAAGGATAGTAATTTATTACAGTAAAATTCCTTGATAACGATCCTGATATAATGAATTTTCGGTTGTAACAAACAAATACCTTCTGACCAATTCAATTCTATATATTTCTATAGTAAAAAATCCTATTATAACGAATTTTACATCAAATCAATTTGTTTATAATGAATTATTAACATGAACAGTTTTTATGGAAAACTGAATAAAAAAGCCAATTTTTGAGCTAATATCTAAGGCCCCCGCCTACCTGCCCCTGTGTACGGCCATAGCCTGGTGTAGGGGAAGGGGGGGGGTGGAAAAGATCACAGGGGGTCACCTGCTGGGTTTTCGTGTGGATGTTCAGGTTAGACGGGGAGTGTTGGGTGGATGTTCGAGTCAGGCGGAGAGTGTTGGGTGGATGTTCGGGTTAGGTGGTGCCATTTTTGGGGACTGGCTTGGGGCCAAGAAGGCCACTGCCTCTATTTTTGCCAGTCCAGATCAGGCTGTCAGTTGACTCAAAAAATACAGTGGTTTGCACTAATATTTTGTCAATAAAACTACTGAGGCTAGTTTAATTAAAGTCATATGTAACTATAGTGCTACTTTGTCAGTGCTCATACTTAAACAATGGGGGGGGGGGCTGGTGGGTTTGTGCACAGAAACATAAATGGAACGATTGTCCTAATTTCTGTGACATAGTTGACATTATGATGTTTTGAGGCTATTAGAACTTTGCCGATACATACTATACTACTCAAATGAGCCAAAAACTCGTTACTACAGTAACGCTTTGCCGATACACACTATACTACCGAGAACGTCAGCCCACCATTTACTCTAGAAATAGGGCCCAATGTTTTTTCACCTCATACGGTCAGCAAGGAGTCAAAATGAAGCTAAGACATCACTGATTACAGATGGCACAAGATTGAGATTACAAAAAAAGTCTTCCCTCCGAAAATTGCATCGTTTTGCTGCCGTGCGAGTGCGGATTTTAAGCCTACCAAGGAATGCTGCAACGGTTGCTCTCCCGGCCGGTGGGGGCGCTGTGGTGCGCGGCACACGAGAAAATCTACACTGGCGTGCTGCTCTAAGCTAAGAACACGGGGAGTGGAGATAGCGCAGGCGGAGTCAGCTATCCCGTGAGGATATACGTCTACGATTGTACCAAAATTGACCCAAAAGTGGTCTGAACCCGCACATGGATAATGAGCCAAAACCGGTAGTGCATCCCAAGATAATCAATGTTAACATCTTGAATCTTGTTCAGGGGACCCTTTAAGGATCGAAAAATTACCTGTCGCGTTGGGATGTGGGGGGGGGTGCATGGTGGGCCCTATCAGCCCCCGGCCTATAGTCTGCCCGGGGGGGGGGGCACTTAAATTTTTTTTGATACGGGTGTGTGGCTGAACCCCTGACTACCCTTACCCTTGCTAGGGCACTTGTTCGCGGGTTTTTTCTTCCAAACCCTACCCTTTCTAGGGAACTTTGTACATAATAGTCTTAAGATTTTGCTCAAAATGTCTTAAAATGAACTTGTTTGGGAGAAAATTGTATTTTGTTCATGCTATTTTCATGAAAACTTGGAAAATATTTGTGAAAATTCTAAATTTTCCGCGTGAATCGGGGTATTTTGCCAAAAGTTGACCCTTGCTAGGGCCATTTTTGCTCAAAAGTAGACCCTTCGTCCCTTGCTAGGGACATTTGTGGCTGAAACTGGAGGCTTGCTAGGGACTTTTCCTTGAAAAAGTACTCTTGCCAGCCGCACATATGTGTATACATCACATAGAGAGTGCCCCCCCCCCCCCCGGGATAGTCTGTACACCAAAAAATTAAAAAATGCATACTCGCGAATTTCTGCCAAAACTAAGCTGAATTAAAACCGACTTACCAAGACCCCTAGTCCTCAAAGTGCACGGCATCTTCCTTCTAGCTGCTATCTGTTCCATTTGGTAGTCCAGTGGGTTGGTATTTATCTAATATGAGTAATCACTAGATTGTTGAACGTCTGTTGCTGCTCGTCGTCGTAGACTCGTACTCCCAAACATGCCCATGTTCAATGATGTTAGTATTCGGAGACTGTCTGTGTACCGGGTCTGTGTCGTCTGCATACGCAGTATTTGAGTAAGGCGCCAACTTACCCGGTTACCGACATATATCTGCCTTATACTGACTTCGATCTCTCTGAGGTCAATTGATCCAACAGATATAACACTTGCATGGGGTTCAGTTTCCTTTCATAGTTACTTTTGGAAGTGGAAAGGCGTGGTTCCTCGTCCGATGTAAACCTCAACACACGTGCGGACAACGCACAGACAACACGGCCGCTGCCTTGGCCGCCTGTCGGCAAAACGATGAACTACTAGAGGTCGAGAGTAGCGCGCGAGCCGGGGTTCGGGATAACCAAAAGAGAGGAAGACCTACCTAGATTTCTCAAAATGGAGATAATGACATGCATATTTGGATACTACCCCTTGACAAAAATCTCTCTTCTAATTCATTCACCACTGCTCCACTTGAAAGGATAAAATTCGGTAAGGGTTTCTGGGTCGAGGCTATGGTTGCTATGTGCGTTGCTATGTAATACGATTGTGTCGTCACACCCGTTACCAAGTGACGCTATCATCTCTGTTGACAGTTTAGATCTTCACGACGACCGCGCAATCCGAACACATCCATAATCGCATTTGTATCAGTTTTAAGTAGTGTAGATGTAGGGTCTTCAAGGCCAACAGTTACATCTTTTGGAGGTATTTTCATTTACCTCAGCATGGAAAGGCTTTATAGAGCCTCATCGCCGTTCATCGCGGCAGTAGGACCCGAGCAAGACTTGGGAAACATCACCAACGACATTTCTGACGATGACTTTTTGTCAGATGATTATATTCCGGCGAGGTACAGCCCAAGCCGCGGCCCGTCTGAACGGAGCACAGAGATGGGTCTCACTGCTTCGGTAAGCAAAGTTTTAGATTAAATCCCGGGATTAAATACTTGTACATGATTAAACAAAAATTATATGGAAAACAAAAGGAAGCCATAGAATTTTAAATAGCTCAAGTCATGATGGTGATGTGTGAAGGTGGGATAAGGGGGCGTGGCATTTTAGTTCTTGCGATCCAAGCCCAGACCATGTCCCGTCAAGGCATCAATCATGTCACAAAGCAAAAACATGGTCATTATTCCAGTGTCACACTAGAAGTAGATATACGGACAGCCTCAACTCGGTGGATACGATGCAGAAATATTCCATGATCGTTGACATTTGCGTATATCATGATGGTACATCTATAACTATAGGCCCACTCAGCGACTTCATGCTCTACAGATTTCGAGCCAACTCCCTTTAAACTGTTTCTATTCGTACTCTTTTTTTTTTTTTTAAATGAGGTAAAATTATTTCTATTCACATGGGCTCAGACTTAAATAAAAATGTACATAGATCATCAGAGCTGTTGTATCACACAAATAGAGCCAACGCCAAAATAATCCACAAAGAAATTTGCGTTACTACTGTCACCATGAACTGGACCGTTTTTACCAGCCAGCCCCCCCCCCCCCCAAGGAATAATGTTTTTTTAATGTCAAAGGAGGTAACTTCACTATACCACTATACTGGATAACATTCACATGTTTTCTTGATTTCAGGCAAAAGAGTCATCTATCAAACTACCGGCAGATTATGCCACGCTTAACGGGGTAGTGTGGCAACAAGCCATACAACATGCCCAAAAGGAGGAACCAGTGTCTGACGAACCAGTGGAAGGTGAAGGGTACGCCTTGTTAAACGGGGTAGTTTGGCAACAAGCCATACAACATGCCCAAAAGGAGGAACCAGTGTCTGACGAACCAGTGGAAGGTGAAGGGTACGCCTTGTTAAACGGGGAAGTGTGGCAAAAAGCCATACAACATGCCCAAAAGAAGGAACCAGTGTCTGACGAACCAGTGGAAGGTGAAGGGTACGCCTTGTTAAACGGGGAAGTGTGGCAAAAAGCCATACAACAGGCCACAAAGGAGGTGCTGGTATGTGACGAACCAGTGGAAGAAGCACTTCAACAGGCCACAAAGGAGGTGCTGGGATGTGACGAACCAGTGGAAGAAGCACTTCAACAGGCCACAAAGGAGGTGCTGGGATGTGACGAACCAGTGGAAGAAGCACTTCAACAGGCCACAAAGGAGGTGCTGGGATGTGACGAACCAGTGGAAGAAGCACTTCAACAGGCCACAAAGGAGGTGCTGGTATGTGACGAACCAGTGGAAGAAGCACTTCAACAGGCCACAAAGGAGGTGCTGGGATGTGACGAACCAGTGGAAGAAGCACTTCAACAGGCCACAAAGGAGGTGCTGGGATGTGACGAACCAGTGGAAGAAGCACTTCAACAGGCCACAAAGGAGGTGCTGGGATGTGACGAACCAGTGGAAGAAGCACTTCAACAGGCCACAAAGGAGGTGCTGGGATGTGACGAACCAGTGGAAGAAGCACTTCAACAGGCCACAAAGGAGGTAGTGACAGATGCACTGTCCAATGCTGCCTCCAGCCTCCCTCTGGTAAATTTAATATATTTGCACCCACATGGGCTCATAACTTAGAATCCTTAGACATATGACTTATCTTCTTTGGATATGAACGTCCATATTTGTTTGTCAAACAAGTTGAAACGGCCTGTACAGCTCAGATATGAAAGGACTCATTACAGTGATTATCTTATAAGTAATCTTTATCAACAAATGATTCATTCCCTGTTCTAGATTGCCTCTGCCAGGCGCGACCGGCCAAAGGCGGCGAATCCCAAAGGAATCAGAACAAGACCACTCAGTGACTTCATGCTGTATACAAATTTTGAGGTAATTCTTTTTAAACTGTTTCTCTTCATTAGTAAACTTATTTCTATCCACATGGGCTCAGACTTGAAAATGTACATGGAATAATACTAATAGGAAGTCAACTTATTTGTGTAGTTTATATAAAAGTCTGTATATAAGGCGCAGCTTATAAATAGATCTAGACCCATTTTAGTTCTATCGCCATGCCTACCCACCCTACACGAAAGGCATTATTCTAATAACACAAATAATTGACAATGCTCATTTTCTAATCGAGAATCCTTCAAAAACCCATAGTAATTTTTATTCTGTCCTTTTATAGAATGTTCCAGACAGGGTCGAAAGGCCAAAAGCTGCAAACCGAGGGGGCCGCCAGAAGCCGCTTTCCGAGGGTCTGAACCTTTGCAAGGTAAGTTTGCTGTTCCTCTGTGAACCTCATTAGTGATAAGTATACATAATATTAATGTATAAGTTCCCTGGTCGTCATGATGCACCAATGTGATGCTGCTTGGCTGTCTGCTTTGGTGCATCATGCCGATCCTAAAATTGTTGTCCTAAACCTTAACACCCAGCATAAAGAAACTACTTTAATCTCCCACATATAAGGTGCATCCCGCGTATAAGACGCACCCAGAGTTTAGGATTTTGGTTAAAAAATGAAAATTTTTGTTCTACTAGGCTAAATGAAATTTCGAAATTCAAATAGCTATGTGTAACAAGCCCGACCCCCTGGAGCCCCATGTCCTATTGTGACCTGGGGGGGGGGTGTAACATATCAAATGATATAACCCTTGTGGATCCAGGGAGAACCATTATCCCCATGTATAAGACGCGCCTTGAACGCAGGAAATCACGGTATTACGTTTTTCATCCACGCCAGTTTAAGGATGCTAACAAGAAAAACCCTTACCTAGGGTTAGAGGTAGTTTGTAACTCAGTCAATTCTTCACTGTTAAAAATTAATATTTTACCTCATGGATACATGATTGAACATTACAATTTCCTGCATCAATTTCCAGGTATATGACTTCTCACGATTCTCGCCATGCTCAGATTCGGATTCTGAGTTTTGGAGAAACCCTGTAGGTTCCCGCTGGAATCAGCAGAGCCGGCTTCAGAGTCCAAACGAGCCATACCCAAGTACAAGCCGCCAGAACATTCACACGACCCTGGCAGCCCTGGCCTCCATCAAGATCCCCTCACTTAAAGATGACTCCAAACGTGTAAGTTTTTATCTATTTTTGTTGTTGCGAACTTCTATTTTTGTTTGTTTTAATCTTTGCTTCATCAATCAGCACCAGTAACATTAAAGGGAAAAAAGGGTGCACTGATTCGACACTCCAAAGGCCATTAGTGCATCGTGTCTTATTGTCTTAATGATGCATTGATGCAGCTCTTCATTCATGCATCATGCCAACCCAGTGAGGCTAAAGGGCTTATGGCTGTGAACCAACCACCCTAGTCGTGTATCAAGGCAACCACCCCACTGTGTATTAAGGCTTATGAACAAGTATCCCCGAAATTGTTTTGATAAAAGAAAAAAAAGGAATGGATGAAATGGCAATTTTGAAAAATGTGTATACAAGAGTGCATCCGACTAACATTGATCAGAGAATCTGGTCCTGTGCAGAGGCTTCGTCCAGACTTTTGGGGAATGCTGCCCAAATTGCCAGTTAATTCAGGAAAACCATTATACTTTTATAAAACTTTTAAGGCTAGGGGTGTCTTTCAGCTCTATTAGGCCTTAGTATGAACTACCCATAAGCTTAAAAAGGTGGTGTCATTTTTCAACTTTCTTTTTCTACAGATATCTTTTTGTGGGTGACAACTTATTATTCAGGTCTCCATTAGTCACATTTTTAAACCTTTACCTTAAAATGTTTGTTTCATGTTGTATTTTAACAGTTTGAATTCAATGTTTTCAACATGTCTATAAGCAATTTACTCGCTTTCATCTTATCATATGAGCCGTTGTACCCAAGTATAAGAGGATCTTTTAGAATCAACTTTGGATATAATCCTTATAGTTACAAGAAATTCTTTCCAACATCCACCCATTATTGTTTTACCTTACAAAATGCAATTTCTCTTGTTACAGTATAGCAGATATGCCTTTGCTGACCAATGGCCCTACGTGTAAGTACTAGGCATTTAATTCTGATAATCAACTCTTTAGTCATTAAAGGGCCGCTGATAATATAAATGCAAAATGTCAATTGGTCGCCAATATTTTACCACATTACTGACCATATGTATATACTTTATATCTCTGTTGATTATCCCGTGTATTATCATATGTAATATCGCTCCTAAAACTTTGTCAGGCAGACCATGTTGCTTTTGAGATAAATGATAAAAGAAATAAAAAAAAAATGCATTACCATATTCCTTCTAATAAGCGCACATGCCCTAATAAGCGCACTCCCTCCTTTTGGGCCACAAGCACACCACTCCCTGTTCTCAAATCGTTCAAATGAAGTCTAAAAATCAAGGTTTTTAGGGCAAATCAACGATTTTAAGCTTTAGGGGGTGCGCTTATTACAATTATTTTTTCTAATAAGGTTTTGAGCATCCAACAATTATTCTTGTGCGCTTATTAGAATGAATACGGTAGTCTTTATATAATGATCCCTTTCAGGGCTGGTGTAAACTATAGTTTACATGGGCCCTGGACTAGTGTAAACTTTAGTTTACGCCACTACTGGGCTAGCATCAACTTGTCTACCTATTAGCTGCAGTTTACCTATAACATTGACATTTCTCTTCCCTTGCAGACATGGTGAGAGAGTGCGATCTGACAACCTCCTGATCATTGGGTTAGTTCACAGATTTTGTATTTTTAGCACTATAAGTATTTACGAGTATAAGGACCACGTATGCATTCCCATAGTTGGTCATATTGCACCAGTGAATTGTTGCTCAGTCTGCTTACCATAACCTCGAATTCATTAACAGGATTTTAAACCTTTTGCTAAAAACTAGCTTAAACATTCTTGTAGACGACATGTCTTATCTTCTTTCTTTATTGTCGTACAGGCACGAAAGTCCAGAATTCGATGAAGATGAAAGTATTGATGGCACAGAAAATGAGGCAGAGGCTCTGGTGGTCCAGGAGGCTGACATGGTGGCCGCAGAGAACGAAGCTCCTCCTGAACAACCCCGCGTCAGGATCGCTGCAGAACCACACATGGACGTGATACTTGAGGTCGAAAGCGATTCTGAATTGCAAGACATTGACCTGGACTCCCCCCGCAGCATTGTTGCAGAAGAAAAGGTTGAAGTCACCCCTGACATTGAAGTCGTCACCCCCGACACCAACCTCGTCACTCCCGACATTGATGCTGTCATCACCCCAGACATGAAGGTGGAAGACATTGAGGACTTCCTGTCGGATGATGTCTCTGTCAAAGTGGAAGACCTTGTGGACGAGGATACTGAGGAGGAGATGGGATTCTTTGAATTCCCCAAAGTCGAGATCAAGAAGAAAAAAGTGGATCTCGCAAAGTGGCTGAGCGCCGAAATGACCAAAATGGCTTGTGAGAAGGCTGGCATCAAGTATGTGCCCAAGAAGAAGAAGCCATTGGTTCGCTTCGCCCGCAGCATCCGCAAACGCTTGTCCAAAGCACGCAAGAATGTCGCATCAAAATTCAGCAGCTGGTTCAGCTGCTGCGGCAAGCCAGAGGACGCTGACGAGCAGCCCTATGTGGCAGCCGGCCAGGTCTAAATCACCGCACCAACCAACACCAATGGTGAGCATTTGATTGTGTGTCGATGTTCTTTTTTATCATTATTTTCAATAAATTGAATGAGTGCCTCGCTAGAATTGCAGTAATATTCCCAAATGATATTTATACGATGATGAAAAAGTCTAGATTAGCATTATGTACTGCAAAGCTTGTAACTGCAGCAAAACCTCTCATCTGGGCTGATTTGTCATACATGGCAATAGTCCAAATCAAAAGGCAAAATTAAACATTTCAAACAGCTTCGGATATTTTCCTCTCCATCTTGTGTCCTTCGCTGAAGACTAGTAGACATCGTTAAGAGCAACATGTTTAATTTGTGTTCTCCTTGTCCAACAGGTGCCAACATGGGGAAAGGGGACAACAGGGGTAAAATAGTTTTTGAGCATTTACATGACAGAAAATGAAGAGGCAGAGATTCCAGTGTTCGATGAGCCCACGGTAGCGGCCCGCGAGATTGGGACCCCAAGGAAGTACTCTGCCCGTCACCTTTATCATAGGCTATAAACATGAAGGTTCCAGTTAAATTAACGCATAGAATTAGCATATGGGTACATGGAAAGCATCAAACTTAAAACCACAGGATTAATCAAATTTAAAAACACTGAGTTATTTAACTTGAGAGCATGGTTCAATGATTCACAGCAAATGTCTCCATAAATGTCTTATCTATATATTGTGCCATCAATCTATACGTTTATGTACTTGCTCAGTAATGGATAATCCAGCAGGCATGGATGCCAAATTGTGTTCAGATATACAAAAAGTGTGATATGTAGAATTATTTGATGTTATGTATATTTTTGATATCCCTGCATTATATTCGCACACAAAAAAAATATCAAAACCTCAAAAAATCCAAAATCTGTATGTACTATTATGAATTACTTATAATTATTTCTCATATCATATCATATTCATAACATTGTTATAGTATTCATATATGATATATATTATGCAATCATTATAATTGTGCTATATATCTGCATCATATGCATATCAATCAAATATGTATCTATTTATTTATAATAGCGGATATATATCTTCATAATATTAATTGTATACATTCATTTATCTATGTACCTATTTAAAATAAGACAATAGAATAAAGGGTATCCTTATATCCTAATCTGGTGTTCCAATCTTTTTTGCCTTATAAGTTGAATTCAGATTGCTGACTTAGTAGATACAATTTGTCTAATTCAAAATTGACCAACAATTTCTCTTAGTAACTTTCAAGTATGTTAGTTTGATACCTAGGTAACATGTAAGAAAGATAAAAAAAACAAAAAAAAAAACAACCATAGGTCACAATGCTACAATGTTACAGAAAAATAGTCTCCAACTATTACTAATTCCTTAGGTATAGTAGTCTATGGGAATTGAAAATATGAAATCAAGTGATATGAATGGGTAGACGGGTAATGAACCACAATGAATGTTTTGTGGTAAAGATGGGATATATGCCATAAGGTTGGGAATGTAAGCAAATTTGGTGGTTTCATTTTTTTGCCACCAAGTGCCGTTTGTTTAGATCCTATCCACTACCTTTTGAAGTAAACCATCTTTATGAAATTATCGTATACCTGAATCCATGATGTACCGATGGGTGATGGATTAAGATCTGGCATGATAAAACCAGTCCACGCATGTACAGTTCCGACAATGACACCTAGGGGGCGATAGCAGGCTGCGCAGTTCCAGCCAATCAGGTCAGGGGGCGAGAGTGAGCATCACATGAAGTTTTGTGCACTGACACCTAGTGAATAAGGATCAAAACACAGATATGCAATATCTAATCATGATCACACGAAGCGAAAAGTAATATTTCTACTTGGCTACAGAGGGCTGCTGCCGGGGGCTGCTCATATCCAAAAAGGATAGATGTATTGTAACTCTGGAAAGCCTTGGGTTTATTGCCATCATTTAATTAGAACAAATACTTTTCCGATCACTGGATGATAATTCCAAGTGGGTCAGGTCTTCTTGTGGGATCATGTTCGTTGCATTTCTTCCAAATCTTTTAGGGATATCTTTCATCACAATCGAGTGATACTATTATCCAAGGCCTGTGGACTTTCTTTAGGAGTGACTATCAAAAGTAACCAGTAATAAGGAACTCTTTTGAGGATGTGAGTACCTGGTAGTATATGGAAATGGTAGGAATAGTAAGTGAGTAGTATATACAAATGGGGTTAACAATAAGGGCCATGTTCATCTTGGACGCAAATTGTATTCTCTTTAATATTGCCATGGAGTGCAGATATATTATAATCAACTCATCCAGGTACTGACTCAATGTATAGTGCCTACTGCGCCAGCAGGAGCTAGAGGCCACTGTGTTGACCCAGTTCCCAACCACAAAGCGCGCTCTACTCCCGACACCGAACGGCCTGGAGGAAGCCAGCATCCTCTACTGACGGTACAGCAGCAGCAGGAGCGAGCAGTGATGCAGCAGCAGGAGCGAGCAGTGATGCGCGCCGACATCAACAAAACCCCTGGAGGCGGCCAGGGGTACGGCAGCAGCGGCAGGAGGGGCGGCAGCTGAGACTGGCCTGGAGGAGGAGGAGAGGGGATGGTGGCTTCACGCTGCCCCCACCAACAGCCTCCATATTTAAACTACAGGTGACGGCATACCATGGCCCGTAGACTGTCCAAACTGGAGGCCGGTGTGTGGCCAGACCTGGTAGGGCAGGTGAGTGGTGGTGCATAGGGATGGTGAGTGGAGGAGGGGAGGAGGGGGGGGGGCAGTACTAAGAGCTACAGCAGGGGTCATGTCTGTGTTGTACTCGTGGAGACTGACTGACTACTGCTGATGCTGATGCTAGTGTGGTCGGTGGGGGAGAGGCGGCCTGTGCATGTGTGCTGCCTTGTCAATGCTACATGGCTACATGATATTGGGGAATACCACTGTGGCATGCAGAGACATCTCAATCTAGCCATTCAAAGCGTAGAACTAATGGTTTCATGCAAGCTATACTATTATTAGGCCTTTATGTGGACTATACTAGTAAGCCCTCTTTGGACAGGGCCAGTGAACATTGTTGTAATAACCAATTATTGTCCATATCCCTTACATCATTCGTTGCCACTTAGGCCTATGCCATTTTGATATAAAAGATTGTTAAATTTGGCTAGACCCATTTATGCCTAATTAAGTAATTTCAGTATTAAAGTTGTTGAAACAAGTAGAGCTGTTGAAATGGATAACATTTGGAGCATCTCTTAGACATCCAGCAATTTATAATTTCTTATTTTATGTGAGACATGCCTTTATATAGATGAATAGTGACGTAGTAAGTAGTAGTACGTCTGTCTATAGGTTGCACACTGCTGACATGGTGTTACCCCACAGTACACAAGTATTTACTACTAAGTAATTGTAGAATCAATACCCTGCAGGATGCGCACTGTATTGATTAATTCACTGTCTAACTGTAGTTGTATGCCTGAGCTATTATGTATCAGACATGTTCAATATATGGCGGATGGGGACTATCCATACTATAATTTATAGGTCTTCATGTTACTGTTATGGAGGCACTGTCATTTTGGTTATTATGACATCAATATAACTGTCATTATTTCTTTAATTTGCCTGGGGGTATATGACTAGAAAAAGCATAGATAAAAAGGCCCAGATGCGGGCCATACTGGTATAGGGCTACATGTAGTGCAAAACAATGTACAGTACAGAATTTGACAATTATACAGCACTGTATGATAGAAGAGGCAAGGTGGGGGGGGGGGGTAGGCAGATACACCTTAGGCCTACGCTGTAGTAAAAAGGTGATTTCTTTGGGAATAGCCTTCTCGCGGACCTCGCCGATGTTACTATTATACTTGTTGACTCATATGCTAATACATGAGTGCAGCTTATGGGCTATAGGGAAGTTTACAGTGGTAGAAATATAGGGAATTCCAACTATACCGCAGATGGCATATGTAGTAGTTTATGGATGCGGGTATTATTCTCAGGCACACAGAGTAGTATATAAAAATGAGATCAGCATGCAATTTGCTAACTGAGTAGTGCAAATTCAAAAACACTAGGTGTGTCTCATACAAAGGATGCCTTATATATGCGGGGTACTACAGAAATAGATATTGCCCTGATGCAGTGGGTATTAGGACGAGGGCCTGAGGCACACAGAGTAGTACATGGAAATGGGTATTTGCCTGAGGCACACAGATTAATATATGGGAATGGGTATTAGGCTGAGGCACACAGAGTAATATATGGGAATGGGTATTTGCTTCAGGCACACAGACTAGTACATGGAAACGAGCATTTGCCTGAGGCACACAGAGCAGTACATGGAAATGGGTATTTGCCTGAGGCACACAGAGTAATATATGGTAATGGGTATTAGGCTGAGGCACACAGAGTAATATATGGGAATGGGTATTTGCTTCAGGCACACAGAGCAGTACATGGAAACGAGTATTTGCCTGAGGCACACAGAGCAGTACATGGAAACGAGCATTTGCCTGAGGCATACAGAGTAGTATATGGAAATGGGTATTAGGCTGAGGAACAGAGTGTAATATATGGACCAATTCGGCATTGGACTGGTTCCCGAGAGTACCAAGTGCATACTGACATCGGCAACTTCCGGACCTGATCCCGTGATTTGGAAGTAGGGTACCCATCCGAATAATACAAGAAGTTCCGAGATCAGGTGTGCCATGGCTCTGCCCATTTATTAACAAGAAACCTCGCTATATGGAAATGGGTATTTATTGAGGCACACAGTACCACAGTAGCTCAAGTATAAGCTGCAGCTTATACTCAAATTTAAGGCCTACTACCCCTTATATAACTTCCCCAATGAGGTTGTGCGCCTTACAAGTGGGGTAATTTACATTGGATTTGTATTTACTGTTATAAAACAGCCCTTAGGTGTGCCTCATAGGTTTTCTCTCAACTCAGGGTGCATCTTATACAAGGGGTCGCCTTATACGTGGGGTACTAGTGCAGTGTATAGGAATGTGTATTTACTTGAGCCACACAGAGTAGTATATGAAAATGGGTATTAGACTTAGGCAGAATATGATTTTAAAGGGTTTGCTATAGAGGGCTCTTGCAAAATCACCATGGTAGATACATAGCCAGTGTCAAAATATTTGATTAGTTTCAAGTTACATTTTGATGTGCGGGACTAGTTAATATAATAAAATCTTCCTATTTCAGCTGAAGACCATTGACATGGTAAAAAAAGTCCCACATCTCACAATGAAGCATGAATATCTAAAAGTCCTGTGTTAAAATATCTAAGCATTTTGATGGTTGGTTGAGATATGAGACCACGCCTAAGTTTAGAAAAGACAGTGATGTGGTCAGGCAGCCTTGATTAAAGGTGTCTATAGGCACATAGACAGCCTGGGAATTGATCAAATGTAGATATCATGACTAGAAAACATAAGAGATTTTGATGTCAAATCATGTTAATCCATGAAGAAAAGGAAATTAAGGCAAAAGACTGGTTTACAGTAGTGTTGGACTTTGCCACCAGGGGGCCTCTTAGTCTGGGTTATTACAGTCATATCTTTAATACTTGTCTAAAGAAATCATATTACTGAGAATGCACATTTCAAATTGATTAGACGTGTAGTTCAAATTCTACAGCCTGTTCTCTGGTAAATGGTAACTAGCCCCTATGACAAGCCATTGTATAAGTTGCTTTTAGTGATTTTGTCAATTTGACACATCTCCAATTAAAAAAAAAAGCATGTCATTTGCACCAAAAAAAGTTAACCTATCCTCTGTATGTTGGAGATGTGAATTATAAAATATTTTATCCCAAAGCTAAATATTCATCAAGTTATAGGGGCCTCATAATGGAAAAATGATTATCAACATCTGTTGTGACTTTGGAATTATTGAATGACGTTTTGAGGTGTCTAATTCCAATTTGCAAGCAAAGGATGGTAGGTAAAATCCATTTCCTTGTAGTACTCATATCAAAGAGCAAGACAACAGTGTTTCCTGCCATATAGCTATGGTGTTTTTGCTGTATCAGCATCCTCAAAATGCTCCACTGGCTATGAGTGTACGGTGTCAATTTGAGGGCCAACCTTCACTTATTAAATCTTTCATTCTGTGGCAAGTTCTCAAAGAGAACCTAGTATAAGGTGCACCTTGCATATAAGGCGCACCCGGACTTTGTAAGTGTAATAATAAAAAAAAGTCATAAGTTTTGTTCTAATCACCAGATTTTCAAAATTCAAAGATCTATGGCCATCTTAGAGCCTTTCGCATCGTTTTTACCACTATGTAGAGTCAAGGGAGTATTTGGGAAATTATAGAGAAAAATCTCCCCTAAATAATTCTGCTTTTATAAGGTGCACTAGGGTTCTATCCTCGCGTATAAGACTAGCCTTATACGCGGGGTATTATGGTAGTATATGAAAATGCATTTTCGACTAAGGCACACAGAGTAGTATATTGAAATAGGCATGTTGCAGAGGCACACAGAATAGTATATGGAAATGGGTATTAGTCTGAGGCACACAAAGTAGATATATGGGAATGGTTCAGTGGCCCACAAGGGTCAAATTGAAGTTGAAGCAAAGAGTTGACTTTCACAAAGAAGTTAGAGTCCAAAACGAAAATCAATGTTCAAAGTTACTTTCATTTCACTGCTGTCAAATAAGCATCAACTTGTCTACCTATTAGCTGCAGTTTACCTATAACATAGTCAATTCTCTTCCCTTGCAGTTGCTGGTACAAGAACCAGCAAGGGTGTGGGATCCAGCAACTACTTGGGTTAGGAACCAGTTTATATGGGAACCAGCAGCTATAGGATGTGGGAAGCAGTAGCTACTGTATGTGGGAACCAGCATGTACTGGGTACAGGAACCAGCAACTAATGTGTATGGGACTACCAAGTGCTGGGTGTGGGAACCAGCAGCTACTTGGTATGGGATCCAGTACCAGTAGCTGACTGGTGTGGAACCACCAGTTACAGTGGGTGGGAACCACCAGTTATGGGATGCTGGAACCAGCAGCTACTTGGTGTGGAACCACCAGTTATTGTGTGAGGAAACCGATAGCTACCCAGTAGTTGCTGGTATAGACATATAGGACATAGAGTGTACCATGCAATGCTAAAAGATTTGGTTTGCATGAGTTGACAGCTTGACAGCAATGAAACGAAATTGACTTTGAACATTGGTTTTGGTTTTAGACTTTAACATTTTTGTGAAAGTCAACTCTTTGCTCCATTTTCAATTTGATCCTTGTGGGCCACTGTAGTACGGGTATTTGTTAGAGGCAAACAGGGGTGTATATGGAAATTGGATTTTGTTTTAGACACACAGATTAGTGTATTAAAAATGTTTTTTATCTGAGAAAGTAGTATATGGGGAAGGGTATTTTGCTCCAGGCATACAGAGTCATATGGAAATGGGTATTTGGAAGAGGTACACAGTGTGGTATTATGGAATTGAGCATTTCCCTAAGGCACACATCGTCATATATAGAAATGGGTATTGTCCTGAGGTACACTCAATAGTAGGCCTATATGGAAATGGGTATTTGCTTGAGGCATACTGCGTCATAGAAATATGTATTATGCTGAGGCACACTCAGTAGTATATGGAAATATATATTTGCTTGCGGCACATAGAGTAGTGTGTGGAAATGGATATTAGGCATACAAAGTAGTATATAGAAATGAGGTGATTATGTAGGTCAGTTCAATAGGTTGTAGTGCCTAGCAACTAAGCTACAAAATTTACAATTTAGATGTGACCTTTTCTGATTCTTCAATTGCAGTCATGGTTTGAGGCAGAGGCGAAGATACGGAAGCAGTTCCCGAACATCACAGTATGTAACTTGCCATCCTTCTTTATATAACATAGATCCACATATAGTAATACACCTAAAGCTACAATATGGCATAAGCCCAGAGGTCCATATTTTAGGTGTTTTTTTTTTTTAAGATATAGAGGGGTTCGGTGACCCAGATACTCCAAAATACGAAAGTAGATTCCTAACATCACAGTAAAGTGGAGGCTCGACTACACGATTTTCCCAGAGAAGTGCAGCTATTCTCAAGAAAGGAGACAGAAACACAGCTTATATGGTGATATTTGTTATTCTTTCAGTGTAGAAATGGAATGTTGACCGAGCCATTTGTTTATGTGGGGAAGGTTTTGTGGGTGATCTCAGGCATGCTTTTGTTGACAGAAGATGTTTTTTTTTACTGAATCCAGTTGGTCTATAATGTAAACATTGCAGACTTTCACTCTAATGAGTCTCTGCAATTCAATATCACACAGGTTGGATATTTACAGTACAAGACCCTGCAATCTGTGTGACTGCTGTGTTGTTATTTATATTTTGCAGTGTTGATGTTTATATATTAAACTCCCACCCGAGTCTATGCAGGTGCAGGTTTGTTTGTAAATATGGCACACAAGGAGAGAGATCACCCATGAAAAGACCCCTGAAATCTCATGTTTACAATTTTGAATCTCATGTTTACAATATAGGAATGTCAACACCCTATACCTTAGGCACTATAGCAATAACATTTCATGAGAATGTAGCAAAAAATCGCGTATATAGTGGAGCCTCCACTTATCTAGCAACAGTAGGATTTTGTGGCCAAAGTCCCCTGTAATCGTAATGTCCATTATGAAAAAAAAAACATTTTCATCTCTATAATCATGCTCATCTCTATAATCCCCAGATCCAGGTGCTACCAGAAGGGACCACAATACGGAAGGAGTTTTCGCCGGATCGTGTGCAGATCTTTGTCGACGGAGGGGGGAAAGTAGTCAAGCCCCCCACCATCGGCTGACTGCACGCCCTCCATCGGGACTTGGCAGAACTACAGAGTGCATTCCATGTGGCCAATAATGGGACAGCTTCCTGTGAAATTGGAGATAATTGGAATCGCCAGCCCTTAGTCCTCATAGGAACGCAAAGTACTTAATGCATCAATATGGACGTTTGTTATCGTGATCATGGGCGTGGAAAGCAGGGGGGACAGGAGGGACATGTCCCCCCCCCCACTTTTGGCCAACTCCTCAAAAGGTCAAAACTAAAAGGTCAAGCAAAGGGAGGTAAAAAATTGCAGAAAACCCTATGGTCCCACCCACTCTGAAACTGCTTCCCACGCCCCTGGTAATGGATGAATGCAGCCCTGACAATGAGGAATTTGCCAGTGCTGCTTTATCCATGCATTGTGCTCCTTAAATATTAGGCTTGATACATTCCTGAAGGGTCGACATGATGCATAAATACAGCGGTGGTCTTTCCCTGGCTGGCAATAAATCACCAACAAGATAACCGCATATGAAACATGTGGCATTTCACCATCCCTAGAGGGTTAGTATAGGCCTGAAAGATAAGACAAATTCCTCAGGGTGATGAAAAGACAACGTGTGTTTTATCATTTGAACTGAGATCTAATTAGGGCACATAGACATGTTTATACATTCAGTATACATGTACTATACTACTTAGGCCTACTACCGTCACAATGGCTACAATAGCGGGTGAAGTGACCAGGGAAAACAGCAATACGTATGTATACATACAAACTAATTTTTTTTTTTTTTTTTTATAAAATTTCCGTGGTGCATCACTTAGGCTATACGTAATTATCATGCAGTCGTTCAAGAATTATAATAAATGCTTCCATGTTATGTATCCACATTATATACACGGGTTTGTACGCTATATATGTACTTACTAGTACATGTGATACTAATTAGCTTAGTTGTACACTAAACAGTTGGTCTATCTGAAAAGACGTATTACGTGCTCTCGTTTACATTGTGGTAAAATACCTATAAGCTATAGTCTAAGGATGAAGAACCTTGAAAGACCAGATTGGCAAATACAGAGGCATGAGGATCAACGGCTGATCCCACGTCAGGCAAAAGTTAAGTCATGATGCTGACGGGAAAAGGTCATTTTGATGGAGGAAAAAGTCAACTTTTTCAGCCAAAAGTTCATTTTCAGTCTGTAGTGTAAGGAGAAAGTCAGTTTACTCACCCTTTCCTTGAATTTTGTTGCTTGACGGAAAACTTGCCTGACATGGAACAACTCCCGAACAAGTGTTTGCCAAGAAGTGACCCAAATCACCGCAGTAATATACTAGTTGTGTAGGCATTGTGCATTACATATATCATAGGGCAGTCTCATTGAGGGACTACTGTGCTTGTGAATCAACTAAGACATGCACATAGAGATTGAATAAGAAGTAAGATGTAAATGAGGGAATGGTACTTAGCCTGGTACTCAATATGCTCATGTAAATATTGAGGATGATTAAAGAAAGGTTATAATTATAAAGGAGACAACACGCGCAGTTGGAGAAATAAAACATTTGTATTTTTCATTTTAAACATATGTCAACATAGTGACGATAATACATCGATTCATACACAATTAATACCTGAACCCATACCATCATACTTGTAATAATCAATCCTTTGTTTAGGGGATGGTGGGTGGGGAAAAACGTCTTATGTCCAAGCCGGTTAGAAGCACAATGGCGGTCTTGCCGCGTGACGTCAGTGCATTTACCTGTATATCCTACAGGTGGCGTGGCTGTCTCTGTAAATTACTAGTAATGGAACATTACCTATAATTATAAAGGAGACAACTCGCGCAGTTGGAGAAATAAAACATTTGTATTTTTCATTTTAAACATATGTCAACATAGTGACGATAATACATCGATTCATACACAATTAATACCTGAACCAGACCACGAAGTGGATTAATTTTGTAATACGTTGGCCATCACCTTGGGAACCTTTGTGAACATGACTTTAGGCACGTATGTGTGCAATGAGGAAGACAGCCATGTACCATGGCGTTTAATCTGTTTTTCTGATATCCCATACTGGGCACAAATTCTTGCCCCTGATCTTCTTAGTGAATGTAATGTAACCCTGTTCGAGTTTGTGTGTCCCAGTGCGATGGCCGCTACCTGTATCAATCTGTTGCATTCAGTGGCTGTGATAGGCCTAGTCGTGCCTGGATATAGGAAAAGTGGGGAGTCATGTCTCCCTGGGACAAAGGCTTTTGACACCTTAAAAGCCTCAACCGGGCAGTATTTGCTACGAGGGCATTTTTGAATGGGGAGAATTACCCCGTGGCCCTGATGCAACGTCTTTGTTGTGTTTACGGTGACCCACATATGATTGGCAGATTCTGACACCTCAGATCTCAGTATCATGTGGTTAAAACCGTCTGGGGTATATACCAGATTAGATTGTCTAAGAAATGTAGCATAAGCGAACAGTACTATACATGATACAATTACACCCACATGTGATAACTTGCAAAGTGTGTCGCAAAGGCGCTTTATAAAGCTAGGGCTCAGTGCTGGAGCCTGTTTTACCACGTGTGTAGAAATACGTTTTACACCATTGATCATGTTTTTTACCATAGCGTTTGCAAACGCCGTAGCGTTGCCTCCCATTTCGATAACATAGTTTTTTGCGCCTGAGACGCCATTTTTTACTGATTGTGGGGATTTATATGAGTTTGCCAGTAACTGGATAAACATCATTACCTCCATAACTGATGGGTGTGTATAGTCAAAATTATATGCCACCATAAAAGCGATGTAAATTCTGGCCTGTTTCTGCTTGTTCCTGATCGTTTTCTCTGTGAAGGCGGCTGTATAAGTGTCCTTGGTCTGTTTGAACAGCTTAGAGCACTTGACACCTGTAAAATATAATTACCATTCGTTTTTAAGCACAGTTAGAACGTCCACCGGTGTTGCCTCAGCCAGACCTCTCTTTTCAACTTCTCTATGGACAATGCCCTTGTAATTGTCATTTATGTCATATCGCGACAGTGCATCGGCCAATTCCAGTGACGCGCCAGGTACATGTTGTACATGCACCTTCCACTGGAGCACTGCCGCGTACATGGCTAATACCCTTGCACATGCTGCCATGAAGGGGTCGTGTGTTCGCCCGTTCATTAGTACGGCGGCTGAAGCAGAGTTGTCAGTCTTTATCACGATGCACACATTTTCATCTCTAGGGGGGACCAGTGTCTTAACGCCAATTACAACGTTCAAACCCTCGAGCCTTGAGATATGATGGGCGTTTTGATATTTCTTTGGATAATCTACCCTGTAGTAGTGAGTCTTTGAGAAACCACCCCCTGCACGCAGTGTGGAGTCTACTTCGATTGTCTGTTTGGGGTATTTTACGTCCAGCAGTACCACCCCATTGAAATGCCTGCCAAACTTTGCGAACCATTCGATGTCTTTTTTGGCATCGCTCCCCACCTTTACCACACCTGATTTACCACTTGCTCTTAACGCTGCTAGAAGCCGATTCATAAACTTCCTGGAGTGTGGTATACATTGGGATACGTGAGATAATTTACCAGTTAGACTTTGTACCTCATTTTTTGTTACATAGTCTTTGAGTAACCATGCTTCGCATTCCTTTACAATATCTGTCATTTTTTCTTCCGGGATTTTTACAGACAATTCCTCTGTGTCGATGACAATTCCCAACCATTCCATCTTTGTCGATGGATCGGCGGACTTCTCATCGGCCAGTTTCATGCCCAAGTCTTTTGTCAATTCTTTGAACCTGTTATAACCGGCCCACGCCTCGGTGCTGGTCGTGCCCACCCCGCAAAAATCGTCTACGTATGCGTACATTGTGAAATTTTCCCTGGCCATAAAGCCGCATAATTCGTTTGAGACTCTTTGTTGGGCTCCCCCCGACACCGTGCAGCCAAAAGCTGGAGATACATCCACATAAAATTTCTCCCTGTGTTTGATGCCTAACAGTGGGAAAGATAAGGGACATATCCGTAGTTGTCTGAATGCTCTGGCAAGGTCTAACTTGTATACCAGAGAGCCGCGTCCTCGTTTTTTGACTTCAGCCCCCAATGTGAGAATTGTGGGGAGGGTATATTTATATGGCTCTCCTTCGTATACATGTTTCTCAATGCCGTCATTGACCCCTTCCCCTGGGGGGTAAGAGAGATCAATGATAACCCTACGTTTGTCGCTGTCCTTTTTTGGTCTTGTTAGGAGGGGACTGATTTGGCACCACGGTTCGAATGGCGGTTGTTTGAAAGGTCCAATCATAGCCCCCAACCCTACCTCTTTGTCTATGAACTCCTGAATCTCACGATCATACTGCGCCGATTTGTCATGGTTTCTGTATGTGGGAGTAGGAATTTTATCTGCCATATATGACGTAGGCCAGCCGTATCTCAGGAAGTCTCCCACCCTTCGATCACCGCCGCCCTCCAACATTTCATCCCACTTGTCATAATTGATGTCTGAAACGAGGGAAATTCTTGCCCCCAAGTAATTTGGAACACATTTATCCCTAACTGCGCTGTATAATTTCATGTATTCAGGAGCCTCCTTGTAAGCACTAGCTGTTGGCCAAGGCCAAGTGCTGCCTATGTATGGTATATAGGCGCCAGCAACAGCGCGCGATGCCGCGCTCGTGTCGCTTGCACCCACCTCCATACTGTGCGTGGGCCCTGGGCGGCCGCCGCCCGCCTCACGTCCATTTACGCGGGCGTCAGCCGCCCCCGCCCCCGCCGCGTCTATACCCTCGTCAGCTGATCGTGACCCTGTTTCGCCCCCCCCTCCCGCCGAGTGGTCGGAAGGGGGTAGCGCCCGGTCAAAACCGCCCATGACATCATTTGTGGCGCTAGCGGAGCCGACCACGGATTCGCCAAAGACGTCCGCCTTGCCCGCCGGCTCTGCCCCGCCGTCAGTGTCATGAAACTTAATACTAACATTTAAAATCGGATTTAAAAATCCGCCTTGTCAGGTTCGACGTTTTGTTTTTTCCGCTCGTCCCTTTTCTTTTTGTATTTACAGTTCGCCTCACTATGTCTGTTATACTCTACTCGTGCATATGCACAGAAACCGCAGAAGTGCAAGTGTCTAAAACCTCTCACTACGTGGTCTTTATTCGACCTGCAGTTGCCTGCATTGAAGTGTTTACACAGCGGGCCGGGCTCAGCCGCACGCAAGTCAGCGGAAAGAGAGGGGCCTAGTGCACTGCCCGCCCCCCCTCCTCCCCCCGCCATAGCGTCTTCGGTGTCACCTGCCGTGCTGGCAATTTCTGGGTGAATGTCAAACCTTTGCGAGTATTGCAACCTGTAGTGCTCGATTTTACGTTGTGCCTTAGCCCACGTAGTGTTATTATCAAATATGTATTTCTGCACCTCTTCTGACCATTTACGTACATTTTCTTTAGGGTATGACATGGCGTCTTCTACCACACATTCGATATGCTCGTGAATAAATTTGTATTCCTCTCTATCGTCACAATATAACTTTGCTACCTGTAGAAGACCCCATACCAGCTCGGGAATTGACATCTGGCCCGCCGTTATTGTGGCTTTCTTTGCTCCCCTAGAGATGTGTGCAAAAGCGAAATGTTTTTTACCTGCCCTGGTCTTACCACCGGGATTTAGACCTGACTGTAGGATAGATAGCACCCTCCTCTGCAAGTCGTTATTATCCTCCAGGTCCTTGGTAGATGTTGGGTAATCCCAGTCGTCCTCCCAGCCTCGCTTCCTCACCGTGCTGCCGCCACGCGACCTGCTGTCACCTCTACCCGACGATCTCCGCCGTCTGCCAGGCGGCTCGGACCGGCCTCTGTCCTCTGGTGTCCGCGGTGTAGAAGCGCGCTGCCTCCGCCTGCCCTCCCTCGGGGATCCGGACTCTGTAGACTCCTCTCCCGACGACGAGCCCTCGGACTCTGATTCTTGTTTCTTCTCCCTTTGCTTTTTTGCTTTGAGCTTCGTGCGCTGCTTCTTATTCGGCTTCTTCTTTTTTACCGCCTTCTCACCTTCCTTTTCTGTATCTTTTGGCGGCTCCGCCCCTTCTTCTATTACTGACTTTTCTTTTTCTTTCTCTCTATCTTCGCGCATTTCGCGCAGCATGTCTGATATGTTAGCCATTTCGTTCTGCATTGCAGCAATGTCTTTGGCGCAATCGGCCACTGTTTTCTTCGGCATGATGTAAATCTGTCTGTGCTTCCACCAACACAATATTAAGGCACCATTCCCAATATTCGGGCGTCCTGTCAATTGTAGGATGTAGGCGATATTCTGCGCTTAGAAAAACGTCTTATGTCCAAGCCGGTTAGAAGCACAATGGCGGTCTTGCCGCGTGACGTCAGTGCATTTACCTGTATATCCTACAGGTGGCGTGGCTGTCTCTGTAAATTACTAGTAATGGAACATTACCTATAATGACTGGAGATGTCAACATGTGCTTAAGTTATGCTCATCACCGCACTTGTAGTGCATATGGCATTGGTTGATCTTTAACCCCGCTGATGCATTATTTCATGATTCTCATTGGTCGTCATGATGCATGAATGCATCCCTGGTGAGTAACTCGGCAGGAGTACGTTTAAGCATAATGCCTAGCCTATACAGGATTGATACTCTCTCGGACCGTCATGCTCCAGTGAAGTGCTGCTCGACTACTGCCGGCCAGCAGACTCGCCAGCACTTCATTGGTGCAACATACTGACCAATGAGCATGATGCGTCAGCGGCCCTTAAAGGGATGAGGTACCAAATGATAATTACTGTTATTTATATATTGACCATAAAGATTTTATTTCTGGTGATTAATGTGTATTGTCACCAATTTATGTGATTTCCATCTGAAAATGGCCTATTGTATTTTGATCCACTCGACATTAATGCGCCTTCGTGGCCAAAGGTGCACACAGAACCTGACATGTACAAGTATAAGGATGGAGATTATGGATTGTGAGTAACTTCATTGATGTAAAGAACTTGAACCACGTATAAAACGAATGGCAATCGTCACAAATTGTCAGATTTTGAGGCAAGACAACTCAATAATTTCAACCCTTAGAAACTCTCACGACACCACTGTCAACGTTTTTAACCTCTATCAAATATATAGACTCATATGTCTCACTTTCTTTTGATTCAGATATTAGGAGTAGAATATGTCAATGGCACATAGATGTGGTTATACGCACTATCTGTTGTGATCGAGCCAAATATGAAACATCTTTTAACAGTTTCACAGTTATCTCGCCCCATCTTAGCTGTTGTGGCCAGTATGTTTCACAATAACCAGTTGATATGATATATACTGATAAAACAGTAACAGTTCTAAGTGGACATTGCCAAAGCGTGTTGTTGATTTGAATATTTGATGTATGGTGAGTTGGTTTATTGCAAGTCTTCCTGTGGGCCGAATCCAATCGCGGGTGAATAATAGTATTATGTCAAAGTATGATGTGAAATTGTATTGAGAATTAAATGAAATATAATTACAGACATATACATGTGATGCTTTGTATTTTTATTGACAATGGCATATAGTGTAAAGATTAAAAGCCTACTTGCAAACACAGAGGAATGGGTCTAGACACTTAAAATCGACAGGGTGACATGGCCTTTTCTAGAAATCTACAACGGATATGGACCTTAATCACAAGGACAGGTGAGATAGCAAAGTTAGTGACATGAGACATACCCAGCAAATTGTGGTCACCTCCCGCCATCTCGCGTGGTGCCCCCATGCACGTTGCCGTATGAAAAAAATCTGGTCATGTGTTGCTATAGCACAAGGTCACCAGGGATTTCTTAAAATCGACAGGCGCCCCCCCCCCCATCTCAACCCCCAGAGCATACAGGCTAATGGTCATATTTACTGAATTGTCTTCCTTTGCTAATACTGATAAATTCCTTCAACCTAACCATCAAAATTTTGCACAGGGTGTGAACAAGCTATAAATTTTCGTTCTTTGCGGTTCCATTCTTCTCTGTGACATCATCAAAATGACAGGCACTCCTACCTCACCACTTGGCCTTTTTACTAGTCGTCATGTCTGCATACAACTACACTTCAAAGGCAAAAGCTACTAAGCCTATATATAGTTGAGATCAATATAACTATCCACAGTATTGAACACCGTGTATGGCATAAGTTAGACTTATAATTACACGCTCTTACTGCACAGGGTGGTTAGCTGCCGCTTCAAAATTTGCCTTTACGTGGGCAGCCTTACCGTGATTAGAAAACTCATCGAAGAGAAGTAGAAGGGCGAAGAATAAGGTTGTATAGATCTACAGAACAGGGGCCGAGGAAAGAAATTTCAGGTGTTCATTGATAGCAAATAAGTGATGTTGTATTCGGATCACTCTTCATGCACGAAGCCATCTGAGTACATTTGGTTTGCCCCCCCCCTCAGTTGCCTATAATTAGAAACAATCTACTCGTTAAACTTGTGCTACGGTGCTACCTTTCGGTCTTTACCAAATATGGGCCTCTATCACTGACTACCGTATCTGAATTCAGCACTAAAGCTGATATTCAGTCAATGCAATCTTCGCCTTTTTTAGTTGTTTGCTCATAGATGATGGGATGGGGTTAATTTTTTTTATAGTAGGCCTACTTCGTTCGTGTAATGGTTCTTAAATATGAAATAATACTCTGCTCAATTTGAACTGCATCTCCCCCTCCCTCCCTCGCCCAGCCACCCACCCAGTAAGGTGATAAGTGTAGAAGGCGTGTATGTATGTGTGATGAGGTTGGGGTGCGTGCTTTACGGATGCCTGTCCCACTCATACTTACTAAGTGCTTGATAACTTTCTGTTACTAATCACTTACTATTTACTCAGTGCATCATGGGTAGCTAACCTGTAGTGGTTAATTAGATGCATGGATCACTGCACAGCACTGGCCCAGATAATACAGGTGTGTGGTTAGGCTAAGAAGGTAGTTCCCCCTGTCACAATACCATAATAACCTACCACTAACACCCAGCCAGCAGGCAGCCAACTCTACACTGTCATGTGAAAAGCCACTCCAATCATGTTTACCCCACAACCTATTCCCTGATGTCTACACCTAGTTATGTACATAATCACAATACACTGTACAAATGCAAAGGCTATCAATTGGGTGCCTAGCCTCTGGTTTAGGATCACCTCTATAATTAACTTCTGACTGCTTTATTTGATAGTGGGTGTTCCACACCCCCTGCCTACACTCATATACAATTTGACTATTCAAATTTAAGGCACTACTTTCATGCAGGTGTCTACCCATGATGCACTGATTATATAGTAAGTGATTAGTAACAGAAAGTTATCAAGCACTAGTCTTAGTAAGTATGGTCCCCACTCTGAATAATATTGGCCATATTTTGCATTTGGAATATATTAGCAATGTCAATGTACATGTGACAACCCCTAAACCTTTGATGCCTACAGAAAACGTAATAAAACATTTGCCAATTTGTCGGCATTATGAACAAATAAAATGGTGTCCATAAAACAAGCCTTCACGAGCGAATCACGCCTATAGACTATAGTGTAGGCGGGATGCATTATCAACAAATCAGATGAATCCATGTATTCACTTTTGGGGTATATTATGTGACAACTGGTCCTCAACATGTTGGCTGTTACCAGTGCTTATCTCCAGATCTAGCGATAACCACTGGGCGTTTCATTTTTTTTTTTCATACTTGTATTGATTATTGATTGATTATGGTACATAGATTGGACTCCTCGACGCGGCTAATTAAGAGGCAACGTGATCTCACGTCTTTACATTATAAGCCAACTAGGCGCATTTAAACATGGACGTATACGTTTATGCGTGGGCTGTAATTTTTGTACTATACATGTATCAACCGTGCAATATATTGGCTTGAAAAAAGGTTCCATTTGAGTCTCAGAATACGGAATAAAGTGGTGACCCAGTTCTTGTACAGTAAACGAGATATGGGCTACGATATATCATTTAAGTTGTCAAATAAAACGTATCCATTTCTCTATTTCATGTGGAAAAAGGATTTTGTATATCTCCTGTGCCATATATATAGCGAGTAGAACAGGTTATACCTCCCTTTAGCAATAGAATGGTCTGTACAGTTTCATACGTTGAAAATCAATGTGTCGCCATTTGTAATGACTATATCGAGGGAGGCTGCACCATGTCTTTTAAAAGAAAAGAGAAGAGAATAAAAAGACAGGAATATGTACAGGAATTGTCAGCGGTCGATATACAATGTGCAGATCTATGTATAAAGTACTGTACAATAATTGATAGGTAATACCCATGTACCTGCATTCTCCTAATCACACTTGCAGATCTTATTATATCCATATGTAGCGAGGGGTGTCACGCAATGTGGCACTAAGTTGACCTAACTGCACCCATAACGACTGCCGGGAGAGGGTTCACTGAGTGCATTCAGGGCTAAACCTGTTAAAGACATTGTAACCTGAATGATCCAAACCGTCAGTAGTATAGTAGGCCTAAAATAGTACATGTATAGGGTGGGGGAGGGGGGCTGAGGGCATTCCAGACTCGATCATGTCCTACAGGGGCTGAAAGGCTGAGGGCACTTACGTCTAAGGGAACTAAGCCCGCCGCGATATTTAAGGGTCATTAGGTGCGGCCAAACTTTACGTAAAATGTCGGTCAAGCACCTGCCCGTCAAGGGCTAGTCAAGGGCCGGATGTGAAAGCTAATTCTGTTGGCGACCTTGACTGAGTATCGTCTCAATAAATTCCACATAGACAGCTCTCGATGCGTCGCCATCAGTATTATTAGCGGACAAGCTAGTAAAAGTGAAATCAAATGCGAGGTCTTCCCCCTATTTTCGTTCTATCATTATAATATTTTGCTCAGCAGATCCCCCAGCCCACTCCAAAGTAGCGTCAGGCCGACAGTAGGGAACGTTCAACAATTATGCACCGTGCTTTTGGGTAGTTTGTAAGGAACCCACTCAGTTTCACAAAATCATTTTATTGGGGGCCGAAGAATATGTTACCCCTTGCAGGTCAACTTATCTAAAAATGTTAGAGAATGAGTTAGCCCTTACAGGTCAACTTATCTAAAAATGAAGAATGTGTTACCCCTTGCAGGTCAACTTATCTAAAAATGAAGAATATGTTACCCCTTGCAGGTCAACTTATCTAAAAATGAAGAATATGTTACCCCTTGCAGGTCAACTTATCTAAAAATGAAGAATGTGTTACCCCTTGCAGATCAACTTATCTAAAAATGAAGAATGTGTTAGCCCTGACAGGTCAACTTATCTAAAAATGTTAAGAGAAAACTTACCAAGCCTCCACAACTATCGATGACATACTCATCGCTACGCTTTCATACACACACACACACACACACACACACACACACACACACACATATAATATATATATATATATATATATATATATATATATATATATATATATATATATATATATATATAATATATATGTCCTGATAAGGGTCAACCGCTTATATCTCCTAACAATGCCTATGCTCAATCAACATACACTCTATGTACATTCTACTTTTATGATAAATTTAAACACAGTTTATAAACTAGAAATTCAAAAAGTCTCTGTTGGGTTTTATGTGATTTTTAGTACTGCTGTCATACGTTGCCATCCCAAAGCACCAAAGTATTCAAAATCTATAGTACCTTATTGTTCATTTTAAGAATGGGCGATACCTTCAAATAAGAAATCTTCTAGGACCCCTCCCCGCTCCCAAACACGCGCACACACACACACAGATAACATTTATGGGATGTGTATCAATCCCAAATTAGGGCTTTTAAAACTGAGAACACTGCAAAAAAGAGGACTAATTGTTTCCTCAAATTCAGTCCTCGGCAATCTCCTGTGGCTGCTTGTCACGGAAAGGGAAGGCACTCCAAACCCTCTGATAGTGACATTGTAGTTGAACGTTCTCTCATCATGTCGGATACCATGAGGTTTATATCACGATGACTTCATGGATAGTTCTTAAACCACAGTCATGGTGCAATAATATAGATCCATAGTGTTTCCGAGTGTGATTTTCTCAACATACCCAACTTCCCAAGAGCTATCATTTCGTTCATACGTGTTACACACCGTGCCAACGGTAAAAAGGGAACCTCAATGATTAACGTACAAAATATGCTACTCTCTCGGGATTTGATTCAAAATCTATTAGACTTTT
This sequence comes from Acholoe squamosa, assembly GCA_949317995.1. Lineage (NCBI taxonomy): Eukaryota > Metazoa > Annelida > Polychaeta > Phyllodocida > Polynoidae > Acholoe > Acholoe squamosa. The sequence goes on from OX439042.1 coordinate 15,637,793, forward strand.
GGGCTGAAAATAACGCCACAGGGATAAATAAAGGGAAAATGTTAAAATTGTCCAAAGCTCAACGAAGAGGGTGCGTCTATCACGACCAATAGCTGTCACTGACTAAAGCTCAGGCCTAAGCACCCAATGCTCACTCTCCAAGCAGTTCTTACCCGTCCTCGCAGCCTATTCTAATATTAAAGTATGTGGTAATGCTATCATAGGCTTAACAGACGGAACCTGTTCTTTGGGCCTATTCATGAGGATGTTCGACTATCTGTCTCATATCAAAACATAACATTGAATGCGACGATACTATTATAAATGATAATAATATCACACTGTCCCTTTATCTGCTGTCTTTATATGATACCTCGTATAATTCAAACCACATTACTCACAATCATGCTATAGGACATCAGAGAGCACCTATTGAGGGTGGTATTATACATGGGTATATACACCCCCCCCCATGTGCCAGTGGTAGTCAACTGTAGTCAGTCAAAAAGTCGAACACTGCAAGCAATTATGCCTTGTCAGACGGGTTTTTAGATCAGAGTTATAAGTTTTGATGGGTCACGTGTGTATTGAGGGGAGGGTGGCGGGAGGGTGGCTTGTATAAAAGGGCTGGGTTTGCAGCCTTACCGGCACAGATCAACCAAGGTAGTCACACGGTCCCTACCTCTCCAAGACCAAGCGGTCAGTTCGTTATATTTTTTTTGCGCCCCCGGCGCCCTGCAGGAATCCTTGTGGAGTAGAAGAGTCTTTGTATCTTTCCCAATACAAAGTCAACCATGGTGAGCAATGTTATCTTTTAATTCATTTTTTATGCGACATTGGCTAGGACATTGTCCTAGACATTGTGTTTTTATTTATGAGTCTTTATTTCTAGAGTAAGCCCCATATAATCCAGTTATGACTTGCATGAGTATCCAGTTCTGAGTCTTTGTGTAATGCAATTTATACAGACAGAATGATACAGAGCAAACTGTGTATAAATTATGACACCATATCTCGCAAGGCAGCAGGGAATTTGTTTGAACTGCTACATGACTCTGTGTCGTGGCTTCTAAACGCCTGTAAACTGTTAGTAACTTACAATTAGTTAATTACTTTTCACAGTTCAGCCTTGTTATAAAGGTAGTACTAAGAGCAAATGAAAGAATGGACGACTTCAGTAATCTTTTGGATGAAAATAGGAAATGCTTTTTGTTTTAGTTTGTTTTAACTCTCTTAAATTGTTTCAATTAACATAGCATGTCACTTCTCTCCCTTCCAGTGTAGCTATTTGAAACCTCATACAAGAGAACTAACCTCATGCAAGAGAACTCTTTCTATGCAGGGGGACTTGCTTTATCTATTTAATTATTAATGTTACATTTACCCTTTATTACTAAATGTCATCTGTTTTTAGGCTATGTGGCAGATAGTCCCCCTCGTGGCACTTATGGCCGCCATGGCGCTTAGTACTCCACAAGAGTCTTCTGTCCAGAAATCTCGTGTTAAAAGGGCTGTTGGGGAGTACTATGACGATTACATCGACCCCTACAAGATCGACAATGCATGTGAGTGACTTAATTCCTCCATACTAACAAAATATCCGTCGGAAGACCTATTGTGCTGGAAGTAGTCCTGCTGTGTGTTCCTTTACCACAATATATTCACAAGGATCGGGTGGAAAAAGGGGACGCCCTAAGGCAGGCTAGGGGTGGAGAGTCATTTGGGACACTTCTAGGCTCGGCTGTAGGCAGGTTAACTGAGGCAGTCCAAGGACTAAGCCCGGTTGATTGGTCACTTGACTGTACAGTGAAGTCTCGATATAGTATGTCACGATTTTATCAATTTATCAATGAATATCAAAATATGAATACCAATTGAAAAATATCAGCTTCCCATGGGACTCAAAGCCGACATAGCATTCTCTTCTATAGAGGCAAAAAGTTGGCCAAGGCGGGACGCGAACGCCTGCACCAAACGGCAGTGTGATGTCATATCCATGCGGCCACAGAGGCTGCTTTAGAGCTATAGTAGTGCCTGTTATCCATGGATATGAGGCACACCTTACAGAGGTGATAATGCATGCATCATGGTGTGCAATATCGGCAGGTATCAGAATGAGAAAAGCACCCTGAATCACAGAAGTCTTGTAATCTTCAATAAGTCGGTTGATTCATTTATCACCCACCTATTCCAGCTAACGGATTTATTATAGCCATTTCATTCTAGTGTAATTATGATTCACAGAATCAGCCGATTCAGGAACCAGCTACATTTTTTTATCTCAAAGGTGCCCGGTTTAGAGTCATAACTGTATAAAGTAGCAAGATCAGATGGGGGGGGGCGTGTGGTGGTAGGAAACTAGGCGCTACCTTACTGAGTGCCAAGCACTTGTTCACGCCTACCATTAAAAGGTGGTTATTCCCACCCCGTACAGAATACATTGCAGTTCTGCTAGTTCCAGCCTTCATGTTTACAGGCACCAGCAACCAGCCCTTGCTGGTTCCAGTAATAAATGGCTTACCTAGCATTTAAAAGTGTCCAAATCTCTTTCCCTTCCCCTTCATTACTTGACTGACGTCAAGTAGGTATTTACTTCATCCAAAACATAGCATGTTTTTTGCCTAATACAGTGTCTCCATGAACATTGCAAAGCTGTCACCGTATAGGACGGACACCGTATGAGTGTAGCTGGGGCATTCATGAGGGTGGTCAGTAGGTGTCAGCCATAGGGATAGGGTAAAGTAGAGGGTCCTTTAATACACCTAGTAACTGAAAACATTAACCCTTAACAGGATGGGCTTTGTTACAGTGGTAAGTTATGTATAGATATGTAAGGCCTGTATTCATTAGTATTTCATATGCTGCATTCCTTAAAGGGTTAGTGACTTGACACCTTGAACAGATTAGTCTTCTAGCTTTCAATAGACGTCTATAAGGCCACACACTAAACCTTGGAAGCTCTGTCTCATTGTCCCTACTCTATCCATGGCCACTGGTTCTGAAGAGCTTAGTGTAATTGTTTTTCAGTCACTCTACTCCTCCACACACAGCCCAGTGACCATCTGGACATTGCCGTGTTGCATGTTCTACTTTCTTACATGAAGATCACTATAATAGGACTATGAATATTGGTGCATCATGATGCATTGCACAGCCCTTCCAGGGTGTCGTGATGTAATAAACAGTGTTGGCGAGTAGACTCCTCAGCACTGCATTGATACATTGCACAGCCCCTCACTTGCACAGCTCCTACACTGTAAAAAATGTGTGTTAAACTTGTACTATCTAGCTTCTCTCCACCACCACGACCCCCCCCCCCTCCATACACTGTAAAAAGATGTGTGTTGAACTTACATCTTCTAGCTTCTCTCCATAACCATGATTTCCCCCCTCCCTACACTGTAAAGATATGTGTTGAACTTACACTGTTTAGCTTCTCTCCATCACAAACCCCCCCCCCCCTCCCTACACTGTAAAAAATGTGTGAACTTACGCTGTTTAGCTTTTCTCCGCCACCATGACCCCCCCAACTCCCTACGGTGTAAAAAATGTGGAGAAGCTAGACAGTAAGTTCACACAATTTGTCAGGAGTTAGTCAATATTTGTCAGTAATTACTTTGTCAACAATTAGTCAAAATATGTCAGTAATAATGCACTATTTGTCAGCAATTAGTCAACATATGTCAGTATATAAGCATAGTACACAGTATATAAGCATAGTACATAGTATGTAGTACATTGAGCATAGATGTCATCAAAATTCTCAGCTGTTTCTTGTGAGACATTGATCATGTAAGTCAATCAGTACTTAGGCCTATGGCCTAGCCTTAGACATTTTCTGTGTATTGTGTAGACCTCTCGCCACCAAATGCCTCCCCACAGCCCTCTGCTTTTGAAGTGCTAGCACAGGGGCTTATTTCAAAAATAGTTGACAACACAGCATACAAATCTCATGAAACCACTCATAGCGACCTTACTGGTGACTACAGTGCCACGACAGCTTAACTTATCATGGGTGCATCAGACTTATCTCTCAGAGCGAATCTCTGATGACAACATGTCTATCTGCTAAGATCAAGAATAGTATAGGTAGGCACTTACATAAAATTCTAAAAGTGTTCCGAAATTTATAGAATTAACTTGGCCATATAGATTTATTAGAAACTTTTTATAGAATTAACTTGGCCATATAGATTATTAGAAACTTTTGAGATCTATTTGGATCATCTTCCTATCTTACATGCATCCAGAGAAATACACAGTTGAGCTGGATAATGGGATATTCACCACTGTGATCACAATGGGATATTCACCACTGTGATCACTGCCTACTGCGCAGGCAGTGCAGTCATTTTTTACCCTACCAGAGACCCACTCATATGCATTGGCCAGAAAAAACATACATGAGTATTTTCTGTCTCTTTGGCCAATGCTCCTCATTGACCTATACCTAAGCCCTTTGCAGGGTCAGTTTACAACATATCCAATACCCACAAGTTCCAAATTTCTCCATATTGTATTATTTCATTATGTCCTTTAACATGTCTGCCCATACCAACAAGTGTACAGTTTATAATCTCTCCTCAAGCATGATTATACTCAGATTGACCACCATTCTCTTCTGGTGAAAATAAGACCCCCCCCCCCCCAACCACCCATGTAGCCCAAACATTAAGGACAGGAGGGCCCTCAGAGAGATAGGATCCTTGCAGGCTCTGAGAGTGCATAACAAAACTGGGACCTACGGGAGAGAGTGGCGCTCATTTATGTAAGTGCCTAGTATAGGTTCGAAGCTTCTTGCTAAGATGGCCAAATCGTTGGACCTTGAATCGGCAGTGAATATTGAATCGTAAGTGAGAGAACCCCGGGATAAAGCCTCACACTTAATTACAATAGTCTGAAAATCCAGATCCCACTTTAGGTTGATGGCGACAATGGTCTAATACTACATGTAAATGTTTGATATATTCTTGGTGTAGGGGTCTCGTGATATGTACATTGCAATTATATAATGGAAATAGGGGGTCCAGAGGCAGTTTCACGTCCATGATGTGGTAAGGACGGGCCGCGGCCCTAAAGGAGGTGGTGCACCCCCAGTTTTTTAGCAAATTTTGGAGTCCAAATATCTAAACTCTTTAAGTACTGGGGAAGGGGGGGGGGCTCTAAATCCGCCATTGTATTTGGCCAGTTATTCATGATCTCACTAGTAACTAAATTTCTTGATATTCTTTCAGAATATGTCAATGCTAAGTTTGGAAATGTTTTTGATATATTCATATTTTAAAGTTCTTCGTGTAGAGCATCTAAATCAGTAACTGCTAATACAATCTTCATTGGTATTTAAGAAGGGACAAATAAACTCTTAACTGCTCGTAAAAAGGAGGAGCACACGTAACTGTGACCCACTACTGAAACCTCTGTAATAAAGGAACATGTTAAAAGAAACAATTGTTTCACACTTTTTTTTCTAGTCTATGTGGACTGCGGTAATAGCACTCACCAGAAGATGCGGGTGGTATTCCGAGGTAATGCTCGCAAGATCTTCTCCACTGGTAACAACAGCTGTGAGTTCACCGAGACCGAGACGGGCCATTACGTGGTGGAAGACGCACGGACCGACTCCAATTGCCAGCCAACTGTAAGTTGCAACTTATTTTTCAAAATATCCTATGCCAAGTGCAAGAAGATAGGTGCTTGTATGAGTAAACTACATGTAGCTGAGACACCGTCACCTTATCCTGCATGCACGTATCCACAGGCAAATTCAGTCCACTGGTTTGTTTGCCCACAGAGACCCATAAATAGTAACAATCAGTAACCGTAACTCATGCTATGTGTTATAATTACAGAAAGCAACTGGGCTACAACTTTACACGCTGGACGTGACAGTTCAGAAGAAGTACGTTCATTTTGAGAGCGACCCTCGATATCTTATCTCCTGCAACTACGAATTGGGAGGCAAGGGCGTCAGCGGCAGCCAAACCGTCGACAATGAGTAAGTCATGCCATAGCTCAGTTCTGTTGGAATCGTTACTCCCAGAGCTCAGTTCTGTTGGCATTCATATTCCCAGACCGGATTCGGATATGGGATATTGGCTCTTTTTCGTTAATTTTGATAACTCAATTGAAATCAATCCCTGACAATCGAACCACCACGCTTTTTATAGGAAAAAGGATTCCTACTTTGCTTTTAGACTCAACTAATGTTTAAAAAGTTTCTAGGCATTTTGTTTAGTGAGATTGCCTTAAGCATCAAAATGACATCTTGAGCTAGTCGCACCATTTTGATTTAAGTTACACAAATTTTGTATCAATATCTGGTAATGATTGGCAGGCCAGTATTTCAGTTATGTATTTGTAGTATACTTCATACCGGCCCTCTGCCATAGTTTGGCATGCTCCCTAAAGGGTGGCTAGTATCATATTGGCACATCTGCACAAATCTTCCTAGTATTAAAATGACCACTCGCTTAAAAACGTGCCTTCCCCTTATCCTACAGATGGGTGGAAAAGACTGCCCATTTGGTGATGGCAAACACAACCTCAATGAGTGGGTTCACCCTCTCTCTACGTGACACCAAGAATAAGGACATTACCGAGGTCCGGATTGGAGAGTTTGTTCAGCTTGTGGCCTTCATGAACCCAGGTAAGTATGGCTTGTGGCCGTTGTGACAAGTATGGCTTGTGGCATTTGGCGACTGTCTGTAGGGCTGTATGCCCCCATTGGCTGTATGCCTCATTGATCCATATAGATACTGCTTGTGCCCTTCATGTCTTGACATAAGACTATGGATATAGGTCGGGATGAGGCGATTTTCTGAGATTTCAGGGCCGCGTATTTCTACCTATAATAGGTATAGTACCTTCTACCTATAATAGGTATAATACCATGTACTGGTACATATAGAATTTGAGACATGATACAGCCCCACACATATAAGTGCTGTTGGTGTGCTTTAGAGAAGTTACCCTCTAGGTTATGCACACCTAATCTGACCTCATTGGGCGCTTCTTCCCTAGCCCACTTAAAAAGGGTCTATCTCTTTCCTATTCCCCTCGGATGTGTGTGGTGCACATATGTGCGGGCACCGACACATTCCTCTGTGAAATTGTGTAATGTCGTTCTCACCATGAATATGCCCTTAGCTGTCAAAATGGCGTTAAACCTCTATTACTTACTCACTCTGACCTCATTGATTCTGCTAGATTTTGCACACTTAATCTGACCCCATTGATGGTGCTTATACATGTGTCTCAAGGTGCTGAACACTCTCATACCAAGAGAACATGCAGAGGCGTAGGAAGCAAATATTCATTGGGGGGGGGCCCAGGGGGGGCCCAACCTCGAACACCTTCAATTGTCGGCTCAAGCACAATAGCCCCTATATATACCTATATAGAATTTGTATAGAAATGTAATTTTCAATGAACTTTGGATCTGATTTGAGGTCCAGGCCTCCCATTTTTCATATCCCATTGTTATATCAATCTCATTTGAGATGCAAAGGTTTAGATCCTTGTTCAATTTATCATGAATTCTTGGCAAATTTTTTGGGGGGGCCCGGACATACTCAGGCCCCACCTCCTTCATGATTGGGGGGCCCTGGCCCCCTCCTTTTCCTACGCCCCTGACATGAATGTATTTCAAATACTTGAATCAACGTCCCCCTTTCTTTTTTTCTAGCGGGTGGCGAGGTGAGTTTTCGGGTCTGGAACTGCCTGGCCAGCAGCAACGATACTGGCACATACGTGGAGCACTCTATCCTCCTCGAAGGGTAAGTAGCCGGATCCTTATTGAGGATGCCATTGCATAAACTCGTACCTTGCGAGATAACAGCCGGCATCGTGGGGAGCAGTTGCAACGAAATTGGAACTGTCTGCACTGAATGAGGGAATATGGCAATTATGTGGCCAATTATGTAGCCCGCTAGGTTACCAACCTAGTGGAATGTAGCACTTCTAAGCTTGATGGATTATCATCCAATCCGATGATGGCGCTTCTGATGTGATTTGGCACAACACACTCATGATATCGGAAGGTTTTTTCCATTCTTTATTTCACAACTTGATAAGGCAGGGTTAAACAATGTTATTGATGCCAATATCTATAGGTTCACTTTTCAAACGGATTTCATGAGCTTTGATTATAAGGTTTGACTTGTTAAATTTGTCACTATGCTAGATATCATACTAGCGGCCAGCTCGGATTAGCCAATATCCTTGATCGTACCGTGGGATTGTGGCTCTGGGACATGGGCCACATATCTGATTAGAATTTTCTACATACGTGCCTGTACTGGGGATAGGCGAAAGTAGTCCCAGAAGCTATAGGGTAGATTAATCGAATCAAGGTCACATACCTTGAAACATCCACCCCCACCCCCATCATTGGGGTTGCTACTGAATAAACATTACCAACTGTTAGATTCAATGCTCATCAACGATTTCACAATGTTATGCAAGGATATTTTTCTAGGCAAATTTGTGGGGTGGGCTTCTCGAAGTATGTGGCAGTATTTGGGTAATCTACCCTACCACAATCCCTGTCCGAAAAGGATTTGTCGCTCCGAGCATAGGTTTAATAGTTTAGCTACGGGGCCATTCATAAATGACGTTATGTGGGGAGGGGATGGTAAAATTTGTCGTGATATTTATGGATTGCCTCTACATATGATATGTATACTTACAGGTGTGGAGACGATAACGTCATTAAGGGCGGACGCGGCTTTAGGACTTCATCCATGACGAACGACCTGGGGGCTACAATCCGTATTGCACGCAGTGTATTCTTCCGCGCCTTTGCCTTGCTGAACAACCCCACTGTGAAGTTTGCATGTGACTTTATCATCAGGAAAGACGCCTCCGCTGATGGGGTATGCATACATATAAATCATAGCTCCTATTTGGACCACCTCAAACCATTTTTCTTGAGTACGAATTTTCTTTTATTGCAGTATTTGATCTGTACATTCACTTGTCTTATATCATATATACACATACCACAACAAAAGCTGGAGAGGTACAGTTTAAGGGTAACTGGTTAAAAACCACCCCAGTAACAAAAGGTGCTATGTTTACTTTTTTGGGAGGCGACTAATCTAATTCTATCAAACAGTTCATAAAAATATAGTTAAGTTAAAGGATAGTACTCATTTTTAACATATATACATATTTTATATTTAAAGTATATACACTTGTGCTTACATTAAATATATATAAATCTAGCTGCTGTTGATGTTAGTACAGCTGTGCTGATGTTTTTTGCACTTGAGGTCATTTGTAAGAGATGTTAAATACATTATAGGCATGTTATATAGCCATTATTGCTAGTCTTAATTGTTACTGTACTCAATTTCCTAATCATATCCGCACACTCTATTCAAACACATAAGTAGCATTTTATATGACAATCATAGTTTGTGAGAATAGGGCAACTTTAGCATAATCCTTCTTTGATCTCTGAAGAGGTCCTACTTAGTCTTAGCTTTGAACTTTTCATTTTCAGTGATCAATTTTGTATTTATATCCCGGGCTTCCCTAGCCCACTTAAAGGGTCTATGTCTCCTCTTTTCTATCCCCTCGGATGTGTGTGGTGCACATATGCGCGGGCACCAACACATTTCTCTGTGAAATAGTAATGCAGTTCCCGCCATGAATATGCCCTTAGCTGTCGAAATGGCGTTAAACACCTATTACTCACTCACTCACTCACTGTATTTATATCCAGGGAATTCCAACAATGAGCAGTTTTTTTTTTATGTACACTTAGTGAATACGCATTACAGGTTTCCAGCAACTCAACTAAAACTATAGCATCTGTCATCTGGTGTTTCTAGGTCTAATTTCGCAATATTCAGCTATTTTTGATCTTTTAAATGCAAAATTTCTTATGTGCCAGTCTTCTAAAACTTAAATATGGAATTTTGGTGTTGGAGTTCTCATTGGACTTTTTGTGAGATTTTTAGACACCTATTTTGTAGATGCTGCAGTTTTTTTAACAATTCCAAACAGTGTCCATCATAGAGGATATCACCTTGATCAAAGATTGGTAGGATGTATGATAGATTCTAATAAGGGAATAGTTTGGAAAGTAGTCTTTTACCTTTGACATAGTATAAGTTCTAAAGGCGACAGTTTTAACACTTGCTTAATGTGGGCTTTGTAGGTGAGTTTGGAGTCTAGGATAATACCTAGATATTTATATTGTATTACAGGGTCTAATTTCTGATCAACAATTTTAAGAGTTGGTCTAAGATGATCTTTATTGTTGAAAGAGGGAGTAAATACTGTACATTTAGTCTTCTTAATATTTAAACTTAATTTGTTTCTTTACACCACCTACTAAACCTGTTCAAATCCCTCTGCATTTTTCTTTCAATACTCGGTAGATCTATGCCAGAATAATATATAACAGTATCGTCAGGGTATAGTAACACTTTACAGTCCTTTAAAAACCTTTACCATATCATTAACATACAGTGAGAATAAGGTTGGACCGAGGACTGAGCCCTGTGGGACTCCTCTATTGATATTCATAGTGTCTGACAGTAAACCATTTGCCTTAGTACATTGTATTCTGCCCGTGAGAATTTTTCATTAATAACAAAGTTTCCCGCAACACCATATTTTTCCAGTTTTTTTTACCTAGAATTGTATGATCTACAGTATCAAATGCTTCAGAAAAATCTGCATATACAGCCACTGTTATTAAACCCTTATTCCTATTTACTAAAACATCATCAGTAAAATTGAGACTGTATCTATCGTAGACATACCTGTTCTGTACCCCCCTTGTCTATCTGTCAGGATACTATGCTGTACAATGTGCTTTTCTAGATTTTTGTGAATAATTCTTTCCAAAAGTTTGGCTTGGATAGGCAGAAGTGTAATGGGTCTCAAATTCGAGACTGTATTTCTAGACTGTATTTCTAGACTGTATTTCTAGACTGTATTTCTATCTCCACCTTTAGGGATTGGTGTATCTGACCCAATCACTTCTTAACAGTTGAAGATCCAACTAATATATATAAGTAGAATACGTAAGTTTTTTTTACCCCACCCTCCTCCAGATAACCTGTTCCCTCCATGACTCCAGGGCTTATGAAGCATCGATGCAGTGCTGGTCAGTTACCCGCCAGCATGGCATTGATACTTCATGACGGTCCTGCTACAATCAATGCCCATGTCAGAATTACAATCCTTGCCTATTATATCCATTAAATGGGACAAGTCCAATGACTGATCCAGGATTTTTTCCCCAAAAGGTGGGACCCTTTCTTTACTCCCTATATTTCGCTAAATTTGTTGCAAAAATAGCATAAAAGGGTAGGACTTCACTTGCCCACTTAAAAAGGTCCTTTTCTCCTCTTTCCTATCCCCTCAGGATGTGTGTTGTGCGCAGGCCTCCCCAGCCCCAGGCCATCTTTAAAAGGGGTCTATGTCTTCCTTTTCTATCCTCTCTGAGTGTGGGTGGTGTCCATATGCGCGGGCACTGGCACATATTCGTTCCTTGAATCTCCTCTTTCCTGTCCCCTCTTTCTTACATGTCTGGTGTCCATATGCACGGGCACAGGCACATGTATTCCTTTGTGACGTGATGTCTAATGTACTTTTTCCGCCATGAATATGACCTTAGCTGTCGGCTTGGCGTTAAACAACCATTACTCACTCACTCACTCACTCTGTGTTGTGCACATATGCGTGGGCACCGACATATGTACTGTGAATTGTGTAATGTAGTTCTCACCATGAATATGACCTTAGCTGTCGAAATGGTGTTTAACATCTCTTACTCGCTCACTGATAAAAGGGTAATAGGAAATCTAGAAAGAAATGGCTCTTGCCTAATAGAAACTTTGCTTTTCTAGCCATCTTGCGATGAATCCAGGGAGAGCTTGGCGAAAGCTGGTCGTAAGAAGCGAGAGGCTACAGCCGAAGTGTCCAGGACTAGGCGTCAAGCTGGCGCCCTGGGTCTACCCGAAGCAAGTACAGATGTTATTGAGCTGATGGACAGTCTCCCCACAGACGGCAGTGGTAGGTGCACATTCATAACTACTGTTCATCCCCCCACCCCGCGCACATAAGCGGCACCCTCCTATTTATGTAAGCCCCGCCATAAATTTGGAAGAATGCGATAAGTCTGACAAGCCTGGTGTGATAACCCTCAGTGGTTCCCATTACAAGTGCACCTTTGTATTTATTTCATGTTATTTTGGTCAGATATGTTCCAAGTTACATGCATTTGGCAAAGAGAATAAATATAATTTTTAATTGAGCATTTAGGGTGGTGTTAGCCGTGAGATACGGGGACGGCGTATCTCACGGTGTGAGATACGGTCTAAATCCCGTTTCCTCGTTGCACATATCTGCCAGTACACTCATCTGCATGTGAAATTTGTATTTTTTCCGTCATGAATATGACCTTAGCTGTCGAAATCATATTAAATTATCTATCACTGTAAATTTCAAGGGTCTTAATCTCATCTCTCCTATCCCATCTTTTTAAATGTTCTTACCGGTGTTCTCATTTTTCGTGTCCCCTCTATCAACCGGGGTATATATAACCTTGGCAAACATAACTTTTGACAAGCGCTTGAATCGACCAACACTAACTTCCATTGTACCTATGTTTGCAGTGATCACCTATGCACTGAACAAAAACGACCCAAAGATGCTGCCTGGTATTTTCTACAAGAACACTTCCCCCAGACACCGTCAAAGAATGCGTCGTCCACTGCCAGTCCGTCCCGGATCCCAAGAAGATGCGCCGTACACGCCAGCGTCCATACTGACCCAGCCGCTGGTAATTGGTTTGTTGGTGACGTGTGCCATTCTTGTGCTGGTACCCGTGGTGATAGCGTGTGGCATCTTCTTTACAAGGACCAGGAGCGTCCGTTACGTCAAGCCGAGGTACTCCCCTGCGGCTTCGCCAATCTACATGCCCGATTGTAGCCCCCACATGGCTGAGAAACAAGACTTCAAATTAGTTCGTTAATTTGTTTACACTTTGGAAACTCGTGAAACACAGATCTGCTTATTCGAGGGTTCATTCAAACCTTTTGACAGTAAGCACGTCACGTCGTTCACATTTAATTTCATCCGAATTACTGTGGGGTCAATTTGGGAGCCAAGTTTGCATTGAACGACTTTGACCTCCAGAAATCTATTGTCTTTTTGTTAATAAAGACTTATTGTATCAATCCAACATTAGCCTTGCCTGTTGATATACCATTACTATCAATTACTATATTATGAGCATTTAGGGACACAATCCGATGATATGCGCATGGAAGGGATCCATTGATAACTTAGACCACAAAGAAAATTATAAGTTTCCGATAACAAGGTCCCAAAAAAATGAGGCATTATCTTTACCTAGGCCTCATCTTGACCCATGTTGTTGAACGGTTATAAATTGAACCACAGATATGCCATCACACCTTGCAAAAAGCTTGGACATAAATACTAGTTGGATACAACAGAACTTCCGAAATACCAGAATTGTGTATTCGAAATAATGAAAAATACGTAAATTCTTCATAAAATGAGGTTGACAGTTATGCTGAGGTAGGTCGCGTGAACCTTTTTTTTTTTTCTTTTGCTTCAGTACGCTGGGGGTCGAATTTCAGTCAAACTTCAGTCAACTATGTGTAACTATGTGTACGTATTTAGAAATCACCTGGTAATGGATCTGTCATGCTGACCTTTTTCAAAATATTGATTAAAAAGTCCACACTTTTATGGTTTGTAGAATGTTCTATACCTATGGACTCGACTGGCCTGCACCCATCACTACTCAAGGCACCAGTATCACTCCCATTTCAGTATACTACTTAGATGGGTGATGCATGTACCAGTCCAACTGATACCGACGTCCAGTATAGCGATCTAGAATTTTTTAAAATGCTGTGGCGCATCCATTAATGAACAAGTAATCAATGGATAATTCATGACGCATGTTAGTGAAGGATAATTACACGAGGGCATAGCCCGAGTGTAATTAGCCTTTGCTAACACACACGCCACTGAAATGGGAGTGATACTGGTGCCTTGAGTAGTGATGGGTGCAGGCCAGTCGAGTCCATAGGTATAGAACATTCTACAAACCATAAAAGTGGACTTTTTAATCAATATTTTGAAATAGTCAGCATGACAGATCCATTACCATCGCACACAGTGAAAAAAGATGCGCCCGGACCGTGTTAAACTAGATGTACAACTTGTCGCCCGACAGCGCACTGAGCGAAAAAAGATGCGCCCGGACTGGACTGGACTCGCGTACCTCTAACGGCTGAGCACAATGCACTACCCACTTGACCACCACGTCTCCTCCTTCAGCGGCCGCCTCGGCTTGGATTGATTTGAACGCGTCCCATGGTTATGTATACACGATCGGTACACACACCTCGGCGCCCGGCTGGGCTTGCTTTGGTTTAGTTTCGTTCCAGCCAACCACTTCTCGTCAGTCCCTGTGGTGCAATGCATAGGGAGTTGGACTAGGGATCTGAGACTGCAGGTTCGAGCCCTGCCCTGGCCTTGAAAATTTCTTGGGTTTTAACATGTAACATATGACATGGAAGGACATAAGAGGCGTGCGGGTTATCCATGGATAACCACACAGCATGCAGGTTATCCATGGATAACCACACGCCTTACAAAATTGATGTTACAGCCTACAGGGTGTGCAATATCAACAGGTATGTGCATGGGAATATCCAGCAAAAAGCAATGAGTAATGCTTGGGAAAAAGATCTATTCATTGAGGTTATGAGGTACAATTGATTAGTAATTTTGTTACCTGAAGAGTATAAGGTGGTCGACATAAAGTTTTAACAAGTCCAGTGGTCGGGTCAGTGGCAACTTCCCCTATTACATACAGCTCGGTACGCCTGTAAGCTGGTGGTATGACTTGGGCCAACGTGAAAGGGGGTTGACTGGAAGCACAGCAATATGGTTCTGGCGGTGGTACCTGTTATCTGTCCCGATCTTGCCGGTACACACATTGGCAATGGCTGCATATTATTACCTCGCCATGAATATGACCTCAGCTGTCGAAATGGCGTTAAACATCTATTACTTACTTACTGCATATTATTACACTGGACAATGTAAGGCAGCCTGCCTTCAACGCTTACAGCCTTGTCTTCGTCCTATATCCACTACTTACGGACAGTCATTTGACACTTGATGGATAACTTGGGTTAGGGTTAAGTTAGGTGGTTCGGGGGAATTTCAAAAAGGTTTTGACCTATCCAACATTTTGCCTTAAACAATCCCTATTCGAAATGGTAGGGTCTTTTACATTGAGAATATAACAACTTATCATCGAGGAAAAATATTTCATAATCTCATACTAGTTTGTCTTTATTGACTGTCCTTGAATACATTTATGAGCATACCGTTTTTTTCAGTCGGTCGTGTTCTGGCAAATTTCTTTATCACATAGAAACTGCGTAATGATATTGATATATTTAGAAAAGACTAACTATATCTGTATGTACTGAGCATAAAACAACCAGAATATAAAGACAAAGGCTACACAAAAGCACGAGACCAACATTTGAACAAATATCTTGCATGTTGAAACAATCAAACACCTATGCTGTGGTACATGTATAACAATGTACTAGTACCGAAACTATACTGGCAGACAACTAATATTACAAAAACAACAATTTTCCATTTGATGAATCACAACATCATTCAGATTCCTTGATAACACTTGGCACGTGGATACTTATTTTTACAAAATATATTTAGAAAAATCTTAATTTTCTAGGAATCCCTACAATCTCATTGCCAGTGCCACCCTGCCCCTGTACAGCACCTCTCCGTGCCTTTTCCTGTACAGTACCGGCCAGGCATAGTAGTCTATCTGTGCCCCAATGGTGGGTTTGGTGCCACCCTGTACGGGCAAGACGCTATGTGAGCGTTCATCAAAACGCATAGAGTCATCCACCGTGACGTAACACGGCGGTGACGTAGTGTTTAGTTGCCATGCGAGGCGGCAGCACTGGTACAGGAAGTCGGTAAAGGCGGCCTGCGCGCGCAAGGCAGGTGTGGCACAGGACGGCCAGCGTTCACGGAGACCTTCAAAAACAGTCTGCAAATAAAAAGGAACACTACTGCAAATGTATTCAGACCATTCTTTCTCCAGACTATACTAACGCAGTCATTTGCAATGTAGAATTCTCTTCTGGATTTGACCACTTTATACATTGATGGATATTGATTTTATATCCTGTTAAGTTAGTATGTGATGTAAAATATTTTGATAAGACTGGGTCGCATTCTTTACCCTTGACGTAATAACACCTGGATGCAGCCTTGGATATTTGCACCAAGACTTCGTAAACGTAAATGCATATTGCAGGAAGGCTGGGTGCAGTGATGGTAAAGTTAAGCACATGGACCTACGCCAATGCACCAAGACTTCTCGCAATACACCTAGACCTGTAACACATATATCAAGTGCTCCCCAGAAAGCCAGGGATCCCTTATGATGGTGAATATAATTATGCTTCCCAACACCCACCTCTGTCAGTTGATCGACATTTGTAGACTCCGAGGTGAGTCGGATAAAGTCCCTGACCTCTTCCTCCAAGTTACTGGGTAGCTCACTGGTGGCCCTGGTCCTCTGAGCAAGTCGTGAGCCACTCACCTTAGACGCTATACCCTGTGTGTATGAAAATCATGGATATGTGAGCAACTCTGAGGGGAAATGGTATAAACAGATGGCGATAGGTTTAGAAATTGTCGACTTGAGTATCCACATGTAAAAGTACAATTATTAGAGTAATTCAGGGACAAGTCCCATAAAAATATTTTTCTTTATATTAACAACAAAAGGGAAGGGCCTTCCTCATCATATTCTACAGGGACAGGTGGGGTTCAAATAAACTTACCTTTTCAAACTTGTTGATGTTGCCAGAGAGGCGCTTATTGTTCTGTGAGTTGTTGAGCTGCTCAGAGCCTGTAAGGTCTGGGTTCACAGGAGACATGAGCAGGGCGTGCAGGAAGCCCTGGAACCTGTGGTAGTGCTCAGCAGCCTGCTCGTACGCTACCTGTGTTACAAGCACGTTTTCATATTGCCCCTCCAGACTATAAATATACTACCACGTATGATCAGAAATTAAGATGGTTTAATGCGGTAATCTACATAACGGCCTGGATAGACAATAAGAATTGATAGTGATATCCTTGACTTTGCATACTATTTCTAAGCACAGTGATAAATCTGATAAGAGGGATAGAGAGAGCGAGAGCGGGAGCGGGAGAGCGGGAGGGAGAGTGTGGGAAGGCGAGTGCGGGAGGGCGAGAGCGGGAGGGCGAGAGAGGGGGGAGGGAGAGAGGGGGAGAGAGGGAGAGAGGGAGGGAGAGAGGGAGGGAGAGAGGGAGGGAGAGAGGGAGGGAGAGAGGGAGGGAGAGAGGGAGGGAGGGAGAGAGAGAGAGGGAGGGAGAGAGAGAGGGAGAGAGAGAGGGAGATAGAGAGGGAGAGAGAGAGAGAGGGAGAGAGAGGGAGGGAGAGAAAGATAGAGAGGGGGGACAGCGAGCATCTTGCAAATGTCAAATAGCCTTAAGACCACTAAAAAAAACAAAAAAAAAAAACTTGTTTCTCATCACCAAGTCATGAAAAAGGTGACGAGGGAGGATTTTATATTATTTTATTTATTTTTTTTGCTTGACTAGCTCATTAGGCCGTGGTATCTATTCATCGCGGGCCCGTCACGGAGTGCCGTGCATAAGAAAAATTGCATAATAATATTTAAACTTTAATTTAAAGTATTATTGCTATTTTAATACTGTGAGAACAGTTCAGTATTCAAAGACCAACCTACCAGCATTGTAGTACACAAGAACTGTGAGACCTCGGCGTGGGTGACGTGGCTCAGGTTTCTGTATAGTGACGTCACCACCCTGGAGAGAGCCTGCCCCTCCAGATCGTCAAATTTGCCTTTGAGGATATCTGGGGTGGGGCCAGAGCCTGTAGCGTAGTTAGATATCAGTCGTCGGCTGTCCAGGGTCTCCAGTCTGCAAATAGCACATAAAGACTTATCTTTTGGTTCAGTTGAATCCCCCCCCCCCCTTCTGTAGTCTTCAAAACATATAGGGTATATCAACGCTGAGACGTCCCTCCAATTCATTGGCCATAGAAAGCAGCTTGCTGCTGACTCTCACTGATATCTGGTGACTGGTATTGTTTTAACCAGTTTGACTTGGGGATCGAGCGCTCAATTAATTTTATGCCAAATAGGGCAGACCCAGCTTTGCGAATAGTAGGGGAGCACTATTTTTCAGACCCTTCTTTTGGAAAATTGGGGCAAATGATAGTTACTACATGTACAGGGTGAAGGATGGCTAACCATGGGGTGAGTAGTGTAAGAGTTGGGTGTCGGGGTCAGGCAGCGGTTTGTAGGAGGGGAGTAGGATAGGAAAATGGGGGTCAGGATCAGGCAGCGGTTTGTAGGAGGGGAGTAGTATAGGAAAATGGGGGTCAGTGTCAGGCACCTGCCTGTAGGAGGTGAGTAGGTTAGGAAAATGGGTGTCAGGGTCAGGCACCTGCCTGTAGGAGGGGAGTAGTGTAGAAAAATTGGGGTCAGGGTCAGGCACCTGCCTGTAGGAGGGGTGTAGTGTAGGAAAATGGGGGCCAGTGTCAGGCACCTGTCTGTAGGAGGGGAGTAGTGTAGGAAATGGGGGTCAGGGTCAGGCACCTGCCTGTAGGAGGGGAGTAGTGTAGGAAAATGGGGGTCAGGGTCAGGCACCTGCCTGTAGGAGGGGAGTAGTGTAGGAAAATGGGGGTCAGGATCAGGCACCTCCCTGTAGGAGGGGAGTAGTGTAGGAAAATGCGTGTCAGGGTCAGGCACCTCCCTGTAGGAGGGGAGTAGTGTAGGAAAATGGGGGTCAGGATCAGGCACCTCCCTGTAGGAGGGGAGTAGTGTAGGAAAATGCGTGTCAGGGTCAGGTACCTGCCTGTAGGAGGGGAGTAGGGTAGGAAAATGGGGGTCAGGGTCAGGCACCGGTCTGTAGGAGGGTAGTAGTGTAGGAAAATGGGGGTCAGGATCAGGCACCTGCCTGTAGGAGGGGAGGAGTGTAGGAAAATGGGTGTCAGGGTCAGGTACCTGCCTGTAGGAGGGGAGTAGGGTAGGAAAATGGGGGTCAGGGTCAGGCACCGGTCTGTAGGAGGGGAGTAGTGTAGGAAAATGGGGGTCAGGGTCAGGCACCGGTCTGTAGGAGGAGAGTAGGGTAGGAAATGGGGGTCAGGGGAAGCAGGGCTAACTGTGAGAGGTGAGAGCTTGGCCACCAAACAGGTCACACAGAACACACCTACCCCCTGGACGAGGCTAGGGTGGGTTTTGGGGCATCTTGACTACAAACAAATCTAAATCTATCAGTGCATATGTGTGCAAGCCAGAGGTCCACTGGCGTCACACTTACTGTCTGCGTTAACAGCGGTGTGGCAAACTCTTGTTTAACTTTTGAGTGAAACCGAATGAAGGGTCTCTTGATGGGGGGTCCCTCATGTCCCAATTTTCATATAAGGCTATGGCACAATGTCGATTTTAAGACATATCCATGTCCCTATACCTATTTCAAGAGATGGTCATGCATGCCACAATGTTGATTTTATGAAAATGTCCATGTCCCATATCACCAAGCCCAAAAGATCCTATGACATGTTGCTATGTTGATTTTAGGGGCCTAGAGCCATAATGACCACAAAAACAATAATATCTAGAACAATTAATAATACGGTATAAACACAGATGTCCGTGTACCGCTAGTGGAACTTGGACATTATTAAGATGACCACAATGAGATACAGCCACAATCCTTACCTCTCCTGTAGACTCTTCCTACGGCGGGTTTCCTCATCCAGGGCTAGCTGAAGAGTGCGCAGGCGCTGGTTGAGATCCTCCACCACATGTGACATCTCAGGTGCTCTGGCCGGGTCAGCCCGGCGGTGTGTGGATGGACTTCCCGACGTGTTCTTAAGGCTCTGACTGCGCTGCACAATGGCCTTAGTCAGACCCCTACTGCCCTCCGCCTGTAGTAACGGTGTGGCTACCCTACCCGACATGCCCTTCTTCTTACCCACAAAGCCCTTCTCACCCATGCCGCCCTTCCCGCCGTCATCTCCCCGTAAGGTACTTCCGCCAGATGCATTGGCGGGTATGGTGTCATAGTCGCTTGGGGGTTCTTCCGGTAATTGGCGCGGGCCTCGCTCTAATAAGCGCGGTTCTATACCACGGCGCCGGAGTTCTCCAGTCAGTAACTGTACCTCCCTCTCTAATGACTCCAGTTCATTCTGCTTCCGGCGCAGCTCGTCTTCCTGTCGCTGCATGCGCTTCTCCAGCGTTCCCGCCCGCTCATGGAGTTCCTGTTTCTGCTGCCGCGTGGTTTCCGCTTCCTGGTACTCGTCATACGCCGCCTTATACAGGTTGTGGAGCGCGTCCACTGCCGACCCCCGTAGTGACTGGATGTCAATATCATTGAGACCGGAGAGTTCCGGCCACACATCGAGCACCAATTGAAGACGTTTTTTGTACAAGGATAGGACGGCGTCATTGGCCAAGGCACTGGTTCCTGCGACATCCGTAGGTGGCGCTGTTGTGTTTGGAGGAAGTGTCCGCGCCCTCACTGGACCAGTTGGGTCCGTGGTGAAGCTCTGAGGGAGAATTCAAATGGAATGTGTCAGTAGCAATAGACTGTAAATACCGGGTACACAAATGCACATGTATGACGTATCCACTTAGAAGAGAGAAAATAAAGTTTTAATGAATTTATATCCATGCCAACATACATGTCACATGACCGAACCTCAACTCTGTGTACGCAAGGGAACACGAACATGCTGTGCGTTGGGAGTGAGTGAGTGAGTAATAGATGTTTAACGCCATTCCGACAGCTAAGGTCATATTTATGGCGAGAACTATATTACGCAATTTCACAGAGGAATGTGTCAGTGCCCCCGCATATGGGCACCACACACATCTGAGGGGATAGGAAAGAGGAGAAATAGACCCTTTTAAATGGGCTAGGGAAGTCCCCTGTGCGTTGGGAGTTCGCAAGAGAGTGAATATGTGACAAATATATTCTGGTGGTCTAATGACCACTATAAAGGACTAAAATATATACGCCACTGAATAGGAACTCGGGTATCGAATTATGCACATCCATATACTGTAGCGTCAGTAGCACACAGAAATGTGCACATACACAGTTCCATGATAAGCCCGGATGATAACATACACACAGTGTGATAACACAGCTTAACCATTTACGGGTTGTCAATGCAGGAGTGAAACATGCCAATTGGTCGTCATGATGCGCCATATCTCTTTTGGAAAGAGTGTATCAGTCGCGTATAGGGTCTGCATGATGGATGAATGCAGCACTGGCAAGTGCTGACCATGGCTGCATTCATGGTCCATGATGACCGATAGGCATGAAACACGAATGCATTATCGCAGTCTATACAAAAAAAATGTCAGATTGCATGGTCCTGCAGATTTCATCATTATGCAGGCCCATATTGATTTGGCAGGACTGAATACCTCAAGATTATTATTTGTCAAGAAAGAAGTAATGGAAAGCAAGCATTAAATCACTATAATAATCATTTAACTCTTTAAACCTTAACAAACAGTAATGTTTTTGTTGTTGTTTTATGATGTTAAAACTTTAATAATGCTCATATTTGCAAGCAGTCGAAACCAGAATGTAGCTTAAGGTACAGAAATCACAGCCCACAAATTTGGTCTTGTGCAGGACGGTAGCGATTTTGCCAGCAAAAGCTGGTATCTCATGAGTTAGCGGCCCTTTAATAGTAGACTGGTGATGGTGTAATCTTGTTGTAACAGATTATACAGAGAACCTATGTCCACACTTACACATACCAACAGTAGACTGTGAGAGTGATACGTCATGGTGTGTATCAGTCAGATAATGTTATCTGATAACGATATAGCCCTATAATCTCTATACTAGTTTATTGACCTGTCACTCCTGTAAGGATTGCATGGCGCGTTGGTGAATCATGTCCACTTGTCATTGTCATATGAATACAACTCTGGTGAGAACACTGTTGGGGGGGGGCTTCTTTCAATTATATATATATATATATATATATATATATATATATATATATATATATATATATATATATATATATATATATAGAGAGAGAGAGAGAGAGAGAGAGAGAGAGAGAGAGAGAGAGAGAATATCAACCCCTTAGTGCGGCATGTAACATTGCCATCAACTGGGAGTGCGGCTTTTACGAGGGGCGTGAATATAGTCTATAGCAAGAAATTGGAACGATTTCAGGCCCCTGGTGCAGCTTATAGCATTCACCCAAAGTCAGGAAGCGGCCGCGGCTTATTCGCAGAGTTTTACGGTTGCTGAATGACTGTCTAAAAATTCATTGACGAATTGGCTATGTAACATATCATGGAGTGGCATACTGACGCCACAACCCTGTAGGGGGCTCTTAGGAGGCTTTATGATGGAGGCTCCAGAAATGAACTGATGGAGGGGTAGGCTTTGGGGGGCTTGATTTTTGGTTATTATAAATAGAAGAATATATATTTCACCATGCATGGGGCAAGTAGAGACCCTGGCCACAGTGCACCATGCAAAAATATCTGCAAGTTTAGGTGCTTCACTGGCATACATGCATTTTCTATTTATTTTCCCACAAAGCTGTATATGACTTAAAGATGGACTAATATGTAAGGAGCTTTTTAGGATATTCCTGTGGCCAGCATAATTATTGAGAATCTATGAGCAGCTCCTCCAGGGGTATTCCTACTATATCCTAGTATATCTGTAATGCCAAATATTGGACCAAACAGCTAAGACCACAAAAGAATAATTCTGAGAACGTTAAAAATCATCCAATTGCCTTTGACTGTCCGACAGGTTTGACAGGTGAAAGGGTGGTATTAATTATGCAACTATTGCCAGAATAAAATTGATCAAGCCTTAACAAACATGTTTCTTGTTATAGATGGGGAGTCATGAACATTAGGAATTAGAGAAATAATTATTTTAATGTGTTGGATTAAAAGTGCCCCTTACAGGGACTGCTAGCAATTTTTTTTCTCATATTCTTTAAAATGATTTTAATTCAATTCATAAATTAGGCCACATACAATCCAAATATTATTATATATGCTCCTAATCATACCTCTTTGAACTACATATTTTACCAGCGTTGCATTGATGTATAGAATGCTGTAGTATGGCCTACAGATAAATTTGGCCTCTGGTAGCTATATTGTCAGAGATAATGAGAGATTACTCCCTAAATTGGTCCCTAGGAATTATGCAGATAGGATTTGGTAAAACAAAGATGATGACATTCTTATTATTAGGCTAAATCCACATCCTCTCGGTGTTCTTTAGAAGTGAGGTGCGCCTTATACGTGAGGTACTACAGTATACATTCCGCTATCAGTGCATACTGCACAGATAATGATGAAGAAATGTGACTAAGAATCATAACCAGCCTGATGTCATGCTTTAGTTCTGGGAGGCTGTTGCGAAAAAATGGGGACTGGTGGTGCTATTCCTAAAATAGAACTGACTGAATTCAGGGAATCAATTCTCTATTTTGTTGCCAAAACGTAAAATTTTGATTATGGAAGTGGGTTGGGAGTGGTCAGGAATTGATGAATGCTTCCCTATTGAGAACCGATTTCTAACTAGTTGTCTCCTCTAAGTCCCTGACCTTCCTACTATGTGAAGCATTCAGGTGGAAACAATTATGGAACCAGTTCCCCTAGTCACTAGGCGTGACTCAGTTAAGGACTCCCGTCAGGTAAGAGTCAGTGCCTGCCGGACAAAGTTCCCCCGACTTTTTGCAATGCAGTCTAATTCAGAGCAAGTCAATTTCATTACAGTATAAGGTGGGAACCAGTCTTTCAGGCTGGAGAATCCCTGGGAACTTGAAGGTGCACTAGCTACTGTGAGAACCGAATTCAAAATCTTTTTGCATTAATTGCATTAATTGTCCACTTAATGCCATGCAATGGGTGTGGCGATTCTATGGACAGGGAATAGTCATGGATACATGTGCACGGATAGACTTTATCTCCTAAACCCATAGCATTGTTCACTTACCTTCTAGGCCATCCATATCAATGCATGTTCTTAATTTGTACACCTCATATCCTGGTATCTTATAGCCCTATGCGATTGAAAAAAATGCACCCCGGCCTGTGTCATTAGGGAGTGTTGCCTACTGTGGATGCTATTTTTAAAGGGTTCTGGAGTAACACAGTGATTAATGCGTTTATCAGCCTCCGTGGCCATGTTGTCACTCAGCCCGTCATACCTTGGCCTTTACACACATTTTTCGCATAGAAGCCAAGCATGTCAGCTCCTGTACTCCTAGTACCAACAAATATACAATCCCTAGTTGATGTTCGCTTACCTTTTGTCTCCATTACATTACCGTTGCGGGTGGCGAAACGTATTGCTATGGAAAACCATTGGATTCTTCTTTATTTTTAATAATATGGAGAAATTTGGCATGGAGGGATCATATAGGATATCTAAGGATGTATACATTTTAATAACTCGACATGCCACTATTGGATTCTATGGTAAAAATCGTGTGCACAGACCAAGGTATGTCGGACAGCTTATTTCAATCCTTCATATACATTGTGTTTTATTACCCACTGGCTGGTATAGTGGTTATGTGTCTCGCCTGTTGCCACAGTGGCTGGGTTTCGCGCCCTGTAGGACATGAACGGTTTTAACTGGAAATGTATTGCGAGGTTGACTTTGTATACTTCTCTAATTTATTAACATGTCCAGCCTCACACCAACATCGTATAAGCAACAAATTAAAGGTCTCAGAGTGTGGTTAAACCCTCATAACAGAACTGGGTTATGACCAAAAAGGCACAGTCTAAGCCAGAATCGTGGGATAAACAAAATTAACGTATCATGGGGCCTTTAGAAGGAAGCTCTAAAAGATAATTTATCAAGATCACCAGGAGCTTAATTCAAAACATCCTGGGATCACGACCCCAGCGATCTTAGGAATAAATCAGCCTTATCCTATTAAGCGGTCTTAAGAGTTGACTGGGTTCATATATCCTAGCCAGCACTAAGATTGCATCGATCTTAGCCTCAGCCCTCCTACACTATTCCAAGAAGAACTGACTAGGCACAGGGGTAAGAGTCCCAAAATAAAGTAATAGCTGTGGAGTCACTCTTCTTCGCAAGAGTGCTTATACCATCGTTCCCCGTCCCCATATGGGCTAACAAAAGAGCACAGGGTGAAGTTAACCCCCGTACAGTATTCAAGAGTTGTTCCCATGTTTGTATGATTTATGCTTGCCTATTAGAAGCATTGTGCCCTCCCCCAGGACAAAGAGAGAGAAGGGAAGAATTACCTTACAGTGCACTTAACGCATGAGTAGCCCTAAGAACCCTCAAGGACACTCAGCAAACGTCCTCCCTCCCCTCTTTATGTATGCAGCAGGCTATTCACTCTTTCGATCAGGAGTGTTCCCTGTAAGTGCTCTTGTACTCAGGTGAAACCACTATGCATTTCTTTCACTAAGATCGCAGTGATCTTAGTGGTGGAAATGGAATAGTGAAGTGATCCCAGGACTAGCTATTCTGGACAGGCCTGCAACCACTGCATTACATAGGGTAGACCAGCCAGGTCTTATGATATGTGCCTACACTAAGATCACTGGGGTTGGGATCCCAGGATGTTTTGAATTAAGCTCCAGAGGTCATACCATCTGTGTCCTTTTTCGGGGGTCAGATCTAATACACAGAGAGTGTGATGTGTTCTGATATGCTCTGCTTGTAACGGTGATCAAATCCTTTTCATAATTAAGAAACTCATGGGTTACCTGGGTATTGATATTCCTCCTACGTTTTGTAATCTGATAAGTGATGAAGATTACATAGAGGAAGGGTCAATATGGCATGTACGTTCAGCCCCCTATATATAATATAAGGCCAAATCCCACAACCCAAAATTAGCCAGAAAATCCTTGTGATATAGGATATGTGTTTACTTAGCCGATATTGGGGTGGTAATATCGTCTAAGGAAGTCATATAATGGCTAAGAATCCTTTTCAAAGTGTTGTTATTTCAGGAGTGGAATACATCAAAAGCTTTTGATATTTTCCTCACAAGAGGTCAGAAATCTCTGTAAAGGCAAAAATCCCACTACGTGAAAAGTGGGTCTGAAATGTCTGTGATTCTGGATATCAGCAACATTCTACTCTTGCCAATTTCCTAAATCACAAGGGTACTCACTGCACTTCTTACCACTCCAAATCCGACTATAGCTGATAGTAGCAGGGGAATCTCTGTGATTTTCATTACTGCACAGATGAGTTGCTAGAATGATTCACAGAGATAGAGTATTTGATATTAAAATCACAGTTGCCTCTGACTATTTTCTGTTGTTTGCAATGGTCTCCTGCATAGCATAAACAAATGTAGCTTGCATAAATCACAAACAGAACCCCATTATGACTGTAGTATGTGGAACTTGGCTCCTGATTTATCAAAGACACACCTCTTCTGATTTCCTAGAAACTGTTGTTTTCCTCTAAATCACAGGGATTTTGAGTCTATCACAGAGATTTCAAGCCCTTTGTGAAGAAAATATCAAAAACTTTTGATGTACTATACTCCCTAAATACCAGCACTTTGACAGGGATTCTTAGCCTTTATGGGTCTTCCCTAGACGATATTACCACCCCAATATCGGCTAAGCACAAACATATCCTATTTCACAACGATTTCCCGACCATATTCACGTTGTGGGATTTGGCCTTAATATATGGAAATTCCCTGTGATTTAGAGGAAAACAAAAATCTCTAGTAAATCACAACAGGTGTGTTATCTTTTCATAAATCAGGACCCAAGTTCCACACACTATAGTCATAAGAATGTTGTACTTGTGACTAAAAGTAACAACTATTCAGTGCAGTGATGAATTTCACAGACATTTCCCTTCCAATATTGGCTAGTAGTGGGGTTTGATAAAGGTAGGGGTTGCATGGGAACCCTTGTGAATTTTGTTTTTGGCAAGACTCCAATGCTGCATTTTCCACGTAGTGGGATTTGGCCTATAAGTAGTATATACTTGTACATAACAAGAGATTCACCACTACAAGAATCCATAAGACCAAATCCCACAATGCGAAAATAGTTAGAAAATCCTTGTGATGTAGGATATGTTGTTATCCAGCCGATATTTGGGGTGGTATTATCATCCAAGGAAGTCCAATAACAGCTAAGAACCTTTGCCAAAGTGTTGTCATTTCAGGAGTGGAATACATCAAAGGTTTTTGATATTTTTCTCACAAGAGGCCAGAAATCTCTGTGATATAGGGAAATTCCCTCTGATTTAGAGAAAAACAAGAATCTTTAGTAAATCACAACAGGTCTCTAAATTTTTCATAAATCAGGACCCAAGTTCCACATACTATAGCCATAAGAATGTTGTACTTGTGAATCAAAGTAGCAACTAGTCAGTACAGAGATGAATATCACAGACATTTCCCTTCCCATAGTGGCTAGTAGTGGGGTTTGAGAAAGGTAGGAGTGGTATGGGAACCCTTGTGAATTTTGTTTTTGACAAGACTCCAAGGCTGCTGATATCCAGAATCACAGAATCGTGTTGTGGGATTTGGCCTATAATGATAACCAACAATCACAATGAATGGGATATACAGCCTTTCTGTGTTCCATAAGTTGTATATATGGTTTCTTTTTTCTTCTTTTTCTTTTCCTTTTTAAAGGTAGACTGAGTGGTAGACATAAAGATTATCCCCTTGTCAAGTGCAGATATGATAATTATAATACCTTGACAAAATTTAAGTATCGAAGCTCTCAGTTGCAGGAAGTTTCTCATTGCTTTATGACCATTTTATATTTGGACTTTGAAAATCAATTCATGAATAAAAGGCCAAATCCCACAACGCAAAAATGACCATAGAATCCTTGTGATTTATGCATGCAGTGTTCCTTAGCCGATATTGGAGGGTAATATCGTCTAAGGAGGGCCTATCACGGATGAGGAGCCTTGCCAAAGTCTTGATTTTTATAGAACAGAACATATAAAATATTTTTGATATTTTCTTTAGAAAAGGTCAAAAATCTCTGTGAATTTGTCTAAGGTTATGATTTATCAGCAAAGAGATGTATTTCACAATGCTTTACTGCCCAATAACAGCAATTGAATCAAAATCACAGAGATCCAGTGGTGAAAAGCAGGAATAGAATCAAAATCACAGAGATGTACTGCCCAATATTGGCTAGCAGTGGGACTTAGAGTAGGGAGTAGGGGATGAGAACCCTTGTGATTTAGGAAATTGACAAGAGTCCATGACTGCCTATGTCCAGAATCACAGACATTTCAGACCCATTTTTCTTGTAGTGGGATTTGCCCTAAATACTTTATGATTGGAATTTTGGAAAGTAGACAATATGTGCTTCAGTGGTATTGCATTAATTGTGGCACATGGGGGCTGCACTTAAGGCCGAATCCCACAACGCGAAAAATGGCCTAATATCCTTGTGATTTAAGAATGCAGTGATGCTTAGCCGATATTGGAGTGTTAATATCGTCTAAGGACAGCCTATAGCGGCTAAGGGGCCTTGTCTAAATGCTGCCTTTTGTGCTGTGGTACACATCAAAACATTTAGATATTTTTTGTCACAGACTCTTGAAATCTCTGTGAATCACTTGCCTGTCTGGGTTTCTCAGCCAAAGTGTAGAATTCACAGTGATTTACTTCTAAAGAATGGCAATAAAACCATATTCACAAGGATTCAGTGCCCAATGTTGGCAATAGAATGAAAATCACAGAGATCTACTGTCCAATATCGGCAAGAGAATCAAAATTACAGAGATGTATCATCCAATATGGGCTATCAGTGAGATTTGAATATGGTAAAGGATGGTAGGATAACGATGTGATTTACAATAATGACAGTACCTTAGGTTTGCTAATTTCTCAATTCACATAGATTTTAGACTCATTTTTCACCTAGTGGGATTTGGCCTTTACAACATATTGTACGCTATGCCCAAGGGCATAACAATTGCAGTGCTGTGGTGCTGTACACTTTCCATATGTTTTGTAATTATAGGCCAAATCCCACAACGTGAAAATGGTCAGGAAATCGTTGTGAAATAGGATATGTGGGTGCTTAGCCGATATTGGGGTGGTAATATCATCTAGGGAAGACCTATAAAGGCTAAGAATCCCTGTCAAAGTGCTGGTATTTAGGGAGTATAGTACATCAAAAGTTTTTGATATTTTTTTTCACAAAGGGCTTGAAATCTCTGTGATAGACTCAAAATCCCTGTGATTTAGAAGAAAACAACAGTTTCTAGGAAATCAGAAGAGGTGTGTCTTTGATAAATCAGGAGCCAAGTTCCACATACTACAGTCATAATGGGGTTCTGTTTGGGATTTATGCAAGCTACACTTGTTTATGCTATGCAGGAGATCATTGCAAACCACAGAAAATAGTCAGAGACAACTGTGATTTTAATATCAAAATCTCTGTGAATCATTCTAGCAACTCATCTGTGCAGTAATGAAAATCCCAGAGATTCCCCAGTTGGATTTGGAGTGTTAAGAAATGCAGTGAGTACCCTTGTGATTTAGGAAATTGGCAAGAGTCCAATGTTGCCGATATCCAGAATCACAGGGGGGGATTTTTCAGACCCATTTTTCACGTAGTGGGATTTGGCCTTATAGAAAAGTGGTGACAAGGGGGTGTGATGTTATCATTCCATTTATATTATTGTTCATATGATTACCTTGTTGCTAAACTAGTTCAGGGTTTCAGACTAACTACACACATACAATATTATACCAAGATTGGATCACTACTATAGTTATCTACCCGAGATATGTAATCTCCTTAATCAGATTAAGGAATATGACAGTTACTACCACTGAAGGATCACATGTCTTCACTGGAGCGTGCATATCTCCATCACCATGCATTGGGGCCTGGGCTGGGGTATCAGAATGTACATATAACACTGTATATGTAAAATGTCCTTGGTATGTAGAGGGACAGTGTTATCTATGTTGAAATCGCTTATTATGACGTATATACTGCTGTGTGCCCTATGGGTAGCCATCCAGGGAATTGTATCAATAGCCCTAGGCTTATAATTTCAATACCCCCATGGAAACAAAGTGGCTATGAGGCAATAAGCCCCTGATGACAACATAAAGGCCTCAAATAACCAAGAAACTCACTCTATGCTGGAGGGTCTTGCCAAAAAAGAGGCGTGAGCCAAAAAAGAAAACGTGCTCGTTTTTGTACACTCTCAGCCCCGATGGTAAATGGACAGTAGCTTGCCATGTACTGGGTACGGGCAAGCTACTATAGGGTCATTAGATTTTACTAACAGCAGCTCCTACTGTTTTCCAAAATTAAAAGCAATGTACTGTAAATAGCTTGGCGTAGTCTGACAGTGTATTGCTAGATGATTTTTTAGATAATCGTTTGGATAAAATGTGCACGTTTTGCTTACAACTCAAAAAGTGTTTCCCATGCATTGCACTATAAAATTATTTGTCAATGCTATGAAAATAACTTAGGTTATGCACGTCTGTCTCAGTACTCTCTGAGAAAATTAACAGATCGCATTGACGTGCAGTGCTAGGACTACCTTTACCAAATTCTAAGTACATGATAACATAATAGCGTTTGATCTTATACTGAAAACCCTCCAGATCTTTAAACTCGTCAGATTGAGGACCTATGGTCATCAGAAGAGGTACAGGGAGAGGGCAGCACCTTACAGGGAGTGAAATCCCTCAGCCTACATCTCCCCAGTATGAGACTATGGCATTCTGTTGTCAATATGTAACAAATACACAAGGTGGCAGGTATGTGCCACTCATGTTTGATGATTAGGCCTTCAGTTTTCAACTGAAGGTCTTCACCGCTGCGGACTCTAGGTGCTCAAGTTGACGATACCCAAATCTACAGCTTTGGGTAGTCAGATTGAGGACCCAAGGTAGTCAGCACCAAGGTTGTCACTCTAACAACATTATGTAATCAGTTTGACTACCTTGGATAAGTGTGTTGACCTAAACCCATCAGGTTGACTACCCTGGGTGCTCAATCTGATGACCTTAGGTTGTAGATTTGGGTATCGTCAGTCTGACGACCTTAGGGCCTTCATATATGAAGGAATCTCTGATGACAGCATGCCTTTCCAGTAAGATACCCAAATCGTCAGTGAACATTCAGATCGTCAGTCACACTGAAATGAGACTGGTAGCAGTCTATGCTACAATCACTGTAGGGATAGCGATGTCTGTAAAGCGCTTTACGGATCTTGATTAGGGATGCCAATGACATCCACTTTTTTTCTGATGGCGATTATCGCGATTTTTTTACTTGATATTGCGATTTATTGTGATATTTTGATGCATGTGAGAAGTGTATAATTACATGCACAAATAATTAAAGTGGAGGGGGGGGGGTTAAGTATATTTGGCTGAAGTAACTGGCTCAGTTATAGTAACTGTAGAAAAGAGCTTGGGAGAGAATGACTTTGGACATAATATTTTCTTTAATCTATTCCAATGATTTTCATGGACATTTTAGCTTGAGTAAATACATTCATTGTGTGCTTACAAGAGTAGGGGTAGAGAAGGTCAGCAGAAAGCCATAAACATCATGGCACCCAGCATTGTATAGTTTTCTTTGATAGGGAGGCACAATAAGATTGCCTAGCATGGATGGCAAGGACAGGTCGGGAGGGGGTAAAACTATTTCTAGGCACACTGGATGCTTGTAAGTTCATGTAATATATATCACATTGCATTGCTGCTATCGTAAGCTTTAAATTGATACTAAATATGCCCATATTTCTCTGTTTTGTCCAAGGATTTAACTAGAGAAATATGAAAAATTAAGTAAATGGGTCATAATATCTATATAATGAGAATGTCGATAAGATATTCATCATATCGATGACATTCCTAATCTCGATTCAGTTGAGTGACTTTGAGGCCTCCTATACTTTAGCATTGCAACTGATGTACCGTAATGCATTTCTGTGATGTACCGTAAGGCGAACTGTTATTTTTACTGATGATCTCTGTGAAGCGGTCATTGTGTCCAATGTTTTACCTGCACATTCCAGGAACACAGCCTATATGTCTACAAGGAAAGGGGCATTTTGGTGAGTTTCCCCCATTACTATGTACATCATGCATTATCAACTTTCATGAAACTTTTAATTAGATCAAGTAGTAATGCTTCCCATGTCATAATATTGTCATATAATTATATGCTTAGAGCATATTACAGTACCGTAGAGCGTACTTTCACAATGTGCCAACTATATTGCGTTCAGGTGATCTCTGTAAAGCGTCAGAAGCTTGCAGCTAGGTAAGGGCTCTGTAAATATCCTTTCTATTTGTTGGATATGCATCACTGAATAAAATCATATACGAGTTGTCATGGATTTTTGAAGAAATCGAAGTGACTGTTATGTGATTTTGTATTTCCCTTGGGCTTTGTAGAACAATAATTGTAGTGATAGGCATATATTTCTGGAAGTTTTCATCATTTCAAACTTGTGGAATCATGTAATGTAATTACCATGAATATGACCTTGGCTGTCAAAATTGCATTAAGCATCTATTACTCACCGTTGTAAAATATATCTTGACTGACTTTTTCTATGATAGGCATGGCAGTATATAGATGGTATTACTGTACATATTCAGAAGAGAAATGATATATTAGGTGAAACTATAAGTGGGGCCTATACACTGCAAAAATGGTGTTTAGATTTTAAACATGTTTAGGTCTAAACATGTTTAAAATCTAAACATATAGGTCAGTTAGGTGTCTCATCAACTGCACATTTAGGAAATGAACACTTTTATTCTAACTACATAAACATTTTTGCTAAACATGTTTAGATGTTTAGAATTTAAACAGCTGAATAATAGGTGTTTAGATTTAAACATCAAAAGTTTAGATGCTTGGATGTCGAATCCACACCAGGTAGCAGCACTACCTTTGAATGGACTATCTGTACATAATTGTAATCAATTGTTGTGACAAATGTCCCCAAATCCAATGTTTATTGTCGTTTCTTTTTATTGAATGTCATGAGAATAGGAACAGCAATATAAAATTGACTAGATTCTCCTTACACCAGCATCATTGCCATAAAATAGTCAATATGCTCCATGACTTACACCTATTTCATGTTATTTTGGAATGGATAAAGCAATATCCTGGCTGCCAAGTTGCTGTACTTTCTCAAGTATCTCATAGTGTGTACATACATGTATATACGTGTAGCTGTGGCTGACATCTTTGGAGACTTTGATATGTAGATAAATACCTGCTGATGTCCCCCCAGTAAATGAGAAAGCAAACAAAAGATATTCCTTTATTTTTTTCAATGCATACATGTCTGCAAATCCTAACCCTAACAAATCACATAGACATCTAAACACAAAATTTCATAAACATCTAAACACAGAATTTCATAGGTATCTAAACACAAATTTGAAACCTAAACACCTACATTTTTAAATACCTGAGCTAAGCACATTGTTTGGCTAAACATGTTTAGGAAATTAATGTGATTACAAAAACGTTGCAAGAATATGTTTAGAATTGTGTTTAGGATCTAAACACCATTTTTGCAGTGTAGGGTAAAGGCACCCATTTCGGACAGACCTGCTGTGATCACTTCTGGCCCTAGAAATTAACACCTTAACAAGTTATGAATTTTCATTTGTGTGATACCTATCAAAATACAATATCCATCCACATATTTCCATGCAGAAATCTTTAATTCCCTGCCCTTTAAATAGAAGGAAATCAACACTAAATAATTTCGTATCAACCCATCCTACTGCCCCCAAACTCGGACACCTGTTGGCAGAGGTGATCAAAGAGTCAGACAGTCTGTGATACCCTTGATGGTAATGGCAAGCACTTGCTGATCTAATGCATATATACAACTGTACTGCAAGTGGTAGCACTGAATCATTCATAGTGAAACAGTGGTTCTCCAATGCTGTTCATTACTATGTCCGAGTGAGGATGCAATAACTGTCCGACTTTAGGAGCAATTTCATAATAATATGAAATATTTCCCAAAGATGAATAAAGCCCATAAATTCATTTTTATTTAGATCACACCTTTCCAAAGGTGTGTATCTTCTCGTTCCCATCTAGATCCATGCTGTACATCTAAGAATAACGCTAAAAGAGACTGAACAATCGGACCAGTTTCCCATTCTTTTGTGATTTCTCACCAGGAGGATGAAGCTTGAACACCCCATGTTTGGACAATTGTAAAACAGTGAATGCAGTCACTTATGTTTGATTATATGAATTTCCCAAACAAATAACGCATCAGCTTTCATATCAAATTACTGTAATAGCTGAACTGTCTAAGTTGGTCATGTAATTTAACCCTACAGGTGTCCGACTTTAGGTGTCTGTCGACTCAAGGTGCCTTTACCCTATATGCATGTACTTTATGGAGATCACTTTTGTGAGTAGGATATGGTGATCCTAGCCAACTCTGGCAAACTGCTTTATGGTACATCAGTTGCAATGCTAAAATATAGGAGGCCCAAAGTTGCTCAACCGAATCGAAATCCGTAAAGCGCTTTATGGACATCGCTATCCCCACAGTGACTATGTTGTTGTTAGGGATTTTGAAATAAGCCCCGAGTTGTCTCAATTCATACTGGGTGTTATAGATGCAGCTAAACGGCAGCGAGCTATACGGCAGCCTACATTAGTGGTCACTATAGAAATCTGTGCACTGCGGCGACAGCCCTAATAGACCCTATGTGGTGATGACAAAGGGGCCGTCTTTTTGTAATATGGCTGAAGAACTGTAAATTCATTTAAGATTTGGCGGAGTCATAAGATATTCCTTTGCTAAAATGTAATAATGTACGTAGGATTTGGTAGACCAGTCATACTCATAGCCGTCGCCCTATATTACGTCTTTAAGTGATGGCACATAGACATAGTGGGGTTCTTAACGATTGAGGGTTATGTTATCGTCAGCTTTATTGAAATATGCCCCAGACAGGTTACACTTATTTCAGACAGGTTCTGTTATGTTTTCCAGATATTGTTTGCAGGCCCCTACCAGTGCCACCACCCCACTAGATGTATTATTCTCTGATATCTCACTCCTCAGATCACCCTGATCCCTAGTTATTTGTATACCATTAACTAGTCTAGAGTAACACCATGGTGGCTCCTATGACAATTATGATATATAGCAAACTGTTTACAGATAGTTTTACCAAAGGACCCCAACAATGAACACAAACACCCTTTAAAAGTGGAGCAACAATATAGTATATATGCCATAAACAGTGGTCAATTCAAACTGGCAAAACCCCTCCCCTTACCCACAGGTGGCCAATAAAGCCCATCTGAGACAACTTGTATCCGACCTAGACAAGCCAGCTTGCATCTTTGGTTAGCCCATCTTGGGCAAATTGGATAGGTAACTAATATGCTATCTATCTTAACAGACACAATGTTGACATAGCTGTACACTATTTTAAGCGGTCTCAAACTTAAACTTTCCAATTTGTATGCAATGGTCGGTCAACAATTCTGTTCTGATAGCGAAACCAGGTCCATGGTCTTCAAATATTGATTATCAAAGTGTCTACGCCTCCTCCAGAAGCAGAAAAAAAGATAAGACGACCTCATCAAACCTATTTGTCAGGATGTTTGACAGGTAGGCCTAACCGGTGAGGAACATTAGAGATATGTCAGTAGTCTGTTGTCAGCAAAGTATATTTGGTCATAGGTTTAAAATTACAAATTTCCAAGTTGACAATGTTATTTCAAACCAATAGAATTAGTCATCGAATGTAAAATATGCCATGTCCACCATATCAAAATGGTAACACACTGGTAATACTGTCGACCCTAAACTCTAAATAATGCACAGTAGCACTTCGGACGATGTGTATGGTGATGATCAAGGGTGGATCCAGGATTCTCGAGGGGAAGGGGTGGGGTCAAGTAAACACAGATCTTACAAAGGTGTGTCATGCTATGAATTCACGGTGGTTCGAAGTCTAGGTAAAAGATCCCCGGCTCTACTTGTTTGTATGTACACCTAAAAGGGGGACATTAGTGTAAACTGTTTGACAAAAGAATTATGGATTTTAAAACGTCAGAGTTTGTACTAAAAAACGTCCGTGAAAACTTTTTTTTTTTAACCTAAGAAACGATCACTTTGGCAGTTGGAAAACGTTGTGATGTGAGGGAAAAAGTGCTTTTGGATATGTTCTTTTAAGCATCTTTTTAGTTATAGGAAATGGAGTTGACATGTATTTTTTCTAACACCAACAGGCTAAGAACAAACGTTGGCAAAGGTTTTTGACATTATTTCGTACCAAGTGTGTAATTGATTTCATAAAGTTACTAAAAATTATGCCATTTATCAAGATACTCACCACATCAGCCTCATAGTAGTGACCACCTGCAATGTCCTCAGAACCCGCCCTCCTCAAACCATGGACTTCTCCTGAAGTGGACGTGTAGCCTACAGGGTCACTGGCTGGTCTGTTACCCTTCTTACCCACATTTCCCTTCCTCTTCTTCACCTTAGGTTCTTTAGCCTTGCCACCACTATTTCCCATAGTGACAGGGGATACTTTGGGGACTCCTCAGGGGGTCCTTATAGGGTCCTACTATTGTACTCTGTGAAGTATGATATGCAGGTTATGTGCATATAATCAATGGTCCCATGGCGAATCCTCCAGCTGCCATGTTTGCATGGGTCTATGATTGCTCCAGGGCGGGCAGGCTGTGGGGATATTTGTTCTGTAGAGGTTGATGGCTGTAAACACGATGTACCACTTCCAGGAGATAACAGAAGCAGCACAGGTTGGTGTTAAACAACGACCTTCTGTGGCTCTATACGGTCCTATGTAAAGTGTGGAATAGAGAAAAGGGTAATTCCTGGCAGTATCACAGGTGGAGGTAGTAAAGCCTCAGGTGAAGGTGACAGTGGCTCTGGTCATATAGAGGCACCTGTCCAACCAGGTGAGGAGACCAGTTCCTCCAGTGTCACCTTATCTCTCACCTGTATTGATATGCTATCATGGCTCAAAGTTCCCTGTGGTCGGCGTACCTAGTCCCAGGGGGCTGTTTCAAAACTTTTAGATATTTAGAAGAGTTATTAGCGCTTAGTATAAGCAATTTAAAAGTGCCAATTTCCTAATATATCAATCTGTTTCAGAACTAAATATATCAAAAAAGGGTGACACCTATATTAGGATGTGTATCTCCCCTATATGATATGATAGCAACTTTTGAAACATATTGATATATCAGGAAACTGGCCCTATTAGGCTGTTCTGACTTCAAAATGTGGTTATATTTTGTTTCTTTAAACCCTTAACATATAGGCTAGTAGTATGCTATTATATCACTAGTAGATCTATAGGTGTTTTGATAATGAATTGGAATAACTCTCAAGCAAAAAGGTATTAAGTCACTAACTTCTGGTGGATATATGTGTAACAAATGTACTTTCCACCATATGAATAATTTCATCAGAAGTACATTTTATATTTCCTCAATATATTCAACGTTTACCTTGGAGGTGCACATAGAATTCAATTTTGAAACAGGCAAAAACTCTAAGATTTCAGTTGATATAACATCTTTTGGTAACATTAAATCCATTCTGAAACAGATTGAATTTGGCTATAATGGAGAGATTTTAGGCACTAGGTCATAATTTACTATAGCAGACATGAAAATATCAAATAGAGCACCAAATGCTGATATAGCAACTTTGGAAACAGATTTGACTAATACTTTTACTGATAGAGGTTTTGAAACAGGCCCCAGAGATATCACCGGCTGCCTACATGATTCTACCCATGCTCCGAGGGTTAATTTGGCTAATCATAACATGCCTGTATTGGGGAAGTGCCTCCTCGACTACCCTCTTTGTGTAAAAATACTACAATATAGTACTAAAAACACACAAGGACCAACGGTATATCTGCCCCCCCTTGTAGTAACGCACTATAGAATGATACTTTACACAGCGAACTTTGAAATTCTTTGAAGACCTCAATAATTAGAATATTGATAAAAGATAAAAAGAAGGTAATGATAATATCTCATAGAACTCTTCAAAAGTTTAGTGCAAAAGTTAGTCTAGAATAGCACGTTCTCCAATTATTTTAATTTTGGCAGGTCATTTTTGAAAATGAAACCTGACCCTTTCAGAATTGTCCATAGCTTTTCGTTTTAACACTTGGCTTTTCCTAAAATTCTCTGACATATTTTTGTGCCTCAATAGACATTTTTATTACCCGTGAATTATTTCTACATTTTCTAAAGTAATTTGACTGCTGTAAATAGGCCACAGAAAGATAAACCTTTTTTTCAGAATTAATGTGTATATATGAACGTTCTTTGATGGAGGTTTATTTCTATGATCAATATGATTGTGCAACTTTGGTTCCAGTACCTTTTGCTGTAAATCTACACGAGGTGAGTCACTGTAATTTTACAGCACAATCCATAGTAATCATACAGTAACAACCACTTTGATCATACAGTTAGATCAATCAGATCTACAAAAATATATGATGTAAATTAACAGCAACATGTGTTGTAATATTACATAAAATGTGTCGTGAATAAATATTTTTGTAAAGAGTTACATCTTCTATGAAGGTACAACAAGTTTTGCTGTAAATGAACAATAAAATATACTGTAAATTTACCGAAACATTTGCTGGTAACTGAGGTTCCAGCCAGTATTGTTGTAAATTCACAAAAACTATGTGTTTAGAATTAGAGCAAGAGATCATGTTAATCTACACCAAATGTATTGTATATATATAGGTAAAAAGGCACTACTAGATGCTCTATCATTGACATGATATTTGACATTATGTATGTGGGCACTACATGCATGCATTGATACTATAAACCATGCATTCCTAATAAGGAGAAAACTGTTCAATTCCAGTGAAGTTCCATTATTGAGAGTGAGAAAAGTAGAAAACTGGCTCGCCCAAACCATTTCATGGTCAGTTAGTTTTAACATATGACAAACCTAAAGGCAGGTAGGGCTAGCTTAGCTCCAATTTCAGAGGTCAAACACTTGTATTGTGTATGGTGTCCTCTGTGTCCGGTTGTTCCTAGGTTTTTTTTCTCAGATAACATTATATATTATCACATGTACACAAGGCTAGATTGAACCTACTGAGGTTATTAACATATTGTAATTCATTAATAAGCTCTGGGGACAGTATTGGATTGAGGTAGCGCTATAAGAATATACATCCTGGGCATACAGCCTGAGCAAATGGTTATAATACTGCTGCCCTCCAGTTGCAGACACTACAGGTGGCTATTTTGGTAAACCATTTGTAGGGTCACTTATTATGTACTCCCCATGGCAGGATGACAGGCTTGATAACACTGTACTTTCTGATGTGGATGTACCGAAAAACGTTTCTGTTATAATACACAAATTCCTAGCAGTGTAGCTCATTTCCTCCAAGCTTTTAGATGAAATATACAATTCTTATTTTCCTATATACAATAAGAGGTATCTCATTTAACATTACTATGTAAGCACCAAGGTATAGGTAGGTACTTACATAAATTCTGATTCTCTATAGAAAAATACAGTAAGATTCTTTAAATGAAAGGGCGGTGGGTTCTGCTTTTTTAGCGATTGTATAATACGTTCATGATACAAACAGTGTGTATACATTTCCTTGTATAGAAAACATTTAGAATAAAACAATATAACATCCTCAACCTGTACTATACATTGACTACACAAACACAATACTAGCGATATCTACACACTATATTTACATCAGACTCCACTACACGACCTTTGCAGAAAATCGCAGCTATTCTCACAAAATGCTTGTGTTGACAAAAAGATGTTTTTCTTTACTAAATCAACTTTCACATTGGAGAGTCTCTGCAATTCAATATAAGTCAGGATTTTTATAGGGTAAGACCCTACAGCTTAAGGTTATTGTTAGTGTCATATCTTGATGTGCTACAAATGCTATCAAGAGTACATGACTAAAAGGCAAGAACTTGTGTCAGTTGATGATGCTGTTGTATTTATTCCAGCATATTGTACAGAGTCCTAATGATACTACAAAAAAACGTAGTCTATAGGTTAGCGGCCTATGCTGGTCGGAGGTTACAGGTAGGATGCAGCAGGTAGGTATGGCAGCGATGGAGGCGACCCCTATCAGCGGTATATGTAACGAAGGGGGAAGTGTGTGTACAGGGTACACATAGTACTATGATAAACAATGTACAGCGATAGGAATATGTATAGAGTTATCAATTGTATAAAGATCTATGCTTTTATTTACAGCAGAAGAGGGTGACCACCAACCCCTAGTTGATCAGTGTGACTTCTCAGTCTCAGGTTTGGAGTAAATGTAAATAGAACTTTAGGTAAACACACTCCCTGAGATAACAAGTGGCCCCTCAAATCTCATGTTTACAATTTTAAAACTCATGTTTATAATTTAGGACTATACATACCTTAGACACTGTCTGAGCAACATTTCGTGAGAATGTTTCATAAATCGCGTAGTGAGGCCTCCACTATTTTGGCAGAACACTCCAACCGTACACACCGGCAGATGCCCCCATCAAATAGGTCTATGATAATTGTTATGTAGAAGCGAAGTATAGTGTTAGTTAACATCGTCCTGACAAGAAGCCTTCTCCTACTTGTAGAACAACTTCTGGTCATACCAGTATCATGTCTAATTGCTGGAGACACCATTTTCTAACTTATCAATATTCCCGACCTCTAAAGACTGCTAATACACCCAGTGCATCTGGGTCGGCATGATGCATCCATGAAGTGCTGGTTAGTCTACTGTGCATCATACCAGACCTCCCTGAGTGTATCAATCATGAAGTGCTGGTTAGTCTACTGTGCATCATACCAGACCTCCCTGAGTGTATCAATCATGAAGTGCTGGTTAGTCTACTGTGCATCATACCAGACCTCCCTGAGTGTATCATCCATGAAGTGCTGGTTAGTCTACTGTGCATCATACCAGACCTCCCTGAGTGTATCAATCATGAAGTGCTGGTTAGTCTACTGTGCCTCATACCAAACCTCCCTGAGTGTATCATCCATGAAGTGCTGGTTAGTCTACTGTGCATCATACCAAACCTCCCTGAGTGTATTAATCATGAAGTGCTGGTAGTCTACTGTGCATCATACCAAACCTCCCTGAGTGTATTAATCATGAAGTGCTGGTAGTCTACTGTGCTTCATACCAAACCTCCCTGAGTGTATTAATCATGAAGTGCTGGTAGTCTACTGTGCTTCATACCAAACCTCCCTGAGTGTATCAATCATGAAGTGCTGGTTAGTCTACTGTGCATCATACCAAACCTCCCTGAGTGTATTAATCATGAAGTGCTGGTTAGTCTACTGTGCATCATACTGTAGAGGTACACGTTATTAAACCATAGGAGTTGGGTACCGTCTGACGTGGCGGGTGAGTCGAGTCGTCGGACGTTCCTCAGGTTCCGGATAGGTGGCAGCACTGATCCGGGTCTGTGGGGACATCTGACGACGAACACCTGGGTCCGTATATAAAGCCCAGGGCTCAGCCGCTACGTCAGAGGCCCTTCTGGCCTCCACACCATGTAAACCATTATTCCTTAATATTAGCTGCCTCTTTGACATCATCCGGCAGCCGTGAGTGTACACTAAGAAATAAAACTAACGGTTGGCATACACTTGGAATACTGTCTTACTCTTTCTTTACGAACCGTAAGACCCGAACCCCCCAGGTCAGTAAGGCCACAAACCCTTACACTGGTGCCGTGACCAGTTAATTCTGGTGTATAGCCCGGACGTTATAACGTCCGAACGGCTGGTACATGGGTTAGACACCCTCAGGGAAGCTAACCCAGCAGGGCAATCGATTGCCCAAGAGAATGGAAATGGATCATTAATGCTCCAAACCCATTCGAACTCGCAAGATGCGGAATCTGCATCTTGGAGAGATCCCGGACCCCACTATAATGATAGTGAGGAGAATCTGCCAGACTCTGTACGACGCGAACAGTCTATACAGAGACAGTAACTTAATAGGCCAACAATCACTTGTTGACGAGTTAAGTAATTCGATGTTCGAAGTTGGTGGTAGTACTAACCCAGAACATCCGGCACCAATGCCAAAAAGGGTAACATTCGGAGAACTACCTTATAGATTACCCAGGCCCGAATTACCAATATTAGATTACAGCGCTATAGATGGCGACTTAACCTATGCGGTACCGGAAGGTGAGGAATTCAAACGACCGGATGTCCTGTTGTTGAATGAAACTTATGTAACTTTGAACGAGAACTTAAATACCTTGGTCAAAGCTAAAGATGAAGTATTCCATGAAAAACTTCAGTTGGAAGAAGACCTAACTGGCATGCGAAAGGAATTCGAAGCCAGAAGGAGCGAGTACATGAAGGAACTCGAGAATGAAGAATTAAAACTTCATTCAATGAGAGAATCATTCAACAAGGAATATGATAATAGGCACATTCGTATCCAAACATATATAGATACGAACGACCAATTAAACCTTGATAAGGCAAAATTCGAATCCGAAATTAGCCATTATCAGAACGAGTTGGATAAATTGAAACTTCAGTGTAGTAAACAAGCTGAAGACAATGAAACCATCCGGGTAGGCATTATAGCTTACAACAAACAACTGGAGGAGGATAGACAGAAACTCACAAATGAGCTTCAGGAATTGCAGACTACTGCAATAACTCTAGATAAATATGTAGAAGCCGCCCAGTTAACTATAGGTAATATAGATCCAGCTGTGGTATCTACAATGTTGGGAAAGACATCTAAAGATGCAACCCCAATTAGATACAGCCCATTCGTTGATGATGGGGCTGACAAGAATGTAGTATCCGGAATCTACAAGAAACCGGATAATACCGCAGTAAATGGAACCGCACCTAAACCAGCAACTCCGATGCTGGATATGATACACCCGTGGCACAACCAAGAGCACCCGGACCAATGAGGCATATGTTAACACCACCTTCATATTTCCCCCAACCCGGCCACAGTACACCAGCAGGGCCAAGATTACCGAATCCACCTCCGGGTTCTGGTTATGGTCCTGCTGATGGACGTTTTCCAAGACCAAACCCGCCACAAAACAATGCTAATGGTGGTACGTATCAACCAAGAACATCTTCCTATGGATATAGAAATAATTATAATCCATCAGGAAGTGGTAATTATCAAAATGGTAATAGCTATAACCAGGGATGGAATCAAAATAATTCATACCCTAGATATGCGTCTTCTGGAAACGCCGGTTACAGTGGTGGATGCTCCGGCGGTTCATCCGGAAGCTATAATAATAATGGTCCACCAGGAGGAAATCCTCCAGGCGGCCCAGGAGGATCCGGATCCGGAGGATCGGGATCAGGAGGAGATGGCAGGAAGCCAAATAGGAGAACTTCTATGCCTGCAGGGATGCAAACCATCTTTGATAGGAGCCAATGTATCCAAAACCTTGGCATTGACTGCTACCGAAAGGGAGCAGACGGCATGGAAGTCATGAACTGGAGCATGCGAGAAGCAGATAGACTACGCGGATGTAATAATCCGGCACGTAGGCAGGCACGGATACCCCCTCCATATGATTCTAATGATCCATGGAAGGACAGGTACCAAGCTTTTGTCGACGAAGTCAATTGTAGTGGCTGGACAAAAGAAGAAGCTCTGCCATATTTGATCTGTTGGTTAAATAAAGACGGAAAAGTAGCTCTCAACCAATGGAGAGCAGCTTACGGATTATACGGTACCTATGACCAATTGGTAGAATGTGCCGCATACCTATTTGGATCAATCGTTAGAGAAGATCCGTGGGTAAGTTTCAAAAAGAGAACACAAAAACCTAAGGAATCACACAAAGTCTTTGGTTTGGAGCTGCAGGACTTGCTTTCAAAAGCACGTCCAAATTGGGCTCATGACGATGATTGCTATCTACAAGAATTGTTTATACAATTCTACAGTGGATTGCGGGATCCGGATCACAAGCAAGTGGTCTGGGATTCTTGGAAAGATGACACTTCCTTCAGTGACCTGTTCATAGCAATTGATGGACATGACATGAAGAAACGATTGGTAGGTCTTGGACCTAGTCCAGTAAGAGCAGCTCCATTCCAATACGGAGGTACACCTGCTCCGTTATATGAGACTTCCCAGTTAGCTCCTGTTGAATCGAATGAAGCTGATGA
The DNA here is from genome assembly GCA_949317995.1 of Acholoe squamosa. Classification (NCBI taxonomy): domain Eukaryota; kingdom Metazoa; phylum Annelida; class Polychaeta; order Phyllodocida; family Polynoidae; genus Acholoe; species Acholoe squamosa. The sequence continues at coordinate 15,682,130 of OX439042.1, forward strand.
GGAGTATGACTATATCTCCGATGAAAACGGAGAATATATTGGTTCAGTCCAGATAGCTGGAAAGTATTACCGACAAAAGCGGTATAGGAAGGTACATTCGAGAGGGAGAGGAGGATCTGTTGCTGGTAAAACAGCTTCCGGATCAACTCAACCGGGCAGTGTAGCCTCTATGGCGAAGCCAACCGTAGCAGCCACTGTTGCTCCGACTAATATGATGGAAACGTTAATAGCCGGATTAACAGAAGCTCTAAAGAGACCAAGAGTTGACAAATCTCAAAGGAGATGTTTCAGATGCCAGAAACTGGGGCATTTTGCTCCCGAATGTATGGCTGAGAAGCCTGTCCCACGTAAACAGGAGGGTGTCTCTGGGATAAGTACAGAGGAAAACTAGAAGGGGGTCTCCCGAGGGGCAAAGAAGGGGATCCCAGTGACAAATCTTGCCATGATATCACCATCCGTGATGATAGTTCGCATGTAGTAACAAGCTCGCCTAACACTGAGGTGGTTGTAGACACCCGGAAGGTTAGGGAAGCTGATATAACAGGTGCCACGGGAGCACAGGGGAAACCAAATATCAGTAACGAGGCAGGCGGCTATGAATTAGCCAAGGTCTGTGGTGCCCACCTGCCCCCGGGTCATCCTTGTCTGGAATTCCTGAAAGGATGTGGATCGACTCCTGGTGTGAAAAATGACGTTCCGATCGTCACGGACATGCCCTCTGTTCTAAACGGAAGGCGGTGGTATGTTTGCCTCACTGTTAACGGAAGATCTGCTGAATTCCTTGTGGATACGGGAGCTAGCCACTCTTGTATCTCCAGGGGGTTCTACGATCTTATACCGGATGAACATGATACTCTCAAAACGGGAGGAAGTGCTCAGACGGCCGACGGCAGTACCTTGCAAACGTATGGTAGAACTTGTGTGAAACTACAGTTGGATGGTATACATGACTATGTCATGAGCGCCACCGTTGCGGATATAGCAGATGAGGGGATACTGGGGTTGGATTTCGCATCCCTGTATGGTGCTGTGTTGGAACCTCAATCAGGAGTGTTGAGTGTGAAATACCCGTATCCCGTAAAGGTTAGATGTGTGCTGAGACAAGTGAGCAGTATGGCTAGTGTGGCACACACTGTGCGAATCCCTCCGGGAGTAGCCTGTGATGTGCTTGTAAGAAGTGATCCTGCAATGCGTAACAAACCTGCAGTGATAGAACCGGATGTAGTTACTTTGTCAAGTATCGGATTAAATTCTGTAGACACGATAGTAGCGAATGCATCCTGGTCGGTAGTACCTGTCTCTAATACTGGAAACACTACTATCTACTTGAAAAAGGGACAAGTTTTTGGAAACGTGACCCTTTCGGAAACTGTAACGGATAGTAAGCTAAGCTTACAAAAGGTAACAGGAAATGATGAAATTTCGGAAGACTTACTTAAGTTGTATGAAGAAACTTCATTAGAAGATCCGGAACACCGGAAAGAGTTCTATGATATGCTCTGTCAGTATAATAATGCCTTTGCCAAACCTGGTGAAAAACTAGGTACCACAAATAAGGTATTACATAAAATAGATACTGGAGATGCTGAACCCTTTAAGATACCGTATAGACGGTTACCTTTAGCGAAAAAGAGAGTAGCTGAAGATGAGATAAACAAGATGTTGGAACAGGATGTAATAGTCCCTTCCAATAGTCCATGGAGTAGTCCTGTGTGTATGGTAACAAAGAAAGACGGTACTATCCGCTTTTGCATAGACTACAGGAAGTTGAATGGAATAACGAAAAAGAATTCGTATCCATTACCGAGAATAGACGAAACCATTGACTCCTTAGGAGGGAACAGTTGGTTTTGTACCCTAGACTTGCAATCAGGTTATTGGCAAGTGGGAATGAACCCTTCAGATACTGCATTTTCGAGTCATATTGGACTATTCCAATATAACGTAATGCCGTTTGGATTGTGCAATGCACCTGCAACATTTGAAGCAATGATGGAAACAATTCTAAGTGATTTATTGTGGAAAAGATGTCTTGTATATCTTGACGATGTCATAGTCTTCGGAAAAACACTCGAAGAGTGTTCTAATAACCTAAAAATGGTACTAGAACATATTATTTCTAATGGTCTCAAATTGAAACCTAAGAAATGCCACATGTTCAGAAAGTCCATAAATTATTTGGGCCGCATCATTAGTGATGAAGGAATAAAGGCTGATCCGGAAAAAATTGAATCAGTTACGAATTGGAATAGACCTAAAACACCCAAAGAAGTGAGGTCCTTTTTAGGATTCTGTTCCTATTACAGGGAATTTATTCCGAATTATTCTAGAGTCAGTTATCCATTACAAGCAATAGCTAACTGGACTCCAGGAAGTACCAAGGAAAAATTTCCTTGGACGCATGAACAGGAAACCGCTTTTCAAAAGCTAAAAGACCTGTTCACGAGTACTCCTGTATTGCAATATCCGAATGAAACGGATCATTTCATACTGGATACTGATGCTAGCAATGATAGCATTGGTGCAGCTCTCTCGCAAGTCCAAAATGGGAGAGAAGTACCGATTGCCTTTGCCAGCAACACACTGAGCAAGACTCAGCGCAATTACTGCACAACCAAAAGAGAGTTGTTAGCAGTAGTCGTATATACCAAGAAGTTCAAACATTTTCTATGGGGAACGAACTTTACTTTACGTACGGATCACTCCTCTTTAAGGTGGCTACTGAACTTCCGAGATGCTGAAGGAATGTTAGGCCGATGGCTAGCCCATTTATCCGAATATGGGCTTGAACATCAACAGATTCAGCATAGACCCGGAGTTAAGCATTTAAATGCTGATGCTTTGTCTCGAATACCAATTCGGAAATGTGATAATCCGGATTGTACTGATTGTGGAGCTCATAGGGCAGTGTTAGCAGGGATTCGAAGACCATTCGTACCCCTAGTTGCCAGTATACTGGATTGGTCTATGGATCACATACGACATTTCCAGGAAGCTGACTCGATAACTGCGCAGCTACTGCAATTGGTACCAAAGGGTATACGTCCAGTTAGACCGGAGGTCTCTCTGGAAAATCGAGAAATGAGAAGGTTTCTTGCTCAATGGACCGAGCTTGAAGTCCGGAAAGGCGTGTTATCCCTTAGGTGCCCAAGCGCGCTTAAATGCGTGGTTTTGGGCTTAAATGCATGTATATTGAAGGAAATTATCACCCAGATACTTCTACTGGTTCAATCTGCAAAGTTAGACCCTCTATAGAACGGCCATGATGTCACAATTACAATACAACCATCCATTTTGCTTGATCTCCATTTTACTAAACACAGGAAGTCAAAACCTGATAATAAGCTGTCATATTATGTGATTCATTAGAGGACAACCCTTCAGGGGGCTAAGACCTGACATGACACCAATATTGTGCTGGATCATATATATCCAACGTGCCATACTGTCATTAGATTCTAAAAGAACTGTTCATATCCATAAAGAATCCATGCATTGACACTAGCACATTATGTTTCCTTGGGTGGCAGTACACATTATGGGCAGAATAATAATTGAATGTGCTGTGAGGTCTCAGGGACTATGGGAAGTGGGGGGGGGCTATATTATAAGACAGGAGAGACCAAATACTACCAAATTACAACAAATGGAATGTTTTGGTAACTATGGTTGCCAGACCTGACCAATAGATTTCATGTCCTTAACTGAAAGTCTTTGCTGAGTTATTAGTATTCAGAAAGTGTGATGCAGAGCCCAAATCAAGAGAAGATGAAAATAATACATGCCCTTATAAACTAAGTGATACAATTGTGAAATAATGTAAAATCTTCAAATAATTCTGGGCACCAAAGGGTTATACCGTTGGAAGCCATGTAATAATGGTGAGAGAATCATGCAAGTGGTGATACCACATGCTATGAGACATGACATTATGTACTTCTGTCATGGACATCGGACCAGTGGTCATTTCGGAAGGAAACGCTCGTTAGCACGACTTTCCAAGAAATACTATTGGCCTGGCATGACACGGGACTTGCAAAGATGGGTAGTCACCTGTCCGGATTGTGTAAAAATAAACCCGGACCCGGGATGGGCAAACTTCCCCTATCCCAAGAACTTTTCGGAGTTAGATTCGCAAGAATCGGGGTAGATATTATTAGTGGATTTAATACAACCGCTAATGATAATACCTGTATGATGGTAGTGTGTGATTATTATACGAAATACACTAAAGTATTTCCACTACCGGACCACAAAGCAATTACTTGTGCCGAAGCCTTTGTAAAAGGTTGGGTACTAAGTTTCGGTGTACCATTAATGTTACACAGTGACCAAGGCAGAGAATTCGAATCAAATCTCTGGCAGGGTATGTGTGAATACTTAGCTATTTGCAAGACTAGAACCAACCCGTATAGGCCACAAAGCGACGGATTGGTGGAAAGGTTCAATAGAACCCTCATCCAAGTTCTAAAGTCACTCGTTAATGAACATATGGATGACTGGGATGAGCAATGTCATTTCGTGACACATGCTTATAACAGTACGGTACATTCAAGTACAAATTGTACTCCGAACCTTTTAGTATTCGGAGAGGATTTGATAATGCCTGCTGACCTAGTTTTTGGGATCGTAGGGATGGACCCTGAACTACCCTGCCATGTAGTTTTTGTGGAATGTTTGAGAGACAGATTTAAAAAAGCATATGAGTCTGTCCGAATTGATTTGGAGAAAAGTGCCCAATGGCAGAAAGTAGGATACGATACCGATCTAAAGCATCGGAAATTCCAATCCGGAGACAGAGTCCTCAGATTACATGAACCACTTAGACACATAAAATTAGCGTCTAATTGGGATGGTCCCTTTACTATAACACAAGTTATCAGTGATTGTACCGTAATTATCAAATCTGACCTTGGTCGACTTTATAAGTCAAATGTGGCTAGATTAAGGAAATGGTCTGGGAGGGAGACCTCCACAGAAATGTATGGTGAAGGTTCCGGAAAGATCCTGAACCAGAATCGCATAATAGACCAGGTAAAGAACACTACAGTGAAGCGTGGTCGTGGTAGACCTAAAAAGTGTTCCGAATCAGTGACACCCACGCCAACACCGATTAAGCGTGGGGGAGTTAAAAAAGTCTCGGCAGGTGAAGACAAAAAGAGGAGGAAAGGTGTTTCTAAGGCTAAGAAGCACCTAGAGAAAGCTCTTCAGACTGTCAGGTCCGATAAAGAACTATCCGAGAAGGGGAGATACGTTCGCCGCAGCCCCCGAATTGCCCAGAGGACTGCAGTGACCTAACCTGTATACACAACGAGTGTAATGTTTACATTTAGAGGAACGGATGACAACTGACCCGAAAGGCTTATTTGTCGCCGCCGCATGATGTACCAATGGGTAGTGGACGGATAATCCGGTGGATTTGCTTAAGCTTTCCATAATCTCCACTTAAATCCCCAGACGAGTCATCGGTGTGAGCGATAATTACCTAAAAACAATCAGTTTGTTGATGTACCGCTTGTAGCACGTGCGTTTCCGCATGACGTCACAGTGTCCAGTCTCGGCTGACCTCTCGTGACCCCGCGCGCAACGGGGAAATGACGTCACGAATGCTGGCCTGTCGCCATATTGTTTTTCGGTAACGTCCAAGAAGGTCGAGCTCGCTCCCTTCTTGGATTTTACCGGCTAGCAAACTCCTCGCTGCTCCTCCAGAGTCTGTCTCTTGGTAGACAGACTCCGCTTGTGTCGGCCCCGGCGCCGTAAAAGCCGGAAAAAGGAGTAGTTTACTCCTGTGGGCGATTCCCCAGTCATGGCTGAGGAATCCGTAGCTGCAGCCAAGCTATCCGGTGACCCGGATAAGCTGACTCCGTCCGCAGAAGCTTTTCCGGAAGCTTTGTCGCCTGTTACACAGGAAGAGAGCGAGATGATGGACGTGGAGGAATCCACGGATCGCTCGTTCGAGGAGAAACTGGCTTCATTTTCACTAAATGAGCCAGAGAAGATGTTATCTCCACTCCCACCCGAGGGATCCGGAGCGGCTGCGAGTGCCGAACCCGCAGCGACAGAGTCCGAGACCACACAAGTCGACGGCTCGAAGGACCAGTGGAAGCCAGCAGTGGCTGACCCGTTCCCAGTAGAGTACGATGGTCGCTACCTGTATGTCCACCCGGAACTGCAGGCGCAAGTGACCTACGCAGACGGGACACCAGTCAGGTTGGACCCGAAAGTTAGGATAGCTGTCGAGGGCGTCATGGTTCCCGATCAGCTGACCAGGACGCCTCCCGGGTGGCTCCGAGACTGGCCGTGGTTCCAACGGGGACTTATGGTAGACGCTGACTTCCGCGAGACAGTGTACGAAGCCAACCGAGCCTTCGAGCTCGGAGCGTACCCGAAGCCTGACAAGTCCCTGTGGAATGTCAAGGCTACGAACATTAATTGGGTAGGCTGCGTCTCGAATTCCGAGGGGCAGACTTACCCACACCCTTGTGCTACCAGGCCCCAGTACCGGACCACAAAGGAGTATCGGGAGGCCGCTGCTAACTTCGAGCAGTGGGATGAAGGTATTTATATAACCGAGCAAGAATTAGTGGACGTCCAGAACAGTTCACTAATCGGTATGGACCGAGGTGCAGCCCTTCGGACGGTTCTCGTCCGCCGAATGACTGCCGAACGGGAGGCTCAGGAAGAGGCTAAGAGGGCCGCGGAAGTACCCGCACCTCCTATCCCCGACCTGAAACTTGCCACCAGGAGTTCAGCCAGTGCTACACCAGCCACCGGCAGTACTACCACACAGGTAGAAGCCTCGACCTCCAGCGCATCCGGAACCCAGGAACTGGAGGAAGACTGGAAGGTCAGCAAGAACCGAAGGTCGGCTGCTCGGAAGCTCAAGAATCTCCCGGATTCTGCTAGAGCCGAGCCGAAACCCAGCACTTCAGCCACTGGTAGTACTGCCATGGAGGTTGAATCGTCTGACGAGGAGTCTGTGCACGAGTCCTCGGTTGAGTATGATGAGAAGGCCACTCCATCAACTCAAACCGAGGCCGAACACTGGGCTAACGCCAAGTCCGGATTCAAAACCCGGATTCCGACGTGCTTCTCTGACTGTGCGTACGGAGTAAAGAAGGACGGCTCTACCCTCTATGCCTGCCCGGACTCAGTCAACAAAAATAATGAGTCAGACGATGAAGATTGGATGCGTCTTTCGGATGAGGACCCCAATCCGAGCAAAGCCTATCGAAAGATGTGGCTTATGCTAAACCACACCGAAGGGTATTACACTTATACCCAGAGGAGGAAGCTGCGTTGGGCTTTAGAGAAGTGGTACGGTGACGACCAAAAGTCCTGTCCCTTCTCTATCTGCCAGGATGCGAGTGATGTCACGATCCGGACCTGGAGTACTCCAGCCCGGTTTCAACGGCATCTGGTAGAGGCCCACTTCCACCATCACCCGATTTACATTTGTGATCCGAGTTATGGTAAGAAGGGCAAGAAGTGTACTACGAAGGTGCAATACAACCGACGTAGTGATCTGGCTAGACACCAGAAGAAATGCCACGCAGAAGGTTTGGACGGGGCACAGAAGCGCATCATGGAGCTTCATCAGGAACTCATGAAAGAGTTCGATAGTCTGAGCGAGGATGCTTGGTCGAAGATCCGACCAGGGGACCAAGTCCTCTGCGAAGTTCCGAAGACCAAGGATTCGAAACTCCGAGCAAAGATAGTCCTGACTCCTGGAAAGGGTAAACTGGACATGCACGAGTCTCTCTGGCAGAAATGCGAGGAATCCGGAAAGGATGCAAAGAGAGCTCGTGAAAGGAGCAGGAGAGATCAGAACCGTGGTGGCAACGGTAATGGTCAGGGCACCACTAAACCGAAAGTCAGAGCAGAGGACCGTTCCAGGTCCCCTCTGGCTAGGCACCCCGCAGAGCAGGCTCAGGGCACTCCGGTGTTCAAGAAGCCCGAACCTGCCGGATACGCTGGAGCCTTATCTAAGCCTGGGAAAGTTAGTTCTCGAAACTTTCCGTCCTTAAACCAGGGACCTGGACCTGAGAGCCAGACCTTGGTGGTAGGAAAGGATGGTCGCCTTATGCCAAAGAAGACCACAGCATCTGCTGCCGCCGGATCTGCATCCGCTCCAGCCGCCCCGCCAGTTACCGTCACCCAGGAGCAGTTGAACATGTACCTGCAAATGGGATTGAAACAGAACGCACCACCTGCCTACTGTGTACCAACGGCAGGTGTGTCCGGAAGCCCTAAACCCGGAAGTGGTCCACAGGCCGCATCGACTCCTCCCAAGGCTGTCGCTGCACCTGCGAAACCAAAAGACGCTATTACCATTAAAACCGGTAATGCGGAAGTTTGGTTTGAGAAATCTCGCCAAGGGGAGGCAGATGTCCAGAAGGCCATCTACACCCACTGGGAGAAGTGTGTTCGCGAAAAAGCGACCGAGTTCCATCAGGGTCTCCTAAAGGACACCCTGTTGTGTATGAAGGAGGTCGCGGATGCTGAAAAGCAGCGCCTCGAGACCCTCATCCGGGACGATGTGAAGGCCCAGGAGGAGGCTGCCGCAGCTGCCCAAGAAAAGGCAGCTATGGATGTACACGTGCTGGAGAAACGTGTAAAAGAGGAGATTACTCGGAACACCAACCTGAACACTAAGTTCATGAGGGTGTTCGGAGTCGACTTGGACGAGTGGGACGGCACTCCCGAGTCGGCTCTAGCTCTTCTTAAGAAGAAGCATGCTAAGAAATCCGCTTAAGCATGCTACGGGTTATTTCTCCCATAATTTTTTTTTTCTCCATCACCAAATAACCAGATATAGTCTTTGCGGAACCCTGTAGGTCTGCGAATGTTTTCTTCACTAGTGTATGAACACCTATAGTATGTGTTCCGGGTTCCTCTTATGACCAATCTATTGTATAATTCAGGCTGTATAACCCTTATTGCACCCTGAATAGTCTATTCGGATTTATAACTTCATCCATGAACAATCCGATAGTAGACTTGCTGCTGTGAGACGTATCCGGATGCCAGTTCCAGACTCCTGCTGTTACCCATGCTAACCACTTACTAGGATGGACTCCAGCAGCATCTATAATTTCTGTATATTGTATATAATGTCATATTTCTATTTTTCTATAATATTATATGTATGTGCATATCCACTAGATACATATTATGATACGGGTACATAGATATTTCTTGATACGGATCTCTGATTATTGTTGGTATTCATATTATAAGATCCGTTAAACTTCACCAGAAAACTCACATTATTGTCCTGCGAGACAAATTGTATAATAAGTATATTGATCTGGTGCTATAAAGGTTATTAGGTACACGGTGATAATATATTATTATTATATTCATTACCACACTGTGATTTTTTTTCTTTTCTTTTCAAGTGTATGGTATAAATGGTCCTATTCGTACTACTCACAGAATCCTTAACGGATTCGTATGTTAATAATATACGACATGTCATTATATAGTGAAGTTACTATAACAGTCTTCTTCAAGACTATATATTTAAATGTGGTGTTAATAACTACACACACACATACGGATGTTATTATGTGATTTATTTATTATCGACAGTTCCGTTACACAGAACTGTCATCATCACATGTATACGATTCATATTACTTGTCTTATTAATTATACCGTAGATATAATATGATATTATATGGTATAGTAATCTAACTAACAGTTCCGTTTCACACAACTGTCACTTATTCAAGTAATTCGTATAGTATTTCAACATCCTAATTGTTATTTGTAACTACATTCACTATCGAATATATATATATGACATTCGATTCATACTTAACCTGGTGTTAATGTTATACCTATGGTTGTACCTCTATTACTAAAGGTTTAGACATAGAAATGTTATCCTAGTAATATTATTATAACTATAACACCCTCCTAAATGTCTGGGGGAGTGGTGTAGAGGTACACGTTATTAAACCATAGGAGTTGGGTACCGTCTGACGTGGCGGGTGAGTCGAGTCGTCGGACGTTCCTCAGGTTCCGGATAGGTGGCAGCACTGATCCGGGTCTGTGGGGACATCTGACGACGAACACCTGGGTCCGTATATAAAGCCCAGGGCTCAGCTGCTACGTCAGAGGCCCTTCTGGCCTCCACACCATGTAAACCATTATTCCTTAATATTAGCTGCCTCTTTGACATCATCCGGCAGCCGTGAGTGTACACTAAGAAATAAAACTAACCGTTGGCATACACTTGGAATACTGTCTTACTCTTTCTTTACGAACCGTAAGACCCGAACCCCCCAGGTCCGTAAGGCCACAAACCCTTACAATACCAAACCTCCCTGAGTGTACTAATCATGAAGTGCTGGTTAGTCTACTGTGCATCATACCAGACCTCCCTGAGTGTATTAATCATGAAGTGCTGGTTAGTCTACTGTGCATCATACCAGACCTCCCTGAGTGTATCAATCATGAAGTGCTGGTTAGTCTACTGTGCATCATACCAAACCTCCCTGAGTGTATTAATCATGAAGTGCTGGTTAGTCTACTGTGCATCATACCCAAACCTCCCTGAGTGTATTAATCATGAAGTGCTGGTTAGTCTACTGTGCATCATACCAAACCTCCCTGAGTGTATTAATCATGAAGTGCTGGTTAGTCTACTGTGCATCATACCAAACCTCCCTGAGTGTATTAATCATGAAGTGCTGGTTAGTCTACTGTGCATCATACCAGACCTCCCTGAGTGTATTGATCATGAAGTGCTGGTTAGTCTACTGTGCATCATACCAGACCTCCCTGAGTGTATCATCCATGAAGTGCTGGTTAGTCTACTGTGCATCATACCAGACCTCCCTGAGTGTATCAATCATGAAGTGCTGGTTAGTCTACTGTGCCTCATACCAAACCTCCCTGAGTGTATCATCCATGAAGTGCTGGTTAGTCTACTGTGCATCATACCAAACCTCCCTGAGTGTATTAATCATGAAGTGCTGGTTAGTCTACTGTGTATCATACCAGACCTCCCTGAGTGTATCAATCATGAAGGGTTGTCATGATGAATGCAACCCTGGCAAGTCCCCCGCCAGGCTTTCATTCATTTGTCATACCGATAATGGCCATGACATATGAATGCATAATTGACATTTAAAGTGTTGATAAACACCAAACGCTCCTTAATGATGCAGAACCTGCCTTCTCACGTGTCAGTATTGCATTCATGCATCATGTACATGTATCATGACCTCCCCAAATGTCGGCATGATGCTCCAATGGAGTTCCAAGACATAAGTGATGGGCACTGATTTGGGTCTTGAAGATCATAAAGACAAAGGAACCTGGTGCCCTCAGAAGCTTCAGTTGTCTCTCTAGTATTCTTGGTTAACTGATGCTAGCTTTTCCTGCCCCATACTGGATTTAATGAAATGCATCATGTGCTTTATGGGTTTCTTCTGTGGCTGACGTGATTTTCCGGTTCCTGAGGTGCATTTTCAAAATATGTTACAAGAAAATCTCTTTGGGTCCTATGGATTGAAAGGGCATGCGTGTAGTTGATACTTATCATGCCATTTTAAATGCCCAAGGCATATATTTCCCACTAAAAAAATAGGGTCTTCAAAGTGACAAATCCTGTGCCTATGTTAACAACCTGTCAGACTGTCACTCAGGGGTTGTCAGGTAGGACCGTCTGCCTGAGCTACTAGTATATTAAGTTGTCATGATGAAGGTTTTCACCATGCTGACAATGTAGATTTGACTCATTTAATTTACACTCCTGAATTAGTAGTATAGTTTGTGGGAAGACGTTGCGTATTGGTTTAAGTGGTTTCCCATTGAATTAGAAAAATATTTTTCATTTATATTGTTTCTAAAGGCTAAAAATGGATTGGAAGGCGATATGTTGGGCTTTTATTTTCATAAATAAATGATAGATAAAGGAAAAAAGAAATTGGGTATGGTGGGTCATCTTGGATGGCCATGGATGGTGGGTTGGGGATTTTCCACAGTATAGAGTGTGAGGGTGGCAGTAGCAGTGTGTGTGTGTGTGTGTGTGTGTGTGTGTGTGTGTGTGTGCGAATGTTAGTTAGAGAAAACGTTGCTGTAGAAATGTTGTTTTGGTTTGATCTACCTCCATTTTGAATCTCAGTCAGTTGGCAGTAACTTTCTTAGCGTAGTTTCGGATTTACCTTAGTGATTAAAACGATATTCTTTAGATCGATACTTCATGTAACTATGTGATTTCAATAAATAAAAGGTTAGAAATGAAATTTATTTACATTTCCAACGTTTTGTGACTGCTCATTTACATGAGTGCATTGTTTCGTATAGAGGACGCTGCTGTATACCATTATCAGTTATATCATTTATTTATGAAAATAAAAGCCCAATATATCGCTTTGCAACCCATTTTTAACCTTTAGAAACAATATAAACGAAAAATATTTTCCTAATTCGATGGGAAACCACTTAAACCAATACCCAAGGTCCTCCCACAAGCTATACTACTTGAATTGTAAGACCTTATGGGCTCTACATTTTTCGTGTGCCGTTGCACTGCAGTGCAGATATGAGCCATATTCCCGTGGGAAGATTAGACTGAGAGGCCGATCACTGCGTTAGAGTGGAACCACTCAAAAGACATATCATTCAGATATGACATTCAAGATTGATTGATCTAGAGTGATCACTAATGTTTGAACAATTCTAATTGTGGTGCAGTGTTCGCTTTCAAGAGACAACTCTCTCATTTTTTTTTTTATCTTAAAAATGTAACACTTAAAGAACAGAATGATGTCTTGATAATTAATGTGAACTCATTTAGCATCATGATGCACCATACAACGTTGCCTGCTGTCAAATGAATAAAAATCATTATAGTTAGAGTATATTAATTCTCATGTTCATATACCCTACCCATACGATTTCAGTTATGTCTTTGGCATTTCTTGTCTTCGAAGTTCAGTACAGATCAAGGTTGCCACTCTGATTTCTTGCAATACACTACTGCTCCAAGTGTGTGCCACATGAACTAATCTCACCGGTATAGCCTTATCACCTGGGGAATGTCTCTACTCACAGGTCTCTACTTTATATTTCTACAGCTATAGGACGCCATCTATAGCTTTCTAAAGGAACTACAATGTACTCCCCAACAATTGTGAGGCTAAAAAAAAGAAAGCGTTGAGTTTCTGGTTGCCCTACCTAATTTGAGAAACTCACCCTACCTAACCTTCTTTTTCATATATGTATATATATATTTGAACTTTTTTTTATCAACTAAGTCCACATGCGCTTTGATAGGTCCATCTAATAATGAGCATCTAAATATGAATGGGGGCAAATAAAGGGAAATTGAAAGCTCAAAGTGTTACAATGAAATCCCTTGTATTTTTTTTTTTTTTTCAAAATATGTAACATTCTGTTGGTGCGACCTAAGTGTAATAAACTGTTGCATAATTGGAAATCATTTTTTTCGAATAATCTTTACAAAGGAGGGAATGTCATATCTTGATGGTCTATATGATTACTGTAACACATGCATGATCAATAAGACAAGACCTTATATCAGTTAGCCGTAAAGGTGTATTTATTCCAGCATATCGGACTGAGTCTTAAGGTATACATGTACGTGTTGATATTAAGGCGACGTATGCTGGTCTGCTGGTCTGCCTGTGTATAGGACGCAGTGTGTATATATATATATATATATATATATATATATATATATATATATATATATATATACAGAGTAATGCTTTGCCTCATATAGCAAGAATGCCTAAATGAAAAAAAAGTGAAAAAAAGGTTTACCCACCGTCCCAACCTTTCCCCAAGCCCCAAAGAGAAACATAACTCTTCTTTTTTTGGCCTGGTTATTGTAACCATAATATGCCTAAAAATAAAACGCCTATTACCCAAATTCACCCACGCATTTTGTTTTAATTCGAATATTATGAGGTAGTTTAGCACTACTGATTTAAAGGGCTCCCTAATTGGCCAACTTAAAATTCTCAATGTAATCTTCGAGTCAGTCGAGGTATGACTGTAGGCCTATATTTATGATGAATTGCTAATTATTTAGAATTCAAACGATAGCCAGAAAATTCGAACATTGTAATTGATGCCCCGAAAACAGCCAGTAGATAAAGGAGAGACAGTCTTCAAGCAGTAGACATTCAGCTGGATGTTTACCTCCAGTTCAAGGCGAAATGACTCTTAGGGAATGAGTGACTTCTATAGGCATTATGGTACTGCATATACAATGGGAGGCTGTACATGTCTACATAATATTACAAGTATTGCCAGTGAGGACTCAAGCTAGTGGTCGAGAGCTTAAATGCTTTATTGCATGAAAATAGACATTTTGACTGCACACTTATGTATAAACACAAAACAGCACCTTCACAAAGCTTCAAATTATACACGTCATCTTTTATGTTTTAATGAAGACAGTCTATTTGTTTAAGCTCAACTTTCAGTGTTTAAGGTATATTTCATTACCCCCATACCCCCGGTGCTTATACAAAACAAGCGCTTATAAATCCAAAAATCCGGTACTTAAATGCACTTAGAGAAGACCACTTTTTTACTCACCAGGTCGGGATGACTGTCCTGCCACAGCTACCCACTGTAGCAAATTGAAAAAAAGAAACAACAAAACACGTTTGTTTGCTCGCTTAATACCTCAAGCTATTTGTAAATAAACTACCAAAGTGGCCCTTTTAAGTTCCCGGATGCTAATGAATTTTAATACGCAGGTACCCCAGGGGGCTGTTTTTCCTCGTTCGGCGGAGGGTCCGCATTTAATATGCGGGGGCCGTATTTAATCAACGCGGCGTTAGGTGTTTAAGCTCAAAAATATGATCAAATATAATTACCAATACGGACTTCCGCGTTCAAACGCGGACCTCCGTGTTCAAACACGGATTTTTCCTGTTTTTCCTCATTTCATGGAGGCAAATATCCTGCTCCATTTTTAGGTTTCTGTGGGTTTTACACGGGGGGTAGGGGGGTAGGATAAGTAATATATATATCAAATTACAGCTCAACGCGGACCTTTTTCCTCCGTTTTCACCCCCGTATTTTATTATAATATAAATTAATTAAATGAAAACAGGTCATGACCTCGACCTTGACCTTCACTGGGCGGTTGTTTTGATTGTGGTCAGAGACAGACACAGAACAGCAGTAATGGAGTTCACTGTACGAGCACAGAGACAGTACATGAAGAGGGTAGATCCCATGAGCTTCTTTACTGACAAGAAGTTTCAGGCTCGGTACAAGAAGTGGTCCGTGTGCTGATAAAAAACTTCGTGGCCACAAGAAAGAGGAAGGTGCTAAGGGGCATTCATGCAGTCCCTCACAGGATACGTGTGAGTACATTCACTTCCCAGTATAAAAAAAAATGATGCCCCAAGACCCAACCAAACCATATGGAAATCTTAGCTATGACCCCCCACTAAGAAATATAAATTTTATATGCCCAAGGAGCCACCTGACCTAGTAAATCCTGGAATGACCCATATATATATATATTTCATGTGCTCCTTCTGTCACAAGAAAATGACTTTCCTCTCTTTCTCTTCTTGCAGTTCTGTATAGCCCTGAGATATTTTGCGACAGGCGCAAACTACTCAGCAGTAGGAGACTGCCATGGGGTGTCTAAGAGCATGGTGTCTATCAGTGTAGCTGCTGTGTCTGATTACTTCCACGACCACTTGGCTGAGTACGTGCACTGGCCTGATTTGGAAACAGAAAAAAACAACAAAGCTGTTGTTTTCCTGCGTGAGAAGAAAAAACCAGGATGTTTTGGCCTGGTAGACGGGACTCATATCGCCATACACTGCCCCAGGGGTTTAACAGAAGAGGAGAACCAGTACTATTGCTACCAGGGTTACTACTCGATAAACACTATGGTAAGTCATTTTATTTTCTTGAGGAAAAAAAACAATTTTCCTTTGTCCTCCATAATATTTTAAAGGTAATAACGTGTAAATGCTTGATAATAATTTATGTTAAAATCAGAATAAAAACAAAAAAATTAATCTCTAAAAAAAATTTTTAATTTTCAGATAGTCTGTGACTTCGATGGTCTTATCATGCATGTCAATGCCGCTAACCCTGGTAGCTGTAATGACGTATACGTGATGAATGGGTCCCAAATAAAATATCTCGGAGAAAGACAGGACTTCAAGGGACTCTTCTTGCTCGGAGACTCTGGGTAAATATATTTCTTTTCCTTTCATAAAAATCTTTTTGCCTACTAGACCATTTACTTTCTTTTGCTTTAATATGAGTTTAATTGCATTTCTTGTAAAATAATGGTTATGATGAAAAATAAATTTTTTTTATCTTTTTTCGTACAGATATGTCCTGACTGACTACATTTTGACCCCGGTCAAGTTTGAGGAAACCGTAGGAGACGTGCTGTATAACCGGTGGCACAAGAGCACGAGATCTGGGGTGGAAAGAACAATTGGTCAACTCAAGCAGCATTGGAGGTGAACAAATTTTTTATTTCTTGGAACAAAACCAAGGTTCTGCCTTTCAACCTTAAAAAGAAAGAGAACACAAGAAGTTTCCCGGATATTTTTAAAAATATTCTAACCACTTATCCTATTATATATGGCACATTGCACATGACATATCCAAATAAATATGCGTTAAACTTAATTACTTTTCCTGATATCCAACAACAACATCCAGTCACCCGTTCCTTCATATATTTCCCACATGGCTATTTATCTGTTTATGTAACTGTTTCTACCCAAAATTTTGTACCTTAAGTCACATAACAAATTGTTTTTCAAATTTAACACAACAACTTTTTTCCTTCAGATGTCTAGACTCCAGTGGGGGTACCTATTCCATACACCCAGGAGGGCAGGACAGATAATAGAGACCTGTGTAGCTCTCCACAATTGCGCTAAGGTGGGGAGATGTCAACTCCTGCGGGATTATCCAGCCCATGACCAGTTCAGACGTCTGCAGGAACCCATAAACCAGCCTGACAATGTGGGAGGACAAGCTCGTGTCATGTTCCACAACATGCGGGCTGAGTTCATCCGTGAGTGGTTCCGGCCGGAATTGGAGCCAGCTCGCGCTAGGGCTGCAGTGCAGCGTTTGGCTTTGCAGCGCTTGCCAGTGCGCTAGGGTAACCAATGTGAACAGGCATGATAGCAGTTTTATAGCACAGAATGTTTAATTGTAATCGTACTTTGGTTAAAAGACCGACCAATTAGGAGCCTCAAACTTTATGATCAATTTCAAGGATGCTGTAAATATGTGAATAAACCTTTACAATGACAATGAATTTTTTTTCAAATAAAATGGAAAAGACAAATTATTTCTCCATATTACCTGTATTTTTATCATGATATATGAGCAGAAACATTAAGTACATGTACTTTCTGATAACTCAAGAAAGATAACCAGCAACAAACATAAATAGTATAAAAGTAGATAAGACAAAGGAAGCATGCTCCTTATCTAAGGCACATAATGTAATACCTGAGTATTGAAATGATCACTGTAACACTGATACGCTTAGCACCCACTGATTGTTCAGTACCTGTCAATGATATGCACATTATACAGTTAAATAACTTTCTGTTATTTCTCTTAAGAAGTTATAGCTTCATCATGCTATGTCCTTAATAGCTACATCATAGAACGAAATAAAAAAAAAATTGTACATAAAATACAATTCTTTTTAGCAATGACTGACTTTTCTTGGTTATTTCTCGCGTTTTGACACAACAGTTTCTTATTCTCTGTTTTTCCTTTTAATTTTAATGTGCTGGGATCTTTTAACGGGCCTGTTATTGTGGTCTCTATCTGAGACAGATCCCTCAGTGTCTGCTTCCGAGGTTCCCCCTTCCCTCCCATCGTTCTTCAATGATTCTAATATAGCCACTGCTTCTGCCATGGGTACCCGCTGAATTTTCACATCCTGTGGTGCATTGTCCTCTGTCTCTTCTTCCAGCTGCGTTGAGTTTGGTGGAACAGCTGTGTCCTTTGATGGACAGCTGTCTGTAAGTCCGTCCTGTTGAGACGAGCTCTGTAAGATGCCATCTTCCTGTTGTGGGCTGTTCTGTATCACTACCTCCATTTGAGGGGGGCTGTGAATGACCTGAACCTCCGGCTGCACTCTGTCCTGTGCTTCAGTGTCAACTCCCTCTGTTCCCATTACTTCGGCGGGTGGAGTGTCTTCCTGGACTAAGACAACCATAGCAGAGGGCATAACTGAGAAAGAAGGCAACTGGGTCGCGTCAGGCTTGAGACTGGACTGCCGGTTGACCGCTGAAAAAAAAATTCCTTTTTTATTGAAAGACTATATATATTTTATAACATTAAGCATAAGAAATGATTTTTAACTGACAGTTTTTCAACTTTGCACTTTAATAAGCTCCATGACATTAATTTCTTTCATAATTCTATTTGTAAAAGAAATAAAAATATATGGAAATTTCTTTTTAACGGACCTGTTGCTGGAATGAGTATTTTATCCGGCTGTTCGGTGGCCTGTTCAGGGGAACAAGTCTGGTAGAGCTTCGGCTGACCATCTAGAAACCAAAGTAATGTAATGAAACCGGTGTGTCATGACATCTTGAACAATAAAAAATAGATATATTGCTGTAATTAAGGGTGAATATTCTATGTCAATTTTTAAAATATATTTACATCCAAGATGGCATACCTAAATAAACATTTTAATGGTGTTTTGCGTATTAAATGTGCTTTTTTTAAAATGCGTTAAAGATATTTTAATCTACTTACTGACTGGAGGCTCTGGGTGCGTTAAACTTAATTCCAAATGTTAAGTCGGATGGTCTATGTGGAAATCTCCATTGTCGCGCGCAGAAGGGAACACAGGTTCAGATGGCTGAGCAGGTGGTTGAGCTGAGTTTGCTGGAAATGGAGTAAATGAAAAGAAATTAAATTAAACTGGCTGATTTATTAAGAACCGAATTATTTTTAATAGATGATATTAATGAAATTTTTTTTTTCAAGTTCTTTTTTTATATTGCTGAACCTGGCCGATAGAACATATTTAATAAGAGAAATAGTGAGAGAGAAATAGATGAGAAATAGTCATTGAAAAAAAATTAACAAATTACCTTCTAACACTGCCTTTATGAGGTGCTGGCTGTTTATTCTTTCTTGCGCCGCTGTCAAATGAGACAAATTTGATGTCACTGCAACTAATACCTTGTCTGTTTTCTCAGCCACCGACAGAGACAGTTCTTGTTCCTTCCTGACCGTGTCAACTGAAATAGAGAGGCTTGCCATATTCTGGCTTAATGTCGTGACAATGTCATTTAGGTTCACAACAGTCGCATTTATTTTATCATGTGATTTGCTGACCGCTGCAGCAGCCTGAAGTTGTGAATCAGCTATGTCTCCTGCAGCCTTAAAAATTTGTTTTCCCACATTTTCAAGGCCCTTGGCAAGTTCTACTTCTTTCTTCACACTACGTTCAGCCAATTTCTCCTCTACCTCAAGCATAGTATCCCTGAGCGATTTATAATCATCTATGTTGGAATTTTTTATTTGCATTATCCTTTCGTTGTGAGATTTCAATGCTTCCATCAGGGCTCGCATATTATCTGAGGCCATGTCAATTAGATTCTTTTTAAGAGCGGCAGACATTTCACGAGAAGCTTTGTTGAAGCTCTCAGTTATACTCTGAGCCAAGTCTTTTGTTGAGTCTGCTATCTGACCTTAAGTCTGCATAATTTTTTGAACAAGCTTCTCCTGTTCTTCGCCAATTACTTTGTTTGTCTCCTTTACAACATCTTTTAGGATATCTACAAGAGCAAACATTTCTTCCTTCCTCTCCTGGGCTTCTTTTTGTTGTATGGCGTCAGTTTCTTGTATGGCATCAGTCTTTTGGTTCTTTTCTCCCTTTTTGGTGTTAGTTTTCTTTTGACTGAAGAGTTCCTTCTTGGATTGAGTTTTCTGGTTAACAGCATGCTCTATTTTCTGTAAAGCAGGACTGTTAGGAGTTGTACCTTTGGCTTTGACAGCCAAACGTGGAGAGCACCTTCTTCCGGCCTGAGAGGTGAAAACTGGAGATTCTTTCTCTTTGTTTTGGTTAGGAGTACTCGTACTGAAAGCTTTATATCCTTCAGGAAACTCTGGTTCATCCTCTTCCAGGTCTGGCAGTGATGCATTTATTATCTTCGAGAAAGAAGCCGATCTGCGAAGGCGTGGCCTCTTTGCAGGTTGCTCAGATATATGTTCAGTTTTTATTTCATATTTATTTACCTTGTTATTTATTTCAGTCCCATCTTCCATGGAGTATTCTATTTCTTGGATTTCTGTTTCATTTATATTTTGATGAAGTGTGGGTGGAGCTTGCTCTTGTTGACTTACATGATGCTGGGTTTGCAGCATGTCTCCAGGATTTTCTGGCTGATTGCGGACTGAACGTTCAGGGTAATTAACAACAGGCTGCTTTTGTTGTACAGTATGGGTCGGCTGTTGGTGTGAGCTACCACTCTGCTGTTGGTACGAAGGAACTCCCTGCTGTTGGTACGAAGGACCTCCCTGCTGTTGGTACGAAGGACCTCCCTGCTGTTGGTGAGAGCTCCCACCCTGCTGTTGGTACAAAGGACGTGCCTGCTGTTGGCGTGAGCTACCACCTGGCTGCTGGTAGGACGGACCTCCCTGCTGTTGGCGTGAGCTACCACCTGGCTGCTGGTAGGACGGACCTCCCTGCTGTTGGCGTGAGCTACCGCCTGGCTGCTGGTAGGACGGACCTCCCTGCTGTTGGCGTGAGCTACCACCTGGCTGTTGGTGTGAGCTACTACATGGCTCTTGGTAAGACGGACGTGCCAGCTGTTCATGTGAGGGACCTGCCTGCTGGTGGTGCGAGGAAGTAGGCCAATTAAAGTTAACATTTTCAGGGTCCATGTTACCTGGAGATTGATCCTGCCTGAAGTTTACTCTTTGGATATTTGTATTTGTATTTTGCCCAGTGTTAGAATTTTTATTTTCTTGTAGTCTGGCACGGTTTTTCTCCTGAAGCCTGCACACCTCAGCCAAAAGGTCGTCCTTAGTTCTGCCTGAAGGTAAAAGGGATACAACACTTGTGTCTGGGGTCTTCTTTTGCTCTGCCTTTTTAACCCTGGTATTGAAAGAGTCAACAATGTGAAGAAGAGTACCAGAGTTTACTCGGGGCTTCGCAAGAAGTTGTTGTGATGTCGCATTGGATAGGTAATTTGGGTTAGTCTGTGTGATGTTATCCTCTCTGTTCACTTCTTCCTGGAAGTTGGAAGAAATGACAGGGTTGTAGTTCTCTTGGTAAGAACGGTGCTCTGCAGGGGTCATGTTCCTCTCCATTTCTGCTTCCACCCTAACCGCTTGCTCTTTATTAACAAAGGGCTCTGCAATAAAAAATAGGTGACAATGCATAAAGCTATAACATAATTATATCCAAGCCTAAAACAGTTATTTCAGTGTAAACTTAACTTAAAAAATTCACGGTTTTACCTGTTCAATAAAGAAGCACATATTTGGGAAAAGCTAGGAATTATTCTTGGTAAATAGAAAAATTGATTCCATGTTCTTACTTACCTCCACCTTCTAGGCTTTCTACCAATTGACCTTCTAGTGCCACTTCCAGGGCCTTAGAAGGCATACAAAGGGCTGCATAGTCCTCTCGCTCTTCTCTGTCCGGGTCATAGCAAGACCAAGGCCTGTCCTTTCGATCTCCGCCCTTCAGGTTGGGGGGCTGCATTCCTGGTATGCCTGCAGAAAAAGTTAGTGAAACACATGTTATTTATGAAATCATTTATATATGAACCATATTTTATAAGTTCGAAAAAATGCCTCTTATATACTGAAGTATCTTTGAATACCTAGTTAAAGAATGGAAAAATACAAGTAAATATAGGTCAGATTTATTTACCTAAAATTACTTCGTTACCGGAGTAATCACAGATCGCCTGTTCCAGCTCATCAAGGTAGTCCTCTGCGTCCCTCTGACCGCTGCCGGTCTTGTATTTGTTGTCTATCATCTGTCTCTGTAAGTACAATTGTGCTTCAGTTATTTCAAACAGCCTTAGAAAGACAGAAAAGAAGCAGATGGATTTTAATATTTAAACGACACTATGTCCCACCCATATCGAAAATCCAAAAAAGAGTACATGAAATAATAATTTATTCAGGATGTGGAGAAAAAAAAATTTCATTTACCTTGCATCTAGCGTCTTGGCCGAAATAATTTAACTTGTCCTTGCACTGAGGTATGGATCTGTAACGCTTCCCGTTAGCCATCACGTACTCTGAAGAAGTAATTCATCGTAGGAAATGAAAAGAATATCCATCTCATGTGTTACATAGACACAGAACATTACAATTATTTACAAGATAATATGCATTAAAATATATATATGGATTGAAATATACTTTTCTGTATTAAGTTCTATTATGGTATAAGCTAGAGAGAGAGAAAAGGTGTTTCTAATATTAAACATTTTTAATAGGTTAAATATATTTATGAACAAAAACAAAAAACGAGACTATATTTTATACCTTGTAATTCTTTCCAAGCTAATTCCTTGAGTACTGCGCCGTCAGTGGGGTGCTTGAAACGGCCTTTTAAAACCACTTTAAGGTGGTTTGCCCCAAATATGAGAGGCCTCAGTTCGTTCGCTTTCCAGTGTACGCCCTTCATCTGCTGCTCTAGTTGGGCCAGAGCCTGTGGGTCAGTGGGGAGAATAACTCGGCCCGTGACTGGGTCCAAAGACAAGCTGACCATGCTTTTGTTCAGATTAAGGGACCGATCGGACGAGGAAGGACCAGGTGGGACTGTTTCAGAACTGGTAGCACTGGATCCTTGGACTTCACCGACTGCAGAAGACACTGCCTGCAGAGCCTCTGTGAGCCCTGGAATGTTAGAAGATGACTGTGGAATGACCTGAGTGAGCGCTCTAACAGCTGCTGTTAGTCCTTCAAAGTTTTGAACATTAGCAGCAGGGGCAGCCTGCCCTCTCCCTTTACCTCGGTAAGAAGAGGAATTAGACCCACGAGGTCTTCCCCTTCCTCGCCCTCGACCCCTCGAGGAACTTCCTCTAGTGGGCTCTGGCAATATATATGTGGGATCAGTTTGTTCACAGTCTGGAGTCTCTGGGTATATGTACCGCCGTTTCTCCGGCGGAGGGAAGTGACTTTGATGTTCTCTACTTGGGGCCATTCCTTTTTGCCGGCGTGCCGACAGATCTGCTCTCTGACGTTCCATTGTGTGTATGTGTGACATATAACTGATGGCTTGATCCCCTGCGTCACCAGAGAAATTTTCGGGTCGAGTGTCATCATAGAATTCTTCGTCATATGGTTCTCCATAATTGGGGTCAGCAAACTAGGTGAAAAGAAAGAACAACCGGTGTTTAGTTCACTTTTATTAAAGTATTCTTAGAAAGACGAATATATAATTTGCATTGGATTTTTTTACAGTGTACTTATTGGACATACAATTTTTATTTATATGAATAAGGAAAAGAGGTCAAATATAGTGCAAACATAACTTATTTATATTAATTTCTAAGATTTCAGGGCCTACTTTTATCTGAGGCTAGGGGCTGTCTGCTGGAGACCCACACCCTTAGCAAGGGAAAAATTTTTCCTTTTACCTTGTAACATGCAAAAGTGCCGAAAAGTATGACAAGGGGGGAGGGGGAGGCTCAAAAAAGGGCCAAGAAGAGTGGTCTATACTGAAAAAGGGCTTAAAAAAATAAAGGTCAGGGTAGTCCATTTTTTAACCCGGCACCGTATGATAATTTTTTGGTTCAGCAGATTCCTTCTGCCCCCCCCTTTTTTTATTGTTCCCCAAAAAAATCACTTGACAGCTATTCACACGTCACAATCCCATGTTATTACAAGTTGATTGTTTCAGTTCATTGTCAGAAATAGGTAGGGTGGGTGAAAGGACCTTGAAATAAAGGGCGCCAACTCTACCAGGCCAGAAAGTAAACTGATGTTAACCGGCGTCATGAAAACCGATGTTTCTAAGTACGAAATCTGATAAAAAAAAGCATGTCATATACAATGCACACATAGGAAGAGACAGCAGACACAGGCCTTTCATTTCATTGTTTGATGGTTGTGTTACTCACCCTCTTATCTCCACGATTCATGATTTTTCTCGGAGTACAACTCGAAAAAGTTGACACCGGAAGAGAATGGCGAACACGGGGAAGACCTTCTGGTGATGATGTAGGACTGAGATCCCGCAGGGATTCCCCTCTTTTCTCGCGTGATTGCAGGGTTCTCCCTATTTTTTCAGTAGGGCAGGACAGAACGCGGACCCAAACACGGACATGAACACGGAGGTCCGCGTTCAGGTCCGCGTTCAGGGCCGCGTTTAATAAAATCATGTTATATTAGCCGGACGGAAATAATTAGGCGAACTTATACACCTTTGACAATAAAAATAAATATGGCATTTTTTTATTCCGGGTTAGCAGTCCGTGTTTATATATTTACTATTAAATGGGGAAAAACAGGGCCCAGGTATCGCCTTTATGTGACACTGACATGTTTTATGTACAGATCACAAAAAAGTGATGTAAATTGCATGGTGTGTGCTGTAGCATCACTCTATAATGCGTTACCTTGTCTATCATATGTATTATTGCTATCAACCTATGTCATATATATGAGATACCATTCTGTTTGATATTATTGCCTAGCACGCACATGAAGAGGCTTGATGCTTATGGCCTTTCTAGTGTCACTTCAACAATGTTCTTTTTTTTTAATGTTTATATACAGATGAGCACCCAGAGTCAATTATCTTTCTGTGGCTCCCTGATACTGGGCCCTCCATTTTTCGGCTGTTTTTGTTGAGTTCTGTCGATAAAAGTTCTCTTTATCTCTCTCTCTCTGCACCTGTTGCTTCTTTCAGCCATGACTGCACAGGAGGGGGAACATTCAGGGAAAACAACCTGTACAAACCTTCTGGAAATCCAGTAGGCGTCGCAGCAAAATCCTCATAATGCACAATTCTTACTCTATCATGAAGGTGTGGGTGAGTTCTTATTATATGTTAATTATGTTGCATTAGATTGCACCTCTTAGATGCAAGTCTCTGAACAAACGTGTTCTGAAACTGTCCTTTTACTGTTGGAAGGTCCTTTTTTCTTGCCAACCCTGTTAACAGCTGTCTGTATGAAGGAGTTGGCGATTCCCCTTGGATCCTGCAGTAGATTGATCATAAACATTTGAGGTATCTTCTGCAATACCTTCATCATATGTCCCATCTCATACCTCAACACCTTTATAGAGAAATAATCAATTTCCTCACAGTTCTCTGCATATCTTGCCATTGTGGGCACATATATGTCTTTGATTTTTTCTGTGAATAACAAAGAGATTTCAGCGTACCCAGTGAGAATTGTCTAAGTGGCATGCAGCTTTTGGGACCACACTTTGTCTTTTCCTTAATTTTATTAGTGCCATTGTTTCTTCTCATATACACACATACTTCCTGATTGAGAGACTTAAAATTACATTCAGCGATCTTAAGGATATTGCTCTCAATGATTTCCCTTTCCTTCGGACAAAGACCTCTGAAATTGCAAAAAAAAAAAAGAGAAGAAAATTCCATGATTTTCAATATTTCAAATGGTAATGCGGAAGGAAATATTGCCAATATTTGGCAAAAAAAATGTAAGGTTACCAGGATATGTGAGTTTTTGTCAATGATGTATGTAATGGGATTAATATATTGTATTCTACCCCTGTCTTATGTCCAAGGAAATATTAAACTAACTACACTCTTAATGCTCATCCTGCATGGGGATATTCTATGACGTAAGTTACAGCAGGAGTTAAGAGAAAGGGCAGATGACTTATTTATGACGAAGTTATGGCGGAATAATAGGGAGGTTTAGCAAGCACTGCGTGGGCCATATAACGCAGATGTACAGCATACCTACAGCATTGCTACGTCTGCGTGAAACCAGAAAAAGGTGACGTACGTCGTGCTTGCTAAACCTCCATACTGACGTATTTATGACGAAGTTATGATGGAATTATGAAGTGTTTGGGGCCGAAAGGCTACACTGAAAAAAATAGGCCTGGAATTGTTAGTCAGTGCGGACTACCTTTCTATAATCAAGTGAATGTATCTCTCACGACTATACTTGCTTTAGTCACTGATTACTAACTTACCTTAGTCATATAGTCAACATATAGTCATGCCTTTGATCCATTGTAAAATCTCCTATTATTTTGATGTCTGGTATCAATTAATTAGTCAGGTTGACTAATATGTACAGTCAGTACTGACTATACCTCCCTCAGATCCTGAAGTAGGAAGCACACACTGCTTTATAGTGTGCGCACACATACATGCACATACATGCAATGCCCCACATGCTAATCCCTCCCCCTTACACTTTCAGTCACATTGACATCATTTTTCCATCATCCTTTCTTGCCCTGACATCATTCCACATCATTGTTTCCCTTACATGTTTCCCCTTCCCCTCCTGACATCATTCCCATAATCCTTACATCATTCCCAAGCAACCTGACGTCATTCCCAAGCATCCTGACATCATTCCCATCATCTTTACATCATTCCCCATCATTTATTGTGGGAGCGACATAGTTCTTGTGTAGTTAATTGTGTCACTGTCTCCCTGTCTGTCTAGCCCTGTAGTGTAGATATATACCTCTTTGTTTGTTTCTGTCCGCCTGCCTGCTGGGTTGCCTGCCCCTCTGTCTGTCCACCATGGTCTGTCTGTCTGCCTGTTTGTCTCTGTCTATACCCACCTGTGTCTCTTGACTATGGCCCTGCAATCCTACTAAAGCAGGTTTAAGACAGATCAATGTAAACAAAGCATCCACGCAGTTCAAGATGGCTACCATATGCCTTCCCACTGATGATCATCTTATGCCAGAAATGACTCCCATTTCTTCAAAACCTGCCAATATCATGATGAATAAATAACTTACCTATTTATAAATGAGCGGACATGGTCATTATCCATGGATGAATTAGTTAAGATTATGATAAAGCCTGATTATAATTGTCCTGATAAAGTATTGCCTCCTTGTTCAGGCATCCATAAATGTGTGCTCTTTTTCTTATACACAGAAGCCTGTGACATCATCAGTTTGTGCGCTCTACACATAGTCACAATGACTATTTCTGTGACTAATAGGTGACTAAGGCATTCATACTTTCCTGAAGGGTATCTACAAAACGGTTCTATACCTTACTGACCAATTAGGGTAATTGAACATTTGCACATGTGATAGTATTTGCCGGAACCCAAAGGATGGTCCGTATATACCCTGCACTAGCTCAGGGAAGTACTTACTCCTGTCAACCTTTCCAAATAGTGATCCTGTTATGGAACTACCACTGGAGGGTGTTGCTCCTATAGTTAAAGGAAGAGCAGTTAAAGGAAGAGCAGCCTAAGTACAGTGCTAAAAAAGCCACCTTTGAGTAGGTACCTAGTTGGGAGAAGTCAGTCAGTATAATATACTATAGAGTGTGTGACATGAGTAAGTAGCTGATAGTACAGCTCTTTCTGTTCTAAACACAGCAGGCGCCTTCTGAGACTGATGTGGTGAGTGCAAGTACTTTGGTGAAGCAGTGCATGACTTGTTTAGAAAAGAGGGCAAATACTCACAGCTCTTTTTACAATAGGAGCAACACCCTCCAGTCCTGGTAAGCAGTTATGACTATGCTGGGTTGCAGAGACTGCAATGGACATAAGAAGTTTGGTTCCATGATACAATAAGTACATTTCAGGGCTTTTGAGAAAACAAGACCTACATTATTCTGAACAACTGATGAGGGGATGGTCATTTTCATGAAATTGGTGTCTTAAGGGTAATAGGTAAAACAGCTGTACACTCCCTTTTAAAATCCCTATGGCTTTACTTATAGATAAAAGAATTAAATCCAATTTATTTCTTTTTGCAAGACACAATGAATTGAAAAACTGTTTCCTTTTCAAAATGCAATATCTCCAAGTACCTTTTCCACACCAAAGCGTTGTTCTGTGGTAAAGGATGTTTTATCTTTTTTTTCCAGAATGCTATGAATCCGAAGGAATTATTTTCTTTTCCCACAAAGTCAGGAAATCCACCTTTTATTTCCCAAATGTGACAAATGCATGGTGGTTATGATATGTATATTCATATATACACAATTAGTAGTAGCCAAGGTTATTTTATAAACTTTTGCTGGCAACTTTGGTTCCAGTACCTTTTGCTGTAAATCTACAGGAGGTGAGTCACTGTAATTTCCTAGCACAATCCAGATTAATCATACAGTAACAACAACTGTAATCAATCATTTCTACAGAAATATATGCTGTAAATTAACAGCAAAATATGTTGTAAGATTCCAGAAAAATGTCTCGTAAATTAACAACAATATTTTCTGTGGATAAACAGCAAGTTTTGTTGTAAATGAAGGGCAAAATGAGATGTAAATTTATAAACAACTTTTGCTTGCAACTGAGGTTCCAGCAACTATTGCTGTAAATTTACAGAAACTAGTGATGTAGAATTACAGCAAGAGGTCCTGTTTATCTACAACAAATTATAGGTAGGCTACAAAAGACACTGCTCTACACTATATCATTGAGGTCAGTCAATGGGGATCATCCCCATGATATCATTTATGTGTGCACTCCATGCATGCATTGATACTATAAACCATGCATGCCTAATGAAGACAGAAATATCTCCAATCCCAACAGAGTGACAATATTGAGGCACTATTGGGGGTGATAGAAGTAGAGAACCATCTCACCCAAACCATTTCCTGGTCATTCATTTTGTTTAGCACTGAATTAACCTAAAGGCAGGTAGGCCTATGTTAGCTACAACCCCATAGTCCAGAAACTTGTATCTCAGACTTAGACACAGTTAAGGTGTCATCTGTTATTGGTTATTCCTAGTTTCCCCTCAGGTAACCTTGTGTATTATAAGTTGTGCACAATGCTAGCTTGAACCTATTGAGGTTATTATAATATTGCGATTCATTAATGAGCTGCCATGCAGGTAAGGCTATTTTGGTAAAGCCTTATTAGGGTCATTGGGGTGACTGGCAGGCCTAAGGCATAGGTGTATGTAAGAGTAATGATACAGGACGATTTACTGTACAATTGTATATATAAACAGCTGTAAAGCTGTGGCAATACAGTAAGAGTCACTGCATTTGAGAGTACTCTTCTTTCCCCTGTTAGTTTACAGGAGACGTTCCTCTTTATAACATAAAATACTAATAGTGCAGTACTCTCATCATCAGCAAAGTTGTTTTTAATTGGAAATAAAGGATATGACATTACATATCTTTAAAGTCATGTAAATGAAAGGGCAAGGCAGTCATAAGCTGAGTCCATTTATTGCATCTTACAAAAAAAAAAGCGCCTTGAGATTTACTGCATTTTGCTAAGAATATCTGAATTTTAGGTGCCCTTAGCTTATACCCAGGAGCAAACATGAGTCTGGGCCACAGCAGGCTCCCAATGTGGGTCATACCGGGTTAACACAATAGGCACCAAATGGGCTTTGTCCTCAGCAAAGGGTCTGGGCCACATTGGGCTAACTGATTTGGGCTCAAATTAAGTTTAACATGGGTTTCTGGCGTGGCCCAAAGTGGGCTGGCCAATTTGACCAAAAATTAGTGGTGACATTTTGAAAAATCTTCTTGAAGAATCCAATATTTTCTCAATTTTCCAATAGTCATTGAACAACAAATATTGAAGCTAATCTCCCCCCTCCACCAGGGTAACCCCCACTGAGAACCATCAGTAGAGAACCATCAGTAGAGAAGATAGCTTTTAAGTTCATAATGACCGATTGTTTGCATATCTGGTCTTGTTCCAAGTTCAGTACAATAGAAATGGTGTTGCCATTTCATAACTACCCAGATGACTTTGATTTACACATTTGACCAGGAACATCCAAGTATTTCCAGACTATGAGAAAGTCTGCACATTATTACTTCATGTCTGATTTAGTAGTCTATTCCAGTTGTCCTATATCTCAAAGAAATAAGTTCTGTATGGGTAGTAAAACTCTGCCTGTTACACAGAAAAACCACCTGGTGTCAAACCACTTTGTAGTGAGTCTGTCATGAACTAGTGCCTACAGGGGCAGGGAGTGCTTTTGGTTCCTTAATTTATCTATATGTAGTCCTCTTATACCTGGCCAGGTGGGGGCCTGTTTGCCCCCACACCATCAATATACCTTGCCAGCCTACTAGTATAAAGAAAGACATGAAGTTGTTATTTCCAGGACTAGCCAATGTTGCATTGTAAATGAAATCTCTGAATCCCTACTATGAAACTACCTGTGTATTAATGTTATCGGGAAAGTGCGACTACCTATCTTCTACAACAGTGGTGGAGGGAGAGGTGAGGGGATGGGGGGGGGGCTGATGAGAGTGGAAATAGGTGGGGAGGGCAATGAGGGAGAGAGGGAGGGAGAGAAGAAGAAGGGATGGGAGAAGTGAGAGTGGAGGGATGGTGAGGGTTAGAAAGGGATTCTAGGAGATTTCCCCCCTGGAAAAATCCCCCTCGGAAATTTCCCCCCGGAAATTCCCCCGGGCAATTTCCCCCTAGGAAAATTCACCCCGGAAATCTCCCCCCCACCCACTGAGATTGCCCTTTTCCCTAGGTGGGGGTTGAAGAAGTTATCCTGAGTAAACATGGTATCTATCTTGTATTTTTTTGTTTAAGCACATTTTATGAAGTCTAATCAGATTAGACACTATTTTGCTCAGGTAAGTCGGGTGACTAGAAACAAACCATTTTTTTTTATGCCTTACTAAATAATGTAATATTTACAATCTGTTTAATTCACAAGGTGTTCTTATGCTTGGATGATATAAAGTGGTGGATTCCAGGTTAACTATTGAGACCAACACCAATTATTTAGGTACAGATCTGTTTTATTGTAGAAACAGTTTTCCATTGCATCTAAATGAGCTCTTCCCAGATACATGGACTGTCAGTAGCACAGTTTAAAATGAATTGTATGTTATTGACCCTAGAATGCAGATACAACAGTGGCATCAATCATGGGGATTCATTTTCCTATTAAGTAGAATTCCTTTAGAACGAATTCCATTATAACAAAATTTTGATTACTAAAAAGACGTTGCTTTGTCCCAAGTCATCTTCATACATTTCTGTACCGAAATAATCAACATAATACATGTAAAACACAATCCACACCATTGAAATTCGTTTATATTGAATATTTTTGGGCTCTGCAATGTTTTCATTTTTTGGGAAAAATGATGAATCGCTATCTGGGAAAACGTTTTATTTTATTCACCTTAGATGACCTGCTATGATGGATACAGGCAGTTGGAGAAGGGCCTACCTTAGAACCTACCTGGACAGGGCTGGGGTGTACGTGCATGCACGGACCTTTGGTAATATAGCAGGGTGTGTATGTGTGTGTGTGTGTGTGTGGGGGTTGCAGCTGTTCATCCCTCACTTTGTCATAGTAGACT
The DNA here is from genome assembly GCA_949317995.1 of Acholoe squamosa. Classification (NCBI taxonomy): domain Eukaryota; kingdom Metazoa; phylum Annelida; class Polychaeta; order Phyllodocida; family Polynoidae; genus Acholoe; species Acholoe squamosa. The sequence goes on from OX439042.1 coordinate 15,713,622, forward strand.
CCATATCCCTTGTTCAAAGAGCCGGCACTTATACCGGCCAATACTGGGGGAAGTTTCCAGGGGAGGGAATTTTCAGGGGGGAAATTTCCGGGGGGGGGCGGAATTTCCGGGTGGGAGATTTCCAGGGGGGAAATCTCTCAGCACCTTAATTAGAAATTAGGCAAAAAAAAGGGCACAGAGGGGAGGGGTGTGGGGAGGAGGTGGAAGGGGTAGGGGTTGGATAGGGGAGGGAGGAGCAGGGGAGTGAGATGGATGGGGAACAGTCATCATAGAGTTCAGAACAGTTCAGAAGATGAGGCTGCCTTGCGGAAACTGACTCTTAGCCCAGATTATGCAGCTAAGCACTCATTTTGGGATGCCCATTTTGAAACCAACCTAGGCCAAATGTGGATGCCCACTTTAAAGCTGGTCAGTGCCCAAATCGGGTAGCCCAATGTGGTCCAGTCCATATGCTTAGGACCAAACCCATTGGAAGCCCAACAGTTTCAAGTTGGTTTGCCCGATTAGGGCTGCCCTGTGTAGCCCTGACTTGAAACCCAGCACCTGCCCAACCTAAAACCTATGTACTGAATTCTGCCCGCTTTGAACCACCTTATCCCAGGTAAACCCATTCTGGCCCCAAGCAGGCTTGCTACATGGGTAGAGAGTAAATATTTTGGTATTCACACCTCTCCTTTGCTTAAATCCCATTCAATATTTGGACAGACCTGCCAAGACTTATAAACTAGGGGAATGCTTCAAAGATCTCTATGACCTGGGACCTAGACATACATTAAATAAAGGTCACTTGCATGTCATTTCTTAGCCATAACTGTCGTCCAAGGGACGTGGGGACTAGCATAATGTTATGATATCAAATTCAATATGGCAGTTGGTGTGCTGTTAGCTATAGGCAGGACATTTACCAAACGTTTGTCATCAATTTGTATTTGTTATTTCTTTGATAAACAGTATACTGGAGTCCATATCCTCGTTTGTCACTCCCCTTGAACCAATAGGTTATTTCAATGTCTAATCCATGTCATTTCACAGTTAAAACACCATTCAATGATGGTTCAACTTAACACCATTTCATTTCAAGATTGAATAAATGTTAAAATCGTTGATTTAAGTCAAATACTTTCATGAAAACATGTATTAATATGATGTGGAATTAACATAGAAATAATTAACCTACTCCCTACCTAGTCTGTGTATCATCAGAGGATGTTTGCTTTATTTCCATTTTTCTGATTCACCCCCCCCCTCCCAACTATTCATGCTCCAATAGTACATGAGTCGCCTTTTGCAAAGAAATCATGTACCTCATGTGTGAGAGAAGCAGCGTCCCATCACAACATTTCCTGCCACCTAGTGGGACACATTGCAATCATGAAATATCAGTGAACCAATTTTCTTGGACCAGTTGAATCAATGTTGTTTTAAGTCCATCTTCTGAACGCTGACCATATTTATCAAAGGTTATCTGGGAAAATTATTTACTGTACATTTATTTTTCAATATTGAACCAACATAAATGAAATTAATATAAAATCAATTTATAAAAATCTAACTGTTAGTGGACGTTAATCAACGTTCAATTAATGTTTCTTGTTACCTGGGAGGGCTCTCCGAAACATGCAGCCAAATTAGTATAGTACCCGAAGAGTTCAGGTTCAACAAAGTTGTAACAAAAGGTTTCTTGATGGTTTTCAACTCTTCAATACCTGTTCTTTTCAGGGAAGAAAAATCAACCTTGGGCAAGTGCCTCAAATACAACATGGCCGCCTTCAGACTAATTTTTGGTATCAACTTTCATTAACTTTGGATCTAATGGGGATATTCACTATTGTACTACATCAATTAACACCAGCAAGAAATTTAGATACTATAGGAGGGGTCACTGAGAGCATAGTATATGGGTAGAGTGTGACAGCTCACCCCACCCTCTCTAACCCCCCCCCCCCCCCCCATGACAGATATGCAAGTCGAATATGAGGGGTGTGCAGAGTTGGGGGGTAGGCACAATGAGGGATAGGTAGTCTTCATGATAGGCATTATTAGGGATAGGTAAAATTGAAATAGTTGACATTGTAAGGAATGGACTGTTAACCAATAAAGGCTTATCATAGCAGACAAAGAGTGCAGATTAAACATGAGGGTCTGAGGGATAGTCACCATGAGGCATAGGTAAAATGAATGATAGGCAGATTGAGGATAGGTAGACTAAAGGAAAGAAGGAACAAATAAGATAAGGTAAGGTGAGGGAAAGCATTATAAGTTATGCCTTTTAAGGGACAATCAGATTTAACTGTAGATGTTTTGGATTGAAGAGATAGGCAGGATGAGTTATAGGTACACAATTGATATACTGTATATGGGAGCATTGCACAGGCCCAGAACTTGACTGACTGACAAATAGGTAGACATTTGGGTATGTGGATTGAGGTATTTACTCTGATTTAGATGTTCTATATTTAAAGAATTCCATTAATTTTCAATATCATTTTGTACATTTTGAAAATATTTCCCTCAATAAATATACTTTTTGGGTACTTTTGGTCAAATTCTAAGAATAAAGACCATAATTTTTGGATTAAGCAGGAGTTTTTTGGTTAAGATGGTCCCTTTATTTGATATCCCTTTCATAAAGATATGTAATAGCTCCATAAACCCCCTTATCCTACAAAGGGCCCAATACTGAACACACAAGGTCACCTAGTTTCATGGGGGGTAGAGGTGTCACGGCACTAATAGGGCCAAGAACGTTATGATTTCCCCCCCATCTTCCACCATAAAACTGGCGTCAATCGGGTTCTAATTTGATGGCATTCATAAATAAAGGTTTAAATAAAGCTGAAGTAATTCTTGATTTTTTTAGCACGGTCAACCATATTGGAGTCAGATCCCTTTTTGCACCAGTTGCCATGGAAACCACCATGTTGAATAAATTAAATGGTACAGGCACCCCTGACAGGTCACAGATGTGACCTTGGACCCCTCTCTGACACAATAGCCCAGTGGGCACAGAACGTTGCATCAACGTTGACAACCCGCTGATATTGTGTTGATGATGTTGATCAACCTGTCTTCAACACCTTTTCAATGATTCTATTTCAACGTTGTCAACCAACACCATTTCAACATCCAATCAACAGTTGACATATCAATGTTGAAATATTGTTCTCAATTCAATGTTGACTCAAAATTGATTTGTCAATGTTGAATCAACAATATTGATTTCAATGTTGATTCAATGTTGATTCAACATTGACATGTCAACAAAGAATGCCCTAACAAATATCAACATTGTTTCAACATCATATCAATGTTGTGTCAATGGTGTGTCAATGTTGAATAAACATAGAAATACAAACGTTGAATCAGCGCTGATGGTTAGATGTTGAATCACAGTTGATTTTGCCCAGTGGGCACACAATGTTGCATCAACATTGACAACCAGTTGATGTTATGTTGATGGTGTTGATCAACCTGTTTTCAACACTTTTTCAATATTTGTATTTCAACGTTGTCAACCATCACCATTTCAACATCCAGTCAACAGTTGACATATCAATGTTGAAATATTGTTGTCAACTCAACGTTGATTCAACATTGATTTGTCAATGTTGAATCAACAATATTGATTTCAATGTTGATACAATGTTGATTCAACATTGATATGTCAACAAAACAACTGTCAACATTGTTTCAACATTGTTGAAACAATGTTGAGTCAACATAGAAACACAAACATTGAATCAGCGCTGATGGTTAGATGTTGAATCACAGTTGATTTTGAGTATGTTGTTTCAACTTTCAATTTCAACTCTATTTCAACCCTAAATCAATGTTGATATGCAAACATTGCAAACGTTGTTTCAACGCTGAATCAACATTGATGTGCCCAGTGGGTGATTATGTTGTGTCAACTTTCAAATTCAACTATATTTCAAGCCTATATCAACCGTTGATATGCAAACATTGCAAACGTTGTTTCAACGCTGAATCAATGTTGATGTGCCCAGTGGGAGGTTTCCATGGTGACCAAAACTTTTTTGCAACTTTTCCCCCCAAAATTGTTACCTTTCTTCTGGTACCATAATTATTAATCTGAGATAAAAATAAGGTCCCCTGGCACTGATTATACCAAGCAAAACACTGTTTTTAGTTGGGACTATTTAGCTGTCCTAGGTTTACTGGGGCAGAATACTGCTGTGACACCTAGAGGAGGTTGGCCTTCATTATACAACTGTATGAAGGAACCCATCCTATATTGTACTGTCCCTGACATCAGCATGAAAAGTTACACTCATTTCTACCATGTCCCAAGGTCAAGGTCATCTGGATATGGAAATAGTTGCCATAATCAGTGAAAAAAACCCACAATTTCTACAGAAGTGGATGAATAATCTATGCAGAGCCAAAGATCTCATGAAAGATGACCCAATGCAGTTTCCAGCTGATAGATCCGGCCATAGATCTTACCATATTCTAATAGAAATTTTACTAAAATCAACCCTGGAGGAGTGCCTTAAATCCAACATGGCTCTCTTCAGATGAGGTCTCGTTGTCGAATTGCATTAATTTTGGATCTAATCAAGATAATCACTATTGTGATACATCAAATAACACCAGCATGAAAAGTTACATGCATTTTCACCATGTCCTAATGCCCAGGTCATCTGGACATGGAAAAATGTGCCACCATCAGTGAAAAAAAACACAATTTCTACAAAAATGTATGAATAATCTATGCAGAACCAGAGATCTCATTGAAAATGTCCCAAGGCAGTTCCCAGCTTTTTAATAGGTCCTACCATGTCTTAAGCTAAGCCCAGACGGCAGAGGGTTGATTTTGGTAAACTTTTTTTCCCCTGAAAAGAACAGGTAATAAAAAGTTGAAAACCACTGAGAAACCTTTTGTTACAATTTTGTTGAACCTAATGCCTTTTTTTTTTATCTTCGGGTACTGGACGTAATTACGGAGCCCCTAATAGGACATACCAAAAATAATTTTTTCACCAGAAAAAATATTCTTGCGGGTACTGAACAATTCTTGTGGGTACAGAAATAATTCATGCGGGTACTGAACATTCTTGCGGGTACTGAACAATTCTTGCGGAAACTGAACAATTCTTGCGGATACTGAAGAATTCTTGCGAAAACTGAACAATTCTTGCGGATACTGAACAATTCTTGCGGGTACTGAACAATTCTTGCGGGTACAGAAACTATTCTTGCGAGTACTGAACAATTCTTGCGGAAACTGAACAATTCTTGTGGATACTGAACAATCCTTGTGGAAACTTAACAATTCTTGCGGAAACTGAACAATTCTTGTGGATACTGAACAATTCTTGCAGATACTGAACAATTCTTGCGGATACTAAACTGTTCTTGTGGAAACTGAATGATGATAAACTCCTCAAGCCCCAACATAAATGTTTCTGTACCCGCAAGAATCGTTTCTGTACCTGCAGGAATAGTTTCTGTACCTGCAAAAATATTTCTCTACCTACAAGAACAGTTGTTACTGAGAAAAAAATATTTTTTACATGTTTTAAACTCTCAAAATTTAAGAATGCTACTGTGTCCAAAGAATTCTCCTGTACATGCAGCAATATATTTTGCATGAAAAAAAAAATCTTTTTAGTATGTTCCTCTACTCCAAAAGAAAATTATTCCTGTGCCCGCAAGAATTGTTCAGTACCCGCAAGAATTCTTCAGTATCCGCAAGAATTGTTCAGTACCCGCAAGAATTCTTCAGTATCCGCAAGAATTCGTCAGTATCTGCAAGAATTCTTCAGTACCTGCAAGAATTCTTCAGTATCTGCAAGAATTGTTCAGTATCTGCAAGAATTCTTCAGTATCTGCAAGAATTCTTCAGTATCCGAAAGAATTCTTCAGTACCCGCAACAATTCTTCAGTACATGCAAGAATTCTTCAGTATCCGCAAGAAATCTTCAGTACCCGCAAGAATTCTTCAGTACCGGCAAGAATTCTTCAGTACCCGCAAGAATATTTTTTCTGGGAAAAAATTATTTTTGGTATGTCCTATTAGGGGCTCCGTACTTAATAGACCTAATCTGTACAGAAGTGAAATATGGACCTCTCAGGCTATATTAATTGCTACTTGAAACCTAGAGGATGTTGATAGATAGTACTTCAACATAGATAGTACTATGTGCTGGATAATAGCAGGACTTATAGCTATCAGTCAAGTGGCTAATCCATACAGCAGCCATAAGGTCACACCTTCTCACACCCAGTGTTCTGGACAATATCCAGGAAGTCATTTCTCAAACAGTGACGGGTGAACCAGTAGGGTCTTGCCAAAATATAACGAGGAAGAACCACTGTAATTTTTCTCAAAGGATACTGAGGGTAACATGCATGACCTGAATAATTTTCATAGTATTGACAACTAATTGTACAGCAGGAGGCATGGGTAAAAGGTACTTCTAAAAATCATGTTTTTAACCTCAAAATATGATTTTTTTTGTTATAAAAACGCGCTTATTTGAGTGCAGAAAAAAGTGTTTTTTTGACGTTGTTAACAAATTTTAGTAAAGTTAGAAATGAAACAATACCGCTTTTAAGGCCAAAGTATTATACCTAGGCGTTAAATCTACTCAAAAATGTCAAAGCGTGACCTCAACTCACATAGCCTAATAGGCTAATAGGAACCATTATCAACTCTCATGAAGCCACCTTCCATGTAAGGGAATAGGTAGTTTTGTCTAAGAAGAGCCTCACCTAGAGTAGTCAAGTTGTTTTCAGTCCAGAGGCATAGGAAGCAAATCTTCATTGGAGGGGGGGGGAGCAGGGGCCCCACCTTGACTACCTTGAATTATCTTCTCAAGCACAATAGCGCCTAGGGTTTGATGTTATAGGTATAACAGAAACCTGGTTAAAACCATCAACCCCAAGCAGTCAAATTAGTATCCACAACATGTCATTTTACAGAAATGATAGAAGGAGAGGCAAAAGAGGAGGAGTAGGCTGCTACGTGAGAGATGTGTATGTACCATATTTAACTATATTGAATGACTTAACAGTGGTGAACCGTAACATTGAAACACTATGTATATCACTTAAATACCCAGGACATAGAGAGAAAGTGCTTGTGATAGTATACAGACCCCCAAAGGGTAAAGTATTGGAGTGCTATGATCAACTAAGAATAATTGCAAATGATATTGAATGTAGAGGGAAAGAGTTATGGATCATGGGTGATATGAATGTGAATAGTCGCAGTCGAAATTGTATAAAATTCAGAAGAATGTCTACATTTTTGAAAGATACCAGTCTCAAATATTATAGAACTGCCCAGACATATTACCATACCTATGGAAAGTCAACCTTGGATCACTATTATACCAATTGTGACTATGTAATGGAGGTTGGTCTACTAAATGACATCTGTGGTGATCATGTACCTGTTTATCTAATTAGAAAATTAGTGAAACTTGTTAAAAATCCAGTTAAAATTATCAGTACTAGGAACATGAAGTCACTTAATAAAGAAAACTTTTGTAGGTTCATATCCGGTAGAGACTGGACAGACTGCATAGAGAATGACACAAATCCAGTTAATATATATTGTAGAGGTACACTTTACTAAACCATAGGAGTTGGGTACCGTCTGACGTGGCGGGTGAGTCGAGTCGTCGGACGTTCCTCAGGTTCCGGATAGGTGGCAGCACCGATCCGGGTCTGTGGGGACATCTGACGACGAACACCTGGGTCCGTATATAAAGCCCAGGGCTCAGCCGCTACGTCAGAGGCCCTTCTGGCCTCCACACTATGTAAACCACTGTCTTTTAATATTAGCTGCCTCTTTGATATCATTCGGCAGCCGTGAGTGTGCATTAAGTAATAAACCTAACCGTTGGCATACACTTGGAATACTGTCTTACTCTTTCTTTCCGAATCGTAAGACCCGAACCCCCCAGGTCCGTAAGGCCACAAACCCTTACACTGGTGCCATGACCAGTTAATTCTGGTGTATAGCCCGGACGTTATAACGTCCGAACGGCTAGTACATGGGTTAGACACCCTTAGGGAAGCTAACCCAGCAGGGCAATCACTTGCCCAAGAGAATGGAAATGGATCGCTAATGCTCCAAGCCCATTCGGACTCACAAGATGCAGAATCAGCATCCTGGAGAGATCCCGGACCCCACTATAATGATAGTGAAGAGAATCTGCCAGACTCTGTACGACGCGAACAGTCCATACAGAGACATAGTAACTTAATAGGCCAGCATTCAATTGTTGACGAATTATGTGATTCGATGTTCGAAGTCGGTGGTAGTACTAACCCAGAACATCCGGCACCAATGCGAAAAAGGGTAACATTCGGAGAACTACCTTATAGGTTACCCAGGCCCGAATTACCAATATTAGATTATAGCGCTATAGATGGCGACTTAACCTATGCGGTACCGGAAGGTGAAGAATTAAAACGACCGGATGTCCTGTTGTTGAATGAAACTTATGTAACTTTGAACGAGAATTTAAATACCTTGGTCAAAGCTAAGGATGAAGTATTGCATGAAAAACTTCAAATGGAAGAGGACCTAACTGGCATGCGAAAGGAATTCGAAGCCAGAAGGAGCGAGTACATGAAAGAACTCGAGAGTGAAGAACTAAAACTTCAATCTATGAGAGATTCATTCAATAAAGAATATGATAATAGGCACATTCGTATCCAAACATACATAGATACGAACGACCAACTAAACCTTGATAAGACAAAATTCGAATCCGAAATTCGCCATTATCAGGAGGAGTTGGATAAATTGAAACTTCAGTGCAGTAAACAAGCTGAAGACAATGAAACCATCCGGGTAGGCATCATAGCTTACAACAAACAACTGGAGGAGGATAGACAGAAACTCACGAATGAGCTACAGGAATTGCAGGCCACTGCAATAACTCTAGATAAATATGTAGAAGCAGCCCAGTTAACTATAGGTAATATAGACCCAGCTGTGGTATCTACAATGTTGGGAAAGACATCTAAAGATGCAACCCCAATTAGATACAACCCATTCGTTGATGATGGGGCTGACAAGAATGTGGTATCCGGAATCTATAAGAAACCGGATAATGCTGCAGTAAATGGAACCGCATCTAAACCAGTAGTTCCAATGCTGGATACGATAGGACCAGCACCACCCATACCAGATTTGAGTCACAAAATCAAAGCGACTCACGATGGTGCTACAGGGAATAATAATAATTCACCCGTGGCACAACCAAGAGCACCCGGACCAATGAGACATATGTTGACACCACCTTCATATTTCCCCCAACCCGGCCACAGTACACCAGCAGTACGAAGATTACCGAATCCACCCCCAGGTTCTGGTAATGGTCCTACTGATGGACGTTTTCCGAGACCAAATCCGCCACAAAACAATATCAACGGCGGTACGTACCAACCGAGAACATCTTCCTATGGATATAGAAATAATTATAATCCATCGGGAAGTGGCAATTATCAGAATGGTAATAGCTATAACCAGGGATGGAATCAAAATGATTCTTACCCTAGATATGCTTCTTCTGGAAACACCGGTCACAATAGTGGATACCCTGGTGGTTCATCTGGAGGCTATAATAATAATGGTCCACCAGGAGGAAACCCTCCAGGCGGCCCAGGAGGATCCGGATTCGGAGGATCAGGATCAGGAGGAGATGGCAGGAAACCTAACAGGAGAACTTCTATGCCTGCAGGGATGCAAACCATCTTTGATAGAAGCCAATGTATACAAAACCTTGGCATTGACTGCTACCGAAAGGGAGCAGACGGCATGGAAGTCATGAACTGGAGCATGCGAGAAGCAGATAGACTACGCGGATGTAATAATCCGGCACGTAGGCAGGCACGGATACCCCCTCCATATGATTCTAATGATCCATGGAAGGACAGGTATCAAGCTTTTGTTGACGAAGTCAATTGTAGTGGCTGGACAAAAGAAGAAGCTCTGCCATATTTGATTTGTTGGTTAAATAAAGGCGGAAAAGTAGCTCTCAACCAATGGAGAGCAGCTTACGGAATATATGGTACCTATGATCAATTGGTCGAATGTGCCGCATACCTTTTCGGATCAATCGTTAGAGAAGATCCGTGGGTAAGCTTTAAGAAGAGGACACAAAAACCTAAAGAATCACACAAAGTCTTTGGTTTGGAGCTACAGGACTTGCTTTCGAAAGCACGTCCAAATTGGGCTCATGATGATGATTGTTATCTACAAGAATTGTTTATACAATTCTACAGTGGATTGCGTGATCCGGATCACAAGCAAGTGGTCTGGGACTCTTGGAAAGATGACACTTCCTTCAGTGATCTGTTCATAGCAATCGATGGACATGACATGAAGAAACGTCTGGTAGGTCTCGGACCTAATCCAATAAGAGCAGCTCCATTCCAATACGGAGGTACACCTGCTCCGGTATACGATACTTCCCAATTAGCTCCGGTTGAATCGAATGAAGTTGATGAGAAAGATGAATATGTCTCCGATGAAAACGGAGATTATATTGGTTCAGTGCATGTAGCTGGAAAATATTACCGACAAAAGCGGTATAGGAAAGTACATTCGAGAGGGAGAGGAGGATCAGTTGCTGGTAAAACAGCTTCCGGATCAACTCAACCTGGCAGTGTAGCCTCTACGGCGAACCCAACTGTAGCAGCCACTGTTGCTCCGACTAACATGATGGAAACATTATTAGCCGGATTAACAGAAGCTCTAAAGAGACCGAGAGTTGACAAATCCCAGAGGAGATGTTTCAGATGCCAGAAACTGGGGCATTATGCTCCAGAATGTATGGCTGAAAAACCTGTCCCTCGTAGACAGGAGAGTGTCTCTGGAGTAAGTACAGAGGAAAACTAAGGAGGGGTCTCCCGAGGGGCAAAGAAGGGGATCCCAGTGACAAATCTTGCCATGATATCACCATCCGTGATGATAGTTCACATGAAGTAACAAGATCGCCTAACACCGAGGTGGTTGTAGACACCCGGAAGGTTAGGGAAGCTGATATAACAGGTGCTATGGGAGCACAGGGGAAACCCAATATCAGTAACGAGGCAGGCGGCTATTCGTTAGCCAAGGTCTGTGGTGCCCACCTGCCCCCGGGTCATCCTTGTCTGGAATTCTTAAAAGGATGTGGATTGACTCCTGGTGTGAAAAATGACGTTCCGATTGTCACGGACATGCCCTCTGTTCTAAACGGAAGGCGGTGGTATGTTTGCCTTACTGTTAACGGAAGGTCTGCCGAATTCCTTGTGGATACGGGAGCTAGCCACTCTTGTATCTCCAAGGGGTTCTACGACCTTATACCGGATGAACATGATACTCTCAAATCGGGAGGAAGTGCTCAGACGGCCGACGGCAGTACCTTGCAAACGTATGGTAGAACTTGTGTGAGACTACAGTTAGATGGTATACATGACTATGTCATGAGCGCCACCGTTGCGGATATAGCAGATGAGGGGATACTCGGGTTGGATTTCGCATCCCTGTATGGTGCTGTATTGGAACCCCAAACAGGAGTGTTGAGTGTGAGATACCCGTACCCCGTAAAGGTTAGATGTGCACTGAGACAAGTGAGCAGTATGGCTAGTGTGGCACACACTGTGCGAATCCCTCCGGGAGTAGCCTGTGATGTGCTTGTAAGAAGTGATCCTGCAATGCGTAACAAACCTGCAGTGATAGAACCGGATGTAGTTACTTTGTCAGGTATTGGATTAAATTCTGTAGACACGATAGTAGCGAATGCATCCTGGTCGGTAGTACCTGTCTCCAATACTGGAAACACTACTATCTACTTGAAAAAGGGACAAGTTTTTGGAAACGTGACCCTTTCGGAAACTGTAACGGATAGTAAGCTAAGCTTACAGAAGGTAACAGGAGATGATGAAATTTCGGAAGACTTACTTAAGTTGTATGAAGAAACTTCATTAGAAGATCCGGAACACCGGAAAGAGTTCTATGATATGCTCTGTCAGTATCATACTGCCTTTGCCAAACCTGGTGAAAAACTAGGTACGACAAATAAGGTATTACATAAAATAGATACTGGGGATGCCGAACCATTTAAGATACCGTATAGACGGTTACCCTTAGCAAAAAAGAGAGTAGCTGAGGATGAAATAAATAAGATGTTGGAACAGGATGTAATAGTCCCTTCCAATAGTCCATGGAGTAGTCCTGTGTGTATGGTAACAAAAAAAGACGGTACTATCCGTTTCTGCATAGACTACAGGAAGTTGAATGGAATAACGAAAAAGAATTCGTATCCATTACTGAGAATAGATGAAACCATTGACTCCTTAGGAGGAAACAGTTGGTTTTGTACCCTAGACTTGCAATCAGGCTATTGGCAAGTGGGAATGAACCCTTCAGATATGGAGAAAACTGCATTTTCAAGTCATATTGGATTATTCCAATATAATGTAATGCCGTTTGGATTGTGCAATGCACCTGCAACATTTGAAGCAATGATGGAAACAATTCTAAGTGATTTATTGTGGAAAAGATGTCTTGTATACCTAGACGATGTCATTGTCTTCGGGAAAAAACATTCGAAGAATGTTCTAATAACCTAAAAATGGTACTAGAACGTATTATTTCAAATGGTCTCAAATTGAAACCTAAGAAATGCCACATGTTTAGAAAGTCCATAAATTATTTGGGCCGCATCATCAGTGATGAAGGAATAAAGGCTGATCCGGAAAAAATCGAATCAGTTACGAATTGGAATAGACCTAAAACACCCAAAGAAGTGAGGTCCTTTTTAGGATTCTGTTCCTATTACAGGGAATTTATTCCGAATTATTCTAGAGTCAGTTACCCATTACAAGCAATAGCTAACTGGACTCCAGGAAGTACCAAGGAAAAATTTCCTTGGACGCATGAACAGGAAACCGCTTTCCAAAAGCTAAAAGACCTGTTCACGAGTACTCCCGTATTGCAATATCCGAATGAGACGGATCATTTCATACTGGATACTGATGCTAGTAATGATAGCATTGGTGCAGCTCTCTCGCAAGTCCAAAATGGGAGAGAAGTGCCAATTGCCTTTGCCAGCAATACACTGAGCAAGACCCAGCGCAATTACTGCACAACCAAAAGAGAGTTGTTAGCAGTAGTCGTATATACCAAGAAGTTCAAACATTTTCTATGGGGAACGAACTTTACTTTGCGTACGGATCATTCCTCTTTAAGGTGGCTACTGAACTTCCGAGATGCTGAAGGCATGTTAGGCCGATGGCTAGCCCATTTATCCGAATATGGGCTTGAACATCAACAGATTCAGCATAGACCCGGAGTTAAGCATTTAAATGCTGATGCTTTGTCTCGAATACCAATCCGGAAATGTGATAATCCGGATTGTACTGATTGTGGAGCTCATAAGGCAGTGTTAGCAGGGATTCGAAGACCATTCGTACCCCTAGTTGCCAGTATACTGGATTGGTCTATGGATCACATACGACATTTCCAGGAAGCTGACTCGATAACTGCACAGCTACTGCAATTAGTACCAAAGGGTATACGTCCAGTTAGACCAGAGGTCTCTCTGGAAAATCGAGAAATGAGAAGGTTTCTTGCTCAATGGACCGAGCTTGAAGTCCGGAAAGGCGTGTTATACCGTTGGAAGCCATGTAATAATGGTGGTAGAATCATGCAAGTGGTGATACCACATGCCATGAGACATGACATTATGTACTTCTGTCATGGACATCGGAGCAGTGGTCATTTCGGAAGGAAACGCTCGCTAGCACGACTTTCCAAGAAATACTATTGGCCTGGCATGACACGGGACTTGCAAAGATGGGTAACCACCTGTCCGGATTGTTGTAAAAACAAACCCGGACCCGGGATGGGCAAACTTCCCCTATCCCAAGAACTTTTCGGAGTTAGATTCGCAAGAATCGGGGTAGATATTATTAGTGGATTTAATACAACCGCTAATGATAATACCTGTATGATGGTAGTGTGTGATTATTATACGAAATACACTAAAGTATTTCCACTACCGGACCACAAAGCAATTACTTGTGCCGAAGCTTTTGTAAAAGGTTGGGTACTAAGCTTCGGTGTACCATTAATGCTACACAGTGACCAAGGCAGAGAATTCGAATCAAATCTCTGGCAGGGTATGTGCGAGTACTTGGCTATTTGCAAGACTAGAACCAATCCGTATAGACCACAAAGCGACGGATTGGTGGAAAGGTTCAATAGAACCCTCATCCAAGTCCTAAAGTCACTCGTTAATGAACATATGGATGACTGGGATGAGCAATGTCATTTTGTGACACATGCTTATAATAGTACAGTACATTCAAGTACAAATTGTTCTCCGAACCTTTTAGTATTCGGAGAAGATTTGATAATGCCTGCTGACCTAGTTTTTGGAGTCGTAGGAATGGACCCTGAACTACCTTGCCATGTAGTTTTTGTGGAATGTTTAAGAGACAGATTTAGAAAAGCATATGAGTCTGTCCGAATTGATTTGGAGAAAAGTGCCAAATGGCAGAAAGTAGGATACGATACCGATCTAAAACATCGGAAATTCCAATCCGGAGACAGAGTCCTTAGATTACATGAACCACTTAGACACATAAAATTAGCGTCTAATTGGGACGGTCCCTTTACTATAACACAAATTATCAGTGATTGTACCGTAATTATTAAATCTGACCTTGGTCGACTCTATAAGTCAAATGTGGCTAGATTAAGGAGATGGTCTGGGAGGGAGACCTCCACAGAAATGTATGGTGAAGGTTCCGAAAGGATCCTGAATCAGAATCGCATAATAGACCAGGTAAAGAACACTACAGTGAAGCGTGGTCAGGGTAGACCCAAAAAGTGTTCCGAATCAGTGACACCCACGCCAACACCGATTAAGCGTGGGGGAGTTAAAAAAGTCTCGGCAGGTGAAGACAAAAAGAAGAGGAAAGGTGTTTCTAAGGCTAAGAAGCACCTAGAGAAAGCTCTTCAGACTGTCAGGTCCGATAAAGAACTATCCGAGAAGGGGAGATACGTTCGCCGCAGCCCCCGAATTGCCCAGAGGACTGCAGTGACCTAACCTGTATACACAACGAGTGTAATGTTTACATTTAGAGGAACGGATGACAACTGACCCTAAAGGCTTATTTGTCGCCCCCGCATGATGTACCAATGGGTAGTGGACGGATAATCCGGTGGATTTGCTTAAGCTTTCCATAATCTCCACTTAAATCCCCAGTCGAGTCATCGGGGTGAGCGATAATTACCTAAAAACAATCAGTTTGTTGATGTACCGCCTGTAGCACGTGCGTTTCCGCATGACGTCACCGTGTCCAGTCTCGGCTGACCTCTCGTGACCTCGCGGACCGCGGGGAAATGACGTCACGAAAGCTGGCCTGTCGCCATATTTGTTTTCGGTAACGTCCAAGACGGTCGAGCTCGCTCCCTTCTTGGATTTTACCGGCTAAGCAAACCCCCCGCTGCTCCTCCAGAGTCTGTCTCCTGGTAGACAGACTCCGTTTGTGCCGGCCCCGGCGCCGTAAAAGCCGGAAAAAGGAGTAGTTTACTCCCGTGGTCGATTCCCCAGTCATGGCTGAGGAATCCGTAGCTGCAGCCAAGCTATCCGGTGACCCGGATAAGCTGACTCCGTCCGCAGAAGCTTTTCCGGAAGCTTTGTCGCCTGTTACACAGGAAGAGAGCGAGATGATGGACGTGGAGGAACCCACGGATCGCTCGTTCGAGGAGAAGCTGGCTTCATTCTCACTCAATGAGCCAGAGAAACTGCTATCTCCACTCCCAGCAGAGGGATCCGGAGCGACTGCGAGTGCTGAACCCGCAGCGACAGAGTCCGAAACTACCCAAGTTGACGGACAGAAGGATGAGTGGAAGCCAGCAGTGGCGGAGCCTTTTCCAGCTAGTTATGATGGTCGCTACCTGTATGTCCACCCGGAACTGCAGGCACAAGTGACCTACGCGGACGGGACACCAGTCAGGATGGACCCGAAAGTCAGGATAGCTATCGAGGGCGTCATGGCTCCCGAACAGCTGACCAGGATGCCTCCCGAGTGGCTTCGAGACTGGCCGTGGTTCCAACGGGGACTTATGGTGGACGCCGGTTTCCGTGAAACCGTGTACGCAGCTAACCGAGCCTTCGAGCTCGGAGCGTATCCGAAGCCTGACAAGTCCCTGTGGAACGTCAAGGCTACGAACATTAACTGGGTAGGCTGTGTCTGGGATACCGATGGCCAGACCTACCCACGCCCTAGTGCTGTCCGGACGCCGTGCCGGACCACTAAGGAATTCCGGGAGGCCGCTGCTAACTTCGAGCAGTGGGACGACGGTTACTACATAACCGAACAGGAATTGGTGGATGTCCAGAACAATTCACTAATCGGATTGGACCGAGCTGCAGCCCTTCGGACGGTTATTGTCCGCCGCATGACTGCCGAACAGGAGGCACAGGAAGAGGCTAAGAGGGCCGCGGAAGCACCCGCACCTCCTATCCCCGACCTGAAGCTTGCCACCAGAAGCTCCGCCAGTGCTACATCAGCTACCGGCAGCACTACTACTCCAGTAGAAGCCACGACCTCCAGCACATCCGGAACCCAGGAACCGGAGGAAGACTGGAAGGTCAGTAAGAACCGACGATCCGCTGCTCGGAAGCTCAAGAATCTCCCGGATTCTGCGAGAGCCGAGCCGAAACCCAGCACCTCAACCACTGGTAGTACTGCCATGGAGGTTGAGTCGTCTGACGAGGAGTCGGTGCACGAATCCTCGGTTGAGTATGATGAGAAGGCCACTCCATCAACTCAAACCGAGGCCGAACGTTGGGCTAACGCCAAATCCGGATTCAAAACCCGGATCCCGACGTGTTTCTCCGACTGTGCGTACGGAGTTAAGAAGGACGGCTCTACCCTCTATGCCTGTCCAGACTCAATCAATAAGAACGATGAGTCGGATGATGAAGATTGGATGCGCCTTTCGGACGAGGACCCCAATCCGAGCAAAGCCTATCGAAAGATGTGGCTTATGCTAAACCACACCGAAGGGTATTACACTTATACCCAGAGGAGGAAGCTGCGTTGGGCTTTAGAGAAGTGGTACGGTGACGATCAAAAGTCCTGTCCCTTCTCTATCTGCCAGGATGCGAGTGATGTCTCGATCCGGACCTGGAGTACTCCAGCCCGGTTCCAAAGGCATCTGGTAGAGGCCCACTTCCACCATCACCCGGTTTACATTTGTGATCCGAGTTATGGTAAGAAGGGCAAGAAGTGTACTACGAAGGTGCAATACAACCGACGTAGTGATCTGGCTAGACACCAGAAGAAATGCCACGCAGAAGGTTTGGACGGGGCCCGGAAGCGCATCATGGAGCTTCATCAGGAACTCATGAAGGAGTTCGATAGCCTGAGCGAGGATGCTTGGTCTAAGATCTGACCAGGGGACCAAGTCCTCTGCGAAGTTCCGAAGACCAAGGATTCGAAACTCCGAGCAAAGATAGTCCTGACTCCTGGGAAGGGTAAACTGGACATGCACGAGTCTCTCTGGCAGAAATGCGAGGAATCCGGAAAGGATGCAAAGAGAGCTCGTGAAAGGAGCAGGAGAGACCAGAACCGTGGCGGCAACGGTAATGGTCAGAGCACGACAAAACCAAAGGTCAGAGCAGAGGACCGTTCCAGGTCCCCTCTGACAAGGCACCCCGCAGAACAGGCTCAGGGCACTCCGGTGTTCAAGAAGCCTGAACCTGCCGGATACGCTGGAGCCGTATCTAAACCTGGGAAAGTGAGTTCTCGAAACTTTCCGTCCTTAAACCAGGGACCTGGACCTGAGAGCCAGACCTTGGTAGTAGGAAAGGATGGTCGCCTTATGCCAAAGAAGACCACCGCATCTGCTGCCGCCGGATCTGCATCCGCTCCAGCCGCCCCACCAGTTACCTTTACCCAGGAGCAGTTAAACATGTACCTGCAAATGGGACTGAAACAGAATGTACCACCTGCCTTCTGTGTACCAACGACAGGTGTGTCCGGGAGTCCTAAACCCGGAAGTGGTCCACAGGCCGCCTCGACTCCTCCCAAGGCTGTCGCGGCACCTGAGAAACCGAAGGACGCCATTACCATTAAAACTGGTAATGCGGAAGTTTGGTTTGAGAAGTCTCGCCAAGGGGAGGCAGATGTCCAGAAGGCCATCTACACCCATTGGGAGAAGACCGTTCGGGAGAAAGCGATCGAGTTTCATCAGGGTCTCCTAAACGAAACTCTGTTGTGTATGAAACAGGTGGGCGACGCTGAAAAGCAACGTCTCGAGACTCTCATCCGGGACGATGTAAAGGCCCAGGAGGAGGCTGCCTCAGCTGCTCAAGAAAAAGCAGCTATGGATGTACACGTGTTGGAAAAGCGTGTAAAGGAGGAGATCACTCGGAACACCAACCTGAACACTAAGTTCATGAGGGTGTTCGGAGTCGACTTGGACGAGTGGGACGGCACTCCCGAGTCGGCTTTAGCTCTTCTGAAGAAGAAGCATGCTAAGAAATCCGTTTAAAGCATGCTAGGGTTATTTCTTCCATAATTTTTTTTTTCCAACACCAAATGACCAGATATAGTCTTTGCGGAACCCTAAAGGTCTGCGAATGCTTTTACTAGTGCATGAACACCTATGCTATGTGTTCCGGGTTCCTTTGACCAGTCTATTATTCAGGTTGTATAACATTTATTACACCCTGAATAGCCTATTCGGATTTATAATTTCATCCATGAACAATCCGATAGTAGACTTGCTGCTGTGAGACGAATCCGGATGCCAGTTCCAGACTCCTGCTGTTACCCGTGCTAACCAATTACTAGGATGGACTTTACGATTTACCTCTACAACTCATCTGTACTGCCGAATGGACTTATATCTCTACTACTATTACTTCCGGATCAACCTATATCGGACTATTATTTTACTTATGTCAACTAAAACTTAAAAAGGATTACGTTCTCTACACAGTTGACACATCCGGACTAATATTCTACAAATCTACACCATTCGGATATACTATAAACTTTAGCACTACTAGAGGATTGTGGGTAGCTGCCCCAAATCAACTACCGTGTTCACTCAATATAAGGAAACTATAAACTTTAGCACGTCCATCCCGTGGTTAGCTGACCACACCTACCTACTAGTACCCGGAGGATACAGCAGAAGACTCCAGCAGCATTTATAATTCCTGTATATTGTATATAATGTCATATTTCTATTTTTCTATAATATTATATGTATGTACATATCCACTAGATACATATTATAATACGGGTACATAGACATTTCCTGATACGGATCTCTAATCACTATTAGTATTTATATTATAAGATCCGTTAAACTTCACCAGATAACACATATTATTGTCCTGCGAGACAAAATATATAATAAGTATAATGATCTGGTGCTATAAAGGTTATTAGGTACACGGTGATAATATATTATTATATTCATTACCACACCGTGATGTTTTTTTTTCAAGTGTATGTTATAAATAATCATATTCGTACTACTCACGGAATCCTTAACGGATTCGTATAATATTAATATACGACATGTCATTAGATAGTGATGTTACTATAACAGTCTTCTTTAAGACTACATATTCAAATGTGTTGTCAATGACTACAAACACACATACGGATGTTATTTTGTGATATGTTTTATTATCGACAGTTCCGTTACATATAGCTGTCATCATCACATGTATACGATTCATATTACTTGTCTTATTAATTATACCTGAAATATAATACAATATTATGTGGTATAATAATTAAATAGACAGTTCCGTTTCACATAACTGTCTCTTCTTCAAGTAATTCGTATAATATTTCAACATCCTAATCGTTATATGTAACTAAATTTCACTATCGAATATATATATATGACATCTGGTTCACAATTTATTTAGTGTTAATGTTATACCTATGGTTGTACCTCTATTACTAAAGGTTTAGACATGTAGAAATGTTATCCTAGTAATATTATATGTATAACACCCTCCTAAATGTCTGGGGGAGTGGTGTAGAGGTACACTTTACTAAACCATAGGAGTTGGGTACCGTCTGACGTGGCGGGTGAGTCGAGTCGTCGGACGTTCCTCAGGTTCCGGATAGGTGGCAGCACCGATCCGGGTCTGTGGGGACATCTGACGACGAACACCTGGGTCCGTATATAAAGCCCAGGGCTCAGCCGCTACGTCAGAGGCCCTTCTGGCCTCCACACTATGTAAACCACTGTCTTTTAATATTAGCTGCCTCTTTGATATCATTCGGCAGCCGTGAGTGTGCATTAAGTAATAAACCTAACCGTTGGCATACACTTGGAATACTGTCTTACTCTTTCTTTCCGAATCGTAAGACCCGAACCCCCCAGGTCCGTAAGGCCACAAACCCTTACAATATGAAAAAGTATTCAATTGTATTAAGTCATACCTGGATGAATATCACCCTGTAATAGAATTTAAAGTACGAGAGAATGACATATTCTTTGATGAAAGGGTTGGCAGAATGATCTCCAAAAAAAAAAAGACTTTTTAGAAGGGCCAAACGCTGTATCACTGGTTATAGAAATGAATTGTTGGACCGGGTAAAGGTACTAAAAAGGGCTATAAACCAACGCCTGGTATATAAGAAGCGTACTATTATGCTACAACTACTCAATAAATATAGAAAGGACCCAAAAAGTTTTTGGAAAATATTAAAGCTGGTATGGCAAGGCAAGGCAGTGACCCCGACAATGAACCTAGTGGATAAAGATGGAAATGTGGTACCAATGGGTCAACTTGCAAATTATGTAAACGATTTTTATATTAATATTGGTAGTGACCTTGCCAGGGCATTTACTATCCAGCCCTATCCTGATTTAGTACCTCAGAGTGAGAACATTATGACACTGAGAAATTGTACTATCGATATATGTACTGACGTATTAAAATCCATAGATTGGAGTAAGAATTCTTGTATTACAAATATACCTTGTAATATGGTAAAGGAATGTCTTTTAATGAAACCTGAGTTACTTGAAAATTTTATAAATAGATCAATTACTGAGGCTAAATTCCCAGACTTGTTGAAAATAGGTTATGTGGTACCATTACCCAAGGATGGGTTACTAAGTGATGTATCTAATTGGAGACCGATCACTATGACTAATGTTTTCTCAAAACTTATTGAGAAGTGTATACACAGACAGCTAATGAATTTCATCATAGAAAATAATATAATAAGTAGAAACCAATATGGGTTCATCCCTGGTAAATCTACTGTTGATGCAACTTTTGGACTAATTCAATATTTGTTTGAAGCTAGGAATCGGAATGAATACTCTGTTATCCTGTTCTTGGATTTAAAAATGGCATTTAATACTGTAAATTTAAATATAATGTTAAAGAAATTGAAATATATAAATTGTGATGATATGTGTCTGAAATGGTTTGAAAGCTTTCTATGTAATAGACTCCAATCAACAAGGGTTAATAACAAATTTTCTGACACAAAAGTTATGGAGCTCAGGGCACAGTTCTGGGACCATTGATGTTTAATTTGTATTTAAATTCTATTGTGTCAGTTATTGAACACTGTCAATATTTTCTGTATGCCGATGATGTAGCATTGGTAGTAAATGGGACCGATGTTGAAATAATGACAAGTTTGTTACAGTCCGATGTTGATAGAATAGGTGAATGGTGTAAGACAAACATACTTACAGTTAATGTCAATAAGACCAAATTATTATGGTGTCATTCACCAAGACAGCGTATTAACCCTATGGATATCTTTATGCAGGGTACTAAATTAGCTGTTGTACAGAGTTTTTCATACCTCGGTGTCTTAATAGATAGTGGTTTAACTTTTAAATCACATTGCAAAAAAGTAGACAAGATGGGTACAACTAAGCTGAAACAATTGAGAAATATAGTAAAGTATACTGATAGAGAAAATTCCCTGCGTATCTACAAACAAATGATTGTACCAACCTTAGAATATTGCAGTTATATACTAGATAGTGGACCTAAGACCATTGTAGACCATATTGATATAATCCAAAATCACTGCCTTAGGGCTTGTCTAAAAGTAAGAAATGCCCAGGATATGCATGTAGCTGATTTACTACAACAGTGTAAGGTGGACACTCTAGAGATAAGGAGAAGAAAGTCCTTGACATGCTTGATGTATAAATATGCACAAGATATTGATCATATACTGGTACCTCCTAGGTTATTAAGAGGACATGACAAAAAGAAGATAAAGGTGAATAGGCCAGTCTATGAATCATACAGAGTTAGTCCATTATATAGAGGTAATCGTCTTTGGGAAACACTGACGAGTGATGTACAACAGAAGGACACTCTAAACAACTTCAGAGCATGTTTAAAAGGAGATGTACTAAATACCTTGGGCAATGTCTGATTTATAGGAACTCTATATATGACTAGTGAAATTTCATATGATAGTTTCATGGAAACTACCTGAACTTCAATTATGACTCAAATGAACCTGTGTATAACTATTGTACTAATTATCCCATATGGCGACTTGTTGTAATAACTTATGTCAAAGTGTTTCGAGAAGCCAATAAACAGTGTTGAAACTTCAAACTATACATACCTTTATTAAAGTATAGAAAAGTAATTTTTGATGAATTTCAGATCTGATTGGAGGTCTATGCCTCCATTTTCCCTATCCCATTATTATATCAATCTAATTTGGGATGCTAAGTTTTAGCTTTTTGTTCAATTCATTATGAATTCTTGGCAAATTTGGGGGGCCCAGACATACTCAGGCCCCAGCTCCTTTATGATCGGGGGGGGGGGGGAGCAGCCCCCCCCCCGGCCCCCTGACTTTTTTTTTCATGTTGTACAGAAGTGTTCAAGAAAAGTGTCGTGCGAGAAGTTACATTTTCAGCAGTACTGTAGTCACTTTGGCCAGTACCTTTTGTGGTTTGGCACTGCATTGTGCAAGTGTAGTGTGTGCCTTTTCATCTAGATATTGATTATTGTTTCCTTCAGCGGCTAGCAGCAGTACCTTTTTACAACCTAGAACCCTACTTGAAATGAGGGCCAGGAGCAGTGGCCACAGCAAGGCACAATCAATTCTCTAAATTAGACATGTGGCTTTTCACTCTAATGGGGCATGTGCAAGTTGCAGGATGAAAAATTACAAACTAAAATCACTCACTATATAGCCAATATTATGTAGCTATATGGATGAATCATGATAATACAGAAATGTAGGTTTTATGCAGCATAAAATAACGGTTTTTCCAGATCCATAATATTCCCAGGTTAGGCCTACTTTTGCTAGGCAATGCACTCTGAGTGATGCAGTTTGCATTTTTGCCCATTCAAGCATTAGCACACTTAATTGATGGGGCCATTTCTATCTATCCCCTAAGTCCTCTATATCTCCATGTTTATCACTGAGAACAAAGAGACCTGTTATCAGATAAAGGTGTTACTTACTATCCATTTAGGGGCAACACATGATTCCTTAAGGTTTATGTCCATTTGTCTCAATGACCAATATATATTGCCCACTCCTAAGGTGCAGTACCCGTCCCATGGGTTATATAAGGCATGATGCATGAATACATGAAGCCACAGTGAGTAAACCCCTTTGGGATACAGTCGTGTATGATAACAACACTGAAAAAAAAGTCTTGCTCACTTGAGGCTGGATCAAGACTCAGGCAATATCGCCATAATGAGTATGATTTGAGACACAGCCTGATCATTGGAAGATAATCTGGCAGACCCATAGTATCACCCCAACATCAGAATCAGGATCTGCTAGAGTATCACCGCAGGATCAAGCTGAGTCTCAAACCATACTCATTTTGGCGACATTTCCTGAGTCTAGATCCAGCCTCCCATGAGTAAGAATTCTTTCATTGCATTAACCCGCTATGTTGATCACAAAGTGCTAGGCCATTGAGTCCACTCCCATTTTTACCTTAGGTACATCCCAATTGCTGATAACCACTAAGTACTTACACCTTTAGACTTTAGACTGCTCTGTGGCTCTCATCATACTAAGGGTCCATAATAGATGCAGATCATTAATACAATATTTACTACATAATTTTATAACCATACAGACGTCCTTTTGTGATCCTAGGAAGTTAATGATTCTAAGGAGGGTTAGGAAAATCAAGCCCATATTAGTATCAGGAAAATTATAAGTTTATAAGGAAGGGTGGACTTTCAGTTTGCTGAGGAAAGACAGAGATAAGGCATGTACCTGCCAGCTGGTGGGAACAATCACCTGAGTGATGTCCCTTGTCATTCACCAGTTGGTACACGGGGAGGCTGGACCTGTGGATGCTACCCTGCAGGTGATACAAACATATCAGTGAGATATTGTAACAGACATTAACAATGGCAGAGCAGGAGATGGAGGAGAAGGTACCCTGGGATGTAGATACTGTGTATAGGAAGATTAATGCTAAAGGGAGGTGGCAGATTGGTGTATACATGCTACATTGTGTTATGTATACAACATTGGCCTTCCATTACTTGGTGTTTGTCTTTCAAGGTAGGTTTCTTTTGTATTTATCTTTATCAATAGGCATCTCACTTTTTACCATATATATTGTAGATAAGATGTTATACCTGAGTGATACAGTATATACAAACAAACTTTAATTCCTTTTGTGTGAGGTAACTTTTAGATGCAGTGCAATAATCAAACACTGTTAGTAAACTGTAGAGTAACTGACCACTTTGACTCCATCATATATTGCTGAAAATGGTTTGCTGTATTTTTGATCGGCCCAAAGGGGGTGTTTGAAGAAAAAGATTGTAAAAACGCTTAACAATTACAACTCCAATTCCCCGTTCTGTCTTTCTCATACGCTGTTTTTTAACAGATTTCAAATCACAAAAATCTCATAATTCAAAGAAAGGAAACAATTCATTAACAAGCTACTGTTACAGTGGATACACCTTCCCACCACTGTAAGCTCCCAGAGAATGCTACAAAGAATGAGACGATCCCCCAGGTGTGGGAGGATGGGGCGTGGGTGGACGACAGGTGTCATGTCTACGTGAACCGCAGCATCAGTAACGCCACAGTGAAATGCACAGAGTGGCAGTTTGATCCAAACTCAGGATACATTTCTACCATTGTCACTGATGTAAGTTTGATCCTAAGACAGGATACATTTCTACCATTGTCACTGATGTAAGTTTGATCCTAAATCAGGATACATTTCTACCATTGTCACTGATGTAAGTTTGATCCTAAATCAGGATACATTTCTACCATTGTCACTGATGTAAGTTTGATCTTAAAACAGGATACATTTCTACCATTGTCACTGATGTAAGTTTGATGCTAAATCAGGATACATTTCTCCTCTTGTCACTGATGTAAGTTTGATCCTAAATCAGGATGCATTTCTACCATTGTCAGTGATGTAAGTTTGATCTTAAATCAGGATACATTTCTACCATTGTCACTGATGTAAGTTTGATCTTAAATCAGGATACATTTCTACCGTTGTCACTGATGTAAGTTTGATCTTAAATCAGGATACATTTCTACCATTGTCAGTGATGTAAGTTTGATCTTAAATCAGGATACATTTCTCCTCTTGTCACTGATGTAAGTTTGATCCTAAATCAGGATGCATTTCTACCATTGTCAGTGATGTAAGTTTGATGCTAAATCATGGATACATTTCTCCTCTTGTCACTGATGTAAGTTTGATCCTAAATCAGGATGCATTTCTACCATTGTCAGTGATGTAAGTTTGATCCTAAATCAGGATACATTTCTACCATTGTCACTGATGTAAGTTTGATCTTAAGACAGGATACATTTCTACCATTGTCAGTGATGTAAGTTTGATCCTAAGACAGGATACATTTCTACCATTGTCACTGATGTAAGTTTGATCCTAAATCAGGATGCATTTCTTCTTTTGTCACTGATGTAAGTTTGATACTAACACAGGATACATTTCTACTGATGTAAGTTTGATATGGAGTGATTTGTTCCCCACCAATTGGTTATGAAATAATCCTAAAAGCTTGACATGCATAGTTTCATCTGAAATACGCTGCATACATTGACCTGATTGTACTTGTTATGCGTTAACGGGGAATACCAATAAACTGAATTCCAACTGATCAATCCTGATCTAACATTTTCTTTTAAGAAGTCAAATATACTTCTGTAGGAACATTATTAGATGGGTTTCATGCCCTTTGTAGGATTGTACCCAATACAAGGCACACAGGACCTTCTATTGGTTCTGACATCATGATACTCTGACTCTGATATCACGATACTGCTTAAGTTCCCTATGTGAATTACCTTCACCTTCCATCTACAGGTCACAGTTAAACAGAAGCAGATATGGAAAAATCATATCTATTATATAGGGAGCAGAGCCATTGCTAGTACCAAACAAATTAGCTAGGTGGCTCATGTAGTCGGGGGCTAGATTAGCAGTTGGCCTCTTTGTACAGTTTAATTTGGTTGGCCCTTCCTAATAGTCTATATAAAGCTATATTCTAAAAATATATACCTTTGGATAGCAAATACTTTAAACTTAAACAATATAAGCTTTGTTTAGACATAGTTCTTCAAAAACAGAAGAAAATAAACCTCAGAATTTTTCTAAGGGGGCACATATAATCCTAGCTGAGTAAAACCAAACCATTGTCTCCCTATCAGCCTAATCCCCTCCATTCACACCTAAAACAATGGACAGGTACTTAAGGTGATTAAGATAGAGGCAGGGGCAGCTTATCAGTCTTATAAATTCCCATTGTTTTCTGTGGGTGGAGGGGAAGATAAGAGATTACCCACAATCCTCTGCCAGATCCAAGATGGCCGTCGGAGGTCAGTTACATGACTGATTTCAAGATGGCCACCTCCATAAAGGAATGGCTCTGTTCCCTATATGTTGATCCTTTAAAGCCCCCACGAGGCCTGTGGGATTTAGTCCTATCGTGATGTATCAATTGATCCAGTGTTGAGGATCTGCATTAGAGGATCATGCCAGCAGTGTATCGTTAGCATGATGCCGACATCAACCAGACAGAGTTGCCATGATGCAAGAATGCATGTCTGGGGATCAGAGCTCACTGGGTTGCAGCCATACATTACCATGACAAATACAGTACATGAGAGGGTTAGGAGATATGTAAATATTGATAAGAGGCTAATTCATATATGGTGCTATCAATGCCTCTATATTGGCTCAGTGCTTCAGACTTGACTTTTGAACCACTCAGATTTTGGACATTGGTCGTCTGAGTAATGTAATTCTAATTGACCCGATGCTGGGGTCATTCTTTCATAATTCTGTATTTGGAATGATGGGCCGTACCTAGAAGTGATAATGTAAATGTCAACTGATGTATAGCATACACCTAGCATTTTTGTATGAGAAAGTATCTAGAGCCACTGAATATTTAGAGAAAAAGCCCAAACAATTTGAATTTCGAGATGGCGGTATGTATGAATCATGTATATTAATGTTGACAGATGAAAAACAAGGGATGAAGGAAGATTAAGTCAATCAGATGGATGAAGGAGTGATATGAAATATCAGTGCTTATTTCAATGATAATGGCTGATGATAGCCTCCTCGAAATTGTCAGGACATGTTTCGGTGATGGTAATAATGCTTGTTTTTATATGGTCTTTTCAGTTCGATCTGGTCTGTGGTAAGAACATTTTGGTGGAAATCTCAATTATGATTTCTAACCTGGTGCTGGCCGTATGTCAAGTGTTTGCCACCAAACTGGCTGATGTCTACGGCCGGAAGCCTGTCTTCCTGGCCGCTTGCGCACTAAGGATGCTGTTTGGGGTCGGCAAGGCCTTCGCACCCAACATGATCATTTACATGATCATGGACGCCCTTATTCACTTTGCTATGACGGTGAGGCGTTCATTTTTGAAATTATGTTTTGTTATACATTATGATAATTCTTTAAATATTTGTTTTGGTTAACAACAAGTATAGATGGGAAACTGAAAAAAATTCCATACCATATGGGTTGATATAACTAGTGAAAAGACAATTGCTTAGATCATAAATAGCAATGTTTGATCCAGGATGTGATATTGTTCATCTCCTCTTTTTTTTTAAAAATCAATTTTGGTTGTGAATGTGCACATTGTCAGTTTGAAAAACTTCAAATCAATGTATTATCTCCATCTACAGTATAGCTATCTGGTATTGAATACAGCAGGGAAAACATTCTCAAATCTCCCGTAGTCCATATACATGTAAATAATTGCATGTGACACAAAGATATAATACTCCCTCAAAATATCATAGACACATCTTCATGTGAATGTGTATAACCTTTCAGGGCTTTACGGCCACCCTACTGGTGATGTCCATGGAGCTGTTCCCCACTGAGTACCGCTCCATGGCAGGTACCTCCTTGGAGTTCTTCTGGTTCCTGGGCCTCATGTTCACGTCCCTGGTTGTCTACTGTTTCCGCAGCTGGAGGGTCCTCCAGCTGGTCATCTATGCACCTCTCATCATAGGTGTGGCCTACTACTGGTGAATGAGTTAACCCCTTCAACCAGTAAAGACTCACGATGCATTAATGCATTATGCTCATTGATATCAGTGATCTTGATGGGCAGCTCTGAAAGGCATTTCTCAAGATGGTATGACTGAAAACAGCTACTACAATTTTATAACCCTCAAAATTAAAGTGGGTGATCGTAGGCAATGCACTCTGACTGCTCTGTACGATCAGCATTTAACACAGTAATTACATAGGGTTTGGCAGGGTAGTTGTACTAGTGTAGTTATTAGTGACAACTTAGATGCAGGGCTATGATAGCATCACAGTGAGTGATTCCACTACGATTTGACAGGGGTCTAGTCGTACCATCTTGAGAAATGCCTTCCAATTGAGGATGCCATCCATTCACCATGCTGACTCGATGGACACACTCCCGGCAGGTTGATATGTACTAACGACGTTCTGGTGACCAGAATCGCTAGGTATAAATCCATGACGACCTATGGGTATTATACGTCAATGCAGTTAGGTTAAAGGTCATAGAATACTCTAGGGACTTATATGTCCATTTGATTCTGAGGATAAATGCATGGAGCCCTAATGTATACCCTGCCAGGATTTTATATTCACAAAAAGAATATTATTGGAATACCCTATCTTCACTATATAGTCCACCTAAGCCATAGACCAGTGCTGTACTTGAAAATTATTTTTGTTCCATTTTAATCCTTGATAATGTGAATTATGTACGAGATGGAGGGCAATATTAAGACAATGTCTCTAATATAGTATCCTTTATTAAAATTAATTCTATTCACAGGCTTATAGACGAGTCAGTTCCCTGGCTGATGGCCCGGAAGCAGTATACTAAGGCTGAGAACATCATCAGAAGAGGGGCCAGGTTCAATAAAGTCCCTGTCACTGATGACCTATTCCAAGAGGCAAAGCCAATCACTAGTTCCTCTAACCATGAGACTAAGACTAAGCCAAGCATCAGTTTCCCGACCAGTGAGAAGGGGAATGACATCTCAGGTAGCACAAACAGTGTCAAGAAGAGAACTGGGAATGGATTCTTTGGTAGTAACACCAGCCTCAGCAGTGTCACAGAAGCTTTAGGTATGTTAATTAAATTCTCATTTTCCTGTCTTTAGATTTTCTTTACAATGAAGGTATTAATAGGATTATAATGATATAATATTTGTAGCGTATTATAAGGTACATAAATGTTCCTCACAGGGATTACATAGTACATAAGAATTTCTTTAGCTGTGTAAAGTAACTCTCAGTCCACACTTTAAAAATTAACCGTTGAATCTACCAGGGATCCTTGTAAAACTGAACAGTGAACCACCATACTTATGTAGCAGGGAGCCAGTGTAGTATTAAGAGGAAGCCCCAGGTGGCAGTATGGTGGTACAAGGAATCTCTGAAAATAACAACATCTCTGGGAAAGTAACAACAAATCTCTGGCTACTTTGGGACAAGGATTCCAGCATTATTTCGATGACAACTGTGTTCTTACAGTGCAGGCACAAGATAAAGATCTGAGTCTGAGGTTTTCAGTGCTATGGTATTCAAGAATAATTTGATCAACTCTGTGTCAATGTTATTTTTTCTTCTTCTCTCTGTACCTTCTCTACCAGGCAGAAGTGTGCATGGCAGTGGACCATTGTATATAAAAGTACAGAACGGTATAACTAACTACGTAGACAAGAAGGAAAATAATGATGTCAAGTACGACGAGCAGGTGTCAGCTTTCAGTGTCTTCAAGTCAAGGAGAATGCTTGTCATTAGTATTATCAACTTCGTTTTATGGTAAGCCAATCGAGAAATAAATTCTCTAAATGAATTCAAAATGTTTTTCTCATGGGGACGGACATATTTTCTAAACATGATGTCACCAACAATACACCATGATCTGTATCCAATTCTATCAGCAGATTCCTAACATTGTCGTTCCAAGTGGCAAGAACATGAGACATTCCCTATCGTTATTTGAATGTTCATTTTAGCAGAATTCCACAAACTTGGCCATACAGATATTCTGGCTACGTTAATCTGCAGAAATATTTCTAAAATATTTGGTCTTTTATTTGTGGTGGACATCAACTATGTTACTAGCACTCTGATAAGTATACGAATTGAGATTCTAACACCATTTCCACTCCACAATGAACGATGCATTGACATTCTTACTTCTGCTTTCCCTATGATACCTATGATGTGGATGGTCTTATTAGCTTGCAGTTTTTTTCACGTTCAGGTTCACCAATAGTGTAGTGTATACCGTTATCAATCTCACAGTCACTCACCTTGCTGGGGACCGTTATCTCAACTTTCTCCTACTTAATTTAGCAGAACTCCCAGCCATTATTAGCTTCCACTGGGCACTTAATAGGTAAGGATTCTTCTAATAAGATGACAATAATATCTTCATGATGACTACTTTGGTGGGCTTTATGTTGAATGGTAAGATTTTGACATTCATCAGCGGACAGACAACAGTCTTCCTAGATGGCATTTTAAATTTGATGCAGTCTATGGTATTTTAAACTATGGCACAGTACTAAATTTCAAATCTTATGTACCTTAGAGAATGGCGCCAAGTTGAGGGTGCGGCGCGCATATATGCACAACATATGTGCAGGGTCCCTCCTTAATGAGGGGACGATGGCTAAAATGAACTAGATTCATTTACATCGGTCCCTATACAGTTTTTACATTTTAGATATGGTAGACGATGGCCAATATGCTTTTACCACGTTCTTTGTGGCATAGCCCTTTTGCTTACGCTAATTCAAGTTTTTGGTAAGTAACAAACATAATTAGTACCTTTTTTACATATATAATTGCTAAAGCTCCACTAGTAGTTTTAGGAATGGAAATGTCACCATTGTAGGTGGTAGAAATGTGATAAATCTGTACAAATCAACAAGCACATCTTTAGTCAGCCTTTTGTCATTATACGAAGAGAACCAAATGCAATAGAAAATGTCATTCAGTTAGAATTAACTGCATCATTATGTATTTTATCATTGATCTCTGGCATTAATCTTTCAGGGGTGAATGCACCATGGCTTGGAATAACCCTTAATTTTGTAGGGAAATTTGCCATCACAGCAAGCTACTGTGCTATTCTAGTCTTTGCACCAGAGTTATATCCTACCAACGTCAGGTAATTGTGAACACAGTGCTTTCCTCATACTATTCTCCCCCATTCAAAGAGCCTCAGGGCCTCGCTATCTAACCTACTCATAAAGATCAAACTAGTATCTAAAGAACAAGTACCCTATACTTGGTAGCTAATTTAGTCGTTTTAGCCATTACCCCGGTGACAAATTGTAACAGAATGCAGTTTACCACCAAATGGCCCAGAAGGGTCTACAGAATCAGCAAAAACAAGAAAGTCCTCACAAAATCGAGCAGTTTAACATTGTCAAATACACATAAATCCAAAATGGCCTCCAAATTACCAGATATCAATCTTTAATCATACAAATATTGTTGTTTTTTAATCTACCCCCCCCCCTAAATCTGACTCACATCAATGATTATATAGTATAAGTGAAATGCAGAGGTAAGGTAGAGAAAAAAGGTTATGGTTCAAAATAGTCAGGTGCCCTTTTAATAATGCCCCTAAATTGATTAGTGCAATGTGACTGTGTCATGTTCATCATGAATTGCAACTTGGCTTTTCAGGAGTATGTTCTTTGGTATGTGCTGGTTCTGGGCATACATTGCCCAACTTATAGCACCATATTGTAGACCTTTGGTAAGTTAAAAGTTGTTATCGTTATCCTATACTCAACAGCAGATCATGGCAATTACACTGCATCCATCCAAAGTGCCGTGACATCTACTTTCACTTCAGTATGGAAATGTTAGGATTCAAATCATGAGCCTATTTCCAGCCTAAAGACAAAGTGTAGAAAATAATTAACCATATTATCATCAACGGTCCTCATTTCAATCACCATTAAACAAAAGGGGATGACCACATACTGAAAGGGGTTCAGTAATTTAATGTCAGTTTTAACAACTGTTGCCAGAAACGTATGATCACTTCTCATAAATGTCATTGTTTCGTTCACAGGAGGTGCTTGTGCCTGGGTTGGTGCGTGGATTTTGTGGCTGCTTATCTATAATAGTAGGGTTTCTGGTTCTGTTACTCCCTGAAACATTCATGAGACCATTCCCCAAAACTATAGCTGAAATAGAAAACTGGACAACTACTGTGTCAGAGGAGGAAAAGAGAAGATATAAGGAAAGGTCACAGACAGACTCATCTGAAGAAGCCTGAGGAAAGTACTTATAAATATCCACCTGTTGGAGCAAAATATAGTATCTGCAATTCTAGGTACCATTAACAGATAAATAGCTGAATAGGACTGGGTAAAGGCCAAATCCCACTGCGCGAAAAAGATCAGAATATGCTTGTGATTTAGACATTTGGTTTCCTTATTCAGTCGATAATGAATTGGTAATATCGTATAAGGAAGGCCTATAGAGACTAAGGATACATGCCGAAGGGCTGTTAAATCTGCGATGGAACACATCAAAAGTTTTTGATGTTTTTTTCAGAACAGACCAGACATCTCTGTCATACATCGGATATCCTTATGATTTAGAGAAAAAGAAGGAGTTCTTGTGAATCAAACGAGGTGCGTGTTTCAGACACCGAGGATAGCAGCCATTTACTTTACCTTATAGAAGCAGCCCAAAACCAGGGTGCACCTTATGAGTGGGATATAATACATGCTATCGAATAGAACTAGATTAGCCATGGTATTATTCAAAGTGCGTCTCTGGGGTCTGGCATGAATTCAAGGTGGTATTTACGTCTATTTACAAGGTACAAAAATATGTAGGTTATATTCATAAGTGAAGTTAAATGAGCATTCCATGGACAAGTGGTATCCTATTTGGAAGGGTGCATAGATCACTATGATTATGGCTGTGGATGTCATGATTGAAAGAGTTAAAATGAGAACACATATGCATGGATTTGGGTTAACTTGGATAAAGACACTGCCAAAAAAATAAAGAAAGTTGACTTTGAGTACTATCCCTTTTATTTATATCCACTTTGTACAGGATATATATATATATATATATATATATATATATATATATATATATATATATATATATATGGAACTATATACACTCGTGTATATTTATATAATTAACCGCGAACGGTTAGGGACTATTTGCAGCGCGCATTGGTATCTATGATGTCATAGCATGACGTCATGGTAAACACTCCTCCAGTATATAAGAGGAGTTTTCAATGTAACGGTCAATTGGCTCGATTCACCTGTACAGGTAACACCACGCTGGGTGTTTCCTTGATTTTTAAAGATTTCCTTGGTTGGAATTTGATTTTTCGAATCAAGATGGGGAGGAAATCAACTAGAGTTGCCAAAGCGGCTACTACCTCTAAAAAATCGGCTAAATCGGCAAAGAAAACAGTAGAATCGGCCAATTCAGGATTTACGAGTGAGTTGGAATCGTCTTGTGTGGATCAGAGGTCTGCATCGCCCAACCATGCTAACGGGTTAGAAGACGACCAATTCATTGACCAGACGGATAGGATGGACCTATTGGAAGGCGAGTTGTGCACAATCAAGAATCTACTACAGGATTTGGTTGCTGGAAAGGACAGTAAAGACGAGACGAAATCTACCGAGGGGGCGTGGCAGCATGCACGTGCAAATGTTTGTCAACGGCCAGTGACGTCACATCACCAAGGACGCAGCCGCGTATCTAGGCAGCAGTCTCCGAGCGTCCTTAGTAACAGCACTAAGTGGGACGATGTGGAGCAGCGTGGTCGTCGCAGGAGGTCAAAGTCTTCTTTCTCCGCTCGTCACAGGCTTCGATCGTCTTCAAGAGGGTCGACAATAGATTCCTCTACATCCAAGCTTCACACCAATACCAAATGTGGTGAGTTTGATCATGAAGTTTATGTAAAAAAGAGGGAAAAGATCGACACAGTAGAAAAACTAGTACTTGTCAATTTAAATTTTGTCCTGGACTATTACAAAGACAATGGTGATGTAGAAGGCATGTTAAAACATCTCCAATTTCTAGTAGAGAAAGCTGGGACCAAAATGTACACAGTAGCAGCCTTATTGGCTTACGACAGGTCGGTGAGATCCAGGGCTAATAAGGATGGTATAGAAGCTTTTGGGGTCATAGACAATTCTGACATTCTCAGGTACCTATCTTATGATGGTACTGTTCAAGCACAGAAGGCATACGCCACCAAAACTAAGAATGGCACCAAACAAAAAATCTCAAATAATTCTTGCTATGCTTTTAATAGAGCAGAAGGTTGTGTAAGGGACCCTTGCAGGTATAAACATGTTTGTAGTGGATGCAATTCCACTGGCCATGGTAAGACCGAGTGCCAAAAATCCAGGAATGAATAGGAAACTGTAGGTGGTCGATGTCCCATAGCTGGTAATGATTTTCGTTTGGTGCCTGACCAAGTTATGGTAGGTGTGGTAGATGTCGACTCGCCTTCACAAACTCCAGTACAGGAGGTAAATCATACGGAGAGGGTTAAGGATTGTATTCTTTCAACTGAGTCCGTAGCAGAACAAAGTATTTTCCAAGAATTTAATTCGTTAGAAAATAATATAAATGTTACTTGTAATAGCCCAATACAGGTGGGTATTGAACCCCTTTTTACTGTCAGTGTCGCAGACCTGCCCAGCATCAGGGTATATGACGATTGTATTAAAGGTGTATGTACGTGTGTTCATTACATTGGTGGGGAGAGAGCTCAAATTTTACCATGTAGGGTAGCTTCTTTCCTTCAACAAAATGGTCTCATTGATATTAGTGGTATAGAGGCTGATTTTCTATAGCATGGTATTGTTCAAGGGTTTAAAATTGTGGATCCGGACTGTCGTACTACTTATGATTGTAAAAATTATAAATCAATCCTGGAGGGAAGATTCTATAATGAATATTGTGGTATATTATTAGACGAGTTGGAGGCGGGTCTAGTCTCGAAGAGTGTCAGTAAACCTCGTTGTATCCATGCACTAGGTGGTGTAGAAAAATCAAATGGGAGTTTAAGACCCATAACTGACTGCAGTATGCCTGACAAAATATCTATTAACAACTTTATGGATACCACTACCTCAGCCTTTTCTTATAATAATATTAGCACGGTGACTGCTCAGTTGAATAAGAACGATTTCATGAGTGTGGTGGATTTAAAGTCAGCTTATAGGTCTATAAATGTGTATGCACCTCACACGACCATGCAGGGTTTCAGATGGGATTTTGGACATGGTGAGGATTATTATGTAAGCAACAGGTTAACTTTTGGCCTGAAATGTGCTCCATATATTTTTAATAAGATCTCTGATTTTATTGTGGAGGTGGCAAAATCCTACGGTGTAGAAAGGATTGTAAATTATCTAAACGATTTTATAATTATTGCAAGTTCTTATGAAGACTGCCTCAGACAGAGAAATTTACTAACAGAATGTATGGAATATATGGGTTTTGTTATCTCCAGAGAAAAGGTAACCGATCCAACACAGGAGTGTAAATTTTTAGGTATTCTGATTAATTCTGTTGAACTGCAGTTATCTTTACCTGAGGATAAAGTGGAGAAAATGAGAGGAATTTTATCCAACAATGTGAATAAGAAGTATATCACCAAAAAGGTTCTTGAGAGGATTGGTGGTCTCATGTCGTTTTGTTCCCAGGTTGTAAAAGGTAGGAGGACGTTCAGTAGAAGAATTTTTGACTTGTGCGCCCGTGCTAGACCTAGGGGTTACATTAGGGTTTCAGAATGTACCAAACGAGACATGCAGTGGTGGTTGGGTTTTTGTAATACTTTTAATGGTAAAAGTTTAATCCTGAACGTTATGGTTAATACATCTATGTACTCGGATTCGTCTATTAAGGGCTTTGGAGCTTGGATGGGTAAAGATTTTCTATACGGAGACTGGACATCTGTTGATAAATTTAATCTTGGGGAAAATCATTTCACTGACCCTCCAATCCTTGACAATCTAAGAAACCATCATCGAAATATCAATGTATATGAATTGTACCCTGTTATGATGGGCTTGAAACGCTGGATTTCTAGTTATAAAAACAAAAGAATACACTGTATAACAGATAATATGCAAGTTCTAACTATGATTAATACAGGCAGGTCAAAAAACAAACTTTGTATGGAATGGCTAAGAGAGATTTTTTGGCTGTGTTTCATTAACAATGTAGAAATATTCGCTACATATATTAAGTCAGAGGACAATATCCTGGCTGACCAGTTGTCGAGACTTGCATATAAAGGTATGCCTGGTAAATGTATAACTTCTCTCCATGAAAATGATATGTGTTGCTTTAATTCCAGAGTGGGAGAGGTTACTAAACAGAAAAAGGTTACTTTTAGCCCAGAGTGTGTCTGAAAATACAAGGAGAACTAGGAATCAACAACTTAAAAGGTATAAGAAATTTTGTAAAAAATTTTGTTTACAAACTTTTCCTTGTTCTCCCTCTCAAAGTTCCATATATGCAGTTTACTTATCAGCTTTTATGAAGCCATCGTCTGTAAAAAATTATTTGTCTGCGGTTTGGTATTTTCAAAAAATTAAGGGCTATCCTGATTACAGTAGTAATTTCATGTTTAAGAAGACCCTTGATGGCATTGACAGGCTTTCTACCTGTTCAACCAGAGTTATTCACTATTATTCTCCTAAAGACATGTTGAGGTTAAGGTCATTCTTGGATCTAACCAACATGGCAGACTTTAAATTTTGGATGGCAATTTTAACATGCTATAGGGGTGTGTTACGAGTGGGACATGTGGTTGAGTCTCCACATTCCTTAAAGGTTGGTGATATTAAATTTCATCGAGATTATTTGTCTATGTGTATCAGAACATCCAAGACAGATCAGCTTGGTAAAAGTTCTTTTAATATCTATTTATCAAAAAATGTTAATTCCCCACTATGTCCTTATCTAGGTCTGGAAAAGTTGTGCTGTGGTAGGAGTAGCAGAGAGTATCTGTTTAAGTCTAAGGGTAATCCTCTTCAGTACCAGTATGTCAACTCCAGGTTAAAGTTTTTATCTTTGCAAGCTGGTATCGAGGGCTGTGTCTCCACCCACTCTTTGAGGCATGGTGGGGCTACTTTGTTAAAAGAGGCTGGACTCAGTATAGAGTCTATCAAAAAGAGAGTCAATTGGAAATCCAACTCAGTTTTTAATTATTTACATAACTACAAAGATGAACTATTGGAGTTGGATAGAGTGTGTCAATCTCATTTGCAATGCTGATTGATATGTGTTTTCACATGTGTTTGGCGTGTTTTTATGTGTTTTTGGCATGTATGGTGCTGATAGCCCCAAGGTCAGTAACCCACCAAACTCATGTGTTTCTGTGATAGATCATTTATTATTTGTATATTATATTAATACCTTTTATTACCGGTACACCCTAGTATTTATTGTCATCTTATCCATTTATTACCGGTATTATTATTCCCTGGTAGCGAGTTAACTTATGGAACTATATACACTCGTGTATATTTATATAATTAACCGCGAACGGTTAGGGACTATTTGCAGCGCGCATTGGTATCTATGATGTCATAGCATGACGTCATGG
Organism: Acholoe squamosa; assembly: GCA_949317995.1. NCBI lineage: Eukaryota > Metazoa > Annelida > Polychaeta > Phyllodocida > Polynoidae > Acholoe > Acholoe squamosa. Next base: position 15,751,788 of record OX439042.1, read on the forward strand.
TAAACACTCCTCCAGTATATAAGAGGAGTTTTCAATGTAACGGTCAATTGGCTCGATTCACCTGTACAGGTAACACCACGCTGGGTGTTTCCTTGATTTTTAAATTTTACTATTGTTATTACTATTGTGGTTACTATACTATTGTTATTATATATGCATTTTACTGACTATGCTTATTGTCAACTAATTATTATAGTTGTTTTAATAAAGGCATGTATGGTGCTGATAGCCCCAAGGTCAGTAACCCACCAAACTCATGTGTTTCTGTGATAGATCATTTATTATTTGTATATTATATTAATACCTTTTATTACCGGTACACCCTAGTATTAATTGTCATCTTATCCATTTATTACCGGTATTATTATTCCCTGGTAGCGAGTTAACTTATATATATATATATATATATATATATATATATATATATATATATATATATATATATGTGTGTGTGTGTGTGTGTGTCTGCATGCATAAAACAAGGATTTCGTATTGCAGTATGCAAAATGATTATCATACCAGTTCATGAAGCTGCCATTGTCAGAATGGCACACACTGTGGCTCCCTCTGTTTGTGAGTATCTGGGGCAGAAAATATCGTCCACTGCACAACTGATATACTGAGTGTGTAGTTCTGTACCCACAAACTAGGTGGCTGTACGGCTCAAGCCCGGGGGCTCCAGGGCTTAGTCTCATAGCGTGGGACCGGATAATATCCCTTAAGTTAAGTCATATCATAGAAATATACGCTCAATAATGATTTATCATAATATATAGTCAACATCAGAATCTGATGTTAGTCCAACCCCCAACAACGTTGGGCTGACTACTTGCGCACCCACGACCTCTCTTCTCCAAGCATTAATGAGATATACATTCACAGGATAGGACACGTTGACTGTGGATTGGGATCATCTATTACAAACAGGCATCCTCATAAAACTGAAGAGTTATTAACTGCCGGCTAACTGAGTATGGGGGGGGGGCATCTTGTGGACGAAAAGGAGAACTACAATGAACAAGTGAATGAATGCAGGTGAATATACCAATCCGTACTGACCATTGGCCTTTGTTTTCTGAATTCCCAAAGTTAGTGAACTCTGAATAGATGCTGCCATTTTATAGCTGAGGTTTATTGAATGTGTTTCAAGGAATAGATAACCTGATATTTGGCGTGAAAAAGATAATAGGGGAGACCCATGAGAAATCCCATGATTAGGGTTACTAGCATTGTGTTGTATATTGTTCATCTTCATAAGGTGTAATGCTAATCACTTCCTCTAACCCTCAGAAGTAAGTACAGGAGAGGGCACTAGGTGGCAGGCTAACAGGTAAAGCACTGGTTCCACAGGCTTAAATCAGTCAGATAAGCACTTATCCGACCGATTTTTTCTATACTTTTGATATATCATAAATCATCGGATTATGGCTATCCCGACCGATTCTACGCCTGTGGAACCAGCGCTTAAGGCATCTATATTTTGTGCACGGTGGAGTTCCCACACACTGCCTGATTTTGGTCAGGCAGTGTGTGGGATCTTAACCTACTAGATTACAGAGTGTTATCTAGCTTATTTGAAGGACAATGAACTGGATGTAAAAAAACAAACCATCTGTAAAAAGATCAAGCTGAGCTATCTAGCCTATTGAATGTGATTTATCAATTGGTATACCTTTCATGGTACATACTGAACCCAATATTCACCATCCAATATTATTCACATAACAGGGATGTACCTAAGTATGACCTACAACACATAGTTTATGGGAAAGTTATTTAATCCAAGCCCCTACAAGCTAATGAGGATTTAATGTGCATATGTGGATCAACACAGGAAAAGGGACCTCTGTGAGGGGCCTCACGGGGGTCCCCTTCTTTGGTTTATTTTGGTACAGGAAAACTCAAACATGTGTCTTAATAGGTGCTATTTACAGTGTGACCAGACAACCCTCTGCACCTGTACGGACTGCTCTTTCAGGACATGATTTATTTACAGACCCTAGTGTGCTAACAACCCTGCCTACTCTTAGCTGGAGTGTGCAGGCCCAGTTGTTACTCAGCCTGAACTGGCCTTGTCAGACTGCCTGCAGACACCAACTCCCAGATCACAGTTTCAGACACCTTTCACAATACAAACTAGTGTTCCCAAACCACCCATATCCAATATTTCCAATATGATTTTCTTAGCTTCTAGGTAACTTGAGACCAAAAGAAAAACTGATTAGGACCATGGCTTGCATGGACAAACAGATATTCTGACATCAGAATTATTAGATGGATTCTAAAATTCTTCTCCTGTTCCTATCAGAAGGGATCACTCTTAGCTACTAGTACAGCAGATAAGGTTACCCTTCCGTTTTTCCATCAGATGGAGTCGGACTGGGTACCCTCCCCCTACACTCATACCTAGTGCCATATAGGCACTAGTGACTGCTACAATGTCCCTGAACTTGGCACTCTTCAACCCTATGTTTCAGACTAGAAAAATAAAACCTATGCTTGAAGAGTGAGCAGTATTTCCAGTTCCTGCCTACTTATGAGTGAGGCGATGGGCATTTTCGCGTGCCCTGATCCGGTTAACCCGGTCGGCCGGCTGTACCCATCGGGCATACACCACAGCTACACCCCGGATGTACCAGATCAAGTCACCCGGTTAACCAGGTTGGGTCGCGTGAAAGTGCCCTATAGTGGGAATGAAATTAGTGTTCTCCCACCAGACCTTTCTGCTTCCTATACTTCTTCCTGTATGGTGGTTCCCTGGGGGTTTATACCTCAGGGCACCAGAGTACCTCCCCACCTTAGTTAACCACCACAAATGTAACAATGTAGTAGTAGCGAGTTTGGTAGAAAATGCATATATTTTGTGCATTTTAGACAATTTAGACTAACCTTTGCAGGTATTAAGACTCCTGAAAGAATTATTGGAATTTATTGAGAATTTAAGGAGTTTTTTTGCCATTTTTCTTGGATTTCGTTTACCTCCAGTTTCTGTCAATGCTAGCACCTATAGCAGGTCGCATGGGAGAGCTGGGGCATTTTCGCGGGACCCAACCCGGTCGACCGGGTGACTTGATCTGTTACATCCGGGGTGTAGCTGTGGAGTATGCCCGATGGGTACAGCCGGTCGACCGGGTTAACCGGATCGGGGCACGCGAAAATGCCCCCGTACATATCCCCAGTATACATGCGCGAGGCTACAGTTCCCCAGGTGAGCCCTGACCACTCATACATGAAGGCATGTGCTGCTGCAGACCAATCTGGCCCCAGCTCGACAGCGTGAGTCGTGTCTGGCGACCAGCGTTTATGGGTAAAAGTAGGTCTGGCTGTAGTGGTAAAATGTAGGCAGGTACAGTGCGTAGTAATATTCCCCAGAATATGGAGACCCACAATCCCAACACAAGAGAGGGAGTTCCCTGAATCCCGACCGGACGAGACTGGCTTCAGACCTGGGTATATATATCATGTCTATGAGGTACAGTGAGGTGGTACTGAGTGGAAATCTGTGATAGGGATTCTGATAAGCTATGTTAGAGGTACATCCTGTGTTAGTTCTGGGTTGTATTAGTGGCAATTTAATTAGTGATACGTCTTCCCAGACGTATAATTGTTTAATTCCAATAAGGTATAACACATACTGGTTATTATAAAGATAACATGCCACGAGGAGCTACAGCAGAACATCTTCTTTAACACTGTGACAGATAAGAAGCCGTGAAATGGTCTATTTAAAGGAGTGGTCATTATTTATCAACGGGGGGGGGGGGTTGGTGGGTTTGAGGGGGGGGGGGTTGTAAAAAATTTCAGACCCCTCTCGTGGGGGGGGGGGGCTAAAAAATGTTTGACCTCTCTTGGGGGGGGGGGCTAAGAAAATTTACCCTCTTTTTAGCCAAAAAGCCCGCATACTACTTTAGATCAAAGAGGGACACGAAAACCCACCATCCAACCCCCTGTTGATAGATAATGACCACTCCCTAACCACCGATCATACTAAATGTAGTTTCTTTAACTTGTTCCATAAGGCCCTATATGAATGACAGTACAGTAAAACACTGTGTTACCTAGAATCTCGGAAAACAACCCTGCAATCCTTGTCCAAAAGCTGCAGGGATCCGCCGTTAGTTTGATATTTTTTTACACTGTATCTCATAAACAATTTGTAGCATGAGGACCATTTGTGGTCTAAAGACTGTCTTTTATGTAACAAGAGACATAACCCCCCTGCAGGTATAGAGATCTAAAAAAAAATTGGAACAGGAGTTTTCGGCATTCCCCCCACGAGTGCACATTGTTTCCCCCTATTCTCTTTTCGATTCTGTTAATGGAAGGGCGGGGGGGGGGCAAATGTATCATTGCCAACAAAAAAGATGTAGTTATAAGGTGGGGTAAAGAAATTCTGCCTTGGCTATGATACTGGGTTTTGCCTTGACTATGATACAGGGGTGGGCAAATCTTGAAATCCTGGAGCCAATACAGCAGCAGTTGTAGCCATGGTGCGGAGAAGCCTTGGTATGACAGATGATATTGGTGTGAACCCAGTATTTTGAGAAAGGGAGTGGGGCAGACTTTGGTCAGAAGATGTAGTTGAATGGGTTGATGGACCCCTGCTAAGGAAAATGCGATAAAATTATGTGGTCAGTGAGGCAAACATGGTAGGGGGTCTGGGCATACCCCCGAGGAAAATTTTGCTTTCTAGAGGTAATTTGGTGCATTTTTAGACCTCAAATTCAGAGGCTACTGTAGTCTAATTTACTACAAAATTCAGAAATTGAGACTGTGAGTAAGGCTGGGGGTGGAGGATTGGTGGGTCAGGGGTGAGGCCAGGAGAAGAGAAGCAGTGGAAAATGGTAGGGTAGAAGGTGTGGGCAGTAGGAGACAGCAATAGGGGAAGAGTGGGACTGGGAGTTAGGGGAGAAAGAGAAAGGCAGTAGGGTACTGGTAGGGCTGGTGCAAAGGTAGGAGGAGAGAGGCAGAAAATGAATAGTGAGACTGGGGGTGAGCGCAGAAGGAGAATGGCAGTAAGGAAATGGTAGGACTGGGTGAGAACAGGACAAAAATGGATATGGAGGAATGGTGGGTTGGATGCCAGGGCAAGATGAGATTGAGGATGGATCTAGGGGCAAGGACCATCACTGCCAGTCTTACCCAGGTCCCAACATGAGGTCACATTTCCCCTATATATATATATATATATATATATATATATATATATATATATATACTGTAATCTCCCGCGTATAAGGCGCATCTTATACGCAGGGTTTTAGTTCTACCTGGATCCGCAAGGGGGACACCAAGACCTTTCTTTTGATATGTCACACTCCCATATGGCCACATATGCTGCATATGGTGTCCAGTGGGGTCCCGGGGGTCCAAGCAACACATAGCTTTTTGAATTTTGAGAATCCATTCAGTAGAAGAGAAGTTATGAATTTTTTATTTTTTTGACCATATTGTAAAACTCTAGGTGCGCCTTATACGCAGGGTGCGCCTTATACGCGGGAGATTACGGTATATGCCATATTGAAGTATTTAGGCCCATGGTAGTGGTAAAGGAAGGTCATTGGCATTGGGGTATCCCCCCCTGTAAGATTTCGAAAATTGTGAGGCCAAAAGGTGCATTCTGGTGATTATTGAGTAGAGATTACATATTCTATAAATCCTATTTAATCCCCCTCAGATAAGTGAAGAAAGTCAGAAGATTCCTTTGAAGGATATTTAAAAAAGCTCAGAATGGAGACTCCTAAACAAACTGAAAATCTAGACTGCATTCTCAAGCAACTTTAAACAGGGTTTCTCTATGTCACCCCAGTTTTCCAAAAGACTATACTTGCCTTTCCCTCAGGAACATTTACTATGTGGATCTTACTCTCGTAGAGCCTTCAATTTAAGTTTCTCTCCCACCCCACCTTGGAGAATTTGTGAAATTTTGGAAATAAATTGCTTCATTTTCAGGAGTTCTATGAACATAAAAATATTATATTGGATTGAAACTTTTGGCTCTATAAGGGCACAGTAGTATTGTCCTGAAATGTCACAATTGTCTAGAAAAAGTTGGGAGGGGGGAGGGCATAAACATAGTCCTCCCCCAACAGAAAAGTTGGGGGAAGGGGGGCATATGCCTCCCCCTTCCACTGCCACTGTATTGGTGAATGACCTTTACTATCTCCTACCCCATGAATTCATGAATCCATACATCCAAAAGTTGTTTTTTTACCTCTGTCTTCCAACTTCAGCCCATTTTCCCACAATACCCCATCCCCCTGCTACCACCACCTAACAGTAAACTGAGTGTGCACTCCACAACCATCTTCTGGGAGGGGGGCAGTTCACAAGGACATCAGTGATAGAGATTGAAGAAGGAGGGAAAAGAAGATGGAGGGGTAAGCAGTGGATACTTATGGAAAATGGACAAATTTTGAAAATTTCAAAGACAAATTATTATTATCGGTGACTTCTGGGAATGACTTCATAACTTTAGTTCTAGTAGGAATTTCTAAAAAATTCTTTCAGTTTTGGAAAGCCTGGGATCTGGAGACGAATCCGAATCTATCAAGGCAACTGTTGCCACTTTTTGGTAGGCCGAAATACCTGCCTGCTCACAGGCAGGATCCAAGATGTATACAAGTCTATAGTGGCACAAACACATGGCTAGTCTGAACTAAGTACTCACTTTCAGTTCCTGGAAATTGTCCGTCCTATTCACAAACATGTAGTTTTCATGTACATCAGCTTATATTGACTGAAACATGAGATATATCCAATAAATCTGACATGTTTATCTTGAGCTTAGATATCACTACCTCAAAGGCCTCCATTGTCAACATGCTGGGGTGCTACCTGGTTTTAGACTGCTCTTGAAACGTAGGGCTAACCAACCAAGAATAGTGTAGTCCTTTTGGCACTAGGTGGCTACACCTGTCTTCAAGATGGCCGACAATGACTTGGAGTTAGGGAGGGAGATTTGAAAATCACCTGGATTATTAATTATCACAAGTATTTCAAGTGCTTTGTGTATTGTGAATCTTTGGATATACATTGAGGGAAGTGTTGGTGGAAGCATTGGACCTGAACAGTAAGTACTTCTGTGAGAAATGGCCACTCTGCCAGATTGGCTGACCAAACAGACTACAACAGACACACTTGGCCTCTGAGGTTCCCTCAGAATGTCTACGGAGCACTTTTTGGCTACATGGCGACAGCTGCCCACCCCTGTGATACTGGCCCCTTCCCTGGGAAGCCTGTAGGGTCAAGGGGGATTAGACAGATATGTACCCGGTCAGACAGGGCAGATCCGGAGACGAGCGAAGTGTAGCATAAAGCAATATAGCACGTCTCACACCAAGTGGCAAAGGCTATCTCTGCTAATCTTTATGTGTGAACATTGCCATATCAAAGTGTCTGCCAGCTGCAACGCAAAATAATGAAAGCCCTTTGGGAGCATTTATCTGGAACAGATAACAAGATGTATATTCTTATCTACCATATAGCTGTTATTGCCACGATAAACGGTAGTTATCATTGGTATTCCTACCCAGCTTACTGGGCCCTGATATGTTCATTCAGAGGCCCAGCAATTGATGTCCACTGGGTCTGCAGAGGGCTCAGCCTAGTCTGCCTGGGCCCCAGTTATCATGTTACAAAAAGCAAAGGCTTGGCATATGATTTTACATTTCAAAACAATACACAACAAGTAGGTAGGTCCTAGAGTTGAGATATCAAATACCAACCCCAGTTAAGACTAGGGACTCAGTTTTCATTGGGGGCTTGGGAAACTACTCTGAAAGTTCTACCACCACAACACCAGTGCCACCGCTTACCATCGCTCCTTTAGCGATGGTTCCATCTATAGTATTTCTATCATATAGATAAATATCCAGTATACCGCTATTCATGAGATTCATGTGTTAGAAAATGTAGCAACCATGAAAACCTGTGTTGGCAATACGAAAAGTTTACAATTTTTTGTGATCCAATGTCATAAAGTTTCCATCAGTAATGCCTTCTGGGGCTTAATTATATATCAATATCGCTTATTTGAAATATTGCTGTACTGGTGCATGGAAAAATCTCAAATTGTCACCTCAATATGTATGTCACTGGAACACAGTTTTATAGGACACATTTCAGCTACATTAGGGTTTCTAAAACCTACGATTTCTACTCCCCCTGCCAATTGTTTTTTAATAACTGAACACTCCTTATGCTCAGCTGTCTATAGGGCCTAATCCTGGTTGGGTCTAGACAGGAAACACCATGAAACACCATGAATAGATTAATTGTAGAACCCTGCTATACATGCATATGGTAAGTTCCTGATTCTATTCATAGGTCTTTGTGGGCAAGGGCATCTTTTGCGTATACTTGTGATGTTAAATTAAATGAGTGTTAGGTATCATCAGAAAAAAAAACCCATAAAATTTCTTGGCTATTGATCTAATACGATTTGAAACAGGTCAAGTTTTCATTTCCCTTATTTCAGCTGACTGATTCATGGTTGGTGCACATATGCGTGGGCACTGACACATTCCTCTGTGAAATTGTGTAATGTAATTCTCGCCATGAATATGACCCAGCTGTCGAAATTGCGTTAAACATCTATTACTCACTCACTCACTGATTCATGGTCCATTTACCATACCCATACTGCGAGGTCAGTGGGGTGCAGAAGTTTGTTTACCCACAGGGACCTGTTTCTAATAGCGTGAGTGATAGTTAAGCCTCTGCTACGTCACACGGTGGTTAGCTGCCGGCAAATATTGTGTACCAATGTTCACACAGCAATGCCATAAGTAGGAACCTCTCAAAATAGTCAGTGTTATTGGATAATACATTGTTAGATGAATATACAAAGATCCCAGCACTTTTGATGTGTCTCGTTAGTGAATGAATCACATCACCTTACATGTGGAATAGGATGTAGAGATAGAATTCCATTGTATAAAAGAGACGTGCAAAGGGGAGACATAGTTACCTTACCTGACATACACCCAAAGGTCAATTGGTTTGTTTGCCCGCAGAGACCCATGAATAGTCAAGATTAGTAACTATAACTTACGTTATCATGGTCGTCTGCGGGCAACCTAACCATATATGCACTTCACTAATTTAAGTTGGTTTTCTAGTAAAGGAGAGGTTGTTTTCTAACAACAGGGAGATGGGGGGCACATTTTTTCAAACCCTTTGAGGGGGGGGGGGTGATTTTATCTCTTTTCAGTGAAAATGTCTAGGAATGACTAAAGGTAGAGAGGCCGTGTTAACCCCCCCCCCTGTAAAAAAATAACATTCCCTCATAGAAGTATACCGCACTCAATTACAACATACTGTATGGCCCCTTTTAAGCGTTCCTTCTAGTACACAATACATAATGATTCATCATAAAAAACTAAAAGCTTTACGGGTACCTCTCAATGTGTACCTACCTGGCCCCCATGTAGGCAATATTTGCCCTCGGTAAGCTACCCTGTTAAGGGGTGCATCCACTGCCGACGGATGGGCCATCCGTCGGTTTCATCCGTAGATTTTATCATTGTTTTCTATGGAGCAAAACACGGATGAAGGGAGACGGATGGTCCATCCGTCGCAGTGGACGCAGCCCTTTACGTAGCTAACAACTATGTACAACCTGTACTCTAAGTATCAGTAGGTTGTGATTGGGTGCACCGTCTGACTGGTTGACTAGACTACTAGTACATGAGCTAGACCACTTTACAACTGCATTAATTGCCACAATGATTTTCTTTTAGGTATGTGTCTAGGGTACCTGAAAATGTGAGGTGAACTTCTGAGATGAGTAGCTTAAGGTCAGGACAGGCTCGTTTACATGATAACGAGGCTATATATTGAGCTTAATAGTAAAATCACATAATCACCTCTAGACTTGGATTGTATCAACCATTTCACACATTTCAAAATCCATATATACATACACTTACAACCCACTGATGGCTTCAGTATCGCTATCAGTTAGTGCATGTGCACTGCACTGTCACTACTTGCTGTACCTCTCCTAATCACACCACCCCATGCCATGTCACACCACACACTTACAGCACAGCCTGAACACTGGACGTAACATTAAGGAACAACTATATCCACTTACAGAGGGCTGAGGATTACATGGGAAAAGGCTGTCTGGACACATTATTCAAGGAGATTGTACATTTGGAGCTGTGATTTTATCCCAGAGAGTCAGTGGAGCCTGATTCTCCCCTACCCATGTGAGTTGGCATTGTAATTCTTTGTGCACTGATGATAAACTCATCAATAATCATGCTAATATACGTATGTAACTACCCTACAGAGGCGTAGGAAGCAAATCTTCATTGGGGGGGGGCCTGGTGAGGGCACCATCGCGACCACCTTGAATTGTCGGCTGATGCGTGATGGCATCTATATATCCGTATTTAGAATTCATATACATAAGTGATTTTTGGTAAATTTTGGATCTGACTTTAGGCTCAGACCCCCATTCTCCCTATGACATCAACATAATAATCAATTTGAGATGTAAAGTTTTAGCTTCTTTTCCATTGTGTTTATGAGTTCTTGGAAAATATTGGGGGGGCCCAGACATACTCAGGCCCCACCTCATTCATGATTGGGGGGCCCAGGCCCCCCTGCCCCCCCCCCCCCTTTTCCTACGCCCCTGCCCTACTATGATAATCGGTTCTCGCTGGTGGCGCTCAAGATGACATTGCATCGTTCTTTCATAGCTTTTATTAGTACCATCCAATGATCCTGGCATTGGGGATACTTAACACATTGTATAATTGTACCATGGCATTGGAAGGTCATTCAGTATGTTCCTATCACCCCACCCATGGTTAGAGTCCCTATACGTGCCTCTTCGCGGGGGCTCTTCTCTGTATGTCTTTGGCAATCAGCTCGTCTTGATCAGCCAGCAGTGCATTTTTAAAACGATAACTACAGCTATGGTTTTGAAATGCCCTCCTGATATCCTGCATTAGATCCTTAGAAATCTATGAATGACTGCACCCTCTGAAATAAAAAAAAAAAAATCGATAATCACTGTACCTCCTCCACTTACAATATAGGCCGTATAGGCAGGATTTCACTCAAAATTCAATCCTCCTTTGAGGCTATTTCGTGAAGAAACACTAATTAAGGTTGACGAATTCCCATGTACCTTGCTTTGTCTATCATAGTGTTCCTTAAACATTCTAATTATATTTCATCACTTTACATGCAAGTAATCCAAAGTTGACCATAAATGATTGATACACCACTGCAGGGTTGGCAAGATGCAATCATCCACTCTTAGTCTTGGTGAGTTAGTAGCTGGCGATTCCTTAAATGGAGAATTAACCCTCTAAGGTAGTGGTCACTATTTATCAGGAATGATAAGTTCGAACGTCATTGACCCCCTTGATTACCGTTATTCCTCCAAATAAGGTCCATCACGTGTATAACACGCATCCTGATTTCAGCAACATCCTGAGTCAACTACCTCTATTCTCGACCCTGTGGACACTTTTGGGACTTTCTGAAAGTGGCCGCATTAGAGGGAGGCAGCACATTCCTGATAAAAATAGATTGAAAAAGATAGTTCAGCTGCTTAGAAGTTATATGCCAATATAAGGTCTTTTTGTAGGTTTTCTTTGGCATCACTTCTTTATCATAATTGATCATGCTGTTTTATGGGTTACTACCATGCCAAACACACCCTTTGCTCATGTTTCTGCGCATATTTACTTCTCTGTGACACTGTGGTTAGTAAAAGACTCTACAAAATCGTAGTAGGGTGACACAAGGAAGGGGCGAAACCAGGACACCCACAAGTTAGGCCACAGAGTCAGCTGGTAGTGTAGGTTGCAGAGGCAGTAAACCTCCATGGTATAATTATGTTATTTCCGTGAGGTTTCTATTTCAATGTGGAAAAACTATACAAAAGTGTGTGTGACCATATGATGATAATACTGGATGCAGAAGTTTGGTTAGAATAATCTGGGAAAGTTATATAAATGTTTATTTACTTTTTAATGAGATTTCATGCATATTATTGTAAAAACACTGTGTAACCCTATTTTAGCTTCATTAATAAAAATCTCATAAAACTAGCTTGGGACCCCCATGTTTTCTTAATACTATTGGAAGGAACATGTAATATTTTAATGATAATGATAATTTAATGAGGTCTTAACCATAATAACCGAAAAAAAGATAATATCTCCAATATTCAATTATCACCATGTCACCCATATTCAAGCTCCTGGACATTCATACATAATTGTGCTAGTATAATATATTATGGGTTTGTCTGAAAATTGGGAACTCATTCTGTTCAGTTGTGCTGTTTGTTTGCTCCATCTCCTATCGAACACACATCAAAACATGAAACCTAGAAATGGTCATTTCACCCTTTTTGACCTTTCTCACAAACGGCAGCCATTAAGATAATAAAATGCATATTTTGCTGTTTCTTGGGTAGATAATGTCTATTTTTCTTTTGTAACAGCAACATAGGGGCAATGATATTGATCTGGAATGCATTTTGACTTCGTCTTTCCCCCCAAAAATTGGTATGGTGAATCTGTTTTTGTTGTTGGTGTGTTGCTATGGCCCATGGTTAACTAGCAACAACCATTCATATAGGTAATTTGCCTAGCAGTCGGTATAAATGTGGCCTCTAACACATTCCAAAAACACCTATCCCCCCTAAATGGGATATCCATTTGAACTATTCGTTTGTTGCTATGGCCACAGGTTGCCTAGCAGCAGCCATTCTTATTGGTTATTTGCATAGCAACAAGTTATGTTATTGTTACACATTCTGTGTGATCCGACTGTTTTAGTGTCGACCTACAGTAAAGATTTTGACTCTGTATGTTACTTTTAGGGAGTGCTACCCTTTAATATGGTATTACCGAAAAATGATAAACTGGGATACCATCTTTAACACTGAAAAAACCATGATCATGAACTTTGGTACCAAAACTGCGTTATGAAGACTGCCAAATCCTCAAATCATGGGGAACAAATTGATTAAGAATTAAGTAGTCATGTATTTTACTAGGAGATAAGTGATTTTTAACAGACGAGGCTAGAACAGCTAAGGTGTGATAGGAATCAATTATTAAGTGTAAATTAAGTAAGTCTATCTACCTACCTATATAATATGACATCCTTTAACGGATTAACTCCAATAATATATAACACTCATCCTGCGTGGCTCAGACTGAAATTTAAGTACATTGTATCAAAGTTACAATAGGGTCTTTTCTAAAATTGGGGGATTGTTATCAGGGGACTCGATCACTGTCGATAGGGGAGATAGTTATCATCATTATGGTGTTAGTTAACAAAGGAGCGTCTGCTGCCTGTGTATGAATGTTGGCATCAATCAGCTGTATGGAGAACATGCCCGAATATGACATTGTGGCAAAGGGGCACACTATTGTGATATTATCATTGATTTGATAGATTTTGTTACACTGTAACAGGAAGCACTTTCCGAATGCCCACGGCATTGGGACTGTGTTATGGGGAGGTATACAAAGGGTGCTTTCCGAAAGTGCCCATGTGGGTTGATACCCCTATAAAGCCCTCAGGTTTCAGACTCCTACAAGACACTCCAGGTTAAGGTAAATGCTACAAGCTACTTCTTCTTGGTTGGTGTTTTTGGAGCTAGGGCAGGTTATAACACATAGACAAAGAGATATATATTGCTCACTGGTGACTAGTATATTCTATTACTATTGTATCTGTATTTGGTTTGATAAAAATGCAATATAGCATATATATACGGTTTGTATATTGACGATATTGCAATATTCGTCAATATATAAAACTTGGGCTGTCATATTTATGCCATATTGCGTTTATACCACCTTTTCCTCCATTTTGTATTAATTTCTTACCTGATATCCACAGAATATAGGCACGAGAAGACATTTTGTAAGTGTCACCGATCCTCCCCACTTTGCTCTGTGAGAAGCCATTGTTTTTGTTCCTTGCCGGGACCTGTACCACTGTGTTTACAAACACTTTTCATAGTGAATCCAACCATGACAAGTCGAGATATTAAAAGGTACACATCCTTAGATAGTCTAGATGATTCCTCCATACTTATTATGTCCAATATATTCAAAATAAAGAAGAATCCATTGATTTTTCCATCGTAACGAGTCGCAGTCCGACATTCTCAGCGTCTTTTTTAACTGCGGCGTGTTGACCTACATTCACATGCGGGCCACTGACACACTTTCATCTAGCAAGGAGCCTGGTGGGAATGGATTGACTGTGACTTGCTTACGATGGAAAATCATTGGATTCTTCTTTATTTGAATATATTAGACATAACAAGCATGGAGGGATCATATAGACTGTCTAAGGATGTGTACGTTTTAATATGGAGACTTGTCATGGTTGGATTCCATACGAAAAGTGTGTGTAAACACAGGACTACCGCTACAGGTAAGAATTTATTTGTTTTTGCATTGGGTTTCATCACCGTTCAGTGTGGCGCTATGGCTAAGGCGTCTGCCTACTTCCACTGTGGCCGGGGTTCAATTCTGTTGAGACAGTTTTTCACATTGAAACAATGGCGAGACTGACTTTGCATGTCCGCCAGCATTTCCCAAAATATTCTAAGTCTAACTTGACCTCGAAAAAGTATATCCAAAAATCCAGAAAATGAACATGTGTGTATATGCTCTCATATTGCACTGGTAGGAGAGGTCATAACAGTAAGGGAGGTGGCAGAATAGTGGTATAATATATTATATGAACTATATTTGACTGTCTACTTGTTTTATCTTCATATTTACATCCATCTATCCATCCCCCCTCCCCACATGGGGTTAAGCTAGGCCAATTATTAATCTATAAGAGATCAAAATCTACAATTAATTAAGCCCCCAAAATTGTTACATAACGGTATATAATTATGATAGATTTTTTTGTGAGTTATGCATTTTTTGTTCCCTTATTTGCGGCTGTTAACAAGTGAACTGCTTAAGCAAAAAAAATAAATAAAATCAAAATCATCAATTATTTTTAGGGGCCGGTGATGTCAAACAAATTTCTTTGTTTTGAGTTACCTGGATACTGTTAGTTGTCATGACGCTCCAATCAGCAGAGCTGACTCTCCAGGGGGTCAGGATGGTGCATGTATGCAACCATCGTTGTATGCATTCAACCTAACGACCCTACATAAGTTATTGGTGCCATGCTTGGTGATCACTACTAAAATGGTTGACTGCTGAATTGACGCAGTTCTGCCGCAGCACTCACCACTGTTGCATTGGTGCACCATGCAGACAATCAAAAGGACTGTTAAGACATTGTGTATTTCTTGCAATATTAAAACAGGGCATATTAGGCAGTTCTAAACGAATATAGATAATGGTCTCTCCTCATATATATACGTCTCTAACATATGTCCCATCTGCTGGCGATGTTGATAAATGTTTGGGCGAAAAAGCATCCCAGCAGGGAAAGACAAAAATATAGGTGTAACCAAGGTAACATGGGGTCACCTTTTGAGGGGTCACCTGTATTATGCTGTTAAGTTTGGGTGGCTCGGAACATTTTGTTAGTTGGATTTGCAAGTCTTCATCAATGGGCCATTGGGTTCTGTGCACTCAACAAAAATTGACAATTTGGCCCTCTGAAGGTGAGAAATAGAGTATTTCTCACCTTCGTAGTGTTCTACCCCTTCGTTTCTACTCGAATCCTTCCATAGAAAATGAAGAACAACTAATCAGGTTCCAGTTAAAACTGTATTATCAACAACGCACTAGGCACCAGCTGTTCTCGATGACAGTTACAGGCAGTAATGTATTAAACCACTAAAAACTCGACACTAGTTGACTAGCTCAGTCCACTAGTGTCTGGTAAATGCAATCAACATATACCTCCTCTGTGCAGAAGCACAGAAGAGTATCTAAAACATGGTAGTCGGGCAGCCGATCACCATCTTGCAGGATGGTCTGTCACAACTGGACTGACCCTGAGGAAGGCTGTAAAACGGCCTTATATACACCAGAGTCGAGGCCCACGTGACCCTAAGGTGACATGGCAGCGCTCCCAGGTGTCGGGTAAGAGAGGTGTTCTCGATGTCGCCGATGGGGAGCCCCGACATACATCAAAGCTCTCTGAAGACGACTCGCGACCACCACACCTTCATCTATATTTACCGTGATACCTAGCAGGCTACTGGAGGAATTAATGAGCTGATGGACACCGCCATCTGATTTGAAGGGTTCATAGGATAGGTTAATTGGTACCATCTATTGCAGCAGATTATAACCTTATAGTGGGGGCACTCGTGAACAGATGTGACATAGGGTATATATGGACGTGCTAGGACAGATAATTCATTAAGTCCAATCATAACGACTTAACTGCGAAAAATCAATATACTCCTGATATACTTACTACAAGTGCTCTTTGGACACTATTAGTGCTACTTGAACCCTAAAACTGTTACACAGGGGCAATGCTTGGTAAGATAATCGCCAGTTACACAAAGATGGCATTCTTCTCGGCTTTCTGAGTGGTGGGTTCATTCCCGTAAGCCTGGATGTGTAGGATCAGATAATGAATTTCAGAGATAAAGTTTAAAGATGTCATGATAATTTTGGAAGGTGATACGAGAGTTCATGTTCAACGACATTTTCTTAGCATCATATGCAGTAACATTGTGGATACACGTTGATATTTTGACTACCAAGGACAAATCTCAAACATATGTCTTTTCATACAACAGCTAACTGATTAAAAATAACTTTGACAATTTACACATTGTAAGCTGCTTTTCAGGTAATATACCTGGGTTTGTTCCAATATCGATCTCGACAACTACGCCTTATAGGCGTGATATAGCCACTATGTTGTTGTCAGTGATATTGAAATTTATATAAGCTATGAATGCCCTGACTAATTTCCCTTCCACGAATTACTAATATCTAGCTCAATGTGATTGATTACTTTTATATTTTTCAGAGAACCAACATGGAGCGTTCCAAGGGGTGTTGTGGGAGGGCGTGTGAGAAGGCATTCCCCTCAGGCTACAAGGAGGAGTTTGTAGGCACTATGAAGATAGCATGGGCCATTGTAAGTATTGCTATAAGAGGCCATTGTAAGTATTGCTATAACAGGCCATTGTAAGTATTGCTATAATGGGCCATTGTAAGTATTGCTATAATGGGCCATTGAAAGTATTGCTATAATGGGCCATTGTAAGTATTGCTATAATGGGCCATTGTAAGTGTTGCTAGCCATTGTAAGTAATGCTATAACAGGCCATTGTAAGTATTGCTATAACAGGCCATTGTAAGTATTGCTATAATGGGCCATTGTAAGTATTGCTATAATGGGCCATTGTAAGTACTGCTATATGCTCCCTGATGTTATGGTTTTAGTCTTGCTGCTTCTCTCTATCACGACGTACCTAGCGTTTGTGAATTGGTGCCAAATAATTTGAAAAAAAAAAACCAACATGTTGCATAACCAACGTGGCCGGAAGGGCTATGAGAAGTCACATATAGTTCCATTGTCTTTAGCACAGTAGGCCCCCATAAATGATGTATGACGTTACTCTATATTATCTCTATGCCCAATTAAAACAAAATGAGTACCGTCTGTCTACATAAAACCGTTATCGGTGTGTATAATGCATTATGACTTGCACTTTCATTTCCTTTCCCCGTGTACCAATGCAGTCACAGGGATTAACTGGCCGGTTCTACATGTGTGTATCTTTCAAATCATTCAGGAGAGGCTCGTGCATCATGGCATCCTAACATCATGATGCATTATCTGTTATATGCATCATAATATTCTTGATGCATTATCTGTTATATGCATCATAATATTCTTTGTGGATTAGCCATTGTAATTTCAATATCAGAAATATGTAGATCTGCATGGCAGGAGTTTCGATGCTCGATCTTCTGTACCATTAAACATTATGATGGTGTAAAAGGCAAGAGAGGCAAAATAAGTGTTGTAATATATAGTTGACCAAACCTATTGCATTCATGCCTATAGACACATATATCATTAAGTTCTTTCATAGATGGTGGATAAGGGTCAATAGATGTTAAAACAGAAGAAAACTCAATATTGTCAAAATGTCAGTTAAAATCCTCGTTGAACTGAGGCGACGAAATGTACAACTATTGGTATGATTCAAGATTGACATTATGTGACGACCTTGGGTCAAAAAGGTTATGAGTAATTTTGTCGTTGTGATGAACAATAACAACAAGTGTGACGACTTTTCATTTCCCATAGGCTAGGTTTTAGTACATACATATGTCACGCGCCAAGTAGGAATAGGGACGATTCCTTAATTGCCCCTGCCCAATTTTGCGCAATTTTGGAACTGCCCCCCTCTTAGGTTGTCCAGTTCAGGAATATTTAAAAAAAGAGGCAAATATTACAAAGGCCTACATCTTAGAAATAGAAACCATTTTCTTTGGAAAATATATTCTTTGGCTGTCCAAAGTCTATATAGTAAAGATTGCATCATGATAGCTTTAAAAATTCACTACAGCAGAACACAACAAACATGGGTATATGCTCAAATTCTGGAATGGATTTGTTGCGTTTTGGAATCAAACTCTTCATTTGAATTAAACACGCATTATGACATTGCGCAGAGCATGCCCTACAGAGAGGCCAGCTTGATGGAAAAACGGGTAAGTGAGTTTTGAAGATTCACAGGTAAACTGTACCTGCACAGGGGCTAACTGTATAACAGCCGGAGGTGTTATTCTCACAGCTTTATTGACACCTACAGTTAGTTGTATGGTGCATTGGACTGATCCTGTAACAGCCACTACACATTGGGCCTAGTTCAGGGTGTGGTAAACAGACAAAAAAAGACCATGATTTTCAAGTATGTCTTAAAATGAACTTGTTTCATGAGAATAATTGTCCCTCCTAAAGCATTCCGAAACTGCGCAAATTACCACATTGCGCTTAACATATATACATGGTGTATGTACATTTCCCCCCTTTTCATCGACACTGTAGGATTGGCGGAGTTGCATGAATGAACCTGCGCAGCCCTAACAAAATATAATTTACAAATTAACGTTCCCCATGTATTCCTCCAGGTGTTGACGCAGGTAGCTGAGATGTACTTCCAGCCTATAGCCGTCATGTTTGGCGGCCACCTCGGGAAGCTGGAACTGGACGCCATAGCCTTGTCAAATACAGTAAGAATATTATAAGAAAGACAGAACAAAAAAAGAATCAGCCTCATAGAGACGAATAGTACGCATGAATGTAGTGCAAAGTTGTACTGAAAGATATGCCAGCATATAGCATACCGAAATGGGTCGTTAAAGTGCCGGGGTCTCAAATGAGTGCCGGCTGTGGTGCCTTTATCTCACAAAATTGTCCATTCTGTCAGGTTACATGATCTCGTTAGCCAAAGATGAGAAGGTTGGTAAATAAATAATGCCATAATACATCAAATACACATGATAATATAGAGGTGAAAAAAATGGACGTACTTGTAGTTAGGATGGTACATGTGATCCTTTACCCCTCAAAATGGTACATGTACTGTTTTGAGGGATAAAGCCAATTTTGTGAGATAAAGGCACCACGCCGGCCTCAAATAATCGCCGGGTAGAGGGAAATTGAAAACAATCTCAAGCAATAGCATGCAGATTAGGGCCGAGGTACAGAGGTACTAAAATTGTTAAGCCATTACACGCCATTTCAGTGACGACACAGATTAGTTGTAGGAACAGAATGCAGCCCTGGAGGAGCTATGGTGGGAATCAGAGTTGAGCCCTCCATAGACAAATTGAAGCCCACATAATATTTCCTAAATGCCAAGTATTTACAATATATTGTGAGCAGATTACAGAATTTAACGGATTGTATTGAAATATGCCTTTGCTTACAACCATACATTCCTCCATTCGCTTTCAGCTTATCAACGTCTTGGGTTATTCTATCATTATAGGGATGGCTACGTGTTGTGAAACGGTGTTTTCACAGGTAAGTAGCTACAAATAAATCTACATTAGGCCATAACAGGTGTGTTTCAGAATATCCCATCCTACCTAGCAAAACAGGACAGATTCTAGAATCCTTCTTCCATCTTAAAAGAAAACAAGAAAAATGTGGCAAGGACCACGGCACTGATAGGAGTTGCCACTCTGCAGCCGACGTGTGACGTCACGGCCGACGTTTGACATAAAAAATTACGTCACAAGGTGGCCGTGATGTCACTGACAAACCGAAAACATAATGAAGTTGCTACGGTCGTTGCCCTCCTGGCCGCTATGCGGCAAGCAACTCCAAAAAACGTATATTAGGCATGATTCTTTTTGAGTAGATTTCAATGTATAGTCATCCGAGTGTCTCAGCCCTGCCTCGTGTCCGACCTACTTTAGATTTTTTGGTCTTTCAATCTGAAATACACCTCTTTCTTTCTTGAAGGTTACTTGTGATAAGGTGGCCCTCTACATTAAAGTGCCTATATCTCATGCATGTGACTCAAAGTTTGGGATGCACGCTTGCTCTTCTAGAGGGTATTTGTATAAGTATACCTAGATTTGTAGAAGTATACCTAGCATTACCTTGCAATTGCATGATGTTCATTAAGCTATGTATTTTGGGTCGTTTCCCATCTTATGATAATTATTATTTGTTTTATTAGTGCTTCGGCTTTGGACATCACAAAATGATCGGGATATATCTCCAGAGAAGTAAGTCAAATAAAAATAGTGAACCATAATGACCATTCCCTTCATGTGACACAAACCAAAAAGTCTTTCTTTTTAATTTAATACATCACGCTTTACACGAAATTATGATTTCATTCAAGAGAAAATGGATACAATATTGGATATTCGCAACTAGGGGAGACGTTTTTGAATGACTTCGATTCAAGGCCAAATCATTTATGACAGAAATAAAACATATGCAATTAATTATTATAATTGCTGTATATCAGCCCTCATCATGGCCGTGGTTATGTGTGCTGTTCTCTTTTTACAACACCCAGGTATCTACATCCATCTGCTCGCTCTGTTTCCGTGCTTTGCCATTCACCTAAACCTGGAACCTATATTAAAGGCCATAGGACAAGATCCAGAAGTATCAAAGTAAATAGGAACAAGTGATCATTGTTATAAAGAGTAATATTGGCTATAGTGGTGTTATTCTTCCCTAGAATTCACAATATTATGGCATTTAGATATCATTATGATCTACGTGAGAAGCCATGGCATATGTTGTGTGTGTTTTTTTTCATAAAAAAATATCATATGTGTTCTTATAACATAACATTTAAAAGTATCATATAATTTCATGTGCACCTATAAAATGTGTTCCCTGTGTTTTTATATGCTTCATGTTTTGCTTACCTGCTGCTTCTATTTTTCTCAGGCTAACTGCAACTTATTTGGTCTATTTTATGCCGGGCATGGTTGTAAGTATACATTCTTTTTACAAACATTTTCTTCTCTACAAGTATGTACAAGTGTTGTTCAATGGTTGCAAATTCAAAGCTGACTTAAAACAGTACAAGATGTTATGAAGTATTTGAAATTATAGATCATCCAAGAAAATCATGGGGTTCATGGCCAATCCCCTAGTAGATCTCCTCTATACATTTTAATACAATGTAAATGGGACGCACTAGAACAGGGTTGATTGATTTATGTTTTATTGGCAACAAAATAGCTCAATACAGTGAGTTCTTCAATAATTACCACCCCAAATATATAACTTTGTGTGTGTATATGTGTGTGTGTGTGTATGTATGTGTGGTAGCGTGTATGTATCAACATTTTCTACACAGTGTCCTTACATTCTGACTTTAAAAGCATTCGAAGAAAAACCTCCTTTGTATCAGCATGTTGGGTCTCCGCTGGTTACTGAATATGTGTTAGGGTTAATAATGTTACCATTACCATCTATTTAACTTTACCTGTATTACCCTTTTTTTGCAGTGCCTGTGCCTGACCATCATCCTCCGTCGGTACACCCAGTGTCAGAGTATCGTAATTCCTCACATCTTTATATTGGGAGCAGCTCACGCTGTACATGCTGTGTGTCAGTACCTGCTACTGTACCAATTCAGCATGGGTATCATGTAGGTATCATGATAACATGAGTATCATGTAGGTATCATGATAACATGAGTATCATGTAGGTATCATGATAACATGAGTATCATGTAGGTATCATTATAACATGAGTATCATGTAGGTATCATGATAATATTGGTATCATGTAGGTATCATTATAACATGAGTATCATGTAGGTATCATGATAATATGGGTATCATGTAGGTATCATTATAACATGAGTATCATGTAGGTATCATGATAACATGAGTATCATGTAGGTATCATAACATGGGCAACATGAAGGTATCATTGTAACATGCGTATTACATAGGTATCAATATAACATGGGTATCATGAGGGTATCATTGTAACTTGGGTATCATGTAGGTATCATGATAACATGGGTATCATGTAGGTATCATGATAACATGAGTATCATGTAGGTATCATGATAACATGAGTATCATGTAGGTATCATGATAATATGAGTATCATGTAGGTATCATTATAACATGAGTATCATGTAGGTATCATGATAATATGAGTATCATGTAGGTATCATTATAACATGGGTATCATGAGGGTATCATTATAACATGAGTATCATGTAGGTATCATGATAATATGGGTATCATGTAGGTATCATGATAACATGGGTATCATGTAGGTATCATGATAACATGGGTATCATGTAGGTGTCATGATAACATGAGTATCATGTAGGTATCATGATAACATGGGTATCATGTAGGTATCATGATAACATGAGTATCATGTAGGTATCATTATAACATGGGTATCATGTAGGTATCATGATAACATGGGTATAAATCATGTAGGTATCATAATAACATGGGTAGCATGTATGTATTATGATAACATGAGTATCATGTAGGTATCATAACATGGGCAACATGAAAGTATCATTGTAACATGCGTATTACATAGGTATCAATATAACATGGGTATCATGAGGGTATCATTGTAACTTGGGTATCATGTAGGTATCATGATAACATGGGTATCATGTAGGTATCATGATAACATGGGTATCATGTAGGTATCATGATAACATGGATATCATGTAGGTATCATTATAACATGAGTATCATTTAGGTATCATTATAACATGGGTATCATGTAGGTATCATTATAACATGGGTATCATGTACTATAATTATAACATGAGTATCATGTAGGTATCATGATAACATGGGTAGCATGTATGTACTATGATAACATGAGTATCATGTAGGTATCATGATAACATAAGTATAAATCATGTAGGTATCATGATAACATGAGTATCATGTAGGTATCATGACCACATGGGTATCATGTAGGTATCATAACTTGGGCAACATGAAGGTATCATTGTAACATGCGTATTACATAGGTATCAATATAACATGGGTATCATGAGGGTATCATTGTAACTTGGGTATCATGTAGGTATCATGATAACATGGGTATCATGTAGGTATCATGATAACATGGGTATCATGTAGGTATCATGATAACATGGGTATCATGTAGGTATCATGATAATATGAGTATCATGTAGGTATCATTATAACATGGGTATCATGAGGGTATCATTATAACATGAGTATCATGTAGGTATCATGATAATATGAGTATCATGTAGGTATCATGATAACATGGGTATCATGTAGGTATCATGATAACATGGGTATCATGTAGGTATCATGATAACATGGGTATCATGTAGGTATCATGATAACATGGGTATCATGTAGGTGTCATGATAACATGAGTATCATGTAGGTATCATGATAACATGGGTATCATGTAGGTATCATGATAACATGAGTATCATGTAGGTATCATTATAACATGGGTATCATGTAGGTATCATGATAACATGGGTATAAATCATGTAGGTATCATAATAACATGGGTAGCATGTATGTATTATGATAACATGAGTATCATGTAGGTATCATAACATGGGCAACATGAAAGTATCATTGTAACATGCGTATTACATAGGTATCAATATAACATGGGTATCATGAGGGTATCATTGTAACTTGGGTATCATGTAGGTATCATGATAACATGGGTATCGTGTAGGTATCATGATAACATGGGTATCATGTAGGTATCATGATAACATGGGTATCATATAGGTATCATGATAACATGGGTATCATGTAGGTATCATTATAACATGGGTATCATGTAGGTATCATTATAACATGAGTATCTTGTAGTTATCATGATAACATGGGTATCATGTAGGTATCATTATAACATGAGTATCTTGTAGTTATCATGATAACATGGGTAGAATGTGAGTACCATTAACATTTGTGTCATGTTAGCAAATCAGTGAGATTTTCCTCAAAGGGACAAAGGAGTAGATCATCGCATCACTGATATTGGTTGCGGAATCTTCAGTTTATTATCAATTATACTTCCAAAAAGGGGTCAAAGGCTGCAGGAACACTTTCTCCCAAATGTTGCCCATCCCTTCTGAGTGATACACGTCAACACTCGATCTATATAGGGTCCCCTGCTACCGAGAAAATAGTTTAAGAGCAATAGCTGAATCAGGTGACACACATGTATACGTATGCATCTATATATTAGAATGGCAAATGCATTAGGTGCTATTACATATTTAAACTTTTTTTCTTGTACTTGTAATACAGAGGATCTGCTATAGCCCAGGACATCACGTTCTTCTTTATTTTGGTGGTGACGTGTATCTACACTCACTTCTCCCAGGTGCACAAAGAGAGCTGGGGAGGTAGGTGGCTCTGCGTTTAAATAAAGGCACTTGTTATAAGTGAAACTCACAATATCCACGGAGCTTAAGTAGATGTTCCACCAGCATCTGATGTAGCAATTGGGAACAACAGTTACTAAAAGATCAGTCACCGGATGCTATCCGATGAAATTTAAGAATTTTTATTTCATCAGATATGTTCAGTAGATATGTTTTTCTTTCAGAGTTAAGCAGACCCACCTGTATGTGTGATGTACAGCCTACCTCCCGGGCCTCCCTAGCCCACTTAAAAGGGTCTATATCTCCTCTTTCTATCCCCTCGGATGTATGTGGTGCACATATGCGCGGGCACCGATACATTCCTCTGTGAAATTGTGTAATGTATTCTCGCCATGAATATGACCTTAGCTGTCGAAATGGCATTAAACATCTATTACTCACTCACAGCCTACCTCCCTGCCTACATCCATCCTTAGGTCTTGGGAACACCTATGTTATATTTCCCCCATCATTTTTATTCTATGACATGTATCTGCTTGTGCCTAGGGTGGGACTGGAGAGGACTACATGACTGGGGTCCCCTGGCCAAGCTGGCCGTCTATGGAATGCTCATGGTGGGTTTTGAGTGGTGGGCCTTTGAGATATCAATCATAATCTCAGGTGAGTTGGGATCTTTTAATCTACAATAATCATAAGATTATGATAATATATGAATTAAACAAATGAGGAGAGACACATTCCCAGTAGACCTACCTAGCAAAAGCTTCTTTGAAGGGTAATTCTGGGGAAGCCTTTTGTGCCCTACAGATGGCACAGCTATGTTCACTTTCATCATGATTTACCAGTATTCTATAGCCTTTTGAATTAGTTCCATTTTGCCAGGTTCGGATGGTTGTGTGAATGGAACAAAAATCTATTTTCAGATCCCTTTCACTTGAACTTGGTTAAACGAATATCATAATATGGCATTGATTATAACATTGAACTGATCAAGCTGTTATTTCCTGAGTACCTACTTGTTTGTCATGTTGTAGATATTCTAAATATGATCATATCCGTCTATATTTCTTGTAACATAAATTCCCCATAAACGGTTTGTGCCTGATATAAGCTTTGGAATCCTTCCTACAGGCTACATCGGGACGACAGAACTTGGAGCACAGTGTGTGGCCTTCAATCTTGATGCCATGTACTATGGGGTAGGTCTATGAGAATATTTTTTTCATTGGTCATTTACACCCTTATACAAAATTCACCTAAGCTTTTCTCAAATATTTAACAAATTTTGATTGCTACATTGGAAACATACACCAATTGCCCACAACATTAATGGGAAATAGTGCCCAAAGGTAGCTCTACTTGTTTCTTCAAGACAGTGTAATATTATATTCGTTTTCAGAACTAGGTCGACCTTTATAGCCTACTCCCATGTTATTGTAAACGTTATAAATAGTCTGTTCCTTATTATCATTATTATTTTCTTTTACATTTGAACAGTTTGTATATGGTATCGGCATAGCCACATGTATCAGGACGGGGCAGTTCGTGGGTGCTGGCATGCCCCTCAATGCTAAAACCACCTCCAGGGTCGGCATGACCATCACAGGTAAGGTGATCTGTAACAGATACAGATAGGGGGTAGGGATGATAGAGCCTTTTTTTTTGAAAATATACCTGAGGATATCATGGCCTAAAATAGTTTTCCCGTTTTGATCTCATCGAGATAAAAAAGCGACACAACTATCTAAGCTCATAGATAATCGTATATCTAGATCTGTTCAGTTCCGGAGTTTGGTCACATCTTTGTCCACTCAATGTCGCCCCCTGGTAGGACATGTCTGCACTAACTCTGCCTCTGCAGCCGCAAATCTTCTTCATGAACTCATTAATGAGTGAGTAAATTGATGAAAACCGCAGATGTGTCAGTTTGAAGTTCTAGTCTTACAGTGAACCTTTTTTGCTGCATGGTTCTAAGTACTAGGCCTCTGAATGCCATTTACAGGTGTCATGGGCCTGACATCTGGGACTATATTTGCTGTGTTTCGGTATCAGTTGCCGAGAATCTTCACAGATGAGCAGTAAGTCAACCAATGTTTTCAATTATTTTTTCTCTCGAAAAAAATTTGGTTCATCTAGTAAACTGTATTGCTACCACATACTACCAAGTTCCCGCCAGTCGATGGTGAATTAAGAACGTTATTTTCAAACTATTTCCACTGTGATAAGAAGAGAGAATTTTCTTTATTTCAGAGACGTCATTAACATGGTTGCCAACATACTGCCAGTGTTAGGGTTATATGCAATGGCTAGTGGCTTAAACGTGAGTAGACCCGGATATTGACATTTTTAAAGCTATAAAAACAATAGATATACAGATATTCCCCAACATTTCATTTTATTAGCGCGGCGACTAGTGAGTACTACTCGTGAGATGAGTAGACTAGTGTATGGTTCACAGTCGCCACGGTGTAAGGGATAGGGAGGCCTTGCAATCTATTTTTGTTTGTGGCTCCTCTGCTATGGACTATTCCTGCTCACTATTCTAATGTAATAACAACAGTGTGTGTACTTTACTTATCAGTGAAGGAATTTTCAGAATATATCTCATACTTTTGATTTTATTCGCAAATAAGACATTTCATCATTTGGAGCCCTATGGCAGATTAGCATTAGAGCATTTTAAGATTCAGAAATGCATCCCTGTAGCCTTTGTTTTAGAATTGTTCGTTTTGAAACTACTATATATATGTAGTACAAGTTTTATCTCAGTGGGTTATGGTACAATTGGATCATATTTTCTGTATTTGAACAAAGTATTCACTGTCAAAGATCTCTATGGAGAAATCAGTGCTAAAGTGTGTTGCCATATGTGCATTTTTGTAAATCAGAGGAGGTTGAAATGTAAGGCCACCTTGTGGAACTGCTACATTCTTTTCTGTGTAAAATTTTTAGTTTACATTGAAATAATGCTATCTCAGAATATGTATCTACTATTGGTGATGAAAGATTAATTTGATTACTCCTTTCATTATATAAACGATTTTGTGGAACACTGAAAACATGTATGTACACCAAGGTACTTACACTGTGCTCCCCCCCCCCTACAGAGAGGTGGAGTGATCTGGCCGGTTTGCTGACCACTGGCCCATGACAGGTACAGACTATTACAAGTGATTGGCAGTTGGGTGTGTGTGGGGGGGGGGGAGGCAGAGCAGGCTCCTGGCAATCTGAGACAGTGTACACTCATAATGACACACCTGTTGACTATGGCATTGAACATTGAATAAGACAGGTCCCTGTGGCAGCTGAGTGAGGTGCATGCAGAATGGACAGTCTACAGACTATTAGTACTTAGCTGCAGTGGGTAGTTCAGGTTGAATTGGTGCTATATATACTACCAAAAGCCCAGATGATAGTATGCCCTATCTGTCTCACCAACTGAAACTAGACACAAGATTACAAGTCGCCGCGCCATGTCTCACAGGACTATTCTCTACTATTGTATTAAAATCTACAACACTATGGTTTTATTTGTTTTCCTTTCCCCTTTTTTCCTTCCCCCCTATAGAATAATTGTTTTACCACTTTGGGTACGTTGCAATAATTATGTCCTTTTTTCACTACTTGCTCATGGGTCAAGATATTTAAATGCTTTAGGCACATGGAGTAATTTTAGATGTCTATCTAAAAGACCCGAAATGTCGACCTTTTCAAACTCAATTTATGCCTCACTGAGGCATAATCTCAATTTATGTCTCAGTGTGATATCTACTTGCGAGCCTATATAAACCCAAAGAGGGTTTAGGGAATATTTCTTACTTCTTTTTACACATGTCTATTTTGTATATAACAGGTGATAGGTCGCGGTGTGTTTAGGGGTATTGGGTGGCAGAGAGCTGGCTCCATCCTCAGCTTCATTGCCTTCTATGTGTTTGCATGGCCTATAGCCATCCCTCTCACCTTCTTCACCAACCTCAGCATCACAGGTAAGTACACATCCTCAATATGAATATAAAGCCAAATTCAAATCTGGAACCAAAATCCTTATATCTCCAAGTCGTTAAATCTTTTGAGCACGTCTAATCGGCTGTGGATTCAGAATCTTGAAGGGGAAGGGGTGACTGCTATATGATATTTTCCTCCACAAAGACTTTTGGATAGGATTTCTATAGTACAAAAAAAAACCACCAAAAATGAAGAAAAACTTTTACGATTCTAAATCGACCACTGAGACTGTCAAACAATCACTGCCATCTCCTCTGTCACACAATGTTGTTGTATCAGGTACTTTTTTCGATAGCTGCTACGATTTTTGTACAATCATTCATAAAATGTATTTCAATATCAACAAAACACATTAAGAACACAGAACGCCCCCACCCCCAAACCAATGGAGCTACTTTATTAATACAATTCACTCTCTGTCTGTATAATACAGGACTGTGGTTAGGCTTCATGATTGCCCTGTTCATAAGCGGCTTGTTCTATGTTGTGGTCGTACTTTTCAAACTGGACTGGGACAGCATCACTGGGCAGGTAAGTTCACAAGACATCAGAAAAAAATCTATCCGCAATCTGAATTTACTTTTAAATGTTTGATATTTTGAATGCAGCTTTCCCCTATTTCATTGATATCTCAAGGAAACGTGTTTATGGCGAAGTATCATACATAATAGGTTGGTATTTGATTTGTTATATATGAAGCAAGTCTGGGCCTTGCAAATTCAAGAAGTTTCTCAGCACATTTTTAGTGAAAAATCATGTTTTAGTCAAATCAGGAAAGGGGACGTGAGGAGGTATGTATAAACGATCTTGTCCCATCCTCTTTCTGGACACATTTTCTGTCTGTCTGTGATCTATGTGTGCAAAGTTGAAAAAGGTTGCTTCAGTTTTCTTGATCACAGTTCACTGGTCCTTGAACACGTCTGTCTTATTGTCTGGCATTTTCACTTTCATTTCTTTCATAGAAGTACCCTATATATCTATGTATAAGGGTTTTTTCCTGAACCGTTCTTGGCTGTCTATATTTTGAGATCAGACCTGGTTCGGGGCTAAGTGGCTGGTCTAGGTTTAGATGCCTAAATCTTTCCAACTTTATAAAGTAGACCTTTGCTCTTCCTTTCTTAATGTGAGAGGGCAAGCAGAAAAGGACATCTGTGAGGAGGTATATGGGTAATCCTATCTGCTTCTCTGCTCACTTCAATTCACATGTAGAGTGTTATAAATGAGCATCTATCTATCTATTATCTGATTGTCTCTGCATACAAGTAAACCTTATTTTTAGTTATCTTTTTATTTTAAGGGAGGGGGTACATATATAATATCACCCCAGCATGTCAGTATGATCCTGAATGCATGTATACAGAAGCAGTTGCACAAGACAGCATGAAGCCTCAGCACCCTACTTGGAGGAAAACTTGTGTTCTTTTTAATGTAAAAAAAAACCTTTTTAACGCAAAATACGTTCTTCTGTCAAATGGGACAGCACTAGGGACTAACTCAACAATACTAGTAATGCATACATTATAGAAAAAAAAATGGTGATATAAATTGAGTTATTCATAGTTCCTTCTATTATTGCACAGGCCGTATCACGTGCACGCTATAATAGAACCATCTCCTGTTCACAAGCCTCTGTGGACGAGGACGTCTACAAGTCTACTGAGTCGACATGTACGTATTTAATCAATCATCTTAGATTCTACACGTCAGATGAAGACATTTCCATATTAAACCTCAGATTCACGTGTAGTGCCTAAAATTAATGTTTTCATTATTGTGTCTTTTCGCTGCAACCATTTATAAGTCGTACATTATTGTTGCCATTATTGTTGTCATTATTTTCATGAGCTACAAAATAGCAAACTTGTAGTACATTTGTGAAATAGTATCTATGCAGTTAACGTTTCGACCATATTGCTGAAGCTTCATCCCGAGTTTGCTCATTTATACAATCACTAGTGTATACAATTCCCTTGAAAATAATTAATGTAATCCATGAGGACCAATCAGAAAGGTTACTTAAATATCCTTGTTCTGCTTCCCATTCCAGCCCTCCTCATGTCCCAGGGTTCGACCCACACACCATCCGCCGAATCTAAGCTGGTGGAAAAGATCGCCGCAGAGACCGAGCGCTCCTCCAAACCCATGAAGATAACAGCTGGTCTTATCGTCAAACGTAGCATCACCGTTATTATCTTCCTGGCTATCTTTGCTGCTGGTATCATTGTGAGAGTGTTTGTAGACCATAGTTGGATTGGTGGTGCCAGCAGCAAGTATAATACCACCCAGAGTATAGGGATGACGACTATCTCAACATATACTTTCTCTGCCCAGATTACAGGCCTATGAAAAAGTATAGATTCTGACAATATTTTTTTCATTGGTTTATGAAAGATGGTGAATTTTCTCATTAGAAAAAAAAAACGTTAGGTCCAACTTGACTTTACTGAATACATGATGGCATGTTAATGTAACTATATGTATCAATCGTTTTTCTACATTATGGGACTGATCCAGATGATAGCTGTGCATGTGAGGGTTCCTGTAAGCCCTAATGATCTATCATCTTCAGACTGCTGTGCAGAGTAAATCTTGTCCGCCACTGCATGCACATACCACGACATCCACAATTGTAACAATAAACAGGTACCAATGATAAGTCTTAGAGCCCATTCAGTCTACGTTGCCTTAATTATTTGCAAACTACGTTTACCGATATGCTGTTCAGCCTAGAGGACTGCCAATGTTGCTCTGTTCTTCATAAGAAATATGATTTTCCCTATTGTCTTCAATGGTTCAACATTAGATTTAGTCTATTTCTATTTTTGATCATAATTATTGTATCTCTAGATAGGATACTGCATGGTAAATTATTCAATTTGATGTATCCCAGCCTTGTGTTCTGAATTTGATAGGCCTAATGGTGATAATGCATGGATCGTTGTAAATAGTAGGCCCTGATCTGTATAGATATATCTGTATTACTGATACAACGCTAAAGGTGTATCATTTACTCAATCAACAAAACTATCAGCATCGACAGTGTTATCGATTTAGATGTGTTCAAGCATGACATGTTGAAACGAAATCATTAATGACCCAAATTAGCCCTTTAGATTGGGAAGGTTTTGACTGCACTTTGTCCTTTGGTCACCTTGGTGCAAAATGCAGCCCTGGTGAGTAATGCACTCGTGCTGCATTTATGCATCATACAGGCTCTATGCACCTTGATGAAGAGTTTATGAAAGGTCAACAATATGCACCAATGTACTAGTACACACAATATATTGGCAAGAAGAGGGCTTCCTTAGTCTACTTAAAAGGGTCTAAATCTCGTCTTTTCTGCCCCCTTTGTGTGTGTGGTGCACATGGGCACGGGAACACTACACTCATCTGTGAAATTGTGTAATGTTCTGTCAATAAATCTGACCTTAGCTGTCGAAATGGCGTTAAATATCTGTTACTGAGTAACTTACTCATTAAGTCTTTGACGAGTAGTGTTACAAGAACTAAATTGGTTAGATATCTATCCATTTGAACGATACTTATACTTCGTTGTATGTCGAGTGTTAAGTGTCCATACCTCACTTGTTGTACTTATGACAGCATATATGTAGTTAGAGAGCAATTAAAGAATCATGATTATTCAACTTCATTAATGTTGTTTAGGTAGATTTATTCATCAACAGAATAGTGTTGACAATATACGTCGTGAGATGGCATTTAACTAGATCCAGCTTGGTACCATTGGTCATAATCACTGGGAGGTAGAAATATCAGTTTGGTGCTGCCACCTTCCTACAGTTATGGAACTACTTCTCTTACTGTTTTGCCTACACTCAAATCCTTGGAACTAATGAAGATGATGGAATACAATATAGCTAGAGTGTATAATTAAGAACACTGTGCGTGTGTTAGTTTTCGATGCAAAAATCAAAGATCCCCATATGTGTTGCCTTAGAGCAGGCAGGTCATCATCTTAAATGTTGGTAAAAAAAGTAGATTACAATCATTTCATAGCTTTGTTTGTTAATTAGCTGTTAGAGACCACATTAAACTGATAACCCCATGGCAGCAAACCCATAATACATAGCTGATTCTTATTTGTTTATTATAAAATAATTAGATTCCTCTTATAATTTCCTCATAATAGTATGAAATATTGAATGCACATGATCATGATTAGTCGTAGTTAGATGGAGACGTGGCAGTTACCAAGCAAATATGAAATCTTATGGCAAGAGTGGTAATGGTTATGAATTATCCATGATAACGTATACTAGTACTAAAATATTAAGGATAGGAATGTATTGATATATTACACTTTAATAATTCGAAAACCACGTATCAAAGATCAAACATACCGGTAGATGTATTGTACCTTATACATAAATATACAAATGTATGTGGGGTTCCATTTTGTTTACAAGTATCAAAGTGTCTAACCTTATTCATTTCATTAAATCCACCAATTATTTCCCTTGTTGAAAATTGTCTATCACATTTTTGTTGTGCTACCTCTACCAACAATTGAAGTGGTGGATATTTTGGAACATATCTTGGAGGATAAAGTGAATTCAACCCCCCATTGGTGGACACTTTGGAACTTGTAGACAACGGAACACAACAAGTGTCCCACATTATGTTACATAGGTTTATAACACAATATCTATGCACCATTTTAATATCAATTCATGTTATAGCAATCAAACATATGCCCATTTCATTCCCCTCCCTTTAAATCTTGCTCAAGATCGTGCTTCAGATCTGTGTCAATGACTTAGCCTCCTACAGTTTTCATAACTCAGGTGCTAACTATACCAGTTGGCCATCTTTATGATAGCACTTTTCCGAAATAATGCCCAAAAGCGGCATACTATTTAATATCACTAATATAGTGATGATCTAAGGCACCGTCTACAAATCTGCAGCTCAATCCACGGCCGTAGGCCATTATGTACATATATTCAAATATCCAGTTTGCATGTTTCATATCAATGGAACTCAGTCCTTCTAATGAACAAATATGTTCAATATGCAAGAGTTATAATACACGTCATCTACACACAAAAATAAAACCAACACTACCACATCCCTTTACACAACCCTAATACCAGGCAGCAGGGCGTTCCTTCCACAGGGGCACTTTGAGGTTCACTTCCGGTAGTTCTGTGTCCTGTGTTGCCATGGTAACTGCTTGGTTACTCTGTAAGGCGTGTTGACAGGCGGCGGTCACACATATGGTGTTCAGGGAGTCGTTGTTTTCATCTGTGGTACCAATTTCACCTGGTGAGATAGAGAAAATGCTGTTATTTACTTCAGGAAATAAATATCATTTTGCTTACTCGTCAATAAGTTTCTTGTTCTCAAATTGACGAAAGGAAACTATAGAATGATGAAAGGAAACTATAAGGTTTCCAATGTAGATGGTCATATATAGTTGATCAAAATAGAACCTCAAGCAACTTAGAAGGGCTACTACCATGCAGCTGATCATACTGACCTTTTGAATGTGTAGTATGAGGTGCAAAGACAGGTTATAGGGCATGTTAATTTTAAAGATCGTATCCTAGCTAAAATGTACTTATTTTTCAGTCACACCATATATATATATATATATATATATATATATATATATATATATATATATATATATATATATATATAAGGTATATATCTCCCTAAAGCTATCCTCCAACTCTTAAGGCAATCTTAGTTGTATTTCAGCAAGTAACATTAATTTAGGGTGATAATTTTTACTGTAGGTCGACACCAAAACAACTGGATAACATAGCACTCAGTGAGTGTTTAGGTTGGTCATGGATGAGTGGTCAACTCTATAATGCATAGGTTCCTTCATGGCTCATTAGTGGCATCTTGTGGCTAAGGAATGTACTGCTTACCCTGGCATGAATGGGGCTATTATGGCAGGGGGTAAGCTGGTGGAGCCCCCTTATGCTATACTATATCAGTACACACAAAAAAATATTCTGAATATCTTAGGCCTTTCGCCTAACATTTGTTGGACTTGCTAACCCAAGTTGGGAGTTTGCACGTCCCCAAACCACCGAAGTTTTCTTGGGAGTTTACGCCTAACCCTTAGGAAAAATGCCCGACTTGCCTGATTTCTCCTAACTTGCCTTAGACTTTTCCACTAACTACATAGACTTTCAAGCAACATAGCAATTCTCTTCATTTTGAAATGGTAAGTGTAAATACCACATAGGTTAAGACATCCAGAACAGAGCCTCTCCATTTGAGAAGCAAGTTCAATACCTCACATCATTTTCTTTGCAACCCGTGAACTTAGTTGCTCTGGGTTTATCATAATGTCAAAGATGTGGATATATGAGTAAATTCAATTTCCACAGAAAAGGTGTTTCCATTATTTTTCATTGCTCCTTCAATAACAAATATATATTTATTAAGTGTATTCTGTTAAATCACATGCCAGGTTGAATTGTAGAGGCATTATTATGACGATAGTCATTGAAAGCACCATTATTCTGACTTTCATAGGCTTTTCCATGATATGCACTTACCATAAAAATCCTCATGCAAACCACACTGCCACCTGGTGTGAAAAAAATCTACTAATCCTTAGACAAAACTGCTACCCCTTAGACAAAACTACTACCCCTTAGACATGGCTAAGTCAAGTCAGCTTGCCTTAATAGGTTAGTTAATACTACTAACACATTAGTAAGATGTTACTAACATGTTGGGTATTTTGCCTAATGGGTGATTTTGTCTAAGTTAGATTAGTATTTACTAACTTGGATTATTTTCTGTGTACAAGCAATGTGGCTTTGGATTTCCTGCCCTAGAGAAGAGCTATCCTATATACTGGTGTCCTCTATTTACACACAAAGGGTGATTTCACATCAAAATATTATATGGCATGTAATAGGGAAACAGGTTACTTAAACTAAGGTGTCATTAATCAATCATTTTCCTCATTGGACATTTTAGCTGAAATTGCATCTTTAAACAACAATGGCTGGGTTGTTCATTCAAGAGTGTCAGATTTTCTTGCCCCGCCCCCAGGAGGCACCGAAAATAATGCGCGAATGCACCCTATTGACCGTAGTAATCAAGGGCTCTTTTTCTGAGAACAGGTAAAATTATTTAGCCCACTATCCCCTCCCGAGGGGTTAGAAAAAAAGCCCATCCCCAGCCACACTCACCATCTTTCCCCATTTTATAAAATGATCATTCCTACAGGTCATCAGCAGGCATGATCGAGCTATTGTGGCCTAGCTACAGTGGGAGACTACCCCAAAAGTATCATATGCTCCTCCAAGGATCAACGGCTTAAAGCATTACTATTACATAAGACAATACTTACCCCTCACTGCCCTTATAAGGTGTGCCAGGGTGGTGGACAGTGCTGCTTCCCTCCTCTGTTCTAACCCAGGCCTTAGGACGCTCTGCCAGGACCCCTTACCAATCACTATCTGTCTATTACTGATACTGCTACTTTCACTCCCCTCGCCGTCAGTCAATAACATATCCCCTTTAGTTCCATGTATCTGAAATAAGGGATTTTGAAGTGGATAATGTAAAAGTATGTATAAGGGAAAGTTCAACAATTACGTCACTGCATAGGGGGGGGGGGTCTTTGGGTTCCTCTATATATGTTCCATACAAAAACAGTGACAAAGGGGTGGGAGGGTCCTGAGAAATGCCTAAATACCGGTGACATAATTGTTGGATGTTCCCTAAGCAAATATGTGTTAGAGCAGAAGGTCAATATTTTATTGTAAGATTGTTGGAATGTGATTGTCCTCACTTTGTCAAGTGTTTTTGTTCATATCATTAAAAGCATACCCCGCAAGCTTTTCTCTGACTCTGAATATGGAAGGAGATATGAAAATAGCCTTAAGGGGTAGACAGTAACATTCGTTTTTATCCTTTGAATATTTATGCCCCTATGTTGAGAAATCGATGGACCAATATCCATTGGCCAGAGAGAGTTATTTTATCATTTGTCATAAGAAATGCTAGGTATTCTTGGGTAAAGCGTATCGAGTAAGAACTATTTTCTTCATAGAGACCATTCTCTTCACAACAACACGGGGCCTAACTACATTAGTGTAGGTATGTGTCCCATGTGAATATATATATATATATATATATATATATATATATATATATATATATATATATATATATATTTATATATATATATGTGTGTGTGTGTGTGTGTGTGTGTGTGTGTGTGTGTGTGTGTGTACCATATTACAAAGGAACATGAAACCTTAGTTTTAGGTATCATGGTGACAAAAGAGTGTAAAATGCTCACCTCAAGTGTGTTCTCACCCTCCCTATCCTGTGTGCAGTTAATGTGTAGAGTGGCTATAGGTTTGTCGTACTTAAGCACCACATCGAGTGAGCTGCTCTCCCCCGTGTGTGGAGCAGCTCTCCGTGTGTAGACTGACAGAGGGGAGGAGTTCAACAACCAACATGCAGTGTCCACATGCTTACTGACGCACTCCCTGAACAATCGACCTGGAACGGATAAGGGTAGAAAAGAGTGCAACAACAATGCAAACATAGTAAATGTGAGAGAAACCAGGGCAAATAACATGGAAGCAGGGTTCATTGTCCTGAGCTGAGCTCCCCTGAATTCTAGCATTTTTTTCTATTTTCTTTTTACAGTTAGGGGCTCTTGACTAGGGATTCCCCGTGTCCAATATCGATATTAAGAAACGGGCATGTTGAGCATCATGTCAATTTTAAGAAAAGCTAAAGTCCTCATGTCGATTTTCAGGAGATGTCCACATCCCATGTGACCAAGCCCAAAACTGTCGCCATGTCGATGTAAGGGGTCTAGAGCCGTAGCTGACATATGCAGTACAGGCACACATTGTCTGTCTTCCAACAGTTTCTTGTAAGATTGTATTGTATATTATATAGACAACACAGCTAGCATATACGTAAATAGTACATCATTGTAAATGTTTGCTATAGATACATAAATACATACTATCTTCCCACAACCTACCCGAGTCTGTAGTGGTGTCTGCGTGTTGGGGGTAGTTGATGGACATGTTGACGCTGTGTACGTCACCTACCACCCCCGCCCTGAGCTGCTCCCTCACCTCAGCCATCACGGGGTCATGCCGCCTGGTGGTGATGGGACAGGAACAATGTTAATAAGGGGAAGTTACCTTTATATGGGCCGATGTATTCAGAGCTCTGTCAAATGACACCTTACATTCACTGTAAAAAATAACTATTGAATCAACAAGAGGTCCTCGTAAAACTGAACAGTGGACCACTCTATAGCAGTGAACCAGTGTAGGTTTTACAAGAAGCCCCAGGTGGCACTACGGTTGTACACAGATGTACAAGGAATCTCGGTGAAAATAATCACAGATCTCTGGCAACATTGAGACGACGATTGCAACGTTATTTCGACGATTTCTTTTCACAGTGTAGTTAAATACATGTGACATCTCAAACATGATATTCGGCGACTTGAGGGAAATTAAGAATAGACCATGGCTATTCATATGTTCTTAGAGATATGAAAATGTATCCCTACCCGAGGAAGCCAAAAAGGAGGTGTGCATTATGTGCAGCTGCTTCTTCATAGCAGGCCACAATGGCAGAGGGTTGGAGGGCCACGGGGCGGTCACAGAACACGGATTTACCTGCAGAACAACAGGAATTAATGCAAGTACAGTAAGGCAAAACAGGTGTAGAAGACGATGCGTTTGCTTATATTTCAAGGTAAATGCACCTGCATCATACGGATAGGAGTGTAGACTAAAGAAAGATAGGGAATGAATAGTGATCGAGACCCCCTATATACAATATACATACCACCACATAGGGCTCTCC
The DNA here is from genome assembly GCA_949317995.1 of Acholoe squamosa. NCBI lineage: Eukaryota > Metazoa > Annelida > Polychaeta > Phyllodocida > Polynoidae > Acholoe > Acholoe squamosa. Next base: position 15,790,459 of record OX439042.1, read on the forward strand.
TAACCATATTAACACTGGCGTCTGGTGAACATACCAGCATGGCGTCCACACTGAAATGTCAAACACATCTATTATATATATATATATATATATATATATATATATATATATATATATATATATATATATATATATATATATATATATGTGTGTGTGTGTGTGTGATTGAGATAGCTGGAAAATATCCAAGATCTAATTTAGGATTGTAATAAACCATATCTAATGTACACTTGCTCTTCACTTAATCAATAGCTGAAATTCCTACAATATGAAACAATTTTTATATTGCTTTAAACTGTTTTGATAAGTTGAGAGCAAGAGTTGTGACATTAATTCCGATAGAAAATGTGTTTAAAGTTTCTTAAACCCATGTAATTTCCACTATTTATAGAATAATTCTTACCTGTTGTCCTTACAGACGGCGTCCCACTCACGTGCCTTCCCAACTTGTGACGTCACAAACCCATGCTGCTCCGCCTGCGTCTCAGCGGACGTGACGTCACTACCAAGAATCCATCCAACCGTCACATGGTCTCGTAGTGCGGCGAGAGCTCCAAGCACATGACTTCCGGTGCATCGTGACGTTAACACAGCCAGACTGACACGCCCTGCCATGACGTAGCCGATGAGGTGGATGGTGTGACGGCAATGCAAATCTAAAGGTACAGGAAACATTTATAAGTTATGGCGGACATGATATATTACCCTGAGCCTCAATTTGAAAATACAAGAAATAAAAATCTCTTATATAACACACAAAAAAAGAGAGATTTTGGGAGAGTACAAAAGAAAATTATTGTCAGTTATAATACATTAAGTTCCCTTTTGTAGGTCCACTACGAAGTCTACACCCCTTTGAAAAGAAAAATAAGCCTCCGATGGCCTGTTAGAATTCAAAACTGAATGATAGAGTAGGCCTACTGACGCTAGAACTAGTATTGCATTTAGGGAGTGATCATTTTTTAACAACAGGGGGGGGGGGGCTGGTGGGTTTGCGCGCGGATGCGCGAAAAAAATCTTGAGGGGGTAAAACTTTTTTGACCCCCCCCATAAGGGACAAAAATTGCGCGCGAACGTCCCCTTTTAGCCTATAGTAACGCGCGGGGTTTTCCACTGAAAACAGGTGAAATTATTTTGACCCCCCCATCAGAGGTATTGAAAAAATTCTAACCCCCCCGGTCAAGGGGTTGAAAAAATTCTGACCCCCCCTCAAACCCACCGCCCCCCCCCCTGTTGTTAAAAAATGATCACTCCCTTAGCCCTGGTATAATCCTAGATCAGTGTTATACATGAACCAGAGGTTAATTAACATTTAACCGTGTCCAAGTGCTCGATTAAAACACCTAAAACATGACCTGAGTTAGTGTTCCACTTTTAGCAACCTAATTCACAACACGCCTGTATTCATCCCTGCGGCAATACAAGATCTTCTTGATTTTCCCTTTTTATTTTTATTCCATAAATTTACCTAACCTCAATCACATGCCTTTCACGCTGAGAGAATCCAAGGCGACGAGGATAACCTGCAATTGCCCTTAATATACTTTGCAGTTTGAGTGGTTCAGATGTAAGAGTGATTAAGGATTTTCCGACATCTATAAAGGACATATGCATAGCTGGAAAACCACGTCAGGCTCCAGCTTGATAGCAACCTAGACTGAGAAGAAAGGGATTGAAAAGGCTAAGCCACCCTAGCTTGCTATATTGATAGGTGCCATATACAACAGGAACTAAGCACTTTAATCTTTTGCATTTTAAGTATATATAAATTCTGCATGGGACCCAAAAAACAAAAAAACAAATTAAGGTGTGTTTCCAGTTACATAGCTCAAAGGGCTAGTGTCGGTAGGTCGGATCTTTTTTATTTAAAGTTTTATTTAAATTTTTTTTTTGAGTTTGTATATCAATGTATGGTCAGATATGCCAGGTTATTTGACTTTACTGTAGAAATAAAAATCGTATATGAGAAATTTTAAAAATATAGAAAAGACATGCCTTCTGAAACTGTTAATTCAAGACCCGTAGAAAAATAGATAAAAAATTATGGAAAATGGGGAAAAAGATCATAAAAAACTGGTGGAAAATTACGAAATATTCTTGAAAAATTGGTAGGGTCGGTCGGGTAACTGGACACAAACCTTTTTTTAGGCCTGGACTTTCAAGGTCAAAGCATCATAGTGGGAGATCCTTTTTAATTATACCTTCAGATAAGTGTATTCTGAATGATGTCCTGTGCACAAAAAAAATAAGGAGCACCATCTGTTTGTATAACCTATATATGTGTCATATACACATGTATAAATTATAGGTTGGTGTCCTGCCAGAGGGCGGGCTTCCCTAGCCCACTTAAATGGGTCTATATCTCCTCTATCCTATCCCCTCGGATGTGTGTGGTGCACATATGCACGGGCACCAACACATTCCTCTGTGAAATTGCGTAATATAGTTCTCGCCATGAATATGACCTTAGCTGTCGAAATGGCGTTAAACATCTATTACTCACTCAATGGGTGTGGACCACTAAATTTGACATGGTGACATGGCAATTTCTTAAAATCGACATGTGACATGAGAGGTTCTTAGAGGTGACATGGGACATGGGGATTTAAGTGACATGTGACATAACCATTTCTTAAAATCGACATGTGACATGAGAGGTTCTTAGAGGTGACAGGGGACATGGGGATTTAAGTGACATGTGACATAACCTTTTCTTAAAATTGACATGTGACATGGGGGACCCCCCATCCACACCCCCCACTCACTCCCTGCCAGAGGTTGTTGCCATGTGCAGTGATGTGTCGTGTTGTTGTGGAGGTCGGGAACTCGGTCAGTGTGACACCAAATGTAGGTCTGGGTAGACGACAACAAAACACACTATAGGTCTTCAGCACAGACTAGTTTCCATTACTGTCTCTATATAGATTAAGAAGCTTAAAAGTGAAAGATGATTCACCATCTGAGTTGGAGTAATCTCAGTTTTTATTGGTTAGCTTGGTGTCTTTGGAGATAAGTTTGTATCCATTGTCCATATAAAGTACTCAAGGTCTCTTGTGGATTGGAAAAACGAAATAATCTGGTACTTTCAAGGACAATTACAGATGTATTTCATTCCAAGCTAGCACAACTCTTACAGTTTACATCATTCTTACGTAAAACTCATGAATTGTACCTAAGGAGGATATAATTTAGGTCATCTAAATAATATCTGATAGGTGCCTGATCATAATTTAAAGTCGATAAGTGAAGACTAAAATTTGCATGTAAGTTGTAACCCAAATTATATAGTACTCGCCAATATTGAGCATTGACCAGTAATCAACATTGATAAATCAATTATTATCCTTGATTCAACATTCTCTACCAGTAATACATGAACAAATACGTTTTGTCCTCGTAGCTATTATTTATAAGGACAGGGTTTATATGAGTTGACATCCCTTATCAATGACTTATCATCACGTCCCTGCTTGTTTTATCATTGCTTTAGTGTTTGTGGTGTATATCATTGTTTGATTCATTTGTCACTCCCCCCCCCCTTCCTCAACTCTCTAACACAGTATACACAGCTGTCCATCTTCCCCAAAATATTCATTGAACATCGGTTGATTTCTATCCTAAAAGAATGGGCCCAATAAGTAACAAACTATAGATGGTCTATGGTGCAAAAATACCATACACCTAAAGAATATATCATACTCTAAAAACATATATCAATAGACCCAGTGGCGGATCCAGGATTTGAAAAAAGAGGGGGCGCCCCCCAAAAGAAGGGGGCGCACCCCCTGTTTTTGGGCAAATTCTGGGGTCCAAAATATGCAGTTAAACTCTTAGGTACTGGCAAAATGGGGGGGGGGGCTCTAAATCCGCCACTGAATAGACCTGCATATAGTAGCCTATTTCTATCACTAATACTATGTAAATGTACCACTAAAGGTGTACTTTGGCCTGGACGTCATTGCCTCTGTATTTGTGTCCGTATTGACCTTCAGTTTCTCCACCTGGCCTCCTCCACAAACCTGTATAGAGAGAAGATCGACTCGTAGCTGGCAGGGAACCAAGTTCTCACAAACTATGTGTTCTAGACTATTACGAACATATACAGCAGATCAAATGGTGTATGTCTTACAAGTGGGTCATCTTCAGAATCATAATATCGGTACACATTTTTTTTTTCTATTTGAAAGATTAGGCTAGATTTTGGGGGAATCTGAACTATAAATGGTACATTGTATTGTATTGTGCTCAATGGAACAGCAGGAATAGAAAGCATAGTTGTGGAAAGGTATCAAGATAATGAGCACAGACATTTCGGAGCTTTTTGCGATTCGTAATAACACATAAAAGTGGGCCTACGTTTGTATTGATAAAAGCGGTAGGCCTGCAATAGTGAGGAGAGACTGAAAAAGGTGAAATTTCAAAAGTGGTGACATCATTTGTGAACGTGCCCTATACAGGTGTGCGCAGTAGGGAAGCCCCCCTGCCAGCCTACAATATGCCTACCAAACCTAGGAGTATAGCAGCATTCTGCCAGCCTCCAATACGCCTACCAAACCTAGGAATATAGCAGCATTCTGCCAGCCTCCAATATGCCTACCAAACCTAGGAGTATAGCAGCATTCTGCCAGCCTCCAATACGCCTACCAAACCTAGGAGTAAAGCAGCATTCTTCCAGCCTCCAATACGCCTACCAAACCTAGGAGTATAGCAGCATTCTGCCAGCCTCCAATACGCCTACCAAACCTAGGAGTATAGCAGCATTCTGCCAGCCTCCAATACGCCTACCAAACCTAGGAGTATAGCAGCATTCTGCCAGCCTCCAATACGCCTACCAAACCTAGGAGTATAGCAGCATTCTGCCAGCCTCCAATACGCCTACCAAACCTAGGAGTATAGCAGCATTCTGCCAGCCTCCAATACGCCTACCAAACCTAGGAGTATAGCAGCATTCTGCCAGCCTGCAATACGCCTACCAAACCTAGGAGTATAGCAGCATTCTGCCAGCCTCCAATACGCCTACCAAACCAAGGGATAGCATCATTCTGCGTGCCAACATGCAGACTTGGCACATCAGCTGATCGATACACTGTGGCTCAATGTCTGCTTTTGTTGTTTATATAGATTATGCTACTACATGTATAACCCTCTTATTGGGTATTAACAGCAAGACCTACGTGCATTTTTACACTACGTTTAGGGATGTCAAATTTGGACCAATTAAAGCACGATGAAATGAGTCTGCGAAGAGAAGAATGGCTCTGTGATAATTAAACGCACGTTAAATATGCACTAAAGCGGACGCTGCTCACTGTGCTTGGGGGGGGGGAGAGGGAAAGAAAAAAATAGCCTGCTCCAGATATAACAACCATGTGACCTCATTTCTTCAGTCTACATATGCCAATGGGTCCTAAATGTGATATAGTATATAACATATAGCTGTTCTCTTTAGCCTGTGAATACAAGGAACAATGGTTGTTCATATATAGGAGGTGCGAGACATGGGGGTAGGGGGCTTAGATTTGTCTAGGGATCCACTCACAATAAAACATTTTACATACAAAATATCTAAACTGCCCAAAGGTATCGAAATGCTTCAACACACTGGCACTTTAATAATTGTCAATGGATGTACACCCCCCCCCCCCTCCGTTCTACCAGTAGCCCACAGGTGGAGTGGTACAGGCTAGATCAGTACAGGTAAGCATATGGAATAGAACCACCAATTAATAATATATCACAGTTTTGACATCTATGCAGAATGAAACAACATTGAGCTTTATCACTCTGGAATACATGATTTATTAAAGATATAGTGAGAACTGCCCCTAATTTGTGCAGAAGCATCTAACCTTAATGACAGAACCACTTTAGAGTTTTTAAATTTCTCTTCAATGGTCATTGTGGCACAGTGTATGCCAAAATTAGGTAAAAATACATCAATTCTGAGCCTCAAAATAGGAATTATTACATTTTGGGTGGATTTCTTACATTTTGATATGATATTTCAATGGGTGAGAATGCTTATCGTTTTTTTTAGGTCTGAAATCTATTGAGCAATTTTTGAGTAGCTAATTATAAAGAGATTTTAATTCTCCCGCAAACATGCAAAGTTTAACAGTAAGTATAATGAATATGAATGCTACTTTGTAGATATAATAAAAATTAATTGAGGGGAAAATGAATAAATCTACTGAATGGTGAGGACAAATATTTCCTAAATTTCTTAATTATTTTTCAATGTAAACCATCACCTAAATCTTCAATAGCTTTTTCAATCAACCTGGATATTTACTCATATTAAGCCCTAGAGTCTGCTCTTTACAACGGTATATGATATGTGGATATAGATTAGGAAATTAGGCTTGTGTATGGAGGATTATGAAACTTTGGCAAAAGAAAAGTTTTCAATGTTGTTTGATACTGCATAGAGTTAGATGATATACTCTATATACACAGCCCAAAGTTGAACATGCAGTTTGACGATCAATAACAGCAGGCCTATGGTAGCAATGTGTTATGACGATGCACCCTTTGAAAACACTACCATTTCATGAGATAATACCAATATGATCTACATGTCAGCATGTTGTAGATAACTTACCTTTCAGGCTGTATTTAATGTAATATCTATGTCCTGTGGTCCTTATATGCTGTAGAATACCCTCTGTGTGTATCCGTGTGTGTGACAGTGTACTGCACCAGGGTAAATAAAAGAGTTGTGTTGATGGTGCCTGGACTATTTTGGTGGTAGTAGAAAAGTAGGGCGCGTGCACACTCACCTCTGCCGCACTCAACCCTGGCAAGCTGCACGTAAACCTTCCACAGCGCCACCTCTCGTCATTTCTTGGTACCAACCATGTGGATGTTAACTACTACTGCTATGTGTTTCTATGAATGAATGCTGTATTCATACTTCTACTGTTAGGCCTCCAGACTTTTATCTGATAGGCAATCAACTGCCACACACACCTTATTGCATTTACATCCGAATATATGTATGTGGATTCAATATTGACGTGCTAGCAGGATTGTAAACCTATGCCTCATTATAGTGCTGGATATATAGTAGGACAGGTTCACCTAAAGACGTCCATATACCTTAAATCGAGGCCTCCACCCGATACTTTGTTTTCGCTCTTCCTCATGCATTCTAAATGCCTTTATTAAGCCCTTAGTTCACCAGAAGTAGACTAAGTGGGATAGCACCAAATGGACTAATTAGACCTACTTTTGATTCTACTAGTAATGGTCATTGCATCATAACAACCTCACATACACATGTTTTATTTGTTGTCATCATGATAAAATAGCCATATTACCAGAAACCAGAATTTTTTGGTTCAGATTTACATTGCCTTCATATAGCAAACATTGCTCCTGGGTTAGGGATATAAATTAATAATACATGATAGCATCAGTAAGTGACAAAAATGCCACAATATTTATGTTGTTACACTTTACCTTTGGGAAGCCCCGCTCATAAGCTGACCCTAGTCATAAGGTGGGGGTGGCCTTTGGGAAAATGTTATAAGCCGATTTTAGGGCATGATGTATGCAGTTTTCCCTTTACTGTATTATAATAAAACCCCTGCCAATAGCCAGGGGTAGACCATTGGCGACTGCTAGAACCGGATTATGGTCTAAAATCTTAAATTAAAATTGGCTTAGAGTTAGGTCTCATATAATGATTTCACCTTGAGCCAACCACCACTTCACCTTAAGCCTATAAAGGGCAGAACAACCGAAAAAGAAGTGTGTGATTGTGTGTGTTTGTGGGGTGGGGGGGGGGTGAGCTATGTGAATTTAGTGTTTTAATTATAATCTATAGGTCCAACCTGAACAGGTGTGCGGTTGCATCCCCCATGGCTCTGCCGCAACTACCTTGAGCACATCATACCTTAGGCTGCCCATAACAAACATACAGGTGTCCAGTTAGCTGCATGCACATATATATAGTTCCTTTATTAAGCACAAGGAGACATGCCTATATCAATAAGGGACTATGAAGGAGGGAGTTTCAATCGTGTTAGTATATTGTATATGGGTTGTTGTCTCAAGGTGCAAGCTGGTTGGCTCAAGGTAAAACAGAGAAAACTATTTTCCTATACATTCTAATAGCTCATTTGGAATTGACAAGAAGAAGATGGAGACTGAAAATAATTTGTATTATAGGTTCACTTTTATAAACAGTTATCTATGAGTTGGTATCTGTTCCAAGCCTGAGTAGCTACGCATTTCAGAACCCCTAGAGGTATTCTACGAAAGACTTGTAGGGCCAGAGGTCTTTGGGTGAACCTACCCAGCAATTCTCATGCATGTGATTGTAATTCAAAGATGGCACGCACCCTCACAATCTTACCATCCTATTTTCACGCTGGCGTATTCTGGTAGCCTTTGCATCAAATTGAGATATGGTTAATGAAACACTTGTCATTATCAGCAGCAAGACCGTCTGATGAATTCTGTGATGCCACAATTTGGCCGGACACACCCCAATGGTGCTTGCTTAGCACTGTTAGTCTACAGTTTATTTCCATTAATTATTACTAAACTGCTATTCTCCCCTATAATGTCACATATTTCACTCACTCTGTCAGAACCTTTTATTCGATATCAAGGCTATCAATTTTTTCATGAAAATTTGGTGTTGTTTCCTTTCTGGAATCCTTCTTTCAAATCCCACACCCTGCACTTATCACCATAAGGGGACGTCACCTGCATTATCCGTTTCCAAGGCCATCCCCCCATCCACGGATTTTGAGCTACAAGGAAGCGCCATACCCCTTATTGTAGAGAAGCGCCAATTTTTTATACCCTACATTTTGAAGGGAATCTGACAACACTTTGAAATGATCAAGATCAAGCCTCCCCGTCCGATGTCGCCACCTATAGTCTACAATAGCACTATAGATAATTCTTGACGGATCTATTGTAATCGGAATAATTGTGGATATAGGTAAATTGAGCTATTAAGCGTTTATCACACACCCCTCATGATCAGGAACTTAACCAAGTTGCAGAGTATGATATCACAATAGATGTATCAGGTGCTGCATTGTTTGAGCATTGAGGGTGTTATAAAATATGTTTGTAATGGTAGAACTAAAGTGTACAACAACCCCATATCATGCAGGGTAAGCCGATGGGACTATTATAGTTCTAGAAATGAAAGGAAATATGGAAGCAGTGTCCAAGGGCACTTGTAGACAGACAGTACTGTGCAGTCAGTACTGGAATATACATTTGTACATCTAGTCTATTGTGACCCCATACTCTGCATAAGAGAGGTTTCCTTCCTGCACTTAAAATAGCAGATGTGTTAAAAAGTATGCCTGATTCTTTTTATTCAATGAAGATACTAGTAAAATAAGTCATCATGGAAATAGGGTTGAGTTTTCCTTCAAGATGATTAATGAGGACAAAGAGATTCATGTCAGCACCACGTTTATTTAGTCCAGAATATTCATAGTGGTTCAATCAATGATAGAATAACTGGATAAAGTAATGTACATCAATTGAAAGGATCTTAATGTATACTCCAGTCGGAGTCTCCAGCAGTTAAATACATTTTAAATGCATGTTTTCTGGCATCTCTAATGTGATTTTCACCTGGTTATCAAATACTTTACGAAGTAGGATAGAGTTTTATTTACATCCTGCGATCCCTCTACGCAGAAAGTCTACTATGTTTGGATTACTTGAGGAGAGCAGCATGTATTGAGATGGAAGCATACATGAACTGATGCTGTCACCAAGTAACCATAATGATTGGTGATGATTTCAGAAATCAAGACTGACGTTGGCCTTATTGTAATGAAATACAGTCAAATAATGCATCACAAATAAATGAGGTGATAAAATAGTTCCTTAATTGTGTTTTACCAGTAGAATGTGGTAACAGTCAAACTTAATTTGCTAAGAACACCAAATAAGAGTCAGCGCTAGTTTCCACCCTTCAAACATCACACATCCAAGGGTAAACGTTCAGCTGTGGAAATTGTCCATTTTACATTGGCGTCATTTCTAACATTAACTTCTCTTACGTAGGAATGTGTTTCCTCTCAAATATCAAGGATCTAGTAAACGCCCTACCTTATATCTAAATACTTATCTCCCTCATTATATCTAATTTGATGAATTGTTGATTCAAATCAAGATCCATAAACCTCTAAGCCTAGAACTTGAATTGCATGAAACTTCCGTACAATACCTTTCGTCAAAGCTTTAAGTTTGGAAACAGGATTTTACTCTGACAGTTACGGGTTGTTACATTTGACATATCCTATTTATAGTTTCAATCGGACATAAATCAACATCATTTAACTTTGCCTTTACAGATATGTCGCTCATGGTGTTTTGAGGATGTTTCTTATATTAACATGAGAATAACTCTGTCATTAATTCAAGCGCAGCTTTATGCTATTTCATATCAGAGCAGTATCGGCAACATAAACTTGCTACCACAAAGATGGTAACATTTAACCCTGTTTTTCTATCTTTTCATTAACTAAAAGCGTGGAAGAAGACATTCGTGATTGCTGTGACGCATACATGAGGATGAGGAACCACTTTAGTGATTCACTTTAGAATATTGTTGTAGAGAGAGTAAAATAATAATTTCTATTTACACATGGAGCTCTTGATCTGCCATACATATTCTTAACGTTACAATATTGTTCAACCCCATTTCTACAACATAATTAAGTCACATCCCTTTATCTGCCTATTGGCTAGCTATGTCATTGTGCTTAGAATATCATGGGGATCTCCGAGTGGCAGAAGGCAAGGCATGTTAGCTTCGCAATAGCAATGGTTAAGTTCTACATGTCTCATTTATATACACAATGTATAATCAATTTATGCAGAGTTGACATGGGGTATTATAACAGGACAACCCCGGTCATAATGTGCATTTGCTTTTAACATAAAAGGCAGTAAACTAAGACTAAGCAATGTAGTGGGCCCAAAGGTAGCCGGCCAAGGTGTAATGGTAACTATTTATTATATTATTATATTCAGAATCTGGTAGACTTTGATTATAATGACAGCAGTACATGTCTGATGGAATCCAAACCAACTTAAACCCAGGATTTTCAACAGTTGACAACAGTAGGCTTGAAAGGTAAAGTGATCCTTATCAAATGGCACATAAAGGAAATGACCCTGTGGGACTGATACACTCTCAGCCCGCATTGTAAAGCGGCTACAAATAACCCTGTAATTAGACAGGGCAACCACCTACAGCTACAGCTAAATATACATCCAGTATAGGCCTTCATGTCTGTAGAAGGTATTACTGTAGGTCACAATAAAAAGCGTTGCACTGTTTATCTACAAGGGCGGGTTGACAGTGTACCACATATTCTATGGTCTAAAGACCATTGGATTGGGCGTGATGCACTCCCACTTGGCAAAAAAACCAACGTTTTTTAACCAATTTTCAACCAAATAACCAATAGGGAAACCAATAAAAAACGTTTTTTCTTAACGTAAAAAAACAAAACGTTTTTGTGCCAAGTGGGCTAATACATTTGCGGTCCTCAAAGGGTTGGAGCCTGTTGTGACACTAGTGTGTCAATGTTCTGTCTCTGAGAGGCAGTGGGCACCTCTCAATCAATGTCCCATGTGATAAGGTCAGCTGATCTTCTTGGGGAGGGGTTCCAAGTGGGGTTCCAAGTGCCCCAGCCCCAGTTTGGCCTGGCAGACCGAGCACCTCTGTACTCCCAAAGGTGTTTACACTAGCCCTGCTGATCTTCCTCATAATGTGGAAGGGACAGGACTTCTTCAGGTGAGGCAAAAGGTCGTTACCACTTGGCGGTAGATGGATGCTGCCAGAGACTGTGTCTGCCTTAGCTCCAGTGTCCTTACACATAGTGTTAGTGAGGCCCAACAGGGTCCTCAGCCCCAGAAAGGCAAACACTATGGCCTCCTTGTAGGTTATAGTGTCCTCCTCAGGCTCCCATGTAGTGACCGGTATGGGTAATTTGGAGATCTTCTCCTCTAGGGTTTTCATGAGGAAGGTGTTAAGGGCTCCTCCTCCAGTGACCAGGAGGGTGTTCTCCAGGCGGACAGGTTCTGACGAGGTATCAGCTATATTCTTTACCAGGGCCCGGCATAATTCGTCTGTTATGTGTTCCACGGCTGTCCTCAGCAGGTCTCGTACTGGGTGTTCCTGCAAGGTAAAATATATGTGTGAATTTTAATTTTTGTTTGCGAAATACTGCCTCAATGTTTCTTCCTTCTAACATTTACTTATAAATGATTTGAGTGTTAATAAGAAAATCAATGTTAAGCACTAATTTCATGCCTTACATTTTAAAGCTCATTGATATGGATCAGAATGATGTATGAATGCAGCAATGACGAGTGAGAGCTGCGTTCATGTATCGAGGGACACAGCAATGGCAACTGATTTGTAATTTCTAAGGGAATGGCAGGATCCTTAGTACAAGATTCTCTGTCAGTCAAACTCGTATATAGTAATATAGTGACTATTTTAAAAATCGACAAGTGCCATCTCTGGTTCATCAATTCTTAGGGATTCTCAGGCCACTGCCTAGCTTCCTATGTTATGGCGACCCCTATTTGCAGAGGGATTTGAGAAACATGAAATATATTCACCTTAAACTTGTCAAAGATAGGCAGGAAATCTGTCTCAAACCACTCGCGTCCCAGAGACTTTGGCGATGGCAGTCTGTAGTACTCAATTTGACTCAGCTTACTGAGCAGCTCCTTGATGACGTCACCGGAAGCCGCCATCTTACCTCCAGCGTCATAGTCCATGGGAGGGTCCAGCTTCTGTGCCAGGTAGTTAAGGATCATGTTACACGGCACAGTGTCAAATGCCTTACCGGCCAGACTCATATTGGATATACCACCCAGGTTTATGAACATTGTACATTCTCCAAACAGGTGGCGCTCCCCTACATGCACCAGTGGCGTCCCCTGGCCACCTAGAGCTACGTCCTTGGACCGAAAGTTGGTAACAACAGGGACTTTGAGATGGGACGCCATGGTTTCTCCATCTCCAAGTTGGAAGGTGAATTTATTCTGTGGTTGGTGGAAGATGGTATGGCCGTGAGGGGCTATGAACTTGATGTCGTCGATCTCCGGATGTTCATCCATGAACTGCCGGATGTTCTCACCGACAAAATGGCCGTATTCTACATGTAGCCGCATGAGCTCCTCCCCGTTACAGCGATGGGCTGTTTGTAGACGCTGTTGCCAGGCGGCAGTGTAGGGCACGGTCTTGGACTCTATGACAGTGTACTGCCAGTTGTCAGCGTCTTCATCACCTACAAACTCCACACAGCAGATGTCCAGCCCATCCAGGGAAGTGCCCGACATGACACCAACACCCACGTGCATCGTCATCTACAAGGAAGAAAGTATCATAATGAAGTTGTTATTTCTTCAATACAATGTTACAGTTTCCTAATAGAATCGGTGGCGGATTTAGAGGGGGGGGGCACACGGACCCCCCCCCCCTTTCCCCAGTACGCAAGAGTTACTTGCATATTTTTGACTCCAAAATTTGCTCAAAAATAGGGGGTGTGTTCCCCCTCATTTGGGAACGTGCGCCCCCGTTCTTTTCCAGACCCTGGATCCGCCACTGATGAATGTTGCCCTTACTGTTACCAATGTGAAGAGTAGAAACGTTAGTACAGCTTATACAGGGAGTTACTCAACTTGAGGATGGTAGGTGGGTTGACGGGAGGGATATTCTGAACATATTGAGCAGCTGATAGGATCTAATTGTCTTTTCATATTATAGAGAAGTTTGAAAATAAATCAGAAAACTGTCAGCATGGTAGCTTTTCAAGTTCCTACAGTAGCAAGGTATGATATAGACTACGTGAAACTGGCACAAACAATGTGAAATAGTGTGACAGGGGCTATAGGATGTTGAAGCAAGATTTGCGTTGCTTCCTTTATGGATGAAAATCTGTCCATCATCACAATCAACATGTGCTTAATGTTCTTCTTTTGAGGGATGCGGTGGGAGAATGAAAACCGAAAGCCCTATGGGAATATCCTACTAAAATCCCCATACATTCAGTAACCCCGGTGGGTCGCCCAATCCAAAGTAATTTTTACTGGCAGGTATCAAATGTGTGTCCTTTTGTCCATGGCAGATAGGGGCTGGGATTTACTGTACTCAAAGTCATTTAAACTGTGAAAAAGTGTTAACTGTCTACAGTATCAAATGTACATGGAGCTGATGGGTATCAGCATCAATTTGCTAACAGATTTAATGGAAAGAAAAGACGCCTTACATCAAGGCAGACCCCCACCTAGTGTCTCTCTGTCTTATAAAAGCATCTTGCTCCAGCTTGCCAAAGTTGTCATGCACTAATTGTGGCATGACGTAGGTGATTAATCACTTTTGTCCCTAGCGGGTATAATGGTAATTCTGTGGTGACGTCAATTGCCTATAAGATTGATTGGCTGTAATTGCAAATTGCAGTTTAATGAAGCCCGGGTGGGAAAACATTAAGCGCCACCTATGTCGGACTCATGAACTAACAGCGCATTGAACTCTAGGTACCAGCGTCCCTTTCCAACTCACCGTCGTAGTCGACAGGTTAATACTCAAACCTTTTCTAAGTATTTATTATGGAATCGACTTTAAAATACATCTAGACTGCTTCTAATTAAGCATGGCGGACACCACGCAACCCAGAGTCCCCGCTATTTGGTCCAGAGGGAGAAAGATGATGTCCAATAAGGAATTAGCAGAGCAGTTCCATACGATCGAGGACCGGGTCGGCACCATGAAAGGTAATGTCACTCAGATAAAGTCCTCCACCAACATGATTCTCACTAGGATTGAAGCTCTGTCTAATGACTGTCAGGCCTACGCCCTATGGCCCCAGGTAAGGGCGTGGTCCGAAGAGGTACTGTCTGGTATTGCATACGGGATATACAAATGGTCAAACCCTCTGGACCCCCTCTGGGTAGATCCAGGTATTGCCTTCCTTCGCTCAGAGGTGTCACGAGTCAGGTCAGGACTTCTCTTCCCTATGGCTGATTCAGTGACAGCAGCAGCTGAGGAGACTAAGAAAGCTAATGCCAAGGTAAAAGCACAATCTGTAAAGGCTACAACTGCAACAGCTACATCTGGTGACAATCAAATGGCAAACAATAACAATAACACACAGCATCAAAATCAAAATCAGAGTAAGCTGTTTGGTCAGAAAAGGAGAGCACGAAGCTCAGCAAACCGTACAGATCAGCCATGTGAAGCCTACAACTCCGCCAATGGCTGCAAGAAGCAAGATGGCCACGTAGAAGGAGACACTCACTAAGGACATCACTGCACATGGTGCCTCTAAACCCTTCAGCTGGTCCATTACCATCCCCTGGCCACATGTAACATCAAAGCAAATTATAAGCCAGGCCAGTCCTTTCGTAACTAGGCCAGTGGCAGCCGGCAATGTATCTCATGGACATGATGATATAAGGACAGTTACTTTAGACACTATTCATGATGAGCCTGAGGCTAATAATAATTGTCAAAGTACAGGAGTAATAGGGGTGGACAGCTATGCGAGTACTATTACTACAATACCATGCCCGCATACAGTTAAATAAACCCTGTCTATCCTATATTTGAATACCAACACCATCGAATGTAATGAGGCTTATAATTCAGCCAAATATACCACAACTGAGCCCATAGTCAGTGTATGTGACACCTCCCCGGGCAGTGGTTTCCTCCCCCATGACCTGGTAACTGGTATACCTTCTGAACCTATTGATACTGGTAGTGTAATACCCATGGTACTTGTACAAGATGATGTGGATGATCAGTCAGATGCCGCGGAAGCAATGGCAGACTATGACTCTATACTCTCAGACATTCCACCAGCTGGCCCTACCCCGCATCTGGCCAGACATTATTATATTCTACTACTATATACTAGATTCAGCATTTAAACACACAGCTCTTCCTAACTACCTAGGTCCAAGGATTACGGTACTGTCGGGACTTAACCTGAGTAAATGGGATGATTTGCTTGCTGATTATCAGGATACTGAACTCCTAGACTACTTGGGATTTGGATGGCTGGTGGGATACACAGCGCAAGAGCCCCCCAATAACCATGCGTCTCACATTGACACCTTCCTTAAAACAGAATTAGAACTGGGAGGAATTCTAGGCCCATTCGAATCCCCACCATTCGAAGCCTGGTTCAATACAGCACCATTAATGACAAGACCTAAAAGAGACTCTTATGCATGCAGGGTGGTTCTTGATCTCTCCTACCCAGATGGCAAGGGTGTCAACGGATGAGTTACAAAAAATGTCTTAGATGCCAAACTCAGACCCTACCTCTTCCCTCTGTTGAAGACCTCTGTACTAAGATCAAGTTAATGGGACCTGCTTGCTATCTCTGGAAATCAGACCTGGCAAGGGCTTATTGCCAACTTAGGACATGTCCAGGGAATTTGCCACTGCTAGGAATGTGCTTCAGAGGTAAATACTATATTGACCTTTGCCCATCTTTTGGGGCTCGCCTCTCCACCGCAGCATGTCAAAGAACCACCAATTATGTTGTTCACCTACTTTGTAAGCAGGGCTATTGGTCTCTGGCCTACTTAGATGATCTCTGAGGGGCGGAGCAGGACCTGACTACAGCAATGGCGGACTGTGACAGCTTCCTCAGCCTTACAAAAGACCTAGGCCTACAGCTCTCTGAGAAGAAAAGCCAGCCACTGACACAGAATTTAAAATGGTTAGGATTTGAGTTCAATATCCTAGATATGACAATCACTGTGCCTCACTACAAGCTACTAGCTGGAATAAGAAGAATGTAAGTTCTGGCTGAAACTCTGCTATGCACATAAGAAAGACATACAATCTCTGGCAGGGAAGCATAACCACATGTCAAGATGTATCCCCCAGGCCCGCAAATTCATTTATAGGATACTTGCTACCCTCAGGCACGCCTCAGACACTGATCCAGTCTACCTCACAAAAGGCTTTATACTGGATGTGACTTGGTTCTATAACTCTGCTAGGGTGTGCAATAGGGTCCACCTACTTCAACTACCCTTGGAGGAATTTCATGTAGAATGCGACTCAACCCTCAAAAGTGGTGGTGGTAACTCTGATACACAATACTACTCACTGGACTATACGACAGAGTAAAGAACCAAGTATCCCCTGATTTTCCACCTGGAGGCCGTAAACTTACTTATAACCTACAGGACATTGGTAAAGCCATCTACCTTTAGTTTCCTCATAGTCATGACAATATGGCCTCCAGTGTGCCCTCTGCACAGGACGCACCAAAGACCCGATACTGGCCGCATGTGCAAGGCAATTGTGGATAGAAGCAGCGGCAGGAGACCATAGGGTATCCATACGCCACAAATAATGGCAAGGACATGCCCCTCACGGATGCCCTGAGCAGGCATAATCTACCTGAAAAGAGGGCATTTGTAGCCCAGGAAGTCAAGAATAGAGGTCTGGTAAAGGGGTCTCCTGCGACTGAGCTTCCACTGTTTGACCCTATATGAACACTTACTCATTTCAGATTGTCCATTGGGACACCGGGCACTGTCCTCCTTTAGAGCATCTACAACAGAAGCTACTGAACTAAACAAGCTAAGGCAGGCAAAATACTACTTGACATTTGCGCTGGATTATGGGGTTAATCCCCTATTCCTGTCTATTGCAGTTGCCTCCTTGTTTGCACAATTTCTTGCCAATTCTTTATCGGCACCTGCTTCAAGACATAACTACATTTCAGGCGCCAGATCCTGGATAGAGGCAAGGGGGGGGGATGACTCCTCACCTCTGTCATCCAATGAATGTTATGCAGTAGCAAAAGGTGCGTCAATATTACACCCGCACAGACCAAAGCCAGCCCTACCAAATGATCTAGTTCAAGTGTGCAGGTTCTTATACCACCTACGTGACTCAGAGACTGTTATTTCAGCCCCCACCCTAGGTTATTTTGCATTCCTGAGAGCATCTAACCTTCTGTCACCCACTGCCACTCTGTGGCCAGGACCACATACCCTTCTCAGAAATGATGTCACTGTGACACCTCAAGGACCTGACATCGCAATAAGATCCTCCAAGACAATTACACACTCTTCCAAACCAGTTACACTTTTACTCCCATGCATATTACTCTCTCCTGCATGCCCGACTCAGGCATGGATTAAGTACATTAATAAAGTGCCAGCCCCTCCGCCGTCACCATTCTTCATCCTCCCAGGTGGGTTTGCCATGACCCCCACTTACTTAAACAAAGTGGTACGAGCAACGCTCAAGTCAGTTCTCTGCCCTTATGCTGACTCTTTCTCAGGCCACTCACTGCAAAGGGGGGGGGGGAACTCATGGGGTTGTGAACTCTGGGGCGGATCAAAGAAATGTCACAACCTTGTTTGCCTAATATCATTGACTTGTGTATGATCATGCATTGACTTCATATCAAAACAGTGACTATCTCACTAAAACTACAATTGACAATCATATATTCACATGTTGGTTTGAAGGTGTAATCAGGTTGTCATGGTTACTGTATAATACTATAATCAAACATAAATCTCAGGTTGCAATGGTTGCCACTATGTATATCAAATTTAGGTTCCATGAACCTCCTCACATGTGTTACTACTACTATCATTTGTTACTGTTAACTTGTTAAATTTAGTACATAAACTTCCACTATATAAACTTCTCATTTCGAGTCTTCATTATACTATCATTCCTGAATCAGGACACTCAACTTAAACAATAATCACTGAGCACCTTCATAACATTACAAAGAATATCATTATAAATATGGCTTCATATTGTTTATATTTAGATTACAAAAAAGCATTTGATATGTTTCACATTCCAAATTATTGAAAAGATTATTGCTTTCAGGACTGTATCATACCACTTGCAATTTTTTCGGAAACTACTTAACTGACAGAATACAGAACACTATAGCCAATGAGAAGCTATCAACACCAAGGCCTGAAGCTATCAACACCAAAGCCTATCAAAAACGGGGTGCCTCAGGGCTAAGTTTTGGGTCCTGTACTTTTTTCTATCTATATTAATTCCTTGCCTAAAGTGGGAGATTTTGACATCACATTGTACGCAGACGATGCTGTTATAACTGTAAACACACCCCATGAGATGCAACTTGTTATTTCATCTGTGCAAAAATGGTGTAATACTAATTCCCTAACAATTAATGAGAAAAAGACCGAATGGATGCTGTTCAATGATGTCCAAAATGATGATAGTGGTTTTACTCTAAACAATACTGTGTTAGAAAGAATCTATGTCTTTACCTATCTGGGCCTGAACCTAGAACCTGATCTTAAATTTGTTGATCACAGAGCTGTATGTATACGGAACATTAGGCATAAAATTTGCACGAGTGAGAAATTATATTGACAATTGTACAGCCTTGGATATTTTCAAAACCATGATACTGCCAGCATTTGATTATTGTGACTTTGTAAGGGACAGAGATTATAGAGGGGAAAATGAGGAGCTCCAACTCTTACAAAACTGGGCTCTTAGGCTGGTTTATAAGGTTAAATTAGAAGAAAACCCCACCATGACGACGTTACAAATTAGAAACACCAGTAAATGTATTAAATTATGTGATAGAAGGGATCAACATCTTCTTTTCTATGCATATCAACTGTCTAGATGTGATGGATTTATAGACGATAGAAATATCCCTACTAGGTTCCTCATAGGAAGGCGCCTAACAGTACCACACTGTCTGAAACCAATTGTTCTTAGAAGTGCATACTATAGAGAACTATCCGAATTGTTTCATGTAACAAATATGTGTACATCTCAAAAATCCTCATCCTCATGGGCATCTCAACTCGTCATTAGATCACTTTTATTATATAAACATCTGTCTATGATGTAATGGTTTTACTAACATACCATTGTCCTGATTGAGTAACACAACAAAGCACCACTGGCTGCAATAATTGTGAATTTACATTATATACTATGTAACATGGAGGGGACTTGGTATAACTACCACAAAGCGTGGGCACCAGGTTTAATTGCACTTACTTTGTAAATGTAATTTCCCAATAAACGACTTAAAAAAATCCTAAGAGAAATATATTTCTATTATATTATGTCAAAAGCAATCAAGGCATACATTTTGAAGTTTTATCCTTTTACTTACGGACCGTTCTCAATTTTGAGACATTTTCCAAAGCTCCCCCTAACCTACGTCACCAGATTATCTATAAGAACCTTCCATTTAATCCTCTATTTAAGATCTCAGTGATGTCTTGCCTACATCCGGCCCATTATCAGTCTGAGACCATCAACTGATCATCAGCTTGACCGAGTACTTCGGTTTATTTATCAATCTACTTATTTATCAATCTATGAATATTTAGATGACACATATCAAATAGGGTACAATGTGCGTCATCATCTCATCCCTATCAATATAATGGGACTATATACACCCGTGTATATATATATAATTAATATGTGCAGTGGTTGGATCTATTTTCCTCCAGGGCGCGCATTGGTATGTGTGACGTCACCGTAAACATCCAGCGCCTATATAAACTGCGGGATCCAAATTAACCGTCAGTTGGCGAATTTTCTCAGGTCGGCACACACCACGCTGGGTGGTGCCGGAAAATTTAACGGTTTTGTCCGTTTTTCCAAGTTAATACGGTGTTTAACCTATCATTATGGGTAGGAAAGGAACAACTAGCGGCACACAAAGGCCTAAGACCAAGAAGTCGCCTAAAAAACTGAGGAAGGGTGCCAACTCTAGGATTTCGAGCAGTGTAGATTCCAATGGGGGTGGTCATGGATCATCTTCCCCAACTGCTACGGGGGTTTCATTGGATTTGCCTGTTGACCAGACGTATATCGGGGAGCTGGAGGAACGTACTACTCGTATGGAGCAGCAGCTCGAAGATATCCGGTCCTTATTGGAGAACCAGGCGGTTAATCGAGCAAGTACTTCAACAGCGACTGGCGAGGCTGAGACGGGTCGTGCACGTGGTGGTGTTGATAAACATTCCACAGTCAACATGGTAACCAAGCAACGGGGGCGTGGCCGGCAGCGCTCGCCTGACTACCGGGGTCTCCACGGCGACAGGGCAGGTCGTCGCCATCTTGGATCTTCGAGTAGATCGTCTTCGTACCGTAGTGTTTCCACGGATTCATCGGTTTCTATTGGATCTAATGCCTCAAGGAGTAACCGTCGACATGCTACAAAGTCTAGAGGTACGTTTGACCAGAAAAATTTCTTGAAAAAAGGTGAAAAAATGGACAGTATCGCGAAACTACTGATCGTTAACGTTAGAATGGTTAAGCAGTTGCTAGAGGAGGGTGAAGACGTGTTCGATGTGGTTAAGCATATTGAAGTTCTGGTAGAAAAATCCTCTACTAAAATATACACGTTGAAGGCTCTCGTAGCATACGACTCAGCGGTCAAGAATAGGGCTAATTTTGAGGGTGTTGGATCGTTTGGCGATGTTAAAAGTGAGGATATTCTGAGGCACCTGTCTTATGACGGAACGGTGCAAGCGCAGAAGGCGGGTGGGTCTAAGCCTAAGTCTTTCAAATCAAAACAATCCAACCGAACCTGTTATGCTTTCAACAGGGCCGAGGGTTGCAGGGAGGACCCGTGCAGGTATCGTCATATTTGTGAAATTTGTGGTATGTCAAACCATGGTAAAGACAAATGTCAAAAGAACAAGAAAGAGGTAGGCACAAATAGCCATCACCAGTAGCTGACGTGCCGTTAAACACTAACTAACTAACTAACAGAACAAGAAAGACTAGGAAAATTCACTTGGGCAAGGTCCTGCATTGGGTTCTGATAGTTTGATGCCTGATTCTAGTGTAGTATGTACGGTAGACCTTCCTGAGCCTCCCGTTTCTATCATTCCGGGTGAAAATGTCAATAATGATAGTGTAAATATGTATGATTCTTGTGAATTGTCAAAGAATTTATTTAATTCTTATAGTTGCCCAGTACAGGGTGAGGTTGAACCACTGTTTACGGTGGAATGTTTAAATAGACCCAGCATCAGGGTCTATGATAGTTGTGTTAACGGTGTATGTAGGTGTGAGCATTTCATTTATGGTAGGAAGGCTCAAATACTCCCGTGTCGACTTGCTAGTTTTCTTAGACAGTCCGACCTTATTAATATCAATCAGATTGAATCTGATTTTCTATGGTGTGGTTTTACCGAGGGTTTCAAAATAATTGACCCGGGGTGTGATACAACATATGATTGTAAAAATTATAAGTCTATTTTAGAGGATAGATTTTATAACGAGATGTGTAGCATTATTGAGGAGGAGTTAGCCCAGGGCTTGGTTACAAAGTCGGTCGTCAAGCCCAGATGCATACATTCACTAGGCGGTGTAGAGAAATCAAATGGTAAATTGAGACCTATCACTGACTGTAGTATGCCTGATGGAATCTCTATAAATAATTATATGAGTACCACTTCTAGTCCATTTTCATACAATTCTATTAACACTGTTACATCTCAGTTAGATAAAGATGACTTTATGAGTGTGGTAGACTTGAAATCAGCTTACCGGTCTATAGGAGTTTACGGTCCACACATCAAGTATCAGGGCTTTCGCGGGGATTTTGGTAGGGGTGCAGAATTCTATGAAAGTAACCGCCTAACCTTTGGGTTGAAATGTGCTCCATATATTTTTAACAGAATTTCAAATTTTATTGTCTCAGTTGCAAAGTTCTATGGTGTTGAAAGGATTGTAAATTATCTAGATGACTTCATAATTATTGCAAATTCTGAGGAAGAATGTAGACGTCAGAGGAATATTCTCATCGAGTGTATGGAATTTATGGGTTTCAAAATATCCACTGAAAAAGTAACTGAACCTAGTCAAAAATGTGTTTTCCTTGGTATAAGTATTGACTCTACTATTATGGAATTATCACTCCCCCAGAGTAAGGTGGAAAAAATGAAACTGGCCATAGAGGATTGTATAGGTAGGGCATATGTATCTAAAAAATCCTTACAAAAAATTGGGGGTTTAATGTCTTTTTGCTCCCAAGTAGTTAGGGGAGGCAGAACGTTCAGTCGCCGTGTCTTCGACTTGTGTGCTAGAGCCAGGAACAGGGGTGTGGTTAGACTTAATGAAGAGATACACAAGGACTTGAAATGGTGGAAGAATTTTTGCAATGTTTTTAATTGTAGAAATATCATTTTGAATGATAACGAATGTACCCCTGTGTATTCTGACTCTTCAATTCAGGGTTTTGGTGCCTGGTATGGTACAGATTATTTATATGGTACTTGGTCAGATACTGATCCTTTAGATGACCTTTGTGGTCATTTTGTAAAATCTCCAAAGTTGGATATTTTGAGAGTTCACCATAGAAATATTAATGTATATGAGTTGTATCCAGTCATGGTGGGCCTTAAACGTTAGTTAAAAAATTTCAAGAATACCCGAGTTCATTGTATAACTGATAACATGCAGGTTTTGGCTATGTTAAATACGGGTCGTTCAAAAAATAAGTTATGTATGGAATGGCTACGTGAAATTTTTTGGCTATGTTTCATTCATAATATTGAAATTTATTCTACATATATAAGGTCAGAGGAGAACATTTTAGCTGATCAATTGTCAAGGCTGATGTATAAAGGTGTTCCTAAGAAATGTAAAAATACCCTGGCTGAATATAATATGTGTTGCTATGCTTCCAGATCTGAGGGAGCTAGAGCGGAGAAGGAGAAGGTTTTTGTTCAGGGGCGTGGCTGAGTCCACACGTAAGGTTCGCAAACAGCAGTTTGGCAGGTACAAAAAATTTTGTAAAAAATTTAACTTTAGTCCCCTACCATGTTCTCCTTCTCAAGCTTCGTTGTATAGTGTATATTTATCAGATAAAATGAAACCTGTATCTGTTAGGAACTATTTGTCTGCAGTGTGGTATTATCAGAAATTAAAAGGTTATCCTGATTATAGTAGTAATTTTATTGTAAAGAAGACACTGGATGGTATTGAACGTAATTATAAGTGTTCTTCTATTAAAACAAATCCTTTAACTCCCAGTGATATGTTGAAGATCAAATCTAAATTAAATTTTTCGTTACATGAGGATGTAGTCTTCTGGTCAGCTATCCTATTGTGTTACCGAGGTGTGTTTAGAGTGGGTCATGTAGTAGATTCCCCTCATAACTTAAAATCTAAAGACGTGTCTTTGTCGTCTGACTGTGTTCGCATTGATGTTAGGTCTTCTAAAACTGACCAATATGGTAGGAATCCTTACGTGGTATATTTAAAACGTAATGATAATTCTGGTCTTTGTCCAGCTAGATACTTGGAAATTTGTAAGGAGTCTAGAAGTGCATTATTGTTCAATATATGCAACAAACCTTTAACTTATAATTATATTAATACCAGGTTGAAGGCTGTGTCTATAAAATGTGATATTCCCCACAGAGTTTCAACTCATTCACTCCGACATGGTGGAGCAACACTTCTAAAGAACTCTGGGTTAAAGGTTGATGATATTAAAAAGAGAGCAAATTGGAAATCCAATGTGGTATATAATTACTTACATGATTCTAAGCAAGACCTACTAGCTCTAGATGTGATGTTATAGTGGAATGGTGTATCCATTGTGTTTGGCGTTTTTTTTTGGCATGTACAGAATTGATATTGACTAGGTCAATTCTCACCAAACCCACTGTCTCCTTCTTATTCCACTCGTGATATTAATATAATATTTATTACATTATTTTATTATTATTATGTTTCCCAACGAACATATTAACTTATGGGACTATATACACCCGTGTATATATATATAATTAATATGTGCAGTGGTTGGATCTATTTTCCTCCAGGGCGCGCATTGGTATGTGTGACGTCACCGTAAACATCCAGCGCCTATATAAACTGCGGGATCCAAATTAACCGTCAGTTGGCGAGTTTTCTCAGGTTGGCACACACCACGCTGGGTGGTGCCGGAAAATTTAACTTTTAATCTTCTTGTATATATTGTATTTACATTGTTATATTGTATCTATTACTGTATATATTGTATTTATATTGTTATATTGTATTTATGTATTGTATTATCAAATTATTGTCTTTAATAAAGGCATGTACAGAATTGATATTGACTAGGTCAATTCTCACCAAACCCACTGTCTCCTTCTTATTCCACTCGTGATATTAATATAATATTTATATACATTATTTTATTATTATTATGTTTCCCAACGAACATATTAACTTATATATCTTATCAATATGTAAGGCAATTCTCACTGATTGTCTAGTTACTACCGCATGTACATTTATCATATAGGCTCTAACTGGATAAGCTTGACATGAAAGTAAAAGAAAATCTGTATCATCAAGTTTACTTGAAACTCTATGGAGTAAAACCACGATCAGAAGTGTTTACAGGTATTTAATTGCCTCATGTCTGTGACCATGGACTGATGTAACCATTTAAAAACACCTAAGCTGAGCTAAATAGACTTGGAGTATAGAATAGCAGTGGTTGATATAGATTTACTTGCATTGATATCACATTCTTTATGCCCACCACATATTCGCTGTCAGAACATACCGAGTTATGCTGATCACAAGGGGTGGGGTATCTCTGTAGTAACTGGGGTCCTTAAAGGGGGGAAAGGCCTGGGATCAAAGGTATGTCAACACATGACATTGCAGGCCAATTAGCATGAGCTGGAATGAGCAGTAATCAATAGATGAAAAATCAGGGTGAAATCTACTCCCCAGCCAGCACACCCAAAAGGGCCCCAGGTGGGATCCTCTGGACCCTCGTGCCTAGCCTAGACGTGCACTGTCCGCCCACCACATAGATTATACAGTAGGGTAATAATTATTCTGTAATACAGTTGTACCTGCTGTAGGTATAAAACCAATGACCTCAAGTGGATTCTACTGTATGCACAGCAGGGGTATTTATAGCTCGTTTACTATTGCGCCTAAGAGTGTGGCATGGGCTCAAGCTGGTAAATGTCTGATCTACCAGATGGGGCCCAGGGTCCTTTTACATAAATCGAGATAACAACACATAAAAATAAGTTTAACAGCGATATATATAACAACAATAATATTAGAGTGTTCCTAAATGTCTTGTCGTTATTTGCTTTTTTTAGTTGTAAGGCCTATCATTGGTTTTTTAGAGAACAGCGACAAAAGATTTCGGTCATTGTTGGTTCCTCCAACAGCAACAAAAATGTGGTATGTGGTAAAGTCTGTATTTGGTGGGTCTAAGGTAACTTCCAGTCAGGGTTTTGTTGCTGTTTTCATGTTTGACACCGAGATGAACACAGGTAAAATCTTGTTTACTTCTCCCAGAAAAAAAGGGAAAACCAATTCTCTTCTTGCATTGTGTGCCTTGAGTCCTTTACCACTCTTTCTTGCTATCCAGCTCTATTGTTATCTTTTTGTTACATGGAATCGGCGGTTTTTAAGTACTGAGTGAGCAATAATATGTGTACTTCCCATATGCCTCACTGTAAAAATTGACACTGTAGTAGGTATTTTTTCCCCCGTTTTTTCCCGTTCTTTCTTTGCGTCACAGCTTCTCCCTCTCATTTTGCAGAAACTGTTGATTCCCCTATCAATGATTCTGACACAGATTCAACTTTTGATCCACAAACACACCTGCCACCCTTGTCCGATGAAGAGACACTAACAGAAAATGAACTCGCTCTCTTGATCACTCCCACCAAAAAAACCAAGAAGAGAAACCTCCGTAAGAAGCTAGAGGGGACTGCTTGTCTCTGCCAGCCTTTCTTAAGTGAGACGGAGCATTACGTCCTGACGGAACAGTGCCCGCTCAAGGAGCACAGGAGGGTGTTATGGAAGCACCAAACCACGGAGACGGCCCCTAAAAGAACTGCCATTATAGAGAAAATACGAGGTAATATTATTGTTTTAATTATACATCAGCTTAAATATTCATCTTTACCCTACTGTAGAACCTGCGTTAAAAAATACATGCTGAAAGTAATGACTTCTTTTGTACTCTTTTCCCCTTTTTTTAGCTGTTTTTATTTTGTTCAAGAACATTTCTGTTTACTCTAATCTGTTTCTTTTAATGTTTCTTTGTCCTACCTTCCTCTTAAAGGTCTTAAGTATCCAAAGCCCCTGGAGGAAGGGAGGAGTGGGAACCACATCAAGGAATATCCTGCCAGGATAAGGAGGAGGGTAAGGTCACCCCCCTTTTGTTAGAAGCCTTAGGCCCAAATAATGAATGACTTGCGATAAATACAAAGGACATCTTGTTATATCTACCATGTGGACACGTCTCTCACCAATTTTCGTCCTCCTTTGTCTACTTCTACCTTCTCCTTTTCCATGTCGCACATGTATAAGATTTATTTTCTATTGTTATATGAATTTAATCTAATGTTTTTTTGTCTCTAAAGTTATTCCCATTTTTTATTTCAGAATCAAAACCTTATTTCTCGCTTTTTGGCGAAGGGTCTCCTTGTTCCCAGGGCCTAAAAGCTGCTTGAAGGCGAAGTTAAAGCACTAAGATTAGTTAAAGAGGAGTATGTAGCAGGTCTGTATTTCTTCTCGCTGTTTATTTGCATGTCCAATATATTATATTTTTCAGCTTCCTCTATTGTATTGTGCAATCATGTTTTTCTTAATTAATAGCTACGTTGCTTTTTTGTAGTAAACTTTTGTTATAGGCCAGCATTTTAAGTTGATATTTATCAAATATTTCTTTTTCTGTGTCCACAGAGTACAGCACTGGGCCTATACCTTCCAAGTGCCTCCTAGAAGCTACTGGTTTTGGGGGCACTCGGTCAGGTTCAGCTGTGTCTGCTGGTGATGCCAATAGCACAGAAGCCAGCACATCTGCTGAGTTCGACCGCGGTCATGCAGGAGGTTCAGTCGTTAGTGCAGAAGTCAGCACATCCACTGAGTCCAACTGTGATGATGCAACAGGTTCAGCTGTTAGCGCAGAAGCCAGCACATCTGCTGAATCCAACCATGATGTCCTCCCATCTTTCCCTCGAAGAAAGCGTGCCCATTGAGCCTCGGGAGCAAAAAGAAAGCAACAGACTGAACCAACCTCTGGAGGAAGCCACACTGAAACAGGGTAAGATTCCCCATTCAAGCAACCGGATTCTCCGGTGTTCAAGTCTTCTGCTATGAGAAGGGTGAACCCTGCTAAGAAATAGGTGAACCCTGCTACAAAGGGTGATAGCATTTTGGTCTCGAAGAAGAACACGTCTCATAGCAGGACCCCTCCTGCTCCCCCAAATAAGGTAGCTCCTGTAATAACTCTTGATTCACCCACATCTGGAAAAGACCCTACTTTAGAGGATGACATGAGGGACACTTTCTCGCATACTCTGCATTCTACTCCACATGCGACTGTGCTTTCTACTCCACATTCAAGCTCCCGGGGGTCCTTGCAGCCAAGGATAATAATTGTAAACACATCTTGGTCAAACAAAAAGTTGTCCTCCTGAGTTGTCCTCCTGAGTTGTACTAGCACCTACGACAGCAATTCCCAGATATGGAAATTGCACAACATGTACCAGGCTCTGACCTGCCACTTATCCCAGATACCCTCCTTTCGGAAGAAAAACAAATGACTCAACCACAGAATGTGACATATACAGTGGACACTCAACACAAGGAACCTCCCCCCCTTATAACCTCACCACATCTCCCAACGACAGTACTGCACAGATTCCCACACATACTGTTCAGCCTGCTGTCTTGCATAAAGAGACACTGCCTCCTCCAGCCACAGCAAAGACTATTCTCCAAGTAACCCCTACTCCCCAACCCGACAACAACATCAGCACATCTTGCAGCGACAGTAATGCACAGATTGCAACAACCCCTACTCCCCAACCCGACAACAACATCAGAACATCTTGCAACGACAGTAATGCACAGATTGAAACAAGTACTGCCATGTTGCATGAAGAGACACTTTCAGCCACAGAGGAGACTGTTCTCCAAGTAACCACTACCCCCCAACCCGACAACAACCTCAGCACATCTCTCATTGACAGATTGCTAAAAGTACTGTTCAACAGAATAACACACAACAGAATGTGAACCCTGCTGTTCAAGCCCTATGACGCATAGCAAGCACCCCATGCCACTGACCCTCTTAACCCCAACAGTCCACCGAAGGTTGAGAGTCAAGCAGGCCACCCTGAGAAGGACCAAAGTAAAGAACAGAACGTGTCACCTGTTGAAGCTGACCTTTTTGCCATAAGAGGAAATATCACCACCACATACAGGGGAGACTCTGCAGACTGAACCCCCAGCTGGCCTGCCCAAAGATAGCACAGAGGGGGTAGGGATGTGCCTCATGGATTACATCGAATATG
Organism: Acholoe squamosa; assembly: GCA_949317995.1. Taxonomy (NCBI): domain Eukaryota; kingdom Metazoa; phylum Annelida; class Polychaeta; order Phyllodocida; family Polynoidae; genus Acholoe; species Acholoe squamosa. The sequence goes on from OX439042.1 coordinate 15,819,823, forward strand.
TGACTCAGCAGATGCTTGTAGAACATCTAATCAAAAAGAAAGACCCCTGCCCGCGTCACAATTATGTTCCTCATGATACTGGAACCTGTGAATCTTCTTCATCAGAGGAGGAAAAGGAGACCAATGTACCTCCTCCTTGTGTACGTTGTTGTACCAAGAGCACCAAGAGGCCCACGCCGTCATCCGAGTCTGTCCCCCAGGGCTTCCGCTATATAACAACTAGGAGTGGAACCCACAAAGTGCCTATTTGACTTATATTTTGCTAAACCAACCGGTGCAGGACAGTACATATACTTAAAAATGGTTTATGTGGTAGCATTTTACTGTGTCATGCTTTTATAGTTTAAGTTGCCATACTTGTGGGTCATGTTACATGTTAGTGTGTTTTATTTTCAAGCAGTCCTAAACATATAAGTGTCTTGGAGTTAAGACCTAGAAAAGTACATGAACACAAAAATGAAGACAATCAGTATATGATGACAAGTTATGACGTTACATATTAGGCCTTTTCATTATTTGAAAGTCTTACACTGTAGACTTAACATGAACACCGAAAGCACATCAAAAATAGTTAACAAGAGTTTTGAAGGTTGCAGTTACTTCTTCTCTGTACTAGCGATTACATTTTTGAAAATAAAACCTTCCTCTTTGGGAAGACAAATGCCTAACATGACCTTTTGCTGCATGTCTTACACCATTCAGCATAGTAAATAATTGACTTCTTGAACTAATATGAGAAAATAATAAGGGTCTACCTTCCCTGGTTTCATTACAGAAAGAACCCCCCCCCCAATACCCATTTTATTTTAATAACTTGGATTAAGGGATATTTGAGCGGATATTTTTTGAGGCTGAGGCAAAAACATCCAAGCGCCCAAAGGCAAAATAAATCACCCAATAATTATACTTTTTGAGCGATCATAGTCACCTTTTGCCAAAAAAGTATGCCCATGCACTTTTTTACTACTTTTTGGCCAGAAATGTTAAAAAATCCAAACGGCCAAAGGTAAAAAAAAAAAGCCTCAAGTTCCAACTTGTTAGAATGAAATGGCCTTATTTTACTTTGGTAGCAGTCACCTTTTCTACAGTGTCATATTTGCAAGACAGAGTGAGTCCTTAAAAACCCATAGCTTTTGCCTTTTCCTCCTCCTGAGGCCTATTCTTTTGGCTACATTTCCTTGCAGCTTTGAGAAAACAAAAGGCCATCATGCATTCAAGCACAGAAGAAAAATACGTTGAGTAGAACTGCCATTGCAAACTTTGTCCCCTCTGTGCTTGTCTCACTTTCAGAGGGTGGGAAAGAGTGTTTCTCCTTCTCCTTGCTGGGTGGCAGCACTGCAGCGGAATTTCCCCCACATTTGGTAATGTGTGACGTCATTCCCAGGGTATATCCCCATTAGGCCGACGACAGAAGAAAGCAGGTGTCCATTTGAGTTCCTGCTTTAGAAACCTCCATAAAACATAAGTTTCTGCAGATAGGGGTCATTTTCTTATAACTCAAACTGAGAGCCAGTCTTCCTGATACCTCTGGTAATGTTTTATGTGTTTTTCCAGTGCTCACACGTGCTAACACCAAAGAACTGAGGACTGAATTTGTTTTTTGCCTTTCCAGCTCTGTCACAATGCCAGCAGACCCCCCTTCTATTGTGGTCATTTGCCGCGATGGGGAGGACTGCACAGAAATCAAACTAGATGGTCTTAGTCAGGGACCCTTCAAGATAGGTTTTTCTGTAGTGGGTGTCATCAGGGCCAAGGTCATGTTGAGAATGCAAAAGTGCAATCATGAGGGGGAGGCAAAAACTGTCACAAAAGTAATGCATAACTCCATATAGAATAGTGCTGATAATGGAGTACTGTGACTTTAATAGAAAACACCACTCCCATATTGTATGCCAATGACCTAGTCTTGATAACCAAAGGGAAAAACCCTCATCGGATAAGAGACCTTTTCCAGAATGACCTAAATTCAGTGGAAAACAGGCTAACTCCTAACTTAGGCAAAACTAAATGTATGTGGTTTGTGCCTAACTCCAAGTGTGAGCTTGTCAGAGGTGTCAACTTGATGATGGAAAATAAGATCCTCAGTAACGTAACCGAGTTCATATACCTTGGCCTGTGGCTAGACCATGACCTGACCTTTAAGTAGCAGATGGAGAACTTGGACAACCAAGTTGCTGCAAAGTAAACCCAGTTAAGACAATGTAGAAGGTACTGTCACAGCAGGCAAGTGTATTGATCTATAAACAGGCAATAGTGCAGATAATGGAGTATTGTGACTTTATACAACACTCTGGACCAGTTGACCTTGTCAGGCACATACAAGTGCACCAGAACAATGGCCTGAGAATCTGTACAAGACAAAAAGTTGGTGACTGGTCTGTGAACAAATTACATCGAGTATGTAAAGTAGATAGGCTTCAGTCTGGTGGAAACGTCACTTGGTCAGCTTGATCTACCAGTATGCCTCAGACCCAAATAACTACATAATCCACCCAAGAAACACTCGAGCTGCAGACAAAAAGAAGTTGGTAATTGAATGGCCAAAACGAGAAAAATATAGATGTGGTCCTTTATATCGGGGCTCCCAGGCTTGGGATGAATTAGATGCAGATATCCAATACCTTGAGTCAATCCATTAGTTCAAGTCCAAAATTATTAAATGTATAAAGTAAACTGTCTGCCTGCTCTCTGAAGCTCCCTCAATAAGTTCCTGATGAAGGACAATGAAAGTAAACTTCAATACAAAAAGAATGAACTGTATATGGCTGACTTAATTCTAATTTTATATTCTACCATTAACTATTGATTACCCCTTCTCCCAGTACACATCACATATGTTTTTTCCTGTTCCTGTTTCTTCATGTTCTGACTAATGCGGTAGAACGTGTTACTACTACATGAGCTTTGGTCAATAAACTTGTTGACAAAAATATGAATATGGTCCCATTCATGTATCACATTGACCCATCATGTGCTGCAAAATATGACATTAATAACATGGGGGGAGGGGCATTCAAACCAGAAATAACTTTAAAATTTTCTGTCCTCAGGGCTGTAGGAAATGACATACAGATGACAAATGAGTTTGTCTCGCATCGACAGTGTCTGATTTCAAGGATAGAGGGATGCGTATGCCTCACAAACTTCAGTTCAAGGATGCCTACGCTCATCAGCAGCCAGATGATCAGTGATCTGACAGAACTACTACACGGTAATACGATAACAATCCATGAGCTGTATTTCGGCTACAATGTGCCCTTGGAAAAGGTAACAGATTTCTCTAACGCCACCTTACGCAACAGTTCAGATACTTTTCCTAGTTTTAGTTGAGAGAGGATAAAAACACATGTACATGACCTTTAGGTTACATTACATTGAACTACCGTACATTGCCTGTAATGCATTTTTTTTTCATGAACAGCAAGGCGAGTCTGCTCCGGCCAATGTCATAGTTATTGAGTCAGATTTGGAGGAATCAGACTCCTCCTTCTCGAAAGAGCTGGTTTTCCAGCCGGATCTTCACAAGGTCGCACCTCCACCTCCCCTCCCCTCCCCTTACCTGCAAAGCTCCAGGAACGCCAGGAGGAGGAAGAGGTAGATGTCGTCAGCGACCACAGTAATAACAATGGAAACATGCATCTAGGATTTTGGCGCGACCAAGATCTAGGAGCTCTTGTGCTGGCTCTCAACTTCAATCATGACGACCTGAAGGGGAAGTTTGTCGGTGCTGCAGGAGGGAAAGAGAGGCGTGATAAGGCGTGGGACAAAGTGTGTGGTATGTATAATTTAATTATATAAAATATAGAAATTCCTAATAACATGTAGCCGTCTCTATTCATTTCTCTATTTATTTCTGTCACCCTTTGGCCTTTTTTTACATATATACCACGATGAGTTCACATGACACTTTCTTCCTACCCACAGACTATGTCAACGAACATTGTGGGACCAATTGGTCAGTCGCGCAGATAAAGGACAAAGTGACAAAGTACACAAAAGACATTAAGGACAAGGTGAATTGGTGTGCCTGACATGGGCAGATGACAAAAACAAATGACATGACAAGGGCAGATGACAATGACAAATGGCATGACATGGGCAGATGACACAAACAAATGAGATGACATGGGCAGATGATAAATAAGAAATACAAATGAAATGACATGGGCAGATGACACAGACAAATGAGATGACATGGGCAGATGACAAATAACAAAGACAAATGACATGGCATGGACAGATGACAAAAACAAATGACATGACATGGGCAGATGACAAAGACATATGACATGACATGAGCAGATGACAAAAACGAATGACATGATATGGGGAAATGACACAGACAAATCTCATAAAATGGGGAGATGACACAAACAAATCTCATGAAATGGGGAGATGACACAAACAAATGAGAAAAGGGGAGAAATGACATGATCCTGCTCATTTGAAGTACAGTCACTTGGAATAATCTAATGCACAAGAGACATGATAAAGGCAATGAATTCCCATTTTTATTTCAGCTCCTTTATAACCGTAAAGAGAGAAACAAGACAGGGTGGCGTCAGGAAAAATGACGAAATCACCGAAGTAGACGAGATGTTCCTCGACTATGTTGGGGTTGAGGGAGTAGTAGGTAAGTTTCCGCACAGTTCGCTAATAAGTGTGATTTCTCTGTAAGCCCTCACAAGTCTTTCAGTTCCTTCACACAAGATATTTATCCAGAAATCTTTAACCATTATGTCCTTTACCAAGCAAAGATGTTCAATGTAAAGGGACACCTTTTCTTTTTAAAAGGAGGGGTTCATGGGGTATCTCTTATACCTGATGTAGACCAGAGGTATCTGGACGAGAGGCAGAAGGCAACATGGCTTGAGTGGGACTACAAGAGAGAGTCAAAACTGGCATACGATGAACTACCTGGAGGTGTTATGCGAATGCCTGAAACACCTCGCCCACGTAATAGGAGTTGTGTCTCTTGTAAAGAAAATTGAAACCTTTATGTCATATTCTTTGCTGACATTATGATCTTATGCAAGTGACAGTTGTATATTTTGTTATCATGATAACTTTACACTAAAATGTATGCAGAATGAAGGAGAGGCTTTTTCAGATAATAAAGGAGTAGATACAACTATTCATTTCACAATTTATTTGACTTTTCATAGACATCATGTCATCCCTTCATTTGAATTATTTTCTTTTATGGACATAACCCATGTGAAGGTTTGCCTTTATCTACATATTACTATATAATCTCGGCAATTCATGTACATTTGATATGAGGGAAATATATACCCACTGTCTTTACTTTTCTTTTAGAGTTTACATTTCATCGTCTGAAGACTCCCTTTACATTTCATTTAATGGAAATATATGGCTTTAAGGAAGGGAGTAGTAGCATGGCAGAAACATGACTTCTAGTGTTGACACTTCTAGTCCTCATGGATGGTAGGCCCAAAACAGGTCCTCACATATACATCTCGCACTGTGTGGCACTGGTCTTTGTTTGGGAAATCGCGTGGTTGACATGGAGGCGGTTGTACGTACACAAACCGGTCTTTGCCATTGTCCAAGTACTCCAGGTTTGAAGTTCTGTCCAGGATGGCCAAGTTGTGCAGACAAGCACATGCTGTAATGATTTGTACAGCCTTCTCCGGGGAATGGTGAAGGTATCCTCCACTTTGGTCTAGGCATCTGAAAAAGTCATGCTTTACACTTAACATAAAGTAAATGACAAAGAGGGATACAAAATAGGTGAAAGATTAATATCATTACATGCATGGAATAGATGGATTATAGAGATGAAATACAGTTAAGTAAGAATAACTAGTACCTCCAACGCTGCTTCATAAGCCCAAATGAGTGCTCCACTAAGGAGCATGTTGACTTAGTTTTATGTTACAAATTAAAAATAGGACTCTTGCCTGCGTTACCCCAAGAGGAAGAAACCACCCCTGTTGGCGCTGTCGTCTTTGAGTGGGTAGGAGTTATATATATAATTGTCATGTGCAGATCCAGAGAACGATAAATCGATGTGGCAATGCGATTCTCAGAATCACACATGACCTACAAAGGAAGAGATAAAGCCATGCTTAAGCATAGAGAAATTACTGGAAATTTCTCTTTTGTATTTATCGCGAATTATGTTCTCATCTACTAGCCTTTATTCAGATAAAGATTAACTTTTTTAGGGGTCATAAGACAAGTTAAAAAAGAAAAACTCACCATTACATTCAATGAGTAATACCCCTTGCGATTCATGAACACAGCTTCTGTTTCCTTGCTTGGCGATATGATTTGTATATGCGTCCCGTCTATTATGCCGGGAATGTTAGGCTTATTTTTGAAGATCTTGCAAAATCCCGATGCAGCGTCCACCTTATCTCGCAGAGTATGAGGCCACCACATGTACCTCAGGGAAAAAGGTCAAAGGATGATATACAAAGACATATATACTTGAAATGGTATGGGTGGGCAGAGGAAAAAAGTACTCGATGAAAAATGCGATTGAAATATATAAATGGTATATAACAGACCATAAAAATGAAAAGCTAACTTACTCATTGGCATGTAGGTAGAGGTATCTGACTCGCGGCAACATTGCTGAAGCTGGCACCAGTGGCCAAGTACTGAAGTGCCAGTGTAACCTGTGAGAAGGGGGTGGGAAATAAAAAAAAGGCAAAAAAATGGGAAGGGGAGCTACATTTCTTCAAGGAAACACTCACCTGTTGTCCATGGGTTTGACACCCCCCGGAGGTACCCTTGGTTCAGCTACAACCACTTTCATGATGTCATTTGTGGATTGCCCCTAAGGGGTGGGAATTAGCTTGAGAGGTGGGGGGGACACCTTTAAATCAACTTCCCAGAGGTAAATAAAATGGCCAGCCTTTAAATAAGGGAAGGTGGGAAAAGGTAGGACAGACTTAGTTAAGATTTTAGAAAAAGTTCATATCTTTTCTTTACTTGAAAGGCACACTCACCTGCTGCTCATGAGTTTGACCTCCCCCCACTGAGGTACCCTTCGTGTGGCTGCACCCACTTTCACTGTAGCATTTAGCCAACCATTCTACCCTCTCAGGGGAAAGGCGGTACTTTGATATGTATTTCTCTTCTCTCCATTGGACTTTTGGATCTAATCAAGGCAGGTAAATTTTCTTTTACCGCCCAGCTCTTTCAAAGGCTGCCATTTCGAAAAACAGAAGGAAACACCACCGAAGTTTGTTAGTTTGCTCGTAAAGGACAAGGGTAAGAGGTCTCATTTTCGTCGGTGAGTGACTTACTAAGCCAAACACTGACATTTGGTAGCAAACAAAAAGGCCTATGTCTGCTGATTCAGAGAGGGGCGTACATTTTTGGTTGTTACTCTCTCATTTTTGGAGGAAAGCGGATGAAAAGGATATCAAAGGTAGTCAAGACATTTGGGAAGATTTTGATCTAAAAATTGCAAAGATGAAGGAAGAAGAAACAGTGTGAGATGGTTTGTCGTTTAAGGGTTTAAGTTAGAGGCTAGAGCTTTTTTTACCAGCTTCTAACATGGGCCTAACGACAAAAATGTACGACAAAAAACAGCAACAAAAACTAATTGTAACCCAATTTATCGGTGTTTGTTCATTCAGCGACAAATAGGCAATCATCTCTCCATTGAACAGTGACAAAACTAACAACAACAAATAATCTACGACAATTGTAACACATTTTTTTGCTGTTTAAGCCTTTAATCGTTGTTTGTCATTATGTAACAGGACCAAGCAGGTAGGCTTAGCCATGAAACCTTTTTTTCACTATAATAAGCAATAGCTACTATTCCCCTCTTCTCATGGCACTTTTGTTGGCAATTATACCAAAATATGTGCATTGGCACTATAGGATCTGTAAAGCCTCAGAGCGATACATCTACATGTACATTTGATAAAAAGGCATGCCATAACAGAGACCATGTTGCAGGGACTAAGCTAACTAAAAGAATACACTAACTCTTAAATCGATCAGGTGGAATGGTTTGTGACTGTCTCCTCTACACTACCACAAAGTGTCTAATTTTAACTTTGTAACCAACTGAAGTTCACCATGACAAGTCAGCCTGTAAACCAATGGGATTGCAGCAGCATACAGATCTTGTGTACCAATCCCAGTAAACACCATACCAAATTGCTATGTAGTTAGTTCCCTGGTATGTCTAGGGTCCTTTTCTTCCAGGCTGGTCTGAAATATGTTTTTTAGCTTGGTATATGGATTGAATGTTGAAGTGTTCTTTGACAGGAACCACTACTCAATTCACAAAAGTTGCAGTAGAGATTCCTGATCATTGTAAATGATCAATGTTCATCTGCTAGGCCTATGCAGCTAGAATAGTTACATATATGCACAGAAAAAAATAATGTTCAAAATCTTAGTCAGATGTTAGTCAACAAGGCTAACTTTCTAATAATACCTAGTCAAAAGCATGTGCCTAAGTGTCCAAGTTTTTCTTAGTCAAATACAACTAACCATTAGTCAAAGTGCCCAACTTGCCTTGGCTTGCCTGATTGTGACTAAGATACCTTGGTGGTTTTGACTAAGCATGCAATCTAATACTTTTGGTTTTACTCAAATGGTGAGTGTAAGCTCTATATAGGATCCACATCTCACAAAACATTGTAACATCATTTAAGAAGCAGGTGAAATGCCTCACATTATTTCCATTAGAACCCCTGAGTCAAGTTACTCTGGGTTTCCCAAAGAGAAGCAGGTACATCTTTGGATATTTTACTTACTAGACTCCCACAGAAAAGGTGTAACTACCTGTCTACCTAGTTTATTTAACAAATCATCAACCTATTTGATATATTTTGTCAAGCTTGATGGTATATTGAATAGCGAAAGCCTCAAATGTATACAGTGCATGAAAATCACCATCATTTTGACATCTATCAAACAATTGATGGTACAAAGCCACCAGAAAAATCCTGTTCCAAACCACACTGCCACCTGGTGTGTAAAGGCAACACTATGCCACTATACCTTAGTCAAAGGGACTAAGGGATCTTAGTCAAAGTGACTAAGTGACAGTGGCTAAGATAAGTTAGCTTGCCTGAAACTCCCAGCAGATACCATGTTCAAGATGTGCTTGGAGAGAGAAACTGATTTGGGTAGTCAATGTGACTAACATAAACTAGACATTGTTAGTCACACATTAGTCATATGTACTAACTAAGATTATTTGGCCGTTTCGACTAAGTTTAGTTAGACTGACTAACATAGATTTTTTTCTGTGTGATTATGCGCTAGTATAATCATAAATTTACCGACTAAGATATCAGGTAGCATAGTCATTCACTTAGAGTTAGCATAGTCACCAAATTATTGTTCAGACCGATTTTATTTAATCCCATTAATCTAGAAAGTCTATATTCACTTCCGACATAAGCACTTGGATCTTAACTACGATTATACCGCTTCTCGTGTCTGCCCATGATGTATTCAGGTCACAAAAAATATTTAAGGTGGATGGTGCCCATTGGTTAAAAGTAGCTAAAATTTCACCAAAACTTCACCACAAGATCTAAATAACATCTTCTCTGCAAAAGTGATAAGAAAATATAGGGGTGCCGGGCAAGTTTATAAGATAAGAATTCATGAAGCTGTGAAAGGATTATACAGTGTTTTACTATAAATATGCATGTAATGTCATCAAAGAGAAACTAAATTTCTGTACAACTTTCCTAGAATATTCTCAACCTTCTGCATCTATAGAAAATGTATTTTTACCATGTGGTCCCGGGCATCTTTGCATTGTTTTTCCACACTGAAATAAAAATCTCATGAATATATTAAAGAACTGCAGCCACAAAGCTTCGTACTGCGCCTGCACCCCTCCCCCCCCCCCACAAACATTTGGCTGCATGAAAATCATGTGGTTGCCCCTCACCCAGGTTGGCACATTTTTGAGGCACCTAAAACGAATCATACAAAAGTCTATATGTGCAGAAACATGCACAGAGGACGTGTTTGACATGGTTGCCATCCACCTTAAATATTATAGTTACTGTCCACTGTCTTTGATCAACTATATATATATATATATATATATATATATATATATATATATATATATATATATATATATATATAGACAAATTAATACCATGTGACTACTCACTAAGGATGTAGGTGATCATGACCACAACAAACCTTTTTAAATAGTTCTCTGGATTACTCTGTATGCAACTAGGAAATTTGATGCTGGGGTCATATAGTACCAGGATACACTCTAAGATATAACTTTTGAATCTACTAGGGATGTTTGTAAAACGGAACAATGAACCACCATACTAGTGCATTATAGTGAAACAGTGTAGTTTCTACAAAGAATCCGTATAGTGCACACTGTGGTACAAGGAATCTCCATGAAAATAACAGCAGATCCCTGGCAAATTTCAGGCAGGGATTTCACCGTTATTTCAATGACATTTGTTTACAGTATACCACCGGACAGTAATACATGTAGTTCTGTCTAAAGTACTAGGATTGACGCGGTGCCTACCTTTTTTTGAGGGTGGATACTTTCCTTTCCTACCATTTGCTACACAGGAAATAGGAGGTCTATTTCTGCACCTTTCCTGGTTTTATTTTCGACTTCTCTAGCCAATGATTTTTCTTTATCAGGCATTATATCTGATAAGTGAATATCCTCTGAGGCTATCTGTGACTTATCGTGTTAGAAGGCCGAGGTCAGCATTGCTTAAATATGGTCTGTATGGAGGGGGGATATAGTGTTGGTAATATGTCAGGGAGGTGCAGTGTGTTAATATGTTAATACCTGATAAATATATCTGACACACGTGATGGCTAACATGTTAGTGGTGATAGAGTCAAAATACATAAATGGAGCAAAATATTCAACTTCTTATCACAGGATAACACATACTAATGACTAATATAATGGAAGGGGACTTCAACTCAATGAAGGTTGCGTCGGGTAAATGAAGCACTATATTCATGCAATGCAGGAGAGGAAAGAAAATCAATTCTTCATTATATGCAATGACATTGATTTCAAGCGATCCAAAATTAGAATTAATCTACCTATAGAGACTAAAGTGTATATCTAAATTTAGTACATCGCATGCAGTTTTCCTTTGAGCAACTGGCTTACCGTGCTATAATAAGTTTTTATAAGATGCCTACTCATTCCAATATCACAAAAGCGATAGTCTTAAGATGAAAATAATTATATGCTCGCAACCTAAAAGTAGGATTGTCAGCATATTAATATCTCTCAAATGTTATCTAGGACATGTCTTTGGTACACAATCTAACCTCTCTGACGCAGTTCTGTCTGTTGCTGTCTATTGCTGTAGTTCAACATTATACAGAATGGGAATCGTATTTAAAAAGCGTTTCCAGCTTAGTGTGTTAGATATTTGTGTTGACCAGGCAGGTACATCGCCCCTCCACCAGCAGCTACAGCAGTCACCATAGATGCTCATCTCCTGTCAAGTATTTGTTTGTCTAAACAGTAGGGCGGCCCTTCAATTATTAACCACTAAAGGGTCTTAATACAACGGCGGCCTGATGACGCCCATTCGTTGCCATATGGAATGGGCTTGATGCATTCCCTGGAAAGGTTAGCATGATGCATTAATGATATTGGTGCATCATAATTACAAAGCACATGTATACACCTATTCAACAGTTCTGCACTTGTTCTTCATACTGATCCTAAATGATCCCCAAAGGACCGCTGTGTGATGCATCAATGCAGTGCTGTCGTATAGATTCAGTAGTTCATTTTGATGCATTCATGCATCATGACAACAAAGGACAAATGAATTGGGGACATGATGCGGTCGATAATGGGTCATTAACCCTTTTAGACCCGTCAATGCAGGAGTGCATCATGCCAAATGGTAGGCATGATACATCGGTGAAGTGGAGACAGGTTTCATAGTCAACACCTCATCCGTGTATCATGCCAGTACACTGTGGATGTATAAACCCCATAGGTTGACGCATGATACATTAATGCATTATAAACCTTTAACTCTTAAGGGCCGCTGATGCATTAATGCATCATGCCCATTGGTCGTCATGATGCACTAATGAAGTGCTGGCGAGACTGCTCACCAGCACTTCATTGGAGCATCATGCTGACCCTCCGGGAATATATGTATCAAACCCAGAGGGATGATGCTCGTATGGAGTCTCACCAGCACTTAATTGATGCATCATGACGACCAATGGGCATGATACATCAATGCATCAGTGGCCCTTAAAGAGTTAAATGGTTTATAGATAAGGATTTACTTAACCTCATTATAGAACTAGGAGGTGGTTCTCATGTGTTGTCTGACTCCATATTGAGGCCAAGATAAGGGTCTCAGCTGATATACATATCTACTTTTTGACGTAGGACGCACGTTATTGAACTATAAACCAGCTATATATAGCTTTCTATGACGTCAATGGACTATCATATCGGGGACGAGATGTCATTTATATCCAGTCAAGGATCGCACTGTGTCTCCAGATTAAATGGGATTGGTCGCAATTACACACACACACACACACACACACACACACACACACACACACACACACACACACACACACAAAGATCTAATTGACAAGTCCACTGCATGATATACATTGGAACATCATGCTAGCCTAATATTACTGAATTTTATCCTCCTTTTATACTCGTGATGCATAAATGCACCCCTGATGAGTAACTAAATTTGACCAGAGCTACATACAAGGATCACGATGAACAATGGTAATGATGCACCAATGCACAATGCGACCCTTAAATGGTTATGGTATTGGGCCATCTCCTTAGTAGATAACAAAGATAACGAATATTATAACGGTGTAGATCTTGACCCAGAATCAGTAGGGAAATCTACCATGATGGCACTCGACTGGTGCACTACAGATAAACTGGTCATATCTGTCACTTATAAGTAGGCGGATCTTGGGATTTCATCATTTGAGAAGAAATAACCATGCCAAATGTTCCCCAAATTCTTCAGGATTTCTTACTAAACTTCTGTCCTGCAGGATTGCATTCTGATCATTATCTCTGAGAATTTAGATAAGTAGACTATGTCCACAACTTTTCTGAAAAGTTAAATGTGCTGTTGCTTTAATTTGATATAATTGTCTCACAATTTGAGCTAGGGATGAGGGGGGGGGGCAAGAATACTTTATCGTTCTAGTGAAATATTGAACCGTGTATAGGTTGTAGGCCTCTATGCCACAGTGGCGGATGTGCAATTTGAAAAAGGAGGGGGTGCTGTCCAAAAGGAGGGGGGCACACCCCTCATTATTCAGCATTATTTTGAGTCGAAAATCGTCAATACGCTCTTAAGTATAGAGAAAACGGAGGGCGCGCGGCTCCTGTGCCCCCCTCTAAATCACGTAGCTTTGTATCATTCATATACTTGACTATACATGTACAATAAAGCATTTGGGCAAAGGGGCTCAGGGCAGCATTTCATAACATCGAAAGAAATTTCCTTTATTGAAAAGACCAAAATTGGTTTATCGTTTTAGGTTCTAAGTAATACTGTAAAGAAGTATTCTTTTCTATTAGTCTTTTATAGCGAATCATATCGCAACCATGGTTAAAGTGAGTGCTATTTAAAACCAATTTTGGGAGAAAGGAGTATTGCTACACACAAAAAAATATTCTGAATATCTTAGGCCTTTGCCTAACATTTATTCGAATGGCTAACCGAAGTTGGGAGTTTGCACGTCCCCAAACCACCGAAGTTTTCTTTGGAGTTTAGGCCTAAACCTTAGGAAAAATGCCCGACTTGCCTGATTTCTCCTAACATGCCTTAGACTTTTCCACTAACTACATAGACTTCCAAGCAACATAGCAATTCTCTTAATTCTGGAATGGTAAGTGTAAACTCCACATAGGTTAAGACATCCAGAACAGAGCCTCTCCGTTTGAGAAGCAAATTCAATACCTCACATCATTTTCTTTGCAACCTGTGAACCTAGTTGCTCTGGGTTTATAATAATGTCAAAGATGTGGACATATGAGTAAATTAAACTCCACAGAAAAGGTGTTTCCACTCTTCTTTATAGCTCCTTCAATAAGAAGTATATATTTATAAAGTGTATTCTGTTAAATCACATGCCAGGTTGAATTGTAGAGGCTTTATTATGTCGATATTCATTGAAAGCACCATTATTCTGACATTCATAGGCTTTCCATGATATGCACTTACCATAAAAATCCTCATGCAAACCACACTTCCACCTGGTGTGAAAAAAATCTACTACCCCTTAGACAAAACTGCTACCACTAAGACAAAACTACTACCCCTTAGACATGGCTAAGTCAAGTCAGCTTGCCTTAATAGGTTAGTTAATACTACTAACACATTAGTAAGATGTTACTAACATGTTGGGTATTTTGCCTAATGGGTGATTTTGTCTAAGTTAGATTAGTATTTACTAACTTGGATTATTTTCTGTATATTTATAGTCTTTTCCTTAACTAGATCAAATTATAAAGATAGAATTTCAAGCCACATTTGCCATGGCATGTTGTGAATAACTTCTTCAACACTAACAATTTCCCCTTGTAGTTATACCTCAAGATATAGCGGAAATGGCATGTACATGTATCCCCTCGATTTATGCATTGACAATGCATTTATACTACATATTCTGTACTACATATGCATGTATCCCTAGAAATTTATTATTTCATATTCGATGACATGTACGACCCATGATGAATATCCTCCTAGATTAGGATATACATAAAATGTGTATATAAGCAAGGATACATGCTACTAATATATCACATCTCCAATTACACATTTCATACACAGACATGGAAAAGAGTATGCACGTGTAAACTAAATCAACTGGGACCTGCCACTATACCACTCACCTATTTAATCAAATTGCCTCTTACCTTTGAGATGTTTATAAGGCTGCTTTCCCTCACTAACTGTTATGTATTGTGCGGGGATCCAACATGCGATCCTAACACGGGGTAAACGGGGTCACCCTTGTCTGACGTCCGTATAGGCCTAATTCCAACTGAACCACGTCCCAAAACGCACACCAGGGGTCGCCCTCACTAGTCTCCAACCAGATCCAGATCATTGACATGCAAGATGTCAACTGGCATGTTGAGGCCTATGGTGTATGGTCAGTGCTGGTGGGTGGAGAGTGTAGGATCCAGGTGAGCCTCTGACGTCATTGGGTAGTGGTGTACCTGTATGTTGACACACAGACCTTTAAGGACCTCAGGATCATTTAATGCCCCATGCCCTTTGGTCGTCATGAGGATGGAATGCAACCCTGGAGTTCACTTAAGACAAGCACCTATCTTTCTTTTTTCTGTACTTGAGCGCTAATTCAAGGGCCTCCTACCCAGCCCCCTGCTTGAAATTATACAAGGTTGGCGATAATCTGATAATTCAAAACATAATATGGATAATGCACAATGATTCAATACATTGTGCCATGACACATGAATGCAGCACGGGAGGCTATTTCCAAAATATAACAAAGATGAATCTATGTGAATTTCTTCGGCGAGAACTGAGGTGCATGTGCATGCCCTATATCCATTTTACAGTATTGCCAACTATCTGCTTTGTCAAATGGCTTTAAAAGATTGTGGAATGCACATGGCATACTTCTATCCCATATCACACATCTGATGATAATGGTGAACATGACAGACTTGTCAATATGGCTGATGACAGCAGCAAATATTGCATTTTAACCACCCATGCATGCTTTTACTGCATGGACTAACGAAAATCCCTTTGCAAACAACGTGAACGTCTAGATTTTTACTTCTTATTTCCTTTTTTGCCAAGACTGGTGAGTTGCAAGTAACTTGCAAATGCGTCATGCTTTGATACTCTAGTTGGTTTTTAGTGCCACGTTTGGTGACCACGATTAATGGCAGACAAGATGTTATCATTCACTCCATAATGAGAAAAGAAAAATTGATAACTGGTAAATACACGTACGGAATATATGAAAGTTAATATGTGTTGGGTACTACTGATGCAATATGTAAGATCACAATTTATTAATATTTAGCCATTTGAGCCTGCAGTACCTCCTCCATACATTTTCCATAAACTAACTGGACTGGATTCATCATGACGACAAATACGTATTTTCTGGATACATCACGCAACCCTTAAAGGGATAAACGCTCAGGTAGTGCGGGCACGTAGTCCCCATGCTGACCCCAACTTTTATGGTGTAAATGTTGAGGTATTAAAGCGGAGATTGGCATTGGCCATTGATAACACAGTCACTATGGGCCCCCTGGGAGGAGGTGTGAGGTCCTGTGTTGTCATGACGTCTGTGCTGACCTCTGTGCTTCGATGCTCAAATGAGCCCCGGCAAGAATGCCAAAGCTCCTCCCTGAAAAATTTACATTCACAAAAGTCTGCACATTACAGCTAACACAGACATGAGGCCTTTTCAAAGGACATAAAGGGTGATACACGGGACATAGACACGAGGGTTGTACACAGGACATAGAGGGTGGTTCAGGGGACATAAATGCCCTTGCAACGAAAAATGCGGCCCCCAAAATAGCTGCGAAATTGGACAGGAAGCCACGGAGCGGTATGCTTTACGTTAAAGTTTATGTATATAATTATACACGGTTTAGAATGATGGCAAATTTCTATAAATAAAGAAATTTCTAGAATAAATGAAAATAATGAGAACACTGAACAGAAAATTCATAAAGTGGAGTTTTATTACACTAACAGTAAATATGGTATATGATAAGCATGTAACTAAACTAATTAGATACCGGTTTGTATCTAAGAGTTGAATATGTAAATGAGGTAAGGCACTAACTTGTACCGTATGTTACCAACAATGGATAAATGTTCAGAGTCCATAGTATAAAGTTTGAGTATAATATATATGGTAAGTCAACATATCAAGGTGCAAATAAGTCTCTGAGGCACTGTGAGACTGATAGGGTATGTGGGCTCGCTATGTAAGGTCTCATGCCAGAAGTGGATGACCAGGTGCCGTGGTGTGAGGCAGCCTGTTTGTCACATCCACTAACTACAGCCGCTTGAAGACCACCTCTTCTGAGAGAGTGGCCTGAGAAGTCCATGTCATACGGGCACTCAATATCTAAGAGTGCAGCTCTTGTAATGTTGGTGAGTTGGAGAGGGGTAAGAGGTAGTCCTGTGGGATGAGTAAAAGCCGGGGCAAACTGAGATGATGGTACATAGTTTGCATATTCTACCCAGGCTTTAGTAGGGCAGACTGGAGATGACGGGATGGAAGGTAGGGATATGACTACCAGGGCATCTCTTGGTCCAATAGTTCTTGATGAGCGTATTACTATATTAATACTGGTTTCAGTCAGTATTACGTCTCTCCTGAGTAAGGTATGTGGGCCAGACCACAGCGAGGCAGTGGGGGTGAGGAGATTAAAAACTCTAAGGAAGGCAAAGAAGCCCATTGTAAGGGCTGCTTTGTAGGGCAATGTGTTTGGTATAGTATCCATTAGTGTGCAGACTGCAACTAAGTGCTGGGGTTGTAATGGTGGAGCTGGTACCGTCTCATGTGGTAAGAGTCTAACTGCTCCCTTAGCTACCCCCACTGATTCATATGATAATAATGAAGAGGGGTCGCCTCCATGTGTTAGTATCCAAAGTTTGGCCCCAGATATATAGTTCCTGTCAGTGCCTTCCGGGATGAAGGCGCTGACAGTGAGATTGACCAGATATTCTTGATATACGGCAGCAGCCTGAAGTGATGGATGTAATATGTGTGTGTTGTAGGACACAGCAAGTAAGTTTAGGTAGCTTGTCTAAGTCTGTTTACTGCTGTGGCCTCTGAAACCGAGGCCTGGAATGAGGCTATAGCCTGGTCTCCCAGAGTAAGGCCTGAAATGTATAGAATCAAATTATATCAAACATAGGGTGAGGTAGGGCGGGTTTGAGTTTAGTGAGATTCCTTGTCGCGATTTCAGCTAGAGCATAGGTTCTTTTAGCTGGGTCATGTTGGCAGGACAGTGTATCTGCCAGAGGTATGAGTTCACCTCTCTTGTGTCTAATATCAAGTGTATGTTCATTTGTAGTAGCCTCAAGCCACAGCTGTCTTGCACAGTCAGATAACACTTTGTCTTGAGTTCTGCCTGACACTATGACCTATTGGGATCCTAGGTTGTCCGTATATATTATGATCCTAAAGCCATGCTTATCTTTAGGTATCAGTGTACGATAAGCTACAAGCAGATTTACAGCTTCGAGTCTATGTATGGACTTGTAGGCTTCTATGTGTGCTTCATCATATTGTAGTGTATAGAAGTGTTAGTCTGAGTTGCCACCCCCCGCCCACCAGTGTGGAATCACATTCTAGCGAGTAGGTTTCAGTGGGTGGTAGTAGGAGGTGTATACCGTTAGCTAGGGTGGCATACTTAACAAACCATGATATGTCAGATTTGCGTGGGTTGTTGAGGAAGACCATACCGGCATCTGCACAGAAAAAATAATGATACTCACCGGGAGCCCAATGTTAGCCTCAGGCAAATGTCGCCAAAATGAGTATATTTTGATACTCAGGGTGAGCCTAGGGTGTAGGCATACTCCAGCAATACCTGACACTCTACTCTAGATTGTTTGTGGCCTAGCTGTACCCTCTCTACTGCCCTACCTTCACAGTGCAGGAGTCTCTTTAGAGACAGGCTCAGGGTCAACTGGAGTAACATAATAGAAGAGAATAGGACATTGCCTGAGTATCTCTATGAAGAGGGTCAGGCAATGCTGGATCCTACCTGAACAGGCTCCACCATTGCAGGAGTCTTTCTTACCTATGGTGTAATGCACTGCCAGAGTATCCCAATACATAGGATCACACTTTACTGGATTCTATCTTCAGAGTGAGTCCAGCAACACTACCCAGTGGGCACAACCCCACTTAAAGAGTTACTAATCAGCACTGCATTGTAGGGCTTACAGACAGTCTAAATTGTAATGGTTATGTAGCCCTGCATTTGTAGCCCTTATTGAACTACTAAGCTGTAGGGTGTATTAAGCCCAACACATAATTGGTTTGTTAAACATTATAAAGAAATATAGAAATTAAGGTCACCGTTTGACAAAAGCCCATAATTTCATACACACAAGGATTTCAGATGGTCGAACATTCAACTTCCTAAGGCAGTCTAATTAATCGATGAATAGTTTCCTGGTTTCAGTGTGCTTTTTGCTCCTTGGTGGGATTTGAACCGGGTACCTCCTTATTGTGACTCCTTTGTGCTCCTATATGTGCTAGCGGGTCAGGTGTTGAAAGTGGCACTATCAATATGATATTTCAACCATAGACCTACTACAGTGAGATGTCATTGGTCATATGAGGCCCAGTAGACTAATAGGGAACACAGACTGGAGTGACCATAGTAAGGAAAAATGCCCATAATAAGGACAAATGTCCACAATATCCTCAGTAAGTATTGCACAGTCCTACTTATATGCCTATTGCAACCTGGCTCACCAGTTGTAGAGGTGGCACAGCGTTAGGATTCTCGTTTTGCATGTGAGGGGTCTCAGGTTCAAGTCTAGGTGGTGCTGAGAAACATTTTTCTTTTTTTTCAGTTTAATAGGAAACATCTCATCTATTACAGTGTATTTTTCTAAGACCCAACTTTGTAACCAATTGAAATAGATGCTTGCTTGAAAACTCACAGAATCTTCAATGTCTGCCAAGTCAGAAAATAGCAAGAAAATAAATCGTTTGCATAACAAAATATTTCGGGTTGAAAACTTGCAACTTTTGAAGAGCATCCCTGGGCTGGAATCGAACTCAGGTCCTTCTCATATGAAGGTAAACATGTTACCACTACACCATCTTGACTGTGCTGAAAGATCGCCACTTGAAATCTCATATGATCTGCTCCCTCTGTGTGTTGAAATCTGGTATTCTACTTTTTTCCAAGCCCCAAAACATTAGAAATATGCCTGGGACCATATGTTACTTTTACATTTACTGCAAAGATATGATCATACCCTAAATGTTTTAGTGATTAATTCCTATTATATTCCTAAATAGATAAGATTATATTCTTAGATATCATGGTTCTAAGGACTAGAGGATAATAGAAAGGATATTGAGTATATGCACGAATGGGTGAGGCATAACCCCATTATGAATGCATATTCATGCTCACATTGTAGCAATAAGATTGACTTACCGAGAATGACTTTACAAAAATTCTCAATGGGGCTTGAACTCACCACCTTCAGATGCAGAGTTCAGGGCCATATCAACTGAGCTAATGAGGCACATGGTGTGGTGGGTGCTAGGATATGATATAATCTCA
Organism: Acholoe squamosa; assembly: GCA_949317995.1. NCBI lineage: Eukaryota > Metazoa > Annelida > Polychaeta > Phyllodocida > Polynoidae > Acholoe > Acholoe squamosa. The sequence goes on from OX439042.1 coordinate 15,840,152, forward strand.
GACATCAGTGTAAGGGCTAGACCCCTGCTTTGCTGGAGTAATCAGTTAGATTCAGACTGAGTATGGCACCATGCCTGAGCCTTGTGCCATACTCATGCTGATCCTTTTTCCCAATGTGTGGCATTGAAGCAGGCTCAGCATGAGTATGGCATGTCAGGGGAGAGCCTCTAGGAGAGGCTCTCTTGATACTCAGACAGCACAAGAGACTAGGTGAAACTCAGGCTGATCCTCTTTTTTCTGTCAGTGTGGAGCATTCCTTAGTGTCTCCAGTACCCTACACATGAACTTCCTCAAGTTAGGGATGCATTTTCAAATGTGAGATAATTTGCCTACCAATGACTGAAGTTGCTTCTTAGTGGCAAATTTGGCCCTCTCCCAGCATTTGCACTCATCAATAACCTCCTGCAGTTTAGAGTCAGGTATAGTAAGGGTCATTTCTACCGTATTGAGTCTGAATCCCAGCCAGTCCATGGTCTGGGTCAGAGGTTCACACTTTTTAGGGGACAACTCGACACATATTTCAGCTGTCAGACTTAAGAAGTCTGAGTAAGCCTGATTAGCCTCACCCAGAGTCTGAGTTCCCCCACAGAAGTTGTTGAGGTAGTTCAAGGACCAATTCCCTTGTTTAGCAAAGAGGTAGGCAATAGCTGAGGTAGTGCGTTGACAGGCTTAGCTGGAAAGCCTGGCCCCAAAGGAGGAGCAAGTGTCTATATAGTAGAGGCCTCTGTGTTTCATTGTGAGTAGTGGTAAGTCATTGACCTATAAACACGAGCCATGTCCATCTTGTACATATATATGAGCCTTGTCAAGGTCGGCGATGGAAGGCAAGGTGTAAGGTCGATGCTGTCCGTCGATACAGTTTTTAGTGACACCACTGTTCATGCCCTTACCATCGGGGAAAGATAGATCCAATACTACCCTTCTAGAGGAGGTCTCTTTCTTTGGTCGGGTGAGTAGAGGTGCTTCATTGCACCAGGGTGTAAATGGGGCTGATTTGAAAGGCCCAAGCAGTCCACCTAGTTCTATTTCATTTTTGATGAATTCATCTATGTGAGTAGGGTATATAAGGGCTGAGCTGTGGTTTGTTTCAGTGGTAACCTTGTAATTTGCTTTCCCAGACGTCCAGATTGAGGCCCAATGGTAATGTGAGTCAGGGGCCTAACCTTTTAGGCAAGAAAGTCTCTCTCATAGTGTCAAAGTTTAGCATATTGAAGGAAAATATTCCAAAGGCCGGTAACCCTTACTGGCCAAAACGAGGCGTTGATAGGAGCGAATAGCTCTGGTGACGGACCTGCGGGAGGTGAGCTGTAAACATGTCCGCCTCAGAAGGGTAATAAGTTTCATCTGAATCAGTGAGTGAGCTCTTGGTGTATGCCTGGCTATCACTAGAGTCAGATGAGGTAGTATGTATAGTAGTGCGAGCTAGACTAGCGGTACTAACAACCTTTACCATTTGCTCTATTATATGAGTAGTACATGGAGAGTGGTCTACTGTACAGGTGTTGTCTGGAGTGTGAAGTTTAGTGTTGATATCTGATATGGGAGCATTAGGCCTAAGCTTGGATGAGGTAGCTTTATCACACTCATCAGCAGGGATACATGTGGCTAAGTCTGTGTCCAAGTTCGTATCAGCAGTATCATAGGGAGAGCCGGGGTAATCCGGCTCAGGCCTGAAAAGAAGGCTCTTTATCTCCTGGTTGTTTGCAGCGGCATGCTGTGAAGCCATGGAAATGAAGCTTCTGAATATTGTGCCTGCACCAGGTGCAGTGGTGGCCGCACTGTATACTACCTTCTGTATGGCCGTCAGGCTTAGTGCAGCCAGTCTTAGTGTTGTAAGCCTGACAGGGTACATCAGTGCGACCAGCTGAGCTGCGAGAGACTTTGTAGGCTGGTTGTGAAGCAGCAGCAGTCTGTATAAGCGGTTTATCAGGTTTAGTCTGATTCTGAGGAGTGGCCTGATTTTTAGACTCTGTTTTAGACTTAGACTTATTCTTCTTGAGTGAGCCTTCAGCTATGTCAGCGGTGGGGTAGAGTTTACCAGCTCTGAACTTGGCAACCTCTGACCTCAATGAACTGATAGATGCACTGTCCTGCTAAGTAAATAGTTCATCAGCAATGGAAGACAGGACTTCTTCTGACTAATCACATATCTGCTCCCACTGATAATCTTTGCCCGCTGTTATCATGTCCATGATATGCTCAGCGATACGGGGCTTTTTCGTGGGGCAGAGTATGGCGGTCTTTCATAAGCCGTGACAGGCCAAGTAAATATTCTAAAGGGTCTAGGACATTTAGACCTGTTTTAATATGTGTAGGGCCATGGAAAATGAAGTCTTGGGCATGAGTAGGCTTACCCTTGATGGATGACATCTGATGTGATGTAGAGGTGAGGATATTTGCTACCTTCTCAGTGACAGAAGCAGGAACTTTGTCTTGGTAGCTGAGTGGTAGAGGGTGGGATTTCTCACCCGCGAAGGTAGCGGCCTGTATGGCTGCAGCAAACTAGTCGATGACCGGTCCCGCAGCAGGCTGTGATGTCACTGCAGCCAGGATGGCCGCAGCAGCTGCGGCGGCACTAGTATTTCTAGAAGGAGTCTGTACTACAGGTGCTGACTCTGTTGAAGTGATATCCACTACCTGGATCTGACTGACCTGTGGCTGTACTTGTGCAGTTGTAGGCTGTGTAGCAGCAGGTTTAAGGCCATTTATGGCACCGAGGATTTCATTGTTTTGAGACCAGATGGCGAGGACATCTTCCTCGAGGCTTGTAACATGGTGACCTAAATTGTCTGTAGAAGTAGTCTTTTTGGCCTAACCGCCTGCTTTTTTTGTTAGGTGGAGCAGCAGATGGTGTAGTATTAGTACGCCTCATCCTTGAAGTCGGATGGTCACTTTAGATGGTGATAGTGATGGATTAAATATGTAAAGTTTATAAGGCATATTGTTATGAATGCCGGGTGAGAAAAGGTAAAGTGTTGCAACCGGGGTTGAGAGTTGCTCAGTTATTAGCAGAAGGTGGATCCACCGGGCTGAGTCCTTGAGAGTCTGGTGAGTACTTGGAACCACCACTAGGTGGAGTATGAATTTGCCTGTCAGTCTCATTACCTGCAACTTATCAATTGCTGATAATGACCAGTTGCATATATCTCTAACACACCAGCATATGAAGGTAATGCCATAAGAAATGAGCTGTTATGAAGGATTAATACCCGATTTAATACTTTTTATCGGAGCCTAGGGACACAAAGCATGGCGATCTAAACATCCTGTCCAATTTCAAGGCTATTTTTTACCCGTTGCTATGGGCAGGGGCTTGAGGAGAGGGATGCGCAACGTGCACTGCAGTGGCTGCGTAGGCCAGATAAGGGTGTCTCGGGTGTTATGCTAATGAACTGGCCGTCATGCTCCGTTGCACACACCAGTTGTGTGTGTGTGTCTGAGTTGGTGTAACCAGCAAATTGGGGACATTCATGGGAACACACACCTACAAACTGGGGACATCGTGCGATCCGGGGATGTCTCACTTCACATGACCTTGAGAAAAGGGGGGCTATGGGCCTGGGCATCAGCGATGACCTTGAAAAATGGTTATAAACATGATTTCTAGTGTGTCAACAAAATGTCCCCAATTTGACCTTAAGAGACTTGTGCTCTGTGTAAAAAAACAGCGTAAAATATGTAATATTTTAACCTGTGTGTTTTACACACTCAGAGGTCTGTGTGTCCCCAGTTCATCCAGTAATTTGGGTGTATTCCCTGATTTCCATAATTGCCATTTTTGACATCTTAAGGACTAATCAAGTGTATTTGTATTAAAAATGTGTCACAAATTGGAACCAGACATTGAATCTGTGTGCAGGCAAACTGAGGACTTTTTTTAATCAAACCTCTCACTTGGCAAAAAACATATTTTCAACGTTTGCAAACAATTTTTTTAGGTTTTGTTAAAAATTAAAAAATGTTTTTAAACGTGATTTTTTTTCGACCATTTTTCAACAAATAAAGATGTTTGTTTTATCAACCAAATAAAAACATTTATTAGTTTAGTTTCTTTTATTTTAAGAAAATGTTTTTTGACCTAGAAATATAAACATTTTAATAGAATGTCGAAATAGCATCTTTTTCTGTACGTTTTGACATTACTTTAATATTTAAAAACAAACATTTGGCAAACTTAGGAATGAAATAAAAACTTCTTTTTTTAACGTAAAATACATTTTTACGTCAAGTAGGCTGTGTGTTTACAAAGTGGGGACTTGCCCACACAGTGTGTGTATGCAAAATGAGGGCTAGATGACTTTTTCTATGGTATGGACAATTGCAAAAAGTGTAGTTAAACTGGGGGCTTGGAATTAGGTATAGAATTTTGGACATGATGACACAGCACATGTTTGCAAATAGCGGATGTGTACTCCATACAGTGTGGTTAGGCAAACTGGGGACATGGTCTTGGTGTTTGATATACTCCACAGTGTGTGTAGGCAAACTCAGAACATAACAACACAGTGAGATATATGGGTCAGGTCCCCAGAAACCATGAGATTTCTGATTTTAAAGTCAGAGTTTCTTTATACAACCTTATTACATTTTGTAAAGAGGTATCTCACCTACTTAGAAACCCCTTTTATACAGACTTCCTCTAATCAAAGGACATGGCCACACAGTGTGTGTATGCTAATAGAGGTCATGGTCTTAGATACACTCTACACAGTGTGTGTAGGCAAAGTGAGGACATGGCCACACAGTGTGTGTATGCAAACTGAGGACATTCCCACAGAGTGTGTGTATGCAAATAGAGGACATGGTCTTAGATACACTCCACACAGTGTGTGTAGGCAAACTGAGGAGATGGTCTTAGATACACTTTGTATGGTGTGTGTAGGTAAACTAAGGACATGGCCACACAGTGTATGTATGCAAATAGAGGACATGGTCTTAGATATACTCCCAGTCAATACGAAATCTCGTCGGACATTGGCTTTTGCCGACAAAATTGCTCCCGGACCAACCAAAATCAAAATCAAACTGTCAGACGGAATGTCTGGCTGTAAATATGGGACCTTGGGGTACATTTTGTTTTTTACAGCTTGCAAATCGGACCATTATTAAGGTTTTTACTGTCTAAAACAAAAGCAGTTACTTTAAGTTAAATTTTGAAGAGTTAAATGGTTAAAATAGTTATTTAATTCTGTATTTTATTATTCATTTCTCATCAAAAATAATCTTGAGGTATTTAGTCCTGCCAAAATCAATCCGGGCCTGCGGAATGATTAGATCTGCAAGACCGAATGGCCTGCGAGGGGAAAAACTTTTCTTATAGACTTATAGTAAACTATGGACATGGCCACATAGTGTATGCCAATAGAGGACTTGGTCTTAGTTATGGTCCACACAGTGTGTGTAGACAAATTGGGGACATGGCCCCACAGTGTGTCTATGCAAAAAGAGAACTTGGTCTGAGACACAGCATGTGTAGGCAAACTGGGGACTTAGTCTAAGATATACTCCATGCAGTATGTGTAGGCAAACTGAGGACAAAGCTATACAATGTGTGTTAAATAGAAGACTTGGTCTTAGATATACTCAACTTTGTTTTAGAGTAATTCTATTGCAATACTTTTGTTAAATCAGTGTAGGATACTGGTTAATCAGGGTTGATCAATCAGTTTTGATTCAATGTTCTACACCACCGGGCAGGAGTGGTATCTCCCCGCACCTTGTCAGAGTAGGACCTCTCCTAAAGGTGAACATATGCACTGCAACCTAGCACACTGATTAGCCACTTGCTCATATAATACTGCAGCTCAGCATCAAAGGACCCAGTGGGCACATCAATGTTGATTCAGCATTGAATAAATTTTTGCAGATGAACAGTTGATTCTGGGTTTAGATATTATCGAATTTGAAAGTTGACACAACATAATCAAATCAACTGTGATTCAACATCAAATCATCAGTGCTGATTCAACATTTGTGTTTCTATGTTGATTCAACATTGTTTCGAAGTTGAAACAACACTGATAAACATAGTAGTTAGGCAATTCTTTGTTGACATGTCAATGTTGAATCAACATTGAAATCGGTATCATTGATTTGACATGACAGATCAATGTTGAATCAATGTTGAATTGTGAACAATATTTCAGCAGCAATATGTCAACTGTTGATCTCATGTTGAAATGGTGATGGTTGACAAAATTGATTTGGAATGATTGAAAAAGTATTGAAGACAGGTTGATCAAAACTATCAACACAATATCAACCAGTTGGTAATGTTGATGAAATTGTTAATGAGAGCGACTGATTCCTGACAACTCAAGGGACATCCCACTCAGAAGGCCATGTTCTGTTCAGCTCTTCCACCATCCTGGTCCAGCCAGGGGGTCCAGGCCGATTGAATCTCAACCTTCACCAGGACTTTTTCCAGCAAAGACTGCTGTGCAACAACTGACCACCCAGTTTCTAGTGGTTTACCTGTAACCCTAAGTTATCAGCAGCCTCCTTAGTATTCCTCCTGCAGTTTTCGCAAACTTCTCTAAATGCTTTTGGTTTGTCTGTTCTGTGGCTCCCTACTTGGGTATTGTGCTTTTCAGGTGACTCTTTGAATTATTGCTCACTGCTGGTTGCTATATAACTATTCCCTTCTAGGATAGATCAACTAAGCTGCCTCTTCTGCCTCCACCTAATATGTCTTTGAGCCTTTGTCTATCCTCAAATTCTCTCCCTCTGTTTACTGGCATGCCTTACCAACTTAGCCAGTTGGAGGTATACACTATCTAGTCAGTTGCCTGGGCACATGCTCAGGAGGCCCTCCCCAGGATGAGTGAATGGCATCAGGTTAATAGTTGGACACATCTGACCCACATCTTCCTTGGGACAGCCTTCTAATTGCCTGGCCATCATTTCTGGGCTTAAGTGGACAATATGTTGAAGACTAGGACCATACAGCCAGCCAATTGCCATGGTGCATGGAGCTCTTTTGGGCACCCCTTCCTAATGCCAGGAGGCACAGATGCCTCCCCAGCAGCTGCAGAAGCTCCATTGGCCTGTGAGCTCTACCCTTTAATGACATTTATGTACTATCCTTGTGAGGTACCCCAGGATGGGGGCAGACATTAGACTGTCTTTCAATTCTTGAAAGGTCTAAGCACACTGAGCTTACCATCTGAAAGCCCTCACTCAGCCAGGGAGGAAAGCAACTTGGCAAACTAGGGGATATGATGGACCAAGGTTCATGAGGCTAGCAGTGCCACCGTATGAGGCATAATAATATACCGCCTGAAGAAGATGCATACCTCCTTGATGAAAGTCTGCTCTGGCCACTCAGCTACACAAGAGACCCTCTATTGCATACAGGATTGAGAGGGCTTTACCTTGAGCCAAGCATCCTCCAGATGATGTGGTACCTCCACAATCCATTCTAGGAAAGGAGGGGATTTTAGTGCAAAGATGAGTTGTATCACACACCTCCCATGTGACATGACCTCCTAATGCTATCTCTATGGCAGCCCAGTATCTGAACGGAATTACCATGAGATAAATAGTTATCTCTACCATGTCCTCATTTGTATGCTGTTTTTTTTTTATTGTGCAATAGTCAATAGTTATCCTTATCTTAGTTATTGTGTGCTACCATAAAACCCTGGTCATAAGCTGATTTCTTTTTCTATTTTTGACTCAACCGGTTCTCCCAAATTCCCCCAGCTTATGACTGGGGATTTTCAAAAGTCTAAGTCATCCCATTTAAGTAGACATTGATAGAAATTAACAGCTAAGACAGTTTTAAACAACCGGAGATGCTTTGTTGCTTTTATATGAACAGTTTAAGCATGTTACTTCATTTCTATACCCTTTTAATAAAAATCCATTAGAACCTTATGTATTACCATAGGATATATGTTATTAAGCTATTAATTCATGGATAACCTCGTTGGGTTATTTCCCGCAAACCCAAACTTGTATCATGGAGACAGGGGTGAATGGTGCATTAATGCATCATGTGGCCTTAAAATGGATACCTAAGAGCAGAGACACTGTCTACATGTTTTTCACCTGTGTTATCAACTCCTTGCGCCCCCAGGTGAGGAACACTTCTAAGGATTTGCTGTAGACCAGGAGGGTCACCTGCACTCCCAAAGCAGTGGCTCACTCATGTAGTAGCAGACAAGGTAACAAGAAGCACATAAGCAAACTTCATCATTTGTAGATAAATGTGGACATGATCAGATTAAAGGATGGCATATAAACAAGCACAAAAGCTTTGAAACTGATACAATACAGCATATGAATAAGAAGTACTCCGAAGATAATACATGTAATAGTGGTAATGGTTTAGTGAACCTATTGCCATTGGAAATCTAGGAATTCTAGGCCTTCCCCCTGCCGAAATCCGAGAAGTCAAGCAGGCAGCCAGTTGACAGTAGCAGGAGGAAATCTAAACCAACATCTGTGGAACAAAGTGCCGGTAGTTGCAAGCTGCTGTCCTGCAAGAGTATTGAGGGTAATCACAGTTCTCAATCAAGACATGCCACCACACTTATTCATTATAGTAGTATGTGCTCCTGATTACAGAAGTTTGTAGACCGTGCGGAATTAGGACGGAAGTCAGCATTTGACACACATTTGCAGAAGGATATAGGTCACAGCTCCGTGCAAGGAGAGCACTGGAAATGGCAAATCGCAACTCGGTTAAAAAAGTTCCTCCAATCTTTCTACACGTCGAATATTATGAAGTATGGATGCAATATCTATGGATACTATATTTACTGGAACCTGGAGGAATTTGCATGTCAACATGTTTTTCTACCTTAAATACGAATGCAAACCCTGGAGACCTGGCAGTGGGGTGAGTCAAAGCTAGTATAATGGTTATGGCATTCTCCTCTTACCAGCGCAGCCGGAGCTCGCTTTTCCGTAGGACCTGAAGGGATCAACTGGATATGTTGACTTTGTATACTTCTCAAATTTATTAACATGTCCAGATTCCAAATAAGACCTTCTTGGAATAGAATAAAAGGTCTCAGAGTGTGGTTATACTCCAATAATGCGCTGGAGTTATGACCAAAAAAGCAAGATAGAGGCCAGAATTGTGAGATAAACTGGTATATATATGCTTATAAAACCAGTTTTCTCAAGGTCAAATGTTCATATGGACAGGTAGGACCCATCAACCTTAGGGAAACATACGCAATACACTGGTAATCAAGGTCAAATGTTCATATGGACAGGTAAAACCCATCAACTCTAGGGAAACATTCACAATACACTGGTAATCAAAGTCAAATGTTCATAAATGTACTGATAGATCAATCGGCTTCAGGTCAATGTTCACAGGGTTCACAGGGTTGGCCTACAGGGTTGTTTAGTTGTCAGGGCCAAATCCAAGGAAGTCATTCTCACCATCTAGGTCAGAATTGAAGTTCAGCTTAGGAGGATCCTGGGCCTCCCCCTCCTCATTGGTAGCCCTCTTGAGGTCTTGGAGGACCTCCTCCTCGTCCTCATCATTGTCCAGCCAGACCTCATCATCCTGGGACCCATCAAGGGCATTGCTGAGGCTCATCTTGAGGAAGCTCTTTACCACCATGGGTGCAGGGATGGCCTCCCAGGATTCCAGAGTCCACTTGGCAAGGATGTCCTTCATTGGGGGCTCATGATTCTCTTGGTCAGGGAGGACAGGGTGGGCCTCCATCATCCATTCTTCCCATTTCCATCTCATGTAGCACATGAAGGGTCTGTTCTAGGACACATCTAGGGGTTGGAGCAGAGGGGTCAATCCTCCTGGAATGATTGCAACCTGGACATTCCTCCTAGTGAGGGCCTCCCTCACCACCTCTGTAAGGTGTACCCTGCACGAGTCCCATACTAGAAGCCTGGGTTTGCTATATTGCCTTGGAAATGTTCTCCGTATCTTATCTAGGCTTTTTTCCTCATTGATGTAACCTTTCTCTTGAACTTCCATGACAACCCCTGGGACTGGGATAAGATAAGGGGGAGCTTCACTCCAGTTGCTGTCAAAGTTAGAATACCCGTGAAGCCTTGTTTCTCATTGCCAGTTGTCTTTCACAGTACTTTCCTGCCTCTAACAGGGGACAGTGTCCTTATCTGGGGGTGGTCAAGGGTGAGAGGGGTTTCATCCATGTTATAGATGTCAGCTAAATCATACTGCTACTGCTTCCTGAGATCAATCACAAATATCTGGAAGGACAGCACCTTCTCAGCATCAGGGGGATCTTCTGCCCAAGTGAGGTTGGAGTGAGTATGAGTACTGAAGACATTTCTCCTTTTAAACCTGTACAACCACCCATTAGAGGCCTTGAAGGGCAGTTTGGCCATTGCAGCGATCTTTTTGGCCTGTACTTGGAGTAACCTCCCAGAGACAGCATTACAATGACCCTCTTGAAAGATCGTTTCACTCCTACCAGTTCTTCCATTTTTTCACCCATTCTCGCACTTGTGTCTCACTTAGAACAAAGTGGGCAGCAGCCTTCACTTTGAAGTTGCCCTCAGACATGAATTTCACCACTTTCAGCTGTTACTTCATTCTGGCTCGATTGATGCTGAATTTCATAACTTAGAAATGTTTACAAACCATACTGAACATTTTTCATCTGAGGGTTTTAGCTATCCTGAAAATGCACCAGGCGGCACCAGTTGGTTTCTGGATATTAAAAAATTGCCTGAGGGAATATATCCCCAGCCCCACTCCAATTCTCAATAAAGAGAAAAATGGCCCAAGTAAAATTGCCAAGACACAGTCTACTTTGGCCTGTGTTGAGAAAAAGATTTCGGCAGCACTGGATATGAATCAAATCTTTATTGGGGTTGCGGCCAAGGGGGACCAAGCCAAACCATCTCGGGTCTTCTACCAAGGCAATGGTCTTCATTCCTTATGGACCATTGAATCATCTGCTTTTGCAAGCTGATGCCCATTTGTTTCTTTAGATAGACAACACTTTGAAGACTGACTGAAGACCCTCCCTGACTTTTTTTCCCTATCTCACTACTGCAATGGTCTAACCTTAGGGATATTGTTTGGGATTTTCATACATTTTATCATCAGGTCATAACAAAATGAGTGGGGGGAAGGTTAGATATATATCTTTTTAATTTTCTCAGATATATCTACTACCAGAGATCACCTTTCTTCTCAAGAGATATTTTCTAGAGGTAGATTTTATATCCATATGGGTAAACTTTTTAACTGAGTATGTCAGTCATTTTCAAAAACCATCATAATGCACAAATTTGGCCTCCAGCGCATCCCGCATATAATATCCCTCATATTTTTGTAAAAGACATGCCTTAAACATGGGAAATGTCAGTAGGTACAGGGAAAATGCATCCTTGGCTAAATCTGCTGCTGGTGTCCTTGAGTATGAAATGCTAAAGTGGTGTGTGACTTGGACTAGCTACTGACAGAATATTAGTTTCGAGAAGTGGAAGCCCCCCTGTTGTGCTTCACTTTAACCACGGGACACATATTGTCCACATCACATTTTTTTCACATTTTGTCCACAAAGGCCCAGTGCAAGGTGTCCATAAAAGATGTACTGTCCACAGACTATTTTTACAGTGTCCATAAAATACATTTTGTCTATAACCAAAAACATCATGGTATCCACAAAGTACACTCTGTCCACAATCTGTATCACAAAGTATCCACAAAACATGGTTTGTCCACATACCTTTGTCATAATATGTCCAAAAACACTATTAGTCCACAAGATTTTACCTCAGAGCATCCAAAAAAACCACACTGTCCACGTTTAACTTGAGCAAGGTGTCCACAAATTTCAAATTGTCCCAAATCTATCAACCCAAATTGATCACAAAGTATCCACAAAACATACTTTGTCCACAGTGCATGGTAACAAAGTGTTTACAAAGTACATTTTGTCCACCAGATATATTAACAAAGTGTCCACAAATTACATTTTGTTCTCAAGGTACAATATATCTATATGGACATTGTGATAGTTTGTGTGAAGAATATGTGCTCTGTGGATATCTGGTAACACATTCTGTGGTTTTGTGTGGCAAATGCAAATGATGCAAGCATCTATGGGGTTTTTATGTAAAATGTGATTTTTGAAAATGGCTACAAGAAAAAGCAAATGAAGAGTTTGGTTCCAAAACGCAATAAACGCCATTTTGAAAAAAGAGGTAAATATTTGAAAAGCTTACAGGTTAGACATGCTTAATTGTTATAAAGAGACAGCGTCTACATGTTAAAAGTTTTATCATGATAGAACTAAAATTCACTTCAGGGGAGCACTACAAACATGGGTCTATGCTGAAAATCTGGAATGGATTTGTTGCGCTTTGGAACCAAACTCTTCAAATGATGGATCTGAATGGGGGTAGCTCTAGGCAAGATCAAAATGAACTAGTCAAATGTCTTGAACAAAGACATTAGGTGTATTAAGGTTACAGCCGTGGGTATAACTGGCACGGGGGATATTACTGGCACCCTAGCATTGTGAAGCTGATTTAGCAATATGCAAAGAAGTTTTTAGATAATTTTTTTTACTTCAAGCCCATTCTTTAGACCTTTCTCTCCCAGCCTATGAGCAGAAAAGTGAGAAAATTGGGTTTGTAGGTCATGATATTTCCCATTGATTTTGCAGTTACTAATTCACCAACCAGCAGAAATGAGGTTTTATGGCTTTTGCTAAGTTTGTGCTCAACTTGATGCCAATGTTTACTCCATTCAAATTGAATCTCAGAACAACTTTAGGGACATTTCCCATACCTAAGAATATCATTTGCCTCCCAAAACAGTCAATTTGAAATTAATGTCAGAAATGGTGGATTTGATAGGGGGTGCCAGTAATAACAACAGATCTGCTCAGTCGTTGGTATTAATGGCACCCTATCATTCTGCTGTGTAGTTGATATTGTTTCAGAGGACGTACTGCATGTTTTCTCTCCATTTGTCACTGGACTGTACATGTTTCATAGATAACCAAGGTTCCTTTTATACATTCTTGTTTTGTTCTGGAGATATAGGGTACGCAGAAGAGTTTTGAGTTCGAAAATATTTATTGTTCAATCAATCATAATTACATATGTTGTTCATGATGGCCAAAGGTGAATACGACATTAGCAGAAGTAGTATGCAGAAGGGGAGCGGGTGTGCATCTATTACCCAAAAAAGACTGGGGGTTACACTCCCTCCCCTTTGAAGTGGCCTTATTCCTGTTATAACAAGGTGTCAAAACATACCACTGCCCTGCATTATTAAATCATTATATTCATGGCTACCAAAATAATTGCACATCAGACCTATTAGAGGAGCTGTGCATCAATTGGACTGTCATGCCTATATAACACAATATATGCATGGCAAGGAAAAATCCCTGTCCAACCACATCTCTCATCACCATAATTGGGTTTAAAAATTGCACGTTTCATAATATTTGGACATGATTTAATTAAAACAACAGCACTTTCCTGAATCCTAAGATATGCATAAACATGGAAAAGCAAGTTGTAGCCATTAGTAATGACCCTGCATTAAATCACTTCTCAGGCAGCTTCTGCTGCCCTCCTCCTATTCCCACAAACTCAAGCCTGTGAAATTCATTTCTATTATTCCTCTCATGCTATGGTCATTATTTGCTAAGAAACAGGCATTCTTTTAATTTATCTGCCTGGCATGGCTAAATCCATGGGCTTAGGCCCTATATCAACTAATTGCAGCAGGGCTTAAGGTGAAACCATCTAATTGTGAAGAGTGATGTTCCTTGGGCACACAGTTAGAGAGGGGGGTGAGGTCCAAGGTGGAGATAGTGGACAGCAAAGAAGAGCATGTCTGAGGTCTGCAGTTTCTTGTGCCTAGCCGTTGCGTAATGGTCAACCCTAGGTTAGCAATAATTTGATTACTTTAAGAATACTTGACTATTCTATACATCGTGTTTGCATAAAACTAAAGAGAGAGAAAGTGAAACAGAATACCGTGTATTTAATTAAGATGTCCAAAAATTAGTGGACAAGTGGTGTGTCATATCTTATATCGAAAGTGAAAGAAAGTACTTACATCACCTGTTATCTTCATGTTCATACATCGTGTTTACATAAAACTAAAGAGAGAGAAAGCGAAAGAGCATACATGTATAAGCATACATGTTTGGGTCACAGTATAGAAACACCCCTCCTAACATCCAGATGACATTAGCAACTGTTTTTAAACATATTTGGACTACCTTTATCTCAATCTAGATATAAAAATAGATTGGCAGATCCTCTTTATGGTAGTTATGACACAGGTGCCTCATAGAATGGCATTACAATGGCTAAGGCTAGGGGTGCCAGTAATACATTCATCTATGCCAGTGATGTTCAACTAATTAAATATATTGCAGTCAATATTCTCTTATACCCCATGAGTAATGTGTAAAAGACCTTCCTTTGTCAACATGTAAAAAGAAATTTGAAAAAAATACTCAATGTAAAGCCACCCAAGATGAAATGCCCTTAAGTGCCACGGCTACTCTAGCTTCATAATAAAACTGGCTATAAAGAATTATTGTTATATCAATTGACTTATGAAGCTTTCCCTCATCTTCAACTTAAGTTTTCAATAGCTAACAAAAGTAATTTTATCCTGGTCATCTACATATGCAAAATCTTGCCCCTCTAGTAATTCTCAGAGGCTGAGAAATTAAATGTGAATGTTGGTCGTTTGAGGATCACTAGTGTATAGTGTGGATGCTTTCTGAAAGTATCACTTTTTCAGGGTCCTGAAGAACTTGTTCCATTAATGCTGGTTGGGCAATTCTTTGCAAATTCAACAATTTTTATACAGCAAATATATAGAATAGTATCCTTTGCCCACCTATATCAGTTAAATCTGCCCATTGCACTGTGACTAGCATAAAACCAAGCACATAAGGTGAACTTCCTGGCTATTTTTATGGGTCTAGACACTTACCTGTTCAGCCATGTACATTTAAGGGGAAATGGGCAAAAACAGGTGAAAATTACACTTTTTGAATGACAACCCAACTTTGAACAGCTCTGTAGACCTTAATAATTGGAGTATCAACAAAAGAAATCCCTCCAAAATTAATCTGAACTCATCAAAGGTAACATATATAACAAATTTCTATCCTGTAATGATGTTCTTAGCAAAAGAAGCTAAAAAAGAACATTTTTGTTCCATTCACATTCCATAGACAACAAAATGTTAAAGGGTGGAAGGACATTGATAAAGGCACTAATTATACCTCCAACCATGACATAATATGTGCAGGTTTGTTGTGTTTTACACTTATTTTTCATGAAAAATTGATTTTGTGGAATCTCCACCTTACGACCCCTTAAAGAAAACCATGCTGTTGGAAATTAGCCCAGCAATGCTACCTTGCCAACATTTAGTTACATAATCTGGGTGGTCTCACTGTTAAAGCCGGTATAAAAGCTATTATTACACGACCTCTGTGATTTTGGGTGCTTTTTCTGGATATTCCCATTCTGATACATGTCGATATTGCCAATCGTAGGAGTGCTGATATCCTGGATATCACCACTCCTAGGAGTGCTGATATCCAGGATATCACCACTCCTTACATGTCACATTTCCCATGTCCTAACATATCATATGTTACATGTTAAAACCCACGAAATTTTCATTGCCAGGGTAGGGGTCTAACCTGCAGTCTTCTGATCCCAAATCCAACTCCCTATGCATTGCGCCACAGGGACTGATGAGAAGTGGTTGGGTAGAACCAGGTCTTGATATGATACAAAGCCCGGGGAGGGCACTCACATATAACTACTATACATTAAAGTGTGAAAATCCCCGGCAGTCTGGGTTGTGACGCCCCCCCCGCAGGTATCTCGCTGCTGCTGCCATAACCGCGATGACTGCGGGACGCATTCAAACCAAACCAAGCCAAGCCAGGTGCAGAGGTGTGAGACCTGTGGTCTAGTGGTTAGCGCATTGTTCTCAGCTTCTACAGGTAGGCGGGATGAGTCCCGGTCCGGGCGAATCTTTTTTTTCGCCGTGTGTACACACACTATGGCAGGCTTCGAGTCCCAGGGAAGGGGAACAATTTTTGTTTTCAACTTATTCTATTGTTCTTTTATCGATTTTTTATTGATTAATCATGTAATAAAATCTGGCACCTCATTCAGTGTATCATAGGTTATTGTAACTCTTATATCTAAGATCAAGCATACACATACTGTGTGATTATGTCCTCAGTTTGCATACACATTGTTTGAGTCACCAATTTGTTTGAGCACATGGGTAGGTAATAACAGTAGTATAGTATGTATCGGAACGGGACTATAGTTAACTACAGCATATTACTCAATCGGCATGCGGCCAATCAGAGGCCTCCATTTGGTCATGTGACCTGTTGCCATGGTAACGTGACCTACATAGGGGATGAGCGACCATCATGAGTCTTCACCCCGAATGCTAGAATGTGCGCCAGATGTTCGGTGACGATCACGGCAGTGTGCGGGGGCACGTTGATGGTGATGCGTCTCGTCAGCGAGTCGTACAAGAAGACGGCCTTTGAATTTTTCAAAAAGTTCTGACCTTCTAAATTATCTGTCAGGAGCAGGTTCAAGCGCTTGATGAACTGAACGTTGTTTCCCATGAAAATCGGTGGCACTGGGAATATGTCTGGCAGCAACGTTGGCATGCACATTCTCCTCTCCACGTCTTGAACCATGGTGTGTGCCATACTCCTCATTTTTCGCCTCTTGTTGGATGTCGTCATGTATTGCTTGTACAGGGCCAAGTTTTCGTGTGTCAACGTGACATGCTTTGACTTCTTTCCAGGTTTCAATATCTGCGCCTCTTTTTCTAGCAGCTCCGGTGTCATTTCGTCGACAAAGTTCTCCTCCGTCCTAGTCAGAGGATTAGCGCTATTGATGATCTTCTGCAGGTTGATCACTCTGTCCACCGTCTTCCAGTCAACCTCGGGTTTTTTCTTGAAGGTTTTTTTCTCGTGAAAACTCTTTTTGCCTTTGCCAGCTAGCTCTTTGTGCGCAGAGGAATGATCATGATCAAGTCGTCGTCTCGCACTCCATTTTTTCGGGAGGATAATTTCACTGAGAGCCACTTTGTGGTCCTCTGATAGGAGGAGGGGTGAGTCGAAGTGGGATCGAAAAGAGGTCAGCATGTTCTGGGGGAAATACTACATAGAACTGTTGCTAGGCAGGGTGATGTTCATAGTTGTCCTACGAGATTTTCTTGACAGGAATCTACTCGTTGAACTTGTCGCCGTAACCTAGCAAACGTACGAAAGCAAAGCGTTTGCCCTTGACGGTCTTGTAGCGCAGCACCTTGTCTATCCGGTAAGTCTTGCCGTAACAACCTTTGGAGACCTTCTGAACCTCCTCTGGATAAAACACCCCCTCCTCTCCGGTGTCTTCTTTCAGCTCGAACCCTTTGCTACCCAACGTTTTAGAGACGTTGAACACTTCCTCCTTCCAGTTTCCCCCGTAACCTTTGTGGAAGGGACCTTTAGCCCTCGACATTCTCACTCTGTCACCTGGAACGATGAAGTCGGTGTCGGAACGTCCAGGGTGCGTCTTTTTCCATATTTCCTTGATTTGTTTCTTAGTAGGGAGGTCGTCGTCAACGTCTTGTGGTAAGTGCGATTGTAAGAAGACACCACCTTGTCCAGTACGTCTAGGTAGCGAAATGTACGCTTGTGTGTAAAATAGCACCACAGCTTCTCCTTCAGACTTCGTTTCAAACGCTCCACTACACTAGCTTTGATATCGTCATTTTCGCTGGTGAAAAACTCTATTTCTTTCCTCTTGAGGTGATCTTGGAAGGTCTTGTTGAGAAATTCTTTTCCCTTGTCTGTTTAAACAGAGCACGGATGTCTCTCCGCAGTCATTTCCTCGAACGCCTCGGTGACAGCTGCACTGCCTTTGGATTTGATGGGAGCAGCCCACGCGTACCTGGAGAAAATGTCGACGGCCGTGACCACATACCGGAACCCGTCGTTGTGAGATGCTAAAGCTTGCATGTCCATCAAATCTAACTGCCACTGTTGGTCGATTCCCCCGGTTATCTTCTTGTTCCTTGCGAATTTTCTCCGGATGGGTTTATGTTTAGTGTAGGCGTCCAGAGATCCCAAGGCATCTCGAATGAAAGCCGAGTTTCGACCGCGGAAATGGTGTTTCTGGAGTTTGGTGACGCTGGTGAAACTAGAGGGTGCTTTGACGTCGGTGTACTTAGCCACCACTCGTCTCTTTTCTTTTTCCTCCTTGGTCAACCTGCTGGCGTCTTTCAGTAAGTCCACTACGCTAATGCGACTGGCGGGATCCATTTTTCGACCCATCATCTTACTCACCGAACTGTCGTTGTTCCACTTTGGATTTATACAGTCTCTTAAACAGCTTGGTGGGGGCGTTTCCTCTATGGAACTTGTTCGAGCAACACCTCAAGGAGGGAAGTTGGGGGGGTTGGTGGTGGTACGAGAGCAGATGCAGGAATCGTGAGGTTGTTTAGATTTGCGAGAAAGAATTGTAACCTATTCAACAACCTCTTGTATTTCAGCATTTTTTCGCGCGATTTCAAAGTGGGGTCGTTCAACACTAGGTCCAAGACCCTGTATATAAACTCTAGCACCTGGTGTAATGCGGTGTTGGGATGAAGACCTTGTTCTGCCTGTCTGTATTAATAAGCCATATTGGAGGGTGGCGAAAGAGGAGAGGTTCTTGTTTTCTTGCTCATCATCATCAGCAGCAGCAGCAGTAGCAGCAGCAGCAGCAGTAGCAGCAGTACCACCAGCAGGAGCAGCACCAGCAGCTGTGGAGAAATCAGGTGGTCCTCGTAATTTTGAGAGCCACTTAGTGTATCATAGGTTATTGTAACTCTTATATCTAAGATCAAGTCCTCTATTAGCATACACATACTGTGTGATTATGTCCTCAGTTTGCATACACATTGTTTGAGTCACCAATTTGTTTGAGCACATGGGTAGGTAATAACAGTAGTATAGTATGTATCGGAACGGGACTATAGTTAACTACAGCATATTACTCAATCGGCATGCGGCCAATCAGAGGCCTCCATTTGGTCATGTGACCTGTTGCCATGGTAACGTGACCTACATAGGGGATAAGCGACCATCATGAGTCTTCACCCCGAATGCTAGAATGTGCGCCAGATGTTCGGTGACGATCATGGCAGTGTGCCGGGGCACGTTGATGGTGATGCGTCTCGTCAGCGAGTCGTACAAGAAGACGGCCTTTGAATTTTTCAAAAAGTTCTGACCTTCTAAATTATCTGTCAGGAGCAGGTTCAATACTACATAGAACTGTTGCTAGGCAGGGTGATGTTCATAGTTGTCCTACGAGATTTTCTTGACAGGAATCTTCTCGTTGAACTTGTCGCCGTAACCTAGCAAACGTACGAAAGCAAAGCGTTTGCCCTTGACGGTCTTGTAGCGCAGCACCTTGTCTATCCGGTAAGTCTTGCCGTAACAACCTTTGGAGACCTTCTGAACCTCCTCTGGATAAAACACCCCCTCCTCTCCGGCGTCTTCTTTCAGCTCGAACCCTCTGCTACCCAAAGTTTTAGAGATGTTGAACACTTCCTCCTTCCAGTTTCCCCCGTAACCTTTGTGGAAGGGACCTTTAGCCCTCGACATTCTCACTCTGTCACCTGGAACGATGAAGTCGGTGTCGGAACGTCCAGGGTGCGTCTTTTTCCATATTTCCTTGATTTGTTTCTTAGTAGGGAGGTCGTCGTCAACGTCTTGTGGTAAGTGCGATTGTAAGAAGACACCACCTTGTCCAGTACGTCTAGGTAGCGAAATGTACGCTTGTGTGTAAAATAGCACCACAGCTTCTCCTTCAGACTTCGTTTCAAACGCTCCACTACACTAGCTTTGATATCGTCATTTTCGCTGGTGAAAAACTCTATTTCTTTCCTCTTGAGGTGATCTTGGAAGGTCTTGTTGAGAAATTCTTTTCCCTTGTCTGTTTAAACAGAGCACGGATGTCTCTCCGCAGTCATTTCCTCGAACGCCTCGGTGACAGCTGCACTGCCTTTGGATTTGATGGGAGCAGCCCACGCGTACCTGGAGAAAATGTCGACGGCCGTGACCACATACCGGAACCCGTCGTTGTGAGATGCTAAAGCTTGCATGTCCATCAAATCTAACTGCCACTGTTGGTCGATTCCCCCGGTTATCTTCTTGTTCCTTGCGAATTTTCTCCGGATGGGTTTATGTTTAGTGTAGGCGTCCAGAGATCCCAAGGCATCTCGAATGAAAGCCGAGTTTCGACCGCGGAAATGGTGTTTCTGGAGTTTGGTGACGCTGGTGAAACTAGAGGGTGCTTTGACGTCGGTGTACTTAGCCACCACTCGTCTCTTTTCTTTTTCCTCCTTGGTCAACCTGCTGGCGTCTTTCAGTAAGTCCACTACGCTAATGCGACTGGCGGGATCCATTTTTCGACCCATCATCTTACTCACCGAACTGTCGTTGTTCCACTTTGGATTTATACAGTCTCTTAAACAGCTTGGTGGGGGCGTTTCCTCTATGGAACTTGTTCGAGCAACACCTCAAGGAGGGAAGTTGGGGGGGTTGGTGGTGGTACGAGAGCAGATGCAGGAATCGTGAGGTTGTTTAGATTTGCGAGAAAGAATTGTAACCTATTCAACAACCTCTTGTATTTCAGCATTTTTTCGCGCGATTTCAAAGTGGGGTCGTTCAACACTAGGTCCAAGACCCTGTATATAAACTCTAGCAGCTGGTGTAATGCGGTGTTGGGATGAAGACCTTGTTCTGCCTGTCTGTATTAATAAGCCATATTGGAGGGTGGCGAAAGAGGAGAGGTTCTTGTTTTCTCGCTCATCATCAGCAGCAGCAGCAGCAGTAGCAGCAGCAGCAGCAGTAGCAGCAGTACCACCAGCAGGAGCAGCACCAGCAGCTGTGGAGAAATCAGGTGGTCCTCGTAATTTTGAGAGCCACTTAGGATCTACGAGTGCCAAGCGCTTGTAGTGTT
This sequence comes from Acholoe squamosa, assembly GCA_949317995.1. NCBI lineage: Eukaryota > Metazoa > Annelida > Polychaeta > Phyllodocida > Polynoidae > Acholoe > Acholoe squamosa. Next base: position 15,861,137 of record OX439042.1, read on the forward strand.
GCTCCTTAGGGTCCATCATCATTGAGGCAGCTGCGGTAGTGAGGTGTCGAATGAGGAGCTCTATATACGGAGAATGTTTTTATAAGGGGTAAGGCCAGACCTATCAGAGCAGGAATAAGGAAACCACCCTTTTGAACCAAGACGTTTCTTTTGATGGTGGTAGCTTTCTTGCTCACCGTCCTCAACACCTCAGCAGATTCTCAAAGACTTTCCAGTTGGTTCTCAGTGAGTGGAATGTTTCCCTCCAGTAAATTCTGACAGATTTCGCTCAACGTCATGATCAAATCCTCACTTCCAGAGCCTATTAAATGCTCACAATCCTCGGGCGAACACTTTGCCAAGTGTTTAGGGTGCCGTAATGTCTTCTGAGTCGATGAGTAGCCATTACCTTCTCTTTCTCTTTTTGTCTAGTGGAACAAACACGATCTGATCATCTATGGACGTCAGGGAGGAGTGTATTCGCAGGTCGTCCGGTGTTGTCTGCTTGAAGTCCAGAAGCAGGTATGAGTGAGGACGCTTGAGTTCATGGGTAAATATACTGGAGAGGGACGCCACCTTGGAGGGAAACACGTGATGAGACAGAGCGCCTATTTGTCCCGTGTCGTAAGGGTTCTTAAAAATGATCATGTAGTGAGCGTTCATACTCATAGTTCGAAATTTGGGTGATTTCTGGAACAGGTTCTGAGTGATGTATATGACGCTCATGTTCCAGTGATGGGAATATTTGGTGAAGATGTCAGCTACCACTTGCTGGTTGAAACTGCTCATCAGATCGTCCAATATCAGTAGAGTGTGTGGTCTAGGCACGGTCTATTCTTCTTCTTTTTCTTCTCCCGCTATGTCTTCTTTGCTGGGAAGACCTCCTCTAATTTCCACTCCGTAGTCTTTTTGCATTTTTTCAAAGAGCGGCTGCCACTCGCCGTAATGGTAAAAGACCTTTTCCACCGGCGGTGTGACCAAATTGCTAACGTCGCTCAGAAATCGATTCACCATGCATGATTTTCCACAACCAGACGGACCACTCATGATGCAACTGAAGGGTCTTGTAGTCGGGGATCGAAATCTATTTCGGTGAAGGTTGTGATTTTACCACTTGACATTTTTCAGCGGTCATTATGGGGTCGCAGTAGTAGTAGTAGCAGAAGTAAAAGAAGTGGTGGTGACTTCTACTACTACGGTCGTGGTGTTCCTCAGTCGAATGCTCGGTGACAAGTGGTCGTCAGGAAACAGTCATAGGGAGTTTTATTCTATCTTGTTACGTTTCACAACACCCGATAACATCACCGTCTCTCATATTTTTTTTATCTCTTCTTATACAATATATTTTTTTTTCACTCAATTTTACACATGTCACATATTCATAAAAATTATTTATGAAAAAAATAAAAAAAATAAAATAAAAGGGGGCAATCTTTTTTTTTCTTGGGGCAAAGCTTGTGGCTATGCCTTTTTTCTTTAACTATTTGGGCAAAGTTTGTTGCTTTGCCTTCCTCTCCTCTTTAACATAACTGTATCCAAAAAGGTATCGGGGGTAACAGCACTGTGGCAACAAACACAAACTGGAATGTAATCTTGAAAGTAGTACATCCCCTTCTTCTTCAGTTCGGCCTCATTGTAATAGGCCGGATAACAGGTGACAACTTCGAAACTATTCCAGATCGTGTTCACGTCGGCCACCACGCACACTCACCAAGTGGGAGCAGCGGTTACCCCCAAAAAACCAACGTCCTTGTCGAATCTTTTCATAGAGCTTATTCTCACCATATTTGAACACCCTTTATTTTCATGAAATGCCCAACGAGTGGGTGTACTGAGGGTGGTTATCAAACAGTAATGGAGTAAATTCCTTTCTTTAAAGACAGCTTTCGGCCATACCTCTATTAACTACTTCTTCTACTGCTTTTGCTGTTGCAACTGCTCCTGCTTCTACTGCTTCTACTGCAGCTGCTACTGCTGCTACTGCTGCCGAAGAAGAGACAGCGGACGTGTTCTGCCCTTCCAAGAAAAATCAGGGCTCCTTATATAGAGAATTATCTAATCCCATTTTCACCTGGATACTTTCACCCCGCATCAAGGGGACAAAAATGCTTTTGGAACAAGGGTATCAGGTGGGATAAACAGGTGTAACAACTGTGATAATTACCAAAATGCGACTTACATGTATAAGGGGATTATGGGTTGTTAGGAGATTAAGACGTTCAAAGTCTGTATACAAAAACTACAGGGGGTGGTTAACAGTAGGGGGAAAATATAATCTTGTAACAGAGAAGTCAAAGTGTTTTTTAATTGGATCACTCACTAGCCAAGGTGTGGGGTGCGCAGCAGCAGCTTCCTCCTGATCCTCTTGTCACCATGAGACAACACTTTGATGATCTAAGTTAAACCCCTCCCGCAGTGAATGGTGGGTGACAAACAGATACCCTATGGAAGAAGAATCTCTGTGACTATGTGAATCATAGCCTTTAAGTCTTTTATCTTTTCCCTCTGGGACCGAGCACACTTAATGATCTAAGGGATCCGTGCTTACAGCAAACGGCAGGTGAAAATTAAAAACAGACAGATACCCTACCAATCGAAGGTCTCTGTGAAAATGGGATTAAATCTCTTTTAAGTCTTTGATCGATTTAAAAACCACAGTTGAGAGGTTTATCTCGGACGGGTACATAAAGGAGAGTGAAATTTTGTTCCCTCACACTTTCTCTACCACCTTCATCATGGAAACACCGACATCTCTACAGACTACTACACCATCACCATATTCCCCCACGAATATATAGAGATCCTTGCTGATCTGTTCACAGGTGACGCTTACAACGAATTTGGTGTTGGTGGTGCTGCTGCTGCTCACACCTAAATCATGCATAGACAACGCAGCTCTGTCCTCTCATCAAAAGGCGTTATACGTTAGAATCTACTAACGCTTTAATAATTCTTCTTGAGGAAAACTCAGACTTTTTACGGGATATGTGTTGTCATAGCTCTGAGAGAATATTCAACACCTTCTGTCAAGAGTGTTTAGATTGTGTGCTCTGTAGAGAGTTTCATTTTGAAAACATACAGAACGCTCTACTGAGAAGTGTCATGTCCGCACAAACTGAATGGCATACTTGGTATTATACTTCAGCGGATTTCTATTGTAATTTAGATGAATTGTGGACAGGGCGTATGATTCACACCATTCCTTCATTTCTAAAGAACGCTTGCATGAAAACCATATACAAAGATTACACTATGTACTATGTCTGGATTATGATTAAAGATGAATGTATATACTTGTATTTATATTTTTGATAAAATAAAATATAAAAAAAATGAAATGCATTTGATATATCTCATTTACATAATTAGCCACGCCCCTTTGTTTACAAACAACATGTTGTTGTTGACCACACTAATCCCCTAACTAGGTCATGTTACCATGGTTACCAGAATGCTGGCCTCTGATTGGCTGAGCTGTGGTTACTAAATCCCTAAGTAGGTCACGTTACCATGGTTAACAGAATGCTGGCCTCTGATTGGCTGAGAAGTGGTCGCTAATCTCCTAAGAAGGTCACATTACCATGGTAACGGGTCCCATGACCAAATGGAGGCCTCTGATTGGCTGCATGCCCAGTGAGTAATATCCTTAGATTAGCTATAGTCCCGTTCCGATACATACTATACTACTAATAACGTCTTGCTTATTTAAAAAACAGTCTATTCTTCATAAATAGACTGAATACTCTTGTGATTAAGATCAGAAAAATAGATATAAGATAGCTATTCAAATTGTACAAATGTCCTCACTTTGCTTATGAAACACTGGCCATGTCCTCAGTTTAGGCACATCATACTGGTCTACTTGGGAGCACCAGAGGCCAGTTTGATATTTTGCACTATAACTGTTTACTATAACTTTTAACTGTTTAATGGGAGCCAAAATCGACTTGTGCTCTAAATTAAACCCAAATTAAGTGAAAGCTGGGTGAATGTAGCTTTGGAGGAGAGTGCAACAGTGTACCCAATTTGCTGGTTACACCTGTATGTGTGTGTGTGTGTGTGTGTGTGTGTGTGTGTGTGTGTGTGTGTGTGTGTGTGTGGGTCCGGGGGGGGGCCAAGAAGGTGAGTGTGAGGGAGGAGGTTGACTGACAATCTGCCTATGTTCCGTACCTACTCTACAGACAGATCTGAGCAGTCCAACTATCCTCCATAAATAACTGGATGCTTAGTAGAACGGATGGGCGATGTTCATTGGTCATTTAGGGTGGGAGTGTTAGTCAGGAGATGCATGTCTGCGGTATGTGTATTATACTAAAAGCTGGGGTGGGAGTGGGAGGGGGAGTGGGAGGGGGTCAATACACATCCAAGTTCAATAAGATTCTTATCTAAATCAAAGAGTGCAATAAATTAATTAAGTGATCAGCTGGAATACACAATCAGATTCTTTAGTGAGAAGGTCATTTCAGCATGGGCTGATACCTGGGGGAGTAAATGCACTGCGCTACTGCTCGGGTACCAGGTCAGGGAGGAGGGTGAAGTTTTGTGGAGTCTGCCTTCCAACACTTCATTGGTGCATCTAGGAGTGTATCAACCCTGTAAGGTTGGCATGACGCATGAATGTAGCCCCTGGCAAATTAATTGTCAGGCCTGCAGTCGTGCACTCTGATCACTATCGAGCATGATGTATTAATGCACCAGTGGCTGTTAAATGGTTTAGAGCAAGTGTCCCATTGTTATATATTTAAATCATTTATCTTTATGCACTTGATAAACCTACATCTATTGGGGAGAGATATTGGGGGTAGGGCAGTGCCACACATGTGAAGCCCTCTGCTGCATGGTTCCCTGATGTTTTCTGAGGGGAGGGGAGTTCGTGGAGGTAGGGAAGTGTACAACCACTATCTGTAATAATGACCGCTATCTGTTGTACTACAGATTGAGGCTGACCATCCAACCACTACCTGTATAAAAAAAACACTAACTGTAGGAACCACCCAACCACTATCTGTAGTAACTAATGCTATCTGTAGTAACTTTTCCAATGCTTTGTTTAGACACATCCAACAACTATCTGCATGAAAACCACTATCTGTGTCAACCAATAGACTCAGTGCATAAGGGGGTGAGTTGAAATAGGATTGGACTTTGGAAATTGGGTAGATGAGTCAACTAGCCAGGGTCTGGGCCAAATTGAGTCAGATGGACCCAACATGGACAAACTGGGTAAAATCAAGTCAATATGGGAGAATTAGGTCAAATATAGGTAAAGTTGGCCCAAAATGGGTACAATGGGCCACATTAAGCCAGATTGACACAGGTATGATCTGGGGTGGGTGATCACTTGGGGTGGTTGATCACTTAGGGAGGGTGATCACATTGGATCATTTGGGATGATCATCCCGAATGATCACTTTGGATGATCATGTGGGAGATCACTTTGGATCATGATCACTTGGGAGATCGCTTGGGATGAGAATGATCACTCTGATGATGACTTTTGGGATTGATCATTTATTGTGATCACCTTTGGAAGTTATCACTTTTTGGAGAGATCACTTTTTGGAGTGATCAATTTTGAGAGTGATCACTTTTTGGGTAATCACTTTTTGGGAGTGATCACTTTTGGGAGTAATCATTTTTGAGGTGATCACTTTTGATTGTGATCACTCTTAGGATGATCACCTTTGAGAGCGATCACTATTTGGGAGTGATCAATTTTTGGAGTGATCAATTTTTGAGATATAGTGATCACCTTTGGGAGTTATCACCTTTTGGGGTGATCATTGTTTGGGAGTGATCACTTTTGGGAGTGATCACTTTCGATACAGATAGAGTTTGTTGGATACAGATAGTGGTTGGATAGTCAACCACTATCTGTAGTACAGAAAGCAGTCATTGATACAGATACTGGTTGTACACCGGGAAGAGATTTTTGGGGTAGGGCACACCTCACATGGGAAGTCCTCTGCTGCGTGGTTCCTTGATGTTTTCTGAGGGGGGAAGGAGGGTGCGTTGGGTAAGTGGGGGGGAGAGAAATTGGGGTTAGGGCACCGCCACACAGAGGAAGCCCTCTGCATGGTTCTTTGATGTTTTCTGAGAGGAGGGAGAATTTGTGGAGGTGGGGGGGGGGGGATTTAGAGGGTAGGGCACACCTCCCTAAGGAAGTCCTCTGCTGCATGGTTCCTTGATGTCTTCTGAAGGGGTGGGGTGGCATTGGGGAAGAGTGGGGAGAGAAATTGGGGTAGGACACCGCCACACATGGGAAACCCTCTGTTGTGTGGTTCCTTGATGTTTTCTAATGAGCCTGTGTCTACTTGACCAACTTTCTAAGTTTTCCAAGGTTGTTACTTTTTTTTTTTTTATAAAATTGTCGCAATAGAGAGAGTAGATTTGCCTATAAAACTGTAATATAAGTGGTCAGAGCGTGGGGTGGTCGTATTAGAGGGGTGGTCGTATTGAAGGGAGTTTGTTGTATTTAGACAAAAATGGTTGAGTCTTTCCAGAAATGATCATATTAGTGGGATGGTCGCCTTAGATGGTGGTCGTAAGGTGAGAGTTGATTGTACTAAGCCATTTCAGAGGCCTTCTGTGGCTTATAGAGCTTTCCTGAACTCAGGGTGTGGCTTATATTAGGTGTTTTACTAATATAAAGAAAGGGGTGACGACCATTTCATCCCAATCAGTGGCCTGCATGAGACAGAAATGGCCTGCGTGTGATGTTATTATGCTGGCCACCTTGGCCTGCGGCGAATCAGCAACACTCGGACTGAGAGATATTGTATCAAGATCCCACTACATTTCAAGTACTAGATTTCATGTAAAACTCAAACAAAGGACAATTATTCCGTATGCCCAAAATCAAGGACATTTCTAATAGTATATAGCATCAGTTTTTGGGACTAGTAGTTTTGCCAGAATTAATTATTGTCGAACTTGGATCATTATCTTTATCTGTGGACTTGGCTGAGGCATAACACCGAGAGATACGGTATCAGGACCCCACCTCTAAATTTCTGTTTCATGGCAAAACTCAAGCAAAGAACAATCATTCCATACGCTCCAAATCAAGGCCTTTCGAATGGTATATATCATCAGTTTCTGGGATCAGTAGTTTTACCAGAATTAATTGTCAATTTTGGATCATAATCCTTCTCATGTGTGGACTTGGCCAAGCCATACCGAGAGATATGGTATCAGGATCCCACCCCTAGATTTCCGCTTCAGTGTAAAACCCAAGCGTTGAGCCAGAATCAATTGTCAAAGGATCATTGTCCCTATCTGCTGAGTCTGCCGAGGGGTCAGACCGAGAGGCATGATAATGAGATCCCATCTCTGGGTTTTGTTTAATTGTAAAAATCTAAATAAAGAACAATTATCCCATATGCTCCAAGGCAAAGCCTTTCTAATGGTATATAGCATTAGTATGTAGGGTAAGTCGTTTAACTAGAATTAATTGTCAAATTTGGATCATTGTCCTTATCTGTGGAGTCTACTGGGGGGTCAGACGGAGAGATATGATATCAGGATCCCATCCCTAGATTTTGTTTGATTGTGAAACCTTGACAAAGGACAATTATTTCATAATCCCAAAAACAAGGGCTTTCTAATGCTATATAGCATTCGTATGTGGGATTAGTCGTTTAGCCAGAATTAATTGCCAAAAGAAAAGATAAGCAAAAGAAAACCAGGCTGTGGGACTGGTCGTTTAGCCAGAATTAATAGTCAAAGTTGGATCGTTCTCCTTATCTGTGGAGTCTACTAAGGGGTCAGATGGAGAGATATGATATCAGGATCCCACCCCTAGATTTTTGTTTGATTGTAAAACCTTGACAAAGGACAATTATTTCATATTTCCAAAAGCAAGGGCTTTGTAATGCTATATAGCATTCGTATGTGGGATTAGTCGTTTAGCAAGAATTAACTGTCAAAATAAAAGATAAGCAAAAGAAAACCAGGCTGCAGAGGTGTGTGCAGCCATGCAGGACAGCCCTAATTTGCATAACACCTGAGACACTCTTATCACTGGAGTTCCATCTTTATGCTATGGGACGACTTAAGTGCCCTATAGAGTGTCGTTCATGGAATATAATCATTTTGCCCTAGACCCCTCAAATCGAATTTAGGGGTCTAGGGCCATATGCTCTATGTGCAAAGTGTAGAGTGGTTGACGTAAACGATTCCCAGAGCCCGAAGCATTTTCTTGGTGTCAAATTTTGGCAAGATTTGTTAGAATAGACCGATTGGTATACACCCAACAGGAATATCTCACCCATGAGGAGACACTTGGAAGAAGGAGTGATGGAATCAATCATACTGCAATAACGAGCTTTGTATAGCCGTGTTGACGTCAGAGGTGTCATTCATGCCAATTAGGTCTTCCCTGTCTGGGTAGAAATCCTCACATCAACACAACATCCTTTGGCAATTAGTTAATCTTTTTTTAGAGGGTCGTGTTGTTTTCTGCTGAACCGTTTATCCTTTTTTTCAAATTACACTTTTGGAAGTCCACCTACATGTGTAAAAAGGTTTCGGATAGGAACTAGGCTATATTTAGGGAGTGGTCATTATTTATCAACACGGAGCTATAGTAGCGCCCGGGCTTTTTTGCTCAAAAGAGGGTAAATTTTGTTAGCCCCCCCTCAAGAGGGGTCAAAATCTTGTTAGTCCCCCCCTCGGGAGGGGTCTGAAATTTTTATGCCCCCCCTTAAACCCACCACCCTCCCCCCCTGTTAATAAATAATAACCACTCCCTTAGCACACTTTTAAAAGGAATGCACTTTCATGGCCAAGGTCTTCTGGCCTATAAAATCATCGTAGGAGTATGTAAGTTAGTATAAACACAAAAGATATCCCAAAGTGCCAAATACCTGGGTGGGAGTAACTTCTAGCTTGACTGTTTCCACAGTATTGACTATAAATACTAGTAATTTAAATACAGTATTTTATTGGCAACGGAATGATCACATTGTGGGTCCTTTTCATTTAGTGCCTAACATACCATACATACCCTGGTATATTGATTCTATACTTATTTCTTATTATACTCTCAAACAATTGAAATATGACATCCCTTAGATTAATTTATATGAGAACAAAGAGGCCTTAGGTCATTTGAATGTACGTATGGTACGTCAGTACGTACCAAACGATCATCTGGTATGCATTTGGGAGCTCTAGACCAATGAAAAGCCAGATTTATAGGTCAGCCACGCCCCCTTTTCTCTGTTGACCAATGAGAGCACAGCTCTGATCACGTGATAGGGCAATGGCGGCATAAACAACAACAATTTCGCAGATTCAACATCAAAATAGTGCCGATTCAACATCAAAAGAGCAAATGCAACATCAAAATATGGTAGAATGGGTAGAATAATGTCTTCTGATCGTATAATAAATATTGTATTGAACTCACATAACTCATATTTGGCATATGGCTCTTGAGGCATATGGCCTAATATATATATATATAGAGTGGCCCCCAAGGGGTAAAAAACGACATGGCGACTTTTGGCCATTTTTTGGCGACATTTCGACTTTGTACCCTTTTAAAAGTGACATGTGACATTTCCAATCTTTAAAAAAGTGACATTTGATCTAAGACCTTAAATTTTGAGATTATTAGACATGTTTTTCCCCCTAAAAAAGTGACATGTGACCTGAAACCTTACATTTTGGCGACATTGTGACCTCAGGGGGGGGTCCCCTTGGGGGCCCCTATAGACCTACATGTAGTCAACATATATGATGTACTGGTTTACCCAAAAGTTTCGTGTGTTGTAATAAGCCACCGATTTACAAGCATTTATACAGCCATAACCTTCTCAATTACATGACTGGACATGATGCAGTGGAACAGATTGATGTTCTCTCACTGTTCTTAATATGTCTTATAGATCGTTCTATAGCTCTAAGCTATGGTTGGCTGGACTCTTGTTCTATGTTTCTGATTGTCATACTGCTTCTCCTGAATTTCGGGTAAGTTTTTTTTGGGGGAAAAATAAATTTTATTTCTTGTTTTAGGCAATGTGTCATATTCTTAATAACACAGGCATAAATAAAATTTATTGCTGCGTCTCACCTTTTCAGGCAGTCTCGGTCTGCAGCATAACATATTGATAACCACTTTGCACTAATTGTGTTTAACACTGGTATATAAAGAGTAAATAAAGAAAATATCAGTTTTGTATTTACGCACTTCTGGTCAATGCTCGAATTGTTGATAACTCAAGCTATGTCAGAATAAGTTGCTATAAAGATAATACATTGCTAATTAATCACATATCAATGTATGAGAACTAAGGAGACGGGAAAAGGGGTGGGGTAGTATTGAGTGAGAATATATGAGGGGAGATAATACATGGGGGAACATAGAGACAAGAAGTATTTACTTCATGGGATCATTTTAACCAGCTCGTCCTAGATTTTTCCTTTTAGTATTTCTAGGGTTTGGACATTTCTTGTATCAGCAGGTAAGGCATTCCATGTATCAGCTAGTACACTATAAACACTATTTTGCACTAAAGTATACCTAGTTGTTATCTGTTTGAGCCTGACTCCATCCCATTGTCTTGTGTACAACATTCTGCCATCCACATATTCTTTTACCTGTGTCCTTTTGAATGCATTTATGACAGTATAATACCAATATCTGTCCTTCAGGAAATTCATATGTGCCATTTGATGGACCAAACCAGTGTTACTGGTTATATCTGCTCTGAGGCAGGTTTTGTAATCTTTGTAATTTCTTATCTCTTGTAATAGATACTTTTTGGTATAAAATACAACCATAGTCAAAAATTGGTAATAGATCAAGAGGAGTGTTTCGGATCTTAAGATCCTTGCACTTCGATATAACTGATATGCCCTGAATTCTATAGTGGTCACTTGGTTTTTAATAAAGATGTCATATTTCAGTTTTGAATCAAGATTTACACTCAAATATTTGTACGAGGGAACTTGGTGTATTTCCTCCATATACTTAGTTTTACTGGTATTAATGGTTAACCAATTTAACAAAGGCCACTCTGCATATTTGTCTAAATCTTCTTGCATATGGATAAACACTTCATGTTCATTTCTACCGGAATGTTCAGTATATTACAGTGTCATAAGCAAATAAAGAAATACTAGTATGTCCACATATTTTCTGTACATCATTCACATATAAAAGAAAAAAAGAGGACCTAGTACAGATCCCTGTGGTACTCCACACGTTATATTCAATAAGCTGCTAGCTGGATTCTTATCCATTTGCTATTGTAATTTGTTTCCTATTTTTTAGATAATTTTAAATAACATCAATCATTTTACCACAAATTCCATAAAATTTCAATTTATTTAAAAGAATACTGTGGTTGTTGGTATCAAAGGCCTTCTTTAGATCGATAAATGTGGCCACAGTGAAGGCACCTCGGTTTTTGTTAATGTGAATGAAATCCGTAAATTTGCTGACTGTCTCAACAATGGACCTTCCCTTCCTATACCCTCCTTGTACATCCGTTAAAATTTCATATAAGTCCAAATGTGCACTGATGTGGGCATGTATCACATGTTCAAAAATCTTACCAGGGCCCTGTTTTTCCTTATGTTAAAATGTATTAAAATGATACAAAATAATATCAGATATGGACAATACATACGGACACATACGGACCTCCGTATGTCACATACGGACGTCCATATGTCACTTTTAGGATACCACCTAGTACCCCACCCCCCCGTATGTCATTTTCCCACATACGGCGGTCCATATGTAACATACGGAAGTCCGTATGTGTCCGTAAGATAGGGAAAAAAAGGGCCCAGGTAGGGGTAGAAAGGAGATGGTTCTGTAATTGTTTACATTATCCTTAGCACCAGATTTAAAAATTGGAACTACTCTAGCTACTTTCCATGAATCAGGGATAGCACCTTTTTCATAAATTACCTTTAATAAATAGCCGGAAGTATGTATGTAGTGCATAAACAAAGTTTTTAGTATATGTGTAGATATACCATAAATTGCAGATGACTTCGAAATGTTAACTTCTTTGACTATACCTAAGACAATCTCATTGTTAATAATCAGTATAGGGCACATGGCTATCCCTGTCTTGAGGTCGCCATCTTTGTACTTAGCCCCCGACGGCCCATTGGATTTTGTCAGAGAATTCTGGGTAATCTCTTATCTCCACTCTCATCTACCTCAGAACAATGCACCCTGCCCTTTATCTTAATCACCCTAAGTACCTCCCCATTGTTTCAGGTGTGAGGAGAGTGGAATAGCTTGGTAGGGAGACAATGGCCTGGGTGTACTCAGTGTGGGTGACATGTGACCTCTTATTGAAATCTAAAAGTTACATTTCTCTTGCATTAAAAGTATTAGATTTATACCAAACCTATCTGGTTAAAGTTGACAGTATTTGCTATCCATAGATATACATTTTACGGAATAGCTGTACATAGTAAATGAGGAAGAAGCCATCAAAGTAAACTATACAAAGAGGGTAACTGTAGGTTCAGCCCCCGACTACATGAGCCACCTGGCTGATTTTCTTTTCACTAGCAATGTGCTAGTCCCATTCACTTTAAGATATGATTCGAGGTGTAGAGGGTATCCTCCTCCACATCCATCAGAACCATGATTTTGAAGGTTTTGCAATCTATTTGTTGCTCATATTGGGCCACTTTCCTCTAGGAATCTCTAGTAGTCAGTTACAGGTCTTACTAGTCATGTGTGTGTGTACCAGGGAGTGTACCAGGTTGGGCTCATTGTCCGTTCTGTATATCTGCTGTTATAGTCTGGTAGAGGAAGGCCATATTTTAGCCTAACCTCAACTTCTCTGATATAGTTTTTTTCTCTGCTGATTATTCTTCTATAGGGTCTAGGTGAAAATATTCAGGTGGATGTGGAGCTCTCACCCTTGAGCAATTTGAGATATTCAAAATGGCCACCAAAACGCTATTGAAAACTTGAAATCTATCTCTGGTTCTAATCAACTTAGAAACACAAATGAAAAGGCAAAACGTATGTTTTGGAGGTCAGGGAATGCATTCCTGCCAATTATGAGAAGATATCTGGCCTTCATCTTGGATTTTTGACCTAATTACCTGTCAAACGACCCTAATTTTGGCCAAAAATCTTTGAAATCCTGGATCACACTAGAACTGTCAGCCAAATGTATTCTAACTACTTTGAAGCAATGTTTTTGCAAGCCATGACTTGCTCTGGAAACTTACTATCCCCAGTTATCATTGTATTTACCTTTTAGCTTTGATTAATAGACCTGCATTATAGGGATATTTCTGGATAAGTAAAAGCCTGAATGCTACAGTTCTGTTCAGCTTTGAGACACATATGAACAGTCAAGAGGTATGATTCCATTGTGAATTAACCCATTTTTGTCACTTATGAAAAGTCATTTGGCCTCCCTATAGGATTCCTGACTTTTTGTTATGCCTTACATATAAGGTGCACCAAATGTATAGGGCATACCCTGAGTTGAAGGAAACGCTAGAGGGTGCAGCTGGGTCTTTATTTTGAGAACTTTAGTACTGTTTTAGAAGGCCTAGAAGGTGCACCTCCAGCTCTAGATAATACTATAAGCCACACTAGGGGTAAATACTCATAATCTGTGCCTTGAATGTTGTGGTGTATTGTGAGTATGTAATAGTATCATTGATAACAATAAACCCATGATTCTGGCTATGATTAATCATCACACATCTTCTTCTGTCCTCATGCACTGCCACTTTCATTAACCTCGTCTTAGTCCTTGGTGTAAACAAAAGGAACGATTCATTCCTGAAATGCATCATCGTATGTTTTGTGCAAATCTCTTTGAGTAGACCTACTGCAGCAATACAAATGAAATCATTCTAAATCACTGTATGCCATAACATCTGTCATTTCTTCTCCTTGTTGAGTGATTGTATCTTGGTGAGTTGACCTCTATTTCTTGAGTACTGGGTTTTGTATTCTACTCATAATCTGTGCCTTGAATGGTATTGTGGGGTATTATTCCCTTTCAGTACTGTAAATATGGATCATCCTGGAACTCTCAGCCAAATGTGTTTTTTTGTTTTTTTTGAAGCAATGTTTTTGCAATCCACCTTTACCATTCAGCTTTGGTTGATTCATCTCCAGATGTAGATATTACTGGTTAAGTAAAATCCTGAATGATAATGGACACTTGAAATCTGCAGTTCTGTTGAACTTGGAGACACAGACAAAGTTTCAAAAAGTATGTATTTCAGGTCATGGAATGCATTTCTGCTACTTTTGAGAAGATACTTGGCTTCCATATTGGATTTCTGACCTAATTACCTATCTAGTGTAGGGGCCAGCTCTGGCTGTGAGTCCATGGCGGTATGCCATCTGTCCCTGTTCCACCAGCCCTCAGGGGCTGATCAGCCAGTATAAGCTACTCCCCGTAGGTAGGGAGGGGTGTAGGGGCAAGCTCTGCCGTAAGGCCAGCAGCCCCGTTTCTGGAGATCCCAACCCACAGGGGCTGGCATCCGGTGGTAGCTCCCCCTACATGTGTATTATATCGATCCAGATGTAGATGGAAGGTAGAGAATGTCAGACGGGGAAGTAGCTCAGCGGTAGAGCTTCCGCCTGCAGGTTGGAGGGTCCCGGGTTCGACTCCCGGTTTCTCCAGGACATTTTCCGCTGACCTCTACACTGGTGGAGAAACCGAGTTGGTCCTGCCCTGCAAGGGGGGACTACGGGAACTCGGTGTAGGTGCCTGGAACGGTATAATACAGATACGCTTCGACCCTGGCAGTACTGTGTACTGGTAGGTCAACTGGGAAGTCAGGAGTGCCTCACACTGCTTGATAAAGCCCAACCGATCTGGTTGGGAGGAATGCTTGGTGCTGGTTGGCAATGGTTGAAGCTGGTTGGGAGGAGTGTAGGGGCCAGCTCTGGCTGTGAGTCCAGGACGGTATGCCATCTGTCCCCGTTCCGGTTGCACCAGCCCTCAGGGGCTGGTCAGCCGGTATAAGCTACCCCCCCCCCCCCGCATAGGTAGGGAGGGGTGTAGGGGCCAGCTCTGCCGTAAGGCCAGCAGCCCCGTTTCTGGAGATCCCAGCCCCCAGGGGCTGGCATCCGGTGTAACTGACATACCTCTAATTTTGAGCAATGATAAACTACTTTCTCAACCGACATTTCTTCCAAGCATAATTTGCAGTTTTGCTACATATAGATGAATGGGAGCAAGAATACATTTACCTTTGGAATTAAAGGGTTTATTGTGATGGACAATATGTATGACAGGAAGGTAAATGACCGCAACTTGCTACCTACCTGCTGGAGTTCCTACTGTGACATCAAAAGAGTGCACAACCCACCTACCTCAGACCATTCGCCCACAACTTACTCCTGCTCTGTGATTACCAAACCTGTGTCACCCGGGTGCTAGTAGTTCTCCAAGTACCCTACAGGGGGCAATACTGTACAGGTATTTTCTCTGTTACGCCTACTAGTAATACGACTGCTACTTCTACTACTACTACTACTGCAGTCTAATTCTACTACTACAATGTTGTACCTGCAACTACTATTCTACTACTGATGTTGCATAGAGTATTATTCTCTATGACAGGCCCTTTATCAAAAACTACAGGGGGTGCTTAACAACAAAGGCAAAATATAATCTTGTAAGAGAAAAGTCAAAGTGCTTTAATTGGATTACTCACTATCAAAGGTGTGGGGTACACAGCAGAAATGGTGGACACGTACCCACCTCCCCGCCTGCCTACCTACCTTCCTACCCACCTGCCTACCTACCTACCGTAGTAACTCGTATATAAGGCACACCCCCAATTTGAGGAAAATGGTATAAAGTGGAAAATACCTATAGTTTTCACTTCCAGGAAAAAAATACCTGAGGGTGCATGTCTACCTTTGTACGTACCTGCCATTGTACATGTCTGCCTTTGTTACTACAAACATACACATGTGGTAAGCAGATTAAGTCAGTTAATAAGTTAATCTTTTCCCTCTGGGACCAACCACACTTAGTGAACTAAGGAATCCATGCCTACATCAAACGGCAGGTGAAAGTCAAAACAGACAGATACCCTACCGAGCAAAGACCGCTGTAAAAGAAAAAAGGGATTAAATCTCTTTTAAGTCTTTTGATCAATTTAAAACCATAGTTAAGAGGTTTAGGAAGAGTAAAATTTTGTTCCCTCACACTTCCTTTGCCACCTTCATCATGGAAACATCGGGCACTCTACATACTATGTTTTCTGGAGAGAAACCAATGTCTTTGCAGAAGCAAAAGGATCACTTGTTACAGAATTAACCGAATGTTGACGGCGCTGCCGTTCCCGGGGCAAGAATAGTATAGGTTCCCTAGGATATGTTACTCCATAGAGTCCTATAGTGCAAGCCACCCCCCTCTACCCCCCCTTCAAAGTAGGCTCCCTTTTGTGTTCAGTATTGAGTCCTATGTAGGATAAGGGGGTTTATAGAGATGTCAGGAATCTTTATCAGAGTGATATCAAATGGAAACAAGGGGCCACCTATACCAGAAAATCCTGCTGAATCCAGAATTTGTGATCTTGATTCTCAAAATTTGACCAAAGGTACCTATAAAGGAGGTTTGATGATGAGAATATTTTAAAAATGTACAAAAGTTATATTGAAAATGATTGGAACTATTTATAGATACAACATGCTAATCAAAGTCAATACCTAAATCTACATATCCTAATGTGTGCCTATCTCAACCTGACAAGTACTCTACCTGTGTATGGCTCTGCCTCTCCCACATACTGCCTATCCCTTAGTCTACCTATCACTCATACTACCTATCCCTTGAAACATCTAGAGTTTAATTAGGTTTTCTCTCAAATGGCTTAAAGGATTAAAGTTTACCCCTCACCTTTGTACCTAATTTTCTCTGTACATTCTTACCATTAGTCTACCTATCCTCAATCTGCCTATCATTCACTTTACCTATCCCTCATGGTGACTATCCCCCAAATCTGCACATCCCTCATATTTGACTGGCACATCTGTGATATTACCTAGCACCAATGTATCTTTTGAATATGCTCACCTTACAAGGTACCCTCTGTACCTATCTCTTAAACTGTTTATTACCTATCCTCCTTGCTACCCATCCTCTTCAATACCTATCCCTTAAGCTCACTTTATAGCTTTCCTGCCTATCACAGCTTGATCAGCTGGGATAGCTCACATCCAACCTTTGTTATGAGCATATTCAAAAGATACATTGGTGCTGAAAACAGTCAGAAGTGTGTGACAGCATGGTCCCACCATGTCCCTGAGGAACTGAGGTGGGAGAATGTTTGTCTCCAGTGTGACGTCATTCTACTTCCGGCCAGGTTAAAATCCCAAGAAAAGACCCAGATGCTTCGCAGACAGATTGATAGGAGTATATCAATTTTAGCTTGCCTTAGTCAGTATTGAGGTTTTATCATGGATTAATCCTGCAACCTCCTTTTAAATTAACTACATCTTTAAATATGGGTAATAATTTTTGGTTGTAAAGCGTCATAAGGCACTAAATTTTTTTTTATTTAAAAAAAAAATAAGACGTAATACCGCCACAGGGTGCTAGGTGGCGTTGCAACGACAATGCTCATTTGACCTACATGTATGATTTAAACACCTTTTTCTGTAGATTAGTGCATGAGGGTGAGTATATAAGATCACGCCGGGTTATGTTATAAACGGAGGTAGGCCACAGCATAAATCAGCAACACTTTAGAGCTACACCAAACAAAGTCGGCTGGCGACCAACTGTTACGGCAGCTGGTATGCTAAGGGTAGTTGGCCCCCAGGCGACTTTACCCCTACATGTCCATGAGCTGAGATGCAAGCACGACACCTACCTCGCACTTTCTTCCCAAAGAGGGGCGGGTTCTCTAATTAAAATAATATAATTTTTTTCCCTGTAATTCTGCCACAGGGTGCTAGGTGGCGTTGCAACGACAACGCACATTTAACTAACATATGATTTAAACACCTTTTTCTGTAGATTAGTGGATGAGGGTGAGTATATAAGATCATGCCGGGTAATGTTATAAACAGAGGCAGGCCACAGCATAAATCAGCAACAGTGAGTACTGCACTTAACAAAGTCAGCTGGCGACCGACTATTACGGCAGCTGGTATGCTAAGGATAGTCAGCCCCCAGGCGACTTTACCCCTACATGTCCGTGAGCTGAGATGCAAGCATGACACCTGCCTCACCCTTTTCTCCCACACCTAATATTAACCCTTTTCTCCCAAACCTAATATTAACCCATCCCCATATCCTTCAATTGGCATGTGCAGTGGTGGCACTGAGCAAATACTCGTTGTTTGGGTTTGTGCTTTGTGCTCTACTTTAACCACTTACTCACTTCACCCTCTTTCATCCAACATCATCACCACACTCATCCTTTTTTAATATTAGTAAACCCACCTCTGGCGTTAAGGTAGGGTCAACAATCCCCTAATTAGGTCAAGGGAACATGGTCTCTTATACAAATAAGGGGTTACACAGAGGCGTAGGAAGCAAATATTCATTGGGGGGGCCCAGCGGGGGCCCAACCTCGAATGCTTTCAATGGTCGGCTCAAGCGCAATAGCCCCTATACATACCTATATAGAATTTGTATAGAAATGTAATTTTCAATGAACTTTGGATCTGATTTGAGGTCCAGGCCTCCCATTTTTCCCATTGTTATATCAATCTCATTTGAGATGCAAAGGTTTAGATCCTTGTTCAATTTATCATGAATTCTTGGCAAATTTTGGGGGGGCCCAGACATACTCAGGCCCCACCTCCTTCATGATTGGGGGGCCCAGGCCCCCCTGGCCCCCCTTTTCCTACGCCCCTGTTACATAACTGGGGTAATCCCGTAATTAGGTATTACAAAAAAAAGTATCACAGTCATATATATCCTTTATACTTTACATTTTTACCACAAACCCTTCCAAAAAACCTGCCCCTTCTTTAAGGGGCAGGTTTACTCACTTTTTTTAAAAAAATTTTTGGGCAAGCTTTTAGCTTGCCTTAAAAAAATAAACTAATTTTCCCCCCTATTTTAAAGGGGCCCCTCCCCACCCCAAGCCCCCCACCCCACCCTACCCCGTCCCAAGGGTTTTTCCTCATATTTCTTTTTAACCCCCCAAAAAAAACATGTAGTTAAATCACGTGTTGTTTACATACAAAAAAGGGTTACGTGGCTAACCAACCCACATGTAGGTCACATGACCGGCAATCCCCTAATTAGGTCGAGCTCAAGGTCACATGACCCTATATGGGTATGCATACCCCTAATTAGGTCAAGGTCGAGGTCATATGACCATATATGGGTATGCACCACGGGGGTCCAGTGACATCACAGGTCACGTGACCAAATGGAGGCATGGCCTATTATGCAAATAAGGTCAAGTCAAGGTCACATGACCATATATGGGCATGCACCATGGGGGGGTCCAGTAATGTCACAGGTCACATGACCAAATGGAGGCCTCTGATTGGCTGCATCCCCAAGTGAGTAATATCCTTAGATTAGCTTTAGTCCCGTTCCAATACATACTATACTACTGGATACTATCTGTTTTTGAAGTTGGTACCTGAAGGTTAGGTCTGTGTCTATCACCACCCTAGGGTATTTATCAACGTGCTACTATATATAGCTCACAGCCCTATGATATGAAACTATTAGAATTGCAGTAGGTGATCGTAGAGTATTATTCTCTATGACAAGCCCTTTATACTCGTGTAAGAATTATATATAGGATTTTGTAGAGCAGTCTTACCACTATTGGTGTGTCACTATAGGATTTAAAGGGGCCAAGACGTGATATCTTTGTGCAGTATTCCCTTCGTCCTGGAGGTTTTTTCTTAAGGCATATTGGAATACCCATAGGAATGGATTGACATTTGATGTCGTATGGCTGTGTACGACCGTAGTGACTTAGGAAATAGCCTCGAGAGGCCATCTTTGATATTTACAATATAGGTGATGTGCATTGACGTCCTTTTACTTGAGGGGAAAAGAATGAGATGAGAACTAATGTCATCAACAGTCAGTCAGGAATAGCAAAATTGGTCCAATGGAGCAATTACGTTTGAACAGTATAAATACATTCAATAGATGAGATAGCAGTTTTCACTCAGCTACTAAAGATATAATACTGTAACTGCCCACACATCACATTAAGGGATTAATAGGTAAAAGGTGAGGCTCCACTATGCGATTTTTTGGTACAGTCTCACCTAATTTTATCCCTATAGTGCCTAAGGTATAGGGTGTTGTCAGTCCTATTTTGTAAACATGAGATTCAAAATTGTAAACATGAGATTTCAGGGTTATTTTATGGGTGATCTCTCTCCTTGTGTACCATATTTACCAACTAACCTGTACCTGCATAGACTCTGTGATTGGGTGGGAGTTCAATATATAAACATCAACACAGCAAAATATAAATAACAACACAGCAGTCACACAGATAGCAGGGTCTTGTACTGTAAAAATTAAACCTGTCTGATATTGAGTTGCAGAGAGTCATCAGTGTGAAAGTCTGCAATATTTACATTAGGTCAACTTGATTTAGTAAACAAAAACATCTTTTGGCAACAAAGATGTGCCTTTCCCACATAAACAGAAAGCTCTCCCAATCTTCTATTTACACCTTGAAATAATAACAAATGCCACTCTTTAATCTGTGTTTGTGTCTGCTTTTGTGAGAATAGCTCTGATTTTCAGCAAAAATCGCGTAGTGGAGCCTCACCTAATATCCGACATAGCGATTTTAAAAGCAACCCATCTCGAGGGAACTGCACAGCTGGATAGCCTCAAATGGTAGTGAGGCTCATCATGAGGGATCCATACCAATACTGCCCTACGTTCATGCCTGCAGAGCTACGGTAGGTCTACCAAATCCTATACATGAATATTGCTGACATAAGCACCTACCATACAGGGTGGTGCTCTAAAATTGCCTGCTATATATTGTTTTCTTTTTTCTGATAATTAATAGTGACCATGGGCTGTGTACAGTAGCACCAGAAAGATAGTATCGTTCTGGTAGCATCTTATGCAGCATCCTCCAGGTTGGGAGGGTAGATACAGGTAGGTGTACATAGATAATAAGCAGGTGTAACAGCAGCACCAAGTCAGAGGTCACTTCTTCTACTTCTACTACCACCTTACAGCAGGGGAGCAGTCAGTGGACGCCATCACAACAGCTTATAACCAGCACAGCAGGTAAGTACCTTTCGGGCGCTATTCAAGAAGACCGTTAATTGAAAGCAAGTCATGTTTTACACCTTATTTTCTGTTGGTAGTAGCACAGATACGTCTAAACTATATTTGTTTCTCCTCGATGGGAGTATCGTTAGGGGTGTGGTAGTTCAAAATTCTATAAATAATATCCTGCATGTGCGGGAGTAGCTCTTACTGCTGACTTTCCGCGGTGTTAAAAGTAGGCAATCTCTTTATACAAGCACCTACATACCCTCCGTACTCCGTTTAGGATGTTCATTCCTGCCTTTACCCATAGCTCATAATATGTCTGACCATATCTTACCTAATGGTCTGTTCTTGCACATAACCGCAGTCCCGCGCCTTTGATAAGAACGCACTGCCTAGAGTCCTCAATGACTATATTATTATACCCAAGTAGCAATTGAACATGGAATCAAGCTTGGACCAATATAATCAGTAGAATGGACCAATGTTGGGATTTTATATTGGCTATGGGAAGGTTCTCGACCGCTGGACCACAATTGGCCCAAGCTTGAAATGTAGATTTGATTTTGTGTTGGCACAATGTTTAATGGCCCACGATTTTGACATTCTAATATTGGTCCAATGTCAGCCCAATGTCTGATTTTCAAATAATGGCTGAATATAGCAATTACTGACAAAGGCCCAATATAATTTTCATGATTGTCATCCAGTTAATAATGTGTACAGCTTTACACATACAGTAGTAGATATATATTTGTAGCAGCAGCCTTAAGCCGCAGCATAAGCCTACAAGTCTGCAAAGATCACAAAGACACTTATAAGTTAGACAGGGCTGTCAAGTATCATCAGTTGAGAAACAGCATTTCTGACTTTGAAGGTTATCTCAATCCTAGTCCCAAAAGGGGAAGAAATGATAAAAACTATTATCTAGAATTAAGGAGTTAATCATATTTCAATACCATATAATGTCTTCATTTTAATCATAATCTACTCTTGACTAATCAATGCGCAAGAAGCTAACAATGTTGCGGTCATGTTTGTCACCAAAAAAGTCTTTTTGACTTCATAACCTGTATAGTGGACAGTTTGTTGAGTTTATAACCCAATGCTAAGACAGTGTATGTGTTCCCCTATCAAATAGTCTTCAAACAATATTGAAATCCCCTGGTGAGGATGATATGGCTAATCTTGGGCCAATATTGGGTCAGTGGTCAAGCTAAAATTGGCCCAATATGATAGTTATATGTTGGCCCAAAAGGTGGTCCAATATCGGAATGTGTATGGTATACCAATGTCTACCTCCCCATGTTGGGCCAAGGCCAAGCTAATGGTACACGTATAGGGTTGGTGTCAATGGTATCCAATATTGACCCAGTGTGTCCTTGCTACCTGGGATATGGGAACCCAAATTTGGAAACTTGTACATCCGTCGGTTTTTAGAATGTTAGAGTGTCACTCTGAACTTTTGATGATTATGGCGTATCACTCACTCACTGCTTATGTATACGTGAATTACAAAAGCGTATAGAGCACAGCCAACAAGAAAATAACATAATCGGTATGTATGCCTACCCTCATAATTAAGTTGTGCAAATGCCTACTTGCTATGCAATCAATACAGGGTAGATTAACGTAAAGACGGCCACATACCTTGAGACGTCCACCCCCAGAAAATAGCCATAACATTGGGTTTTGCTACTGAATCAACATCACCAACTGGTAGATTCAATGCTCACCAATGATTTCAATATGTTGATGCAGGAGTAAGTAAGACTCCTTTATGGCAAATATGTTGGATGGACGTCCCAAGCTTTGTGGTCGTCTTTAGGTTTATCTACCTTAATGATATAACCAATATGGGGAGGATTTGCATCCAGGCTCAAGCTCATGAGTTTGCAACAAATAAAAGTGAAAAATTTATTAAAAACTAATCTTTATTTATTTTTTTTTTAGTAATTCCTCGATTGGAATGGGAAATATAGGTCTTCAGGAACATGCACATAAATTCTTATGATATAGCTATAGTTCTTTCTTGGGTTTTCATTATCATGAAAATACCTTGTAAAATCCTATTTTGTCCTCCTTGCCACTAGAGTTGGTTTGTTTTCAAATAAAAGGGCTCTTTGCTCAGCAACCATTCAGAATAGAACAAAATGTAGCAATGCTGAAGCTATGGACAACCAAATATCAAAAGCTCCTTCACTTCATATGACCCCAAATGACCCCAAATAGCGTAACGGACGCCCTTAACATGGTTGTTTTGTGACATTGACTTTAAAACATTGTAAAAATCAGAAAATGCATTTTTCAGGCCTTAAGAATGTTAATTCACATCTACAGAATGTCTCCATTTGGCCCATGATATTGTCAAGCATGTCCCTACGAATATTTGTATTTTTAAATAATTTTCTTAGAAAAAAAGTAATGGATAATTAGTTCATTTGAATTGGCTAAGGATTTTTCTGGAAAACACAGAAAAGTAAAAAAAAAATACCATAACAGCTCTTCAATTACGTCATTGGAATGGTAAAAACAGTAATATTGTTTAGTATATGAATCTGTTTTACAAAATCACTTATTCTCTTTGCATTTTCAAAAAAAAATATTTTAGTTGTCCTTTTGTGACATCCTATTGTATATAGTCTCTGGCATCCTCATGAGCTTCACCCTCCAATATATATTAATATCACAGGTTAATCAATGCGACTTAACTTACTACTTTGCACCGAGCCTGTACTGTTCTAATTATATCGAGATTGGATAACGAGCTGAGTACATGTAGGGTATGTAGTCATCAAGCACCAAAGATCAATACCCAATAGCAGCGTTCACACATCCAGGTACAGCACCACCTACAGGACACTACTTCCAGTGTAGAACACCTTGTTAGGGCTTATAGCTGCACCTGGTCTATCAAAGCCACAGGAGAAGCACATGTATAAGAAGTATAGGGAAGAATTAGAGCTACAGGTAAGTGGTTTCTTTGATCTATTAAGAGGTATGGAGGATGAAAGGTATCAATGGTTTTCTATATTTAGTTATGTATTCATGGCCATAATAAGAAAATTATGATCATTTATAGGGGACATAATTCCCTTCATTAGCCATGATTATCTAAAGCTTTGGTCGCCATGACCCCCCAGATTGGACACACCTGATTAAGTGTACCTGTACATACTTGTTTTCTCTCTGTGTGGCCTCATTTACCTGGATCGGCATCTAGTTGATCGGTATATTGTATCGACGCTGGATGGAAAGATAAGAGGGGAAGGAGTATTAAAAAGGGTGTCAAGAATTGTCGAGCTATTGTCCCCGTAGTAAACTCCAATCCTATGAGAGTGACGAAAGAATCTTTCCAGTACCTCTCTCTGTGAACCAAGAGCACACACATTATTAGCTGATGTCCTCTCAAGTTATAGTCTTTCTATTACTGTTGCTTTATGAATTGGTTAAACATTGAGGCAATGCTAAGTCTACGTGTGACTACTTTGCATGGTTGTTGATGGTACAACGTTTAGTGTACATACAATGTAGAGGCCTGCTACATGTTTTTGCAACACTCACCAAATGTTCATTTTTCTCTATCAATTTCTACGATCATCGACAGGGTTGGCTTTCAAATAGACATTCAACATAAAACCTTGTATTAACAAAGGCCGTTACAAAGTCATAAGGTGACTTATGCACAAAAATAAAGGCCTTAATACACCAACATAAAATCATTCCGCTTTCTGCTTTCAAGTCCATTGTAGCGGACTAAGGACCTTGGTGCCTATATATAAAGCCATCACAAAGATGCACCTGTAGTAACTATAGAACTCCTTTTATCTATCACTTAGTAGTGACAAAATAAGGCATTTCACCTACTGCAAACCACCTCAAACAACCTGCCTATAATAACCATCTTCTACAAAGAGCTTTAACTCTTAATGGACAGAGCAATGTTCTATGACTCCTCACCACCATGATGCACCGCTGCAGCCCTATTAAAGACTTCATTGATTGTTGTATCAGGCTGATCCTATAGGACTCAGTATGGAGGCCTACTGGAGCCGCCATTTTGAATTTCGCTGGTTGAGGTAAAAATCACTGATAAGACATACCATGATGGATACCTTGTCCCTGGTTAACACCCACTTCCAGGGACATGCTGATCCCATCTTATCAGTTCTTATCAGTGTCTGTCGCCAGAACCATCTCCAGACCAACTAGTGGCCAATAGGGCTGGCACACTGTATAATGCAGGGCATAATGCAGCAATGCAGCATCAGTAAGGTACTTGCACAATGCCTCTTGGTGCATCATGATGTCAAGTCTTGAGGTATCATGGCGTCCTTAACCCTTCAACTGCAGGAGTGCATCATACCAATTGGTCGTCATGACACACCAATGAAGTACTCGAAAGGGTGCTTCCCAGCACTTCATTGGAGCATCATGCCGACCTTATGGGGTTGATGCATTTACTCTTGGTGGGTTGGCATGATGCTGCAATGAAGTGCTAGTAAGCAGTCTCGCCAGCACTTCATTGGTGCATCATAACGATCAATGGGCATGATGCATAAATGCATCAGCAGTCCTTAAAGGGTACCATACAGTGTGATGTACCCAGGTAGGAGACAGGTGTGTAGGGCGCTGGGTGCTCCTTGAGGTGTACCTGTGATGTAGCAGTGGATCAATACCTACCTGTAGTGGTGGTATTATGTATAAACCTGATACCAGCAAGGGCAGTCACTATACAGCATCCACACACCCCTGGGGCGTATTTCAGTATAGCTGACGGCAAAGGAGCCTTCAGGTTCAAATTTCCAGGAAATCCATTATGTGCTATTACATAAAGACTTACGGTATTTTTAACTGCTAAGACTGTCCAACCAAAACCTATATGCATGATTACATATGGTCAAAGTTTTGAGGAATCACTGACGACAACATACATCTCCAGTAAGATAGCAAAATCGGTAGTGAGTTTTCAGATCGTCAGTTTTACTGAAATAATGCCCCCCCTATTGTTTAAAATAAGGATAACACCACCTGCACCTTGTGATCTTATCTTAAGCTCAGTGCGCACCCCATAGGCGAAGGGGGTTATAAACTAAATCAGTAGTAATTAAATCAGTCCAGATCAAGCCCTCCTTAGGCAAGAAGAGTACAGTAGACTGGAACTTTGTTATATAAGTGAACAGTCATTCCTTTTAGGACACGACGGGGATTGTGGGTGGGGTAGAATGGACAAGGTCAGACCTCACCTGAGTCCTATTAACATATATATATATATATATATATATATATATATATATATATATATATATATATATATATATATATATATACCAAGGTGACCTTAAAGGCTACGTACCTGGAGTTTGCATGATCCTCTTGGCGAGGTTGGTGAGTGGCCTTCCTGACAAGGCATGCTACTTCTGACATCTAATAATAGCCTTTAAAGATAACCCAACAAGCACCTCTGGTATGATATCCAACATTTTGATTATATTCTAAGTAAAATGAATTTGAATTATGTAAGTGGGCTAACGTAGTCTGTCATTATACCGTTCTTGGCATAACTCGAGACTAGGGGCCTAATTAATGTCGAATGTTGTTTAATTTAACGCATAATTATTCATATTGCATACTGAAAGATTTTCAATACAAATCATGAGGAGCTATGAGGGAAATCTCGTTCCCCCTGTGCATTTGAAGGTACTGTTTGGTCCTCGGCCCGTAATGGCCTTTCGAATATTTGTGCATAGTGAAAATCATTATCGAGAATATATAACTTAATGACTAAGCCCTATGCCGATAAATCATCTTTAATAGAAAGTGTGGCATAGACATTGGCTTGTAATGCTTATTGAAAAACACTGATATGCCCATCACCTGGGGTCTATTTCAAAAGGGTGAAGTATCGCCAATTGCATTTACGAAAACAAAATTCTATTTCTTGAGCAGAATGATGGCTGTAGACAATCGCAAACTATCTTGTTTGAAGGAAATCATACAAGATGATTGCACAAATAGGTACGCCTCGACGATGTCGGGCCACACTACTTTTTTTTATTGCTCTAAATAGTCTCGGGCCTTGTCTGACAACAACCTGTATGATTTTATGTTTTGGAAATGAAAACTACGACCAAAATCGTACGAATCCTACGTCTGTGATAATATGAAATTTAATTATCTAAATCGTCACTTTCCCTGAAGTAGACCACACATCCCAGATGGCCAAGTAGTTCTAAACTATCTGTACAGATGGCGCCAGGTGCAGAGAGCCCAAGATGGCGTCGGACGGTGGTGTAGTGGCGTCAATTGTCGTCTGCATCTTGTGTATAGCAGTGACTGGGGAGGACACATGTACGTCCAAACAGTCTCCTGATGACTGTGGGACAGGACAAACAATGGTAGGAGGAAAATGGCACTTAAGTACAAGTTTATTGTTTTTATAGATGTTCCTTCAGAGAGGGTTACGTTGACTTGATACTGTTTGCTTTTCACTCAAGTTCCGGAGTTTACCACAAGATGGGGCTGTTGCTGCCTTTTACCAAGTGAGCCATATCAACCTGCCAAGGGGAGAGATCCAGAGAATACTACCCTCTGATAATTCAGTGCACCATGGGGTCACGTGAAACTAATTCCATTTTCTCTATGTTTCTATATGGCATAGCACACAAAAAGAGCCCCCCCCCTCCTGAAACGTTTGTTGGTAATATTTTTGACTGTAGCAAGATTGAACCATCTCTCACACACAATGTGTTAGAAAATAGGATAGGCCCGGGGGGGGGGGCACTCTCTATGTAATGCATACATATATGTGCGGCTGGCAAGGGTACTTTTTCAAGAAAAAGTCCCTAGCAAGCCTCCTGTTTCAGCCACAGATGTCCCTAGCAAGCCTCCTGTTTCAGCCACAAATGTCCCTAGCAAGGGTAAACTTTTAGCAAAATACCCCGATTTACGCGGGAAATTTCGAAATTTTCATGGATATCAGCAGTTTTCATGAAAATAGCATGAACCAAATTCAATCTTCTCCCCAATCAGTGTAAATTTAAGACATTTTGAAATAAATCTAGGATTATTGAGTCAAAAGTGCCCTAGCAAGGGTATGCTTTTGAAGAAAAAAAAACGCGAACGAGTGCCCTAGCAAGGGTAAGGGTTGTCCTGGGTTCAGCCACATACCCGTATAAAAAAAATTAAAGTGCCCCCCCCCCCCGGAGGATAGGCTTAACCCTGAAAATCTTAACTAAGGGAGTGATACATACCGCAAGTGCCCTTCTACTCTATTTTGGGCCTCAAAACCTCCATTGGCCAGATTAACATTTGCAGACCTGATAAATCCCCAAACCCTGGCATAATATAAACACTCATCTACTGTTCCATTTAGGAACTATTTGGGGTCACTTGTGTTTTTCTTTTTCATAATTTTACCAATATTTCTTGCATATATGAGTTCTAAGCCAATCAGCACCCAGATCACTTTCAATGTAGACCTGAATACCAGTTGGCTCACGAGAGGGCAGCATTTACTTCCATGTGACCATGGGTAGCTTATCCATGGCAGATAACAGAGATAATTGGCTAGTGCTGCTCCAGCTAAAGATACATTATATAAAAGAAAAAAAATCAGGTTTCTCCATGTTCATAAGATTTAACTTCCGTGGATAGTCAGTCTGATGACCTTGGGTCATTAATCTGGCGAATCGTAGGGCCCAATTACCTAAGATGCCTTCATAGTGATAATACAGGTTCACAAGGTTGATGAGCCAAGTTAGTCAAACTTATGCCATATGTCATCAGAGCATCAACCTTGATGATCCTCAAACTGACTATCTAAAGTTTAGATTTCGGATTTATAATTTTAAGGATCTAAAGTCCTCAGCAGTGAATGATTGTTTGAGAGGCACAACCTAACTACCTTGGGTTTTCTTAATTGTTACTTTCAAACATGGCCCTCCTTTGGTCCAATTGCTGCACTCTAAAATATTATGGGCCTATTGGCTAGACCATCTGTTTCAAGCTATTTAGTACGATGCTCACCTGAACAATTGATATGGTTGTTTAAATCAGGTACCTGTCCCCTCATATAGACGAACACACATTCCCCCCAGTAAGACACAACTTGTAAACATTATATATTTCCTCCTCCATGGATTATTATCAACATGATGCTGAAGGGGACATTTTATGTGATTGTTTAAATCAGGCCAGAGAAGTGTATACCAGATGATGCTAGAAAAGATAAGGTAGGGTAGGTCGGATTTGTCTTTATGTCACAAACAGGCGGGACACGCATCTGTGACACATGTGTTGCAAAGATGACCAAAATAATGACTCAAACACATGCAATTTTTTCATAATTGAAGACAAAAAAAAAATAGGGTCTGTACTGTTTTACCAGGTAGGGTTGTGTTACCTGAAACAAACAAATTTCATTTTGCCTCAGGCACCACTCTCCTTGTGTTGACGTACACACACTCCCCCGGAAAGACACAACTTGTAAACATGATACATTTCCTCCTCCAGGGGGTTATCATCAACATGATGCTGATAACATTGTCCCTCCAACTTCCAATTAAAATACCGTAAATATGAGGCTAGCAAATAGATATGTTCACAATGATCAATACACTGTTAGACACCATGGCACTAGGAAGCAGGTAAGTGACTTTCATAAGAATACTCTCTTAAGCAGGGGGTCTAGGTAACATAGGTGGTTCATCTATTCAGCAATGTTGTTAGTCTGAGGTAACACAAATCTTTTATTGAACTGTCTGCCTTTGTTTCCACGGAGGATGAAATCAGCTGATGAGAGTAAATCACCGAAGCTACAATAAAGCATTATGATTCTGCTCAAGGGTTGACACGATGCCCTATAAATCCATGGATACCCGCCACTTCTGACTTTGAGGTGTATGGCTGGTCCCGTGACAACCCTTACCCTTGGCGAGAGGGATTTTTTTTTTGCCAAAAGTGACCCTAGGTGAGAGGGATTTTCATCAAAAGTGAATATCAATCGTGTTGATGTGGGTTTTTTTTTGTGAGAATTTTGAAAAATCGACACAACTGTGAAAAATGAATTGATTATATTAAACACTGTCATTAAACCTTTTTGTGGCGACAATGAATAGTTGGAACAAAGGTAATGGATAATCAGCTAGTTAGTATGCTAAGCTTTGTGCAGGGATTGCTCATAGGGCATACGTCCAAGTAGACCCAACTCAAAATATTGAAGATAAGGTAGATTACGTCCTGGTGAGGCACAAGCGTAACGCAGTTCAATCTTAGTTCAAAGTTCTTTCACCTGGTTTGGCTTTTACATGCATAACAATTCCAGATCACATGCGTATCTAGTTGGTATCATAGAGGCACAGGCCAGGTTAGATTTGTCTTATCTTTATTATACCCTAATCAAGGCAAAGAATTTGTTGCCGTGCCCTCTAATCTGGGAGCTTCCGTTACAGATACTCCACGTTAAAGCCTATACCAGCCTATACGGGCCTATACCTAGTTCTTGCTGCAAAACTCCCTCATTTAGGCCTACTTCGTATATATACGATTTTTAAACCCGTATATCGGTCCCTAGATTTCATTTGAAAGAATCAATTCTTCATACTTAGATACAATAATGAGTATGCCTCATTGTTGATGCCAATCGTGTCTTATCTGATCCAATCTAATCTAGACATTCATGCCCATTGATTAGGATCCATTCTTTGTGTATAATGGAGCCTTGTAGTTGTGATGATTTAAATAAGTTATTTGCTCAAGTAGTAAGTATGGATTGATATGGTGTAGGGTCCTTCAAATCTACTCAGCACAGATACGCTACATCCTAGCAACAGTTACATTAAAGTATTTAATACTCTATAATTATGATGGTAATATGGGGAAAAGTAGCATTGCAGCTAATAGGTACTTGTCAGATAACATGATATGCTACAAACCAGAAAACTAGATTAGCAGCTCATGGTAAAGCTATTATTTTTGGCTATGAATTCTTAAACGCAGTCACAAGAAGTAGACACACCCGTACTGCCAGCACTATGAAGAACAGTGGATCTTTACTCGCCTTCTGTCTCTAATGTGCATACATCTATTTGATGCAACTCCCATGGGCCATACTTGTTCAAATACTTGTTTTGGGTTTGTGTGTCCACTTGGGGGTCACCTGTAGTAGAGCCTCGCATAAGAGCTATTATCTATAACAGTTTAGGATTTGGCTCTATTTGCACATGTCATAGAGACAACCTCTGAAGGCAATTGGCAATAGCTGAACTAGATTATATTCCTATCTGTGTGGACTGAGTATATACCTTGTTTAGGGCCAAATGCATGTATATGGATGGCAAGGCCCACCAGCTGACACGCACTGCTATCTGGTGACCTTGAATGGAGCCACTATGGTGACCTTGATTGGAGCCACTGTAAGACAAAGCCTGGTAGGCTTGCACACAGCACATGGTTGCCCCCTTGGGTATATGACTTAGTATAGATACGGTCTCTTAGATGCACTGGTTGAGAATTGCATGAAAATAATGCCAACGAAGTGCTGGTGAGATACTTGGGTCCTTTCACCACGGCAGGATCATAACATATTCTACACTTTAGACATATCGTCCTATTCTTTCAATGGGTAGAGATATCGCAAATACTTTCCTTTTAGATCCAATATTGAGTTCATATTGACCTATTGTCCATTTGTCCCACTCAGGTTGTCGAGGCAGCATGCACTGTACGGCACGTACCACAATATGTCCAGGAAAGTCTTTACTCCACGGCCAAAAACTGTACAGCAAGCACCTTACATTACATGTTCTATCAGTGTAAGTTTCTGCATATCTGACCCAAGATCTAGAGATGATAGCTAATCTCTACCCCGTTGTATAACCTAAATGTGATTGATGTCTGTATTTCATGCAAGTTGCAACTGTAAGCAACTTGCAAGACTTTCTGCTTAAGTATTGCGTTGCATTGCTTAATTTCCTATGCCCATGCAGAGTAAGCTCTCCATGTTACCTCTTTATTTAGGTCAGTCCTAGTGATATAACTCCCTGTGCTCATGCTACAGAGGTGAGGTCAGCCCTAGTGATATAACTCCCTGTGCTCATGATACAGAGGTGCATCATAGGCGAGTTACTCGCGGTTATTGCTGCATTTATCATCATGTCATCCCTCAGGGTTCCATAAATGCTGGGTTGTTTATCTGTGTTTCCCTTGAGTGTCATGAAGATAACTGGACATGGAGCATTTAGCCATCATAAGACCCTTTGGAGTGTTAATTCCCAGAGTATATAGTCTGCGGTTATTCCGAGTGAAGAACGACCATATCTATTGATGAATAATGAGCAATAGATATAAACTTCCACTTAAATCACAAATCTCTCCAGTGTTCAAACAAGTCTATCCAAACAGAAAGCGTCTCACAGGCCGTTGGACACTATATTCCACTCGGCGCTGCTTTGTGGAATACAACCCAAGGCTAACTCGCGAAGAAACTGTCAGTTTGGACAGATTTGCATGGAACTCTGTCTCGAGGTAATACAAGAACTTCCGAGATACTCTATCACAACAATATGGCTTTTAGCGAATGTCAAATTATAAACCAATGTAGACTTAAGCAAACGACAAAAGGAAAATAGAATATAGGCAATACATAGGCCTACCACCTAAAAGCGATATCCCCTTGGCTTTCTAGAGCAGACACCATTGAAATACCTTTCCC
Organism: Acholoe squamosa; assembly: GCA_949317995.1. Taxonomy (NCBI): domain Eukaryota; kingdom Metazoa; phylum Annelida; class Polychaeta; order Phyllodocida; family Polynoidae; genus Acholoe; species Acholoe squamosa. Next base: position 15,894,032 of record OX439042.1, read on the forward strand.
ACCGTATCCTGCCCCTTAAGACCTACATCACCTCTTCAGGTCAAAGGTCAACACATGTTAACACAGGTCACATGACCACAGCCCAGTCACGTGGGCCCTGCCAGCTGGGATTCCCCGAACCAGCACTCTTGGTGGCTATCGATCGACAGCAACCAACCGACCGACGGTCCATTTGACCACGCCTTCCTAGTTAGGCCCATTGCCAATAAGGATAGTTCACACATAGTGCACATTTTGGATTTATATAGGTCTAGACTCTAGAGGATAGGGATCCAACACACACTTATAGGTTATTCAGTGTGGCTAGTTTGAAGAGTTGACTAGTGGGAAACCTGTAGAAAAGGGCCATTTCTCATACTACTTACATGCACCCCATGGTCTGGGAGCAAATAGTGCTGGTCTGTGCTTAGCAGTACAACAATACTAGCAGATCCACCCAGGCACCAAATGCAGCAATACCAACCATACGTTAAGGCACTTCATCAGCCTTGTTAACCCCTTACCATACTGAAGACGCTGTACTAACTACCAGCACTGGTCATCTAGTGGTCTGTAGATCACTAGACGTCCAGTGGTTAATACAGGTTTGTGTGAATGGTGTCTAGATTCTTACCTAACTGCTGTACCGTCTCTTCCTCCTCCTCCCCCGGACCCTCCTCTCCCACCCAGACGGAAACCCAGCGGCCGGCCAACATGGAGAGGACTTTCCTGATGATCAAACCTGACGGCGTCCACAGGGGACTGGTAGGGGAGGTTATAAAGCGGTTCGAGACCAAGGGCTACAAACTGGTGGCCTTCAAGTTCATGCAGGTGAGACACTTAAAATATGTCTTTGAATTTGTAGCCTACTGAATGGAATTGGCCAAAATCTTGGTAAGTAGAATTAGCACATTTAAAAGCTCCTTTGCTTTTAGATTTTTGCCAAATGCAATTTATTACAATACCACATATTAATTAAGGGGAAAACACTTATTACAGTAGGTTTTTCGGGAAGTATAAAAAAAAATCGGTATCCTCTATTACTCCAAACCAGGACTATGGTTTAGGGTAATAGTCACTGACAAGGAAATAACATTGAAGTTAATAAGATTTAACTGTATATGTGACTTTTTATTCAGGCTACAGAGTCCATATTGTCACAACATTATACTGAACACGAGGGGAAACCTTTTTATGAGGGACTCCTGCAATACATCATGTCTGGTCCAGTAGTCCCTATGGTAAGTATACTTTTAATCTTTGGGTATTATTCCATTCACGAAAACATTATAAGTTATTGAAATTGTCTATTGAGTATTTGAATAATTGATTTAGCTAATGAGTAACACTTAGCGATTAAGAATTCTATCAATAATTAGACTTTTCTTGCGTTCTTATGCTAAGCCAAGAAATAGCTAGCTAGACATCTAATCAAATCAGGATAGGTAATCAGGTAGGATACAACAAGTCAACCAAAATAGGATAAGGAATGTACTCTACATAATCCACATTATGTATTAGCTCTGTATGTATGGGCATTATAGTCCTTATGGCTTCTATCCCTAGATCAGTGATGTATCATGAACAAAATGAATAACGTACGTAGATAAATGACCAATTAGTATCATATATCATACCATTTATTGACATCGATCTTGTCTGATAGGTTTGATGTCGTAGATTGGCATCAGATTGACAAAATTAAGTGACATTGTTTGCTTTCCCCAATGTTCCTCAAGTCCATGAACAAATTTCTACGCATGGCCTCCCAATGGTTTGCAATCATATCATATATAATTCTAAAAGCATTGAAGCTCTAAATGAATTGGCATCTCCTTAACAAGTAAGATGCTATTTGAATGGTTCGTGAAACTGCTGGACTTTCAGTTTACCTGACTGTATGATGAAAAGTCCAGTAATCTGACTCACTTTTCCATGTACCTATAGGATGATTTACAGTTTGCAGTGTAAAAGATATCTAGATTTATATGTTGAGTGTCATATTCCTGTCAGGTTTGGGAGGGTAAAGAGGTCATTTCCACAGGACGTAACATGATAGGTGCTACCAATCCACTCAAGGCGCCCCCTGGTACCATTAGGGGCGACTACGGCATCGTTATGGGCAGGTAGGCAAGAACTACTATGTTACCTTCTATGTAAAGACATTTAATAAAGTTCACAATTTTCCAATCTTAACCTTGTAAGCACGCCATAATACAACATATTTTCTATCCTACCTTGGGCTCCCGGTGCATGAATGCAGTCCTTTTGGCTGACTAAGCATTCTCTGTGTGACAAAGTCTCAGGGTTGATACATTTCCGCAGAGCCAGCTACTCCTGATACTACAGTAAATCCAATAATGTCATTGAATTACTCTCTAAATCTAATGTATTCAATTATTTGAATTTCATTGCAGAAATATCATACACGGGAGTGACTCAGAGGAGAGTGCCCAACGTGAAATCTCTATCTGGTTTACTGAGGAGGAACTGGTGGACTGGACGCCCCACCAAAGCACCTGGATTTATGAATAAATCCGTTCACTTTACACTTTTGAAAGTTAATCAACCCTTAGAGGCCGATAGAACGTCTGTCTCAAGAACCATGTTAAGTTGTTATTCCCCCGCATCATTGTAGTACATGCGTGTTTAAATACGGGCTGATATCCCACAACATTATGTGTTTGATACTGATATTGTTAATATTCAATATTAGAATAGGAAAGATGATTTTCTATGCATTGTGAGTGTTTCTCACTACATCTAACATGAGAACCATTAGGTTGTAAGCCCTGTTTAGAATTGACATTGTGCTCTAGAAAACTGCCAAGACTAAATCAATGTTGCATGAATATCTCTAATGGAGCGGAACATATTGGCATTGCCCGGGCATTGCCACTATGGGTGACATGAGAGTATGTGGACGTCTTTACATGAAATTCAGAATACTTTGGAATCTATTTTTGTTGAAATCCTTTGTTAATTTGTTAAATACATTCCCTATAAAGATATAGGTTCCCTATATAGTCCATTCAGCTCCTTACACACTGCCTTTAACACGTTACACATATGCGTGCCTTAGGGTCTGTAGAACATCCTCTGGACCTTGTAATCTGGGCCTACCTTCAATGAATGGCTCCTTCTGGAAGTCATTTCTTAACATACTACGACCGGGCCCTTCAAGTCGTGCAAAAATTACTCCCATATGAAAAGTGCAGGGATGTTCAGTCGCAGGACTGGGTGCGATCGAGGTACCCTAAGAAATGGCCTCCTGATGCAGTTAGAACTGTCCTATGTAGAGTGCCACTGCCATGTTGAGAGATGGCTTTTGGTTAATTTGTTTCTTGGACGTACAAGCAAATGGACATTTTATAACGACCCATTATTGAGCCCACATCTAAGAAGTTCTGAGAATAAGTGTACGTATAAATGACTTCATGGATGAATGTTTACCAAATAGCATTACTCTAGAGCTTCAAGTATGATTATAATTCAGCAATGATATTTATGCAAGCTGAGTGTGATAGATGCCTCTTAGATGACACGAAAGAAGAACCATTGACTCGTGTTGTTTGTGGGGGGAAATAAAGCCTTTTATATATCTTATCGGTGGCCATTGTTTTGTCAAGTTATTTTCAAGAAGATGGCACAGAATACATGTCCAATATCCCATTGTTCTGGTCTAAAATCAGATGTTAGTTTCTGGAGAAAACAAGCTCGAATCTGACAATAGCTGAGGCTTCATCATGCGATTGCGATTATTTCTATGAAGTTGAATGTAAAGTAGATACACTTTGTGAGGGTGCCTTATAGCTTTCTGGTGATGGCATGAAAATCTAGGATTTGAATTTCTCTAACTGGTCCAATTTAGACAACTTTACATTTTTCTTAATAAAAGATTTTTTTCTGAAACATGACAATGATTTTTATCAAATTTCCTTTTAGTCTAATTTTAAAATATGATATCTAAATTTCTGAAAGGATTTTGATCAAAAGAATGTTGCCTAGCAACCAGGAGAGCTTCAGTAAGCAGTTACACTAATAAGCCAGGGGCGTAGGAAAAGGGGGGGCAGGGGGGCCTGGGCCCCCCCCAATCATGAAGGAGGTGGGGCCTGAGTATGTCTGCCCCCCCCCCAATATTTTCCAAGAACTCATAAACACAATGGAAAAGAAGCCAAAACTTTACATCTCAAATTAGATTATTATGGTGATGTCATAGGGAAAATGGGGGTCTGAGCCTAATGTCAGATCCAAAATTTACCAAAAGTTACTTTTCTATATGAATTCTATATACGCATTATATAGACACCATCACGCATCAGCCAACAATTCAAGGTGGTCGCGATGGTGCCCTCGCCGGGCCCCCCCAATGAAGATTTGCTTCCTACCCCTCTGTAAGATCAAGAAGTCCCAAAAACATTTTTCACTGAAAATGTCCATAAAATTAGCCAGAAATTATGTTTTTGGAAGATATTGGGACATTTAGTGATATTGCCTAAGAAATGGGAGCATTAGAACCTAGTTTCTAATCCTGCCACTAGGGGAAATAAGGATGGTCCAATTAAGGAGCCCGTCCAAATTAGGCAACTTTCCTGTATACATTGTATATAAAAATACGGGTTGGGTTGGCTTAAATTTGAGATTTGTAAAAGCTATAAATGTATATTCCAGACATGGAAAAGTGACACTGTGAAAACAAATTTTCATTGGAATGAGGTTGTAATAAGTATAGGGGGTTTTGGGCCTCCCCAGGAATATTTTGAACATTACAAGACCAAAAGTTGAATTCTGAGGCTTTTTTTAGGAGGCCCTATTTTCCATGTTACTAAGGCCCAATGTCACATGTCGATTTTAAGAAATAACTATGTCATATATGTCACTAGAATAGGCATGTCCCATGTCGATTTTAAGAAATGGCCATGTCACCATGTCGATCTTAAGAAATGGCTGTCATTATGTCGAATGTAGGGGTTTAGGGCCATTAGTCTACTGGTGAGTGGATGCGGCCCGTTAGTGCTAGCATTGCTATGTCTGCCTTCAAATCATGGTATCCTAGCATGCATGGAAGTAGGGGTGGATCTCACATGGTAAGTATGCATGATTCAATAAGACGGACTTGGAAAGCTGCTGTCTAAGATCATTCATTAATGCACCATGTTTCATTCATATTTGTATTAGTCTTTGCCCCTTGTAATGTGAGACTTGGAAGGCTTAAATTAATTCATTGTGTTATGTTATTCCAGATGGCGTATCCTGAATTCTCAGACACTATCCTTGCTGCGGTAGGCCCCAACAATGCCTGCTCTAACTTCACAGGTCACTGCTAAAGCAGGCATCCATCACAGCCTATAGCTATGCTCACGCCATCTGGTGGCAAATGACGACCTGATACCTAAAAAGGTATATTCCCCTTTCTATGTAATATATATCTTTATGAAACTTTAAGATATGACAGATTTATCACTAAAGAATTCAACTTCACTCAGCTTTTTTATTCCATCGTTAGACAAAGCCATATGTGGGCAGATGAGGGGAAAGGGCCCTCCCTGCGGGATTTTAATACTGGATTTGGCCACTAGGGAAGCTACAAAGGCTAGGAACGTGAAAAATAGACCAAAAATAGCTTTTATGTACTTTTTTACACAGAAAAACATGGTTTTCTCAAAAACGATCTATTTCCTGTAACTTCCGGTCTATTAGGAATGTTAATGGAATGTTTTGAATTCAAAAGAAGGCCTAAATAAGAGTTTTCAGGGAAAAGTGTTGCCATGGCAACAAAAATTATATGTCATAAGGTGAAATATTAAGCTGTGTGGTGGCTCTTATTCTCTTAAAGTAGTTAGGATTACTTACTGTTGGTACAATAGATATCGATCTGAATAAAAAGAGTAGGACCTACTTCGAAATAATTTCTGCCAGTGTCAACTAAATGGGGTAAACCTGCTAGTGGGGTATACTCTCTGGCTAAATAGCCGTAAAACTATCTGGATTGTAAGAAATGTCAAAAACAACCGATTTGTCACTGTTTTATTTTATTACCAATACATTATTCTGTACAAAATTCATTACAATTGTCTCTGGAGAAACTACAAAACGTAGACATAAACTGAGGAGATATTATCGGCGCAACAGAAGACTCCCACAGAGCAGTTAAGCATACCAAAGGTTAACTACAGTATACAAATAGAAGGTACAGTTTGCTGTATAGTTTATGCCCCTATTGAAAACTCAAACATAATTGAACATTCAAAGCTGTCCTGGCTAGAAGTACACTGTACATTATTTGGTAAATTTGATTGTATTGCAGCCAGGAACTAAAACTGAAGCCTCTTGAGGAAGGCAACATCAAAATAGTTCATCATTGTAGAAAATAAAAACAACAGATTTTACAGTGCGATTCGGACAATGGCGAAATTCCCCACACAAAAAAAAAATAATGTTTACAAAGATTGCAACGGTACAAAGTTGAAGAATGATGATATTATTATGGACCCGCTATTATTATATTTGTACTTCCAAGTTGGTATGACTTCAAGTTTGTGACAGAGCTATAGTCTAATGTTGGATGTGTTGTGATGAGTAGATTTGCATATGTTGTAACCAGTATGATTGTCTTCTGGTCAAGGTCCACTGAGTTGTACGTCACATTAATTAATGGCGTACACATAAATGCAGTTTGTGGTGTTCGACCTTAACCAAGAGTGACGGCAGGACTTCCGGTTCCGGTCTGATGCTGCGCTGGTTTCCGGTGTATAAGTTGCTGCCTCGTTCTGGGAAGTGGCCTATGAATGTGACGAATGTGCTCTTGTACAAACCATAATACTGACCACGTGAAAGGCGATTCCGGTCTATTTTTGAAAACCAATTTTTGCACTGAATTCAGAATGCAAACAGGGAGAAGGAGCAGGTTGGTTTTACAAATGCAAATTCACAAATAATACAATTTACCTGAATTAATCCCAACAAAAAGAGATTTCACTGTGTGTTTATATACAATGTGTAGTTTTGAAATGCATTTTATTTAAATTCAGTGCATGACAAGGAGGATCGGATAGCAAGGACAAAGCACATATGATTGCTCAAAGGGTTGCTGGACAAAGCAGAAATAAATGAATACCATGTGTTTGTGCGGTGGTATAATTAGACAATGTTGATATAAAATACATTGCAATATTTCCCTTAATTAATACAACAAGTCTTTCTTGTCAACAACCATTCCTACTGGCAAGTCGCCCCTGACGGTCTAAAAACTCACTTAAAACCCAGTGTGGCAAGACGCCTTCTAATGCTATATGGTTTGTACATCATACAAATTCAGAAAAAAAATACATATTCCGACTCCTTAATCAATAATTACAATGAATAATTGACACAGTCATACAATGGGCTTTTATATTATCATTTGGAAAGATACATGCTTCATTTTGTAACAACCGTCATTTGAGTTTGAAAATACGGAGTGCAGCTAACAGTAACATTATCAATACGTTTAGAATCTCACCGCATAACGTCTTAAAGTCCTATCACCATAGAAAATGTGTACTTTTATCAAAGAACAATTTCAAACTTTGCTGTGGGGTAAGTGGAATTTCATGGCACTGGGAAAGTGGGTGCACAAGAGGGGGCAGAATGAGCGGGGTTTAAAGTGAATTGGGATGGCCATATGGACAAGCATGCAACGCCCCGTGAGATTATGACGTCAGAACGGGGATCTGCGAGATCCCTCCCTTGGCGGCCATTTTTCATGGGGGTTCTGGGATAGACATCTGGCGTGGCTAGGTCGGCCGCGTGGTGAGGGTGTTTCCCAGTTAACAAAATGCAAATAGGCCGTTTATCTGGATCAGGCCACGTGGCGGACAAATGGGTGCTCAATGCTGGGATGAATATTCAAAACATTTTCCATTAAGGTTGACCTGACAAAAATTACATTTGAGACTTCAGCTGAGGGATGCGGATGGGTTGCGGGGGTGTCACTCACTAGAAAAATGTGGGAAGGGAATACTTAAAGAGCATCTCATTTGAAAATAGTCATCACAAACAAAAACATATTGGAAAGACCCTCGTCTTCATGAATTGCCTTGGGTTGGGGATGAGATTGGGGAGGGGTTAGGGGATTTCATGAAATTGGACATGATTCTAAGTGAAAGTTTCAACAATGTAACCATGTTAAGGGAGGATGAGATTTGAGGGTATTTTAGGGGAAGGTAGAAGGGGGTTATAAAATCGTTGTTTTCCATGTGATAACTTCAACTGGTGTCATTGAACAACAAATCAAGTATTAATAATTAACCACTGTACAGCTTACAATGTAGAAGTATACAGATGGACTCTCGCTACAGTCATGCATCTAAATTAATCCATCAAGCAACATGTCGGTCGGTCACCATTACTTCATATACATACCATTGTATGAAAAAATATATATTGATTTGTTGCAATCAACACCGAGCATGGTTCAATAGTTGAAAAGAAGAGAACATGCCCATTGAGATGGGTAAAGCAAACCTAGTGGTCCATTTGTTACCAATTGATTTAGTCTACCTGTATTAAAATCCCTTTATGGACTGGTAATGTGATAGTGCATCATGCATGCTCTTTGGTGCATCATGGTGACCCTCTAGAGTGTATCATGCCTGTAGGGTTGCCAGGATGCATGAATGCAGTCCTTGCTAGTAGACTTTCCAGGGCTTCATTCTTGCATCATGCTGACGAATATGCATGGTGCAGTAATGCATTACAAGTCCTTGAAGGGTTAAAGTTGGGACAGCTTATAAATATACCCGTTTACCCCTGCACTGCACTGCATGGGAGACGTCTCAGAAACTATTGGGTTTGACATCATGGGGGCTGCTACTCAAATTGTAGTACCAGAGGTTTTTAACTTTGGGGGCAAAAACAGAATTAGACACGGGCTCACACATCATCATACCACAATCACAAAACAAAAAAAAAGACACATGGAAAATAGGAGGAGAAAGCCTCAGGGGATTCAACCAACAGTATCATCATAATGTATGCTGCCTTTGGTGTATACCTTCTTTAAGAAAGGACGACTAGAACAGAGGACTAGCACAATGCTCAATGTGGTGAGACAAACAATAGATTCACCAGCCGACTTAGATCTTTGTACAACTCTGATGCTAATTACTTTTGCAAAAAGGATATGGATCTGGTTTTAGCTGGAAATAATGTTTTTTTTTAATCAATAAAGTAGATAAATGAGGTTGGTACATTATAGTGTTGAAAAATAAGCTCACCTATTAAGAACAATTTTGCATTGATTTTCCTGGGACAGTGCTTGTGTATTATGTGAAGGGATCGATTTCTCAGATACAATTTAGGATGTTTTGCTTATATAAAAAAAAGAACCTTTATGATTATTTTTGAAACTTATCTTTGGCTTTATGAATTTAAGTTACAATTTTTGAGATACAAAGAATTCCCTACTGACTAATGGAAGGTAGAGGATCTGGACTAAATCTAGGCATTTACATATGAAACAGTGAACCATTTTATAACCGGAATCATCAATTGACAAGAAATACATCTTTGCTCCATTTCTTGGTCTTTGCTGAATGAAATATTGGTAAAACAGTGGAAATGTCAATGAATTTAACAATTGAACGCCGACCGATGACAGAAGCGCCACCTTGTGGTGAGGACCCAGCCAGGAACACGAGAACCCCTGCGAAAAAAAAATGTCGTCTGCTTCAGAATGGAAGGAAAATGACGTCACACTGTGGCCTTTCAAAACAGCACTCTTTTGCCAGGCATACATTTCAGAAGTGCGACAACCTATCAAACCACAGATGCTATATTAACACACGCAATATACATACATGTCTGTATAATATCGCGTTAATCCACCATACTCAGTTTTTCTTTTCCTTTCTTTTACACTGCATTGGTTATTTATTTAAAACCATATGGGCTTATAAAGTATGATCTGTACAGTTCAGATATAAAAAAGTCACACATTTGGATCTCTACTCTTTGATTCTAGGAATTAGAAACCGAAGACTTGTACAGAATGTAGCTAAAATATGACTGGCTATAGGACACTTCGTACTGAGAATCTTCTTAAGAAAACCATGGAGTCAGAAACCATATAAATCAGCCAGTACCATTTGATAGACACATGCCCATTGTCAACATCTTTCTTTTCATTTATCAAAGGGAAATTTAAAATAAGGCAGAATACGAGATATGGTGGATTAACGGTACATGTATGTACATACTTTGATAGGGTTTCCAGGGAGGAGGATTTGATGTACTAATGGCCCATCTAACACATCATCTCACAGGTACTCAGAGTGGTCGTCATAACACCTTAATATTGCAGTAATTTCAATACGTGTGCAGCACCTTTGGAGTTTTTATATCCACCTTATTTTTGTTTCGACCTAGGTGGAAATAAAAGTCATGATAATAACAACTGGGTTTTATATATCATAATCCATATATATGTAGTGTGTCACATAGTATAGGTTGTATGTGCGTGGTACGTGATGGATTGACCAGTCGGTAGGCATCCCTTTGGGTTGTTAAATAAATGCCAGGTAGAAACACATACACACTCTGCACACAGCTGATGAAACTATAATATAATGGAACCTCTCTTGTACATACACACACGTATACTCCCAAATGCTGTGATTATTCATATAATAATTATCCTTATTGCATAAGGAACTAATGGTCTGGCTCTCTCATATAGTATATAATCCACTGTAGGTATACAATAGCAATTGAGATGATGGAACAGTAGCACCAGATGGATGTAGTAATCATGGTTTGGTTTCTGCAACATGTGTATGTATATACTGTATGGAATATCACCTGTATTTTGTAGGATGGGTTTCTAGGATGACTGACAAGAGGGCCTGCTTAGACAGCAGTGCAAAAGAAGATGGTACCTGAGCTCCCCTAAAACAGAAATTCAGGTCGACATAGACCCTCAACTAGTACAATTCCCTGCCTTGGCTTCAACAATATTTTGCCCTTTGTACTTCAATAGTTACTAATCTGACTGGTCTCAAAAAGGCCTATAATGTAGACAATATAGGTTGTAATAATGATGACAATAATAATACATTGACGACTTGTGTCCGTTGGAGAGGAAGTCAAAAATCTCGTGTGTAGTTTTGATCTCGTGTTCCTGGCGAGAATTGGTGCGAGATGAGGATGGCTTTTGTCAGCAGCACAATATTCATTGACTATAGCCAAACTGTGGATGTATGTATATGTTGTATGGCCCAGTTCATGCCGAGTAGCAAAAATATACTTTATAAACCATATATCATATATAATTATTCATAAGAGGCTGTCCTAGGGGCAGGATATATATAATATATACATCTTACCCAACGTTACTATAGTAACTGACAATATTGGACTTTTTATGGCATATATATATAACCAACCAACAGGTTTCATATTTCCTTCAGGACCAGTCACTCTGTGTGTGTATACACATGCAAGAAATTTATGAAGTGAACTGATATTTACTATTTGGCATTCCTAGCAAAATATCATTTTGTCATGGCAGTTCCAGAGTGCCCTTAAAATGACCTTTGTCGACGTACCAAAATGATAAACGCTCACAATCTATACACAATTAACACATACATACTGTCTACTCCACTTCAAATGAATTGACTGTACAAATTGAATAATTTCTTATTATCAACACATTATAAACATCATCTCACCATCTGAGAAATAGCCCACAATGGATTCCTTCAATTGGTAGATGGATCAATTAATTACATATTCAAATAAATAAATACACGCAAATGCAACTACCAGTAGTCACAATACGAGACCTACGAACTGAGGACTACACTTAACACTTATTCCGTTCATTTTTTGACAACCTTTCAGTCCCTAAAGTAACGATTATTCTGCCCTAGACTGAGCTTTGGCTCACCCATTGACAACAATCTCTGTAGTGTGTGACACACATTTGTTATATCCTCCTTTTATCGCCCTCAATTGCCATAAATCAGTGTGCTTTCACTCCCATTTTCCCATTTTATATATTTGCTATTCAAATTTGCTGCCGATAATTTTTGCGCACACTCCCTGTACACTCATTTATAGTAAACACTCACTCCATTGGTACGTCCAACTGAATAATGTTGGCTGATTTAAAGACGAACCCTTCAATAGGCACAATGCCGTAGACGGGCACTGCGTCCGGAGCGTAGGGATCAACAACAAATTTGATGGTGGTTTGGAGATTTTGCGTGTTGAAGTCCGTTGCTATGAGGACTGCCCCAAAGAGATCAGTCACTTGGTCACCATGACAACTGCTGTTGAAGGCAAAGATGGTGTTCTCCATCTTGCAAATGGCCAAGGTGGTGTTGCCAATGGTTACAAGGACCCCCTTGGTGAAGGGGCCATAGAGTTCGCGGTTGATGTTGTCCACCACCGTGTCGATGGTGTTGCCCGTGGTAAATGGTGAAACCAAGGGCTGGACGTCGCGTGGGAACAAGCGAATGGATTCAACGGGCACTCCGTTGATGGAGGACGCCGTGGCGCTGCCCTCAAGAATACAGTTCTCCACTAGAAGGCACCACTGTCGGAGGATGTTCTCATCCTCCAATTCGGGAGAGTAGGCACGCGTCACGAGCTTGCTGAGGAAGGAGGCTGCTGCTAATTTGTTGGCCAATGCAATGATGAAGCTCTCATGAGACTGTGTCTGCTGATCGGCCGAGACGATCCAAGGGAACTTCCAGAGTCGTAGAGACCGTGCGAGCACCATCCGAGGCACATCCATCTCTAAGAGTCCCACTGGTCGTACATCGTACGTGGTTAGTTCCTCCTCGGTTTCATCAAGACACTGCGTCCGGTCGACCCGGATATGACGATCCAGTATATCAGGCATAACCTTGGCCCAGATAGCACGGTTGTCCTTCCGGCCTGGACGCTTTGTCTTGTACATGTCTGCCAGTTTGGGCACAAAGCTGGCCAGCACGGCAGCCACAGTCACTAGCACCCCCGAGCCAGTAAAGGCACCTAAGGCAGACAGGGAGAGAAATGTGAACATGACAAACAACACAACTATACTGAGACGCACAAAGATTCGACGGATTGACCTGCTCCAGCCACATTTGAGGTCGGCACATACATTGTAATACAGCTCCTTGGATACGTATTCCGTGTTGTCACCATCTATAAACTTGACGGCACCGAGGTTGTGAGTTTTGAGTATTTGAATGGTGCCATCACGGAAGACCTCGTCAGTGTCCTCTACAGCAGAAATCCTTGGCGAATTCTCATCAATGAGCTTTAGTATTTCACAATGTTCGCGGTTGATGATGTCTAGTGTGTCGTTAACATAGTAAATCATGACAAGGATGAACGCAATGACCGGCAGTGCAGTCGATGCATGCAGCACAGCACCAAGAATAGTAAAAAATAGAACATTCAGTGTAAACTCAGTCATGATATAGACAGCTGTACTATAGCCTCCTAGGATGGCAACAAAACCCATCCAGATCACCAGGGAACAGATCCATTTACAGAACACAGCAGGGGATATACATTCACACTCCATATCTCGCTTTGTTTCATCCTGGTCTCTAGGTTCCCCTTCCTCTTTCCTCAGTTTGAACATCTTATTGTCGACTAGCGTAAGCCCAAAGCAGATGTTCAGAATAGGTATTTGCATGCACACTCGTCCAAAGAACTGGAAGATGCGCCGGATGCCCCATGGAATCCAGCGTATGCGAAAAAAGTGTCTTTTTGTTTTAAAGTCACCATAAGCTAGTTTGCGCAGTATCTGCTTGTACCCCCTTGTCATGCGGTCATACAGAATGTGGGGGTGTTCATATGGACGCCTTGTGTCCATTTGCAATAGGCAGCGCTCTAATGGGTTGTTAGGCCAGGACAACAGAAGAACAGTGTATACAAATGCTACAAAGGAGAAGAGCATCCATATAGCCATACCTGGATTGTACATGGGTAGCAGGGCACCAGCCACCATATTCACATTGAGGTATAATGGGTTATAGTTCTCAAGTTCACTGGCAAAGTTTACAATTGACGCATACAGCTGCAGTCGGGGCGCGTACAGTGCAGCAGCTATGTAGAAGATAATGGGGTATACTATGGCTATGGCAAAAAAGCGCCAGAAAAATGGCCAGCACCGACGACACTCTGAGTCCCTGCGGCAGGCAGCAGGTTGGTGGCGCCAATCTGCCCAGGCGTGGATGCAGCACCGGCCTTCCCCATAGCAATGGAACATGAGCCTAAATAGGAACCTCGGGATAGAGAAGGGTTTGGGATCATTGAGGTTGATGAGTTGCCTTGAGCAAATTCGGATGACATAGTTTCGCTGCCCTGTAATGCCGTGCTTTAAAGATGCACGGAAGAACTTTGTGACATTGTCGTATTTGAGAGTCATTTTGATCTTCATGATGACAATGGGACTGAAGAGTGTAAAGATGACAGAGATGATATTGATCACTGTTATGACACCAGTGACCTCCCTGCGGTACGAGGTGTAAATACGACAAAAGTGGTCTCCACTTCGAAACTCTGCAATGTCACAGCACCTGTGTACAAAGTGTGAGTGTGCGTCATTAGTTCGGGTTGGGTCAGTGCTATTCATGACACGGTGGCACATGAAATCTCTTGTGTGTTTGCGCCTCTCAACATATGTGGCATTTAGAATGAGCATCTTTCGCACTGCATAGATGCGGCACCCTGGCGATTGCCTGATGAGGCAATTGGAAGGCATCGTTGACAAGTACACATTGATATGCTTCCGGTGGCCATCGAGGATGTACAGAGAGAGGACATCGGCATCAAGAGGCAGCCCGAGCAGTTTCCGCCCGAGCTTCTCCGATGCCCATACCCACTCCGATGCACGAAAGTTATTGCCCATGTATGGGAACTCATCGAGCATGGACTCATTGTGACCGGGGAATATTAGTTTGAAGGACACCAAGGCGGTGTCCAGCTCCTCGATAAAGTCTTGGAAAGTTGACCGCACCTCGTGGATGTTCTGCACCTTGAGCAGACAGCCCGAAGGACAATCGGGCACAAAGTGTTTGGCCCGGTTACTTGTCTCATCATGGGGGTTGTTACTGCGGTGACTGCCCGCATGTACTCTTGTGTTGTGTCCATGCCGGTGTCGTCGAACCGGTTCCAACGGTTCGCTCCATTCAACTTCTTGGAACGCGCCGCCCCCAATGACTATGTGGCCAAGGACAAGCACAAGGGCGGCCAGCGCTCTAGCCAACATGCTCTTTCTTGCCGGACGGCGAGGGGCGTGTGTTCTATGTCTACTACGTCATACTTCTACGTCGTGCTGCTGGCAGAGGAATACAGACTCGGCATCAGGTGGCGGCAGGAGGGGCGATACAGCAACGCCATCTGGAGGGAAGAGAAAAAGAGATATTTATGTTTAATATTGTATAAATTATTTACATATTCATGTAAAGATATGATCTGCTTTAGATTGATGTAGGTGTATATGTAGTTCTATGCAGGGGCGTAGAAAAAGGGTGGGCCAGGGGGGCCCGGGACCCCCCCCCCCCCCAATCATAAAGGAGGTGGGGCCTGAGTATGTCTGGGGCCCCCCCCAAAAAAAAAAAATTGCCAAGAATCCATAATAAATTGAACAAGAAGCTAAAAATGCGCATCTCAAATTAGAATGATATAGTAATGGAGTAAGAAAAATGGAGGCCTGGGCCTCAAACCACATCTAAAATTCATCAAAAATTACTTTTGTATACAAATTTTATATAAGTATGTATAAGCGCCATTGCGTTTGAGCCAACAATACAAGGTCGTCAAGATAGGGCCCCCTCTGCCCCCCCCCCAATGAATATTTGCTTCCTACGCCTCTGGTTCTATGTATTTCATTGCAATTTTGCCAACTTTGTCAGCCTGAAGCCCAACCTTAGTTGGAATGCTAGCTCTAAGTAGAGTGGGGCATTGACTTTGAAATATGATAAATAGCTAATGTAAACCAATTGATTTATAAAGTACTGTCGTCATTATTATTTTACATATCGGCTAGCTAGATAGAAACCAGTACCAGACACAATCACATTTTTGCAATGTTTTGAATGCATCTCAGTTTACACGCGACATCAATAACCTATCACATAAAAGGAACTACTGCACGGGACGTACCCCTTTTTATAAAGTACTTATCTGTCTTATCTGGGACATGACAGGTACAAAAAATAAAGAGCCTAGTTCATTCAATGGCACAACAGACTTCTTGGAGCCACTGAGGGATTGAATTGACCAAGAGGAAAAAAAGAAAGAGAGTCAACAAAGAAAGATTGGTATCAGGAGTCCTACCTTAAAAAGGTGTTTACAAAGACTAGAATTTAAAGAGATCCAATCCATTGAACATAAGTGTTTAAAAAAGAAGGAAAAGTATTATTTGCTATGTGGTTGAACCGTGGTATTTGCTATTATCCTTAGATAATGAAAATGCCGGTTTTACAGCATATGCCTCACTCATGTCATGGTAGTTGATGGAATTGGGAGCATTTGACGTAGACTTGTCGATGGCCCACTACTGGTAGAATTTGATGGATATTAACCCTTTAAAGGCCGTTAATGCCTTAATGTAGTATGTACAGTAATTGATCGTTATGCTGCAGGAATGCTGCCCTACTTGCTAGGATTCATTCATGCATCGTGGATCCTATGGAGATATGATTCTCTCCAGCATGCAATAGCGGACCTTAAAGGATCAATAGAATCTTCTCTTCCCACCACCCCCTTGCACATCAAAACCACATAAAAACGCAATGAGAGCCTCCACGGCACTAACCCCAATAATAAGAAGCTCAGATAGTTTGTTTAGTACACGTGCACATAAATATATAATAAATCAGGCGTAAAGTGGAACGGAAACACGTCACATGGCTGGACTGCAAATAAAACGAATAAGAGGAGGTGAGAATGGATTTGACATCGTGATTTAATGATGATTAAGGCTGGTGGTTTTATTGTAGGAATAGGGTTTGGTAGAAGAACGGTAGGTCGTGGGATGGTATGGTTAAGACTGGAAGGACAGATTTGAGGAGTGGAAGTTGTAGTTGTACATGTGATTAAGGAAAATGACTGTCTAGTAAGAACTGGAGGCCATTTCCTAACACACTACAAGTGCTCACCTTCAAATATTATAGTGTTAACCCTTAACATAGTGACATTGTGACCCAATATTAGTGCCCAGGTCCGTACTACGACTGCTTAACCAAACCCTTTTTAATGACTACATAAGTGCTGATTATACAGAGCACTCGTAGGGTACTAGGAGTCTGGATGGGAGGTCCCCCTTGTCACATGTTGATTTTAACAAAATTGATTCTCATGTCACTTGTCACTTCAATCCACATGTCCCCTGTCATCTCTAAGTACCTTCCATGTCCCATGTCGAATTTTAGAAAGCACAGGTCTATGCACAGACAAAAAAAAGTTCCATGTTTTAGTCAAATATGAGTCGAATTGTCTAACTTTCGACTAACTTTCTAGCAATAGTTAGTCAAAACGCTGTGTCTAAACATCCCTGTTTTTCATAGTCAAATATGACTAACCATTAGACAAAGTGGGCAATTTGCCTTGGCTTGCCTGATTTTTACTAGGATTCGTTGGTTGTTTTGACTAAGTACACTACCTAATTTAATTTAATTCAAATGATGATTGTGTTAAGCTCTATGTAGGATTCACAACCCATAGATCATAGTCTTCTCATTTAGGAAGTATTTGAAACACCTAACATCATACTTATTTAGAACCCCCGAGCCAAGTTACTCTAGGTTTACCAAGGAAGCAAATTCACATGTGGACATTTTATTTATCTAGATTACCACAGAATAGGTGTTTCTGACTTCCTATTTCATTTGACAAGGCGTCAACCTATTTGGTATATTTTACCAAGTGTTAGATTGAAATTTGAAAGCTCAAATATATGTCCTTCCAGAAAATCATCATAATTTTAACATCCATGGAACTATTTATGGTACACACCCACCAGAAAAAAATCCTGTTTCAAGCCACACTGCCATCTGGTGTGTAAATGCAACACAGTGTGTCTACCCTTAGTCAAACTTACTAACCGATCTTGGTTAAAGTGACTAATATCTCTTAGTGAAAGTGACCAAGATAAGTTAGCTTGCCTGAAACTCCCAGCAGATACCCTGTTAAAGGTTATGCTTGGAGAGTGAAACTCATTTGGGTAGTCAATGTGACTAAGAAAACTTAGACCTCCTTGGTCATTTGTGAGTTTGTGAGTTTCCTTAGGTACGTTTTTTGTGTGTGTTTTGTCACAAATTCCTCGTCTCATGTCACTAAAGCCCATGTCACATATCGGTTTTCAGAAATGACCATGTCACCATGTCAAATTTAGTGGTCCACACCCATGGTACTACCTACTATCACTGGCACTGATCTTTTTGAGTTTTAAATCGTAGTGGCTGTGTGCGGTCATAGTACGTAAGGAAATGGCCTCCAGGTAGAGCACAGAAAAAGGGAAAACCGTGGCATATCATAATGTAAGGAGCTGCAGTAGAATGTGTTTACACGTTGGGTGCACCGATGAAGTGCTCGATTTAGCTATGCAGAGTTACTAGTCAGGATTGCCTTCATGCACCATGAATACCAATAGGCATCATGCATTAATGCACTATCGGCCTTTAAATGTCTGAACGCCAGCACTGCATCGGTATATACATCATGTAGAGCTCCAGAAATGTATTCAACCCAGAGGGTCGCCATGATGCACGAATGCAGCCCTGCAGCATTGACCCAGCATTTACTCATACAAATTGGCTATTTTCCCGGGCCTCCCCAGCCCCAGGCCATCTTTAAAAGGGGTCTATGTCTTGCTTTTCTATCCTCTCTGAGTGTGGGTGGTGTCCATATGCGCGGGCACTGGCACATATTCGTTCCTTGAATCTCCTCTTTCCTGTCCCCTCTTTCTTACATGTGTCTGGTGTCCATATGCACGGGCACAGGCACATGTATTCCTTTGTGACGTGATGTCTAATGTACTTTTTCCGCCATGAATATGACCTTAGCTGTCGGCTTGGCGTTAAACAACCATTACTCACTCTCACTCACTATTTTCCATGCATGAACTATGTGGCCCTGAGAGGTTCAGTTTAGATTAGAATGATATCAGTGAATCAATTCCTCAAATGGAACACAATGCTTCATTGCATTTACCACATTGCTCTTCAGAGTATCTACGAAGGGTGGTGGAGTATAGATGAAGCATGCCATTTTAAATCTTGAAATTGGAAATGATTCAATGTTGTTAACCTCACAAGGAATTTGAATTTGAAATTGAATTAAGCACATAGATGTGAAATCTATAATAATTCAATGGCAATAATATACAGTGGTATAAGCAGGCTATATATAGAGCTGCTCGTACATCTGCTCACTCTTACCCAACCCCCCACCCACCCACCCTCACCTGCTCCCCATTCTCCCACCCTCCCACGCACTGACCCAGGTGACCCACCCACCAAAGCCTTGGCCAGTAATTAAGCGGCCAGGCACGGAGGCTGTTAGTTTTGATTCTCTGCCATCACGACTCTTTGTATCTTATGCTGCATGCCGTTAATGTATCAAGTACCTTAATAGGACCAGCCCACCCTCACACCGGCCGAGGCGTTTTATGGACCCCCGACACGCGCAGATCTCCATAGGGGAGCCATTGGGAGGCAAGCTTTATGTGGCTGGGGCGGTGGTCCTAGCAAGCCGCGGACTAATCAGTCTAGACAGCTTTATGGACCACTAATACATATTGCTGCCTGTCTAGAATACTGTATCTGGTAGTCTGGTATCAGACATAAAAGGCTATATATGCTGTCAGAAGTCTGGTATCAGAGAGAAACAAGCATGTCTTACAGCTATATATGGTATCAGTAGTTTGGTATCAAAGTTAACAGGTATGTCTGATAGCTATAGAACCCTAAAACATGTGGTAGTCTGGTGTATCAGATATAAAAGGCTGTCAGAAGCCTTGCATCAGAGGGAAAAAAGCATGTCTCACAGGTATATGCTGTCAGTAGTCTGGTACCAGACATAAAATCATACCGCACAGCTATATGTGGTGTCTGTAGTCTGATATCTGCCATAAAAGCATGTCTTACAACTTGGTATGTTGTCAGTAGCCACTATATAAAAAATGGCCTACATCTACGCAGGCTTAAAGTATGTAATAGTCTGATGGTATCAGACATAAAAAGCATGTCTTACAGCTATAAATTATATGGTGTCAGTAGCCACCATATAAAACATGGCCTACATCTACACAGGCTTAAAGTATGTAATAGTCTGATGGTATCAGACATAAAAAGCATGTCTTACAGCTATAAATTATATGGTGTCAGTAGTCTGGTAGCAGACATAAAAGCATGTCTTACAACTTGGTATGTTGTCAGTAGCCACCATATAAAACATGGCCTACATCTATGCAGGTTTAAAGTATGTAATAGTCAGATGGTATCAGACATAAAAAGCATGTCTTACAGCTATAAATTATATGGTGTCAGTCGAAACCATATAAAACATTGCCTACATCTACGCAGGCTTAAAGTATGTAATAGTCAGATGGTATCAGACATAAAAAGCATGTCTTACAGCTATAAATTATATGGTGTTAGTCGAAACCATATAAAATATTGCCTACATCTACGCAGGCTTAAAGTATGTAATAGTCTGATGGTATCAGACATAAAAAGCATGTCTTACAGCTATAAATTATATGGTGTCAGTGGCCACCATATAAAACATGGCCTACATCTGTGCAGGCTTAATGTATGTAATAGTCTGATGGTATCAGACATATTAAACAAGGATGTCTCACAGCAGTATAAGCCCACAGTTTGTGGTTGTCTGACCTACAGCTAGAAACACTATGTGGTTGTCTGACATCTGACATAAAAAGAAAACATGCCTTATTGCAGTGGAGCATAATGCTGAACAGTGCCCATTTCCAGACAGTCTGCTTAAGGGTGACTGGATAGGATTAACAAACGGATGAAGCCAAGAAAATGTAAGGTACTTTGGCAGCCAGGAAAAGCATGTAAGGTAGATGGCAGCGTAGTGTCTGCATTTAAGTGATTCCATACAACACCCAATTGCCTCTCCAGCATAACTGATGAGGGATATTGCTCTTACATCTAGCTTTTCAAAATATATAGGCAACTATTTGTTACACATTTAATTTATATGAAGGCTGAAGATCTCAAAGGTAGATCAGCATCTTTATGAGCTGTTCTCTGAGTTGCAGCAAGAAGAGTAGAATGAACCACTGCTATCTATATGAGCTGTTCTAAAGTCTGCATCAGGACCTGTACAATGAGCTGTTCTAAAGTCTGCATCAAGACCTGTACAATGAGCTGTTCTAAAGTCTGCATCAAGACCTGTACAATGAGCTGTTCTAAAGTCTGCATCAAGACCTGTACAATGAGCTGTTCTAAACGCTGCATCATGACCTGTTCAATGAGCTGTTCTAAAGGCTGCATCAAGACCTGTTCAATGAGCTGTTCTAAAGTCTGCATCAAGACCTGTACAATGAGCTGTTATAAAGGCTGCATCAAGACCTGTTCAATGAGCTGTTCTAAAGTCTGCATCAAGACCTGTACAATGAGCTGTTCTAAAGGCTGCATCAAGACCTGTTCAATGAGCTGTTCAAAACGCTGTTTCAAGACCTGTTCAATGACTTGATTCATCAAAACCTGATCTGTGAGCTCCTGTAAAAGCTGTATCAAGAGCTGTTCTACATGAGCTTCCCTAAAGGCTACATCAAGTGAGTGAGTAATTGATGTTTAACGCCATTCCGACAGCTAAGGTCATATTTATGGCGAGAACTACATTACAAAATATCAGAGGAATGTGTCAGTGCCCTGGCACATGTGCACAACACACATCCTGAGGGGATAGCAAAGAGGAGAAATAGACCCTTTTAAGTGGGCTAGGGAAGCCCGCTACATCAAGACCTGTTATAACAGTTACTGGAAAATGCTGCATGCCCCACTTTAAATGGTTCTTCCTGGTCTGCTCTATTATATTTCATTTTAACCTGTTCTATGAACTGCAATAGAGGCTACATTATGAGCTGCTCTATGAGCTGCCCTAATACCTGCAGTATGCCTTGCTATAAATGGTACTTCCTGTAAAAGCTACATCCTAACCTTCTAAATGAGTTGCTGTTAAGGCTGCATTATGACTTAGCCCATGAGCTACTCTATCTTGGGGAGTGGGGCTAGTATATGCAGTGGTGATGTTGGTTGAAGCTATGACAACAGGCGGGATGCACATCAGCAGTAGTAGTACAATGTAGTAGTAGATAGAGATGGGGGACTGGAGAAGGAGAAGCAGCAGGAGGGAGGCAGAAAAGGGAGTACTAGTAGCGGCAACGCCCACCACTGGCAGACTGCTTATGTATGCAAGACTCCTGCTAGACACCACAGGAAGGGTGATAGGGGTGGGGAAGATGATGGACATTAATAGTAGGGTTCATTGGGGTTTATAGGCAATAGGTATTCAACATGATGACAGTCATAGGTAGGGGGGGATGTCACTTGCCTTTCCCACATATCCTTATTGCTGTGAGCAGATGGGTGTCTGCTCATAGTGCAATGAGCACCTGTGAGCAACTGGCAGTGAGCAGTATGGAGACTGTGCTCTGGCTGATGCTGCCGAGCAGCTCTCCCGCCACCATTGCCACTGCTGTGCTGACTGGGTTCGATCCACAGTCACCTATGAATATTCATGGAATGTTAGCTAAGGTGGGCCTAGACGAAACATGGGCTGTATATGCAGGGACTACATACTGTATGTATATTTGTGCATGCTAGGTGCCTGCATAGTTGCATGCATGAATTCGTGTAGGTGTATCTGTATCTTGGGCTGCATGTATACATACAAGTGTGTCTCTGCCCCTGTGGAGCAGACAGATAATGAGTTACTGGTCCCCAACGCTAATGTAAAAAAGAAACATGTCTTTAAGTCTATGCCTACCTAAACTGAGGACCAATCACCATAGCAACCATGTGCCCTTATAACCGATAGTGAATATCATGTGTCCCTGTAACCAGTGGTAATAACCATGTGTGTCTATAGCCAGTCATAATAACCATGTGTCCCTATTAACAGTAGTAATATGATAGCCATGTGCCTATACCTGTTATATATATCCCCTTAACATGTGACGTTAACCATGTGCCCCCAAGACTGGTGACAGTTATAACCATCTCCCTATAACCAGCAGTAATAACTATATACCCTTATAACCAGTGGTAATAACCATGTTTTAACAACCATGTGCCCCTATTACCAGTAGTGATAATCATGTGTCCCTGTAACCAGTGGTAATAACCATGTGTCCACATAACAAGTTGTAACAACAATGTGCCCCTATAACCAGTAGTGAATATCATGTGTCCCTATGGACAGTAGTAATATAATAGCCATGTCTCTATAACCTGTTACGATAACCAAGTATCCCCATAACATGTCATGTTAAACAGGTGTTCCCACGGCCAGTGGTTATAACCATGTGTCCCCTTAACCAGTAGTGAAAACCATGTACCCTTATAACCAGCAGCAATAACCATGTGTCCTTATAACCACATGCCCTCCACACTGAGCAGCTCCCTGTGTAGCAGCTGACAGGGTATGATGTGGCATTACATCATATGCTGATAATAGCTCACGCCCTGTGACTGTGGGGCCGCCAACTCCTTCCACATAGCTTACAGCACACGGCCGTCCTGTGATCAAAGAGCTGCTCCCACTCACACTGACATCTTTACAGTTATGGAGCAGCTCACAGGAATGCTGACCTATATGGATGTTCATAGAGAGCGATACTTGATGAAATGTCAAGATTATACATAAGATCGTATGATTGATTCATATTACAATGTCTGCTTTAGAATGTGTGTATAGAAATGGAAAATATTACATACTTATAACATATTTCTGTGTGTACATGCGTAAAAATCTAGCTATACATCACATATGCCTCTAGATCTTGTATACTGGAATGTAGATTTTAAACCTACGGGAGTGCTATTCTCTATAGGACCATAGAGTCCAGGTCTTGTGATGTCGTCAAGGTTTGTCCCTGCAGTATTAGGTTTAGGCTCAAGAGACCATTTCTTAACACGCTATGACTGCTCTCCTTCAAATCATTGTGAGCAGGCTCACAATATTGCCATTACAGTACTAAACAGGTGGTCACTAATCCCTGCACCAGTAAGACTGCTCTATACACACAGAGCAGTTGTAAGGCATTACCTACGATAGTGGCTGTGTGCAGTCGTAGTACCTTGAGTAACCTTTACAGATTCTGTAGAAACATATATTGCAGACAAACCAAAATTACCTAATCTATCACAATCAGGGTTGATTTCTTTTCTTAACCTTCTTAAGCTTCATGTCATACACTCTTGAGCCAACTCTCGAAGACAATGCAAATCTCCACCACTACCAAGACATTTTGTATAGGGTACATGTAGGCCTATAGGCTTAACCCTAACATTATTATCTTCATAGAGGCGTCTTACTTCGTGTGCAGCAGCATGGGGATATAATCATGGCGGTATATAGAGTTATATACAATAGACATGTGCCTCTCCTACTTGGGCAAATCATGGCAAATCTGTCAAATTTAACTTGTAAGCCCTGTTAGAGTCTTCATGATGATGATGTTAGGGCCTGTCTGCCAAGGGCTGTCAAGTGGAAGACCAACCTACGTCAGTCAAAGTTGTCACTGATATGAAGATCCTCTACCATAGCCTGGCAAGTTAGATTTGACAGATTTCAACTTATTTATTCAGTTCTCGTACCTAGCGCCATATTATGTCACTAGTACGCACTAGCGTGACTATGGACCTGTCACTTTGCAAGGATATGTTTCTGACTGCAAAAAACAGAAACACTGCTTGTATTCATTGTTCCTGTTGACAGGGAAGGTGAATAGTGGTCATAAAACTCCCACTGTGCATCTGGATTTTCTTGTACGGTATTAACCACCAGGACACCGGAGTATAGGGCCCTCTACAAGAATGGACTCTGAACTGAGTATTCTTAGATATGCATGTCTATTTCGAAGGGAGAGTAAACCTTGGCGAGAATTACAATTTTCACTCATGAATTTCATGAATTTTCACTCTCTTTGACATTGTTAATTACCATCCACATTAAAGTTTACTGTGATTATGTCCCATGGTGTTCCAAAAACTGATACATGTATCAATAGTGCTACAGATCACACGTCACACATGACCAACAGGCCTCGGGTCTCACTAATCTGATGACTATCGATCTTATCAGTTATCTACTGTGTAGTAGCATGTGTAACATAGGCGTTATCAATAGGAGTATGTATCAGAAATTGTCCTGCTTAGTTATATCAGACATATCGTGAGTGTAGTCAACTAATACTACGACCTGTGTAACCGCCAAGTTAGCAATGATAGGTCTCCATGTGTCTTATCCTTTAAAACTTAAAAAAAAAATTAATGCACGCTAATGCAATTATGTATCATACCCATTGGTCGGCATGGTGCATGGATGCACCCCTGGTGAGTAACTCGCTAGACATTCATTTGTCATTCCAAGCCTTGGATTGGTACACTCCTGGAGGGTTGGCATGATGTGCCATGGATGTGCTGGCATGCAGCTTTACCAGCACTTCATTGGTGCATCATGCCAGCCAATGGGCATGATGCACTCATGCATCAGCGGCACATAGAGGGCTAATTGAGCTTGTGCAGTGCAGCGTGGGAGATGCCCCACCTCCATGGTGTGGGACGTAGCACCAGGCAGGCTGTAAGAAGGGGAAGGAGGAGGCAGGCGCTGTGTTAGCATGTAATTATCCACATGGAATGCAATCTCACACAAGGATCAAAGATGCCGCCTGTCTCTAATTACCTCCTGTCTCTATCATCCACCTTGAGCTGCTCACCGCCATTCACGTGCAGCTCCTCTGGTGAAAATAATAATGAAAACCTTAAAACTGCTGAGCTTTTGTTAATCTCTGTTGTAAAGGACTGTTCTGGATGGATAGATGGGCATTCACGTCTGTGGGAGTGAGAAATGGTTGTCTAATAATATTTCGAAGCCAAGGTAATATTTGGGGTGAGAAAACTATATCAAATATAGTTTTAGCAGAGAATTGTGTCAGTGCCTGCGTGAACTATGTGCACCAGACACACTGAGGGAAGAAGAAAGAGGACATAAATACCGTTTTCAGATGGATTATGGAAGCCCCTCACACCTGTGGGACGTCCATATGGAGCGGTTGAAGACATCCATGAATGCACACAGGGGGGCAGTAACAACTGCTCTGAGCTGCACCTGTGAGCTGCTCTCACACCCAGTATAGTGTACTGCATGTACAAATGGTGTAACCTTCAGTAAGACTATTGCCGTTCTGTTTGAAAGTAATACAGAGTCAGGGCTTTTTGAAACTCATTCAATGTAGCATCCTGACACACTTGATGTGCCCCAAACCTTATATATTTGTGTTCCACCAGATTCCATTGGCTTCAGAAAAGAGATAGGCATAAGGCTATATAAATGCCTAGAGTCAGCAAATTCAGGATCCCTGACCTCTCAACCACCTTGATTCAAATTTACTCCCCTGTGCATATTATTGGGAAAAGGTCCTGTAGTTTTCTCGGCATGAATATGAACAGCACTGTCCAAACGACATCAAACAATGAATAATCCTCTATTACTTTGCAGGGGTTGTAATTGAATTGAAGCATATGTTGTAGAATTATATTATATGTACCTGTATACCAATGCATGTTAGGACAATTGTACATTTTATAAATAGGTATAACATTGAGTAATTTCTCATGTCAAAGTCAGTGCTCTACATTTGAGACAATGTACGGACTATATCACACCTTCTCCTGAACCTCAAATAGATACAACCCCATCATGATAAGTGAGACTTGTACAGTGACGCCATCCCCACTGCTGTCTTATTTTTAGTAGGCGTAGGCGTATATTGGTCGACGACCACCCGTGAACCTCATAATTTAGCTACAGGGTGGAGTCAAAGGGACACAGCGGCAGTCACAGAAGCTACAGTCAGGTTGGGCCTCCTAGATCTAGTTTATCTTTTAAGGGGTCCTCGCCATCCGTTTCTTTCCTTTCTGTGTGCATGGTGTCCATATGCACAGGCACAAGCACACGTTCATCTCTTTTTTTTCTATCCCCTCCTACACGTGTTCACATCCGTAGACATGGACACGTGTCCTCATTTGTAGAAGTGATCTAGTTTTCTTACCATGCATGGATATTATATATGACCTTAGCTGTCTAAATGGTACTAATCTCATCCATCTAAAGTCAGCTATCTCAAAGGCTGGTGTGATAGTAGGCTATAGAAAGAGGGTGGTGAAGCAGGGATTATTGGCTGTTGTATTATGTAAGAATAAAAGCAAAGATACATAGGGCATAGCAATAGAGTACCTGGTGGCAGAGAATGGATACTACGAAATGGAAATCATTCACAGAAGAGAAGGTGAACAGGTGATATCTCTCATCAATATGGCCTGGTGGGAAGGGCTGAAATACAGTGTGGATTGACGTAGTCCCATCTGCAAATCAGACCCATGTGAAGAGGGACATGCAACTTGTGTTACTGATATATAGCACCCTACCCTCCTGGTCTATGTATCCCACTTTCTCCTCTGACTCTTATCTAGGTGTATGACTGACTGTCTGTCTGCCTATCTCTCTGCCCCGCTGTGTCTCTCTCTGCGTCTGTGTCTCTGTCTCAGATCTCCATCTGTCTGTCTGTCTAGAGCTGCCTATCTATATATCTGCCTGTCTCTCTATGTCGCTATCTCTGTCTGTCTGTTTCTCCCCCCCCCTACCTCTCTGTCTGTCTGTCTGTCTGTCTGTCTCAGTCTCTGTCTCTGTCTCTCTGTCTCTCTGTCTCTGTCTCTGTCTCCCTCTCTCTCTTGATGTATACACCATCCTACTTCCCACACACCTACAAACCTACCCTGGAGGTCATTTCTTAATATACTACAACGCTCCTCTTCGAATCGTATTGAGAACCGTCAATATGTTGGTATTACATTCCTAAGCTATGGGTCATAATACTTGCACCAATACGACTGCTCTATTGTAGGGTTTCAAATCTTAGTGGCTGTGTACAGTCGTAGTACAGGAAGAAATGGACTCCTGTGTCTGCGATACACCATGTAGACTCAGCCTGTAGAGTGTGCGTAGGTGTATGAGCCAAATACATTAACCTTTACTGAAAGGTCTTTGCACCCTATCATGTCCCTCCAGTCCCTGCCCCGCCCACCTCGTCTCCAGCCCTGACTGCAGCAGCCCCCAGCAGGACACAGGAGGAGAGAGACACATACTGGAGGAAAGGACCTCCAGTCGAATGAATAATTACTCCAGTAGCTAATAGAGCCCAGAAGGCTTGTACCTTGCTCCTGCTGCGTTGGCTTAATGGGCATTTTCGGTTATTGACAACCTCTCTCAATATTGACTTGTCGCGCTGCCACTTTGCAATGGTGACTGGAGGGGCTGGAGGTGGTAGGAGGGGGGTGGGGAGGGTACTGGAGGAGGGGGATGGTGCTGTAGTGTGGGAAGGGTGACAGACTGGAGGTATAAGGGTATTGATGTGGTCTGGGGATTAAGGAGTAGGAAGGGTGAGTACCTTGGTTGTCATAGGTGGGGGGGGGGGGGTGGCACTGCTTCCTCAGGGTCTTCTTGTTGTATATGTAATGAGGTAGACACCAACCGTGAGTATGATTCTAGAAGGTCGTCACAGGCACATGTCTACATGCATAGTACATGTGTGTACATATATGTTCTAGGATAGCTCATTGTCATGGGTATGGTTCATGTATTCATCTCACCTCAATACTATGTATCTGGGTGTGTTCAAATGATAGTGTTATTGTTTGTATGCACAGAGTCAATGTACTTATACTGATGTACGTTTGGAGCAGTGATAACTGCTGACTATGAGATTTTGGTGGTGTGTTGTCATGTGGAGCTGTGTTTTAGCTTTATGTAGTGTTTTAGATGTTATGTTTTAGAGACTTCTCACGTTGGAGGCATACGGTGGGTATGTAAGACATGTATTGGTATAGAAGTGTTTGTGTATAGGTCACCAAGGAGGCTGGCTGCTATAATACCACAGGGGGTGGTGGGTGTATACACTCAGTATATGTAAATGAGGTCAGGTAAATAGACCAGAACAAGCCCTACCTGGTGAGCTGCTCCACTATACGGACGCCTCTCCCCTGCCGACGTGAGCAGCTCGGACTCAGCCTAAACCTAAGTCATGGTTCTCCCTGAGTAAATAGGTAACCTCCCAGACAACACCAGCAACAACATCACAGCCAACACCAGCCCCCTCTACCACAGTAGCAGAGGGGGGTCCGCTCCAGCTTGTACAATCCACAACGTCCTCCAGGTCCAGGTATGGCTGGTTGATGTCCTCCTCCTGCATGGCCGACTCCGGCCACAGCTCGTCCTCCCCTCACGGCGGGGACACGAGCAGGTCCCGCCAGCACCCTGAGCTGCTCCCCGACCTCCTCCTCCTGCCACAAGCCCTCCTACTCCTGTCCCTACACAGCCGACACAGCCCCCCGCCTGCTACGGCGTCCCTGTCCGTCTGTGCCGCCGCCTACGTTGGCCATATGGCCGTAGGAGTGGTGGAGATGTTCAGGGGAGGGAGTATAGGAGAGGAGGGGCGGCAGGGGGTAGAGCCACTACAGCAGCAGCAGCAGTAACAGCAGAAGCAGCAGCAGCAGTAACAGCAGTAGTGAGTAGTATACGCAGCAGCAGCAGCAGCAGCAGTGGAGACGACGTGATAGCGTCTGCTGCTGCCGTTACTATGGACCAGCAGCAGACGCGGCGTCTACACGCCCTCCTGCTGCCCTGCCCAGTCCATGCTGCTGTAGTATTAGGCTGCCTCCAACTTTCACTATCGACCTCCAATACTAGCATCACCACAGACAAGCACAGCCCGACAGCTCTCCCCGTGCTGCCGCCGCCGACAGCCGTCTTCCCCGGTCCCCAGTCGGCCTCCGCCCCTTCCTCTAAGCCTGTCGTAGCAGCAGCAGCAAGATCCTTATAATATGGCTACATAATATTACCTCCACACACCTCCAGCTCTTGTTCTGCAATGCCCTGCCCACGTCTCTCTAACGCCTGGCTTCCTCCTCTCCATTCTACACCTAAGCCCCTGTGGAGTAGAATGCAGCTCCATTGGTGGAGCATTCAAAAAGGCAATTGCTCCTAAACCTGCAGCCATTGCGTTCAGCTGCATTCCACCAGCATAGTTCACACCTACATGTAATGTGTTTCTGTTATGTACATCAGGTACTATGTTGTGTGTGGTGTATGGACGTGTTGTAGCTGGGGTATTGTGGTTGGAGATGTGGTGGTTGGGGTGTGGTGGTTGGGGGTGTGGTGGTTGGGGTGTGGTGGTTGGGGTGTGGTGGT
This sequence comes from Acholoe squamosa, assembly GCA_949317995.1. Taxonomy (NCBI): domain Eukaryota; kingdom Metazoa; phylum Annelida; class Polychaeta; order Phyllodocida; family Polynoidae; genus Acholoe; species Acholoe squamosa. The sequence continues at coordinate 15,924,503 of OX439042.1, forward strand.
TGGTTGAGTGTGGTGGTGGTTGGGATGTGGTGGTTGGGGTGTGGTGGTTGTGGCTGTGGTGGTTAGGGGTGTGGTGGTGTGGGTTGGGTGGTTGGGGTGTGGTGGTTGGGGTGTGATGGTGGTTGGGGTGTAGTGGTTGGGGTGTGGTGGCGGTAGGGGTGTGGTGGTTGGGGTGTGGTGGTGGTTGGAATGTGTTGGTTGAGGTGTGGTGGTTGGGGGTGTGGGTGGTTGGGGGTGTGGTGGTTGGGGTGTGGTGGTGGTTGGGATGTGGTGGTTGGGGTGTGGTGGTTGGGGGTGTGGGTGGTTGGGGGTGTGGTGGTTGGGAGTGTTGTGGTTGGGGGTGTGGTGGTTGGGGTGTGGTGGTTGTGTGGGGTGGTTGAGGTGTGGTGGTTGGGGGTGGGGTGGTTGGGGGTGTGGTGGTGGTTAGGGTGTGATGGTTGGGGGGTATGACGGTGGCTGGGGTGTGGTGGTTGGGGTGTGGTGGTTAGGGGTGTGGTGGTTGGGGGTTTGGTGATTGGGGTGTGGTAGTTTTACAGATTTCGATACCTCTGTCCCCTGACCGTATTTGAGCCTCGAGCTGATATGAATACTGTTTCAATGCTTAGACCAGTGGTTCAACTGCTGTGATGGAGCGACATTTTGCTAATCCGACCAATTTTTTCCATACTACTCTACTAATATGAATAGTCGGATTAGCGAAAATTCGCACATCCAATGGCAGTGGAACGGACCAACACTTAAGATTTATTTCAATACACCTGTGATATACACCAGGCCCTATTCAAGACTAGGCCCAGCCGGTCAATACAGCTAGTGGCTAAGGGTGCGATGTCTGGCTATGTGCTGGAGTGGGATAGGTGCACGTGGATGAGGTATGGTTGAAGGTCAGCAGGCAGACAGACCACCACTGTTGGTGGTGGCGCTAGAAGCCCCTGTCTGTGTCCAGATTTTGATGGACGGCTGGTTGGGAGCTGTTTCCTCCTGTCCATGTTTTATGACCTGCTGCTGCTGGATGTGGCTGTAAGACGTGTCAGGGGATGGCAGGATACGGCACCCCGCCATATGAACCTCATGCACTACTTGGCACCACCTCCACCATCACCCAACTCTAAGAGCACCACTTCCTGTATAGCTATCTAAGTACCTTGCATATTAGGCGTACTGTGCCTTATAGGATCAGCCAAAGTTAGGGCTGCGTCTTATATGTGAGGGTTTTAAACTATAGATCAGTAACCCCCAGTACATTGTTTTACTGCGCTTTATAGGGTGTTCCAGAACTCGTTCAGGTTGCGTCTTACATGCGAAGTGGGCAGTTGTGGTCACACTGCCAATTACGTGAATGAATTTTATATAAATGTTGGTGCTAATCTGACAGCAGAGATACCACTGCCAGATGCAGGGAGTTTGGATTTGATTCGCCAATTGATGTCACTCAACCAGATCCCAGATGCTAATGAATTGGAATTTGTACCCGCTAATATCTTAAATTGTACATTATTTATTAAGAGTATCAACACTGGTAAGTCTGCTAGCATTAAAGATGTGCGGTCGGTGGTATTGGATGACATCATGCTCTACAAGCAGCAATTATTGTATGATACTATTAAGCATTCTATTACTGAGGCTGAAGTTAAGTCCGTCTTTAAGAGGGCCAATGCAATCCCCCTTCCTAAATCTGAGAATTTACTTAATATTTCCAACTGGCGCCCAGTTAGTCAATTAAATCTTATATCGAAATTAATTGAAAAAACAAAACATGCCCAGATTCTCGAACACTTGAGTCGGTCCACATCCAATGCTATCGACCAATTAACGCATGACTTGTTTGAAAGCTATAATAGGGGGGTGCTTGGCCGTGGTCTACCTCGATCTGAGGAAGGCTTTTGTTTCGGTCGATCACTCCCTCTTATTAGATGAAGTACGGAAATTGTGTTCGTCCCCTGGAAGTATGGACTGGTTGGGTTCCTATCTTGGTCAGAGAACCCAATGTACTACAGCCAATGGCATCACATCTGGAGATCTACCTGTAATGTGTGGTGTGCCCCAAGGGTTGGTCTTGGGGCCGTTATTGTTTATTATTTATATTAATAGTGTAACAACTGTGATAGAAAAATGTAAGTTTTGCCTCTATGCAGATGATCTTGCTATATATATTAGTGGTAATAACCCAGATGCCATACTATGAGACCTTCAACATGACTTGAATAATGTGTACACCTGGTGTTGTATGTATAAATTAACTGTAAACAAGGATAAAACCCACTTGTTATGGTGTGCTTCGAGTCTATTATATAACAGGCTGGGTCTCAGTGAATGCTCCATCAGCCACAGTGGTACTTTGCTGAAGGTAGTAGAGTCGTTCAACTATCTTGGTGTCATTGTTGATAAATACATGAATTTTAAGGAACATATGGAAAGAGTGATAGGTAATTTTCAATCTAAAAGTTATCAACTCAGGCGAATATGCCCTTTTATTGATACTGAATAATCAGTTAAGTTGTACAAACAGATGGTATTGCCTGCAATCAAACACGCCAGTTTCATGCATGACTGTGGCCCAAACCACCTGGTAAAAAAGCTTCAAACTATGCAAAATCACTGTCTGGGTCAATGTTACCCAATATTTGTCTATGAATTGCATATGAGAGCCAAGTGCAAATTAATACAAGTTAGGCATGATAGAAGCCTCCCAGCCATCAGATTTGATGTCTATCACGAGCATGCTAAAGCTAGAGTCCCTGTGCGCCTGTTAAGTCGTGACTCTAAAATACAACTGAATGTGAACCGTTCTTCTTGTCTTGTATATGATAATCCTTCAGCCTATGCGGTTCTGTTAGAAAATATGGATGCTAATGACCTACGATCTAATACCACATCAGTCAATGGATCCTATATGGATCTCCTGGTATATCCATGGTAGGATTTGTCTGACCGTGGCGAGTGCCCTATTGATGCACCATGCCTACAAAAGAGAAAAGATCATTAACGCACTCCCCTGACTTTAATGGTTGAATTGTATATATATACAAACTGTATATACAATATTCAAACTGCATATACTATATACAAACTGTATATACTATATACAAACTGTATATAGTATATACAAACTGTATATACTATATACAAACTGTATATACTATATACTAACTGTATATACTATATACAAACTGTATATAGTATATACAAACTGTATATACTATATACTAACTGTATATACTATATACAAACTGTATATACTATATACAAACTGTATATACTATATACAAACTGTATATAGTATATACAGTTTGTATATACTATATACAAACTGTATATACTATATACAAACTGTATATACGATATACTAACTGTATATACTATATACAAACTGTATATACTATATACAAACTGTATATACTATATACTAACTGTATATACTATATACAAACTGTATATACTATATACAAACTGTATATACTATATACAAAATGTATATACTACATACAAACATGGGCATCACACTATCAATACTCCACTATGACTATGTAACATCAAACATGGTCATGTATAGGTAGAGCTGCACGCATAATCTGCAAGCTAATACTAGCAACTATCGCCATAGCATAAGTATAGCCACACTTTCTATAATACTATTACATTTTAATAGCACCCCGATCGAGACTTACTCGCCCTTGCAGTCCCTTGCGATACATTCTTTTAATTCCAAACATATTCTCCCATTGATCATAATCCATACTACATTTTCCTTTTTCGGAAAGCAAAGTGTACATATGACATCAACTCGGTTCCCATCACCTTCTATATGATTCCGCACAGGTTGTGACATATTCCGACCAGATTGTCACCAGGCTGTCTCTGACCCCCAGCAGCACCCGGCAGTACCCGGGGAGATGGGGATCAATATGTAACACATATGATATCTGTATGACATGTGGTGTGATGTATCGGGATGGCACGCCTGGAATATCATCAAGGGTATAGGATGCAATGCTATATTACCAACTCAGACGGTCCAAACTGAATTTTTAGCATCTGTTGTGCATGCTGTGGCATTATATACATAATAATGGCGGATTTTATGTGAATTCATTTCAAATTGTGCAATTGGAATGACGCTTAAGGTGGGCACCATTCCTATGACTATATTAGGGTCCTCTGCTACGCTACCAATAACACCAAGCTTGCAGTGGTGCAATTCTATAGGCAATTGTGTGATTTTAGTAGCTTTTGGTGGGTTACTCATTGTAGTTTAGAATACAACACTCGCCTTGCAGGTGTAATATTCGTGTTGTTATAACCCCCCTAGAGACGAGCCTGCATGGAGAATATAATACATGCCCGATGCTTGCATTTTGTCAGAGAGGTGCAATAGAAAAAGCAATTTTGAAGCAACAATTCATTTTTTCCCTCGTCCCATTCGATTACTCCCATCTTGGCATACATGTGTGTAGGACTATTAGAGAATGGTGTGGCCCTTTTTGGTTGACGGTTATGGATTAATATGCAAATATGTACATAAAACTAAACAGAGAATCACTCGGTGCAGAAAGGAGCCCCCTTCCTGTGACATAAAAAAAGGCTGTAAAAGATGTTGGCCTATATTGGATATGCACTAGTGTCGGGATTTACAGGCACATACACTGAATATTCAAAGACCTAAATTGGGAGGAATCTATTGACATCAAGTTGGTGTACTAAGGGTAAGTATCTATAAATAACAGGGTTATGTGTGACAGTAAGGAATGATAACATGGCAGACTGAAAATGTTAAGAGATGTACAGTATAAGGTGGACTGGATGATGTTGCTCCTCTGGGAAAAGGCAGTACTGGCTTAGAAGTGCCTCATCTGCAGAACTGGCTTTCCATAACTTTTCACTTGTGTTGCTCACAAGTGGTCATGCTAGTATGGTGCTAGGAAAGGGTGATTTGAGTAGGTACCTAGCTGGTAGAAGTCAGTTAGTTTTTAAACAAGGCAGGTGACTTTTCAAACTAATATGGCCAGTGCAAGTTGAATATTAAAGCAGAGCATGACTTATTTTGAAAAGAGGGCCCCTACTGACATCACTATTTACCATAGGAGCAACACCCTCCTGGAATAGGAGTAGAGGTATGAGGAATAATGGCTAGGTGATGTAGATGGCATGTACAGGAGCAGCGATGGAGTCTAGGGAGAACATGTCAGATGCCAATGACCGGAGAAGAGGTGTGAAGAGTACAGGGAAGGATTTTGCTCTCTCATGAAGAGAGAATTACAGAAAGTAAGTTAGGAAATGTGAGATACTGCTAGACAAACTGCCCCTACAAAAGGACATAGTATGTCAAAGGTAGAATTGGCTAACTAATGAATAGTCCAGCCTATAAAGCATATGGATTAGGAGATGTAGAAGATAAAAAAGGGACAATGAAATACTGCATGGGCAGATGATACCATGGCATTTATGTGTGGAGAGATTCTGTTCCTCTTCAGTCCCCCTATCTGCCCCCTTCCCTCCTCCACCACCAACCCCTATCTGACCTACACCATACCCACCCAGAAGCACCCTGTGGTAATGGCCACCAATGTCCAGCTTATTTAGATTGGCCCTAAATTGGTCCAAATTGACCATCTGGTAACCAATTGTGGCATGCGTTATAGCTTACTCCATATACTACCCCCATGGTCCTACAGGCCATAAGTTCATGGGTGGCTCCTGGTCCCACAGGGATGATCCCCACATGACCATTATGTAGCAGTAGAACAATTAAATTTAGTATGAGTAGGGTATATGGATGGCCACACATAGTTGGCATCTTGTGTACTGATCGTATTGCACACTTGAGGAAAGCTTTAACTCTGCAAAGTCTGACACATTAATACGGGTTTATGTTCTATGGCCATGTTGATGCACCAGTGCATTAACATGATGCACTGGAGTGTACTCTCCAATATTGCATTTGCGCATCTCTGTGCTCATTAGGACTGTATCAAGCCCAGGTTTGGCATGATGCATGGCTGCAGCACTGGCGAGGTACTACCAAGAGCAGAATGCATTAAGGTTCTATGCAGCTCTTACTGGGTTAAGCATTATACAGAGTGAAGCATTCGGATACATATCTCTACTGACATGATGTACTTAGGTGCAGTACTACATGTATTATCATACATTGCTGGGACTATAATTGTTAATGATTGATAGGAACCCTAAGATATACTAATGGTCAATTTCCAAAGGGGTCAGGAAAAGTTCATACCAATGTAATGCACACATGCAAGGCTGTCCTATGGAATACATGGACGATTACTTCAGGTAAGAAAAATGCTTATTTCTGAAGACTTCTGTTACCTAAAATATGTCTGGCACTTACCTGATGGTCTATATGTGAGATAGACCTTCAGTACAATCAAGGAAAGGAGGAATTATCGATGGTTCAGTAATATGTTAGTTCATGTTGCAGTCACAGTGTGTTAGCAAAAGTGACATTAGCGATGCCAAAGACTTATAGAAGCCGTTCTGCACCAGATTCTTAGTCAGCAATTATCTTCTTTTTTCAGTTTATTTGCCACCTCTACATTGTTGCATAATATAAATGTAGAACATGTAAGTTTTGATACAATATCAGGTCAATCGTGGCAACATAAGGAAAAGATACATTGATGCGCTATAAATGCTATGATTTAAGTGTTAAGACGAAGTTTGTTTTCTACTTGTTTTGACATTGGCAATCAAGAGAAGACACTTTTGTGGGCTTCCCACTTCCTTAAATCCTCCGTATTTCCTTACAGCCCTTCCACAAACTAACTGATGACATTTATTTCCTTTTCGGCTTCTTCCTTTCATGGCTGTGTTTCAAATCTGAGATGGAGATACCTTCAGGTGAAATGGCAAGTTGAGAGGGGGTTTAGATTTTCAAGGAAGTGTGATGTGAGTGAACATGACATTGTATTTCCCTATTTCTCACTAGTTGGAAGTACATATATACCATGGATTAAGGCTATGACAACAGTTCGATGACCTCCGCCTTAAACTCAGCACGTCTTCTCTGCTCCCCTCAAGCCCCTTTACCATCTCGCTGTATGTCCTCTCTCCTTTTCGCTCTCCCTTTCCCTCCCTCGCTCCAGCTCATGTCACTGTCAGGCAACCCTTCCCTCTGCCCCCCACCAACATCTCTCTCCCCTCCCCCTCTCTGTCTCTGTCTGTCTGTCTCTCTCTCTCTCTCTCTCTCTCTCTATCTCTCTCTCTCTCTCTTTCTCTCTTTCTTTCTTTCTTTCTTTCTTTCTTTCTTTCTTTCCTTTTTTCTTTCTTTCTTTCTGTCGTTCTTTCTTTTTCTTGGTTGCTTTCTTTATTGATTATTTCCTCATGCCTGCCTGTCTCTGCCTCTCTCTCTCTCTCTCTCTCTCTCTCTCTCTCTTCTCCCGCTCCCTTACTCTCTCTCTCATCCCTCTCATATCCTTATCAGCACATACGTTTCAATAAGGGGCCCCTTAGTTGTTCAGATGCTTGATTGCTGGTGGCTAATAAAGCCGTAGGTAGGCACCCAGTCTATGAGCAGCTCGGCATTGTTTATTGCTCGGGATGCAGCTCATCTCGCCTACATGACACCAATCACCACACACAGAATGGACTCCACCTATAGTCCTTTAACCCTAGGACGATAATGCATCAGTGCATTATGGCCATTGGTCGTCGTGATGCATGAATGCAGCACTAGTGAGTTACTCGCCAGGGCCACATTAATGCATCATGCTGGACCTACAGGGTTGATACACACCCGTAGGGATAGTAGGATGCTCCACTGAAGTACCCAGAAACTTCATTGGTGCATCATGACGACCAATGGGCATGATGCACTTTTGCATCAGCGGCGGTCGAATGGCTAACCGGCTTACTCCCCACCACTGTATTGATAAATCAAAGTGACTTAGGAACATAAACCCGGAGACAAAATGCGGCTGTTAGAGGGCTAGACAAATGATGATATTAGATTAGCCAATCACTACCACCACCAGCCCCCTGCCTACCAGCGTGCAGCAGCCAATGAGCAGATCACGGCATGACCGTGGTCACACCGTGCTATGGGCGAAATGCCGCTCTGGTTATATGCAGTCTACATCTCTGTGGGGTCTTGGTTGGAAGGGTCAGTATGTCACTTGTCGATCTTAAGAAATCACATGTCATTATAATCCTATGTCACCTCTAAGAGCCATGTCCAATATCGAATTTATAAAAACCCAATATGTCATGTCACTTATTTTCCTCTCAGTTCAATAAGACCCATGTATATGTCAAATTTGAGAAAAGGCCTTATCAGCATGTCTACACCCATCTATATGTGTGCCTTATGACCTCTACAATTGCTCCACTATGATGCTTTCCTGAGCTTTGGACTCTGTGGTGCAAGAATGTAGCCCTCGCCATGCATTCATACATCCATGCAACATGGCATCATGACTGTACTGCTACACTCCTGATTACAAGTACTGCTACACTCCTGCAGGGTCAGCATCATGTGCTGTAACATGGCATCATGATTACAAGTACTGCTACACTCCTGCAGGGTCAGCATCATGTGCTGTAACATGGCATCATGATTACAAGTACTGCTACACTCCTGCAGGGTCAGCATCATGTGCTGTAACATGGCATCATGATTACAAGTACTGCTACACTCCTGCAGGGTCAGCATCATGTGCTGTAACATGGCATCATGATTACAAGTACTGCTACACTCCTGCAGGGTCAGCATCATGTGCTGTAACATGGCATCATGGTTGTACTGCTACACTCCTGCAGGGTCAGCATGATGTGCTGTACATGGCATCATGATTGTACTGCTACACTCCTGCAGGGTCAGCATCATGTGCTGTAACATGGCATCATGATTGTACTGCTACACCCTGGCAGGGTCAGCATGAAGTGCTGTAGTTGTTCACCGCATTGAGCTATGTGGTGCATCATGATGACAAATGTACACACTTTAGTGAATTTCTTAAAATAGGCGTTACCCAAAAATAGGTTCTAGGTGTGCCATACATTTATTCCATCAACTAAGGGTGCGCCTTATACACAGGCTACTATGGTGTAGACCCATTGGAAGAGGCTAGTGTCTTATTGAGATTTCTTGCTACAAATAGATCATCATAGTCAAAAAGTGACATTTGTACTGCCATTTTAATGTGCCCTACACACTGAAATGTTATTTTGTAATATTATACTGCCAAACATGCTACACCTTCAGCGATCACTTGACAAATATAAATACCAATCTATCCAAAACATGTCAAATGTATTTGAATCAATTGTTAAGATATTTATAGAAATCTCGCACCATTAGTGCTTAGCGCAAAGAAATGTTGGTGATATGCCGACATTGCGCCAAACACCCACACACTGCATCCAACACCACCTCGTGGGGGCTTCACATATTATGTTGTACTAGTCCAGAGAGACTCGGACTGTAGGTATGACCTACAGTCCGAGTCTATACAGTTAGGTCTATACAAACTTAGGTAGGGCCAGCTCTGGCTGTTAGTCCATGGCGGTAGGCCATCTGCCCCGTTCCGGTTGCACCAGCCCTCAGGGGCTGGTCAGCCGGTATAAGCTGCCCCCCTTGTGTATTATACCAATCCAGATGTAGGTGGAAGGAAGAGAACGTCAGGTCTGGGGAAGTAGCTCAGCGGTAGAGCTTCAGCCTGTAGGTTGGAGGGTCCCGGGTTCGACTCCCGGTTTCTCCAGGACATTTTCCACCGACCTCTACACTGGTGGAGAAACCGAGTTGGTCCTGCCCTGCAAGGGGGGACTACGAGAACTCGGTACCTGGGCTGGTGTGACACAAATGACAATTCAATTTGCTAGTGCTGGGAGGAGACTTGGAAACAGGTGGTTGGGCCCAACTCAGTACTAGTCTCGGGTATCTGGTACCTATAGGGTACTGAACCCTATATTGAATCTGGTAGGGAGGAGTGTAGGGGCCAGCTCTGCCGTAAGGCCAGCAGCCCCGTTTCTGGAGATCCCAGCCCCCAGGGGCTGGCATCTGGTGGTAGCTCCCCCCTACATGTGTGTCATACCAATCCAGGTGTAGGTACCTGGAACGGTATAATACAGATATGCTTCGACCCTGGCAGTACTGTGTACTGGTAGGTCAACTAGGAAGTCAGGAGTGCCTCACACTGCTTGATAAAGCCCAACCGATCTGGTTGGGAGGAATGCTTGGTGCTGGTTGGCCATGGTTGAAGCTGGTTGGGAGGAGTGTAGGGGCCAGCTCTGGCTGTAAGTCCATGTGCTCTGTGCAAGATTAGAGCTTTGCACAGCTCCAATCCTGCGGAATTCTCAAATTGCGCTGCGCTATTGTGATTTGCGCCTGACATGGGCATGTACAGCATAGTGTGAGAAATGCTCACCAGGTGGTGCTGGGAGCAGTGTGGCCATGTACAGCATAATGTGTAAAGCCCCCACCAGGTGGTGCTGGATGCAGTGTGGTCATGTACAGCATAATGTGTGAAGCCCCCACCAGGTGGTGCTGGATGTAGTGTGGCCATGTGCTGCATAATGTGTGAAGCCCTCACCAGGTGGTGCTGGGTGCAGTGTGGTCATGTGCTGCATAATGTGTGAAGCCCCTACCAGGTGGCGCTGGGAGCAGTGTGGCCATGTACAGCATAATGTGTGAAGCCCTCACCAGGTGGTACTGGATGTAGTGTGGTCATGTGCAGCATAATGTGTGAAGCCCCCACCAGGTGGTACTGGATGAAGTGTGGTCATGTGCAGCATAATGTGTGAAGCCCCCACCAGGTGGAGCTGGATGCAATGTGTGGTGAGCAGCTCATATACATTGTACCGTAATCACCCATGTATAACGGGCATCTTGCATATAAGAAGCACCCTGAGAAACCTATTAGCGCATCTAGACACCAAATTTTGAACTTTTAGTACTGTTCTATAATAAAAGAACCTCACCTATTAGACACACCCAGACTTTGGACTTCTTCTATAAGGTGCAGGGAGCCTCTGTTTCATTTATAGTATGCACCTGCCTTATACGAGAGTTTATCGTATATGGTAGCCCCCACCAGGTGGTGCTGGATGCATTGTGGTGAGCAGCTCAGGAGCATGTGGGAGTAGGTGGAGACCAGTCGGGGTACATTAAATCAGCACAGGAAGCCTTTTAAAGCCATTTCCTGCCTCCCCCTCCCACTATAACCACCAGCGACGTGAGCTATGGCTGCTTGGTGCCAGCATGCCAGCCCTAGCTACAGTTTGTGTCTGAGGGTTGGTGAACCCTTCAAAGGCTGCATGGTGCCTACAGGTTCATAATCCTTGAGGCACCATTGCAGCACCGACAGGTCTTACTGGCCAACACCACATTGGAAGATCATAGCAACCCTATAGAACCCAATATTCCTCACAGGATTGACTTGTGCCTCCTTTTGGGTAGATTCACCACGGCAGCATCCTCACATCTTGACAAGCTATGGCTATGATGCATTTATAAATGCATTGTGTAGTCATTTAAAGTGTTAACACTCTCCCTATTGCCCCTTTGAGGACAGCAGTTCATTTCCATTGCATTGCGCAAATAAATTTCTGGTGAGTTACTGCCGAGCCTTACAGCTATGGAGGGTGCATTAAAACAGAATGCTGTTACTCAATAGTTAAGTCACTATTACAGAGTACTACCAGTGGCAGTTTGATTGCGTTGGCCAGATTCTTATTGCCAATGACTGTAGATACAGATATCCACTTCTCCTCTCTAACCAAGATCGGCCTTCTATTAGATTTTCCACTACTGATGCAATGTATATCCTCATGCAAATGGGCAATTCAGCTGGTGATAACAAGCAACTTTAAGCACAAAGCAAGTACGAGGAAGAGAATACCCCAATCAGCAATGGAGCATTGGGCCATGCTTGTCCATGCTTGGCCCAATATAAGCCGACATTGGCACAATATAAGCCGACATTGGCCCAATGTATCCTTGCTACCTGGGACCTTTATCAACACGATTTTCTGCATCTTTCCATATTCCGAGCTCTTTTTCTTTTTAATAAGACCCTCTTAAAACCCATAACATCTATGGCATCTTTCTAACCTATAGAGTAACTTGTTCTAGGCAACCTCCAGGTGCTTAGTGATATGCTATACTTACTGCCTGCTGAGGTTACCAGGCTGTTGGGTAGGGTTCTTGTAAGCTACATATGTTACCCTTATTTTTGGGTAGTGGCTTGGCTGGTGAGGAAATCGTATCACCCACGGCTGGGTTGCCTACCTCGTTACACCAACCCCAAATTGCCAATAACCATTGCATGTGGACGGGAGCAATTTGCTGCTGGAGTCCCTTGGTGAAGGCAGTAAACGTAAGGGCATCTCCACCAACTGGTTTGTCCTTAACCTTTCAAGGGTTACAATGTCCCTGAAACAACACTCCTGGGGAGTGCATCAACACGATGTGGTCAGTATGGTGCATTTATATCTTAATGAAGCCCTGGAGAGTTCCTCGGCCAAGCTGCGTGTATATGCATCGTGGCGACTCAAAAAAGACACAATGCTTTAAAACATCATTCCATTGTAAAGGTCCAGGGCTTACTATAGCTATATTGGGTGGGCGGATATCCCTGTTGGGTCCCCCTCCCCTATCCTCCAGTAACCACAGCCCTAAAACCCTCCTTGTGGTATACCTATCCCCAGGACTCCCATTCTGCCAACTTCTTCCCCATCCAGATACCAACCAATTCCATGCTGCATCCCTGAACCCTGATATAGCACCTGCTGCTAAGGGAGTGGTCATTTTTTAACAATGGTGGGGGGGGGGGGTTGGTGGGTTTTGGGGGGGACAAAAGAATTTGCACCCCTTTTGAGCGAAAAAGCCCGCATGCGACTATAGAATAAAAGGGGGGGACGAAAAAATTTCAGACCCTTCGGACGGGGTGATGGTACAACTTTCGCCGCGCACACGCGGAATTTCACCAACCCCTCTGTTGTTAAAAGATGACCACTCCCTAAGGCTGTATTCCCATGTTGCTGCCATTTTCTTGAGCCCTTGTATAGGAGGGGAATTCTTGACATGAACTGTGCCACCTGCCTCAGCATTCAACACATGTAATTCATACCGTGTTCGTGTACAATGGTACATCACCAAAAGCAAGGTCTTTATAATTGCATACACACTCGTATCTCATTTCTCTATAGTGGGTTAGTGTTAACAAAACGACAGGAAGGTGGAATCATCCCCACATAGAGCCGCGCCTATGCTAAAAGAAATGGAAAATCACTAATCCACCCTCAATACACAGATTTCCATAACTGCCATTTTCTTTTCAGGTCACTCCTGATCTTCCATTCATCCGGTTATGATAAATCTTTAGTACTTAGAACTAATTGTATCTATGCCATATGTACTGCCCATTGACCTATTCATATGAAGAAATGTTCTACAAATCATTGCAGCTCTATTCAGAATCACAGCCTTATATTTCTACTAAATTGGTAACCATTTCCCTTCAGACGCCACAATACATCCCAGCGATATCACTGGCACTACCCTAACCCTATCCTATACCTTCAGAACCCTTGTAATTATTTCCCAGCGAGTACTGGGGGAAATGTGCATGGCCTAACTCATATTTTTTCATAGTATTGACAAATAACTTTACAGCAAAGTGTACAAACCCTTTTTTAATTTGTAAGCAATGTACACGTTTTATCTTAACAACACTGTCAGCCCGCCCCGTGGATATTACAGTAGAGTACTTTTTATTCTGAAGTACAGCTATACTTGTTGTAGGTATAAAAACAATGAACAAAACTGCATTCTGCTGTAGCTATAGCACGGGTATTTATAACCTATTTACAATTGCGCCTGAGAGTGAAACTAGCAATACAAAAACGTGTAGGTTTTATTTTAAGGATCTCGTTTCCTTTTTGGCAAGACCCTCCAATGAGAGGGCACCAAGCTGAACATAAGCAGGCGTTTAGTGGCGTCACCTAACGGGCCTGACACTAACTCGCGGGTCAGCTAACCAGCTAGAATGATGATAGTCTATATTGGGCTGATCATCGACTGATGGCAATATCGTGATAGTGGGCAGCGGGGGAGAGGAGAGATGAAAAAGTGCATCCCTCCTTCTCGTAATGGGACGGGACTTTCAGCCATCAGTACATATCTCCAAGCGAATATATGCTATAGTACATGTATATATATATATATATATATATATATATATATATATATATATATATATATATATATATATATATATATATATATACGCACATAGTCTCTAACGCACAATTGGCATTACGAAGAGATCACATATAGGTCTCAAGTGTTCATGTAGCAGGGATTTTAGTACCACAGATTTTCATTTTGAATCTGAATTCCTCCTTCTAGGATTTACTGATGGGTTAGCCCAAAACTAATAGATAGTAAGGAAATCGCTTTAATGCCTTGTATGATCCTTGTCTACTACGAAGAAGATCTTTACCCCCAGTTTGAGTACCCTGTACAGTGGGTGTCTCATTTCCATATACTACTTACTTCACACTTCGCGCCCCATACACCGCCCCTCCATAGGTTGGTGCGTGCCAAGAGCCGGGACCGCCATGAGCTATGAACGGCCGGGGATTTGGGCCATGGACATTACGTAGGGCAGTAACTGAGACACATGGGTCGGATGAATGCCGGCTCATTTCGTGATCCACTTAGCATCTAGGGGAAATTACAAAAAAAGGGCTAACCGTTGGGTATATAGTTTGCCCTGTAATAAAACGATGTACTTACAAGGGCAGATAGGTCTGGGCATTGCATGATTGGCATCTAAATATCCATTCATGTTCTGGTAGATTGCTCCACTTATCTGCTAATTATGGAGTAGGGATTAATGCGGGTAGTCACAATAATCTATCCACAACACACCAAATGATCATTCATCATTTCATACATTGTTAAGGTTGTTTTTAAGAAGGTACTACTCTTTTGATGTGCTTAATACTGGACATGTATATGGTCATGTTCATCTAAATGGTGCCCATCATTTGTGTTTATGTACTCTTCAAATGGCAATTACCAATTGATTCTCATTGAATCGTGATTCTTGTTTCCAAATACCTATCTGTTTTTAAAGTTATATTAGGCTATTATTATATACAAGAAAGTACATGCCCTAATATGGCTTTGGGGCATTGCCCTCCCTCCTCCAGGGCCTCAAATCCATAATAAAAATTCTTCCTATGAATGCCCATTAATCTCTACTTCCTAACTCCATATACATCTTAATGCCTACATAAAATGAGAAAGTTGGGAAACAGAACTAGCAATGCATTTAGCCCTCTGAGGAGAACATTATTATGTCTCGAGGTTCATATATTAGTGCACGTTTATTTTATTCTCATTGTGCACAATCATATACCAACTTTATACCATGGTTATCACACTGTTGAACGATTTTACGGTGCCGAGAGCGGATAATGAAGTTTGAATAGTACACGCTAAATGAACCCATGTTGACACATGGAAATGACAGCAGGTTGACATGAACACATTTATTGCGAAAATAAAAGAACTATAGCAATAGGAGCTTAATGTGTATAGAGGATGAATCTAGACATTAAATTCTATCACCTACCTCTTAATTTGCAATGATTTGATATGTATATTTAACAGGATCGATGAAATCGAATCGAGCGAAATTTGCGCCATCGTGTTGACTGCATTGTAGACGGCTTGTTTATAGAGGCGAGACACAAGTTGTTATGTTGGCCTATGGTCTGAAGCCATTCCGTACGGTGTGTACGCTGCTTGTCAGCGGTTCTACTATGAAAATGCCACTGGGACACACGTCAACACAACACTTTGTATCCAGGCAGTCTTGTCAACTCGCCGAGAAACCAATATGGCGGAAGACGGGTCATGTCGACTCGCAACAAATAACATTGATTTTCATGGCTTTATAAGGTAAATATATTTAGTTTAATGGTGGAAACCATGGTATAAATGCCATAGATAACAAATAGAGGTTCACTCGGTGATTCTATCGGCTAGATAAGAATGCACTCGGCCTATGGCCTTGTGCTTCTTATCTGCTGATAGAATCACCTTATGAACCTCTATTTGTTATTTATGCCCATACTAATGAACTGTATATGATACATGTGTGCATAGTCCTAATAATTGAATGGTTATCAACTGCAGGATTGCCATGATGCATGAATGCAACACTGACGAGAAAATAGTATAAAAAATATCCATTGCTGCCCTTGAAAGATTTAAGCATCTATAGTGGCCCATAACCAGTCCAGACGGAAGGATAGGAATGAAAGCAGTTGATTGATGATGGTCCTGGTTGATGTCTCCTTTGGTGACACTTTATGTCTAACAGAGCCTGGTACAGCAGGGTATCTGCTTCTAACGCCTGGAGTAGCTTTGTAGAAGGCTCTATGTCTATGTCTTAGTGGTAAAGTAAGTGCACACACTCCCCTTGTGTACCTCATTGCTCCTATAGAGGCTATCTACTTTATTGCTTAGTAAGCATGCTTTGACCTTAGGATGGTGCTGTCTGTAATGATGTGGTTGGTACAGCAGTTGAGTTAATACTGGTATCATGTACATATGATATAGGCTACGATATGAACAGTAAGTAACGCTCAAATGTAATATATTGTTCACCTATCAACTGAACTATATATAAACAGCTATTCTCAAACACTGAGGGTCTGGAGGCCATTTCTTAACACACTACGACTGTTGTCCTTTAAATCATAGTGAAAACCTAACAATTTGGCCATAATAGCACCATGAACTAGTAGTCCCTAATGCATAGCTGCTAATCGTAGTGAGCAGTCGTAGAGCAGTGCCTACTATAGCCTGGCTTATACTTGGCATTGTTTTAAATCATAGTGGCTGCGTGTAGTCGTAGTACATTGAGAAATGGCCTCCTGGCCTCGTTGCCTTTAGCTGTTTGTGGGAATTCACACACTATGTGAAAGTGTTAAGCCTTGGGTACCGCATCCTCATCCAGTAGGATATAGGGACATCAGGCCTGCTCTCTATTTATCCCACCGCCTAATTCGGCTGCTAGTATAATGGAACTTCCACCTACAAAGACCTCATGGCTAACCCTTTAAAACCATTTACAATACATAAGACAGGTTGTCAATTGGTCGCCATGATGCATGACTGCAGCCCTTTAAAGTAGCTCATCAGCGTTGCATCCCTACGGAGTTCAATCGCTCCTGATGCTCCAATGCAATGCTGGCGAGTAAACTTTCCAAAACTGCATTTGTGCATTATGACAACCAAAGACCATGATATCCTGGGGATATCACATGATCCTTAAGGATTAAGATATGGGTAGTGTAGCATAACATTATATACCCCATTGCGCCCCCTGTCCTAATGTAACCATCAGCGATCAATATGTAACATCAGTATGTAGAAAGCCTGGTATCACCCCCTTGGTGATAACATCACTGTTGATAGGGTGATTAGGTGGGGGAGTTGATGTGATGTAGATGGGAATGATAGTATGAACCTATAGTAACCCTTCAGGGGAAATATGAAACCCATATTAACCCTTCAGGGAAATATGGAACCCATATTAACCCTTCATGGGAAACATGGGACATTAACTCCTTGAGTGCTGCATGATGCCTAATTTTATGTATTCAGTGTTGCCATAATGCACTAATGTAATGGTAATAAATGCCTAATACAGCTCTTAAGTTTAAGCACCATTTGCTTTAATAATGTTGTTGCATGAATGTACCCCTGATGAGGAACTGGCCTGTACCATTCGGGTCAATTGTACACATGTAAGAATACAGAATACAGTTTGGTGTGCATTTTGATGACATACATGCAAAACAAATCTTAGCAAAAAATACCCTGCATTTACACCGGATATTGGATCAAGAATCATTCCCTTTAACTCTTTAAGAGGCACTGAGTGATCAATGGCAGCATGCCCCTTTGTTTCTGTGATGCATGGATGCAACCATGGTAAGTCTGCTCACCCAAGTTACATTCATGCATCAGGTCAACCCTGCATTATATGCTTGATACACATTTGCAGCACCATCGTGTAACTCCTAATGAAGCTGCTTTGGTGTATCATGACCCAACAAAAGAGCATAAACCTCATTGCATCATGTTGTAAATAAAGGGTTAACAGCTGGACAGGGACTCAGAGTAGGACCTATTGCCCACAGTGATCAATGTGAGGATATCATTCCTATCATGTAGCTGCCATCTGGATTCCTGCATGGCATAGCTGGGGTCAGCAGGCAGGTTTATGGGTACAGACCTAATCCTGTCCCAGACCCCTCCACATGGAGACACCCTGGAGGCCCTTTGTGGGTGGAATACATATAGGGGTGGGAGGTAGAGATAAGGCATGTAGTGGAACATGTATCGATTCGCATGTTGATATGGCACGCCCTCACATGTCCCTTTACACTATGGCATTTCCCATACCCCTACACACACCCCTTCCCACACCCACACACACCACTACCACCGCCACCATAGAAACTAACTTAGCCCCTACACGCCGCACGCTGACCCTTTCTGTGATGTCCTCCCATGTGCCTGTGTCATGGGACTGTACTTTCCCCTGCCTTGATCCCTATGTAAATCTCTACCCTGGCCTTTACAGGGAGATCGGTGGTTCTATTCTGATCACCCCACCACCATCAAATGGCTATAAATGCTGTGGTGGATATTGCATGGCCATCCCCAAACTTTTGCTACGCTACTAGAGTTGAGTGAGTGAGTGAGTAATAGATGTTTAACGCCATTTCGACAGCTAAGGTCATATTCATGGCGACAACTACATTACACAATTTCACAGAGGAATGTGTCAGTACCCACGCATATTTGCACCACACACCCTGAGGGGATAGGAAAGATGAGAAATAGTCCCTTTTAAGTGGGCTAGGGAAGCCCGCTACTAGAGTTGAGTCTACATTCTAAATTGATGGTGGTATATATATATATATATATATATATATATATATATATATATATATATATAGTGTTAGCAATGTCCTCTGGAGGTTAATTCAAACCAGTGCTAATTTACCACTGTTTTGAATTAACCTCCTGAATTATGCCCACCATCTATAGTAACCGTGTTTGGTGTGGATGCGTGCCCTCCAGTAACGTATATATGGCATATCAATGTACAAGATTTGACATGTGTAAAGAGTGTATATAATCTGTATAACGTATTTAGTAAGTAAATACTTTATGTGCTACGTGCATAATGTGTAAATTACGAGCAGTAATCATGGTTAATGTGTAACATGTAAAACGTGTGTAACGTGTGTAAAATGTGAAAAATGCACGTGTACACACACCTCAGCACGTATTTAGTGCACAAATACCCCCTACTGCTACACGTGTGTAATGTGTGTGACGTGTATAATGTGTGTAACGTGTATAATTTGTGTAAAGTGTATAGTGTGTGTAACGTGTATAATGTGTGTAAAGTTTATAATGTGTGTGACGTGTATAATGTGTGTAAAATGTGTAACGTACATAGTATACGTGTACGCACACACAGCACGTGTTTATAGTATGCACATGCCTCCCCCCTCCCCTACTCACACCTCCCGACCTTTACCTCCACCCAAAAGGTGTCATGACTCCGCTCTTAAATAGGACCAAAATGTCAACGACCCAGGAAAAAACACAGAAACACGTGAATAAAAAGTATTTGAGTCAGCAAACTGGGGCAGTGGGAGTTGTTGTATTGTTACCTGGCATTAGGAGACATTGACTGATCCCCTGCATGTTGCAATAGTACAAGAGGCTATGGGGGTGTAATTTTAATCATCAGAGGATTTGAATGTGTATATCATATCTGGATGTAATACATGTATTGGTGTCTCTGGTCAAAGGGAAAACCATCGGCTGACTGTGGAAGGAGAGTCCAAGCTTGATTATTTCAAGGCTAGAATATGAGTCCAACGTCCAGGCTGCCGCCTTATGTAGTTCTCTGTCTCTCTGTCTCTCCCTCTCTCTTTTTCTCCCTCTATGTCTGTCTCTGTCTCTCTATTTTCTCCTCTCTCTCTCTCTCTCTCTCTCTTATTCTGTCTGTCTGTCTGTCTCTCTCTCTCTCTCTCTCTCTCCCTCTCTCTCTCTCTCTCTCTCTCTCTCTCTCTCTCTCTCTCTCCCTCTCTCTCATTCTCCCTCGCGTTCTCATTTCCCCTGCATTTATAGACATGGAATCCTTTACGTTCATGATACTTGCAAAACCTGTGACCACATCCCAGCTTTGGATGTAGCTCTCTCCGCCCCTTTGACCGTTAGTTCACACCCGGTCCTGACCGACCAGGGTTTTTGTACGTTTGATGTATGTTTAATGTGGGCTCGGTCAGGCTCTTATTGACACAGAACATCTGTGGTACTACTAGGTGCTGGCCCTTGTGTGTGTATGTATGTTGTGGTGCTAGTAGTAGTAGTAGAGGAGAGTGGAGTTTGCCTGTGGTACATATACCATTCTTTTTAAAGGGTGTGCCTTACACATTTCAATGATTGAGCACTGTGATTTTATATGTGCACTTCTGCATTGAATTAAATGGCTCATAGTAGGATATGTTTATACCAATCTTGATAAGCATGTAAACATAAATAAAGTAAAATGTCTAAACGATGCTTACATGGATATGATACTGTCACCTTTAGATGTGGATACTATTTCAGATAACCTATTGTAAACATGATATTGCGAATAGAAAAAAGGAAATCTATCATAATTATAGCATACATTCATATAAGTTGACACTGTGCTTTGGTAGAAGTTCCATTATACAAATACGCATCTATATCGAAGATGCTGTTTGCTTTCTTTGATACCAATCCCTGATAGGCGTACCGCTAGTGCTTTTTCCTCTACTCCCTGCTATACAAATAGATCGGCAGATAGCGTTTTTCTCGTTTTGGGTTTGTATTACAGAAAGTGTTTTATATATGTCGGGTAGAGAACACCCATGTCTCCAGTGTCGTCAAAGGCCTTATCCTTCGGTAAACACTCCCGGGAACAGCTGCCAAGGCCTCCCAACTCTAAGTTAGCTATGTGAGGGCCTTCTCCAGGTCCATGCCCCTTTATCGCCCTGATGCATCAATAGGCAGTAACTCATCAGAACTGTATAGGTATATCATGCTGACTCTTCACATGAGTGTATCAACTTTGGCATGATGCATAAATGCAACCTCAGTGAGTAACTCACCTGTGTTGCTGCTTTATGGGAATAATGTGTAAACGCACAGTTCAGTACCTAAAGGGTTAGTATAGGTTTGGTGTAGCAGTACAAAAAGGGTTAATATAGGTTTGGTGTAGCAGTACAAAAAGGGTTAGTATAGGTTTGGTGTAGCAGTACAAAAAGGGTTAATATATGTTTGGTGTAGCAGTGCAAAAAGGGTTAATATAGGTTTGGTGTAGCAGTACAAAAGGGTTAGTATAGGTTTGGTGTAGCAGTACAAAAAGGGTTAGTATAGGTTTGGTGTAGCAGTACAAAAAGGGTTAATATAGGTTTGGTGTAGCAGTACAAAAAGGGTTAGTATAGGTTTGGTGTAGCAGTACAAAAAGGGTTAATATAGGTTTGGTGTAGCAGTACAAAAGGGTTAGTATAGGTTTGGTGTAGCAGTATACACAAAAAAAGAACAAAGTCCCAGTTTTATCTGCCCCATTAGAAGGGTGGGTGGTGTATCGATCTGAGGATGCCCTTTCTCTGGTATCCAAGATAGCGCTGCTGGTTTATGTGTGATCAGTGATGGCTTTATGGTGACATAAGGGGAAATGAGACCAGAATCTGATTCTTTATCTCTTACCAGAGATAGCATGTGTACTGGTAGAACACTTAAAAGCATGAACAATGCATGGAATCGGAGTAGGATATTTATGAGAAGATGAATATAATAATCATAACTTTTAAGTAGCGTTTAGTGACATCGACTCACGCATTTGCAATAAAGCATGCTTCATTCCTAGATAATGATGGACATTGCCAGCATTATCATTCTATTCTTAAAGGGTAAGTAGACCTTTTTGAATGGGTAACCGATGGAAACCCTACAGTATACCCTATATCTGATTTGACCAAACTTTGACTGAAGAGAGTTTTAGTTGCCCATAGTTGTAGAAAATACCCACACTGCCGGAAAAACAACTACCATTATCATCAACTTCTACTTCACCTCAACTCACCAAAATATATACTATCTCACTGTCTGGTTGGCATCAGCAGTGTTCAATGTTACCTTTATCCTATCAATTCTCTACTCCAACTATTCTATGTCATTTGAAGTCTATCCGCATGATAAAAATTTATATTGTATGTAAGCTTCAGGATTGTTTTGTATGCCAAGAGTTAGATGTTGAAATAAAGGTTCGGCAGCCACGTAAAATCATGAAAATGATGTGGTGAAGCTGGAACAAAAAAAAAAAGAAAAAAACCTACGTAGATGTGGTTCAGGTAAGTTAAAAGTCAGCAATATCTTTCATTGTAAAACATATGTCAATCAATCACTACTTTTCGTGTTACAATCATGATGACATTTCTTTGACGTATTGTGCTCTCATCTAAATATGTATGAATGTTTTTCTTGGCCGATACAAAGTTTTTACATTAAACCTTGTAGATTCATCTGCGTGAAAAAGAAACAAGTTCCCTGTTACTGTCATGTGCATTAACGCTATAATATAATCTAGCCTGTTGGAAACATAGAAAGGCTGAATTTAGTGAGGGAGATTTGCCAATGTCACATTTTGCATAACGCAATTTACTCCTCACATATTCACATAGGGGCTACTGACAGTAAGCTAGGTGGTTGGGCTTAGTGCTACCATCAGGCTGGTACACATCCACAACTTTTACCATTAATCTACACGTACATTTACATTGAATATACATTATATCATCCACGTGTTTGACAGGCTAAATTCAGAAAACATTTATCTGTACATAAAACTAGCCCTTGTA
Organism: Acholoe squamosa; assembly: GCA_949317995.1. Lineage (NCBI taxonomy): Eukaryota > Metazoa > Annelida > Polychaeta > Phyllodocida > Polynoidae > Acholoe > Acholoe squamosa. Next base: position 15,947,459 of record OX439042.1, read on the forward strand.
AGACCACATACAGCTTCAATTCACTATGACCATAAGTTTTCATGATACATGAATGGATGTATCCCCGGTGAGTAACTCACTTATGTTACATTCATGTATCATACAGCCACTAGGGGGTTGATACTCCATTGAGTCGGTATGATGCACCAATAGATAACTGGTGAGTTACCCACAAGCACTGCATTTCTGCATCATGACAACCAATCAACATAAAGCCTGAGACATTATGCAGGATTAATAATGGAGCAAATGGTGGTTCCATATATTACAATGTGGGTGGGGTATTGAAGAAGCCCCCAGTTATGACTGATTGTTTCACTGACTGATGAAGATGGTACAATGGGAAGGTAATGCCTCTGTAATGGGTTGAGCAGCTCGGAGCCGCTTATAGAGCGCCAACAGCGCCCCCAGGGAGCTGCTCGTGTTGCAGGATGACTGGTGTGAGCTGCTCATCTATCATTTTTGGAGAATATCCTTCTTACTTGTCAAACTAGCCCCAGTCTCTTCACTGTCCTCATCTCATCTCATTTCATCTCACCCCCCCCCCCATTCCTTAGCTGTATGTATATTTCTAGTATTTCATTTTGTATGTATATATAGGACGTTAGCCGTATATCCTAGGTAAGGATAACATCCTAGCATTAACATTTTAGGGGGGTCCTGCCCCCCTTTTATTTCTTTGGAAGGCCCTCAAGGGGTATATTGATGGCAGTCAGTTATCTTTTCTCGTGGTCCATTCCTCTCCCCAAATCCCTTTCATCGATCATATTCCTTCTCACTCCAAGGTCTTTTTCATTTATTCCCTCACCCCAACTACAGCAAGGCCTATCGACATTTTACCTATTTACCACTGTCTACTGTTACCATGATGATCTTAGACTCATCATCACGATATCCTCTCAGATTAGCCTTAATCAAGTATATAGTCATAACTCTCCACTTTAACTTTTTACGTTTACTTCTTCTCGACTCTACCTCAATGCTAGCTGCCCCCCCCCCCACACACACACAGAGACACTGCATCCTGCAAGTAGCATCCATCAATCCCCTGTCGATCATGTCACATCGATTTCACCAGGCTATTGTAGTGTAGTTGGTATCACCTGTACATGCACTTGTGCTGTACGGACTGCGCTACTTGCATGTCTCATTCACAATGTCATATAATCTTAAATTATCATTTACTCTGTTGGGAAATAAGGAGAGCACCACGACTGTATATAGCCCTGTGTGTACCAGCTATATTTAAGGAATATATAAGCAAATGTCCATGACCAGGGAATAATTTTGCATCATATTCACCGAAGTGAGTCTGCCCGTATTCAACGAGGCCTTATTATAGGCCGAGTTGAATACGGGCAGACTCACTGAGGTGAATACGATGCAAAATTATTCACTGGAATGGACATTTGCATTTATGCCATGGCCCTACAGGGTTAATTTGCTGTTTAGATAAAGAAAATCAATGATATTTACTGATTTTGAAGACGTTTCGTCTCGATCTGTTTTTGTCCGCTATGACACCTTGCTCGACGGAAGTAGGTCACGTGATACGGAGCTAGCCGCTACTTTTAGTTTCGATATAAATGTTCCTTGCGCAGGGCAATATCTTCTTTTTTAACATGGCGCTAATACTTAGATATACCTTAAACAATTTATAACATATTATTTAACTAGTTCAATCATTCTTTTTTGCGTAAAACTTCTAATAACCATACCTAAATATGAAACTAATTAGCTCTGTATAAATTTCAAAATGGCGCCGCTGAATATGCGAGGATCGTATTCCACCCCCCCCATTGAATACGGCGTAAGTAGTACTAATCTATAGTGTCGTCAATATTCGCCATGGCATAAATGGTGAATCAAATTACAGCATATTTTGGGGATATTCCTCAGTGCATGTTGTATTAAACATTGTGTCCTTTGTAGGGCCTATTTGTTACCAATGATACACCTATCTGATGTACCTCCGAATTCAGAAAAGCTCCTTGGAGCTTCAGAGACCATCACATTGTCATTTGGTAGCATCCAGGGTGTCCTAACGTTCATATTCTACCATCAAATACTGACTTCCACATACCACCCCATTACAGTCGGGCCATGAGTCCACAGTCTGCATCTATTATTAACCTCCTGCCCTTTCCCGCCTCTCATCCCAAGGCCCCACATCCCAAACCTCAGGGTTCAACCTCCATGCAACACATCCTGTCAGAAGCATAAACGGAGGTATGATACTTTGATGTCAAATGCCTCATTGTCTTGACGATGTCATTGTCTTGACAAAGCTTGAATGTAACACTGGATCAGAAAGGCTACTGTCCAGGGCTGCATAAATTTGCACATCGTGCCTTCCTAAGGGAAATAAAACATGACTTTTCTACAGTCTAAACTTAAGCATTACCCTTCCACCCCACACCCTACCACGGCCAGTATACTGCAAAGCTGAGGGCCCCATCCCCATTCAACAAGTCCACCAAGAAAATACCGCAAAAAAGTGCCCTTTACTAGAAATGAGATTCATGCATTCCACTGTGTTCATTCACCCCCGTGTCTCATGAAAGAACAATAGCCTTAAGAAAAGGAAAAAGAAGACCAAGATGGCGGCATTCTGTGACGAATTCCTGTCCAGCTATACACAGGAAGTGACGTCACCTTCACTAGTCCTCACGATCAATGTACTACCGGTCCCACTGGTTGCAGATAGGAAGGACCCCTGGTGGGAGTTTTTGTCAATCAGGTCATGTGTGAGTCTCTGGCTTCCTGTGTAGGCGGACTTATTAATGTAGACCTTAGCTCAACAAAAAGGCAGAAGAAAAATGTGTCAGTGTTGTCATAATTGATGCCAAAATAAGACACTAAGGGACTGGTGGTGGAATTCGCACAGGCATGCAGAAATTCTTTTCGCACCTCCGTTGGAGTCGGAAATCTTATGTGGGTGCCCTTTGGTGTATTACATAGAAACGGACAAGCATGAGTTTTGGTATGAAGACAGGTAACCGGCATGCTCCTAGAGAGTTGATGCACTCATGAATGGCGAGTTACTCGCCACCGCTATGAGGATTTCAATAATATCATTTCATTAGAACATCCAACTATAACTGTTGTAATAAACTGATGATATTTAGGGAATTACTCTACATAATTAATTGCTGCCAATTCCCTTTCAACGACCGTTTTTTCCAATATTGCACTTCCGCATGTTATACCATTGCTTCGAAAACAACTGGTTATTCACATGGGAAATTCTATTGTTAGAAGAGTCTATGATTGATTCGTTTTTTTTTTTTTTTTATCGGGATGCGACATTTTATTTATTCTGGCAGCCCTGCCACGACCCAATAAGTTTATAAAATCAATTATTCAGTCGTTATAGGTTCTATAGCAGAATAATGGCCGCTCCCATCCCACAATTCACAACGGATCAGCTGGCCAGTAGCTGCCATTTTGGTTTGGCAGTTATCAGCAGTGAAGGGTGATCTTAATGCTGATTGGTTGTGGTATTTACTCCGATAACATAAGACTACTACATGCGCTCAATATGAACCATCTATGGGGGATGTTCACATGATTTATCTCGAGACAGGACAGCTTACAATATTGCTCATGTGAGACTTCAGGACGTATATGATATAACATATTATGTTTTACTAAAGGTTGTTATCACGCACAGTCACAGACTAGTGTGTTAGTGTAGCTGAACTGTGTAGACCGTCTTTTTTGTAACTGAAAAAAAGAATTGTATATAGGGTAACATGAAATATCATTTTCAATGTCTGATTATTCAATTCGCTCAGTGATAATCAAAGACGTGGGACTTTAGAAGCAAATAGGCATGTGAAGCTTAAACCTTAGCTCCCATTGCATGAATATCATAATGTAACCTATACCTGAAAGAACGACTCAGTAGATGAGTTGACTAATTAATGTAGAAAAAGCTGACACTAGACATTAGCACCAGCCTCCCACACGGGACTCGGCCCATAAAATCCAAAACGCCCTAGCCTGGCCCCCAGAGGGCTGCAGTGGGGGCATGCAGTGGGTGGGTGGGTGGGTGGGTGCTGGTGATAGGGGGGTGGGTGGATGTGGGAATGTTGAGGATTTGTTAAATGACTGAGGTATTTTGAATTGGGTTGGAAGGATTGTTATTTTAGTTCACGAAGCGTAAAGGAATTTAGAGAGTTCTAAATGTGTGTAGGTTATGATGGACAGAGAAACCCACCTCTATATTATAATTAAGGCGATAATTTTCGTCTTGCCAAGGGAGCTGAGAGTACATGTAGTATATGGAAATGAATGTGCTTCCTTTACTATAATATGTAAAGCCACAAGTAGGGCATACAGAACGTTGCTTTTGTTGTTGTTATTGTTTTGATGTGTTGTTGTTGTTTTTTTATATATAAAAAAGGCCGCATTAAAAGGTCACATGTTATATATAGAGAGTATGGGTCGACTGTACCCTTAGCGTTTGAAGGAACTATAACTGCAAGCCTCTCAATTATGAAAGCAAAAGAACAAAAAATTGCCCCATTCTAAAATATTTCATATATCCAAATGACAAAAGAGTAACAAGCTAGTGAGCAGGTTGACGAAGACGACACATTTAAGCCCTTAGTTCTAATAGTTGCAATATATGTCGAAGAACATATCGTGAAATGGCGCTAGAAACTGGCATGTGCTGCATCCATGCATCATGCCAGCCCTACTAGGGGGTTAGCATGATGCACCAATGTACCATGTATCAATCACTGGTGCTACATTGGTGCATCATGACGATGAATAGTTAAGGCATCATGCTACCCCTTAAGGGTTAATGACCATATCCCAGATATGAGAGATGCACGGGGTTCACTCAGCCATTGCTGGGACAAAGATAGCACAATGCATTAAGGCTGATGAGCAAATAACACACACTGACCTAGAAACATCAACTCATCTGCTCAGATGAGAAAACAAACACAACACTAACAATTGAATTGAGAGAATTAATCCTTTAAGGGCCGCCTAGTGGTTTAATGCACTGTGCCTTTGGGTTGTGAGATGATGCATAAGTAGAGCCCTTTTCAGTAACCAGCCATGCCTTAATGCACCATGTCAAACCTACAGGATTAGTTCATCCCCGTAAGGTCGGCATGATGAATTAATGCAGTGCTGGCGAGTAGACTCGCCAGCACTGCATTAATGCATCATGCCGACAAAGGAGCATGGACGTCGAGGCCTCCTACAGTCATCAAAGTGTTAAGCTCAGTAATTCATCAGTATTTACAAGGAGGCGTGCAAGGGGTTATTAATCTGCCGTTTCATGTGATGTCTGGTGAGGGGGGAAATAAAGCTCCTTTATTTCTGACGTTTGTTTTAATACTAATTGCCGTTGTTTAATGGTAGGGTTTAATTTAGCCACGCTAGACTGTAGTATCCTATGGTGGAAGATATCTTGAAACATTAAAAAACATTCTTTATTTCCTAAATTAGCTACACTGTTCCCTGAATCCTGATCATTTCCTGTCTCCCTGCAACTAGAATTTACAAAATGATATTGTCGTTTCTAACATTTGAAAAGCCATTGAAACATGACATGCTTGTTTGGGCTGTGGTTATTTGTGAATTTAGCACTTTTTGTTAGCGCAATTATTCCCAACCTTCATTTGTCTATATTGGTTTTGCTTCCGTCCTTATGAATGGATCTTAGAGAATTCTCTCTAATAGAAGGAACAACACAAGAGTTCTGAAATGCTTTGTAATTTTTCTTCTTATTTTCTTTTCATCTTTTATGTTTAGTTTTCTGTTTGTTTGTTGTTGTTTTTTGTGGGTTTTTTTGTCGTTGTGTTAGTGCGATAGAAAATTTCTGCAAACCATAGCAATTTGTCCGTTCTGTTGTAGTCGATAATGGATGAGCCATTTGCCTGCAGCCCATTGACCAGTGACCTAATTAAGGTGAGCTGCTCGCTCAGACACAGATCCCTCTGTCTGATAGACATTATCATAATTACACATGATGTTCTCCTCCCCTGATTAGAATAACGATTGAGATTTAGCGGTTAATTTCACCCAGTGTCACTCTCGGACTGCTACAGTTTGGGACAACTGATACAAAAATAATATTCATCTTTAAGGAAAACTAGAAACATGCCAAGAAATCTGATTCAAAAGTATGAGCTACAGACAAAAAAAAAGAAGTGGTCTTGAGAAAAAGCAAACTCACCAAATGTTGTGTGTCCACCATGCAGGATCTTATGAGAAAATTATTTTTGACTGTGTAGTTGAGGGTGGGTAGTGCAGGCATAGTATGGGGGGGGGGCAAATTGGTCTCTCCCTGAGGCCCCTCAGGAGTCAGTAATGCCTGAGGCTACTAGAACTCATGATTACATCCAGACCAAGATAACGTTAATAATGGCCAGAATGGGGTAGGCAAGAACTAGGACTGGGGCGTATTCAAGAGCGCTGAAATTTCCTTTTTTTAATTTTCAACAACTATTTGCTTGAGTTTAATAAAAAAAAAATATTGCTAAATTACATGTGTCTGTTTCTCATGCTATATATGCTTGTCGAAAAGCCTTTATTTGACATAATTATCTACACAGTAATATATAACGCAAACTGTTTCATCCCTGGAATCCTGTATTCACATACAGTTATGTTTTCCAATTAATCCTAAATAAAGCTGCCCTCTATTTTTCAAAGTAACTATTAGAAAATCTTTTCCAAACATAGATTTAGCTGCTTTATCCACAAACTCTGCATACCCCTGGCCCCATGACCTTTCCGGTACACTATTGACCACTGCAGTGTAAAGTGACAAAAGGGCCTGACTCACATCACAATCAACCCCTTAATTCATCCCCTCCCTCCCAACCACGCCCCACCACCCCCTCACCCACCACCCTGATCCCTGCACCCCTCTATAACCCTGTTTGATTCTAAACCCCTGTCATGCCATCAAAGGGATGCCATCACAGGAGGGGGAGTGCATTTTATGGTATCTCCTGATGCAGTGATATGTCAACACTATAAACTATTGACTTTATGTTATCCAACGGCACTGCATGATAATGTATAGTTGATTTGTAATCATCATGCTGACCTTTTAGTGCATCATGCTGATACCTTGAGAGTGCATCAATCCAGTATCAATTAATGTAAAATAAGTGAGTTACCCACCTACGATGCATTCATGCATCATGACAGTATAAGGTTACAATGCTGTGCATGTATAACCAAGCCTGGTGACCTCCTGGCCCTTATCCCCTCAGTATGCTGCCCATGCCAATGGTCATCACCACCTTAATGTACATTCCCCTTCAGCCCTACCCTTCACGTGAAGCCGCGTTCGATAGCATCTAAGTCCACGTCTCCATGGCTTTTAGCCTTCAAACTGAATCCTAAGTCTGATCGGTAAGGGCGCCATCCCTAGGCACCAGCCTTTGTTCTTCGACCCTCGGTTTTAGTGGGGATATTATCAAAGACACCCTTATCTAGCATCAAACAGTCTCTTCTGGTAGAGGGGACCGAGAGGTGTAAATATATGCACGGCTGCGAAGGGCCTTTGGCTTGTACAAGGGGCCGGGTATCTGTGTAAAGGGCCTTGGTGATTAGTAAGATAGGGTGTGGGGGAAAAAGACCATAAAACCTTCATGTCTTACATCAATGCTGCTGATAAAATCACGTGATTGATAACCGCCAGATAATTGGCTCGTGGTCGCCCCAAGTCTGATGACGTCATTTGACAGGGTAAATCGCAGTCCCATTAAGGATCTTGTTATTACTGGTTCGATGCCTAACATTTGGGTTTTTCTTTTTCCCAACGAAAAAGGGGTACTAATAACAAGGCTATGGCACCCCGTTATGTTTTGTACTTTATAGGGACATTATTTTAGGCAGCACAAATGCAGTCCCAGTGGCCAGTTTTAATAGGCGTATTGCAAAAAATAGTTTTAATGATCATTCTGAGAAACCGAAATGTAGTGATCTACTATATCATACTGTATTTCATAGTAAATCCCTATCTTTGTTCCACATCCTATATCATCTTTCCAACTCATTTCTCACTCATGAGCCCCCCCCCCTCTCCTTTCTGACTAAGGAGTAGTGCTTATCTCTTTCACTGCCCGACTACTAAGCAGTGTACATCTCCCTCATTGTCTCACCATCCCTGTCTCTCCCCATGCCTCCCGTTCTGCAGCTGGTGCATGTTTACTGCACGTTAATTGGATTCAGTAATCAGCAGAACAGTCAATAATCATCATACATAGATCATTGCACGCCCATGGTTCATCACAGTCTGACCTGACAAATATTATCTGTGTAAAGAGTGGGATTGTTTTAAGTGTAAGGGAGAGTGTGTGGGGATGGGAGTAGATTGGTTATGTGACGGACTGTGGGGTGAAGGGGGAGGGGTGGCTGTTACGGTTGGTGGTTTGGGCCTACCTGCCGTAGCAGCAATCACCACAGCAATGGAATTCAAATGTCAATGGCTTCAACATGAAATGGTATCAATCAAGCCACGATTCGTAAATACTAGGCGACGGAAAAGATAATCAGATACATGATATGCTGAGATTCCGTCACTCGGAACAAAAGCTAATGGTAATGTATGGTTAAGGTTCAAAGTGTTTTTACATTAATTCTGCTTAGTGCTTGCGTTTTCGTTTGGACATGGTTAGAGAGATTAGACATTGCTTCGATATTTTAAATATTTTTGTTGTAGCGAATGCTGGAGCCAGTAAAATACAGGACCACTTATGGACCTGGGCTGCACCCTACAGTATAGATAAACCAATTTGTAACCCTACAAAAAGTCCTATCATACACCTACAAACACAAATATAAGCACCCTTTCCTGCTACCAACTCCACAATATCAACCATCACAACATCATACACTCTCCCCCACCGCTACCCCTCAAGTACTGCTCTGACATTTCCTGAGCTGCTCCAGCCTCATTAAAGAAGGTCACTCCGGCAGTTGTCAACACACACACAGTGGGAGCTACTCATGGTGTGAGCCACTCCCTCATGCTCGCCTTTAAATGTCTTTAAGGGCCGTTATTATAAGAGTGCATCGTGCTTCTTGGTTGGCATGATGCACTAAAATAAGTGCTGACGGGTCTGCCTCTCATCATTGGAGCATCATGTCGACCCTACGGAAGTATATCCTCTCTGTGGTGTCGGCATGATGCTTTCCTACATCAAGGCGGCCAATAGGCATTAATGCATTGGCGGTCTTTGAAGTGCTTAAGCCAGTTCAGTGTTTCCGATTTTCACATCAGGGACAATATAAAAGAGAATGCAGCAGTCTGACAAATATTTTAAGCATATCCCAATCTTTCACGATTCAAGCCTTTCAGAAATCCAACTCCTCAAGGATTAAAGCATCATGCCCAACCTACGAGATTGATACACTCCAAAAAGGGTCAATAGAGATGCCCTTGTCAACTCAAACAGGGGTGAGTTGCTCAGGTGTGAGCACCCCTTCCATGAGCTGCTCCCTAAGGACTGTCAGACTCACAATGCCCCCTCTGATAGGTTTGCAAAGTCAATGCCCGATGTTATCACTTCATGAATGATAATAACCCGTTGGGGATGGCGGGCTGCAGGGGTCAATTCCCAAGGTCAAGGTTCAAGGCCGCCCATTGGCTGATAACAGAGAGTGCTGTATTATCGCTCATGGTTTGGGGTCTGCGTTAAGGGTAAGGTAGTTCTTTATTATCGCCTAGACATCAGCATGGTAAGATGTGAGTTTAGTGTAAATCATCATGGCTTCTTACTGAGAGAATATGTTGGAGAATTATACATAAAAACTTGAAATTGGTAAAGAAAGGGAAAGTCGATGCTCATCTTAAAGTTATAAAGTTTCATGTGGTCTCCCTTTTTGGCACGGGCAGAAAACTAGTCTCAACCACATTCTCACTGTAGTCCCTTCTAGTAGAATAGACAAAGTGTGACAGCCAGCAAAGTCCCTGGTCTCCCCTGTGTTTACACAACCCACGCAATCCTCATGGCTAATTTGCATATGCATAATTCCTAGGTATCCAACATCTGACCATAGCACTCTTACACTGAGCTAGGTGATAGGGCACACTTAATGATTGGTTCTGCATAGGCCACTTCAGGCAAACAATCCAATTAACTACATTGCCCTCTGGGTATGTGTTGGATAAGGTGACAATATCTCACCCTCTTTCATTTCATATACACATGATAAATGGGCTCATAATGCCTATTTTTTAGGTTCAGTCATATAACTTCCTCATTTTCTATAGCTTTGTATAGCTCTTACCTGATCATGCAACCAAGTGGTTGTCTTGATACATCACTGCTTACCACAACAACTTTGTACATCATTGTCAAAGGATGCATAATGTGGCCCTTTGAAAGGTAAATCTTAACCGTGCAATTAAGCATTATGCAGAGCTCTGAAGGCCATACAGGTGTCATACTGAGGTCACACAGACACAGGTAGGACACCAGTACAGCTACAGGTATGTGATTATCTTTAATTGGCATCACTAACCTGGTTGTAGCACGATAACTACCTGCATCCAGCATCCAGCTACACTTTCACTTCCTCCTCCTACCCCTAACCTACTGCAACACTTCTGCTTAGCCCCCTAGAGGCCAGAATATGCCTAAAGATGCATGTCCCTTGGTCATCATTATGAACAAATGCAGTGGAGGCAGCAGTTCTAAATTGGAGCATGCGGGCCTTTGAAAATTAATGTATACATCAATTCCGTAGGATTGACATGGTGCAGGATTGCAGAACTGGTGATTTTAGCAGTGCAGTATCCATGCTTCATGAGACCAAAGGCTATGCAGAATTAGGATACTATGCAGCCCTGAATCTGCTATGTCCAGGACCCTCATTCTCCCCCACAGGCCCCTCGATCTCCATACACACATACACTACGATATTCACACCTTCCTTATACTATACTTGTCCCTACATCTACTCCTTCCCTCATGCCGCTTCAATCATTCTATTCTCCCCAATCTTTATCCTGTTTTCATTCCCTTCTCTCCACCCCCTATCTTCCCCCTTCCCCTGCCCTTCCTCTTTGAATCCCTCGCACCTCCCACCCATCACCACTTAAGGCCCCACCTGTCATTTAGGTACATCAGCTTCCCAGGGCAGTCCCTCTCACACGGTGAGTAGGTCACCTGAGGACAGCTGAGCAGCTCATAGCTGAGGTCTACCTGTGGGAGCTGCTCCTGTAGGTGTTGTACATTATGGATGTGTATCACTGCCCTACTGTTACTGCCCTACCATAATAATGTGTTGGTGTGTGCACCATTGCTCCAAAGTTACTGGTCCTCACTGTGATGATGCATTGGTAGTGGTGCATATTACTACACCATGCTCTTAAAGATGATGCTAATTATTCTGCACCTGCTACAATTTCGAATTGCCATATCAAAAGATGCCCTTCTATGTGGAATGCATGGTTCCCGCCGTTTGTATTTGAAATGTATAGGCTCTCTTAATGTGCAGGTTGTCCAGTAGGGCTGCCAGTAGGATACAGCACAGCAGTCATGGCTGCTAGAAAAAAATAATGTATAGGCTAATATATATATATATATATATATATATATATATATATATATATATATATATATATATATATATATACGTCTACAACATTGGTATGATTTACCTGCATGTAGCATTAAATGAACCTTACATAAACCCCTGCATAATAGGGTTATGCTTGTTGCTATAGGCCTGTGCACCCTATATTTACAATAGTGCTATCCCTCGTGCACCTAGCCGCAATACAGCTATATTTACCTGTTGCTAAATTGTTGGTGCCTATAATAATTCCCAGGCCCCTGCATATATAGCTACAATAGTGCTATACCTGCTGCTACATAATAGAGACCTGTGCACCTACCTGTAGTAGGGCTATAGGTATTCCCAGGCACGCGGATACCTTGTTACTATACTGCAGGGCCCGGTCCATCACAGGGCAGCTCCCACCATCAGGAGACCTCATCAGCCCTACCTGAATGATTGTCCCTCCAGGGTGGTGTGTTGAGTCAGGTACAGAGGCTCGTGGCTGACACATTATTCGCTGGTTGGATATGCTAAATGGTCATGGTTGAATAGAAATATTTATTGGCTATATCTTTATAGACTGCCTTACTGACATTGAAACATAGAGACCAACCCGGCACATTTCCTTATGATTGCATTGATAGGTCATACCAAGGCGAGAAGAGTGTGTTAATTCTTTTAAATCCCTGTATTTCCTATATAAACAGTGCTTTACTACTGCATATATGCAGTATAGGGAATTAAAGGGTTATACAATGTAACCAACTGCTACCCATTTGTTGTCATTTTGTATGAATGCATCAGTGGGGGTCATCCCACCAGTGCTGCATTCTGACGATCCTCCGGATTGTTATATGATATCAGTGTCATGAATTAAAACACCATTGGTGCACCAGGACTTAATGTTATCATAAATCTTGATGCATCTGTCCCTCAAACCAAACACAGCATTCAAGGTTCTAGTTGTTATCATTATCAATGTTACCACCGTACGCCCAAATGAAATATAATTTCCAACATCTTTTCAAATTCACCCTATACACTGTCGTGGTGATTTATTACACAATAATATGATGATGTATTCCTAATAGGAAGTAAGAACCCACAGAGATAAAGTGCCGATAAACACTGTTATAAAGCATTCACAGTATTTCTTTTTCAGCAGTTACATAAAAAAAAACAGCAGTAGTATGGAAGCCGTCAAGGGCCACACCAAAAGAAACATGCACTTCAAAATCAGCACGATTTTCTTACAACCACCAAGATGAAGTTTTAAAAAAATTATTGCTGTCAACATGATATTTTCCCCTGTCAACTGTCAAGTTAGAAAAAAAGTTGCCGTCAACTGTCAAGTTGACAGTTGACAGCAAAAAAAATCATGTTGACACCTGATAAGAAAACATGAATTTTCCCCTGTCAACTGTCAAGTTAGAAAAAAATCTGCCGTCAACTGTCAAGTTGACAGTTGACAGCAAAAAAATCATGTTGACACCTGATAAGAAAACATGAATTTTCCCCTGTCAACTGTCAAGTCAGAAAAAAAAACTGCCGTCAACTGTCAAGTTGACAGTTGACAGCGAAAAAATCATGTTGACACCAGATAAGAAAACATGAATTTTCCACTGTCAACTGTCAAGTTAGGGAAAAATCTGCCGTCAACTGTCAACTTGACAGTCGACAGGGGAAAATATCATATTGACAGCAGATTTCTTTTTCTACTTTGACAGTTGACAGGTGAAATTTCAGGTTTGACAGTAGTTTCTCACAATCCATTTTATGTTGTTTCCATATTGGAGATAAAAAAGTTCAAGTTGAATTTTTTTCAAGGTGTGGCCCTCCACGGCTTCCGTACTATGGTGAAAATACGATGAAATGAAAGGAAATGGAATTATATAGACTAATATGCACAGAACATGCAGCAGGACAAGAATAGCCAGCAACACCGTGGATAAATTTAAGGAGATTATGGGAGAAGGAATGTATGATCCTTCTTTCCTTAAAGGGCTTTGAGCCAAACATAAAAGGCAAAAACGCATAATGTTCCACATAAAACCGGGATTTGGCTTCTAAATCTGTCTTGGATAATCAAAACTAAATATGTTCTCGCTTATATCTATGAATGTTACACATACTCACGTTTCTACGGGACAGAAGGCATCTTGGTGAGCGGGAAGGGGACATCAGCAGTTTCCACTGCAATAAAAAAGAAATATAAACACATTATAAAACACGGTTGGTACTGAAAAAGCTGCAGGCAATTGATTATATCGCACACATAATCAGATTTATCACGCGAAAGATACATTGAGCTATTTTGACAATAAGGGGGTCATAAAACATTGCTCTTGACATGAATACAATGCATGTATCGTGCTACATGTGAATGTAACCCTTCAGGTGCCTCGTAGCACTTTAATTGACACTACTAATGCATCCTTTGCTAGTCTACACATTAGAGCTGAATCCGTGCATCTATTGGTGTGTAGATACACCCCCACATCGCCATGATGTACCAATGCAGGAGGCAATTTCTCAATGTACTACAACTATACGCAGCCACTACGTTTTAAAATGCCAATACTAAGCCAGGCTATTGTAGGAACTGCCCTACGACTGCTCACTATGATTAGCAGCTATGCAGTAATGTTTAATAGGGCAGTCGTACTGGTGCAGACATTTGGGACTACTAGTTCATGGTGCTGTTATGGTCAAATTGTTAGGTTCTTACTACGATTTAAAGGACATCAGTTGTAGTGTGTTAAGAAATGGCCTCCAGATCTACCAGCGAAGTATTGGACAGAAGTGGGACTGGAGCTGGCTCTGGCGACATGTGCTGATAAGATGGGACCAGCATGTCCCAGAAAGTAGGTGTTAACCAGGGACAAGGTACCCATCATCGTAAGTCTTATCAGTGGGTTTTATCTCAACCAGCGAAATTCAAGATGGTAGATTCACTAGGCATCAATACTGCATCCTATATAGATGCATCATGACGGGCGGCCAAATATATTGGCGGAATCTAAGGGTTAAGGAACATTAAGGGTTACAATGCATGCACATGCACTGTGCCAGATCTAGAATCAAGGTCAGCTCATCATGTATCTTCGCCTACTCATCATGTATTATCGCCTACTCATCATGTATCATCGCCTACTCATCATGTATTATCGCCTACAAGTCATGTATCATCGCCTATAAGTCATGTATCATCGCCTACAAGTCATGTATCATCGCCTACAAGTCATGTATCATCGCCTACAAGTCATTATCATCGCCTACTCATCATGTATCATCGCCTACAAGTCATGTATCATCGCCTACAAGTCATGTATCATCGCCTACAAGTCATGTATCATCGCCTACAAGTCATGTATCATCGCCTACAAGTCATGTATCATCGCCTACAAGTCATGTATCATCGCCTACAAGTCATGTATCATCGCCTACAAGTCATGTATCATCGCCTACAAGACATGTATCATCGCCTACAAGTCATGTATCATCGCCTACAAGTCATGTATCATCGCCTACAAGTCATGTATCATCGCCTACAAGTCATGTATCATCGCCTACAAGTCATGGAATACACCAAAGGAAAGTAAGGTAAATCAAAGCAAAAGTGCAACATAACAATATGACAGCATAATCATAATCGACAAAAGGCAGTGCCAAATCAAATGCAATTAACTATGGATATCATGACATAGCTTACCCGATAGTAATGGTCATGATATGGTCATTGTCATAACTATTTGTTCTTCAACATTCATCTTTGTTTAATTGTCCATGCAAACCCCAATCGCATTCGCATTAAAGTCTATGGCTGTATAAAAGAGGACTAAGTTGTATGCTAACTGTCCGCTATACTGATAAGATCTCTCATTGACAGGCAGACACTGGGAGAAGGCGATAATGCCTCAAACTCCCAAAGTAAATAATAGAGCCGTGATAAGATAGATATGAAGTTGTCTGGCGGTGCAGGACTGGGGCGGAGGTAATTGCCCTTTAACCCTTTAAAGACTGCATATCATTCCACAATGTTTGTGTTATTTGGTTGAAATGATGCACTATTGCAGTGCTGGCGAGTCTACTCGCCAGCACTGCATTGGTGCATCATGCCGACCCTTTGGGAATGGATCAGCGTGATAGGTTTGACATGATGCATTGATATAGCTGTTTTTATTTATTCGCCAGAGCAACACTCAAGAATATGACAGTCAAATGGCACAGTGCATTAAGGCATGATATAAGGGGTTATGTTGTGCTGGGTGCATGGAGGAGGCTTGAGGAGGGGCTCAGGGAGGAGCAGGTCAGGAAAGAGCAGCTCATGGGGAGCTGCTCCCAGACACTCCCCTACTTCCCTGGTTACCCATAGATACGCCTGAGGACACCCTTGTTCCCATGGCAACTCCCTTCTGTCTCCCCTACGGTCCTACCCTACTGCTCCACCCTTCAACCCCAGCCCCCCGCCCTGAACCGCGAATTTTAAATTCAATTCCCTGGCTGTAGACTTGGGAAGCTGCAGCACCCTTCTTCCCTTCTCTCTCTGTCCTGCCAGGGGGTGCATGACCCCAAAGGTCAAGGTCGTATGACGTTAGGGTCATGACCTTGAGGTCAGGTGGCTATGGCTGAGATTGTCAACATTCCGGGATGTATGATTCACATGCCGCTGTTAGAGAAAAAAAGGAAGGGCAACCCTGCAAGGACAAGGTACACTGCTGTCTGCCTCTACAGCCTTTCAGTCTAATGGGCCTTTTCTAGAAAAGGACATTCTGTAGACACAGAAGGCAATGCTTACGAAGTGGAGAAGTGAGACCTTTCACTAACATGTAGATGTATTCAAAGGTGCAGACTTATAAATATGTATAAAAAAAGAGGAAATAAAATGATGTAGGTGAGCTTGTAGATGGAAAAGGCAATATATAGCGGCTGAGCTGGGGTGGGTATGTGGGGCTGCATCCCCCACACTTTTCAGCTAAAGGTTTGTACTAGTAATGTTTACAAGAATTCACAGTTTTTCTCAAATTCTCTGCCAGTGAGGGACAATGATAAAAGATGTGGATTCCTGGCCCTGAATGCAATCTTGGATCCTTGTAGAACAAGTTTGGGAGATCTGGACATGGTCCATTGGTGACAATGGCTTGAACTGGAGTAGCCAGGGCTTGCAGGGGGTGCAAGAGGGAAGGCAGGGGTTGGAGACAATGACACTTAGTGCCACGTGGGCACACCCTGACCACCCCCTCCCCCCACGTCCCCTGTGTCATGCGCACTCTGATCCCACCTGATCCATAGCCGGCCATTGCGCATGCCCATTAACAACGGTCAGAACACACAGTGTTTAGTAATTAGGTCAGCCTAGGCTCTGTCACTGGCAGAATGCAGTGTTTTGATGGTTGGGTGAACCTAGGGTCAGTTACTGTTAGAATTCATAATATCTATTAATTAGGTCACACAGTGTTACCAGAATTCATCTATAGACTCTTTGGAACTCCTAGATCTTTTGGAAAGTCTCTATTCAGAGCTAGTGCCCTACTGCTAATTCTTTGTCATACCGTATACATCATAATTGAGAAGCGCCCTTTGTTTTCAAATAATTAACATGTTATCAATCACGGCAGCTTCATGCATGTGCTTTTAAATATATGATTAATTGTAAAGCTGTTTGAAGTTTTGATATATTCTTCTCAAATGTATGACGTTTCCCCATATCTATAACTTAAAAGGGCATCGAAATATATAAATTGCAATAAGGGCAGACAACCTGAGCAGTAAGGGCAGATAACAAGAGTTATGGCAAAATAAAGGACATTTAGAGTGATCTGGGAATGTCTGGGATTAAAGGGCAGATGGGACATGGAGAAATACAGATATAGATAGACAGGCGCGGCAGGAAGGGAGGCGGGAATGTAGGGTGGCCTGGAGTATGGTTTGAGATTGGGTCTGGATCCGATATGGTCGAGTGGTTTCTCTGCATGCACTCGAGTGTTATTAATGGCTGTGGAGTTGTCACAAGGTCAAGGTCGGTGGCTGGAAAACCCCATCTGGGTTTATTCCTGCCACCCCTTCTCCATCCACCCCCTACCACCCCAGACCCCCTAATGTATTAATGCAGCATACACTTTGGTCATTAACGCAGCCACCCTTGGATGTCTACTCATCAGGACTGCATTCATACATTATGTTAACTCTAGACATGGAATTATGCATCAATGTGGAGAACCCACCAGCACTGCATTTGTACACCATGACGTAAAAGATCATGTCCCAGGAAGTATCATGCTGCCCTTAAAGGGTTAAATACAGATATTTGAGGAGGATTGGGGAATTGTTAAGGTAGGTTTCCGGGGTAATTCAGCTAAACAGATTTTCGGTGCATTCCATGTCACAGGTATGATGAAATTATATGTGTAATACACCAAAATGACTGTAATTGTTGTCTCATTCAAATAAGGCCTATTTTATAAGGTGTTGCTAGGCATGGAATGAAAATGGAACAAAAACTTCTTTTTAGCTTCTTTTTTTGAAAGAGCATTATGAGATGGAAATTCAAGATGGTTGTCAGTTCTGATGATTGGAGAATTATTATGAAGTCATTTTCTGGAGCCCTTTTTTCATTTTCCTGATATTCCAATTATTAAGGTCAGGAGAGCTCTTCAAAATTGCTTAGGTACTAAGAAACGGTAAATTCTTGACGAAAATGGTCGAAAAGCACACTTTTTTAAGCAACTTTGAAGAGCTCTCCTGACCTTAATAATTGTAATATTGGCAAAATGAAAAGTAGATCTCCAGGAAATGACTTCATAATAATTCCCCAATCATCAGAACTGATAACTATGTTGAATTTCCATCCCATAATGCTCTTCAAAGAAAAAGAAGCTAAAAGAGAATGTTTTTGTTCCATTTTCATTCCATGCCTAGCAACGCCTTATAAAATAGGCCTTATTTGAATGAGATATCAATTACGGTCATAATGGTGTATATCACATGTGGTTGCATCATACCTGTGACAAATAATGCACTAAAATGTTTTCAGCTGAATTACCCTGGAACCTACCTTAAAGGGGTGTTTAACTTTTACAAAAGGGTTGGTGACTAGCATCCATAACAGATAAATGGAATTAACAGAAGCAATATCTCCGGGCTTAGCTGTGCTAAGAATGGGCGTGGCTTGGTATATACAGTGTGACTCAGACATCTTCCCGCGACCATGAGGAACATGGCATAATCATTGTATCTCCTCCCCAGGTTGCATTATTGCAAGGTCTACTAGAGGGACATATCTCCATGCGTGGACTTTGCTACTGTCCGATTCATATATATGCAAAGTAGTTTACTGTCCTTGAACATTATAATTAGCTTTCAAAATAACGCTAAATAACTATTACTCACTCCCTGAATTACTCACCTCCATATCCTTCATTATATATATATCATGTCTCCAGAACATCCAATTTGGACACTTTTCTTGTTGGAAAAATTAAGATTTCAGTAGCCATAGTCACCATATTCACTGCACTGTCAATAAAAGGAGTGTCACCTGTACTTGTCACAAAAAAGAGATATAAATCTACTGAGTCTACTATCTGTATTAATATGAATATATACATACACACACACACACACACACACATATATATATATATATATATATATATATATATATATATATATATATATATATATGTGTGTGTGTGTGCTAGGATCGTTCTGCCGCCATTTTGGCCTCGGTTTGAACTCATTAATTAGATGGCGGCTGTCCCAATCCTCTACAAGACTTTACGAGACTTAGACGGGGCCTGGTGGTGACGCCTTGCGGTGATAAACCTCACTAACCTTGGACCTTCCGCCCACACGAGGCTTACCGTCTTACACGGTCGAAGTAGGGTTGTTTTACATAAGGAGTTACTCTATTTCCCTCCTTTAAAACACGTCCCTGTTTTGCATCTAAATTATGTCATCTTAGACCCCTCCCCTACTAAATCGTAGCTCAGCCAGGAAATAAGCTGGTTTTAGAGTGGAAAAGTATGTTGTCCGGTGTCTGTACGGCATATCGTATGTAGAAACCTATCATGTATATTTTAGATATTCCATACTATTTCTGAATACATTATGGTGTGTCAGGCTAAGCTGTATATTGATAGGTAGTGTAATAGAACAAGCTTAGGCATTTCCAAACAGTACACCCCTCTTCTTCATTTTCAGGGTAAGGATTCCAGCACTTCAGCGACACTGCCATTTGCAAAGCTGCTTAGGAAATGCGGTCATCTACTGTTTTATTGCCTGCCAACATGTGTGCGATATTTTAGTCTTATCAGTTGCAGGAATACAAAGACCGTGCCCACGTTATATATTACTCACCTCAAGAGCAGTGTTCACATATGCTCAGTAGATACATAATGAATTTTCAATGTGAGTTTTCTAGATTCCTTTCTTTGACTAAACCGTGCATGGCTTTAACTACAATTCTGTCAATACCCAGTAGCCTATATTATTCACACCCAACAAAGCTATGTGCTAATTTAAAGCCTAACCTCTTTCTCCTGATGTCTGTTGGTCCCTCTCTACCCCTCATGGCTCCATCCAGCTACTAGCCTACCCTAGCCTGTATTTACAGCCGCCAATTTTCCGGATCAATGGAGGGTAATCAATGCTAGCCAAGTGCCATACTATGTCTGCCCTACTTCCCGCCTCCCACCTACCTAACCATTTAAAGGTGGGCATCATGTCCATTAGGCGTCATGATGCACCAATGAAGTGCTGGTGAGATTGCCTGCCAGCACTTCATTGGTGCATCATGCCGACAATCCAGAGGTTTGTGTATGAATCATGTAGGGGCCGCATGGTGCATGAATGTAACTCTCACTAGTCTGCTGGCTAGGACTACATTCATCATGTCCAGCTTTCAGGGGTGATTCAACCTTGTAGAGTTGTCATTCTGTATGAATGCATCTTTTCCCGCTAACCAGGGTTACATTTATGCATCATGCCTACCTTCGAGGAGTGTGACTATAAATGGGCATGGGCCATTGAAGCCCTATACAGCCTTCAAAGGGTTCTTAAACACCCTCCGCCCAGCCTACCACAGCCAGACCGTGCTTAAACACTATAGCAGTCCTTAGCCCAGCCTCTACCCCCACTAAATGGCACGTTCAGAGACCATCACCAATCAATCCCATTAACCCTTCAAGGGCAACATAGTGTTGTAATGTACTGTACCTATTCTTTGATATAGAACTTAATGAATCTCGCCAGGACTGTATCTCACGCCCATCTAATGGGTTGGTCCACACAAGAACAGTCAAAGTGATGTACTTATTGATGTGGACAGAGTGAAGGGTTCCTTGTTGATCGACGCTGTATAAATCTGTGGTTCATAACCTTGGAGGACCATGATGTCCAGAAGAATCGTGTCGTCCTTAAGGGTTAAATCCTTATCTGGAGAGGGTGCTTCTACTGGTGGTGGTTTGATGCCTGTGTGTGTGATTGTGGATTGTCACTAATAGTAGAGACTCTGGTTCCCCTGACGGGATTCTTACCCCAACAAGACCATACTCAATCAAGTGTTTTATCAGTTATGGTAGGCGCTCACCTCCGAAGATATGTTATAAACTTTGTCTCAATCTAAAGGTAAGATTATTGGCAAGCTATAATTTCAGTTTTGGGGTAATTTGTAGTTTTCTAGAATGTGGGGGCTGCCATCACCACTGCCACATTTCCATTTACTTACTGCACGTTCCTACCAAGACCTGTAGACACCATGACCAAACAGACATTTCCATATACTACTTACACTTTCCTAACAAGACCTGTAGACGCCATGACCAAACAGACATTTCCATATACTACTTACACTTTCCTAACAAGACCTGTAGACGCCATGACCAAACAGACATTTCCATATACTACTTACACTTTCCTAACAAGACCTGTAGACGCCATGACCAGACAGACATTTCCATATACTACTTACACTTTCCTAACAAGACCTGTAGACGCCATGACCAAACAGACATTTCCATATACTACTTACACTTTCCTAACAAGACCTGTAGACGCCATGACCAAACAGACATTTCCATATACTACTTACACTTTCCTAACAAGACCTGTAGACGCCATGACAAAACAGACATTTCCATATCCTACTACCCTCCAACTGCTTACCCATTGGCCTTTCTTTTTACTACTTTCCGCGTACTTCACGCTATACAGTCTACGAAATCTGTGCAGAAAATTTCCATTCAGAGCAGGATGCCTGTAACGTATGTATGGGCTTGTTCTATGTTGTGCACAGGAACACCCAAATGTTATCACAGTTCGGGGAATACCACGACCAAACCGACATTTAAGGATATAATACATACATATATGTAGTATTCCTCTCTGATAGATCGAAAACCTAGGGCATTGCTAAGATATATTTTGTCTGCTGAGGGCACATCGATATAAGAATATCAAGGTCGATAACATCCTTTCTTGGGTGCTGTGATAATCCTCCTAATATTTTGGTTTGAATTAGGAAAATAACACTCTAGAGGAATAGAGGTGTTAACAGTGCAGAACGGTCAGATTGCTATGTAGTACACAGAGGAAAGAACACTGATCGCTTTGACGCATACTGCACAGGTCACAATTTGTCTCCCACATGACATGCATGAAGGCATGTCGAATGAGGTTGACCCTCTCATATTTGGTTCGTCAACTCAACTTGACATGCGTAATGAAGACACGTCACATATTTCTGATCCATTCACCTGAGTGCTAGGTAATACTGTGAGACAATTATGTAAGTGTCAAGAGCAGTCAATAACTATGTACCAATGGTTCAATCAAGGCAGGCCTATAATAGAAGGCAGGGGATATCATAGTCCCACAGGCCTGCAACACTAAGGCACCTTTTCCTATCTACAGAACTTCTACTTGACTGAGGACCTCTATGCACTCCATAAGACAAGGCATGGAGGTACATGGCAATGCCATATGTCTCCCTGTACTGTAGATACTGAGATTATAGATTGTGGGTTAGAATACAGTCCTTTGGTATTTTCACTGACCCACACATATGGTGTCTAACCTCTCCAGTTGAAGTATTCAGGATGGTGGGTGTCTATTTTCATATTCAATAACAAATGCAAATTTAACAATGACATAGAATTCACTACCATTCATTGATACAGACCTTAGTGATCTATTTTTCATGAAAACAAAATGACACAGATACGTCAAATGTCTCAAGTGTTGGTAGTACTTCTTTGTACTGATTAATCCTGGTACCAAAATGGTTGTTTGCCCCATCTAGTGGAATATCCTAGAACAATTATGTATGTCAAACCATCACATGTCAAGTGCCTTTGACATGGCCGTGACCCTAGTCAACTCACAGATGACATGGCATTTTAAGGCATGTCAAATCATATGAGGATTACTTTGTGCTACAGTTGTCATAGTGACATATGTGCACATGTCCCAATGACGTGTGCTATCTGTGTCAAATCAAGTTGACATGGGTATACATGTCACTTTGTCAGGAAGACTTTTTTCAGTGTAGTACTTGTATAAAAACTCTTGGATGTCCTTATGCACAAGGCCTCTATACAAGATCTCTGGTGGAGGCCACCTGATGGCAACTTGCACCGGAAATTACTACTCCTCCTACGCTCTACGCATGTCCAACCAGCACTTCCGCCGCCACACCCGCCACCTCGTGGACGGGGATGGAACCGTGCCAAGGTCACACAACGGCCTATGGGCGCCTAGATCTACAAGGCGGAGTGAAATCTATACGGGCTTGGTGCCAGCAGGCCTATCAATAGGCTGTGCAGGCCTAGTAATGGGCTCGACACCAGTGCTGAGTGAGCTGCAGCTTTCTGAGCTGCTCCATTATCGCTCAGTGGGGGCAGTATATGAAAGAGCTGCTCACAATGGGAAAACCATGTGTAAAATGGTGGCGGCATAGCAACAGCTTTTTAACCCTTTAAATGCTGCTTTAGCACAGCAGGAGGCTATTGCGAAAAGAATTAGATATGGATTCTCACTGTAGCTATTTGATCTTCCGATTCTCCGCTCTTCCCCACCTTGAGAATTGACTTCCCCAGAGAATTGGTTCCTACTTGAGAATTACACCCCTGGACCACTGCTATACCGCTCCTCTGGTCATTCTCTTTTTGCAACACACAAGGGAATTGATTCCCTGAGGTTAGTGAGTTCCATTTTGGGAATAGCACCTCTGACAGAATCAATTCCAAAACTTTTTGCAACGGCCCCCAGGACAGCCCTACAGGTTGGCTAGGCTTCTGTAGGGCTGGAGGGTGTTGCCCCTATTGTAAAAGGAAGAGCTGGCTAAAAATGCCCTCGTTTCCAGTCCTTTCTTTTCATGAAGCTATAACTTGTCCCGTTTGTTGCTCACAAGTGGTCATTCAAGTATGGTGCTAAAAAAGGAGGATTTGAGTAGGTACCTAGTCAGTCAGTATAATAAACTATAGAGTGTGTGACATGAGTAGGTACCTGGTAGTGCAGCTCTCTCTCTCTCTATTTTAAACAAGGCAGGTGACTTTTCAAACTAATGTGGTGAGTGCAAGTACTTAGGTGAAGCAGTGCACGACTTGTTTAGAAAAGAGGGCACATACTCACAGCTCTTTTTACAATAGGAGCAACACCCTCCAGGTCTGATGCACTAATGTAGTGCTGGTTAATAGACTCACCAGAATTGCGTTAGTGCATCATGCTGATAAAGATACATCAACAAAGGTGTATCTCACATGATCAGAATATATATGAATCATGACGACAAAAGAGGATTAAGATTAAGATATTATGCCGTTTTTAGAGGGCTAGAGTATATCTGAGGGCACTTTGCATTACTGTGTGGAGGACGTGAGAGCCTGGAGGAGTGGCCGGGTAGAGGGGAGGAGTAGGACAGGTATGGAGGAGGTGACATACATTAGAGAGCTATGAGAGAAAGCCTGAAGGACAGAAACTGAGAGAGAGCAAAAGAGACAGATATAGAGAGAGACAGACAGAGAGACAGACAGACACCGAGACAGCTCGATAGGGACAGAGACAGGCAGACAGACAGACAGGTAGATAAACTTGGGCAGGTAGAGATAGACAGAATCAGACAGAGAAAGACAGAGAAATAGATAGAAAGACAGACGCAGACAGACAGGGGGAGCAAGAGAAGGGCGAGGGAAAAATTATCACACAGCCACATGCCCAATAATTTATTTGGAAATACTTGTACAGTATGGACAGTAAAACGGGGGACATTGGGGCTTGTTGAGTCCAATGACTAGGTCATATAGAAAACAGGAAATCAAACATGGAAGTCACATATTGAATCAAATTAACAGCCATAACACAGCAACTATTGAACTACTAGAAGAAAAAAGAGCCGGCAACAAATCATTTCGCCTCCAAAAGTCCTTGCTGGATTCAGGACATGAAACCATGGGGTCTATGACCAGGAATAGGGACACAGTGACGGCTGGAGGCGGGCAGCGTGGTCTGGGTTTCAATGCTGCTGAGTTACGACCACGATTTCGGCTGCAGCTGCAGGAGGAGCAGCAGGAACGCCGTATAACCCCACGTGTAAGCCGCAGCTTACAGATCAGTTCACACCGTAGGTGTGGCCCATGCCGTCTGACCTCAGGGTGCGACTTATACCCTGGGTTTTACATAGCGGGCACACAGGCTACATAAGGAATGACAATATTTTCAAGTTTTACTTATGGCTTATAATGTACAAACACAGGGTACGGCTTATATGAGAATCCGTCTTATACGCGTGGTTTAACGGTAACAGCAGCAGCAGTAACCAGCTGCGTGGGGACAGCAGCAGCACTGTGCAGGTACTATTGGTGGTGGTGCAGGTGGTGGTGCTGATGGTGCAGGGTGGTGCTACTGGTAGTGGTGGTGGCTGGCAGTGGTTGATAACATTGAACACACCCTCTTCTCCCCTGCAAACAACCTCATACCCTCCATACCAAGATTGCAGTAGGGCTATATATAGCCCACGTCGTGTCTGCCCAAACCCCAGAATTTATACTTCACGTGGTTTAGATGACTTAAGCTGCTTTCAACTGCTCAGACAATTTACATATATACTACCAATCTATGCAGAGTTTATCACGATAACCCAGCAGTACGGGGAGTTTAAGTGCCATGGAGGTAAACTAATGAATAAAAATTGAGCAGATGGCGAATAGTCTTAAGATTAATACATCGCAGTGGTACTACTCAGAGTTCCGTCATTATCTATATGGAACTATGGTGACACATGTTGCTGCTGTCCTTGAGGTTGAAGACGGGGAGTGAAGCTTGCCATTGAAAAACTCAGTATTCAAATCGATATTTGGTAATGACACATGTGCGCTTTTAACAATGGATTATACCAATATTTCCATTCCCTGTTATCCTTCCCCATCACCCTCCTCTGCCTCTCCACCCTGCGGTCCTCCATGGCGCCAGTCTCCAGTCCCTATCACCAGTGGCTGTCGGTGCAGCAGCACTAATCGGATATTTACGAGCTTTAATTCCATATCTTTATGTTTGTGGGGCGCCGCCGACTCGCTACCCAATTGAGACCACTGTAAATGGGGAGATTTGAACACAGCGTGCTGTGTCATAAAACCAACGTTACCAAACACGACTTCACACCTCCAACTGGCATCACCACCACACCTTGCATGTTTTACATCGAGCTGAACCCTCTCTGTGTTTTTAACTTACTCCCCTCACACTCCCCAATCGTTTCTTCTGCCACAACCCCTTATTTTGGCTCACAACAGATCTCTGGCCTTGTTTGTAAGCTGAAACCGACTTACAAAAAAAAGGCCAAATCAAATGACAAGGGCGGACTGGACGCGGGTAGCGTGTTCTACATCAGAGAAATAATATTGTCTCTGATGCTATCACTAGGGTCCGTGTCCCTAACCCCAGCGTCTCTCCGCCAGTCACTGGTGCTGTCCATACAATCAGTCTTTGCTGTCTGTCTGTTTGTTCATCCTATGTCCCTTCGGTCTGTCTGTTCCCACCCCCTGAAAACAACCCCAAATACCACCCATAGTCTAGCCAATAGCGTCTAGTCTCGCGCATTTTCGCTGTCTCCCTGTTTCTGTTTCTAAACCTCAAACCAAAAATGGCCGACGACAACCCAACTAATGTCTGCTCTCGGGTTCTCTCGTGTGTTCCCTCGCTTAATCTCGGATTCACTCGATACATGGCGAAAGTGATGTGGCGGAAAGGAGATAAGGGCCGAAAGGGAATCATATGTGGCATCATGGACTGGGGGATGGATACATATGGGTGATATAAAAAGGACAATTGAAATATCAAGATTAAGAGAGATAAATTTGCACTCAAACAGATAGAAAGATGTCTAGAAATAATCATACATGTTTATGGGGGGGATGGATAGGGACCGAACGCGCCAATGGTTCACAAATAGAATATGGAGATTACACTAGATGAGTTAATACTCTGGAGATAAGGCCGGGCGGGGATGATTATATATTTATAGGGTACATGTGGAGGGAAAGGATATAACGATTTACATTACCAGGGGGGTATATGAGAGGAAAGCCTATGTAAATATACCCTGTATTGTGAGAAGGGGGTTAGGAGGCCGCCTGGTGGCCTATAACGTCTCATAACGATCCGACAACAGCATTGATATTGTCGGTCCTGTGGGAACTGACCGCTACTCCCTCTATTGGCGGACTACGGCAGTGTAACCCATCACTTTGAAATGGCAGACATCTTGGCTTCTCTCGAAGGGCAAAGGTATACAGAGGACCTCCCCATTATTCACCCCATATAAAGAGAAGGACCTCTATTCAGGCCTCTAACTACAAGACCTGAGACCCCTACCCTCTCCCCAACAGGAATTGCTTCCTATACCCCTGGTTTATATAGAAACTGGGCGTGGAACACAGTTATATCGTGGTAGAGCACTCTCTTACTCCCTGTCTCTGTACCCCCCTCCCTCTCTCTCTCACTTTCTTTCTTTCTTTCTCTCTCTCTCTCTCTCTCTCTCTCTCTCTCTCTCTCTCTCTCTCTCTCCCTCTCTATCTCTCTATCTCTCAGTCTTTGACTTTTTTCAGAGGAGACCAAAATGATGAACCCCTACCTGTGGCGGCGACTATAGTATAAGGCTACTACCGATAACGTTCACTCTGATAAAGATGTCAAGGACTGAAGCCAAAGTATAGTACACACATACATGTACACAGTACGCCCAATCAGTTGGCTCTTGAGGCCATTTCTTAACAGGCTACGACTGCCTACTTTCAAGTCGTAGTGGGAAACCTTAACTTAGTGACTACACAGCCCAATAGTAATGGTCATGTAGTACCTGAAGCACTACGACAGCCCTACCAAAAGCTATGTGATTACTACAAAACTGCTGATCGTTCAGAGCAGTCGAAGGGAAGTACCTATGATCACTGGCACTAACTTTTAGGTTGCGAAGTCATAGTGGCTGTAAGCAGTTGTAGTGCCTTAAGAAATGGCCTCCTGCAGTCTTCATGGTCCCTGGGTATATCTATACACCCCTATAGGCCAGCCATATAAGGGGTCCCTATTCATGTACCCTCGTCAATATAGTACCCATGTTGTTGTCGCAGACCACTGGTGGGATGGGGAGGGGTAGGGAAAGGGTATGGGAGTGGTACCTTAAAGCCGACCACGCGTTATATAGAGGTCGATTTAATCCCAATGGTCAATCGTTAAATGTGCAGATGTTGTAAGGGTTGGGTACACAAGAAGCGCTTGTCCAACTGTCACAGATCCTTTTGTAAATACAGAATAAGGCATCCTTCATTGTTAAATTAATCTTCAGAATTAAAAGAAAAAGCAATACCTGTAATGGAGGTTATTTCTTAACTTCCCCCTGTCTGAGCTGTCCAGGAGGTCATTTCTTAAAGCACTATGATAGCACACAGCCCTTCGACTTGAAATATCAATGCTATTCCTATGGGAATCTCGGTACGACTTTGAGGTTGCTGTCGTATGAAGTGTGTTAAGAAACGGTCCCCTGGTCGCACCAGAAGTTTCCTGTACGACCAAATGCAGTCTGGTCATGCAGAGTAGTCGTAGGGCCTATAGGCCTCCAGTCGTACCCCCATTTACCACCCTTCCCGTGAATGACAATTGGCACGCGGCTCGACTGCTCAGTGTGACTAGATGTCTTCTGAGTCTTAGCATGTTAGGGAACGCCTTCAAGAATTGCCATACATATGAATTAACTTGGGGGTGATAAGCTATGGTAGAAGGCGCATTTGTTCATATTAGTACAAGAAGCCACTGCAGAATAAAATAGGACCCAGTGCTGGGAATAATGTATACTGCTTCTTTTGGGTTATAAACACACCCATGGATGCAGCTTACAGCCCAAGGCTGCCTCAGTATGGGTGTAGGAATATGGGAGAGGGAGGGGCTGCTGTAAGAGCACCACCATCCATGGACTGGGCATGCAAAGACCACGGGAACAGGAGAAGGTGTAAGGAATGATTTATAAGCTGTATACAGTATGCATAAAGGAGGCACGGGGCTCCTTTTACATGCAGGGTGCACCAGAGGACATCCTCCCGTAGCCTATATTCCCCATCTCACACACTCAATACATTGTCAGCCTAAGGCAGCAGGAATTAATACCAAGGGTTTATCTGTATGGAGGGGGATGTAGGGTTTAGGCTATGTGGTGCACATGGAGTAGTATGTACAGTAGTACATTTTCCTCCATGGTTTCTTTTACAGTTACTGCTCTCTCTGGAAGACACCAGGAATTTTCCCCATCACCGGGACTCTTCCCCTGGGGCCGGGAATCTGTCTTCCTGTCACCTACCCTACCATCACATCACATTGAAACGCTTCCTCAAACCTGTGACTTCTACTCTCCCTTACTGGTACTCTTTTCCTCTGTATGAGGAACAGGTACTATGGCCGAACACCCAATTCTGTAGGTACTTAACTGACAGTGCTGTAGTATGAAAAAAGAAATTAGCTACAATTATCACTGTTTTCATCTCTCTACCTATAAACAAAGGAGCTCAATTCAAACATCGTTTATACGCCGATTTATAGCTTTTAGAAAGCTACTATGCCTAATGGTCTTGTCCATTATTCAATAAGTTCAGGGGCGTAGGAAAAGGGGGGGCCAGGGGGCCTGGGCCCCCCCAATCATGAAGGAGGTGGGGCCTGAGTATGTCTGGGCTCCCCCAATATTTTCCAAGAACTCATAAACACAATGGAAAAGAAGCTAAAACTTTACATCTCAAATTAGATTATTATGGTGATGTCATAGGGAAAATGGGGGTCTGAGCCTAAAGTCAGATCCAAAATTTACCAAAAAATTACTTTTCTATATGAATTCTATATACGCAATTTATAGACGCCATCACGCATCAGCCGACAATTCAAGGTGGTCGCGATGGTGCCCTCGCCGGGCCCCCCCAATGAAGATTTGCTTCCTACGCCTCTGATAAGCCAACCCTCTACTAACTTCTACCATAGAAAACCATAAAAGAAATACACCGTTGTAGCTAACATTTGACAGATATAAAAATTTGTGTTTATTTTGTAAACGCTTTTACCCATATTTAAAACACTTTCTTGTATCATTTTGTGAAACACTTTTTGGGGAAAACGCTTTAGACTTTTTCTTAAAGGGTTCAAAAATCCAAAAGTGATTTCATGGAAATGTGTCCAGAAAGTGTTTAAAAACGTTTCAAGCAAATAAATGACCTTGCTATTATTTCATTTTCCTGATAAATCCATGGTCTGGATTTTAGGATTAGTGAGTCCATCTTACCCCATATTGTTATCTTTCTGCAGATCTGTACAAAATATTAAATCAATGTTGATAGTAGATTGATGAAAGGGGATCTTCCAGTTATCAACATTGATGCAATGCTCTGTGCCCACCAGGCTAGGGCTTAGTCAAGATGAGTTCAAACTCTTTGATGCAGACAGTTAGTATGACCAGGTTGTATTTATTTATCCTAAACGATATGTAATGGCTGTTTATCATGGGCTACGTTGCAATCAATGTAATGAATAGTAACACATGTCTGTTACAAATTCATCTAAGATGAAGTGTCAATGTTCTGTTTTATCAAAATGTTGTGTATTGTTTTCTTTTGTACTTTAATTAACTTAGACATTTGTGTTTAAATATAAATGTTATGATAGGCCCATCATGATTGGTCTGCCACCTAGCTTCATAACTAGTGGTGCAGCGGTGATAGGCACGTGTCGTGGACGTGGTCTTCACACCCATGGTGGTAGCACATAAATACAGCAGACTGAACTGTATGTACCACAGGCTGAAACAACACCACAGAACTTTAGGCTGCTAGTGCATGGCTTTTGTGTATTATATATAAAGTCAAGACACTCTGGCACAGACAGAGAGACAGACAGACAGAGACAGAGACAGAGAGGGAGACAGGGGGAGAGGGAGGCAGATGAGAGAGGCAGAGAAAGCACTGGCAGAGACATACAAAGAGATATGGAGTAAGAGACACCAGTGGCGGATTAAGAGGGGGCGCTGGGGTGTGCACATCCCCTTTTTCAGTACTTAAGAGTTTAACTACATATTTTGGACCACAAAATTTGCCCAAATATAGGGGGTGCGCCCCCTCCATTTGGGCCGCGCCCCCCCCCTTCCCCAACAGAGAGAAAGAGACTGTCAGGCAGGCGTTAGCCCATGTTGATATACAGGAGGTTCTGTGTAGATTAGGTCCTGCAGAGAGACCTTAATCAATTATAGATGCATCGTGAGAGAGACATAGGGGAAAGGGAAACACGTCACCATTTATATTGAGGCGGTACATATGTGTGTAAATGTGTTAAGCCCATATGCTGCTATATACAAGTATGTCTTAGAATTGAAGAGTGAAGTGTATGCGAAAACACTGTTATACTGCGACAAGCTATTTACAGGACATTCTACTGTATTTTTAGAAAACACTAAGAGCTGCTGTTAGTACAAATCTATTGACTCTACAGTAGATTGCCCCGTACCCAGTACAGGGCAATCTACTGCATATTTACAATCGGGGCTGAGAGTGTATGATATTACCTACGTTGCATAGCTTTCAATGAATGACCGGTGTTCTGGGTAATAAGGAATATGAAATTTGCCTTTCAAGAAACTTTGGACTACCAGTATAATCATATTTCTCTAAGAAGAAGTATTGTAAGAATAAGGTATGCAACTTAAAGGTTCCAACCTAAACCTTTGGGTTCCAACCCAAACCTTTGCAATCGAACCATGCAGCATGGCTATAGGCTGTCCCAACCACCTCTCTATCACACACCACCCCCAAGTACACAGTCCCCACATCCCACCTTTCTATGCCGTTTCCTGAGCCAAACCAAACTGTCTATATACTACTTCCAAAGCCAGGCCTGATAGAAAACCTCACCTTCAGTCATAAAAAGTGGCCTCCTCAAATGTCTTACCACTCCAACTCCCCTATTACATACACCCCCCCCCCCTCATACACATCTTGACCCCATCCCTCACCTACTGCCTAGAGGGAAGAGATACTACGGCGACAGTCATCTACCATCACATATAGAGGGTAGGGGAGGGGTTGTGGTAGTGGTTGCATTGCCCTGTGCCTCATTTTCCAAGCAGATTTTTGCTGGTTGTGGCTTCCTTCTATACCCGGCAGCAATAGGTGGCCCATGTTCACGTGACCCCCGTGACCCACCCCGGCACCTGGCGGCCGTCAGATAGAACAGGATGCCTGTGGGCTATGGCCTTTAGCCCTTTCTACACAGCACGATGCCTCAAAATTTATGATGCACCAATGCAGTGTTGGCGGTTCTACTCACAGGCATTATGCCGGCCCTCTGTGATTTTAGGAACCAGACGTGAGTCAATATGCAGCCCTGGCGAGTTACTCACCAATGTTTGATTCATGCATCATGAAGACCGAAGCCATAGTACACAAAGGCACTTTGCTGCCATTAAAGACTTAAACATAAATCAGATGGTAAATGTGTAAAGGGAGAAGGCAAGGTCTGCATAAAGAAGGTCCTGCCTCATTCAATGGCAGCATACACCTTACAAGGCCAGGGGTGAAGAGGCCTGGGATATTGATAACCACCTTCTCAGATAGAACACAGAGATGACAGTTGTCTCCTTACTATTGACATTATATCTGTCCTTTAATATTTATAAGGCAAACTTTAAAGTAATAAAACTTTTTTAATATTACTTTAAGAAATAAAAGGCTGTATGTTCTGTTGATAACCTGTGCAGTGCTATTGGTGGGGGGTGAGAGGTTTCAATAGTTTGAGTATCAGAGGTTAAGGGTTAGGTGTTAAGGCTGTAGATGTGAGAGGGGAGAAGGGGATGAGGTATCACCTATAGCTGTGTTTGGTAGGAGGGGGTGTCTTTATCTATGATACCAGCGTGTTGTATGATAGGTTTTGGGTTGTGAATAGGACTCTGACAGTTCAGTCTCACAAGTTAGGCCAAACTTTAGTCAGATTGATAATGATTATGACATCATTCACTCTACATTAGTATTCTATGGAGGAAAACTGAATCAAGTCATACTGTTTCCAACCTTGTCCAGCGATTGATTATTACCTACAACGTACGCAGCCCAAACAGAGGCATAGGAAGTAAAATCCTTATTGGGGGACTTAGGGGGCCCACCCCGGCAATATGATTGTGGTTATACATCATAAAAGAATCATTTATTGCCGGGTTATTTCTGACCCAGATATCAATTTTCCCTATCCCAATTTCATTGGTCTAATGCTAGTGGTAGATGTAGTTCATTATAACGTGTCTTTTCATCCTCATCTTTTTCTTCTTCTCTTTTTTTGGGGGGGCACATATTTGCCCCTCATACTATCATTTGGGGCCCAGGTCCCCTTGCCCCCTTTTCAACTCTCCTGCCTAGGAATATAGAAAAAACACTTTTTCTTGATAAATTGTGTCAACGCTCATGAGAATTGATATGATGGGGTAGGGTAAGGTGGCTGGTAGTGGAGATTGGATGGGACGCCATAAGGGTGTAAGCGATGGCGTTTGGATGTGAGGGACGGGGTCGAATGGAGGGGACCTAGTTAGGTATGATGGGTAGTGCTTGGTAGAAGTGATGCTAGATGTATTTGAGGAAACCCTGTTGGAGTGGTAGGATGGTGGGAAGGGGAAGATTGAGTATGGGGGATATTGAGTGATGCATGGGTAGGGAGAGACGTTGTGCAAGGGCAGTACTGAAAGAAGAGGAGAGGTTTGGTTTGAAATTCTATCACTGAGTGTATCCACCTTCCAAGATAGGAAATAAAACCTTGAATGCAATAACACTAGTATATCATATATTTTTCTATCTATGGATTATTGTATTTGATCTATATTCCCTAACAGTATGGTGATAAATACCCATAACATGACATCGTTAGAATGGTTATGTCCATGCATTTGACACTGAAACGTTGTCGCCGCTTGTAACTAAAACTGGAAAACAATGCATGACAATATTTCTGAGGTAAGAAAGGCTTATAATATTCCATTACAAGTAACCTTCTATCAGCCTAGCAACAGATTCTGAATTATTGCCCATTGGGCCTATTTTCCTCATAGGATTTTTTCTTCCACGCGAAATCAAATTTCAGCAATCATGAAACCAGTTAACCAGTTGATTTACTATAGATATACACATACAATACAACTAGGCCTCCCATTCACTATAGTCCCTCTCTATTATTCAGGGCAGAGAGGCAAACACTCGAGGCAACATTCGGGGCCTCGTCTTTCCCCTACATGAACCTCTCCCACCTACCACCACCACTGCCATCAATCCAGTCCCAAGTCCCAAATCCCTAAACCCATCCCTTCCCTACGATCGATTCCACCCAAGCAGGGCCCGCCACTGAGACGGCGGGAGAGCGGCCGCTGGTATGGACGCATCGTTGCCTAGCAACCACACGCAGGGCGTCGCGGCCTGGTCGTCAAGGTTACCTCAGTTTGACAGCAAGTCTGTCTTATTGTATTCATTTAGATGTTTTGTGTCTCCCCCTCCTTTCCTCCTGACCACCCAGCCTACCCTTTACCCTAACCTCACAACCCTCTCCCAAACCCCCATCCCTTGTGCCTTTTTTTACTGGTTTACACTCAGTTTACATTACAAAGACAGCCATTGCTATATTATTCCATCCTCCCGAGACACATTCATAACAGCAATCTGTCAACTGGTGCTTCTCAAATATTGGAGGATGGCATCGATAAAATGATATTCTATTGGTACAGCACGTGGAACATTACTCGTGTAGACTGGGCTCTTAATGGAGGCAGGATTATGATTGCTTATGATATTTGATAATTGGCTTTAACACCTTTTTAACAATTTGGAGTATAATGGATGGGTTCTATCCTTGATATTAGTGTTCCATAACATTCACGCGTGGTAGGCTTATAACAACCGAAAACGTAATAATGAATTTGATTTCTAACTCTATGAATTTAACAGTCTTAATATAACTCTTTGCTCTACAAATATAAATCAGGTGTAGGGGACTATGGTCCAAATACCATCTGTCCCTGTGGGTACAGTAGGTTACTATGTTAGGGCTATACATGTTATTAGAGGGCATGTGATACTCATATAATCTCAGAAATAATTGGGAATTACAAACAGACAATTTTTCGCTATACTAGTCTGAGCAACTTGATGAACCAAAAGTCTATAGTATGAAATACATACAAGATTTCATACTGTTAATTGATCTCGGAATGTGGCAATGCTCGGCTCTGCCTTATTATAGCAACACAGTTGATCTCAGCCGCATATTTTTTATCCCCATGTTGTGCAATGGGGTGATTATATGGATTAAATTATCGTAACAATCCAGTTCTATTGTAATATTTGTTTCTAAGAGTGTATGTCGGCCAAATATTGCTCTAGAAAAACATTTTATGATCAGAATACAATAAAATCCTTTGAAATTGAAATTGAATTGAATTGGTGTAAAGCTAAAATTCAAACTTAAGTCAACATTGTGAAGTAGGCCTAGTTGACCGGGAGTAGTTGATCAACATCAGCAGCAAGTTGTCAATGTTGGTTTAATGGCCGATGCCAACTTTTCATGAAGATATTTTAAGATCATGATTATAGGCCTACGCATTGTAGTCTTGCATACCCATACAAAATGATCATGTGTTGTACATAGACAATGTAGTTTGAATATTTCGATTTCATGTCATTTCCTCACTACTCAAAGCAGGGCAATAGGCTACAAGATCGAGATATCACCATCAAGGAATCCAACCTTTCTGGCCTCCTGGGTCAAATGGGGCATATACAACATGGGAGTGTAATCACGTCACATTAACCAATTTTACGTCACAGATGTAATACTTACATATATAGGGTAGGAGGACATTTATCATGTATGACGTAATACGTATGTCTTTAACCCTTCAGATCCCAGATAATTTTAACTGATGTTATGTAGGTATGGTTGTATCACAGTCCGTGAGCCATTTATGGAATGCTTTTAAAAGCTAAAGGACTATTAAATTTAACTCACTGATATGTGTGTTATATGAATTTAGCTTATTGAAGGAAATTGTTTCTTAGGCCTATATAATCTCTAGATGCATTTTGCGTAACTTTCCTATTGCATAATGAGTATGATCATTGATAGACTGTTCTTCAAGAAAAGGGATAAAAGTGGCTAAAAGGTTAAGGTAAAAGATGCTATATGTGCCCACTTTGTATTGGACTGCAGGACATGTGGGGGTATTGAAGAAGTAGTAAACCACATTTAAATAAGAACTGCTACCATACATGACAAAATAGGCTCATAAATAACCATAATGTCTTCTTCATCACAAAGTACAGTCATGCACCAAGTTAGCCCTTTAAGGATCATATATATGATACATCCAGGCCCATATAACCTGGTAGTTATGATGTACCAATATGGTCCATATGCCAGCACTGCATTTGTGCATCATGCTGATCTTTCAGGAGTGTTTAAAACCACCCTATCCCATACGGGCTGTGTGATGCATGAATGCACCACTGGTGATTCACCTGCTAAAATTGCATACACTTATGATCCATTGATACAGTGGCATTTAAAGGGTTAACATTGCTCTGTGCCTTACATTACAAATTACAGGATACGATCAATACATAAACCCAGTCTTCCATGCAGGGTAATGTCACAGGAACAGATTAAAATCAATCTGCCTTTGATTGAAGACAATATACCAGATCAATACAAATAAGGCGGGGGAGGGGACCACCACCAATGGCACTTTACATGGCCAATAATATTTCCATACAGTCACATAAAGTTAGGGCCCACCACAATCGATTTTCCCCAGGCATTGGAGGTTGGCTTTTGGTCCCCAACTCCGCCTCCACTTCTCCACTCCTGGCCATACCTCTATGTATAAGGGCTATGCCAGGGGGGTATTTCAAAACAGCCTAACAGCAAACCCTCTGCAATGTTAATGTTAGGCTCATTTACAAGGAGCAACGTCAGTGTTGTATTAAGGTAACAATGTTAGCGCCCTGAAGTACCTACCTCTGGTACATACCTAAAGATGAAGTGGTAAAACTGCAAGCTGCCAGCATATAGGGTTATGGTATTGTTGAGCTAGCACAGGGGGTTGGTGTAGCATTGAGCACTGGTCAGTGACCCATATGACATGGAGAGTACAACAGCATTAACAGTGTGCCATCAGAGCAAACCTGTGGTTGCAAATCTAACATTGCATATTAGTTTTGGAGGTACAGCCGTTTTTCTAGGACGGCATGCTGTGCTATATGTACACATTCAGCTATCATTACACAGAGTGCGCAGTGTTAGGCCATTTTGAAATGACCTCCAGGGTACCTGGCTTCTATCCCCCTGCCCCATATACATATGGGTACAGAGGGATAATGCAGCACATTGGTGTCCGGTGCCTACAATGTATTAGGTAAATTAGCCCTGCTGGTGGTTATGAAACATGTGCCCCTTGCTTTTAAGGTGGCTGTGTTGCAGTTCTGGAGTAAGCAATGGGCCGTATGTAGGTCAGGTCACTGAGGGAACCCAACAGTGCACCCGATTGCCTTCAGAGAGATTGGGGATCAACAGTAACTCTTCTTTCAAAATTTAAAGGATAATTCCTTCTAGATTTTCTAAAAACCACATGCCCATAGTTTTAATGAAGATATGTACCAGTTGAGTAATGGTATCTCTTATCTTCATTCAAAAAGCAAATGCTCTCAATTGTTGCATCCTCGGTCCAAGATAGAGGCTATAAATATTGTATAAAGTCTCAATGATTTAACACCTAATCAAAGGTTCAAATTACCGACCCTTTCAATACCCTTGAGGCCATATTGTCCACATGCAATATCCAAGCCCTTTATATACAGCCAAAGGGTTGGCAGTCTCCAACATGTATATATGGAGGCAGGAGGGCCCCACACCATGAAGGATAATGGGTTAGGGAAAGTGAAGCACTCTGGAGGAGTGGGTTAAGGGTTGTGGGAGGGGGATACCAGGGGAAGAGGGGGGGTTCAGTGCCAACATGGGCGGCCTATGACGGATGGTAGCCCAGTATGGGTGGGCTAAAACGGAGTCGACGTTAACGGCAGGTCCTGATGGAAGAGCCCCGACCGGGCACAGATACAAATGGGTCCTGATAAGAGGGAAGGGGGAAGGACCTAAATCTAATACAGTTATTGTACATGATTGGGGTTTGGGCACAGGGACTGTGTTATGGATTTATATGGGTTGGTATTGGTGGGGATGGGGCTTGGAGAGATTTTTCTATAAAGGGAGCAATGATACGAGTTAAATAATATGAGATTCATCTCACACTACACTGGTTATTGATAGATTAAGACGTAAGATGTATTCATGGAACAATCAATGTAGTTCCGGCGGCGTAGTCTCTGGACCCAGGATATATGTGGATCAACACAGCCAAAGGTACTTCCGCGCACCCCCTTGCGGGTGTACCTTTTACCGTGTTGATCCACATATATGCAAATACTACTCATGTGTTTTTCACCCGCTTTGTGTTTTTCACAAAGCGAGTATTAGCATTTTAAGATCAAAATATTAATCTGTGTGGCCTCGTATGGATGCACCTGGTTTGTCTTCCCCCCACGCTGTATGTATGCCTGCATGGCATTCTTCATGCAACAATAGGGTCAGTGAACCTCCAAAGTGTTGAGAAGCATGTGTGATGCTCTAAAACAATGCTGGCGAGCAGGGGACCATTTCTTAACAGACAACGACTGCACCCTCCAAATCGTACCGAACTTCCCATAGGAATAGCATTGGGATTCCAAGTCGTAGTGCTGTGTGCGAGTGTAGTGCATTACGAAATGACCTCCAGACTCACCAGCATTGCCTTGGTACAACAGGACTACCAACCAACATAACCCGTACGTTATCATGCTGCCCATAATGGTTTAAAGACAACAAAAGAGATGTTTTATAAGTGATCCTACTACATTCATAAAAGAAGTGTTGCGATCTCGGCATTGTGCTGAATGATGACTCTTAGACATGCACACAGGCTGTTACAATATAGCTACTGAGATGCATCTTCATATAAGGCCTTAGTATGGCTACCCAGTGTGTCTGCCATGGTAAATGTCGCTGTTTGAGGTAAAACACTCTGATAAGACATATCATAATGGGTACCTTGTCCCTGGTTAACACCCACATCTGTATAGGAAGCTGTTCATCGTGTATTGCGCCCTGATTGAAGTACTAAGTATTCGTGAGAATCTCAATCAGATTTCTGCTATTCTTGTTCCAGGAATGTGTGGTAATTCAATCCACAGGTTAGAACTTCCCCACCATTAGATTAGTGAATCATGGCGTATCTTCAGAATGAAGCAATAAGACACAGGCAATGTACCCCTTCTCCTCATGATCAGTGGTATTTCACACCCGATATGTGGGGACCCAAAAGGAATCAGTGTATCTGACCACTTGGTATGTCAAACTTTAGATAAACCGCCCTGCACCACAAGAGGTTGTAGGAAAGACAGGAATGTATGCCAGCATCGCCAATAACAAGAGGGTCACGGATATATATCTATATGTATTTCTATAAAAACCGACCCTTTCCCAAAAATAAAGGCTTCTTGGTAATGTCCTAGCACCGAGGGCAGCCTTGTCACTGTATGCTGTGGTGATATAGAGAGGGATGATCAGGTGCAGGTAAGTATTACCTGGAGCAGGTTTAGCACTACCTGGAAGAGGCCTGCTCATATGTTGTTTTTAACATACTACGACTGCACCCTCCATAAGCACAATATGCATAATGATAGCATGGGTATATGAATTTGTAGGACTATGTGGTCTTAGGAAATGACGTCCAGATGTAGCTAGGTTTTACCCAGAGCAGGAGCAGACTCGAGTAGAAAGGAACCACCTGGTATAAAGGGGGATGCTCAGGTGTAGATGGGTATAACCTGAAGCAAGCATGTACAGGTAGGGACTACATGGTGCTGATACACCTGTCACACAGCAGTACAATGACAGAAGCCTAGTATAGACACTCCCTGGGAGCAGCTCACTGAGTAGCTCGATAATTATGAAGTTTAAAGCAAGAATAAAGCATAACATTTATGTATTTCTTTAAATGTATAAACTGCATTGTCCACCAATGCAGTGCCAGTGTGTTTTTGTCAGCACTGATTTCATCATATTTAACGAACATCAATCTTTGGGAATTGATAAACGGTTACCTCATCTTTGTTACGTTCTGCTGAGAACGGTGTTTGAAAAGCAGCCTAATGCCAATTCCTTTGCCATTTGGTGATACATAGGATAATGCTCGTGCTAAGTATAGTTTCAATAGATGCACAATGTCATCTCGGATTTACTACAACTAATAATTGGGCTGTCCAAAATGGAACATCTTTTTATCCCTCCTTTATTGCATTTACCTATTCAATGTAAAAAACATTCCGAGCCACTCTCACTAGCTGACATTTACAAAATCTGCAGGGGGCTATGCTAAAACAGGGAATATAAACCAGCCTGTGCCCTAGGTGAAGATGTGAAGCCTGTATTATACACACTGACTCTGTGGGCCCCCCTCAGCCTCTCCATGACCCAGTCCTCCCTATGTACACACAGGCAAAATCCATGGTCTCCCTCCCCATCCACCTCCCACTGGAGGAGTCAGGCCTTACAGGGGACAATCAATAGCGCACTCCTGCAGCGCTTGTCAAGGCTTCCTCCTGTATGCTAGGTGGTACCCTGGAGGGATGGGGAAGAGCTCCTCCAGGGCTTTGAGCTGCCTTACAGACAGCCTACCTGTCATGTGTACCACTCTGTATGTGCTATACACAGGAGGGAGCTGGAGGAGGTAACCTGTTCCCCTAGAATTGCTGATATCGAGCCATAACAATGCACATATACTGCTCCACTATGTGTGCTACACCCTAGGGTATAGGAGTATGTATAGCCCTCTACATTTCTGCTATTGTAGATGTAAGGGTACATGATCTGCACTATTGTGTTGTGGTATACACTAGGGAGAGCAGGGGGAGGAAGGGTAGTGTCACCTTGAGACGGACACTTTTAAATTTAACTAATAATACATATAACTGCACACTATTTGTATAACATGCAGAACCTAAATGGGTGCATGAGCCCCATACGGGGTTAATACAGCCCCATACAGGTTAACACAGAATGCAGCCTGCATCTAATCCCTAAACCATAAATTGATTGTATTTTTAATAACGTGGTATTGCAGATGGTACGGAATTGGCAATGTATTAGCTAGGATACGTAAACTGATGAAATATTCAGATGCTGCAGTGCTGTATACCTGATAGACATCCGTCGATCCATTGTACATCATTTTGCCTCCCCTCTGAAATCATTGAATTGATAGACGTTGTTTAAGAGGACATCATGCATTATGTTATGCTTCAATGCCAATTACCCGACATCCCCATTAGAAAGTCATGCCCAAAGAAATTGGTTTGGGCAGGACATCTTAGATACACTGTCCTCATTAACCCATTCAGGGTTACAAAGCACTATGCCCCTTGGTCCTCATAGCTCATAGTGGCGGATCCAGGATTTGGAAAAGGAGGGGGCGCGGCCCAAAAGAAGGAGCGCACCCCCTATTTTCTTTTTACAAATGTGTGGGTCCAAAATATGTAGTTAAACTCTTAAGTACTGGGCAAAAGGGGGCTAAATCCGCCACTGGCTCACGATGTATGAATGTAGATCTGGCGAGTAACTCACATGCAGGGCATCATGCTGACCATACAGGCTTGACACATTCAAATGTCGGCCGGATGATGCATTAATACAGTACAAAAAGGTCCGTACAAGGACTCCAATCAATGTAACAACTCAACATGGACAAATGGAAATATGCCTGATGGTTATCTAAATAGAGCTGTTTATTTCAATCTGATGATATTGCTATCGTGATTTATCTCGCTATACATAGGGGGCTACATATACAATGTACCATCATAAGAACTATTGTATATATGCATTAGATATAGGCCTAACATTGTTTGACTCAGCTCAGCGTCACATCTACAGCTGTTAAATATTTCTGCCGGTGCTGTTTTTAGTTCAGGTTCCTTTTTTTTTATATTGTGCTCATAAATATAGTTGTCATTGTTTATAAATGCACCGGAAGAGCTGCGCCCTAAACCAAATTAACCACCCGACAGCGGATGTGATTAATTTGGTCTCCCCCACGTGTGCCTCCACAAGCCTAGTCCACCAATGGTCTTCATACAAGGATACATCAAAATGAACATGTGCACGCAAAGCAGACACACTAGAAGGAAGCCCCATTCAGGCCCGTTCTGCATGTACACCCTGTAGCTGCACACGGCGTCTTTTCTTGGATACAGCCAACCCTTGCTTAGAATGCGAGCAGCTGAGCAGAAACTATGAACTTTGTACCCTAGCGTCCAGTATCCTTTCCGTGTGGCCCCTACCATACCGGAGCATGTAACCACAACTTGTTGGTGGGCCCTTTCTGCTGTATGCCATTAGTGGAGCAATTGTATGAGCAGAGTGACACGAGCAGGGTGTCTTTACATACTTTTTTCTCTTTCTATTTTTCTTATGTAGCGTAGTCCCGTTTCATATACCGTTTTTTTAGAAGGACTCAGAGCGCCGCCAGTGAAGTATTGATCGAATAAGCGCGAGCAAAGTACGTCGCTGCGGACGTCTCCCAAACGTGACGTAAGTAGGTCAGCACTTCCGGTCGGCCATGTGCCGGTTGTGCAAGTATCCCCATAGAGGGCGCCAACATTGATTGGTGGTGTCTGTTTTGTGGAAAGTGAGTAAGACAGAGGGTGGTCTTTGGCCTGCTTGTTGGGCTACTTAGCCCACTTCTGCATGGGTACACCTGGGTTGGTGTGGGAGGCAACTTGTTGGAGTTGCTCAATAGTTTTAATCAGGTTCTGTTGCCTTTCACCAGTGCTTTTATTTGCTTGTGTGGGTTTTCGTCCCATATGCACAAGGTTTGTGTTACAGCCATTGATTTTTTAAGTATGCCTTTTTATACCTAGCAGTGTCGGAGGGATTGTACATACGTTTGTCCGGGAGCCCTCAGACACGTCAATAATAGGCATTAATTTTAATCCAAGATGCATTATATGCGGCCACGTTTGAAATCTCTGCGAACTAACCAGCCCAGCAGACACACTGTCCACCTGGGCGTAGGCCTAATTGAAATAATCCTCATACCCACATTGTGTAATATTCTAATGTGCCGCAAGTAGTATAAGAAAAGTAGGCATTTTCTCGGGCAAAGACTGTTCAATTCAGAACCAAGAAGTGTGCACTGTAAAAAAATTATTTAATCTACAAGGGATCCTCGTAAAACTAAACTCATGACAATATACATTCATATTTTAGGAGGATTTCTTAGTAGACGTACCGAGTAGTCGGAGGATGAGAAATAAAAGGACTAAAATATATAGGGAGTATGAATAATGGTCGCGGTATTGGTACAATAGTAGT
Source organism: Acholoe squamosa (assembly GCA_949317995.1). Classification (NCBI taxonomy): domain Eukaryota; kingdom Metazoa; phylum Annelida; class Polychaeta; order Phyllodocida; family Polynoidae; genus Acholoe; species Acholoe squamosa. The sequence goes on from OX439042.1 coordinate 15,991,013, forward strand.
AGTAGTAGTAGTAGTAGTAGTAGTAGTAGTAGTTATAGTAGTAGTAGTAGTATACGAAGGTGGGACTTCACTGAAAACATGGAAGATCCAAAACTAGTCAGCGGTGACCACTTTAGGTCCTCAAGTTGACAATGCCTAAAACTACAACTTTAGGTAGTCAAAGTGACGACTTTAGGTCATCATCCTGATGACCTGAGTCGTCAGGATGACAATACTGACAGTACAGAGTCGTCATACTGATGACTCAGGTTGTCATCCTGATGACCTAAAGTCATCATTTTGACTACCTAAAGTTGTAGTTTTAGGTATCCTCAACTTGAAGACCTAAAGTGGTCACCGCTGACTAGTTTTGGATATTCCATGTTTTCAGTGTTGACATCAGGTTCTCGTGTAGTATTTATAAGGTTCCCACACCAGGAGGCCTCCAGCGGGCAGCTTCTTCATATTGGCAGTGGGCACCGCAGTCAAACCCCAATGATCCTCAGCGAGCATGCGCCGTCACACCTTCCGATTCCCCATGGGTAAGAACATACCCCCTACAGCGACCTTAACAACTCCCAGGGTTATATAGGGTTGCCGCTCTCCGTGCATGTATTTTGTTATAATTATGAAAGAGTGATATGCCCATGTTATGAGATGAATTCTCTATGAGATCCATATGGGCCTTATGTATACGTATACGTGTATATAGAACAATATATCTCCATTGCCCAGTCATAGGCTGCTGTTACCGGATGGTATTAGTCTACCATAGAATGATGCTTCAATAATAAAGCTACCTATCCAGCAATAACTGTCTCAATAGATACCGCACTAGGTGTGCATGCTGCAGCTGATTTATATACTATAGAGGTGATTTGTCCAGACGGGTAAGAATTACCCTTTCTATCATAACAAAAGAAAAAATATGTGATACCAAAATCTAAAATTTGAATCGCCTCCAAGACATACCACTATATATATGTTCATCGTATGTTATTCGATCCTGAGATTCCACAAATTATGCATGATCATTGTTCTTGTAGAGTACAACAGTTAACTATAATCTTCTAAAACTCAATCCATTCCATATCAAATTGACAATACTCTAATACTATATTCTAATGTTTAATAAATGTAACCCCTGGTGATAAGAGGTGCGTTAATTAACCTATTATCTACCGTTTCATGTATAAGTACAGTGACCTCTTAAGTTGGTACCACCCTATATACCCAGTGCGGACCGGAGAATACCAGTGTTGGCGACCTTGGATGTAACATTTGAAATACTTAAAATTCCCTGACAGCTTAGCACAATACACAAAAATTTAGCTTTTGAAATGGAGAAAATTATGCAGTAGGTCCAGAAAATAAAAGTCAGGCTCGATTTTTTTTAAAAATCGCTGTGGCAACCACCACACTGATTTTGAGCAGTGAGACCTGACTAGTGTAGGAATACACTATATGGTCATTTCACCCCCATAACCCTCCACTGTTTTCTTGATATAAATAAAAAAATTGACTAAAGAAAAACACTTCCTGATACCAAATAACAATGGTTTTAAGCCTTTCTCTCCTCACAAATGGTCCGTATTCATTGAAATAACAAAATTTCTGAGGAACTATTTGGCCATTCTACCCGGAAGTGGCTGAATTAGGGTGGTACCACCTTAATGCATATATACAACACCATGGGGTTAATACATTCCTGGAGGGTCAGCATGCTGGGGGCCTCAAACGGCACCATTCATGTACAAGTTATCTCAGGCGCTGAATTTGGACATTAAGCTTGAGGCATATTGCTGCATTTGAGGGTTAACGTTAACATAGGATCCACGTGAGGGATGATCCACCATGAGCCCCTGTAGGAAGGGGGAGCATCTTGGAGAAGCTCTGAGCAACTCACGGCGTCTCCCAAGTCTCATTAATATGGATTATCGCCCACTGAGTGGCCGATCAGCAGACAGGCTTAGCCTAAAGACCGGAGGGACCATCGGGCGTGATCAGTTCGCTGGTTGTTGGCATGTAAAGGGGTGGGCAGCTCAACACGTCGGGTACATCCTCCGGGCTTTATTGGAGCTGCTCATGCCATTGGGATGGGGTAGACTAAGAGCTGCTGTGAGATGGATGGATGTCCAGTCTATCGTAGAATTTTATTAAGAGCATGCTATGGTAATACACTATGCTTAGGGATCTGAATGGGGCACAGAGCTAATGCCATGATTGTAATCTAAAGTAAAGGACATTGGTATTTGGTCTCTCTCGCTATAAAATACAAAGACTTAATGTGGATGCCTGTCGCTGGAACTCATTAATCCCATAGAAAGGAATGACCGAAAGTTAAGAAATGATTAGAAAGTTAAACAAAATGTATTTGCATCTCAAGTTTCATTGTCATTGTTGTAAAATCTACCATTATTAATGCATCATTAAATATCACTTGATCTGTTATTATTGTGTATACTCTGATTACCTTTTATTTAACAGAACTAGCAAAACTGCTACTGAGGTTATGGAATGCAAGAAAACATCTCTCTGTCGTGTGATTGGATCTGTCCATGGCATAAACCGTAACAACGGTAGGTACATTATGTACATACAAAATATATTATCAACCTTCACCACTCAATAGGGGTCTCCACCAGTGCACCACCCATTTATCCCCCCCCCGACCCTGACTGGAATAACCATGTGACCTACGACAACCAATCAGAGCCCAGTCCATATCGGCGTCTGCGCAGTGGCGGTCAGACCTGCTGCTGAGTTCAAGCTGTCATGGACTGCCCTGCAGGGCCTGTACACCCATCACCATAGCCCCTCCCGTTGTACTGCCTCCACGTGCTTATATACTGATGGGCAAAAGGTTGACAGAGATCAAGTGCCACCATGGAGGCTAGGGGGTTGGGGAGTCATCACCCCTACTGAAGCAGCTAGGGACAATCACCTCCAGTGACCTGGGGTGGTTCAGATATATACTGGGGTCACGCAGAGTGTCACGGTGATGACAATCTGTCTGTATGGTTATATAAGGTCTTATTTATTTTCGTATTGTATTGGGTGTAAGCGGGACTGGGGCCGGTTCCTGGCGACATGCACTGATAAGAGCTGATAGGATGGAACCGGCATGTCCCTGGAAGTGGGTGTTACCCAGGGACAAGGTACCCATCATGTTATGTCTTATCAGTGGGGTTTACCTCAACCAGCGAAATTTAAAATGGTGGATACACAGGTCGTCCATACTAAGCGCTATAGGCTGTGCATAGAGATTGTATGTAGTCTGGCAATTTTTATCCCAGCCCAATGCACAATCTTTCCTTTCGTTCAAACTGTTTAAAATATAGATTATTACAAAGTATATTCTGCTGAAAGTTGAGGTGATAAGAGGGCCAGTCAAAAGGATAGGGGTAATTTGACAATGCCTCTACAGAGCCGATTTTCCGGGTAGATTTCACCCCTGGATTTCCGTTACTCTATGGGATTTGCGTACAAATCTGATTTATGGGGATGAAGGGGTTAAAGGTCCGCCGTGCCTACATTAGATTTTTGTAACCTGAAACACATCTAGGTGTTTCTTCTTCTTTTTTTTTTTTTTTTTTCTTTTTAGGGGGGGGGGTGGAGACTTGCCCTTAATGGTCTACAGAAACTGACAATCTTGAATAGGAGAGCTATCTTGTTGCATTTTATACATAACAATGACGAGTCAATGCTGCATAGCCATTCCTGAATCATGCCAATTAGAGGCCGTAATGAATCAAAAGACTAGGAAGTCAATTTGTGTTAGTCTTACTCTGCTGTGCAATTAGCAATGACCTGGAGGAACTGGATGGTGGTGTGCCCGAGGGCTGTCTGTATGTGTGTTAATACTGCAGAACCCACTTAATCCAACCATAGTTGTGACTGTATTGGCCAGCCTGGGTAGGTATAACACCATTTGGAGCCAATAGTAACATTGACAGGGTCTCTTCTGAATCAATTTCTGCCCTGGTTCCAATACAACAAGGCCTTTGAGAAGTCAATACTATTAATTGGGTATACTTTTGAACAAATAAAGAAAGACAGAAGTATGTCATTCCTTCCTCATCAAAAAGTCAATACTGGCATTATTTCCTTCTCTGCTATGGCAAGCCCTCTGCCCACGTTCCCTAACAGCCCATGGATAGCTTTGAAATTAATTTTAGCATTCTTGATTCTTAGATTCATGAAATTGAGAGTACGTTGATTTTGTAACGATTTTGGGGCTGGCACTTTGGCTTTATTTCTTTATAAAGCTATGCCAATTATATTGATTATGATCATACTAGATAACCTTAATATGGTCGGTCATTTTCTAGATCTTGCTATCACCAAGAGTGCCAATGAATGCATGGTATCGACTGTAACCATTCAAGGGTGACCCACTCCTCTCCTCCACACCAACCACCCACCCCAACCCCCAGGTTCACCTTCTTCCATGACCTGTATCTTAAGGTCTGTAAAATCCCAGCACGTCACGCCTGGGTGGTTTTATATCTCACCACTACCCCACCCATATTCAGGCTATTGAGGTCTCCCACAATACACTCTGTTCATGAAGGATTCCTATTAATTACCATAATTAGGTCAGTCACGTGACCTGCTCTGGCCAATGGCATTGGTCACGTGACTGACCTACTTATGGTAATTAACAGGAAACCTCCACGAACAGAGTGTATTATGGGAAACCTCAATAGCCTGAATTCAACACCTCAGGGTGCTTCTGCTCAATGTAGGTGTGAAATAATTCATGTTCTTACGCCTTCATTTGCAAACCCACAGTACCTGAGGTTTGTATAGGTATCCAATCATGTCAGCACATCGTTCAGGTCAAGTGATGGAGCCTGTGGAACCTGGGCAACCTTTATCTTCTAATTAACATGTCGATAATCCCAAAGATGTTCTCTACATTCTAGAGAGGTAGCTGGCGGGGTGACCTGGGGAATCCCCTATCAGTTAAGCTTTTGCATCTGCATATAAGAAGATCTTATGTCCTCTTTTCGATAATTCCCCCTGCATGATAGGTTAAATGCATTTTGTAATTTGGACATTCCCATATTAATTCGAGACCAACAACTTTAGGTCTTAAAAGAAATAGAAGTTCACAATTAAACTGTGCTAGGTTTGTGTTATATCCCACCCTTGGGGCACTTTTTCCGCGTGTCAAAAGTGGGCGATAATGAGTAGATAGTCAAGAAACCAGCCCCAGAATGACTGCGTTAATAACCCAACCCGACAACTCCCCTCTCATCCACGTATCACTACGCCGCAATACCGTGACACGGCCCTATAGCCGGCACTCATTCCGCCATAGCAACAAGTGCGGGGTGTTGTTAGGCGGCCCTAAAACGGCGATAAACTCACGCGCCACCATCTCAACCACTGTATTAATCTAACGTAATGGGTCACATTAACATGGCAGACATCTTGTCTCCCCAGGTTTTCACTGGTTACCAACAATTAGCACCACTCCTTCAAACAGCCAAGGGTGTAATCAAGATAGCATTCATTGGGAGGATGGGATATGCTTAGTGTATATAGTTCTTTGAATGCCACCGTTGGTATGACCCTGGCGCTGCCCTTGCCCTGTTACTCCCGTATTGGCGAATGCTGATCCTGCCGGAGGTCGCCTATAGTCGCCTAACGCCCGCCTAATAGGCCTCATGCACGCGCCTACATGAGGCCCCGCGGCACCATGTCAGTGCTGTCAGTCACATACATGCATATGTGTAATAAAGTGTGGTCTGTTACATAGTGAGACATTCTGACCAGTTAGGGCTTCTATTCATTTCATATCAACAGCTAAGGCCTAAAGGCTAATTTGAACAAAAGGCGAAACTGTGATGGAGTGTATTTCCTTTCTTTAAAATTGTACTGAGAGGCATTGGACAAGCATCCTTATCGTATAAACAGTCTGTGTACAAAGTTAAGAATAAAGCAATGATGTATTCTTATGCCATATACTAATACAAGGAGGCCTGTGACTTGACACAATAGAATTAACATTTTACTCACCACTCTTAATCCAGTTGTGTAGATCATGTAAAAGACTCACCTGAAAGAAGAAAGCAACAGAAATACAGTAAATATACATCATGAGCGAGAAAATAAAAGCTTGTCATGTATTAAAAAGTAATGCAATGGTGAATGTACACAGATAAATAAATATATAGAGGATGAAACAATTTTAATTATAAGACATTCATTGCACTTCAAGAAACCTTTAGATACCTCGATTAACAAGGCACTTTAGAAGAGCACATTGCCTAGCTCTATGTGGTAGTATACATGTGATGGCCTGAAAGAGAGTGGCCTTGGTCATTGAGTTACTGGGGAGGGTGTTTTTGCACTGAATGCACGGCAGACAGTTTATCACCCTAGGGCCTAGGCGCTGCTTCCATAGCCTAGCCCTTTAGGGGTAGGATAGGACTCTGATGCATTATGGATGCCCTTTGGTCACCATGATGCATGAATGCATCTTCAAAAGATGTTGTTAGGTGTTTCATTCATGCATCATGAATAACCCATGGTATCGTCATAGGTTCTAGGAGATTTCCCCCCTCGAAATTCCCCCTCCCGGAATCTTCCCCCAGAAATTTCCCCCCATAGAAAAATCTCCCATCCTGGAAATTTCCCCCTAGAAATCTACCCCCCATCACTTCTATTTAATACTGATAGTCAGAAATGGCTGCATTTCAATTTTATTGCGGAATAAAGATTCTAACCCTAACCCTAATCCTATCCCTAATCCTATCCCTATTCCTAACCCTGTCCCTTATCCTAACCCTATCCCTATCCCTAACCCTATGACTAACTCTGGCCCTAACCCTAACCCTATCCCTATCCTTAACCCTATGACTAACTCAAACACTAACCCTATAACTAAACCTAACCTGATCCCTTGTCTTATCCCTGACTGGATCCTTAACCCTATCATTAACTCCATCCCTTACCCTTATTAAACCCTATGCCCTTTCAAAATTGGAGGGGGGAGGAGGTAATTTCTGGAGGGGGGTGGGTTTCCTAGGGGGAAGTTTCCAGGGGGCAAATTTCCGAATAGGAGAATTCCGGGAGGAATTTTCCAGGGGGGGTTTAGATTCTCTGAATATCATGACGAGATTTCCTCATTGATATATGAGCTCAAGCGTTATAGCACCAGTAAAGGTTTAAGTGAAATGTTATCTACCCACATGGCCCTTAGAGTGGCCTCGGGTGGCTCTAGGGGCAGCCTACGACCAAGGTACTAAGACGAATGATGACACTAAATGGCCATGGAATTTCATGGAGATGACAATTGATATCCCCATTGAATGTTTTGGGTATTAGAATAATTGTCGTCCTTCTATGTATATACATATCCATATTTAGATATAAATTGATGCTATTGGAATGATTAAATACGTTTTGATTAGGGATTATCGGTATTATATTTTTCCACATCAGAATAATGCAAATTTATATTTGGCTCGTGGCGCATGATAAAATGATGAGCTGCACTAGGGTTATGATATCAACCTGATGCATAATTCAGATTCACTCGCAAGACTTAGGTAATTGTACGTGTATTAGGTTTCCTCAAAGCAGTACACCACTCGTATGTCTAGTAGTTTAGACTTAGGTAATTGTACGTGTATTAGGTTTCCTCAAAGCAGTACACCACTCGTATGTCTAGTAGTTTAGACTTAGGTAATTGTACGTGTATTAGGTCTCCTCAAAGCAGTACACCACTCGTATGTCTAGTAGTTTAGACTTAGGTAATTGTACGTGTATTAGGTCTCCTCAAAGCAGTACACCACTCGTATGTCTAGTAGTTTAGACTTAGGTAATTGTACGTGTATTAGGTCTCCTCAAAGCAGTACACCACTCGTATGTCTAGTAGTTTAGACTTAGGTAATTGTACGTGTATTAGGTCTCCTCAAAGCAGTACACCACTCGTATGTCTAGTAGTTTAGACTTAGGTAATTGTACGTATATTAGGTCTCCTCAAAGCAGTACACCACTTGTATGTCTAGTAGTAAGACTTAGGTAATTGTACGTGTATTAGGTCTCCTCAAAGCAGTACACCACTCGTATGTCTAGTAGTTTGGGAATAGAGTTTATAATAATTGCCCTTTAGAATGGCTTCTACTAGTACCATTTTGCAATGTTGTGCTGGTAACGTATGCCTCCCTTCTATTTAACATGCATATTACAATCCTAACTCTAAAAGAGGGCGTCAAACATTGCTCGTGACACCCATCTGCTCCAATATGCTCCACACGCATGCCCACAAGAATTTTATGTGTATGGCGCATGCGTGACTCTGCCGGAAACGTGGTAGCGCGCCTGTGCCTTTAGGGGGGGGGGAAGTTGCGGGGGCGAAGGTGCGGTAAATCAGGGGCTTTACGACTCGTTGATGTCGTCTTAACTTGGCCATGGCTCGCAAGTAGCAATCAGTTGGTGACGGGCACGACACCACACCACGGGGGCGGGGGGGGGGGTTGATAAAGCATCCAGAACGCTGCCATCATAGGCACATGTATATGCAAGGATGTTAGCTCTATACAATTATGAAATACTTACCACCCTCTGTAACGATTTCAAACCTAATTTATTGTCATATTTTATGCCACTAGCTTATCTTTTTATCTTAAGAATGTAAAGTATGTGCTAGTAAATCATATTGTATATTGGCTTCAAGACTTCAGTCTCCGGTTTGTTAAGTTTGTTATTAGCCAGCAGTATACAATGTCAATTCAAAGAGATGTGCAAGTCCATTGGTGATTTTATAATTAGCGGGTTATTGAAGTGAGAACCAGACTAGAATAATAGAATGGAATTGAACGATTAATTATTCTGTATATATACATGACCTGAAATATGTGACGGGCTACATCCCTAGAAGAATTGACAAGTGCCTTGCGATTTGAACCAGCCAAATATAGTAACGTGAGGAAAATATGCTCAGGACCAATCCATATTTACAGGGACTGGTTATGTTTAACGACAGGGTACAGCCTGAAAGCATGTCCCGTCATAAACCCTAATGGTACCACTAAAACTGAGATTTATGGGCGACATGAAATACGTTAGATACCACACATATAAAATTAATACAAAGTGGCACTAATATGGCCATCTCAGAGGCACCGGGAGGCGGCCAAGTGCCAGGGAACCCTTCAAGATCATGTCCTCTCATGGTAATACAATAGAAAATCCTCAAACAGCCCACCGCCAATTATTTGGTGCATCAAGGATAATGGTACCGGCCTCATGCGGAACAGGCAGGACACGCTCGTGAAGAAACGGTCAGCTCAAACTGGTCAGAGTTCATCTTTACATTTATGTCAAGGTGTTTGGGTTGATAATTAATCGATATTTCATCAATATAATCCATAATTAACTCTTATTTACCCATCTTCATCGCGAAATCCTGACCGCCGCCATTTTGAATGTTTACGTTTCAAAAATGCTGCGCATGCGGGATAGACCTATGACGTCATCGTGCGGATTTGGCACCGGTTATTCAATGCAGGGGTGCAATACGCGGTCTCAGTGCTTTCTCTATGGAACTACGATATTCACCTTGACATAATGCCCCAGAGGGTCGGCATGCTGCATAAATGCAGCTCGGGTGTGTAGACTTACCGGAGCTGCATGCATGCATTATTCTGATGAAGGGGTATAATTCGGTAATTAAGCTACTATGTGACACGGTTCTGGGAGATCCCCCCCCCTGGAAATTTCCCCCCCATCACTTCTATGTAATACAGATACAGCCAGAAATGGCTGCATTTCAATTTTATTGTGGAATAAAGATTCTAATCCTATCCCTATCGCTAACCCTATCCCTAACCCGAACCCGAACCCTATCCCTAACCCGAACCCTATCCCTAACCCTATCACTAAACCTAACCCTATCACTAACCCTAAACCTATGCCTAACCCTAACCTGATCCCTATTCTTATCCCTGACGTATCCCTAATCTTATCACTGATGTATCCCTAACCCTAACCCTGTCCTTAACCCAATTCCTCACCCTATCCCACACCCCATCCCTCACCCTAATTAAACCCTATCCCTTTACAAACTTGGAGGGGGGGGGATTTCCAAGGGGGGAATTTCCTAGGGGGGAATTTTCCAGGGGGGTAATATCCTGGCACCATGTGACAGTTTGACACATAAGGATTAAACATACCATAAGCTACTATGCGGCACATAGATGGTTAACATGCCTGTCTCCTGTTGTAAATCACTAACACTGATGGTGTGTGTCTCTGGTCTGGTATCAGACTCAGTAATCCAAGATTCAGTCACAGTGACTTGCCTCAAACAGCAATCAAAATGATCTACAGACCCTGTGCATTGTACATTGCAGCTAGATATAGAATTTAAGATAGGTGTTTCGGTGTGCCCAGTATATGATGTCATAATGGCATGATACTCAAACCCTCTTTTCCATGTTAAATACCTAAACTATCCAGCCTCTACAAACATATTCCTCTAAACTATACACTGGTTCCCTGCATATATAACTGCAGGCCCTTTCTGATGACATTATTGTCCAGATTCTGAGGACTAGTTCACTTGAACCCATCTAGATTAGAGTTTAGATGTCCAAGCACAGTTTAGACAGCAAACGTCTGTACAGGAGAGATTGGGGGTGATGGGGTGCCCTTTTGTCAGTGAGGGTGAAAAAGGGGTGATTAATAGGTGAATTTCTAGATATGACATGTCCCCAACATGACAAATGTATACAGGAAGATCGCATGCCAGGTCTCACTACTGCCTCTCGATTCGCTCCTCCTTCCATCCTGGTAAGCCAAACTATTACTCCTACTTTCTTTAACTATAGGTAGACATCAATCGGTTTCTTGTATTTTCTGAACAGTCCTAGAGAGTATGTTTCAATAATGGCAGTAGTTGTCTCAATGATTTTGATTAGCATCATTGAAAAATTATCTGCTGACCAGTACACATGGGACTAGATGTTTGTCTTACCTTGCGATTCATCAATGGTTTATTCTTTCCACTCTATCGTTAGCTCTGTTCCCAATACTATAGAGACCAGTGTTAAGCTATTTGATCGTCCCAAACAGATTCTGGACCATCCACCAGTACATCTACATCTGGCGAATCTGGCGACCAGTAGCATCCAATGCAGGGTATTTGGGTGGGTAGGAGAGACCAGTAGAGGCATTAAGTCCACCCACACATCACCTCCTGTGCATAACCACCTGGTCACCTAAAGGTCAACTACAATGTACCAGCTCCACCCACCCACCAGCACACGGCCTGTCGTCTTCCCATCTCTCCATGTCAGTCTCATCTCTCCAACCCAACACTGCACTCTTTGAATAGTGAACTCATGCACCATGCAAATGCTACATTGTGAAAAAAAAATGTCATCGAAATAATTACTGAATCCTTGTGGCAAGGTTGCCAGAGATCTGTTGTTACTTTCACAGAGTTTCCTTGTACCACTGTACTGTCACCTTGTAGAGAATACACTGGTTCACTGCAAAACTACTATAGTGTTTCACTGTTCAGTTTTACAAGGATCCCTGGTAGATTCAACAATTATTTTTGTAAACGGTTGATATGCTCCCAAAGGGTCGGTATGATGCACCAATGCAGTGCTGGCGAGTACCATCACTGTATTGATGCATCATGACGACAAAGAGACAGGACCCTGGAGGCATCAAGGCGGACATTAAAGGGTTAACCCACCCTCCTCCCCACTAACCCACTCCTGCCGACTCACTTGACCATCTCCCCATAAAATGTCTATAAAATGAATTGCTCCAATCAGCCTCACGCTCAATAATCCTTGCAGTGGTTCACCCCACCCGCCTACTCCAGCACCCCTTTACCCTCCCACGGCACCACACTGCCACCTGACGGCCAAGTAGGTCACTGACTACCTCCTGGTTCTAGCACTCTTCAGGCAGAAGCCTTCACTCTCAAAAACCGACTCCTCCTTGGTTGAAAGGGTCTGACCCTCTCCTGTTGCGCCCTGACCTTTGACCTTAGACCCTGGAGGAGGTCATCCCGTGATCGGGGAAAGGAGAGGGTTGGTAAATCTAGTAGGGGTGAGTAGGGACGAGGATCAAGTTAGGGTGGGATGGATGGCACAGCTAAAGGTAGGGAGGGAGTTAGATAACGAGTGGGATGGTTTTAAATGTAAAGAGTGTCTGCCTCCTGTAAGGATGAAGTGGGGAGTCTTAAGCCGATCAATGCTGAGATGGGGGGATGTGCATTACCAGTATTGAGTTTTGGCCCTTTGGAAGTGGAGGTTAAATACCACAGTGCATATATGACCATGGAGAAAGAAATCAAGATAGGCTATTGGTATATGGCAGGGGCAGAGCTCCAGGGGTGATAGGGGCTTTCAGTGGATAATGGTACACACTGGTGATGGCGAGTAGTTAGCAGGTAGGGGTGATGTGGTACCATGGTAACAGGTCAGCCCTGGAGGCAGGCTGCTGCACTATGAGGACAGTGAATACATCAGTTGTACATGGGGTAGTGGTGGTCATGATGTAGTGCGGGAGATTCATGGGGGTATCCCAATGTGGGTCATACATGGGGCTGGGCGAACTGGAGGGTAACATCCAGGTTACATGGAACATGGGTATGGGTAAAATGGAGTAAGCCTACTCTATTGGTAAGTCAAGTTATGGAGTGGTGAAAGAAACAGTTCATTGAGATCAGCAATGAACCAGCACAAGGCTATAGGACACTGGGCAAACCCTCTATTCCTCACAATTTTTAACACCTGTGCTGCACTGTATGATCAATCCGATTATAAGTTTTTAGCCTACAATTTAAAGATTTCTTTGTACATCATAATTCTACTGCATTATTCAACTTGAGAGAACAGAGGGTAGATAAGATGGAGTCAGATTAAGAATATCTTTCTGAAAGAGATCATGTTTTTTTTTTTATTTCAATTAAGCAATATGGGGGGAAATCTATCTGCTGGTAGTATACACTTGGGGAAGACCACTTTTTACGGTCCACTCTGGACTCTTTCTGTTATCTGAAAAAAATATCAAAGTTCTGTGTACTGAACATACATGTACTTGAATTGTAAAGAAGTCAATATCCACTGGCCGTCTATACTGTACCATGTATGTGAAAAACATTATATGCTACCTTTTGCACACCTTGGAAATTGTTCTTTGAATAAAAGCACTTGTCGTTGGATAAAGCCAATATCTACGGCTGAGGATGGATCATACCCCTAAACACTGGGGGAAATAAAAAGGTAGATAGAACCAGGAATGGCAGGGACAGAATGATATATGACAAATGTCCCAATAACTGATGTATATGGAAGGACGCCAAGCATGATGGGGACCGCCATTGACCTAGGCAGGATATGAAAACGAGGCTGGTACATCTTCTAACCACCAGGGGTCATGTCAATCTGAACGTGACGTCCATAATGTCACAATACACAAAGTGCCTTAATTCTTCTTGGAAAATGTGCTGGACCTTTACCAATATGGTTCTGCCTTCACCAATATGGTTCTGCCTAACTATAGGCTTAGAGTATAATTACCCTACAATCCATACTATCCTCATGAGGAGTGAATGGAAACACAAATTGATTTGAATTGATTTGTCATCATAGTTTTGCCCATTATTTCTTCTTTTTTTCATTTATATCAGTGGAACTGTGGTGACAAGTATATAGGTGTATCTTATACTAAGCTGTACTTAGGTGTTATAATATGATTTAAGGAGTATAGGATTCAGTCTTAGAATTATTGCAGCTTTGTAATATGAACACACGTAACATTATTTAAATGCGTTAGCAGATACAACAACACATCCTTTCCTCCTTTCCTCAAGTCTCACAGTCGTTACAGATCCCATTCCAGCACATATCATCATTGAGCAGCTGCTGCTGATTACTTAATTAATTACAATAGGCCTGGGAGGAGGAAGGTGGAGAATTAAAATACCACTGACGCAAAAATAGACATGAATGGAGACAAAGCCACTACTTAACGCCTTCAAAAGGAGGAACTATGGAAATAGAAGCAGACATAAAAAGTGTCTTATTGCCTATTAATAGGCATGCCTGCCTCCTCCCTGGACTAGACTTAGAAGGCAATGGAGGAGGTAGTAGAAGGTAGGCCAGATATCTGGAGGCAGTTTTCTATTTATCTAGAGACATTGCCTTCCGCTTGGCTGGCCTTGTCTATTGGAAACCGATAGACGTGTAGCTAGTCCCAGTACCCTGTCTTTGTCAGGTGCGTGCAGACTTAGGGAAATAAGGTTTCTGTATGAGCTGGATGAGGGTTTATTTATAGGGAAACACCCCCAGCCTCCTTCCAGGTACCCTCTCCTGTGGTGTGAATGATGGCTAAGGCTAGACGTGGCTATAAAATGGGGTATGGAAGGATGGGGCTACTAGAGACCTAAAAAGAGGACATTGCTGCGATTGAATGCTTGTGGTCATCATGATGAGTCAATGCAAGGGTGCATCATGTACTTCTTTTTGGAGTGTATCAATTCCATGTGTCCTGTATGATGCACCATGTTTCTTATCATTGATCAGTATTCATGTATCATGACAAAGCAAGAACACAAGGTATTAAAGCATAATGGGAAGCACAAATAGATAGATTGATGTACCTATAAGCAATGATCGGCTTTAGCATAGGCCGTGCAATAACACACTATTTGGCACTGCTCAATATCTATGAATATTCCATGCTATATAGGTCGCTGTTGATACCACCTTGTTTTGAATAATGTAAAAGGGACAACTAGAGTGTGTGGGGGTAGTTAATGCATTTGTATTTGCAGCCATTTACAAGTAATCAACCACTTGCTAATTTTGTTTCAACATTGAACTGATTTCTGCGGTAACATGGACTTAAAGTATATATGACGGGTTGATACCTGGATCCAGGGAATCCTTACAAGAAGCAAATGACTGCATTATAGTAGTCTAGGGATAGAACTGCGAGAGGTGATTTTTGGTCCCCATCGGACAGTTACTTATATCAGCATGATAGTGGATATGCATAGATATAGATATGAAAGTCCGGTTGCCTCTGGCGGGCAATAGGCAGTGAGGCAGACCATGTATGGAGCTGTGGGTCAGTCAATGGCTGGAGGGGAATGTAGGGGTGCAGGGGTGTAGGAGTGGCTAGACGTAGGTGTTAGATATGACACGTACCATGCCATGTTTGCACCCAGTCACCCTGAGCTGCTCTCCCACCTGGGGCCTGCCTGGGGAGGGGGTCTGGGAACTGCTCTCCCACACAGCAGTTACAGCCTACTGAGTCTTTGAGGTACTCTGCACTTATAACCTATGGGTTCTGGCAGGGTGTAGGAGGGGAGTGGGAACTGTCAGCCTACTGAGTCTGTGACTGTGTCTGTAATCTGTTCTATAACTGTAACCAATGGGATCTGGTTGGGTGTAGAATTAGAGTGGGAGCTGTCAGCCTACTGAGTCTGTGATCTGCTATATAACTATAACCTACGGGGTCTGGTTGGGATGGGAAATATGGTATAGATATTGGGTAGTTCATACTGCAGTGCTAACTGACGTTTGAAATGTCTGAGGGAAAGTGGTGTCCATGATTTATTGACATCAGGTAGTAATCATTTTAGATCAACTACCCTACATAACAGCCATACATGTACACTTATATGCAGTCGACATCAGATTTAGGGGGAAAGTAGGGGAATTACCAGACGTAAAAGAACAGAATTCTATATTATCTCATTTTGAAACTGCCCCTTGTGTGATGCCCTGATGCTCCATTCTCTTAAATACTACCTATATGAACGTAAAATAAGGTACCTTTGGTTATGTAGGGAGATTGCTAGAGCTAAGGGTGATAGGGAATGAGATGCTCATGGGTTGGCGGATTGGTGCATGTGAATGGGATAGGCAGTAGAGGTAGTTCTCAGTAAGAGCCAATCATTGTCCCCTGTGTGGAAGAGGCGCCAATGCTATATACTCTATGTGTATGAGAGTAAATAGGAAAGAAATGAGGTACAATATAACCAGGATGGAGATATGCTTTGCTATGTGTGGCATAAATCCATAAAAAAGGCGGTAACTGTGCCAGCGCCATATATTTGACTGTGTACACTGGTAACTGGCTGTAGTTCGTCATGGATGTAAAGCACAATTAGTAGGCATTAAACACAATACAAATTCTCATCACTCACTAATTATTGTGCGACAGATAGATAGTGTAAACTAAAACGTCCCAGTAGATATTCCTCACTTCCACCATTCACTCATATATAAAGAGGCTATGAGTTGACCATTCTAGTCATCTCAAAGATTATGTCCAGCTTTGTTTTCAATTCACATGAATGACCTCTATGCACAAAGTAAGTTTTCTATATAAAGACATAAATTTGTGATTCTTATAAACCTATAATAATGTATATATCACCTTTGTTCCTTGTATCTGTGAACTAAAATTATCAACATTAAAACTGATGCAAAAAACACATACACTTTAAAGGTATCCCATATGCTCAGTGAATTGAGCTATATGCTCAGTGAATTGAGCTGTGTCCAACATATATTCTATGTAAGCAGGTTATCATTGTGGTGCCTAGGGGAATATTGTGATGCATTAATATGTTTATATGTTATAACGACATCCCAAATATCCTAACGACTGGCTAAAGTATTAATCACAGGAGTAAATGCAGTGTGTGAGCCAAATGGAATGAATTAGACTATAATTTCTATAACTACAATTTCTATTCCTACAGAAATCGTATTTTCCCCAAATCTGCCCAAGACAAATACAAGCATAAAAATACCCCTAATTCCCTATAGAAAGTATTATGGCAGTGCCTGAGCCTATACAGGTTTGATGAATATAATTTCCAGTAGGAATTAAGATATTTAACTTACAACAAGGCTATAATTCACCTGCACAGTTTTATCATAAATCTGTGCATAAGAGTTATGCACACGTGTTGTCATGCTATCCTTCTTGATTATTAACCATTTAGTAATCAATCTTGAACCTGAATGGATCTATCCCATCCAATAATGACATGATACTCTCTATTTGTCACTATAGAGTTTACCACTAGCACTCTTACCTCCTTTGCTGGCCGCATTGACAGTGAATAGACCTGTTCACATCACTGGTCCTTCCCTAAGACTGATTTGTACAGCTTCTTTTAACCCCTTGAGGACCAAAA
The DNA here is from genome assembly GCA_949317995.1 of Acholoe squamosa. Lineage (NCBI taxonomy): Eukaryota > Metazoa > Annelida > Polychaeta > Phyllodocida > Polynoidae > Acholoe > Acholoe squamosa. The sequence goes on from OX439042.1 coordinate 16,008,189, forward strand.
ACTCTCTCAACGCCTTATGGTCAATTGTTATCATGATAAGTCTGAGAGTGTACTAATCCTTTAGTGTGGGCTAGCACAATGCATGAAAGCGAGTCACTCGCCGGGCAGTTTCCATGCATCAGCACAACAGAGGTGTATCGTACATCAAAGTAAGATGCGGCCCATGAAGGGTTAAATGAGCGACATAGAAGACAGTTGCAGGCTTCTCTCCCAGATCTCCTGCACTAACCGACGCAGAGCAGTGCACAGAAGTCGCCGCCTGTCCCACCACTCGGCTCTGGGAACGCCGACTCACGATCGCATTTAGTACACACCACAATGGACAGATGGCAGCACCACACGGGCGTGGCACTATGGGAGGGTTTGTAGAGTGTGGGGGCGGGCGGGAGGTGGGGAAGGTGGATGGATGGTTTCAAGATGCATAGTGTGCTCATGTATGTTTCATATGTCTCTATTTTTTCCATCAAAATGGCCAACAAAAGCCCCTCACAGTAGCAACGGATTATCGGATTGACTTAGGTGGTGGGCAATGTGATATCCTCTTTCCAATGCCTTCCCGAGGAGAGCCGTTTTCCCTACCACATCACAGTTATTTTATAACACGTGGAAGAGTCTGCATTGCTGAGATATTTTGCTATTCAGGGATACGTCTGCCATAAGCAACTTTGCAGTATTAAGGTGACATGAAGCCGATCTAAATCACACAGAACGACGAGGCCCATACCCAACCACCAGTCCACTTGAAACAGGATATGAAATGTGAAATACAGAGACAATACAATATAAAAAAAAGCATAAGTTATAGTTAGATTGTTTCTTTTCTGTATCTGTTACCCTTCTGTAGTAGAAAAAGAAATAAAATAAAAAGAGGACAAATAAACACAAAGCTAGATTACTGGCCTGCATGAAACAGCACTTTTCTTCTACTACTCACAGTCGGAATTATAACCCAGTAAGTAGTGCATGGAAATGGGTAATTGCCGCAGGAGCAATTAACCTCTAGTCAAGTGGCTAACTCTTTTGTCACTAAAATGAAAGTTCAGTAGGCCAGGCCGGGCCTTGAACAAAAGAGGCATAATGCCTTTCATCGATAACTCATAGCGCGTGATCCACGTCAGAGTCAGATTCCCAATTTTTCGTAATTATTTCCCAGTCTAACGTCTGGCTATATTTCAAACATGCAAAACCTTTACATGTAGAAGAGCCTTCGTCATGTTTGTTATTTTGTATTGATGTTATTACCTTCCATTTTGCTTGATATGATGTGTGTCATTAGAAGCCAAGGATCGCTGATCAATATTCCTAAAGATAATTGTAATAGGATTTGCTTATTATTTTAGCCTGTGATCGAATAATACAAAGTATGTATTACTGCAATATAGTCGTAATATGGAGGAATATAGTTCTCAGATCCCTCCTACTTGAGATTTCTACACAGATTTTGTCATACTAATATCAAATTCAATGTACGCCGTTTTCAAATTTCTGGCATTTAGATTAGGCAGATTAGGCGGCTGTAAACTGGCTGTGACAGGGTTATTATGCAGTGGATAGTGGCGGCTGTAATCTAACTGGCTGTGACAGGGCTATTATACAGTGGATAGTGGCGGCTGTAAACTGGCTGTGACAGGGTTATTATATAGTGGATAGTGGCGGCTATAATCTAACTGGCTGTGACAGGGCTATTATACAGTGGATAGTGGCGGCTATAATCTAACTGGCTGTGACAGGGCTATTATACAGTGGATAGTGGCGGCTGTAAACTGGCTGTGACAGGGCTATTATACAGTGAACAGTGGCAGCTGTAAATTAGCTGTGACAGGGCTATTATACAGTGGATAGTGGCAGCTGTAAATTGGCTGTGACAGAGCTATTATACAGTGGATAGTGGCAGTTGTAAACTGGCTGTGACAGGGCTATTATACAGTGGATAGTGGCGGCTATAATCTAACTGGCTGTGACAGGGCTATTATACAGTGGATAGTGGCAGCTGTAAACTGGTTGTGACAGGGCTATTATACAGTGAACAGTGGCAGCTGTAAATTGGCTGTGACAGGGCTATTATACAGTGGACAGTGGCGTCTGTAAATTGGCTGTGACAGGGCTATTATACAGTGGATAGTGGCAGCTGTAAATTGGCTGTGACAGGGCTATTACAGTGGATAGTGGCAGCTGTAATCTAACTGGCTGTGACAGGGCTATCATACAGTGGATAGTGGCGGCTGTAATCTTGCCCTTTAAAGGTCATACAATACCTCTAGTCCCATATCCATTTGTCGCCATATTGTAATGGTGCAGAGGTGGCGAGTAGACATTCAATTGGTGCATCATGCCGACATTTCAGGAGTGTATCAACCCCATAGGGATGGCATGATGCATTAATGCAGCCCTGGGGAGTTAATCGCTAGGGCTGCATCCATGCATCATGACGACCAATATGCCTGACACTATATGACCCTTGTAGAGTTACCAGGAGGGGCGGATTAGTGTTGGGATGATGGATGTCCTGCTAGATAGATAAGGCGCCGATGAAGAGCAGAATGGAGCAGCTCTGATCGACTCAATCAGGCACTGATAACAGCTCCCCCTGCTGCTGGTTGTGGTGAACAAAGAACAGACATGGCAGGACCAGAGGACTCTTGGTCTTCTGTCTCTATCGTTACTGTTCATCCCTTAGTGGGCAATATAAACTTATATACATGTATCCTGCAACTTTCTAATGTAGTATCTATGCATCTTGCAGATATTATGTGGACAATACTGTCCCATATGGTCAACATAATCAATCAAATGTTCTGCCGTTAACTTACTCAATATCTAGAAAACTAGTCCTCCTAATTTCATACTTCTGGCTGTGAATTGAGTATATATGTTGGGAGCTGCACATATTCCTTGAAACCCTAGGGGACATTTCATGGTTATGTATTACAAAATGACTACACCATATTTACCCATATTACTAGCAGCATATTGCACAAGTTGCATTCTATGACGATCTGATACACAATAAACTTATATATCTGATCTAATATTACACAGGAACACCTATTAAGGTCGTCACAGAGGGACGCTAAATCAGTCCCATCTTAAATAGAGTTATCTGATCCCAGTGTGTCCCTTATTGAGACAGTTACAAACATGACTAGCCTGGCCCTGTTCATTAGTCAGATTGGTGACATGGTTGTTATGCCTCAGTTTTCATTCAGGCATCCATCTGTGGTGAGCCCAACTACAAGGGCTGCATTCCGGCAACCATCTGTGGTGAGCCCAACTACAAGGGCTGTATTCAGGCAACCATCTGTGGTGAGCCCAACTACAAGGGCTGTATTCCTGCAACCATCTGTGGTGAGCCCAACTACAAGGGCTGCATTCCGGCAACCATCTGTGGTGAGCTCAACTACAAGGGCTGTATTCCTGCAACCATCTGTGGTGAGCCCAGCTACAATGGCTGCGTTCCGGCAACCATCTGTGGTGAGCCCAACTACAAGGGCTGTATTCCTGCAACCATCTGTGGTGAGCCCAGCTACAATGGCTGCATTCCTGCAACCATCTGTGGTGAGCCCAACTACAAGGGCTGTATTCAGGCAACCATCTGTGGTGAGCCCAGCTACAAGGGCTGCATTCAGGCAACCATCTGTGGTGAGCCCAACTACAGGGGCTGCATTCAGGCAACCATATGTGGTGAGCCCAACTACAAGGGCTGCATTCAGGCAACCATCTGTGGTGAGCCCAACTACAAGGGCTGCATTCAGGCACCCATCTGTGGTGAGCCCAGCTACAAGGGCTGCATTCAGGCAACCATCTGTGGTGAGCCCAACTACAAGGGCTGCATTCAGGCAACCATATGTGGTGAGCCCAACTACAAGGGCTGCATTCAGGCAACCATCTGTGGTGAGTCCAACTACAAGGGCTGCATTCAGGCAGCCATATGTGGTGAGCCCAACTACAAGGGCTGCATTCAGGCAACCATCTGTGGTGAGCCCAACTACAAGGGTTGTATTCAGGCAACCATCTGTGGTGAGCCCAACTACAAGGGCTGCATTCCGGCAACCATCTGTGGTGAGCCCAACTACAAGGGCTGTATTCAGGCAACCATCTGTGGTGAGCCCAACTACAAGGGCTGTATTCCTGCAACCATCTGTGGTGAGCCCAACTACAAGGGCTGCATTCCGGCAACCATCTGTGGTGAGCCCAACTACAAGGGCTGTATTCCTGCAACCATCTGTGGTGAGCCCAGCTACAATGGCTGCATTCCTGCAACCATCTGTGGTGAGCCCAACTACAAGGGCTGTATTCCTGCAACCATCTGTGGTGAGCCCAACTACAAGGGCTGCATTCCGGCAACCATCTGTGGTGAGCCCAACTACAAGGGCTGTATTCCTGCAACCATCTGTGGTGAGCCCAGCTACAATGGCTGCATTCCTGCAACCATCTTTGGTGAGCCCAACTACAAGGGCTGTATTCAGGCAACCATCTGTGGTGAGCCCAGCTATAATGGCTGCATTCCTGCAACCATCTGTGGTGAGCCCAACTACAAGGGTTGTATTCAGGCAACCATCTGTGGTGAGCCCAACTACAAGGGTTGTATTCAGGCAACCATCTGTGGTGAGCCCAACTACAAGGGCTGTATTCAGGCAACCATCTGTGGTGAGCCCAACTACAAGGGCTGTATTCAGGCAACCATCTGTGGTGAGCCTAACTACAAGGGTTTTATTCAGGCAACCATCTGTGGTGAGCCCAACTACAAGGGTTGTATTCAGGCAACCATCTGTGGTGTGCCCAACTACAAGGGTTGTATTCAGGCAACCATCTGTGGTGAGCCCAGCTACAAGGGCTGCATTCAGGCAACCATCTGTGGTGAGCCCAACTACATGGGCTGCATTCAGGCAACCACACAGAGTTGATAAAGGCATGATGCACACTATCCTCCCTGTACTCTTGCATCATGCATCATGAGAAATGAGCATCATACATCAAAGTGCAATGTAGCTCTTCAAGTGATAAAAGGAGGGCCTGAAATGGGGGCACAGAGTACCCAAAGACGGTCGAGTGCCATTTTGATTTGGGTCCCTAATGCTCCTTTTCTCTGGTGTTCTGATAGGCCTTAGCCGGCATTTATAGAGGCTGGATCATTACCCGTTATCTGGTAATCCAGGGTGGAGTTGGGAGGGGTGAGGGATAGGCCCCAGACCTGATCCACTGTAAAGGGGAGGGGCTGGGCGTACAGGGGGACTATTGGGGGAGGGGCAGTGAGAGTGAATGTGGACAGAGGAGGGAAGGGCAGTAGGCGTCGTGAACGGGTGTGGAATTGTGGGGAGAGCACCACGGGGTCGTAGAGGACATTTGAAGGGTTATTCTACTTGACAGAGGGTGGACTATGCGTATGTTGACAGTTTTCCTAGTGTTGGGGAGAGTTGTAGTAATAGGCAACATGGCTGTCACCAAGCTAACAGCTTACCTTCAAAGAGTGAAGCCCGACATTAATGTTTCATGTTAAATCTGAGTTGTTCGAATACACCAGGTGCACAAATGCACTAAAACCGAGTTACTCACCAACACCATTGTAATCATGCTGGCTCATCTTTACCTAAAAGTAAGAGGAAGCCACGAGGGATCAATGTTAGACAATTTCAAAGCTTCAAAATGTGTTCGTGGGTATTACCTGTGATCAGTTTATTACATTTTAGATTTGCGTCCCAAGCCATGTGTGTGTTGGGTCCTGTGTGAAAACCCCAAACCAGGGCCTTGCACCCTATCCTTCCCCTGAGCAGCTCAGCTCTAACAATGGGCCGGGAGAGCAGCTCAGGGGTGGTGGCGGCTGCTGCAGGAGGGGTCATGGGTCATGTGGCACAGTGCTTGTGGTCAGATCAAAGGGCATAGGGATGTGGAGGCAGCCTTCAGACATCAGAGTACCCTATCACACTCTGAGCTGCTGAGTGGGTGGGGAGGATCTGTGAGATGCTCCATGAGCTGCTCTTTTTGACTCCCTTTTGTCTGGATTGTGCGTTGTTGTGTTGAGTAGAGCACACATGCTGTAGTAATGGCGATAGTGTGACTCTGTGTGCTGCCATGTATATTGTATGCTGGTCTGGGACAGTTTCACTGTCTGTATATTGCCCTCTGCTTTACCTCACCGCCATCTTTTTCATCTGCATTACCCTCTACGTCTACGCTGCTGCAGCCTGAAGTCTGCTGTATCTATTATGCTGTCTCTGTGCCTATTTCCGAACACCTTTTCAAATCTGCAGCCGAATTTGACTGAAACTGAGTTGACCAAGTAGCAGAGTAAATAGTTAGGCTTAGAGGGTAAAGGTTGATTAGTAGTAGCCAAGTTCCACTGTCATTAGACCTGTCAGATTGTGGTAGGGAAGGATTGTATTTCTGTATTCTTTCTTTTCTCTGCCATCAATAAAGAGCTTACTATTTGATAAAAATGGATTATAAATGAAAAGAATAAAGGTATAGTCTTCCTAGTCCCAGGGTGAGCTTTTGTCACTGTTGTTTTGTGTTTTATTCCTATATTGATAAGGAATAGCAATGCAGTGATGTTCCAATGCAATCCCCATCTCATATCACATAGATCCCCTGCCCTCCTGCCCACAGACCCCCTCATCATGCATGTCAGTACAGTCCTGGCTCCTCTTCTTCCTTTGTCTCCCCTTCTGTCACTCTAGATTTGTCTTTCAGTGAAACCCTATACTTTCCCCATCTCACTAACTCTACCCTCACATTCCCCTTTTCTCTCAACTCTTGTCAATGAGTCCTCATTGGGGCCTGCCCTGCATACAACCCCTACTCAGGGTTTACTCCGGCGGCAAATATGAAAAGGTAATTCTGAGTATTGGGATTTAATGACAGAGCAACTCATGATGTGGGGGGTGGGTGGATGGAGGGGGCCAGGGGGTAGGGAGGCCCGTGCGGGCTGCGTTGTGTCATCCACAGACCGAACAATGGGGGAGAGCTGCTCGCCTCACGACCTAATTACCAGAAATCGAGGAAGCAGCAGTGCCAGCATGCTTCCCTGCGGAACGCCGCCCATCTGGACATCAACAAAGCCTTTGACGAAGTCCAACGCCAGCCCAGTCGCTGTCTAGCCGGCCCCTCGTGCCGGCTTAAGTGCGGGAATGCCGGGGCTATAATAATTCTGCCCGCCGGGTGTGGAGTTATTCCTTTTTGACTGTACTAATTGGCGACATTCCATTAGCGGCCCAATCTAGTAATCGGAATAACCGGAGTGGGGTAGAATGGGCAGGACTGTGTTCAACAACGCCTGATGTGTTAGAGAGGGTGTAATCATTCGTACTTATATCTAGGATCCATGCCAATGGTGAGACAGACAATGGCTTTTATGCCCGAATGAAAAGAAAATAAAAAGTGGTAAATTGAAAGTTTCATTACCATTCTTACAGAGTGTTCAGGGTAATCACAATAGTACCCTATGATTAGTACCCAAACAACTCTGATATAAAAGTATGATTAGGAATTTACAAACTAAACGTCAAATTGATCTTGGTATTTTAATGCAGTCGCAATGTTCTCACTGACTTGAAGGTTTCGGGTTGTTTATTACATTTTTCAAAATCCTTTGACAATTACTTCCAATATCAAGTCATTAATTTACTTATATATGGTTATTTGGGTTCTGGACACTTTTCGAGTGTAATTAGATTTCCTCGGGCATCTCTTTCTCTTATCAGTCATTTGGAAGGTCCTGTGGCATTCTAAGCTAATCTTGGACTGACCTGGAGTAAAATAGATAAGGCCAATACCCAAGCAGATAACACTCATCATTTTGTGAAGTGGCTGCAATCCATTTTTATCCCATGATTTTTCATTGTCTCTTCATAAAAAAGCTGTTATCAAATGCATTGTTAATCTAGACTCCAAGGACACGGACCTCGCGCAAGTATACGCATTGATGGGTCTATTGTTTAGCCGTCTCACTTCCTGGGTCTTAAGCACCTCAGCCCTCCTACCCACCCACCCTTTTCCCCACCCTCTGCCCCCTCCACCTCCCATCCACCCACCCAGTGCCAAGCAGAGAGAGACAATGCCACAGTTCTGACTAAGGCCTAAGGAATGTTCTCTCTCCACGACCCACCCTCTGAATTGATCTCACTGCATTTGTGCTACAATTCGAGAGTGACCCAAGAAAGACCCATATTGGTTTAAGGCGAAGTAGTAGACATTTTAGTCTATGTCGGTTTTAATGGCCCCTTATTTACATAGAGGTATAAGGACGGAAAGCCAAAAGAGAAGAAGCTGGGGGATGAAGTGGGGTCGAGGGGGGGGGGGTAGTTGAGGACGGGGGCAGTGTTAATTTCTCCCTTGGTGGTTGACTAGTGTTTCTGGCGGCAGATACATTAAAGATGTATAAAGCATCGTCTCACCCCTTAACTAACCCTCCTGATGTCTCGTGTAAATCAATATCACCCCCCCCCCCCACCATCCCGTCCCACCCCATCCTCACCCCATCTCAACATCGGGCCTCTCTACATCTTCACACACCCTTACCCCCTTTGATTGCCACATAGTGCATTATTCCCATCTTTCGGCATGATGCCTCGATGCAGCTCCTAGCGAGTAACTCGCCATGGCTACATTCATAGCGACCCTTTGGGGCTGATACAGCTCAAAAGGTTAGTATGAAGCATGAGTACAGCTCTAGGGAGTTGACTCCTAGGGTTGCATTTATACATCATAACTGCCAATGGACATTAATGTGTTAGATGGTACTTGTAGGGTTACACATCTTCCCAAAAGCCAAGTCTCCATGCAGTGCCTTCTTATGAGTGGTGCCCAGCGTTGCTGCAGTCACCCTCACCCTTCCTCCTGTACCTCCATCCTCAACACTTTGACTGATATCTCAGTAATTGGCTACCGCCGTGCTGCCTTTTTCCCACGTCTTGTTAATGAGCTGACAGGCAAAGTGTCTCAGGCGGGGCATTACAACCCAAGTAGTTCTACCCCTGTTTGTGTGTGCCGTGTGTGAATCCCTTACATGACCCTTTAAAGGCCGCTGATGCATTGATGCATCATGCCCATTGGTCGTCATGATGCACCAATGAAGTGCTGCCGAGACTGCTCACCAGCACTTCATTTGAGCATCATGCCGACCCTGCGGGGTTGATACATAAATTAATGCATCAGTGGCCCGTAAAGGGTTAAGGGTCACAATGTATCTTAATGCATTATAACCCTGTGCTATCATGATGCATGAATGTATCCCTGGTGAGTAACTCGCCAGGGCAGCAATTATACATTACTCGCCATGTCAGCAATTATACATTACTCGCCAGGGCAGCAATTATACATTACTCGCCAGGGCAGGATTTATACATTACTCGCCAGGGCAGCAATTATACATTACTCGCCAGGGCAGCAATTATACATTACTCGCCAGGGTTGCATTAATACATCATATGGACTTTATCGTCACACAGTCCCAAAGCGATACAAAATCAACTAACAACTGTGTCAATACCAAAAGGTGGTTGAGAAACCAGTTGCCAACGTTGTCTCTGGGTTCTTGGCATGATGTCTCAACACAGACCTGCGCAGTTACTCACCAGTACGCAAAGCACTGCATTAGTGTCTGGTGAAAACAGAAGAAGTAAAACTAAAGGCACCATGCGGCCACTAAAGGACTAGGCTATGATAGGAGAGACGGTGGTGAAGTATAGTTCAAGGTAGTTATGAGTCATCTAATCAGAGCTGGTACTGCAAATGAGAGGTTGGAGTTTCTTTTAGGCTGGAGTCAGATTTTTTTAAGGTACTCATCGTAATTAACATCCAAAATCTGAAATACGAGTTGGTGTAAGTTGAATACGCCATTAGCTTTTAGGGGTGAAATAGCTTATGGTGTATTGTGTCATCTTATTACACCAGAAGCATGGTATTCAAATGACATACTTTTACCATCAGGTGTATTAGAAATTGATCCTCTGAATCATGGCTGTGTTTTATTGAATTTAATATATGATTAGTCCTTTTACACGGAAGTGGCTCCACGTTAACTTCCAACAGAGGTTAATTTAGTGCACTAATTTAAGGACAATTCACAAAATAAACTATACCCTGGCCCACTTCTCCTCAAATGGAGTGGAATGCTTTAAGGAAGATTCTGAATGTGTTGTTCATCTTTGTCCTCTCCAGAAAGTCAAAATGATTTGTGAAAATCAATGAGGAAATAAGAAAATTGAAGTGACTAAATTGCTGACTGAGCAGTTCTCGCCAAACCCACTAGGTGTCACTGCTCATTTACAGGCTCAGGCGCCAATATTAAATCTGATTACCCAGAATGCCATTGTCCGAGTGTCGGCCATTGCTGCCAGCTGGGCAGCCATAGCAGTGACGCTGTTACCATGGAAACCAACCTTTTCCATCCCCCGTTGCGTTGTTTCTCCATGGCAAATGGGTTCCAGTGTTTGCCTGACCCTCATAAAACTAATAATTACGACAAGCATTTTTACAGTTCCCATGGTGAGGAACTCTGTGACCCGCAATTCATTTTTTTCCCTTCTTTCTTTTTTACACTTGACCAATGGTTTCTTTGGTTATGGAATTGCAAGTGGAATGTGGTATTTAGTTGCATTAAAAACCTTCCCCGTGAATTTTGGATGCATCGATTAGAAGCGTTTGGTAAAATAGTGGTTCACCTAACCAACTGTTTACCAGAACGCGCCAACATTTCTTTGATAAGGGAAACACAAGGTAGATGCTATTTCCTAAGGGCATTGGGTTTTGTCCAAGATGTACCTTTACGTCTTGTGTATGAGCGCCACCACTTGTCAATCCTCTACCAATATCTGACCCAAATTACAACATATAAAATGAAAAAGATGTCTTTAAATATAACAGGAGAAAGTGTTGAGTTATCTGGTTGATATAGAATCTAGGCTACTATACACTGCCTAAGGCATGTACCAGTGATGATGATGCAACTATACAGATGTCCTGTCACAGTTGAGTGATATATCTGAGGCTCTACAGTATGGGGATGAGTTGGGTATTACACGGATAGAATTAGGATTACGTGCAATACGATTCCATTCCCAGCGTCAACTTAAAGCGAGGTCCCCGTGGAGAGCCATTTCCACTTTTTGCGCAATATTTCATGACCCGATTGATATTTTCTCATCAAATTATTGAACGTTTTGCAGGCCCCACAAAGGTTTCCGGGGGTGGGACTGGGAGCCCCCTCCCCCTGGTGGGCCCCCTCCCCGTCTCCCTTTTGTCCTGTTTAGATTTATGACATTAGACCTGTCCCAGCTTATTGAGCTGCTATCGCGTCTTTAGCCGACACCCATTGTGGCCAATATGAAATCGTGTCGCACTGGTCATGTCCCGTGTCGCGCGCGACGTGTCCCGTGTCGCCGTGAATCACGAGTCATGGCGGGAAGCTGTAGGGGGTGTAATCCCGACATGCCTATCTGTACCACCCTGCGTTCTTGTATTACCCATAAGCACCCGGGGTTGCTGCTGGATCCGGTGGTCGCCATGGTACAGGGTCTCAGTTACTGTGCATGTATTAGAATGTGCATCTTTGGGATAGGAGGGGCGGGAGGAGAGGCATGAACAAATTTTATATAGGCATGTGTAGGCACAATTGCACTTGAGCCGACAATTCAAGGTGGTCGAGGTGGGGCCCCACTGCCCCCCCCCCCCCAAAGAAGATTTGCTTCCTACGCCTCTGACTATTTAAGTTCCTCTACTTGGTTGGTTAGATCCACTCTAACTATAAGAAAGATTATAGTTGTCCTAATCAGGTCACGCCTTTTTATGTGCAGACATTATGGGGTTCATAGCAATCATAATTATTTTGATTATGATTTCAAAATCTAAATTGCTAATTTTGTCCTCTAAATATCACGACTTGAAAGCATGTTTATCAATTACGTCAGATATAAAAAAAAAATCCATTACTAAGTCTTAATGAGGTGTGTAGAGATAAGGTGGTAAACCTGAGAAGAAAGCAGAACCCTATTTTCATGATCGGCATATATTTTGACTTTATATATAAAAGATTCTGACATAGTTATTGAAATATGTGCGTGATTCCGGTTAATGCAGATACATGGTACCGATCCATAACGAGTTATATACTTTCCTACTCGAAATATCATATCAGGTACTGGATAGGTACACTGATACCATTGAGACCAACACTCAATGGTTCTAGACATCCTCAATACCGCCACCTAAAGCGGCTATTCCACTGCCGTCGGTCGGCCGAAATTATGCTTAATCCGATCATTTTTAATAATACAAAGTAATTTTTGTATTATTGAAAATGATCATTTTTAATAATACAAAAGTAATTTCTGTATTATTGAAAATGATCGGATTAGCATAATTTCGGCCGACCGACGGCAGTGGAATACCCACTTAACAGGGAGTAATGAAAGCAGTCTACAGTGGCTTCATCGGGTTACTTAGGCAGTGGAGTGGGCGTAAAGGATATCTATTTAGGTGTCACAACTAAAACTATTATCGTGTAATTATTACAGTCCTTTTGACTACCATGAGAGCAGCACCTGTCACCAGAAGGGTCTTGCCAAAAGAAAATGGGGAAGTGTGTCTGTAAATTATTTAAGAGAGTGATGATGAAAACGAGTATGGCATAAATCATAGTATTGAAAAAAATGTACACCAGAATGCAAGGGAAACTCTTTTTGAGCTGTAAAAAACGTGCTCGTTTCATCCAAATGATTATCCAGACAATCTTTTAGCAATATAAAAATGTGCACGGTTTAATTTTTGGTTCACGTTAATTTTTTGGCAAGACCCTCCTGCACTTATAATGACAACTAGAAACAGAATGGACACTTCATAACAATGGAATGATCCCAATAGCACAAGGCTTGCACTTTCTTGGACGATCAATATACAGATCGTTTTCCTAATCCAAACAAGATGCAGATTTTTCTACCATTTCTAAGATCACCACTAGGCCTATAGTACTATTAATCAAATCAAAAAATGACACGTGATTATTAGATCAATTCTCAATATGCCTCAGAAATAATCCATTCTCTATCCGCGCACGGTGTTTGTCTAATATTACAAAATAGGTGCCAATACCCCAGCCGAATTAATTATCTTAAAGATTCATCAATAACTTCCACAATTTAAAGAAAGTTTCATTAGCATAGCAGCATAAATCAAAGCCCAGTGCGAGGAGAGTGGCAGCTTTTATAGTTCAGCCTAAGTAGTCTCTATCCCTCACATTGTTCTGGGATTTCTGGGGTCTGGCTGGACGCTAAGCCGCTGTCAGGGTCCCCGGATCACGACACTCCGCCCACAGATGGTGTCTGTGATACGTCATAGCTTTGTGTTGTCTGTGCTGCACACGTCATCAGTCAGTGTTAGATACGTCATTCGTCTGTCTGGAATACACCATGGCGATTTGCCCTTAACTAGTGCCTGTTTTCCACGATTCGCTCGATATGAGTTGTCTACTCATGACATTATCTAATGGAGAAAGTAAAAGGTAGGTGTATAGCCCTCAATAGGTAAACATTTTGCGCGTGTTATGTTTACTGGTACATAATCCCTCTCGCTGTAGAGTAGATCTTAGATTTTGCAGACACCCTGTTATGATTTAGTTGAGTTAAGTTGGAATTCATAGATTTATACTACATAGATTAGGCATATTGCCCGTTTGCTTCATACAGTTCCTGATGCATACACATGTGTCACTCTTGTAGCCTACATTCTAGACTGTGGACCTTCAAACAATCCAGTGGACAAGGAAGCCTGAGAATGAATTTTAGAACCTATCCCTCATCATTGGTGATGAACCACTTCAAGAAAACCACCACTAGCATCCCATGCATCGACCATACAATATACAATGTGGTCTATACCATCTCTCCTGAACACTGTGATGATTCTGTAACTGAAGCAAGTGCACGTACTTAAAGTGATACTTTTGATATCATCAACTCTATGTCTGAATGTTGTCATGGCGCGTGTCACTTCAAATGTGTAGAGGTGACTCAGTTAGTAGTATATTATATCTTATAGGGTGTCGAGCCCAACTGTATCTGCCTCATCTAAGTATAATATGGCGCCTGTTCTAGAAATCAGGAAAAGCACATAGGTAGAGATCGGTAGGGACAGGACCCCTGAATATTTAGAGATGTTGAGAACTGAATATAGCTAATGCCCCCTCCATTTCACACATGTAGGTCCCTGATCGCACAAACACATGGGGTATGAGGTACAGAAATAAGGTCCTTTTGTCCAGTTATTGGATGATCAATGCATTAAGGGGAACAGTAAGCCTGATGAACTCTGGTTACTATAACTGCCAATGGGATAACCCAGGGAGGCCGATATGTACATGTGTGAGCTAACTAACCAATAGAATATAGAGAGAGAAGTGTGGGGAATTTAGGCTTTGACCAGATTTGTGAAGACCCTTGAAGATACCAGCAGGCCCGCTAGAGGTCAGGCCGACCCACAACCACTGCACCGACTTTTAATGGGAGCACAGGCGTGGTTAATGTTATGAATATTCATGTTATTAATTCCCACCAGAGGGCAGCATGGGGACAGGCCTGTCACGTGACCGTCTGTCGGTCTGCATGCATGGCCTGTGCCCACGTGGGGCGGGGATCTTATCAAGCGTGAGACCTTTGAATGACTTCAGTCTAGATACTATGGAAAATGGCGAAGATCAGATGTAAATTTCTTGATTCGCAATTCCACGGTCATGAATCATCTTTCTGCAAAATGTTTTCGAGTATTATTCATTACTAATTTCACTTATTGGATACAGCTATCTCAAATGCAGAAGCTATTATGTGGACCACATTGCTACATTGCTGATAACACCACATAAAAACTCTGAAGCTCTGGACAGCAATTTCCAAAATCCCTCACAAAGTACAATACTGCTGAGCAGAAGATATCTCTGCGTATAGGTACACGCATGTACTAGAAATCAATAAAATTCATGATCATGCCAACATTCATAGAGAAAAAGAAACGATTCCGTCATTTAGATCTGCTTAAAATTTCATGTTGTTGAATTTAGATTTAAATTCAGGGTGTCAGTATTTCAAATCAATTTCTTGATTCCCTGTTTTTGATTGACGGCATGTAGATTGATATCTTGGCAGTCAGAACAAAATGGTGGCTGCACAGGCAGAGTAAACATTTCCCCGTCATGCATTTCGGCCTCCGCCTCCTGCCTCCCCCTCTGGTCTGTTGGGACCATGAAAACAATGAAGCGTCGCCAACGGGATAATGAATCACGATGTCGCAAAAACTGGGTGCATCGACATGACGGACGTTAATTTGGACTTGCGCGTCTCGGTCAGACGCCATTACACGCCGTCACTGAACCGTGGCCGACCGGCTGTCACCAAAGTCTTTGACAAGGGCAAAGCAATACAGGATAAGACAAGACTAGGCAGAATATTCTTAAATAAGACAGAACTAGGGTAGAGACACCCATTTCGGACGCTCCTGGCCACATGAGAGGTGACCATATTTGGTGCTCAAATCCTGTACCTTCAAATGGGGTGAATTCTATTTTCCATTGCATCATTTGATACATGATACTTAGCCATCAATATCCATGAAGAGGTTTTGATAAATATCTCTTGTACATATGAATAAATAGACTGTATATATTTTGCCTTATGAACATCAAATTGCCCCTACAGTCGGACAGCACATGGCAAAAGGGAGCCTAGAGTCAGACACTATGTTATATAATTGATACAGACACAATTGGCCGCTGTATGTAAATTATTCTATATGGAAAAGTAGCAGAACATTATAGGAAAGAGTAGCTAATACAATACCCCACTCCAAGAAACTCTCAGATGTGTAATTTCGCTTACTGTTAACAGGGCAATTTGCAGGCCTAATTGCACATGAACTCCATGGGCAGATGGAGTGGTGATTGAATTGACATGTTTAATATTGGGAAACCCAATTGCAGATTAAATATCCATATCTGAGTATAAAGGTATATCAAAAAAGATTCTCATTGTGATGAAATATCCATTGTAAAAGTTTATAAATCATGATATAATTGTGTCCAGGACTGGGTGTAATTGGTGTCCGACTGTAGGGATAATCTGAAGGCAATATAAGAATAATGTGAGGGATGTTTTCAGAGATGCCATGTTAAATTATCAGCAAAACTGTATATGTTTTCATTGTTATATAGAGAGATCATGTAAACATTCCAATGAAGACACAACAGATTGATGACTCAACCCAGGTTTCCCATTAACTCACCATTCTTTATCATCAACATATAACAGAAACACCCAGGGTTTGCACAGTTGTAAAACTATGTAGGAAGGGACCTATATTTGTGATGCTACATTTGTTAGAGAGTATGATAGCTTAGTTTTCATGTCTACTTCATATGACATTATGATTCATTCTATTCATTATGTAATATTTAATCCAAAAGGTGTCCGGCTATAGGTATCTGTCCGGCTATAGGTATCTGTCCGAAAGGCCCTACAACACATACCACCTTTCTCTGCTTTTACAGTAAATCAATGTCTTGTATGGTATTAGGTATTCTATATTGAATTATGTGTAATTTCCTTCAAAGACAAGGCCAAATCGTAAATTTCCAAAACTTTGTTTCACAAGCGGTGGTATGTCAGGTATAAGAACTGGGTATAAGATAAAAAAAAATGGGGTTCACTATCAGAGCAGGATTGACACAGAGATGACAGCCATGACGAGAACGACGTTGGAAAACATTGGGAATTCTCATGGCAATCATGGTTTTAACATGACGTGGTATGGTAGTTGCATTTAAGTTGTAACATTGTCTAAAATACATATATAGTGACCACCATGTAGGATATGATAGAAATCCAACTACATGGCTCCCCTGCTCTGTTGCAAGGGGGGGGGTGTATTATCTTTCTTAAGTTCACTATACTAGACCTAAGATAAGCCGGCTGTGTGATCGCCGATTGATCGGGCCCCATTCCATGAGAAACACCTAGACAGATGGGGAGATGATCGAGGCAGTCTCTAAAGCCCCCATCCCATCATCTCACCCCCCCACGCCTCACCCTAATCGGTGCCCAATACCCACACACACCCCACTCACACCAGGGTGCTCACATCGCCCTATCCATACCCACACCATCACCATCCATGTACAGTGTCACACTTCACTGCACATCTATCAGTTATAAAGTCCACGCTAGGTGCTATGTACAGTTATTGAGGTCTGTAGTGAAAATGGCTGCAACCAGATTAAGGCAATAGATGCAATGGAAAAACATCTTATTCTGGGGGGGGGGAGATAACCGTTTAGATCCATTGGATAATATAAAAGGTAGAGAATATAAAATATCCAATGACAATTTAAGAAAACCGGCATGAAATTGAAGAATTGTAGGTCAGGAGGGATAGGAGAAAATTATGAAATACAAAACAAGTGCAAGATAAGAAGCTCTTGGCAAATTGGGGAGCAGCTAAAAGACGGGTGTGGATGGCGGCGCCGCCGACTAAAAGGTTGATTTCCCTGATCGGGGTGCCGCACCTTCACAATTAGCGGACTGGGAGCTGCTCCCTCCGCCCTGAGCTGCTCCCCTGATACTGACAACCATTTGAAGGCCAGATAGTGCTGTTATTCACCATGCTCCTTGGTCAGCATGATGCATGAATGCAGCCGCCTCTGCTAATGGGTCGCTGGGGCTTCAAGCATGCATCATACAGACCCTATTACGATTGGGACACTCATCAAGGTTAGGAGGATACTCCAATGCTGTGCTGGTGAGTGGACTCACCAGCACAGCATCGGTGCATCATACCGACCTGAGTAATTGAACTTTTAGGTACCGTGCGGTCTTTAAAGGGTCACCAGGGCGCGAGCTGCTCACCGTTACCAGGCAACCTGCAAAACGCCCTGAGCACGCGAGCCGCTGCCCATTTACTCAAGGGACGCGGGCAGGGAGGGTAACTAGGGGAGGGGTGGGTGGAGACAAGGGGATGGGGGACAGGGATGGGTGCAAGTTTTAGGGATTGGGTACTGTGAGGGTGAATATGGCTTCCTGGGTAGTGCGCCTGTCTCCATGTGAGTGCGAAGCACTGTTTAACAGGAGTGGCATTGGATGAAGTCTGTAGAAGACCAAGAGAGAGTTTGTGAATAGTAAAGAGAGTTACTGTCGTTACACTTCTGGCTTGTACAATTGACATTGAAAAATGTTTTCTATGATATCCACAGTATGCGTACCAGATTCAGAAGACAGTTGTCACTGAACTTAGATAATGTGTACCATGTATATATTATCATGTGCATGTGAGATCTGCACTTTAACATCCTGTTTAGTCGAAGTTCAGAAAGTGTGGAAACCTTATCGGCAACTCCCTCCAAACATTGAATACCAGGGTAAATTCTTCTGAAGTGATCTAATAAACAACCATAACAGCATTTCCACACATATCATAAAACTTTACAAGAGCAGTTCCAGTACGTAACACAGACTGACCTTCTCCTGCCTTCATCACGTAGAAAATGCCCTCTTGGGCCTTTCTTAGCCTAGGCCACAAAATGGTATCAATTCTGAGGTAAAGGCTTGCATGGGGCCGCTAGACCACAAAAGTTGCCTGGGCTAACATTTCCACCCAAAGTAACAATTGCTGAGAATGATTGATGATAGCACTTAACGTCCATGCAAATTATCAGAAACAATGCCCGAATAATATATTAACACACAAGGCAATCCCGAGTAGTTATGTTCTCCGGCCCTTACTTTGTTAATTGGAAAACAGAAATTCAGTATAGCTCGGATAAGCAGGTATTGAAAGGTACTGAATGATTCATTTCCAAATTGGAAAGGCCAAGAGCAACAAAAAGAAGGAAGCATTCTCTGTTCCAAAAATGAAAATGAGCAAAACCCCCTATGCTAAATGACCCCCGCCAACCCCCTCCCCCTGTGCCTAATCATGGGGGTTGTAGGTCAGGCTGCTCCGTCTTTTCCTGGTTTGTAATTGGTTGTAGTTAGAGGCACGGACTGGCCGACTTGTGCACCCCCTAGTGGTCAGTGCAGGGGTATTGGCAGGGGTCTGGTATGGAGTTGTAGACATGGGGGGTGGGGGATGGTGGTTACATAATGGGATTGGTGACGATCTCATCTGACGTATTATGTATACTCTACCAGGAATGGCTCCTACAGTGCTTCGGTGACCTGTATTACTAATATCTATCACAATCTCGTGTTCTTTATTGTGGAAGAGTGTGCATAGTGGTCATCTAGACTATATAAATCTATAGACCCTGCATAGTAAAAAGGGTGGTTTAACCTGAAGACGGCGACCTACAATTTTTATGGTCATTTTGTTGTGTGGACGCCTCAAGTTGTGTATATATGGACATCTGTAGGTTATTCTACACAAGTGAATCAGACCCTTCTCACCGTGAGTAGTATATGGCACCTGTTGTATATGGCACCTGTGAGTAGTGTATGGCACCTGTTGTATATGGCACCTGTGAGTAGTATATATAGCACCTGTGAGTAGTATATGGCACCTGTGAGTAGTATATGGCACCTGTGAGTAGTATATGGCACCTGTGAGTAGTATATGGCACCTGTGAGTAGTATATGGCACCTGTGAGTAGTATATGGCACCTGTGACCCAGTGGGCACACAATGTTGCATCAACATTGACAACCAGTTGATGTTATGTTGATGGTGTTGATCAACCTGTTTTCAACACTTTTTCAATATTTGTATTTCAACGTTGTCAACCATCACCATTTCAACATCCAGTCAACAGTTGACATATCAATGTTGAAATATTGTTGTCAACTCAACGTTGATTCAACATTGATTTGTCAATGTTGAATCAACAATATTGATTTCAATGTTGATACAATGTTGATTCAACATTGATATGTCAACAAAACAACTGTCAACGTTGTTTCAACATTGTTGAAACAATGTTGAGTCAACATAGAAACACAAACATTGAATCAGCGCTGATGGTTAGATGTTGAATCACAGTTGATTTTGAGTATGTTGTTTCAACTTTCAATTTCAACTCTATTTCAACCCTAAATCAATGTTGATATGCAAACATTGCAAACGTTGTTTCAACGCTGAATCAACATTGATGTATCCCTGTGAGTTGTATATGGCACCTGTGAGTAGTATATGGCACCTGTGAGTAGTATATGGCACCTGTGAGTAGTATATGGCACCTGTGAGTTGTATATGGCACCTGTGAGTTGTATATGGCACCTGTGAGTAGTATATGGCACCTGTGAGTAGTATATGGCACCTGTGAGTTGTATATGGCACCTGTGAGTTGTATATGGCACCTGTGAGTTGTATATGGCACCTGTGAGTAGTATATGGCACCTGTGAGTTGTATATGGCACCTGTGAGTTGTATATGGCACCTGTGAGTAGTATATGGCACCTGTGAGTAATATATGACACCTGTGAGTAGTATATGACACCTGTGAGTAGTGTATGGCACCTGTGAGTTGTATATGGCACCTGTGAGTTGCATATGGCACATTTGAATAGTTCTTGCACCTGTGAGTAGTATATGGCATATGTGAAAAGTATATGGCACTGTGTGTAGTATACGGCACCTGTGAGTAGTATATATAGCACTTGTGAGTAGTATATGGTACCTAGGCTTTGACTCAGGCTCGGGTAGATTTTTTTCCTGATCCTGAAAAATAAATATGATACAGATTTAGTGCGATATCTGCTGTGTCGTACAGAACCAGTGATATCTGCTGTGTGGTAGAGAATTAGTGCGATATCTGCTGTGTGGTACAGGACCAGTGATATCTGTTGTGTGGTAGAGAATTAGTGCGATATCTGCTGTGTGGTACAGAACCAGTGATATCTGCTGTGTGGTACAGAACCAGTGATATCTGCTGTGTGGTAGAGAATCAGTGTGATATCTGCTGTGTGACATAGAACCAGTGTCATATCTGTGTGATATAGATATCTGCCTGGAAACTGCTATCTTGTAATGACTATCGTCAGACCGTGTACCCTCCAGTGGCGCGTGACTATTTAGGATAGAGTCATTAAGAGAACAAATCAGGCGGAACCTACCCCTGCAGATTGACTGAATAATGAATGTGAATCAGGACCTCAAGCAGGCCAATACATGTATGGTATTGGACTGCTGCGAATTAAAAGCGGCTTTCTGTGTGAATTGTGAAAATTCTAGGAGACGTATCTGATTGATTAATGAATAGAGATTTGTCACTTTCTTTTCCTATTTTGTTAAAATAGCTGTAGATCTTGTGTCCTGAAATTTGCATCTTGTACAATATCAAACCCTGCTGGCTCCCAATACTATCCATACAAAGACCGATTACTTTTTGCTGATCAGAAACCCCAAGAACAACTAGATTCCTTACAAATAATTAAATTGACGCATACTAAGTAGACAGCTGAAAAACAAAACACAAGACACTACTCAGGATTTTCGCCAAACTCATTTCCTTGTGTTGATTACGTATTAGCAGTTTGATTTCCGGAAATCACACATACTAATCATAGATTTCCCTTTGCTGATGGGATATAGAGTGTACTAAGTCATCCACTGCGGCTGCTCCCATTACATGCCTCATGACTGGATCTACCTTGACAAGTCCGTCAATCTGGGGCTACATCTAAATCGTGCCACCAAGTGTGGGAAAAAGTGGAGCAAAGGATGCTGGGAGACACCGGGTCCCCACGTGACCTAGTCCCTCAACGCCTCGTTGTGAGTTAGTCACGTGTCCAGCTGTCCCCCTGTCCCCTCCCACTCCTGCCCCACGCCCTGGGAGGTCCCACTTCCCCGGCTCCTCTCCCTTATCTAGGTCCATTGTTAATGGAAAGGCTACCTAATATTCATGTTTCTATCACTTGGCCACTAATCCACGCTCGCTCTATGGCACATTGTTTTGCTGGTAATAAAATTGGATGGGGAAATTCAGTCAGATTGGAGGTCTGTGAGTCAAATGGGGAGTGGCGGGTAGGGTGGCTGGGCCCGGGTAGTGAAAAGGCGGTCCCTCTGCTCGTGACAGAGCCACGTTTTTTATTCATTTCCGTCTTGTAGTGACAGCCGTCGATGCAGCTCTGTGGTGGCTATTAAAGACTACAAAACTGTCGATTTGTTCGTGCCAAGATTCATTTAGAGAAGGACCTGCAGAATGCTGTCTGGTGGGTGGGTGGAAAGGGAGAGGAGTTCCAGAACAGAATCGCCTTCTCAACAATTCAACAGTAAACCACATTTTTCTTGATTAAAGAGACATATTCCCAGGATTATGATCAGCATGGTTCAGGAATTTTGAATCAAGAAATTAATTGTAAAGATAGGGCATGCATAAGTCTACTTCAAGAAAAACAACACACAAGTTAATGTCACCTACTTTTGACCTAACTCTCGTCAAGGGTGTTATTTGTGTTACATGTATATTCATTTAAAATCATGACTACTTAACGGAAAGAAAACAGTGTGTAGACACAGGATAAGAAAACGGCCCGAGGGGAGAGAGACGCAGGGAATCCCACTCCAAAGCAAGAGAGGCCTCTCTCCAAGGGAACTCAAAGTCTGTCAGGGAGGAGGGTGGCAGGGGGGCAGTGTGACAGGGGTACATAAACACTGAGACACGGACAACCTCGATGTGGATCTGTTCCATCATGGCGGACACAAAGTGGGAATGTGGCAGGTGACGTGAGTGGTGAGGACTGCCTCTGATCCTATCCTCTTTTTGTACTAAAAAGCCCTTGGCGAATGGTAATCATTATTGATATGAGACGCTGCTATCATTAGGCCTTGGGTGACAAGTACCCCTCCTTCCTCCTCTACTCAGACAACCAACTCTACCCTTGTGCTTCTTGTCAATGGCTGACTGGAGCAGTGGTTCAGTCATTTCTTATATTTACCAATATTGAACATCCTTGCTCACAGTTGGTATTTAAACCTAGAGGGCTCCTTCCCTGCAAATGCATTTATGTATCATGGTGACGTATCCCTACTAGACCACTCCATTTTCTGATGCAGTTCATTGGCAGAGCAACCATGGAAAACAACAATAACATAAAATCGGACAAATGATTAAGGCTTTTCAGAGAATGCTCTATAAATAATTAGTCCCTTTGTAGACTTTGAAGTGGATCTTTCATCATCCCCGCACCTACCCCCAGCATCACTAACTCATGTCACGTGCCCATGTACAAGACTGCATGTAACCCATACTTTGCAGCTGGCACATTCTGAATTAATATTTCATACATCTCTACATTAATAGTCATATTCCAAGGCTTATAGGGCAGCTATTTTCTTAGATACTGCAGATATTTCATATGTCATATTTGGAATATAGATGTCGATTGAGTTAATAGGAATTCGGAAAGATGTCTGTTTTCAGTGCTAGAATTGAAATTGATAATTGGATAGTACAATTAGCAAGGTAGGCACTCATATTGTTTATTGGACTTCCTGTAATTCCCCATGAGATTTCCTACAATCTGAGATTTGGAAGGCTAAATGTGTAACCCTTGTGAGTAGGACTGCATTCTGTATCAACCACAGTACTTGTTTTGGCCCTTTTCTCAAATGCCCTGTGCCATGCCTTTGGATGGTACGATGGAAATCATTTGAACAAATCCAGAATCCTACTCTCGCATCTTAAAGGCCGGCTCAGGGAGTGATATGAAGATTGGCTACCAAAGTCTGGTCTAGACTGCGTTATGACAGCTGGCACGTTCTGCAACCCAACCACAACCCTGGAGTAGCAGGCGTCTAGGGGTGTCCCCTACCGCAGCATGCCTGCACTAACCCCCCCCCCCTCCTCCAGTGTCAGATTACCTGGTCTGTCATTAGGAGACTGGATCCCTCCCTCACCTTGGCCAATGATTAATCTTACAAACAGGCCTTCCGCCGACAAAGCCAAGCCCCCGATTCTATTGATTCCCGCCGTCAGGCAGAAATGGCGGGAGAGATCAAACGGCGCCGCAAAAAGCCGTCTGCTTTTGGAGAATGTGACTAGGTCTGTTTTTCAAGTGGGATTTGGACGACCCTTTGAGGATGGTGAACAGCACTTTAAAGCACACTCGTCCTCACTGTGCTAGCGGTTTGGCATTGTAGCAAGAACATTATTCTTTACTGCAATAAAGAAAATCTGCACTAAAAACCTTTCTCGATTGCAACTTGCTATTGCAGCATTTACACAGACTTCTGATCCTGCTGGTTGATGCTCATTACCAGCTGGCAGTGCATTCCTGTATCATTCAATAAGCACGACCCCTTTAGGTAGCATGCTGCACTTGGATGGTTAATAGGACATTAAAGGATACAAGTGGGTCTTGTCGAGGGGTCTAATGAAGGGATGTGGAACTATGCCAAACACTCGCATTGATGCTTGTATAACTGGTAAGGTTTGTTAAATTTTTACTTGGTATCAAAAACCCATTGAAGAATTATCCTCTTATCCCATGGATTCGATTTCTTCGTATCTTTTGAAAGGAAATGAGCCAAAGGACAGAAGTTGCAGTTGTTACTTTACACTGAAAAATCATACTGATGTGATGATTGTAATCCTGAACGTTCCTAATGAAGACATGTTTGTAATTCTTTCCATTTTAACATGTGTCTTCCGCTGTGTACATCTACAGGGGGTTATAATGACTTACAGGATTAATCATCAACAAAAAAATAACCCCAACTATTCACTGCAGGCCTCTTGGGGGGCAGGTCGTACCCATCTGATAAATGGTATCACTGATAACCGCTACTTACCCGCTTCACCAATGGCCGCGTCCATTGGACAATCCACTATATAGATTCAATGGCCCCAACCACAACATACGATTAAACTGCAAGGGCTCTATTTACATGCTCTACGTTAAAGGCACACTCCTTTAAACTCCAACCCGAATAGAAAGGACCGTGAATGCCAATTTGTGATTTGACTGAGGAAAGAAATTTCATAATTAATTAAATTCAAACCAAAATGTGAGACTGATGAATATCCTATGCCATGGGGAAAGAGATGGAAAAGAACCTGCTGATACAATATGAACTGTCATGGGAAACTCAGAGACATAATTAGAAGTATCTGATTCTCTTTGCAGCTGTTGTGTCTTCTTTAGTTTAACCCATTGAGGGCTACATGGTGCTTTAATTAATACATGTTCACTGCTTGCAATGCATGAGGACAGTCTAATGATTAGTTTCTCCCTAAACATTGGTATGAATTCCTACAGATCTGGTCATAAATGTAGGCTGTCAATGGCCATTATAGAAATAACAATTATAGAAAATGCCTTCCTGGGTTGTATTTATGAACTTGGTTTAGGAACTATTGAAGCATGATACAATCCCTCCAGGTCTCAATTCCCATTGGATATCTCCATCCTATACCATCACGACTACCCTCCTCCCTTACACTACCCTCCTATAGTGTCAGATATCAGGAGGTAGATAAGGCTCCCACACCTGAGTACACCTGCTACAATTAGCTTCATTAAGGGGGATATAGGGATGGTGGACAGGTGAGTCATCCACATCCTGCTGCTGCAGCATCAGGGTAATATGATTGCTGACAGTTATTAACATTATTTCCTGCTGCTGCCAGGAACATGGGGGTTGGGGATGAGGGGCATCATTCTGATTGGGAAATTGAGGGATAAAATTATTCTCTGACTAGTTCAAGACTACAGCTGATGCATTATTATCTTAACAGGGCCTGAGGGGTAGACTGCAACAAGGATCTTACATATAGATATACACATTAGCAAGATGAATGGTGTGACATGTAAAGAGATTATAGATCTTCCTACCACATAATATCTCGTGACAGAATTGGGGTATGTAAAAAAAGGAAATGATATGTTCATGCATAATCTGTGAGAGTCTTACTTCTCACCCCCAATGCAGTATGGCCTTGGTCACGTCTTTATAGGCCTACAATATGGTCTTTTGGCTGCAACAGAAAACTACATGCTCCAATAGAGCATGAACTAGGTTGTCTGCTGTGACCCTGTATTTTTATTAAGCCTCTAACATTCACACGGTATGGGACATGGAGGTCATGTATAGTTTATGACTAAAATATACCCTTGCATGGATGATTTTCAATACAACAACATACTACAACACCCTCCACAACAATTTCCATCAGCATACTGAATAATGTATAATCATCCCACAAAAATAGCCTACTATTGCATAATAACCAAAAGTTGGGTGAGGTCATAAAACTACCCCCTGCCTGGCCATCACACTATGAAATCTTCAAATTGCTGCCAATTCTTGATCATCATATCTAAGTTCTGAATTAATTAGAGGTTTATTTTTAATTATCAGAAGCACGCCGTGGCACTCTGGGGTGGGTAGTCTGGTGGGTTGTGTGTGTGTTGGCCTATAGGGGTCTGGTTGTTCATGGTTGAGATGGAAGAGGGGAGGAAGGGGTGACTGTATGGAGGGGGGTGGAGCACAGTGACGTGAGCTTACACAAACAGTAAAACGAGCGCTGGCCACAATGGTGTTTACCCGCTTAATTAGCCTCATTCTCACCAGAGGGCACCAGAATGACACCTGGCGGTTTGGTCACGTGGTTGGATCCCATTGTGAGGCGTGAGGAAAAAAGTAGGTCAAGCCAACATTGCAAATTAAGTAAACAAACCTGAGAGAAATCATTGCCAGGTCATTAATGATTCCCATTTTCATATAGATTGCCATCGCTCTGCTATGTATATTGAATGCACTTCATGTCCATTTTAGCCTAAACCAAAAAGAAATGCACAAAATGGGATGAGAGTATTGAAGCAAACTACGTCGTGATGGCGTAACAGATTGTAAAAAGGCAGAAATAATCATTTCATGATAATGAGATTATAGGAGGGTGGCTGCATTTGATTTAATAACACGTACATTCTGGGACAGGGCTTTGTTCACCCTTCTCTACTCTCAAGTCCTCTCAGGGCTGACGGGAAGTCGGGAAAGCTGGAGCTGCGTCCGGGTATCTCCACGGCAGACGACAATTTTCACCTCATTGATTCTGGACGCTGTTAGTTGGCGGGAAACGCAGCTGATTGGGTGAGGTCAGTGAGACGCCGGGTGGAGACGCCGCGTCCGTGACTGATCAATGCCTGAGCACGTTCTGCAGAGGACAGTAGCAGACGACACTGCCTCCTTCACTGATTTATCGCTCCCCCACCCCTCCCTCCCCCCCCCTACATGCAGGTCACCCACCCTTACCAGTCAACACCAGACAGCCAGAACACATATTGTTTCTCAATGACCCTCAGGACTTTTGTTTTTGGTTCCCAGTTGGTTTTACGCTCTGACAACCGAGCAGACGACTTTGAGAAACGACTCCTGGAAATGGCGCAAAACTGAAAGGCGGGAAGTTAGTGAGCAGGTCAGCGTGACGGCTGACGGAGCAAACAGGGCTGATGGAGGCAAAGTGGGGTTATGAGGAGTGTGGGAGGGAGGGGGTAAGGGGGGAGGGTGGATGAGGGTGCACTGACAGGTCAACAACCCCAAGGACACACACCCCATCTTCCCCTCATGTCGTCTGACCAACTACAGATGCTACTCTAAGGACACTGTTTACCAAGAACTATTTACACTGAAATCTCCAAATGGATTACTACCCAGATCGGTTAGCGTTTGCAGAAGTAAGCCGCCAATTGTAAAGAAAGCTAGAGTCGTGTCCATTCCATGACAATGAAGTGGACGTCTAGCTTCAAATAGAGACATCCCAATATACACATGTAATTTTGATAGCTTGAATAAGACATAGTTTGGAAAGTTGTTGCTGTCTGGTCACCACTATTGTTTACAATCAGATATATCTGAAAATGATAAAGTACTATTTTCACAATATACTCTCCATATTTGAAACCATAGTTCATATCAAGATTCACCCGCATTCCCCGTATATCAAAATGTCATATTGCCTTCAATTCACCTAGGCTTATACCACGATTTCTGGGTTACTCAGTGCTTTTTGGTGGCTATTCCCATCCACATATCTGTCGATATTGCACACCCTGTAGGCTGTAACATCAATTTTGTAAGGTGTGCAGTTATCCATGGATAACAGGCACCCGGTGCCATTATCCATGGATAACCAGCACACCTTACATGTCCTTCCATGTCATATGTTACATGTTGAAACCCACGAAATATTCCAGGCCAGGGTAGGGATCGAACCTCCAGCCTCAGATCCCTAGTCCAACTCCCTATGCAGTGCGCCACAGGGACTGACAAGAAACGCTCGGTTCGAACCACGTCTGGATATGATACAAAGGCCGGGCAGGCGACGCCTGCGGGCTGACCGCTACCATAACCACAGGACACATTCAAACAAAGCCAAGCCGAGACGGCCGCTGGAGGAAGAGACGTGGTGGTCTAGCAGTTAGCGTGTTGCGCTCAGCCGTGAGAGGTCCGCGGATCACGTCCCGGTCTGGGTGCATCTTTTTTTCGCCGTGTGCGCTGTCGCTGTCCGCTGCCGGGCGAGGAGATGTATTATACACAAACATAACAGCGAGACGCATCTTTTTTCGCCGTGTGGGCTGTCGCTGTCCGCTGCCAGGCGAGGAGGTGTATGTATCGATTGTACACAAACATAACCGCTGGACGCATTCAAAGCAAGCCAAGCCGAGGCCGGGGCTGTCGCTGTCCACTGCCGGGTGCCGAGGTGTATGTACTGATCGTGTACACACAATGGCTGGCATCGAGTCCTGGGAGGGGGAATAATTTTTGTTTTCAAATTGAATATATTGGTATTCTATTGATTTTTTATTGGTTTCGTGGTATAAAATAAGTAGACAATGGAAAAGTCATGACTCATGTGTGTTAGCGAAGGCTAATAACACTCGGCCTACGGCCTCGTGTCATTATCCTTCACTAACACACACTCGTCATGATGTATCCATTGATTACTTGTTCACTATAGATCTATATTGTCGAAACATATACAAGTCAACTTAAAGTCTAGAATGTATGTAAAAGCGCATTGTTATCTTCAGTATGCGTCATATGCGCTTACCCGTATGGTCCAATGTGTTCCTCCTCAATAAACGCCAAAACACCAGGCTACACAAAGCGACAAACGTGCAGTAGCACATGACTTTACAAACGAGCCTCTACATCGGAACAATTTCCTAATCAAACAGACACTGCAAATACAGCAGTCACAAACACACATTTATAAAGTAGTTAACACACGGTAGTCAGCATACACCTCACCTCTGTCAGCTGTCTGTCTACCTGTCTCTATTTGATGTTAACCCGCAAAAGTGTTTCCTACGTGCACCCACCACACTGTTAGAACCCCAACACGAAACGTAAACACGGGTAAAGCAGGACGCATACTGCACGCAGCGGACCCATTCCGATCCCTCACCGGGTGTGTGTGTGGGGGGGGGTACATTATAAACACGCCACCCCCAGGTACCCCCAAGCCCTCCTCCTGCACAGCTTCTGTACCTGAGTGCATGTCTTTGCATTGCTTAAGTGACCTAACTTGGGCCTGGTGATTAAGTTAGTAAATTAGTATGTGCTGGGGTAGGGGTCATTGCGGATTATGATAAGTGCTAATTTATATAAGTGGGTTGGGAGGTGTCTGGTGGTATGGATTATGGGGATTATTGCATCAGGGGTAGATAATCAGCTGGTTGTTCCCATGCTAAGTATAGAAGGTAGTAGAGCTTTGTCCTGCTATCTGGATAGTCACGATCACGCGTACCAATATCATTAAGGGAATAATATATGAATAGATATGCACAAAGGCTGGTAATCCAAGGCTAAGGCATTGGCGTTTGGTGAAGAGGGTAACTTTAATTTTTTGACTCATTTTTGAAACAAATTATCCTTATTTCAGATTAGAAATATGGCCGATTGTTATGTAAGAAAATGGCAGTCATCTTGTAACGCCATGATAGCTCATAATGTCTGAATTATGATGGTGGGAAAAGAAGCCCTATGAACAACTGTCCTAGAGAAATCTGGCAATGCTAGTCTCAAGTTTTCATGTATACGGTCTGTGCATTGCAAGGCATCTAGCGGCGGGCTCCTCTGTAGCCTGTAGCCTGAAGCAGAGCCCCGTCTACGGTGGGCTATACTACTTACAAGAACGTAACATAAAATGTACTGTGTCCACGCTGCTCGCCTTAAGTAGCATAGGATTCTGCATGTTTGTAGCTGGTCATGGTCTCTCTCACTCCACATCTTTGCCCCCCTCCCCTTCCCGATTTGATGTCATTCCCCAGTACAAGTGTGCACATTGAATTGTGGACACATTGGTAGGATGGCTGCGTTAGTAGGACTCGTTCCACATGAATTCATATGTATTTTCTCATTATTCTTAACGTAATGAATGGGTGCAACTAAATGAAAAATGTACAAGGTAGATGACTATGTTATTATTCAAGGGAGTTGACTGTAGGGTCATAAACAGTCAGTCGTTGACTGCCCACAAGAATTGGCCCCTTTAGAAGATCAATGTTACCTGTTACCAACCCTTCTATAGATCTCACAGCTGTATGTTGTAGACCCTCCCTGTGATGTCCCACATGACAATCACGGGCCTGCATGGGTTCACCTAGGTACACTTATACTCCAGACAACACGCCGCGGTGCATTTTGGGGACTAGAGTACATCCAGACCTAGCGGAGAAAGATTGACAACACTCCACACCCTGGGGGCACAGTGACGGCTTGTAGGGAGAAGGTGTGTGTGGTGGGAGGGGGAGGATGAGTTGGAGGGTGTCTAGCCGTTCAAGTGGAGCATAGTGACAGGCTCTGGTCGTATTGGTGCATGAATGCAGCCCTGTTGGGTTTGTTCACCAGGGCTGCATTTATGCATCATGTTGACCCTATAGGGTCGATACCCTCTTGAATAGTCAGCATGATGCATCAAAACAGTGCAGTGCATTGGTGCATCATGCCCATAAGGACACATTGACATGGAGGCATCATGCCTTCCTTACATGACCAGGAGAGGTCGTCCAGGCGGCTAACCCTATAGCCTGGGGCAAAACCCCAATTCTAGTCCGTGTAGTACTTACTCCATCTATTTCTGCACGGCCTTTCGATCCTCTCACCGACCCACCCACCCACCCACTCTCCCCCATCCATAGGACTCTAGCTCCAAACCCTTTTAACTCTTTTATGCCTAGCATTTTATTTTGCTGCATGCCTCTTTGGTGCTGACAGAGTAGAGCATTGCAGCCCTAACAACACGCACTAGGACTATATACTAACATTGCAGGATCGGATGTCTAATATGGCGCGACTATTGCTCACACTGGTTACCAGCGGTTATCACCAATAATAACAGTTATCAGCTGGGTACCATCTGCACCCGACAAGTACACTGCAAAAATGGTGTTTAGATCCTAAACACAATTCTAAACATATTCTTGCAACGTTTTTGTAATCAAATTAATTTCCTACACATGTTTAGCCAAACAATGTGCTTAGCCCAAGTGTTTAGAAATCTAGGTGTTTAGGTTTAAACTTTGTGTTTAGATGTTTATGAATTTTTGTGTTTAGATGTCTAAATGCTTTGACGGAGAGGGTGTGCAGACATGTATACATTAAAAAAAAAAAGATGTCTTTTGTTTGTTTTCTCATTTACAGGGGGGTTATTTACATGTCAGTCTCCAAAGATTTCAGCCACACATATCTACATGTGCATGTATGTACACACTGCATCAGAATAAGAGACTTGAGAAAGTACAACAGCTTGGCAGGAAGGAAATTGCTTTGTCTATTCCAGAATAACATGAAATAGGTATCAGTCATTGAGCTTATTGATTATTTCATGCTAATGATGGTGGTGTAAGGTGAATATAGTCAACTTTCTATTGCCCTTTCTATTCTCATGACATTTAATGAATAGAAACTATAATAAACAAGCGGTTTGGGTACATTTGTCACAAAAATTGATTATAATTGTGTAAAGATAGTCCATTCAAAGGTAGTGCTGCTACCTGGTGTGGATTCAACATCCAAGTATCTAAACATAATGATGTCTAAATCTAAACATCTATTATTCAACTGTTTAAACTCTGAACATCTAAACATGTTTAGCAAAAATGTTTATGTAGTTAGAATAAAAGTGTTCATTTCCTAAATGTGTAGTTGATGAGACACCTAACTGACCTATATGTTTAGGTTTTAAACGTGTTTAGAACTAAACATGTTTAAAATCTAAACACCTTTTTTGCAGTGTATGCAGTGAATAGTTGGGATTATTTCATGGACTGATAATAAATCCTGCTAAGTCGGTATACATTGTGCATGATGTCTACTCTAAATGCCCAAGCACAAAAAGTACCTGACATGAGCTATGTTTTGCCGTATGGCAATAAGGGAAGGATTGTATCGTGGTGTGGTCCCCATGAGGTGAACTGCTTAGAGTCCCATGGGGTTCAAAAAACGGAGTTTGGAATAATACAATCTACAACATCCATTACTATGTACATTCATCATAATGATAAATATCATTAGTTTGTAGTCTGAATTTATAGAGATAAATTCTGTAGTTCTTTTTTGTATTTAGAGTAGATGGATGGGGCGATGTTAAAACTTTAAGGACAACAAGATTCCTCCATATTCATGTTTCATTGTCGTCATGCACCAATGCAGTGCTGGCGAGTCTACTCGCCAGCACTGCATTGGTGCATCATGTTTCAATCCTGTAAGATCATTATGATGCATAACCCTACATGGTGAGTTACTTCCCATTGTAACATTCATGCCTAGTTACAAATGAACACAAAGCAATAATGTCTTATGTTACCCTTAAAGGATTCAGCAGGGACCTTGGAGAGGGGAGTTGATGTAGAAGTATGACTCACACGGCCCTATCGGCGATCAGCTGTCCCCTCCCCCATCCCCCAATCAAACCATGCCCTGCCACTGTCGCTGCTGCAGCACAGGGCCCGGGGCAATCATGTAAAATTAACACAAAGTGTCCACATTGCAAATTATTTCCCAGGTTTTGAGCATTTCTACCCTCGGCTCCCTCTCTCCTCATCGAGCATATTCCCTCCAGTAGTTTATTCTCCTGCCTTCATCAATAGACTCCCCTCCTGACCCTCCACCCTTTGTTCTAGTTCTCCTTGTCAGCTTGTGTACCTTCCTTAGCCATTTGATGGCCACATATTGCTTTGGTACACGGTTTTAATTGTAACTCTGATATTAACCTTGTGAGTCAGTCATATCTTCACTGAAAAAAAAAATTTCTTACTCACTTGAGTCTAGATCCAGACTCAGGTAGTGTCGCCAAAATAAGTATGATTTGAGACTCAGTCTGATCATAGGATTATACTCAGCCAGAGACAGAGTATCACCCCGGAATCAGCCTCAGGATCTGCCAGAATATCACCCCAGGATCAGGCTGAGTCTCAAAACATAATCATTTTGGCGACATTGCCTGAGTCTGGATCCAGACCCAAATGAGTAAGATTTTTTTCAGTGTGATTGATACACTCCTGCTATCTTAATCCCTCACATATAAGGGATTGTAAGCGAGGAAAGGCCCTTATGGTGCCTGGTAGTATTTGGCTAAAGCTGGAAGTGTGCCTTATAGGCAAGAACATTATGTGATATAAAATAACATCAAACTTCTAAATTGTCAAGTCCTAGATGCCTCTTATAGCCTTGCCTTCAACTCAGGGTGCGTTTTATACACGGGGTACTCCCTATAAGCGAGTTTTATCTCTTTAAGTGTGCACGAAACAGAAATGGAGAAATTGCGAGTGGCTCCTCAGCACTGCATTGGAGCACCATGCATAGTAACAAATAATCATGAATTGTCGTCCTTTAAGCGTTAGTTTACTGTTCTTCATCCCTTTTCCTTCATCGTCTCCTTCTACACAGAGAAAAGAACACTGATCGCTTTGACGCATACTGCACAGGTCACAATTTGTCTCCCACATGACATGTATGAAGGCATGTCAAATGAGGTTGACCCTCTCATATTTGGTTCGTCAACTCCATTTGACATGCGTAATGAAGACACGTCACATATTTCTGATCCATTCACCTGAGTGCTAGGTAATACTGTGAGACAATTATGTAAGGGTCAAGAACAGTCAATAACTATGTACCAATGGTTCAATCAAGGGAGGCCTATAATAGAAGGCAGGGGATATCATAGTCCCACAGGCCTTCAACACTAAGGCACTTTTTCCTATCTACAGAACTCCTACTTGACTGAGGACCTCTATGCAGTCCATAAGACAAGGGCATGGAGGTGCATGGCAATGCCATATGTCTCCCTGTACTGTAGATACTGAGATTATAGATTGTGGGTTAGAATACAGTCCTTTGGTATTTTCACTGACCCACACATAAGGTGTCTAACCACTCCAGTTGGAGTATTCAGGATGGTGGGTGTCTATTTTGATATTCAATAACAAATGCAGATTTAACAATGAAATAGAATTCACTACCATTCATTGATAGTATTTACAGACCTTAGTGATCTATTCTTCATGAAAACAAAATGACACAGATACATCACATGTCTCAAGTGTTGGTAGTACTTCTTGGTAGTGATTAGTCCTGGTACCAAAATGGTTGTTTGCTCCATCTAGTGGAATATCCTAGAACAATTATGTATGTCAAACCATCACATGTCAAGTGCCTTCGACATGGCCGTGACCCTAGTCAACTCACAGATGACATGGCATTTTAAGGCATGTCAAATCATATGAGGATTACTGTGTGCTACAGTTGTCATGGTGACATATGTGCACATGTCCCAATGACGTGTGCTCTCTGTGTCAAATCAAGTTGACATGGGTATACATGTCATTTTGTCAGGAAGACTTTTTTCAGTGTATTTCTTGTACCTTAGATGCACCCTTACCCGCCCCTTATACAAAACTTCCTTTATTGCCAAAATGATACCCGTAAGACACACATAGATTGACTCATTACAGCTCAGACACCCATACATTGTCACCCCCACCCTTTATACAGAGATATCAAATAATGTACTCACCCAACGTAACCCATATCGATTACACAGCCCGACCTCTTATACCCCAATCACTACCACACCCACTCTGCACCCTTGACTCCACTCTCTCTCTCTCTCTCTCTCTCTCTCTCTCTCTCTCTCTCTCTCTCTCTCTCTCTCTCTCTCTCCACAATGTAACATGTTACCTTATCAATACCTGTGTAGAGTAAGACACATGCGTTTATAGTAGATGATGCTAGCTTGGCACATAGCCAGAAGGACCCACATCTAAGGGGTCTACTATCTCCCCCTCCACCAGACACCACCCCTCCCAACCCTCACCCTCAGGATCCTTGTGTAATGTTTGATCCTCCAGGTCTGTCTGTGGTTTGGGTCTCCTACTACCCCCTCCCCTTGAGGTGCACTATGACAGTGGTGTGGGTGGGTGCCGGGGTTGGGTGGGCAGGATGGATGACCTCCCTTAGGGTGGCCTACTTCCTCGGAGTCCCACCTGTGTGGGTCTGTTGGAGAATTGTCATGGTCCAAAACCACACCATGTAGAAGTCTAGATCCATACACAGTGAATCCACCATCTTAAATTTAACTTGGTCTGGTAATTAATGAGACCTGCCAGGGTCTATAATAATGATGCAGATTTTTAAAAAGAAGACCCATACCAAGACCACGCTTGAATTACATTAAAGTTTCAATGGCAACCTAGTCCCTACATTATCAACGAATATCGCCAGACTCAGCTCTCGTCCTATTTGATGCATATAAGACTCGAACTAGATATAGAGATAGATGGGTCGGACTCCAATCAAGTTCGCCGAATTGCTAGCACATATCATCTTTCCACTCATGAATATCACTTTATGTCATGGCTGATACAAACGTCACTATAGATTAATACTAGAACTGCCGTATTTAATGGGGACATTGAATACAATGTGTCCATATTCAATGGGTGTCCGACATCTTGGATTTTGAACAGATCTGAGCTGTTCTTCTTTTTTTTAAAAGCAAAATAACCCCCTAGGCCATGACATAAATGCAAAAGTCCACTTATTTGCTTATATATACCATGCAGATATGTGTCAATTTCTCGTATTCATAATGATCATGTTTTACTACATAGAGTAATCTTACATCATAATTCTCCTCTGAAGTGCCACGCCTGTAAATCATACACGTGTGTCACAGAGGAGCTGTCAAAAAACCAATATTACTAGAAATGTACTATGTGGGTAATCTGGTAATTACAGCTAATTAATTTCCATCTCCACATCTCAGCACATAACTTTATGTAATACTATGTAAGCCTTCCTCCATAGTGTCCACAACCTCTTCCTCCTTCTACCTAATCAATGTCACTCACTAACCATTTATGTGTCACATAATGCATTAAGGTATCATGCCCATTTGGCATTATGATGCATGAATGCATCTCTTGCAAATCTGCTCACCAGGGATGTATCCATGCATCACACCAACGCTATGACGTTTGTTCAGTGCTGAAGGGTCAGCATGATGTACCAATGCAGCGCTGGCGTGTGGAATCGCCAGGATTGCATCGGTGCATCATGACAACAAAGGAACATAGACCTAGAGGCATCATGCAGCTTTTAAAGGTTTATTAACCCTGTAAGGGCCGCTCATGCATCAATGCATCATGCCCATTGGCCTTCATGATGCACCAATGAAGTGCTCACCAGCATTTCATTGGTGCACTTCATTGGTTAAGGGTGATGTGACAGCCACAGAACTCATCACACTATCCTTCTTTATATGTACTTGACGTTATTACAGCTGTTACCTGTCAACTACTGTCAACCACCGGTTTGTGCTGCTAAATAGAACCCTAATCATGACAGGAGGTGGGGATGACGTATACTATAGGACTCAGTATGGATCCCTATTGGATCTAGCATTTTGAATTTCGCTGGTTGAGGTAAAACCCACTGATAAGACATAGCATGATGGGTACCTTGTCCCTGGTTAACACCCACTTCCAGGGACATGCTAGTCCCATCTCATCAGTTCTTATCAGTGTATATCGCCAGAACCGATCCAGATCCGCCTGTGGCCAATAGAGAAGGCCATGAAGGTGATCACCCTAGACTTATCTAGTGTTGCTGACTTACTATATCTGAGGATTTCCTTCAATTATACTTGAGGGGCACGCTTGACAAATGTCAATATGAACACAATCAGGAGATGGAAAAATAGGGACTGGCAATATTCAATCAATAGGTTACTAACATAGAAAGTACAGACAAACTATCTTCTATCTTTTATCTTCTATAACCATTCAATATATAAAACAATCCAGTACACTATGACGGAAAAGCTGCTTGCTCAGCAGTCTTCTGTATACATATTGGCAACCCCTACCAACTCACATTACCATCCAGTACCTATCCCTACCCCTATCAACCCTACCCCACCCCCATGTATAACAGCTGTACTATAGTGTCTGGTGGTATTGTACATGTCTATGTGTTCACTCACACCTGCCTCTCACCCCTGCCTCTCACACCTTATAGGCTTAACCTGCCCCCCTACCCCAAGGGCAGAAGATATTAACCATTCATGGGCAGTATGCTGCCTTCCTCATAGTTTCATACAAATGCAAACATGTTAATCATTTGGATGCATATCATCATTGAGTGGTGGGTATAATACCGGTATATGAATGAAGCAAGGGCAGTAATGAAACTATGATAAGGATAACTGGTAAAATCATACAAGTCATATGCTGTCGTGTAATCATTTCTTATTGTTAATGCTAGAAACATGTTTGACACCATTGCTATATCCATGCACAATGGAAACAGGGGTACATAACTATATAGTACATTTTAAGGCCCTAAAGTAATATAAAGTTCATGTTTCTCGGTCCTTATGATGCACGAATGCAGTGATGTTGATTCTATACCCGCCAGTACTGCATTAGTGCATCATACAAACTCATCAGCCCCAGTGATCAGTATATATAATGTATTACCATACTGTGTGGCCCCTAAAGGGTTAAAGCATCGTACTTACCTAACCCTACCTAACAGTAGCAGGTGTACACTCATGTGCACAGTGGGCCTAGATGATGAGGCTTCTCCTTATGTAACCTCCTACTGCATGGTGAGAGTTCATTACCAGTGGAGGGCCTTATAGTTATAGGTCCCTGTAGCACAGGGGTACTTAAACTCTGTGTATTAATATAATCCTGTCATCCCATTTTAACTATTCTGTGTGCCTGTTGGAGGTAAGATTGTGGAGGGAACAAAGGCATTGCTTCCATCAACTCAATCTTATTTGATAGGATGCGAACAGGAAATGGTAGAATGTGTGTATGTTGCATCCATTGCAATGTTTATAGGATGTGTTAATCAACCAGTCCTGTGCGCACTGGGATACGCGTACATGTACTGGAGAGAGTAAAGGAGTGCCTTGACAAGAAGATTAGATTTAGGGGTGTTCTATACCGTAGCATTGTTCAAATGCTGTCTGGTAATTTTGTGGCATTATTTATGTTACATAGAGATCAAATGTAAACGCCAAGCAAGGAGAGTCTCAGTCGTTTTCTGTCAGACTGTGGTTTCTTGGATTTTTGCGTAAAGACATTAAGCAGGGGAAAGGCAGCGTTCACTTCTGATGTGACTTGAGAGAGATAATTCCCACGGCCTAATCCTACCTATGAGCGTTTTGTGAATCATCAGATCTAATCAAGCTCTCTTCTAAACCTCTCTTAACCCTTTTAAGAAAGTGTAGTCATTTAATGCAGTATTCCCAATATAGTTATGGCAGAAAAATGCAGCGCTGGAGAATAACTTACCCGTGAAATTACATTGTATCATACCAGCCAGTTTACACACTTCCATGGGGGCGTCATGATACACTAATGCAGCATGGTGAGTGACCCACCAGTGTTCCATTGGTGCATACCAGCCAGTTTACACACTTCCATGGGGGCATCATGATACACTAATGCAGCATAGTGAGTGACCCACCAGTGTTCCATTGGTGCATACCAGCCAGTTTACACACTTCCATGGGGGCATCATGATACACTAATGCAGCATGGTGAGTGACCCACCAGTGTTCCATTGGTGCATACCAGCCAGTTTACACACTTCCATGGGGGCATCATGATACACTAATGCAGCATGGTGAGTGACCCACCAGTGTTCCATTGGTGCATCATGATAGCTAATGCTCACACCGCCCTGAAAGGTTTAGATACCTTCCCAACCATGGAGCTACTCTCAGACCGATCCAGCTCCAGGCTGTCCATTACAGAAAAACTATTTCCGACCCAATTTCTATCAACCTCACCATTCTTTTTTTTTCTGCCCCATAGTTTCCCTTCTCTAAAGAAGTCAGCCACCACCTTGCCACCTCTGGCTTTTAGGCATAATGACCATGCTCTGTCCCATCATTGGGGACATTCTCCGCCTAGCTTAGGCGGATCCTGAGTCATCACGCCTAACAAAAGCTCCAAAGGCAGGCCTAACAGACGCTTCCCCCATTTCCTCCTGCACTAGTCCTATTCGGCACGCAGAAGGAGGGGGAAACACGGGCTTTATTTTGAAGCTGCATCTTATTTTGATATGATTTGTTCTTGTACAATGCCCTGATTTGATCATGTCTTGAAAGGTCTCTGTTGAAATTCTGTTCAGAGGATCTAGGAAATGTAATCAATTAAGGCATATGGCTGTACGTAATGACATTTACATATATCCTACAGTTGTGTACTTCTCTCAAGTACAGAAGCATTGGTAAGGCTAAGGTAGAACAAAAATGGTCAGCCATTATGTTTCATTATGATCTAATCGTACTTCAGAAGTAAGTCTTTTTATGTACTTTGATGGGCACAAGTCCCTGAAAATAATGTTTGCAGTTGCAAAGACATAGGAGAGGGCTTTGATGTTGACCGAGGAAGACTGGTTTACTCGAAGGAACCTATGAGCCTCTGCCTTTGTCTTTGGTGATGGTAACTATCCAGATGGATCTAAAATCTTTGCTATCATATCCAGTTTTCTGGTAATGTAATGGTTGGATGTCAAGACTTTCTGAACTAGTGTAGGAAAGGGGGCGGGGAAATAATATGGAAGTCCCCTCTCTTGGTTCCCGGTATATGCCTATATAAAGGTATGCTAGGAGGGTCCCCCACCCCCCTACCCCCAGCCCGCATAACCAAGATCCCTGCCTCCCTCCCCCGTCAATACAAGGATGCCTCATATGCCTCTGTTCTGTTAGTGACCGTAGTCGTGATGGATTTTGGACGACCTTAATGCGGTCCAAGTCCAGCCAATATTGCTGCCTAATCCGGCAGATTGAGGGTGTGTGTTCAGGGGGGTCTTCTCTAGCTGTCTCCTCTATCCACTGTCTCACACCCACTCAATATGCTAACCCTTAGCCGGCAAGTGTCACCAAGGTCTTAACTCTCTATGGGGTGTATGATATCGGCATGATGCAGGTATGGTGCCCAAAACATTGCTGAAAAGTAGATTTACAGCACTACACTGGTGCCCTTTGAGAAACCATCAGTGCTACGTGTAATAGATCATCATTAAGGTGACAAGTGGGGATAATCCGTGTGGCTTTTAATGGTTGAACTGTTATATATTCACATACAGGTGAGTTTTGTAAAAGTCATATCCTTCGCACTACACTGAGTTTTCACCATGGTAAATACTCTTCTTTAATGATAGTATAAGGAGGGTTTCGGATCTTTTATTACTTCTTTCAGTTCCTCCATTTTATGGTTTTACTTCACGTCAGTGACTCTGAGCATAATTCCTGTTATCTAGCACCCCCTCAACACGTAAGATTATCTGGAGCCACTGCACTTTCACTACTTCCCAGAGTTATCCCTTATTTCTCGCTCTGATTTCTTAACTTCTCTCAACAAAGCAAAGGTGTGGTGGTTCCCTCCCCCCTCCTTCTTTAACCTTAACCAAAGCCTACTTTTGATCCCCTTACACTGTACACCCAACAACCCTCACACTAACCCTTTGACCCTTTCCTTATATGGTGTGTCATTATCCACGCTTCCACCCCGTCCCCTCCCATCACAGTTTTCACTTCATAAAGGCAATGTCATTTTACCAGGTACCCCATGTACTTTTACTATCGAGTTACAACTTTCTGATCAGCTGACTATCACGATCTGAACCCACCTTCCCCTGGAAGTTCTCCACCCCTCCTCCCCCCCCCCATCTCCCTTTCCTTTCCTACCGTTAGCTGCTGATCAGGGGCGCTCTCTGGTGGCACTGGATGACAACGCTACCTCCGCCCGGCCATCCGGCTTGGAGAGTGAGAGAAGGGTTTTGTGCAATGGATATTTTTCTAATTAATCCGACTGAGCTGGATCTTCGATCCCCAGCCTCCCCTCGTGCCGCCCCTTCAGAACATGTCCTGCGGCTACGGGCTCAGGCTGGGTGGGGTGCTGTGACACAGGCGTGACCTAGTTTTGATGAAAAAGATGCGTCTCCAGCTCACCCCACCACCCACCCTGCCTAACCCTGCCAGCCTCCCCCTGACAACCGCATCCCGCCCCTCGCCTGCCCCAAACCCCCATGTTCATGTACTACTACTACCTCTGTCTGATCATCCTGTACCTACAGGAAGGAAGTGAGGTGTGTGTGTTGGGAGATATGGGAATGACTTATGGAAGTTGTACAACTTGGTACCTGAGGTAGTAGAGGTGGTACAGTAACCCTAGCGGCTCTCACTCCAGCACACCTTATTAAGGCTTCCTTGTAACGAGCTGATTTGCCTTTGCCCCCCTCCACCTCTTTTTTCACGCCCGGCTCGTTCTCGCGAGATCTGGGCCCGGATATCGCGTGACTGTGTGAGAGTGTGGAGTGTGCGGCGTCTGTTCCCGGGGGTATATAGCGGTTAGAGCCGACACGGCTGGTTGAACCCATGCTGAAATATTAAACAGCGTTTACCAACAAACTCCCACGGACATCTGTGATTGTTTCCCATTGCTGTTGCTGCTACATGTAGAAAGTGTTTGAGTTAGGCCGTAAGTAGCCACATCCTGAGACTGTATGAAAGGATTCAAAGCTCAAACAAGACTTAGATTCTTAGATCAAGGATCCCCTGTATTTGCTTATTTTATTCCACTGTTTCTTTGCCTGTGGATCTCTACGTCCCTGTTCCTCTTTCTTTCTCAACCTTTCGCTGGAATTCGATATTTCAAGACTTAATTTTTTGCAAGGTAAATTACCATACAATGAAAAACACAGTAGATGACAGTAGCCACCCACCCCCACCTCCAAAAAAAAATGCTTTAATTCAAAATCTCATTTGGAGATGAAGCCCATCTGCTAAGTGGGGGATACTATGCAAACTTTGAAATATACTAAGGCCTCAATAT
This sequence comes from Acholoe squamosa, assembly GCA_949317995.1. Lineage (NCBI taxonomy): Eukaryota > Metazoa > Annelida > Polychaeta > Phyllodocida > Polynoidae > Acholoe > Acholoe squamosa. The sequence continues at coordinate 16,050,517 of OX439042.1, forward strand.
CCAACAATGAAGACCTCGCGTTGACCCTTGTATGCAAATTCCCCTTATCATTTCCATGAGGTATCATTATTTTGGGCCCTATTCTTTGGATATCAAAGCTCCCCCAGCCATGATGGTCATAAATAATAACTTCAAATATGATGCTTGTATTCTAATACCTCACCGTTCTGCCAGTCTGAATAAATAATGTCAATTATTCAAACCATGTTCCCAATAACTTTAAAAACAAATAATAGAAATGATTTCATCAAGGTGTGACCCAAATTAAAAAGCTCTACAGACATAAACCTCGTAAATTGGCCTATTCGGGGCGCGCCATATGGCATCAATGACTACCTGGGTACCATTGAGGTGACTACCTGCAGAACTGCAGGACGTATTAACCCTTTAAAGGTTGCACAGTGTATTGAAGAATATTATTGGGATGCAGTCCTTTGAAGCATTATAAACTGGATAGTCTACACACGCAGTCTATAACTATGTAAGTGTAAGACAGGCTGCTCAGCACCAATTCAATGCTGCTGAGCAGTATCACCAGCTTTAAATCGGTGCCACATTATGAAAAAGGAGCATGCATCTGGATGCATATTGTTCCCCTTAACATGCTAGGTGATGTGGAGGTCACTCTGCCTCCTGTAACGTGCTAAATGTCAGGCTGGGCTGTGGTCAGTAGGAGGGGTAGGCTGGGTGGGTGGAGTTGGGGTAGTTAGGTAAAGGTGTGGGGTTTCCATGTTATGGGGTCGTTGATACCTTGTGTGACCGTTGGGGGCGGGTTGGAGGTCACACAGGTATGGACAAGTAGAGGAAGTGCTGGACACATGGTACAGTGGACAATGAAGGGTTCATGCTGGGGAGTGGTTCTGTGGAACAAGGAATCAGTGGGGGATATGGTGGAGTAGCATGTATGGGTTGTGGGAGGTGTTAATATTGTGGATTAGGATGTCAGGTCCAGGGGAAATGCTGGATTAACATGGAAGGGAAAGTGTTGGATGATGCCCAGGGTCGGTTTCCTTCTGATGGCGTTGTTGAGGATATAGTGGATAAGCATGTAGGGACGAAACAGAGGACATGGTGGATTAGCATGTGGGGAAATGTGGAGGATGTGATAGATTAACATGTAGGGAAACTTGGAGGATATTTTGGTGTGTTAGCAGGTAAGGGAAGTGTGTATGAGATGGTGGTATGTAAAGGAGAGGTGGGGAGGATACGGTGGATTAGCATGTAAGGGAAGAGTGGTAGATATGGTGGATTAATATGTAAGGGTAGTGTGGAGGATATTGATATGGTGGGTTGACATATAAGGAAGGTGTGGAGGATAAGCATGGAATGGATGTGTGGAGGAGATGGTAGCTAGATTAGCATGTATGGAAGCTGCATGGGATATTATGGATTGGCACGATATATGGAAGTATCGAGATGTAAACGTGTTATTGTAGGTTAACATATAGGGTAGGTTAGCCTAAAAACGTCAACTCCCAGACAATTGCCATAGCATTCGGTTTGCTATTACCAACTGGTAGATTCAATGCTCATCAACGATTTCACAGTATTGATACAGGAGTAAATCTATTTTTATGGCAAATTTGTTGGGTGGACGACTCAAGGTATGTGGACGTCTTTAGGTTAATCTACCCTAAGAGATATGTGTATGATTTTGTAAGTTAGCAAGTAGGGGACAGGAAGGACGTGATCTACAGTTGCTTTCACAGAAGAGAAGCTAGAATTTAAGACTAGGAAGTTTGTAGGATATGTATAGATCTGTTAATGTGTTGCCCAGGCGTGTTGCACATTATCTTATAGATCAAAGGAAATATCTCTGATTATCTGTATACTATTTGTTATACACAGTTTATGCATCTGTTGTGTTTAGCTTCTCACTTTTGTGAGCTTTCTTTGGTATGAAATAAAGTGAGTACATAACAGGTGAAGAACACATATTATACCTATCTACATTAACTATCCTGGGCATGTGTTGTCCCTATACAGAAACTCTAGATCCCGGGGGCATTTAAATGGTACAAATTTTAAATCTTTTTTTATAATATGTGTCCACCGAGGAGAGTGTAGAGTAGATGTGGAACATGGGATATTAAATGTAGACATTCGTGACGATGAAATAGTGACAATATTTTTTGCCATTTTGTGCAAGACTGAAAATTCCAGTGCTGATAGAGCAATTGTCTATTGTAAAAGACTGCAAATGTTGGCTAAGTAGAGATGTTCATTCAACGGAATAGGGTTGGTATGCTAATATAACATACAAATTACTTCCCAGGGGCGTAGGAAAAGGGGGGCAGGGTTCCTGCCCCCCCCCCAATCACAGAGGAGGTGGGGCCTGAATATGTCTGGGCCCCCACAAAATGTGTCAAGCCTCACTATAAAATGTACAAGATTCCCATAGCTCATAGACAAATATGTCATTAAGATAGGGAAAATGCATGGCAGCATTGTTTAAAGATAAGCCATCGAGGAATAACCTTTTATATAAGTCGCATACAGTGAGTGATGCATGAACACCAGCATGCTCAAACCGATAATTCATTGTGGCTGGGGTGCCCCCCCCCCAATGAAGCTTTGCTTCCTACGCCTCTGACTTCCACAATAGACAATGCTTATAGACAATTATGGTACAAGCTTTGACCAGCTGCAGACCTTGAACTTGAGGCCAGAGAACGTAGCGCAGTTGTAGTTGCATTACATGACTTCTACCCTAGAATATAATGCTTACACATCCAACTGATATCTAGGTTATTTTAACCCCCTATCACTGTAGTGTACAAGACAAGTTTACAATATATACCCTAAACTTCTTCAGTACACTATATATAGGCAGGGGGTAAGAGCATCCTAGATATCAGTTAGATGTGATTGCATTATGTACTACAATTCGATTGGATTTTAGCCATAGGCAAAGTTGTTCACAGGTGAAAGCCTGTGCCTAAAATATAGTATGATGGCGCTGTGTACTTCCTCAATCCTCCTTCCAACCAGGTGTGGTGCACACATACGTGTATTAGGCCTATACAGCAGTGACTGAACATAACATTTGGGGATATAATAGAGAAGGAAAGAATTAAGACAGGTGTGGTTTTGGTGTGTGTGGCGTGTGGCCTCATAACGGTGTAATGTTTCCATCTGGTATAGGCAGCACTCCTCCCCCCATGCACCCCTCACCCCAAGGGCCGTAAACACACCTGGCCACCTGCCCCCCCCCCCACTTGTCCACACCCCTCACCCCCTCTCCCCCATGTGTGACTGACTCTATCTACCTGTACAACCCTTTGTAACCTAACTACCTGGCACCAGCCGGGTCAACCAGTGGCTTTTGTATACAGTGCTATTGCCACAGGGAGTCGTTCTTGGCCCCTATCTTTCACTTATGCAAAAGCCTTTGACCTGTCACATAACAAAACATAGTGAAGTGATGGACGCTTCTGAACGTGTTTATAACCAGTGATAAGGGACAAGGGACATATTGTGAATGGATCATATTTCAGCTGGAAGCTATGTACATGGCTTCTGCCTTCAATACAATAGCACAACAGCTTCCAACACTGTTGTCACACATAGATCCTAAAGGTAGCATGTGTTGATGACCACATCAACACATCAAAGCTGACTGATGATATATGTCACAGTATAAAGGGGTGTCATAATCCTAGATCCCATGCTTCAACATGATGACACTTGGCATTATGGATGCTGATCCTGTAGTACATGCATGTGGCTTCAGCACGGTAATATCCTGTAACATGAGGAGAGGTGTCACGCTGTGTGACAGACACACCTACCTTATGTGTAGTTTGTAGAGGTGAGGTCCTGGAGGGGGCTGTAGTAGTAATCAGGGCTTCCTCCTGGGTCGGTAACAATGGTAGCAGGTGATGAAGAGTAGTCCTAGGTAAGCCTAACGTACTGGTATTAACTGTTAGGCGTCGGCGGCCGCCGAGGGGACGTCGGCCGGGCCTGCCGTCAAGGGGAGCCGGCGGGACCGGCCGGCCTTTGTCTCCGCGACGGCCTGCCGTGTCGCTCATTCCCGACGACGGCTGTCGTTGACGACTCTCCAGGCAGGCAGTGTAAGGGGTACACGCCTCCGTGTCCGGGCACCGCCCATGGCAGCGTACTGGGTGCCTGCTCTGTAGCAGGAGGAGGGGTGTGTCGTGCTAACAACAAAAGCAATAGTAGTAGCTGCAGATCAAGTTGTAACACAAGCAGTATAAAGTACAGGGTATATCCGTTAAGGTGTGTCCAGGTAGGAGTGGGTAGGGTTAGTCCAGTGTTAATCAGGGTCTTATCCTACAGGGGTACAGGAGGCTGGTTAATACTGCAGTATCAGCAGCTGCAGGGTGCATGCATGTTGTTGTTCCTCGTCCCTTGTAGCCTCTACTCCCCGCGTCACCACGTCAGGTGGGGGTGTGCGCGCGACGCGTCGCGTGCGCCTGCATCAGGGACTCGTGCACGTGCGGATAGTGCGTACAGGGAGTGTGTGTGTTGGAGGGGACTCCTGTGTCCCCTGTTATAGAACACTCAGGACTACCTGGTGCTAAAATGTAGCTGAACTTCTATTACAAATCCCTGCCTCATTATGGACAGTCTGTTTAGGCGCCGGGTCTCAAAATTAGTTCCACTCTCAAATAAGCGTCGGCGGTATATTGGCATTAATTTTTTTTTTAAATACACCATGCACTAACTGTGTCTCCAAAAAGGGTTAGGAGTGAGTGGTATACTAAGCGCCGGGACGCTTAATCAATCATTTTTCATAAAGTTATTTTTCTAACTTTGGACAGTGAGTATTTGTTAGTCACAGTGAAAAGGCAATCATAATTTGAGAGAACTTATAAGAACGCCCTAGTAGGTTGATTATGCAGATCTCCCTATATAAAGACCTAAGGACGCTGACATACTTTGACAGAACCCTACACGTCTCCGAAATCTTTTTATTAGAACTTGCTGACATGTGCCCCCGGGTGGACAATACCAATGTTGTATCCGCCCCACCCACCCCACACTCTCAGTCTCAGTCACAGCAGCAGCAGCCGCAGACGCAGCAGCAGTAGCGTGGTCAGAGATCCACCCTGTGCCCATGGAGGAGAAGGGGGGATGCGTATCCTCCACACGGTGACAGGGGCGGGGAGGGGCGGCATACGCGTGCTCGCGTGCACTCGGTCGCCACACGTGGGGGACGCGTCGAACGCTGCATGCTGCGCGCACACGACGCCCCCAACCATTGTTTGGGACGCGCACATGGCGCATGCGTACGGTGGATCCCTGTAACATGAATGAACAGCGCTGTCCACGTGTGGGCAGGATCGTAGTGTGTAGTAGTAGTAGCGGGGAGGGAGGGAGGGACGGCTGGTGCCGTATGGTAATACATGTGTACTGAATGGGAGATGTCTGAAACTTCTGTGGACATGTGAAGATGCTGTGTTGGCCTGAATTATATACATCTAGTGGTGCACATTGGTAATAGATCTATGGGCAGAGAACCCTAGCAGTACTTGTACAATGTATATATATATATATATATATATATATATATATATATATATTTATACCACGATTTCGGAACTTCCGGTGGTTTTATATGCAATATATACGTGGTATATTCTGCATATACCACCCATGTGCGTTTTTAGAATTTTTGGTATATACTTTTTTCGGGGTCAAGTTGGACTTAGAATATTTTTGGAAATTATGGCAGCTATACAAAGTTAATCTAGCCATTTTCCATATTGAAAAATCGTGCCAACTCGCATGAGAATTGAACCCCGGCTGCAGTGGTGGTAGGCGAAGGCCTTAGCCATAGCGCCACACTGAACGGTGATGAGATCCAATGCGAAAATAAATAAGTTCTAACCTGCCATGTTTCCAGTCAGTTTTCGTATGGAATCCAACCATGACATGTTATAATATTGAAATCCCAAGAAGTTTTCGATCAATAGAAGAGGAATGCGTGCTAATTTTCTCCATTTTCTTTGATATAAATAAGAATCCATTGATTTTCCCATGGTAAGCGAGTCGCGGTCCGGCCATTCCCACCCGCCTCCTTGTTCGGCGAAAGTGTGTCAGGGGCCCGGATGTGGATATAGGTCATCTGCTCGCCGTACGAGGAAGACGCCGAAAATTTCGGACCCGTTTGGAAAATCAATGGATTCTCCTTCATTTTGAATATATTGGACATAATACGTATGGAGGGATCATCTAGACTATCTAAGGATATGTATGTTTTATTTTGAAGACTTGGCATGGTTGGATTCCATACGAAAAGTGAGTGTGAACACGGCGGTTCATCTCTCGGCAAGGAACAAAAACAATGGCTTCGCGCAGAGCGGACACGGGCCGTGTCGCTTGCTTTTACAAAATGTCTTCTCGTGGCTATATTCTGTGGATATCATGTAAGAAATTAATACAAAATGGAGGAAATGGTGGTATAAACCTATTAGGTCATGGATGTTGGAGCCCACGGGGAGTCTATGCTGGATATACCCTCGCCGCTCTGCGGCTCGGGTATATCCAGCATAGACTCCCCTAGGGCTCCAACATCCATGATCTATTAGCTTATTATATATATATATATATATATATATATATATATATATATATATATATATGTGTGTGTGTGTGTGTGTGTGTGTGTGTGTGTGTACTGTACGGTAGGCGCAGGATATCGTGTGTAGAGACTTGAGTAGTACATGGAAATAGGGGTAGGCAACTGACGTCGGTGTTCGCTACAATAAAAACATGTGGTAAGTAGTATATGGAATGAAAGTGACATGTGCTTTTGGAGTACCCGTATACCGGTAGTAATACATCATGCGAGAGTATGGTTTAAACATACTTGTAGTACAATATGGTATCGCTGATCCGACTTAAAACAGGCTGCTTTTATTATCGAAGTTACTACAACATATAGACGCCACCGACTCCAGCTCTATAATTGGCTGATTCAAAATATAGTGTTCTAGGTATTGGTGAATATACTACCACTATTATGATATTTAGGTTAAGGGGCAATAGGTTAGTCATAGAACTGGTCATAGGAATAGTGCGATTAGTAGGATCTTGAACAAATAGTAGTAAAGGATATGGGTGAGGGGGGTTGGGAAATTTCTAGTACCAGTATATCTAATCATGTTATACATGTATAGTATTACAGAATATAGGGGCGGACGATGGGGGTTATTGTGTTCATGGTGAAAGATACCAGACTGTATAGCTATAGGAAAACTGGTATCATTATGTTCTTTCATGTTGTTAAATTGAATTCAATCTACAAAAGTATAGGATATAAAGGGGTCTTATAAAGCCGTATGTACCCTATATAATGGCGCTAATTACTGGAAACCACTGGATGTCCCATTATGGTATTTAATTAATCAAACATCCCCCTCCCATTCTAATTACTAGCACAGCCGTCACGGACACCTCTTAATCACGTACAGTGGGATGTAGTATCAGGGGCGTAGGAAGCAAATTTATATTGGGGGGGGGGCAGGGGTCTCGGTTGGGGAGCCTGCTATATTTTTATATGGACTTATACAGGGAACCTTCTCATTATTGGGGGGCCCAGCCCACCCCCCTTTCCTACGCCCCTGAGTATATCTTGGGCATTCTGTTTTAAACATTGTCTTATCTTGTATAGGTACATAAACATGTATGTATATCATTGGCCAGGAGGGTGTTGCTCCTATTGTAAAAAGAGCAGTGAGTATGTGCCCTCTTTTCTAAACAAGTCGTGCACTGCTTCACCTAAGTACTTGCACACACTCACGCTCTATAGTTTATTATACTGACTGACTTATCCCAACTAGGTACCTACTCAAATCCCCCTTTTTTAGCACCATACTTGAATGACCACTTGTGAGCAACAAAAGGGACAAGTTATAGCTACATGAAAAGAAAGGTCTGGAAACAAGGGCATTTTTAGCCAGCTCTTCCTTTTACTATAGGAGCAACACCCTCCATTCTGACAATGAAAGATGGACCGTTTAGCCACTGCAGCCTGGAGACGCTGTCGATGCAAGTTTAGTTTCTTGGTTATTTTCCAAGGGATACATTCACCTTTAAAGTATATAAAATTATTAAGCTTAACAATGAGAAGTGATATCCCTTTTATTATCATCATATCATCATAGCCCTTAATTAGAGCAGACACATTTTTAAATACAACTACACAAAGCAGTGTGCAAGATCCTCACGTACACAATTATATTTATAAGAAGAATCAATAGGCCACCCTAAAAATATGCAAAATAGTGAAATAAACCCTACTCCCTACATGTCACTGACCCAGAGATGAACCCTGTGGGACACTAACGTGCTAACAATGCATTGTCATGGATGACACCGATCCCCAATAACTTTGAGGAAGTGCAAACAGCGAATTATGCCGCAGCACACTGCACAGTCAAGAACCTGCAAATGCAATTTTCTATTCGGCTCTGTCCCAAAGAGACTAAGAAGAGATCTGGTGTCGTGGTAGGCACTCTGCTTAATTGAAAATATTGAGAAAAGGCATAGCCTTTCAATGCACTGAGTGAGGGTATGGGCTTTTGTTTGGGACCTTGCTCCTTGTCATCTTTATCATATGAGGAGATAATTATTTTAAAAGTAAGGAGTTATCCATGTCTATTTTGAGAAATATAATGAGAGATCAATGCAACATTCTTTGCTTCTTTTCCCTGTATTCGAATTAATTTGGTTGGTAACTTTTTGCATATGCTTGATTGTCATCCTGACGCATGCATGCAGACCTGCAGGGCATTTCTCAATAGCAATAATTAACGTAGTCGGGAAATGCTCTCCTAGTGAACAAACTATTCTATATTCACGCATGATGGCGACCCAATGGAGTTGATATGGTTTGAGGGACTGGTATGATTCTCCAATAAAGTGATAACAAGCTTCTCATTGATGCTGCATTAGTTCAGCTTAAAATAAAACCTTGTAGTATCATGTCATTCTTCAATGGTAAAGGGTTTGGAAAAGAAAATCCTGTATCCAATTTCAAAAGGAAAAAAACAATACCAACAATAGCCATCTGTATGAATTATACAAATTACCATGTGATGCCAGTATTGTAGCTGTAAGATCGCGTGGTACAAGTCAATGATCATGTTTAAAGTAGGATAAATCACTACTGTCCAATACTGACTGCTCTGATTGTAAGTTGAACTCTGTTTGAAATAGGCTAGTAATGCTCGGCGTCACGTCACACAGGCACGCTACACTGTTTAATTGTGAACTAGGGACGACACACGCCACAAAGTCACCTAGTGGTGTGTGGAAGAACTAGAGGGACGCAGTCTACAAAAAGGGAGGATGGCGCGCGTGCAGGGATGACCCGGCCTTTTAACTAGTGCGCATGTCCGGAAGTTGTCTATCAGCAGGGGAGGTACATTGGGGAGCAGTGGGAGAAGGTTTAAGAGAAGGTAAAAGGGGCCAGGGAGACAAGAAGCTATTAAAGTGACTCTTCATCATGCTCCTCCTAGACGCCTGGTAGCTGATAAATGGGGTTACCCGAGTTAGAGGAAGCCAAACAGATTCTACACATACCTATTATCAGAGATGGTGAATTGCATATTTTGGATTGCATGCATAGCTTTGGATTCCGATGTACATCCAAATAAATAAAAGTTTGGTTTGTCCTGAACATGAAGTCGCACAATTCAGTGGCGAATCCAGGATTTTGAAAAGGAGGGGCGTACCCCTTGTTTGAGACCAGAATGTTGGATAATTTGGGGGTAGCACACGAGTTCCCAAACCGCTGACGGCCTGCTCTGGGCTAAACTACTGGCAGAAAAGAACATCTGATGGTTATCCATGGGACTGACAAAAGACATGTCCTCGACAGATCCGAAGAATGGTTAGGATCACAACATGTATACCTTGTTTAATCCTATGCTCTCACTTTGAATACCTATCTCAACGTTTTTATTGTTTGTTTGTTGTTGTTGATGTTTTCTGTGGAGGTGAATTTAGGCTTTCATTGTACGAAACCCATTGCATTCTACCTTCACGGGAGTGGGTAACTAGATTGGCACCACTGTGCACCAGGACAGGGTCTATCTAAACAGTCTATCTATGGTCAACTCAGATGGTCAACTTACTTCCGGTATAAACAGTATGTACAGGCCCTATGTGGGTATTCAGTCCTTCATGTTTATAAGCCACAAGGTATGGTGCAGCTCCCCTTCCGTACAGATGGGGGCACATAGTTGTAGCACCACACCGACTAGAAAATGCTGATTCATTGTCTGCAGGTATTGGCCGCTTGGGGGCAGAGCGATCATCTCAGATTTAGCTCACGCCCTCTGGTGGCCATGAAGGCCGACGCATGCGCGGGTGACAACTTCCTTAATTATCGCCCACATAATGCAGCTGTATGTTGTTCTCGCTTCAGGCACCAGAGGACAGCAGTGGCTTCCCCCGGTGGAAAATACCTCGTGTGGTCACAATGTAAGAGTGGAGAGATTTTTGGCTTCATACTCCCCTCCGCACCCCCGAAGAGGATCGAGTATTGAGTAGGGTCTATGGAAAGCCCTGAAATAACCACCTTGAGTAGGAGAGTGGACGTGCATGACCGGGCTTCCTTCAAAATAACGTCTACCCCATGATGGGGGTGAATCACTGCTACTACAAAATTGTACTTCTGATGCTGCGATTAACTCTAAAGAGAAACCAAGTCTTTATGGGGCCCACATAAGGTACCCACAAGTGTTGACCTTGCAATTAATCTTTGTGAATTTGTTTACAGGAGTGTGACTAATGTTAAGACATTCAAATCTTCTTCTTCTTCTTCTTCTTCTTCTTCTTCTTCTTCTTCTTCTTCTTCTTCTTCTTCTTCTTCTTCTTCTTCTTCTTCTTCTTCTTCTTCTTCTTCTTCTTCTTCTTCTTCTTCTTCTTCTTCTTCTTCTTCTTCTTCTTCTTCTTCTTCTTCTTCTTCTTCTTCTTCTTCTTCTTCTTCTTCTTCTTCTTCTTCTTCTTCTTCTTCTTCTTCTTCTTCTTCTTCTTCTTCTTCTTCTTCTTCTTCTTCTTCTTCTTCTTCTTCTTCTTCTTCTTCTTCTTCTTCTTCTTCTTCTTCTTCTTCTTCTTCTTCTTCTTCTTCTTCTTCTTCTTCTTCTTCTTCTTCTTCTTCTTCTTCTTCTTCTTCTTCTTCTTCTTCTTCTTCTTCTTCTTCTTCTTCTTCTTCTTCTTCTTCTTCTTCTTCGAATCATGTCTCCCCCATTTGTAGTTATGGTGGCTGAAGCAGACGACAACCAAGTTGTGTCGTCACTCTTTTGGCGCGCTTTTCTGGCCGGCCTCCGCTGACATGGCCCCGCGTGATGTAGCCCGGGGCGCTGATCGTCACCAAGACAACGGGCGTCGTCATGACCACGTCCCCCTCCCCCCACCCAACTCCCGCCACCTACCGTCAATATCAATTTAATATGCGACACCGCAATGCAGGGAGAATCATTTCCGGGTCAGGGATTCAAGTGTATCCGAGGTCAGCATTTGGTGACAGAAATCATTCCAATCTAAAAACCCAGCCCTGATCGAGCAAAGATGGACACCCTAGTGCCTCACCGGATCACAACAACCTAGACTAATAATGATTTAAAATGTTCTTAGTCTATGATGGGTCTTTTTTTATATTCAATCAAAAATAACATTACAAACAGATGGGGGTCTGCAGCAACTCTAATCACAGTTGTCTCAGCTATACACAAATACATGTATATACAAGTATATAGATGCCCAAGTACCTGGTAATCCTAAATGTTGCTGAATGGAAGACCGAAAACATTATTTGACTGCGTGAAATGATCCCTAGAACCGAGTCGGCAGACCAAACATAAAAAAAGAATATCTACCTCAGCTTGTTCCATACACTCGATGGTTCCATATGTGTAATTTGATTTGACTCAGATATAGTGCACCAGACATTTCTGCTGAGGTTATGGTAGGACTTGTTCTCAAGGAGTTCATCAACGGTAGAAGATGTGTCGATGCTTTCGGCGAATACTAAGTCTTATTTGCGAGGCATTATCAAACACAGTTGTGTTACTATCATCAGACATCTGTGGTAACTTAATAAAACAAAGCTTCAGTAATATACTGTGACATCTCAGACTCAGCGTAGCTCTTCAATTAAAACTGCCTCTACCCTGGCTATCAACCACTGCAACTGACCTCAATATCAAAATCTAGTATTTTAGCAGACGATTTTTCAATGAATAAATTCAAAGTTATAAAATCACCCTCTACAAGGAGGGGCACAGAATTAGGGGCAGACTAGACTAATCACCCCGCCAGTTGTGAGGTTTTAGCTACTCCACTTTTTACACAAAGGGGCTGGATCCCCAGACGCAATGCAGGTAACCATAGCAACCACATGACTACTACAAAAAACGTCGTATTTACATGGTAGAGAGTAAAGGGTAGGTCAGCCGCTGTAAACGCTGTGCGGGATTAATAAGGCATTCCAAAATGGGTCAGTGCTATTTTGTCTGATTTCTGTTAACAGAATAGAGCTTGTTGCTATTATATAACGTTTCTGTATGGTAAATACACCTGGTTGATAATTAGTAACTTAATGTGTTCTCATTTAAAGAATTCTGCCCATATGATATTTGTAATAGATTAAAATTTATGATCAATTGTTTCTCAGCCTGAATAAAAACATTAAGTTTAAGACATAGCCTCCTGTTAGGGCCTATGGCACTACTCTTTTACTTAGCAGGCATATATCTAGCTTCCCACACCTCCACACACCATGCCTCCTACTAATAGTAAAATGTTTTCCATATTAGTTGAGACTTAGAACATATCTCTGTGTATTATTTTCTTGTAAAGCCTGGTTCAAAAATACCAATCTAATATTATGTGACGGTCTTTATTAAGTAAGTGTACGTTATAATCTCTAGCAATCGAATGAATGAATACGGTATGGTAGCTGTTCAACGTAAGCTGGTTCTAAAGGCCTGATAAGCCGAGTTGCTCTTTGATATCGGGCATGGTCATGGACAAGGGCTGTCCTAAAGATAGACAAATTACCGGTGACGTCACAAACTAGGGTAAAGCCCCGGATATCAACGTCAACGTCGTTGTGTGACGTGTGAGGTGTGGATGTGGTCGGTGGGTGAGGGAGGCAGGGGTAGGTGAGGTCGGGCTCGACCCAGCTACACTGGCATCCTGTCCAATTAAACTGTCGACAGGAGACAAAAGGTGTCGACCGGGAACTAGCACAACACACGTGACCGCGGAGTAAGCTGACCCCTACCGGAGACCAGGGGAAGTAACCCGAGCCCAGCTTCTGCTCCCTACCCCAGGCGGGGGGCTGAAAATTCTATTACTTCACCCCCACTCCCACCTTATTTCTCACAGTCTCTCGCAGAGCCCCCCTCCCCATGTAGTGCCTGGGAAAGGCAGAGCGTGAATACATTATATCTTGTATCTTTTCTACCCCTTTTTGTCACCCTGGTTGTATCGGGTTAACTAATCTGGGATGGCAGGTATTGTCATTGTTGTCAGGGGGAGCTATCAGGTGCTATTGTGTCAAATAGACATGTCAATAACACCACATCTACATGTACTGGTATTTAAATCCTCGAGATATTCCCACTACATGTTCCTAAAGATTTAAACCATTTTTGTTAGATTTTTGTTGTTTTTTTGTGTATTCTTTGTTTGTTGTTCTAAGAAAGTAGAAAAGATAGATGTTCCGTTTTGTGCGCATCCCTGGTAGATTCAACAGTATCTTTTTACAGTGTAGGCCTATGTTAAAGTCATATTGGAAGTCTGAATTTAAAACTTCACTAAAGTAATGCATTTGCACAAATTACACCATTTGTAAAGCAAAACTATCCCTGACAGTGATTGCTGAGGTCAGTGTAACTATCCCCTCGGTGGTATATTCAGAGAATAGTGAAACTCCCAGCGTTATAACGTCTGTAGGACCTACCATTTCATTGCATTTTGAAGTGTTCAAATGAAAACTAAATCAATGCCACTGAAATCCGCCGCTATTGGTAAGTCGTCATATATGATGAGTTTAGGGTCGTCAGAGGGTCGTCAGGTCATTATTACTACCTTGGATATACTCTTAGTTTGGATATGTGCCATAAGAGGCCCCCGCTATGCATTTCCTTGATACAAACGATGTCCCCTGGGGTGTATATTGAGCCTTATCTTTACATTGCTCTTGTTGTATAGTCTACTATGAAAAGGAGAATGTGGGAAATGTATAATATAAATGTTCTTGTGAAAGATGGGAATTTCTAAGTATGAAGGGTAGAAATAACATGGATCATTCTGGTAATGACACCTCTCTTATGGATATTGCTGGAATATGACCCCTTATTTGGGTGTGCCTAAGGTATAATACATGTAGATGGGTGTACTCATAATGTACTACATCATAATCTTTCAATGAACCCATGATAGTGGGTTGGGAATACCCACAATAAACTCTTAAATGGTAGATGAGGTTACAAGAAATAATTAAAGAAATAACATTGGGAAAAAGTAAAAGAAAATACAATGCATAATTTATATGAAATTTCTACACAAAACTATATAGCTATAAAGGACAGCCATAGTGACAAGTTTAGGTCGTCACTGAGGACCTAAAGTCGTCAACTATGACAACCACCTGACGACCTAAAGCTGTTGTTTTGGGTATTGTCAACCTGATGGCCTAAACTCGTCACTGTTGACGAGTTTTGGGTCCCATAGGTTTTCAGTGTGTATAGATATTAATCATTGAGATCACACTTCCTGGTGTAGTGACGTTTACATTAGACGGTGAATATTTACCAGTCCTCATCTATCAATGTCAATTTGTACAGACACACCAATCAGCTGTCACACACGTTTAGACATGGGGTCACTTGGTGCTGTTGATATCCCTATCGCTAACTATACAGCCTCTAGTGGATGGAAACTGACCTCAGCAACTGTTAAACCGTTAAGGGGTCGCAAGGGGCAGATTCCACAAAAACCCTATTTCAGGCAGAATGGGTATAAAACCCATGGGACCTGTACATATTATACATGGTTAGAAGCGTAATCAATGTCTTTATCAATTCCCTTCAATAATTTAGCATTTTGTTCTTTTTGCGTAGAACATCATTATGGGATAGAAATTTATCATATATGTTACTTTTAATGATTTAACACGTATTTTCACCTACTTTAGCCCATTTTCCCTGAAAATTACACTTTTTGAATGACAACCCAACTTTGAACAGCTCTGTAGACCTTAATAATTGGAGTAAGAACAACAGAAGAAAGTGCCCTCCGAAATCCCTCCAAAATTCATGTGGAATCATTAGAAATAACATATATGACAAATTATATCCCATAATGATGTTCTAAGCAAAAAGAACCAAAAAAGAACGTTTTTGTTCCATTTTCATTCCATACAAAACAAAATGCTAAAATGTGGAAGAAAATCAATAAAGGAATTGATTACGCTTCCAACCATGTATAATTAGTAAAGGTTTGATTAGAGTGGCTGATCATAGTAATGTCTTACAACTGTACGATCAGCACTTATAGTGTAATGATTACATAGGATTTGGTAGGGTAGTCATACCAGTGTCATCATTGGTGACCACTAAATGCAGGGCTGTAAAGGCATTAGGGTGAGGGATCCCACTACGATTTGAAGGGGTCTAGTCGTACCATCTTGAGAAATGCCTTCCTGGTAAGAAGATTAATGAGGGATGCATTCACGCATGATGTCGACCAGTCAGCACAATGTAAGAGTGCACGATGCAAGGGTACTTAATGTGAGGCCTTCATTTAACTACCATGACATAGGTTAACATTTTTAAAGGTAACGCGATGTTATTTTATTGGAACGACTATTACAATGTATTAGCCATTCAGAAAGGATAACCCACTTTCCCACTCTCTCGCTCTCTCTCTCTCTCTCTCTCTCTCTCTCTCTCTCTCTCTCTCTCTCTCTCTCTCTCTCTCTCTCTCTCTCTCTCTCCACTCTACACCTCCCCTCCCAAGAAAATAATAAAAATCAAAAAGAGGTCACAATACTGGACAGGCGGCAGTTAATGTCCATATTTGTTCAGCACATAATTCCCCCCCCCCCCCAATCCTTTATCAGTCTGCTAATGGACTGGTCCATTTAGGGTCAGTCATTTGTTCTGTTAGTTATTAAAACAATTACAGACCCTAGCCTCCAATAATGAACTACGACGTCCGACGTCTGTGGTCAATACTCAATGGTCACCATTTTAGCTGACATTTATATTACGTGCATTTGTCTGATGTACGGCTTTTCACCCGTTGACCTTTTTGTGTCCATGAATTAGGAGAAAATAATTCATTGTTGGCTTATGGACAATGTGTCTTGATTAGCGATGCTTTTTGTCTGATTGGAAATACTTGTAATATCTAGTTGCATTTCTCCTCCGTGGTTTTATACATTGGACTGTATTGTTGTTCCCTAAGTAGTCATTTATAGTCTAGCATATTGATGTAGTATTTATTTTGCAAATTATAAGTTACATGTAAAATCAGATTCGCTATATATAATTTTCATTCCGTCGCCTGGTTTTTAAGCGATGTGCGTCTTATACACCATGTAGTATAACAGTATTCACAGACAGGACAGCAGTGCACGGAAATGTGATAGTCACAAGTAGTATAATAGTATAGAAAAATGGGACATAGTCACAGGCAGCATACTAGTATGGGGTATAGGGAAATGGCACATAGGCACAGGCAGCATAGTATTATAGGGAAATGCTACATAGTCACAGGCTGTATAGTAGTATAGGAAAATGGCACAAAGTCACAAGCAGTATAGTAGTATAGGAAAATGGCACAAAGTCACAAGCAGTATAGTAGTATAGGGAAATGGTAAATTGTCACAGGCAGCATAGTAGTATAGGGAAATGGCACATAGTTACAGGCAGCATAGTAGTATAGGAAAATGGGACACTGTCACAGGTAGAATAGCAGTATAGGGAAATGACACATAGTCACAGGTAGTATAGCAGTATGGGGAAATGACACATAGTCACAGGTAGTACAGCAGTATAGGGAAATGGCAGATAGTTACAGGCAGTGTAGTAGTATAGGGAAATCAAACATAGTTACAGGCAGTGTAGTAGTATAGGGAAATCAAACATAGTTACAGGCAGTGTAGTAGTATAGGGAAATCAAACATAGTTACAGGCAGTGTAATAGTATAGGGAAATCAAACATAGTTACAGGCAGTGTAGTAGTATAGGGAAATCAAACATAGTTACAGGCAGTGTAGTAGTATAGGGAAATCAAACATAGTCACAGGCAGTGTAGTAGTATAGGGAAATCAAACATAGTCACAGGCAGTGTAGTAGTATAGGGAAATCAAACATAGTCACGGGCAGTAAAATAGGGATTTGGTACACATTCAGAGGCAGGATAGTAGTATAGGGAAATGGTACATAGTCACGGGAAGTATAGTAATAGTTGTATAGGCAAATGGTACATACCTACAGGCAGTATAGTAGTATAGTTAAAGGGACAAGAAATAGGAGTATAGTCTCAGTGTACCGTCTATATATGCTGGTGCAGCTAATGTGCATGGTTTCAGGTCTCCTCCAAGCAAGTGTCTTTAGGATCACTCACATAGGAAGCCACTCAATGAGTTGACGTTGACAGTTCACTAATTCATGGCCGCCTATTACTGAACAACATCGTGGATTGTTATCCTGATTAAAGTGTATTTAAGCATTTTTACCAATTTGGGCGTCCATAATGAAGATTAAGACAAAGCTTGACTAATTTGTCCCAGATTTGTGCTAAATCAGTGCCATCAAAGCCTCACGGGGACACAGCTTGAGGTGGTCTTGGTTATGGTTTGATTTACCCTTTAAGGGTAACAAGGAAGTATGTCCCTTTGTCGTCATGATGCATGAATGCAGGCCTGATGATTATATATATATATAAATACTTAGAAGGGCTGTATTCGTGCATCATGCTGTCCATACTGGTTGATGCAGCAATGCAGCGCCTATGAGTCGAGTCGCTGCATTCTTGCATCATGCCAATAAGAGGTGATGAACCTGGAGACGCCATGTGGCTTTCAAATGGTTAACTTTTTTCCCTCCAATAGTAAATCCATCATCGCAATGTTCCATTTCCTCCTAGGGCCCCTTGCAGCTTGTACCCCTCGTGTCCTCACTGCGCCGTTTTTATCCTTCCCCTCTCTTTATTTCCCAGTGAGTCACAAGAAAGATTAAATTGAAATGGTTACCGCAGAATACCCCCCTAATCTGAGGTGTGACGATCCATTGTCGTATTGCCTGACAGACAGCCCCTTCGCATAATCAACAAAACGGACGCTCGTTTGTTCTTGGGGTAGTTTTGGCGCCAAACTGCGCCCCTCCGTGTTTGCTACGTCTGAATGTCGTCTGTCGTATGCGGGGTTTGCATGTTGTGATGCAAGGGGGTCAAGCGGCCCTGGTTCCTACCACTGACCCTGCGTGAAACGTGATTGATTTGATGCCAACCACCTCACGCAGACTTGGAGAGGTTTGCCTTTTGTTATGTCTCTATGGTGTAATCTCTGTATTACCCCACCGCCCCCACCCCACTTTCTATGAAATGAAATATCGTCTGAAGATACTGTTTGACCGATACGAGGATGAGGTCAACCCCTTCTAAATGTTACTTAGTGGCTACTCCACTATAGCCGATAAAAAAGAAAAATTGGTAAGAGATCGTGCACAATTTTTGGCAATAAAAAAATCGGAAATGAATTTACAGCCCAGGATCGGGTCTAAGAAATCAGACCCGTAAAATTTCCTCCGCCTTCCTGAAATAGCTAACACGCTAGATATTTCCGAATTTATTCTGTTCGAAATTTTCACCAAGTTATTAAGTTTTGCGAGGAATTGTACGCAAAAAGAGGGCACAAAGAAGCATATGAACAAGAGTATTTCATCAGATTGTTTAAGCCACATGCAAATATTATTTTCTCATTATACCAAGGCTTTACCCCGGCTATCAAAACACGTTGTTCTTATCAATACTGTACATGTTCAGAGAATCGTGTCATTAGCCTGGTATGGCCGGCTGAGGGAATAAAGGACCCCATTGTGTTTATGTTTCTACTTTATCTCAACCACTGATGCTCATAATCGTACCCCTGCCGCTGCCTATCTGTTCAATTCCTGCCCAAATTGTCAGCACGCGTGGCTTTGTTTGTATTCATTATACCACCAAACGCCAACAAGATAAGCATCTGCCCAAGTCACCCTTTCTAACTATGGAGGGTCCTCTGTATAGGGATATGACTGGTTGTACTAACATAGCCGCCATCTTGTCCTCCAGAACAGTTTGCTGGTTGCCAGTGAGAATAAAGACAGTTTTAAGTTGTGATGCAAGGTACCCTTTGCACTGAAAACATGGAAGAGCCGAAACTAGTCAGCGGTGACCACTTTAGGTCCTCAAGTTGACGATACATAAAACTACAGCTTTAGGCAGTCAAAATTTTGACTTTAGGTCATCATCCTGACGACCTGAGTCATCAATATGACGACTCTGTACTGTCAGTATTGTCATCCTGATGGTCACCACTGACTACTTTCAGATTTTCCATGTTTTCAGTGTGGTAATAACGATGTACTGACTAAATGCAGCCTGATTGATTGGCGCTGAATGTATTCATAATCTTAGTCCTTAAACTAAAGCCATTTCAAAGGGGAAGCAATTGCCATCATTCTGAAATGCCTCCACAAAGAGTTGCACGCTCCCAAAGACTTGACATTGATGTTGGCGAGTTACACGCTACCAGTGCGTGATCTTGGCGAGTTACTCACTAACTCTTCACGATCTTGGCGAGTTACTCGGCACCACTGCATCAGGGAATCATGATAACTCTACTCAGGCTGAATGGCTTGGTGTCCAACCGATAGACTGACAAGAAACTCCTTTTCCCTATCATCCCTGACCACCATGACCTCTCCAGACCTGCTAACATACCCCCACCGCCTTCCACAACCTCAAATGACCCGCTAGGGGCTGCTAGTTGGTGTCTCGTGGCCTCTCACCCTGCACGAGGCTGCACGAGACTTGCCGGTTCAGTGATTTGTGCCACGTGTGAGGCAGAGATAGGTGCAGTAAGGGGGAGGGGTCATGTGACAGGCATGACCTTCATGGGTGGTTGAATTCTATGTTGAACGTGAGGGGAAGGTGGGGCTAGCTAGCACAGGTATCTATAGATACATGTGTATTCAAATAGACAAATTGATTCTCACCCTTTTTACTGGTATTTACAAATTGTATTTTTAATTGCTGATGTTTTCGATTTGTTTTCTATATTGTTTTTAGTCGTGTTTTTCCTTGCCAAAAGATTTACTTCGGATTCGTCATCTTCCCGAATGAATATGCATATTATAAGCATTTTCCCGGTACCTAATATGCTATTATGTAAGAGGAATTGTCAGGAAACCTTTTCAGTCTCACCCAGGCTAATTTTTCATTCTGTACTGATGAAAAATTATTTTTCCTTTGCAAATATTTTAAGTCAATGTACTAGACACTTTTTCACCTATATAGAATTTTTTTCGTCGTGAATCATTGCAGTTTGTATTACATGTAATTAAAGACGGATCTCCAGGGAGAACCCAAAATAACAAATCCCCTCTCGTTTTTATTTAGAGAGACAGTGGACCGTGTATTTCAGCAGGAATACAATTAGCTGGCCCGCTGGGTAGGAGGCTGGGGATGAAATAACATCCTCTCAACAATTCAACACACTTTCCAAATCATTTAAGGCAAGATTAATATGCGGTTGTAGGTTCATGCCAGGACATGACAAATAGCTGAGGCTGAGCCCCCTTAGCTCCCCTTCTACCTCACATTCCAATAAGGCATCGAAATTTAAAAGGGCGAGCCAAAAATGCCTCTGCAGTAACCGGAAGCCCTGGTCTCGTGCCCCCAGGGACGTCGCCTTGTCTCCTCATGTCTCGTTTTGTCTCGCGAGAGCTCTGCGGTCAGCGGACGCCGCCAGACTGGCGCCGGAACGCCGAGTGGACAGTGACGTCATCATTTCTGGTATTTGGGAAGGTCTAAAGTCATTGATAAAATTGGTAGAGTATATTATTTGAAATTGTAACAATCTTGTAGTGTGTACGTACAACTCTCGTCTGGAGGTTAATTCAAAACATCCTGGGATCACAACCTCAGCGATCTTAGGAATTATTCTACCTTATTCTATTAAGCAATCTTAAGATTAGACTGCGTTCACATTTCCTAGCCAGCACTAAGATTGCATTGATCTTAGCCTCAGCCCTCCTACACTATTCCAAGAAGTACTGACTGGGCACAGGGGTAAGAGTCCCAAAATAAAGGAATAGCTGTGAAGCCACTCTTCTACACAACAGTGTTTATACCATCGTTCCCAGTCCCCATATGGGCTAACAAAAGAGCACAGGGTGCAGTTGACCCCCGTACAGTGTTCAAGAGTTGTTCCCATGAAGCTATGATTTATGCTTGCCTGTTAGAAGCATTGTGCCCTCCCCCCAGGACAAAGAGAGAGAAGGGAAGAATTACCTTACAGTGCACTTAACACATGAGTATGTCATACTAGTGATTGGCATGATCAAGTTGTCATATGAGAAATATCATATGACTAGTGGTGTATGGAGTAAATACATCAGGCTCATAATAAATAGTGTTATTTCCAGTTGTCACTGGTTTATTCAGCTTTAGGCAACATGTAAGAAATATCAATCATACAGCAGTTAGTATGTAGGTAATTTGTACATACAATAAGCATACAGTAATTTATAAAGTACAATGTTCAGTTCCACTCCACCTGTGAGGTAACAATAATACAATGTCCAGCATAGTTCTAGGTGGGTTCCCACACCTAGCTCCTGGCCTGCTGCTTAGAGGAATAATGTAATAGTGAATAACTTTACCCTCTGGTGGATGTCTTGGGGAAGATAGCCTCTGGCCACTAATGATGGAAACCCATGCCTGTCTAGCATAGTTTCACCATAGTGCAGTGGTATAGCAGGTAGCAGGAGATGACTGGAGATGTTACCTCTGGAGTGGTTCTTGGTGTTCTGTCCTCCTGGAGGTGCAGACAGGCTATTTGTAGCAAATCTTGGAAAAGCACCTCCAGACTGACTGGAGCCAGCAGCATCTGCCTAACTCTACAATTGTTTGAGGGGAGTCTTTCAAGTGTCACAGGGGGACAAAGGACCCCCATGGGCGCCGCTGTGTCCCCCATTGTCTTGGTCGGTTCTGCAACTTCAGACCCTCATATCTCGGTCGTTTATGCGTTTATAACCGCCATTTTGCGCATGCGCGGAGTTGAATATGTCAAGTTTATAATGCCCGTTGGATAGGCGCGTAACTCCCGCCGGTTTGTCTGTAGGGAACTCGGAGCTCCTTTCAGTCTCCATGGCATAACTTCCTTAATAATGGGAGTTCCGCCTTGATCTTGGGCTCATTTTGACCGTCTAATTATGGGCTTTCCATAAATGCTTTGATATTTGACCTAGCTTGCTCAGGAGCGACGCTAGAGCGACCGGAAGGTTATGGCGTCGTGCTTATGTAACCCATTGTTCAGTTATTAGAGTGCTCAGACACTCATGACGGCGTCAGCGGTGCTCAGGCACCCATGACGGCCGGTTGCATTCACTTACAAGTTATTAATTTGTGCATTGAACCATGAGGTCGCACACTGAGACCCTCATTTTTATTATATTGTGCAGTGAACCATTAGGTCGGAGCCTTTGATGTCAGAGTGAGTGTTTGTAACTGACCTGGCTGGTGTGCAGTGGGGCATGAACACTCTTATACAAAGTTTGAGCGCTCTTATAGCTCTTAGAACCAACCTATGTATTAATTTCATAGATATCCTTTGATTAATACAAAATATGTTACAATTTATGGAATAATAAAATGGTATATCATAGAATACTCCCTCTCCCCCGAGAGAATGCGAAACTCCTTCATTTCGCCGAGGGAATGTACAATTTATACAATTTTTACCTTATTTTGGAGTTATATACTGTTTGTAAGGGGATTTGAAGTGATGGGGAGTGCTTCAAATGCAATTTTTGTGGTAGAGCTTTGTCAGTATAAACAATTTTCTCCTGGGTATAAGTACATTTCCGAGTTTCTATATCTTACCATACCTGAGCTTATTTGCTTATGTAACATCAATTTTGGGTACAACTTTCCCTTTTTATGTACAACATACAATTTGGCAAATAGTGTGCCATTTTGGCATTCAATGTTCAATTTAGCGTGCAAATTGAACATAAATGACAATTTTAGTGTGCAAATTTACGGTTTCGCGTGTAATTGCGTTCAATTGACAATTTCAGTATGCAAATATATAATTTTTGCGTACATTTGGCAATTTAAGTGTGCAAATATATAATTTTCGCGTATATTTGGCAATTTTAGTGTGCAAATATATAATTTCGCGTACATTTGGCAATTTTAGTGTGCAAATATACAATTTCGCGTACATTTGGCAATTTTTGGTGTACAAATATATAATTTTTGTGTACATTTGACAGTTTTAGTTTGCCAATATATAATTTTGCGTTCAATTGATAGTTTCTGTATGTACATATATAATTTTGCGTACATCTTGGATACACATAGAAATGTTGATTTCTAAAAAAAAATCTGATTTCAGTGTATGAATTGGGTACAGACATACAGTATAATGTGCAACATACAATTCAAGTGTGTAAATTGGATACAAACTTACAATCTAGTGTGCAAACATACAATTTTAGTGTGCAAATTGGGTACAAGCGTACAATCTGGTGTGCAAACATACAATTTTGTGTGCAAATTGGGTACAAGCGTACAATCTGGTGTGCAAACATACAATTTTGTGTGCAAATTGGGTACAAGCGTACAATCTGGTGTGCAAAAATACAATTTTAGTGTGCAAATTGGGTACAAACGTACAATCTAGTTTACACTCTACAATTTTTGGGATTTGAGACAAATTTTTCCGAGGACCGGAAAAACAAAGTACTTTATGTACAATAGGCTTGTTTGTCTCTGAGTTACTCTTTGATTTTGCTATATGGGTGTATTAATTGGCAATTTCGGCAGTGGGCCGCTGCTTAATTGACTTTTCCCTAGCCTTTTGAGTAAGTGTCCCTGAAAGAGATTATTTGGTGAGTATCTTAAGTAAACATTTTTCATGTCAACAATTTTTCTCAACAATTTTTTCCTTTTTTTTTTTCATTCGTTTTTCCAACAATTTTCTTGGACACCTAAAGTGTGTTACTCTAAGTAAATCTTGGCATATTATACAAGTGCTAGTGGGTACAAAAACTGTCTTAGTTATCTACCTGCATTCATGTATATTTGTGTTGGATCTGTACAATTTACAATTTTTAAATTGCAATTTCGCAATTTTGCGCGTATATGCGCGCATTAATCATCGATTTTTGTGAGAATACCATAGATTTTCATATTATACATCAACAAGTGGCTGTGTATTTTTTCTAAAAAATTTTTCTAATACTTTGATAATTTCATTGATAGTGGAGGTGTGTCAGGAGTGAGATGTGAGTCTCCTCCCTGGTGTGCTCATGCAGTGGTGGCACTTGAGGTGTTAGGTGCCAGATTCTGGCATGTGTCTGTGGCAGTGCCTAGCTTGGTGTCAGTGGACAGTTCAGGGTGGGGGGGGGGGTGTGTGTGTGTCCATTTAAGGAGTGTGTGGCTGGTATTGGAGTATCAGTTCCTCTCTGGAAATCACTGCTGTAGTACCATGGCCCATCTACAAGCTCTCTTTGCTTTGCCTGTCCCCCAGTTGATGGAGGTGGGGAGTCCAGTTAGGGCCCTGGTTGAGTCTAACCAGACCATCCATTATGGGTACATAGTGAGGAATTTCAAGGAGATCATTGAGCATGGTGATGTGATGGTCTGTAATTACTCCTGTCACTATTTCTTAGGCTCAGCCTTGCGTCGGGGGGGCCACTGTGGCCCTTCTGACTAGGGCCTTGGGTAATATGGGTTTCTGGCCCATGGACTATAACTTAGGGCCGCGGGAGCGAGTGCTATGGGATTATCTGTTGGCGGCGTCCCTCCTCGATCTTGCGGCATCCGGGGATCCATCCACGGCTGCCGAGTATGGACTGGGGATGCTGGAGGCCCGGCTCGTTGAGTGGGAGCAGGATCACGGCCATATGTATGGCTCGGACTCGGACTCGGACTCTCCCATTGATGTTGAACCCGAGGATCTGTGGTAGGATCCCGACTGACCGAAACCTAGGGTGTAAAAACCCGCCATCCCAAAGGCCCTTTTCAGGGCCGGCAAATTGTCCGAAAAGTTCTGAATACTGTCTCTGATGTGTTGTCTCCTGGTGGTGGACTGGGGGCAGCCTAGGCTGTGGGCAGTCTAGGCTGTTTCCACAGTCACCGGGGAGGGCTGGTGGTTTAGAAAATTAGCAATAGTCTGCATGTTTGACCTTGCGGTCTCCTCCTGTTGTTCGTCAATAATTATATCTGTTGTATTTTCCAGTGCTGTCATGGTCACCGGGCTGGTGCCACAATCATTCTGGAGAAGCATGGAGTAGTACAGTCCTTTGTTTTTAAGGGCTGGTATAGTACTGAACCTAGTGCGCCAAGGTAGGTGTATCACCTGAGGGAGGTGATAAGCAAATTCTCCTCTCTGTGTTGTTATAACTGCTGGTCCATTCCAGGTAAATATAGCCTTAGGTAGTGGGAAGGTTTTAACCACTATATCCTTATAGGTAGGGGCAGCTGCTGATTTAATCTCATCAAATTCATGTGGTATTGGCCTCAAGGGTAGCGCGAAGTTTGAGTCTCCACAATATATTTTAAAATATATTGTGGGGTTTGTGCGCTTGGCCACATTTTTCTTGCCACAGTGTGTCTGTGCAAATTTCTTAAGGTACTTCATTATTCTGTAGGCTGAGTAGATGGTCAGGGTGAATAATATAGCAATTATCAGGGTGTGGGTTTCCTGAATTGTGAGGAAAGGGGTGTGGGTTTCCTCTGTAGGGGTTAATTTGGTAGGATTCTTATCTGGGAGCAATTTGTGTAGGGGCAGCTCGTTGACTAGTCTGAATGCCTTGGCTGTAGGCAGGTAGGCTACAGTCCCTCCTAGTCTGTATAATTTGAGTAGTATGTATACTATAAAAATGTGAGCTGATATCCCTAGGATGAGTGCTAAGCTTTGGAAGATTGGATGCTCTGTAACTCGACGTAGGTATGATTCCTCGTAGCGTGATTCCATTTCCTTATTAAGGTTGGAGGCATCTTTTAATACTGTTTTGGCAAAGGGCTCTAAATTCAGTTGAGTAATATCATCCATGATTGGATTTTCCTGTAGTTTTTCTAAGGTTCTAGAAAGGTTTACTACTGGGAAATTTGGAAGATTCTCTCTTTCATCTGGTTTGGTTTCAGAAATTTTGTTAAGTGCTGCCATGAATGGTAAATTAATTGTCTTGAGAATGTAATGAAATGATAAGGTTGAGTTACAGGGCAACCTTGTGTTTGGAAGAGAAAATTCTCCTACACTGATCGTGCACCCACAGGGTACACCTATGATTGAGTAGGACTGGGCTTTTCGAGTTTCAGACGTTTTACCATGGCAGTTGATAAAGTAATGGGGTTCATTAGTAGTGACCAGATACTCATCTTCAGAAATGGAAATAGCATGGGTGGTAGGTGCTTGCAGTGGTGAAACTGTAAACTTGCAATGTTCCTTAATCTGTTGAGCCTGGTTAGTAAAAATGGCTACAGGGCATGTAGGCCTGTGTTTATAGATTCTACCATTTACATCTCTGCATACCTTTACTGTAGTACCTTCACATGCCTGCATATCTGCTGAGTCCAATTCGATAAATAATGATTCATCGTAAGATACTGCTAGAAACTCAGTTGTGGTTTGTAATTTGGTGATTCCTCTGGTGGGGGTCTCCTGTGTGTCTATAGGCATGGGTGATGTAATCATTTGGTACAGTTTGAAGGTTGAGGTGGTAGATTGTATTATAATGTCCAGATGAATATATATATGGTGAGCTGAGTAAGTGTATGAGGTCAGCTTCTGTGAATAATAGAAATCTAAGTCATTAATTGCGACTTGTGCTCCAGGGTGTGTGATCCTAAGTTTGTTATTAATGTCAATTAAGTATCTAGCAAGGTCTGAGGGTGGTACTATATCAGGGGTTAGGATTCCTGATGATAGTGTAGGGGCCGGTATCGTCGTATATATATTAGTGCCGTTCATCCGAGAGACGTGTTCGTGTGGTGCCTGTTCCTTCTATGCCAGCTAGGTGTCGCTTTGTGATACCCCGTTGGTACAAGAGGGGGCGGCACCATGCCTCGCGTCCAGCTCCTACTAAGGAGCCGGACGAGCGGCAGAAGGTGACTGGATCTAGTCCAGTCCAGACGCGCAGCCTAACCTGTAGACTAGAGTGGAATAAAGTCCTACCCGAGAGGTAGGGGTTTCTGGGGCTTTGCCCAACCCGAACTACTTGTGTTGTGTTGGTATTTCTAGTGGTAAGCGAGCCAAAGAGCCACCCAACATATAAGTCAATACGAACCATTACACTGATGCCGTGACCAGTTGGTTCGGGGGTGGTGCGCGGCCACATTGGCCGAAAGCCTCGGGAAACCCGAAGCGGATCCCCCCAGCCCTGGGCTAGAGGGATTCGAAGAGGATGACTTTACATCCCAGCATCTGTTGTTAGACTGGAAACCCAGTCAACAACAAATGTATAATCCGGCGGGTGTCCGAACTGTTTTCTCGACACCTGGTCTGATGGACGGTGCCACAGGTGAGGGTATCGTAAACTTGTATCCGGGTACACCCCGAATGGGAGTACCGGATACGGGATTGTTCAAGGGAATAGTAAAACCCCCAACTTTAGACCTGAGTGATTGGTCCCAAGCTATAACTAGTAGACGCCAGCTGTGTCCTATTGTACCAGCAGGCTCGGCTAGCAACTTGGGTACACCAGTGGCACAAAGCCCTGGAAAACGTACTGCGACCCTCCCAATAGCAGTACCGGATGGTGCAAACGAGGTACCCCCATTAATGACATCGTCGGACCATGAGAGCGATGATGTCAAAGCCATAAGGGACACAATAGTCCCAAGCATAAATGCGAAGAATAAGCCTAGGGGTGCCGAACCGAAAAGCTCGGAAAGGCATCACTTAGGCCGATCGCTAGATGAAGGCTTGTCTGACTCCATGTTTAATCCTGGAGGCAGTCGCAGGTCTATATACGGACGTCGGATGGGCCCTGGGTATAAAACTACCCCGGCCTATTTGAAAGCCAAAGAACAGGTAGAGTTACAAGCTAAGCGGCAACATGAACAATTCATGGCGGCCCAATTAAAAATAGAAGAGGAAACTAAGTCTCGGATCGGAAAATTACGTTCCGAGGAGCAGGAGGCGATTCTAAAAGAATCTGACCTAAAGTATCGTCTAACTTCGGCAACCCATCGTTTGGAAAGGAAGGAGAGAGACGAACTCGAGAAAGAGAAAAGATTGGCTGAGTTGGAACTCGAAGAAGCCAATAGACTTAGAGCAATCGAAAAGGCTAGAGCCGAAGAAGTTGCTAAGGCCCGGGATGTAAACAGATTACAATCCGAGTTGCATGCTATGGAGGAGAAGCTGAAGAAACTTCAACTCCGAAAGGCGGAGACCGAGGCCAAATTGGTCTCGGAACAAGCCGAGATAAGGAAGGAGACCAACGAGTATCAAAGGTCTCAGAAAGAAAAAGGTGAAAAGTACCGCTTACTAAAGGATACTTTTAAGCGGGAGGCTTTAGCCGCTCAGGAAGAACGAAACCGAGCTGTGGCGGAAAATGAAAAGATTCGATCCGAAATCTTAGCAGAAAACGCACAGCTGAGGGAGGAACAGCGAAACCTGACCACAGATCTAGCTACCCTCACAATAAATAAGTCTGCCATGGAGAGTTATTTACAAGAGCAGGAGCAAGCGAATGCCCCTCCGGCGAGTAAGGACACAAACCCGAACTCGACTTTCGTTAAACAGGGCGACCCTGTCTCCTGTTCTACGCCGAAGCATCCGCCGTATAATCCATTTGTCAATGATAATGCGACGCGGAATGTAGATCAAGGGGGAGTTTATATTAGAACCCAAGATAAACATGGCCGAACTAGTAGAGTCCGGATAAGTGAAGTGCCCATAGTTCACAATTTGGACCCGGACTATGTACCACGGGAAGCCTCTGACAGCAGTGCAGAGACTAACGGATTCCACATACATGTGGATCCGAGTGACAATGTGGGGTTGGGAGCTGGTAATGACAGCAACCAACCCAATCCATCAAACGATGGCAGTCATCCGACAGGTAACCAGCCTTCTAGCGGCGGTTATCAAAGCACACAAGGAGGGGGCAGTACCCCGGGTCCCACAGGCTACAGTGGTACCTCGGGTCCTGGCCCTAACCAGGGTGGCGCGGGTTATACGAACCACAGTGTCCCACAGTGGACGTATACTCAGCCACCACCACCACCTCCACCGGGCAATACGAGCTTCGGTGGTATAGGGAGCAACCGAACCTTGAATGAAACAAAGGCGGTTGAATGGAGCAAACAGCAATGCACTAGATTGATGTATGCTCATAATTCTGCCCGAAGGGTAGCCGTTATTCCAAAAGAATATGACGGTACTCGACCATGGAAAGAGTGGTTTGAAGACTTCATCGACGTGATGAATTGTAATGGGTGGACCCCATACAAGGCCAAGCCACATCTGGTAAGATGTCTGAAGGGCGGCCCGGGTCGCATGGCTGTAGAGCAATGGCGAACCTGGTACGGTCTCGTTGGAAGTTTTGAGCAGTTGGTAGAATCTGCTAGTGGACTGTTATGCAACATGGTCAAGGAGGACCCGATGGTCCGTTTCAAGAAGCGAACACAGAAGCCCAACGAAGCTTTTCGAGCATACGGTATGGAGCTCCATGCCCTGCTAAGCAAAGCCAGACCCGGTACTGAAAACCAGGACTGGTATATGGACGATCTGATTACCCAATTCGTCAAGGGTCTGAGAGACCAAGATGAGCAGGTTGCTGCCAGGGATGCCTGGAAAGAAGGCGTAACACTTCACGACATATTTAATGGTATAGATATGGCCGTGAAGAAGCGAACAATGTTAGCTGGTGACATACCGAATGCCAGCCGCTCGGCTCCCCTGGTATCGGTAGTCCAGCAGTCTGAGGTGCAAGTCCCCTCAGATGATTTTGAATTGATTGAAATCGAACAGGAGGACGGAACCTTCTGTTCGGTCCAATTAAGGAAGAATACTTCGGGCAGGAAGTATATTCCTAGGAAATCTTTTAATAAGCTAAGGGACTCAAGACCACCACCCGAGGTCAAGAGTGACCAGAAGGCTAGTGAGAAGGCATCCAAACCTTTAGCAAGCGCCGATAAATCGAAGGGTCAGTCCCCGGACATGACCAAACTTATGGAGGACATGTGTAAGAAAATTACAGATGCCATCCAAGCCAGTCGGCAGAGACCCCGAGTGGATCGCCGAACTGTAAAGTGTTTTAGATGCCAACGCATGGGACACTATTCGTCTGAATGTACCGCTGCTAAACCGGTAATGGCTGCCTTCTATGAACCCGAAGACAACGGCGAAGGAAGGGAGAACACTACGGATTCCACTGATGTGGAAAACTAGTGGGGGTTGTATCAACGGCATCTGATACGACCCCATGGAAGAACGAATGCCAAAATGCTACCGGGGGTGACCCGGTGGAAGATTTCGAATCAATAACACCTGGAGGCCGGGTGGCCGGGGGTGCGCACCCCTGCACCCTGGCCGGGGCCGGGGACCCTAGTGTTTATATGTATGAGGGTGAGCGTATGGAGGCGAGTGGCCACACTAGGGGAGAGGAAGGATGGATCAAAGAGTTGATCCGAGTGTGTGGGACATGCCTTCCCCCAAGTCATCCGTGTCTGGAATTCTTGAGAGGACTCGGATTGAATCTTGGTGATTCGGGAGACTTTCACCAGTTTACCAGTAACCCCTCACCCTTAGGGGGGAGACGGTGGTATGTACCCATATCTGTGGAAGGCCGGGTAGGAGAATTCTTGGTGGATACTGGAGCTAGCCATTCCTGTGTGTCCAAAAGGTTCTTCGACTCGGTGGCCAGCAGCCATGAGAACCTCAAAACAGGGGTAAATGCTTGCACGGCCGACGGAAGCAGTATGCATACATTTGGTATGACGTTTATGCCTATCCGTATAGGAGGCAAAGAATTCGTTCTTTCGCCAACTATAGCAGAGGTTAGTGATGACGGAATCCTCG
Organism: Acholoe squamosa; assembly: GCA_949317995.1. Classification (NCBI taxonomy): domain Eukaryota; kingdom Metazoa; phylum Annelida; class Polychaeta; order Phyllodocida; family Polynoidae; genus Acholoe; species Acholoe squamosa. Next base: position 16,081,811 of record OX439042.1, read on the forward strand.
GACTGGATTTTGCAAGTTTATACGGGGCCGTCTTGGACCGGAGGGACGGTATGATGAGTATACGGAACCCGTATGGCTTGCATGTCCAATGCGTATTGAGACAGGTGTCTTCGGTCGCATCAGTGATACATACGGTGAAGATCCCACCGGGTACCACTTGCGATGTCCTTTGTGGCGGGTCCATGGCTCAAAGGAATGAAACTGGAGTCTATGAACCCGATACGGTGTACTTGTCGCGTGTCGGGTTGGACTCAGTGGATACATTAGTGGCTAATGCAGCTTGGACTGTATTACCCATGACTAACCGAAGTGGTTCAGTAGTCTATCTGAGGCGAGGCGACTGTATTGGGAGGATGAGCTCGGTAGAACATGTCGCCGAGGCAAAATTCAATAAACCACTGAACCCTGTTAGTAAGCATCCTTTGGATGAAGAATTCCAAAAGCTGATTGATCAGTCCGATTTAGAAAATACGGAAGATAAGGATTGCCTGTCGAAACTCCTACAGAAGTACGAGAGTGCTTTTGGTAGGGAGGGAGGACCGGTGGGTAGATCCGATAAGGTGTTGCACACCATAGATGTGGGCAACGAGAAACCTTTTAAAATTCCGTATCGTAGACTTCCTCTAAAGAAGAAGTTAATTTGTGAAGAGGAAATACAAAAACAGCTAGACCTAGGGGTAATCGTGCCCAGCTCGAGTCCCTGGTCTAGCCCTGTTTGTATGACCACTAAGAAAGACGGTACAATCCGCTTCTGTGTCGATTATCGGAAATTGAACGGTATAACAAAGAAAAACTCGTATCCTTTACCAAGGATAGACGAGACTTTAGATAGCTTGGGCGGGAACCAATGGTTCTGTACCTTGGATCTACAGTCCGGGTATTGGCAAATACCGATGCACCCCGATGACAAGGAGAAGACAGCATTCTCCAGTCATATGGGGCTATTCGAGTATAACGTCTTACCCTTCGGATTGTGTAACGCCCCCGCTACATTCGAGGCTATGATGGAATCCTTACTGAGTGATCTTTTGTGGAAGAAATGCCTGGTTTACTTGGATGATGTGGTCGTGTTCGGCAAGTCGTTCAAGCAATGCCTGGTGAATCTGCAATTGGTCCTCGACCGGATACTATCAAACGGTCTTAAACTTAAACCCAAGAAGTGTAATTTGTTTAAGAAAACCATTACATACTTGGGAAGGATCATTACTCCTAACGGAGTGAGTGCGGATCCGGAAAAATTGGAAACCGTAGAGACTTGGGAAAGACCCACGAGTGCTAAGGAGGTGAGATCATTTTTAGGATTTTGTTCCTATTATCGTGATTTCATACCAAATTACTCTCGTGTGAGCTTCCCCATGCAGTGTCTAGCTCACTGGACTCCGGGTAGGGCACGGGACCCATTCCCATGGACCAGCGAGCAAGAAGAATCTTTTAATAAAATAAAAGATTTGTTTAGGAATACACCAGTGTTGAAATATCCCACTCCCGAGGGACATTTCATCTTAGACACCGATGCGAGCAATGATGCAATTGGGGCAGCTCTCTCTCAGGTCCAAGAGGGAGTCGAAGTGCCGATAGCATTTGCTAGCAACACGTTAAGCAAGACACAGCGAAATTATTGTACCACCAAACGAGAACTCCTCGCTGTGGTGGTGTATACGAAGAAGTTTAAGCATTTCCTCTGGGGAAGTGACTTTACCTTAAGAACCGACCATTCGTCCCTTAGGTGGCTCCTTAATTTTAAGGACGCCGAGGGGATGATAGGACGATGGTTAGCTCATCTATCCGAATTCGGATTAGAGCATAAACAGATAGAGCACCGACCCGGTACTAAACATATCAATGCGGATGCCTTGTTGAGACGACCCATCCGAAGGTGCCAGAATGCCACTTGTGATGACTGCGGGGCCCACAATGCTGTGGTAGCCGGGTTGGTATTTAATCATACCACCCCCCGTATCCCCTGGGAGGAGGCTGTGTGCAGCTATCTTGATTGGTCCCCGGAAACGATCAAGAAGTTCCAACAGTCGGATCCCACCACAACTCGCATAATGGAATACCTACGGTCAGGTATTAAACCGGCAAGGCCGCTAGTATCCCTAGAGGATAGGGAGGCGAGGCGATTGCTAGCCCAATGGACCGAGCTAGAGATCCGAGACGGCATACTGTGCAGGTGGAAGACAACTCCCACCAATGGTATGCTGTTGCAAATAGTGATACCCACCCCGATGAGGAGGGATATCATGTATTATTGCCATGGCCATCAAACAAGTGGCCATTTCGGTAAGAAAAGGTCAATAGAGCGCCTACAAAGGCGTTACTACTGGCCTGGTATGAGAGGCGACCTGCTTCGGTGGATCGCCACTTGCCCGGATTGCTGTAAAAACAAGCCGGGACCCGGCCTGGGTAAGCAACCCCTATCCCAGGAATTGTTTGGTGTCAGATTCGCTCGAGTGGCGATAGATATCATCAGTGGAATTAAAACAACGCCCCGAGATAATACTTGTATGATGGTAGTGACCGACTATTATACCAAGTACACTCGGGTGTTTCCCCTTCCTAACCACAAAGCCGCCACGTGTGCGGAGGCATTTGTGAAAGGCTGGGTGTTACATTTGGGTGTTCCCCTTATGATGCACAGCGACCAAGGAAGGGAGTTCGAGTCGGAGCTATGGCAGGAAATGTGCCATTACCTAGCCATTTGCAAGACCCGAACAAACCCATACCGACCACAGTCGGATGGGCAGGTAGAGCGTTTCAACAGAACCCTCATACAAGTGCTAAAGCCCCTGGTCAATACCCACCAGGACGACTGGGATGAACAGTGTGAGTTTGTGGTACATGCCTACAACAACACTGTCCATTCATCCACTAATTGCACTCCCAACCTGCTAGTGTTCGGCGAGGACATCATAATGCCCGCCGACTTAGTGTATGGAGTGGTTGGTATAGACCCGGAGGCGCCCTGCACTGTGTTGTTTGTGGAGTCATTAAGGGACAGGTTCAAACAGGCATACGAGGCCGTTCGTAAAGAACTGCTGAAGAGTGCGAAGTTGCAGAAGGTGGGTTATGACACCAATGCTAAACGAATTCGTTTTAATGTAGGGGACAAAGTCCTAAGGTATTATGAGCCGCTGGAGAAGCTGAAGCTCGTAACGCCTTGGGAAGGTCCGTTTAAAATAATTCGTGTCATCTCCGAATCTACGGTGATGATGGAGGACTGCCTAACTGGTAGGAAATGGAAGACAAATGTCGGAAAACTTCGGCCCTGGAAGGGACGCGAAGAGGCGGAGAGGGAGTTCGGCTACAAGCCACCTGTATCTGTCCCTAGCGGACCGAGCGTGGTAATACCGACAAAACGCCCTACAGGCCGGCCGAGAAAGACGCCGGGAGACGAGGGTATGGTGAAAAAGAAGACGAAGGCCAGGAAACGACCTAATCGTAAGAAAAGGAAAAATGTCTCGCTGAGTGAAGGCATTACGTATGGGAAGGTGCCCGCTGTGGCCAGGCGGAATCCAGAGAGGGCCGTACGTAAAGCCGGGAAAAATAAGAGGCTAACCGAAGGCGTTAGACGCAGTCCCCGGTTGAGGTCTGCCGTAACCTAACTCAGTACACAACGAGCTGCTGCGTGTTGTCCGCCATAGTCGGGTAACATATGTCCACGGCTGGAGATGCCGAACGTGCCCTCCCCGGGGAGCTGTATCCCGCGAGCGGCGGTCGGATTAACCGGTACATTCGCTTTGAAGCGTTGTATACACCGCCAAACTCCAGCAGATAGCACTCGGGTGGTAGGCCGCGTCCCGCATGTCGAGTCGAATGTTAGTTCGGATCTAGTTCCCTAGGTGGCGCCGCGGGTGCGGCGGGAAAGGTTGGAACTAGGTCACCGGATAGCCACGGCGGGATCTCGCGAGGCGAGATACGTGACGTCATACTGGTCATAACTAGAGCGGACTCGTGGTGGTTAGACGCCACCCGTTTTTGCTCTAGTTGTTGTTGGCGGTTTACAGGCCCCTAGCTGTCGGTTAGCTTGTCTAACATCACCTTTTGTTGGACGAATCCTTCGGGAGGAGTCCAACACAGACGCCAAATTATTTGGAAGTCGCCCTCAGTGCCATGGCACAGGGGACGATTGACGCCGCGCGTCAAACTGCCAACGTTCTGTTGGAGGTAGGCGAGGACCCGAAGGTCCCGTCTCGGGTCGAGGAATCTATGGATTCTTCGACAGAGGAGGCCGCCCGGACGCTCTCGGCTATGGCCGAGGCCACCGACCGGGAGAGGATGCCACCTCCACCACCACCACGCCCGGAGCGCTCGTCTGCAGCAGCTGCTTCGGGTAGCAAAGTGGATGTCCTGGACATTCCAATGTATCCTCCGGGATTCAAGACTCGGATCGAACGTATGGCACACGTCGATCGCGAGGCCGGTGTTGTGTACACCTCCTGGGGGACCTACATCCCCATGCACGCCTCCATGTTCGGATGTGGACCAATGGCGGTGGAGCAGGGTGTGCCCGAGCCCATACCAGATGATTTCAAGACTCTGGTAATGGACTCGTGCAGTGACGAGCTGGCTGACAATATGCCAGTTTCTTGGCTCCGCAACTATCTGAAGTTAGCGGAGAATATGGCGGTGAACGAGAGTCTGGCCCGAGCCGTCTTGATCTCTGAGGGCATCACCCGAAAGGCCTCAGAGTTAAGGGAGTCCGAATCCGATATGGATACAGACTCCACAGTAACCTTGTCGTCGGTGGAAACCGACCGGGTCAAGCGATTGACCCGTAAACCTGCGCCTAAGGGTCCTCTCACTGAGAGCGATCTGGAGGCTGAGGATGTCCGCATCGCCGTCGAGAGGTCCACAACCGAGACCGACCCAGCTGCCGACATCCCGGAGGCACCTGGCGAGATCTCGGATGAGGACATCTCGCGCCAACAGGCTGCTGTGGAGGCAAAGCGAGCCGAGCTTGCCAAGCAGCAGAAGGAGCTCACCGCAGCTCGCCGGGCCCATCGCAAACAGCAGGCCCAACAGAAAACCAAGGTCTCTTCCGACTCTGACTCCCCGGTCAGCGGAAGGAGGAGCCCTCGTATAGAGGACCGGAATCGACGGGAGTCGGATTCCAGCCCTGAGATGCCGGCGCAGCCCACCAAGGTTCAGCGCCGGAAGAAAAAGAACGGAGCGAAAGCGTCTCCCGCAGAACCCACACCCCCCACCAAGCCGAGGGGTAAGGGTCAGCCGAAGACGCCCGCCTCCACCACCACAACTACAACCACCACAGTAGCCACCTCGGCTGCAGCTTCCACTGCCAGCACCAGCGGAAAAGGCGCCAAATCCTCTGCCAAGGCTTCGGCTGGTACTACCACCACCAGCCGAGCGAGCCGTAGGGGAGCTGGTATCTACACGGACAGTGAGGATAGCGACAGCGATCCAGAACTGCCCGAGTCGGCCAAATCTGATTTGGAGTCCGTGACAACGTGGGAAGAGATGACCACGGATGTCCCAAAAGACGACAATCAGAAATGGATGTGGAAGAATGCAGCCGAAGGGTTCAAAGAACGGACTCCTCGCTGCTTCGCGGACTGTGCCTACGACACGGTCCATTACATGTGTCCCGGCGCCGTCAATAAGGACGGTGACAGCGATGACGAGGAGTGGATGAAATCCGGCCCCTCGGATACGCCTGTAGGTAAATTCTACCTCATTTGGATTGACCAGCTGAAATCCAAATTGGGGTCGATTTACAGCTACGAGGCCCGGACGAAAGTTCAGTGGGCAATGACCCAATGGGGACCAACCGGCAGTCGCCGACGGTGCCCATTCGAGTCATGCCAGCTGGCTCTCACGGGTGAGAAGATGTTCGAGACGAAGCCTCGCTTCGCTCGCCACATTGTTGAACATCACATGCACCACAAGCCTGTGATGATGTGTGTGCTTGGGGACCGCCCGAGCAAACATTGTGATGGATCGTTCAGCACTCACCGGCGCCGAGACATGGCTCTGCACTTGCAGAAGGCCCATGGCATCGGCCTGGAGAAAACCAGGAAACAAGCCATCAAGTGCTTCAACGAGCTCCTAGCTAACTGGGCCTCGTTGAGCATTAAAGACGTCAAGGAGCAGGCATTCGAGACCGGATTCTGCTCATGGAAGAGCGGCAACTTGTTGACCTTCTTCCAAATCAACTTCTCTTCCACGAAGTTCGGGATGCCCAGTGAGGTGCACCTGAAGGTAAAAAAGTGGCGAGGAGATGATAAGCGAGAGAAGGCCAAAGCCCGCTCTAAGGGTCCCGGCGGAGGCACAACAACAGCTACCGGTGCTTCCAAGAGGACCCGAGCAGACCGGTCCGTGAGCCCTTCGGGTGGCAAGGACCAGCCAAGACCAGCTAACCCAGCTGATCGTCGCGAGTCGGGACAACAAGTCTCGGCTCTGGATATGCCTAGCAACCAGGCCCATAGGTCGAGTAGCCAGGCAGCCGCAACGGCGACTCCAGCCACCACCACCTCTACACCTGCACCCGCGGAACAACGCCCGGGCGAAGCCACTGGCAGCCAGGATGGTGGGGGCGAACTCTTCGCTCCCCCATCTGGGATTCTTCTTGGTGGGCCGGAGAGGGATCTTCCGGCAAGCGCCCCACGTATAGTGAGTACGCGGCGAAGTTCCCCGCTATGGGACCAGCTGGACCCGAGTCGCAGGTCCTTACCTCCCTGGGCCGGACCAAACCCCGTGGTAGAGGCCGTGGTGGGCTGGAGTCCACCCGAGCTTCCCCGGGCGGTGGCCGAGGCCGGGGCGGTCTTACGGTTGAGGGCCCGTCTGCTCCTCCAGCAGGTACTCCACCTGCCCCAGTGGAAGCCACCGCGCCTCCACCAGTCATTGCTCCACCAACGGGCCCTCGGTTACCCCTGATGGAGTTAATTTCGGATACGCTGTCAGGTCTTCAGGATCCGAACACGTTTGTTGACCACAGAGATGTCCAAACGGTTCACATCCAGAATGAGCTGATGGCGGAGTGGCAGGCATTGCACCGCCAGAAGTCAGTCGACTACTGGCGGGCGATGACTGAAGCCACCCTCAATCTGGTATACGAAATCCAGAAGAGGGAGGAAGACAAGCTCAGGCAGCTGGAGAAGGACAGAGTCCAGGAGGCTCTCGAATCCTGCCGGCGTCAGCAAAAGGAAGCCGAAAAGCTTAAGGAGTTTCACCAAGCTGAAAACGCCAGATACATCCATAGGTTTAAGGAGGCTGACCTCAAGTTTTTCCTGGCATTCGGGAAACATCTGGAGGAGTGGGACGGCTTACCGTCGTCCCTTATCTTCATACCAGATGTACCCCCGGATGCCCCGCCAGCCCCGGCTACTCCACCGGTTCTGGCCACTCCACCGGTCCCGGCTGCTCCGCCAGTTCCGGCAGCTCTCCTGCTCCCGCCCCCTACCGTCACCCGGACTGTTACAACTGCCACGGTCGCTTCACCAGCATCCGAGGCAATGGACAGTCCATCCGCGGTGATGAGGGCCTTGAGCTTGGAGGGCGATACGCCCAGCGAGGCTTCCGCGGCGCTCTCTACGAGCAGCTGTAGCAGCTCGGCTCCATCTGCCTCAATGGAGTCGGCTGAGAAGATGGACACGGATCCGGAAGATCTTTAAGTGTCCATCTGACGGTGTCTCCTTTGTACCCGAGGGTAAAAGCATTTAATATGCCAGAGGCACTGTTCCTTACGCTGGACTCCTGATATCTGGAACGTAACCTGCAGCGAAGATGGACGCTAAACCCGACACACCAAAAAGGGATTACCACACCTACCCGGGGCTCCATCTTCCCATCTTCATCAGGGCACATCACAACAGCAACGTGGCTTGCCACCACACATATGTCGCCGGATGGAGCTGCAGAAACCAGTCGTTCCAGATTCGCCGGAAGTCCGGTATATTGTAAGGGTGATCCTGCTACCCTGGTAGGACACCTCTATTTGTCAGTATTATTATTTTTGTATAAATATATTTTTATACCAAATATGTATTTTTGTAATTAAAACAAACAAATTTTTCTCTCGGGTTATATACCCCACCTCGGGTCGGTTGGTTAATACTGTAAAATTTTATTCATATCGCCTGATTACTCGTCTATGACTTTTTAATGCGTCTTGTTTATAATAATAACACTATTGTAACACTGTTACTACACATCACCATAGGTCGATGGTGCATAAGGCGCCACTTCCTATTTGTTATTATTAATTACCACTACTTCGGGTTATATGCGACGATGCCTCATTATGTACATATTATTTATAATGCCCCTAAATGTTCTATATGCTATACGAACTGTATATATAGACTTACCTATTTGTGTATAATATTATTGTATAAAGCTAACAATAGGTATTTATTAATTACACCCAACCCTAGGTATAGTCTAGTGGGGGTGGTGTAGGGGCCGGTATCGTCGTATATATATTAGTGCCGTTCATCCGAGAGACGTGTTCGTGTGGTGCCTGTTCCTTCTATGCCAGCTAGGTGTCGCTTTGTGATACCCCGTTGGTACAAGAGGGGGCGGCACCATGCCTCGCGTCCAGCTCCTACTAAGGAGCCGGACGAGCGGCAGAAGGTGACTGGATCTAGTCCAGTCCAGACTCGCAGCCTAACCTGTAGACTAGAGTGGAATAAAGTCCTACCCGAGAGGTAGGGGTTTCTGGGGCTTTGCCCAACCCGAACTACTCGTGTTGTGTTGGTATTTCTAGTGGTAAGCGAGCCAAAGAGCCACCCAACATATAAGTCAATACGAACCATTACATGTCGGGGCCAGCTCTGGCTGTAAGTCCATGGCGGTAGGCCATCTGCCCCGTTCCGGTTGCACCAGCCCTCAGGGGCTGGTCAGCTGGTATAAGCTGCCCCCCTTGTGTATTATACCGATCCAGATGTAGGTGGAAGGTAGAGAATGTCAGACGGGGAAGTAGCTCAGCGGTAGAGCTTCCGCCTGCAGGTTGGAGGGTCCCGGGTTCGATTCCCGGTTTCTCCAGGACATTTTCCGCCGACCTCTACACTGGTGGAGAAACCGAGTTGGTCCTGACCCGTGTGAGGGGGGACTACGAGAACTCGGTACCTGGGCTTGTATGACACGAATGACGATTCAATTTGCTAGTACTGGGGAGACTTGGAAAGAGGTGGCCGGTATGCGACTCAGTACTAGTCCCGGGTATCTGGTACCTATAGGGTACTGAACCCTATATTGAATCTGGTAGGGAGGAGTGTAGGGGCCAGCTCTGCCGTAAGGCCAGCAGCCCCGTTTCTGGAGATCCCAGCCCCCAGGGGCTGGTATCCGGTGGTAGCTCCCCCCTACGTGTGTGTCATACCAATCCAGGTGTAGGTTTCTGGAACGGTATAATACAGATACGCTTCGACCCTGGCAGTACTGTGTACTGGTAGGTCAACTGGGAAGTCAGGAGTGCCTCACACTGCTTGATAAAGCCCAAACCGATCTGGTTGGGAGGAATGCTTGGTGCTGGTTGGCCATGGTTGAAGCTGGTTGGGAGGAGTGTCGGGGCCAGCTCTGGCTGTAAGTCCATGGCGGTAGGCCATCTGCCCCGTTCCGGTTGCACCAGCCCTCAGGGGCTGGTCAGCTGGTATAAGCTGCCCCCCTTGTGTATCATACCGATCCAGATGTAGGTGGAAGGTAGAGAATGTCAGACGGGGAAGTAGCTCAGCGGTAGAGCTTCCGCCTGCAGGTTGGAGGGTCCCGGGTTCGATTCCCGGTTTCTCCAGGACATTTTCCGCCGACCTCTACAATAGCATCCTCAGGGCTGCATTTGTCCTTTGCAGTGATTGGACTGTATTCATTCTTGCTGCTATGATAATTAATGCATCATTTAATACTTGCATTTTCTCCCTTTGAGTTTTCTCGTGCCTTGAATATGAGTCAAGTGACCTGGACATGTTAGAGGCCCACAGGTTGACGGTGTCACCTATGGTGTTGATTGTGCTGTCTAGTACCTTCTTATCTTGGATGTATGCTTTAACAAACTTATCTTGTCTGTCTGTGATCTTTTCAATGAGATTAGCTGCTTCCTGATCCTGTTTAGCAAATTTTCTTAGTATTTCATCTATGTTCTTGAGCTGTCCCATTACTTGGTTTACATCTTCTACTGTGGCTAGACCTAGCACACCGCGAAACAGGGGTGCTAGAAAACCCAGTATGGCCTCTCTTTTGGCCTTGTCCAGTGTGTTTATGGGGTTGGATAAGAACAATTTGATGGAGGCTAGTGTTTCATTTATCTCCTTGTCTGCAATTTCCAGCAAGGTGTCTAGCTCCTTAGCTTGTTGGATAATTTGGCCAGAGGTATGATCTTGTAGAGTAGGAGTGGTCAAATGGAGTATTCTATCCCTTATGGATCCTTGGGTAACGGGTGCCCGAGGTATCTTGTAGGGGATAGCTAACAACAGTGTTGTGGTTGTATGTCCATTGACCAATGGTTGAGGGCTAGGTTTGAATACTACTCCTATGTTTTGTCTCACCACAGGTGTATAACCTGCAGTAAGTGGTTCTATAGTATATAATAACAGCATAGTTAGCAGTATGGGTGAAACTCTCAGTCTCCCCATGGTGCTTGTGTAAAGCAAGTTTGCTGTTTAAAGTCTTGTCAAATTTGTAGTGGTTTGGTGCTGGTAAAGTCTAAGTGTATGGTGTAACACTTTAAATGAAGTGGTTCGAACTGTACCTTTGCAAGATTGAGCTGTCTTGGCAATATGTCCGGTGAGTCTATAGAGATTGACCAGTAAATGGTAAGGTCAGGTTGAAGGTGAAGTAGGTGTGTTCTTTATCCTAGTGCAGTCTCTCCTAATGGAGAAGTGGGCTGGCTAATTCCCAAGTGGGGTCCTGTAGACTTGTGTTCCAGACTGCAGCTGGATGAAGACTGATGGTGGGCTATGGTCCACAGTGCTTCTTATGTAGCCTACCCTACCCACATCCATTGTGGGCCTGGTATTGTTTCTCTGGAGCAGGTGCACCTAATCTCCAGTGTCTGCTACTGTGGGGGTCTATTGTGTAATCTGTGTACTGGTAATTAGCTCCTCCTGTCATCCAGGACAGCCATTCATGACCGTCTAGACAGTTGTCTGAGGGTAGCTTATAAGGTCAATTGATCTCTATAGACTGCTGTGTTGGCATAGCGCGCTCTTTCATGTGGGGATTAGGCTTTAGACACTCCATTGTGTTACCCTTACTCTTCTTAGACTTCCTGTCTGCTTTACTTGGGGGGTCCCAGTCTTTGACCCTTTCAGAGGCAATAACCTACTGATATATTTACAAATTTGATTGGCTTTATATACATATAAGTAATTCATTATCAGTCACACATGTCTTATGTGTGGATGAAGAGAATTTGTAATACATTTTGAAAATCTTATGTTCTTTTGGTATCTCAATCTTGTTTCTAATTTCTTGAAACTGCACCACACCTAGATGTCTTTCTTAGTATGTGGTGTGCAGGCCTAGGCTTGATAGGGCCTATGCCTGTGGTTTCTCTTGTAAGGGTGATATCATTTTTGTTCCTTACAATTTTGCTGTAGTATTTGGCCTCATGTGGAATAAGCCTGTGTGCAAATTCATTGTTTCTGACAGCCACAACCTTTTTCAGTCTGTCTATGTGCACTGGTCTGGCCACCAATAGATTGGTGTCCAAGTTTTTGAGTTTGGCACTTGTCAAACTAGGTCTGTCTACTACAACATATGGTCCCATAAAAAGGGGTTGAAGTTTCTTACACTCTGTGTTGGTCAGGATTCTTGGTATGTTTAGGTACACCATGTCGGTGACCTTGATTTCCTGTGGTGTAAGTTTCTTATCATATCTATCCTTCCTTTCCTTTTGTAGCTTGGCGACCCTTTCTATAGCTTTCCTCCTAGAGGTATCTTGATTTGTTATTATGTTAGCTACATGGTCTGCTACTGTGGATATGTCTTCCTGTATTCCCAGCCCTAAGTCCATTGGGGTGGCTGGGTTTCTTCCATGGAGTAGGAAGAAAGGGGTGAATCCTGTGGTTTGGGATTCAGTGTTGTTTAATGCAAAGGTTATGGGTTCAATAAATGAATCCCAATTGTTTTGGTGCTTTGAGCAGAATGCTCTGAGCGCTGTGCCTATGCTAGCATTGAATCTCTCTACAAGCCCATTTGATTGTGGCCTGTATGGTGAGGAGAATTTATGTTTGATCTTGAGGTGTTTAGTTAACTTTGTGAACTTTGCACCTGTATAACATGTTCCATTGTCTGTTTGAAGAGTGGCTGGTGTTCCATGATGACAAATTATATTCTTGTAGAACTCTGCTGCTGTTGTCTCAGCTTTTAAGTCAGTAGTAGCCCAAGCTGTTGCATATCTGGTAGCATAATCTATGCAGACTTGTATATGTTTGTTTCCCCTGGCAGTTGTGGGAAGTGGTCCCACCGCGTCTAGGTTTAGGAACTTCATTGGTGAAGTCATGTACTCTCTCACTGTCATTGGTGTTTTGTGTGAGTGTACTTGCCTTTTTGCTGTGAGGCATGTGTGGCAGGTGGAAACATATTTTGTTGTGTCTGCTAGCATAGACTTCCAATATACCCTAGGTCGGAGTGCTGACAGCATCCTACTTGAACCAAGATGGCCGCCAGTAGGTGAGTCATGGAAATACTGTAGTGTACTTGTTACCCATTGCTGTGGTATAACAATTTGAAGTGGTACAGTATTGGTTTTTCTCCAATTTATGGGGCATATATGGACTAATGTACCATTTACCAAGGTGTATGTCTGGCCTTGGTTGATGATTCTATTTCCTTGTGCTTTTGGTGCAGGCAAGGTCCCATCCTCAAGATATTGTATGAGGGGCAACAGTTCCTTGTCCTTCCTTTGTTCCAAGCCAAGGTTTGTACCTGAGATGGATGTGTCGGGAATCTGATCTAGTAATTGATTTATATCTAGCACATGTTGTTTTATTCTGTCTCTTTCTTTTTCTTTTTCATCGACTATTGGCCTATCTTGTGCCTTTTGTTGGGGTGTGTCACTCTTGTTTGGGTGTGTAGGCTCCTTTGGAGGGCCTATTCTCGCCTTGGTGGGAGTGGCAACCTTTTTCTTTAAAGGCACAATTTGCTTTTTGTCATTCTTCTTTGTCTCAGAGTTCTTTGACTTAGTAGATGCAGTGTCTTTTGTGACATTTTTCCTGGCAGGTGGGGTTTTGGTAGGTTTGTTTCCTGTGACCTTTTTCTCATGTAGAATAGTTTGTGATTGTGTGGGGGGTTTTGGTGTGCCCTCCTGAATCATTTCTCTAGTCTTTGAGCGTGTGGTCATAGGACACAAATGGTTTGATGTTTCCTCTCCCTGCATTGATTCAAAGAATCTGACTGATTTGGAAGTTGCTTGAGTAATAGCATATATTGTGTCTTCTGAATCTTCATCGTCTGAGTCAGGTGGGGTGAAGGGTGGCTCCTTTGGAGTTGCCTTCAGCATCTGATTGAGTGATGAGAATTCAATAGGCTCGAAGTCATTATCTGGAAAGAGTTGTGAGTATTCTCTCTCACAGTGGCAAAACACATAGTGTGTAGATTGCTTCAAGATTGTTTGATTTGGTTGCAGTCCCATGGGTGTGACTCTCATTCCCAAGAAGTCTATTCTGTCTATGAAGTATTCACATTTTGATTTCTTCAGTTTGAGTTTACCAACTCTTAGGCTGTTGAACACATCTTCCAGGTCATGGAATTGTTGTTCGATTGATGGTGATAATACCAATATGTCATCTAGGTATGGTAGGGCACATTTGTACTTGAGTTTGTTCAGAATTAATGTGACTAGATGGCAGAATCCCGCCGGTGCCGTCGCTAAACCCATCGGCATCCTTTCATAGACATATTTTTTGTCATTTGCTATGAATGCGGTTTTATGCTGATCCTCCTGTCTTATAGGAATTTGAAAAAATCCCTGTTGGGCATCTAGCTTACTGAATACTCTTGGTCTGAGTGACCCTATCATGTCTAGAGTGTCATCGGCCCGGGGTGTAGATAAGGCTTGATTTATCGTGTTTTGGTTCAAATAACGAAAATCTGTGACGAGCCTATGGCCTCCCGATGATTTTTGTACTAAAAAGGATCTGGAAGCCCAGGGGCCTTCAGCACATTCTCTCAGAATGCCCTGTTGTACTAGCCTTTCACACTCTTCCCCTATTGCGGCCTGTTTTTCTGGTGTTTGTCTATATGGTAGGAAATGACATGGTACTGCCTCAGGTTTTACATGTATTGAGAGTGTATACAGGTGTGTGGCACCAATGTCTCCATCTTTTCCTACAAATACATCATCATACTTGGTCAGCAGTGATCCTAATCTATCGTGCTGATCTTTGGATGTGAGCACAGATTTTGGTGGAACATTCTCTTCCAATTCTGGCTCGAGGTCATGTGCCTCACTATGTATAGCAGCTATTTCAGAGAGTCTGATTGAGTTGGGTTCAGGGTCAGCATATGTGGACTCACAGTCTGAGTCTGTGTCACTGAATTGAGTTACATCCTCAGGCCGTATGGCTGAGATGGATTGATCAGTGTGTGTGGTAGTGTCTGACACCTGTTGAGGTTTTTCTAAATCAGATTCCTTGACTTCCTGAAATAGAGCTATGATGGCACCCTTTTTGATTTTATGTGGGCGCCTGCTGGTGTTGAGTAACACTAGGGGGTGTTTGTTATTTTCCCTGGGGGTTACTGCTGCCCTTTGAACTAGATATGGGGCATTGTTATTTCTTTGGAGGTTATCTACTACTCCAGTTTTGCCTTGCAGTGATTGAGTAGATGTGACTTTACCCAATACTGCAAGTTCAGAGAATGGAGGGATGGTAAAATCCCTCACTGCCCTAATGGGTTTGAGAATTTGTTCAGGATCAACATTAAATTCAATTTGAGATTTTGTAGTGCTTAAGAAATCTGTGCCGAGAACAACGGGCTGTGTGAGGTTGGGTATTACAGCAAATTGGTATTGGAATCTGACACCTTGGATTCTAAAGTTCAGCATAGCTGAATGTCTAACATGACACACCGATCCATCTGCCAAGTGGATGTTGATTTTAGATTTTCTCAGTTGGATATGGAATCTCTTTTGGAGATCCATGAGGAATGATTGTCTGACACAGGTGATAGTAGCACCTGTATCAACCAAACATTGTACATCTGAAACATCATATAGATTTGCATTGATACAGCCATTTTGAAGAAGTACAATAGAAAGCTTGGTACTCTCACCTGTATCCTTTGATGATGAATCTGGTGGGTTGATGTGTATCACTGATGGACGTCTCTGTCTGTTAGATGGTAGATTTGCACTAGCAATTGTCTCTGGTTGGATCTTTGTTAATCCTGATTGATTGTTTGTATTTGGGGTGTCACAGTGCACTGGCCCATCGGCACTGTGACATCCTAGAGTTCCTGGTTCTGTGGGGTGGTTGAGATGGTTGCCACCAGGAGCTTGGAGATTTGATCCATTACATGAGGTGGTATTTGGGGGTTACTTCGTTGGTTCCCCTGGTAACCTCTTGTGTCAGGTTTGTAATCCTCCTGGCGTGAGTTGGAACCCTGGTTATATTGACCAGAGTTGCTGTATTGACCGGAGTTATTGGATCTCTGGTTGTTGTAGGCGCCATTGTTGTTGTAGGATCCACTGTTGTAGTTCCTATGTGGACTCTGGCTCCTACTGTTGGATCCTTGGTTATAGGATCCAGAGTTGTTTGAACCCTGGCTGTTGTTGTAGGATCCAGAGTTGTTGTAGGATCCAGAGTTGTAGTTCCTATGTGGACTCTGGCTCCTACTGTTGGATCCTTGATTATTATAGGATCTGCCATTACTTGGGGTTCTGTCTCTCCTATCACTGTATGAAGAGTTACCATTGTTGGAGTTGGAAGAGTTGTTGTCTTTCCTACTGTTGTGACCCCCCCGGTTGTTGTTGTTGTTGCCCCCTCTACCTCTACCTCTATTGGATTGGTAGTTGGGGTCATAGTTATTTCCTCTATATCTACCGGTAGGGTCTCTTGATGCAACCTTAGCCTCCTGTTGCCTTACATGGGCACTAGACATTAGGTTAACATCTTCATCTGCACTAGTGCTGATTTCCTGGACCTTTTTCTTAGTAGGCTGTGGGTTGGACTCTGCATCCCTCACCTTCCTAGATCTCTCTTGGGTCTCAACCTCTAGGGCTAGGTCTAGGGCTTGGTCAAAAGAGTCTATTTTCTTGTTCTCAAGAGCTACAGAGATCCAGGGCCTCATGCCTTGGGTAAATGCCTTGCTTAGGATTTCATCACTCTGGCGTTGGGCATTACACACTTTCCTGAGATGGCATGCATAGTCTAGGACAGGTTCATCTACCTTTTGTGCACGGAGTGCAGTCCTTGAGATTATATTGTCTCGAGTAGCAAAATACTCTTTTAATTTATTCACTACATTGGTCCATGTCAACATATCAGGTGTGGCACTCTCCCTGAAGGATTCAAACCAAGCTAGTGCTTGTCCTTCGAGGTACTTGGGTAAATATGTTACCATGGTGTCACTGTCTGTTACTTTGTACTTATCCTTCAGATATTCTGGGAATTTGTGATCAATAAATAATGCTGTTGACATGAGTGGTGATGGGTGTGAAAAGGTTTTGGGTTTTGTTACCTCATGTAGCCTGATCTTTCTGTCATCCTGTTGTTTTCTGTCTATGAGTTTGGTCATGTTGGACACCATGGAGATTATGATGTCATCTTTGGATCCAGAGGCAGATGGTGTGACAACAGGTGTGATGGCAGGTGTGGGAGGCTGTGGGGTCTGGGATGATACCATCTTAATGAGATCTGCTATCTGTTGTTGTTGTCTCTCTAGGGACTTCCGCTGATCTTCCATGGCCTTCTGTTGAGCATCTATTGCTGCATTCCTCTCTGCCAGTTGTTGGTTGAGGATCCTCTCCCTTTCCTCCTGCTGGGACTTGTTGGTCTCTAGGGCAGTAACTGCATCTTGGATGGCCTTCTCATAGGCCCTTATCTTCTCAGCTGTCTGATTAGGTTGGGGGCCTTCATCGGTGTCCATGATGGAGGGTGTGGGGGAGGTGTCTCTGGAGGAGTGGCTGTCAAAAGCTGGAGGTGGGGTGGAGGATCTAGATGAGGGTGTGGATCCACCCCCTGAGGCAGATCCTTCTTCCCCTGAGGTAGATAGCGTGAGTTGGGCGTCCTGTAGAGATCCCTGGGAAATGTTGGATCCCTGAGAACTGGTTGTTCCCTGAGTAGACAGGGTGGGTGGTGTGGGGTCTACTGAGTGTGGGTCTGTTGTATTGGAGGCTGGTTTGCCTCCTGTGGGCCTCCTAGATCTAGGTGGGAGGGAGACCTCTTCAACAGGCCCCTGACTACGTAAGGTCTTTGTGTGTTGTTCTGCCAGCTTGACTGATAAGGCCTTGATGTGTGTGGTGGACCTTACTGACGTGTGGGAGACCTCACTGACGTGTGGGAGACCTCTCTGACGTGTGGGAGACCTCTCTGACATGTGGGAGACCTCACTGACGTGTGGGAGACCTCACTGACGTGTGGGAGACCTCACTGACGTGTGGGAGACCTCACTGACGTTTGGGAGACCTCACTGACGTGTGGGAGACCTCACTGACGTGTGGGAGACCTCACTGACGTGTGGGAGACCTCACTGGCGTGTGGGAGACCTCACTGACGTTTGGGAGACCTCACTGATGTTTGGGAGACCTCACTGACGTTTTGGGAGACCTCACTGACGTTTTGGGAGACCTCACTGATATATGGGAGATCTTACTGTTGTGTGAGAGATCTCACTGATGTGTGGGAGATCTCATTGATGTGTGTGGGATCTCACTGATGTGTGGGAGATCTCATTGATGTGTGGGAGATCTCACTGATGTGTGGGAGATCTCACTGATGTGTGGGAGATCTCACTGGTATGTGGGAGATCTCACTGGTATGTGGGAGATCTCACTGGTATGTGGGAGCTCTCACTGGTGACCTTGGTGGGCATGGTGTCAAGGTCAAGGTCACTGGGTGGGTGGAGTGGGTTTTACTGTGTGTATGATTGTTCTTAGTTGTGTTACCAGCTTTAATTTTTATGAGCCTGTGAGAGATGGGATCTTAGTAGGATGTTCTCCACCACTTTGTCATACTAGTGATTGGCATGATCAAGTTGTCATATGAGAAATATCATATGACTAGTGGTGTATGGAGTAAATACATCAGGCTCATAATAAATAGTGTTATTTCCAGTTGTCACTGGTTTATTCAGCTTTAGGCAACATGTAAGAAATATCAATCATACAGCAGTTAGTATGTAGGTAATTTGTACATACAATAAGCATACAGTAATTTATAAAGTACAATGTTCAGTTCCACTCCACCTGTGAGGTAACAATAATACAATGTCCAGCATAGTTCTAGGTGGGTTCCCACACCTAGCTCCTGGCCTGCTGCTTAGAGGAATAATGTAATAGTGAATAACTTTACCCTCTGGTGGATGTCTTGGGGAAGATAGCCTCTGGCCACTAATGATGGAAACCCATGCCTGTCTAGCATAGTTTCACCATAGTGCAGTGGTATAGCAGGTAGCAGGAGATGACTGGAGATGTTACCTCTGGAGTGGTTCTTGGTGTTCTGTCCTCCTGGAGGTGCAGACAGGCTATTTGTAGCAAATCTTGGAAAAGCACCTCCAGACTGACTGGAGCCAGCAGCATCTGCCTAACTCTACAATTGTTTGAGGGGAGTCTTTCAAGTGTCACAGGGGGACAAAGGACCCCCATGGGCGCCGCTGTGTCCCCCATTGTCTTGGTCGGTTCTGCAACTTCAGACCCTCATATCTCGGTCGTTTATGTGTTTATAACCGCCATTTTGCGCATGCGCGGAGCTGAATATGTCAAGTTTATAATGCCCGTTGGATAGGCGCGTAACTCCCGCCGGTTTGTCTGTAGGGAACTCGGAGCTCCTTTCAGTCTCCATGGCATAACTTCCTTAATAATGGGAGTTCCGCCTTGATCTTGGGCTCATTTTGACCGTCTAATTATGGGCTTTTCATAAATGCTTTGATATTTGACCTAGCTTGCTCAGGAGCGACGCTAGAGCGACCGGAAGGTTATGGCGTCGTGCTTATGTAACCCATTGTTCAGTTATTAGAGTGCTCAGACACTCATGACGGCGTCAGCGGTGCTCAGGCACCCGTGACGGCCGGTTGCATTCACTTACAAGTTATTAATTTGTGCATTGAACCATGAGGTCGCACACTGAGACCCTCATTTTTATTATATTGTGCAGTGAACCATTAGGTCGGAGCCTTTGATGTCAGAGAGAGTGTTTGTAACTGACCTGGCTGGTGTGCAGTGGGGCATGAACGCTCTTATACAAAGTTTGAGCGCTCTTATAGCTCTTAGAACCAACCTATGTATTAATTTCATAGATATCCTTTGATTAATACAAAATATGTTACAATTTATGGAATAATAAAATGGTATATCATAAGTAGCCCTATACACTGTTAATTTGGTGTTAGCAACCAAACACCAGTGTTTAGTATCTAAACACATAGCTAAACACATTCTTGTCCCACTTTTCTAAACACATTTTTTGGCTAAACGCGTTTAACTTTAAACATGTTTAGCTATCAGGTGTTTGATTTAACAAGTGTTTAGTTTTGATAGGTGTTTAGCTTTGAAATGTGCAGAATGAGTAAAGGTTTAGATTGGTAGTGTTTAGCTTTAGGAGGTGTTTAGATACATAGTGTGTAGCTTTAGGAGGTGTTTAGATACATAGTGTTTTAGTTTCAGGAGGTGTTTAGATACATGGTGTTTAGCTCTGGGAGGCGTTTAGATACATCGTGTTTAGCTTAGGGATGCACTAGCTTTGGGCCATAGGGTTGTTCACCAGGGTGGGAGGGGGGCTATGGCTGAATTATTTCATTTCTATTATTTCCATCATTTATTTTTCATCATCTTTTCATCATTTTAATCTTTATTACTGTAGCTGGACAAACACATATTTATTTTCCATGGTAAAACTGCAAGATAGAAATGATACACACAATACAGATAGGAGTAAAAGTGTAAAAGAAGCAGGAGGAGTTGGTAGTAAGGTAGGGGTGTTCCTGGAGGCTTGTACACGTGAGGAGAGGTAGGAGGAGTGGGTAGGGAGGTAGGGAGGGTCCCTGGAGGCTTGTACACGAGAGAAGAGGTAGGAGGAGTGGGTAGGGAGGTAGGGAGGGTCCCTGGAGGTTTGTACATGAGAGAAGAGGTAGGAGGAGTGGGTAGGGAGGTAGGGAGGGTCCCTGGAGGCTTGTACACGTAAGGAGAGGTAGGAAGAGTGGGTAGGGAGGTGGGGGTGGTCCCTGGAGGCTTGGACACGGGAGGAGGGGTAGGCCACCCATACCTCCCTATACCCCCTCCTCCCATGCATCATGCCCCTTAGGTAAAAAAAACAACAAACAGGAAAAAAAAACTACTGAGTTGTTGGGAAACTGGGTGATGTACAACTATAAAAACGAGGATACTATCCTTTTACTCATTTCATACATATTATACTTATCTTATCTGCTTATGATTCTTATTAGATGTCTAAACACCTGATGTTTATCTTTCAAATACATGTTTAAGACTAAACCCATAGAGACTGGATGTGTTTAAACTCAAACACCTAAACACTATGGTGTGTAAGTGTTTAGGTGTGTCAGAAGTAGGTGTGTAGTTTTCAGGATAAGTGTTTAGAATCTGATGGTGTTTAGCTGTAAGTGTTTGAATATCATAGATGTGTTGGAATCACACACCATGTAGATAGTGTGGTATGTATAAACACACACCTTTTTTGCAGTGCCCTCAAGGACACTCAGCAAACGTCCTCCCTCCCCTCTATATGTATGCAGCAGGCTATTCACTCTTTCGATGAGGAGTGTTCCTTGTAAGTGCTATTGTACTCAGGTGAAACCACTATGCAATTCTTTCACTAAAATCGCAGTGAGCTTAGTGCTGGAAAAGGAATAGTGAAGTGATCCCAGGACTTGCTATTCCTGAGAGGCCTGCAACCACTGCATTAGATAGGGTAGACCGGCCAGATCTTATGATATGTGCCTACACTAAGATCGCTGGGGTTGCGATCCCAGGATGTTTTGAATTAAGCTCCAGAATCTTGACAGCCCACTCATGGCATAGGCTAGCCAATATGATATAGGAAAATAAGTAACTTGGGGGGGAAAGGGGGTTGTACTATAGCTTGGCCAACGAGTGTGCAGATGTTTTTGCTGTGCGAAGCAATGTACTATTGAGACTAAATAACAAACTGAATATAAATCTAGATCTACGGCACTAAAGTAGCAAGTGGTGAGGAGGCGGGGTCGATCTTGTGTACGTCCCTTTTCTGTATTTGATCATGCTTCGCGAGGAAAACTTACACCTTGCTGTCCATATCATATTGAACTGATTAACACTTTGAGGGTCGCTGCTGCAGGAGCGCATCATGCGGTATGAAGCACCAATTAATTTAATAAACTTCTAGTCAGTTAGCCGAAAGTCGTTAGGTCCAAGTTCCACATTATATATAATGTGCTTTGGAAGATATATCTTCCAAAGCCAATGATGCTGCAGATGTGTAAATCTGCAGGGTGTTGCTCCTATTGTAAAAGGAAGAGCTGGCTAAAAATGCCCTTGTTTCCAGTCCTTTCTTTTCAGGTAGCTATAACTTGTCCCTTTTGTTGCTCATTCAAGTATGGTGCTAAAAAAAAAGGATTTGAGTAGGTACCTAGTTGGGAGAAGTCAGTCAGTATAATAAACTATAGAGTGTGTGACATGAGTAGGTACCTGGTAGTGCAGCTCTCTCTACTTTAAACAAGGCAGGTGACTCCAGAAGTCTTGCAGAGACACCTTCTTAATTGCTCTTGAGGAACAATAGGTAAAACCCAGTGACAAAGAAGCCAGGAGGGTGTTGCTCCTATTGTAAAAAGAGCTGTGAGTATGTGCCCTCTTTTCTAAACAAGTCGTGCACTGCTTCACCTAAGTACTTGCACTCACCAAATTAGTCTGAAAAGTCACCTGCCTTGTTTAAAATAGAGAGAGCTTCACTACCAGGTACCTACTCATGTCACACACTCTATAGTTAATTATAGTGACTGACTGACTTCTCCCAACTAGGTACTTACTCAAATCCCCCTTTTTTAGCACTGTACTTGAATGACCACTTGTGAGCAACAAAAGGGACAAGTTATAGCTGCATGAAAAGAAAGGACTGGAAATGAGGGCCTTTTAAGCCAGCTCTTCCTTTTACTATAGGAGCAACACCCTCCAGGAGGGTGTTGCTCCTATTGTAAAAGGAAGAGCTGGCTAAAAATGCCCTTGTTTTCAGTCCTTTCTTTTCATGTAGCTATAACTTGTCCCTGTTGTTCCTCACAAGTGGTCATTCAAGTATGGTGCTAAAAAAGGCAGATTTGAGTAGGTACCTAGTTGGGAGAAATCAGTCAGTATAATATAGTATAGAGTGTGTGACATGAGTAGGTACCTGATAGTGCAGCTCTCTCTATTTTAAACAAGGCAGGTGACTTTTCAGACTAATGTGGTGGGTGCAAGTTTAATGGTGAAGCAGAGCATGACTTTTTTTTTAAAGGAGGCACATACTGACAGCTCTATTTATCATAGGAGCAACACTCTCCAGAGCACAACACGAGATATAAGTGTTTTACGTGACTCGTTTACTCAAGAAACCGATTCTGCTAATTTCCTCGACGACGATTTCCTTGGGAGGAAATGAAAATTAATCATCAGACGTGAGAGGACCAAGGTTCCCGCGCTTTTTTTATAAGTTAGCCGAAAGTCGTCTGCCGCTGAGGCGTTCCGCTGTGATGGCACGTCTGCACGCCAGACGCTCGTCCCGAGTCTAACGCCTGGAGTGACCTATGTCAAGCAGCCCTCGGCGTCTCGTTGTCTCCTCCAGCGTTTACCCAGACACCCTGGAGGCCTTCTTCCTCCCTGTAGGGACGCATGAGGACAGCGACAGCTGCTAGGATGTGACGTCATATCGCACCATGACAACACTGCTAACGACAACTTGCACCGGCAAAAATACCCCTGTCTTCAAATGCAATTGCACTTCTTTTGGGTATGACTAAGATTTCTTTTAAACAATTATGCTCCTTGAATGCTGAGTGTTAGAGAAAGGCATTGCCAACAGTTTAAAACCCCGCCTGCTCCTGCCTGCAAGCATGTGAATTCGCTCCCTTGGGGAGGGCGATAATTGGAGGGAAATGTTTTGTGTGGGGCGCAGATAAAACCTGGCGCCACTTTAATGGGGAGACGGCGAGCATCTTGTCTTAGTTTCTTCCGACATGAGCAGCTCCTGCCGCCTGAGCTGCTCAGGGCTGCTCAAGGTTTTGAAACCCTTACAGGACCAGAAAGTACATGTTCATGGTTTGTTAATTTTTTGCCATGAATGCACCAATGTTCTCCCAGTGAGTAATTCATCGATGCCGTTTTGATTCTTTATGTCGGTTGTAAGGGGGTGTGTCCACCCTGAAGGTTGGGCATGGTGTTCGAATGCTGCCCTTACAAGAACATAGGCTCACCAAGGCTGCATTAAAGGGTTAACTGTACCCCATTGTCCATCCCCAGGGGTCAGAGGTCAGCCCTCTGATGACGTCACCACACACGTCGTCATGACGACAGGCGCTCTGATAATACCTAGTAACAAAGTTATTTCAGATCTCAATTATTATACTCCATTTGACTGCGATAGCCAAAGAGCCTAAATGGGTCGGTATATAGGCCTACTGCCCAGGTAGCAAGCATACATTGGGACAATGTCGGCTTATATTGGGCCAAGCATGGACAAGTATGGCCCAATTCTCCATTGCTGATTGGGTGTATAGTGGACATGCAGGCTAATAGTGTCTACAAAAACACTTTACAAGTGGTCTTCTATTAGTTAAAAAATATTAATCGGTGTAGGTTGGGCCTGTACATTTTTTTTAAAATGAGAAAGAATAAAAAGAGCTTCAATGTTGTGGTAAACCAATTAAAAGATACTTTCAGAATGGTCAAATGATGATGACACATGACTATCATATATATAGAAGGAAAAGGTTCATAAAAAGTACAAAGGAAAACGAGCACTGTGACATTTCATAGTTATCAATGCATGTCGTTAAAGACATAGAGCTGGGTAGATTATTTTCTTTATTCGTATTAATCAACGTAAAAATATGAGTGATAACTCAGCTGATGCTTCTCTATTTATATATAAATACATTCTGTATGTGGTTTTCTTGCTGTTTTCTAACTCTCTGAATCAAAGGAAAACTGATCACACTAGTGACTCCATGCTTTTATCTTACTTAGAAAAGAAACATTCTGACCATCTCTGCCAAGCAAAGTTCTGGCCATTTTGACATGGGCACGATGGTATACACAGGAGTACAATAGAAAACAATGAATATAGATGAATGAATTTTTAGTTCTACATGTAATAAGCTGGCTTCCTGATTAATCTTAATCGTAGGGCTGTATGCGATCGTAGTGCATTAAGAAATGGCGTCCTGAGGGCACACATAACTCGGTTTGAGCTCAAATGCTATGGTTACGAAATAGGTCCCACATCCATGCCCGTCCTTAGAGCCTTTACCGAATAGACTTAGTTAGGCCCTAGTTTCAGGCAGCCCCCCGCACTCTTCCACACATCCCGATACCTAACACGATTAACCTTGAGCTGCCCTCTAGTGGCTTATCCGGCATCCCTGGTGGAGGGATACAGACGCAGTGCTGAGTGCGGTAAGTCGGCTCATGGCGTCTCTCTGTTCTCCACTGGACATGGTCACGCGCATGCTCAAAGAGGACATCAGACGCAATGAATTCTGGGATTGTGACGCGGACGGCGGAGTGGTTCTGTCATTTTAGAGGGCATTAACCGGCGATGTGGGCCCTAAGGCAATCCTTTAATTAACAAAGCAATATTTGGCCGTTTGAGCCTGTCTGCCCAGCCCTTAGCCGGTCCTCCCTCCGCCCAATGTTGACTCACGGGGGAGCCCACCCCAGACCCCCCCCCCCCTTCCCTTTTTAACCTGATTTGTATCGCACAGTCAACTGATCGGGTTGGATAGAAGCAATAGTGCAGTTGATGGTGTTCAAATTTTGATGTTCTGCATTTAATTTTTTTCTTCATTTTTTCCAAAAGGAGAAAATGTTAGCGAACCTTTTCCACATATGATCACACAATATGATAGATATAATATGATAGATATAAGGCCACTCCAAAAACACCTTGTTTCTCATCACCGCCCTCGTCAGAAAAAAAAATCCTCATTTGAGATCCTTTTGGTTAAAATATTCTGATAAAAATACAGATTGAAAAATGGACAAAAGTAGTCAAGATTGGTATCAAATTAAAGGTTATGCAGCTAGCCATGAAAGATTTTCACACTTCTTACCAGCGGACAACCGCACCACATTGGTTTCAATCTTTATCAACTGCTTATCCAAAAAGAAGAAAAAAATAGATAAAATCCTCCTACATCACCTTTTTCATCGCTTCATGATGAGAAGCAACTTGGAGTGGCATAATATATTCAATCACTATTTGTACCGATTGATGTACGCTATACAAGCTATTTTTCTATCTTTAGTGAAGTTCTATGATACTGCAAGTACTTTCATGTCTATTGTCCCGTCTATGGCAGGTGATGAATCACTATTGAGGGGTGTCTTCTAAATTGTTTTATGAGCCCAGGCTAAGTGTTTATTTTGCAAACAGAGGCTCTCCATAGTTGGCAAGAAACCTTTTGACCCGCTAGTGTGCATGCATCAGCTACTTTACCAGGCTTACAGCTGTTGTGTACCGATTACATTTTTATGGTGATGCCATATTTGCTTAAATCCTCCAAGCCAGGGCTCATCCCTCATCTTTTACAGTCCCATGTATCAATGAAAGTAGAGCTTTTTAATGTCCACATTTGCAAAAGTAATGCTCGAGTTTCATACAGTCAGCTAGTTCTGGCAAAGCCTATTTTAGCATCTTTGATATCTGATGGCTATGTACAATTATATTGGAACTTTGACTTGGATGAAAAGGAGTGACATTAATGTAACCTAAGACACACGGAGCCTTCTTTCAATTAGAGCTGAAGGCTCGGGGAAGGAATTATGTAGAATAGTTATCAAATCTCACCAAATTTGCCCAACAACACCAGCACTGTGTGCTCAGGACGGATGGAGGTGCATGCATGGTCGTACAAACTGTCAGAATTTTGCTTGATTACCACGATTTGTTCCGACTAATTATGAAACCATTGTTCTTACTCCTTCCCCCTCCCTGTCCCCAATGCCCCACCCCTTGTGATAAACATCACCAGGGTCTGTGTGCTTAAAAGTGACTCAGCCCCCAACGTTGGCTGCCTGCGTTGACAACGAAAATACTCTAGACGAATAATCGTCATTACCAGCCTCTCAGAATAAACTCAGCCTTTTCTTTTTATCTTTTCCCCATCTATTTCTTCCTGCCTTGTCCTAGTCTTAATCTGTGTCAGTGGATCATCCGGAAATGTGAGCTTTTGGCCAATTAATGTTTAATTATTACTTATTGGAGTTGCTCCCTCGCCGCTGGTCGCGTCGCCTGAGCTGCTGATGCCAATAATGAGCGGGTCCCTCTGGGGGTAGACGTGATGAGCAGATTCAACTTGCTCTACTCTCAATGGAACTGCTCAAAGCTGCTCAGCTCTGTCTTTACTTCTGTGGATAGAGGAGTGCCCAGCAGCCCTATTGGCTCACGCAGAACCAAACATTGCCTACTTAATGTAATCAGGGAGCATTTTGGTATTGTGCCTTGGGTGACAGAGTATTTCTGTATTATCCAGCGATTTGAAAAGGAGTGGGCGCCCCCCTCATATAGATCCTATTTTGACTAAGTCTCAGTCCTTTTGTGCCTTATCTTTAGCGTATACAGTGTGGATACGCCGATTACGTTGACTTAATCTATTAGCCAATTCAGCACCAATGAACCAATGCGGTAAAGGATCATTGCTCAAGGTCCCTATTGATTGCGCATCTCTGATGTAGCCTAGTTTAAGGGCTAACCACTGTCCCAGACTTATCATTCACCTATGGAGAGGTTGCTCCGTTATCTGTGTACGTTTTACACGGCAAACATCTGTACAACACTCAGTTAATTTCTTGTTACCACTCACCAAGCTTATATCTAAAATACTTTAAAGGCCTAGAATGCATTAATACATCATGCCTATTGGTATGCCAATTGGGCGTCATGATGCATTAATTTATCCCTTATGAATAACCAGGGCTGCATCCATGTGCCATGTCCACCCTACCGAGTTAATACACCCCCGGAGGATCAGCATGAAGCTCCAACGTCTGCTTGTCAGCATTCCATGGCGCGTCATAACCACCAATGGCCATGATGCACTCCTGCTTCAGTGGCCCTTAAAGCTCATTGTTCCAGTACCCACACATGGTTTGCAGGCTTTTCCATGCACCACCAAAACTTCACATCCCTCTATCAGAAGCCATCTACTACCTCCTTTTCTTCCTTCCTCCTCCCCTGCTTCCTCCTCCCCCTTACCAACTCCTTATTAGCCTATGCTGCGCCCCTCGGCACATTCCGGGGGATTACAGCACCCCCATCCCACTAACAACAAGGAGCTAACATGGCCCAGTCCATTGTTTTATACTTTCTCATAACAAGCCATTTCGTTTCGGTAATTGATATTAATTTCTTTTCTCGGGGAGTCACCGCCAGAGGAAGAAATTTATCAAGGTGATTCCCAGTGTTTGGCTTTTGCAATATTTTAATAGCAAATAAATTGGACAAGGCTCAGAGGCAATTCTTTAGTCCTTTAAACTACAATCATGAAATTCCCCTTAGTCAAATGACTTTAGGCTGCATTTTCAGCCTGTTGTTATGGGCGACAATTGGGTTCCATCTCAGAAAGTTTGGATTGCTCTGAATGGATCTTTTCCACTAGTTTCCAGAATTTCTTAAAATATAACAGCAAGAGTTTCTAATAACCTGTAATGCCCTTTTGATGGTTGGCTCCCTTACCTCCCATTGACACTAACACAGTGAAATTCACTGTCATTTATCAAAGTATCCAAACTCAGTGACTAATATTTCTTGGCCAGCATAACCTACTTTCAGGTGCTCCATATCTTTGCTCCTCTTCTTTTTGTTCTGAAAGTGTGGAGATAAACATTGAGCCAGACATGGAGCTCGTGAGGAGAGATAATGGCTGAACAAACAATGGATGAAGAGGCAGAGTTCACTCATAACTCACCCAGAATGTGATATGGAGACACGGCCTGGCTTCTGTCAAGGCGTGACAGAGTATTTCTGTATTATCCCTAGTCTGTGAGAACCTTTAATTTCCAGGTTTCATAACTTTGCTACTGAACACCACAACGTTGATATTGCAGTTTTAATTAAAGTTCCTGTTTTCACTATCAAAGTTCAATGCCAGACGACTTAGGACTACAAAGTTTTTAACATTTGATATTTGGGGTAAGAATCAACTTAGATTTTCTGATCTTCTAATAGAGTTACTGAATCAGGACTGTATTATAAAAATTGGATCTTGGTTTTGGTAACTCTGTTATCATTTAAGTCGAACAGGTCGATATAACATTAAGGGCCTAAACCTATCAGGCGATTGTAAAACTGGCCGATTATTGCGGTACATGTCAAAATTGGCTGCATAATCGGCCATTGTACGGGTTTAGAAGGGCAACCAATATGCCAGATGACACAAATCGGGTGGGAATCGATCCTACTACAAAGTAATATAATGGTACAACCTTGAAGATAATGATACAATCCAATGCATTACCTGTCAGCATTTTCTAACATGTTTGATATGTTAAAACTCGGAAAGAAAAGCAGTGTATTGCACAATCAGCCACAGAATCGGTGGCTTAACCTTAGATTATACCACCATATTAGCTAAAATTGAGCAACGTTGATGTGCATTATGCAATATTTGGTCGATAAAGGTACTGATTATTGCAAAATCGGGTAATGGGTTTTGGGCCTTAGAGACTCTGATATCAGAGAGAAAATACAACGCTTGTCATATATCTAATTGCCTTTACATAGATGTCTTGTCATTAAAGGCCGGAAGATATTCCTTGTGACAGATTGTATGGCGTTTTCCCTGCAGTTTGTGTTGACAGTGTTTAAAGGATGTTCAGGACTATTTCTAGTACTTATATATAAGTATCAAACTCAAAGTTATCATAAGACGTTGAATATTGGTTTTAGACTTCAGTAGAAATCTCATTCAGTCAGGCCCTGTCGATTAACTTGAGGTTCGTATATCATGAATTCGAAAAGAATTTATTTCAACACAGGCCTTTAAATCTGACTTTCACTCTGAAAAGTTGAATTTGCTTCCTGTCTTTATATCTTTACATTGATGCACGGTTCACATCCCTGTTGGTTATTGACAGTACAGATTCGGTATATACGAGTCATAGCTTCGTCTAGGAAATACACTTAGTTGTGACTCTGTTCAAACTCCCTTACATTACAGCACCAACCTTGTCCTGCACTGATGAGGCTCCCGTGGAAATAATTAGTGCTTAAAGTCGTTTGTGCATACAAAACATGCGGCAAAAAGTTAGCTAGTCCTTCAAGCGTTTCAAAGTGTATAATGCATTATGTTCTTGATTATATCGATGGCGAGTTTCTCGCCAGTGCTGAATTCATGCGCCATGTCGATCCTATAAGGTTGATGATTATCATCAAATAGCGTCATTATGATTCACCAATGCAATGCTGGAGAAAAGGGTCACCAGACTTCCCCACACCATCCCGACCAAGGAACATAACCCTGGAGGTGCCACGGGGCCCTTAAAGGGTCGTTAAAGAGCTGCAGTACAGGGGGCACAAGCAGAGCAAACAAAGAATCAGGAGCCAGAACCCCATCCATAACTCACTGGAGGACCTGAGGAGGAGATGGGGGGGAGATGGGGTGTGGAGGGACGGGTGCAGAGACGTGAAGGGGTGAATCTGTTTGAGGAAGCCATGTGAGTTATGACGGTCACCAGGGGTGGGTGCTGAGAGGAGATAGGCGAGCAAGGAGCTGGAGGAAGCTAGAGGTAAAGGAAAGGTAGAGAACAAAGCAAAGTGGGGGGGGGGGGATTTAAGGAAGAGGACGGGGCAGGAAGAAAAAGAGAGGAGCTGGAGAGACTTGGACGACTTGAAGGTGCATTGGTGTATGGTGCAATCGGAGGGCAAACTTCCAAGTCATGGTGAAGGGATAAGAAGGATGCCACAACGAGACACATGTCGACGAGTTACCGAAAGAAGCTACGGGGATAGTAGTTGGAAGACATGGAAGGAATGGAGGGGAGAGGGAAGATGGAGAGGGGAGGGAAGACATTTGAGGAGGCTTTATAGGACTGGCTGGGGAGGGGGTAGTTATAAAAACGTTAAAGTTACATGGATCATCTACCCTGATCATCTACCCTGACCACTTGTTTGGGAAGAGAGTATATTATGTAGTTTGGGATAATTGAATAAGATGAGTTAAGTAGTAGGTGGTACAGCAGAGCACAAATGGCCATATATAAGCTATAATATGTCATATAAGACAAGATGTAGAAAATTGCTTGTGACTGTGGGAGACTAGGTGACAAATCCACCAAGATGAAATTAACCTGCATGCATCCGAAATATACATTGAGTTCTATAAGACTTTCACACACGCCCATGCCTCTTAGTGGATTTGGACCTTTAGATATTTGTGATATTAGTAAGGTAGAAAGCAGCACATGCCGTGTCTACACGCCAAGACTGATAGCCTACACCGAGTGTTCCAGTTCTGTGGGGAGAGGGAGGGAGGGGAGCATGACGGCGGATCAGGCTCAGGGACAACTAAGAGCCCCCAATCCTGCCACCGTCTGCCCCGTGCACCGATCAGCCAGCCACAAATCGCCTCCTGAAGACTGCCGGCTTGGGCGATAATCCGCAGGCACACATTAGGCCAAATGACGGCAGCTATAAGTCACTGACACCGCCGACAGGGGAGGAGGGGGCTTGGGAGGAGGCTCGGCGGGACCCCGGCGCAGGGCGCCCAGTGACACCCCAGCAGCCCCCGACCTGGGGCCCCAATACTCCACCCTAACACCCCCAAACCCCTGTCTGTCCCCCTTAACGCCCTGCTGCCATCTGCCCAGCCCCAGTCCCAGGGGGGACCCGCCCCATGCAGAAACCGCTATTGTCTCTGCTGCTATAGACTCTTTTTTTTTTCTTTTTTTTCCTTTTAGGGTGATAAACGTTTATCTCGCAATACAGTCTCATGGGAATAGGGTCGTTTACAGGATGGTGGGGTTAACAACATTAAATTATACTCTGCAGATAAGTCGAGATGCTGATCTAACTTCAGTTGATGAACTTTGCTTCAACAATTAGGAAGCGATAGTGTGGTATGTATATCCATTTATAGTACGCACCCAGGCGTTGGGAGATGTTCCTGCTATTTTTCATAGGCATACACAATAGTCTCGTGGGACTTATTTCAATAGTCTTTTCATTCGCATTCTGTGCTAATATTTGTAAAATCTACGATTGTGCATAGGCCAAGGCTTATACAAAGGTAATACAGTACTTACAGACTCATAGAAGTCACCTTGTAATTGGGGGACATCCTGTTATACTAAATACAAACCTACAGTAGGCACCTGGTACCGGGGGGACATTCTGCTATACTACTTACACACCTACAGTAGGCACCTGGTATTGGGGGACATTCTTCTATACTACTTACACACCTACAATAGGCACCTGGTATTGGGGGATATTCCGCTATACTACTTACACACCTACAGTAGGCACCTGGTATTGGGGGACATTATTCTATACTACTTACACACCTACAGTAGGCACCTGGTATTGGGGACATTCTGCTATACTACTTACACACCTACAGTAGGTACCTGGTATTGGGGACATTCTGCTATACTACTTACACACCTACAGTAGGCACCTGGTATTGGGGGGCCATTATTCTATACTACTTACACACCTACAGTAGGCACCTGGTATTGGGGGACATTCTTCTATACTACTTACACACCTACAGTAGGCACCTGGTATTGGGGACATTCCGCTATACTACTTACACACCTACAGTAGGCACCTGGTATTGGGGACATTCCACTATACTACTTACACACCTACAGTATGCACCTGGTATTGGGGGACATTCCGCTATACTACTTACACACCTACAGTATGCACCTGGTATTGGGGGACATTCTTCTATACTACTTACACACCTACAGTAGGCACCTGGTACTGGGGGACATTCTGCTATACTACTTACACACCTACCTACAGTATGCACCTGGTACTTGGGGATATTCTTCTATACTACTTACACACCTACAGTATGCACCTGGTACTGGGGACATTCTTCTATACTACTTACACACCTACAGTATGCACCTGGTACTGGGGGACATTCTTCTATACTACTTACACACCTACAGTAGGCACCTGGTACTGGGGGACATTCTGCTATACTACTTACACATCTACAGTATGCACCTGGTATTGGGAGACATTCTTCTATACTACTTACACACCTACAGTATGCACCTGGTACTGGGGGACATTCTTCTATACTACTTACACACCTACAGTAGGCACCTGGTATTGGGGGCCATTATTCTATACTACTTACACACCTACAGTAGGCACCTGGTATTGGGGGACATTCTGCTATACTACTTACACACCTACAGTAGGCACCTGGTATTGGGGACATTCTGCTATACTACTTACACACCTACAGTAGGCACCTGGTATTGGGGACATTCTGCTATACTACTTACACACCTACAGTAGGCACCCGGTATTGGGGACATTCTTCTATACTACTTACACAGCGTGTCAAGGTAAGTAGTACTTACCTTGACACACTGCAACTACATATTCAGAACCCTCTCCTATATCATAATTACAAAACTCAGTGTTTTCAGTACTCTTGTCTGGTATGTCATTTTGTCATTGTAATTCTTATTCAACATTAGACATTTATGAGAGAAGAAAACAATCATTTTGCAGCATTCAAGTAAGGAAAACAAGATATATGGAGGTTTACGGTACTACTTCGAAAGGAAAAAGTTGTTAATCCATCTCTTTAACATCAAAGTACCTTCTGCCATAATACCTATTTACAGACGAGAAAATGATATCCATATCTGTCTTGTAAAGGTATTACATTGTACCTTTTGTATGCCTCCTTCAATTTTCACTATTTGGAGAGGGAGTCCTGGGAAAGAGTTATTTTTCCTTCCCTCTTCATGTTGATCCCAATTTCCATTCATGTCTTGCAAATATTAAAGCGCTGATTATTAGTTTTGATAATTCTCCCATCTTGAGTTACCGCTAATGAATGTATGAGATATTTCTATAACCAGTACAAGAAGTGACTCGAAACGTGCAAATCTAACACAGAACAAAAGTACTAATGGGAAAACAAAAACAATCAAAACTGGTTTTCTCTAAATTCTGTCAGTTAACCTAAACCCTGCGGATAATGACAACGTTGTCCGTGTAGTGAACAAAGGAGAGGCTAATAAGAAAAGAAAACTTCTTGTCTGAAGTAAATATTAGAACAACACATTGCCCATTAATTGATATTTGTATTGTTAGTCCTCAACTCTTTGCTCTTCTTCTACCTATCTCTTCCCCTACCCGCGCTCCTTGGTCCCAGGTGGCTGCGTTCGTCAAAGACGCTCAAGCCAGAGGACATTTATCAGTTATTTCTATTTGCGCGGGAAAGTTTGTCAGTGAAAACATAAAACCATTGTGGAAGCTGAGGGCAGGGCAAGGATAAAAAATGGGGGTGGGCCATACTAAAAGTCACACCTGAGGCACATTAGGATGAAAAACATCTGTATTGTCATTGTTATGTGCATCAAAACAAATGCTCATGCATGTACTCCAGTGAATTTATTGATCGGGCATATATACCCATCAGTATAAATTATGTCTGTCTTAACATTACCACGCGTTTGTCATTTTCTTCTTCAGAACTTTGTCACCATTATTCTAAAACAACAGGACTAAATATCTATATATGTGTTGGTATTGAATGAAAACAAATCAAGTTCAAATCTGTGGGAACTGGTATTAGTATTCATTTCCATATGTCCGGCTAGGATTACAGTTGACAGCTCCATCTTATTTCTAGACAGTTCAAGTTCAGTATCACTAAAATACTATGTAAAATTAGAATGACGTTTATTGTGTGCACATATCCATAGCACATGCCCAGAACAAAGCCACTTATAGCATACAATTAACGACCAGTTTCTTTGATGTTTTAGAGGCCGACTTAGTCCATGTTTTAATCAAAAGAAGAGACGCAGTGCGTGGAATGGGAATTCATTAGAGTTGACCCCACGTTTTCACTCAATATCGGGAGCGGCACCGAACAGCACCCGCGTCACGTAGAAGTTGGGTATTTTTTCACAGTCTCCTCCTTTTTTGGTAATGGTTTCCCTTCTCATATTTTCCCTTTTGGTCTTGGCAGCTTTTTTGGTTGGGGTAATTTCCAAGGTCACTGGTGAAAAAAAAATGTGGGATCTACCGCTCGTTCAGACACGATAACGAGGGTTTAGTTTGTCTTTTCGATTCAAAGAGAAACTTTTGGTCCCACTACAGGGAAGAGAGACCTCGCAGCCCCCTCCCCCAAAACCTACCCCAATCAAAGATGGGCAGAACAAGGGTTGTCCCCTTATCTCTGTCCAACCAAGCAGGGTGTAGTGATGTCCCCAGATAAGGCCAATCAGTGTAGTGCCAAGGGGGTCAGCGTCGCTACCTTTGAATTAGGTCACCCGATGAAGACTGCCAAACCGTGATAAAGTCAAAGGTCACACCTCATTTGCATACGTATGCAAATTAGGCCGCGCCTGTCGCTGAAAATCCCGCGAAAAGGGATTAGCGGGAAATTAAGGGAAGTGGCGGAAGTGAACCTGGCCAGGGCACGCTCCACTGGCCGAGGTCACGTGACCAGATGGTCCTGTAAACATAATGGTGTAAGGGATTTTAACTTCAAGATTCAACTTCAATATCTGCTTTTACTAGGTTTTTAAAAAGCTCAAGATTTAAATAGAGTACTCGGATTCTACTTTGCTTTCAATTTAACAAGTACATGTACATGACTCTGTAATTAGTCACCAACTATAGGCACAGTGGCGAATTTAGAGGTGGGAGCACGCAAGCGCGCCACCTTTTACCTGTATTTAAGAGATAAATTTGCCTCATTTAATGTAGCCAAAATAATAGAGGTTAAGTATTATATAGGAGTGGGCCCTGTCCTTTTCAGAATTCTGGATCCAACACTGATAAGGGTCTATCATATAGGTTAGGATATATCTCCAAGCTTTCTACTGAGGCTAACCTTTAATTCTTCAGAATCACATTTGAGAGAAGGCAGGGGAGAATGGCAGAAAATGCCGTGACATGATGGAGCCTCAGGGTTTTCACCGTACCATATGGAGGTAATATGAAGACTCTTGTAAATCAGGCCATTGCAGTTTTGAAGTCAAATGAGGTCAGGGGTTGACTGTTCAGGGAAGGGTGGGGGGGGTGAAAGGAGAGGAGAGGGTGGGACTAGAGGGCGGGGGGGGGGTCATAGATTGTCCACTACGAAATAAAAGCTTGCCTATTGTTTGTCCTTGGTGGAGGCATGCTTCCTCATTACCATCCCCTCCCTCCCTCAGCTGTCCACGATCCAACACGGGATGGAGGGGAAGGTTTGGGACGTCTACCAATATTTTTTAAAGCCCCCTGAAGGGGTGAGCACAGAACGTTGAATTAATGTTCACAACTGATTGGTCAAAATTGAGCAACCTATTCTAAAAATTGATTTAACGTCCTAGGCCAGTGTTAGTTTCCAGTACATCCACTGCTATTACACTTACAGTCCGGTCTCTTCAAATAGTAAAATCTATACATGTGTAGACCTAACATGATAGAGGGCTGACATCTCTAGGTAGATGTTTAAGAGATTAGGGAGTTTAAGATATGGACGTGTACTGGTACTGCAATGTGTAACGTCATAGGTCACGTGGGGGGTATTCCCATCTACAAGTATATAACTTCTAGGCTTAAAGTTTTGGACTTGTAAACCCCTCTCTACAAGTACTTCTAGGTATATTGCAATTATATTCTACTTATATCTAACCTAAAAGAAAATCACTGAAGACACATGGTTGGCAGGTGTATATGCAGCATTGGGAGTTATTGATTGGTGGTACACTAACTATATCACACTATAATCAATCCATCAGTGAACCACAACATACACTGAGTGCTGACCCTTTACTTCAGCATAAACAGGGACCATATATAGAATGATTTCTTAAGAGAGTTTAAGATTTAGGAACGTCTACTTGTAGGTGTACAGCAGGGGCTAGAACTACAGGTTGCAGTACACGTACAGGTAAAGTGGTTAAGAAATCATTCTATATATGGTCGCTGTATATGCTGAAGCACTCAGTGTATGTTGTGGTTCATTGATGGATTGATTATAGTGTGATATATTTAGTGTACCACCAATTAATATTGAACAAGTAATCAATGGATAATTCATGACGAGTGTGTGTTAGTGAAGGATAATTACAAGAGGGCGTAGCCCGAGTGTAATTAGCCTTTGCTAACACACACAAGTCATGAATTATCCATTGACTACTTATTTTATTCCACGAAACCAATAGATAATCAATAGAATACCAATAAATTCAAGTCCAGCAGCCGACAGCTACAGCGCCCGTTTCGGCTTGGCTTGCATTGAATGCGTCTCGCGGTTATGGCAGCGGCACATGGCAAAAAATAGTGTTTGTACACCTCGGCACCCGGCTAGGCTTGGCTTTGCCTTTGTTTGAATGCGTCTTGCGGTTATGGCAGCGGCACACGGCAAAAAATAGTGTTTGTACACGACCGGTACACACACCTCGGCGCCCAGCTGGCAGCGGGCACACGGCGAAAAAAAAGATGCGCCCGGACCGGGACTCGTCCCGCCTACCTCCAACGGCTGAGCACAATGCGCTAACCACTAGACCACCGGGCCGCACTCCTCAGCTTGCAGCCGTCGCCGTTAACAGGACAGTAGGGAACAAAAATATACGCCCGGGCCGGGACTGGTCCTGCCTACCTCTACAATCTAACCAAGCAAACACTGATCGTTTCTCGCCAGTCCCTGTGGTGCAATGCATAGGGAGTTGAATTTGGGATGTGAGACTGCTGGTTCGACCCCTGCCCTGGCACTGAAAAATTTCGTAGGTTTTAACATGTAACATATGGCATGTAAGGACATGTAAGGTGTGCCCATAAAGATGGTCTCAGCTTTGGGAATACTTGGTCCCGCGGACGGGAATGTTGGGCCAATCTCAAAAATCCTTTACATAAATCTGTCTCCAGCTTGTCCCAAGCCTTTTCCTCTCAACTCAGTTTGTCTCAACCTTTTCTTCCCTAGAGTTGGGAAATGTTCTCCAAGTTGAGACAAAGTGTGACGTCATCACTTTGTGGGTAGGGAAATCCCAAGTTACGTCATATGGGTCAGGGGGTTCCCCGGGTTTTTGTCTCAACTTTGTCTCAACTTCTTCGCGGTAAACTTGCACCACGCGATCGAAACAAACTCTTCTGAAGGTAAGATTTGTACATTCTATGTTATGTATGCCTATGTATACGATCAAAATGTTACCAAGGAACATTCTTAGTCACTTTGCATGAGGAGAATTTCCACTGATTAAGTTTTATCCACGAATAATGAAACTCATTTTGGGCGATAATAGGGGTATCGCGGGGGTAAGGAGTTGGGAAGTTTGTCTTAACTTACCTGTTTGTTTCAACTTTCCTTATTTCCTATATATTTCATGACGAATAAAACATTTCATTAAATTATTTTTGTTGTTCTTGTTTAATTACAGAGTATGTCAACAAAATGCTGTGGGACACAGTGGAGTGACAAACAAGCGAAGGGAAAGGCAGGGAAATATGCCACAGAGGTAAAAGGAAAGGTAAGCAACAACTGCATAAAATACAGAAATAATTTTAATAAACATTCTAAGTATGTACACCTTCACACATACATCTAAATTAACAACTACTTTCACTCAGTAGTGAGAAATAAGTAAACAATTATCATAAAGTCTATATACAAATGTTCTGAGACGTTTCGATGTTACAGTTCCTGGCACTGCATCGTTCCTGCAACAAGAACCATTGATGATGAGGATTATCTGGACAGCACGGAGCAATCCATGATGGACTACATCGGGGTGGAGGGTGTGTGAGGTATGTGTGCTCCAAAATAAAAAATAATTCTTGAATAATATTTGTCTCAAACTTGATATAAAATACTGAGTGCACTATATGACACAAAAGTCTAAAAATAAGTCGCTAAAAAGGCACTTCATGCTAGAATCATCTGATATTTTTCCCAACTTACTTTCAGGGATACGTAAGTGCGTGGGTGTACCACTTCGGCCAAAAGTAGTAATGTCCACCCAGCAGAGAGAAATGGAGGAAGAATCTAATGCTGTATGGGACTACAAGCAAAGACCATGCCAAATTACAAGACCGATCTCCCAACCCGGTGTATCCAGTGCACAACAACTAAGAAAGGAAAAGGCAAAAGCTCTAAAAAGTAGCTCAACATGTTTACATCAGCACCTTGTATAATTTACAATAAAACCTTTGCCTGCTTTAAACAACATGTGTCCTTACTTTCTGTTAACATAAGGATAATCAATCGGAGTCCGGCTCCTGGGGAGGTAGATCAGAGTCGTCAGCTGCTGGCCGAACCTCCTCCTGTACACGTCGACACGTGAAATTCTCCTCAACATAGTGGTCACGATGGTCAATCGGATCAGGCTCATCCTGATTGTGGTCCCAAGGACCACAGGGAGCTGGCTGCACGGCCCAGAACCGGTCCTGCCCATCATCATGGCTGTCGCGATGGGGGACTCTTTCTTTCACCGCCAGGTTATGGAGGCATGCGCAGGTGGTAATCACCTTCCATGCTCTCTCCAGGGCCAGATACAGGTATCCTCCGCTCGCATTGAGACACCTACAGTGGTAGAAAATAAATTTCTCCTAACTTACATAAAAAGTGTACCTATGCAATGAGGGCAAACGTATGAAAAGTTATTTCCCCAAGTTAGTGGCAGGGTAAATATTTGAGACATATCCATAATTTGAAAAGATAAGTGGTTGAAGGCCCGCCTCATGCGTCCTACAGGGCGATCATACGGGGCTAACATATAGTCCCTTAAAGTGTACTTGCATAAGACATAAGTTGAGAACACATTTAAAGTAAACTACTAAAATCAGAGAATATTTTAACATTTTGGCTAAATAGAAGTAATGAAAGCAAAATATCCATCATTTGAGGAAATCCTTTGAGGAAGGAAGTAGGTACTGAGAGATGTAAACCACAACATACCCGGAATCACCAAGGAGAAAGAAATGTCCCCAATCGCCCGCCTCAGCCTCCTCAAACAGCGGACTTGAGGCAAAGGAATACTGGTCGTTGGCAGATCCTGCAAACAATGCGTTGATATGTGTGTAATGGTTCGAATCAATGTCTTGACTAGTTCGAAGTGAAGACCAGACAAGGGCTCTCGGGTTAGTGCAACTGGCACGTATTTATTACGGTATATGTTTTACATCTACCTCGAAGTATACTGCTTAGCTGTAGTGTAAGCTCAGGTAAAAGTGGTCTGACTCCGTTGGCAGCTAGAGCCAGACTAACACCTTCCCCGGCCCCAGGTAGGAGCTGGGACGAGGCGAACAGTGCTGCCACCACCCCGCAGAGACCAGGGGTCGAGGAGACCTCTAGTGACTACCGGTGATGGGCGCACCGCTCGAAACGCCCTCTCAAGGGAGACGCTCACACTATATCACGATCTACGAGCCCCTACACTACCCCCACCAGAATAAGGAAAGGGGTGTGCAAAATAACATATTTTAACAGTGTGACAACTTCGTTATTCTAAAAAATAAGGGCTCGAAGTAATAGACGAGAGTTCGAAGTAGAACGTGATATGTTATTTGTGTGACGTCTTAATAGTAGGAGTCGACCACATATAAATATTTTAGTTATAGTAAACATATACATACACTATGAAACAGGATTAAAGAGAAATATTGGTCGAAACAAGTTCGGAAGAACATGTTCAAGTCCGTACATAGAGTATTTAAATGTATGTTAAATAAGGATACACCATGTTTGTAATTATATGTGATACTAAGTTACATAACCCGAAAAGAAAATTTTCGCTGTTCACGTATGAACACTATGTAATAGTTTTTTTATGCACAGTTCACAATAACTGTGGGTTTTTTTATAATTATACAAATATATATATATATATATATATATCTATACCACTACTAACCTCGAAGTATGAACACAATTGGTGTGTACCTGAGAAATATTAATAGCATTACGGTAACAGATCTCGTAGGTTTATAGCACCAATTATTCTGTTTTACTGTTAATAAATAGACACATTTTTATAAAATCGATCCTAGTGGATGACGTTAGGATCGAAATTTTAAGACAGGAACAATTTTATGAGTAAGGTGAGAGGACTAGTGGTTAACTATATAATATACGATATGACTTTATAGCAGCCCACCGGTGTAGTGGGTCTGCTGTACAATAAAAATTAACTTCGGGGTGTGTTCGGGGTTGTCCACTGTTTTTCTGCAGATCCATTCGGCGAATGATGGACTTGGCGGTGGCAAGCCGTGTCGCTGTGTGGTGTGCCCTGATCAAGATGGGAAGATGTAGATACGTCCATTGGGTTCTGTGGGTCTGCATCCGTCCGGACATCCCTCGGGGTTGGGGCACAGTTCCGGTGTTCGAGGATCCCATATAAAAGACAGGGTCGGCACCTGTAGTTACTTACATCGAGGTTCACAAGTCTGTCTCCATCACCGTCTCTCCGGAGTTGGTTTCCGGATCGGAGTCCAGACTTATCAGGTTATGGGCCACTGGGGGTTGGGCAGGGGTTGTGGCTGCAGTGGTCGCCTCGGGGATAGGGGCTAGAGTATCAGTTTGTCTAGCCGGGGTGGCAATTGGGGTAGCGGTAGCGGCTTCAGACTCCCTCCCGGGTCTGGTTGGTGGTGCACCTGCGCTGGCGGAGGCTCTCGGAGTGGGCATACTCGTGAATCCAAAGGACTCGATGTCCGCCTCAAGCTGTCTAGCCTCCTGCAGCTTGGCCTGGAGCTTTTCGAACGCACTCTCGGCAGTGCCGTCCCAATCCTTCATGAAACAGCCGAACACTGCCATGAATCGGACATCCTGGTGGTCGTATTGGCTCCTCAGCTCCTGAAGCTGCGACTCGTATTTTAGCTTCATGGCCTTGGCCTCATTTTCGCGTTGAAGCATGTCCTGCGAGATTCGGGCTATTCTTCGCTGCTGAATCTAGTGCAGACATTCAAATACGCCTTCCGTAACACCCCGAAGGTAGCCGGTGGCCTGGCTGATGTGTCTTTCCTGCCACGCCTGGAAGACGTCGGCTTGGATATCACAGGATTCCTGTGTCCGGTTTCTGATGTAATCATCGGGGTCCTCCAGTTCGAAGTTAGATTTCACCAAATGTAATACATTGGTGGTCTTCATGTTTCTTACTGGAGGAGTCAGCACAGGGGTCGTGTGGGTGTCAGAGCCACTCTCGTAGGTGGAGCTTGAGGTGGCAGTGGCGCTCGGGGATGGGGTGGCGGTGCTGGTCCGTCGAGACGACCCAACTACCGCCCCACTCTCATTGATGGTCAGGCCTCGTCCCCTACCAACCTCGGGGAGAGGTTGACTAGGGTCTTTCATTACCAGTTCTCTTCCGGGTCGTTTCGGGTCCACAGGTCGGACCCGTCCGCGAGAAGAGGTGGTGGCAGGAGCAGCTGGGGGACCCATTGGCTTCGGTTTCCCTGAAGGCAATAAGGTCTGGGACTCGGGGCCTGGTTTCTGGGTTTCAAACAGAGCGGGGAACTCATCTGGTTCGTCTGATTGTGCCTTGAGTCTAGCGAGCAAGGCGTCCTCCTCCGGGGTGCCCTGGTATCGTGGGGTAGACTCAGAGTGTCCCATCAACCAGTCGGAATGCGAGAGGGTGGTCCGCCCCTCGAACCAGGTCTGGTGGTTGCCAGTCGAGGTCCCCACTACAGGTCTGTAAGCACTCGAGCTCAAGGGGTGAGACGTGCTCCAGGCTCGTGGGGTCTCGGGATGTAGCACCCGCGATCGTGCTAGGATCGGGGGACCTCTTCTTGTGCTCAGGGGTTGGAGCTGGAGACTGTGACTCCGAACCTCGGCCGCTTGGCGTCCCGAGTTCGAGGGTCACCACCAGGGTGTGGTCGGGGTTTTCCATGACGGTCGACCGCGTCAGGGTCTCTCCTCTGGACTTTGACTTGCCAGTGCATTTCTGCAGACATGTCAAACCGGTGTGAACGCACGTTCTTGAGGAAGTAGGCGTCCTGCTTCCCCTCGACCGTGTGACAAAGGTGGTCAGTCCTCATGGTAATGGTCAGTCTCTCCTCAGAGGTCATTTGGTCCCACTTCGACATAAGTCGCTCATGGAGTTTCAGGGCCTTGAGTCGGGCGTCGCTGGCTTTGAGGCCATGAACCTGAGCCAAGTGCTCGGCCATGTGCCCCCGCCTCGTGGTTCTCAGCCCTTGGCATTTCTTGTTCTCATTCTT
Source organism: Acholoe squamosa (assembly GCA_949317995.1). Lineage (NCBI taxonomy): Eukaryota > Metazoa > Annelida > Polychaeta > Phyllodocida > Polynoidae > Acholoe > Acholoe squamosa. The sequence goes on from OX439042.1 coordinate 16,124,503, forward strand.
CTCATTGGAGCACCGATACACCGGAGCGTGGTGCATGTGATGCTCCACAAGGTCTCTGAAGAATGAGTCCTTGGATGGCCAGACTCTCTCTGTCCCTGCGGCGTAAACGCAGATCTCGAACGGGCAAGTTGGGTTAGAAGATGTCCAATTCGAAGCAGCATACTGCAACTTTGTCCGGTGCTCGAAGCCATAGTAAGACTTGGGGGTCTTAACTGTGTCTCCGAGCGAGGCTACCCACACGCGATAGAATTTCGCGGGGCCGGAGTCCTTCTTCAGGATTTTCATCCATTCCTCGTCGTCACTCTCGCCGTCGCGATTGGTGGCTTGAGGAATCGAATAGCTGTCAGTATAACGCTGACAGTCCATGAAGCACTTCGGGGTGTAGTCAGGGAATCCGGTTCGGGCATTGACCCACTTGTTCAGGCTAGACTCGTCAGGGGCGTCTTTCAGCGGCTCCTCTAACGAGTCAATATTTTCCAGCAGTTGCCGGCTCATTTCGGCAACCTGCTGGTCGCGGTCTCCATTGCCTTCTTCCTGAACCTCTTCCTCCTCGACCGCAGTGCTACTGACGGGCTTGGGGGCATAGTAAGACTTGGGGGATTTTGCTGGCTACGTCCCCGTCGCGAGCGGTCTCGTTCGTCATTCTTTGCTCTTCCTTTTCAAGCTCGGGGTCTGCTAGCAAGGCATTCCGGACAGGAGAGTTCTTTTGCGAATCAGACATGAACGCATAGGTGCGTTCTCGGGGTGGTCCTTGTAGAAGGAGGACTTCGCGGGAGTGGATGCTGGGCAGACGCTCCTCGAACCCGACTAGGCCATACAGCAGCGGGTATGCTGTCTGTGACCTAATTCCGTCATCCTCGCAGATGGCGTCAACAACGGCAACTAAGCCATCGCTGATGCACATCGCTTCGGCAAGTCCGAAGTAGTTCTCGAACCAAATGTCTGAAACGTCAGTGACTCCTGTGTCGGTACATCCATGGCAGATCCTAGATTGTAAATCGTAGGGTATCAGCCGTGGCGGTTCGCCTTTAAGGCCCAGGTACTTCGGTGGGCAGTATCGATTTTTACCTGTGGCCGTCCGGATGAATCCCTTGGTCACATTCACGTACCCGATGGCTGGTGGTCGGTCGGTGAAAGTCACGGGGACTTCGACGATGACTGAAGGAGTGGTTCCCTCAGTCGTACTCGGGCGTGGTGTTCTCGGGGCGATCAGTTCAGCACCTCTTGGGATGCTCAGGGTGTCTGGAGTCGAATCGGGGAGAGACGGCTCCATTTCGGTGGTGTCCATTAGTTCAACTACTGAACTTCGGGGTGCCTCATCTTGGGCTCGAAGTGGAGTCGGGTGTCCATCGGGGTTGGCCGTTACGGTCGCCATCACCTCCGAGTGAGCCATATTTCGGGCTCAGACGGGTCAGGGGATTGTCCTCCTTCATTCAAGAACAGAAGGAGTCAATAGTATTTCGCTGGGAGGAACTTTGTCACTATAAGTGGCAGAGAAAACAGTGGCACGTCTTACCTCAGAAAGACGGTTCGCGTGCTGTGAGCGATATTGGAGGCACAACAAGCGATGTGGAACCAATGTGCATGCGCCACTCCGGCGTTCCGCTCTCTAGCGCCCCCCTTCCCGCTCGTGGCAGGCGTCCGTACTAACCTGGATAGCCAGGGGTCGGGGTTAGTTTTCTCCATAGGCCGTTGGTGGAATTACCCCCTTCGCTATCCATATCAACGGCAGAATAACATGTAGCATCATGCGTACACGTCAGCCAAGCTGTCTGCCACCCGCAGGAACCATAAATATCAACACACAGACTTATTCATGCGGCCTGTAGCCAGACTCATAAGCATAACTGTGCTTTCAGATATAATTCGGGTGACCATGTGAGGTCCGTCCCAGCTCGAGATCAACTTCTTGCACCTTAAAGTTTCATGCATCCTAAACACTCGGTCACCCACACTGAACTGTCGTGGCTTTAGGTGGGTATCATACCCAACTTTTTGCCAATTCGCGTTCTTTAACAGCTCATTTCGAACTACTTCATAATCTCTCTTAAATTGGTCTCGTAGAGATTCTACAAACATTACAGTACATGGGGCTTCGGGGCTTACCCCTATAACACCATATACGAGATCGGCGGGCATTATAATATCCTCCCCAAATACTAATAAATTGGGGGAGCAGTTTGTTGCGGCATGCACAGTGCTATTATAAGCGTGTACCACGAAGTCACATTGCTTGTCCCAGTCGTCTTGGCAAGAATTTACCAAGAGTTTAAGGACTTGTATCAATGTTTGATTGAATCTTTCTACTTGACCATCAGACTGTGGTCTGTATGGATTAGTTCGAGTTTTACAAATGGCCAGGTAGTGGCACATTTCTTGCCATAGGTTGGACTCGAATTCTCGCCCTTGATCACTGTGCATCATTAATGGTGCACCTAAGTGTAGAACCCATCCTTTCACGAAGGCACTAGCGCAGGTGGCTGCCTTGTGGTCAGGTAAAGGATATACTCGAGTGTATTTGGTATAGTAGTCAGTTACTACCATCATACAAGTGTTGCCCCGGGTGTGGGTTCGATTCCGCTGATGATATCAATGGCTACTCGGGCAAATCAAACACCGAATAGCTCTTGCACCAGAGGCATTTTTCCCATTCCAGGACTGGGCTTATTCTTGCCGCATTTGGGGCAAGTCATTACCCATCTTATGATGTCATTGTGCATCCTGGCCAGTAGTATCTCCTGGCTAGGCGTTCTAACATCCTCTTCTTCCCGAAGTGTCCGCTTGTTTTATGCCCGTGGCAATAAAACATAATATCTTGTCTTAGTGACATAGGAATCACTATCTGTAGGACCTTGTCCTTAGTTGGACAGGTTTTCCATCGACACAGTAAACCGTCTCGAATCTCTAGCTCGGTTCATTAGGCTAGAAATTTACTGGTTTCTCTGTCTTCGAGGGACAATGCCGGCCGTTCGGGCTTGGCATTCTTGTTCAGGTAAGAAACCACTCTCTTGATAGCGGGATCATTTTGTTGGAAATGTTGGATGGTTTCTTCCGGCCATTCTATAACATTTTCCATACTGGCGCTAGGTAACAGCGTCGACTGTCTAGTTCGAACCGTTGCAACTACCGCGTTGTGAGCCCCACAATCATCACAATCGATTTTCTGGCACTTCCTAAAAGGCCTCCGGGAAAGGGCGTCCGCATTGATATGCTTCGAACCCGGCCTATGTTGGATCTGGCTATGCTCCAACCCAAACTCTGACAAGTGTGCCAGCCAACGGCCAATCATTCCTTCGGCGTCCTTAAAATTAAGTAGCCATCTCAGGGACGAGTGGTCAGTTCGAAGAGTGAAGTCAGTACCCCATAGGAAATGTTGAAACTTTTTGGTATACACCACCACAGCCAGCAACTCACGTTTGGTGGTGCAATAGTTTCGTTGTGCCCTATTCAAAGTGTTACTAGCAAAGGCCTGGACCTGCGACAGGGCTGCACCATTGCTAGCGTCTGTGTCCAGTATGAAATGGTCATCCGCAGTTGGATATTTCAATACTGGCGTGTTAGCAAACAAGTGTTTATTTGCTCGAAGGCTACATCCTGTTCATCTCCCCAGGGAAAACGTTCCTTTGCTCGACCTGGGGTCCAATGCGCTAGTATTTGTAAGGGGTAACTTACTTTGGAATAATTCGGGAGGAAGTCTAGATAGTATGAACAGAAGCCCAGGAAGGATCTTACTTCCTTCGCACATAGGGGTTTCTGCCATTCGGACACTGTCCAGAGTTTTTCAGGGTCGGCTTTTACGCCGTCAGGAGTTATTATGCGACCAAGATATGTAATAGATGATTTAAATAAATTACATTTCTTAGCTTTTAATTTCAGACCATTTGCTAGGATTCTCTTCAAGACTAACTCGAGGTTGCTCATGCAATCCTCGTAAGTCTTTCCAAACACTATAACATCATCGAGGTACACCAAACAACTCTTCCAGAGAAGGTAGCTTAGCATTTCCTCCATCATAGTTTCGAAAGTGGCCGGTGCATTACACAGCCCAAAAAAGTAAAACATTGTATTGGAACAGGCCCATATTGCTCGAGAAAGCTGTTTTCTCCATATCCTTAGGGTCCATCCCGATCTGCCAATACCCGGACTGAAGGTCAAGGGTACAGAAGTATTTATTTCCCCCTAAGGAGTCTAAAGTCTCATCTATCCTTGGTAAGGGATAGGAGTTTTTCTTTGTTAAGCTGTTCAGCTTCCTATAGTCGATGTAAAATCGAATAGAACCATCCTTCTTCGTGGTCATGCACACTGGGCTGGACCAAGGGCTCGTGCTCGGCACTATAACCCCTTTTTCCAGCTGTTCGAGAATTTGTTTCTCTGCCTCCACTTTCTTTTTAAGTGGTAATCTCCTATATGGTATTTTAAATGGCTTCGAATCACCGGTGTCAATCGTGTGCAGTACCTTGCTAGTGCGACCTACCGAGCCCCCAGGCTTCCCGAAGGCATCGTTGAAGGTAGCAAGCAGGGCTCGAAGTCTCTCTTTCTCTGAATTCTTCCTCAAGGAAGAGTCATCAACCAACTTTCTTAAGTCATCTGGTAGTCCCCAAGCTGCATCCTCGGGTAAATCAGTTCGAAATCGAGCTTCCGAGATGTGTTCTATCAGGAACATATCACCAATCTTCTCGTTCTTCCTCAGATACACAGGTTTCAGTCCTCTGTTCATGATAGGGACTACTGTCCACGATCCACTTCCCACCAGAGTGTCAACGGAATCTAGCTGTAAGCTAGATAATACTTCAAAATTAGGTTCGAAGACAGCGTCCGAACCTCGAAAAGCATGGTTCGAGGAACACAAAACATCACAAGTCATTCCAGATGGAATTTTCAGTCTGTACCACGGTGGCTACCGAGGATACATGTCTCAATATGCAAGGGATCTCGCAATTGTAGGGTTCCCTGATTTTCAACATCCCGTATCGAGGGTCCAACACAGCGCCGTACAAACTTGCGAAATCCAAGCCGATTATTCCATCATCACTTATGTCGGCTATGGTAGGGCTCATTACATCCTCGTAGCCCCCCATCCCGATCTGTATGAACGTCTTGCCAAACGTCTGCATCTGGCTACCGTCATGCAAGCATTAACACTAACAGGTAGTGTTTCATGGTTGCTGGACACCAGACTGAAGAATTTTCTCGAGACACACGAATGGCTGGCACCTGTGTCAATCAAAAATTCCCCAGTCCGCCCCTTCACCGATACAGCAATGTACCATCGTTTCCCCCCCAAAGGTGAGAGGATCCTTCTCACATACCAGTCCCCCGGAGGGTATTGATTCCTGTACTAGTTCGGACCCGCCAGCGGTGGCTTTTTGGCAGATTTTCGAATCACGGATCACATCCCTTGCCATAGATGCAACCCTCTTTAGTTTTCCTCCTCCTTCTTCTCCTCTACATAATTAACTCGGGATAGTACAGGCTTTGGGGCTGTACACTCGTGAGCATAATGCCCCATTTCTTGACAACGGTAGCAATGTAGTCTGCTCCAGTCCACTCTCCGCCGTTCGGGTGTAGTATACATTGTCTCGGCAAAAGTTTTCATAAAATCCTCCATCATTTTCTTCATATCCAGAGGTTCAGGTGGAGCAGTGGTTCTCGGTGGAGGTAATACTGGGGGCCGGGCAACGGCCATTTCAGGTGTTCGGCTGTCTGAGTTGGGCCTTGTTTCCCCTCGAGACTCATTAGCCCTCCGGTTATATATCCGTCGAGGGATAAACTTGCGTTTGACGTCTTTCTTTACCTGTACTGCAGAGATGCTGCCGTCCTCCTCTTCGATCTCTATGACCTCGAAGTCATTCTCGGTTGGTTCAGCGTATGTCGGTTGGTGTATTCCCAACATAGAAGCCGTACTAGTATTAGTACTCGTACAAACCTTGGTATTAGAGGTTTTCATCTCTACTTTTCCCGCCATGAGGGTCTTCTTTACTGTCCAGCACTCAATCCCTTCGAAAAGGTCCATCAAGGTAGGATTCCTCCCTTTCCAAGCATCCAGAGCTGCTTGCTGTTGATCTTCATCTCGAAGTCTACTCACGAATTGTGGCAACAAGTTGTTCAGGAAAAATTCGTCAAAAGGATTGGTTCCTGGCCGCGCCCTCTGTAGCAGGGATTGCAACTCGTAACCGTAGGCTCGAAACGATTCATGTGGTTTCTGCGTCCGCTTTTTAAAGAGCATGAAAGGGTCTTCACTCACCAAATTGTACAGCAAAATGCTGGCAATTTCGACTAGCTGTTGGAAGGTACCCCGTTCGAAGTATACTTCGTTCCACTTTTCAACAGCTATCCGGCCGGGGCCATGTTTCAGGTATCTGATCAGGTGAGGTAAAGCCTCTTCGGGAGTCTATGCATTGCACCTCATGTCGTCAGTGAAGTTCGAGAACCATTCTTTCCAAGTTTTTACACCCTCGTAAATCTTAGGTAGAATGGCCTGCCGCCTAGCTGCGTTATTTGTCCGTACCAATTTTTGGCATTGGTTGACACTCCATTTTCGAATGGTCTCCTCACTGTGTGCAGTGTTCGAAGTGTTAGCTGATTGATTCAGCATGTCTTCTAACACACTGCTTCGGGATCAGCGCCGCGAAGGTCCTCCAGTGGCACCCCCAGCCCAGGGAGGGGGTGCAGTCGGCCCTTGGGTAGAACCTGATGCACTACCCCCTACCGCACCTTGGTTCCCGGTGCCCAGAGGTTCGGACTCATCTACAGAATTGTCATCATATGACAACTCGAAGTGGCCCTCCTGCCCACCTGCGGTGCTATGTTCGGTCTCTTTATGCGGTAAGGCAGTGTTGACACTGAATCTTATTCTCCGTTTTTCGGGTTCAGTTGGCCTGGGTTCAAGTGTGGGTCATAGACACCATCATTTCGAACATGAGCGCCGGCATTATTGTTTACGAATGGATCGTATCGGTCTGGCTTCTTTTAAGCCTCGGCTGGCATTGATGTCGCTAAAGGTGAAGATCCTTTCACAAACATAGCGTCAGAAGGTATTTCATTCTTGGACATTCCTTGTCGGTAAAGTATATCTAACTGTGTTACAGATGCACTCGTGTCTGTTTCGAAAGATTTGTCTTCTTCCTCAACAGGGTCTACTATATCAGTCTGCTCGTTATTCTCTATTCCCGACACGTATGTATCAAGGGCCATTTTTCGTTTCGTCAGGTTAGCTATTTCGAGGCATAGCTCTTGTTGCTTCAAGAATAAATCCTGGTTGCTGTCTTTAATGGACTCCATCACGTCCTCATTTTTCAATATACATTGGTCTCGAATCTCCAGCAACTTATTTGCCTCGTATTTATATTGTTCCATTTCGGCCCTTATCTGCTCGGCCTCTTTCTTTAGTTCGAGATTCTTGATTGTGGAACTAGCTTCTTGTTCCTCCAGATCAACTTCCTGTCTAAGTTTCTCGTTTTCCCACTCGGCTTTAGCAAGTTCAAGTTTTCTTTGGATGACATGTGCCTGTCTTTCAAGGTCGCGGTAGGCTTTTTCTTTCAATTCGGTTTCTTCTTCGAGTTTCTTCATCATACGTTCTTTGTCGGTCTCATACTGGTGACATTGTTTCTCCAGATTCCTAAGCCTCAGAACTTTTTGTTCAGAGTCGTCTAGCTTTGGTAACCCCTGATGTAGGCGAACTCTATTCATGGCGTCGAAGCTCAACTTGGCCTGCTCGCACAAGTATTCTGCTGCTGACTCAGTAACCTCCGAACCTCCTATGTCGAATACCGAGACGTCTACGTCATCTAGGGATCGACGAGGACTCACTGTTTTTGTTTCTGCTCGAGCCGAGGCTGCTCGTTGAGCATCTAGAGTCATCATCATAATGGGTGTCGGTGTTTCTGTGGAATCGGTACTTAATCTGTATGTATGATTCGCGACTGGAGTGGGCATTTCCTTTGATTCGAGATCTCGAACTACCCTCTCCACCTTGGGTCCAGTTATGGAGGTATACCCCCTCATTTGTGTTCGGTTTAAATCGTTAGCATGAGCAGTTTCATTCGGTGCGGATCCCGAGATGTTCGATATTTCATCTCGAGATCCATCGTGCTTGTGTTCGGCCTCCAGGGCCGCGCACTAACACCAAGGACTGGTCACGGCACCAGTGTAATGGTTTGAATCAATGTCTTGACTAGTTCGAAGTGAAGACCAGATAAGGGATCTCGGGTTAGTGCAACTGGCACGTATTTATTACGGTATATGTTTTACATCTACCTCGAAGTATACTGCTTAGCTGTAGTGTAAGCTCAGGTAAAAGTGGTCCAACTCCGTTGGCAGCTAGAGCCAGACTAACGCCTTCCCCGGCCCCAGGTAGGAGCTGGGACAAGGCGAACAGTGCTGCCACCACCCCGCAGAGACCAGGGGTCGAGGAGACCTCTAGTGACTACCGGTGATGGGCGCACCGCTCGAAACGCCCTCTCGAGGGAGACGCTCACACTATATCACGATCTACAAGGCCCTACATGTGTGATGTATTGATCTGCATGTCCGTTCTTGCTTGGTGAGATGATGGCGATTTGGGTGCCATCAATCGCCCCAAACAGGAAGGAATTCCCCTTATGCAGCCGATGGAAGCGTGCAGCCTTCTCAATCTTATGCTCCAGGGTGTGGGTCCACTTGATGTACCTTAAAAACGAAAAAAAATGAAAATAAAATATTTGTTATACATACAATATACATATGGCTAAACACAACATAATTGAACAGTACCGTTAATTATGTTATGAAGAGATAATTATTCAAAGTGTAGTAGGGCACAAGTACATAAAATAAAACTTACTCTGCAGAGTCCTCATAGAAATAATTCGTCAAATCTTCTACAACACGGCTCACTCTTGCTACCGACACCTGTAGGGATTCCGATATTGACCCGGATGTCCCCCCCCGTCGCAAGTTACCGCACGCCAAGCAGGCACACCTGCAGAAATATTATCAGCATATAGTTGGAACAAAAGGTATAGGTGATAATTCACAAAGGTAAAGCGAATGGGTTTTATTTTCAGGTAAGCCTTATAGGTAATAAAAATCTTTTTTTATCTTTCTCTTTATAGCAGCATCAGGCCATTAATAAGGTTAAGCACCCCCCCCCTATCTATCACACACATACATACATACAGTGACACTCACCTGCTCCAGGTGTGTAAGCCCACCTCCCGTTCGTGTACCTTTAAATTTCGTTCTAGAGTAGGGAGCGAAATCCCTCGCAATCTGCCTCACTCTGCGCTTAGACAGCCTATACCTCCGTATAAACTGTCTGTTTGGCCACCTGCTGTAGGGATCAATTTGGGGTTGATACTTTTTTCCAAGCCTTCTGTTTCTATCATGCTGAACCATCTTGCTTGCCGCCAAAAGTGAGAAGCTAGAATTTCGTTTGTCATACCGCCGATACCAGCGACAATTTTGGGAAAATTTTCCCAAAGCCGTCTTAACTATCTTGCCGCAAAAAGAGCACTGATTTTGACATGGTTTTGGTTAAGACGAAAATTTCCCAACTTACCCTTGGAGTATCCTTTAGCGAATTGTCGGCCTTTGTAGACAACATGTTTATGTACCTAACACCCGCGGGACATCGTTCAACAACATTGACAAGTCCACCCCAAACCCATTTTTCCCAACTTTTTTTGAGTCAGGAAGAGCTAAAAAATCAGTTCCGAGATTTCGTCTCAACTCGATAGTTAGGACAGAAAAAGATTCTCAAATTTGAGACGGGAGAAAAACTGCCTTTTATGTAAAGGTTTCCTAACTTTTGGGACAATTGTCCCAAAAATTGGGAATCTCAACTCAACTTTCGAAAAGACAAAAATGGTCTATTATGTAAAGGTTTCCTTCTCAACTAAAGTTGGGACAGATTCTCAACCTTTATGTAAAACCCTCCAGGTTATCCATGGATATGCATGGGGTGCCTGTTATCCTTGGATAACCGCACACCTTACAAAAGTGATGCTATAGCCTTTATGGTGTGCAATATTGACAGGTATGTGCATGGGAATATCCAGGAAAAGCACTGAGAATCCCAGAAATCGTGGAATAACTCCCAATGCTGCATATAGACCTGACAATCATGTGTCTTCAGTGATTTTCTTTTAGGTTAGATATAAGTAGAATATAATTGCAATATACCTAGAAGTACTTGTAGAGAGGGGTTTACAAGTCCAAAACTTCAAGCCTAGAAGTTATATACTTGTAGATGGGGATACCCCCCAGGTGACCTATGACGTTACACGTTGCAGTACCCGTACACATCCATATCTTAACTCCCTTTAACCACTTTACCTGTACGTGTACTGCAACCTGTACTTCTATCCCCTGCAGTACACCTACAGGTAGACGTTCCTAAATATTAAACTCTCTAATCTTGAGCTTACTACAAACTATAATTGATTGGGAAAAGAACGTTTAGGTGGCACATACATTGCTGAGAAATATCATGCAAAGAGGTCCAATGTGAACGACATATTGAAATCATTGTTCCAATTTCAAGACTTTGGCCTAGGAGGAGGTCCATCTTAACCCCCTCCCCACCCTCACACATGTGTACACTCATCAGGACCACCAAACCTCCATGTTGAGAAGGGTAGAGATATATGGTTTTCTTACTCTTCATCCCCGGGGCGGTCCCCAGCTCACGACCGTCTCGCCCCTGGTGGTGCATGGAGGGATTAACGTGAGAAAACATGAGATCTCGGACGCCGCCATGTTTTTAAAGATGGCGTTGGTTTTGAAAAGAAAACTTTCCGACTGAAGACAAGTTTAAACCAAGGGTGGGGTTCATCAATTTTAATGTCTTTACAAAAAAGTTAGAATGTGTGTTCAGAGGGGGAGAGGTGGGCCGAGTTACCAGGGAACTTGACAGAAAACTTTAGTTTGATGGAAAGATTTTATGCCTGGGTAGGGGGAAATGCATGAGGGTGAGCAAAAATAAGGATTCTTTTTTTTTTGTCTTGCACCTCGGTTCACCCAAACCTTGACGGGTTTTGCCCAGTGGACACAGAACCTTGAATCAATGTTGAAAACTGGTTGACCAGCGTTTATCAACCAGTTTTCAATGTTGATTCAATATTAGATTGGGTTTTGTGCCCAATGGGAGCACGTGAAAGGTTAAAGTGGTCATAACAGTTATCCTTAAATTGACATAGATAATTATTTATGAATTGGTTTCTTTAGTAGCTGAGTGCTGTGCTCTGTACTTCCGGGACAGTAACCAGCAGTGACTTGGGTTATCGGTGATCCAATGTACTATCAATATGTCTATGCATGGGTAAAAGTGTTCGTGACAGAGCCAATGAACAGAGATATTTCTATTAGTTCTTAGTACATATAAGATTTTATTGCTAAAAATGACCCAGAGACAGTCCATCATTATCACAATTGACGGATTGACAGCCTCAAAAATCTTAGCAGGCCTAAGTTGTAACCAGTTTATGCAATGCATTCTAAACCAAGCACTTGGGAGTTGGCCTATGTCCATCTCCTACGATACAGCAGATGCATGGTTATAGCCCCTAGAATAGCTTACATCACGATTCATGAGGTCTTACAGGGACACTGAATGTTGCAGTGATTGGCCATCTTGCTGACAGAGGCCGCTTCTATCAGAGCTGCTGATGCTGCTACTGGGAGTGTAGGGGTGTCAGGAGGGGCGGCAATAAAGTGTTTCAGTCGGCGACCTGTGTAAAGGAACACGGTTTTATTGTCCCTCTGCCTGATCCCTCCCTCCTCACACCCCACCCAACCCTCCTAACACAGACAGCTTACTGCCCCGCGCCTCATTACCTTCGACTCATCGTCAACCGCCGGGTGGCGCGCCATCTCGGCCGTGGCTAAGAGGAGGAGCTTCCTGTCATGCGCACTCGGCACCGGAAGACTAACAGCGCCGCCGGCGGAGCTCGGCTGAACCATCCCCTGGAAAACCCCCTTTTGGCCAGCCTTTTCCTCCTGCCTGGCCACGAGGCTACTACAAGGTAGCCTTCTGAGTGGGCATTAAAAACTAGGTGACTGAAACCCTACAGCCCCCCCCCCCCTTGCCCCCCTGCGCCCCTCTTCTCTGGCTACCCTGCCACTAGGGTTCCTGCTTTCTGCCTACCCTTACTGCTCCACTATTGTTTGGATCTACACAAAGCAGGCAGAGCTGCTCTCCCTTCTCCTCTATGCCTTCCCTCCACATCTCCACTCGACACTGCTACTACTAACTGCTTACGGACCCCTGACTGTGCCAGAGTCGGCCAGGGAGCTTTGTCCCCCTCACGCCCCCCCTCAATTAGACAACAAGGACTATGCCCCTGCACTGACGAGCAGAACCGAGGTAAACCAGTGAGCTGCTCACCACGAGCAAAACAGAACCCCCTTCCGCCACCATGCAGTCAACACATTTAATAATCCTCCCCCGAGTTGGAAATGGGGGCCTGAAAATGTATTAGTCACCGAAGAGACCCGGTGGGGCATGGCAGGGGGGAGGAAGAGGAAGAAGGATTGGGGAGGGGAGGGGAGAAGTGAAGCAAGGGAGTCTTCTAGGGGTGCCTAAAAACAATGGAGCATATTAGTTCCCTGTTTATTCAGAATTAGAACTCAATCAGGCTTCAGTTAAGATTCAATGACGACGAATGGCTTTTTTGCTCTAAATACCTATTATTCGAGAAATCAATATTTCCCATGGATTTTATTTATCCTTGTCTCAGTTGCTGATTATTCAGGCAATATTCTAGTTTTGATGTGTTCATTAAATACTACTTATCCTCTTTTTGGGTATGAATATGTAAGCATGATGTTAATTTTGAGGTGACAAACTCTTGAAGATAATTGCAGCCATCTGACACTGCCAGTGGGCACTATTCTTCCATTAGGTTGGCCAATCATGATTTATTGCAGCAATAATCTAGATCACACAAAAGTGCTTTTTACCCATTTAATGCTCGAAGGGAATAGCCTGAATGTCCCTGTATTTCCTCGTCTGTCTGTGCTAAAACCATGGTCTTGTAGATTCAAGAATGCAGAAGGTGTATATTTATGTAGTTCGCAGTTTATTGACATCAGGAAAATATGATTAAGTCATTCAATCAAGCATATTTTAAATAATAAATAGTGGTTAAGACACTATGGCCAGAACATTGAATGAAACAAAGTTCAAGAAATTGGAGTGAAACTCGAGTCTGCTATCATCCCTGCTGGCTGTAGATATAGCCTGGAGGTAAGCTTAAAAAATCTGTAATAGCCTACTTCTGAAAAATCGCTTCAAAATCTGCAAAAGAAAAAACACATCTAGATGAAGTTTTGACCAATGTAATCCTTCAATATAAATCACTACTCAGGAGAATAATGGATACTCGAACAATCAGTTAATTACCAGTTCGACAGCTCCTTCCTGTAGCTCATTGACTGGCCAGTTTGCTAACTGCTGGCTCCGCTAACCACGCCTACCAGTACCTGTCCCATACCCTCCTGCACCATCATGCAACTCCCTGATTATCGTTCACACGACGTTGTCGGGCAGACAAATTGGCCTGCATAAATTTCACACCGAGGTTTGGGGTGGGGTCAGCTACGGGGCCCATTGTTTGGCCGCAAGGGTCAGCTGTCGCTGGTTGCCCTGGCTGCCTATGCTGCCACACGGACGCACGGTGGGGACCAGTGCCAGAGGTCAGACAGACGCTGGGCCCAGTGGCGCCACCCTGACCTCAGTGAGCATTTCTGTGGACTATAGCTTCGTCATAGTGCCAGAAGGGCTTCTGCTTCATTCCAACAGTCTGAACAAAGGAAGGTCCCACTGCCCTATTCATCTACATGTATAGCCTTCTTATGTTTTTTAATCTTAATTTGGACAATATAAAGGTGTGGTATGTCCTATCAGACAGATCTTTCTGATTTAACTATATAACAGTTCGGAGAGTATTTAAGCTAATGATACACCTTGGCAGAGATGTTCTTATAAACAATTAAATACTTACCCCAGTATAAAGATGAGCGTCCTTGAGACAATAGAGTATTTGGTCAAAGAGTAATGCTGATAAGTATTTATAAGCTACATTCAGGAAAAGATCTCAGTCATGTTTCAAATCCTTCAACTGTTAGTTTTGCAGGAAGTATAAACAGTTGGAGTCTGTTTGGTTCACTGCATTCTGCCCAATATGAGAATGTGTAGTCCATGGAGACGTGGATGTTATTTATGTGAGTTGTCGTGTCACATTTGTCATCCTGTCACTGACCATCTGGACTACCTCTGAGAGCTACCCATAGAGAGCTCCTCATTGAGCTACTCTTGTTGTACTTAGAGTAAAGCACTGGGTGTACTATTTTAGGGCTTACGTCATAGTCATTGAACTGCTCCTCTACCCAGAGTAAAGGACTGGGTGTACTGGGACTACTCTAGGTCTTATTCATAATCATCAAACTGGTACTGTTTTACAGGGAGTAAATTACTGGGTGCATTGGGACTACTCTAGGTCATTGATAATAGTCATCGAACAGCTCCTGTACTGAGAGTAAAGGACTGGGTGTACTGGGACTACTCTAGGTCTTATTCATAATCATCAAACTGGTACTGTTTTACCGGGAGTAAATTACTGGGTGCATTGGGACTACTCTAGGTCATTGATAATAGTCATCGAACAGCTCCTGTACTGAGAGTAAAGGACTGGGTGTACTGGGACTACTCTAGGTCTTATTCATAATCATCAAACTGGTACTGTTTTACCGGGAGTAAATTACTGGGTGCATTGGGACTACTCTAGGTCATTGATAATAGTCATCGAACAGCTCCTGTACTAAGAGTAAAGGACTGGGTGTACTGGGACTACTCTAGGTCTTATTCATAATCATCAAACTGGTACTGTTTTACAGGGAGTAAATTACTGGGTGCATTGGGACTACTCTAGGTCATTGATAATAGTCATCGAACAGCTCCTGTACTGAGAGTAAAGGACTGGGTGTACTGGGACTAGCCCCAGGCTTAAGTCATAGTCAATGAGCTGCTCCTGTTGTGCTCAGAGTAAAGCACTGGGTGTACTGGGACTACTCTGGGGCCTATGTCACAGTATGAACGATGAAGGTGATATATCATTTGAGATTATGAGACTACTTATGTGTCTGATAAACGCTACTCCCGTATCTAAATCGACGCTATAAAAGGTTAATATACATGTATTGTACGTGTATGACCTACTCTGGGACTTATCTCCTCCAGAACTTCAGCCATGGCATGATGCCTTAAGGTCTTAATTCGTCGGCACGATGCACTGGTGCAGCACTGGGAATAAATGCATTAAATAAGTGCACCACACCGTTCATACTGGAATGTGTCAACCCATCAGCTTCCCCTGAATACAGCAATAGAGTTACATTCATTCATTACAAAGAGCCAACAAGGTTGGTACACTCGATGGGTCGGCACAATGCAGTAGTACAATACAAATGAGTTAGTCACAAAATATGCAGTGATAACTAATGGAAACTGAACATGGAGAATTGGGACATCATGTCATTATGTGCTTAAAGTAAGGTACTTCAATCAGTGCTGGTTGTTACCTGTTATAGCTCAGTAAGGGTTTACTGAAATCCCTTCCAGATCCCAATTAGAACAACCTGAAGACGTCAGGGCCGCCCAGGAAGGATAAAACCTTTAGGGGCCGCAAAATGTCTTAAAGTTCATGTACTTTTGTGGTCATGAACCAATTGCAGCACTGTAGTGTTTAGTTACCAGCGCTGCATTGGTTCGTCATGCCGACCCTCTATAGGCTCACAATGATGCATGAATGCAGCTCTGGTGAGTTACTCACCAGGGCTGCCGTTCATGTACAATGAGGACCAATGGGTACTATGCCATTGTAAGTCGCCATGCTACACAGGAGGGATGGGTGACAAGTATCCTCCCTCCTCATTGCCAATATCACTCCGCCACGGCAGCAAGACGACGACGTGAAAAATGACGATACAGATCTCCAGGTGAAACCATATTGTTCCCAGCCCTCCCCTACTCTGCGTTGGAGGGGGGGGGGGCAGGGAGAGGGAGAAATGGATGAGTGTGTGTGTGTGGGGGGGGGGGGTGTCCAGACAGACTGGCGCCTGTAGATAATTAGCGTGTGGGGGAGGCGCGGCGCCGTGCGGCCTCCTTGCCCTAAACGACTCATCGAGCCTGGAGCAGCTCACTGGCACAAAAAGAAGCCAGCTGTGAGCCTCTGCTGCTGTTACCTGGTAAAGACGTAGCTACTGGAGGTGCTCTTGAGGGGGGGTGTAGGTCTAGACAGGGGGGGGGACAAAATGTGAATGATCTACTACAGATTGAATATGAATAATGGGAACAAATACATCATAGGCCAGCAATTTGAAAAATATATCATAATGGACTAATGTCCAGGTAGGCAGGATATGGTATAGGTTGTCAAGCAGGTATGGCAGGGAGACAAGGCTGGCAGAATACTCGAGCATGCTAATCAGCCATTCATGTGTTTAGAAAATAGACAATCTGACATATTGTTGCAGCAAACATACAGGAGGCCATGTTAAGCCCTATCCTTATATCATCATTGACTGCTATGCCTATACTATAGACCCTGTAGAAGCAGGGTACCATTACCATTACCATCCACTGGTATTGTAGCTTATGATTCATACATTCAAAAAGATGGCATTACAATCTATCAGTAACGGAGTCCCCTGCTGTTGTCATATCATGTTTCAAGATCATGTTAGTGACTAAGATTTAAAATTGAATCAACGTTCCTTGAGATTGAAACTGGGAAAACCTTATTCACTTCTGATTGTTTTCTAAATTTCCTGCGTCTGTGATAGAACATGATAAGATATGAATCTTAACAAAGGAGACTACACAAAGGTAACTGTAATGTTCTAACGTTCCCAAAATGATACTGTGTCATTTCCATCGAGTAAACTCGAAAATTAGTTAAAATTTTCCATGTAGGATTTCCTTCATCAAAATGATAAATAGATAAATAAACAAAGTAAACAGACAACAAATGAAGCAAAAAGAAAAAATAGGCTCCCATATCCCCGCCTTAATCAGGAAGGACGTGAGGTTTAATCTCCCCTCCCCTGTCCCCCTGACAAGGCTCTAGGCCTGTCTTTTCTAGGCTAGCCTAGTGATGCTATTCCTGCTGGGGCAGGGATTAGCTGTGTGACAATGTCACCATGGGAGAGTGCTGTAGGGAAGGGGGTGCAGGAACCCTGGTGAAGCATTGTCACTTGGGCGATTTGGCTCCACCGCAGCCGAGCAGCGAGCAATATTGAAATTTCATTATTGAATAAGGCAGGTGCTTAGAGCGCGCTTTGTCTTAATTACCCAAGGTCCACCTCCACACCTGCCCCACACTGAGGGGGAGGGGCCGATCAACCAGGGGGTGATCACATGCAAGGGGTGGGGGGGGGTGAGGGATGTTGAAGGGTGGGTTAGGGAGGGGAATGGGTGAGAATGGAGGGAAGGAGACAGGTAGCAATGCGTAAGTGAGGGAGTGAGTAAGTAAGAGCAAGGGTGAGGAAGTGAGAGTAAGTGTGGGAAAGGGAAAGCAACGGAGAGAAAGGGCGGGGAAGGGAGAGGAGGAGTAGGAAAAAAGTGAGTGGGGAAGGGTGATTAAGGAATAAAAAGGGGAGGAGAAGAGTAAATGGAGGAGGGTAAAAGTGTGAGTGGAAGGGAAGGGAAGGGAGGGAGGGAGGGAGTAAGGGAGACTAAGTGGGGATTAGTAAGGGATTACAAGGGAGAGAAGGAGTATAAGGGAAGAAGGCGTAAGGGAGGGATGATTAAGGAAATGCATGGGAGGGGACGAGTAAATGGGACATTAGGGCAATGAATAAGAGAAAGCATCGGTAAGGGTAGATTATAAGGGAGAGTAAGGGTGTGAAGAGTAAGGGAGTGATGAGTAAGGCGAGGGAAGTCAAGGAAAGGGTGACAAAGGGAGAGGATAGGGAAAAAGGAGAGGGAGAGAGAGTAAAGGAGTGGTGAGTAAATGAGCATGATGGAGGGGAGAGAAAGAGAGTGGAGGTGAAGTTGGAGGACTTGGTAACGAGGCTGAAATTGTAGGGTACGGTGAGTAAAGGGTGGAAAAGTGTGGGGTTTCTGTGACCTGTATCTCCCCTCCAGCTTACACCCCCACCTCCCACCTACCGCCAGCCCTTATCCCTGCCCCCTCCCCAGCCCCAGCCCCCACCCCAACTCACCGAGCTCACTTTGGTCACGTCCGAGCAGATTCCAAGTTGCTCTTGAGGACAGCTGTGGCTGACCTTGAGTTGACGAGTTGTTGCAAGGTTTTAACCCTGTATCATCATCATGGTGATCATGGCGCAGCAACATTTGCCCTGTACACATTTTAAAAAGGTGAAGAGTGTACCCTCCTCTTATTGGCCTCATAGTAATACAAAAAAACGTGCAGCAATAACTTATCTCAGAACTCCATTTATTCAGCATCAAGAGAAAAAAGATATTTATGATTTAAAGCACCGTGTGTTCCTTAAAGGGTCAATGAAGCTGATTAGTGTGCAGCTGACACTGATTGAGCCTGAACCCCTTCCAGTATACAGGTGTGTGAGATGTACGATAACCCCCTGCATACAGGGTGCGTCTTATACGTGGTGATAATGGTTCTGCCTTAATCTGCAAGGGGGACACGAAGACCTTTGGTTACACCAAGATCTTTGGTTACACCCCCAAGTCTTAATAGGACATAGGGGCCCTAGCTATACTTAGCTTTTTGAATTTTGATTTTTTTTTTTTTTTACCAAATCCTAAGACTCTAGGTGCGTCTTATTTGTGGGGTGCGCGGGAGATGTAAGTGAGCACCTGACTACTGAATAGGAAAACACCTGAACCATTATGTGTATTGTACAGACATTTAGTTTTAACATTTGGTTGATTGACAAGTGTTGGCCACCAAAGCGGAAGTTCCATAGTTACCATTTCCGTCTGTATTGATACCCATGGGAGATGTGCACCTTAGAGACTAGCCGTAGGCTTTAAGTCTTCCTGTTACACCTCACGGGAGTCTGATCAACTCTCCCAAAGAACGGTCTGATCCCTCACAACCCCGTATTCACTAGATGTTGAGAAAAATACCGCTGGTACTTTCAAATGGATGAGTAAAAGGCATCACCAACACTTGTATACTACTTACAGGGGAGGTACTCACCTACTCAGTATACTACTTACAGGGTTACTCACCAACACTTGTATACTACTTACAGGGGAGCTACTCACCAACTCAGTATACTACTTACAGGGTTACTCACCAACACTTGTATACTACTTACAGGGGAGGTACTCACCAACTCAGTATACTACTTACAGGGGAGGTACTCACCTACTCAGTATACTACTTACAGGGTTACTCACCAACACTTGTATACTACTTACAGGGGAGGTACTCACCAACTCAGTATACTACTTACAGGGGAGCTACTCACCAACTCAGTATACTACTTAACGGGTTACTCACCAACACTTGTATACTACTTACAGGGGAGGTACTCACCAACTCAGTATACTACTTACAGGGGAGGTACTCACCTACTCAGTATACTACTTACAGGGGAGGTACTCACCAACTCAGTATACTACTTACAGGGGAGGTACTCACCAACTCAGTATACTACTTACAGGGGAGGTACTCACCAGCTCTGTATACTACTTACAGGGGAGGTACTCACCAACTCAGTATACTACTTACAGGGGAGGTACTCACCAACTCAGTATACTACTTACAGGGGAGCTACTCACCAGCTCTGTATACTACTTGTGTTTGTCGGCATAGTAGTATATCCTACCACATCTAGGGACACTTTAATACAGCTGGCGTCTCCAGGATGAATTAGCTTTATTCATCTTGATAAAACATTTGGTTGTAAACCTCTCATTGGTATTTGGCCATTCGAGGTAGGACTTTTCTGTATGCTTATAATGTAAGAGCATTAATACTATTCCATTTGAGTTATTATGGAGGTTGTGCCAACAATGTAATGACTTTGGCCTTTACATCAGTGACAGGTGTCTTGATGTCTGCCATGTGCCACCATACTACCACTTCTCCTTACTTTTGTTCATGACACAATGAGCCTGAAAGTAGTCTGCAACCAATGCTTTCAATCAAATGTCTTCCCCATCATTAGTCCACCTCTCTTGGACTCCCAAGATGCCCAGCGCGACTGGACGTCTACTGGACTTCCGCTTGGTTATTACCCTTGCATCATGCGTCATTTCCGGTCGTTGTCAGAGAAGGAGGGTCATGACGTCCTGCCTACGTCACTGACGTCATTCTGATGTCACCAGACATAGACATCCTCCCCAATCCCAACTCCTCTCTCTCTCTCTCTCTCTCTCTTTCCCTCTCTCTCTCTCTCTTTCTCTCTCTTTCCCTCTCTCTCTTTCTCTCTCTTTCCCTCTCTCTCTCTCCCTGTCTGCCTGCCTCTCTCTCCCCTTTTCTCTTTTGCTCTTCACTCTCTCCCTTTTCTGTTAACCTCTCATTTTCATCTATTCCCATCTCTTTACTGACGCCCTGAATACATGCAGTAACTTATCTAGCTTCCAGAACAATTTCACCTCATCAGTGTTATGCCCTGGGGGTCAGCAGCATGCACCTCCCTCGGGCCTGTTCTATTGTACTACTCTAATTTCCACTTTTCTTGCTAATGCATCCTCTTAATGTTTATTTCTCCCTTGTGTTTTGAATAAACACATGTTCAACACATTCATTCAAATTACCTCCTTCGCCTGGGACATATTGCCGACATGTGTTGAGGTGAGTAATCTAAGTAGATTTTAATTTCTCCTACATGTACTTCTGAGCACACGCCCAATACCCCCATGCCCTGCACACCCTAGCTCCCTCCACCCCTAAAGCCTAACCCTGCAACTCTTTAAGAGCCGTATAATGCCTCAGTATCAATATTCCTTTGTCGCCATTATGCACCAATCCAGTGTTCGATCACCAGCCCTGCATTTGTACGCCATGCTTAAATACTTCGATACTGTATTAAAACTTTATGATCAGCATCATTATGAGTGTAGGCCTAACCCAGGGGTAGCATAAAACGAACTTGGAATACATATAAGCATCATTGCTATATATTAGCATGGTGCATTAAGCATTGTCTGGTCCTTAAGGGGTCTAACAGAGACAAATGTTATTGCATTAACAGAAGGACGACGTACCATTACAGAAAATGGCGCAAGGAGACACCCAGTCTGGTCTGGCCAAACACTCCATTAGACCTGAAAAGGACGCCATTAGAAAACTGGCCACCAATGGAAGATAGACTGCCACTTATTGAGGGTAGAATGAGGGACCACAATGGCGGTCTACTGACAGAGTCATTGCTTTATTACCAACCACCTCCAATCTGAAACAATCAGCCACTCTCCAGGCATCGCTACGGTCTTTATAGCCTCCCTCCTGGTGACAGATGATCGGGTGGGAGACTGTAACTGGGCAGTCTGATACAACTTTTCTGGTGGTTATTATCGGCGGGGACACCGCCCAAGGTCAGTCCGTCACGGCTGACTAATCGTCTCAAGGTCAACCGGGCCGTCACTACGACAACCCGTCGCCACTCTCTGATTGGTCCAGTGCTGACCCCACTGGCGGATCTAGGGGGGTGGGGCGGGGGCACGCGCCCCCTATTTTTCCACAAAATATGTTGCTCAAAACACCCACTTTCTGAGCTTTCCGATGGTGAAGGAATTTTTCAAATATTCCTACTAGAACCAAAAGTTATGAAGTAATTACCACAAGTCAGCAGAATGCACCATTTGACATTGGAATTTTCAAAATTTTCTCAGAACTGCCTGTGTCTCTCCTCTCCCCCTGTGCCATCCCACTTAACAGGGGATATGAATGGGTGGGATGGGTAGCTATAAGGGATATATATGTAGATGAGGGATAGGTAGGGGAAGGTATCTGTAGGGAGAAGACAAGACAAAAATTGGCAGGGGGTAGGTAGAAGAGGGATGAGGTAGGCAGGGCAACGCTTGGCACAGGCATATGCAGCAAATGGAGAGGCATTGGCCTGATTGGGAGAGGCATTGCATTATAATATTGTTTTCTTTGCTTTTTCCTTCTACCATTAATATTCCTGTCTACCCTCAGGTACCTATTACCTTATGCTGCAAGTTCCCCTACTGTGGTGTGTGGTGTACATGTTTCATCCTCCATATTACCCCCGCCTACCTTTGCCCTAATGCCAGACTGTCTCTTAGGCTCATCCCCAGAATTGGGCTCTAGAAATGCACCAAAATTCCTCCATGGAATTCTAACTTCTAATGGCACTGGACCAGCTAGTACCACAGAGGCATGCCTTGCCTCCCCGATTCAGGGTTACCTTCCTGAGGAATTCTCATGGTATTGGATCTATAGTGTTAATGAGCCCAGGAGGAGGGGGCCCATTTTGGGTTACTTTCCAGGGTTGTTCCTTGTGCATAGCTCTACCTATTATAGCCTTAGAGATGAGTCATGCAAAATGACCCCCCCCCCCAACAAAATTGGATACGCACGTGGAATGATGCGTCGCAATGGGTATTTGAATTGCCCATATTTAGTTTTGACCCCCCAGTGTGAACGTTTATTGGGTTTTGGCCCCCCCCCCACCAAAGGGGCTCTTTCTCAAAATGCCCCCCCTATATCTAACAAGGCCCCCCCCCCACACCTTGCAATAAATTATGACTCGTCCCTAATGCCACCCTAAGGGCATATGGTCAGAATATGATAGCATCAGGGGTGTAGGTAGGATAGGACTCAGGGAGAAGGAATGGTTGGACTGGGGTGAGGTCAAGACTGAGGTTGGAGGTATGGTTGGACTAGGGTGAGGTCAGGATAACACTGAGGTTGGAGGTATGGTTGGACTAGGGTGAGGTCAGGATAACACTGAGGTTGGAGGTATGGTTGGACTAGGGTGAGGTCAGGTTAAGACTGAGGTTGGAGGTATGATTGGACTAGGGTGAGGTCAGGATAAGACTGAGGTTGGAGGTATGGTTTGATTAAGATTAAGGGTGGAGGAATAGGGTCAGCTACCTTCCAGTCATAGGATGGCCTATCTAATGATAAAGATGCATTTTTCATGATGATCACTCTAACTTTTCTACAAGGGAATGTTTACAAGACTAAACTATCCCTGGATCAGGGTCTAGAATGCACCAGAATGCACCATTCGATGTCTAGATTTCAGAATTTTCTTCGGGGGCATGCCTAGGTGTGTCGCTCCGCTACGCTTGCAACACTCCATGCACCTACCATTCCCTCCAACATTAGGCCTCATCACAAAATCTTGCCCCCCCCCCCCTTTATAAACTCCTGGATCCGCCCCTGCAGGTGCCATGCCCAAAATGTGCGCCCCCCCCCCCATTTCTCCAAATCCTGGATCCGCCACTGACACGCCGGTCATGTGACTTTAGACCCTGACCATGTCCTGATGGCTAACCAAGAGAAGGAGGCGCTTAGTTTGTAACCCCTCTAAGGCTTAGATTCCCTATGGCATCTAGTCCTTCTCATATTTATAATACCTTCCCAAAGTTGGATGGTCATGAGGGGTTCGATGGATCAGGTCTATGTAATGAATGTTTGTTGGAGCAGTTTTTTGGGACCAGATTGTCAATTCTGACTTTTAGTCAAGAAGATTTAAACCATGGGGGAGTGATTGTGCAGAGACGATGCATCCATCTGCTCTCCTCTTGATTCCTTTCCCATGTAAGGAATGGGAACTCGAGGATTCACCTCCGAATTGCCGTTTCCGTTCACCCCTCCGCTTCCTCTCTGACATTCGTGTTGATAGAGATTTTAGTGAAAGATTAGGCTCGCTAGGTCTACGGTGCATGGAAGTTGATAAAAGTGGACTATTGCCTTCACTTGGAGAGATTTGGTGAAAGATGCCAGTTTGGAGGGATCCGGTGGAAATTGAACCTTGCAAGATCGGCTTAATCTTAGTAAGAGATCGAAAGGGGTATCGCCTATGTATCTAAGAGTGTGGGACCTCAGTAAATTGCTTATGTGTATGACAGTATAAACGTCCATACAAACCATCAATGGGGATCCCTGTCTTGAATGCCAAGAACAAAGTATAGGGGCCGCGACTCTTCAAGCAGTTATTGGGAAGGGTAGAGTTGGGAGTTAGGGAGCAGTAGTTTCACCCCCACACACACACACACGGTGTGCTCATCCTGTATGATTTGCCTCCAGGATCCATGACCCCAGGAGAAGATTTGTCCGGCGGCAAGCCCACAGCTCTAATTGATAGTGACGGCGGCACTGGGGCAGCCAGGGTCGGACAAAGAAAGCAACCTGAGCGGCTTGTAGCTTCCAGCGGGGGGTCGGGTCAAGGGAAGGAGGGAGGGGTGGTAGGGGAGCATGGGGTGAAGGGGTGGGAGGCCGAGGTTGGATCATCCTATTGCCTGAAACCTTTGATCCTTGCCGCTTTGAAAGACACCTAACTCAACGTGCCACCCAGTATGCTGGCACAAACTCTGTGACGTCATGACATTATAGAAAACGTCTATGACGTCATGAAGTCGCGACGTCGCCTGTAATCATGACGCCATTGGTCTGTCGATGCACTGCGGTAGCGTGTTTACATATAATTGGCCCAATGGGCCTGAGGATTGTATTAGGCCTATGGGCTTAGTGTAGGTAGTCTATAATTTCTGAATTTTCATCTTACACTGTCCTCCCGGACTACATAGATTTAAAGTGCAGTCTATTTTATTGTGAAAGAAAGCATTCAAATGATCAACCCCCCCCCCCCAATTTCTCGATGTTAAATACCCCAATACAAATTGGAAATTGAATTTGAATGTGTATGGTTTTGTGTGGATATTTAATTTATCTCAAATTCTGAAAGAAAGTACACTAATGCACTAGCAGTACGTTGCAGTGTATGGGCTACAGCTGCATTTACTGTTTACCTAAAGTACTTTACACATAGGGATTGAAAAGATGTTGCTAAAGTTAGCCTCTCTAATTATGTGTCAATCACAGACTTTAGTAGTATGTCTGTGAAGCATTTGGAGTGGTCAGCCAGTGTAAAGAGGGAGGGGGTAAAATACATTATCAAAATGCACCTTAGCATTCATGGGCCCAACCCCCTGCTGCACCAGTTACATGTGCTTCTAAAACTTTGGGTTGCAAACCTTATTTCCTACTAATCATATCAGTATGGTTGAGGAATATCTGTTAAGAGGGAAAAGGTTAGAGAGTACCCCTATCTCTATTCTGATACATAAACCTCCCCTTTATTGAAAATGTCTTCATCCTAATGGGGTGACACACATAGTCACCTTATGTGCATAGCATCTTTGAAAACAATCAGATTGAGGGGCACATCAATAAAGAAAAAAAGGTGGTGGTGAAAGTTGTGATTACTGACCTCTATAGTACCACACACCAAACACAAACCCATATATAAGATGCATAAGACTCCCAGGCCCTTTGAATGCCATATTACACCTGTTAGGGCTAAGGGGAATGTAAGATATAAGATAAAAAGCCTTAGCCCCCCCCCCACCTGAAGGACTAAAGTCCCCATGTATAAGCCACACCTTATAAATGTGACTGGAAAAATGTATGACTAATCATATTTAGTAAAGAAATCAAATTTCTAAGCCCATGGTATTCATTATACCTTTCTTTTTATAATACAAGATAAGGTATGGATTATATATCGGTGTGCTCAATAGAAAAGGTTAGATGATACACAGCAGCATAGAGCTACATGTTGCAGTAGTCTGTGATATGCCTTTTGGAACCAAATCAAATATGAATTCCCTCCCAAGAGTAACATATAACCGTTCCATAGTGTGAGTTACAGTTACTTATTGTTACTATTTATAAGTTTCTGCAGGCAAACAAATCAATGTTCCAGGTTGACCCATGGGTGTATAGAGGGAAAAGTGACTATGTCGACTATGTCTCATCCACATGCAGTCAGGCCTGGGTAGGTGAAACCATGTCACCAAAAACCTGAATTTGGGGACAATTACTTGGGGATTTAGCTATACAGGTTTTGGGCTTGCCAATAGTAAAAGAATTTTTCAGATGTTTCTACTAGGACACAAGTTATGAAGGGATGCCCAGAAGTCACTGAATGCATGTTTTAAGATTAATATATCTAATTGGTTTCCCAGATAAATGTGCATTACACATCCTCCCACAAACTAGCTTATGTGAGGTATTACAGGGGAGGGGGGAGAGGTGGTAGTATCTCTGTATCATTTTGTTACTCCTCTCTCACATTATTCCCTGTCATTCCCTCACACGCCCCCACCCCTTTTTCTACCCATATTCATGCTCTCCTCTCATTCATCAATTGTCAAAACCCTTGCCTAGAGAGGGTATTTGTTATATTTAAGCCAGGTCTTGATATTTCAGTCTTCAATAAGTCACATAACCTCTAAACAGATAGGTTTATGGCCATAGCGTTTCATACTTTTTGATTCAGAAACCTGATCAGGGGTGTCAGCCGATATGCACTCATTTGGTTAACTTTTTCATTTTACCACAAATTGACATAGAATAACAGGGAAAGTTTCACTTGAAGGCCTTGTCAGATATAAAGAGTAAAGTTAGTATTGTTTGGTCTGATTCCAGTGTCTGTGATGTGTGAGTCAACCTAACCAACATAGAGGAAGGTCAATATAGTACATAGGGTTGTTTGTGAGGGCAGACCTATAAATACTTGGAAACAACAGACTAGAACATAGCTTTGGCCTATTTTAGTCTTATTGTACATACTACTGCTAGGAGCTACAGCACATTGCCTTGTATGCCTGAACAGAAGAGTTTAGGTTTCTCAATAGAAGTGACTACTGTAGGTACCAGGGCAGCAGCATGTGTTATAGGTGCACAGTAATATGCACTGCCTATCTACAGTTTGGTCTGAGAATGTCCCGAAAACCACAATTTCCCGATTTCCTGGTCCTAATTCGGACAAGTTTAGTACTATTTCAATTAGATAAAATAGACAACGACCTTCTTCACATCGATACTGTCTGTTGTCCTATAAGGCATCTGAGTTAACAAGCACATACCTTGCATCACATGTCACTGACTAAATAGAGAAGTCTCTCATAGGGCATATCCCACAGGAATGATAAGCATTAAAGTACATAAATATTATGGAGTTGATTGTATTACCACATCAGAACTAGCATTTGATATATACTGTATGGAAAGTAGCAATTGATGGAAAGTAGCATTTGATGGTTAGTAGTATATGGAAAGTAGCATTTGATGGCTAGTAGTATATGGAAAGTAGCATTCGATGGCTAGTAGTATGTGGAAAGTAGCATTTGGTTGGTTGTATGTGGAAAGTAGACTTTGATCCCTAGTACTATGTAAAAGATTTGGATTGACAGTCAGTAGCTGTGGGAAGTAGGTTTATATGGTTAGTAGGCCTATATGGAAAGTAGGATTTAGTTGTTAGTTTAGAGAAACTTGAGTGGGGGGGCTATAACTAGGGATTTTCAACCATAATGGATGAAGGAGATCCTGATTAATACAAGGCTGAAGGAATTGTAGCTCTAGTATCACTAGTTCCTTTTTAATGGAACCCTTTCTACCAGAAAAAAAGGTTTTGGGACAGAGAAACTCACCATTGTCTTGCCATAGAGAGTGGTTTAGACTGCCGGTCAAGCTTTTGTGAATATGGAGAGGGCCCTGTGTGTGCACCCTGAGCAGCCTCTGCAGTGAGTATAGGGCGTACCTGTGCTATAGTAAAGGTACACACATTGCAGTATTTGGGAGCACAAGGGATATCAATCTTATTATAAAATGCTGATTTCTTTTCTATTCCAATCTTTTTAAGCTCTGGACAGAAGATTGTCGAGTGACATATCATTCAAATGTACCTTCCTGCATTTCCATATTCCTAGGCAAAAGGGGTGTTTTGGCACTTCTTGTGACAGATCCTGCTGTAGTTATACTGTTTGTGCTCTGATCAAAATGCAGGACAGATGATAATGTAGCCCTATATCATAGTAGCTCAATGCAATTAATGCTGGATTGATTTGCCCAGTTTAGCCCAGCATTATAGCCATGTCTGGAGAGGGAGTTTGTGGACAGCCATCAATTTCCACTACCAAAATGCATGCCTCCACAGGCAGGTCAAAGTTGTCACTTCTCACTAAACCCATTCGTATAAAACCATGATTTTACTACTATAAACCTTTTGGATAATGACATGTATGTGTAGCATGACACCATAGCTTTCCATTTAGTATACATCCTTGTCTTGTCATTAAGTGTGATAAATAAGGATGGACAGGTATATTAAAGGATAATAACGAGTGTATATTTATTAACTACATGAGTAGAGGCATTAGCATATGGTGATGTAGCTGCGGCGTACAGGTGAGCTGCAATGAGTAAGACACACGTATGAGTTGGCACTGGTATAGTAAGAAGGGATACTAGGTAGATGTGAATACATGGAGGAGTCAGTATCATGTTATCACATAACACACAACTACTGGTACGACTAGAACATATACAGGAGAACATATTCCATAATATACATACGTGACACAACAATACAGCCCATCTTCATGTTGCATATTGAAGGTAAATGCCCATGAATGGAAGATTAGTCTGAGAAGAGAGGGAAATAGCTGTCTGTCTGATCCCTCTCAGCGCGGACTGAACCCCCTATTATAACAAATATATTTGGCAGTTACATTTCGACCCCTTTCTACAAATTGAAATGCATTAGAAAAATGTATTTTTGAAATCGTAGAGTCAATTGAAGGTGTCAACGCTGCCCATGGCCGAGTATTGGTCCATGTACATACGACCAATGTGGCTCGGAGGTATGTTTGCCTCCGGTGGCATACAAAAAGAAAAAATAAAGGAATTGCATTTTCCACTCTGTGCATATCGATGCCTACATCAGCAGATAGAGGTTCATTACTCCAAGTGCTACGGATTAAGCTTTCAGGTGGAAGTATCTAATTGGATAGATGATCAAGTATCCAGCTCACAGGTGGCTTCATTTACCCAGGTAAGTCGTGATTGGAAACACCTGAGACCTACCTGGTGACAGGAGAGGGACAGGTAACAGGGCAGGTGAGAAGGATAGATGGGGGTACAGGTATGTTACAGTGAACCAAGGTCAGTGTAATAAAATACCTGTAAGTGAGCCGACCCGGGGTTTGTATCACGGGCTAACTAGGTGCCAGACCCTGGAGAACTTTCTGCCAGGGGACTAGTCGTTTGATTAAAACACAGCTTCTAGCTGTAGAGTCACTTATGCAATCTCTGTTGTTTTTGTACTACTTTTTGTAGTATAATTTCGTATAGTTCCTTGAATGCAGGGGCCTTTTCTTTTGATAGGCCTGTTTGAAACTGATGAGACTTAGATTATTGCGAGGCTGTCTATAACCATAAATACAAATCAACGCTGGTATCATTCAATCAACAGGCCCATGATGACTAGCGTCCGAGTATTTTCAGGTCTACTCCTAATAGCTAAACGGTGCAGGCATTCTATGTACAGGTTTAGTACGCTTAGTGCCAAGAGCATTTCTTTTGAACATAAACTACCATCTTACAACTTATGCTCGTATGCCACCTCTCATTCTGGCAGTACATGTCTGTTTATAACAATCATCCATCATTCACTAGTCATATTTCTACGTCATTCTCGGCAGACGATTTTTGATACGACGCGCGGAGGGACGCTGCATGAGCTGTGTGTGCGCGCGCACACTTATTGGGTGCGGGTTTGCTCCCGGTCGTGTCTCCAAGGTAACAGGTGACGCTGACTCATCTAATCACCCTCCGACAGGTAGATAAGGCCACGCCAGGAAGACCCTTGTTTATGCCTGGGTTCTGTGGGGTTGTGCAGAGGGAGGAGGGATAGACACCAATACAATAGGAGTTTGTTTGCCCTCTGAGAACACCATGGTTCCTGAAGGCGAAGTGTTGATTTGCTGTCGTGGTGTAGCAATGAAGCACCGACTGTTCAGAAGTATGTTGCTACCACTGTCTCTACCATATGACGCACCTGAAGAACTAACGTACAACGAGGTTGCAAGTACCTTGGTAGGGGGCACCATTGCTTGATCAGGCAACCAGAGAGATATGCACTGATAACAGCTTAATGTAATATTATTTGAGTCTGCACTGAATGAAGGGAATTATCTTATTGGTCAATAATGTATCACGCTAGGTCAGTATATAGGACCAACCTTAATTGGGGAAGACACTTAGGGCTCAGCCCCAGCCGACTTGAATCATTTGAGAACGCGCTGACGGCGATGTGTCCTTTGGTGTTTTTTTTTTTTTTTTTTTTTTGCTTCTGTACCAAGTCCCTATTTTCCATATCTGCATATTATATCCCACTAACAAATTGGCATAATATGAATATATGCCTAGTGTGTGGGAATCTTCTTCATTCTTACAAGGTGTTGGCTGTTCACCCCTTCAACCTGTAAACCATGCCAGGATTTTCTTTTCTCTCGGTGTCCTTTTCATTAAGGTGATGACTACTTCCTGCAGTTGTACTATAGAGAAATTCTAACATAGACCTATTCTTCCGTCATATATAAAACCATTGGAGTAGACCCATCGTCTATAGGGCCAAGGTGACATAGACCATTTTGTATGAATGACGAAGGCCACTTAGAATCTAACAGACTCTGATACCTTTCTTTGTAATTCACCAACCCATAAATGTTGTATAGATGTCTGTGAGTTAACAGTAGGAGGTTGATTTGTATTGGCACTCTGAGGGGACGCTCAGTCATCTCAGATGTCGTCTGCCACACATATTGTAGAAAGTCGTCTGCTCTGACAGCTCGATGGCGGGAAACCCTGGAGGCGAGACAAGCTGGCGCCAGCTCCTCCAGCGTCTCATGTCTGCCCTAGCCGGGAGGTGGCGCCACTGGTATTAGCCTAGTCACTCTCCAGGCAGATGCATTTTGACAGCTAGGTCTCTGAGTGTATATAGGGCTAGCTAATCTAAAGATGTGCTCAAAGAATGATGGTCCCTCAGGGCAGGACACCGGAACTGCTCCTGGTCAGATCATCATGGTTACTTTTGTTAGGTCACGTGACATGACGTGTCATGACGTCACCTGGCGGTAGAGCAGGTTAAATATGGGTTGGAGGAGTGGGGCTATTCCATTAGGTCAGGCCGTGACCTATTGTGGAAAGGGGTACCGTATTGAGGGTTCTTCATTAACAGCAAGGGCGTGGTATATCTTTAGGATTATGGACCACCTGGTCTCACGAAGAATAGTTTGCATTGTGCATGTATATCAAGCAAATCTCCATAATACCATCTTATGATTACCAAATCATTGATCTACCACCACTAAAAAATAACCTGCTTCATGAGGTCACTCATATACTTTGGTACTAACATCATCTTGAGGGTTGGGTATAAAAAATAAACATCACAAGGTACACTTTGGGAGGGCCTAGTTTAGCTCAATTTATCTACACTTTTAGGTAGGTGGTATCTACATGTATATATTTCACCATATGACTTAAGATATCGCTCTCCGCCTGACGTCTTCAACCTTCTTCATGTACTACTCACACCTCAGACACGATGCGGCACATGTACAGGGTGTGCCGACGCTGATCCTTTTACATTTGGCCCCAGTATTCTGCTCCCGGCGTCTGCTCTCTTATGGTCATTGATAATAAGCTGAGGGTGTGGCCTAAGTGTTATTTCCTTCAAAATCTTATCAGATGAGGGAGGGTGTTAGATATTGGTTGAGGGTGGCTAGGGTGGACCTTCTTAATCTTGAGGTTAGCTTTTCAAGATGGGTCGAGAAGGTAAAAGGGTCGAGTTGACGTTAGGCCTACTACTTCTATTGCTCGATTGAAGTGTTGTGTACCTCTTTACAACGGACGATTTCATCATCCAACTTGTGTTTTAG
The DNA here is from genome assembly GCA_949317995.1 of Acholoe squamosa. Taxonomy (NCBI): domain Eukaryota; kingdom Metazoa; phylum Annelida; class Polychaeta; order Phyllodocida; family Polynoidae; genus Acholoe; species Acholoe squamosa. Next base: position 16,156,403 of record OX439042.1, read on the forward strand.
AGCTAATTAGGGTCCTATATCTTCGACATGAATATGTTGAGACCTAAAATAAAGAGCACAGAGGCGTCTCCATCGACAGCATTACCAACAAGAGGCGGGAGGCGAAACACGGATGTCGTCTGCTCTCTACCTCTCTTGTTGACTCCCGGACAGTTTTGGCGCCAATCCGGCGCCTCGCGTCAATTCTCACTGGCGGCGCGTGACTTGACGAGATCTCCGATGACGGCTCAAGGATGGGAATTTGTATCCTTCTTGACGCTTTTTTTCCCTTTTTTCGTCTGCACGACGGCTGGTCGTAATCTTACCCAACTGGAGAGCCATGGTGGAGGGCCTGTCGATCACATAATGAAATTTGATTCAACTTGATTCCATTGGCTATTTTGGCCTCTGATGCAACCTTTTATATCATTTATAAAACTATTTCAATTTGCCATCAATGAAGTTATATAGTTTGTTTGACCATTGGTTCCATCCTATCTAGCAAGCATGGTACAAATATATACCTCTCGTATCATCGCACCTGTAAAGATTTGTTATTTTTTCATAATCTAGTATCCAGTAGCCTAAGGTGTATTGCGTTATAAATATTAAAACATTAAACAGCTATAACCAATTTATTCTTTTAGTTACCCAGCCTGATGTCGAACCACACACGGTGAGCCTGGTTCATAATTAAATCTTTCGTCTTGATCACGGGGTGTGAACCGTGGTGGGTCCAATTGGGCAGAGAGTGACAGAAATGAGGAGGAATACGTCATAATTACGTCCCAGGTGGCTGCGGCCTTTGCCATGGCCGTCCAGATGGCCATTGTGACGTAACCAGAGATTAGACGTCTGAGTCAACTCATTTAATATTTCATACTCTATGGTGTTCTATACAGCAATAAGCTATACCCCATGGAGGAACAACTGTATCATTCCCATAAATTCTGTAGTATCTCGCAGGTAAGGCACGGCTTATACTAGAGGGGAATGCTTTGCTGCGCCATATATGATCTTTCTGAAGTCAGGGTGCATCCTATAGGAGAATTAAAATTGTCTTCGATATGCACACAGCTCTTTACAGAGTGTACTACAGACTACCATTTCCCTATACTAGTCACGCACTAAGGCCTACAGAGTCTGCCATTTCCCTATACTAGTGACGCACTAAGGCCTACAGAGTCTGCCATTTCCCTATACTAGTGACGCACTAAGGCCTACAGAGTGTACCATTTCCCTATACTAGTCACGCACTAAGGCCTACAGACTGTACCATTTCCCTATACAAGTCACGCACTAAGGCCTACAGAGTCTGCCATTTCCCTATACTAGTCACACACTAAGGCCTACAGACTGTACCATTTCCCTATACTAGTCACACACTAAGGCCTACAGACTGTACCATTTCCCTATACTAGTCACGCACTAAGGCCTACAGACTGTACCATTTCCCTTTACTAGTCATGCACTAAGGCCTACAGAGTCTGCCATTTCCCTATACTAGTCATGCACTAAGGCCTACAGACTGTACCATTTCCCTATACTAGTCACGCACTAAGGCCTACAGACTGTACCATTTCCCTATTCTAGTCATGTACTAGTCATGTTAATCTGCATGGTAAGTGGTTGGTGTTGAAGCTATTATGGTTATATCAGGGGTTTCCTTGAATCATGGATTTCGATTTGTACTGTATAGATCATGGGTAATTGATAGAAAAATCAAATCTATTCACCCACTTTAGATAGTAATACGATAGTAGAATAATCATTCTGTATGAACAGTTTGAATTGAATTATAATACCATGATACCTTCCAGTGTGATTTCATAAAATAAATGGAATCATGAGTACTCTAGGACATGATAAGAGGACATGTATCATGTAAGTTGTTGGTTTAGACTAAGAGATGTCCTTATATAGTTTGAAATTCGTTTAGAACTACTGGAAATACAAACTAATATGTAATAGCTTTTTAACAGCTAAAACATTAAATTTTCAAACCCACCTACCCCGTCTGCATTAAGATGGTATTTTCATGCTAAATTCAGCTGCTCATTGTGTTTTATTGGCGTTTTGATTAGTAGATATATTTCTAATAAAGATAGAGAAGACGGGGATATGCCCAAATGTGCCTTTCTGCTTGTATACAAATGTAGTCATAATGGCTGTAGTGTGTATTTGCTGGAGCGTTTCTAAATTAGTCCTATGGTAATGGTTTCCAAGAGGTATATCTGTTTTATATAGATCATATGGAAAAGTCGGCGGTGGTAATTGAGGTCAAATGTGAGCATGGCTTCAATTGATCTATGCCCCTTTTTCTGAACAAATTTCCATTGCTAGGACTTCCATATTTATAGAATAAATATATATCCACTACATATACAACTAATAATTAAGATTCCCATTAATAATTGACTCTGGATAGACATGTGGTGTAGCCTCTCCCTAGTCACCCATTGGTCAGCAGTCCATGTGGTGGATAGGGGCAATATGACGGCACTCAGGGGCAGGGCAGTACATGTCTTTACATAAGTGGCTGACCATGGGGGTTGGGGGGCAGGCGTTCATATGAAGCCTAACCTAGGCCTAATGACTGCCGCCTAACCCGGCTACCCCCTGCCCACCCCCTGGCATGTGCACGCTCACATTTTGACAGATGACCACCCACCCCCACCCCCTCACATCTCCATATCCCACCCCTCCTACTCACAAAGGGCCTTTTGTTACCTCCACGGTTGGCGCTCCGGACACGCCCTGGGGGTGGGGAGGGAGCTTTATCTCTGTTATCAATGCTAGCTGTATTATAAGCAATACATGAACGCTCTTTGCGGTGGAAAAATGATAAACACCACAGAAAAAAAGCTGTTATTTTCATATAGGCTCATCTGCAACCTAGGTGATATATTGGTCTGTAGTGAAATATTAAAATTTTAGAATATTCATGATAGGCCTGCCAATATCTAGATTGGATATTATGAATACAGGGGTAAAATACAAGAGTGTAACTGTTCAAGGTTCCCCATGCCAGAGGGGTTTATCTGATCATCTTATTTTTAATAGAAGGTGAGCTAATATAAAGTGCCACTTGATATTCTTCAATAGGAGAATATCATAGACATAGCTGTCGTTATTTTATGGGTTGATTTATTTTGTCATTTGAATATAATATGGTAATAAAATGAACATATAGATGGGTTCATGTATCGCTCCAACATGGTTTCTTACATCACTATGGTTACATAATAAAAAATAAATAAAAATTAAACCTTGCATCGAAGACGATAAATGTTCCAACACCATCCCCCTTAGCACTTAAAGGGCCGCTGATGCATTAGTGCATCATGTCCATGGTCGCAATGATGCACTAATGAAGTGCTGGCGCGACTGCTCAGCACTACTTCATGGGAGCATCATGCCCATGATATGGTCAGTATGAGGTATGAATGTATCCCCTGCGAGTTACTCACAAGGGTAACATTCAAGCATCATAGCGACCAAATGCATTAATGCATTAGCAGCCCTTAAAGCACTAGGGATGGGGTAAAGATGACCAGGTCCATGGGTGTGGGAGCAGGGACATGCCCCCTGGCCCTCACCCCTCGTCCCACCCTACCCCAGGGCCCTGTCCAACATTAGCCTCGTAATCTACTTAGCCCGGCCATGATGAGATAGATTCATAAATGCAAATCTACGACCCGTTATACAAAGAAGCCCAACTCAATCGGGAGATGTCCGCCTTATTGTCTTGCAAATGAGGACCGGACATTAACATACGAGGAGGGAGGTATGGTGCTGGGAGTATGGAAAATCATTGAGATAAAAAAGTACATTATCTACTGTATTGAAATGGGGCCTTATGTCTCGCTGGCATACATGCAATAGGCACATGTACCGCCATGTAGTCAAGAGGCTAGAATATTGTCCAAAATTGTCAACCTCATTGAAGGAAGGGTACTTTTAATACTCTAGTGTTATGTGTGAACCAGGGTATTAATCATTTACAATAATTATACAATTCCTCTACAGATTTCACCATTTCCCTATACCAATCATACTCTGGGGTACTTCAGAGTTCACCATTTCCCTATACTACTCACAGCCTAAGTCCTTCAGAGTTCACCATTTCCCTATACTACTCACAGCCTAAGTCCTTCAGAGTTCACCATTTCCCTATACTACTCACAGCCTAAGTCCTTCAGAGTTCACCAGTTCCCTATACTACTCACAGCCTAAGTCCTTCAGAGTTCACCATTTCCCTATACTACTCACGGCCTAAGTCATTCAGAGTTCACCAGTTCCCTATACTACTCACAGCCTAAGTCCTTCAGAGTTCACCTGTTCCCTATACTACTCACACTGTAAGTGCTACAGTGTGTGCCATTGTGCTGTAGGATTTTGCCATGTTCCTTATTACTGTGCTTTAGTAGAGTCCATGGACAAGAGAACTGAAATAAGAAATCAGAGACTACAATTTCATCAATGAAAAATTATTTTGGCCTTAAATACTTGCATGTGTGTCAGAAGAACAGGGTATCTCTATGTTCTGATACTAAATCTTGATTCAGTAAGTCTCAATGCAGTTTGCCTTTTACATAATCAGCACTCCATAGAGTAGAGTGCTGGTGGTTTGTATGAGGAAGGACTAGCAGTATGAGGGTGGAGGGGGCATACAGAGGGCATAGAGGTGAGACACAGGGGTGGGTGTAGGGGTGAAATCTTGACCTGACCAATGACAGCCAAGTGACCATCCACTGACCACCTGACTACTGATGACCACAGTCTGACCGCATCTTGACCAACACCCCCTGTGTGACGTCCCTACAGGCTGGCCCTGGGGGATAGGGCTTTAACACCTAAAGGGTCACATAATAATACTTTAATGCCTTATGTGCATTTGTTAAACTTTTACTTTGCAGTTATAAGTTTATTTGCCTATTCTAGGCGATAGTTTGCTCATAGAATAGGGACTGTATCCCTACAAATGAAGAGGTTGTGCCCCTTCTTTTAAGAATTCCTGGATCCGCCAGTGATAATAATCCTATTGGGTTAAGGCGTAGAGAAAATACGTCTTTGGACAAAATCTAGAAAAAGACTACTACATGAGGTCGTAGAGCTATAAATCTAAACACTATTGCACCACTTGCATTGCATTGCTCGTGTATACTGCCATATAGAGACATAATCATATTATTTTGTAATTCAGATGTAATGGTAAGGAATTGTTTGTATGGTGAAATGTAGCGTCTACATGTATCATCCTAGATGTAATTCATTTTTCTAAAATGATATAATTATCACGTGTACAATGATATTTTTTCATCATTATAATTTCCATAAAGCTCTATGCATCCTTTACGTAGCATAGATAGAAGTAGACCTAATCACTTATAACCCCTCTTTCAGCACCAGCATTGTATCTCCTCACTTCACAACCTACAAAAGGCCAATTGTCAGATACTAATGATGGCGAAACTCTTTAGGGGTAGAATAGTGACATTTATGCATTATGCCGACGTGCTGGGATGGAATGATGCATGAGTGTAGTCCTCAATGCATTTACGCATCATGTTGATCCTCCGGGGGTGTATCAACCCACGGGGATGGTAAGATATGATTACACATAGGACTGCATCCATGAATCAGAACAAAACTGTGAATAATGCATTAAAGCATTGTTAATTATTTCAGGAGCTGATAGTATACAAGCAGCAGGGGTGTCTGTACACTTAGTACCTGAGAGGCCTATACAAAAGGCCTAACAGGTTTAGCTGACAGCATTATAGGCCTATTGATAGATGATTAATGACAAGTGATTACTAACCCCATCTGCCAATCAGCCTACAATACGGCCAGTGGAGGCTGGCCTATAATTGCCTGTCCCTGACCAGTTGGATTGTGATTGATTTACGTCTATGACGAACCGATTTGGCGGTGACGGAATACCTGCGTCAAACACGGGTGGTAATTAGTCTAAAAGCCCGACCATGGACACTGTACAGCATATTCGATAATGTCCACTGTTTCCGCTCGAGAGAGGGATAGTTTAATTTGCATTTCCTCTGTGAGCAATAGAAATGTTTGAAAATAAATAACTATCTACTACATTTCAGCGCAGGGGATCAATATGGCCTGGTGCAGAGAGCATGATGCTCCAAGGTTTCATCATCTTTTTCTTCTTTTTTTTCCCATTGTGTTGCACTTATATATCATTATCCCTAAAGGGCAAAGTCTATGAGCTTTTAACATTTTTCTTTTCCGTTTTTGATCGTATAAAAGAATACCTGTTTATATTAAGGTAAATCAAAAGGTGACGCCATAGCCAAAAGCAAAAGCATATTTATAGTACACGTATATATCAATGCTGATCTGTATTTACCACTCGTACATTATTAGATCTATCAGTAGATTAAATTCAAATTGCTAATTGATATGAATAGTATGAAATGCCTAGTGATAATCTCCCAGAGATAAATATCGCATTTTGGCTATTGTTTCGCATTGTATAGTCACTTTCTAATCAGTCCCCCAGTATAAAAATATTTCACCATACAGTTTTGAATTTTGATTTACGGTTGCCCATTTCCAATGGCCATAACACAGCTTATGCTTTCACCTTCGGCAGAGACAACACTTTTAGATTGGAGTTATAACTTCTATCGCTAAAATCATCCTATTATGTAGACATGTTTATGACCCAATACACATTATTCGACCCACTAGTGACTGGATATTACTGGGGTGGGAGCGGCTGGAAAGTAGGGGTGGATGGGGGCATCAATTTAAACACATGCCTGCCCTTACGGCCGCAGAGTGTGGAGTTGGCCGTATGAATGACCCGGTTACAGGGGTCGTTACCATGACAACCAATATCATTGAACCATGAAGAAGAAGACATTTCCATTGACTTTCAGCCAGTCCCACGACTTCCGCTTATAAACATCCCCCAAATGCACCGGGAATATTTCATCTTGTATCATATTTTTGTAAATGAACCTCATCTCTTGATTTGTTCTGCCAGTTCACACTCTGTGGTTCAACCCCCCCCCCCCCCACCAATTGAATTTCGTTTTCTGCACTTCCTCGCGTTCAATACGTTGGGTGCAGAAGTAATGAACAGAGTAAGACATAAAGGAATTTCTTTAAGAAATACATCTGTGATTAAAGAGATTTACCCATGAATTCATTCTAATCATAGGCCTAGGCCTACAATTTGTGGGGATTACTTAGGTAGTAGACATCATAGGCCTAGGCCTACAACTTGTGGGGGCTACTTAGGTAGTAGACATGCCTTAATGCCTAGTGGTATCTTTTGAAATATCATGCTGCACCTTCTGTAGGTTTTGTGAGGACTCCCAATTTTGTATCATCTCACTCTAGTACTTCCACTCCAAGCTCTAAGGCATTGTACATTGTGCCATCTTACACTTCTTACACCCAGGCTCTAATGTGTACACCTTGCCATTTCCTTAAACTACATACACTCCACACTCTACTGTGCATTGTACCGTTTCTTTATACTACTTACAGCTAGGCTCTACTCTACATTGTACCATTTCCCTATACTACTTACACCCAGGCTCTACTCTACATTGTACCATTTCCCTATACTACTTACACCCAGGTTCTACTCTACATTGTACCATTTCCCTATACTACTTACACATAGGTTCTACTCTACATTGTACCATTTCCCTATACTACTTTCACCCAGGTTCTACTCTACATTGTACCATTTCCCTATACTACTTACACCCAGGCTCTACTCTACATTGTACCATCTCCCTATACTACTTACACCCAGGCTCTACTCTACATTGTACCATTTCCCTATACTACTAACACTAAGGCTCTAGTGTACACTGTACCATTTCCCTATACTACTTACACCCAGGTTCTACTCTACATTGTACCATTTCCCTATACTACTTACACCCAGGTTCTACTGTACATTGTACCATTTCCCTATACTACTTACACCCAGGCTCTTCTGTACATTGTACCATTTCCCTATACTACTTACAGCCTAGCTCTTCTGTACATTGTACCACTTCCCTATACTACTTAACCCAGGTTCTACTCTACATTGTACCACTTCCCTATACTACTTAACCCAGGTTCTACTCTACATTGTACCATTTCCCTATACTACCGTAATCTCCCGCGTAGAAGGCGCGTTGCGCGTATAGGACGCACCCCAAACTCAGCAGAAGCATTTTCGCGTATAAGACGCACATTTTAATGCTGATATTTGTAAATTCATTACATTTCTATAGTAAAATTACCCCTCGTATAAGACGCACCCCCAATTTCAGTACATCCTATAAGACGCACAAGGCATTTGTTTGGCGTAGAGGACGCGTCTTATACGCGGGAGTTTACGGTACTTACACCCAGGCTCTACTCTACATTGAACCATTTCCCTATACTACTTACACCCAGGCTCTAATCTACATTGTACCATTTCCTTATACTACATACACCAAGGCTCTACTGTACATTGTACCATTAATTCCCTATACTACTTACACCCAGGCTCTACTCTACATTGTACCATTTCCCTATACCAGGGATGAAAGTCACAGAGTACCAAAATCCCTGAAATAGTCCAATATGAAATACCCTGAAATCAGGGAATTCCCTGAAGACTTTCTTCCCTGCTATACTACATGTCACATGGCTCCCTACCGCCACCTGATAGCCTATTGTAGAACCAGGATGGAGCCCAGACACCGTCCCAATGACAATGGAGGAAGGGATGTGGAGGACTGCACAACAGTGGCGCCGTCTATTGTGGGTGGCAGTAAATCAAAAGCGTAGGTCTTTAGCACCTGTAATAATGATCAAAGAGAATAAGGTCACGTAAATGCCGTGAACAAGAAAGGGAAGATTAGTTGTTTTAATGCCAGAGGTGTTTTGCATCGCAAACACCTGTGCCCTTGTAACACAGCCTTCTTGAAAGGTGACAAACTGTTATGAATTGAAAGTATAGGAAAACCAAGAGATGAGAAATGTTGCAAATCTAGGTAGTGGTAATTTTAAAAACAGGTGAGGGGTGGTGGATTTTCAGGCGGGCGGGTAATTTTTTGGCCCCCTCAGAGGGGACAGAAATATTTCGCCCCTCCCCCTTTGTGCTATAGCACTAAGGAAGGGTAAACTTTGTCCCCCCCCCCCAAGAGGGTCTGAATTGTTTTTCCCCCTCCCCCGAAACCACCACCCCTCCCCTGTTGTTAAAAAGTGACCACTCCCTTATACTAACATCTTTTAGCCAAGGTGAAACTAAGAATACATATATGAACAACACACACTCAATATAACACATAATATATTGTTTATTTATTTAGAATAACAACTATGGTCTTGCAAAGACATAATAGAAATAACTTACATTAATGAAACAGTTTGCCTTCCCCACAAATGGCAGGTAGTTTGGCTATATGTAATATGTACACTGTGGGCACTTTCTGTCTTCATTTAAAACACCATCTATACAGGACAAACAATGATTTATACACGCAACCTCCGGTAACAGGTTAGTGCATGCGCTTTGTTATAGTAGTTATTATACATCTATTCGTGACTCATTTTACTGTTTGTAAATCTATGTTTTTGACACTGTGGCTATATTGAATTCCCTCCCCTGACAATCTATTTACTCATCTGCAGAGTTGATGGCAGTTTATGCGTTTTTAACAAGGCTATAAACACAAAATTGGTACATTGTTCAGAGGGTAAAGTTGACTAATTGAAGTAGCTCGTTTCTGATAGGATAATGGCATGAATAGTGAAGCTACAACTAAACTTGAATGACACTATAGAGTAAAGACACATATCAGTCAGTTTCTACACACTAAATAGGTAACAGCTTAGCTAGGGACTTATAATCGAGCTGTGCTGGATAACATATGCTCCCTCATTTTACAAACACAACCTTTAAAGAAAGCCTAGTAATCATGCAGTGCACTCTTCTTTGTTTTTGTGGTGCAGTGATGCAGTTCTGGTGCACGTGTGTAAGTCCCTACTGCTATATTCATCCAGGATTCTCACCCTGTGGGTTTAATATATAGAAATCAAATACCTCCCTGCAATATCCCTCAATAAGATTTAATTTAGATTTTATCTCTTTGATCTGAAACTTTTCATCTGTCATATCTGACAGCCTCTAGCTTCTGCAACTTTATAGGTTTGTAGGTTTGTAATGGGCGATAATAAGTGAAGTTGATATCATGCATGCGGCATATGAGTGGTTATTGGTCAGTCTAGAACACTGCTAAAAAGGAGAAGGTAACCTGTGGTCATGCATAACTTTGGTAGTCTGCACTCCGTACATGCATTACAATGGGTAGACCTTAGATAGGAAACTTTGAAATTACCTGGGGAAAACGAATTATGCATTGACCTAGCACAATATATTATTATAACATCTTACAGTTTTGTACAGAGTATCTCTTATTCTCTTGTTTATGCATTGTAGAATACAAATTGGCCCATTCCCGTCGGTACAGTGTCAATTTTTTTGCAATTTATACACACTTAAGCTAAAACGAGACAAAAGGTAAACTACATAACACCCAGTTACCATAGCCACTGGACAACCCAAACATTGTAAAAAAAAAAGGTTTCGTGCAGCTGCAACTCCTTTTGCGCGACACTAAGGTAAATAAAATGTTTTCTTGTTATTTTCACCCAATGGTTCCCACAGCAGAGAACTCTACATATACATCATTTCCCAACTTTGGGATATCCGTCAGTTTATTATCCAATATGGATAAAGTGTAATTTGGGTGATACTAAAGATGGCCACAATAATGCCTCGACGACCATGACAGACGCTGGTGATATCATATGCACAATGTTAGACTATAGTAGCATATAACTTGTGGCAGACAAGGGACTGTTCTCATTATGACAGATTATTTGTTCACTTTGTTTAAATCTTTAAAGAAGGCATGCACAATTGCATTACAGAACTCCCTACAAAAAGTAGGTATTCATAAAAGAGCAGCAAAAGAGGTATCTGTAATGATCATGTAGCCTTAGGGCATTTTGCCGTCTTTAAAGGGTTTGGGTGGATTAGATAGTGTACAGATGTGATGTTTTACAGGGTAGGACTGGGCACTACCCAGTAGTCGGCAAGAAGGGACGTGTATAAAATAGAAGCTGGAACAACACTAGGATTAACAAATCCCACCTCCATATCTAAGTTCCATATTCTGAAGGCCAATACCCTAAAAAACATGTTTTCACATAAGTATGGCAAATTTCTATTCAAAAGAAGAAACACTTGAGCATAGAAAGGCAGTCTAGTAGTTATCAATTAATTATTAAAGTAGAAAAAGATGAAGACTGTGCCCTAAAAATGGGAAACTCAAAATAGCTTTACAATGTAACAAATATGAAATTGCTGCAAATCATTAACAGGGAAAATAATTATATTTCATTGCTTAAATCAGAAGTGCATTATTCACGATACACTGTCAACAAATATAATATTAAGTAGGTCTGACGTCCACCTGGTGTGTGAAATTAAACCAGTCAGGTCTAAGTAAAGTAAATTGAATAGCAACGTGAAATACCTGGACTGTATTAGTTCACACTGAATAACATTGGACACACGCACATGCACTCAATTCAGAACAGTCTTTCCACAGAACCTAAGTTACTTTAACACTACAAAATTTCTCATTATATATCCTCTTATTTTCCATCCAGTATTTCAGAGATTTACTCGTTTTCCATGAAATCTAGAAAAGTAGATTATCCATATCAAAATGACCTGAAGTGTAATCTATGGATATTATGCCCTTCATTTTTGCTTGATATCTGATAAGTTAACTTTTGAAATATAATTTTTTCTATGCCTTTCCCTTCTTCTAAACCCAAAGCCATTTATCTTTCACTTGAACCAAAGGACTTCTGATTAGAAATGGTCTGCTGGTGACATGAGCCAAATTACTTGAGACAGCGAATAACTCAAGGCCAATCCAAGCGACCAATTACACAGCGGAATGTATCGTAATATAAATGAGCAAAGAAATATGAAAATTGCAATATTTTGATATGAATAAGCCAAGCTACCAAATGAATATCTGCTCTAATCATGCTAGCAAAAATAAGACTTTGGTTTGATATATACATGTGAATGGGTTTCCTAATTGTATGAATCCTCTCATAGGTTTTTGAGACGAACATTATGATCTATTACAACAAAGAGACATCTAACTTTTATGATGCCGCCCACACTACCGCGCTATGTCTTACATAGAACATCACAGGCTGTGCGGGCGAGGTGCAACACCAAGTCCTATCTTATATCTGTTTGCATGTCGACACACTTGTTATGCTTCCTCTGCATTGCATATACAATCACTGTATCTCAACGCTTTGCAGTTTCCAATACTGGTCAAACTGGTATATACATTTTAAATTGGTATATCTATAAACAACTTCTTGTTTCACTACGATGGCCCTTAAATACCTGTTATGCTGGTATTTTCATTTTCTATGGAGCTGGGTGTAAACTATGTAAGACTATCTAAGCAGTACATATGATAAACTATTGCGTACGGTACCATCATCTCTCGCAGAGCATCGCACAGAAACAATCTAACACCAACATTGTAGTGCTAATTTTTTTTCTCCAATGTGTGCATGTTTCTTACATTTATGCCATGAGAGCTTTCTAGGAAATTTATTATACATTTTTACATCTCAAATATCTGTTGGCTTTTTTTTTTTTTTTTACTGGCGCAGGATAGACCTTGGTTTGAAATCATAGATGTGCTAAAACAATAACACCCTCAAATGTTATACGTAAGTGTAGGCCATATTCTGCATTGGTTTGTTTGAGCGCCTTGATATTGAATTTGAACTACCGGTAGCTTGTTCTCAACGCTTGAACAACTGATTCGCCTGCTTATTCATCATGCATTATTACATTCAAAGATCACTCTATGCTCTGTCAACCCTCAGTTTCAGATACGTGCCTATCTAAAACCCTGGCGCTTAACCGGCCCAACACAGTATGTTGCCTTAACTTCTATGCTCCAGTCTGTACTCAGTTTAAGGATACCAGTCCCCAGTATTACCAGCCTGGTAGAGATAATGCTACTCCATATGTAGCACTACACAGATAGGGAAGGTTTCCATGCACCCGGGACTTTTTAAACCACTCAATCAAGGACCAGCCCTGATTGGCCAGCCGGCCGGGGATAAAAATGGTATGGCACACCTGTTAACTCCCAAATGAAATTCAGAGAATGCATTCTACTTTCCTCAAAGTATATACGCAAATATCCACATCAATTGTTGTCTCTGACCATTTAATTTATAAAGTAAAGAACTACCAGTACTTATGTTTTACACTAAGTATAATTGAGTCTGCCTGTAGATATTTAAGGGCCTTTCGCTGGGCCTAGCCTTTCAGATCGAGGCTGCCGAAATGACCACACGGTCAAACATAAGGTCATAAACTAGAGGCACACAATTCAAATTGTCCCATTTTTCATAATTACATCAATAGCTATTTGGACTATGAACATAATAATGCATTCTATGTTTCCCCTATCTAACTAATTTCTTGTAGTTTACACCCCGTCAGATTGGTCGCTCTCTGTATCATAGTGTATGCTTGCATTACCGTTTCCGGGCCTTGGATCACTGTTTGTGCAATTAAAGACAGAACATTACATTTCTATACAGGTTAGATTCTGTGATTCTAAGTAACTCCTACACCAGCTACAGCCCTGCATTTTTTTACCATCCTGCGGCTTCGATATTGAAATGTCAACGCTCGACACACACCACAGACCATCACCCTATCTACAAAGGATTCAACAGTACTTCGCAATGGTTGCATATGGTATAACAAAGATCTACACTCTATGATACAGACATCCATTTTGACGAAACAGGCACTGAGGTTCCTAGTTTTGACTAGAAGTTTGAGTGTTTTAAATCACTGAGGGATCATATTCTACATTGTATATATGTTTATTCTCCCATGGGAAATGGGTAGAATTTCCTAAGAGAATGTTGAAAAAATTGAAATAGAAAGAGATACCGTGCTCCATACTATGTATATACAGTTTAAAGGTACCTTTCCTTACAATATGAAAAGTGTAACTCAATCTATCCCCAAACCCCTCCAATTTAAATCCAACCCATTGTTAGTGCAAACCACCACATTATATGTATATTAAACTACAAATATATGTAGGACCAAAATATCTCACATGACATATCATGATCAAAAACAAACATAGCGCTAACAACATAGCCACCTATATTCTAGGCTATGTATATTTACATGTTGCTGTACCAGAAAATCCTTCCAAGTCTAAACTACATGTGTATGGTAAACGGTAAAGAAACAAGACTGCAAAGAGTACTGTTCCCTGCAGTGATAGGAATTATACCTAGCCCTTCAGGGGCCGCATTATGCACCCATACAGGGCTGGCGAGTAGCTCATAAATGCGAGTAACTCACCAAGCCTGCATTCATGCACTTTGACAACCAAAGCACAGATCCATTACGCACTATGCGGCCCTTAAAGTTTTTTTCCTAAAAATCTACCATGGGAGACCAAATCCTCCAATAGGGATAACATGTGTAGTACCTGATAGGTTTGTATTTCATTTCTTCACTGTACAGAACAAATATTTCTAACAAATTCTACTAAATATTTGATATACAGGTGACACTCTAGCGATTAGTACTAGAGGCTTACATTTGCTGTCTGGTACTGGTATATTATATTCTGTGCCCCAACCCCAATTGACTAACAATGCAAACAGTTTGCTGCATTCTAAGATGAAGTAACAATAACAGATAGCACGACTTCTCGGTTAAACATCTATCTATAGAAATGCGTACTTCTATCAATTTGAGGATATGTGTCGCCTAGCGACATTTGTGACATACTTTCTGGCAGTCACGTCATGACGACGTCACCAGTGCATGACGTAGAGGAGTGCGGGGTAAGATGCGGATGAGATGTAATAATGACAATGTTGCTGTACAGATGGCGCCAGTTGTATTACCGGCTCTCCGAGGTGAATGGAACGGTGGAAGCTGATTATTTGCCTCAACGTCTCTTGTGTCAGTCTGGCCGATTGATAGGGACTTTGGGTATGAACTCTATTAACATCACCTACATAAAGGGAAGGGCATAAACATGTAATAAGCCGTCTGCAGGTTGCAAAGCTATGGTATTGGTTATATTCTTGGTGTAAAAACCAAATAAGATACCAATTGATGGATGAATGTGTCTATCCAGGCTAGTGTCAAGGCCTGTCCATGATATTAACATCCTTTTAATTGATTGGCTCAGAAGCCGATATTTGTTGATGTCCTACCAGATATTCACATACAATGTATTACCATCTTCAGTATTATGTGAGTATATGCTATGTAAGCACAATTGTATCGATGGAACACATGAACACATTAGCTTCAGTATTACATGTACTAACAAACTTGATGATCTGATTTGTTTACTTACATATTCCATCATAGAGCTGGAATCACATCGCCGTTTAGATAGTCTCCAATGAAGTCCCAACTGCAAGAGACCCACATTAATGTAATTTCATTATGAGCATTTCACACATTTTACTTCATGCACCACCATCAAGTATAACTTACAACTATGGGATGTCGAGATACCACTCAATGATCTCTGAAAATTCCGATATCCTGTCACTCTTCTCAACTTCCAATAGAAAATATTACAGGAATCACAACTGTCTTTTTCCCATGGAAAATGCTGATAAGAATCACAGCCGAAAACCTGGCAGGCATAAAATCAGGAAAAGTGGCATCTCCAATCTACGGATTCCCAAATGTCTGTGCATTTTTAAGTGATACATGTTACAGGATATTATTCAGTCTTTAATGTATTGTGTAAAATATATGCAAGCTGGACATTACCTTGTGATATAGATGACTGTTTTCCCATTCTAATAACTTTTCTATGGATCCTCTCGTCTGAAATAAATGGAACAGATATTCTGACATAATTACCCAGTGAAAGATTTTTTTTTAATTACTTATTGTCTCATTCACGTAGTTGATGTGGTTCACCTCAAGAACGAGTAAAGTATTTGACGTAATTAACGCACTGTGCGCTTAAGAAATAACTGAAATGTCTGTTTAGTACCTCAAAATCGGAAAGGTTTGGTAATTTTTTGTCTACATTGTGAGCAAAGAGATGGAGTGTGCGCTTAATAGGGTATGTGCGCTCATTACGTCAAATATGGCATAGCTTATATGATAGAATATGCATGACAAACTACCAAGTACTTGGCATTTACCATAATCTCCCTCGTAGAAGACGCTTTGCGCATATAAGACGCACCCCAAACTCAGCACATGCATTTTTGCATATAAGACGCACATTTTAATGCTGATATTTGTAAGATAAGTACATTTCTATAGTAAAAGTACCCCTCGTATAAGACGCACCCCAAACTTGAGGAAATCCTATAAGACGCAGTAGGGATTTGTTTGGCGTAGAGGACGCGTCTTATACGCGGGAGATTACGGTAGTTAGCATAGATTTCCCATCCCCATATAGTCCTTTCTGTATTACATGTATAATTAATGTAATGACATTGACACACTATAAAGTCCATGGTAAATACTGACCCTTTTACTGAGGCATATAACAGGCCAAAGAGAACAGCCGAGGGTACAACAACAGCACACACAGCCACAGAACAGCCACTTGACGTTCATAGGCAGCGTCTTCTTTAACACACTGTTAATGCGGCCAATGGTCGCCTTGTACTCCTCTGGTGCCACCTGGGGGATCAAACAGACAGTAGTGTTAAATGTAAAACCATGCCTACAAGGCCACACCAAAAAAAAAAGTTGGTCTACGGATCTCCATATTTTCGGAAATACAATTTCTTTTTTTCTTTGAAAAAAAAATCTTGTCTACGGATTTCTCTTTGTGATGTTTGGCAAAAAAATAATTTTGAATAAATAACTTTCGCTCACCTCACTTTTCAAAACCAAAATCTGTAGATCAATTTGTTTCTTTGGTGTGGCCTAAGCTGTGGATTGGGGTACTATTGTATATGAATGATTGGGGTAAATTAATTACGAGGGGACAGTGTGATAAGATATCAATTTTAAAAGATGTTGATCAAAGACTATGGACTATTGTAGATTGCAATTAAAGATAGAAATTCAAAGATATTATGATAGCTAAGAAGGTATAGCACAGCTGTAATGCCAGTCGGTTATTATAGAATATAGGGCAGCAATGTGCATTGCTTGTAACTCGAAAAGAAATATGATGTTATGTACCATAAATTCTTTGATTTGAGGTTCATATATTTGAATCAAATCAAAAGTGTAGTTTATTGCAAGGTCAGTAATGCAGGTAATGTTGCTTGTATCAGAGAATTTAAGGTAATTGCAGTTAGTTAGACTCTCTGCTGTCCCAAAGCTCTGGCCCCTTGATAGTCTTTTCCATTACATTGTTTCTCCAGAATTAAAATTAATAGCCTTGAACAAGTCTAGCTTGTGGTCTGACATCAGCACTCCCATTAACAGACAGGAACCAACTCCAAGCAGGTGTTAAGTAGTGTTATAGTCCTATACTTTCACAAGACATCTGCTTGGAGGACCAGATGCTACTCACCCAGGTTATTTGCACCACCAAGCCACTATTCGCATAACTCCCGCCAAAACTGAGCTTTTCGCACCACATTGCCAAAAAAGGCGGAAAAGTTGATACATGGATCAACATCATATACCTTCACCATTGGAGGCAAAAAGTGTCTTATGGCTGCCAACCAACTGACTCTGTAGAATATAGACAATTACTCAAAATTTACAATAGTTGGTACTGAAATAGATTTTCCTGCAAGACCCCTACATCTCCTCCTTTAATGACACTACAAATTCACTAAGTAATTCTGCCTCTTATATATAAAATTTCCATCTTCTTTTAAACTTATTCGCACCACCAAAATGACTGAAAATGAGAGGACCCTAGTTGTCTCCTATAACTCTTTTCGAGTTAATTAATATTTAAATATGATTGTTCGTTGGTAAACAAATTCATATATATATATATATATATATATATATATATATATATATATATATGGGGCTGTGTACAAATGACGTCATGCTTTTTTTGGCCATTTTTGACCCCCCTCCCCCCCTTGTCATGTTTTGTCATACAATGCTTGACCCCCCCTTAACATGACGTCATGCAGAGATACCCCCCCCCCCCCCGGCCCAAAGTACAGGAAGAGAGTATAGCAAATTGAGATGGTTCAAAGGGACATGTATATATTGGGTTAACTTAATGGTGCTGGCAACAGGTGGGGCTTTTTCCAGCGTCCCTGGTCCAAAACCGTGCTGGGCTAATAATGGGTGTGAATTGGTAAGGCCTAAAAAACATTGTTGTGTTCAGGTAATCGGTCGAAAAAAAAATTAGAAGTTCTAGAAGCGCCAACCTAAAAAAAAAAAACCTACCTACTAACTACCCTATTTTTTTGGACCTTTATTATATCCATGGGGGTAAATGGTTTGGGGTAGATGTCTGGGGGTAAATGTCCATGGGGGTAAATGGTTTGGGGGTAGAAGTCTGGGGGCAAATGTCCAGGGGGTAAAGGTCCTGTTACCTCACATCCTCATGAGAGGTAAAGGAAAGGAAATAAGAGAAGAAATCAGATCTAGCCGACAGTTACAGTGGCTTCACTGAAATACAAGTGTAACATTACAAGTGTGGTAATATGATTACACATATATAATTAAGATCACACTTACAAAACAATCATTTTACTGTAAGGCATAATCTAAGGCATAACTCCTAGAGTCCCATTCAGAAAAAGGAGAAAATAAGCTGTTTGTTTCCAAGGGACAGTTTGTGATTCATCAACAGGGGGAGCAGGATGCAGATTGAGGGGGGAGGGAGGAAAAAGATTTTGACACCTCAAAGTGGGGAAGGGGGCAGAGAAAAATGTTATGCCTTTTCTGTGAACTACTGTAGAACAGGAGGGATGACCAGGGCAATCTGTCCGAAGGGGAGGGGGTCATAAAATTTTCAGATTTCTGCACGTCTGTATGGCAATCTACCCCACCCCTCAGGCCTGTTGATGAGTAAGGAGCAATCCCTAAATTACCAATGGGTTTTTGAATTGTGAAATTTATCAAATAGAATAGAAGTTGGGTCATTTGAATCTTTCTACTGAATTCTCAATGCCAGGGTACTTCTTACCCTCATAGATCAACCTATATATGGGGTCCTTTGGTTAAATGAGTCCAACTAAAAGGGTATTTCAAAGTGGTATGGGGCCTGGGTTAGAGGCAGGATAGAGTAGTGGACAAACACTGACACTGATGGCAGTGACAATCATTAAGTGGGATGTCTGAGGAAAGCATGCCTGTATAGGTAATATATATTTCATAACAGATGAATGCATTAAACTTCCCTACCTTTACAAATCATTTTTTTCTTGCCAAAACTGAAGCAACTTGCAGTTTTTTTTCATGACATGATGTCATGCAGCCCATGACCCCCCCTCCCCCCCTTGTCATGCTTGGTCATGGGGAGTGGGACCCCCCCTCCCCCCCTCCTGCATGACGTCATTTGTACACAGCCCCTATATATATATTTATATGCCAATGAAGGTATTCATGGTGAGTTGGTTAGGTATTCTTGATGCATTGCTAAGGTATTCGTGGTACATTGCTAAGGTATATGTGGTGCATTCCTAAGGAGTGAGTGAGTAATAGATGTTTAAAGACATTTTGACAACTAAGGTCATATTCATGGTGAGCACTATGTAACATTACACAATTTCACAAAGGAATGTGTCAGTGTCCGTGCATATGTGCACCACACACATCCCGAGGGATAGGAAAGAGGAGATATAGACCCTTTTAAGTGGGCTAGGGAGGCCTAAGGTATTCATTGTGCGTTGCTAAGGTATTCATAGAGCATTGCTAAGGTATTCGTGATGCATTGCTCAGGTATTAATTACGTGTTGCTATGGTATTCATGATGTGTTGCTAAGGTATTCATGATGCATTGCCAAGGCATTCATGATGTGTTGCTAAGGTATTAATGATGCGTTCCTAAGGCATTCACTATGTGTTGCTATGATATTCATGATATGTTGCTTAGGTATTCATGGTGTGTTGCTAAGGTATTCATGATGCGTTCCTAAGGCATTCACAATGTGTTGCTATGATACTCATGATATGTTGCTTAGGTATTCATGGAGTGTTGCTAAGGTATTCATGATGCGTTGCTAACGCATTCATAATGTGTTGCTATGGTATTCATGATGTGTTGCTATGGTATTCATGATGTGTTGCTATGTATTCATGATATGTTGCTAAGGTATTCATGGTGTGTTGCTAAGGTATTCATGATGCGTTGCTAAGGTATTCATAGTGTTTTGCTAAGGTATTCATGATGCATTGCTAAGGCATTCATGATGTGTTGCTATGGTATTAATGATGTGTTGCTATGGTATTCATGATGCGCTGCTAAGGCATTCATGATGTGTTGCTATGGTATAAATGATTTGTTGCTATGGTATTCATGATGTATTGCTAAGGTATTCATGGTGCATTGCTAAGGCATTCATGATGCATTGCTATGGTATTCATGATGTGTTGCTATGGTTTCCATAATGCGTTGCTAAGGTATTCGTGATGCGTTGCTAAGGTATTAACGGTACGTTGCTAAGGTATATATGGTGCATTGCTAAGGTAGTCTTGGTGCGTTGCTAAGGTAGTTATGGTGCGTTACTAAGGTATTCATGATATGTTGCTAGGGTATTCATGGTGTGTTGCTAAGGTATTCATAGTGCGTTGCTAAGGTCTTCATGATGTGTTGCTAAGGTCTTCATGATGTGTTGCTAAGGTATTCATGGTGCATTGCTAAGCCATTCATGATGTGTTTCTATGGTATTCACAATGCGCTGCTAAGGCATTCATGATGCATTGCTAAGGTATTCATGATGCATTCCTAATGCATTCATGACACATTCTCAATGTATTCATGATGTCCCTATTCCTAGTAATTTGATGATAATAGAATGGAAGGCATTCATGGTGTGTTGCTAAGGTATTCATGATGCTCTGCTAAGGTATTCATGATGCATTGCTAAGGTATTCATGATGTGTTGCTAAGGTATTCATGATGCATTGCTAAGGTATTCATGATGTCCCTATCCCTAGTACTATGATAATAGAATGGAGGGCAATGGAGCCTAGCTCCTATCTCTACAGCGGCGGTTGCTTTAAGAAGGATACCATGCAAGTAAGGTCATAATAGCATACTATAGCTACCCCTATGGCTAAATGTCACAGTTCTTAGGAATGATTCTTATTAAGTTAGGTTTAATATTAGACTTGTTAACTACCTATCAATTAGTGGTCTCCTAATGGTCAAGGGCTATTGGTTTTCCAAGTGTTTCATGTTTAAGAGTCACAGATTATATGAGTGAAGATTATTTGCTAAGGGCTATGGTGACCTGTGCAAGTCTAAACATCCCAGAAAGTGAAGAGTTCTGTGTTGGCTAGAAATGGCCAGTTGGCTATGGCCAACTGGCAAAAATTAACCTGTTCAAACTATGTTCAGCAATGCCTCTAATTCTCTTGCTTAAAGTACAATTCCATTTTTTTTTCTCATTTTCTCTCATCTAGATTAAAGTTTCTCCAATCAATTTGTTTCGTTTTAAACATATAGAGCATATTTTGGGTGCGCACATCAAGTTACTGGTATTCGATATACAATGACTCGGACAGAATCTAAGCCAAGTTAAAAGAGTGCAGTTTGAAAAAGTTCATCAGTTTACTGTAAATTACAACCTGAAAACCCTGAACAAAGCTGGACCCTTAGGCTCACTTCACAGTGCCAATTATGCTCAAATTTCTTTAGTCTCATAGACTTTGAACTTATAAATCTAATAAACCTAATTAATTTTGATAAATACCCCTTTCTACATGTTAAGCTACATGGTGCTAAATCAATGATGAGAATACTTATTGGTCAATTCAGATAGCTTATTTTTTTCTTACCTTTGCCGCGAGTCCTTGAGGGAATTCTTGGTCGAATTTATTACTTAGACCAAACCTGCAACAAGGGAAAATGGCCATGTATAAACACATAATAATTTAATCCCAACATCCAAAGTGGACTGTGTTTGTAACACACGTTTGGCACAGGTAAATAGCATTTTCTAAATAACATGCTGTTTTAAAAAGAAATTCAGTCCAAATCGCCAGTGCTGAGTTTGTGAATCCCATTGACCCGTTTGAGGGTGCATCAAGCATGTTGGGTCAGCATTAATCGTGACTGTAGACCTCATGAGTCACTCACCAATACTGCACTCGTGCTACATGAAAACAAAATGGTAGAGCACAATAATAAATCCTATACTGCCCTTAAATAGTTAATCAATGTATGCAATCTGTGACAAAATAAGACCCTATACTGCCCTTAAATAGTTAATCAATGTATGCAATCTGTGACAAAATTGCCTTGGCTGGAAGCCTGACCACAGCCACTCATTCTGCTGCTGTACCTGGCCACCACCCCAGGTCACAACAACTCACTTTTACCTTAACTTACTGTATTACCTTTAGCCTAATAATGGCCAATGCAATGGTTATAAATGGTAGACTTTCAATGGCCAATATATTAAATAGCCGGAAGCCCATTATTAAAGGGCTTCTGCATTAAATAGCTGGTAGACTTTAATGGGGTAAAGAAATGTAATAGCTGGTACATTTAAAACCCTTTATTGTGAATGTAGTGGATTAGATCTAAGGCGATGGTAGTCTTGACGCATCGACTGGCGAATAACGCACCAGTGCTACATTCATGCATTAAGGCACTCCTAAGTTATTGAAATGATTCAGAAGGATCAGCATGATGATCCACTTTATTACTTGCAAGTAGACTTTCCAGCAGTGCATGAAAATTGGTGCATCATGACGCCCTTAAAACAATCTTATAAAATGTTTAGGATCATATATTGTCTTTATTAAAGTTGTGATATTGATGAAGTGCCCTGGTATGTCTGCTTTTGCTACATTTCCATTTATTCTGGAGTATTCAGCAGTAAATTAACACCTGGTTTAGTATTTTATACTCAGTCAAATCCCGTGTGCACTGTGATGATAAATTGGAGCCACCTGTTTGAGGGCCTTGCCATACTGCACCTGTTAAGATTAAGACCCACGTATATAAATTGGAAAAGAGACCCATTTTAATATGTATACTTAGCAGCACAATTCCTCACGATTCCATGCAAAGTGCATGTTATCACGGATTATATCTTGCCAAGCAATAATTCCCTGGTGTATTACATAGACAACATCAGCCAGCATCATAAATTATGGACCCGACAAATTAACATGGCAGTAGGAAAGGACCCTAGAACCCCACATACAAGGCACATCTCGCAAATAAGTCGCACCCAGGCTCTCAGAGAATGCTATAATGCTAACCTGGGGTTTGACCTTTTGCAGTTTTAGCATTGTTCTATAATGTATATTACTTAAATACTTTGGATATAAAGACCTTGGCATATCTTTGGGCATTCCATACTACAAGTCTTCCTGTCCAGCTGACTAGTGAATTAATCGTGGCTCTTTTTATTTTAGTGTTTATTGGGTTTGATTTCATACAATTACAGAGCAAGTGTATCAAAACCTATCAGTGTCTACGTTGCAGTTTACAGATAGGACCCAAAAACGCGGCTTATACACGGTTTTGCTGTATCGGCTACAGCATATTATCCTAGATTTTACTGTATGGTATACGGCTTATGTACTGTAATCTCCCGCATATAAGACGCGTCTTATACAAGGGGTTTTAGTTCTCCTTGGATCCAGAAGGGGGACACCAAGACCTTTCTTTTGATATGTCACATGCCAGAATGGTCATAATAGGGCATAAGGAGGCCCAGGGGGGTCCAGGGGGCCCAAGCTACACACAGGTTTTAAATTTTGAAAATTCACTCAGTAGAACCAAGGTTTTCATTTTTTTTTGAGAATTTTCCAAAACTCTAGGTGTGCGCACTGCATCTTATAAATACGTGGGAGATTACAGTACATAGAACTTTACTGTTTTAGATGCACAGTGTACACGGTGAGACAGTTTTTTTTTTTTTTTTTACAGAAGTAAAGACTATTTTGTTGTCTATATTCAGCCTTGGGTGTAACCACCACCTGCTTTTTGAACGTAAAATAGACAGAGTACACATCACCATCAACAACCCTGCCAGTCTTAGATATCTGTGACAAGTAACTTTACACATAATCGTTCTACACTGGCGACAATTATGTCTTATATTACATGCTAGGTAGGTTCAGGCACACCCTTTTTAATTGCCCTGTTCGGTAAAATTCTTCTTTTTTTTTTCTTCCCCCTAGTCTTTATTTCTGTTCCTTTTATGCTTATTTTGATCAACCATTCTGACATTATGTTTATCAAATAGAGACATCCATAAAAAATAAGGTCGCCCCTTTTTAGCTGGGTGCATGAACATGAAGACCTAGACATGATACCGTCCTTCAAGGTTCCACTATGAGGACTACCAGCCGCTATCTAAGGGCCATCCATTACATACTGTCTGGTTACACAGTCTATACCTGCCAATGTTCTTATTCATCTTTTTTTAACAACTGCTGCTAACTTTTACTTCAGGGAATTATAGCGCACAAAGCTACAAATGGCGTGCAACTTTAACGTAATACATTATTTCCACGGTGATCCACTCAGTATCTTAAACTACTCTAATGAAGGGAGTGATTCTACCAGAGAGGTTTAAAACAAAAAGGAAAAAAAAGAGTGATCCTGGTGACTAGACAGATGTTATAAAGGTGGTAAAGGTCACAAAGCTGTCTAACCATTCAATGCTTTCCTTGTTTTCGTGGAGTTGAACAGCCGCGAGGCCCTAGAGTATTCACAACCCTGGCGTACTGAAGTATTGTCATACAATTAATTTATGAGCAGCAAGTTTCTAACAGAACTGTGTCGGTCAGGTTTACTCTCCACTTCAGTTCCTCCCACCAGCAATACATGTATAAGTTTGGGTATATGGTGTAAACTTTAACCTATTTCACTTTTACTTCGGTTACTTGGCTTTGTATCGGTCGGCCTTTTACTTAGTTTTCCCTTTTTCTATTTCTTAAATACAAATAATGTGGTTTTTTTTCCGCTACTTCACACGTCCTTATGTTGGGTGATAGCAGAACAAAAGCAGCCAGGTGTGTATCTTTTATGGCATGATAACAGAGATTACCTCTACATCAAGGATACAGTACAGTGATAACAGATTCACAAGTACACTGAAGGTAAACACACACAGGGTCTCACCAGTTCACAAATACAATAATTAACCAATTAAGGGCCGCTTAGTGCTTTAATTCCTTTTGGTAGTCATGAAGCATGCATGGTGCCGACCATGTTAGAGACATACACGCCCATGGGATTATCACGATACACCAATGCAGTGCTGGTGGGTCTACTTGTCAGCACTGCATTGGTACATGACGACTGTGCGAGTAGTAAGTACACTCGTAGAGGATTGGAATTGTAGCGTTCTACCCCTCGATGTTATATCGAATCTTTCGATAAACAACGAAGAACAACTATTCAGGTTCCAGTTAAAACTTTATTGTCTAATAACACATAGGCATCAGCCGTTCTCGATCACAGTTACAGGTGGCAGAGTTTGAACTCTATTGCAGGTTCGACACTAGGCCTTCTAGTGTCTAGAGTTAATATTCCACATGAACCCCCTCTGTGCAGGAGCACAGAGGAGTATTAGAATATGGTAGCCGGGCAGCCGCCGACCATTGCTCACAATGGTCAGTCGGGGCTGGACTGACCCTGAGGAAGGCCGTACAACGGCCTTATATACACCGGAGTCGAGGGCCACGTGACCAAGTGGTGACGTGGCGCTGGACTCCAGCGCCCCCAGGCGTCGGGTAATAGAGGTGCTCTCGACGTCGCCCACGAGGACCACGAAGGTACCTCGAAGATGACGCGGGACCACCACACCACCCCCCACTAGACTGAAACGAGGTCTCTGAAAATTCAGAGATCCCGGATCAGTCTAAACAATTAGATAATAATATGAACTACTGGATCCGTCGACATAGTCGACAGAAACAGTAGAGGAATATATAGAAATATAGTTTCTACTGTACTGTAGAAAAAATTATTATCACAGTTAAATTATAAGGCGTTGCTCCATCCAACGTAGGAGACCAGTGTCGAAACACTGCTTCACGACCTGCTCCTGGTCGATCCGAGGGAGGCACGACCGGGTATGGCAACCGGGGTCGTGTCGTTTCCTCCCTGTCTCGTTGAGAAGCTCCTTCCAGCGTAGGAAGCCCATCGATAGCGTACAATACTACTATGATGGTCCTTCGACCGTGAGGCCGAGGATGTGTGGCACCACCGGGCCCTAAGACCAGGGTGGCGTCGGATCCACACAGCTTCGCAGGGGGGTCCGGGGACAGGAAAGGTACCCCCACTCGTGGAGGGTACACCGTCGTCCGGGAACGAGTTCCCGGGGGTTCCGTGCTGACATCGAGACTCTGTTCGATGTCAGCGATCCAGGCTGACGAGGAGGAGCAGTAGTTTCATACTACTGATCCTCCGAGATGGACCCTGTAGCGGCGTCGATTTCGGCCTGCTCTCCGTCAGTGCGCTCCTCTCCATGTGGAGCGCTGGCGGCTAGCTGGCCCGAAAACGTCGGCGACTCCGGCAATGGGACCTCACTGTCCATTGTCGTACTCCAAGCCTCGTTAGAGGTCTCGGGTGCATCCCGGGAGTCCCCCTCAGCATCTGAGTGGAGAACGGCCGAGTCTGCTGAGTCGCTTCCGTCGTCGTCGTCGCTCTCCTGACCTTCACGGTCGTCCTTGTCTCCCTGGTCAGGGGGAGGCTTTGGAGAATGATCGATGACATCGACGTCCCCGTCTATATCCATCGACTGTTCCACCTCGGCAGGTTCTACTGCTTGGGCGGAAGCCGACGGGTCCGGACAGACGGCTACGTTCGCCGGGGCCAGGGGAGTGATGCCCTGAAGATCCGGATGGATCCTCGGTGACACCACTCTCTGGACCGGTGGCGGCGTAGGCTCGGTGGTTCCCGAGAGGGTTATCAAGGGAACCGAGGAGGAAGACGGGGCTGCTGGCGGGTAGACGGAGGCACCGAGAGACCTACCCGGGGTGTCAGGCTTGTCCTGCACCACCTGCTCTCGGCCCAACATTGTCATAGCCGAGCTCAGACTGTCAATCTTTGGAGACAACTCTCTCAAAGGATTCGTCTGAGCCGCCAGCGTCCTGACGTCAGGAATCACTCCACCCTCGACGAGGTACCTCTGCGCTTCGCGAGAGGGCTCGGTTCGAATGGGCTTCAGGGTTCGGACGCCATGGTGTTTGTCCCTCATCCATTCCGAGAGTTGGACCCCAAAGACTCTAAAGAATTCGCGGTCGATTTCCTCCCAGCCTTCTATGATACTGTCCCTCTTGGTAATATCATATTGGGCCTGTGCCTCAAAGTTATTGAGACGCGTTCGGACGTCGGTCAGACGAGAGTCCATCTCCATCTGAACGGTCTGGCGCGCCTCATTCCTAAGAGCCGGAAGGAGCTCGTTACGGATGGCCATGTTTGTTCTATCAAACAGGCCGAACAAGTAGGCACTCGCTTCCTCACGGAATGCCTCACCGAACTTGTCGATAGCAGGGCTGCCTGTCATCTGTAGAAGTCCCTTACAACGTTCCACGAACGTCTTCGGGACCCCACATTCGACGCCATCGCCGTATGCAGGCTGTGCCAACTCCCAACGCAAGGTTGCTGTCGGGGTGTCGGCGCCTGTCACGACGTTGGAGAAGCTAGCTCCTGCTGCCGAGGTCAGTGTCGCGCCTCCCACGTGGACACGCGGCGTGGCAGCTGGGGTGCTGCCCTCTGCCGCTGTAGGGGGCTTGACAGGAGACGAGTTGGTGGTCACCTTGGGTTGTCGATCACGACCACTCCGGGTTTCCACCGTCTTGCCTCCAGTTTTAGCACCACTGGTGCTTGGTTTGGCTGAACCGGTCGAAGCAGTCTTCGACTTTTTAGGAGCCGGGGCCGGGGCGGCTTTCGATGCCTTTTCGGGCTTCGAGGGAGCAGCCTGCGGCTTAGGCTTCTTGGGTTCAGTCGAACCGGCAGACTTTCCAGCTTCTGTAGAGTGGGGCCTCTTGTTCCCACTCGTAGAGGCTGTAGGTCCTGGGTCCCGAGGACGACTGGCCTCCCGCTTCTTCCGTTGCTCTACCCTTAACTCGGGGTAGGCACCGTAGAAAGCGGGCATCAGCTCCGGTCTGATATACAGGCGCTTCGTAGACGGGGGTGCGGGGGCCATCCGCATCCAGTGTCTAGTCGGCGCGCCTGTCTTCTCATTCCGTTCGCACTTTCCAACCAGTGTCTCCACTAGCTGGATAGCGCCCTCGGCGTTGTACTTATGGGGCTGCTTGTACGACTTGAGATGACGCGCCATCAAGCCCCTTCGTGAGGTCACGAAAGGAGGAGAGGTCGGGTCATCAGGGTCCTGATAACATGGAATGGTCTTTTCCACCTTAACACAACCGAACTGCGGGCGGATGGCTCGATGCTCTTCAACCAAGTGTCGAGCATACCTGCCGTCAGTCGCGTATACGCGAGGGGGAAACCCCTTACGTGTGCAGTTCTCGAAAGCACACTGCTGCCCTGGATTGAAGATGCGCCATGCGAACCCAATCCGCTGTCGCTCGGGCAGCGACACCCCCGACGAGTCTGAGGCATTCGTAATATTCTCGATCATCGAGACATACCAGTCAATGGCATGACTGTCGTCCGAATACCATTCCTCGTCGTCACTACCATCCTTTCCGACGAGACTTGGGAGTACCACTTGACCATTCTTGCGGTAGTCCTGAAGCTTTGTCAGTGGCCTGTCATCGACGTACTCAGCACGTCGTTTGGCAGTGATCGCTGACAGTTGCTTCCACTCGTCGACAGCCCTGGCCGTGTCTGGGGGTGAGGATACGGTGCTCTCCACGGCACCGGCATCGACCTCCGACGGCTCGGTTCCAGGTTCTGGTGGAGCAGTAGACTCACTACTCCTCTCCCGGGCTGGAGCCTTCTTGGCTGCGGACTCCTTTTTGCTACTTTCCTTCTTGGGCACCCTAGGGATCTTGAAATCCTTCAAGGTACCCTTGGATGCCTTTGATTCAGTCGGCTTCTTGCCTTTAGAACCTGAAGGGGTAGCACTTTTCGATGGAGCAGGCGTCGACGGCTCGTCGACCTCCATCTCATCGGGAGAAGAGTCTCTCGAGGCGGCAGCAGCTGCGACCTTCAAGTCGCGCTTCTGCTGCTTAGCTGCCTCCTTCGCCTTCCGGCGGAGCTCCTTCTCCCGCTCCTGGGACTCAGCCAAGGCTTTCTGTGCATCCTCGATCTGCTTCAGAAGGGCTGCACTCTTAGCCGAGGTAGACTCGAGCTCTTGCTCGGGTCTGGTCCTCTTGGACTTCTTCTTCTTCTTCTTCTTCTGCGACTTGTGGCTCGCCGAAGAGCTGTACCCTGACTGCTCGTCGGACGAGGACCCCATGGTTCTTCCTGAACTGCCGGGTTCCACCAGGGAGAGAAGACTCCGGGTCTCGAACCGTTCTCAGACGGGACGAGACGTCGAAGAGGATCTTCGAGGTTTTTCGATCCGCACTCTGGCGGGTCGAAGCCTCGAAGGTGCCTTCGATGTACCTCGAACCGCACTCAGGCGGCTCGAGGGACCGAAGACTGGAGTCTCGAGTGAACACGAACCTGCGCTCACACAGGTCGTGTCCCTCGACACTAGGCAGGGGAGACCTCCTACACTCAGGTAGGAAGTCCCCAGACGGAGCGTACCAGCTGGAATAAGCTAGGCTTAGTCCAGCTTATCTGCGTCCGACTCTCACGAGAAGGGCGCAGATGTGACCTCCGTGGTGGGCGACGCGGCCTTTTATCCCTGTGGCGCACGTCTCTGATTGGAGGAAGGGGCTACGTGACCGAGGAGGGCGAACCCTATTGGTCCACAGCGCATCACGCCATGACCAAATAAGGTATTGCTCAAAAAATAGAACGACTCACTCTCCCCTCACCGTCACGCTCTGCTTCTC
Organism: Acholoe squamosa; assembly: GCA_949317995.1. Lineage (NCBI taxonomy): Eukaryota > Metazoa > Annelida > Polychaeta > Phyllodocida > Polynoidae > Acholoe > Acholoe squamosa. The sequence goes on from OX439042.1 coordinate 16,186,545, forward strand.
CAGTCGCAATGTTTGCATATGCCGTTATTTCCTATGCGGTCTATGGGTTCCAACACTATTAACATGGATTAATCTGGGCACCCCCTCCTTCATCAGACTACCGGGATTAAAAAAATGGTTCCAATATGGATCTACCCATCGGGCAGTATCCACCAGCCTATGCTGGGAACCCGTCCTCACAGTCAATAAAATCAGAGGCTCCAAACTTCCATGTTTCCAGTGTCAGTTTGTCTCAAACTAAGAGGCAATCGTACGACTTCTCGTTGTGTAATTTTTTATTCACCGTCGGCGTCACGTCCACAGACAGATTTACTCAAGAACGGCACCCGTTATTTTAAAGTCTCATTAAAAACACAGGTTAGTAAAGCTGCTGCTTAGTATTGTGCGAAACATCGATTACTGAGTAGGGTTTAATCTAGGGCTTTTCCTGATTTTAACCTTTACTACAGGAACGAGTGTTGAGCCTCGGGGCGGGTTACTATCACCCCCTCCTAGCCCGCCGTCCTTTGATGTGGCCGGGCCGACCGGGCTATTAACCCGTTTCCGTCGGCGTCTGCCTCCCATCACTTGTGACGGTGTGGATGCAGGAGCCAGAGTGTTTGCTCTGGGTTTCCTTCCATCCTCGACACTCGCTGACCGTTCCTTTGATGAGCCTTGGCGCTTAAGCCTCGCTCGAGTCATAGGTCCGGACTGGAGTGACTGATCTTTCACTTCAATCGAAACGTTTCGATGTGAAGTTTGTTCAGTCGTTCGCACCTTCGAGGGGGGGTCGGGCTTCCGACATCCCTTCAAAGGCTGTTTAGATGTTTTCGACTTATCTCGACGGGCCGGTCGACCACGGCGCCGCTTTGATGGTTTACTGGCATCCAACACCTCCACCTCGCTCAGTTTTCGAGCTTTTTGCTGTCGTTTTCGATGACCCTGCTTAGTTTGTTCTTTAGACTGGACTTCCGGCCGCGACCTTTCGACCTCTATTTCGACCTGTCCAGAAACAGACTTAGCCCTTTTCGTAGCCCTACGAGAAGGTGAATCATCATCAAGTTGTGGTTGCAACAACTCGACAGTTTGTGATAGTTCTACGCCCAACCACCGGCGCACTCTATCAACATTGCTCTTTTGCAACCGTCCGCGGGATGATCGAAGTAATAATGTCGACTCAGAGAGGACAGAATCTACAACGAACGGCCCATCCCAGTTGGGGGCAAGCTTCATAGCTGCCTGGGGGGTGTGGTACCTCACCACCTGTTCACCAACTGAGTATCTTCTCTGCTTTAGCCCATAGTCATACCCGACCTTCTGGCGTTCCGCAGATTTACCTAAGTTTTCCCTTACCATGCTATAACTCTCCCTCAATCGGTCACAAAGTTGTTCCACGAAGGTGACGGAACAAGGGACTTCGAGTGGGTTCTCGATTGAGCCGAAAATCACATCCGCTGGCATGAGAATTTCTTCCCCGAATACCATCATATTTGGACTGCATCCAGTAGAACTGTGCTCAGAGCTGTTATATGCGGACACCACATATTTAGCCTGTTCATCCCAGTCGTCCATATGTTTGTCTACCAACATAGTCAGACTCTGAATCAACGTTCTATTGAACCGTTCCACCTGACCATCACTCTGTGGTCTGTATGGATTGGTTCTCTGTTTTACAATCGTCAAATATTCACACATCTCAGAGAAGAGTCGAGATTCGAATTCTCGACCTTGGTCGGAATGCAGAAGCAACGGGACTCCAAAGGTCAAAACCCATTCGTCCACGAAGGCCTCTGCACAGGTCTCTGCCGTGTGATTTGGTAGGGGAATAGCGCGTACATACTTGGTGAAGTAATCCTGGATTACTAACATGCAAGTATTCTTGTTTGGCGTGGGTGCAAATCCCGAGATGATATCCATAGCTATCCTCCCGAATCTCACCCCGAACAACTCTTGGTGCAGAGGAGACTTACCCATGCCCTCGCCGGGCTTTACCAGGCAACAGGTAGGACAGTGTCGAACCCAACGACCTATGTCCTTTCCCATCCCGGGCCAGTAATATCTCCTTTTCACTTTTTCGAGCGTTCGTTTACGACCAAAATGTGCCGCTGTTCGGTGTCCGTGGCAAAAGGAGAGTACCTCACCCCTCAGTTGGCGTGGTACAACTACTTGAATCGTGCGCCTAGCTCGACCCGCCTCGACTTTCCAGCGACACAACAAGCCTTCACGGAAGGTTAGTAGAGGCCATTGCCCTACTAATTTCTGTACCTCGGCGCTCTCGATCGATACATCAGGCCTAGTGGGGTTTAGCCCCCTTAACTAGCCATTCAGCAACTCGTTTGATGTCAGCGTCCGCTTTCTGAGCATCAATGAGTTCATCGAGAGACCAAAATGCAACACCCACCCGGCTGTCTACTAAACCACTTACGGCTGCCAAAACAGCATTATGACTGCCGCAGTCTGTGCAATCCGACCTCTGGCATAGCCGCACAGGGATACGACTAAGGCCATCGGCGTTTAGATGCTTGGCCCCACTTCGATGTTCGATCTTAGAGTTTTCGAGACCGAACTCCGAAAGGTGGGCCAGCCACCTACCCATCATTCCCTCAGCCTCTTTGAAATTTAGGAGCCATTTCAAAGACGAATGATCGGTGCGGATAGTGAAGTTACCACCATAAAGGTAGTGCCTAAACTTCCTGGTGTACACGACAACTGCCAACAGTTCCCTTTTGGTAGTGCAGTAGTTTCGTTGTGTTTTACTTAGAGTGTTGCTGGCAAATGAGATCGGGACCTCCATTCCATCCTGCACCTGGGATAGAACAGCCCCGATCGCTGTGTTGCTAGCGTCAGTGTCCAAGATAAAACGACCGTCGGGTGTGGGGAATCGAAGTACAGGTGTCTCCCTGAAACTTCGTTTTAACTCGACAAAAGCATGTTCGGCTTTCTCCGTCCACGCGAATGCCTCGTAACGACCTCTACTACCTTTAGGTTTTTGGATCACTAAGTCCTGCAAAGGACTCACGAGTTCTGCAAACCCCGGGATGAACTCTCGGTAGTAGGAACAAAAACCAATGAAGGATCGGATTTCCTTCACTGTAGTGGGCCTAGCCCAAGTCATTACATCGCTAATTTTCCCCGGGTTGGCTTCTATACCCTGTTCAGACACGATTCGGCCCAGGTACTCGACTGAAGTCCTAAAAAGTTGACATTTTTTAGGTTTCAACTTCAGTCCCCATGCCCGAATCCTGTTGAAGACTTCTGCCAGATTCGCCATTGCTTCATCCGTCGTTTTGCCGAAGACGATGATATCATCGAGGTAAACCAGGCAACTTTTACCTAGCAAACCTCTCAACATCTCCTCCATCATTCGCTCGAATGTGGCGGGGGCGTTACACAAACCAAACGCCATGCGATCGAACTCGTAGAGCCCCCTCTGGTAGGAAAAAGCGGTTTTCTCGACGTCGTCGGGATTCATCCCGATCTGCCAATATCCAGACTGGAGATCGAGACAACTAAACCACTTGTTTCCTCCTAGGGCATCCAAGGATTCGTCGATGCGCGGGAGGGGGTAAGCATTTTTCTTAGTCACTCCATTCAGACATCGATAATCGACGCAGAATCTCATGGTCCCATCCTTCTTCGTCACCATCTGGACGGGACTGGACCAGGGACTAGTACTTGGCCTAACCACCCCCGTATCCAACATCTCCTTAAGTTGTTCATCCGCCGCAGCCTTCTTGCTGAGCGGAATCCTTCTATAAGGAACTCGGATAGGTTGTGCGTCACCCGTGTCGATGTTATGCAGACATCGATCGGTGCGCCCTAACGGCTCATCTGGGGATTTAAAGACATCCACATGTTTACGTAGCAAGGCGGACAGCTTCAGTCTTTCCTCTGGCTGGGTCAGGTGGGTGTCGCCATACATGTCTAACAGCCAGGTAGGGAGCTCCCCCGTGTGGGTGCTCGCGATTTCTGCCGTCTCGATGTCTGCAGCTTCTTGCTCGAGACGCATCATCACGGATCCTACCTCCGGTGACGAGAGTTCACCGTTTCTGTCAGCATACTGTATAGTACCGACCACCTGGCCTTTCTCCAGGACAATGTCTCGATTCAGTGGATTACAGACGGGAAACACTGTTCGACGAACATTGCTGACAAGGGCAGCCTCACCAACCAACCCAAAACATCTCAGAGTGTTCAGGTCGGGTTCGACTATGCCCTGTCGGTCTCTTTCCAGACCTTCGGATTTTACCAAGACATCACACCGATGTCTGGCAGGTATCCTAGTGGTCTGTGCTACTGAGGCTATCGATGACACTCTCTTCCGTTTACACTGATGGTGCTCTTCTACCGGCTCGGTCATGACCAATTGACCCGTCCTTGGGTTCAGGATCATACCGTATAATGCCGCGAAGTCGAGCCCCAGAATGCCATCGTCAGCCACATCGGCCACTATTGGGCTAAACACATAGTGGGTCGATGCGACCTTAAGAGGTAGAACCAATCGACCATAGGTCCGCATTTCGGCTCCAGACGCAGTGCACGCCGTTATTCCCTCGTAGAGATTATCTGACGGCACCACTAACGTTTTCGCGAGTTCTCGAGAGACAATGGTGTGGCTGGCACCAGTATCTATCAGGAAGTCCAGAGAACGCCCTCGAATCTCTGCAGACAGGTACCATCGTTTCCCCGACAAGGGGGCGGTTCCTGCTAGCATTCTCAACCCTACGTCAGTACTCAGATCGATCCCCCTCCTCTTCAGAAAAGAGAGACAGGGATCATCTGAGGGAAGCTCTGTTGCGCAGACTCTGGCCAGCTGCCGCATCAGGGCTTCTCTCCCGGCGTCGACTTTCACTTTCGATCCAGTCGAACCCTCGACCTCGGAGTTCGGGCTGCCAGCGCCCTGTTCCTTGGCCATTGAGGCTTTTTCTACACCGACATCTTCGGAACCCGACCGGTGATCAACCGGTGCCGCTGTGGTAAAGGGCTGGGACGGCCCTACCGGGACCTTACCTAGTTCCCTCGAATCTACTGTCGTCTGATCAGGAGTGCCAGAGGTGCTGATACCTTGGCTTTTCGATGGTCGGGCAGCTCGATTGCCACGTCGAGCCGCCCGCCTCAGTTTTCCGTCGCGTCAGGTGGTAGTCCTTTAATCGGCTCGGGGCAAGTTCTTGTGAAATGCCCCTGCTTCTTGCAGTTCCAACACTTGGCGTCGGACGGAGGGGTACTCGGCTTCTCCGAGCTAGTACCAGGGACATCCCCCCCCTCGATAACCCTGAGTAAATTCTTCAATTGACTCAGCGAGAAGGTCTGCTCCTGTACCTTGGGTTTGGAGGCCTTGTTTGGTGTTTTCGATTTACCAGCGGATTTCTGACCTTTCTTAGTCTTACTCCCCGCCCCGGGCTTCGAGTATGAGGAGACTTCGCCCTGTCCTTCCTCAACCAAAGCGGCGTCGGCCAACGCCGACAATGCATTTGTCGAGGTAGGATTCACCAACTTCGGCAGGAGTTGTCGTTTCCGCAACAACTCGTCTGCCAAGTCCATGAGATCCTTTAGGGACATGTAAGTACGCCACTCTCGAAGAACGTCTTGTTGTAAATCAACGTCATACAATCCTCCTATGAACAACTGGTTGACTTTGGTTATGAGCCATTCAACCGAGAAGTCCACACCTGGATAGGCATCGCCGGCAAGACGTCTCAAAGCAAAGCCATAGGCTCTAATGCTTTCGTTCTTGCCTTGGCGTCTCTTCTCCATTGTAACAATGGGGTCTTGAAGGCTAGAAGTCATGGCTTCCGTTACCATGTCGACCAGTCCCTCCAAAGTCCCATCTCCATGCTCCTCCCATAGCCACACAGTATCAGCTGCAGGGCCATTCTGGAGTAACATGAGGAGTTGAGCTAATGCCATACTCGAGGTCCATACATTTACTCGACGGACGTGATTGAATCCGTGGTACCAACGGAGCCAATCGTCCTATATTTGGGTGGATCAACATGTTGTTGGGTCGTGATAGGGGTCGAGAACTGCCCGATCACTTCACTTAGACCATCGGTGCGCGGCATTGAAGGAACTGGTTGGGTCCGGCGCGACCTCGAATCCACTTTCGAGATGTCGTCGATTGCTCCCACCATTCTATCTATCTCCGCTTGCTGTTTCGAACGTTCCGCCTGTCTTAATTCCGATACTAGGAATTCCAGGCGGGCATGTTCGGGTTTCGAGAGATCTCGTTGCTCGCTGATGGCAAAGAGTTGCTTGGCCTCCTTCATGGCATGGTCAAGCCACTCTCTGTAGTCAGGGTTTTCGACTAGATCCCCTTGAGTAGCAACTCTAGTAGTGCTGCATTCACTACTTTGTTGCTTATCTCGAAGTCTAGCGGTACGCAATTTCGATTCCGTCTGCTCCTTCAGACGTTCTTCGAGTGCGAGTTCATCACGAACTTCTTTATTCACCCTGGCTTCATCAGCCTTTCTGCGAGACAATATCTCTCGTCGGAGCTCATCGATTTCACCACGTATGGCTCCCAAAGTGTCCGAATCCTTCTGATCTTTCAGTGACTGGGCTACTAGGGATTCAGACTTCAAGGAATTAAGCTCGGCCTCATGCCTCGCTTTTTGTTCCATTAAGACCTGATATTCCGCCATTTTGTTTGCGTGTTCGATTCGTTCCTCACAGCGACGACGCATTTCTGCCTCGTCCCTGGCTCGAGCATCCTCGTCAGCTTGCATCTGACAGAGTAACGACTCCCGTTCCTGACGTAGCTCTTTCACCTGCTTTTCATAAGCCGTTAAGTGCTCAGCTACTTCTTCAGTATGCTCGGCTGATTGTTGGTTCAACTTATGCCACAACTCTTGCAGTTGTTCCTCCAACATAGTCTTTTCTACTTCTTGTAGTTTCAACTTATGTTTAAGGGACGTCTGCTCGTGCTGGGCATCCCGAAAATCGTTTCGAGCTCTCTCGACACATTCTCGGCGGCTTGTAGCAAGGCGATCGATCTTTGCTTTTAGCGATTGACAATCCATTGCTGTCAACCGACTACGCTCGATCTCTGACTTCGTTGCAAGCAAGGACTCCTTTTCGCTAGAGAGCTGCTTGACCTTCTCTTGAAGATCAGTAAGCTCTCTATTTGCGATCTGAGTCTTGTTCGAAGCCTCCAACGCCTGCTGCCTAAGCTGTTCCAACTTCAGCTCTATTTCTGTACTCTTCTCCTGAGCTTTCATGGTGTTACTCGCGAGAGCATCCAACTGTTGGCGACCCTGGCGCAGTTGGCGTTGCTGCTCTTGTAGCAACTCCTCGTTGAGTCCCCTGCCACTGTCAATACTTCCTTGTATCGACACGGGCGAGGGACCCTCGAAGGACCAACTGCCAAGGCCCATTGGAGTTCCCACGGGCGAGGCTGATTTTTCTACATAGGACAAACTCTGTGTCCTCAAGAAGTTCTCAGCCGCCGGAGAGAGTTGAGTCGATACTCGCCAATTGAGTAGCCGGCTCCTTTGATACAGGCCCAACGGGTCAGACGATGGACCTAATATCAGCGAGTGGTTCAAACCACCACCAATTAGTGGATCATTCCTATCCACTAAAGGGCCTGTAGCCACTTGATGTTGATGATTGGGGTCATCATCTTCATCCAAGTGACCCTGCATGTCGAACTTAAGCTCGCAGTACCTATGCGGACTAAAGTTAACAACTGGTCACGGCACCAGTGTAGCGTTCTACCCCTCGATGTTATATCGAATCTTTCGATAAACAACGAAGAACAACTATTCAGGTTCCAGTTAAAACTTTATTGTCTAATAACACATAGGCATCAGCCGTTCTCGATCACAGTTACAGGTGGCAGAGTTTGAACTCTATTGCAGGTTCGACACTAGGCCTTCTAGTGTCTAGAGTTAATATTCCACATGAACCCCCTCTGTGCAGGAGCACAGAGGAGTATTAGAATATGGTAGCCGGGCAGCCGCCGACCATTGCTCACAATGGTCAGTCGGGGCTGGACTGACCCTGAGGAAGGCCGTACAACGGCCTTATATACACCGGAGTCGAGGGCCACGTGACCAAGTGGTGACGTGGCGCTGGACTCCAGCGCCCCCAGGCGTCGGGTAATAGAGGTGCTCTCGACGTCGCCCACGAGGACCACGAAGGTACCTCGAAGATGACGCGGGACCACCACAGAATGATGCACAATGCAGTGCTGGCGATTCGTCATAATACACAGTGCAGTGCTTCCATGTAGACTCTCCAGCACTGCATTGGTGCACCATGACGACTAGGGAACATGATCCTGGAGGCATGATATATATATATATATATATATATATATATATATATATATATATATATATATATATATATATATATATACATATCGATGCTCCCCTTAAGGGGTTACAATAAATGGTTGTTGGCAAACACAGGGCAGTGAGAAATGTTTGGCCAAGGTTCAAGTTCAATTATTCAGCATAAAACCTAAAGACAACGTTATAAAATCAATTTGTGTTGGTGACATCTCGGTGAGTCCATCTGGGGAACTATTAGGTACAGGTGATAACGACCTGGAATATTGGGGTGGTTTCTGTTTTTCTTTCGGGATATTGCTTTATTTGTGAATGTAGCAAATAGTTGTGGGCCGTGTGGCCCATGCACACAGAGGATTCTTCACAATCTCCTCGACCTCGTTCAACTAAATCGCTTAAAATATTTGTATTTGTTAACAGAACTATGATAAACTCCAAAAGGAGTTGAAGATGAAGATAGTTTGTGTCTAATGTAGGAAGAAAAGAGAATGTCACCTTTTTAACCAAGACAATATGTCGGTATGCATGACACCATGTGTGAGGGGGACAACCCCCCATTGCCACAGCACTGTGGGTGGGTAGGTGGGGTAGGTAGCTGAACCATTCTCTAACCTCACTTCTTCACTCCATGACCACTCCCTAAAACACGTTTCCTTGCCTGAGATTATCGTCTCATTCTAGTGTACCTATACTTCAGAATACATACATGTACAAGAGATAAAGGGCGTCTGTGGATGGTATAAATCCTACTTATCAGGTATCATACACCCACATCCAGGGACTCAAATAAACCATCTATCATTGTATTACACTGCAGCTGATGAGGCCAAGGTGGGGCGGAGATAACACAACCCCACTCCACCCTATAGGTAACTGAAGTATACTTCAGTACATATACACCATCCTCTATATATGATTTCAGATGGTACAAATCTTTTGAGGCGTGTGTTTTGTTCCCTATATGTTTATTTTCGAGTACATCTGAAGGCTTTGAGGAAAGTTTGACTTGACAATGCAGAATTGGTATACTCTTGTCCCCTAGTTGTAGATGTGTAAGTTCAAAAACACTGCTATATCACATGGTACAGACAACGCCTAGACTCCATCACTATAAATGTGACTTGTCACACAGTAACAAGGAGTAAGTCGCATCTAACTCAAAGCAAAAGTAATATGGTACCAGCAAGCGTTTTGAAAACCCTTTTCAATTCTTACTACACTCATATTTACAGGGGTGTAGAATGGCGCAAATAAATTTCTCAGGAGTACACAATATGGCTTCACGGTAATGTACTAATAGCATTTTACAACAGAATCATTGAACGGGGTCAACGTTTTAACAATATTTTGATGTCCAGGGTTTACATTTAGCACTGGGATCCTGAAGGGGTTAGACACTATCAGAAATATAATGTCAGAAACCCCCCCCCCCAATGTAAATGGTAAAGTATTGTTTCATTGGATTTACAGAACTCATGAACTGTCCTTTTGAGGACAAAAATCTCAGATTTCCGCCCCATTGAATATGGCGTAAGTAGTACAAATCTATAGTGTCGTCGGTATTAGCCATGGCTTAAAATGCAAATGTCCACTCCCGTGAATAATTTTGCATCGTATTTACCTCAGTGAGGCTGTCCGCATTCAACTCCGCCATTATCGGATGTATGACATTTTGGATGCGCCATTTGTATGCCGCTGGTTCACTCTCAAAGGGTCGGTATGATGTATCAAAATGTCTAGGGCTAGGGCCACGGCCCTATAAGATGTTATTCGCCTCTATGTTTAAAGGGCAAATTTTAATACAACCTTCCTATAAGATGCTCCAAATTTAATAATGCTACATGACTAGGCTCCTAATATGGGAATGGCATGCATGTTTATGGTCCCAATGTTCCAAATTAACCAATGCCACGCCACTTAGAACTCCGAATAAGGTGCATCATACTCATGTGTACATATATATATATGCGTGTGTAGGTGGCCCTAAGGGGGTTAACGGTCACTGGTGCGTATAGGCTCAAAGAAAAACACTTATCCTCTATTGTTCTACCTAATTAAGATGATTAGAACTGGTATGGCGTGCATGGGCATAAACTGACTATGCTGCCAAAATTATAAAAAGGCATGCACTGTAGACCTGTGTGCATTCTCATTTTAGAATCTAAAAACAGTTCATGCCCATTAGGGACACAACAAGGGTCCATCCAGGCATTTTAGACTTGCTAAGCCTACCCTATGTCATAGAATACAAAGGACACACTGTGTCACGGACTGAGGCAATTAAGGCAAGCAAGACTATGTGCTGTGGCAAAAAAATGGTGCATTCCTTTGCATAAGAAATGAACATCATGCCATCCTTAAAGTGTTGTGGGGTTACTAGAGGACAGCTGACTACTTTGTGGAACCCCCTCTATAAAACATGAGCCTGGTTTGATAGTACCAGGTCACATTACTCAAAGTCCTACTAAAAGGTATATTTACGTATAGCGACTATAAAACAGTAAGGTTACAAATCAATACTACCCTGGTATTACTAGAGTGAGACCTTTGACCCTCATATCTACAGAGAGTTTGTACCAATAAAAGCACAGACAGTACCAGAGCAAAGTAGAGAGAAAAAAGTCCTACCACTGACTTCTGCAGTTTGTAGAAACCTATGCAACCTGTATGGGGACAAGACGGGGAATCACCTGAGGATTTTAGCCCTTTGGGGCGGCATGATACTGTAGTGATTCGTCCTTTTGGTTAGATGTCAAATCATAACGAAAAGAGAAGAAATTTCCGGGTAGGCAACTGAGTGTTTTATTCTGACCTTAGTTACATACGATCACAGCTTATAGAGACTGCATGACAGATGGCATTCGGTTACCCATAGGTAACAGTAGAAGGGTGCTGAAGAACTACGGTAGGAACTGCCCTTATATAGGGGAAAAGCCTGCGAAACTCAGACTCGTCATGTGACGTGTGATGGACAAAGTGGAAGGCCCCCTGGTGTAACGGATAACCCGGAGGCAGGTGCTGCCACCTGCCATCCGGACTCCCCCATCACACCTGGAGACCTGGGTCTGAGTCCCACGGGTACATGAACGTTACGAGTGTAATATTATAATACAAAATACCATACCCCTACAATACCTTAGGACTTATGACCAATTATTGTCATGATGCACCAATGTAGGTTTACCTGGGCTATATTGGTGTATCACCATGATCCTATGGTGCATTAAAAATAATCAGGGCTGTATCCTTGCATCATGACAACATAAAGTGCACAGCGTATTAAAACTCACCAGGGCTACATTCATGTATCATGATATTTAGCATAAAGCGTATGCTGCATTAAAACTCTCCGAGGCTGCATTCATGCAACAAAACAACATGAAGCCATACAGTACTGAAACTCATTAGGGCTGCATTAATGCATCATGAAAACATTTAATGCATAGCGTATTAAAGCGCACCAGCGCTGTATTCAAGCATCAATTAAAGCACTATACAACCCTTAGCGGGTAAGACAGACACAGGTAGATGTGTGTGGTGTTTATCCAGTGTCTAACAGGCCTTATGGGGTACATGGGAGAATAGGGCGGTAGTTCGGGAGAGTTGAGGCAGCGCAGGAAGGGCAGGACTGGCTGTCTGTTCTGTCAATATGACAAGCTCTTCACCCAGTGCCTAGACCATCATCAATACATTGTACACTAACACTGTACACATTGTACCTACCACCCTCACCTAACTCTGGGCACACCTAGCACCAACACTTAAATCACTAAACTAAAGGTGTAATACATTGTAGGCGATATACAATATTATTGCAGCTAATTGGCAACCATATTTGCTGTACTATTGGCAAATATTATTATTTAACCGTTCAGCCCTCATGTACATGCTGTGAATTACAGAGCAATCGGAGGCGGGGGAGAAAATTCTGAAATCAAGATTTTTTTTTTTACAAACCCAGACTCGGGGTACCGCTTACATGCGGGTGCCGCCTATATGTTGGGTTTCATAGTGCAGCCAACAAGAGGATGGTGAACTCGTCACAGAACTTGCACTAATTACATGATCGGTCATTGTATACACAAGACAAAAGAAAAATATGTGTCCTGTATATGGGCAAATCACAGGCATCAATAGGTCTAAACTAGAGAGACAAGGCCATAGCTAGAGAGATAACCCCCTATGTTCCATAAAGAGTCCATTGCACCAACAGCTTAATCTAACAGGCCTGTCGCCCCCACACGTTCACCAAGAACACGTCCTACCAGGTCTGGTTGGTAATGAATAGGTGTATAATGAAGTTAGACCAATAAGGGCTGGAGGTTGCTCTGTAGTCAGGGTTGGCTACCACAGGACACTGGACGCCAGCAGTGAAACAAGAGTGGATAAGGCTTAACCCTTTCTGACCCTTAAACATTAATCAAAGCTATAATTTCTATTTGCCCTATATGATGTATGAATGCAGCTCAGGGTAGTAACTCTGCAGGACAACGTCTCTGGGGCACACATTGCACGGTCGATATGCCGCAAACAAGGACCAGCATGATGCACCAATGCAGTGCTGGCAAGTGTATTGGTGCATCATGACTAGAAAAGAACAAGACCCTTCAAGGTATCAACCCAGCATTAAAGGGTTAACCTAATAAGGGCAGCGCAGTGGACCAGTGTTGTAGGCTCCTGCTGTGACTGCTGCTGCTGCTGTTGTGTGGCTGGTTGCCATGGCATTTATCACTGTACCATTATTGGAAACAGGTATGTGGGACTCCTGGCACCAGCCTCCTCCTGGTGGTAGTGGTGGTCGGCTCATGGTGTCAGGGCTACTCACCATAGGAGTACTCCATAGTGTTAACACCTACCATAAAATCCTGCGAATAAGCAGTACCCGTGTATAAGCCGCACCCGCATATAAACTGCACCTGCACATAAGCCACACACGTGTATTAGCCACACCCTGAGTGTGTGAGATATTTATAAGCCGTAGTAAGAGTCTGAAATGGTCTCTATTCCTTCCATATGTCTAGCTATTCAAGACAGAAACCCCTCGTCTAAGCCGCATCCTGAGCTCGACCTGATCATATAAGCCACACCAAGGCCTAAAATGGTCTATAAGCCGCGGCTTATATGCGCGGTTTTACGGTATCTATTGCCTGTATAAGCACCAGGATGCAAACAGCTTATACCCCGCCCCTTATTCAAGACTTAGATTATAGAGAATTTAAGATTATAATGCTGCTGTAGCCCCAGTGCTTGTTCAAGACTGGCAGTTATTCAAAGACTCAACGCTTATATATGCCTATACAGTATGGCTGACATTATGTCTCAAAGTGTAATCGTCGTCATGATGCGGCAATAATGTACTCACAAGCAATGCATTGGTGCATCTTGCAGACCCTTCAAGAGTTTATCAACCCAAGGTCCAACCCAAATTAGGGGCATCCACAAATGACGTCATACTAGGGGGGGGGGTCAGGCTGGGCATGACTGAATTGATTTTCCATATACCTACAGTATTGCAAAATTGGAAAAAAAACTGGACGAGTGGGGGAGGGGCCAAAATGGTCAAATTTTGCATAACGTCATTTATGGATGGCCCCAAGCTCGACAAATCCCAGTAACCAGTGAACGGGGTCACTGGTGTAGATCCTTTTTTTTTTACTGCATGTTGTGCCCAGTGGTACAAGTGCTAAACCACGCTTAGTCAAGTGGCTGGGAAAACAACATTTATCCACTGGACGCAAAATTGCTTTGCTTTGGTGCAAACGGACACACTGAATACAAACCCATTTGTCGGTCCCTGCGGCCCCAATAGGTTGGCATGACTTCTGACTTTAGCTCTGGTGAATGGCTGCCCATTCATGTCCTGATTCATTCATTATGACACTAACTGTAGCTCTGGTAATGGTTGCCTATTCATGTCCTGATTCATTCATTATGACACTAACTGTAGCTCTGGTGAATGGCTGCCTATTCATGTCCTGATTCATTCATTATGACACTAACTGTAGCTCTGGTAATGGCTGCCTATTCATGTCCTAATTCATTCATTATGACACTAACTGTAGCTCTGGTAATGGCTGCCTATTCATGTCCTGATTCATTCATTATGACACTAACTGTAGCTCTGGTAATGGTTGCCTATTCATGTCCTGATTCATTCATTATGACACTAACTGTAGCTCTGGTGAATGGCTGCCTATTCATGTCCTGATTCATTCATAATGACACTAACTGTAGCTCTGGTAATGACTGCCTATTCATGTCCTGATTCATTCATAATGACACTAACTGTAACTCTGGTGAATGGCTGCCTATTCATGTCCTGATTCATTCATAATGACACTAACTGTTGCTCTGGTAATGACTGCCTATTCATGTCCTGATTCATTCATAATGACACTAAAGCTGTGGCGTGTTATAATGAGGCTACATCTAGTACTACCGTAAAGTCCTGTGTATAAGCCACACCTTAAATACACCAGTTCAAGCCCAGTGCGGTGTGTACCATTATCCCGGCTTATACAAGGGGCTACGAATATATAGACTATAGCAAAGAATGGGGAGGTTTTTTAGGCCCATGGTGTCACAATCTCCTAATTCCGGTGTGCGGCTTATAGTGTGCGGTTGAGGCTATATACATGGGCTTTTACTGTAGTTTAGTGATGTGCCTAGAGGGAGGGAGTCAGCCCAGGGTAGGGGGAGGTGATTATATCCAATTACTCATTATTTCAATTAGGTGGAACCAGTTCAGATGATATAACCCTGATGCAATCAAGACATGGCCATAAGACTTTGACGCCAATGCAAATATCGCTGATTTGATTATATATATTATCTGCATGAAAAAAGTACCGCATGTATTTGCAGACCATAAAAACTTTCAACAGCAACAAAATAATCAAAGCAGGCATGGAAGAAATAAAATTTTATGAATTTATATTATTGGTCATATATCTTTCCATATATTCAACATATAGGCTTCTACGTACAAGTGCCTGGGGAGGGGGGGGGAGAAATGTCTAAGCCTAGATAAATACATTTAAGCTAAAATGTTGACCAAAGATAATCACCATCCCACACTCGACTCCATCCCACCACGCACCTGCCTAATCTGACCAAGCACATAACGGCTGTGGTTGGTATCTATCTGTGCCGTGTCACAACTGTCCTAATCAGGGCAGGAGTGAAAACCAATTACCCCACTATCCGGACAAATGACTGCCCACTGTGTCACGTCCTTCATCAGCACTGGAACCTGGCCCGACCCGGTCACGTCCCGGGGTAGGAGGCAGGGGACAGGGTGTGTGAGTCTGATGGGGTGGGGAGGGGTCTAGTCCAGTTAGCAAGTTATTTCCCCAAGGAGATGGGGATGTGTAAGTTCAGTGCAACCTTGTTCCCGCACTGAACCTTGTTCCCGTCTTGGCTCTATCAGTGCATGTCGCCAGAAACAACTCTTGTTCCACTAGGGGCCTATACATTCGTGTTATTGTTCGATCTGCAGAGAACAGTTTCATTAAGGATTCCATGTCACAAGGCACCCTGACTCCCAGCACCCCTGACCCCAGGCACCCCGGGCATGGGGCACCCCGGTCCCCTATCTCCTCCTCTTATTATAATACCATTTCCTACAAACACCCATTGGAACATCTGTACTCTTTTCTTCCTCATTTATGGTCTGGGTTATGGTCTGGGTTATGGAATGGGTTATGGATAGTTATGGTCTGGTTTATAGGCCACTTAATTATAATAACTCAGATTATGGAATTTCTCACCTAGCTCCATGATTGGTCATTGTAAAAATAAAATGCTCACAGGCCCATCTATCTGATCAGCAAATTCCCTCATCGCTGGTAGGCAAAAACAAAAAAAAAAGTGGCATGGAAAAATGCATTTTTGGGCATTAAACATCAGAATGTGGGGAATTTTTGACGATTGAAAGGCAGGTAACAGAAGGTTGTTTGATAAATAAATACATTTCTCTTCATCAAAGCTATTTTTTTTTGTCAGATAAAATGCGCATCGGGTATTGGTAAAAAAAAAATTTGAAAAATTTGAAAATGGCAAAAATCTCGTCACCAGATCTGTAATCCAAGTTATTAGAATAAAACAGCCTTATGGTTGGTTATGGTCTGGTTATGGTCTAGGTTATGGTTGGTTATGGTCTGGGTTATGGTTGGTTATGGTCTGGGTAGTGGTTGGTTATGGTCTGGGTAGTGGTTGGTTATGGTCTGGGTAGTGGTTGGTTATGGTCTAGGTTATGGTCTGGGTAGTGGTTGGTTATGGTCTGGGTAGTGGTTGGTTATGGTCTGGGTAGTGGTTGGTTATGGTCTGGGTAGTGGTTGGTTATGGTCTGGGTTATGGTTGGTTATGGTCTGGTTATGGTTGGTTATGGTTGGTTATGGTCTGGTTATATTTGGTTATGGTCTGGGTAGTGGTTGGTTATGGTCTGGGTAGTGGTTGGTTATGGTCTAGGTTATGGTCTGGGTAGTGGTTGGTTATGGTCTAGGTTATGGTCTGGGTAGTGGTTGGCTATGTTCTGGGTTGTGGTCAGTTATGATCTGGTTTTGGTCAGTTATGATCTGGTTGTGGTTGGTAATGGCCTCCCACTGCACCTGGCTCCGACCCCGTGCCTATCACCAACTCCTCGCCTCCTGCCAACCCCTCGTTTCCCACCGATTCCGAGCCTCCCGTCGACCCCATGCCTCCAGTCGACCCTGTAGGGCCGGTAGGAGGAGCAGGGCTGGCGGGAGGTGCAGGGTCAGCAGGAGGTGAGGGGCCAGCAGGAGCGTGGAGTCGGCGGGAGTGCAGGGCCGAAGGGAGGCGTGGTGTCAGAGGGTAGTATGGTGACGGCGTGAGGCGCAAGGTTGGCAGGAGGTGAAAGGTCGGTGGGAGGTGCAAGGTCGGTGGGAGGTGCAGGGTTCCCACCATTTACGGGTCATGGTTTTAACTAACTTACCTGACATTTATCAGTTTTTATCTGACCAAATATCAGATAATTCATGGAGTTCACAAAAAACTTCATCAGCTCTATAGCGAGGAAGTTAAAGAAATTTTCCAAATGTACGTAAAATCTTGACAATCACCCCCTTAAAATAGTCAAAATACCATTTCTAACTGACTTTTAACTAACTTTTCCCCAAAATATCTTCTTAACTGACTTTTAACTGACCTTTAAAGAAAATGGGTTTACCTGACTTTTAACTGACCAGTGGGAACCCTGAAGGTGCAAGGTCGGTGGGAGGCACAGGGTTGGCGGAAGGTGCAGGGTCGACGTGAGGCGCAGGGTCGACGCGAGGCACGGAGCGGCAGGCGCAGGTGCGGCAGCAGGCCATTACCGTAATCTCCTGCGTATAAGGCGCGTCCTATACGGGGGGTTTTAGATCTCATTGGATCCACAAGGGGGACACCAAGACCTTTCTTTTGATATATTTCATGCCCCCTTGGTCATAATAGGACATATGGGGGCCCAGGAGGGTTCGGGGGTGGCCCAAGCTACACATAGGTTTTTGAATTTTGAAAATTCATTCAATAGAACAAAAGTTATGAATTTTTCTTCTTTTATTTTGAGAATTTTCCAAAACTCTAGGTGCGCCTTATACGCGGGCTGCGCCTTATACGCGGGAGATTACTGTACTAACCACAACCAGATCATAACTGACCACAACCCAGAACATAGCCAACCACTACCCAGACCATAACCAACCACTACCCAGACCATAACCCAGACCATAACCAACCACTACCCAGACCATAACCTAGACCATAACCAACCATAACCTAGACCATAACCCAGACCATAACCAACCACTACCAAGACCATAGCCTAGACCACAACCAACCACAACCTAGACCATAACCCAGACCATAACCAACCACTATCCAGACCATAACCTAGACCATAACCCAGACCATAACCATGACTATAACCAAACCATAACCAACCATAACCCAGACCATAACCAACCATAACAAAGACCATAACCAACCATAACCCAGTCCATAACCAACCACTACCCAGAGCATTACCAACCACAACTAGCCCACAACCAACCACAACTAGTTTGGTAAACATAGTTTCTAATAAAGTAATAGAAGGAAGAGAGGGTCGAAAAGAGTATGGTATATATCAAAGTCTCTTCAATGCAAACTTTATCTAGAATTGCTTAAATTAACTCTAATTTGCAATATATTTGGAAAGGTTATGTTGGATCAGGAAAATGTTTCAGGGGATAAATGAAACAATGGCACAAGGTTAACGGCGGGTGGAAAACTTTGACAGCAGGATATGTTGGTTTTTGAGCACTATAGGATTACTACACTCTATTTAATGGTTCTGAAACATCTATAGAGCTACACTGGACTAAGGAATAACATTTCTGAGGCGATATTCTCTTACCTAAACCCAGCATAGGAGTCTGAAGTTTTCTACACACGGCAAATTGAAAATCTTCCAAGATGGCGACAACCAGGTCAACATCGACCCGCAACAGTTTGTAAATCGTATTTACACAAAATCTTCACAGCTATACGAACCACCTTTAGCACCAACTGATCTTTGTAGAAGGATTACACTATATTATGTGGGAGTGAACACAAAATTCTAAAATCTCTAGTCATTTTCCTCATATACGAGAATAGAGACTGAATTGTACTGCTAGAAATACGTATCACTCCCCGGGCATAACGCCTAACTCTACAGGTCAAGGTCACACAAGATGGCGACTTCCATTCCAAACAAAAACGGTCCAATGCAAAGTGAAATTAGTGATTCTGACGATGAAGAATTCAAATATCTACCAGCTTTAAAATATAAAGCACCTCCTAAGGCTATAATTGACAAGATAAATGAGTTAGATGATAGACTCAAGGCCCAGGAAAGTATCTCAAGGAGGACAATAAATCTCCTCAACGGTATGGAAAAAAGACTGTTTGGTCCTGATGGAGTGCCACAGGCTAAAACTGCCACTATCCCGGAACTAGAGCACAAGATAGGTGAACATGATGCAGTACTATCTCAACACGATGACAAAATTGTGAAATCTTCTTCTGACATCACCAACTTATGTGGAATATCTGATAAACACTCTGATCAATTCTCAAAACTGGACGGAGAAAGGAAAAAAAGAATCCTGATTATTGAGGGTCTAGAGGAAGATCGACCTGGAAGTCTATGCGACATCCTAGACCAGTTGACAAATGACCTGGGTCTTGATTTCAATAATTCTGTTGCGGAGGCACTGTATAGAAGAGGGAAAAAGCAAACTCCAAATGAAAATCAAAAAAGGAATCCCAACTACAGACCAACAAAGAAACCGGTTGTAATAATATTCTCATCGGCCCACTACAAGATACAGATCTTCTCAAAAATCAAGAATTTACAAGGAAACAATGCCTGGAAAGGCATACATCTAACAGACGATGTTAGCCAAGAGGAAAAGCTGATGCAAAAAGACCTTCGATCTATCCAAGCCTTAGCTAAAAGCAAAGGTATAGATTGAACAGTCAGGGGCACCCAAATCGTAATTCAAGACCATCTATATGCGTATAAAGACATTGGTAACCTACCCATGGGCTTATCCTTGAAACATGCTAAAACTGTCACAACTCCGGATGGCATAGCTTTCAAAGGAGAACACTCGGTATTCTCGAACCTCTACAAATGCAACATAAAATTTGAAGGCCATGAATACGATTCAGTAGAACGAGCATACCAAGCCAAAAAAGCAGTAGTATGTAACCAGGTACACATCTTAAGACGTGTAAACATGGCAAAAACACCAATTGACAGTATGTATGCTGCAAAATCATGCAAATTAACCAACGAATGGTTCGATGAGGACGAAGCAATAATGAGACGTCTACTGGAGATAAAATTCTCCCAGCCTGAGCTACTCCATGAACTATCCCAAACACAGGGTAAATACCTTTATGAAGCTACATTAAATAAGACTTATGGATCTGGGTTTCATCTTGGCCTGAAGAACTCCATATATGTATCTTCATAAAACATGGTTTGCCTCATAATTATGACATGTATTCACTTTTCAATAGATCGGACAAAGACATTGAAATACAGATTGTATTAATTACCAAGGAACATATGAAACCCATAATTATACTTAATGTATATAGACCACTAGATGGAGACAAGAAAGAATTTATCAATATCTTGGAAGGAATTATTGCAAATATTGAAAATAGGAATAGGTTTGAGATTGTTGCAATGGGAGATTTCAATTTTAATATAGTCGAAGATAATGATGTTATAAATGTTCTGTTGAACCGTATGAAGACTTATGGCCTAGAACAGGTTATACAGGACGCCACACGCAAAAAGGCCATTCTTGACTTAATTTTTACGGATATTAAACCCAACTATATCAAAGCAGGGGTAGCTAACAATTATATATCAGACCATCTACCCATGATATCCTACTAAAAGAATTTGATAATTACAATTGGACTAGTTTCAATAATACAAATGATGTAAATTGTGCATGGTTCCACTATGAAAAAGCAATACGCGATATCCTTGATAGACATTGCCCGGTTCACAAGTTCTTAGTATCTAAACATAGGGACCCATGGATGACACAAAATGTATTTGAAATAATTAGAGAAAAAATGCTAAATTATGGAAGGCTAGGCGTACAGATAGAGATGATGACTGGAAAATCTCCTCAACTTTCCGTAATAAAGCTAATAAAATAATTGATAAGGCCCGTAAAAGTTTCTTCAAAGAACAATTGGAAACTTACAAGAATGATCATAGAAAATTTTGGCGAGTCATTAACAACCTAATACCAGGTCAACCAAACCGATCGAAAAACATTGACTTGAACGACCATGAGAATAATAACATTCCTGTTCCCCCTGACAAAATTCCAGATTTCATCAATTAATATTTTGTAAATATAGGCCCTACTCTTGCTAAAGACCTGAATATTCCCTGGAAACCATATGATGATTGTATAATAGATAAAATTGAACCTTTCAGCACTAATCTCCAAGAAGTTACTAAGCTTATAAATGAGATTCAGGTGTTTAAGTCTTCAGCCATAAATGACATATCAACAACTTCTAAAAAAGGGTTTCAAACATGATCCTGGTAAATTGGTCAAATTGTTCAACCTATCTTTTCAGACCAATATTGTGCCCGACTCATAGAAAGTGTCTAGAGTTACTCCCATCCCTAAATCTGGCAATCTGAAACGTGTAAATAACTATAGACCAATTTCGTTATTACCTTTGCCCTGTAAACTAATTGAAAAAATTGTGCACAATAGAGTCTATGGTTTCTTATTGAAAGAGGATATCTTAACTACCCACCAGGGTGGTTTTAGACCTGGTCATAGTACAATAGACACTTTGGCAAGCTTCACTGATGATATTAAGAGAAATATTAATATAGGTGAATCCACAGTTGCTGCTTTTATTGACTTACGTAAAGCTTTTGACACTGTTGACCACTCTGTCCTTCTCACCAAACTGCACCATTATGGTATAAGATCAGATAACTACCATTGGTTTGAAAACTACCTTAATAATAGATACCAAACTACCCTAGCAAATGGTATACAGTCTGAGAAGGAGAGGGTGATCTGTGGGGTACCACAAGGCTCTATTTTAGGCCCACTACTTTTTTCAATGTATATAAATGATGTAACTAAATGTATTAAGAAATGTAAAATCAAGCTATATGCAGATGATACTGTGATCTACTCTGCACATAATAACTTTAACATTGCCAAAGGTAAGCTCCAGAATGACCTTGAAATCTACTATACCTGGTGTATTCAAAACAAACTTTCTATTAATGTGACTAAAACGAAAATAATGATATTTTCATCTAGTTCAAGGAAATTGAACACCCTATCAGCTGATATAATGTTAAATGAACAATTACTTCAGGTTGTACCTAGCTACAAATACCTTGGAATACTACTGGATCCATTATTACACTATAACCTACATCTAGCTAACCAAATTAAAACAATTGCTTATAAATTGTATAAACTGTGCCAATTACGTAAATATCTAGATGGAAAACTTGCAATAAGGATTTATAAATCGACTATTTTACCATATATGGAATATGCTGATATATGTTTTATGAGCACTTTTGATAAATACCTAGACCCCCTACAATACTACCAAAATAGGTGTATTAAAATATGTCTCCAAGTGCCTCATTTAACTAATACAAATTATATCCACAACATGTACAAGATAAATTTCCTATGTGATAGACGATATGTGCACCTACTAAACTATATGTATACTAGGTCTCGAAATCAGGTTTACATGGACAATAGACCTATTAGAACCAGATTACATGATGCTCCTACCTTTAATGTAATAACCCCTAATTGTTTAATGTATGCTAGAAGTGTTGAATATCTGGGTGCTATTAGCTGGAATGCACTGACAACGGGTAGGAGAAATGCCCCTAGCCAGGAGCAGTTTAAAACTGAATCCAAAAGCTATCTGGCAAATCTCTTCCCATATGCCAGGATATAGCGCATTACTTTGTTATTAATTCAATATAGCCTATTATTTATTTATTTATATAAACTACACAATAATGCCTAGATCATGGTTTAATATATGATTTGTATAATATATGATTTGTATAATCAACCTGCCCTCCCATCATCACCTCATTACAACAATATTTTCTTATGTGTCAACTGTCTTGCTATTAAGATTAGAAGAAAGGTTGAACCAGAAGAATCAACCCTTACACAGATTTCTGTGGGGATGAGGTTCTCTTCCTTCATTACTATCTCGATTCATTTTTTGACTCTATTCTTACAAACTTTCTTGTCTTTCTTGTTGATTATTGCTACTCTGATTATCACTGACATTATATGCTATGTTCATTCACCGGAGAT
This sequence comes from Acholoe squamosa, assembly GCA_949317995.1. Taxonomy (NCBI): domain Eukaryota; kingdom Metazoa; phylum Annelida; class Polychaeta; order Phyllodocida; family Polynoidae; genus Acholoe; species Acholoe squamosa. Next base: position 16,209,709 of record OX439042.1, read on the forward strand.
TACTATAGACAAGCTTATTACGTACAATAATACACTCTATACCTAAAGCCAAAACATACATGTGTAGGGGTATGGTATTTTACACTTTAACGTTCATGCACCCGTGAGACTCAGACCTAGGTCCTTCAGGTGTGGTGGGGGAATCCGGATGGCAGGTGGCAGCACCTGCCTCTGGGTTCGTATCCACTACACCAGGGGGCCTACCACTCGTCCGCCACACGTCACGTGGCCGGTCTGAGTTTTGCGGGCTTTTCCCCTATATAAGGCTGGTCCTAGCCCTAGGTTCCTCAGTAGTGGTTTACCCACTGCTCAACCAGGTTGTTACCCAAAAGGGTAACCGAATGCACTAGCAGCATGTAGTCCTCTGAGGCTGTGATCGTATGTAACGCAAGCTATGAAATAAAAGCTCGGTTGCCTACCCGGAAACTTTTCTCTCTCTTCGTTATGATTTAATCTAACTTAACGAGACGAACCACTACACTGGTGCCGTGACCAGTTGGTCTTCGGGTAAGCGCAGTCAGAAATGACTGAGCTGAGCCCAGTTAGGGGAAATGGCCCAAATCGCGAGCTAGACTCCCCGATGGAGGATGGTGAAATCAAGTCACCACCCCAAGGTACGGAGTGGAGGGATCCACTAGAACACTACCCTGATGGGTTAGAAGATGTAAGAAGAAACTTACATCATGAACTGGATGAATTTGGAGACTCCTTATTCATGCCAGGAGGTACTTCGAAACCTGCACCAATGCATAAAAGTACTGCTCAATTTGGTAAATTACCATTTGAGGTACCAAAGCCTAGTGCAGGTATGTTTGAAACTCCATACAGTTCTCGAATTAAACACCAAAAATGTGGATTCGAAAAGAACAAAATGGACGAGCTTGAAGACATGAGAGCTGAATACGAGAAGATCCAGAAGGATCTTATTACACTGACCGGAACCCGAGACAAGATTCTGACTGAAAACAAACAGTTGATATCGGAACGTCTCGATTACGACCAGAGTTGTAGACGCCAACAACAATTGTTGTTGGATCAGATGGAGAAAGAAAAGCAAGATTTTCAACTCCAGCACGAACAGTATCGTGATGCACTATATACGGCGGATCTGGAATACAGAGCCTCGTATGATGAGTTGAATAGAACTAAACAAGAGTTAAATTCAACTCAATCGGCCTACGGCAAGTATCAAGAAGAGCTGAAGAAAATAGAATCAGCCTTCAAAGATGCTCGGGAAACGTACCAAAAACAGACCGATGAGCATGAAAAACTCAAAGATCAATTGATACGCGAATCCACAGATTTGGCTGTTAAACAGACTAAAATGATGGATGATTATTCCGAACTGGAGGCTAAAGCTATCCAGATGTCAAAGTATCTAGAAGATACTGGTCGTGCAGTAGGCACTCTTGAATCAGACTTCACCGTTTCAGGAATTGCCCTAAACACGACAAGTAACCAGATGTTCTCTTTGAGGGGCAATGACGGGGTAACAGAGACAACTGTGCCTCGTTATGAAGGAGTAAAGAGTCATCAGGTTAGATTTACAGATAATACCTCTATACCTCTTGGTCTAGGTACGGGAAATAAAGGGGATAATTCTGCGAGTGGAGCTAAACAAAGCCGCTCGGCAGGAAGCTCCACCTTTGACGGCGGATGGCCACAACAGTCACCTTTAGGGGGACCAAATGGCCCGTATGCCCAGTATGGATGGAATCAGTCCCAAACAGGAACGAATCCGTCCAATGGTAACACCCGGAACACGTCCGGAGGAACAACCGGACGAGCATCCGGAGGTTCCAGTACAGCTGGGGGGCAATCCGGATGTGATCAAGGATCCGGACCCTCAAGCGATCGTTCCAGGAGCAGACCCTCTGCCAGTGGGACTGGTTTCAATAATGGAAATCAGTCGTATGGAACAGGAGGAAACACTAATCCCAATAGTGGTTTCTTTAGCTTTGGTGGAAATACACAACCCACCAATGGTCCAGGGCCGGCTCCCCAAACCAGTGGATACACCTTTTCACAGGTGCCTCCATACGGAGCAGGGGGATCAGGAGGTGGAGGAGGACCACCATCCGGAGGCTTTGGAAGTACTTATGGTACGAATCCTCCAAGGAAAAAGAGACTCAGTCGCCGAGTATCTCTTTCTCCAGGGTTACAAGCGCTGCATGATTCTAATGCAGCGATTGCTAACTTAGGTGTTGATTGTTACAATCAAGGTCTGGACGATACGGAGATCATGGAATGGAGTAAGGGTTTAACCCTTACTGGATCCACGAATCCGGCTCGTAGAGTAGCTAAGATACCTACCCCCTTTAATGCCAAGAACACTTGGAAGGAGGAGTATCAAGGCTGCGCAGATGTCTTTAACTGCAATGGATGGGGTAAAGCGGAAGCTCTGCCTTATTTAGTATGCTGGTTAAAGGAAGGCGACGGAAAAGGAGCCGTGGAACAATGGAGAGATTCTCAAATAGCAGGACTCTCAGCCCATATGAAGTATGATGAACTCATAGAGATTGCTTCATATTTATATGGGAATATAGTTGGAGAAGACCCTTGGCTGACGTTCACTAAAAGAACACAGAAGCCCAAGGAGTCTGCCAAAGTGTTCGGCTTAGAATGTCAACGACTGTTGCATAAAGCCAGACCTCAATGGAGACTAGATGATGAATGCTTCCTAGATGAGATGTTTAAACAATTCATTGAAGGATTGCGGAATCAAGAACACAGGACAGTAGCCTGTGAAGCTTGGAAGAATGATGCCTCTTTGACAGATTTGTTCCAGTCCCTAGATCATTATGATCGAAAGGCCCGTATCTTTGCCGGGAAGGTACCCCAACGGATGTCAGCAATGATAATCCCGGAGGGAATACCCGAAACCGATTCATCCGAATCAGGGGAACCTGACGAAGATGAAAACGTTGGGGCCATTGGCCAAGGGAACCCCCGGTACAACCGGAACTGGGGAAAGAAACCGGGTTACGTCAAGGAGAAAGTGATCACTTCTAAACCTCCTGTGACTCAACCCGATACCAAACCCACGACGGGTCCTTCTTTATCAGAGGACCTGGTTAACAATTTGGTAAAGAAGATTACTGAAAATCTTAGGAGGCCTAAGCCTGATAGGAGTGTTGTGACATGCTTCCGATGTCAGGAAACTGGGCATTATGCTGCCGAGTGTGAGGCAGATAAGCCAGTTTATAGAAACACTCGTTACCGGAGCAATCCGGGTAAGGAGGACTCAGTGAAGAAGGAAAACTGAGAGGGGGTGTCCACAATGGCAACCGGATTACCCCCAGAGTGAGTGATTGCCATGACTGCCAGCCTATCGCAGCTTGCGGTACTGGCAAGAATCCTCTAGCGATTTCGCCCAGCAGTGAAGCTAAGGAGCCTGATCAGTTCCTTACTCATGAGGCTGGGGAGACTGATAGTACACCAGGTGTCAAGAACCGGCAGAAGAACACAGAGGGGAAACCCGATATCAGTCCAGAGGGAGCGGCCAATGAGTTGGCCAGGGTGGGGTGTGCCCAGTTCCCCCCGGGTCATCCTTGTCTCGAATTCTTAAAGGGATGTGGATTTGACCTCGGCGCTAAGACGGAACTTGCTAAGTATGCAAGTAGTCCTACCTACTTGAAAGGTAGGAGGTGGTACGCAGTTGTATCTGTGAGTGGTAGATCCGCTGAGTTTCTTGTCGATACGGGTGCTAGCCACTCCTGTATTGCCAAGAGATTCTACGATCTTTTGCCTACGAATCATGAAACTTTCACAACGGAAGGAAATGCTCGTACGGCCGACGGTAGCATGATACAAACGTTCGGTAGAACATGTATGAGGTTCAGTCTACAGGAAGATAAGGACTTCATCCTTACCCCTACTGTGGCGAACATAGCGGATGATGGTATACTCGGTCTGGATTTTGCTGCATTATATGGAGCAAGGTTAGATTCCCAGAGGGGAATATTGGAAGTGAGAGACCCGTACCATCTCGAAGTACAATGTGTACTTAGGCAAGTAAGCAGTGTAGCCAGTGTAGCCCAGACTGTTAAGATACCACCAGGCACAGCCTGTGATGTCTTATGTCGAGCGGACAGACAGTTTTCAGGAAAAACTGGAGTTGTAGAGCCAGACATGGCCATGTTGTCAAGTATCGGATTGGAATCCGCTGATGTTCTAGTAGCTAACGCTGCTTGGACGGTGGTTCCTATATCCAATACCGGTAACAAGACTGTCTATGTACAGAAGGATACGATCCTTGGATCGGTTGTCTTATCCGAATTGATAGAAGACTGTAAACATGTTTCGGCACCCGGAGCCCCTATCCCACCCGAAAGGAGCCCGGAACTAGACACTCTAGTAGCCGAAAGCCATGTAGAAAGTGATGAACAACGTGAAGCTCTAACTGACTTGTTGTACAAGTACCGTAAAGCTTTTGCAGCACCGAGTGAACAATTGGGGCGTACCGATAAAGTACTGCATACGATTGACACTGGTGAGAATGAACCTTTTAAGATTCCTTATAGAAGACTCCCACTAGCCAAAAAAAGGGTAGCTGAGGAGGAGATAGCTAAAATGCTTGAACAGGATGTAATAATTCCATCAACCAGTCCTTGGTCTAGCCCTGTGTGCATGGTGACCAAGAAAGATGGTAGCATCCGTTTCTGCATAGATTACCGGAAATTGAATGGTATGACCAAGAAGAATTCATATCCCTTACCACGGATCGATGAGACTATAGACTCCCTTGGAGGTAAGCAATGGTATTGCTCTCTAGACTTACAATCCGGGTACTGGCAAGTGGGTATGCATCCGAAAGATATGGAGAAGACGGCCTTTTCCAGTCATATTGGATTATTCCAGTATAATGTGATGCCGTTTGGATTGTGCAATGCACCGGCGACATTTGAAGCCATGATGGAAACTTTATTAAGTGACCTTTTATGGAAGAAATGTCTCGTCTATCTAGACGATGTGATTGTCTTTGGAAAGACATACGAAGAATGCTTGGAAAATTTAGGTATGGTCCTGGAAAGGATCATAACTAATGGTTTGAAGCTGAAACCCAAGAAGTGCGATCTTTTCAAAAGATCTATTAATTACTTGGGGCGAATAATCTCGAATGAAGGGATTAAAGCCGATCCGGAGAAACTGGATGCCGTGTCAAATTGGCAAGCACCCACGAATGCGAAAGAAGTTAGGTCCTTCCTCGGATTCTGTTCCTACTACCGGGACTTTATCCCAGGATATTCAAGGGTTGCCTTTCCTATCCAGAGTTTGTCCCACTGGACACCCGGGATCAGAAAGGAACGATTCCCTTGGGGACCCGAGCAAGACGAGGCCTTTATGAAAATAAAGGATTTGTTTGCTATCACACCTGTGTTGAGATACCCCACGGAGAATGATCATTTCATTCTAGATACTGATGCTAGTAATGAAAGCATAGGAGCCGCCCTTTCTCAGGTCCAGGATGGGGTTGAAGTTCCTATAGCCTTCGCTAGTAACACGTTGAGTAAATCTCAAAGAAACTATTGTACCACTAAACGTGAGTTGTTGGCTGTGGTGGTCTATACGAAGAAGTTCAAGCACTTTTTGTGGGGGAGTGATTTCACTCTACGGACTGATCACTCTTCCCTCAGATGGTTATTGAACTTCAAAGATGCAGAGGGGATGATAGGTCGCTGGTTAGCGCACCTATCCGAATTCGGTCTAAATCACAGCCAGATTGAACACCGAGCCGGGGCAAAGCATTTGAATGCAGATGCTTTGTCTAGAATCCCAGTGAGGAAATGTGCAAATGCTGAGTGCACTGATTGTGGAGCACACAATGCTGTGTTGGCAGGGGTTCGAGTTCCATTCGAAACCCATCCGGAACATGTCTTGAATTGGTCCTTGGAGACCATCAGGCAGTTCCAGAAGTCTGATGCAGTCACATCACGTTTGATTAAATTCCTTAATCAGGGTATCTGTCCCCCAAGACCCGTAGTGTCATTGGAGAACAGAGAGATGAGACGATTCTTAGCTCAATGGGCCGAGCTAAAAGTCCGGGATGGTATTCTGTTTCGATGGAAGAACCATTCTAATAGGAACAAAACCTTGCAAGTTGTCATACCTAGTGCTATGCGACGAGATATTATGTATTTCTGTCATGGACATAGAACTAGTGGGCACTTTGGAAAGAAACGGTCTCTAGAACGTCTGACCAGACGATACTATTGGCCCGGCATGAGTACAGATCTCACCCGATGGGTGGAGACCTGTCCCGAGTGCTGTAAGAACAAACCAGGACCCGGGTTAGGCAAGCTGCCATTATCCCAGGAACTGTTTGGTGTAAGGTTTGCTAGAATAGCTGTTGACATTATTAGTGGGATTCCCCCCACTCCTAGTGGCAACACGTGTATGATGGTCGTGTCTGACTATTATACCAAGTACACCCGAGTGTTTCCTTTACCGGATCATAAGGCTGTTACTTGTGCTATGGCCTTTGTAAAAGGGTGGGTGCTGCACCTAGGTGTCCCACTCATGTTACATAGTGACCAAGGCAGAGAATTTGAGTCTAGTCTGTGGCAGGAGATGTGTAATTGTCTGGCGATCTGCAAGACAAGAACTAATCCCTATAGACCACAGAGCGATGGACAAGTAGAGAGATTCAATAGGACTTTGATCCAAGTATTGAAGTCTCTGGTAAATGAGCAGATGGATGATTGGGATGAACAATGTGAATTCGTGGTACATGCCTATAATGGCACTGTGCATTCGAGCACAAACTGTTCTCCTAATCTCCTCGTTTTTGGAGAGGATTTGATTATGCCAGCCGATTTGGTGTTCGGCGTAATAAGAATGAATCCGGAAGCCCCTTGCCAGGTGATGTTTGTAGAATCCCTACGGGATAATTTCAAACAAGCCTATGAGAGGGTTAGAGACGAGTTGCAGAAAACTGCGCGTTGGCAGAAAGTTGGCTATGACACAGGTCTAAAAGCTAGATTTTTTAATCTAGGGGATAGAGTACTGCGTCTACACCAACCGCTAGCTAACCTGAAATTAGCCAGTAATTGGGATGGACCTTTCACTATAACTCAGGTTATTAGTGATTGCACAGTGATTATTAAATCACAGCTTGGTAAATGTTACAAGTCAAATGTAGCGAGACTACGCCCATGGAGGGGGAGGGATACCTCCACCGAAATGTACGGCGATGGTCTATTGGAAGTAATGGAACAGAGTCGTGTTAAGCAACTCGAAGTGGTACCGACCCGAAAGCGAGGACCCGGGCGGCCACGGAAGGTTGCAGACCCGAAGAGGGTGGTGCCCCCTGTCGTAACATCCGGAAAGCAGGGGAAGATACAAAAAGTCTCGGCAGGCGCAGGTAAAAATAAGAGGAAAGGTCCTTCTAAGGCTAAGAAGACCTTGGAAAAGGCTCTTATGTATACCAGGTCAATAAAAGAGGCCTCAAAACCTCTTAGACGCAGTCCAAGGTTGCTACAGACTGCCGTAACCTAGCCTGTTAACACAACGAGTGTGTTGTCCTGTACTGTGTACTGTTATATGTTGTAACCTAGTTCAATGTATATTTGAGCCGGTCAAGAGTCTCTGGAAAAGGTCCTATGACAATGAACCCATGGTTTTGGACGGATAATCCGGTGGATATGCTTATGCTATCCATAAACTCCAGAATACCTAGCGAATTGTCATAGTCGAACCCTGAGTACGGACGGACGACCGATCGGGTATTGTATTGTTTTTATGTAAGGGCGCGTGACCTAATTAAGGGCACGCGGGAAAGTTGTTGACCCATTTTCGAATGGTCACGTGAGGCGCCGGTTTGATCATGCGCAGCGATTCAAGTTCGAGTATCCTGCCATATTGTCTTATTCCTGCGAAGGAAGAAGACGTGGCCGAGGGTGGTCTTGCTCTTGTTGGAGTCTGATAGCCCGTGACAGCCATATTCCGAGGTGTGCCCTCGTTAAAAGGCACCCGCCTTTCACTGGGTAAGCAGTACTAACTGCTTATCCGGTGGATTGGGATATTTTATCCCCGAACAGCCACTTCTGTCGATGGCAGAAGAGGCCGTCCGTCTTGGCGGCGGTGCCGGTGCCAGCACCCCGCCAGAGTATGGAAGTGGTTCTCCCAAGAGTCCCACTTATACATACGACGATCAGCAATACGATGCTGATTGTGATCAAATGGATCAACAAATGAATGTTGATCAGTACTTCTCTGGAGTAGACGATAGCGACGTAGAATCGTTCTACGACGCATCCGACAACTCCAGACAAGTTAGTCCTGAACGCCGAGGCGTTCAACAACAAATTGATGTAGGTGAGCCTTATGTAGCCCCTCCATCCGAAGGTTTGAGTGGAGAACCGGCAGGAGCCCAGTCTCTTGACAGGGCTCTGATGCCACCTCCCCCTCAACTGCCGCCCCGTCTTGGTGGGAGTACCTCATTCGGTGCTTTGGGACCTGCTTCTCCGGTTGACAGGCCAATGCACCTAGAGCTGCCCTTCCCAGACAGTCCCGAATGGCATGATGTAGCCGGTCCATATGACGGACGGATGTTAGCAATTTCCGAGGAAATGCTGATACCCACCTGTTATGGGACGCCCAGAGAGGTTGACGAGCGTGTTGTCAACGCAATCTGGGAATGTGCTCATCCGCAGTGGGCTAATACCTTTCCGGAGTCCTGGTTGATGGATTACCATCAGATGGCCAAAGGATTGGTAGTCCACTTATGGTTTCGTAAAGCCGTCTGGGACGCAGAAATGGCTTTCCGAAGGAATACCTCTTATAGGCCTTCCTATGTGTCTGACAAAACGGGTTACACCGGTGTCAAGGCAGATGAGGTCTCTAGATACATAGACAGAGACCAGATCCTACTGTTAAGCACAGCGGATGAGTATGAAGCAGCAGGTAACGCTGTTGTGGATTACTGTCCAGGGGTCCCTATTACGTCTCAAACCATTGAGGCAGAAGAGGCCCGTATTGGTGTGTCTCCACTAGACAGACTCGGGGTAATACAAGACCTCGTAGTACGTCTATTGGAGAGACAGTATGCACTGGCGCATCCGGAGTTAGTACCCGGACCCGCACCCGTGCAAGTAACAGCCAAGATGGCCGATCGGATGGACCGTCTCATGTCTCCTGCTGAAGCTCCTACCTTGGGAGGCGCAGCAGTAGTACCTGAGAAGGCCCTACCTGATGCAGATGTTTCCCTTAAAACTGCTCAGTCTACCCCTACGAAGACTGAGCAAGTAAAGGAGAAAGCAGCTGGTGGAAAGGGTAAAACAACCCCCACCAAAGGTAAGGGTAAAGGGAAGCGGTCAGGAACCGAACCCTCTACCAGCACGAGTGTGGACGACAGTACCCGAACCCGTCGGGTGTCTCCACGCTCGGCCAATAAGAAGGGCGCTAAGGCTTCGGATGTCTCCGGCAATGAGACGGACGCATCCGAGCCTGGCACTTCTACTAACGGCAGATCCCGCAGGAGGAATAAGAAGAAGGTTGACCAACGCAAACCTGAACCTATCGAGATAGACGTTCAAGCTGATAATACAGAAGCTGAACCGGCTGTCCCAACCGTAAAAGTTGAGCTCGGTGTGCCAATCGTCAAGCTACACGACGTAATGGCCGATTTGAGTGGAGACGCTCAAGATGCTGCAGCCCAGGTCCTCGCGGGTCAACAACCCGTTGTGCAACCTGTGGATGTACCATCCGACCCAGAGGGAGAGGAGCCGGTTGACCCAGTTGTGGATGTCACTCCGACTGACGAGCAAGAGGCTGCTATCTGGGCTAACGCCAATAGCAACTTTGCCGACTTCATTCCTCTACACAGGGGACACCTGAAGGGGAGTAAATCCGTATGGAGACTGCCCCCTCGGATCACCTGTGAGGGGCAGGAAGATATGGAGGAGTGGCTTCGCAAGAAGCTCTCTGATAGAAAGCCGGCCAATATGTACTGGATCTATTGGGAATTCGTTAAGAATTCGCCCAATGGTCTGTACAATTATGACCAGAAGGGCAAGCTCAAGTTTGCTCTAGATGAGTACTACGGGGAGGATCGTAAGGATTGTCCCTTCCAACGTTGTACTCAAAGTGAGGGTGAGGTTGAATTCTTCATCGAGAAAGACGCGTTCCTTCGTCATCTCGTGGAGGTTCATATGCACCAGAGGCCGGAATATGTCTGCGACCGAGAGGTTGGCAAGAAATGTGCTAAATGCACAGGATGTGTCACCCCCCGACGCGGAGACATGGTCCGGCACTATGTGACTTCGCATGGAGAGGGCCTGGAGGCAGCCATAGATCGGGTGATGAAAATTCACTCCGAACTCTATGGCAACCTTAGGGGCCTCAATGCAGAGAAGTTGGCTTCCCTCACACCGAGTACGAAGCAGTTTGCGCCTACGGTTCCTGGTACTAACCAGAAACTAAAGGCTCGGTTTGCCCAGACTCCCGGGTCCGGCAAACTAGAGTACGCTCAGGAGGAGTACGATCTGTTAAACGAATGGAGAAGCAACAAGGCCCGCCGTCGTGGTGGGGCTTATGTAACTCCATCCGGAGAACAGGTCCGAAGCCGCAGGGATTACCGCCAGGGACCCTCTGTAGCAGATAGGAAGAGACAGGCGTCTGAATCTCCAAGCCGAGCCAGGTCACCACTGGAGGCGCTGGAGAGACAGACAAATGGGGGAAGGAAGAAGCCACATCTTCCATCTCCTACTGGAACTCCTTCCCATTATGGGCGAGCACCAACTCCACGAGGTGCACAGAACCCGACATTCTTTGGTGTCAGTGGACCGAGTGGCCAGTCCGCCCGGAAACACGCGCCTTTGAATGTCAAAGACCCGAAGCAGTACCCTGCTATGGGCCCACCCGGACCAGAGATGCAAATCTTTGATCAGTACGGGAGGGTCAAGCAGGAACTGCCGACAGTAGGAGGTCAAGCTCCCCGACCTACAATGAGTGCTGTGGTGAGACAACGTCCACCCGCACCATTGTTGACGGCCAAAGACCTTAGAAGGGAATTGTCACGGTTGCCCCTGGTTCAGGGATTACCAACTCAAGGCCCTTCTTCGACCACTGCTAGTGCGGTTACTACTGCGGTTGCTTCTTCGCACACGCAGGTAGCTGTCACTGCGAGTGGGTCTGGAGCACAGCCGAAGCCTCAGGGTCAGGTACCCCCACCTGGTGCTGTGGTTCATCGGCCTAAGCTGATCCAGACAGTGGAGACCTTCTTCAAGAAGGAGGACAAATTGTCTTGCAATATCCAGAGCAAACAATTTGAGACGCTACAGCACCATCTGGAAAACCTCCACCTGGACATGTATCGTCGGACCGTGTCGAGCACTCTCCAGTGTATTGACGCGATCCAGAAGTCAGAGATCAACCGAATCTCGACTCAGATCAAAGCGGATGTTGCCAAAGATAAGCAGGAAGCTGCTAATCTGCGGCAGGAGGCCCTATCCGAGAAGGAAACAGCTTCTTAGATGCTCGACCTAGAACGAGCAACGAACATGAAGAACCAGCAAAAGTTCTTCAAGGTCTTCGGAGTTATCATGGATAACTGGGACGGTACACCTGAGCATGCTTTGAAGCTGTTCGAAGCACGCCAAAAGGTGAAACTTACACCTGCTGTCCCCGCATTGGCACCTACGGATGGAACTGGTGTGAACCCCCCTGTTCAGCCACTGGCTCAACAACCGGGTCCAAACCAGCCACCCGAGGAGAACATGGAACAGTAAAAAACTGTTGCATGAAGATCGGACATAATTGTGTGTCCCGGGGTTCTATTACCCATGCATTGTTGGATAAGAAACCGTTTTTTATCCAACCCGTATTGATTCGGGTACCAAACTGTACCCTAATCCGGAAACTGAAAACAGAAGGAGAAAACAAACAAGTCACTCTGGAGGAGGAGTACGAATGCTGTAAACACCATAATTGTACTGTGCCACAATGTAATGACTGTGCCTATTATAAAATCATGGACAATTTACACTAATATGGACTTTTGAACTACAAACCGGATTTACTACTACACCACTACTATTTGTGAGCTAGCACTACAGGCATCAGGGTTTAGCTACGCCCATAGAGTCCATCAACAGTCTACAACTGGATCTACTATTACCTCCAGTTAGCTAGCACTACAGGCATCAGGGTTTAGCTACGCCCATAGAGTCCATCAACAGTCTACAACTGGATCTACTATAACCTCCAGTTAGCTAGCACTACAGGCATCAGGGTTTAGCTACACCCACCAACAAGTTTTACTATAGCACTTCAGGCATCAGGGTTCAGCTCGCCCATACAAAGCCATCAGCAGCATCCGACTCCTGTTACATCCTCCAATCATGAAAACAAGTAACTTTGTTGATATTATTATATTGTATGTAAAATTGTATTTATAACTATATAATATCTTTTATAAAGATATATTATTATATAAGGGTACCTATAAATATACTGGATCTGCGAATCCTAAAAGTTATTTAAGGTAATCCTAGACCTATACTGTCTATATAGGTCATTCCTGGTCTCAATATATTAAGAGACTATAATTCTTCTGTAACTTGTAAATATAAAACACTAAGGTATAAACTGAGCTGCGTCTCAAAAGTATAAATATTTTTCTATAAAATAAGAGAAGGTCCAACGGATTTCTCTAAACTTATTATTGTATTACTCAGGTTAATACCTAATTGTGTTCATATAGTATCAGATTAATTGTCCATATCTGATCATTAATATTTAATTCACTCTGTAAAGTAGACAGAGCTGTTAATTTAAAAAGTCGAAAATTTTTTCCGGGTTCAATAACCATAATACGATCATTGTTAACAACCACCGGTCCTTTTCAGGACCCTACTGTTGTCAAAACGTTACTATAAATCTGTGATAATTGTATATTTATCATTTATGGTTGTTATAAGCTAGTGATGGAAATAACATGAACGACACTCGATGCTATTATTGTATAATTTTTCAGAAATAGGATAGTCTTATACTATAGCCTATTTCACATCGAGCAAGTGTAATTAATACCCCTTTTTAGTATTGTAAACAATCACTTACTAGGTTATTAATACACTGCGGTTTAATTACCCCCAAGTTATTGTCTAAGGGGGGCAGTGTAGGGGTATGGTATTTTACACTTTAACGTTCATGCACCCGTGAGACTCAGACCTAGGTCCTTCGGGTGTGGTGGGGGAATCCGGATGGCAGGTGGCAGCACCTGCCTCTGGGTTCGTATCCACTACACCAGGGGGCCTACCACTCGTCCGCCACACGTCACGTGGCCGGTCTGAGTTTCGCGGGCTTTTCCCCTATATAAGGCTGGTCCTAGCCCTAGGTTCCTCAGTAGTGGTTTACCCACTGCTCAACCAGGTTGTTACCCAAAAGGGTAACCGAATGCACTAGCAGCATGTAGTCCTCTGAGGCTGTGATCGTATGTAACGCAAGCTATGAATTAAAAGCTCGGTTGCCTACCCGGAAACTTTTCTCTCTCTTCGTTATGATTTAATCTAACTTAACGAGACGAACCACTACACATGTATAAAATTCAGTTATCGATGTATCAACAGAAAGGACTTACAGAATGTATTTGATTCTTGAGATAATAAAGTAAATCCAAACCAAAAAATGTTTAAAGGAAATGTAAAGGAAATGTATTATATTAGAGGGGGGGGAGGATATGGAAGTGGGGCGTCAGGGGACCGGGGTGCCTTATGCCCGGGGTGCTGGGGGTCAGGGAGTCAGAGTGCCTAGTGTGAAAATATACTGGAGACATATCGGGGTTGTGAAATTATTGTTTTGGGGGATTTTAACATAAACTTATTTGAAAGAGACATCGAAGAGGATGGGAAAAAGCTTAAAAGGGTTAGCAGTTCTTTAGGTCTTATCCAACTGATAAAGGAGTACACTCACTATAACCCAAGAACTGGTAAACACACCTTAATTGATCATATTTGGACTAACTCACCTCAAGTGTTCAATAGTGGGAGTCCTGTCACCCTGTGTTAGCGACCATGAACTTGTCTATGTCACTAGGCTATTTAAACCAACTCCTAAGAAGAAAATGTCCTTTCAGGGAAGATCATACATGCACTATGAGAAAGACAATTTTGTAATAGGCCTAAAAAACCTAAATTGGGTAAATTTCTGGGCTAGTGATTCAGCAGAAGAAGCCTGGGATATCTTCCTAGATGGTATTACATTTTTGCTTGATATAACTTGCCCCATCAAGCAGTTTAACTTCAAACAAGAGAAACAACCATGGATGGACATAGACAGAATAACTTTGGTTAAAGATAAGCACATAGCATGGGCTAAATATAAAAAATCTAACAGTATAGATGATTACAATATACACAGCTTTCTTAATAATCTTTCAAAAGAAGAAAATAAAAAGGCAAAAGAAAGATACTTTCAAGATATTCTCAGCACCAACCAAAGAAAACCCTCTGATTACTGGAAAACCAACAGCAATCTTGTTAATCCTAAACCTTGTGATGTCAAGTTCAATCTTATAAATCATAACACCAATGAGGAAATTAAAGATGAGAACACTGCTGACTATATCAACTCGTTTTTTTGCTATAATTGGTAGCAATCTAGCTAAAAATATGAACCAGGTAAGGCACTATCAAGGTGTTAATGTGGATTCTATTTTTGCCTTTGAAGAATGCACTCCAGAGGTCATTATTCCTATTATGAAGGACATTAACATAAATAAATCCTCTGGTGTCCAGGACATCGCTTACAATGTACTGAAAGATGCTATGCTGGCTCTCCCAACACATATGTCCCATATCATAAATCTAGTAATTACGAGACAGACCTTTCCCCCTGGATGGAAAAGAGCACAGGTTACCCCCCCCCCCCCCTTACCAAAAGGAGGTGATCCAACCGATGTAAGTAACCTAAGACCAATATCCATCCTACCCCTACCAGCCAAAATTACTGAAAAAGGCCTGCATCTGCAAATAGTAAGCTACTTAAATCAAATTGACTTATTGAGTAAAAACCAAGATGGATTCAGACCAGGTCGGGGTACAATAGTCTTACCAAATTTACAAACAGCATATATAATTCTCTCAATTCCAACAAATATACGACTGCAATATTTTTAGATTTTAAGAAAGCATTCGACACTTGAGACCACAATATTTTAATAAATAAGTTGAAAGAATTGGGTTTTGATGTAAATTCTGTAAAATTACTTGAGGACTATCTTGACCATAGAACCCAAACTACTAAGGCCAATGGAGTGGTTTCAGAAGTTGAACTACTAACACACGGAGTCCCGCAAGGATCTACACTAGGCCCCTTGCTTTTTCTCATATATATCAACGATTTAAGCAATTCACTTCATCACCTTGCCTGTCAGCATTACGCAGATGACACTGTCCTATTTTTGGAACACCCCCCTGATGATCTCACAGTTGAAGCACTATTAAATAATGACCTATCTAGGGTGTCCGATTGGTGCATGAGAAATAAGCTCTCTCTCAATACAAAGAAAACCAAGGCCATGAATTTCCATACTAAAGCAATAGAGAAAAAACTCGTTTTCCCACAACTGAAAATTGGAAATGACAGTATTCTCTTTGCACCAATCTATAACTACTTAGGCCTCCATCTGGACACAAAGTTAGACTTAAAAAAACAGGTTGATAACGTTGCTCACAAGCTCGAACACAAATCATATCTCTTCAGGAAAATTAGGAACAACCTCACTGACCAGACGGCAAGGGACGTACTGACAAAGATGCTTATCCCTATAGCTGATTATGGTGATATTATTTACTACCCCTGCATTAAGACATATCAAGATAAAATACAGTTGGTCATAAATAAAAACCTCAGAACATGCTTTTGGAAAACTGGCACCACTAATACAGAAAAGCTTATGAAAATTGCTGGCATCAATTATATGTCCGATAGGAGAGATAAACACCAGCTTCAAAAGGCTTTTGATTTGTCATTGGACATCAAAGCCCCGGACAGAAGAAATATCAGAACTAGACAACACGATGAACGTTTGCTCAAAGTTAAGAGACCCAGGAACCCTATATATAGACATAGCCTTGAACACAGGGCAGCCTTACGTTGGAACAAACTAGACAATACTGTTAGAGCTATCAAATCAAGGGATCAATTCAAACAATGGAACGATGATAAGTACAAGCTTATTATAGCTGGGCTGCCGGAACACACTGCACCAATCAGAAGATGAGTCTCTGTGTGCCTCGGCCGGCCCCTCCCTTGCCTCGTACTACCAACCCTAGTGACAGACCCAATTAATTTATTGCTGAGATCATATGATCTCAGTGATATAAACCTGGCTATTTTTAAGAAGAACACCAAGAATAATAAGGCCTTACTTGCAAATCCCCCCCCTTTTTTATCTCCCCGCTTGTGCACCTGCTTATGCATTTGTATATGTGTGTATGTTAGGATATATATATATATGTGCACATATGCGTGTGGGTGCACTCGTGGCTATTAATTTACCTCTGTTTTTTTCTTTTCTTCTTTCTGCATCTTCTTCTTGAATATCAGTTCTACTGATGCATACTTGACAGCGTCACATTATTCCTAGTACTCCTGATTGCCATGGTATTGTTATCTTACTAACACTAATGATGACAATAGGCCTTGGAATTCTAACACAAATTGCTTTATAAATTAGGTGCATAAGGGACAAGTTTATAGGTATACTATAGCCTGTATAAATTAAAGAATTACAAACACAAACAAACAGTGTCAGGGTGCCTAGTGTCAGGGTTCCTTGTGAGCGGGGTGCCCTGTACCCTAATGTCACCATGCAGGGATGAGGTACCCATCATGGCATATCTTATCAGTGTGTTTCAACATTTTTGACAGACCCAGCAAAATTCAAAATGGTAGACACACTGGATATGGGTGTAGACGCCCATATGCATGACATCCTTGGCTCCAAATTTGGAACATAGCTTGGTCCCAGCAGTATAGATACGGTAGGCTGGTACCTGCCATGACCTGGGAGCCATGATGACCACGCCCAACGAAAGATCAGGAATCATTGCCATACATTTACTTATAAATACATACTCTAGGTATTAGGTTTCAAAGATCCACCATAAGCTAAGTAAATATCTGGCCAATTTTGCCTTCTCATGAATAGTCATCAGACCATAGAGGCTACATTGTAAACACAAGTGAGAGAACATGAGCTCCAACCTATGTATCTCATAATGAGTCTGAGAAGATGTGCCACTACCATCAGACGTCTCAATTAATTAATACACTTGGCCCAGGGAAAGCCATCACTGAGGGAACTGTGCATTAGGCGCTAGATTTAGACTCCCATTTGGCAAGAAGAAAGCGTGCTGAAAGGGTTTGGTGCTGTTATGGCTGGGCCCAGAGAATGGATCCTCTCTCATTGCCTGGCAGTGTTTACTATGGTCCTACTTTAACTCCTTTTAAGCAGCATGATATTCATGTTCCTTTATTAGTATGATGCACCAATGCAGTGCTGATGAATCTGCTCATCTGCACTGCATTGGTGCATCATACCAACCCTTTGGGAGTGTATCGCCACTGTAGGGTCAGCATGATGGATGAATGCAGCACTGGTGAGTTACTCACCAGGGCTGCTTTCATGCATCAAGACAACAATAGTTGTGAATACATTAGTGCACAAATAAAGGGTTAGGAGTGGCTATATGCCAGCTTATAACAAATTAGGCACTGCTTCAGTGATACATGTTATGTATATGTCTATGTGCCTGTATAATGAGACCCATTGAAATGACAGCCAACACAGCTGTATTATTACGTGGACAAGGCTGTGGTAATGGAACTGCCGATCAGTCTAGGATATCATCAATCAACTTTACTTTTGAACGACAACTATAAATTCACCTAAATTTACTTCATGGTCACGTGGATTTATATAGCCTTTCCGATACATTGGTGAATAAAGAAATCACTTAATGTGATAAATTATTACACCATTTGATTGAATAGATGTATTTCAATCTATCCTACCTACTCGTGGAAAAAAACAACTAAATAAATAAATTGAGAGTTGCGTCTAATTTGACCTACATTTGTCAATACATGCATGAATTGTATGCCTAATCTTTCTGGCCACCTGAGAGACACAAACCTAAAACCTTTTAAGATGACATGATGTATCGACACAATGCTGGCGAGTAACTTAAAAGCCTTGGATGCCAAAACTTTTATGGGTCCATGAACTGTTGAATTAGACAAAATGTAGTTGGAACCACAAAGTTATTAAACAGTGCTACATTCATAAACCATTAATACAATCACTGAAAGAGAGCTTTAAATCACTTAAGGTGTTCCTAAATGGTTAACTAATAAACAACGGTGTGAAATGAAAGGACTGCATGAATGAACAGGTATCACAAATTTACCCACTAGTTAATCTGATTGGGAGTGACTTGTGCAATCTCTGTACACTAATACATGAGATTTTAGCGCTATACGGTGGAATGTATTGTTTTAGGAATACCGTAATCCCTTGTGTATAAGCCGCGTCTCATACAAGAATCTGAGGCCTCCTGTGCCTTAAATAATCACCCCACAGTCAGGGAGCATCTTGTATGTGGGATACTTTTGATATAAAAGTAAAAATATAATATAAACCTTTGAGACCCAGGTGCACCTTATATGTTTTCCTTTAACTCAGGGTGCATATATGATTTTGTTTTATAGGGCAATTGGTTTCATTTTGAATTGTTAATGGACTCCTGATTCTGATGACCCAGGTCAATCCAAACATAGATGATTATCAGTGTTACTCTACACCCGATCTTGAACCCTTTAGTACATCCAAAACATTTATGGATGTATTTAAGTATATCATAAAGGCTGCACTTGGAGTTAGAGTGCACCTAAACCCACACTAGACTTAAACTTTGCCATATAAAAGGGTGAATCATTCTACGTTAAAAGTTCACCCAGGTCATGATTCGACATGTTCCAGTTGGCTGCTGCTGTGACTATGAGGTCATTCACTAAATGCGACCACTGGGTAACACCCACACAGCTATCTGTACCAACTATTGGGTGTAAGCGGGAGTGGAGCTGGTTCTGGCGACTTGCACTGATAAGCTGATAAGATGACAACCAGCATGTCCCTGGAAGAGGATTTTATCCAGGGACAAGGTATCCATCATGACAATACCTTATCAGTGTGTTTTGTCACCTCCGGCATAACCAGCAACATCCAAAATGGTGGACCCACTGGATATGGCTCCAGGCTACTATAAGACCAACAACTTTTGACTCTGTAGTCTTATCTGTGTTTGACCCTTTTTTTTTTTAAGGTGCAAGAGGAATTAGGTTGAAACAATTAAACTGCAACTCATGTCACGCTTTAGTGATCTTCGTGTGAGACCACTGCCTGCTTCAATGAACACCTATGTGAGACTGTATAATGACAAAATGTAAAAAAAAAAATCAACTTCATAGGAGTCTGATGGACATCACTGTACCAATAGATATTATGCCATACAGTTAAACCATTCTGTGAACTGAGAACGACCAACCTGATGCTTTTTGCAACAAATGATTGAACTGTAAGAGTTGAAGCCCAGGTTTGGTTTTTTTTTTTTGGTGTATTTTTTTTTTTTTTTTAAAGGATATTAAACTGCAGAATGTCAAATCCACAGTACAGGGTAGCTCATAAGATTTGCAGTAGTTGGAGTGCGGCTTCAATGTGGATATATACCCAGGCCAAGGTTTAGGGTATAAATTACCAGACCATTTACACTATTTTTCATAGCCTAGGCCTACATTTTATAGGCGTATAGATCTATATCTAAATTGACGAGCCAAAAAGTATTTTTATCTATTTACATGACGTCATTTTTGGAGGCCCCCTTTCTAAAAAAAAGATAGATATAACAGCAAAGAACATTACAGGTACCGGTACCAATTTTTAACTGAAAAACACAACAATAAAGTAATGAGTTACATCTCAAAAAAAATTAAATAAAGTATTGGAGAATCAAAATGCATGTTCACTTAGTCTTTAATAGTCCATGCTAGTTCATATTCCGATATAAGGGAGTGGTCATTATTTATCAACAGGGGGGCTGGTGGGTTTAAGGGGGGGGGGCGTAAATTTTTCAGACCCCTCCCGAGGGGGAGGCTAAAAAAAATTGGGAGCCCTCTTGAGGGGGGGGGGCTAAAAAAATTCACCCTCTTTTTAGCAAAAAAGCCCGTGCGCTACTATAGATCAAAGAGGACGCGAAAATTCTCCGCGCACCTCCGTCGAGGGGGGGGCGCAAAAAATTTTGACCGCCGTCGAGGGGGAGCGTAAAAAATTTTCGCGCGTCCGCGCGAAAACCCACCACCACCCCCCTGTTGATAAATAATGACCACTCCCTAAAGTTAAAGACAATAAACTTAGTTATAAAGTGGAGGCTATAAACCAGATCTCATGTGTGTTTGCCAACTCACACTCAGGCCTGGAGCTTGTGATTAATAATGAAGGCTTCAAAGACAAAATGTGTTCACTTCATGTTCACCTGTCACTTGTGAAGTTGTAAACTTGTGTATTGAGAGAAGCCACTGTTGTCATAATGATAATGGCAATATCATTGGGCATGATTGGCATTGCCCCATAAATATCATAACTAAATTCATTCCATGGGCCTTAACAGCAGGTTCCGGGTAACGACCACATATAATTACAGTTAAAATTTGCTGTGGCTATGTTGAAAAAGGCCAAGATGTGCCATAACCCTGGGATTGCTTATTATGTATCTCCCGAGGATCCGAGAAGGACAGTCCACAGCTTTTGTTTTGACTGTGAACCAACAACACGCGTGGCGAAGACTTCGAAGGGTCGACCCGACCAACATAAACAAGGCTCAGTTCACATAGAAAAACTTCTGCCACAGCCAACAAAATCACACTTACACTGTAATATTGCCTGCTCCTCTCACTATGACAGGATCTGGCACGGTAACGACCATAGATTCTTCAGGAAACCGATCTTCTTCATCTTCTTCCTCGTAAATCGCATCGAAGTCTGCCATTTTGAGTTATATTTACTTCGCCAATCTCCGTCGTTTCCCGGATTCACCCGAGCTCACCGGAAGTACTACCTGCGTCCGAAAACGTTACCCGGTGAGATTTCCCGCCAAGAGAAGAGCACCTCGGTCATGAACGAGGTACTGGTGTTTGGTGGTAAGCGTTGAGGAATGATTTGAAATAATCATATATTGTGGATGTAACCCAAATTTATTTTGTGAAATATGGACTTTTTACATGTCATTTAAAAAAGTGAGGGGTAGCGATGCTGGTGTTTTTTTTTTGTTTTTTTTTTGTTTTTTTTTGCACGCCTGCACCTCCCAGGGGGCCATCGATAAATGATGTCATGCAAAATGTGACCATTTTTGACCCCCCCCCTATTTCTCATGTGTTTTGCCAATTCAGCATTGCTGAAGGTATATGGAAAATTAATTATGTCATGCCGGGCCTTACCCCACCTCCTCCCTTCAGCGTGACGTCATCTGTGGATGGCCCCCAAGGGTCTTAAAGTTTTGAGCCTCCATTTATTCCATACATGTAGTAACCCTAGGGACTAAGAAGAGAAGATCCCCCCCACTCCCAAATCCAGCCCCCCCCCCCTTCTGTTGTTAAGACCACTCGTTCCCTCAATCTATAAAATTGATGAGGGGGTAGGGAGGGTAAACATGAAAGGGGGGGGGGGACGGCATTGGTGGGAAAGGGGGTAATTTGTGCATTTTGTTATAATTTAGATACTTACATTGCGGATGAAATATTGTACTACCAGGGTATTTTAAGAAAAAAGAATTCATGAAAGCGTAGGGTAATTGGATGGCCTTTCCATCAAATAGAAAGATTCTGGCATGATTATTGAAATATGTGTTACATTGTACCTTAAAGTAGAGCAGGGGGTTTACTTGATGCATCTGGTGACCTCCCGATTCAGAAAATTCATCCCATTAAATTTTGTGTTTGCATAACACTGTAAGGGTGAAACCAGGTGCTCTTTCTAACCTTTTCTCTTGCATCCTTTGCAATTTCCCTCAATAAATATTAGTAAATCACCCAACTAAAGCCTCCTGTTCAATATCATCACCCTCCACCTTTTATTGTTTTAAATAGAACGCATTATACAACACATTCTATACATAAGCATTGCAGCACTTGATATAGTTTGACGATTGTGACGTTATCAGATGCATCAGATAAACCTGCTGCTCTTCTCTACAGTGCAGTCATTTCAATAATCATGCTAAAATATTTTTATTTGATGGAAATGTCATCCAAATATATATGCTATCATGGAAATAGGGTAAGCATGATTGAGGAATATTTAGGGACGACAATAAGTCAGTTATTGCCAGCTTGGTGGGTATTTGTCAGCCAGCAAAATTAAGAACTAAGAACAGATTTTGAAAACTTGCCACCCCCTAAAATCATGTGTGTGGAATGACGTGTCGAAATAACTATTTGAATCGAACATACCCGGTACTCAGTTTTGACCCCCACCCCGCCTCTGGCCCAGTGTCTAGCTCTCCTACCAAGACATTTTAGGTCCACTTTGTCTTGGTAGTCTACAGCCTCCAACCCCCTTGCCCCCTAGCCCAGTGAGGACGTTTATACCCCCCCCCCCATCCACAATGGCCTCTTATGTTCAGAATGGCCCCCAACTCCAAATCCGCCAAAGCACCCCCCCCCCCCCATCTGGTAGACTTGTCTCATAAAGAAAAGAAAAAGGGCAGACTAATTAGCCTATTATACCATGTCACCTAACATTTAAGGTACACCTCGGCTTATCCTCACATCTACGCTGTCTTATACGTGGAGTATTATGGTGCATATGATATGGCATAGACATACTTAATAAGGCGACTCAGATTCCTTGTTATTGTGTGTTTTATTTTTACTTCACAATGTAAGTATACTCGAGGATTAAAGTCGGTGGGACCTTCTACAAGTTTTCTTCTTGTGTGACTTATTATCTTGAAGTACAGGCTTCTAACAAAGTTGAACACATACATAGTATGCCAATAAACATTCTATATATCATATAATGATTAAGTCACAATGAAATATTTGAGGGGAAGAAAAATATTTCCCCTTCCAAACACCCATTTAATACAACATTATGGCTGACGCCTACAGATCTGTGGGACTGGAAAGAGATCCATACAAGGCCTATTGTTACCAATTCGGCCAAATTGTCAAAGAAAATAAAAGACGGGGGTATGCTTTAGTGTCTTGAATTGTGTGCACCTCCTGGACAATGTTGGGAACACTCAAAGGGTTAATTCTGTTCCCTCTGGATTGATGTCAATTTTCGTTTCATATTTGACCGAGCTTGTGAGAATCAAATAAAGGTGCTTAGATAAATGTAACAGTTCTTCTCAAACTACTTACACCATGGGAAACATATGACAGTATCGTGAATGTACTTAAACCATGGAGACTTTTGACACATCTACAAAATGTAAGAAAAAAGATGGAAATAACACAATTTACAAACGGTTTTACCTATAAGTTCTGATTAGGCAATACGATACACGTCAATTACAAGTATTATGATTTACATAGTTGTCACCTATCAATTATACGAAGTAAGTATATTTTCATATCTACATGTATATTACCAATAAGGTATGGCTAAGTGATTAGTTTTAAGCTTGGCTTAGTCTATGTGAGATATGTCATTAAAAGTTAATTTCAGTTAGACTCACCTAGGAGTGTCTACACTAAGTTTTATTATAATAGTCTGGTCCCTGAAAGTTTTATTCTGCTGTATGTGAGATTGAAATTTGGACATGCGAAAAGCTTAGCATATATGCTAAACAATTTTAAGTTATGTGCATATATACATGCTTCCTTCAAATCCAAGCAGAGATTACTTCAGTTCATTCACAGTCTATAGGGGAGATATATCTCCATATATTAGAAACCCATTCTCTTACAGTGCACATGGGGGAAAATACATATACATGTATTATTTCTGTATAATGCTGAATACTAGTTACCCTCAACCCTGTTTCCCTGGCTTGTGTATATATCACAGTGTTTATGTACTTCTATATATTCAAAAGTTGCTGGCAATATATTCATAATGGGTAGGGGTATGTTTATTAAGGTTTGATCAAATTTCACGTACTTGTATAAACACGGGGCAAACGTTGGAAACAATATTAATTACGTATATACATGTAACACTCTAACTTGTATACAGTATTTGACAGTATATACTGATTTGAAGATGACAGAAAATGACTGGTTTGTCCACTTATTTTAACATTTCAGACAACCATTGGAATATAGTGGCATCATTTTAAGGTCATTATAGCAACAGTTAATACTTAAAAGGTTGAAATGCACAAACGTTGGAATTCCAGCATATTCACTATGCTGATTTACAGCTTCGGCATATAACTTATAAGGTTAAAATATAAGCATGTGTAATTTACATATTCCTTCTTTTTTTTCTAAATTAGATTGTCATAACTTTATGTATCACTACTCAACACCAGTCATTATTGCATTGACGTTATCATTAACAGTAAGATGGTGAATGAAAGAAATACATGTACGGTACATGTATTCGACAATTTCAACATGATTTGTGTATTCAAGTTGATATGGAAAAAGAACTACTGGTATACACTAACTGCTCAACTATTCCACAAATAAAAGAAGTACATTGTGGATTCTACTTGTCACCTACATTAAATGGGTTGTGACCAATATAGTGGGTTAACATTAATATAATGTTGGGCAATGTTTAACAGAAATATACACTACACACTATATTCATATTAGTATATACAATGATAACATATACTACGCACAAAAAAAAAAATACCAAATTTGTATATTTCATATTTGTTAGATATGCAAATGTTTACTTTTGAAGCTGGATGTATTAAAATGAGAAATCTTCTGTGTATATAGTGTCTAATTTACATTCCTGTTCATTCCTTTATTTCATTTTACATGTATACTCCTTCATTGATCATTTTTGTGAGAGAAAAAAAATCACCAAACCTTTTGAAAACTGTATATGCTTTAAGCTATCCTATCCGTATGGTTTTTGTGTATACATTTATAATGATTGTAAACGCTTGTCATATACATGTGAAATACTGTGACTAAATATGAACCGAATCAATCTGTTGATATGTATTACATAAGGGATCTTCCCTCAACTAATTCCAATGTACAAGTTCTAGTGAACTGTAACACTCAAATCTGTTTCAATATTTTACTGTAACGGTTCAGTTAAATGATAGGATCACAGTGCATTACTATTGCACCAATGAGAACTAGATAGGTTCACAACGACAAAGGTTAATTACGCAATTAAGAAGCTTCAATAAAGCAAAATAATATATGATAAAATGAAATTTCCATTTTAGGTCTACATCACTCTATGTTAACAGCCAATATTAAAAGATCATAAGCATCTCCCTTCTCAAAACCCTAAAACCTCCGAGGCCTCTTCTTCCCTACTCAGGCCATTTCAGAAATGTCAAGTTCCATCTTTGACGGCAATTGTAAAACTTCATATCATCTTATATACATATACATCTTTTCTCTTTTATGTATTATGAAATAGTAAATCGTCAAGTTTATGTCTACAGACATAAAAAAACATTATACTCATGTATTTACAAAGGAATGCCATGTCACTGAACGGTATGCAATACACACTAAAATATACCAGGTAATGTACAATTGCTGGAATGTACAGGTAGAATTTAACAGGTAACAGTTCAACAGACAACCATAGAGTATTCATTTACAGATTCTGGGAATCCCTCTTTTCTAAAAGAAAACAACACTTTTCAACACCTTTCTACAAGTGTCATGAGGCTCTTCAGAGTCTCACGAACAAAGCTGACCAAAGCTCAGGGCCGATCATGCCCTTAAGTCTTCATGATGCATCAATGCAGTCCTGGTGAGTAACTCGCCATGGCTACAGTCAATCATCATACTGACCCTATGGAGTTGATACAATCCTGGAGGGTCGGCAAGATGCTTGAGTCTGCTCACCAATGGTCAATGGTCATGACGACCAATGGGTTTGACGCACTCCTGCTTTAGCCACTAAATAAGTGGACCTAAAAATGTTAAGGACACCACGATGCCTCAAAGCTTCATGCTCGTTTGTCTACAGTACTCGAGCACTAGCGAGTAACTCACCAGGGCTGGTGAGTCATGCATTATGACGAGAAATGGCATAAATGCATTAAAACATGATGCCGTCCGTGCAAGGTTACACTTGCTCTCTTTCAAATGATATCTGCTGGTATTAAATGTCCAAATTGAGAACTGTGCCATGCCTTGAGATCCAGTCTTAGTCTCCGTCTTAAGTTTTATTGTAATCTCACACACAATATTGTATGTAGTATTCTCCACTAGCAATCCAGCGCCTCGTTATTAGGAGCGAAGAAGTACATGGCGATAAGCGCCAGGTATACCAGACACACGGCGAACCCTGCAACATGAAGATGATAGAATGTGTCATGTATTTATCCTTATACCTGACTGTAAAACCCTACATATGTGAAACATATAAGCCACGCCTTAAATTGTTTCAGAAGGTATTTGCATTTAAAAGAGCCTTCAGAAACTGAGTGCGCAAATCATACGTGTGGTTTTATATATGCAATTACTTCAGTATAGACTCTAGTAACAAATGGCAAAGAGTAGCAAGTAGCTTATATGTGGGTGCGGCTTATAAACAGGGTTTTATGGTAGCCAAAACAGAAGAGATGTCTATTTTGAAGATCTGGTGCTAGAAGTGTTAACATTTATTGCCCGAATGATGCCTAGAGGCTGTTGTTCCTTGGTCGTAATGAAGTACCAATACGGTGATGGTAAATCTTGATTCACTCGCACTGCACTGTTGCATCATTTCTACCTTTTAGGACTGTGTCAATAGAATCTGTATACTAGTAATCGGCATGGTGCATTAATGGACTGGTATCTACATGATGGATGGACAATATATGTGCATGCACCCTGAGACGTGGAAATCTTTCAAAAAGATAAATACTGGATTGAGAAAATTGCCCAATTAAAATCAAATTAATCATGATGAGTTTCTTACCTTGAAAGTAATCTGACTTTCCGTCCTGGAACACGTAGTTCATCATAAGTACGGCGAACACCACCGACCATAGGTGGATGTCATCAAATACTAGGGTAAAGTGCATGGGCTGAAAGAGTCATAGTGTATGTTAAGAGAAATAACTTAATGAGTAAATAATTTCATCTCATTTCTAAAGTCCTCCTTTGTCACCAGGGCCAGGATGTATTCATCGCGCTGACAGACTTTAATTGACAAGGATAAAAGTAACTGAACACAAAAGATCCCTGAAATTCTCTATTAGAACCCCTAAAAATAGATTTTTATATCACATATGTATAGGTCATTGGAACATGGAAACCCCTGGAATTAGGAAAACCCTGAATACACATCTAGAAGGGAATACGATCTTTTTGTTAACACCTCTTTAGGACGAAAATAATAAAACAAATAAAAGCTAGTACAGGTACTTACAATAATCAGGTTGAGGAAGATGATTATTGGTATCTGGAGCAAGCACACTTGGAGGGCTATGGAGCATCCAACCTCAATACTGAAAACAAAAATAATGACATCAAACGATTGGTTTCATATTTAAAAACCTACCATGACAATCGGCAAAAAAGGGGATTCAATAGGTCATTGTATATAACATTATCGCGATTTATAATGGCGATGGCCTAAATCTATTGATGTCTCATTGGCTTTGATTTGAGAGGGCAGAGGTGGGAAAGAAACCATGAGTAATTATCAGGCTTATATCGCCCTTTATACTATAATTTATTCACAGAGCTGTGGTTGTGCTCTAAGTTTTGATATTTATGATTTCCGAAAAGTCATTGAGGCCCATACCTTAGTGTGATATTATTGTGCATGGCAAATTGTATTCCGTTGACAATTTCTGGGATGTTTGGTGTAAGTGCAAACAACGTCACTCCTATGAAGTACTGTAAATAATCAAACAACAGGAATTAGGTAAGTTAAATCTACGGTAATAGACATCAGTCGATGAATCTTAACACACTTGCTGCATGTATTACTTTAATATGTTCGCTGAATAGTTCACAGATTATTTTCTCTCAGAGATGACTCTCCCTCGTCGACCAGAAGCAGCAAATATCATAGTTTTGGTCAGAATTTTGCAGGAGAATTAAAATAATCTAGTGTAGTACCTCGGCTATTTGCTGCGGCCTATATGTGAAGTGAGGCTTACAATAGCATATAGGAAGTTCCCCAAGTCAGGGTGCACCTTGTAGGCAGGGTATTTATAATAAAGAAGAGCACTAAAACCTCAAGGCATTTTCTTCGGGTGCTTCTTTCACACAAAATTGAGAATAATTTTAGATATTCCCTAAAATCTGGAGTAGTTCCCGGTATTAAAAGATGATAATAAGTGCATCATTGAGGTTGAACATTATCCTACATGTTTCGAGTATCTCTACTCTTCATCAAAATGTGTCTTTACATCCACATATCAGTACATACCGGGTTGACAGAGGAGTTGTTGAGCAGGACCTCGGTGTTCTCGGTGATGATGTCAGCGCAGAGCGACATGAGCACGGTGCTTATCAGGAGGATGACCAGACTCTTTATACGCCCCCAGTGTGCCACTGCGTGGCCATGACTGCCCAGACTGCTGCCTCCTGAATCTGTGTATAACACATGGGAATAAGCACATGAGGGGAACTCATCAGGGTTACCACAAAATTCTCAGACTTTTCCATTAAAAAGTTGACATTTTCCCTGATATGTTTACAAATGTTCAAGCGTTATCGGGCATGGCTCCCCAGTCAGGGAGGGGGAGGGGGAAAATGGCAGGTTCCAAAGGATTTTCCCTCCCCATTTTCTATGAACCCTGATTAAAGATGGCATTTCCTGGAATTCCATGAAACCTATAATTCCATAATGCACATGGAAACCTCATCTATTGGGTATGTAACACTGAAGCGGTTAATGTTTACTACTGTAGGTAAAAGTTCACTGCATTTGAACACCGAGGATAATGCCATCATGTCCAACATGATGCATAAATGCATAAGTGGACTTTGTACAGTTGAAGTAAGTAATGAGTTGCTCACCTCCCTCCTGGAGCTGTTCCATGAAGGTGTCGTGGATCTGGTTGCGGTGAGTTTTCAGACTGAAGATGAGCCCGACGATGTATGCGATAGGTAGCAGGATAGCGCACACGTACACCAGCGGTTCTATGTACTCCACATAGAACTCGGATGTGTGGTTCATCTGGGCAGTCTATGTATGACACAGAAATTATTCCTTAATCACTGTGCTTTGATATTTTATCTACTGTAGGAACTCATGCATAAGGCGACCCTTGAGGTTACGATAGTTTGAAGTACCTAGTTATTTATTTATTATTGTGCTTTTGGGGAAAACCTTTAAAATCATTTACCGTTTGAAACTTGTATTGAGAGCAACTTAAAAAGTCCATGTGAATGCTGCTACGGATAACAGAGGCACTCTGGTATCGTAATATCTTAAAAAACAACACTCCAAGGGTAAATTCTGAATCAAGTTTACCAAGAACCATAATGTGTACGATATAGATAATTTCATAGTCGATTTATGGCCAATACTCTGACAAGGAGTCGAGGTGTCAGTACTTACATTGTAATCACAATTAGTGCACTCTAACGCGTAATGGTACCCCGTCTCATTTGTACCATTAATTATGAATGGAGTGGAGACATTATGGCAGCTTCTACATATCATACGACCGAACGCCTTGCTGAATATTGTAGGTGCAAAGGCGCCTGAAAGAAAAGAGCAGTTCAATTTTAAGGATTTTTTTGTATCTTATTTCTTTATTAATTCTACATATATGCTATAATTTTGTACGTTGTACAATTTATAAACACCTTAATAATTGCAGAAATTATGTAAAGTATTACTCAATCCATTACAATACATCGCAAGGTAACACCTTCATAATTACAGAAATTATATATAGCGTTAATCAACACATACGGTATAGTGTGTCACTTACCTGCTACTGAAACAAATAGAAGTGTAGAACTGACAACTGCAGAGTGTGGGTTGAAGGTTTGGTTTGCGTGTCTGAACCCTCCAAGGACCATACACAGCCCCTATAAGAATACAACCAAAAATAAAATTATGTTTCTGTGCTATGCCCATCCCAATGTACAGCAGCGTATGTTACGGTCACAGATACCAATGCATATTGACCAGCTTGTCAAGCAATTATCACAATGCTCTAACAAATGACGTTCAAACACCAATATTTCCATTTGGCTAAGTTCTACTGTACACTAAATACAAACGTAGCAATCTTCAAACCCCCAGGTGAGGCTTATAGTTATAGCAAAGTCACAGAAATACATAAATATGTAGGGTTGTATGATAAGGATGTATTCTCATCATTTCTGTTTATGCTTGACATCTTTCAGATTAATTGTACGTGTATGTTTTTAAATGGTTCCAGATGCTGCATATTGATAGGATTCCACTTACCGGGACTAACATCATGGTGGCAAGAAGTGTACCTGAATACGAAACAGATGAAGGATTTATAAGTGGCTCTATTTCTATTATATCATGGAACCGGTAATTACGAAACCTTTCAAAAGTAGGCACAGGTGATAGGAGTATACTGTTAAATACTTACCAACAAGTGATGCCTTGACAAGCTCCTCATAACACTCTGATTCAAGGTCGCGACCTTTTATTAACATAAGGGCATAAAGGGTAATTTCCACCGCTGAACCGAACGTGGCATTCAGCACCGCACCGATCGCAAAGTTTGTCTGGGCTGCCAAGCTAGAAATAAAATCATGTGCCATTTATATTAACAATATGAACTTTTTACACCGGAGGGATGCCACTTTATGATCGTTAAGAAGAAAATTTACCATTTTGTTAAGTAATACCTCTACGATTTAAAAAGAAAATGCTAGAAAAAAGATTAGGAAATCCTTCGGTAGCAGGAAAAGCGAATTGATGAAAGGGGACACTTACCTGGTAATGCCCATGCCAATGTAATAAGCCAGGGGAATGATGGCAAATAGGGACAGTACGAATTTCTGTTACACAAGAAAAAAACAAAACTGGTATAGTTTATATAAAAGAGGAGAAAATTGCCCTGTATCTTTAGACCCACATTACTTTAACCAGTGAAGAAAATATGCTAAAAATTCCAAATATCCTTTATTTTTTGACCGTTAGATTTTGTAAGATTCATGATACAGTGCTGCTCCTAACGACACTGCCACCATCCCCGACGGGGAGGTCACGGTCTGTTAACCACCACCATGACCACTCACACCAGGTGGGTGAAGTGGGGCTCTAAACCTGGGCTATGATATTCCCACTTATTGAATAAATTAAGTCCTTGTTTTTTTTTCACTAAGCTGACTAACGACCAGGCATTGGTTAGCATGGTATAATGATGCATGTTCATTTGTTATGGTTTAACATTAAAATTATATACATTTAACCTAGAAATAAAAATGTTTTCAGAGAAAGTCAATAAAAAGATTTTAGAGTGCACAGTAAAATGTTTTATCAACATTCTTAAAAACGTTAAGAAGAAGGGAATCAACCATTTTTTAAGTAAACAAACACACTTTTTAAAGTGCTAAGGGGGATGTTATATAGGAGTCTAGACCAATACCCAGTGGGTCCACCATTTTAAATTTTTGCTGGTTCTTCTAAGTTAAGATAAGACTTGTTATGATGGGTACCTTGTCCCTGGATAAAAACCACTTCCAGGGACAATCGGGTTCCATCTTATCAACTCTTATCAGTGCATGTCGCCAGAAACCAGCTGCAGTCCCACTTAGACCCAATACCGAGGTAGCAGGATGTCCAATGGGTGCAGCTATTGCTGGAGCTGGTCACCAGTGAGTTATCACTAATAGCAGTTATCAGATGGGTATATCTGCCTCCCCCCTGCCCGAGAAGTTCGCAGTGAATAGTTGGGATTATTTCATTCAATGGCTGAAAATCCCATGTATACACATTAATTTCTGGTACTGTAAACTCCCACATATGAGCCTCACTCATGTATAAGCTGTAACCCCAAATTTGGAAAATAGCTGCATGTATAAAGCCAAAAATTGCATTTGTAAGTTTCCGGTAACAGGATCTCCAAAATTGATGTATGCAGGTCTTGACCACTAGTAGGGAGCCCCAATGCGGGTGTCACAGGACTGTTATCTTTCCTTATCTCAGCTGCAGGCGGAGGGCCGATCGACGAGCTTTATCAGTGCCTGGCGTTGGACCATATACTGGATAAGGATCAAGTGCTGCCTTACATGCAAAATGATTTTTAAAAAGTAGCTCAACAAGACTACATTCATGCATCATGCCGACCCTGGGGGTTGATACACTCTTAAAGGGTCAGCATGATGCACCAATGAAGTGCTGAAGTCTCGCAAGCACTTCATTGGTGCATCATGACGACCAATGGGCATGATGCACTCCTGCATTAGCGGCCAATAAAGGGTTGAAGATATGACAGATATACTGATACTTACCGTGGATGCGGAGGTCAAGCGGTGTTCGTGGTCAAGGAACCCGAGGAGCAGGGAAACGATTACAAAAACGAGAAGGTCTGGGACGAGTTAAGGAAACACTCACACATTTGGTGGACGCCTGGTGTTGGATGCATATGATTATAGATACCTTCACTCTTAACTCTGCAAATCGTTCCGTTTGTAGTTAACAGTGATACCATCTGTCTAGGACAATAGGCAGATGGCACAAATGGTGAATCAACCCGTGTCACATGCGGTTATAACGGCCAGCGAAAATGTTAAACGACATCTGGGAATCAAGCCCGAGCAACTACAACTTGCAAGTGAGCGTCATACTACTAGTCCAAGGCCCTGATACACAAAGGAGATCAGAACCTACGTGACAACCCACGCCCTTGGCTCATTTTCAAGGCAAGGCAAACTTTTGAATCTACCAGTATTTGGCCCCAATACACTCTTTATGACCTGTTCTGTTCAGTGTGCCATCCACCATTCTTACCTTTGATTATTGACATTTTTTTTTGTTTCCTCAAAATGAGACATGTACTTTGAGTAAAAAGGATACTGACAGCGATGACGTTCATGCCATCCACAGTGTACTTATAGTAGTAGATGTTAACAGCCTGATGGGTGTACGTCACGATGTCTGTGTTGGGGTGATCTGAACTCTGCAGGGCAAACACACATTTACTTATTAACATGACTTAAGGCAAAACATTATGGCCTAATAAGCCAATATTGCTTAAGAGAAAATGCTTAACCATCTCTGATACTAGAAGAGTTTAATTGGTCAGCAGAATTGGACTTTCTTGTCCAAAATTGGCTAAAATAAGAGGATGTGTCCTTTTTAGAGCGTGTGAACCTATTAGGTCGAATACGATATGCCAGATTATTACATATAATAATCATGGGTCATTCTAAACATCAATCAAATTAACAATTTATACATATATATTCCGAATACCAATCTGCTCCAGTTACAAGAGAAATCTTAAATGGCACAAGGCAATAAAGGAGACAGTATACCCATCTAAGGTAAACCACTTTGCATAAGGGTAGAAACAAAAAATCAAAATATATAGTAGACCTCCTTTATGTACGGTACATCAAATGAATACCAGAGAACCAATACCTTAATTGAGTTGTGTGAATCAAATTATCAAAGTTTATAGCAGTTAAGATTCTATAATATAACATAAGTTATATGAAACGCAATAACAGGGTCAATCCTGGGGTAGGAGGAACCTTAATTATGAAGGAGTCTTAAAATCTATAAACGTTTACAAATGGAATGAAATACCAAAAGCATAGGGGAGAGAGGTACCCGAGACACTTACCATAGTACCTTGCGTCTAACATGCATTCCCACAAGTAAGTAACGTTGTAGTAATACTTGCAAAGTACTCAACCTTTTAAATTTATTCACAAGATTATAACCCCCTCTTTACTAAAGTAAGGGTGCGCCTTGCATGCGCTTTCACCTTATACGCAGGGTACTAGGGTACGTAGAGGATTGATAACTTTGTAACATTATGTATACATGCCTACTTAGTCTGAAATCGCTTGGAGCAAGTTGGGCCTGTGTGAAGGGTGTTGTACATATGTATGCTTAAAAATTCGATATAACAGATGATGATCTTAAGAATTCAAAGCTTAATGTTATTCCTAATTTGAGCTAGGCCAGTTTTACCAGCATTTAAACTTATTCAGAGACTTGCATAGCTGAAATTTCGGATATGTCTCTTATCAGGGTGAGTCAGTGAGTTTCACTTCTATCTAGGGTGTTCCGGTTTAAAAAAGGGGCGCTGGATATTTTTGGTCAACAGGATAGCTTCAAATGTAGAGGAGTTGGGTTTCACTTGAACTAGGTATTTCAGGTAGTTTTGAGTTAAATTAGCTAATCTTGAGGGAGGGGGATGTTAAACTAGGTCAGCGGGTGAGTTGCTCACTATTGGCAGCAGAATGAACAGCGAGACGCATAATGTGTACTTACGTAGCTGGACTTGGAAATAGCGAGTTGCTCTGGCTGCATCAGTAGAATCTTCCGTATGGCTTTGTTATTAATCTGTATAAACGATATGTACTAGGTTTAATTCACATGTTGCTGCATATTTAATTTTTTATAACACGATAACATCTAACATTCATTACTCTAGAATCAAATCAAAATGCAGCACGTTTTGGTAACATGACTATACCTCCGACTGCTCTCATGACCCATTGTTTTATTTGGATACAGATCTCAAACTACGACTAATACAGAGTCATACTTACATTATCACTTCATGAAAAGAAAGCGTTACCTTGGCAACAGGAATGAAGACTACCAGGAACCAGGAGATCACAAAGGCTAAGCCATGAGCGATTACCAACAACGGGTAACCCAGCCCAAACCAGACGACCGTCCGTGCTTGGCACTGAAATCAAAGAACAATCATTTCTATATGATATAATACTGATTAAATATACCCGGTAATTAATATCTCTGCAATCCAAATATTGCCTGCTTATTCGGTTAGCTTGTGAAAAATTGTGAAAACATGATTGGATCCTACACTACAGTGGTGACATTTGCATTATGGGGTATCTAGGCCTATTCTGGATCTCGTTAAGGATGTCTACCTCCTAGGTATGTCTATGGATCAATGGATTATATCATATATCTATAGATACCATATTCATATTTAAATATTTAATTTTCACACTGTATAGCTCTTTAAATACAAGAGCTTTCTTTTTTTTGGTGGTGCATCATGTCAACCGTACAGGAGTGCATCAAGCCCTCTTGGTTGTTATGATGTATAGAAAACTAACATATGAATGGTTAACACAAGCCATACCTGCATGCCTTTCCTGCCACTTGTGTTTTCTTGGATCCTGCGCCTTCCGATTAATGGAATCTCCTCCCGCACCCCGCCATTCTCTGCCGTGCTAGATGAGAACTGGAAGGTGGCTCGTTCTATGAGAGGAGATTGTTCCTGTTTTACATGCTGTGACATATCGTCCTAAAAGAAAGAAAGAAGCTGGGCTTAATTTTCTAGGCAGTTTTACCTTTAATAGTGTGTGAGCAAATGAGTGCAACTGTTTACTACCGGTAGTATCTCATTAGAAACAGCCACCTGTCAGTAACATGAACGATTTATGGAATACACATGTACAGGCATGGGACTTGGTTTGGAAGAAATAACCAACAAGGTTTCCACATCCCTCCTATGGATGGTATCTAAGATGAAATGTAAGGGATGAGTCCTTTCAAATGTTTACCCCCCCCCCCCCCGCTTTACTCTTAAGATTTGCAGAGATCCATTTTCTGAATGGATCTCTGCAACTCAAAAGAATGACTCAGTTCACCTTAGGATATCTACATTTCTACATATATATCCGGGAGTAAAAAACATGCCTCGGAAAATTGTACTTCTTCATGTGCAAATCTATATATGCAGTGATCTCGGTTAGTGAGGGGGGACTATACTTTTATATAGGCTTATATAGGGGACTTTCCCATTATTGGGGGGGGGGCGCTGTCCTTTACCTATGCCACGGTATTTTCGATTTTCCATCCGGACCCACCAGGGCTTGATCAGGCAAATTGTCAGTTATTGTATAATCCATGTTTTACAGGTGCTTTTTACTTTTTTTGTTAGGTTACTGGAGGTACTTGATCAAATATTGTTTAGGAATACAAAATCTAATCACTGACGCCTAATGGAGTAGTTCTAATTAGACTACATTTTCTCTACAGGTTCATAGCAGTATGTTTTAAGAAGACTTGTTGTCATGGTTACCGTTTAGACATATAGCTCTATTGTTGCTTCTTTACACCATTGTATATTTACTAGAGAAAAGCAACAAAGGTGTATCATTCAGTATTTACGTATATAGGGGACCATTATGAAGCCTGTCACCTGAGTCTTTGTCAGGGACCTATACTCTAGTACTAACACCAGTGTAGAGGACAGTGAAAATATCTAGGATCACCGGGACTCGAACCCAGATCTCTGGCATGACATTCCAGCATGCTAACCATTACACCACGATCCCTTGCCTGATATTTCCACCTTCCAACTACACCTGGATCGGTATGGTACACACTAGGGGAGCAGTGATTACCAGGTAACTGGCCCCTGAGGGTCAATCTACCAGGTACAGGGATTTTTAGTCCCCTACACCAGTATAACATGTTCTGTGATGTGAAAAATATGATTCATTTCTGAAACTTCTGTAGTTGTAAATGAGGACAATAAGAACTACATGCATAATGACCTTGTTTTCTTTATACACGCAGATTCTACCTATCTGTATTCATGGTGTTTTTCTATAAAAATGTATTAGAGCGACGTCTGCTGTGGACTCCTCTTATGAAGTGTGAATAAAGCTACCAAGGTTTGAAAGGTAAATAAATAATTGATGCTTAACTTAGTAAATTAAGGAATCAATAAAACTACACACCGTAATACCCCGCTTTTATAGGCAGCTCCCGCACTTATAACATAATATGAGTTGAAGGACAAAGTAGAACATGCAGCTAAATCGTGTACAAGCCACGCCTTCTATGCGTGGTAGATCTTTGTACGTCATTTTTAGCACTTACCATGTGGACGAATTTTCCAAATGGCCAGAAGAAGTAGTCAGCCAAAACCAGACAGAATCGGGCTGGAACAGAAAAAGTGATCCCACTGTAAATGATTTATCAATTGAACAAGAAAGCCACATATATATTTCATAATAAAAGCCAATCATTTCATTCATGCTGATCCTCAGATGTAAAGAATATTTCCATTGCAGTTTAGAGTCTTTGGATGTACCCAATATCCGCTCCTGCTAGATATAACGCTTATTAGGGTCAAACACCATGGGCGTGAAATGTGCGAAGGGTTGATAATGTGGACATGAATATATCCCTTACCATAACTACGTCCGACCACGGTGAGCAGCATAAGGAGTGCCACTATAAGGTAGAACAGTGCCACCCACCACCCGAACATGAACACGTACAGAATGTTCCCCGGCCGCAACGTCGAGACTGGAAAACACAACATCGGATGTCTTAATATATTTGACTTAACTTAGGTTACAGTGCAGATTAGGAAGACATTGTGCATCAATCACCTCATCATAATGTCTGTTAAAGCTGCATTACTGCATCATACCATCTCTTTGGGAGTGCATCAACCCTGAAGGGTCGGCATGATGCATGAATGCATCTCTGGCGAGTTGTTCCTGAAGGCTGCATGCATGCACACACACGGGCATGTAAGTATCCATAAAGGCCAATAGCGCATAAATGGATGATGGCCATTGGTCGTCATGATGCATGAATGATGACCAATGGCCATTCTCGCCAGGGCTACATTAAAGAATGCGTCATGATCTCTTCAGGGTTGACACACTCCGGTGGGCCGACATCTTGCACCATTAAAGTGCTGGCCAACAAACCCACAAGCACTTAATTGGTGCATCATGCCTACGAGTGGGCATGATGCACTCCTGCATTAGCGGACCTTAAAACAGTTAACATTTTCCATTTTAAATACAGTCAGTGCGTTCGTGGATCAGCCGAGGGATCAATGCTGGTTTGTAAGGCCACCCCCTATTGGTCCTCCCCATGTGGGTCAGTGTTGATCCCTGAGTCAACTTACTACACTACAAAGCATAGTTAAGGACGAGGGCGGCAGGTGCCTAGCGGCCATTCTTGAAAATATAGGGCAGCAATGTGCATTGCTCGTAACTCGAAAAGAAATTAAATTTTTTTGGCAGATGTTATGTACCATAAATTCTTTGATCTGAGGTTCATATCATATTTGAATCAAATCAAAATTGTAGATTATTGCAAGGTCATTAATGCAGGTAATGTTGCTTGTATCAGAGAATTTAAGGTAATTTCAGTTAGTTACTCTCTGCTGTCCCAAAGCTCTGGCCCCTTTATACTTGATAGTCTTTTCCATTACATTGTTTCTCCAGAATTAAAATCAATAGCCTTGAGCAAGTCTAGCTTGTGGTCTGACATCAGCACTCCCATTCACAGACAGGAACCAACTCCAAGCAGGTGTTAAGTGTTATAGTCCTATACTTTCACAAGACATCTGCTTGGAGGACCAGATGCTACTCACCCAGGTCATTTGCACTACCAAGCCACTATTCGCATAACTCCCACCAAAACTGTGCTATTCGCACCACATTGCCAAAAAAGGCGGGAAAGTTGATACATGGATCAACATCATATACCTTCACCATTGGAGGCAAAAAGTGTCTTATGGCTGCCAACCAACTGACTCTGTAGAATATAGACAATTACTCAAAATTTACAATACACGTAGTTGGTACTGAAATACCTTTTCCTGCAAGACCCCTACATCTCCTCCTTTAATGACACTACAAATTCAATAAGTAATTCTCCCTCTTATATATAAAATTTCCATCTTTTTTTAAACTTATTCGCACCACCAAAATGACTGAAAATGAGAGGACCCTAGTCGTCTCCTATAACTCTTTTTCGAGTAAACTAGTGCATTCTTCTCAATAAGAGGAATCTGCCAGTTTTTGAAGCAAGTCTCTATCATTATTAGTTCAAAAGTTATGCCTAATAATATAAATGTGCATTTTTATCAAGTTTGAAGAAACTTTACCAAAAGACTACAAACCCCCCTCTACCCCCCTCTGACTGTGGTCCATAGGCTTATGCATTACAGTTCCCACCCCCTTGCTTACACACTCATCTTGCACAAAAAGGAGCATTGAAACCATATGATTTTACATCCCTATCTTGATTAACACATGTCAATGGACATATTTGTAGTTTTTGAAAAAAATTGTTTGTCCAGTTTGGGAATTATTCACCAAAGTTCCTCCAAAAGCCCAAATGTCTAGCTGCTAGCCCATTGAACTCAATGCTAAATCATCCTACAAACGATGGCTAGTACCGAAGAAAGTAGCGTTGCTACCCCAACTTTTTATTCCACACTTCAATTACAAAACATGTAAGGAACAAATATTTCATGTTACAAGAAAATCCTTTGTCAGTTAATTTTTAGGTCAGCTGGAGCCCTTGTCCTTGGGGCTGGTACCTACACACATGTGGCTGGGGTGGAAGGGGGTGAAGGGAATCAGCTAAGGTTGTGTAGTTAGCGTTTGAGGTCACCCCCCCCCCCCACAATGCACTGCTAAATGTAAGAAAACCACTCCTCAAACGCATCGAGTGTTGTACTTACCTTCTGATACTTTCTGCGTGTCCGAGTAGAGCTCCTTCACAATGTCTGACCTCACCTCCAGAGGCCGCTCTGTCACGTGACCCTTCCATATCTTAAAGCCGAACTGAAACACACAATTATACAGGTTTATGTTTCTTGTACAGATACCTCACGTATATTCTTAAAACCAGCCCCCATCATAACAATGTTGTTGCAAGAGTTATTGCCTGTTAAATCAAACCTACTACAAACCATCCCTTTTATACCCTGGCTATTAGTTTCACTGGCTTCTCTCCAGCAGTACCAGTAGTGGTGTCCATAGTGGTGTTTTTAGTGGTATCACAAGATAGCAATTCCTTTAGAGTCTTAATGCTAATCCAGGCCATGTCTCATATTGTATTCCTTAAGCCCAAGTGACCGTATGAGACATGGTATTAACCTATGTTGTTAACGTACTGCTAATGGAGCCCACATGATGCTGACATATGGTATATATAAAAGATGTAGATAATGTGAAGTAACATGTAATGCATGTTAATATGATACTGCATGTATCCATATATGAACCTTGGATGACAACAAAAGATCGATCAATGAAGAAAGATGGGGGAGGGAGATTTTATGAATACTATCAGTGGCCGATCTCAGATCTCGTATCTTGGCCACACCCTATTTGTATCTCAAGTAAATCAAAACCTTAAGACGGAAAGATTAGGGGGGGGGGTTCTGGCGGCAATGTTCCAATGTAAAGAGATGAGGAATTACTTTTAACTATCTACCCAAAATTCACCTTGGAATAGATGGGCAACACCCCTTCCCCAAGCAGCAGCTCACCTAAAATGTTCAAACTGCGGTGGACCCCATGATTTCTTCTTTTTTTCTCCCAACAAATCCAAATATTCTCGAATAAAATTTTGACTTTAGAGATCTTAGCTCTTTTTACTCAACTCATTTGTACTCATCTCATTAACCTTAACATTTAAATAAAAAAGAGAGTTGTCGGCAGGAGGTCAAAATGATTCTTGAAAAGCATTGAAATCCTTAAATGTCAAAAATCAAAGTCAAGGTGAGACAAGGTCACGCCGATTTAATAGCATTCCTTTAAAATGAATACGCCACTTAACGGAGATGGCATTTGCTGGCCTACAAAAAGGGAAACTTATAATTTTGGATTTTTTTTTCAAATAATTCAATTAAGAAATCTTTACAAAAAAAGACAGAAATAACAATTAAATTAACTAAACTAGATCCCACTTACTGTGTAGTTGTTAACCAGACGCTGGGCCTCCACAGGGTTCTCTGGTTTGGGGATCATGACGTAGCCAGGCTCAGCCTCCTGTGACGATCCCCCTACTGCCGGGCCTCCAGTAGGTAGCGAGTGGTAGTTGTAAGGGCGGTGCCGACCCCCCGGCCCCCAGCCCCCTGGCCCCCGGTGTGTGGCACTACCTACCAGGCCATACCCAGAGGCACCGACACCTGTAGGGGCAGGACGTGACGTCATCACCTCCTCCTCGTCGTCGTCCGTCATGATGCTGCTGCTGTGTTCTCCCAGGGACATGTTGATGGCTGAAAGGGGCAAGGTAAAGGTAAGGATATTAATGTATTAAGATGCTTTGGTTTATCTGTGTTTAATCTAATTTCATCTTCCTTGGGATAATGATTAAGTTCACTCACTGATTCAGTCACTCAAGGGGTCATCAATTCACTTAGTCGTTCAATCATTGAATTTCTCATTAATGACTCTCTAACTTTTTTTTTGTTTTGTTGCTGATATTGACTAGATTGTCTCGATCACTTGCTGGTCTAACTCTGAGCAATTCTGCTTGCCTGGGCTACTCATTTAGTCATCGATATGTACATTTCACTTGATTTAGAGATCATATTTTCAGACGTTCATCCTCTTTGAATCAAATAAGCTTTTGATAATACAAAAGTAAAATGTGCGTATATAGTAGTAAATTCACTGGGCTCATACGATCACATTTCCTGTGTGATCAATATCATAATATATATTGTAAAAGAAATCGAATTTGGCACACAGAAATGTTGCTACATATGTTATACTGTCTGACTAATAATATATGCTGGAGTGATGGGATTATACGCGAATCATTAGCATGATAATAAAAGTCCATTGCTGTTTTACATATTTTAAGTGCTGGTTGACTTGCAGATAGAATATCAGATTGATTCTTGTCTACAAATTAAACTTTACAACTTAACATGTCTAAACAGACTACCACCAACTTAAAATTCGCTTCTTTTAGCTCATATCTAGATATGGGAAATACAATGCAGAATGTCTCTATGTACCGTAAAACCCCACATGTAAGCTGCAACTTAAATGTACCATTTTAGAGCTTATAGGATGATTTTAACTCAGGGTGCAGCGTATAGGTGCGGTTTTGTACTGAAAACCAGTACAAAAACCAGCACTTCTCAAGCCCCATGTGCGGCTTATAGCTTTCTCCCAAGGTCTGGGTGTAGCTTATACCTAGGTGCGGGGTTTTACATCACTTTAACTTACTCAAACCATAGTAGATATTAGAGAGGTTTAGATCACCACGTCTACGGGAACGTGTACGTCTAGAATGGTAAGGAATGGTAGGCTAGACGTTGCCGTATATTTTAAAAGTAGGCAAATCTTAACCTCTCTATTCAAGGTGTTCCTAACGCCTATGGGGAGCAAAGTGAATAGTCCCCCACCAACTCACAAACCCTTTGCAACCCCCCCCCCCTCTCCCGAATTTCTCGAGGGTCTCAAAGTGTGATCTTCTTGGAAAATCTATTGTAGCAACCCAGGTCAGTTTGGACTAGTAACGGCAGACGTTTTAAGTATGAGATACATAGGCACATGTAACACGATAACCCCGTCTTAATAGTCTTAACATTATACATTTGAGTATAAGTAATTAATCTGTACTGTATACCTTTGACATTGTCATAAATTGGTGGATGCAGGGCGTCTACTCCTTTCTCGAAATGTTTCTGTTTCCGCCTCGTCTTAATTTGAGGCCACACTGGTGACACTTTGAAAACAAACGACTCACGCCGTGTTGGAGTGTTGGGATATGTCTTTAACTCTGGGTACAAATTTCCTTCCATGGTGATTATAGAGGTACTGGTACCCACTGTGATGGCTGTTATCAGACCTTATTTTCTCAGTACCAGCTTCAGCAATGGATGCGTCCACTGGGTAATGACTAGAGGCCTATCGCGTGGTGTTTATAGTAAAAGGTCCAAAGACCGTTCGGAATAACCCCTGTTTTCAAAACTATCCAATTTATTTTTTTATATAGCATCACATATACGCAGCATACATATACAATACTGATAATGCTCTTGATAGACGGGAGGAACAACCGTCGAAGACTGCATGAACCCACGTCGAGTAGTGTTTTGAAACACAAAAGGACTGTTATGAGAGCATTAATAGCTGACTTGATACAGCAATTAATGCCTCCATATCTAAATGACACTTTAATACAGATCAGCGTGAATCTGCCTTGATGTGTACATCCATATAACATGGTATCTGGGCTGTTGGCATACCACAGCATTAAGACTGATAGCCCAGATAACAAAGCATGGCATTATCTGAGCATCTCAACACAGCTGGTGGGTCTACATTCAGAATCCACACAAAAAAAGTGAGCATTTGTTACTCATCACTCTGAAACTCCTACAACAGTCAGATATCAATTCCACTGTACTGGTTGAGGTATAAATACCAGTACTACAAGACATGAGCCTGATTCCATTCAAAAGGTTATTAATTCACACATCCATGGCTATCCACATGTGGGTAATATGCACCTGTCAGGTATGCATCAGTCCTCCTCCTTTGCATGCGTAACTCCACTGCTAGGAAGGTGAGGACAGTGCTCCTCCATGGCCCTGTTAGTACAACAATGTACTTGTAGTACGCTGTATATGTCCTATTGTTAGACCGTCTGTGTGTCTGTCTGTGTCTGTGTGTGCGTACGTGTGTGTGTGGGGGGGGGGGGGGTAAAGATGGGCTATTAAAGGTAAGGCTTAGCCTTAGGGAGAGGACGAGAAGTGAGGCAATTACCATGAAAGGTAGGTAGGAAGGGAGGGGGAGTAGCCTAGGGCAGTGGGGGGGGGGTGATGGGAGGTAGAGGATGGATAAGGGGTTATAGGTCCAGAATAGATGTGGGAGAGAATAGAAAATGTTAAGAGTGTATATACATATTGTATAGGGTATTTGCAGGGGCATAATGGGATGTATATGTATGTGTGTGAGGGTGGTGGTAATGTCCGTCTTGTTATCAGTTCACAGAGCATGTTACAATAGATGTAACCACCTGTGTGTTCCCATCACATGGTGGTCTCCTACAAAGTACCGTAGTGCCTTGTGTATAGGGCACAGCATATACAACTGGGTAGGTGCGACTATGAATATATTCTCCCTGGTGAGACTACTCCCCAAAATAACTTATAATTACATGTATACATGTGCATATTTCAGAGATGCACCTCAATAATCACTGAAGATTAGAAAATGGTCCTTACTTTCTCAATTGGCAATAGGGAATCTTCGACGGGCTTACAAACGGAAATTCAAAATCCTTTTTTCTTAAACTATTATTACCCCGGTATCATTATAATATTTTTTAGGAAATGTAGTATCCTCGAATTTCTCAAAGGGTCAGACTGTGTCTTCATTATGCGGCTAATTTACCTGATAACAGGACTGTGAGGACAGGACACACAGTGATATCAGTGATAAGGTATGGGACACCTACACATGGCACGGTACAATTAGCACCTCTGTGTACACTGGAGTAGATCCAGACAATGTATGTGTATTTATATGTGTGAGGAATGAGGGGGAGGGGTGGGGGTGAAGTAAACGTACATTCCTCGCCATGCATAGTAAAACATTTGTG
The DNA here is from genome assembly GCA_949317995.1 of Acholoe squamosa. Lineage (NCBI taxonomy): Eukaryota > Metazoa > Annelida > Polychaeta > Phyllodocida > Polynoidae > Acholoe > Acholoe squamosa. Next base: position 16,254,416 of record OX439042.1, read on the forward strand.
GACACACTGGCGTAGGAAAGGGCCGACAACCCCCATCCCTGAGATATTGGAAAGATCCCCTATAAAGGCGGAAAGCCCGGGCGGAAAGCCTATAAAAAAGTATGGTAGCCTTCCCTCCCAACACCGTGGGCCCTTTCTCTGCCCCAATTCAAAGTGTGCTTCCTCCGGCTTCTGAATGATACATTTTATGTTCATTATCATTTAGCATGATGTACGGCGCATATACACTGGTGAATTGTTCATTTGTGCTAAGACATGAGGGCATAGTGCAGATTCAGACCACCCTCACAAAGACAGATGTGCGAAATGCTGAAAATGGACTTTTCTGCAGTAACAGAGGCGTAGGAAGCTAATCTTCAATGGTGGGGCCCAGTGATGGCCCCATCGCAACCAACTTTAATTGTCGGTTGAAGTGTGATGACGTCTATCCTTACCTATGTGGAGTTTGTATAGAAAAGTGAATTTTGGATCTGACTTTAGGCTCAGACCCGCATTCTCCCTATCCCATCACCATGTTTATCTCATTTCAATTGGCAAATTTTTTTGAGGTTCCACTACGCCCCTGATTAAATTCTAGTCTCTATGCCTTCGCGACAATGTGCGGGCAGTATTTTACAAGGAGTTCAGAAATTTTACAAGCGGTACAATCACAATCATAAATATTTTAACAATCATTTGGTGTCTAGGTTGTAAATTTGTCGGATTTCACGGATATTTCACACCAATGAAAGACCCCTTGACTATCCTTTCACACATCAGCATACATACGTGAAAAAGAAATCTCAGACTGAGACCCTGCTTAATTTTGCAGTTTGAAACAACCCAAGTCGGTGATGTGTTGATTTAGAAACTGTGTACATATCTGTCCTTAAATCATTCACATCTTGATGAAATAAGTGACGGAGCAGCAGGTGGACCTGACTGGAGAGCACACTAACGCCACCTGGAATTTAACAGAACTAACCTAGGTGCTGCACACTACCGCCCCCTGGATGTTGGTAAAGCATCATCTCATTGGTACTGCCCCCTAGTTGGACCTATGCTTACTACTGGTTATTTGGTAGCTGTCCTCCGGATATATTTAAGTGTCCCAATATATTATCAGAGAAAGGGGATACCCCAGAGCCTGCCCACCATCATCTGATGTGTGTTCTGATGTCAACTGAGTACACATCCACCCTAGCTTCATAGACACTCACATTGGAAACATGGGATATGAACCTACCGTAATCTCTCGCGTATAAGGCGCACCTCGCATATAAGGCGCACCTAGAGTTGAAGAATATTGTCAAAAAAATCAATAAATCATAACTTTGGTTCTACTGAATGGATTTTCAAAATTCAAAAAGCTCTGTGTAGCTAGGGCCCCCCACACCCCCTTGGACCTCCCTATGTTATTTTTTGAGTTAGAGGGAGTGTAAGATATCAAAATAAACATCTTGGTGTCCCCCTTGTGGATCCAGGAAGAACTAAAACCCCTCGTATAAGACGCGGCTTATACGCGGGAGATTACGGTATATATATATATATATATATATATATATATATACCGTTATCTCTCGCGTGTAAGGCGCACCTCGACTATAAGGCGCACCCCCAACTCAGGGAGGTCTGTTATAATGTATAAGGCGCACCTCTGAGGGCAGATTTTTGTTAATGTAGCACTGTTCTATAGTAAAAGATACCCCCCTATAAGGCGCACCCCAAACTCAAGGCAATTTATCTCCCACGTATAAGACCCAGCAGCATTTTGTTTGGCCTATAAGACGCGCCTTATACGCGGGAGATTACGGTATATATATATATATATATATATATATATATATATATATATATATATATATGGAAAAGAGTATATACTGTGATAGATAGATACACAATGTATAAGGTGCACCTCGCATATAAGAAGCACACAAACCTTTGTCAAATCTCAAAGGGGCAGTTTTATGGTACTATTGTTTCTACAGTTTTACACCACCACACTGAGCTGAAAAGGGCCCCATAATTTAAATCAGGAACCAATGAAGTAACATTTATAATGGTGTAGGAAAGGTCATGTCGAAAGCGGTCAAAATGGCAGAAAACTCTCTTGGTCGTATAGGCGTCAGCGAGCCAATGATTCAAAGATTCATTGTCCCCCAGTATAATGTCTTGCATCTAGGAATGTGCCCTAACTATGGTCACACCGTAGAACAAAAGAAACTGACTGTGAATATATCAGGTAACCTGGTACATAGAAATGCATGTCATATACACAAGGTGTGACAAACTTGTCTATAGTTTAAGCTTATTAAACCAAGGATATATCTACTACCCCGGTACTTACAATAAGACTATGTCTTATGATAAGATTCATTTCCTGTCTACTAAGATGGTCACAACTCATTCAGTCCTTATCTTATCTTCCATATACTCCACATTATATGTATATCTATACTCGTTATGTAAACTGTACTTAATTTATCACTGGTGATAAGGGCTTCCTGAGTAGGGATGTCATCGATATCCACAATATTGAAGTATCGTCATTATTTAAATAATAAATATCGTATCGAGATCACCCTTATATCGATTTATACTAATGCCATGTTTTAAAAAGATGATTGGGCTAAACCCCCTGACATATGTTGACACACATATAGACATATTTGGTATCAAAGTGAAGTTTACAATATCAGAAATACAGTGAGATGGGGGTTATGTGAATTCTGATAATTTTATTTGGACAGTAAATCCTCAAGCAATAAATTGTGATTTTTATTTCTCCTGACAGATGGATGTGAAAGTAACTACCATATTTGTATTGGGAAAGAGCTACAACATGACATTGTAATTGCTAAGGATTGGGGAAAGATGGTGAATTAATGATAAGAAAATAACAAAAAAAAGTACGAATGAAATGGCATGGATTTTTTTTTTTTGTATGAAAGGACAAAAGTAACCGCGAGAAAGTTAGGTGGTTTTATTAGGTTGCATGGACGTGATACTAAATATATATATGATGTGCTGATTTTCATTGTCCCTGTTCCTCAGAATTCTGCCCAGAGTAGGGACAAAGGGACTATCCAAATAACATTCCTCCCTTACCAAGGCATGATACCAAATACCCTCCACCGCTAAGATATCTAGTAAAATGACAAGTGAATTATAGCTACATTCTCCTACTTCAAAAATTGTATTGAATTTTGTGTGGGGTACTTTGGCATACTCTTTTGCATTCTACCCCCTCCCCCTATAGTCTTTAAGCAATTTTTGGTCACAATGAAACAAACATTTTCTATTATAATAAAATCAGGAAAAATTGGAATATCGAGACAAAAAATTGTGATAATCGGAATCGACAAAAGTGGGATGTCAATGACATGCCTATTCCTATGTCTGAGATTAAAAGGTTATCTGTCTCAATAGTCCTCTTGTGGCTGATTCAATGAGCGCCGCTTTTAAAATATCAAATCTTTTGATAACATGATAAACCGGTAGGTCTACTTTGGTGAAATGACGAGTGTTTTGTTTTGTATTTTCCTTCAGAATGTTTACTGAGGATGAAGCTGAATCAACTGGAGCTAATGCGCAGTACCGTATTCTCCTGCGTAGAAGGCGCGCTGCGCGTATAGGACGCACCCCAAACTCAGCAGAGGCATTTTCGCGTATAAGACGCACCTCTTAGGGCTCAATTTTGTAAATCCAGTACTGTTCTATAGTAAAATTACCCCTCGTATAAGACGCAACCCCAAGTTGAGATTCATCTATAAGACGCACCAGCATTTTGTTTGGCGTAGAGGACGCGTCTTATACGCGGGAGATTACGGTAGTGATCATTTTGAAATGCCTAAGTGAGGGTAAATTGAACTATTCGTGGTCACACAGAACCACCTTCTGTATCCATCAATTCTAAACAATATAGTACAAAGTTTGGATGTGCGGCTTCTCTCCTAGGGAAAATAATGACACCAAGTAATCTAGAAAAGGAAACTGGTACGTAGAAATGACTGTGCTACAGCAAACACTATAAATGATGCAACTGATTTCCCTTTTTCAATTATTGAAAATTGTCATTCTAACATACCCTGCAAAAAAAGATCACATACTTATCATCAAATACCAATGCCAACCCTGTAAAAGAGGGTGAGCTATTAAGATAGGGCTTAATGATTTAAACTTTTCCACTTACAAACATAGGCTAAAATAGAATATAGTTGTACAGGTGTTGATGTATACCAGTATGTAATTATCTTAATCCCCAACACCTTCCTTACTACTACCTTAAAGTACCTATGTGGGACCGCCTTATCCTTCTCTTTGAGCCTATCATTTAGGCCTATACTTTCTGCTATATCTTAAATAGATAATTCTAGGGTCATATCTTATCATATTTTTGACATACCACATTTCATTTTTGTTACACCCCCTGGTGGAGGATGTAGGGCGAAAGTGCGGTATTTTTTAAAAGGCTTCATTCTGGAATAGTAAGTTCAATAGTAACTCAATGATGTATATATCCGCATGTTACAGGTAATTCATTATTAGACTACCGTTGGTAGAAAACCTGACAAATAATATTGCCATTATCTTATTGACAATATGAAGCTAAAACACTTTTAAAAGAGAGGATTGCTAAATGTATACATTATTGTATTTTGGTGCTCTAAGTTGGTAAATATCAGGCCAAATATCATCACATTATTTCAATCGTATGACATTGGAGTCAAGAGTATTCTCGGGAGCAGAACCCTGGTTGGTAGGGACCTGACAAAGGGTGAAATTTTATAGGCAATGTACTAGAAAAAGTAGTCTTTTTGTCGTTTTCTTTTCAAATATTGGGATTAGGAAATAATGCATCAAGAATGTGATGCAAGTTTTAGAATACATTTTGCTGTATGATGCCTAGATCTTTTCTGATAAGGATTTTAACACCCTTTTGTAGTACATTTCCTATTTAATTTAACCCTTCATGAGGATCCTCATCATGAGGGAGATAAGCCCGATAAGGGCTGTGCGGGTTGCTATGACGTCACTGCTGCTCCCTAGAATGGCTGGTAAGGACTATGTCCTCGAGGATATGGCCGATTGTCATAGACATTACGGCCCAAGTACTAGTTAGTGGGCGATGTGGTAGGACTTTATGGACCCTTTAGAAACCATTTACGTATCAAACCATCCATACATCTATAGTTACTCCTAAAGAGAACAATCGTCCTGAACGGATTTTTTTTCTTTTCTTTTTCTTTTTTTTTTTTTGGGGGGGGGGAACCAATTGACCATCATCATCAACATCATTTATCAACCAAGTAGTCTATGATTGCCAACTGGTAGATTGTGCGTATCGACTACTATTTGGCCACATCGCCTACAATATAAAGCTCAAGGACAACCATCAGGGATTATCCATGGATTTGTACGATCCTTTATACCAGTATGACACTGATACAAATCAGCTGATATAAGATTCCAAGTAGCCAGTGCTAGGGTAGGAGAGAGTAAATTTGCAAAAGAAAATCACTAAAAAAACTTTATTTTTTCAAGGTCGAACAAAGAAGTCTAGGGCAGACCCTGTTTTACAATGTAGAGCAGGTTAATTGCAAAAACACCACTTTTTATCCAGGCAATACTTCCATTTGAGATCAGCATCTGAACAAATAGCTGACAGAATCAATGAAGGTTAAGTTTGGGCCATTGGCCTAAGTTGCCATTGACATTTATGTTCTATGTCATTTTCTATGTCCTATGTCATTGCTGCATGGGCTAGACAACAAATGGGCATGTATGAACTATTGGCCCTTAAAGGGTTAAGTTGTTCCTTAAGGGGTTATGTAGAGTGAGCTGGAACTAATCCTCCTCACACCTTTCTTTGTTTGTGCCATATCATAATGACACCTATGGTAAACATTCCCAGTCATGTTACATACCTCTTCATGGGCCAAACTTGTTAGACTACATATTTTAATGTGCCTGTGATAGCCAAATTGCACACCATCAGCACATGTAGTTACTGCCCATCATGCTGGGATAATGCTAGCCACTCACCAAATCGCCAATGGCGAATCAAAGTTCATTTTGGCTAATCCTATCCCCTCAAAATTCGCCAAATTGGCTAATTGTTTGTACTAGATTCATCTAATGTGTGTGTGTGTAGGGGGGGATATACCTCATTAGATTAGGCTTCTTTGCCCTCTCTTTGGGGAATGCATGAGTTCAACAGTACAGATTTTTTTTTCTTACTAGGAAAGCGATGATATTTCTGTGCCTCTTATCAAATAGTGCCAACTATTCCCTAATTCTAACTTTCCCAGATTGCCCATATATGAGTATTGAAATTGGAAAATTGTGGTTTGCCTATCTGGCATTAAATTTGGCTGATCAAAGTATGAACAAAGTCGCCAAATTGGCTAATAATATATGGATGCTAGCATTATCCCAGCCATGCAAGTGTGTAATTTTTCTCTATATGTTCTATTGTAGCAGAATCAGGGTCCAGTTACCATACATTTGAATATGCCATTGACTCGTGTCAATGGCATAACTCCACACAAGTTATTCTGGGCTATTCATATCAACGAATATACAGTGGCATTGCATTTTTTATAATTTACTTTTTTTTTATCAAAAGTCATAACCTCTAGAGGGATTTCTGTGGGTTTTTTTTCTCGTTTACAAACGTTTTCCGGTCCTCCATGTGTCAGTAATGAGTAATTATCACAATCGAATAAATTCACGTAGTGATTTCTTAACTGTGACATGTCATACATATACATGCTGGCTTAAATCCATCAAACCGGACAAGGAAATGAGCACAATGCTCTATACTCACCTCTTTTAGTTGGTCGTCACAAACGAGCTTGAAGAAGTTTTTATTCTGCAAGTCCCTTTATCGTCTGGAAATATTTCACTCTGTGGATAAAATTGAAAAGACGTCTCAAAGCCTTGCAAACCCGGCTCGCAAATCATAGTTCCCACACCAGATTCCCGACCGTTGCGTTACCCAAAAGGGAAAATGTAAAGTGTTTCATTAAGAGTGTTGTTTAAATCTGAGCCACTTTGATATTCTCAGGTGCATCACTGACCTCAAAGTTACTACCGTGCGTTCATCTGTTATATCTCAGGCCTGATTAGGTAGGCTTCCTGGAAGCGATTATGTAAATGTATACAGGAAACACTAATACTACTAATAGTTATGCCAGAGTATTATTGTGTCCTACCCCAGGCAACATAATTCCATCACTATAGACCGAGACAAAAAAAGTACCTTTGTTTGGGTACTTAATTCTTTCCCATATACCGGCTTTAAGTCTTTATCAATTGTTTCTATATAATTTGATAATTGATTCTGCTATAGATCCCGGCTTGTAACACATCGTTGATTGTTTCCAAATCCTTTGTTTATTGTTTCTAGATCCCGGATTATAATCCGTTTGCTAATTCCCTATCCTTTGTTTATTGTTTCATCCCAGATTATAATCCTTCGCATATTTTCTCAAAAAGAAAAAAAGAGACCACCCTCACCCCCCTTGTTGTACTGTGTACACACTGGGACACCCCCCCCCCCCAATCCACAGTGTGTACATAACTGAGCCCCCCCCCCCTCCTCCCTCCCTCCTCCAAAGGGTCAGGACAGAGGGGTTAGCTACTTAAGGAAACTTAAGAAAGCCTGAAAGGAATGGAACAATGCAGTCTATTGTAAAGGTGTACTTATCGCACACCAATGTAGGGGAAATTATGCAGACGCATTAATCTTTCATTACTAATCCCTTACATTTCAATGTATAGCTAACAAATTAATCGCCCTTTGACAAATTACCTGCTGTAAAAAAGTTATATATTTTGGCCTCTACGGGGGCAAAATCTATACACATTGTGTTTATTCAATGAGTATGTCAAAATGGTGATAGACCTCCTATATGGTAGCCCCTTTCTAAGTCTATAATTAATGCATTAGTGCAGTACCGACGAGTTATCCAATTCTTTTTTCGGCCCTGTAACCTAGGCTAAACACAATAATTCCTTTCTTTTGGACTGGGTCAGCAGCTACCAGAGGGTATCAATACCAGTTTGATAGCATGGAGTCAGCCGTAAATCCTACTTCATCCTTTACTTACCAGTACTGAGGATTCACCCTTTTTATACAGATCTATAGAAAATTAACTAAAGTTGGATGTGCATTGGTTCTCCAGGCTGAATCTCTCATATCAATTTTGCTGCCTCTGTTTAATATAGTACCAGAGATGCCACTCACTGGGTGACAAAAACCAGGATAACTGGACTTTTGGACACATTTTCCCAGGAATTTAATATAATTTAATACAGGAATCTTAGAATGAAAACCAGGAATTCCTGGTAAACCAGGAAAAGTGGCATCACTGTAGTACTAAGGTGAGTGTTTTACTGCCTACGATTTAATCAACTCCAGGTAAGCTATGCGGCCCATCCAAAGCCCATCCGACTGGTTCCGATTTTGGCTAAAATTCAGACTCTAACGAGGGGGAAAAGTATCCAATTTGCAGAGATAAATTTTGACTATATTATAGGCCTATGGATAAATCTAGACAATAGCCTACCATTTGTTACTTTAGAGAATGTATTAGATAATCTCTGGAGGCCTCTGGAGCCAGGAGTCTATGGGGTCTGCATTGAACCGGACCTTTAGTATAGCTCCAGAATAAATATTACATTAAATTTTGTTTTACCTTAGCCTACTTTTATGGTACAATTTATACAATACGTGAATCATGGAATGAAGAAAGCACAATAGTCTGAAAAAGATCACAGTGGGAGGTAGTAGCGGGCCAACCATCAACTACATTCAGCTGGATAGGAACTCTAGCCAGGATGTACCTAGAGTTTAGATACAGCCGGGAGACAATATTTCAAAAGGCTTGAACTCACCAATAAAAGCATGTCACTATTCGCATGTGTGTGCCATGTGTGTTATTTCATGAATAACACCTCTGTTGTGAGACCTGAAACCACTTCCATCATGGCCGACCATGGCAGCTAAACTTGATATGAAGGCTAACGGATTTGCAAGAACCAAATAATCTGGGCCCCTGTATGAAAGGTTTCTCACAAAATGGCAACAAACATGTCTTAGGAAGCCATCCTTAAGAGGAAATTGACATAAAAAAAAATTATGTCCTACAATTCCAGCCACCTGACAAATTAGCCCTATGCTACTCCGTAGACGTTCTGAGGGAACCTCAGAGACCAAGTGTGTCTGTTGTAGTCTCAAGTCTGTTTGGTCAGCCAGATTGGCTGAGTGCCCAGTTCTCACAGAAGTACTTACTGTCAGGTCTGTGGGTGTGAAGACAGTGCCAAGGCATTAAACCATTTCGATTTTGCAATGCACTCCATGTGTCAATGTCAACTGTACAATCTAAAGGCAGGAGTAAATCTAAAGCGTAACTACCAACCTGTCTGATTGGGGACAAGCCTACATCACATGATTAAATGTCCACCCCAGGCCCCAGAGACGACGAGCACTGGACCGTAACAACAAAACGTACAGAGATTAGCAGTGGTGTCGTTTGTTGAATTACTGCGAAACCGAAAGCTAATTCCTATATCATGTGACAAAGATGGACTTGCAGTAGGACAACCTACCTCTAGATTACTCCATATCCACAGTAAACCGTCTGTAAAGTCCAAATGTTGTGTAAATCTGACGAACAATCTGCCACTGGCTTTGCTTTTGCACGCTCGCTACCCCGGATCTGCTTCCGGTTTCCTGACCTTTGGCCCCCCTGTGGATGTCAACAAAAGCACGTGGGTGGGCGGGGCAGCGATTGGACGCCTCCGACTGTTAGGCCAGACGATGACAGCCTCTCGCTACCGAGAGTCGGCAGTGAGCTCGGCCTACCGACTGTGTGGTTGGAGTCCTCATGACATACCGTGATGTTTGGGCGGGTGTTTTGGGTTTAGGCCTAGATCTATGCATTGCTGTTAAACCAAGGCAGTTTTTTACCTAGGCTCTGAGAAAATGCTATAGCAACTGTAAGGCTTTTACAGACACAACTGCGACCCTCAAAGGCTCAATACCCTCAAGTAGGCCTAGGCCTAGACTTAATCTATTTGTATCATTGTATCATGTGACGACTTAAAGGGCTAAGACCAAGTCATTTATTGCCAGTTGGGGGGGGGGGGGGCTTGTTAGAAATAGCCATAGCCTAGGGGGGGGGCATTTTGAAAAAGAGTCCCTTGGTGGGGAGGGGGGGGGGGCGTTTCAAATACTCATTGTGACGCCTGGTATAATCAGTGCCAGGGGATCTTATTTTTATCGCAGATTAATAGTTTTGGTACCATAAGAAATGAAATGATTTGGGGGGAAAAAGTTGCAAAAAAATTGTTGGTCACCATGGTAACCTGTTGTGTCAGAGAGGGGTCCAAGGTCACATTTGTGACTTGTCAGGGGTGCCTGTATCATTTAATTTATTCAACATGGTGGACTCAATCCAAACTGGATGAATTTTTTTTTCTATTAAAATAGCTAAATTAAAGGAGCTCTGAATCGGCTACGTCCGCCACAGTGCTAACGTCGGCGGACGTAGTTCCTTGATTCAGAGCGCCTTTAAGTGAAGGAGAAGCTATTATGGTCATTTTTTCTTTGCATTTGTCTAGGATTTGCATATGATTGACCTTTTTTAGCTCCAGATGGGGCAGTTAGGGCTACTTGGCACAGAAAGTGGTTCCAGGGCTCTTCCATAAAAGTGACCTTGAAAGCCTCTAGAAATGCTAATAAATAGCACAAATTATGCTTCTTCTACTATTCAAAACATATGGAATATTCCTTTGAAAATAGGATTTAAATCAAAGCTCAGAATTCTTAATTGTGTAGTCAAGCGTTACTAGGGAAAATAAACAGCCATCATCCAAAAAATACCATGCAGATTTTGGCCTAGTTTTGGGGACATTGCCCTTGTTTTGAATACTCTCATGCTTTTAGGTATTAGATGGGATCTTAACCAGTTATACATTATTGTTGTCAATGTGTTAAGGCATCATATGAGGGTAGTTTGCCATAACAAAGTCAGATCCAATTTTTCGGTAGAGCAAGCCAAAGAAAGGTCCCTGTTTTTAACCCTAAAACGTTCAAAATGAATGTTTGTATTCTAATCATTATAAACATAAAAAACAAACGTTTGTTGAATGTTTTTTGATTTTATAAAACATTGTAAATAAATGTTTCTTTTAGAGACTTTATGGGCATTTACAAACGTTTGTTGAATGTTTCCTTTATGTTAGAAAACATTGAAAGCTAACATTCCCATTTTAGCTTTAAAATGACGTTCATGAACGTTTGTCGTTCACTGGGAAGCTGCTGCTACACGTAGGTATACTTCGGGGGAGGGGGGGGGGTCATAGTAGTTACCATGACAGCTGGTATCTTCATTAAATGCAGATACAGTTGGTGGTCAGTCGGGAGTAGTTTTGAGAAGATCGGAGATAGGAGATAAGATAAGGGTCCAATTGAGGCCTTCTACTCCTGGCCCCTGGTTTACAAATCTCTCTGTTTTTCTTAAAGAGGTAATATCTATTACTAAATAGGCTGAATTTTTTCTATATTTCATCAAGTCATTTCCTGATTTGTTTTAGATTTTCTGTAAATTTTTCTTATAACTTATCAATGAGTTTGTGACTTTGGGTGATAGAAAATGGGAGAGAATTTTCTCAGAGGTTTAGAGCCCCACTGCCTCTGACCACACCACCCTCCTGGCTGGGGAGATTTCAGATACGACTGACCTAGGCCTGGATAAATGAGTTTAGTACATCTTGGAATCAATTCATCCATTGATATAGCTTAGAAATCTAATCTCTCATCTCTGTACCGCCCTGTATAGCCCAACTTGTTGGGTACACACTCACCGATTTTGGAAATCGGATGGCTTATAATAAATGTTTTAGAGGAGATTTCCTGAAAAAATCTCTTGCCATTCTGCCACCTTCCCAGCCGAGCGGGAGAATGGTGGAGGTATAAATAGACTTGAAAGTAGGTTAGAACTCTATGCTTTTATGATTTATCCCTCCTCACTGAAGAGTTCTTCACTCATCTATAAACATCCGGTTTTCTAAACTCTCACGTCGGCCACAGAGATGAGAGTTTAGATGTCTTATTGTCTAAGCTACCATTGATAAGGTGGCAAAATAGAATTCATGCTTTAATATACAGTTATAGTTATACAGCCGTGTTCTACAGCTATAGGCCTACTAATTACAGAGTACTTTAATAATATTTATAAATGAAGAGGGAGAAGGGGCTGTTGTCTGTTGACTTAACATGAGAATGCTAAGATTTTTTTCAACCCCCCCCCCCCCCCCCCCCACCTCCTCCCGGGGGATTGAGCTTGAACGGCGCCTCAAAGATCACGGTCACCTGAACGGTTCTCTCGAGGTGGGCAAGCAAGCATCGCGCCGATCTATCGACACGTTTAATAGCGCCTGTTGAACGGATACAGTTCCTGCTATAATGAGGTAGATGGCGCTCTGTACCTGCTATGGCGCCATCTTTAGTTCAGTCAGGTCACCATAATCTACACTGACCTTCTGTGCTCTGTCTTGTAGACTTTTCTCTTTATATAGAGCAGATAGCACAGGAGTCTGGATTGTACAAGTGCAGACCCATCCCACCTCTTCCTGCTTGTCAGCTTGTTTTCCTGAGGTTTATGAGCTCCTAGATTAAGATTTTTTTCTAACAGGTAGTGGAAATCTGGTGAGTGTGTCTGTGTTTCTAGGAATCACTAATGTTGAATGGAAATGTCAAGATGAGCTGCGACGTGGGCCTTCCCCTTGAGCGATAATAGAGGAAAGTGCAGGCACAACATGACAATCTGGTGATAACAATGGTCTCTTAGTATTTATGACATACAGTACCAGGTGATATGTAGTCATGTGGTGACTAGCGATATACCCAGGCAGGGACCTGATGGATCATGGATTATAAGAGGGAGGGGGCCCTCAATTTCAAATTTCTCAGTGAAAAGGGTTTTAACTTTATATTTAAAGGGGCCCTGGCATGGTAATGCATGCCCGCATTAAAAAGTCACATGATCACCCCTTGACCAATCAGGGCATCGCGATTTTTCCGCTGGTTCCCGCGATTTCATCATTGCTGTTTGAATCGGTACCCATTTTGTTAATTTTCCATGCTAGCCCCCCTTTAAGCCTTAAATTAAATCGTATACGTATATCCTCACGGGAAAGCTGACTCCGCCTGCGCTATCTCCACTCCCCGAGTTCTTAGCTTAGAGCAGTGCGCCAGTGTAGATTTTCTCATGTGACGCGCACCGCAGCGCCCCCACCGGCCAGGAGAGCAACTGACCATACCGACCACTTCCTTGCATACTACCCACTACCCAGGTAGCACACAAAAATTTGCCAACGTTGGCCCCACGCATCGGGCCAACGTTGGCTGCCCATCGCCGCATCGGGCCTACGTATGCCCGACCAGTGGCATTTGCCAACCAAATGCCAACATTGGCCCAATGTTATGCCAATGTGTCTGTGCTTCCTGGGTACCGGGCACATGAATTTCAGGGCTGGGCATATCTGAAAATCCTGGAGCCAATGCTAGAGGGGCTGTGGCCGAGTTCCGGGACGAATCCAGAATTTTCAGAAAAACAGACTAAGCCACACCCCTGATATCCCACACCCAAAAAATTTTCAATTTTAGAAGGCATTTGGTGCATTTCTAAAGCCCAATATAGGGGATTACCCCAAACCATTTCAGGAATGGATCCATGATTTTGAAAGGGGGGACTATAAAATTCTGGGGTAATATGCCAAAAAGACCTTAGACCCCCCTCCCCTGTACACACGTGTACGCATAGGTACTATTAAAGATGTCAATCAATCAATGGCAGGGTATTCACATTTCAATTTTTCAAAAGATTGGAACCATTTTGAAATAGGCTTTGTGGCAGAGTTTTGGCTGCTGGCCACGGGAACACAGCACTTGCTCTCCCGGCCGGTGGGGGCGCTGCGGTGCGCATCACATATTTCGCGCTGCTCGGGAGCAAGCTCTCCCTTGCTTGTATACCTCCCCGATTAAATTTAAGGTCTTATTGATAGTCCTTTTTATTTACCTTTTAAAGCTGGAGAGGTGGTGCTATCTTGAGGACGATGGCTGTGCGGTGGTACCGGTACCGTCGATATGCAATACAGATCTTTACCGTCATCTATGTGCTACTTGTCTTGTATGGAGTGAGTAATGACTCATCAAGATGTCGTGTCAGTATGCCTGACCCTGACAGCCTGGCCGCGTACCCAGGGTCTAAGATACCAATGGGCAAGAAGTGTCGACCAGACATGAAGTCATTAGGTGAGTGATCAGACAATTCATTCTCAGATATCACAGTGTCTAATCTCCCTCCTTTATCTTGCCTCTAAGCTGCACCTGAATATATGCTAGGAATAGGCGGGAAACAAGACCCAAATGGCTAGGGCCCACAGGAGGGTCAAGGGAGATCCCCCGTGGGAGATCCTTACTCCTTTTAGTTTTTGATTTTTTTAAATCTATATATATGTAATTTATTATTTAGAACAGTCTTGATTGAAGCCAGCCAGGGCTGTATTCATACCTCAGGATGACTAATGTGCATGTTTAACATTGTCAATGATTATATATGGTTATTTTACCAGGTGTGGTGGACGTGGACTTGTCACCACCAAACCTGACGCTGATCGAGTCCCAGAACACAATGGTAAAGCTGGGCGGATCATGGACACCGTCCGACTGTGTCCCCTGGCAGCACATGGCCATTATTGTACCTTACCGGGACCGCTGGGAGCACCTACAGCTCATGTTACGCCGTCTCCATCCCATGTTGCGCCTCCAACAAGCCAGCTACCAGATCATAGTTATAGAACAGGTAAATGGTTATTTAGCTTACAGAACTTAGTCCAGGGTTCCCCAATGGTCAGTGAAGTCAAATCCTCTTTGAAGGTCAGTTTCAACTCAATATAAGTCAGAAAATAGTCAGTTAAACGTCTGACCACTAGTTAGTGGGAATCCTGTAATCATAGAACAGGTAACTGGCCTACAGCTACCAGATTCTAGTTATAGAATAGGTAACACAATTCCTTTTTACCATATACTTCCATATAGCAAGGAACCGGGTCATTTAGCACGGGAAAGTAGGTGCTGTGCTGGCTTTGAAATGTACATGCCAATCACAGCCAATGCAGTGCCAAACTCTTGCCCAGATTACCGCCACCGCTAGTTCAAACATTGCCAACAAAAGACGCTGCATTAGGCCAACAACTTTTGATGAGATCAATGCTATCATGGCCGTGCGCTCACATTATCCCGATTCCTCACTGTATAAGCCACACTCAGCTGCCCTTCCAAATGTGGGATAATACCTGGCTTTAAGCTGCATCATGGCTTTAGGAATAAGCCACAGGAGGCCGCTGGTTCGTATTTAAGCAACAGCTTTTATACAAGAGACGATACTTGGAGTAGGTCTTGTCCAATTGCTGTGGTGTAGTCCACATACTCCAAGCGGCTCTACTTGCACAATATTAGTGCATTATTATATGGTGACCCTTTGGGAAAGTATCAATCCTATAAGGTTGCCATTATACACTCAATCAAGCACGATGAAACCTTTAAAGTGTTAAAAATGACATCTGTTTCCCTCCACAGGCAGGCACAGATAAGTTTAATCGTGGTCGGCTAATGAACATCGGGATTGTCGAGGCACTAAAACTGCACCCGTTCACTTGTTTTGTCTTCCACGACGTGGACTTGCTGCCCGAGAACGATAAGAACATTTACTACTGTGACCAACATATACGACAACTGTCCTCTGCTATAGATGAAATGAGATATCAGTAAGTCATTGTTTTATTCACACCAGGTAACTGCTCTAACCACTAAAGGGCTACACAAGGTTTAGTTTAGCATTATGTCCCAATGTCATCATGGTCATGATATTGCAGTGCTAATGATTCACTGCATTGATATATCATGACAAATCTTTTCAATCAAAATAAGCTCGATGTCTGTCATTCCTGTGGTCAGCATTGAAATAAACAAAAATTTCAAAATTTTGACAAAAATAGAAAATTAATTCGCATTTTTTTCATGAAATACTGTACAAGAAACATCTCCATTTCAGCATGTGGTGTTTGGTGAGTGGGTTTGTTGATTCTGTTTGATGTTGAAAACTTATGTTTTTTTGGCTTTTATATCATATCGTCTCACATATTTAATATGAAATTTATTTATTAAAACTCCTGTGCTATGCTTCAGCAATCTTGATAGTTACATACCGTAATCTCCCGCGTATAAGGCGCAGGTCACGTATAAGGCGCATCCCCAACTAAGAGAATGCAATTCCACGTATAAGGCGCACCTCTAAGGGCAGATTTTTGTTAATTTAGTACTGTTCTATAGTAAAATTACCCCCCCTATAAGGCGCACCCCAAACTCAAGGCAATGTCCCTCCCACGTATAAGACTCAGCAGCATTTTGTTTGGCGTATAAGGCGCGCCTTATACGCGGGAGATTACGGTAGATACACTAACTGTCACATAAGTGAAAGAGTTTTCTTAAAGGTTCATGTAACAGTCAAAGTTATAACTTTCTCCATTTTTGATAGTTGGCAACTGTATTAAATAGCGAGCAGTTTCCACTATTGTCTTGATGGAAGGAGCCAAGCAAATAATGATGTATTACTCTTCGCCTGAGGCAAATACCTCAAATCAAGATATACAACATGTATTTCAAAGGTTTTTTTTTTTTATTTATTTAATATCCAAAGGGAAGAGACCTCAAGTCACTGCAGTAGATCCACCATTATAAAATCTGCGCCTTGGAAGACAAAGATATACACACCTCTTAACATGGCTTATTACTCACCTAAAATACATTGTATCACAATGATCTTTAATATCGCCGTATATCTTCCGTGATATCAGTCAATGCTTGGTAAAGACACCATAATAGCTTGATTTAAATACAACACATTCAGCTAAGCGCCGCATAACAAGTGACTCATTTGCTAGTAAATTATTATTATGTGTAACAATGATCGGATCGACACAAAATTAAAATAGAAAATCCTAGTGCAAAGGTTCTATTCTGAAATTTAAAAAAAAAACAAATGGTGATACAAGCCCTTTTTACTCAATACCAAATAATTTACATCGCACACACCTAAGAGTATCATGGTTATGTCGCATATCAATATGGTTTGTCAGATACATTGTACAACCTCTCCTCAGGTGAAACAGAAATTCAAGTACCAAAGTGTGAGCGCCATTCAGCGCAGTGCCTACTATTATGTATTTCATGCCAGACCTTTTTGAAACTCTTATGTTCCCACTTTCAGTGTAATGTACTACAATTACGCTGGTGGAGTGGTCGCCTTAAATTACGAGAACGCCCAGCGCGTGAATGGCTATTCCAACGACTACTGGGGCTGGGGGAATGAAGATGATGATTTTTCAGCACGGTGAGTGACCATCATCTTTTCTCCCTCTTTAGTGATTTTCAAGTGATAAACATTTCCTGATATACCAGGAATTGCTGGTTTTTGGTAGAGACTACTAATGGTAGATTGAATTGTATTAATTTTTCATGAAAAGGTGCCCAAGATGCTAAGTCTCCCTGTTTTTTTGCCTGCCAGTTAGAGGCACCTCTGGATAAGAAGAATGTGTAATCGTGAAGAACTACTTGTTCTTTTGTTTCTCTTTTTTTTCAATTCAAATTCTATATTTAGGACAAAATAGATGCCTAGGTTTATTGGAGATGCCCTTAGCATCTCCATTGTATTCACATGGGAGGTCGATTGCACACCAAATCGGACAGTCCAATAACCCTTGAGTCGACCTGTGCAATAGTAAATTACCTTATTTGATAATTTCTGTTTAGAAATTTAGCCAAATTACAACTGCTTTATATTGCTTATATGGACACATTATTCATCTTAATTTTGAAAGTGTATACAAAGCTTCGTTTTACTATTTTGTCATATTTTGTTGGTTCATTTTGTTCTTATAAGACTAGTCGTAACAGGGTGATACTACCCTCCGCCCAGGCATGCACCAATTCAACCCACCCTCCCTACTCAAACCTTGCCTATAGTTAAGTAATTATAGCCTGTACACAGCCTAGTCCGCATGCACTAATTCAACCCACCCTTCCCACTCAAACCACGCCTAGAATTAAGTAATTATAGTCGGTACACAGTCCAGTCCACATGCACCAATTCAACCCACCCTCCCCACTCAAACCTCGCCTATAATTAAGTAATTAGTAGCTATTAGTACAGTGTTCCAGAACAGGGAGAAATCGCATACTGTAAGACTGTATATCAATTTGCAGGGACAGACTGATACCTACACATCGTCATAGTGCATTTAAGACAGGGGTAGCTATACTCTATAAAACAGGACCATGCTTGCCGCTATGAACTCCTGAAACATCATCATATAGGTATATGGGACTGCTAAGGTGTTAAGTTGCCTTAAAATATCGTCAAATTCCCTTCATGGCTGCATTTTGGAAGCTAACTTTCTTATGCTTGACCATAGGTGAAAATAAACATCACCATGATGATCGCCAGCTCGAGCTACCCTTTATCTATAGGTCACACTATGGGAAACTCCTATTATTAAGGGAGATACGATTTATTTTGTAAAACTGCCAGTTCTTGGACCTCTCTGCCAGTGCCTGGACTGGCGTCTGCCCCCGCGTCCCAAAAAGACCTTTATTTCGATCCATTCCTTCCTCGGACCTGCTCTTTTTCGCCGGTGACACTTAAAACAGATAGGTTTTGGCTGGAGGTAGCGCTACCACACCCTGGATAGTGCACAGGTGGACCGGCTGGGGCCGAAAAGGCTTCTAGTCAAAAAAATTATTTCGCTTATTGTTTTTTGAAACCGATTTTTTAGGGGGGCATGTTTTTTAGGGGGACGAAACACCCCAGATTGATACCAAACATTCCATATCCGCGCATATTATTTGCATAATTAGCATAATTATGCAGTATCTTGGTACTGTTCAATATAATATAGATATGTTCCATTGGTCCCTT
The DNA here is from genome assembly GCA_949317995.1 of Acholoe squamosa. Lineage (NCBI taxonomy): Eukaryota > Metazoa > Annelida > Polychaeta > Phyllodocida > Polynoidae > Acholoe > Acholoe squamosa. Next base: position 16,273,444 of record OX439042.1, read on the forward strand.
ATAGAATTCATATGCTTACAAGTATAAACTACTGACTGCGCCTAGTGACTAGTGGAATCTGAACAATAGAAAAGAAATACCCCTCCCCTTCCTTCCTATAGCATCAAACAAGTTATTCAATGGAGGCAGCCATTGCTTGATCACATGCTTAAACCTTTTAGATCCAAATGCTAGTTACCAGTGCATTATCACTGTTTATAAGCTTTACACATCAATACCTGCACCCACCCAGGGCACATGCCCAGTTTGCACTGAATGGATGTCTTTCCATTTCTCCATTCTCTGGTGTTTGATTGAAAATGTTGACGTCATTCTGTGTTTTAATTTGTGTTTTAATCTGTGTTTTTATGGTACATATATTGAGTTTAAGGCTATAACAGGTTAGTGTTAGTACTAAGGTATGATAGTAATTACTCACTATTTGTCAGCGGTTAATCAATATATGTTAGTAATTACTCACTATTTGTTAGCAATTAGTCAATACATGTCAGTATTTACTCACAATCTGTCAGCAAATAGTCAATATATAACAGAGAAATAGCCATTGATTCAATTGTGCATCCTGCCTTGACTGGTATTTGTCAAGATATGTCAGTATCTATGGACTATTTGTCAGCAATTAGTTAATATATGTTAGTAATTATTCACTATTTGTCAGCAATTAGTCAATACATGGTAGTAGTTACTTACATTTTATCAGCATTTAGTCAATATATGTTAGTAATTGCTCACTATTTATGAGCAATTAGTCTATATGTTAGTAATTGCTCACTATTTATTAGCAATTAGTCTATATGTTAGTAATTGCTCACTATTTATTAGCAATTAGTCTATATGTTAGTAATTGCTCACTATTTGTCAGCAATCATTCAATATATATTAGTAATTACTCACAATTTGTCAGCAATTAGTCAATATATATCAGTATTTACTCACACTTTGTCAGCAATTAGTCAATATATGTCAGTACTTAGTCACCAATTCAACTTGCGTTGAACTTACATTGTCAATTGACATTTGATATTTGACATTGAGGCATCTCCTTAGGACTGAGTCCTTCACCTGTGACATTTTTGTCTATATCTTACTCTCATCAGAACTATGGAAGCTGGGTTATTACTCACCCGTCCCCCCGACCACATAGGGCGCTTCAAGATGGTACGTCACACCAAACAGTGGCGTGCAGAAAATGGGTATGTTCCTCTTCGATCACTGCCTTTAGTTTACTACCGGTAGAAGAATTATTTTTAACACTTAGGAGTAGACGTAAGAAAACCCTAAAAGCTATACATATACTTTTAAAATAACATGCCCACAAGAGTAGATACATGTTGTAAACTTGCCATTGTCCATAGAAATGAAATAGGATGAATTATTTTCTAAGAGAGTCAAAGATGTTTTCAAGATGAATCTTTTCTTCTTCAGTGCTATATAGCTGATATTTTACAGTTGAATATGACCTTGTCATTGTGCCCTCTTTACAGGTACGACTTATTTTTAACGTGGCGCAACCGATGGCGGACAGATGGTATGAGTTCATTGGACAACTCGAAATACAAAGTAACTAAGATAGAACAACATCCATTATTCACAAAGATTGTTGTAGACGTAGGACCTGCGCCGAAGGATCCACCCAATTTGGACGGTATACCCCGAGAATCATTCACATGGTAAGATAATAACCCATTAAGCACATGGGGACTACTGTAAATCCACTACACTGAATTAGTGCATCATTTCAACCCTTTGGACATTATCAACACCATCGTGTTGTAATGATGCATGTAGTCTTGGGCCCAGACCATTTTGAGTATTTTGGGCACCTATGGTACATAGTAAACCTGACTATGCTGCCGTTATCCTACACCAGGTGGCACCGTTATACAGACTGGCCACCAGGTCATTTCAAGCATCTACCCTTGCTTTAACATTTGCCTAATTCCGAGCTAGCAGGTTGTCCCATGGGCGCCGCCATTGCTGGAGCTTGTTACCAGCGAATTCTACTGATAAGACCTATCAGATGGGTGCCAGTTGGCCCCCGAGAGGACTGCAGTGAATCATTGGGACTATCTCATTGGCCAATAATTAAACCTGCTAAGTTCGTATACATGTATGTGTTCTCCTAGTGATGCTTAGCTGGGCAACAAAGATGTCTAGCAATGTGACTTGGGTTCCCCGGACATTAAGCAATCCAAAAAGCATTGTCTGATTCACTATGTAAGATGGGTGCTCAAACACTAGACAATCTATTTGGGCCCAAGGACTAATGAGTGCACCCCTGACGAGTAGACTCACAATTGCTGCATTCATCTACCATATAAGCAGATGGGTACAACTACAGTACATTAATATACTATATAGCATTCGAAGGATTAACTGTTATACTGATGATTGGATTAGAGTTGCAATAAACATAGCACACTGCACATTGGCCACTACCTGGTCTGGAGCTGGTTCCCCATGACACACACTGATAAGATGGGACCAGCATGTCCTTGGAAGTGAGTGTTAACCAGGGACAAGGTACCCATCATGGTATGTCTTATCAGTGGGTTTTAGCTCAACCAGCGAAATTCAAGATGGTGGCTCCACTAGGCCTGCATACTGAGTCCTATACCAACTTAGCTTGTTTGATTATCAGCCAATGAAATAATCTCGACTATTCACTGCGGTCCTCTCTTGTGGCGGTTGGTACCCATCGGATAGCTGTTATCAGTGATAACCGCTGATAATTCAGTAATGGCCGCGCCCATTGGACAATCTGCTACCTCGGTATAAGGTGAACCATGCACCTAGAATTTATGAATTTGATTATAGAAAAAGTTAATGTGACATAACTTTCGTTTTGATCAATGTATGTTCAAAATCAAAAATGCTATATCCCACCGTAATCTCCCGCGTAGAAGACGCGGTGCGCGTAGAAGACGCTCCCCAAACTCAGGGTATGCTGGTTCACATAGAAGACGCATCCCACCCCTCTGAATCGATTTGTAAAAAAACCCCCGTACAAGACGCCCCCCCAACTCAGCAGGGGGGGTCCGCGTATAAGACGCACCCCCCCCCCACCCCCCACCCCAAAACCCGTCAAACCCGCCGAGCGCCCGTCGACACCTCCCGGTCTGCCGCGGTGCTGGCTATATGAGTTCAAGCTGTCATCGGCACACGGTCGGCGTCAAACCCGCCGAGCGCCTGTACACCGCTGCCGCGCTTGGCGCTATGAGTTCAGGCTGTCACCGGCACACGGTCGGCGTCAAACCCGCCGAGCGCCCGTCAACACCTCCCGGTCTGCCGCGGTGCTGGCTATATGAGTTCAAGCTGTCATCGGCACACGGTCGGCGTCAAACCCGCCGAGCGCCTGTACACCGCTGCCGCGCTTGGCGCTATGAGTTCAAGCTGTCACCGGCACACGGTCGGCGTCAAACCCGCCGAGCGCCCGTCGACACCTCCCGGTCTGCCGCGGTGCAGGCTCTATGAGTTCAAGCTGTCATCGGCACACGGTCGGCGTTTTGCCCGCCAAGCGCGTCGACACCTCCCGGGCTGCCGCGGTGCAGGCTCTATGAGTTCAAGCTGTCATCAGTGCATTTTCCCAAATGAGATGTTGGAAAACCCCGCGTATAAGACGCACCCCCAACTTGAGGAAATCCTATAAGACGCACAAGGCGTTTGTTTGGCGTAGAGGACGCGTCTTATACGCGGGAGATTACGGTATTAGTCGGGCCTTAGGATATGTGTGGAGTACTATGGAATTGTCAGTGCATATATTCATCTTTATTATTCTCGATATAAGGAATCTAAGGAACTTTAGGGATGGGGGTGGGAGGTGGTTTTCTTGATTCTTTTAATATTTTCTAGGGATGTTACACAGTCCTTGTTCATTGTGCCTACCGTAATCTCCCGCGTATAAGGCACAGCCCGCGTATAAGGCGCACCTAGAGTTTTGGAAAATTCTCAAAAAAATGAAAAATTCATAACTTTGGTTCTACTGAATGAATTTTCAAAATTCAAAGACCTATGTGTAACTTGGGCCCCATGGACCCCCCTGGGCCTCCATATATCCTATTATGGCTAAGGGGGCATGTAACATGTCAAAAGAAAGGTCTTGGAGTCCCCCTTGTGGATGCAATTAGCACTAAAAAAAACGTGTAAGATGCGCCTTATACGCGGGAGATTACGGTAGTAATGCTCTTCTTTTCAATATTTACATATCTGAGCTGTACATAAAGTGATATATTTATGCTTTTTTTCAGGTTTTTAAAGTTTTTCTTCCCGTGAAGAATACTCATCGAATCCCACAACCAAGTACCAAATATCTAAATCATCTTCTCATGTCGCCACTTCATATCAATTCCTAACCATTTAAGGGCTGATTATGCATTAATGCATCATTACCATTGTCCGTCACGATGTAACCCATCCATGCATCATGCTGACCGTACAGGGTTGATACACTTTCCGAGGGTCGGTATGATGCACCAGTGAAGTGCTGGCAAACACTTGCCAGCAGTTCATTGCTACATCTTGCCGACCATTGGACGTGATGTATTCCTGCATCAAGGGTTAAAGGGTTAAACCCCTAAGACACAGTCCCCTTGCCAAGTCATTCCATTGTTCAGTGCATGTAAATAGGCTAAAAGGATAATGCAAGTGCCTCTGCACGGATCATCCTAATGATGCATTTAGGATTTTAAGGGCTGCATTAGGTTTCCGTGCTGGCAAGTACGAGATTGGATCAAGAATATTATATTGGACTACCAGCACCTGCGGCGCTGTGATGATGGGCCGCGGGAAAATGTCACCAGCGTTCACAGCGTATGTCTGACTTTGGGTGAACCTTCAGTTGCGTCAGACTCATGATAATGATGCATGCTGGGACTGCCTCAATGAGCATAAAGTGAGGCTGACACTTCGGCCCCAAACCAACTATCAGGCTGTCAAATACCTGTCTTTCCTCCTATATAGATGATAAATCGTGGGAAAAGTCCAATCTCGTTGGTTTGCGAAATGTGCAGACGAACAGACAGATGCAGCTCCAAGTCGGTCTACGAGATTGCCTGCTGTAGAAGGCCTTCTTGCGTAGCATCGAATTTCGAAATCTACTTCCAGAGAAAAAATATGCACCAAAATGACACATAAAGAATGATACATGCAGACATCAGAGGAAGAAGAACTGAAGGAAGAATAAGTTTTATGTTTAATTATTTTTAAGCTTTGCTAATCACGCCACCATACTACTTCCGTTTTGACTGTTCTGGTGGCCCGCAGTCGAGAGCCGAGGTATTTTATATATGGTAGTTTAATCATTAAGGTTTTTAGAGTGTGGAACAAAAAGCATTAACATATTATGATTTCTTTTCTCAGAACTTATGAATTCTTATGGATTTCATGATGAAAATATGATGTACATTCTTGCTTTGGAATATTTCTTTTTCCCCAGAGAACGTCCTTAGGTACTCGTTATGTTTCAGTCCTAGATAAGTTCAAACCGGGCCTGCAGAATTAGAAATCTGCAGGACTGAGTGTCCTGCATGGTGAAAAACTTTTCGCAAAGGCTGGGGTTGGCATGGTACATGAATGCCCTCTTGGCCTAAACAAGGTCTATTCCTGAATTGCATGACCTCTAGTATAGGCTGTCGTTGCCTGATCTGGTATTGACGAGATAAACACTGATAACTGCTTTCATATTTAGTACCATTTGCAGCATAATGATTCTGCAGAGAATGTAGATAATTATCCCATTGGTTCATGATTCTAGCCGCCTATGCATCAGGTCATTTTTAAAGGGCTAATTTTATACAATGTCGTCCATAGCGCCACTGAATACAAATATGGATTTCATTACCGATCACAGATTTTCTTTTAACCGGTGTACTGTTCAGGACTAAAAATTTACACAAAAGTAGATGTACATTATAAGTTTTTGACATCACAAAGGTTGTGAGAATATTAGGCATTCTCAGCCCACCGTATAACTGATATTATAAGCTTTAAGTTGATACCAAACATGACTATATCATACATAACGAGAGCCCAACTAGTATATTTCAGTAGCATTCAGATACTATTTTTTTAAGTTTAGCTACTGCTTGAGAGAAAAACTTTTCTTACTTCTGTGCAAGACAACCACTAAAAGAAGTGTTGGGTGCTTCTGAGGAGGCTTGGAGCTGGTTTATGTATGTACGCACATAAGGCGCATTCCGCCTCAAATTGACTGCTATAGCTTAACTCTAGTCTGAAAGTAATGTTATTAGTAATTTTAATTCAATAGGGTCAATGTGACTAAGTGTAGAAGAATGTGAAAGTCCTAAAGCCAAAAAGAAGTTGTTATTATTGGAACTGTATAGTATTAAGGTGCTATTAAGGGTTGGCATTACTTTCTGTCCAAAATCTGAGCTGCTTGTGAACTTCCGAATTTTCTCCGAAACGAATCTTTTAATTCAGGACTTATTATCACCTATATCATCAAAGAGATTTCATTTCACTTAAGGGAACTGTGTTTTTGTTGATTCATTCTTTTGAATAAATATATAGGTATTGATAATGATCTCCAGGAATGTGCTTATACCCTTAGAAAGAGTGATACGGTGCCCCAATGGTACATTTTACTTTCATGATACATGCGGTGCATTGTATTCCACTCTGTGTTGTTGCACGCCTGCACGTCTTAACATTGGGTATGAATACCAACCAGTGGAGACACCATTACTTGATCTGGTACCTTGTGGCACAAGCACTGATAACAGCCAGCATGGTGGGGACCAGCGGTTATCTAATGCACCTTAAAAGGTCTGCAGTGAATGAAGGGAATTATCTCATTGGTCAATAATGCATACCGCTACTACCTAATACATAGCCATACTGCATATCTAGGCAACCAAATGTATTTTATCATTACTTCATGTGCAGCCAAAGACCACTATTTATATTAAGTATGTAGCTCAGCACTTGAATGTATAAATTCACTACATACATAGGGAAACTATGGTTGCGTTTGCATCAGCATTGCTTAAGTTCTCTATTTTGGTGAAAAGGCTTACATTGAGTGAACATGTGTATTTAGAAAAAGGTCAAACTCGTCCATTAAATTTAGTATAAGATGACCGTTGCACCGAGGATATTGTATAGAAAGCTAAGGTGTGATTCAGGTTAACTGATTATGAACGTTTTCAATTTTGAAAAAAAATGCATACTTTTTGGGGTGAATCATTTTAGTCAAATTAGACATCAGCGGTCCAGTAGCCATGATTGGTGGACTTATATAAGAATTACACTGAGGAACGACCAAAGAGCAACTGGGATAAAACCAACCGATCTTGGTCAATTCAAGGATGCTGAATTCAGAAATCATAATGAAATTGCTGGGTTTCTTCTCATTTCTGAGCTATTTGACATGGAAGGTGCATAAAATGTGATAACACAGCTGATTCAAGTGAAAAAAATTGGCAGGAAGTTAATTTTCCCCAGCATTAAATTAATATATTTTAGGTAATACATTCTTCAACATTAAGAATATGTGGTATATAGTCAGTATGAACCTATTCATTGCCTATAAAATAACGATTTTCAACTAAGATTCTGTGATATTTGAGAGCTGTTTGATAACATCACACACTACATCATATATACTGAATATTTTACTTTTGGGTTTCTCTTGTATTGACTTGCTAGATAATCATAATAACAATAATGTGTGACGCTTAAATGAGAAAAAAAGTGCTTTGTCCTGCATATAATTCATAAGTTGAAAAGTGTTATTTTATAGGCATTGAATAGGCTCATTGGAACCATATACCACATTGAAAATATGTTTTATCCAGAATACATGAATTTAATGATGGAAATCAAGCTTCCTGCCAAATCTTTCACTCGTATCAGTTGTGTTATCGCATTTCATGCATCTTTAACATCAAATAGCTCAGAAATGAGAAGAAACTCAACAATTCCATAGTGATTTCTGAATTCAGCACCCTTGAATTGACCAAGATTAAATGGTTTTATCCCAGCTGTTCTCCAAAAGTGCAAAAAATGTTCCTCAGTGTTATCAATAACAAAAAAAATGAAATTAGACCTAGCTATGCCATATTCTAGTTATGTAACTTGAACTACACCTTTCTTTTTGCCTTATCATGATTTGCCACATTTGCCAGAAATTAAAACTCTATATTTTATGTTGTGATAGATTCTGTCCAAAGAACACATTATATTACATAGTACATAGCTCTATTATTTACATGTAAGATTTTGATTGTTGTTGTTCAGAGACTTTATTTTCAAGCTAGTATGTTCATCATGTATTCTATGCAATTTAGATATGATATTTTCTTTACATCATATGTGTATAAATGCCATTAGGATAAGTAGTGGAGTCAGTGTCCTCTAGTCAATCTAGTTATGGCAATTCTATTTTCATTGAAGAAATGTGTTTGAAAGTGTTCTCTTTGTGTTTTGTTACAAATATTAAATTTCATTCAGTACTTTGCCTCTCTTTGAAGAACTGGTTTCTATTATTGATGCCTTGAAAGCAGAATGCCAAATATATCTGGAAAATAGCACAGACAGATGTTGAATCGAGAACAGGAGGTGTTGGAAAAGATGGGGTCATTATGGGGGACTGTAAGTATAAATTAATGTTGCAGCTATAAATAGTTATAACACAGGACCCCCATTATATGAGCCAGGGTTGTCATGAAAAAGGAGTAATCATTCTGATGGTATTTGTGAGGAAATGAGCCTACAGAACTCAATTAAAATCAATGACAGTACATGTAAGTGTTGTCTACATGTGTTTTGGGAATTTTTCCCTCTGGGGGGTCGGACCCCAGATTTAGTCAAAATAGATTGTCTACATGTCTTTGATTTTTGTTTGATCGTGTAGCTCAATTTTGAGTAGTGGATATTGAAAGTAGAAGTTTGTGTTTTTTCCATAGATTTCTATAGTAATTGTACTGCTGAATCTAGAAAATGCTTAGACCTGAATCTTCATGTGTAAGGGGGCCTGAATAAAATAAGTGGATCCCGAGAATATGATGAAAATTGTATGGATAGAACATAGATTTATCTCCAGTTGTAATATGAATAGGTCTAATAGTCTAGATGGCAAGTCAGGCAGTGGGGACATTGCATCTTGATCAGACTTGGAATGAGAAATTTTAACTTTTAGCCCCCCCCCCCCCCCACACACACACACACACACACACAGAAACCCCACCTCGACAGGGGGTGTGGCAACACGACAGGGGAGGTGTGGCAACACGACAGGGGAGATGTGGAAACACGACAGGGGAGGTGTGGTAACACGACTGGGGAGGTGTGGCAACAAGACAGGGAGGTGTTAAACAGGAAACAGGAGGTGTGGCAGGAAGGTATAAAAATGGGGTAGGGAGTAGTAGATACCGGACAGGGGACGTTTGCCAACAGGACAGGGAAACTGGGAAAACTGAGAAGGAGAGTTGACAAACAAATCAGGGAGGGGTGAGAAAAGGAGAGTGAGAGGTGTGACAGGACGGAGCTCAATACAAAACAGGGGAGGTGTAGGAAAAGGACATGAAGGTGTGGGCACAGGAGAGGGAGAGGTTCGAAGCAGGACATGGGATGTGTGGCAGCTGTGCAGAGAGGGATGGGAGAACAGGACAGAGGGTGGGAAACTGGGCAGTGGAGGTGTGAGAGTAAGACACTGAGGATTGAAAATAGGTACAGGACATTTGGGAACAAGACAGGGGAGGGGTGGGAACATGACAGAGAGAGGTGAAGCAGGACTGGGGAGCTGTGGCAGAAGGACAGGAAAAGTGGGAGAGCAGGACAAAGAGGGGTGGGAATAAGACATGGAGGTGCAACAGGACTAGAAGGTGTGGCAGAACTGGGGAGATGTGGCAACAGGACTTTGGGAGGGGCTGTGGCAACAGGACTGGGGAGGTGTGGCAACAGGATGGGGGAGATGTGGCAGCAGGACTGGGGGGAGGTGTTGCAACAGAACTGGGGCAGGTGGGGCAACAGGACTGGGGGGAGGTGTGGCAACAGGACTTGGGGGCAGGTGGGGCAACAGGACTGGGGGGATTTGGCAACAGAACTGGGGAGGGGAGGTGTGGCAACAGGATATGGGAGGTGTGGCAACAAGGTAGGGGAGGTGTGGCAAAGGGACAGGGGAGGTGTGGCAACAGGACAGGGGATGTGTGGCAACTGGACAGGGGAGTTCTGGTAACAGGACTGGGGAGGTGTGGCAACAGAACTGGGGGAGGTGTGGCAACAGGACTGGGAGAGGTGTGGCAACAGGACTGGGGAGTTGTGGTAACAGGACTGGTGAGATGTGGTAACATGACTCAGGGAATGTGGCAACAGGACTGGTGAGGTGTGGCAACAGGACTGGGGGTGTGTGGTAACAGGACTGGGGAGGTGTGGCAACATGAAAGGGGAGATGTGTCAACATGACTGGGGGAGATGTAGCAACAGAACTTTGGAGATATGACAACAGGACTGGGGGGATGTGGCAACAGGACTGTGGAGGAGAGGTGTGGCAACAGGATATGGGAGGTGTGGCAACAGGACAGGGGTTGTGATAACAGGACTAGGGAGGTGTGGCAACAGAACTGGGGAGTTGTGGTAACAGGACAGGGAAGGTGTGGCAACAGAACTGGGGAGTTGTGGTAACATGACTGGTGAGATGTGGTAACATGACTCGGGGGATGTGGCAACAGGACTGGCGAGGTGTGGCAACAGAACTGGGTGTGTGTGGTAACATGACTCAGGGGATGTGGCAACAGGACTGGGGTGTGTGGTAACAGGACCCGGAGGGGGTGGGGGTGGCAACAGGACTGGGGAGGTGTGGCAAGAAGCCAGTAAGGTGTAGTAATAGGAGCTGGAAGTGTGGGAAAGGAACACTTTGGACTAGGTGGTGCTGGTGGTAGCAGTCTCTCTAACTTTGACAGAAACCTACTAGGCACAGCTGCCATAGAGTTTGATTTTGAAAGGTTAGCACTAATTGTACGTGGATAGACTTTTGAAACTGGTATTGTGTAATGTTGCTATGTTGCCATAGAAATCCAAGGAGGTATATTCCCCTGAGAAATTGTGTACTGTAGTTCTTCACATGAATATGCCCTTACATGTGTCGAAATGGGATTAAACATCTATTTTTCACTCACTATGAGACTGCAATCCAAGTAGACATGACCTTTTTACGTCAAAGTAAATTTTCCTTTGGTGTACCTGTATAATTTGATATGCATTGATATACGTTGAAAGAAAGTTATTGACATTCTATAAAATGCTTTATTCATAGGTTTTAACATGTTTTTGATGTAAAAAGAATTCCCCACACTTAGAATACATTTACAATTACGTTCTTTGCTAAGTGAGATATGTTTTTCAAAGAGAATCTCCTCTTTTTCATCAGAACAAATACAAGGCTGCTATGCATTCAAATGGATAAAAGATGGACATTACATTGTTTTGTCATCAATAACCAATAATTATAATGAACGGGTATAACAGGGTACACTTATGTGTGTATTTATTGTATGCTATGTTATGTATGTATTTATTGTATGCTATATGAGAGAGTGCTATAGGAGTCGACGAGATCTGGTCAGGAGGATTCTGTAGGGGGAAAAGATACGTGTAAGCCAAGTACATGGCGTCTGGGAGGTGTAATGGGTTAGTGAGAAACAGGTGAGGAGTTAGTATTGTGAGAGCGGTTGAGGAAGCAACACATACTCCTGGAGTAGACGAGGATGAAGCTGTTTAGTATCTAGTATTACACTTAGCCAATGTAAGAACGGATTAAGCAGGATCTCTATGGCACCTATACCTCTCTAGAAGCCCTGGATTGTTAGAACATGAACTGCTTGTGTGAATAGACTAATGTCGTTGAAGCTATATAGAACTGAGTGGAATCACCTAACAACTGTAACTGTGAATAACGAGTGAACAATAAATGGTGACTTGTATCGGCGTCTTTGTGTTGGTTAAAAGAATGGGCTAGGCCAACATCATACCACTAGAGTTAGTCTTCCCAATACGTGAGATCAGTGGAGTGAGCTGATAATAACTACACAAGTGAGACTACATTAATATACACATAAACACAACCCACACAGCCCAGATGGTGGAGAATTAGTGGTTGGGCTTATCATTGTACTGATGAGCGGCTCGCCGTACCCGATACCTAACAGCTCAGACGCTGGATGTGACTCAGCGGCATCGCCACACACTGACAGTAGTGAGGGTGTGGAAGTCTATACGATCATACCTGCAGCGCGCACATTGCCTGGGGATGCGGCAGTAGCACATAGTGGTGTAGCAGAGGGACAGGGTGGAAGATCCGGAGTGAGTGAGGCGGGAACTGATCAATCGCGTGTCACTCTTAGATCGGATCACACACATGTGAATGTACAATTAGGACCCAGGTCACAAGTGGTGCTATTACCTGGAGAGGAGGTGTCTAGAGAGATTGGATTCCCTGTGGCTCGGTCAGGGGAGGAGTGGGCGTCGTCTCAAAGGGATCCCAAGTCTGGGGGGACGTCTAGCCTGCAATTGTCTACGGCGGCTGATTCTGAACCAGCAGAGTCAGTGGTAGTGGGCAATACCTCTGAACCATTCTCAGTATTGGGGGTGGAGAACGAGCATCAGTCATCTGCGGCAGAGTCGGAGACCAGGGCTGATATTTCTAGTAATGGGCAACAGGCGGCGGTTCAGGAGCACACAGTAAGTGCCGATACAGGGGGACGGCCTGATAATCTCTGCAAGGGGTGGACGACAGGAGACAGATTGGTGAATTATAAGTATTTTTCGACGCCCATTACTAGGAGCTCCAGTATTAATTTTAGCAAGGCTACTCCTAGGTGCCTTGAGTTTGAGGGTCCAGCGGACCAGGGACGAGTCAGACGCGCATCTGAAGGGGATGTGGTGGATACTGAAGATGTGGATTTAAACTTTGAAGCAATAGCAACGTCATTGGGGTTGGTTGAGCCAATAAATGAGGAAGAACGGGTGGATGAGAGTGGAACAAAGGATACTCATGAGAATGAGGGGGACGCACCTCGGGAGAATAATCTATTAGACGGGGCATCTGAGGGAGTGGTGGCGTCAGGACGAGACGAGGACGTCAGACAAGGGACACTGGAACAGGGATTGGAAAATAATGGTCAGCAATTGGGTGATTTGCAAGGGGGGATTGCACCATTATTGCCCTCCGGTTTCGTGGTGATTGTTGAAGACAGAAGGAAGTTGAGTGACAGGGATTTGGTGGGTCAGGGTGAAGGTGTGCGAGCTGATCAGGATCGGCCAGTCTGTAATACACCAATCAGTACAGGTGAGGGGATTGGCAGTCGTCTAGGGGAGTCTGTGAGTAAAACGAGAGTGGATGACGTTATAACAGGTCTGCAGAACACTAATACTAGGGTGCGACAAAGCATAGAGAAGGGGAAGGCCATATTAGAACAGGAACGGATATATCGGCAGGCCATTGATAGGGAGGAGCTGCTCGGGAGGCAGGAGATAGAACGGGAGCGCGTGGCACGCAGGGAGAGGTTTTTGAGCGATACAGTAAACTGGAGAAAGGTAACTGAGAGAATCTGCTCAGGCAATAGTACAGGTCGTACTACAGATGAGGGGCATTTAGAGAATGTTCTAAATAGCCATCTTCAGGCTGATGTTTCGGGTGACTGGGAGGATTGGTACGTTCAGAGGGCGGACGAAGAAAGAAGACGACTGAAAGAAAGGGAGGCCCAGGGGGAAGCCGCCGAGGGCTCCATCGCTGGAGGTGTTAAGCCTGATATACAAGGGGACGATAGTGAGGAGGGCTCATTGGTGGACCAAGGTGAAGAGGGACAAGTAGACGGGGATATTGCACCTATTGTTGGTTTTGAGGACGACGACATGGCACCCAGTCCGAATGTTAAGCTACCATCCTTCACGGGGGAACCTGGGGAGGATTATCGGAGATATTTTAAGGAGTTGAATGGAATGCAAAAGCTATTTGGATAGTCTCCAGATCAGCATCTTGAATATGCGAAGTTGGGACTGAAGAAGGGGGCATCGAAATGGATGGATGGTATTCCAGAAGGGGAAAAGGATACTTTGGACAAAGTGGTGCCTATAGTGAAAAGGGTTTTTGAGGACAAAAGACCACTGTGGCAGAAACATAGGGATTTGCACTGTCTGAAGCAGGAGAAGGGACAGTCGGTTTGGGACTTCGCATTGAAAATAAAGGAATATGATGAGTTGGACATTCGTGATGTCATCAAGCTGTCAGTCTTTGTGGGGGGTTTGCTTCCGCCCATTGATAAGGATCTGATGAAACACAACGCTGATTCTTTTGAGGAGGCTCTCAGACTGGCGTCCTATTGGGAGAATGTGGAAAAAGGGAGGACCTCCAAAGGTGTGGCGCAGTTACACATGCTAGAGTCTGAAGGGGCTCGGGATGGGGCATGTGGGGAAGATCAGTTTGATCCTAAGGAATATGCTAGGGAACAAACTAAAGCGGTGGTGGAGATGTGCACTATGGAATATAGAAGGGGACTCAGAGAGATGGAATATGGACGGGAGAATCAGCAGGGACAGTATGCTGGAAGGGGTGATAATTCACAAGGGCAGTATAAGGCGCCGGCGGGCAGAGGGACTGGCATGGGAGCATATGGTCAGAACAGGCAGTTTGATGCAGGCGGTGGAGGTCGAGGATGGAATTATCAAGGGGGACGCGGTGGAAATCAGTATAACGCGTCTCAATATTTCAATAACAGGTTTCAGGGACAGAGATACACAGGAGGAAGCAGGCAAGGCCAACAAGGGGATGATAGGGTCAGAGAAGAGCACAGGAATATGCTAGGATGATGGGAGATGCAGGAGGGAGTCAGAAGGGAGGAGGAGTGACTTATTGTTTAATTCATGATTCTACCACACATTCTACGGAGGAGTGCACGTTTTTGAAGAAGTACAGGGATCAGTTATCATCTCCTTAGCAGAACAGGGACCAGAGAGATCAGGGAAATGATGCACGCAGGCCGGGAAACGGACACAACGGCTCATTCCTACCCCAGAATTGAATTTAATAACAGGGGATGGGTCGGGAGATAGGGGATCAAAAGACAAAGCGCCATGGTTGGTTCAGTGTACCATCGATGGGAATACATATAAATGTTTAGTGGACACAGGCGCGTCTGATTGTTTTATAGCGCGGACAGTTGTAAGTAGTATAAGCGAGAGAGCAATTTGGGACAGGCAACCGTCTCAATTGGGGAAAGTGCGTCTGGAGGACAAGACATCATTAGAAGTTTATGAGACGGTGCGACTACAGTGTTTTATGGACGGTGCTTGTATATATTATGATTTTAATGTGGTGGACTCACTGGCCTATGATATTGTGCTGGGACGTAATTTTCTCACTGACGCAAGGGCACAGATTGTAGCTGTAGACGGAAAGGTACGTCTCTTAACTGAGGATCCGGTCTCAATTGAAGTAGCAGCGATTTTGGACCCATGGGAAGAAAGATTGGTGACAGTGAAAGGATGGGATGTTGCAGCTGAAAGGACCAAGGGAACGGTCTTACTGAGACTAGAATAGCTAATCTCTCAGACAGGCAGGTGTACGTGGATATGACTGAGGTTATAGCATATGCAGAAGAAATAGAAGAACCAGAACTTAATTTGCTAGAGGTAATTGACACAGCTGACGTTGGCAGGGATAAAAAGGATGAGGCTCGTGGGATTTTGGCACGATATGATGAAGAACGGCGAGGGAATGGTCAAGATGCTCGAGGAGGGTTGAAGGAACAGCAGAACCTTCGGGACAGTGGTAATGGGAGTGGTGTTTCTACCTTAAGTGAGCAGGAGAGGCTGGATAAAATTGAGAAGATCAGGGACCTAGATTTGGGTGACACTATGATGACACTGGAGGAACAGATGGTATTCAGAGAGATGCTGGTGGTCAACATGGACACTATAGCATTTTCTATGAAAGAGTTGGGTCATTGTTCATTAGCTCCAATGAAAATAAGGGTCGATGAATCCAGAGGTCCGTGTATGGCGCGACCATACAGGTATTCTCCTCAGAAAATGGACATTATTGATGAGCAGGTGAGGGAATTATTGAAGTTGGGAATTATTGAGCCCAGTGAGAGTGTCTGGAGAAGTCCGTTGGTGGTGGTGCAGAAGAAGGATGGAAAGGCTAGGTTATGCACGGACTATCGCATGCTGAATCTTATTACGGCGGATGATACATATCCTATGCCCACAGCCAGAAGCATGTTTTTATATATGGCATACAGAAAACCTATAATCTTTACGGCAATGGATTTGCTCAGTGGGTATCATCAGTGCGACTTACATCATGACAGCAGACAATATTCAGCATTTGAGTCACCCTCGGGGGTCTGGCAATGGACGAGGATGCCGTTTAGTATGAAACAAAGCCCATGGCAGTTTACCAAGATTATGTCATTAGCGCTAGGAGGCTTAATACCACGTACTTGTCTGGCCTACCTAGACGATATCATTATTTTTGACCCGGATGTGAACAGCCACATCACTAATGTAGGCAGGGTATTGGCAGCTTTGGGCAGGGCAGGTTTAACAGTCAAGCCGGAAAAGTGTGAGTGGGGTAAAGCGGAAATTAAGTTTTTGGGACACATTATTAATGCAGAAGGAGTTCAGACACAGTCTAAAGTGATCAGAAAGGTACAAGAGTTTGGAAGACCTTATAATGAACATACCACTAGATCCTTTCTGGGGCTTTGTAATTATTACAGGAGTTTTATTCCTAACTATGCTGTTTTGTCAATGCCTCTGAATAATTTGTTAAAGGTCAAGGTGCCATTTAAGTGGACGGATGAGTGTGAGGTGTCATTTAAGAAAATACAAACAGCATTAGCAAGCACACCATTATTGGTACATCCAGAGATCGGGGGTCACTTTTATATTCTAACGGATGCTTCTGATGGCACGTGTGGAGCGGCCATCTGTGTGAAGAGGGACGGATTGCTAAGACCAGTGACATATTATGGGTATACATTTACCAAGGCTGAAAGAAACTACACTATAACAGAGAAGGAAGGGCTAGCTGTTATACGAGTATTGAAGAAATTTGAGGATATGCTGACGGGAGCCAAGAGCATGATAATTACGAATCATCAGCCATTAATACCTTTGCTTCAGCAAGCCAGTAAGGCTCCATCCAAGAGACTGACTAGGTGGGGATTAGCTATGACTGACTTTGACTATGAAATCAAGTACGAGCCGGGAGCTACTCACTACCTACCTGATTTTATATCCAGAGTGCCATTGGCAGTGGGACAGGATACACCTGGCGAGGAGTCGGGGGAGTTTGAGCCTGAGGTGGGCTGTGAGTTACTCATGATGGAACTTGAGGGGGAGGAATTGGATAGGGAAACCTTCATTCGGGAACAGTGGAAGGATGGATTCTGCAGGGGGATGATGAGATATTTGGCGGGAGATGAATTGCCGGTGGATGAGGAAAAGGCGCGAGGGATTTTACATAATGCTGACTTCATGGGTATGAAGGATGGATTATTATGCAAATATATAAAACCAGCTAGGAAAAGAGGTGGACCTATAGCAGACTTAAACCCAAGAATAGTGGTACCTAAGGCTATGGTGAGCAGGGTGCTCTATCTTATGCATGATGATATTATGTGCGGTGGACATGTGGGAACAGTGGCGCTGAATACAAAAGTACAGGCTCGGTTTTATTGGAAGAATATGATGGTGGACATAGCCAGGTATGTGAGGCTATGTGAAAGGTGCGCGTTGAGAAAGAGAGCACCTCACTTTAGGGCTAAGGCAAGGTCATGGGATACACTGGATTATCCGTGGCAAGTGATACAGACGAATTTTGTTGGGCCGTTACGTAGGTCCAAGGAGGGTTATAAATATATCATGACCTTCATAGATCTTCTGACAGGATGGCCGGAGGCATTTTGCACTAAAGACACGACTGCGCACACGGCAGCTGGGGTGTTTCTACTGGAAATTGTGTGTAGGTACGGCAAGGTGGAAGTGCTGTACAGCGACAGAGGGTCCACATATATGGGTCAGGTTTTTCGTGAGGTTACTGCTAGGCTATCCACCAAACAGAGGTTTACGTCATCCAGAAATCCGACCGGGAATGCCAGGGTTGAAAGATTGCATAAATCATTAGAGGACACGATAGGATGCTATGTGACCGAGGACCATGAACAGTGGCCAGAGCTGTTACCTATTGCATTATGGACGGTGCGCTCCAACATTAGTATGAGGACGGTGAATGTAGTAAATGTGAATAAATTAAAGAGAGCATACAAAGGGGAGGATGAAAATGACAAAGGGGTAGCCAAAGATGAGAGGACGGTGGAAGTGGATAAACCGGAAGTGGAATCAGAGGTGGAAAAGGAGGACATAGAACATGAGGACCCAAAAGGGGTGACTGAGGCAGAACATCCTTCATCTGGTCTGGAGGATAAAGCGCTAGCGGGCGCTGATAGAGAGGACGAATTGAAAACGTCAGAGGACACCAAAAGTGCACATGAGATAGAGAGAGGGGTGGCCGGAGCTGGACCGCGCGCACCCATACAGGAGACTGACAATGAGACAATTGGAATAGTGCGGCAAGCTAGCCGGAAGAAGTGCAGACAGGAAGCTGTGGTCGATAATTGGTGTAAAAAGAAAGGGTTACAGGATAGTGATATTGGTAGGGTCGGAAATGACCGGAAACAGGATAATGAAGAGAAAAAGAAGGGTAGAGTGAGGAATGTTGAGGTGAAGAGGCAGTTGGAGGAAGAGAGAGAGAAAGAAGAAATAGAGAGAAGACGGAGAAGAAAAGAAAGAGAGGATAGAGCTGAGAGAAGGAGGAGACAGAGAGATAGGAAGGAGCAATTGGCTGCGGGGGCCATTATGAGTGAGGAATCTAGTAGTGAACACATCATTCCAAAGGGACCGATTTTTAAGCATCACAGGAGGGGCAGAGAGGAGCTCAGCTTGTCCAGCGATGGAGAGTAGGGTGAGCTTAGACGGGATACTACAGGATGGGCGATAATCCTGTAGTATGGACGTGTGTTGCTATGAGGGGAAGGGGGGGTGATGCAGGTGCTGAAGGGGGAGGGGCCGCCCGGAGGAGCAGGTCAAGCTGACTCATGAAGGTAGACGGAAAGGAGGACAATACACAAAGAAAGGGGAAAAGTAGGGCAAGGTAGGAAAAGAAGGGGGGGGGGCCAATGCAACAGGTATATGCAGGAGGAGACGCATCAGGATGTGGCAGTGCGCGCACAACTAGGGACGAGATAAGACCTCACAGCCAACAGCAAGTGTTGATGGATGGATGGCAGATAGCTGGTACGATAGTGTTGGAGAACAGCAATATCAACAGTACTATAATACGTGGATGATTCAAGACAACTATTGCCATAGCACTTACAATGAAGGGAGCACAGTGTCTGCAGCAAGTTCAACAACAACAGAAACAAAAGATCAAGGATTTGGTGCGACTTCAACGTCAGGCCAGCCAAGCTCAACGCAAGAGCCAATACAGGTGGTGGAAGCAGCTCAAGCCGAGGTCCTGGTAAACAGACAGGGGAATATATGGGGCGACATACGTGATATCACTGTGGGACCAAATGAATGGAGCTGGCTGTTAGACGCCACTCTACAAAGCACCGGTGGTAGAATTAAGAGAGAGGTCCAGACCAACGAAACAGCAACACAGACCGAACCAACTATATTTTATAGTAAAGATGACGAATTTGTGCTGGACACGTCAGTAAAGTTGGACGATATATTGATAGAGGAGTATTACAGTAGACGGCAGATAACATCAAGGCTCTGTCACATTTGTGGCAGAACGACAGCAACAGCGGCAGGAGCGGCCAAACACCTGGAACAGGTGCATGGGATAAGACATCTCATATAATGTCCACAAGTGAGGATACAGGGAAGAGAGCACCATCTATAGTGAAGGCAGGAAGATATAGAGGACAACAGGTAGAAGACGTGCTGGATGCCATATATGGATTTGGATATTCATTGCCAAAGATATTCAGATACAATGGGGCGACGCTACAGGACATAGTGATGCAGAAAATATCAAAATTGAAATTGGACATCGCGAGATTGCCAAGGTATTTGAGGGAACAAGTAAACAAACATCACTTTAAATATGGAGTAGGGAGTGTGACTAATGCATTCTTTTTCTCGAGAAAGTGTAGGAGGCATCGCAAGACTAGTAGAGGGAAACGATGCAGGCAGTGTAGACAAAGAGATGAAACTTGGGAAATGTTCAAACTAAAGCAAAAGGGAAAGCATATTACCCAGGGAGTATTAACATCCAGGGCTATGGACAATGAGACGACCCTGGAGGAAGAGGATGCAACTGAGAAACCTCGAGAAATATAATTAGCAAGAATACGATTTGATAGGGAGAAAAGACGGTCTGTACAAATGCAGAATACAATACCTGTTAGGGGAACGTTGTGGTTGGTCAAAGAAATGTACAAAATGGCAGGTATTAATATAACGCCACCTACATTTAGAGGAGCACCAGGAGAAAAGATAGAAGAATATTTCTACGACATGGACCTAATTAAGAAAATATATGATCTAGGGGAAATGGAATATGTGGCATTATTATTGTGGGGCATGAAAGGTGAAGTGAAAACTTGGGTCAGAAAATTACCTGAGGAAAGTAAAAATACTGCATGGAAAATACAACAAATAACCGTGGCAGTATTTGCAACCCCAGATGTGTGGAAAGAATGGGGTATAGGAAGAAAGAGACAGAAAAGATCGTGCGGGAATGATGACGCAGAAACAGAGCCAGCAGGAGAATGAACACGTGCGAAAAGTGGGGGGGAGCGTTGGATACTGAAACATGCATATATATATAAATAGCCTAGCTACAGGTGAAAAAGGGGGGGGGGAGAGAGCAGACATGCGCAGGTAAAGAAAGAGATAAGATGCAATGGCAAGCCAGGATGTTGGCAGTGTAGGAGTGGAACCCCAGCTATACAGACATCGGAGAGCGACAGACACAGACTGCACTCAAAAGTTTAATAAGACAGAACAACTAGCATGCTATGCGGACATAACAACAGCAGTATAACATAGTCAACAGTTTAGATAGACTATAAACATGAGTTCTAGTGGAAAAGCCTGGATCATAGACAACGGAAGGTTCATAGCGCTTGAGATGAATTAATGGAGATCAGTTATAATATACTGAAGGAAAGGAGTCATCGCCCACTGTAGAGAGGGTAGAGATATTAAGTCTCAGATACACCCTACTCTATGGATAAGACTTAGCCATCTAACACAGTTTGTAGAAAATTGTAATGGGTCGGATCCATTTAGGATGCATTCAATATAAAATATGTGAGCCAGCAAGCTAAAAGGACCGTCCAAAGGGGATTAGTACCAATTCTGGCCACCAGGGGGACACCACTAAGGCTTAAAAAGGGGGAAATAGACCGAAAATTGTATTATACTAGTTTTTCATGAGGATTTCAATAGTCCTAGAGGGAAATTTCCATTTTTTGTACAAACCTTCCAAATTTGGAATGCAAATTGAATGTTTTTAGGGCATTTCAGAGCATAAATCAGTGTATTTGTTTATATGTGTTGCCATGGAAACAAGATTTTCACTCAAAATAGAGGAATCTAAAAAGCCCATTGATAGTCCCATTCACATGGATGAATGTACTCAAAAAATGGTAAAAATCCTATTTTTTGGTCAAATGTTATGAGAAAATGAATTTAAAGAATATGATAAATTTCCTCATTTGCATAATTATGCATTCTTATACTTATCTCTAGACATCTCAGGAAATATGCAAGTTAGAGCTTATTTGAGATATCGATAGGTCACTGACCACCCAAATTCATAGAGCCATAACTCAAAAACTAGCTGAGATATTTTCTTATGTAATACATCATTGAAAAGCTCATGATTTGAATTTAGAAATTGACCTTTCCCCTTGGGGATGACCCTTTTGCCTTGGCTAGACACATATATTAGAAATACATACCTGAAGTGAAGATCTTAAGGACTAGTAGGAGTAGAGGCATCATCATCAGCAGATGAAGTGGGAGAAGAACTGAAGACAGTAAATAAAGCAGGTATATGAGAAAAGAGAGAGAAGTGCATCACATACAGGAGGCAACCACTATGGGGCACCTTATAAGTTGTCTAAGGGAGAATGAAAACACTAGTCGAAACCAGCAGGACCACAGTCGCGCCACACATAGAATGACTCCAGTAACAAGGTCCATAATTAAGAGACCTAAGTTTAAAGGATATATTTGTCCAGAAGTAAGGCATTCTGTTAAAGAACCAGAGCCTATAATTGTTTAATTATTGAAGAAACCCAGACTCTGAGAAATGAAATACAGTGTCTATAGCTGTAGATATTTTCAAAAACTGTGACTGAAATTCTTTTCTAAGAAGGTACTAGGACACATAAAATTCAGCCATATGGGTGTATTAATGAGATCAGTTATATACCTGGGACTGTGAATGTGATCGCCGCAACACACAAATCAGAGGAGTTCAGCGACTTTATAGAGTCAGCTTATGCATATATTTTAAAATTAAAAGAAAATATGTGTATAGTATCTTATTACAAGAACGAAGTGAGCGTCTCTAGGAATCAAGGTATGAATCACTAGGGAAATATACTTACTTCTGCGTGAGGGTAGAAGCTGGAGAATTCAAGGTAGGAAGGACAGGACCTCCAGGATTAGAAGACTGGGAGGTTTGTGGTCTGGCAGGAGGCTGGTATGGATGATGTCACGCACTGGTAGCAGATGAAGACGTTAGGAGGGATATGATTGTCGATGAACTGTGAGATAGCCGTGAGGAAGAGGCCATGGTGCTGGAGTGACAGGTTAAAGGTGAAAAGGGCGGACGTTCAGGTGAGAAAGCCAGAGTACTCCAGAAAGAGGGCGACATCACTGGAAGTAGTGGAAGTGAAGCTGCCGAGATTGAAGTGGAGGAAGACGTGATAAGCTGACCGGAAGTAGAGGAGGTCAGGACCAGCGCGGGTGTATGCAAGCTGGAAGGCGAAAATCTAGGAGCCGATGTGACGCGGGCTTCTGCAGCTGGAGTGGTCCGGATGGGAAGTTGAGGCATTAATAGTGAAGAAGTAGTCGGAAGTGAACCGGAAGTAGTGGTGCTGGTGGAGAAGTGGTGAGAAGTCGCGGTGGAATAAATGGGATTGGAAGATAGAGTTGTTCTGGACGTCAGTGGTGTAGTGGTGGCTAGCAATAGTGAGTGGTGAGAGGACGAAACACCGGAAGCAGCAGGAGTGTGAGAAAGCACGCTGTAGTCCACATATGAAGAGTGATGTTGAGGTGGTAGTGGACGAGGAGTTGAAGGAACAGCAAAGGCGGCAGAAAGAGGATACTGGTAGGAGGTATCCACAAGTAGAGGAAGGGCTGTAGAGGAAGTCGTTACTACATCAGAAGTGAAGGTGGGCGCCGAACTTGAGGTAGAGGTAGCAGGTACAATGGCGCTGTAGACGGGACGCGCACCCAGGGGCGACATCTGTGTGGGATACCAGGGTGGCATGAATGGAGTGGTCAAGTTGACTGAGGGAGGTGTGATGTTGACATAAGCAGGCCGATAGACAGGGGCAGGAATAGGTGGAACAGCGACAGTTGACTGCAAGCGGTACCTGGGATCAGGCATCCCATCCAAGTGAATGACTCGCAATGTCATATCAGTCATATGACATGCCAAGCGTAGATGATCTCGGATGAGAGTATGTGAAGGCAATGTAGCACCTCGTGGTCCAGTACATATTAACATGCACGGAACGACATTAGTGTCAACAGATGACAGGTCTCTACAGCCAACGACATAGGTAAAGCCGGGCTGGAGACGATCCACCGGGAGATAGACTAATGCGCCATTGATGGAAACGCTGGAGTAGCTAGCCATTTTGCAGTGCGAACGAGAGGGAAGTCAAGCATCGACTGAGAATTTAATTCTAGGTATCTAAACAAGGGGATGGGGAATTGAAATAAAAAGAAAACAAAATATAGTGAAAACTATAGTAAAAAAACATTGAGGGCACATTAGGAGGAGTTGCTGAAACAAAGACTCCAATCCAATAAATTGGTGTTATCAGATGGAAACGACGTACAGATAGACAGGAAGGGAAGGCGCACGTGTTCAGGTTGACGGGAAAATGTATACAAGGAGGGGTAAAAAGGTCATGAACTGGCGAACTATCTGACACGATAGGGCTTATTAAGTGTTCAAGACCAATAAAAACTTCCAGGAGCGATCAGTTAGTAGCCGTAGTAACCAAACTCGAACTGTAACCAGAAGCCATAATAAGAAGAAAATGGCGTGGCTAACTATACTATGTGTCTTATGTTCCTTGTGGGGTGTGGTTGATGCTGGAAGGCACACTTTCAAGACTTTAGAGAGAGCCGAATTGGGTGTCATTTTGCAACCTGGCAGACGCATTTCTACGGCTGAGCACAATCATGTGTCGCAAGTGTTTGTGTTAGGAATACCAGATAGGTTACCAGAACCGGAAATGGAAAGTATTTATGAGCAATGTGTGAAAAATATGCAGGTTATGTGTGATATTCAACATCACAACAGAACATTACTATTTGAAAATACCTGTGACAATATCAAACAGAAAGAGGAATGGTTGAATCAAATTATTAGAAAACTGATACAAGCCAGAGAAGAGGAAGTGGAAAAGCTGATGGAAAACATACCTGAACAACAAAAAGTCAAAAGATCTAAGAGAGCCGGTATACCAGGTCTGAATATTATAGGAGAGTTGTCGTACTATATTTTTGGCACTGGGAGAGCTGATGATGTAGCCAGGAATGAGAAAGATATTCAACTACTGAAGGCATCGTATTATAAGATGCTTGATGTTATTAAAACATTGGCAACAAGTGCTAGCAATGGCTTGGAGGAAGTCATGGCGGAAGTGGGAGAGTTGGCGGATAGACAATTACAGTTGTATGAAATGGCCAAGGTATCATTAAAGAGACGGAAGTTGCTGGAAAGAACTCAAACTATGCACAGTGTGGCATTATATGAATTATCCATTGTATACAACCATGAAAGCCTGTTGACGAGGGTCAAGTTGGGGTATATTATACACTTATTAAATGAACTCATTGAGATAAAGGATATGGCAGCTGAGGTAAGTTTGGCATCACGAAGAAAACTATCATCAAAATTGGTCACTAGAGAAGATTTGAAGGAAGCTATAGTCAACACTGAAGTATATTTGAAGGCTACATACCCGCGATTTAGGGTCGCTTTTACTGATCCTGAATATTACTATGATAATAGTGTGGTACGAGTATATCAGCACCAGGGTCGTGTGAAGATGCAGATACGGATTCCTGTGGTGTCAGAGGAACACATATTCTGTGTGTACTCTGTAAAGGTGTTCCCGGTGCCAGTACGTCTGGCCACAAAGAAGCTGACAGGACGAGAATAGAAGGATTACCATCAGAAGTAGCCATATCTAAGAATGGGCGATATTATATATCGGAGCCGGTGGTGAATTGGGCGCGTTGCCATGGCAACTCAATAGCAGTCTGTCCAGATATTCCACACATGAGGAAGATAGCTGAACGAGGGTGCATGGCGGCATTGATACGAAATGACAAGACGGCCATAGCAGAAACATGTGAGATCAGCTACATAGTTCAACCAAGCTTTCCTTCATTCGCGATAGCATTGGGAAAGGGACGTACTTTAGTATCGGGGCCCGACATACAAGGTCAATTAATGTGTCAATCAAGCCCACCTGTTAAGGTGAACATGCATCATTACGCCATACTGAATATTGGGTGTGACTGCGCGTTTATGACTGCCGGGGCGTGGATGCCTTACAGCTTGGCAGGGTGTGGTCATGTGAACATGGAAACTAATGTGACTTTTGTAAATAATGACTTACTACAAATGAATAGTGTTAAGAAATTAACATGGATAAAGGCCGTACTAAATGGTGAAACTGTAGAGGTACTGCAGGATGAAGTGTTGCCAAAGTTAGTGAAGACCAAAATGAAACACAGAGCTAGAATACAACAGTCAGCAGCAGCTGTCAATCTTAAGAATTTGGTGAGTGCAATAGAAGACGGATCAGCATTGCCCGATCTGGATGGCATGAGTGGTGGAGGCCATTTTGTCACCGAATCATTATGGGATTATTCACCAGTGATGATTGCAGGGGTGGTTATTGTGACCATGATGGTGGTGCAATACTTTTGTTTAAAGAGACTATTAATGGCATACATATTAGCAAGAATGCCTATGAGAATAAGGAGTCTAGAAACTTGGGACTATGAAAAGTACGGTGAAGATGTCGGAGGTGATTATGTGGAGGAAGATCCGGAACACAAAACAACGATAGCTATATTATCATTGATATTGATAGTACTGATAAGAGTAGTAGTGTTGCTGGTGAGGAAAGTGCGACAACTGAAGAGGCTTCAACCAGTGGATGGACTGTATCTACAGGTGGCAACTAAAGAAATTACGGAAATAATACCATTGGGGGAGAGTCTAATGCCTTTAGACCAGGTATTTCAGAGGCCAGCAGAACAGGCTCTTATTAGAGATATAGCAATAAGTTACTCGTGCCCAAAGTACATAGCTACAGTTCAGTGGGGTCGAGTGTTATATTCCACTGAGATGGCAACGGCGGAAAACGCAGTGCCATTGCCATTGCCAACCACTGTAAAGGTGTGGAAGAAATTAGCAGGGATACTGAACGGTGATTATGGATTTACGGTGATGACAAGATTGATCAGGTATAGTGGGGGCCTGGCGACAGGTGTACCACTAGAGATACCTATGATATCAGCGGCGGGCTGGACACCAATAAGGAACAGAGGGATTAATACACATCAGTTATCTGACACGGGACATGCCAGAGCGATGGCTCAGTTAAGAAGATCAAGACAGTTACCAGAAGTACCTGGAGAAACATATGGGGCTACGGCTGTCTCATACTCAGTAAACAAGGGTCATAAAGAATCGGTGAATGTGGCTCTGCGAAGTCCAGAGTCCAGGACAGGACCATCATCAGTGTACGTGGACTTGAATGAATAAGACTGAAAGTGATGAAAGAAATGCCATCGTAGTAGAGACTTGACATAGAGTGTGTCAGGACAAGAGGGGGGGGAGAAAGATATCGTGCAGCTGGCGTGAGACGAAAGGATGGAGTAGACGATACAAAGACGATGTACAGATAAATTGCTATAATGTCTGGGAAATAGTGCCAGTATGTATTATTAGTGGGATAATATAGTCAAGAGAAAATCGTAATTTGAATGTACGCCGACTAATGAGACACTAACTACGACGTAATGTGGCAAGTAAAAAAAATTTCTGATGTATATATTCGTTGACAAGCTGTGCACGTGTGAGTTCGGCAGGATGTTGCTAGGTGTAACCCAAGACGTGTTAGAGTGTGTTTTAGAGTGATGCTTGGGGCAAAGGGTAGATAGAGGGGAACGTTTTGGAACAAGGGGTTGACAGATGTAAGGAGATTTATTGGCCTGATTGGGTGTAAATGGTGTCGACGCCCGGGTAAGGATAGTAAAAAGAATATATAAACATAGAATGGGACAAAGTGCTTAGTAAAGGCGAGTGAATGAGTAAAATAAATAACAAAGGAAAGAAAAAATAAATTGAGATTAAGGAATGAGAGAATTGTAATAATAAAGTATATGTTAGAGGACAAGTTTGCGCTAAGAATAAGTCATCAATGCAGTGTGGAAAATACATATAGTAATAATGCATGGTATTATATAAGTGTGGTGTATATAGATGTACATAAATGCATATTGAAATGTGTAATATGATAAGGGAAGTATAATGATGATTACCTCAGGTATTAGTGACAAAACAATACATAAAGTGTATTCAAGCATAATTTATGCTTGACAATTGGTGTGACTCGCGTCACAAGAGGGGAGCGCCCGCACCTGTTTTGTCATCAATAACCAATAATTATAATGAACGGGTATAACAGGGTACACTTATGTGTGTATTTATTGTATGCTATGTTATGTATGTATTAATTGTATGCTATATGAGAGAGTGCTATAGGAGTCCTGTGTAGGGTTTATGGTAGCTAGAGTTTATGTTAGCTGTGGAATGCTGCAGACGGTGATGGAGTCGACGAGATCTGGTCAGGAGGATTCTGTAGGGGGAAAAGATACGTGTAAGCCAAGTACATGGCGTCTGGGAGGTGTAATGGGTTTGTGAGAAACAGGTGAGGAGTTAGTATTGTGAGAGCGGTTGAGGAAGCAACACATACTCCTGGAGTAGACGAGGATGAAGCTGTTTAGTATCTAGTATTACACTTAGCCAATGTAAGAACGGATTAAGCAGGATCTCTATGGCACCTATACCTCTCTAGAAGCACTGGATTGTTAGAACATGAACTGCTTGTGTGAATAGACTGATGTCGTTGAAGCTATATAGAACTGAGTGGAATCACCTAACAACTGTAACTGTGAATAACGAGTGAACAATAAATGGCGACTTGTATCGGCGTCTTGGTGTTGGTTAAAAGAATGGGCTAGGCCAACATCATACCACTAGAGTTAGTCTTCCCAATACGTGAGATCAGTGGAGTGAGCTGATAATAACTACACAAGTGAGACTACATTAATATACAAATAAACACAACCCACACAGCCCAACATCTTTTCATTTTTACAGAAATGGGAAATCTTCAGTACGCCATGAATCCGTCATTCCAATGTACAAGACAGCATGGTTACCCCCATTATTTTTCTTTTCCATAGATGTTATTATATTCGAATATCGATCAGGGATGTAAGTCTTCAGGTTTTATCAGGATTTCCTGATTTCTGAAGATTTTGAATGACATGTAATTTCCTTAAACAAGTGCTAAGGAGGGTTGTTTGGAAAAAAAAAGAAGACTTTTATATCAAGTAAATCTATGGCTTCCTGATTTTTGCCCATGCCTGACTTACATCTCTGATCGATCCATCTCTAAAGGTGGTCTATTTAGAGGGTCCGAATTCAATCTAGGGTAATGGGGAAATGTGTCCTAGTTTTAGGAATCTATTCAACGCTACCCAAAGTCACCCACCACGGTCTTGCAGACATAGTGTACTTAATTATGTATACAGTGAAATATAACCCTGTCTCGGGCTCATACCACAGTATAAACTCACTGGTTTGGGTCAGAAGTTATATCAATCATTATTAGAAAATGAAAAGACAAATAAAATCTGAAAAGTATATAGTAGAACCGTAGGAATCCCTACCCAAAGTTATGCATGTCAATACCCGGTAGGTCTGCCCTTTAGAAGGTCAAATCTGCGGCATGTTATGAAATAATATTTGAGGAACACGTCTGCTCCGAGAGCATGCATACCCGGATCCCCTATGTGAAGGATACTGGGATACCGTGCTTCTTCTATCAATACCATTTGGCCAAACACTCTCTGGGCCCCTATAGCTGTAGACATCTGTGCCCAAACACTACGCCCTCAGGGGTCACTAGCCATCTGCTACCCTAGACATGTCTCTCAGTACTCCCTCTATATACATACATCCGACCTTTAGACAGACAGTAAAAATTACAATCGGTTTGTAAAAAAAAGGACATATTTTCTTTTTGTGTCTGGGTGAAGGAAAAATGAATTATACTCAGACAGATTCATCAATTTAGTCAAGGGGTTGTGATATCATGTATATTCTGTTTGTTTTCTGTCAGTGTCACTCCATGCATTTTAATGAAGAGTTGGAGGGGAAGTAGACATGGAGAGTCTGGGGTTAGTATTACCTCACAGCAGATACCTTAGGGGTTTGACGGTTGCTTGTAGCAGGCCGCCCCCTCCTGTGTATTCTCTACACTAAGTCAATAGGGATGACCCTAACCCCTTCCCTCTGCCCCATACAAATGACATACCTACCCCACGGCTATTCAGAAACCCCAATATCTCAACAACCAAAAACCCTTCCATTCTCACACACCACTCCTCAACACCTTGCTCAATACCTACTCCCCTTAATGGCAATGTTTACCCTATGTGTAACCACAGCATTGTTAAAGCACAGCTCTATCCCTTTTTTCCTGTCAAATACAAATTTATATGTGCTCACTTGAAGGGGTGTTTGGGCAAACTGAGTATGGTCTTGAGGAGAGCCTGTGGAGTTTTATGAATGCCCTGTGAGTAGTATCTGTCCCCGGAATGGTACCTGTCCATCTTCAGATGGGAACACCCATAGACTCTGGTACAGTAGTTGTGGTCACATAAGGTATGATAAGTCCAAAAAGTAGGAATGTGTAGGGATCATTTTAATCTACAATATGGATACCTTAATACTGGGGATGTTGGTGATTGCACAAGCTGTACTAATGACATCAGGTAGGTCCTCCTTATTTTAGCCTATGTTATAGAGTAATCAATTAATAAAATTATTTCCTGGAACTAATGGCAACGACAGCAGAGTTTTGCTTATGCAAATATTTTAGTTTTACATAAAAAAGCATATGTAGAAAGCATGGTGATATCTATTATCCTAGCTTTTTGAATATATTAAGACCCGTTTGTTCTCCCCCTTTTCTCTTAGTATAATTAAGGGGTAATCTGCAATTTTCTCTTGGCATTAATGATTGCTATTTTAATGTGTGTTATTTCAATACCATTTATGATATCACATTCATACACGATTATAACTTTAATGGATAATTCCTACAGAATGAGTTAGGACATCAAAGCAGAAACACTGTAGCAAGAGCAATATACCATTTTTCAAAAAAGGGAAAACGATCCCCGATGTCACCACCATATCTTAAACAGATTTTAAACAGTTCTGAGATATTATGTTTCAGGACAAAGGGTATAACGTTAGCTTCCCGGGCAAAGTATAACCAAGACTAGATAAATACAGAGCTGTGACAGTAACATATATAGGGTAATGTTGGATATGGGACTATAAAGACATCAAACCAAATATACAAGACAATACCTACCAGGTTATCTGCCAACTCACTGCATGGGAAAGTGGTGGGTACGCATAGCAGGCCAGGCCAGTAAACAAGGAAAAGAGTTCATAAATGTCTCTGGAATTCACCTTCAAAACATGACATCAAGTGGGGAAATTACCCTTCGTTTTTAAAGTTTCCATCATTTAAAAATACGTTTTTTATGCAATTTTAAACCCGTATTCGCCTTTTCATGACAATAAAGGTTGATAAAGGTTTAGATATTCTGGAGATTTCAAGTAAACATAAAGATATAAAAAGCAATCCCAATTCTCTTAGAAAAATGAAGTAAGAGAAAAATGCAAGAGACAATTCTATATTCTTCAGAGAAAATGTATTTTGGGAAAAAAAAGAAATGTGTGCTACATTTGTCGACCCATGTTTTATTTGATTTAGTATACAGGTATAGCCAGCTACTTGTGTAACTAGACCTTGCTGTACAGATATCACATGATATGGACCCACAGTATTTACATGGGATTAAAATCAGCACTGATGAGGAAAAGACATCATTTCCCCCTCCAGTTCAGTAAAAGTACGTGTCACATGAAAGGATATTTTTTGGTTCATAAACTGCCAGCTGGCAGAAAAAAAAACATTTTCCAACCTTACAGAAATGGATATGGCCATAGTTCTGTTTTCAAAACGTTATCTAAAACGTTTTTGATTCTAACTTGATAACGTAACTTCAACATTAAAATCATAACTTACAAACGTTTTTACAACGCGGACAAATTTTACATCGGAAAACGTTTTTTCAGTAAAATACAAATGTTTTAACCAAACATATTACAAGTTAAAAAATCGTTTTGGCCAACTGGTTGTTATCATCATAGATATTTGAGTTTTCTTTCAGGGGCGAAAGAGGTTTTGTGTTAGCAAAATGTAATGGTTAAGGTGGAGTATGTTTAATACCCCCACACGTATACCACTTCCTTTAGGAGATAAACATGCAGGCAGGCGTATACCTACACTAGATCTATAGGTATATGGGAAAGGAGAAAGTGCTCAGTAAATGTATATTTGCTCGGTACTACAAGGGAAATTGGGAATCATCCTTAAACCCTCATTTCATACCTTTAGTTTACAGATGTATGCAGTATGTATATGAACCAATATGCAGTATGGATTACAACACCCTAGTACAATTTTGTGATGTAAGCTCTCAAATCAAAGGATTATTCCTCGTGTAAATACCACCGAACAGACCTTCTGCCCAGGGGAGTGTCAGTCCCACTGACTCCTTCAGGATAAATGTGTGCTGCTTTGTCATCCTTCTTTTCCCATACTGAGGGGAACCATCCATATATAGATAAAACCCGGGAGATAAAATGAAGATCTGAGCAGTCCCCTATCAACATATAGTTTTATATCAACATTTTAGCACTGAGGTTCACGCATAAGAGCAGCAAATTACCAAATATCGATCTGAAATGGCATTATATGTGAACTTAAAGATGGAAAATAAGCTGTACCTGTTTGTCTGTCTGTCTGTCTGTCTGTCTGTCTCTCTCTCTCTCTGTCTCTCTCTCTCTCTCTGTGTCTCTATCTGTCTGTCTCTCTCTCTGTCTCTCTCTCTCTCTCTCTCTCTCTCTCTCTCTCTCTCTCTCTCATGGGCGTCTACTAGTTACCAAGTTGAGTCTGTATAGTTGTTATCTATATACTATGGAGAGGGTGTGACACTCTAGAACTGATGCTGCCCTCTGGCAGCTCTATTCCTATGCATAGCCATTGGTGACAGAGGTGAGGGGGGACTTTGCCAAAGTCCCCCCTCACCTCTGTCATCCATAGCTATATTTATAGGAAATAGTTCAAAGGGTATCTGCCAGAGGGCAGCAAATGACCTTGAGTGGCCAACCCTCTCTTAGATAACACATACACAGACCAAACTTGGTATTGAACTAGTACACGCCCATGCTCTCTCTCTCTCTCTCTCTATCTGGGTGTGTGTGTGTGTGTCTCTCTCTCTCTCTCGCTCTCTCTCTTTCTCTCTCTCTCTCTCTCTCTCTCGCGCCGTTTAGTGCTGGATTTCAATGGCAATGTAAGGGGTCGCGGTCACAAGGCATTTACCAATTAGAATGTCTGATTGGCCTTTCATCGTGTACCTTCTTCGGTGGTGATTAGCCATACCCGTACCTCTGCCCAATAAAGTTTCATTGTAAATTAGTAATTGGCATGTCTGATCGACCTTCCATCTCTTTCTCCTTCTCCTCCCTCTCCTTCTCCTTCTCCTTCTCCTTCTCCTTCTCCTTCTCCTTCTCCCTCTCCCTCTCCCTCTCCCTCTCCTTCTCCTTCTCCTTCTCCTTCTCCTTCTCCTTCTCCTTCTCCTCCTCCTCCTCCTTCCTTCTCCTCCTCCTCCTCCTCCTCCTCCTCCTCCTCCTCCTCTTCTTCTTCTTCTGGGGTAAATGATAAAACAGAAAACAATAATTAAATATCTGTCTTTAAATCAACTTGTTTCATGAGAATAGTTTTTCCTCCTGAAATATTCCAAAACTGTGCAAATTCCTACCTTGTGCTTCACAACAGTACCCTAATCTCAGCCGGTTGGCAATTGGCATTTCTAACTGGCCATCAAGTCTCAAGCACAACTGACTAGCAGCAATTGGCATCCATGACGGACCTCCCATCTGAATTTGCAGTGACAATTGACTATAAGCAATTGGTAAGCCTTAAAGGACTTCCATCTAAAGTTTAAATTTCATTAAATAATTAGCTATTAGCTTACCAGCCTGCCATCTTCTCACCACCTACCTTCCCTACGCTACTATTATAGACAATCCCTAACAACCATCATACCTACCACAGTGGTTGAGATTAACCCTTTTAGGGAATAGCCATGTGTCGAGATGTGGATCTGTATCACCCATACTTATCCTTGGCCCTTTCATGGAATGTCCATGTAGTATGAAGATTTAAGGTGGGTCGCTACTATTGGATTTGAGCTTACTGCGCATATAAGTTATCTTCATCAGAATGAGACTATTTTTGGTGTGCATATACATGTATAGGCCCTAAATGTGCCCAAAAAACATCTTGAGACATTTTGATCAAAATTGTGCATTTTACGGCACTTTGAAATTTTGGCATGTCTTCATCTGGATTTTTCCCAGCATTCTCAGACATTCATTTGGGCCTTATAATCATAGCCCTCACATTATGTAGACAATGCTGTAGAAGTGAGAGGATGCTTACAGTGATTGAGGGCATATAATGAAAAACATTTATGCCAAGAATTCAAACATTTTACCCATCATGCAGTGCTTTGAATATCAATTTATATCAATTTCTACAATACTTTTTTTATTTAAAATGACCAAAACTACAAAAATATGCATGGGACCCCATATCAAAATTGTTCTTATTTAAAAGCAAATTATCTGTTCAATATTTTGGTGAAGGGTAAGAAAAATCTAGTGGTTGAAAATATGAATTTTATTTGTTTTTGTTATGAAATAATAGAATATTTACCCCTCTCTTTTCCGAAAAATGAGAAATTTACCAAGAATTTCATGCTATGGAGTTAAAATAAAAAAAAAATCTTAATAAATAAGGATATCAGACCATTTACCAAGCAAGGTTTTATATCTCTGTATTAAATAGTTATGACAGAAGAAATTCTTAAATCTGAGACACGTTTTCTCTAATTTCTAGGTGAAGATTAAAATACTTTTATTTTTCAAAAATCTGTAGAAAAAAAAGTAGCTCGGGACCCCTTACTTTTCTTTTCATATTCTTATTCGAGATGATGGGAGAAAAATGAAAAAAAATCTAGGATCTTTGATTCAATGGTAGCGACCCACCTTAATGACTTTTGCCCACCCACCATTGAGGGCCTCGCCCAAAATCCATCAAGCTCCGCCCCCTGGCAATAAATGACTCGTCCCTTAACCCTCTCACATCACGTTTCCATGTAGAACCAGTGGGTCTTTTTAACCGATTCTAGGACAACTCGCCCCTGGTTATGTCCCCCTGAACATCTCTTCCTGAGTTTCATTGTAGCTTAGTAATTGACATGTCTGATCGACCTTCCACCTCTTTCTCCTTCTTCTCCTTCTCCTCCCTCTCCTTCTTCTCCTTCTTCTTCTCATACTTAACCACTGTAGGCAATGCAAGGGCTAGAACTTGATCTAGAAATCGGGTAGGAGAATGAAGCTATATATAGTAATACGGTCAGCCACTCTGAGGGCCACCATATTGGTACCCATTGCTTGACAGTAGGCTCAAAGCAGACATGGAACATTGCAGACACAGTGCAAACCCTATGGGCTCAAAGCAGACATGGGCCTACAGTGACTGACCCCGGGAGGGGGGGGGCACTTGAATTTCTTCTGACGGGGGTGTGCGGCTGGGCCTCTGACAACCCTTACCCTTGGTGAGAGGGATTTTGGGCAAAATATAAGGTGACCGTTGGTGAGAGGGATTTTGGTAAAAAATGTGCATGGTTAAGTTTTTTATCTTGAAATTTACCCTTGATGTGAGGAATTTTTTAGCGCCTCCCACTCTGCGTAGCGGCGGTACCGCGAAGCGGTACGGGAGTGCTCTATGATAATTGCATTTGCCCCATGTGATGAGGTCTCACAATACAAAATTACTGAATAGAGAAATTGATAATTGTGAAATCTTCTTTATGTCTGCTTTTATGAGACATGTCATCAAACACTGGTATACCGACATTAACAGCGGGAGGCGTTTTTTACGCGGTCACAACCGCATTTCTTGTTTATCAAAACTGACCATATTATGCAGAATTTTTTTTTGAAAATTCTGAAAACTGGCACTTATTTCGACGCGAAAGTTCAAAATATGGGAAAAGTGACTCTTGGTGAGAGGGGTTTTGGCTAAAAGTGACCCTTGGCGAGAGGGATTTTGAACAAAACTAGACCCTTTGTGAGAGGGATTTTGGCCAAAAAGTGGCCCTGCCTGCCGCACACCCGTGTCAGTGACATATAGTGAGTGACCCCCCCGACCCCCCCCCCCCGGGTGACTGACACTGTATACTGATCTCAGTTGGTGCGCGTTAGGCAATGGCTATGCCATGCGCCAAGTAGGAATCGGCACAAATCAGCCCCTGGAGTTTCCCCCCATATAGGACATTTCCCGCTAGGACATCTCCCCCGAGGTCGCCCCACACCAGGTTTTTAGTGACAATGAAAAGAAAATGGACTGCAACCCTAACCCTAACCCTAACCATGTTATAGCTCATCCTATCCCTATTGCTCACCCTATCCCTAACCCTAACTTTATCCCTAATCCTCTCCTTAAACCTAAGGAAATGACCTTTGGCGAGGGGAGGATTGTCCATCGAGGGAGAGATAACCACACTGTCAGACTGCGCCATGCTATTTACAGTACATTGCTTTCATTTTTGGAAAACAGTAGGGCCTGCTGTTAGTACAAATTCAAGGACCCTACAGTAGCTTGCTGCGTTTGCAGTACAGTGGTCTTTACTGCCTATTTACAATTCTGGCTGAGAGTGCAGTGGGGGAATGGCAGTGGGGAGATGTAACAGATGTCCAGGGGGATATAACCAGGGGCAGTTGTCCTGACACCCTTTTGACCAGGCTAATAAACGGGGAAGGCTTATATTCTGGCTTATAATCGAAGAAATACGGAACCCCCCCCCCCTCCTTGTTAATATTAATACTGTAGACAAGAACACCTGAGGAACAAACAGTACATGTAATATAAACCCCTAGTGTGCATTTTTATAATTTACAGTCTATGGATATGTGCATACCGAGGTCACCAATACAGAAGGAAGGAGTCCCATTACAGAACCACTGCATGGAAGATACCCTCACATTATACTTTATGCTATAACGCAGTGCGTATATGCCGCACCCATAGTTGCCGACTTTGCTATTAGCCGCACTTTGGGTCTGAAGAGTTTGCCATTCCCTTATGGTCTATGTACACAAAACCCTGCTAATAAGCCGAACCCGCCCCCCCCCCCACCTTTTTTTTTTTTTTTTTTAGATGAAAACAAAACTTTTTAAGAGCGTCAAATATGTTCTGTTTTTTTTAGTGCAAATGCATTTTGACATTTTTTTTTTACATTATTAAAAGCATAACTGTGTTTTTGCTTTCCACGAAAAAAAACACACACGCATTCCTACCAACATGGGTAGGCCGTACATGAAATAGCATATTCATGAATGTAAACCTTTATCTGCCCCTACTCCTCCAGGTGCAGTACGACTGTCAGATGGGGTGAATGACAGGGAGGGCCGCCTGGAGGTACAGTACAGGGGCACCTGGGGCACTGTGTGTGGCCTCACCTGGACAGAGGACAACTCCAGGGTGGTCTGTAGTCAACTAGGATTCACGTGAGTATTTCAATACATCCTAATATTAATATACGTGGATCAACACGGTAAAAGGTACGTCCGGTAGGGGGTGCGCGGGCGTACCCTTTACCATGTTGATCCACGATTACACTCTTTATGATCATAGATGATGTGCTCTACTATCATGGAAATCCAGACTTTAATCATCTGTAGGTCTTACAGCAATGAATATAGATTTATATTAAGTTTTGATGGTGATATTAATTTGTACAACTCCATTATATTTCTACTCTACACGTAGTTCTGAATAGTTTTACTTTAAGCCCCTTTTAGGCGAAATTTAATAATTTACAATTGTATCAAGTACCAGTGACTATAGCTATTGTAAAACTGGTTATCATTTGAGGATCCAGTTTAGGAGAAAATAGTTGTGTGCTCTGCAACTAACCCCCGCGAATTTCTAGCCTTACAAGTAGCACATACTGCATACATGTACCATTGTATGCCATTAACAGCGTACCATCATGCCATGGAGTGCACTGTTTAGAAATAGTCCACTGTACCGAGGCAATCAACTGTGGATGGCCCTGTGTGCTACTCAGCAGCGGTCACTTGATATAAGTAAATTCAGAATTGCAATTAAATAATGTGCAATGTTATGATAACTGAAATGAAATTGCTGTTGTAGCTATTAAATGTAATAAGATGTGACTACTTTGCATATAACTGTTGGCAACATTGAGTGTCACGGCTGGCTATACATCAATCATCAATCAATAGAAATACTATGCATTACAAAATGAAACCAAGGATGGTGATTTCATCTGCAAGGAAAGATCATTAAATTAAAAGTGTAATTTAAGATGAATGTATTAAGAACTGATTCACAAACGTATATGCATGTAATGTAATGGGCTAATAACAACTTGATGGGCGTTGTCAGGTATGATCCCAGTGATTGTAAATAATATGCATTACAAAATGAATGGTGATTCTATCTTCATGGAAAGATCACTAATCAAAAGTGTAATTTAAAATGATTGTACCAAGAACCGATTCCTAAATGCATATGTATGTATTGTAATGGGCTATTAACAACTAGATTGATGTTGTCAGCTATGATCCTAGAGATTGTAAATTAGCATGGGTGATGGTTTGATGGTTACCTGTCCTTATTGACCTATTGGTTTGTGATAAGCTTAATATCTCTACTCATATTTATTATATTGATTATAATGGTGTATTGTGAATATTATTTTTGACCTTAATGAAAATAGCACAATTGTATGTGTGTACTTTCGGTCAATAAAATTCTTCAACAACAACAACAACAACATTAACCCTTCGTCAGTGTATCAACACTGGGAGATGCATGCATTCTATTCATCAAGGTTGTACTCATCGTGACAACAAATGTTATGATGTACTTTTGCACAATGCGGCCCTGAGAGGACTTATTCACATGCTATCTAAAAACCTGGTGGTTCACGTTGCAATGCCAGAGAAAAATGGTAAGGACATTATGGAAGAAGTAATCCTAATCCAGCAATCACCGTAAAAAGATGCAGTCAAAACCTAGATCTTTAACGGTATGCTTAAATAAATAACTATAAACCATAAAGATCATCCATCATATCTTTTTCTTCTATTAATGCGGTACATTTTGTGCGCCCAGAATGCTGACAATGGCCACCAAATGATAGTGAATTAACATTGGAGACATGTGGAGCACTTTGTAAAACGTATTGCCCCGTATTGCCCTACCTTAAATACATTCTATTATTTCTATTAATTTTGGAATGTGAATATGGTTGATGGTATAATTGGAATTTGTACAGGGCTACAGTAAAACCTTGGGTGTAAAAAGCGACTTATACACGAGAATATAAACCCATGCTGTGCCTTATAGAATCTGCATAAAACCAGGGTGCACCTTATTGGTGAGGATTTAGAAGAATACTAAAGTGACCAAAGAAGTTGGCCCCAGGTGCTCTTAACAGGTCTGGTCTAAGGGTGTACCTTTTTATGTGCGCGCCCATTTGGCAGAAACTGAGAAAGAGTTTTTAAGGTTTAAAAGTGTATCTACATTTAATTTAAACTTTCATAAACGTTTATTACGTTTAAATGTAAAAGGGAACAAGTTATTCCGCCAAGTGGGAAGTGTGCCTTATACGAGAGAAAAATACATTATGGTAATTGTTATATTAATTTTCCATTTTTACTTCAGAGGGGAAGCCCGCTATTTCTTCCTCCCCTCACCCTATGGTCCGGGGGCAGGAAGGATCTGGTTGGAGAACGTTAACTGCACGGGAGATGAGGGGGCCCTGGAGGACTGTCCACACTCTCCATGGGGAACGTTGGTGACGTCATGTAACCATTATGATGACGTAGGCATCGTGTGTCTTGGAGACAGGAGAGGGAGATCCCCCGCGGTGACAAGATCCCAGCCAAGACCCCCGCCACCAGCTGCATGTATGTTAGTTCATATCTATCATATACGTATAGTAAACATCAGATCATATGTAAGGTAGGCAAGGCAAGCGGAGGTATATTTCTCAGTATGGGATGACAATCTAGAGTAGCAAGTAGCAGTGAGCAAGATGGCGGCAAGGTGGTGAAAACGCGGCAGACGAGGCTCCTGAATTTTTTCAATTTACCAATGTTCCTGAGCGTATAAGGCGCATGGTTTTATGGTAAATTATTCTATAAATAGGACAGGCATTGAAGGAATACTTTTATCATGGCGTCTGGAAGGGGAAAACGAGGAAAAGAAGTGAATCTAGCCATGGATGCGACATTGGCCGATGTCATATCAGCAGTTAACCGACTGTCAATACGTGTCACTGACAGCGAGGAGAAGATGTCAAATATGCAAGCCACACTTGAGGGACTACAGTCATCTATTGATACTCTGAATGGGACAAATGTGACTACTAATACAGCCTTGGAGGGAATCAAAGAAAGGCTAACCTCCATTGATACAGTATTTGAAGGTATAGCTTCTACGATGACAGCCACAGAGGAGGCCATGTACAAACATACAGAGACGCTCCAAGCCCAAACTAGGATTTTAACAGAGCACGCTAAGAAATTCGAAAAAAACGAATTAGCTGAGATGAAAAAAATCCTACTAATTAAAGGCTTACCAGAACAAGACGATGAGAACCTTCTGGAAAAAATGGGTAAATTCTTTAGAGATATTAAAGTCAATTTTGGCATAGAATGTATCGAAAGTGTTGATCGCGAAGAAACATCATTCCAAGATGGCGGCGCCCAGGGTAAACACCGCACGGTCCGAGTGATACTTAAAAAAGGTGAAACAAAGGCAAAAATCATGAAGAATTTGAAGAACTTAAAGAATAATTTTGAATATAAGAAGGTTTCTGTTGGAGATCAGTTGAACGACAAGGAATATAAGCGTTTCAACGACTTGAGGTGCATGTATTTCCACGCCAAAGGGATGGGCTTCAGCGCCCAACTTCGCCAGAGAGCTGTCATTATACAAGGTAAATCATATGGACATCATCAACTGAACTCGTTACCTCACCCTGACCTAACAATGGAGAAAGCAACAACTGCTATAACCCCTGATGGTGTCATGTACCGTTCTCACCATAATAGACTGTCAAATTTGTACATACAAGACTTTGACATGGAAGGGGTCACATACAATTGTGCAGAACAGGCATATCAGTCCCAAAAAGCCATTCAATGTAAGGATTCTAATGCTGTCAAACGTATAATGTCTTTGTCGTGCCCTTATCAAATCATGGATGAAGGCAAGAAAATAAAAATGAGACCAGAATGGCCAAAAAATGCTGAAGCTACAATGTATAAAGTTCTGAAGGCAAAATTCTCATCCCCACAGATGACCCAGCTCCTAAAAACCCTGGATGGAAAGGAACTATATGAGGCCAGTTTTAACCCAACCTGGGGGGTACGTATGCATCTGGGGCAGGCTGACCTGTGTACTCGCGGAAACACTAAAGGAGAGAATCTACATGGCTACACACTTATGAGGGTGAGAGATGAACTCCTACAACAAGTAACTGATGAAACTGAAACTGTTAATGAGCAACACAACAACCATGACGATGAGCAACAAGATGATGAGCAACAAAGACAACAAGCAAAAGACCAAGATGGAGCGCTCCCTGAAGGTCAAGAACAAGTATAAGCTTCTTAAGGACTTACATCTTTCAGTGACAATATCTCTACCGGTCCATGAACTCAATTTACATTACATCAGGCCTATATGTTATGGATCGAATATGTTTTGTGGTGTTACTCTGGAGCCTTGAAAGTCGGCTTCTACCTCCACACAAGGAAGCATAATTGGCCTTAAGAGCCGAAAAATTATGTACGGGGGGGTATTAATAAGGTGGGAAAATCTTGGGATTTTTTTGGAATATTTGTTAATTATTGAGATGTCTGTTGAGTTTTCTGATGTTCAGCCTCAATCTTGTTATACAATAAGCATTAATTAATAATTCTATAAACTTTAGGAGAGGGTTTTCTACTGTCCACTTGAATGCCAGAAGTATAAGAAATAAGTTTACTAGCATTGGGGAAGAATTTGACAACAAAGGGATTGATATTAATATTATTTTCTGAAACTTGGTTAAATAATAGTGACGATTCTGGCTTATATTCATTTCCACACTATAATTTGTTCCGCCAAGACAGAATGAGTATCTTTAGGGGTGGGGGTCTATGTGCTTATGTAGATGATGAGATAACTTGTTCCGTTGATGTATATAAACATTTAAATAGATGCGAGCCTGATATTGAAGTACAGTGGCTACAATCAATTAAAGGATCAAATAAAAAAATGGTGATTTGTAATGTGTATAGACCCCCTAGCGGATCACTGCTTAATTTCTGTAATATTTTTAAAGCACTGTTACTTCAATTTGACCCTATAGATCAATATGACATATTTTTGATTGGAGACTTTAATGTTAATACGCTGTCAAATTCTAATGAAAAACGACAACTGTATGAGGCAATGGACCAATTCCATTTAACCCAGCTTGTCAACAAGGTAACGACTACATCTGGTACTAGATCGTGCATTGACTTAATTTTTTCAAACTGTGAATCTATTATTTCCTCAGGACCGGTCAATATTCATTTAAGTGATCACCTTCCAATACATTTTGTAAAGAAAAACTCAAGAATAAAAAGGAACTTTAGGTCTTTCCTTGGTAGATCTTATAAAAATTTGAATATGGATGAATTTCTAAACCAGGTTGTAAACCATGATTGGAGTTACTTCGATAATTGTACAGATAGCTCAAAGGCTTGGTCTACATTTGAAAATATTTTGAAGCGATACCTTGATGTTCAATGCCCTGTAAGAAGATTTAAGGTTATGGATAAAGCCAAACCATGGATGACTAATCATTTATTAGAGTTAATCAATGATAAAAATTCTATGTTGTCAGAGGCTAGAAATGCAATGAGTATTATTGTGTGGCATAGAGCTAGAGTTATTAGAAATCGGGTGAATGAAGAATTAAAAAAAGCAAGGGAAAATTATTACCGTGATCTTTCAGATTTGTATGCCAATGACTCTAAGAAATTTTGGACAACTGTAAAAGATATAATGCCTAATAGTAAAACAGGAACCAAGCAAATTAGTCTTATAGATGATGATGGAAATTCTGTAGAAATGGAAAATACTGCTGGGTTTATAAATTCATTCTTTGCAGGGATTGGGCCTAGATTAGCAGAGACCCACAATGCAGAGTTTAAATTTTTCGGTGAACGATGTATAGTTGATATGCCGGACTTCAATTTTTCAGATGATGAAATTTTAGATTGTCTAAAAGATATAGACACTTCTAAATCATCTGCACTTGATTACTTACCATCCAATATATTTAAAGCAGCAGCATTGAAGGTACCAATGAAATTTATAAAAATTATCAGATTATGTATTAATACTGGTAAGATTCCTGACGCTTGGAAAATAGCAATAGTCAC
Source organism: Acholoe squamosa (assembly GCA_949317995.1). NCBI lineage: Eukaryota > Metazoa > Annelida > Polychaeta > Phyllodocida > Polynoidae > Acholoe > Acholoe squamosa. Next base: position 16,316,711 of record OX439042.1, read on the forward strand.
CCCCCTCCCCAAGGGTGGAGACTCATTGAAGGTGACAAACTACAGACCCATTAGTGTGTTACCCCTTCCGGGAAAATCCTGGAAAGACTTATACATACGGCTATATCGTTGCACTTAGAAAGATACGAAATTTTAACACAAAATCAGGGAGGGTACCAGAAATCAAAATCCACTTTGGATACAATTTCAAAACTAGTAAATCATATTTTAAGTAACAGAAACAGGGGAAATATTACATTGGCAGCCTTTATTGACATAAAAAAGGCGTTTGATTCCGTCAATTACTTAATATTACTAAAGAAATTGGAAAATTATGGCATTAGAAATAGAAATTTGACACTTATAGAGAATTACCTTTCTAGGAGGCAACAATGTTCCATAGCCAACCATGTAAGATCTGGTACAGCAAATTTGTCTTGCGGAGTCCCTCAGGGCTCAATTTTAGGTCCTTTATTCTTTCTATTATATATAAATGACTGTATAAAACCGAACGACCGACATGAAACTTTACTATTTGCTGATGATTCTGTACTGTTTGTATCTGGAAAGGATTTTAATGCCTTATGTGATACACTTTCTAATGCTTTAAATAGTTTTCACCAGTGGACTACGATAAATAAGTTAACGATGAATGAGTCCAAGACAAAAGTCATGTTATTTGCCTCCGAGATAAAATTAAAAAAACTCCCCAAGCCCAAAATCAAGTTAAATGGCAAAACCCTGAAAAATGTTATCTCATATAAATACTTAGGTGTTATACTTGATCAAACGCTAAACTTCAATATGTACGTCTCAAGTATCATCAGAAGTGTACGATATAAATCATTCTTATTGTATAAAGTGAGAAAATGTTTGTCTATAGAGGCTAGATTAAGAATTTACAAATCTCATATTCTACCGGTAATAGATTATTGCGATATTCTCTACCATGGTGCTAAAGAAACATTAATTGGTGAACTGCAAAGGGTGCAAAACAAATGTATAAAAACTTGTTTAAATGCTCATATCCTCACTCCCACACAGTACATCCATACTCAAACTAACCTCCCTTTATTGAAAAATAGAAGGATGTATCACTCGAAAATCCAAGGTTTCAAAAGGGCAAAAAACCCTGAATTTGTAACAGACAGAGCCAGAATTACTAGATTTTCTTCAGCACCTGTATTAAAATACGACCATATTAAATTGGTTTAGTACTCTCGCAGTCCTGAAGTATTCTGTGGGCAGAGTTGGAATGCACTCCCTCCAGAAATTAGAAATATTCTTGATATAAATCACTTTAAGGCTGAGATGAAAAGGGATCTTTTGAGGCCACTTGCTTAAAACTCAAAACAAATTTGTATATTATATGAGGTAAAAATTTGGGTTTTAACTTTGGGTTCTTCTATTACTTTTTTGTTAAATTGGGCGTGGGATATCAAAGTGATTTAAATTATAAATGAAACCGCCATAACATATGATACTTGCTCAAAATATGAATGTCACTGCTATATAAATTTATAGAAATTATGATTCAAATGGTATTGCTGTCATAACAGGTTCTGAAGGCAATGCCATAACTTATCAGCCTAATTTATGTATCTCTTCCCGGGTGTATCACATCATACATATCTATTTCAACAACCTGTTATAATTGTATTATAATAAGTTAACCATATTGTTGATTACTGGACTTGACTTACAATAACGAAAATGATATTGATGTCTACCGGTGAATGATACCTCTGTGTACTTCGACAATGATGAATTGTTTGGCTGAATAAAGTTTAAATTTGTTCAAAAAAAAAAGCTACAAAGGTAGGTAGCTCGGATGTTTCTTTTTTTTTCTTACCGTAGCACTACATGTATAATGCGCGACTTATAGGCAAGGATCGCAAAAATTAGCTTGCGAGGATATTATTGCTTTAAAACTGTAGGGGTATGGTATTTACACTTTACGTTCATGTACCCGTGGGACTCAGACCTAGGTCTTCGGGTGTAGTGGGGGAGTCCGGATGGCAGGTGACAGCACCTGCCTCTGGGTTCGTATCCATTACACCAGGGGGCCTACCACTCGTCCGCCACACGTCACGTGGCCGGTCTGAGTTTCACGGGCTTTTCCCCTATATAAGGCTGGTTCTACCCCCATGTTCTTCAGTAGTGGTTTTACCCACTGCTCAACCAGGTCGTTACCCGAAAGGGTAACCGAATGCCCTAGTAGCATGTAGTCCTCTGAGGCTGTGATTGTATGTAACATCAGCTATGAAATAAAAGCTCGGTTGCCTCCCAGAAACTTTTCTCTCTCTTCGTTATGATTTAATCTAACTTAACGAGACGAACCATTACACTGGTGCCGTGACCAGTTGGTCTTCGGGTAAGCGCAGTCAGAAATGACTGAGCTGAGCCCAGTTAGGGGAAATGGCCCAAATCACGAGCTAAACTCCCCGATGGAGGATGGTGAAATCAAGTCACCACCCCAAGGAACAGAGTGGAGAAATCCACTGGAACACTACCCTGATGGGTTAGAGGATGTAAGAAAAAACTTACATGATGAACTGGATGAATTTGGGGACTCCTTATTCATGCCAGGAGGTACTTCGAAACCTGCACCTATGCATAAAAGTACTGCTCAATTTGGTAAACTGCCATTTGAAGTACCAAAACCTAGTGCAGGTATGTTTGAAACTCCATATAGTTCTCGAATTAAACATCAAAAATGTGGATTCGAAAAGAACAAAATGGACGAGCTTGAAGACATGAGAGCTGAATACGAGAAGATCCAAAAGGATCTTATTACACTGACCGGAACTCGAGACAAAATTCTGACTGAAAACAAACAGTTGATATCAGAACGTCTTGATTACGATCAAAGTTATAGACGCCAACAACGATTGTTATTGGATCAAATGGAGAAGGAAAAACAAGATTTCCAACTCCAGCACAAACAGTATCGTGATGCACTATACACGGCGGATCTGGAATACAGAGCCTCGTGTGATGAGTTGAATAGAACTAAACAGGAGTTAAATTCAACTCAATCGGCCTATGGCAAGTATCAAGAAGAGCTGATGAAAATTGAATCAGCCTTCAAAGATGCTCGGAAAACGTATCAAAAACAAACCGACGAGCATGAAAAAATCAAAGGTCAATGGATACGTGAATCCACAGATTTGGCTGCCAAACAGACAAAAATGATGGATGATTATTCCGAACTGGAAGCTAAAGCTATCCAGATGTCAAAGTATCTAGAAGATACTGGTCGTGCAGTAGGCACTCTTGAATCAGACTTCACTGTTTCAGGAATTGCCCTAAACACGACGAGTAACCAGATGAACTCTTTGAGGGGCGATGACGGGGTAACAGAGACAACTGTACCTCGTTACAAAGGAGTAAAGAGCCATCAGGTTAGATTCACGGATAATACCTTGAAACCTCTTGGTTTAGGTACAGGAAATAGTGGGGGTGACTCTGCGAGTGGAGCTAAACAAAACCACTCGGCAAGAACCTCCACCTTTGACGGCAGATGGCCACAACAGTCACCTTTAGGGGGACCAAATGGCCCATATGCCCAGTTTGGATGGAAACAGTCCCAATCAGGAACAAATCCATCCAATAGTGCCACCCGGAACATGTCCGGAGGAACAACCGGACGAACATCCGGTCGAAAATCATAGAAGGTTTGCATATGACAAATTTGGAGGTATTCCAGCCCCTACTCTTCGAATTGTAGTTTCCCCCTCTATTTTCTTGGCTCAAAGTGTCAGGCTGGATGAGATCTTTGTGTTACATATGGGTTTTGATGGTCCCATATGAATATTTTGGGCTCCAGGGGGGTAAAGTGGGCCCAAAATTGTCTGGGTGAAATTGTGTCTGGGCGAATGACATTTAGGGGCCTAAGTTACAAGCCATGTTGGTGGCTTCATTTCCTACAGAAACAATCATCATACCTCCATGAAAATCTCAGGTCCAGACTATTTTGACCTGTAGATTAAGAAAATCACATTATCATTTATGTCAGATGTGTCCTTGCTATCATAAAAGAAGCATACTTATAAGAATTATTTTTCATGATTCTGGGCACATGTCTGGGCGAATGACATGTGAGGCCCCATATGCACACTTTCTATGATTTGTGACCACCCGGGGATTCCAGTACAGCTGGGGGGCAATCCGGATGTGATCAAGTATCCGGACTCTCAGGAGGGGGTTTCAGAAGCAGACCCTCTGCCAGTGGGACTGGTTTCAATGATGGAAATCAGTCACATGGAACAGGAGGAAACACTAATTCCAATAGTGGTTCCTTTAGCTTTGGTGGAAACCCACAATCCACCAATAATCCAGGGCCAACTCCTCAAACCGGCGGATACACCTTCTCGCAGGTGCCTCCATACGGAACAGGGGGATTAGGGGGTCGAGGAGGACCACCACCCGTAGGCTTTGGAGGTACTTATGGTACGAATCCTCCAAGGAAAAAGAGACTCAGTCGCCGAGTATCTCTTTCTCCAGGGTTACAAGCGCTGCATGACTCTAATGCAGCGATTACTAACTTAGGTGTTGATTGTTACAATCAAGGTCTGGACGATACGGAGATCATGGAATGGAGTAGGGGTTTAACCCTTACTGGATCCACGAATCCGGCTCGTAGAGTAGCTAAGATACCTACCCCCTTTAATGCCAAGAATCCTTGGAAGGAGGAGTATCAAGGCTGCGCGGATGTCTTTAACTGCAATGGATGGGGCAAAGCGGAAGCTCTCCCTTATCTAGTATGCTGGTTAAAGGAAGGCGACGGGAAAGGAGCCGTGGAACAATGGAGAGATTCCCAAATTGTAGGACTCTCGGCTCATATGAAATATGATGAACTCATAGAGATTGCTTCATATTTATATGGGAATATAGTTGGAGAAGATCCTTGGCTGACGTTCACTAAAAGAACACAGAAACCTAAGGAATCCGCCAAAGTGTTCGGCTTAGAATGTCAACGACTGTTGCATAAAGCCAGACCCCAATGGAGATTAGATGATGAATGCTTCCTAGATGAAATGTTTAAACAATTCATCAAAGGATTGCGGAATCAGGAGCACAGGACAGTAGCCTGTGAAGCTTGGAAGAATGATGCCTCTCTGACAGATTTATTCCAGTCCCTAGATCATTATGATTGTAAGGCCCGTATCTTTGCCGGAAAGGTACCTCAACGGATGTCAGCAATGATAATCCCGGAAGGAATACCCGAAACCGATTCATCCGAATCAGGGGAACCTGACGAAGATGAAAACGTTGGGGCCATTGGTCAAGGGAACCCCCAGTACAACCGGAACTGGGGAAAGAAGCCGGGTTACGTCAAGGAGAAAGCGATTACCTCCAAACCTCCTGTGACTCAACCCGATACCAAACCTACTACCGGTCCGTCTTTATCAGAGGACCTGGTTAACAATTTGGTAAAGAAGATTACTGAAAATCTTAGAAGGCCTAAGCCTGATAGGAGCATAGTGACATGCTTTCGATGTCAGGAAACTGGGCATTATGCTGCCGAGTGTGAGGCAGATAAGCCAGTTTACAGAAACACTCGTTACCGGAACAATCCGAGTAAGGAGGACTCAGTGAAGAAGGAAAACTGAGAGGGGGTGTCCATGAAGGCAACCGGATTACCCCCCGAATGAGTGATTGCCATGACTGCCAGCCTATCGCCGCTTGCGGTACTGGTGAGAATCCTCTAGCGATTTCGCCCAGCAGTGAAGCTAAGGAGCCTGATCAGTTCCTTACTCATGAGGCTGGGGAGACTGATAGTACACCAGGTGTCAAGAACCGGCAGAAGAACACAGAGGGGAAACCCGATATCAGTCCAGAGGGAGCGGCCAATGAGTTGGCCAGGGTGGGGTGTGCCCAGTTCCCCCCGGGTCATCCTTGTCTCGAATTCTTGAAGGGATGTGGATTTGACCTCGGCACTAAGACGGAACTTGCTAAGTACGCAAGTAGTCCTACCTACTTGAAAGGTAGGAGGTGGTATGCAGTTGTATCTGTGAGTGGTAGATCCGCTGAGTTTCTTGTCCATACGGGTGCTAGCTACTCCTGTATTGCTAAGAGATTCTACGATCTTTTGCCTACGAATCATGAAACTTTCACAACGGAAGGAAATGCACGTACGGCCGACGGTAGCATGATACAAACATTCGGTAGAACATGTATGAGGTTCAGTCTACAGGAAGATAAGGACTTCATCCTTACTCCTACTGTGGCGAACATCGCGGATGATGGTATACTTGGTCTGGATTTTGCTGCATTATATGGAGCAAGGTTAGATTCCCAGAGGGGAATATTGGAAGTGAGAGACCCGTATCATCTCGAAGTACAATGTGTACTTAGGCAAGTAAGCAGTGTAGCCAGTGTAGCCCAGACTGTTAAGATACCACCAGGCACAGCCTGTGATGTCTTATGTCGAGCGGACAGACAGTTTTCAGGAAAAACTGGAGTTGTAGAGCCAGACATGGCAATGTTGTCAAGTATCGGATTGGAATCCGCCGACGTTCTAGTAGCTAACGCTGCTTGGACAGTGGTCCCTATATCCAATACCGGTAATAAGACTGTCTACGTACAGAAGGATACGATCCTCGGGTCGGTTGTCCTCTCTGAATTGGTAGAAGACTGTAAACATGTTTCGACACCCGGAGTCCCTTCCTCACCCGAAAGGTGTCCGGAACTAGATACTCTAGTAGCCGAAAGCCATGTAGAAAATGATGAACAACGTGAAGCTCTAACTGACTTGTTATACAAGTATCGTAAAGCTTTTGCAGCACCAAGTGAAAAATTGGGGCGTACCGATAAGGTACTGCATACGATTGACACTGGTGAGAATGAACCTTTTAAGATTCCTTATAGAAGACTCCCACTAGCCAAAAAAAGGGTAGCTGAGGAGGAGATAGCTAAAATGCTTGAACAGGATGTAATAATTCCATCAACCAGTCCTTGGTCTAGCCCCGTGTGCATGGTGACTAAGAAAGATGGTACCATCCGTTTTTGCATAGATTACCGGAAATTGAATGGTATGACCAAGAAGAATTCATATCCCTTACCACGGATTGACGAGACTATAGACTCCCTTGGAGGTAAGCAATGGTATTGCTCTCTAGACTTACAATCCGGGTACTGGCAAGTGGGTATGCATCTGAAAGACATGGAGAAGACGGCCTTTTCCAGTCATGTTGGGTTATTCCAATATAATGTGATGCCGTTTGGACTGTGCAATGCACCGGCGACATTTGAAGCCATGATGGAAACTTTATTAAGTGACCTATTATGGAAGAAATGTCTCGTCTATCTAGATGATGTGATTGTCTTTGGGAAGACATATGAGGAATGCTTGGAAAATTTAGGTATGGTTCTGGAAAGGATCATAACTAATGGTTTGAAGCTGAAGCCCAAGAAATGCGATCTTTTTAAAAGATCTATTAATTACTTGGGGCGAATAATCTCGAATGAAGGGATTAAAGCTGATCCGGAGAAACTGGATGCCGTGTCAAATTGGCAAGCACCCACGAATGCGAAAGAAGTTAGATCCTTCCTCAGATTCTGTTCCTATTACCGGGACTTTATCCCAGGATATTCAAGGGTTGCCTTTCCTATCCAGAGTTTGTCCCAGTTTGTGGGGGAGTGATTTCACTCTACGGACTGATCACTCTTCCCTCAGATGGTTATTGAACTTCAAAGATGCAGAGGGGATGATAGGTCGCTGGTTGGCGCACCTATCCGAATTCGGTCTAAATCACAGCCAGATTGAACACCGAGCCGAGGCAAAGCATTTGAATGCAGATGCTTTGTCTAGAATCCCAGTGAGGAAATGTGCAAATGCTGAGTGCACTGATTGTGGAGCACACAATGCTGTGTTGGCAGGGGTTCGAGTTCCTTTCGAAACCCATCCGGAACATGTCTTGAATTGGTCCTTGGAGACCATCCAACAGTTCCAGGAGTCTGATGCAGTCACATCACGTTTGATTAAGTTCCTTAATCAGGGTATCTGTCCTCCAAGACCCGAAGTGTCATTGGAGAACAGAGAGATGAGACGATTCTTAGCTCAATGGGCTGAGCTGGAAGTCCGGGATGGTATTCTGTTTCGATGGAAGAACCATTCTAATAGGAAGAAAACCTTGCAAGTTGTCATACCTAGTGCTATGCGACGAGATATTATGTATTTCTGTCATGGGCATAGAACTAGTGGACACTTTGGAAAGAAATGGTCTCTAGAACGTCTAACCAGACGATACTATTGGCCCGGCATGAGTACAGATCTCACTCGATGGGTAGAGACCTGTCCCGAGTGCTGTAAGAACAAACCAGGACCCGGGTTAGGCAAACTGCCATTATCCCAGGAACTGTTTGGTGTAAGGTTTGCTAGAATAGCTGTTGACATTATTAGTGGGATTCCCCCCACTCCTAGTGGCAACACGTGTATGATGGTCGTGTCTGATTATTATACCAAGTACACCCCAGTGTTTCCTTTACCGGATCATAAGGCTGTTACTTGTGCTATGGCCTTTGTAAAAGGGTGGGTGTTGCACCTAGGTGTCCCACTCATGTTACACAGTGACCAGGGCAGAGAATTTGAGTCTAGTCTGTGGCAGGAGATGTGTAATTGTCTGGCAATCTGCAAGACAAGAACTAATCCCTATAGGCCACAGAGTGATGGACAGGTAGAGAGATTCAATAGGACTTTGATCCAAGTATTGAAGTCTCTAGTAAATGAGCAGATGGATGATTGGGATGAACAATGTGAATTCGTGGTACATGCTTATAATGGCACTGTACACTCGAGCACAAACTGTTCTCCTAATCTCCTCGTTTTTGGAGAGGATTTGATTATGCCAGCAGACTTAGTGTTTGGCGTAATAAGAATGAATCCGGAAACCCCTTGCCAGGTGATGTTTGTAGAATCCCTACGGGATAATTTCAAACAAGCCTATGAGAGGGTTAGAAACGAGTTGCAGAAAACTGCGCGTTGGCAGAAAGTTGGCTATGACACAGGTCTAAAAGCTAGATTTTTTAATCTAGGGGATAGAGTACTGCGTCTGCACCAACCTCTGGCCAACCTGAAATTAGTCAGCAATTGGGATGGACCTTTCACTATAACTCAGGTTATTAGTGATTGCACAGTGATTATTAAATCACAGCTTGGTAAATGTTACAAATCAAATGTAGCGAGACTACGCCCATGGAGAGGGAGGGATACCTCCACCGAAATGTACGGTGATGGTCTATTGGAAGTAATGGAACAGAGTCGTGTTAAGCAACTCGAAGTGGTACCGACCCGAAAGCGAGGACCCGGGCGGCCACGGAAGGTTGCAGACCCGAAGAGGGTGGTGCCCCCTGTCGTAACATCCGGAAAACAGGGGAAGATACAAAAAGTCTCGGGAGGCACAGGTAAAAATAAGAGGAAAGGTCCTTCTAAGGCTAAGAAGACCTTGGAAAAGGCTCTTATGGATACCAGGTCAATAAAAGAGGCCTCAAAACCTCTTAGACACAGTCCAAGGTTGCTAAAGACTGCCGTAACCTAGCCTGTTAACACGAGTGTGTTGTCCTGTACTGTGTACTGTTATATGTTGTAACCTAGTTCAATGTATATTTGAGCCGGTCATGAGTTTCTGGAAAAGGTCCTATGACAATGTACCCATGGTTTTGGATGGATAATCCAGTGGATATGCCTATGCTATCCATAAACTCCATAATACCTAGCGAGTTGTCATGGTTGAACCCTGAGTACGGACAGACGACCGATCGGGTATTGTATTGTTTTTATGTAAGGGCGCGTGACCTAATTAAGGGCACGCGGGAAAGTTGTTGACCCATTTTAGAATGGTCACGTGAGGCGCCGGTTTGATCATGCGCAGCGATTCAAGTTCGAGTATCCCGCCATATTGTCTTATTCCTGCGAAGGAAGAAGACATGGCCGAGGGTGGTCTTACTCTTGTTGGAGTTTGATAGCCCGTGACAGCCGTGTTTCGAGGTGTGCCCTCGTTAAAAGGCTCCCGCCTTTCACTGGGTAAGCAGTCCTTACTGCTTATCCGGTGGATTGGGATATTTAATCCCCGAACAGCCACTTCTGTCGATGGCAGAAGAGGCCGTCCGCCTTGGCGGTGGTGCCGGTGCTAGCACCCCGCCGGAGTATGGAAGTGGTTCTCCCAAGAGTCCCACTTATACATACGACGATCAGCAATACGATGCTGATTGCGAACAGATGGATCAACAAATGAATGTTGATCAGTACTTCTCTGGAGTAGACGATAGCGACGTAGAATCGTTCTATGACGCGTCCGACAACTCCAGACAAGTTAGTCCTGAACGCCGAGGTGTTCAACAACAAATTGATGTAGGTGAGCCTTATGTAGCCCCTCCATCCGAAGGTTTGAGTGGAGGGCCGGCAGGAGTCCAGTCTTATGACAGGGTTCTGATGCCACCTCCCCCTCAATTGCCGCCTTGTCTGGGTGGGAGTACCTCGTCCGGTACTTTGGGACCTGCTTCTCCGGTTGACAGGCCAATGTACCTAGAGCTGCCCCTACCAGACAGTCCCGAATGGCATGATGTAGCCGGTCCCTATGACGGACGGATGTTAGCTATTTCTGAGGAAATGCTGATACCCACCTGTTATGGGACGCCCAGAGAGGTTGACGAGCGTGTCGTCAACGCAATCTGGGAATGTGCTCATCCGCAATGGGCTAATACCTTTCCGGAAGCCTGGCTGATGGATTACCATCAGATGGCCAAAGGACTGGTAGTCCACTTATGGTTTCGTAAAGCCGTTTGGGACGCAGAAATGGCTTTCCAAAGGAATACCTCCTATAGGCCTTCCTACGTGTCTGACAAAACGGGTTACACCGGTGTCAAGGCAGATGAGGTCTCTAGATACATAGATAGAGACCAGATCCTAATGTTAGGTACAGCGGATGAGTATGAAGCAGCAGGTAACGCTGTTGTGGATTACTGTCCAGGGGGCCCCATTATGTCTCAAACCATTGAGGTGGAGGAGGCCCGTATTGGTGTGTCTCCACTAGACAGACTCGGGGTGATTCAGGACCTCGTAGTGCGTCTATTGGAGAGGCAGTATGCACTGGCGCATCCGGAGCTAGTACCCGGACCCGCACCCGTGCAGGTAACAGCCAAGATGGCCGATCGGATGGACCGTCTCATGTCTCCTGCTGTAACTCCTACCTTGGGAGACGCAGCAGTAGTACCTGAGAAGGTTCCATCTGGTGCAGATGATTCCCCTACGACTGCTCAGTCTACTGCTACGAAGACTGAGGTGGTAGGGAAAGCAGCTGGTGGAAAGGGTAAAGGAACCCCCACCAAAGGTAAGGGTAAAGGAAAACGGTCAGGAACCGAACCCTCTACCAGCACGAGTGTGGCCGACAGTACCCGAACCCGTCGGGTGTCCCCACGCTCGGCCAATAAGAAGGGAGCTAAGGCTTTGGATGTCTCCGGCAACGAGACGGATGCATCCGAGCCCGGCACTTCTACTAACGGCAGATCCCGCAGGCGGAATAAGAAGAAGGTTAACCAACGCAAACCTGAACCTATCGAGGTAGACGTTCAAGCTGAAACTCCAGAAGCTGAACCGGCTGTCCCAACCGTAAAAGTTGAGCTCGGTGTGCCAATCATCAAGCTACACGACGTAATGGCCGATTTGAGTGGAGACGCTCAAGATGCCGCAGCCCAGGTTCTCGCGGGTCAATAACCCGTTGTGCAACCTGTGGATGTACCATCCGACCCGGAGGGAGAGGAGCCGGTTGACCCAGTTGTGGATGCCACTCCGACTGACGAGCAAGAGGCTGCTATCTGGGCAAACGCCAATAGCAACTTTGCTGACTTTATTCCTCTACACAGGGGACACCTGAAGGGGAGTAAATCCGTATGGAGACTGCCCCCTCGGATCACCTGTGAGAGGCGTGAAGATATGGAGGAGTGGCTTCGCAAGAAGCTCTCCGATAGAAAACCGGCCAATATGTACTGGATCTATTGGGAATTCGTTAAGAATTCACCCAATGGTCTGTACAATTACGACCAGAAGGGCAAGCTAAAGTTTGCTCTGGATGAGTACTACGGGGAGGATCGTAAGGATTGTCCCTTTCAACGTTGTACTCAAAGTGAAGGTGAGGTTGAATTCTTCATCGAGAAAGATGAGTTCCTTCGTCATCTCGTGGAGGTTCACATGCACCAGAGGCCTGAATATGTCTGTGACAGGGAGGTTGGCAAGAAATGTGCTAAATGCACAGGATGTGTCACCCCCCGACGCGGAGACATGGTCCGGCACTATGTGACTTCGCATGGAGAGGGCCTGGAGGCAGCCATAGATAGAGTGATGAAAATTCACTCTGAACTCTATGGTAACCTTAAGGGCCTCAATGCCGAGAAGCTGGCTTCCCTCACACCGAGTACGAAGCAGTTTGCGCCTACGGTTCCTGGTACTAACCAGAAACTAAAGGCTCGGTTTGCCCAGACTCCCGGGTTCAGCAAACTAGAGTATGCTCAGGAGGAGTACGATCTGTTGAACGAATGGAGGAGCAACAAGGCCCGCCGCCGTGGTGGGGCTTATGTAACTCCATCCGGAGAACAGATCCGAAGCCGCAGGGATTACCGTCAGGGACCCTCCGCGGCAGATAGGAAGAGACAGGTGTCCGAATCTCCAAGCCGAGCCAGGTCACCACTGGAGGCGCTGGAGAGACAGACGAATGGGGGAAGGAAGAAGCCACATCTTCCGTCTCCTACTGGAACTCCTTCCCATTATGGACGAGCACCAACCCCACAAGGTGCACAGAACCCGACATTCTTTGGTGTCAGTGGACCGGGTGGTCAGTCCTCCCGGAAACACGCACCTTTGAATGTCAAAGACCCAAAGCAGTACCCTGCTATGGGCCCACCCGGACCAGAGATGCAAATCTTTGATCAGTACGGGAGGGTCAAGCAGGAACTGCCGACAGTAGGAGGTCAAGCTCCCCGACCAACAATGAGTGCTGTGGTGAGACAACGTCCACCCGCGCCATTGTTGACTGTCACAGACCTTAGAAGGGAATTGTCGCGGTTGCCCCTGGCTCAGCGACTACCAAATCAAGGCCCTCCTACGACCACCGCTAGTGTGGCTACTACTGCGGTTGCTTCTTCGCATACGCGTGTAGCTGTCACTGCGAGTGGGTCTGGAGCACAGCCGAAGCCTCAGGGTCAGGTACCCCCACCTGGTGCTGTGGTTCATCGGCCTAAGGTGATCCAGACAGTGGAGACCTTCTTCAAGAAGGAGGACAAATTGTCTTGCAATATTCAGAGCAAGCAATTTGAGACGTTACAGCACCATCTGGAAAACCTCCATCTGGATATGTACCGTCGGACCATGTCGAGCACTCTCCAGTGCATTGACGCGATCCAGAAGTCAGAGATCAACCGGATCTCTACTCAGATAAAGGCGGATGTTGCCAAGGATAAGCAGGAGGCTGCTAATCTGCGGCAGGAAGCCTTATCCGAGAAGGAAACAGCTTCTCAGATGCTCGACCTAGAACGAGCAACGAACATGAAGAACCAGCAAAAGTTCTTCAAGGTTTTTGGAGTTATCATGGATAACTGGGACGGCACACCTGGGCATGCTTTGAGCCTGTTCGAATCATGCCAAAAGGTGAAACTAACACCTGCTGTCCCCGCATTGGCACCTACGGATGGAGCTGGTGTGGACTCTCCCGTTCAGCCACAGGCTCAACAACAGGGTCCAAACCAGCCACCCGAGGAGAACATGGAACAGTGAAAACTGTTGCATGAAGATTGGACATAATTGTGTGTCCCGAGGTGCTATTACCTATGTATTGTTGGATAGGAAACCTTTTTTTTTATCCAACCCGTATTGATTCGGGTACCAAGCTGTACCCTAATCCGGAAACTGAAAACAGAAGGAGAAAAACAAGTCACTCTGGAGGAGGAGTACGAATGCTGCAAACATCATAATTGTACCGTGCTATAACATAATGACTGTGCCTAGTATGAAATCATGGACATTTTTACGCTAATATGGACTCTTGAACTACAAACCGGATCTACTACTACACCACTACTATTTGTGAGCTAGCACTTCAGGCATCAGGGTTTAGCTACTCCCATAAAGTCCATCAACAGTCTACAACTGGATCTACTATTACCTCCAGTTAGCTAGCACTACAGGCATCAGGGTTTAGCTACGCCCATAAAGTCCATCAACAGTCTACAACTGGATCTACTATTACCTCCAGTTAGCTAGCACTACAGCCATCAGGGTTTAGCTACACCCACCAACAAATTCTTCTATAGCACTTCAGGCATCAGGGTTCAGCTCGCCCATACCAAGACATCAGCAGCATCCGACTCCTGTTACATCCTCCAACCATAAACAAGTAACTTTGTTGATAATATTATATTGTATGTAAAATTGTATTTATAACTATAAAATATCTTTTGTAAAGATATATTATTATATAAAGGTACTTACCTATAAATATACTGGATCTGCGAATCCTAAAAGTTATTTAATGTAATCCTAGACCTATAACTGTCTATATAGGTCATTCCTGGTCTCAATATATTAAGAGACTATACTTCTTCTGTAATTTGTAAATATAAAACACTAAGGTATAAATTGAGCTGCGTCTCAAAAGTATAATCCTTTATTTTCATAACATAGAGAAGGTCCAAGGGATCTCTCTAAAATCAATATTATATTAATCAGGTTCAATACCTTATTGTGTTCATATAGTATCAGATTAATTGTTCATATCTGATCGTTAATATTCAATTCACTTTATAAGTGAACAGAGTTGTTAATTTAAAAAGTCGAAAATTTTTTTCCGGGTTTAATAACTGTAATACGATCATTATTTACAACCACCGGTCCTTTTCAGGACCCTACTGTTGTCAAAATGTTAATATAAATCTGTGATATTTATATATTTATCATTTGTGGTTGTTATAGCTACTGGTGGAAATGAAATGAACGATACTCGATGCTATTATTGTATAATTTTTCAGAAATAGGATAGTCTCATACTATAGCCTATTTCACATCGAGCAAGTGTAATTAATACCCCTTTTTAGTATTGTAAACAATCACTTACTAGGTAATTAATACACTGCGGTTTAATTACCCCCAAGTTATTGTCTAAGGGGGGCAGTGTAGGGGTATGGTATTTACACTTTACGTTCATGTACCCGTGGGACTCAGACCTAGGTCTTCAGGTGTAGTGGGGGAGTCTGGATGGCAGGTGGCAGCACCTGCCTCTGGGTTCGTATCCATTACACCAGGAGGCCTACCACTCGTCCGCCTCACGTCACGTGGCCGGTCTGAGTTTCGCGGGCTTTTCCCCTATATAAGGCTGGTTCTACCCCCATGTTCTTCAGTAGTGGTTTTTACCCACTGCTCAACCAGGTCGTTACCCGAAAGGGTAACCGAATGCCCTAGTAGCATGTAGTCCTCTGAGGCTGTGATCGTATGTAACATAAGCTATGAAATAAAAGCTCGGTTGCCTACCCGGAAACTTTTCTCTCTCTTCTTTATGATTTAATCTAACTTAACGAGACGAACCATTACAAAACAATAATGAAGTGCTCAAAATTTAGTCCCTTTTAAACACTGCAAAAGAAATATTAATACAGTGCATATTATTGCATTGACGTTAAAATAGTCAAAGCGGATTAAAAGAATATGAGGTATTTATAGACGATTCAATATAGGCAAACTGAGAATATTCCTTACAAATCTTTAAATACCTCTGCCCCAGGTATCAATGAGTCGATACGTCTGTCCGGTGGTTTGACGTCACGGGAGGGACGCGTGGAGCTAACGTACAGGGGACGCTGGGGTACTGTGTGTGACGACGCATGGGATGAACGCGCTGCAGCCGTAGTATGCCAAATGCTGGGGTATGAACCAGGGTAGGTATAATCATGGGGGTTGAGGCAATAACACACGCAAAAGACCCAGGTGTATTTGTCTTGAAATCCAGAGCAAAAAGCAATTGCTATGGGGCCTAGGCAATTGCAGTTTTCTAACATAAAAATTACCCTTTTAACCCATAAAAACGTTTTTAAAAGAAGGGTTAAAAAACAACTTTTTGGGAGTTCACTAAAAGGTCAATTTTGGTGTTTTTCAAATGTTTGCAAAACTAACAAACCGGAGAATTTTTTTTTTTTTTCATTAAGACCTGTTCTTGCAAGTGTGTAAACATGTTTCCATGGTAAAATAAATCTCTGATTTCACCTCTTTACAGTTCTGCTTCAAGGGCTTTAACGTCACCAGTGCCCTTTAGTCGAGGGCGTACAGAGCGGATCTGGCTTGATGATGTGATATGTGGACTAGGAGGGGAGAGGTGTCTCTCTCAGTGTGGGAGTCTGGGCTGGGGAAACCATGACTGTACCCACTATGAGGATGCTGGGGTTATCTGTCTGGGGGAATTAGTTCTGGATCCTCCAACTACTTCCCCGCCGCCAACTACAACCACGCCTCTGACAACTACCACAACACCCTCAACATCAACATCAGCTACATTATCTACAACTGCATCCACACCTACACCTAGAACTACTACAGCTACAACAACAAAACCACCCCCACCAACAACAACAAGCAGATCTCCAACAACAAGAACAACAACAACAACTACCACCCCTTCTCCCCCAAAAGAAAGGAGGTTCCCTACAATTCTCAGAAGAACAAAAATAAGGTCCACCACAAAGATCTTTAGATCAACACCAGAGGAAATACTCATCCCTTCAACCACAAGAAGGACAACCTCAAGTTCTACAACTACACCATATTTCCACGTACCTACTTCCACCACTTCTACAACCACTACAAGGATTGCTATTCCTACCACAATCAGAAGACGTCCAAGCCCTACCACTGAGTCCAGCACATCCATTTATCCTACTACCCAAAGCCAGACTGCCGCCAGCACTTTGGATCTATCCGGGACCACCACTGCCTTTGGAACCTTCTCCAGTACCACATGTCAGTAGGGTTTTATCTAAATTTCATGCTTCAACCCACAGTTTTTTTTCAATTTTATTACCAAATGCGAATTTCCAAGCGTGACCCTGTACTCTCTAAGGAAAAAAGAGAGGGTATATCCCCGAATGCTTTTCTCAATTTTGAATCAAAAGAAGGGTCATGTACACACATGTATCCCCTGGTCCTTTGCTCAATTTTGGACCAAAAGAGCCAAATAAACCCTCAACCACAGACAAAAAGGAGGGGACCCCATCTGAATCCGTCACTACCTCATGTATCTTTGTGAAGGGTTGAGAAACTCCACCTTTGTTAAATAACCCCCTCTTTAACAACCAATATGCTACTTCCGACATTTCAAGTCAATGTCTAAGTATGTTAATTCAAACCTTCTTATTTCATTTCAGCCCCAGATGGCCAGGGTGGAGAAATGTCAATGGGTGGAGTGACGGCAGGAGTATTGCTGGCTGGGCTCATGCTGGGAGCTCTCCTCTATGGTATCCTCATCATTAGACGACAATAGCACTAGGGGATCTAGTTATTGAATGTGACCGCTCAATGTATTCAAATTGGACGTGATAACTAGGGTAGATCAACTTAAAGATGTCCACATACCTTGAGACATCTACCCCACAAAATAGCCATAAATAGGCTGAACTACCTAAATCAATACAGCTAAATTATTGATGAACATTTAATCAACAGCTGGTAATGTTGATGCAACAACAAAACTCTGACAAATGGCGATTTTGTTGGCTGAACGTCTCAAGGTATGTGGACGCCTTTTGGTTAATCTAGCCTAATGGACTTGTGTATTATGAGGACATCCGCACAAGAATAAGATTGATAATTGTATATTTGTAGTCAATATATTACTTAATCTTCTAGGAGGCTGATGTAGGAGTGCATCGTGCCCACCCAGTGAACAGCAAACGTTTACAGAACGTTCATGAACGTCATTTTAAAGCTAGAAAGTGAACGTTAGGTTTTGATGTTTTCCAACATAAATGAAATGTTCAGCAAACATTTACTAATGTCCATAAATGCTTTAAAACAAAGGTTCATATATAATGTTTTATAACATCAAACAAACATTTAACAAACGCTTGTTAACATCAACAGTGATTTAGAATGTGAACATTCATTCCAAACATTTTAAAATGTAATAAAAACATTCAACAAACATTTATAGAATGTTTTCTAACATTTTTGTACGTTTTTGTTATACATATCTTCCACACAAGGTGGCAGGCCAATCAATGGGGAGATTTTCACTGTTGGTTCTATAATCTAAAGTTGCTTTAAATGTACACATTATCATATTTTTGTTTACTTCATGTATCCTTGTATCAAAACTTTAATTCCAAGTCGTGCTCGATAGAATATGACTGGTATTATCATATATAAATGAGTACACCATATTCAATGTACCTGTATGTCAGTGTAACAAACCCATAGGGTCTCCTTGCATGGTGCATTAATGTAGGAATGTAATATATAATGATTAGACTTGAAATAGTTGGCTTCAGGGGGTAATAAAAGCATGAGCCCATGAAGCCGACAAGTTCAAGTCTGATCATTACATATTGCGTTTATAACATGGTTTCAACCATTAATTCTAAGTATTTACCCTTAAAATTGATAGAATCCATTGTTTTCTGTTGCGAGTCGACGAGACGGCCTTCCGCCATCTTGGTTTCATGCTAAGGTATAGTTAAGCTGGCGACCTGGTGCAACTCCCATTCTCATAGGCCTACTACCGCGAATACGTTGAGACAGAGCTATGCCAGTCTATAGCCTAATCCATTCTTTATACATCAGATGGAGGCACCTGTAGTATTGATAGAATGGTGAAGATGCATGGCCAGTCGCCCGCTTCAAATCTTTATGATTTTTATGTTAAATTCAGCCATAATATCAAGGACTCACCTACCTGTGGCCATCTTAGCTCAAGTAGGATGATGTCAGCACTCCTACCTAGGGTATATTGGAAGTCTATGCTAGCAGACACAACCAAATATGTTTCCACCTGCCACACTTGCCTCATAGCAAAAAGGCAAATACACTCACATAAAACACCAATGACGGTGAGAGATTACATGGCTTCACCAATGAAGTTCCTGAATCTCGATGCAGTGGGACCACTTCCCACAACTGCCAGGGGAAACAAACATATACAAGTCTGCATAGATTATGCTACCAGGTATGCAACAGCTTGGGCTACTACTGACTTAAAAGCTGAAACAACAGCAGCAGAGTTCTACAAGAATATAGATTGTCATCATGGAACACCAGCCACTCTTCAAACAGACAATGGAACGTGTTATACAGGTGCAAAGTTCACAAAGTTAACTAAACACCTCAAGATCAAGCATAAATTCTCCTCACCGTACAGGCCTCAAAGCAATGGCCTCGTAGAGAGATTCAATGCTAGCATCGGCACGGCGCTCAGAGCATTCTGCTCAAAGCATCAAAACAATTGGGACTCATTCATTAAACCCATAACCTTTGCATTAAACAACACCGAATCCTAAACCACAGGATTCACCCCTTTCTTCCTACTCCATTGGAGAAACCCAGCCACCCAAATGGACTTAGGGCTGGGAATACAGGAAGACATATCTATGTAGCTAACATGATAACAAATCAAGATACCTCTAGGAGGAAAGCTATACAAAGGATCGCCAAGCTACAAAAGGAAAGGAAGGATAGATATGATAAGAAACTTACACCACAGGAAATCAGTCACTGACATGGTGTACCTCAACATACCAAGAATCCTGACCAACACAGAGTGTAAAAAGCTTCAACCCCTTTTTATGGGACCATATGTTGTAGTAGATAGACCTAGTTTGACAAGTGCCAAACTCAAAAACTTGGACACCAATCTACTGGTGGCCAGACCTGTACACATAGACTGAAAAAGATTGTAGCTGTCAGGAACAATGAATTTGCACACAGGCTTATTCCACATGAAGCCAAATACTACAACAAAATTGTAAGAAACTAAAATAATATCACCCTTACAAGAGAAACCACAGGTATAGGCCCTATTAAGCCTAGGCCTGCACACCACATGTTAGGAAAAACATCTAAATTTGGTGCAGTTTCAAGAAATTAGAAACATATTGAGATACCTAAAGAACATAAGATTTTCAAAATTTATTACAAAATTCTTTTCAACCACATATAAGCATGTGTGACTGAAATTGGATTAATTATATATATATATAAAGCCATCACATTTGTAGAAATATCAGTAGGTTATAAACACTGAAAGGTCAAAGACTGGGACCCTCCAAGTAAAGCAGACATAAAGTCTAAGAAGAGTAAGGGTAACACAATAGAGTGTCTAAAGCCTAATCCCCACATGAAAGAGCACGCTATGCCAACATAGCAGTCTATAGAGATCAATTGACCTTGTAAGCTACCCTCAGACAACTGTCTAGACGGTCATGAATGGCTGTCTTGGATGACAGGAGGAGCTAATTACCAGTACACAGAGTACACAATAAACCCCCACAGTAGCAAACACTGGAGATTAGGAAGGTGTCCAGACAGTTTTCTCGATACGGAGGTATTAAGCGGGTTGGTAAAACCTGCCAGGTTAGACTTGAGCGATTGGTCTCAAGTTCTAACTTGTAGGCGCCAGCTCAGACCTAGGATCCCAGCTAGTGCTTCTGGTATTTTGGAAACCCCTAAGGCTCAAAGTCCAATCCAACGGACAGAGATTCCTATGAGGGGTGAAGTGGATGGGGCGGTCCGACCAAGTCACGTGGCCCCATTGATGACATCGTTGGATCATGAGAGCGACGATGATAGGGATGGAGAAGATCCAAAAGGATCTGCTGGCACCAAGAGAGATAGAACCCGAGAGACTTTACCGAGAAGCGCGGAAATGTATTCTCTGGGACTATCCTTATACGAAGGCTTATCTGACTCCGTGTTCAATCCGGGGGGCAGCCGTAAGTCAAGGTATGGACGTCGGATAGGCCCCAGGTATAAGACAACCGCGGCTTATTTAAAAGCCAAAGAACAGGTAGAGCAACAAGCTAAGAGACAGCATGAACAATTCATAGCTGCTCAGAAGAAAATAGAAGACGAGACAAAAGAACGAATTGGAAAGCTTCGTTCTGTCGAACAGGAGGCGATTTTAAAGGAATCAGACCTCAAGTATCGTTTGTCGTCTCTAGCCCATCGGTTGGAGCTGAAAGAGAAGGATGAGAAGGAAAGAGAGAGTAAATTGGCCGACCTAGAAAGAGAGGAAGCCAATAGGCGAAGGGCGATTGACAAGGCTAGAGCCGAGGAAGTCGCTGAGGCTCAGGATGTGAGTAAATTGCAGTCTGAGTTGCATGCTATGGAGGAGAAGTTGAAACGACTTCAACTCCTTAAGGCGGAGACAGAAGCTAAGTTAATCTCGGAGCAAGACGAGATCCGTAAAGAGACCACTGAGTACCAAAGGTCTCAGAAAGAAAAAGGTGAAAAGTATCGTCTATTGAAAGACACTTTGAAGAAGGAGGCACTAGCTGCCCAAGAAGAACGAAACCGAGCTGTAGCGGACAATGAGAAGATCCGATCAGAGATCTTATCAGAGAACGCGCAGTTAAGAGAAGAACAAAGGAACTTGACCACAGATGTGGCAACAATAAATAAGTCCGCTATGCAAAGTTACTTGCAGGAACAGGAGCATGCGAACGCACCGCCAAGGAGTAAGGACCAACATCCAGACTCTACTTTTGTCAAACAAGGAGACCCCGTCTCCTGTTCGACTCCTAAGCATCCGACAGGGGCGTACATCCCGTTTGTAAATCACAACGCCTCTCGAAATGTTGATCAAGGGGGTGTCTACGTCAGAACCCAAGATCAGAATGGCCGGACCAGTAGAGTTCGCATCAGTGAAGTTCCGATAGTCCATAATTTGGACCCGGACTACATACCAAGAGACTGTTCCGACACTAGTGCCAAAACAAGCGGATTCCACATACACGTGGATTAAACAGATAATGTTGGGCTGGATGCAGGTAATCCTGGCAACCAGCAAAATCCTCAAAGTGGCAGCAGCCAGCAAGGACAGGCTGGCCACGCGTCTAATGACAGTGGTCAAGGCAGGTCAGCCAATACGAACGGGCATGGGGGTGATGGTGCTTCGGGTACCAACCCCAATACAGGGAGTGGAGGTTATACGAGTACCAATGGTTCGCAATGGACGTATACCCAACCACCACCACCACCGCCGAACAACAGCAATTTCGGCGGTTTGGGAGGCAATCGAACCTTGAATGAAACCAAGCCGATTGAATGGAGCAAACAACAATGCAGTAGATTGATGTATGCCCACAATTCAGCCCGAAGGGTTGCCGTCATTCCCAAGGAATACGACGGTACTCGGCCATGGAAAGAATGGTTTGAAGATTTCATCGACGTGATGAATTTTTAATGGATGGACCCCATACGAGGCCAAGCCACATCTAGTTAGATGTTTGAAAGGTGGTCCGGGACGCATGGCCGTCGAGCAATGGCGAACCTGGTATGGTCTCGCCGGGAGTTTTGAGCAGCTCGTTGAGTCTGCTAGTGGACTGTTATGTAATATGGTCAAAGAGGATCAAATGGTTCGTTTTAAGAAACGTATCCAAAACCCACAGAAGCTTTCAGGGCATACGGTATGGAACTTCATGCCCTGTTAAGTAAGGCCAGACCCGGGACAGAGAACCAGGACTGGTATATGGACGACTTGATAACTCAATTCATCAAGGGTCTAAGGGACCGAGACGAGCAGATTGCTGCAAGAGACGCCTGGAAAGAGGGGACTACCTTGCACGGCATATTCAATGGAATAGATATGGCCGTGAAGAAACGTACTATGCTGGCCGGAGACATCCCGAACACGTCGGGACCCACTCCGGTAGCGTCTGTAAGTCAACGATCCGAGGTAGATAACACCTCGGACGACTTTGAATTGATAGACATTGAGCAGGAGGATGGTACCTTTTGCTCAATGCAGCTAAGAAAAAACACTTCTGGTAGGAAATACATTCCGAGGAAGGTTTTCAACAAGCAAAAAGATGCTAAAACGCCATCCAAAGCCAGGGACGAAGCTAAAGCTAACAGCAAAGCTTATAAGCCCACTGATAGCGCTGAGGGGTCAATCTCCGGATATGACCAAAATGATGGAAGAAATGTGTAAGAAGATAACAGATGCACTACAAGCCAGTCGGTCGAGACCCAGAGTGGATCGCCGAACGGTTAAGTGTTTTAGGTGCCAAAAGATGGGGCACTATTCCTCTGAATGTACCGCTACAAAGCCGGTAATGGCGGCTTATTATGAAGCCGAACCCGAAAGCGAGGAAAGCCAGAATGACACGGAAGCTCCCGACGTAGGGGGAAATTAGTGGGGGTTGTATCCACGGCATTGGGTATAACCCCAGCAGGAAACGAATGCCAAAAGGCTACCGGGGGTAATCCGGTGGAAGATTTTGAATCAAATTTACCTGGAGGTCAGGTGACTGTGGGTGCGCACCTCAGCACTCCGACCGGGGCCAGGGACCCTAGTGTTAATTTGTACGGCGAGAATTCTGAGGCGAGTGGCCGCACTAGGGGAGAGGAAGGATGGATCAAAGAGTTGATTCGAGTGTGTGGGACACGCCTTACCCCAAGTCATTCGTGTCTGGAATTTTTGAGAGGACTCGGATTGAATCTTGGTGATTCGGGAGACTTTCAACAGTTTACCAGTAACCCATCCCTGCTGGGAGGGAGACGGTGGTATGTACCCATATCTGTGGAAGGCCGGGTGGGAGAATTCTTAGTGGATACTGGAGCTAGCCATTCCTGTGTGTCCAAAAGATTCTTCGATTGGGTGGCCAGCAGTCATGAGAACCTCAAAACGGGGGTAAATGCTTGCACGGCCGATGGAAGCAGTATGGGGACTTTTTGGTAGGACGTTTATGCCTATCCGAATAGGAGGCTAAGAATTCGTTCTTTCGCCAACTATTGCAGAGGTTAGCGATGACGGAATCCTCGGATTGGACTTTGCAAGCTTATACGGGGCCGTGTTGGACCCACGGGATGGTATGATGAGTATCCACAACCCGTATGGCTTGCATGTACAGTGTGTGTTAAGACAGGTGTCTTCAGTAGCTTCGGTTATGCATAAAGTGAAAATCCCTCCGGGTACCACTTGTGATGTCCTTTGTGGCGGATCAATGGCCCAGAAGGGTGAGACGGGAGTCTTTGAACCCGATACTGTATACTTATCGAGTATCAGGTTAGATTCAGTGGATACATTGGTGGCAAATGCAGCATGGTCTGTATTACCCATGACTAACCGAACCGGCTCAGTGATTTACTTAAAACGTGGCGACAGTGTTGCGGAGATGAGTTCGGTAGAACACTTCGCCAAGGCCAGGTTTAATAAACCATTGAACCCTGTTAGTAAGCATCCATTCCAGAAACTGATTGATAAATCAGATTTACAGAATACGGAGGACAAACGACACCTAGGAGACCTCCTGCGAAGGTACGAGAGTGCTTTCGGTAGGGAAGGAGGACCCATAGGTAAAACCGATAAGGTGTTGCACTCCATAGATGTGGGCAAAGAGAGACCTTTCAAGATCCTGTATCGTAGACTTCCTCTTAAGAAGAAGTTAATATGCGAACAAGAAATACAAAAGCAACTGGAACTGGGGGTAATCGTGCCTAGCTCGAGCCCTTGGTCCAGTCCCGTTTGTATGACTACCAAGAAAGACGGTACAATCCGTTTCTGTGTTGATTACCGGAAATTAAACGGTATGACAAAGAAGAACTCGTATCCCCTACCAAGGATAGACGAGACATTAGATAGCTTGGGTGGGAACCAATGGTTCTGCACCCTGGATTTACAATCCGGGTATTGGCAAATACCGATGCATCCCGATGACATAGAGAAAACTGCTTTCTCTAGCCATATGGGACTATTCGAGTATAATGTCTTGCCCTTCGGATTGTGTAATGCCCCAGCTACGTTCGAGGCCATGATGGAATCCCTACTCAGTGACCTGCTGTGGAAGAAGTGTTTGGTTTACCTGGACGACGTTGTCATATTCAGCAAGTCGTTTAAGGAATGCCACGCGAACCTGCAGCTGGTACTGGATCGGATTCTATCCAACGGTCTAAAACTCAAACCTAAGAAATGTAACCTGTTCAAGAAAACAATTACATACTTGGGAAGGATCATAACCCCTAGCGGGGTGAGTGCAGATCCGGAGAAGCTGGAGGCAGTTGAAAATTGGGAAAGGCCCACGAGTGCTAAGGAGGTTAGATCATTTCTAGGATTTTGTTCCTATTACCGTGATTTTATACCGAATTACTCCCGTGTAAGCTTTCCCATGCAATGCTTAGCTCACTGGACCCCGGGTAGGGCTCAGGAGCCATTCCCATGGACCAGCAAGCAGGAAGAATCTTTTAGTAAAATAAAAGATTTGTTTAGGAATACACCGGTATTGAAATATCCTACTCCCGAAGGGCATTTCATACTAGACACCGATGCGAGCAACGATGCTATAGGGGCAGCCCTCTCTCAGGTCCAAAATAGGGTCGAAGTCCCATTAGCATTTGCTAGCAACATGTTAAGCAAGACCCAGCGTAACTATTGTACCCATGAAAGAGAACTTCTCGCAGTAGTGGTGTATAAGAAGAAGTTTAAGCACTTCCTGTGGGGAACTGACTTCACTTTACAGACCGACCATTTGTCCCTAAGGTGGCTTCTTAATTTTAAGGACGCTGAAGGGATGATTGGGAGATGGTTAGCTCATTTATCCGAGTTCGGATTGGAGCACAAGCAGATTGAGCACCGACCGGGTGCGAAGCATATTAATGCGGATGGCTTATCGAGGCGACCTGTCCGAAAGTGCCAGAATGTCACTTGTGAAGACTGCGGGGCCCACAATGCTGTGGTCGTAGGGTTGGTGGATACCACCCCCCATATCCCCTGGGAGGAGGCTGTATATAGCTATCTCGATTGGTCCCCGGAGACCATCAAGAAGTTCCAACAGTCGGATCCCACCACTGCGCACATAATGGAATACTTGCGGAAAGGTATTGAGCCATGAGGCCGATTTTATCTCTGGAAGACAGAGAGATGAGGCGATTGATAGCTCAATGGACCGAGCTGGAGATCCGAGATGGTATACTGTGCAGGTGGAAGACCTCTTCCACCGGCAGTAAGCTATTACAAATAGTGATTCCCACCTCTATGAGAAGGGATATCATGTACTATTGTCATGGCCACCTAACGAGCGGCCATTTTGGAAAGAAAAGATCCATAGAGCGTCTGCAGAGACGATACTACTGGCCCCGTATGAGAAGTGACCTACTTCGGTGGATCGCAACTTGCCCGGATTGTTGTAAAAACAAGCCAGGACCAGGCCTAGGCAAGCTAACCTTGTCCCAGGAATTGTTTGGTGTCTGATTTGCTCGAGTAGCAATCAACATCATCAGCGGATTTAAAACGACGCCTAGAGAGAACACCTGTATGATGGTCGTCACAGACTACTATACAAAGTACACTCGGGTGTTTCCAAACCACAAAGCCGCTACATGTGCCGAAGCATTTGTAAAAGGCTGGGTGCTACATTTGGGTGTGCCCCTCATGATGCACAGTGACCACGGAAGAGAGTTTGAGTCAGAGTTATGGCAGGAAATGTGCCATTACTTAGCAATATGTAAGACCCGAACCAACCCATACCGATCACAATCGGATGGTCAAGTGGAAAGGTTCAATAGGACTTTGATACAAGTACTAAAACCCCTGGTTAATACCCACGAGGACAATTGGGATGAACAGTGCGAGTTTGTAGTACACGCCTACAACAACACTGTCCATTCATCTACTAATTGCACTCCAACCCTCTTGGTGTTCGGCAAGCATAATTATGCCCGCCGACTTAGTGTACGGAGTGGTTGGGATAGACCCGGAGGCGCCCTGCACTGTGTTGTTTTGTGGAGTCGTTACGGGACAGATTCAAGCATGCATATGAGGCGGTTCGTAAAGAACTGCTATGACACCAATGCAAAAAGAATACCCTTTAATGTAGGGGACAAGGTACTAACGTATTATGAGCCACTCGAACGTTTGAAGCTCGTAACGCCTTGGGAGGGTCCATTTAAGGTTGTGCGCATCATCTCCGAGTCTACGGTGATGGTGGAAGACTGCCAGACTGGTAGAAGGTGGAAGACGAATGTAGGAAAGCTTCGGCCCTGGAAGGGATGCGATGCAGCGGAGAGGGAGTTCGGATACCAACCCCCTAGGCCAACTTTAAGTAAGCCTAGCGTAGCGGTACCCGAGAAACGCCCTAGAGGTCGGCCTAGGAAGCACCCGGAGGCGAAGGTAGCTTCTAAAAAGAAGACGACGGCCAGGAAACGGCCTAATCGTAAGAAATGGAAAAATGTCTCGCTGAGTGAAGGCATTACATATGGGAAGGGTCTTGCCGTGGCTAGGCGCGACCCGGAGAAGGCCGTATGTAGAGCCGGGAAGAATAAAATGCTAACCCAAGGCGTTAGAGGCAGTCCTCGGTTGAGGTCCGCCATTACCTAACTCAGTACACAACGAGTTTCTGCGTGTTGTCCGCCATAGGCGAATAACATACGTATCTCGGCTGGGGGTGTCGAACGCGTGTTCCTTGGGTAGCCGTATCCCGTGAGCGTTGGATGGATTAACCGGTACATTCGCTTTATAGCGCCCCACTGTGATGGCACAGGGGACGATTGACGCTGCGCGTCAAACTGCCAACGTTGAGTTGGACGAAGGCAAGGACCCGACGGTCTCGTCTCGGGTAGAGGAGACCATGGAGTCCTCTAATGCTGGCCTCAGATGAGAACCAGAAGTGGAAGAAGCGGCCCAGACTCTCTCTGCCATGTCGACTGAGGTCGCAGACAGGGAGCGGATGCCTCCTCCACCGAATTCGGGTCCAGTATCCTCAGCGTCGGCTCCAGCGAACCCGTCTTGTCTGCCGGGAATAGATGTCATGGACATTCCGCTGTATCCTCCGGGATTCAGGACCCGCACTCAGCGTCTCGCCCATGTGGATGAGGACGAGGGTGTGGTGTATACAAGCTGGGGGACGTACATCCCCATGCATCCTTCCATGTTTGGATGCGGTCCCTTAGCGGAAGTGCCCGGCCAACCCGAGAATATCCCAGATGATTTCAAGACTCTAGTGATCGTGTACGGACGAGTTAGCTGAGAATATGCCGGTGTCATGGCTCCACAACTACAGACAGTTGGCGGGGGCTATGGTGCTAGACGAGAACTTCGCTCGAGCTGTACTTCTGTCCGAAGGGATCACCCGGAAGGCAAGTCAGCTCAGAGAATCTGAGTCTGAAATGGATACAGACTCCACCGTCACACAGTCGTCGGTGGAATCCGGACGGTCCAAGAAATTGAGCCGTAAGCCTACGCAGAAGGGGCCACTGACCGAGTCTGATCTCGAGAAGGAGGACCTTCGGATAGCCATCGAGAGGTCTAAGTCCGAGAAGTAGCCAGGAAGAGGGACAAGGGCGACCCGAAGGCCGCAGCCTCCAAACCCACTACAGCCACAGTAACCACCCCGGTTACTGCAGCGCCCACTGTTACCACCAGCGGGACGGCCCCCACCACCTCGGTTGTGGCTTCGACTGGGACTACTACCACCAGCCGAGCCCAACCTAGAGGAGCGGGCATCTACATGAGCAGCGACTCGGGAAGCGAAAGCGACCCGGAGCTGCCCGCGTCAGCCAAATCTGATTTGGAGTCCATGATGACATGGGAAGAAATGACCACGGATGTCCCCAAGGACGAAAATCAGAAATGGATGTGGAAGAATGCAGCTGAGGGATTTAAAGACTGCGTCCCCCGCTGTTTTTCGGATTGTGCATACGACACGATCCACTACATGTGCCTGGGCGCCATCAATAAGGATGGTGACAGCGACGATGAGGAGTGGATGAAGTCTGGTCCTCACGACACGCCAGTTGGTAAATTTTACCTGATTTGGATTGATCAGCTCAAGTCCAAATTGGGTACTCTTTACCATTATGAGTCCAGGACCAAGGTTCAATGGGCTATGACTCAATGGGGACCGAGCGGCAACAGCCGTAAGTGCCCATTCGAGTCCTGTCAGCTCTCACACACCAGCGAGAAGATATTTGAGACGAAGCCTCGCTTCGCCAGGCATATAGTGGAGCACCATATGCACCACAAGCCATTGATACGGTGTGTCCCTGGAGACCACCCAGGCAAGTTGTGTGATGGCACCTTCGTGACGAACCAGCGCCGGGACCTGGCTCTGCATCTGCAGAAAGCCCACGGTACCGGTCTGGAAAAGACACGAAAGCGTGCTGTAAAATGCTTCAACGAGCTCCTGGCGAAGTGGGCTACGTTGAGTGTAAAGGACGTTAAGGAGCAGGCGTTTGAACCCGAGTTCTGCGCCTGGAGGAGTGGCAACCTTGTCACCTATTTTGCTTGAACCCCTCCAGTACAAAATTTGGGATGCCCACCGAGGTGCACCTGAAGGTTAAGAAGTGGCGGGGCGACGACAAACGAGAGAAAGGAGAACAGTCTCGTTCGAAGGGAACCAATGGAGGTTCGGCTCCGGCCGCAGGTACCTCCAAACGGACCCGCGCGGACCAATCCATAAGCCTGTCGGGCACCAGGAATCAGCCCAGACCAGCTAATCCAGCTGATCGTCGCCAGTCGGGACAACAGGTCTCGGCTCTGGATATGCCTGGCGACCAGACCCATCGGGTGGTTAGCCAGGTAACACCACCACCACCTCCACAGCACCCTCAGAGTGAAGCCACTGGTAGTCAGGATGACTGGAGCACCTTCTTCGGTGCCCCATCCGGCCACAGTGCATGGTGGGCCGGAGAGGGTTCCTCCAGTAAGCAGCGCCCGACTTATAGCGAGTACTCGGCCATGGGACCCGCGGGACCCGAATCACAAGTCCTGACCTCCTTGGGCCGAGCTAAGCCTCGGGGTAGAGGCCGCGGTGGAGTTGAATCCACCCGAACGCCCCCTGGCTATGGCCGAGGCCGAAGAGGCACCACAATTGAGGGTCCCGAGGTCCCTTCTGCAGGCGCTTCGCCTGTTACTGCGCAGCCTCCTGCACCAGCAACAGCTACCACCCCATCCGCGGGCCCTCGGGTCCCCGTCATGGGACTGATAGCCAGCACTCTGTCAGGTCTTCAGGATCCGGATACGTTCGTCGATCATAGAGACGTGCATACCATCGAGATTAAGAATAACCTGATGGCTGAGTGGCAGTCTTTCCATCGCCAGAAGTCAATTGACTACTGGCGAACAATGACTGAAGCCACCTTCAATCTGGTATATGAAATCCAGAAGAGGGAGGAGGATAAAATTAAGGAGCAGGAGATTAAATGGGTCCAGGAGGCCTATAAATCCTGCTGAGAGAAACAGAGGGAAGCCGAGAAGCTTAAGGAGTTCCACGCTGCTGAGAACTTGAAGTACATCCATAGGTACAAGGAGGCAGTTCTTCCTCTGCTTCAGCAAGCACTTGGATGACTGGGACGGCTCCGCGTCGTCTCTAGTCATCCCTTCGGGTGCCGAAGCCGATGCAGCGGTGGACATTCCCTCCAAGGGCATGGGTGCTCTGAGTCTACTCAGTGACCCGAGCACTGAAGCCCTTAAGCTACTTGCTACAAGCAGCAGCAGCTCGGCTCTTGTATCTAACCCGGAGCCAGGTGAGAAGATGGACACTGAAGACGAGTCCGAGGACTTGTAAGTGTCCATCTGCTGGCTCAAACTCACCAGTACCCGAGAGTACAGGCATACGTTATGCCAGAAGATTAATTTCTTAAAGGACTATTCGGATCAGACGGACTGGAATGACAAACTGCAGCCAAAGATGGACGCCACCCGAAACATCTATGGATTACTACACAAACCCGGGGCTCCATCTTCCCATCCTCACCAGGGCACAACACACAGCAACGTGGCTTGCCACCACTCGTTTGTCGCCGTATGGAGCTGCAGAAACCAGTCATTCCAGGTTCGCCAGAAGTTTAGTATTATTGTAAGGGTGATCCTGCTACCCTGGTACATAGAATATAGAGAGAGACTGGAAGGGTAGCTCTGGGTGCTGTGCACTACGGGCCTGTCTTATCTTCGTTATCTGGGTCAACCTCTCCCCAAACTGCTACCTGACTTCCGGTTTTGATATCACTGGTAGAGTCCTCATAGGGCTAAATGTTAGGGTGCACAAAATAGTATTTTTCTTTGGAAATATATAATCAAACATTTAGAAAACTTCTATGGTGTTTCCTAGAGTTCTGTATGAACAGTATATTTTCAAGGCATTTAGGCATTTACTAATTGCCTGGTAGATTCAGAGAATTATTTATCAAAGGGATGTCATCTATGTGACCTACCTTCCATGCCTACTTCAATAGATCCATGTGAACATCTAGAGTAATGGAAATTGTAAGTAAATATGTATTCCTTTACTATATGAACAATAACCCTATTGGCACGGGTAAATAATCTCCTCTGCTCCATATACATGGTCATGGCAAAAGCCTCCTTTATTTGATAAATGTTTTAAAAATATCATTCATCAGAGTGAAACTGTATCTCTCTTCTGCTTACTACACAACAACTGACTGATGCTTTTGCCACAGCCAATTGAAATAGGTGAAAGCACATTGATACATGTAGTTGTAGGTCAGCCTCCACACCTGTAGGTGTGAAGACTCCACACCTGGAGGTGTGAAGACTCCACACCTGGAGGTGTGAAGACTCCACACCTGGAGGTGTGATGAGTGATGTCCCATGCTAATTTGCACAGGTCTTTGAAGTTAACATCTAAGCCACATCTCTGTGAGGTAGGCTCTGTTACCAAAAATATGAGGACTACCTGTAGTCCTGTCCACTACTAAAATCCCAACAGCCAGAGGCAAAAAATAAAAATGTTATTTTGCCATTAAATGTCACATTTTGACAATCAAATCTAAAATATTGTCAAATACACTGGAAGAAAATGTATGTAGTTTGCACGTGAAGATGGACATTTTCTTCTTTTTTTTTGCATGATTTTCTTTATATTTATACACAGTATCCCTACATGCCTTTTGATTACTCACCTAACATTTAGATCTTTTTGATCTATTATTTCCAGAGCAAATCAATACTTTGTTCACCCTCACAAATCAAGCCAATGGGGTCTCTACTGTTAATGCAAAAAACCGGAAGTCAAGTAGCAGTTTGGGGAGGACTTGACCTAGATAACAAACATATTGACCTAGAAACGGAAGCACGCACTTATATATATACTCTCTGCCTGGTAGGACACCTCTTAAATTCATATTTTATTATGTAACTTATTTTTCTATAAAACTATATTTTTGTATAAACTAAACTTTAAAAAAAAAATCTTTTTCGGGTTACCTTACCTCTCGGGTTACTGTTACTTCATATTGTATATAATACTACAACATGTAATCTCTATATATAACTTAATATATTTAAACACATCATAACTATAATAACTTCGTAACATTGTTACCTATACCACCATAGGTTGATGGTGCATAAGGCACCACCTCCTATTTATGTTATTATTTAGTTACTTCGGATTATATGCGACGATGCCTAGTACTATGTACATATTATTTATAATGCCCCTTTAATGTCATATATTCTATATAACATTGTTATATTAGACTTACCTGTGTATATATTGTTATATAGCTTTAACAATGGGTAACTTTTAACACCTACCCTAGGTAAAGTCTAGGGGGGTAGGTGTAGGGGCCGGCATCTTTGTATATATATTAGTGTGCCTCATCCGAGAGACGTGCTCGTGTGGTACTCGTTCCTTCTGTGCTGACCAGGTGTTGCTTCGCGATACCTATTTGGTACAAGAGGGGGCAGCACCATGCCTCGGGTCCAGCTTCTACTAAGAAGCCGGATGATCCGCAGAAGGGGACTGGACATGGTCCAGTCCAGACGTGTGTTTTGATCTCATAAATAAAGGCCTACCTGAGCCGTGGGAAGTCTGGGGCTTTGCCCAACCCGAACTACTCGTGTTGTGTTGGTATCTCTAGTGATAAGAGAGCCAAAGAGCCACCCAACATATAAGTCGAAACGAACCGTTACAGTATACATACTCCTCAAACTATACAGACTAGGAGGGACTGTAGCCTACCTGCCTACAGCCAAAGCATTCAGATAGTCACCGAGCTGCCTCTACACAAATTGCTCCCAGATAAGAATCCTACCAAATTTATCCCTACAGATTACACCCACACCCCTTTCCTCACAATTCAGGAAACCCACACCCTGATAATTGCTATATTATTCACCCTGACCATCTACTCTGCCTACAGAATAATGAAGTACCTTAAGAAATTTGCACAGACACACTGTGGTAAGAAAAATGTGGCCAAGAGCACAAATCCCACAAAGGGCCAAAGTGGCCCCCCGGCGCAAAGTTGAGCCTAGAAAGTACCGGCAATGGTACATGCCAACAATAACATCGCCATGGCCGCAGATCTCCCGGTAGTTCCTAATGAGATAATCAAGATGTAGGACTTGGATGACCTCCAACCTGGACCTGGCCAAACTGCCCACAACCATCACCTCAGAGACGGGCAGGTCAAAAAGTGCTTGATGATGAGCCTTGGTGTACTAGGTAAGAACCACAGTGAAGCACTGATACCCAAAACCAGCCACTCCCTCCTTTTATGGACCCACCCACCACCCTGAACTGTCCACTGACACCAGGCTGGGCATTGCCCCAGCCACATGTCAAAATCTGGCACCTAACACCTTAAGGTGCCACCACTGCATGAGCACATCAAGGCGAGATTAGACATCTCACACCTGACACACACACCTTCACTGTCAATGAAATTATCTAAGTATTGAAAATTGATTTAGAAGAAAAAATACACAGCCACTTGTTGATGTATAATATGAAAATCTATGGTATTCTCACAAATTCTTGATGATTAATGAGCGCATACATGCGCAAATTGTACTAAGTGCTTTAGAAATTGTACAAATCTAAAGTAATATACATGAATGCAAGGTAGATAACTAAGACAGTATTGTACCACACTAGCACTTGTATACTATACCAAGGTTTACTTAAAGCAACACACTTTAGGTAACCAAGAATTGTTGAAAATGAAATGTGTGAAATATAGAAATGTATAAGAAAAATCTTATACACAAAAGAAAAAGAATATATTCAAAATGACTCGCGAAAAATGTTGAAATGTAAAGTAATTACTTAAGATACTCACCAAAGAATCTTTTTCAGGGACATGTACTCAAGAAGCATACCGGGGGTATTCTCCTTAAATGCTAGGGAAAAGTCAATTAAAGCAGCGGCCCACTGTCGAAATTGCCAATTAGTACACCCATATAGCAAAATTACAGAGTAACTCAGAAACAAACAAGTCTATTACATAAAGTACTCCGTTTTTCCGGCCTTCGGAAAAATTTGTCAAAGAAAAATCCCAAAAATTGTATTTCGTGTACCAAAATTGTACATTTGTACTCAATTACACGAGAAATTGTATGTTTGCACACTAAATCGTACATTTGTACTCAATTGCACACTAAATTGTATGTTTGTACACTAAATGGCACATTTGTACTCAATTACATGAGAAATTGTATGTTTGCACACTAAATCGTACATTTGTACTTAATTGCACACTAAATTGTATGTTTGTACACTAAATAGCACATTTGTACTCAATTACATGAGAAATTGTATGTTTGCACACTAAATTGTACATTTGTACTCAATTACATGCGAAATTGTATGTTTGCACACTAAATGACTACTATATGTTCAAAGGAACGGGGAAGATATGGGGGTATATTTCCCCCACTAGAGGGACCTCCCCACCACCTGAGTCAGGTGGTTCTGTGCTGCCACACCAGGTGGCACTGCACTGAGACTGAACAAAGGGACTGAGTCATGGACGCCATGGACATTTGGTCATAAAATTTTTACATAAGGAATAAGGCAACATCAAAGCCATGTTGAAAGTCAAGCATACTTAAGTCTGTTTTGCATCCAAACCAGAAAGTTGCACAATTTATGGTCAAATAACTAGAATTAAGGAAATGTATTTTTACCCAAAAGAAAGAAAAAAAAAAGAAAAAAAAGGATGTTATACATACTGACAAAGCTCTACCACAAAAATTGTATTTGAAGCACTCCCTATTACTTCAAATCCTCTTACATACGGTATGTAATTACAAATAAGGTAAAAATATATTGTACATTCCCTCTGCGAAATGACGGAGTTTCGCCTCTCCTTTGGGGGAGGGGGAGTATTCTATGACGTACCATTTTATTATTCTAATAACCTTAACATATGATTGTATTAATGCATGAAAATATCAGGCTTTAATACAATGAATGTCCATATGAGCAGTCATGCTCCACTGAACACCAGCTATATCAAATATACATAAGTTATAAAACCAAAGGAACCGACCTCATGGTCCACTGCACAATATGATTATTTAATGGTCAAGGCATACCGACCTAATGGTTCACTGAGCACAAACAATAGTGTATATAATGTTCTAAAGTCAATGCAGCCGACTGTCACGGGTGTCTGAGCACCAAGACTGAACAATAGGTTACATAAGTAACGACGACATAAACTTCCGGTTGCTCTAGCGCCGCTCCAGAGCAACCCAGGTCAAATATGAAAGCAGTTATGTAACCGCCATAATAATAAGACGGTCAAAATGAGCCCAAGATCAAGGTCCAACTCCCATTATTAGGGAGTTATGTAACCGGGACTGTTTTGATCTCTGAGTGCACCACAGGCAAAACGGCGCAAGTTATGCGCCCGGAAAGCAGAGAGTGGAAACCTGACATATTCAACTCTGCGCATGCGCAATATGGGGGTTGTAGACGCAGAAACGACCGAGTTATGAGGGTCTGAACATGCTAAACTGGCCGAGACAATGGGGGACGCGGCGGCGTCTATGGGGGTCCTTTGTGCGCCCACTAAGTTCTGAATAACTCCCCACTAACAACCAGAGACTGGGGCTGATTCTACTGGCTCCAGTCAGTCTGAGTGGCCAAGCCAGGAAGGGGTACTTATACCCCTGGTGGGCACCTCTAGAAATCAGAATCTCCAGAACCACCACTGAAGTAATATCTCCAGTCCAGCTCTCCTGCTACCTGCTATAGCTCTGCACTATGCTGGGTTAGACTATGCCAGACAGGCATAGGACTACACCCCTCTAGTGGCGAGAGGCTATCTTCTACCAGTCAACTACCAGAGGGTAAAGTTACACAGTTATATTATCCCTCTAAGCAGCAGGTCAGGAGCTAGGTGTTGGAACCCACCTAGGACCATACTGGACAGTGTATTATTATTATTATTATTATTATTATTATTATTATTATTATTATTATTATTATTATTATTATTATTATTATTATTATTACTATTACTCAGGTGCAGTGGAACATTACTTTATACTTTTAACCAATTGTATAATTACTGTGTGTGGAAATTACCTGTACATTAACATTTGTATTACTGATACATAACATGTTCTGCCTAAGCTGAATAAACCAGTGATAACTGGAATAGCACTAATAAGAGCTTGATATTCTTACTCTCAATATACCACTCGTCATATGATATTTCTCATATGACAACTTGATCATGCACAATTACTAGTATGACATGTGTATCTGAACGGGACTATAGCTAATCTAAGGATATTACCCACTGGGGATGCAGCCAATCAGAGGCCTCCATTTGGTCATGTGACTGTGGACCCCCATGGTGCACGTCATTTGCACAATAGGCCATGCCCCCTTAGCCAATCAGAGCCCTCCATTTGGTCACGTGACCCCTCATTTACACAATAGGCCATGCCCCTTTATGCTAAAGAGACCTCATTTTCATAATAGACCATGTTCCCTTGATCACGTGACTTAGGCCCCCCTGTGGAGTGATTTCCAAATGGAGGTCTCTGATTGGCTAATGGTCTAGGTCAGGGTCTAGGTCACGTGACCCGGTTATGTAAATGGGGGTTGTCCAACCATGTGACCTCCCTTGTTTTTAAACAACATGTGATCTAGCCAAGTGACTTAACCACATGGTTTCTATAATAGACCATAACCCCTTGATCACGTGGTGTAGTCACATGACCACTTGTTTGTAAACAAGGGCTGGGGTTAATTATGCATAAAAAGTCTGAGTTTTTCTTGAGAAGAAATATTTAAGTGTTGGTAAATTTTTACTATTGTATATCTTTTTTCAATGAGAGGACAAAATAAAAAAAAAAGGCAAGCTAAAAGCTTGCCAAAAAAATATTTTGTTGCCTTTAGTTTGTTTTAAGACAAGCTAAAAGCTTGCCCAAAAGAAAAAAAAAATTTGCGGCCTTTAGTTTGTTTTAAAGCAAGCTAAAAGCTTGCCAAAAATATAAAATTTGCGGCCTTTAGTTTGTTTTAAGGCAAGCTAAAAGCTTGCCCCCCCCAAAAAAAATTGCAGCCTTTATTTTGTTTTTAAGGCAAGCTAAAAGCTTGCCCAAAAAAGAAAAAAATATATAGATTATTTTAATAAGAGAACCCACCCCTCAAAAAAGGGTGGGTTTACTGATATTAAAATTTTTTTGGGAATTTTATAAAAAAAATTATATAGCAAATAAAACACATCACTATTATGCAAATGAAGATTAACCGTTTATTCAATTAGAAACCTGACTACCACCAGCATGTAGTTACATGAAGATATTTATCACAGTTTCTAACACCTGTGATTTTACC
Source organism: Acholoe squamosa (assembly GCA_949317995.1). Classification (NCBI taxonomy): domain Eukaryota; kingdom Metazoa; phylum Annelida; class Polychaeta; order Phyllodocida; family Polynoidae; genus Acholoe; species Acholoe squamosa. Next base: position 16,354,475 of record OX439042.1, read on the forward strand.
GAGATAAAGAACACATGACTTATATATGGGGATTTGGTACTAAAGAGTAGTACTAAACTGCTAAAAACATACCTGTACGTGACACTAGAGCATACAGCTAATAATAAAGACAAATGCTGGTGGATAAGCGACGTGGTGCACACCCATATATGATCATGTGACCAAATTGAGACCTCTAATTGAGTATACAGGGCTACTAAACTACTAAAAATCATATTTTGTATGTGACACTAGACCATACAGCTAACATAAAGACATATGATGGTAGATGAGCGTTGCGATACATCCCCATGTATGGTCATGTGACCACGACCTTAACCTGGACCCCCATGGTGAGCTCCTTATTGTGGAAAATAGACCACACCCTCTTAGCCAATTAGAGGTTTTCCATTTGGTCCCGTGACCTGAACCTTTTTACATGAGGTAGTCAGATATTGGACAGGAATATGATAGAACCTACTTCCTGACTGTTTTTGGTTGGAGTTTGACTTTTAAAAGAGTTCTGTGGTCAACTCTGTACCCTTTAAACTGGTAGCACCATCCTCTTCTGTATTTTACAGTGGTCCTTTTTTTTGTTGCAAATTATTTTACCGAAGAAAGTGTTTTCATTACCTCATAACAGTATAAGAAGTAATCACTTAAATCGTCATCACCAGCATGGTTTTCTCCAACGTGAGGGTGATAATGTTCAACATCAGCAGCAGCAGCAGCACTATCATCAGCAGGAGTAGCACCACCTTCATCAGCAGGAGCAGCAGTAGGAGCAGCAGCAGCAACAGCAGCAGAAGCAGCAGTAGGAGCAGCAGCAGCAACAGCAGCAGAAGCAGCAGCAAAAGCAGCAGCAGAAGCACTAGCAGCAGCAGCACCAGTAGCAGTAGCAGCAGCAGTAACACCTTCAACAGCATCAGCAGCAGCAGCAGCATCAGTAGCAGCAGCAGTAGTAGGGAAATCAGGGACTACACCACGTGGGTTGTAAGTAAAAGCAGCTGCGGTAGCATCTTGAGCAGTAGGAAAAGGTTCTGAATTGTTGAGCCTTTTCGTATTCCTTAAAAACTGTATCTTAGTAGATTTTTTACTCATGGTGAGGGTTGAAGAGGGAGTGTGAGTGAATGAAGTTTTCTTTCTCCCTTATATACTTCTCTGGAGATAATCCTCTTTGTAGTTTAAATAGATGAAAGGTGTCTTTTGGTTTTAAGCCACCTACTAACAATGGAAGGGGTAAAAAATTAAGGAATCTTATAATACCTGACCGACCGTACCTTCCTTACACCTGTAAACCGTATTAAGATAATTATCACAGCTTCTAACTTTTTGTAAGCCTACCAATACAGCTATCACAATACGTTTCCACCTGTTTCTTATCAACAGATCTAAAGATAAGACGCTACACAGAATGCGAGCGATCACCCATAATCCGACTAAATATTTGAATAGATGAAAGCAGGCTTTTAACATCTCTTACAATAGAGATGTATCTCCCTTTAAAATACACCTGTCACACCATCTTTCCTTCATGTTTTACTTTAATTCTCATAATTATAATTAGTTACATTGTTTTACACCTGTAAGTCACATTAAGATATTTATCACAGTTTTTAACAGCTTTAATTCCACCAAGATTCCTATTTTTAGCTGGATACTCCCCATAGAACCATTAGATCGATAAGTGTGGTTGGTCCCAGAGGAAAAAGATAAAAGACTTAAAAGGTTCTGATCTCATAGTTACTGAGATCCTCCTTTGGTAGGGAGTCTGTCCTTTTATTCTTAACCGTAGTGAATAATCCCATCAAACACTTTGACTTCTCTCTTACAAGATTATATTCCCCTTTGTTGTTAACCACCCCTGTAGTTTTTTGTAAATAGTCTTTGAGCGCCTTAATCTCCTAACGTTCCATAATCCTGTTTTCCCACCTGATACCTTTATCCCAAAAAGCATTTTTCCTTTTCATGTTGATTGATCCAGGGGTGGAAGGATCCAGGTGAAAACACGATTAGATCATTCTCTCGACTATATAAAGAGCCCTGATTTTTTTTGGAAGGGCAGATCACGTCTGCTGTCTCCTTTGACAGCATCAGCGGTAACAGGGGCAGCAAAAGCAGGAACATGAGCAGCGGTAGGAGCATGTACAGCGACCAAACTGAGTGCAGCGACAGCACTAGTAGGAGTATGTACAACAGTAGCAGCAGCAGCAGCAGTAAGTACAACAGGAGTAACAGTAGTAGCTAGTAGTAAGACAAGCAGAACTAGCATAGAAGGAGCGGTAGTAGCAGCAGCAGTAGCAGTAGAATCAGACGCAGTAGATGATCGTAGTAGAAGTAGTACTAGTAGGGGTACCAGAAAAAATACCAGTATTACCCCCTGTAAGGTACTTGGAGAACTACTACCACCCTTAACTATAGATTTCAACGACCACCCAGACAACCAATACATGACTGTGGTATGGATATAATAAACAGAAATTTGCCACAAAAATATGGAAAGGTAGAATAGCTCATTTAGAATGTTGTTCCCTTCCATATCACAGATTTGATTTTCATTGAGACGACAGACTATTGATAGGTACCCCTACCCCACTAGAGTGTGAATGCACCACCCCCTCGATACCACAATTTACTTTTGATTTACAAATGGGAATCCTCTATAGGATCCATGAAGGGTGTGCCTCCGCAAGAGACAGTGTAGACCTCCCCAAGATACACTCCATTTATCGCACTAACCGGTACTTGTAAAACCATCACCTTCTCCAGAAAGGTGGAATCAAATATATCCTCATTGATGACTGTATCTGGTCATTTCAAACGTGTAAAAATGATAAAAGTAAAGTCTACAACGTTTAACACTGTTTGAAACAAAAATAACATCATATATATGTAAAGTTCGATCTGATTTATACCCAAAAATGATTAATTACCATCAAAGCTCTTTACTACACCAATAGCGCCTCCATCTGGCAGCAAACAGCGGTACTACTGCTCATAGTACTGTATGTAGGAAATGGGTGGTTCTGTAGAGAACCTATATGATCCTTGGTACATTATTGTCCAACCCAAAAAGAACAGGTCACTACTTCTATAAATATAGTGTGTGTATAAGTTCCTGGGTGCAGATCGAATTTAATCCCACTATATCCAACACTTAAATGTACTGTTACGGTATGATATAAATGCAACACAAACAGCATGATGCGCTAAATGATACATCAGGCACACCATGGAATAGTTGCTTAGCTTTGGTTAAAAAGGGCGGTTCTGTAAAGAACCTCTGACAGCGTCTTCCCTGTGACAGGGTTTGCCTCAGTATCACAATTACTGAGACAGTTGGACCAGTGTGCCAAAAAAGTCTAACCTGTGAAAAACAGGTAGTTATAGCAGCAGTAAGTACTAGTGTCACTGTAGAAAAACAATGTCTGGCTTATTGGTAGCCCCATTGCTATGGATGGTGCACCAGCCGCCCAAGCAGCGCCCACGCTTACATCATCCTCACTCAATACTACTTTTGACATTTACCAAAAAGGTGTCGACCAATACCCATCTCGTTTATAGTCTACCTGAAGTTTTCAGCGAGAGAAATTGATATAGTACACCATCGATATCGATCCAATTTACATCAATGAATGCGTGTATGGTGAGCAAACAGTCCAACCGAGTTCCTAGTAACATCACCTAGTGAGAAGTCTAGGAACTAATTGTTACCTTTGGTTTAATTGGGGCGTTGGACCCCAGTAGGTATAGTACTGAGGTCAACGCTGTCTGTTGTGGGGTCACAACGTTACAACTGAATTGGTTGAGAGATAGCAGCGACCCCCTTTATGAACAGGGCCACTACTATGAATCGGTCAAGGCTGCACATTCAGGTACCCACCATCTCTCTTGGTGCAATGAGAGGGTGGGGTGTGTTTTTGGACATATGGTCACAGTCTGGCTGCATGGTACCTGTAATAGATATAGTGTCATTGAAATGGTAGTGTAAACAAAACAGCTGTGTATTCCACACTATTAATGACAAACACATGACTTTTTTTTATATTAACACATGTCTGACAACATACTTCTTTATTAAAACAAGGATCAAACGTCTACACACAACGTTGAATTTATTGCAAGCTACTTAAGGACAATGGTTCAATCAAAACATTCACCACCAGGTGCCGGTAGCATAATTCTTCCATACCGCCCTATGTAGTATACACACAACCAAACGTATTATAGATGTATAGTTTATGAATTTTATTTAACACAAAACAGCTTAATACTACCTAGATTAGTCTTATATGAACTACAGTGATCTAAAATTCACAATCATGCATAAATAATCTTCACATTAGTTGTGTTGTAAAACTACACCCTTTTTCAAACTGATTTAGGAGATAGATATTATCCTCCTCACCATGAATTTAACCACCAAGGCTCAGTTCAGTCTGCATGTTCCGACCAAGCGGGGCTTTACCCCTTAAAGGGGAACATAGGTTCTCTTAAGAACCACTTTTAACAATAAAAAGAAATTTCATCTCCTCCCACCATCCAAAAAAAAAAGACCCAAAACGAACTCATGTCAGTAATGAATATACACACTTTTATCACATGATTTAGCATTGATTTTTAAAATCCACAGTTTTATAAATAATGGTGTGCTTGTATGTATCTAAAGGAACATGACAACATACCTGTATAAATCTTATGTATTTATTAGTATTGATCACATACACTATTCCATTGAGACTGCTATGGATATCTTGTTTTAGGCATAGCGCGGGTTGGGTAGCTAAGGACGCTTTGGTTAGTTCATCTACTGCACACCAGGTGGCTGCACTGAGCTGACACTGTACCGTAATGGTGAGAATGATGTATTTAACTATGGGTTTTGATATAGACGTGACCTTCTGGTCTAATATTGTCGATGGTTGTAGTTGAGAACTCAATTGTGGCCAAAATTATGAAAATCAAAAATCAAAAAAAAAATCAAGATTCTCAAGTCATGTTATTTTGACAGAGAATGCTATAAAAGGACACTTGCCGGTTTTTAAGATTATAGAGTTACATAACTAGATCTACAACGATGGAGATTTACATGGTGGATTTGGTTTTTCTAAACGGGGCACATCTCCACATTACAGTGACCATGGTGGCCGGACAGTAATTGTTGTTTTTGGTATTGCTTCTGAATTTTGAATTTTGACTGTGATTTTGTTTGGGATATTGATCTAATCGTGTATTATTTCATATTTTAGAATTGTTCAGATTCAGTGACAAGCCATCATGCTAACATGTGTCATTGTTGTTGTTGTGACGCTCACACCACATGCATGCGTCACATGACTGATGGTTGTCATGGTGACGGTTGTGAAGGTCATTAATTTTCGGTCTTTTAATACAAATTGAAGATGGTGTCGGGCTGTCGCGTTTGGCGCAAAAATTTCGGTCAGACGGCGCAGACTGCGTTTGCATTGATAAGTATCAGTGTAAACCCGTCTACTGTGTTAGTTAGGGCTGTCTACTGGTGTAACATGATGTTAGCCTAATTAGTTAAGTAGCTAATGTGATATTGATATACTTTGGGCGTGCTATCCGGCACCATATCAAACAATGTGTGTATGGATGGGTCATCCGTCATCCCCTTCATAAGTGAAATGTTATCTTCCAAACGGTACTGACATTTAAAAATAACCTTGGGACGGTTCTATTTTGAATGTCCGCTAGTGGTCGAAGGTAAGATGGTAGGGACCCTGGATATTTTATACAATGAATCAAAACCATCCATTTTGGATTAATGAGTTGAAAAATTTACCTACCATCAACAGTATCAGTGGCCCTCTCAGGCAGTGTTAGGTCGATCATATACAAATCCTTAGGAGCCACTTTGGGGTTCAGCACAGCTAATTTCCTGGTTCATCTTTACTTGTGGACAGCCAGGTTCATGTTCCCTTTCCTGGTAAGTTTTTCTAACTGTTCAAAGATGGTGTGATAATGGGTACTGGTCACAGATTTCTACCATAAACCATATACGTTAGTATCCACCTAGTCTGTCAGTGTGGTGGACGATGTCCACTCCTTGTTTCGTCCAAAATACAAAGTCCGCAATGTTTGGGGTGCTATAAATACTAATGAACTAAATCAGGTGTGATACTTGCATATGATTACGGTACGTGAGGACGTAGCAGAGCAGGGCTATGATTGGTAACATGGTAAATACTCTAAATGATATTCAAGATGTGTTACTATGTTTCCAGTCAGTATTGAGGTTTTATCATGGATTGATCCTGCAACCTCCTTTGAAATAACTACATCTTTAAATAGGGGTAATAATTTTTGGTTGTGAAGGGTCTTAAGGGACTAAAAAAAATTTTATTTAAAAAAAATAAGATGTAATTCCGCCACAGGGTGCTAGGTGGCGTTGCAACGACAACGCCGTTTAACATACATGTATGATTTTGTAACCGTCGGGCCACCCATCGGTAAGCCTGTCGGGTTATCTGTCTATGCGACTCCGATACTTAGAGACAACAACACAAGGAACTTAGAGTTTCCTAAGCTTTATTACTTTGTTGAACTTTGATTGCTTGGTTCAATAGTAAAATGAATGTGTATCAATACTATAAGGGTAATATTGTATGACTCTATCTGCCTAGGTATATTTTAACAGATATTGGATATTATTCCACGACTTCTGTGATTTTGGGTGCTTTTTCTGAATATTCCCATGCACATACCTGTCGATATTGCACACCCTGAAGGCTGTAACATCACTTTTGCAAGGCGTGCGGTTATCCATGGATAACCTGCACGCCGTGTGGTTATCCATGGATAACCTGCAAGGCTCGAACCTGCAGGGCTCGAACCTGCAGTCTCAGATCCCTAGGCCAACTCCCTATGCATTGCGCCACAGGGACTGACTGGTGGTGGCTGGCTAGAACCAGGTCTGGATATGATACAAAGCCTGGGTAGGTCACTCACATATAACTACTATACATTCAAAGTGTGAAAATCCCCAGCATTCTGGCCGAGACGGTCGCTGAAGGAAGAGATGCGGTGGTCTAGTGGTAAGCGCATTGCGCTCAGCCGTTAGAGGTACGCGGGTCGAGTCCCGGTCCCTGTCCGCTGCCGGGCGAAGAGGTGTATGTATGGATTGTACACAAACATAACCGCGAGACGCATTCAAACAAAGCCAAGCCGAGACGGGCGCTGTCGAGGTGTATGTACCTGTAGATCTACACACACTATAGCTGGCTTCGAGTCCCGGGGAGGGGGAATTATTTTTGTTTTTAACTTGAATTTATTGATATTCTACTGATTATTTATTGGTTTTGTGGAATAAAATAAGTATTCAATGGATAATTCATGACTTGTGTGTGTTAGCAAAGGCTAATTACAATTTTTCTTCACTAACACACACACGTCATGAATTATCCATTGATTACTTGTTCATAGTATGGAGATGCGAGAGGTCTTAGTGCCTAAGACACACTCTCCCGGGTAGGAACATGTGGTCCTTTATATAGTAGGTTCATTAACATGTGACATTATTAACATATAGATTTCAATTAGCAATGGCGGGAACCGTGCAGCAGATAGTAAACCTCTTACATAACAGACTTAGCGCCTAAATGGTTGTTAAACATATGGTACCAGTCGGTACTGATAAGTACCCGTATTTACATTACCGGTCGATAAGACATTATCGAAGTGAACATGTGTTGTTATTTATAGAACAGTAGAGTAGCGCGTAAGCTTGCCTGTTACACTACCACCCTTAAGAATGAGACAGGGTTGTTTTTTTTTTACAAAAAACATTGGTAGCATTATTTATACAGTTCTATAGACAACTCGTAAGAGATGAGTGAATAGAGGCTTGAAACTTGTTAGATGATAATGAACAACATAGTATAACTAGCATAAGTCAATGTTACAACAGTCTATCAAGGTATCGATTAGATTCCAACTCCTTGGGTCTGGTTCATACAAAAACGGGACTAAGGAGGACCTACTATGTATTCAGCCCGGTATAGCAGCCGAAATGTAGAACACAGACGTACAACTTTTAGTCCAATAAAGAATAGGTAAGGGAAATTCCAACTTTTTTTTTTTCTTTCATTTCATAAAACAATTAGTCTTAAGAAGTCCAATAGCCCCTCATACCCATCATGTGAAACATGTTGGTCTGGGAGCCCATGGCCTGCCAGCCTGGAGGAGCTGTCATCCTCGGGTCCAATGTCATGCTGGGCCCTAGAAGGTGGCTACTTATCTGCGCAAGTGTCGGGTAGCCTTTCCTCTAACAGGCCTCTAGAGACATTCCAAACTGTCGGTGGAAATGTGATAAGGCCTGATTCCATTTCAGAGTTATTTCCTTGTGGTGCGCCTTATCGAAGGCAGCGTCTCGGGAAACCTGCCCCTTGTAACAGTCCAGTTCTGCCTGGGCTCTCGCCTTCTCTTTAGTCCTCTTCTTTTCGTCCTCTTCGGACAGTATAGAAGAGGCCTTCAGCAACAACTGCTAAAAAGTCGCTACTTGAGAGGCTAGAGTCTGGCTAAACTGCTCTGTCAGCGAGTCTCGAAGCTCACGCACTGGGGCGCTCACTGTTCTCTTCTGGTAACGGTCCAGGCAGCAGGGGCCTGGCCACTCCAGCGGGAACCGACGCACCGTCGGAGTTAGAGGAGCTCTGCCAAGAACGGGAGTCCTGATGGGGTAGTCCCTCATGTCCAGGCGTTACCGAAGCCACAGAGCTGCTCCAGTTTATGCCATGGGTGGACGTGCCAGTGACCCGGCCACCGACCTCCAAGCACTCATGCTACTGACAGTGCTCGAGGTTGAGGCTAACGGCCGGGTCTGTTAGGGCTTCACCTTAATGTCATCCAAGACCTTCAGGGATTGCTTTTGGCTCTCCAGGTAGGTCTGACAGATGACACTTGCTGCATCAGTGCCCCACACACCTTGCACGATAGAAGTCACTTTGTTGCACTCCCACATCTTGGCCCTCACGAGAGAGCCGGTAGCGGTGGAGCCACCTGACTTCTTAGCCGCTCCGGAACCAGAAGGCTTCTGTTTCGACTTGGGTTCTGGCTTCTTGGCTGGGGTCTTAGCCTTTGGGGGTGAACCCGATGACTCGTCCCTGGTACTAGAAGACGAGTGCGTTTAGAACCAACAGAGGCGGCCTCAGAGTCCTGCTCCTTCGGCAAGACATCGGACCTGGACTCACCCATCTCCTGTTGGGGTCCATAGCCCTTGGTCTTGCCGATACAGCGGTCTCACTCATGGTCCATAAGTTTGAACCGATTGATCAGGCCGTTGGCTATTTGGCGTTTCTGGAGGCGACCAGCACAGATTTCTCTGACCTTGGCCTCCCAACAAGTAGTCACCATACCGAGTGCTCTGGTCAGGGGGTACTGGTGGTACCTGTTCTTCATCAGATGGCGTACCACTATCCCTCGATGAGCATTTCGGTGGTATTCACCATCATCCCACAGCCGGCAGGCCGTCCTACCTTCGTCTGATGGTACACAATAGACGAGGAGGTGGGTTGGGAGGTGGTTCTCACATAGATGCTGAACAAAGCGAGCCATGCTGGGGCATCTAATGGCGGGTCTAGCACCCGAGCGCTCCTGGCACCTTTGAAAGGGGCAGGGGTCACCCGGAGCGTAGTTCCTCCAGGAGTAATTGAGCTTCATTCGAAGCTCATGACGCAGCGTCGGGTTGTTGGAGTCGAGAAGAGAGGTGAGTTCCTCCACATACCACTCGATAGGGTGATCTGTGTCGCTCATCCAGTCCTCCTCGTCCGACAGACCGGTATCTGGGTCAAACAGTTTAGGCACCCAGTGACGGACATTTTTGTCTTGCAGACTTTCTAGCGTCACATTCGGCCGGTTTTCTGCTCTGACAGCATCGGCCTCCTGTGCTTTCTTAGCATGGCGCCGTCTGTCTTTGTGGGATTCCAAAGGGCCGTAACAAGTAGTTACTACCACCTCTTCTTCTGCAGGTTCTATGGCCGGGTTGGTACCGGCCTCCTCAGGGGCTTCAGATTCAGAAGAACGTTTCTTCTTCTTCTTAGGCCTCTTTTTCGACTCTGTGTCGGTAGTCTCGGTAGAGTCGACCTCCATGGCCTCCTCTCTGAGAACTACCAGCTTTGATACCCCTGCCCCGGCAGCGGTGGGGGAGGTGGCGGTGTCTGTATGGTCTGAGGTGTGGTACCCTGGTCGGTAGGAAGCCAACCGGTACCTTCATCACCATCCAATGCCAGCAACCTCTCCTCCTCTGCCAGCGTCAAGTTATCTGCTGTAGCCATGCTGTTCGTATAAGAACGCCAGTCAAATCTGCTAAGAGATGTTGGCTGTAGAATCAAAAAACAATTCTGAACTCTGATCTCGTCCGCACCTCTATTTATAGAGGGCTATCCGGTGGAATCGGACAGTGTGAACAGCCAATCAGCGTGTCGCAATTTAGTGCCATCCCTGTTTGGCACCAAAAAGACTTGACCAAATAATAGGATGAAGGCCTACATGTGCTGAAACGTTGTGATCAACATGATTTAATATGGTATAATAAAAACAACTGAAACCAATGTTTGTTGTCATAGTTGTGTCTATTATATAATTATAACAAATAAGGAGATATTTATGATTGTTGATGCCCCCATCGGGTCACCTCGGATCATTGACTCCTTGATACTGCGCAATCTAACACAGCACAGAGATTATAAAGACATTGTTGATACGTGTTTCCATAGACAATGATGTCATCCCACAGATAATCTCTAAGTATGGATTCCATCATTGCCTCGAACGTCTCCGGGGCGTTACACAGTCCAAAAGGCATGACTTTGAACTCGTACAGCCCCATATAAGTCGCAAATGCTGTTTTCTCTCTATCTTTCGGTCCATTCCAATCTGCCAATACCCAGATTGCAGGTAGAGAGTGCAAAGCCATTTGGTTCCACTGAGAGATTCTAGACATTCGTCGATTCGAGGTCAGGGGTATGCATTTTTCGCAGTGACCCGTCTTTTTTTGTTACCATAACGACTGGGCTAGACCAGGGACTATCACTGGGAGAGATGATTCCTTCTGCCAGCATTTTATTTACTTCATCTTCCATAGTAGATTTCTTAGCTATGGGTAGACGTCGGTAAGGCAGCTTGATAGGTCGGACATTGCCCATGTTGGTTCGGCCGAGGGGTTCACCAGGGGCAGCAAAAGCAGTCCCATAGGGGGACAGCTTATTAATAACCTCCTGATGGTATTCTTTCCCTAAGTCAGAGTCCATGACTAACAGTACTAAATGCATTGGTAGGCTCGAAGGTGGGGGCACTCCCATCACGGAGACATGCATTTCATTTTCATGTGACGACTCGTGACTCACAATACAGGCCGAGATACCGACCGGCATTCCTTTCCGCAAAACCACAGTTTCGGTAGTAGGATTGCTTATCGGTATCACAGCCCATCGAGGGTTAACAATTATCGTATCAAAGCCTTCCAGCCCAAGAGATGCTAGGGTGGACTGTTCAGGCTCGAATATCGATTGTCTGTTCCCCTGTACACCTACGCAGCTGACCAAGACATCAGATATCTGACCTGGGCTGAGTTTGGTGGTTTGCACTACAGAGGCAGTACCGGATTCAACTCTGAGCTCACACTGGATAGCAAGATCAAAAGGTGATCGAATCCTTATCTTCCCCGTACCGGCATTTACTGTCACCCCATAGAGCGCAGAAAAGTCAATAACGAGGATGCCGTCATCCGTGATATCGGCAATGGTGGGACAGATTAGGTAGGTCCTGCCATTAACCAATATCGGCAAAACAGTCTTGCCATATGTTTGCAAATTGTCTCCGTCATCCGTCCGAGCCCTTATTCCTTCTTGGGGGATTTCAGAGTGTCGGCCTAACAAAGACATGAATTTCCTCCCAACCAGCGAGTGTGACGCTCCTGTGTCGAGAAGAAACTCACCTCTCTGCCCGAAGATGGACAAACATACATACCAACGTTTATCCCTTAATGGGGTGCACTTCCTGATCGATATTGTTTCAAAACCCCCGCTGCTCTGAGCCACCCCTATCTTTTTCAGATACTGAAAACATGGGTCGTCAGGGGCGATGCGACACCACCTATCCGTGAAATAGTGTGGGCCCATGACTCCTCATTACCAGCTCCAATTAGCTTGGTCCCGTTGATAGTGTTCCCTGGAGGTGGATCAGGCCCTGTTGAAACACTGTCGACCGGGTTACCAATGACTATTGTCTCACCACTGATCATGTTGGCTTGGCTTACTGAGGTTTGGGGATCTATGATACTATGCCATTAGTATCACCCCGACCTAGTTTTCCTGTGCTGTCCCTTGTTCGATTACTGAATCTTCTTTAGGAACCAGAGCTGGGGCTCGACAATCAGGTGCGATATGCCCCAAGACCTGGCACTGATGACAGGTCTGCTTCTTTTTCCATTCCTTTTGAGAATTCTTACCAGTATTAGATCTTTTCACCTGTTTTGCTACTAGTTCTTTTACCAAAGTCTCTATTTCGGCATTTGAACTAACATTGAGCGTCTTCTGAGACTGTTTAGCATCTTTCCCCTTCTTATGGGCTTGGACAGCAGCAATACCTACACCTTCTTGGGGGTTATTGGTCGATGCTATAGCGGCCACTGTCCCTAGTGTGGGAAACACAGCATTTTTAGTCTCATAGATGTCTGCGAAATCAAACAGTTGGGACATACTAATTTCAGGTTGCCATTTATCTTTAAGATATTGTTGACAACCCGGGTCGCTTAGCCCGTTTATAAATCAGGTGGTAGCTTCCTGAACTACTACGGGAGCATCTGATCAGCACCCGGCGTATGGTTCAGAAACAAGTTCTTGTATCGCAAACCTAAAGACTCTGGTCCCCTCTTTGGGTTTCTGAGTCCATTTGTACAAGAGGGCCTTCGGGTCTTCCTCACCTACTTTAACGAAAAGATGGGTGGCGGTTTCGATTAACCCACGCAGGGTACCATCAACATTCTTCTTGAAAGCTCGGATGACCACCTGGCCGGGTCCTTCTTCTAATGCCTCCTTCAGTGACATAAGCGCTTGGCGATCATTGGCTCCATTGGATAAGTTAACGTTATGCCAATGGGACAGCCATTTTCGCCAAGGTGGATCGCCGGTAATAGGCTTCACTTTTAGAGCCATTGGCTTTGCAGCGTCAGGGTTTCGGGTAGTACTGAAGTGTATCATTTTACATTGTTCGATCAGACACTCCATGGCCCTCTGTACTACATCTAACCCAGTTGCTAGAATAGCCAGGCTTTGAGCAATTTTCTCTTGTTCCACAGGAGATAACCCCTTTCGTATCTTTGGAGCGGTGGTACTCTGTTGTGTAGCCAAAGGTCCACACAAAAGTATTGTCATACTTCGAGATGGTATTATTCATGGTTCGTTGGAAATTTTCGTTTCCTTTCTTCAAACCCGATTGGTTACTGAGTGAAGCATGCGTTCCACCCCTCCCAGTTCTAATAGAACTATTAGAGTCGGCTTGTGCATTCGGTTTATCGGAAATCTGGTTCAGCAAGATTTGCCGTTGCAAATCTACTACCGATGCGCCACTCAAAAGTTCAGTTAGGTCTGTTTGAGCTTTCTTTACTTGGGCAGCCACCTGCTCATTCGTTTGTAAAAGCTCATTCAGCTGAACTTGTGTAATTGCACCTTTATGCTGTATTTCTTTTAATTCAAAAGATTTAGCAGCTATATCGGTCGAGATCTTAGATAGTTTCTTAGATTGTTCCAGATAGTCTGAGTTCAGAGAGTTCTTTTTCTTCTCTAACTCTAGCACCTCAGCCTTTGCTTTCTTTAACTGTTTCAGTTTGACCAGGAGATCTTTGTTCAGCATTTGACCAACTACAGACTCGTCTATAGGTAACCCAGAAGGAGCTTCGGTAGGTGTTTTACCAAACAGGTCGGGTCCCGCAGGGTTTAGCTTAATGTCGAAAAAGCTGTTAATCTCTGTATCACTGAGAGTTTCTGTTACAGGTGTTACCGTGGTTAAAGTACTACTATCATCGATAGGTACTTGATTTAGAGTTGAACGTTCCACTTCCCATCTCCTCACATTAGTAGTTGATGTAGTACCCTGTATTTCAAATAGAGCGGTACTAAGGTCATCGAGGGAATGTGCGGCAGATATTAATCCTCTTACATAACAGGCTTAGCGCCTGTACAGTTGTTAAACATATGGTACCGGTCCGTACTGATAAGTACCTGTATTTACATTACCGGTCGATAAGACATTATCGAAGTGAACATATGTTATTATTTATAGAACAGTAGTGTAGCGAGTAAGCTTGCCCATTATAAACGGCAGGCAGGCATAAATCAGCAACACTTAGAGCCACTACAAACAAAGTCGGCTGGCGACAGACTGTTACGGCAGCTTGTATGCTAAGGGTAGTCGGCCCCCAGGCGACTTTACCCTACATGTCCGTGAGCTGAGATGCAAGCACGACACCTGCCTCACCCTTTTCTCCCAAAACTAATATTAAAACCATTCCCATATCCTTCAATCTGGCATGTGCAGTGGTGGTACTGAGCAAAAACTGGGGGAAAAAATTCTCATCTACTTTAACCACTTACTTGGTCACCCTCTTTCATCCATCATCATCACCACACTCATCCTTTTTTGATATTAGTGAACCCGCCTTTGACCTTAAGGTAGGGTCAACAATATCCTAATTAGTTCAATGAAACATGGTCTCTTATACAAATAAGGGGTTACATAACCGTGGTAATCCCCTAACTAGGTATTACAAAAAAAAGTATCACAGTCATATATACTCTTTATACTTTACTACAAATTAATCATTACGTCACTCTAACGTTTAAATAGAAATAGGAAGTATTTTTAACTTCTACTTGAACTGAGTTAGAGCATTGTAAGGTTGATGGTAATTTATTGGTGATCAACATATATGAACTATGGATATATCAGATTTATAATATTAAAAAAATTGGGGCTAGGCGAAGCCCCCCACCCTTACGTTGCACTGTCGTTTTACTCGCGTCACTCTTACACACCTTTTATGTGTCTTCTCCTTCACACATCACTATATAAAGAGCCTTCCGTCTATGTCGTATGGCGCCACCCACTCATTACATTACTCCATCGTTTTACTCGTGTCACTCCACGTTTTTGCCTTACACACCTTTTATGTAGCTTCTCCCTTGCATATCACTATATAAAGAGACTAGCATAAAGGTAGTAGTGGGGTGTTCATGGTAGTAGTGCCTCCCTCCTCTTGTCAAATAATATGTCACAGTCTTCACAAAGGTAAACTACTGACACCTCCTCCTCCTTCATCCTCTTTCATGTGAGTAGTATAGTATGTATCGGAACGGCTCTATACTTAAGTACTGTTTATTACTCACTCAACCTGCAGCCAATCAGAGGCCAGCATTCTGATAACCATGGTTACGTGACCTACTTCTTTACCACTCATCCACCAGCATTTGTCTTTAATATTAGTTGTATGGTCTTGTGTCATGTACAAGCATGTTTTTTAGCAGTTTAGTACTACTCTAAAGTACAAAATCCTCATGTATAAGACACACCCCTCACTTTGGTGGCTTGCAAAAAACACAGCAGTGCTCTATCGTAAAATATCTCATTTGCATAATTAGCCCCGCCCCATTGTTTACAAATAAGGGACCACATGGCTAGGCCACGTGGCTAGGTCACTGTTGTTTACAAACAAGGGGTCACGTGATCACACTAATCTCCTTATTAGGTCATGTTGTAATGGTAACCAGAATGCCGTCCTCTGATTGGCTGAAAGGTGGTCACTAATCCCCTAATTAGGTCAAGAGGCGTGGCCTATTATGCAAATGAGGTCAAGGTGAAGGTCACATAATCATATATGGGCATGCACCACAGGGGTCCAGTGAGGTCACAGGCTATGTGACCAAATGAAGGCCTCTGATTGGCTGCATGAGGCCACGCCCCCTTGTGACGTCACAGGTCAAGTGACCCCCATTTGAATTTCCCGCCAAAAGGGAGCCCTCTGCTAATCCCCTATATATATATGTCATGTTACCATGGTTACCAGAATGCTGGCCTCTGATTGGCTGAGAGGTGGTCACATGACCCCCTAAGTAGGTCACGTTGCCATGGCAACAGGTCACATGACCAAATGGAGGCCTCTGATTGGCTGCAGGTCGAGTGAGTAATAAACAGTACTTAACTATAGTCCCGTTCTGATACATACTATACTACTCATGTGGCATCACCTCCATTATCATCCTTTTAAATATTTTTTTATATTAAAAGATTTTATACCCAGTAAAAACCCACGTGATCAAGGGAACTTGGTCTATTATGCAATTGAGGTCTCATTTGCATAAAGGGGTGTGGTCTATTATGTAAATTAGGTCTCAATAGCATAAAGGCCTTTTATGTAAATGAGGGGTCACATGACCAAATGGAGGGCTATAATTGGCTAAAGGCGCGTGTTCTATTATGCAAATGAGGTCTCATTAGCATAAAGGGTTGTGGCCTATTATGTAAATGAGGGGTCACATGACCAAATGGAGGGCTCTGATTGGCTAAGGGGGTGTGGCCTATTATGCAAATGAGGTGCACCACGGGGGTCCAGGTCACATGACCAAATGGAGGCTTCTGATTGGCTGCATCCCCAGTGAGTAATATCCTTAGATTAGCTATAGTTCTGTTCCGATACATACTATACTACTTATATTCTGTAAATTGAAAAGATATCTGCCAATAGAATGTTCGATTACTCTCTGATACCATTTCTTATGAATATTTTATATAAATAATGATACGTCTCTGGGAGTGCACTTCAAAGAAAATACTTTTTCATGAAACGTGTGTGTCTCTAGAGCTGGGAGACATGTCTCAAGGGTTTTATACTAATTTGTTGTTTTTTTTCAACTGAAAATTCCTTCTTGAAGAGGAGGATGAGGTGCTAATGGCATCTCGACATGACAGTGGTCAACTTTGATATCACAGTTAATATCTCTGATATCCAAGTGGGGAATTTAAAATTGGGATAAGGAACTACTCAACATCATTTATAGCTACGTACAAGACAAGATGAGGAGAATTGTGTTGCACCTACAAGAGTATTAGGGCGAATGATGATATCTCAATCTGTGTTTGATAGAAGACTATCCATTTGTCTAGAGGCAAATTGTTGTGGGATATTCACCTAACAACAGATGTTGAACAGCGACAAAGGGTATTTTCTTGGGGTGCTGTAAGATACAATTAGGTAATTTATGATGTTGTTGTTGTTGTTGTTGTTTATCAAATCAATTACGAATGTGAGTTTTTTCAATTTATGCCACCCATAATAATGATAACCAGAGTTTGTGTGTACAGTTATATACCCAGAAATGCGTGAGTCACCAGTTCAAAAGATAAATCACACCAGTCTCAGAAAAGCATCATTTGACTGTGCATGTTGTGTCGTTGTATTCTCACGGTAAAACATAATTTGAATATCAAATGTTGATACTGATATATTGCATGTCTAAACTGGGACAACCCGTGTAATGGAGACTCCTATGACAATAAACTAAACAACAAACATTGATTCAACATAAGTGTGCCAATTTTCATTTGATCATGAGAATACCTTATTACGTCTACTTGCTTCCCTTGAATTGTAACTGTGTTTATGGAGGACCCTGATTTCCATACATTGTTGAATATCCAAATCCTAAATGGCAGCCCACATAGTTAAGTAACTTGTTATGCCCGATACTATAATAGCCATCCAATGCCACCATGTGGTTCTATTGTCTACTTACAGTGGTATTACAACCCATTTACAATTTCGGCCTGAGAATGTTGGCACACATTCTATGACAAATTTATATAAGTCACCACTGATTGCCCCCATCACCCATATATCAACCCAGACAGGGAACCTGCATGATATATCACCTGACAATCCATCTATATCTAGGCTTGCACAAGGACAGCAGGGTATATATAGTTGTGCTACCTGTAAAGGTATTGTAACATTTTCCCTCAGTTTGCTGACAGAAGAGGAGCCGTTAAGATGACGACTGTGGCTGAGCGTGCTGTGGTTGGCGGGCTGGTCGCTGATGCTGCAGGTAAGTTCTGATTTGGGGGACCCTGATATAGCGAAAGCAGGGTGTCCCCATGTCACATGTAACTTCTATGAAATTTGCATGTCACAAGCCAATAAAATCCCCATATCCCCTATTGCCTCTAAGATACTGTAGTAGGAATCGATCATATACCGTGTCAAACTTTTAAAAGCACCATTGTCATTTTATTTTTGCCTTGCATTACTAAGCCTATGGCCCATGTCACATGTCGACATTATAGAGATGGCCATGGCGCCATGTCGAATTCAGTGGTCGGCCCCTTAATCTAACTGCTGATATGGATGGCAGTTTACTTGTAAGCTTATATAGATTTGCTGTCACCATACATGGTTGAAGCTTTGGTATGATGTTATAATGTTAATGCTATAAACCCGATCCCTCCTTTGAGTGGCCTCTAATTTAAGGTCTGACGAAATATTATCCCTGGGAATATCACTCAAACAACACCCTAAAACTATGTGCATTGACACTATATATCCACATACTTGGGGTTTCAGTGCAAAATGGGATGGGTTATTTATTTCAGGTGGTAGACCATTTTGTCCTTTGGTGGGGCCAAACTGAATCAACCAACACACTTGGATGGGCGTTTCCAAAGTTAATAGTTTGTGACAATACCATTAGAGGGTTGGAGGTCGTGATAACATTAACGATAATGTATTGGTGAGGGTCTGAAAAAATTCCATCAGAAGATACTATTCAGAATCTCAATTGATTCTTACTAGTGAACTGCCAACTAGGAACTTATAGCCACATTATAATACACCTTTTACTTGTTCCCGGTGACATGTCACATTCAAAAGTTTCCTGTCTTTAGATTAGATCTTATATAACAACCATTATGCTTTATACAGTAACCGTTCTTGTATGCTGCTGGTATATAGCCAGTGTGAAGGAACCCCATATCTTTATATTATTTCCAGCGTTACTATTGTAATTCCCTAAACAATAGCGATAGGTTTGTCGCTCTTCACGATTCCCTATAACTCATCCTTGTCCGACGAAAGTGTGTCAGTGGCCCGGATGTGGATATAGGTCAAGTTATCGTTGTACAAGAAAGTCGCTGAAAATTTCGGACCGTTTTTGAAAATCAATGGATTCTTATTTATATTGAAGAAAATGGAGAAAATTAGCACGCATTCTGGGGTTTCTTCTTATTTTTTCAAGAATTCTTTTCCTGATTTCTCATGTGTGACATAGAGGTGGATGTGTAATGATTATATATTTGTGACGGGCTAGGTTTGTTGCTGATTGTCATTGCTTCAAAAAGAAATGTCAGATAAGACATCCAGAAAAGAGAGAGTAAGGAAAAAGAAATGAGAATGACGGGGAGTTTTCCTTGGACAACCAATCTAAATCTTTCTTGCTACAGTTTGGTATTCTTTGTTTTTCTTCCAGCTAGGCCCATACACAATGTCTATGGCTTTAACATCAAGATAGGTGATATACTAAAGAACTATGATCAGCCTGAGTTCATACCTAACAATCACTGCCGTCGGTACAGCATCCCTACAGGCAAAAACAGCTGCTATGGAGATCAGGCCTATATATTGTTTTATACCACTATTCTGGCACTTCCGGTGGTTTTATATGCGATATATGCGTGGTATATTCTGCATATACCACACTTGTGCGTTTTTAGAATTTTTGGTATATACTTTTTCGAGGTCAAGTTGGACTTAGAATATTTTTGGAGACGTTGGCGGACATAGAAATTTAGCCTCACCATTGTTTCAAGGTGAAAAATCGTCCAAACTCGTATGAGGATTGAACCCCGGCCGCAGTGGTGGTAGGCGAAGGCCTTAGCCATAGCGCCACACTGAACGGTGAGGAAACCAAATGCAAAGGTTGAAGAATACTAACCTGATGGTGATAGGTCCGTATGTGCACCCGCGTTTCGTATCGAATCCAACCATGACAAGTTTTCAAATTAAAACATACATATCCTTAGACATTCTAGATGATCCCTCCATACGTATTATGTCCAATATATTCAAAATAAATAAGAATCCATTGATTTTCCAAACCGGACCGAAATTTTCGGCGTCTTCCTTGCACGACGAGCGGATGACCTATATCCACATCCGGGCCACTGACACACTTTCGCCGAACAAGGAGGCGGGTGGGAATGGCAGACCGCGACTCGCTTACGATGGAAAAATCAATGGATTCTCCTTTATTTTGAATATATTGGACATAATACGTATGGAGGGATCATCTAGACTATCTAAGGATATGTATGTTTTATTTTGAAGATGTGTCATGGTTGGATTCCATACGAAAAGTGACTGTATACACAGCGGCAAGGAACAAAAACAATGGCTTCGCGCAGAGCGGACACGGGCCGTGTCGCTTGCTTTTACAAAATGTATTCTCCTGGCTATAATCTTTGGATATCAGGTAAGAAATTAATACAAAATGGAGGAAATCGTGGTATAAACCTATTAGTTCATGGATGTTGGAGCCCACGGGGAGTCTATGCTGGATATACCCTCGCCGCTCCGCGGCTCGGGTATATCCAGCATAGACTCCCCTAGGGCTCCAACATCCATGATCTATTAGCTTAACAATCTCTAGTAGCACGTAAAGGTAATTGGACATTGATATAAGAAAATCATTTTGCCTAAGAAGTCATTGCAATAACTTTTTCATACATAAGATGAATGATTGAAAAACGAATGCAACTCCAGTTAAATATCTCACCATATACATGGAAAGTTTATCAAATAAGAATTTAAAATTAAGTGGCATTGATATTATTTACCTTTACCTTTTGCAATCTCACAATCACCTAAGGTTTACTAATCCCTCACCTCTCTGCAGTCAGAATTATTAGGAGGTCTTCATTTTCTTTTTCTGGATGTTCAAAGCCAAAGTTTTTTTCACATTTAAAAGGTGAATTTCATGATAGCTAGCGTTAATTAATCTTTCAGGTTTTGATAAGGATGATTACAAGAACAGGCTGTATGAGGCCATGGGCCCTAATTCTGCATATGATGGTAACTTGGGAAAACCAGTAAAAGTAGAGGACTATCCAATATATTTCCCATGGAGTAACGACAATATCCTCAAGTTCAGAGAAAACTTTAAGGCAGGAAAAGAAGACACTGGAGACAATGAACCAAAGGTATGGCGATTATAAAAAATGTTAGGGTGAATCCACCCAAAGATATCCATATATTAAGCAGTGTACTAATACCTTGTTTTTTCTCCTCACCATATATGCCTGAACCCCTAATAGATCGAATGTATACATGTTATATAACTGCAAGGGATAATTATGATTGATACAGAAGCAATGATCATTGCATAATAATGTCTGTGATTAACCATGTTTGGCTTTTGCCAGAAATCAAAATCTTTGGTATTACATTACAAATATTTACACTTCCCTCCTATAGCAAAGATTGCCTCTGAGCATAGAAATTCTACTAAAATGCCACAATATTCTGTCACTCAATTGTTCAGACGTACTGATTTGACTCATAGCCAACCATCATTTCACCTTGAGCCGTCCATAGGCACTGTACAGGCTTTCAGTCAAAACTTGTGTACATAATAGTTCCTTTATTTCACAGAAGAGGTGCATTTTGTGTTAGTATACTGGGTGTTTGCCTCAAGGTGAAAGTGGGGAAAGTAGAAAGCTCTTGTAAAAGCTTAAAAGGAAATGGTAAAACATAGATATAGATTTAAGAGGCGTCAAGTCCAGTTGTCTAGTTGCATGAGTATAGATGTGCAGTAGATATCTTTGAGTGAACCAATATATCCTTGATTGCCAGCTAATATTTGTATGTGACTATTTGATACATTTGTTGAATTGATGATTTAGCTCCTTGATAAAAATACATTTTCAGAATAAACAGAGTGCCTAATTTGTTGTTTTCCTTACTCATCCATAAATTAACATATAATATAATTCTCTGTTTCATTTTCAAGGCTGATGGCTTTGCCCAGATAGCTGCTGTAGCTGCCCTGTATGCAGGACAACCAGAGTTGGACTCTGTGGTCAGAGAGGTTGTATCAGTCACACAAAGGAATGAAGTGGCAATTGATGCAGCTATAGCAGGTACCCATATATTCACTATAAAAATAACAGGAGACATTCATACTAGATTAGTGGTGAAAATCCAGTTTCTTGTACATTTGAGTAATCATCCTTTTTTTTTACATACATGCATGTCATTGAAGAAAATGATACACTGAAAGCGCCAAGGTCGTCAGACTGACGATACCCAAAACGACAACCTTAGGTACTCAGATTGAGCACCCAGGGTAGTCAACCTAATGGGTTTAGGTCAACACACTCACCCAAGGTAGTCAAACTGATTACATATTTTTGTTAGAGTGACAACCTTGGTGCTGACTACCTTGGGACCTCAATCTGACTACCTAAAGCTAAAGATTTGAGTATCGTCAACTTGAGCATGTAAAGTCCTCAGTGGTGAAGACATTCAGTTGAAGACTGAAGGCCTGATCATCAAACATGTGTGGCACATACCTGTCATCTTGTGAGTATGCTACTTATTGTCAACAGAATGCCATAGACTCATACTGGGGAGAGGTAGACTAAGGGATTTCACTCTCTGTAAGGTGCTGCCCCCTGTCTGTACCTCTTCCGACGACTCTAGGTCCTCAATCTGACCAGTCTAAAGACCGCAGGGTTTCAGTGTATTTTTATGAAAGTATTTCATAAAGCATAATATTTCCCTTGCCTTTTGGCACTTTGCAGAATCGTGCTTTCTAATTGGCATCACTTTCATCAAAAACCTAAAATCTGAGCCATTCCTTTTATATTATTCTGCAATTTTCAGCTTTGAGACACTTTCAAATCCATGTTCTATATATATAACAATTGATTTTAGGAGCTAAAATCATCGAGCAGTACATCCTTAAAGGCCCATCAGATGATGTTCTGACCACTGTAGCTAATGGTCTCCAAGGCAAATTAGCCAAACACATGGGTCAGGCAATGATGGCAAAGGAAATGGACCACAAGGCAATGGTTATGCAATTTGGTAGCGGCCCTGGTGAGTCTTTTTGTGTATCATTAAACCATTCTTATTCCCATAAAATGACTGTGAGTAGCAATATACTCTTTTGATGATTAGGACTGACCGTTTCCAAATTAGACAACTTGAATAGCAACCAAATGTGTGCAGGGGACAATGACACAAGCAATGGGTCATATTTGGGGAGCTAAGAGGGTCAAATTTAGAATATACATGTGCCTGAATTTGACTACCTCCTGAATCTGATATACCAATTTGATATCTTAAGTTCTGAGAAATACAGGTTCTTATGGGGCTCAATTATAGCATTAGTCCCCTATGATCAGGCCTTAATAAGCCCTTGACTAATGTGTTTTCAACTTAAGGGCACTTATTTGAAAATATGTAGCAATTCCTCGAGATTCTCTCAAATATGGGACAAAGAGCTAGAGGCAAGGGTCTGACTGACAGCCATATCTAACCATGGGTGTCAGATAAGGGCATCCCTCTGAATTATAACCCATTTTTTAATCTTATACTTGCAGAGCTGCCTGGCCCTATTAAAGGTGCTGTTCACTGTTTGGCTAAATCTGATGGTGAATATGTTAACACTGTCCGTATGGACATGACGGCCACAGGAGACAACTGCTGTAGACTGAATCTAGTTGGTGCAGCAATGGGGGCTCAGGTCGGCATTAGCAACATCCCCGCTGAGTGGATTTCCAAAGCAGATCAGGGAGCCAAAACGAAGGAACTTGCTGAGAAACTTGTAGCCTTAAGACCCAGCTAACTCTATTACAGATGACATTTACATTTATACTAATCTATTTCTGTGATTAAAAAAGGAATAAAATCATATTGAACTATGACATTTGGTGTAATGTGTTTACTTTTCATTACAATATCAGGGCATTTAAAGAAGGTCGTGACCATTGAATTTGAATCCAGTGTGCAGATCCCTGCACAGTCTCAGGAATGAGAGGCCTGGGTAGTGGCTGCCTGTCAGTGCCACGACATTTTATCCATTTATTTTTGCTGCAATTTGTGTAGGTATAAGTCAAATATTGCTGTCTGTGTATTTATTAGGCACCCCAAATACATGCCTATCACAGATATCCAGGCTGACTCATGTGGGATGGCTGCAGACCCTTCCTACCTTTGAATATGAGGACCTTCTGTATTTGTAAAAGCTTGCCTATGGATTGTATCAACAGTCCAGGCCACAGTGGGCAGCCCTAAATGGGTAAACAGACATGAGCCTGTTTAGGTTCCCAGTGGTCTTTGTCCTCAGCCAACGGTGTGGGCCACATAGGGCTTCCTGATTCAGGCACCGATCAGTTTGGGAATGGGCAACCTCATTGGGCACATATTGGTTTGAAAATGGGAATCCTAAAATGGGGCCTTTTATCCAATCCATTCCTTGAAGCACAGTAGAACATACTCATAGGGTATAATGGGTAGGTTAAAATTAAGGCACTTTGTGAGCAATACTAAGTCTGCTTCAGCTAAAATGTTCTTTAATATGTTGGAAAACATAGCACTAAAGGAATTAAGCATAATGTTAGCTACTCAGGGCATGAAAGGTGCAAAAACTGGTTTTACACCAAAATGAAGTGCATGTCTCCTCTTTAAAAGAAATCACATTTTTATCAAATCCTTTTATATCAACTCTGGTTGCACAAGTGACCTAAGAATATTCATTTGGGTAAAATATTGTCAAAATATACAGTCAGACATTGCCCAAAGTTTCCTGACAAATTTTTCCTAGAATGCCCTTAAATTATCACATGACATTGTGATAGTGCCACCTAGGGTTTGTGTTAAACACCAAATCCCTTTGATTGATGTTGCAATTTCAAAAATGTTGTCAAAACATTTCAAAAATATTTATTTGAATATTCTCTACCATCTTGAAACTACGAATATTGAGTTGACAAGCAGAAATTCCTCCCAACCAGCATGCCCGCAAGGGTCAGAAATGGGATCCCTGTGGGCCCCTGGGCTAGTCCAGACGTGGGCTCAAGCTGGTAAATGTCTGAGCTGCCAGATTGGGCCGAGGTGGGCTAGTTCAGATCCCTCTTTTCAATTTGTAATTTTTTTAAGGTTTTGCACTGTTTATATGTGTAGCGGTATGAAATTACCGTAATACCTCGCGTATAAGATGCACCTAATACGCGAGGATAAGCCACGGGTGCGCATTATTGGATGAGGAAAAGCTGAGGGTAAAATTTTCCCAAGGTGATCCATAAATTCAAAAGTTGTTCTAGGGGGGGCATCTTAGCTATCCAGGTCTTTTCGAATTTTGAAAATTCATTGATTAGAACAAAATTTGTTTCATTTTAAAACTTTCTAGCACATTCATATAGTCTTGGTGCGCCTTATATGCAGGGTGCGCCTTATAAGCGGGGTATTACAGTATATATTGTAACGGTATTTGGGTGCCTAGGGGAAAGAACAACAAGACAGCTACCCAAAGCGCCCCCTAGTGGCACCTGGCCGAACCAACCGACCCGCAGGACCCCACAGGAGCCCCGCAGTAGCAGAGTGCTACTGCTACAATATACTACTCTGGTGGATCTCTACTAACCGGAAGGGATATAATAGATATACACCGGACCCGGTTAATGGAACCCGGGATCACAGATGCACATGCATTGGGATTGTCTCTGGACAAGGCCTTATCAGACTGGGTCAATATCCTTCGAACGCCCATTTCATGAAACGCCCGTGAGAAAATTCAAAAGTGTTTTTAAGTTAAAACTAGTCAGATTTTCTGAAAATGCATTCATTTTACTTCAAAGAACACTGAATGGGAGGATACAGTTCACAGCGGTTCAGTTTTTACAGCCCAGAGAACATAACCATCTCCTAGCGAAACAAAACGCCAATCATTTTGTTTCATTTCCCAAATCCCATCCCTGAAAATATACTTATAACCTACTTTCTTTGGGTTTTATGGCTTTATTTTACAGAAAACAGGTGTTTCTCATTTCCATACCCTCTCAACCTACCAGGAACAATTATAAGGGAGTAGCATCAAGCTGATATAGGGTCTTTCACCAACAAAAACTCAAGTTCTCATGTCACGTCAGGTATGCTTCCTGAAAGTTGTTCCTATTTTTTTATTAGGCAGTCTATGGGATAGCTGTTCAATGTGAAAGAACTTCACCTTATTCCCTGTCATGGGGACCAACAACAAGTGAGGATGGTTATCTTAATCCCACTGCCACACCCTCTCTAAATTGGGGTGATTTTGGTATTTAAATGACGGGCGTTTGTCCGTGGCCTCTCTATCCACTAAAATGTGGTAGTCACATATTCCTGGCCACACCTCCCTCAGAGCCCCCAAATCCAAAACATATACACCAAAGACATGTAGCATGATCATGAAACCTTTCTTTCTCTCCCCATCTGAATTTTCACGACATCCACCATACGTAAAAATGAAAAAAGAAAAAAGTGATTATTTTCCCCTTCCTTTCATTGCTAATCCAGGCCATACCATGGTATGACATATTATTCAAACACCTTCCAACAGCTAGCTGCATATGTTTTATATACTCCTCACTTTAATATAGACTGATATTTTTTATTCCAGGAAGTTCAGGCTCAGACATGTCGTTCAATAATTAATCTTCTGGGCGTTCCCTATTGTGTAGAGATTTGACTGCTCTCTCCTACATGGCCTCCATGGGTTCCCTAATTCCCTCACAGCTTTTATTCATAAAATGACTGCAGCAGACATATGTGGCTACAGCCTGCTGGCCCCTAATATATAATCTGAACAAATCTTAGAACTAGCTTATCGGAACATTTAAAAAAAACCTTACAAATGACTCTATTCCATATTCCATGGCCATTTTTTATGGTTTAACTTTAAATAAGAAATAACTGTTTAACTTTACAATCCATCTTTAAAATCACCCCTGTGACCCCTTTTTTCTTCTATAAAAGCTGTCTGCTGTACTGACTAATTAAATTTTGGGCGTTTCCTACTGGTGTCTGTAAAGTTGACACCATCTACACCCCCCACCCTCTCACTTTCCCTACATTGCACTACGTCCCTTCTATTCCTATTCTACCTACTTGAGACCCTTCCTGCTGTCCTTTATCATGCTCTTTGACCTATATTCCATCCATTTACCTTGAGAAATTACCTCTGAAAGATGCATGAGCCAAAAATCTATCTACTAACCCCTGAATTTGGACATGTAGCACATCTATTACAGTTCAAGGTGCCAAATTTATTTTCCTACATGGATCCTAACTTGTCTGGAGCAGTACCCATCTACTGAAACCTCATGAAGGCCACTTGACAGGTCAACAGCAGCTCTCAACCTTGATCATCTAATTTTATTATGGGCGTTCCCTACCGGGCCATCCCACTGACAAAATGTCCATCATTGCCTTTCTAGCTCCCCCAGAAATGGGAAAAAAATTAGATTTTGAACCAGACCAGCATGACACTTTTGTCTCTAACTCAAACTGTAAATAAAAGAAACAGCAATTAGCTTTTAAATCACTTTTGAATCACTCAACCATTCATATATTTTTACTTACCAACTTTATGAGGCAAACAAAACTGCATGAAGAATTACCTGTACTGGTACAAAGATATATCAAATCCAGGCCCACTTATTCCTCCTCAAAAAATACCTGTACTGTCTAATCTGATATGAAATTTCACTCTAACCTGGCTGATCTAGTTATTATAATTAAATGACGGACGTTTCTCGTTGTTCTTTCTCACTAGAACTCTGATGAGAAACCTCTGTGTGCTATAGTACAGAATGGTTAGTATGAACATGAATCTTGACCTGGAGCTTCCTGGGTGCGCTGTCGTCCTCTCTGCCCCTGTATCAACTCACCAAACACTTATAACTAGAAAAGGAAATGAGTTAATCAACAACAACAAGAAGCCTTTCTACAAGAAGAAGCCTTTTCTTATTTTCAGTGTTTGCGCTGTCACTTAATAAATCAGTCGTAACTTATATAGTATTTAAATATGTACAAGTAGTAATTTAGCCAAAAATCAAACACTGCATAAGAAAGGATTAGTAATATATTACTAGTAAGATATTGTCTGGCCTGATCTTGCATGCGTACACAGGAGAGGAAGTGTGAAGACGGTGGTGCAATGTCCTTGTTCTCCTCTCGGCTCACATGACATCGGCTATTCAGACAGGTGAAGTCAGGTTTGGGTGTAGTAGAAGCCTCAAGCCCTCACAGGCGAAGCTGGAGTCCATAGGGATGGGTAACTAGTGCATGTCGATAGACAGTTACTTGTCTCTTCCGTTAAGCGTTCTAGGTGATAGCTGAGGTCTACAGTCAAGCCTAACCTGGTACATAGCCTGCACAGACTTGAACTCTTCACTGGTTAACATGATCTTACAAGCGTTGAATTCACAGTAAGGGGATGCCACAGGGCAGATGATGTCAGCCTCGGATACCTCTTCTTTGTCAGTCAGTTTTGGCCAGGACAGTTTGATGTTCTTGTTCCAACTGGTTCCTGGTCGGAAACCAGGCCGCATGAAGTTCAAGTTGTAGTATCCGCGGGCAAGTCTTTCACTGGTAATCTGCGCGATATACCAGGAATTCCCCCACACAGCTGCTAGAAAACTGCCACGCTCAAACAGGTCCTGTCATGGTGGACATCAGATGTGTCCTCTACGTTGCGCGTACCGCCATTCTCTGCTTGCTGGTCAGCTGGTGTCTGGGCTTCTTCAGGTTCCTCAGTCTCATCTGGGATATCGTCAGTCTCATCTGTGATATGATCTTTACTGGCCTGTGCAAGAGCATGCCTAGCACATACTCTGCCTCTTCCTTCTCAGCAGCTTTATGGCTACCTCTTCGGCTTCAAGCCTCCCTGTCTTGAGTGAATCCAACTGCAGTATGATGTCATAGTTGTACAGCAGGAACTCTTTCCACTGGGATCTAACAGGGGTAGAAGCACACTCGTTGTCTAGCTTAGGGACATTGTTGTCTCTGTCCAAGCAGCACTCGTTGAAGCATGAAGTAGGTCGTGTGCAGATCTTCTCTGATCGAGCCATCACTGCTACAGAGTGGACTGTCATGGAACCTTGCACAGAGTTTGGGGATACCATGAAAGGCAGCAGACTGCGTGACTCAAAGGTGTCCATCATTGACATACAGTCATACAACACAGACCCCTGGCCATCGTTGCACTGTTTCACGAACAGCTGGGCACTGTAGATGTCAATTCCCTTCTTCACTTTGTAGTCAGCCTTCTGTTTAGCGGCAGCGCCAACCCCGTCACATGGGCCATTGCCGTGATTGGTCTCGAAGTAATTTGTCTTTGTTGAAAAAGACTGACTGGATCTGACCTCCCTCTCCAAAGCCTACCAGTCAGTTCTGTGCAAAGTCCATCTGTATCGTACAGTCATCTTGCCTGAGCTCCTCGTGCTGCTGTCGTACTTTAGACTGCTGGTGTTTAGCACGGTTCGAGTGTTTTTTTGTTGAGTCGTAGTCCTTGATCAATTCAGCGATGAAGTCGGACTTGTCCAGAGAACAGTCTACAGGCAGTCTGTTGACCCAGACGGTCTCGTTGAGCTTCTTCGCACCAATCAACACAGGGGTGAGCTGCCATCACTTGAAGGTAATCTCATCCGGCAAGTTGGTGTAGGAGTAGTTGTTGTTCATCCTACCGGTCTCGTCTCTCAATGCCTTCTCAAGTCCTGCCTTGGTGAAGTCTTTAAACAGGGAATCAGGATTCACTGGCACAAACGGTGCAAAAGCATGGATGGCTGTGAGCTTCAGCACATAGTTCTGATGTGTCTTACAGAGACAACACTCTACCTTGTGCTGCCGTAGTGGGACAATCCACTTACACTTACTTAGAATGCAAGCAAAGTGGTTGTACTGGCACTAGTACTTCGCCGGAGCACGGTCTCTGTACGTAGCGTGAATCTCCTTCACATCCATCAGTAACACACACTTCTGCAGCACTTTCTTGACACTGTCGGGTTAATCCTTAGCAAAGAGAGTCACCTTCTCCTTCTTCCCTGGATACAAATGCGATCACAAACTCTCTAAGTTCTTCCTTCTTTATCCCACATGCTGTTACATCTTTGTTAATTAAAGTGTGCTTGGCTGCCTTCCAGTGAGACTGAACTTCTTGGCCATAGCAGGCATTAGTTTCTTCTCGGTGAGAACTTGTGGGTCTGCTAGCCTGTGCAGGATCTTCTTCCTCTTGGTACGGCTGCTGACATGCTGGGAAATGACATCCATAGCCTGAAGGATGTGTCCGTCACTCACTGTTTTCTTGCGAGCTTTAGCGAGTTCGAGCTGTCTCTCCTTGCGCCCCAGGTCTGCTCAGAGAGAAGCAATTTCGGCATCAACTTGGCCAACGATCTTCTTCTCATAAAATGTGCGCATCTTATGGATACGTTGCTTCTGGATGTGAGAGCACTAGGGTGAGGGAATTGTTCTAGACGTTCCTTCACTCGCTTGCCTGATGCCATCACGAGGGCCATCTCCTGCGCCATCAGGACCGTCTAAGGTACGTGCACTGAAATGAACAAATCGCCATTTGGGAACAAAATATTTCATGAAAGTGTTCTACTTTTTAGGATTACAGAAATGATGAGTCATAGATTTCAAAGATCTATATTAATATTGAACTAAGTTGCATTCATAAATATATAATTACCCAGCAGCCTAAGTTTAAAGTACAGAAATATAATACATGAAAGTATAGAAAGGTATTTTGACCTACCATGCTGGTGGTGAGGATAGGTGGGCAGACTGCCGTGGACCTGGTGCTACTGGTGTAGTCGGGCATCTCGGGGAACGATTCTGGGGTAGAAGTTCAACGTCCTGTAGAGCCTTCAACTCTTTAGCAGTCGGTCTCCGTGGTGTCTTCTCACAGGTGGGAAGGTGTCTATCAAATTATCAAAATATATATTATGTTCTGTTTATATGTCAGCAATATAAAACACAAACACGCAGTATAAATTTACAAGAAAGGGATTAAACCTTTATTTCTCAGCAATTAAACTCGGCAAACATAAATTTATGTGTATTAGTGATACTCGCAAATATATACACTCTACCTGGAACCAACTTTACACTTCAGGCACTATTTAAATACATAACTACTTAATGATTTAAAATGTTACATATCTTATATCTAGCTCTCTGTTGTAGAGGAAATCGAAATGACGGAGCTTCCGCTGGGACTCCCGATGTCAAGTGCCACATAACGGATGGGGGGGGGAAGGGCTGGCATCTTCTCAGTAACTGCATAACTGCCAACAACAACAAATGAACAAGTGAATGTTAGGTTTGATAAAATTGTGGGCATTTGCGGGCGTTACATGGTTGAGAGAAGTCGACATCCTGCATCTTTTGGGGGAACGCCAACGCCCGTAATATTATGTGAAATTTCAACACAAGAACTGTCTAGAATTAGGTAAATAAAATTACCAAATTTAACTTAATGGGACTAAAAAACACTTACCCTCCTACGTTGTGTTCCTCACCACCAGCCGAGTCATCCCTGCTAGTTCCATGTTCAGCAGTGGCCAAACCTCCCCGCTTTCGGATGACCAGTGGTGTTGTGGAGCGCTTTCCGGGGCAGCCCTCCCTCAATGGTGGGGTCAGGCACAAGGGGCGGGGGACACTCTGCTAAACCCCCGTGGGAACTGCAAAGAAGAAAGTGAGTCTCTTTAAAATGACGTAAATTTGCATTGATGGGCATTCTGTCAAAACATTCATGATCAGAAAACAAAGGAGTCTGTCAAATGACTTGGTTAGTGCTTCATCGTCGTCGTCATCGTCGCGTCCTCCTCCTTGTGGTCCATTGGTGCGGGTGGTCCATCGGTGCAGGATCCTCCGGGTAGTCCATCATCATAGTCCTCATCGTGGCCTGTGGGTTCTCCTGCATCGCAGCATCCGTCGTCTCCTAAAGATTTGAGATCTGTTGTGGGAGATTACATTAAGATCTTACATTTAAAAAACAACAAAACTTACTTCTCCTTTGTTGGCCTGTGCTGTCGCTTCCATTCCTTGTGGTCACTGGCGCTGCGGGATGACTTGGTCTTGGTCCTCCAGCCAATACCCTGTACCGACGTTCAGGAGTCACCTATTAGAAATGACCATGAAATATTTATAATTCAAAGCTCAAGAATGCATGTCAAATTTTGTTCCCCAGGAGTACACTTTCAAATATAAATGTGAAAATCATTTTTTTAAAGGACATTACATGTAGATGCAGGAATTATGAATGATTTAAAAATATTGAACTGAAATAATTTCTTACCATAAGGCTTCTCCTCATCAGGTGGTGGTACAGTTGGTGGAACAGGATCGCGAACAGCAGGTACAACATTGATCGGAACAGCAGGTACAGCATCGATCTAAACAGCAGGTACAGCATCGATCCGAACATCATCGGGGACCAGTGGAGCTCCAAGGGCAGCAGCCGCCTTCACCTTACCCCTACCACCGGCGCCTGCGATTGGCTTCTCTAGGTGAGGGGGCAAGGGTTCTCCAGGGTGCTCCCTTCAAACCACTTTCTCTCCCTGTGTAGCTGACCACGGGCACTGGAGAGCTTCTTGGACCACTCCCACCTTTCGTACGCTTCAGAGCCTGGCCCTTCTCTCTCAGCCTCCTCCTTAGCTGTGGCCCTCTTGGTCTTCAAACGATCAGCATCTTTCGATAACTTCTCGAAGTACTCAGTCTGTGGCCCGTGCGTCAAGTTGCCTTGGTGGGTCTGAGACAACTGCTTCGGGGTCTTCTTCTCTTTCCGGGGCCGTGGCCTTCCGACTGGACGCCTTCCATCTCCCTGATCAGACATGATCAGTGATGCTGTGGGGAAAACAAAAGAGAATCAATTAAACAAACGCCTGCAAATGCCTGTAATAAAAATACAATTCAAAGTGTCAATGGGATTCTGCTGAATGGCCTGTCTGGTAACTCCATATAACATGCATGTTCACCCCTGATACCACACCCCTACTCTTTTTTTTCCCTATGTCGCAGCACCAAAAACAATAAAATTCTGGATGGTTGCATTGACGAACGTCCAGAATTTTAATTAAAGGGTAAGGTTTCTTACTGTTAAGAAAGGAGGAGGAAGATAAAAAATGGCATGAACTAAGCACTCAGGGGGGCCATAAATTCTAATCTAGGAAGGAAGAGGCAGGGACAATGTACGAGAAGCACCTTACACTTTTTGACATTGGACAAACGCCCGCAAACACCCATAATTTAAAGCCCGCCATGGTACCAAAACTTGCTCCAGGAGGGGAAAAAAGAGAAAACGCAACAAATATGTGGAGAGAAAAGGATGAGGGGGATGGCAATGTCGTATAACACCAAAAACACCACAGAAAAACAGAAAAATAAGTAATAAAAGCCGTTTCTGTGAAGGAAGGAAGCTGTGTTTAGCCAACATTGGAGAGGAAAAGATGGAAAAATCACATAGAAACGATTTCATGTCCAGAACACAACTTCTGACCGAGAAAGGACTTTGTTTTCTTACATAATGGGTACATTTATGCATCTCTGGTGCATTAGAATGCCTGTAAGGAGGCATATTCTATAATCAAAACAACAACCCAAACATTCTGGGCGTTTGCGAACGCCCGCAACAACCCAGAATTATATAACGTCACATTCTAGAACATCGCAGAAATGTCGTTGTGGGCACCCGGGCACGTCGCCCATGCTTTTCAGAAGTTCTAAACTAAGTTATAATGACATAACAAACACTACTTTGACTGCCCGGTTGATCTATGGTCCCTAATATCAAGAAAGAAGTGAGATCTTACCTTGCTTGAAGAAAAACGATGAAATTCCAGTTAGAGATTGAAGTTCCTCTTCTGTTCTTGATGCAAGATGGCGGCCTAATTATCCGGCCGCCGAGCTGCCAGGTACCAGCTCATGTGGTACCGAACGCTGGGTGTAGGGGGCACCTAGAATTCCCGCCCCTATTAAAGTGACAAGCGTTCGTGGATCGCAAAAGCCCAGAAGACGACTTTCGATGAGAGAGGGGTGTGAGAGAGGGGGAATTTGTGTCAGAATTGCTATGCAAGAGAGAGTTAGGAGAGAAAGGCAGAGATGAGAAGAGATACTGAAGAGCAAAGGGTCGTTTTAGGGGTATATTTTGGCTATGTTAACTTTCAACACGGCAAACACCCAGAATATTAATAGCGTTTGCAAAACTCTCCCAACTCAAGGAAAAGTGCTTAAATGCAGCGATAGAGGTCTGTATTTCAGTTAAAATTGGAGGAAACCTAGGGAAGTACTCCCCCAAAGATGAAAATTGGAGGTATTTCTCTCAGTATTGAAGTAGGACCCCCTGGGGAGGTTTGGTAATACCTCCCTGACAGATGAGGTACTTCTGAGAAATGAGATTGATTGATTGATTTGTGTTTTACAGCACTTTAGCGGCACTAAGTGGCTATCCCGTGCTTCACAGGTTGATAATTTAACAGAGGAATGTGTCGGTGCCGATGTGCACCACACACATCCTGAGGGGATAGGAAAGAGGAGATATAGACCCTTTTAAGTGGGCTAGGGAAGCCCGCTGAGAAATGAGAGCCCACATCATAGGTATTGCGGGTAGAGGCCCATAAATGGTACAAGTAAGGACTAATACATAGTACTTCAGGGGAAATAAAGAGAAAAAGACATGTGGCTGTCTATTTCTGATTTATTTCAGTGAAAAAAAACATAAAAAAAACACTTTGGACCTAATTAGAGAAAAACAACCTGAAAGTAAACATTTTCCTTTAACCCTATATGTTTTGAGTCAGTCAGGGGTGAAAATTAAGATATTACACCCATTCTCTCAACCCCAGGCCAGTTTGAATGAAACAAGTACCCAAACGCCCATCACTTAACTCAAAAGAGAGAGGAGGGTGAAAGGCGGAAGGCCATTGAAAACCTAAATAAGTCAGCCATGGAGAGCTGCTTACAGGAGCAGGATAGAATAAACCCCCCTCCTTTGGTTGTGGATTCAGATGCGGATCAAACCTTTGTGAAGGAAGGTGACTTCAGTACCTGCTCTACACCCAAACCAAAGGCGAGTGCATTTAATCCATTTGTGAATGCTACACGGAATGTGGGGCAAGAAGGGGTCTATGTAAGAACCAGGGACCCTAATGGAAAGGCCCAAAGGGTCAGAATAAGTGAGGTACACACTGTGCATCAGCTCTCAGCTGATCCAGATGTAGTAACAGAGGACATTTCCAATGGAAGAGTGGAATCCAACGGGTTCCAAATCCACGTGGAACAAACTGGAGATGGGGGAGTAGACGCGGGTAACCCGGGAGCTCCTCAACAAACTCCCAGGAGTGCACAATATGGTCAGACTGGAGGGACCTCCGGATCTACAGGTGCCAGTGGCACAAATACTAAGAACCCCAAGGGGGTAGTACTGCTGGAACCAGCTCAGGGGGATCTGGGTATGGTGGAGCCAGTATTGGAGGAGGTACAACTCAGGGAAGTCCAGGAGCTACTCCACCTCCATCAAATCCCCCACCGCCTGGTCAACCTCCAAACCCAGGTAATACCACTAATACTAGTTTTAGTTTTAGATCCAATCGTACCTTGAATGAAACCAAGGTGATTAAATGGAGTAAACAGCAGTGCAATCAACTGGTGTATGCTCTTAAGGTGTCACAGTAGTATTCCGCCCCAGTAAACCTAGGACAGCTAAATAGTCCCAACTAAAAACAGTGTTTTGCTTGGTATAATCAGTGCCAGGGGACCTTATTTTTATCGCAGATTAATAATTTTGGTACCAGAAGAAAGGTAACGATTTGGGGGGAAAAAGTTGCAAAAATTTTTTGGTCACCATGGAAACCTATTGTGTCAGAGAGGGGTCCAAGGTCACATTTGTGACTTGTCAGGGGTGCCTGTATCATGTAATTTATTCAACATGGTGGTTTCCATGGCAACTGGTGCAAAAATGGATCTGACTCCGTTATGGTTGACCATGCTAAAAAAATCAAGAATGACTTCAGCTTTAATTTAAGCCTTTATTTATGAACGCCATCAAATTAGAACCCGATTGACGCCAGTTTTATGGTGGAAGATGGGGGGAAAATCAGAACGTCCTTGGTCCTATTAGTACCGTGACACCTTAACTGGGTGGCTGGGTGGGGTGATTTTGGCCACATTTTGGGCTCTTGTAAGGACTCAATCCAAACTGGATGAATTTTTTGTATTAAAATAGCTAAATTAAGTGTAGGAGAAGCTATTATGGTCATTTTTTCTTTGAATTTGTCTGGGATTTGCGTATAATTGACCTTTTTTCGCTCCAGATGTGGCAGTTGGGGCTACTTGGCACAGAAAGTGGTTCCAGGGCTCCTCCATAAAAATTACCTTGAAAGCCTCTAGAAATGCTAATAAATAGCACAAATTATGCTTCTTCTATTCAAAACATATGGAATATTCCTTTGAAAATAGGATTTTAGTCAAACCTCAGAATTTTTAATTGTGTAGTCAAGCGTTGCTAGGGAAAATAAACAGCCATCATCCAAAAAATACCACATTTTGCGCCAAATCATGCAGATTTTGGCCTAGTTTTGGGGACATTGCCCCTTGTTTTGATTACTCTGATGCTTTTAGGTATTAGATGGGATCTTAGCCAGTTATACATTATTGTTGTCACTGTGTTAAGGCATCATATGAGGGTAGTTTGCCATAACAAAGTCAGATCCATTTTTTCGGTAGAGCAAGCCAAAGAAAGGTCCCTGTTTTTAACCCCTAAAATACAAAAAATTGACCCCTGAGGGACCCCTCACCCATATTTCAATAGGCTCCATGGTCATAAATATACAAATTTTCCATGTAAAAAGTTGAGATTCATGTCAGGGAGGTAAATATCTTTATTTCTGGGCAAACTATATATTGTCGGAAAAAATGACCCCACCTGTTAAGGTGTCACAGTAGTATTCCGCCCCAGTAAACCTAGGACAGCTAAATAGTCCCAACTAAAAACAGTGTTTTGCTTGGTATAATCAGTGCCAGGGGACCTTATTTTTATCGCAGATTAATAATTTTGGTACCAGAAGAAAGGTAACGATTTGGGGGGAAAAAGTTGCAAAAATTTTTTGGTCACCATGGAAACCTATTGTGTCAGAGAGGGGTCCAAGGTCACATTTGTGACTTGTCAGGGGTGCCTGTATCATGTAATTTATTCAACATGGTGGTTTCCATGGCAACTGGTGCAAAAATGGATCTGACTCCGTTATGGTTGACCATGCTAAAAATATCAAGAATGACTTCAGCTTTAATTTAAGCCTTTATTTATGAACGCCATCAAATTAGAACCCGATTGACGCCAGTTTTATGGTGGAAGATGGGGGGAAAATCAGAACGTCCTTGGTCCTATTAGTACCGTGACACCATAACTCTGCCAGGTGAATAGCAGTAATCCCCAAGGATTATGATGGTACTCGACCTTGGAAGGAATGGTTTGAAGACTTCATCGATGTGATGAATACGAGGCAAGGCCACATTTGGTTTGATGCCTTTAAACTGGCTCGAATGGCTGTGGAATAGTGGCGGACATGGTATGGATTGATAGGGAGTTTTGCGCAGCTGGTTGAAGTTGCTAGTGGACTGTTGTTGGTCTAAGAGGATCTGATGGTTCGCTTTAGGAAACGAACTCAGAAGCCAACTGAGGCCTTCAGGGCTTATGGAATGGAGCTTAATGCTCTATTGAGTAAAGCCAGACCCGGCACTGAAAATGAGGACTGCTACATGGATGACTTGATCAGCCACCTGCCAAGGATGCATGGAAAGGTAGAAGTACATTACATGATATAGTTAATGGCATAGATATGGCTGTAAAGAAAAGATCTATGCTAGCTGGGGATGTGCCCAACACACCATTACACCAACTGCTGTCACTATTCACCAACCTGAGGTTACCAGTCAATCTGACGACTTCGAGTTGATTGATATAGAACAGGTGAATGACACTTTTTGTGCAATGCAGGTTCGAAAGAACAACACTGGAAGAAAGTAATTCCTAGAAAGGTGTACAACAAGTCGAAAGGTGTGAATGTCATATCCGAAACGTCCACTCTTCAAGCTACTGTGACAAAGACAGCCTCCTCTAACAAGAATCCTCAAGGGGATATTAAAGTAATGATGGAGCAAATCTGTAAAAACATTACAGAAGCATTAAAAACCATTTGGCCAAGACCTTGGGTAGACCAACGGACTGTGAAATGCTTTAGGTGCCAGAAAATAGGGCACTATTCTTCAGAGTGCACTGCTCCAAAGCCTGTTATGGCGGCTTATTATGAAGCCGAAGGGGTAATTGAGGAAAATGATGCATTAGCCTTTAATATTGAGGAAAATTAGAGGGTGTTGTATCTATCGCATTGGGTATAGCCCCATCTAGAAATGAATGCCAAAAGGCTACCGGGGGTACGCTGGTAGAAGAATTCGGATCAGATTTACCTGAAGGTCAGGTGGTTGAGGGTGCGCACCCCAGTCCATCTACCGGGGCCAGGGACCCTAGTGCAACAGTAGTTGATGGAGGAGACAAAGTGGTGAGTGGCCGCATTAGGGGAGAGGAAGAAGGATGGATCAAAGAGTTGATTCGAGTGTGTGGGACATGCCTTCCCCGTAGTCATCCTTGTCTGGAGTTTTTAAGAGGACTTGGATTGGTGATTCCGAGACTTCCACCAGTTTACCAGGAACCCATCGCCCTTAGGTGGGAGACGGTGGTATGTGCCTGTAACTGTGAAAGATTGGGTCGGAGAATTCTTAGGTGGATAATGGAGCAAACCACTCATGTGTGTCCAAAAGGTTCTTCGATTCGGTGTCGGACAGTCATGAGAACCTCAAAACGGGGGTAAATGCCTGCACAGCCGATGGAAGCAGTATGCATACCTTTGGAAGGACTTATGCCTATCCTTATAGGAGGCAAAGAATTCATTCTTTCGCCTACTATAGCAGAGGTTAGCGATGATTTGGAAATCCAAATCCTTGGTTTGGATTTTGCAAACTTGTATGGGGCAATGTTGGATCCAAGGGATGGTATAATGGGTATACGGAACCCCTATGCCTTGCATGTACAATGTCTATTGTGACATGTGTCGTCGGTAGCATCGGTTATACACACGGTGAAAATCTCTCTGGGTACCACTTGTGATGTCCTATGTGGCGGATCAGTGGGACAAAAGGGTGATCTTGGTTTTTTCGAACCCAATACTGTATATTTATCCAGTATTGGGTTAGACTTAGAGGATACGTTAATAGGAAATCCAGCCTGGTCTGTGTTACCTATGACTAACCGAACTGGTTCGATGGTTTATCAGAAACGAGCTGATAGTGTTATACCATGAACTCGGTGGAGCATGTAACAGAAGAGCCGAGTTTCAGAAACCAAATAAACATGTTAGTAAGCATCCTTTGGATGAAGAATTTAAGAAGCTGATAGATGAATCAGACTTAACAGATACAGAAGATGAAAGACAACTGCAGGAACTCCTGGAAAAGTACGAAAACGCTTTCGGAATTGAAGGGAGACCCGTACGCAGAACTGACAAGGTATTACATACCATTGATGTTGGTGATGGGAGGCCTTTTAAAATACCATATTATAGACTTCCTCTGAAGAAGAAGTTAATATGCGAACAGGAAATACAAAAACAACTAGAACTCGGGGCTATTGTGCCGAGTACAAGCCCTTGGTCCAGTCCTGTATGTATGACCACTAAGAAAGATGGTACAATCTGTTTCTGTGTTGACTACTAGAAATTAAATAGGTTAACAAAGAAGAATTTGTATCCTTTACCTAGGATAGATGAAACTTTAGATAGCTTGGGTGGAAATCAATGGTTTTGTACCTCTGATTTACAATCTGGATATTGGCAAATACGAATGCATCAGAAGGACATAGAAAAAACTGCTTTCTCTAGTCACTTGGGACTATTTGAGTATAATGTCTTACCTTTCGGATTGTGTAACACCCTAGCTACATTTGAGGCTATGATGAAATCCTTACTCAGTGATCTATTGTGAAAAACATGCTTGGTGTACTTGGATGATGTTGTCGTTTTTGGCAAGTCATTCAAAGAATGCCAGGCTAATCTACAAATGGTCCTGGATAGAATTCTTTCGAGTGGTCTTAAACTGAAGCCTAAGAAATGTAATTTGTTTAAGAAATCAATTATATACTTGGGAAGGAGTATTACTCCATCCAGTGCAGACCCACTGAAAGTTGTCGAAAAGTGGGAAAGACCCACGTGTGCTAGGGAGGTGAGGTCATTTTTAGGATTCTGTTCCTATTACAATGATTTCATATTGAACTACTCACGTGTTAGCTTCCCCATGCAATGCCTTGCTCATTGGACACCCGGAAGGGCCCGGGAACCTTTCCCTTGGGGCAATGAGCAGGAGGAATCTTTTAATAGAATAAAGAATTTGTTTCGAACCACACCAGTATTAAAATATCCTACTCCCAAAGGACATTTTATGCTAGATACGGATGCTAGCAATGATGTTATAGGGGCTGCTCTCTCTCAGGTCCAGACGGAGTTGAAGTACCCATAGCATTCGCCAGCAATATGTTAAGTAAGACTCAGCGAAATCACCATACTACTAAAAGGGAATTACCCACAGTAGTAGTATATACGAATAAGTTTAAGAATTTCCTTTAGGGAACTGACTTTACTTTAAGAACAGACCATTTGTTTCTAGGTGGCTTCTTAATTTCAAAGACACCGAGGGGATGCTCATTTATCCGAGTTTGGATTAGAGCATTGCCAAATTGAACACTGCCCTGGGGACAAACACAAGGCCTATCCGAAAGTGGCAAAAAGTAAATTTTGATGACTGCGGTGCTTACAATGCTGTGGTGGACAGGTTGGTATATAACTAAACCACACCTCGGATCCCCTGGGAAGAGACTGTCTGTAGCTATCTTGATCAGTCTCCAGAGACTATTAAAAGGTTTCAGCAGTCAGAGACAACCACTAAACGCATTTTGGAATACTCACAGAAAGGTATTAAGCTGGTTCGGCCAATGTTATCTCTAGAAGACAGGGAGACAAGACGATTCATAGCTCAATGGACCGAGCTAGAGATCCGAGATGGTATATTGTGCAGGTGGAAGACCACTTCTACTGGCAATAACTATTGCAGATAGTAATCCCTACTTTAATGAGGAGGGACATTATGTACTATTGTCATGGCCACCAAGGAGGAAACGATCCATAGAATGTCTACAAAGACGTTATTACTGGCCGGGTATGAGAAGTGATCTGCTTAGGTGGATTGCAACTTGTCCCGATTATTGGAAGAACAAGCCAGGACCTGGCTTGGGTAGAATACCCTTATCTCAAGTATTGTTTGGTGTTCGATTTGCTCATATAGCTGTCGACATCATCAGTTTTGCATTTGGGAGTACCCCTTATGATGCACAGTGATCAGGGTAGGGAGTTTGAATCTGAGTTATGGCAAGAAATGTGGCATTACTTAGCTATATTAAATGATTGCTGTGACTCAGGGTGCTTTTCCTGGATATTCCCATTCTGATACCTGTCGATATTGCACACCATGATGCATGCATTATGACCTTTGTAAGGTGTGCCTGATATCCATGGATATCAGGCACACCCAGTGCTTGTTATTGAACAAGTAAAGGTGTCATCCTTTGTCCCTGTCTAAAGCTCCTTTTTTTCTGTTTTTTTTTTGTCTTTCAGGATCTTGGACTCCTCCGCAGGTTACATGAGGCACGAGCCAAAGAGGTCGTCAGACATCATAACCAGTTGCGCCTGCCTTCACAACGTGGCCATGGATCATGGCATAAGGATTGTAGATGACCCTGCTGATCCCTGGACACCAGTCCGTCTTCCCCTTCCCCAACCAAGACAGCTTTCCCAAGAACAGGAAAAGGAGCGTATCAAGTGCTTCCGGGACGAGTACTGCAACAAATACTTCTGAAAAGTGTGGCACCTTGCATGCTTCAAGTTACAACGAAAGTACTTTGGCTCTTTGTCTGTGATACCTTATAATTAGGATGTGGTACACATGTATGTCACAACGAGAGAGTTTCAGCTTGTCTGAGATATTTACCTTAATGTACATAAAGATGTACCTGGCGGACAGGCCTCACATGAAATATTTTTTTCTGACATTTTTTCCTGTTCCTTTTGTGAAAGAAAACTTGAACACGCGCCGTGAAAGAAAAAAAGTTTTATTTATGTACATATACATAATAACCTGTAAATAAACTGTATTTTTGTCAAACTTGTATAAGATTGTCCATTTCTCTTTATCATATATATCTTTGTCACATTTAATCCATACTTCATAACTGATTTTTGGCTTGCCTTCTCTGAGCTCTTATGGCTTCCCTCTCTGTCTTCCTCCTTTTCTTCTCCTCACACACCTGCAGGTATTCACTTCTGGTGCAAACCACAACTTTCTGCCCTTGTTTAGGTCTAACTTTGGGTAGAGCAGTCTTTGACTCGTCTTTCTTCCTCGCTGCTGCTTTCTGTTTGGATAAATCCTCCATTTTCTTCCTTAATACTGCTTCTTCTTTCTCCCTCTTTCTCTCCTCCTTCATCTTTGCCTCATGTTTCCTCCTTCTCTCCTCTTTCTTCTTTCTTTCTTCCTTCCTTCTCTCTTTGTCTTTATCTTTTGTTGGTACTTTAGTGGTCTTCATTTTGGTCTTAGCCTTGGAGAAGTCGGCAGTACCTGGTCTCCACAGATGGTTTTCTGTTATGCCTGACTGTGTCTTTGGTTTGGTAGGGTCCAGCTCCATGGGAGTAACTCCTGGAATACCTGAAAACATACAGATGTTTCCTGAGTCTCAAAAGTACATAATATTTTTTTTTTCTCGCTGTGTTTGAAAAAAACATTAGATGTCTTTTATTCTAAACTCAATAAGAGGTTGAATAAGGTAGGGTACAGTGACTACGGTAGTCCATCCTCACCTCGAACTGCCTCTGGTTTCAGATATTCTAAAGCTTTCTGCTGGGTCTTGGACAAAAGCAACTTCTTTGCAGGTGGTCCGCTTCCTGTCTTTTTGATCTCCCTTCTTAGTGTATTGTACTATAAGTAAATAGATTTGCATAAAAATTTTGTTATTTTGCTTATTTCTCTTCACTAACTTTATTGTTATGTTGAAAAAGAAAAATTTCACTTCTCTCCTACCTTTTGCTTCATCTTTTGGGTGAAATCAGAGGCCTTATCAGAGCACTGTCTGACAGTCCGGTGAGTGTGCGCTTCCGAGTTAACGTACACTGAAAGAATTAAGAAGAAAGTATTAAATTTATAAATTCTTTTTTTATGAAGTAACTTGCCTTGAAAAAAAAGGGGAAGATATAAGATTATTCTATCGAAGTAATAAACTTACATGCCACGTCTCTCCATGCTTGCCGCCTTATGTCCCTCCCTCCTCCTGTGCCGCTGAAGTGGAACTTTATAGCGTCCCGGTTTAAGTTTATTGCATCCATTAGGGCTTCTACTTCTTTCGTCTTCCACCTTTCTCTGGAGACAGGAAGGTCGTTTCGCATAGGGAGATCTTCTGCTTCACTTTCGGAGTCACTGGCGTTGGACTGATGGTCAGCATAAGAAGCTCCTACCAAGGTATCGTTTGCTTGCTTTTCTCGATGTGCATTTTCTGGCTGGTAAAGGACTGTAGAGGCCTCTGAGTCAACCGAGAAATCCTTATGCTTCAGTATCATTTGTGTTCTTTTCTTAGGTCTCTTATCAGGCTGACCCTGCTGTCATAACATGGAATAAAAAAATTATTTATTAGCCTTTGCCAACCGGTGTCACAACGAGAGAAGTAAGGGACAAAGCACAGCGACTATTGGCTAACTTTTAACGTTGTGCTACATCGTACGTGACCCGCCATTATCCTCTTATTAAATTAACTTTTAGGCCCTTTTTTTATGCTCTGCATGCTCTCCTTTGTGTTCAGGACTTTCTCTGATGTTCAGACTTGAAGTTGGTCAAGCTTTTTTACATACCTTGTGCTTCTTAGGAGGCATATCACCTGTAGATTTGGACATGTTGTTCCACGACGTTCTGTCAATTATGACGTCATAACATGAAATCGAGAGTGCTGCCCCCTACGCACAATGACCTTTTTTCTAAAAAGTCGTTGTGAAGGAGGGCATAGCATTAGAATAGATAAACAAAGCTTTTTCAGTCTTGTACTTCTTTAACTTCAAGCTAATATACTATTCAGTACGTTATCAGAGGAACAAGAGGTCACACAGGCTTTCACTTCAAACTTTTTATTACATATCATGACCAGAAAGTGACTAGGAAAAGTGGACTTCAATAGTGTGGCCACTGTAGCACCTTATTGCTTTTCAAATGGTTTTGTGGTCGAGGAAAAGCCGATAACTGTTTCAAAGGCATAAAACTCTTAACTACACTGTACCTCATGACTTTTCAGACTACTTAGTGAAGGGGTCATGGTATAAGACATCAGTGACTTATTATGTTAGGAAGTATCTGTTTTTTTAAGCTTAAGTACTAGTAAAGTAAACCAAAGTGGGTGTTCTCTTTTGTTCACCCGAAAGAAATGTTCCCTACATGAAAATATGTCTGTCCACTCTCCAACCGCATCATGCATTACAGAAGG
This sequence comes from Acholoe squamosa, assembly GCA_949317995.1. NCBI lineage: Eukaryota > Metazoa > Annelida > Polychaeta > Phyllodocida > Polynoidae > Acholoe > Acholoe squamosa. Next base: position 16,399,168 of record OX439042.1, read on the forward strand.
AGTCTCGTTGTGGCCAAATAAAAACATTCCTCTATGTAGGTTGAAGTCATAAAACATACAGCGTCATAGTCAGTTTGTTTCTCTCTTGAAAAATTAGATTTTCTTAATCTGAAACCGTTGTATCATAACAAAGTGGAAAACGAACATGAATACTCTGACTGTGAAAGTCACATGAAAGTAACATTTTCTATTTCTTTTTTGATCCATTCTTTGGGGCCTTCCTTTTTTTCTAAGGCTGTCCTTTGGTAGCCTCTGCTACCCTTTTCCTGGTCGCAGGACCCGGCTTAGGATCAACAGCCAGGTGAAGGGAGTGGAGAGTTTCTGCCGCTGTGATCACCTCTTTGTCAGGTTCAGGCTCTGTTAGTTCCTCTAGAGGCTTCTCCTTCTTCAGTACCCCTGCTATGTTACTGCAGTCTAGCACTACTCCCCCCTGAGATATATCTATGTGGACCCTCTTGATTTTACGCGGAGGAGGGTGTGTTCTGGCACATGTAGAAAGAACCACACATAAACCAAGTCTTCCTTCTGGAACTTCATCGTCTACTTTTATGAGAGAACCCTCGAGGTCTTCTTTAGTCTGAATAGCACCTTGCTTCAAATGTGGCTGTTCTTTTCCAGCCTCTTTTTGGGTGTCTTGTGCTACCTCTTTCACTGTCTCTTCACCTCCATCTTCTTTAAGTTTTGGACATGGTACTACTTCGCTGTCCTCTCCTGCCTCACAGCTTACACCTTCAGTTTTATCTCCTTCTGCCGCCTCTTTCTGTAAGTCAGTTCCTCTGAGAGTTTGGCCATCTTGACCCCCATCCTCAAGGACATCATTCCCTCCCTGTTCTAGTCCTTCGTTATGAGCCTGCATGTCAGTGCTTCCCTCTTTCATAAGATCACTACCTCCCTGTGCTTCTATGTTAGAACCTGCATCACCCGCGTCACTATGGGAGTCTTTTCCAGGCTCTGAGAGGTCAGTATGCCCCTGATTGCCTTGCTCAATAAGCTCGTTATGCGGTACATTCAATGGCTGGGTGACCTGATTTTGAGGGTCATCACCTGGCGGAGAAGGAAGTTGAGTCCCTTCCTCTCCCTCCTCTTCATAAAGAACCTCTTGGTAAACAACCTCTCTGTTCACGTTGTTTCCCGCGTCTCCTTGATCGTGCTCTAGAGGCTCGCTTTTAACCACACAACCAGCATACGATCCTCCCTGCTGCTCTTCCTGTTCTTGGGCTGCAGGTTCCCCCGCTAAAACCAAAGTTAGAGGGGAAGCTTGGTTTACGGTGGGACCTGTGACTAGTTCTCCATTGCCATTGACGTGAAGGAGGTTTTGGGCCACTGTTGACTGGTCTGCAGAGGGATCGAGCGTCAAAACTGTGAAAAACAAGGCAAAAACTTTTTTTGTGCTTTCTTCAGAACAAGAGTGATACATAACTATACACAGGTGAGAAGAAGAATCTTCCCTTATGTCCCGTAGAGAAAATAAGAGACCTTCGCCCCTTTTTCTTTATGATACCAGCCAGATTTACCTTACAGCTCAGTTTCTCTGTCTTTACGGTGTTTTCTTTTATTCTGTTTTTCCAATAACTTACAACTTCCCAATCTTTTTGGACTAACTACATGAAGAAGCACAGATAGGCCTGGAGGTCGTTGCACAAAGAGCGTGCCTTCGTTCTGCTTTTTTCTCTCGTCAGTACGAGATTCACAAAGAGACTTATTGGATAGGACAAGATACATTTAGACTATGAAAAAAAAAAAAAAATACTTACCTTTCAAGGCACCTGAAGACGAAGGTTTAACAACAAGTGGAAAAGTAGGAAACTCAGGAACAGGCGGGGTCTGCGTGGTTTCACACATCATCATGACAGGCCTCCTTTGGAGCCCGTCGGTCATGTGAATGACCTTACCTGAAACTGTAGGATATAAAAAGTTGAAACGAATAAAAAAACTTATGCCAACTGTATAAGTCACGCTGTGACGATCTGTCTCGTTGTGCAAACAAATAAATATAAGTATTTTTGTTGGTCAAGAAAAACTTCAGATGAGAGTGAAAATGAAATAAAAAAAGGAAATGCCAGACACCTAGACACTTACTGCTACACATATTTTTTTTCTCGATTTATGACATGTCCACCCAAATAAAGCCTTACCGTTTATAAGTTGAGCCACATTACGGCTGCAAGTTGCCTGAGTGTCAATGATAGACTGCAAGTGACGGCTGGTAGTTTCCTGAGTTTTCACGATGGACTCCCTGTCTGACACTATCCTCTCAAGCACTGTTCCTAGCCTCTCATGCACCTCTGTGCATCGACTCAGGAAGGACATCATGTTATCCACGTTGTCCCGTCTGTGTACTTCCATAGTGGTCATAAAAGACTCGATATTGGCTAATCTGATTTCCTGGTTCTTAACCTGATTTGCTATTTCTTCTTCTTTACTCGAGGCATCTGTGGTTTTTGATTCAAAGTCTAATTTCTTTCCTCTGCCCCCAGAGTTTTTCTTCTCAAGAATCCGTGGACTACGCCGTACTTCCTTTTTGACTTCCGACTTTGGAGTAGAAGTGAGGGGGACTTCCTGTTGAATACCGGTCAAGTCCACTATGTCGGTGTCTGTTGACACAACGTCTACTTGCATGTCATCAGATCTGTCGTCTCCTGTCAAATCAACGTCAAAGGCAGCAGCGTTCCTGACTGCCCGAACACCTGGTTTCTTGAAAGGAGCCTTAGCGGTACCTCTTCCAGATGGAGAAGGAGCAGGTTTAGCCTTCACTTCCTTTGTATTTGCAGCAACTTTGGCCTTTGTCGCTTTCGGTGTGCCAGTGACCTTGGCCCCACCTGCTGCTGCTGCAGCCTTACCCGGTTTCTTGAAAGGCACCTTGACTGCCGGAGACACAGGTCCTTTCCCTTTTTTAGGCATGGGACACTGAAACTGTGCCAACAGCTCCTTCTCTGAAGGCACAACCAAAACTTTAAGGGGAGACGGAGCAGCACCTTTAGCTTTAACTCTAGACTGCACAGCAGGGGACTTCTTGGCCTGTTGCCTTCGTTTCTTTTCCTCTTCCACGGGATCCGTGTAGTAGACTATTTCCCCTCCTTGCCCTGAAAAAAAAAAAAATTCTATTGTTCAAGGGAAATTGTGGTCCAAGAAAATACACATTGTCAAGAATAGAACAACGTGAGGTATCGCTATCGAAGAGAGAGAGAAGAAGAAAATAGGTCAAAAGAACAAACAATATTAGGTCTGCTGTGTTTTACTATGAATTTTGGGAAAGCGTAGACCCATCCTAATATTTATGCATGTTTCTTGAAAACATTTATTTATTCAAAGGAAAAAAAATGCCTGTGCTGAAAACACAATATTCAATAAAAGTAAAATTCAGGACGCTCACAATAAGTTAAAGATAGGGCCTAGTTTCATTCTTAAAAGAAATTTCTTTCTGTCTTACCGGCAATTCTCTCGACTCCCTTATACTTCAACAACATCATGTCGGTCAAGGAGCATCCTTCACATGGTTTTCCTTTCTCTATCAGGTATAGATATTCCTCGTTCTGAAAAGCATTAGAAAATAATGAGGACAAGAAAATGAAAAATAATGGGGAAGGAGGTCAGAAAGATACAGAAGAAATAAGACATCAATTTAAGTTACACCAACTTATATTTTGAAAGGTGTAGCAAATCACTATCAAGAGTATAATATATTTTTTGTTCGCTCACCTTTGCCTTAAGCTTAGAGAAATAATCATTCACGTGATGCTGCATTTTGTCTAACTCCCGGTTCGCATTCTTGATGCTGTTCACTGTGGCTGCAAGAGATCAAAGGAGACATAGAATATCTGAGAAAAAGAACAGCTCTCTTCATGAAAAACACACAGAAGGCACTTAGTTCTGTTTAACTTTGAGGATAAGAGAAAAGATAAAGATTTTTTTCTGTCATAATGTCAAACTTAATAAAAAAAAACTCACCTAGAACTGTGTCCCAACCTTCTCTCCTCAGCTGTGCTCCATTCTTCCCCCTAGCCTTGATATACGGCTTCTGATTGAGGAGGGCAAAGAAGAGCGCTCTATGCTCAGCTTCAGTCCAGTATACGTCTCTGGCCCTCTCTGTCCCCCGGGAAGTTAAGTTCGTTTCAGGCCTGCTGGAGGGACCCGCCTTAGGTTGTTTTGCCTTAGCCTTTTTCACCTTACCCTTTCGAACAGGGCTATCTTCCTCTGAGAGTTCACTAGAATCCTCTAAAATGTATTCCTCTTCTTCCTCTCCTTGCTCTAGTCCTTCTTCCTCCTCGTCTGATCCTTCTGTTAGGGTGTTAGTTTTCAAAATTTCTGGTAACTCGAACAACCTGCTGCCCGCTTGGGTCGCAAGATCGTACTCCTCTTCCTCATCGTCTTCGTCGCTTGAAGACAAAGCATAACAACGGTCGTACTGAAAAAAGAAAATAAACAATATTTATTTTCAGGAAAAAAGAAAATTAGGGGGGAGGAGAGGGGGACTTTTTTTCAGGTACTGTTAATTATAAAAAAATGAATCTAAGAATGTCTGAATAACTCGATTTTTTCTCTTCTTTGCCGTAAAATTCAAAGAGAGGGAGAAAAAAAAAGAAAATGAAAAGAAATAACAAGACAGAGAGAGAGACACGCTCAAAAGACGTTAGAGCGAACCAAATTACCCTATTATCGCCCGACCCGGCAGAGAAAGAAAGCTAACAGAACGACGGAAAAGGAATAACAGTCTAAGAACAGCATGTCATTGTCTTCTTCTGAACAACATCTACCTTATAGAACACTATTTTAAAAGAAAACTTACTTCTGAAGCGTAGTGAGACATGATATATCCCTCTGTTTCGTTGATCGAAGCCGGCCTCTTGTTGACATCAGCACGGGTACCGGAAGTGACGTTCTGCCTAACTGGGTCAAAATACGCGGGTGCCCTGTCGTTTTTTCTCGCTGTGCTAGAGTCTCGCTGCAGCAGCGAGGAAAGCACAGCGAGTCCTGTTTTTTTTTTCTCGCTGTCACAACGACTCTCGTTGTGAAAAGGCAGAACATATTGTGCAACGGTCAGAAATAAGTCTCTTTGTGAATGTCGTACTAACGAGAGAGAAAAGCAGAACGAAGGCACACTGTTTGTGCAACGACCCCCTGGAGATACAGGGTTACCAGGGACATGCTTCATGTCAGGATAACCAGGCTATGCCTCCCCCTCCTCCAGCAGAACCCTATGCTGGGCCTTTACCACCTTCATGTGTTGACCCAAGCAACCCGAGAGGGTGGCATCAGTTCCAGGGCAGAGCCACGGGACATGCCGGATGGTGGGCAGGCAAAGAAATGTGGATCAACACGGTAAAAGGTACGCCCACGTACACCCTTGCTGGCGTACCTTTTACCGTGTTGATCCACAAATGTCTGAGAGGGAGAGTATGACCCAAGTTCACTAAGGCTCGTGGGAGAGGCCGTGGTGGATGTGAATCCACCCGGCCACCCCCACCTTATGGACGTGGGCGTGGTACTGTGATGATTGAGGGAACTACTACCCTAAGTCTAGGTCTATCGACTACTTGCGTGATATGGCTGAAGCTACTTTCAACCTCGTGTATGAAATGCAAAACCATGAGGAAGATCGTATTAAGCAACAGGAAGTAAAGCGTGTTGAAGAGGCCTATAAGTCCTATCTTGAGAAAAAGATAGAAGCCGAAAAGCTTAAGCAGTTTCATGCTGAAGAGAACTTAAAGTACATTAACAAGTATAAAGAGGCAGACCTCAAGTTCTTCCTTTGCTTCGGCATACATCTGGAGACTTGGGATGGCAAACTGTCATATCTCAATGCTCCTACTCCAGACGCTAGAGCAGATGGAGGCAGTTCAGCCGAAGGTGTTTAATATGTAATTGTCATACATAAAGGCATTTTTATGCAAGAGACTGTTCTTATGTAGTCACCTGAACCTGATGAACTGGACTAGAACACTGCAGTCGAGATGGATGTAACCCGAACCACTCATGGATTATCATATATGTCATTTATCTCATATATGATATATTTATATTCATATAAACCAAAATATTATACTGAATACGAGACTGTGTGTGGACTACTACAGTTCGTATTCATAGAACTACTTTCATATCTACTAGTCCAAAGTATGTGTTCATATACCTTACGGTATTACAACTAGATCTGTATAATTTAATAATAGTCACTCAATTGTATGAGTTCACTTAGCTCAGAAATACGAAGTATAAATGATACATATTTTTCTACTTTAATAAAACAACAACAAAAAAACAACTTAAAAGGTATCAACATAATTCAAAACCACTTTAAACTACTCTCAGTAATATTGTTCATTTACAGTGAAACTTGGTTACAACAAACTCCCTTATAACGAAATTTGGATACAACAAACAAAAATGCTTAGTCACAAACCTCTCCTATACATTCCTCTAGTAAATGAAGTGGTTAGAACGAAGTAAAATTGGCATGAACTTGTTTATAACGAAGTGATTTTGCCCCCCAAGTTGGAAAAAAATGTGCTATTTAACTGTGAAAATGTCTTACATTCTGAATACTGTGTATATGTGACACGATCTGCGAAAAAGGGTCTTAGTGCAGGGGGCAATAAGACCCCCTTTCCCAGTACGTGTCACATATACATGTGAGTTGTTCACCTGAATAACTCAGAAGAATCAAAGAGCTGGAAATCCGCTGCCACTTTACCCTTTTCTGACTGATGTTCAAACTTCAAAGAGAACCCTACCCCTCCACCCCCTGTTGTACCTTCTACCACACCCCCTGTCACCTCTCGTACCCTCCCTATCACTATTGCCGCCCATAGTTCAATAGAGAAGGATGGGGAAGCCCTATCACACCCCTTGTCACCTCTCGTACCCTCCCTTCCCCTACTGCTACCCATAGTTCAATAGAGATGGGTGGGAAAGCCCTATCACACCCCTTGTCACCTCTCGTGCCCTCCCTACCCCTACTGCCGCCCATAGTTCAATAGAGGCAGTGAGGGATGTCCTATCACACCCCTTGCCACCTCCCAACCCTCCCTACCCCTACTGCTGCCCATAGTTCAATAGAGGCGGGTTGGGATGTCCTATCACACCCCTTGTCACCTCCAGACCTCTCCTGATGCTGAACTTGGTTATAACGAAATTTGGTTACAACGAATTTTTTAAGCTTGTAACAAGGTGTTCGTTGTAACCAAGTTTTACTGTACTTAAAGGTTGGTAAATATTATATAACATTGTAGGGGCTCGTGGAGCATCTTATATAGTTTTAGCTCCTTATTCGAGCGGCTACCACCAGTAGGACCAGAGGTCCGAGTCCCTACCTGGGACCGTGTAAGGAGTTCAGTTGGCTCCTGGGTATGGCCAGAGCAACACCCCTGAGCAGTGAGCTATATTCATAGCTCCACTTTGAACCTATGTAAGTACTGAATAAACAGGTGCCAGTTGCACTAAGCTGAGCTAACTTGTCTGATTTTGCTTGATATTGACATATCTCGAACTTAACCAAAGTTATATCAGAACTCGGACCACTACACTGGTGCCGTGACCCGTCTTGGTTTTAGTGCACAACCCTGGAGGTCAAACCGAACCATGAGGGATCGATCCAAGGAGGATCCGACAGTGCTGAGTCCACTGAATCTGACTTCAGCTACTTAGGTTCTGAAGCGAAGGTGCCACCATCTACAGTTGGTACAGGCCTAAGCCTGACTATTGAAACCGAAGATGGTTACACAATGATCGCTGATTCATTTGCTGAAAAGGTACTTCCAACTCCTAAAGTGACAACTGCTCAGATACAAATGACTTCGAACCCGAGGATGCCTCATTTCGCAGGACCATTACAGGATTCATTCCTACAAAACAAGCTGAACACTTCAAATCAGTCATCTGGAGGTCCCATTGTTATGATGGATACAGCAGTTCGAAGGCACGTTAGTACTACTAGCAGTACTACTGTACCTACAGGCTTAAGTAAATCTATATTTGATATAGGTGGAATCTATATTTGATATAGGTGGAAGTAAAAGCCAAGGAATAACTGCTTGAGAGTACTTGAAACAAGCGATTAAAAGAGATAAAATGATGAACTTTGAACAACAGAAAAAATTCGAAAATTCCGAATGCAAAGTGTTGCGACTTCGAAATCTCAAAAAACAATGCGAGAAATACAAAAATTAACAGGAGATTTTACGTTTCATGCTAAATAATTTAGAACAAAACGTAGAAGACAAAGAAGCTAGGAATAAATCCCTAGAACATGAATGTCTGATTACTCAGAAAAAACTTGATCTAACTCGAGCTGAACTGGAAAATGGAAGACTCAATTTAGAAATCGAAAAATGAACAGTGCATTGTGGATCAAGAAATGAAACACAACGAATTGTTAGCTGAAGAAGAAGAGATAAAAAAAAAATGATCTTAGAAACACTGAAAATGAGAAATTAGCAAAGATTTGAAATGCTATGATCAAAGACAATGAACAGTTAATACAAGAGATTAAGGATAATAATGAGGACTTAATCACACATCAGCAAAAACTGTGTCTGCAGATAGCTCAGCTAACTAAAAAGAAGAATGCTCTAGACTGTTATGTTACAGGTATAGAGACAAATGTTCCGAAGTTGACCACATCTCAGGAAAAACTGGAAGCTCAGTTAACTACTAAATGTCAACAAAGCATTGATAAAAACATTGAAGAGATCGAAATGAATAATGACAATAAATCATTCCATACAGACACTACCACAACCCTCCGTTGTGATGTGGCTGATGAAGCTGTTTTAGAAGAATTCGAAGAAGATAAAATAAAACCTTCTGATCAGATGTTTGTCAAAGGTGTGGCACCAATGACAACTTCAACACCAGCTGATGGTTTGGTGAGACAAAGAGTACCTGAGTATGATCCATTCATCAATGACAATGCTAAGGTAAATGCCACCTATGACGGTGTATATCAACCTGGACATAAATCTGATGAGGGTGGACGTAAGAATCTGAGAGTTAGTGTCGGAGGTGTTACTTTGGGTGCCTACACTGATGAAATTGGTGGATCCAATCAGGGTTCGGACACAGTTCATTCCAGTGAAGATGAAACACTCAACTTTTCATATGAGGACGACCCCTCTCAGCATGATTTAGGAGCTGGGAATCCAGGAGCTGGTAACAACCGGAACCAAGGAGCCACTGGAGGTACTTCAGGTAATACTGGAGAAACTTCAAGAGCAACTGGAGGAGCTTCAAGGTCCACTAGTGGAACTGCAGGTGCCACTGGAGGTACTTCTGGAAACAAAAGACGATCTCGAGCCACCTTTGACGAACTTTTGAATCAGTCTTCGAACACTTCAGGGTGTGCCCATAACGATGAAACTAGCTCTAACGCGAGTAAACACAGGCTTCGGAGCAGTGCATTTATAACATCTCAATCTTGATCTGTCTACCCTCTGACGAGGTCGTCTCATGGTCATTGCTTCATTAAAAGTTTTAACCATGTCTTCCATCATCTTTTCACATCCACTTGTGATGGGGTTGCCACTGTAGTAGTGGTATTGGATATTGTCAAAGTTGGTGTAGAGGAGGACCTCATACTTTGAGTAGTTACTGCTTCCACAGAGGTCGATTCAGTTTTAGGTTAAGCATCCCGGCCAGGGGTCTTCTTACTGAACATCCTTCTAGGAACGTATTTCCTTCTCATGTCTCGTTTCACTTGGACAGAAGAAATCCTTCCATCTTCTTCTTCAATCTCTATGATTTTACTATCGGAATCACCCCCATCGGTCTGATGCATGGAAGAGACAAGGCCCGCCATAGCCACGGCCTTAGCAGCTGCCTTTATGGGGACTTTGCCTGCCATAAAGGTTTGAACTTTATTAAAGTTGTCTATCTGTTCAAAAAGGTCAGTTAGTCCAGCATTCTTTCCTTTCCATGCTGCTATAGTGGCCTGCTGCTGCTCCTCATTCCTCAATCCTTGTATAAACTGGGGTAACAGGTCATTAATGAAATATTCATCATTCAAACAAACACTAGGACAAGCTTTATGTAGCAAAGTCTGCAGTTCGAATCCAAAAGCTCTGAAAGTTTCATGAGGTTTCTGGGTTCGCTTCTTTAAAGCCATCATAGAGTCTTCAGTTACCAAGTTATACAGAAGTATACTTGCAAATTCAACCAAGTCCTTGAAGGTACCATGTTCGTTGTACACTACATTCCATTTAGCCACGGCAATTTTGCCTGGTCCAGCCTTCAAACATCTGATCAGATGTGGAAGTGCTTCCTCGGGAGTCCATGCATTACAACATTTTAGGAATGATGGCGAATCTTCAAGCAGCATTATTGGTGCGGACCAATTTTTCATGTTGGCTAACGCTCTAATCTTGAATCAGAAGTGAGGAAAACTAGAGGGGGTCACATTAAGGGCAAAAACTGTGATCCTTGAAAGGAACTGCCAGAATACCAGAAACGGAAAGATTGAACAGTAATATCTCCTGGAAGGCTGATAAGTGAGAAGGATCCTCTCTCTGCAATCGTGGCCAGGAGCTTCAGTGTGATGGTGAATCAGAGGATTCGAGGCCAGAGGGAGCAATCCTGCAACGAAGACGAGGAAGGGTTTGGATGGGAGCTTGGTGACTCTTAAAAACGAGTTTGATTTGCTGAGAATCCTTCCCCACTAGGAGGGAAAAAAAGATGGTACGTTACTGTATCAGTGAAGGAACAGGTCAGGGAATTCTTGATAGATACTGGTGCCAAGCATTCGTGTATCTCCAAGAAGTTCTTCAAACTGATGTCAGGTAAGCCTGATACACTTCCAGTAGGTGTAGATGCTTGCACAGCAGACGGTAGCCGTATGCAGACTTTTGGTAAATCCTTCATGCCAAAATTAGTGATGATGGAATAATTGGGCTGGATTTTGCTAGCTTGTATGGTGATGTGTTAGATCCAAGACACGAATTGTTGAAGATCCGGCATCCATATAACTGCGAAATCCGATGTGTGATAAGACAAATGTCTCATGTCACTATGGTAGTAGAGACTGTGAACATTCCACCTGGAACTACTTGTGATGTATTATGCTCTTGGAACCCAGCGTTCAAAGGTGCTGATGCAAATCTAGTCAGGAGAAGCTCTGTTCTCTGAAATTAGAATCTGTAGATACATTGAACAAGTAATCAATGGATAATTCATGACGAGTGTGTGTTAGCAAAGGATAATTACACGAGGGCGTAGCCCAAGTGTAATTATCCTTTGCTAACACACACAATTCATGAATTATCCATTGACTACTTATTTTATTCCACGATACCAATAGATAATCAATAGAATATCAATAAATTCAAGTTGAAAACAAAAATTGTACCCCCTCCCCGGGACTCAAAGCCAGCCATAGTGTGTACACGATCGGTACAAACACCTTGTCGCCCGGTAGCAGACAGCTACAGCGCCCGTCTCGGCTTGGCTTGCTTTGAATGCGTCTCGTGGTTATGTATACACGATCGGTACACACACCTCGGCGCCTGGCTAGGCTTGGCTTCATTTGAATGTGTCTCGCGGTTATGTATACACCACACGATCAGTACGCACACCTCAGCGCCTGTCTCGGCTTGGGTTGCTTTGAATGCGCACACGGTGAAAAAAAGATGCGCCCGGACCGTGTTTGTGTACTATAGGTACATTCACCTCGTCGCCCAGCAGCGGACAGCTACAGCACACACCGCGAAAAAAAAATGCGCCTAGACCGGGACTCGACCCGCGTACCTCTGACGGCTGAGCACAATGCGCTAACCACTAGACCACCGCGTCTCCTCCTTCAGCGGCCCTCTCGGCCTGGCTTGCTTTGAATGCGTCCCGTGGTTATGTATACACGATCGGTACACACACCTCGGCGCCCAGCTAGGCTTGCTAGGGGGGTCACAACCCAGAATGCTGGGGATTTTCACACTTTGAATGTATAGTAGTTATATGTGAGTGACCTCCCCGGGCTTTGTATCACATCAAGACCTGGTTCTAGCCAACCAACTCTCGTCAGTCCCTGTGGAGCAGTGCATAGGGAGTTGGACTTGGGATCTGAGACTGCAGGTTCGAGCCCTGCCCTACCCTGGCTATTTCCTGGGTTTTAACATGTAACATATGACATGTAAGGACATGTAAGGTGTGCAGGTTATCCATGGATAAGGCACCCGGTGCCCGTTATCCTTGGATTCTTCATGGTTTTAGGTTGGGCAAATGGTGGGTTTCCAGTCAGGGCCACATCAAATGGTGGGTTTCCAGTCAGGGCCACATTGAGTTGCCCTAATAGGACAACTGAACTAAGACTGTTGGGCTCCCGACAGTTTTTGTCCTCAGCAAGTTGTGTGGGCCACATAAGGCTAACTGATATGGGCACAGAGCAGCTTCAAAATGGGCAAACTCTTTGGACACAGATTGGTTTCAAGGTGGGTTCCCCGAATCAGGCATAGATCAATTCCAAAGATAATTCCCCAGAAAGGGTTGAGGATGGGTTTGCACAAGGCATACTGAGCTGGAAGTTCTGAACTTTGCCACTAGATGACCCCACTATGTCTGATGTACAGCTTTCCCCCATGTCAGTATTGATTTTCTTTAGTATGATATAACGGAAATAGGCTAATGAATCATATAAATCATAACAGTACACAAGTTTGGACCTACTGGCAAAATACATTTGAAATGTGCAAAGTTAGGTGATGTCAGCAGTTTTTAATGTGACTACACCATTCCTGTGGTAATCATTTTATATTGAAGTATGCTACCCATTGGGAGGCACTATGAACTTGAAGGCTAGCATGTTACTGGACTAGGTCTGGTTGATATGCCTTGGCCAACTAAGTTTGAATTGATGGTTCTACTGTTTTATGATAATGGGGAGAGTAATACAGTATCTTTAGTCTTCCTCCAACTATGTAGGCCAATAGGAGGGGCTAGCACCTGGAGGCTAGCAGAGCATTTCCAGGGTTCAAAATTTTAGAAAATGAGAAAAAAATAGATTTTCTATAATATCTATCCCAGATGGCGCCACCTGATAAAAGTGGTCAGCCCACTTTCAGCCCACTTTCAGCCAAAACCCATGTTGACCCCAGAATGATAAATTTTGACCAGATGGCGCCATGTGATCAAAGTGGGCAGCCCACTTTCAGCCACACCAAAAGCCATGTTGAACCCAAACCCACTCTGAGACTGATCTGTGCCCATATTGGTTAGCCCAGTGTGGCCCACGCACCTCACTGAGGACAGAAACTGTCAGCAGCCCATCAGTTAGCCCATTGCGGCCCACATCGGAAGCCACACCAAATAAAGTGTGGGCCACAGTAAGGCCACACCACCTTTGCTACCTGGGCAGGGCTCAATTTTGGGCCCTCTGTTCTTTTTATTATATATTAACAACTGTATTTCTGAAAATGATGTACACAAAACTTTACTCTATGCCGACGATTCAGTACTATATGTCTCAGGAAAAAAGATTGACACATTTACCCCTGAGCTTACCACTGCTTTAAATACCTTTTTTTCTTTGGGCCTCGGCAAATAAATTGACAATGAATGAGTCTAAAACTAAAATTATGACCTTTGCCTCAGCAGTCAAGTTAAAAAGATTGCAAAAGCCAAAAATAGTATTGAATGGTAAGCAACTTATGAATGTCTCATCATATATATATCTAGGCGTGACACTAGATCCAGATATGAACTTCAATATGTATTTAAGGAATGTTATTAAGAGTGTATGCTTTAAATCATTGATCCTATATAAAATTGGAAAATATTTGTCAATTGAGGCAAGGATTAGAATGTTTAAGATGTATATTATTCCTTTTATGATTATTATTATATTCTGTATAATAGATCCAAAGCAGACCTACTGTTAGAACTACAAAGGTTGCAAAACAAGTGTCTTAAGACTTTGTCTAGGCGTTCATCTGTTGACTCCAACTACCTTAGTGCATAAAAACTCAGGGGTACCTATGTTAGACCCCAGAAGACTTCATCATGTAAACATGCTAGCCTTTAAAAGATCATCAATGGAAAAGTATATTAAACCTGCTGTAAGAACAACTAGATTTTCTAGTGCACCAGTGTTAAAATATGAGAAAGTAAATTGTATATCCTATGCCAAATCACCTGAATGTTTATGCGCTCAAACTTGGAATAACCTTGATATAGATATTAGAAAACATAGGGACGTAGTTGCATTTAATGCTGCATCTAACAAGGCATAATTGATTCTTTATAATTGATTTTTGCCTCCTGGATGTATAATAATGTATGGTATGTGATCCCTACATGCTCCTCATGCCTCGGTTCGACTCGGTTTACTATTACATGTACATGAAATGTTTAACCTTTTGGTGCCCAGAATTATTTGAAGATTTGACATTATTTCACAATTATATCACTTAGTTGATAAGCCAATGTGTTATTTTGATCTTCTCTTTTGATATTGACTCTGTATTACATTTCCTGAATACTTATAACTCAGTGAGGACTTTCAATTTAGGACACTGAATTTATTGGTCTGGTTTGGTAACCATAGTTACCCAAACATTCCATTTGTTGTCATTTGGTAGTATTTGGTCTCTCTTGTGTAATATATAGCCTCCCCCATACACAATACTTGCAATTCTGGGGCATCATTCAAAGCTGATTCTGCATATATGTGTACTACCACTCAGGAGACATAATGTGCTAGTAACAATGCATGGATTATCTCTATGGATAAGAACATTTCTTTTAGAATCTAATGGGAGATTGGGACATTGGATGTATATGATCTAGCATAATATTGGTTTCATGTCTGGTCTTAGCCCAGTAGAGGGTGCCCCTCTAATGAATAACAAAATATGACAGCTCATTTTCAGGTTTTGACTCCCTGTGTGTGGTATAATGGAGATAGAGCAGAATGGATGGCTGTATTGTGTTTGGGAGGTCATGGCAGTTCTACAGAGGGTCTAACTTTGCAGAATGGACCAGTAGAAGTATCTGGATGATGGTTTCATTCAATATACATGTATTTAAGTCCCATTTAAGCCTAAAACCGTGCTTTAAAGCGCACTTGGGCACCTAGGGGTTAAGATTTAGAGAGGGGGGAATATTATCATTTATGTATTTAAAGTAGAAATAGTGCCCCAGTTGTTCCAAAAGAATTGTTATTAGGTATTGTATTCCTATGATGTGTGGTAGTCATTTATATGGCCAGGTCATAATAACATTTTCAAATGACGGCCTGGTCATTAACTGTTTGGTCATGTTATTATGTTATGAATTATGAATTTATAATGCTATAACAAGTGTCCATAGATAAACTATATAAACTGTTATTAAGTCTCACCTGATATTGTATAAATATACGAATGCGCCTATGTATACATGATGAAAAATCTAGACCAAATAAAGTTTAAAGTCTGTTAAAAAAGAAAAGGCACCTCCATATCTGAGCTGCATCTCTTTCAGAGAGCCCTCATGCATAGACATACAGCCCCCATCAGACACCATGCCTCCATATGTAGGCACCCACCGATCAAATCCTGACATACTTTCAGGATATACATATATAGAGCCATAGCCTTAAGCCGACAGCAGACAGAAGAGAAGCTATTAACATGACGACTGTGGCTGAGCGTGCTGTGGGTGCTGTGGTTGGCGGGCTGGTCGCTGATGCTGCCGGTAAGATACATGTGATATTTCTCGTTCTCGGCTACTTTGAATTAAAATCCAAGGATCTGACTACACTAGCTACATCCAAGTATCCAGTGCAATTAATAATACTTGGATGAGGAAAACTTGGAAAGCTTATAGAAAAAGGTTATTCTTTTATCTTGTGAACTTCAAAAGTCTACATACACAAGAAATGCATCCATATTGTAATGAAGGGCTAATTTATTGTAAACCCCATATAATAGGAACAGGTTCTAACCTAGTAAAACTACCTATGCTAGTCTCTACCGACTAAGTGCATCAAGAAGCTGATTTACCGTATCTTGTTCACAGTAGAATGTACCATGCTAGACTACTTGGTAATAAAAGAGCAGCTAAACCTGAATTAAGATTTAAAAATAATGTCAATACTTGTGCAACTACAGCACATTTATTATAGTACCATATAATAAATGCAGCAAGTTATGAAAAGTCTCCCCATCTATCTACATCCTCTGGATATTGAACTTTGAATTTTTAGAAAGTTATCCAAAAATTCAACATCTGAAGCCTTTATTCTTTTTCTTTACTTTAGCCATGCCTCTGCACTTGATGTACGACATAGTAATAAAGTTAAAAGACATAGTAGGAGACCGCCCAGGCCCAGAGTTTCTGCCTACCCAACACTGCCGCTTCTACCATATTCCTACCGGGAGAAATAGCTACCATGGAGACCACGCCTATGTACTACTTGAATCTCTAGCTCAATGTAAAGGTAATGGAAATAATACTTGTAAATGGAGAAGTTATGCTGAAGGTTCTATGCTATTTTTGCCTCACACATTTTATGCCATATATGTGTTTCAAATGACCTGAATATATTTGATTATACATGAACATTTAATTATAATCCTGTGCTGTATTAACATGATTACCCCCTCTCCCCCTCAGAGGGGTCATTTTTTCGCCACCCCCCTCCTTTATTTCCATAGTAAAGCATGGTCTTTTCACTGAAAAGGGGTGTTTCCGCCCCCCCCCCCACAAGTCCCCCCCCCCTCTCCCAAATACACAAATACCACTTTTGTTACAAAATGACTACTCCCTTTAGGTTTGAAAATAAGGCAAGGAGAATCATTAAGGGCGTTGATCCCATGGCATCAAGGGGCCCTTAAGCCCCATAAGTTAAAGGCCTGACGAGCACAGGGTGAGTAATGAGCGGATGATTATTTCAGGTTTTGATAGGGCAGACTACAGGAAGAGGCTGTACGAGGCCATGGGGCCTGATTCTGAGTATCAAGGTCGCACTGCTCTTGGCTGTCGACCAAACTTTGAGAAACTACCAGTAGACTTCCCCTGGAGGTCAAAAAACATAGTGCAATTTCTAGAGGAGTATGAAGATGATGAGGAAACAGGAATAGAAAACCCCGTGGTATGACAAAGCACGCCATAATTCTATCCTTTCATTTGTTTGGCAACTCACAAGCCCACGCTAATAAACAATTATCTGAAGTAATGAGTTGGCTGGTGAATGTGGCAGGTTCATACTGTTATGCCAATGTAACAATTATTTCCCAGATAAGCTAAGTGCAAGCTTTACATTGTAACATAGGCCATGTGTTTGAAATTGCAGATAATTTTAAAGGAGTAGTTCTAATTCCTCAATTTACTGGATAATGTGGAAAAAAATCATCATTGCTCTGAAGATATAGGGTACATAACTTGTTTCAGGATACCTATTCTTCAGGCGAAGCAATGGCAAATAGCTCTCTTCCTCTTTTCCTAGGGTGAAGGACTGGCCATAATTGCTGCTGTAGCTGCCCTGTATGCAGGACGACCTGAGTTGGAGTCTGTGATTAGACAGGCTGTATCAGTCACACAGAGTAATGAAGTCGCTGTTCAAGCAGCTATAGCAGGTATCTATAGATCCACTCTACATCAATAGGGGGATCACAATTTACTCGATTGGTCAAAACCCAATGATTATTCCCACTATATTGAATCTATGTGTCTGCACTCTGATTCTTTTGAGTAGAAATGTTTCAATTCTTGAATACCTATAGCAGATGACAACAGATTACTGATTCATCTTGTGTACTGTATTCTGTATTTTACAGGAGCCAAGGTCCTTGAGCATTTCATCCTGAATGGCCCATCCCCTGATGCACTGCCAACTATAGCAAAGAGTTTAGAAGGTGACTATGCCTCCTACATGTCTGAAGCAATTGACACTAAGGACAAGAACCATAAGGAAACAGTAAAAGAATTTGGTAATTCAGATGGTAAGTGTTTTACCCTCGTAGAACTTTGTCAAATATCAAATTTATTTAATTCCTCTATTTGTATAACCTACAGTGTAGATACAGAATAGATTTTAGGCACACAATCCCTGAAATTAGGAAGTTTAAATATTATGGATACAAAGAATTGAATTTGGTGTCACTCAAATAAGACATACGTGGCAAGCTGGAAATTATGACCATAGAGCACTCAATAGCCATCCCTTACAAAGCTTTTATTTTCAAGAATGTGATACTTTCAGATTGAATGATGCAGATCATTTTCTCCCTCTAAACTAAATGACAACCCTTTCCCTTTTTAGTTGTACCTGGCCTCTTCAAGAGTGCAGTACACTGCTTGGCTAAATCGGATGGCGATTATGTTAATACAGTACGTATGGATTTGCTGGCAACTGGAGATAACTGCTGCAGACTGAATTTTATAGGTGCAGCCTTAGGAGCCCAGGTGGGCATTGGAAACATCCCCGCTGACTGGATATCTAGAACAGATGTAGCAGCCAAGGCTAAGGATCTCGCTGAGAAACTTGTAGCCTGCAGATCCGGTTAAATCACATGGGACTGATGACAAAGGTGTCTGTAATATTCTGATCAGTTATTTGTTGCGTAATGTACTTTTTATTGTGAAATATGTTGATGTTTATTCTCAGAGGCATCATTTACATCTGAGTGAAATGGTAAAAGTATTACTCCAGCAGCATACAATGACCATGAATATAGGTTGTTATTTGGATGCTGTGGAAGAATATTACATTATGATACAGGTTCTTTCTAATTCCACTTCAATCTATCAAATGTAAATATGTAGATGCTAAACATAAACTATACCATGGCACAATAAAAGAAAGAATTGTGCAATTTCATGTTTTGTACAAATTCTGATTTATCTAAAGGTTGGAGTTTGTTGATCGATTTACAAAATTGAGGTAAAGTTCATCATTGTCTAATAATTGCTGACTAGTAAGAAATAAAGGTTATCTTGTATATGTTTAATGCGGTGCAGCCGTGTTTCTGGTATCACCCAAAATGCCATGACACCGTATAGGGGAGCTTGATGTATTGATTTTTCAAGTTGCCTTAGAAGTACAGGTAATTAATTTCAACCATCCCTTATTCTAATTATGTGGGATCAAAGAGGAACATATTGGCGTTCATTTTAAACCCTATATTTCTTTGCAAAAGAGTGTATTATTATACCAAAAAAAAGGTAAAGAAGTTATAAATTTGCCCAGCGAAGACGCTTGGATTAAGATCGGTTGAAGTATCGCAATATCTCATGCGTATTGCGAGAACTAATGAGAGTTGGTGCAAGCTGGCCCCAAACACCCATACCATAGGTCTATGTGTAGAGATTGAAACTTTGAACACATTTTGTTCACAAAGAGGCAAAGACAGTACAAACATGACAGATGGGTGGGGTTAGAGGAGTACACGTAGCATCAAAATGGCTAGTAGGTTAGTAAAAGCAATTTGAGGTGCCCTGGACTGTACAGTGTTAGATTACATCCTTATTCAAGGCCTAATGATATCATTTTCGCCAGCCATAGCAAGAAAATACCAAAATGGTGACTGTACAGGGAGACGATCGGTGCTCGGGGAGAAAGCCCAGCATGGCGACAAAAGGTCTACGGGAAATGTGAGGGGAGGTTCCGCTGAGCAGTCCGCTGCTGACGGCCTCTTTTGCACTGTGTTTAGTGAACGTAGTTCATATGCTATATTCAAGAAATTGTTATTTATTATTGCTTTAGTTTTAACATAAATATAGGTTAGCAAGCGCATATCCAGTACCTTAGTTAAGAACAAGGAGCACATAAGTGTGTGGGGCATTTGTAAACAAATGTGGAAAATATCTATATAAAGAATGAACAGACTACATTCCTCTCTCTCTCTCTCTCCTGTCACCCTCTTAAGTCTCTCCTCCCTAGAATTTCAAATACACGTACTAAGAAAAGTTAGATCATACCACTTTGAGAGTGCAAGGCTAAAACTCGGCATCCATATAAAACCATGTGGATCACATGGGATACAGCCTTTAAAGACAAACGCTACCCGGTACACATAAGCCACCTGGTGGCAGAAATCAGAACTCATCAGTTATACAATTTTAATGATTTTTCTCAATCTATAAAGTGGCTCACTTTACCTCCACATATTTTTTCAGTGCATTTCTGATCACTATATACAAGTTTAAGATGTTTATATGTCATTTGAATTTCCATAGGACCCTATAGTTAAGGGGAAATTAATATTTTTCAAAAATTCACAACTTTTTCATTTCAATGGTGACCTCCCATTTTTCTTCTTTTAAAATCATCCTAAAGATTTCCTTTATATATTCAGAGAGGCTTGTAGATGAATCAATAGAAGATCATTCACTATGATGCAAAATATGAAAAAATAATATTCCCATTCATTTCTATAGTTAAGGCATTTTCAATTAAATGGTCATAAAATGAAAATAAGCATGGTGACATATGGATTTTTTTTTTAATTTTCCTATTCTTTATACATCAAGGTAATACTACACAGAGTTATTTGTGTTAATCAATAGATGATCTAGCATTGGTCAGCCTGTAGTGTTTGTCTTTAATAAGTGTACTGTGACTGGCTGCGGAAAACAGTTCTGTAGGAACGAGTCTGCTCAATAAGCAATTACAATTACATTGTCTGACTGTTCATTAAGGGTGACCCCCTCACCTTTCTGCTAATTTGTAGAGTGTGTCACTTTTTCTCACCCTCAACACACAAATCATTACTTTGCTTGAGATTGGTCATTTTTGAAAATGTAGATTCAAATAGAAAAGATAGTGAGAGCAAAGCTCTTGAAAACAGCTGTCTCCAATGTTCAAAGATTGAACGCGTGCAATGCACGCCTGGCCCAGGTCTTCCACTACTTATCGTAGGGGACTGTCAATATAGTGAGTCTGTCCAAGCTGTCAATGGTTAAGGCTATGGACAATGCACCTATTATCACTTGTATGTTTCAATGGTGAATAACTCCTCTCCTGGCGGGTTTAGCATTCTAATGTAACAGCAGGTCTTGAATAAGGATCCATATTTTCGATAGAATAACCTGAGAGAGTGTAATTATCCTCAATTTTGTTATAATCGAGCATTTTCGATAGGACCGTAATCTGATCGTCTTCCTGTCCGCCATTTTGGATTTCGTTTCTCTGTGCGCATGCCCGAACCCCTCCTCCCGGAAGTAGCATTTTTGATGGAGAATTCGATAGATTCTATCAATTTAACTTGAAATTAATGGGTTTTTGAATATAATCCATTTCGGGCAATATTAATCGATTTGAATCGAAAACACCCTATCCATTTAGTGTTATAAAATAAAATCTGACGACCAGTCACTCTGTGCGCATGCATCAAGTCTCCAGACCGGAAGTGAGGCGGTCGACATAACAAAATTATGGTGGTCCGATTTACACACTCATATACCAACGGTCTTAACCCCTCCTGTACAGAAAATTCCACCTTACCTGCTGAAAAAAAGCGTCTTAATTGCCCAATTCTCATAGGAGTCAATGTGTTATTTTGACCCCCTGTCGACCGCCAAAATGGACCGCGTAATGCTATCCTATGGAGCCTCGTTTTTGTGAGAAAGTAGGTCAAACATGTCAGGTTTTTTCTTCAGCTTTTTTTCATAGCTAAAGAAATTTTTTTCCAGGTATTGTGCATGTGCAATGAATGACTACATCCTAAAGAATATGTTTCCATGATTTTTTGTTTAATTATCGCCCAATTTCGATGAGCAATTCCCATCTAAAGTTCCAATTCATGACCATCAGTTTTTGACCAAAAAGGCGCAGCCAATGATCCAGGAGGACCTGGGCCAATAAATTATTCCCAGATCGAGTGTATCATGCCAGGCAGAGCATGATGCACCAATGAGATAGCCCCAAGAAAGCCCTAAGAAAATGATGAGATAGCCCTAAGAAAAATGTCACAGGTAATAGGACAAAGTCCTATGAAGCAAGCTTCAATGTCAATTACTCAACAATTGCTGAAGTATATATCATACTAGTATGCATTATTTGGCCCTCAAGGGGTTAATGGCTGCATTCATTGTAACAAAGTACATTTATGCACTCTGTGGCCTTCAAGTATCAATTCATTATATGATGGAGGTATATATATATATATATATATATATATATATATATATATATATATATATATATATATATATATAGGGGCTGTGTACAAATGACGTCATGCAGGAGGGGAAGGGGGGTCCCACTTGCCATGACCAATCATGACAAGGGGGAGGAGGGGTCATGGGCTGCATGACATGTCATCAAGAAATCACAATATGATTTGGTTTTGGCAAGAACAAACACTTTTGTAAAAAGATTTGTAAAGGTAGGGAAGTTTAATGCATTCATCTGACATAAATTTATTACCAATAGGCCCTACATGCATGCATTCCTCAGACATCTCACTCAATGAGTGTCACTGCCATCAATGTAAAATCAAGGTGATGTCCAGGCCACTAAAAGGGAGCACTGTTACTCTATCCTACCTATACCAATTTAACCCTTTTTGAAAAGGGCCACTGCTGCCCTCAGGATCTAAAATGATGCATCTAAAATACCCCTGAACTGCTGCTGTTGCCTCAGGGCAGCATCCATAGTAATCCACAGGCTTCTTTTTGAAAAGGTGTGATATTCCCCCCTCCCCTCCTTGAGGTGTAAAAATTATTTTGCTCCTCCCCGAATCTACCCCCTCCCGGAGTCCCACTGTTGATAAATAACGAACACTCCCCTGGAGCTCTCCACCACCCTGTTGCTATTTTCACTGAGGGGATGCTTGGGATTTGTTTGTTTGTTTGTTTAATTTTACGTCTGGGGGCCATCGAGGAACTCAGACATTCAAGAATTTTAAACTATTCAATAGTAATGGTAGGCTGTGGGCCTACCTCGGGTTAGCGCATATGAGTGGGTGGGTGTCTGTGTGCATGCGTGCATATATTTACGAGTCTGCTTGTAGCAGTGGGACATGGCTCGTAGCGGTGAAATACCACTCGTGGCTCAAGGCCCCTCTTTATTGTGCTGCCTCACGCAGGTAACATGTCGCAAACTGTAGACACATCACCCGGTCGGTCACATTATCCTGACACCAACGGACCAGCCATTTTTCGATTTTTTTTTTTTTTTTTTTAAATTATATGTATATATGAACTATATGTACTTATATAAGTTTGATTCTTTGAGGAAGTTCAGGAGTTCTTTTGTTTCTATTGTGTTGAAGACAGCTTTCAGTGTTGTTGCATTTTTAAGATATTTTCTTCTGTGGCTTGCAGTCCTTCGACAGTTGAGCAAGATATGCTTAACTGTGAGTTCAGTCTTGCATTGTTGGCACATTGGTTGGGCTTCACGTTTCAAATGGTGTTCGTGTGTAAGCCTTGTGTGGCCAATTCGTAGACGTTTCACTTCGTCTGATCTGGATAGTTTTTTTTTTCACCCTTTCCTTTCAGTTGAGGCTGAATGGAGTGTAGCTTGTTCTCATGCTGCTTCTTCCAGTCAGCTTGCCATTTCAGTTTCACATATTTCTTGATGGTTGATGTCAGGTTCGTGTGTGGGATTGGCACTTCTCGAGGTGTCAGTTTCAGTGCTGACTTTGCCGCTTCATCTGCTGCCTCGTTTCCGTCTATGCCAACATGGCTCGGCACCCAGCAGAAAACCACATCTTTCTTTGCTTTCTCAAGGTTGTTGGTTTTGTCCCTTGTATCAAAGGATTGTTTGGTTCATATTGGTTCATTGCTTGAAGGCATGACTTGGAGTCTGACAGAGCAATGAATTTCTGGTGAGTTGATATCCTGGCATATTCTAAGGCACGTAGCAAGGCGCTAGCCTCTGCCGTGAAAATGCTGGCTTTGGGATGGAGGCCTCTTTTCAGGTTCCCATATGGCGTGTGTACTCCATAGCCTACTTTGTCACCCTCCTTAGAACCATCTGTGTACACCGCCAGGTGTTCACTATGGTCTTTTTCTATCCCATGGAGTTGATCTTTAAAGGTGACTGAGTCTGTTTCTGCCTTTTTGTTTTTGCACAGGGTGAAGATGATCTTGGGTTTCATTTGTAGCCATGGGGGATTATCAGGTGGTTTTATCTCCCTGGTTTTGATCACATCTAATTTTGCTGCTTTCATAGGTCTTTTCACTCTGTATGGTTGGGTCATGTTCATTTTTTTCCTGTATACTGAATTGTTTTCTGTGAACAGTGTCTCATATGTTGGGTTTCTTTTGTTTGCTCTTACTTTAACTGCGTACTGCATAGACAGCATTTCTCGCCTAAGCTCAAGAGGGGCGAAGTTTGCCTCCACCTCTAGACTTTTTCCTGGAGATGTACGGAATGCCCCCAGGCATAATCTCAGTCCCTGGTTCTGGATAGGCTTCAACCTGTCCAAGTAGCTGGGGCAAGCTGATCCATATACGATAGAGCCATAGTCTAGTCTTGACTGGATGTAGGCCCTGTATAAGATCAGTAATGTTTCTTTGTCGGCACCCCAGTCGGTGTGGGAAAGCACTTTCAGGAGATTCATGGCTTTTTGACATTTCCTCCTCAAGTATTCAATTTTTTTTTTTGAAAATCAAAGTTTATTGAGCCTCTCACAATTTACAGAATCGTGGTAAATGAAGCACAACTGGAATTATAATCAAACATCTATCAGTAAGTCAAACACAATCATACAATCAAGAAAAAAAAGCTACAAATCATATTCATACGGTTAAATAGATACCATATCAAATTGTACACCATATCAATTTTATAAAAAATACATATAGTTATAGACACAACAATGAATCATGAGAAATATATGTAATAATGATAAATAATGATAGACAAAACAAGCCCAGACAAACAAGAACAAAAGTAACACAGGCTAAGGCAGAAAAGTACAGGATTGTTGAAATTGCGACTCACACCATACACCAAACTTATAAGCTTCTATCAAGGAGGGCTAGCATTGTACAAAATTCTAGGCTCAACTATATCATGCTCAAAACAAGTAGGATCATGTAAGGATAAAGTAAGAAAGAAAGAAAACAGCACACTGACATTGACACATACACAAGGCTGCTATTTCTGATGATAATAATAGTGTGGTTTGAAGTTGAGTATTCTGTCAAATATCAGCCCCAGGAACTTCACTTCTTCTTTGACTTCGAGTGCCGTGTTCTGGAGGTGGAGCGTTGGTTTTTCTCTACATCCTCTTCTGCGACAGAAGTGGACACAGGTGGTTTTGGTCTGTGAGAACTTGAAGCCGTTTTGGCAGCTCCAGGTTCCAAGGTGGTTCAGGGCCTGTTGAAGCTTTCTCTCAATAGTTTGAATATGCCTCGATCTGTAGCAAATGACAAAGTCATCCACATACAATGAGCAATTGATGTCATTTTGTAAGTTTTTGGTTATTTCATTAATCTTTATGCCAAACAGGGTCACAGAGAGGACACAGCCCTGGGGGACACCATTTTCTTGTTCTACTCTGTCTGAGAGAGTAGTGCCAAGGCGTACACTGAATACTCTGTTGGCAAGAAATTTTGATACAAACATGGGAAGCCTTCCACAGAGCCCTAGTTTGTGAATGTCTTTCAGGATTCCATGTTTCCATGTGGTGTCATAGGCCTTCTCCAGGTCGAAGAAGATGGCAACCACATGTTCATTATTTGCAAATCCCTTTCTGATGTAACTTTCTAACCTGACAAGATGGTCTGTCGTGCTTTGATTTTTCCGGAATCCTGACTGAAGTGGATTCATGAGATCATTAGACTCAAGGTACCACATCAGTCGGTTGTTCACCATTCTTTCCATAGTTTTGGCAAGGCAGCTTGTCATTGCTATGGGTCTGTAGCTACAGGCTTCACTGTGGTCTTTTCCTGGTTTCGGGATGGGTACGACTAATGCCTCTGCCCAAGATCTGGGATATTTCCCATTTACCCAGATATCATTCAAGATATCCAGTAGCAGGTTCAGTTGATTGGCAGGGAGATGTTTCAGCATTTGGTAGTGGACCTCATCCGGTCCTGGGCTCGAGTCTTTTGAGCCATTCAGTGCATGTTTCAATTCACCAATGTTAAAAGTTAGGTTATAGTTCTCTTTATTATCTGAAGAGAAGTTGGGTTTGTGTAATTCTTCTCTTTCTTTATGTCTCAGGAATGTGTGGCTGCAGTTTTCACTTGACAGGTTTTGCGGAATTGGTTCGCCAGTGCATTTGCAATTTCTTGCTTTGTTCTTTTGGGTTCGCCCCCAACTCTCAGGTGGTGTATTGTTGGGTTGTTGGCCTTACCTTTCATTCTATTTACTGCTTGCCAGACCTTTTTCATGGATTTGGACAAGGGGAGAGATTTAACATAATTTTGGAAAGATTCTGTTTTAGTTGTTTTCAGCGTTAATTTGGATTTCGCCCTTGTCTGGAGGAAGTTGTACATGTTTTCTGGGATTATGTTGTTGTTAAATTTTCTGAGGGCCCTCTTGCGTTCCTTCCGAGCTGCTTTGCATTTGTCGTCATACCATGGATGAGATTTTTTGGAGGGCTTTTTTGATGTTATCGGGATGCTCATCTTGCTTATCTCCAAAAGGGTATCTGTAAAGTATTGGATGGCGTCCCTCTTCTCAGCCACATGTTCCCATGGCAGGAAGGAAGTTTCAAAGAGTTTCTGGAATTCATCCCAGTCAGCTCTTCGTATTTTCCACGTTGGGTTCCTTTGGTTGTTGTTGTTATGTTTTTGAGTTTTTAGGATGATAGAAAAGTGATCACTTCCACAAAGATCATCATGAACACTCCATCCATAATCGGCAAAGATGTTTGGATGACCTATGGTTAGATCTATATAGCTGTAGGTCCCACTGGCTGGGTGGAGGTATGTGGGTGTTTTGTTGTTAAAGATGCATAATGATTTGCGGTCTAGTATCCTTTCAATAGTTGTCCCCCTTTCATCACATTTTTGGGATCCCCAGATGGTGTTGTGGGCATTAAAGTCACCCATGAGGATGTAGGGAGTGGGAAGTTGTTGAATCACTTTGCTTATGTCAGTGTAGAGTATCTTCTCTTTGGGTGGGAGATATATGCAGCAGATGGTGATTGGCTCATTGATAGTGATGTTTATTGCCACTGCCTGAAGCTCTGTGTCGAGACTAACTTCCCTTTGTGGGTAATTTACTGAGGCCATGACGGCTACTCCCCCTGATGGTGTTTCTGTTGGAGGTATCTTGGAGTATATGTTGTAGCCCTTCATTTTAAGGGGGCTACCTTAAGTTCTTGTAGGGATATTGCAGATGGTTTGAATTCTGCACAGAGAAGTTCAAGGACCTTCTCTATTGGCCCTAGCACCTCTACAGTTCCATTGTAATACGACCTCGTTATCTTCCATTATTGGTGGTAGTTTTGTTGTCGGCTGGGCCTGACGCTTCCTTCACTTCATTACCGAGTACTTTAAATCTGTTGTATGTGTGGATGATATTTCTATTAATTTTGGTCTTTACCTGTGCTGTTTTGGCTTTTTGTTGTTTTGTTAGTGTGGTCAGTTCTTTTTGTGGTATGTTCTTAGCTGCGAACCTCCCCTGAACCTCCTTGTTGACTCTGTGTTGAGAGTTGGGGGAGGGTTTGGGGGGAGGTGGTGGTGACGCAGTCTTTGATGAGAAGGAGCTTGTGGGTGTAGGGATGTTTAACAAGCTTGGTTCAGAGGGATAGTGTTTATCCTATCCAGTACCTCCTGGGGTGGGCTTGGGGTGTGCCCGGCTTCTTTTGTGGGTCTCTGTGGGCCGAACACCGGAAACTGGTCGTTTGGAGCCTGATGTTTTTTGGCTAGAACCAGATGATGTAGGCTTATGAGAATCCCTAGTACATTGTCCCGGATTTGGGCTGGGTAGGTGGCATCCTGATGGTTCGGATACTGAGGCAGGTGACAGTGACCCCTCGAGGGGCCCTGCTGGCACCTGGTCGGAACCAGGAAGGTTCCTAGGGGGCATGATGAGAGTGCCCGTTGTTGTCCCAATGGTTTGGGATTGAGCCTTTGGTGGAGGCTGTAGCTCTTCAGCCAGTTCAGACGGTGATAGTGTCTGACATGCCACAGTTTTGCTGGGTTTGAAAACGTCTGATAATAATGCAGTACGTGTGGTAGTAGGGTTTAGAGCTTGAACAATTTTTCTTGCTTCAGAGAAGGATATCTTTTGATTTATACGTACAGTTTGGATCTTCTTCTCTTCTATAAACTTGGGGCATTTTTTGGAGAATGGTGCAGTGGGGTACCTCCCTACATCCTTCTGTTTCATGCTCTTGGTCACACCTTCCGCATCTCTGTCGGTTGTTGCATTTTCTTAAAGTGTGTCCAAAACGTTGGCATTTGAAGCAGCGCATTGGGTTCGGGATGTATTCTTCTACCCTGATGTTCTGATACGCGCATTTGATGGAATCTGGTGGCATCGGGCAGTCGAAAGTCAGTACAAAAGTACCAGTCTCGACTACCTTACCCATCCTTCTCGCCTTCATCTGCTTTGCTTCTGTGACTCCTATATACGACAGGTTCTCAGTAATCTCCTCCTCGGGGGTTCCCACCAGGTCCCACCAGCGAGTGACTCCTTTTGAGGAGTTGAGGGATCTGTGCGGAGAGACTTTTACTGGAGTTCCTGCCATATTGGTCATTTTAAGCAGTCCCATGCTGTGAGACTTTTTGTAGGTCTCAATAAGCAAGGTTCCTGCCCTGGTCTTTTTCACACTCTTAGGTATTCCAGCATGGCCTTCCAGAGCCTTACCTATGGCAAATGGTGACAGTTTTGCTAGTGTTTCACCCTCTTCACTAGACTCCACAACAAGGAATCTGGGCCAGTTGTGGGCATTGTACTCTTTCCTGCGTCTTTCTTGTTGTTGTTTTCTTCTTCATTGTTGCTTCTTTCTTCACTATTACTGTTTTCTTCATTATTATTGCTTTCTTCATTGTTACTGCTTTCTTTGTCGTTACTTCTTTCTTCATTATTGCTTCTTTTAGAGGCACTAGCATTTTTACCAGTGCTCTCACATGATCTTTTA
The DNA here is from genome assembly GCA_949317995.1 of Acholoe squamosa. Taxonomy (NCBI): domain Eukaryota; kingdom Metazoa; phylum Annelida; class Polychaeta; order Phyllodocida; family Polynoidae; genus Acholoe; species Acholoe squamosa. The sequence goes on from OX439042.1 coordinate 16,428,117, forward strand.
CCGGCCCTGGCGCGGTCTGTTTCTTTTGTACTTGGGCCCCAGGGGGCTTCTGTTTCAGTTTTTCTTCCAGTAGCTGATAAGCCGTCCTCAGCCTGGTTGCCTACCAAGGGACGTGGGAGATGTAAAGGGGACCTCCCCCCAAACTTACTCTCCCCATCTTTGTCTAAATGGAACTCTATCAGACTCACCTTATTGGCCCAGCTCCAGCTGGGTCATTGGCGGCGCCTTTTCGGTCAAATTCCTTGAAAAAAAATTTCTTTAGCTATGAAAATAGCTGAAGAAAAAACCTGAAATATTTTACCTACTTTCTCACGAAAACGAGGCTCCATAGGATTGCATTGCGCGTACCATTTTGGCGGTCGACAGGGGGTCAAAATAACACATTGACTCCTATGGGAATAGGGCTATTAAGACGCTTTTTTTCAGTAGGTAAGGTGGAATTGTCGGACCAGGACGGGTTAAGACCGTTTATATATGAGTGTGTAAATGGGACCACCATTTTTTTGTTATGTTGACCGCCTCCCTTCCGGTCTGGAGACTTGACGCATGCACACAGAGTGACCAGTCGTATAACACTAAATGGATAGGGTGTATTTGATTCAAATCGATTAATATTGCCCGAAATTAATGGATTATATTCAAAAACCCATTAATTTCAAGTTAAATTGATAGAATCTATCGAATTCTCCGTCAAAAATGCTACTTCCGGGAGGAGGGGTTCTGGCATGCGCACAGAGAAGCGAAATCCAAAAGTGACCAGTCATCAGATTTTATTTTATAACAGTAAATGGATAGTGTGTATTCGATTAAAATCGATTGATATTGCCCGAAATGAATGGATTATATTCAAAAACTCATTAATTTCAAGTTAAATCGATAGAATATATCATTTCTCCATCAAAAATGCTACTTCCGGCAAGGAGGGGTCGTGCATGCGCACAGAACATCAAAATCTCACGGTGCCAACGGAACTGCTGGATTATAACAAAATGGAGGAGAATTACATTGTCTCATGTGTATGTATGGTTAATATGGATCCTTATTCAAGACCTGCTGGTATTGTGCAATGCTTAACTCGCCAGGAGAGGAGTTATTCACCAATGAAACATGTGAGTGATAGTGGAAGACCTGGGCCAGTCGTGCATTGCACGCGTTTAATCTTTTGCAGATTCTACAGTAAAATGCTGAGGTGACTCGATTGCTTTGTAAGATCACAAATTGGAACAATGATTGCAATCGATGGTCTCCTGAGAATTTGTGATGCTTTCTGAGTTTTTTTTCTATTAGGCCACTCACTAAATTCAGAGTGTTCTCCTGAAACCTATTTCTAATACACTTGTATATGGTTCAAGTTACATTTTAAATCAATACATTCAATATATTAATGCATTCAAGCTCTTGAACTATATGATCCTTAATAATAACTGTTCTTGATTTTCTCTTTGCTGACAAGTGTACAACTTTCACTGTAAAGGCAGACTATTAACTGTATTGGACTATTGATCTAGACAGTTTTTAAGCCCTTTTGTGACAGGAAATACTTGTGTATGATCACTACCATAGTACTCTGTGTATAACTATAAGGCACGGAAATGGTATATCCTGCATATAGGGACCCATACATTATATAAGCTGATAGTGTTTGGCATGTTTCTCTGTTCATTTGTGGATCAGTGCTAGTTCTTTTTTCACTTTGCATGCATGTTATCCTTTATTGCCAATTCACACCCACTATATGTCCCTTTGAACCATTCTAATTTGTTTATAGCCTATAGGCCTTCACTATTCATGCACTTTGGGAGGGGGGTATCTCTCTGCATGACATGCTGAGGGGGGGGTCAAGTGTTGTATGACGAAACATGACAAGGGGGGGTCAAAAATGGTCCAAAAATGCCGTCATTTGTACACATCCCCATAAGCATCAGTACATTTCGGGAATCAACAGCACGAGACTTTGGCACCGCTTTGGCTGGTCACAGAGATTGGCAAGTACATTTTAGCCGCCAGACAGGTACCTACTTCCGTGCACCACCTAACCTGTGTCCTGCCTATAAAATGCTTTGTTCTTAAATTACTGATTATCAGAATTATTCAGATAAGAAGACTTGAAAGTACACAGACATTTCAAAACATTACTTTATGTAAATTGGAGACGGAAAACTTTTTTTTTTTTTTTTAGAATCTTGAGGGAATTTGTTTCGGTTCATTTGGTTCCGGGAAAGCACTGATCGCTATTTCAATAAGAGCAACAAAGCAACCCCTTTCTATATTCGTCGCAAACTGTACACACATCACCCGGTCGGTCACATTATCCTGACACCGACAGACCAGCCTTTTTTTTCCTTTATAAATTATATGTATATATGATCTATATGTACTTATATAAGTTTGATTCTTTGAGGAAGTTCAGGAGTTCTTTTGTTTCTATTGTGTTAAAGAGAGCTTTCAGTGGTGTTGCATTTTTAAGATATTTTCTTCTGTTGCTTGCAGTCCTTCGACAGTTGAGCAAGATATGCTTAACTGTGAGTTCAGTCTTGCATTGTTGGCACATTGGTTGGGCTTCACATTTCAGGTGGTGTTCATGTGTAAGCCTTGTGTGGCCAATTCGTAGACATGTTAGTTTCACTTCGTCTGATCTAGATAGTTTTCTTTTTTTCCCCCTTTCCTTTCAGTTGAGGCTGAATGAAGTGTAGCTTGTTCTCATGCTGCTTATTCCAGTCAGCTTGCCATCTCAGTTTCACATATTTCTTGATTGTTGATGTCATGTCACATGTCGATTTTAAAAAATGGTCATGGCACTTGTCACTTAAATCCCCATGTCCCATGTCACCTCTAAGAGCCTATCATGTCCCATGTTGAATTTAAGAAAGCACCTATGCCATGTCACTAATTGTTTTACCTCATGTCACTAAGGCCCATGTCACCATGCCGAATTTAGTGGTCAACACCCATAAACAAGCCACAGTTTCCCATCAGAATAGGACCCAGTTTGCCATGAGAATAGGCAGATGCAAAGAGCCTGCAGTGAGGAGTGAGTGAGTAATAGATGTTTAACGCCATTTCGACAGCTAAGGTCATATTCATGGCGAGAACTGCATTACATAATTTCACAGGGGAACGTGTCAGTGCCCGCACATATGTGCACCACACACATCGTGAGGGGATAGTAAATAGGAGATATAGACCCTTTTAAGTGGGCTAGGGAAGCCCGCCCGCAGTGAGGACAGTAATGGAACCATCTAGTGAGTACTAAGTCCCACCCAGGCCCTATCTGCACACTACCTATTGCAAAAAAAAAAAAAAAAAAAACGTCATCTAAACTCAACACATTGGATCAAAGAGAGAAAATTCTTTTTTTGGGCCACACCAAAAAAATAAGTTGGTCTACGGATTTTGGTTTTGAAAAAATAGCTGTGCAAATTTTTTTTTTTTTTTTTAAGAATTTTTTTGGCATACAATGGATTCCTTGGTGGGAAAGTGAGGCGAGCGAACAAATTTTATTTTTTAAAAAATTTTGCCAAACATCACAAAGAGAAAACTTGAAGAAACTGAAGCGAGCGAAATCCGTAGACAAAGAAAAAAAAATTTGTATTTCCGAAAACATGGAGAGGGTGATATGTAGACCAACTTAATTTTTTGGTGTGGCTTTGTGAGTGAGTAGTAGGTGTTTAACGCCATTTCGACAGCTAAGGTGAAAAATCTTTTCAACCAATCACAGCACAGCAATAATTCAGTGCGGAACACCCCAATATTATGCAAATGAGCTGTATTTGAGGGAGTGAGTGAGTAATGGTTGTTTAACGCCAAGCCGACAGCTAAGGTCATATTCATGGCGGAAAAAGTACATTAGACATCACGTCACAAAGGAATACATGTGCCTGTGCCCGTGCATATGGACACCAGACACATGTAAGAAAGAGGGGACAGGAAAGAGGAGATTCAAGGAACGAATATGTGCCAGTGCCCGCGCATATGGACACCACCCACACTCAGAGAGGATAGAAAAGCAAGACATAGACCCCTTTTAAAGATGGCCTGGGGCTGGGGAGGCCCGTTGTATTTGAGGGTAAACTATAATGGGAGCCGGCCTATGTTATGACTACTAATCATTACCAACTGATTAGATAATTGACAAACCGTCTCCCATAAAAAACTGAGGAGTTTGCAGGTATGCTTCAGAGATGCCGCTCAAAGTGATCTTTGAAAATTATTTTCTAAATTCCCAATAGAAAATGCCTTTAAGATCTAAAAGTAGAAAATTCGGAATGCCTAAAAGGTTAGAAAAGGTGGCATCTCTTTTCAGCTGACCAGTGAGGAGTGAGTGAGAGTGAGTAATAGATGTTTAACACCATTTCGACAGCTGAGGTCATATTCATGGCGAGAACTACATTACACAATTTCACAGAGGAATGTGTCAGTGCCCACGCATATGGGCATCACACAGATCCGAGGGAATAGGAAAGAGGAGAAATAGACTATTTTAAGTGGGCTAGGGAAACCCGGACCAGTGAGGACCATGTTTGGGATAGTTCAGATTGTCCCTATACACGAGGATTTAGAAGTACTGTAAATTCTCCTGTAAAGGAAAACCCTCGCTTATAGGACGCACCCTGAGTTTGGTTAAATCCTATAGGATGCACATAGGCTCAAATATTGGGTCATTTTAGTAGTTTGTAGTGCAAAATCCTCGCCTGTAAGACACGCCCTCGGTTGGGGTGAATGCTGTAGGACGCAGGTGATAGAATCCTGGTGCATGAACCGTGTTATGTGTAAGTTATGTGGCATCTCTGAGCAGGAAAATGTCCGGATGTAAAATTTCCTTTACATTGTGCTCAACCAGACATGCTTGCTAACATATCGATAACAAAAAGATAGATTGTTTTCAATATTTTTCATTTATTTTGGTTTGGTACATATAACATCAGTAGGTGTACAGAATGTTGGTAATTTTGTATTCTCTTGGGAGGGGATATCTACCCGTCTGTGGCACAGTTGTATCTGCCATCTGTATTCCATGAGCGAAAAGGTCTTTATGTGGGGTTGATCTTAACTTTCCTGACATCTCCTATATCATGCAGCAGCCATACTTTTCCTTTTATTGTCTGTAATGAGAAAAGAAGGGAAGAACCATGACAGAATATATTGAAGACACAAGGAAGCCAGTGACCAATCGTTAAGTAAACCGTAAGATTGTCAATACAGTCTCCCTAAATAGAGGTAATCAATTATTAAGTATATCTAAACAGGAATTAACTTGTGTCTCATTTTACTTAGTGATAGAATGATAAAAAAAAAAGATGTGAAAATTATACACAAAATTGGGCACATCCATGGCACTACTCATACATCATGATGACATGTAGCACTATGCAGCCCTTAAGGTGGGTCGCTACCATTCAAATTGAGTGAGTGAGTAATAGATGTTTAACGCCATTTCGACAGCTAAGGTCATATTCATGGCGAGAACTACTAAACTACACATTTCACAATGGGATGTGTCAGTGCATATGTGCACCACACACATCCTGAGGGGATAGAAAGATGAGAAGTAGACCCTTTTAAGTGGGCTAGGGAAGCCCGACCATTCAAATTGAGCCTACTGCGCAGGTCCCTGTGCATATAGGTTTACTTCACCAGAATAACACTATTTTTGGTGTGCACATACATATACCGTAATCTCCCGCGTATAAGGCGCACCTCGCGTATAAGGTGCAGCTAGAGTTCAAGAATAATGTCAAAAACATAATAATTCATAATTTTGGTTCTACTGAATGTATTTTCAAAATTTAAAAACCTATGTGTAGCTAGGGCACCCCACATCCCCTTCAACCCCCCTATGTCAGATTTTGAGTTAGGGGAGAGTGTAAGATATCAAAAGAAAGCTCTTGGCATCCCTCTTGTGGATCTAGGAAGTACTAAAACCCCTCGTATAAGACGCGCTTTATACGCAGGAGATTACGGTACATGCCCTAAATCCCCACAAAATTTCAACCACTTTAAGTTGCTTTACAGGAAGAGTACATGTTTGTGAATAGGAGGGACAATTTCCAGGTAGTGACATTGAGTACTTAGTTCAGAATAGCCATGTGTTTGTGCCACTATAGACTTGTATACATGTTGGATCCTGCCTGTAAGCAGGCAGGTATTTCGGCCTAGGGGAAGGGGGCAGCTATAAACTGGTACATTGCACAACCCCCTACCCCAAACCAGTAGCACCCCCCTCTGAAGACTGCATACACAAGCTTTAGCATTGATCTCTCCATAGAGATTTATAGAGATTTTGAACAGTGAATTTCCTCTTCAAATACAGAAAATATGATCCAAATTAGGAGTGTCATTGATATCCAATTTATTCTGATTTCGAAAATCACCATTTTTGTCTCGATATCTCGATTATATCGATTATTTAGATTCAGGCCATAAGGTCCTTGATCTGGGCATTTTACCAGTGAAAGAATTTTTCAAATACTCCATTTAGAAGAAAAGTTAGAGCCAATTGTATGTTCCCACTCCTAGACAAAAGATTTAGCCAATTAAAATATCTTTTGGTGTTATTAAACATTTTGGTGCTCGATATTTTTCATACCACCATACATTTTGGTCCATAACTCTGGTTCTTATAGGAATTTTTACAAAATTCTTTCACCATTTGAAAGCCATATATCTGGACTTTAAGGAGGAAGAAGGATTGTATCGATATACTTGCTTTATCGATGTGAATATCCATATTTTGTAAATGACTATGTATCGATTTGGGGGGTATCGATGACACTCCTAAACCAAATGTACCATAACCCCATGAGATGAAACCTGTAGTACATATATACAGCTATTTCAGACCACAGAATTCTTAGATAAAGCCTACAGGGATGTATTGGTGGATCTTAATTTTGTCTAATGTTAATTTTCCATAGAGCTCCAAGAGCTGAAATGTCTAATCCAATCATAAAACCCAAACTAAAACAAATATCACCAAAACAAGTCATCTACCAGTAGTACGTAAAACTAAACTAAACAAACAAACAAACAAACCAGTAGTACACACATATATGCTGATAACAATGCCTTAATATTGTGCCAGAATAGTCCACAGGTGAAGAACAGTGAACAAAAATAGAAATCAGGGGTCCCCTAACACTGTGGCGACTCTGAATCGCGAGTATTTAATCCGTCAACCGGCTGTGTCAAATTAATTGTTATATTTTTAATGTGTATACAGAGAGAAATGTCCAACCTTTTTGACACTATAGGTATCGGACCACTAAAACATTCTGCACTATAATTTAATGTAACTCATGCACCCGTAAAAGTGGAATTTCACCTTTCAAACACTCCAAATCACTCAAAATCATGAAGAGGCACATTTTCCCCCTCTCTGGGTGCCAGATCCAGACGTCGTTCACCAACCCAGTTTTTCTGTACGTGCATATGTTTGAACCCATCCCCATTTTGGCCTATTCTGCACACAATTAGTGATTATTTCCAACCTTTTTTTAAATCAATATTTTGGGATCCTAGACAAAGGAGCTGTCCCTTGTACCCCATATATTCTGAATCACAACAGGTTAAACATTTTATCTATGCTTTATTTAAAAGTTTGCAATGATTTTGAACTCTAATATAGACCAATCACAGCCCTCCAAGTCCTAAATCCGTACTTCTCGGTGTTACCGGAAGTGACGTCATCATCAATAGTGGAACGATACCTATAGAAGAAACGCACTCCATACGTATGGCGCGCTCTACTTGCACCCGCCATTTTGTTTTCTTTGTCGTCATTCAGCAGCCTATGTTGTACTACTGTGGCAAATTTTCTCAAATAATTTCAAATCATATTTATTATGTCTCTTTTGCATGGATCCATCTTCTTCTCCCTATACTCTAACATATTATCAAATTTACTTCAATAACCACCATGTTTGTATCAAAGTAAGACGCAAACAGAATGTCGTAAAAGTTCAGCCGCTCGGATTTTGTTTGTTTGTTTGTTTAGTTTTACGTCCGGGGGCCATAAAGGAACTCAGACATTCAAGGTTTCTCAGACATTAAGTCCTTTCTTTTCTGTTTGGACAGGTATTTATATGCTGCTTGCCCGACACAGCCGTGACCGAATCTATGAATGATCGAATCTACGAGATGAATGACCGCATCTATGAGGAGGGGTGAGGGGGAAAACCGCTACCGGGGCTTCATTCCCCTACTCTTTTCAAAGGATAGCAAGTGTTCTTTTATTTGCCTGGTCCCATAGGCAGGGCCAGACAAACCACGGCCTTTGATCACTCAGACGTGGTTCACTGAGGGGGAATCCCATGGCAAAAGACAAGCATGTAGGCCCGGGCCCGCACATATGGACACCAGCTGCCCACATGCTCACCCTAAGCCACAAGAAACCCCAAGTTTGTCGCCTTTTACGAATCTGGTATGCCCACTGGTAGAAAGGAAGGAGAATTCCTCCTTCGTGGACTCCCAATGAAGTTATTCTGCTCCTCCATGCCCTCACATGAAGGTCCCCACTCCACAGGGGGTCAGCCGCTCGGACGAATTTTGGCAAAAACTTTCCAAGATGAACAGGAATTGTATAACCGAGGATTATAGCACCAGATTGAATTATTTTTAATGCGTATACAGAGGGAAATGTCCAAAAGAACCATAGAAACAAAATTAACATGCAATATATCATTTTCCATTACATTCTGACCATGTACGTGACACCCAACCCACCTGGACCTGACACCCAAAATGACACCTCCATAGAAAAGCATTGAGTGCACCAAGCTTCTAAGTTGGATTTCAGGTGACCTAATTTTTTTTCAAACCTAAATTTTACAAAGATTAGAATCTTATAAGAGGTAAATGTTACACCTCCATGATCCTGAATATGTACTCTATCACATGACAGGTTTCATTTCATCTCATATTTAATGGTTTTCATGTAATTTGAGCTCAACGTCAACAACCTCTTCTCAAAAAGTGATCACTTCCTGTCTTAAAAGTTTTGCCTGTCCCTACCCGTCTCTTAAAACTTGGCGTTCCGAGTTTACAAGTCTCACTAGTAGGACTTAGAGTGGCTGCGCTAACTATCTTTGTGCCAATGTAATGTGTAAATTGTAAGATACTTTTTTTTATTCAAGAGATTGTCTTTCATTGCCAGATAAGCTGTGACTATGCTAAAAAATAACTTTTGTATAAATGTTCTCTCAACTTAAAATCAACTTAAAACAGAACGAGAATCGCCATCTCTGCATATTGGAAATGAAAAAAATAAGGAAATAAACATTTACTTACAGCTGCAAGAGTAAGGAAGAAGAATACTGTGCTGCCAGCAAGGAGCATGTTCCATTTGGAGTTGCGCTTGCCGTTGTGCTCTGCCCATGAACCAGCGGGAACAGGCATATCGCTGATGCGTGATTTCTGTTCCAGGGCTACCTGTGTATCTGGCTTGAAAGCAGCACCATAGTGACGCACAGCTGGAAAGATAGAAAAAGGATGGCTGTTAAAAACTCACTTTTAAGTTGATAGTCTATGTTAAGAATACAACACTTAAATACAACATTGTAGTTAAGAGTAACACATGTTTTACTAGAAGGGCTGGCCTGCTATTCTAGGGAAAATTGGCAGTGAATTTTGAAACCATAACAAAATATAGCATACTGTGGCTACTGTGGTCGTAGATATTTTCACAGGTATAAATTTTCACAGAATTGATAAAAGGCCCTATTTCCCATGTATTTGACTTCACGGATTTTTCAAAATTAGCTGTTGCTATTTTATATGATAGATATATTCACTATGGACAAAAATTAACGGATTTTACACTTCCGTGAAATCCGCGAAAAATATGTACAGTGCGAAATAATCTACGACCACAGTATATTATGGGGGCGGAGGGGTTGGGGCAAAGTGTGGTATTTCCTCGAAGGCCCCAAAGCATTAGCAGCCTTTAAAGGGTTTTGAATATGTGGAAACCATGTCCATACACAAGCAAGCAGGAAAGGGGGTACTTTTTGGACCCTAGGAGCAATTTGGGCAAAAAGGGAAACATTTTTAAAGGACTTCTCAACGGCGAAAGAATTTTTCAAATATTCCTTTTAGAACCAAAGTTAGATTTTGATATCAAAAGGTATATTTTTCCCTTAAAATCTCGATTTTTTTTCAGGCAAATCCTCGTAACATGGCTGGGAAAGGGGTATTTTTCCCAGGAAATTCTGACATTTTTGGCCGGGAAAGGGGTATCTTTTTCCGAAAAATCTCAAAATATGGTCGGGAAAGGGGTATTTCATGTTTGTTTGTTTAGTTTTACGTCCAGGGGGCATCGAGGAACTCAGACATTCAAGAATTTTAAACTATTCAATAGTAGTGGTAGGCTGCGGGCCTACCTCGGGTTTGCGCATATGAGTGGATGGGTGTGTGTGCGCGCGTGCATATATTTATGAGTCTGCTCGTAGCAGTGGGACAAGGCTCGTAGCGGTGAAATACCACTCTTGGCTCAAGGCCCCTCTTTATCGTGCTGCCTCACGCAGGTAACATGTCACAAACTGTAGACACATCACCCGGTCGGTCACATTATCCTGACATTGACGGACCAGCCGGGTATTTCATGTGAAAAATCCATTGAAAGGGTGCTCAAATTGCGAGTTTGTCTTTTTGCACTCTACTGCAGCAAAAGAGGTACTTTTCCAAGCTGATTCCCATCAAAAGGGGTATATGTTGGTTGAATTTTACCCCCGCTAAAAGGGGTACCATGTCAAGGGCCATGTTTGCACATGGTTACTATTGAACATATAGGGAGTGCCCCCCCCCCCCTAGGCAGGTAACCTCTGCAGGCATCTAGGGCCATACAGAGAATCAATTTAGTCTTTGATTTTAACCCTCATGAAAACACCTTTTTCATGAATGTTTTGAAAAAAAAAAAAAAAAAAAAACAGAATAGGAAGGACATCTATGTCAAGCATTAGATGACAGATAGATTGGAGAGATAATTTACCTCTACATAGCTTTTTTCTGAGCAGAAGCTATCTTCCATTTCAGACCATTCTACCCACTCCAACACAAATAAGGGTGTGCCTTCTCTATATATAGATATATCTATATATAGAACAGGCACACCCTAATAAACAGGACAACCTTTGCTCAATATCTTTCTAGAAACATATCCTTCATAACCTCTTTAAAAGTATTTCTTGTTGAGCCCTTACATGAGTCTAAAAGACCACTATTACTGGTAGTACATTTAATATAGTGCCAGCAATGTACAGTCTAGGCCCAAACATACTATTATTCTTGCATATTAGCCCCACTTGTGCACAAGACAAATCGGGAAGGGAGAGAGGAGCAGGTGAGGTGGTGTATGCCCCAACACACCACTCCAGCTTCCCCATAGGGCGAGCTTCCAGTGTAGTAGCCCATGAAAAGCATTCACTTTCGCCTGTTTTCCAGCCAGGTACCCTCTGCACTCAGGGGAGGCTAACCAGTGGGCAGACATGAATAAACGGTACTGAACATCCATGCTACGGGTATCCTGCATGGACCATGGCACTTGGACTCTTGGTAGCCTTCAGTAACAGTTTAGTGATACATATGTACTATAAATCTAGTAGAATAGAAGATATTCCCTAGAATCCAGAGTCAATTATCGCTACGTTAAATTAATAAAACTTAATCCACTGTAGTTTGAGTATTAAGATTCCTACATGTACTATAAATCTCTTTAGGCCTACCGGTACATAGATTAGTCTAGAGGCTGTTTAAAGTTGGATGTGTATTGCCTAATTATATAGGCTAATATACATCTGATTTGTGTCACTAATTAATGGGGGCAAACTGTTTTTGTTTTGTTTTTGCTCCCAATCTAGTTATTCAAAAAGGCAAATAATATTAGAATTGTCAAGTTCACATTTTAGCCATTAATTCCAAACCAGTGCTAAGATATCTTGCTTGGCCATGGCACTGCCACTGGTTTCTAGTACTCTCTATTTTATTTGATTTCTACTTCAAATATTAGTGTAATGAAACTGATCTAGGATCATGATCTAAGGCCTAGACTAGTATTTGGGAGTGCTTCCTTAAAAGGCCTAACCTGGCCTACGTGCTGACATGTACCATGAAATGGCATAAAAGTTGATCAATCAAGGCAAAGCCAAGCGGCAGCCCAAGGGCAAGGTCAAAGATTCCATTCCCAGTATTTCAACTTGGGGATCACATCGTCAGGCAAAAGGTAGTATTTCATTTAACTTAACTGGTGCTCACTTTATAAGTGGTTCGGAAATATTCGTCGTTCGCTGTATATTAGCCCTAAAGTCTAAACCTCGGATTTTCTGACAGGGATCAGTCACCCTGTGGTGTTGACAACTCAAGAGTCGCAACCGGCATGGTGGCAAACCGAGTTCAGACGTCAATTTTGAGAGCTTATCCATGACTATTCACACGAACTTTCCTTAACTTCAGAGACAAACAATTATCAACTGAAATCTTTAGTTGTTAGAAAATACCTGTGGTGCGGAGTGGGGCCGCAAGGGCGCGAGTTGTAGGCAAAATTCGCTGGAACATCTTGACAGGAGGTTAGAATGGCCGCACGGAGGACATCCAACGACCGCTGGTTACAGACGACCACAACGTACACATGCAATGTAGACGCCAAGAAGGTCAAGAACCAGCAGCTAGTGGTTTCGCAGCAACGTATGAATATGTTTTTGATTAGATTAAATTGGTGATTTATTTCTGTATCACTCAGTGCCAAATATTTAATACGTACATACAAAATCACATAACCAAATTTACTTGAAACGCAGATTACGTGACTTTTTTTTTTATATATAGATCTAAACTAGCCTAGGCCCAGATTCGCAGAAAGGGGTCAAGTTCGTGACCTAGTTTCCCTTTCCGCTGAGAAAACAGAAGACAGTTGTCAAATTACTATAAAGCAAAGAAATCAATGGATAGGTTTGTTTGGGCGGATGGTTTACTTGCACCTGATGAGCAGTTAGTAGCCCAACAGAATGGTGTCCGCCTGTATGATGGTGACGAAAAGGTAAGTCGCCAAAATTGATATTTTTGGTGACTATGACAGGGTCAGGGCTGTCTAGTGTGTGGGTTTCCACACCGTCTGCCGCTCAGAGAGCTCTGTACGGTGTGGGATAGTTATAATAGCAAATGTTTCGGCCCTGCGGGAGGACTTTCCGCGCACCTCTCATGCATTCAATCCTTAATCAATCCTTCTAAAAATTTAGATATACATACATCCAACCCTCCTGTAGCTTCGCTGAAAGTTTGGGGATCGTACAATTATTTTAAAGGAGCTCTGAATCGGCTACGTTCGCCACAGTGCTAACGTCGGCGGACGTAGTTCCTTGATTCAGAGCGCCTTTAAGATAGGAAAAATTGAAATTTATTAACCCAGGTCGACTTGTACGTGAGATGTGCTTTGAAAACAAAGATGGCGGCTACTGGAAGTGCAAGGCTTCACTCGGTGGGCTTTAAATGGTTATATCTCAATAAATATGGTAAATTTCACTTCCATATTTTGTAAATTGCTAGAGGACAACATGATCTATCTTCAATACCTTCTACAGAACCCAGCTTTATCTCTAAATATATCGGTGAGACCCTTGTAAACAAACTACTTGCAACTTCTGGTTGCAGCAGGAGGCAGAACCAGTAGCTGAAACTTTTTATAATGGTGAGAGGCCGGTCCCTAACATCATATGCCTAGGGACCGGTTGGCAGGTCTAGGGCTGTCAAGTTCTGAGAATGGACAATAATAAGGTAGACACCCTGGGGGGGGGGCACTCTCTATGTAATGTATACACATATGTGTGGCTGGCAAGGGTACTTTTTCAAGGAAAAATCCATAGCAAGCCTCCTGTTTCAGCCACAAATGTCCCTAGCAAGGGTCTACTTTTGAGCAAAATGTCCCTAGCAAGGGTCAACTTTTAGCGAAATACCCTGATTCACACGGAAAATTTAGAAATTTTCATGAATATTTTCCAAGTTTTCATGAAAAAAGCATGAATAAAATACAAATTTCTCCTAAACAAGGTCATTTTAAGATATTTTGAGCAAAATCTAAGACTAATATGTAAAAAGTTCCCTAGCAAGGGTAGGGTTTGGAAGAAAAACCCCACGAACAAGTGCCCTAGCAAGGGTAAGGGTAGTTGGGGATTCAGCCACAGACCCGTAGCAAAAAAAATTGAAGTGCCCCCCCCAGGCCCCGGGGGTAGACACTAACCTCGTTTTCAAGACTTTGTCCCATTCATTTTATCTGTTAAGCAATGGATAGATCTTATCAAAAGAAGTGGATTTGCTCTTTAAATGAAGTCTTTATGCCAAGTATAAGAGAAGTTATGACTGATCAAAGACCCCAAATCGAACCCAAAATTAATTATAATAATAATAATAATAATAATAATAATAATAATAATAATAATATATTTTATTGACAGCAAAAAGAGGTCATTACTGACCTATGTGTCATACATAAATGTTTCTCTACATAACATAGCATGAATATGTCCACTACTCTACTCTACGACTAAGTCTCCCTCACCCACAGACACACACACACATACACATGCACACTCACTCTATCTTTCTCTCACTCTCCATCTCTACACACAACTGGCATACAAATGGGTCAAAGAGCACCCATGTCTACTTTTTGAAGGAATTGATATTATAGGGGGTCCAGCATGAGGAGGTGTGTTTGAGGACTCAGTGTCGGTGCTTGTTTCTCTATATAATTTGGGCCTAAATGTGTATTATTGTCCATACTCTAATTGGAGACTTTGTGATATTTTCCTTTCTTGAGGTGAACCTTCCTGTTTGGGGTTCTACACCTCCATCGCTAAAGACTAGCTCCTTGGGCTTGTCCTTGTCCTGTGTAAAATGTCTAGTCTTGTAAACTGTTCTATGTATTATCTCATGTCATATTTTCTCTGATGTTTTATAAGTGTATATTATTTCATCCGTGTCATGAGTTAATATTATACTCTTCATTCACTTTACATTTCTTTGGAAGCAATATGTATGTTTTTGTGAAAGATGCCATCTTATTTGAGCAAAATCATAATGACGCTAGCTTCGCGCATTAGCTGGTTGACGTAGGGTCGAGCAGTATCACTGAACTTGTTAACCAGGACCAAATAAACACGTTTAAAAAAAAACATACCCACTCTTTGTTACAGTAACGCTTACATAAATATCATACACAGCTAGTGTACATACTTAGAAGACACAGCTCCTACAGCAACTAGGGTTGCTGTCTCTGTCTAAATGCATTGTATATAAACTTAGCGAGAGCTTTGATGACATCAGTATCAGTATTGTTCATAGCAGAAATGAATTTCTCTACATCATTCAATTCTTGATAGTTTTGATTTTTTTCATTCATGACATTGTCAAACAACCATCTTGATACACTATGAAAGTCACACTGGATAAGAAAATGTGCTTCATCATCTACATGGCCACTAGAACAATATAGACAAATCCGATTAGACACAGGTTTTGGAGGCCTACAATGCCTTCCTGTTTCTATACCCAGGATATGAGAGCTGAGTCTGAACCGAGCTAGTGCTGTACGGTGGGCTTGGTTAGGAATACAGAATAGGTAACTTTCAAACCTGAACTCAGTTTTGAATATTTTATATGTTCTTAGTTTTTTCCCTTCACCAGCTAAAGTTATTTCATTCATTGTTTTTTTCTATATACTTCCTATTTATCCGTCCAGTTACAGCAGTTATAGCTTTAGGGTCATCAAAAGTTGCCTGTTTAACCTAGAGCTGAGTATATCGCTCACCCATTGAGTTCAACAGTCCTTTAACATTACTACACCAATTAATCTGACCAGCAATTTCAAGCAAAGTTAGTTTCTTATAACATTTACGTAGAACGTGTGACTCCTGGAGATTTACAATTCTTTCCCAGTACCTGAGTGCTTAAATTTCCCATTGCACTTTTAGAGGTACCCTCCCAGTATCTGCATATACTGCAGCTGTTGTTGTCTGCTTTCTAACATTCAACATAGATTTTAAGTACCTAAGGTGTATTGTTTCTAGTTTCCCCACCTTATTTCTCTTCGCTAGGCCCCATATCTTACACCCATAGTCCAGGCAGGGCCTTATCTGGCTGTTAAATAACTTAAGCGCCATCCTGGGATCTAGTTTACCAATATGTTGATAGCAACATGAATATGATTGATAGGTAGCCTTTCTACCCTTATCATAAAGCTGATCATATACATCAAAGAAGATGTCTTTATGATTGCTTGTTAGTATAAACCCTAAGTACTTATAATTTTCAACTATTGCTAGTTGTGTTTCACCATACCTAAAGGTATCATTAACATCCTTCTTTTTGTGATTAAATATCATGATATTTGACTTATTTATATTTAGTAGTAAGTGCCATTTTCTACAATACTGAAACAAATTGTCTGGCTGGTTCTGCAGTGGAGAGTTAAGAGTTTAAATAGGGTCCAGATTTGTGGGATCAAGCATATCAGATACAGGAGTAGCTACATCTCTTAAATCATTATTTTGGACTATTTTCTTTTCATGTATGTAAGAGTTCCCCATAAAAGGTTGAGAATCAATGTGTCATATCAAATTTTAACAATGTAAAGGAATTTTACCTTGATTTAAGGGAGTGGTCATTATTTATCAACAGGGGGAGTGGTGGGTTTTACGCCCCCCATCGTTGGCAGTCAAAATTTTTTGCGTCCCCTGCACCAGAGGCGCGGAGAGTGTTTGCGCCCCTCTTTGATCTATAGTAGCGCGCAGGGTTTTTTGCTAAAAAGAGGGTGAATTTTTTTAGCCCCCCCACTCAAGAGGGGTCTGAAAATTTTTACGCCCCCCCCTCAAACCCACCATACCCCCCCCTGTTGATAAATAATGACCACTCCCTAATATCATCTGCAATTTAACGATCTGACAGAATTGGTGCAAAATTATGGAGTTGATATGAGATCTTTAATTGGTCAGAATTTTCCTTTAAATCAACATAAAGACTTCATTTTAAAAGGAAATCTACTTCTTTCTATCAGCTCTATCCATTGCTATATAAATAATATACATAGGATTGAATTCTGGCAAACAGACAAGGACCTAACATGGAGAAGCTGTTGGAAGGGTGATAGCAAATGGCACGCTAAAATTTTTGTGGGATCTGGCAGACATCCTATTACCCTATGAAAAGAAAATCTCTAGACATTTTCTAAACCATTTTTTTCTGTAAAAAGTGTGGGAACTATTCTCTTTTATTTGAGATTTGGCCTTTATACCAAAAAAAATGCTTTCAAAGTTATGGGTTAACTTCACTTGGGGAGAATGGGATGTTTGCCTGCATCAATTATTTCTTATATACCGTAATCTCCCGCGTATAAGACGCGTCCTCTAGGCCAAACAAAATGCTGGGGAGACTTATAGCTTTCTCTCAAGTTGGGGGTGCGTCTTATACGAGGGGTACTTTTACTATAGAAATGTACTCATCTTACAAATATCAGCATTAAATTGTGCGTCTTATACGCGAAAATGCATGTGCTGAGTTTGGGGTGCGTCTTATACGCGCACCGCGTCTTCTACGCGGGAGATTACGGTAGATTCACATTAAACCCCTAATCAATCCCTTTAAAATGAGCCCATGTTTGTTAAGATCCTCTAATAAAAAGCTACACAATGAGCTTGTAAAGAAAGGAGATTTTACCACTCCCCAGTTTCAGCTTTATCAAGGTTTCACACCTCCACTGCAGCAGAATCATGCACTGGAGGTAGGTAAGTGCCTAATTGGGATGTATTTGGCCATATAGATTTATTGATGAATTTTCATATCTGCTTGAATCACCTTCCTATCTTATACAGATCCAGAGTGATTAATAGTTGGGCTAGATCTGTCATTGTGATCAAAGTCTACTGCACAGGCAGGTAGTGAAGTCATTGTTTTAAACAATGTTTACCCTCCCAGGGGTCCACACATCAGTCTCATGTGCATTCCCCAGTAGAATGCATGGTTATTTCAGGTATCTATGGGGACAATTCCTCCGCAACCTACAGTTTAGCCCTTTACAGGGTTAACTATACAACATAATATCCAGTACCAGGGGTCCAACTTTGTCCAATTTCTATTATTTCATTACATGTCATGTAACATGTGTGAGTGAGCAAAGTTCTGAGAAAGAGCATAGCAAAACGTGAGAGAGCGGCACTCACTTTATGCAAATGCCTACTCTTGTCTTGTCCTTGATTGTCTTGAGTCTCACTCTAACTCACTCCAAGGTTCTTGACTGCTTTGTCTCTTTAAGCCTAGACTAAATTGTCACTTCAGTGAGTGACTGACCAATAACCCAAATCCCCCTGTGATCTACTGTTAAAGTCTAGATACGTGTATTGGCTTTTTAGTCTGGGTGACCATGAATAAGGGGAGTGATCATTATTTATCAACGTGGGGGGATAGGTGGGGTGCGTAAAAACATTTGACCCCTCTTGGGAGGGGGGCGTAAAAAAAGTTATGTGATAGATACATCGTATTTAAAGACAGTGCAATGACACCAATGGTAGGCAGTAACTTATCTCCCATGCGTGAGTCTGCCTTCCAGGGTCTGAAGGTGGGGGGGATATGTGATAAGTTTATGTCTGGTTGCTATGCCGACTAAGTTCTCACAACAGAGAAGGAGTCACGTGATACCATCCCATAGTGCATCAGTTCAGCGCGCAATCCTGCAGCAGCTACACGCACATCCCAGAGTAGGATTATTTGCATCAATTTCTTCCAGAAATCTACAATATCTACAAACTTTCAATGACCGTCGGTTAGGTCCTAACAGTCTAGTTACTGTTGGCTTCCTTTTGGCATAAACAGATTTTGCTAAGCTGCTTCTTAAGACCAAAAACACTGAGTGCTCTCGAGCCGGTCCGAGTCAGTCGCCATGACCAGTAGGTCATCATGTGCAACAACCAACAATGGCGGCACCACTGACCAAGGCACTGACCAGGGGGAAACCTCTACCGCCACTACCACCATTACCACACAGGGAGTGTCACTGTCTACTGGGCAAATGGCTCAGATGATGACTATGTTGAAGGGAACTATTCATTTCAACGGTCAAAACCATGGTTAAAGATGTGGTTGGGAAGCGCAAAAAAGATGTCAGTATTGACGAAGATGGCGATGGTCAAGGCGCTGACCACAACGCTGGCCAAGATGGCAGTGACCCAGATTCCGGGGACGACCTGCTTACTACAAAAGCATTGAGGCTCAGCTAGAAGCAGGGGATCCTACAAGCGAAGATCTTCCGGAGAGATTCGTTAGCATCTTCAAAAAGGCTGGTGGGCCCTCTTTTGATCTTAGTATCATTAAAGAAAAGAGGGATAATTTTCAGACGGGCAAACACGCCGGAGTTAAGAGTGCCCCAACTGAACCACTCTCTAAAGCGCACTGCTTCAGCAAATGCACACGCGCTGGACAAAAGCATGGCTGAACTTCAGACCAACATGTCGGCCACTATGACAGCCATGGCTAGGCAAGCTGCCGCCATGGAGGAGTTTAAAATATGGACTAAGCAAAACACTGACCCTGCTGTATGTGACAAGACTGACAAGTTCACCAAGTTAGTCATCAATGCCTGTGATGCTAACATTGTCATGACCAGGACCATGTCAGACATGACAAACCTGAGATGTGACGTCCTAAAGTTAGGACTGTCAGGTAAAAGTAGGCAACCTGCTCACTGATGAAAATCTGCCAACCAAGTTGTGAAAGAACACCTGGACAAAGGCATATTAGAAACATGCCAACCAGAGAAAGACAGTTTATTTCAAACATTTTTCATAGGCCTACACCAAATGGCAAACACAGACTAATTTTAGATCTGTCAGAACTGAATTCTTTGGTAGTCTATAGACATTTCAAAATGACAAGCCTACAGACAGCTATAGACATGGTGCAGAAAGACGCCTTTTTAGGTTCTTTAGATCTTTCTGATGCTTATTACAGCGTACCGGTATCAGATGGGGGGGGGGGCATTATATCAATATACATGCCTGCCGAATGGACTAGCACAAGCACCAAGAACTTTCACCAAGGTCCTAAAACCAGCCTTTGCAGAGTTGCAAAAACAACGCCATTCTTGTTTTGGGTACATAAATGATACATTCATTATGGGGGGAACAGCACAAAAATGTGCTGACACCATGTGCTGACACCATAGCCAAACTACAGTCTCTATTGGTAAGCCTGGGTTTCAAAATTCACCCAAACAAGAGTGTCGTCACACCAACCAAAAAGCTCACTTTCCTTGGGTATGTCATAGACACCACCACTATGACGGTTAAACCTACTGAAGAAAAGTTTAAGGACCTAGCACAACAACTCTTGAATAAAAGGAAGGTTGTAATCAGAGAGGTAGCAAGACTAGTGGGTCTAATAGTAGACTACTCTAAAGGCCTAGATTATGGGGAAGCCCATTACAGACGTCTTGAGTCAGAAAAGACTAGAGCTCTAGCCAGAAAAAGAGGTAACTTTGAGGCAAAGATGGAAATCTCCCATGAGGGGCAGGAAGACATCTTCTGGTGGTTAGAAAGACTAGACACAGGGTGTAGAAAAATCAGACTACAAAAGCCTGTGATCACAATCATAACTGACTCCTCAGACATTGGATGGGGAGCGGTGTGTGGGGAAGATAGGACAAGGGGCTTATGGCCACTCAAAGCGAAGGAAAACCACACTTACATTAAAGAGAGTATGGCAGTACTGCTTGGCCTACAAATATATGCCAAAGAGTATCGTAGTAAGACGATCAGGTGTTTATCTGACAACACTACAGCAGTAGCTTATGTCGAACACAAAGGAGGGTCCAAAAACCAACCCTGTGATGACAGCACAAACCATATGGGAATTCTGTGAAGGCAGAGACCTATGGGTAAAGGCGGCCCACATTCCAGGAAAAGAGAATGAGGAGGCAGACAGGGAGTCTAGAAATTCAGGGCACACTGAGTGGGAAATGCCTGACTCAACCTTTGAACAGATTCAAAAGAAATGGGGACATCACAGTATTGAACTATTTGCCTCAAGACTAGCATTCAAACTAGAAAACTATTACAGCTGGCTACCTGACCCAGGGGCAGCTGATACAGATGCACTGTCTTTGCCTTGGCCTAATGACTATTATGCTTTCCCCCCTTTCAGCCTGAACCTGAGAGTCGTACAGAAGGCCCTAGCAGAGGGAACAATTGTGACGCCAAACTGGGTGGCACAACCTTAGTACGGCCTCCTGAACAGGACAGTGAAGTCGATGATCAGACTCCCCAAGACACCACTGAGGAACCCAGTCACAGGGGATCTGTGGCACCTAGACCTTGTTCCATGGAGGATCTAGAGCGAGCACTACAGGCTCGGTAGGCCACGCCCACTACCATCCGGCTATACATGGACCAAAGGCACCAAAACTCAATACAATGTGTATTTGGAAAAGTGGACAAAGTATTGTGCGGAAAATAGGGTACACCCCATAAAACCCACACACATGGAAGCAATGAACTTTTTTTCCCCTGTGAGGGCATGGAGGAGCAGAATAACTTCATTGGTAGTCCATGAAGGAGGAATTCTCCTTCCATTCTACCAGTGGGCATACCAGATTGGTAAAAGGCGACAAACTCGGGGTTTCTTGTGGCTTGGGGTGAGCGTGTGGGCAGCTGGTGTCCTTATGCGTGGGCCCGGGCCCACATGCTTGTCATTTGCCATGGGACTCCCCCTCAGTGAAGCATGTGACCAAAGGCCGTGGTTTGTCTGGCCCTGCCTATGGGACCAGGCAAATAAAAGAACACTTGCTATCCTTCGAAAAGAGTAGGGGAATGAAGCCCTGGTAGCGGTTTTCCCCCTCACCCCTCCTCATAGATTCGGTCATTCATCTCATAGATTCGGTCATTCATAGATTCGGTCACTGCTGTGTCGGGTAAGCAGCATATAAATACCTGTCCAAAAAGAAAAGAAAGGACTTAATGTCCGAGAACCCTTGAATGTCTGAGTTCCTCGATGGCCCCCGGACGTTAAACTAAACAAACAAACAACCAAAAATCTTCTTAGGCCTTTACGATGAAGGATTAGCATACACTACTATAAACACAGCTAGATCTGCACTATCAGTCAGATCAGTACGGTAGAACCCTAGGTTCTCTTCCAGACGTATGTAGACAACTCAAAGGAGTTTCGGTATTTACACCTCCCAAGGCTAGATACACTCACACTTGGAACATAGACATAGTACTGACTATGCTTAAGTCTTGGCATCCAGGTGAAGACGGGCCCATTCCTTGTCTCATTAGTAAGTCTTGGCATCCACTGGAAAGCTTAAGTTATAAACAGTTAGCATACAAAACCGTGTTACTGCTGGCACTAGCAACAGCTCAAAGGGCACAAACATTACATGCCTTTAAAACCAGCTCAATAGTATTTACTGGCAATGAGGTAATACTACCGGTAGACAAACAATTGAAACACACCAAGGAAGGAAAACTTTTAGACAGGTTTCATGTCTACAAGTTTGAAAACAGGGCACTATGCCCCTACAGGACTAAGGAGATATCTTAAAGTGACTGAACCTTCAGGGAAGGTGGCAAAGACCAACTTTGGTTGTCACTATGTTTCACTAAAAAACAGATTGACTGTAGTTAAGTATCCAGATGGATAAAAGACGCCATTTGGGAAGCATGTGTCCTCAAATATTTCAAGGCACACTCCACCAGAGGAGCCTTGGTATCTAAGGCAGATTACAACAAACTACCTGTGAATTACATCCTAAAACAGGGCAGATAGACCAATGCATTGACTTTTGCTAAGTTCTACAAAAGATCCATCCACAAGGACCATGGCAGCACGTACCAGTCTACAGTGCTCTCCATGGCCTTCATCACACAATAAGATAATTACACATCTCTATGTTGTCATTACCAGCTGGGTAACAAGGCAGCTTTCAAATCTCCATTGTAAGAACTTCTTCGGCATAGCAACCAGACATAAACTTTATAAGTTAAACAAGACTTACCTTGCTAAAAGGTGTAGTTTGACTTAAAGTTTATAGGGTTGCTAGACTGCCGACAACAGTCCCACCCGATTTGATCAGGTTTTCACCCACCCTGTTGTTCTCTGGGTGGACTTCTGGTTTACAGGGCTGGCCAAAATCCACAATGCTGGAGCAAATTTTGAAAGGCATGGAGCTAGTGAAAAAAAGATACCGTAAAACCTTGCAAGTACGCCATAGCTTATACACCATTCCAGACCCCTGGTGCAGCCTATAGGATCACCCTGAAATCTGGGTGTGGCTTATATGAGGGATATACTTAAAACAGATTATACCAAGGAAATGGAACCATTTCAGACACCAGCTGCCACTTATGGCATTCTCCCAAAGTGTTATTATGCAACTTATACATTATTCTCTATATTGTTGTAAAAACTCTGTACAGGCCCGAATTCAAGCTGTATCTCTAAGTTTGGGAAGAGCTATAAGCTATATTCTCTGGGGGGGGGGGGTCATGATAACTTTGATCATATTGGTGAGGGGATCAGTAAAAAAAACTGCTTGTCCCCCTAGCTGGCCTTATGGTATACTACTTTTTTTCCATTTTTTGGTAAAATTTCTTGTCCTTTGCCTATGTTGGGAGGGGTGGCTTTCTGCAAAACATTTTGGTCAAGTAGGGGAATGTTCATCGTCAGCTAGTCCTCTAGGAATAGCCACACCTCTTATGGTATAATGGTATAAATGGTGTTAATGACATCCCCTACACCCTAAACCTATTGTTTAAGAATTTAAATGGTGCATTGTGACAGCACATTTACCTGTCTCAGGTCAAACATTTTGGGTAAGAACTACCAGGATGAAATTCAGAGGCACAGGAAGCAAATCTTCATTGGGAGGGCCCAGCTGGGGGCCCACCACAACCACCTATACACGTACCTGTATAGAATTTGAATAGATAGATAATTTTTGGTGAATTTTAGATCTGATTTGAAGAGTAGGCCCCCATTTTCCTTATCCCATTATCGCATTAATCTTATTTGAGATGAAAGGTTTAGCTTTTTATCTAATTTATCATGAATTCTTGGCATATGTCTTCTTTTTTTGGGGGGGGCCAAACATACTCAGGCCCTACCTCCTTTATCATTGGGGGGCCAGCCCCCCCCCCCTTTTTCCTATGCCCCTGAAATTGAATGATTCTCTGTGGGTTTGGTTACATACCTTAGCCTTAGGAGTTTAAGCGCTTTCCCTATGATATTTTGATAAAATGAATATGAAAAAGAAAAAGAAATGTTGATTTCTGATGCATTCTGGCATACCCTATTCCGACCTAGCAGGATAGGGTGGGGCCATAGTGTCTAGCTGAAACTGGTCACCAGCATGTGCCCTACACTGGTTTCAGTGGTCAGTTATGTAATACCTGGTGGGAATCCACTCTGTCCCACCCTATATAAAAAGTACTTCTAGGACTCATAAAGTAACTCAGCCTATCACTTATGACACCGCAAGCTGTGGAGTCTTCACACCTACAGGTGTGGAAATCCACCCCATGTACAGAGTGGCTTCTGACCCCTGAAGCTGCAAATTTCGCGAGAATGCAAGTTAATAAGCCTTAGGGAGTGGTCATTTATTGTCAACAGGGGGGGTGGTGGGTTTGAGGGGGGGCGTAAAAAATTCTGACCCTTCTCGAGGGGGGGCTAAAAAAAAATTGACCCCTCTTGAGGGGAGGGCTAAAAAAATTTACCCTCTTTTTAGCAAAAAAGCCCGCGCGCTACTATAGATCAAAGAGGGTGCGCGAAAACTCTCCGCGCCTCCGGCGCGGGGGGGGGGGGCGCAAAAGTCTTTTACTGCCGTCGAGGGGGGGGGCGTAACAAATTTTCGCGCATCTGCCCGAAAACCCACCACCCCCCCCTGTTGATAAATAATGACCACTCCCTTATTAGGCCTCAGCAGGTGGCTGCAGTAGAGTCCCATCATAGAAGTTGCATCATTAGTTCTAGTCCCTACCAGCTATGGTACAAATTAATTGGGCCAGGGAGGTAGTCAGAGAGGTGTGGGTCTGACACACCTGAGGGACCAGAGGCCCCTGGAGGGATAGACAGCCAGTCAGGAAGGTGTAGACCAAACTACAGGCAAAAGATCCTTAGAAGACCAGGGTAGGTAGCCATAAACTCTAAGAAAAATTTTGAAATTTCAGTGTGTAAAGGTGCATGCTGGTGACTTTTGGCAGTGACTTCATAACTTCGTCGCAAATTCTGAGTTAACTGTCGCACGTTTTTTGCGACATTTGGCCAGCCCTGGGTTTACCAGAAGACCCATTTTTTTGGGGTCCATGATGCGAGTCGGAGAGTTTAAGTAGGGATGGTTCAAGCTGAGACGTGGTTGAAGCAGGCACATGTTGTAGGCCCCCTATCTCTGTCTGACACATCATTGAAAACAAATAATTCATTGAAAACGATTAAAACCATGATAACATCCCTCTCTTCTTATAGAATTTGAATGTTAGCCCTAACCCTAGTTATTCTTTGGGCATAGACTGCCCAAAGAATACTTACAAGAACCATGTTCACCGATGTTGAATCGCCCTTCTAGTGTAGACTTGCTATAGCCTAGCCACATATTGCCCTTTTTTTACTCATAGGATTACACATAGGGTTGCACAGGGACCAACCTATTCTTTTAATATTGGCTGTTAGTGCTTGGACAAAGAAAGTCTACTCACCCTGGATATAGCTGTGAAAATCCATTTTAACCCTTTAATGCACTGGTGTCTGTTTCTATAGAGGTATACATAGGGTAGTACATAGGGTTTATGATGCATTGATTCACACTGTGATCCTTACAGGATTAGCAGACTGTCCAGGGTCCGCACAAACTTCCCTATGATGCATTGATGCACTTTAACCCTTTATGGATGGCATGATGCATTGATACACAGTCAACCCTTTATGAATCGCATGATGCATTGATTCATTTTAAGCCTTTATAGATAGCATGATGCATTGATGCACAGTTAACCCGTTATGAATGGCATGATGCATTGATGCACTTTAACCCTTTAAGAATGGCATGATGCATTGATACACTTTAACCCTTTATGAATGGCATGATGCATTGATGCACAGTTAACCCATTATGAATGGCATGATGCATTGATGCACGCTTAACCCTTTATGAATGGCATGATGCATTGATGCACTTTAACCCTTTATTGAAGGCATGATGCATTGATGTGCAGTTAACCCTTTATGGGTGGCATGATGCATTGATACACAGTTAACCCTTTATGAATGGCATGATGCATTGATGCACAGTTAACCCTTTATGAATGACATGATGCATTAATGCACTTTAACCCTTTATTGAAGGCATGATGCATTGATGTGCAGTTAACCCTTTATGGGTGGCATGATGCATTGATACACAGTTAACCCTTTATGGGTGGCATGATGCATTGATACACAGTTAACCCTTTATGGGTGGCATGATGCATTGATACACAGTTAACCCTTTATGAATGGCATGGTGCATTGATGCACTTTAACCCTTTATAGATAGCATGATGCATTAATGTTCATTTAACCCTTCATGGATGGCAAGATGCAGTGATGCACATTTAACTCTTTATGAATGGCATGGTGCATTGATTCACAGTCAACCCATTATGGTTGGCATGATGCAGTGATGCACAGTTAACCCTTCTTGGATAGCATGATGCATTGATGCTCTTTTACCCTTTGTTGGTGGGATGATGGATTGATACACAGTTAATCCTTTATGAATGGCATGATGCATTGATTCATTTTAAGCCTTTATAGATAGCATGATAGATTGTTACACAGTTAACCCTTTATGAATGGCATGATGCATTGATGCACATCTAACCCTTTATGAATGGCATGATGCATTGATTCACTTTAAGCCTTTATGGATGGCATGATGCATTGATGTGCAGTTAACCCTTTATGGATGGCATGATGTAGTGATACCCATTTAACTCTTCATGGATAACATGATGCATTGATGCACTTTAACCCTTTATGAATGGCATGATGCATTGATGCACATTTAACTCTTTATGAATGGCATGATGCATTGATTCACTTTAAGCCTTTATGAATGGCATGTAGCATTGATGCACAGTTAACCCTTTATGGGTGGCATGATGCGGTGATGCACAGTTAACCCTTTATGGATAGCATGATGCATTGATGCACAGTTAACCCTTTATGAATGGCATGATGCATTGATGCACATTTAACCCTTTATGAATGACATGATGCATTGATACACAGTTAACCCTTTATGAATGGCATGATGCATTGATTCACTTTAACCCTTTATGAATGACATGTAGCATTGATGCACAGTTAACCCTTTATGGATAGCATGATGCATTGATGCAAACTAACCCTTTATGGATGTTACAAAGCATTGATGCACATTTTACCCCTCATGGACAGCATGATGCATTGATGCACATTTAACCCTTCATGGATAACATGATGCATTGATGCACTTTAACCCTTTATGAATGGCATTATGCATTGATGCATTTTAACCCTTTATGGGTGGCATGATGCATTGATGCACATTTAACCCTTTATGAATGGCAAGATGCATTGATGCACTTTAACCCTTCATGGATAACCCGATGCATTGATGCACTTAACCCTGTATGGAAGGCATGATGCATCGATACACAGTTGTAATGGTTCGAGTTCTTGATTAACTTCGATCTAGTTTGAGGGATTTAATGTCAAGCAAAACCAGACGAGTTAGCTCGGGTTAGTGCAACCGGCACATGTTTATTCAGTATCTACATAAGTTCGGAGTGGTGCTATGAATATAGCTTGATTATGTTCAGGTGTTGTCCTGGCCGTAGCCAGAGGCCAACTGAGCTCCCTACGCGGTCCCAGGTAGGGACTGGAGCAGCGAAGACTAGACCTGCTACCCCGCAGTGGCCAGAGATGGAAGTGACCTCTGGTCCCACCGGTGGCAACTGCACCGATCGACCTGCCCTCTCGAATAGGGAGCAAACACTATATACAAAGCTCCACGATCCCGTACACAGTTAACCCCTTAGGGATAGCATGATGCATTGATGCACAGTCAACCCTTTATTGATAGACAAGGCATTGATGTGCAGTTAACCCTTTTATGAATGGCATGTTGCATTGTCAGCAAATATGTCAGTAATAATGCACTATTTGTCAGCAATTAGTTAATTTATCTTAGTAATTACTCACTTTTTGTCAGTAATTACTAAATTTTTGTCAGTAATTAGTCCAAATATGTCAGTAATAATGCACTATTTGTCAGCAATTAGTTAATTTATGTTAGTAATTACTCACTTTTTGTTAGTAATTACTCACTTTTTGTCAGTAATTACTCACTTTTTGTCAGTAATTAGTCCAAATATGTCAGTAATAATGCACTATTTGTCAGCAATTAGTTAATTTATGTTAGTAATTACTCACTTTTTGTCAGTTATTACTCACTTTTTCAGTAATTAGTCCAAATATGTCAGTAATAATGCACTATTTGTTAGCAATTAGTCAATATATGTTAGTGATTACTCACTATTTGTCAGTAGTTGTAAAAATATATCAGTAATAATGCACTATTTGTCAGCAATTAGTCAATACATGTTAGTAATTGCTCATTATTTGTCAGCAGTTCATCAACATATGTCAGTAATCACTCACTATTTGTCAATATCTGATTGAATATTGAAAATTGAATTGAAAATAGCATTCAAAATTGCATTAAAAACTCGGGTCTTTTAGGTCTTAGACCTAACCTGCTCCATCTTAAAACAACACTTAGTCCACAGATGTCAGTAATTACTCACAATTTATCAGATATTAGTCAATATATGTCAGTAATTACTCGCCATTTATCAGCAATTAGTCAATATATGTTAGTAATTACTCACCATTTGTTAGCAATTAGTCGAAATATGTCAGTATTTACTCACAATTTGTCAGCAATTAGTCAATATACGACAGTACTTAGTCATTCTATATCAGCAATTATCAATACATGTCAGTACTTACTCCCAATCTGTCAGCATTTAGTCAATATATAACAGAAATAGCCATTGATTCAATTGTGCATCCTGCCTTGACTGGTATGTGTCAAAATATATCAGTATATATGGACTATTTGTCAGCAATTAGTTCATATAATAATGTTATTAATTATTCACTATTTGTCAGCAATTAGTCAATACATGGTAGTAGTTACTTACATTTTATCAGCATTTAGTCAATATATGTTAGTAACTGCTCACTATTTGTCAGCAATTAGTCTATATGTCAGTAATTGCTCACTATTTGTCAGCAATCATTCAATATATATTAGTAAATACTAACTTTTTGTCAGCAATTAGTCGATATATGTCAGTAATTGCTCACAACTTATCAGGAATTAGTCAATATATGTCAGTAATTACTCACTCTTTGTCAGCAATTATTCAGGATATGTCAGTACTTAGTCACTAGATATCAGAAATTAGTCAACACATGTCAGTATTTACATACACTTTTTCAGCAATTAGTCAATGAATGTCAGTATTTTGCTCACTTTTTGTCATCATTCAGTCAATATATGCCAGTACCTCCTCCTATGTCGGTAATAATGCAGTATTTGTGAGCAACTATTCAATATATGTCAGTAATTACTCACTATTTGTCAGCAATTAGTTAAAGTATAGTTTAGCATAGCACATAGAACACAGTTGCCCATAGATCATTTTAGGGCAATGCCCTATCCTTAGACATTTTGATACTGTCCCTACGCCGTAGAATCATGAAATGGGTAAAGATAGGACTCTGTCTCTACTTAAACCGTCTCAGCTTCAATCTCTCTGTCCCTGCTTAAACTCTCCAAATCGCGTCATGAATACATGCATTTTTTGGGATTTACCTTGTTACCCAGCTAGCTTTAAATACTGATGCATTATGGGACGGTATCACGTGACTCCTTCTCCGTTGTTCTCTTCGTCGGCGGTCTAGCAACCCTTATAAACTTTAAGTCAAACTTCACCTTTTACCTTTGTTTAACTTTTTTAAATTTTTGGGCAAGAAGGTTTTCAATTGTACTACCTTTACCAGTTCATAAATACCGGTACTTTATTTATTAGAGGATCAGGACAAATAAAAGTTTCATTTAACGGGATAGATTAGGGCTTCAATATGGACCTATTTGATGAATAATTCTTGCAAGGAAATATCCCTTGCTGTCCTAGGGAATTTGGACTAAAACGTTAAAAGCAGTTTAATGTATGAAGGACAAGTAGGACATAAAAAAAAAGAATAGTCCGCACACATGGACTGACAGAGTCCTTTTTACAGAGTCCTTTTTACTGCCGCCGATGTCAAATCACCCCAAGAGTTATCAGTATTTAGAGCTGTTAATCTTATGGGATTTTTCATCTGAAATGATGAGGGATACCAGTGCTGTTGATACCTTGCTGGGTTTTAAGGTGTTGTTTTTTTTTAGTCTGCGGAGAACCCTGTGATTAGCCACATCCTTGAATATGTCTTTTTTCCTGTGTACAGCAGACGTCCTTTGAGTATGGCAAGTTGATTTTGACTATACACAGGCTGATATGGAGGCACCACAAGGATCAGGTTAGTGTTATATCGCACCTTGCCGTTACCGTAGTCCTCCAATTTTGACTAGATGGCTAGGGGAGGAACCTTGAGTTCAGGTAAACCCCACAAGAGGGAGAGTTGTATGGCCCCTATACAGTAGCATTTCTATTGTGGTTATGTGTTATGTGATAGAAGTATGGGGGGCGTGGGGACACACAGCCTAATCCCAAGGTGCACTGTAGACTCTAAGCTACTGATTCACTTGTCACAGTGCTTGTACAAAAAGTATGTATATGTAACTCACAGATAGACTTCATCAATGGTTAATATCTATCACAAGACCTACATGTACTTAGAATCTTTTTAAGATGAGAGAAAGACACATGACATTATCATCATTATTCATTTCAGAAATGTGTGGTTTCACTACACTTATCCCATGTGATATTTACAGAAGAACAGGCATCGTCTGGTTTCTACAAAAGGTATGTTATCAAATTCTTATAGCATGATTATTATTAATAGCTAAAGTTATTATGAA
Source organism: Acholoe squamosa (assembly GCA_949317995.1). Taxonomy (NCBI): domain Eukaryota; kingdom Metazoa; phylum Annelida; class Polychaeta; order Phyllodocida; family Polynoidae; genus Acholoe; species Acholoe squamosa. Next base: position 16,459,261 of record OX439042.1, read on the forward strand.
CTTAACCATTAAATCACTATGCATTTAAACAGATATCACATAGCAACCTCCTTCAGCTGCTAAAAATTATAAATGATATTCACATGTAAATAGTTTACAGATTTCTAAGTATCAGCACACTTTAGTGCTTTTTTGCCTCCTAATCCTCTTATTTCAAGTTTGGAGTAATTGAGCTGGAGAGTGTTTTTGGGTATAGCAGGTATCCTTTTCACTCTCTTAAACTTTGATTACTCAATGATAAAAAATATACGATTACAATTATTGTGCTTGCCTCACACCAGTCCCAAAGTGATCCTTCACCTGACGGCTGCACCAGAATACCGCCCACCAGGTCCCGTCTCACAGAGCCGCAACAACTTTGTCAAACTCTCCTTTAAAGATGGGGGAGAGACTGAGGTAATAAGAAAACTTACTTTCAACTGCAACATATGTGACACGATCTGCGAAAAGGGGTCTTAGTGCAGGGGGCAATAAGACCCCCTTTCCCAGTACATGTCACATATATAAAACCAGAATTGGAAATAAAAAGGTCTCTATTGAATTACATGTATAAAGATCGTCACCTCCTTGCCATTCAGTACAGTATGTTGTGTATAGCGGGACACCTGTAGTAAAGATGTATATGTATACCCCTTTATCGGGCATTTTAATAGTGATCAGTCATCATGTCATCCTTTAAGATGCAGTTACAACTGTTGCTTTTTCCTCAGATGTTCAGATGTCTAACTGAGGAGTTATCAGCGAAGAGATGGACGGTTGAGGCCTTGCCACCAAGGGCAGCTGGGGCAGAGGTAAGACGACTTTGTTAAAAGTTTGTAGCAATTTTAGACAGACAACACACAGTGATGCTTGTATCAGCAATAGGTATTGTCATTAAGTAATAACACTAGTGCTCAATAGAAATCTTCTCTGTATCTTAAGTGGACCTATTACTGTTTAAGGAGGAGTGTGTTCTATTTACAACTACCCCGGTACAACTAGTCTGTGCTCTATACATATAAACATAAATACATACTATCGCCAACATCTGTTCCCATTAATGTTTAACGAAGGCACTAGTACATGTGATGCTTTTGAATATTTACTGGACGATGTTTTTTGGTTTTCTTGCTCACTGACCAGGTGAAGCGGTCCCGGGCTGGTATTGTAGGCATAGAGCGCCACATACAACAGAAGAATAAAGCCACAGACAAGGGCATCACTGAGGCCTTCCAAGACCTGACAAAACTCATGGATAAGGTTCGTTTAGTTACCAACATATCTACGAATTTGATATCAAAGTCGACTTGACTCCCCATAAGAGATTTTTGTGCTCTCAAAGTCATGTTTTTCCTATGATTTCAAGAATATGTTAGAGTTTTACCGAAGTCGAGTTGTTCTCATAAATTCCCGGGAGAAATTTGAGTTTTAAACATTTTGTAATCAAGAAATGGCTAAATATTCTCTGAAGTCTTGATATCTGTGTATCTAAAGTACTGATTATGTGGCTATTACCAGTGTTACTACATTATCTATGTTGTTGTTTTTTACCTAGGCTAAGGAAATGGTCAAACTGTCCAAAAACATTTCTGCCAAGATCAAAGACAAACAAGGTGATATCACAGAAGATGAGGTAAGTCTAAAATTGAACCTTTTGAAAGTTAAAATTATACAGGATTTAGGTTAAAGCATGGCAATCTCTTCCAACCATCATATTGTACACTGGATGAAAGTTTAAATTAAGAGGGCTGCTTTGTATTTACTGTGTTTGAAAAGAGTTTGTTTTAGTATTGATCTTTAAAACATTGCTTTATACTCAGAATGACTATCACTATCTATCTAAGAACCTGATATTTGTAAAAGAATGTGATTTACCAAGATTCACACATTTGCTTGCCTGTTTTAGACAATTCGCTTCAAGTCTTACCTGTTGAGTCTGGGTATCCCTGACCCAGTGACGCGTGAGACACATGGCTCGGGAAACAAGTATTACCGTGAACTGGCCAAACAGGTCAGCGCCTCCGTGGAACAGCCGCTACAGGAGTGCGGTGGAATGATGACAGTTACAGACGTCTACTGTCGGATAAACAGAGCCCGCGGCATGGAGGTATGATACTAAATCTTTTACATTTTCATTAATCTAATTTGCTCATAAAATTCCAGAAAGTGGTCATTTTCTTGAAAATTTATATTAGTGAAATAAAATGAAATGAGCTTATACTTTTTAAATTCTTTATATTTTTCGTTGATACAAAACCTTAGAACAAAGGAAGACTGTTATGGACTGTTAGCTTTGTATCTGTGTAAGTGACGTTGAGACTAACGAGATACATTGGCTGATTTGTTAAGTTATAACTTGTTGTTTTTTTTTCAGTTGTTATCTCCAGAGGATCTTATAAATGCTTGTAAATTGATGGAAGATCTACATCTACCTGTTAGGTAAAAATTTTGTCTATTTGCCAGTATTACGTGTGCACATGTATATTGAAATAGTTGCTCGTAAAATTAATCTGGTAAGATCAGGAACTATCGTCTTTAAAGCAGATCAAAATGTATGTGTTTGCAATAAAGTCAGTAAACCTCAAATTTTAGATATGCAATACAATGCCAATGATAAACCCCACCTATATGTCAACCCCCACCACCAAGTTTAGAGAATTTGACCTACAGAAGAAAAAATTGAAAAACGTTTAGCCTATAGTCATTTTTATAAAACCCCGCCATTAATCTGATATAAATGCCATGTTCTACATTCTGTATTTTGAAGGTTGCGGGTGTTTGAGAGCGGGGTGATGGTGCTTCAACTCACGACTCATTCAGAGGAGAAGGTTATAGAACAAACTAGCCAAATGGTACGTACATGTTGGGTTATCCATCCCAGTACTTGATGGTCTGCTTGGCTCTTTATACCACTGTACTTTTTGTCATCATGAGACATGTATGCAGCACTGATGATTGACGCAATGGAGAATATTCCCAAAGTCTTAGCATGACACCTTTTTACCAAGTACAGCCTGTCAAAGTTAAGCCTGGTGACAATCAGTTATTTGGTGGAATAGCTATTCAACCCAAAATAAAATTTAAAAAAAAAAAGATATATATACTCCTGCGCAAGTAGAATTACATGGGCTTTCACTGGTGTCAAAGCTCAAAGTAATCTCACCATTGTACAATCTGAAGCTAACTGCATCTTATAGAACCTTTCAAAAGACAGGTGTGTAGCATTTTCCTCATCTCAGGTATTGGTACCAAGCTGGACTGAAACTGGTTTCTGGTTACATGCACTGATACGGTGGGTACCAGCTTGTCCCTGCAAGTGTGTGTTATCCAATGACAAGGTACCTTATGATATGTAACTTTTGGCAGAAGCAGCGAAATCCATAAGGGCAGGCCCACTGGGTATGGGTTTTAAGACTCTTATACCCACTGCCCTGAGAGAGAGTTGGGAAAATGAAAAAAAAAAGAGGTGAAACTCATGAGCATGCCGTGCGGTATCTTGAATACATTTTGTACCTTTTGTACTTTTACAGGTGGAAAGACAAACTTCACTCACAGCAGATGAACTGTCACGATTTGCAGGGATTTCGGTAATTTTGGCCAAAGAAAGGTAAATCACAAAACGGAACTTCCATCAACGTTTATAAATGTGCAGGGCTAAAAAAGTTTACTCTCTTTGTGCTCATTACTGGTGACATATAAGCCGAACCCCACCCTAGCTCCCAAAAGATATGTCTTAGAAGAAAGGGGCAGTCCAGAAGGTCTGGTCTAGATAAAAGTCATCCAATGTTTTTGAATGTTAGTACCCCAAAGTCCCTTACCCCACAAATTCAGCTAAAATAATCCTGAAAATTCTTGAATATACAACTTAAATAACAGTAAAGAAACGAGCCACTGTACATGGACATGACTTCATTTAAATGACATCATCTGAGGACCAAAAAAGGAAGGGGAGATTTTTTTTAGAATTCATTTTTTTTTCTAAATTGATGAATCGTTTACTAACTAAAAAAAAATAATCTCCTTAAAAATGATAAAGTGTTGTACACAATGTTTTGTTTTGCAGACTACTGCTAGCAGAGAACCAAGGAGCGCTGTGTCGAGACGAGACGGTGGAAGGTCTGCGCTTCTACAACAATAAGTTCTTGTTATCATAGTAACTTTGTAAATAGTCGTGTACATAACTATTTTGAAAAAGATTCTACGTCCATTGTTTCCATGTTCTTATTTTTTTTCCACATAAAGAACGCCATGCAGTATGCCTAACTTAGTTAAGGTAATTGTCATTTTTTTTAAAAACAGGGGGGTGGGGAAATTGTCTGTGTGTGCGGCGATTTATTTTTACTCCTCCCCCCTCGGGGTTGACTGAAAATTTTCCATCCCTCTTTTTATTCTTTAGTAGTTTTTTTTTTTTTTTCACTCAAAAGGGGTGATATTTTTTTGTTCCCCCTATTAAAATATTTTTTGCCCCCTCCCCTGTTGTTAAAAAATGACCAATCGCTAATTACCCATGGCTTTCCCTTGGGTTGTTGTTGGTACGTCTTCTGGGGATATTTTGATCTTGCAAAATATTTGACAATTTAATCTCAGGAGATCGTGCTGATGCAGATATTTTATGCTCTGGTATTCATGTATAAAACTGATCCGGCTCCCTCTATGCTACTTAAATCTGATAAATTTACTGACATAAATGTAACATGCTGCTTTAAGTTAAGTGCAATAGTGACTACAGAAATAGGAATCATTGAATTAGCACTTGCACAAGAGATGTATGCCGATTGAAAGGCTATTGTATGCTCCTGTATATATTTACTTATGGAAAAACAATGCAATGAACTAAAATAAATAATCTTATATGCAATATATCAGACTCTGGCTCATCTATACCTACAAGTCCATGTCTCTATTGGTACCAGATCTATTTACCAAATTGATAGTTCCCAGATGCTAAATTCCATGAAATGGTAAGTCATTGATACATGTGGATCAACACGGTAAAAGGTACGCCCGTGCACCCCTCGTGGGCATACCTTTTACCGTGTTGATCCACACATAAAGACCATAAACACAAAAATTTACACATTTACATTTTTTTTTATTTACATTCATCCTATACATAAGAAATACGTCACTTGTTAGATAAATGTACATAAACCAAGTTTGTATATGAAACCTATTTGACTCGCCCTTCTTGATAAAAAAAATTCTGACAAAACATATCACCTATTGTCATGGTAACAAAGACTTGTAATGTTATTTAAAGTTGATCTTTTGTCCCTGTATTAAGATAAAAATGTCAGCGCCATTTGAATAACTTTCACGTACACATACAAATTTATGACCTAGGTATATGGGGATAGCATGCGTTTATACAGTTTTATTATGTACACGATTATCTATGGAGGCTTAACTACACCATCAGTGTATCAAAATCAAAACTGTGAGTATAGTATTTTGTTAATTACACATCTACTTGTGTAACTTATCACAGATACTTTCTTCGGATTTCTATATCCCTTCTCTTTTAAATGTAACCATTTCGACTTTTTGTGATATGTCGTTTCAGTGTATTGAAAGGCAACAGGTTCTACCAGGCAATTGTCTCTTTTCTTTATAATTCTGTTTGCGTCTGGTTTGCATATATGTCCGCTCTATGTGCAGGCATTCTTAATCTCCTCTGTTTACTTCTTTTCATCCTTCTTTTCTGAAATTCAAGAAAACAAAAGTATTGTAATACTGTAATTTTCTGGCTAGTAATTTTAATTGGAAATCGCTTGGATTCGCATGTATGAAGCAAATCAGCATAGATCTTCAGCACCAATACAAAAGAAAAAACGTCAATACTTTTAATAAATCATACCGTAAAACTCGGCATCTAAGCTGCGGCTATTAAACCATTTCAGACCCCTGGTGCGGCTTATAGGTCCATCCTGAACTCTGGGTTCAACTTATACCTTCAACTTATAGACGTTACTTAGGAACGGGCACCACTTCAAACCTCTGGTGTGGCTTATAGCATAGCCATAAACTCAGGGTGTGCCTTAGATGCGGCGCGGCTTTTACACATGGTGAATTTTTACAGCAAGTTTGTTTTATAGCCGAAATTTGCTCAACATTGGGTGCTTCACATACCTGGTTCTGGGATAGCTTTGTCAAACTCGTCTCCACGGTTGTCCTTCCACTCAATAAGGCGCTCTACACACTGGCGGGAACCGACATTGATGTGCTTAGTTACTCCCTCCAGCATCTTGTGGGCTGCAGCCACACCAAACAACACCCGGGAGGAACTGATGGTTTCCGTGTCGTTCATGGCACGCGCAATGTTGTAAGACTTGTTGAAATACTCCACTGCTTGGTCATAGCGTCCCTGTTATAACGAAATGTAACATTTTATTTTGGCTTACAGGTCTGATAATTGGCATCAACGTTTTACTCACTATAGGTCTAGATATCAAAGTAGGAGCTTTATATCCAAATTCAAAATTCCCATAGCTCATCTCAATATTTCCCCCCAGTGAATGCAAGAGTATGATTTGTACCCCTTCGCATGGCATATCCACTCACCAGTGAGTTGAACATGGCGCCCAGGTCTGAACAGGCGCGGCTGATGGCCTTGTCGTCTTTACTCCTCTCTGCTACTTCTACGAACATCTCCAGGTACTTAATGCTCTCCTCCACCTGGCCCTGGCTGTAAGACATAAACACACATGGAGTCGTCTCTATCATATCTCTCCTGCACTGACTATTGTACATGATTACCTCTAAAATTGGGTTTGATTATTAACAAAAATTGTCTCAATAAGGTTCCTCAGTTGACTACTCCTCTCAAGACTCCTCTGAGGCAATGCTGGAAGTTTTGATGTGGGCTCAGTTTCTCTGTATACTGCTAGCCTAGCTACAGTGTGGACTGAACTTCTATAATACTAGTAGCATCTCTTGTTATTGTTGTTAAAGGGTATACTGCCCGTGGCATCTGGGTACATCCAATAGGAGACAATGGGTGAACGTATTACATAACACTGACATAGACAATAAAGGGGGGGGGGTATGTTGTGGATGGATTCGGTGATGGCAGGGGGGGAGGCCGGGGGGAGGGGACCAGAGGAAGGACAAATGACCGATTAGAAGGTGTTGCAGAACACCTGTTGCGTTTTAATGACCTGTGAGGAAACTTGTCTTTTCTTTTTTTTTAAATGTCGATGTCAGTACTTATAGAGTAAAATGGTAATTCAGCTGCACGAATAATCTATCCTTTGCTTTTTGTCCTCAGACATAATAGACATTACATAGATATTGAAATGGCAAACCTTTCATATGACTTGGCAATGGCCTCACATGCTTTTCCTGTGCCATCAGCATCTCCAAGACTCTGACATATGTCTAGGTATCCATTTAGGTACTGGAGGAGAACATAGAAATAGATAAACTTGTGCCTGGGCAACGTACAAAGATTTAAATATGACTACGAGTTGGAAGTATCATGGAAGTTATATGGAAGGAAAGGTAAAAGAAACACCATCAAAATTCATGTAGTGTATCCATAGTGGAATCCCTGGTATAGCTTTTTCTTTGCCTAACAATTAAAAAACAGGGATGAAATGCTTTCTATGGAATCTACAATAAATATATTGACTTGCAGACTTACCAGGAGTGCCGTCTCAGAATCCTTGTTCTTCTCATACGCCATACCGAGTCTGTAGCTAGCGAGTCCAAGAAGTCGCTTCTCACCACCTACCAGCATATGGATGGTTACCGTTAATGACTTGGCACATGTTGTAAGATAGCGATTCATTGAATTTTAAAGCATCACATAACGCCTCAAAGCTCATCTTCATTTTAGAAAACACAAAAATGACATATTCGATTAAATTTGGCCCATCTAAACTTGAGCAGAGGCCATAAAAAGAGGAGTACCATTTAAAAAAGCTCACCTTCCTTGGCCATATCGTAAGCCTTCTTGAGGTATGAGAGATACTGCTGCAGGTCACCCTGGTTCTCAAACTCATTGGCAATGGTGGTGTAGATTCGACAAAGGTGGTTACAAGCTTCGATATCTGTGGGGTCCACCCATTCTGTTCTGCCCCGCGTTAGCGCGTAGCACTCCTCAAAGTTAGTTGCAGCATCGAAATAATCACCTGCAGGAAGAAAAGGAGTAGACTGAATTTCATCAAAAGCACAAAATGTTGAATACTGGTAATAACAAAATTCACTTAGCTGGGAGAAGATTAACTCTTGATAATTGATTCTACTGAGTCAGTCATACTGAGCCACTCATGTAACTAGGATAAGGTTATCAAATCCGTTAAAGAAAGATGTAAAAAAAAAAAGACGACAACTAAATTCTTACATATTCACCATATTGCAAAAATACTGGACTGATAACTTTCTTCAGATGACATTGAAATTCGATTACCAGTACTTTTAAATCAAGAAATCCACTTACCGCTCTCTTCCAGTGCAAGACCAACATTACAGTGTGCGTTGGCTGCCATCTTTCCTCCATCTGTTTTGATTCGGGAACTGGTGGTCAAGCACAACTCGAAAAAGTGATCTGCTAACCATTTGTCTGAGGTTCCTTGGAAATACTGAGCTAATTTAAACTGGCATGCGTAAACTTCCCCAAAGTTTTCTGCAAGGAAAATTGTATGAAAAGTTGGTTTACAGGCACGTCTTAATTGTACATTTTTATTCTTATTGTCTGATATCTCGGTTCACACCTTATTTGGACATTTATCCAACATAAATACTTGAAAAGGAGTGCAACAGGATGATACAACAGCAAACTTTTTTTAACAACTGTAGATCTCTAATATATAGGGCCCTAGACAGGGGGGTCCCATGTCCATTGTCGATTCTAAGAAATGGTTCTTGTCCCTTGTCTCTCAACCCTATGTCCATTGTCAATTTTAAGAAGTGGCCTTGTCCCTTGTCTCTAAGCCCATGTCCCTTGTCGATTTTAAGAAAGGTGCCTTGTCCCTTGTCTCTCAACCCTGTGTCCCTTGTCGATTTTAAGAAGTGGCCTTGTCCCCTTGTCGATTTTACCCGTCTGGGGCCCTATATATACAAAATACCATTTTCATTCATACATGTATTTATGCTACATTCATAGCAGATGAACATAATTTCAATTTCATTAAGAAAAGAGCATTAGTACCCCATTTCATCTTCTTTTTCATCCAATGATTACTAATCAGATCTTCTCACCTTTTCGTTGGGCCTCCTCTGCTTTGGTAAGATAAGCTTTCAACATCTCTAGTTTATCTGGTTCGTTTTCAAGTACTGACTGGTTCCATAGAGATGACTCTGGCCCTGCTCTGTCGCGCTCCTCATTTTGTTGTTTGATGAGTAGAAAGAGTGTTGTGAAGGATTGGTGGAAGCCCTCTTGGAGCATGTCCAAGCAGAGGTTGTGCTTGTATGTATTGCGGTATCTGTGTGATGAAAAAAGAATCATTACATGGGAAGACACTACATGGGGAAAGCAACTCAATAGTATTAAATCTGAAATACTTAATGTCAAAGTTTCCTTTGCAAACATGTACACACTCCTGAATACAAATCATTAACATATCCTGAGGTTGAGATACATTGTTACAATATTTTCATATAAAGTGGATCAATCACTTACTGTGCGGTTTGCCATTTTTGAAGTGATGCTTGTTGCGCCCGTAGTGTCTGCCTTTTCAGTTCTAGCTCTCTGTCCTTTTTACTTTGTCCCCTCTTCTTTGTCCCTCCAATGACAATCGTTGTGGGAATACTTGTCTTAGATTTAGAGCTGACTCCGCGCGACTGGGTGATGGGCGTCTTCCCACTCGGCCCAGCCGAGTGGAGTGGAGGCAGTGTTGCCGCCATGTCTGCCTGAGATAGAAATAAAAAACAATCAATCACAAGAGAAAGATAAACCGGGCAATAAGGCGGGGTCTGTGTGCATGTGACATATTACCTTGGAAAATTGCTACGCACTGTGGTTACCGTCCACATGAATTGGCCTACTTTCATAGAGGGCACAACTGTAAAATACCCATATGTCATATGCCAACATGCTGAATCTAAAGTAAAAATCCTGCCAAGACCTACTACGGTAGTAATCCTAGCTAGCCCTAAACATTCTTTCAGATGAGATGTTGACGGAAATATAGGGGGCGCTGACTGGCCGCCATTTTCATGGGGGAAATCTTGTAGTATAGTCATGGTGTAGTATAAGTAGTGAGGAGTAGAGGGCGCCACCGCTTAGGGGTGGGATAGACAGATGGCTCTGTGGATTGCTGAGCGGCCCCTATAGGCCTTGGGGTGCCTTGGCAGCACTCGGCAGATCCAGAGAGAACAAACGCAGAGATAGAGAGGGACGGACGTGCGGTGACAGCTCCCTGTCCACACCAGTCCAGTGAATATTGATTGACGAGTAAAACACGACCTACAAGAAAAGAACCTGAGTTGCTCTTTATTAATGGGGACATACCATCCGACAACCCCACAGTGGTGCCATGACCAGGATCTTGTAATTAGGTCAGTTCGTTAATCACTGGCTGGTGTGGCTGAGGAAGAGAAGGAAGAGCAAAATAACGGGCAAGACTCGCACGTGGCTCGTGAAGTGTTCAAGTCCTTCGAATAATAAGATGGCTGTCTCGGAATCCATAAAGAAGTGAGTAGGGAACACATTAATTAAGTGCCTAATTAGTGAATGAGAGAGTAAGTGCCAAGTAACCAAAGTGCCAAGTAATTAAAGTGCCAAGTAACCAAAGTGCCAAGTAATCAAAGTGCCAAATAACCAAAGTGCTATAAGTGACTGAAACTGCCTCAGAAGTCTATTCACATGGAGCTGTACTGTAAATTGGAAATCTAAAGTCTTCTCTCTCTGTTCTATAGTAAAGGGAGGTTGATATGTTTTATGTATAGAAAGTATCGGGTGTGTCCCTGACTGAAGGTCAAACTTCCGTTGTTGTCACACCTCTGTTATCAGAAGCAGACGGCAAGCACCGGGTCAGCTATCTGGATGCCATGGTAACAGTACTAAGGTTACCCAGACCAGGACTGTATTGTAGTAAACACCCAACCACTTTAGCTGTTTGTTTCAAGTAACCTGTATCTTGGATATAACAAGTGACTAAGGACCATTCATTTAAAATTTGGTTTCATTCAATTGTCCAATTAAAGGTGTTATCAGTAGACTGCTGTGCGCTATTTATTATGAGATATTGTAAGTGTGTTGTTATAAGGACAATATTGAGAAATTAGTATCATTTTGATAAGAAGTTGAGTGATAATTATCTAATGGGTAGTACTGATGTATGCAGTGAGATGTTGTATTGGAATTAAATGTTTAAGGGGCTGGATTGATTACTATATAGTGAACTGTAGAGGCCTTTATTCTGTACAAATTGGTCCTAACTGAGAAGCTCAAAGCTAGCCCTTTCCAGCTGTGTAGACTGGCTAAATAATTCTATTTCACTGGGTAGCTGACTCAATGTTAAAAAGTGTCTCTGCCAGAGGTCAGATCGGGGCCACTACTTCCTCAAACACGGAATGGATATATCACTTGTGGGCTGGTGGTTGTCTTGGCAACCAGTACAAGATCAGACACTACCATACCAGGGGTAGACTTGAATAGTGCCTTGTTATCTCACTGTGTGTATACATGTATGCATGCTAATTAATTTTGACTTCTATTGCAGGGTTTTGTTTATGATTTCTGTCAACTGTGGTTATGTAATTAATAGTCGTTAAGCATATTAGGGCTAATTGACATTAATTAGTGATAATTGGTGTTAAAATCAATAATTGCATAAAATAAGAAAAACGGGTTCAGCTTTTTCATAATTGAGCCTACATGCAAAAGTAAAATGAGATGAAGTAATTATTTATAAAAACTAGGTCAATTAGACCCCAAAAATTTCGGACTCGTCAAGCTCATTTTTCATAATTATTGAATAGTATATCATTCGTAGATCACAAATATATATAGCATGGTACACTCTGGCAAAGGATTAAAGTTTAATTGGCACTAACGAGCTGGCAGGGTGGAGCTGTAACGTTTGCCTGCAATCAATGGTGAGTGAAGTTTTATATTAAGGTGATCATCCCAAGCCAATATTTAATAAAGCAGTGGATAATTGCCAGGGGGGGATAAGCATTGGCGAAGTAGCAGAATCATCTAGTGGCAGAATCCAAAAGTAAGAGTTAGAGTGTAACAAACTCAAGGGGGTGAGTTAGCTGGGTAAGTCTGTTAGTTTGGGTTAGCTGTTTAGTCTGTGTAGAATAGAGATTGGGATGGATGGCGGCCAGCTTGTTCCTGCAGGTCTGGTCAGGCATACAGCTCTGCCATCTAGGAGTCTAGGCTAGAAGTAGGAATAGCCAGAACCTTGGAGCCCTCTGGTGAGTAAGTATAGCATTAGGGTTGGGTTGATGAAGGTCTCCTGGAACCAAAACTAAAAACACCATAGTACTACTGCCACCACCTGGTAGGAAGGGTATAAACTATAACAGTTGAGACTAGTGGTTTCAGCTTTTGCCACTAGGGGGAGGCTCTGTGTATGATGATGTCAATAGTGGCACTGGTAAGCACTAGGGGTCCTTTGTGTTACCTGGTGTCTGTATGTGAGGCACATAGGCTTACTTAGAGAAGAAGTTAGGGACATTTTTTTTTTTTTGAGACACATTAAAGTATAGTGAGAATAAACTACAATGGAGGAGCTACAGAGACTTCTTGCGGATCGGGAGGCCCGCCTGAACCAACAGCAAGGGGCTATGGATGTGCTACAGCAGAGTGTAACGCAATTGCAAGGGCAGTTGGCGGCTGCACAGGCCCCTGGCGAGGGAGAGGTTGTGCGATCAATAAATCGCATGAGCAAGGAGCTAGTGGTCTCTCAGTTGCTTTCGGGGGTACCTCAGTACAAAGGCGATCCACGGGGGTACAGGGACTGGGTACGAACCATCGAACGGGCAGGAGTTGCTACAGAGGATGCCGACGAGATAAGGATCCGTCTGGCTGTATGTTCTGCTAAAGGTCCTGTCGGTGACTTCATTACTCGATATATGAGGGACGACCGAGTGACCACTTGGGCTGAACTGGAAGAAGAGATAAAACTTCGATTCGCAGACGAACCAGATGAGAGTATATCCGCTGGGTTGCTTAGAAGAATCAAGCAACGTACTGGAGAGAGTGCTGCCCTCTTCGGAGAGAGGATAGTGACAGTAGCCTCTGAGGCGTTCCCGGAGCATGCTATCGACAACCCGATCATAACCACCATGATGATAGAGGCTTTTATCGATGGGGTATTGGACCCTGGGACATCTAAGAAAGTTCTTAGACTAAAAAAGGATGGCAAAATAAAGAGGATAGAAGATGCTGTAAGGGTGGCCAAAGATGATGCCGACGTGGCGCAGCGGATAAAAGCGCGAAGGGGGGATATTCCCACCCCAATGGACGTTGACCCCATACAAGGCCAGGGTAGAGGTCAAAACCCTTCGGGGAATCATGGTCAAGGTCAAGGTCAAGAAAAGTCTTGGGGTCGGGGTCAAAGAAAAACAACCTTGGCATGTTACCAGTGTGGACAGAAGGGTCATATGAGAAGGGATTGTCATAGCATTATGTGCTACGCGTGTAATGGGTATGGTCATATGGCGCGAAACTGTCCTGTGCTTAAGGAAAGGTGGCACCAACCGCAACCAGGGTGGCAACAACCACAACAAGGATGGCATCGACAACAGCCACAACAACAGGCTCAGTACAGGCAGCCACAAGAGCAATCACAGTATCAACAACCTTTAAACATTCAAGGGACCCGTCAGCCGCCGGTACAGGGCCCAAGGTTGTAAGGCGGCCTGGCTATAGTAAAAAGAGAATCAGACAGAGGAACGAGGGCGACAATGAGATTTTATATAAAGACAAGGGTGGGGTCGCATTAATAAATAGTTCAGAGGAAAAGGCGACATGTCAAATTAAAATGGGAAGAATGCGAACACGGGCGCTTGTGGACACGGGTGCTCAGGTCTCCTTGGTCTCGTCCTTGTTTTTTAGACAAATAAGAAGACAGGGGGGCATAGCTGTGCGTCCCAGCAGTATTCTTCTGAATGCTGCTAACCAGAGTCAAATAGTCAATCTTGGGCAGTGCCAGATAACAGTTGACCTGGGGGAGGGGGTCTCGAGGACACACAGCTTTATCATTGCCGAAGAACTGAATAACCCGGTCATCTTAGGGTGGGATTTCATAACAGAGCAGGGCATTATCATAGATGGGGAACATAAGCAAATGCGATGCGGCAATGTAGTCATACCTCTTCAGGACCAGACTCTTGCGTCATTGGTGAGAATAACCTGTGATGTAGAATTGTACCCCTACAGTGTGACTTATACCCCAGTAAAGAAGGCTAGAACTTTGGGACACAAAGATGGTATTTATGTTTGTGAGTCACCTACGAACGGGGCGCTTGCTGAGGAGCCTGGGGTAGACATTGTCAATTCTATTTGTGAGGTTAAGAAGGGTCGGAAATTTATGGTCAGTTTGATTAACGAGACAGGTAGATTAATCAAACTCAAGAAGGGCAACGTAGTGGGCCTGTTGAAAGAAGTTCAAGAGGTAGAAGCAGATGCATTGGACATCGAGTTGCCCAATAAGAGAAGTGTGACTGTGACCTCCAGTGTTGGTCATGGTCAGATGATGAGTAAGAAACCCCAGAGTCTAGAGGAATTGTTAGAGGCGAACAGAGATCTTTTTGCTGAGTCGGAAAAAGAACTTGGCAGAACGCATCTCATAGACATCGGGATAGACACCCAGGGTAGTCCACCTATAGGTTTAAGGGCCTATAGAGCGCCCTTGGGGAAGAGAAAATTCATTGAAGAGCGAGTGGAAGAGCTCCTAAGGGCCGGTGTTATAAGACCTAGCCGATCTCCATGGTCTGCCCCAGTAGTCATAGTTAAGAAGAAAGATGGCACAGAAAGGCTGTGTGTGGACTATAGGCAGCTTAATGACATTACTGTGAAATATACGTGGCCTTTACCCTACATAGATGATCTTTTGAGCTCGTTTCATGGAGCCAGGTTCTTCAGTTGTCTCGACCTCCGCTCTGGCTACCATCAGATTCCTGTCCAGGAGAGAGACAAAGAAAAAACAGCATTTACCACCCATATTGGTAACTATGAGTACAACGTTATGCCATTTGGGTTATGTAATGCACCCTCAGTATTTTCTGAACTTATGTATAAGGTCTTGGATGGACTGGGCAATTGTACTAATTATCTTGATGACGTACTTGTCTATTCATCCACCGAAGCAGAACATCTAGAGGATCTGGAAAGAGTGATGGAACGTCTGAGAAAGGCTGGGTTGAAACTTAAGAGGAAAAAGTGTGAATTTTTCAAGGATTCATTGGATTTCTTAGGACACACTGTCACCGCTAGTGGAATAACACCTCAAACCAAGAAGATCGAGGCCATAACTGGAATGGAGAGACCGCGAACAGTGACAGATGTAAGGTCCTTTCTGGGTATGACCTCATACTATAGAAGATACATCCCTCACTACACAGAGCGGGCTCGTCCATTAATAGATCTCACCAAGAAAAAGAAACCATTTGAATGGACTGTGGAGGTGGAGGAATCATTCCAGTTTTTGAAGAAAGCCTTGACTTCTCAGCCCGTCTTGGCATACCCTGACCTGAATAAGGCGTTTGTGGTGCAAACAGATGCATCAAAAGAGAGCGTGGGTGCAGTCTTGCTTCAAGAACAAGATGGAGAGGTAAGAGCTATAGAATTTATGAGCGGAAGCTTATCTGACTCTCAGCGACGATGGGGTACTATTCAACGGGAAGCTTATGCTATTTTGCAGGCTGTGCATAAGTTTAAGCCCTACCTATACGGACACAGGTTTGTTGTGAAAACCGACCACAAGCCCCTAGTCCATATGTTCAAAGCTGAGCTTGAGAATGAACAGCTTAAGACTTGGGCGATGGAGTTGTCACAATACGACTGTAGTATAGAATATATTACGGGAGCCAAGAATAAACAAGCAGACTTCTTGAGTAGACTGAAGAGCGTAAATGTTATCAACATGGATGAATTACCTGGCCAGAGTACTCTAGAAGAAGATAGGGAATTTGTAGAACAGGTAGGGGAGGAAGAAGCCTTACCAACCTTAGTGCTAGGAGAGGAAGAAGTAGATATCCAGGAAGAACAGAGAAAGGATAAGAGCCTCCTAAAGTTAAAAGGCAATAAGGAGTACTTAGTGGTTGATGGAGTGCTATATTATGTCAGTGAACAACCAAGTCCGGGCCTCAGGGTGGTTGTGCCGACCCATCTTAGATCTGCTGTGATAGAAGCAGCTCATAGAGAACTGGCACACATGGGCATAGAGAAGGTGTACTACCGACTTCAAGAGTCGTACCATTGGCCACACATTTTTAGAGATGTGGCCAGAGCGATTGGAAGGTGTGTTCCATGCAATGAGAGAAAGCTGAAAAGGCAAACACCTCCAATGCAAGAAATGGATCAGCCGGAAGTGCCTTTCTATAAGATAGCCATAGATATGGTTGGGCCATATCCCCCAAGTGAAGATGGAAACAAGTATTTGCTGACGATGGTCGACATGTACACAGGGTGGGTAGAAATGTTTCCTGTACCAAATAAAGAGGCAGCTACAGTGGCTGGGAAGATACTGAACGAGATCATACCTCGTCATGCCGTTCCACAGGTTATCCTTAGTGACTGGGGCTCTGAGTTCGTAAACGAGATAATTAATGATCTCTGTGAAAACTTGAAAATAAAAAGAATAAAAACAAGTATCTACCACCCGCAATCTAATGGGCTCCTAGAACGAAGCCACAGGGTTTGGGGTGATATTGTGTCCAAATATGTCAGTCATGAGGATGATTGGGATAAGGCAGTTCCTGCGGCGCTTTTGGCCATGCGCACAGCCAAGAGTAAGCGGACGGGGTTCTCACCATTTTATTTATTGCACTTGCGGGACCCAGTCCTTCCATTGGACACCTTACTGAAACCCAGACGCCGGTATTTAGGAGAACAACAGCATTTGAAGTCATTGGAAAAGTACCATCAGACTCTGAACACTGTACGTAAGAACATGAAAAAGGCAAGAGAAAGAAATAAGAAGTATCATGATAGAAAAGCAAGAGAGGAGGACATAAAGGTGGGAGATCCTGTTTATCTGTACAACTACGCCAAAAAGAATAAACTTGAAAGACCTTTCAAGGCGTACTACATGGTCGTAGAGAAACTCAGCCCTGTAAACTTCAGAGTGAGGAATGAACTCACAGGGGAGTTGTTTAAAATCCATAAGTTGCACCTAAGAAAAAGTCAGGAAGAATGGAAAGTGCCTGCACTAGGAAAGAACATTCGTCGTGCTGCACTTGCTGCCTCACCGTCGGGGGAAGAGGTTCCTACCAGCGATGATAGTAGTGACTGGAGTGACCGCGACTGTATACCTCTCTCAAGGTGGCGAGATACCGGGGATAGTCCTAGTGACTGGAATAGTTCAGAGTGTGTGCCTCTTGCACATCTTGTAGAACCAGGAGCAGTGACTAATACTGCACCGGAAGTAGTGGAGGGAACTGATCAACCCTCTACTATTCCACTACCTTCATCATCTGGAGAAAGTGCAAGCATGGAAGAACAAAGTGGAGCAGTAGGTGGCAGTACCAGTGGAAATAAGAGGAGAAGAAGCTCTTCTAGTGGAGAGGAAACAAGGGGTACAGAACCTAAATATCGTATAGTAGAGAGTGAACCTACATCAGGTTCTTGCAGTGAAAAGAGGCCTCGAAGCCATACTGCAAGCCCTGAAGAAGAGAGTCCTGATAAAGTTAGAAGGGTAGAAGAGATAGAGGAGACGAGAGAACAAGAAGAGAATATTCATAAGGGTACAATTGAAGAGAGAGAAAATCAAAATGAATCTATTTATCAGACTTGTAGCGATGGGGAGCTGAATAGCTCACTCTGTAGCGCAGTGGATGAAATTCCCAACAAGTCCAATATTATGAGTGGAGTAGAAGGTGAAGAAGAAGTCAAAGAAGTAGAAGTCATGGAGAGTAAGAGAGAAGGAGAGAAAAGAGAAAGTGAGAGTAGAGAGAGAGAGGTGAATCTAATAGGAAATTATGAAATTCGCAACAGTAGGCTGAGAGCCTACTACTGCACCCAATAGAATAGCAGGCTGAGAGCCTACTATTACATACAATAGCACATAGGTGTGTCTGATCAGAGTGTTATCTCTTGCAGACTCCTACTCATCATCGTGTTGTCCGCTGGCGTGCTAGGAATTCAAGCAGTGAGAGAGACCCAGAACATAGAACATGTGTTCTTCAGAGACAAGGCTGAGGTTTATACCACTAGGTCAAGGTGGATCGTTGGCCTAGTCATCGATTTCCAGGCATACGAACGGTATATGGTTTTCACAAACAAAACCTTAGAGGAAACTTTTAGGGTAACCCAGAGAGGAAAACTACATTTCGATGGCTTGTACTTCAGTAGTGCATACAGGAAGGAGGAATTAAGCAGGATCAATGCCACTGTTACAGCAGAGAGAGATACAATGGCCCAGTACTATATCACTCTGAGGTCACAACTTCAAGAGCTCATTATTCTTCAAGAACTACACAATAGAAATTGGCTTGACTTTACAGAGATTCAGAAAATAGGGCACAGTGAACTTGAGGTTATAAGAAATGAGAACAGACAGACAGTAAGGGAGAAAAGATCACTTGCCATTCTGGCAGGTATATTTAGTGGGGTAGCTTTCTATAGGACAGAGCAGTTGAGGTCAGAGGTGAACAATCTGAGAGATAATCAGGAAACAATTAGAACAGTTCTTAAAGAGAGCCTCTCATTGATAAACCTGACTAGACTTGAAGTAAGACAAAATCGCTTGGCGATAAATAATGTCATAGAAAGCCTAGGAGAACTAGTCGAGGTTGTAAATAAGGCTTTGATACCCATGCAGAGATTTTTAGTTGTCTACCCACAAATCCAGACAAATATAAATAGGGTACGAGATTTGATATCTGCTGAAACAGCTATGATCTCAGAGCTACATAGAAAAATCACTAAATTATCGACAGGCGAATTGTCTCCTACCATTCTTCCAGCTCCTGAACTTATTGAAATTTTGAAGAGAATTGAAGTCGAAATTCCACCCCAGTTAATGTTACCTCAGGACCCAAGAGAGAAACCCTTTTATTATTATACCATTCTTAAAACTAACACTTTGGCATTAGAAGATAAACTTATTGTTGCAATTGATATACCTTTGCTAGATGTATCTAGGAAGTTAAGAGTAAAACAGGCTATTACATTACCTGTACCTTATGAATCGACCAACTTGACGGCTCACTATGATCTTGAATTCGAACATTTCGCTGTGTCAGAGGATGGTAGACAATATGAGTTGTTGTCATTATTAGACCAGTTAAAATGTGGCCAACCAAATATAAATTATTGTAGTCTGACATCAGCAATAGAAGAAACCAATAGACATCGATATTGTACATTGGCATTGTATCAACGCGACAATAGAAGAATAAGAGAATTGTGTAAAGTTAAGGTTACAAACAAGGTAAAATTACCAATAGCTAGATATGTATCAAAAGGTGAATGGCTCGTGGCAACAGATAAATCATTCAATATTAGAAAACTGTGTGTTGGACAAAAGGAAGAAGTGTATCTTAGTGTCGCGCCGCCATATAGTGTTGTCTCTCTGGAAACAGGTTGCCGAGCATTGTCTGATCTATTGGAATTACCCATTTATTTTGAAGAGCGCACAGAATATTCAGTAGCCCCCGAAACTCGAATAACTACACCTCCTAAAAATTTCAAAATGCAGGACATGACTATCTGGAAACCTATTCTTGATAAGGGTTTTAAATTGGAAATTGACATAGAAAAATTAGGACCTGTTGATGACAAATCTATAGAAGACTTGGTAGACCAATTAGATAATATTAAGTATATAGACACTTCATATGTTCCGTATATCGTTATAGCTGTCATAATTGTTGTAATATTGATTATAATAGCCATATTATGCTGTAAAAGACAATGGCTGTTAAGAATGTTGGTAAATAGGATACAAGGGCGACTCAACAACAAACCTGAGGGTCAACAAGGAAGGGCTGATTATGTGGAACTGGGTTGTCTACAGTCAC
This sequence comes from Acholoe squamosa, assembly GCA_949317995.1. Lineage (NCBI taxonomy): Eukaryota > Metazoa > Annelida > Polychaeta > Phyllodocida > Polynoidae > Acholoe > Acholoe squamosa. Next base: position 16,479,379 of record OX439042.1, read on the forward strand.
CAGTGCCGAGGCCCAGAGACACTCAATCAATGGCCTCTGTGTATAATGAACATTCATCCTCCAGAGACCCTGAGGTATTGACGAGACAAGGAAGGAGTCTCCCTGTGCCTCTAGAAGTCACACCTCTCGTGATTGCAGAAGCTGAGGCACTCTACCAACCTAAATCTACAACTCCACAACCTCAACCCAAGCGTAGAACTACTCTTACCATGAGGAAGCAGTGACTTAACATTGTATGGCACTAAAAACTTGTGTGAGCCTTGTGTTCTCTTTCACTATATGGCACTGATAACTCTCATGTGTTTCCTCTCAGTGGCACTTATTAACAATAGTGATATTTTGGCACTAAATGACAATATGGCATGTCTAATGTGAACTAATGAGTGTTGCAGGAGAAGAGTACTGGGTTACGTCATGGAAGTACAGCGCACAGTGGACAATGACAATAACAAGCTGCACCAGAGCATGAGTATGCTGTTGTGCGTATATCTGGCGACTATTGAAATATAGGACCCGAAACATGCATGGAAATGCATATCATATGGAACTTTTATTACAGACTATGAACTGAGTGCTATATAGAGAACTTTTATTGCAGAAGAGACATTGAGAGTGGTGTTGAAGATTATGATGATTGTTCTAGTGAGAAGTTTATTTTATATGAAGTGGTGGATCCAATATATATTCCAGTATATGACATCTTATATATCTATTGCTTGACATACCGCTGATGATGTGACCTAATGGTTCACTATATATATTGAGATTGGTGTGATCTCACTTGTATTATATATGAGTTCACGTGATATGTTAATCCATCCATTATTCAGCTTGAGATGTCATCATATGTCTTGAGGTGACAATATGTGAAATGATGATGTGTTATTCATATCCATTATTGGTAATGTGGACACATTTATATTATCAATGTATCAGCGACGAGTTATTATCCACATATCAATCTGTTCATTTATTGGTGACGATGATATGTAACGCAAGTTCTTCACATGAAGATATGATCAGGAGGTTTTGATATGATTTATCATTTTGATGACTGTATACATCGTTATGACAACAAATATTATTGTATATGGTTTGGTGTGGATATGGCTGAGTATAGACGTTTTTAACTGATGTTAAAAACTAGTGGGTGGGGAAGGGGTGTAGTATAGTCATGGTGTAGTATAAGTAGTGAGGAGTAGAGGGCGCCACCGCTTAGGGGTGGGATAGACAGATGGCTCTGTGGATTGCTGAGCGGCCCCTATAGGCCTTGGGGTGCCTTGGCAGCACTCGGCAGATCCAGAGAGAACAAACGCAGAGATAGAGAGGGACGGACGTGCGGTGACAGCTCCCTGTCCACACCAGTCCAGTGAATATTGATTGACGAGTAAAACACGACCTACAAGAAAAGAACCTGAGTTGCTCTTTATTAATGGGGACATACCATCCGACAACCCCACAATCTACACCAGCAATGAATGCCAATGGCCGTAAAAGGGCCAAACCTATATAGAATTTCTGATCCAAACGTTTGTAAAATTGCCAGGAATCGAATTTGATCATATGATTTCTCGATTCAATTTTAGTTTAGGAAAGAAATTCCCAAGGATTAGTAATAAATTAGACATTTTTCAGCCCATTTTCAATGCTTGCAATGTTGTATTTCCCCAACGAAAATGATGCACATCTTTGTGACGTCATAGGTTGCTTGTGACGTCGCTGTTACTTGTAATAATGGCACAGAGGGCCAGTGTAGCATTGCAACGAGTGCAATGTTGATTTGCCGTCCGCAAGAATAGGCTAGATAGGCCTACAGTTACACTATAGATCAATACGTCTTAATTACCTATATAACAGGTGGAACGGACAGTTTGTCAGATTGGTGATTCAACAGGACAATTTGGCAGAATTCGATAGGACTGATGGACAGATTTTAGGGACAATTTGACAGGTTGGGACTGGTGTAACTAACCTTTGAAATGGGTTGTTGCCCTTTCAAATTCTATAAGAGAGGTATATGTGAATCAACATGGTAAAAGGTACGCCCTTGAGGGGGTGCACGGGCATACCTTTTACCGTGTTGATCCACATATTATCATGGTTTGAAGTGGACCAGAATCTGTCAAATTGACCTGTCGAATTACCTTACATTGCAGCCAAATTAAATTTTGTTGAACTGCCAGACCTGGCAAACTGCCGATCTGTCCAACTGTCTGCCAGCGAGTTGAACCACTATAGCCTGCGGCTACAGTAAGTACCATAACAAAGACAGTATGGCATAGCCATAATTATAGACTAGTAAAAATTGACAGAGAGAAGATACTTAGATAGTGCAGTGACACTGTCTGTGCCTGAGCCTGATGGTATAGCTGAATAGGGAATGTAAAACTGCAGCACCAATTGGTCTCTATAATATAGGAATAACACCTCAGCACCCATTCCCGTGAGTCCCTATCTGTCACTATAGTAAATCAATCAATATGATTTCCTATTTTAGGGCTCTTTTCCACTGTTAAAATTAACTATATTCCTGTACCAAGGGTAAAAATAACCAAGGTATCCGAATTTTGGGTCATTTTACTCTAGATCCAGTCATCAATTTAATATCTTATCAGATCTGACATCTCAAGGGGTATTGGTGTGTGCAGACTGGAATTTCTATAAAACCTTAAAATCTAAAATGCTGATATTTTTGTTAACTCTTGGTCAATTTTTATATTTGAGACCTCTATTGAAAGCTTAAGACATTATCAGGGACCATACAGGGAGAAAATATGAAATATCTGGTCAGATTGTATGTATTTCAGAAGAGTTTTGACTTTAACCCGAAAATCACAAAAGTGTGATCTTTAATCAGCTATTCATTATCTATTAGACCAATACTAAAGAGTATAAGAGAGTTGAGTAAAAAATCCAAGAATTTCAGGTCAGCTTATCACACTGCCATTTAGAAATTTTCGACTTTCCAACATGATCTATAATACTTATCTCAGTACCTTTTGATGCAAAATACAGCCCATTAATCACCAGACTGTTGTGCTTAAATTGGTGTAACTGGTTACCCTCTACGATTATTCAATCAAATTTAATTTGAAATTAAGTAAAGCAAGGTCTGAAATGTGTGAGAACCAGTGCAGTCTGTGCACAGTGGGCAGGGACTGATAAGACCCACAATGTCAATGGCTGGGAATCCCCTGACAGAAAATATTTTAGAAATTCCACATTCAATCTCTCATAAATTCTGTTCTGATACTAGTAGAAAGACAATTTAAACAGCATTACTACCATTAGATTACTCATGTTGCCAGCTTTCTACTAGTCTAGACTCTAGTACTAATAGTCTAATGTAAAATAATTCGGGAGAATGCAGAGGAAAATTTTGGCGTGTCTTCCCTACTCTATATCCAGATCTTTACTGCAGGCAGACCTCCATGCATTTGGTTTTGGACTAGTCGTTGTAAATGATCTATGCCATTGTCATTGACATAGCCCTAGAATGTAAACAAACTGAGTCTGAGAGTGAGAATCTCAGAATGACAATGAACACTGCCACCGAGTCTAAAACTACGTAGATCGTTGGTGTTTGGGGACATCAAAGTGTGAATCTTTCTTGAAAGAGTAAGTCAATGGGTAAAATACCTCGATATTGTCCTGATAAAGTTCGAATTATTCCATATCAGTGATTAAATTGATGTTTTGGTGATCAGAACCTCACCTTTCAGCTTTCCAATGGCGTCGGGCCACTTTCCATAGCAACCGCGATTGACGTTCGCTGGTACTCAGCTACTGAGTGCTTGGTAGAGAAAATTGCCCAAAACAAGCTTCAGTCAATAGGAGCTGTTTTCGTAGTTTATTGTGAAAAATGCGAAAAATGTATGAATATCCAATATTTCTGATCTAAAATTCAGTAAATAAGAAAACATAAGTATTGATTTAGTAACACATTATAACTTGTCAAATATTTATCGGGAATAACTTTATACTTGAATGAAAATGTAAAATGATGACCAACTCTGCATTACTGCCTGGCTTGACAGCTTCGCAGATTCTGTTGTTTTGATTTCAGTCAAAAACACACTTTCTCTGGTATCGCGTTAGGTAAGTTCATGCATACATGTTTTTAGAACTACGGTAGACACTATCAGAGGAGCTATCCATTATTTTATTCAAGAATGATTAAACTGTGACGGGAAAGCGGTGAGCGATAATATAGGTATAGACTATAGTATCATTATCATTATATTTATAGAGCTTTTACAGCGAATGTGTATTCACCACCTCGGCGGCCCTGGTGGAGATCCTAAGGGTACACACTCACTGCAGTCTAGGTGGAAGCTCTAATGTATCGATCTACTAGCCTGTATAAAATCCTGATTTTCTCCAATTCCTGTAGCGTGATCAAAAAATCCTTTTCACCACTAATATTAGAGATAGAGCAGAGTATGAAAGGGGGGCTGGCATGGAAAATTAACAACATGGGTACCGATTCAAACAGCGATCATAAAATCACGGGAACCAGCGGAAAAATCGCGATGCCCTGATTGGTCAAGGGGTGATCACGTGACTTTTTAATGCTGGCATGCATTACCATGCCAGGGCCCCTTGAAGAACTAATAATTATGAATGTTTGATTTAATAAATGTTGAAAGTCTTATGCGGAAGTGAAAGGATGGTCTGTGCGAGATTTGACAGTAATTGACTAGCTCTACTATTTCGATCTACTACCCTTTACAAAATCCAAATTTCCTCCCAATCATATTGCTTCATCAAAAAAATCATTTTCACCAGTAACAGTAGCCATGTAGGGGAATATGCGAAACTAGGAATTATAAATGTCTGATTTATATAAATGTTAAAAGTCTAATATGGAAGTGGAAGTACCGTAATCTCCCGTGTATAAGGCGCATCCCGTGTATAAGGCGCACCCAGAGTTTCAGAATATGGTCAAAAAAATAAAAAATTCATAACTTTTGTTCTAATGAATGGATTTTCAAAATTCAGAAAGTTATGTGCTGTTTAGACCCCCGTGACCCTCCTGGACCCCAAATACAGCAGATGAGCTTATATGGTAGTGTAACATATCAAAAGAAAGGTCTTGGTGTCCCCCTTGTGGATCCAATTAGAACTAAAACCCCCCGTATAAGACGCGCCTTATACGCGGGAGATTACGGTATCTCTAGCTTGAGTGAGGCAAGCCTGACACTCACTGCTCTATCCCTGCTGATCCCGCAGGGCACATTTTTCCACTTCCATGTAAGATTTTCAACATTTAAATAAATCAGACATTTATAATACTTAGTTTTGCATGTTCCCCTAGATCTCTAATATAAGTGGTGAAAATGATTTTTTGACCAAGCCACAGGATTAGGAGAAATCGAAGATTTTATAAAGGGTAGTTTATCGCCACAGTGCAGTTTCTATGGCAGCGTGAGTAGGGTGTTCAGTGGAGGATCTCCAACACCCTCATGCACGGCAAACTGACATCACATGAAAAAACTCTTATTCCGTAAGTCCCTAGACCTCCGAGGCGAGGGTCCTGGGCCCAATTTTTTAAAGGTTTAAGTCTATACTTAAGTGTAGACTTCGCAAGATTTAAGTCTGAACTTTAAATATGTTCGAAATTGCATTTTTTAGACATCCCTAAGTCTGGACTTAGCTTAAGATCTCTCGGCCTATATCATAAAGAGCCCCCAGACTCATTGCGATGGGCACCCAAAAATTAGATTTTGTACTATCCAATCGAAAATATACCGTAGAAAGAAGAAATCTTTGCCACCATAATGCTTTTTAAATAAATGCAATAGAGTGATAAGAAGAGAAGGAGTGAATTGCTGAATGTAAAAAAGTTAGGAGTATTTTCTGTCACCATTTTCTGGCCATTATCAGCTCCAGAGATTTGTATAGAGTCTCCACCGGTTGTCAAATCTCGGCTTATCTCATGGTTTCACACACCCTTCCAGGGCTTGACAAATCACTGTGTCCAGTGCCCAGGACATAAAAATATTTATCTGGACACAACTTATTTTTCAAGTTTTGTCCAGTGGACACAGCTCACAAGTCATTGTTATACATTGACCCAAGGTCTGAGACATAACATTTTCCTGTTGGAAACAACTTTGATTTGCCTTTGTACCCAGTGGACACGCTAGTTTGAAATGATTTGTTGAGCCCTGCCCTTCAGTCAGGTTCCAGGGATTTTACCCTCTTTGTGATGTTTAATTCCAACTCCCATAGCTCAACGAACAGACATATCTCACCATGATCCTCTGATATATATGTAATAAAGAAAGTCATTTTACACACAAATATATGCAGATATAAAATGAGAAATGCATGGTTAATTTGTTAGATGCAATAGAGGTAAACATCACAAAGAGGGAAATGTGACTGGAACCTGACTAAGGGAGGCATGAAAGGACGAGATAAGGCACGAGCTTTGCAACTGGTGAAGACTCTATACAGAGATGAGCAAGAAAACATGCTGGCCACCCTTCCCTGACATGGTGTCGTATCCCAGAAGTTGGCGCATCCAAGAAGTTGGCTGCGCATGCACACTCGTTGTTTAAGCCTATTATCTTTTTTTTAAGCCTATTATCGTTCACGGGCCACAAGCATCAATGAAAATGAATAATATTTTGTAAACATAAAAACCATGATAACATCCCTCTCTTCATATAGAATTTGAAAGTACAACAACCCTAAAATGATACTGTCCCTACGCCGTAGAAATATGGAACGGGTAAAGTTATTTTGAAAATTACGGCCAACTTCTGGGATGCTCGACTTTCGGGATACGACACATGGCACTTGGTCCTAGTGGTAGAACTGGGAACTACTAGTACCCAACTCTCCCACAAGGTGGCAGCACCCCTAAACATTGCCCCTACTTAGGTTTTAGGCTTATTAAAAATTACCCCTATTTAGTATTATTCTATGAAATGATTCATTGGAAACTTGAAATCAATGGCTTTCTCACATTTTTTAAATCAATGTGCTGTGACGGCAAAATAATTATTCATCAGTCAGTCATCCTCAGATATAAAAAAAAACAGGATTTCCAGCAGCCAGTTACAAATGGGGGACAATTTTTTTCTGGCACTTAGAATTTTCATATCAACTCCATTCAAAAAGTGTTGGAAAGCCCTTGAACTGTACTTTGGAACCAAAATGGTTTCTACCTGATAACTGATAGGGCAACTTTTAGGATGGTGTATAAATTTTTATGATTCTTTTAAAAAATCAGAAATTTTGAAGCCCCTTTTGAAAACAGAATCCCTTTAGAAATCTTGATGAAACAGTGTCAGTTGAATACTGCAGACCAAGGGCCTTCTTACACTTTTTGAATCAAAGTGCTGTGACATTTATAAGTGGGTTAATTAATGGGGGGCTAGCATGGAAATTATCATTATGGGTACCTGGTCAAAGAGTGCTCATAAATCTGCGGGAACCAGCGGAAAATTTATGGTGCACTGATTGGTCAAGGGGTGGTCATGTGACTTTTTAATGCGGACGTGCATTACCATGCCAGGCCCCCTTTAATTATCTCCAATTGGCCGTTCTCAGAGAAAAAGTAAGGTTCAGAGGGTAACATCCCAAGTGGTTACAAATGGGGAACAGGTTTTTTCTGTCACTTAGAACTCCATTCAAAAAGGGTTGGATAGCCCTGAAACTGTTCCTTGGAACTGAAATGGTTTCTAATTGATTGCTGATAGAGAAAATTTTAAAAGGGGGTATAAATTTTGGTAAATTTTTCAAAAAATCTGAAATTTTGGAGCCTTTTTTGAAAATTGAACCCCCCTATAAAATTTTGATGAAACAGTGTCAGTTAAATACTACATATCAAGGGCTTTCTTTCAGTTTTTGAATCAAACTGCTGTGACATTTATAAGTGGGTTAATTAATTATCTCTGATTTGTAGTTTTCTGAGAAAATTAGGGTTCAGAGGGCAACATCTAGACTTGCTCAAGTCCATAGATCTTGCTATGAGAGATTTGAAATAAGGTGAGAAAATGAAAATGAAAAACATTTCTAGTGAATCTATGGAACCAATATGGTTTCTAACTGATATCTGATAGGGAGAATTTTGATAGGGGGGTGTAAATTTCGATGAAATTTTAGGAAAATCTGAAATTTTAGAGCCTTTTTTAAAAAAAGGAACCCCCTTGAGAATTATTATCAAACATTTTCAATCAAATACTACAGATCAAGGGCTTTCCTTCAATTTTAAATCAAAGTGCTGTGACAGTTATAAGTGGGCTAAAAACAACATCTTCAGGCAGTCATGAAGAGGGACATTTTGCTGTAGTTCCTGTGTTGCTCACCAGGGTACCCCTGGTACCCATGGCAGACATATCAGACTACAATTTTATAGTTATTCTTATCCAGTGTAGCATACGCCATGTCAGCTCTGTGAGGGAAAATTGGGTCAAGTCATGCCTCACTGACCACACTCACTGAGTGGTGAATTTTTTATATTTTCCCATAAAAATGCTTATAACTTTTTAACAGTTGAGGTTACAGAGAAACCAGTCACACCAGCAGACAGAAACAGTTTGGTGGTTCTAGGGGTATAATTTCTTTTGTGATTTGACATGGAAAAGTGTATCATATTTTGATGGAAACTCAAAATTCTGTGTGTTGGAGTAAATTCACTGCAAGCAGCATATAAATACCTGTCTAGCTGTTTGGACAAGCAGCTTTTAAAAACCTGTCCAAAAAGGAAAGAAAGGACTTGATGTCTGCAAACCACAGAAATGTCTGCTAACTTTTAAGTACTATTAGTGGACGTAAAATCAACCAAACCAAACCAAACCAATATGCTTACAAGTGTACACTACTGACACTAGTGTCTAAGTATTCATAATAAAAAGATTAAAAGCCTTTGATTCATTGGTGCATCATGCCTTAACTTGCATCTAAGCTTCTAATTCAGAAGGTATCAGGAATATGTGTCTATTACTTTGAAAAATAGAATTCGCAGGGTAGAAAACATTAAAATTGATATATTACACTTTGAAATCTGTTTATAAACAGCAGAGAAAAGTGCATTGATTCATTGGTGCATCATGCCATGATTAGCATGATGCACTCTATCTCTGAATCCATCAGGAATATGGGTCAATAAGTTTGAAAAATGGAATCGGCTTGTTTGAAAATGTTGAAATCAATATATTGCACTTAAAAATCTGTTGATAAACAGCTGAGATATGTGCATTAATGCATTTGTGCATCATGCCCTGATTAGCATGATGCACTCTATCTCAGCAACCATAAAAAATATGGATGCAGAAGTTTGAAAAATGGAATTGACATGGTAGAAAACCTTAAAATTGATATATTACACTTTGAAATCTGTTTATAAACAGCAGAGAAAAGTGCATTGATTCATTGGTGCATCATGCCATGATTGGCATGATGCACTCTATCTCTGAATCCATCAGGAATATGGGTCTATAAGTTTGAAAAATAGAATTGGCTTGTTTGAAAATGTTGAAATTGATATATTACATGTTGAAATCTGACAATAAACATCCAAGGAATAGGCATTGATTCATTTGTGCATCATGCCTTGACTGGCATGATGCACCCTATCTCAGCAACCATCAAAGATATGGGTCTATAAGTTGAAAAAAAAAATAGAATCAGTATGCCTGAAAACATTAAAATTAATATATTACACTTTGAAATCTGCCAATAAACAGCTGAGAAATAGTCATTGATTCATTTGTGCATCATGCCTTTACTGGTATGATGCGCTCTATTTCATTTATTCCTGATAAACAGTATTTACTCACTGTTTATCAGGAATAAGTCAATATATATATGTTAAATTTAGTCACTACAAATGTATATATATGGGCTTAGTCAATATATGTCAGTATTCATTTACAATTTGTCAGCAATTAGTCAATATATGTCAGTAATTACTCACTATTTCTCTGCAATTAGTCAATATATATGTCAGTACTTAGTTACTTTATATCAGCAATTAGTAAATACATACTCATCAGCATTTACTCATAATCTGTCAGCAATTACCGGTAGTCAATATATAGCAGAGAAATAACCATTGATTCAATTGTGCATCCTGCTGTGATTGGTATTTGTCAAAATATGTCAGCACCTATGCACTATTTGTCAGCAATTAGTTAATAAATGTTAGTAATTACTCACTATGTGTCAGTAATTAGTCAAAATATGTCAGTAATAATGCATAATTTGTCAGCAATTAGTCAATATATGTCAGTAATTACTCAATACCTGTCAGCAATTAGTCAATATATGTCAGTACTTACTATCTATTTTGTCAGCAATTAGTCAATATGTGTCAGTACTTACTCATTATTTGTCAGCAATTAGTCAATATTTGTCTTTATTTTCTCAGAGTAGTTCTATTTTCTATATTATAGCTCTATTGTTCTATAGTTCCATAGTTCTATAGTTATAGTTTCATAGTTCTAAATGTGTGAGCAGGCAGGTAGAAAGGGACATTCATGTGGTTATTAAATCACTTCCTGCTACCAGTAATAAAAGTTTAGCTTATAATAATGGACATATGCACTCACATTTTTTATATATACACATATAGTACTATGGACTGCTATAGAATTGGACTGCTCTATATTTTAAGTTTCAGTTGCTTTTTAAAGTGTGTTATTTGACAAAGAATTGTAGGAATTACAACAAATTTAGTAACTGATGTCAGAATAAGACTCACCCCGGTCACAGCAAACATGGCCATGTATATAGGCCCTATACATGATGTTTTAATAAACTAGACATCGCACAAGAAAATGCTTATGATATTCCTATTCTATGAGCCTTTTTACATAACATAGCAAAATATGATGTTTTTCCATGGAACAGAAGTACCAAAATTCAGGTCTTGCCCAATGCCCAATTTACTATAGTGACAGATATGCAGTGCTTTTCACATGCTCCCGGCGCCCATCCCTACTCACTCACTCACTCACTCACTCACTGACGCTGCAGCCCAATCGAATACTGGACACTTCAGAAACAGGGACACCTCAGAAGCAGACTTTGAGACACCTCGAAAGCAGATAAAACCATGATAATATCCCTCTCTTCTTATAGAATTTGAACAGTGTTGTCCAAAAATACCACTTCCTATTAGGGCCGAGTCATTTATTGCCAGGTGAGGGTTGGGGGTTGTTAAATATAGCCTATGGGGGGGGGGGTCATTTTGAAAAAGGGCCCAATAAACCTTCATACTGGGGGGGGGGGGGGGTCTAAACTAAATATGGTTAATTCAAATACATTTTTTTGAAACGGTTTTATTTGGTCCTGGTCGACCCTATATCAACCAGCAATGCGTGAAGCTAACAACATTTTACCATACATAAATATAAGGCATCTATTCATACATCATACATGTTGCTTCATAAAGGAATGTAAAGTAAAGAAATATAATGTAAACTTATCACACAGAGTTAACCCAGGAACATATATATAATATAATGACATCACAGTAAATGAGGTATGAATGACATGTTACCCTTTACAATACAGACAGGAGACAGGACAAAAGCCCAAGGGAAAAAAACATTTGTTGCGATGGAGGTATATAGCCCCAAAAAGAGGGCTAACCTTAAAACAAGTAATAATGGAGCTAAATATACACACATTCCCCTATTCGATACAGTGAGGTATCCCTAACTCACCAATACAGTGTATTTACTTAACTGTCCTGGATAGACACATACAACCTTACATTTATCTTTCATTCACTAATTTACATGTCCATAAAGGGTCACGTCAAGCTTCCGTGTCATAGAGAGAGCTTAGTATTAAGCTCTAGCTAATAATTTCATGGCTACCCCCCTACAATGTCAGTTCCTTCAAACAGAAGGAAAGGCTGTTCTTTCCTCCAATGATCAATAAAAACTCTACCCAAGCGTCTTTTAACTTGAACATTAAATTGATCCCTATCCATTACCCATCGTAGGTTTGGGTCAAGAACATTCCAACAAGAAATAGCCTGACAGGTAGGGCCATTGATATATGTTGTAAGTTCATGCCTTGGAAGCCTGACTATTGGAGCTTCTGAAGCTTTGGTTCCCCTAGACGCCAAAATGTCCAATTTGCCAGAATACACTAGTCTATGACAAAGCAATACCTGGAAGTATATACGGCGCAGGTCGAGCGGTAGTAAGGCAGCTGTTTTACAGAGCTCCTTTACATGACATTGTCTCGAGCTGAGATACAGAAGCATATTCTTAAAGCTATATTACATAGAATGTGCAGTCTGTGGAAACACGTCACTGGAAGGACAGTCAGAAATACACACCCATAGTCAAAGAAGGGGAGAATCATTGTTTTGAACAACCTAACTGCTGTTTCCACATCAAGACCGATCTTATTTTCCTGAACAACCATATTTTATGCTTTATTCTTTTACACATGTCCTCATAATGCGCCATAAAAGTAAACTCCTCATGTAGAGTTAACCCTAGGTACTTATAAGTTTGAACCTTGTCCAGCCTAATGCCTCTAATATTTAAATTTAACTCTTGAATATCATTCTCATGCGAAACCAACATATAGTTTGACTTAGAGGCATTTACAGTCAGGCCGTTTTTAACATACCAGTCTGATACTTTGTCCAGATCATCCTGTAACATCAATTCTAAGACCTCAGCATCTTGATGTTCGAGGTGCATTAAAGTGTCATCTGCATATAATTTAATTTTACACTCAGTATTTAATTTGGGAAGGGAGTTCACGTAAAATAGAAACAAAAGCAGACCCAATACCATTTTTTTTTGTCATTTTGCAAAATCAGTTCTTAATGGATGGGGGGGACACGATCACTTTTTTTTTCAAAGTGGTGGGGGGTGGAAAAAAATCTGCCAAACTGCCAAAATCTATCAAGCCCCCCCCCCACCTAACCCCAGCTGGCAATAAATGACTCGGCCCTAAAGCATGACTGAGGGTGCTGGTGATCCTACATTTCAATTTGCTGTGGCGAAGGAGAACATTTAGGGGCAGCAGTGATGTCATAGCATGGTTGCCACCTGTTAGGGAAATCAAAAATTCCTTCCAGGTCAGGGAATTTAAGAATTTTGTCAGGGAATCCCAGGTTTTGTGAAAATGTCAGGGAAATATTTTGATGTCAGAGAAATGTTCTCTGGTCAGGGAAATTTGAAAAAAGTGAGGCAATATGCTTCAATTAAGACAGCGCGGATCATGTAAAACACAAATCCATGGGACCAGCAGAAAAATGTGGACGCCCTGATCGGCCATGGGATGGTCATGTGAATTGCTAAGGTGGGTAGGTCTTAGCATGCTAGACACCCTTTAAGGCAACCTTAACAATAAGTCACACCCTAAGTTGACAGTAATGCCATAAGACATAAGTTGTACATTGAGGTGCTATATGGTACAGTAGGGCATAGTTTAGTGCATAAGCCATGCCTTATGTGTCTGCTACTACAGTAAATCTAGTTGATGTTGTCAGGGAAATCGATCCCTATGTCAGGGAAAAGTCAGGTAATTTCAAAGTGCCATGTTGGTAGCAACCATACATAGCAACCAGCATGGCCCTTATCAGCCTTTATCTCCCTACTGATAAGGGTTGATAGGAAATATAGTAGGAAAATGTGTTCCAAACCTTATTAGGAAAGATCTTAACATCCAAAAAAAAAATGTATTACAAAATCTGAAAGATATTAACAATTTGGAACATATACTTGATTCACTATTTTCTAATCCCAATATCAGAAAAGAAAACAGGAAAACTGTTAATTTATATGTAAACAGAAGTAGCATAGAGAACGGTGTCTCACTAAATCTTTATGGAACTATATTAATATACGGTGATGATTCCCGCGGTCACAACACATTGCCTATATAATTATATCTAGCCATTACACCGTATGCCTATTGGTGGCAAGGGAGAGCAGGGTCAGTTTTCCAAAATCAGTCTTTCAAGATGGGCCGGAGAAGGGGGTAACCATAGAAGTTTCTCTACTCTCTGTCCATTCAGTATTCTTCGCCTAATACCACTCGAAATAAAAATATAAAATGGTTCCTCATCACCAGCCACTGAAATATGACGAGGGCATTTTACTATTCTAGGGGCCTAGCATGCAGTGATATCCGCATCCTGAGTATTCATAGTCTAAAAAAATCATTTTAGGGCCGAGTCATTTATTGCCAGCTGGGGGGGGCTTGTTGGATTTTTTTTTTCAGGCCCCCCCCCCACTACCATAAAAATTATCGCAACCCCCAATTAAGAACTGATTTGGCAAAATGCCCTCCCCCCAAAAAAAATCAGATATGCATGTGGAATGACGCATAGCGATGAGTATTTGAATTGCCCTCATTTAGTTTTGACCCCCTCCCCCAGTGTGAAAGTTTATTGGATTTTGGACCCAACTCATTGCAGTCTTGCTCCTACAGAAAACAAGGCATTCAAGATGATGGGCCCAGCCTGGGGTGAGCTGCCAGTTGTGCTGGACACAGATTCTGGGATAGCAGCGATTGAGCGAGAACAAATGACAAAACCACGACCTATGGATGTAGAGGGTCCAAGACTTCACCAGCCGTCTGCTCACCAGCTACCACCAAGTGTTGAGTGAGTCATAATCATAAATACTACAGAACTTTCCATTTTATTTAAAGATAAAACAAATATAAGCTTTCTTAGAAGTGTGTGCTGACGCCTCAGTTTCTATAGGTGCATTCAAGTTCTGGTGTAATCCTAATAGTCGTCCCTGACATTCCTTTTTAAAACTCCTTAGAGTCACACAATAAGTGTAAAATCATTATATTGATGGGCCTATATCAGTCAAGGCGATTCATTCTATTCACACAATTTTTTTTAGTGTTTCCTCATTTATGCACACTCATAAAAAAAGTTCCTCATTCATCGCATGTGTAATATGTTCTTTTCGCCATTTCCCTCAGTCCACATCCAGCTGAAAACTTTGCCATCGATAGTGTTACGATGCACACTATTAAACTGATCCAGCACGCGAGGAAGGTCAAGTCTCTGATCCAGAGTGCACATCAAACATTAGACAGCATGGTAGGTTTCTCTCTTGAGGTATTTACATATATGATACTTCATTAAAGAGTGACTCTGAGTTTTTTGTCACTCTGAATAGGACCACAAAGTTGAAGATATGGATATTAAAGCCTTTATGAGGGATGTAAGAGGGGCTTATTCCCTGTGTAAAAGGGATAGCACTATTTATAGGATTATATTTTCAGTTGATCTTAGACTGTTCTAGACACTTAGTTCAGTCTTCCATTTTGCAGAGAGAAGCCAGGACGACACCATCCAAAGTCTTACCAATTCATTTGAACCACTTTGAAATAAATGTTACAATACAAAAAAAAAAATCATCATTTTCAGAAATCAACAGAGAGTGACATAGCGGGTTTACCAGAGGCTCCCCCTATACCTGAATATGAAGGACCACCGCTAAAACACAAGTTGGGGACACCGGTACCTTTCCTACCCAAAGTAACAGACAGGTGAGGGTAGAAACATGGTTTGATAAAGATCATGTCTTGTACTGAGATGCCATATATATATATATATATATATATATATATATATATATATATATATATATATATATATATATATATATATATATATATATATATATATATATATATATATATATATATATATACTCCTTGAGAAGTGGGGACCTAGAAGTGGGGACTTGCTTATTTTGACTTGGGAGGCCCAGAAAACATGTTTTTACAAAGTCCCGACTTTGTTCCCCACAATGCTTTATATATATTATGTGCCCTATGCACTGCTGCCACCTGGATGAAAAAATTGGTCCCCACTCTGGTCCCCACTTTGTTCTACACTTTGCTTGGGACCACGCAAGTCATATTTAGGTTCCCTAGATTAGCAGCAATTACTGTGTTAAATTTCAAAGCTCTGTGATGATTATTAAAGAAGTCCCCGCTTTCCTGTGGTTTGAGGTAAATCCCCACTTTCCATGATTTATGGATATATATATATATATATATATATATATATATATATATATATATATATATATATATATATATATATATATTCATAATTATATTTTGGGGGACAAGCTTATTTTGACTTGGGAAGCCCAGAAAAAAAAAAATTTCTCCAAAGTCCCCACAGCGCTCTATATAGATATATGCACTATGTAGCGAGGTGGCCATGACAAATGGTTATTTTGACTTGGGAAGCCCAGAAAAAATGTTTCTGCACAGTCCCCACTTTGGTCCCCACAGTGCTTTATACATATTATCTGCACTATGCAGTGAGGTGGCCATGACAAATGATATTTTGACCCTTGCAGGTTGGCTATGGGGTGGTCAGAGGGCATGGAGAGCATGGAGTACCTTTGTTGCCTCACAGAGGCTATATCTCTGTCGATTATTATCCTATTTCATCAAGTGAGGGGTCTACATTGTTCAGATAAGCGAGGGCTTTCATTTAAGCACATTGGCTAAGCTATGTGGTCAACACAAACAGAGCTATGGGGTGTGGATTTTCAAAGTAAATGTGCAGATGTCCAAGAGCCCCAGTGTTTAAGCATGACGGTAGAGGATTGGTAGAGGTTACATGTTTCACTGCCTCAGCCTTCAAAAAATAACTATAAGATAGCCAGGCAGATTAGCTTTGCAACGCACCAAGTCCCAAGTCCATGTGACTAGCGGTTCCTCAGAAACAAATCCTCAAAGTTCTAACCAATAGTTTCAGTACAGAATATTAAGCTCATTTATACACTGGCCGACTGGTTCTCTGTGCCATGTCTTTACTATACAACAGTACTGCAAATAACACTCAAAGTGAAATATCTCGGCAACTGCTCCACCGATTTCCTTCATCGAAGGTAATAAAGTCCTCTATCTTGCTGCATTACTGATTCTTTGACTCTGAGATTTTACAAAATAGTCAGGGCCTCTTTTTAGTATATGTGAAAAGTCAAGGCATCTTTTACTTAAAGCGTTTTCAAAATTAAATTTGGGTAATTTGAGCGTGTTGAATTCAAATCTGCCGTATGCCCATACAAAATCCTTTGGCATACACCTCAAATCCAAGATGGCTGCCATTGAGGGATAATTTCTGAGCAGAAACCTCAGATTTGATGAGAAAAAAATGTGCATGTGGCAGCCATCTTGGATTTGGGACATATGCCAAAGGATTTTGCATTGGCATGTATAGTAGATTTCAATTCAACATGCTCAAATTACCCTTGTTCAACTCTGGAAACACTTTTAACAAAAAATACTGAGCACCTCTTTACTTAGCATCTTATCTAGATTTGGCTCTAGTACCGTAATCTCCCGCGTAGAAGGCGCAGCTCGCGTAGAAGGCGCCCCCCCAACTCAGAGAAGGTCTTTTCACGTAGAAGGCGCACGTACCTCTTCTGGATCGATTTCCGGAAAAACCCGCGTATAAGGCGCCCCCCAACTCACAGGGGGCTGTTTCGCGTAGAAGGCACCCCCCCCCCCCGCCCCCTATTCTACAGTGACCGGTCTGCCGCGGTGCAGGCGCTATGAGTTCAAGCTGTCATCGGCACACGGTCGGCGTCAAACCCGCCGAGCAAATCTACACCGACCGGTCTGCCGCGGTGCTGGCGCTATGAGTTCAAGCTGTCATCGGCACACGGTCGGCTTGAACCCGCCGAGCGCCCGTCGACACCTCCCGGTCTGCCGCGGTGCTGGCTATATGAGTTCAAGTTGACATCGGCACACGGTGTGACGGTCGGCGTCAAACCCGCCGAGCAAATCTACAACGACCGGTCTGCCGCGGTGCTGGCGCTATGAGTTCAAGCTGTCATCGGCACACGGTCGGCTTGAACCCGCCGAGCGCCCGTCGACACCTCCCGGTCTGCCGCGGTGCTGGCTATATGAGTTTAAGTTGACATCGGCACACGGTGTGACGGTCGGCGTCAAACCTGCCGAGCAAATCTACACCGACCGGTCTGCCGCGGTGCTGGCTATATGAGTTCAAGCTGTCATCGGCACACGGTCGGCGTCAAACCCGCCGAGCAAATCTACACCGACTGGGCTGCCGCGGTGCTGGCGCTATGAGTTCAAGCTGTCATCGGCACACGGTGGGCCTTATCCCCGGCGAGCGCGTCGACACCTCCCGGTCTGCCGCGCTGCTGGCTATATGAGTTCAAGCTGTCATTGGCGCATTTTCCCAAATGAGATGTTGGAAAAACCCGCGTATAAGGCGCACCCCCAACTCAAGGCAATTACCCTCCCGCGTATAAGACCCAGCAGCATTTTGTTTGGCGTAGAAGACGCGCCTTCTACGCGGGAGATTACGGTAGTTGAGATTGATATCCAGAATATCCTTGGTCCAGGGCATTTTATTCCAAAATTTAGGGGACTACCGTAATCTCCCGTGTATAAGGCGCACCCCGCCTATAAGGCGCACCTAGAGTTTTAGGATTTGGCCAGAAAAATGAAAAATTCATAACTTCTTTTCTACTAAATGAATTTTCAAAATTTAAAAAGCTGTGTGTTTCTTGGACCCCCTGGACCCCTCTGGATCCCATATGCTGCTGGTTGGGTTACATGGGAGTGTCACATATCAAAAGAAAGGTCTTGGTGTCCCCCTTGTGGATCCAGGGAGAACTAAAACCCCCCGTATAAGACGCGCGTTATACGCGGGGGATTACGGTATCCATCTTTATCAATTTGAGGGTGTAGAATTCAATGGAAGAGGTATATATATATATATATACACACCGGTACTACCATAATCTCCCGCGTATAAGGCGCAGCCCGCATATAAGGCGCACCCCCAACTAAGGGAGGCCTGTCCCACGTATAAGGCGCACCCCTAAGAGCAGATTTTTGTTAATGTAGTACTGTTCTATAGTAAAAATACCCCCCCTATAAGGCGCACCCCAAACTCAAGGCAATTTTCCTCCCACGTATAAGACCCAGCAGCCTTTTGTTTGGCATATAAGACGCGCCTTATACGCGGGAGATTACGGTATTAGTTCCTGGCTTTTGGTGCAGGTGTCTGTGTTGAATAATGTTGATTTTCTAGAAAAAAAAGTGTCCAATCTTGTTAATTTTCCTGTTCTCTTATCGGCCAGGGATCTCTGCTTGTTAGGATATGCCTGTTCTTTGTATAGACATATCTATATATAGAGAAGGCATGCCCTTATTGGTGTTGGGGTGGGTAGAATAGTCTGAAATGGAAGATTGCTTCTGCTCAGAAAAAAAGCTATGTAGAGGTAAATTATCTCTCCAATCTATCTGTCATCTAATGCTTGACATAGATGTCCTTCCTATTCTGTTTTCATTTTTATTTTCAAAATATTTATGAAAAAGATGTTTTCAAGAGGGTTAAAATCAAAGACTAAATTGATTCTCTGTATGGCCCTAGATTGCCTGCAGAGGTTTCCTGCCCAGGGGCCCCACTTCCTATATGTTCAATAGTAACCATGTGCATATATGACCCCCCTGGCATTTGGTGCAGGTGTCTGTGTTGAATTATGTACCCCTTTCAGCAGGGGGGGAAATTCAACCAAAATATACCCCTTGGGATATGGGCATTTAGGGTCAGATCATATACGACCCACAATAGAGTGTCCTGGCTGTTTAAATTGAAATATAAAGTATTATAAGGGAAAGCAGTTCAGATTGAAATACCAAGTATTATAAGGAGAGCATAGTCTTAAGGTTTTTAGTGGGGCTAGAGAGACAGAGACAGAAAGATTAATGTGCGCTGTCATGTAGACGCATTGTTCTCTGTCTGATGTAAGCGACTGCATAATTTCTTGGAACAGAAAAGGGGAAAGATTGAAAGAAGAAGTGAAAGGTGGCATGGTGGCAGATAATGGGTCTGGGACCACGGAGGAGCTGCACGCCATCGGGCAGAGCTAAGCTCTCAGTCAGAAAGGGGACCAGGTCCTGAGAGCGATATAGTCAGTAGCAGAGGGCTAGGGCCCAGACTGAAGGCAGACCTAAGACAGACGACAGGACTAAAATACAGACCACCGACCGAGTGACTCATTGGGGGTAGAATGAGTAGCAGCACTGGAGTAGGACTGGCAGATATCCTGATCTGGCTAAAACTCAAACACACACACTGAGGGAACTGTATACATATGCCTGTGTGGGATGAGCCACTATGGAGTATACCTGTACCGCTGATGCTAGTCTTTAAGTATTACCCTGACTGAGTAAGGATCATCGACCAGTTGTATGTATCACTTCACACCTTTTAATGCAAATCAACAGATTTGAGTAAACCATGGTTTGTGCCACCCATCTCACTTTACACTGTGGTATCTGAAGTAACATCATTAAAATGTATGAGCTCCCCCTGGAGATGGCGGTGTTGTGTCCAATGTGTCTTCTTCCCTAAATGGGCTATGGGAATTGGACACAGCTCTACCACTTAAAACTAGCTACCCCAATTAAACACTAGTATAATGATGTTCATGGTGGAGACTTGTAAACTACATTACTATGTTCTAAATTCAAGGTTTTCTAAATTATATCACCAACAAAACCTCTCAACCCTCCCTTACTATAGCCCACCCTTTTGATGGGAATCATATAGGAAAAGTACCCCTTTTGTTGCTGTTAGAGTGCAAGAAGACAAATTCGCAATGTGAGCACCCTTTACAGATTTTTCACATAAAATGTACCCCTTTCCGACCATATTTTGAGATTTTTAGGAAAAAGATACCCCTTACCCGGCCAAAAATGTCAGAATTTCCTGGAAAAAGTACCCCTTTCCCGGCCATATTATGAGAATTTGCCTGAAAAAAAGATTTTAAGGGAAAAATATACCTTGCTGTTGAAAATTCCTTTAAATATGTTCCCCTTTTTGTCCAAATTTGGCCCAAAAGGACCCCTTACCATGTGTCCAGGTGGGTCCGCTCCTAGGGTCCAAAAAGTACCCCCTTTTCTGCTCATTTATGTATGGACATGGTTTCCACATATCCACAAGTGCCCCCTCACCCCCCCCCTGTACTGATTGGTCATGGCTCAGCAGTCCCAGCTACCTCCCTCATACAATGCCATAATGATATTAGCCCCACAGGTCTGTCTAGGCCATCTGTACAGCTTGCTCACGACTCAGTAGTCCCAGTTACTACCGTAATCTCCCGCGTAGAAGACGCGGTGCACGTAGAAGACGCTCCCCAAACTCAGGGTATGCTGGTTCGCGTAGAAGACGCATCCAACCCCTCTGAATCGATTTGTAAAAAAAACCCCGTACAAGACGCCCCCCCAACTCAGCAGGGGGGGGTTCGCGTATAAGACGCACCCCCCCCCACCCTCCACCCCCAAAAAATTGTCCGTCGACACCTCCCGGTCTGCCGCGGTGCTGGCTATATGAGTTCAAGCTGTCAGCGGCACACGGTCGGCGTCAAACCCGCCGAGCACGTCGACACCTCCCGGTCTGCCGCGGCGCTAGCGCTATGAGTCTATGCTGTCATCGGCACACGGTCGGTGTCAAACCCGCCGAGCGCGTCGACACCTCCCGGTCTGCCGCGGCGCTAGCACTATGAGTCTATGCTGTCATCAGCACACGGTCGGTGTCAAACCCGCCGAGCGCGTTGACACCTCCCGGTCTGCCGCGGTGCTGGCTATATGAGTTCAAGCTGTCATCGGCACATTTTCCCAAATGAGATGTTGAAAAACCCCGCGTATAAGACGCACCCCCAACTTGAAGAAATCCTATAAGACGCACAAGGCATTTGTTTGGCGTAGAGGACGCGTCTTATACGCGGGAGATTACGGTAGTACCTATTCTTAACCCTTTAAAGGCTGTTAATGCTTTGGGGCCCTTGAGGGAATACCACACTTTGCCCCCCCCCCCCCACCCGCCCCCATAATATAGCCACAGTATGCTTTATTATGCTATGATTTCAAAATTCACTGCCGATCTTCCCCTAGAATAGCAGGCACACCCTTCCAGTAAAACATGTGTTACTCTTAACTACAATGTAGAATTGAAGTGTTGTATTTTTTTAATTTTGGGTAGTCTCACTATCACTCAGGAATTTTACCTTACAGTGACTTTTGTCGCGGCATTGGTAAAGCTCCTCCAGTCATTGACCAGTCTGCGTGCCACAATCTACTTCGCCGATCCGTGACGGCCATGTGTGCTCACGCTGGGTTTGAGAGTAAGTATATGTTATGTTGTCCAACAGACCCTGATATGGACAGTACAATATATGTTGTAACTTCAGAATTGTTTTCTGAAAGTAATAGAACATTTTAACTACCGTAAACTCCCGCGTAGAAGACGCGCTGCGCGTATAAGACGCACCCCAAACTCAGCACATGCATTTTCGCGTATAAGACGCACATTTTAATGCTGATATTTGTAAATTCAATACATTTCTATAGTAAAATTACCCCTCGTATAAGACGCCCCCCCCAACTTGAAAAAATCCTATAAGACTCCCCAGCATTTTGTTTGGCGTAGAGGACGCGTCTTATACGCGGGAGTTTACGGTAACGGTATTGGAAATACTGTTTTTTTTTATTCAAGGAAGGAGAACTGTGTATACTTTGTGTTCTATTTGATGACATAGTAAATCTAGTTACTCTGGTATTGTGGTAATGTTCAAACCTATACTGTGGTATGTTTTAAACATAATGGCCACTTTTCACCTTAGGTTGTCCAGACACAGTCCTTGATATTCTGACTGATGTTAGCAATGAATATTTCCTACGGATTACCCAACAGCTCCGCAGAGCTGTGGACAACGAAGCCTTGAATGGATCAACAAGTTTTCAGGTATGATATTGTGATAATAACTTTACTCATTTAAAGCAGTCTAGCAGCCTCTCTTTTAAAATGGCAAACCTGATCGATAGAAGACCTGGCGCTATAACGATAGATTACGATCTGGAAGCGGGAAACGATCTGGTTTTTAAATCGCTGTGACCAGCTACATCTGAGAGTTCTAATCTTGGAATCTCTCGCATAATGCTTATTTCTGAAATGAAAAAAAAAATTGTTGCATGATTAAGCCTTCAACTTTCACACAAGAGATTCTGAGATGGGAGCTGGCATGGCTGTACACATACAACACCCATATTGAGTGCTATACTATAGCTACCATCCTTCATCACAGGACGTAATGGAGCAGACCTTCCATGAGATGGGTATCGGCAGTACAATGGGGCTGCACAACTTTTACCGTACCCGCGTCCTTAACTACCACACCAACATGCAGCAGTCGTGTGAGCTGCTCATGGCAGAGTACGAGCGGCTCCTCAACCCGGACCTACCACCCACCGACGACAAGGCTTCTGTCAAGTAATTCTAGTAGTTTTATCAGAGTTGTAATGCAATCCCATAGCTCCATCGAGGAGGGGGGGGGCTGAAGAAAACAATCTTTCTATTTATTTTTCTGGATATTGTTCTAGCTTTTTCAATGTTGTCTTACCATCCCCTTTTCTCGTCTTTTTATTTCTTCTTAATTTTCAGTGGTAATTGATCAAAATAATTAAGAAATGGTATTGCCATTGCTTTTTGTCTCAATGCATGTCTAAATCACTTATTGTATGTTTATTTTCCGCTTACAGAGTAAAGGATGAGATGCTGTCTGACATCCAGTTTCCTAATGCAGAGGAGGCAGAGGAGATGCTGGATGCTGACCAGTTACTTCAGCTAGGAGAAGGTAAATGTGCATAAACCCACTTAAACCTATGGCATTTGCATTAACTCTACCTTTTGTCTGACCATGACAAACCTTTCACTGTCGTGTATTAAGGAGCTTTCCCCAAAAGATTGGACCCTTATCCCCCGAAGCTTCAGCCAACATCCAGTATATTTTAGTATAAACTACTATCTGACCGATTGAGTTTCTTCCTGTTGCCAACTTTTGCAGACTGTTGCTAAGTTTCAGCTTGATTCTGGTCACTGTAGCGTGAATGGAGACAACATCTGTAAACGTTATCACTCATCTGCCTCCTCTTTCCTCAAGGTCTTGGTCTTGAGATCAACATTGTACAAGATGCGCCGAACAATATGGGTGGTGAGGAAGACGCCGCCTCAGGGTCAGGCGTGAAAACAGAACCAACCGAGAGGTAACATTACAGTTTTACTTTGATGTCTTTATAGAAGGCTGGCATCTAATACTGTAATCTCCCGCGTATAAGGCGCAGCCCACATATAAGGCGCACCTAGAGTTTTGGAAAATTTAAAAAAAAAATGAAAAATTCATAACTTTGGTTCTACTGATTGAATTTTCAAAATTCAAAAACCTATGTGTAGCTTGGGCCACCCCGGACCCTCCTGGGCCCCCTTATGTCCTATTATGACCAAGGGGGCATGTAAGATATCAAAAGAAAGGTCTTGGTGTCCCCCTTGTGGATCCAATGAGAATTAAAAACCCCCATATAAGACGTGCATTATATGCGGGAGATTACGGTACTGTGACATCATATAGGGAGGACTTCTAGCATTCGTTCATCATATACCAGTAGTATGACTACCTTTTAGTGTTCTTATAATGATAATAGTCGGCTTACCTCTAGTATTCCTCTAATGTAGGAATATTTTTTACCTTATAAATATTCTTTAACTTTATTTCTGTTGTTGAACTTCACTTGCCTTTGAAAAGATTTCTTTGCCCTTATATTACGTTGGACTAAATTCCAGACCCATTTCATGCAGGGCCAACTTCTAGGCAAATATTACGTATGTTATGGTAGAAAGTAGAGCCCTGCGAACCAATAGCCTTTATTAATCACTTTAATATACGGTAGGTCAATCAGTAGAACAAACATGCATAGTCCTCAGTGGTGTCCTAAACAAGTACACTGGTATCAATTATATAGGAAACTGTCCACAGCAAAGAGAAAGTTGGGAAGCATAGATGCTATTACCAAGAAAAAGTTAATTGACATAGTTCAGAGTCGCACCCACACTACGTGAGTACATGGAAATGACAGTGTGTAACTAACAATATCCAGACAAGATTATTTTAGGCCTGCCAATGCACGTCAGGCCCTGATGTGATGCCATGTTGTGGTTCTTATGATGGACATTTCTATGAGTGAAAATTAATATGGATGACAAATTGTTGGAAAAGTACCATAAGCAAAGAGCCATTGATGTAATGGGTACAAAGTTCATGTGAACCCTGAGAATGTGTGACGTGTCAGTTAGGACGCATGATTGATAGAAATTTTGCACGGAGTTTGCATTGAACCTTTCTCCTTGATGCATGTGGTTCCTAAACTTTTAGAATTGATTTCTCAGTGGAGCAGAATTTAAAAAGAAAGTTTATTACAGTTGTCATTATTTGGTAAAAAGAAATGCATGTATATGCTGTCTGAGAACGTTACTTATGATAAATTTTATAACGTCAGTCTTATATTTGATGTTGACTTGTAAAGCATCGCAAACAAGCTTGTTTGGTGCATCTTTGAGACGAACTTACCTCTGAGAATTCAAGAAAAACTTTATCATCATCATTAGCATTTACCAGGCATTTATTTCTTTAGAATTGATAATAAAAGTTCATCTGACAAAAACAGCAGAGCAAACTACAATTAAAACAATTACTTCATCATACTATCAAGTATGAATCCACTGCATATCGATTACTAGCCAACTCCTTCAAGTATTTCATATATTTTAGGATAAGTCTTGCCATCACTATGATATGAACAGAAGTGATGGGAGGCCTCGCACTATTCAAAAGCTAAATATTGTTGAATCATGTGTTTTTATCAACTACGTTTTCTTCCAGGGCGGCGTCTATGGATTCCTTTGATGGAGATGAGGCGCAGCAGTCGGGCACCGAGATGCCGTCCACGCCACGTCTAAGTGACACGGCCGACAGCCTCAAGGACCCGGGCTCTGTACCCTCCTCCGACATCATGTCGCCCCCACCAGCCCGTTCAACTAAAAAGTCGAAGAAAAAGTAAATACCAAAAGCCATTAATCCTCTAAGGTCAGCATGGTGCTTTAACACCATGTTGTTGTATAAATGCAGCCTTTCTGACTCACCACAAAGAACTATAACTGTATTGCCACTGCTACTAAATGGATTGGCATTAAACATTAATGCAGTGTGGGAAATGAATTACTGGTACCGATGGTGTATCATGGTGAAACAAATTGACAAAACACTCCAAAGCACCTTGCTATCCTTAGAGGGTTAATCAAAAGGTAGTCCTAGCCTTATGTCAAAGAAATGTTAATATGATGTTGAATAAAGTTAATTGGAATTGCTTGTACATGTATTTGGAAGCAAGCGAAGACTTTGATTCAATAGTTCCAAAAAGGAAGATAACCAACTTGTCAATGTGTGTATTCCAGAAAGAAGAAATGAGTGGATTCCAAGAGCTTCTAAGACTACACATGCGTTACTAAGATGGGAAAATCGAATTGTGTTCAACTAGATAGGAATTTTAGCTTATACTTGTTGTAATACCGTATTCGACGTAATGAGAGCACATTGGACTTAATAACTACTACCTATATTTCTAGCCTACTTCTGATAGTGTGCGACACATACATGGTATGCGCCTTATACACGATATTGGGTGTAAGCAGGAGTGGAACTGGTTCAGGTGGCATGCGCTGATAAGAAAGGAACCAGCATGTCCCTGGAAGTAGATGTTATCCAGGGACAAGGTACCCATCATGACAATGCCTTATCAGTGTTTTGCTACCTTTGGCATAACCAGCGAAATTCAAAATGGTGGATCCACTGGATATGGGCTAAGCTCCTTGCATGAGGTATTACAGTGCACAAAAAGAAAAAATTGCACTTTATCCATGTGCATTTGTTATGTCGAATACCGTATGTGCTTTAGTAAGTTAGTGGTGTTCTATACGAGAGTAAGTATACCGTATACAGCTTTTTCAGTTGACTACAGAACAGTGTACATTTAATTTTTGGTCAGGTCTTCATTTGAGAACTTTCAATAAAGTTGAAATATGAGTAGTTGTGGTCACATGCTGTTTCTAGCCTTTGATGTCAAACAGAATTCCCTTTCTATAAGTCACCACCCCAACTCATGATACACCCCTTTAATTAATAAGGAAGGAAATCCCAGGGGGGGGGGGAAATATATTCTGGGAGGAAAAGTTGGATTTGTGATTTGTGACAAGACTGGGCCATATCTAGAAGTAAAGATCTTAAATACTCTATGGTATGTTCTATTGACTAGAATAAGCATAAAAAAAAATACCGCTAATCTCCTGTGTTTTACATGCAGGGTTTTAGTTCTCCCTCGATCTGCAAGGGGGGGGGGCACCAAAACCTTTCTTTTGATGTTACACTCCCTTTAAATCATAATAGGACATAGGGGGGTCCGGAAGTGGGGCTCGCTACACATAGCCTTTTTTGAAATCCATTACATAGAACAAAAGTTATGGATTTTTTTAATCTTTGTGGCTATATTTTAATGCTAGGTGCGTCTTATACATGAGATGCGCCCTTATACGCCGGAGATTACGGCAATTTTTTGTTCTTTCTTTTGTATTTATTTATCTAGGTATACCATGCCACTACCTATAATGTGTTCCTGGCCTATTAATTTTGAAATGCATGTACCATTTCGACTAGATAAAAGACTGAATAACCATCCAATTAGAGGAGTTAAATAATACATTTATTGACACAAATAAACCACAATACACATTAAAGAGAACAGAGTGCTGCGATAGTACCAACGACGATTGATATACTGAGCTTCTTCCATGAAGTATAAAATCTAGGAACATGAATCATTTTAAGTTATTGCGTAATTTAAATGACCGTATGTCCTATCCCATTCACCAAACCAACTGTAACCGTAAAATCTTCACGAACAATATTTCATTGTAGGCATCTCAAAATTTATCAAAAACGTTCCATTTTCTTTTCCCACTTATGAATTCCAGATAATACCAATGAAAATACTCTCCCGACATATCACTAAATATCTATCCTGATTTTTTGCATGATCAATTACAATCCTTATCTCTAGCAGTGCTTACTAATTCCGTTTTTTCTGACAACACAATTTCAATGCCCTTTTGAAGAGCTTAACCGACATTTACACTCATTTTTTCAAACCTTAACCTAGGGAGGAATGTTAATGTATTACAATATGTTTTCCTTTTCATGACATTTGCAATCCATAGATCAAAACAGGTAAACTTAAAATTAAATTTGGACATCCGAGACGGTGCATCCCTAGCGTGCGTGGCTTCCTATGCTAGAGGCCTCTGACACCATGGACATGGATGGCACCCTACCCTGTGAGGTACTTCCGACCATAAAATTGCGACTTTCGTTCAAACGCCTGGGACTTGATCGGCGTGTTTGGCTCGTAGAATGGATTCATTGAGTACTGAAAAGAAATATAAAAGCAAACAATCATTTCTTTCGTCATTTGAAAGAGATGCCACTCCCTGGTGCACAATAAAGATCTTGATATTTTCTCGTCAACATTTTGTTGGAAGTCAACGTAATTGAAACTATAAACTCAGCAAAATAAAACTGAAAAGTTTATATGGCATCTGTGTGCGGCCGCCTTATCTTTTTCCAATTTTCTAAACCATGGGCTATGCCGCAAAGTCAATGTGAAGAATATGATAGTTTATTTAGCAATATGGCAAGTTCTTTTTATTTTGTCTTGGAGACATTGATGGGGGGATACAATGTACATACCTTTATGTAAATTTCATACATTTCCTGGAAGAAGTTCCTGATGCCATCCTCATTCTTAGTGTCATGGAGCATGATAAAACGCATGCGTGTTAAAAGTCAAGGACAATTACTAATGTAATGAAGACAAGTACTAATCGCACAATGCTTAGCATAGTTTTACTTTGAAATTACAATCGGCAGCTGCCTTTAATGGATTGAGCGTGAATTGACAGGTGTGTAGGGGTTAGTATAACCTTGTATATATTATTGCAGATCATTTGAGCGGCATGCTTGCATGTGGCCAGTCCCTTCCGGATCGGATAGGTGTCGCCTCTGGCGCCTAGTCGTTCTGTGAGGGGACAGCACCATGTGTCGCGTCCAGCTTCTACTAAGAAGCCGAACGATTGGCAGAAGAGACCTGGACTCTGTCCAGGTTAGATTCTATCTTGTACCTTCTGAATAAAGGTCACCTCTGGGTGTTCCCTACCATTCTACTTTGCTCAACCCGGATCCTTTGTGTTGTCTTGCTATTAGTGTTAAGAGCCACCTAACACAACCCGAACCTCTACATTGGTGCTGTAACCATCTGCCCCGTTCTGGTTGCACCAGCCCTCAGGGGCTGGTCAGCCCGTGAATGCTGCCCCCTTGTGCATCATACCGATCCAGGTGTAGTTGGAAGGTGCAAACAGGCACAGGATCATGGTGTAATGGTTAGCATGATGGAATATCAGGCCATAGATCCGGGTTCGATAATAAAATAAAAAAAAATTTCAATTTCGATCCACCCCTCCCTTCGAAAATGAGAACAAGAATCCAGCAGTCATACTAACGTAAATGTACAAAGTATTGGCTCAGTAGTTCTTAAAATATCAATAAATGTTTATTCATCAGCTAGAAAAGGATATGTCCAGCGGTGAGAAAAGCAGAGACGAACCACTCGTTGAACTTGTCGACGATCTTCAGGTACATGTTGCTTGTGGCCCACATGTGTTCGTCGACAAGATCCAGAGAAGCGTGAGCAATGAACTGATTCAGGTGACGGTGATCATCTTTCTACAGGTGGTAAAAAGTCAAATTCATTGATGTATTTCATCCAATGATAATACTGAGTAGGGTACTAGATTCAACCATGCAATTTCATGGTACTTTACAATAGTATCATTAATTACTTATCAAAATTAATAACAATGGATCCAACTAAGATTAGATATGCAGTACATTCATGGTAGATGAGATTGGATCAGGAAGATAATATTTTATCTCTATGAGGACCAATAAAAATTCTCTTAGATAGCCGCCCCGCCACATTCCCGATATCTTTCTTTACCCCCCACCATAAAAATTAAACAGGTTTCCATTGAAATAGGGGAAAAAAACTTTGATTTTCAAGCAATTTTCCTTTCTTTTTAAAACAGGTGAGCTACATCATAACATTTCTTAGAATAGTGTTTTCTTTACCTTGGGTTCATTGGTCTTGTTCGGGGGAACAAATTCCATTTCAAAGACTGGGTTGTCATGGTGACCAATTATAGCAAAGTAGTAGTTTCCGGCCATGGTGTAAAAGAGGCATATGAGATTGGACTCTCCTGCACTTCACACCATTCTTGTTGGACAACTGAAAAAGAGTAAATTATGATGTATTGTAATGGGAGATAAATTTGGGGAAATTTTTTTTAAAGATGATGGCACTGAAGGGCCTGGGTTACCACACATAGAGCTATATAGCAAGGAGTCTAACTATCATAGTACCTCGAGTATAAAGCCGACCGCAGACTGATTCAGACATCTGAAAAAATTAGGGTAGGTAGATAGGGGGATGATGGCACCCGCCTCCCCATGGAACAGGTCCCTACGGTTATCAATGATTTCTTTACAGGGATTGAACAAAGGCTTGCAGATAAAATCCCCCCTGCACAGCAGCCTTCCCTGACTCCACTAGGCCCCCTGCCACCAAAGAAGTTCTCCTTCACCTTTGTTACACCGACTGCAGTAGCCACCGAAATAGAAAAAAAAAGATATTTATAAGTCATCAGGCCTAAACCTCCTGTCCTCTAGACTAGTTAAGGACAGCCTAAGAGTACTTGTTCCACAATTCACAGCTCTAATTAACAAATCAATACTCCATTCTGAATACCCTGATGGCTGGAAGCGGGCAACAGTTATACCAATTCCTAAGGTCCCTAGCCCTTCCTCCCCAAAAGAGCTTAGACCCATCTCTCTCCTACCCATTCCAGGTAATATCATGTAAAGATTGGTCTACACACAATTTTATCCCTATCTAGAAAACAACAATTTACTCACAGTCCACCAAAATGACTTTAGGTAGTCGCGCTCTACCTTGGGCGTTTGATTCTCTTAAGCACCCCATACTCCTAAAAAAGCTCCAGGGCTTGGGGCTTGCTGATGGTACAGTTGCTTGGTTTGCCAGCTATCTGGAGGGCCAAGAGCAGAGAACACTTTGCAATGATGTATTTTCATCCTGGAATGATATAACCTATGGCATTCCGCAAGGCTTTAGCTTGGGTCCTTTGTTGTTTATAGTCTATGTTAATCACCTACCAAATCTCAAAATCTTATCCACCATTAAGTTATATGCAGACAACACCCTGTTCCCAGATCTGATGGTAGAATTGCAGCGCGATCTTGATACAGTCTTTAAGTGGTGTAGTGCAAATTTTCTGACAATTAACCCCCACAAATCAAAGTTCATGTTATTCACCAGGGTGCTCCCCACACTGCAATGACAACGGTGGGCCGCCGGTGTCAAATAACCCCAGAATCGCTGCCAGTGTCATTTTAGCTCTCTGTAGATGTTTAAATTTTGAAAATCCATCAATTAGAACTAAAGTTATGCCCCTTTTAGCACTTTTCCTGGGTCAAAACATGTAATTTCTTGTGAAAAGGATAAAAAAATCTCCTAATATGAATATCTTAACCACCATATATCACTATAATGGGTATCAAACCCATAATTATTTTATCGAAAGTTTACATAATGACTCGCACATCGTCTCGCTCAGGGTTTACGGTGTGATTTTTGAATCTGTGGAGAACCCTGCTTGCTAAGAAAGACACTCCTCCAGTGCCGTCAATGCATATAGCATCTGTTGATTTGGAGAGAGTTGAGTCGTACAAGTATTTAGGAGTCATCTTTGATTCTGACCTAGCTTTTCAGCCCCATTTTAACTCGCTTGCAAAATCAGTAGCACACAAAGTATGGATGTTCGCCCATATCCGGCATATGCTTACTGTTACTGCGGCCTTGTTAGTTTTTAAAACTATAATTCTTCCTTATTTTGATTATGGGGTTATATTCACTACTGTTTTGTTGCCCAAATGCCATCAGAGGCTGCATATTGCTTGCAATATAGGGCTTAGGATTTGTTTCCATATCAGGGACCCCAAGGATGCTAAAGTCAAAGATCTCTATGTCAGGGCTAATTTGCTCCCCATGGATTTAAGGAGATTCTACCTGCAATTAACCACCTATCATAGGTTAATTTTTGCTGGGCAGCTCGACGTTAGGCACAGTATGGGGACTAGATCTACGGATGCCCCCACAGTAGTGCAAAACCATCCTAAACAGTTGGACTTATAAATCACCCTGTGTACCAGGCAATAGCGTACTGGATTGTGCTGCCCCTGCATTTGCGATGGATTGTGGACAAAGCCAGTTTTAAAACAACTATTAAAGCCAAGCTTAAAGAAGTTTTCACCAATGCCTGGGACCTAGCCCGACCTCTTGTATTGTTTGATGGTAGAAGCTTCCTCACCCCCCCCCCTGGGAACCCCGGATGTATAATGTATAATGTTGTGACAGATTGGTAGTTATACTCTAAAATGTATACTATACTATGGTAATTGTCCCCTATTTTCGACTGTACCCTACCGGGTGATCAGACTCAGGTATATTACTAAGTGTGTGAAAAGATCTAAATCCAGTATCTTGTTGATATAGGATGAGGATGATGCAGTAGTCTTTGCAGATCACATACAGTAGACGGACTAAGTCTTAGGTGAACCGAATCCAGTATCTAGTTGATATTGGATAAAGTCCAAATGATTATCAATGTGAAATGCTATGCCCTGATGAAACATATTATCATTGTGATTATGAGATATGCTGTAATCATGGCGAACATCCGCCGAGGGATCTTAACTACTCCTCGTCTGGCAGGTCATGGACTTATTAAAGTACCGGCTAACCTCCATTACTCAGCTCAAGTGAAATGATATAGTATCTTCTATCCGGTCATAAATACTGCTTGCCGACCACGACCTCACATACTCTAAAGCTAAAGACGTACTGCATGTAACTGTTTGTGGTATTGGTTATATATTTGAGCTTAGGTCGTATCTCACTTAGATTGCAGCTGGCAATAAGAATGTAAGGCCTATCCGTTAGGGATCTTTTATCGTAAGTCGACCTCAGACTTCTATATGTCGGTTGTTGATTTAGTATACAGGTGTAAGGATAAGTTTCTTTTGTAAAGTAGCCTAGTAGGACCCATATGTGAAGGGGACCTTGGATCTTTCATCTGTCCCAGCTAGTGCTGGCAGAACGGATAGGCGTGTAAGCTTACTGCCGCACAAGGGTAAAATAAAGATTGAACGCGTGCAATACACGACTGGCCCAGGTCTTCCACTACTTACCGTATGTGACTTGACACTATAGTGACAGTGTGTCGAAGTTGTCAATGCTTAAGGCTACGGAGGATGCACCCATTATCGCTCGCATGTTTCATTGGCGAATAACTCCTCTCCTGGCGAGTTAAGCATTGCACAATATCAGCTGGTGTTGAATAAGGATCCATATTAACCATAAAAAGGCATGACACACTGTAATTCTCCTCCATTTTGTTATAATCAAGCAGTTTCACCGTAAGGCGATCGTCTCGCTGTCCGCCATTTTGGATTTTGATGTTCCGTGCACATGCACGACCCCTCCTTGCCAGAAGTCGCATTTTCGACGGAGAAATGATAGATTATATCGATTTAACTTTTTGAATATAATCCATGCATGACAATATCAATCGAATTGAATCGAATATATGGCCTGTATTTACTTTTATATGAAAAATAAAGCTTACGACGCACCACTCTGTGCGCATGTGTGAATTGCACGAGGATGTTCTGGCTGGGAGGGAGAGTGTAAAGACTAGTACATATGGTACATATATAGTATGTCAGAGGGCGCATGTAGTAGCCGGTGTAAAGGCTAAGAGATAGAAATCATAACAGCCTGCGTCCTCTGACTATATTACTACGTACATAGAGTCCTACACTCGCCTTGCCGGAAATACGATAGCCATAACAAAAGTATGTCAGTCTGATTTACAACGTTGGTCTATAAACGGTCTTAACCGGTCCTATATGAAAATTTCCCAACTTTTCCTGCATCTATCGCATTATATAAACCGTCTTCCGGCCTTACCTACTGAAAAAAAGCGTCTTAATTGGACAATTCCCATAGGAGCCCATGTGTTATGTCTATTGCGAAAATCTATCGCACAATGCTATGCTATGGAGCCTCATTTTCGTAGGAAAGAAGGTAAAATATGTCAGGTTTTTTCTTCAGCTATTTTCATAGGTAAAGAATTTTTTTCCAGGAATAGTGCATGAAAGACAACGTCCTAAAGAATATGTTTCCATGATTCTTTGTTTAATTATCCCCCAATTTCAATGAGCAATTCCCATATAAAGTTTCAATTCATGACCATCAGTTTTCGACCGAAAACCCGCCACCAATGTCACTTAGATATGTTAATATCCTATTTCCCAGATTTAAGGTGGTGTTTTTGGTTCGAAGATAGACCTTTCCAATCAGAATCTATGAGTTATTATGTATGTGGGGTTGAGAAATGACAGAAAGATTTTCATATCTCCAATATATAAAGTGGCATAGAAATACTTCTAAAAGGAGTATCAACTCCATTCAAAAACCTATGGATCGTAAATTTAATGCCCTTTCATTTGTGCACAATTTCCATAATTCTGTTGAGGTCCGGATTTTCGGCTGACTTCGCTACCTCTTGCCGTCCTCGTCGGCACACAGTATGGGTGTTTCCGTTTACACCATAAAGGATCCATGTCTTGGCAGGGGGCTATAGTATGATATTACCGATAAATTTTGTTTTGGGAATTTTTGGAAAAAATATTTCTAACCCCCTGTGGCCTGCCATGCCTACTGACTGTCACAGTGTCAGTCACTCAGTCGCAGGCCAGGGGTGCAATCCTAATATGTACCTCCATGTTCAAAATAAAAGCCGACAAACTAGGCTCAGCCTCAGCTGGGATTGGATCCGATTGAAGTTGCCTGCTAGTTAGAAAGTGCAGACACTGACTGAGTGTGTCGATGACAGTGACTGTGTGATTGAGTTAGGCCAAATACCTGCCTGCTTACAGGCAGGATCCAAAGGTGTCTGTTGGTAGTCTATCTACTCTGCCAGATTGGCAGAGTGCCCAGTTCTCACAGAAGTACTTACTGTCAGGTCCAATGCTTCCACCAACACTTCCCTCAATGTATATCCAAAGATTCACAATACACAAAGCACTTAAAATACTTGTGATAATTAATAATCCAGGTGATTTTCAAATCGCCCTCCCCTCCCTCCCTTACTCCAAAACATTGTCAGCCATCTTGAAGCCAGGTGTAGCCACCTAGTGCCAAAGTAACTACACTACCGTAAAACCTCGCGTATAAGACGCGTCCTCTACGCCAAACAAATGCCTTGTGCGTCTTATAGGATTTCTTCAAGTTGGGGGTGTCTTATACGAGGGGTAATTTTACTATAGAACAGTACTGGATTGACAAAAATCACCCCTAAGAGGTGCGTCTTATACGCAAAAATGCTTGTGCTGAGTTTGGGGTGCGTCTTATACGCACAGCGCGTCTTCTACGCGGGAGATTACGGTATTCTTGGTTGGTTAGCCCTATGTTTCAAAAGGAAGCTAACACCAGTTAGCACCCCTAGCATGTTGACAATGGAGGCCATTTAGGTAGTAATGTCTAAGCTCATGATAAACATGTCAGATTCATAGGATATATCTCATGCTTCAGTCACTATAAGCTGATGTACATGAAAACTAAATGTTTGTGAATAGGAGGGACAACTTCCAGGAACTGACAGTGAGTACTTAGTTCAGACTAGCCATGTGTTTGTGCCAATATATAGACTTGTATACATCTTGGATCCTGCCTGTAAGCAGGTATTTCGGCCTAGACTGAGTCAGTCACTCAGTGAGTCTGAGAAAGAGCTATGTTTCCGACCGAAATCCAGTATATCCTCGCCGGAAGTCCTCTCCCAGTTGTTGTTCAGTCAAACAATGTTGCAAAAAACGCGTTTCCCTTCAAGACTCGAACCGGCGAGCACTGTAACCGCTATGCCACGCTGTCTCTTACTAATGCCAGCTATAAGTAGGCCGTTTTATTTAGTGATCAGGGGTGGGGTGGGGGGGGAGGGAACCTGGAGATCTCCAGTCTGTTCTATGGTTACCTGTACACTGGAGATGGCTTTCTTGAGTCATCTCCGATCCACCTGAAGGATACCTGGGACCTGGAGATGACTTTCCATTTCCTGGATTGTCATCTCCAGTCTGTTCTATAGTTACCTGTACACCGGAGATGACTTTCTTGAGTCATCTCCAATCCACCTGGAGGATACCTGGGACCTGGAGATGACTTTCCATTTCCTGGATTGTCATCTCCGGTCTGTTCTATGGTCACCTGTACACAGGAGATGACTTTCTCCAGTCATCTCCGCTCTGCACCTATTGGACCTGTACCCTGCAGATCACTTCCAACATTCCAGGTAGTCATCTCCAGTCTGTTTTAAGGCCATTTCTAACCTGGAGATGACTTTCTAGAGTCATCTCCGGTCTGCCTGGAGGATGCCTGCACCTGTACTGAATCGTACTGAACATTCTATATTGGCTGAGGCTTGAGCATGGATCGAAAAACCCTATTCTAAATGAGGCCTTCTCTACCATGAAGAGTGAAAACCACCAATGGCTTAAAGATATCCAATACCTCTTGTTTAAAATCGGTTGTAAGAATGTCTGGCTCGATCCTTATGTTTGGTCAAAGTCCTCACTCAAAAACAATATAAAGAGAAGGTTAAATGATGCACATATTCAGAAATACAACCAGTACATTGATAACCCAGAGAATACTAGCAAGTGTAGAATTATCAAGATGTGTAAAGATGATCTCAATGACATTTATAAAGAGCGTGAATACCTAACGCATACAGAATCACCTAAAATTAGAACCATTATTGCTAAACTCCGGACTGACAATAACTGTACACTTGAAAGCCTGTCAAGAAGATATAGAGGAAATAAACCTCTCAATTCTAAGTGCACATTCCGTAATGCTGTGCAAGATGTCAATCATGTCTTCTTACATTGTAACATGCCCGAGATGAGAAACGCACGGTCAGTGTTTGAAACAAAATACCTCAAGTTCGTTGATTACTCTAAAAGACACGATGACACTAAGAAACTTTCTCAAATACTAGCAGTGGCCCCATATTGCAAATCATCTAAAAGGCCAGGGGCTGTGAACTGTATATACTCATATATAAAATCTGTCTACAACATTGTAAATGAAAACCTGGTGCTGATATAAGTGTACCTGTACATTAGTCAATAAAGCCATCTTGAATCTTGAATCCTGGAGATGACCTACCATGTCCTGGGTAGACATCTCCAATCTGTTCTTAGGGAGTGGTCATTTTTTAACAACGGGGGGGGGGGGGGGGGGTTGGTGAAATTCTGCGTGTGTGTGCGAAAAATTTTCCGTGCCCCCTTGGAGGGGTCTGAAATTTTTCGGCCCCCTCTTTTATTCTTTAGTGGCACACTGGCTTTTTCACTCAAAAAGGGGGGGGGGGGTCTTTTTTGTCCCACCCTAAGAGGGATGTGACCACTCACTAAAGCCGAAAGATTAGTGAGGAGGAGGGTATTGAAGGGGTTCCTGATCATGAATTATTTCAAATTGTGGATCCACCAAATTTTTAACTTGTGCCCCATCACTGCTTCTCCGGTAGCCGGCTACGACTGTGCCTGCAAAAGCTTCAGGAATGCTCAGCCCTATTCCTACCTGTGAGAAAGGGGCGGGACACTGTGGGCGATAATATAAGAAATTGACAATTCTGCACTCGATATGGTGGTCGAAAAGCAAATATTTTAATATAATTCAATTAGGTAGGAAGTAAAACTATCATTAACCTACCTGTTATAATGGGGCGCTGTAATATGCCCCAAAAATATCCAAATTGCGGTTTCGATCAACTCATCATGCGAGAAGCTTTACGAACCTTCTTGACCTCGGCGAAAACGAGGCAAGGAAATCCCTGTTTCTATAAATAGATTTATTTTGTCGTGTCATCTGTCAGTGAGCGACTTTTGGAGAATCCCAACAGAAGTGTCTCAGTTCTCTAGTGAAATTACAGCGAATATACAATCATGGAGTTCCCTGATTTAGGCCAACACTGTTCAGAAAGTACCTGCAAACAGTTGGGTAAGTGATTTTGTGCTTTGTATGAGGTTTTTAGTAGGATTTGTTTTAGAAACAGTTGAACTGTTCATCAACAACTTCCCTCACAAAATGGATTCTATTAAACTTCTATGAATCTATCTGAATTTCCAGTCATCATCACGATTTGTGTTGTTTAAAATGTTCAGTACAAGTTTATCTGTTGGGACATTT
The DNA here is from genome assembly GCA_949317995.1 of Acholoe squamosa. Taxonomy (NCBI): domain Eukaryota; kingdom Metazoa; phylum Annelida; class Polychaeta; order Phyllodocida; family Polynoidae; genus Acholoe; species Acholoe squamosa. The sequence goes on from OX439042.1 coordinate 16,517,713, forward strand.
CTTGTTTAACCCAAAATCTGAAATGTATCGAGAGTTTTTCTGTTGTATTACACTACACTACAGTCTACAGTGTCCTCAGAGACTCAGTCATTGACTATCACAATGCCAATGGAGGGGGTTATGTTATGTAATACCAATACTAGCAATATTATTAGTATTACATAAAATAACGGTCATCCATATCAAAGGCCTTTTTGTATTTCTTTATCAAGTGTACATAAATTGCCCATCTATTACCAAGAAGCATTAACTCTGTAGCTGTGATTATCTATCCAATTGTTGGATGGGGTGTGTCATTGAAGTTATGCTTATTCAAGTTATACTGAAATAATAAGTTTGGTGAAAGCCTTCTACTTCAACATTGGTCTGATGTGATCACATTGTAATGATGTTGAACAGTTGTAATATGCCATTATATAAAGGGTGATCTATCCGACCTGTCCTATGGATATGACTCACTCAGATGGATGTCGTTGTCATTATACATTAATTATTCAGACATAGACTCATAGTCATGTCCCAACTACAATCACATGATTATATGTAGTTGTGGGATGAGTGTATTCAATAGTAGTGGTACTGCTTCCTGGTTGAAGTTATTGTCAAAAAGCAATTACCCAACTGGGTTTAGGTGTACAAATAATAGGTACATAAAAGCATGGAATATAAGAATAGACTAGTATATTGTGTAGCACTAAGCTGCATGCCACTGTATATGGCTTAACATGATAAGATATGAAAATAAAAAACATGATAAATGACCTTAGGTAGGACTTTAACAACCACAGTTTACTATAGATTCAAGGAAGCTTTATTAACTCATCTAAATATTAGCTGATGTAAATGGATCAACATTGATAAGATAACACAGTTTTACATGATATAACAGGGAGCATTTCATAGCACCAGGCCTGCTATACCTTTGCTATGCTCTTCATTCTCCCGCTACCAAGTTCCTAATACATGTATGTAATAATTTTGTTTTACTCTTTCAGACTTTCTACCGATGAAATGTAACGCGTGCAACAAGATATTCTGTAACAACCATTTCTCCTACTCCAATCACAATTGTCCAGAATCATATAAAAAGGTAAGACTGCAGCCATTTCTCAAATCACTGTGAATTTCTATTGATAACTACCGTAATCTCCCGCGTATAAGGCACGTCTTATATGGGGGGTTTTAGTTCTCATTGGATTCACAAGGGGACACCAAGACCTTTCTTTTGATATCTTACATGCCCCCTTGGTCAAAATAGGACATAAGGGGGCCCAGGAGGGTCCGGGGTGGTCCAAGGTACACATAGGTTTTTGAATTTTGAAAATTCATTCAGTAGAACCAAAGTTATGAATTTTTTCATTTTTTTGAGAATTTTCCAAAACTCTAGGTGCGCCTTATACGTGGGCTGTGCCTTATACGTGGGAGATTACGGTATGTAAATACCAGGCAATCTTCACCACGCCTCTACGGTGTTCTTATTCTTTGCAAAGTGTGTGTGAGGGGGTCCTCTAGGAAAATAGTCTAAAGTTTCTAATTTGAAGTGTACCTTTTCCGGTATGTAGTCACCAACCATATACAAAGCGTAGAGGAGGTGGTTTTATCAATACCAGATATTATACAGTAACCTTTTAATCATATTTCCTATGGTCCTTAAGAGACAGACATGTAACATTTCGTTCTTCCCCTTATGTGTTAACAGGATAACCAAGTACCCGTATGTCCCCTGTGTAATGCCCCAGTACCAGTGCCACGTGGACAAACACCAGACATTGTAGTTGGACGCCACATTGATGACGACTGCCAGTCAGATCCCGCAAAAGAGAAGCGAAAAAAGATCTACACCAATCGCTGCTCTCACAAGGGATGCAAAACGAAAGAGGTAAGCTATTATGACACTGCAGCTGAGTCAATTTAATGGGACTGGATATTTAATATAATACTCTATTCATTTCTCAATTTTGAGTTGCATTTAGTGAAGTCGTTCCCAATAGTTTAATTGACCTGTACCTATTAAAGATTTAATGAGTTGACATTAAATTTCTTTTCCATTTTTCTACAGCTTATTCCGTTCAACTGTGAGAAATGCCGACAGAACTTCTGTATTCGTCATAGGCTAGAATCGGACCATGAGTGTAAAGGTTTCCAGGGCTCAGGGCGCGGCATATCGCAAGCAGGAGCTGCTGCAGCAAGTCGCCAAACAACATCAAAACCAGCGACGAAACCCGGATCTACAAGCCGACCCCAGCAGTCTGTGTTATCTTCTGTAGGACGTGACCTGGATAGGTAAGTGTTGCAGTAATGCGCTGTCTGAATATAAAGTGTAAAAGACAGTAGGTGTTTGATAAACATAATATTGTAATGTGCCTCTTTTGCCCTTATGTCATCATAAAACATGAATGCATTCCTAGCAGCTAACCTGAATTCACTGAGATACATTTGTAGTTAAAAACAAGTATGAGTGCCCACTGATTACATTTCTCTTTATGTTATGTCCCATAGGGAGCGTCGTGAAAGAATGCAACAACAACAGCAACAACGTGCACCACAACCTAGAGCAGTTAACCTACGTTCTATGCAAGCAAATATGGTAAGTTGTATTGAACATCTCACACTCCAGGGTCCTGAAAATATACTTGATTGAAGATAACTCTATTGTAGCGAGCTATCAAAATCGTGATGATACATATATGTGTGTGTCAATTTTTTTCCATTTACAAAATTAAGATCCATATAGAACACATACAGCTAACCAACATATGTTTTTATTTTTTTTTTCACAGACTGAAGACGAAGCATTGGCGCAAGCAATGGCACTTTCAATGTCAGATTCCCAACCGAAGGCTTCCAACCCGCCTACGTAAGTTGAATTGATGTACATACATGCAGTCACTCAAAATTTTCACTCTGGCATAAATGTATGGTACATGTACTTCTATTGTCCTGCCCAACATAGTGAATCATTTTATCTTATATCTGACTAGGACTATAAGATCTATGAAATATTGAAGAAGAGATAATATATTATATATCTTCCAATAAAAAGAAATGAATGAATAAAAAACATTTTCCCCCTCTGTACAGAAGTTCATAAAAATCCTTGTGTTAATCACACATTACCCCTTGCTTCCTACAGGAGGGAGATGACAGCCCAGGAGGCAGAGGACCATGCGCTAGCGCAGGCCATTGCAGAGTCGGAGCGGTTAGCAGCAGAACAAAGACGGCGGGTAGGTCAGCTGTACTACAGACCCGCAGACATTGAAACACAGGGCTGAACCTCTAACCCATTAACCTGCATATTTTGATCGGTGAAAAATATGAAGAAAAAAAAAAGACCATGGCATTGTACCTCCCAAAACAAGTTGATGTGGTTATAGCATATTAACAAGGAAAACGGGGTTAAAAGCATGAAAGTTATTTTTACTGGATTTCATTTTTTTTATGTCATGAAGTGAAGACCTACAGTCACATCCAGATAACCACCATTTAGGAGCTTCCATACCAACATTATAGGTCGAAAAGTAGCACCAATGATGGTATCTAGAATATTTAGTATTGAATACATGTACATTGTCCCTGGTACACAGTAGGTTCCTTTCTCCCCCTCCAGGGTAACCAGGGAGGAGCAGGAGGACAGACTAAGGACAAGTCATGTCTTCTGTCGTGATGACGTTACGTCATAGTGACGTCATCAGATGCCAACATCGACGACGTCACGTCATCCTTACCACTCTATACGCACACTTACTCCTCTGTGAAACCCCCTTGAAATCAAGTAGGGTCAATAAAAATACCCTAGTATCTTGCATATAAGAATCAGCATATATGTGAAGACCCTGATGTAGCCTAAATGCACTTTTAGCGGAAACCAAACATCATGCGTCGGGTGTACGTGGATGATCGTTTGCATGCTAATGTATGTTGGACAGCATCAGAAAACCCAAGTCAGGCGTTTCCTGATGGGTGCATGCATGGGTTCGCGTGTTGGGTAATGCGCTGTGTTTGTCTTTAGCTTTATAGGTCTAGTCTAAACCAGGGTACACCTCATATGCGAGATGCGCCTTATATGCATGATACTACGGTAGATAGGTTTTTATCTTCTATACTTGATGACAAAGGGGACTTGAACGTTGTGACTTACAACCCTAGTGCCTCGTCCATATAAAGGATTAGGGCTAGGGAGCATTGTTATATATGTAGATGCAACATAACCCAGACGTCCCTCTTCAGATTATATATTATATAAATGTAACTCTTAAATATGTCATGAATTCAGCGCTAGTGAGTTACTCGCCGGCACTGCATTCATGCATCAAGGACCTCTGGTACATTAAAGGGTGAAAGAGGGAATTGTGGCTGTCCGTCTTCAAACTAGGGTATTTTCCTGTCTGTGTTCCTTAATGGATGACGTTATGGTTGTTGTGAGGCTTTTATATAAAGTGAATTGTACATATGTTATATATTGTTGATATGTTGATAGGAGAAATGACACTATGTTTTATTGTCTCAGATTGATGTTAGAATCTAAGGTAATAACTCAAATATAACACCTTATAAAGGCTATATGATTATATATGAGGATCTTATATAAAAGGTTATAAAATTATATATGATAAGATATTGAAACGACTTGGAATTAATATTTATGGAAGTATTTCTAATAGTGCAATGTTGCTTGTATACTGGAGTTAACCCAAACGTGAAAAATGGTAATATATTCAAACCTTTTATATCCATTGTATTGTATCACATAACAAAAGGTAAAATATGATTAATGCAGATATTTTGTTCGTTGACAAAAGTAAGAGATAAACGAAAATGTACTATACCCAGGTTTTACAGTAAGAATTTGGCTTGATGTGAATGCTATTTGTAAATGTGTATCATTTCTTACTTTCACTCGGATTCTGTAAATTGCCAAATCTTACCAAACGATATCAAGAGTAATCTGGTTTAAAAAATTGACTACATTAAACGATTGATATTTAAATGTTGGTGCGACATGTAGTTAATTAGTGTGTACAGTGAAAGAAGGAATATCTACCATACTTTACATTGAACAACTTTACATTAAACAACTGATGCGAGGTAGCATAACCTTGTCGAAAATAATAGTTGAAAGCGAAAATTTTAGCACTCAAATTCGCTGTCTAGAGGAAGGTCAATACCTAGAAAGCCTCTGAGCTATTCAGAATTGCAAAGAAATTTTTACTTGGAATGATATGTTTTAATATGGAATAAGAGAACACTTTTAGGATATCGTATGTCTCATAACCATTGCCCCAGCACTATGCAAAGCTCTGAACAAGAGAAATATAGTATTGAGAGATTACACGGTAAAGTACATGTACCGTAATCTCCCGCGTACTAAAGAACAGTACTAAATTAGCAAAAATCTGCCCTTAGGGGTGCGCCTTATACGTGGGACAGGCCTCCCTGAGTTGGGGGTGCGCCTTATACGCGGGCTGCACCTTATATGCGGGAGATTACGGTAGTAAGTAAAATGCATTAGTTATAACAAGATTGTTATTTCATAACTTCATGTACAGGTAATCTGGAGAGGTCACTGAAACAAGATTTTATTTTGCCAAAAAAAATACACTTTGATAACATGATCTAGGAAACAAACAATATACATAACAGCATTGTCCAATTAATATAATCAATGATTTTCAACCAGATAATGAGGTAAAAATGTACCACCACGATAAATAATGTAAAAAAAAAAACTATTTAACTACTTAAAGCATTGCTTACGTATGAAGATACTAAACAGAATATATTTCTAAACTTAACTTTAAACTATTTCTAAACTTTACTTTTTACTTTTAATCACCAGTAGACGATTTACAGTATCAGGGCGTTTCAGGGAATTTGAGGAACATTTTACTATGCATTTAACAGGAAGATTTAGCACCACAAGATTTAAACTAATTAGTGTGCTTATTTTATATGACATTATGACACAGCTATATGATATTTTTTCGTACCCATTATCGCCTCCTTGTGACCCGGAGTGAACATATTATTTGGGTCTCAAATTTTTGTGAAGTGTTGACTTTTATCTCATTCCACACCCAATGGCTCAGATGCAGGGACATGATCAACCTTGTCAAACGCTCTAAGACTATGTAAAAATGTATATTGTATAATAAAAATAAGAAATGACTACTTAATGTGTGAATTTGTTATGATATTATATTTCATGACTCAGAAATATCTATATCACTTCTAAAATATTCCTAGCAGACGGCCGTTTTCGCCACTGACCACCTCCAGGTGGAGCTTATTCAGACCCTACAGTGGGTCCCTATACACATGTTCCCTATACTTATAACATTGGCTGTACAGGAAGTACTTGTTTTGAGGCTGAATTTCTTTGAACTTGGGGATGAAATTTTTTAGCATGATCCAAGGGCAGTCCTTCTGACCTGTTTGGAATTTCATAGATTTTCAGCAAAATGATAAGTCTAGGAAATGTGTACATTTATATGGAGACACTGACCCAGATTGAGTCCACCCCCTGCCTCCCCAGGACCAGGCCCCTCCCTGCGGTCAACACCCACGGGAGTTTATGGCCAGGCAGTCGGTCTCTGTTTCAGGTCCACCCTATACCAGTGTGAAGGGCCCTAGACGGAGGTTTCCGATGGTGGCATGGTAACTCGGACCTTCAGTATTATCCATCTTGACCACAATATGACGTACCATTCCTAATGCTCTCTTAGCTCAAGACCTACTGGTGTTACGCCCCTCCATTATATAATGGAAGTATGGAGCACCCACAATCTACAGTGTCAATGCTCTCTCCTATTTCTGGTTCTTGATTTTATGGGTCTGAGTTGAGTCATTGGATCAGGGACCACCCTGAGTCTATACCGCCGGGTAGGTGGTGGCATTGGAAAAAAGTCAGTTATCCAATTTTCAATCTCAATTTTTTTCAAGAAACAAAGCATGTAAATAAATAAAATCACCATACATGAGTAGTTCATATATCAGTCTTTAGTTACAGTGAAGAAAAAAATTAAACAAAGAAAAAAGTCATTTGATACAAATATTTTCTCCAATCCAGTCCTCCATAGGTTTACCTCCGGGCTGGACTTTTCTCTCTTTGTTTCTATTTGTTTCAAAAACAGCGTCTAAAAGTGAGACGGTTTGGACGCCTTTAAAAAAAAACGCGGGAAAAGTCACCCTGAGCCCTCTGTGCCAATGCATGTCGTTGAATTTTTCTGCAGGTGGCCTTAATAGTTTCAATTCAATTCCATTGTTGGACTGAAGTTCCCATGTATAATCATAAGGCCCATCTTAAGTGAAAGCCGCACTGCTAATTTGATAGAAACATATAAAGCTACCCTGTGACTTGATCTTGATCAATTTAATACTGTTCCATAGTATAATGTCCTCACCTATAAGGTACACCCCTGTAATGGTTCGAATCAATGTCTAGTTCGAAGTGAAGACCAGACAAGGGATCTCGGGTTAGTGCAACTGGCACATATTTATTACGGTATATGTTTTACATCTACCTCGAATTATACTGCTTAGCTGTAGTGTAAGCTCAGGTAAAAGTGGTCCGACTCCGTTGGCAGCTAGAGCCAGACTAACGCCTTCCCCGGCCCCAGGTAGGAGCTGGGACGAGGCGAACAGTGCTGCCACCACCCCGCAGAGACCAGGGGTCGAGGAGACCTCTAGTGACTACCGGTGATGGGCGCACCGCTCGAAACGCCCTCTCGAGGGAGACGCTCACACTATATCACGATCTACGAGCCCCTACACCACTATTAAACGTATTCCCATCACATTTTTTGATATAGAAAATGTAGACCCCTTTCTCCCGAACGGGGTCTACATTTTCTATATCAAAAAAGTGTAACACCTTACAAGAACAAATGAGAGAACTCTCGATAGTTCCTCAGCTTTTCGCCTACCCTTTCAAATGTTAATAAATTAGCCACTCTCTATATGACTATTGTGTTGGTTGATAATTATAGCACCATAGTAGTCTGGAGCAGGATCCTTTAGATCCACATGTAAACCAGAACGAGGCACTGGGGAGGTGATCTGGCATATCACCTGTCCAGTGGTAGAAATTCTCTATACCTGCAAACCGCCAATCAGAAAAGGAATTCCCGTCCAAAGTTTGCAGGTATGATACTCTCAAACCAGTGAACCATATCACTGCCCCCAAGTCTAAGGTTACATCTACCTCCTTTGTCAAGGATGATTAAGACTAGAAGGCAAAGAAGCGAGCGAGTTCTGCAATGCGTAGTATGCCCATGTTGGTGAACAGCTATATGAAGTTATCTAATTATTTTGGCTTGGACAGTGTTTTTTTGGTTATAACAGCAGTGCGTTTTCCAGCTATAACCGCATTCTGAGACCTTTTCTTTGTCTTCAAGAAGGTGCTGGTTTCAACCTGGAAATGTTAATAAATTAGAGAAGTATACAAAGTCAACCTCGCCATACATTTCCAGTTAAAACCATTCAGGGCTCTATGGGAATCGTTCCCGGCCGCTGTGGCAATAGATAGACTCGCTATCCACTACACCAAGCTGAACGGTACTAGAAACCAATGTACATGAAGTATTTGAAAAATCAGTCCGACATACCTGATGTTTGCACACCTCGTTAGCATAGAATCCAATGGTGGCAGGTGGAGTTATTAACAATAGGCCGGGGGCTGATGCACCATACACCCCCCCCCCCACATCCCAAAGCGAAGGGTATTTTTTCGATCCTTAGGGTCCCCTGAACAAGATTCAAGATGTTAACATTGATTATCTTGGGATGCACTACCGGTTTTGGCTCATTATCCATGTGCGGGTTCAGACCACTTTTGGGTCAATTTTGGTATCATGTTATTCAAGGGGTATGCTCAATCCCCAAGCTCTAAGACTATCTTACCTTGTCTGGATCTTGAAGCTATTGGTATGGTTGGAAAGGAGACATAATAAGCTTTTCATTAAGCCCTAATACATGTTTTTAAGTTCAGATTTGAGTGTACCAGACAGTTCCTTTTTTTTTACTGAAAATCTTAAATACGCTCCAGATACATGTATAAAACTTGCCCTTATCCCCATCTAAGCACAATATCCAACAGGTTTCATGTCATACCCTCCAATGGAACCCACCTAAGAGAGTGGTCCCCTTTTCCGGTGTGGCACCTGGCCAGCCCCAGTCAGGAGAAACAGCCATTTGCAGTGCAAGGCCTTCACAAGTACCCCATCAGCGCTTAGCAACTGTGACACCTAAGACCACTGTACCCAATCCATGATATGTGACAATGATGCCCCACACAGTAACTGAGCAGATATCCAGATGGAGCTGGTTCCTTGTTTGTCAACTAAACTGAATCTCTACTGAATACACTTTAATCCTGTAAAAAACAAAAAGAAGTTAAGTTTTATCTACCTTGCCCTAGAAAATACAGCTACAAATGTTTTGTTTGGCCTTCTCAATATAAATCAATGTATTTGGCACCTTCAAATGGCTAGAAGAAAATTTATTTAGCATGTTTTAAATTTACGAATTATTCTTATGCCCCATCTATGGCATGAGAAAAGGGATGATTGTATCGGGGGGGGATCATAAAATCAAATGGCAATTTATATTTCACCTATGGTATCATTTACCTGAAGTGTATCCTTTCAATACCCAACAGCTGGTTTCATGTTGTCATACTAGTAATTGTGCATGATCAAGTTGTCATATGAGAAATATCATATGACTAGTGGTATATAGTGTAAATCCAACAAGCTCTTATAAATAGTGTTATTTCCAGTTATCACTGGTTTATTCAGCTTTAGGCAACATGTAAGAAATATCAATCACACAGTAGTTAGTATGTAGGTAATTTGTACATACAGTAAATATACAGTAGTTTATAAAGTATAATGTTCTGTTCCACTCCACCTGTGAGGTAATAATAATACAATGTCCAGCATAGTTCTAGGTGGGTTCCCACACCTAGCTCCTGACCTGCTGCTTAGAGGAATAATGTAATAATGAATAACTTTACCCTCTGGTGGATGTCTTGAGGAAGATACCCTCTGGCCACTAATGATGGAAACCAATGCCTGTCTAGCATAGTTTCACCATAGTGCAGTGGTATAGCAGGTAGCAGGAGATAACTGGAGATGTTACCTCTAGAGTGGTTCTTGGTGTTCTGTGATAATGGACCTCCTACTGGAGGCCTTATATCCCTACTCTGGGGCTGATTGCCCCAGACAAAGTTAGGCCCAGCATCCAACTGTCATGTCTCCACTACAATAGAGTTACATGATTGTTAAGGGATGCATCCTTTGAACTGTGAAAGTAATTGGCTGGTATCACTGTCTGTGTGTGTCTTCCCCTATTGTGGTCTAGGCCTTATACAGCCATCCCACATCTCCAGTACAGACTGGCATTAGAGACACTATTGTTAGGCTGCTTAGTGGCAGATGGGCGTCTGCAGAGGGCAACCGCCTGTATGCGGGATGCAGACAGCACTGAGTGTGGGTCTTAAAGGTGTTTCATGTACATGTGACAATGGCTCCCCCCTCCGGGGAAAATTGCGAATCTCCGACTATTCGCCTTATGATAAAGAATTTTTGATTTTACCTTGACATACATACAATTGTGTGAGTGGATTTGAAGTAATAGGGAGTGCTTCAAATACAAATTTTGTGGTAGAGCTTTTTCAGTATGTACAACAGTTTTGTTTTTTGGGTACATTTCCTTAACTCTAGGCGTATAACCGTAATTTGTGCAACTTTCTGGTTTGGATGCTAAACAGACCTAAGTATACTTGACTTACAACATGGCTTTGAAGTTGCCTTGTTTCTACTGTGAATTGGTGTATCTGCCTACACATTTTCAAATTTGGGGTACAAAAAATACAAATTAGTGTATAACATACAATTTGGTGAATAATATACGAATTTTGCGTACAATTGGGTACAAGTGTACAATCTGGTGTGCAAACATACAATTTAGCGTTCAATTGGGTACAAACGTACAATTTAGTATGCAATCATACAATTTAGCGTGCAATTGGGTACAAACGTACAATCTAGTGTGCAAACATACAATTTAGCATGCAATTGGGTACAAACGTACAATCTAGTGTGCAACATACAATTTAGTGTGCAAATTGGGTACAAACGTACAATCTAGTGTGCATCATACAATTTAGTGTGCAAATTGGGTACAAACGTACAATTTGATGTGCAAACATACAATTTAGTGTGCAGTTGAGTACAAATGTACAATCTGGTGTGCAACATACAATTTTTTTGATTTTCCTTGAGACAAATTTTTCCGAGGGCCGGAAAAACAAAGTACTTTATGTACAATAGGCTCGTTTGTCTCTGAGTTACTCTGTAATTTGCTATATGGGTGTATTAATTGGCAATTTCGGCAGTGGGCCGCTGCTTTAATTGACTTTTCCCTAGCCATTTGAGTATGTGTCCCTGAAAGAGATTATTTGGTGAGTATCTTAAGTAAACATTTTTCATGTCGCAATTTTTTCTCAACAATTTTTTTTTTTTTTTTTCATTCATTTTTCCAACAATTTCTTGGATACCTAAGGTGTGTTACTTTAAGTAAACCTTGGTATAGTATACAAGTGCTAGTGGGTACAAAACTGTCTTAGTTATCTACCTGCATTCATGTATATTAATGTTAGATTTGAACAATTTACAATTTGCAATTTTGCAATTTGCGCGTGTATGCGCGCATTAATCATCGATTTTGTGAGAATACCATAGATTTTCATATTATACATCAACAAGTGGCTGTGTATATATTTTTTCTAAATCAATTTTTCAATACTTTGATAATTTCATTGACAGTGGAGGTGTGTGTCATGTGTGAGATGTGTCATCTCAGTATCTCCTGGTGGTGGACTGGGGGGCAGTCTAGGCTGTGGGCAGCCTAGGCTGTTTCCACAGTCACCGGGGAGGGCTGGTGGTTTAGAAAATTAGCAATAGTCTGCATCTTTGACCTTGCGGTCTCCTCCTGGTGTTCGTCAATAATTATATCTGTTGTATTTTCCAGTGCTGTCATGGTCACCGGGCTGGTGCCACAATCATTCTGGAGGAGCATGGAGTAGTACAGTCCTTTGTTTTTAAGGGCTGGTATGGTACTGAACCTAGTTCGCCAAGGTAGGTGTATCACCTGAGGGAGGTGATAAGCAAATTCTCCTCTCTGTGTTGTTATAACTGTTGGTCCATTCCAGGTAAATATAGCCTTAGGTAGTGGGAAGGTTTTAACCACTATATCCTTATAGGTTGGGGCAGCTGCTGATTTAATCTCATCAAATTCATGTGGTATTGGCCTCAAGGGTAGCGCGAAGTTTGAGTCTCCACCATATATTTTAAAATATATTGTGGGATTTGTGCGCTTGGCCACATTTTTCTTGCCACAGTGTGTCTGTGCAAATTTCTTAAAGTACTTCATTATTCTGTAGGCTGAGTAGATGGTCAGGGTGAATAATATAACAATTATCAGGGTGTGGGTTTCCTGAATTGTGAGGAAAGGGGTGTGGGTTTCCTCTGTAGGGGTTAATTTGGTAGGATTCTTATCTGGGAGCAATTTGTGTAGGGGCAGCTCGGTGACTAGTCTAAATGCTTTGGCTGTAGGCAGGTAGGCTACAGTTCCTCCTAGTCTGTACAGTTTGAGTAGTATGTATACTATAAAAATGTGAGCTGATATCCCTAGGATGAGTCCTAAGCTTTGGAAGATTGGATGCTCTGTAACTCGATGTAGGTGTGATTCTACGTAACGTGTTTCCATTGCCTTATCGAGGTTGGAGGCATCTTTTAATAATGTTTTGGCAAAGGGCTCTAGATTTAGTTGAGTAATATCATCCATGGTTGGATTTTCCTGTAGTTTCTCTAAGGTTCTAGAAAGGTTTACTACTGGGAAATTTGGAAGATTCTCTCTTTCATCTGGTTTGGTTTCAGAAATTTGGTTAAGTGCTGCCATGAATGGTAAATTAATTGTCTTGAGAATGTAATGAAATGATAAGGTTGAGTTACAGGGCAACCTTGTGTTTGGAAGAGAAAATTCTCCTACGCTGATTGTGCACCCACAGGGTACACCTATAATTGAGTAGGACTGGGCTTTTCGAGTCTCAGACGTTTTACCATGGCAGTTGATAAAGTAATGGGGTTCATTAGTAGTGACCAGATACTCATCTTCAGAAATGGAAATAGCATGGGTGGTAGGTGCTTGCAGTGGTGAAACTGTAAACTTGCAATGTTCCTTAATCTGTTGAGCCTGGTTAGTAAAAATGGCTACAGGGCATGTAGGCCTGTGTTTATAAATTCTACCATTTACATCTCTGCATACCTTTACTGTAGTACCTTCACATGCCTGCATATCTGCTGAGTCCAACTCGATGAATAATGATTCGTCGTAAGATACTGCTAGAAACTCAGTTGTGGTTTGCAATTTGGTGACTCCTCTGGTGGGGGTCTCCTGTGTGTCTATAGGCATGGGTGATGTAATCATTTGGTACAGTTTGAAGGTCGAGGTGGTAGATTGAATTATAATGTCCAGATGAATATATATATGGTGAGCTGAGTAAGTGTATGAGGTCAGCTTCTGTGAATAATAGAAATCTAAGTCATTAATTGCGACTTGAGCTCCAGGGTGTGTAATCCTAAGTTTGTTATTACTGTCAATTAAGTATCTAGCAAGGTCTGAGGGTGGTACTATATCAGGGGTCAGGATTCCTGATGATAGCATCCTCAGGGCTGCATTTGTTCTTTGCAGTGATTGAACTGTATTCATTCTTGCTGCTATGATGATTAATGCATCATTTAATACTTGCATTTTTTCCCTTTGAGTTTTCTCGTGCCTTGAATATGAGTCAAGTGACCTGGACATGTTAGAGGCCCATAGGTTGACGGTGTCACCTATGGTGTTGATTGTGCTGTCCAGTACCTTCTTATCTTGGATGTATGCTTTAACAAACTTATCTTGTCTGTCTGTGATCTTTTCAATGAGACTAGCTGCTTCCTGATCTTGTTTAGCAAATTTTCTTAATATTTCATCTATGTTCTTGAGCTGTCCCATTACTTGGTTTACATCTTCTACTGTGGCTAGACCTAGCACACCGCGAAACAGGGGTGCTAGAAAACCCAGTATGGCCTCTCTTTTGGCCTTGTCCAATGTGTTTATGGGGTTGGATAAGAACAATTTGATGGAGGCTAATGTTTCATTTATCTCCTTGTCTGCAATTTCCAGCAAGGTGTCAAGCTCTTTGGCTTGTTGGATTATTTGACCAGAGGTATGATCTTGTAGAGTAGGAGTGGTCAATTGGAGTATTCTATCCCTTATGGATCCTTGGGTAACGGGTGCCCGAGGTATCTTGTAGGGGATAGCTAACAACAGTGTTGTGGTTGTATGTCCATTGACCAATGGTTGAGGGCTAGGTTTGAATACTACTCCTATGTTTTGTCTCACCACAGGTGTATAACCTGCAGTAAGTGGTTCTATAATATATAATAACAGCATAGTTAGCAGTATGGGTGCAACTCTCAGTCTTCCCATGGTGCTTGTGTAAAGCAAGTTTGCTGTTTAAAGTCTTGTCAAATTTGTAGTAATTTGGTGCTGGTAAAGTCTAAGTGTATGGTGTAACACTTTAAAATGGAGTGGTTCAAACTGTACCTTTGCAAGATTGAGCTGTCTTGGCAATATGTCCGGTGAGTCTATAGAGATTGACCAATAGATGGTAAGGTCAGGTTGAAGGTGAAGTAGGTGTGTTCTTTATCCTAGTGCAGTCTCTCCTAATGGAGAAGTGGGCTGGCTAATTCCCAAGTGGGGTCCTGTAGACTTGTGTTCCAGACTGCAGCTGGATGAAGACTGATGGTGGGCTATGGTCCACAGTGCTTCTTATGTAGCCTACCCTACCCACATCCATTGTGGGCCTGGTATTGTTTCTCTGGAGTCCATGCATTGATCTCCAGTGTCTGCAACTGTGGGGGTCTATTGTGTAGTCTGTGTACTGGTAATTAGCTCCTCCTGTCATCCAGGACAGCCATTCATGACTGTCTAGACAGTTGTCTGAGGGTAGCTTATAAGGTCAATTGATCTCTATAGACTGCTATGTTGGCATAGCGCGCTCTTTCATGTGGGGATTAGGCTTTAGACACTCCATTGTGTCACCCTTACTCTTCTTAGACTTCATGTCTGCTTTACTTGGAGGGTCCCAGTCTTTGACCATTCAGAGGCAATAACCTACTGATATATTTACAAATTTGATTGGCTTTATATATATAAGTAATTCATTATCAGTCACACATGTCTATGTGTGGATGAAGAGAATTTGTAATACATTTTGAAAATCTTATGTTCTTTTAGTATCTCAATCTGTTTCTAATTTCTTGAAACTGCACCACACCTAGATGTTTTTCTTAGTATGTGGTGTGCAGGCCTAGGCTTGATAGGGCCTATGCCTGTGGTTTCTCTTGTAAGGGTGATATCATTTTTGTTCCTTACAATTTTGTTGTAGTATTTGGCTTCATGTGGAATAAGCCTGTGTGCAAATTCATTGTTCCTGACAGCCACAACCTTTTTCAGTCTGTCTATGTGCACTGGTCTGGCCACCAATAGATTGGTGTCCAAGTTTTTGAGTTTGGCACTTGTCAAACTAGGTCTATCTACTACAACATATGGTCCCATAAAGAGGGGTTGAAGCTTCTTACACTCTGTGTTGGTCGGGATTCTTGGTATGTTTAGGTACACCATGTCGGTGACCTTGATTTCCTGTGGTGTAAGTTTCTTATCATATCTATCCTTCCTTTCCTTTTGTAGCTTGGCGACCCTTTCTTTAGCTTTCCTCCTAGAGGTATCTTGATTTGTTATCATGTTAGCTACATGGTCTGCTACGGTGGATATATCTTCCTGTATTCCCAGCCCTAAGTCCATTGGGGTGGCTGGGTTTCTTCCATGGAGTAGGAAGAAAGGGGTGAATCCTGTGGTTTGGGATTCAGTGTTGTTTAATGCAAAGGTTATGGGTTCAATAAATGAATCCCAATTGTTTTGGTGCTTTGAGCAGAATGCTCTGAGTGCTGTGCCTATGCTAGCATTGAATCTCTCTACAAGCCCATTTGATTGTGGCCTGTATGGTGAGGAGAATTTATGTTTGATCTTGAGGTGTTTAGTTAACTTTGTGAACTTTGCACCTGTATAACATGTTCCATTGTCTGTTTGAAGAGTGGCTGGTGTTCCATGATGACAAATTATATTCTTGTAGAACTCTGCTGCTGTTGTTTCAGCTTTTAAGTCAGTAGTAGCCCAAGCTGTTGCATATCTGGTGGCATAATCTATGCAGACTTGTATATGTTTGTTTCCCCTGGCAGTTGTGGGAAGTGGTCCCACCGTGTCGAGGTTTAGGAACTTCATTGGTGAAGCCATGTACTCTCTCACTGTCATTGGTGTTTTGTGTGAGTGTACTTGCCTTTTTGATGTGAGGCATGTGTGGCAGGTGGAAACATATTTTGTTGTGTCTGCTAGCATAGACTTCCAATATACCCTAGGTCGGAGTGCTGACAGCATCCTACTTGAACCAAGATGGCCGCCAGTAGGTGAGTCATGGAAATACTGTAGTGTACTTGTTACCCATTGCTGTGGTATAACAATTTGAAGTGGTACAGTATTGGTTTTTCTCCAATTTATGGGGCATATATGGACTAATGTACCATTTACCAAGGTATATGTCTGGCCTTGGTTGATGATTCTATTTCCTTGTGCTTTTGGTGCAGGCAAGGTCCCATCCTCAAGATATTGTATGAGGGGCAATAGGTCCTTGTCCTTCCTTTGTTCCAAGCCAAGGTTTGTACCTGAGATGGATGTGTCGGGAATCTGATCCAGTAATTGATTTATATCTAGCACATGTTGTTTTATTCTGTCTCTTTCTTTTTCTTTTTCATCGACTATTGGCCTATCTTGTGCCTTTTGTTGGGGTGTGTCACTTTTGTTTTGGTGTGTAGGCTCCTTTGGAGGGCCTATTCTCGCCTTGGTGGGAGTGGCAACCTTTTTCTTTAAAGGCACAATTTGCTTTTTGTCATTCTTCTTTGTCTCAGAGTTCTTTGACTTAGTAGATGCAGTGTCTTTTGTGACATTTTTCCTGGCAGGTGGGGCTTTGGTAGGTTTGTTTCCTGTGACCTTTTTCTCATTTAGAATAGTTTGTGATTGTGTGGGGGATTTTGGTGTGCCCTCCTGAATCATTTCTCTAGTCTTTGAGCGTGTGGTCATAGGACACAAATGGTTTGATGTTTCCTCTCCCTGCATTGGTTCAAAGAATCTGACTGATTTGGAAGTTGCTTGAGTGATAGCATATAATGTGTCTTCTGAATCTTCATCATCTGAGTCAGGTGGGGTGAAGGGTGGCTCCTTAGGAGTTGCCTTCAGCATCTGATTGAGTGATGAGAATTCGATAGGCTCGAAGTCATTATCTGGAAAGAGTTGTGAGTATTCTCTCTCACAATGGCAGAACACATAGTGTGTAGATTGCTTCAAGATACCCCTAATGGGTGTCTCTGGCCTTTCAATGGTGTTGGGTGGATCATCCCTTTTGAATGGTACTTTCTTTGTTACTTTTGCAAACTTGGTTCTACTGGCTGCTCGAACTCTCCTTGGTGGGGGTGGAGGGTTAGTCATGGGTCCAGAATCTGGGTATTCTCTTCTAGACATAGCATCTGGTGGTGTGTTATCATCACCTTTCACGTGTTGGATGGTGAATGAAAATTGCTGTATGTCTAGAGCCCATCTGGCCCATCTATGTGTGAGTCCTGTATTGGTTAATAGTGGGATTAGGGCTGCATGGTCTGTGTATAATTGGATGTGTCTAGTTTCTAGATAGTGTCTGAAGTGTAATACTCCATACACTACTCCCAGTAGTTCTCTCTCTGTGGTATTGTAATTTCTCTCATGTTTGGAGAGGGTTCTACCTGCAAAGGCTACTGGTCTGAGCACTCCTTCATTATCTCTCTGTGAGAGTACAGCTCCTAAACTCACATTGGAAGCATCAGTTGCCAAACTGAACTCCTTCTCATAGTTTGGATATCTGAGAAGAGCATTGGTACAGAGGGCATGCTTTAATGTTTTGAAAGCATTATCTGCATCCTCTGTCCAGACAAATGCTTTGAGATGTGTCTGTAGATCATACAATGGTCTAGCAATTTGGGCATAACCTTTGATAAACTTTTTGAAGTATTGGCATAGGCCTGTGAAGGATCTGACATTTTTGACTGATTTTGGTGTTGGGAAGGTTTTGATTGATTCCACCTTTGTGGGAGATGGTTGCAGTCCCTTGGGTGTGACTCTCATTCCCAAAAAGTATATTCTGTCTATGAAGTATTCACATTTTGATTTCTTCAGTTTGAGTTTACCAACTCTTAAGCTGTTGAACACATCTTCCAGGTCATGGAAGTGTTGTTCGATTGATGGTGATAATACCAATATGTCATCTAGGTATGGTAGGGCACATTTGTATTTGAGTTTGTTCAGAATTAATGTGACTAGATGGCAGAATCCTGCAGGTGCGGTCGCTAAACCCATTGGCATCCTTTCGTAGACATATTTTTTGTCATTTGCTATGAATGCGGTTTTATGCTGGTCCTCCTGCCTTATAGGGATTTGAAAAAATCCCTGTTGGGCATCTAGCTTACTGAATACTCTTGGTCTGAGTGACCCTATCATGTCTAGAGTGTCATCGGCTCGGGGTGTAGATAAGGCTTGATTTATCGTGTTCTGGTTCAGTGACGAGCCTATGGCCTCCCGATGATTTTTGTACTAAAAAGGATCTGGAAGCCCAGGGGCCCTCAGCGCATTCTCTCAGAATGCCCTGTTGTACTAGCCTTTCACACTCTTCCCCTATTGCGGCCTGTTTTTCTGGTGTTTGTCTATATGGTAGGAAATGACATGGTACTGCCTCAGGTTTTACATGTATTGAGTGGGTATACAGGTGTGTAGCACCAATGTCTCCATCCTTTCCTACAAATATATCATCATACTTGGTCAGCAGTGATTCTAATCTATCATGCTGATCTTTGGATGTGAGCACAGCTTTTGGTGGAACATTCTCTTCCAATTCTGGCTCGAGGTCATGTGCCTCACTATGTATAGCAGCTATTTCAGAGAGTCTGATTGAGTTGGGTTTGGGGTCAGCATATGTGGACTCACAGTCTGAGTCTGTGTCACTGAATTGAGTTACATCCTCAGGCCGTATGGCTGAGATGGATTGATCAGTGTGTGGGGTAGTGTCTGACACCTGTTGAGGTTTTTCTAAATCAGATTCCTTGACTTCCTGAAATAGAGCTATGATGGCACCCTTTTTGATTTTATGTGGGCGCCTGCTGGTGTTGAGTAACACTAGGGGATGTTTGTTATTTTCCCTGGGGGTTACTGCTGTCCTTTGAACTAGATATGGGGCATTGTTATTTCTTTGGAGGTTATCTACTACTCCAGTTTTCCCTTGCAGTGATTGAGTAGAAGTGATTTTACCCAATACTGCAAGTTCAGAGAATGGAGGGATGGTAAAATCCCTCACTGCCCTAATGGGTTTGAGAATTTGTTCAGGATCAACATTAAATTCAATTTGAGATTTTGTAGTGCTTAAGAAATCTGTGCCGAGAACAACGGGCTGTGTGAGGTTGGGTATTACAGCAAATTGGTATTGGAATCTGACACCTTGGATTCTAAAGTTCAGCATAGCTGAATGTCTAACATGACACACCGATCCATCTGCCAAATGGATGTTGATTTTAGATTTCCTCAGTTGGATATGGAATCTCTTTTGGAGGTCCATGAGGAATGATTGTCTGACACAGGTGATAGTAGCACCTGTATCAACCAAACATTGTACATCTGAAACATCATATAGATTTGCATTGATACAGCCATTTTGAAGAAGTACAATAGAAAGCTTGGTACTCTCACCTGTATCCTTTGATGATGAATCTGGTGGGGTGATGTGTATCACTGATGGACGTCTCTGTCTGTTAGATGGTATATTGGCACTAGCAATTGTCTCTGGTTGGATCTTTGTTAATCTTGATTGATTGTTTGTATTTGGGGTGTCACAGCGCACTGGCCCATCGGCACTGTGACATCCTAGTTTTCCTGGTTCTGTGGGGCGGTTGAGATGCTTGCCACCAGGAGCTTGGAGATTTGATCCATCACGTGGGGTGGTATTTGGGGGTTACTGTGTTGGTTCCCCTGGTAACCTCTTGTGTCAGGTTTGTAATCCTCCTGACGTGAGTTGGAACCCTGGTTATATTGACCAGAGTTGCTGTATTGCCCAGAGTTATTTGAACCCTGGTTGCTGTAGGATCCAGAGTTGTTGGATCCCTGTTTGTTGTAGGCACCATTGTTGTTATTGTAGGATCCACTGTTGTAGTTTCTATGTGGACTATGGCTCCTACCGTTGGATCCTTGACTATAGGATCCAGTCTACTGTTGTGACCCCCCCGGTTGTTGCTGTTACCCCCTCTACCTCTACCTCTACTGGAGTGGTAGTTGGGGTCATAGTTATTTCCTCTATATCTACCGGTAGGGTCTTTGGATATAGCCTTAGCTTCCTGTTGCCTTACATGGGCACTGGACATTAGGTTAACATCTTCATCTGAACTAGTGGTGATTTCCTGGATCTTTTTCTTAGTAGGCTGTGGGTTAGACTCTGCATCCCTTGTTTTGCTAGATCTTTCTTGGGTCTCAACCTCTAAGGCTAGGTCTAGGGCTTGGTTAAAAGAGTCTATTTTCTTGTTTTCAAGAGCTACAGAGATCCAGGGCCTCATGCCTTGGATGAATGTTTTAAATAAGGTGTCGTCCTTTAGGCATTGGGCATTACACGCTTTTCTGAGATACATTGCATAATCAGATACAGGTTCATCTATCTCTTGTGCACGGAGTGCAGTCCTGGAGATAATATTGTCTTGAGTAGCAAAATACTCTTTTAGTTCATGTACTACATTGGACCATATCAACTTATCAGGTGTGGCACTTTCCTTGAAGGTTTCAAACCAAGCCAATGCTTGTCCTTCAAGGTACTTGGGTAAATATGTTACCATGGTGTCACTGTCTGTTAATTTGTACCTGTCCTTCAGATACTCTGGGAATTTGTGATCAATAAATAGTGCTGTTGACATGAGTGGTGATGGGTGAGAAAAAGTTTTGGGTTTGGTTACCTCGTGTTGCCTGATCTTCCTGTCGTCGTGTTGTTGTCTGTCTAGGATCCTGGTCATGTTGGACATCATGGAGATCATGACATCCTCCTTGGATCCAGAGGCAGATGGTGTGACAATAGGTGTTGTGGTGGGTGTGGGAGGCTGTGAGGTCTGAGTTGATACCAGCTTCATGAGATCTGATATCTGTTGTTGTGCCTGTTCTAGGGCCTTCCGATGGTCATCTAATTGTTGACTGAGGATCCTCTCCCTTTCCTTTGAGGCAAGGGCATGAGCATCATGTTGGGCTTTGTTTGCTTCTAGGGCAGTAACTGCATCTTGGATGGTCTTTTCGTAGGCCCTTATCCTTTCAGCTGCCTGATTGGGTTGAGGACCTTCTTCAGTGTCGGCCATGGTGGAAGGTGTGGGATCACTGGTGTGTTGTAGGTATCACTGACATGTTGGAGATTAAACTGAGAATGTCATTGGAGAGACCTCACTGATGTTTGGGAGACCTCACTGATGTGTGGGAGACCTCACTGACGTGTGGGAGACCTCACTGACGTGTGGGAGACCTCACTGACATTTTGGGAGACCTCACTGACGTTTGGGAGACCTCACTGACGTGTGGGAGACCTCACTGACGTGTGGGAGACCTCACTGACGTGTGGGAGACCTCACTGACGTGTGGGAGACCGCACTGACATTTGGGAGACCGCACTGACGTTTGGGAGACCTCACTGACGTGTGGGAGACCTCACTGACGTGTGGGAGACCTCACTGACGTGTGGGAGACCTCAATGACGTGTGGGAGATCTCACTGATCGTGTGGGAGATCTCATTGATGTGTGGGAGATCTCACTGATATGTGGGAGATCTCACTGATCGTGTGGGAGATCTCATTGATGTGTGGGAGATCTCACTGATATGTGGGAGATCTCACTGATCGTGTGGGAGATCTCATTGATGTGTGGGAGATCTCACTGATATGTGGGAGATCTTACTGTTGTGTGAGAGATCTCATTGATGTGTGGGAGATCTCATTGATGTGTGGGAGATCTCATTGATGTGTGGGAGATCTCACTGATGTGTGGGAGATCTCATTGATGTGTGGGAGATCTCATTGATGTGTGGGGGATCTCACTGATGTGTGGGAGATCTCATTGATGTGTGGGGGATCTCACTGATGTGTGGGAGATCTCATTGATGTGTGGGAGATCTCACTGATGTGTGGGAGATCTCATTGATATGTGGGAGATCTCACTGTCGTGTGGGAGATCTCATTGATGTGTGGGAGATCTCACTGATGTGTGGGAGATCTCATCAATGTGTGGGAGATCTCATTGATGTGTGGGAGATCTCATTAATGTGTGGGAGATCTCATTGATGTGTGGGAGATCTCATTAATGTGTGGGAGATCTCACTGATGTGTGGGAGATCTCATTGATGTGTGGGAGATCTCACTGGTATGTGGGAGATCTCCATGGTATGTGGGAGATCTCACTGATATGTGGGAGATTTCAATGTCGTGTGGGAGATCTCATTGATGTGTGGGAGATCTCACTGACGTGTAGGAGACCTCATTGACGTTTGGGAGACCTCACTGACATTTGGGAGACCTCACTGACGTGTGGGAGACCTCACTGACGTTTGGGAGACCTCACTGACATTTGGGAGACCTCACTGACGTGTGGGAGACCTCACTGACGTGTGGGAGACCTCACTGACGTGTGGGAGACCTCACTGACGTTTGGGAGACCTCACTGACATTTGGGAGACCTCACTGATATGTGGGAGACCTCACTGCCATGTGGGAGACCTCACTGACGTGTGGGAGACCTCACTGATGAATGGGAGACCTCCTGACGTGTGGGAGACCTCTCTGACGTGTGGGAGACCTCACTGACGTGTGGGAGACCTCACTGATGTGTGGGAGACCTCACTGACGTGTGGGAGACCTCACTGACGTGTGGGAGACCTCACTGACGTGTGGGAGACCTCTCTGACGTGTGGAAGACCTCACTGACGTGTGGGAGACCTCTCTGACGTGTGGGAGATCTCACTGGTATGTGGGAGATCTCATTGATGTGCGGGAGATCTCATTGATATGTGGGAGATCTCACTGGTATGTGGGAGATCTCACTGGTGACCTTTTTGAACATGGTGTCAAGGTCACTGGGTGGGTGGAGTGGGGTTTACTGTGTGTATGATTGTTTTTAGTAATGTTGCCAGCTTGACTTATAAGAGCCTGTGAGAATTGGGATCTTAGTAGGATGTTCTCCACCACTTTGTCATACTAGTAATTGGCATGATCAAGTTGTCATATGAGAAATATCATATGACTAGTGGTGTATGGAGTAATTACCTCAAGCTCTTATAAATAGTGTTATTTCCAGTTATCACTGGTTTATTCAGCTTTAGGCAACATGTAAGAAATATCAATCACACAGTAGTTAGTATGTAGGTAATTTGTACATACAGTAAATATACAGTAGTTTATAAAGTATAATGTTCTGTTCCACTCCACCTGTGAGGTAATAATAATACAATGTCCAGCATAGTTCTAGGTGGGTTCCCACACCTAGCTCCTGACCTGCTGCTTAGAGGAATAATGTAATAATGAATAACTTTACCCTCTGGTGGATGTCTTGAGGAAGATACCCTCTGGCCACTAATGATGGAAACCAATGCCTGTCTAGCATAGTTTCACCATAGTGCAGTGGTATAGCAGGTAGCAGGAGATAACTGGAGATGTTACCTCTAGAGTGGTTCTTGGTGTTCTGTGGAGGCCTTATATCCCTACTCTGGGGCTGATTGCCCCAGACAAAGTTAGGCCCAGCATCCAACTGTCATGTCTCCACTACAATAGAGTTACATGATTGTTAAGGGATGCATCCTTTGAACTGTGAAAGTAATTGGCTGGTATCACTGTCTGTGTGTGTCTTCCCCTATTGTGGTCTAGGCCTTATACAGCCATCCCACATCTCCAGTACAGACTGGCATTAGAGACACTATTGTTAGGCTGCTTAGTGGCAGATGGGCGTCTGCAGAGCGGCAACCGCCGGTATGCGGGATGCAGACAGCACTGAGTGTGGGTCTTAAAGGTGTTTCATGTACATGTGACAATGTCATACTCTCCAATGGAAACCCCTAAGAGAGTGGTCCCCTTTTCCCAGTCAGGATAAACAGCCATTTGCCATACAAGGCCTTCACAAGTACCCCATCAGGGCTTGGCAACTGTGACTGTGGTCCTGGACCCTTTCCCTTATGTTGATCCTCCCTCCCCATATATGGGTCCTTATGTGAATCTCCCTCAATGCATGGGTCCTTATGTGGGTCCTCCCTTCCCTATATATGGGTCTTTATGTGGATCCTCCCGTTCCAATATGTGTTCTTGGCCTTGTAATGACGGGAATAAAAGGGGTAGAGGCTGGGAACTGCTTTCCCCCGTGTTCCTGGACCCTTTCCCCATGTTCCTGGACCCTTTTCCCATGTTCCTGGACCTTTTCCCCATGTTCCTGGACCCTCTCCCTCTGTCCCTATGGTCCTGGACCCTTTTCTCATGTGGGGGCTGCCATTCATAGTTTGTGGGTCATGTAGAATGCTAGAAAAAAAAAAGATGCAACATAGGGAGTGAGGATCAACATAGGTACCCACATAAATTTGCACATAGGTGACTAAGTATAACAAATTTAGATATGAAGATAAGAAGAAAAGATGCTTCAAGGTTTTTTACTTTCATTTTCATTTTATCTGATGAAACAAGGGAAGAGATTGTTGAATGTAATGAGAAATTGTATTTTCTGGCAGCAAAAGGACCCATGGCACTGGATAACGCCTAAAAATGGCACTTAAAATTGTTGTTATACCTAGGTTTCAATAAGATATATCGGGAGGTTCCCATAGTAACCATCCTGAAGTTTTGGAAACAATACTATTATTAGAAGTATGTGAACAGTTGGTCCAATATGGCAGGGCAATGTGTTAGCATTTTTACTCAAATTTTGGGGGCAAAAAATATCAAAACAATATTTCCTGTTAGCAGCAGGAAATTAAAGGGGGATAAATACTCATCCTATTTGCCTTTGATATACCTGAGAAAAGCACTTAAAAGGGAGGCGAAATTCCCATTGTAGAGGTCAGCAGTATAAGGACCCATTTTCACCTTTCACCCCGTAATTATGTATAGTTATAACTGGAATAATGCTTCTATATCATGGGAAAATGGTCGGAAGGGGCAACCCCGCCTTCCAGGTGAGTCATATGTGAGGGGCAAGGTAGCAAAAGGACCCATCCTCCCCCAGTCTCCAGAGAGATAGAGAGAGGGAGAGAGAGAGAGGGAGGGAGAGGGAGGGAGAGGGAGAGAGAGAGAGGGTGAGAGAAAGAGGGGGGGGGGACAGAGAGACAGAGGCAAACAGACAGGAAAGGCAGAAATGATCAGTGAGCTATTATATAAAGCCAAGGAAAAGCAGGGTGACTCTCTTATTAGTAGGGAAATTAGCTGCCTCAAGTTTCTTTATACTCAAAGTGACATGGTATTAAAGAACAACTTGACTCTCTTTACTCCTCTCAAATAAGTCACAATATACGAGAGATGTGTCATCTATGGCCTCGCATTGGCCTGTATGGGCCTATGCGTAGCCATTGGCGCCCCCTCTACCGGGAAAGCACTGAAGTACACTTACATAACTTTCCCGCTAAACCCCATTTCAAATCCATTCTTCCATTGTCCGAATGACCCACCAGTCCAACTTTTCCCACCCACCCACACCATAACCACAATCTATCAAGGTATATTGTGTCATGTATAATACATTTGTACTATAGACCAGGGTTATATATCCCATTTCTTATTATCACCTTTTATCAAGTTTTATGCCATAGAAGTTATGTCAATTTTATCACTGGTAGTAAGCAATAGGTCTGACCATACAGGACAGTCCATCTAATCAAATGGGTGTTATCCATGGTTGTGATATTCATATAATTGCATCACATATTTACCTTATGTAAAAGTTGTATATATTACATCTCATATTTAACAATTCATAAAATTTATAATATTACACACACTGCTTCCTGACCCACATAAGGCGTTGAAAGACTCCCCCCAGAGCTGCAGCTTGCAAATGCAAAAACAGTAGTCACAGACAGTTATGTGGCCTACCAAGGTGAGCTAGCCCCACTATCAAACTTCTATGAGTGCAAAATTGAGACAGAAGGCTTAATTTTCAATAGTGTGGAGCAAGGCTTTGCCTATGCTAAAGCTAAATTTGCAGGAAAGCACATAAAAGCTCAAAAAATCATGGACTGTGATACGCCTCTAGATGCAAAGAGACTTGCAAAATTCGAATGTGAAGGGTGGCGCAACATAGATGAAGATGAACTCCAGGCTCTGAACATTTTAAAATATGAGCAGGACAAAAATCTTCTTAAAATACTACTAGGAACGGGCCATAGGAAACTACTAGAGTGTGTGTCATCTCCTCATTGGGGGACCAATACATCAATAAACTCGAAATTATTAAAGGATGGTTCATACACTGGTAAGAACAAAGGAGGTGTAATCCTTATGGAGGTTAGACGAATCCTACGTGAGAGACATCCGGACTTAGCCAGAGAAGTTATGGAGCAAACCAACCCAAATGCCACAGATGTTCAACAGGCACCTACTGCTCCAATAACTACTGCTCCTACCCCCCCAATCTCCACCTCAGCGACAGCCCCGATCCCTCCAGGCCAAATGCTACTGGTGGCTGCTCATACCGCAACCATTGCCCAACCTACGACTGCCCATACTACAGCTGCCCAGACAACAGTGATCACCTCTTCACCAGTCACCACCACAACACCTGTGACCATACCAGCAACCACCAAACAGACTATAACTATGGATGAACTACAGGCTGCCCATGGTTCTCCTCCACCAAAAACTACCACTACGATGACTTATTCAACCAATGCTCAAAATCCCATCATGCCGACTAGCAGAAGATCAAGTGCCAGACAACAAGATAAATCGAAGAAGCACCTAGATAAAAAGAAAATTGAGAAAAGTCAGGGATCAAACAAGCTACAAAGAATGCTCACTGCTTTCAGCCCTAATAAAAAATGATATTAATAATTTCAAATAGACATGACATACCAATTGTTCCCAAAAGCATTATGCTGATACAGGACTTAGTGTATGTATCTCTATTTGATCTATGAAGTTTCTTTCAAACAGTAGTGTAGAAGGAAATGTGTTATATTTCAATGAACTGATATCGAGCTTTGTTAACGCCCTACCAATATGATATTCTAAACCATCTCTTCATATCACTGGGCGCGCTTGGTTTTGATTGAAAATATACAGCGTCCAAAAATAACTGCTCCCTATGCTTTGTCAACAGCGACTCTGGGTCATCGGACGCGCCTGGTTTAACATTGAAATGATTGACCTACTGACCCCATGTAAAGGTGTAGAATAGAATACACTTAGCAGTAACATACCAAGCCACTTACTTTACACATATGATTATAATTCAATATTATCTATCAATCTTACATTATCATAACCAATAAAGCAATGCACTTAAGTAATTGTACATACTTTTATCTAACTGGTCCCACGCTCTAGACCCCCTTCCAATGACAGTCAAACAGCCTAGACATATTTCTACTGTGATCATTTCTCATACCTATCATTCATGTCGTTCATATCAAGTATATTGTACGGTGAGTCTCTATCAAAATGGTAGTACTAGATGATATTAAGACACAAAAGGGTCTTAAGGTTTTTTGCACAAATACTCGTTCTATATACGGCAAAAGGACAGATATTTTTAGACTATTTAGTTTTTCAGATATTACTGGTATTGTTGAATCATGGTTAAAACCCTCTGTATTGGATGCTGAACTACACATCCCTGGGTATCAATATGTAAGACTAGATAGGTATCCAAGTAGAGACAAAAATGCAGGTGGACTTATGCTCTATCTAAAAGATCATTATATCGCTGTTCCTGATCTTACGTGCTCTTTTATAGAAAATGACTTTGAAATATTGTGTGTTGATGTTCAAATAAATGTTATAAAATATAAGATCTTTGTATGCTACCGACCACCTGATAGTAAGGATAAAGGTGCAATATATAATAAATTAACCACTCTCTTGAAAAATGTAACAAAAAATAGAAAACTTATAATATTGGGAGACTTCAATGTCAATTTATTGTGTAAAAAGGATGTTGAAGACGCTAATGTGAACGAATTCTGTACCGGTAATAAACTGTTTCAAATTATCAAAGATATCACTAGGCCTGTGTCAGGAACCATATTGGATCATATCTATACAAATGTACATAATATTGCCTACTCCGGCCTGGTCGATGTACACATATCGGACCACACCCCCATATTTATGACTCTAAAATGTGAAAAAGCCAAATTAAAGAAGAAGATTGTATATGCTAGGTCCTATAGAAGATACGACTTCCTAGATTTTAAAAATATGCTCACACAACATGATTGGACTGATATAGTAGCTCTAAATGATGTCAATGATATGTGGGAAAAAATCATAAATGTAATTTTGACAAAATTAAACAATACATGCCCTATAAAGAAGATGAACATACCAGAGTACACACCACTGTGGCTAACACAACCGATACTAGAACTAATGAGGGTACGAGACAAACTCTATAGAAAGGCCAGGTTCACTAAATCAGATGGTGACTGGGCTGCTGCTAAGCACTATAAGCTTATAGTAAAACGAGAACTTTTTCTTAGCCAGAAGCATGAAATCGAAATATTATTAAATTTTAGGAAAACAGACCCTGCTAAATTTTGGGATGCTATACACAAACT
Organism: Acholoe squamosa; assembly: GCA_949317995.1. Lineage (NCBI taxonomy): Eukaryota > Metazoa > Annelida > Polychaeta > Phyllodocida > Polynoidae > Acholoe > Acholoe squamosa. The sequence goes on from OX439042.1 coordinate 16,546,710, forward strand.
TTTGCCACATAAAACCAGTAGTACCCTTATTAAACTTAGGAATCGAACTACTAATTTAATTGTCCCTCCTGATGCATGTGCTGAGTATATAAACAGTTTCTTTGTAAATATTGGTGAAGACTTAGCAAAAGCACTACCACCTGGAGAAGGAGCACAAGCTGCCAATGTACCATATGGGAATCCAATCTTGAATACAAATCTAATGTATGATATCTCTTACATTGATATGATCAAGATGATAAAAGGAATTAATATCAAGAAACCCTCTGCTATAAAGAATTGTAAATCATATATAATCAAAGATGCCTTCTTCGCCATTATGGATATAATATTGGTATTATATAATCAGTGCCTATGTACTTTGGTATTCCCAACTGTATGGAAAGCTGGAACTGTTATCCCTCTTCATAAAAAAGCAAACTCGCTTGATGTTAATGACCTAAGACCTATAAGCCTATTACAAATACCAGGAAAAATCCTGGAAAAGATTGTGTGTAATAGACTCCAGACCTATATGAAAAATTGTGATCTGCTCTGCCCATCACAGCATGGATACAGAACTGGACATTCTACTCAGTCAGCCATAACGGAACATCTGTCCACTATTATTAATAACATTATATTAAATAAACCTTCATATTGTCTATATTTAGACTATAAAAAAGCTTTTGACACTGTCTCACATTCGAAATTATTAGGGAAAATATCAGCTTTAGGTCTTGACTTTGCCACTTGCAAATTTTTTGAAAATTATCTTAATAATAGAACACAAAATACTATTGCAAACGATATATTGTCCACCTCAAAGAATTTGAAATATGGAGTACCACAGGGATCAGTCTTAGGTCCTGTGCTGTTTTCAATCTATATTAACTCCCTACCCACTGTAGGACCTTTTGAAACCACTCTACAGGTACGCAGACGATGCAGTTATAACTGTAAATACCTCGCTGGAAATGGAAAATGCCATAAAAGCAGTGTATAATTGGTGCCTACACAATTCACTCACTGTTAATGAGAAGAAAACTAAATGGATGTTATATAATGGTACAAAAAACAAAAATAGTATATTTATGTTAAACAATTCTGTACTAGAGAGAGTGTATAACTTCACATACTTAGGCATAGAACTTGACCCAGAACTAAAATTTATAAATCATAGGGCAAAATGTACACAGAACATAAGGCATAAAATTTTTCAACTTGCTAGAATCAGAAAATTTGTTGATAACTCCACTGCTCTGGATATTTTCAAAAGTATGATACTACCAACTTTTGATTATTGTGACTTTGTATGGGATAGGGATTATAGAGGAGAAACAAAAGAATTACAATTGCTACAAAATTGGGCCTTAAGGGTTGTTTATAAAGTTAAATTGGAAGAAAATCCAACCATGACAACAGAGCAAATTAAAAACGCAAGTAAATGTATGGAACTTGCTGACAGAAGAGATCAACATCTTTTATTCTATGCTTTTATCCTATCAAAATGTGAAAATCTTGTCGACAATAGAAATATACCCACTCGTTTTCATCAAGGAAAAAGATTGTCACTACCACACTGTCTTAAACCTATTGTTATTAGAAGTGCTTTATATAGAGCTTGCGCCAGGTGGAATCAGCTAAAAGCAAAATATACAACCATTGAGACCCTATCTGAGTTCAAAAACTCTATTAAGAAAGACTACCCAGACTGTTTCATGTAATACTTTATGTGATTGTGTTATATTATTCCTCATCCTCATCTCATCTCATCATTAATTGATCGCTATTGTTTTGAAATATTTGATACGGTATTAATGACATACTGTTAATGCATATTGCAGTTATAGGGCCATTACTAATTAATTTTATATATTCAGGTCTGTCAAAATCGGAGTTTGATATGAAGGGGGCTTGGTATAACTACCACAATGCGTGGGCACCAGGTTTCAATTGCACTTACTTTGTAAATGTAATTATTCCCAATAAACAACTTTAAAAACATTCTCCCAAACTACCCTCTGTGACTCTTGCTTTCTATAATATTGGGGTGTGGTAATGGTACTATATAGGTTTGATTAACGTTGGCGGGGGTACTACAATTTCATGAGGAACGCCCTAATTAATTCTAATTAAGTTTGATTGGTAAGTTCCGGTATTGTTTATATTTCAAAGTTCAACAAGGGAAATATGGGTAGCCAATATACATACATGGGAGCATATCAAATATGCAATACTCTAGTAGAACGTACACTTTGGCAAACTTCTTTATGCAACGATTTTTTAGGTGGACGTTGCTCAATATATACATGGATAATTTACATGAATGCCACCCTTCCACACACCTCTGAATTTAACGGGTATTTATGCCTAGTAGTTGGACCCTTAGGAACACCTCAAGCGCATAGAAAAATATAACAACCAGCTGGATTGGTCAAGACAGAATATCTAAATAGGTATACATGTATACAGAACAATCTCAATGAAAATATATTGGTTTCTATTATGGTTTCTCATTTATCAAAACCTGCGTTCTTCTCATTCTTTGGTAGGAGTAGAATATGAGTTGTTACCTTATCTAGACCATCACATGATTTACCCTGAAAAACATGTAAATAGCCCCCCACCTCCATCACACCTATGGGTAAAGCTAATGAATGCTGTAAAGGTGTTATGGCGATATCAGCTCCCCTCCCACCCTACCAGTACTCTAATAGTGCAGGGTGCATTAAGGTCCCTTTTCCCAGTGCATGTCACCTATGGTGGCCATAGCTTTTCACACCTTCCCATGTGACACTCACACCATCCAATGCCACCCTCACTCCATCCCATGCTGCCCTCACACCCTCCAATGTTGCAGTAACACCTTAGGGAGTGGTCATTATTTATCAACAGGCGGGGGTGGTGGGTTTGAGGCGGGGGCTTAAAATTTTCAGACCCCTCCCGAGGGGGGGATAAAAAACATTTGACCCCTCTTGAGGGGGGGCTAAAAAAACTCACCCTCTTTTTAGCAAAAAAAGCCCGTGTGCTACTATAGATCAAAGAGGGGCGCGAAAACTCTCCTCGCCTCCGGCACAGGGGGGGCGCAAAAAAATTTGACTGCCGTCGAGGGGGGGCGTAAAGATTTTTCACATGTCCGTGTGAAAACCCACCACCCCCTGTTGATAAATAATGACAACTCCCTTAGCAAGGCTTTCCCCACAACTTAGGCCTATTCAATGTACATGTAGGTTGGCTTTTACAAAAGTTGGGGAGGCTATGTCTTACAGCATATATGTCAAAAGATTCGGGTGCACCTTATACAAGGGTTTTTCAAAATATCAATCCAGAAGCAGTAGGAGTGCCTTATATGCAAAACACCCTGAGTTAGGGGTGCACCTTATACGTGAGCTGCGCCTTATATATGTGGGAGATTATAGTAATTACGTATCATTATTTAGGGAATATCTGAATTCCAAACTTAGAAGTGAATCTCCTTACCAAGGCATGACATGAGCGCTTTATATGATTGGGACTCTCACTGTATTCAGTGTTAAAAAATAGATGGCCTAGATAAAAATCACTATGGTTTTCAGCTTTCCTTGTAGGAAAACGCTTGAAAAAGACAAGCAGATATCATTTTCAATAATCTTGGTGGCCAAAAGAGATCACAAAGCATTTTTTCTGTAATTCCAATTAACATTTTCTTATTCTATGTACCGGGTAATTAGTTCAGGGTGTCAGGAGCAGTGAACCATTATCAAATCACCTTATCATCTTATATCTGACACAAGGGTCTTCTGTCAAGAAGGAGAGAATGGTAAACATTCTCCAATCTGTTGTGGACCATCAGAATAGATGACAGCAGTGGCTTTCTAGAAGTATACAGAGAAAAGGTTAGCATGGGTATGACACAAACAGGACTGATGCAAGTCCCTTGAGCTGAGAGGTGTCAGCAAAGTTCTAGGTGGTTAAAAGGTCACCTACTATAATCACAGCAACTACTGATCAGAACCTCCAATTTCTAACCCTTAGTTTCACTTTTGAAATCAATGCTGTTGCAATTGATATCCATCACATTTACTAAATCAATGTTAAAAAATGAGATCAGAATGAAATTGAAACACTAGAAAAATCTCAAAAAGTATGTGCAGATTTTGAAAAAGACAGCTGCAAGTGCCTCAATCACTACAGATAGTCAGGAATAGGTCGCATGGTATAGCTGGCTAAGACATCCCATATTTCCCTTTGTATAAGCCTGTACGGGCTTGTTAACATACTAAGTGGCAAATTTACCAGGGTTATAAATAAGGCAGGCTTATACACAGGGCAGGCTTACATTTCTCTACATGAAATAATGAGGGAGTGGCAAACCGTTTGCTCAAGACTTATCTATGGTTTGTGCATCATTCTTTAGACATTTTCTATAATCCTTCATCTTTCTTTGCAACAAATATAGGGGTAGGGGAAATTGATATAGCTGAAAAAAATATATAAATACCATATGTTAAAGTATGGTAATGGTCCAAAATGCTTTATAATTGAGCACAGAGGCCATACATGGGGAAATATAGTACCCAATCAAACTGCATCAGTATAGTGGCCCATGCTAGCATCCCCTATGGAGGAGCCTTCAAAATAGGTACTATTACAGATGTCAATCAACCAATCACAGGGTATTCACATTTCAATTTTTCAAAAGATTGGAACCATTTTGAAATAGGTTTTGCATTTATCCGAAATGAAAGCTGGCCAAGGCTGATAGCTTTTACGACATTTTCAACGGCCACCTCATTTTTAACACATAATTGGAATGGTTTAAATTCAGGTAGAATACACTTTAAGCTGGCGCACATCTTGCTGCATGTTAGGGTAGCTAAAGGGGACCGCAGACATGCCTGACTGGGTCACCCGATCGTGATGTCAGGGACACCTGCGGGAGACGTCCGATCCAGTTGGTCAATATCAAACATGTTTGACGTGACCGATTGGATCGGATTGGTACTCCCTAATAACCGATCAAGTCTGGCCCGTCTGCGGCCGCCTTAAAGGGTTCACTTCAGCACCTGCTAAAGTGCATTAGTCCCTCAAATTCTCCTAATATGACAGGAATGAAGAGACCTGATGTACATAGACTTTGTTGAACATGGTTAAATGTATAAGGTAATGCTATGGGAATCATTTTCTTTCAATCAGTTCTAAGGGGGGGATCATTTTTTTTTCAACCAATTCCTAAGGTGGGGGTCACTTTTTTTCAACCTTTTCCCAAGGGGGGAGTAATTTTTTTTGACATATTCATTCTGCCAGATTGGCACCCCCCACCCCCAGCCATAAATAATGAACGCTCCCTAACCAAAAGAAAATGATAAATGTTATCTCCCTACATGGGATTGGCCACGAGCTGAAGCAAATGCTGATGTTAATACACGAATATTTATGCAACTACAGATAATGGATACTCTGAGGCTGATAGGAGGGTTACCCTTTCTGCTCACCTCTGTCCTCAGGTTTAGTACTGTAGGTTTGGGGTGGTGCGTGACCTGGTGCCAGGTCACCTGTAGCACCTTTTCCTGATGGAGGAAGGTGTGCCACTCCTGCCCATACCTACCCCTAAGTACATATGTCTAAATCAGTGCTGCAATCATGCACAATAACGACTCTATGTTTAATATAGGGTTGATGCACTTCAAAATGGCCCGCATTATGCATTAATGCACCATAATAGTAGATAAACTGCCAATGCTGCATTGGTGGGCGCATTTTGCCAACCAAGGGATCTCTCTTCCTTCCTCATAGTCCCAGGCTATGAACCAATGCAGGAAGAAAGGGTGAGCTTTCAGAGAAGTTGTTGCCTCTTTTCTCAGGTCCTATTAATGAAACTAGAATATACTGTCAGAATCCTAGCATATAAGCTGTACCTTTTGATAAGTGTCTTGTGAATTTGTTGTAAGTACGATTTTTTTGCATATGCTGGAATTACGACTGAAGTTTCAAATTTCAAGGTGATAGAACACACATAGCACCACTTCATGTATGGTATGGAAAGTAGCCCTTTTCTTGCCACATTAATCTATATAGATGTAGGACCCCCCTTCCATCTCTAACAAGAGGTGTCCTATCAACCAGGCCATGCGCATCGGACCGGGCACGCCTGCCGCACACAGCCACCCCTCCAGTACCTTAGGGAGTGGTCATTATTTATCAACAGGTGGGTGGTGGTGGGTTTGAGGGGGGGGCATAAAATTTTCAGACCCCTCCCGAGGGGGGGCTAAAAAATGTTGACCCCTCTTGAGGGGGGGCTAAACAAATTCACCCTCTTTTTAGCAAAAATGCCAGCGCGCTACTATAGGTCAAAGAGGGGCGTGAAAACTCTCCGCGCCTCCGGCACGGGGGGCGCAAAAAATTTTGACTGCCGTCAAGGGAGGCGTATGTGTCTGCACGAAAACCCACCACCCCCCCTGTTGGTAAATAATGACCACTCCCTTACCCACCCTGTACCTTCCACCACCAGTACGTATCGCCATTTTCTACCTCTCTCTACACCTTGAGGCCACACCCTTTGGATCCAACACAATCTTTAAGACAGATAGGAGATCCTAAAGGGCCATGATCTGGAGGTGTGCCTTGCTGTTGACACTATGTGCCTTCAGGTAAGTTTTAGTTTATGTTCTTTGATGTATTTCATTGATACTTTTCTGTGATTTAAGATCTTGGTTGGACTTCATTCACTTGTTTACAACTACAAAGTTACAGCTTGTGCCCCCCTATTTGGCAAATCGTGACTGCGACTTATGGAATTGAATGTGAAATGTTCTTCCAAATGATTTGTCTAGCTACTGAATTTATTCCATGTACGTTGTGAACATAAAATATATTCCTCTCTTGAATGTGCCCACATCCAATCTCTGCTGATAGATAACAGTAACCTTATTCTTTTATGATAACTCTTTGTGTATATATGTACACAAACACCATAGAAACTAGATATGCTGGTCTTTCTACTTTTGTAGTTACCACTATCATCCACTATTTGTTGTTTTTGTTATAATTAGAATGATTTGAACCTAAGGCCTATCTTTTTTATCGCATTCGTCTGAAAAGGGCGAGTGTGGAACACTCGACCAGTGAAGAGGGTTGACCGGAGCATAGAATGAAAAGTTGTCCATGGAACCAGGAAGCTTTGGTTGGGCTACGCATTTAGTGCAGACTGTCCCTTCCAGTACATTATGGCTTCCAATGTATGTATACCACCACCTCTGCAATAAGTAGCGGTTATTGTACGAGGACAGTGTAATAAGCGATATATAACACAGGGGGGCTTATAGTATGTAGCTTGATGTGTGTGATCGTTGTAAGGCCACACCCAATAACACCAGCATTCCGGCCCATGTGATGCCCACTATGACAGGGGAATGCTGTGCTTTTCCCTTTGGCTATTTCTTTTTTCATCTTTTTTTTTCTTTGCAATACAATATACCTAGATATTTGATGCTCATACATAATCATATATCTATACACGTCAGATTATAAAAAATATTCTGATCCCCTAAGAATTAATGCAATGACCTATAATACTAATAGAAAAGAGGCCACACCTTAATTGGAAATTGTAAGGGAAATTGGATGAGCATATTTATGGGGTCAATTAAAACCAAATCATAAATGGGTCAATCCTTCTTGCAGTTGTAGATCTAGGATTCGAAAACGGAGGGGCACGCTCCTTTTCCCTCTATCGGCTTAATTTGCCACTGAGCATTGCTAACTCTTTCATCACATTCTCTCCTTCTTGCATTGTATCAAGTCACATCTGGGCGATTATTGAGATACCAAATGGTATTCTCCATTGTGCAGCTCCTATCCATGTTGGAATCAGTGGAATACTGCATGACATCCCACACCCCCGTGAGATAACCCTCCCCTGTATCTCACGACCAGTAAGGGGCCGTCCATAAATTACATCACACCTTTTTGGCCATTTTCAACACCTACCCCCCATACCCCTGTCACACTTAGTCACACATCAGCCAACGCCCCCTCGAAAATTACGTCACACTTGGCTAGACCCGCCCCCCCCCCTTTCAGCCACATATATGTAACTCCTGCCGAATGGAATCAGCCCTGGGCCCCATAAGTAGGTCACACACGGCTATTGGCCACTAGCTGGTCTGGAGCTGGTCCTGCGACCCACACTGATAAGGTGGCACCAGCATGTCCCTGGAAGTGGGTGTTAACCTGGGACAAGGTACCCATCATGGTATGTCTTATCAGTGGGTTTTAGCTCAACCAGCGAAATTCAAGATGGTTGCTCCACTAGGCCCCCATACTGAGTCCTATAGTCTGATGCCCTATATATGAGATGCTGTCGGCAATGATACTGGAATAAAAGAGATTTGGGATTAATAGTGAACCAAATAATCATACTCCAAGCTCTAATAGAACTAGAAACAATTAAAGGGCTAAGGATAGTGTTCCTACACCATCCATCAGTGACTGACAGCCGTCAGTTGGCTAGGTCAATTCTCCAAGCATGCACCCTTTTGCGGCACAACCTGAAATTGTAGCCCACAACTTGCCTCTGAAATCTATAGAACGACAGGGACACCACCTAGTGGAAAGCCCGAGAACTAATCGATGGCTGGTCCCATCTGACAGGATGTCTCACTTTGCCTTTCAGCCATACTATCAACTCAGCTCAGCTTCCAATGATAAAATCTTATATTTTGGGATTTTTGGGGTAAAATAGAATCTTACCTGACTATAGGCGGGGGTTAGGAGTACAGCCCCCAAATTTTGCCACTACCATTACAGTGCTGGCCTTCTATAGTTCCCTTCTAGCTAACATATCTATCTTGTTTCATATGAAGACTTTAAAATAGGTCTTAAAACTAACTTTTGAAAATGTGATGTCACCCAATCCTTGGCCCCCCTACACCCCCCCCCTGTCACACTTTGTCACAATCGGAAAATACCCCCCCCCTGCTCCTGTGTGACATAATTTATGGAGGACCCCTAACAAACCCCAAATCATCATAAAAGGTGTAAATAATATTCTTTTTAAACCATTTTTTTAACATTTCTTACTCAGATGACATGGTATTAATACAAAATATCACTCATGTTGGGTCTGACTGTCACTGAGGGGTATCTTCAGTCAGACCCAACACACGCGTCCCTTTGTCTATATACTTTATGTTGCAGTGAGCACAGTCCTTATCATAGGAAAAAAAGCCACAAATCAGAGGTCGTTTGGGAAAATTGGACGAGCATGATATTCAGGGGCCCAGTGAGTACGTGCCCCTCTAGACAACCCCCCCCCCCTGAAATGAACAGTGAAATGTGGCACAGGACATTGTGGGTTCCCAACCCCCTTTACCGAATTTTCCTGGTTGTTCCCTCTAGACTAGCCCTTTGATTTCTGGACCAGTCCCCCTGATTATCATATGGGTCAATTAGGGCCATATATTACAAATGGGTCAATCCATGGTAAGTCTTTCCTTATAACAATCATATGTTCTTGACACAGTTACAAGGTTTCCCGTCAAATATAGGTAATTATTTGGGTCCCATGTGGAATCCTTTATGGTGAATTCCCTTCATGCCTATTTCCATCTGGTACAGTGAGCAATAACTGTTGGCCACCACCCTCCACTCCAAACACGCAACCTAAGGGAGTGGTGATTATTTATCAACAGGGGGGATGGTGGGCTTGAGGGGGGCGTAAAAATTTCAGACCCCTCCCGAGGGGGGGCTAACAAAATTTTTACCCCTCTTGAGGGAAAAAGCCCACGCCCTACTATAGCTCAAAGAGGGGCGTAAAAATTCTCCGTGCCTCCGGTTTGGGGGGGCACAAAAACTTTTGACTGTTGCCAAGGGGGGGGGGCGTAAAAAGATTTCGCGCATCTGCGCGGAAACCCACCACCCGCCCCCTGTTGATAAATAATGACCACTCCCTAAGGAGCCATGACATGTAACTTGGGCTTCACCTTCAAAGAGAAGGGTGTAACGCTAAGACAAGAGTAGGGTGTAGCCTATAATAAAGTAGTACAGTAAAACTTCGTTATAAGGAGGACCTTGGGAAAAGTGAATTTGCTCCTTATCAGCAAGGTCCTATTGGTGGGATTGTGGGTAAGGCTTGACCTATATCTGACAAGATTTTTATTCCTACGCCACAGTGCTGGGGGAATGGTGAAAGTAGTCCCGGCCAGCTGTCCCAGTACCCCATCACGTCAGAGAAGGATTCGCCTAAGAATACAAGCTGAGGTTAGATTGGGTGCGACTAAAGAAGCCCTGGTGCCCCTCCAGTCCGTCCACCACCTCCTAATAATGTTCAAAGGATGTGAGTGCAACTGAAGAAGCCCTGGTGCCGCTCCAGTCCGTCCACCACCATCTATTGATGTTCATAGCATGTGAGTGTGACTGAAGCAGCCCTGGTGCCTCCCCAGCCCGCCCTCCACCATCTCTTGATGTTCATAGGATGTGAGTGCAACCAAAGGAGCCCCTATTGCTTCCTTAGTCCTCCTACCATAAGTCAAAATTAGCTACTTATATCCGAGGTTATGGAGTATTTTCCTCCCTTTAAATGGATTTTCTTCCCATAGGAATGTATGAAAATGAATCTGGAAAAATTGCTTCTTATAAGCAAGGTCTCCTTATATCCGACCTCCTTATAAAGAAGTTTTACTGTAACACGGGTAGGGACAGACCCCTACCTCCGCCGGATTCTATCTCTGTTGATTTGCTCGAAATCATGAGGATAAATCTTGAAATTGGGAGGTTTGTCCGAAATAAAATGAAAAAAGAGGAAGTGATCCATGAGCCCTTTATCCCTAAGACTTATGGCAAAAATGGTGCTTGTTTATTTTAGCTGCTGTAATGGGAGACATTTGGTGCAAGGCCGAATTAACTCTTTTTATGAGAAAAAGAAGAAAGGTGGTATCATGTGGAACTGGATGAAACATTTCTGTAGAAATGGAGGGAAAAAACTATCAATCTTTCCAGAGTATTAGGAAATAGATGAATATTATGGCTGACTTGTGATTCATAGTCTAAACGTAATCCCCTTTCTATATAATCAAGACACAATCTTCCTTCAATGGTCCTACCAGGAAGCTTAGCATCCATGTGAGCAATTCATATCCCTCTCTCTCTACATGTTACTACACTGTAAAAACAGTGTTTAACTTTAAACATTAAAAATGCTAAACAATGTTTTGGGGCTACACATCTATGAGGTCTAAACGGATTTCAGGTGTGCTAAACATATGATTTTTAAACACCTAAACATCAAAGATGTTGATGTGTTTTGGTGTATAACATTTAAACACCCATGATTATGAGTGTTTAGTCTTTACACACCGGTGATTATGAGTGTTTGGTTTTTAAACACCCATGATCATGAGTGTTTAGGCTTAAAACACTCAATTCTTGTGTGTTTTACTTTTAAACACATGTTTTCTAAATAAGTGAGCTAAACATGTTTACATGTTTAATCACTAATCACATGTGTTAGGCATTAAACAATTGTAATTTATCCCACCAGGTGGCATTATGGTCCATGGCAGTATTTTCTCCACACAACTGGAAGTTGATCCATCTTCAAACGTGTTGAATTAACATCCAAACCTATCATTTGTGATAATAAGACACACAGACATGTAGTATACCCCTGCATTGAAAGAATCTTTTTGTAATTTACTAGTGATAATTGATGTGCACAAGAGAAGAAGTTTGCTAGGTCACTCATTGTGTGGAATATAGAATTAGATAAAGCAGAGGAGTCAAGAAGTTTAGATACTATAGGAGGGGACACTGGGAGTATAGTCTATGGGCAGAGTGTGACAGGCCACCCCTCTCTACCCCCCATGAAACTAGGTGCCCTTGTGTCTTCATTGTTGATTTCTATAGAGGATTAGGTGGCTTATGGAGCTGTGGTCTTCCTTTATCTGGGTGATACTAAAGGGGAAGAAGGAACCACCTAGACCAGAAAATCGTGCTGAATCCATATTTTGTGATTATGATTCTCAGAAATTGACTAAAAGTACCCAAAAATGAGGTTTGATGAGGAAAATATTTTAAAGATGTACTAAAAATGATATTCAAAATGATAGGAAGTCTTTACAGACACAACATGTAACCCAGAGTTAGTACCTCAAGGCACATATCCAAATTTCTGCATATCTCCCAATCTGACAAGTATTCTATCTGTACATTACTCTGCCTATCTCACATACTGCCTGTCCCTTAGTCTACCTATCACTCATACTGCCTATCTCTTGAATCCAAAGCATCTTAAATTAAGTAAATCTCCCAAAAGGCCTAAATACTAAAGCTTACTACTCACTTTACCTAATCTTCTCTGGTCCTAGTTTCCCATAGTTTACCTATCCTCAATCTGCCTATCATTCATTTTACTTATCCCTCATGGTGACTATTCCTCAGACTATTATGTTTAAACTGTATTTTTCATCCCTTTATTTAGGCCCTAATGGTTAAAAGTACATTGCTTATCATATTGACCATTTTGATCCTACCTATCCTTAACGATGCCTATCCTAAAGCCTACCTATCCTTCATTACACCTATCCTCCAACTCTGCATATCCCTCATATCACTTGCACATCTGTCCCTAGCACCCATGTTTTCTTTTTTTACATTTGTTCATCTTACAAGATACTCTCTGTGCCTATCCCTCAAACTGGATATTGTTCCTACCACCTATCCCCCTTGCTACCAATCCCTTTGAATGCCTATCCCTCATGCTCTCCATATGGCTTTCTCACCATCTCAGCTCAGTCAGTCTAACCCACTATCTCTATACATATCTCAGTTTGTGTTCAATTTCTTCCACCTGTCTCCAAGTCTATGCCTTGTGAAATATACCTATCCCCCATTATGCCTATCCTCCATTCATATCATTATATAGGTTAACTGAACCCAGCAAATTGTCGTGACTCCTCGTCAACCTGTGTGAAGTGGCTCACACATGTCGCTAGATGGAACACGACATCGCTATAGCACAAGATCACCAGGAATAGCAATGGTGGTGATCACATGGCCTCACCTCAGATGGCGAGGATGGTGATCACTCAGACTCACCAGGGATGGCGACGCGGGTGATCACTCACCTCGCTAGATGAAACACGCACCTCGTCATAGCACATGTTCACCAGGGATGGCGAGGATCATGATCACTCATCCTCACCAGGGATGGCGACATGAGTGATCACTCACTTCGCTAGATGAGACGCACAGCACGTCATAATACACATTCACCACGGATGGCAAGGATTGTGATCAGTCACCTCGCTAGATAAAATGCGTACCTCGTGATAGCACAGGTTCACCACAGAGGGTGAGGATCTTGATCACCCACACTCACCAGGGATGGGGACATGAGTGATCACTCACCTCGCTAGATGAAACGCGCACCACATCATAGCGCAGGTTCACCATGGATGGCGAGAGTGGTGATCACTCAGACTCACCAGTGATGGCGACGCTGGTGATCACTCACCTTGTTAGATGAAAAGCTCTTGATCATTGACATTGGTAATCATGCAGCCTCACATCTGCCAGATCAAAGTATGTTTTGACAGAGAAGGTATTGCCATATGTATCCTCCCTCTAATCACAGACAAGGTGTTCATGTTGATATTTCCCTATGTATTTTTCCTGTAACCAGAGAAAAGGTGTTTATGGATAGTTGCTTTCATTTTAGAGATACCTCTATCTAAATTCAATTGATATTCTCTCTATATAATCTTGTTTGATTCAACTCTGAAGTATTACATGGAAATCAGTGTGAAACAAAGCACATTTGATACATATGGGACTTATACTTCATGGCCACACTTCCTAGATAGGCTACATGTTGAACAGTGGTGCTGTCTCAACAACTTTGGCAATGGTGGTGATAAGTTGCCACTGTGAGTGAGAGTGAGTGACAGATGATGCAATCCTCAGAGAGCATTGACTTGGAGTGACACAAATTCACGTATTGAGTGAGACCAATGTTGGCAATTGTGGTGATAAGTCACCATTTTGAGAGAAGATTAACTAGGAGTGATACACACTCACGCAGTGAGTGTGAGCCATGTGGCAATGCAGGTGAAAAGTTGCCATTCTGACTGAGAGTTGACAGGCAGTGGCACATACTCACGCAGTGAGTTAGATCCATGTTGGCGATGGTGGTGATAAGTCACCATGCTTTGTGAGGGATGACAAGGGGTGGCACATACTTACGCAGTGAGTGAGATCATGTTGGCGACTGTTGTGATAAATCGCCATGCCATGTGAGACTGACACACAGTGGCGAAAGATGACGCAGTGAGTTATCACTCAGAAAGGAGTCACCATTGATGACCAATCATGGCGACAGATAACGACAATTTGCTGGGAAAGATGTGCAGTATGAATGATGGGTAGATGTATGAATAAGGTTGACTGTAAGCAGTATGTTAGGTGATAGGTTGACTAAGAAATAGTCATCTTAATGAAAGTTGGTTGTGACATAGGTAGGTTAAGAGAGTTGAGATGGGTAAGAGAGCTATATAGAGAGCATGGGGGATAGGTAAGGATGGGTAGCAAGGGGGATAGGTAGTACGAGCAATTAGCAATTTGAGAAATAGGCATAGAGTACCTTGTAAGATGAGCAAATGTAAAAAAAAAACTAAAAAAACAAAACATGGGTACTAGGGACAGATATGCAAGTCAGATATGAGGGATATGCAGAGTTGGGGGATAGGCACAATGAGGGATAGGTAGGCTTCATGATGGGCATTATTAGGGATAGGTAAAATTGAAATAGTAGACATGATAATAAATGTACTGTTAACCAATAAAGGCTGATATGGCAGAAAGAAAACAGTGCAGATTAGGCATGATGGTCTGAGGGATAGTCACCATGAGGGATAGGTAAAATGAATGATAGGCAGATTGAGGATTGGTAGACTAAAGGAAAGAAGGAACAAATAAGATAAGGTAAGGTGGGGGGTAAGCATTATAAGTTAAGCCTTTTAAGAGATAACAAGATTTAACTGTAGATGTTTTGGATTGAAGAGATAGGCGGGATGAGTGATAAGTATATAATTGATATACTGTATGTGGGATAGGCTGAATAATGCACAGGCACAGTACTTGTCTGACTGAGAAATATGCAGACATTTTGGTATGTGAATTAAGGTATTAAAATTTGATTTATATGTTCTATATTTAAGGTTTTCAATCATTTTTAATATCATTTTTGTACATTTTCAAAATATTTCCCTCATCAAACCTCAATATTTGGTACTTTTAGTCAAATTCTGAGAATAAAGACCATCATTTGTGGATTAAACAGGATTGTTTTGGTTTAGATGGTCCATTCATTTCATTTGGTATCCCTTTCATGAAGATACAAGATAGCTCCATAAACCCCCTTATCCTACAAAGGGCCCAATAATGAACACACAATGTCACCTAGTTTCATGGGGAGGGGGGTAGAGGGGGTTGGCCTTCACTATAGAACTGTATGGAGTAACCTGTCTATAGATACTGTACAATCCTTGGAGGAGTCTTGGACATGATACTGTACTCTTTCAGAGGTACTTTCCCTGCCTCTCCCCTCTTCTAAGAGGTAATATAGTGAGATGTATATTTCCCAAGGAGTGCAATCACTGTTTGTAAACCCACTCAGAAACATTATCAAATTATGTGCATATAAATATGATGTTACAGCAGGAAACACCAGAAGACATTCATAGAACTAAACATTTTCCAAGTTTAACACAATGAGAGTGTTTAAACACTTGCTAAATAATCTAAATATATTGGTATCTAAACACTTTTTCTCTAAACATGTTAAGGAATTAAACATATTTAAATGGAAAAAGGTGTCTCAAAATGTGGGACAAGATAGTTTTTAGCTGCAAAACATTGGGTGTTTACAATCTAAACACTGTTTTACAGTCTAGTAGAAGGTATATGTATAGTGGCTTAAACAAAGAAGCAGATATTCCAAAATTATTCCACAGCAAACGAAATATTCAATACCTAGTACAGTGTAATTATCATTAGGCCTAAGACCAAGAAGAAGGTACAAGTGAATGTATCATACCGGGATTTCACAGGGCCCAATGGATTATATTTACAACAATGCGAATTTCTCCTTCATCTCTCTCTCTCTCTCTCTCTCTCTCTCTCTCTCTCTCTCTCTCTCTCTCTCTCTCCCTCCCTCCCTTCATTATTTGATCATATTATCATACCAATGTCCTTTCTCTAATTGCAGCAGTGTGATGTGCATGGCGTATACTCGGATTGAGTATCGATATGGGGGTGGTCCCGGTCAACGGCCGTGCACTCCACAATGTTACAAAATGATCCAAGAATGGTTCGAGCTGCAGCAGGACTGTGTCCTACCCTATGGTGAGGGATATGGTGGGGGATGGAAAGGCGGTAATGACGGTGAGACTGGTGTTAGCGACTATTGGGATGGTACCGGTGGGTACTACACCACTTACCCGACTTACCCACCTTACCCACCTTACCCGACCACCCCCTCACATGATCAGGACCTCTACATCGACTTCTACAACAGCTATGGACAAATAGAATCATGTATGTTCTTCTAAAATATTGCTTTCGGTGTTGTTTTTGCTTTTATATAGCCTAAGGTATCAATTTCGTTTGCTACACGTTCTAAAGCATCGTGTGTAATTTATATGTTATGAATGAGTTTTGCTTGTAAAATAATTTGAAGGGCTCGTTCACATTTACATTTACATTGCAGGGGCGTAGGAAAAGGGGGGCCAGGGGAGCCTGGGCCCCCCCCCCCAATCATGAAGGAGGTGGGGCCTGAGTATGTCTGGGCCCCCCAATATTTTCCAAGAACTCATAAACACAATGGAAAAGAAGCTAAAACTCTACATCTCAAATTAGATTATTATGGTGATGTCATAGGGAAAATGGGGGTCTGAGCCTAAAGTCAGATCCAAAATTTACCAAAAGTTACTCTTCTATATGAATTCTATATACACATTATATAGACGCCATCACGCATCAGCCGACAATTCAAGGTGGTCGCGACGGTGCCCTCGCCGGGCCCCCCCCCCCAATGAAGATTTGCTTCCTACGCCTCTGCATTGACATTGACATTGCATTCCTATCTCTTTATCAAATACATGTACATCAAGTAGCAGTATATCATTAGGAAGTCTGGTGGCGATCAAACGTTAAACTTGGTTATTAACCCTTTATGTCGCATGGTTCATTAATATAGTTATGACAAGGTCTGCAGTGATGCTTTATGACGACTAATGGGAATTGTAAGAGCTTCTCTCGATGAACTTAAAACTCTCTCCACCCTACTGGCAACTATAGTTTGCCAAAAAAGGATTGGGTACAGGGAACCCGGGGGTGAGAGAGTTAATTCGCACTTGACTATATATTGTTAAAAGTTGATAGTTGTTAGACTGTGTGTACTATTCTATAGCCCTCTGTATATGATCATTCTTTTTTTCAGTGAAAGTCTCAGGGCCATGTTTCGCCTACCAACTGTGTCAGAAATGTGGTGAAAACGGTCAGTGTGTGGTGGAGGATTACTACTACAGTGAGCCAGAATGCAAGTAAGTGTGTGATATGATAGCTTTAGCACTGCCGCAGTCAGGTTTGGAATCAGCATTAGTCTGATAACATTAATGATATAACAAACAACATAGTTCGCTTTCAGCATCTTATATACAGCAATCCAAACTGGCATAGACATTGACCGCAAGGGGCAAATTGGCGAGGGGGAGGGGGAGGGGGAGGGGGTCAAAAATGGTCAAATTTTGCATGGAGCCATTTATAGATGGTCCCAAGGGGTAGTCATAAACCAGAGATCTACGTAGTGGACTCGCATCAATAGTGGACCCAGAAGGGTAAATTCAGGTAAAGTGGGACACCAGGTAAAGTGGGACAACTAAGGTTATGACCTTAAAAACCAAATTTTTCTCTCTGCTAGGAGTAATATTTTCTTATCTTAAAGAAATATATGTTTTATCCCTCTGTTCTGCATGTTTTGTCCTCTAATTTAAGAGTAATTATGTTTTCAAAATGTTATCATTATCGTGATACCTGCACTTTCTTTGAAAACATCTGCCGATACATAAAAAATAGTCAAATAAATTGCTAGTGATGGCATTTAGGGTAATATAGTACCATTGCAAACTTTATGCATTTGTTGGATGCATATATTAGTTCTCTAAATCCTGCTATATTTTCAGCAGTCAGTTTTTAGGATTAATCACTGTGAGACCTAAGGTGAAAGTGTCCCACTTAACCTGAAGGTGTTTGGTTAAGTGGGACGGTCAGATCCAAGTTAAGTGGGACACTGCATTGCACCAATACCCACTGGGTACTAATGCCTAATACTTCATTATTTTCACTAATCTTGGGAAAACAACAACAACAATAATCAATATGCATTGAAAATACCAATTTCTGTCAAGAAAATCCTGAATCTGCATGCTTTATACATATCTATACATAGGTATTCAATGGTTCATCAGGTTGCGCTTGCTTGACCACAGAGTTATATGGTAATTATTAGGCAAATGTACTGATTGCCAACATAGATCAAATAGTTATAAGACATTCTGCTCACTTGATAACTTGTACTTAAACATAATGACAATATATGAATATCAAGCTCTACTTTATTCAGATAACTTACAGCTATTAGTATCATTTCAACTTAAGAAAATTTTAAATGATTAGTCATTTTTTTAAGTTTCATAACTAATAGCATTTCAGAACTATCAAGAATGTAACTGATTCTCTTTCACACTAAATCTTCACTTTAGAACCGACTTGTACATACAGATGGCTTTATCAATGCAAATAGAGTCATTTGATACAAAAAAAAATCCAAAATATATAAGAAATTTCCATCCATGAAATTAAAAATACCATCATGCATGTAGTTTCATGTTGCATGCATTGTGGCCTACCACACAGCCTCAATGCACCATGTTTTGGTCTCGGGGCAGTTGGAGGAGGGGGGGGGTTACCACTGGTTCTCAGAAAGTAGGTGGGCTGCTAGGACTCAGTGTATTTTAGACAATTAAGTTGTAATGGGAGCACTAGCCATATCCATCTCATTTAGAACATCAGTGTCACAGCAATACCCACTATGCATGTAATTAGATGTCCACTTTCTAAGACATTGCCAGTGTGTGGGCATGGGAGCAGCAATTGGGAATGGGTTCAGGAAGCATAGATATAGGCCTAAATTCAAATAGAAAGTATTATGCCACTTGTTTTCAGTAATATGGAGGGGTCACCAGCAACTTTTTAAAGAAGAAAATTATTCCCACTGCCTGCCATTCCCAAGCATACCATGTCAGTTGTTCACACCATGTCAGTTGTGCACCAAATCCTACCTGCCCCCCCCCCCCAACACTACATTTTGGCCCACTATATTCCAGATGATCTATCCATTCTATCTGGTCCTATGAATATCCTATTATGGATTTTATTGTTTCTTTTAATTCACTACTTCAATACTTCAAAATAAGTTCTTTCTATTTGAAATGTAATAATTATGACATGGATCCTGATTTGTTGCAGTGGAGTGAATGAGTCCCATAAGTTGTCCCACTTTACTTGTACCAAGTGTCCCACTTTACCAAACACACAATGAAACTTGGAGACTTCATTTTGAGGATGCGCATCCTTGAACAAGCTCCACCCCTTGGATATGTTGAGATATTTCTTGGTTTATTATTTTTGTCAATGTAGAGGAGGCAATTCTGAACAAATTTGATGAATTTAATTTTCAAAAACGATCATCCTACATTCCTTGAATGGTACTCAAAGTCTGGCTAGGTATTAAGCGTCCCACTTTGCCTAAATCAACCCTATATATAATGTCCCCCACATATTGTAAATATAGATGCTGAACTTTGGATCCGGTTTGATTTAGTGATGTCTGATAATACATTCGGTGATCATTCTCTGATTGAATATGAATTTATTGCTATTTCAATTCCTCCCTATTTCCCTCAGATATGACCATATTTCTTGATATTCTCCATAATGATCCGCAAACTCTGTCATACAACCCCCCCCCCCCATAACCCTCACATAGGAATATAATTCTCAACTGCCTATGTAATAATACACAAATTCATTTTCATTTGCCCATATTAGGTGTAAGGAGGGTTATGAAGGAGAGTATTGTGACGAGGGTGTATCTGCAGGAAATAACACAGTTATAGTGGCTGTCACAGTCATTGCTGGTGTCCTGGCCTTCTTCATCATTGTTGCCATCATTGTACACATCTGCTTGAAGCACAAGGGATCCCAGAAGCCAAACCACGTCCACGTCAGCCCTGGTCATCACTGTGGTCCACCAGTCAACCACTGCGGTCCTGTAGTTGTAAGTTGGATCTATTGTATTGGAATTTCATTGTTATACTTATATTCCACACTCGAAAAATAACCATCAACTCGTTGAGAAAAAGCCTTCTGACTTCAGGAAGTTAATTTAAAACGGTTCTAATTTACGTGCACTGTTTTGAATTATCCTCTTGGTTGCTGAACACACCCCTTGTGCTTTATAATCTAAGCCATCAAACGGCCAATGATACTGGTATTCATGATAGGGGATGTGAGATATTCTCTGTATATATTATATGAATCCCTTTCAGACAGTGGGCAATTGTTTCAAATTAGAGCTTAATTTCAATTGTCAGAGAAGCTATCAACAAGTACAGAACCTATATAGATGTACACTGCCTTACTTTGTGACATAAGGGTATCCCACATGCCCAAATACATGTACAGCAAATGCATTAATACACCTGTGTATTTCAGAAACATTGATGTCCAATCATAATTTGAGTGATATGTAATTAATATTATCTAGCTAAAAGATAGAGGGCATTTTCTCTAAGTTTCCTAGGGGAATGGTAAGAAAGTTATATAAGTTATATAACACCAATATGACCAATAAGTCAAATTCTTACCATTGACACGAAAATAACCTTTTTTTCACATTACCATAGGCACCGTGCTCTGCTGGTCATCCCTCCATGAAGGGTGGCTGTAACGCTCCCCTGAGGATCCATGCCGCCACCGCGATGCCCAACATGGGGCACCAGCACCACTTCCCCGCTGTCATAGGAGGACCTGGACCGTGCTGTCACGCACCCAGGTCTAGCGTTAAGATCACTGAGATCGTGGAGGATCCACCCTACAGCTCCAGTGGTGCTGTCGTCCCTGCGGGGTAGGTATAGACTGAGATACTAAGTGTGAAAATAAACGAAATTAATATCCATTATAAAGTATTGATAAATGTTCTCTTCACAATCTCGTTGGAAATGAAAAGACAAATAAAGCCAAATAAAGAAAATCTTGAACTCAATTCAACTTGAGATATTGAGGATTTTCTCCATGTTACAAACCCTTCAAATACAAATTTTAAGTTACAGAAAGACGTCTGGCTTGTCAGTGAATCTGATTTCCACATTCTATTTTGATTAAGTCAGATCTATTGGGGAGATTTATTGGGGAGGATATATGATACCTGGTATATTAAATTCAGAATTCGGGAGTCCATGAAAAACAAGTATCAAGGCCCTCTTCCATAAAACTTCTTTTTCAGTGAAGAAGTTATTGCTATTCCAACCTTCAATTATATACAATTTATAAGTTATAATGTCAAATTGTTTGTGTCGTCAATAACATTTATAATTAAATTGGTGTTTTCAGTGGTGGCCTGTTTGTTAATGGAACTCCTCACCAGCACCAGGCAACACACACTGTCTACACCACCATCGGGGCTGCTCCAGCAGGTCATGGCACCACTTTCTCCATTTGATGAGACTTCCATGGATGTAACAGTCTTTCAACAGAATTATCCAATATAAAGCTATAAGACTTCCATAGATGTATTAATAACAGAATCATCCAATGTAAAACTGCATATACAATGTATACCCCTCGACCTGGCTTATTGGAAGAACATAGATTGTTGGCCGAAGAAGGAGTCTTTTTTCATCTAAATGAAGATATTATTTAATGCATCAGAAGTGGAATGATGAAACACCAGCAACTGATAATTTAGGATTGTGTTCCATTAGTGTATCCTATTTTATATACACCATTTTGTATATATTGATATGGGAAATTCCACATGAAAATAATAAGTATCTTGTTAAGGCAGGAAGGAATTTTGATTTCTAGCATTGAACTTATATTTTACTCTGCGCACTCAACCACTGATAATCTTCTTTTTTTTTATAATGGAGATTAATAAATCCTTTTTCGTATACAAAGTCATTGTTTGGTTGTTCAACTGAAATAGTCAAAATTCGGGTTTACTATAACAAAGGCACATGTCGACCTAATTACAACAGGTTGACATGTGCCTTTGTTATGTACCTTTGTTATTATTGCCATTTCAATCTGAGAATCAAAAGCACCGCACCGCAGTGGTGAATTACAATGAGTAGCAAAATATGTTTATACGGACTATATGATTTACCATAGTTTGTAATCAGGTTTAGTACCATAATTTGTGAATCATCTGGTATAAATAACCCCGGTAATAGAAAAGGAATCAATTATTGAGTTTGTGTAAGACGTGCAACTCTTCCTTGCCAATGATTTTAATAAAAGAAATTATTGCTGATAACAACCTTAACACCTTTTATGATACAAGCTAATATAAGGAGATACTTACTTAATAACTTTTATATGTATACTAGCCTCCATGAATAAACTCTGTTGAAGAATGATACGCGAGTGGATTTATTCATACATCAACGACCTTAACCTGTGAATGATTATGATTTTTTATCGATTTTTTTGGCATTCCCTTCCATCCCGGTGTCAAAGTGGCATAGTCCGATGTTTGGGGCCAAAAGATCAATCTTCTCCAAAATGAACCAGGATGTTCACATAGATCATACTTCCTATGGTGACTACTTTATTGGCTCTCCTTCCCCATAATTAGGCTCATATTTGAAAGAATTGTCAGATTTATACCCTATTTCCTAGTTTTGGAGTGCACGCCAAAACTCCATCCATTGGATACACTGTAAAATGCCTATGACAAGGTCCATAGGACTGCCTTTCCAAATATGTATGGGCTTAAGATAACAATAAATAGTCCATAAATGTCTAAATATGGTGTTAGTACATTATATAGAAAACATTTGAACAGAATTTGAAAAATCAAAAAAATCGGACTATGCCACTTTAATTTATGACCTGTATATGTTATAGCTCTGTTTATGCATGCTTCATAGTCATGTCAGAGAGGGAAAAATGGTTTCTCCAAAATAAGATTTTAGTGGCCTCAGGGTAATATCATTCACCAGAGGGTAATATTACACATTTATCAGGGCAATATCACTCCCAATATAATGCATGTCCCCCTGTAAAATTAACATTTCAAATAGGCATTGCTAGAGGCATATTTCTAATAACAAATTGTGTTTATCTACATATTGTTGTTAAATCCTTACTATATAAAGGTTTGATCTTAGGTGACATTGATTTTCTATTGATAAATGTATCTAAAATACTGAAAATTAGTCAAAAAAATGGAAAACGGGGTAACATCGTAAACTCTGAGGCACCTTGAGGAGCCTAAACTCGGAACTAAGACCAAATTTCAAAGTTTTATCGTTATTGGGCCTTAAAGCCTGGTTTATTTCTTTCCTGCGATCATTAGCTTCCTCTCTGTAGTGACACAAAGAAAATGCACGACATTACCCCCATGCACGGAAATGCCCCATTTTACCCTAAATCTAAAGACGTTTATGCATTATAAAACCAAAAGGATTGCAGTAATAACTTGTTCAATCATGAATTATAAAGAAAGACATTTTATTTGAGGAGTTTATCTTTTTCTTTGATTTATACAATGCAAGTAGGGTGGCAACTGGGTGTGCCACCTACACCAATAAAACCTAGGACCCCCCCCCCCCCAGGGTGGACCCCCCGCCCTATTAGTTTTATTCTCGTGTAGTGGACAGCGTAAACATCACTTTAAATAGGTGAAAACAGGAACACTTTTGCTCGGATGTGAGCAAAGAGGCATAATCTAGTATAAGAGATCTCACTCCGCCGTATTGGGTGACGAGAGATTGAGCTCCTGAGCCGCGTTAATCATAGGAGATGGAGCCAGCTTGCACCAGGGTGTAAACGCGAGGGCTCCCATAGAGCGCAATGTTAAACATCGCAACTTGATCGGCAATTTTGAAATGGAAATCTTTGGAATTAAAAATTAATTCTGGTATCTGTAGATAGCTATTGACATGAACTAAATCAGTATCGAGATCATTTAAAAGAAAAATGAGATGTGCAGCGATCAGCATTCCCGAAACGAAGGACACCTTTGACAATTTGACCCCCTCTGTGCTAGGCCTTTCCTCTCACGAAGCACAGAGTGCTCAGATTCGTAACTTCACTTTCCACTGTCAGTGTGGTTAAATTGAGCCAATAAATAAAAATCTAAGTACATACAATTTATATTTAGGTCATTCTCTGTCATATACTATGATATGGAAGTTGTGGAAGGAATACAAATAATTATTTTGATAGGGTGAACGTGGGTCGTTTTCGCATGTTTTGGTAGAAAATGCCCAAAATTCACAAGTTTTGTGGCCTATCCAAGCTTCCCCCGATAAGACGGTTTACAGAAATTATATTAAATCCTAAGAATAAGCATCTTTGAGTCCTGCCCTTTCACCCAGTGGTCAAATTATTCCAATATTCCAAGGATTAGTATATTTAAATAACTTTTCAAAATGTGTTGTTTAACATTGCGCTCTATGGGAGCCTCGCGCTGCTACACCCTCACGGCACACTGGATACCTTGGCGCGCCGAGAACCCCGTCACAACGTTAAACCTATGCGAGGCAGCGGGAGTACTCCGTCTTACTAACCCCAAAATTCATCCGTCGGTCTTTGATGTGAGAGGGAAGTGAGCGAGCGGCGCGCCAAACTGCCATGCCATCTGTCGTTTTAGTGAGAAACCAAAACTGACGGACCATCCACCAGAGGGCGTGGCAGTTTCAGACAAGATGGCGCTGTCCTTGTCGCGGATTATCCTCGTAAGTTTTGAGTCAATTCTCCTTAATATAACGACATATTGACAATAATTTACGTAGCCATGCCCAAAAAACACCCTATAGAGGATCTATTTTACCGCCAGTTTTTCGACACGTCTCAAAAACTACAATGCAAGCAACGAAAGCATTAAGCACTAGGTCAAACTCACCTTTTATCGCTCAGAAGCCGCATTGATGATTGAGTCGGGGCCCCGGTCCCTTAGCCTTAGGGAGTGATCATTTTTTAACAACAGGGGGGGGGGCGGTGGGTTTGAGGGGGGGGTCAGAATTTTTTCAACCCCTTGACGGGGGGGTCAGAATTTTTTCAATACCTCTGATGGGGGGGGTCAAAATAATTTCACCTGTTTTCAGTGGAAAACCCCGCGCGTTACTATAGGCTAAAAGGGGACGTTCGCAGCGCGATTTTTGTCCCTTACGGGGGGGGGGGTCGAAAAAATTTTACCCCCTCGAGAGGGGGGGGTCGAAAATTTTTTTCGCGCGTCCGCGCGCCAACCCACCAGCCCCCCCCCCCCCTGTTGTTAAAAAATGATCACTCCCTTAGGCAAAAGGGTCACTTCTTGCAGAATTGACCTGGCCCTCCATGGAGACGAATGTTGATGCCGCCGTGCTTCCCGGGGTGCCTGGCCTAACGGGGGTTCGGGTGCGGAGCCCCCGATCAAGGATACATGCCAGAACTCATCTGAATTTGAATTACATTCAGATGAGATCATCTGAAACTTATGGAAACTTAAATGGAAGAATATTATTCAGATGAGATCTCATCTGAAAACAGTCAGAAGTGTGTGACAGCATGGTCCCATCACGTCCCTAAGGAACTGAGGCGGCGTGAATGTTTGTCTCCAGTGTGACGGAGAGGTCAAAATCCCAAGAAGAGACCCACATGCGTCCCTTAGGGCCTTAGTCACTGGGCGCGACTCAGTTAAGGACTGAGTTGCTGGGAATGGCATACCTAAAACTTGCAGGTGCTCTAGAAACGGCAAGTTTCTAAGAATAACATTTGACAGAAATAAATCCCCAACAATCAGCATATGATATTGACAAGAGTACCACCTTAGTTTTGCTGTCTGTGAGTGGGAAGAGCGTCTTTTGTTGGAAACTTTTAGATCGCACCCTTTTCCAAGATTTGGCACATGCCGTGTGGGTTGCAAAGGGTAGCTATCAGCAGGTGCATTTTCTGCCAGACAGGAAGTCAATCTCCACTCTCCAAGCAGATTCTAATGAATAACATTATTTCATGAATAACACCTCTGTTGTGAGACCTGAAACCACATCCAACATGGCCGACCGTGGCAGCTAAACTTGATATGAAGGCTAACAGATTTGCGAGAACCAAATAATCTGGGCCCCCGTATTAAAGGTTTCTCACAAAATGGCAACAAACATGGAAGCCATCTTTAAGAGGAAATCGACATAAAAAAATTATGTCCTACAATTCCAGCCACCTGACAAATGAGCCCTATGCAGGAAGCCTGACTCTCCCGTCAGGTAAGAGTCAGCGCCCGCCGGACAACGGTCCCTGCACTCACAAAGTCACATACGTCGGCATAGACACCACCAGCGCGATCATATTCTTTTTTTGGCCCCAACATGCCAAAGTTCCAGTGACGCAAAAGTACACCCAGGTGACGCAAAAGTACACCCAGGTTCAAAATCCCCCCCCCCCCCGCCTCAACTTCGAATCTTTACATCTTAGGCCACACCAAAAATATAAGGTGGTCTACGGATTTTGGTTTTGAAAAAATGGTGCGAGCAAGTGAAATTTTTTTTTTTTTAAGAATTTTGTTACGTCTATTGAATTCCTTGCTAGAAAAGTGAGGCGAGCGAAAAAAATTTATTTAAAAAATTTTTTGCCAAACATCACAAAGAGAAAACTTGTAGAAAGTGAAGTGAGCGAAATCCGTAGACCAGATTTTTTTTTTGAAAAAAAAAAAATTGTATTTCCGAAAATATGGAGAGGGAAATCCGTAGGCCAACTTATTTTTTTGGTGTGGCCTTATATATCTTGTTCATATCCCCCACTTTTCATCCCCAAACTTTCCGTCTATACCTTAAAGGATTTCTTTATTGGCGACATCACCGCAGTATGGTACAAAAATTGGCAGAGTTAGCTCCTCGAGTTTTCAAGATTTTAAAAACGCCCAATCAATTTCTTTGCCCCCCCCATGTTTATCAGTTTATCTTTATCTGTTCTCCTCTCTCGATCTTCTAGGATGAGGTCATTTTCTTTGCCCCCCCCCCCCCGTCAACTTGAGACTCGATATGCCGCTCTCCAATTACATGCAGGTTCAAAATTTGTGACATATGACCCCCCCCCCCCACAATCTTTCAATCAAGGTGTCACGGTAGTAATCCGCCCTGGTAAGCCTAGGACAGCTAAATAGTCCCAACTAAAAACAGTGTTTTGCTTGGTATAATCAGTGCCATGGGACCTTATTTTTATGGCAGATTAATAATTTTGGTACCAGAAGAAAGGTAATGATTTGGGGGGAAAAAGTTGCAAAAAATTTTTGGTCACCATGGAAACCTATTTTGTCAGAGAGGGGTCCAAGGTCACATTTGTGACTTGTCAGGGGCGCCTGTATCATTTAATTTATTCAACATGGTGATTTCCATGGCAACTGGTGCAAAAACGGATCTGACTCCGTTATGGTTGACCATGCTAAAAAAATCAAGAATGACTTCAGCTTTAATTTAAGCATTTATTTATGAACGCCATCAAATTAGAACCCTGATTGACGCCAGTTTTATGGTGGAAGATGGGGGGGGGAATCAGAACGTCCTTGGCCCTATTAGTACCGTGACACCTCAAGCAAAACTCCGAGAGCCGCAGAAGTACACCCAGGTTCAAAATTTGCGTCAGATGCCCCCCTTCTTCAAATCTTTACATCTTATCTATCTTTCAGAATGGCGTAATCTTTTGCCTCCCCCCCTAACTTGAAACTAAACATGCCAAATTCCCATTGCCAACCCTGTGTGTGACCCCTGCACACTCCACCAAAAAATGTGGGACCCCCGTGCCCTCCATCAACCCTGTGTGTCACCTCGCGCCCACTGCCAATCCCACGTGTAACCCCGCGCTCTCTGCCAACCCTGCATGTAACCCCCTCCGCCAACTCAATGTGTGACCCCGCACCCTCCGCCAACCCTGTGTGACACCCAAAAAAGAGGGTAAATGTTTTAGCCCCTCCCCCCTCGTGGGTTAAAGCTTTTTTAGCTTTCCCCCCCCCTCAAGACCCCCCCCCCCTCGAGAGGGGTCTGAAATTTTTACACTCCCCTCACACCCATCACCCCCACCCCACTTGTTGATAAATAATGACCACTCCATTAGGTTTGGGTTGTCAACAAGCCGAAAAACGTCAACAAAGTATGAAATAAATTTGTGTACATTCGTCCAACACGCTTTAAATAGGCTTGGGATGTCAACAAAGTCAGCCGAAAAATAGTTACAAACTGTAACTCATTCCATACCTCCATTAAGGGACAGAATGTGGGGGGGGGGGCTATACTGAAAAACGTCAACAAAGTTTGTGTCCGTACGCGGGAATCTTCCCTGTCACCTGTGCCATATAACTGAGGGATATAACTCTGTCAGCTACTGGTACACATTTGTCAGTAGACCTACAGATGCAACATCAACAAACTCAGCCGAAAAAAGCACATATCAACAAGAGAGCGTTTATTTTAAAACAGTTGAGTCGAGATTATGTCTTGGAGAGACAGAAAGGAAACGAGGCAAGGGTACATAGCCTAGGCTAGATGACTTGCCCATGACTTTCCCACTATGTCATTAAGGACACATTTAGCTGCTTGATTGTCTTCCTCCCCCTCCCAACACAACTACCAGCACAGCTCTGAGTATTGAGGCATGCCTGAATACCCCCCAACCCACATAGTGGCATGCCTACCTACCATCCCCTCTGCCTCCCACACCCACTGGTGATTGTCTGGTGGTGTCAACACCTATCCTGCCTGCCTCTACCTTTATACCCAACTGCCTTAATTTGTGTGTTACTAGTATTAAGTAGGTAATTATAGCTTTGTCTAGACCAATCAAACATCAGTCATAGCTTTCCCTGGTCTTCAAGGCCAACCCAACTAGCCATGCTTCAGCTCATGACATTGTCTACTTTTAATAATACCGTAATCTCCTGCGTAGAAGACGCGTTGCGCGTATAGGATGCACCCCAAACTCAGCAGAAGCATTTTCGCGTATAAGATGCACATTTTAAGGGTGATTTTTGTCAATCCAGTACTGTTCTATAGTAAAATTACCCCTCGTATAAGACGCACCCCCAATTTCAGTACATCCTATAAGATGCACAAGGCATTTGTTTGGGGTAGAGGACGCGTCTTATACGCGGGAGTTTACGGTACTAACTACATGATTTTGAATTCCATATTACCTACAAATGCATCCATAATGACTATCTTCCACATACAAAACACTACAAACAAAATCAGACAAGGTGTTGTTTCCTCAAACATTATCTTAGTTGTTTGTCTGTATCATTTAAAGGAACACGTCCAGTACAATGACCTTCCAGGGGTGGACAAGGTCCCAAAGACTCAAAAAGATCCCAACTTAAAAAAAGGTCCATCTCATAGGACGAAAATTTAAAACATCCGCACCTCTAAAAAAAAATAAAAAATAAAAAAAACCGTCCAAAAGTCATGAAAGGTCCCAAGGTCACAAAAAGGTCTTATAGTCCCGAAAAGGTCCCAAAGTCCCAAAAAAGTTCTGAAAAGGGCCCAGTCTTCAAAAGGTCCCAAAAGGGTCCCAAGATACCATAAAGTTCCACAAAATTCCAAAATGTTCCACAAATTTCCAAAAAGTTCCATAAAATTCCAGTTATGTAAAATACAATAAAGATCTGTAAAGTTCAATAAAGATCCGTAAAGTCCCATAAAGATCCATAGACCCCAATAAAGATACATGAAGTTCAATAAGATAGCGTTTGCTTTAACTTTATCTTAGCTATTTGTCTCCAATTCAAAAAGTAATGCGTCCAGTTCCATAGTCTTGACTTATTAGTAACAAATAGTACTAGCATATAAGGACTACTGGTAATTGCAGAGAAATGGTGAGTTAGTACGGACATACAGTGCATGATTGCTGACAAATGTTAAGTAAATTACTTTCATATATTGAGTAAATCGTCCCGACATAAGTCCCGACATAAGTCCCAACATTAGTCCCGACATAAGTCTTAACATTATTCTCGACATTAGTCCTGACATTAGTCCCATCCATCCATCCATCCATCCATCCATCCATCCATCCATCCATCCATCCATCCATCCATCCATCCATCCATCCATAGACAGTCATTGTTGATCCTACAATTAACATCACAGACAGTGTAGCCAAGGTGATGTGACCTTGTTACAAATACTTGTTACATTTCCTTCAAAATCAACTATATCAAAAGATATTTGCCCAGATAACCATGGCACGCACTGCCCCCATACCTACTCTATGCCCTCCTCTTCTAAAAAATCTGAAATCTGTCTATAAGTGGGGTTAAAGACAGTTTGATTACACTTTTATTTAGGGTAAAAAGGGCCCTAAATCCCATGCATTTCTCCATAGGAAAAAAAAAACTAACAGTGATTACCATGTCACAGCCATCAAAGTACACCTTGAATGTAAATTCTATTACATGGATAGCTTTGTCTTACTTTTGTCTCACTATATGACTAATTTTTGGGGTTCAGTTGTAACAGAAATAGGGCTAAATGACAGGTTTTGATGGTCTATGCAAATTCTTGGAATCTAAATATAAGAAAAGCATACCCATGAAATGTTTTTTCATCATTTATCAAAAGACTTTCATGTAAATAGAAATATGACTCATGGGGTCTTTGAAGGGTGTGATAGGGCATATGCTGTGTAATGGAATAGTTTTTTGGTGGTGCATGTAATCTGCTAGAGGCCAAAATAGCAATTGAAACTTGGTAATCATAAGAAACTCGGCTAAGGGCTAGTAGTCAAGAGGTCAGAAAGGTGGTGTCAAAAGCCCTTGCCTCGTTTAAAAAGAAAAGGAAAGAAAGGAGGGGGACAAAAAATGTTGGGGTGGTGGGAGACCCCTCAGGAGATGGTCGTAGTAGTAGTAGTATGACGTCCTCCTTTACGACATGAGGAGGCCACTGGGAGTGGGACAGCTAGGTCTCTCTATCTGGGGATGAAAAAATTTTCACCGTGCAGGTGCGGAATTTCACAACTTGAGCTCCCCCCCCCCTTTGTTGTACGAAACTAATGGATGTAGGCTAACTTTCATGGCGAAAACAAAAGTGTGCAGAACCCGTTACAACGCCGATTTCGTTGAAAACCCGAAGCTGGCCCCACCCAATGAATCTCAAAGAGGATTGAAGATTGAAACATGATGCATGTGGCGCCACCTCACACCGAAAGCATTGCAACTCACTGGGTCACTTTCGCTGGTTGTTGTAAGAGTGAAGTTGTGCAATCAGTGTTACAATGTATCAAACTTACCCCCAATATCACAGATTCTAGGCTAAAAATACCCCTTTTTTCATGAAAAACACGGATTTGTGGGGCTCAAAAACTACCCCTTATTTTGGGAAAACATTGACTCGTTGACTTTGATCAGACCTCCCTTTTTACTTAGAAACACGGAATTCTCAGCTCTTAAAAACTACCATTTATGGAATGAAATATTGAAATCTCTACTTTTCACGTACATTAATAACATATCCATGCAAAATATACCCCTTTTTTCTGATTTCCATGGAATTTCCTTTGAAAAAATACCCTTTTTTCTGAAATTTGAAGGACATTGCTAGAAGGCAAGAAAAACCCCTAATTCTGCGTTTTTTGTAACTCTGATGGTGTCCAACTTGAGCCAGAGTGTGGGGACCGGGGTCAGGGCATTCATGGTGTCACCACCCCAAAAGTGTTGTGGCCATCCAAAAAATCACAGATCTTCCACCTTTGACCTGATATTAAAAATACTTGGACAAAAAAGTGGACAAAAAAATAAGATAGGTCCACACAAACATAGTGAGGCTAGATTTTGCGCAAATTGCCATGGTAACCGGGTAGTGATTTTTGCAGAGTGAGGCCTGATCAGCACATGAATACACATCAGGACCTCTTCACCCCCATAAACTTCCACTGATTTTATGTTTTGAACAAAAAATATTCTGGGACTATTGAAACACTCCTACTCATCATGCTGATACCAAATAACAATGGGGTTGGCCCCTCTTTTCCTCCTCTAGGGGCCAAATTCCTCAAAATAACTAAGTTCAGAAGGGACTATTTGGCCAGAAGTGGTCTGATTTAGGGTGGTGACATCTCGTAGTCCGGTACACTACCCTCTGTACCTCCGTGATGGTATTCCGGCCCCGGGTATTCCGGCCCCGTTCCGTTAGAACATATAGGGCCTGTCGGTCTCATGCGGGCTTCACAAGTTCATCATCGTGGTGGTAAAGTCTTGGATCCATAGGTGCCCTTAACTTGGGGTCCCGGGTTCGGGGTCCATTTCCATGGCCATCCATAAGCCTTGATGATAAGGGACGAGTCCTTTATTGCCAGTTGGGGGGGGCTTGTTAGATATAGGGGGGGGGGCATTTTTGAAAAAGAGCCCCTTGGTGGGGGGGGCAAAACTCAATCAACCTTCACATTGGGGGGGGGGGTCAAAACTAAATATCGACTATTCAAATTCCCATTGGCATCACCACATGTCATGCAAAGATCTGATTTTTTTTTCGGGGGGGGGGGGCATTTGGCAAAATCAGTTCTTAGTGGGGGGGGGGGGGTCACGATCATTTTTGTCATAGTGGTGGGGGGTCGGAAAAAAAATCTGCAAATCTGCCAAAATCCATCAAGCCCCCCTAGCTGGCAATAAATGACTCATCCCTAATGATGTCACACTTTTCTTTTACCATTTACCCTCCCTCCCCCTTTCGTCACACTTTTACTCTAGAAATGTATAGGACGAATGGACCCCCCTCCCCCCTGCCGTGTGACATTTTCTACCCATAAAGGATTCGTAGACAGATTCACGATTCAGTCAGAAAAAGTATTTTTCTGGCCATATTACCTCCCGGACGGGTGACAGCCATCTTGTTTTTATTTATTTAAGCAACGCTCATCAGAGAATATTATGCAATCAGTGCGACTAACCATGTAGGGACACAATTTTGACGTGCGAGCAGCCCCAAGTTTAAGCTACCTGTTGGCCCTGACGTTGTGAGGCATTCAGGGAGCGGTTTTCTAACTATCTGCAGTGTATTGTGGGTAGGGGTGTCCTCGGAGTTCGAACGCTAACTACACAACCTTAGTTGGTTTCCTCCACCCATTCCACCCCAGCCATGTCTGGGTAGCTACCAGTAGGCCTACTTCAGGCCATTTAATTATAATAACTTTGGCCGCAGGGACTTTTCAACATCAGGGGGGAAAAAAACGTCCATGGATACCAACAAATGTCAAGCATGTATCCCGTTACTTGATATATGTTAGTAAAAAATTGTACATTTTAGTGGCCAAAAAGGTGCATTTGGTGCCCAAAAACGTGAATTTTCCTGGCTTTCTTTTTTTTTTTGGCCTTTGGCTGCTGAGATTTTTTTGCCTCAATTTGGGCACTTCTTTTTTGCCTCTGGCAGCACAAAACCTCAGCTACAGAATCCTGTAATCCAAGTTATCTTAATTAAATGGCCTTACTACGCTTTGGGGTGTAGTCAGTTGACTACAGGATCAACATTGACCACATAGGTACATCAATAGGGGATGGCCTTACAAACCAGAATTGATCCCTAAGTCGCTCCCCAAACGTACCAACTGATCGAAATGTGGGCATACTTACTATATTCGACGTATACTGTGGAAGGTCATTGCTTACACCTAGCACCTTGCACTCTTTCTTTTATTTGTAAACATGACCGTATGAGCTTACACTCCTCCCCAGCGGCCCTAGCTTAATGTTGATATCCCCCACCCATAAAAGGACCACATCAGGCTTTGTTGCAGTGTGGAGAGAGCTGGTAAACTTAAAATTCCACTACCCCCGGTATTTAAGGATAAATAGCACTCACTTGTGAATGCACCATCTTAATAAAATCACATATCTCTTGCCATATCTGACTAGAAAGTTGTCGTTACTTCTGTGGATTAGGCTGTGGAAACTTTGACAGCCCAACTTGTTTGTTAACAACTGTTTGAAATCCCAACTGTCATAGACATAGTCTGACACAGCCCCATATTACAGTCCCTCAGTGGAGGTACGGAATGATGGGTACAGTATCCAAATATTAAATTTTTAAGGCAGCAGAGCCGAGTTTCTGGTATCGCCCAAAAAGCCATGACACACGCATAGGGGAGCTTGATGTATTGCTTTTACAATCTGCCTTAAAAGTAAGAAATTTTAACCATCCTCTATTCTAATTATGTGGAAATGAAGGGGAACATGTTGGCACACAATTTAAACCTTATATTTCTTTGTGAAACAGTGTATTATTATGGGAAAGGGTAGTAAAATAACAAATTTTCCTGATAAGACAGTAGGATTAAGACAGATTGAAGTATCGCAATATCTTGTGCATATTGCGAGAAATCACAAGAGTTGGTGCAAGCTGGTTCCAAATGCCCCTACCGTAGGTCTATGCTTTAGAGATTGAAACATTGAACAGAATTGTTCACAAAGAGGTAGAGACAGTACAAACATGGCGGATGGGTGGGATGAGAGGAGTACATGTAGCACCGAAATGGCTTCATAACAGGTTTGTAAAAGCAATTTGAGGTGCCCTGATCTGTAGTGTTAGATTAGATCCTTATTCAATGCCTCCTGATATCATTTCCGCCAGCAATGGCAAGAAAAATCCAATATAGGCGAGTGTCCCGGCAAGTGTACAGGGAGACGATCGGTCCCTGGGCAGAAGACATGTGAGGGGAGCCCACTGCCGCGTTCATTACACGCTTTCAGTGCATGTATTCTATATTTGTACTATCCAATCAAATCTCACAGCATTCCAAGTCAGGATTCGATCCTCCCTAATACCCCTTTAATACCTCAATGGGCTGAAACACATCATTATTTCTCTCCAGGTTTCCAGACAGTCAGTCCTGCAGCAGACGTCACTCTTCGCCGGCACACAGAGTATCCGATGGCGAGTACGTAAGCGTAAAAAGTGGCTTGAGGACGATGAGAAGAACACTTCATGGATGGATCCTATGCTGGACTACATGAAGGAGAAAGAGGCAAAAGGTGACCCCAAACCCTCAATGCTCCATGTCGTTTACTGTACAAAGATCCTGCATGGTAGACCCTGGTGGGAGAAGAAAGTCATTGAGAAACTTGGATTGGATGTTTCGGTGAGTTTATTGTACCTACAGTAAACATGTATTTTAGTGCCACTATTGTTAAATCAGGGATGTGATTTCTTCTACATCTGTAGGATTTCCTACGCTTTATGGTCAAAAAGTTGGCCCTTGTGATTTTCACAGATCCAATGAGAAAACTTTTTAACATTTATGGGGGGGGGGCTGTCTTTGATATTTTGAGGCTATGAAGCACCAAATGAGCCATGGCTCATGGCTGTGTTGTCTGATCAAGGTTCCTATACATTGGCTTAAATGAAATCACATCCCTGTAAATAAATGCGCCGGTACACATAATTATAAAATCCCCAGATAACTCCCCATGACAGCCCTGTCTGTTTAGAAGGTTTCAAATATGTTAAAGGAAATAATGATGATAAGAAAAAAAATCATTTTTTTCGCACGTTTGAACCAAATGGTAGTGGCACAAGGAATGGTCGGGTAGGGCTAGTTAGTCCATGTGGGGTGGTGGTATAATAATACGCTTCTGAAAAAATGGGTTTTAGAATTTCACAACCCTCAATGCTCATGTCGAGAAATTGATGCTGTTTAAGAGTGTGAATTGAAGATGAGAAGTTTATACATGTATCTAATGTAAAACATTTTTCTCCATTTTTACTTCAGATGAAGACGCCTGTGATCCTCAAAAACACCCCTGCCGTAAACAATCTCCTGAAGGAAGTGAAACATCTCGTCACAATTCAGCCTCTCCAGTTTCCACATGGCTTTCCGGACGACCCCCGCGACTACCCACACACCCAACTCAACTCTAAAGGAGAACTGATTGTAAAGAAAACTGTTGATCCACTCTCTGAAGTCACTCATGCAGAACCAGAGGTTGAACCCGATCGGCAAAAGTGGGCTCTGAAAATTGAGACCGTCCAAAAAGAATTGAGGAGGAAAATGGACGACTATGAGATTCATGATGAATATGTGAAGCCCCATACTGCTTACACAATGAACCAGGATGGGAAGGAGTTTAGATATAATGAACGTTTTAATAAACCCACAGTGAAGAAGTAGACATTACATTCAATTAGAATGAAATTGTACATCATGTGAAAATATAGTATGCTGAAATAAAGCTATAATCAAATCATTACAAAACAGTTTTGAAATTGAATTTTTAATGATTTGATTTCTTAAGCCCAGTCTCCTTCATATTCTTCCCATATACTAATCACAGGGCGAGAGCCCTATTCTTTATTGCAATTACTTGCACTGAACAGGCAGTAATGCATTTACTACTCACACGCCCAAAACCATGAGTTACACCCCAACCCATATACTACTCACAGCCCGACCAATATACTACTCACACAGCCCAGTCCATATGAGTCATTCCCCAACCCATATACTACTCACACAGCCCAATCCATGAGTCATTCCCCAACCCAAATACTACTCACACACACACCAATCCATATACTACTCACACTCCCCCCTGCCCATATACTACTCACACCCCCCCCCTGCCCATATACTAGTCACACACACCAACTATATACTAGTCGCACACACCAACCCGTATGCTACTCACACACACCAACCCATAAACTACTCACACACTAAGCCAATACTACTCACACACACCAACCCACATACTTTTTACCCATGTACTACCCACACACAGCTACCCACACACAGCAACCCATGTACTACCCACACACAGCAACCCATGTACTACCCACACACAGCAACCCATATACTACTCACACATACCCCAACCCATGTACTACCCACACACAGCAACCCATATACTACTCACACATACCCCAACCCATGTACTACCCACACACAGCAACCCATGTACTACCCACACACAGCAACCCATGTACTACCCACACACAGCAACCCATGTACTACCCACACACAGCAACCCATATACTACTCACCCAACTGACTTCTCTGAGCATAGCCATAGACCCTATTTTTCTGCATATGTATTTGATGGACGCGAAATATCGGGGGTATTATGTGTATTCAAATAGAAAAGTTCACTTAACAAAACGCCAGATTATATGTTTATATAATAGATGAATCACATGAAGATGACTTCCATCTTATTTATTTGCAAAAAAAAAGAAAAAAAAGAAGTACAATCACACAAGCAGTACAAGCAATAAGAAAATAGAGGTTACATTAAAGGTGTTAAAAGCAATAACAATAGTCATGATCAATGGTCGGACCAAGTGGTCATTATAACTGATCATCTATATATTATGTAACAGATTGTTATCCCCAACTTGTTTGTTTCAATAGCTGCATAATTTGATATAGGTTTATACATATAAAAATACAATAAAGATAGGGCACAATCAAAACACGCTACTCATGAAGATCAACAAATGGTTTGATTTACTTGTATTGCACTTCCTTTAATTCCTCAGAATAACAGTCGCACGGGACACAAAATGCATATAATATTTCTCAAGTTTTCAGATATCTGCTGATTTCAGAACATTTCTTTTTGATTATTCACTTTCTGTCTTTCTAACTGAATACTTGCCTTTCCGTATAAATACTAGTTAAAATACAATTAACAATCACAATGGTTGATTATATGGAAATAAGGGTACGGTACTCTAAAAGCAGTAAAATCTCGTGACAGCAAACTACAAAATAAGTAGCATTGTAAAGATGAAAGGAAATCAAATACATTCTTACCCTGCTGTTTATACATGCACATTACTGGTCTTGCTGCATTTTTTTCACGTTTATGATAAAAATCAAAACCACAATTTTGGTTTATTCCATAAGCCCTTAAACTGTCCCTCCAATTAAACTACGTAGCAATATAGACAACAATGGTAGCATGTCGTCCAAGCTGGGTTCGCCCTTCATGATTTATCTTGGCTCAAAATGTGATCTGCTAAGGTATTCTGGTCCATTATGGCCCAAAGATGAGGGGGGTAATGTACTGTCTTGGTTTCAATGAGCGATTCAGTCATTAGAACGGCTTTTTACTCCAGTGCCTCTCGTCCATGTGGTACTTTGAAGTTCAGCTCAGGACCGATTGGAACAACTCGTGTTGGGTTTACGGACGCAGAACTCCACTGTTCAAAAACAAGGAAATGAAGTATTGATAAAAGTATATTTTGTAAGGGAAATGTTTAACCATTCCGTTTAAAAGTCAAATATGACTCTGAATTTGATATGGCAAATATTGAGAAGGCCGCTATTAGAGTTTGCTGTCTTTCTGATATCTGATAATACCAGGTAGATTAAAATTTGAACTGGTGCTAACATTCCCAATAGAGGTTATCTCTCTTACCTGACAACTGCTGCAAATATCGATTTCATGACTGAAGAGAGTACCGAGTAAAAACAAACATATCCATAATAGAACAATAAAATCGATAATACCACATGGGATTGGAGCCTTTTTTTTTAGATAGACAGAATTGGGCTGTATTGGACTGGTCCATGACAACTGGCGGACCTACTTCTATGAATAGTCCTGTGTGCATGTTTCATTTTACATCATTTATTGACTTAAAGCAATCACTGCGAACATTTCACTGTATAGCTATTCTCGCTAGATTTAATATAATGGCTACACGTTGTCGCCTCAGTACAAGGTTGTTACTGACATTGTGGTAAAATCTAGGTTTCTTTTGTTTTAACGTCTAATGACCCCTATCTACCTCCCATGAGATTATCAAAGCTCTTTTATATGGTATGTGTGCCTGCAGTCAGCAGTGTGATGAGGTTGTATCAACTTGGTGCTCTAGTAATTGGAACACTTCTTTTGCCTCTCCTGATGAACTTAAGAAATGCAGTTACCACCTGGTTGCCTTGAGCGGACGTTGTGTAATATTCTGGATCGTACTCTCCCTAGTCACTTGTATTTCCCCCTTGTATCTTGGCGTGATGTAACGGGTTTGTTAGCCATTATTCATATATCGGGACAACAGGAGGACTTGGTGCATTAATGCTGTTAATAAAGTGTCATTAGAATGATAAAGGAGAGTATTTAGTTACCCAGTAGTGTTTGTTGATGTGGTAGAGGTTCACTGTAGAAGCTACCCCCGGGATCTGATAAATGTCTCTGGTGTACGCCCACAGGTTGGGGAACTGCAGCAACATCTTCTTGTTACACTGAAAATAAATAGATAAATAAACCACCAGGGGTATGATATTGTAAAATCGCGCACAGGAGGGTGTTTCAAAATAGTGGTAAATTCGCACTGTTTTGAAACAAGCATTATAACCTCCTGGACAAGAATCGTACGATGTCAGGTTTCATTTGTACAGATGTGCAGATATTGGTTGGGGTGTGTGAGTAGTATTGGGTTAGTGTGTGAGTAGTATATGGGTTGCTGTGTGTTAGTAGTATATGGGTTGCTGTGTGTGAGTAGTATATGGGTTGGGGTATGTTAGTAGTATATGGGTTGCTGTGTGTGAGTAGTATATGGGTTGGGGTATGTTAGTAGTATATGGGGTGCTGTGTGTGAGTAGTATATGGGTTGGGGTATGTGAGTAGTATATGGGTTGGGGTATGTGAGTAGTATTGGGTTAGTGTGTGAGTAGTATATGGGTTGCTGTGTGTTAGTAGTATATGGGTTGCTGTGTGTGAGTAGTATATGGGTTGGGGTATGTTAGTAGTATATGGGTTGCTGTGTGTGAGTAGTATATGGGTTTGGGTGTGTGAGTAGTATATGGGTTTGGGTGTGTGAGTAGTATATGGGTTGGGGTGTGTGAGTAGTATATGGGTTTGGGTGTGTGAGTAGTATATGGGTTAGTGTGTGAGTAGTATATGGGTTGCTGTGTGTGAGTAGTATATGGGTTGCTGTGTGTGAGTAGTATATGGGTTGGGGTATGTGAGTAGTATGTGGGTTGGTGTGTGTGAGTAGTATATGGGTTGGGCTGTGTGAGTAGTATATGGGTTGCTGTGTGTGAGTAGTATATGGGTTGGGGTGTGTGAGTAGTATATGGGTTGGGGTGTGTGAGTATTATATGGGTTGGGGTGTGTGAGTAGTATATGGGTTGCTGTGTGTGAGTAGTATATGGGTTGGGGTATGAGTAGTATATGGGTTAGTGTGTGTAGTATATGCGTTACTGTGTGTGAGTAGTATATGGGTTGCTGTGTGTGAGTAGTATATGGGTTGGGGTATAAGTAGTATATGGGTTAGTGTGTGTGTAGTATATGGGTTGCTGTGTGTGAGTAGTATATGGGTTGGAGTGTGTTAGTAGTACATGGGTTGGGGTGTGGGAGTAGTACGGTACATGGGTTGGGGTGTGTGAGTAGTATATGGGTTGGGGTATGTGAGTAGTATGTGGGTTG
Organism: Acholoe squamosa; assembly: GCA_949317995.1. Taxonomy (NCBI): domain Eukaryota; kingdom Metazoa; phylum Annelida; class Polychaeta; order Phyllodocida; family Polynoidae; genus Acholoe; species Acholoe squamosa. The sequence goes on from OX439042.1 coordinate 16,587,397, forward strand.
CTGTGTGTGAGTAGTATATGGGTTGGGTTGTGTGAGTAGTATATGGGTTGCTGTGTGTGAGTAGTATATGGGTTGGGGTGTGTGAGTAGTATATGGGTTGCTGTGTGTGAGTAGTATATGGGTTGGTGTGTGTGAGTAGTACATGGGTTGGGGTGTGTGAGTAGTATATGGGTTGGGGTGTGTGAGTAGTATATGGGTTGGTGTGTGTGAGTAGTATATGGGTTGGTGTGTGTGAGTAGTATATGGGTTGCTGTGTGTGAGTAGTATATGGGTTGGGGTGTGTGAGTAGTATATGGGTTGGTGTGTGTGAGTAGTATATGGGTTGCTGTGTGTGAGTAGTATATGGGTTGCTGTGTGTGAGTAGTATATGGGTTGGGGTGTGTTAGTAGTACATGGGTTGGGGTGTGGGAGTAGTATGGTACATGGGTTGGGGTGTGTGAGTAGTATATGGGTTGCTGTGTGTGAGTAGGGCATAGCTTAAGATTGTATGCACTTATGTATCCAATAATCTGAGAAGAAGTGGGCGCGCCTGTTTAGCCTGTCCTCTATCTAAATTTGATGTCTGACAGATGATCAACTCTTGATTATATAGGCAAAAAAAGGGGTGTGTGCCCCAGGCCACCCTTCCAAATTTGCCTTATATTGATGTTTTTGGCTAAATGTATGATGTGTATTCAATGTGCATTTTTTTAACTACCACACTGACCTTGAAGAGTCCATGGTAGGCTGTGTCAAACCGGAACAGTGTGACGGCGAGACGTACATCAGCTTCTGTTGGGGCTGGGCCTACCAAGTAACGCTGTTTGGAGAGGCGGGCTTCAAGCTACAGAACCAACATAAAACTGCATATTACTCAATACAGGATTCACTGATAGGCGCATAACCTGGAAGCTTCAAGCATGTACATAACATGCCAGTTTAACATACAGAATGATGTACAGAACAAAACTTTTGACTTTGATACCTCCAATAAGCCCATCTAGCATCGCGTTTATTTGCAGATTCAACTTTCTCAATCTGAAATTATGGTAAAAGGCTTTCAATGTAGACTGGACCATATTTTAGAAATCCTGTCTTACCTTTTCCAGTGCTTCAAATAAGGTAGTAACGGCTGTTGTGTACGCCTCCTGAGATCTGGCAAACCCTGCCCTATATACACCATTGTTGATATTCCTGTTATAAATAAATTAGGATTATCTATAAGAAGACGCGAAATTAGTCATCTTTATTGCATGAATGTTATACAGCCATTTAGGATGCTACAGCTGGACAAGGGATACACATTGGGGTGTGCAATACAGGCTCAGATATTCATAGTGAAAGCTATAGGGCTGCTGTATTTAACTTAAAATAAGTCAGTAATTATTGATATCACCAATCTCTTTATATCATATAAATATGGTCATACATACGGGTAGATGAAGTCGTTGATCTCGTCTATCTCCTTCTGTAGGTGTGCAGGGTACAGGTCCAGGGCCTGTTGTTCTGGAGTGGCGCTAAACTCGTTAAACACTCCGGTACCCATCATTCGGAGGATCTCTGATGATTCGTTATTAACGACCGTCTTCTTCACTTTGTCCCACAACACAGGGACTGTCACACGACCGTCATAGCCTGTAATAAATTTAGATAATGACTGCATAGATGCATCATGCCGACCCTAAGAGGTTGATTGATACTCCCAAAGGGACAGCATGATGCATGGATGCAGCTCTAGCAAGGAATGAATTAGATGGCCAAGAATGCAATAGATAATGAGAGAGGCATTCCCCGTATTTTGGAGGGGCTTGTATGATTCATTGAAAGTTTCATCCAAATACATCTGAGAATCTCGACCTTATAACTGCATGAAATTTTGCACTCACTTTATCTTCCTGTGTATATGTTTTACACATCAAATCTATTGAAGTATGAATAGTGATATAAAAACCAGTTAAAATATATAGGCAAATGTTCACGAGTGGGGAGAATTTTCGAGGGTTATCTCACGCGCCGATCAGGTGCCGTATCGCACGACGCCCGCAGGGCGGAGTGCGATGCGGCACCTGATCGGCAAGTGAGATAACCCTCGAAAATTCTCCCCACGAGTGTTCATTTGCATTTATTTCATGTTATTTTGATGTAAAACTGCTGAATTACAATAGAATTTACCAGAATTACTCCCCGTGCGCATTGTTTACATCGCCATCTTGGAGCTATGACGTCATCAAAGGGTCACGTGACCTCGGCGTGTGATATTTTCGCGGGTTATCGCACGGGGGGTGTGAGATACGGCCGATCGAGTGCTAGAGCTATGGGCTGTCAGTATCTCGGGCATATCAACATGAAATAATTGTTGTTATCACCATTTATTCTTAAGGTATGTGATCAGCTGACACAAATTAGCTTACCTTCGTCTGCTACCTGATAGATTTCACGAAGTGTCGCTTTCCCGTACAGTGGATCGCCTTCGCACCCTGGTTCCTGAAAATCCAAGGACATTGGTATAAACCAGACTGTCTTTTAGACTTTGTATGGTCTCATAATTGCAACAATCTTTTCATTCAACTGTGTATATGTGAATTTCATAGACACACTTTTGTTTTATTGAGTTCAGTTAGATTATTTATTGGACAAGGTCATGAAACAAGACACCATGCTAGTCATATATAAATACTGATGTAACCTCACAGTTTCGCTGAAGACCCATCCACTATCGCCCATCTTTGGATCGACGACAGTCACTCCAATGGCACGTTCCAGGCCCTTTAGCGCTCTACCGATCAGGGCCCGATTCGCCCACGGACAGGCGTAGGACACATAGAGATGATAACGTCCAGACTCAGCAGGGAAGCCACTAGAACCATCAGCTGTACATAGAATTATTGATAACGTTAATTTAGTCATATCACAACTATTAGATTGGGAGTATTTTATGAATTTCAGTCCCTTAATGGCCACACGATACCTCAATGTTCACGTTGGACCAGTCCATTGATGCATCATGCTGACTCTTTGGGAGTGTATCAACCCATCAAGGTCTACATGATACAGCAATGCAGTACTGGATAATAACTCATTATGATGCATTCACGTATCATGATATTGAACCGTAATGATGTATCAGTGGACAATGCATCCCGTATAGAGTCAATGCTGTTATGCCCTCTGAAATAAACTACTGATCATTAGTTTGAAAGATTGGTTTTCTTTTTACTGTCCTGTAGTTCCTAGGTAGTCCTCTTTGAATATCATGGTTAACTTGCATGAGGAAGTTTATGGTCAATGAATGCCTATTTCCAAATTGAAGTCGCCGATTAAGTTCATGTTACATATTGTGTGGAGTTTTCCTTATCATGAAATGACACCCTTATAATTATGACTATGGACATTATCAGCTGCATTCGTCCATCTAATGGACTTAACGTATAACGTTTATTTCATGAAAGATAAATTATTCTTTATAAAGTATGGGCATTAGCTACAATTGACCCTCATCTGGTTAAAATCTGTTAATATTCACGTATTCATGTTGCATTAAGCAGATCTATGGTAATTCAATATATATATGTAACTACCTCAATACACGCAACCATTTTGTTTGAGGACGAATATGGCTTTGTACAAGATACATTGGCAGATAAAATTCAATTTCAATATTTGCCTTGTATATCAAAGTGAAATCCTAAACCCAGACCCTTGGTAGGGGCATTTTGCTGAAAAAGTACCCTTTCCAGCCGCACATGTGTATGTTCAACATATGAAATGGTAGCTATACTGTGGTCTCCCTCCTCCACAAACGATAATGAAAAAAAAACATTTCTCATGAAAAGAAATATGCACAAACAGTCGGCAAATATACATCTGTAGATACAAATAGATGAATTGGTTGTAAATACAATGACATATATTAAACTTTAGCAGGTCATCAATTTGGAAAATGTGGCGGGCGTAGAAGCTCAAAAAGCTAATAACGAGACTATTTGTACCAACCTATATCTAGCTAACTTACTTGGAGCAAGTGTACCCTGGAATGACTGACAGGTGAGACACAAGGTCATCTTTCTTTTGATATTATTTTGATCCAAATAACGTTTGAATATGTGATTGTTTAGGACAAAGTCTACCGTAAACACAGACATCTAGGTCAAAGTCTACAGTAAACACAAACATCTAAGTCAAAGTCTACAGTAAACACAGACATTTAGGTCAAAGTCTACAGTAAACAGAGACATCTAGGTCAGCTAAGAAGCTTGTTGGCCGAGTATATTGTCTAATCTGTCATAAATAATTTAGATCAGTGATCCGTTTATACATGTGCTATGTACGCTATAACTGTAGTATAGGCTCCAAGTGTGACTGGAGCTGGTTCTGGCGACATACTGACTGATCCCTGTCCATGGTTTTGGGTGTTATCTAAGGACAAGACACCCATTATGATATTCCCCCATATTATGTCTTGCCAGTCTGCTTTGCAACTTTGGCAGACCCAGTCAAATTTAAAATGGTGGACACGATGGGTATGGGTCTAAACACCTATGTGTGCTACGCCTATGCAGGTAGCAATAGCTTCTTTTCAGTCTTCAAGAGTCAAAATGATTGATTACAAGGCTCACGTGAAGTGACCGTGACTTACTAAAACGGCGGCACGGTAATGACTTGCAGGAAAAAGCTGTTTGTGCTGCCCTGCTTCTGCATGAAAATGGAACACTATAACGGTGTATTAATAGAACATGGGGGCTGGCTGTGGCGCTGTTACCTGTCAGAGAAGCTTTTATGTGTAACTGTGTTGGACGCTACACACGCAACTTATCTACTAGTATACGGGACTAGCACATTGCTAGTGATAAGAAAACCAGCAAGGTGGCTCATGTAGTCGGGGGCTAATCCTACAGTTAGCCTCTTTGTGCATGTATTACCCCGGAAATCAGTCTTGCATCTATATTTTTGTGTGTGTGCCCCTTAGCAACGGTATAATGCTACATCTATTAGTCTATTGAGGCTACTTGTCGGTACAATAATGTAAATGATTGATGTAGTGAGCTTAATTTAAAATTAAAGATCATTGTTTGAACTATGCAATAAATATTACTGAACTTGATCTTTTTACCTCCCAATGGATTCTAGTAATGGTAACCTGTTTTTGATAAATGCAGCCAAATGGGTCCAAATGACACTTAAATGCTGGCGTCAGAAGCTGTTGAGTAATGGCCTATATATACATATCTCTATGAAGGACCAATTTAATAATCCATAAAAAAGTGACTCTATCCCTATTACTGGGGAGGAATGTGACGAGGATGGGCTTCTAATGATATGAGGTCCCCTTTTCTCTGGCTACATAAAGGTCCAATGATGCATAGGCGGTGGAACTAAGAGAGAACTAAGGAGAGTTGGACTCAGATTGCCCTGAAATACAGCAAAGTCAAGGTAAAATTCCTAGATATTCCCTGACACAAGTCAAAATTGATTCAGGATGCAGCAATTTAGTGGTAAAACTCCAAGATTTTCTGAGGCCTTTACCCCGAAGATGGAAAATAATTGTTATTATGTTTCCACCGAACTATCGCCCCAAAATCTCTGGGCCCGGCCCCGGTCAGCTTCACACACTTTCCACCGCCCCTGTGATGTACATGTATAAAAACTTGTATGAATATTCTTAGCAACTGCTCAGATATAATAAGCCTTCTCCACCTCTCCTTTCGGAAGCATACAGGAGGAAGTAGACACTGAGAAGGCAGTACTAGAGATATGGGGGCTATCGTGGCCAGGTTAACGATAGCACCAATGCATGTGTCTGCCGGCATCCAACACTCCACAGCTAAAAACACAGACGAACAGAGTACAACAGATTCAACGATTTTAGCCATCACAGAGAAAAGAACACTGATCGCTTTGACGCATACTGCACAGGTCACAATTTGTCTCCCACATGACATGTATGAAGGCATGTCAAATGAGGTTGACCCTCTCATATTTGGTTCGTCAACTCCATTTGACATGCGTAATGAAGACACGTCACATATTTCTGATCCATTCACCTGAGTGCTAGGTAATACTGTGAGACAATTATGTAAGGGTCAAGAACAGTCAATAACTATGTACCAATGGTTCAATCAAGGGAGGCCTATAATAGAAGGCAGGGGATATCATAGTCCCACAGGCCTTCAACACTAAGGCACTTTTTCCTATCTACAGAACTCCTACTTGACTGAGGACCTCTATGCAGTCCATAAGACAAGGGCATGGAGGTGCATGGCAATGCCATATGTCTCCCTGTACTGTAGATACTGAGATTATAGATTGTGGGTTAGAATACAGTCCTTTGGTATTTTCACTGACCCACACATAAGGTGTCTAACCACTCCAGTTGGAGTATTCAGGATGGTGGGTGTCTATTTTGATATTCAATAACAAATGCAGATTTAACAATGAAATAGAATTCACTACCATTCATTGATAGTATTTACAGACCTTAGTGATCTATTCTTCATGAAAACAAAATGACACAGATACATCACATGTCTCAAGTGTTGGTAGTACTTCTTGGTAGTGATTAGTCCTGGTACCAAAATGGTTGTTTGCTCCATCTAGTGGAATATCCTAGAACAATTATGTATGTCAAACCATCACATGTCAAGTGCCTTCGACATGGCCGTGACCCTAGTCAACTCACAGATGACATGGCATTTTAAGGCATGTCAAATCATATGAGGATTACTGTGTGCTACAGTTGTCATGGTGACATATGTGCACATGTCCCAATGACGTGTGCTCTCTGTGTCAAATCAAGTTGACATGGGTATACATGTCATTTTGTCAGGAAGACTTTTTTCAGTGATGCATTCACAATACAACATGTTACGTTCCTGGCTACATTCCAACTGCTCCTTAATTATACATGCCTTAAAAACCGGGACAATCATGGACCACCGATAGACATGAGCTGCTTTAAAATGTATACACACTGCAGGCGTGCTGAAAGCAATTTTGAAGGCCAATCCACAACCAAATCTTAAAGTAAAGTAAAACCATACTTAAGCTAGAAATGAAATGATTTTGCATCAAGCTGCCCTGTAAGTCTCAATCAAAAATGACGTGTGGTTTATACCCGGGGGGTGAGGGTATACAATTTAAACTTCTGGGGGCATTGGTTTTTGCTTTTATATGGAATACTAAATACTAGAGGCCTAACTTCCCTCTATGACTCTATACCTCTGTATGGTCTCCAGGGCCTGAATCGGGAAACATCTATTGCCTTTAAATACAAATTTCCATATCATTTTTTGAAGGTGTCATAAGATAGATTGGCCCACTCATACATATAGGTTTACCAGGCGGCTTCATCGACCCCGGCATCCCTGTTGTATGCTGTGGCTGGCAGCAGGAGCCTGGCCTGAGCAGGGGCCTGTTTCAAAACCTCTATCAGTAGACATATTAGCCAAATCTGTTTCAAAAGTTGCTATATCAGCATTTGGTGCTCGATTTGATATTTCAATGTCTGCTTTCTTAAATTATGGCCTAGTGCCTAATATTTCTCTATTATGGCCAAACTCAATCTGCTTCAGAATGGATTGAATGTCACCAAAAGTTGTTATATTAACTGAAATATTAGTCATTTTTCCTGTTGCAAAATGCACCTCCAAGGTACACATAGAATATGTTGAGGAAATAAAAAATGTACTTCCGATGAAATATGGTGGTAAAGTACATGTGTGACACATATATCCTCTGGCCACACAACAGCAGCGCACCAAGTGACCAACACACATTTACACAAGCCTCTATAGGATTGACCCCGGGTTGATCAGGGTGCATTATTAACCAATCAGATAATTCCCTATATTCACTGCAGACTTTTTTGGGTACATTATGTAACACCTGGTACCCATCATGCTGGTTCTTATCAGTGGTTATCACGCCAGGTGCATTTCGGCCCTTTCTCACGCTCTCACGCATGTGTAAAGCATTCTCACGCATTCCTGACATTTTGAGCCTTCCAATAGTGAAAATTTTTTTCAAATATTCCTACTAGAACCAAAGCTATGATGTGATTCACAGAAGTCACTAGAAAGCACATTTCGACATTGAAATTATAATCTTTTCTCAGATATTGGGTCATCTCCCCCCGCCCGTCCACTTCCTTCCCTGTTCCACCCACTCCAACAAATCTGCCATTTCCCCTTCCTCATCCAGTTTCACCACATGTGCCCTCCCTATGCCATCTCCCTTCCCTCCCCTTCCTCTCCCAGTTCCACCCCCTTCTACCATTTCCCCTCCAGCTCTCATCCCTCTTCCTGTTCCAGCATACCCCCCATCCTTATCTATACCTCTCCCTGTTCTAGCTATCCCCCTACCCACCACTCCCTTACCTAAAACCTACCTGACCCTTCACATGCCTTTCCCTCTCCATCTTTACACCCATCTTCCTCCCCCAACCATCTCCCTTTCCCTCGCTTCCTCTTCCATCTGCCTATCACTCTCCTTCTTTTACCTATCCCCTGCCAATCCTTCCCCTGACTACCCCTGACCTATCCCTCATTTACCTATCCCTCACCAATATATCCCCTGTATCTTTACACCCATCTTCCTCCCCCCACCATCTCCCCTTCCTTCCCTTCCTCTTCCATCTGCCTATCACTCTCCTACTTTTACCTATCCCCTGCCAATTCTTCCCCTGCCTACCCCTGACCTATCCCTCATTTACCTATCCCTCACCAATATATCCCCTGTATCCATCACACTCCTTCCTATCCCCTGCCTGTCCCTTCACGTACCTATCCAGCCCAATGCATACCTCTGCTCCATTCTTTACCTATCCCTGTCAAGCTTACTTACTCTCTGCCTGTCATCTGTCTGCCCATCCCCCTATATGCCTCTCCCTCTTCTACCTTTCTCCCATTCTCACCCCTCCCCACCCTATCCCTCATCTACCTATCCATTATACCTATCTCATCTACCTACCTCTTGAACCATCCCCTGTCCCTTGAGCTACCTATCTTTTCTCTCCACACGACCTATCCCTCCAATACTTTCTCATCCTGTTTATCTATCTGCCTATCCCTCTCCTTCTTCTACCTCTCCCCTGACAACCGTTCCTCTGGATACCACCTTTCCTTCATTTACCTATCCCAATTCTGCATATCCCTTGTATCTGTCCCCATCCCCTGCCTAGCTCTTGCCTGTCTTTTTACCTACCTCTCCCTCTCAATGCCTACCTCTCTCCACCCTACCTATCCCTCCCAATATAACTCTGCCTATCCTTATCTTTACCTCTCCCTGTTCTAGCTATTCCCCTACCCACCACTCCCTTACCTAAAACCTACCTGACCCTTGACATGCCTTTCCCTCTCCATCTTTACACCCATCTTTCTATCTGTCACAAGCCTACTCTTTGCCTGGCCATCAATCTCTGACTTCCAATGTTCAACATATTCCCTCACCCATCTCTCACCTACCTACCTCCTGTCTGTTCCATCTAAACTTATACCTCTATATTCGTATCCCTTCCTTTCTGATTGTCCATCCATCTGCCTATCCCTCTCCAAATTCTGTGTTTGCCCCTTCTATATCCTCCCCTGCCCCTCCAACTATGTATCCCTCTCTATAGGCCTACCTCTACCTCTTCTATACCTACCCTCCTCCCCATCCCCTTTCTCTTTACCTACCAATCCTTCCCACTCCCTATTGCATCTCTATTCCCTACCTATCCCTCCCATGCTTACCCTCTGCCTATCCACATGTCTGTTTGCTATTCTCTCCTCTGCCTATCCCTCCAATGCCTACCTATTGCATTTTGTATGTCTCCCCTCTTGCACCTATTCATTTTGCCTAACCCTCCCCTACTTTCCTATTGTTTGTTTCTGCACCTGCCTATCCTTCTTGATGCCTATGCCTCCTCTATCACCCCTTCTTGATAACTGTACCACTACATGTCCCTCCACTTCTCCTCCCTACTCTACTCATCCCTCCCATGCCTTTGTATCCATTTGCCTATCCCTCTTTATGCCATCCACTCTTCTGCCTATCCCCCTATCCATCCCTAACCTACCTACCCCTACCTGTCCCCTCATCTATCTATCCCTGTTAACACCTCTCCTTCCCACTCTACCTTTCCCTACCATGATTACCTGTCTGCCTATCAATCTGCCTATCCCTCCCTACCTCTTCTTCTACCTATCCCTCTCCTTAAAACTATCCCCAATCCCCTCCATGCAGGGGTATGCATTGAGAGGGATAGGTAGGTGAAGGGACAGGCAGGGGATAGGAAGGAGTGTGATGGGTACAAGCGATATACATGAGGGATAGGTAAATCTACCAGAATCTACCAGATTGCAATGTCTGCCATCAAAATTTCACATTTTTCTGCAAATTTTTACACCTTCAGGACAAATATTTCTAATGGGGAATATTGAAGAGTAGATCTAGTAATATATTGCTATGTCACAAATACTGGTAGCGGTAGCAAGGCCGGCGCCACGCGCTAATTTTAGAGATATTCACTAATGTCTCACTCATTTCAATTCTCAAAAGTTTGCAACCCTGCGGATTAAGCAATGGCCGTTCCACTAAGCCTCCATACAAAGCCCTAAGTGAACCCATGGAGCTCCTGATACCAGACCCAGATAGCAGCACCAGCAACTACACACAGACTAGACAGTACAACCCATCCTACCTGTGACCCAGTTCCTGAAGGCTGAGGCTGAGCGCACAAACTCTCCCTTCTCGTTAGTGGTAGGCATATTGGTGATATGGTTGGAGATGTCGTGTGGATGTCCTCTGGAGGTTTACTGATGCTTGTCTTTAATAGTTGGCTTATCACCAACACCCCCCACCAACCTCCTTAACACCATACCATCGAGCGGCGTCTGTCGGTGGGTGCTGCCTTGGGGGGGGGGGGGGTACACTGCACGGAGCGCCACCTGTACAGCCTGAGCAGCACTATTCTGATGCCGATTGTGCACACCTGCTCATGTCAAGATCATTGCAGTTAACCCATAAAAATATGGTAGAAATGGTCAGATATAGGCAATATTTGGTATGAAGGTGTCCGCAAAACGGTTTGGAAGAGAACACTTGTATTCTTCTAATATTCTGGCTTAATGAAAGATAATGAAATGAGAATTTTTGGGTTGAATTCTCAAGACACCACTACCTTTTCGACTCGTAGTAATACAGTAGAAAAAAAGGAAAAACCAAAACGCCCTCGTCATATTTTTTATCTGTTGGTGATGAGAAACCATTTTTTGTTGTTGAGTGGCCTAATTAATGAATACCCGGCACAAGTTATTTTAGACCCAAAGTCATTTCAGACCCGGTCATTTCAGACCCATAGTCATTTCAGACCCAAGTCATTTCAGACCCATGGTCATTTCAGACCCACTTAGAGTCAGCATGAAACACTAGTCAGGGTCGGATCGAGAAGGGATGGTCCAGGAGTGGCCTCAACGCACATTTCATTGGAGCCAATCCAGTGACCAGTCAATGACTATGTCACACCACACACAGCAATGGGCCGCCCATCGGCAGTCAGCTGCCCATCAGCAGTGAAAGTGGAATTATATGATTTGGGATGAATAGTGAACCAAATAATCAAACTCCAAGATCTAATAGAACTAGAAACAATTGAAGGGCTAAGGATACAGCCCCTACACCATAGAACTGAACATCTAACAATAGTATCTGTGCTCCCTCCACCCCTGGTGTAAACTTGGAATGTGGGAGAGGGGCTGCAGGCACCGCTGGAGTAGGCCAGGGAGGAGGGGTTGTGATGTAAGACACATCACATGGGTCTGAAATGACTTGGGTCTGAAATGCAAGAATGGGGTTTTTACCGCCCTAATACGGGCCTGGTGCCCTTTCCATTACAGTATCGTATTAGTCGTATTTGCCCCTAGATCTTTGTAAGTAATAGAAACTTCCCTGCACATTTTATTGCCCGTTTCATTGAATTTTGTCCTTGCAGAAAATTGCCTTCTTGAATTCTAGGGGTCTAGAAGGGAGGTCCCCATGTCCCTTATCGATTTTAAGAAAATCCCATGTCAAATGTCACTAAATTTTCATTTTCCTCTGTCCTTTATTACTATAAGCTCAATGTTTCATGTTGATTTTAAGAAAAGTCAATGTCCCCTGTCACTATCTTTTTTGTCCCATTTCCTTGTGCCTAGAAGCGCCATGTCCTTTGAAAGGAAAGGCAATGTCACACTGTTAATTTTAGGGGTCCTAGACCCATAGTTCTTCTTTTAAAGGAGTGGTCGTTTTTTAACAACGGAAAGGGGGGGGGGAGATTTCAGACCCAACTTCACCCCCCCCCCCAACACACCGTTGTTAAGAAAATGACCACTCCCTGTGTTCCAAAATTTGCCTGTTCAAATGTAATTTGCTTCTTCATGACATCAGGCGTGGATTTAGGGGCACAGGGGAAGACCCCCCCCCCATTATTTTTCAAAATTGGGTTAGATTCTGTGGTTGCAACAGTGAACTAATTGTTCAAATATTCCTACTACAACCAATGTATGTTCGTCAATCCCAGAGGTTGTTTTTTTTAATGTTTTTGAATGCATGCTTGCATACATCTGTACTTATTACCTATAGAAGCCGACCTAGCTCTACTTGTGGCTGACTACCTGATACCATTATAGTGAGGAGTCAATGGTTGAAGATTCCAGGTGTGGGGTCCGGTGTTGTGGGAATGGTAGGAAGAGCACTAAGAGGAGAGGGAAAGCGTATGGTATAATGTCTGATGGGAAAGAAGGGAAGGTGCTGGATATAGGGTAGGTACTAACGATGGGATTCAGAGTGAAAGGTAGGCAGGAGGTTGGAAGGATGAGGTTGTGGTAGGGGGAATGGTGAGACTGGGTTTAAGAACAGGAGGAGACTGTCAGTTGGGAAATAGTGGGGCTGGGTCTGAGTGCAAGATGACATTGGAAATAGGGCAATAGTGGGGCGGAGAATGATGGTGGCAATAACGATTCCCACCGCCAGGCTCATCATTCCCCTACCCTCAGTTTCATCCTGCCTCCCCTACACCCATTTTGTAGTGATTCTCTAACAAACAATAAACTGGGGTTTAAGAATGCATTAAAATGCACCAAATGCCTTCTAGGATCTATTTCCCCCTACATATTCCCCCACACTCAGTATGAGCTAGAACCTAAAAAGTGGCTCAATGGTACCAATATCGGTGAGTAAACCTGACAGTGATTTGCTTTGGGACACTTCTGGGTCGTTATTGATCACCAGGGGGGGTGCAGACTTTTCTCAGCTCCTCTGAGGGGAGGGGGGAGGTCAAAATAATTTCACCTGTTTTCAGTGAAGAAGCCTGCATGTTACTATACGTTAAAAGGAGACATTTGAAAGCGATTTTTGTGCCCTCAGGAGGAGTAGAAGGGTGGTCAAAATATTTTCCGCGCATTCTTCTGAAGGGGGCTGTGTACAAATGACGTCATGCAGGAGGGGGGGAGGGGGGTCCCACTGTCCATGACCAAGCATGACAAGGGGGGGAGGGGGGGTCATGGGCTGCATGACATCATGTCATAAAAAAACTGCAAGTTGCTTCAGTTTTGGCAAGAAAAAAATGATTTGTAAAGGTAGGGAAGTTTAATGCATTCATCTATTATGAAATATATATTACCTATACAGGCATGCTTTCCTCAGACACCCCACTCAATGGTTGTCACTGCCATCAGTGTCAGTGTTGGTCCACTACTCTATCCTACCTCTAACCCAGGCCCCATACCACTTTGAAATGCCCTTTTAGTTGGACTCATTTAACCAAAGGACCCCATATATATAGGTTGATCTATGCAGGTAAGAAGTACCCTGGCATTGAGAATTCAGTAGAAAGATTCAAATGACCCAACTTCTATTCTATTTGATAAATTTCACAATTCAAAAACCCATTGGTAATTTAGGGATTACTCATTACTCATCAACAGGTATGAGGGGTGGGGTAGATTGCCATACAGACGTGCAGAAATCTGAAAATTTTATGACCCCCTCCCCCTCGGACAGATTGCCCTGGTCATCCCTCCTGTTCTACAGTAGTTCACAGAAAAGGCATAACATTTTTCTCTGCCCCCTTCCCCACTTTGTGGTGTCAAAATTGTTTTCCTCCCTCCCCCCTCAATCTGCATCCTGCTCCCCCTGTTGATATATTACAAACTGTCCCTTGGAAACAAACAGCTTATTCTCTCCTTTTTCTGAATGGGACTCTAGGGGTTATGCCTTATATTATGCCTTACAGTAAAATGATTGTTTTGTAAGTGTGATCTTAATTATATATGTGTAATCATATTACCACACTTGTAATGTTACACTTGTAATTCAGTGAAGCCACTGTAACTGTCGGCTAGATCTGAATCCTTCTCTTATTTCCTTTCCTTTACCTCTCATGAGGATGTGAGGTAAGAGGACCTTTACCCCCTGGACAATTGCCCCCAGACATCTACCCCCAAACCATTTACCCCCATGGACATTTACCCCCAGACATCTAGCCCAAACCATTTACCCCCATGGATATAATAAAGGTTGAAAAAATTAGGGTAGGTAGTAGGTAGGTTTTTTTTTTGAGGTTGGCGCTTCTAGAACTTCTAATTTTTTTTTCGACCGATTACCTGAACACAACAATGTTTTTTAGGCCTTACCAATTCACACCCATTATTAGCCCAGCACGGTTTTGGACCAGGGACGGTGGAAAAGCCCCACCTGTTTCCAGCACCATTAAGTTAACCCAATTTATACATGTCCCTTTGAACCATCTCAATTTGCTATACTCTCTTCATGTACCTTGGGCCGGGGGGGGGGGGGGTATCTCTGCATGACGTCATGTTAAGGGGGGGGGGTCAAGCATTGTATGACGAAACATGACAAGGGGGGGGAGGGGGGGTCAAAAATGGCCAAAAAAAGCATGACGTCATTTGTACACAGCCCCAAGGAGGTGATCCAAGATGAGCTGAAAAGCCTCTCGGTATAGTGCTACCACCTGGTGTTGGACATCTGCACTGCTATCAATACATTTCCTATATTATTCCTGGGGCTTCTGTATATCTTGTATGGTTCTTAAAGATGCAATTTCAGTTAAAACGACTCTGAAGAAAGTTATCAATGAATCATGCAATGGTCAATTATACCCATTTCCCCATTGGATGGCATGCATTATTTCAACATAAAAGCTCCCTGAATATGTAAACAGAAGATATCTAGATCTGGAACAGCTCATTGTTATAGCGGGAAATAAAAATCCAGGGTTTAGGGAGGTGACATCTTGTAACAGATCAGGGCTCCACCAGTTGACCACTAACATAATAGCCACTTGTCCCTGCATGGGGTAATAGTGGGGTGCCTCAGCGACATAATCGTTCCTTTTGTGATAGAAGCAACAGATTTGGTCCAGACATACTTTCTAATGTACTTTTTCATTTCAGGATGGGTGCCACGACAATGTCCTATTTTTTTGGGTCACTTTTGACGACCCTAATGGAAATACACATTTAGTATTTAACTGAAATCAACCTGTCATTTTGTTTTGTATCAATGAACTATTTCTGGCCCCAGGTGTGCTTTAAGAATCCCATTGTTGGATTAGCATGATTTGACCTATTTCTACCTCATTTGCATATATATGTCCCTAATTTGGATCATACTTTTCTCTTTGTGATAAAATCAGCAGTTTTGGTCCAGACATACTTTATAATGTACTTTTACATTTCAGTATGGGTGCCATGCCGTTTTTTTTTAAATATTTTTTTTGGGTCAGTTTCGACCTTAATTAGGTCAAATGAAAACAGTGCATGCATTGCATCACCTATCAACTAGGTGCCCTCAGTGTGCCACCAACAGCCCATAAAGAGGTTATGTTATCCAGTGGTTTTAGTGTTGACCTACAGTAAAAAAAACTGATGTAGAAATATATTTCATGTTTTGAAACCTTGGGATGTTCTATAAAAAGGTATACGTTATTCAAATATGGCATGACTCAAAAATGACAGATACGATCTTTAAGCTGTGTGACCAAGTTGGCTGGGGACCTGCCTGTATATTGGGGACATGATACAGGCTGGTCATGCCTAAGAAGTTACCAATCATCCCCTGTTTTCACCCTCACACATAAGGGGCACCCTATCACCCCAATGGTTTACCTGTCTCTCCTATACAGATATGTAGAATGTCAAATGTGATTGGAGATCCAAAGTCCCATGTATAGTGGAGTTCAAGTAAACTATTCCCCAGGACCTGGGAAAAATGTCATGCGGTTATGCTCTCAATACCTACAGGACACTAGCAAACTTGACCAAGATGCTTGGCAAAGTGATTAGCTCCCCAGGCATGTACCAATTGAAAAGTAGTGCCTGGTATAATATTCACCAATTGTTACACCAATATGTGCTGCTCTGGGGTCATCAATATGTCTATACCTGGCTGTCTACTTAGTAAAACAATAAATAAGAACCCACAACACTTAATATTGGTGGAGCACAGTTCATTTTATTTCATCATTTTGCATGTGCTCATAATATATGACAAAGCCTACACAGTTGTAGTACATGTAGTATTAACGCCTCCTTGGGTTAAGCTCTAGAATACAGGAACCTAAGCACCTTTTGTGGGGCCCGGTGCACCTTCCCAGCCAGGGCACTCTATTAGTAAAATACACAGGTGCTCACTGAAGTGATTGCAGTGGATTGCACACAAATTGGGCTGGACTTTACACAGAACAACCCAGCCTAGCATCGTCTCCTCTTACTTTTTCCTTTTGACTTTAATTCTTCAAACCTTTTAAGGGCCATATGGGACCTCCCTGTTCATGTTAGTCACCGGCTAGTCACTCACCAGCAGTTACAGCACATTTTAATGATCCTTCAGGAGTTCATTGGCGAGGATCTCTCCAGGGCTGCATCCATGCATAGAAATGACGAGAGTAGCACAGATGTTTAAGTACTTTATGGCCCTTAAAGATTTAAGGTAAAACCGAGTACGTAATACACAGGCCTTGAAAACCAAGTGCAAATAGTTTGTGAACAGAAACAGTGAGAAAGCTGTCCCTCATACGGGGTATGGGCGGTCTTATAGACAGAATAACAACTAAATATACATAAATTGAGTATAAATTAGGACAAGAATATGTTCAACATGCATTTTCGGAGTCTTCAGTGTTTTCTTATCAGTCTATACTAGTGACTCCATATTGAAAATTACCGAGAGGAAATATTTACATCATGATCAGATTTCTCTACAATCGTGGACTTGCCATTTTATTAGAACACAATTTCCCTCTGCTAACTCCAGGGCTAACTCATTCAAAAACCTGGTGAGTTTCCATGTAATGCACGATAACCGATGTCAATAACTCCTTTTTACATATTTAACTATAGCACATTGCAATCCTAACAACATTGGGTCTACAAAATTGTATAAATATTCTTGCGCCTTGAGTGTACTTCAGTGTATATTAAGCTATTAACATGTACAAGGTGATCACCTCCAATAACGTCCAGGGAACCCTCCATTCACCCAATACTCTAACTGGCTCCTGATTGGTCGGTTTGCTAATGAACTCTCTCCTAAGCTGTGATAAAATAGTGGTATGTGTCGTTGTAGTGAGGAGCCATATTATCATTATTATTAACACATGGCTTCAAAACCATATTATCAGTATACACACACATATACATATAGGTATCCATAGAGGGAGATATAAAAACAGTATCAACATATAATTTATGTGGACCATACTTATAAACAGCCCACCTCACTTCTTTTTTTTTTATTTTACAGGCTTTATATTGAAATGTTCAGATAGGAGAGTTCATTATCATATATGGCATGTTAGTATGTGGAATGGTTGGTCTGAATTTCTAACTCAAGTCTCCTAAAGACTCAAATTATACAATGACTAGAAAGCATTGTGGAATTTGGTAATTTCTCTTTTTGTTCACTCTGGTTAACAGATTTCCTTACTGGTCTTCATACAGGAATACTTTCAATTCCCTTGCTTTCTTCTCGGAATACTATCATTTCTATGCCTATTGCATATTATCAAAAGGGAACTTGATACAAAATGTACAATGGTTGTAGGTCCAACTTCTTGGCACCTACATTGTTTGTATTCGGTACAAGAACATAACTTTTTTAGTTATACATTAACAACAGAACAGACTCGGTACATCAGCTAGAACCTCTTACAGGGTGACACCTTACAGCATTGGAGTTGGTCCCTCTCCCTATTGCTAAATCAATTAGCTATTGGATGCTTTACATGCACATTAGTTCCTATACTTTAATCAAAAGTTCTCTTTTCTCCTTGCATTAATTCATATAGGAAAACTACTAATAGCTCCTCATGAATCTTATAGTAGTTCTATATTCGATATGTTTGTCCTTCAAGAACATACCACGAAGTAACAGTTCATGACATGTATACATGATTTACAAGGTGGACTCAATTTTTACATCAAAACTCATTTCTGTGGGCCATGTCAACTATTGTTCTATCAGCATTTACTAGAATTGTACAGCTACATTGTTATCATTAACATACCAACATGTAGGTTCATATATTTTGGTCGTTACTTAATGCTATTGAAATTGTTCAATGGATCACAGTTTCCATGGTAACAAATGGACATTTACAACGTCATCAATGACGTCGCCATGTATACGTCATCTGGTGACGTCATGACACAGGTGGGAGCTGGGAACAAACACTTTTGCTATTTGTTTCTAGTTTCTTATTATTTTCTAGTCACCATAGCAACCTAGACATGGGGGTATACATTGAATTTATTTTCAGCTATCTCTCAAAAAAAGAAGATGCTATGATTGTGTGATACACACAAACACTAAATAAACAACCCCTTAACATCCTCGATTTAACCATACTGGGATTTTTATTTAATTTGTGATATTCCTTTGTCTACCTCTGACCATCCTAAATTATTCATATCAGTATAACAAACGGGTTTGTCTTTTTACAAATACCTATGACTGTTAATAGATACAAAGACTGGAGAAGCGCTCCGCCAGCGATTCTCCCACTTCAACCTTTGTATACAGAGTTCTCCATTAATTTTGGTAGTACTAAAGACATGGACGAAAGGCCTCTGCCGTGAACAAAAACACAAACATTTGATTATTTGTCCAAACCAATTTGGTGCCAAAATGGCATTTGCTTCTCTTGAATAATACATTTCAGTTCTAGGGTGAAAAAAACAACAACAACACTCTTTGTCCGCTACGTATCAGTCACATCCATACACACATCCTCAAAATGGTGAACAATCACACCTTCTGCTAAACCATCTTACTGCCTGCTTCTCAACACTCTTTGATATTCACATATGTAAAATAGCTGATCACATGACCGTGGAGCCCTGGTGTACCGGTGGTGGCTACCAAGAGTTATAGGTTTTAGCTGTGCCTAGTGGTAGCGGTCTTGGAACTCGTGGTGCCATTTGTTAAAGTCGATGTTGAAGACGATCAAGCACCCTGTGGCAAGGCCTGCCATTAGGTATCTGAAATTTAAAAAATATCGTAATTTAAAAAAAATATATTCCTTTATCGCAGTGACAGCTTTTATAGACGTGGACGTAGAGATTGTAAGTGAGGTGCGTACCTCTCTTTTTTGCCTTAAGTAAATTTTACATGCTTCTTTTGGACCCCAAATTATCCCCAAAAAAACAGGGGGGTTTGCCCAGTGCCCCCTCATTTTCCAAATCCTGGATGCGCCACTGCGTAGCCCTCTTAATAATATCCCAATGGAAGCAAACATTTTTTCTTTGTCATGACCAGTAATTGACTGATAGTAAGTATACATGAGAAAAGCCTTTTGATTGATTGATTGATTGATTGATGGACTTTATGTATACCGGGTACACATAATGAGTCTAACATACTTCTGGTCGTGTGAGAGTGCCAGTGACCGTACACTGGAGTCACATGTGGGGTAGGTGTAATTGTATGTATACATAGTCTAACATACTTCTGGTCGTGTGAGAGTGTCAGTGACCATACACTGGAGTCACATGTGGGGTAGGTGTAATTGTATGTATACATAGTCCAACATACTTCAGGTCGTGTGAGAGTGTCAGTGACCATACACTGGAGTCACATGTGGGGTAGGTGTAATTGTATGTATACACAGAGTCTAACTTACTTCTGGTCGTGTGAGAGTGCCAGTGACCGTACACTGGAGTCACATGTGGGGTAGGTGTAATTGTATGTATACACAGAGTCTAACTTACTTCTGGTCGTGTGAGAGTGCCAGTGACCGTACACTGGAGTCACATGTGGGGTAGGTGTAATTGTATGTATACACAGAGTCTAACTTACTTCTGGTCGTGTGAGAGTGTCAGTGACCGTACACTGGAGTCACATGTGGGGTAGGTGTAATTGTATGTATACATAGTCTAACATACTTCTGGTCATGTGAGAGTGTCAGTGACGGTACATTGGAGTCACATGTGGGGTAGGTGTAATTGTATGTATACACAGAGTCTAACATACTTCTGGTCGTGTGAGAGTGTCAGTGACCGTACACTGGAGTCACATGTGGGGTAGGTGTAATTGTATGTATACACAGAGTCTAACATACTTCTGGTCATGTGATTGGTTTGGTTTGGTTTGGTTGATTTTACGTCCACTAATAGTACTTAAAAGTTAGCAGACATTTCTGTGGTTCGCGGACATCAAGTCCTTTCTTTTCTTTTTGGACAGCTTTTTAAAAGCTGCTTGTTCAAACAGCTAGACAGGTATTTATATGCTGCTTGCCCGACACAGCAGTGACTGAATCTATGAATGACCGAATCTATGAGATGAATGACCACATCTATGAGGAGGGGTGAGGGGGAAAACCGCTACCAGGGCTTCATTCCCATACTCTTCTTGAGGGATAGCAAGTGTTCTTTTATTTACCTGGTCCCATAGGCAGGGCCAGACAAACCACGGCCTTTGATCACTCAGACGTGGTTCACTGAGGGGGAATCCCATGGCAAAAGACAAGCATGCAGGCCTGGGCCCACGCATATGGACACCAGCTGCCCACACGCTCACCCCAAGCCACAAGAAACCCCAAGATTGTCGCCTTTTACGAATCTGGTATGCCCACTGGTAGAATGGAAGGAGAATTCCTTCGTGGACTCCCAATGAAGTTATTCTGCTCCTCACATGAACGTCCCCACTCCACAGGGGGACTTGTCATGTGAGAGTGTCAGTAACCATACACTGGAGTCACATGTGGGGTAGGTGTAATTGTATGTATACATAGTCTAACATACTTCTGGTCATGTGAGAGTGTCAGTGACGGTACATTGGAGTCACATGTGGGGTAGGTGTAATTGTATGTATACATAGTCCAACATACTTCTGGTCGTGTGAGAGTGTCAGTGACCGTACACTGGAGTCACATGTGGGGTAGGTGTAATTGTATGTATACATAGTCCAACATACTTCTGGTCGTGTGAGAGTGTCAGTGACCGTACACTGGAGTCACATGTGGGGTAGGTGTAATTGTATGTATACATAGTCCAACATACTTCTGGTCGTGTGAGAGTGTCAGTGACCGTACACTGGAGTCACATGTGGGGTAGGTGTAATTGTATGTATACACAGAGTCTAACTTACTTCTGGTCATGTGAGAGTGTCAGTGACCATACACTGGAGTCACATGTGGGGTAGGTGTAATTGTATGTATACACAGAGTCTAACTTACTTCTGGTCGTGTGAGAGTGTCAGTGACCATACACTGGAGTCACATGTGGGGTAGGTGTAATTGTATGTATACATAGAGTCTAACATACTTCAGGTCGTGTGAGAGTGCCAGTGACCATACACTGGAGTCACATGTGGGGTAGGTGTAATTGTATGTATACATAGTCCAACATACTTCAGGTCGTGTGAGAGTGTCAGTGACCATACACTGGAGTCACATGTGGGGTAGGTGTAATTGTATGTATACACAGAGTCTAACTTACTTCTGGTCGTGTGAGAGTGCCAGTGACCGTACACTGGAGTCACATGTGGGGTAGGTGTAATTGTATGTATACACAGAGTCTAACTTACTTCTGGTCGTGTGAGAGTGCCAGTGACCGTACACTGGAGTCACATGTGGGGTAGGTGTAGAGGACGTTCAGGTCGTGTGTACGCCATACCTCCACGATGCCGTTATCTCCGCCAATCATGACGTACTGTCCGTCACGCGACATGATCATACACTGAAACATACATCGTAGGCATGTTATTTTACAACTAATGAAAACAGAGTAGTGGTTAAGTGCTTCACCAAGACCCACATACTAGAGATTAAGTGAAATTCAAGAATGGATATCTGATACCATATAGATACCAAAGGTTCATTGCTGTAGGCTAGTTTTCTTCGGCCCTTACCTGGACATTGTCGTTGTGTGCCACGTGCCGCAGCAGTTTGCCGTTAATACCAAAGGAGCAGAGCGCCCCCTTGTCGTAGTTGACGATGATGTAGCCCTCCCGTGTCATGGTCAGGAACTTGGGTGACTTGAATGTCTCTGGAGGTTCTAATGACCTCAGTAGGTCTCCTGTGTTAGAGTGGATCAAGCATGGGCCGTCTGCAGAAAGAGGAAAGGAAGGGAGATTAATAAGGAGTGCTTATGTGTATAAGGAGTGCTTATGTGTATAGTGCTTAAATGTATTATAATCACAGGTATTCATGATGGATGGATGGGGCTCTGGTGAGTATCGAGCTAGAACTGCATCCATACATCATACCTACTATACAGTTTGATGTAATCTCGAAGGTTCATGATACATCAAGGAACATGAACCTACAGGCATCATGTGGGTTGTATACAACTGTCACTCCCTGCGATGAAGAAAAAGGGAAGTCGCATGGCTTTTGCTACATTTTCAGGCAACGACTACGATTTTAGAGTACGATATCCTAAATTTCAATTAAAAAAAGGGATGACTCTAAACATAGAAAAGTAGCAACTCTTTGCAGAGTTTGACACAAAGTCACTGTGATTCGATGTTTGTTAGTGATATCACCTTGTTGAATACTGCTTGTTGGCAATAAAACCTTAATAACACAACAAAAAAAGATGAAACTTGCCTGCTGATCCGCTGACGACGATGCCTAGTTCTGCAGAGACGACGACACAGGTGACCTCAGACTGGTGTCCTGTTAACGTAGCCTTCGGGGTCGGGTCCTCTATACCTGTAAATAAATTACATTATATATCACCAGCTATCTCATATAACTAATCGAGGGGTCACACAGTGTTTCAGAAACTTTATACAAATCTATTACATTTATAAAAGTAAATTTATACACCGACTACATTAAAAGCAGCCAGGTGAGATTGGAAAATTCTTTTTTTTTAATAGATATAACTCGTGGGAAGTGTGGACAGGCTATTTGTAAATACAGATCTTGAGGGAGTGAGTGAGGAATAGTTGATTAACGCCGTTTCTCCAGTAAAGGTCTTATCTATGGTGATAAAAACTACAACAACACACCAGTTTTACAGATGGATGTGTGAGGGAGAAAACAGGGAGCAAGGCCCTCGCCACTCCCTGATGGGCTAGTTTAGCCCACATATCTTAGAGCTATACACCGATACTCTATGCAGATCACACCAGTTTAAAAATGGTCTAACAGGACTTACTTCCGTTGTCCCCTAGTATACTTTGTTGCTTGGCGTTCCAGTGCCATACCATGACGGTACAATCCTTGGAGCCAGTGACGACGTAACAGTCCTGGTTTATGTTACATTCTGACCGTCCTATACACGTCACGACGTCAAAATGGCCGTACACCACCTGACATGCCTTAGCTGAGATGTACAAAGTAGACTTATTTTTAAAAGGGGAAATTGTAGTGTTAGCTGTATTAAGAGGTACATATACAATAAAAAACTAGAATGAACTACCCTTACTATGGTTTGAAAACCAATTTGTAAATTTAATCAATATAGGGTGTTTAAAGTAATGATGAGAAACCCGAGGAAAGTCATTAAAAGCCCATCATAATTTTGTAATGGTTAAGATACCTTTGGAAAGAAACCTAATCAGATCGATCTAGATACAGATGTTTTGAACCAGCCAGGAATGGTTATCTTTCACAGTTAGCTTATGAGTTCTTTTTTTGATTCCTACCATCTTTAGATTGTCTTTGTCAAATAACAGGTAATATACCATACCTGATTCTGTTGAGAAGACCCTGAAGCTCTTGTCCCAGAAGCCAGCAGCCAGGATGAACCTGTTGTCTGCTGTGGTGATGAAGGATGAGTGGGTCACCTTCAGCCGCTGGTCAAAGTTGTTACCTAACGACCTCTTGTGAAGACCTGTGCCGAACACTGAAATTAGGATATTGTATGGACATGTTTACTACATGGTATATGGAGTGTGCACTTTGTATTTAGGAACGTAGTTAAGATAATATGTAAGATAGTAAAATAAATCCTGATGGACGCGCCATCTCTTCAATTCTGGTGTTACTTTTTATAGTCACTTTGTTTTTATGTCTGTGAAATAAGAGGGACCACACATAATGTCTTGTTAAGTTCCATTATCATGAATTCATACTTTCGATGTGTCGATATGTTCTTAAATCGAAGTCAAACTGAAAACCATTCTATATTTCTGTATTGCTGCATCTATGTAGAAAAGAAACTTTCACTAAATACGTCGTTATCAGGGAAAATATAACCAAATATCTAAACCAACTGGCAAGTTAAAGAAATCATATTCTGGGCTTAGCTCTATAGCTATAAATAGATATGGTACAAAGGAATTGCTAACGATCCCATAAAATAACAAGAAAGCTGTATGTGATTGCAGTAGAGACAACCAGGCCTTTTCAGTAAAACCCAGGCATAAAAGCCTTTGGGCTACAACACCTTCCGAGATTGAACTTTCAACCAAATAAATGTAGAGTATACAAAATAATGAGCCCTACATAGTGCTGTACTGGTGGGTTTATTTTACAAGCCGTGTGGAAATAAATTTGGTGCTTTATTGTCGAGGCATTTATTGACTGCAGAGACTTTAAAGCGTGTGAATAGTTGCAAGGTGTGAAGTAACAAATGGTGCAGTATTCTGTGGTAATACACACTGGGAAAATGACAAGTTTCACCAAGAGTTTTACCAAGAGAAATGTACATGGACTCTTCAACAGATACAGCATCACAATAATAATGCGAAAAACAGAACAGCTTTTAGACTGTTTATATTTGAGTTGTATAGGTAAGAGAGGGAGGCTGTGAGGAGATATTTCTATCCTTATTTCAACACAACATCGAGATTATACTATAGAGAACGCTTAGTTTATTTTACATCACACAACGATATTTCTTCCTTTATACATTGTAAAAGAGCTAAGGACTTTAGCCATACACAGATACATCTTATTCAGGGTTCAGAGTTCATATATGTATAATGGTTTATGTACATGTGAGAAATGTAAAAAAAAAAGAAGAAAGTATTTATTCTCAAAAATTTCTCTTTTGGGCAACTATCTAAAATATCATATCCTTTGCCATTCCTGTATTAAAGGAATATAAAGCTTGTTTCTGGATAACTATCAACAGACAAACCTTTTTGATACTTTGCATGTCTCTTTGCAGGCTTGCTATCATGCCATGCTTTTCAGAACTGTTTAAGCACAGTACTTTCAGACAATTCAAAATGCACGAGGACCATGTATAATATACTGCATATATCATTCATATAGTCATCTCCTCTATATTACTGGCCGTCTACGGGTTAGGGGCGCGTTAAACCTTTAAGGACAGCATAGTCGTCGTGATACAGAAATGTAGCTTTGGCGAGTAACTCACACTCAAACAACATAACAAGCATCATGCCAACCATATACAATAGATATACTATTGACGGGTTGGTATGATGCACTAATGCAACGCTAGTGAGTTACTCCTCGTTCCTGTCACATCTGGTGCATCATGGCGACAACATAACGTCCTTAAAAGGTTAATGGCATCGCTGTATAGCGGGTAGGTATTATGGAAAGCACTGATCTAAAACTAAAAGTCAAAGACCACATGCAGATGGCAATGGGTTGGCATAAAACTATCAATTGGATCCTATTAATTGTAGCCTCACTCGAAGGGAATATGTGATTTGTCTCTCCTCTTTTTAAATCCCTCCGGTCTAGGTTAGATGATATTTAGTGACTTCAATGAATTCTCAGAGATAAGTATGTGAGTGAATGGAGTCTGATGGCTTCATAATTTAGATAGATTTTAGAAGGACCACACACTAGTATCACATCGTATCGCAGATTATGTTTGATATGCATTTTATTTGGTAAGAAAATTACAAACCCCCACAGTAGTAAATAAATAGAAAATCTGAGATTATATCTTACAAACCTAGAAATCGATAATGAAAACAACACAGCAACAACCTCGACCTTATAACATACCACATGAATTACAAGGAAAATATTTCCTTTTTGATTATGGAAGACAAATAATTGATGAACAGTGGTATATCTCCGCAGGGCAAGAAAGAAAAAAAATCAGGTAGAAAAGCAGCGGGTGATTGGTGTAAGTGGGCACGACAAACTGGCCAGGGTAAAGAGCATCTTCCACTAAACGCGCTTTTACGATCATTGGCATGATCTGGAACTGATGGTTACTATTAAGCAATGTCTGATCAAATCCAGTTGTATTATGTAATATGAAGATTGGCTGTTAAGAATATACCTACAACTGATCTTCCATTTTTTACAACCTGGGTTAATTTTGTAAAATAATAAGTCCCAATCACATCCGATGTAACTGCGCACTGAGTGGAAGACACGCTTAAGGAAAAAGGTACAGGGAGGCAGAGAGTGAAGTAACATGCCCATCGTGTACCTGTCGCCTCGTCTATTCATTAAAAAAAATAAACAGAAAAAATGAAGAAGATGAATATCACTCATTACTTTAAATGTGAATATTTGTGATTTATTATTTGCACTGCTGCTGTCGGTAAAGGATGCGATAAGCTGATAAGACATTAAAACATGCGATGAAATTAGGAAGAGGGAAAATAATTTGTACAGAAATTATTTGAATAATTTAATTACTTATTACATGAATCTATGTAGCAAATGATTCAATTGTGTATTGCATTGTCAGAGATTAAACACTGATAAAAGGAAAGCATACATAGGTCCCCTTCCACATTTGGTTAATATAAAATTAATCGAGTACTTACTTGTAAGTGTGAAGATTAATTGTTGTTCTGCGAGGCAACACCAGGGGCGTTGCAGAGTACACAGGAGATGACGTCATCGCTTGGCGCCAGTTCGTAGCATGCGGACAGTGAATCGTACTGAAAACTAAAAGTACACAGGAAAACATACCTTATACTTATAGTCGTATTTCATTATTTGTTGATTGTAGATTATGCCCATGCAGTAATCTATTTATCATAGGGAGGATGGGAGGGCCTGTGTACTCTGCAACGCCCCTGGTGTTGCCTCGCAGAACAACAATTAATCTTCACACTTACAAGTAAGTACTCGATTAATTTTATATTCTGCTCGGTAACACCAGGGGGCAGTTGCAGACTAGCACACAGGAGACTTCAAAGTTCAGTAGGTTCACTGTCTGATCCAATGACACATCATACTGTGACTTTGGATTTTTTCTAGATAATTTTCCAATTATCCCAGCTCCCTCTCATAACTGTGACTTAGCACATAAATTTATGTCTAGATATATAAATTTATGAGTCCGACAGTTGTCAGATCATGACAAATGTGGTGACATTTGTAATATCCAACATAAAATACTCTCGTGCAGCCATAACCCAAACATGAATTTATAGGAAGTATAAATTCATTAGCTGGTGGCCTCAGATCAAGTTTAAATCTGTAGTAAAATGGCCAACACAAACAAGTAATTATTGTTCACACAAATTACAACTCATATACGGTTGCTTGGGTAAAGATAAGCAATCCGGACTGCTTGTTTAAGCCAATCTTTATACGGAAAGGTTCGGCTAGAGTAGTAGTTAAGCTTGCTAGGATGTGTAACATACTGACCAGCATAATTGTTATGTGGTCATAGGCACAAGGACAAGTTATTCAACATTTGCAGCTCTGTCAAGTACCTATGTTGTACAATATAAGCAGTTAACTCCTTAGGTGTGGATAAATTTCCCACTGCTACTCAACATATCCAGCTGTAGATGCTATACAGGCAGGACACTTATTTTTTACAACATAAGCAGCTATGACTGCTATCCTCATAAGGTACAAAACAAATGTACAGTATAGGCAGCCCCTATAGTATTGTATGAATGGGTGTTGAAAGGTTTTATATATGACTGAGCTGCTAGAAAACAGCGACCACATTTGCAATTTAGATAGTAGCATCTACATTATAATGTGAGCTGAAGGAGTTTAATACACAGTATTGGTAATAGTTCACATTTCATTGAATAGCTTTGGATTTTATCTGTGGTATATTCACATGTTTCCTACACAAGTAATACAGCGTGTAGGTTATGGAAACTCCCTTAAGATGTGTAAACAAGTTATAGTATATATACCTTTCGTGTTTCAAAGACAGATGAGACTGCTACTTCTAGCAGGGTACATATGCATGTAGGACAAATTTGGTGACCCAATTTGCCTAGCAAATTACCAGAACGTATTTAGGCAAATGTGCTCTTTGTAAAGTCATAGTGGCAGTGGCTATGTCTGACTCAAATCCTAACGTATTCTTTAGTACTAATATGGACCTTTTAGACTACCATTTTGTGTGACAGTATTAGCAACAGTTGCTACACAAGTCCAGTTAGACTGCTGTGGTAGTCAAAGACCCATAAGGAGTATCTCATAAGCTCCATGGATTTAATAAGTACACTAGATACATTATAAATGCTGATTAAGAAGTCAGCTTTATACTAGTGTTTTCCCCCTGAGGTCCACAGCTCTGGTAGTGTCAGGGTCATTCATTTCGAGTAATAAATCCCTCCAATTTGAAACAAGTTTCTCAAGATAAACAGCTGTTGTTGCTATACAAACAAGACTATATATTGTACAACAAAAGCAGTCAAGACTGCTAATCTTGTAAGGTACAATCAAGTTGTTCAGTGTATAAAATGGTTTTGTCTCTAGCTTAACAGAGGGCATTTATGGTACAAGTGAAGCTCCAGCAAGAAGTATAGTTCATAGGAAATCTGGTCACAGTTTTCCTTTACGAAAAAAGTTTTACACTTTTTCCAGTATTCAATCCCCCTGTGGAAGAAAATTCGATTGTATCTTTGTCAAAATTAAGTAACATTGAGGGCTTGGCGTGACTGCTAAGTTGATCAACGCAGAAAGCATCAAGTGTCTAGTCACTGTACTCTCCCTTTATGGGTCTGGTAGGCTACAAGTCTCCAGCCTCAGGTTTGGAAATGTCCCTTGGAGGAGTTATCTGTGTAACCAGGCTCAACTTTTAGATTTGTAAATAACCTTCCTGTACTTAACCGAGATTTTATCATCCCAAGCATGATGAGCAAAAGGAATCCTGTCTAAGATCCAAAAGCATAGCAGAGTCCATACTGGCTTCTTGGCCCGCTGAGTGTAGAACTCTTGCAATATAGTCTAAGGGCTGAACTTTTTTGTTGTACTTAAGTAGCTAAGACTGCCTTATTGTGTGAAACATACACAATTTCTACAGCTTAAGCAACTATCATTGTTAACCAACAGAGGGTACTAGTATGCAAATGATAGATCCATCCGGTGTACAACTGAGATTGTTTTAGTTATGTCAGACAAGCATATTTTAGAGTGTATTTATGTCAGACAAACATATTTATAGTGAGCAGCTGACCCTGCTATACTGTGTGTTACATACACAAACTGTTCAGCATACATACTACTCATGAGTAGTTGTGTAAGTAGTATCTCAATAGTGGCTTCGTCTTGCTGAGCAGGAAGAAGACCTCTATTATCTAAGTTTCAAAGACAAGTTGTACTGTATAATCAGCTCAGGCTGTTGTTCAATTTGTTAGTGCTTTCTTAGAAACAGCTAGAATAGCTATTACACAGATAGCTGTTAACTTCCCCACACAAGTACAGGTTTCCTCACCTTTTAACTTGCATTCATATGAAAAATCTCAGAATTTTTTGGCATAGATTGTGGTATTTGGTGCTTTCAGGCAAGCAATTCAACATAGGTCTGTTTGAGGAAGTTTTTTGGCATAAAGTATAGGTAATAGCTGCATTCCTAGTCACGGTCTTAGCTAAACCACCTTGTCACTTTTCTAACACTCAATCCCCCTGGGGAAAGTATCAGGTTTTAACATTTGTCCAAGAAGTGAGACTGAGAGCTTAGAGTACCGTAGAACCCTTGCATATAAGACGCAGCTCATGTACCCAAATTTCATCACCTGGGGCCTATAGGATCCAGGCCAACTGAGGGTGCTTCTTATGCATGTGTATTTATGGTAACTCCTAAAGCTTCTGGATTAGAAGCATGTCCTGCTTATTTTGTCTTGTCTCTGTACTCTCCCTCTATAGGTCTGATGGACCACAAGTCTGCAAATCCAACCTCAGGTCTGGAAATGTCACTTGGAGGCATCTTGTTAAATTAACAGAGGTATCAGTGCAACCATCCACAGCTTTTTAGTGTGTAAGTAGGCTTTGTACTTTAATAGTGATTTCTAGCATCCAGCTTGGCATGTTAAGAAAATAAGTGACTGACTGGATCATTAAAACAAGGCAGAGTCCAGTCTAGTCCCTTGGCCTGGTGAAAGTAGAGCTCAAGCAGTATAATCTACGTAATTAACCGGTGGTATCTGTGTGCTCACACACTGTACAATATAAAGACAGCTAAGCTGCTCTATTTTGTAGACATACATAACTTTAATACTTAAGGTGTTGCTTTAATCAGTTATGTACACCGGTTTTGCAATCTATACTGCTAGATTATTTAACAGAGTAGTATCTGACTGCTTTCCGACAGAACATCTAATTCAAGTAAGTTTGAAAGGTATATTGTACAACATAAGTGACTGTTAACTGTGTATTACATATTCACAAGTAGAACAGTGAAATCAAGACTTGCAGGCCATAATTGCCAGCTGTATCTTCAGATAGTCTATGACTGCTGGACAGGTATAAACCTCTAAGGTCTAATTTTCATAGACAAGTTGTACAACATGAGCAGCTCAGACTGTTAAACAAACAGTATACATGTGCATTTTAAGACATCAGCTATCACAGCTATTAGCACATGCATCAGTTGCTTTTCCACACAAGTACTAATCTTTGACATTTCATACTTGTTTTTATGCAGTTTCAAGTAATTTTTTGGCATAAATTGTGGGTTTTTTGGCGTTTTACGAATAAATAACCAGCATAAGTGTATCCGAAGGAAATTTTCGGCATAAGGTATAGGTTATAGCTGTTTTTCTAATCACGGTCTTAGCTAAAACCAACCTTGACACTTTCTAAGACTTCATCCCCCTTGGGGGAGTCAACAAGTTTTTCCCCCCCGCTTGCCCATAAATGGTTAGACGGAGGACTCGGAATAACTGCTAGGCTTACAAAGCAGAAGCATCTAGTGCTTTTTAGTGTCTTGTCACTATACACTTCCTCTATAAGTCAAAGACCACAAGTTTGCTAGTCCAACCGCAGGTCTGGAAATGTCACTTGGAGGGAACTGTTAAATTAATAACAGTGATATCTGTGCCATATGCCACAGTGTGTAAGTAACCTTCCTGTACACTTTCAGTGATTTCTATCATCCAGCTTGGCATGATAAGAAATATGAATGACTGCCTGGGTTTCATAAGAAAGCATAGCAGAGTCCAGGCTAGCCCCATGGCCTGGCAATTGTAGGACTCAAGTGGTATAATCTAAGCAATTAGCTGGTGGTATTGTTGTGCATACACACTGTACAATTAAAAACAGCTAGGCTGCTCTATTGTGTGAAACATACATAACTTTTAACAATTTAAGCTACTCGCACCAGTTTAGCAATTTAAACTGCTAGACTATTTGTCAGAGTAGTATACTATCTGACTGCTTTCAACAGAAAAGTTAAATAGCCAAGTAAGTTTGAAAGCATATTGTACAAC
Organism: Acholoe squamosa; assembly: GCA_949317995.1. Classification (NCBI taxonomy): domain Eukaryota; kingdom Metazoa; phylum Annelida; class Polychaeta; order Phyllodocida; family Polynoidae; genus Acholoe; species Acholoe squamosa. The sequence continues at coordinate 16,619,431 of OX439042.1, forward strand.
ATAAGCAGGAGTGACTGTTAATTGTGTATTGCATACACAAGCGGTGCAGTATAATCAAGACTAGCAAGCAAAGTGCTAGCTGTATCTCCTGATAGTCTAAGACAGCTGGACAGGTATAAAAACCTCTAAGGTCTAAGTTTGATAGACAAGTTGTACAACATAAGCATCTCAGACTGTTATACAAACAGTATACATACATGTGCATTTTAGGGCATCAGCTAACACAGCTATCAGCACATGAGTCAGTTACCTTCCCACACAAGTAGACACAGTTCTTACTTGTTTTCCTATGTAAATTCAAAGAATTTTGGCATAGATTGTGGGTTTTTGGTGTTTTCGCTGAACAACCAAAGAAGGTGTATCCGAAGAAATTTTCGGCATAAGGTATAGGTAATAGCTGTTTTTCTGTTCACAGTCTTAGCTAAAACCAACCTTGACACTTTCTAAGACTTCATCCCTCTTGGGAGAGTCAACAAGTTCTATCGTTTGCCCATAAATGGTTAAACGGAGGACTCGGAATAACTGCTAAGGCTTACAAAGCAGAAGCATCTAGTGCTTTTTAGTGTCTTGTCACTGTACACTCCCTCTATAGGTCAATGACCACAAGTTTGCAAGTCCAACCGCAGGTCTGGAAATGTCACTTGGAGGGAACTGTTAAATTAATAACAGTGATATCTGTGCCATATGCCACAGTGTGTAAGTAACCTTCCTGTACACTATCAGTGATTTCTATCATCCTGCTTGGCATGATAAGAAATATGAATAACTGCCTGGATTTCATAAGAAAGCATAGCAGAGTCCAACCTTGCCCCTTGCCCTATAGGTGAAGACTTTTATGTACTGGGCATAGAGAAGCTCCCCAATATCTAAGATTGAAACCCCCAGCAAGCTGGTTTAGTCAACTACCTGAATTCCATAAGGAAGCATAGTAGAGACAATACAATCTATTTGATAAAAGGAACCTTCTCAGTGGAACTAGAGGGACTTACCTTAGTAGATGTGTCACTATAGTGACAGCATCTCCCTCTGTTCAAGTTAGTTTAACTTATTATCACTCTAACATGGAGTGAGAGTAGCCAACTGGCCATAAAACAGTTAAACAGAGCATCAACATAACAAAGAACTTTGAACTTCTATAAAGAAGTAATTACATACATTTCCAGTGTGTTTGATAATATTATAGTCTTAAAAGAAAACAATTCTCAGCTCGACGCGCGTCCCGCATGGGCGCCGCCATCTTGTTTGCCGAAAATGGGTTCTAGACTAGGCTGGAATGTCGTAAAAGTGCCGTCAATCGGTTTTATTTTTTGTTGATGTCGTAAAAGTATAATTTATTTTAAAAACATGGAAAACAGATAGAAACTCGTCAATTCAAAGGATTAGGTCGTCTATAACATCAAAAAGTTGGTATAGAGCCTCGATTGACGAGTAGAAGAGAGTTTAGACACCGTTCATCAAAAGACGATCTGAGCGATAATGCGGGGCTTGCCCGTGTTGTGTCAGAAAGTTTGAAGATCTGACGAAATTTAGCTCCGATCGTCAATATGACGGAAAAGATGTCTCAAACTCGTCTAAATGTATCATAATGACGACTAAAAAAGGTGAAAACTAGTAGAAATTACGATTTTTACTCACCGTTCGTCGTCAATTTGCTACAAACGGTCTGACACCTTGCGCATGCGCCGTTGGAACTGGCGCCAAGCGATGACGTCATCTCCTGTGTGCTAGTCTGCAACTGCCCCCTGGTGTTACCGAGCAGAATCTTTGGTAACATTATTACAGCCTGTGATTTGCCTATGATGGAGAACTAACAGAATTATGATTTATAACAACTGTAAAACCACACGTATAGGCCCTTACCGCACCCGCATATATGCCGCACCCTCAATTTGGGAGAATATAACCCACACCTGGTGCCTGAAAAGGTTTCCATTCCTTATCAGAGTAGGGTAGGCCTATAGGTAAAACCCCAATTATATGTCGCGCCCTGTGTTCGGAGAAACCATGTAAGCCGCACCAAGGGCCTGAAATGGTCTATAAGCCACAGCTCATACGCGGGGTTTTACGGTTATGTCAGGACAGACCATGTAGTATAGGGAGCTGGGAGTAGGAGGACACATGGCACATTGGGGGAGTTAGTACTTCACTGAAATGATAGCTAAATTAAAAGAAATCAACTCTTATGGGTGACAAAAAATACCCAAGGGGGAACGAGGGATCACCCTTTGTTTAATATTCCACGTCAGGCTTTCTGCATTTATACCCTCCTGTATTGCATATCACAGTATACAGATATACATTCTCTCTACAGATTATAGGATTTAAAGTTAAGTATCACTGATACCTCAGTGATTCTTTGGCTGATACTGGGTGTGAGGGATTACTGACAACGCACAATCAGACTTACCGAGTAGTTGGTCCATGGACAGCGGTAGTTGCGGCTGAGTCTCCGTCTTCTCGGCATAACTTGGGGACGGGGCGGGGGTATTTCCCGCTGCTGAATTGTACACAAATACAATAATTATCCTCAGCATTGTTAGACTGGCATACAAGTGTTTTACTCTTGGGAATATACCAGATTAAAATCACAATCTATGTACATCTTAATCCCAGAAAAAAACACCCACAACCTGCCTTATTTACATTTTGGTATTCTTTTAGTAAATGTAGATATCATCAAGTCTTTGTATTCCATCTCTATACCAACAACAGCAGGATTCCCTAGACTCACTCCAGCTCTTAACCAATAACAAAAGCTTTCCCTCGGCTCATTCCATCTCTAGATCCATAACAGAAGCATCCCCTTGGCTTACTCCATATGCAGACCCATAACAGAAACATCCCCTTGGCTCATACCTTTGCCTATGTTGTGGTTCCACTTGTTGACAGCAAAGTTGTGGTTACAGGTAATGGTGATGACGGCCGGTGTGGGCACTGCGGGGTGGGTGTTAGCCGATACGTGGGTGACGGGTGAGTTGGACAGGAACTTCATTATCATACACACATCATCTGGTATTGCTGAGAACATCATTGGGGACTGCAAAAGATGAAACACTACATGTCATACTGGTCATTTTTTTTCTAGATATTTTTCATAATGAGGTACTCTTTTGGAAATGTTGTCTAAGTATTGATTGTTCTTTAGTGATCATCTTACTGTTTCCTGGATTGCTGCAATTTTTTTTTTATCATTAAATCCGTATTTTGAAATACCTCTAACACAGTAAGAACATGCTGAATCTTGGTATGAGAATCAGCATTCATAACCACAATGATTGTGGAATTATAATAAAAAATATCTCTAAAAGTGCTTCTAGTTATTATAACTACCAGTATCCAGGCCCTTGGATATTTGCAGAAAACAAAAAGCAGAATACCATAATTTTTGTTAACTTACAATGTGCATAACAGAGTTGCGCGGTGGGTGGGGCTCTGTCAGTAATTGTGCCGGCGTTTGTCCGAAACTCCTGATCTGGTTTTCTAAGGCCTGCAAGAAAAATAACACCTGTGATTAGCGACATATTTATCCGTTAAGTCTAGCATGTAATGAATGCCATAATAACCTGAATACATTTTTCACTGAAGATGATACTGACAATCCAAAGTAGTGTATACATGGAATTTTGGAAACACCTTTCTATTTTCCATGGGATAAGGCAATGATACAAAGTCTGTCTCTCTAAAAGCTGCATTTAGCCCTATGTATGGATGGAGTACACAGCCCCTGCCCATTCTGTGTTCTTAAATCATGTGAATGAATGGCATGATGTGAAATTGAATGTTGAGGAGTGACTGACTAGCAAGAACATGACAATAAATGAGTATCAGCCCTTGAGACATAAGGCCTTATGCTGTCCTTAAATGGTCAATCTAACCTGTTATTACATAAGTATGAACATGTCTGACCTCTTTCATGATCGGGTCGGTGATGGCGTCCAGGCTGACCGAGCCGTCATACGTCAGGTAGTAGAAGACATTTGTGGCACGCACTGCCTCCGGTCCCCGCTGTTTGTAGCCGAAGATCAAGTCTATCCACTGGTGTAGCTGGCATGACACAAACTCAGACTCCAGCGCCTGGAGGAAGAAAATGGAAGACTATGTAATGTCTAAATATTAGGGGGGAGAAATCAAACTAGGCAAGGAGTCTTTCAGCATTTATAAATACTGCAAAGCACTAGGTGTAAGCTGTGGCTTACAGACTATTTCAGACTCATGGTGTGGCTTACAGGGCAGGGGAACCCTGAACTGAGGGGGTGGCTTATATGTGGGGTTTTACATGTATGGATACTACATGTAGTAAGGAGTGTCAATCTATTCAAACTCAAGCTGTGGCTTATAGCGCGACACCAGCAACTCAAGGTGTGACGGGCGTGGCTTAAACATGGGTTTTTGTGGCACTCCAATTTCTTTTGAGCATTCATAATATTAAACAGTAGGTGCCCCCACAATAAGATATCAGTATATCTCCTCTGGTATATCCCTTACCATTCTGTTGATCCTGACAAAGTCCTCTGGGGTGGGTGCCCAAGGTGGCAGTTCGACATTACCGATGTCTACCTCCGTCTCGTTCCTGCCCATATTGTAGCCGTTGTTGTTGACAAACATGTCTGGTAAGTAGTAGAACTCAGGTACTAGCTCCTGGAAACAAGTAACAATCAACATTCCAATTACTATCTTCTAATATCCATATGCACATGTACTACTATGCTATTGGCATAAATGTTGCTATTAGCATCTCCTCTTTTCCATATGCTACTATGCTTTTGGCATAAATATTGCCATTACTATCTTCTTCTGTCCACATACTACTATGCTATTGACATCAATATTGCCATTAGTATATTCTCCTTTTTATATACTACTATGCTACAGACCAAATCCAAGATAGCCATCAACAAGCCTGTCCGCGAGGAATTAGGAGGGTTTTAATTTCAGAGCTAGTACATTCCCTATATGGAAATTCAGCCCCAGTCCCTCCTTCTGGTCAGCTCACAGGCCGGGTATTGGCGCAGTGAAACCTACATCGGATGTTCTGTATTAGCATCAATGTTGCCATTAGTATCTTCCTCTTTCCATATACTACTATGCTATTGGCATAAGGGTTGCCACTAGTATCTTCTCCTTTCAGGGGTGTCGGAAGCAACGTGACTTTTTTTTTTTTTTTTTTTTTTTTTGGGGGGGGCGATGCAGGTCAGATGGGGCGCATCCACAATTTTAAGCACATCAAGTGAAGCACTTTAATATTTTAGAGGGTTTAGGGGCATGCCCCAATGACAAATTTTGAACATTTAGATACTGTTCCGGCTATTTTGGTCAAATTGTGTGCAAATGACCAAGTTCACCATAAAAGTGTATATTGGTTTCAAAATTGGGGGGGGGGGGGCAAAATATAGTCTGAGATTGGGGGGGCATGCCACCCCCCTCTATCCCGACACCCTTCAACACGCCTTAGTTCTATGTACATTCATCAAATACTCCGACATACTCACAGTACCCTGTATTTAACAAAATTATCAAGCAAGCAATTCCCCCTATATCGGGACATTAGCTACATGACACTGACCTTGACGTCTGAGGTGTCGCGCTGACAGTTCTTCCAGGCGGCAGACACAGAGTGGAATGTGCGGTTAGCGTGGTCAAACTTGCCGCCTTGCAGGTTGAGGAAAAACGAAGTGAACGGCTCCTACAGGATACAAAGATGTACATGTTAATTAGATTTATCCTGTGTGAAATTCAGCTGAGATGATTTTGTATCTCAGTTAGGTACTTTGGATTTCTGGAAAGTGAGGCAACTAGATTTGGAATGACATTAATTCAAACTCAGATTACAAATTCAATACTAAATACATGAAAACATAATACATACGAGTCTGATGAGCCAGTTGAGTGTGAAGGCTGCAGTGGAGTAGTGAGTGCCGTAGTGGAAAGGCGGGATCTGGTCATGTTCCCATTGTTGGTACCGATCCTCAAAGAAGGCTTTCCGTGTCGGGTTCAGCGCACCCACCGGCTACAGGAGAAAATATCCAAGTTAAGTTTATAACAGTCAGGGCAGATATTGTTTCCTCTTGTTAATAGATGAGTTCATTATCAGAAAGCATTCGGGAATTGGGCGGGTTAAAATTGAAGATACTATCCGTGTATCCTTTTTTCATTTACGGTAGGCTATATCCTTCATATTTCTTAATTTGGAAAGTAGGGTACCTCATAACTTGCTTAGAGAGGTCATGTAGTTGGAGAGCAGTGAGAGATTTCTGTAGTTGGAGGGCAGTCAGAGGTCTAATTCTTACCTTAGAGAGGTCCCTGTAGTTGGAGGGCAGTGAGAGGTCTAGTTCTTACCTTAGAGAGGTCCCTGTAGTTGGAGGGCAGTCAGAGGTCTAATTCTTACCTTAGAGAGGTCCCTGTAGTTGGAGGGCAGTCAGAGGTCTAGTTCTTACCTTGGAGAGGTCCCTGTAGTTGGAGGGCAGTGAGAGGTCTAGTTCTTACCTTGGAGAGGTCCCTGTAGTTGGAGGGCTGTGAGAGGTCTAGTTCTTACCTTGGAGAGGTCCCTGTAGTTGGAGGGCAGTGAGAGGTCTAGTTCTTACCTTGGAGAGGTCCCTGTAGTTGGAGGGCTGTGAGAGGTCTAGTTCTTACCTTGGAGAGGTCCCTGTAGTTGGAGGGCAGTGAGAGGTCTAGTTCTTACCTTGGAGAGGTCCCTGTAGTTGGAGGGCAGTGAGAGGTCTAGTTCTTACCTTGGAGAGGTCCCTGTAGTTGGAGGGCTGTGAGAGGTCTAGTTCTTACCTTGGAGAGGTCCCTGTAGTTGGAGGGCAGTGAGAGGTCTAGTTCTTACCTTGGAGAGGTCCCTGTAGTTGGAGGGCAGTGAGAGGTCTAGTTCTTACCTTGGAGAGGTCCCTATAGTCGGAGGGCAGTGAGATGTCCCTGTAGTTGGAGGGCAGTGACGGGTCTAGTTCTTACCTTGGAGAGGTCCCTGTAGTTGGAGGGTAGTGAGAGGTCTAGTTCCTTAGAGTCATAGTTCACAATGACCCAGGGGTAGACATGGTACTGGTTGAGGTCGTTGTATGTCCGACCGGCTATCGTGTTCAGGTACATCAGGTAGTCAAAGTTGGAGATCTCCCTCCTCTGCCACTTCTGCATCATTCCTGACATCTTAAACAGCTGCTTTGGAGATGCCTGTGACACCCGTCTATGGGGAGAGAAATCAAATTCAGTACTGAAGAGATGATTAAATACCAATGAGGATATTAATGTTTAGTATCTCTGACTCTAATATTTTGCAATAGGATCCCCATTTTCTGACAAACTGGTTTCTTCACCCATACACAGCCACATAATATCATGCCCTTGATACCTCAAGCACACACCAGGTGGCGAAGTTGTGCCTTCTCCATCATTAGTAAAGCAATCGCCCTCCAGGTGGTAGCTCTGTTTCATGGCAGCCAACACCCCAGCTCGCCATGCCTTGGTCTTACTGTATTGATCATTGTGCACAAAGTGATAGGCCTAACAGTTATTTTAAAGTACATTTATTTAGAACCTAAGAAGGTAGTGCACTGAACTATTTACCTTGTTTGTGGCAGTCCATATTTGACACCGACCCCAACACGGGGTAACGCATTGACGACCTTCTTAGCCGTGGCCTGGTCCGGGAAGGCAAACATGACAGCCGCTGGAGGAAGGGAATTCATCATCATAATACATGTCTATTAAATCCATATTAACATTGCTATAATCTACTTATACAGTTTTTCAGTATCTCCAAAAGCTATGAATCTTTATTCAATTATGATCACATTCACCAATTAGCAATAGTTTTGTTATGTAATCTAGAATTACAATTCTATAAAGCATTGCTGGAATATATGAAGTCTCCCTCCCCGAAATTGTTTAATGACTAATTTGTATCTAACTGGAATATAGTACATGTACAAACAAGAAGAACATGGAAACATTATAAACCACATGTTATCCCAATGTGTACATCAAAACATGATATTATCACATACTTCTTGAGGCCATGAATATCTCTATGGCCGTGTTCTGCAGCAGGTAGCGCCGGGAGAAGATGGCGCGGATCTCGTTGAAGTGCCATTTGCCGTGTAGGTGGTCCACGTACGCCAGCACCTGCTGTATGAGAGGAAAAGGGGAGAATAGGTAAAGTTTGGCGCTTATCAAAAGCTGGAAAGGCTAAATGCTTGGTTGCACCAATGTAATAATGCAATATATAGACTAGACCTGTATCCACTTCAAAGTAATTTGAAAATATGTCTGGTTTCCATCTGTTTCGTTCCCTCTCTATTATTGTTATATGTTTCCATGCCAAGATAAAATAATTACACACAGTTATGGGGACAGTTATGGGGCCTCTGTAGGCTGGGTGTTATTTCTAATAGTATACATGTACCAAAGACTTGCCCTTACAGCAAGTGGGCCTAAGATATTAACTACTTGTGCACCAAACATATTAACAAATCTAAACAATTCCCTAATGTGAAGAAGGAATATTATTTGTAGTTGTCATTGATCAGTCCACGACAGAGTGTACTGTCTGCATACACGTAGGCCTACATACTTCGCATTATAAAGACGTCATTTTACAAGAGATATTAAACCTCTTCCCGTTTGTAGATAGATGTGCTAAGGGTATAAGAGGACCTAATCTTAAACGATGTCACATTCTACAGCTGGGTACTATGGACACGTGCCGTACACGTGACGTCAATACATACGTCACAGATGAGCTGCTCACTTTGAGACGTGTTTATTTGTGTCCATGAACCGCTCCCCTCCTCACCTTTTAACTTCACACTCTCCGGGTCATGCTTTAGTCCCAGGAGAATGATATGTTTCTTTGATAACATCTGCTAGAAGAGTGTTTATTTGGGGTCAGCTGATCACGTAAACATGCTCTCATTGGCCAGCTGCTGGGCGTGAGATGAGTTTATCAACAAACTGTCAGCACTAAGAGAACCAGCGCACCTGGGGACCTAGAGAAACTTTATTTCTAAGTCTTGCAATCCTCCCCTCCATGGGCGGCTAATTCACCTTTGTCAGTTCGTGTCCAGTTTCACAGGGGGCATTCTCTGCAATTTAGAGATTTACCAGGCTATTGATCATCAACCTCATTCTGGTGGGTTTCTTAATCTGCTAACCCAGTGCACTGAGTCAGACTTCAAGGTGAGGATTAGGAAGGGTCGGTAGTAAAACGTTCATGGTGTTGATCCCCTCTCACCTTCCCCTTGTACACCTCCTCCCAACTTGTCCTATATCTAACAATAGGCTCAAGTTCTATACACGGCTTATAGCCTGAGGGCACTATATGAGCATTCAACCCTTCAAAGGCTAAAAGTGTAATAATACACCACCATGCCTATTGGTCGTCATGATGCATGTGTGTTGCCCAGGCTATTCATGCATCATGCCGATCCTATGAGACTGATGCCCTTTATGAGTCGGCATGATACACCAATGAAATGCTGGCGAGCAGTCTCGCCAGCATTTCATTGGTGTATCATGACGACCAATGTGCTTGATGCACAACAGTACTAGCGGCCCTTAAAGGGTTAAGGAGGGTTGAGGTTAGGGGAGGAGGAAGAACATGGGGGATTTAGAAAGGCCTCTGAGATCAAAGAGGGAGGTGTAACCCTATCAGGTGTAGTTAGTTTGTATCTGTATGTATAGGAGTTGCATAGTGTCACTATGATAAGGCACCTTACTCAGGGGGATACGTCTTGATTGTAGTTTGATGAAAGCCTTAACCCTTATAGGGCCACATAGCACTTAATTAACATATCTCCATGATGTATCATATTAATACTCTGAGGTATGGTGAAGTATAAGACAGTCCATAAATCTTACCAACTCAACCGGTTTGATCAGGGAGGCCATAAGAACTATATAGCCTCCCTGGTTTGATGCACTCCCAGTAGTCTGACATGATGGGTTATGGTGTAGTGTGTAAGGGGCCCGGGGTATAGGGGTCTCCACAAAAATGCAGAATTCCACGTACAAATTTATGTGGAACTTGATTTTACAGTATTTTTACGAGGAATGGATTAGACAAATTTTACAAGTTTAAATGGGAATCAGCACTATCTGATTATATTACTTAAGTATGCTTGATTTGACAAAAATGTTTTCCCTCTGTGGATATTACATTATTTAAAGCCTGCTTTGTAGTTATTGATAGGCAATAGAATATTTTACTTTGTATAGTGATGCATGTCTATTAACCGACAGCAGCATGCACCTGCATGGCTGTTTCGACATCTAATTTTGGTCACATAGAAGGCCTATTATGAGAAATGGGGCTGTTTATTGGTGACATAAACACCGATCACACAGGGATGTAACCTGTAAGTAGGGGTAAAGGTGACGCTAAATAGACTCTAAATAGATCAGGAAGGGGTAAGGGCTGATGCTATAGGTTGAGGAAATCACTTGATAGCTGAGAAGTAAAGGGGCATATAGGATAAGGGTAGTTTTATGGTTGCCTATAGCAGTCTATTCTAGACAGAAATCTGGGCAACACAAAATTAATGTATCACTTCAACACTTGGTTATTCAGATAAAAACAGAGATAAAACTTCCTTCTTTCTAATCCATAGTTCTTTTTCAGCCTAAATAAAAGTGTAGGAAATTCTAAAAGAGTCTCTTTTTCATAAATTAAAGAACCAAGTTATTACCACTTTCATACAGTTGTGTCTCAGACATCCATAACAAGAAAAATGTGGCCCCCCTCCGCCCAAACACAAGCTACAGTGGACACACTGGCATACAATTTTGGACGCTGGAAACATTCATGCAGGCGTCTGCCCTACATGATGTGAGCGCTCCCTGGTGATATCCCCAGGCATGGGATTGGGTTTTTGGGGAAAATCCAAGATAGTGCCCCTTTTCCTTCTCTGAGGTAGTATTTGAGATGGATCTGAAAGGATAGAAGTCTGAAAAGTTTAAAACCACCCCCCCCCCCCTTTATCAATGTGAAATAGTTTTCTCATTGGATCTGTGCAAATCACAAAGATGACCAATTCAGCTTTCAAATATCCGAGATTTTGGATATATCCTGACGAATTCCATGACTGTATCCCCATGGATACGGATGCGGAAACGGTCCCTTTCAGTGAGCACAACGTTAGCTTTGCCTTTATACGGGCATCGTACAATACGGCAGTGGTCCTACGCGTGAGATAAATTATCTACAGACTCCGCGTGAACCTTTGCCTATAGTCCCCTGCATATTATGTAGGCCTACTGACGTCGGCACATCACTTTAACAGAGTATTCAGCTCAATGAATTCATGACGTTGTTTATAAAACACTCCCAACACGGTACCGTACAGGTAGACTACAGGCCATGTTGGTTTGTGATGTGACTGCTCTAAGCACATACTTCGCATCCAACTGGTGATGGTTCAGGGAGGTGCACTCCCTGATGAGGGTCACAATTAGAAAACAGATCTAGGACCAGTGTCGCAGACATTTCCACCCAGCCGTCGGGTGAAGGAATCCGTCACTGCATTTCCCACCAACCCCTGGTGAATGCTACGCATGTTACTACGGCCAATGCATGACGTAGCATGTGATGTCACCAGGTGATAATGACGTCACAAATGATGTCATAGCCAAAATGGCGCTGCCCAGGGAGAAAACCGAAACCATTAATAGATTTGCAACGGTCGCTACGCTCCCGGCCATTAAAGTGGCTTGCAAACCCTAAAAAATAACCCTTACATTGAAACTTTGTGTACCTTTCTCACCTGTACCATTCAGCTCCCATCAGCTGTCCATTCTGTAGAGCCACCCTAGGTTCCCATTTCCACCTTCACACCACATCAATTCAACTTAGACTAAGTATCTCAACACCCTATACTGACATCCCCATCATTGAGTCTAGAAAGATGTCTAGGATGTAAGCCTCCCCATCCGTCTATGTTCACAATGCTCTGCGTGTAGTGTCCACCCCCAAGGTCCACCCACCCCACTAGCTCACAGCCAAAATTAACTTTCCTATTTTGAGAAAATGCCTATCGTTTAAGTACAAATCTAATTTAGTAGATGAATCTCCATAGCTTAGAGACAATTATTTTGTACAAACAAGATATAGAATATTAGCTTGCATGGAGAAAGGAAATCTTACATTTTCAAAAAGATAATCTTCCTTACACTATACTCAAATTCCAAGGCCTATAAGATCTGACTTAAAAGAAATATTTTCTGAAAATGACAAAGTTATTCTTGGTGTTTCTGTCTACTGTCAGCTGCCCCTCACGTGGCTCCTCCTCCAGGTGCTGGTGACACCTGACCGTCCCTCCTCCCTCTCATCCCCTATCAGGTAGTCACCAAATTGCACCTTACTGTCCCCCTGTGCTGTCTGCCTACCTCTGTGCCATCATTATAGTGGGTCTCTCACCACTTGATATCTTATACTGGGTCTCTTACCATTTGGCTTTTTTATAGTGGGTAATTCTTGTAGTGAGTCTTTCATCACTTAGTGTCTTTATATTGGGTCTCTAATCATTTGGCAGAAACTGGTGAGGACAAAATTAATTGCTTGCACGCAAGTTCTCAGCAACGCACTGCTCCGAACCATGCTTGTTAAATACCAAATCTGGGCACAGTATTGGACACTTGGGAATTCACTATATAGTGTAGGAGTGCAGCGTGAAGGGTTGAACTATCGAGTCCTTACTGTGCACATGAATTTGCAACACGCTGTAGCTATAAAAGAAACAACTTTAATACATAGCAAAAGAATGTACTGTAGAAGAAAACATTGGCCTTTGGATGTTCGCCACATATGAGTGTACATACGTTGTACAATAAAACTGATACAGAAATCTGAACACCCTGTATATTTATTTCAGAACTCGAGTCGACAACTTCACCTGTCTATTGTGTTTTATTCCCCATTCATGGGGGTGGAAGAGTTAGATGTTAGGGATTGTAGGGCCGTGATTTATTCACACAGTGAAGAGATATTCTATCCCTTGTACTCGTGGAAATTCTACACGTATAAATCAACCATTAACCCTCGACTGTACAGGCCAGTATTAGCACTCAATAGGGTATTTCCAATACAATGTAGAAGTGATTTATGACTATATCATGGGCATATAACCTACACATGCTCCACCTATGAGGTAAATCACCATATTAGAAATACAAGTACCCACAAATGTGCCAGTTTGCCAGACTATATCTATGATTGCGTCGGTACATCATGTTGCAAGTGAACACAAAGCACTGTCAGAGGCATCATGCCATTCCTAAAGGGTTAAAGGAATAAAGGATGGTGACTAAAGGATGTGCATTCATGGATATTCTCTCTTCATCTCAATTATACATTCTCCTCGTTCTTTTCTTATCTCTGTTATCAGTGACAAAGACTAATGATGATCTGATACAACCATATCTCCCACTGAATCGTCTATCTCATGGCTATCCTATCAGATAAATCTTAGCCTATTACACATTCCTCTCTACCATGTTACTTCTTTGTAACAGCTATTCTATCTGTGTTTCTTTGGTCCATTTTGACCCTCCATGTATGCCTAGGGACCTACCCCAGAGCAGCTTATCTCAATTAATTATAGTTATTTACAAGGGTAATTTGGAGATCACTTCAGACCAGTGTTACGGCGTAGTTGGTATTTTCCCTCCCTAATTGACCTCGGTATCGCTTGTGATTATCATTATTTATTGTAGTCTGCTTTTCTAAATGTCTCTTGCTGCTGGAAGTCATTACTCACTGTGCTACAGATGGTGTTGTTAGGGTAGAGGTGGCTACATTATCATGATGATCCAACCTTTGATATTTGGAGTGGATCCCAAGGCTTAAAAGAGGCATTGTCGGTCTTTGTGAATTCAAATCTTCCTTTGTCATGACGTGCCCTTTGAGGGAGTAAACCTTGGTATGTTCTTTAGGCTTATAGTACAAAAACCATGGTATGTCCTTTAGGCTTATAGTACAAAAACCTTGGTATGTCCTTTAGGCCTATAGTACGAAAACCTTGGTATGTCCTTTAGGCTTATAGTATAAAAACCTTGGTATGTTCTTTAGGCTTATAGTACAAAAACCTTGGTATATCCTTTAGGCCTATAGTACAAAAACCTTGGTATATCCTTTAGGCTTATAATACAAACACCTTGGTATGTCCTTTAGGCCTATAGTACAAAAACCTTGGTATGTCCTTTAGGCTTATAGTATAAAAACCTTGGTATGTTCTTTAGGCTTATAGTACAAAAACCTTGGTATGTCCTTTAGGCCTATAGTACAAAAACCTTGGTATATCCTTTAGACTTATAATACAAAAACCTTGGTATGTCCTTTAGGCCTATAGTACAAAAACCTTGGTATGTCCTTTAGGCTTATAGTATAAAAACCTTGGTATGTCCTTTAGGCCTATAGTACAAAAAACCTTGGTATGTCCTTTAGGCTCATGGTACAAAAAAAGAACATAGTGAAATGGACAAAATTTTGTACCTTTGGTTACAAACTAAGGAACCCACCATTCCAGGACATGCAAGCATACCACGATATCAATTTACCAAGACATTGCATGACAAGAGGGGAAAACATCCCAGTGTTTTTGGCCTTCTCTTTCTTTACCTCCTATTCTAGAAGGCTAATAGATGGGGTGTCTGGCACAGGCCCAAGTAGAACAATAATGTACATAGCTGTCAGGATGGGAACAAAGACGTAGGCATCTTGATTACCATTAATTAACATCAAGGTCATTAGTCTGAGCAGGAATGCTTCTAGACGCTGGCGCTAGGGGTCGTCCCTGTAATGGGAGACACCTGGTGAGGCTAGAGTGAACTATCTTACTTTATTGGGAATGGCATCAGGCTGTGTTTGTATGTTTATGGTAACTGCTTTTTCTTGCTTACCGGGTATGTCGCTCTTTCTAAAGATGGCATGTCTTCACTTTGGGATAAATTAAAGAGTTGACTGCCATCATTGGTTGAGTGGTAAGTAGGTAATAGATCTGATGACAAACACTAGCCACACTTTGAAAGCTTACACTTTCAGAAAGTACTCTCTCCCAGCTTTTTCTTAGGTCAATGGACCTGTAGAATAATGCACTTCCTGGAATACACTTTATGAATTCATTTGGGGCTTCCATTTCATATAAACCTTTGCAAACGACCATATGAACCATATCACAAATATATTTTCGTCTCATGGCAATACATGGAAGATGATAGTAGTTACCTCCCACCAGGCCAGGTGGAAAGATGTAAGAAACTACACAAACATTTTCACACCTGAACCATATGCATTGAACCAACCCCAGAGCAATACCTCGCGCCCTCTTCAATGGCTACACCTCGCAAAATAAATATTTCCCACATCCCCTATCGCTCCTCCACGCACCCATCATCCATCCAGCCTCTCCTCCACCTCTGTAGTTAATATACCTTGTCTATATCTATTATCGCTCTCTGTCTGGGCCCTTTGCACTGTCTTTGTGCACAAGTTTTGCTTTTTGCGGCCGGCTGCCATCATATGCCTGGCCGGTAGGCGTGTAACTGAGACCCGGGGTGGGCGGCCAGATGGGGGGAAGGGGGCAGGGTACATAGAAGGTAGTCTGACAGCGTCCGCCGCCCCACGGCGCCACTGTCGGCTCTAATCGACTTCACGGCTTAATCTGCTAATCGCCTCCTCCTGCTAAGGCCGCGTGTTCACCAAAAATAAAGCTCAAAATTTCGAAAAATTCTATGTTTTCCGCTTTTAAAAAATATTTAGATATCCATAGAGAATACTATCCGATATGAAACACCCAGAATGTCAACATTCTGAAGGATAATGACGTTGAAATAATACTTAAAACTTAGATAGGTTCTTCTAGACCATAAACACATGTACATTCAACATGAGGTATTTTAGAATTTATTTTGAATGCGTTTCCTACAAAAATACATTGTCTAAGATTTCCTTTGACTTATTGCTTTGAACATTTGAACCACGCATGTAGTCTGTATTGCTTTGTGTAATTACTTATCCCATGTTAATGCAGATACTCATAAGATTCATACATCACAATTATGTATCATATCACCAGTACATCCATCACCCCCTCTCAGTCTAGACACTATCCACATCACATACAGGATAAACTACAGTATATCTACATCATAAATAGTGTCTCAGGTATTCAATCATTCCAGGGTACATCAAGACATATATCTCTACACCCCACATAATGATTACTAATAACCCCATTTAGACCTACACCATTGCGTGCTGGCTCCACAAGTGTACAAGGTTCACACTTGATATATCACTTTTTATGTGGAATGCACTCTATTTGGTGACAATACTTCCTTCTATGTTGTCCATAGCCCTTTCAGGGCCACATGATTCCTCGAGATTTATGTTTTCTTTCTCATCATGATACACCCATACAGTGCTGGTATGTCTAATCTGCAGCACGCAATTGAAAATTTGTGGACCCTTTGTGGGTGTATTAAAACCGTGGAGTCGGCATGATGCATGAATGCAGTGCTGGTGAGTAGACTCGCCAGGGCTGCATTCATGCATCATGCCGACCGAGGGGCATGATGCATAATGTTTTATGTCATGGCAGATACGAGCATTACAACACAGGGATGTAAGTCAGGCATAGGCAAAAATCAGGAAGCCATACATTTACTTGATATAAAAGCCTTCTATTTTTCCAAACAGCCCTCCTTACCACTTGTATAAGGAAAGTCCATGGCATTCAAAATTTTCAGAAATCAGGAAATCCTGATAAATCCTGAAGACTTACATCCCTGACAACAGTACTGGACATTGCATATTCAATTTGGGGGGGGGAATGGAATACAATGTTGCCGTATCCAATGGGTGTCCACCATCTTGGATTTTGAACAGATCTGAGCATTTTTTTCTTTATTTATAAACAAAATAACCTCCTAGGCCATGACATAAATGCAAATGTCCACTTCCATGGGACTTTTTACATCGTATTCCCCTCTGTGGGACCCATGGTCGTGGACATTTGCTTATGTATTTAAAGGGTTTAATAAGAGTTGATTATTGACTAATCACCATACATCTTGAAATGATAACAACTGCTACCTGAACTGACAAGTAATTAATGAAAGTAATCAAGTAATTAGCAGAGAGAGTTACCTAATTACATCATCAACCAGGTATGCTTGGCTAGCTCAGGCAAATGTTTATCACTTCACAGAGAGCTATTGTTTGTATATAGCTTCTCTATATCTACAATGTACTGTACATAGAGCGATGCAATGTCATTCTGACTATTGAATCAAGCTCTTGATTGAGTTGTAAAGTAGTACAATGATTAATTTGATACATAATCAGCCTAATATCAAAGACACCCACCCCTCATAGATGGCTTAAAATTCTATCAAATGATCTTGTAGAAATACAAGGTTTAACTTTCGGGATAAAAATGGCAGCATTTATCCTACATACACTAGAAGGATTTTTCATATTATCTAGTTCTTCATATCCAAATATTCAACAACTTATCAACCAAGTAATTCGTGTACTTATACATCAGAGAGAAGAAATGGAGTCACAGTGACTCCGAAATGGGAGTCCAGCTTCTATCACTCATATGACCCCCTTTAGGACTCCTTTTTGACTCTCCAGAAATATTGTCAATATACTGACTCCCTAGGAATACAAAGTCAAGCTCTAATTTGACTATGCTTTTCTCTGTAGCTATAGGCAGTGAGGTATTGCAAGTGGGTACTCCCAAACAGCCACACTAACTATATTGCTTTTCTCCTTTTTTCCAGTCTGTCCAAAAATGAGCCAAATCTGAGCTTTGTCAAAACATACCACGTGCATGCATACTTATTACAGTTAAGTTAACGTATTACAAATCAACAAAATGTACCAATTATGAATGAATACATGCTGATTATCGATACTGACTCAACTAAGCAACCATAAAAAATGTGCTAGAAATGATCAATTATTTGGCGAATGCTGAATTTGACCAACACTATAGGCATGTCGGTAAATCAGAGTCCTTTTTCCCAAGTGCCTGGATAAAATAAAACGTTTTTAAGTCCCGTATTAGACCCCAACACCTGTCTGGTATTTAATCAAGCAATATAAAGCAAACCTCCATTAAGCTACATTTACGTGGGACTTTTTTCTTCAAATTAATAGCCCCAAACTAAACGTTATACCATAGAGACCAGATTCCAGAAGATTCATTACTTAAAGTCTTAGATAAGATTGTAACATTAGAGGGTGGTTTTGCTTTACTCTCTCTTCATGCCTTCTTTATAGACGTTTAAACCCCTCTAACTAGGCCCTGTAATGACACAGTCCCTTTCGTTACGCCGCTCTTTTTCCACCACTTATTCAGTGTACCTGCCAATTTGGCTACGTTAGCGGAGGGGCTGACCTGAACTGAACAATCTTCCAAGCCTCCTTCCACCCTACCCCTACATCAATAAGACCTCACACACCACTGCACCCCATTGAACAAACAAAACACCAACCGCCCCTTGCATAAGGCCACTTTTGGGGGCGTGGTCCGTATTTCAATGGTCACGCCCCTCAGCGTCTCAGCGTGCCACTTACATACGTAATGAGGGCGTTCTAGCCAGTCTCCTAAGAAGAATCCCACTAAATCCAAGATGGCGGTAGGTAGGAGGGAGTGGACGCCGGTATAGTATATGTGGTGCTGACAAGGCACAATGCCATGGGTTGGGAGTGGCAAAATGGGGAGGGAGTTCTAGAGTCCTAAGCCTAGACATAGGCCTCAGTATTGGACTGGGGGCTAAGGACCGGGAGAGGGCCCTCTGGCTGCCCTGCTAAATGCCCAATTACCATGGGTTTAGAGACTAATACGTCCTAATGATGGAGGGGCGGTCAGCTGGTGGGCAGAATGGGTGGGTGGGTCATTATAGAAGCTTACCTCCCCCAAACACTTACTCACCCTCCCATCCCCTGAGGCACTGTGATCCCCTGTGAAGCTGAGAAGAGGGACACTTTGGGTGACAGGGCAGAGAGAAGAAGAGCCCTTCTCAGGTGACAGGAGTCAAGGGGCTAACGTCAATGGGCAGACAGTGAGACAGGACAGGGGGTCTGGGTGTGATTCTAATACTGTATGGCAGAGAGGGATGGTTTCAGACTCAGCTTCATTTTCTATAGAACAGCTGTCTTCAAGACCTTCAAAGTAACTGACGTGCGAATTGAAGGTTAAATGCTAAATTTGGACTTCAAGCATTTCAAGTGGCACAGGCGTCGTGCCGACCATTCCCACTGTCCTATATAGTACTATTATACACTGTCACATTGATAACTTTCTGTACAAACTTCATTACAATTTGCTGTTTATCCATTATCTAGTTGAAACCACCACTAGTGCTACACGCAATTTGGACAATCTACCCATAACTGTCAATTGTATATCACATTTATTTGTGGAGAAGGTATATATTGGATAGTCGTTGTAGAATTACCAATTCAAATACCGACTGACACATGCCACAAGTTATCGACAAAATGAGGGCAACAAAATCTGCAAACTATGTATTCATTCTCAGCCCACATCGCAACCTATAAATACCACCGTTTTGTGGGGCATCTACCATATCTCTTGACATATGAATGCCATTCATAAGATCACAACAATCTTCTTAAGCAGAGGCGAGATGATTATGATATCCTATTGTTAATAGTGCAACGGTCTTCACGGGTATCCATCAATGATTGACGCATGTAAAGTGGGATATGAACTCACTGGTCTAGCCCGCATATATAGGGAACATAGATAGACATGGCTTTATGTCCCTGGATTGCTCAGTTTATTATTCCCTGCAGAATGCGTCAGCTGTCAAAGGTTTCATGAAATGATTAATGCATGGACATCAATGCGAGTCTGAAAAGGTCTGGCACTGTATGTTGCTAAACGTATGTATGCTATACATGCACCGCATATATAGACCGAAGAATACCATTGCGTAAAACTACAAAATCGCCAAAGACTATACAGACATAGCGGGATTAATTACAAGCCAATAGAATAATTCCAGCCATTCAGTGCGGTCCTCTCGGGGGGCAGTGGTACCCATCAGTGATAAGAGCTGGGAACCAGCTTCAGCAATAGCCGCGCCCATTGGACAATCCGCTCCATCGGTATATAGACAAGTGCTTTACCAGAGCGGTGACTGGGCTGAGATCCGTAGTGGACGCGGTCAGTGCCAGAGCCAACGTACCAGGGTCATATACTACTTACACACCTAATATTTCTACGAGCCGGGAGTAGCTATTCTGCAGTGATAGGATCAACCAAAATATAGTATATGATCGACTCTGATTTGATTTTTGACAAGGAGGGGCATCTGAGATCATCATCAGAGCTGTCCTTACACTCAGTATATCTCAGATAGGATGGAGAAAATGTTGAGCTCCTGAATAGCAAGTAGTATATTACTTCTGCTAGTGGCCACTGGGAGGCAGCACTGTTCTATGCTCTCCCCGTCTCAGAAAGCTTGCCTTCTCTCCAAGGCGCATCTGATAGTTACCGCCACCAGAAGGGTACTCTTCGATCTTGGAATTTTCTTGTGATAATTACCATCAACATTCGGAGGGATCGTTTACAGCATATCCTCTTGCGCATATCTACTTTCCATGGATCGTTTCCTCCTTTCCATATAGGCAGATCACCAAAAGTGGAAACTCCCTTTTTAACTGGTGACAATTTCATCAGATCACTTTGCTGATAACAGCTGATGCCGCCACCCCTGTCTAACAGACCTCCATGGGGTCCTCACAGCGGGAGGTCTCAGAGAACAAAGCACGGGGGCAGCCCTGGGCGGGACGGGAGGACAGGTCCATACGGCGTGTACCGGGGGTAGGGGCGGACAGCAACAACCAGAGCGGACAGATATAGACTGGGACGAGCAGAAAGAGCGCAAATTGTGGGATTCAACCCTCTTCATGAAAGCTAGTGCGGGGGGGGGGGGGGGTACTTTCTGGCATTTTGTATATGTGAAGCAGTCATATTAATGGATATTAAAATATACCCGATTCTGAGATTGTCAATGGTCGCCATTTGTCTTCTATCTGCAGCAAAGTAAATAAAGCATTTGGCAGAAGAAACTTCACGACCAAGAAAACTGCATGCGACTTGGAAAAGCAAGCCTTCATTCAAGGCCTTTTCGCGAGCATGAGTGTGGTTTGAAACTGAGGGTTTTAATGCAGAGCGCAATGGTGAATAGACTTGAACTGTGCTAGCCCTGCGGAATGGGGACATGTGTGCACCACTACAGGCGCTTGGCTTTCGGTTGGTGCTGCTCCTTGATGCCGATGGCCGCAGCAGCAGCAGCAGAGAAGCAGGGTGTTTGGGGCTGGATGTGGCCACAATCGGATTATGGCTGAAATGTTACCGGGTAGGAGGCGGTGGCCACTGGCTGTGTGGGTGCCATGCTGACAGATTGGACCGTCATTGGACGTGACGTCAGGCCAGGGTCACAACGTCCAGGGTGGGGCACAGGAAGAGAGAGAGAGAGAGAGAGAGAGAGAGAGAGAGAGAGAGAGAGAGAGAGAGAGAGAGAACCCGATAGATTATACGATTGTCCTGTATATAGCCAAAGTGGCAGAAGTTTCCCTTTTCGAGTACCATGCCATTAAATTCACTGTTCAAATCCCCCATGTCTAATTCCATTACTTTCATTAGATGTATCGTCTATGCAAATGTTATGCATGCTAGAACTCGAAATAAGAACGTGCCTATTCCCCAATATAGTTTACTGAAGCTATGGTGCACATGCATGTAGTCTTTATTCTATAATTGTTGGATCACCGAATATGAGACAATTAAATAATTTAATACCTTAAATGATCACATATTGAATGTCATTAATACATTAAGTTCCCCAAGATGCTTATATGCAAATCAAATGAAATTTAAAACATTTGGTAAGTTATCCCCATCCACGCAGCGTTTCCATACCCCCCCCCCACAAACACACATAAGTCAACAAGGCCTAAAAAAAAATTTGCAAGTTTCCGGTAACATGGTACTAAAAGTTGAGGTAGGTAGGTCGAATTTTTTTTAAATTTTTTTTTTAAATTTTTTGTTGTTGTTGATAAATATGTTGGCCGAAATATTGAGTTTTTATCATTGATAATGATCAATATTAGCTATTGTACCTGCCAAAATGTATAAAGCTTCAGTATAAATCTAGGATTCCTTGCTTGGATGGAAGGGAAATCTTATGATACTAAAATAAAATGTCTAAGGCTGTGCCACAGGCACAAGTATGATTGACTATCATGTACTATGGCCATAACTCACCAGGGCTGCAATGTTAGACATTGATGTCTAGTCAATCAGATAATAAGATTGTGTAAGTGATCCTGTTCTTAAAGGGCTAAAAGTCAGTGATGCATATATGCAAGGTTTAAAGGTTCCCTTGAGAAAGGTGCCTGGCCAACACTCTTGTAGTGGTGTTTTGAGATTGGGTAGAGCAGAACTAGTTGAGTACCTCAAGGGACACAGAGTGTTAGTGCATCATACCAACCTTAGGCTAATAAGGCCTTTGTATGGTTGTACATATATGTAGGTGGCCTGTTAAAGGGTTAAGGATTACCCCGAGGTGTGACAACATCAATACTCTATTCCCATGTGTGAATAATCTGCTAGTAGCCCTCTTAATATGCCTTGTCAGCACAATAGATTTATACAGGGTCCCTGTCTTATAAGGTAACAGCTTTGCAATGCTCATGGAGACACTGTATCTGCAAAATATGGTAAGGTTTATATAGAAGTAAATACTTGATTGACGTCTAGTCAATCAAGTAATGAAATTGATGTGAAAATTTATGAATAATATTGAAAAAATTCTGAAAAAATATGAAAAATTCTGAAAAAAAATCTGAGGTCGGCCTTGTTTGGCTGAGGCAGGTCGGGTTACCGGAAACCAACCTTTTTTTTTGGCCCAACAACTAAAGTCACTCCTGCATCCCAAAAATAAAATATCTCCATGAGATAAGTGTGTACATAGATTCTACCTGTCCACCAGGACTGTCAGACTACAATATGTAGGGCCTTGATGTGTGAGAACAATGGGAGCCGCCCCTACCATTACCACTCATCACTCATAGGGTCCTGACAACCTACCCTGGCTGCACAGGGCCACCCCAGCCATCTGTCCTTTGTACAGCCTCATATATGTATTTATACACATACCATGCTCACTACTAACCCAATACTAAAATCAACTCCTCACTTTGCTTAACTATCAAAGTACAGCACTTTGCCTACAATATGGGATACCCATCGGTCGGCATGATGCATGGATCCAGCCCTGGCGAGTAACTCACCATGGCTGCATTTAATTCCACTTCATCATGTCAACCTATATATGGGGTCGACACCATTGTTTGGCATGATGTGTGCATTCACAGAAGTATTGTGCTGCCCTTGAAGGGTTAACTACACATTTAGGGCTACACAACTGCCCTTTACAATGTACCAACCATAAGTACCAGAGTTGAAACCAAAGAAAATCTTCTCTAGCAATTAATCACCATCTAGCATGACCCTTTGGCTATTTAGGGGTCTTTAAAGGGGTGCAGGGTCAGTGGAAGGTTTATTTCTCATTTTTAATTCTTGGTTTGTGTCAGGTAAATGTGGATGGTTACACTGAGTGGTATTGTCTGCAGGTCTTTGTGAGGGCTCACCTGTGTGTATCTGATGGACGTATACATGGACCATCAACTCACCTGTGTTGTATGCAACTCAGATTAGACATAAAACTCACCTGGTTCATCATTTACAGAAGCCAAATACACTCTGATCAATTTGCTCAGCATTCTTTGACTTCTGTTATTGGGATATAACAAATATCTACTTGTAAACATCAATTGTAAACTAAACACACACTGAGAAAATAGTCTTTCTCACTTGAGCCTTTATCCAGACTCAGGCAATGTCGCCAAAATGAGTATGATTTGAAACTCAGCCTGAGCCTGGGGTGATACTCGGGCAGATCCTGAGGCTGGTCCAGGCTGAGCCTGGGGTGATACTCTGGCTCTGCCTGAGTATCATCCACAGGGTCAGGCTGAGTCTCAAATCATACTCATTTTGGCGACATTGCCAGAGTCTGGATACAGACTCAAGTGAGTAAGAATATTTTCTCAGTGCATATATCATCTCTTTAGGCATATATTTCACTTGTAAAGCTTAATTGGTTTATAAACAGTAACTATTTTCTCCCTCTTGAAGCATGAAGGCCAAATCTACTTCTTTCTACTAAGCCAGCACACATGTGTATCTTTGAAACCCAAAGCAATATGGGACTTTATTAAATTGCCCCCTCTGTAGAGACTAATAGGAATCCCTCATTATTTTAATATCACCTTAAGATGTCACACACAGTGACAGAGACAGCCAGGCATGAAGGCCCCTCAGACAGAACCCCCACATGGGGGGTTTATAATTACTGGTATGATTTGATGGCTTACCTCCAGGCGTTATACCATACACAGAGAAAAGAAATTGAGTCACTGTGACTCCCAATTGGGAGTCCAGCTTCTATCACTGAGGCGACCCCCTCTGTGACTCTTTTGTGACTCCTTAAAAACAGGGAGTCAATGATTGACTCCTTATGAACACAGAGTCAAGGTTATTGGACTCTCCACTGTGAAGTCAGGATTGGTTGCACTTTATATTGAAACAACAGATACCCCTAGGTCATTTTCCTTTTGGGGTCTTCATACTTTAAATATTCCCTAAGAATGCACCATATTACAAGTTGCTGATGAATCTATTTACATTAGTTAGATGCATCTCTACCCCAGTCAACAATTTTCTATATGAAATAACCTAGCACTCAGAATGCTTTGAGGTAACACCATAAACTGGGGAAATGGTGTCTATGCCTCATTTTGAGTTTTGTTGGGATATTTCAGGGAGTAAAGCATACCAGTTTATAGTTAAATTGTGTGGAAATGCCTGTTGTGTAATTACTTATAATACTACCATCTCTAGATGTTTAATGATACCCAAAATTTAACTAAATAAAACACACTCTAATGTGCAAAAGTATCCAAACTGTATTGTGAGGCCCTCTGGTGAAGGTAATGAGAAGCATCAGCCACCTGTGTTGTAGAGTCAACACTGAATGAGAGAGTCAACCATGTTTGACTCTATATAGTAGAGAGTCAAGCATGTGTGACTCTATAAAGCCTCTGACTCCACACAGGGAGTCCACCAGGCTGTGACTCCCCTCCTACAGGAGTCAAGTTGCAATGACTCCTTAAGGGTAGTCAAGCAGAGAACAGAATAGAGTCAGTCATCGTGGACTCCTGTTTCACTAGAGTCACTATAGAGTCCAGATCCCCTGACTCCTTCGTTGACTCTATTTCTGTTGGAATGACTCCATTTCTTCTCTCTGTGTACTGCTCTTATCTGGCGTCCTACCAGCTCTCTACTTCACCTTGGACAGAATAGTGTACTAGAACAGTATATACATGCTCACTTGTCGGAATGATACACAAATCTAGCCCTGCCAACGTGCAAACCTCTTTGGTCTATACTCTTCAGGCTTGCATTCATCAATTAACCCTGGATGTCCGACATGACATATACATGCACATGCATGTAGTTCTGGTGAGTAGACTCACAAGGGCAGCATTTATGTATCATGACAACAAATGGGCATGATGCAGTAAAACACTAAGCGACCCTTACAGGACTAACAATTAGATTTATTACACTGACAATTTGTTCCAACACTAAAAGCTCCAAGACCCATGACTTTTCACAGATACTCAAATGATGACATCTCCCCCTGAGGACATCACCTCCACCTTCAGAATGGGTGAGATGTTTAATTAGAGCTGCTAAGTTAAAGGTAATTACTCTTAAAATTAGCTCACGGCTTGTTGAGTGCCTTAATATACAGGGTGGCGCCACTAAAAAGTGCAATCACTGTCGTGACTTGGGTCACTCATGGCCCGGAGGTATAGTTCAGAGACTGTGCTAGGAGCGGGGGCTAGGAGACACTCTGTCTCCATCGCCTTTACTGAAGACTTATGAAGTGTCACAACTGAGGAAGACCCGTGAGAACTTTTCTTTGGTAAGAAAACTTAAAGAGTAAATGTGAGTGGCCCACACTTAAAAAGAAAGTTGATCAATATACACAGAAAAATTGGGTGACGTGCATTGGCACAGAGGGCTCAGGGTGACTTTTCCCGCGGTTTTTGAAAGGTTTCCAAAGCGTCTCACTTTTAGACGCTGTTTTAGAAACAAATATAAACAAAGAGAGAAAAGTACAGCCCGGAGGTAAACCTATGGAGAAGTGGATTGGCGAAAAAGAAAACGTCAGGACTATTTTTATTTATAAAAAATCACTATAAATTAGCAACTACATATTTAAATGTGGTATTTGCATACATAGGAAGACAAATAAGTAAATTATCAAACATAGCAATTTTATTGATGTGTCACTATTATTTCTTACAGAAAATTTAAACTGCAAAATGTAACATGAATGACTTTTATCATACACCACCTACCCTGCGGTATAGACTCAGGGTGGTCCCTGAGCCAAATAATCATAGAGATATAAAGGTTTAAAAGTTGTATTCCTGATTTGCATACCTTGATATCGTTCTGTATTTAGCGTGTAATATATATCCCACAGCCAATACATTTACTAGTAACCCAATCTTTATCTCAAGTTGAATACTAATGCTCCATAGGTTTAACCAAGGAACCCCGTATTGCACACCCCCATGCAATAACCATATCCCGTATTTCATGGCCAGTTGCTCCACCCTTAAAGGATAAATAACTATCATCAAATCATAATTTTGTGCCAAATAATTGAATTTTGGAACATCCCTCACTAAGACAACATGAGATAAATGTAAAGGCTCACTCGAATAGGTCTGAGTGAGGGTTATCTCATGCGTTACTCAGACCAATCCCCATGAACCTTTACCATTGGAGTGTCTACCTGAATTCCCAGATCATTTCTCCTTTTTTCCGTATCTACTACTGCTCCAATTGACCAACGCTTGCTTTCTTTCATCGTGTACCGACTCTCTCATTGGTGAATTTGACCTCTCAGATTTAAAAGCTATGGGCCTCAAATCAGCTCCAGGCCCTCTGCCACCTTCCTAGGGATCAACAATAGACTGGGACCATAGACCGACTCTAGCCCGGGCGGCACGGCATCTCGGGGGGGGGGGGGGTGCATGGACTCGTGCCGTCATAGCGCGGTCCCAGGTCCATGCATCTCTATAAGTAAAGACCAGCTACTGGAGCCCCAGCCTCCATCATTCTGATTTAAACCCTCCATCTCCTCTCAGCCTCCCCGCGCCGCCACCGCCGCCGACCTATCATTGCCGCCTGTATTAATCAGCACACTTCCGCCCCGACGACGTCTGAGTCATGGCGGCGCTTCCGCTTCCTGTCACGTGGGCTGCGCGGATCAGGTGCGCAGTGGCGACCTCTGGCCCCGTCAGCTTCCCGCCGGGCTCGCCAGGTGTCAGTATTAGTTTGAGGCTCTAATGACGTCATCAAAGCCCCGCCGCCGACACCCCGCAGTGAGAATGGCGGCCGGGGAACTTGGGGGAGGGGGGAACGTCGGCGGCGGTCAGAACGGACATTGATAACGCGGGATGGAGCGCCGACCGGAAGGCGCCACCGCTAACTCGGCGGGTAAACCAGTCGGGTCATGTTTATCTAGTGATTTTCTGGGTGATTTGGTGAGCGCGGCGGGAGGTGAGGTGAGGGTTGAGGATGGGGAGGACGAGGGAGGAAGGGGAGGGAGAAGATGACCACAGGAGAGCTGACCACAGGGGCCTAATTAGCCACCACCCGCTGAAGTACAGACGTGAGATATGGAGCATACCAAGGGGTAGAGTAAACGATACGGGTAGGAGGGCAATGTGAGGGGTCGGGGTGTCTGTATGGGGGTGAGGGACAGGTATGTGGGGACATGTGGTGAGGGCCAGAGGTAAGGGTAGTCAGCCAAGGGCTTGTGAGGAGGCAGTAGGGCCTGAGAAGGACCAATATGCGTTAAGATTTGTTGTAAGGCAAACCCTGAAACCCCAGAAGACCACTTGGCATTTACATTGTATAAATATTTCTGAAAGATATAGCCTACAACCACAATGCTCCGGAGCTGAATTAGAAAAGGTCTCAACATTTACCCAACGCAATCCCTTTCTTTAGAAAGATCCACCCAATCACGACTACGGACCTCCCCTGATACGACAACCTCTGAGTTGCTCACTTGACTGCCTTGAGCAGCTCCCCATCTATAAGGCTTCAGCTCACCCTGTACCCTGGGCACTGACCCTTCCACCAAGTCTCCTCGGCTCTGCCACAAACACAGCCTCCTGCCATTAGTACATATACCTACAGCCAGGTGGCGCCAGTCACTTCCGACACTAACTTCTGGCAAAGTATCCAGGTCCTCTTCAGAAGTAGCAGGGGGCACTTTAACACATGCACTTACTGTCTAGAAACCATACTGTCGGGGTGTACCATACATTGGTACAAAGCCGGGATACAAACATGTAATTGTGAACATTTATGAGATGTATTTGTTTCAATTTTTTTGCTGCACCAATCAAATCTATAGTTGCAAATGCAATATTGTCTTGTGATGTTGATAGCGTTAAATTATAGCAGGCAAGCAGAGAGGAGAGTCCATGTAAGAGCCCACTGACAATTCTTTCTGCTTGTCTCCTCCATGAGCTGCTCACAATTGCGATGGCACTGTTAAACACATGTAATATATCATACCGATGCCGTATAAGCAATTTATAGCTAATTGGTGGCCATCGGTGGTGGTATCTGTCGGTATCTGTACAGAGGACTGTGGTGAGGAGGGGGCTGTTTAGTGGGTGCCAGCCAGGCCTACACGACGTGTCTATAAACCCTGACGACGGCAGCCGTCTTCATGCAGATACCAGCCCTCACCCACCCTAACACCCGCTACCCTCTATATATCTGTCTGGTACCCTGCTACATGTACTAGCTCAAAGCTATACGCAGCCTTAGTTCCAGCTTTACTCACAGGGCGTCTCTGCTGTTGTGATGCGCAGCTCCCCACTATGAGGATCAGCGAGCAGCTCGTGTGTAGTGTCTAGACAATACTAGTAGTGTCTGAGTATAGATCTAAGGGTTTGGTGACCTTGCTTTTATAAAATATTGCCAGGTGGCGCGGCCAGTATTTGGTGTTCTTATGTGACTTACCAGTTGACGATATGTTTATGTATAAGCATGGCAAATGTCTCACCTGAAATGACAATACAGTGAACATTAGCAGATTGGCTAAGAAACTTTATAGTGGCAAAGTACAATTTAATAAGGTGAATGTCAACAAGTGTGATCAAGGAACTCGGTTTACGCTTCCACTATTACATTTTGTAAACTATATCTATACAATATAGACTGTAACAAATTGCACTGTATTCAATGAGGGTGTATGATGGGTCCTACTGATGAACAACATTCTGTGCACTATTGATATCTTACATAAATCAGCCATGACCAAATGTAAACAGGGCCTCATGATAATGTCCCAATGGAATGTAGAGGATGTATCAGCTTCTGTGTGTTGTGTACACAACTACTATAACATTCAGTAACAGGACTCTATGGTGTGTGCTCTCTGTGCCTAATGAAGCCCCCTCAGGGCCATGTTGGTTTAGCTAATGAGCCTTGCTAATGTCGGGGTCAATAAATGAGCACAGCTGCAGCAGGTAGAGCACAGGGAGAGCGGCCTTGCATAACGTGCCATACTAACGGTGCATTCTGACATGTCAATCACATGGAGACAGACAGTCACTCAGCTTACATTCCCCTCATAGTGGGGAGATTAACCAAACTCAGAAAACTTGAATGCATATATGAGGCATATACGAATACGGTAATCATAGGATTCCATGGCTAAAAGGAAAATATTGCAGTCCAGAATAAAAAAGAATAATTATAACATTTTTTCCCCACACAAACTTCACGCTAGATGGTATGCAAATATAAAGTTGTTTTTTTTTTTTGCATTTTTCTAGAAGATGACTTGTAGTGGGGACATATATACACTGCTGCATACACTCTAAAAATGTGTTCTAACTAAAACATATTTTACCAAAACACTTTTTGGTAAAACACATTTTCATCATCTAAACACTTTTCCTAAAACACTTTACACTTTTCATGCAAAAGTGTTTAGGTTTATAAAAGTGTTTTAATACTTGGTTCTAATCCAACTCACCAGCTGGCAGGGGCCACTTATGATGGCACTATTGTAACATTCATATGGACACAAATGTCTGAACTGAAGTATAAATGATAATCATACACTGCATCCTGATAGAACATAACATTGACACTTTATCTTAGAATGGATTTGTAAAAGAAATATCTAAAAATTACCTTCTCAATACCTTAATTCCATGATAAACACCCCTTTTGTAACATTCAGGATTAACACAGGATGAAATTCAAAAAGTGTTTTGTGTTTTGCCCAAAAAAGTGTTTAACAAAGTGTTACAAGAAAGTGTTTTAATACAGGTGAAGGTGTGTAAAAACAAAACACATTTTTTAGAGTTTATGTCAGAATTAAGTGTAGGGGAATGCGCGGCCGTAATCTGAGGAATTCTGTATCATTGATTCACGGAAAGTATGAGGTACACTTAATTTTCTAAAGCTATAAATATAGATATTCCATTTTCCTGGTTCCCATCAAAATACTTCCATAAAGACAACACAGGATACTCTCTACCTCCCATGGACAAGGAAGGGCACCCCATCTAATGTCAATTATCCTGATATCAAGCCCCCTGCATGGATCATCCCAGTCAGGAGGGCTCAGATACTCCTCCCATGCAGCTATGAGCACATCAATAACTCAACATCTCACTGTGAGCTGCTCCCTACAGAATGTAGAGGTGAGTGGTAAATTGGCCTGGGTTAGGGACATAGCGTCTCTGGTTCCCAGTGTTCATTATAGCGTCCTGTGATCGTGCTACACCCGGTAGATGGCGCGTCACGCTGCTATCTGTGGCGCCCACAGGGGGTGAGGTATATCCATGCAGGTGTAGACTTTATGAAAACCTCCTCACCTTACACTGTTTATTTACATTCCCCACAGTCATTCACTACTTCATGTAGGTATACCCTACACTATAGAGTTGTACGAGTCCATGGGATATTGATTTGTTGTTCACCTCAAAATGTATGGCTAGCCACAGCAAAACAACACAGATCAAAGATGATGGCTTCAGGATTACTTTTGACTGAACTTAGTTATTCATCTTTTTTTGGGAAGAAGATTATCTTCCCTTGAGCTCTATAGGAATGACCAGTTATTCCTCAATCTTTGGATCCCTCCATAATAGAGATATAAAAACCCTGCTCAATACATACATGTCTGCAGCCTGTCTAACGCCTCTCAGCCCTCCATGGTCTAACACTGCCCCATCTGGTTCCCCATACAGCTTCCTTAGAGCAGATCCCTCCCCAGGAGGAGGGCGCCTGAAATAGGTTATTAAATAGGCGCCGCCCCTTACCCCCGGTCACGGGCCAGCAGAGACGTCAGGCGGCGGGCGCCAGGCCCCTCCGGGCGCGCCCTGGAGGGACGCGGCAGGCGTGTTCCGGATGGCAGACACTGGAGGAGCAGCTCCCTGGAGGGGGTGGGAGGGGGAAGGGTGGGCAGAGATAGCGGTAATTGGCCATTACACAAGGCCCCCAGCGGCACTGAGCTGCTCACTGCTATGTATAGACTGCATGGGTCTGAGCTGCTCATACCGGTATACACTGTATATTAGAGTTGGGGCCTTTGTTCACCTGAGATGGCTTTTTGGCCTTTTAACACCAGGGTGCATGCATGAATGTAGCCAGGACGAGTTCCTCGCAACATAAATGCTGCATTTTACTCATTTATGCATCGCGTTGACCATACCAGTTGAGTGGAATCTCGGCATAAAAATGTCATGTGTGCTATATATAGAGCATTGTTCAGATACTTCCCTGTTGAACATTATATTGAATGATGTACTGGTAGTACACGGCGTTGGTCTACATACGCTTAGACGGGTGAAGTCGGGCGGACGACCTATCTCAATGATAGGTTATATCCAATTGTATTGTATGTGTCACTGCCCCCTTCTACAAGATAATGGAGGCAAGTTATAGTCTCATAAAATTCTGGCAGTCTCTTAGTAATCGCACACAGCTGTTTCTAGTACCAACCAAACTACCTTATCAATATAGCCATCGGCATGCACGTCACATCCCGAGGGCATATATCTATCTTCAATAATAAGGTAAATCTGTTAAGAAAGCCATGCTGCCAATATCTGCAGATATCGTGTGGGCCAAATTCTTGCTACTTTATAAAACTACTTGTATGTATGCTATACACTAGTGCATCTTTCAATATAGTCTAAATATCACTCCTATTTGTACAGGTGGAGTTCTTATATATATATTCTTTTCATTTCAGTTTCTTTAGAAGCTTAACTTTTACACTGTCCTTCTAATATTGCAGTAGCCTGTACGTCTACCAGACAAGTCTGCCTCTGTCTGGCGATAGACACACGTCAAATATGCCATCCTAAAAATGCCAAAACCTCTGCCATGCCGCCCCTTACTCCCCAGGCAGGAATACCTTGGTCAGCATAAAGTAGGATCATGTTTCACTCTGATCACTCTCACCTCTTGACCTCACACTGCATCCCCAGCCTCCAGACTCCAAAACAACCTTCACCTCCTCCTCTCAGATCTCTAAGCCTCAGATCATAGGTGGGTGGGGGATAGAGGGGATTGAGTACTTTTTAACCCCTCTTTGGATTGTCCTGTTATGTTTTGTAATAAGTCGAGGGATCACGGGATATACTCAGAGGCGTAGGTTGGAAATCTTCATGGGGTGGGGGGGGGGCGGCGAGGGCCCCATCGCAACCACCTTGCTTGAATTGTTTGCTGAAGAATTTTGGATCTGACTTTACGCTCAGACCCCCACTTTCCCTATCCCATCCCTATATAAATCTAATTTGATGCAAAGTTTTAGCATCTTTTCCATTTTATGTATGAGTTCTTTGCAATTTTTTTTTTTTTTTTTTTTGGGGGGGGGCCCCAGACATATTCAGGCCCCACCTCCTTCATGATTGGGGGAGGGGCTGGGCCCCCCCTTCCCCCCTTTTCCTACGCCCCTGTATACAATTTGCACGGGGTGATATTAAGGGTTGTAGGGTTTGGGGGTGGGCGTCCCCAATGCAGCCGTTCTCTCAGAGTGTGCTGCAGGTTGGCTTCCTGGGTGGCTTCCACACACCTTGACCTCTGCGCCCTACGGTCGCCCTCCTGGACTAGGGAATCTGTAGGAGGAATCTTAAATTTGATATCATTTTTATTTGGAGGTGAGCACTGATCATTGGCAGAGTGTGGAGCGCAATTTTCTGCTACAGCTTTAGTCCGTTGATACATGGGACACTCTATACCGGGACTCCATACCACTCTTAGTTCATTTAAAGACGCTACTCGTTGGCTCATCCTACTGCAACACACAGGCCGTTCATCCATAATTCCCTCTCATCATTCATCAAGTCAGTCTCCTATGTCACAGTGGGATCATATGAAGACAACA
Organism: Acholoe squamosa; assembly: GCA_949317995.1. Classification (NCBI taxonomy): domain Eukaryota; kingdom Metazoa; phylum Annelida; class Polychaeta; order Phyllodocida; family Polynoidae; genus Acholoe; species Acholoe squamosa. Next base: position 16,653,040 of record OX439042.1, read on the forward strand.
GACACATATATGTGTCTGTTGTCTTCATATGATCCCACTATGAGCTGCTCACTGGTCCCCATAGTACCCCGACCCCTCAACCCTGCCAAAACTCGACACGACGGCACCAGCGGACCCCCTGCCATGACGTCACGTCAGTGCCGCCCTCCAGTGTCTCGTTATGATGACAAATGACGTCGGCACGATGTCCTATGACGTAGTTTTATGCCAGACGTAGACAGAACGTCGCGGGGCGCCATCCTTCAAAGTGGGCACCGATTGAGATTGATGCTTAAGGGTGAGGTGCAATAAAAGAGGACATTCTTCTAAGGAAGAAGACATCAAATTTGAGCTTTTATCAAAGCCCTTTTGATGTGAAGAAAGGGAGATGATATAAGAAAGCACAGGCAGTGAAAGACATCTTATACTAGCCCAGTCGGAATTGATATACCAGCATGTAAAGCATGTTTTCATCAAGTGAGGACCGACACGATGGGCCCGTTATTCCCTCATATCATATTTTGGAGGTTCTCCCTTGCAAAAGAAGCCATATGAGATCGCCTTGGACGGCATTTTCCCTACTCAACATATGGTCAGTTAAGTTTCTAATGTGACCTACTTTTAAATGCAGATCCGAACTGGGGTTCCTAAGCATTTTGAATATGGTCAGTTGTATCCCTTCCATGTCACAGTGTCGCGTCTTAATACTTTCGGTGTTTTGGGGAGTATTGCTAAGTTAGGATCTAAACATGTCTATACAGGTTAAAGGGATCTTTATCATCTAAACACCTTTCTGAACGAGGCATTGTCATGTAATGATCATCAGGCCTGTCCTTACGTGGTATTGGGTTGAGGGTGTTCATTAGGACCTTTCCCAGCATCCCACATCCTGACTCTCCGCCTAAACACAAGGATAATGGTCTCATGTCACGTGACCCTGCAGGGTCAGGTGGGTGACCAATAAACATGCAACCTCTCTCAAACATTACCCCCATGCACGCTACTCCCATAGGCAGCTCTCATTGCAAGGTCATTCTAGAAATATTGTCAACTCATTTCTATTACTGCATAGTTGATATCACAGCTAGCACGTGCATAGGCCATATTAATCATATGATCCCCTATTTAGATCTATAGACAATGATCAGTTTTGAGGACCCCGATGTCTAAGAGAATGTGCCTTGAGCATAGGGGGTGCTAGTAGACTGGAGATGAGATGTTGGTGAGCTGCTCGCCGTGTGTGCTATACAGTCCGTGACGGCTATATAAAGATCTCAGCCTTCTCGGGACCTGTGATGGACTCTTTCACCTCTATGACGGTTCAATATCAGTCTACTGATCTCAACACCAGAGTCTCCTGGGTGTAATGCTAAACAGGCCTGACCAGCGGCCATCATTGCCTCCATCTACAATGTACTAACCTCCCTACCCAATACGCGGTGTTGCCAGAACCAGGTCCGTGCCGCGGTATCACACATGTGGCTTCCCGACACAGGAAGCCACTGCACGAAACCTGGCAATGGGTTGTACGGATTGGAGTGCAGTAATATGCATTTCCCGCATTGTCCAATGGGTGTATCCATTGCTGAAAATGGTACTGGTGAAAGTTTGACTGAAAACAGCCATCACGGTGGAAACCAAATTCACACTAAGAATTCAGCAGCAATTGGAGGGAATTCCATCGGTCTAAAATTGATCACACCTTACCCCTATCTAGCAACCCCTAGCACACTACTGTGGCCCTCTCTGACAGTTACGCACACCTGAGGCCCTAGGGGCACACTGCATGTACAAACCATACACACGTGTGTGCACGTGTATATAGCCTCACCACCTGGTAGCACCGCGGTATGCAGCCTCCAGAGGTTCACCTACAATAATACACAGGGGGGGTGATCATATTAGGGTGTTAGGTTTGTGTCTACATGTATACCAAATGGTATGTGAAGCATACATTGTAAATATAACTATTGGAAAATTGAACCATGTGCTGTTCAAATAAAGATTGTACATCTCTACTCATTCATCTATAGATATATACTAGCCCACAGTTTCTGTAGCTCACTCTGGAATACATGACATATGGCACATTATCATGCCCCCACCTGCACATCTCCTCCGACCTCTCTCCATGCTTGATATGATAAGAACACCACCTCCCTCAAACTCCACATCCCCTGTCAGCGCCCCTGGAGCCAGCTACAGGGTGTAGTAGTGCCCGGGCACGTCCTCCTCCTTCCATGCCTGTCAGTAGGCTGCAAGATAGGGGTGGGGCACGGCACCAATTGGTCTTAATTTCCAAAAGTGCTATCTGCCCGTGTCGGTGATAAATCTAATGTGTAGGTAGGGGAGGGAGGGGGTGCCCCGGGGGGACAGGGCCCCTAACCCTAGCACCGAAGGGTTGGAGCAGGGTGTGGTATTGGCTATGGGCACCGAACTATTTTACAGATTGCTTTGGTCCTGAGGGCGCCCCTGAATTAACGTATTGGTCCACAGACAAATTTATGTTTGGAGTAATTCAACCTTTAACCCTGGAAACTACATAATTCATGCAGGTATGGTTCTAATATTATATGGCACAAGTAGAACACGAGGGGAGTGTGCTTGTAGGGCATGCTAGGGTAATGGAAACACAGTAGCCTCATTTATACATGTGCACCTATACTCAGGGACCAACTGGGATGGACATCCTCCTGGGACGAGGTGTGTCCTGCAAACTGCTGCATTGCCATGGTGTTGGAGGTATTGAGATATTTCTTATATTTTTTTTTTCTGTGCCGGCTTTTATAGTTCTGATGTGACATTTCTTGGGGTTGTTTAAAAAACTGGTAAATGGTGTGTATGGGGGGAGGTTTATCCCCGTCCCTAGTTCCTTAGAAAGGGACCAAAAATAGAGATATGTTTTATGGATATAAAAATAATCCCGACCTTCATCCCTATCATACCCCCGACATCTTCCGTCCGCCCCACCGCCGGGGGCATGTGCCTGAGATTGGCGGCGTACATTTGTTTCAGTTTACAGGGCGCCTGGATGTCGTGAAGCAGGGCCTAACCCGGCCCCAGAACATGTGGCCTCTTCTTTTGACGAGTCACCTCGCCACACGGAACCAGAATCGGGTTACCTCCCCATACCCCCTCCACTCCAAAATCATTTCGTGTGTGCCCCCCCCCCCTCCCCTTCCTTACTTGACATTAGCATGGAACTTATTATCCTAAATTTACATATATTACCTCGGTCGTATAGGGAAAGGTGTGGGGGCATTATTGTATGAGATACGCACAGAAAAGGGGATGGGATATTATTGAATTTATCGGCAAATAATAGTCCAGATTACCAAATGTCTATTACAGCCCTGCCGACAGGCAAACTACCAGAAGGTTTTAATGCATTAGATATTATCCAAACATCTTGAGTAGGAACATAATTCCTACCCGCAGGTCTGTGTTTTAAGAATTTATTGATAAGTGGAAGCTACATAATTTGTCACGTGTGCAATATAACGTATTTTAGGCTACTAGAAAACCTCCGAAATGGCGGAATGGCAGCCATAAAACACAATGTACTTTCCAGGCTGTCAGCTTTTGATTATTTGCACCATTTTGATTAAGACTTGTCTGCAACCCCTGTCAGATGTTGCTGGTTATAGAAGTCTGTTTGCACCCACTTTCAATAAAGGTCTGTATATACTTCCAAAGACATGTCTCAAATTACCAGCAAACTAAAGTCTGGACTCACATAAACTACGCCCTGGTAGGTACCAACCCTGAGGGGCTCCTATCAACATTTTATCAACCAAACTGTATTGTATTGGATTATTAAAAGCCATTGGGTTTATTAGATTATGCCATTCTGGGGGGAGGGGGGGGGGGGTTCCCAGTGTGGCAGCCCCCACTCTTTGGCAGGGACAGATGAGTGGGGCAGTAAAAGGCCCATCATAATGTGTGTAATTGGATAATGGCGGCACACAGGCCCCGTGTGTGGCGGGAAGCGCTCGTGTGTGAGTTCGGAAGTCGTCTGCTGCTGCAGCACAACAACTGCTTCCGGTGGCTGCGCGCGGTAATTGCGCACTGACCCATTGGCCCGTGTGTAGCCATGGCTGAAGCAGCACTCCTGGTGGCTGTGAGGTGTACGACCGTAATATCTCGCGCATACGGCGCATCCTCAACTTGAGTAAGTCCTAGCTGGGGTTTGTTTTGGACCAGTATGGCACACCCTCACTTCGGTACTAAGGATTCATCCTCGGTTACCCGCATGTAAGTCACGCCTTATACGCGGAGTATTACGATGACATACGCCCAGTGGCGTCTGCTTTGGGTTTCCGCGACATGACAAACACTTGAAGAGGAGGGAAATGAGGAACATGGAGAGTACAGGAATACACACTGCTTGTGTTGTCTTGTTTCACTCCATGTGATTTCCCCCATTTTCCTCCCCACCCCTTACTGTTCAAACACATTATTTACAAGCTGCAGTGCTTCATACAGGTTTTAAACCATCGTCATTCATCCTTTCTTTTAAATTCATTTCATTTTTCTGCAATCAACCTATATCACCACTCGGATCACCAGCACACTTCTTCCACCATTCTACATGTGTATGTATCCCATAGAAGTAACCCCATTACGTTTTCTGTTCGGCTCTTGAGCTCCCTCACACTGCTCCATCTAAATCAGTAAACCATACCTTTACACTACTGCTGCACAGCCAAAAATAGTTATCACATTTCAATAAAATAAAATAAAATAAAATACATAATTTTGTATAGCAGACAGTAGAGTAGACAAAGCTTCAAGAAATCAATGATCTTAGAAATTCCACCAAGACAATTTAAGCTAATAAGGATAATATTTTCAGCAGTGAGCTGCTCTACCACTGCTCCATGAGCAGCTCTTGGCGTCGATCTGTGTGGTGGCGCCACCCGGTGGTGGAGGGCGGGAGGCGGGGCCAGATGTCAGACGGCAGATGAGCAGGGCTAGGCAAGGCTAGGCAGGGTGGCACCACGACAATTTCATGGTCTAAGAAGCCATTGGTCCCCTGCAATTCACACCACAAATATCACAGGCACGGGGGCAGCCGTACAGTCGCCTCTACGATCAGTCTCTCCCCGCCCGCCACGCCAATATACGCAATGTAGGCATAATAATACACAAACTACATATGGTGCCTCATTATAGTTAGAGTTTTTGGTGGGGAGTGGGGGTGGGAGTGTTGTGGGACGGGAGGTGGTGCTGTTTCTTTTTTATTATCTTGGGATAGGAGGAAGAGAAGGCATTGGCATTGGTTGACACTGTGTACTAAGTATTTTCAGTCTGAACCTAAACAAAACAAAGATGTCGGCCACTGCATGGCGGCTCCTATACAAACTGAAAAGTAACCATCCAGCTTCTCCAAGCATAGACCAAGAGGTTAAAGCTCTAGTGGGCCGACTGACGGCCGCTCCAGCCCGCCGATTGTCTAGGTACGGCGACGACCAACGGCCCTCCATACGGCAAACGACCCGGACCCGCGCACCGCATGAACATTGCCCTCTCGACCGGAAGGAAACGACGATGGGCGCGGCGTCGGTGGCGGGGGCGCGCGGCCCGGTGGTCATCGACGGCGCCGTTACCATCTTGCCTGCTCTTCCGCCGCCAGAAAGGCGGGCTCCGACCGGGCCAGATACATATGTCGGGCTAATGTTTTACTGCCACCAAGTCTGGGCCAGTGGAAAAATGGCCGCCGCAAATAACAAACTGTCTGCCCGCCATTTGGCCGTCTTCCTGCTGGATGGTTGAAGCATCCTCCCCATCGTACCTACCTTCTAGACGCTTGATTCCAACCACCTCTCATATATACATGGCACCTTTCCAGGTAGATCAAGCAATAACTTGAATCTACCAGCTTTAATAGCCATCAGCAATATTCAGAATATGGACAGAGATACATCTTAACATCTAAATTTAGAAACTGTCTAAATCATATCAGATAAGTAGCTATATATCCCAAATTACAAAGGGTAGACAGCCCCAGCCAAGTCATTGACCTTCAAGGACAGCATGATGCTTCCTTATCTATGTTCATGTACCACCCTGCCAGCAGTGCATGAAGCCAACACTTACTCTGTGTATCAACCCCAGGGACAGACATGAAGCATGAATGTATATATAGATAGCACCGGCCAGTAGGACTACCTTCAGGCATTGTGTCCAATACGCGGCCCTTAAAGGGTTAATGCACTCCTTCCCAGACCCCAGCATGGGGCCCCTCGGTAAAGAGTCACATTTTTTATTTTAATGTTGAGTTTAGGCAGAGTTTATGTAGCGTGAAGGCAATGAGCCTGACTTTCAGTAGATTAGGCCGTGCGCACTGCGGGATGGCTGAACATCGTGTTTAATCGTCTAGAACGCCACGTCGTCTACGTCTGTATACTAGAGTCTAAACTAAGATTTTAGAATTCTCCAAAACAAGCTCATTGCGCCCATGGTTTAATATAGACATTTATACACATCCTCTCCTTATCATATTGTTTTCTGCAATAAAAGAGGTCTGACAGAAGAGAAAAGATAACATCATGTTCAATCTCCGTTTGAATGTTTGGAGTAAGTACAGCGAGATCGGAGAGGGCATAAATGGATCTTTTAAGTCGTTGTTTTAGTTATAACTAAAGTGTACAGTTTCTTTTGCCTTGAACCACCACTGACAACATGAAGCTGCACTTCCAATCATTTTGAATACTCTCTATTTTTCTCTCCAGTTTCTTCGTCAACAGTATTAAGTATCTCAGAAAATGACAAGATTCCATGGCAAAGGAAACAAACCTGTGACTCATCATATATGCATGGCAAATGTATATTCAATGTAAAGTTGCTCTTAGAGTCTTACAGAAACGATATTAGAATGTAAGCAAAGGATCTCACTGAGCTGGGAGCAGGTGGGGGAGAGCAGCTCACCTCCCGCCCTGCTCGTTATTTTGCTGGTCCCCATGTGGGGTTAATGGCAGTGGCAACCAGCCATCCGGAACCCAGCGTAGGTCACGCTGCTGAGAGGGCGGGACCGGAACTAGAAGGGTGGAAATGATTATGGTCTGGAGGAAAAGAGGAAGAAGTTGGGAGTCGTCAGGGGGTAGGTAGGTGTTTTTTAATGAGTGATTTACTCGTCAGAATTCCAGACCAATACTATAAATCACCTACAAAAGTCCTCATATTATACATTTGTCTTGATGTACACATGATTTATCTGTTTATGTAAGGCAATCAATGGCTGTCATTTATAAAACCGATTTCCAAATCTATTGCTTTCCTTACAATGCACAATGTTTTAACCATACGTCTTGGTGCCTTGACGCTGCATGACGTTGGAGAGCTGACGCCTGTCCAGTAGTGCCTGTGTCATGGAGCGTCATGATGAGTTTAGGTCCCCGTGACGATGCAGCACCTGCTCCCAGAGCTGCTCTCATTGCATGGGGTGAGGCCCATGGGGGTCCAGTATGAGCTGCTCAATGCTGCATTATGTATAGTCAGCAATTCATCACTCTGTCATATGCCTTAGCATAAGCAGTCTACTCATAACTACATGTACATCTATTTTCCATACTGCCTGCACTCACGCCCCACACGCACACGGTCTACGCTCGGGTTGCAGGCAAAAACGATTAACGCCAGCCCAAAAGTAAAATCCTAAATATAAGCAATGAGAAGTGGATCATGCACATGATCGGTTCTTAATTAATAAATGCGCTGAGGACAGAGAGGACGGAGACAGAGACAGCTGTCTATCCTGCTACCTGGGCACATAATGAGGTTAGGACTATAACCCTATGACACGCCCACCCACCTCCATGTCCCCAGCTACCTCTTATCAGATTAGAACAGTAATGGTCGCTACGCCTTTCACTTCGCTCCACCAGTCTCTTAATAAGATGTTAAAATGTTCTGCTGCGCTGGTCCTGAAGCAGTAATAGCATGACAGTGGCGTGCACATCGAGAATCAGCTCGGCAGATGGTGGTGCCCCCTGGTTAATCTAATCGGGGACAGGGAGACCCCTGGTGGACAGATGCTAATGTGAGTTTTATTAACTTAGTTCGTGATGTGGTCGCCAGGAGATGCTCACACAGTAATGTGGGGGCTCTGAGGTATTGTGACACAATTGTCTACAGGGATAGGGATCATAACCACCTTTGTGACGACCAGTGTACAGGGAGCAAGCAGGATCACAGGTGCAGAGGTTAGATGCGTGGAGCAAGCAGGATCACAGATGCAGAGGTTAGATGCGTGGACCAGGCAGAGGCCAGCAGTCCCAGCAGTAGTCTTAATTCAAGGAACACACCTTCAGAAACACTAAACATACAATATACAACCAAAAGGTTAAGTGCCCCAGGTAAATGCCCATGTTTGTAAATAATGAAACAAATAATATCAATTATAATTGATTTCTCCTCCCAACAAGAGAGAAAACCCTTAGGTTTACATCATTCAATTTTGATGTGCCAAGAATCCTCCATGTATTATGACTAACGCAAGGAGAGGGAGAGGTCCAGTTAGGTAGACTGCCGGGTAGACTGACATGTCAATCTCCCTAAAGCATATGGTGCTTAAGAAAGAAGTAGGTCTCCTATACAAACGGTCCCATTGCATTCTATTATGACTGTCCAACAATAGCAAAGATATCAGTTGGTCAATCTCTCACGTCTACTCTATCACCCAGTTCTTAATACTGCAACAGTCCAACCATTCTGACGCCAGAATTCAGTCGTCCAGGGCAGAGCCTCCATACCAGCCGGCCCGATCCAGCCGCATCGCCGGCGGGCTTGGCTTTATCCTCGGCCCGTGTAATCCCCGGGAAGCCTCTTAGCTGGCCGTCACAGAGAGCAACGTGTAATCAGTGTTGACTCGTTGTGTCGCCGTTAGAAAGCCACCCCTGGCAGCACGCCGACCCCCACGTCGCCAGTTCACTTGTGTTGTCGCCAGTCACAGAAGGAGGCTGACCTATTGCCGCAGGCCGGGATTATAACACTGACTGTCAGACGATGGGCAGGCAGCTAGGCTGATACACAGGGCGTCAGCGTAGGAGTGTATGGAACAGGGTATGGAAGCCACAACAGTGGGAGCAAACCCTCCTCCGACAGCTACATCCTTAGGCGTTTTAGGCTACAAGTATTTCCACTATGTGCACATTATGTTACATTGAGAATAAAGTCTTATTCATATTCATGATTTGACCTGGGAGAGCTATCACTAACTTTGGAATTACAAATCCATTGTACAATTCAATGTGAAGCCACTTTGGAAGCCACACCTAAGTGAATACATGAACCAACACTACATGTACTACTAGTACTAGTACGCAAGCAACGGGCACTCTCTACAATTCTATGGGCATAGAGAATAAGGGTCTAATGGTTAGAAAGCAATTTATCAGATTTCATATTGCTTTGCGAAGGTGAAGCCACATGGAGAAGCCATCCATGCCAATGGGGTGCTTCCGTAACATTAGCATTGTGACCTTGACTCTATCATAATAGTTTTCAGTCTCCAAATAGTTATTCCTATAAAAGGGACTGAGAGTAGCGAAATGGTGGAAGCCACATTTATTATCAATGAAGCCATGTGCATGAACTCTGAAACCATATGTATACATGTCGCACTACTTTGAAATTACAAATTTAATCGACGAATCTATCGTCTGTCCCAACTGTCATTATGGAGGGGAATCAAGCTAAATGCATGTTCTCCATGGTTTATCCACTGCAAAAGAAATTTAGAGATTTAAAATAGGTCGGTCCGATAGATATGTAAAAAATCAACTCTCAGCTCCATTCACACTGATAGCTAGACCTACTTCAGTATGTGTCAGGAGGAACAGTAGCATGCCGTGAGGGAGATGGGGATGGTGGGAGGGAGGGGGTTATCCTCCTGTAAAACACATTAGGCCCTCCCTGGAGGAATCACTAATGGCTTTGGGATCGTCGGCGCGTGTCAGTGTGCCCCAGACGCAGGGAGGCACGGCCTGTAGGGACCGGATGGGCATATGGCGCAGGGGTAGGACACATGTGCAAGGGGATGGGGCAGATAGTCAGTGTCGGATCCAGCATTAAGGTGCTAAAAAGTAGGGCCTTGTCGATTATTTATAACAGAATTGTGTCTGGAATAGACAGTTGATCTTAAATAAACATATAAAGGTGCTTTGTTAAATGTTGAATGTTTGCTATTTCTTGTGTTTAGGGATAAGACTTGGATTGGCACATACCGTAGATTTGGTTGTATAATATAGGCGACAAATGAAAATTACCACCATTATGCTACTTGTTTACTCCAAAAGACATGTCAGAGAGCGCAACTACATGGTTTCCAGAGTTCCATTTCACCAGCTTGCTGTCAGGGATGAAAAGCGACACCGGGACTGTTGCCATTTGGAGACCTGGCCTGTGGTGTGGGTGGACAGCAGAAAAGGTCTCAATAACATGGGTGACCTTTAGCCAGATGGCTGAAAAACAATGGATTGTTTTTATAGATATGAATTTGCTATCAATTTGTCTTGGGCAAATATTCACTCACAAAATGTATCACTACTGAAAAACTATACTTTCTTCATGAGGGGCAATGTAGCTTTAGCTACTGGTACATTGCAATATGATACTTCTCCTTTTCTTAGTTTATTTGGTTTTAGCTCTCTCTCACTGATCTCACCGAAATATTTCCAATTTAACAATTGTCTCCCAATTTATTTTCCCACAGCTGACCAAACTAGAAATCCCAGTGTCACAGACAGTCTGTCTACATGCCTCACTTTTTAAATGAAAACAAAATAGGCGTACAGGGCCTAGCCTGCATGGTTGGACCGGACCCCTGTCGGTCTGTCGCCCACTTCTAATGGTGCGTACTCTGTTGGTTTTTCAGTTAATTAAAGACGCGCCGGTCGGCGAAAGTCAAGGGGAGTCGCCTTACTTCTATACTCTGGTTCAGAATACTTGGCATTATCATGGAATACCAAAAAGGGATACTAGCATAGTCATTAAGCACACTGCAGAACTTGGGTATCATGCATCTTGGGTGTGGCATGGAGTATGGAGAAATTCCACAGTTTATGATATATTAAGAGCCCATTGGAAAAGAAGGAAAGTATCCAAAATTAATGCATCACAATGGGAGATTTTATACATCATTTCCTTGAATCATAATTGATCATTAAGAACAATATCAGTTATATCATAGCCATCATGCCCTCACATGTCTGCTCCTATCTTGGCATGACATAATAACCCCGGGATTATAACCCAAGGGATTAAAGCCAATTTGACAGTCATCACATCTTGTCATGAACAGAGTCTAGCTGAAGCAGGCTTGGACGGGGCTGGAACTGAAACTCTCCCACGACCAGCTCTGACGGCAGCGGGTGACAGCTGGGGCTAGAAGTAAGGTTATGGTGGGTTTGGCGGGGAGGGGTGGACGTTTCCTTTAGAGAGCTGTGTGGAATGTGAAGGCGGGAGATGACGGAAAGCAGTGAGCTCCAGGACAGTTATTAACGATGACACTGCCTGCACGCCGATAGCCTTCATCAAAGGCCTTCACTAACAAGGGTGCCGCCACAATACAGCCACCCACCCCTTGTTTCCATCCAATCTCTTCCTCCTGTTACTCCTCTCTATCCTATAGTATATATTTCCTCCTTTCCCCATCACCAACCGTCATCTTCTAGTTGCCTTATGGATATTGTATTTGACTTCCCATCTGTCACTGATGGATTGTCTCCTGCAGCATCTTTTACTTACAGATTGGAGAAAGTATCTTCTTTCTAATCGCTGGGGTTGCTCAGGACAATGCATTGGTCAATCTAAGAGAGCTAGCCTTCTTGCTTTCACAGATTTATTATAAATCATTTGAGATGATTATTGCTGGGGGTTTATTGTAAATTACTAGAGGCAAATGCCCCATGCTCACCATTCACTGAAAGCTTTAGGGGTAGTGCACTGCGGCCTTGGACCTGAGGAACATCCTACATCCAGGTCTCGAAACTACACAGGGAAACAAATTCCCTCTAACATACAGGAGGCTAGATACCATCTGATTCTCTCACGAAGACTATAAACTCAAACACCTGACAGAATCAGGGATGACGCGTTGTTTTCAAACACTTCTATTAGCACTACCAGTCCCATCAGTCTCCATCTCACATCCACACCTACGACAGGACTTTTTCACGGCTTGTGTAGAGAGTTAATACACACAAGCTGTATCAGCAGCTCAGGGTGGAGAGAAGTTGTGAGCAGCTCACCCTCAGGAGGGAATTGAGGGGCCTGGGACAGGGGGCCAATTAGAGGGTGTCGGGGCCACTCAGCTGGCCAGATAGACTGGATGCCGCCCCACCCCACCTGCCGGCCACGTGGCCAGGTGGGCGATATTAGGGAGATCCACCATAGGCACCCCTGTCATCAGCCCTACGCCATAGAGCCCATGTGAGGGCGGGAGTCCAGAGAAGCCGCCCTGCCTGTGAACTATCCTCATTGCTTACCCTCATTGCCACTAGATGCAAGCCTGCGTCCTTCAACACACGGCTCAGCTTTCTACAGCCAAACACTCTTAGACATAGTTGTCTCTGGTGTTGTCACACCTATTTACCAGACCTCACACACCTTAAACAGCTCACAAATATGCTCCATATTTAACTCATCACCCCCTACCCTGCCCTATCTACTCCATGCATTATGATGATTTTGTGATGACAGCATGCAGCCATTGCTTGTCAAGGCTGGGGCTCTCAGCATTCTCTCTCTGTCAGAGTGGCTTCCTGCTGCAGCACCTTGTAGGGCCCCAACAAGAGGAGCAGCTCATGCAAAGTGTCCATAGACTGAGCTGCTCGCACTCATCAGTCACTGACCAGCACCCAGAGTGCCTGATCCCACGCCATGGCCACCCCCAGGTGCTAACCATGTGAGCAGGGGGCGTGCCCTCCTGTGTCAGAAGTGTCAGGTCAGATCATAAATGTATGATATTCATTTAGGACTGCAGTAAATGAGTCCATCAAGCAAGCCCTCCACGGTTATAATGTATAAATGTTTGCATACAGCAAACTACCACAATTTTGAAAGATATACCTTCTTTTGGGAATGTGTAAGTGGGTTGGCTGTTAGATGATAAACTTGCTATGATATTTCATTTCAACTTTCATTCTGATACTGCTCCCCCCTCTTTTGTGAAAAGGGGCGGAGGTGGGTGGGTTAAAAAAAGATATCAAACAAATTTCTTTCACTTAGGGACTCTGTATGAAATCTTTTTAGAGCTACTAATTTCTAGATTTTTATTCATTGTGAACCGTGAGGACTATATTTAATCTCACATATTTATGGAGAATCATTCAGTCCTGAGGGTATAACTATAGAGCTGGCAGAACTGATTATACACAAAGTACATACAGGAGCCGTCACGCTGCTATTCACCAGCTTTAAGTCCGAGCCCCAATCATCGACTTAGAGAGTCAAAAGGACCAAACAACCCACTCTACAATAGAAGGGGAGGGACTTCAAGGGCTTAGAAAACGTCATGCTGGCCTTGTTTACTTTTAGAAGGTTCTCCAATATGAAAAGTATTTGATTCCTTGGATGTTAGACACCACAATAAGTATATAATCAAACATTTACTTGATGTACTGATTGAATTGTCTAAATCCCCCGGACAGTCAAAGAAGACTTCCTCTAGGGTTGAAAATAGCTATGTCAGCAGTAGCGATTTCCTTTGAGCATTGTATGTACGTCATGGCGTTGTGGAGCTCCGATAGTTGCATTTGTGCATTGACATACACGTTTTTTCTTTGGTAGATCACTCTGGGCCACCTCATTGCAAATATACTTTAGCACACATGCAGGCACGCCAGCTAGTGAATCCAGTCTCGACCTCTCTCTCCACTGTCTGTGGCATGGTTTCAAATATTCCCAGACCACAATACCAACTGTGAATTATTCTAAGCCTTCTGTCAATGATAAGGTCTTAATACCCGACCTTAACAATCCCTTGGACCGTTGTGGTGGGCGCGTATTAACTTAATTATGTGCATTGTTGTGTAGGTCCTGTGTGCAGGTAGAGCCTGGGAACCTCCTGAGTGAGGATTCCCACGGTGGTGTGAGAGGAAGGTGGGGGGGGGGGGGTGCAAGGAGGAACAGGTAGACGGCCAATCAGGACAGGTAAGTGGTCAGTGGCGACCTGCAGTGGTCAGCAGCCGGCCTGTCATCGCCAACACCCCGCCCAGTAATAAGGCGTGACGAGCAGTGACCACAGCCTGCCGCCCGCTGTAATAAGCTACCGACCGTTAGCAGGGGGTTAGCTGGTCAGTTAGAGAGGTGAGGGGTGGAGCGAGGAGGTGGTGAGAGGTTTGACTCCAGGGGCTTTACACACAGACTCACCAGGGAGGCTGACAAACCAGCAGGTAGACACCAGGTCCAGGGTGCAGGGAACAACTAACTTTTACAGGTATACACTGACCTGCACAGGTATACAGCTCAACTCATGAATCTAAAAAGAAGTTGGGGGTGCGTCCTATAAGCAAGGATTTTCTACTATAGGACAGTACTGAAATAACCCAAATGTGACTACAGATATGTCTTATAGCATTTATTAAAACTCAGGGTGAGTCCTATATGCGAGGTGCGTCCTATACGTCAGGATTTACAGTAATAAAGATATGCAGGAACTTATACACCTGTACAACAAGGTATACAGCCGTGTATACATGAAAGTGTACATTACCGTGTACACCATCTTTTAGAGATACATCAGCATACAACCTTGAAGTCATACATGGGGAATACCATATTCCAACCCACTGAGGCTCACCTTGCTAGTGTTATAAAATCAAAATCTAGTGGGTTTCCATAGTATGTTCATTATTTCATTCCCGATTTTCTCTAGGTGCATGGGTCACTCTATTGCGATGTAACACTATAGTCCATATTTACAGAAAAGAATTGGATACTTTATTAAAAAGGGAAACAAAAAGAGAGGAATTCCGCCACTTTCCTTACATTGAGAGATGCCCAACCCTCCCATTTATATTAGAGATATGACACACGA
The DNA here is from genome assembly GCA_949317995.1 of Acholoe squamosa. Taxonomy (NCBI): domain Eukaryota; kingdom Metazoa; phylum Annelida; class Polychaeta; order Phyllodocida; family Polynoidae; genus Acholoe; species Acholoe squamosa. Next base: position 16,668,059 of record OX439042.1, read on the forward strand.
ACCTCACACAGGGTCCTAGTATGGCAGATATGTACAAATGATGCTTCTGCTCCACCCCTAACATCGCAATTATTCCATAAATTTGCACCATTAATCCAATGTCAGCTAGAATCGACCCCATGCAGTAGTTGGAGTATCTATTTCCCTCCTCTATTACAACCTTATACAGAACACAGCTGGCACTGCACCATCCTTCCATCATATCATCAGCTGGTCTTATTTTATTTCTCTTTTTGCTTTATCAATCTTATGTGTTCATGCAGTCCTCCTGAAAGATGATATTGGATATCAGAGCGAGTGAGCAGGAGAGTGAGCGACCAATCAACCAAGCAAAGACTGATTCATTGAATGAGGAGGGAGGGGGGAGGGAGGAAGGAGGCATGGGAGGGAGAAACCCCCATAACTACAGAGTAATCCATGGAGGGAGAGATCTATAGAGCCAGGTATTACCAGATCTTTGGGAAGTAAATTTCAAATGCTATAACATGAGTTGCAGGAACATAAACACAAATAGCATGCTATTTACAATACTATATAGGGTACCAGAGGTCAGCCTGATTAAGTCAATACCCTTCATTAGTCCCTCAGAGTTCCTCAGCCTGACTTATCTGACCACCAAGGTAAGAGGATCCAGCAGTATGGCAGGGGGCGGGAGGCGCCCACTGGGAGGGGAGGCTCTCTCTGCCCTCCCCAGGTGGGGCCTCCGACCTGGTGGCACACCCTGGAGGCGGGCTGAGATACACACCTGCCGGAAGTGGCGCCAGTGTGCCGCCTTCGGTCTGCCCAGTAAATGCCTAACGCTGTGGGTAGTGCTGCAGGGGGCGTCCAAGGGGCGCTGTCTACCTGGATGTACTATCTCCTGTATACTGGGGGATCTGGACATGATGTTTATGTCCTGACTGTGTCAATGACATTTGGTACTGTGTTGATTATATTTATGTGGGATTTTTCTTTTCCTGAAACCATTCATAGTAGAATCTCCATGCATATTGCACACATAATCATATCATACATACATGTAAATAAAAGAATGTTACAAATGTTTTATCCTTGGCAGAGTCGAGCGCCTCGATTATTGCTGCATGCTTATGCCCAGTTTTAATACAAAGGATTATCAATATGACTGATATGGTAATAAATAATTTCAAGAAGGTTTATTCTACAACCTACACTACGTATGATTTTTTTACTATGTACTTAAGTACTTAATTGCATTTCCTGTGAATTCAAGCTGTCCAGTTCCTATGCTATGGAAACCTTCCATGTCTCACAACAAATGGTTCCGGTCATAAACTCAACGTGTTGATGATACTGATAAGACCCCATGTTTCCCATGCTATCTGCCATTGGCACTGCTATCTGGGAGGCGTACAGGACCTCTGGTCCCACTTATAGACTCACCCCCATTACCTGATTTAATGTCATTCTGCACATTTGGCACACATGTCATCCAGTATCTGAGATGCAATTTGACAACCATGTCAATTGATTTTCTGCATATCATCTACCAGCCATATCATGGGTTATCATGAAGTCTGGTTGCTATGGTACCAGATACCAGATATCAGTGGGTATCATTGAAACCCAATAACTGATAGCTTATGATGTCATTGGTATCAGAGGTATAGCGTCCACTTGCCTATACTTCATGTGGTCAGTGTTAAGGATGTCTGATTCATACATAATGTCAATGTATCCATTTCTGCTCTACTGCTTGGTATCCCATGTTACTACCGATAACAGTTCTCAAGGTATAAATCTCTCAGCTGCAGAAAATATTGCATGGAATATCCTTACATAGTCAGACTTATCATGGGTTATCATGAAGTCTGATAATTATAATGACTAGAAATATATCCACACAAGTCTTTACACAAATGAAAATCTAAAGAAACAAATCAAAAGGTATTGATGCAGCGCGTTTATGGTTCTAGATTCCTTTGAGTAGAAAATAGATGTAATGACCGTGTTTACTTTATTGGAACATATCAATCCCCGAGTCCAGGATTACATACTGGTTATCTGCTTAGCTCTACAGAGCACAAAAAACATTTCATGGATCACTACCTACAATCTGGCCTCCAATGTTCCAAATAAATATGGACTTGAACTCTTTAAGGAGGGCATGGTATATCCCAAAGACTCACTCATCTGGAGGACTACATTTTTCAAATGGCTTTTCAAACATAATACTAAAATGGACAAAGTACGAACTGTTCCTTAAGGGTTTTGCAACAGATATTTTTCACTGCATGGAGTCCAAAATGTGTTTTATAAACAATATCATTCAAACATGATCCATTGGTGGCCTTGCCATGGTCCTTATGCCTGACGCCGATTTATGGCTTCTGGTATTACATATCTAACAATTATACACGATAAATACCACTAAACACGCCTAATGGACCATCAATCTAGCAGCAGGAACAAATGGGCCGAACTAATGGAATTAAGACTTAACCTTAGCCATTGTAAGTAGTATATGATGTTATGTATGAACATGACAGATGGTGTGCACAAAAGCAGGCCGTAGATAATAAGCATAGAGCTGCAGTTCACACAAGAATGCACCTGAGTCTACATGACTGCTACTAAAGTATAAGGCGACATCTGCATGTTGGCCCTTTAAAGGGCGCATATATAGTTCATCATGACATTATGCCTATTGGTAATAATGATCTCTGAATGCAGCCTCGGTAACCATTAAATGGTTTCAGATGGAAATGTGAATTGCAGTCCTGTTAATCCACTTATCAAAGACAATGTCAAGTAAAAACCATAAAGACATTCTTTACTCTTTATAAACAGCTTCTAACGGTTTCTAAATTACATACTGTAGGATTAAAAGGCATATAATAAACGTTGGTGGGTGATATCTTTGCCAGCTGGGAGGCATTGTACCTATAGACTGGGACTCAAGAATATGTCTGAAAAAGAAAACTTAACTTTCGTATGATGCAACTGCTCTACAGCTGATCACATCATAGTACCGGTAGTCTGTGTTGGCTCAACTTACCCCACAGTTAGTGCAATCATGGAAAATACCTCACCTGAAAGAACAAGGCAATACATCAATGCACTGTATAAATGGTAAGCTTTGCATTACCGCATACTTCCTAATAAGTACTTTTATCTAACAGTATGTGACTTGGCTTGTCTCTTTGGTAGCTGAGGCCATATTCATGATTTCACCGCATATGGATAAAAGACATATTATTGGGACAACAAGCAACTTCTATTTTTGATGCCTTCATTATCAGTCTGTCAATGTGGAACTCTCCACTAATGCTTTTATACGTTATATATTCTAATCCATATATTCATCTCTAGACTTAATTTCCCCTACCTTACTACCTCAACTGGAACAGAATTTGTAAGTGCTAGACCTACGTGCAATATGCGACGTCTCGTCGTATTCATGGGAACATTGAGCAATATAGGCTCTATCCCCTTTTGTTGTTCTTATCACTTTACCCTAAATACTCATTTTCTATGTGGGCTGAGAACTTAAGATATGTAAGCAAGATAAAGTGCAATTTAGCTAGGGAGGTTGGCGTTAGCTTATCACATAATGTTGGCTCTGGAGGTTGGGAGAGCCACTGCAGGTACAGATATCATCAGCAAAGCAGGAGAGGGAGGACAATGGGGAGAGGAAGGAGTTGGACAGGAACATGGAATTGCCATTTAGCTGACAGGGTCCTCCTGCTTGTGGTAGCCCACCCAAACTGTTACCTATCACAGGTCATTCAGCCTACCATTAATTAGGTAGCTATATCCTATACACACATTATGGTTTAAGGAGCATAAATGCAGAACACTGCATTCACATTCTTATAATGGATATCCCTTAACTCTTTAAGGGTCACATGGTGGCTCAAGTTCTCTGTCAGGCCATGATGCACCATGTCCAAGGGATATTTGAATTAATGCCCTATGACGCTTTAAAAAGGTTAATGATCATTCAACGCTCCATATCCAATTCACATACTCCCTATATCCATACCTCTCAATGTTCATCTGTTTACTTATACAACTATATATTACAATCAGCTGCCGAGTTGCTAAATGCTTGAAGGGTTTATGACAATTTTCTCTGTCCTCCAGTGGTGTGTATCCAGATGACGACATAAGGTCTGACCACCAATGATGTGTATTGTAATACATGAGGGGCACGTCAATGGTCGAGGAAGAAACCCATTAGATTGAATGGTTGCAATTGACTTTTGTCAGTTTAGGTATAAGCCGATATATCTCAACTCTAATGGCTGCAGTATCAGTGTAACCTAATTTATTGAACATTCCTCACAGTCCTAATTGAGCCTTGAAGTCAACCTGAGGCCATGAACATTTGGCAATTGCTTCATATACATTTATTTATTGAATTAGGCCATGAAAAATAAAGTTGTGTTTCCAGTAACATGACTTGAAATGGTAGGGTCAGTAGGTCGGATTTTTTTTTTTTTACATTTACATAGGAAATGTTAGGGCACATATCAATGGATGTATCAAATTCTTTGATTTCTTTGTAACATAATTATGGGAAAATGATAACTGTGAGAGAGGGGAAGAACACGAAAAGATTACAGGAAAAATCCTCAAAAAGTAATGAAAAAATTCTATAAAATGTGAAAAAATGAGACAAAATTCTTCAAAATCATAAAAAAGCTTTTTTGTCCCTGTTTTGCTAGGGTCGGTCGGGTTACTAGAAACAAGCCTTCTTTTATTTGGCCTTACCAAAGCTGCAAGCACCACTGTCGAGAAAATTACCTGCTCTGCATCAACCTGCACATATTAAATGCCAACCATCCAGCCACAGTTACCATCAAGTTTAGGGTAGATCAACCTTGAGACGTCCCCCTAAAATAATTGTCATAAAAATGGGGTTGCATCACCATTGCCAAAAGGTTTTTGATGAGCGTTAAAATCAATCAGTTGATAATGTCAATACTAAACCTACTTTGATAAGCCCCTTGGTGGGGTGGATATCTAACAGTATGTCTATGTTCCATATCGGGGTTCCATGGTTACCCTACCCTATGCTTTAAAGTGTTATGTGGCATTCGCAAGTTTAAATGCGCTGCATATCAGCTATGTGAATGTATCTTGGGCTGCATTTTCTCCACCATTGCTGGCAGGTGGCTCCAATAAGGACCCATGTAGGGTTGGAGTGGTGCCTCAGGGTATGGAGGCACACAGGCAGCTCAGCACTGATAGCAGGCAGTCTAATGCCTCAACGCCAACACTCTGCCAGATACCACAAGTTGTTTCACACATCAGGGATAACATGTCTACAAGGAAGTCATTGAGATGGGGAATAGTTCTCTCCCTGAGGGGTCTTCAATTGCTTATGTGGACTGGACGCAGTTGGTATCGCTGGTGATAACTTTTCATTGGTAAAGATATAGACTAAAATATTCTAAATCTTGAATTAAGATTTCTAAATTTGAATGTTAAAAACGATCTCTTCCCATATATTATGTCTTGTGTAGTCATGAGAATTCTACCACAACTAAATAGAATAATTGACAGCAGTCATACTGTTGTTGGTACAGTTCAATTTGAATTTTAGGGCCCTATTGTCCACAAAATAGCAACTCTATTGTATTTAGACTACAAACCATCACACTCATCTAAATTTGGTCTTGTTGACTTAGCTCATTCGGTTGGACCTATACATGTATACAGGGCCTCAGGGGCACAATCTCTTACACTATACCCTCTCCATCCCCAACCGGACCCTTCCTGTACAGTCCCTACTTTAACCACTGGGACGCTGGATCCAATCTTTCACTATATAGGCTTTGGGTCACGGGGTCAGACGATATTATCGCGAGAACAAGCGTGGCGTGAAGGCCCCCTCAATGCTATCTGATGGTGCAATGAGGGCTGAGGGTCTGGGACGGAGACTGGAGGCCAAGGCAAGGGACCATGGAGGCGTCACAAGCCTGACAGCCTAAGTAGCTAGGGTCTGTGACGGCCGGGCGGCGCCCTATAACATGGCCTCTGAGCTGGGGTTGACATCACTGACACCAGCCTTGACACTGTGCTGACACCGTTGACAGCAAGCCACTAGCCCTACTCTATAATCAACGCACGGACACAGGGACCCAGCTCTGCCTTCAAATCAGAGCAATCTGGCCTGTGTAGATAATATCAGAAGTCACCCCCACGCACGTGCGTATGGGGAAATACATTGGTATAGAGGCTATGTGTGAGGGACACTGAAAGCCCTTTTCAAAATTCCTTTTAAGTACTGAAAAGAAATGGGTTGGTGAAAAAAGGGGTGAAGATTGGTAAGGCATGTTGATGGTGATTTCCAGATATAAAACGTAAATTTACTTGATAAGGATGGGACTGCGGTCTCAGTCCTTTAATACCAAATCCATTATCAAACTCCCCAAGAAAGAACACTTCACAAATCATTCACTTGAGGACATCAACAGATGTAGAGTAGAATGTGAATTATATACCCAGAGAGGAAATGGGATAAAAGCTAGCACTCTGGGAACATGCACAATCCTCTGCTTTGAAATTCCTCTTCAGTGATCATTTGCATGTATTTATTTTTGTCCTAATCTCTGATTCCACTATTGTTTTTCTATAGTTTTTTTTTATTAGTTTTTTTATGCTAACCAGCAACAACCCAACCCAATAATTTACAGGGTGGAAGTATTATGGTTATCTTCCTAATTTTGCAATAGCACATATGCATGGATCTGGTGTTCTAAATGTTGAAGAAGCAGGACTGAGAATCACCAACAATATTTTTAATGGAAGACCCTAAACAGAAAGGTTCTTTTTTTTAGGAGTATTACATGTCAATGAAACTTGAAATCCGTTAATAGCTGAAAGAATTTCACCGCTGTGGAGCAGCAACTGGGTAGGCCTAGTGAATGTGGCTTCCTTGCTTTGTGTGGCTTCCAAGTGGCTTCCGTTTAAAACATGTTAAATGTCGCCATTTAGTAGTCCATATGTTATCTTTCAACATAAAATAAGGAGCAGGTCTCCTTTCTGCATCACCTGCACGATTTTAACAATCTCTTCTTCCAAAATACATTTCAATCTACAGTTTCCTTTTCTTTAATTGTTAATAAGCGTTAAATACAGATTTATAACACTACTGGGCGAAGCCAGAGTGCATTATCCTGAATGCTGCATTCTGATTGGCTGATTGACCGTGCATTATCTAGATGGATAATGCACTCCCAGCACAGGAGGTCAACTTCATCTGATATTTAGACTTTTCAATTGATATTCATATGTTGTCTGTTTTCTGTGTTATAATGGGAATAATGCACTTGGTCATGGCTGCCGTCGTGCTCTAGATTGTATTGAGACATCTCGGGGCCTATAAGGCCCCTTGATGTCTCAATACAGTCTTGAGCACTCCCACAGCCATGCCCCGTGCATTATTCCCTAAATATCTTCTCTTCCCTACAGAATACAGAAGAATATATATATATATATATATATATATATATATATATATATATATATATATATATATATATGTGTGTGTGTGTGTGTGTGTGTGTGTGTGTGTGTGTGTGTATATATAACATCCAAAGCACCACTTCCCAAGTCTCAGCGTAGGCTCCAACAATGGCCGAGGGGAGCACTTAAAAGTACATTTGTCTTCATTGCACTAGTCGGGCTGGGGGCTGCTGACGCCGACTTGCATGTGATTTTAATATTGGTGCCGGAGACCCCGCGGCGAAAATGTAAGCTGACCAGACAAGTCGCTCCCCACTGGCAGCCAAGAGGGTGAAGGTTTAGTGACTGAGTAGTATGGGGTGGAAGATGGAAGTTTGGGGTTAGATGGAGCATTTAGGACGGGAGGATGAAATACAGCTGACTGATATCTGTGCACACTGGACACATAATTAACAAGTATCTCTAGGATATGATGACATACGTGTTGAGAGAAAAAAAAACAAACATCGAGACATCCAACTGAAGATACCTGAAACACCTAATGTCTACAGGTACCAGGAACATACTCTGCACAAATATGTGAACAAAATAAAGAACGTGATACTGATGTGTATAGATGTACAGTTCTCATCCATGTAGAGAAAATTCAAGGGTCCACATGTCATGACACCAAGTTCCATGAAGTGTCCCGCATGCTGTCCTTGTTCTGTCACCCCCACCAGGTGAGTAGGTGGCTGACGAGTCATTTAGCTGATCACAGGTGAAGTAGAGAGGGGCTCAGTTACACTGTCAGACAGGTATGTCAGCCTGCTGGTACATGGGACAGGTGAGGGAGGGTGCTACCCACCTTAACCACCCCTCACACTCAACGTGTTAACGTCACCCAACATGACAACACAGGTGTGGTTTTTGTATCTCATACACCTTTGTATTTCATATTTTTAATCATTTAAGGATGTTATGATGTGTCAGGGATTCATAAATTCTTTCTTATTTTTGATCACCAATACAGTAACATAAAGTATATATATATATATATATATATATATATATATATATATATATATATATATATATATATATATATATATATATATATATAATTGGATTGGGTGAATTAAGCATTGCATCAATATAGAGTATAGATTTCTGCAGAGTTTACTGGAAGGGACTGCCTGGATTCATGCATCGCAAAGAAAGAAACCACAGTGCATTAAAGCACTATGTTACATTTAAAAGTTTACGACGCAGAACATAGGGGTGTAGGTCTTACACGCAGATCTAAGGACAATGACACCTGTTGGTGTCGGGTAAGCAGACACTATACCTGTGTGTAGGTGACCATGTGGTTATGATTTATGGGTGGAGACTTTTATATGTTGAATGGAGACAGGGTGTGACAGTTTGGGTGACAAAATGTTACAATTATTATAGATGCGAAAATTTGTACGTCATGTGGCGTCCCACTGTCTGCAAAGTACCGGGGTATGTGTACTAGGGTTGGATCTGGAGACAACTGCATGGGTTTGTGGTGTTCTATGCAAAAATACTCTTACATGTTACGGTATATATATTCTGCACTGTTTACACTGTTACAAGGCAAACACTATGATACGATGGCTTATGAAATAAGGCAATGAGGAACTAAATATACAAAATTCAAAAAAGAAAAATTATTCCCTAGAATCCAGAGGTCACAAGATTAAAGCTTTCAGATTCCTACATGTTTCGGTTTTTTCAAACCTTCGTCAGGGAATGCTTTGTATTATGAACAACAGAGAGGTATATTCAAAGTGAGTCATTTTAAATATCCAGTAACCATGGAGTTGTTTCACATGCAGTAAATGTATACTAGATGGTGATTGGTTGATTAATGGGTCCATCTCAGTTTCTCACTAAGTCACAATATAATGAATAAATAAATAATGTACCGGTATAAAAAAATATATATTGAAAATAGTGGGTCTAGGAATACTGTATTCTCTGTATGTGCCAATAGAACCAAATAAATATTATATTATTATAATATTATATATCACACACGATATAAATTTATATCATGGGCTAATAAAAACAAACTAACTATTAATGAAGGCAAAACCAAGATTATGACCTTCTCATTGGCTCAAACATTGAAAAAACTACGTAAGCCGAACATACAGGTCAATGAGTCTGCTCTATCATGTGTTCAGTCATACAAATACCTAGGAATCCTAGTTGACCAGGAGATGACCTTTAATATGCATGTAAAGGTATTGATGAATAATGTACGTTTCAAGTAATTTCTATTGTATAAATTGCGACATATGTTATCTCATGAGGTACTTCTGCATGTATACAAAACCTATGTACTACCTATAATAGATTATGCAGACATTTTTATTGCACTGCCAAAGGGACCTTATTAGACAAAGTCCAAAGACTTCAAAACAAATGTATTAAGACCTGCTTAGGATTAAATATATTACTTTCTACTGATAAGGTTCATCATATAGCCAACCTTCCTAAACTTGTTGACGGAAAACTATTTCACTCTATGTTATATGCACATAAAATGGTAAGACATGGTCTTAACATTAGAGCTGCAAATAGACAAACTCGCCTACATGATGCCCCTGTACTTTCTTTTAATAACTTAAATTATTCGGCTTATGAAAATAGTCCAGAAGTCAGATGTGCCCAATTATGGAATGGACTGCCAACTATTACTAGGAATATAAAAGAAATTGGTACCTTTAAGGACAAAATGAAAATCAATTTGATAGAGACTATTCCATGAATATGCCAACTATGTAGAACTATATATTAATTAGTCAAAAAACTACCCCCCCCCTCAAAAAAATCAATGATAACAATTTTCTCTTTTAACTTGACTCCAGAAATTTAAATATTTCTGTGTATGCCGCTATGTATATGCCCATTGTCAAACAGATGTTCTCGAAATCCTTAATTTTTCTTTAACATGTGCCATGGGGAGGGGCATAATAATATCCTTTGATATGCCCCTACCCATGAACTTATTGGTCTAGTCAAACTTGTTAAATGTACCACATTACTATCCAAATATAGACTCTGTTTTCTTTATACTACGTAGTGAGGTGCTCATTTGAGCTAGGTGCATGCATTATGTGATATACTTACTGGTATATAACCTTTTCATATGCTTGTTAACTCATATGTTTCTATGATCAATAAAGTTTAAATTTGTTCAAAAAAAGAAAAAAAAAGACGAGTTCTCGTCCATTGTTTGTATGTCAGATATATTGCTGTAGTCTCTCGTGGTAATCAAGATATGCCATGGTGGGCGGGTCATTACAGTGTCTATCATTAACAGGCTGGGGTGGGAGGAAATCCTCCATCTTCATTACAGTGTCTATCATTAACAGGCTGGGGTGGGAGGAAATCCTCCATCTTCATGGTATGGGTAAAGTTCTCAAAATGTACAGGCGGGTATTCTTAATGGGGCCAAGGGACGGGGACCCAATCATTGTCATTGGTGTAGAGGTACTTAGTGTATAACCATAGTGTTGGGTACCGTCTGATGTGGCGGGTGAGTCGAGTCGTCGGACGTTCCTCAGGTTCCGGGTAGGTGGCAGCACCGATCCGGGTCTGTGGGGACATCTGGCGACGAACACCTGGGTCCTTATATAAAGCCCAGGGCTCAGCCGCTACGTCAGAGGCCCTTCTGGCCTCCAAGTATGTAAGACCATCCCTTAGTATCTGTTAGCTGCCCTATTAATAACTATTGAGTAGCCGTGAGTGTGTATTTTAATTAAGACTATCCGTTGGCATACACTTGAAACACCGTCTTACTCTTTCTTTCCCGAATCGTAAGACCCGAACCCCCCAGGTCCGTAAGACCACGAACCATTACATTATCATCCCTTGCCTTTTCTGGCGACGGGTGATGCATTGGCGGCTCATCCAGTGTAGGAGTGGTGGTTACATCGTATTATTTTATGTGAATAACTTCTTCCCGTTGAGATAGCATTGCGGAGCCGATCCGCACACCCCCAGTGGCGTAACGTGTGCCGATCCACCACAGCGGCTGATCCGGTACCGTAGCCTCGTTCTGGGTGCGTTTAAACATTCAAAATGGCAGACCGCCGCTCGTACGGGGCACTACGGTAACGGATTTTGTTAATTTTCAGTTAATTAAAGACTCTAAAAACATAAAATAAATATAGAACTAAACTCCCCTGGTGTCCTCGGTGGCCGATCCACCCCTCGTGGTGGATCGGCCACCTCGTACACCACGGTCGTTTAGTTCTATCTATTTCCCAGTTCAAAACTCTATATAGTTCCTCGTAATTTATGGTGCTATTTTGGGAGTTGTGGGTCTTAGTGGGGGTCAATCGGTGCAGTTGCGCTGTTTCGTCACTATTCTGATTTTGCAGTTCTGCATGGATATTTTGGCCGGATCGTTGTTCCTCAAGAATATTGTCCAATAGAGATTCGATTTGGCAATCCAAATCAGGGTCAATGACGACAGAAAAAATGTCATTATTGGTAGTCGAAATGTCATGGATTATGGGGTTGTTTGAAACAACAGGCGATATCAAATGTTGATCAGAAATCAAGTAATCCACAAAACAAATACTTCCCCTGGGTGTTTTCGGCGTGAGTGTCTGCGGGCGTTAGTTGTGCGCTTAAAGTCTTGATGACAGATACCGCAGATTACTCTGCTGTGGGCATTATGTGCCATTGTCATATGTCTGCGCAGACCGTTGTTGCCAAAACGTTTTATGCAGTATTTACACCTTGTTTTTCTAAGGTGAATCATTGTTGTGCCGGTTTGAGTGGAGTGTTAGGCTTTAATGTTAATGCCGTTAGGTTGCCACGTGTTTAAAAGCCTGATCCAGGCTTCCTCCAACCGGAGACGTGTATTTTTGGTTTTGCCTGTTGTGTTTTTGCTGGCTGGGGGTCCAAAGGAGTGGGAATAAAATTGAGGCCTTTGCTTAATAATTTAGAATCGTCATCACTGAGAGTGTAGGTGGACAGAGACTATTGTGTCGAGGTGGAGGGTTGGTTCTCTGAGTTTTCTGAAGCGCCGGTTTTTTTGGCGGTTTTCTGTGACAATTGGTCTTTCAACTCTTGGTGATTTCCGGTGATTCCACTCAGGATTTCTTACAAAATATACTAAGGTTTTTGTCACATGCTCTGATGGTAATGTGAAATGGAAAGATTTCTCTCAGTTTGACGCATCTTTTCTTCAATATGGTTTACTGTATATTCTATCAAATACTGTGGGTGGTTTGAATCATGTGTTTAAGGTGTACATAATGGCAGTCTTTTATCCTTGAAGGAGTTCCTAAGTACTGTATTTTGATTGCATTTGTAATGAGCCTAAGGCACTTTATTAAGTGTTAGATTTTTAGTGTGATATCTAAAATGATAGGTCATGCACACCGAAATTTAACCGACAATACCAAAGGGGAGGAGTCAAACAACCTACAATTTGTGTCCTCTGTATAAGTTAAGGACTAGATGGGGAAATAATCAATCAAAGTCTACTGTTATTCCATTCAAGTGTAAGGTGAAGAGTGAACCCTCCTCACCAATGTATGATCAGGTCACAATGGCCCCTTCTTACAATGGTAACATACAACACTACCATTTATCCAATACTTCATAGGCTCTACATTATTTTACACTTTTTGCTTTACTCTCTTTTTTACCCTAACCACCACGACTCACCTTTATGTCTTTTATGCTTACTTTCAAAGCTGTGCAATTTACCTTTCTCTTGCAGCAAAGATCCATTTTCATGCAGGACAGTTTGTGCTGTTTTTTCTCTTTTCTATAAACATTTAAAGGTGAATCAGTGCCTTACTGCCCTATGTCCTCCGTGCTGAACAAAATACTCATGCAGCTTTGGTGAGAGAAGTCATGAGCAGGCCTGGTCACTGAGTATTCATTTATGCCAACTTTTGTTGTTGATACATTTCCCAAAGGCTCGGGAAGATGAAGAGAGGGTGGGCTTCTCACCTGCACTGCATTAATGCATCATGACTGCAAATGGGCATGATGCCTTCAGGCTCTATGTCATCCTTAGAGGTATATCAAGGTGAGGTGGTTGTGTTTAGTGGAGCAGCACGGCTAAGGTAGATAAGGGGTATGTGGAGCTTGGTGGGTCAGGGGTAGCCATTATGGAGGTGAATTACAGGAGAATTACAGCCGATGGAGATGGATGTGGGAAAGCACCTCACAAAACAGTCATCAGTCCCATCGTCCCACTTGGTGTTCACCCTAGGTAGACGGAGTAAGGGCTCTCGTCAAGTCGACACCAGCCCTATTCCTACCTGTGAAGGTTGATTTAGGAGAGACTAACAACTGCAAGGGATAGAACAGGTGGATTGAGAGATGGAGAAGATGTAGGTTGCTGTCTGGGATAAAGATAGAAAGAAGTAATTTTATTGCATGGGGTTAAACATATATGTATAGATTCCACAAAGAGAAGGTTATACAATTAAACTGTATACGTATACTACTAGCTCTCATGATCTTTACACGTTTCTATTCTATTGGTTGATAAAAGAAGAGTATGTTTGCTATGTTAATATAGTATTGGCTACTTCATATTCACAGTCGCTATTCAAAGACATCTCATACTGATTCCCCACTGAATATCTCCAACAGATTGAATGTAGCGTAAACCTGTGTGTCTAGATCTATACCTGATGTACACATGCGTGACTTACATGAAAGTCAACCCCAAAGTCAGGGATTCATGGCTTGTACAAAGGACTAGTGTGACATCCCACAGAGGACCAACAATCTTTAAAGCCCTACTCATTATATATGAAGTCACCAGTATTTACTCTGCAGCAAAGGCTGAATGAGAGATTGCATGTTAGTGGTATGCCCCCCCCCCGCCATCCCATAGCCCTAGGGACCGGGTGAGGGTGCAGCATGGCTGAGTGGCCTGCCATAGACTGGCGACATGGACTCAGGTTTTGACTTTTCAAGTTCTGAAATGCCATAATGCAGCTTAACATGTGATCATATGAGGACAGGGTGAATGGAGAGAAGGGTGGGTTTGGACGCTGTGGCAGTTATACCTATAGGGTGTTCTGAATGGTATCCTAAGTCATTTAGAATGGCAAAGATGTATTCTGACAAATTAAAGGCCAGAAATATACAACGGTATCTCTGAGGAACTATTTATCTTAGAAACATTCCAACTTTTTACACCATCCAGGGGCCATCTCTATTCTAAAATATACTATAATGTTCTTACTTTTGCTATTCAGCATTCACTGCAAAATCTTATACAAAAACAACATTCCTGTGAAGCAATCGTCTAGACACAAACACTGAAACAACTTTTTATTTATTTCCAACAAGCATCAATTGAATCCTTGGCGCAGTCCTGTCTGTCGTCCTGTAAACTCCAAACACGCCTCACATACCCACAGGAGGAGATCTATCCCCATGTATCCCTGCTGGGGCCTACGGTGATCTATCACCAGTTGGCTAGCGTCGTCGTAATCAGTTGATTCGTTTATCTGAGCGGCAGGCCTGGGGGCATCTCCCACCATTAACCTTTTACATGCCATATACTGTTTTAATGCAATAGATACAGTTGTTTCCATGATGGTTGGTTAGGAACTCGCTTCATTCATGGATCATGCTAACCTTGTGGGGCTCATCCCCAAAATAGTCAGCATGATGCACCAATGCAGTGCTGGCGAGTAGACTCGCCAGCACTGCATTGGTGCATCATGCTGCCCAAGGTACATGAACCTGGAGGTATCATGCACTCCTTAAAGGACTAAACTCTCCCACTTCACGTCCCGCAGTCCCCGGCCAGCTGGCGCCAACCCGCAATACGAGCTGCTCAAAAAAACAAGGCCAAGAGCAGCTCACACTGACTCCTGTATACTTATGTCTGACCAGTTGGCGAGGCCCAAACCCTGAGTGTGAGGTAACAATTATCCTTATATATGACGTCGACTTAAACATACATTCATCACCGAACTGCACAGTTCCAGCAGTTAATTATTGTTAGTTTGACCATTTACTACCATTTCTAGTTTTAAATTGTCAATTTAGTGCTGAGATTGGCACCCATATAAAACCTTCCATGAGACACAATATGCTTGATGATCTAAGAATATAGATTCATGTGATTTCAGTGAACATCGCTGGCATGGCCGCGTCAGATAGCCAGATATAAAGTATAGACGATGAGCTGCTCACAGTTCTTGAAGTGAGTGACACAGTTTGGGGACTGGGATGGAGGGGGTGAAGGGGAAAAGTGACTGGCTGACAGTCTGACTGACTGCTAGACTGGCTGCAGCCTCAGGCAGCTAACCTCTGCACCTCAAGTCCCACTCTAGCCAAGAGAGAAAGTTATATTATAGATGCATGCATACACATATACCAACACTCTGAGCTCATCATTGATTTGTTGTGAATTAAAAAAAAACACTGCTGGTGACATTTGTGTTTATGATGGTATGTCTTGGGTATGAGGATCCAGGTTTGTACACCAGGACACCACGTGGCAACACTAACATGTATGATCTTTTTCCCCAGGACAGAATGTGAAACATACTGATGTGAGGTTATTGGATTATGGACGGTATTCCTTTGGACTGGCTGGAAAGGGGTGTTGGTAATTGGCACACACAGAGGGCTGCATTCTCCATGGAGGTACACAAACTGATGGAAATGACAAGAATCCACTCACATATAGATCTACATAGATCCTGAATGTGCGAACGATAACCATTTAAAGGTTACATTATACCACCAGGTGTATATGTTCCTCCATACCATGATACACAATTGCAGTGCTAGAAAAAAAATATTGGTACAGTATGACATCCCTGGATCCCTGGATTGCATCATCAACCCTGCATGAATGCAGTCCTAGTGAGTAGTGGTATCAGGGTTGTTGTCATGTATCATGACGACAAATGTTCATGTTACATGTGATATAGTAATGCACTATGTTGCTGCTGAAGGAATGGCAGTCCAGTAGGATCATGGAGAAGAAGCACCAACAGTGGGCCCCTGGGGATGTCACCCTGACACGTCATACTATACGTCACAAGGATACCACCACTCAGGGCACAGCAGTGCCAAGAATCCAAACTATGACATCTCTGTCATAATTATTAACTCACCATAAGTTAAAACATGATATGTATCTAACAGTACATGCACACCAATATGAGGAAGCCTATGATAGGTTTTAGAGTAAGCAACTCAGGAAAATGAGGGTTCAATGGCATGGTGCCAGGGGCGGCGGAACCATCAAAATGTTGGGGGGGCAAAGGTCAGATATTGGTCCATGACCCCCCCCCCCCCTACACTGTAGACCTGTGGGTGTTCCGTACCTCCACAATACCGGGGGAGGTATCGTGGAGGTATGGAATACCCATAGGTTTACTGTTTACCCCTCCCCCAGCAACGCCTTGGGAACAAAATGGGGAGAGATGATAAACAATTAAATGGAGGGGGGTGCATTGATTTTTTTTGTATATTCATTCTTATTGGAATAAGAAGTGTATTTGGGTTCATAGTTGTGGTGGTGTAAGAAGGGGGTCCCCCCAGGAAAATTTTGAAAATTCACAGCCCAAACTGTGCATTTTGGTGCATTTTCAGGGTAGGTTCTGCTAAGATTTGGTTATGAGCATAAGATTCCCCCAGAAAAATTTTGAAAATATGTAGGCTAAAATGTGCATTCTGGTACATTTTCAGGATAGACGACACCTTCTATGGGCTCTGTTGATATTTGGTTCCGAGTGTAAGACTTGTTCTCATATAGACCTTCGAGGGGGGAAGTCACCACAGATCTACCAGTGGATTTTAAGACTTCTACCCCAAGACATTTACCTCCTGGACATTTACCACCAGACTTTTCCACACATGCCATTTAACCCCATGACAGTCACCCCTTAGATATTTACCCCCTCAGACATATGCCCCTCAGACTTTTAATCCAAAAGACTAAAAATGTACTTGTTTAGTCCTCAGGCTAAAAACACAGTCTCTGGACTATGCCTCTAGTCCCTAAGACTAAAGGTGTGCAACCATTGAGACTGTGAAGATAGGAATACATGTAGTCCTGGGGATTAAAATATAGTCCTCAGGACTAGTGGTCTAGTTCCTGGAACCCCGCTTGGGACTACCAAAGACAAGTTTCCTGACCCCTTTTCCTAAGGGCCTATGGAAATTTTTGAAAGATTTAGAGGTCAAATGGTGCATTTTGGGGAGATCTAAGACTATTATTGAAGGCTGTATTTGATTAAAACGGTAGACCCTATAATGGGGCAATGGTAAATGTGCTGATATGTGCAATATTTCTGGAAAAAGTTGGGGGGGCAAAAACATAGTCTTGCCCCCCCAACATGAGAGATGGGGGGGCATGTGCCCCCCCTGCCCCCCCCAGTTCCGCCGCCACTGGGTGCACATGCAGAACTGTTCACGACACACAGGAAGGATAGAGAGACCTGGATGTTTCTACGTTTTTGTTTAAAGATATATATATATATATATATATATATATATATATATATATATATATATATATATTTCTACTGGTTATTTCCCTGTTTTAGAATGCCCAATGCCAACATTAACTCTCTATCCTTAACCCATTAAGGGCTGGGTATGAGAGGACTTTGAAAGGCTAGAGGACTGAATTTTGAGCAGTACATTTACCAGGGGGCGGGAGGGTCCAAGGTATAATACACTATCCATGACTTTGATATCATTTTTAACCATTGTACAATGTCTCTATCACTGTAAACTTCTCAGATTCGAATTCCTCAGCCTGAAAATAGGTAATTACCATCATCATACCAAAAACAGTAATTCAATTAAGTCTCTCTCAAATTTCCAAACATGGCTGCCACATAATATATCTATGTCGATTATACTCAACATCAGGCCCTACATGGTGTTGAAAATACTCAACATCCGCCCCTACATGGATGTTGAGTATTCTCAACATCAGGCCTTAATGGGTTAAGGTCCCATGTCTCACAATGCCCCAGTCGATTTTAAGAAGTGCTCATGCGCCTTGTCAAATCGCAATTTTCCATGGTTTATTACATCACTGTCAATATATATCCTAGCAATTTAGAGATGAGCATTTCAGCTCAACTGCTGAACCATGCCAAATTAAGTCGTGGCGATCTAGTATGTCTTCAATTATTGCTGCTATATACTTCTGATGTATACGGCACATGGCTATTGTATTATTGACCAATGGGAGGCATCCCTGGCATAAACTGCGGAGTCGGGGGCTGAAGGTGTTAGTCATAGTGGAGTCGGGGTCTAATGGCGGCCCCCAGCTGATAATGGCTATGTGAGCTATATACAGACATGCAGGGACAGACAAGGTATGCTATGCCTTCAAGCTCTACAACAGCATGCACATATAGGGTTTATCTAGAAATCTTCACAGAAGTATTGACAATCTTGTTTTATACGTCAGCCAATATCTAAAAGAAATGTCTGGAATGCCAAGAACATGTCTATATATCGAAATAATACACCACAGCGTTGTAATATATCAAGTAAGGGGGAATACGCTCAAGTATACATATGTCAGTGATGAAAGAATGCAGGATGCAACACATTTTTCCACCATAACTACTGGTGGTTGTACCCCCCCCCCCTTACCTCCATCCCTATTCCTTCAGTACCCAAGCACCATGGAGCAGCTCCTGTCAGCAGTATGTTTGGGGCGGCCCGGGAGGAGGGCGCTGTGCTCAGCGGGCTGTCGGCAACAGTCGCCGGCGCTAATCGGCTTGGCGCCCGGCTCCTCCAGGCTTGGCGCCATTGCCTCTGCCTCCCCCACCCCCTCCAGTTGGTACATGTACAGGCAGGTTAGGGGTTCCTGTATGGGGGATAGGTTAGCCATGTTGGACATCATGTAGGCTAGTGAACGCGCCCATAACTTTCTTGTTTAATAGATGTAAGCATTCTGTTCATTGTATTCAGTTGCTGAGTGAAAAAATACTGGTGCCATAAGCAGGGCCTCCGTCCAAAAGTTAAATTTCATGACAGCGATGTAAATTAAGCATCCTAAAAAAAAGGAGCAATAAATACCTATTGTATAAGATTACAAACGGGAAGATGAAAGAGGGAACAATGTCAGTAGAAAAATTCACAAGAAGGCAATATCAAATTAGCTACAGCTTACATAATAGTGCAACTGTGAAAGAAATAATTCACAATATGCCTCTGTTTATAAGCCTAATTGGCACACAAACATGGCGTTCAACTTCAAGTGTGCTATTTTACAAAGGACATATTCCACTATAGCCTGCAGGCGGCGCCTCCGTCGGTGCTTAAAATTAGGCACCAATTAAAGCGGGCCGCCACTCGGTTTAGAACAAACAGTTGTAACTGGATCCCTCCTGTCTCACGCCGATCTGTCACGACTTGTAGAAACCACCAGTAAAGGGCCCCCACTGCCGCCGCCGTCAGGTCGGCAGGGGAGACCTTCTAACCGGAACCACGTGAAGCAGGGCCCGGCGCCGCCCGCCAGTCGGACCGTTGTATGCTTCGTCGCTACACGCCCAGGAACACGTGAAAGTTTAGTAGGTATATGACGAGAACAGAGGAGGGAGAAAAAAGGTGAAAGTGGGCCGGCAGCTAAACCCTCTTACTGCCGCATATTGCCTTCTTGCTGCATGTGGACAACTCTGTAACAGTAAGACTGATACACGTTATATAGGAGAGTCCAAATAGAAAGGGAAACAATGATACAGAAACAATGATACCCGGTCCCTATACTCAGCACCAAAAGAGGACGTCACCTGCGTTCTCCATTTGCAAAAACAGCCCCTTATCCACTGATTTCGAGTTGAAACATACCCTTATTCTAGGAAAACACTGATTTTAGGGGCCCAAAATGAACCTTATAGTAGGAAACATTGACTTTTATGGCCCTTTTTATAGTAAACAAATTTTTAAGTTAGCCTCGACTATTGGGGATTTTCATATATTAGAGCATTATGATAATTTATCTGCAAGACATGGCTCCGAGACATGCACCCCTTGAGAGAAAATACCCCTTATTTCAAAATCCACTGATTTTTGGCCAGAAAAGAACCCCTTATTCAGTCAGGGGACACTGGAAGTATGTGAAAAGAGACCCTGATTTTACGTTTTTTTAGAACGCAGGTGATGTACCCTAAGTGTAGAGAGTGCAGGGACCGGGCAATGATACAGAAACTTGACGGTCAATTTCTAAAGACCAAAGCACCCGGACCAAAGCACCCGGACCAAAGCAAGTAAAATACATCCATGATACAAAGAATTGGAGGGAGGCATCCCTAAAACGGGTCTAATATTTAGAGAAAGAGAGATGCATGGCATGTGTGAGTTTGAAACAAAGATACGTCACTTCACGGTGTCCCACCCTGTAATTGACAGCAGGATGTAGAAATATTCTAAATTCTCTTATCCTTTAGCCGGAAATAAACAGAATGTTTTCAACAGAACACACATTGAAAAAAGAGAGAAGCAGGAAAAGGTACAGGAAAGCATCTAGAATTACAGGGCTGTATGATAAAGGCATATACCACTATGTAGCAATGTATAGCGTCACCCTACGTGGGACACATACCTAGAGTCGGACACTTTGAATTTTACCTATCAATGCATTCGCGGTGATTTGTGAAATATGAAGTCAGAGCAATTCTTCACTGAGAGGAAATAAGGGTTGTAGCATGTATAACGGTGAACAGCTTTATATTTGCGTGGGCTTTGACTCAAGATAGTGTCCGACATACGTAAACCTATCCTAGAAAGTTTCACCAGACAGCACCAAAGAACCATATTGCACAAACTTTCCTTCCATGACGGGGTAAATGTACATGTCGCGCCGCCCCACACCCCCGGGCTACATTCCTCCACACGCCGACCGGCCGCCGCCTTGCCGACCCCCGCAGTGCCGCGCCCCGTCCCCGCCATCCAGCCTCCCCCCACACCCCCAGCACCCCGCGCCGCCATTAACCCCCATAACGACTAATAAGTCGACTTTAAAGGGGCCAGGCCCTCTCCAAGCCCTCAGGGGGTTGGGTCGGAGGCCGTCACTCGACCCCGCCCCCAGTCACCGCGGTCGCGGCGCCGTCCTTTTGTCGTGTGGAAATTGAAACAAACTCACCAAGTGTAAAACTGTCTCGGGCTAGACGCCAAGATTGTCACAGGCTCCCCAGGGGAGTTAAGTAGAGCTCTTACAGCAGATAAATCAACTCCTGGTATGGGGTCTACTCCACAGTGGGTCAGGAAAATTGAAAAAAAAAAGAAAGTATACCCGCGTATGCAGAGGGTATTTGGCTGTTTTTGAACATTAGACTCACAAAGAAGTCTTTTTTCCCCTATATAATAAACCAAGGGTGTATGATGTCAGCAGAGTCCGGGCAGCAGACGTACTGTTCTGCAACAGAGGTGCAAAATAGTCAAACAACAAGATTGAATTTTCTGAATTCTGTACATGTATATGTTTGTACATGTACCTCAGTCTGTGTTACCAGTCTATGTTCGGTGGCTCTGAAGGTATACCAGGACCAGAACTTAAACTTACTTTCAGTTGAAGCACTGGGGATCACTTTAACATACCTGTGTTTGCCCCCATTAAATACGCACACGCTATAGTTACCTTGACTATGAGGCTGAACCCAGGTGTCGTGCAGACCTGTGTGTATGTTAAAGGGAGCAGGTGGTGTGACGACCAGGGTGACGTACTGTGACGAATCGATACGTCACGGCATCGTCATGGTCGTGTAGCACAGTGTCCTGCTGTGTCCATGTCTGTGACACCAAGGCTTCTTACTGTGACACCTATTCTGTTTGTGACACCAGAATGTCACATTGACAGAAATACTGTCACATTTATAAGTAGGGTGTTCTCATTACAGCTATACCGATGATTAGAATTAGACTCGATTCTGTAAGTAGTATATAAAAAAATGGAATTTTTCATTCATCCCATTCTATGAAAGCAAGTCCCAATCAAGTTGAGAACTAGATAGCCATAATAATGTAAAGGGCTGACACATGTAAGACAACCCCACAGAAGTCCTAGATTTTGAAGAAATGCAAAGACACTCGCCAGGAAAAGGGATACTGAAAGTGTCGTACGTGTATAAAGAAGCCATTGCAGTGTTTTAATCAGAAGATTCCTCTGCACAAGATAGTGGCCTGTCTACTTAGTGGATCGGCTGAATGGTGGGAGTAAGTCTGTGATCATCATCCCCCCTCGCCACCTCATCTTTCCCCCTGACGGCCTTTGTGGAGGCACGCCGGACCTCATCACGCTCGGCCGGCGACCATAACCCCTGAGCCGGCTAATATTAGAGAAGCCTATTGAAGGAGGGGAGTCAATAAACACTCGGCCTAAACACACAAACCGGAAGACCATCAATAAGAGTCAAGGGCCGTGCGGCCGCCGCTGACACTGTTAAAAGGAGAAGGGCCATGATCCTCCCCTCCCCCGGCCCCATGTCCTCGGCCACGGCCTGATCCGCGGCTACCGCCCGGGGAAAACTGCCGCGTCCATATACTACTTTCGGTGAGTTTTTCAGTGTACCTGACCGCTCGCCTCCTGTATGTGTGTGTACTGTGTGTCCTGGTTATGTATGTGGCCCACACCAGACTCAAAGCAGGTAGGATTAATGGTGTACTGGACCTGACGAATCTACTGTGGCGGCATGGGAGACAGAGACAGAGCTCCCTGTAGAAGTAAAGATATAAACAGAACCTAAGACGCTAGTGTAGGCTGACGGTGTACTCCTGTGTGTATACTCAGTATAGTGTGTACGTGAACTGATATACTCATGGACTGAAGGAGGGCTCCTCTATGCTATTGGCGCACTGGTAGAGTTGTGGTCAATCTGACCACAGACTCATCTATCAAACACTATCACGTCTCCCCTGTCTTCTGTCCTACTCTGTTCCAACCAACTCCTTGCATATTGTCAAGGCAGGCCTAGGCCTGCCCGTCACACCCTCCCAGCCTCTCCCAAACCCTGTTTTTCTTCTCCCTTTGCCTTTCCCTCCATGGGATCCAACTGTCAAACGCTCAGTTCCAAGCCCCACCCACAGGGCGTGGTTTCCCTAAAAGACCCAGGCCAATTACACTAAATTTATTGTGTCAAGTGGTGGAGATAATCCCATTAGTGCCAAGCATACTGCTCTACTATTGGCTGCTGCCTATCTGAGGGGCGTTTCCTTGCCTCGCTCGGGTGGTTTGATTGGCAGGCGCTAGGGCGCCGCCTAGTGATGGCGTCTGGAGGTAGCGGCCATGTTGGATTTGATATAGCTGGCGGGTGGTGTAGTAGGGGAGGCAGAGTCTGTCTGGGTACCGGGCCGTGTGTGTAGGAGAGACCTGGAGGTGTTTATCGCGAGTAAGACGACCCCACCCAGTCCTCCACGGCATGGGATAGAGTGCCCCTGATCACAGTTCTGTGAGGATCTATATTGTTTGGTTCCACAATCTATGTCCTAGGCGCTGCTACTAAGGACTATCGTGCTAACTATTTCTAGTGCTGCAGATCTAGGACTGATACCAATACAGTGTGTAGCGTACACACAGTGTGAGCAGTGATTACAGTGATACTCATACCCATAGATAAACATTTACATCACTCTGCTATCTATATAATACTGAGTAAGTACTGAGTGACCGACCAGTCATCCACCCACATCGTCAGCAGTTGTGCAGACTACGTCTAAGTCCACATGCCCCAGTAACACCTGCCAGTACCAAGATCCACAATAGTGGATCTGTCAGAAGTCACACCTGAGGGGGTGCCTTTGCCCGCCTTCTCCCTGTCAGCAGCGGCCACCTCCCCGTGGCCGGCGCCTCCGCTGCGCAGCTCGGCTGGTAGTGGTGGCACCGTGAACGCCGCCAGCATCCTCCCGCCGATAGCCTCGCCGCTCGACCAGCCGCCGCCCGGCCCGAGCCTGGCGGCGCTGGGGCCGGCCTCCAACATGATGGCCCAACAGAGCAAGCTGCTCTTCCAGCTCAACAAGTTCTACAACGAGCGTGTACACGCACGTAAGGCGGCCGTGGCCAAGACGATCCGCGAGGTGTGTAAGGTGGTACAAGATGTGCTTAAGGAGGTAGAGGTGCAGGAGCCGCGCTTCATCTCCTCACTCACTGAGGTTAATGGTCGCTATGAGGGCATCGAGGTCATCTCGCCCACTGAGTTCGAGGTCGTCTTGTACCTCAACCAAATGGGCGTCTTCAACTTTGTCGACGATGGAGCCATCCCGGGCTGCGCCGTGCTAAAACTCAGCGACGGCCGGAAGCGTTCCATGTCGCTCTGGGTGGAGTTTATCACCGCTTCCGGTTACCTGTCGGCCCGCAAAATACGATCCCGGTTCCAGACCTTAGTTGCGCAGGCCGTCGATAAGTGCAGCTACAGAGACTCTGTTAAAATGGTCGCCGACACCACCGAGGTGAAGCTCCGGATCCGGGAACGTATCGTTGTGCAGATCACGCCGGCCTTCCGGTGCGGCGGGGTGTGGCCGCGGTCGGCGGTGCACTGGCCGGTGCCGCACATCCCCTGGCCTAACCCCAACATGGTGGCCGAGGTGAAGACTGAAGGCTTTGACCTGCTCTCTAAGGAGTCACTGTATATGAAGGACAAACAGTCGGCGGCAGAAGGCGACGCCTGGGTTATATCCTTCTACACCCCGGAGAATATGCTTCTCCAGGGTGGCTGCAGGCGGAAATGTCTCAGCATCCTTAAAACGCTGAGGGACCGGCACCTGGACGTGCCTGGAGTCCCCATCAGTACCTACCACCTTAAGACTCTCCTCCTGTATGAGTGTGAGAAGCATCCCCGGGAGATGGAGTGGGATGAGACCTGCCTGGGGGACAGGATTAATGGCATCCTCCTCCAGCTCATCTCCTGTATGCAGAACCGACGCTGTCCTCACTACTTCTTACCTAATCTGGACCTCTTCAAGGGCAAGTCGTCCTCCGGTATGGACTCGGCCGCCAAACAGGCCTGGCGTATTCTGAGGGAACTGTTAACCAACTCTAAAGCCATGGAGAAGCTATAGTCTTAGTGTCAGAACAGTAACCTTATTCCTTCTCTGAACTCTCCCCACTCCCTTCCCCAACTTTCAAATATCTGGATCAATGTGTGGATCATTGCAAGTTGGTGGACTCAGAATTAATATGGATATTATAATTATTATCATCATCATCAGTTAATTAACTGTCATGTGCGGATGAAGTGAGAAGTCTGTGACTGTCCTGTTGTAAGTGGCACCAGAGGTGAATGCTATACTTTGTTTTATTATACTATAATATCGTGTACATGTTATATAGTGTGTAGTCTATAAGTACCCTATGTGAACTCCCATTATCTCCATGGGAACAAAGACAGACATCCCATTTCAAAAATGGGTTAAATTATTTCAAATCCCAACATCGTGAAGTAATTAGCAAAACCTGAATATATAGTTTCCAGTCCGCAGAATGAGATATAATGCATACTTTGGAGCAATAAATCTGATTGTGTGTTTTTTGACAAAAGGAAAATTGTTGACAGTTGCAAAGTTTATGTATATTCAACTCCGGATAATTGCTATATATAAGAAAATATACCTTCCACAAAAATGGTTCACTGGTGACTTGGTGGCTCATTCCCCAACACTGCCGAGGAGGCCAGACTGGGATATTGATCTAAACTTGCTGTCAATATGTCCTAGGAGCCAACCACCATCTGCCTAGATATTTTATTAGCGCTATTAAAATAATGCTTAATATAGAGAGGCCTCAGAAGTAAAAATGTCAGGAATGTCTGTTAGGAATGTGATATTTGCTATATCATTTCCACAAAGAGCAAAGATCTCATCATGTATGTCAAGTTTTGGAAAGTAAAAGGATATAGTAAATTATAAAACCCACAAGTCTAAATCATTTCATTTTTCTTCTTCCTTTGACCCAGACAAATAGGTAATTGCTTTCTTATGGTGTTGAATGTATTAGTGATCAATACAATTATAGTAGCAAACACATGTGCAAACTATAGGCTGGTCAAAAGGTCAGACAGGAGCCATAAGTATACTATATCAGTATTCCAAAAATACACATTCAGTATTCAAAAGATTTTTTTTTTCATGTAAAAATGCTATCATGGGTTCTACATGTATATTCTAGAAATGGTCAAACTATAGATACTAATCTAGAAACATGGATTATATGCCTATATAGATTCATACCATAGCACCAGTTACTATAGCAAGAACTACCGGTAGGTGTGATATAGATGCAACTGTCCACCTAAGTCGACCTATACATGATTTATACCTGACCAGATGTCCCTGTTCCCATATTGTCTCCCTATAACTACCATTATACTTCCCCTTCCTCAAACATCCCTTCAATGTTATCAATTACCTGTGCAGGTTTCGCCACCAACGAAGGAACTGAACCAGCTCCAAATGACCAGGGAGTGGACTCGCTGGAAGATGCCACTCCCTCCACATCTGTGTATGAGAAATCTGATATGTGGACCTGTCTATATGTGTGAGAACCAGACATTAATGTGGAGGAAAAACTCAACACTCTGCGACCGACAATCCTGATACTATTCTACAAAACCAACAACCTGTTATTGTACTGTATATATAGACTCGTGATGTGAATTAGCTACCAATGGGTGCTAAACTAAAATGTGAAAAAGTAGGTCGCCCAAGGCCTGGATTGGCTTGTGTTGCACCTACTTATACTACTACGTATACTGACTACTGCTACCATTACCACTAGGAGAACCTGGCCTCTCCCTATATAAACTATCATCGATCCTCCTCCAGGGTTTGCACCTTAATACTGGAGGTGCTGACTGGGGGTACTCAGGTGCCATGGAGACAACAGACCAACAACACCTGTACACTACCACTACCACCCCTTGCCCCGGTACATAATATGGAATATATGGAGGTTGGTTAGAGTTAAGATCTGGACGGTTGGTTGTTGGCCTGCTGCCTGTCCACGTCCCCATTGTACTTTCAACAACCGTTCAGGTAGGCTTCTTCTATATTTATTGTGTAAATACAAACTGTGGAACAGACCTCATAAAATTGACATTATCTACAGATTTTGTACAGTAGTCACCAACAGCACTGTATTTCAACACATTTTAGACTTTGTACCAAACATCCTGTAGTTAGCTGGTATATAGGTGTGGCTGTATTATTAAGGGTATAGAGGTGAGCGTGCATGGTATCCATATCAGGCAGGCGTGCAGACAGTAGGGGTAGTGTGTGGGGTGGTGTAACCTGGCTATCAACCCCTGCTCCTGCAGCACACAACAACAACAAAGTGAGAGACTAGCCACTTAAGTTATTACCTCTCCTTGACCCACAAACCTGCACCACAATGTGTACCAAGGCAGCCTATTACAGGCCCCCTCTACTCAATACCAGCTTCACCCAACAAAAACAAGATCCTCTTATACTCCAGTCAGTACATGGTCATAGAAACCAGGATGACATCTATAACCCTGACTTTACCTTGTCTATAATGTCAGAATGAAGAATTATAGTCTCGAAATCTGCGGTTCTTTTAGTGAAAAGTGAAGTCTTGTCTTGTAGTTGTAAATGTGAGGTGAAAAGAAAGTGGTTGTAAATCCAGTTGTTGGTGTTCTATGGAACCTTCCTATTGAAATTGAATGTCAAGCAAAGAAGCATTGCAATGAGAACGATGATGGTATTGTATCTGTATACTACTGTAAATAAATACTGAAGATGTGTAAGTGGAAACATGTATATTTTAGTCCTCTTATTCTTTAGCAGTAATGTAAATATAAATCACACTATGGCAAAGATTGTGTTCATCAAGTAGCCTTTTTGAATACTTGTGACAGTTGCTATCTGTTTCAAATCAGCAAGAGCTCGGATCCCCCTTACAATTTAGATATACATATTTTGACATCTGGCTTTTTGAACTAAGTGCATAACTGAGCAAGAAAAACATCATTACTCCCAGAATAATTTATATATACTAATCATGAAAGCATAATGACATTGCTTGAATTTTTCCAAGTCGGTAATGTCCATACAAACCTGTGAAAACCCAGTGCATGATGAACACACTTAAATTCAAGAATGATATTCAAATACAGAGTACAAACATGCTTAAGCGACTACCATTTTGGGACATTTCAATGATCATTAAAAGATACAAGGATGTCCAGGAAAATGATTCTTCAGTGACAATGCATCCAAGGGGTGGATTTTGACGGCTCCCTCATAATTTATAAACATTCCCTTTGTGCATTTCGCTTATTTTTACAATGTTGACACCTGTCATTTTAGTCTAATACACCAGGAATCTTCATATTTTCAAATATGTAATCTAAAACCATTACAAGACTATTCGGATAGACTCTATTCTGTCACCTGACACCATGACCTTATTGGCGTTGCTGCAGCGTCATTTGGCTGCCATTGTAATCAACACTACATCTAATATCTACGGAGATCACTTGTCATCAGTAGACTGCCACCACATCCTCTGCAAATCAGTGGTCACTCCTGTAGTCACATTCACTAGTCACTTCTAGTTCTATTGGCAGTGGTCACTACTATATGTAGTCAGTGGACACTCCTGTATTCACAGTTACTTGGTCACTTCTTCAGTTTCTGGTCACCATGTCCCAAGTCAGCAGCCAGGGTCAGCCAGCTGGCAGTGGGAGGGGTTGGTGTGCGTGTACGTGTCCACACTGACCACAGAGTCCAGCTGGGTAGGTGTGGGGTGTGGGGTGTGCGGTGGTCAGTTGGTCATCAATTGGGGGCAGGGTGTGAGGGGGTGGATAACGGCAAGAAGGGGGTGTTTTATGACGGTTTGACTCCCTTGTTATGAGGTTTGCAGCCTGCTGGCACGGCAATCTGAGTTTAACCCCCTGTCAGGACAGGCACGCACGGAGGCCGGGAGGAGGGCTCGGCTTGGCAGGATTCCCCGGCAGGAGGCGGCCTCTGCCCGGGCTGCTGCAGCCCCTTGGATCCCGGGCTGCTGACACGGCCTGGATCCCTCTGGATCCCCGCGTCACTGTCAGTGAGCACCGAGGGGGAGTTCTCACCCTGCTGTTACATCCAACATGTTTATACATGCAATGAAAAAAAAAGGAAATTCACAAAGGCATTGCTGTGCCTCTATGGAATCCTGAAGATCCAGAAGGGGAGGGAGTCAATGGGTTAGAGAGGCATTCAGAACAATAAGGGTGGGTGTGCGTGCTCGGCTCCTGATGTGGCTGTACCATGGAGACTAAGATGGATGTGGGTTTGGCATGACAGAGGTGTGTTTGGGGACCAGGGGTTGGAAGTGAGAGACTGGGGAGGTGAGAGAAGGGATGAGGGCATGGATATCCACAGGGCCAGGAGTAGAGACAGGGGGTAGGGGTTACAATGGTGAATGGCAATAAAGCCACAAAGAGGAAGACTGAAAAACGTCCAAACTGCAAGTCTGTATTGCATGACTGATATAGGTAAATAAAAAATACAAGAAAGGATGTGGTGGAAAAAAACCCATATATATCTGTAAATGTAATCAATCAAGGGCAATATGCAATTGCTAAGCTCAGTATCTATAGGAATCGACATGCCATGATGAGACTCAGGCAACGGGGGTGGGGGGGGGGCTATAATCTCCATTATTCCCCCTTCCTTCCCCATTCTGACAGCCACTTGTAGAGCCCCATCAAATATGGATAACAAGCACCAAATAATTGATATCCTGGCACAAGAAGAAAGTGAGATGTGTGTAGGGGTAGTGCTACATGTCTACAAGACACTACTGGGGGTGGGTATCAGAGATTGGGGTAGACATACAGGGTGCCTAGTGCTCAGTATGCAATAGAAACTATAGACTGTCAGTTTCAGGTTAGCAGTGCTATATTGCTGCTTGCCGGGGCTGCAGGAGGCTGTGTCCCGGGGTGAAGGGCTCTGCAGGCGGCCAGACCCCGGGGAGCTCCGACTGCAATGTGGTGAAGCCATGTAGAGACAAGAGTCTGAAAGAAGCCTGAGAAGGGTGTCACAAGCCGAAATCCATATGCAGCAAAACTATACACCCATCTAAATTCTGAATCAAAACTACACAGCTTGAGCAATGTATATACATGTGATATGAACCAAAGTGGAATTCTGCGATGTGTACATCGTCTATATGGTAGTTTTGGTATTTTAATATGGTAGTTTGTTTTAGGGTATCTACGTGGAAAGTGCATATTTCCATGTCAAGGCTCAAGCATAATTATAGCAAAATACAGAACCATACACGAAGGTGTAGGTTACTCTAAAAAAGAAAGAAAACTATACAAACTTGAAACATATCATGAAACTAGAAATTACTATCCTCGTAATGATGCAATTACCTATATATATACCGGTATAATAATTTTATTTACGCCTTTACCCAACCTATACACTACAAATGAACCATTTAAAATTAGAACATGCCCTGTGTGTGACACATTGTGTGGAGTGACTTCTGTATAATGCCCGGGATAATGCTCCACTTAGTTAAATATACCATGACGGCATAGCGTACAGTTGGTGATGTGCAATTTTCAGCAATTAGACAGTCAAGAGTTGAGACTCCTCTTTGATGCAGAGTAAAGTCTGCCGCAATTAAAATGACACTGGGACTGAGGAGGCTTATCGCTCTACTGTTAAATATCCTTGCTTTGATTTAACACATGCAAAAATCCACAGACTTAGGATGATAGCCTAAACTGTGAAATGCTTGTTTAATTGAGAAGGGATTTATGGAAATGCCACACACGATGGTTTCATGAGGGTTTACTAATAAGAAATCATTCCTGTAATTCTAAACGATTCGTGGCCATTTGAGCAATGCCAAAAAAATACTTTATGTGTTTAAGTCAATTTGTATTTCAAAATGAGATAAAGAATGATCTCAGTCATAACATGTGACTTGCATGCATATCTGTAGGCAATAAATGCTATGTGGTATTCTGACCATTAGATATACGATTTACCTACGCGTTCAATGAGATAGGCCGTGTGATCAATTTGTTTATGTACATTGAATTCCAACGTATAGCTTTAGAGGTATGGTTTTAACAATTTCCTTTATATAGTATCCCATCTATTATAATCCACATGCAAACATTACTTGTAATTTGATCAAACTTCAATGACAAAAGTCTATATCATAGTGTATCATATATTTTGTTGTTGGAAAGCCCCCAGAAGTATTTCCGACAGGATGCTCGCTCTTAAGCATTGAAACTAGTTTTAGTAAAAGCGTTATAATTTTCTAAAATTCTATATTCACCCAAGGACATTTTTTCTATTAATATGAAGCCTTACACACATGATAGGTTCCTAATGAGAGTGGCATGCTATAGAACTGCACACTGGGCTGCTCTTGTTGGTTATTAATAAACGAATATTGTCTCTTACTGATTCTCCATGAGTTGCTCCCCAAACACTCCCTCTGAGTCACCCATATAGCAGCAGAGCAGCTCACCCTATGGGAGCAGCTCACACAAACCCGTGCATGTCACATAGTGCGATTGGATCAGGGCAGGCTGGGCAATCATTCACAGATCCAATCCACTCAGCCTGATAAATTGGTGGCGGAGGTCGACGCTTATGTAACATTTACATGCTCCATAATAGTCATGGATAATGAGAGCTAGCGCCACTTTTAGTACCAAGTGAAATATATATATATATATATATATATATATATATATATATATATATATATATATATATATATATATATATATATATATCAAAAGTGTACATCATCCATTTTAGACACATCATATGAATTTATAATCATGTGTGGTAGACTCCTAACTGACGTGGATGGATGTGAATGTAGTTTACAGATAGTGTGACGTGAATATAGGATCAGTCTGTGGAATGGTTAATACTAGTGACCCCAATGAATCTCTATTGCTGTGTTAGGCACAGCAACCCCCAGTATAACATTACAGGTCAAGGGTAGAGGCATGTATAAATGGACACTGATATGGCAGGAGGCCATATTATTTACTAGAAAATATAAAAAAACAAAAGAAAAAACAAACAAAAACACCACTATATATCCGCTAATGGGTTGATAAGAATGTCAGTTTGCCAGTGTAGATAGATGCTCTCCTGCTAAATCCATCACAAGAAACTATAGTGGTAAGTAAACCTTAAATACATTTTATTTTGCCTGTGGAGTCAAGTATGGGATTAAAAAAAACAGGCAATTCCAGGTACGACTTAAAGCCAGCAATGTATGTTTTACTTAAAGCCAGCAGTGTATGTTTAGGTGAATTCAATACAGTCTGGGCTAAATGCTTATACTGGCCAATTAAACATAAAAAAAGCCGTTCAGTATGGTTTATGGTTAGAAGGATTGTATTGTTGTTGTTATAAATATGTAGATTATGCTACCAGTATTTACATTAGAATTTTTGAATCTATTTATCCATTCATATCCACAATTGATTTATGGCTAAGAACTTGTATGGAGGTGACTGTTGTATGACTCCAGTGTGTAGTGTGCTGCCCACAGACCTGTAGGGTAATTGCACAGGAGCAGAGGGTTATATTAAAGGGTATAGGGTGCTCAAAAATAAGCGGTGGTTGCAATCCATGTTTTCACCTTGAAATGGATACAATATGCTATTCCTACCAATATGCCCAGCCAATATGCTATTGCCATTTTCATTTTGAGGTCACCAAAAGAACTAGACCTGAGACAAAGAGGTCTAGACGCGAGCAGCATGGTGCATAAATACAATTCTGGCAAATATAGTCTCCTGCAGGACTGCATTCATATAGACCACCTTAGTTCAATAACAATAGCCCTGTGACATACTGCTTGTGTTGTTATTCCAGACAAGGAGAACACAGTGTACAATATGGCCTTGTGGCGGCGCCGTCTGGTCTCCACTCATTACGCTCTGAGGCCCACACGTATGTATTTCATTAATAGGTCAATTACCAACATGGCTCTTGTTTGTTGACGTAGCCGCTGGGCGTGCTGGGGGTCGGACTGCGGCTGTCATGCAATGTGTCCCTGCAGTCTACAAGGCTACAGCAATGTCACCACTATGTGTGGTATGCATAGACTGAGACAATGTTACCACTTTGAGCATGTGATATATGGGCTGAAGCAATTCCATCATTCTGTGTGTATGAACTGAGATCTGGGCTAATTAAGCACCTGAATCCATATCACAATACAACAGTGTGGTGTTGATTTAGGTCTAAGCTGAAATTGACAGAAGCACTGTCAAAGTTTCACTCTGTATACATGAACTGAAAGTGGACTGAGATTGACATGAGTAGTGTTATACCCTTCCCGGTGTAGATGAACAAAGAGTGTTTGGCCTGAGACACTGTCACTGCTGTTTCTGTAGTATTAACTGAACAGGTGTGGGCTGAGGCACTCTGTGATATGAACACATGTGAATTGGCTTGACACAGTACAGTCTATTGCTGAGATATTGACTTGACAAAGGATATTTTGGGTCAGCAATTGGTCAGATTGTACAACACACTACATTCCAAATTACTTACATGTATGGATGATAGCAGGAGGAAATATATATGCTTCCTTCACCTCCACCTACTTGAGTACAATAAACGGATAGCTCTAACACAAATTACCTACAAATGTTTCCAGGTGCTGACAGACCATTCCATGTAGTGTGCTGACAGCTTTAGAATGTACCAAAGACGTGGACCTCTATCCCTCCCCATACCAACATATGGTGGGGACGACGATAGTCATGTTTATTAGGGAGAGTGGTGTACTGCGATGTACTGTGATGTCCCTGAATGTAGTTTACATGTATGCATACAGATTATGCACTGCATGGTCATCTGTAGTTACATAATGCATATGGAGTCCATAAATATACACATCAACCACAAATGCATCACTACTACATCACAGGTCTCACATTCCAACATTATACGTCACTAATCAATATTTGGTCCAAATCTGATCAACATCATTGATCGGTGATATAGACTTATTACAAAAAACACGTACACATGTATATACATACGTGCATAGTGACACAAACTGTACACAAAAAGTATGGAAACACTATATTTAGGAGCAAAATGTTAATCTATGGGGACAAAGCCCCTTGGCAGTTCCTCCTATACCTCCTTCCCAGCTAATGTTTACCTTCTATGCCTGCATAGACCCGTCATGCCCCCTGCCACCCACCCCTCCCTAACCCATTTCGTCGAACCAGATGTTCCAGATTAATTCGGGTCAGAGATTTTTGTTTCGCCATAACGCAGATCAAGTGTTCGTGTTCTACAACTGCACTAAACACATAGGAAATCGTGAGCGGCTCAGGGGAGTCAGAATCTACTCGGATCTGCTCACTCATGTTGTGAATTGCTCCAGGCTGGGTTTTAAGGGGTTATATTATTGTCTCAATCTGGGGGCTGGTGATGGGGCATGCATGTATGGATGAGTGAACAATCAGTACACGGGGTGGGAGGTCAGCAGGGCATTGCTATCAGCTGTTTATATTAGTGTCACAATGACATGAGCAGGATGGAGGAAATAAATGTTTCCTTACACTGATAAATGTGGAGATATTTGCCATAAAAGTGCCAAATGAGTTTTAAATTGCAGCAAACTTTATCTGAAACCCTAATTAGGTATAAGTGTATAAACTCATATGTTGTCATAAGAACATAACGGATGCTAAGGTATTCGTATATTCCATGGGTTTTCTCGTATACAGATGATAAATTCAGGTATTGTGTAGACATCATTATCTTCAAATGACAGTTAATAAATCCTTTTCAATAAAAAAAAAACTACCTATTTGTATGGCGTTACGTGATAAAAACTATTTCCAAATCCAAATTCAGGAATGCAGGATACATGTAACTCTCATCCTGAAAGGTCCATCGTCAGCACCAGGAGGGCCTATATTGTGATAGTATACGTCTACACCCCAGGTCGTTATGTCTGTGTTATAAGCGACTTGGACATGTTGACCAGGGTCTGGAGAATCTCTCCAGGACCTCAAAGCCCTCTCCATGGCGCCCCGACCCTCATTAAGACCTTGTGTTTGGTTAAGGTTAACGACCAAGGCGACGGTCAGTTACTCCAGCCACCCTCCAGGATGGACATGATCACCACCAATCGACGATGGACATGGACAAGGCGGCGACTGTCAGCCTCCCACCCCTTTCTCCACGATATGGTAGAACATCAAGTTGTGTGGGGCCAGGAAGACTACTGAGACTCTTATGACGAATCCCCGGGACAGATCTTACATTTGGAAGAGAATATTATGTTGCCAAAAATGGAAGGGTCCAAAATGGGAAATATAAGGACAATAAGAGAGGGCATATTCCATTAGGACAGTGCATCCTGGAGGCGCACGTTAGGTTTTCTTTCTCTCTTTTTTTCTTTTAACTTTTAAACAGATGCCAATGAGAAGTGGACCTTATATCTGGCAAACCAGATGAGAGGTGGAGAAAGTTGTATATAAAAAAGAAGAAGCCATTGGGAAGCCATGTTCGATGCCCATATTGCTATTGACCACAGCAATCCTCTATTGTCCACAACGTATCACCAGTGCCTCTGTCCTGACAGGCTCATGCTTCCTTATCCATCCCAGAGACCTTATATACAAGTATATAAGGTCTCTGTTCATCCCCAGTCATACCACGGTATGTAGCTGCCTTGTTTACGGCCGAGCAGAGCGTGGCAGCCGGCGCCACTGGAGGACGCACCAACTTCACATAGGCGCCACCACGACTTGAAGCTGACCAGATGCCTGCCCAATACCCTCAGGGTTAGGGTTGGGTATAACCCTTTAAGGGCAGCATGGTGCTTTATTAATGCACCTGGATGTCTTACATCTATCACTGATGTATAAATACAACAAATGGATTTCAGGCATGAGACATCATCTCATTTCAAAAGGGTTAAAATGTGTGAAGGGGTGAGGCACTACATTTACCAATGGTGAGTTGTGAAGGGTCTGTATAGATAGCCAATGTCTCAAGGTAGTCAACGGTATAAACGGGTGAGAATGGACCCATGAAAATGGTAGAGGAAGGGCACCAGCAAAACCGGAAGATGACATACTCAGTAGTACCAGCCACAAGGTGAGTTTGATGTTTTCATGCTAATCAGTCAATACTAGCACAGCACTAAGCTACTTTTTTCCCTTTGCACCAATAGTTTCTGTTAAGCACACAATGGCAGAAATAACATTTTTATTTTGTTATGGTTCAGACACACACTACACCCATCATGAGTCTAGCTCTATACCTATATAGATGGCCTACATTATCATCCCCGCCCCCTCACCTCAACTTCACCTGCCTTATCCTCCCTCAAAGCTGAAATTAAACATGCCCTCCACCCTACAAACTCCCAAACCTCAAATTAACACCCGCACGCCACTCCCATGCACCAAAGCTCGTAAAGAACACCCCTATTCTGAGCCCCAGTCCTGGGTGGTGATTTCACAGCCTCTGTAGCTGAAGGTGATGACTGGTCCTGGTGACAGGACAGGGCAGGGATTAGAAGGAGGAGGGCATTGTCCACTGCTGTTAGCATCAGGAGGAGTCAGCCGTGGAGGTGAGGCCATTGGGAAAGGACAGGTAGGACTGTAGTTGATGAGTGTAACGGCTATGTAATATGGCCACAAGGCTGGCTTTGTACCAAAGTGTTGAACAGACTTGCAAGCAATGGGTGATGGTATATTTGAGCTGGACCTTCAGTGTCTTGGTGTCCTGAATTTATCTAATAGGGCTAGATGTTGATTTGTATGCTCACATTAATGTATTCTACTGAAACTTAATCATGGCACATGTTACCCCAACACATGCAAATTTAAATATGCCTGCTCCTGCACACCAGAGGTACCATTCACCTGATGGGTTAAACCATATGTAATTAAGTCATTTTGGTAAATCTTCTGTGAAAATAATATGGAAGTTCAGTAAGATAGAAGTAAAATGTCAGCACATGTAATATGATGCCCTGGAGGGCCAAGGCCAACGTGAGAGCACCAATACCAGAACAGGGGCTGCTGGACACCCTGGGTGCTGCCCCTGGTTGCTGCCCTACAGGCCACATGTCCCTTCACCCCTTCTACCATAGGTCAGCAGATGGAGTGGAGCATGTTGGACATGTTGAGTGTGGTTCAGTGCACGTTCAGTTACCTAGACTACATGTAAGAACTGCCTCCTGCCCTGCTGGACAATGCACCCATTACACCAACATGCTGTAAACATCTTAACGTCAGTCTGATATAAGTTGGCAGAAGGGAAAAGTGCGTTAGTAAGCAAACCCAGTTGAGTTATTGTCAAAAAGGAGAATAGAATGCAAATTTCTATAGGGTGCCCAAGGGCCTCGATGATAGGGGTTTGTATAGGCTCACATAAGGGACCCTCTCATTATTTAAGAGTAGATATAAATCCCTTCAATTTCCTGCGTTAATGTAAAATTTAGTTGAGTAATTCTGTAGCTATTTATAAGCTAGACGGTACCAAGCCGTTCAATAAATACTAGTATTTACCTATAAAATACTATGGGACACAGTTTTAATTCTTTCCGTGTTCATACAGCCAACTTCTAAGGGTCAGACACTACATTTAAGGAGGGTGAAGGCCTGGTGAACCCTCACCTCCTTATCGGTGTTATCTGGCTGTGAATAGTTGGTTAACTCCCCTACAAGGGTCTGCTTAGTCGGGGGGTAAGGTGGGTCACATAGGGCAGCCGCATGTGCTCACCGTGCCCTCTATGGGTTCTCTGCAACAGCAAACGGAGAACCAGTGCCAGATACTTTGTGGGTGGGTGGGTGGGAGAGCATGCAGCTGGAATGGTGCAAACCTGTCGTGAAGTACTATAGAAGGTATGTACCTACATTGTATTGCACCTACAGGTGGCTGTTCTACACTACCTGGGCTGCTGTTGGGGAAGCCACTTTAGAACCAATTTCCGAGTTGGAGGAAGCCATATCAAAAGTCTGTCAGAAAATCTGAAGATACAAATTAAATCTAAGAATGAGGGGGCGTGTCACCATAGAAGAGGGCTTTGCTCTTAAAAGGCTGCATGGCCCCCTCCTGGTTATCGTCATAATTCTCTAGTCTGCACCAACGCACTGCTGGAAAGTCTACTCCACAGCATTGTGCTGGTGCGTCATGTAGGGTTTTGGTGCTTATATGCAGCTCTGGTGAGCGAGTATCAAAGAATGCATATTGAATGTTGACTACCAAAGGGCATTATAAGGCATTGAGGCACTGTCCAGCCCCAACTTTGAGCATTAAGAGACTTACCTAAGTATCACAGGTCGGTCTATAAAGATGGAATGTGTCTTACCTGCAACACAAAGAAAAAAACAGGGTTAAATAAAATTGACTTTAAATCGTAACACTTCCCATCAAATGGTGTATCATTAGAAGCTATTAGAGAAACCAATAAAGACATGTTGAGTATTTATTGAGCCACGTGGAAGTCACATTTACTGGAGTGGATGCCAATGCATTAACCACACTCATATGAATTAATGACGTTGCATTTAAATCGTTGAGACACGGAAATAATCAATCAATTCAAATACCATTAAAATTTCATCGATGGGATAAATGCCTTAAAATTGTCTACAGAGACATAAATCAACACGATAATGAGGTCTTGTTATATAAAGTAAAATGGCTTGCTTTTTTCTAAATTTGATTTCAATATGGCCGATATACCAACATAAAATAGAATTGAGAGGAATGGCGAATGCATGGACGCATATATTTGTATGGAAAGGATGTGGAGAGGGTGGGTAATGGCAGACATAACCCTTTCAGGGCAGCACAGTGCTTTAATATGACACCGGCGAGTAACTCACTGGTGATTCATTCATACTTACGCACGTGGAGGCTATAAGGCTTATACAATCCCAAAGGTTCGGCACGATGGACCAAACAAGAGCCAGCGGGCTACTCGCTAGTGTCCCATAGTGCCATCCCTCCCTCCTGTTCATTGTTTCCGTGCCGCGCTGTGACAATGTAATCCACCAACTGGCATGCCCCGTCCTATTTGTGTCTGATTCCCGGCGATAGGTGTTACATTACGCAGATGAATGGTTATGTATTATTAATGCACCACAAGAAAACAGCCTAGTCTCTCACCTCCCTCTCACTATAGTGGTGCCACACATCCCCCACCCAAATGTTATCAACCCACTCACCATTAGGTGATCTATGATCCAATTGATAGATTGATAACCAATTATTTTCCTCACTTGACTCACTCTAGGATAGAGCCATGGTCATGCAACCCTGCTTAAAATATATTATGTAAAATTTTACCTCCTGTGGAATAACGTCTTTCCATTTACTATGTTAATTTCTTACATTTTATTATCTAAATATCCGTATTCTATCGTCATCTGATTCTGATCCCTACTGATTTCAATATCATCGATGCATATTTAAAAAAATATGTTTTGTGTCTCTTCTGGTCATCCATTCTAAAGCCACCTGGCTAAAGCAGCAACTTCCAATGAATATAGATACACCTGAAGCCAACTTACAGCTGCTGACCATATTCAAACTAAAAAAAGCTGAGCCTGAAGCCACAGTGAATGGACGAGAGACTGTCATTGATGAGATTATGTCTGAAGCCATCGCCTCTGGAGACTACAGCCACATTGACTGGAGTTACAACTGCCCAGCACCACACCGTTATGAACGAAGCCACTATGGCTAGAATAGGTACTATATACGTTGTATCAGACCACAATGGCTGAAGCCATCACGATGAGAGCAGAAGGGTGAGGATCACGAACCCCTCAGCTTTATGATGGCCCAGCCTTTTGACGGCGACCATTAGGGCAGTCCCAAGGGCCCTGCCCCTCCCTGTAGGACCCAGTAATTCCCGGCCTTCACGCAATCTCCACATTACTGCCGTGCAGAGGTGTTGGGCACCAAACTTTACCAATTAATGACAGGCTGCTGCATGATCCACTTTCTTGGTTAGTCAATGACGCCCAGTGGACTGCCTGCTACTATAACCCCCAGTACCACACACCAAGTTGAAGTGAGGAGGGGGTGCCTGAGGGCTGGGTTACACCATTTGGGCCTATTATACAGAGCTCTTTTAACTACAGAATTAATTATGATTCCAGCAGTGAAAGTGTCACACCTCAGATGGTGTAGGCAATGGCAGGTCAATCGGAACACTACGCCATAAACATGCAAGCAAATATGTTACACTATATATACCCCGAGGCAGTCAATGTTGGATATTGTGACCCAATCCCCATTATTGTCAAGAACGATCTCCCCTTCCATAAAATAGAATTATATAATAGATATAAGTGGATTAACCCTTAATAATTGAAGCTTTATCAGCGATGCATTGACAATATATCGCATAAGAAGGATAGCAAACTCCAAAAATTAGAAAGACCACTGGCTAAAAATATAGTGCAATTGTAGTTACGTATATTTACAATTAATTAGTAATACTGTATACTCCTGAGCTTACGCAAGCCCGTATCCAGGGGGGGGGGCTGGGGGTGCTCATGCACCCCCTTCGAAAGCAAAATGATGTTGAGTTCCACCTCCCCAAGACACATATACTTTTTTATATCATATATTTTTTTCTGAGGGCGGAACTCATCAATTGTGGGTGGAATTCTAAGGGGCGGAACCTCTGAGAGCGGAACTGGCCATGGCTGGTAAGAACTCTAAGGGGCGGGATCTCCCAGGGCGTAAATGGCTATGGTTGGGTGGAACTCCAAGGGGCAGGATCTCCTAGGCCAGAACTGGCCATGGCTGGGAAGAACTCCCAGGGGCGGGATCTCCTAAGGTGAAACTCATCATAATTAGGTGGAACTCCAAGGGGTGGAATCTCCTAGGGCTGATCTGGCCATGGCTTGGTAGAACTCAAAGGGCGGGATCTCCCGGGGCAGAACTGGCTATGGCTAGGTGGAACTGCAAGGATCAGGATTACCCGGGGCGGAACTGGCCATGGTTGGGTGAGATCTTGCATGACTGAGGACAAATTAACATCACTGGCATTGGTCCACATTCACTATGACAAGGTCATTAATGTTCAGTTGTAGATACATATGCACACAGACATCCAAGGAGAATGCAACTCTCTAGTATTCTTTTTGAAAAGCAACCTTTCTAGAGACCAATTGTCAGAGCTCTACGTTGTTATATTAGCATTTGAATGTGACACATTTAAAACATTCTAGGAAATCACAGAACTGCAGTGTTCTGCATGAAAACAACTTTCTTAACACTTTCTCACTGTCAATAATTTTCTATAAACAAGTCATGTTTTCAGGGGTCTGTACTACTACACTAAGGTGATATTTTAATCAGTGTTCTAATGGAGGTATTCCTCATAAAAAAAGTCCCAAGATTGCATCATTCAACATGTACTATTCAAAATTTTCCTGGGGGGCATGCCCCCAGACCCCCCTATGAAAGTTGCTGGCTTGGCTTCTGAATCACGCCCGCTGCACAACGTGGAGTTCCACCTAATGTATTTGAGCACCCACCCCCCCCCCCACACAGAAGGCTGGATACGGGCCTGTTACGACATGTCAATGTCAGGTATCAATCAACCATGATATACTATATGTTTACATACTACTTCGTACGTATGCTATCATGCATTCAATACTGAATACAATGGCATACAATCTGCTTTTTAATCTTGGCTTCTACCTCTGGGGTTGGTGGTGAGGGGACTGACACCTAACTGGCGCCTGTAGACAAGGTACAAGACCTCTAACCCTGTCCTAAGCTACCTGGCACTAGGCTGTAGTGGCGCCTGTAGACAAGGTACAAGACCTCTAACCCTGTCCTAAGCTACCTGGCACTAGGCTGTAGTGGCGCCTGTAGACAAGCTACAAGACCTCTAACCCTGCCCTAAGCTACCTGGCAATAGGCTGTACTGGCGCCTGTAGACAAGCTACAAGACCTCTAACCCTAGTCTAACCTAACTGGCAATAGGCTGTAGTGGCGCCTGTAGACAAGCTACAAGACCTCTAACCCTGCCCTAACCTACCTGGCAATAGGCTGTAGTGGCATTGATCAGCTAAGGGGCATAGCAGCTGCTTCCAAACCCACTACTTATTGATATTCCATCAAACCACCACCCCTTTCCC
This sequence comes from Acholoe squamosa, assembly GCA_949317995.1. Classification (NCBI taxonomy): domain Eukaryota; kingdom Metazoa; phylum Annelida; class Polychaeta; order Phyllodocida; family Polynoidae; genus Acholoe; species Acholoe squamosa. Next base: position 16,710,631 of record OX439042.1, read on the forward strand.
ACAGAGAAGAAACCTCAAAATGGCTCCAACAGACCGAGAAATCTGCCCTAGTGGGAGCTGGGACGGGAAGGGGGTCCTTCTTCTGCATCCCCTCCCCCTTCACCCTTTAAGGTCAGCATGAAGCCTCTCGGCCATCATGATACATGCTTGGTCAACATGATACATGTATACCAATGTAGTAGTGACGGGTCTATCCACCAGCGCTGCATAGGCGCACCATGGGTCTATCAACGCCATAGGATCGGTCTGATGCATGAATGCAGCCCTGATAAGTCACTTGTCTTGGCTGTATTCATGCATCATGAAAACATTGGGCAAACTTTTCCCCTTAATGGGTTAAAAACTTGGTCCCCGGTCGGGTTTCTTCTACAATAGGCCTTATCGCACCATCAGTGGGGCTAGGCTTGATCGCCCCTATTCTACTCTAACCTACCCCACTCCATGATTTCCAACCCTCCCCCACTCTATACGTCCCACTCCTTTCTTCACCCTACGACTTTAAACCACATTATTAGCTCTATGTAGTGGTCTAGCTAGGGTGAAACAGAATCGAGCTGATTCTCATTCAGGGCTGTTGTGTATGGCTCCTCGTAGAGGATAGGAGTAGTAATTTAAAGGTCTATACCACTGGGGGGTCGACACTGTACTCTTTATCTCTCTTTTTCCATCCTTAATTCTCCATAATTGGTGATCAAATGGCACTAGCTGCAATAATCTTTAATTGGAAGTACGAATATGTTCCTTGAAGTCCGTCAAAAGGCATACCTAGGCATTTTTATGATGAATCCTTATGATCCAAATCCCAAAATGCATATCCTCACAACATGCACAGTGCATCCCCTGCCGTCCCTCCCCCCTCTTAATCGCACAATAGCATCAATGCCAAAAACAGTCTGTCTGGCATCTTTTACCCCCCTCCCCTAAGGTTCTATGTTTTGGAACCTCCCTAATCCAGTTGCATGCGATGGACTGGGGACATTGACACTCAAGTCTCGTATAATCACAACCGGGGCAGAAAAACCCAAGAAGTGTGTAATTACATTGCGGCCCTGTTTCCAGGAACTAATTTCTCGGCGGATGAGCACATGTTAATGCAGGGCTGTGTCGCGGCCAGGAGGAGCAGTTTGCGCATGAGTCGCTCGGCAGATGAGCGCTTTATTATTGGCTCGTCGTCAGTGTAATTTCTCATTAAGGGCGGAAAGAGGCGTGTGTTGTTGTTATGTGAAAGAGTGTGTAAAACAATACACTATACAGTGTTGCCCATAGATGGACACCATCTTGTCCCCCCAGTTTCTTCAAACCGGAATCTCTCAAAGTATCTGAGAATGGCGAAATGTATATGGTAATCAGCGAAGATCTCCACAAACCAAATACCCCTAACCAAATACATCTAAACTATTCTCTTTCACTAATAATGTCAACACTTATTCATCCACACCCTCATACTGTACATGTCCTATGTAGGCCTTAGTATGGACGCCCAGTTGGGCCGCCATTGCTTGGCCTGGTACCTGAATAAATAAACACTTATAACAGCCAGAACAGCCGGGATGTACCCGAAAGAATCCTCAATGAATAGAGGGCATTATCTGATTTATTGATAATGCATCCCGCTTGCTCCTTATACAAGAGAGTGAGGGTGAGGTACTGCCATGAGCGGCTCATTGAGGAAGGTGTCGGCGTGTGAGCAGCTCGGGGCCGGGTGTGAGCTGCTCCTTCAGTGGCAGCTGAGCCTCACGCCTGCAGTACGCCATCAGGCTGGATGCAGGCCGTGGGAATACATGATAGGATGGGCAGCATCCTCAGTGATGTTTTATTCATAGTGCCGTTAGTATTACCTATGCATCTAGGTTATGTGGTGTCTATTTCTAAACGTCCTGTCACCCACTCATGGAATCACCTATACAATACATAAATATGTATAATGTATGTTCTTTTGTTGTTCTTGTTGTTTTAGTTAGATTGTACTTAAGTGTTGTTCATCTTTTTTTGTGAGTGTTTGAGGATTGTCTTTTTCTGTTTTTGTGTTTATGATATTGAAATAAATATGACATATAAGTTAATAGGAGTTCAGAGTAAGTGTAGTGACCGCACAAGGCAGCGGTCTATTGTGTTTAGACCACTTTTTGATCCACCTCCTCCTTAATAGACAGAAATGACACAGTGTCACGCCCATGGCTTGCTCTTATGTAGCGATGACAGGTCCCTGCTTTAATACTTGGTCTGTGAAGCACCTCGTGTCTGACTATCCAGACAGAACCACTATTTGGAGGATGAGCAGAAAAGGGCGTGCTTTACCCAGACAAAGCACATGGACAGCAAAGATGATGGTTATGGATCCAATGTCAAATAAAAAGAGAAAGTGCCCATAATACTTTCCTACAACTCATAGGCCTACCACTGTCGGATATGCATGTCACTCCCATTTCAGCAAAGTGAATGGAATCTTGAGATGCCATATAAATGAAACGACTCCTGTCAAAATGTGCGAACTCCTGCATTTAAAGCAGGAGAGTAACATCTCCTGTCAAAATATGACTACTCTTAAACACAACTTTCATCTAGGGACCTTCCAAGTTCAGAAACACTCCTAAAATACAACTCCATGCACGTCTAGTATACATCTATACCTTCCCTCCTCCATCCTCTAACCCCTTGAGCAATGGGCTGGGACTTTTTTTCTGCTGGGGGCTCCACGGTGGCCAAAACCTATGCAGATTTACGGCTGGCGGACTGCGATTTATAGTCTGGCGTCACGTACGAATCAGCAGCACGATTTGTCAATAGCATTTACAGCTGATATAAACCGTCACCGCCGCCAAACAGAACGTCTACATGAGGCTAGAGTATCCTGATAACAACACTGGGCTCTGATTCTACACTGAATGATTACCTCTAGTCTGTCATTAAGTACCGAGTAAGTTTTTTCTTCATTATTTTGGTTTGGATGAAGTATAATGCATATGTCAGAGATAACATTTGAAATTATTCTACACTTTTCTCACATTTTAATGATTAATTGACCTACTATACGTTTTTATTGTAGTTGTTATTGAGAAAATAATAGGTTTTCGTGAGTTGTATGGTTGCAGAGGACTCTTGAGTTGCATTTATGATGATTGAACAGTACATTACCTTTGGAAATGGGCGTAATCGTCTAAGTCCAAACCAATAAATCGTCAAGCAAATGTCAACAACAACAACAACAACAATATATGTTCCAATGTATATATGTGTCAGCACGACCATACTAATCATAGCAACAGCACCAAGCCCGGCATTTAGCAAGGACAATGTTCCTACACTACACGTCTACTCCCCATGCAGGAAGCCACTCGGGAAGCCACACGCTGTTCAAAGCAAGCCGCGTCTGTGCGTCCCAACTCGGCCAGCAGGGGAAGCCACAGCGGCCAACCCCATCCCACTGTGACCCTGAGACAGGCAGAGGTGGCGTCAGGGGTACTTGGGGCAGGAGGAGCAGGGGATAAGTGATGGCAAGTAGCACGACAAGCAGGCAGCGACTAAATAACGGGGGTCCAAAGCCATTGACACTGGGGTCGGTTTGAATCTAGGTGGAGCGGCCGCCGCACGATCACTGCTCGTTCATTATCCTGCTGGTAAGGCAACTACATCAGGGGTGTGGGTCTGAGTGTGGATAGATACGAGGGTGTTAGGAGTCAGTGGGAAGGAAATAGTTAGTGTGTAGAGAAGGAATACATTCATTGGACGGTAAAAGATTATGCAAAGACCAGTGATTTGGATCTAAGAAATCACAAGTTGATTGGAGAAGTGTGTCATGTAATATACATGTATATAAAGTCACATATAAGGAAAGAAGAATGAATTAAAGCCTTACAGTAGATCCAAGAAATGCCAGTTAAATGAAGAAAATAATAAGGCAATGCAATCGAGTGAGATAAAAATTTGGTGACTGCCTACAGATATCAGTGACAGAAGTGGGCAAGTCTAAGTGTTTGAATATGTGGATTGGATATGTGTATGTGTGGGGGTGGGGTGGGGTAGAGATTATCAAAAGTTCTATGGGTCGAGCACGCCAACATCCCAAATACATCCACACACGATCCATACATTAGTCAATGAACATCCCTTTTTGTCAGCACATGATATATGTTGAGACCCGGACATTGTCCCATACACACAAAAAAAAAACCTCACCACATTGTCATAAACATTCTCTGTATAACAATGCCGCAACAAAAAAAAGAAAGATATTCTGATGGAAAAAGTGAGACATTGTTATCTGAACAATATCTGGGGCTAATGCTATGGCCTGGAATGGGTTAGGGTGAGATATTGGTATCAGTGCATGCAACCCTCAATCACTGATACAGACTTGTTAATCTATCACAGCCCCAATACATGACCCTTCAGCTACATAAACACCAGGTATCAATATGAGGTATCGATAACCAACATTAGGTATTGATTTTGATATTGGCACTACTCAGATCTCCCCTATTACACAAAGTCTGAAATGGAATGAAAATTGATTACCTTAAACTGAGATAATAAAAAAAGGTGAAAGGAGGAAAATCTAAACCCCCAAAAAGAGGAGTGCTAAAGCCTAGGGCAGGTATTAATCAGTGGTTTATTGGGGGTAAATCACTTAGTGCTCTGGGTTCCTTGGACAGTGGTTGGGGTGGGGGGGGCTGTGTACTAATTGGCCTGTATCAGAACCCTGGCCTCCTCTGCCCCTACCCAAGATAACAATAGTGAGTTGCTGCCTACAGGGACAGGGGCCCTCCTGCTGATTGTGGAGTTTGGCCTGCCGTGCCCCTACCGCCCCACCCCTCACCCGTCACGCCCAGCTGCGTGTCGCCCCACCTCTCTGCACGCTCCAGTGCCACCAGTCACGCCCACCCCGCTCACCAACACAATATGGACGTCACGCAAGGGGCTGCTAGGGGCTGTGTCCAGGTGAGAGGGTGCAGGGTTAAAGGTGAGAGTCCATTGGGGTCTTAATACCCACATAAACACAGATACAAACAGGTAATACTTTCTTTTATAATATGGTTTTCTGGTAGCTCATGTAACATACATAACATGGAACACAGGTAGGCTACATCTTTATGGAAATGTCCATGTATATGCAGAGGTGTCACTCTCCAGTGGGAAGTCTTTTTGTTCTAGTAAAAATTCGTCCTATCATTTAACACAGAAATCCAAAAACGAAAAGCGGGAATCCCTAAGAAGTAAAGACCAGCAGCATCTCTGAGATGATATACTCTTCTCTATACTCAAACGCATATTGTGTGGTGAACCCTGGTAACATGTCGACTATGTATGTCTTCCTTTTTCTTTTTCCCTTCTCATGCCCAAGACACATTCTCACAGCATTGCTTTGCCAGGTCGTAAAATGATAATTACAGGTAAGCCGCAGTGTGCCCTGCACCACCCCTCCCACATGTTGACATTCTGTGTATCAGCATGAACGCAACTAAAATATGTTTACCCTACTAAGCTCTGGGAATGTAAACCATGACAATAAAATGCATCAATGGTACAAATGTTATGCACAACATTTGCTGTTTCAATGCAATTACAAGACTGTCCCACAGTATGATATAGTGCATAAAGTAGTTAAGTCACATACCAGAATGAGACAAGTGGTCACAGGTAATAAGTCCACCTCCTCAATCACAGGATAACATGATATCCAGATCAACTTATTGATGATGAACTTCAAGTTATTCACACCTCATAAATCTCTAATGTAGATAAATGTGTTTTAAACAAGCTCTGTAACACTCAGTGACTGATAAAGACTTTAAATACTACTACTTGGTGCAGGTCTTTTGGTGATTGCATCATGCCACACCCATGACTGAGAATAATCCTTCCTTTGGATCACACAGCACATATATTTTCTAAGATTGGGGGTCCTACCAGAATTCCACAAGTCTGTTACAGAAATACCCCACAGGACCGAACTGACGACCAATGCATGCATAAATCTTCACAAGCACAGACCCCCCCCCCCCCTTCAACAAGTGACTTCTAACAGGGCTGCTCATTGACACTTGTGGGGCTACCGAGATATTTTAATCCCCTATGCAAAGTAAGACTCCAGCTCTGGTTGATGAACGGGCACAGGCCCTGGGGGGAACGCCCTGTCGCAGCAGGAACTTCTGGTGTGTAAACATTTACTCAGGGTCCACCCAGAGACTTCCGGTCATGGCCGCCCTCAGAGCCACCTGGTGGCGTCAGTAGACACTAGTAAGCAGCTCTATGTCTGCTCACAGCTGCTCGGCGGCCGCTGGTTCCTGTCAACTGCCAGGCTAAAGTGAACTATTGGGGGTAACCAGCGGAGTTGTCTTTCACACTCCGGGGAGGAGCTGACGGAGGAATTTTACCCCAAACATCTTTGATGTGCTGTTACTCTTCTCTGTGTCTCCCAAAACCTTTTGCTCATACAATAACACTCTCTGTGCCTTCAAACAAATTGAGGCAATGAGAACCCAAGTAGCGAGGAACCAAAGAGCATGTAGAGAAACATGCCAGAGATAAGGAAGAGAAGCCAGGTTAGTTACCACCAGGGAAGTGCCTTCATGTCTTCATTACACGATCTGTTTACATTGACATACTCCCTCTATACCAGGTGCTGGGGGGGGGGGGGGGCAGCCCCCTCTACCTCCTCCCTTCCCCTGTTCAGTCGTCATCCAGGGCCCCATACGGTGCTGTGTAATCTATACCCGGACTCTATACCTCCATAAGACACCCACAAAGTGGTAGGAGCCCGGGGTAGGAGACACTAGTAAGGTTAAGATATGAACGTGTACTGCAGCGCGTACGGGTAACGTCATAGGTCACGTGGTGGGTATCCCAAGCTAGCAGTACAGAACCTGTATAGGTTTGACGTTCTGAACTTGTAGACCCCCCTCTACACGTAGTGCTCACTATGTGTAGGGGGAATGCATATAAATAGAAAATCCAGGTAAATATTAATGATCTGAGAGGGTCTATTTGATAGAAAGGTACTAAGGTGCATGTACTATATGTATATTGTCTATGGGATAAATATAACCATGTGCAATTAAGTCCTTATTAAGTGCCTACTCCCTCACATAACTGAGACTATTCAGATTAGCCATAATAGACTAATAGTGTAGGGCACATCTTAATTACTTTACCTGTACGTGTACGGGGACGTGTACGTGTAGGTCTTGCCATTGCCATACAGGTATACGTTCCTGAATCTTAACCTCTCTATTCTACATGATCTGACACACTGCAAGTACAGCTTCTTGCCATAAACTTTTTTTTTTATTTCCCTAACAATGGACACGATACTCCTCCCCCTTCCCCTACTGCCTGTTGTAGTCTAAGAAGACCACTTTATATGTGACACAGGGGAAGGAGATATTCCTGTTATTCCTTCCATATCAGAGGTGACATGCAGAGATACTGGCAGAGGTGAAAGTTTTCAAGCTGCTTTTGTACGCTCTCTCGGTATAATTTTTGCTTCTCAGTAGTATAGTTTCTCGAAATAGTCATTTCTTTGACAGATGGCCATGTTAGATTTTGTCGCTGGAACGAGCAGTGCTGTCAGTATCACCTATAGATTGTAGCAGCACCGCGCTGTAAAAGGAAATTAACAGAGCTCACTGCCTCCCTCCTAATGCCCACGTATAGAGGACTCTTTGACACTCTTGTATTTGTAATACAGCGAGCAGCTAACAGATGTCAGTGTTTCTGTCTCTACCTCATGAATTTCAGTAATAAAGAGAGCAAGCAGTTCCTACAACAGCTGCAATAGATGCCGAGGGCCAGTATCAGCCATCGCCCACCTTTATGTCAGCTTACCCCCTTATAATAAATGCACATGTACTGTCTTCAGTGGCAGCCCATTCCTTGCTGTCAGTATCAGCCCATCCCCTCCTCCAACTGTCAGTATCCGCCAATCTCCTTATCCAGCGGGCTTCCCTAGCCCACTTAAAAGGGTCTATTTCTCCTCTTTTCTATCCCCTCAAGATGTGTGTGGAGCACATATGTGCGGGCACTGACACATTCCTCTGTGAAATAGTAATGTAGTTCTCGCCATGAATATGACCTTAGCTGTCGAAATGGCGTTAAACATCTATTACTCACTCGTTATCCAGCTGCCAGTATCAGCCCATGAGTAGCTATGTCCTTATCCAGCTGTCAGTATGAGCCATTCCCCTTATCCAGCTGTCAGTATGAGCCATTCCCCTTATCCAGCTGTCAGTATGAGCCATTTCCCTTATCCAGCTGTCAGTATGGGCCAATACCCTTATCCAGCTGTCAGTATCAGCCCATGCTCTTATCCAATTGTGATTTATTGACCCATCCCCTTATCTAGTTGGCTGAATCAGCCCATTCCCTTACCAAACTGTTAGTATCAGCCCACTCCCTTCAGCTGTTGTCAGTATCATCCAACCCCTGTGTGAATGTATTCCTCCACTCCTGTAATTTTGTTAGTATCAGTGCAGCTTTTGTACCACTGTCAGCATAAGCCCACCCCTTACACCGATGTCAGAATCAGCCTACACCGTATACCCCCTGGACTGACAACAGTCTGTTTTACACTGCGAGTGGGGCCCATGAGCCATGGACCCCTCCTGACGGCCACACGGCCCGAGTCCCAATGACAGTCTTTAACCTGATATTCAGAGCATACAGCTCCCCACCCAGTCAGCTCTGCCAGTCTGCTCTTTTTGAACTTTCTTTTTCTTATTTCTACTTTGAATTCATGTTTACGGCATGCAGGCGGCCTTCAGTCAGAGGGATAGGGCTGACATGTTTAAGGGAACGTCTTCACTTGGACCAAGTCGTAGGAACATCTCAACTTCTTCTTACCCTATAGCCTTCATTCACTTTCCAGTAGGGAGATAGCTAGGGTTGACCTCCAGCTCTCATCACTTCATCAAATCGCCTGCTCTAGTCTGCGCTTGTCTACCCTGTCATGTTTATGACGTCATCTTGGGGATACCCCCTACACCTCTGGGATCACCCCCTCACCCTCTATTTTCACCTCATTAATTCTGAGGTGGTGGGGTAGAAGGAGAGGAAACAGAACACTAGATCAAAGGTGGTAAACATACGTTTTTATCTAATTTATACATACATAAGCTAAAGGTGAGAAAGTTGGTGTACCTCCAGGGGAAATGTATAGAAGGCTGAGGTCTTTCAAAGGCCAAAGGGACTAATCCACACGTAACCATAGAACTTGGAGAGTCCACAGGGGACTAGTTGGTTGTCTGTACAAGAAACTATGTAAATACTCCACAGAAATGATTTACATGAATATTTCTCTCTTCACTTCTCTCCTTGTTTTATCCCTTACTAAAATTTATGTTCTAATTTGACAAATATAGGACAGCATTTTGCAATGCAAGTAACTCTAAAGGGCACTTAATCTCTTCTTTTAGGCCCCTTCTGATACAAACCTGATGTTCTCTTTGAGCGTTATCACTGTCAATGGTTAAGCCTATGGAGAATGCATCCATTATCGCTCGTATGTTTCATTGGTGAATAACTCCTCTCTTTGCGAGTTAAGCATTGCACAATATCAGCAGGTCTTGAATAATGATCCATATTAACAATAAAAATGCATGAGACAGTGTAATTCTCCTCCATTTTGTTATAATCCAGCAGTTTGCATGGCACCGTGAGTTGATCGTCTCGCTGTCCGCCATTTTGGGTCAATTTGCACGACCATGGCTTTGTGATGCGAATTAACGACAGGGCGAACACGTAATTTTTTACATTTTTAATCAAACATATCAATTCAAATTATATGCTTTTGCCCTTCTGTATCATATTTCTATATTATAACAGAGAATAATTGAAAAAAAATAAAGACCATTTTTCCGACAATAGAGACGCACGGACGGATTGAATTACGGCAAATTCATCAACATTCATCAATTATCCGCACCAATCCACACCAAAAAGGTGGGAATGTTTGTTTTTTTGCACCACCTATGGGACTTAACATAGGCCTAAAAACGTCTTATTTATTTCTCACTGTTAAGCTACCATTTAGTAGGCACTGAATCTGTGCTTTTTTACCCGACTCTTATAACTCGTCTTTCGAGTTAATGAAGACCTCCTAAAGAAGACTCTTAACTTTGACGTCAAATTCCTCCTAGAATATATAGCCCTCTGATATTATTATTTTGTGAGTGCATTACACTAAAAAAAGGGCTTCCCTAGCCCACTTAAAAGGGTCTATTTCTCCTCTTTCCTATCCCTTCGGATGTGTGTGGTGCACATATGCGTGGGTACCGACATATTCCTCTGTGAAATTGTGTAATATAGTTCTCGCCATGAATATGACCTTAGCTGTCGAAATGGCGTTAAACATCTATTACTCACTCACTCACACTAAAGAATCGATATTGTCCTGCAATTAGTAAGTTGTATAGATCTATCTCATCTTTATCACTCTGCAAGTACCAGTAGTATACTTATCACCCTGGTGCGAGCAGCTCAGTAATCAGACTTGCTTAGGTCTTTGACTACAAATGATAACCATTGCAACAACTCAGGCATTTGTCTGTATAGACTAGCCAATGGAAAATTTGGAGGGACTGCGGCCAGTCTACAGGAGCCTGCTGAGAGAGTCTTGTCTATGCCGAGCAGTGAAAGAGCAGGTAAGATATGGGAGTGAGTGGGACGTAAAGGATGGAGATATAGGGAGGGGTGTGAGGAGCACGGGGTGTGAAGATGTGTGAGCTGGTGAGGGGGTTGAGGGTGTGAGGCGAGAGTGTGAAGGGTGAGGAGAGAATCACGGGGAGTTGGGGGAGCATGTGTTGACCAGAGCAGCCCAGGATGAGCAGTTCCTCTGGTAGCCGCAGATGGTGGTATTTAGCTGATGCCGGCGGGCGGCGCGCGGCCAGCCGCTCATGAGGTGTGAGCGGCAACACGCACCCCGCTGAGGATTCGCGCTGTGGCTGTCTGCGACCTGCGAGGCCGCCCAGCCGAGAGGTGTCGAGGCCGCACTCGGCGGCCGCCTTCTTCACAACTCGTAGCCCCTGCCATATGTGGCCGAGCCCCACCTCCCGCCGACACCTCACCACCTCGCCTTCACACAACGTTGCGTCAGCAGCTGAAGAAGGCGCGAGCTGCTCGCCGAGCTGCTCTCCCTCTTCTCGCCTCGCGTCCTGCTCTTCGCACGCGGCAAGTTTTTGCCGCTCACACCTCGCGCTCCTCACGCCTGACGGCAGCCACCCCTGTGGCCACTAATTGGCAGGAACTGCTCACAAGATGCTCCTGAGCTGCTCGGGTGGCTAAAGTCAACATGGAGCCGTCGGGGCCCCGGGGACGCGTGAAATATACGGGGTGTTGGGTGTGGGAGTAGATGGAGCATGCGTGTGTGGGAGTGTGAAGTTGTTGGGTACATGTTGGCAAAGACTATCTCTGATAAAAGCTTGGAGCAGGATGGGCCTTGTAAACTGAGCAGCTCATAGCTGGATCAGGCCAGCTGCAGTTAGAGGAGTAAGGACTTGTTGGTGGGCGTTTTCAAATCAGGGAATGGGTTGTATAGGAGAGGAGCTGCTCCAAATAGTTCTTTGCTCTAGCTTTTTTAAAGGTGAACGAGGGAAATTATCTTCTTGGTTTAGTAGAAAGACAATACTTGCGTGAATAATTGTAATGGCTCATTACCGGGCCTTTTTTACTCTATTTTCATCCCCCTGTCATTCCTGAAATTTTGGCGACGTGGCCTATATGAAAAGTGTAAACCGTTAGGTAAACATGAGTGATAAACAGGGTCAACCTGAGTTGCTAATCAATAGTCTATGATACTGGGGTATGTCCATAGTGGAGCAGCTCAGGGTGGGAGGGGCATTGATGTTTGTGTAGGACATGGAGGGGTCAGTGGTTCCCTAGAAGAACTATCCATGGGATGATTAGGGGACCCTGGAGAAGTAACTCTGTCTGCCTCTATAGGAACCACATGCAGGAGAACAGGGGTAAATACAGGCATATGTCCCGCACGTCACGCACCCACTCGTCACGACTCGATGTTATTGACGTTCCGGCGACGTATACGTCAGCGCTGGCGTGCTTACACAGCAACCCAGGACGTAGTTGGACTGGAACGTGATGACGGCGACGTGTCAGGGTGTGGGGATACGTCTAAAAACAGCATGACGTACTAAAACAACACGACCAACGTCAGTGGGGCCTTCTAGGCCTTGTGCATGAAAACCCTCCCACCTCCCATCCTCCCCACCCTAAAACTGCAGCAGCACCGACACATTCAGGCTTCATCAGGGTGAGCAGCAAAAACTGGGGCCACATGCTAGGCCGGGCTGTGAAAACACACACGGAAGGCGAGGCGGCAACTCAGCCGTAATGCACACGGCCAGCCGTGACGTGTCTGAAAACAGATTCGTGTCCAACAATAGCACGGCCAGATGCCCAGCTCTACTCCCTCTGTGCCACTATGGGAAATGTAGGAAAGTGGCTAAGGTGAGGGGAGTGAGCAGAACGGTGCTGGAGTGGAAGGGGGGGGGGGTAAATTGGTACAAAATGGCGCAGAGGGATCCAAATGTGGAAATAGAGGTCTATAGGCTGTGTATACATGAAGGATGATTGTGTAGGATGTGAATTGTGCATAGAGGTAGAAGATTTAAAAGTGTGGCCAGGTATGTTGGAGGACAGACATGGAGGCTATGGGAGGGATGTTGACTTTGGCATGCTATGGAAACTCTATGGTGAGGAGCAGCAAGGCCTTGGCTATTGTACAGGCTTATGGTATGGAGTTTGCAAAGGCAGATGGTGGATTTGGAGGTTTGAATTCACAAAAAGGTAAGCAAACTGTCAAGTGACAGAATATATATGGGAGGCCAAAAGGTAAAAGGTAAGGATACAAGCTTATAATAATCAACTCAGCCTATTGCAGGAATTCGAAATGGTCAATGCACAGATACTAAACAAATAAATATGAAATATGCCATGTCTGTGCCATGGAGTGCTAGAGTTGTGAGGTTGGTAATGGGGGGGGGGGGGATGATTGGCAGTGAGTGGCTGGGAGTGGCAGGCCTCTGTTTGCTGACCGCACTGCCAATAACAGACAGGCCACCCTGAGATAACACCAGGTCTGCAGCCCTGACCCCTGCCTCATCATTAGCAGATCAATGTGATAAGGTCACGGCCAGGTCACTGGGGACTACAGATAAGGTCACCATGACTGCATGCCTTAATGGGTCTGCTGATCGTTGGTTCAAGGTCAACAGGGTCGGCCCTAGAAGTCGCCAAGCCAAGCTCTCCATAACATTAAGTACAATGGCAAGTCTCATGATTTAATCCCAGCTAAAGTGAATTGGCTGCCTCATTTAGACTTTTTAACAATCAGATATCGAGGCAAATAAAAGTCAGGAAAACAGTTAATTTTTCATTGACACCACTTGATAAAGGACAAAACATAGTCACGAGGTTACTGAATGCATGAGAGATAGTATGACAGGAGATATTTCCAAAGCTGAATCACACAGCTTGATAATCTATTATGCAGTTGGATAGGTTAGGCGGTGCATGGCCTCCTTATTTATAGAGAGTTATGCAGGACACAAAACTCACAAGGGAGGTCTGACAAAGAAGCTATTGGATTCCCTGCTAATCAGTGTTTATTCCCTCTATATGATGAATAGCCAATACCACGTCCATGGAGGGTATGTGGTACCCCAGTATGGGATTCATGCAATTAATAGACTAGACAGACTAGATCTCCTCCCAGCATGAGGCTAAATCAATAGGATATTAAACACAGTAAAGCAGTCTCAGTCCTCCTGGAGGCAGCCCTTCATGTACCTCCCTGGAGGCAGCTGACTGCAGGGACGGCAGGGGGCTGTGTGAAGGCTGACATCCAACACGGATATCAGCCTCTCCTCCTGATGGATTCAGGGCTCGCGTTGCTCACGTCTTTATCAGCCCCCGCCGACAGATCCCACATCCCTGGCCCCATCCTTACCCCCTACTCCACTCTGGCATCCCAGTACTAGCAGGCTGAATGTAACCCCCGGTTTAGTAAAGGCCGTGTCAAAGTGCCAAGTCACAGGAGCAGGCCAGGCATTAATAGGCCTTCTTTCAACCCTAATAGCTACTTGGGTTTGTGTGAAAGAGGATCAGATTGTCAGCTTCTGTCGTTACAGCCAGAAGTCTCCTGCTATCTTTAGTAGTGGCCATGGGTGAATGTAAACCGTAGACTGAATGTTGGTAATTACTGTCCTCAAGATGACCACTTAATGCCCCTAACGGATTGATAGCCTTTGAAGGTTCACAAATTCTTTAAATACACTATGCCTTTTTGTTACCATGATGCATGGATACAACCCTGGTCAGTCTGAATCGCCATGGAGGGCTACATGACATCCAGACATTATACCGACTTCTGCAATATTCCAGACTGGTTGTCATGATGCGCCAATACAGCATTTGTGAGTTACTCGCCAGAGCTGCACTGTTACAGTTAAGACGATGATCGGCAATGCAGATTAGGACACCATGCAGTCCTTATAATGCTATAGTGACTGTAGCTGAACTATGCGGAGCTGACTGACAGAGGGGTGACCTTCTCTAGTCTCCCACTGACTCTAACTGACAATGCTGATCCAGGCTGACTGTTTACACTTAGAGTAATACTTGACTTGGACAGACAGAGAGGAGGCTATGACTTCTACGTTAAACCTTTAGAGGCCGCCTGGTGCATCAATTTACAAATGACATAGATGGCCTGGTTCAACAGTGATTGGAATAATATAAAGTAATGAGTAAAATCGATAGCCCTGTCCACTAAAAACCATTACCAGAACTAGACTGATATCTTCTTCTGATTGTCATGCAGCGGGACCAAAAATGATGTCTTAAAAAAAGGAGCTTAGTCACCATTAATACAAAGGTATTTCAACTGTCGACCAGGATCCTACACACACGTCACCACGTCACGTTCACGTCAGGGGTCAGACCCCGGTTCCTGCACCTTCCAACCGTGAGTGACATCCACCTGCGTTCCCAAATACACGGAAATAGGGTACTTTTTTCAAATATCTGCATATCCTTGTGGTTAAGAATAAGGGGTGTTTTCTCACAACAAAATCTGTGTCTATTAGAAAAAGGGGTTCGATTTAGCTTACAGCCCATGTCCTCTGATAATAGGGTAGGCTACATGTAGCATGTTTAAATGCAGCAGAGACATCATGTTGCTTTAAATTTGCAGAATTCCATATGCAGCATGAACAGGCAAATCTTTTTCACCATGATCAGAGTCAGATTCAAAAGGGGTCGATTTGAATAAATGTCAGCGTCTGCTTGAACAATAGGAGTGTGTTTTTACCTTAAAAAGTCAGCACTTTTTTTCTTTTCTTTTTCTTTTTTTTTTTCAAAAAAGGGGTGCATTTTCACATCAAAATCCATGCAAAAGGGGTAATTTTCTGGGAAGAGGGAACGCAGGTGGATGTCAGTCCTGTCTTGGGAGTGCAGGGACCGGGGGTCAGACCCATACGCATCACCATGACAGACCACCACACGTCACCAAGACAACCTACAACCTCTATGCCTATACCAAGTAGAAGACGCCAAAACTGACATGTGACGGCGACATGACTACAACCCCTGTTGGTACCTCAATGCCTTTTTATAAGGCCGTCCGTCACCACAGGCCGTGAACCAGGCCGCAATGTCTGTCCGCATGCCTCACTATACCTTACCCGAGTGGACGATTGGAAGGATATGAATCCGCCCCAGGGCTTATAACACCCTTTTGATCCCCGTGTTAGGAGAGACAGCAGGGGGCAGCCTTTTGATGACGGGGTGGTGGTTGACACATTGTGGGGTACTGCTTGGTATATGGAGGATCAAAGCCCCGGACACCACAGCGACCCGCCCACTATCGGACATGGCATCGTCGCGGCGCCGACGTACGGCGGCTAAGTCTTGACGGTTCAGTGGTTCCGCCGAGAGGTTCAGGGTGAAAAGGGCGGCAACAGTGTCATCCCCCTACATTGGGGTTGAAACTAAAAAGGAACTGAGGGGGCGCGAAGGAGTGAACGCGCTACATAGCAGTAGGGGCATTAAGAATTGGGAAAGAAAGGGGCGCAAAAGTTTAAGGAAAGGAATAGCAACAGTGAGTGGACGCGATGGCACAGGAGTGGACGCGAAGCGCGGGTATGGCACCGGCGGACGCGACCAGAAAGAACACGACCGGTACCTGCAGATGGAACATAATGGAAATGGAATGGACGCAAAGACACAAGGCGGAAAGCTGAATGGAGGGGCGTAGAGGAAACAGAGGGGACATGCAGCAAATGAACAGGCATGGGGAAAGTCTGGGTTGGTAGGAAATCGTGATCATCCGGACGAAAAGATCGGGATGACGCGACCAAGTAAAGGGGATAAATAGGGTAGGGAAGTAGGGCACCGTAAGGGCCGTGACACAGATCCAGCAATGCGAGTGGAGGGAATTAGAGAAGAAACGAGGAGAGGAGAGACAGCTACCGACACTCGCTGACTGCACTTCTTTCTTGGCAAAGTGAAATTAATTGCCACGACGCGCCGAGGTCTGGGTGGGAGCGGAGTGAGGAGCGTCCGGGAGTATATCAGTAGTATAGTGAGATGGGGGAGGGTGTGTGGGAGTGTGGGGAGGGTAGTAGTAGATTGGCCAGGGTCCGTCAGAATTCAGCAGCATATAGACTATATGGCCACAGTGTCAACAGCAGTGAAATACCAGTGTGTCAGACTCAAGGACCTCTAATTTTGACACTGACATGAAACACGGTTGGTTTTGATACACTTAGTGAGTCGTCGGTGGTTGGGAGCTGGCTCGTCTTGGCGGGAGGAGGGGGGGGGGGGGTGGGAGGCTGAGGGAGCCACTTGTGCGACGCCGTGGACAAGCTGCCAGTCTGGGGGCGGCCCGGGTTCAAGAGGGTCATACAGGGAGGCTGGGGCGGCCGTGTGCCCGGCCAGTCTGGCGCCAAGCCCGCCGAAAGGCCCTACTTCTCACGACGGCAGCAGTCAAACATGTTGTTTGTATACTATTACCCCACGCCTCTGCTACCCCCCACGAGTCGTATCTGTATGGAGGCTTCACCCTGCTCCTCCCGACTACTCTTATCCCTGCTCACTTATCTCCCAGTGCCAATGACTTCGTCTTCCACTCTTTCAGTTACTGTCAACGCCTCCATCTGACCCCCACCCCCATCCATCTCCCAAACTACTCAAATGTTACTCTTCCAGTCAGCCCGCCATACTCAGACGTCATAATTCTCCACCCTGAGATGCCCTCTCCAACAATTCTATCCTTGAGGGATCTTGACTGCTGATGCCACATACAGTGATGTTTAGAAGAACAGGCTAAATCATGTACGCGCGCTTTGATATCCAGTAGGGGTATACCCCCTCCCCCATTCACCCCACAGAAGACGATTTACTTTTTAAATCAGGCAATCCATTGTCACTTTGTTTGACAAAAAGAATATCAATGGAGGTGGGTTTTGTTAAATTAGTCTGCTTCTATTCCTGATCTGGTAGGCCCAAGATAGAATGAAGATAATGAGGACAAGGCACAGAATATTAGAATACA
Source organism: Acholoe squamosa (assembly GCA_949317995.1). NCBI lineage: Eukaryota > Metazoa > Annelida > Polychaeta > Phyllodocida > Polynoidae > Acholoe > Acholoe squamosa. The sequence goes on from OX439042.1 coordinate 16,728,197, forward strand.
TTTACAACAGTGGTTCTCTTGGAGGAGAGGGTGGGACCAATGCAAAGTTGTGGTCGTGTACACACGTCAATCAGTCACGGTAGGATTATAACCGTTTGTTCTGAATACAATAACAATCGGTGACAACATCCGGACAACAGCCAACATCAACGTCCCTCTCTTCAATCCCATAGACCACAAACTTATGCCCCGACCCACCTTACCTTCACTAAGATCTAAGACGTTTGAACTGCCTCCTTGCAGGGTTATTTATTTCCAATACTAGCACATTTTCATATAGTTCCAATTAATCACTTAGTCCTGAGTTAATTTTCCTAACAGTTTAAACCAAATTGCTCCACTATATGTAAGAGACCCCCTAGGATCCAACAAAGAGTGGACAAAACCTTCCTAATAATTATGAGAAAGCAGACAATTTCTATAAACAAGGAGTAAGTAATGTTCACGAGTTTGTCCTCGTGGCCATACTCAGGCCCCATCTATACGGTTCCAAGCGGAATTCCACCTACAAGTTACAGAAGGCAGTGAAAGGTGTATACGTTCTGCTTAGAGTGTCTCAGCTACAGAAAACACTGAACATAAGGATGCCCCATGTTCCAGGTTTATACACCAGGAGGCCTAGGTAGGTTTACGGCCCCTAGGGGTGAGATGGCACGGGGTGATATGGATTACACCTGTACCTGTACACACCTGTGGGTGCTATACAGGGGAAGGAGGACATAAACGTTCACGTTTAGAGGAGTGAGGAGAGGCCTGGGGGATCACAGTAGTATCTACTGCAAGGATCTTCAACATGAAGCAAATTGTATTACAATATGCTGTGCAACCATCCCCCTTGACTGCATACTGTATGGTGGCAATGGAGCCTTGGGGAGGGAATAGCAGGAATTGAGGCTATTAATTTTAGCAGAGGCGAAATGCTTTCTTTAGATGAGATTGGAGGCCCACCGCTTTTTCTTGCACCCACCTGGAGCAAGGCTTGCCCTGACCTTCCATGCTGAGGCCAAACAGGGAAGTTGTTCACCTAAATGTGGCCTGAGTTAGGCTCACTATGATTGCTGTAATGAGATAGCGTCAGGCCGGCCGGAGGGGTGGGCGGGGTGAGGGGGAAGGGTGGGAGTTACGACCGGTAGCAAACCCTGGAGGGCCATTATTTGGAGGGCATGCAATGACCTTGGGGGTTGGAGATGGATGGAGGAGTGGACGCCGACCGACACTAGCCTCCCTTAGTGCCGCCCCTCCATCATGTCCAGCCTCCTGGGTCCCGCATGCCCCCTGACCCCCTCCCACCCCGCCCCCTGACGCTCCTCCCGGCCATTCGCCGCCAGGGCGCGCAACCCTTAGTGTGCAGTGAACCATGACGGCTATCTACCACCATTTTGTATTGGTTCCATGATGAGATTTCAGTTATTTTGTAGTATCTCTCCAGGGATTATTGTACATAACTTCAGATATGATAGCCCGACAACTGATCCAATCCTCAGAATATCATCTGAAATTTCAATGGATATGTATGAAATAATTCCATATTACAGTACAATCTGATAGACGAGGGGAGAAATATTAAGGATTTTGAGACAATTTTAATGTTTGATTTTTAAGGATTTTAAAGAATGGTTTGTAGTGTTTGAGTCTGTAAAACAGGTACAGCATAGCTGTAATGCCACGTTGACTTAAAAGGTTAAGATTTTCTTAAACTGATTAGAAGTCTAATAGAGAGGTCCCGTAGATTCCATAGAGAAGTCCAATAGATCCTAGAGAAGTCCCATAGAAAAGTCCCAGTCCCATAGAGAAGACCCAGCCCAATAGAAAAATCCCACATTGAAGTCTAATAGAAAAGTACTACAGAGAAGTCCTATAGCTTCAATAGAAAAGTCCCATAGAAAATTCCAGTCCCATAGAAAAGACCCAGTGCAATACAGAAGTCCCATATAGAAGTCTAATAGAGAAGTCCTACAGAGAAGTCCCATAGATCCTATAGAGAAGTCCCAGAGATGTCCTATAGATCACATAAGTCTGATAGAGAAGTCCCAGGCCCATAGATCCCATAGAGAAGTCTGATATAGAAGTCATAGCGAGAAGTCTGATAGATCCCATAGAGAAGTCCCAGTCATGAAAAGAAGTCCCAGACCCCATAGAGAAGTCCCAGTACAATAGGGAAGTTGCATATAAGAATATAATAGGCAAGTCCTATAGAGCAGTCCCATTGATTGCATAGAGAAGTCCCATAGAGATGTCTGATAGAGAAGTCCCAGAGAGAAGTCTGACAGATCCCACAGAGAAGTCCCAGTCATAAAGGGAAGTCCCATGAAAAATCTAAAGGAGAGGTCCTAGAGAATTGCAGAGATCCAATAAATAAGTCCCATTGAGAAGTCCCAGTCACAAAAAGAAGTCCCAGTCCAATAGAGAAGTCCCATATAAAAATCTAATAGAGAATTTATATAGATCCCATAGAGAAGTCCCAGTAATAAATAAAAGTGCCATAGACCCCAAAGAGAAGTCCCAGTCATAAAGAGAAGTCCAATATGAAAATCTAATGGAAAATTCCCAGACAAGTCCCATACATCCTATAAAGAAGTCCAATAGAGAAGTCCCAGTCCCATATAGAAGTCTCATAGAGAATTTCTATACATCACATAGAGAAGTCCCAGTCAAAACAAATTCCCATAGACCCAATAGAGAAATCCTATAGTGGGTTTAAAGGTTTAATGGCTGTGCTGCATTTGTGCATCATGATGACAATAAACAGTGTGTGTATGTGATCCTGTTCTTAAAGGGTTAATAGCAGTGCTGCATTCGTGCATAATGATGACAATGAACAGTGTGTGTATGTGGTCCTGTTCTTAAAGGGTTAATGGCAGTGCTGCATTCATGCATAATGATGACAATAAACAGTGTGTGTATGTGATCCTGTTCTTAAAGGGTTAATAGCAGTGCTGCATTTGTGCATCATGATGACAATAAACAGTGTGTGTATGTGATCCTGTTTTTAAAGGGTTAATAGCAGTGCTTCATTCGTGCATCATGATGTCAATAAACAGTGTGTTTCTGAGAACATGTTCTTAAAGGGTTAATAGCAGTGCTGCATTCGTGCATCATGATGACAATAAACAGTGTCTTTCTGAGAACATGTTCTTAAAGGGTTAATAGCAGTGCTTCATTCGTGCATCATGATGACAATAACCAGTGTGTTTCTGAGATCATGTTCTTAAAGGGTTAATAGCAGTGCTGCATTCGTGCATCATGATGACAATAAAGAGTGTGTGTATGTGGTCCTGTTCTTAAAGGGTTAATAGGAGTGCTGCATTTGTGCATCATGATGACAATAAACAGTGTGTGTATGTGATCCTGTTCTTAAGTTAAAGGGTTAATAGCAGTGCTTCATTCATGCATCATGATGACAATAAACAGTGTGTGTATGTGATCCTGTTCTTAAAGGGTTAATAGGCGTGCTGCATCCGTGCATCATGATGACAATAATCAGAGTGTGTATGTGATCCTGTTCTCAAAGGGTTAATAGCAGTGCTTCATTCGTGCATCATGATGACAATAAACAGTGTGTTTCTGAGATCATGTTCTTAAAGGGTTAATAGCAGTGCTGCATTCGTGCATCATGATGACAATGAACAGTGTGTGTATGTGGTCCTTTTCTTAAAGGGTTAATTGGAGTGCTGCATTCATGCATCATGATGACAATAAACAGTGTGTGTATGTGGTCCTGTTCTTAAACGGTTAATAGCAGTGCTGCATTCATGCATCATGATGACAATAAACAGTGTGTGTATGTGATCCTGTTCTTGAAGGGTTAATAGGAGTGCTGCATTTGTGCATCATGATGACAATAAACAGTGTGTGTATGTGATCCTGTTCTTGAAGGGTTAATAGGAGTGCTGCATTCTTGCATCATGATGACAATAATCAGAGTGTGTATGTGATCCTGTTCTTAAAGGGTTAATAGCAGTGCTTCATTCGTGCATCATGATGTCAATAAACAGTGTGTTTCTGAGAACATGTTCTTAAAGGGTTAATAGGAGTGCTGCATTCGTGCATCATGATGTCAATAAACAGTGTGTTTCTGAGAACATGTTCTTAAAGGGTTAATAGCAGTGCTGCATTCGTGCATCATGATGTCAATAAACAGTGTGTTTCTGAGAACATGTTCTTAAAGGGTTAATAGCAGTGCTGCATTCGTGCATCATGATGACAATAAACAGTGTCTTTCTGAGAACATGTTCTTAAAGGGTTAATAGCAGTGCTTCATTCGTGCATCATGATGACAATAACCAGTGTGTTTCTGAGATCATGTTCTTAAAGGGTTAATAGCAGTGCTGCATTCGTGCATCATGATGACAATAAAGAGTGTGTGTATGTGGTCCTGTTCTTAAAGGGTTAATAGGAGTGCTGCATTTGTGCATCATGATGACAATAAACAGTGTGTGTATGTGATCCTGTTCTTAAGTTAAAGGGTTAATAGCAGTGCTTCATTCATGCATCATGATGACAATAAACAGTGTGTGTATGTGATCCTGTTCTTAAAGGGTTAATAGGCGTGCTGCATTCGTGCATCATGATGACAATAAACAGTGTGTGTATGTGGTCCTGTTCTTAAAGGGTTAATGGCAGTGCTGCATTCGTGCATCATGATGACAATAATCAGAATGTGTATGTGATCCTGTTTTCAAAGGGTTAATAGCAGTGCTTCATTTGTGCATCATGATGACAATAAACAGTGTTTCTGAGAACATGTTCTTAAAGGGTTAATAGCAGTGCTTCATTCGTGCATCATGATGACAATAACCAGTGTGTTTCTGAGATCATGTTCTTAAAGGGTTAATAGGAGTGCTGCATTTGTGCATCATGATGACAATAAACAGTGTGTGTATGTGGTCCTGTTCTTAAGTTAAAGGGTTAATAGCAGTGCTTCATTCATGCATCATGATGACAATAAACAGTGTGTGTATGTGATCCTGTTCTTAAAGGGTTAATAGGCGTGCTGCATCCGTGCATCATGATGACAATAAACAGTGTGTGTATGTGATCCTGTTTTCAAAGGGTTAATAGCAGTGCTGCATTCGTGCATCATGATGACAATAAACAGTGTGTGTATGTGAACCTGTTCTTAAAGGGTTAATAGCAGTGCTTCATTCATGCATCATGATGACAATAAACAGTGTGTTTCTGAGAACATGTTCTTAAAGGGTTAATAGTAGTGCTGCATTTGTGCATTATGATGACAATAAACAGTGTGTGTATGTGATCCTGTTCTTAAAGGGTTAATAGCAGTGCTGCATTCATGCATCATGATGACAATGAACAGTGTGTGTATGTGATCCTGTTCTTGAAGGGTTAATAGGAGTGCTGCATTCATGCATCATGATGACAATAAACAGTGTGTGTATGTGATCCTGTTCTTGAAGGGTTAATAGGAGTGCTGCATTCATGCATCATGATGACAATAAACAGTGTGTGTATGTGGTCCTGTTCTTAAAGGGTTAATAGCAGTGCTGCATTCGTGCATCATGATGACAATAAACAGTGTGTGTATGTGGTCCTGTTCTTAAAGGGTTAATTGGAGTGCTGCATTCATGCATCATGATGACAATAAACAGTGTGTGTATGTGATCCTGTTCTTAAAGGGTTAATTGGAGTGCTGCATTCATGCATCATGATGACAATAAACAGTGTGTGTATGTGGTCCTGTTCTTAAACGGTTAATAGCAGTGCTGCATTCATGCATCATGATGACAATAAACAGTGTGTGTATGTGATCCTGTTCTTGAAGGGTTAATAGGAGTGCTGCATTCGTGCATCATGATGACAATAAACAGTGTGTGTATGTGATCCTGTTCTTGAAGGGTTAATAGGAGTGCTGCATTCGTGCATCATGATGACAATAAACAGTGTGTGTATGTGATCCTGTTCTTGAAGGGTTAATAGGAGTGCTGCATTCTTGCATCATGATGACAATAAACAGTGTGTGTATGTGATCCTGTTCTTAAAGGGTTAATAGCAGTGCTTCATTCGTGCATCATGATGTCAATAAACAGTGTGTTTCTGAGAACATGTTCTTAAAGGGTTAATAGCAGTGCTGCATTCGTGCATCATGATGTCAATAAACAGTGTGTTTCTGAGAACATGTTCTTAAAGGGTTAATAGCAGTGCTGCATTCGTGCATCATGATGACAATAAACAGTGTCTTTCTGAGAACATGTTCTTAAAGGGTCAATAGCAGTGCTTCATTCGTGCATCATGATGACAATAACCAGTGTGTCTCTGAGATCATGTTCTTAAAGGGTTAATAGCAGTGCTGCATTCGTGCATCATGATGACAATAAAGAGTGTGTGTATGTGGTCCTGTTCTTAAAGGGTTAATAGGAGTGCTGCATTTGTGCATCATGATGACAATAAACAGTGTGTGTATGTGATCCTGTTCTTAAGTTAAAGGGTTAATAGCAGTGCTTCATTCATGCATCATGATGACAATAAACAGTGTGTGTATGTGATCCTGTTCTTAAAGGGTTAATAGGCGTGCTGCATTCGTGCATCATGATGACAATAAACAGTGTGTGTATGTGGTCCTGTTCTTAAAGGGTTAATGGCAGTGCTGCATTCGTGCATCATGATGACAATAATCAGAATGTGTATGTGATCCTGTTTTCAAAGGGTTAATAGCAGTGCTTCATTTGTGCATCATGATGACAATAAACAGTGTGTTTCTGAGAACATGTTCTTAAAGGGTTAATAGCGGTGCTTCATTCGTGCATCATGATGACAATAACCAGTGTGTTTCTGAGATCATGTTCTTAAAGGGTTAATAGGAGTGCTGCATTTGTGCATCATGATGACAATAAACAGTGTGTGTATGTGATCCTGTTCTTAAGTTAAAGGGTTAATAGCAGTGCTTCATTCATGCATCATGATGACAATAAACAGTGTGTGTATGTGATCCTGTTCTTAAAGGGTTAATAGGCGTGCTGCATCCGTGCATCATGATGACAATAAACAGTGTGTGTATGTGGTCCTGTTCTTAAGTTAAAGGGTTAATAGCAGTGCTTCATTCATGCATCATGATGACAATAAACAGTGTGTGTATGTGATCCTGTTCTTAAAGGGTTAATAGGCGTGCTGCATCCGTGCATCATGATGACAATAAACAGTGTGTTTCTGAGAACATGTTCTTAAAGGGTTAATTGGAGTGCTGCATTTGTGCATCATGATGACAATAATCAGTGTGTTTCTGAGATCATGTTCTTAAAGGGTTAATAGCAGTGCTGCATTTGTGCATCATGATGACAATAAACAGTGTGTGTATGTGATCCTGTTCTTAAAGGGTTAATTCACTAATTTATGTATGGTGGAACATGGGCATTAGAGAAGGGTTCTGATGGTATTGGCACATGCGCAGATGTCCACTAGACTTGTATAAGGCCAATTAATAGGATTATGGGTTTACTACTAACAGTCCATAGACTAGGGTTCACAGGAGGTAGAACCAAGTCTAAAATTATAAATAGCCAAGGGTTGAAGACCAGGGGCAAGTCAGAAAATGGGCTAGAATGGGCAGCGATCTGGCTATACTTGACGTATTTAAGCCACGATGACTAAGGTCATCGTGGCAAAAAAGAGCAATCTTAAATATCATATCTTTTCAGGTTGTTGTACTCATATATATCCATCCACATAATAGTTGGCATGTTAGAGGTATGAATCATTGATCCCCACTAACAGTTCAGGACAGGCACAGGTAAGTTGCAAGTAGTTTTCAGTCCACTTTTTGAAAAGTCTACTATAAAAACTTGCATAGAATATAGCATAATATATCTACACCATAAATACTTGTACTAATCCATACCAGATCTTGTGTAGCCTAAACCCACGGCACAATAATAAGCCCCACTTTGTGAGCCTGTATTTATCTATAATGGCACTGATGAATTCACGTCAAAACACGATTTTTACTATCCATCCATCATAATTAATCACTGACTCCCACGTCGGCGTTTTCGGTTACAGCTGTATGGCTGTATTCACTTATTATCGCCCAAACAGTGCCTGCAGGCTAGAGTGTGTGCGAGGCTATATGGCCTCACAAGTAATATGATTTATTTTACGAGTTATTTTATACCTTCTAAGATGCCGGGATGGTGAAGCCTGAAGCGCTAATCATAAATCTTGGCATACGGTGTTGAAATGCTGCATGGCCAGGACAGCTTTTCAGTTCATGTAACACTGATTGGGTACTTTTGGTTGCTATAATTCACCAATAGCAATGGACGGATTTTTGAATTATAACTTTAGTGATCCTTGGACATCCATCATACTCACAGTACTCTGTCATCTACGGTAAGCTTTTACAAATATGAATATAGTAGAAAATACTACACAGACATAAACTCTTCATCTGTATTACAATACAAAAACCCTTTTTGGTGATGCATAACAAATGTATATAGGTGTTTGCATATCTATGTTACACCCTTCAGACAAATGGCACAAATTTGACCTTGATGGAGTGAGTACTGGAGTGATCTCTACAATTCTGTGAAGTTTGATATTCAGTATAATAGTATTTGCTGGTGCCCCTATTGCCTTAGATTACAGAGCTGAACACTTGTTACCACAGGTGTATACAGGTAAGGTGACCTCACTGACCACACCTACCATAGGTGATGTCTACATAATTCCTACCTGCATATCCTCATACCACTTTCATCACTGTATTCCCTCAAGGCAAAACATACTGTACCTAAAGGTTCTGTTAGAGAGAGGGTTAGGGGTAACATGTAATTAATTTTGAAGACTACCATTTGAGCTGCATTTTAGTTGTTAGTAGAAACGGAGTCCGGGGTGAAGCCACACTTTTTATGTCGGATGAGGAATACTATTCTATCTCATTAACTAGAGAGTGAGTGAGTAATAGATGTTTAACGCCATTTCAACAGCTACACTGTAAAAAAGGAGCTTACGTTTTAAACATGTTTAGGTCTAAACATGTTTAAAGTCTAAACATATTGGATATATAGGTGTACTCTTGGCTATCTATCTAGTGTTTAAACGATTCTATTCTAAATGCCGGAACACTTGTGCTAAACATGTTTAGACATTTAGTGTTGAAACATTCTGAAGTTTAGGTGTTTCGGATATCAACGTGTATATGTTTAGGTGTTTAGGTATGAAAGACTCACTAGGTGGCAGCACTGTGCTTGACTGGAGTTATTAAAAAGAGTTATACCTTCTTCTCATCAAAAATATGTTTACAATTCTTTGTAAATCATTAATCAGGAATTTCATATGAAAGAACATCAATGCTATGTTCAAAAATTGTAGATTGGCCATTCAGATCCTTTATCATTTGGATCAATGAGCAATTTGTTCAATAGACACCTTTTCTATCTAGTCCAAGAATAGATAAAGCCAGATAAAGCTATCTTTATTCATCCATTCTGTTCTAATCTACACACATAGGGTTATTCCCCATTGTGGATAAGAGATGTGAGATAACTCCTTGAGAGTATGATGTACTCTCTGCCTACTATAGGTTTAGTAGAATAATTGAGATGATCTACAAATTTCAATATATATGGATACCATATCTAAATATCATAATGCTAAACACTATAACCTTGAAATATCATCTCAACATGTCATATTTAAACACATGGGCAAACCTAAACATCAACACAGTAAACACTTTACATCCCTAAAGATAGACCTAAACACATTGAAATCTAAACACAAATGCTAATCACATTATGAGGCTAAACATGTTTAGGTTCATAAAGTGTCCTCAAAAACGGATAGTAGGTAAATTTGAATTGCTCGATGCGAATATTGGGACACATGCCAATTAAAGCAAGGCTTGCAATTCTGAACTTTTATTAATTCTATATCCAAGTTCCACCGTCAAAAGAAACTAAAATACACAATAGAAAACATTTACTATCAGCTGGTTATAGAACAAAGGGCTGGCTGTATCTATTAACAAAGGAACAAGCAGGCCCTACACCCCATTCCTGATTAGCAGTATGTCCTTTATGCTTCAAGAACTAGTCATCCAAGCCTGTCAAACTGCAGAGAGCTGAGAGCCAATCAGGGGGTGGAGTGGGCTAATAATCACCCCGCTCCTGGTCATCAGGTGTCTGGTCGTCACGCTGCCGCCACGCCATGTTAGTGACGGTACGTCAGCCCCCTCCCCCGGGACCAGTCCTCAGGGGGAGAGTGGGTGAGGGGGTGGTCAGCAGTGGGAGGTGGGGGTACATGTATCTCCCAGGCTCCCACCCCTGGGGATTGGGGATGAGGACTTGGGAGGTCGCCACTGGTCAATGGACGCGCCTGTGCGCGCGACGGCCGTGAAATAAGTCCGTAGGATCCACAGCTGAGCCCTCCAGAAGTCTGTATTTGTCTCTTGAACCGCTCTTAAACATTGAGTATCACTGCCGTAGTAGAGGAGCATGTGCCTTCAGCAGGATCGATTGCTCTAGCATGTCTATTATAATTTAAAATTGGCTTCTAAGATGTCTATGTGGCTTCCTTTTGCCAAAATATCCGATATGATGATTCAAATTCAACTTGGTCATTTATTGAAGTTTGATGTATGACCACAACTATGAAATGTGGCTTCCTCAAAATATATGGCTCTTCCATTTCATGTGGCTTCCACGAATAATTATATCATTATTCTTTCCATATACTTTGTATCGAAATTGTTTATGAATTTCACATGGCTTCAACTATGGCTTCGAGCCGTCAGTAACATAACTTTTACATATTCCACTTTCAAGTAAAAGCTCCTGCTTTGAAGACGTATTGGACATTAGTTAATAAGCTATATAGCTAGGCAATGGTATGGACTCTCCTGTAGTCATAGCAGACCGGTGTGTTACTATTTCTCTCAGGAGCAATATCAATCAACAAAGCAATACAACCCACACAGGCAACTTCTAAATAAAGCATTTATTTGTACAAATATAGAGAAATCTCTTCTGTATAGATCTTTGTGTAGGTGTAATCCTCCACGATCTGATAGTGGTGCAGAACTCTAGACCCCTTCAAAATGTCCCAACAGTTTTTCCCCAGCCCCCTAATGACATAATTCCCACAGACAAAGGGGGCCTTGGGTCTGGCAGTCTGCCGTCACCACTTGATTAAGGTTCCATTACAGGCAGACCCACCGCACCAACACGCCTGTACAGCTGCGCTAGAGGGCCCTTTGATATCGGAAACGACCAGCCCATAATGGGCCCCGTGTTTAGACGAGAAATTGAGATGTTATTGACAATTAAAACGAAAATGCCTTCATCATTGTAATTGAGTAGAGGCCTTTAAAGATTCTCCGCTCTTCCCACCCGCCAAACGGCTGCTATGGACATCTACTCGTTAAGGGTTTTGGAGGGGTGGGAGGCTTTGTATCAAGATAAGACGGGAGGATGAAAGGGTGGAGACAACAAGATGGGAATGCCACAAAAACTAAAAGGCACAGCAGCCACTGGGGGCTCAAGTCGTGGCCTTTGGTTAAGTACATTATGTGCCAGGAGGTTTATCTCCAGCAGGTATTAGGCTGTGAGGTCAAGCATTGCTGAGGTCTCCTGTACTGTGCATCAGACCTGCACAAGTCACCCCCATACTGCACGGCCTGGGGGAGGGAAGGCATGCTACTCACCCTCTACAAAACGGCCAGTACTCTTTAAGGGCAGCTAAAACATTAATACAGCATGACCATTGGTCGTCAAAGTGCACAGCTGCAGCCTAGGCGATAAAACTTCCATTAACCTGTAAAGGCTACATTCACATATGACCATCACGTCGACCCTACAGGATTGATACACCCCACGGAGATCGTCATGATGCTCAAATGCCGGCGGCCAGACTCACTTCATTGGTGCATCATAACGACCGATGGACCTGATACACTCCTAAAGGGTTATATCTAGGGGGTGTACAAGCCCGGGTGTACAAGGGGTGAACAGGGGTAGGGCCTCTTTTGTCGTGCCTAGGGCGCTGGGTGGGCGGCGGAGCGTGGACAGCAGCCTTTACAACCACATAGAAGCGCCATCCCTGTTTTAGACTTGGTGAGTGTCATAGTTGGCAAAGGCGTTCTGGATCACTCAGGGTCATCTACGTCCAATGGCGCAAAATATTCACAGAATCAACCATTAAAGTACGAATGTAGTCAATATCAGTGGTCAATGACAGTACTACAGCAGTGTTCTAAATGCAATTTGAGACAAGTTATTATCAATGCTGCAGATGTGATACCGCGGACCTATAGGCATTAGATATTGCACAATGCTATAATGCTCTGTAATAAGTGAAGTATCAAAGAGCTGGCAAACGTCGACACTAATGAATCATTGTGATGCAGACTCTGGTTAGAATGTATTGATACCTCCTAGTTTTCTAATTATTCTGCCCAGCATGAGTTTCCGCCAGCAGTGTAAGGACCAAGTCTAACTTAATGCCCTGCGGCAGGACACCCGGCGTCTTCTCCAACATACAGAGGTCCCCCGCACAGCTAGGACCTGCACACAAGGCAGGAGGCGTCGCCGCCATCACCTCAACTCCTGACAAGCCCCAATTGGCCACATTCTTGCCACATTACACGCTCTCCTGTTTCCATTAGGTCGCGACGGGAGAGGAGGGGAGGGTGCTGGTGACTGGTCCCATCCAGGTAATACTTGTACCCTATATGGACTGCCTATGTGCGCCCAGGTGCATACTGCTTGGCCGCCATGATGCTCCAGTGCTGGCGAGTCTACCCACCAGTAGTCACTTGCTGCATCGTGTGACCCTCTATGACCATATAGGGTCAAGGTGCTTGATGGCAAGGTGCACTCATGCACCATGTCGACTATTGGGCACAATGCATTAAATCACTATGCGCCCTTTAAAGGGCTACCCCCCCTCCATCATTATATACCTGCTGGTAGGGGATGGAGGGGGTAGGGGCACACAGGAGGATTGTGTATCAAGGTGAGGGTGATTAAGACGTGTTGAAGACCAGGTAGACAGTCGTAGTGGTAAGGTGTGGGTATCAGAACCTTCTGATGTGGGAGTAGAATGAGGAAGGTAGGTAAATGGGGGATATTGGCCTATCATGGAGGCCGCCGGGCACATATAGTTTGCTACACTCTGTGGCTTCAGTGGAAGGTGTAGACACCAATGTATCATTCCTACACTCAATTAGGGTAATACAGGCTATGATGTATTGCTTTTTAAATGCTTATTTACACCAGCAAATGTGTAATTACCAGCCCCTGGTATGTTCGAAATGCCCAATATATGATACATGTAACTAAGGCATTTCATATATACGCATGTCAGTCTACAGCCAACGCTACTAAACCTTTGGTTTGCCATTTTTAAGATCAGTGGTGCCTTTCCCATAAGCTCTTGTATATGGGCAGATCTAAGATATACAACACCAGATGTCCAGAGGATCTGAAATCAGCGGATTACTGCAGTGCCTGAGGCGTTACGTGAGGGATCCGGATCATGACCACCCGTCCACACCTCCCCACTATACACAAACCTGTGCCTTGATGACTTGCGTGTGCCCTAAGTAGTGTGAGGTCTGGTCGTCATTACCCACGACACAGTGCTACTCAGGAGTAACATACGCAGAAAGCATTGAGCCAGAATCAAGAAAACAAACACTGGGTTTGGTGTGACGTGGTGCAGTACAAGGGGTGTTATACCTGCATGTTTACCACAGAGGACTTTGGGCATTGACATGGAAACTCATTCCACACCTCCATTGTTATGTTTGTGGGGAAATGGGAGTGTCTGATGAACATAGCTAGTATAGTCATAAACCAACTACCAATTGTGAGATTTTATGTCTCTTATGGCTATATGTACTACATGTACATGTATATACACGTAAAAGATCTAAGATTGGAAAAATATAATATCTAAAGGTTTGTTGCTGGATGCCATGCTGGTGATCAGATATGTGTACACGCCAGCCTAATTCAGAACATGAATTTATTCTACACTGAATGCATTACATATATAGTCATAATGTTTTGATTAAACAGACGAGTAATGAGAGAATAAATGGCATGTCTCCAATAGATTCAGACTTACTTGACAATGCGGTGTGGGCATCTACACGAGGATTGAACAAGCAAAGGGACTCACCTAAAAATCACAGAAAAAAAAACATCAGTATTAAATATGCAACATATATACAATATAGTAACTGCACATTTGTGTCATTCAATCTGATATCAACTGAGAAACATTCTTCCCCTTGCAACAGTAACTTCAGCAGATTTTCAAATTGATATTCACATAAATTCTGAGCCCACATATATATTCATGATACATAAAATATATTCTTTTTTACGAGAGAGCATGTTGTGTTATGGGCAAAGTCTATATGGCATACTCTTGTGTGTACGTCCCGTTGACTGCATGCATGGCGTGTGCCATTGATATCCCGGAACGATATACATATGCAAAATACAATTTATTGGCACAACAGATCAATACCTCCCATAGAATCAAACATTTCATATAGTCATATGCTTTGAAAAATTATTGCATACATGAACAATCAAATGTCAGATATATATTGTTGCTCATGTCAGGTCTCTCTAGACATAATGGCTTTGCGGTCTGTGATACATGTATTGACATTGATAAGACATGTCTATTGTGTCCTTATGCGGCTCTAAGTGCATGAACAATTCGCATTTCCACTTTGAGCAGCTCAATAGCTAGACAGGAGCACAAGAAAAATGGAGTTCCTGCACTGTGAGCTGCTCCCCTGTCACGTAGGTCGTGGGAGAAGTCTATGGGAGGCGGCTGCAGGTGACCGCCATCCAGCCCCTCCCACGACCACCACTCCCCTATTTGGCGGCTTTCTAACCCTCAACGCTTGTATCATGGCACTTTGCCATCAAAGCTGCCCTATAATCCCACCACCAAACCCAATTCAGCCACCCGCGTGCCGACAGCCAACCCTACTATTGCAGTGTCGACCATGAGAGCTGTGGCAATCTTTCTCTCGCAGGCAAGCCCTGAAGACGGCTGCAATTCCTGCAGCTGAGGCAATTGCAGCGGCCGGGCTGCCACCAATGGCCGCCGCCGGTGCTGTAATCATCCACTTAGGGCGTGGGGATAAATTGAAAGCCTTTCTGCGCCCATATTAGAGGCAATCCATCTTGAGAGTCTGTCTGAAGCTTGATGACTCTTGAGTGCAAAATCACATGAACATGCCACAGTGCCACTTGTACTAGGGATATCAGGGGCAGATTTATGGCTTTGTTCATCCGCTACAAGCGTCTCATATCGAGTGCTATCCAGGACTGAGGTTAGAATAGGAGCTCCTGTTTTTTACACTAACTAGGCTTTAAACTGACAAGCACAATTTAGTGGTAAAAACATAATTCATCTAACCAAATGATTGTATTCAATCAATAAAGAACCCTTTATCGCAAATAGGACAAGTGCAATATCAGCGATAATTTGACTCTGAACAGTTTTAGAGGTTGCTAACAACTATATTCATAGCACTGACATAATGTAAATACATGTGCATCGTAGAGTCTTCAATTCAAGTCTACAGTAAACAGCATAAAAATAGCATAGTATATTAGCTCACACAGCTGAAATTCTCATCTCTTCATACGACATTTACATTAGTACAATGACAATCAGCTACTCTTTTTTTGCCTCTTACCCATTCAGAAACACCATTAACTAGGAAGCCTTCTGGTCATGCCTTGCTAGTTCCATAGAGTCACCACCACCTAGCCTTGTGACAAAGGCCCTACCTGGCGCCGAGTCGACGTGGCGTCGTTGATAAGACAGTTTTCCCTCATGTCCTGATAAACCCTTCTGCCCCCTGAGTGAGTATGAACTAAAGATGGGCTAACCCCGGCCATCTAACGGGTACAGGGTGATAAGATACATGGGGTGAGCGGAGGTAGTATCCAGGTAGGGTCTGACAGTTATATAATGGAGGACTGAGTCCAGGCGCCACCAGGTAAAAGGATAGATGATTTAGATGGAACATGCCACTATCTTCTTGCCGCTAACTCTCTTAATACCTCCTTAAAACGATACCATTTCCGTTTGGTGTATAGTTTATGCACTATTTAGGGTGTAGTGTGTCAGAAATGAGCCACCCATTGAAGTTTCCGACTGGATACTGCAAGGACACTCTACACCTCATATCTCCATTCATGTATTGAACACTATGATGCAATAATGGTCACATATGAAGACTTAAAATACCACTTGTGATGACTTTTAAGAGTACATATATACCCACCTTATGGACATACGATTGGACTAATTGTATGAAATTCCTAAGTATTTTCTCCAGAGGCAAAAGAAAGACGAACCCTAAATTATACATTATCTAATCTCAAACGTTTAAAAGTCCCTTATCAACCAGGTAACAAGCAACATAAATCCAGTACAAACTATCGCCTACAAATCTGTCCTCAAACAGGGGGTGGATGGCTAACCCTTGATGCCTCTACCTGTACCATATTTCACATAGATACAATCACCACCAATATCCATCTATCACCTCTGACGGAAATCCACATCTTACAAAGGCATCAAATCCCCCGAACCAAAACTGTTTATAGCAATGGCTGAGGCAAAACTGCACATGATTTCAAGCTCTATGAATAATTCATGCTCATTATATGAACTGAAAATAGTGTTAGACAAACAAATTTTCAGTCCATGCAAAAAAAAAAAACAAAAAAACTTTGTATTTATAGCATTGTATTGAATACTCTATGGAATCGATTATGGATATAAGGTTTGATAATATGTGGACTCCAACTGCCCCCTTGTCCTGGGCATATTCATGCTTGGAAACAACAAACCAATAGATATCTATAATTTATAAATTTGATACATTGTCTTTTTACTTTGGTTTGACCAGCCTTTTACTTATAAGAGCATAGCATCATTTAAAGAAGTCGCCACGTCATTTTCGACCCGTCAGAAGCTAACCCCCAAGCACAATTCACCCCTGAAGTCTTCCTACTCTAACTGACGAAGTATAAATGCCCCAGCCCAGAGAGGAAGCTCAGCTCTCTGAGAGAGCTTCCCTGTGTCTAGATGAAAACCTAGAGGAAACCTCAGCACGTCTCACACTGTGGGCAAGGTTTTGTATTTCTGACCATGGTGCAAGGTGCAGGTAAAAAGGATGTGGGAAGGCCGTGAACATCTGCGCACTGTCACCCTATATCTTAATTAGCCATGTGCTGCCCCAGGGGTTAGGCGAGGGGTGAGAATGGGGAGGGTTCCAGCCAGTGGGGGGCCTCCGGGGTGGGGCCGGGAGGGCGGGTGCTGCTGGTGGCCTCAGGCGCTGTGGGTGGGGTTCAGGGATCAGGCTGTGGATGATACTATGATCCCACCCCTCCACACCCATTCTCCTCCTGCCCCAGGATGACGACTGTGGTGAGGGCGGTCCTCAGGTGTCAGCATCCCTCAGCCTACAGGCGGGCTACCACTCCATAACACCCTCAATCTCCTAATTGATCACCCCATATTGGGCTTAGTAAGGGTTGTCAATTTTGGAGGGATTGAGATCATAGTCATATGCCTAGAGGGAATAATATTCTGCTAGAATCCTTAACCCCTTTTGTTGAGTGACTCACAGAGGGTGTACCTGATGGTAGAGAGTGCTCAATGCCTTTGGGCTAGAGGAGGCTTTTACTTTTTGTCAATGAAGCACTGCAATAGTATTATGTCATTGCCTGAAGTCACTGCTTGACATCATGTCATTGTAAGTGGACTAAGGTGCTTTCTCCTTCAACATGGTTCAATATGTTACGGGAATGTTGTCAATTATGTCCCGCTTTCACATGATGGGCAAAGAACTGTAAAGGCCCTCTCACAATTTCATCCCATGCGAGCTACCAAGCACTCACCATTTTGTCTTGAGGCATCTCACATTTTAACATAATACTGATATAGTGAAGTGATTTTCCCTTATTCATGGGTGCAATTTACTTCTAAAATGTCCAACTGAACAGTGGAAAATGCTTTGGGAAAATGTTTATTTGGCTGAGACATAAAGAGGCGAGGGAGTCTGTGTGCTTCAACGTACAGGTTATTTTTTTTTATAGCAAATCAAATCAAAAGCCTGGCCCTTGTAATAGCTGTATGTGTTATGCCTATTCAGTATTGTGCAGCTGTATGCAATGTTGAGTGAGCACTGAGCATCTTCACATGGCACCTTGACCTCCACCTGAGGTCATTCACAGGGCACTGACCTCACAGAGCAGCTCACTAGTATAATGAGGTCACACCTATAACATTACGTCTTAGTGATGCCCTCAGGTCCACCCTCTGCCCTTAGCCTCTGCTCACTACTATGGCCCTAACCTTTACACTGCCCCTGGTCAATGCTGCTCCCCCCCCCCCGGCGGCCACAGTGCCTGGTGAGGTTAGGTGTGGGAGAGTCGCCTCTGGGGGCCGTAAAGATGAAACATGGAGGACTTGAACAGAACTGACGGTCAGGTCAGGGGTCTGCAAGAGTGAAGGGAGTGGGATGGGGGAGTCTAGGATAGAGGAAGGGAGACTGGGAGTGGGGTCTAATGGTCATGGGCTCTAGTTTGCTATGGGTCTATGTTGCTGGCTGGTCTGATTCTGCTGTGTCTAGAGCTGGGTTCTGAGTAATGGGTGCTGGCAATGGGTGTCAGACACATAATTGGGTTAGCTTCATTTATCTAATGGCAGCACCATCTGCTTTATCTAATTTAGAGCCCATCCCCAGAGATGCCTCCGAATAGGCAGTTGCTATGTTCACGCCATACTTGCCAATCTGCCTGGCAACTCTAAAAATGAATCTCGAATGGCTGAAGGCAAAGGGAAGAATCATACATGTATAAACATCGCTTCTGCATCTACATGTATTAGGCCTACTGAGGGGCTGGGAATAAGTCTTGAGCAATGGTCATAGGTTCTGATGTCTATAACACGCACCACCGGACATATTTGCACCTTAAATGGCACACTGCTAGTGCTCAGGTGTTTTTCTTTGACTACATCTCCGAGTGCAGCCTTCTCTCTATACTGCCAACAGAAATACACTGTACTTCTCTTGGCTCTCCGCTGCACTGCAGCCACCCAGACAGCAGCACCAGACACCTGGTGTCGCCTGGTGTGTACCAGCAGAACTAGCTGTTGGGTGTTTCTTTGCCTGTGTCCCTTCTTCTGGAAACACCGCATCAGGACACATTTATTCGTAGTGCAAGAAAGATGTAACTGCATCCGGGTCAACAGGAAGAAAGGTACCTCCATGGGTGGCCTCACTGAGGTACCTCTTTACCTTGTTGTCCCAAATGCATTTACAAACTTATCAAATATGCCACTAAATTAGGCTTTACACTTTGGGTTCATTTGAGCTACCTACCGGTTTGATTCATTTGGTAGCATAAATTTACAGGATGTTTTCTCCAAGCTCGGCTTTTTCTGTGAATTGTTTCACGACAATTTCTTGGCTACATTTGCCGGCTATATTCTCACGCTTTAATACCTAACAACGTGCATGTAATTAGCCATCTCGGCGGGCGAAGACAAGGGTCAGATTCTAGTTACATGTAGACATGACAGTTGCGAAATGGCTTTTACCTGTGTTATTGTCTCTAACCCATCTCCCCCGTCCTACAATGGGTATGATACCCGGCTCCACCCCGCGCCCACCGACGCTTGTATAGACGCCGCTTATAATGAGATGCTCATTTCCGCCATGTCCGACCGACCGGATATGAAGTGTCGACGTCGACGACCGACGTGCAGTCACTTCCGGATGGGGGCGAGAATGGGGGCAGGAAGTGAGACAGTGTCATTGAGCAGTTGGATGGTAATGAGTTGGTCTTAAAGACTCCTACTTGGCTTCAAGTCAAAGAGGACAGTGCAACTTATACAGAACAATAGCTATAGAAACACATCAGATATAGTAACTGTGATTGTGCTGTATGGGGTAAATGCCCGTCAAGCTCATCTGCAATCGGGAACAATCGTCATGACCATCGTAAAAGACGTGTCCTTTTCTGTGCCACTGCTTATGGAGAAAACATATCCAAATTAAACATTTTTCGATGGCGTCACAGCCGACACAGTGTGTTCTTGTCTGTTCTTTTTTTGGTGGTCTTATTCAATAGAACAATGTGAACTGTGGACTCCTTCTTTTGTAAGAATTCCAGTCTGCTTTTTTGAAATGTTGTTCTAATTTGCCATCTCATCATAAAACATGTCAGAATTGGGGTCGGCTGAAATTGCTAGGTGCTGCTAACTCATTGTCTTCTACATGTCAAGCAATATCCACTGTCTATATCTATTTTTAAAAGGCTTGTACATAGCTCATCACAATAGCATGTAGCAGTTTATCCTGATTTATACAGGAAACTGATTAACATACCTAGGACTGAGAGCAACAATATCGATTGGTGTGACGTCATGTCTGTGTGCGCATGCAGCACTGAGCTGGTGTCCTCCGTGAACAAAATATATGTACATGTATACATGATAGGGGTAGAGCCTATAGCCTACTCATCTATTGACTAGACTATTGCTATATCTATCATGTATTGGAGGCAGAGATAATATCATTGCCAGGCTTGCCTCTAGGTATAAGGGTGAGCCATGAATAAACCAGTAGTGGCCTCCATGGGGTAATCTCTACATCAGCAGCAGCACTATACTGCTGGCAGCCACAACATTAACATTTACCTCCACTCCCTCACCTCTTGTTCCCTTCAAATGTCCTCCAGGGTGCTACAAATATAGATCATATTATCCCAACGGTATAATATTAGTACAATCATTCACTGGGTGAAATGGTGACTCAGTGTTGTGGCGAAAAATTAACCTTGTACATACTCAGAAAATAAAAATCGAAGCTCAGTCTTTTTTTTTTGCGATTGGTCTGTGTGAACTCATATCGTATTGATATTCTATATAGACATATTATTTGTATCGCATTGGTATTCTGCATACGTGTTATTCATAAGGATATGCTGGTAGTCTAACTCTATCACTCAGTGTAGAATTGGGCATAACACTTTATACGGCGAGCACCTTTACTAAATAGATGGTATGATTGTTGGAAATGTCACTAAAATGTTGATATCATGAATGGATAAAACAAATTCCTGACAAATGCTTAGTCAATCTATGCGCCGTACACAACAGATCCAAATCCAAAGAGGCTTCCTCTCAAATATGTCCGCATAACTTGTAATCAGTTTTCGGAATGAATGATGCTTCTCTGTGAAGCGTACTAAATGAATCAATACTCCATCTAAAATATCTAACATCTCCTTTGTAAACATACCTACATCCGCACACCTTTTTCCAGAGCTTATTTACCGGCATATAACTCACAGGCATGTAGTGCCTTATCACATATGAGCAGTCGTGTAGATTTTGCAAGCCTATACACATACATGTATACATGTACGCACGATGTATGGCGTCAAGATGTGCACAACAAGATATAATAATATTGCCCATTTCAGGCGACGCAGACAAAAACATTGACTAAGCTGTCCTGGATGGAGCAGCCTAGGTCAAGATTTAGCTATGAACCCTTTACGGAGAAAAGATTTCTTTGTTTACCGTCCTACCTGAAACAGACCACGACCACGTAGTGACAGGCATAAGTAGTATATGGAAAGGTATTTTGTGAATAATCAAGCTTACATTTAAAGAACTCATATACCTATGTGCACATATGTAATTAGTGGCCGAGCTAAGTAAAGCCCTGTAAGAACCCGCCTGCTTCTTAGACCCTAACCCGGCCCTAACCTATATACTGAAGGCTCCCAAGTCAACCAGTCGCTGTCTGAAGTGAATAATGGTTGTTTAGGATATCACGCCGAAAAAAAATACATTAGGCATAAAATGATGGATCAATGTGTATGTCTGTGATATACAGAAGGGACAGAAAAGATGAGACATTTTTTAGGTTGTCTAGCTAAGCCTGGTCGCTGCCTGGTTCCTGCCGTCACCTCCTGTGTGCCACCAGGCCGCACATAGCTCATATAGCTGCTCCTGTGGGCTGCTCCCGAGGTGGATAGGGGCTGCTCACCGTCCCTCCTCTTGGTGCTGTCCGCTCTCATCGGCAAGGTGAGCCGTGAGCAGTCGGTTCCATTTCACAGCCCGTGGACGCAGTCAGGTCGTGTTAGACACAGCTGCATGTTGAGGGGAGCAGCTCGGATAAACGAGCAGTTGTACAGAGCTGCTCAAGTACTGAGAAGTCTATCTAAATGAACAGTTCTACTGAGCTGTTCCAGTATTGGGTGTCTATAAATGCAGCAGCTGCTGTTCTCACTTGTTAACGGCTTACTAATGAAGTACACTGACATACCAGGTACACCTTTAGCCCTTTTAGTGCACATCATATTGCTCTTGGGGAATGTCTGCAGTGTGCGCCACTGATTATGGGGCCAACTGGTGTAACATTTTCGGTTTATTCATCTTTTTTATATAGATTTCCCTATTGAAATGTATAGCACCAAACACACTTAAAAGACCACCCCGACAACGTGTACCATACATAGCGTATGTAATCTGCAATGTGTAAGCATTGCACTGGACATTAATCTAATGTACATGGTGTGAGGAACAGGGAGGAAAGACAAACGTCTATGGCCATAGTGAATGCATGTATCACAGACAACGAAGCAGCTGCTAGATGTGTAACCATGGCATGATTTATGCTAACAGAGCTCGCCAGAAAAAAAAATCTGAGGTGAAATGTGTCTCTCAAGGGGCACAAGATAAATCTGTGGTAAGGCATGAACCCGGGTCCTCGTGCATTTACAGCTGAGCTGCTCTTACCACAGTCACATGAGCAATTCAGGAGCAGATCATGCACAACTACAGGACCACCCTGTAGGTGGCGCCACTGAGCAGCTCAACTCACAAGGCGTCTCATGTCACTGAAGCCCTCCGCCCTGCCTAGGGCCGCCTAAAAGCTTGCCCCTCCTGCCTGTCAAACAAAACAGTTGTCTCCACTCGCCTGTAGCTCACCCACGCCCTGGTCCACACCCTATACCATGAGCAGTTAAGGGAACAGCTCAGTTCAACTCAGCCCACAACGACCAGGAGCAATTCAGTCCCCATTTACCGTGATCAGATTAGGGACACAATAGCAAATGCCTCTGATTAAGTTATGTGGGAGGGCCACCCATGGCTGGGTTGGAGAAGGGGGTGGGGAGGCATCTGGAGTGGTAATAAATGAACATGACTTTTGTTTCAGATAATTAGGGCGATTCATTAGTGCTTGGGGATGGGGCGGAGACGAGCGATCCCGGGCTGCGCGGCGTCAGGTTACGGCGAGCAACTCGTCCCGACAGCTGAGCAGGTCTGAGTCACACCGGGACCACCTGCACACTGCATGAATGGTGAGGATGTGGGACAGGGGAGAGATCAATAGATCAGACACAGTGGTGTATGTAGCTAGTATTTATACATGTGGAAAGATATTGTTCTGCCAAGCATGTACAATCCATGGTTCAAGATAACAGATTGCTATTACATAATGAATGTTGACTGGAACTATGATTAGCAAGGTTGTGCAGCCTTTGCTTTAGCAGTGGCTTCAGTTTGGAACGCTTTCTATTCTCTTTACTGAATTTAAGAGATTAGAAAAATGGACTCGAAAAATCGTTTTACCTGCTCCAAAGCACTGTTTTGCAAATCCTGAATCTACATGTCCTCTACAAGTATAATTCTTACATAAATTTCTCCAACGACAGGGTGCACATGGTTCCTATTGAAGCCACTCAACATGGACACTGGTGTAGGCAATAGCTACCAGGTATATACATGTACATTCATTTTCACATCCTCCCATTCTCATGTTGCTCATCTTTAAAGACATGTCATTCATAGACCACAAAAATAAGCAGCTTGACCTCAATAAATACACAACATTGACATTTTAAGTCCACCAACAGCAGCCAAATATTTGTCCTCTCGGATCCAATTGGTGGTCTCATGTTGGAATTATAGAACACCAAAAGGGAGTTCAAACCGCCCTTTACTCACAACAGCCTAAAGGTCTTCCCTCCCCCGTCCCCTGTCACGTCACTAAGTTTATATCCCCTCTCATGACTCTGTCTTCACACCTTGAGGGGTCAGAGGTCAATTTCTGCGGCTGGTTCCTGTCGGCTCCTCATTCACATTGAAGGCTCACGCCAGGTACCGACCCACCTGTCATGTGTCCATGTCCTTTATTCACAAATCCTTTTCTAACATGCAGAGCCCATGGGAATTCATTATTTAGGTATGAGGGTGTATGGGGCCTTGGTGGGTTTGTTATTTGGGAGTTTTCAATTAGAGGGCTGGTGATGGGTGTGGGTGGGTGGGTGGGAGGGAGGGGTTGGTGGTGGCCAGGTATCATTAGGATGTACAGGTAGGTAGTCGTCACCCTAATGGATGGCTCTCATATACCAGGGGTGAGGACAGTCACCCCCTCCCACCTCCCCACCCTCCTGCCCCCTAAGACCTCTACCTGCCCGCACCAGTATACACATATACACCCACAACACCTGCACACTGAGCAGTTACTGTCCCAAACATGCCATCCCCTCCTGATTTTAGTCTAAATAGGACAATAGTATAAATAAGGCAATGTAACAATACATTCTTGTGTTTTTTGGCAAACTAAGTTCCTTGAACAGATAAATCTCCATTCAAATAACAATGATAGATCTTTATCATGTTTTACCCAAAATAAATGCAATGTATACATGGCTTATCCTGAAAGCATGGCATAATGCTCAAGTCTTTGTGTGATACATTTTATCAGCAAACAGCAAATTCCCATGACAACGTAGTAGCATACACTTGCATGTACAGGATACGACTACGGTATGAAAATAAACATTAGTGTAAAGAGAAGGGGCATCAACAATACACCTTGCCTGTATGTATTTGTTAGCTAAGATTTACTGAGGAAGATTCACTCCATTGCCCATACAGCTCTATAGAGGCCAGCCTTAGTAAGGTAGACAGAAAAGCCAGCCTTCTCCCCATCCCACAGCTAGCACACACAACCTACACTCGGCCTGGGTCAATGCTTCACTTCGCATTAGCTTCAAACCCTCTTATCGCTGGTGGCCGGCTGGCACCTGGTAATTCAGAAGGGGCCTGCACGGCACCAGCAAAGCTCATGGATGAAGGAGGCTTCTCCAGACAAACAAGGTCACTCCCAGAGTACAACTTAGTTATAGTCATCATGAGTTAGGGGGTATTTTATTTATTCTATGTATTATTCTGATATTTCATCATTTCATTCTAGCAATATAAACGGCCCTCATAGTCTTTTGGTGTGCATATGTGAATATGTCGCCATGCATACGCAAGGCTTTCTCCAGTGCCGTCATATTCTAGTATTTGTATTTTCTTGTGTTGTCATTGCCTCCCATCTGTTTCTTATTATATCAAAAACAGTCAGTACCAATTCAAGGATAGCAATTATAATTTGGATGTGTCATATGTGATTCGTGATATCTCTTATCAAAGAAATTAATTCACATATAGGACCTAAATCTACTTCACCATAGTGCACTTACAATCTCTCCCTCTACCCCACCCCCTTCCAACTAACCTTCACACTTTTTTACACTCATCCCGAATCCTCTGTCTGACAAGGCCTTTCCTGCATGTTGTTCATCCTCACCACTATCTCCTCTCCCTGCCTCCTCTCTCAGACTATAACCCATCAAGGACGGCATATTGCAAGAATTCACAATGGCATTCTCCATGTTACATGAATGCAGCCAGAGCAAGTGACTCCACCAGAGCTACATCTATGCCTCATCCAAAATTCCGCATGACAGTTATACTCATGAGGAATTTTCATGATGCACAAATGCAGGACAGAGGAGCTTCATGCACTCACCAGTATTGCATTGGTGGACCAGGCCGGTCCTGGGGCATCATGATCATGCACCCACCAGTATTGCATTGGTGGACCATGCCGGTCCTGGGGCATCATGATCATGCACCCACCAGTATTGCATTGGTGGACCATGCCGGTCCTGGGGCATCATGATCATGCACTCACCAGTATTGCATTGGTGGACCATGCCGGTCCTGGGGCATCATGATCATGAGCTCTATAGAGGGCTATCCCCACCCAACCACGTGAGCAATGTAGTGCAGGCGTGACCGCACCCCGTCCTACACACAAATCACCTCCAATTAATCACACTTCTCACTAAAATAATATCTTAATTACCACCCCCAACCCTGCGCCTTATTGCCATGCAGGCCAGGTGGCGGGAGTTGGGATGGGAGGGGATAGAGCGGCTAGCCACACGTACAGGGAGAGAGAAGCAGCAATAGAGAGGTTAAGATTCGGGGACGTGTACATGTACGGGGACGCCAAGGGCTACAAGTACAAGTTCCAGTACAGGTACAGGTAATGTATTTAAGATATATTATAGTGCTGTACATAGCAATCAACACCTGAGGTGTATGGTTGTAGCTGAGTAGAGTTTAGGGTATAAACAAGAGGCAATTACACAGCTATATAGCTATTATAATTACAATCTACTGCTGCTGTGGATACTCACTGACCCAGTCACCAATAGGCCTGACTTATCACAATACTTCATCTATTTATTTCTTTTATCTTTCTAATCTCCCTACATGTACATGTAGAGTGGCCCCTACACGTCCAAAATGTCAAACCTACAGGTTGTATACTGCTAGCTTGGGATTCCCCCCACGTGACCTATGACGTTACACATACGCGTTACGTACACGTTCATATCTTAACCTCTCTAATATCTAAGCTGGTTAGCTGTAGCTGCTCAGGACAGAGATCATTTCATGCGTGCACAACATAGTGGGACCTGTGATCGTAACGTTAATCAAACTACTCAAAACCAAGGTATGTTCATAATCACATTTCACAAACCCTTCTAATATACCGTATATCCACGTCTGACCTGGAATAACTTTGATCATTTTCAAGAACTTAAACTCTTAAGTCATATAAATTTCCATTAACAATTTGACCCATACAAATAGCAAGACCTTATAAATGTCCTTTACTTTCCACCATTTTAACCCAAAAGAGGGTAAGTATAGAGCTTGATAACAAGTGTCTGGTTCAGGCTGAGCATGGTATCGACCCGGGGTAATAGAGGCAGAATATATATTAGGTCTTTGAGGGGGGGGGGGGGGGTTCTAGTCTCTGGGATTAAGGTTGAGGGCACATAAAGCAAGAGGCGTGGTCCGTGGCTACATGTTACCTGCTCTCTGATTGGTAGTGGCAGGTAGCTGGGGCATCAACAGGTCAGAGGTCACAGATGTGGATAGGGGCGTGTGAGGCAGTGGTCAAACAAGGTCAGAGCGTTTCTTATCCTTGGTGAAAAAAAGTCCCCAGAGCACTGACAAAGGAAATACATTACATTTTATACATGTATAGGAAATACGTTACATTTTATACATGTATATGTAGAGCTACATTGCTAGACAAATGCATTCGGATGGGTGATATGCAAGGTTATACCACGATTTCGGCACTTCCGGTGGGTTTATATGCAGTTTAGCATTATTCTGCATATACCACCCATGTGCATTTTTGAAATTTTTGGTATATACTTTTTCGGGGTCACGTTGGACTTAGAATATTTTTGGAGACGCTGGCGGACATAGAAATTTAGCCTCGCCATTGTTTCAATGTGAAAAATCGTCCCAACTCGTATGAGGATTGAACCCCGGCCGCAGTGGTGGTAGGCGAAGGCCTTAGCCATAGCGCCACACTGAACGGTGATGAAACACAATCCGAAAATAAATAAATTCTAACCTGAGGTCCTAGTGGTACGTTTCCATTCAGTTTTCGTATTGATTCCAAGCTTGTCATGTTATAATATTAAAATCCCAAGAAGTATTCGATCCATAGACGAGGAATGCGTGCTAATTTTCTCCATTTTCTTCAATATAAATAAGAATCCATTGATTTTCCAAACCGGTCCGAAATTTTCGGCGTCTTCCTTGCACGACGAGCGGATGACCTATATCCACATCCGGGCCACTGACACACTTTCGCCGAACAAGGAGGCGGGTGGAAATGGCAGACCGCGACTCGCTTACGATGGAAAAATCAATGGATTCTTATTTATTTCGAATATATCGGACATATCAAGCATGGAGTACTCATCTAGAATGTCTAAGGATATGTATGTATTAATTAGAAGACGTGTCATGGTTGGATTCCATACGAAAAGTGAGTGTGAACACGGCGGTACCCCTCCCCGCAAGGAACAAAAACAATGGCTTCGCACAGAGCGAACCGGGCCGCGACTCGCGTACGTTGGGAAAATCAATGGATTCTTATTTATATCGAAGAAAATGGAGAAAATTAGCACGCATTCCTCGTCTATGGATCGAATACTTCTTGGGATTTTAAAATTATAACATGTCATGGTTGGATTCCATACGAAAAGTGACTGTATACACAGCGGTACCTCTCCCGGCAAGGAACAAAAACAATGGCTTCGCGCAGAGCGGACACGGGCCGTGTCGCTTGCACTTACAAAATGTCTTCTCCTGGCTATATTCTTTGGATTTCAGGTAAGAAATTGATACAAAATGGAGGAAATGGTGGTATAAACCTATTAGGTCATGGATATGGGGGCCCCACGGGCTGTATATGCTGTATATACAGCCCTAGGGCCCCCATATCCATGATCTATTAGCTTAACATCATTAAGTAACACAGAATGCTTTGGAAATATTACCTCCTCTGGATCTTACCCGTCTTAGAAGACATTGTGAGGTGCAAAAACAGACACTTTGTTCTTATAATGTTTAAGGAGTACAATGTAAATGCTGCCAGAAAGTTTGTACCAAACTGCGCATAGATTGCTACAAATTACAGACACACAATCCCCCCTCATTATCCCATCTATACACTCCTCCACTCTGGTCTTATAACAACACCCTATAACTGCCACAACTTAAGACAATCATTTGAACTGATCTCTCAGAGAAACAACTCCAGAATCTTTGCTCACAATACTAGCGATATTTGCCTGACGGCTTTAGTGTCTAAAAGACCTAATAAATCAAGAGTAAAGTGTGAGTCCTTTGTTGGTGCTTGGCCCGATCACTAAACCCCCGGTCCTCCCTCAGCTCCGCCCGCTGCACGCTATGGTCGTGTCGCGTCTTTTTATCCGCAAATTGAGCCTCAATTTGTGGCCGACCAGAGGCTACTTTTGATGGAGCGGCGTCGGCGGTGCGTGTGACAAATAATCTCTTGTTTGAAGATGATTGATGAGACTTTGAGTGAGAGAGGTGGGAGGGTGAGCTGTGTCTAGGTGGGCGGGGTAGAGTGTCTGAAATAATGAGCTCTGTGTTGTAACAGAGCCTAAGAGCTTCATTTAATGATCGAGTACAAGGGAAGCAAGGACATACTAGAGAGAGATATGAGCGACTCCAAGGTGGAACAAAGTAGGGGAGACTATGCAAGGCAATTTATTTCAAAAGAAATGGAAAGGGATCATGTTGCTAACACTTCTGTTTCTATAATGGCTACCCTATCCCCTCCAGCTACCACCGCCATGGTAATGGCGCCCTAGAGCTTCCGGTTCCGTTTTCCGGTCAGACCACGCATGCGCGCTGCGGGGCACGTCAGCGGCTTCCTGTCTGGGTACGTTAAACAAAGCGGCTTGTGCAGGTCCCTCAGTGTAGGGTGATCGTAATGTGACATGAGAGCAGCTCAGAGCTGCTCTAGTGCTGTAAGAACCGTATCAGCCATTCACATTAGGCATTAAACCATGGGCATTCTTGCACTAACTAACTGCTCATATCTACTCTCATTTACTGAGCTGCTCTCTCTCTCTTTCTATCTCTCTCCCCCCCCCCCCCCCTCTCTCTCTCTCTCTCTCTCTCTCTCTCTCTCTCTCTCTCTCTCTCTCTCTCTCTCTCTCTCACTGATTATATTTTTAATGACAAGTGGCGGGAATGTTCTGTGGCCTACGATGCCATGGGAGTTCATTGTCAAATAGTCATGTTTCCACCCAACAGCCAATGCAGTACAAATGGGACAAATGGACAGGAAAGTATAAAACATGCTATCCATGATGCTTAGCACGTCATAGAATAAGAGGAATATAAAACCATGAAACTGCATCATGAAATTGAGATCTATAAAAAGCATCAAGAGCTCGGCTACGCGCTCTGTGGTACGAGCCACGCGTTGAAGGGGCGTTGACGCGCGGCCTAGTTAGGCCTGTATGTAAACAGTGAGTAGTATAGGGAGTCGACTCTGTGCCGGGCAAATAGCCGAGAATTCAGGGTAGGCACTGATGCCGGTAGTTCAAGACATATCATATCTACATGTACTTCAATACTCTATATTGGTACAGTGGGTAAATGAGTAGCTACATTATACAGTCAAATAGTAATCGTTAAACAAACTTTCCTCATTTCCTTCCATCTTTTCACATTCTCCCTCTTAGTTCTCCATCCCCATCCACCGATTCCCAACCGCATCACTCACACTTTGCTCTCGGCCCTGTTTGTCCTTAGCTTACTTGGTCAACGCCCTAGACACTTCGATCAGCGAACAAGAAGTGACAGTCGTCCCGTTACCCTAGACATTGACCTATGACCTTTGGCCTCTGACGTCATGACCTTGATTCTCACAGATTCCTCCTGCTACAGACCAGCCGCGCCCTCCTTCGGACGGACTAAGTACTATCAGGACCAAGATATCGGCTAGGAATCTCTACACCATGTATCATTTTGCTTTCTGAGGGCTTCCCTTTGTATGCATTGTTTGCTACAATACGTAAGATAAATGTATTATCATATTGAGATGAATCCTGTCATCCTTCACAGCATGTTGGTGTGTCATAAAAAAATGGCTTACAGTGACAACGTACTTCATAACGCATCTGCATTGTAGTTCACAAGATAATTTAGATTGATCACAAGCACACTATGTCAATGTATAACAGAGCCATCATAAAAATAACCAACAGTTGATTTACAGTACAGACAGAATGAATTATGTAAATCTAATCATTTGTAATTACACCGTCTCGTTTACCATTTCAATCGCCAAGTCCAATTGCCACAGTTCAAACAGCACTGGACGTAACGTCATTCGTCACAGTCACGACGTATCAGTGACACACAGTAGTACGGCATTTGTGAGTATAGCTAACCATGCATTAGTGGTTCGACTAGCAAAGAAAACAAACACCAATTCAATGCCAAGCCACCTATACATATGCAATGAAGTCAGCGTGCATCCCAAGTCCACTTCATCATTGAGTGCAATTTCAGGCCTTATTGTGTTCACAATGGAAGCCCTTCACAAAACACGCACAATGCACGCCGGAATTGGGCCCCCAAATGTCCTTTGTACAACCAAGCATCTATTCATCAAAGACCTGGGCAAAATAAGGGTCATGTGCGATTTCTGCGCGTCCCCCCGCGGAAAATTCAATTTGAGACGCTACATTTGTTTATCGGTCGGCAATTTCCCAGTGCTCTCCGCGCCAGACGCCGCCACTGCAGTTGCGCAACTCGGAAAATCGCCGTCAGTTCGTATCAGGCACGTTCATTGGTCCCATTGTCGACGACGGACCGAGGCCCGGAGGAAGGTTGCCGCTGATTGGTGGGTTGGGCGCTGGGTTGTCAGTCCATATTTTGCGCATGCGTGAACGTGGCGTCACGTGATTACGGACGCACAAAGCCGCCTCCAGGAGGTGCTGGGGTAGCAGGAGGCAGGGAAGGAGGGGGTCAGTCAATAGTGTTCTGGTTTGAGGTGTGCCACATGGTTTAAACCTAAAAGTCTGCATAGTGCATCAATATGTCATGCCCAATATAGTTGGCATAATGCATGAACAAAGCACTGGCGAGTAACTCGCCAGGATTGCATTCAATCAGCACTAATAGAATGCTAGCATTTATGTATCATGCCGTCCTAAGAACATGAGCCCATTAGCATCAGGCAGCCTTTAGATGGTTGAGGGGTTCATCTATTATTTCTGTTGCAGGGTGCGTTCTTTATTTATGAGGAGGTCTTCTCACTGAGGTACACACAACTGCTCACTTTTTGCCATTCTTGGCAAGAAACCTCGACATTTCATACATACAAATGTTTATAGTTCTAAAAACAGGAACCAATCACGCCGAATTAAGAACTGACCTCACTAACAGGTATATCTTATTTTATTCCTCTCTAGCTTTATGGAAAGTTGGGCCCAATCACTTTTCCCTCACCATACATTGTATGTAAAATGTATGTATATATACAGTATGTAAATACAATAGGCAAGCAATGATTTGGCTCTAAAACGTCTCCTGTATGTCTCACACATGTACATGTACATCGTCAAGGTCCTCTCAATCTAGTGCCTTCATGTTGTGTGAAAAAAAAACCAAAAAACTTCCAATAATCGCCAGCGATAATCCTGAGATTTCAGACCAATCGGTCACTTCATATCTCAAACTGATCCCCCATGGCACATGTTACATGGCTCTCTACTGGTGGTCAAGATGGCTGGCCTGGTTTCATGTTGCAGAATACCCTCTTTTTGTCATCGTCCATAACTGTCCGTCATAGATCACGGTTATAGCCCGCCCCGCCCTGACATCCCACTGAATTATGCAGGCATGTCATACAAGGCCCTCTGTCACCATGGCGTACATGAAGTATTGGCGTCCGGCTACAGTGGCGCCCTCTGCACGTCATCGACGTCGCCCTCAATCACTCGACTTCCGGAGCTAACGTCAGACATCAACCATAACTCCAGAGTTAACCCAGTCTGGATGAGGATTTGGTGGGAATGTTCAAATTGTGAGATGTGTTTTTCTGTCCACGTATAGGGGCTGATTTTATATCATATATACATGTCTATCTTTCTAAGCACCATGTCTTTCTTTTCTATCTGTCATGATAAATTCCAGAGAATGACTCTTTATCCACAAAAGTTAACCCAACACAGCATGGTTTTAGTGGAAGTCATTCTCACCTAAAAATCTATCCTGCATGGTGAACGAAAATCTGACACTTCTCAAAACTGAAAGCAGGTTTGTAGACACTAAACCACCGGCCCTCTCTTCATGTTCATGTTCTGTGTCTGGGTGTGATAGTCACGACATGTATAGCGGCGACCAGTGGTTCAGACCAGCCCCCGTCCCTTCCCCTTTTCTCTGCTCCACCCGTCACGGGTCTCCAAGTTGAACATTGCCTTTTGTTATTTGTCCGCTTGTTATCTTTTTAACGTCCTACCCGCCCCCACCACGGCCAGGTCATTCTCCCCCCTCATCACCGTCACACTCTCCCCTCACAGGTCGTAGTCGGCGGCTGGAGTTCTGTGATTAGTGACTCTAACGCTGCGTCCTGGCAACGTCTACGTCCATCTTCTACGTCATGAGGCGATGACGTGACGGCGGCGTGACGGACCGTGACTGTCATGGTCATATGGAAGTGAGGCTCTGAATAATGGAAGCTCTTTGAATAGGAGCTTAGACCCATATCCAGTAGGTCCACCATTTTGAATTTGCTGGTTATGCCAAAGGTGACAAAACACACTGATAAGGCATTGTCACGATGGGTACCTTGTCCATCTACTTCCAGGGAAGCTGGTTCCCATCTTATCAGTACATATCGTCAGAACCAGCTCCACTCGCGCTTACCCCAAATATAGCAGTATCATGAAGGGGTATCGTGGAACGATTGTTTACTTTAACATCGAAGAAAATGGACTGGCTCTATGGTTACTGCCAATTTGCAGATATAAGCCTGATACATCTATAGTATTTTTTCACAGACAAGTACTCAGAGGATCATGGCAGAACGATGCACTGCAGGGCATCCAATGGGATTTTTTTTTGCAAATTCAACCTGTCTTTTATTTCAATAATTCCCCAAACTTCTACCCTAGGAGTAAAGAGCCATTGCAGACAATGGCCGAGGTGTATCGTACACCAAATGACCTCGACAATCAATGCTTAATCTGACATGTAAATTACAGTGGGAATCACGGTGTGGGGATTAGTGTATAAGGCCAATGAGTGTCATCCAGTGTTAAGTCCCTCTATCTGTTCTATGGCCTCATGCTTGGTGACCAATGAAGCAGTTGTCTACAAACACACCACCATCTGCTACTTGCACTGATGGGTGTGAGGGACCAAGGGCACATCATCTGGAATTTCCTCCACCTTGTGGTACATGGATTCTGAGGATCCGCCATTACAAATCACAGAATATATTCTCAGAATCTATTTTGTTAGTCATGCACCTTTGGCTTTGAGGCATTTGTTCCTCTCATTGCAGGAGTGTTTCTGACCATTTGATTCTGATGATTAATGTTTACACTGCCTTGGCCTAGATTTTGTCTGGTTGGCTCAGTTTTATTGTAGGCATTATGTGTCAACCATGCATGTGTATGATGTATTATTATACCTCTGTATATTGAGTAAAATACTAAACACAGCACACGATATATACATCTGAAGCAACCTGACTCAGGTGAGTGTATAGGTAAGTAAGATACAAGTATCAGGTTACCATCTCAGATGTCATACAACCTTATCACGTCTGCCTTCTAGTGTACCAATGTCTGACATGTCTATGTCTTAATTCATGAACTCCTTCTTCCTATCTTAGAGTTTTACCACGGGGTTTTACCTGTTACACTACCCACATATTTTATCCCCTTATAGGACCACCGCTGACTGGGGCCTGTTAACAGATAAGTGTATCATTAGTTGAGCTAATAGCTGGTTTTTCTATGGGATAGTCTATAGGTAGTAAGGTAATGGAATACATGAATAAGATTATGGCAATTCACCTGAGATAATACACATCGTGCAGGGACATGTAAAACTGAAAGAATGGAGATATCAATCCAATCTTACCAAGTTGTTCAAATTTCTTTACAGTTCCTTGTTCTCTATGTGTATTCTGCTCTCTGAAGCACACGGCACTACGTTCATGTTGACAACTTAGAATATGCAGTAGTGGTCCTGATCCAAATTAGGAAATCATTATTCTATAATCCCTTTTATGCCAATGTCAAATCCTGCTAGTTCCGTGTCCTCTGTAGTTCCGTGTTCCAAGACTCTATATCACCACAGAGGTATGAGAACCATCTTTCTAATCGTCTGGGTGGGGTCCCACCATACTAATGATACTTTTCATATCGGCTTTCCTATACCAGTGCACCATTATACATTAAAAAAAAACCATTGATAATCACACTGCAGCAGCAACCCCTGCATTTAGTACAGAATTTTGTTGTGGTCAAGCAGGTGCTATTAGAATCCATGAGGGTGCTGCAAATTAGGTACACAAGGCGAAAGAGGGATGAGGGACAAGTCTGAGTTTGGATCCCTTAATGGGTGTATGGCATGATGAACACCGTTAGCAGGGTAGAATGGGGTACTTAGGCCGCGTCTCCCCCTCCCGGACCGTGAATCAACACACACGGGGACACGGCACAGTAAAGACGTCCCCTGGGGTCTAATAGTGCCAGAACAGGCTCCCGGCACGCACTGAACCAACTTGATTTGTGAGATGCTGATAGAAATTTCATCTATAGACTATTAGTAAATTGAAATAAAGAATGAAAATAGCAGTTTTCATAATGTATTTCCAGATGATGATTTTTCGTGTTTGAGAGAATGTCGCACGGTGTGTGTATATAAAAGAAATGTTTGGCATACAATGCTCGAATATTCTGGTGCTTCATTTTACGTCGATGATGGGATATCACTTCTACTTTCTCAGTGCGTTGTATACAATCCACATTCTAAGCTGATCCAAAAAAGCATGGGCAATTGTAAAATAAAACCTCACCAATGCAGGTTCTATGGGGGTCTATTGTCCTCCAACTAATTTAATTGACAATCTCAACCTCTGCCATTGTCACATTGTGTGACTAATTCATTCATCACATTTAGAGCAGCTAAACACCACCCTAGGAGGAGAAGCCCTTTTTAGAGGGAGAGACAGTGATGGGTTTACCCCTTTGAGTACTGCTTAGTCTATTAAAGCATTGTGTCTATCAGTCGACATTGATTTGATTTGGGACTTCAACTCTTGGAAGTCGAGAAGGGTCATGATTTCTGCACTATAATGCATCATTGCGCCCATGCATTGGATGCTAGTTACTCAGCAGAGGTATCAGTTGGGTGTTGGGTCCAACCTCTGAATATTATAGGGCCCTTGAACAAAAAGTGGAAATATTTCTCAATACATAAAACTGAACTGAAGTGTAAATTTGAGGGAGCTATGAACCTCTGAAAACAGGTGAACCTCTGAGGGTCTGACATATCTTATTGGTATGGACCCCCCCCCCCCAAAAAAAAAAAAAAAAAAAAAAAAAATTTGCCATACGTTTTCCCATGCAAATTGATGTATAATTCAATACAGATATCTCTACCAAAAACTATATAGGAATTCCTGATAAATTCCTTAAAAAGGGTCGTACTTTTTTGTATTACAGTATGCAGTAGTTATAGGTTTAATAGCAGAGAGGTCAGCGACTTAATCAGTTGGTGCTGCAGGAGTCGGGGCTGATGGATGAAGTGTTTCCTGTAACAGGACAGCAAGCTGGAGACGACCCCACACTGCACTGTCCGCACACCCCATCAAGGGGAACCTTCACAAATAACGTCACCCAACACTCACAGCCACTGCTCTAGGAAAATGCAGAAAAAAGTCTTGAATTCGGGCGATTACAAACAGAAATCCCAGCGAGAAAGAGGCATTTCCTAGAATAAGTCGAGATGAACGTAAAATATTATCTTTGCAAAGAAGTGCGCACTCCCGAGGGGGGGGGGCACTGAGGCTCGGTTTGGGTACCAACTGTGGTACTGACCCCACGGAGCGGGGGCTGTAGATGCGTCGATGAGGGAAAAAAGGGGGGCTGTCGACTGTGTTACATCTTAATACTAGGGAGCTGTTAACACCTATAATAGCTTGCATGGAAAGGAAGTAACTTGAATATTCCATGTAATCACTCCAGGGCTGTGAAATTCCTGAATATTATTATGAAAGAACCTTAATTTACATGGAAGAGGGACCTGAAAATAGGGGCTGTTATCAGACTGCTTCAAAAAAGGGGGGCTGTAAAAATTAAGCTGTATTCTAAGGGGCTGTGAAAGGGCAAAAAGGGGGGCTGTAGTTTCGCAGTTGGTACCACCAATCAAACATTCAGTGCCCCCCCCCCCCCCAGGTGCGCACTACATGGCTATTGTATTATTGACCAATGGGAGGCATCCCTGGCATAAACTGCGCAGTCGGGGGCTGAAGGTGTTAGTCATAGTGGAGTCGGGGTCTAATGGCGGCCCCCAGCTGATAATGGCTATGCGAGCTTATATGACATAGCGTCCAATCAGCGAGCGTATACGTTCTTATAGACTCCCTGGTCCAAGTCGGCCATTGAGTCAGGGGAGGTTTTGAGATGACGTGAATCCTTGGAAAGTGGGAACATTGAATAAAAATAGGAATCAAGGAGGGAAACAGACGCTGTAAGATGATTAGGGAGACTATTCACTTAGAGGACACAATCTGGAGATGAGACCCTGTGGTGGGGACGTCGTTCATGAAGTGGTGGGCGGGGTATGGCGGGAGGTTGTGACGCGCGCCGCACGCGGCTCCAACAGGAAGCCCACCGGGGACGACGACGACGTGAAGCCGGGGAAGTGTTGGACGGCGGCCGCTCTGCACACCAAGCCGGGGGGGGGGGGGGGGGGCGGCGCCCGGGGCTATCATAGCCGTCACACGAGGAGTGACAAGACAAAAGATGCACAGCAGGAGGCAGCCATATCCAGATGGGGACGGCACCCGGACTCCACACCAAGCCTCGGGCAAGTGTCGGGGGTGGAGGAGAGGGGTGTAACTCACGCCGGATCTTCATATTGATCAATCACAATCACCATTATAACACAACCCCCCTGCACACCCTGTATCTTCTCCCCTCTCTCCCTCTGAGCGTCTCCGCCATTTTCTGGTGCCTGGAGTCTGGCACTAAGGATCATCGGTAACAAGCAGAACGGCGTC
This sequence comes from Acholoe squamosa, assembly GCA_949317995.1. Taxonomy (NCBI): domain Eukaryota; kingdom Metazoa; phylum Annelida; class Polychaeta; order Phyllodocida; family Polynoidae; genus Acholoe; species Acholoe squamosa. Next base: position 16,766,226 of record OX439042.1, read on the forward strand.
TGTGTGAAAAGCCCGGATGTTAGATGACAATAGCAGCGTCTCCGTCACGTCTAACGATGATAACGTCAACACGTGTTAACTTCAAGGATGACCATTATCTGCACCTGAGATCCATCAATGGCTCAGTCAATTCGAAAGCTGTACAAGCTTATTGGTTTGAACAAGAAACTGCAATATTCTCCCCACCCTATACGCCACCCCGAGCGCGTATAGAGATCTATAGGCATGTGCGAAGTTTGGGTCTTTAGATATTTCATAACTCATGGAATATTGGTTGATCCAAATGGAGATGCAAAGACAGCAGTTATGGGAACAGCGATGAACACTTATTCACCGAGTGTCAGTAACATAATTTTAAAACGTCACGTGGCCTGATGAATATGTGTATCTTTATCTCTGAAATCAGATCCACCAAAATCTCGAATCTAAAACCAAAGGCTAGAAAATAAGAAAATACTTCGTGAGTAATCCTTGTTGATGTGTGGAAGTTACGACTACGAAATGGAGAAGGTTGGCGGCAGTTTTAGCCGCTCTATAGTCCCTATATGTTAACCCTTAGAATAGCCCAAGGTAAAACGCTGCAAAGTGCATATATGTGTCCTTTTATCGTCATGATACATGAATGTAGCCCTGGCTAGTAGCTGGTCACTTAATTTTTATAATGCATCACGTCGACCCCATGGGGTTACTGCATTCAAGGTGGATCGATATGATGCATCAATGCAGTAAGCGCTGGTGAGCCACCAAGAGAGGGCGCTATGCTGGCCACTATATACATCATGAAAACCTCTGAACATGAAACCTTAAAACATCATGCCGCCTATCAATGGTTACAGAGATGACATACCTTACTCTATGTCTGCCGCTGTCTGTGTAAATCTACAGGGTAAGAACAGTCAGGGGGCTTATTTAGTGCAATTAATAACCACCACAGGGAGACGCAACTCGCGCGCCGACGTCAAATGTCGTCTGCATCAATTCAACCCTTCTGATTGTCGTCTGCTACAATTCAAAGCGCACCAGATACCATCACCAGCGTCCAACTCATTCAAAAATCCCAAAAACCTGTCCCAAATGTTACAAATAGTGTGCTTTAACCCCTTTATGGACGGCATGATACCCAAAGGTTTATCTTCTTTTGTCGCCGTGATGCACTAATGCAGTGCTGGCGATAAGGATGCATTGATGCACCATGTCTATAATACTCTACAATAGTTGATCCCAAAATATCATTATGATGCATGAATGTAGCCTCGCCATGGCTGCATTCATGTATCACGTTTTTATATACATTATATGTGACGTTTACAGGGTTAACCATATGTGGGATATTTGAGATGGGTCTAGAATTGCCACACCATAATTCAGCTCAATCCAATCCCCCTAAATGTGTGCAGTTGTAGTAGAGTGTCATGGCCACATGCAATACGGCCATATTGGTGAGGTTTATTGTCAGTAATTACAGCGTCTATGTACTTAGGTAAGGTAAACATGGCGGACAGCCATGAACTTCATGTTACATACTGGGACTAATGGCACAGCTATAATGTCTGAGAGGTGCTACTTATTATACTAACTTACTAATCTATCTTAGTAAGAGATTCTATATAGATGGCACTTTAAAATAGTGTCATTGACAAGCCATGTAATCTACCGTTTGAATTTAAGTCTCAAAACGTATACGATACAGCACAGTATCATCATTTTCCTATGGCTATACTATACGTGTTGCTTTAGCAAATCTAGTTTAAACGCACAAAGAGTTATTGCTATGATTTAAAACTGCATCGATACATGGACCATGGGCATTTAACCCCCCCCCCCCGACTGACAGATAGGTTTGTTCAGATAAACACATTTTTGTGTATTATCTAACACAGAATTGATGGATATATATGTATCATACACCAATTTGACCATATTTATTGCCTCTATCAGATTTGCTGCATTTTATGATGATTCGGTTGCCATGGAAACAAAATGAGACAACAACCTTTTTGGCTCCTTTTACTTTGAACAGCATTATGGGATAGAAATAAGATATGCTAACCAGATCTAATGACTGAAATTGAAACTTGAAGTCAATATCTGAAAACCTTTTTTTCTTTTGTTGATATTCCAATTATTAAGGTTTCTAGAGCTCTTCAAAGTTGCATAGTTCATAAAAAATGCCTATTTTCCCCCATTTTTCCTTAAAAATTACAATTTTTTAACAACTATGCATATTTGAACAGCTCTGTAGACCTTAATAATTGGAATATCCACAAAACAAAAAAAGTCTCCAGATATTGACTCCAATTTTCATTCCCAATCATCGGATTCAGAAATTATATTCGATTTCCATACCATAGTGTTGTTCAAAGTGAAAGGAGACAAAAAAGAACGTTTTTGTTCCATTCTGTATCCATGGCAACCGAATCATCATCAAATGCAGCAGATCTGATAAAGGCAATATATATGGTCAAACTGATGTATGATACATATATATATATTTATACCACGATTTCTGGCTTACACAGTGCTTTTTGGTGTCTATTCCCATCCACATATCTGTCGATATTGCACACCCTATAGGCTGTAACATCAATTTTGGAAGGCGTGCGGTTATCCAGGTAAGGCGTGCGGTTATCCAGGATAACCGCACGCCTCTCCCATGTCACATGTCACATGTGACATGTTAAAACCAACGGAATATTTCATTGCCATGGTAGAGGTCGAACCTGCAATCTCAGGTCCGTAGCCTAACACCCTATGCACTGCGCCACAGAGACCCACGAGAAAAGCTTGGTTCGAACCAAATCTGGATATGATACCAAGCCGTGTGCGCTGTCGCTGTCCGCTGCCGGGTGACGAGGTGTATTCTACACAAACATAACAGCGAGACGCAGTAAATAGAGAAGGCGCGGTGGTCTAGCGGTTAGCACGTCGCACTCAGCCGTGAGAGGTACATGGATCGATTCCCGGCCCGGACGCGTCTTTTTTCGCCGTGTGCGCTGTCGCTGTCCGCTGCCGGGCGACGAGGTGTATTCTACACAAACATAACCGCGAGAAGCTTCTTTTTTCACCGTGTGCGCTGTCGCTGTCCGCTGCAGGGCGACGAGGTGTATTATACACAAACATAACCGCGAGACGCATTCAAAGCTTTAGCTGTCCGCTGCCGGGCGAGGATTTGTATGTACCGATCGTGTACAAACACTATTTTTCGCCGTGTGCCGCTGCCAAGCCTAGCCGAGACCGGGGCTGTCACTGTCCGCTGCCGGGCGCCGAGGTAGGCCTACATGTACACACAATGGCTGGCATCGAGTCCCGGGGAGGGGGAATAATTTTTGTTTTCAACTTGAATTTATTGGTATAATATTGATTATTTATTGGTTTCGTGGTATAAAATAAGTAGTCAATGGATAACTCATGACTTGTGGGGGTTATCGACGATAATAACACTCGGCCTACGGCCTCGTGTTATTATCCGTCGATAACCCCCACGCGTCATGAGTTATCCATTGGTTACTTGTTCAATATCCGTCAGTTCTGTGTCAGATTATACACAAAAATGTTTTTCTCTAAAAAAACCTATCTAGAGCCCTTAACAACCCCAAAAAGAGGTGAACCCCCCCCCACACACACACACGTCACATTTGAAATTGCTTCCCACGCCCCTCCTAGATATCCTAGATAGATTTACATGGATTTTCATTTCTTTAATCCCAAGTTATGATTATTCAAAAACTGCGAGTGGTATTTACCAAAGGACACGGGGGTTGCAATGGGATGGGGCGGGGGGTGGCACGGTTGGTGACATTTGGCACACCCCTGTACTAAGACATACCCGAGTCCAGGTAAGTTGGCAGTACACCTACTGCAGGAAGGTGTTGGCCAGGTGAGACAAGGGGCATCTACCTGGAGGCCTACCTGGTATCCTGTACCTGGTATTTGACACTGATTTAGGCCCTTGAGGCTGGTGGAGGCAGGTATGGGGATATATGGATGGTATTACAGTGGTGACACCAGTATGCTGTGGTATAAATAGGTATAATAATACCCCTTCTTACACACGATATCATGGGACTGACACATGTCACAATGATAATGTGCATGTATGTATACACATACATGTATACATGATATCTTCTGGGATGTTTTTTTCTAAAACATGCACTCATTTTGCACAGGTACACAGAGATATTTGTTCATGAATCTACAGTACATGTAGACAATTTACGCACCTTTGCTTATGCATACATTTCCATTGTCATATAGGCATGTCTATTATATAGGAAAGCTCTTTTTCGCTATTTGTGTTCAATATCTACTTTCTATGCACTTTACCTCTAATAAGTTTCTTTTTTCAACAATCAAATTACTCTGGCACAACTGCACAATCATAGGTAACACCCTAATTGGTAGGTTTCCAAATGTAAATCTAGTTATATACATTACCTGTCCTACTTTTTCAAAGTCTGGCTATAGTTTGCTTATTATTACACCATATACATAAGTTATATCCCCCAGCCAGTGTCGTGCCTCAGCCCATTATCATCACTGATAGCATCACCTGCGCTCTGTCCCCTTCCGCTTATTGCCGCTTGAAACAATGGCCATCCCTGTGCACCAGCAGGCTACCAGCGGCGCACAGGTCGCTGATTACGGCGATATTTCACCCAATGAGTCTTATTAATCACCATTAGCGGCGGTAGGCTGGCACAGACCACGGCCAATTAGGGAACACAAACGCTTGGTTACGACAGGAGAACGGGTTTTAAATAACCCTGTATGGGCTGCACGGTGCCTCAAGACTATAGGTCCTTGGCAGTCACAAATGCATGTGCTGGATCTATCGTCGTTTGTATTGCATTGGTGAGATACACTGAACTTACAGGGGTGTATCAAGCCTGGAGGGTTGATATGATGCATGGTAACACCACTTGTGAGTTAATCGCCAGGGCTGCATCTATGCACCAGGACGACCAAAGGGCTTATCTAAGTGGCCTTAGAATGGTTTAAAACATTGCCCAAAAACCCAGGGCTATTCATTATACAGGGCCCAACCCGGGGGTAATTCGTTATACAGCTAGCAGGGCCAGGTGCAATGCTGAAACCCACCACTCCCTCTCCGACCTCCCCTGCTCCTGACGGGATTTATTATATGGTATCTTTTCCTGGTGTAGTTATCTTTTTGTAATAATTAATGGAATGGTGTATTGTCAGCTGTCTGTGTGTCATAAACTATCCTGGTATTTATGCCACATTATGTCAGATGTAAATGGCTGCTTGGTGATGCAGGTGACTCCATGAATATGAAACGTCGTTTAGACCTACTACCGTAATCTCTCGCGTATAAGGCGCGTCTTGTACGCGAAGTTTTAGTTCTTCCTGGATCCGCGAGGGGGACACCAAAACCTTCATTTTGATATATTACACTCACACCAAGTCATACTATGACATGGTGGGATTACGGAGGTTCCAGTGTGTTTGGGCTAGACATAGCTTTTTGAATTTTCAAAAACCATTCAGTAGAACAAAAGTTACGATTTTTTTTTATTTTTTAGACCATATTCTAAAACTCAAGGTGCGTCTTATACGCGGGAGATTACGGTACATTTTGTAATGCAGTTCAACACATGGATAAGTCTACATTAGATATACTATGGATATACCAGGTAACATACGCATCTTTTGTATCCTGAATTATTGTGTTTCAAATAAATGCAATTGAATATGATTGTATAGAACATTCCCAGGAAGGGAGAAATTTCCCGAAACTCATCCATACGCGTCTTTTTTTCTTCTTCCTTCGCTCAAACTCTATCGATTGTCGTCGTTTGCGGACGTTCCATAAGAAACAACCTTTAATGCCCTTATTTATAGACATGTATGCAATAGCATGTACAAATATACAGTTGTTGGGACATATACCTTTAATGCATTTATTTACATAGACATGTATGCAATAGCATGTACAAATATACAGTTGTTGGGACATATACCTTTAATGCATTTATTTACATAGACATGTATGCAATAGCATGTACAAATATACAGTTGTTGGGACATATACCTTTAATGCACTTATTTACATAGACATGTATACAATAACATATACAAATATACAGTTGTTGGGACATATACCTTTAATGCACTTATTTACATAGACATGTATACAATAACATATACAAATATACAGTTGTTGGGACATATACCTTTAATGCACTTGTTTACATAGACATGTATACAATAACATATACAAATATACAGTTGTTGGGACATATACCTATGAATCAATCGACAGCTTATATATATCGTGCTCCATTTACATTACAATTTCAAGATTTAAAACACTTAACACTCCATCTTCTCTCCATAGACCACAAACACCATACTAAATCTCACCCTAATTAAGGATCCAATACCACTAATTACCGATCTAATCTCACCCAAACCATCTGTCACACAGTCTTAATCAGCACCCAGTATTGATCACATGTCAGTGGAAGGACGACTGGAGTTGTAAATCTTTGAAGTTAAATATTTAAGGGCACCAAGAGTGCATCATGCTCCATTACCAACATTTAAAGGGTTAAAATGGTGAAAAAGAGGACTGTGTGAAGGGCTGGTGTGGTAACTTGAGGGTTAAAGTAGTGAAAAAGAGGACTGTGTGAAGGGCTGGTGTGGTAACTTGAGGGTTAAAGTGGTGAAAAAGAGGACTGTGTGAAGGGCTGGTGTGGTAACTTGAGGGTTAAAGTGGTGAAAAAGAGGACTGTGTAAAGGGCTGGTGTGGTAACTTGAGGTGGGTGTGGATTAAGGTGTTCATTTATTTATGCTGGAGTCATGCATGGGGCATTCCTCCTCCAGGGTATCCATGGGGAGACAAGTCTACTGTGACACTGCATGAGCACTATGAGTCATTTCACAAGTTCATGTTAATAGACTGTATGTTCCATGCTGCTCTTGGGGTTTAACGTGTGTGTGTGTGACCTATACCATCAAAATATGAATATCTACATTTTGTCAATAGTTTGCTTTACGTGCCCCTCCCCCACATGTGGAATTCTACCTGGGATCTGTCAAGGAAGGGCCAAATGCTCTCCTCTTTATTTCTGGACAATCAGGGCGTGCATGAGAGGGAAGCAGTCTCCAGGGGGTCTAGGGAGGAAGCACCAGTATCGGTCTCTGAGTTTGTCCACCCTGTCCATATGAAGTGTGCCAACTCCTGCACCCGGGCTCCTGCACACATAAAGCGTCCCAAACCACTTAACAGCAAGGCCAGGAGTGGGGATGGGGGGAGGGGTTAGAGGGGGGGGGGGCAAGCCACTTAACATATAGTTCCACATACATCCCCTTTATCCCCATCTCTCCAGCCACCAGACTATAAGAGACTCCTCCAGGCGTCACCATGGAGACGATGGGAGGCTGTTGACGACTGTCAATGTCGACAAGACTTTAGCCCTACACAGGAGGACATGCCACAGGGACACTGGAGGACTGTATCAGGGGTAAGGGGTGGGAGAAAAAAAATAAGGAACCCCAAGGGAGGACGTATAGTAGGGGTATAGGGGATGGGAGGAAGGGATAGAAGAGGGGAACTATGATGAGAGATGGTAAGGAAGACAGTAACCATACAGTCTGAAATAGTGTAAGGATGTCAACATATAGGTAAGTAATATAGTGAAAGATGAACTATATTCATTCCATGTGCTAAAAGAGGCGGATACTATATGGCCTGAATGATGTATACCTTCGACACAAGTGTTCTAAATATTATCGAATCCCAAAGTATTAAAAATTGAACGCGTGCTATAGAGCACTTATGGCCCAGGTCTTCCACCAAATATCATAAAGAAAATATAGAAATTAAACCTGCCTAACTGTTGACACTATAGTGACAGTATGTCAAAGTCGTCAATGGTTAAGCCTATGGAAAATGCACCCATTATCGATCATATGTTTCATTGGAGAATAACTCCTCTCATTGCGAGTTAAGCATTGCACAATACCAGCAGGTCTTGAATAAGGATCCATATTAACCATAAAAAGGCATGAGACACTGTAATTCTCCTCCATTTTGTTATAATCCAGCAGTTTCAATAGCAGCATAAGGCGATCGTCTCGCTGTCTGCCATTTTTGATTTTGATGTTTCTTGCGCATGCGCGATCCGCTTCTTGCCAGAAGTCGCATTTTCAACGGAGAAATGATAGATTCTATCGATTTAACTTGAAATTAATGGCTTTGTGAATATAATCCATGCATCTTTGGCAATATCAATCGAATTGAATTGAATCGAATACACCTCAATTAACTATTAAACAAAAAATAAAATATGACGACCGGTTACTCTGCGCGCATGCGTCAAGTCTCCAGACCGGAAGTGAGGTGGACGACATAACAAAATTATGGTGGTCCGATTTACACACTGATATACCAGTGGTCTTAACCTCTCCTGGACCGAGAATTCCACCTTACCTGCTGAAAAAACGTCTTAATAACCCAATTCCCATAGGAGTCAATGTGTTATTTTGACCCCCTGTTGACCGCCGAAATGGACCGCCCAATGCAATCCTCATTTTCGTGAGAAAGATGTTCAAACATTTCAGGTTTTTTCTTCAGCTTTTTTCATAGCTAAAGAATTTTCTTTCCAGGAATTGTGCATGTACAATGGAAGACTAGATCCTAAAGAACATGTTTCCATGATTTTTTGTTTAATTATCCCCCAATTTCGATGAGCGATTCCCATCTAAAGTCCCAATTCCCGATCGTCAGTTTGTGTCTGAAAAGGCACCGCCAATGACCAAGGAGGACCTGGACCAATGAATTATAGACACAAATCATTATTACACAACTGTGTGTTTCAATGTTGTCACAGGGAATCCTCTAACTTATCAATCAAGTTTCTGGCAGAGTCTGCATCCATTCACCAGTTGGTGACAGTGACACATCTGAGTCAAATCCCCTTGCAGTCTACCCTTATACCTTTGTAGTGTATCCTCAGACCCTCTCCATGTAGGCATACACCCGCCCCACCCTGCCTGTACATCACACCAAATGTCCTCCTGAGAGTTTTTCCCACGTCTGGAGGCTAGAGGAGGGTTCTGTTATAGCCTGTATACCCCTCAGCATGTGAGTGCACAGTGGGAGGGGCAGTCATTTACACACATCTCAGACTGTGTCAGTGACAGGGCCCTGTCTACAGCTGTACCTTCACACCCAGGATGAGCCTTTAGCACAATTTTAAACCTTTAAGGACATCCTGCATGATAGCAAAAGGTTCCATGTGCACGTACTGCATAACACACTGTGAACAGGTTTGGGAAATCACAGTGTCAACTCCCAGGGGCGAGGGAAGCAGTTTCAGATGGTTGAGGGCGGGGGAGGGGGCAAAGTGGTGCAATCCATTTGTAACCACTTTGAGCTTGATCCTTTGGGTTTGATCTTCTTGGATCAACATGGCCTATTCATGCAGCACTTGCGAGTTATACACAAGTGCTTAGCTTATACTTCATGCCAGGGTTACTGCATAAATGAATTTTACGGCCTCTAAAGGGTTAACATGCATCCTTGCCTGGACTTCAGGCAATTTCTGCTGTCCCGGCCAACCGCATGCTCATGTGGAGTATAAGGAAAAACTCCAATGTTTTATCATTGTAAATTGGAATACAAAATGTACCCTCAGTAAACTCTATTCTTTTTGGAAATGATATCTTCAATTTGAAGAATTGGTGCCAAAATCCAAAAGGAATCACATTAAACCAATCTAATGCACAACATGTGTATTCCCACCGTTATCCTTCACATGATAACGTATAATCTGAAGTAATACACTATAGTTCATGGTCACGGTAATACACCCGCCTGTTACTGGTACTGATGATACCCCTATCATGTCTTCTGACCTTCTCCCCCCCCCCCCTTAGACCCTCAGTAACCCACGCTCACGGGCTCTTCACCCCTCCCTCCCATGCTCCTGAAACTCAAACGGACGCTCATTGGGGACAATTTCTATTCACATTCGTCACCAAGACGACACGTCACGTCAGGATTCAGAGGTCAGTATTGGGGTCATTCAAGGTCGTCTGAAGGTCATCTGTTGGCTACTAGAGGAGAAGGGACACTGGAAGGTCGGGTAGTGCCCCACACCGGGGCCCCACACCTGTGTGCTGCCAGTGACAGACACCCTCCATATATGTACAAGACATGCTTAACATGAAGCAAGAAACATTAGTAAAACATAGTGATGTTTTCTTTTGACTCTCAAATATTTCTACCGGTAGTTCCTGATTAAAAGGTTTCAATCAAATGAGCAGAATGGATAAATCTTAACTAGGTCGAGCAATCCATACTATAGGCCTGGGTACGAAGAGTAAAGATTAAATTGGCTTAGATTCTATCACTGCTATCAGTATGCACTGAAATTAGTGAGCATTTTTTTCGTATATTTATGCCGATCCTTTTTAACTAGTTTATTCCTTGATAGATATATCATAGACTAATGTTGTACAGCACATGAACATAGAGGATGAATCATTTACTACCGGTGGTAATTTGTTAAAATTTGAACTGAGCACACATCTGATATACTACGATATCTATACGATACCCCGACTAGTACCCCGTACACACATGATTAGCACAACCAAGCAGGAGAACTGGGAATCTAAAGCAAATCTCAAATCTGATTTAGAAGATAACCCTATTCACTGGTGTTAACATTTCTGGGATGCACAGATAGAGAGATAACGCCAAGACTAAAGGCAATACCTACATTCCTGATACCAGGACTGGGATATCAGGCTATCAGCATGGTATATATCAGTCCCAGGTGCGCCGCACTTATCTCATACACACAATCTTACTGAGCTTTAGGAATCAGAATTCTGGGAATCTCAGGATTCTCAGACTACAGACCTATTCACCTCCAGGCGGCGCCAACGCCAGGGGCTGCCACCAGGGGGCAGTTAAGTAGGCGGTGTCTCTTGATCTCCTCCAGAACCCTTTTCTTTACACCCCCCTCCAAGCACCCCCCCCCCACCTTCACCCCAGCCTCCAGGAGACCGGTCAGAGTCCTCATCTTGCCGGGAGGTCGGCGCCGGGAGGCCGGGGAAGAGGTACGAGCAGCGCCGGTGTTGGGCTGGGATGGGACTGGCTCCCGTTGGTTTCTTGCTTGAAATTTTAGCCGGGAATTTTGTGTTATACTTTAATACATGTGATTATTTCTGAGAATTATGTTGCTATTGAAGTCCCTGCTCAAAAGGAATTCAATCGGGCGTTTGCTATGTATCTTCGATGGAATGAATTTAATTTCAATCGAGACACAACCATGAATTTATCAATCGTACAGTAACGGGGGCACATACACATTTTGTATAGCAATAGGCATTGTGACTATGTACTCAGAGAAATGTGTATTCACGGGCTGAAAGAATACAAAGCCCACGTATAATATTATCTCTGATTGCCACTGACGGCACATCCATTGAACCCTACTGCGGGTTTCACCAACGTCACTGCATGGGAATGGTCTAATATATTCATATCGCGATAACATCTACTGCATGACTCTAGTTCTAGGGAATTTACAGAACTCTATGGTCTAAGATTATGCATGGTAAAAGTAAACATATCGCCAACATTTACTCCATGAAGCATCCAGAATCAGAACATCAAAGGGGTTCATGTTATCCCAGTAGGACTAACACACAGTGTGAAACTGAGGCTAGAGCAATGTTTTCAATTTCACGTCACATTTATCCGTTTTATGGCAGCTGGAGGCCTGAAATCAGCCCAGGCCGGGCCCTGGTCGTCACAGACCGCCGTGTTAATGTTACCTGACGGCCGGCCTGAGCACACGGCCGCTGTAGGGAGACGACGGGGGGGGGGGGGTGGAAAATAGAGGATGAAAATGGGCTTGTTGTCTAAGGAATATAGAGATTACCATGAAGAAGAAGGGATTGACGGGAGAGAGATAGAGAAAACAGAGGAAGAAAACGAGAAGTTTGTGCTGGATGGCGGGGATATGTACATGTATACATCACAGACGGATGAGGAACGTTCAACAATTGTCACTGTTATTAAGGCATTTTTTCAGGACCCACCCACCCCCTTGTCACTGTTTTTGTATGGAACATATATAGGAACCCAAAGACCCCCCACCCCCAAGCAGTGGCGTAATTGTTGAACGTTCCCATGGGTGGTTATGGATATGAAATATCAGCTAGGGTAGTTCCAAAAGAGCTTCGTACTAAGTATATAGGGAGTTCCATGATTCGAAGGAAGATCAGATATGATTTGCACAGTGGCCGTATTGAGCCGGGGGAGGGGGTTAAATCAGCGTAACAGCTCAATCGTGTGGCTGGAAGCTTTAGGAGATACCCCATGGAAGATGTTCATTACACAGAAAGGGGATAAAATCATACAGGAGCTATATTGTTTGCATCGGGAGTGAGAAGGGCCAAGCATAAGAATTGAGACTAAATGTGACAAAATGGAGAGGTTGTGTTCTCTGAGGGCCTGCATGGAGTGAGAGTGAGGAGCCGTCTCATCCTCTCAGTCCCATCATACATCGTCCATCTCCCGTGGGTGTCGTTTGCCCTTACTCCGTCCAACACCAGTCCCATGGGTGCAGTATCACATCAATGGGCTGGATCTCAGTCTGACTCCCTACTCTATAACATTTACTACAGAAACATCCAGCACAGATAGGTATATATCTAATAATCAATACGGTTATGTGTGCTGGCTGATAATAGCATTAACCTTGATACAAGGCCACATTATACATGTATTGTATATCCCCCTTATGTTCTAGGTCTTATCAACATGTATTAAGTTCTCAGACTTAAGTGTCATAGAAAAAAAAAGGTTTTCTAAATCCTTCGTCTCTGAAGAACACATATATACATACAGGTGGTAGACATTTTCATGTGTAGCTCTATCTGTAGCACACTGCAGAGACCATGTCATACAATGTCTTAAAAACACTCTAATATATTAAAGATCATAATAATAATCATATAGGAGTGTAGATTGATACAAAGTACACTCTGGCATCTTAAACAAGGAATCTGCCATAAAGAAACAAAACTTCCATGACTTCCATGAGCAGATTAACTTGAATGAGGATAACAATAATTTACTTTGTGCAACGACACAGGCTACAAAATGTATTACTATTTTCATCAGATATACAGCACAATTATATTCCCCAATGTCATCATATGTAGCAGAGATGACACTCCCATTTCGACAGAAAATCAGGAACCCTTAAGATCAGTTTTGTAGACAATCAAGCCGATATTTTGCACAAGAACTACAGCAAAAGGCAGGGATTCCTGCAAAATGAAGAAAGGAGGAACACAGACGCAGGGCCGCCATCTTGTTTGGCTTCCTCCAGTAAAACGGTGGGACGGGAGGAGGAATGTACAGGGTAGGTGTCGGGGGGGGGGGGTAGGGTAAGGGGCGTGACGAGAAATAATTATCATAAATCCCCGCGCGTGCGCACTTGTAGGTTGCTCATCAGTATGTCAGTGATTATCATAAGGACTGGGGTGAATTATCATAATGACAGTCTGTAGCCGGGGGCTGCTGGGGATGGGGCTCAAACAGGTGGGTCTATGCCCTTTTACATGTAATGCCCATTGGTCGTCATGATGGCCCTGGCGAGTAACTCGCCAGGGCTGCATTCATGCATCATGCCGACCCTACAGGGGTGATCAGACCCCATAAGGGTAAGCATGATACATATATATATATATATATATATATATATATATATATATATATATATATATATATATATATATATAGTGCTGACAAGCAGACGCTCCAGTATTGGTACATCATGATTACATTATTCTAAAGGCATCATTTGTTCCTTAAGGGTTTATCATCAAAGACACCCCGACTAGTGTGTGGTGATAGGAGATCTAGACTGGGGCTTTTAGCTCTAAGTGGCTTTATCACTTAGTTAATAGTGAAGTATGTGTGTGTCTGGGGGAGGGTTAGCTGACACGTTCTGGGTACATTCTATAGGTAAGTTAACCGTCTACTGGTGACTGTCACGGTATGAGTTTAATGTATACCGGTATCCTATATCGTCTAACTGAGGCCCCGTAAATATCGATGTTAGACCAGGTCCATTTTCATAATCAGAACACATAATATACTTGGAACATCTTGAAGTTTTATCTCACCACAAATTTAAATGTATCTCTTCTTTGAGGAATAACCAACCTTGTTTATGAATTGAACATTTTTCAGTAACCTAACATAATTCAATACAGACACAAAAAGGAGCCGGAATCCCTAAGTAACTTGTGAAATACATCTGTAGAGACTTCAAATTCAATAGTAGATGGTAGAAATGCGTCTCAAATGCACAGTTGATTTATTTTTCACAATTGAATTGTAACTATAGCAACCATCAATCCATGACAACCAGGAAGCAGAATTATTTTATCCTAACATTGATATACCCTACTGATTTTACCCTGGTAAAGCATCCTGATGAAGGCCAATGAAGTTGGCCGAAACGTAGATCATCATCCAGTTTATTAATATACCTTCTACTTGAAAACTGACTGTACTTGCATATTGACATTTTGAATGTTTGAAATAAAATTCCAACCAATAAGTGAAATTAACCGTGTCTGGTTTTGTGTGCTATTCCAACTATAGTATTTTTCACAATGCTAGAAGTTAAACAATGTAGAGGATACAAATATACAATGTGTAACCTCACTCGGAAATCTCAGGCAAAATGCACTACAGGTGATTCCGGGGTAATCTCTGAATATCAGTCAGGCTGGGATCTGACCAGTAAAAACTGCACTATTTCTACCTTTATATGAAAAAAAACTGAACACACATAACACCTTCAACCAGGTCATTCTTACAGACCATAAATTGGAGTAGGTAGACAGCACACCTGCATAATGCACAGAGTGGCTCATGAACCCACAGAGCTGCTCATTAGCACCTGAATAGGTAAAGGGAAGTTTGACCTTTAACACCCATAAACCACTCAATGTTAACCGCTCCCCACACACCTATCTGTCCTTGTCTTTATACTTTCTGTCATGTATTTTCTCACATAAAAGCGGGCTTCCCTAGCCCACTTAAAAGGGTCTATTTCTCCTCTTTCCTATCCCCTCAGATGTGTGTGGTGCACATATGCGCGGGCACTGACACATTCCCCTGTGAAATTGTGTAATGTAGTTCTCGCCATGAATATGACCTTAGCTGTCGAAATGGCGTTAAACATCTATTACTCACTCACTAACTCTCACATAAAAGGTGGAAGGACCATGGGAGTGGCTGTGGTAGTAGTAGTCATGGTGGCTGGGGTTGGGGAGGGGAGGAGGTGGTGGTATTTAGAGTCTGTGGTTCTAGGATTGGCCAGGTATGAGACGCCGAGTGGACGCAGGTCTGGCCTCCCGCCATATCACCATGGTGACAGGGGCAGCGTCCTACCTCTCCTGTATTCATTATTCAGTACATGCTGAGAAACCATGGCACACAGGGACGCCAGCACACTGCCGCCCCCTGGTGTGCAAGTAACTAACTAAAGATGTGTTTCAACCTTTTCAGCTGCAGTGGCGCCATCAGGAGTGGTAAAGGGAAACTACATCTAATCGGCCCATCTAATCATTACACATTTATATTCGATATTGACAGCACTTGTTACAGGCAGATACTTGTCTCAATGAAAAGGGTATAAGGTATATGGGTCCATAGCTGTGCAATATAATCACGTATATAAACACAAAAAGACAACTTTTCATATATTTTGATAGATGTTTCTGTTTCAGAGTCCATGTATAATTCAAAACTATTACATGTATCTGAAATAGAAGGCAAAAAGACCACAATACTCTCCTACAGGTAGTATCAGCTCGTCTGATCCACACCTACAAGATAAACACCTTTCTACCCGACACCAGACTAGATTCAGTAGACGTGACACTTACCTTAGGATCAATTTTCTTATTTTCAGGGTCGTCCTCGTCCATTTCAAAGTAGAGTTCAGACTTGGTGATGGACATGGTTCCTTGTACCACGGCCCCGGGGGAGATAAGTTTGGACGGCGTGGACAGGGCCACAGGACCTAGAGGGTAATAGACACAGCACCATAGTACAGAAAGCTCATTAAAAGTCACTTTGATAGTCTTCACCGGGTCTGTCAGTTGTCTTTTTTTTTCATATTTTTCTTTGCTACGTGGAAAGTGTGGGAAATACATCGGGTAGCTATTCACTTCGATGTCTTTTTCAAAAGTATTGGCATTTCTTTAGCCTAATCTCTGATGGACGATATGATACTCGACGTTCAACTGACCATCTTGACAAGCACACTGGTACACCATACCAACCTTCAGATTACACAAAAGTAGAAATAAACTTTTACCTTACTATAGAAATCTACTGATGTCCAGTTGGTCTGTAATTCCTGTCTAATTGTCTCAGTGAGAAGAACACACAGGGATGCCAGTGCCCTGTGTTGAAAATGTCGGAAATTTAGGGTACCTCATACATAGCTAATAAATGACCATCTTACCATCAGATTAGCCGTGTTAAACCAGATTTTAGAGTGTGTTTTAGATAGGGCTGTCCTTTAAATGTAAACTGTAACCTACTTATCTATTTAAATTTCTTTCTTCACTTTTCATTTTGTGTATTACTGTAATAAGACAGAAAAATATTTGAGAAAAAGGGAGGACTGTGCAGCAGCTAGAATGTGTCTCTTATCAGTGTTATCACCCCCAGGGTCAGAGGCCACACAGAGCTCTCCCAGTCACTTGACACCCCCATACCCCTCCCAGCCCACAACCCACCCTTCCCCTACAGACACCATCCGACACCCAAGGTCGGAATGGGCCTCTACCTAAGGGGACTGATTGTAAGTTTTACAACCCCAGAGGTGCACTGCATGTAACCACTATGTTTACACCATCAAAACAAATTCTAAAGTGGAATAGATAATAAACCTACTGAATTCATGCTCTTTTGTTTACTAACCATATTTATTTATGGTACAGGCCATCAAACACCATTTAAATTGTGCAAAGAAGTCACTAACAACTAGTGATCCATATTTAACACATGTTATTGTACTTCAACTAAAGATTTAGAGACATTTATTGTCCACTGGATGAAAAACAGGCATGACCTAAGGGTGCATAGCCTATCCTATGTACAATCAAAACTGAATAAACATATATATATATATATATATATATATATATATATATATATATATATATATATATATATATATATATATATATATATATGTACATCCTATGTAAGCCCATCTAGGGACTACTACAAATGGCCGGGTTCCTTGTGGAAATGTTTAGGTTAAAATTGAATGTTATTTTTCTTATTTTCCCAATTTTCCAAAATTCGGAAAATCGGAAATCATCGGAAAACTGGCATCCCTGAACACAATATTGGTGGTTTAGTTACCCACACAAAGCAGTGACAGTCGTGCATGTTAACTGTACAACGTGCCCAGTGTATGTGACTGTGAAAGGCACAAAACATTGGATTGGTGAAAGATTACACTAAATCAGGATTCGTCCAATAGCAGTGAAAGCTATTTGTGACATTTAAATTCATACACATTTGTGCGATTTATTTTTTACAACGCCCATTTTTCTATAGGTGGCCCTTATATAGCACAAGTGGTCTATTTCTTAGTTGCTGTGGTCAAACTAAGATGACGGACAACGGTGAGTTAGGACTAAACGGTGCCAAGCCCAACTAGAGATATAGAGCTAAATAGATTTATTTGCCTGGTTTCTTTCTCTGTCCCTTTTCATCTGTTTCTGTTAGTTGAAATAGTGGTAGACCTTAAATGTTATTTCTGATTTCTATTTCTCAGAGTTTTTCAAGAGGTGTCCATATCATTTAACTCACTTGATAAAGTCTTTCCCATTTATGAATTTTAGAGACTAACCAATGACTGTATCAAACAAACATGCAAAATAAATGTGGCTTGTGAAACAAGAAATTGCCAATATCCCCTTTAGCCTTTTGTCACTATCACCTCCTGCATTTCTCCTACTTTCTTTCTTACCTATATTAATCTCAATTATCTCACATAATTACTATATCTCCAACAGTAATATAGATCTACATACCGGCGAACTCGGCGTCCAGTTCACGTTCGTCAAGCTGAGTGAGGTCCTCCTCGGACGTGTCGTGAACCTGTTGCTGCCCTTTCTGTGTGGCCGCTAGGTGCGCGTGGAACGCCTCCCTGGCTGCATTAATAGCGTCCTCTGTAGCACCTGGAGAAACAGAGGCACAGGGAATCAGTGTTAAATCTTTAAGGGATGCTTATGAATTAGTACATACAGCTTATACAAATGTACATCGTCATGATGCAGCAATGAAGTGCTGGCGAGTCTGCTTGCATCATGCCGACCCCCTGGGACTGTATCAACACTGGTTTGGCACAATGCATGAATGCAGCCCTAGCGAGTTATTCATGCATCATGATGACCAATGGGCATCACGTATTAATGCCTATCGGCATTTCAATGGTTAATGGTACATGTATACTGAGCCATCCACTATCATAGAGACATGTACCAAGGCATTAAGTAGAAAAACGTGTAACACCAGGTAAAGGCTGTTAAGAGTGCCATTCTGATGACTCATATGTAGACAGCTAGGGACCAAGGTACTATCAGCAAGTAGTAAATACATGTATAGGCATACTGCTAGGCTGTCGGTGGTATTCTCAGGCATCAAACACAAGTCAGTGGCGAAACACGAGTTCAACAGTGACATCGCCAGGCCATATTCCCCATCTGAACATACTACTCACATCTTTCCCCCATTTTCATGTACTACTTACTGTCTTATATACCTAACTTAATTCAAAGTGCGAATATTTCAGACATTTCAGGGTTTATGCTAGATATCACCCAGATCGCCGATGACAAATTTAAGTCCACTCTGAGTGGGAAGGTTCTGCACTTAATACCTTGAATACTACCAGGAAATGCCTCCCAGGGTTCCCATCATTTATGGGTCATGGTTTTAACTGACTTTTACCTGACATTATTGGCTTTTACCTGACCAAATTTTGGATAATTCACAGGGTTCACGAAAAAGTTCATCGGCTCCGAAGCGAGGATGTTAACGAAATTTTGCAAATTTCCGTGAAATCTTAACAATCAACCCCTGAAAATGGTCAAAATACCATTTTTAACTGACTTTTCCCCAAAATATCTTCTTAACTGACTTTTAACTGACCTTTAAAGAAAAATGTGTTTAACTGACTTTTAACTGACCAGTGGGAACCCTGGGGCCTCCTAATATCAATCTTCCCATGGTCGTATTTAAAGCTGAGACTACTATACGATATTCTTCTCTATGAATTGATGAAGGTAAAGGCTAGGCCTTAGGCCTACGTGTAATTGACTACTATGTCCTATGTTCAATGGCGACCACAGAATCTCTATTCTTTTATTCATTCTGCTGCCCTTCAAGGGTTGATGTGATGCCATTTCCTGATCCGTTGTATCTAAAGGTGAACTGGTGCTATGTGGCACTGAAAGGGTTAATGACCACTGTTGCATGAAGGCTGGAAGAAATAGACTAATCCCCTATTGTTCATGGCCACTGAACTGGTACACAACCCATTCTCTGTCTCTGAGGTGTAAATGCTATCCATACCATCTACATGGCCTATGGGCTACCTTCAACTATATTATATACCAAAAACATATACACCAATAGCAATGTGTACAGAGACAGAGTATGGGCCATATTTCCCTCTTTGTTCCTATGTCTGTCAGAATCCCTCTTTGTTTCAATGTGGTTTTGTGCCTCGGTCTATGTATATATAAGTATGTGATTGACGTCTAGTCAATCACATAATAAGAATACGATGAGAGAAACAGTGAGGGAAAATTTAGGCGAGTGTAACAACCTCTTAATTTTAATGCCCTTTAAGGTTATTAACAGACTTACCATGCTCCAGGGCGGCCCTGAGGGTGGCTTCTTGGTGGGAGGAGCCGAGCGGGTTCTTTACTAGGCGGCGCCTCCGTCTGGAGTCGTCCTCCCAACTATCTAACTTCCAGTACTCGGTCTGCTGCTGGGGTGGGCTGTAAGGAGGACATTTATGTTGTACTATTGTACCTTATAAGACAAGTTTCTACAGTTCTTTTGCTATAAAACTATAGCGCCTCAAATTTACAAAGAAATAGGCTCCTGGAATGCCCTGTTTTCCTAGGCCACTAGATCATATAATATCACTTGGGCTTCCATTTAGGTCTCACTTAGAAAAAAAAATCGAGGATTGTCAATCAATGTATAAAAAAGTTGATATTGCTTGGTATCAATTGTCTGGATTGTACACCATAAGATTATTATTATTCTTCTCTGGACACAAACATTGTTGATACATACATAGGATCTGTTCCCCAGGGTCCATGTTTGTTGGTGAGGATGTTAACGACCTTGTCTCTCAGTTTGGACGCTATGACGTGGTCACGACGTCGTGCTGACGTTATGAGGTGGTCACATAACTTCTCCTCTTCTCTCCTGTCTACCATCGTCTGAGCTCCTAGAGACTGGAATATAAGAGGCAAATGGTACATTATTTTGGAATAAAATTTTTATTTCCTGAAACTGGTAAAGAACACTGAACATTATTGTATTCAAAGATAAAGACAGAATTAATATCAAAGTATAGTCTGAGAAAAAAACACAAGATTTTGCACATTCTTGGTACTAGATGTTTCCTAAGATGAACTCGAGAAGCACATGGAATGGGAAAAATACTGTGTTTTACCAAGTGAAGGCACAGCTTTGTTTTCTTAATTTCTTGCTACCGTATGTTTAATGACAGAAATAGGAGAACCACATAGAATAGGGTTTCTCTTCACAAGTTCCCCACCTCAAACTCAGCATGTTTCTGTACATCGTCCGCACGCATCCTGTTCAGGATGAACTCAGCCTCGTTGGCCACCCGCACAATGTGGTCACGTGTAGCGTGCGACAATAGCCTGTAATGGTAGATGTGTGACTTAAGATTTCTGAGCAACAATTATCTGATAAACGAAAATATTACCCCTAACGTGTAAATGTACATGAAACAGCTCCGGTTAGGACTTGGAAATAGATTGTGACGACAAATCGCTATGAAATACGTCTTTTATCTTTTTTTTTCACCATGGGAAGCCAATCTAATGGGCACTTTTATGGGATATATTTATAGATGCTAACATGAGTAGTAAGGTACATACCTTCCCTCATTGACGAGCTCAATGAAAGCGAGCCCAGCATGTTTCTGGAGCGAGTTTTGCCATTCTTGCGAGCAAAGCAGCATGACCAGTTCTACCACCGACGTGCTCTGTTTCAGTGTCACCAGGCCTGAAAAACCACAGATAGCTTCAGTTAGAACCTTTACCTCAAATATTTATAAGATTGTGAAATAAAATTTTAGTTTCAAATAATTTCATCTGATTAGGTTTTCCTACACAAATCAGTTAAATGTTTTCTATGAAATACTTTGACATAAGGCCACACCAAAAAAAATAAGGTGGTCTACAGATTTTGGTTTTGAACAAGTGGTGCGAGCGAGCGCTTTTTTTTTAAAGATTTTTTTTGGCGTCCAATGGAATTCTTGCTGGAAAAGTGAGGTGAGCGAAAAAATTTTAATAAAAAAAAAAATATTGCCAAACATCACAAAGAGAAAACTTGCAGAAAGTGAAGTGAGCAAAATCCATAGACAAGATCTTTTTTCAAAGGAAAAAATAATTTGTATTTCCAAAAATATGGAGAGGGCAATCTGTAGACCAACTTATTTTTTTGGTGTGGTCTAACAGGAATTTAGACCATGAGAGTTTGTATCTTGTAATGCAAAATATCCTACCCTTTGACTTTCTCAGCAGGTAAGACACTGACAAACTCTTCTGGAACTTCTGTCTAGGTTTTCAATTAAAGAAGAAAAAGATGTTGAAAATGTGCGGCAAAACTACACATTAACCACCTGCCTGAGTACCTCAAACACAAACTCACCTCCGATGAGCAGCTCTTGGCCGTGCGAGCCGAGAAGGGTCTTGGACAAAAATGGTGCAAAGTCGACAAAGATCTCCCTGAGTAGGGGCGCGACCGGGCCCAAAGCCCGCTCCAGCCGGTCCGTTAGGCTCCCTTCTCCCTTAGGCGCTGGCAGGTTGGCCACATTTTGAGGCAGATTTGCAGCCTCCAGGTCCAACTTCTCCGGGCGGGAGGAGGAGGGGTCCACCACACCCTGCTGCTGGTCTGAGTGTGCTGCTATACTAATGGCTGCAATCGGCTCGTTACGAGTTGTGTCTTCCTCGTCTTCACGTGACTCGCCCTGCACAGCACACACTTCTACTGGAGCTGTTTTATCTGAAGGGAGGAAGATAAGTAGATTTAACAGGGTGATGCTAAAGTCCTGGACTCAGCAGTGTTTCATTAAT
Organism: Acholoe squamosa; assembly: GCA_949317995.1. Taxonomy (NCBI): domain Eukaryota; kingdom Metazoa; phylum Annelida; class Polychaeta; order Phyllodocida; family Polynoidae; genus Acholoe; species Acholoe squamosa. The sequence continues at coordinate 16,788,672 of OX439042.1, forward strand.
ACATCATATCAAGCAGACGGGCTTCATCCATTTAAAAAACGATTATGGTACTGCTTATGTACGGCAGTACTGCTGCATCAGTACATCGTGATGGATCGGCCTCCATAAGTTTGATACTTATGCCATTTAACCATTTCACTCAATATTTGTGGCTCTACGTTATATCACTCCATCTTTTTGTGCTGTTGATAAAAACCAAAGCTTGAAATAAGGAACTCGTCCACCCACCTGCATCCTTTTTAGCCTTTTCCTCAGGCACGCCGTTCGTGTTAGCTTGCTCCTTTGTCTCTTTTGTTGTGGGAGATTTTTCACTGCCTTCGTCTTTCTTCTCCTCTTGTTTAGTTTCTTCCTTTTCTTCGGATTTCTCATCGGATTTCTTGTCGACTTTGTCTTCCGTCTTGTCCTTTGTCTCTTCTTCCTTCTTCTCAGATTCAACATCATTAGTTTTACTCACTTCCTCCTCAGCTTTCTTGTCTGGTGGTACTTCTTCTGGTTTCGTTTCTGTCAATGAATAATTTCTTGAATGCTGTATTATAAAATAACAAAACAACAACAACAACAACAACAACAACAAACCATCGTATGTGGGTACACCATGTTATCAGAATACAGAAATACATGTATACCAAAAGCTATAGTTACTTGATCAGCTGAGTAATTACTGACTATGCGATCGTGAGAGATTACATTTAATGGAACCATGTGTCTGCTATGTTATCTCATTTCCGGACCTAAACCATACTGTAATCTTACCCAGCTCCTAAGTTTCACAGATCCGCTCTTTATCTCTGATTCCTCCTCACATCTTATTTCCTACCATGTCTCATTCACCAAATGGCAAATATTTAATCACATTTTCCCTTAAAGAGTTTGTCACTAGAGTTCAGATTTTAATTTAATAACGCTGGTACCTTTACTGTCATCCTTCTTGTCCTCTGTTTTCTTGTTCTCTCCATCTGGAGTGGCCTGGTCAGGTTTGGTCTCGTCCATGGACTCTGTCTCTGCGCCTGTATCTGCGTCTGTCTCATCCTTATCTCCGTTATCTGAGGACACCATGCCGTTAGCTGGGGTAGCTGCGCCCTGTGTGGATGCCGTGTCTGAAGCAGAGTCACCTCCTGCACCTGGAGTGGGCACTCAAGGGTTAGCATTAAGGTTTCTGACATTATTAAACCCTTAACCATTTAAATCCCTGAATTTCATGTATATAGTACTACAGTACTGCATATATGCAGTGTAGGGAATTAATGGGCTTAAGGACATCACTTAAATACACTACAATGGATAGCAATTAGTTGCCTTGAGGCATGCGAGCTTATGACCCAATTCGAGCTGAATTGTTGTATCATGCAGACCCTGCTGGATTGATGCACTCCTGAAGGGTCAACATGATGCACCTGAAGCATGACAAGGGTCAACATGATGCACCTGAAGCATGACAAGGGTCAACATGATGCACCTGAAGCATGACAAGGGTCAACATGATGCACCTGAAGCATGACAAGGGTCAACATGATGCACCTGAAGCATGACAAGTTACTATGTAGTTTTTGGCTTGTGGCAGTAAATGATGAACAAATATGATCAATACACGTCTGACCCTACATTATCCTCTTAAGTTTGTAAATGGTGGTAAGCGGGCTTCCCTAGCCCACTTAAAAGGGTCTATATCTCCTCTTTCCTATCCCCTCGGATGTGTGTGGTGCACATATGCACGGGCACCGACACATTCCTCTGTGAAATTGTGTAATGTCGTTCTCGCCATGAATATGACCTTAGCTGTCGAAATGGTGTTAAACATCTATTACTCACTCACTCATGGTGGTAACTCTTCAATTACAGATCCAAGATAATGCCGTCTTGATGAAAAGAGAGACTACGCGGTGCCAAAAGCAAAAGGACTTGAGACAAAACACAGCATGAGACAAAACACAGCATGATACCAACAAATGCCATTGACGAGATAGGAGATAAGCGACAAATGTCCAGAGATGCGTTTTAAGTGAAATGAAGAAAAAAAATCAATGAATATTTTTTTTGTGTGCAGAACTACCAGACAGAATCTTGTGGCATGTTACTTGATGTTTAACTTCACATAAGTTCACCAATAGAGACAGAGACATTGAACTATACTATTATAGGACCCCTAATCAAGGTATAAATACATATGTACAAGACTTCATTTCCAGTGCTGAAAGTTAACATCACTGACAATCATAGATAGACTAAAAGTGATAAGAGTGGTGACAATTCTCCTTTGCCCACAAAGGTAAAATGGACTACAGATGACTACATGACTGTTTAAGGACATCATTTCTGTATCTGAAAATACTGACATACCAGATATTGGGAGCTTTTATGTATTTGATGGGTATTCATGGCCACTTTTCAGTACCTCTAGGAAATTTGCTGCCGCTAATGATCACATAAAGGAACTAAAGATCTCTACCTGGACTGCTTTGGAATGTTTTGCAGAAAGATAACTTAAGAGCTATATGAAAAGAAACCATAAAATGTCCCCACTATCATCAATATAAATCATTAAAGTTGCTTGAGAGCAGTGAGCAACCCACAAGACACAGAGACTACTCGCTAGCTGTTTGTGCAATTTTCTGTACAACAAACACTAAGTGTATACACTAACAATAGGTTGTCCCTCTACCTGCACATGGGGCATACATCTGTGCTAGTATGCTGCTGCTGCCATCTTCAACCTCAAGGTCTCCGCTAGACTCACCCAGAGTCACAGCAGGCTCTTTACTGCTCAGCGACTCTTTAGTCAGCTTAACTTTGCCTATCACAAAATGGACCAACAGTTTCAGTGACTCTAACTTATGCTATGGATTTGAATGTTTAAGCTATCATCAATGATATGGAATGGTGCCTTGTTGTATGAATTTAAATCAATTGATTGAATGGTATGGAAAATGAGAGGAAATGGTTAAAAGCAATGAGAAATTAGTTATGATATTGGTAGGTAAAGATGCATCTGTACTTTAATTTTAGAGGAGGCTATTTGTGTAAGGACCCTGGCATAAAAGGAATATGGAGCAATTATTGAGATCATTCTAGGTAGTCTGTGTGTTTCAAGGCTACAAATAGAAATTCATCCCAGCATTTCAATTTTCCACATGAGACAAGGGGAGTTACAAATCTGTATCAGCATCCCTAAAGCTGCTTCATTCCTAAAACTGTAGCTTAAAAGCTATATGTCACATACCTAGAAGATTCAGCCTTAGAATGATAGGGTTAGTATGGAGATAGCAATAACCAATGTGTGAACTATTAATGGAGAATTTGTATTGTGACCTACCTGTGGTTTCTCGGTGTGTGGAGGAGGGTGTGGATCCTCGCGTTGTATAACCGCCACGCGGAGTGCCTGGAGTACCTCGGGGTGGTTCCAGGATATCTCTGTACTTGGACACCATCAGAACTGATGCAAAGTACACAATAGCCAAAGCCAGGAATTGTGCCTGTTTGGTCTCCTCCTGTTAAAAATACATAACCCTCATATTTAAGTGGGAATTATATGAGAATGAATGATAATTGTTCTATCATATAATTCAGAAGTTAATCAAAAAGTCTTTGTATATGTATTAGCAGAATATTATACCTCTTGCAGTAGATTAAAGTATACATCCCCTAAGTGCAAAATTTTTATTATGCTATTTTGAAAAAAAAGAAAACTTCAGAAATCTTGCAGATATTTGTAAAGATCATAACGACAAGAGAAAACTCACAACATCGCGGTAAACGACTGCACGTAGACGGTTGATGTCCATATCCTGCAGCAGTTTCTCAGGGTCCTTCACAGGTGAGTTCTGTCCTCCTAGGTTCTCTACTATATTCTGTAAAGACATTTCAAATCTCTAAAATACATTTAGATATGAATGAAAAACTGATGTTAAGCATGTAGTGAAAGTAGAAAAATGGAATTAAGTATGCAGCAGTGAATACACTTACAATTATAAAAATGTTAAGTATTTCATAATATTTGAAAATTATATACAGCTGTTACCATTAGGGTTTTAGCAATCAGACACAGGTAGGACTGAACTTGGACAAATATTTGCAACTATGAAGTTTGGAAGTAATGAACAATGGATATCCATCCCCTTATTATTCAGAGACAAAGGAAAACCATCACCAAAATGTAATCACCCCTGATTATGTTAGATTTTGTTATCAAAGTTTATTAAGTAAACCATTTCCATCATGAACACATATATATATATATTGTGGATCATAGCTTTTGTGTTCAAAGTGATTTATGAGGCTGATACATGCTACACCACAACACCCACACAGATGGCATACTTATATAGCTGGATGTCTATACACACTTCACAGGCCAAGACTAATCCATATCCACTCTGAAGATCAGTCAACATCATTTATAAAATAATATTGCGAAATGACTATAACTGTAAGAAATGTGGAAATGAACTACAATACCACTTCGATATCCATGACAATGAAAACTGCTCCTTATATATAAAAGACAAGTGTGGCGACTAAAGCTCCGGGTGATAGAAAACAAGCTTGAATAGCCATAAAAGACACTATTGATTAGAATTTTATGCCAATTTTATCAGAGGTCATGATTTTTTTTCATGTAATTAAAATCCAACGGGTTGAGAAAGAAAGTTGGTCATTTTAACCCACAGATTCTTATACATGTAGTTTCAGCTTTTCTAGTTGTGAGAATCCATCTGGATATTGTATATCAATATTTGAAAAAAAATATCGCAAACCAAAATAGTACCTAACACTCTGCAGCAAACCAGGTTCCCACAAACCAAGCCAAAGTGCTGTGCAGGGTGATGTGTGCACACCAATAACAAGCTGGTCAAAACTTTCAATTAGTTCACTGCAAACCCACCAGGTCTTGTGGTCACAACCCTGTGGTATGCTAAAATGTCTCATTGTCCAAATTTGGGATGGGTTCAGTAGTCATAGCACAGATATAAAATTTACTTAGTTAGCAGACAAAGTTCAATAAAATTCATTTGAACATAAATGCCAGGTTAGTCAGCCAAATGGAATAATGCTATTATCAGAGAAGTCTACATTGAAGACACAATGAAAAATGAAACACCAAAATGTATTGATGCCGCCCACAATAATGGGTGGTGTATTTTAAACTGCTAAAAGGGTTTTAGGGGAAAAGATACAATATTCCATGCTATACTGTCTTCAGAATTCTGATATTAATTCCATAATACATGAACATCCATACAAAATACCATTCAATGCCAAAGTGGCTTTGTAAATTCCATAATCATATGGAAAAAAAAACACACAGAGATGAGATGGTTAGTATAAAGGTCATGGTTAAGGGGTCATAGGTCAAGGGTCAGACTCCAGTCATGCTGGTGGACTTACAGTGCCCTCATCTTCGCTGTTGCTGTTTGTTGACTTGCCCACCTTGGAGGAGGGTTGTGCCCCAGCAATCAATGCCTGAATGGTATCATTTCCTGTTCGCCCATTGGCGCCTACAGGAGGGGTTGCTGGGACAGGTGGTTGTACAGGCGGAGATGGGGTATGATTCTGGCGGTGGCGGCATTCGAGGCAGTTTCTCACTGCGCATGTGCATACTGCAAAGAAAATGAGTTTAACAAAATGACTAAAAATTTCATATTTTTCTTTAGTAGAAAGGACTACAGGGATGAAAGTCACATAGCACAAAAATCCCTGAACTGGTCCAATATTCGCCCCAGAAACCTGGGTTTCTATATGAATGTATAGGGCCCTGGAACTTCAAAATCCCTGAAATCAGGGAATTCCCTGAAGTCTTTCATCCCTGGGACTATGGCATCTGTTGCAGGACAGAAAGTAGGAGTATTCTAATCAAAATTCCACCTCCCACTACTTAGGCGCCCCACTGGTAATTTCTAAGTAAAGTGATTTAATTTACAGTGAAAGTATTTGTCTAAAAGCAGGATAAAACAGTTCCCTAACACTGACCGAGTCTGAGGCACTGTCGGAGGATGCCGCCGGAGGACATGTTCTTCTCCTGTTCAAGCTCGCTGAAGTTGATGGAGCTGGCAAAGACTAGGATGTCAGTCATGTTCATTAGCCGCTGCAGGAAAGACACCGCCTGCTCTATAGACAGGCCCTGGTTTGGTTCCAGCATTTCAACCTCACCCTGTAACATACACACCAATATTAAAACATGTACATGTTAATCAAATGTATGTATTTATGAATTTTTATTGCGCCAGTCAAATTATGGTAGTTGGCAGGACTAAGGTGATTTTTCTGTGATGATCCATTTACTTTACACCACTCTTTTAAAAACATATTTCAATCATTACTAACAGTTATATAGTCTTTTTATGATTTTTTTTTTACACATTTGATTTCTACCTATTGGTCTTTGTATTAAGGGAAAGTTATCTTACATTGGGAGAGGTAGCAGCAGCAAGTAGTGGCAGTAGACCTCCACACGCTGTAACCAGGTTGTCGGCCAGCTGGGAGATCATGTGTGTAACATTCACCACAAATACATGGTTTTCAGATGCATTCACAAAGTCTATCACAGTCTTTGTGCTATGTCTGTAAAGGAAATAGTAATTGTTATAGAAATTTACTAAATCTAAAAAAAAAAAAATTCTTTTCTCTGTTAATAGAGATTAGTGATGACATTCACATCAACCTATTGACTACTCCTTGAGTATTTCTTATAACTGGAAGGCTGTGAAATTATCATATTATTTCTTATAGATTCCAATATAATTCAAATACAGATAAAACCAACTTACGTTTTCCAGACCTGAATATCCTGTTCGAGTGAGAACAGCAGATCTGATAGTAAACGCTGGTGGAGATATGACCAGCGGAACTCGGGTATACGGAATGGTGGGGCTCGAGGCCCAGGACTAAAGATCTGTCTACTGGGAGTCGATGTTGTTGAAGTTTGTCGCGTACTACCCAAGCTATGTGGTCTCTTCTTGGCTACTTCAGCTGGGCCTTCATCATCTCCCTCCTCATATTCCTCATCCTCCTGGGCTGCATCAGCATCAGCCGCAGCGGTCACTTCACCTGCCGCTGCACCGTCCTCGGAATTCTCCTTCTTCTCACCATCCACTACAGGCTCTTGTGCAGCCTGGTCACCAGAGGGTGGGGCATTTTCCCCTCCCGAGGGCACTTCCGCCCCACTCAGCTCACCGTTGACGGTTGGTGGTGTATCAGTCACTTCAGCCATTTTGCTTTTGGCGGTATCCTCACCATTCTCGGCAGCTGGGGTTTTCTCATCTTGCCGTGAGCGGAGCTCCACCTGTTAAGTAATACATAAGTCATTTCCATTTAGTTGAAGTTCAGCAGTTAGTTGAAGTCTTCCACAGCAAGGGTTAGAGGATGGTTTCTGTTTATCTAATTCGCAAATCATTATGTGTTTGAATGAGCTATAAACCAATATAGAATAGCATTGTGCAATGCAGGTAACCCAAAAGGGCATCTAATCTCGTCTTTTATGTTCCCTCTAAAGCAAAATCTTTAACTTCTTTCTTGGTGAGTTAAGCCCTCCATCATGTCAACAGGTCTTAAATAAGGGCCCATCCAACCAATACACAGGTTGATGCACTCCAAATCAATCAGAATTACTATAATCTCCAGTGTATAAGGCATGTGTTATTCAGATGTGCAGCATTATAAAAAGCTTCCTTGTATAGTATAGTGCTGCTGCCACCTGGTGTTGTGTCTTTAAATATAATGCAGCAATGTAAATTGCTGATAACTCGAAAAGCGAAAAGCCTGTGATTGGCTCCCATGAGTTGTGCAGTAATCCTGTTGCATCAGCAATCCCTCACCCAGGTTATTTGCACCACCAAGCCACTATTCGCATAACTCCCGCCAAAACTGCACTATTCGCACCACATTGCCAAAAAAAGGCAGGAAAGTTGATACAGGGATCAACATCATATACCTTCACCATTGGGGGCAAAAAGCGTCTTCTGGCTGCCAACCAACTGATTCTGTACAATATTGACAATTTCTCAAAATTTATAAAACTTGGTAATGAAATACCTTTTCCTGCAAGACTCCTACATCTCCTCCTTTAATGGCACTACAAATTCATTAAGTAATTCTGCCTCTTATATATAAAATTTTGGCAATCTATAACATTAGGTGCCCCGTCGGGGTTGAGGCAAATTTTGGAACAAGTACAGTACAAGTGGAAACACATGATATTTACCTAGCCTTTAACTCAATTTTGAAATAGGTTACACACTGCCAAAAAACATATAAGGTATGAGAAATTTAGCTCTATACGATGGAACCATGAAAAGGTGCAGCATCATAAGCAATATCCCATTTTTTGAGGATTTTAGAGTTTTTTGCGCGTGTAAGTAGTATAGGAGTAGCATAGACAAATAGACCTTTGTAGCAGGTTAAGTCTATTCTCCTGATTAAATAGACCTGAAACAATTTGGAAGCCACTCTTTGATAAAGCATGGGGAAGTATAGTGAGTGAGTGAGTAATAGATGTTTAACACCATTTCGACAGCTAAGGTCATATTCATGTTGAGAACCTCATTACACAATTTCACAGAGGAATGTGTCAGTGCCCGCACATAATATATGCACCACACACATCCGGGAAGTATAGAAGCCTTATTACCCTTATAAGATAGAAATAGACATGCATTGAGGGCTGAAGCCACTCTATCCAAAAGTATCAAAGCCGAAGCCAACACAGAGTCGGCGGGCCAAGTCGCCCACTAGGCAAGCTTGGGCAAATGATGTGGCTTCATTATAGGGCCCATTATAGACAGGGAGGGAGGTCTGTCAGTAAATAATGAGGAAGAGAAAAGAATCTTGCCCTGCAGGGCTATTAAAAAGGAATCTAATAGAAGCTTAGAAAATTATGGCCCTGCGGGGCAAAATTCCTTTCTATCCCATACAGATAGCCCTGCTATTCTTTTCTATCCTAAAAACTATGCTCTCCCCTATATAAGGCTCCCACTTCAGGTGTCCCTCCCCGACCTGTGTAGGACTAGCGGAGGAATATATGCTCTCAATATAGAGGTCCCACTTCAGGTGTCCCTCCCCGCACATGCCTATACAGGTCAGGGAGGGACACCTGAAGAGGGGACCCCTATATGAGGGAGAGCTTATTTCTCCACTAGACTTCTACAGGTCGGGGAGGGACACCTGAAGTTGGACTCCTATATAGGGGAGAGCATATTCCTCCACTAGACCTATACAGGTCGGGGAGGGACACCTGAAGTAGGATCCCTATATACGACCCTTTCATCAGCTTTGATACAACAGATGGTGGTAGTGGCAGCCATGCTATTTTGCCACTCCTACAGGGGCATGTTTGGGTTGGACTTCAGTACCTGTAATGGGCCCACATGTTTGTAATGGTCTGCCTTATGTTTGGCTCACAATTTTCTTTAAATATTGATAGTGAGTATAGCCACACGATTTCTGTGTGTGCAACTTTGAATTCTAAGACATGGAGCTCTATTGTACATTGCAAATGGGCATTTTGGTGAGGGGTGTCTGTGCACCAATGGTAAGCCTACGGAGCCCTGGGAGTGGATGCTGGACCTGCCCATGTAAGCAACAGGGCTACTGGAGCGCCATCTAGTGTATCAAACTGATAAAACCAATGTATAGGGGAGAGCATATTTTTTAGGATAGAAAAGAATCTTGCCACGCAGGGCTACTTGTATGGGATAGAAAAGAATTTTGCCCCTCAGGGCTATAAATTCTAGGCTTCTATTAGATTCCTTTTTAATAGCCCTGCAGGGCAAGATTCTTTTCTCTTCCTCATTAGTAGCCCTGCAGGGCAAACTTCTATACTTTTTCTCTACTAGACCTATACAGGTCGGGGAGGGACACCTAAAGTGGAACCCATATATAGGGGAGAGCAAATTCCTCCACTAGACCTACACAGGTCGGGGAGGGACACCTGAAGTGGGACCCCTATATAGGGGAGAGCATATTCCTCTACTAAATAAAGGACATTTCTCTGCCATTTAATCAGGGGGACAGTTGTCACTTGCTCCAAAGCCACTATACTACTTACATCAGGATGTCCCCGTAATTCATATCTTAGAGGCCCTCAAACCTATGGAAATTGATGGATATCATCCCTTTTTTTGGCCCATGTGGATGTAGGGCTATATTCCCAGCTACCCAGTCTTTTCTATGAAATCTTATCGCCCTTATTATAGGAGATACAGCTTTTTCTCAACTTTGATCCATTTACTTTTGACACATTCCATCTTTTGATTCCCAATGCTATAACTCCCATAGGGATCTAGACCTACACTCTGCTGACACCTAATAGTATAGAATGCCAAAATTGGCATCTTTTTTTTAAACTTATTCACACCACCAAAATGACTGAAAGTGCGAAGCCCCAGGGTGTCTCCTTATAACTCGTGTTTCGAATTAATGATTCCTGGAATTAACACTAGGTGACACTACTAGACAATTTCTATATTTTTGAGAATCTAGGTGAATTTAAATGACTCAAAAAGATATATTCAAACTATGTGTAGATGATGTTATGATTTATGTTCATTCCCTAACATGCCACAACATTGATGGAATGCTCAAATGGAGAACAAAAACTAATGATACAATGTTAGGGTTATGTTCTACTTTTCTTCACACCTTATTTGTGGCTTTCTAAAAAAAAAATATATGGTCAGCATCTCACACATCCTACATTCATCAACTTTTCTGCACCACCTCTGCCCAAAAGGGCAGGAATGTTGATCCCATTTGCACCTCCTATGGGGTTTAGCATTGCACAGAAAAGTGTCTCCACTTTTTCCCACTGTTAGTAGTGTCTTAAAAACTGCACTTTCACCCTGGCTCTTATAACCCTTTCAGGTTAATAATAAATATGAAAAGAACAACGTGCTATTTTTTTTTTCTTTTTCTTTACAAAGACTTTCTGTAAGGAAAAGTTAAGGATTAAATACACACCTGGCTAACAACAGAGTCTAACACCTCATTCATGAAGCAAGTGACACCTGGGTCAGCGGGCGCTGCACCAATGTGTGCACCATCTCCTGAACTTGCTGTCACACCCTCTGCTGCACTAGTACCTTCTTCTGTCTGTATTAGCAAAAAAGAGTTAAGAATTTGATTAGGAAAAGAAAATCAACATATCATCATATCATTTGAAGAAATATTGAAAGTATATGGAAATGTAACCAAGATACTGAGAATTGTAATTTCAGCATAGCAGTGACTAGGTATAATAAGGCTTATGATTAATCTAAGTTAGCTCTTGATTTTAGGTCAATATGTGAGTAAAATTACCAAATCTGAGTCATGGTACTCTGTGATGCGGACTGTGGAGCGCTGCTGGCTGTTCGCGATAACCTGTGCGTCATCATCCAGCCCTGATATGGTAGATATCGGGTGTTGTTGGCGTACAGCTGGGTCGGTGATATTGTCGACGCGCTGTCGTTCATATTGCTGATACATCTGGGACATGTGGATCTTGAAGTCCTCGTACGACACCTAAACATAGTCCACATACTTATTTACAATCAGTTAAAAACGCTTTTTTTTTTCTTTAAATATTAATAAAATGCCCCTTAATTAACTAAATCCTGGATTTTTTTGAAAGGAAAAACAATAAAAGACTATACCTTAGAGTGTAGAATAGCGAGTGTGTCGATCCACACTCTCCAGCCGCCGTACTCATACTTCATGGCGTGGTGGAGCAGCATTCTGAAGAGCGACATGACCATGTCGGTAATTTTCTTCTCCTCCTCATTCTGTGGGTAGATGTAAGCCATAGAGAAGAGCCAGTCTTGCCAAACGGACATCTGCAGAACCGTCCTGTAAAAGATAAAGTTAAATCAGGGTATTGGTATCATACTTTTTTTCATCATTTTAACTATATCAATGTTACACAAGATCTTGTTATACTTTGCTAAGTTTCATGTCATTTATTGATTTCTTTTAACCTACAAACAACCTAGAACCTCTTCCATGTTGGTGGTTGCATTGCAAATAATTGATGGATATCTGAGAAATACTGTTGAGACTGAACTGTGAAGAATTAAGTGCAAAGCTTCAATGGCAAGCTAGCTAGAGAAATTATCAACCAATCAGATCATTCTATCCATAGATTGCAGAATTCCTAGGTGATAGCACCCATCCACATAACTTTTCTAGTGATATACAGATAACTTGCTGGGGACCAGCTCAGTTAATGGCTGCACCAGTCCGGCCTTCCACAACATTGAAATAGAACAGCGACACACTGTGCAATGACTTACCTTCTGTTGTCACGGTTATTGTTGCAGAGGATGGTGAGATCCGACAGGAACAGCTTCTTCACCTCCAGCAGGGCCAACGTCTGCTTCGACTGTCGGATCAGCATAGCCACCACCTTCAGGATCACTGTAAACACAGGCAGATATAATTTAAGACACACATCTAATGTACTCAACTAAAAGAATTTTACAAAAGCATCTCATTTATAAATAATACTGGGCAGGAAAATATCAATTCTCCATAAATAACTTGAACTCATGGAAATATAGATGTTATAATTCCTCAGTTACTGGTGTTCTTATTTGTGCATAGTTTGAATTATTTGTGTTTATAGGAAGTGACAAATATGGCACTTCATATTTTGGGTCTGGTTCAATTACTATTAGATTTTCTACTATCTAATTTTCCACCATTGAATTCACAGAATACAGTGGTTATATGTTGTGTCATTATAATGGAAAAACAAAATAGACAATACATACAAGGGTTCTCCAATCGGTAGGTAGAGTCTGGCTCTGTGTGCTTGTCATCTGACACTTCATGAGTCATTCGCTCAGTCAGTATCTGAATTTAAGCAACAGTTCTGTAACATCTTTGGCTACATTTTCTGTGTTTGAATAACTGTCAAATTAACAGCAGAAGCATATACTGTTTTGCAACCAATGTGAATATTATTCTACTGTGTGACTACTATTCTTACTTTTTTAAATAAAGCCATTCTGTACTTGGTATTAATATCCTAAATCGTACAGGAATAGTGTCGCCTACTTTAATCTAACTTATTATGACTCCTTACCTCAAACAGCACATTGTAGGAGGCCATTGAGAGTTGATCACAGTTTAGCATGAGTCGCTCCACGAGCAGCGAGAAGAGGTTGTGAGGGGTCATTGCATCGTGTTTCCGTCTGTAGGACAAGGTCAGATCAAGGTCATGTAAAGCTTCTTACATGCAAAGTTTATTTAGATTATTTATATCTTCTCCCATATAAAGTTGTCTTACAACTTAGCTAGCACACAGGAATTGGTTAAAATACTGATTTTTGCAATTAGTAATGACTGACTATTTTTCTAATGAATTATTTTATTAGGGGCCATCAATTGTTAGTGACAACACCCATGGTGGAAATAATATACATACGATATATATTGGAGCTGGACTTTAAACATTTGAACAAATAACCAAAAAAAAAGGCCAACATTTGGTAACTAGTGAAATCGACAAATGGCTGTGTACATGTTGGTTAATTGGCCTGTAGATTGACTTCCGGTACGGTCACTCTGATCAAATTATTGTAATCAAGAGGCTCCCAATCTAGTTTGAAGATTCGTTTATTTACAACACACTCAGTATTTAAAGGTAGTAGACACGATCTACTCAAGTGGCACCTGGTGGCAAAAAAAAGAAACTTTCAAATTTGACAATGTTTGCTCATATTCCTTTCTCATATGATATAACCCATCTTAATCAACACTATAGGTGTGATCTTTTGGCATTCTACCTATTCTTATCACTGGATTTCCCATACTCATAGACTCGTACACTAAAGCAATTAGTAATATTTTTAGTTTATTCATAAAATTTTCATTTTGCCTGTGACCCCTTAGTTTTTGGTTCCAAAATGTTTCTAATGATCTTAGGTGTGAATACACGAAGTTTAGTTAAGAAATTGTTAGGATATTTTTGTCTATGGAATTAAATGTAGGACAATACAAATTCTCATAGACGGCCATAGTTAAGACTACCAAACTTCAATGCCCCCCAGTGGTAAAATGGACACCGTGACTTATGGTTTATATGCTTTCTTTCTGTTACCTAAGCATCAAACTAACATCCCTGAAAGTGGCAAAGAGAAATCATAGGTCAATATTGAACCAGCTGGATTGTATCTACTACCTTTAATCTAGAACAACTTAACCTATATAGGAAGAGTAAAATGATCAAGATTCAAATATTCTTTTGTCAATGTTCTTCTCTGTCGATTTCTATCAATCATCTAACAAAGTTTTGTGATTCTCTTGATTGGTAAGTGATCAGAGAGACTAGCAATACAGTAATCTTTGGCCTTAACCAAACCATGTGGGGGTTAGTTTTGTGCAGTTGGCCTTGTTGGTATCTTACTGATAGGCTAATTGCCAAGCAATTTGCAGTATTTACATTGGAACAGTTCAAATCAAACTGAACATGTGAAAAACCCAACGTATGACAAAGGTATTGAAGATAGATGACGGTCCCACTCGTGAACGCCTGGACACCAATGATCAATGTGCCATGCGTGCCGATAAACACTCTATAGTGTGGGTATGTATTGAACGATCGGAAGCAGAAGGAACACAATGGGGTGCTTCACCACTAAAAGCCAACTGTAATCAGAAATGTTAGTCTAGAGCAAATAAAAAGTCATCTGGGATTTCTCTTTTCAAACTGTGATTGAAATTAAAACTTCATTACATACTTCTCGTCACTGGTAGTTTGAAAAAGAGAACAGATTGTAAAGTACCAGAATTTCCTTTTCTACCCACAATAAAATAAGGAAGAATTTCACATCTACAGAAATGAAAATAAAGGAATTCACATTCCGAACAAATATCTAATGTTTTAAATTGGACTGCAAGCCAAATTCTATTTGTTTCATTTGTTGGAAGTCCAACTGAGTTCACAGCCAGCCTCAGCTCAGGTGTCATGCAAAATTGTCTAATCAAAAGGAAATTTATAAGGAAAATAGTCTGAATTAAACTGTTCAAAATGATGAGACCTCATGTAGTAATTTCATGTTATAATACTGACTCATATGTAATCATGTTAACCTCAAACAGCTTATTGTTATCAGACTTATATATCAGAATAGATTACCAATTAGATTTTACCAAACTGCCTTAAATTCCCATCATCATTACTGGCAAAAGAATACAACCTTGAGGCTTGTAATTTATAATTGAATCCATGATAAAAAAAAAAGAAAACAGTTTAATTGACACCTGAACTGAGGCGGGCAGCCATAAACCTTAAAGGCTACATACTTGTGGGTGCTTCGCATAAGGAAGAAGCCCAGCAACTTGAGCGCTTCGATGCGGATCCTCTCATTGGCGGAGGCCATCAACTTGTAAACGGTTCTGTGACAACAAGACACAAAACACATATCTTACAAACAGCACACAGCCTTACCAACACAAACACACCAGTGCCATCTGCTGTACAACAGGTGCAGCTACATTTATAATAAAAACTAGACGGCTCACAACAAAATGTAAGCAATCTTAGGTTTTACTTATTAAGAAGTTACATGGAGATCTTAAATCAGATTTTAGTATATAACAATAGAATTAAAAGACACTTACAGCAAAGTATATAAATTTCATATCTTTAAGATAAAAATCTTTTTTCCCTTTTCACTCTAAATTCATTGCTGGTTGTTTCAGAATAAAATAAGATATCATAATTTCTTCTAGTCACTATTTATCCTCTCCTTCCTTCCAATTAACATTCATGAAGGATTGGATCTTGCAGATTTCTTACTGTATTGTCCATGCATTCTCTCTCTATATTTCTTAATATTACACGATTTCACAGGAGAGTATTTACTTAAAAATCTATATGTATGGCTGATACCAATCGCTGCATCTCTACTTTATCAAATGTGCCTTAGGCAGAAAGCTGGCTTAGTATAGATAGTGTGTAGAATGAAACTGCCAAAAAAGTTGATACAATAGCATACTGAACTGGCTGACCACATACACCTTACCTGTAGATGCTGACAATAAAAACATATCTTCTTACATTAATAGAAGTCAGAAAATACTCTAATTCTCAAAAAGAGCTAGGTCGTGAAATATTAATGTATGGTATTGCTATACGTTATGAAGCAGAATATCTTCATTCAATTCACCATCTAGAATTTCTGACAATAAGATGGTAGAGGACATGGAGCAGTTTCATTTCTAAAAGTGGCTTCGTCTCTCAGTGACCCAAATGGGAAAATTCCCGATTTTCCCTACTTAGTTCGTACAGTTCATACACAGAAAATAGTTCCGACCGATTTCTCTACTAAAAGGTCTTATCCCCAAATGCTACAGGTGATCTAGGGGAAACCTCCAAACTTTATTAATAATTTCCCATACTGCTACTTCAGTATATTGTTGGCATATATATCCTAATGACAATTACCTCGTGGTACGACATTAAGACTCACCTGACGCCGTGCTTGCGGTCAAATGCGGGCACCATGGAGGACGGGTGTTCTGACATAAGCTGTCCTAACAGTTTCAGCACGTCCATTAGGTTGTCATCCTGCAGGTGTTCACATTAGTTATACATGTATGTTATCGGTTACTGCCATGCAAGGCTGACTGTATAACTGACGAATTATGTCAAGCAACATTTACCAATTTTTAAGGAAATTAGGAACTCCAAGACAAAATGTACGACTTCCAAAATGAGTTGGAGGAGTGGCCTTCACGACAAAAGTACTTTGATATATACATGTAAAGGACTAGCGGGGTGATGCACGAAAGCTGTATTTCGCTTTCAGTTCAAGCTACCCGTCCGTATATATTGTCTTAAACATAAATCATTGAAATGTTGACCTACAGTGACGACAGCTTACAACATCTCTATATATGAGATACATGGACATGCTTGCAGAGGAACCCCAATTATTCTGATCTAAAAATGTGGTATTGGACGTCTCACTTGAACGTGAACATCCACAACCAAACCCAGGAGGTGGAACTTGAATATAGACCTCACCTCGTGTACAGTGGTCAGGTAGTTGAGGACTGACTGTAGTTCGTCTTCATGGATGCCCTGCCCCTTCAGAATCAGCTGGTGTACGTAGTGTAACATGTGGCCGCGAAGATCCAACACTTGTTCCTGAGTGGGCCGAGGCCCGTCTGATAACACAGATAAGATATACACATTAACATACTGCATTTAGACTGTAGTGGATCAAGGTAGAGGGAACCTTTTGCCTTGGTAATCCTATCTATTCTTGATGTATTTTAATGTCGATCTTCTTATGAACCATCAGTAAAAACAAGGCTATCATGACAAGATAGGCCATAAAAGAAAGGGTATTCTGCATTAATTGCTTATTCCAACTTATTTTCAATGAACCAGGCGTTTCATGGTATATGGCATCATATGCAGTTAAAATTGATAATGGGAAAAAACCAATCAAGCCAACTCATTTTAAGACAAAACCTAATTCATCACATCAACCCTATCAATAACTGATTCTGCCACCACTTGTCAGTACTGACCTACGCCCTTGGGTACGATGCCGCTCCTGTCCTTAGGGTTGACGACCCAGTAGTAGTACTTGAGTGTGTGCATGGTCTGGAGGACTGAGCTTACCCTCCTGATGTTGGTGAAGATCTGGGCATCACCGATAAAGTCTGTGGCCAGGTAGTTGTACAACTTGGTCTGTACCTGTGTGGTGGGAATTAAATAGGATTAATAAAAATTGTATTTTAAAAGAATTTAGTGTTCTTCCTTTTTTATGTAATCAATAAAGATTTTTTTCCCCAATAAACATGTATGGGAACAATTTAGAGCAGTCTTTACGAATAGATCTCTATGCAGCTATTACTGTAATGTAATTCTTTCATTGAACCTTTCATTTATCAAAAAAAAAAATTGAAACAGAAGAAATCTTTATAAGATGCACCATGAGTTGATGGCAGAAATATAGGGCGCACTTGGGACCAAACTTTGGTTACTTTACTACTGTTTTATAGATTAAAATCCCCTCCTATAAGGCGCACTCCAACTTTTCCTGACCCTATAAGGCACAGTAGGGACACATCCTCGCGGATAAGTCATGATTTATAATGATACGCAAGATATTAAAGCGTATAATTGGTATCAAAGTATAGCTACCTCTACGGGTGTGTATATCCAGAGGGCTGGGTTGAAGAGGATGTGGTCAAAGAGGTGTTTGAGTAGAGGCCCACCGTTAGGTAGGTTCACTAGGTAGGCTGTCAGTTTGAGGAAACATTGTAATACCTCC
The DNA here is from genome assembly GCA_949317995.1 of Acholoe squamosa. Taxonomy (NCBI): domain Eukaryota; kingdom Metazoa; phylum Annelida; class Polychaeta; order Phyllodocida; family Polynoidae; genus Acholoe; species Acholoe squamosa. The sequence goes on from OX439042.1 coordinate 16,806,932, forward strand.
TCTGTAACGTGCTCCCGGGACGACTGCAAGACAAAGACAAAAAAAGGCATTATTAGCAGCCAGAGGAGAAAGTTAGAAATTACAGATCTGATTCAACATTTTGAAGGGACGGTCGGGAATATATACTGTCAGTATGGGAATCATTCATGTTGGAACACTTTTTTTCTTTAAATACAGAAACGACCTTTAGTTTAGTAAATTATGTTCTTAAAGTATACCTTGCCTTTAACGTTACATAAGACTTGTTTAGATACCTCGACATGCTACATGCTCTGTGGTTGAATTTTCCACCTTTCATGTCTTGTCTTATGCATGACCTAATGTATTATAAAGCACAGGGATGAAAGTAAGTGGCTGAGCACAAAAGAAAAAATCCTGAAATGGTCAGCAATTAAAGTTTTATGTCGTATTGCATTGTATATATCTTTGGAACATAAAAATCTTTGTACTCAGGGGAAAACGCTGTAAACGCCATGCCTAAACGCACTGACATTGTATATATCATATTTTGTCTACATTAAGACTGACCTTCTCCAGTAGGTAGCTGATGACCAGGAAACCCTTGTTCTGGATGAGTTGCTGCTGGATGGTCACTGACGACTCCAGTAAATCACAGATGAGCGCCATCAATGTAGAACTGTATCAAACATGGGGAAATGGGTGATAAATTCATGTCTCAAAGTAGATTAAAAATTGAATCCTTGTCTGGCCCATTATAAATTGAATTCTTGTCTCAAAGTTCATCAAATATTGAATAGGAAACTTAATGCCCAGAATTCTACTATTACACCTACATTTTCACACCACATGTAAGATTTACACATTCATCAGCACTGTTACACCAGAAATGATTGTACTTGACACAATATTTTTGTTGTTGGATATCTGTCTGTCCTTTTCTGGCTTAAAGATGTGACAGCATATATTTCATTGACTATAATCACCTATTGTAGTCAGTAAGTAACTAAACTCACCAGATGGTATAGTCGACCTTCTCCCCTTGGCCGCCCTCTGGTTCTTGTACATAGTCTAATTGGCCAAACAATGGGAATAATACCTGGAAATACAATTGCATTAATTGCTATATCAAATCTACAAACACCGTTTTAATTCTCTAACCTCTGTGAACTAGAGATTTTATGTTGATTAATATAAAAAAAACTTTTTCAAACAAACCTTTTTCATTCACAGAGGGAAACATTAAATACAAACGTTTATAGAATGGGTCGCATGAAGAAAAACAGTGCCAACTATAGAAGTTTGATCAATACTACATGTGACAGAATTACCTGAACATCCTAAAAGTAACAATGATAGAAAGCCATAAGTTTAACTGCTCTACATTCAAACGAATTAAGTAAATGCCCTGCAGGAAATAGTTATTAGAAGAGGTGAGTGAGTGAGTAATAGATGTTTAACGCCATTTCGACAGCTAAGGTCATATTCATGGCGAGAACCTCATCACACAATTTACAGGGGAATGTGTCAGTGCCCACGCATATGTGCACCACACACATCCCGAGGGGATAGGAAAGAGGAGAAATAGACCCTTTTAAGTGGGCTAGGGAAGCCCTATTAGAAGAGGTGAATATTTGGTTCAAAATATCATTGTTGACATTACAGATAAAGTTGACGTTAAATTAACATACCTGTATACCACCTATGGAATGTAGTGTACTGTGTATGGAATGAGTTACTACTGCTTTCACGTCCTGTGAAAAGGGGAGAGAGAAAATATGAGTAAACGAACATTCAGGAGATTATTCTTTACACAATGATTCTCTCTGAACACTAGAGTGAAACTGATCTATCACGTGATCATGGCATTGAAGGACGGTATACTTTAGAAGTGGTGGTAATGTTCCCATCATGTTGGACATGACATAAATATCACTTGTTTCTTTTTTAAATTTCCTATTTATTCATTTACACTTATTTATCTACTTATTTAATTTTACATTTTTTCTTTACAACATTTTCTACACCCCCTGCTAATATACAAGTACATGACTGACCTGGAGCATGAGTGCGTGCGGCGTGTGTACAAAGTAGGAGGGGTTACCCTTGGGGGAGGACTCTAGACACAACTGTCCGTCACACGCTACTGGTGTGTACATGAGCATGATGGTGTTAGTCAGCCGTCCGTCATACAGCGTCTGAAACACAAGGTTATTACAAGGTCAATATACAGCTTATTTAAGGTCACCTCTATCACAACCCATCATTTTTAAATTGACTACATGGTATCTCTGCAGGGATGAAAGTCACATAGCACGAAAATCCCTGAAATGGTCCAATATTCGCCCCAAAAACCTGGGTTTCTATATGAATGTATAGGGCCCTGGAACTTCAAAATCCCTGAAATCAGGGAATTCCCTGAAGACTTTCATCCCTGTCTCTGGTTGCTTGGTTCAATACACGGATGATATCGACAAAGATCACTAACAAAGTCTAAGGATATGATACAAATGTGTTTGTGGAACACCTAGCGAAGGCCACAAGGAGGATGTTTGGAGACTTGGTTCTATCTTTAATAGTCTTAAGCTGGTGATCTTCCTCGATTGTTCCCAATCATCCCAGTTTCGAACACCAGAAATGATCGGATCTGGTGGAACAAAATGTATATCTGAAGCACTTTTCATTACTTTCCTCAGACTTAACCACGTTTTTATATCATTGGGGGAGCACTTCAAGACTTAAAACTTACCTTTTTGTTTACCTCACTCATCAAAATGTTGCTTTCATTTTCAAAACGGAACTGACTCTGGAAACGAGAGCCACACGTCACACATAGAAACACACTTAGAGGCAGAGTGGTTACGTTATTGGAAAATGTTATCAACTTAATAGTGTCAGCAAAAGTTTTGAATCCGTTAAGTTGAAAGATGTGTCAATCTAAAACTCTATATTGAATAATATCTAAAGAGAGTAACCCTGCCTATTTGATGGGGTAGATTCCCATGTTTACTTTCACATTGTTAAGGTTAGCAAAAGTACACAGAAATGTTGTTACACTGCTTAAAACTGGCATTTCCAAAGGTGATATTAAAGTTGAATTCCTCTTAATATTTACAGATGGGTATAATATTAAGGTGTGAGAGCCTGGAGGTTAACCTTATAGAAGAACACTTGAGTAATACATTGCAGGGCTCATTATCCCTATAATGCCCCCTGATGCACTAATGCATCATGCTCATTGGTCGTCATGATGCATGAATGCAGCCCTGGCGACTAACTCCCCAGGACCATATTCACGCATCATGCCGACCGTATGGGATTGGTGTACTCCCCGGAGGGGGTCGGCATGATGCATCAATGAAGTGCTAGAAATTATTCTCAACAGCACTTTATCGGTGCATCATGACGACCCATGGGCATGATTCACTTCTGCATTAGCGGCCCTTAAAGGGTTAACTACTAGTAGACTGTACCTTACCTTGTATCCAGGTCCTAGTTGGTAGATGGCTGACACCTGTTGTGGTGTGAGTGCCTCAGTGAAGACATACACAGAGGACATCTGTCCACAGAACATGGTGTCCTCATCCATGTCTGGTGTGGCACCCAGGTAACACTTGTCAAACGGCTGTAGGTGGTAGAACACGGTATAGGCATGTATGAACGGACATGGAACAGGTACATATGCATATAATGAGTAAGAACCTAAACTCCGTTTTTAGATTCATGATATAAACCGTGACTCAGCTTCAAGTAGTATCTTTCCAAAATGCACAAAAAATAATCCCAGCAGATTCAATTTTTACCATCTAAATTGATTTATCAATTACAGGCAAATATAAATAGATACACTTGGAAAAAGTCATACTCTTCATCAATTTACAGAAAGAGTCATTTCAATTTTAACAACACTAATATCATTCCTCACGTGGGGAAATTTGGATGGGAACTTACATCGCTTGTGTTAACGAACCAAGACATTTCTGTCGTTGACTGTAGTTGCCCATCTACGTAACATTTGAGTTCACTTCGACTCCACCGGTTGTAGATGTGTGCTATCGTTACCATGTACCACTGAAAGATACCAAACCACTCCTTAACAATATCTACACCATGGACATACAGGGTTACAGAAAACTGTTTCTCTTTTCATTTCCTTTATTTTGATTAGGAGAGTCTGGGAGTGATTGGCCACGGAAACTTCATTGTATGAGGAGATAAAGGGGATAACGAATTATTGATGTCCGAAAAAGATAAATAGTCCTAGATGGTTTGATATCGAAAAGTTAGGTAACTGAAATGCAAGCATCCTTCATTTTTCAGAACCATTATCTTCTTAATGTTCCATTTTTCTTGGTAAAGATAGTAAATCCAACCACTGTAATATTATCCATACCACTTGAATTCTCAAGTTATGTTTCCTTCACACGATGCAATAATTCTTACCAATTGCATTTTCCATGATTGGCCTTATATTTTATGTTATACATACTAAATATACATTCCAAAGCTAATAGAGTAACATACTTTTTAATAATCATACATATAGAAATGAGAGATAATAGCATAAGCAGTGCAACTGTAAACCATAATATTTCAGGCAAACAAAAAAAGTGAAAAAAATAATGGAAAATACAGCTACACGTATAAATGATCTAGCCCAAAAGGGGACAGGATATATCAGTTTAATTCTCTGTCTAATATCATTACACATAATAATTTCTGAAAAGAATATATATAGTTTATACTATAAAGGCCCGGATCAATGATTCTCTTAGAAATCATATTAATCACTCTCAATGTTAATTTGCAAAACACATCAAACTTTCTGTTTTAATGAAGCACAAGATGCTAATGGAAGATGCTCCTTTAGCATGGTTTACATTGCACACCTATATAGAGAGACTAAAAGTTTACATTGTTTGACAAATATACAAATTTTATTACCAGAGCCGAAGGCATGATGCAAGTCTTACACTGTCCCTTTCTTTGTATTAATCCAATGGGTCAAACTGGGCCTTAATGAAGCAGGTATAATTGTAATAGTGTGTTCTAGAAATACAAGGGCAACTAATGAAACAAAAATCAAGTACATGTATAGATGGGTGAAAAGTATATGATTTAACATGATTTTGCTATGTGTTGTATACTACATGTTATGTATCTATTAGTTGTGAAGGTAGGCACTTGGCTATCCAGTGATGGTCCCGTATTTGAAAGACTTAAGGCTAAACTTCTGTGCATATAATATATAAGCGTATGTGAGATGTGTGGCTTTCAAACCTGTGAAGCTGTCACTAAAAAGTGTATTCAAATGTAGCTAAAGGGTATTGTGTTTGTACTAACTTAAACTGGGAATTGCAATTCGAACTAATAATTCACATATTTTGAAACAATACATCCTAGAAAAATTCAAAACTGTTCAACTGAAGCCAAATCAATCAAAGCACTGAACGCTATTTAATTCAATAACGATCAATTGAAGCAATTTCAATTAAGATATCCTCCAAGCCGTGCTGGGCGTATGATACAGAAGCTGTGTGCTTGGGTGGTCACTAATAAACCAATCAATGTGTAATTATTGCCTGGCCAGAAATCAATCAATCAATCAATCAATAGATGTTCAATATATCAGTTTCCCAGATAATGGGCGACTAATGAACAGGCATACAAGAGTCACTATAGGAGGATGAGATAGATGATGATCACACTGACCGATTATCTCAAAAAGACTCACAAGACGAGAAGAGATAAGAAAGATTATGATTTATGGCTACCAAGTAGGGCTGGGAGAAGGGGTTGGATAGAGGATCGGATACACTCCAGATACATGTTGTAAGACAAGGCGATATAGCTAGCAACTTGCAAGGAAACGCCCTTTCTTGTTTATTTGCGTCTTGTTATTGTGTCTCAGACATTCTATTTTCTCTTCTTTTCTTTCATAGAATAAAAATTGTCTGAAACTCAGTAAAACCTCGATTTCCGACATGTGTAATGGAAGTAACAGAATCTAAAGAGAAGGATGGATTTCTCAGGCATAGGGTAAACGGGTACATTTCTTATATAGAGGGTATAGAATTAAGGATTAATTTCTCAAGTTGTCTCAGGACAGTGTGGAGACTTACGCCGGCCTTCTGCCATTGGTTGACCTCTTTGCCCTCCGGACATACCTTGCGCGGCTCGAAGTCATACTTTATACAGTGCTGGAATCCTTTGCCCTTGACCTTCATGGAGGTCACTACGAGTGCGTTGCCAAGAAAGTGACCTGAGTAGCCAATGCCTTTACTGGTGCGGAAGCTGCAAATGAATAAAACATGATAGAATTGTTGGAAAATACCATGTTAAATCTTGCATTGAAAACATGGTAACTTTTACATAGAAAACATCAGCTTATCATCATAGCAGCTATTAGGATACAATACATTATAATATATAGACTCCTTTGGTTAAAGTTTGAGTGGGAAATGTTGGAAAAGTGTGTTGAGTTGCTCATCATGACTAGCAGCAGTAGTTGAGTTGTTGCACACAAGGTGGCAGCACTGACCAGTAGAGGTAGGGCTTCTCCCGCTCTATCGTGACACCAGTGACGGGATCTAGACGGAACCAGCCGTGAAACGTCCAGCCATTCTGGTAGGGCCATTTAGCGATCGGTGGTAGTGCAATCCCCTGAAATAACAACATATCAAACAGTTAGTTTTTGTTGCATTTTAAACATTATTATGTGACAATTCATAACTTTGAGGCAGGCATGTTCATTGTAATTGCGTTGCTTGATATAATCTGTAGCCCATTAAGTAGGGAGGAAGAGGGAAGATCGATAATTTGTATGATGAATTAATACATATATGTGACCCACACTGGGAAAGGGGACCTTATTCCCCCTCAAATAAGGTCCCTTTTCGCAGATCTTGTCACATATACCCCATCCATATTTGTAGATGCTTCACATTGCAAACCATACAATCTTCACATTATGGACAGTGGACTAAGATACCATTTACAAATCTATAATAGCCTCTCCAGTCTATCGTTCAGCTCTAACATTACGCTCATCACTCGGTTACATATCACTCCCTTCACTTAAAAAGAGGAAATCTCGTCCCATTGGGTTCCCAGAGACAGAAAAATTCCATCATTCCGCCCAACAACTACTCTGAGGGCTACAGATATAACCAGCCTACTTTGGGACGTAAATAGGCCAAGACCAGGGAAGCAATTGAAGTGAGGGGAATTTGGACTTCAATTATCAGCGAGCCTCATTAAATGGCGGTTCTACCATAACTCAGTGGGCGCAATTTTGCAAGAAAATGCACAAAACCTAGAAAACTTCTACATCAATTACCTACCGTTCAAAATATTAATGGTGGTGTGGTTATGATTTGGTCTGGTGTTTTAATGGATTATAAATATTCTTTTACAAATTTGATGCATCAATGTGGTGCTGGCGTGTAACTCGCCAATGGTGAATCCTTACAGAGTGGATGAACTCATAAGGGTTGGCATGATGCACTAATGCAGTGCTGGTGAGTGGACTCGGAGGCACTAAGAACTATGCTGCATCACGTCCACAAAGGAGCATGGATCTGTAGACGCCATGCAGTCCTTAAGGAGCCTGGATCTGTAGACGCCATGCAGTCCTTAAGGAGCATGGATCTGTAGACGCCATGCAGTCCCTAAGGGGCATGGATCTGTAGACGCCATGCAGTCCTTAAGGGGCATGGATCTGTAGACGCCATGCAGTCCCAAAGGGGCATGGATCTGTAGACGCCATGCAGTCCCTAAGGGGCATGGATCTGTAGACGCCATGCAGTCCTTAAGGGGCATAGATCTGTAGACGCCATGCAGTCCTTAAGGGGCATGGATCTGTAGACGCCATGCAGTCCCTAAGGGGCATGGATCTGTAGACGCCATGCAGTCCTTAAGGGGCATGGATCTGAAGACGTCATGCAGTCCTTAAGGAGCATGGATCTGTAGATGCCATGCAGTCCCTAAGGGGCATGGATCTGTAGACGTCATGCAGTCCTTAAGGGGCATGGATCTGTAGACGTCATGCAGTCCTTAAGGAGCATGGATCTGTAGACGTCATGCAGTCCTTAAGGAGCATGGATCTGTAGACGCCATGCAGTCCTTAAGGAGCATGGATCTGTAGACGCCATGCAGTCCCTAAGGGGCATGGATCTGTAGACGCCATGCAGTCCCTAAGGGGCATGAATCTGTAGACGCCATGCAGTCCTTAAGGGGCATGGATATGTAGACGTCATGCAGTCCTTAAGGGGTTAAAGATTATAATGCTGACAATGCTCCCCTCCCCTGTGCCTCATCTCACCAATAATTGGTGTCTCCCTGAAACTCGGCTCTTGACAGCAATCTCATAGAGATACAAGGAATCCCTAGAACTTATGACTTTCTGGATTCTTCCTAATGTCTAGAAGCCACACATCAGTCTGTCTAGTCTCGTCCTAAATCTTTCATTTTATTTGATTACAGACATGTGAGAATACCAAGGATGAAGAGATTGCAGAAAGGTCGGTCACATTCACTGTGAATACAGCATGGTTAAAGGAAATAGGAATTATTTGAAAATATAAAGTGTTAAAATGTTGGAGATGATGGGTCAAAGATATAAAAAAAGCAAAAATGATGCTATATATTTTCTATAAAAAATGTAGAAATATCAGATTCTCAAATCCATATTATGTAGCAGTCTGGAGTACCATGGCATTGTGATTTCGGATCTCATGAAAAGGAAACCTTCACATATCCATCATTCATATATGCCCTACGTGTACATATGGTCCACACGTGATGAGTCAAGTCATAGTCCTAAAACATCTATCAATCATCTAAAGCACTGTCAGTCAGTGGTACCTTAGCATCATTGGGAGATGCCTAGGCTATGCCTGGAGTTATTCCTTAGACTCATATACATATAGATCTGACAGATATGATAGCACCAACTCCAAGATATAGCGTCCACAGAGGTATCTTTAACAGGATATCTCACAGTGTACACTATCTCATTTCTAGTATCTAGCATAGGAGACTGGTAGAAAGTCAAGTCATAAAGTGTCCTAGCCTCCCCCCCCCAACCACCACAAAGTCACCCAGTCGACTCCCCCCAGGGTGGGGTGTATTAGTGATGAGCTGCTCGTGCTCACAGAGCGCCGTGAGCTGCTCATGAACTGCTCACCAGTTATAATGAGTCCCAGATTGGCAGAACTCCTGCTACAGCCCCCCAGCATTGTATTCATTATGTGGTCTTAGCCATCAGTCATAACTAGTGTCCTACAGCTGGTATCCTAAAGGCGGATAGGCTGTGGTATCTATACAGATGCTGCTACTATCAGCAATAGCAATCTCTGTAGGCATAGCTCACCCAGTATAGAGGTATATGCTCTTATCGCCTGGTTATCTATTTACATGCAGGGATAGAAGTAACTGAGAGCACGACCACTGAAATGCTCCATTTGAAAGAATTCCCTAAAAACACAGGATTTGCATAGGAATGTACAAAACTTTGGAACTAGAAAATCCCTGAAACCATGGCTTCCATTCTTTTAGTTGGTTCATTTTTTAGTGTTTAGAATATTGAATTCATTTTATAGAGAAGCTGAAAAACCTCAGGAACCTCTGCAACACAAATGTGGGTAAATAGATATAGAACTACCAGCCCCACTTTCGCCACCACTGGCTACATTCACCATACCACACAGACCTCCCTATGCAGTTATCACCTCCGATAGCCTGCTGATCACCATCATTGAACCTTTAAAGACGACACGACTTGTCAACATCTATAGGTGCAGTTGTGTAAGGTAATTTACTGGTACTGTATTGGTGTCTTGATATATCAGGGATGTACGTCAGGCATGGGCAAAAATCAGGAAGCCATACACTTTCTTGATATAAAACCCTTTCAGACTCAGGCTTTCTTTTTTCCAAACAGCCCTCCTTACCACTCATATCAGGAAAATACATATCATTCAAAATTTTCAGAAATCAGGAAATCCTGATAAAACCTGAAGACTTACATCCCTGATATATGAGCCCTTTGCAATTGTAACAACAAGTACATGGATATAGCTCTGTAGACCAAATTGTAAGTGCTGCATTCATGCCACCAAAAGAATACAGAGCATTAGACCCCTGTATGGCGCTTAAAGGGGCAAAGATTCCCATCTCACAACATCCACCACCAATGGCATACAATGGCTGCTAATGACAAAAGGCCCTTTCCAGTCCAACCCATGTCATCTGATCTTCCTGCAACCCAGCTCAAAACCAAATAATCCATAGCAATGATGCAAAGCTATCCCCTACTGATTATACAATCAGGCCCTGAACACGTCCTCTGTCATTGCCCCCCACCCCCCCCCCCCAAAAAAAAAAAAGCCTGTCTCCGGTTCTCCTCATGCTCATCAGCCTACAAGGTAATTAGGGCAGAGAGGAGGAGTTTTTTCTCTCTATTTTATATTCATTCCCCTGCTTAATTACAGTTCAGTCTGTTTTTATTTGGCTCTGCCCCAGTTGACAGGTCTCATTAAATATGAATATATCTGTGAGTTGTTGGTGGCTCCTCCATCTCACGCAGAAGCCGATCGGTCTCCGATATCACATTCATCACTCATTAATTACATATTGTCCTTAATTATCTTGGAATTTTTTTACTTAATGAGGAAGCAACTGATCTGCACTTCAAACCTGCTTTCCCCACATAACACCCTTTACTACGTGAGCTGAGGACTTGTGACCAGCTCTTCTAGTTATCATGTCAGATCTAGGATGTATGAACATCATCCTTCCTAAACTCAGGGATGTAAGTCAGGAATGGGCAAAAATCAGGAAGCCATATATTTACTTGATATAAAAGCTTTCTCTTCTTCCAAACAACCCTCGTTACCACTTGTATAAGGAAAATAAATATCAGTCAAAAATTTCAGAAATCAGGAAATCCTGATAAAACCTGAAGACTTACATCCCTGTAAACTGTTATTGGCGGGAGGGGGGGGTGGGGTGAGTTGAGATAGCCTGTCAATACTTTCTGTCAATGTTATTAACAATAGGCCATGACAAGCATCCAAAATCTTAAAGGTCAAGGCATGATTTTCTTTTTTTTTTGTTATAGATTACCTTGGCTAACGAAGTCTATCTTGAGCCATTGGAATCAATATAATCAATAGGGGGAATCCCCAAAGCAAAAGTAGTAAACTCCAAGCATAGCACTCAACTCTATAATTTATGGCACGTATATCTTCCACATTGTCTTGAATCTAGAGCTTGACCAAAGCACTTCCTTGAACTCTATAATTACATGAACTCATTGTCTACGGTCCACCTGGCACCATCTACATCAACTACCTTTAGCAACACAAGTATCTACAAGCCTTCAACAAACCCCCTTCTACAGGAACAAATCGGATTACTCAGACTGCCACTTATGGACAAAGGGGGCCTGAGGCAGGACACCTTACAGAATACTGGCTAGATACTGAAGTAGACAGACAGGTAGTAAAGTCTGGTCGCCGGTGAAGGTTTAGGTAAATACTAGTTTTCTTATTCGATTCACTTGTTTAGAGGGCAGTTTAGAATAACATGTGATAATTTGTTGAGCATTAAATAGGAAATGCAGGAGTGATAAGGTCTATTGATAATACAGTGTACCTAAATAAGCTTATGGAAAGACCCTGATCATCAATAACGTATAAATTTATATACCCCCATGTCTGACTTTAAGAGAATATCTATAGACATGTTAAACTCTACATACCGCTCCTTTCTTGCCGGGGAAACTGAAGAATTCATTTGGGCCGTGTCTTTGTGGCATCTGACGCAGCACTCTGAGCAGCTTGACGGCATGGCGGGGCTGCAACATAAAAAGGTATCAAAAGTCAAGAAATTTGTTAACACAATAATGAACAAAACATTATCATTGCTGCCAGCACAGGTAGGTGTTCCAGACAATACCATTGCCATTAACCCCATTGTTGATGTCACAGTCAATGGCTTGGTTATAGCACTTGGTGGGGTTCAGAAGTGTTGCTGATATTGGGCGCCAATTTGCTGTTGTATATTTGTTGTAATTAGGGTCTCCCTACTGCGTTTTGGTTATGGTAGGAGGAGGATTATCACTGGCGACATTATATATGTAGGTTGTACAGACAGAGAATGCAAAATCAGATAGCATCATAGACTTCCCTCTACTTTTATGTCCCCTTTGGTGTTTACAGTAGCAATATCGTTAGACAATCAGGTCACTGATCAAAGGCTTTAGACCTAAGAGCACCCACAAGACATACAATCAAAATATATTAATTAGTTCATTACAATGATTCTGAAATTCATTCCTTATGTGACTGGTTCTGAACTCTCCCTTTACACACCCACACTAATACCCCTCCCAGCCAACTCCTGTCTCCGGTCTCTTCATGCTCATCAGTCAATCAGGTAATTAGACCAGACAGGATACTTTTCTCCATTTATTAATTGTATATGTATAAGAAGTACCGGTAATGCATTACAATCAATTTTAGATTTGTTATAATCTATCAGCTTAATTCCAGACATCTAAAGCATAATTCTTTCTAATAATGATAGAAATTGTAGCCTAAACAATATCATACATGTATAATCAAATATGTATGTGAAATTGTAATCTCCATCCTATTGACAAGTTGTACACATCATTTCCAAGGGCTAATGAAAACTTGATAACATCTCCATATAATAGTCCCAGGATGAAGGCCATTAAACTTACATCTACATAACTCAGTGATAAAACACAAGAAAATTGGGCGATGTGCATTAATGCACAGAGGGCTCAGGCATAAGACCATATAGGAATATAGAGAGATTATGAGACAACTGTCTTAAATTCAGACGGTTGTCACTCCACCAGAATGATTATATATGAACAAAGAGAGAAATTTTGGTCTGCCAGCGGAGAGGGAGGTAACTCTATGGGGAAGTGGATTGGCGGTTGTCTCTTTTTGGCAGGGTTATCTTTTTTAAATGTACATTTTCAAAGGGAAAACAGATATTTCTGGGATTTTTTGTTGTTGATTAATACAGCTTTATCATAAAATTGATGATGTACATGTCTGGTGTGGGGCATAGTAGTGGACAAATGATCGTTTCATAAATGATGTCTTAAGAAGAAATAGGAATTCGTCTTCAAAATACCTTTCTTCAGTTGGTTTCTTATTGAAACAAGTCATCTGTCCGACATATCTTTTTGTTCAAACGAAGAGGTTACTTCTGAAAATATGAGTTACCTTTGGCCTTTTTAACATTATGAGCAGAACAGCAGCGATAAAATCCCTGCGATGGCATTCTCATCAAGGTTGTCTACAGATAATGTTAGTACCCGGGGACTAACCCCGTCAATGTCCACTCACAGAGCCACCACCCAAACATGATCAAGATATTCCCAGTCACGACTCTGCACCCGTAAATAAGCCTCTCACTCTGCCTTTTTATGTAAGGTATTACCATAATGCACTCAGTGCCCTTCGCACCGTCTCAGATTCATGTCGCCTGAAGCAGCTCTTTGATGCCTGCCACTGCTACTACATTGTGTACAAGGCCTGCCTTCAACCCCATCTCATATGATACTACCTACTGTGTATATAGCCTGTCTACATGTTGTATCTCCTACACTACTACATACAGAGTATATGAAGCCTGCCTAAATATCCCATCTCCTACACTACTAAACACAGAGTGTATATAGCCTGTCTAAATATCCAAACTCCTATACTACTACCCACAGTGTGTGTGTAGCCTGCCTAAAGATAGCATCTCCTATACTACTATCCATAGGATGTATGTAGCATGTGGACATGTCCCATCTCCTATACTACTGCCCACAGTGTGTATGTAGCCTGTTTACGTGTCCCATCTCCTATACTACTACACACAGTGTGTATGTAGCCTGTTTACGTGTCCCATCTCCTATACTACTACACACAGTGTGTATGTAGCCTGTTTACGTGTCCCATCTCCTATACTACTACACACAGTGTGTATGTAGCCTGTTTACGTGTCCCATCTCCTATACTACTACACACAATGTGTATGTAGCCTGTTTACGTGTCCCATCTCCTATACTACTACACACAGTGTGTATGTAGCCTGTTTACGTGTCCCATCTCCTATACTACTACACACAGTGTGTATGTAGCCTGTTTACGTGTCCCATCTCCTATACTACTACACACAGTGTGTATGTAGCCTGTTTAAATGTCCCATCTCCTATACTACTACACACAGTGTGTATGTAGCCTGTTTAAATGTCCCATCTCCGATACTACTACACACAGTGTGTATGTAGCCTGTTTAAATGTCCCATCTCCGATACTACTACACACAGTGTGTATGTAGCCTGTTTACATGTACCATCTCCTATACTACTACACACAGTGTGTGTAGCCTACCTACATGTCCCAAATCCTAAACTATTACCTACAGTGTGTATGTAGCCTGTGGACATGTCCTATCTCCTATACTACTACACACAGTGTGTGTAGCCTGCCTACATGTACCAACTCCTAAACTATTACCTACAGTGTGTATGTAGCCTGTGGACATGTCCCAACTCCTACACTACTACCCACAGTTGTATGTAGCATGTCTACATGTCACATCTCCTATACTGTCAATAAGTCAAATCTCCTATACTACTACCCACAGTGTCTCTATAGTCTGTCAGTGTCTTCATTCCCCATCTCCTATACTACTAACGACAGAGTGTATGTGGCCTGTCTACATACAGATGTGGCAGATTTAAATCGGCCATCATATATACTACTACCTACAGTGTGTATTAGCCTGCCCAACTCTCCTCTCTCCTACTCTAGGGTTGAGTGTGGACGAGAAGACTGACTGGAGGGCTGGCCGACAAAAAACGGTAAACCGAATTTTTGACACCCTTTCCCATGAGATAAGCATGATTCAGTACAGAAATCTGGTCCAAACAAAACCAGGAATTCCTGGAAAACCAGGAAAAGTGGCATCTCTGATTTAGCATGGGGATGTGGTATACTTACACACAGGAGTTACTAAGGTTGTGGTCAGACCTTGAGCCATGCGTAGACCCACATTTCATGAGGGACTGTGGTAAATACAGGTTGTGGTCAGGCCTTAAGCTGGCAGTGGTAGGGGCATGGTGAGGGATGGTTACAGGAGCAGCATTAAGGAGGTTATCACATACCACTAGTAGGGTCCTGTGCCATCACCCACCCTGGGCTTAGGGCTGTCCACAAGGCTCTGCCCCTCTACTCAATACCATTAGCCTGCCTGCCCCGCGTCACCATCTAAACGTCATACTAAATACTATACGTCGGCCTAATTCTGACCTAATCTGATTCCAAACCTGCTGCCAGCCTGGTATCAGGCCCTTCTCAGCTGGGGCATACCAGGGTAAATTCACTAATATTGAACTTGGACACAACTATTACATGTGTGCCTTGAAACCTCCTTTCTAATTCAACAAATAAGATAAGGCAGGAATTCGAGTATGAACCATTAGAGACATTAAGCAAGTAAAGACTGGAGGCACACACGTATTTGCCAACCTGACAAAGATGTTGAATATGTTTTAATTTATCATTAATGAAGCAAACATCTTCAGGGATATCAATTTCCAGATCCAATATTCCACCCCTCAACAAGGATTGTAATTAAAACATATGCAGCTGCTGCGCCTGTCTACAACTACCTGTACAGATCACCTTACCTTCCTCCAGCCAATTCTACATTCATATCCAACTAATGAACACCCGAAACAATTCAGCACCACTGACAATTCCCTTTCTGATGAAAACCTGAGAACAATTTAACATGGGGCCACACGCACCATGCATAGGCCATCAGCAAAACGTGACAGGAATATGGTGCTTTGTACTGGCTCTAACAAAGGGTGTGAGAAGAGACATTAGTCTTCTGGGCACGTCACTACTCTGTCCTATACAAAGGGTACTGCCCCTTGTATTGGATTCAACATTTCCTCTCTATTTCAGATAGTGGTGGCTTGTTTGAAATAGTTCTCTATGTACAGTGTTATAGTACAGTACGGCATAAACTAACCTACATTGCCCTTAGTTTCATCATTAATCTGTATTCTGAGATATTGCAACGTGACCCATGACAAGTATTATTGTTCCTTAGTTTATGTGGGCCAGCTTCTATATGTTTAACATGTATCTTACAAAGGGTTTTCTACATCCGTTTGTGAAGCGTACGGCGATAACGTATCTCTATATCAGTGAAAAGGTCAATCACAGTTTAGAATATGGCGAAGACGTTTATCAAACTCATCATTTTAAATCTACACAATTCCGTTCTAGTCGGCTTCTACACGCATCTACTCACCAGGTTGAATTCCGAAGTCGAAATATTTTTGTTCTTCGGGGGTCTGTGTTCGGAGGATATACAAGGATATGTATAGTGGAGTTCAGGGATACCATTTAATTTTGGCCATCAAGTATCAAACTGGTGGAAGTTCAGGGCTATGACTTCATTTTGGCCATCGAGGAGGGAACTACATTAGACTAGGTGACGTTGCTTCCTTTGATACTTAATCAACCTTAAAATGGCCGTGGATGTAGTATCAAAACTTCTCAATAAATCTCGGAAATAACTAGGGTCAACTTTGCAATGAGAGTGTAGGAGTAACATCCCTACATCCCTGTTGAAGGCTTAATATAGGTAAGGAGAATGTGTGGGATGTGAAATGTATGGGCGTCAGATAATGAGGTCGGAGGTTATGTGGGGAAGGAAGTTCCCTTGATAAGATAAGATGCATACCTTGTAATAGGTATCTATAAAGGTATATGTAAAAGAAAAATAAGGTTAATCATAAAGTTGGAGAGATTTGCCTCAGCCCACCCCCACACTATAAAGAAATACCTGCTATCCAATCATCCCTTACCAGGGCGGTTCACACAGTACTGGAAGACCTTTAACGGACCTCCAGTTCACAGTGTTATTTCACACCTCCCCTGCAATCTCCAATCATCTCAGCATCATCTCACACAGGAGGTGCCACTGAGTCTTTGGGGATGGCATAGGATAGTTTAATGCTTCAAGGTCATTTTTTAAAACAGCGTCATGATGGACAAACACTTTGGTAGTGCATATCTCATCAGAATTTAATTGGTGCATTTTAGGAGTGTCAACCTCATTTGGGAAAGCAGCACTCGAAATCTTCTAATTAGGGCAGCACCCATTCACCATTCCGACAATATGGCAGGATAAAGCATTATACTACACCTAAAGGGTTATACCAGGTAATACCTTATACTTCCATGTTCCAATATCCGCAGTAACTAAGACGTCCTGCCTGACAGAGCCTTGTCTATACCCTCACATACTGGTGTGTGATCACTGAGATCTAATGTCTCTTATCTGGCTGATGTCTCACTACAGTAAGGGAAATCCTATCAAATGTCTTCAAATACCGACTTAGGATTCCCTTTAATGATTACCAAGCCATTTCCATCCATCAGTATAGCATGCTCAGACCGTTCACAGTTCGGAAAACCAAAACTACCTGCCTAATATCAGGTATTTACCTTCAAAATACCCTCCATGCCTTTAACATTGACACTCTATTATAGAACACCAGTGTAACCAATTGATAATCGCCTCGACTACATTACATATATTTTACATTACATATATTATTTGACCTGGATTCACGACAGGTTAAATATATCTTTATTGCGATCCTAACACATCCATGGCTGAAAGATATATGTGTAGTCATAAAGTGTTCCCTCCAATAGTCCTTAACTCTTGAGGCTCTGTCGCAATGTCTGACACCCTCCCTGCCCACTCCTACAGGTCTGCATTCCCACAGGCTTTTCTCATGGAGGATAATAGGATTTTTGAGACAATCTCTGTGGAAGTAATCAACTTTTGACGTCTTGTCTCAAGGGGACGGACAGAAAGTGTCGCCTCAGCAGGACAGAGTGTAGTGTGGAGAGGGGATTGACTTTGCTGCACATGACCCTAAGACATGTGCAATTAGAGCAGGTCTAGCCTCTTCAGTGTATACCTCTCACCCCCGCCCATAGACACTCAGTATTTTCATGAGGTCATTAAATAACTTATTACTCGACGTTCGAGAACCTACGCTCAATGTCACTCCACTTACAACAATGCCACTGCCTTGTCTAAGGAAAAAAACATCGCATCTTTTGCAGGACATCTTATGATTAAAAGAATATTACATTATAAGCAGGAAATTGCCCCTCTCCTGATTATAGTTTTAGTTATCAGAGATCAATCATCATAGCAGGAAATAAGCCTTTTACCAACCTAACATGGCGAAAAAGAACTTCCCTTACTGTTTTGAGAACATCTTCAAAGAAACAATCTCAACGATATTTCATTTCTTAAATTTATCTTAATATACCTTTCACAAAACAAACGGTTTCCCGTCACAATATACATTAGTTAAAAAAAGTAAGAAACATTTACTGAAAATTAGAATTGTTTTTGGCTGTAACACTTAGCCCCACCTTCCCCCATGTGCCCTGGACGGTACTCACCCATCTGCCGCTGTGACCCTTGAGCAGACGGAAGAGTTGTTTGAGCTCCTTGACGGTGATGCTGTAGCTGGCGAGCACTCCGAGCATGTCGATGAGCAGGTCTGTCAATAGTAGGAGCAGAAGGACATAGTCAGAGAGCAGCTCACCAAGCTTTACATTAACCACGACCTATACACACCAACTGACATGATATATGTACATAGTCTGTTAGACAAACTCATCCCATGAGGTATTGGAGGTCAATCAACATAGTGACTACACTATGTTATTCTACGCTTCAAAGTCTAGCCAGGCCTGCGCAATAGTGGTTTTTTTGTGTCTAGGGTTTACCTAAGTGCCCTGTAAGTCCAGACCACGCAATGTCACTAACTGCTAGATTGAAAGGACAGGTCTACAGTGTCAATCTAAAACGCTCACCATATACAAATGTAGATGCTTTGGATACAGGCCGGACAATACTCATAACCAGCAATCCACAGAGTGTCAATATGGTTATGCAAACTAGCTCGCTATTTTTTAAGGTTTTTATTACTGACTGTTGGTTGAACGCGTCATATACATTAGCGTTGAGGACCTTCTTTCCACGAATACATCAATATTACATCAATTACTGTTGGTGGTTATCTGGTAGCACTCCCTTAGCAGTACTTTTGAACTGCCTTCGTAACGTATAACAACGTCATGGGTACACGACGTAACGGCCCGTCTACGTCATATCAAAGTTACGTAACACAGTAACCATGGTAACTACCTACACATTACCATGCAGACATCCATAGAAAAAGATTCAATTATTTTCATATCTACTGAAAACAAGACAAATCTCCCAATGTTACATCCAATATCAACTCATTAACTTATATGCTATGAGACTGATAAATAATTTTCATATCTGAGATATATTGTTTTCCACGCTGCAATCTCATGCGTTGCCTTTTGAATGAACTAAAACAAAAATAAATCATAAGAACCATATGGATTAATTCCATCATTAAATTTGATCATAAACACGACAGTGCATTCAGGGGCCTACTTCTAGGATGGACTCACTCGGGTTTATAAATATGCATCAGTATAACAACCCGGGGGTAAGGTCATGCCTGAAGTGTTAACTATCTATGGTATGGGAACACACAAAAACAGATTCAATTGGTTAACCTCTTTTCAGTATAAATTAGATAAACTCCCTTTTACGCCCTAAATATTCTTAGGTAAATAAAATTGTTTGGTAAATATCAGTATTATTTTCAGAGTTTGTAGAAAGAACCGTTTCTTTTTTTAATCTATTATGGTACTATCCAAATAGGCAACAGAACAGAATATAATAAGCTCAGAAGTTTCACAAATAAAGAAACAGATTTTGTGCTGGGGTGGTAGAATAGGTGTCAGCATGTGCCTGATGAACAGCGACCAAAAACTAAACAAAGTGATTTTAACCATTTCATCTATTATTTTATCCCTTCTCTAAAGTATTCATATCCCCAAAATTTAATAATTTCATGTGCAGGCCTACTTTTTTTCTCGCAATAATTGATAATAATCGCCCCCCCCCCCCTAATTTGTAACTTCCCTATGTGTACATATTAGGGGTGGTTTCACTTTGTGCGGCTGGTGTACGTAGCTGCCACCTCACATCACAAACTATAGAGTCAAACAGCAATATGGGACACAGGAGGAGGACTTTTTGTTTTCAAGGGGACCTATTTTAAATTACTTCTCATCATCAAATTATCAAATTTAATATACCGGTACTGTCAATCGAGTCATTGGAGCTATACCATGTTCGTGTTGTTATAGAGTTGGAACATATATAGAGTTGGAACCTAACAATATATATTAGGTTTAAGACAATTCGTCTGTTATGTCAGGAAAAGGTTGAGGTATTTTCCCCAAATCGCTTTTCATATATCTCTTTGAGTATGTTTAAGTAGTTCTACTCTACTGTAGACGGGACGTATGGAATCCAGAAAAGGCATGCAGAACATGACTTCACACAAGACAAACATCGGACACACGAAACTGTAGTGGAAGGACAGATTTTCAGACCCCAACCCTATCTTCACCCTTTTATTACTATAATAATTTATTCAGAATTGGTATTTGTGAATGTATCAAAGTGTACCAAGATGTAGTTTTTGTTACTGTCAGTTTATAAAGCCTTAGTGGGTGCTTGCTGTTGAGGGCGTCATCAGTTTGGGATAATTGCGCCCATGCTGCCATTGCTATTAAGACCACTTACCAGCCTGTTTTCCGTAGTGCTCATCTTAAAGGGAATACCAAGAATACCACGGAGACATGATGAAAAAGGACCAAGAAGGCGGAAGTATATAGGGGACAGATATATCACATGGCAAAGTAAACAGGGGGAGCTGCAGATATCTCTCATCAAAAGCTACAGGTAGGAGACTTGTTATTGATTTCTACGTTCTATATATAAAACCATATTCCTTTGGCATTTCTTTTTCTCTTTTCTTTTTTCCTCCGTCTTTTCCGTTCAACAGGACATATGAAATGAAGTAATTTCTTCTCTCAAATACACATCGGGAAATAACATCTACACATAAGGAAATCACTCTAGGTATTAGCACATTACTCAGATACGGGACTAAACCTTTCCTCTTATCGGTGATGAGTGAATATCTATTGTAGATTAGTTAACATGGGTATCCTCATCATTGGTGCCACCAGCTTTAGGACATATATATGGAAATTGGATATGGACTATGGGTTGTCTGATGTTTGATACACCCTGAGCCTATTAAATCATATATCCCCGCATATAAAGTGCAGCTTGTAGAAGAGAATTTACTGCATTTCCTATCATACTTGTTTGAAAATCCGAAAAGGCCTCTTAGCAAATGAATTTCCACACTCCACCTTTAGATGGCACCACTGATAAAGAACCAATGGTATAGGATAGATGAAAGAAAAAAGGTGAGAGTGGTGAGAATTGTGCTTGATATCCATGGATACATATATTCTCTACACCTACATGTAGTTTGGCATTTAACGTGCAATGAGGCCTCGTCCAAATTTACTATGGTGTGGACTAAAATATAAAAACCTAAACTGATTCAGACGACACAAAAGAACGCAGTTTCGAGGAACTGAAATTCAGAGAAAATTCAAGTAAAGATGGCACCAAAATTGCTGAACGCGAACTCTTTGTTTAATTCTTGATTTCTAGATCGAATTCTAGACGACCATTCAAACTGAAATTTTGCAACTAACCTAACCGCTGTCAGTCTTTTGAATTTTTCCCCAAAGCTTCCTGCTTATTTCTCACCATGATGGACACAGCAGAGCTAGTGGCTAACTCTTAGGTACTGGTCTGCCAGAACAGCATCGGTGTAGCATGCCACTAGGGGTTACAGGTCCCCTACGTCCCTTAAAGGGTGCCCCATAATAAATAGGATCATTCAATACACCCAAGTTCATTTCTATAAGTTGCAAACTATTCTATATTACACCCACCAATGTACAGCTGCCCCCATGCCTATCTATCAGTCTCTCTATACACTAAGATCGTGTTATCAGTGTCTAGGTAGAGGGGCGAGGTGATAAGGTTATGAGTAGCCCCCTACATACCGGCAGTCATGTCGTCGGCGTTGGTAAGACGGTTCAGTGCCAGTTCTATCAGTCCAACCTCTGTACATGCTTGTAGGTTACGGGTCGACTTGCGCAGAATCGCTGTGAAGTGACTCCAGAGTTCAGCCTGCAATTATAAAAGACACATTCTTAATTTCCATTTCATGGGAGAAGATATCCATACACGAGATCTTACTAAAATGTCATTTCTCACAATTTCTCTTGTAAAGATGATGCAGAATGGACAATAGGCTAATCGCAGCACAGTCAAGAGTATGACATAATGTTTAGATATATTGCCTGTGATTGGAGATCTATAACTGCCATCTAGTGGAGTTGAAGTGAAGCTCTCCAAACAATAAACCATATGGTTGACATTCCGAATATACATGTTCATGCCAGGTCCATCTTTACCCCATATGCACGAATGGCCTGACTAACATCTGGCTTTTCGAAAAAGAAAAAAAATACACATAAGATATTACCGTTGGCCTGTACTACGATGGAATATATTCCCTGAACCGCTAGGTTCCCTCGGTATAATCTTATTTATACCTCAACTTACAGGTAAGTCTCGAATAATTTCAAATACAAAGTCCTAAAATTCTTCGCCAATAAACACAATTCACTGTCACTCAGTCAACGACTCATTGCTAATTCTGTCTAGAGTGACACGTCAATTTCCGGTTACCATGACAACCTGCCACAACATAACTGAGGATGGCCCACTTCAATACAATGATATATTGCTCCTTCCTTGTTTAATACAGGAAAGAAACACAGGACCTAGAACAATGATTTCAAAAGATAAAAACAAGGACAATGCTCAACCGAGAACAGCAGTCAATGATAAATGACTGGAAAAGAAGGGACCTTAAAACATACCAGCATCCTCCCCCCTATATGCTATTTCAGGCTAGAACAGTTAATTGATATTTGCAAAATGTATTATCACAGAGCCATTGTTTTTATCATCTCATAGAGGGGTAGTAAGGCTTGGCTGCACGCTATGCAGCTATCACTGGTCGGCCCCTGACAATGCCCTGTACTTAGCACAGCTCAGGGCAAGCACAAGCTTGGACATAATTGCTGTTATCATGCCATATGGAGATAGAGATGTCTGTCATAAATGTACAATCCTATACATAGGGCGGCTAGTATATATAGCAGCACCTCCCCACTAAGTAGTATGTGGGGAAGACGTATCACCACGGCACATGTATATATGACAGCCAGATACAGTGCCTGCTTAATATAAACGATATAGGGATGGCATTTAACATCTTGTTCTCAGGTCCCCTTCTTTCCTTGGGGTCAAATGGGAGATATAATATGTATATGGCTTATATTGGCTGTATATAAACGATATAAACTATAGGAATATGAATGCCTTAAGGAAGGAATGTCACGATAAGGTAGTAACCAATGGCATAAAAATGTCGACAGACTGTTTGAAGTGAATAGCATTCTACAGTCACATCATGCCGCTCCATCCCTCACCCCTTACCCCTTACAGACACACCTGACACATTGATACTGCCTGTGTGCCCCAAGTACTGAGGGATCCATCATGCTAAGAATCGCCATACCCGTGTCCACCCCTGCCTGCCCTGACAGCTCACATATCCTAACACATTGGATGTAATAGGGTGAGAAGATGTTGCTATTTCACGGCCACTGGTCAGCCACTGACCATCCCCTGCTGGTCAGTCAACCGCTGACTATTCACTGGCCGCACCCCAGTCGTACACTGAGAAAATATTCTTACTCACTTGAGTCTGTATCCAGACTCAGGCAATGTCGCCAAAATGAGTATGATTTGAGACTCAGCCTTATCCTGGGGTGATACTCTGGCATGTGTCAGTGCCCGCGCATATGTGTACCACACACATCCGAGGGGAAAGGAAAGACGAGATATAGACCCTTTTAAGTGGGCTAGGGAAGCCCGGGTAAAGAAGAGAGGCACGGGAGAGGAGGAGGGGAGTGAAGGGAAAATTGAGGGATAGGAGACAGGGCTCAGAGAGAGGGGGAGGGAGCTACAGATGTATAACCAAAACAGGTACGAGTTGGCAGAGTTTTTCTAGGAAACAGCTTGTACGTCACCCATGTCGAGTTGGCGCTAACATCACAAACTTTGTGCTAAAAGAAAATAAATGTCAGACCTTAAGACTTTGAATCGATAACATTTAACTCCCAAGTTCTGCAATAAAATAAATCATTGCACGCACCTATGATTCAAGTCGACACTAAAGGATGCACTGATTTTCCAGCAAGACGCTAACGAGCCGACTTCAAGTGTTTTCCCACAAATAACGAGAGCTGCTTGTGCACAGGATGACTTATTTGCTGGGTTGAACAAGGGGCAGCTTAGTGTTTCTGGTTTCCTGATTTATTTCTGATTCCTTATTGGTATGCATGCCGTGTGTTGGCAGCAGTAGGCAGATCGTAAACAAGGCCTCTTTATGGAGCAATCAGTATGTGTCTCTGATTTACTACCCTTTATCGGCTTCTCAGAAAATGCCAAATTTCTCAGCTTTTGTAGACATTAAAGGGCCGCATAATGCCTCCAGGTTCATGTTCCTTGGTCGTCATGATGCACCAATGCAGTGCTGGCCAGTAGGCTCGCCAGCACTACATTGGTGCATCATGACGACCCTCCAGGGCAGTATCAACACTGCATACAGGAACAACATGATGCACAAATGCAGTTTTTGTGAGTATTTTGGCATGCATCATGGGTGATCAATGGGCATGATGCATAAATGCACATAGCTGTCCTTTCAGAGCTAGATGGCTAAGAGTTGGTTGAGGCTGAGGACGCAGTATTCAATGGTAAAGAGACAAACAGGGGGAAATAAGACGAGGTGACCTTTTAAAATTAAGGAAATAAAGACGCGTGTTCTCTTCTCCTAGGAACTTGACCTTTCAACTGCTGCTTAACGGCAACATATTACAATGGTGGATACATGTAGAGAGCCTCTGTTCAATTTCACTCACATCCCTATTTCTGTGTTAGGGGTTAACTCTGGAACTTTGTGAAATATGTAGCAGTCACTATTGTTCGCAGTGAAACGTGCACGATGGCGATTTACAAAGGTTTTATGCCGGTGCACTCTACCACATACAACCTTGTTCTCGCTCTACAGTTAGATATAGACAGGTCTAGATTATTTACATAACTCGTTCACCCGAGGCAGATATAAATTGGTTCACCTAAATTGGGAATTTCTACAGAATGTGTGTGCAGTTACATAGGGGGCGTCTCACTCAAACATAAAGTATGGGAGAAGTTTATCAACAGGACACTTTACCCCACGAAAATGAAATGAAAATACTTTATGTCAGAGCCTAGTCTGTTGTTAGTCCAACAGTCGCTCAAATCTGTGATAACTAGCTCTGTGAATAGCTCAGCATTAAGACATATCACTCTGCGAGCAGTTCTATTCTAGATCTACAATTCTGAGCACCTCCATAAGATGTACATCTCTATGAGCAGCTCCGTAATAAATGTACATACATTTATGAAAACATCAACAGTAGGATTTACTCCATATTAAGATATACAGATCCATGAATGGCTCAACAGCAGGATATACAGCTCTCTATGAGCAGTTCAGCAGGAAGCCATCCACCAGCTCAGTGCATCAAAGCTTATCAGCACACGCTTTGTCTTGCCACTCGGACCCAGGAGGGACCCCCTGGACAGCCACCCAGGCACAGCACATCCAGATAAGACATCCTTGCCGTGCCATGCACTCCATGCAGCCTGACACACTATCATAACATATTTCCTGCTGGAGCCCACTGGAGACCAGGACAGCGGAATTATCATCAGATAGAGCAGCACTAACGGCCTTTTACGTGTGCTGAGAAATGGGCTTTCATGGATGTCCAAGGTATATAGATCATCCATGGCTTGGGTGTATCATGACTTACCACAGGAAAGTACATGAAGCTGAGATATGCCATGCACAGCAGAAACAGAAAATGTTAATCCTTTCTGGACCCTTAAGTGCATTAATGTACCATGGTTATTGTTGTCCTAATGCACGAACGCATCCAATCTACTCACTCAGCCTATGTTTAATCTCATACGTTCAAATACATAATGCTAACCCTAATGGGTTTATGAATACAATCCGAAAGGGTCCATATGATGCTCTAATTCAATGCTGGTAAGTGGCCAGAACACTGCACTGGTTTGCATCATGACAAACCAGGAAATAATTTGGAGACATCATGCGGCCCTTAAGGGGCTGGGAATAACATCAGCTCTGATTTAGATTTACATCGATAGGAAATAAGTTGTATTGATTCAGCAGTGGAGCTTCTGTTTGTGCCGTTTGCATATCACCCCGCTGACCTTTGATGATGGTATTGGCAACCTTTGATCCCAGTGCCCAACAGTTTCCCCTCATCAAATATGGATCAATGCTAGGCACCCTTTACATCAAAAGGCCAGCTAACTGGTTGGGGCTAAGGAAGGGTCAGAAGGTGAAGGCGGAATCCAATGCCAGGAGAGGTCAGGGCTGGGTGACTGCTGATTGGCAATCCAAGGTATCAATGCGAATATCAATGTGCTGAAGCTGATAATACTCACGGCTTGGGTCTTTATATAAATAGGAGACACCAAGGACAATGCGTTGAAGATATGACCTATACAGGTCAGTCAATTTCAAGACAAAGGCACTGCAATTAAAAAATAGAGTCGTGGATGTTCACATTGAAAAAAACATGAGAGGTCTAAATGCAGAAATGCGATTTCCTTTTCAAGAAATGAATAGAGTATAACACACTAAGGTCTGTCTATTGAGGCGCCCCATATTATGAAAGGTCCCTTCAATAATTCTATGTACAGGGAATTTTCTTTAGGATCCTTACCATAAGGAGGGTAAATGCTTGGTCTTAAAATCCCTTCTTGATATATCAGCCTTGGCATCTGTAGTGAATCTGCCAGTAAAATCCAGAGATGTCACTTACTGACTGCTGAAAATTCGGAAATTATACTTAAATAATTCAGTTATAATAGGAAAAGACTAAAGGAATTACTGTTGAAAAATTCGGAATTCCTAAAATGTTAGGAAAAGTGGCATCCCTGAAAATCCATTGCCAAGTGACGATGGTCAATCTGGTCACTTTGGTTTAGCTGTCCATGTATTGGGACTGCTGTAGCTGGAGGGTGGGTATGAGTACAGGACACAGAGTTGATGCATCACCCTGCTAAGTGATGGTAGCTATGGGACGAGCAGCTCCCCTTCACCCCTCCCTAGGAGCTGCTCACCCATCACTGATGCCGTCCCCAATGTCAACACTCCCTCCATTATTCTTACTGAGGTCAATGGCCCTCAAACAATGGGGTTCTGCTACACCACTGGGACTGGACTAAGACATGTCATTTCCTAACTGACAAAGACAAAATAAAACATAAGTCAGGAACCCCTTTTCATGGAAATTCATATAGTGTGACACAGCAATCTTTATTTTAAAAAAAACAATTCTAAGTAAACATGGAGAAGTAGCATCACTGCAGGGCAGATGACATATCTGACATTATTTCATTGGCATTTGAGTTTCTTTAGAAGCAGCCATTTTCATAATTGCCGCCATGAAAGGATTCTTACACATGGCCTGGCAGCAAATCCAAGGTAATGGCAAGCCTGCAAATGACCTCTAACGTAGCATGGAAAGGATTAGTGGAATTGGAAGCTAACAGATTAACCCGATGATGTCAAGTGTGAGCTGTTTGAAGAAGGTGGTGGGTTTAAAAGGTTTCTCATGATGAGATATCGACACTAAAGCTTTGGTCCAAGTGGGGTTAGTGAGGCTGGGTGGTCTGGGTGAAAAAGAAGAGGAGGAGACGATTGGGGTTACCTGGTTTGCATGATGTGAAAGAGGATGAGAGAGAGGGCGTTAAATGTTTGTCTAGGATAAAAAGGGGAGCAATGTTAAGGGATAAGTTGTTGATACAAGGACTATCTCTTGGGACAACACGACCTATGCATTTTGTAAAAAGATGTTTCTCCAGTGTTTCTTTTACAAGGGCAAGTCTGTAAAGGCAGGCCCTCCTTCATGCATGCATAGAATGACACCTAAAGTACAAGTATATGGTTATAAGAAACATATGGATAAATGCTATATCTGGTTGGCTTTTCAGACAGAGTGGTGTTAGCCCGTCTCCAGGGTTGGCCTCCAACATCAGTAAGTGTATAGACATCACACAAAAAAACAAGAAAAAAATGTGGTAAAGGACTGACAAATGTGGACCTTATATAGCTCAGCAATACTTCAACCACAGACAGCAATCTAACAAAACATGTTATATATGCCAAGAAACAAGGCTTCAGCACTGCCCTGGAGAGGGATCCGTGTGTAAGGGTTAGGGCAATGGGAGACAGGGGCAACCATCCGTCTTGTGCCTGGGCCACTAGGGGGCGCGTCGCCAATTTGCCCCTTTGCCGCTAGAGGGCAGCACGTGGTCTCTTGGGTCGCCAAGAGCAGCTCACCTCCTCATGAGCGTCACTGAGCTCTGAACAACCTCCACACGAGAAATTCCCTCCCCACCCCAGCGCCCCCTTATTCCTTTCTGCCTGTTTGTTTTGGTGACGTGCCGTCGTAAGAATACGTCTTATTTATAAACTGCTAATACCAACTGCCCCCTTCCCCTATCTTCTTTCGGATGCTGCAGGGCCGTCTTGGCCAAGCTATAGATAAACAGTTTCCTTCTATACCACGGTTTTTATGCGATCGATTATTATCGGTTTATACTACGTGCCTTGTATGAGTACTTTGATTCTGTGTGGAAGCCTTTCCTGAATCTGCTTTCTCGGTCATAGTAGAACATATAAGTATGGATATTTTTAGACTAATACTATTACTCTTATCCATAATCCATCCATTGCTATAAAACATACAGGTTAACTGAATCCATCCAAATAGAAGAGATGTGATAATGAAGTGAATCCATCTAAGAATATCCTTCCTGTTTAGAGATTAATGAATATATCTCTTTGTGCATAAAGTCCCTCTAACGGCTTATTATAGTTCAGCATTGCCACATTCAGGTCGCCTCTAAGCTCCCCCTGCTGGTGCACGCTTCAAGTCTACATTTGATACATTTAGGACTTAATGTGTAACTTGCTCTTTTTATCCTCCATCAGCTGCTCTGGGTGTCGGTTTTACTTGAGGCAGTGGATGCTCGGGGTGAGGTGGCGACACACCAGCTCAGTGAGCAGCTCAAGGTATAGGTACGTTGAGCTGCTCCGCCTCAGAGTAGGGGGAGCAGCTCATGGTTAAATGAGAGCACCTCAGGCAGCAATCAGTGTAATGCAGTGTTGTAAAGCAGGGTACATGTGAACCCTTTAGGGAACACTGTGAGCATCAATGTATCATATCCATTTGTCATCATGGTGCAGACCTGATATGTCTACGGACAAATTCTCCAAAGAGGGTTGATATTATACATAAATGCAGAGTTCTTAAATAGACACGACAGGGTAATATTTCTGCATAAAACGGGGCATGGTACAATAGGAGGTTAAACAACCCATAAATGATAAGATACACTCCCTTACCTCGAGAACCTACACAGGTTGTACTGAACTGCGGTGAGGAGGCTACACTGGGCCCCTTGTGTTCATCGGCAGATACTGCTGCGCTTCGCTCCGATGACGTGTTCTCGTTAAGACTCTCCATAAAACCACTTTAAGTCCTTATAGTAGTGGAGACCCAATATAGCAGTCACCCCTCCTACCCCCGCCCCTCCTCACTCAGTATGTTCCAGTTACCCACTACCTTCTCCAGGACCCACAGAGTGGGGACAGGTCGCCTCCTCAATGAAGCCAATTTCAGAGACCACGTGTCTTCACCAAACTAGTTTACTCCAAGAGCAATCGAGGCCACTTCTAATGCAGCAGGTGCAGCTGGCACTCTACTTATACTGGGTTAGGCATTTATTTGTACTTTATTTCTCTATTTTACCATCGCTGACCATGGGATAGGCGGTGGACTGGGGTTGTATTCGTACTCACATCACAGTGATGTCTCTAGATTGCTGACAAAATGAAAATCAGGAATTCCTGGTATAAACTAGGAGAATCAGCATTTGTGTTGTGGACGTAAAGGGAATGCAGGTGTCTCATGCTTACTGGGTGTAGAGCATGATGAGGAGTATTTCTTGCCTTGCACCACATACGAATGTGGGAAATGCAATTTTCATACATATAGAATTTTGCTTTCTTTTGGGGGTAGCATACCCCTCGGGACCCTTAATGGTATGTACCATTTTGCTTCGACAACAATATTAGGACCTAACATTATATTTGTTCGATCTGAAGTTGAGATCACCTCGCTTTTGATTTCTACTTTGGTCTCTCGTCTTGTCCCATGTCCCTTATCTACAACCTAATCTACTGGCTTCTACCATTTAAGATCAATTGTAGATATCAATTAGATAGCAAAATGCTGAATATGAACAGGAATACTTTATAACGCCTTTTAATGTGATTACAGACAAGGAAATAACGGTAGCAGGAAAAAGGATACTGAAAAATGTGGATATCCTATAAAAACCACTACCCAGTACATGTATATTGTAAGACCTGAAAACCCCACTATACAAACCCTGCGAAAGAAATGAAAATGCGTTCAATGAATTGTTAGGCCTGAACGAACAGTCACATGGACATGAGTTTCATTCCCGTGGGGGAGTTTGTTTCACTAAAGACACTGAAATTAACATTAAGCCTCCTGTTACCACATGTGTCCTTTACTCCAAATAGACTAACTACAACGTGGACTTGATGCAGTATTCATACCCAAACCCATTAGAGCAAATTCACAATTTAGGCACTTTTTGGCAATGTCAAATCCTGTTTGAATGTGGCTTAACGGACTGACAACCCTGTGAATTGGAGACCAGAAAATAAACATTTAAAGAGCCATAATAATGCTTGTATTTACTATTGACCCTCATGGTACATGGATGCATTCCTGGTAACTCACCAGTGCTGCATTCATGCATCATGCTGAGCACATAGGAATGATACCCTCCTGGCTGGTCGACATGATACACCGATGCAGTGCTGGCGAGCAGACTCTCTAGCACTGCATTGGCGCATCATGGCGACTTAGCTCCATTAAAGGGTTAACAGATCGTTCCTAATTTGTGGCGGGAACACGGGTGGACTAGTTGTATCTCAAGTGTTCTGCTGATGGCTGTTAAGTCCTCCCTCGGGGCATATAAATGAACATGTTCATCGTAAATTATGCATGGCATGTTTGTGGCTTCCATATCCATGAAATATGGATTGCTACTATACTTGTCTTCCCAGAAGTTGGCAAAGACACATCATGCTGTGTAGAATTTGGCTATCCAACCAATATGATCAAATCATTTATGAATGAAGTATGAATGATTTAATTCTACTTGTCTACGATAACCTACAAGTGGCCCTATCTACTTCAGGAATGTGTAGAGCCTTTCCGCTAACATATACATATCGAGCATAGGACATTAAACCCGCCAACCTGTGAGACATCCGCAATAATATCTGAGGCACAGCTGCATGTGGTCTATGGTGCAGTTATTTGGGAAGTGCCTAGCCTATAGTGGTCTGCTGGTGATTGTAGTGACTCCCTCCCTATTCCCACCGCCTGATGACCGCACGCACTTCCCAAATCAGCCACAAATTCTTATTTGCAGCTGATGGAGGCCTTTAACCTTATAAGGACCACATGGAGCCTCCAGGTTCAAGTTCCTTGTGCGTCATGAAGTACCTACTCTACCTACCTAGTCTACTCGCCGACAGTGCAATGGTGCATGATGCCAGGTCTACAGGAGTGTATGGATCCTGTGGAGTTATACATTCCTGTACAGCGCAGTATATTAATGAACCTCTGCTCTGTATTCATGCATACATATTAAAAAGCTCAGAGTGCTTTAATGCAGGGTTAAATAAAAGGCCCCTTGTTTCATAGAGGCGCCATATCCACCCAAAATCTGCTGACACTGCAGTAATAACGCATGCTGGAAGGAATGGGGCACCAGAAGGGCAGGGGAAATATTCATAATCATCAAAATTAACCCATGTCCCCATTGATAAATGGGGCTTGGTAGAAAGAGGGTGTGAGCCCCGATCTATTCCGGGAGTCAATATAGACGCAGCACCTCCCTTCTATAGACTTGATCCAATCGCTGTTAACAGGGAACAATCTTCCCAGGCGACTGATGAATTAGGGGAGCCATAAATAAGGCTGTCTGCTAGGATGGGAGCAGACCATAGTTTAGTTAATGCATGCACCCCTGTGGGTAACTAAATGTAATGGGGTGTCTTTTACATTTCTATCATTTTAGGACTTCTGGGGAGAGAGATATAACACTTTCCAATGTTATTACCCGGTATGCACATGTCATGTCCTACTCGGGGATAACCCTCAGTTTTATCCTTCTTGTTTCCTACTGACGATTAACCAGCTATTAACATGGCAGTGCCGTGTGACAACCACTGAATGACATGCAATGGAACCAACACTTTTATACTTTTCCTCATTGTCATTATATGGCTTCATGTTGATATGAATCCCAGGTTGGTAGTCACCAGAGTAATCACCACTCACTGGAGTAATTCTCCACCAGGGATGAGCCCTATGAGGTTGTGGCACTGCAGTTGGAGACCTGTGATAATTCTGTACCAGATGACAGGGCAGGCTGGGTGCAGTGGTGTGACAAACATCACAAAGTTAGGTCCCAATCATCCACATCCACCCACCATTTACAATATGCTTTTTTCACATTTTACCTTTTCTTTCTCCACAAGTGGGACCCAGAGCCAGTGAGCCTTAGAGCGTGGCTAAAGAGGACAAATATTTCAGCCAAAACACCAAATATGGCTCCATAAACAATGGATAATTGCACCAATATGGAAAGCCCTGATGAGGTGGTCCATCCAGCAAATGCCTTGCAGGCCTTTCATCTCCATGAGCATGGAGTAAAATATCCCACTTGTGCCGGCTGGCGCTTAATGGCCACAACCAATTCAGCGTCCATTTGGTCTCAAAGTGTCAGCGAAAGCAAGTAAAAAGAATTTTAATGTCTTCACAGTGAATTACCGGACCTGTTCCAGGCCTAATGAATGGAGTAAATGTGTTTTCTTTTTAAATTCACTGCGGGCGCTTACGCTGGTCTGTCTCATCTGAGTTCTGCTTGTCAAGGAATGTATGCTGTCTGGATATCGCTCTTAGGTAGAGTGAAATGTTATAAATTCATGGACTGATAGGAACTTGTCGAAATGGCTTTCTCATAAATATCATATATGATATTTATAAAATTAAGGTAAAATAATTTCACTTTGGTTTTAAATGTCTATTGTGAGTACATTCATGAGCTTACCCTCCCAAAATCGAGGGTATGTTTTGCATTTTGTCTTAAAACATTTCAAATTCTGTGCCGAGGGCCCTCACATCTCCAGAAAGATTTAAAAGCTTGGGGGTATAGAATGCGGGCCGCCATAGGCTCCCTTTATAGCTTTCTGGCGGGCTTTTAGTCCCTTTTGAGTGGGAGATTAGAGAGTAAAAGTATGATGGACCATGTATATCTATCTAGAGAAAATTAGGTAGGACACACTTGTTTCCTTCTCGACTCATAAAGTGTCCAAACCAGAGTGCGGCAGTTTACAAGTCACGGCAGTGACTCTAACTCACTTAGGATTAGACAGAGAGGAGGTCATGTTGAAAGCCGTGTAAATTGGCCCCTGCAGTGAGCGGGTATCTGTATGCAGCTCACACAGACCACCTGTATATTTGGATGTACCTTAGGGCCACTTTACATTCTATACATCTCCTACACGTAGGCTAAACACTACCAATACACAGGTGGTACTCAATAGACCCCAACAAACCTGAACAGCAGTGGTACTATTTGGACCTCTGGAACTAAGCTGAAGATGAGGTGGTGGGGGGGGGGTTAATTTGATACTGCTGCTGTAAATTGATATCAGAAGTTTTATAGCATATCATAACACCTATTAACTCAAGTAGTACATATCGGGACTTCAACCAATTCACAGTAAAGCTGTTTAACATTAACGGATGATTTAAGGATATCCCATCTTTTCATAAAGGAATTCCATATTATGTTTTACTAGTTTTATCACATGGTGGTCTGCCAAGTACAGAAAGTAGCCTGCTCAGAACACTGAGTAAGTTGTCTGAACAGAGCATTAGGTAACCGTGTTTTATCATCATCAAAACATATATAATATATATATATATATATATATATATATATATATATATATATATATATATATATATATATATATATATATTTAGAAAACATAAAAGGAAATGTATTACATACAATGAGACAGCCACCTTACATTGGAAGAGAACAGAGTAAATCACTACATTCCAGTCACACCCTTCACAGAGATAGCCTCACCTGACACTCCCTACACATGGGTCACACGTCGTACAGAGCAGCTCAGACCCAGCCACTCAAACCTGCTCCAACACAGGCCGCCTGTAGGAGGGGGCAGGGGTCGTGTGCTGGTCACGTCTAACAACTAACGAGCCCCACCCCAGGCCAGCTGCCCCCAGCCCACCCCTACACTGACAGGTTGTGTAAGGGCGGAGTGAACAGCTCAGGGTGAGGAGGGAGCAGCTCCTGTGATAGCTACGGGTAGTTAAGGACAACAGGTAGGAGTAAGAGTTGAGTTGCTGACTGGGGCGTATGAAGCAAATTTATATAAATATCTAGTTAAAAGGGACGGGTCAATATTTTATGAAGGGAATGGGGGGTTTCTATAGCCTTAACGATGCTCTGATAATTAAGGGACCCCCACCTCCACCGACCCCTTTTCCAATGTCACTGTTATGGAGTGTGTCGTGAACTTAAGCTGACATGTCCACTCAATGTCACTAGTAGATGAGTGGGTCAATGTGATATGGACAGAATCCATGGGTTCAATAGAGAAGTCTCTGACTTCCAGCACTTACACGCACTGCAGGCACTGAGCAGCTCACCAGGCCTGGATATCTACCATGTCTGCTTTTATTTCATTTTTCTTCTTGTTTTTCGTCCATTTAGAAAAGAACTCGTAGTTTGATGAGACTAGCCCCTAAGTAGAAGACCAATTCATACAACCTTTGCTCAGCTTCCAGACAATAGTGTAGAGAGTAAGCTCTAGCATGCCTGTGTAACATCTCTTTTCATCTGTTAGCAGAAGTGAATAACATAAGAGCCAGTACACAATGTGCTAGAGGAATGAAGGGGCTTAGTGCTTAGTGACCAATGGTCAGAGGGCAGTCAGGACCCCCCACCCCACCCCTCATATCCACAAGTACCACCACCACCACTACTACCACTACCAGCAAAGTGCACTGGCCTGCTCCTGCTCAATAGTCATATTTATGACTAAATCCAGACTGACCATTTCCTGGATAAGACCCCTCCCCTTTCTCCCACACACACACAACCCCCTCACCCACCGTTCAGTCTGGGCCGTTGGCGCTGACCGGGTCGGTAATAGAAATCTCAGAGTCACATCAGCTGCCAAATTGATTCAGTCCGGCCGCTGATTCCGCACCGCCATAAAACGTTGCTGCATTACACTCCGTCCGATTGAGAGACGTCTTGCAGAGCCTGGGATAAGGGGGTGAGCGCCAGGAATGGCTGTGGAGGGGGGGGGGGTAGGTGCAGGATGAGGGAGAGGGTGGGACTAACGTACACTACGGGCTAACACACGAACTTGGCAGTGTAACCGTGTGTACCAAGCTTGTGGAATAATTGCTAAACTTGGAAAGCAATAAAGTGAATGACCTCAAAATAGAAGAAAATTCAATGGTCGGATACGCATACTGGTCTAACAGAAATAGAAAACTCCTGCAACCAGTAGCAACTATTTGTACTTGATTTTCATGGATATTTGTAACAAAAATGTCTATTTGATGTAACTACAGCACAGCAGAAAAGGTAATGCTCATCTTGGTGCTATGGGCCTCAGAGTACCAGCTCCCAGAAGAATGATAAAAGCCTGGTGTGAAACATTGGAGTGAGAGAGGAGCTGCCCTTCTAACCTGCTGGAGTGGGGAGGGCCAGAGAAGCCCTCACCCCATTCCTCCTGCAGGCGGCCCTGGTGTCAGCCTGGGGTCGGGGTCAGCCCTTCAAAGCTACAGCCGCTAAGGAGGTATCAGTGCCCGGGAGGAAGCTGCTTAATAACGTTGCAAAAGTACTGGCTGCTGCCGCTAGAGGCGCCCCTGATTGCCCCATCGTTTTTAGAAGAACGCACTTGGAGGTTGGCCACCAGGGGGAGAGCTCTAGGCGTGGTCACGTGTCAGCGTCTCTGGGTCAATGCGCATGCGTAGAGCTGCTGAGTGAGATACTCACCAGCCGTCACGCCTATAGATGGCGCCACTTAGTGGGCTATACTGTGGAGGAGGGCAGTAGGAATGTGTGCACGTGTAGGGGATTCCCCTGCACCTCTCACCTCACCTGGAGGAATTCGCACAGTTTAACCCTTTAGATGCTGATAGTACATTACTGCATCATGCACCATGCCTGCCCTTCTGACGATCTGCGGTCTAGCGCTTCACTGGTGCATCATGACGACCAAAGGGCATTAGCACTAGCAGCCCAGGGTTACGGCTCATGTGAGCTGGTGTGTGGAGGCAGGGTTTGAGAACCAATAATATTCATGCTTAGGCTAGCATCCGGGTAGCCGAGTAGGGTCAGGAGACAAATAAAGTGCGATACAAAATTCAACAAGTATCTAGTATCTATTGAAAGGACCAAATGCAGTAGTTAACCCCATTTCCTATACTACTATGTATGTTGAATCCACTGCAGTCAACTGCTGCAATGAATACCCTACCATGTACTGAGATGACCCACATACAAAAGAGGCTTACTTGTTCCCAGCATCAAAACCTTGAGCTCATCATAGTATGGTCCATATCCAATACCCTAAGGCTCTATATATCTAGCTGTCTGCTGGGGTATAATAGTGCATACACAATACATCTAGGTCAGCAGATCCCCTGGGCCTGTGTCTCTCCCATCCACATCCCCTCTCCTCCAGTAATCTAGGGCTGTGGGCCTCCATCTGCTGATTGGATTACGACAGCTCTCCAGGGCTGCCTGGCCGTCCGGCCGTGAGCAGAGATATGGGGATGGGGTGCTGGAGGAACCCGCACCCTGTCAGCCTGAATGGTGTTATGGAGAAAGAATGGTCCGATCAGTCTGAACCTGGCTCTGTGTTGACATATATAGACTGAAAGAAAGAGAATGAGACCACCGTGTGCTGTAATGTAGAGAGGGAACCTGGACCCGATCGTAGTGAGGCTGCCATAGTTTGTCATACAGAGAGGGAACCTGGGCCAGTCAGTCTGAGGCTGCCGTGAGTTGTTATTCAGAGGGATCCTGGACCTGGTGAGTTTGAGGCTGTTATGGGCTACATATTGAGAGGGAACCTGAACCCTGGTGGTCTGAGGCTGCCATGTACTGTCATATAGGGAGCCTAAGTCTCACGATAAACCATGTCGTAAAAAAGATTCTGATTTGGAACTAAAATGACCAATATTTGAATTGACCTAGAGGCCCACCATATATGAAATTTTAAGGCTCAACTCTCATTCTGAAAAAAAGTGATGCTAGGCCTAAAAAATTCTCCTATCCTTCAAGCCTGTGGGCGATAATATGCTAGGCCTTGAACGCGCGGTCATGTGACGTGACTTAGTCTCCCTATAGAGAGGGATCCTGGACCTGGTCAATCTGAGGCTGCCTTGGGCTGCCATATAGAGAGGTATCCTGGACCTGGTCAATCTGAGGCTGCCTTGGGCTGCCATATAGAGAGGGATCCTGGACCTGGTCAATCTGAGGCTGCCTTGGGCTGCCATATAGAGAGGGATCCTGGACCTGGTCAATCTGAGGCTGCCTTGGGCTGCCATATAGAGAGGGATCCTGGACCTGGTCAATCTGAGGCTGCCTTGGGCTGCCATATAGAGAGGGATCCTGGATCTGCTCAGTCTGAGGCTGCCATGTGTTGTCATATAGAGAGGGAACCTGGACCTGGCCAGTCTAAGGTTGCCATGTGTTGTCATGTGGAGAGGACCCTGGATCTGGCCAGTCTGAGTCTGCTATGGGCTGTCATATAGAGAGCAAACTGTACATGTCAGTCCGAGGCTGCCATGGGCTGTCATATGGAGAGGGAATCTGTAACTTGTCAGTTTGAGAATGCCATCTCGTCAACATATATATGTGAAACGTGTAGCTAATAACAGTAATACCACAGAAAACAAAGAGCTTCATACCTTTTGTATATTGCACACAGTCCATATAAAGCCCTTGTTAGTCAGTGTAGATAGTTTAGCCTTGTCAGGCCTATAGACATGTTGTAAACATAACGCTGACGCTAACTGATACAGATGATGACCGAACATCAATTACAGACACAACTACAGGTATTGTCTGGTCGTGCCTGACATATCATGAGAAAATTAAATCATGATATGTGCCAACACAGATGCCTCAGATAATAAGTTCCAAGACGGCAGGTTTTCCACCTATCTTGAACTTCACAAACTGAATGCTATTTCTTTAGGCAAGTAATTTATCATCTCTGATTTGTCATTTAATCCTGTCGTTTCCAGGAATTTGACATTTCATTTCCCGTCTACACATTAAAGTTGAAATCCCATCTTACTTCAGTAAAACATGATTGATGTCTCAGCATTGAAGATTCAGTCCACAGAGGCTTCATCTTTTCCTGATCCTATTGGATTTATGATAAGATAAATTTACCTTTTAAACAAAAAGCATTGATTATACAGAATGCAGACTAAAAACTTGAAGCATGCCCATCTTTACAATTTTATAAATTAAGAACTGAAAAGACGCCTAAAATGGGAAAACCCCTACTAGTATATGGACTGCATTAACCAAGTATACCTTTACTGTGGAGTGGGGTAATATATGATTCGGTGCATATGTATTATAAAACTTCTGTATCAGCAGCTAAGGAGGCTCATCTGGTATAGAGAGCTATTCTAAGAATCAATCGATCACAAGTAAATCGTCTTATAGATCTGTTAGTGTCAGCGTTGTTTAGACCCCATATGGGGGTGGTTCCACCCCCGCAACTGTCTGTGCTGTGGTAATGTAAGACCTCAGCAGTGAACTTAAATAACAACCTCCCTCTCCAGCAGCTGCACTATCAGCCCCACCCTACTACTCCAGGCTATAGGTGGTGGCTTGGCAACCTGAGGTACACCATGAAGACTAGAGGTCTTTTACATTCTATAGGTACACTGAGGATGGGGGTGTAGGTAAGGGGGTGCTGGGGAAGGGGTCCCTTAAACACCAGAGCGTTCTGACAGTGACTGAGGACTGGGAGTGTGGTGCACTGAATGTAGGGACGAATCTAAAGCAGATGCAGTGTGGACTTTGTGGGTACTGTAGGGAGGGGAGGGGCAACAATGCAATGGAGGGGAGTGGGAGGCACTACTATGGAATGGAGGGGAGAGGGAGGGACTCCCTTTAAGCTCCTCCAGGGTATTAGGGTTCATATTGAATGTAGGCCAATACAAATGTGTATATTTCAGGCAATGTATGGTAATTTAGGCCCCACTAGTACCAAGGTTAACTCCTCGTGAAATAGCTCTGGGCATCCTGGATATTTTATTTCCATACAAATAGGAGGACAAACCATTTAAACCGCCCAACTACAGAAATGAAACCCACTATCATGTCTCAAGTTCCTTGAAGTCCATTGGGTGGTACCTGTCTTAGAAGGGTCAAAGGACGCCTCAATAGATAGGGACAGGTCGCGAGTCAACGTAGGTGCGAAATCGATTGAACCAATGCATAGATAGCCTGTATATCGGAGTGAGGGTTATGAGTGTAGTGGAGATAGTCACGGCGGGGCTGAGCTAAATACATGGGGTTGTAGGGATAGGTCTGCTCCCGTGGGTCGGGGCTGGGTTGGTGGGAGCTCCAGCCGGTGATGGATCACCGGGAGGGGCGGGGATGGCATCACCTAGCTCCGGGCTACCTCGGGGCTACCTCCGGGTTAGGGATGAGCTTGGATGAACGATCTACTGTCCCTGCCACTCCTGGGGGTAACCCTGCTCTGCCTAGTGGTCACTCAGCCGAACAGACTAAACATTTACACTAGACCAAGTATCACTGTACTGTTTGCTTCTTTTTAACTCTTCTGTTCCCCCACACTCTCCTTCTAATCATCGGTAATGGGCCTTTATGCTTTATTGTAGAAATGATAATGTACATATATACCAGTATTTCATCCCTCCCCCTCCTCCTTAGGCCCTAAATATTGAGACCAATATTTAAACGTTACACCTGGCCTTTAATCCCCTTTGTTCAACAACAGTTCTGAATAGGAAAAGAAAATGCTATTTTCTTTTCCTATCACCCACCCACTCTTTATTCATTTCTCTGTGGCTAATATCCCTCTTGTCCGGGCTTCTTTCAAGCTCTAATATCCTCCATCCCCCAACTATTTAATGCATTTCTACCTCCTCCACCCCTCCATATTATCCTTTACATCGCAGCCTTTCTCCCTCTTCCAACTCAATGCTCCCTCCCACATCCAGCTCCCATAGATACAATACACTGTCTGGTCTACCACTCCATCCATCCACTCACTGATTACTCTAATCTTCCCTATCCATCACCCTTTATCTGCCAGATTGCCGTTACCTTATCAACATAAGGGATATAATCAACTCTGGGTCTGTATGGAGCCTATATAGCCCTGGAGAGGTCTAACAGAAATATGGTCCTTGGCCCAGGGCACTCTGTGACGTATTGTCCATTGGTGCTTAACCAGGTTTACTGCTAAAAGGGGTATGATGTGGTGGAAAGCATCCCTGTGACTCCTCCATATGTACATTCTGGAATAACCTGAATAAATGGGGCATTTATATCTATGTGTACAACTTCATTTACCGAGGTATATAAGTATACTCAGTAAGGAAATGCAATGCCACTCGACTCGACTCTTAAACTACCAGTACCGGGCAGCCTCAATAGAAAAATTGAACGTGTGCAATAGAGCACTTATGGCCCAGGTCTTCCACCAAATATCATTAAAAAAATATAGAAATTAAACCTACCTAGCTGTTGACACTACAGTGACAGTATTTCCAAGTCGTCAATGCTTAAGCCTATCGAAAATGCACCCATTATCGCTCGTATGTTTCAATGGCAAATAACTCCTCTCCTGGCGAGTTAAGCAATGCACAATATCAGCAGGTCTTGAATAAGGATCCATATTTTCAATAGAATTGCCAGAGAGATTGTATTTCTCCTCCATTTTTTTTTATAATCCAGCTGTTGTTGGCAATGTGAGTCGATTGTCTCGCTGTCCGCCATTTTGGATTTTGATGTTCTGTGCGCATGTGCGACCCCTCCTTGCCGGAAGTAGCATTTTCTAAGGAGAAATGATATATTCTATCGATTTAACTTGAAATTAATGGCTTTTGGAATATAAACCATTCATTTTGGGCAATATTAATCTATTTGAATCGAATACACACTATCCATTTACTGTTATAAAATAAAATCTGACAACGGGTTATTCTGCGCACATGCATCAAGTCTCCAGACCGGAAGTGAGGTGGTCAACATAAAAAATGTACACACTCCTACATAAACGGTCTTAACATCATACCTGCTGAAAAAAGCGTCTTCATTGTCCTATTCCCATAGAAGTCAATGTGTTATGTCGAAAGAGGGGCCTTGAGCCACGAGCAGTGTCTCACTGCTACGAGCCGTGTCCCACTGCTACAAGCAGACTCTCAAACACACGCACGCGCACACTCACATTCACACGCACACACACGCGCAAATTAAGATTGAGAAAAGAATGGACTAAATGTCTGATAACCAATGAGGCAGTCCCATGAGGCCTACGGCCTTAGGACGTTAAACAAATTAATCAATCAATCAATCAATGTTGACCCCCGAAATGGACCGCCCAATGCAATCCTATGGAGCCTCGTTTTCATGAGAAACTAAGGGACAAATGTAAGGTTTTTTCTTTACCCTTTTTCATAGGTTAAAAAATGACTTTTTCCCAGGAATTGTGCATGTGCAATGGAAGGCTAGATCCTAAAGAACATGTTTCCATGATTTTTTGTTTAATTATCCCCCAATTTCGATGAGCAATTCCCATCTTAAGTCCAAATTTCCGATCGTCAGTTTTTGGCTGAAAAGGCGCCGCCAATAGCCCAGGTAAACCTGGTCCAATAAAGTCGTGACACTTAAGTACATATCCAGACAGAATTCATAAAGCTATTGTACAGAAAAGATGATATAAAAACGCCAAGTTGTATAATGCTATGACACATTATATTCCTCAAAGGAAGCTCTCAATCAAGAATAGGGGGCAGAGGGTATGTGATGTAAGAAGTATAGCGTTGGGGTTCGGTAGCAGGCAACCACCCTCTCACACAGTCCCCGAGTGGTGGTGATATGGTGGTGGTGGCAATGAGTAAGTAGTATAGAGAAAGTGGGACAATGCCCAGGGCACTCATCATTAAAAATGCACACTAGGACCGTCCACAGCCTGTTTCCCGGCCGTCTGTGAATGCTTAAATTGTCATCATGTGATATAGTAGGTTGGGTGGTGAAGCCTTTTACCTCATTGACCTTTTACAGTACAACAACTAACTTAGTTACTTTCTTTTTCACTCTAGACGATGGCTTCTATTCAACAATAAAACCATAGTGTTGTAGATTTTAATACAATAGTAGAGAATAGTCCTGTGAGACATGGCGCGGCGACTTGTAATCTTGTGTCTAGTTTCAGTTGGTGAGACAGATAGGGCATACTATCATCTGGGCTTTTGGTAGTATATAGCACAAATTTAACCTGAACTACCCACTGCAGCTAAGTACTAATAGTCTGTAGACTGTCCATTCTGCATGTACCTCACTCAGTTACCACAGGGACCTGTCTTATTTAATGTTCAATGCCATAGTCAACAGGTGTGTCATTATGAGTGTACACTGTCTCAGATTACCAGGAGCCTGCTCTGCCTGCCCCCCCCCCCCCCACTTACACACACACCCAACTGCCAATCACTTGTAATAGTCTGTACCTCGTCACGGGCCAGTGGTCAGCAAACCGGCCAGATCACTCCACCTCTCTATAGAGGGGGAGCACAGTGTAAGTAACTCAGTGTACATACATGTTTTCAGTGTTCCACAAAATCGTTTATATAATGAAAGGAGTAATCAAATTAATCTTTCATCACCAATAGTAGATACATATTCTGAGATAGCATTATTTCAATGTAAACTAAAAATTTTACACAGAAAAGAATGTAGCAGTTCCACAAGGTGGCCTTACACTTCAACCTCCTCTGATTTACAAAAATGCACATATGGCAACACACACTTTAGCACTGATTTCTCTATAGAGATCTTTGACAGTGAATACTTTGTTCAAATACAGAAAATATGATCCAATTGTACCATAACCCACTGAGATAAAACCTGTACTACATATATATAGTAGTTTCAAAACGAACAATTCTAAAACAAAGGTTACAGGGATGCATTTCTGAATCTTAAAATGATCTAATGCTAATCTGCCATAGGGCTACAAATGATGAAATGTCTTATCTGCGAATAAAATCAAAAGTATGAGATATATTCTGAAAATTTCTTAACTGATAAGTA
The DNA here is from genome assembly GCA_949317995.1 of Acholoe squamosa. Classification (NCBI taxonomy): domain Eukaryota; kingdom Metazoa; phylum Annelida; class Polychaeta; order Phyllodocida; family Polynoidae; genus Acholoe; species Acholoe squamosa. The sequence continues at coordinate 16,850,726 of OX439042.1, forward strand.
AAGTACACACACTGTTGTTATTACATTAGAATAGTGAGCAGGAATAGTCCATAGCAGAGGAGCCACAAACAAAAATAGATTGCAAGGCCTCCCTATCCCTTACACCGTGGCGACTGTGAACCATACACTAGTCTACTCATCTCACGAGTAGTACTCACTAGTCGCCGCGCTAATAAAGGAGAAATCTTATTTTGATGGACACCTCATCACAGACGTCCACTGGTTTGGCTCCTGGTGGTCTAGCCCATAGCCATGGGCATGATAATGGTATGGTACAATCTGTGAGGGAGGTGACCTTGGGTCACCAATGCAATTCTGAACACACAGCCTGGGCGACAGAAATGTCGCTTTTACCGCGGCAACATCAGTGCAAGATTTAACGTAGCGAGGACTTGGTCGATACTTGGACCACATAGACAAGCAGGAAGCATCATGCCATCTTTTGACTTCAGTGTTGGTGATACATTTGTTAGACAAGTTAGCATGGACCTCCTGTGAACTAAAGCCTGTATCTTCTGAATCGTTTGGTCTTGAGGCAAATAAAAAGACATTTTACACTGTTTTCAATAACTCACCAACATATCAATATGTCCCAGACTCATTCCCTCCCTCCCTTATATAGCTATATAGATCATATGGTATGGCCACCAGCCTAACCCCCAGGGAGTGGTATATACTATAGGGTGTGGAGGTCATATGAAGGGGAGAGCGAGGGCCACACAACACAAAAGCAGCTCTTTATGTGTCGCATCATGATGTATCAAGGTTCATATTCCTATGTTGCCATGATGCACCAATGCAGTGTTGGTGAGCACACTAGTATTGGTCCATCATGACCATGCACACCCACTGCGATGGCATCAAGCCCATGGGCTTATCATGATATATGAATGCAGCCCTGGTTATTCAGTCATCAGTGCTGCATCAATACACCATGATGACAAAAGGCATTAAATCACTATGCAGCCCCTACAAGGCTAGAGTCCACAGCCTCCTGCTCCCTGCTGTGATTTGTAGTTGGCAGGGTGGTTGCCAACATCAGTCTCAGCCCCACCTCACAACCTCCATACACACCACATTGATCTAAAACTCAAAACTAAAAGTAATATGCCGACACATTGCAGGAACGAGGCGACTAAGGATACAGAGAGTCATAGCTTACCCCCTCGCCCACCCACCAACACTGCACTTTACCAATACAAAAAGAGATGTCGAGACGAAATGGTTTTTAACCTTAACCAAGAAGTGACAGAAATAATCAGAAACACCCTTCCACATTTCTCTGACTGTGACCTCTGCCAAAGCTATACCATCAGACCAGAAATTCACATTCTGTCAAAAAGCTTGACACACTGTACAACGGCCGAAAAAAAAAACGGAGACCAAATATACCAATTATACCTAATTTTAGGCTGCTGAATCTGAAAATGAGGTTAAAATATGCCTATTGGCTCTCAATTTTGAGATATCTATAGAGTGCCATATATGCTAAAAATCACCTCTGAGGGCAATGATTTCATTATGTTCACCCATGTAGTGTAGTCCAAACATGTACAACAACTTTCTTATGTCATTTCTGGCATTTGTCTGGGTAATATCAATAGCTTTGACACTTGTGCAAATCATCTTTCATAAAAAGAAAGAAGTGGCTCCTAGGCCTCTATCGTTCCGAGCTTCCAAACCAGTTTTATGGAATATTATGTGTTCGGTGTTAGCACACTCCATATGCATAGCTGTAGCATTTTTGGTAGTTCAGAAGCAAAAGTCCATCTTGGATAATGCCAAAAGTGGTCAAGATATATATATATATATATATATATATATATATATATATATATATATATATATATATATATCTACACCAAATAGGTTCGATTTCATGTACATTGCATTATGACCACTTGTTTTGGGGATATATTGCTTCATTTTGGTACGTGGGCAGTCATCTTAAAAAGACAGCCAAATTTCCATGTTTACTTCCTTGAAACATTGACTTCTGGATCATTTAGAGCATCCAACAATGATTTATGGTGAGTAAGGCTGCATCTAAACATCAGGAGTGTCCATAATCATGAGATTAAAGTGAAGGTAATTTTATATTATAACCAAAAATAGGCTACATAGTAAATGAAGGTCATGGCTTGCCCTCAGTGCAGTCATAATAGGATTTCTGGAAAACAAGAGGGCTGAGGACTTTGTAGAATGTGTGGATACAAGATGTCCTTGAAGATCCACTTTCTACATCTGACCCCACATCCTTTAAAAAAAACTGTGGCTCGATAAGTGACATACATGAGGAGAGATTCTAACAGGACCTCTTAGATATGGAAAAATGCTACCAAAGAAAGTGGTTACCTTTTCTTCTAGCAGGCTAGTAATGGGGTCTGATGTGGGATGAGTCTGAACATTGTGTACAAGAGACAGGCAACGCAGTCCCGAACAAGTGTCGTCTAGCTAACGTTTTAGGCATATATACTACTTTTACAGCATATAACTGAGTCAAAGGATGAATAATTCATTAGATATGGGTTTATAAATAGTAATAAAAAATAAATTAAGCAGATTTGATGTGAAATCTGGTGTTTATACAGTTTACACTAATATGGATTTGGCTACTGAGGATTAAAATGGGCAATTCTTATCATGGGCATCTCAAAATTGAGAGCCGCCAGCAAAAAATGGATGCTATTTTTGAATTCCCCAGGTCAAAATACATAGGAATTAGTGGGTTTCAGTTCCGTTTTTTTTTCGAAAAGTGAAATTTTGTTGTACAGTGATATTGAGTAACCATGCACAGCAGGGTCACAGGCGATAGGGGAAGTAAAATAGAACCGGTGTGACAGGTTGCCACATACATAAGACGCAGAGGTTTGTGAATCAGTAGGTGTACAGGGAGTGTGACATAGAGGGCTGGGATGTTCTTGCTGAGAGGCCTCTCTTTATAGGAAGCCTATCCTGTGAGCTGGGTGGTGGGGAGGTGGATGATAGGGTGTTCTGATATTGGGGTCTGCTGCTTGCTACCACCCACTGAGCAGATCCAGGCCGGAAATACGTGATCCCCGATAGAAGCTGCTCTCTGCATGGCCCCTCTCTAGGGGTGGGGGACTGGGGTGGAGTGGGTGTGGAGGTGAGGGAGGGGTTGGGCTGAGGGGTTGGGAAAAGGGGTAGAGGTTGCTGACTGGGTCTGTGGAAGACGGATGGGGCGATTAAAATTCACTTTGGTGCGTGAGGTGGTGGCTTTGTCTAAAGAAGGGGATAAATGGTGGGCTGTGAGGAAATGGGGTGGGTCTAAAGAGGTCATGAGAGTATTGCTAAAAAGACGGACAGTAAAGATTGCAGCCTGCAGGGGTGGGGATATCTATATATCAGTGTGAATCAATGGGAAGTGTGTGTGTGGGGGGGGGGGGGGTCTACGGTATAGGCCCCTACCAATAGAGCCTAGAGGCAAAGTGGAAAGATGACTAGAGGACTGGCGACAGCACAGAAATAGCATACCAATACATACATACTCTATATAGGGAGGATGTGGCTATCCGTGTGCTCATCCTCGTATTATATATCTCAATCCCACCACTAGTACAATTGTCCCTTTACTCAGCAAGCATCTACACCTACATCACAATACGATTTTACCTCTAGAGGTGGGCACCAATGCCGACCAGCCACACTAAAGGAGACCTTTATCTGGGCCCATTATACGCCTATGAACCTTTACAGTAGTGTACTGGTAGTCTAAGAGGCCATAACCAAGCACACGCTGTATGTGATTGTCAACCATTGGTACAGCCATACAATCACAGGCTCTGAAACATTCATGGCATCCCTCTGTGTTATGATCAGGAGATACCTGCTTGGAGCAGGGGGTGAGAATCAATCAGTCACCAGAATGGGAAGTAAACAGATCTCTACAGGCCATGACTTGGGGATCCCCCACTTCTGCTACAGCACAGAAAGGGGTTAATCCTTTATGGTTCACAGGTTGTAATAATGCATAGCCTGTACTAAGGTATCACGCTTTTTGGAAAGTGTATCAACCCCATGGATCGGTATGATGCATGAATGCTGGCCTGGAGAGCAGACCCATCAGGGTTGCATTAAATCATCTTGACAACCAAGTGGCATAAAGCTTAAAGACACTCTTCAGCCATTAAAGGGTTAAAGCTCCCTATCTCCTGCTGGCCTCCAGTACAGCTGATCCCTCCTTAAGTGTGTGGCAGTAAACCCTATAGTAATGGCTGACCGTGGAGGAGCTCTGCACCTGACCCCCAGTGGGAGAGCACTGGGTAAATAGGGGAGTCCTATAGCTTTATCCATAGAGATCTGTTCTAATGGATAATAGCATCTTGTTTTATATATCCACTCACTCAGAGACACCAAGAAGTATAATCTGTCTACCCTTAAGAGATGTCAGTTCGATATTAATTTTGGCGAAACTCTGAAAATTATTTTTGGGCACTTCAAAAGGCTGGTTATATCCTAATCAGAGTGACAAATACCTTCAAAATTAATCACTTAGGGTTGGGTGTATCTTTAAGAAATATCAGAATTATAAAATATTCATTTTATTTATTTTTTCTTATTATTTCTGTAGTAAAATATCACCTGTGAAACTCTGAAATCAGAGAAAATCTGAAACTCCGCCATCTCTGTGTAAATAAAATGTCGTCTATGCCAGAGAAGAAAAGACAGAGATATACAAACAGATGGTATCGTCGCCTTAGTGCAAGAAGATCGTAACTGCATTTTTCAAGATTGCAGGAGAGGCAAAAGAACTGTTCCACTTAGGAGGACTAAGAGGATACAGCAATATTCCACTGGGGCCTGTAGGAACACATATCAGAGACTGAGCTTCAATTCTTTAATAGAAGCTTAAGTCCCATTGGTGTTAAAACAGGAATAAAACTCATTATTGCCAAAATGTCAGTTACCACCTTCTTGTACGATATGTAGGAGGTATGACAGTAGCCATGTCATATAAATTAGGCGAAAATTTTACTGAATACTCCTACAATAGTCACCGTGTATCAGGACACCATAAGGGTGCTATAGTTTAGCAGACAGGGAAGATGGTCGTGAATGATGTCCACAATGGCCAGATAACAAGCTGCATACCAGGGTCCATAGCAGCAGCTGGGCACAATAGATTTACAATACAATCTCCTTACCCAGCCGACACATCCTAACCCTATAAGGCCACATGCATGATGTCTCTAGGTTCATGTTCCTTTGTCATCATTTTGCACCAATGCAGGACTGGTGAGTCTACTCCATAAAACATCATTCGTATGCCAATCAATAGGAGGTGTATCGACCCTGTAGTTTTATGTAATGCTAAGTCATTTGCCATGGTTACGTTCACATGGCGACAAAAGGTCACAATACATGACTATATCATGTGGCCCTTAAAAGACTGAAGATCCACCCACCTCCCCAGTAGCAGCAGTACAGCGGCTAATTAAAGCAGCGACAGTCGCTGTTTGACGTGTTTAAGGCGGCGTCTTGACGTTTGTCACGCTGGTCGCGTGGCGGCGTGTGAATGAGCCTATTGTAGGCAGCAGTGACCGCCTCGTTAGGCGGCACTTAAGGCGTGTCAGGCTACTCTCAATGCACAGCCGTGACCTGCCTAGGATGATGCCTCTATGTGCATGATGGAGGCTGGAGGAGCCTGAAGGAGGTGGTTGGTTTTACAGTGAAGGTGTGAGGGTATAAGGTGTAAACATCCTGATGATGTATTAACAGGCATATTTATATTATCTTGTGCAGGCAAGGCTCAGTGCAGAGGGTGATTCACATATCAATAACAAGGGCGCTGACTTACCAATTATGTACATGTATGAAAATTAAAATGACCACTTAAACAATTAGGAAGTACCATTCCTTGTGGTGAAGCTGGGAGATACACCATAGTTAAACCGTTAACTGAAAGGTGTGAGCAGATCACCTTTCTATGGAGTTCTATGTAATTTGAACAGCTCAGAGTAGCCACAGGCGCTGCTCCTGTCACTGTAAACTTTACTCTGCTCCCAGGAGGCCCCAGACCAGGTCTGCTGCCTTACAACACGATCTGTCCCTGATGACACTCAGCACAAACTTAACCTGACATCAGGGACACGATGTAGAAACAGCACAAATACTGGGTTTTACTAACAATTGGTTACAGACATGACAGTCATCAAAGTCACTGATTGCTCATCTGACAGTGACGGTTCATTGCAGTTTGATATCTGTAGGCTGAGACACATGTGTGTATAGGTATCTTCATAAGACAAGGGAATCTTCCTAAAATTTATTTGAATTTCAGGATTCGCCATGCGCCTACAAAACCCTAGCTAATTTACATTATAAATATAGCAAGGTACTTACAGGTATTTGCCATAGATACTGGGATATGAAATTGTCGAGTGACTCCCCAGTGCTAATTTCACATAAATATACATGTATCCGACACCTGGTGGCCTGGAGTGGTGTGCAAATAGCACCAGGAGGCAGTTACTTATGGATCTGACCTGGGTACGTATGGCTCAACCAGCAGCTACCACACGACAGACATGTAGACAGGAGGCCTTATTACCAGTCTAATTGATTAAAAAAAAAGGTCAATACTAGATTATCTCAGACAGTCGTAATATGCAGTCTTCACTACATTGTGTGTATATATATATATCACAAGATCATTGGATGGGAAAACCAACGTGTAACTGCAGAAAGACATCAGCAAGTTACTGACAATGTTCACCATAAAGAAAAAGGAGAACTGCAATATAATCTACAGGCGCTGACGTTGGTATACGGTACACATTGCCTCTTAAGTTAAGTTTCCTCCATCTTCCCTTTTTTTTCATTCCTTCGATTACAAGATGGATTTCCCACAGTCGATGTTCTCAAGTTATCCCTTTTTGTAACCAGTGCTTTCTATTAGCTTATCCTGTGCAGCATAATATGATGAGATTCACTAAATGTCATCTGACAGATGAGGGACAGCATCTCGTTAGTTAACTAATAGTGGCGTCACAGTGACAGCCAAAAGGTATTCTATTACTTGGCATCTAATATGAGTTTTCTTTCACTCAGCCAAGGACTCCCGTCTCGCTAACCGCTGTTATTATTACATTAATAACTAACTGACGAATTTCCACAGCCCACCAAGATGACCGTGGGTGGGCGTTATCATTGGTGTCATGACTCCGGGTAATCCATCAGAGGGACGGGTCTAGTCATCTAGTGCCTCTACCCTACCGAATTTAAGTAACTCGTGTGGCACCCAGCTTCCCTCTGCTTTTCCTTTCCCCAATCTCTCATATCAATCTCAGGAGACAGGCTACAAAAAGTGGCAAGAAATAAAAGCCTGGTGGCTTTCAAATGCGGCTGAATGGATCCTTTAGAAGCGAGTAGCTCAGCCGTTCAGCGGCAGCAGGAAAGGGGAGTAGCTCAGGGCGGCTTCTCTAACACTTCAAAGGCCGTTAGTGCATTAATGCATTATGCCCAATGGCCGGCATGATGTATGAATGCAGCCCTGGTGAGTTACATGCAACATGCCGAATGCACAAAGTTGATACACTCCCGCAGGGTGGGCATGATGCTCCAATGAGGTGCTGGCTCGCCAGCACTTCACTGCTGTATCATGCCGACCATTGGGCATGTTGCACTCTTGCATCAGCGACCATTGAGGGGCTAAGCAGGTATGATTGGGTTGGGTGGGTTATGTCTATCTTTACCCAACTGGTCATGACATTAAACCCGATGAAGAGGGTGGGTAGAGGTCACTAAGGGAGGCTCCCATACACAGGGACGGTCACACGCACGTCCCCAATACCCTTTTATCATGGCCAACCCTGAAAGGCACTGGTTTGTTTGGGGCCTTTCTTCTTACAATTCCCTTTATACATCAAGACTCTTTTCATGGACATACGCTGAGTCGGGTTCCTAAAATGCTCTCATGTTAGGGACTTGATTGGTTAGTCAGGTATATAGGGACTAAGCCGCACTAGTAAGGGGATGATGTATGACTGTACCAATATAGGAGTGTCCGGATTCCTGTCATGAGAAGAAGACATGGTCTATATCTTATGTGAGGCCCTAGTATGGACAAATTGACTATCAAATAGGGGAGACCGTTTGCGAGCTTGGGATATAAATGATGATCCTTAGGAAAAATCGTGAACGCCTACGTCTGGTCGAGCTTGGCACATTGAAAAACAGGACCAACATTAACTTTATAAGTTTGTCAAATTAGCATACATGTGAAAAACTAAAGCGTATGGATTTGGCAGGCCTTGTATTTTAAGAACTCCACAAACAGTTGTTCTCTTGATTATACCTAATATGTTCATCAATATCAACACATCGGCAGTCCATTGGGAGGCTTATTGACCACTCTACCCCTACAACGCTGAATTAAGAGGGCTGGATATTGCTGACTCAAGTAGCCTGTTATGAATGAATGGCCCATCACAGAAATTGATATCCCAAGGAGAATGCTTTACCGACCATTTTCTCTCCCCATAGTCCTCAGTCTGGGCTAGAGCAGATTACTGTTTTAATTAATCCTGATAAATCTCATCATAGGGGTCTCCAATCCTCGTCTGGCAGTCATGACAGGACCTGTAAATCTCATACCAAGTACCCCGCTAAGATGGCTTACTACATTTACATTATGGAGATTCTGGTGTCAATTGTCAGAGATGTAGTGGTTGGTAAGCTGGTTTTGACATTGATGCTAAAGTAGAAAGCAGCAAACTCATATCACCCCATACGCACACCTTCCCCAAAGACAAGTTAAAATGCTATTGCAATGATAATCTGCAACTTCATAGCTAAGAGACATTTACAAGTAGTCTGAAACAAACCTTGCTGATTGAGGCATTGGTAGGTATTGCAATGAAGGTACCATTATAGAGCCATTACCATAGGCTAAAACAAAGTTACTGCCACTGGCAGAACAGCAGCTAAGTGCTCTATAGAACCAATTAGGTAGCTGATATAAGGGCATTGACAAGCAGGTCTCTCAGCATGAGCTACGGTGGTGAGCTATACCTGATCTGCTCCCATCTCCCATCTGAGCTACTCACTATCGGCCCCTGATGTGATCATATCAGCCTATCACCTCCCACCAGCTCCATCCTGCTCGCCTGAGTTACTCCCAACAACATTGTAGTCAGCACGTCACTCAACCTGCTGGGGCCATGTCAGATACTTAATAACTTGTTTTATACTATCAGCTACATAGGGGAGGTACCTACCACACGGCAGACCTACCACAGGTGGTTAAGGTTAGCTACTAGAGCCACCAATGGGAGTAGCTCAGTTATATGTCTGCATATAAAAATAAAAATGTGCAACCATTGGGATGTAATATTGAGAATCCAGCTATAACCCAGTGTAAAAAGATGGTTTTGCAAAATTTTAGTTACAACATCCACTTCTGGGGGTCAATTAATGTCAGGAGTGCCATGACACATTGCCCAGCACACCCACATCAGGTAAATGATACACCACCCTTCTTAGATTTTCTAGGAATTCTCATAAGGTTTGGATTCGCTGTAAGGAAGTTAAATTCTCCAGGTTCTGGGAATCTGATCCCCTCTGCTGGAGATGGTTAGACGTTCTAATTGGGTTTCTGTGATTGAAATGTGTCCTCTAAATCTGGTCATAATCTGATGGGCGTGCTATCTATTCCTGCTACGCAATCCAATCCATTGGAGCTGGCGGTGGGAGGTGGGGGGGGGGCATGTCTTGATATTCTACACTTCCCGAATAGAAGCTACATGTTCTTCAGCATTGGATACAGTGTGAGTGAAGGGCGTGCACTATTCTAGATCTGGCTCATATAAGAAATACATCAATGATTATAGAAAATGTGCCTGTCGTTTACTTCAATGCCAATATGTTTCTATTCTGGTGACGACACAGTGTATCTGCTATCTATGATGACAGGACTATAAGCTAGACCTAAATAGCGTTACTACTTCACCTAACAAACCTATGGATAAGTGAACCCACAGAGGAGACAGGTAAAGTAGCCAGGGGAGGTCAGGGGCTGTATGACCTTGGCAGATCCCTCCCTGTACAGCTCCAGCCTCAGCTGGCCCTGGAGTAGCCCTGGAGGATTAAGCAGCACTTAAGGCTAGATCCCCGTCACAGTGCAGCCTTAAACAGGGCTGGAGGCCTCCTAACCCTGACACGCCGTGCGCCTTTTACCTCCCCTGTCTGGGTAATCCTACCTTGTCCACCTGAACGTGCCTCCACAACATTGTATGGGACACGTCCAATCACAGCCTTATTAAGGGATTGTACAGCTAGTAGAACCTTTTACTAACTTTGCCTATCATGTGGATAAACCGAGAATTGAAGGGACCTGAAGGGGCTTTGAACTTTGGTGGCAAGTATTTTGAATGGGTGAAGTGGATTGTGGTTAGAGTTCAAAAAGATGAAATAGTTTGTCAGTGCCAAGGCTGATCCTTTTCATTTAGTAGCCTTTTAGGGAGTCCCTGTATCATTGAAGGGGTATCTATATCCGAGTTAATCTCGAGTGAGACCACTTTTATATTTCCCCTGCTAAACTGGTGAATTCTTGTAGTCATATCCTCATTGTATCAATGTGCAACAGTAGGACAGATCTATTTCACATCACCTTCTATCAATTGGGTAACGTATGTGAACTCTCTATTATTACATTGATCATCATCACATATCATATAGTGAGGTATAGCATGGCCAGACGTCCTTATCAACCCCAGTCACCTACCAGGTAGACCTACTCTTGTCAGAAATCGCAGTCATACTGCCTTAAGAGACGGATAGCATAAGAGTTGTAGGAATGGTCAGAAAACCAAACACCACACTCTAACATCGATACTAGCCTGACCTTGTCCTTCCTCAGAACCAGACACAACTTCACGTTAGGCACGAGATCCCACGAGGTCTCGCGTGATTTGTGAGATGGCAGCACCACCTATCACCAACTGAGCACATGCCATTGGTGATTGGAGTCGTCAGTGTATGCTTTCTTTTAATTTCCTAGTCTTCAAATGTCAGCTTTTAGAACATACACATATAATTGCTCTTTCATATCTGGGCTTGTGCTTTGTCAGGCTATCTGTCATCGTCAGACAAGGATTTTTACGTATGAAGGTTGGCACAGAGGAAAAAGTATGGTCTGTGCGATGGTTTATTTTAACATAATCCCAGCGGTGGCCGTTCAATTAGTGCTTCACCAAATGACAATGAATTGCAATATATATTCAAACATAGAGAAAATATGTCTCCCTAGAGTGTGCGATATTTCGTTGGTCGCCGAGATCAAGGAGGGATCAAGCAAGCTTTCGGCCATTTTTTTCGACTTAAACTTTTAGGTTTGACCTTTGTGGTGTTCGTCAAAAGTGGGGGATATGTTCCAACTGCTTCTAAGGCCCAATTAAAGGATCTCAGTAGATTGATTTGAACCACCCTATATTGTTCCAAACATAGAATATAATTCACATAGACTCAATGTCAATATTTTGTCAAGGGCAAAAGGCAATCTCCATGATCTGCAGCACAGAAATCAGGGTTGAGGCAATTGTCCATAACTCAAACCCCATTTAGTGCACTGGGGCTGGAGGCACACTGACCCCTTCCAGTACTGTGTACCCACGGCCTGGAGAAGGCTTGTTGCCCCTCGGTAGCCAAGGGCCTCTAATAGTAGCCGACCCAGTCTCAGCAAAGTATGACAAATATCATGGGGCTCGCTATCACCCTGGCCACGCAACCCTCATCCTTATAAATCCACCCATAATCCCATACCCTCACTTCCCTCCCCATTCCTATCACGCCCTTAAGACAGCCTTACTGTACAGCCGTGATATAGGCTGATTTGGCTTCGCCCTTACTTGTATTAACTTTTCCTATATTGGCTGTTCTGCTGAGTATCACCATAATCTGCGATTTTGTAAGGGCTGGAAGTTACCACAACACAAGGCTAAAGGGACCAGTTCCATTTACTGCAAACTGCATTTCCTGTCTAGCAAATAGAAGCGTAATCGTTTTGGTGTATCTAGGCTGTAGCAATGTATTCTTGTACCATTTTCACTCTTTGGGTATGTATCAAACTGGGTTTGGCCTAATGCATGGATTTGTAAGGTACTCACAAGGCCTGTATCCATTCCATGCATCATGTCGACAAATTGCCATAGAATTAAAGCACCTTGCTACACTTAAGGGTGGTTTTAAAGCTACAGGCGCGCCCAGCTTAAGGCAGGCAGAGGAAGGAGGAGGTGGCAGCAGCAGGCAGCTGCAGCTATATAGATATAGGTCCCAGTTACGGCATTAGTGACTTAATATCCTGTGCAGCTTTCAATTTCACTCAACTCAAATTTGTAGATTGAGCAGGTTTTCCAGTCCATTTCCAAGTAATTGGACCTGTCAGAATCACCCCTAATATGGAATGGGACCCACTGTGCGATTTCCTCCCTTTGCATTTACTATTTATCCACTTCATTTAGATATCCAGAAACCAGCCAGTTTGGCATTTCAATTACCCCCCTCTGACTCCAAAATCTAATCTCAACCACAGAGGCTAAAATTACAGTTTGCAAATTGACATCCATTCTGTAGACTTTACATTGTCAGAATGAAGGTTTTGGCGACTGGGGTTGGTGTGAAGGCAGATCATGCTGGAGTATGCGAACAGACACCACATTCACACAGCTTAACCATTTAAGGGCCCGATAGTGCATCAATGCATCATGAGAACCCTACAGGTTTAAAACACACCAAAGGGACTGGTGGAGTATAACAATGCAGCCCTAGCGAGTTGATTTACCAGCACTGCATTGATCCATCATGAAAACAGGCACGAATCATGCACCTTGAGACATATTGCAGCAGTTAGAGGTAAAACGTCAATAAAGAGGAGACCCCCAGCCATGTCTCTGTATCCATGTGTGAGAGAACCTGGTCTGCATTAACCCACATGGCACACACTGTGGGTAGCTATAGGAGCTTTGCTATAATTACCAGATCCCCTATTGTGGTTGACTGCCATTGGTGCCACTAACACCCCTCAGCTAGTGCTGTAGCACCAACATACTGCTGGTTTTATAGACCATTACAGACATAAGCAATCACCAGCTCAACCACCCTGAGGAAGTCTTCCCTTTACTGTTCCCCAAAATCAATACAGCGAGTGCCCACGTTTTTGTCTTTGGCAGTGCTAGCTTGGGAGGGGATTAAAATCTCAATTATTGATTCCCAATGGGGTCACATGTGGAAATGGAGAACTCAATCGTTGTGCTTTGTCTGCAGAAACAGAAGCAACATGCTCTGGCAGAAGGAGATAGAAGCTGTAATGTTTGAACTTCAACTAGAGGAATATCCACAGCCATGGCGAATTGCAGACCTGGAGGTGTTCCAGGCCGCAGACATCACAAAAACTGGTCAGTTTAATTGATGTGAAAAGAGATGAGATTCTTCTGCTTCTTGTCACAAATAATTAGAAACCACCATTTATTAAGATTTCTTCCAGCAAAATAATGATATCATAACCCTTTTTCTTCAGCGCAAGGTGACCAAACTGTTTTTCCTCGCAATTTTGCAATCTCAGACGTTTTAGGGCCAACTACCTTTATTTTCTCGTTCTATCAACAAATAATTTGGTGTTCAGGTGTTTGTGATGTAATGAATGAAATGCCCAAATCCCAAAACGGTTTCAGATTCTCATTTCTTCCGCAGTTCTTTTGCCTCTCAATACTTTTCGTCATTCTCTTCACGGATGCGCAGCTCCGGACATGACGTCACTAATCACGTGACCAGATCGGTAATTCCTGCAGCTGCTGACCACAAGGAGGCGTCTGGACACTGTCACGTGGTTTCCATGGCAACTAGGTTAGGGGCGCAGGCTTTGTATGATGGGCAAGGGGAATGTGGTTACTATGGCAACAAGTTTGACCTGTGACCTCCATCAAGGAGACTTGCCATTGGGGCATGTTGGAGACCCAGGCCTCTGGGTCATGATGAGGCGATTTAATCAAATAGCTATAATCGGGTAAATTCATGGGCGAATGGAGAAATATGATGATTTGCTGAGGCGCATGCAATAATGGGAATGTAGCCCACATTAAAGCACCATGTACGTGGACGCCACCATCATATATATGCTGGTGATTAGGTTTTATATGTATCTGATGACATGGAGGGGGTAGAGGCAACAGTGTTGTAAATTGTACCGGGTGCATAAAGATATAGAGGCAGCAGTGTTGTAAATAATTGTTAGTGCATTGATATAAGCTGGTATTCCCATAGCCAAGCACACTCTTTATACTGGAAACCTCCTGCAATATCATAAATAAATGGTTTTTAAGCCTGAGCATGGACCTGTACAGTACACTGTGTAGATCTATGGCGTGAGTATGGCCATATATATTATAGAACACATTACTCAGCTGCTATATACATGTAGAAAGGCACACTTCAAAGTGACAAGTTCCCAGTACAGTATAGTGCTGAGGCACAAAGACATTACTGACACAACTACCAGATATAACCCCTGGCCTGACAGGGATGTACATACTGCAGAATTATATTGGCTATTGCACTGTAACAGACCCCAGTAAGCAAAAGCAGTTAGAGTAAATGCAGATACTGCGAATTCAGCCACATTTCGATAGCAGCAATTACGTAGTAGATACTATGGGTTAACCAGGTTACGCGAAGCACCAGGTATATATTACGTAACCTTGTTACCCCATAGTTTATATGACTTAAACTATGGTCCATGTTTGTCACACCTTGTGTATATGGGAGGCATTTCTATACAACAGGTAACGTGATATATTCACAGTGAGATTCTTTTGTTCTAAGGTGTAACCATGATTTAATATGATATACTTATACAGCCATTGGGAACATCCAGTTAGATATAAGACAAGAGACAGTCAGCCCCTGTTGGGTCCCTGTCCCAATAATACTAACTTATGAAATACGCCAACACTCTAAGGCCAAAAAAAAAAGAAGCTGTGTTTCCGGTAACATGGTAAAGTTGAGGTAGGTAGGTCGTTTTTTTTTGTGTTTTTTTTGTTGTTGTTGTTTTTTTTTTTTTTTTTTTTTTGGGGGGGGGTCCAAGGTCTCATATAGTCATTCTTCTTTCCTGAGTTTTCACTGGTGGATGTTAAAGTTCATTGGAATATTAGAAAACCATTGGGAAATATGTCCCTACATGTCGAATAACAATTTTGGAAGAGAATGTTCGAAAATTTTGAAAAAAATCTTCAAAAAATCAGTAAAAAATCTTCAAAATCTTCTGAGGTCGGCCCTATTTAACTGAGGACAGTCGGGTGACCGGAAACAAACCTTTTTTTTGCCTAAGCCGTCTAGCCCTGCCTCCAGTAGGATTGTCAGTGTCAAAGAGGACGGCGGAGACAGCCCTAGATGAATAAATAACCCCCTCCTCCACTTCTCCAGGTCCTGTCATAGACATCCTGCTAGTCCTGCTACCTGACGTGCACTGACATTCCCATCAGAAATCCCTCCCCTTCACATCAATCCTTTTTCTACATCCCTATTTCCTCTTTCTCCTTTGGTCCTGGTTTAATTCTGGGCAATTGTGATTCCTTCTGCATCCAAAGCCTAGTGGGGGAGAGCCATGCTGTTTGGAACCAAGCATAAAACTATGACTGCCAAGTCCTTTTATGATGGAAGTCTTGACTTATATTAGTGCCATATATCAAGGCACAGCTTGACATGAGATCACCTTCGTACCCGTGTCTGTAGCTCTCTTTGAACATTTGATTTATTGTGCGCTTTGGAGTGTCTGCTGTTTCTTTTTTTTTCTTTTTACTCTAATGAAATATGGAATTTTTATGATTTACTGTGCTCAGTGATGTATGCGTGCTGATGGAGCCTCCTCTATATATGAGTGTTGTTTGTGAAGTGCCTAGAATACTGTATAAGTGCATAGATGGATGTACTTACGATGGCATATTATATAAGGTTATGGAAAGCTATGACGATTTCCCCTTCAAATTATTTATGTGTTCTCCTTAAGCCGTAATTTAATGTATCAGGTTGTACATTTGGGAGCAGCTTAAGGCAAGACATGATGAGTAACTGAAGATATCAAGCACCCACGATGAATAGAAGGCAGTCACTGACACGGGAAAGTGCTCGAGCTTAGCTCATAGAAACTATCCCGGGTTGTGAGAACCTCAATGGACAACGCCAAGTATAGGAAGTAGCCAAAATGGAGAAAGCGGCTTGGTATACTTAGCAGATTGGAGTATAGAGAGCAGCCCAAGATAGAAGGAAGTAACCAAAAATAGTGAGAAGCCTGCAGATCAGGAAGAGCTCAGGTTAGAGGAAGCTGCTCAGGATAGTGAGCAGCTCAGTTGGAGAGAGCTGCTCTCATCTAAGCCCTGCTGCTGTCCCCAGTCACTGTAATTAGGCTTTGATCACTTAATTAGTGACAATAAAGCCTACCTGGATGACACATTCTCACCACGCTGCCATGTCTCTTCAGCTAATTAAAGGCAACAAAAACACAAAATACAAGAACATGATCATCATCTTCCTCCTCCTCTTCCGTCAACTAAGGTTTCCGATTGTTCGGTAATGAAAATTCTTCCCACCAGACCAAACAGGATTTCTGTGACTGGGGTCTAAATTCACCAGAGGCGTCATTAGAGTAAATACAACAGTAAAGGTTTGGATGATGTATTGGACGAAGGAGTTGACTAGTGAAGATACAGGAGGTCGTATTTGGTCCTCACCAAACTTAATCTGAGTCCAATATTCCAAACCAGAAGGCCGCATGATGTATTAAGACTTCTTTAACAGTCATATCAAATTAATGCTGAACTGACAAGAAGTGCCTGGCTCTTTCAGGTAGGTATGGTCCATGGTCCAGGGCTACATTTCAGGACTACATTTGTGTAAATAATGTAGCGCAATATGGCATCAGGCCTAAAATAAAAATCGGTGTTCAGGTAACGCTACCTACCCTAATGTTTTGGCCCTACCTTAACTTTTTTTTATGGGCCTTTTCTGGGGAAAAAATAGATCTTTTGGCACTAATGGAGACATAGAAGTGTTTCTATGCTCATGCAAGTCAAATTTGCATCGCATAGGCACAACAACCTACAGCCGGTCTTTAAAAGATTCACCTAAATAAATAAATTCCCTACCTACCCTATTTTTTTTCGGCCCGTTACCTGAACACAACATTTTTTTTTATTTCAGGCCTCATGCTGACATTTGACATTTCAACCCTGTGCGTATACACATGCACACCATCATTATATACTTACTACAACTTATTTGTCTTTTCAACCACTCTCTCCATTTCACATTTAATCGGTTTAGGTTTTCAGTTGGAAGTTAAACACTACAGGCTCAGTTTGCAGTAAAAATGGGTCAGATATTGTTGACAGTATCTTCATGAAAACTGATACGTGTTTTTGACACGTGCTGGTGTTTGCCGAGTACCCGGGTTCTCCAACAATGAAAGAATCTGATGTTGTGCCTCTTTCTTATGTTAGATGATAGAGAGTAAAGTCCTTAGTTGTCTCTTCAGCTGGCTTTATTGTAGAGGTATCACAGAAAGGTACAGTGTTGTTGGTGTCTTGTCCTGAACCGATCTGCTAGAGGAGGGAAG
This sequence comes from Acholoe squamosa, assembly GCA_949317995.1. NCBI lineage: Eukaryota > Metazoa > Annelida > Polychaeta > Phyllodocida > Polynoidae > Acholoe > Acholoe squamosa. Next base: position 16,868,349 of record OX439042.1, read on the forward strand.
CTCCTCCAGTATAACTATACCGTTAGTGTGAAGGCCTAGGGTTTCCCCCTGTTACTATTTTAGGAAGGTACACATAGGAGGGTTTCTGTCAGCTGCTCCCTCCACCGTCATCATCCAATAACGTAGGTGGGAGACACTCAGAGGGTAGTCAGGAGACACTCAGAGGGTAGTCACCATCCATTAATACAATTGATGGGGGAATGTTACTAATACAGGAACTTCAGTGCAAAGCTATTATTTATCATTTATCATTGATTTCTATGGAGAAAAATACGGATGAAGGGAGACGGATGGTCCATCCGTCGCAGTGGATGCACCCCTTATCACCAATAACTTATATATAGCTAAACACATACTCTTCTATGGTGCTGTCGAAAGCTGGTAAATATGAGACAATAGCCGCCTCCTACGATTTGTAATGTAAGAGCTTTAGGAAAACGCCAAACATTTTTTTCCTATGCGTCTGTACTTATGTTATTATCTTTCTCTGGGAAAACCAAACGTCCAGTGAACTTATTTACTTTGACCTGTCTTTGAGACATTAAAATCAAAGACGTACATGTATTTCTCTGTACAGAGGCACAACAAAGGATTGATCGTGGAGAAGGAATAAAAAAACAAGACATCTGAGGCTAACTAATGTTATTACTCCCCATTCTTACCTTTTAGTGAATATTCTTATTTACCTGACCCCCATATTGTACTTTTTTCATCTCTTCATTTATTTCTAAACTGGACTAAATCTGGGACGCGTCTGTTGTGGTTCTTCTTTTATGTGTAATCTTGGAAATTCACCCATCTTCCATTGATGGCTGAGTTTGCAGGAACTTGTAAAGTGATTTCAACACATCTTAAGGAATCTAATGACAAAGCTCAGTCAACTGAAACATTGTATTTCGGTAAAACTACAGATCCAACACAAAGCTAAGAATGATTAATCGATACACAATTAATAGCCCTTCCCCAGCCTGACAAACTAAACACATCCACTGAAAATAATTACTCACTTTTTCTACAAGCCAAACGTTGTGTGCTAATGTTTTGACAATGTCGTAATATTTCTCTCTTATGTTTTCAAGCAGAGAGTCAGAATTGGGATTCAGGTGAGCGTGTAGTAGAAATGAGAACTGGATGTTTGATGCCTAGTCTAAACAAACTGTTACTAAAACGAGTTTAACGACTTGTAAAAGTGATACCAGGGCCGGTTTTGGAAATGGTTGCGAGGGAAGCAAAATATGTATCCAATTAATATGGTGTGTTTTATGGTGAGATTTAGTGGTCATAATGCCATCGAGAGAAGATATCAAATACAACATTTGTAACTCCCAGTGTAGTGTTATAACCAGTGGTATTTACAAATAAGGTATGGCACATAAAAAGCTGATGTCTAACAAACTCCAATAACTAACTACAAGATAACACTGGGATTTTGTTTCAGTTCTTGATAAGACATCATTACAACTCAACCACACTAAGGACCGTCCATTTTTTCCGGCCACCCAATCCGATGAGCGCAGCAGGAGGATAGTCCGATCAAGAGAACGACATCAATCTGGAGGTCTTGTTCTACACTCTTACTACGCTGGTCTTCATGTTTTTTTTAACAACCTACATACTCAAAAGGCTTCATGGGAACAATCATGAATCTGATTTTCATCGTGTATAAATGCCCTCCTAGCAAGTAGCTGCACTGGGCCACATCCATGCATCATGACCACGCTATATATGGCTGATACACTTCCGGAGGGTCGTCATGATGCACCAATGTAGTGCTGGCGAGTCTACTCGCCAGCACTACATTGGTGCATCATGACGACCAAGGACCGTAAACCTTAAGACATCATAGAGCCCTAAAAGGCTGAATGGTATTAAATATATAGATGAAGATAAGAGAATGAACTTACCTGGAGAGTGGTGGAGCATGTGTCCATGAGCTGGAGCATGTGAAGTACATTCTCCGGATCTTGGATGATGAAGTTACTCTCCAGCTCAAACTCGCCACCCACCAACTGAAACGACAACAAGGGAGACTGCTTAGTATACAAGTCAACAATCAGACAGGTAAACATAAGCCAACAGACAGGCATGTAGTAAAAGGGCGGAATAAAAAGGGCTCAGGATAATACTGTTTCAGAGTCTTTGCAAGATGCGCTGAAGGGCTCTATCAATGCATTATGATGAACAAATATCAGTGTGCAGTGAAGCATTTTAAAGAATCATCCTGACCTTTTCCCTGCAATGTAGATGCATAACAGCCTACAATGCTACAGGAACAGGTTCTTCTAAAAGAAATATCCAATATATTACCTTTGCAGCACATCCAGAATCAGTATGGCGATTCTCAAATAATATCTAACGGGGCATGAGAACTGTAGTAAAGGTTCAACATTACAATCATAATGCCATGAAAAGTGAAAGCTCCGATTTCCCAGAGAACCACAAACTGCTGTGTAGTGATGAATTGGACTTGTCATTTTGTGTCAGTTCATATTAACATAGACGAGCAGAACCACGGCCCCTGACATCATGCCCCTCCCTAACGTGACACATACTGTCTACCCACACGAAGGGGACTGTCTCTATTCTAGTTTTATTGATCTGCATAGTCCTAAATCCATCTAGTCTTGCATAGACTTTAATATCCTGGGAGGAAATGACCTTTTTGTACATTATAATAGCAGCGCCATTTTGAAGACCTTTTCTATGCGGATGGGAACCAATGGCACTTCCCTTTCTGGCTCGACGTGCTTTGCAGTTAACAGGACTGGAAATGGAAATGACACTGTTTCCATGGTCCTTCCATATTCACTGGGAAAGGCACTAATTCAATATGGTGCTAGACTTCACACCTAGGCTGAATAGCTTGTAGACGATAGTCCGTGTCCTATCGACTAGGCTGTGGTCATTTTACCTGGTGGAAAACATACAAATTTTTCCACACCAATTTGCAGCGCTCTTGATATATGTCACACCTACTACACTAGTTTCATCAACCATAATACAGTAGGTGGCACTAGTGTTGACCTGACCATTTAGGCCCTGCTACAAGGGCACCACTGGAGTGGTGATTCTCATGGAAACGGGGTGGTCAGAGTAGGGTTGTCACCTGTCATTACTATGGTGGACACTGGAGGAGAGATAGTAAACATCAAAGACAGCACCCCCTACCCAGGCCTGAGATAACCATTAACACACTCCTCCATGTTGAGATAATCTACATTTAATTGGCTTAATGACCCCAAGGGACCTGTCTTATGGTTTGTTATGACCACCAACACCACCCACATGCACCCCCTTCTGCCCCCTTTTCTGAGCTATCAAAATTGTAAGGTCACTCATATTTATCTAAGTCTAGATAGATTTTGGCTAACGATAATGCCCTAATATTGCAGTGATAGGTAGATAAACATTTTCTCACTATGTAGTTGTAATTTTTATGGGGAGGGGACTTTTCTTCTGCTAGATTAAGCAGAGATGTCAGTCCGATATGTGGCGAAACTCTGAAAATTATTTTGGGGCACTTCAAAAGTGGGGTTATACCCTAATCAGAGTGAAAAATACCTTCAAAATTAATCACTTAGGGTTAGGTGTATCTTTAAGAAATATCAGAATTTTAAAACATTCATTTTAAAAGGTTTTTCTTATTATTTCTGTAGTAAAATATCACCTTCGAACCTCTGAAATCAGAGAAAATCTGAAACTCTGCCATCTCTGATTAAGGCTCATCTCTGAGAGGTATCTCTTTCTCCATATTGATTGCATAGGGTTATGGGGCTAGATGAGTGTCTAGTCCTCCTAGCCGGCTAACCTAGGGGCTCCCCTTGTGATTGTGACTGGTGAAACGGCAGAGCTGATATCATCTTCTCTGTCCAAGAAGGAAGAGAAGGAGTTCATACGAAACTGGGGAAAGTGGCGTCTCTTCTTGCTCCTTCCCTTCCATTGAAACCCACACTGCATGTAGAAAGTAAGCGATCCCCATCCGAGCCTTAATTCCCATCTCTTCACACCAGCCCCCGGCCCACCTGAACCCCTACTATTACACTGCATGGCGCTGATTGTTGCCATGTTGAAGTTACCATGAAGTGATGGACTCTGGCAGCCCCTGGTGGCGACTAACCCTCCCCAGGCCATATACTGCTTTAATGCACTATGCCATTAGCCACCATGGTACCTGTATGAAGCCTTGGTGAATAACTCGCCAGGACTATAATCAAACATCATGACATCCCTACCACTTCCTATACTCCTGAAATTTCGGCATCGATGTACCAATGTATCACGCCTGGCAGCACTGCATTGGTTCATAGAACACTGCATTTGTTCCTTGAAACGACAAAGATACATGACTCTGGAGAAACCATGCTGCTTTTAAAGGATCGACATCCTCGGTCCATAGGGAACAACCCGGGCTGAGTGAAAAACATGACCTCCAGTGTCCATCCTCCAGGCGGGGAAACCTGATCCGCCGCAGGAGTGTGCCTGTAAGTGCGTTAAGGGGGCTTTGTGAAGGGAGTGTTGCTTTAACTGTGTTTTTCCTTAGGGAACTATAGAAAGCATGTGGACAGCAAAGAATGAGCCGCCTTGTCTCCTTGCAGGCCCATAGCCAGACTTCACTGTGGGGGGGGGGGGGCTCAAATAATTAAGGTGGAACTCGATAGAAATATTCGAGTGGCGAAGCAGCGAAAATTGCAAGCAAAGCGCAGCGACAAAGCTAGGGGGTCCAGTGGCATGCTCCCCCAGAAATACTTTGAAAAAAAATATGCAAAATGGGTGATTTCAGGTCCGACCCCCTGTTAGTTCTGCTTGCCTGTGATGGGTTCCACCCTTTCAGGTCCGGCCCCCTGTTAGTTACACTCGCCCCTGATGAGTTCTACCCTTTGAGGTCTGACCCCCTGTTAGTTCCACTCGCCCGTGATAAGTTCTGCCCTTTCATACCCATGATGAATTCTGCCCTTTCAGGTCCAAGTTCCACCCTTTGAGTCACACTGAGCAGTACTACTCAAAAGAGTTCTGCTAAACCAAGACATTTTCTATGGAATTCCACCCACCCATATCGAAATATTTTTGCTCCTTTCAGAAAAAAAATGTGTGGTTTGGAGAGTATGACTGTTTATTATAATGGTGAAGCTGACCAGTTTATAACTAAGACATCTACACTGCAAAAATGGTGTTTAGATTTTAAACATGTTTAGGTCTAAACATGTTTAAAACCTAAACAAATTGGTGAGTTAGATGTGTCATTAACTACATGTTTAGGAAATAAACACTTTTATTCTAAATACATAAACATTTTTGCTAAACATGTTTAGATGTTTAGAATTTAAACACATTGAAAACTAGGTGTTTAGATTTAAACATCAATATGTTTAGACACTTGTACGTCAGATACACACCAGGTAGCAGCACTACCTGTGAATGAACTATACACACAATCAATTGTTGTGACAAATTTCCCCAAAACCCATATTGATCTTGGTTTCATTTCAGAGAATGTCAAGAGAATAGAAATGGCATTAGCAAAATGAATTCACTGTTATTGGAATAAAATAACCAATAGGTTTCATGACTGACACCTATTTCATGTCATGTTGTAAAGGCAAAAGCAATGTCCTTCCTGCCAAACTGTTGTGCATAAGTGTATGCAAGCATTATCTTTGAAGACTACTAAATACCTGATGTCACCCACAATATGAATGCAAACACCTGCCACCTCTAAATTTCCATCAAATTATTCAGACACCTAAATGTAAAATTTCATAAACACCTAAACACAAAATTTCATAGATATCTAGACACAAAATTTGAAACCTTAACACCTAGACTTATAAACACTTGAGTTTAACAAATTGTTTGGCTAAACATGAACTTAAAGTGATTAGAAAAACGGGATAAGAATATGTTTAGAATTGTGTTTAGGATTTTTTGCAGTGTATATTTGCTCAAGAAGAGTCGTTGTATAATTGTAATGTCAAAAAGACAACGTGTATGATTTACAAATTTGACATAGTATAGCGTCTACTGTAGTTTTATATATGCCACACAAACAGAACTAAAAATGTCTAAGGATAGGGCATTGCCCTAAAATGATCTATGGGCAACTGTGTTCTATGTGCTATGCTAAACTATGCTTTAACTAATTGCTGACAAAAAGTGAGTAAATACTGACATATATTGACTAATTGCTGACAAATTGTATGTAAATACTGACATGTGTTGACTAATTTCTGATATCTAGTGACTAAGAACTGACATATCCTGAATAATTGCTGACAAAGAGTGTGTAATTACTGACATATATTGACTATTTCTGATAAATAGTGAATAATTACTGACATATATTGACTAATTGCTGAAAAAGAGTGAGTAATTACTGACATATTATATTGACTAATTTCTGATAAATTGTGAGCAATTACTGACATATATCGATTAATTGCTGACAAAAAGTGAGTAATTACTAATATATATTGAATGATTGCTGACAAATAGAGAGTAATTACTGACATATATTGACTATTTCTGATAAATAGTGTATAATTACTGATATATATTGACTAATTGCTGAAAAAGAGTGAGTAATTACTGACATATATCAACTAATTGCTGACAAAAAGTGAGTAATTTCTAACATATATTGAACAATTGCTGACAAAGAGTGAGTAATTACTGACATATTGACTATTTCTGATAAATAGTGAATAATTACTGACATATTGACTAATTGCTGAAAAAGAGTGAGTAATTACTGACATATATTGACTAATTTCTGATAAATTGTGAGCAATTACTGACATATATCGACTAATTGCTGACAAATAGTGAGTAATTACTAATATATATTGAATGATTGCTGATAAATAGTGAGCAGTTACTGACATATAGACTAATTGCTGACAAATAGTGAGCAGTTACTAACATATTGACTAAATGCTGATAAAATGTAAGTAACTACTACCATGTATTGACTAATTGCTGACAAATAGTGAATAATTACTGACATAATTATATTAACTAATTGCTGACAAATAGTCCACAGATACTGACATACTTTGACACATACCAGTCAAGGCAGGATGCACAATTGAATCAATGGCTATTTCTCTGTTATATATTGACTAATTGCTGACAGACTGTGAGTAAATACTGACATGTATTGATAATTGCTGTTATAGAGTGACTAAGTACTGACATTTACTGACTAATAGCTGACAAATCGTGAGTAAATACTGATATATATTGACTATTTGCTGACAAATAGTGAGTTATTACTAATATATATTGAATAATTGCTGACAAATAGTGAGCAATTACTAACATATAGACTAATTGCTGACAAATAGTGAGCAGTTACTAACATATTTTGAATAAATACTGATAAAATGTAAGTAACTACTACGATGTATTGACTAATTGCTGACAAATAGTGAATGAAACTAACATATATTAACTAATTGCTGACAAATAGTCCATAGATACTAACATATTTTGACAAATACCAGTCAAGACAGGATGCACAATTGAATCAATGGCTATTTCTCTGTTATATATTGACTAATTGCTGACAGATTATGAGTAAATAGTGACATGTATTGATAATTGCTGACAAATTGTGAGTAAATACTGACGTATATTGACTAATTGCTGACAAATTGTGAGTAGTTACCGATATATATTGAATAATTGCTGACAAATAGTGAGCAATTACTAACATATAGACTAATTGCTGACAAATAGTGAGCAATTACTAACATATATTGACTAAATACTGATAAAATGTAAGTAACTACTACCATGTATTGACTAATTGCTGACAAATAGTGAATAATTACTTATATATATTAACTAATTGCTGACAAATAGTCCATAGATACTGACATATTTTGACAAATACAAGTCAAGGCAAGATGCACAATTGAATCAATAGCTATTTCTCTGTTATGTATTGACCAAAATGCTGACAGATTGTCAGTAAATAATGACATGTATTGATAACTGCTGATATTCATTGACTAAGTACTGACATATATTGATTAATTGCTGACAAATAGTGAGTAATTACTGACATATATTGACTAATTGCTGACAAATCATGCATTATTTCTGACATATTTTGACTAATTACTGACAAAATGTGAGTGCATCATGTAAATCTGGGCATGATGCACAAATGATTAAAATGCCATTAATCAATACTTAGTCGCTAGGAGTATACTGACTAATTGCTGACAAATTGTGAGTGAATACTGACATATTTCGACTAATTGCTAACAAATAGTGAGTAATTAGGGAGTGGTCATTATTTATCAACAGGGGGGGGGAGGTGGGTTTTCGCGCGGATGGGCGGAAATATTTTACGCCCCCCCTCAACGGCAGTCAAAATTTTTTGCGCCCCCCCCCGCGCCAGAGGCGCGGAGAGTTTTTGCGCCCCTCTTTGATCTATAGTAGCGCGCGGGCTTTTTTGCTAAAAAGAGGGTGAATTTTTTTTAGCCCCCCCTCAAGAGGGGTCAAATTTTTTTTAGCCCCCCCCCTCGGGAGGGGTCTGAAAATTTTACGCCCCCCCCTCAAACCCACCCTCCCCCCCTGTTGATAAATAATGACCACTCCCTTACTAACATAAAAATTATATTGATTAACCACTGACAAATAGTGAGTAATTACTATCATACCATAACACTAACACTAACCTGTTATAGCCCTAAACTCAATACATGTACCATAAAAACACAGATTAAAACACAAATTAAAACACAGAATGACGTCAACATTTTCAATCAAACACCAGAGAATGGGTGATGGAAAGATATCCATTCAGTGCAAACAGGGCTTGCGCAGGTATTGATGTGTAAAGCTTATCAACAGTGATAATGCACTGGTAACTACCATTTGGATCTAAAAGGTTTAAGCATGTGATCAAGCAATGGCTGCCTCCATTGAACAACTTGTTTGATGCTATACAAAGGTAGAGGAGGGGTCTTTCTTTTCTACTGTTCAGATTCCACTAGTCACTAGGTGCAGTCAGTAGTTTATACTTGCAAGCATATGAATTCTATAAGGGACCAATGGAACATATCTATATTATATTGAACAGTACCAAAATACTGCATAATTATGCTAATTATGCAAATAATACGCGCGGATATGGAATGTTTGGTATCAATCTGGGGTGTTTTGTCCCCCTAAAGGACATGCCCCCCTAAAAAATTTGTTTCAGAAAAGAATAAGCAAAATAATTTTTTTGACTTGCAGCCTTTTCGGCCTGAGCTGGTCCACCTGCGCCCTACCTCCAGCCAAAACCTATCTGTTTTCAGTGTCACCGGTGAAAAAGGGCAGGTTTGAGGAAGGAATGGATCGAAATATAGGCTTTTTTGGGACGCGGGGGCAGACGCCAGTCCAGGCACTGGCAGAGAGGTCCAAGAACTGGCAGTTTTACAAAATAAATCATATCTCCCTTAATAATAGGAGTTTCCCATAGTGTGACCTATAGATAAAGGGTAGCTCGAGCTGGCGAACGTCATGGCGTTCTTTATTTTCAAATATGCACAATGGGAACAAAGTTATCACCAACTTAGTGATCTTTTAAGGACAAATAAATGCATTGGTGCATCACGCTGACCTTATGGAATAAGATGACAGGTGGTCTAAGGGTCTCTCAGCTAATAAAAATGTGTAGAGTCTATTATACCAACCTAGCGATATTTTAGGCCTATTCAGCGATCTTTTAAGGACAAATAATTTATTTCATGGCCAAATACAATGCTGTACCTCTATCTGGAGTGACTATAACAATGTTTAGAGTCAATTATACAAAGTTTTCGGTAATTTTAGTCTATAATTACACCTATTATAATAGGGGTATCATACTTATGTGTACATGTATATATATATATACATATATGTAGGTGGCCTTTAGTGGGTTAATGGAAGGCTTTCACGGCTTCATGAAATCAACAAGCGGGAACCAAGATGGCGGCGTAAACACGACCGGCGAACGGAGCGGTGAGAATTCGATCGAGTACAAGGTATTTTAAAGCAAATGTGCAATCACTCTACAGTCAGACTGATACATAAAGATACAGGGATCAGTATTAGGTGATTATTTACCTGTAATCATGGCAGATACAGCTCGTACACCAAATGACAGGGCTGCCAGATCCAACACTAGGCAGGGTGGAGGTCAAGGTGGGGGTGAGGACAACACAAAACAAGACTATGGCAAGCCAAATAAACAGCGACCTGGTAAAAAAGACCTGGAACCAGGTAAAATGTATGACATGATTCTCGCATTACAACGTAAAATCAAAGATGTTGAGGATATTAATGCACAGTTAGAAGAGTCAAATAACAAAATGATGGGCAAACAAAATGAGCTTGAAGTAAAACAGCGTGCACTCAGGAAAAATCTGAAATTCCTTGAGGCTAAAGAAAAAAGACATGCCGTACAATTGGAAATCTTCAAAGAAAAAATTGCTGGGGCTGATAGGGATAAGAGGAAACTCAATCTTGTAGTTACGGGATATCCTGAGGCTGATGATGGCAATACACAGAGACAAATCAATGAACTCTTCACTGATTTGAAGGTCGGGTACACTTGTGCAGATATTGATGCAACCTTTAGACTAGGAACTCTTGGCACAAGGGCACGCCCCATTCTGATTAAATTTAGAAGCATGAATCAGAAAGGCAAAGTCTTCTCAGGTCTAAAGAATCTCAAGGGCATAGAAAGGTGGATGAAAGTGCATGTCAATGATGACTTGAGTCCTGATGATCAGAGGAAACAAAGAGAACTACGTGATTTGGCAAAATTCCTCAGTGACAAGGGTGTGAGAGTACAACAGAGAGGGCTTAACATCACTGTTAGTGGTACTAAATATGCCTATTCTGATGTTGAACTTCTCCCTGACGGTATGCGATTGTCTGACGCTAAATCGCCACCTTGTATAGATGGAATGGGATTCCAGGGTCCGCATAGCTTCTTGTCAAACTTCTATCCTGAGGATATTTATTACAAGGGTAATACGTATGCCACAGCCGAGGCATTATTCCAGCACGAAAAGGCAATTGTCTGTAAGCAGGATACTCTAGCTGAACGAATTGCCAATACCATTTGCCCATACGAGGTAAAGAAACTCTCGCACAAGATTATTGAGAATGCTGAGTGGGAGGAGAAAAGGCTTCCCATAATGAGAAAAGTTCAACGTCTGAAGTATAGGCCTGATACATATCTCGAATACTTGCTATACAACACAGATGGGCACCTGTATGAACTTGTCGCTGACAAATACTGGGGTTGTGGGCTACAATGGCATGAATATAAGCAGGTCAGACAAGCAACCATTAAGGGTGAAAACCACATGGGCAGAATTCTAGAGGAGTTGAGAGATGGGACTCTGGAGGTTGACAGTGACTCTGATTCTGCTAGTGATAGCGACGAGGAAGAAGATATTGGTGACGATAACTTAGATGAGAATATTAGAGCAGAGGAAGATATCCCTCCGCTTGAGGGCGACGATCAGCAAGCTTAGACTCATTTTCCTGCCTAAATAATGTAATTTGACTGTAATACTACAAAGTGTATCATCTCAATAAGACTGACCTACATATTTGTTACAGAGCACTGTCAGTATGGCGTCAGGACACGTGGGCTACATAGGTGACAGTCGGTGTGGGCCATACGGCACTTCTTTCTTCTACGAGGAATTAAATAGACTCGATACCACAGGTTGGCATATCTACGTAGAACCTTTAAGTGGTGCGAAGTTTGAATACGTTTGTGAGAAAGCAAGTGAGTATATTTATCACCATCCACAGTCAGTGACCTATATAATGGCTGGCATTAATAACACAACAACGAGACACCCACGATTACCCTGGCGACGGAGATGCACCTATACCTTCAACTGGGATAGTACACAAGCACTGTCTGCTTACATGTCAAACATTATCACTACAAACATGCATATGTTATACAAACGGTTCCCTGATCAACGGATCATCCTATGTCCGCTAGTTGGTGCCAAAGTAGACATGATATGTACAAATGGTGACATGGTAAAACAAAAGATCATGGATGATGCCATCTGGGATATAAATAAGGTGGTGTATCAACTGAATAGGGAACGCAAGACCTCTACACCGTGGATATCAAGGGTCGTCCATACCAGTCATCCAAGACAAGGAAGAAGGGACGTGTATGACGAAATGTCCGATGGTATACATCCAAATCCCGAGTTACAAACCAGATGGGCACACATATTCAGCAACCACCGAGATATGCTTCAGAAGAAAATTGCTCAGAACGGCTATTTGGCGGTGTAACTTACAATTATTACTGAGTATACATGTGGTTTTCACCAATCCATGCTCTAACGGTTATGATGAGCCACACATGCCATCTTAGATTACTGTTAGTTTATCTTACTAACCCTAGAGTATACTTTTTTTGGTACGGGATAGGGGGGAGGGTGGGATTGACCATGAGTGAAAGAACTGGAGATGTAAATATATTTAAATGACGACAATGGATGTAAAGGACTTTGTGAGGGAGAATTCACTTAATGTAACCCATATTAATATTAGAAGTATACGGAATAAAACTGCAAGTTTTCCACTTCTTTACGAAAACACAAATATAGATTTTTTAACATGTTCTGAATCATGGTTGACCGATAGAGATTTAAGCTCTGAGTATCAATTGAGGGGTTTTAATATGTACAGGAACGATAGGACATGGTTGGAAGATGGTAGAAAAAAAAAGGCTGGTGGACTTATTACTTATGTTAAAAAAGAATTTGTGACATTGGATAATTATTCACATTTAAATATGTCGACCAAAGATATTGAATTACTATGTACTTATGTAGCAAGGGAGAATAGGAAAAACTTATTTATATTAAACGTGTATAGACCGCCTCAAGGGGATTTCGATGTCTTTTGGAATAGATTGCAAGCTGTTATAAGTAATATTGAGGACAGAGACAGGAAAGAAATTTTCATATTAGGCGACATGAATGTTGATTTTTTATTAACTGCTCATCCAAATACTATTGAATTGAAGGAGGGTATGGCGGGATATGGGCTACTGAGTTTTATACATGTTCCAACTAGATATCCTGTTAACGTCAATGATAAAATCGCCTGTCTAGATTTGATTTTTTCAAATAGTTTGTCAATTACTGATGCTGGCTGTGCAACTTGTAATTTAAGTGACCATGAAATGGTTTTTGTAGTATGTAAGCATGATAGGCCTCAAGTTGAGACAAAAGTTGATATCAAATGTCGATCTATGAAAAAATATGATAAGGATTTATTTATTAAGTCACTTAGTGAATTCAATTGGAACAAATTTTATTTGACCAATGATGTTGATACACTATGGAGTATTATGTTAAAGAGGATAAACCATGTGTTGGATGTAATGTGTCCCTATGTAACTCACAGGGCAAATTCAAACTCGAAACCCTGGGCTACTCCTGAGTTAATTGGTCAAATTAGACATAAGGATAATGTACTACAACGTGCTAAGAAGAGTGGTGATAGGCATAGAATTTCGGCGGCACATAAAGAAAGGAATAAGGTCACTCAATTGACAGATAAAGCTAAGGGGGATTTTTTCAAACAAAAAATCTGGGAAAGTAAGGGTGATCAAAAAAACTTTTGGCGGGAAGTTAAAAAGGTATTACCACAAAAGAAAGGGGAACTACCAATTATTAATCTTACTGATATGAGTACCGGTAACCTTATGCCTATCCACACTGTTGCAATGTATATTAATGATTACTTTACAAATATTGGGTATAATTTGTCCAAAGATAACAACACAATATGGAGTTTCGATGGGCCTTTTGACGAAGAAGATGGAAATATAGCCATGACTACTGACAGAAATGAAGTTCTAAAATTGCTAAATAATATTGCAACACATAAAACTAGTGGGGTCGACGGTATTAAAGGGAATGTTATGAAGGATGCATTGGTTGCCCTATTGGATCAGGTCACTCATATGTTTAATGTATCACTTGAGACTGGTATTATTCCTAACACTTGGAAGAGCGCCTGTATTGTACCGATTCCTAAAGATGGTAATCCGAATCTAGTGGAGAACTATCGGCCAATCTCACTTCTGTGTACCCCAGCCAAGATTTTAGAAAAAATAGTTCATTCAAAACTCATGCGGCATTTAGATACATTTGAAATTTTGACTGACAGACAGGGCGGTTATAGGAAAGGGTTTTCCACTATACAAACAGTAGGGGAATTAACTGATGACATACTAAGAGATAGAAATGTTGGTATTGAAACGGTGGCTGTGTATATAGACCTGAAAAAGGCCTTTGATACGGTTGACCACTTTATTCTTCTTAAAAAATGTGAAAAGTATGGTATTAAGGGTAAAGCTCTGTCCTGGCTCAATAATTATCTCAGAGGGAGACAACAGTGTACTTTGGCCAATAATGTCAAGTCGGATTATTTACCTATTACTTGTGGAGTGCCTCAAGGATCTACCTTAGGACCCTTATTATTTCTAATCTATGTCAATGATGTTGTACATGTCTGTGATAATAGCAGGATTCTTCTATATGCTGATGATACAGTCATTTACCATTCAGGAGGGGATAAGAAAGTTGTAACCCAACAGTTACAAAATGACCTGAATAAGTATAATGATTGGTGCTCTAAAAATAAGTTGACAATTAACATCAAAAAAACTAAATTCATGTGTTTCGGCCTCAGTCATAGATGGAAAAATTGCAAATTTAAAATAGGTGATCAGCAGATTCATGAAGTTGAGCAATATAAATACTTAGGAGTAATTCTTGATCAAGCATTAAATTATCAGAAGTTTATTGAAAACCAGTTAAGAACAGTAAATTTTCGTACCTATCAATTGACAAGAATGAATAGGTATATAGATATAGATACTGCTGTTTTGATTTATAAGACGTTCATCTTACCCATTCTTGAATATGGTAATGTATTATTGTATGAATGTAATGTAACACATCTGGTCAGAATGCAAAGAGCACAGAATAGAGCCTTAAAAGTTGCATTAAGAAGGAATTACATGGAATCAACTAATATTATACATTTTGATGCAAATATCAATAAGCTGGAAACTAGAATGGTTGCTCACATTCTTTTAGCAGCATACAAAAGGTCAAGACAACACAAATATGTAGACCAAAGAAGGCTGCATACTAGAGCTTGGAATGCACCTATTCTTAAGTGTTATACTCCACATGCTAAATCATATACCAGAAGTATGGAATGGAATTTAGCTTTTCAATGGAATAATTTGGATCCTGAAGACCGAAATTCTCCTTCCTTTCAGTCCTTTAAATACGAAGTTAAAAAATTCCTACAAACAAATCTTCCGGGTAAAGACTAGTTGCCCAGTCCCACCTCTCCTCCTAAATATCCCAAAAATGACTAGAAAGGTTGTTTATTGATCATCTTTATTACTAACACGGGTATGAATATTACAGGTGTTTTGCACAATACCTGTTAATATTAATATAAGTGATAGTGGGAAGTTTGACGTTTTGCACAATGTCATTCTTCGTAGGGTTCTTTGTGTACAACTTAGCGTTCAGTTAATAAGTTGTAATGTTATTATATGACTACTGAAGTGATGTATGGTAGCATTCTTGATTGAATTGTTCTAAAAATATTTACTGCAGTTAAAATACTCTGATTGTTTTGTACTCATACCGCCATCTTTATGATAGTTATTTTTCCTAGGCGTTGAACATAGTAAGGGTTGCCAACTTAAATATTAGTCTTTCATAGACTAAGCGGCGACCCGTCTTTATTGTCGCCCTGGTTAATTATGGATCTGTATTTAATTTTGTACATTGTTGAACTATGGCAATAAAGACAAATTCAAATTCAAATTCAAATTCAACAAGAGGACAGGATAGAAACGGACAGGGGATAGAGAGGGAATAGAGTATGTGCGGCCCCTGGACAGCCTGCTAATCCTGTAAGGATCACAGTGTGAATCAATGCATCATAAACCCTATGCACTGCCCTATGTATACCCCTATAGAAACAGACACCAGTGCATTAAAGGGTTAAAATGGGTTTACACAGCTATATCCAGGGTGAGTAGACTTTCTTTGTCCAAGCACTAACAGCCAATATTAAAAGGATAAGTTGGTCCCTGTGTAAACCTATGTGTAATCCTATGAGTAAAAAAGGGCTAGGCTATAGCAAGTCTACAGTAGAAGGGCGATTCAACATCGGTGAACATGGTTCTTGTAACTATTCTATGGTCTGTCTAAGACCATAGAATAACAATCTTGATGGAATATAAAGGGATAATCATCAGCAATTCATGAGAATTCCTTTTGCAGAATGCATGAACAGAAGTCTTAATGGAAGTAATTGGATATTTCAGCTTCTTTTCATCTCCTATGCTTGCATGGAAAAAAACAACGTACTGCCTGATATCGTAGAGGAAGGCACATTTGGATTATCCTGCACAGAAATGAAATAAGAAACGGGATAAGCCCCACTGCTAACTCCAGTAATCTTCTAAAGGCATATGCCATATGCTGGGATTTAGCCTCATAGAATGGCCTTCTTTACTGACGCTCATCGCCCTAATAGGATGTCCCCTAGTCTGGCTAACACTCCCCTCCCATTCTGGTCAGCGTCTGGCTGTAGCCCAGTCCGCCATGGAGGACATTGTGGGTGGGTGATGGATGGACCAGAAGGCTGTGTGTGGTGTGAAGGTGGGGATTTTAGTCCTCCAGTAGGTGCATGGGGGTTGTTCACGGGTGAGGCATACACTCTGCTACCTCTCATAGCACACACAACATCCATTCATCTCCTACTACCACTGAGTACTTTAGAAGCCTCCAGGGTGGCCCCAGGTCATAGCCACCGGTAGCACACAGCAGCTGAGACACTATGTCACGGTAGATGTACACCATAGGGAATGGTCACCTCACATTTCAGTGTGTGTCATATGAATATGCCCTTAACCAAGACGATATGAAGGGCACATCTAACACAGATACCATATGATACTCCCACTGCTATTCTGGGCAGTGCTGGTGTGGATATATCAGGCCATGACTATGTGTAAAAGACAGAACGTTGCCGTAGTAGGATACACATTTATGATATTTCATAACTGACCCTCCTTGCTCTACGTTAGATGTTAACATATATTTACCTCTCATGAGTGATAATGTACACCTGTGAAGATTGAATAAATGCAGCTAATTCTTATATATTATATCTAAAACCTTCGTGAATTGGATCACATGGCTAGAATAGGTTGATATCTTTAAGAATACCTCTAATCGTTAAGTGGATCAAAGCTACATCAAGAAGATAAGAGAAGGTTACGTATGAGAGGGGTCAGTGAAAATGAGTACTGAGTATTTTAGAGTAGTACATCCAGACCCAGTATTAAGTCAATCTGTGACCCAGGTGCAAACACGAGTGCTGGTGTTATTGGCTATTGTCTCCCTTGTGTACACTGCTAGACCCCAGGCTCGGTCTGGTAGCCGCCTTCAGGATGCCCTGGACACGCCCTCATGATGCCCTGGACAGACTCCCTTCTCAAGACAACAGGGATCGATGTGGAGGCCCAGGGATCAAACCTGAGCAAGGGAAGAGGTGAAGGGTCAGGGGAATGGGGGGCATGGTAAAGGCGGTGATGGGATGAGGGTTAAAGGACCTGTTTGTCGGAGTGTATACAGTGTGTGCAAATATAGGCAGGGGGATGGATTTTGTGGATGGGGCTGGAGATACGTGATTAAGTTCATTATTGATAATTGGCGAGACTGACAGGGAAGCTATACATCTGAGGATGTAAGTCAAGATGTAAGTCACATGCATAAAATATCCACCTGCTACGCCTCTAAGTATGATTCAATACTATGAACTCAGTGATACCACTGTTTCTGAAGTAATTAGAGAAACAGATTGAAATCTGTCTTTGGTCAATGCTTTGGTTTATGACCTTTGGTTTGGTTGATTTTCCTTCCATTAATTCGGTCACCAAGATGCATGACCCAGACGCTACAGGGTTGATAGACTACCTATTGTCGACATGATGTACCTCTGAAATACATTGCTGCTTCATGGCGACCGATGGACATGATCCACTCCTGTATTAGCGACCCTTAAAGATTTAATATACTGATGGCGTAGACAGGTAGATAGAGTGTGGTGACAGGTCGCGCCCCTGGCGGCAGGTAGCAGGGCGTGGACGGTGACCAGAGCCTCCTGTCCCTCAGACAAATACAATAAAGCGGCCCGGTGCCGCCGTGGGACGGGGGAAAGCTGTTAGAGGGACTGAGTAGTATATCGACACGGGACCCCGCCCCAGGCGCACCAACACACACCGCCGTACCACAACCAGCTCTAATAGACACTCTAACCATTATGGGTCACACTGTTTTAATGGGGTTTCCCCTTTTGTCTTCATGATGCATGAATGAAGCATTGGCGAGTAACTCACCACTGGTGCATCCATGTGAGTTATGCATAGCGAATGGAGAATCATGCTCCACCAATGCAGTACTGGCAAGTAGACTCGCCAGTACAGCACTGGTTCATTAATGCCAACAAAGAATTCAGTGGCGGATCCAGGATTTTGAAAAGGAGATCTAAATTTTGGCTAAATCTAGGGGTAAAAAAAGGCAAAAGATTGAATGCATGCAATGCACGACTGGCCCAGGTCTTCCACTACCTATTGCATGTGACTTGACAATATAGTGACAGCATGTCCAAGTCGTCAATGCTTAAGGCTATGGAGGATGCACCCATTAACGCTTGTCATTTTCATTGGCGAAAACCTCCTCTCCTGGCGAGTAAAACATTCCACTGTATCAGGAGGTGTTGAAGAGGAATATATATATATATATTAACCATAAAAAGGCATAATACACTGTTAATCTCATCCATTTTGTTATAATCCAGCAGTTTTGATGGCACCGTAAGTCGATTGTCTAACTGTCCGCCATTTTGGATTTTGATGTTCTGTGCGCATGCGCGACCCGCTCCTTGCCGGAAGTAGCATTTTCGACAAAGAAATGATAGATTCTATCGATTTAACTTGAAATTAATGGCTTTTGGAATATAATCCATGCATCTTTGGCAATATCAATCGAATTGAATCGAATACACCTCCTCAATTTATTATTAAACAAAAAAAAAATAAAAGCTGACTACGCGCATGCGTCAAGTTTCCAGGCCGGAAGTGAGGCAGTTGACATAACAAAAATATGGTGGTCCGATTTACACACTCTTATATAAACGGTTTTGATGGAGAATTCCACCTAACCTGCTGAAAAAAAGCGACTTAACTGCCCGATTCCCATAGGAGTCAATGTGTTATTTTGACACCTGTTGACTGCCGAAATTGACTGCCCAACGCATTCCTTTGTAGCCTCTTTTTCATGAGAAAGTAGGTCTAACATGTCAGGTTTTTTCTTCAGCGTTTTTCATTGGTAAAAAAAATTCTTTTTCGGGAATTGTGCATGTACAATGAAAGACTAGATCCTAAAGAACACGTTTCCATGATTTTTTGTTTAATTATCCCCCAATTCCAATGAGAAATTCCCATCTAAAGTTTCAATTCATGATCGTCAGTTTTTGACTGAAAAGGTGCCCCCAATGACCCAGGAGGACCTGGGCCAATAAACTCTTAATTACTAGCAAAAAGGAGGGGGCGAGCGCCTCCCATCTAAATCCACCACTGACGAAATATGGATTTTCAGACAGTATACAACCCATAAAAGGCCTAATAGACACTCGAGTTCCTCCTGCTGTCGTTGGCTCCACTGCGGTGTGTTTTTTGTGTGTGTGTGTGTTGTCGTGTTTCTTTCTTTACATTATACTCGATCATCTGTAGCATAAATAGGGAGAATGTCTATGTATAACGCTGGTTTTAATGTATCCTTTTATTAATGTTAACAGAATATATCTTGCAATGTAGCCCCCACCAGGTATCTATTCCACATTAATGTCCTTTTGGGTATTCTTTCTTTTCTATATTTTACCTTTATAAAAAAAGAGAGAGACGTAAAATGGAAAAACAGTTTACCATAGAATAAATACTGACATTAAATAACCAGTAACCAAGACGAAGATAGATCCTATGTGGGTTAAATTAGCCCAATGTCAGGGACTAGTCACCTCCCTCAACAAACGTCGTTCATCCAAGTGCCCTTGAGTAAAAGGGATCCCCTAGCGGCCAGCCTGGTAACTAAGTCCCATGAAGGTCACAGCGCCCTCCTCAGCTTTTATTAGGTACTGAGACGCCCTTCGTCACATGACGTGCCATATCCGCCATATTTAACCTACTTTCTTCGTATATCTTCCCATCTTTCTTTCCCATTTCTCTTTTCACACCCTTTTTTCCCTTGTCTTTTCCTCTCCCTACTCGTTTTCCCATTTCCTCTTTACAGAGGCACCCTAAGGACATAAATAGCTACCCAGTGAAGGCCATTGATGAGATAATGACGATGCCATCACCTAGCTATAAAACATATGGGGATTTTGTCCCTGGGATACACCAAAATCCTTTCGGATAACAAGATTTATGGGGTGCTAGGTGCGTGTGGTTTATATGCACATAGCACCAACAAAAATAAATCACCTCAGGTGACAACTGCAATATTCGTATCGGCAGAGGGATTTAGGAGGCCAAATTGGCCATATTCAATGAGTTAAAGTCGAGAAGTTCTGGCTTGGAGAAGATATCAAATTCCATTTCCCAGTATCATACTTTTTGACGGCTTCCTCGCGCAAACAGAAACCACAAATCAATGTATCCAACTCCAATTGCTATCGCTAACGACTCACACAATATATCATTTTCCATGCTATGGACCAGGAATGCACAGTTGATAAGTGATTAGGTTTTCCTCAATATTTCTTTTTTCTTATCGTTTCAATCATAGTCCGAATTTATTTCACCCAATATCTCTAACTCAATGCATTCATTTCCTGGGCAATGATTTATCAGTTAGGTCCAATGTGAGCAGAGAATTAAGATGTCAGTATTTACACAAAGGGGCAGCCGCCAAATGTTTATCTGTTGCTAACCTATGGTTACCTTCAACTCACTTCTAGACGTTACCCTTTTAAGCATGTCCTGAGCTTTCAAGCTTGAATGAGTGAGTAATAGATGTTTAACGCCATTTCGACAGCTAAGGTCATATTCATGGCGAGAACTACATTACACAATTTCACAGGGGAATGTGTCAGTGCCCACGCATATGTGCACCACACACATCCCGAGGGGATAGGAAAGAGGAGAAATAGACCCTTTTAAGTGGGCTAGGGAAGCCCGTTCAAGCTTGATCTTTATTGGCATTTGCATGAAATCAGCACCGGTGAGTTTTACATTGGGGTACCATACTGAACCTTCAGGGGTAGAGTGCACCAATTCCACAAAGGGTGGATTAAGGCATTAAACTTCTTAAAGTACGGATATAGACAGCCATGGGGAGTAACTCTCATGGGCTTCATTGCTTATAGAGTTAAAGAGAGAGGTATGTGGTACTTAGATAATGTGTAAGGATGGGGGGAGTGGGGTAGAGGAGGAGGCGGTGAGGTGATGAAGTGATTAATGTAGAGTAAAACAGGAATCAGGTCCACACTGTCAGTGTGTCCTCATGTAAAGCCTCCAGCCACACTCCCCGCATCCTGATGTCTAATAACCCTCTAAGGGCAACATTGTACAATGAATCATTATATCCAACGATGAAACATGGATGCAGTCCTGACAAGTTTACTTACCAGGTATGCATTCATGTATCATACCTACTCCATGGGGCTGATACTCATGAAGGGTCAGCACGATGCACCAATGCGATGCTTGTGAGTGGACTCAAATGATGAATCTCTACGTCTAGGGGCACCAATCGGTCCATAGTAGGGTAAAGGACTAATCACTGTTTACCCGCACTGCGCATGCGTCCGTGAGCAGCTCAGGGCTGTTCCCATTTTAAAAAGAGGCGGCATTGGAAGCCGACACCGTGAGTTAGTCCCTGCACCACCGGCCGCTAATTTCCATAGTAGACATTGGGGAGAGGGGCGTGGAGGGGTTGTTTGCCAGCCGCTTAGGTCGCCGTTCTCCGGCTTGATGGATTCTTCCGTGTGTTCCTACCCATTCCATGGATCTATAAGCAAATCTGGCAAATCCAAAGGTGAAAAAAGGGCGAGGCTTTTAGGAGGGATTTGGTGGCGGAGGTAGATTGCCGTCTCATTGCTGTTTGCTCTGGGATATAAGACCGTTCTCTGAAGCAGGGAGGCGTAAAAAAAAGAAGAATAGCAGCAATCATAGTTCTGTGTACTTCACTACAAGTTGTGGGGGGAGAGCGCAGAAGACCAAATGAGCTTTTGCCACTGTGGATACGACTTACCCTCCTTCAATCCACAGCAACAAATTCCCTATGGTCCACTCAGCCATAGAAACCTCATCGATTGGCAACTGTAAGCCCTCCACTACCCCACGTCCAAACCGGAAACGAACAGCCCCCACGCCGACTGTGGTGCGCCCTGGCGGCTGACCCAGATCTGTCACTTCCGGAGGAGGCCCTGATGACGTCACATTGGGAGCTAGGTGGGGTTGACGTGGACAAGTGAGTGGGGATAAAATCACAATGCCCTGGGGGGAGGGAACAAGTGGACGGAAGTAGTGCGGCTATGTCAGTCACAAGAGGGCGCGGCTGCTGACGGAAAGGACGTAGGCAGTCTTCGCGAAGTCAAAAATCTTACAGGGCCGATTTGGCCGGTGTTGAAGTCCACTACACAGGACATTTTTTCCATACACCAGCCAATGTTACAAAAATTTGTAGTATGTATGGTTAGAATAAGCACTCTAAAAATACCTATGTGGTTGATTAAGGACATGGAATCAGGCAATCAATTCTTAACCAGTTTAATGAGTACAGGTTTTATGCTGTAGAAGAAGGGAAAATTCAACACCGGCAAAAACGGCTTGTGTGGAAATGGCCTACACCGGACATTTTTGACTTATGCCCAAAATGTCCGGTGTGACACGTGTACTTCGCGGACACTCCATAGGGCATTGTGGGAGTGCACCAGTAGGGGTATGACCTGATCAGGGCTGTGCAGGGCTTGGCAACTGTCGCCATGTAGCCAAAAATTGGCCTTAAAATTGGTGACACCTACTTCTCCAGATTCTGGGCTTTCCATCAGTGAAAGAATTTTTCAAATATTCCCAATAGAACCAAAGTTATGAAGCTATTCCTAGAAATCACCAGAATAACATTAAAAAAATTCTAAATTTTCCCTTCCCCTTTCCTATAAATCCGTCAGGTCACAAAATCTTCCTGGGAAATGCCCCAGACCCCTGTACCTGTCTGTTGTCCATGGTTGATACCCATCAGAAATCTTGTCATTGCCTATGCCCATTTGATGCTTGTGATAAAAAAAATCACCCCTCCATTCTGAAAACCGTCACTGAGAAAAAATTCTTACTCACTTGAGTCTAGATCCAGACTCTCAGTTGTTTTTTTTTTAAAGATTCACCTGAGACGACAATCTTGTGAATAATCCAGATTCAACGAAATCTCATTTCAACATTTATAAGGGGGGGGGGTCTTAGTAAAATTCTAAACAGAGGGTATCAGACAGCCTCAAAAACCACCAGAATGCTCACATTTAGCCTCTAAATTTGCAAAATTTCTTGGGCCCCTGGGTGAATACCCCCAGACCCCTTATACTATTCATCGTTCTCTCTACTGTTTTTAAGTAAAGAGGTTGGGGTTTATGGAGTCAATTTTTCTCGTCTGGAGTTGGTGCATATGAGTTTGACTTTCGTAGGTTGACTTATGTGCAAGGTTTTCTGATGGAACTGCATTTTCTAAGACCCAGCAGCCCCTTGTATGCTGATGCTGCACACAGGGGGAAAGGTCTTGTGCTGCACACAGGGGGAAAGGTCTTGTGCTGCACACAGGGGAAAAGGTCTTGTGCTGCACACAGGGGGAAAGGTCCTGTGCTGCACACAGGGGGAAAGGTCCTGGTGTGAAAGGCTTTACTACCACTACATATAAAACTCCGTAGAGGAATTCCTGGGGATTACTTTGGATTGAGATGTAGGCATAAAGAACTTGAAGTAGCACAGTATATATTCAATGGGGACTTTCCAATTGATCAAACAAGTGGAGTTTGGCTTTTACATTTGCTTATGTAATCATGAGAGCGACAAAAAATGTGATTAAAATTACATGGTGTTTTAATGAAGTGATTTATATGCAGACATCAAATTTCATATTTATTGCTTGTAACTGGGGAGCAATTATAATGTGTACACAGCAGCTGAGAATGGGTAAGACCGATAACAGAGAATGGAATTGTACAGAGATTTAAGCTGTCGCTTTATGGGAATACAATACTTTGGTAATAAAATTCAATATATGCTAATCAAAGAAGCATTGAGGATATGTGCCCGATGAGTTATTCTTTAAGGTATTTCATTATTCCAGCAGTAATTCACACTTCAGGGATGTAAGTTAGATTGTGTAGAAAATTCTCAAAATTCACTGAAAAATACAGACTTCTGTATTGAATCCAACAAAAATAAAATAAAATAAAGGAATTTCTGGGTAAATGTATCAATATATTAAAGAAGGAAAATTCTGCTTTCAGCCAAAATTCTGAAAAATTACAACTGACACTTTTTGATATGCTCAACTTTAGGACAAAATGAGAGATCTTGTTATCTGATCTAGGTGGCCATGTGAAAACTGACCTCTAGTGATAGGCAAGGAAAATATGACATAACAAGAGAGATATTAGTGCATTAGGACCAGGGACCGTATGTAACTGCCCGTGTAAGATATTGACTGAAGGACAAGTAATTCCTTGGCACTCTACACTTGGTTAGATCCTAATGGAGATCCATTACATAGTATTTCATGTTCTTACATTATGGGAGGGGTGAACTGATCATTATAGACCCTCTGAGGGATAGTGGTGTACGATTATAGCAAAGTGCATATGGAGTAATACCAGTATTACTCGCACTGCTTGATACTGACACATATATAGTCCCAAGATTTGTTAAATTGGTGCGATAATCTTCCCAGACATTTAGGATATGTTTTAATCCGAAAACTGGACGTTGTTTTAATGGACGAATGAAATATAAATTGTATACAAAAAAAATGAAAAAAGATGCGGTTTAGCATTGGCATTGGGGCGTGGTGCTATTATAGTGACTTTCCTGGACTGGACACTTAAGTCAAGTCTTGGTCCAATTTAAAGTGAGAAGTCTATGTAGTAAGAGGCATGTGTAAAGCTGTCAGTCTGGCACACTGCTGACATGGAGAAATCAATATAAATTCTGACTACAGGTCCTAGGGGAAGGCGCTAATTCCAGCCTCTAACCCTTTAAGGACAGTATTGTGTAGGATTGTAGGGCAAATTGCAAAAATATAGGCATGGGAAGTAGACTCGTTACGGCTGCATTCAAGCACCATGAAAGCAGATCGTCATGAAGCTTTAACATGATCTTTTGATGCACCATGTATGAAAAACATATTTAATGCACCATACATGAGCATAATACTTAAATGCACCATACATGGGCATAATACCTAAATGCACCATACATGGACATAATACTTAAATGCACCATACATGGGCATAATACTTAAATGCACCATACATGGACATAATACTTAAATGCACCATACATGGACATAATACTTAAATGCACCATACATGGACATAATACTTGAATGCACCATACTTAGGCATAATACTTGAATGCACCATACAGGGGCATAATACTTAAATGCACCATACATGGGCATAATACTTAAACGCACCATACATGGGCATAATACTTAAACGCACCATACATGGACATAATACTTAAACGCACCATACATGGGCATAATACTTAAACGCACCATACATGGACATAATACTTAAATGCACCATACATGGGCATAATACTTAAACGCACCATACATGGGCATAATACTTAAACGCACCATACATGGACATAATACTTAAACGCACCATACATGGGCATAATACTTAAACGCACCATACATGGGCATGATGCTTGACTACACTGTATACCATTTAAAGTGTTAAGGTGATGAGGGACCGTGGAGATGACGGATTGAAATGTAGGGCAGAGAGAGAAGGGTGGGAGGCGTCTTGAGCTGTATCCTCCTCCTACAAAACGTCCTCATCCAGATTTCACCGTCTCCATGGTTCAGAACGGACAGATCAATACAGAACTAGATCAGTCCACACATTGACATTCATCATACGTCCTTTTCTACTGGCCGTTTAGCGACCCCTCCATGCTAGATCTCTGTTTGGGTTCAGTAGCTTCATTTTTACTATGTCTGCTGGTGGTGATAACAGCATGGCATATGTACATGTGACTCACTGCTATACCTATGTATATTGCTAATTTGGTGTGGCGAATGTAGGCTTACTTCCTAGTGAGGGCGTAATGGAAAGGTGACTGAACTCTTTCAAAGACCGCATCACGTCTAAAAGTAAAAATAGAGCAATTTATACCTATAGTGTAGGTTTAGTAACATCTTGTATACTAATAGGGCATGCTTTTGTGCTTTAATGTTATAGAATGTGTAATTACTGACATATTTTGACTTATTGCTGACAAATATAGGCATGGTGCTGATTTTTGAAGAAATTTCCGAGAGGGTGATTGAATTCCTCTTCCAGGTGGTATTTGTGAGCTACTGTAGTACTCAGTGTATATGGAGACCTAAGCATAAGGCACACCCCAACCTGATTTCCTATAAGGCGCACCTGGCTCAGAATGCATATTTTGCAAAACCCTATGGATAAGGCTCAACCCAACGGGTAACAGTTGTGTGGATGAGGTTCCTATCTAAAAGGCCAGAAAATTCATAAAAACCCACCACACACCAGCCTGGCCACGAGGCCACAGTTGCTCAGCATAGCAGTTTTGGATAGGTCTTTAATGAATACTACTCTGTGCTATTTGCAGGCTGAATTGATACCATCAACAGGTCTGTCACATTTAGCCTAATTGTGGGTTCATTGTTCAGTAAGACTGAGTCTACAAGTGCAAATGCCATCAACAGGTCGTTCTAGGATGTCTGTCACAGCTGACCACACATGTGATTGGCTGGCATGCTTGGAGGTGCCAGTCTGTCTGCTACAAAGAACAATAATGCCCTTGTGAAACCTTCTTTTTAACAACCCCTAAACTACTTTTTCTGCACTCTTTATGAAAAATAAAAGCAGCATATAAACTGGTTATCTTTCTAGTATTCTGCATTGCAGTGATGAGGCAATATATCAATGAGAAAAGGTCGATGGAGACGGATATAGAATGTTACATATTCAGAATTTAACACTGAGGTGAATGGCAGCGACCCCAACTACCAAAGGGCATACTTTTGTTTCTAACATATAGAGTTATAGTAACAAAAGCATGCCCTAATAAGTTATTTATGGTCAGGGCCCACCAAAGCTGCCTTGGTGGATCAAACCTATGCTTTCTGTTTAGTGTATTTCCGGGATGGAACTTTACTATTTAGTCTTCATGGGGCACATTTAAGCAGCATGTCGCATTTAATGTGCTAAGGTAGCTTTAATGGAAGCGGTGCCGACTATTTTCCACCCATTAAGTGTCTGTCAGCATGCTGATAGAGTGTCATTGGAAGGATGATACCATGTAACCCCGTTATGGTTCATTGCTGCAAGAACATCAGGATCCCTGCCCTCGACTACCCACCATGCAACCACCCACCATGGGCTGATTCAATATAGAGCATTTAAAGCATTAACGTTTATTTGTTTTAACCCTTTCTCTGATAATAATGTAAGGATGGACACTGACTGCCATCGGCACATCCCCTCCATTGGGGGTATCTGCCCTAGGTCTTAATATTTGCATACTGTAACCTAAATGTGCACAAAAAAATCTCTTTTTTATACACAAGAATAATAAGCCCAATCCATGTCCTGCTCCAGTAATCGTGGAGGCAATCCCCAAGTAGATGTTTTCACAGGCAGTGAGCAGCATCCTTTATCAGTAGTTAATGCGATCTGAATGGGTCAATTACCACTGGGAATAAAACGTCCATAAGACATTGATATTGACACAGGAGATAAATTCTAAATGTCCATTAAGCTTAAAACTGGGACTGATAAACAGGACAGCTGGATAAATGGCATCCTAGGTAGGTTTCAGCCTGTAGATGTTTTAACACAAAGTCCCTTTTGGCTTCCAGCAATGCCACTCACTGGCTGACGAGGATAGCTTTCCCAAGGAAATTGACATTAAAACTATGTTTGCAGAAACCTATTTAATATCATAATACTGCAATCCTGCAATTTTTATACTTTACCTTTTAGAACCCAATTTATCCCATCCATGATTCACATGCGCCTCACACCAGAGTAGGTGAATCCCACCCCATACTCCAATGGCCCTTTGAATCAGATCCCCAGACCCCAGCCTCCTATCAAGCACTAGTTATCTTTCACCTCTTACTCCTAACCCCCTATCACCGTCCTCTCCATGTGTGACAGTGAAGGCAGCTGTCAGTAGTGGGAGAACCTGGGGGCAGGAGGTGGTAGTTATTACTGCCTATTGTTGGAGCTGGCTGCTTCCTGCCTTCTCATGTCAACCACACACGTCCAGAGGGACATTCTATCTGCAGCAGACGATGCCTGCAGTAGACGTACCACTAGCTACTAGTAGTAACTGGGCATTGCATCATTGACATATATCCACTCTGTTGGTTACAAGCGGGATTGGAGCTGGTTCTGGAAACACAGGTAAGAGCTGATACCGTGGGGCAAGACCCTGGAAGTGGATGTTACCAAGGGACAAGGTATCATGGTATGTCTTATCGATGGCTTCCACCTCAATCAGCGAAATTTAAAATGGTGAACCTACTGGGTATGGGTCAAGACTCCTATAGGACTTATACACTAATCAGGGGTCAGTATCATTCATCAATGCAGCACCAGTGAGGAGTCAATGATACTGGATTGGTGCATAATGAAGACATGTGAACAAAAGGGCTGGTAGAGCAAGGCATCAATGTTACTGGTCCTATGTCCTTAAGTCCTCAGCTTGATGCATGGTCCCTCCTCCTGTGCCTAACACCAGCACCTCCATTCTCATTGTATATTAGCAAAAAGGATTTGTAGAGAATTTATACACGTCACCGACATTAGGCCATGCTATGGATAAGCTCTTGAGTAGGTTAGGGGAGGAAGACATAGCGGGCAGAAGAGGAATTAAAGTAAAGTGTTTTAGCAGGGAGGGATGCAGATTAAGATGTGATAAGGAATGAAACTTTTAATATTTACACGATGAGGTGTCATTATCTAACATACTATGGCTCTTGTATTAACACAAAACTAAAAGTTCTAAACGGACAAGGTATCGCCAGTTGGTAATATTATACTAGAATTGTTAATTATCAAAAGTACATGCAGCAACCAGACAGTAGTGACGGCTGGGTATTAGATTGCGTGCAAATAGTTTGAATATTTATTATCAAACGCTATGGAATAATTTGAAGCTATTTCAGACAAGGCTGCAGTAATACATTGTCCTTGAGAGCACCTTACAAAGACCCAGGACAAATATTGTAGCACATCGTTGCCTCCCCTGCTCTTATAATATAGTTTTGCTTCCACAGAAAAGTGGAAGTGAAGCAACTAAGGATCTGGGCATTCGGTGTGATAAGAATGGCTAGGTTGTCACTTAAGTATTGTTGAAATGGGAACAGCAATATTCAAACATAATTGAATGAATCATGACACCTTAAAGGTAGGGATACATGAAAATTGGCAGCCTACTGCAAAGATGTCAATCATTACCAAAAAGTACCAGAATATCCGACACATAGATCAATTTCTGCAAAACAAGAAAAAAAGGTTGCCTTATCCATGATACATTGTCCAATCTGTGCAGTACAGAATAGAGATGCATGGCTGCCCTGGCAGGACCCTGACCATGTAGTCTATAGCAGTATTAAGATGATGGAGAGATATGTTGGAGGTGGAGATGCCCCCGGCAGCATCCTCCTACATGATCATATGGTGCTGGTGGTATGGAGCTGGGCCCTGGCCCTCCTCCAGGGTGCTGTTGGAGTAAACGGCTCACGTTCCTAACCACACTTTGTTAGCGGATCGTTCCTGGTCAGGATCCTACCCCTCCACGCCCCCTGTTCTATTGGTGCCGGCCTGCCACTCATCCCACCTATCTCCTTTACTCTAATACCTCCCCTGCCTCCAACATCCCACTCTTAACCCTTTAAGGACCGCTGGTGCAGGTGTAAATCATGCCAAAGACATTGGTTGGCATAGTACAGCACTGAAGTGGAGCATCATACCGACCCTCAGGGAGATTATAAACCCCATAGGATCGGCATGATCCACTAAAGCATTAACAAAACTCAAAGGGTTAACATTACAGGCAGGAACCAAGCCCCTCCTCCTGCTCATCCTACCCATCCCCAATACTGTACACAGGGACCCACCCCTGGTCCCACCCCTCTGCCATATCAATGCCATTGTAGGTAGAGGGTCCTGGAGACAAAGGGGCCGGTAAGATGTTTGTTTTACAGATTCTGTTTGTGTGTAGGGTACTAGGGTGAGTAGTACCCTGGGGCATGGTAGGTGTAGGCTGAGTGGCTGGGTGTGTAGAGGGTTAGGCTCCTCCATGGTGCAGCCTCTAAGGACACGCGCCCCATCGGACCGCATGGAGGCTGGCCTTCTCCAGTACTGCTCACTGCCCTCTCCTTACACCTTCTCACACCCACAGGCCATGTCCTCTCATTCCTCATCTCCTTACGCCATGGAGGCAATGCTGCCACATCACCTGCAGGCCATGGTCTGCCCCTTCCTCCACTCCACCCCCAATACAATATATACTAAGTACCTCAGGCATAGGCCTCCATAGAGAATCTATAGCTAGAAGCTAAGTCTAAGCTATACTGTTCGGCCTCTTGAGGGATGGTTCTCTTTTGTATTTGAGGACTACTGCTTTATACTTCATTCTCACTTTTTCATGACATATTTTAATCTGAAATTGCTCCAAATATATTAACCTGCTTTAAGTAATCCATGCCACATTTCACCTGTATGTTGACATGGCGATTCCATTTCCTCCATATCACAATAAGACTTCAACCTTACTCCGACACGATCAAAGCCTATCTGTATAATTATCCAAGTCTCATTTAACTACATAAAAAGACAAGGCTGTCCTGTTCACAGGTCTTGGAACTCCAGCACTTTCAACGCTTTTTGAATAGTGTCTTTGACGCCCGGCTTTGACGCCATTACACTGAAAAAGACAATGCATGGAGATCGTCATTCACGCCGACTTGGAGAGACTGTGAGAAGTAATAGCAATTAAGTTGATTCATTCTACGTAACTCACATTTTTGTCATGACTCAAAGAAGCCTGCACTTCTCTAGCACTTTCTTGATGCTTGTATTTCAATAGACTTTCTGTACCTGGAGCTATCCGGTAAAAATAGTTGTATGTTCAGTCATTTGACTGTCACCAGAAAATATACTAGCACAATGTTACATATACCAGTTGCTCATAGTAGTATGTATGCTAACTAGATGAATTAGTCAGTCGTTCTCTCCTTTTACACACATCCTATTTCTAGACCCTATACATTTATATTAGCTACAAGGGACCTCTACAGCCCATGGCCAGCCCACAGCACCCATCTTAAGTTAACCACCCCTAGCTCTCTATCCTTCAGGGCCGCATGATACATGAATATAGCTCTGGCAAATAATAGCTAGTTCTGCATTAATGCATTCTTCGAATCCTACACAGTTGATACCCTCCCAAAAGGTTCAAACTGATGCTACAATGCAGTGCTGACAAGCCAGCACTCCATGTGTGCACCATGAGTACAAAAAGGCATTGCTGAGGCCACCTAAGGCCTAACCACCGCCAGCTCCCTAATCGGCTGCACAGCCCTACCCTCATCTACAGAGGCACTCAATTGGCCAAAGTCCCAATTTGCCTATGAAGCCCCAAGACAGCTTCCTCCTCCCATTTTCCTGCCATATTGCCAACTTTCTTCCACCAGTCTTCTCCCACACGTGTAAGCCCAGAGACTGCCACTGCCACACGCCCGCTGATCTCCTATATACTGCCGTCTGTGCTATGTATTAAGTGCCACATCAAGGCAGGAGATGGCTTCCCTGTATTCTCTTGCTCAGTCAAAAAATAAGAAATGTGTTACTTTTGGGGGCCTTTAGCTCTGAAGAATTTGAAGGACTCGGTAATGTTACGATTTCACAGATTTGTTTTTATTTTTTGACAGATTGGTTGAAAAGCCCCTTTTATCCCAGTGTGTCGGGCCCCGCATACTGGCGAAAGCCAAATCCCTCCTGGATATGACATACAAGGCAATACAGCATTCGACACATCCTTTGAAGTCTTTATCCCTCTCCTCAATCGTCTACAGTTTCTCCCTTTACTATTCTCCAAGCACCTCCTTCTTCATTCCCCCGTTCCTGTCTCCTCCATCTCCAATACTACTCCGTCTCCCTTATGTCCAAACCTATTCGTATGCGTCGTGTGGTAAGACCGACCTGAAGGGCGGGCGGGCGGGCGACAATCTGGGCCTAGATTAGGCTCGTTTACCGGCGCCGCTGGCTTCATTGGAAGCCTGGCCCAAAGCCACCATTGAAGCCATTCTGACCGCGCCCACACCAGCCGGCCCCGGCCTTGATGTCGTCCCCTGTCGGCCTCCCCTGGGGTCCGTATCCGTCAGCAGACACTCCAATCCCCCGGTCAGCCCTCACCTGAGCCCCGTGTGGGTCTGACGGCTGGAATACCTACCTGATGGGATTTAGCCTTCTCCAATGATGGACGCCTGGGGTTGGAGTGTCGCCCCAAGTGCTAGGGTAGGTGGAAGGTAGGATGATGAATAATAAGGTGGCCTAGGTTTAATATAGATGTCATGTTATTGTGACAGTAGAGGGGTCGGGGTGGGATCCTAGGGCGACCAGCCCGGCCTCAAAGGCGTCTTTAAGGGCAGGACCATTGATCATTCTGACCAGAGGCAATTGATCTCCCAACAGCAGGGCTTTAGAAGTAAGTGATTTTACGGTGTATCTGACACATCTATAATCTAGATACTTCAGGCAATGACACCTCCTCAGTCTACAAGAAGTAAAGTGCTAGACAACCGGCAATGTTATGTCTTACTTTATTGTACATCATTTTCAACCATGATTTGACGCCAACGCCTTAGTTACTCACATCTCCCGGCTATTTGGAATCTGATGCATTTCTTATTCCCATCTTCAACAGAACTGTTTAATTTACTCAAAGTAGTTAAAATCGGTCAAGCAGACTAATTACTGTGAACAACATGAAAACAGTACACACTATACAGTGAGCAGCTCTCCCAATGTATAACACCACTACCCTACCCAGTGAGTAGCTCTCTCTCTCTCGCACTGCGAGTTACTCCCCATCTCTCATTGCTCAGATAGAATGGCTGACAGGACTCCGGGGGTGGTGCCAAACTACTGTTGCCAAGTTCAGGTCACAACATGTTAACCGACTGAAGGCTTAATTGAACGGAACATAGCTGGTGCTGTGTACATACAGACTTAACCCCTTAAGGATTAGAATAGCGTTATTTTTTTTTATTTTTTTTTTTTTTTTTTGGGGGGGGGGGTCCTGTCGCCATGATGGTTCTGCATACAGACATCATGCCCATCATATGTGTTTGACACACTTCTGAGGGTCTGCATGTTCCATGAATGCAGCACGGCGCATGAAGACGCCAGGGTTGCGTCTATACACGATGGCAACCAAAGGGTCTAATGCATCAATTAATACACCATGCAGTCCATAAAAGATAAAGTTAATGGTGAGGTATTGGTAGTCAGGTGGTGGAAATGTTAGTAATATTGATATGGAGCTTTTACTCTGACTTTCCCACACAGACTACATGTTTTCATTTATAGGGAGGTTGTAGGAAAGATGAGAAGATCCACATACAAGGGGTCAATGGTTAGGAGATTATGTTAAGGATTCAATTGAAAATTTAGGATCTAAGATCTATGATCAAGAGGCCCGTGTTAAGGATGCAATTGAGAGGATTGAATTTAGGATCTGTCATCTATGATCAAGATATTAGGATTTCATATTTAAATTTGACGATCAATTCTGAGTTTAATATCAATTCTAAAAGCAGTTAAATTGCAGTGTGTTTCCCGGATTAGAAATTTATCCCATATTTTCGGCAAAGTAAACACAGCAAAGCTGTAATGCCGTGCATATTCATATCATGTTCTAAGAAGTATAGAATTGATTTACAACATTTTTAATATGATCTTAGATCAAAATTTTCAGAACAAATATTATTTTAATACGGAATATAAAAGCCCTTTATATGTTGTGTATTTTGCAATTTATTAATCTATAACATACTTTCAGGAAAGTAAACACAGCAATGCTGTAATGCCGTGCATATTCCTATTATGATCCAAGGAAAAAAGATCATTATATATGAACTCTATGGCCTTTGGAATGGACCTATACTTAAATATATGCTCTGATTGTGGTGCTTCCTCGCTCTCCATGTAAAATCCTGTCCCATTGCTATAGTATGGAGTAAACCTATGCCTGGATTAAAATATGCAAATAAGGAATGTGTGTGAGGGTTGGGAGTAGTGTGGTGGTGGTATTGGTGGTGGTGGTGTCACAATGGTCACTAACATCCATCTGATAACTTTTGAAGATCAAAATTGACCACATATGACCTGGATCCCTGTGATTCCTGAAACCAAGATGGCCGACACACAAGGAAAACAAAAGAATTAGGTAGTTGAGGTGTCCCAATGGTCACTAACATCCATCTGATAACTTTTGAAGATCAAAATTGACCACATATGACCTGGATCCCTGTGATTCCTGAAACCAAGATGGCCGACACACAAGGAAAACAAAAGAATTAGGTAGTTGAGGTGTCCCAATGGTCACTAACATCCATCTGATAACTTTTGAAGATCAAAATTGACCACATAGGACCTGGATCCCTGTGTTTCCTAAAACCAAGATGGCCGACACACATGGAAAACAATAAAATTGGGTAGTTGAGGTGTCCAAATGGTCACTAACATCCATCTGATATCTTTTGAAGATCAAAATTGACCATATATGACCTGCACCCCTGTGTTTCTGAAAACCAAGATGGACGACACATATGGAAAACAATAGAATTAGGTAGTTGAGGTATCCCAATGACTACTAACATCCACCTCATAACTTTGAAAGATCAAAATTGACCATATTTGAGCTGGATCCCTGTGTTTTCTAAAACCAAGATGGCCGACACATATGAAAAACAATAGAATTAGGTAGTTGAGGTCTTTCAATGGTCACTAACATCCATCTCATAACTTTTGAAGATCAAAATTGACCACATATGACCTGGATCCCTGTGATCCTGAAACCAAGATGGCCGACACACAAGGAAAACAAAAGAATTAGGTAGTTGAGGTCTTCCAATGGTCACTAACATCCATCTGATAACTTTTGAAGATCGAAGTTGACCATATATGACCTGGACCCCTGTGTTTCCTAAAACAAAGATGGCCGACACATATGGAGAACAATAGAATTAGGTAGTTGAGGTCTTTCAATGGTCACTAACATCCATCTGATAACATTTCAAGATTGAAATTGACCACATATGACCTAGATCCCTGTGTTTCCTAAAACCAAGATGGCCGACACACAAGGAAAACAATAGAATTAGGTAGTTGAGGTGTCCCAATGGTCACTAACATCCATCTGATATCTTTTGAAGATTAAAATTGACCACATATGACCTGGATCCCTGTGTTTCCTAAAACCAAGATGGCAGACACACAAGGAAAACAATAGAATTAGGTAGTTGAGGTGTCCCAATGGCCACTAACATCCATCTGATATCTTTTGAAGATCAAAATTGACCCCATATGACCTAGATCCCTGTGTTTCCTAAAACCAAGATGGCCGACACACATGGAAAACAATAAAATTGGGTAGTTGAGGTTTCCCAATGGTCACTAACATCCATCTGATAATTTTTGAAGATCAAAGTTGACCATATATGGCCTGGATCCCTGTGTTTTCTAAAACAAAGATGGCTGACACATATTGAAAAAAATAGAATTAGGTAGTTGAGGTCTTTCAATGGTCACTAACATCCATCTGATAACTTTTGAAGATCAAAATTGACCACATATGACCTGGATCCCTGTGTTTCCTAAAACAAAGATGGCCGACACACATGGAAAACAATAAAATTGGGTAGTTGAGGTGTCCCAATGGTCACTAACATCCATCTATAACTTTTTTTTTAAGATCAAAATTGACCATGTATGACCTGGATCCCTGTGTTTCCTAAAACAAAGATGGCCGACACACATGGAAAACAATAAAATTGGGTAGTTGAGGTGTCCCAATGGTCACTAACATCCATCTATAACTTTTTTTTTAAGATCAAAATTGACCATGTATGACCTGGATCCCTGTGTTTCCTAAAACAAAGATGGCCGACACACATGGAAAACAACAAAATTGGGTAGTTGAGGTCTCCCAATGGTCACTAACATCCATCTGATAACTTTTGAAGATCAAAATTGACCACATATGACCTGGATCCCTGTGTTTCCTAAAACAAAGATGGCCGACACACATGGAAAACAATAAAATTAGGTAGTTGAGGTGTCCCAATGGTCACTAACATCCATCTATAACTTTTTTTTTAAGATCAAAATTGACCATGTATGACCTGGATCCCTGTGTTTCCTAAAACAAAGATGGCCGACACACATGGAAAACAACAAAATTGGGTAGTTGAGGTGTCCCAATGGTCACTAACATCCATCTATAACTTTTGAAGATCAAAATTGACCACATATAACCTGGAGCCCTGTGTTTCCGAAAACCAAGATGGCCGATACACATGGAAAACAATAAAATTAGGTACTTGAGGTGTCCCAATGGTCACTAACATGCATCTGATAACTTTTGAAGATCGAAGTTGACCATATATGCCTGGATCCCTGTGTTTCCTAAAACAAAGATGGCCGACATATATGGAGAACAATAAAATTAGCTAGTTGAGGTGTCCCAATGGTCACTAACATCCATCTGATAACTTTTGAAGATTAAAATTGACAATATATGAGCTGGATCCCTGTGTTTCCTAAAACAAAGATGGCCGACACACATGGAAAACAACTAGGAGGCGTGTATTTGATGGATTAAGGAAATCAGTTAAGCATGGCATAGCCGTGGTGATTTATTTTGTCATGGTTAATTATAATGCTTAAAGTGTGCATCAATGTAGCAGGTCACCCATAAAGGGTTAATTGTGCATCAATGCATCATGCCATCCATAAAGGGTTAAGTGTGCACCAATGCATCATGCCATCCCTAAAGGGTTAAGTGTAAATCAATGTATCATGCCACCCATGAAGGGTTAAATGTGCATCAATGCATCATGCAATCTATAAAGGGTTAAGTGTGCATCAATGCATCATGCCATCCCTCAAGGGTTAAGTGTGCATCAATGCATCATGCCATCTATAAAGGGTTAAGTGTGCATCAATACATCCCTAAAGGGTTAAGTGTGCATCAATGCATCATGCTATTCATGAAGGGTTAAGTGTGCATCAATGCATCATGCCATCTATAAAGGGTTAATGTGCATCAATGCATCATGCTATCCATAAAGGTCTAAGTGTGCACCAATGCATCATGATATCCATAAAGGGTTAAGTGTGCATCAATGCATCATGCAATCTACAAAGGGTTAAGTGTGCATCAATACATCCATAAAGGGTTAAGAGTGCATCGATGCATCATGCAATCTACAAAGGGTTAAGTGTGCATCAATACATCTATAAAGGGTTAAGTGTGCATCAATGCATCATGCCATTCATAAAGGGTTAAGTGTGCATCAATGCATCATGCCATCTATAAAGGGTTAAGTGTGAATCAATGCATCATGCTATCCATAAAGGTCTAAGTGTGCACCAATGCATCATGCCATCCATAAAGGTTTAATTGTGCATCAATGCATCATGCTATCCCTAAAGGTTAAGTGTGCATCAATGCATCATGCCATCTATAAAGGGTTAAGTGTGCATCAATACATCCCTAAGGGGTTAAGTGTGCATCAATGTATCATGCTATCCCTAAAGGGTTAAGTGTGCATCAATGCATCATGCCATCTATAAAGGGTTAAGTGTGCATCAATACATCCCTAAGGGGTTAAGTGTGCATCAATACATCATGCTATCCATAAAGGTCTAAGTGTGCATCAATGCATCATGCCATCCATAAAGGTTTAAATGTGCATCAATTCATCATGCCACTTAAAACTCCTAAAAAAGTGCATCATTATGTGTACATGTATATGTGTACATGTATACATAAATACACATGTAGGTGGCCTTTAGTGGGTTAATAGTCAGTGGTGCTGAGAAACGCACCACCAGCAGAAGAGAACCACATGGTGCTGGGGGAGGTGGTGCCAGGCAGGTATGGGGCCACCCCAGGAGCACAGCCACCACCACCATTCAGAGGTGGGTGGGGGGGGGCTCTATATACTATATACCATGGCTCTGCCTGGTGTCCAGGGCTACCACCACTGTCCCCAGGGTCTACAATAACAGGTCCACCAACACCACCACTGCCACCACTTCTATGCTTGACTGATTTGCAGATTTTAATCCAGGTATAGGCATACTCAATACTGTACCTATGAGAGGATTATACATGGAGAGCGAGGAAGCACCACTATGACAGCTTGTATTTAAGAATGGGTCCCCTCCTATAGCCGTTCATTCTTAAGAATGAACGGCAATGAGGGACGTTATTATACCTGGGCAATATTTGTTGATAATACTGCACTTCCCACACCCTAATTCACATGTCCTCATATACACAATCTAAAAGAGATGTAGTCGAAATAACGGTGAAATCCCCGTCCCCAAGTTGCCAGAGATCCATCATTATTTTCACGCAGATTGCTCGTACCATTGTGTAAAGTGTACTGCTTCATTGTAGAAACTAAACTTCTTCACCACAACGCAAATATAGTGGTTCATTGTTTAATTTTACGAGAATCCCTGGTAGATTCAACATTTATTTCTTAGTGTGCAGAACCTGTGCTTAGTCAACTATTGGCTGAATATGCTTCGGCCAGTCGGCAGTGGGGGTGGAAGGTCAATAATGTCATACAGCAAGACCATATCAATCACTGCCATGTAGACGCTACATGCCAACTTGGCACATATAACCGAAACCATGTAAGCACAGATGATGTAAACCTGCAGTATGATTTACTTCTACATTAGCCCCACGTCCTCTCTATCGACTAGCGTTAGTCTGTGGGCCGTGCTTAGGGTCCTTGGGTCGTGTTTTCCTAGCGATATTTATGCCTGTGTTTGAAGGGTCTTTAACCCCTTATAAGTTAAGTACAGCACAGTTATTGAGTGCATGGTGCTGACCCTATCTGACAGTATTAAAGCTCGAGGTGTTGATATGATGCATGAGTGCAGCCAACCCACTGAACAGGACTCGTGTTAGGAACATTCACAACTTAGGCAAGGAGAACGTGATTTTCCCTGGAAATTTGGATGCGCCAGAACATCTTATACTCGAGAAAAAAAACATGTCCAGTTCCTGGGAATATCCCGAGTCTTTCCTCAGAATATCCAGAGTCTTTCCTAAGAAATTCCCAAGCCATTCTTGAGATCTAGACTAGAGAACTTTCTCGAGTATAAGATGTTATAGCGTGTCCAAATTTCCAGGGAAAATCACGTTCTCTATTCTTGTTGTATTCACAAGTCGGGATCGGGAAATTCCTGATAAATTCTCGAGATCTTGTTCAGTGGGAATGCAGGAAGACTTACCACAGCTGTATCTATGCACCCTGAAGGCCAAGGGCCATACGTCATGGATGCACCTTGTTGATTAAAAACCCTTTACAGTTATTATCTGCCCACTCCCAATGCCACTATACGGGTCCCTCGCCCTTACATGCTCCGCAGATGTTGCCCTTATTCAAACTCTCCCATTCGCCCCAGCACAGAGGCCGTTGAGGCTATGAACCTAGGCAAGGAAGTGTCTTCAGCAGACACATGGAGGAGGGTTTCCTTATTTACTCCACCTCACCTACTCCAGTACGCTCACTTTAACATTCACTAATCACTGTAGGACCCTGGAGCACTCAGACAGACAAACCGACCATTATTAATTTTCCCTTCCAGGGTTCCCTTCCTTGATACTCACTAAGGATAACCTAAGAACATGAGCCCTACATCGTTTATCAGTGTAGTTATCAGCCAGGTAGAGAGCTTTTCTGACGTGTACTTACAACGTGTGTTACAGTAATGGCAAAGTTAATCTTCACATCAAAGGCAGCGAACAACACTTGTGATTCTCTAGTCGCTAGCTCTCGACCACAACAAACTCTTCCCCATCATATGACAAGTCAAATGTATGGTGAAGTGGATCTAGGGGCCCTAAGAGAAGACGTTGAGGGGATCTCATACACCCTTTTCCCACACAACGGTAGGGTTCACCAACGCTGGGTGTGAGCAGGACTTGAACAGTAAACAGCTCATCCACTTGCTCAGTGAACTGTACACCACAATATGTGTGTACCCAGCTGCTCCCCGCACTACAACCATAAGGACGTGGTAGAGATAGTCATTCAGCAGCACCCAAAACACTTTAAGTACATGTTAATGTTGTAAACAACACAGCCTACCTACCTAATCACTGACATGGAATCCCAGGCACCTGATCCCATTGCCTTATAGCTTCTTCTTAACTACGTAAACGTCACGTTGAGCTTAAAACTTCATGTAGTAGTCATGATGCATGGATGCAATCTTAGTGAGAAACGCACTAGTGATGCATTTACGCATCATGATGACTCTGATACACTCCCAAGCATGATGCCCGTGAGCACACATGCCAGCGTAAGTTTGGACCATTTTGACGACAAATAAACGTGAAAATGAAGGCATCCTGCGGCCAATGGGGGGCAACCACTGCATACTATTGGCTAATTGTGTTTGTGTCTTCACAGAAACGTCTGAGCAGTTGGTGAGCTGCTCCTGGACTAGTCTACAGTCCCACACAGTAAAAACACACTATTTGCTAACCTGGACTGGGCACTGAGCTGAATGCCAAATCCTTCATTGGGTCAATATTTAAACTGTTCACTGAATCACTCAAGAGCTGCTCAGTGAGAGCTCAGGCAGTTTTAGGAACAGCCAACAATTCTCTCAGTAGATTAACTACAATCTCCCTTTAAAAAGAATACTATTTCAAGAGACTTGTTCTCAGAATGAAAGCACTTGCACCGAATACTTCCAGAAGAAGTGTACAGTTGAACAAAAGTCCAAAAATCTTCTTCCCTTTAAAAAGAATAGCATCTTAAGAGACTTACTCTCAGACTTATAGCACCTAGCACTTAATACGTCCAAAATAAGTGTACAGTTAAAGTCCAAATACCTTCGCTCAAGTACTTAGAGACCTGGAGCTGAGTGAGCAGTTCAGGAAGAGCTCGCTGAGCTGCTCGTTGTGTGAGCAGTCACCTGTAAAAATCTCTAGTTAACTCGTTTCCGACAGAATGATGCAGCAAAACGCCATGTTCCTTTGTTCTCATGACACATCAACAGGGTGGTTATGAGAAGTCAGCCAGCCAGCACCACAAAAGTCTGTCATGCCAACCCTGGCTTTTATTCAACAGTGTATTAATGACCTTCGGGATGACGCATAGATGCAGAACTAGTAAATTGCTCACCAGGGCTGCACTCATACCTATACTGACAAAGGGGCAAAGTGATTCACTATACATGCATGGAAAGGATGAGCATAGAACGTTCAAGCACAAACCCTAGATTAGAACCCCTTAACATATCGTTAGGAACGGTATATTATGTCATGGCTGATACACTCATTACTATAGAGTAGAACTACTCACGTCGTATTCAGTGGGGGGATGGAATACAATGTGCTCGTATTCAATGGCTTTTGTTTAAGTCGTCATTTTGAAAATTGTACAGAGCTAGCCATTAGTGCCAAGGCTGTTTAGTTTCGCACGGAAATATATGTTTCTAAGCATGCAGATTCCTTTTCAATTTGCTTAAAAATGTCATAACATAATAGTATTAACCAAAATATATTGGATTTTGTACAGAGTACTTCTTGCTACTCTGCGTAACGCTGAATGCGAAACTGAGCATGACCACTACCAACAGCTAGCTTTGTTCAAAACTCAAAATGGCGGGTTGAGAAGACGCAGGGACATTGAAACTGAGTAAAGAGCGTTGTGTTTCTTTATCTAAAAGCAAATTTACCCTGTATGCCATGACATAAATGCAAATGTCAATTCCCATGGACTATTTTGGCATCATATTCACCGAGGTGAGGCTGTCTGTATTCAACGACTCCTTATAGACAGACATGACCAGCAAGAACTATGGTCATTGACATTTGCGTATGTACTATATTGAAAATACATGAATTCAGATAAAACCCCTTTTTGAATACGCCAGGTGGTGCTTAAAGGTTTAAACTGCTGCTGGTAAGATGAGCGGTACATTGGGTATATTCTCAGTGCCTCCCAGCCTCCTGTCTGCTCAGGTTACATCAATAGGCCTCCTGTACTGCCACTGTGATTAGTACTAGTATTACCTGCACCTCCCGTGACTAGTCATTCTCTGTATTACTGATGTGCTTCATACCTATTCCTATTCCTGACAAGAAAAGGCTGGTATTTACTATATCTATTAATAAATGCTGAACTTCTCATGGATGGGCATAAATAGGCCCACTTTACACAGACATGACCAGCAAGGACTATGGCTGACATTTTCAACAAGAAAAATGTGGCAAAATGTGACGTCACCAATGACGTCATAGGTCACAGGGAGAAAACCGAAAACATTATGGAGTTGCTACGGTCGCTACGCTCTCAACCGCTGACGCTGCTTGCAACTTCAAAAAACTAAGGGAGTGATCATTTTTTAACAACGGGGGGGGGGGGGGGCTGGTGGGATTGCGAACCCCCTCGGGAGGCAAAAATCGTGTGCGAACGCGCCCTTTAAACCTATAGTAACACGTGGGCTTTTTCGCTGAAAACAGGTGAAATTTATTTGACCCCCCCCCCCTAGTCAAGGGGGCAAAAAAATTCTGACCCCCATGGTCAAGGGGTTGAAAAAATTCTGACCCCCCCTCAAACCCACCAGCCCCCCCTGTTGTTAAAAAATGATCACTCCCTAAATTCCTGCCAGTTAATACAAAAGGCACCGTATGAGTGTAGACCAAACCACAGTAACCGCATATATTCAGAGGAGCATGTACAGGTTCATCATCAGGTCTATTTCCCAGTTAGAGGTCTGTGAATTACCATGTGTATTGTACATACATAAGGCCCCAGACGGGTAAAATCGACAAGGGGACAAGGCCACTTCTTAAAATCGACAAGGGACACAGGGTTGAGAGACAAGGGACAAGGCATCTTTCTTAAAATCGACAAGGGACATGGGCTTAGAGACAAGGGACAAGGCCACTTCTTAAAATTGACAATGGACATAGGATTGAGAGACAAGGGACAAGAACCATTTCTTAGAATCGACAATGGACATGGGACCCCCCTGTCTAGGGCCCTATACATATTGTGGTTCATGACATTTAACACAGGTACATGCAAGAAGTCAATACCCCTACTACCAACACAACACCTATTAAAGGGCGACCTTTAGTTGTATGTCAACGGTCTGCAATGAGCAGAATCCTGTACACATATGCGCAGAAAAGGTTACTCTATATGTTGTATTGGCTTGATTTATGATCTTGATTCATGATCGTGATTTATGATCATCAGGTAGTGGTATTTGTATGCAGAAACATTGAGGTACAATATGTATCAGGGGCACAGGGAGGGAGCAGCTGGAAAGGCTATAATGTGAGCTACTCGTGACTCCATACCAATGTACCAAAATGCCTTCACTACCAGGAGTGGCTCAGTACTATATTGAGCAGCTCACTAACACCAGGAAACAAGCTGTATCCACCATGTACATACATACACGTGGGCAGAATGTCAGACACGCCACCTGCCCGCCATCCAACTCAACTATGACCTTTACACTCACTGCGCATGCCCCAAGATCAACTAGGTCAGGTCGGGCGTGCGCACACGCAACCAGCTGCGTGCGTGCCTGGTAAAATGTAAAGGAAGGTGGTTTTTGGGTTAAGTAGGAGAGTGTTTTCTGATGTTTTATTGGGATCTTACTTTGGAAATTTAACGTGGATGAGTTTGTATTTTGAGGGATTCTATCGTAAATGAATGTCGTCAATAAAGGTTTCTTTTAGTATCTTGACTGTTAATGGCTTGGAAGCAAGACTACGAATAAAACATAGTAATGCAGGATGACACAAATTATTTGTAATATCATATTGACATTCCAGTAGAACGGTTCACAGTCGTTTTTACATTAACAGACCTGAAATAATTCCCATTCCTTTTAGCGTACATCTCAGACCATCTTCGGTTCTTATTCATTGGCATTACACTTAAAACAAATGCCCCACGGTTGGGAATAAGCCCACACACCGCCTGTATCTTGATAGGTGGTGATCAGGTGATAAAACCCCCTAAAAACACCATCAAACACAATTATTGGGGCTTAGCTCTTTTTGTAGCTCAGATTATACATGGCCATCCCTTGTGAAATGAGAAAAAAAAACTTGCGAGAGCACTATTCTTGGCGCTGTTCAATCTAAGAAACAACCA
This sequence comes from Acholoe squamosa, assembly GCA_949317995.1. Lineage (NCBI taxonomy): Eukaryota > Metazoa > Annelida > Polychaeta > Phyllodocida > Polynoidae > Acholoe > Acholoe squamosa. The sequence continues at coordinate 16,913,186 of OX439042.1, forward strand.
TTTTTGTTCCATGGTTTGATCCCACAAAGGATAACCAAGATTGAGCAAGCTTATAATCAGTTAAGTATGGGGTGGCCTACCGGTAGTCCATGTCCCAGGAGGGAGCATTCGCCTGTCCTCTAGGATTCTATACCCCAGATTAAAATCTTAATCAAGGCATACATTAAATGCCCCAATATCTAAAAATGGCAGGATTTATGTCATACTTTCACTGGTTTGAGCAGTATCCATCAGTCGTGTCTCAATGTGCACGGGGGGGGGCGAGGGTCAGGGCTGACCATTTACACTTCAATCTCCGTCTCCTAAAGATATTGCCTTATATGATTACCTACCCTGCCTTTGATGACCGCATGTCTGTAGCCGTCCTTTAACCCTCATCATGATTTTTATGTATCATCCAACCCTTCAAGGGTTAAAAGGAGCTAATACTGTACCACAGAGAGACAGGATGAATGTCGCTTTCTAAAGAAGCCCCCCCCCCCTACACCCGTCACCCCTACCTTCCACCTTGCTCACACAGACCCGCCATGTGCTGCCTACCTTCAGATGTCTCCCTCTCATATCCGGGTCTAAACTTAACCATCTAAGCATCACACCGTCATAGAATTCTTAAATACAGTATGATCTTTTCTCATCATGATCTATGGATGCAATTATGACACGTCACTCACCAGTAATGCAGTATGTTATCAAGGCTCTGCATGATGCAGTGATACAGGTTCACCGGGGTACCATGTAGCCTTTAAAGGGTCGTTAAAGCTATTGCGTTTGATACCCATATAGAAAAAGAAGGTACCTGTGAGACTGTAGAGTCCAATTCCGAAAGAGAAACCTAACTTATACCCAGAATCTTCGCACAATTCTCTGGCTGTAGGCTTTTCTCATAAAATTTCGAGGTGAGATTGCCTCCAATCAAACCCCTGTCAATCCTATTTTGGAGCATGGGTTTGTCCTATCCAGACATGTTCATGTAATTCTTTATTTTAGGAAAGAAGGTAGGACAATTCTGGCCAACTGCTTTCAGGAATCTTAATTTATCATCATTAGAAACGTGCTAGATGTCATACAGGAATACCTGCAAGTGCAGGAAATGGTGTCAACGCAGCTCATGTATTCTGTCACCCTCAAATGAAACACAACATGTAGGTGTCATGTTATGATGTTAGTAAAGCCTGTAAGCTGTCACTATCAACACCTAAATATCTCAACACCCACATAACTGTCAACAAGGAGAAGCGTTATTTTCTGACAGTGTCAACCACTCTGTCAACATTAATTTGTAGCCTAATATGGGGAAAAGGGTGCTTTGCCATAAATCATTTTTTCGCTCAACGACTGTCAATTATGACCCCTTGGTTGTCATCCCAGAAGTCAAAGATAGAGGTTTCTTTGAGTGTGCGACTTAACAGGTGCCTAGCCTAATGTCTGTAGGGTGTGTTGCTATGAATGTCCATTTCCATCAGGTCAGGACTGTTTTATTACTCACAGTACCGCTTATCCAACTTTAGATGAGGCACCCATCACTTACCTGTAAAAAATCGACAAGAAACAATTATTAGAAAGGCAATGTCATGTATTTTGGTGAAAAATTGTTCTAACTTTTATCAACATTTTTATCAATTAAGCTACACAAGAAAGAGGGAAATGTGAAGTAAATGCTTATAAATACTGCAATCCTCAGCCTCTCTCCAAGAAGAATTGCAACCTCTTCCAATATAATGCTTATTTGCATTTTAACCAGTATCTACATTGAGACTCCAGCTTTAAGTGCGTAGTTGAGAATATGATAAGAAGTGACTTGGCCATTAACCAGATTCTGTTTGCTCATTAAAAGCTTGATTATTCCCTAATTAACGGGAATGTTCTGGGTAAATAGGATGCCTACCCTGGTATTTGTCCTGGCAGTCATGAGGGGGACCCAGGAGGAGGATGGAATAAACACCCAGCATTAAGTTAGTATGCGGCCAGCCAGGCGGCAGGGCGATAACAACAACATGCCCCATCCTGGGACAAATCAACAGATCACTCTCTCACAGCTCACTTTAATTACCCAGAACACAATTCAATTCATTACAGAGTCAACTCACGCCAAAAAGGGGGTTTAATCTGAAAGATCAACAATTCATCCTGTCCTGCAATAGTAGGTTTCTTTGGGCTAATTCCTGCTGAACTAATCAGGCAAACCCAACTCTTTTCCTTTGTACATTTTAAGAATGAATTGGGCCATAACCTTTAATCATGACAGTGTTTTAACTCTTATGGGAATAGATGTGAATGGGTGGGGCCCTTTTCTGAGATGGGATGCCATTGGATAGTTTGGATGATGTAATGTTTACTAGAAGCTTTACAAACTCTTACAGCAAAAAGGCTGACATTTCAGTATAAAATCATTTATGTTGATTTATCTGAGCCGTTTAATCCCTAATCTCTGAAAAAAAAAAACATAAAACATGTTTTACAAGTTCACTAATATCTGATTAGTGCATTTTTCAGGATTTCGGCAAAACATTCTGAGATGAATAGCTCACTCTTTCTTGCTGACTATCATCAGTGACCCATGCAGTATCAGCCAGTGGTAGACAGTGTGTTAAGAGGAATGTGATGGGGAGCAAACCAAATGCATAATGACCACACCACACAACCTGTTCCCAATATTCTTACCACCGACTATAGATCAACATAGCAGGGAAGGGGCTACTTCAGTGGTGTGTTTTTTTTGCTAAAGCTTTTGCGTTTTTATTACATATATAATTACTACTGGCAAGAACCGAAGTCATGCACTTTTGATTTACCCTTTTCATATTGTAATTATAACCCTCGTGAATATACCGATGTCAGATACTTACAAATTTGTGCAGACATCACCTTTTTCAAGTACTGTGCTATTAGAAACTCAAAGGGATGCAAACTGTGAACTGTGCCATAGAAAGTTAGGCTCCCTTGTAACTTAGGGCTCTAGTCCTTAACACACCTGAGGTGGTCCACATTAACACAGGAAGCTGGTGACAGAGCCTACTACCATGAAGCAGAACACTGTACAACCTCACACGTCTCCATCATAACGCCCTGTGTGGTTCAGCAACCATACTTTGTAAACTGCCTTTAAGCCTTTGCGTACTGCATCGTGCATTAAAGCAGTATGCTCACCCATTGTCATGATGTATTAATGCCCACACTAAAAGGCTAACATGATGGGTGAATGCAGCCCAGGCCAATTTCTTGCTGGGGCATGATGCTAACCCAATTGGGTTCACTGCATGTATTCAGCCCTGGAGAGTAGACTTGCCAAAGCTCTATTTTAGGCACCAGGGCGACAGATGAATATGAATCTGGAAGCATGATGATGTCCCTAAAGGGATGGGAGTGGGAGAGCTGACCCACATCCAGACTAACGGAAAACACCGCTAGGAGTGATCGATCACTAGCTGGGCCGCTTTGACCACCAGGCCTCTACTTGGTCGTGCAATCTGCACAGCCATAGCCTGGTAACGCTTGGTTTGTGCTACCCGCAGATGGGCTGTTTTAGCCTGCAGTGATAGCCCACCCAGTCGCACGCAGTACTACACAGACATGGGTTGTAATAGCCCGAATAGTAAGAGATTAATGAATGGGCACCTCATTCAGTGTATCGTACACTGAATGAGGGGCCTGTTAGCCCATTCATTACTGTCTTTATTACACGATTAATCAATAAAAAAATCAATAAATAATCAATAGAATATCAATAAATAAAGTTGAAAACAAAAATTGTTCCCCCTCCCCGGGACTCAAAGCCTGCCATAGTGTGTGTACACGATCAGTACACACACCTTGGCGCCCGGCAGCCTCTGGGTTGGCGAGAACGCGGACAGCTCCTGGTGGCATTCTAACCAATAGACAATTGATACACCAACCTCGGCGCCTAGCAGCCGTTGGTTTGGTCTGAATGAGTTCCGCAGTCCTCTATAATTATAATGCTATTTTAACCTTATTCTAACCAATAGACCATCGGTACACACACCTTGGCACCCGGCGGCCGTTGGTTTGGTTTGGACGCGAAAAAGAGATTCGTTCAGACCAAGACTTGTCCGGCCTACCTCTAGCAGCTGAGCGCAATGCACTAACCACGAGACCACCGGGTCTCACACCTTGGCGCCCGGCTTGTCTTGGTTCGAACGCGTCCAGCAGTCGTCTATAATTATAATGCTATTCTAACCTTGCGCATGTGAGAGTTGTTGTGGGGTGACAAAGCCACATCAATGACTTATACAGACCTGATTCTAACCAAGCGTCTCTCGTCAGTCCCTGTGGCGCACGGCATAGGCAGTTGGATTTGGGATCAGGAGACAGCAGGTTCGACCCCTACCCTGGCAATGATTGCTGATATCCTGGATACCAGCACTACTAGAAGTGCCGATATCCACTCCTAAGACCTGCAATATCGACAGGTATCAGAGTGGGAATATCCAGAAAAAGCACACAAAATCACAGTGATGCTACTACCCAGAGGTGGCCTGCTGTCGTAGCCCTTCCAGTCTGACGCAGTGCTAGCCAGAGATGGGCTGCTTTAGCCTGCTGTCGTAGCCCACCCAGTTTGATGCAGTGCTACCCAGAGATGGGCTGTTTTAGCCCACAAAGTCTCGCAGAGGCTTTGCCGCTGTTAAGCCTGGCGCAGTAAAAATGCATGTTAACTATGCAGTAGACAGCCAGTAGACCCCTTTATATCCCTCCTCTTGGGCATTCATAAGTCCTGTTGGGCATTTGGATGTCCTTTTCATCGTTTTCTAAGCCACTGTATCCTATGATGTTTAAAAAGCCACCTAACCACCGATCTGACTCTTCAAGAATACATACTATACAAATTTTAGCAGGCCCTTTTATTCAATCTCAAGTCTACGCCTGCCTGTGATGCTGTAAGAGGCCATATATCTACAAAAGGGCGTTAAGCTTTAAAGCCTATATAAAGGGGATGATTGCATTTCCTAATGCCGATTCAAGAAACCTCAATCTCATGGGATTAGCGACGCCTTATGAAAGGACCAATTAGTGAGCGCAGAAGGATATAGTTCTTAAGTAATCAGTATTTGCAGTGGGACCTTCCCTTGCAGCTTTTGGCAGGGTCATTCATTTCTGCAGTCAGTCCAGGCGGTGGTACCCAGCCTAGCCTGTAACTTCAGAGGTATACTTCTCCTTGCAAGGTGCAGGCTTCCACTCCCAGAGTAGCCTGCCTACCAATCTCCACATGACACTTCAGAGGTATACTTGTCCTTTCAAGGTTTAGGCTTCCACTCCCAGAGTAGCCTGCCTACCAATCTCCACATGACATGAGTGACTGAAGGCAGCTTGTGCCCAGCAATGACCAGCTCTTACACATTTAGGCCGGTTAACCCATTCAGTGCCTGATTGTGCTTGAACGCTGTATGTTCCTTTGTTGTTATGGTACATGATCATTGACTGCAGCCCTAGTGAGAAGACTCCCCCACTTGGTGATATTCATGCATCATTATGGTCCTATGCAGGTGTGGTTGATACAGTTAAGGACACGCGGCAAGATACTACAATGCAGTGCTGGTGAGTAGACTCCCTGTATGTGCTTTGTTGCATTATGATGACCAGAGCACATGAACCTGGAGGCACTATACGACCTTTAAAGGGTTAAAGGACTAGTGAGTAGAACCAAAATGACTGGCCGAGCTGCTCGCAATAGCAGGGTACAGGGATGAAAGTCGACGATGACAAAAAACCTTGAAAAAGGAAACAACTTTAAACACACTGTATATGCCCTCCAGTCCCATCCATAAGTGTGTTACAGGGTTTGTGTGGTTGGGGGGGATGAGGCAGTAGGTGTTGTATAAGGGTGTAGTTTGTCCTCAAATAACAGGAAAAGCTGTTTTTCAAAATGTTGTTCACATGTATACTATACCCAAAATGTGCACATTATGGCCCTTTTGCAGAGTATGTCCTAGGATCCCTTCAGAATGTTACTGTATAGCTGTTTTCCAAGGTCTTGTTCGGATAGCATACCCAAAATATGCACCACCTGATCTACTGGTAGTGGTGCCTTTGCACAACATGACCTAGGGACCAATTACAATATGTTATGTATATAGATAGGTCAAAGGGTGCAGGGAATAAATGACCAATATAGTTACATGATGAAATCATAACGCGCAGAAAAGGGGTATACTATCCGACACTCTTCTAGCAAAGGAACTATAGCTTGCTGCTAAGACTACACTGAAGAGTGGAACAAACACCAATAAAGAGGGGAAAGTTTTCAAGGAAAAACTTGAGAATCCTTGAAAACCTTGAACTAAAAACTGGCATGCTGCCACTGTATGCAGTGTTGTGGGAGCTGACTGTGTGCATGTATGCAACCTCTGGAGGTAATTTGTGACTCCTTTATCCTGTTTTCAGAGGATTTTCAAGAAAACTTATTTTTCTTAAGTGAGTGAAAAAAACCTTGAAATCAAGGAAAACCTTGAACTCTTTCATCCCTGAGGGTATGTGGGAGGTGGGTGGCAGGGAATGGGCAATACCACTAATGCCTCAGGGGTAGAGTGGGAGCCAGTTGGTACAGGGGGATAGAGTGGACATATGACGTTGGCTAACACTGCATATTAGGCTTTATACCACTATTCTGGCACCTGCCTTACTGTTATGCCCTCCCCTACCAGTGCATTATGAGAGCATATACGCACATGTGCTTTTTTGGGATTTTTGGATATACTTTTTCGAGGTCAAGTTGGACTTAGAATATTTTGGGAGACGCTGGCGGACATAGAAATTTAGTCTCGCCATTGTTTCAAGGTGAAAAATCGTCCAAACTCGTACAAGGATTGAACCCCGGCCGCAGTGGTGGTAGGCGAAGGCCTTAGCCATAGTGCCACACTGAACGGTGATGAAATCCAATACGATAGTAAATAACTTCTAACCTGGGGGCCTTGTCCTATGTTCACACTCACTTTTCGTATGGAATCCAACCATGACAAGTCTTCAAATTAATACATACATATCCTTAGACATTCTAGATGAGTACTCCATGCTTGATATGTCCGATATATTCAAAATAAATAAGAATCCATTGATTTTTCCATCGTAAGCGAGTCGCGGTCCGGCCATTCCCACCCGCCTCCTTGTCCGGCGAAAGTGTGTCAGTGGCCCGGATGTAGATATAGGTCATCCGCTCGCCATACGAGGAACATGGCGAAACTTTCGGACCATTTTGGAAAATCAATGGATTCTCCTTTATTTTGAGTATATTGGACATAATATGTATGGAGGGATCATCTAGACTATCTAAGGATGTGTATGTTTTAATTTGAAGACTTGTCATGGTTGGATTCCATACGAAAAGTGACTGTATACACAGCGGTACCTCTCCCGGCAAGGAACCAAAACAATGGCTTCGCGCAGAGCGCTGACCCAGGCCGTATCGCTTGCTTTTACAAAATGCCTTCTCGTGGCTATATTCTGTGGATATCAGGTAAGAAATTAATACAAAATGGAGGAAAAGGTGGTATAAATGCAATATGGCATAAATATGCCAGCACACGGGTGGTATATTGACGATATTGCACTCGGCCTAACGGCCTCGTGCAATATTCGTCAATATACCACCCTTGTGCTGCCATATTTATGCTATATTCCATTAGTATAGTAAGCTGGACCCACACGTTATTGTGTATTCAGTGGATAGAACTGTATACCATTGGACTCCACTATGTGTGTAGGGACTGGTTTCTGGCTATGAACACGCAGTGTATTGCCTTACCACGCTGAATGAATGTTATGGGTCAGGTGTCCTTCATAACACCGTGATTATTGGTTGGTGATACTTGATAAGATGCCATATATCAGAAACAGTGCACTAGGTCAATACATACAAGCAGTAGTAAAATCTCATTTTGTTCTGTTAAACACTTATCTTGCCACAATTCACCTTATATCATGTGCGCAGGCTTTGTGTGTCCATCCTTCTGCAACATGGAAGTTACATATCTTAGATGTGTGCATGATATATTGTAACATCATATTCAGCATATGCTGCCTCAAGGCTTCACCTTCAATCATATTATTTTTATCATGATGCATAAATGAAGCACTGGCCTGGTACAATATACTTGCCGGTGGGTGCTGCATTCATGCCAGTGCATACATACTAAGCACATCTCCACAGAGGGCTAACTCATAATGGATAGCAACAAAATACTGCATAAAATTCCTATACTGTAGAGTTCACCAAACCCGTCCCACTTATCCCATTACCAGACCTCATAAAGGGTTCTCAGTATCAGGAGGCACTAGGCCATACATGGACAAGAGCTCTGTACACCCTCCTCCATGGTCCATTGTACGCACAACAGACACTCCAGTACACAGTGCAGTCACTGAGCCTCCTCCTGGTCATCCACAGATAACAGCCTCCAGGCCATTCATCAACCTGCAGCAGCAGGAGGAGGATGGAGGCATTCAATGCCTCACACACCATTCTACTGCTTACACCTTTATGACCCTTGAAGGACTACATTATAGTTTGATACACTGCCGTCATGATGCATGAATATAGCTCTGTTCACTACTTCGCCAGTGCTGCATCATGCCTACCTAACGTGTCTGATGCACTCCTGAAGGGTCGACATGACAAATAAATGCAGTGCTGGCAAGTAGAGTCGCAGCCACTGAATTGGTGCATCATGGCAACCTTAAAAACGACCTGGAGGCATCATGTGGCCCATGGAGGTTAACACTGCAAAGAGAAGCTACTTGTGCCCTCTCAATGACTGTCAGGCACGGTTCAGCTAAACCCACTGGAGGCCCTGATAAGCCTATTGATGACAACCTACCTGAGAAAAAAGGACTGGGGGAAATGTAATGATGTGGGTCTGTGTGTCATTGAGGGAATAGTACCTGGGCATTGACGGTTATGAGAAGTTGGAGGTGGAAGGGGGTCTTGGACAGCAATACTAAAAACAGCTTCCATTGGAAACACTAAAGCCTTTTGAGATAGAAAAGGGAGGGGTACCATTTCTGGCCGGCAGTCGGTTGCCTTCCCAAAGAAGAATCCCACATGGCAATCCCACCGTCTCTTCTCAACATCTGGATCCCCTGTTTGTTTGTTTTTTTTCCACCAAGGTTTAATTTTAACCCCACCCACAATGGGTGGGCACAAAAACTAATTACTGGTGAAAAAAGGGGCTATTGCTGGCAAATCAAAGCCTGCTTGAATGCTGTGGATGGCATGCTTTTCCCGTGGGTGAGGCCTGTGGAAGGGGGTGGTGTGGTGAGGGAGTGGGATGCAGGGATCTGGCCCCATGTTCATGTCTGGCTTTTATTATGGAATTCAACGTGGGTACCTTTACAGACATTGGAGCCATATTATAGGCACTTTCAGATACTGTCATACAAATTTCAGAGCTGTATGCTGCAAACTTGTGAGTGTATTGGCAGAATTAGGCCTGGGATGCAATTTAGGTATAAGTATATTGTAGGAGTGTCATTGACATCCAATTTATTTCGATGTTGAATATCATTATTTTGGTCTCGATATTTCGATTATATCGATTATTCATAACCAGACTGAAATGACTAGTATATGAGCTTTCTAACAGTGAAGGAATTTCTCAGATACTCCAATTACGAGGTAAATTACAGCCATTTATATCTTCTCTTCATATTCAAATATTTTTTTTAATAATCCTATCGCAAATTATTATTTCATGTGGCCTTAGGTGATTAGACAACACACTTTTGACCATAACTTCGGTTCTAATAAGACTATTTACAAAATTCTTTCAGATTTAGAAAGCCTAAAGTCTAATTATTTAGGGTACAAATAATTGTATCGATATAATGGTTTTATCGATGCGATGATAATCGCGATTTCGTAAATCACGATGTATCGATTTGGTGGGTATCGATGACACTCCTAGTATATTGTCCCATGGGCGCCGCCATTGCTGAAGCTGATTACCAGCGGTCATCACTGACAGAAGTTATCAGATGAGTACCACCTAACCCCCGAGAGGACCGCAGTGAAGAGTTGGGTGTCATTTCATTGGCTGATAATCAAACCAGCTATATACTCACGTATTATGTGACCTAGGCCCATCTTCAATGCTGGAGATGATCGATGTATGGTCCGTTCACAATACTAAAGTTTACATGGGGAGTAAGCTATGAAGCAGAATTGGCAGCAGCTGTCATTGCTGCACACATGTATAGGACAGAGACAGCAATGGTGATTGTACCCTTACACTGTGAATACATCTTTCAATACCTTATCCATACACCTTCGAAGCTTAGGGAAGTTCTGGCCCTTACATTGCACAGAAGAAAGGTCCATATTTTCTTAGAGCAAGTCGCCAACAGTCTCTCTGATAATTTAGAGGTAATTTTTCTCAATCCAAAATAAGGTCTTCATATACGGTCGGAAATGCAACAACTGTTCACAGATGTTGCAATACGAGTGAATGTTTGAGAACAGCACTTCCTCATACAGGGAGCAACACATGTAGTAATAGCGCCTGGGCCCATCTTTACGACATATACAGCAGGTACTGAGGCAATGAGAAGCAGAGCCGTACAGAAGGGTTCATTCAGCATTACACCACAACCTATGACCTACATCCACACATGTAATACAGTTTACATGCTACAGTCCCAAGATATTATAGATGACAGCACCAAAAAAAAAACACATTCTCTGTGACATAGCATCTAAGGCTGTGAACACAAGATGAAGTCTTTTGATAAATGATACATCAGCCTCCATTCCCTATCCTGTCTAACAACCAAGGACCCCTCATCCATCCCTACCCTACCCCCAGGGGATGGACACAGTGGGTGACCCTAGTGTTGCTAATACCTAATTAACCCCGACTTTCTACAGGATAATGACAAACAATGCCTTGATAAGGGCAGGCCTGCGTTCCGCCAGACGCAGAGATGCGGGACAAGCTCCCCATGGAGGGCTGGAAGCAGGCCGCCTGATTGGGCCTGACTACCGTCTCCCAGAGGAAGCTACTATAGTACATACAGTGTAGGATGGCACACTTTGTGTGGTTCTATTGTTGTTTCCTCAGGATAATACCATTGCAGATCATAGAGCGTTAAGGTGGCAAAATATGCACATTTGTACTGTCATTGCTACAGTTTATGCAAGGGTAGGGGAGGTGCACATAAATAATCTTTGAGACAGAATACCACTATAGCAGAGATGCCACTCACTGGCCGACAAAAACCAGGAAAACTGGACTTTGGACATATTTTCCCAGGAATCTAACATAATTTAATACAGAAATCTTGGAAGCAAAACCAGGAATTCCTGGTAAACCAGGAAAAGTGGCATCTCTGTTATAGGAAGATGCAGTTTGTTTGTTTGTTTGTTTAGTTTTACATCTGGGGGCCATCGAGGAACTCAGACATTCGATTTCGGACATGAAGTCCTTTCTTTTCTTTTTGGACAGGTATTTATATGCTGCTTGCCCGACACAGCAGTGACCGAATCTATGAATGACAGAATCTATGAGATGAATGACCGAATCTTTGAGGAGGGGTGAGGGGGAAAACCGCTAACATGCAGTGGTAAGGTAGTACACTGACTCTATTTGTATTGTCTTATGCCCTAAGAGTACAGTAAACGTAGACAAGTAGTGAATGCAGGATTATGGCGACATAATGTGCCCTGTGCCCATTTGTAAATTTCCAAATGTATTCCAATCTTACATGCTGGGGTAGGGTGGCTAAATGTGTCAATTTGTATTGCCTGATGCCCACAGCCTACTACGCAACATATGGTAAATCTACAGAACAGTGAATTTGTGACACCAATATTATTACCTTACCAAAATGCCATGTATATTCAGAGTTTAGATTCTAACTGTCAGCTCAGAAGTCCCTGGTAGAATCCACATCGACCAGTTTATATGTTGTTAGCGCGGCGTGATAGGACGAGCTTGTGAAATCCTATTGTGAAGGTCAAGGAAAGGGCATAGCAGAGAAAACCCAACACTCACTAACTAGGCAGAGAATGTGTCTAACCCAGATTGTGAAAAATCTATTTTTGTCCTAATTTAATTTTCCCTGAAACCCCACCTCTTTAAAGATTGAAATTAGTAACACGCACATTCGATTTAGAAACACGTCAAGCTGAAACAAGTAAATCCCACTAGGATTTTGCGTGACATTTGGAATGAACACCTTCCTTGGCAAGAAAGTCTCAAATAGTGTTGGCTATGGATCAAACTCTCATGTGAATGTAAATGTATAATAAAGCCTCTATGTCGATAATCAAGAAATGCCATTTGTATTAGATCAACTATATACGGGTGGATTTCAGATTCCTATTTGCTCAACCAATAATTCTGCTCATGGGAAGAAAATATCTGTTAAAGGGGTTGGTGTTAACTGTATAGAACAATACGTGTTCACCATTGTGAGTAGGTTATATTATTATGCAGAAAATATCCTTCACCTAGTTCTAAGGCTAAAGCAATATTTTTGAGTTCTGAAGTGGATGACGGTGGTATAAACTTGACTGAATATTACTTAACACGGGCTGCGTATTGCCTTCATGTTATAATCATATTCACTGTACGACCCACATGAGAACTCACAAAGCCTTCCTGTAATACATTACATCAACTCAATAGCACGCCACTAATTTAAGCATGGCTTTGAGTAGCTCCTCTGGAGCTTCTCGAGCTGCTCTTTGAGCCAGTTTCCTCTGGTTAATTCAGATTACAATAATTCCTAGACACAATCAGGGATTTAATGCTGCACGCACTCAATAAAAGGCGCAGCTGATTACCATACCCATTTAAGGACTGCATGATACCCCCAGATTCATGTTCCTTGGTCGGCATGATGCACCAATGCAGTGCTGGCCAGTCTACTTGCCAGCACTGCATTGAAGCATCATGCCTTCTGACAAATGCATCAACCCACTAGGGTCAGTGTGATCAATTACTGCACTATGTGGCCTTTGAAGAGCTAAGAAGACACATATTTATTCCCTTTGGCAACTGTTTCAAATAGGAGCATTGTTAATATTCATTGCCTTTAATTTACTGCTAATTGAACACCAGCAGATGTGCACACAGGTCATTATCTGTTCCCTTTCAATGCGTTATATCAAGCTTATTTAAACACCAAAGGCGAGGCATAATATCAAGGAGGACTATGGAAAAAATGCCGATTCATCAAGTTTCCATTGAAGTGAACTTTGTGAGCTTAGAATTTTAGCATTCCAGCAGTCATATTAGACTACTGGCTGGTGCATCTGCTGTGGAAGGAAAATTGAAAAGGTTGGATGAATACTTTACAGTCTGTATGAAATTCAATCTACTTCTTATTCAATCTTGCTTAAAGAAATCTTTGCAACATTACATGTTTGATATTCTATGCTCACGGCACATGACATTATAGCACTTTACACTGCTTGATATACAAGTGTTATTATGAGAAATACAAGGTAAAGCGAGAGTGGAGACCGAAGATTTGAATGCTATAATACACTCAAGGACACAAGTCCAATAACTTTCGAGTTTTGAAACATGACATCGTTTTATGTCAATGAAAGTAACTGACTCTCCTTATGTCAAGTCCACTTTACTATGTCTACTATATATACACGGTTAATATAGCGTTCACAGTGATGCACATACAGTCTAAGACTGGGACAGCCCTGTAGACACCGTCAGAGTTACATGTCTCACTACCAATACTACTACCCTGACCACACAGGGGAATGAGCGCCCCACCTCTTGCTGTTTACGCTTTATGGACCACAGAGTCCTTTACACCTCTATCAACTCGTCGCCTTAGTGCAAGAAGGTTGTAACTGACATTTTGACAAAATTGAGTTTCCTTCTATTTAACATCTGTAGACACTTCTCTACCTACTGTGCTGAAGCTCTGTCTGTAATATGGTTACCTACAGATCCCAGGATAATATTGTTGTATCCACTTTGTGCTATAGTAACTGGAACACTTCTTTTGCCTCTCCTGCATAACTCGAAAAATGCATAAAACCTTGTTGCACTAAGGTGAAGAACTAGTCGTCAACATGTACGAATGGAATCCTGGTGAGTTACTCACCAGGGATACACTTATGCATGATGCTACCTCTATATACAGAGCTGATACGCTCCCCTGGCACCGGCATGATGCAGAAATGCAGTACACTAGCCAGCACAGCATTGCTGCATCATGACCAAACCACATGAACTTGGCCTTGTACAGTGAAAGAGCAGCTCGTCTGTGGCTATTAATAACTGGACATGGCGTGAGGAGCAGCTCAGGGCAGACTTTGTGAGGCCTGAGGCTGGTGGCACTGGGAGGCAATCATCAAGTCCTTTATCATCATCTCCGGTCTCCAAATAAGGACATCAACACGCCACAGCGCCCCCTATCTACAGCAACTGGAGACAGTTAATTGGGACGCTATGTGGTGTTTGGTTGGACGAGCAGAACGACTGTAGGTGGTAGGTACCCAGCGTGACGGCTCAGGTACTGGGACTGCCTGTGGTTAAGCTGGTATGCTAACACCTACTGCACCTCATGTACCTCAACGAGGTTTAGAGAATAAAATCATCGTCATTGTCACCCATTCACCACAGCTACATGTGGGCTGTTTCCACTGAGCTAAAGTAATGAGCATGATAATTTGGGTGTGAATATTCAGAGACCTACCTAGACCAGATTACTACCGTTAAACCTCTAATTTTTTCTTATACAGAATGCGGAATTCTTCCCCTCAACCTTACATTCGGTGAGGTTTTGACACGGTAGACTACGGAGAGAATATCTAAAGGATTTCTTCATATGGAGAAATTTGTTTTCTTTCTAGCTCAAATTTGGCTTATGAGTGAGGACAGTCTACAGCTGAGGTTTTACTCTACTTCATGAAGTAGCTACCTGCATATCTGTAATGTAAAACACAAACAAAGATTTCTGTGGAAACTGAAAATGGATCCTTATGTCAAATATCGTTGTAGCTATTTGTTTCTAAGTCATGCAATACATGCCAGAATTGTTTCATTAGATATAAAATCTATCCTTCCACTTATACTTCCCTTGAACGAGTACTAATGAGAAGAGGGTTAATAATACTTTGTACTAGAGGCACTATCTCTTTATCTCTTCAAAAACCAGTATCCGTGCAACAGAAGTATAAACAAATTTAAACCAGGGGGAGATCCGCTACCAGCTCAGACTAATAACACGCTGTGGTGACAAAATTGTAATGATCGATCCTGTATAGAGGACAAAAACACAGGGGAGAAGGTGGGAGGGTTTGAGAATGAGTAGACCTCTGGGCGGATTAACAACATGTTAGCACGTCATCTCCACCAGGAGATCTGGCTCAGGGCGAAAAGAAATATCCACAAACCATTCATACAGTCCATTGGCGTTTGGGGTGAGGGAGGAGGGCTGATAATTCAAATCTTTTTACAGACTAGTTTATATATTTCAAGTTTGATAGTCATTTGTTAACTTGCTTCCTCAAAGTCCAAGTGGTGACTTGTTGCCTGGAAACTATCTTAAATCTTCTGCCAGGAGAGAAGTGCTAAAATCGGTCCCAGAAGGGTTCGCGTTACTGAGCAGTGAAATTGGGAACTCCCTGAGTGCTCATTGACCAGACCCCTCAGCCATCCTTTGTAACTGTTGTGTGAAAGTGTAGAGCTTTCTGAAAATAGCACTCCTTCCATGATAGACCTGCTCTAACATTGTTTCTTTCGACCCTTGTACAACTTTCCTAGCATAAGTCACGTACGGATTTATAAAATCTTTCAATCTATCATTTCAAAGAAAGGTTTTAGTATAGGAAATCTGTGTGAATGCTACCCCCAATTGCAATACCTTTGCCTCAATCCCACTGTATACCCAGTTTCCTCTGCCAGCTTTTATTTCCAAATCCCACTAAGTAATGCCAAACAACACAGAGGTCATTACCCCTTCATCCACCCTAAAAGCATTGGGCAGGAGCAGCTCAGTCTTACATTAGAGGCCTTCGGCTGAGCAGCTCGCAGGCAAAGTGGTTCTGCCTCCTACTCAGAACCACTACAGCCCTCTTTGTTTCCACATTTTTCACTTCTGCAATTAAGCAACAGTAATCAACTGCCTTTGATAGCATCTCCTATGCAGCCAAGCAATGCCTGCAACTTTGACGATGGTTTGTGGTGTCTGCAATATTTTTCTTTGTCTTAGAGTATTCAAATGTGCAGACATTAGGAATATCTACTGCTTCAGTATTGCCTGGAAGGGGGCCAAATTACCCTATCTAAATGTAACCCAGAGCCAATATTCTTTAGTTTATAGAAATTAATGTTAATTTAAGGAAGGATCGAGAAGCATAAATACCAGAGTACAGACTTCAAACTCTCTAAACTTCAGTCTTAACACTCTCTAAATTGCTGCCTTGTTCCAACAACTAAATTCATCTCGCTTGGGAAGCAGATACGAACATTCCCCTAAGTAGCCCACTACTTGCAGATTTCTCATTACAATTCAAAAGATAACATCAGAGGTTCTTTCCATTCTAACTTAAAGAATCAGAAAAAAGAGAAGACGGTGGACATAAATATGTGCACTATCTCTAAATTATAAGTTGAACATGATTAACCATTCAAGGGACAGCACTGTGGAATAATGCTCTATGTCATGCCATTTCTCTCATCTTCAATCATCAACTCCTAACGTCCTCATGAGCATGAGTAGATTTTGGAAATTTTACGATCTGAAAAGTTTTCTTAACTTCAATTGAAATAGCTTAAATCCATATTATGTACCTGTCTTACAAATTGTGAAGTATGATACCTCGGCTATTATGTTCCCGGTGATAATGCTACATGAGTGTGTAGCTTTGGCACTATGTCTGAACATTCACCATCCAGGGATTAATCCGATTACAACCATTAAGAACCCGCTTGAAAAATGCCTATTTCCATTTTGGGCAAATGCCCCGCCTATGCAATGTGAAGATGCAATGACACGTCTGACTGCCCTAGCCGTGAGCTTCTTCCACTCCTTAACCCACTGTCGTCATGATGCACGGATGCAGCCTTGGTGAGTTTATTGGCAAGTGGTGTATTTATGGATCATGCTGACCCTTGGGGGTTAAGGCACGCCCATAGGAACTGCATAATGATCCATGCAGTGCTAGCAACTATTTTTTACAGACTATCTAGCATTGTATTGGTGCATCATGACGACCAAAAACAGGACCAAGGGCCATCATGCTGCTCTTAAAGGGTTAATCCTTTTGCCTTCAATGTGACCAGCCCCGGGGCCCAAAACTCACTCAAATACACACAGAGTGATGGGAACTGGTCTCAAACGGAGAGAGGTCAGACGGCATCAAGTCGTTAAACCATCAGGGCCTCTTGCTTAATGCACATTAGATCAGATACAGGCTGGTTGCATACACCTTTCAACCTTTTATATTAGTTTCAGATAGATGCCATAATGTCAAGTGTACCCAGCATGAACAACTAATAATTCTAGCGATCTACTCAATCTGATGTGAGGGGTTTAATGTAAAATTAGTGATACGTCAACATTTGGGACTACATGTATCCCTTGCTGACCAATCCCTTGATACAAAGGCGTTAGACAGATGCACTATATCTACCTCTTCATTGACGCATGATACATAGGCGTTATGACAGATGCACTATATCTACCTCTTCATTGACGCATGATACATAGGCGTTATGACAGATGCACTATATCTACCTCTTCATTGACGCATGATACGTTGGCGTTATGACAGATGAACTATATCTACCTCTTCATTGACGCATAGTGCCTTCACATCTATGTTCCTTTGTCATCTAAATACATGTACAGCAATGTAGACTTGCCTTAGAATAGTGTTGAACCTAGCTCCAACTTCCTCACCAGGGTTACAATCATTCATCATGACGGCCAAAATACATTACAAGATTAAAGCACTATGCGGCCCTTAAAAGGTTAATGTTGTCTGCAGCTCCCGACCACAGCTGCAGACACTGCCTCACTGTAGGAGGCCCCTGGTACTCCAGCTACCAGTGTTTTCTATTTGTAGTTCTCCCTCCAGCCCAATCAAATTAAATCAAGCCGCTGGCAGGTAAAAAGTGCAACGCACTGAGCAAGGTTTGGGATCATCTAAATTTGGTTGGCACTACCTAAATGGTCATGCGCCCTAGAATGTCTCTCAGAAGGCTCTGGTTGGGAAGATATAAATCTTGTCTCATTAAAGGCTCATATAAGCTTGCTCAACAGGTGGATTACTATGCAATAGCTTCTACAGCAAGATGATGGCCCTTAAACGGCCACTGTAGTAATCTAGGGGAGGAACACTTTGGGCGCCTGTGGGGAAGCCATATTACCATAAGACGGGTACTAACAAGTAGCTTCAGCCAAAGTCTACCCACCCTCACCACCCTCTGATGCCTATATAACGCACTAATTGAGCTGCAGGGAGCTGGTTGACCTATTTAGAGCTGCTCGGCCGAGCAGCTCGCCTGAAAGGAGGGAGGAGGCATGCTAGAGCTATACACAGAGGGGTGGTTCCAACCTACACAGCTGTCCAAGGACAGTATGGATCTTCTCTATAGTCTACTGCATAGGATAAGACTGTGCCTTACCACTGACCAATGCTGTTTGCAAGCCCCAGGCACTTGGCGGCAGTCTCTGGGGAGTGAGAGATGCTGGCATCTGGGGCAGGAGCAACTCAGGATGAGCATTTTCTAGTGCTGGAAATAGATCTGATGCTATTCAGGAGCAGTATGCCTTGGTACCATGGGGTTCTGTAGTTAACCCTCTATCAATGACAACTAATGCCTTCAAGGCTTCATGTTTAGGGTATATTAACCTTGAGACGTCAACATACCCTGAGACGTCATTCAAATCAGGGGCTTTAGAAATTGGTTTGGTGCTGAATCAACATCTGATTGATTCAAAGCCATCACAGTGGTGGGTTTAGAGGGAGCTGGGGCGTACTGAAGGTAAGGGTCTAATGGGATACAGGTATTGGGGTATAGGGTAATGTGAGAGACTGCAGATAGACCATTGTCAGCGGGTTGCTATGGTCTAGACATGTGGTTATCGGCAGCGTACGCAGTAATCCAGGATGAAGTGGAGGCACCTGCTTTATGTCATGCAATAGTAGCAGCTGGTTCATAGTAGATAGATTTGACTTCATGGAGAAGGTGTTATCAAAGCGCCCTAGTGCTTGGTATACAACTACATACACATGTACCTAGATTCATGGTACACCTACTTGCAGATACTAGGGTAACCACCCTGGGCTAACTAAGTCGACCACCCTGGGCTAACTTCCTTCAGACAACACATGCCTCCCAGTTGACTTTGCACAATTAACTACAATATGAATATCCTGCACTTGACACCAACAAATTTGATTTATTGTGAAAATAACTTGGAATAAGGCAGGATGGTCGACATAAGGTACCAACATGCCTAGTGGTCGAGTCAGGGGCGAGTTACCCTATAATATCCAATATTATTATCTGAACCCCCTGTTAACCTTTTGATGTAACAGAACATATCTGACTCAAAATACCATACCCTGCAATGATCATAAATGAATTGATCTGAACTTCTGAATCATAAAGAAGTAATTGGTGAATTAGAGGGATGCAGAAGTATATGTACATTTATAAAAATTCCACTTCAAGGCAAACAAAAGAAACCTACAAGGAATTCCAACGAAAAGAAATGGCACATCTGCATTTGTGTGACAAGTCATACACTACAATGATTCCACAGATAGCTAAGACTCAGTCAGCTGTTAATATCAACATGTGACAACAAGACTTCCCCTGACTGCCTCCCTGCAGGGGGAGCTATGGTTTACATCACATCTCCTCCTGTCAATACCTCAGACATGACACCCTGGAGGAGGCAGGAGACAGACCCTGCCATGCTGCCCACCACTAGAGGCACGTTTTTCATGTGATTTCACACAATAAATACCAGCCAAGCGTGTAATAGGCGCCTCCTTTGACGGCGACGACATAACCTTAAGGCAAGGGACTGCTTAGAGGCACAACACCCCTCATCCTCCAGGGGGTGGGGGGGAAGAGGCTGGGTGTATCAGAAAGGGGTAAGAACTACACCAAATGGAGGAGCCCTGTGAGTGTGCTGCTCTATGGACTAATAGGCATCCAGTTAACCATACGGACTCGAGTGATGATATCATGAACGCAAAAAAAAACACACACAGAGACAGCATCGTGTCTGTAATCTGAAATTGGTTTCCTTTAGATCTAAGAAGCACCTCTCTCTGTAAGACAGGCAGGCTGTGGGGGAGAACCTGGAGTCCTCTCCCTCTCATATCACCATATCTTAGTCCTGATGGTCCCTAGAGAGGCATACTGGAGACTGTTGGGGTTATGTATCAGTAGCAGGAGAGGGGAGAGGGAAGGGCGGGGTTGTGACAGGGATGGGGTGGGTTGCCTCTTTGAGTCAAGGCAGTGGCTTCTCTGAGTGGCTTCCCTTGGCCTCCCCTGTCACACTCCTAACCTCCTTATCCCCTCTCACCCTACAGACACACCAGCCATCCTACACATACCAATGAGCAATACGGCTTGTAACATGGCATCTTTACCTTGTCCAGCTGGTCCACGCTGGCCCCATAGGTGGCCACGAAGATCTGGATCCACGAGGTGGCAGAGTTGGCCATGTTGACGGCGGTGGTGCTGGTAGTGGCCGGGTGGTGCTAGTATTAGTGGTGGTGGCTGGTGGTGCTGTCAGCGGTACTCCTGTCTCTGACTCCGTCCTCCTGCAGCTCCTCCTCCTACTACTTCTCCTCCAGGGCGGGCAGGCAGGCAGCAGGCTCCCACTGGGCTTACTGACGACGCCTGCAGGGGGACGGCCTGGAGGAACTAGGACCTGACGCCAAGGGGCCAGGAGGAGTAGGATGGAGGAGCAGGAGGAGGAGTAAGGCCACCACCTTACCACACGAAAGCTACCACACAGGACGGTCCAGGGATCACACTCTAGATGTTAGCTGGCACAACTGGGTACCACTCTTCCTGTAGGTAGTAATCCTAATGTTGCTTATAATCCACGTGGCAGAAGGTACAGCCTGGTTAGAGGTAATCCCCTATTTAGATGTGCAGGAGAGGTGAAAACCAGAAATAGGGTAAATCCATAGGCGTTGTTATCATGATATCAACCTCTGATCAGCCAGTATCCATAGCTGCAGCTGGTGGTGGTGTAGGTGATCTGCTCGGCGAGCTGCTCACTCTACTACTATTACTACTCCAGCAGCAGACCCACGTTGTGGCACTGTGTGGGTGGGTGGGAGGGAGTGGTGGTCTGCGCACACCACCTCCGACTAGCTCAGCTCCCGGCCGAGCTGTGGCGAGCAGCTCCCGACTTGTTCCACAACCGGCCCGGCCCAGCTCCGAGCACCTCAACTGGGGGAGCGTTCGTAAATTTGTCTGCCTATTGTGAAGACCAGTTCAGTGTATGTGACAAATGTCATAAATACCGTGGTGGTTCTTTCTACTTAAAATTCTATCAAGACATTTTTCATACAACTCAGTTGATGGCTTAATACACTGTATACAGCTTCCAGCGTCCGCTCATGTATGTATTGGCCAGGGTGAAATACGCTTTTATCCCACTTGATATGTCGCCTTTAACACACTGAACTCATGTTTATCTAGACTACATTCAATAGTGGTTGATTGGCGGTTACTCTATCAAAACCCCGTCAGGTACTTCATCCCTTTTTCTTAACAGAAGCATTTGTAGGTTATCAGCAATTAGTTAGTGTCCAGACAGCAGCTTTTAATGTAGGCTTTCAGGAACAGCAAACATCACCCACGCTACCTAAACCTTTACTTTGTGGACTGCACAATGCTTCATTGCAGTATGCTGTATTGAAGTTCCAATAAATGGACTTCTGATTTAACTAACCAGTGCAGCAGCATTCCTTACACTGTATTGGTACATGAAAACAAATCAGCATGAAGGCTTGAAGCATTATGTGGTGAGTTCATCTGGGAAGCGGGTTACACAAAGCTACAGGGAAAAACAAATGATGACAGCACACGCAGGTGTACACTGTCACATCAATTATGGATGAGACTAAATTAGCTTCTTTAGAATAAAGGAAACCTTGTTATAGCAATTAGGTCAGACGTGTTCCCTTTGCATTCAGTGAGCTACCAGTATATCATACAAGTGAACACATTGATAGCAAAATGACAATGTGGACATCTAGGGACAACCCTAAAAGCAGTCAACCAATTCACCTTGTATCAGAGATATATCTTTATTCCGGCCAGCAAAATCTAGGAAATTTCATATTGCAAGAAAATTACATATATGGAATTAATATCATATAACCTCACCAGAAAGCCAAGGGGAACGGTAGTATTTCTACCAAAACCAAAAACAGTGGCATATCTGCATATTGTTGCTAGACACAGCTTCTCCATGTTATTAAAGTTTCCGAACGCCCCCGCCCAGCAGGTGGCAGTTAGAGAGAGGGCTGCTGCTTCTGGAGCAGTGCATCAGCAGCACGCTCTACAACAGGCCATAGCGTCAACACTACCCCCGGTCCCTATTGATTCGTCAGGCCTGCTCTCACTCTCACACTCCTCTCCATGCCGCCTCATGTGTCAACAAAAATATAGACCTCTTACTGACTCAACGACAACTGGCTATTGATACTATTGATGTGTGGGAGCTATTATGAGTCAGTTTGGAGGAGGCTTGTGGTCGTAGTAAGGGTATGTGGCTGAAGGTAAACGATTGAGTGGGGGCGGGGTAGGTTCTCTTGTTGAAAATGGGAAGGCGATTCCTCTTATGCTGGTCAAAATGTACTCTTATGCAGTTCACGATCTAAATATCACTTTTTATTGGTTTCCATCACAATTATTGGAGTTGCTTGAATCTGTTTCTTTTCATTCTGGAAAGCTTCCATTAACAGATAAGGCCCCATGGCTGGCAGTTTGTATATGGGACAGGCCCTAATGCAGCCCCCACCCCCCCTCCATGACTCTCTGCCCTACATCAAATGCCGTTTTTGTGACATGCACTTTGTAGATGCCCCTCATACACCATGCACTACTACTATACATGGCAAATATCAGCTACCACATGACCATGCTACCAATAGAACAACCCCCCATCCCATCTCAAATACACACAGACCGACTGAATGAATCAAAGTGGTTGAGCACAAAGAACCCCTGAAATACAGGTTTACATAGGGATGTATCTAGGTCTTTGGAACTTAAAAAACCCTGAAATCTGGGTAAACCCTGAAGACTTCCATCCTTGCTATTAGAACCATTTTCAAACATACATACAATACAGGTATAACTGAAAAGGGTTTCCCAGAGTGGTCACACCATTAGCTTTCCATTCAGGTCATTGCCTAAGTGCATATCTTTGTGCTGGTCAAACATTATCCCCGCGTGGTGCTTTTAGCAATCTGGTGAGCACTGTTAGTGTCTTGGGGGGTTCCCCGATTACCATCCTGTTTGGTAGGCTGGGCCAGACCCTGACCTAGTCTGCAGTCTGGTCAGCTACTGCACAAAAGGTTACAACAGGCGACCACCACCCCAAAAAAATCTATATGAGACACTATACATCACGGACAGCCATATATCACTCTGTGGGCGGGACTGTGGGCATTGGTTATATCATAATGTCTCCATGGACAGCCTGTGGACAGCCTCAAAGGTCATAACACAAGGAAATATATAGTGAATATGTACAATGGAACATGCTATCAAATAGTGAAGACACCACAAATCTATTGAATGTAAGGAAAAACCCCATGCTCGAAGGAAGGTTTCATGTAATAGTCTTATATACCAGTGTTTTATCTTTGCCTAAAAGTCCATAAGAACAGCTTATACATTTAGATTTAGATTTAATCTAATAATAGTCCCTGGCATTACAAAAACAATTTCTTCACACAATTAGAGTCGCCATACAAGCTCAGACTGCATCTCCTCCCGTGAGCATTGTAAAGTGGCTTTCAGGCACTTAGAACTGCTCTTATTTACTAACTAGACCAATGGATGGGACCTATACATGTACTTACCGCCACTCAAATTGCCTTCCGCCCCCTGGAGAGGCCATAATGGCAGCCTTAATGGGTGTACACGCAATGTGTACTGGAGCTGCTAGCTATAGTTTTCAATGTATGTGGCTGCATAATTCATTAATTAATATATGCCAGTTGATCACCAGGATACATGAATGTACCCATACTGGGACTACTCAGCAGTGCTCATTCACCCATACCCTATAGCGACCCCATGGGGTTAATACACTACAAATGTACTACTTAAGGGTTAAAAAGTAACATTGATCTAGAGGCACTATGTGGCTTTTAAAGGGTTAGCCTATATATAGTATGTGGCCTATGGCCGTGTTATACAAGACTGACCCAGACAGTGTTGGTCCAACAAGGCGATGTTACCTGTGATACCTCCAGGGTGCTGTCACAGGTAACATCAGGTAGAGGACAGACAGACCTGTAAGTGTGCTAAGATGTTGAAGGGATTCAGTGATAAGGGACGATCTGAGATCACTGAGTGTTCACGTCTCCTCATTTAATATCAAGCACTATTCTATCCTCTTTGATAACCTGATACGGCCATTTGAGTACAGCTAATCTCCTTTGTCTTCTTTTTTTTGCTTGGGGCTAAGGACTAGGGTTTGGCTAAATCCAGGTATTTCTTCATACATGCCAGGAACAGGGTTGGGTATATGAAGTAAATGAGGCATGGTCCATGTCTACTATCTAATAGTGAGGTACGTAATACATAACACCCGCCATAGCCACCTAATAATCATTCCACTTACATATTACACCAATGGACCCAAATGTATAGACCCATTTGTCCCTTACATAACCTAATCTACACATACTACCATGAGAATTTGATTAGTCTCTCATTTGTGCTATTACGATGCTTGACCCCACTGCTAACATAGTATGTGGGTATGCTAGAATCCCCATGGTTACAAGGCCACATTTGGTCTGAAATATCGGTCATAGCCAGGAGTTGGCAATACCTTATTGGGACCTAGCGGTTGAATGAATTTGTGATAGTTGTGATAGGTGGCTATGTCTTCTGTACTAGTACATGTATAATTTTCTGTTTGCCAAATTCATAACAACAGAACTCTTATGATTCATAAAGAAAGCACAGCCATAGAAAGACATAGAAAGTTAAGTTTGTTCTAATTAACTCTCGATGATGTGTACGTTCGTATGTTGTGTACTAGCTGCAACTTCCTCACATTCATATAGATGTGATTGATCATGTTCTGTACAATTCAAAGGCCTCAGAGATAATTCCTGACAGTGAAGGTCAGATCAGGGAGACAATCTATCATCCATCTGGGGATGATTGATAAGAATCTTATGCTTTTTAATTGGAAATGTGATTGAGTGGGGTTAGTGTATAAGAAGCCAACATTCAGTCAACGGAATTTCTTCATACTCATATAAAGTGATTTTATATGTAGGTTTGGATAAAGATATTACATATAACTTAATGATATTCATCAAGATTTCATCTAAGTTGGAACTTACAAAGAGCTCAATATTTTAGGTGATTATCAATACCAGGGGATGAGACTGTACGTTTTTATCAATGATGAACCAAAAACCTTTACAAGCTAGTACAGTAATGCAGCTGAAGGGCTTCCTGACTTTCTACACAGGACATGTACTATAATGCATAGAGTCTGGCACCTCAGCACCTTGTGAGTTCCATCTTGCAGGAAGGTGTTGGCCCTGACTAACATGAATAAGGCATAGGGACAGGAGGAGGCCATCCTAATCGGCGCCACAAGACAGCAATTAGAGACGGCAGGATTAATGGTGCATGACCTAATGACTAGGGGGTGCCGTGTGTACCCAAAGCCTACTTTTCCTTCCCACTAGCATTCATATCTCGCTATGTAACCCTGGCCTACAGCCTACATGCTGTGTTATAGCCTATGTAGTAGCCCTCATTACCTGCCTACAGCCTATGTTGTAGGCCTCCCTACCAGCCTACAGCTTACTGTGGTCGTAGATATTTTCACTGGTATAAATTTTCATGGAAAGAGTAAAAAACGCACTTTCGCTGGTATCTAAATTCACGGATTTTTGAAAATCAAAAGTTGAAATTCTAACCAAGAATTAATCAGTGTTATTTGCACCATTATTATATCTCAATGTTTTCTTGTCCTGTATATAACTATTAGATGTCTTCAATGTAACTTACTCGGTATACGTTTTGTAGACCCCCCCCCCACACACACACACATACACTGCCACCAGCATCATGTTCCCAGCAGAAATATTCACTTAAAACATGAATTCGCGGACTTTTAATTTCCGTGAAATACGCGAAAATACATACAGCGCGAAATAAAATATGACCACAGTATGTACAAATCCCTACCAACACAGCTGACAGCCTTATGCTACTCCCTGCAGTCTCCAGGGTCAGTGATTAGTGTGAGTAGTGCATGAATGTGGCACCTGCTGTGGGAACACTACTGCGGAAACTGGTGAAACATCAGTCCTATTCATAGACATTGTATTTTCTTCTCACTTCAGATTTTATACAAATTAAAGCAACCTAATCAGGCGCGCAATGTAGATTTCATTCATTAGTCCTTCTTCGGTAGTAATCAATAAAGTGAAAGAGACGTCGGTGTCCTTGCCATCTTTTGATCTTTGCTAGCTTCTCCTGCTGTTATGTATTGTAACTGTGAGATATTTATGTCCACTTCTTTCTATTATCTCATCCTCTTCATCCATATTTTCGCAATAGGTTAACAGTGAGGAAACTTTATTTGCTTAATCAGCAAAACTTAAGCAAAGATGTGATGGCTCGACTAGATAACCAGTACCTTATCAGCTCATTTTTATGAAAGCTTGATAAATCTCTCTATGCACGTTATATCTGGGTTAATATCTGTAATCAATATAATATATCATCCTAGTGGTTGGAGCTTACGTCGGGAAACAATTCTTGGGACAGATCCGATCTGTTTCTATGGCAACGGTCCATACCAGGACAATGGTTACAACAAAAGCGTTTACTTCCGATGGGAGGAGGACAGGCCCACACCAAGCCTACCGCACAAACGTGTAGAAACCAAGGGGGCGGGATAGAGGGACATGGGGATTCTTACATTTAGTACCTATCCCATTTCTCCTATACTTTCTTCTCGATACAGTTGGTGTGTGGTGTGGGATAGGGGTGTGAGGGGTACGTCCATCAGGGGTGCTGTAATCGACCAAGGGGCATCTGAAGGCGTTCACCACCCAACTGTGAGAAAGAGATTCAATATCTATACCTCCAACTGATGGGGATGGGCAAGAGGGGGGGAGGTGTGGTGTAGGTGGGAGGGAGGGGGATAGAGGGTTGGATGGGAGCGGAGTAGTGGGGAGGGGTCGTTGTGCTGTATATGGGGGTAGGGGTCACTGGAGCAGTGCGATAGGTCTGGAGAATCAATCCCTATGCCTCCATCCACCCCCTCCATATACCACCCCAACCAGACACAGATGTTTTCATGCTTTTTGAGACCAATGTAGGCAGGGGCTGCTTTCTCTACAAGGTATTGAGAGTGAAGCATTACACCATGAGTGTATATCCTGCGGACATCATTGATGGTCGCGTTTCTCTATTGGGGACGGCCGGTCCACAACCGCGACACCAGAATATCGTTACCCGCGCGGCAAATCTTATCAAGCTCCCCTTCAGCTCCTCCTCTCCTTAACACCCACCCCACCCAACCATACCAAGCCTACAGGCACAGCTCCTTCCTAAGGATTTGCATCCACACGTGCATAGACACACACGTACACGTGCACAGGCAGTAAGATACACATTGTGATTAATCCAATCAATACTGAGCCGGGGTTTGGGTATGTCATTCTCTCACAATCCATGAGTCTTTCTGCTGCTAACTGTTCTCTTCTTCGTGTGACGTCCAGTGGTACAAGAGACAACAAATCATGTATTTGCATTTACTGCTACTGTACTTTAAATATACGTACTAGCAATGTTATAATTAATATATATGACTTGGTGACGTACATAGTGAATGCTAACTGATTTATCAGTACACATTGCAGGCCATTGCCTTCTAAATATCTATGAAAAGGAGCAGAATTTAAGGGGTTTTCAGTTCATTTCCAATAGGAAATTTTATCGTTATGCTGTTTTATCCAAAGGGGATTCCCAGGATAGTGGAATCATTGCATCCTTTCCATCCAAACTGTCGGGGAGGAGTATGGGGCTACCAGTCTACTACTCCCTTATATGGCCTTTCCTGAAGTCTTTCTCATCTTCCAACATTGATAATGAATCGTGAATATTAATCGTGAATTTTAATAAAAACCCTACTTTGTATTGTCCTGTCTGTCTGAATTTTCTATATAATTTGATACAAATCTTAGAAAAAAAAATTATTTGATTGTAACAGCAATCTAAAATTGTATAATACCAAAGGTTTTTAATATGAGGTGGCCAGCGAAAACTAATTTATTAAGCGGCAGCCCTTTTGTCTCTCTACTGGGCCATATTGATAGTAAACAATGTTGTTAGAATCGTAATTATTGGCATAATATGTTTTCTTAAATTCACTTAAAACATATGAACTTTGTATGTACATAAAATGAGACAAAAAAAAATTCTATTGAATTGAGCATTGCTGTACCATTCCAGCATATCTCCTTTCCGTACCTTGAAATTCACATTATGAGTTTTCGATTTCCCTGCCCTGTAGGCCTTAAGACCTTCCCATCCACCCCATCCCTTCATCCAACCTCTTCAGCTATGTCCACAGTAGGCCCAGCTTCCTCCAGGCTCCTCCTGGGTCCCCCTCCAGGCCCCTGTACATCTCCTCCCTGGTCTCATGGGTCTCCGGGGAGTGACTAAATGAGACACGGCTCAGCTCGCTCAGTACAATGCCAAGTTGTTGTATCCTCCCACTGATTAGGAGCAGCTTCTGTGTTTGGTGGATATTGTTACTATTGTCCCTATGCTGTATGTGGACCATTCTATTGTATGTTGGCCTCTAGAGATTGGGGTATGTTCTGCGTTTTTATCTGGAGCACTTATATAGCGCATGTCTTTCATATTCAAGTATCAAATAGACTTGTATCTCAGAGCACCAGCTCTAATGGCATTTTCGGTTTCTCTGTTTTTCTGTTTATTTTTCGACAAAAGACCCATATAAATCTATACTGAATGAGCAAGCAGGTAGGAAGACATTTCCAAATACCACTGCAACATAGTTTTGATTTCTTTTTGTTCATGTGTTGCAGATATACATATACAGTTGGTGGTCAGTCGGGAGTAGGTTTGAGAAGGTCGGAGATAAGATATAAGATAAGGGTCCAATTGAGGCCTTCTACTCCTGGCCCCTGGTTTACAAATCTCTCTGTTTTTCTTAAAGAGGTAATTTCTATTACTAAATAGGCTGTAAATTTTTCTTATAACTTATCAATGATTTTGTGACTTTGGGTAATAGAAAATGGGAGAGATTTTCTCAGAGGTTTAGAGCCCCACTGCCTCTGCCCACATCACCCTCCCGGCTGGGGAGGTTTCAGATACGACTGACCTAGGCCTGTATTCCGAGTTAGCAGGTTGTCCCATGGGCGCGGCCATTGCTGGAGCTTGTTACCAGCGAGTCCTACTGATAAGACCTATCAGATGGGTACCAGTTGACCCCTGAGAGGACCGCAGTGAATAGTTGGTGTGATTTCATTGGCTGATAATCAAACCAGCTAAGTCCGTATACATGTGCCTTTCAAACTCGTCGCTCAATGTAGATGGTGGCATTAGAGAGCGAGAATTTATTTCATATTAAAAGACACTCTGCAATGAATTGCCTTACAATTGGCATATGTCATTCCAGACTTTCTACTGAGATACATTTTGGTTCGCTGATGCTAGATGATTATCAAATGCAGTACTTGTTGAAATAAGAGTCACTATTCCAAAACAATGTCTGCTTCAACAAAAACATACATATATACTTCCAACAACTGTTCGGTCAACATACACAAACACCTAACTCTGCAAACATCATTTCCGCTCCTCCAAGGTCGAAAAAAGCTCGGATGTGATACCACTGCGTCCTCTTGGTGACGACAAAGAAGACGCTGGAGTTGATCGATAATGTAGGGCGTGCGGGGGAGCCACTGTTGGTGTCAAAAACCTGAGCTGCCCCATGCCTACAGGCCTATGTCTTACCGCTTCATGTACCATATAATGTTTTAATACCTCTACTCATTGTTGTCATTACACATGTGTTCAACTTTAGCAAGGCTACCTTACAGGGCTGCATTCATGCATCATTCCCACACTACATGGATAAGACACACCTGCATAGTCAGCATGATTCACCCATGTGCCCCTATTGCAGTGCTGGTGAGTTTACTGTAACTCTATACTCACCAGCACTGTCTTAGAACGTTATGTCGTCAAAGGTACACGGCCCTGCAAGAATCATGCGGCCCAGGGTGAGAAGTGCCTGAGTACAAAACCCCTGATATGTTCAAGAAGAACCCCTTTAATAAGGCTTAGTGTGAGTCTTTGGAACTTGAATATCCCTTAGGAAATCCCACGATATAGGAGCAACCCGGAAGACTTCCATCTCTGCCTTAAAGGGTTCCTCCCAATGACACCTGCTGCTGAGCAGCTCTGCTGTATCGACCAGTGAGCTGCAGCTACAGGACAAAGTAGATTACCTCCCACCTCACCATCAGTCTCACAACCATCACCACCACACAACGATAAAACATGGACTCAATTTGATTTTATCCACAAGTGCCACGTCCTAACGATGTGGATGGAAATGATGGTTATGCTCCAAAGTACTAGGCTTAATGACAGAAGGAGGCTGGAGAGGCGAAAGGCTGGGAGGGACAATATGGGGAAGTAGGGAGTGCAAGAGGGGGGAGGACAGGAAGGATGTGAAAGGAGAGGCGCAGGCAGGAGGGAGTGAAAGAGAGGGGCGGGAAGGAGTGGGGTTGGAAGAGAAGGATGGAGGAGGCAAGGATATAGAGACAGAGACACAAAGCATGAAATGGAAGGGAGCAGTTGGTTGATGGGGTCTTGCAGGAATGAGTCTCCAAATGAGGAATGGGTTCCCAAATTAACTTTCAATGTTGCTGGGTACGTACTGATATTGGATTTAGGAGACCCTGGAGATGCCTCCTGGGCCTGCTCCTCATTACGACCTCCCTCTGTAGTCTTGTAGTGGGTAGTCTTGGGTTTCAGTATTGTTTGGTTATAATGAAATACAGAAGTACCCTCTCCTTGAGTCACATATATTACCGGTAGATACACAATTTGACTTTATTTTGAGGCATTAGAAGATGTGGCTGTCATTTGATAGCTTGGGATGGAAGCAGGCTCTATCTAGGTTTTGGTTATTTCCCAACAAAATCTACACAGTTCTAGGCTAGCCAATAGAGTTGCTCTTTGTGTCTAGAACACACCCAAACATCTTGGCTGCTGTACCACTCAGCTGTTTCCAATAAACCAGCTCACGGGTTAACCACCACCTAAGGACCGCATGCATACCGCCTCAAGGATCACGTTCAGTTTTCTTGATTAAAAAAGGTTTCTGATAAAATTATTTACCACCAAAAAAAAGAAAACTAAAATTTAAAACAAGAAAAATGTGGCAAGGACCACGGATAGGAGTGAGTGAGTAATAGATGTTTAACGCCATTTCGACAGCTAAGGTCATATTCATGGCGAGAACTATATTACACAATTTCACAGAGGAATATGTCGGTGCCCGCGCATATGTGCACCACACACATTCTGAGAGATAGAAAAGAGGAGAAATAGACCCTTTTAAGTGGGCTAGGGAAGCCCTACCACGGATAGGAGTTGCCACTCTGCGGCCGACGTGTGACGTCACGGCCGACGTATGACGTCACAAATTGCGTCACAAGGTGACCGTGACATCATTGACAAACCGAAAAAAATAATGAAGTTGCTACGATCGCTGCACTCCTGGCCGCTACGCGGCAAGCAACTCCAAAAAAACAACAAAATATGAATAAAGGCAACGTATAATGTGTATTTCACTACAATGTGCATGTGAAGCCCCCATACCAGCAAGTAACTGTCAGCAGTGCTTCATTAGTGTAGCACGCCCATCGTTCAGGAATATGGGTCCCCCAATGTATCCTGAATGCAGCCCTGTCCTGTTACTCACCAGGGCTGCATTCCTGCATCATGAAGAGCATCTAAGCCTCCCTTACAGGTTTAACACAACAGGTCTGTACCAGACACGGGCTGTGTGTCTGGATAGGGCTGTGCCTGGAGGAAGCTGTGTGTAGCCAGGACACTGGGAGCACCCAGCAGGTGTGTACTGGAGGACGCCTCCAGGCGCCGTCCAACAGGATCCACATCACTCAGCCCCAACCAGGGTTAACTCTTTAAGGGCTGCGAGGGTTCATGTTCCATGGTCGATATGATGTACCAATAGAGCGGTGATGAGTCTCCTCAGCAGCACTGGTGTATCATATAGATATCAATATAGTTACCAATATATATACCACAGAAACTTCTAATTTTGTTTATAAAGCTCTTACAGTATACAAGTTTAGTAAGCTAATGAATAAACATCACTGTTCAAAATTTTTTTGAGATATAGGCTGATGAAATTCAGCCATCTTGAGAAAAAATGAAAATTCTTGTCAAAAATGCTATTTTCCCTCTAGTTCTCTAGAAAATACTTAAATACTCATTAAAATCAATCTTTATTAAGTTCAGCATGCCTACTCTAAGAAATAATGATCACTATAACCTAATGGACCACCAACTCAGCACAGCATTAGCTTAAAACTTTATCTGTCGGATGGACACTTTTTTTCATATTACAGTGTATAAAACACACTTATGGGGAGACTTATGGTACAAATGTTATTTGATAGTGTTCAAGGGATGACTGTGCTTAATTTAAAACATAAAGGATGCATCCAAATGCATTACTTTGAGATTAAGAAATTTGTCCTTCCGACAGCAAAAGTGCAAAATGTCCATCCGACAGAAAAATGTGTATACGGATGCACTCATCGGTATAGGAGGAAGATTTCAGGCTACAGCAAAAAAAATCTTTGCAGTAGCTTAACCACCCTAGTGCCCCTCAATTCTGAGCAGAGTAAGGATAATGTATTAACTGTCTTAGTTTAGAATATGGGAGGGTTTTAGTTTTTCTGTTGGATGGCCATTTGAGTGTCATTTTACACTGAATGTTACACGAACAAATACTTATGCTCTACAATACCCAAAAACCTTCTGAATTATTAACACAACAGATATATCAATGAGAAAGAGCTATATCTGAGGTTCTGGAACCCCTCTTGGATATATGCCAGGGTTTTAAAAAACCTGTTTTTTTGTCAAATTTGCCTTTTTTCACCATTTTTCAACTTTGGAAGCCAACTAATCCAAATATTATGGTTGGATATGTAAGAGAGTATATGCATTTGAAAGGTTATGGTGTTCCCTTCCAATTGGGACACAAAAGCAGGATATTGGTTTATAATTTTTTATTCTGTAGGTGCATAAGCATACAAAAGTGTAAAAAATGCCAATTGTACGTGCCCAGAAAATTTAGCCCATCTACCCTTCAGGGGCTATATCAATTCCAGTGGATCGACCAAATGCATTTATGGCCTGGTTGTTACACTGACCAGGACTGCAAATTGGTGTTATCGCACTATATGGCCCTTAAGGCATAAGGTCCTGATTCCTAGCTAATACCTGTTACCGTAATCTCTCGCGTATAAGGCGCGTCTTATACGCGAGGTTTTAGTTCTTTCTGGATCCACAAGGGGGACACCAAGAGCTTTCTTTTGATATGTCACACTCCCTTTAAGTCTTAATATGACATAGTGAAGTTCAGGAGGTCCGTGGGTGCTTTAGCTACACATAGCTTTTGAAATTTTCAAAATCCATTCAGTAGAAGAAAAGTTATGAATTTTTTATTTTTTTGACCATTTTCTAAAACTCTAGGTGCGTCTTATACGCGAGGTGCGCCTTATACGCGGGAGATTACGGTACGTCCATATGGCCTTGAATTGTGGATGCTGTACAAAAAAAGATGAGATGGATTGGCGTTCAGGGGAAGGGTCTGAGTTCAGCTCCAGAGCCCCTGGGTGCAATCTGTTTCTGTTTTACATCTAAGAAGTCTTATGATCATGGACGGTGCATGACCTAACATGGACCTTACATTGCACCTTGGGGCATTACTAATATACTTTACTATAGCTACTTAACTTCACCTAATTCAATCAATGACAAAGGTCCGAGATTGATTGCTACCTTAATTTAATGATTGACTGGGTCTATATAGTGGTCTTTACGTAGAACTTCATCAGGCAGACTGTATGGAAGTAAAACGCTGAATATTGTAATGTCAGGGTGAATGGGGAGGGAATAGACCCACACACGTAATAGGGAAGGCAGATGGAGCTGACAACGTCTGCACCATTAGATATATCTTTATCAGCCCTCTCGTATTAGAGGAAGCATATATGCATTGACTTGTTGTAAGTGAAACAAATTCGGAACAAAAAAAAAAAAACATACTTTTCAATATGGCCAAACCACCTCCAAATTAGCTAGCAGCTGCTCCAAGGGCAAATGGTACCATCTTGACCTGGGCCAGGCCGCCTTATCCAAATTCACTCCTAACACTGCCAGGGCAGCCAGATAACTAACATTGATCCAGATAAATCATTCTCAAACAGCACCTAAATGTTCACCCCTCTACACCAGTGTCCTCCAGGAGATGGCATTTAGGAGCAGGTATAGCATGCACTCAGCAGGGAAAGTAGCAGCCCCTCCAGGGTGTGATCGATAAGGACAGAGCCTCCTCCTCCTCCAGGCGGGGGTCTGGAGGCAGGTGTTTGACCTGTGACCTGTGGTCAGCCAGTGTAGGGTCAGGGTCTGTTAGTGAAACCACTCACTGGTATCTGTAGCACAGGGAGGCTGTTTTTATTTTGGTGTGGATCCTTTATACTTGGTCTTACAGTGGACTATTCAGTGACAAACTGATTCATCAATAACCTTCATATCAACAAAATCAAACATTGATGAATCAAGTGAATATGTAAATTTTAAAGGTGAGGAAAAAGTACTAGATGAAAATTTACTTTTGTCAGGAGCAATTTACTATTTCCTACGCCAAAGAGAATGAATATTGGCACCACTTCATAGTTCCTAACTAATCTACACGCACATAGTCATGCACATATCGTCGCCCTAGTACAATAAAACCATAGTGTTGTAGATTTTAATACAATAGTAGAGAATAGTTCTGTGAGACATGGCGCGGCGACTTGTAATCTTGTGTCTAGTTTCAGTTGGTGAGACAGATAGGGCATACTATCATCTGGGCTTTTGGTAGTATATAGCACAAATTCAACCTGAACTACCCACTGCAGCTAAGTACTAATAGTCTGTAGACTGTCCATTCTGCATGCACCTCACTCAGCTGCCACAGGGACCTGTCTTATTCAATGTTCAATGCCATAGTCAACAGGTGTGTCATTATGAGTGTACACTGTCTCAGATTGCCAGAAGCCTGCTCTGCCTCCCCTACCCCCACACACACACCCAACTGCCAATCACTTGTAATAGTCTGTACCTGGTCACAGGCCAGTGGTCAGCAAACCGGCCAGATC
Source organism: Acholoe squamosa (assembly GCA_949317995.1). Taxonomy (NCBI): domain Eukaryota; kingdom Metazoa; phylum Annelida; class Polychaeta; order Phyllodocida; family Polynoidae; genus Acholoe; species Acholoe squamosa. The sequence goes on from OX439042.1 coordinate 16,948,875, forward strand.
ACTCCACCTCTCTGTAGAGGGGGAGCACAGTGTAAGTACATACATCTTTTCAGTGTTCCACAAAATCGTTTATATAATGAAAGGAATAATCAAATTAATCTTTCATCACCAATAGTAGATACATATTCTAAGAAAGCATTATTTCAATGTAAACTAAAAATTTTACACAGAAAAGAATGTAGCAGTTCCACAAGGTGGCCTTACATTTCAACCTCCTCTGATTTACAAAAATGCACATATGGCAACACACACTTTAGCACTGATTTCTCCATAGAGATCTTTGACAGTGAATATTTTGTTCAAATACAGAAAATATGATCCAATTGTACCATAACCCACTGAGATAAAACCTGTACTACATATATATATAGTAGTTTCAAAACGAACAATTCTAAAACAAAGGCTACAGGGATGCATTTCTGAATCTTAAAATGCTCTAATGCTAATCTGCCATAGGGCTCCAAATGATGAAATGTCTTATCTGTGAATAAAATCAAAAGTATGAGATATATTCTGAAAATTCCTTCACTGATAAGTAAAGTACACACACTGTTGTTATTACATTAGAATAGTGAGCAGGAATAGTCCATAGCAGAGGAGCCACAAACAAAAATAGATTGCAAGGCCTCCCTATCCCTTACACCGTGGCGACTGTGAACCATACACTAGTCTACTCATCTCACGAGTAGTACTCACTAGTCGCCGCGCTAATAAGCTTGTAACGGCAGTGCTCTACACAACCTTTTTGTACCAGAACCATCTACCTATGAGACCTCCTACCTTGTCACACCTGCTGTTGGTTGTATAACGTGTAAAGGATGACTTACCTGTAAGACAATAGAAAAGGACAATTAGATAACATACACAATATTGGTAATTAAGTAAATCGTAAATAATTTACTACTGTATCTTTATACCCGAAAATTTATGCTAATGTATACCTTCATCTTATCATTAAACATGCAGAATAGAACCCAAACAGACACAAATATGAAGTGGCCTTCCTTATCATTAGAGTGGTTAAGGTTCTGCAACGGGAAGGCCAAAGTTTACAAGTACAGGTTGCAGTACAGGTACAGGTTATGTGGTTAAGATAAACCCTACATGTGTTAGACCTAGCAGGGCTGAAGTACATGGCCCTAGGTGAGTGGGTAATGGGTTGTCAATGAGGGCTAATTACACTCTGCTATATTATCCCACAGACAACATTCATGCAATGTAGCTACCTCAAGACCTTTCAATTAAAAGGGTATATCCAGATTAGGTTATATATACATGTATACTGCATACACAGCCCCTTTTCCTACATGTAGCTGCACTGCGTGAAGAGTGGGGTCTACAGGTCCAAAACGTCGAACCTACAAGTTGTATACTGCTAGCCTGCCATGGGATTCCCCCCACATGACCTATGACGTTACACGTACGATTAGCCGTACAAGCTACTATCTTAACCTCTCTATTTATTAGTTTGTATCCAGTGCATTCTGGGAGGTGGATTCTTCTTGTATAAGGACCACGCCCTCATCACAATAGATACACTGTTATATCCACACAGTTTCTTGATCCCCAGCTACATGTGTATACACTATTATTACACGATTTCTTGGATTTTGGGTGCTTTTTCTGGATATCCCCATGCTGATACCTGTCGATATTGCACACCATGATGCATGCATCATGACTTTTGTAAGGTGTGCCTGATATCCATGGATAACAGGCACTAGTGCCTGATATCCATGGATATCAGCACACCTTACATGTCTTATCTTACATGTTAAAACCCATGAAATATTCCAGGCCAGGGTAGGGATCGAACCTGCAGTCTCACATCCCAAATCCAACTCCTTATGCACTGCGCCACAAGGACTGACGAGAAATGCTCGGTTCGAACCAAGTCTGGATATGCTACAAAGACGTGTGCGCTGTCGCTGTCCGCTGCTGGGCGACGAGGTGTATTCTACACAAACATAACCGCGAGACACAGTGAATGGAGGAGACGCGGTGGTCTAGCGGTTAGCGCTTTGCGCTCAGCCGTGAGAGGTCTGTGGATCGATTCCCCGCCCGGGAACGTCTTTTTTCGCCGTGTGCGCTGCCGCTGTCCGCTGCCGGGCGAGGAGGTGTATTTTATACACAAACATAGCCGCGAGAAGCTTTTTTCGCCGTGTGCCCTGCCGCTGTCCGCTGCCGGGCTAGGAGGTGTATTTTATACACAAACATAACAGCGAGAGGCATCTTTTTTCGCCGTGTGCGCTGTCGCTGTCCGCTGCCAGGCGAGGAGGTGTATGTACACTATGGTGGCTGGCTTCGCGTCCCGGGGAAGGATTTTTGTTTTCAACTTGTTTTTATTGATATTTTATTGATTATTTATTGATTTTTTATTGATTAATCGTGTAATAAAGACAGTAAGGAATGGGCTATCGGGCACCTCGTTCAGTGTATCGTAGGATATCGTAACTCGTGGCCTACGGCCACTCGTTACGATATCCTACGATACACTGAACTCGGTGCCCGATAGCCCATTCATTACTCTCTTACTATATAGCTAATAACTTGACCAGAATGTATCCCTCCACATACATATATGATACATGATACACCATTTGCCTCTTTACGCCTGTTTTATCCCCCATCCTCCGCCAGATCCATTCACGGAATCCTATTGTGGACGTATGTGTATCGGTTATATTCAGTTAAATGCCACATCTCATATTAAGAAAATATACACTCTTAGATTATCTGTCCCTTCTGGTCTTATTTTTCTCTACTGACTGGCCTAAAATATATGTTTATTGAAGACAGAGTTGTTCTAATTCCCATCTTCCCATGGATGGCAAACAATATTTTAAATCACATCATATGAACTTTTGATGTTCGGATGAAACTGCTGAACTCCTGGCAGTACTCCTGGCACCTCACGACGGCCATTCAAGACATTTCAATGCTAAGCAGGCAATCTAATTGGTCCATGTTAGTCACTTCAACAGTGTTTTAACACAGGTTTAGCTGTATTGGCAGTGGCCTCCAACCTACGCAGGGCGTGTGTGCCAACATGTAGGTTTAAATTGACTTCACAGTAAGGGCCAGAGGCCACTTTTTGTGCTGATTGCATGTCCTGACACTCCATGAACCAGCCTCCATGCCCCATGTACTCCATGGGGTGCTGCAGCAGCAGGAACAGACCCCTCATCAGGCTAGCTCCAGCAGTGAGAACATGTCAGCAGAGGTAGGAAAACATGTCACTCCCACTGCCCTCTATACACTAGCACTGGGCACGTGTGTCGGCATGTGGCTGGGTGGGGCCAGGCCTTGGAAGGGGTTAAAGGGAGCAGGGTTATGGACTAGAGCAAGGAGAAGGGGTGTGAGGGTGCTGTATGTAATTGAGGTGTAACACTTTAAGGACCCCACAGTACTTTAATGCACTTCGCCTATCACTAGTTTTGATTCTTAAATGTCGACCACTCGGGGATGATGCACTTCTAAACAGTTAGCAGAATGCAAAAGAATGCAACCCTAGTGAGTAATCAGCCATGGCTGCATTCATGTATGAAGCTAACAAGTAGGCATGATACATTTATAGGCATGATGCATTAATAGGCATGATGCATTAATAGGCATGATGCATTAATGCATTATGCACCACTCAAAGGGCTGTGAGAAGGCGACTTGCCAGAGCTGTTCTCAGCCCCCTCACATCAGCTCTCAGGGTGCTTATGGTGCCTGACAGGCGGCCCAGCTGGTATGACTAGCCCCCATCTGTGGGAGATGTGTGTGACTGAGGCTTGTTTCTACATCATTTGGCTAGTCTGCATGCTGGTGGCCACTTTATGGAGGTTGGCCTTTCTGTTACTCACCAACCCCACTCAGCAACCACTCATTCCCTCATATTTAGACACACATGCAACCCACACGAGCTGCTCTTTTTTGAAACAGGATGCTTTATGTGATGTTTTCCATGAGCAATTGACATATTAAAATGGCTCCATGGGATTGTGATTACTGCTGTCAATTGCATTTGCAGGGACAGAAAAAAGTTTCTCTTTTTAATAATGTGGATCTGTTATGTTCTAATTCAGGCACTTTTGATGTTAATTGCATTTATATCATTATCTAAGTGGTTTCCATTGAAATAATCAATGTAATCGGCTTATGTATAGGCACGAAAGGAATAGACCTAGATAGTCCCATTGCCTCTTTCAAATATAAGGTAAGCATTATGTAGAGCAGGTCCGGAATACATGTGTATTTCGGCAGAGGTCTAAGGTGAATTGGTGGGGTGAGTAGTGTCATATGGGATTATCTTAAGGTGCACCGTGGTACAAAACAGGGTGCATATATATATATATATATATATATATATATATATATATATATATATATATATATATATATATATATATATATATATATATATATGTAGCAGGAATGGTGGTGTAAGTTATGTTAGAAAATATCAAGAAAAGTCCTATTATTACCCTTCTTCCTTAACATATAACCCAGTTCCAATTGTACGCTGGGGTAATACATCACTAAGTCCTATTATATACTCAATAACATGAACCCAAAGACCACCTCCCTTACCTTAAATATAGGAATATGGTATTGGCAATTGATAAGCTCGGATAATATGACCTACATAAATCAGTATCATATTGAGCGAATCTTCCATTAGGCTTATCTATAGACGATATTGTAACAGATCTAGTAACCACAACTATCCTCCTTCGTGACTCACAAATCTCAAAGGGACCGTACATACTACTGTCAGTAGTCAAGGGCATTCTTGATATACATTATCAGTTGTACTTTAACATACCTTAACCTCTGTCTATTGCATGCCTGCTTTACCTGTACAACAGCATGTATACCTACCACCCTATCGTTTGTCAGTGTAAATTTCAGTCCCTCCACATTTCCCTCTTTTAATGTCCTTCACCTCTGCATCCCAAACATGGCCCTTCCCTTCACCTCCCATCACAATATGCCCCTCACCTCTACCCCAAACCAGCAAGTCTTTCTGGGTGTCACCTCTCACTTTCACTCCTCCCTCTGCCCTCTCCTATTCCATCACTAGGTCTGTTTCTCCAATATACACCCCCCATCCCCGTCTTGGCCTCACGTTATCCTCAGCCGGCTGGGCGGCCGCCTCTCAGCTAATGCGGCGTGAGCTTGCCGCCAGCCAAATCGCCAAAATATGGCCCGCCTTGGGCGCCCGCCCTCCACAAAGCTGGTACCATTGACTTCTACACTGTGTAACTGCGGCCTGCCCCACCCGACCGTCAGGAGGAATAGGGCACAAAGATATGCCGGGCCTACTGCTCACAAAAAAAAAAAGATACATTTATATTGGTTTACCTTTCTACTCGTCTTCCCATTAATAGACGATTTGTAGGGATTCGTTTGGTGGGTAAAAGGAGAATTAGACAAAATTTGTTGGTCAGCTAAAAAGAGATAAAGACTTGTGTTTTTTTTGGTTTTTTTTGGGTTTTTTTTATTAGCGATGTCTTAAAAGGGGATGACCTTTCCAGTCAGTTAGGTCTCCTGGTAGCGATTATCAACTGGTTTCCTTGTCAACTTTCAACAGTTTACAGTGTGTGCCACACACAAGGCATTTACGGCAATATGCTCTTCTTAAAGGGCTAGGTACAAAGTAGGGGGGATGTGCACAGTTGTTTGTGGCTGACAAAACGTGGGTTGGGTGGAGAAGGGAGGGTTGGGTGTTTGGGGTCTATTACAAGAGATGGACACCTCCCTGTGGCAGACCTGTCTATAACCAATCCATGAGGAATCCATAGGGTGGGCCTTCTAACATGCCATTTTGAGAAGGCCCTGTGTCGAGCAATACAATTATTCACTATCTGTTAGTGACTTTTATTAAACATAAATATAGAAAATATCCACCATCAAGGAAACTCCAGTGAAAATGTAAGAGTTCATACAGAAAGTTTGCAGTGACACATTGCACTCATTACCCACAACAAATTGCCATTGAGGCACACTATCACCTACCACCTGCCACAAGCATCCTGCAATAAATGTAAGATGGACTGGTGTAATCAGCTGGAGCATGGAGCATAAACCTTCAAAGATTTGACGTGTGCTAGAGCACTAATGGCCCAGGGGACCTACCATATGAGACTTGTCACGTCCGAGTCGTCAATGGTTAAGCCTATGGAGAATGCATCCATTATCGCTCGTATATTTCATTGGCGAATAAGTCCTCTCTTGGCGAGTTAAGCATTGCAAAACAGCAGCAGGTCTTGAATAAGGATCCATATTAACCATAGAAAGGCATGAGAGACTGTAATTCTCCTCCATTTTGTTATAATCAAGCAGTTTCGATAGGACTGTAAGCCGATCGTCTCCTTGTCCGCCATGTTGGAATATTAATCCATTTGACTCGAGAACACCCCCTCAGTTTCAACATAGAAAAAAAATCAATTTTATGGCGGTCTGCGCATGCGTCAAGCCTACCGGAAGTGTGATTGCAAATATAGCGAGTTTTATCGTAAAAATTCTGTAAAAATTGGACAGGTAGCGATTTAAACTACAATATGGCAGTTTTATGGCGGTCTTATGGCAGTACCCTCCCCTCATATATAGGAACAAAGTAGTAAATTAATCAGACACACAAAGGATGTAGCACATATGACATGCCTGATTACTTCTACACCTGCTGAATTTTTTGCGTCTTAATCAGCAATTTCCATAGGAACCAAGGTGATTTTGAAATCACAAAAAAATGATTGCCACCATAGGCTCTTCAAAAGGTGAGTCAAGTATGGCAGCTCATTTGACAGGGAAAGACATGGCTCACGGACAAGAGAGATGTACTGTTGGAGAGATGAGATTCCAATTTATCCCTTGGTTTTTTAAATTAAATTGATAAGAGGCTTGGATCTACCAATGATTACACTGTAAACTTGGTGATTAGAAATAAGGAAAATTGGCCTCGAACCTGCCGCCAAAGACCCAGGCATAGCCCTGGGCCAATATGTGAGTTATGGTTATAGTTATTATTATAGGAATTTAAATGGTTTACATAAACATGGTGGTTATTTATGTACATCTTATCATGCAGTGACCAGGTTGCAGGACACCAATTGACGGGAGGTGGCAGTAGGAGACACTTTGTAACTCCGCACTGAAGGGTGTTGTACAATGAGTGAGTGAGTAATAGATGTCTAACGCCATTTCGACAGCTAAGGTCATATTCATGGCGAGAACTACATTACACAATTTCACAGAGGAATGTGTCAGTGCCCGCACACATGTGCACCACACACATCCTGAGGGGATAGGAAAGAGGAAATATAGACCCTTTTAAGTGGGCTAGGGAAGCCCGGTTGTACAATGATTATTGGTCTAAAATCTGACAGTGGGTAGGCAAACCAGGTATCAAATTAATCCTTAGGGTGTATATTAATCGATTTGAGTGTTATTTAGGCTGATATTTGATGGTAAGTTGAGGGGGGTGCACTCTATTTAATTAGAGAATTAATTGAAATCATTCACTGCAAAACCCCCAAATCTGGGTATGTCCGCACTCTAAGGCCTATAGCACAAATGTTAATCACATTGTACCACATGCCATGGCCCTAAATTATTGGAGAAAATGTATATCTACAAGAAAATAATAGGGGCTAAGCCCAGATACTTGCATAAGTATTTTATTTTCACCCAAAAGCTATAGGCCAACAGTGGAAAAATAATAAGTGTTCTGCAGCAACCAGAGAGTGCCCTCACCCTCCCTATCCCTGCCCCTAGCATCTCCTCTCCAGCTCCCCCTCCTTCCTGCTAAAATCACTGAGACACTGGACCCCCGTGCCAGGATTACAGCTAACTCGGAAATCACGTATAAAGGTATAGATGTGTAGACAGCTCAGCATCAGGAGACATTGCTTATTGTCTACATATATCTATTGCTTGCTTTTTCTGCCTATATGAGAGTAGTCTATTACACGATGGCTGCCTGGGAGCATGTGGGAAGGAGAGTAAGTAAGATGTAGACTGCTTGGGATAACCACAACAGCATGGCAACAAATTCAATCAGAGGTCAGTGGGAGCTGTCGATACTGGAGGCTGGTCTAATGTAGGGGTGCTGGAGGTCAGATAGGCAGAGGCAGGGGTCGTGTAACAACCGCAGCCATCATCTATCCTTCTTGTTCTCATGTTCATATTCTCTGTACATTGAAAGCATTGTGGCATATATTCCTTCGTGCCACATCTTATACCTTGGCCTCTCATAAATTATCTCGTTTGTATTCGAATGCGAATATGATCATTGCAGCACGCTTCCCAAGCAGACATAATTGCAGTATCCTCCCCTATACATGTAAAGGATAGATTACAGTATAGTCTGTTACAGGATGATGGTCAGCACTCATGGTTGTACACCATACAATGCAAGAACATTATAGACTTCAGGCTACTTGCTGTCAGGAACAGATGGTTGTCTGACATGTGCGACTATTAGAAAATTCCACACCCCATCACCTTGGTGCTGGATATGGGCACTCCTCTGAGCCCCCTTTGGGTTAAATTGTCTTTGGTAAGGTGGAAGGAGCAAGTATAGGTGGAAGGACGGATAGGTCCTTTGGGCAGTCAGCAAGGGTAGGAGGAAGGGACATACTAAGGGCTAGGAGGGTGTATAGGAGAAGGGAGGTAAAGTAGGGGTCAGTGTGTTAGAGGGGCTGCTCTGTGGTCTGTCTGCTTCCCCTCTGGAGGCGGATTAGGCGTGATTTGGTGGTGGTTGGTTAGGTCAGACGGTCAGCCATGTCCTGCCGCCCTCCACCATCAATCACGAGCTGCTCACAGAGCTGCTTACTGACTGTGTGATCACACAGACCTGGGCCTGGACAGGGGTAGGGGTGATCAGCCACCGGACTGCTGAGCTGCTCGGTTGGCAAGTCGACATGAGGGGTAAGCTTTGACCATGGGTTAAAACCCTTTAAGCGCCGCATAATGCATATAGCGGTTCAGGTTTCATTGCTATCGTGAAGCTCAAATGCAGTGTCAGGTAGTCCAATTGCATTGATGTATCATGCCGACCCTCCAGGAGCTTGTCACCCTTGTAGGGTCGGCATAATGCATGAAATCGGCACTGGAGAGTTACGTGTCAGGACTGCATTCATGTATTATAAGACATAAAGTACATAGTGCTTTGAAGCACTATAATACCATAAAATGGTTAGTTAAGGCCACTGTAGCTGTTTCCTGGCAGCAAACATCCTTGGCCAGGCACCAGAAGGACAAAAACTTGGCCTCCCAGACCAACGTGTGCTGTGTTATGAAAGGACATGGATTGGTGGAACAGCCAGCTTGGCAATTGGTGCACCCTTACACGGCATCGTGGTACTGCGTATACAGCGCAATGATCACAAGTAGATTCTTCCAGCAAAGTATCATTCTTTATTGGAGGTTTGATGCCTGTGAGTTGGCATGCAATAAATAAGTCTAGATAGGATCATCATAGACCTGTAAATGGGGTTGAGACTTATTTGTCTGGAATAGATACTTCAAGGCTTTTAATCCAAAGCTGCACCGGTGCTGCAGACATTGGTCCACCCCTATGCTACATATTAAGAATTAACAACCCAAATACTCCATATGTTATTATCCATGATGGGACCACTACTTTGGCAGTACAAAATGTAATAGACTGAAATGGTAGTATGATTAATTTATTACCAATTCCCTACAACCAACTCATAAAATAAGAAAGTCATTTCCTACCCATCAACACTAATCTGCAATAGCTCAACTTGCTATCCCAATACTGGATAGATTATTGATCATTGCCCCAAAAGAATGGTCCCAATGGACTGGAGAAGTGTGAGCGACCTGGTAATCCGACAAGGTCTTTGAGATAGGCCAAGTCCTCCTGAGAGGTCTCTAAGTGATAATCCCTTGCGAGGAGAGTCGTGTAAGTGTGTGGGAAAGGGCTGGTTTGTGCAGCACTGATCTTCATCCACTGGAGGCAGAATTGTGCAGAAAATGGCTGTTAGGGCTACAAGCTAGAACCTTTAAGAACATCCACGGATTTGATGAAATTGCCTGTTAAACAAACCTTCAAGACATCCAAAGCCTAAGCATACCCAAACGATTTCTGATGTTTATTGGTAGTGCCATAAATTTTCTTTTCTTTTGTCTCTGAGACACATGAACTTATGCAATCATACATGGATTTTATAATGTAGAGGGATTGGATGCAAATTTGCTTTTGGCGACTGGAGCTTTCAGATAGATAGGATAATCCTAACACTGGCTGGATTAGTTAGAAAGCCTCAGACATCTGAGCAGGTTCAATTATCCCCAGTCTACACTTGTGTGTACAAAGACTGTAATCGAGTTTCCCCGAGTCACTGCAACCAGGGGAAGTTTGTGTAAACACAGCTTATTCTGTTTCCCTCCATGGTCAACATCGATGTTGAGACTATCAATTTCGCGGTTCAATTTCTATGCAGATTCTGTGTTGTATTTAATGTTTTGTCCAAATATCGTGTTTTCCATTTTGTTGGATGATTTTCCATATCATTTGTCGACTTCTTACAGATATTTCTTCCATGCGATATACATTTCTGTGACCTCAAACGAATTGACACCCCCGACATTGTTTCATTTAGAACGCAATATAGTGTAGCTGACAAATGGCAATACCTATTCATATTTTACCAAAGTTAAACATACCACTCATCAAGCTAATTATTGCAGTCTTCCAGTATTCTACTCGCCAATGACACTTCATATGTTCAAAATAAAGGCTTGACTTCCAGCCAAAGGAAACAGAGCTACATTTACCTAATTGACTCGGCAAGGGCGGCATAATGACTTACGGCTCAATGCTCTTTTGACTAATCATGATAAAACATCACAACGCCAAGGGGGTGGGAAAGAGGGGAGAAAGCCCCCCCCCCACCCCCCCACCCCATATTGGGAAGGCGCCCTATACGGAACAGAGCCATTGCTAGTACCAAACAAATTAGCTAGGTGGCTCATGTAGTCGGGGGCTAGATTAGCAGTTGGCCTATTTGTACATTTACTTTGGTTGGCCCTTCGTAATAGTCTATATGAAGATATATTCTAAAAATCTATACGGACTTAGCAGGTTTAATTATTAGCCAATGAGATAATCCCAATTATTCACTGCGGCCCTGTCGGGGGCCAACTGGTACCCATCTGATAGGTGTTATCAGTAGAACTTGCTGGTAATAAGCTCCAGCAATGGCGGCACTCATGGGACAACCTGCTAAGGGTCTATACCTTTGGATAGCAAATACTTTAAACTTAAACAATATAAGCTTTATATAGATTTAGTACTTCAAATACAAGAGAAATTAAACTTTAAAAGTTTTCTTAGAGGGCACATATAATCCAGGCTGAGTAAAACCAAGCCATTGTCTCCCTATCAGGGTAATCCCCTCCATTCACACCTAAAACAATGGATAGGTACTTAAGATGATGAAGACAAAGGCAGGGGCAGCTTATCAATCTTATCAATCTCCATTGTTTTCTGTGGGTGGAGGGGTAGATAAGAGATTACCCACAATTCTCTGCCATATCCAAGATGGCCGTCGGGGGGCAGTTATGTAACTGATTTCAAGATGGCCATCTCCATACAGGAATGGCTCTGTTCCCTATATAAGCATATATAAAAGCCCCTCCCCCCTGAACCGAGACCCCTCTCCCAGTAAAAGATCGCTTAATACACCTCTAAAAGCTGGCAAGAAAGTTTTTTTTTTCATGGCATTGAAGTATGAGCCCTTTCCATCAAGCACACCTGTTAGGACTTTACTAACCCCATAGATTCGCCGAATGTAAGCATTGGGAGTAGCTTTCCAAGGCTGTATCCCTTAACCATGACTTCAAAGGAGCAGAGCGCACCAAAGCATCATAGAACCTTTAAATGGTTAACTGCTTCCAAAGCCTCTCTGTCAAAGTCTTCACCTACCTCCTGTCATTGCACTATGAAGCTGTCAGAGTATGCAGGCGGTGAAGCCCCTCTGGGAAATGATAGCTGCGTTAGGTTACCACAATTAGATTTACACTGAACAGAAATCCTCATTCAGTGACAGGGTCCGACCGTGATCCAGCAGCCACCACCTACTGCATACAAAGCAGGGGCTGCAGGAGAACGTATAGTATACTCCAGATATATATAGAGAGGATACGGGCCATTAAATGAATACAAATTGTTTTTCCTTCTCCCATTGAGTGCTTCTAATTACTTTATGTATATCCAATTAAGGGCATTTCAGTGAACGGTAAGTTTTTCTTTGATAAATTAATACTTTAATCTGGATCTATATAATAGCTCTGAATTCACTCGCAATGGCTGCTCTAGAGCTGGGGATAGACAGTATTGGTGTATTCTAGAAAACCCGACCCCATTGAAATATAACTAGACAGCAGTTTTTAGTGACAGCAAAGTTACCAGTATGGGGGGCGTGGAACAAGAGAGCAGAGAAAGTGGGGGAAAAAACAGGATTGCATCCTTCCCACCAGGGAATGATGCAATCATATATGGATATTCCCACAAGTAAAATATAGACTGCTTGAACTATGTTAAAGAAACGCGGCGCAAAAGAGAACGCCTACAGCGGACAGCTACTGTCTCCACCTCTTTGTCAGCAGTTCTGTTTACAGTATCAATCTCTTAACCATAGACCTACGGTATGGGCGTTTGGGGCCAGCTTGCACCGTGTCTCGTCAATTCTCGCAATATGCATGAGGTATTGCGATACTTGAACCGGTCTTAATCCTGTCTTATCAGGAAAATGTTACTGGAAAAGTCTCTTAACCCTGCCAATGCCTTTGGCCACCATTGCCAACGATGCCTAGGGTAACTCGCCCCTGACTCAACCATTAGGCATAATGGTACCTTAAGTCGACCATCCTAGGTTAACTTCTTTCAGGTGGCATATGGTCCCCAATTGACTTTGAACCATTAACTACAGTATGAATATCCTGCACTTGATAAAAGCCAATTAGATTCTCCCCGACCATACTAATCAGTTTATCGTCTGGAGCAGGCCTTGTTCATGGCTACCGCCAAACCACACTACAGAGCCAATATATCCCTTACTGCCAACACAAAGCTTTCTCTTCTACACACAACACAGCATTCCTCCACCCTCCCCAGTCAGCCAAGCCTTCAAGCCCTACACTTCACTCCCCCATCTTAGGGGCCGTGCTCCGTGGCTGCTGTGTTTTCTGACCACACAATCCATGCCCCCTGTCGGTGACTGCTGCTGTCGCCTCCTGGCGGGAAAGGCAGGGTCTAATTGTTCCACTCAGGGACCTGATGGGGCCCGCATATACAGGAGGAGGCCTGCTGCTGACAGTCTGCCTCCAGGGTGCGGCATGTCGGCAAAGGTCAACAGGCCATCATACCCCTCCTCCTACCTCCCAGCCATCAGGGTTCCCCATACCTGGCAACTTCAGCCTGTGTGAGTATACACTGTACGTCCATCTGTTGTCTATAGACCGCGCTATACCCCCTACTACTAACCCCCTTCAATGCCATATGTTGTGTGTGTACCCTAAATACCAATGGTGGATCCAGGGTTTCAAAAAGCAGGGGACGGGGACTTAAGGCAGGATGCACACTCCCTTATATTTTGTATGATTTCATGGTCTGAAAGAAACAACCAGACTCTTAACTAAAGGCTAAATCCGACACTGAAATACTCCTATTGCCTTATACTACTTACACATCTCTGTCCTTCTGTTGTATCATACTGATTTTACTTTTCCCTAGGTAAGGTCTAGTTTATTTCTGTGCACCTCATGGCTTTTACCCAACTCTTCCCCAGAGTCAGTAAGTGACTATTTTTTCTTAATGCCCTATCAGTGTACCGCATCTACCTTTCTAAATGTACTACATCCCATTTATGTTCACTTAGTCCTTGTCATTTAATGCTGTGTCAGAAGAATGCACTTACTGTCTCTATTTTCTTCATGTGATGGTACCATTAATTTCCATTAGTCGACAGGGAGTTTCCATTGTTTTATGACAAATTTCACGATTGTGTTAATTGTCATATTTTTGATTATCCACCATATCACTTCCAGTGATGAAATACATGGAAAACCTGTTTGGCAAGGAAAATCTTGTAATACATACGTCCAAAAAACAGCGTTTTACCATCACCTCTCACCTTTATCTCTCAGTTGATGTTTTCAAAGATTGGTTTGAGCAGGCAATCTCACTTCTCCCTTTTTGTGAGAACAGTTCGGATGTAATCATCCTGTTATGTTCTTTATGTTTAATGGTGTTATTGTATGATAGGATTTCCGTCTCGCCAATGAAGAACTCACTGTGTAAAAATGAATAGCACTGTATGGATCTTTCAAGTCCCATCTCTTTGATCTAAGTGTTCAAAAAGGGATAAGGGCTTAATATCAAAATGTAAGGGGTATCGTTTGGCTGATGTTCAAGTCTTCTCTATACACCACTCTGCCCTGGATGGCCTCTATGTGCGGCACTATTTACATCTGAGGCAAAAAGGAGCACAAGAAGACTTCCTCCTATGGACAAAGACATTGCCTGAGGGTATAGAGCTAGGGGCATTTTTATCTCATTGTTACCAGAGGCACTGGGGTGTTTGGCCTGGACCTTAAACATTATGAGGGCCGCATGATATCTTACGGTCTACGTTCCTTTGTCGACATGATGCAGGGAGACAGTACTAAAGAGGCTGATGCACCAGCACTGCATTGCTGCATCCTGCCGACCTTATAAAGTGTATCAACCCTGTATGTAGACCTGGTGAGTTGGTCACCAGGGCTGCATTCACACGTGTATGTATCATGAGGACAAATGGGTATAATACATTATTGTACTATGTCACCCTAAAAGGGCTAATGCTCTCTGTGCTGTAGGGAGTGCCTTTGGTGAGCAGTTCCACCGGAAGCTGCAATGACAACAGAGGGCGGCACCGTTGTGAGCAGGTCGGCGTAGTTTTAAAGGGTGCAGGGTGTGGTTACAATAGAGGCTCCTACAGAGAAGTCTCCCTAAGGAACAAGGGGGTTGGTGTGGTACTGTTAAGATGACATCTATCCTGGTTTTACATACGTACATGTATTGGGTGTATCAGCATATTTAATAACTGCAATATGACTATGTGGAGACATGACATTTAAAAGCCAGTGTTTCACTGTAGTACAAGTGCCTGTATTGGAATGGTAGGGAATTGTGGTTCAGAACTTGTATAAACCTACATGACAAAATATGCAGGAAAAATTCTATTGCTCTTCCTTAATCAAAAATCAAATTATTTTAACTCCCAGACACAGATAGACAAGGCTATATGTCACATGACTAACCAAATATATGCATTTCGGTTTTTGTCAAACACTGATAGCCTAATGCACCGACATTCCTCCTTTGAGTAATTTGATTCATATAAATGAACGCCGGATAAATATCCCATGTATTGTGCGACGAAGTGCCACGATACAATTAGGCCTTCGATATATGTCTGATGTCAGATTGTTTTTCAGTTTCGGCCCACATTTCATACGAGATCAAGAATGAGATACATGGGGAATAAATGTCTTTGAGGAGAAAACTGACTACAAAGGACTCCCTGGGGACAATCCTCAATATGCAAGTAAAAGCAGAGGAACTATCCCTTTTATAGAGACGTCTGGTATTGGTGGTTATTCCACGATTTCTGGGATTCTCAGTGCTTTTTGCTGGATATTCCCATGCACATACCTGTCGATATTGCACACCCTGTAGGCTGTAACATCAATTTTGTAAGGCGTGTGGTTATCCATGGATAACCTGCATGCCGTGCGGTTATCCATGGATAACCTGCACGCCTCTCATGTCCTTCCATGTCATACGTTACATGTTAAAACCTACGGAATTTTTCATTGCCATGGTAGGGGTCGAACCTGCAGTCTCAGGTCCTTAATCCAACTCCCTATGCATTGCGCCACAGGGATTGACTGGTAGGGGCTGGATAGAACCAGGTCTGGATATGATACAAAGCCCAGGGAGGTCACTCACATATAACTACTATACATTCAAAGTGTGAAAATCCCCAGCATTCTGGGTTGTGACCCCCCTAACAAGCCTAGCCGGGCGCCAAGGTGTGTGTACCGATCGTGTATACATAACCAAGGGACGCGTTCAAATCAATCCAAGCCGAGACTGCCTCTAAAGGAGAAGACGCGGTGGTCTAGTGGTTAGCGCATTGCGCTCAGCCGTTAGAGGTATGCGGGTCGAATCCCGGTCCGGGCGCATCTTTTTTCTCCATGTGCCCACTGCCAGCCGGGCGCCTGTGTACCGGTCGTGTACAAACACCATTTTTCGCCATGTGCTGCTGCCATAACCGTGAGACGCATTCAAACAAAGCCAAGCCTAGCCGGGCGCCGAGGTGTGTGTACTGATCATGTACATATATTTATAACTGTGAGACGCATTCAAAGCAAGCCGTGACGGGCGCTGTCGCTGTCCGCTGCTGGGCACCAAGGTGTATGTACCTGTGTACACACACTATGGCTGGCTTCGAGTCCCGGGGAAGGGGAAAAATTTTTGTTTTCAACTTGAATTTATTGGTATTCTATTGATTATTTATTGGTTTCATGGAATAAAATAAGTAGACAATGGATAATTCATGACTTGTGTGTGTTAGCAAAGGCTAATTACACTCGGGCTACGCCCTCGTGTAATTATCCTTCACTAACACACACGCGTCATGAATTATCCATTGATTATGTAGGGGCCAGCTCTGGCTGTAAGTCCATGGCGGTAGGCCATCTGCCCCGTTCCGGTTGCACCAGCCCTCAGGGGCTGGTCAGCCGGTATAAGCTGCCCCCCTTGTGTATCATACCGATCCAGATGTAGATGGAAGGCAGAGAATGTCAGACGGGGAAGTAGCTCAGCGGTAGAGCTTCCGCCTGCAGGTTGGAGGGTCCCGGGTTCGACTCCCGGTTTCTCCAGGACATTTTCCGCCGACCTCTACACTGGTGGAGAAACCGAGTTGGTCCTGCCCTGCAAGGGGGGACTACAACAACTCCGTACCTGGGCTGGTGTGACACGAATGACAATCCAATTTGCTAGTGCTGGGAGGAGACTTGGTGGTTGGGCTCAACTCAGTACTAGTCCCGAGTATCTGGTACCTATAGGGTACTGAACCCTATATTGAATTTGGTAGGGAGGAGTGTAGGGGCCAGCTCTGCCGTAAGGCCAGCAGCCCCGTTTCTGGAGATCCCAGCCCCTAGGGGCTGGCATCCGGTGGTAGCTCCCCCCTACGTGTGTGTCATACCAATTCAGGTGTAGGTGCCTGGAATGGTATAATACAGATACGCTTCGACCCTGGCAGTACTGTGTACTGGTAGGTCTCACACTGCTTGATAAAGCCCAACCGATCTGGTTGGGAGGAATGCTTGGTGCTGGTTGGCCATGGTTGAAGCTGGTTGGGAGGAGTGTAGGGGCCAGCTCTGGCTGTAAGTCCATGGCGGTAGGCCATCTGCCCCGTTCCGGTTGCACCAGCCCTCCGGGGCTGGTCAGCCGGTATAAGCTGCCCCCCTTGTGTATCATACCGATCCAGATGTAGATGGAAGGCAGAGAATGTCAGACGGGGAAGTAGCTCAGCGGTAGAGCTTCCGCCTGCAGGTTGGAGGGTCCCGGGTTCGACTCCCGGTTTCTCCAGGACATTTTCCGCCGACCTCTACAATTACTTGTTCATTATACAGTAAGTTAATGTCTTACACTCACCAAGGCATCATACCTCCTTCTAACAAGCAATGTCTTCCGTGAAACCATGATTCTAGATCTACTCCTTCTTTAGACATATATTTTGCTTAGATATCCTCAAAGATATTCCCAAATCCATCCCAACACTTGCAAATATGATGTCTGCAATCGGTAAATTCCAGATTTCTACCAATGACATGATGAAATACTTATTTCTGACCTTAGACAGTCCTCTCAACGGGGACTTGGGACGTAATGACGTTTCTGACGTCACATGGGACGTAGACATCCCTGGTGACGTCATTAACGTCATATCTGGTTAATGGTTTCATCACTAGGTGGCGCCAATCCTCTGGATTGGAGAGTGCTTGTTGACTAGGGTGCCCCGATGTGGCCGTCTAGTAAATGAGTGTCCCTGGTGCCTAGGGTCCTAGCTAGGTCTCAGCAGTAAAAGCGTCATTTATCATCTGTGCAGGTCCATGAGGTCTACATTCAGCATCTATAGTTTTTACACTACTACTCCCCCATACTACTTCTCCAAACATACCTAGCCTCGTGGTCAGTTTTTTTTTTTCAAGAAGAAAGAAAAGAAGACAAGAGTTAAAAACGCACTCCTCTTTCTTTCCTAATGGAAATTTTTCTATTTTTGCCACTATCAACTTGTAGAAAGACAGAACTGAGCATTAAGTTTCCATGATAGTGGCTAACTTAGAAGGGGGGGGCGGGTTTCGCCACAACAAGACTGTGTATAGGTTATGCACAATGTGGGAATCTGCGCAGTTTAGGAGTACTATTTTACGGGTGATACTTCTCACAAAACAGGTTGAATTGAAGATATATACGTAATAATCTTGTATAGTTTTATTATTTACCACTCTGTCAAGGTGTAATGGCTCCGACAGTGTGTGTCCAATGAATGAGAGACCTAACTAGATGTGAATAAAACTTCTCCAAACATACCTAGCCTCGTGGTCAGTTTTTTTTTAAGAAGAAAGAAAAGTACTCCTCTTTCTTTCCTAATGGAAATTTCTTTTCTATTTTTGCAGCTATCAACTTGTAGAAAGACACATATACAGAAATTAACAATTCAAAGCCCCGAAGCTTATGTATCTAAACTGTGGTGTATACCTAGAGAAAGGATACTGCCAAACACATCGACAAGAAACATCCTCTTTACAAAATACTACTGACCTTATATACAATGGTATCGAATTCTACAATGACTTAAAATAAGGGTGGGCACAAAGTCACCTTTTGATATTAATAACAGCTGCTTTAGCTACATCTAACACCAGCAAGCAGGCAGGTAGGTAGTTGTATAGCATCTTCTACCTGTGTCTACCTGACTCATACAAGGCAGCACATGAAAGGCCTCACACAGTAGGCGATAACACCACTACCCACCCAAGTACTGCATCCTGCATTATACCCAGTAGATGGCATGATGCATGAATGCAATGCATATGAGTGACTCACCAGAATTTTCATTCATGCATCATGTCGACTCTATTTGATTGATCACTCCAGCATGATACACTAATACAGTGCCATAGAGTCTACTCGCCAGCACTGCATCATGCCGACTGAGGAACATGGACCTGGAGGCCCTTAAGGGTTTGGTATGAGTTTGGTCTATAGTTGTCTCATCTCCTGTCTTACATATGGAAAGACCAGACCAGGTATGTGGCTTTGTACCATGAACGGTGTATTTATCTGACTGTATACCTTAATGTTTATGTCTGTGCTGTAGTTTCTCTCTTCTTTCATATTAATCCATATAGTTAAAAGAACCAATTAACGAGTGTTGAAGCGACTGAACTCGCAAGTAACTTAGAAAGTATAGGTCTGGCAATTTTGACACTACAGAGACAGCAAAGAAGAAACGTAGTCCATACGTAATGAGAATTATGGTACTAGAATGAATGTATTATTATGTTTTTAGTTACATCAGATAGATAGAGAAATGTCCAATATAACCATAGAAGGAAAACATGCAAGGATAACATGCAAAATTTGATTTCTATTCAAAGTTCATCATGTGTATGACACCAGATCAGCCCAGAGCTGACACCCTAAGCTGACACCCCCATAGGAAAGCATTGAGTGCACAAAGGATGTTACATCCATTTTGAGAAGACCCACTTTTTTAAAACCTTCATATCAGAAAGATAAGGATCAGATAACAGGTACCAATTACACCTGTATGATCCTGAATATGTACAATATTTCATGACAGGTTTAATTTTCTCTCATATTCAATCATTTTGATGTTATTTGAGGGTGAAGTGACAGTCCCCTCTCTCAAAGAGGCCATTTTGGGTTCTTAATTTTCAGCATGCCCCCACCTGTCTCTAAAAACTTGGAAACTGTCCAAGTTAATGAAATACTATACCATTACATTGTATTCACTGATTGTCTCATTAGATACAATACCAGTACGGCCCTCATATATCACGTATTGCTATTGACACAGGAGCCAAGATAGCACCCAATGGACCGAGACAACCACCAAGCAGAAGCCAACCTGAGTACATGTTCCACATTCAACCTGCCATGCCAACTGCCTTCTGTATGGCGTATAAGAACCGCAAATTCCCTTATCAAACAAGCATGATCTAATTGGGACATTCTGGGCGATTCCCCATCCTCCAGCAAACCCAGACTGGCGGCGCCGGCGGCAACTTCGTTAGGAAGACAGCAAATACTGAGTCTGCGTGACAGCAAAAAATTGGCGAGGAAGCAAAGCTGACTTTGAAGTATTGGTGAACAAGTTGCTATAATCCATTGAGCTATTTCCTGCTGATTAGGCTGGGCCCCCACCCACGGCTCTGCCATTTGTGGGACAAACTCAATAGTTAGGGAGCTGCTCTTAAGTACGAGGGGAGGGGTGGGCGGGAGGAGAGGCATCTCTACCACTCCTCCAGGGATTAGAGACTACTGTAGACCACAAAGGCAGACTGTACCACAAGTGCTTCTCAGGCAGTGAGGTACCAGGGTCGACTAGTGACAGTTATTCCATGTTTGTCCGGGGTCAGGGTCTAAAAATGGAGAACATTTGTAGTCCTGACTTTATTCTAAAAATTGTGGCTTCAACTTGTTTTGAATTAGATATTTAATGGGTGATACATTTGCAGTACTGGCTTCTATTCTACGAATTGTGGCTTCAGGTTGTTTCGAATTAGATATACAATGTGTAATACATTTGTAGTCATGGCTTCTATTCTACGACTTGTGGCTTCAAATCGTTCAAAATTCATGTATGTAATATATTTATACTCTTGGCTTCTATTCTATGAACGGTGGCTTTGGATTGCTCCGAACTGAAAACATGTAATGTGGGAACCTAGCTTCTGCTCTGTAAACTGTGGCTTCAAATTGTTAAGAAACACATGTACCGGTTGTGTTTTACTCTGTTGCACATTTCTGGCTGAGAAATAGACGGAATGTCTAGTTCTTTGTTTTTGTATAACCTCCTTCTAGTAGTTCTTGTAAACAGACAAGTCCTTTTGGCGAATCCCCAGTAGGAAGATCCTCTTGGTGCACATAACCGCTGGGCATACTGCCAGTTGTGGAGTGTCTAATAGAATCAAGTTACAACTTGAGGCTTCCTTTAATCAACTTAAGGGACGCATAGTACTCTGATGCACCATGCCCTTACTGTCAGAATGCATACATACAAACCTGGCGAGTAACTCACTCAATGCTGCATCAATGCATCATTACGATTATACAAGATCGATTTACTGATGAAATATTAATATGATGCGCAGGCGTGGTGCCTGCGTGCACATGTTAGTCAATATTGTTGTATTATATCTATGCATGGTAGACTGACCTTAAGAGTTGAGGCAACAAAGGTCCTTTAAGGATTAATTAAACCAAGGTATTTTACATACTGTGCTGGTTGTGTATAGAATATGCATTGATTGATTGATTGATTTGTGTTTTACAGCACTTTAGCGGCACTAAGTGGCTATCCCGTGCTTCACAGGTTGATAGTTTAACAGAGGAATGTGTCAGTGCCCGCACATATGTGCACCACACACATCCTGAGGGGATAGGAAAGAGGAGATATAGACCCTTTTAAGTGGGCTAGGGAAGCCGTATAGAATATGCAGTGACGTTTACCAACCAAAATGAGGCATGTACAGACACAATGAAGGTGTACGTAGCACGATACCACATGTAACAGTAGCTAGCTATTTATCAGTTGCACACACTGGCTGTAAACTGAAAATGTATATTGCCGAGGCTAAAACTGATCCACAGAATTCAGGACTGATCTATCGGAGGAAGGAATGGTGATAAAATCTATCTTAAAAAGTTGGATATCTCACTAAATTGTAGTAGGCGTATTCACATTCATTAAGGGATATTTTCTAGTAGCTGTGAGTAGTAGGCGCACGTACACGGAGCACCTCGATGGAGCATTATCGGGGGCTTAATTCTGTGTAGACTAGCACTAACCTAGCACTTGATTTTACCCAGAGTATAAGGTGTACCCCCTCTTTTGAAAGGTGTCATAATGCAGTCAGCCTCAAAACCCCTTATCGCATGGCTTATACGTGAGGGACTACGGTAGTTACAGGTATTATTTAGGCCACCCTGCCACCCACGGCTGTCTGTAATGGGATGGACCTACTGTAGAGACACCAGCACGTAGGAGGAGGCGTGCTAGCAGAGTTGGAGACAAATTACCTGTGTAATAGACATGTTAAGAACCCAAAGGCAGCCTGCTGGGAAACACTCCCATCTTGGTCCTTTAAGTGCATTGGTATATAAGTGCATTTGTGCAACGTGCTCATTGGTCGTCATGATGCACCGCTGGCAAGCAGACTGACTAGAACTTTATTTGCGCCTCACGCTGACCCTCCAGGGGCGTATCAGTCATGTACCAATTAAGCACTGGTGAATTTCTCTGTTGAATGTAGCCCTGGTGAGTCAGGCTGCATTTAAGCACCTTGTGATCACCATCTTACACCATAAACCCAATACAGTTATTATACACACTGTGAATCTCATGCTGAGGGCATTTAGTCAGAACGTTAGCAATTTCAGGTTCAAATCTACTAAATATGCAACCTGAAGTTGTATGTTAGCCTATCCTTACAGTTCAGTTATATTCTATGTGCAATTCCATTCATGGTAATATAGGATAGCATTTTGCAATGCAAGTAACTCGAAAGGGCACTTAATCTCTTCTTTTAGGCCCCTTCTGATACTAACCTCATGTTTTCTTCGAGCGTTATCACTGTCAATGGTTAAGCCTATGGAGAATGCATCCATTATCGCTCGTTTTTTTCCATTGGCAAATAACTCCTCTCTTGGCGAGTTAAGCATTGCAAAACAGCAGCAGGTCTTGAATAAGGATCCATATTTTCCATAGAAAGGCATGAGACATTGTAATTATCCTCCATTTTGTAATAATCCAGCAGTTATGGCCCCAAAACTCGATCGTCTCGCTGTCCGCCATTTTGGATTTTGGTTATGTTTGCGCATGCGCGACGCAATTTCCATGGGTATTTGGGTCAATATGTGCCACTCCGGGGTTTGGGATGCGAATTAATGACAGGGCGAGGACGTAATCTTTTATCTTTTTAATAATAAATATCGATTCA
This sequence comes from Acholoe squamosa, assembly GCA_949317995.1. Taxonomy (NCBI): domain Eukaryota; kingdom Metazoa; phylum Annelida; class Polychaeta; order Phyllodocida; family Polynoidae; genus Acholoe; species Acholoe squamosa. The sequence goes on from OX439042.1 coordinate 16,972,200, forward strand.
AATGGTATCCTCTTGCCATACTTTATCATATTTCTATATTATAACTTTATTATAAATTTAAAAAAAATTAATAACCACCATTTTTACGACAATGGAGACGCGCGCGGATCGAATTACGGCAAATTCATCAACATTCATCAATTATTTGCACCACTCCGGTCCAAAAGCGCGGGAAAATTGAGCTTTTCAAACCTCCTATGGGATTTAACATAGGGCTAAAAGCGTCTTAGTTTTGACCACTGTTAGTAGTGTCTTAAAAGTAGCATTTTTACCCCGGCTCTTATAACCCCTTTCGGTTTAAATATTTAAACCATTGAGTATTGATCAGGCATATGTCCTACGTGAGATGCTATTTTACAAATTAAGTCCCCTGGACATAGCTACACTATAGGATACCGGAAAGCAGCCGTTACATGAGCCGCCAGGGGGGCGGCAGCAACATATCCGCCACCTAGCGTGAGAACAAATTAGCAGGGTGTGTGGCCGCCCAGCCACACCGTCATAATTTGTTTTAGACACAAGTCACTACGAATTACTCCAGAACTATCCTAGCCCTCCCTTATCTCCTCCCATACTCATCTACTATGGTAGTCAGGCTGTCGGCACCACACCCACTGGAGGACTAAACCAGTCTAACCCTGTGTGGGTGACATAATGATTTAATGCATAGACATGATGCAAGCATACAGCCCTGGTGAGTCACTCTTCTGGGGTAAATAAATGTATCACGCTTGCAGGGTTGATATGGGCACAAAGGATTGGCAGAATGCACCAATGCAATGCTGTGGACTCACCAGCAATGCATGGTTCATTATGACGACCGATGAATACCATGAACTTTGCCCTGTCGTGCAATCATTAAAAGGTTAGTCAGTTTGAATGTTGGAACTGCTATGGGTGCCATTACATTTGATATTAAGCCTAGGAAAGGGTGCGGTACTTTAATCACAACTAGTATTGGCAGCAAACGCAGATCTGATTTACAATGTGAAGCACTCTTAATTAAAACTTGATTCATGTCGGCACAGTAAATGTGAGAGAATACTACATGGAGGAGAAGTGAAGCCGCAGTTCTACATATTTTTTATCTTGTTGATTATTAGTCTGTAGTTGTTGAAATCAGAAAGCACACTGACTACTAGTACAGCCTGACTAGAGGACAGAATACATTATAGAAACACATTCATGAGGTGTTTGGAACACAGGCATCTACTGACCAGGATGGTGTGGCAGTACCCATTGGTTTCTCATATGTTATGTACAAGCATTAGCTTCTGTGGTGCTAAGTGCTAGAAGGTGCTAATCAAACAAAAAATTGCCCTGTATGTTCTCATCTAAATGCCTCCTCTCATAACACCTTCCGTGCCAATATTTTTCAACACCTTTTAAAATGATGACTTTTGGAACAAAATGGAATCAGTCTATGGTTATCCAGTGACTGAATCACAGAAAAGGCAACTATGGGGCACTCTTTTGGATATAGATGTATCAGAACTGGTGTAGAATATATGTGAGCAGACAAGTAGAAAGGATAATTCGTGCGTCCTGCAAGGCCTTTTATTTATACTTGTCTCTCACATATCCCTCCCCACCTTCATTGTGGCACCATCAGGTTTTGACAACCCAGAAACCCATCTACTCTCTTACAGCTACTTCAGTACTCCCACAAGGGGGCGTTTCTTGTACCTCTGAGACAAACCCAACTAGCTGAGGAACCTTCAGAAAACCTTTCTAGCCTTTTGAGGACTCATGATGAAAACACCCCTGGTAAGTACAGCTATACCATGGCTTGATTCATGCACCACGCCGGTCAAACGGCATGATGCATTAATGCACTACACAACATTTAAAGGACTAGAACCAATCAGAAGATGCCATCCTGCACACAGACCACAGACTCACACATCCCACCTACATATCCCACCCAACAGGCTCCAAATATAACTACTCTATGTGGGAGGGTAGTGTGAAGTCTACTGTGTGGAGCTACTGGAGGCCCTGTGTGACAGTTTCCTCCTGTGTAGGGGTACTGGAGGAGCCTGGACAGGAGGCACACGTTTGTACCAGTACTAAGGTATTGAAGACAGCAGACTTCACAGTGGTCCTACACTGGTTAAAGTCAACACGGGCCCAGCCGCCGGCTGTCTGCTCTGTGTGAGAAAGGGGAGTAAAGGGGGCTAGGGTATTCCGGCTTAGCAGGTTGTCCCATGGGCGCCGCCATTACTGGATCTTGTTACCAGCGAGTTTTACTGATAACACCTATCAGATGGGTACCAGTTGGCCCCCGAGAGGACCGCAGTGAAAAGTTGGTGTCATTTCATTGGCTGATAATCAAACCTGCTAAGTCCGTATACTGCCAGTTGTAGAAAGACCAAACACTTGTAGAATTTTCTACATGCCATATAATCCCTTGTGAGCAAAACTTTTTTGCAAGTTTTGAGGAAGTGACAAATCTTGGAAGAAGTCCACATCGGTGCTGTGTGCTGTTCTGACTTGAAATAATGAAACTTCACACGACGGAATGAATTCGGAATCTAGTTTTCATGAAGGAAGGATAACACATGAGGACAATCTATGAACATGCTCTGATGTCAATTTTTACCTGGGATCAATAATCACGATACTGCAATGCCATTCTGGTCTTACAGTGGCCCTAGCAAAAAACGAAGTAAAAAAGACGGGCCCCATACACCTTATTACGGTCCTGAGATGCTGAGTATCTCAGGACAGGGAGGGGCAGGGGACGCGGTGATTTGACATAATTAAAGACCAGAAAAAAAGCTTTACGATCGACTTAATGAGCGGCATTAGAACAGGGGGGTGAGTGAAGGGAAAAGTCTGCTCAATTATGGAGACCCTGTGCTATATTCAAATGATATAAGACGCATATATACCGGTTATCAACCTTTTTAGGGCAAAATGCTTCCTTCAGGTTCAAGTTCTATAGTCGGCAAGCTACACTTATAAATGCAGTGCTGTTGAGTACCGCATTTGTGCATCATGTCACCATTCACGAACCCATCTTCAGCAAGATGCACTAATGAAGCATTGGCGAGTTACTCAACAGGGCTGCATTCATGCATCATGATGACCAAAGAACACAATGCATTGAAACACAATGTGTGGTATTTAAAAGGTAATGGAGGGGCATACATGTATCGGCAAAAGACTCTAGTCATTTTTGTATTACCTGCCGAGACAGGGGACTGCCGGGCTCCCATCTCCTATTAACCTCTTTTTCAGACGGCTTCGATGACAGATTAATACGGTCATTAGTGTGCTCAGTGAAATGGGCCCTAAAGCAAGTGGATGCACTGAAATTACAAAACAGACTGCCTGTAAATCTATATGCTAATATCTAACAATCTAAGGACAGGATGATGCCCCAAGGTCCATGTACATTTGTCACCATAGTGCACCGACTCGCTGAGTAATTCCCTAATATTTCTAGGGTGCAAACTGCCGTCCCTTATGGCCTATTGATAGCTTAGCCTAGGGTAGGCATAATGTAAAAAATGCAGCAAAACTAGCAAAGTTGAACTACTCGCTGGTGTTACAATCAACCATCTGAAAGACAACTGGTCACACAGGGTTAATGAACTAGAGAAACCCCTAAACTCGTACCTAGCCCCCCTCTGATAGCCAGCTTCAGACAAGAGTTCGACTTCACCTCTGCTAGAAAGTGGTCTTTCTATATCAGTTTATGACCTGATAATCTCTACCTTTTGCCACAAATCGTTGCCAAGCCTACCTGGACTCTCATAGCCATTTAGGGTCAGTGGGAGGGCATCCTCAAACTGAGAACCCTCAGCGCCTACCCAACAGGGTAATGACTCGCCAACAACATGAAAGGCTGTCACATGTGTTTTGAATGAAGAGTTATGTCATATCCAGTCCCTGGTGACAAAATAGGCAGCATTAAAAAGTGTTGAGGTCAGCAGGGTTTCTGGTAAGGTAACATCTACACTCTCCAGCCTGTAATGTTACCTGTGGGTTGATTGATTTGTGTTTTACAGCACTTTAGCGGCACTAAGTGGCTATCCCGTGCTTCACAGGTTGACAATTTAACAGAGGAATGTGTCAGTGCCTGCGCATATGTGCACCACACACATCCTGAGGGGATAGGAAAGAGGAGATATAGACCCTTTTAAGTGGGCTAGGGAAGCCCGTGTTACCTGTGGGGCGTGGTCCAGGTGGAGAGCAGTGGTACATGGTAACAACTGCATTCTTTACACTCTCTCTATAGTCTCTACAGGGTGTACGTGTACAGGCAAGCCTTCAAACATCCCGTGAAATTGCCATGACTTAGTCATACTCTACATTTCATCTTGGCCAGTCTAGTATGCAGCCATCTACAGCCAGCATTCTATTTGAACCTAATGTTAAGCATGAATAATGGTTCTACATAAAACATAAGTACATCGGTAGCTGTCTTATATAAGCAAAATGTAGAATCCTTCAATAAACACCCGCCTATGCAGTTTTATTGAAAATTGAGTGACTGCATGCCTTTGTCAAAAGCCTTTATATTTTACCTATTTCTCTGTTCTCCACTGTTCCTAGAGACACTTCTGGCCACATTGCATTGCCTCCTGCCCAGAGCCTCTGGTATAACCTTTGCCTGTTGTAATAAATGCCTTTGACAGTGGAGCGGTTGGTGAAAACGTCTGTAGACATGGGGATTTGAACCCGGGTCTCTCGCTTGCAAGTTGAGCGCTCTACCACTGAGCTACATCCCCTGGCCTGACGTATTCACCTTCCGACTATGCCTGGATCGGTATGACACACACTAGGGGGCGGATTACTCGGTGACCCGCCCCTGCGAGTAAGCCTACCGGGTATGGGGAGAAATCCGTTCCCCTACACTACCCTTAACCAGCTTCAACAGACCACACTAGGTCAATACCAGTACTGGGTCATCCACAAGTCCTTGGTCGGCCCCTGATCCCAGGAGCTCCTTGAGGGCGCCACCTGTCTCCAAGTCCCACAGTACTAGCAGGTTGAAGCCTATCTGTATCATACCGGTTCAGGCACCGAGTTCCGTGGTCCTCCACACAGGGGCAGGACCACTCGGTGTCTCCACCAATGTAGCGGTTGGTGAAAACGTCTGGAGACACTGGGACTTGCAAGCGAGAGACCCGGGTTAATGTAGGGTTCGGTGAAAAGGGCCTAGTCTTGCAGGGAATCAAACCCCGGTCGCTGACTTCAAATTGCAGAATGATAACCACTACACCACGAGACCGCTCCTACCCAGTCCACCTACTAGCTATGTGTTCCCTACACTGCTCCCCAAGATCCAAGCATGGCCAATGATGCGTCTGGGGGGGGGGGGTCCATGCTTGGAACTCACACACCATCAGACACCCAAGGGACTGACACACCACTGACACCTATATGTGTCCCCTTGCGACGATCCGCGCCACAAGACTACCAGTGTAGGGTTCGGTGAAAAGGGTCTAGTCTTGTGGGGAATCGAACCCTGGTTGCTGAATTCAAAGTGCAGAATAATTACCACTACACCACTAGACCGCTCCTACCCAGTCCACCTACTAGCTACATGTCAGTCACTCTGGTGGCCTAGGGACACCGAAACTCGGTTCCCTACAACAGCAAAGTGTGGCCTGAGGGATAGGTTCACTTTCATATACTACTCACAGTCTGAAACCTTAGGGCCTTTGGCCTGGCATACAGCACTATGGCCGTAACACGGTGTCACACAGTAGCTAATGCCGGTTTTCTGTGTCTATCCCTATCCCATTCTCTTTTTAATGTAATGAGAAAAGGTTTACTAAACACTATATTACGGTTAGCAAAATCATCTAAAAGCACACATAATTACTACACCAATGTGACCATTTGAACAAAGAAACATGTTCACATGATGATCATGTTATACAACTAATTGGCCATATTAGTTTTGAAAATAACCTATCCGATACCTTTTCTGGTGTGTAAAAGAATGAATTTATCTAACCAATCACCTTTCTTATCTAACCTAATTCTCAAACCCTGATCTAATTTCTCAAGTCAACGAAAGCAGTACATTAGTCTGTGGGATCTTAAGCTGCCGCCATGCAGTCATTATCTCTACAGGCGTCTGTAGACCTAATCTTATCAGCAACTAATGAGATTAGACTGATAAGAAAAGTGACATCCCTACTCATGATTAGTACAGAATATCTCGGCAGCCACTCTTCTACAGGCTAACCCCTACACGGCTACATACAGTAGTTTTATGGGCATTAGATAGGATACCATTAGTCTAGGGTTGGAACTCACAGGTGCTATTTACTGTTGTCTTTTTTGTTGTTGTTTTTTGTCAATTTGATACATTACCAAAAGTCAGCGTGACAAATTGATGTGTATAATAGGCAGATGTGCCCGTGAATATCTAATCAACAAAGTTTTGATGAATTGTGCTAACCTTGAAGGGTTGGTGTAGATAATTATAATATCATGGTTCCCTTACCTGTAAAGGCTGCATAGGCCCAAATATGAGGAATTGAGAAGTAGGACTTACCTAAAAATAGAAAGAAAAAGGACCATGGATTAGTAACCATGAATATGAGATATGGTACCCAAGCTCAAAAAGTGTATTGCCATGGACATACAATACATAACAACAGATCAAAAATGACATACACAAATCTTGAATATAAAATCCGGATGTTGATGTGTTAAACTTTACATGTTATCAACAGTAATCCCCTACTAGTATATAGTAGTGTACATAAGTGTGTACACTGAAATAGATTATACCATCACTGTCTCATGCTTGTAGAAATGCAGATGTTCATTGAAACAGTCTATACAGTCATGACGTACAGGTGTGCTTTACCCGCCCACATTCCTACAGGTGAGGCAGTACAGACCACCACACCTATTGTTTTACACCCAACAGTATTACAATATTCAGCCAGCCAATATCGCCCACTGTGTGTACAATGTCGAATGTAGATCAATATGGACATTGACTTAAGACAAATATTTTCGTGATTCATTGATTTTTACCATTTTACTTCTACTGACTCTCTCTGGCCTGAGGAAATCCTGTATGTCTTCTGCATTTGGCCTGATCGCCCACCTACATATATAGCTCTGATCTGCTAGCACTATTAGCACTATTTGTCTCAGCGGACTGAGCCGCTCAGTGAGAACCTCATTGTAACTAGATCAGCTCACTGTGCACGTGGCGCCACCAACAATAGAGCATATATGGCTGATATTTGTCAGGACACCAACTTAGAGACACGAGCTAAAAGCATACAGCCTATTTGTAGCTCAGAGCGGCAGAAATCTATCATTTGGTATAAAATCTACAGCCCATTTCCTGACTTATGAAGCAACATGTCCCAAAGTAGCAGCAGCAAGTAGTACATGGTACATCATCTCTTTATGATTGTACCAACCACCTAAGCCTTACATTGGTAGGTTTGTGAGTTACGCGACATCACAGCGACATAGAAGGTCATAGTCCTGAAGGTACTTAACACCATGTTTCCTGCACAGAGTTAACAAACTTCAACCAATGTTATTATGTTTTAAAGACACCTACTGATATTCTCCTGAGGAAGGACCTGGCCTGTGTCCTCCGTCTGTCCTCATCCTTCAGTGGGGTAATGAGAGTCCTCAGGTCGTCCACAGGCCTCTGGGCAGTCACAGGGGTAGGTACAGGTGGTGTGACTGGGGCAGCAGGAGACTGGGTCACTTTATCTGTACCCTTGGTAGATGCACTATTTTTCACTACTGTAGGACTGTCTGTGGGTGTCTTTGCTGAGCTTAATTCTGGTTTGGCTTCAGTCCCACTGCTTGTGACTGCTTTAGATTCAGTGGTATTTTCTCTTAAATCATCTGATGGTGGTGCACTAGCAGTTTTGGTAGTTGGAGTGACTGTCGGTTTTGCTTCACTTGCTGCACTTGTATTTGAGGAAGCTGAAGCATTCTTAGTATCTACATCAACCTTTGACTCAGCTTTTAGATCAGTTTCAGATATTCCCACATTGATATCTGTTATATCAACTTTATTTAGCACTTTTGTACCATGAGAGGCATTGTCTGTGGCAGAATCAGTACCATTATCATTCTGTGCAGCCTCCATGGTCTTAGCACTCAGTGACTGTGTACTCATCCCATTAGGACTGCTGCTCAATTGACCACCTGATATCTCATTGACAGTGGAGTCACTCTGTGAGCTACTCAGTGCGGTCTGAGACAGTGAATCTGTGGTCACTGAGTCTGAAGGTGAAGTAACACTAGTTGTGGTTGGACGTTTTTCCATGTTGACCTTCACAGGTAGTGGAGGTGGTGCCGGCTCACTGCCTACTCCTTTGTCTTATCACACCTTTGTTATTTTATCAGGTGTGGTATCAAGTCTTCATCCTATGTGTAGTAAAGGCTGTCTGTGTGAAATCAATATTGTACTGAGCTGTATACACCTTGAGTGTACCACTATCTGTGTATTACCATTGAGGTAGTTTACTTTACTTGACCACGCCCCTTGGTTTGACAGCAATAACCTTCAAGTCTGCCTTACTACAACAACAGCAATCAGTTACACCCATACACCATGAGCAGCTCTCCGCTTGACCCACTTTGAGCTGACTCCAGGTGCTCAGTGTGCCCCAGCTGGCGAGCTGCTCTTTACACTGAACGATGTTCTCGGTCTCCAAATAAACCAGCGGCCTTTGTTGGAGTCAGGAAGGCCTTCAGCGACCCCCATTAGGTCTAAAGAGACTCATTCTGTTGTGGCTGTTTCCTCTGGTAGTTTCCTGTGGAGCAGCTCGTGCTGACCCCTGGAGCAGCTCCTCCCGAGGTGGGTGAGTGGCTCGACTAATGCTATAACCTGTCTCACCTGCTCATTGCCAATGGAAGGCTATAGTGGAGACACGCTATGCCTGGATTCTAATTACATCCCCTGGCTGATGTAGATTAATCGATACCTGACCATTCCACATGAAGGCCGTGGTGCTGGTTTACCTTGTATTGTGTAGGAATTATGTGTGTTTATATAAAGCCTCGTCCCATTAGGAAGCACATGACGAATACTCACACCTGGTGGATGTTTCTATATGAAGAGGAATCCAAATTGTTATCGACTAATTAACTCTATAATTGGTCTTTTTTTTCAAATCGTGACCGACCAGTAAAGCTCTACAATGAGCTTTTCCAAATCGTGACTGCCCAATAAGCCCTGTGATGAGGTTTCCCAATTTGTGGCAGACCAGCACAATGATTAGGTTTCCAAACTGTTACTGACCAGTTATCACTTTAATGAGTTTCCCCCCCCCCCCCAAATAAAACCGTGACTGATCTCTCTGAAGAGTTTTTGCCCAAGCAACTGACTAGTTTACACTATGATAACTTTTTCACATGGTTGGACCAATAACCTTGGTAGATATGCACATCACTGATTTGCCGTGAGTCATTGACGCCAATTTTCCACTACACCTCAGCCCAGCATGTCATATAGCTATCATACCAGGTACTAGTAGGTACTGGAGGAGCAGCAGGTTCAAACACAGGTATATAACATGGGTGGGAGGTATTATTTATCCTGTAGTTTGCTGAAGGCCGCCCACTCCCTGCTGCTATAACAGCTTCTACTATACCCAGGCTGGAGGCTGGCTTGACGCAGACTGCCTGCCTGCCTCCTCCAGTGTTTGGTTAATCCGTGTGATCTGTACGCTCAGGGGTGGCTGTAATCCTCCAGCAGCCTACTGAATCCTCATTGATCCTATCTCCATGGTAACGCATTAATCCATGGCTGGCTGCCCCTGCTCCCTGTTATGTCACCTGGAGTGGGGACAGAGGGGTTAGGGTTATGGTTGTGAGACTGGGTCCTGGAATGGCTGGAACCTTTAGATGAATAGCGTTTAGACTAGGTAGGTAGACAGTGCCAGGACAGGGGACTTATGACATTGAAAAGTTTGATTATCTGGGTGGGGCTCAGGGAGAGAAACAGTGATCATCTGAGGGCTCAATATGCTCCAAATGTATGCTGTATATGAGTTTCTAGAACTGGTTGTGTGGGCTGTGGTGTAATCCAGATGCTGCTGTATAGTGCAGGTTCATTGTATTATCCAGTATTGTCCATGTGACACGTGTACTATGTCTTCCTGGTCTGCCTCCTATGTTAAACCAGCGTTGAGTAAGGCCTGGAGACAGGGAAACGCCCACACCTGATCACACAGGTAATGTACCTTATATATCCAGGAAGATCTCTGATACGGCACCAGGCATCACCTGAAGTGTACACCTACATACACTGTACCCTGTGCAGCACTCCTGCTCCTCACTAACAGCCTCTGTACAGGAAACCACAGGTGAACCACAATCTCTGCACATCTATATATCCATCCAGGTGTGCTTCTTACAGTAAATGTCCATAGGCATTAATCAGAGTGGAACCTTATATACCCTATATGATGAACATGTGATAAGAGGAGTCGGTGCCCAGACAGGTGGTGGTACATGTAGTAGAGCTCCCTCCCAGGGTGGTGGCCAGGTAGACTGGTCAGGTGATGTTGGGGATGCAGGTAGCTGTGCTTACAGTGCCTGGGTCTATTTATGGTGGCGGTGGGTGTTAGTACCTACCCGATCAATGAACCGCAGGTAGCTATAGGACTCAGTATGGAGGCCTAGTGAAGCAACCATTTTGAATTTCGCTGGTTGAGGTAAAACCCACTGATAAGACATACCATGATGGGTACCTTGTCCCTGGTTAATACCCACTTCCAGTGACATGCTGGTCCCATCTTATCAGTTCTTATCAGTGTGTCGCCGGAACCAGCTCCAGACCAGCTAGTGGCCAATAGCACTCCTCATACAACCGCTCTCTGTGTGAATGGCCGCTAACTGTAGTACATGTACTAAACATAAAGCTTGATCATCCAACCACTATTTGTGTAAAATTAAACACTACTACCGTAATCTCCCGCGTAGAAGACGCGGTGCGCGTATAGGACGCACCCCAAACTCAGCAAAGGCCGTTTAGCATATAAGATGCACCTCTTAGAGCACAATGCGGTAAGATTAGTACTTTTCTATAGTAAAATTAACCCTCGTATAAGACGCACCCCCAACTTGAAAAAATCCTATAAGACGCACCAGGCATTTGTTTGGCGTAGAGAACGCGTCTTATATGCGCGAGATTACGGTATCCTTCCAACCACTATTTGTAGAAATTCAACTAAAACCATGTTGAGGCCACATGCAATGTTGATAGACTTAGCGTAAGGGGGAATCAAATATGACGTGATACACATAGCATTGTATTTTACACAAAGAGCATTTGGATAGTCAACTTCTAACACATACAGTGGCTTTTACCCAGATAGTGGTTGTACACCCCACCCCCAAGTCCTCACCCCCGCCGACACAGGTAAGCAGGCAGGTACACGGTGGGCACCCTGCAGCCCCAACGGTGGGTCTGAATCTTACCTGCTCTACTGGTGATCACACAGGGGACTGTGGGTGGGGCCAGATGTCCATATATGGGACTTACAAGTTATAGTTGGTGCAGCCATATTCATTTTCCTGGACACGGCTAAATGAATAGTGATATAGGCTATCATGAAGGTACTCTGTCACCAGAATAATGGTAACTACCGTAAAAGCTCGAGTATAAGCTGCGCCTTAGTTGCATCTTATAGGACATGGCTAAACTCAGGTTTTGTCTTTACTCTTACAGGCAATGATTTTATACTCAAGGAACAGTACTAGAATTACCAAAATCTGACCAAAGATGCGCCTTATTATAGCATCGCCTTCCACTCAGTGTGCGTCTTATATATGAGTTGTGTCCTCTAAGCTACTGTGTGCCGTCACATAGCTCACCCCACTGGAGGGTGCCAAAGTACCTCTAAGCGAGGATTTACGGTAGCTGTGCGTGATCTGATTAGTCTAAATCCTGGTCTGGTCAGATGTGGAGGAGGGGTCTGCCAATTACCTGTATACTTGGTATGTGGCAGCATATATCATCTAGGTGAATTCAATCTCAGTCAATTCTTGCATATATATATATATATATATATATATATATATATATATATATATATATATATATATATATATATATATATATATATATATACACATATATATACATACATATATATATATACATATATATATACATATATATATATACATATATATATATATATATATATATATATATATATATATATATATATATGTGTGTGTGTATGTGTGTGTGTGTGCGTGCGTGCGTGCGTGTGTATATAGGCATGTGGAGATGAGTATAGTAGTATGTGTGCCGTCATGTAGAGACCTGTATAGTTATCTATGTGCAGAGTGTGCAGGAATCTTGAGACAGGTATAGCTTTTTCTTTTCCTTAATCCTGGTATTTCATAAAATGGAATACATGTAATTCTTTTTAAGCAATAGATCTTTTTTTTCTCATGGGAACCTGGGAGAGTACACGTACCCCCCCCCCCAATGTCATATTTTTCTCTCTGCACTTCCAGCATCTTCCTCCAATTTCTCTCTAGTCCTGCATGTGGCTACAGGATGGGTCTGTGGGGCAGTCATTATCTAGACACTGAGAGTTAATTGATGTAAGTGGGAGTCCTCCCTGGGGTATATTTCTACAGTGTTTTTATAGTGTAGGCTTAGGTCAGGAGCTGCTGATTTGCTTCATCCATGATGAGGACTTGGAACAGAAGAACTTGGCTTTGCACAGATTGGGAAACCTTCGGCTTAGATCCAAGGTCGTCCACTAGTTCACAGCTCAGTCCCCATCTTGACAGCAAGTTGACGCTATGTACCAAGGCAAAAGAATAAACTATTTGTTTCAGGTAACCCGGCCCTACCTAGCAAAACATGGCCCACCCCTATCTTTTTTCTCCGTTTTTGAAGAAAAAGTAGGTTTTTGGCAAAGTTTTCAGTCAATTTAACAAATTTAAAAAATAAATCTGACCTACTCTACCTAATCTTTTTCAGCATGTTACCTGGAACGCACACCTATTTTTTTTTTGGCCCAATGCTTACATGTCATGCTGTGAAATCTGATCTTACCTGTAATTGATCCCAGTATGTCAAGATTCATTCTTTCTTCTTTTCATCTCAAAGCTATAGACTATATCAAGAGGTATGTATGCCTAAGGAAATGTTTATGGGCCCTTCTGATGTGTTTCTTCCATAATATGTTTTGTAGGACATAAAACATCCATATTCCTATTTATCTCAAACATCTGGCCAAACATCTAACATACTATTTATCAGTACAGTTGTTACTCATAAAGCAGCACCTCAGGGCTGCAAGTAAAACTTCTGTTTTTGTGTGAGGCAATAGCTTGGTCAAGCCATGTTCAGGTAGGTGCAATATACCTGCTGATGACGACAAAACAGGTGTGGATTTTCTCATAACACCCTAAGTACCTGGACCTTTGGTGAACAACTGTTTATTGGAGTTTATGAGCTGCTCACAGAACAATGAACACCTTTGCCACATGTAATACGAGCAGCTCAATGGTTAGCCATTTAAAGGGCACCAATCTTTTTTTTCCCTTTGCATGGCTACACCAGTGGCAAGTCATTCTTTGGGGGGGGGGGATATGGCTGATGCACCAATACAATAGCAACGAGTCATCCCTGATCCTGCATCCCTGACTCATAACAACAGAATGGGTATGAGGCCCTGAGTCATCTTGGCATGGTGTAATAAAGTGTTATCCCTTTATATACAATAGAATCAATAGCATTTACTCACCAAGGTGGGTGGTGACGGTATAAAGTGCGTAAGGTGATGCCGCACTGTAAATGCCATATTTGATTACAGCATATAAATTGGACCCCCGTGTCTATCTGATCCTGGTAGCATACTATAGTGTATTTGTAGGTAATATGATTAATAGTGCATGAATCTCCGAGGAAGTCAGGTAAATTATCAGGGGGAGCGGGTCAATAAAGCGTCATTTCCGCCATGAACTTCCGGTACAGGGCGTGGTCCATCAGTTATTAACTAATTTGGCATCTTCCTGGAAGGACACCAGCCTCCAAGGACATCCTACAGCGTCACTGAAGTCATATAATATTATACTAAAAAATCTTCAGGAAGTTGTAGCGGTTTGTCCAGTCACAGCCATCTATTCCAATTACAGGAATTTTTCACCTGGCACGTGTGCCACCCACCGTCCTATGTGCTAAGTGCTGTAGTACTATATTGGTACTTTACCAGATGGTGCCATATCACCTCAGGTATAAGGCGCACTTCGCTTATATCAAGCCACACTCTGAGTTCATGACAGCCATATAAGGCGCATAAGTGGTGATATTCTGGCCACTTTAGACCTATTCTATATTGTATACCAACGCATATAAGGCGTACCCTGAGCATAGGAAGATCCCTAGGGCACACTTACAGTCCTTTTCTTATAAGCCGCGCCTTATATGTGAGCTACTATGGTGCGTGTAGTTAGTAGGGGCAGACAGGTACTGTCACGAGCACACCCCCCCCCCATGTTAATAAAGTGTCTCATTAAATGCAACTGTCTAAATTATCAAAATACTATCATTTGTCGACATTCGAGTTATCACATGTAAATACCATATACTTGAAGGTAGACTAAGGTAGCAAGATTTAACTGTTGGGAATACTAAAGACATGGCTTTGTTCGATACATTCTCTCTAAACTGCTACTCATATAGTTGACTTAAGTTACATTAAAAAAAATCGGATATAAAATCAGTGATGTGTTGCATATAGGGATCGGTAGTTTTTTTCTGTAGAAGGTGTTGGTGTAAAGTTTATTTAGGTCCAAATCGATGTGATGATCAATACCGAGAATACATTTTATATCGGAAATTGGCCTTATATTTGGGACAAGGGCTTTCATCTGTCCACCCCTCACCCAAAATAAAAAATCAAAAAAAAAAAAAATAATCGGAAATTGGTCTTTGCCAATTTAAACTAGCACAGTAAATCAATGTGAAAAAAAGGTTTATTTATAGTTAACATTTAAACTGTCAATTTATAATTAACATTTAAACTGTCTGATGTCTGGCATTCTGACTATAAACAAATCTTGGCTAAACTGCTTCCGTGCAGAGCACACTACCTGCGAGTGAGTGGGTGGGTGAGTGAGTATTAGATGTCCTTTCAACCGTGATTTCAACAGCTAATGCCATAGACATATCGAGAAAGCCATGCCACTGAAAGCCAATGGAGTTCAATATCAAGAGGAGATGATAGTGATATGTTAAACGGTGATAGGTCAGTTCATGTAGAACTCTATGATGAAAAGGATAACAGGAAGTAGAAACTGTGAGACAAGTTTGCAAAAAAAAAAAAAGAAAAAAGAAGACACTTTTCACGGATGGACTACAGAAGCCACTATAAGTGGAATTCGTTCCTAATGATATCCGTTGACATAAGGTCAATATCAGGATGACCTTTTAAGAACTATTTGTAGGTATTGCCGTTTCGAGATCCTACTGATGTTGAGATATATATTATCGAAGCAATAACTAGTTGGTTCAAGTAGGTTTCAGAATCACTTTATTATGGTATGTTTACAAGAGGACTTGCAAATACATTTCAACCTTTCATATGTCTATAGTCAGTACAACGTAAGGTGGTAATGCTCTCGCTTAGATAATGATTAGACCGTTTCGAGACCAGAGTAGCCTACCAACTCGGTAGGACTATACATATGGTTCTCCCCCTGTACTTAGGAGGATGGCGGAATATATACCTCGCGTTATGGTTGAATAATTCCACACTGAGTGCCCTCTGGTCCGCCCCCTACGTCACACCGCCCGAGGCCACCAGTGGTGCCCTCTTACGAGAGATGTAGGAGACGCTCCCGAAGAACACCTATCCTACCCCGATGCGGTATATAGTAACAGTCTTGAATACATAGGTCTTGACACATAGTAAATACGATTCCCTACATATTTCTAACTTTCGCTAGTCTCTGTAAACATGTAGCAAGTCTCGAACCCTTCTTGATCAGTGCATCCTTGTGATACACAGCCATGGGCCCACTTCAAAGGTCCCCATATACCGTTCTACGGATTGAACCACAAGCCAGAAAGCCGGGAATCTATAGCTGCTTCTTGCGTGCTGGCCAGGCCGGGGGAAGGAAGATAGCCCTTTCTGGATGTCCAATGACCTTCATTACCGCCCATTATGCCCTTCATTTCCCCCTATTATCGCTCAGCATTTCTGGCAGTTTGGCTCTCTTGTCGCCCAATAGGAGTGGGTGGACATGTCTTTTTACAGCCTGCTGAGAAGGGGAGTGGTAGGGAGTGGGGGATTTTGAACCACCGGATATCAAACCCTTTATGGGCAGCTCCATGTGTATTTCCGGTCATGACGTATTGCTGCAGCGCTGGCAGGTGTTACTGACTTTCAAGTTTAAAAAGTTTTATTGAATCAGGAAAGTGTACAGAGTCGCCAATAGTGCATCAAGATCATGTATTAATCATGTGGATTCAGTAAGATACGTGAAGGCATCAAGCTGGAGTTTCTCACGAGTACCACATTATAATTAATACATCATAGCAAGACAGCAACCTTCTCGATAGAATTTGATGCCCATCTATATCAATAGATCTGCCTCCTACGCCCACGTGTAGACAGGTAAATTTAGGTCTCAAGAAATAGCCATTGGCAGAGTAAACGAAAAAGAACAGGGACAACATAAGCATGCAGACAAGCTATCAAGAGTACATCTAGAAAGGAAACTGGTTTTACAAAGGGGAAGGCCGTCTCAGAAGTAGCGTCGACCTGGGAGAGTCGCCTACGCTAGCACAGTGGTAGGTAAAAAAGCACCATTAGCAGTAATCGGCTATTGCGTATATGTGCACTCCCTAACTCACCTCCAGCCACTGGAGCCCAAAGGCTAATTGCAGCTCCTATACAACTACACTTATTAATGCTGTCTCCCACCGGTGGGTCTTAACTTAAAACCCCCTGCTACTGTAGTCAACATAAGTAGAAATATACCAGGAATACAAGTCACTCCTGCCTCCAAGTGGTAAGAAATGAGACATACAGTTGTTAACGCTAAAGGTAAAGGCTACATCTGAATTCTGTCTTCCATCAATAAAGACCCGTATCATAGTAGGTCGACTTAAGTATCACAATCTGATATGAAGATTACATTTATATTCTGGATTTTTGTTGGGGATTCTTAAGGTATGGTAATGGCAGAAGTTGATTTAACAGAGTACATATCAGAATACCACCAGCTTTATTATGTTTCCCTTTCACCTATGGCCGTCCTCATCATAAACCTATAGTCCTTCTCCTACAGGAGCGTTACTATAGAATAGTACTGGACATTCCGTATTCAATGGGGGGATGGAATACAATGTGGCCGTATTCAATGGGTGTTCGCCATCTTGGATTTTGAACAGATCTGAGCATTTTTTCTTAATTTAAAAGCAAAATTATCCCCTAGGCCATGACATAAATGCACTTCCATGGGATTTTTTACATCGTATTCCCCGAGGTGGGACTGGCGTATCCCACGAACCCATTATATGTGGGACTGGCCTATCCCACGAACCCATTATATGGGGGATACGATGTAGGAATAGCCCATGGTCGTGGACATTTGCTTATGTAGCAGCTGGCTTAGGGTGGTGGTCAGGTATAACATACTATGACAAGGTTACCAAAATAACGCACATCATCTCTCCTGTACTGCCCCATCAATCTTACCACCTTGTCACCCTCTATTCACAAACAAGCATATGGCCAGGCTCACTGCAGCGAGCTACTGAAAGACTACTCTACCAATACTCCCAAAGGATACTTTTCCTATACTTATTCAATACATAATAACTACTGCAATTTGGTAACGGATACCAGGGTACATGTATATGTCTAGCGGGGGCTGTTATCTATTGCAATGCTGTTGCCATTCAAAGGTATTTATAGTTCATGACTCCCTCAGCTATGTCATTTTGAGCTGACCATAATAAAAAGCGTGAATTCCACAATAGAATGCACCTCTATATGTTACTGGTTGATCAAATACATGCGGTATCAGGAAGAGCTATCAGCTACCACAGCGCATTAAGGATGTTGTTATAGGGTGAATGGAGCAAATAGAACCATGTTTTCTAAAGACAAAAAGGGACCTCAGACGTTCTTCTAGGGGGATGGTTTTAGGTAGGTGGAAGTATCTACCACACATAGCTGGTTAATTTAAACCTTTAAGAACTGCTTCATGAATGGTGTCAGGGCTTCAGTGTTCTTCACCATGATGCATCAATGTGGCACAAATGTGCATCAGTACCTAATCAGTACTGCATGGAATAGCCCGGCAGTAGTATAGGAATGAGGGTATAGTACAGGCGTAGTCATGGTTCACTACACACAACCTACCTTCAATACAGCCACGATCATTCGCCGACCATGCTCTGCCTCGACCTCTGCTTCTGTTAACTCTCCTACTTCCATACCTCTATTGCTTAGCTCTTTTGATCCTGTTATTCCCTCTCTTAGCTCGTCTGATCCTATCTCTGCTTCTGTGAGCACCTCTGATCCTATATATGATTCTGAGAGCTCTCCCGACTCTATCTCTGACTTTGTTTCAGCAAACATTACAAGTATTCCTTTTGAGGTAGATGTAGGTCTAGGGCTAGTGTCCACCTTTCCTGTCGGTCCTTCCTTTCCTGTCACAACTTGTGCAATGTGTACTCCATCTTTTTGATCTTTGAAGCCATGAACTGCCTCTTCTCTCTCTATAACACCTTCAGATAAATCAATCTTTAGCACTAATTCCTCGCCTAATAATGCAAATGGTTTGCCCTGTGCCATACTGCTATGTCTCAATACCTCTGCAGGCTGGCCCCAGATGTTCAATGTGTGACAAAGTGTGTAATTGTATCTCCTCCCCTGTCTTAATTCCCCTTTCTCCTTGTACCTCAGCCAATACCCCTGGGTGTGTGTTGGTTGGACACAGTACATTGGGAGTGGGAGTTTTGTGGGCATGGTACATTAGTATAGAGGAGGCAGGGTTAGGCTATAGTGGGAGAACATGGAGGAGGGAGGACCTGTCAGTTTACATCTTATACCAGGCACGTCTTATACCCACCCAGCCTAAGTGTAACCACACTGGGAACATACCGGCGTACGCCACTGCATGGTATGACCTAGTGTAGTAAGTGGCTGGTGTACGCCGGGTAGAAGTGGCGTATGAAGCGGCGTACGCCAGCCCACCAAGTTACCACCTGGATGGGTCAATGACTTGCAGACCTCCTCCAGTATAACATATGGCAGTGTAAACCGCTCCCACATTCACTTATACCTGCTCCCTACAGCCACCCCTTGACTCTGTATATAATGTTCACAACCACCCCAAGTCTCTCCCATACCACCATCCATAACGTCATCCAGGGTCCAGATTGAAGGGGCTGGTAATTGGTAATCAAATCTCCCAGATGCAACAATAAACTGCAAATTGTACTGCGGGATTATTATGGCTTCATGGAATCATTATTTGCAGATGAAACCTTATTTTCCCAAATCATTTCGACTTGTTTGAATACAAAATTCAAATTAATTCTCAGCCAATGTGACTTTGTTTGGTCAGAGTTTCTAAGAATTCAACCACAGCGAGAAACCCAACACAGACAACACTATCATAAGGTCTCTGAGTCAAAGTTAGTTTTTAACTAACTGCTGAAGTATGACC
Organism: Acholoe squamosa; assembly: GCA_949317995.1. Taxonomy (NCBI): domain Eukaryota; kingdom Metazoa; phylum Annelida; class Polychaeta; order Phyllodocida; family Polynoidae; genus Acholoe; species Acholoe squamosa. The sequence goes on from OX439042.1 coordinate 16,991,874, forward strand.
TTAATTCCACTTTGTAGTTTATTTATGATTATTTGATGAATATAAAAGTGAATTAGATGAATCATAGTACCGGAAACCACCTTTTCATACCCACTTATGTGAAAGTTTTTTTTTTTATATATATCCATTGAATAGTTTGCAGGCGTGAGATTTTAAGCTTTACCCTCAATGTCAGGACATATATGGAGTAAGATACTCCAATCGTTGATCCCCCTAAATGGATGATTACATCTACTGAATGACAAATGACAGAAGCATTGCTCAGGGATCACACTTATTGTTACAAAGTGGTCAGTGATGATACTAGGATGTACAAGGGCAGTAATTTGAGAATTCAGAGTACCCAACAGTCATTATGTGTGTGGGGACTATGAATGGAAGTACATTGTAGTAGGAATTAGTCACATTGCGGTACCAAGAAGTGATGCATATTTATAAATGTATTGTAATGGATAACCACAGATGCCACTCACTGCCAGACTGATACCAGGAAAATCTATCATATTGGACTTATTTCCAATGAACTTAATATAATTCAATTGATACAGAAATAAACCGACAGCTTACAACCTCAGCCTCTCTCTTGCATAACGCATTAGAGGAATACAGGCCACCCCCTAACAAGTACCCACATCATAAATTCTCAAAAGATTAACTTTGAATGTGAAAATGTTCTTAAATAAATGAGTAGTATTTTGGATAGTGTAAAGCAAGAATTTGAAATATCAGCCCTCTCCTATATAAAACTGCTCTTTCCAACTCTCCAAGCAAAAGCCTGTAGGCCTAATGAAAGAAAGAAAAATATTCCCAAAAGCCTGTAATATTAAGTATCCCTGGTGTTCAGTGCCATAGAGAGGCGGTTCACAACAAGCCGTCAGACGGCGTGTTATTTACCGTCAGACTGGGTCGTATGTATGGTCCATATAAAACAAATGGCTGCATCCACACTCCCCCTGTCTGTTTGTCTGCTTCACGTATAAACCAGAGTCAATGACACTAGATGCAATATGGACTGGAGTTATGGAGGGTGTCTGTAATTTCTGACACTTGTGTGGTTGCAGGCATGTACATGCAAATTAGGCAATCGTAACTAGGAATGTGTGAACCACGATATGGTATTTTGAGTTAATACATGTACAGAAGTATTTGTTTCAAGTGTGATATGGCATAATTCATTGGGTTTAAATCACCAAGTTTTTTTAGGTTCCACCTCTTAGTGGGAAAACTCTGACCAAAAAGCTACTACCGTAAAACCTCACCTATAAGTCGATTTTTTTTTTTTTTTTTTTTTTTTGCTGTTTTATTTTTTGTATAAGTCGAATTTTTAGCTTCAAGTTGGGGGGTCGACTTATAGGTGAGGTTTTGAAAAATCTGATAGAATTGAAGTCTTCCAAATAGAATTTTTGGGTCTAAATTTTCCAAAGGACAGACATCAAATCTTAGCATTTTAATCGTCTTTTTTATATTTCTAGATGATTTCAATGGATTATTTAATATTTCAAGCATATTCAGTATATTCCATACACGAAAAAGAGGTCAAAAACTCATTGGAAAAGTTGGAAAATGGTTGTGGGATGAGGGTCTGTGCCCTCAAAAATTCTCAAGTTGGGGGGTCGACTTATAGGTGAGGTTTTACTTTTTTGTTGTTATTTTTTCATATAAGTCGAATTTCTGGCTCTAAGTTGGGGGGGGGGGGTCGACTTATAGGTAAGGTCGACTCATAGGTGAGGTTTTACGATACTTATAATACCAATTTAAACATATCATTTCCCCAGTCTATACTCACACCAAGATGTTATCTGCTATTAACAATTGCAGCATAGGAAGCATTATCTTAGGTCTGCTACCTTCCTGCTAGTCAGAATGTGGGAAATGTTCATATTTTGGTTCTCATGTGGAAATCCCAGTAAAAAAAGTAGGCATTCATTCAAAGTAGGGAAGTGTCATCAATGGACATTAATCGACATGGAGTGAGTGAAAAATGATGTCTCTTTTAGCAGATCGTTCATTCAGTGTGTAGCGGCATAATATGGCTTCACTGTGAATCAATGCCCATTGTGAATGTGGCTTCAATATGAGAAGAACTGTGACTGGTGCTCCCCTCTAGTGTTAACACCCAGAACCACGACAGTAACAGACCATCCTATTGGAATTCCAATCCAGAACCATTTTTTCTCCCATTACCTCTTTAACGTGCCATGGTTAAAATTAAAAGCATGACACATAAAAATCAACCTGAATGAAACAGCCAGCCATTTCAATCAACCTGAATGAAACAGCCAGCCATTTCAGTAACACCTGTCCTTTTTTCATACATGGTATTGACAGTATTGGTGACATTAGGCTCCCACTTTTTATCACAAATTGAAGTGAAGGACCACATAAGAACAGGTTGCTGTCCCTAATGGTTTCATTCCTGTCAGGCCGAGGGCAATACACACGGATATTGGCATTTTGTTAATAACACCCGCCAAATTACCGGGAATTCCATCTTGTTTTTATCATCATATTTTCTTTCTTAATGGCCAGGGCTAATTAATGGTCACTTGAAACTATGGTTTTACAATAACCCTTAGAAAAGTGCAAATATGATTACTAGTCAAACATATCGGCATATATAATATAAATCAATAACGCACAGGGACATATGGTATGTTTCTAGGAAAGGACGACTCTGACAATTACTGGTCCTCTAAATGGCTTCTCTCCAAGGATAGATCTCTTTTAATTACATGCTAAACCTACAAGACCTTTGACTACAAGACAGCATAATCCCGATGTTCAATTTGCCTTCATGATGCAGCACAGAACAGTGCTAGCCAGCAATTTGTCAGAACTACATAGATAAACCCGTTGAACTGACTGGAAGGCATGAACCCTGAAGGGTTGACAAAGTCATCCATGGCGAGCTACTCGTCTGAGCTGCATTAATATACCGCAATAACAACTCAGAAATAGGCATAGTGCAGTATATAGCATTTTGGTCCCCTCCCCTAAAAGGATTGTTGTCAAATATCACAAAGCCTACTCACTCTACCGCTTATCCAACTGTACATGAGGCGTCCATCACTTACCTGTAACAAAAAGAAGAGGAACATGTAAAGTTATATCAAACATTCCTGTAAATTTATATGAATGGTGAATATCTGGAGCCAAAGGCAATGGCAAAGCTCCTCAGCTTCTGGCCTCTCAATCCAGATGGCGCCATTGCGTGGGACGACTGAAAACATCACGATGACTATAAATGTATTTGCTGTGTGTTTGAAGGGGGCGTACCCCATTTCATGGGAGGAGTGCCCCCTACCTATATGAAATGTCAACATAAACTTTCACACACACACATACACCCCAAAAACAAAATGAAGGGACAAAAACTCTTTGCTTCTGCTGATCATGCATTTGGGATCTAAGAATACATACATGTAGATAGATTTGTTCATCGGTAGAAATATCCACAAGAAATAAATCACATTATCCAGTTACAAACACATCTACCATCACGATTAATTGGATACTCAACGATCCACACATATTTCCATCACATAATTCAAGTCAAGATTTAATGGACATTAATCCTTCATAAAATAGTATACACCCTAATGAATAGACACATATCGTGAGTAAACTATCTCATTCTATCATATTCCCAAAGACTTAAAGATTGAGGAATGAGCCTACCGGTATTTATAGACATTACATCGTTGCAGGCTATTACGGCGCCCAATGCAAATATCACTGTCATTATTAGGCATGTGTTTTGATACTGAATAAAATGCCATGGCTATATGATGCTACTGCAGCATCCAAATTAAAAGAGGTGCCGATTGTAGCCTTTGTAGTTCTATCAACCTGTCCCTACACTGACATCAAGATCTACAAGAACCTTCACTAAGAAGCCACACAAATAGGATCCTTTCTGGGACGTTTAATGGATCATCCTTTATGCCTGGTTATTACCATTTGGTGAAATCTATTTTTCAATAGGACAGGAAGAGTAATAGAACAGTGGGGTCCTACTACACTGTGTATTCTCAGTTTGGGTCAATATTAGCATATGTGACCCATTCTAACAAAGTGGTACTGAAGTCACACATTTAGAAGCCTAGATATAGGCTTCTCAAGTGGTATAGTGTCAAAAATATCGGATTTTTAAAAATTGATATTTTAGCATTTTCTAACCTATGGGTAGATATCTTTCAGAATCCTTGCTTACTAAACTGAATTTAAGCCCCAAATGTATAAAAGACATAGCTATAGTTTTCTTGGTCAAATAGAATTACATAGGAACTATAGAGGATTCCTAAATTATTATGTGTTTAATATGTCATTTATCTCAGTTTAATCAATTTTTGGTAAATCGGACTAAATTTACTGACAGAAGATCTGTAGAGGACCACCTGGTTCAAATATGCAAGTGATATATACCAAATGAAAGCTCTTGATGAGCTGTTAATGAATATGCCAATAACTAAACATTTAGTAAGTGCGCCTTCCGTACCATTTTGTAAGGATGGGTCACTTATGGAACTGTGCAAATGATATCCAAAATCATATTTACACTAGTTATGCTCCTACGTCTTTATATTTTATTCGGGTAGTACCCATCGATTGATCCATACTGGCATGACAAGGATACAGCCTTTATCACCTAACATAAAGTCAACGTAATGATGTTATGAACATTGTTGCTTTTCTACCACAATTCTAAAAGGGTCTGAATAGAGGTGAATACCTGGATACTGATTTAGGTTCTATATATGAATATAGCTGGTGATAGGTAATCAGTGACGTATAAATAATGTATAGAATCGTAGTCTAACCATTATCATACATTAGATAATATTATATCACTATTAGCACTAGTCATATAGGTAGGCTGGTGGATACCAATACAGATGTCCCTATCTCTACTCTCGAGGATACCTTCCGGCCTATAGCTAAGTCTTAGTGCAATGGGTCAGGTAGTGCGTCAGTGAAAAGTCTCGTTTGTTCAAATATGTGATAGCGTCTATACCGCGCAAATACCGTCTGAAGCGATGACATGTCTTACATTATTGTTGTTGAATGATAAACATCAAATGTAAGGCATGAACGAACGCGTTCATGATATCTTGACCGTGGATAAATTTCCTGATTTTAACCCTACATAAACCTTTAGATATAGGAAAGTACATTATACATTACAATGTTCCAAGTTACATCACTGCAACATACCCAATACCCGATGCACTCCCGAAGGGTGGATATGATGAGAAAGGATCATAACTCATGTGGCATTAATGCACTATGTGGCACGTAAAGGGTTAACCTTTCAGATTAGCAATTACATGGGAACAATTCAAAGGCATTGATTCAGTTTATGCCTCAGCTTACAAATAGTTACATTGATACTTCAGGTAAAACTACACAGGATAAGGTACTAATATAGAAAACAAGGAGTCTTAACACGCTAAAATCAAACCATATGGGAGCCCATTGTTGCAATACACATCCACTCCATAGCTTTTTATTACAACACTTAAAACAATCACAGAAAGGAAGCACATTCCAATCTAGCCTGAGGGAATGATAAATATGTGTTACGAGGAGGCAGGTCCCCCGTGCATTAACCAACTAAGGGCAGCAAAGTACTTTAATACACTATGCCAATGAGTTTGCATAATGCATGGATGCAGCACTGGTGAGTTACTCACTAGGACTGCATTCATGCATCATGCCGATCCCACATGATTTATACAGTCCCTAAGGGTCAGCATGATGCACTAATGCAGAGTTGGTGAGCAGAATCACCAGCACTGCACTGGTTCATCTTCACAATCTATAAACATGAACATTAACACATAATGCTGCCCCAGATGGTTAATACACTACTAGAATATTTAAAAGTGGTCCCTTTGTGAAAACTCTGTGATCAATTTTGTCAAAGGGAGTACTGGTGATATTCTGCAGGCAGGGTGGAGAGCAGGGGGGTTATTACTCTCATGTTTTACCCACAGGGGAGATGGATTCTTTCTAATTTACAGCCTGGGCAATTAAAGATTCTGTTTGGTATTCATTTATTACGATCATGAATTTGTCTGAATGCAGAATGCTAGAGCGGTTCATGTATGGACAATATAAGATAATTATCATTGAACAAATTTGATTACTCTTGATTTTGATTTCCCTATCGGATTTCATTTATCTTCTTTTCACATGTTGTTGATTCTCGACAATTTATAATATTTTTCCCCATTTCGTTAATTCAATTTAATTGACTTAGAGAAAGAAGTAAGAACAAAACATTAAAACACCCATCTGAAAATAAAACAAAACACATTCACTGTGACAAGACACACCATATTAATTACATCATTTTTATCCTGCAATTCCAAGGGCCCATAAAATCTCAGAGTGAGATAGAATAGTTATCCCAAACACTGCAAGAACGGTGTTGTCTAACACCAAACAAACATTGTGGCTTCAAAGCCATCATATTGTCAGTATAAACATAATTCCCCCGATTTCTGTTCAGGAAATTACAACTCTGCATGGCTGACACCTCCCTTAAGATGTGACAAGTCTTAAGGATGCAACTTATAATGGTCGGATACAGTGGCCTAGCTAAGGATGTCTGAATTGTTCAAGACCTCTTCTAAGACAAAGACGAATCTTCAGGGGATTAGATTGATACTGGGATTGATGTCTACTTTCAGTCTACATCTTTCTTATCTAATCACTTTGCCATCCTTAATTACCTCACATATTTGTCTGAGAAATGATTTTACTCTAGTTACTCCAGTCCAATTCTGGCCTCTCTATAGGAAGAAAGAGGCGAGCAAAATACATTCTCTCTGTCAGCAACTTGTCAATATCGTTGCTGTTGATTATTATTACCTTAATTTCCTCTCTCCCACATTGAGACCGTTTTGGGTGTAAAGATAATGGAGACTCTTCAGATGCAAACAGTCAAAATGAGGAAATGCCAGTTATGATGTTTCATGGTAGCTAGTTAGTGATGCTATTATTTGAATCCTTGTTACATTATAAAACCGACAGGAAACAACAGGGGTCTTTCTGTCCGCCAGCTACAAAAAGAAAACGTTGTCCCAAAGGCCTTTATCTTATCATGACATCTTCAAGCAAAGTTGGTCGAATTGATTTTCCTAGTGTAGTGGATGAGAGTGTTCCTATTACATGTACAATGTTTATGTGAGTGAGGCTCAATGTCACATATTGCGTGCCTGTGGTTCACCACCATTGACCGGCGCGCCCACAAGTGACCAGCACACGCACCACAAAATGAACAGTGGGTCAGTCACATGATTCGAACACTGTCATTTTGTGTGCCTGTCGTGTTCATGGCACACTGACTAATATTTACAAGGCATGTGAGGCAAGAAAGGTAGGACACTGTCTTGGGGAGAGATGGCAGTCATGAAGATACACAGATGCAATACTAGTATAGTCATGATGCACAAGTCTAGTATAGTCATGATGCACGAGTCTAGTATAGTCATGATGCACAAGTCTAGTATAGTCATGATGCACAAGTCTAGTATAGTCATGATGCACGAGTCTAGTATAGTCATGATGCACGAGTCTAGTATAGTCATGATGCACAAGTCTAGTATAGTCATGATGCACAAGTCTAGTATAGTCATGATGCACGAGTCTAGTATAGTCATGATGCACAAGTCTAGTATAGTCATGATGCACAAGTCTAGTATAGTCATGATGCACAAGTCTAGTATAGTCATGATGCACAAGTCTAGTATAGTCATGATGCACAAGTCTAGTATAGTCATGATGCACAAGTCTAGTATAGTCATGATGCACAAGTCTAGTATAGTCATGATGCACGAGTCTAGTATAGTCATGATGCACGAGTCTAGTATAGTCATGATGCACGAGTCTAGTATAGTCATGATGCACAAGTCTAGTATAGTCATGATGCACAAGTCTAGTATAGTCATGATGCACAAGTCTAGTATAGTCATGATGCACAAGTCTAGTATAGTCATGATGCACAAGTCTAGTATAGTCATGATGCACAAGTCTAGTATAGTCATGATGCACAAGTCTAGTATAGTCATGATGCACGAGTCTAGTATAGTCATGATGCACAAGTCTAGTATAGTCATGATGCACAAGTCTAGTATAGTCATGATGCACAAGTCTAGTATAGTCATGATGCACACATGCAGTATCCTCATGATGCGCGAAGGCAGTATCAGTGAGTAACTTGCTGGTACTTAATTGGTGCATCAAACTGATCCCTCAGGTGTATCAAAATTTTGAAGACATGATTACTTTGGCAGCATTCTAATGGAATTGATTTACTACCATATAGGTAAGGTATATACTTAAGGTATAACATTGAGCATGTTAAACAAAAGGTGGACGTTGAATTGACATTTGTTTTGTTTGTATTTTTTTTGTGTGTAATAATTTTACAGGGTCGACTAGTTTATACTTTCTTACTTTCCCTTGTATTATACCCGTGTGGTGTCGTCCTACACACTCAGCCTTACATAGCACAGCACCATTCTGCTCATGTGCCTTGTCTTTGCAGTCCAGTTTTGGTATGCCGAGAACATGAGGCAGGTAAACTGGGGCTGTAGTCCTACACCACGCCCACTACACAATCACACGGTCAGACAAACCACAGTCTAACTGTACCTATCAGCCTCACAGAATACACCTACACCTGTGCAGGGGCGTAGGAAAAGGGGGGGGGCAGGGGGGCCTGGGCCCCCCCCCCAATCCCAGAGGAGGTGGGGCCTGAATATGTCTGCCCCCCCCCCCAATATTTGTCAAGACCCATGATAAAATGCAAAGATTTCCCCTAAATTTGTCACAAATGTGGTAGCACAATGGAAAAAGGGGGCCTGGGCTTAAAATCACAGGCAAAAGTCATAAAAGATATTTTAATACATATATCTTATGTACCCATGAATAAGTGTCAGCCCACTCTATCCGATGAATTACGATCAGTGCTACAGGGCCCCCCTGGGCCCCCCCAATCAAGGTTTGGTTACTACGCCTCTGCTGTGAGGGATTGTCTTCCCTTCAATTTCCCAGCGCAAGATCAGTATAATTATGCATTGTTATTTCCATACTCTCACTGGAATTACCAGTAGTTTTGAGTGTCAATTTCACATCTTCATTTACATTTATACACATTTATGTGCCACTGACGATGCACATTTTGCTGTGGAGTGGCATTGCAGTGGCACAGTGGCATTGTAGCGGCCCAGTGATGTGATTTTGAAAGGGAAGGGGCCCTTTATTTAGCCTTTTTTCTTTACCTATAATAAATTGAGTCTTAAAAGAAGAAAATAAACGTTTGCCTACTGGCAAAAAGTAGGGGGCGAGCGCCCCGTCTAACTATGCCACTTATTATTGTGTCCATTACACAAAAATGTCTGTTGCACTCTTCATTTACACAATCTTCGGATGGATATCACGCATCAGTATCTCTTGCACACTATGGAGAAGTGAGCATGTAAAGTGTGAGTGTGTGAGTGTATGAAGAGGGGGGGGGGATCAACATCATGTTACTTGATCAGCAGCCAATAATACAATTAACCATTATTTCCTCACTCACAAAATGTGCGTGTTTTATTCTCCTGTGCATGTTAGCCTCTCCAATACGGCCCAATAACCACCAACAAATACAGTGTAGACAGCACGATAGGTGCTGCTCGTTTTACACCATGTTTGGAGTACTCGGGTTACCTGTTTAAACACCTGGGGACGGGATTGAGCCATAGTGCTAGTTCTGTAAATGGTCACCAGGTGATGGCCGCCATCTTGTCACCATATTAGAGACACTAATTGAGCATCTTATTCCCAGGACCTCATCCCTTTGTAAGCTAAAATGGGGTGCAAATTCTGGCACTTGTGAGGAAGTTTTATTGTTGTTAAGATCAGTTGCCTTTCTCTGTCGCTATATTTTATGCAGGGGTGGGGGCAAGATAGGATTGTAGCATTTCTGTTACATGCCCTTCCCACGTACCACCTGCTACTTTACGAGCAGAATTCACAAAGCACTGTTGGCCACCAGAGGACGTTCCAATCTGGGTAACGTGCCCACTTCAATTGGATCTGCTGTTATAGCAGGTGTAGACAGGCAACTGGCTGCTTCATCAGGTTACAACTGGTCAGAGATTACAGGCTCAGAGAGAGTAGGAAAGAACACGAAAGGTGATATACAGGTTTTGATACTTCTATACTGGCTGACAGGAGGGTATTATGCTGCATAATACACTGTAAAGCAGTTACAGTTTAGATTTCTTAGCTAATGTTTCAATGACTCGCCACTCATTGGTATAACTCGCCAACAGCTGAACTGACTCCCAAAGAAAATGACCTAAAAGGATACACCTTTTTCTGCCTTGTTTTGCTAGGTAAGGCCACACCAAAAAAAAATAAGTTGGTCTACAGATTTTGGTTTTGAACAAATGGTACGAGCGAGCGAAATTCTTTCTTTTTTTTTTAAAGAATTTTTTGGCGTCCAATAGATTCCTTGCTGGAAAAGTGAGGCTAGCGAACAAATTTTATTTAAAAAAAAAAATTGCCAAACATCACAAAGAGAAAACTTGTAGAAAGTGAAGCGAGCCCATGGGACAACCTGCTACCTCGGAATACTATCTGATGAAAGTGCACATACTGACTGAAAGGCACATACTTATGGACAAAAAGGATTGCAAATATACCTCAACCAAATGTAATATATCCTGTCAAAAGGGTATATTGCATTGGCAATGACCACAGCACTGGCTGGAGGTATGATATAGGCACGGGATCACCACGTGTTGTGTGCATTAGCATCACCAGCCGGCCATCAGTGCCGCCTTTACAACACCAATCAATACAGATCGATACTGATCAATAGGACTGCACACAAAGGAGGTTCAACACTGCCTTTCTTCACTTCCCTGCCCCTAACCTTAACAACCAATATGGCAGCCGTTACCAGGGACACTGCCACCAGGCGTCAGGGTGTAGTGGTTCAGGAGGGATTAACTTGTCTTTGAGTTTGGATCCTTGTGTAACAACTCCTCCCCTAACTCCTCTCCTCTGTATCCTTCCCCCGGGATCTCTCCTCTGCCTCTTACTTTAGCTGATGTTGCTTCAGACGCTTCTATGGTAATCAGTGATTCCCATCAAAGTTATGAAGTGATTAACTCATGTTTTGCTCTTGCCAATCAATCACTTGTATTCTACCCTTCACAATATTCTGCTTTTGTCAGTCAGTCACTTATATTTTGAACACTCTTGTCATTCGGTCACTCATATTTTGAACACTCTTGTCAATCAGTCACTCCTATTCTGCTCTTGTCAATCGGTCACTCCTATTCTGCTCTTGTCAATCAGTCACTCCTATTCTGCTCTTGTCAATCGGTCACTCCTATTCTGCTCTTGTCAATCGGTCACTCCTATTCTGCTCTTGTCAATTGGTCACTCCTATTCTGCTCTTGTCAATCAGTCACTCCTATTCTGCTCTTGTCAATCGGTCACTCCTATTCTGCTCTAGTCAATCGGTCACTCCTATTCTGCTCTTGTCAATCAGTCACTCCTATTCTGCTCTATCCAATCAGTCGCTTCTATTCTACTATTGTCAGTCACTTGTATTCTGCTCTTGTCAACCAGTCAATCCTATTCTGCAGTTGTCAATCAGTTACTAATATTCTGCTCTTGTCAATCAGTCAATCCTATTCTGCTCTTGTCAGTCACTTGTATTCTGCTCTTGTCAATCAGTCAGTTATATTCAGAGAACATTTATCAGTCATTCATATTCTGCGCTTGTCAATAAATCGCCCATTTTCTGAGCACTCATGTCAACCAGTCACTCCTATTATGTTCTTGTCAATCAGGGCTACCAACTATTGCGATTCATATACTTGTATTCATTGTGTCCCTACACCAACGAATCCATCCATGGATCACTTTTGTTTATATTTACTAAGTAACACCATATGTTATTGCTGTATTGCTGAGATCTTTTTTTTCTGTACCTTCCAACACTAACTTAACACAACTCTATATATTACACACATCTGTGGTTACTGCTTGATATTCTTTCCATTATTCATAAGTGTATCCTAACACGGCATGTTTCCATACTTCTTGCCAGGGCAGGTGGCCTATACATTAAGTAAACCATACAGCTTTCTCTTTTACAACGTACTAACTAATGGTGCATAGTTAGACCTAAAGGCAGATTTCCTGACTTGGTATATACCGTGCTTTCTGCACATTACCCATCTACATCAGTCGCCCCCATCTCCTCCTCCTCTACCACTCTCTGAGGCCTTTACGCCATTATCTCCTCCATGCACCTTTACCCTTACACTGAAGGCCAATGGGTGTTCCGTCCCTCCACTATACCGTATAGTAATACCCATAGGCCTTCAGTGTACTTTACCCTTTAACCCATAATATATGGCACTTCAAATCTGCATTCAGTGCCTGTGGGCTTCTCTGAACAATGTCCGAATCTCATCTGTTCTGTTCCCCCCCCCCTGTCTGCTTTGTGCACATATAGACAGGAACAGGCATACACATTCATCCATTGATATTCATTTTAGTTTCCATGTCCTAAACATTGCCTTAGCTGTCAATGTGGCGTTAAAACAAAGCCCTGGTTAGTTAATCACCAGGGAATTATTGCGACCAAAGCCCCATCTGACCCTTAAATGGTTAATGGAGGATCTCTCGTTCACCCCTCATTACCCCCGCATGTACCACCGGGCGAAGAGCGGAAACACTCAAATATTAATTCTACTAGAAGCATGAGTCGCAATATGGACCTTTTTATTATTCACTAGTTTTGCACTCTCTTTCCGCACACAGAGAGGAAGTTCGATTTCCCTTCCTCCTTTTTGTGGTCGTTTTATGCCATCAAGGAAAGCAATGAGCTTTGCTAGTGCGATCGGATGGTGAAAGATTGATCAATTAGAAGCTGTATATAGCCGCAGGTTGGTGCACATATAAAGCTTTAACCCCATCTTTTCCCCTTTTAAGTGGTCAGATCAAGGTGGCACTGACTTAAAATGATGAGAATGTTCTCACGTGCAGCAACACGTCTTGGGTCTATGACTCTGCCAACATGGAATGAACCGTTTCTTATTGTTTCTTACTTATATTAAGCAGTAGTGTCAGTGTTGCCATTATTTTTTTAACAAACACAGGCTACCGTGAACGGTGTCCTAGGATCTATCATCCACATGCATTTTTTTCCATGTAGGCCATAGTAACATTCTTTTACTATATATCACATAGCAAATGTAAAAATTCACTATGAAATATGCGTCATGCTTTTATGGCCATATCGATTAGAGAATGTGGCATAGTTCATAAGGTGATCATAATGCCTACATAGTAATGTTTATGTGTACATACTACATGTATGATAAGCCCAGTGGGTAACATATCAGGTCAGCTTTGCCAGCCAGCAGATAAATCATTAAGCTTTGTTTTTTTTTTGGAGGTGACGCCAGAGACCTTATATATCACTAACGTTACAGGGTCTCTGGTGACGCCATGTCGAAGTACGACTTTCTCCTTGTACATAGAGAAAGACAAACTTGAAAGGACTCTCTAGTATTTTTACCTTTTTTTCAAAAACAAAGATTGATTGATTGATTGAGTTGTGTTTTACAGCACTTTAGCGGCACTAAGTGGCTATCCCGTGCTTCACAGGTTGATAATTTAACAGAGGAATGTCTCAGTGCCCGCGCATATGTGCACCACACACATCCTGAGGGGATAGGAAAGAGGAGATATAGACCCTTTTAAGTGGGCTAGGGAAGCCCGTCAAAAACAAAGAGAAACTGGAGAAAAACATTAATGAGATTTCCCACAAAAGGTCACTTAACAGCTCAAGTCACTTTACCATTACAAGTTACTGGTTTGTTTCACCATTGCCCCTAATAGAGTGAGAGTATTAACAGGTTGGTGAGTGGAGGAGTTGGACTTAGGTAAATGCCACTGACACTTGTCTCCCTTATACTCTAACACAGTGGTAATATGCCGCGCCAAATGTCACTCCCCATGGGAAATCGGCGATGAACAACACACAGGGGGCTACCCATACAGCACAGGGCCACACAACATGTATCAAGTCACTGGCCGTCCTGCTCCACCACCTCATATCAAAAACACAGTCAGTCTGCTAAGTAATAGATAACAGAGTGGGAGGTGGAGGGGGTGATATACTGCCTGTCACTATATGTTTGCTTTCATGTCAAACCTTTACTGGCTGCATAATAGCTGAAAGTGTTAAGCATGTTTGCGGCGAGTGGATCTCAAACTCGCTGATGCTCCAGCGAGTAACTCACCAACTCAGTGTAAGAAACTTTCTGACACAGTATCGCTGTATTTTACTGACTCTGCAGTAGTGTATTCATCAACACGTTAGACTCAGCATGATGTAGGAATGCCACATTGGCGAGTTACTCGCTTCTGCTAACTTTGGCTGATCCTATAAAGTCCAACAGGATTCCATCCTTGTGTATTATCCCGCCTTATACGCAGGGTACACCGGTGGGGTTTACAGTATGTTGCTCATAAAAGATTAATACTACTCAGTCTCATTTTACGGTCAGCAAAAGGCAGATAAAAAGTATGTATTCAGTCCATGGAACTTGATAATCCTATCTGAACAATCCAGTATACACTTCAACACATGTATATAGTTTAGTGATATCTGTTATCAGCAAAACTGACATGGCTATATACAACATGGGTTGGAGGAGCCACAAACATTATTGGCAAAATGGTTGTAAATTTATAGGGAGCCTAAGTCTTGCGATAAACCATGTCGTGATTTGGAACTAAAATGACCAATATTTGAATTGACCTAGAGGCCCACCATATATGAAATTTTAAGGCTCAACTCTCATTCTTAAAAAAGTTATGCTAGGCCTAAAAAATTCTCCTATCCTTCAAGCCTGCGGGCAATAATATGCTAGGCCTTGGACCTGCGGTCACATGACGTGACTTAGTCTCCCCATACAGCCAGCAATTTGTGAGCTAATTGTTCACTTACAAATCAATTATTTTGAACCTTTGTATTCGGTTTCCAATTTACCTTGGCAAGGTGAATATGATATACCGGTACTATACTGGCCATACGTCCTTTCAGAGAGTTATGACAACCCTGTCAAAACTCACTGTCACATTTTTTTGTTCTGTTTTATGAAGCTTTGGTCTCAAATTTACCTTGGTAAGGTGTACATGATATACTATACTGGCCATATGTCCTTTAATGTTGTCATGACAACCCTATTAGAACTCACTGTGTCATAATTTTTATTTTTCTCTTTTTCTCTCTCTCTTTCAGTCAGTTGATCATAAAGAGTAGTTTGAAGAGAATTGAAACACAACTACCAAGTAATATTACATTATTTCCCCATCAACTACTTACCCATTAAGTCAATATGCATACATTTTGTGCTATTGTTAGACTCTAATGACTTGTTCGTGCATCGCTGTGCATACTTGGACCATGTCTAAACATTAAACACTGTTACAATCTATGGATACACACGCCTGTTTTATTTTCTGCCACTGACATGCACATAGATGTTTATACTACATTGTGATCACAATATGGCTACTCTCAAAAATATTGATACATGTAGCTGGTACTGTACTAGTTTTCCATAAATGGAACACCAGCCCTCATGGCCATGGAGAGAACTAGAATAGCTTCATTTTTTTCCTTTTCCCAGGATTGAGGGAGAATTATGGCATACAACATTGTTTCTTCTACGACGGAGGGTAGGACCAAAGGAGAAATAGTAGAGTAGAAGGGACTAGTTTAAGCCGAGTGGCTACACTACTTTAGGTAGATGAGCCCCTTTCCACTTTCATATCCAACCTGTCTTCCCTCCCCTGACCCCCAACCCATGTCCTCATATACACACATCTCTAGGGACAGTGCCCACTCACCCAAGTCAGCTGGTACCGGGTAATGGAATGGGGGTTAATGCCACATGAGGTGCCGTTTTTCAATGTTTTGAAGAAAACACACATGATTTGTTACAGAAATTCCTCTATAAAAACAGGATTGGATTTAAAACAGCATCCTTATACAGACTGGGCAGCTCTTTGAAAAAATGGTTCTAGATGATGGTAGGTGTGGCCTGAGAAGACTGACCTTGGCTCTTAAGCTACAAATACCGGTACAAAGAGAAAACAAGCCTCTGGCTACTACTGTTAAAAAAATAATAGGCATTTGATCTTTTAATCACAAGCTAAAAAGACTTTTATCATCATTGCCATTCCTAAATTAGAATTTCAGACAAATATAGTACTGACGTAGAAAGTGTCATTGCCAGAATGCACCTTCATAAAACGTAAACACACACAATACCCAGTGCAGAGAGAGAGAGTGAAAAGTTTGGGGAGGGGGGGGGGGGTACAGAGGGTAGGGGTGCTACTGTGTCAGGCATATATGTGTGTTTTTAGACAATAAATCCCCTCCCCATACAAACACACCCATCCACTCCTGGGCAAGTCCATCGTGTCTGTAGTTGTGGACCATCAAAGATACAGCTCGTGTCCACACACACACGGGAAATTCTAGAATGGAATGTCAGGGAAACTGTTATATTTGTTATCAAAAGTAGGTCTTCATGCAATTGGTATATTGATTGATTTGAATATCTACATGGAAAATAAAGTATACATTCCATCATTCCTATTATGGACATAATTTTACACTTTTTTCTTTTTCTTTTTTATAACAAAATTTCAGACATGTATTTAGAGTGTAAGGTCACAGTACGGTCTACACGATGCCATCATAAGCTGTCAGTGCAATTCTGGTACATGCAGTAAGTTACTGAATATTGACATAGACAACAAAACCAATATCTCTTGCACTGAGCTCTGTTTAGACCTAAAAAAAAAATCTAAAAAAAAAATTCCTTACCTACCTACCCTAATTTTTTTCGACCCTGTTACCTGAATACAACAATTCTTTTTAGGCCTTATGACATATAGCCTCAGGTGTGTGATCTACCCAGGCCTGACAGACATTTGTCTATTCTATTTTCCAGTAAGCTGGCCTGCACATCAAAGTATTAACTACTGATGCCTGAACAGGAGCCATCGACTTCTTTCATGAAGGCTAGGACTTCAAAGTCCAACCTACAGGTCTGAGCGTCCAGTGCTACTCTTGATACCACACCTAGTGACCCAGATGAGGTACCACTATACTATACAGTGCTGGTATATGACTGTTTGGATATACTCAACAGTGTCATAAACTTTGCATATTAAAGGTTGAAAAGCAGCTATCATAAAATCTTCCGTATAAGCCATCACTTACATGTCTATAGCCAGGCTGAATTATGTGGGTCTGCTGGAAACAATTTGATTAAAACATCATGACATGTATTGAGGTCACATAAAACATAGAATGGAATCCAGATTACTTGGGGGTCTTGCATTAAGATCTATTCTACAAACAGGGAACTATAATATGAGATAAAATGGCACTCATTTTAGGGTACTGGAAGCTTGTGACCGCATCTATGGATGACCGAATCTATGAGATGAATGACCGCATCTATGAGGAGGGTTGAGGGGGAAAACCGCTACTGGGGCTTCATTCCCCTTCTCTTTTCGAAGGATAGCAAGTGTTCTTTTATTTGCATGGTCCCATAGGCAGAGCCAGACAAACCACGGCCTTTGATCACTCAGTCGTGGTTCACTGAGGGGGACTCCCAATGCAAAAGACAAGCATGTAGACCCCGGCCCGCACATATGGACACCAGCTGCCCACGTGCTCACCCCAAGCCACAAGTTTGTCGCCTTTTACGAATCTGGTATGCCCACTGGTAGAATGGAAGGAGAATTCCTCCTTAGTGGACTCCCAATGAAGTTATTCTGCTCCCCCATGCCCTCACATGAAGATCCCCACTTGTACAGGATGCATCTATCTAGACAAGATAATCTGATATGGTGTTATCGCCTAAAGATCTCATTCTTGCATTATAGTGTATAGTAGATTAAAGTGTATACTAGAATGGAGAATAATGCAGAGTTTTAATCAGGATATTGAATGCATCCCGGGATGTATCCCTCCAAGTTTACTATATTTACACAAAAAGAATACAAATGATAATTGAAAATCCCTATACCAGTGTTGGTGAGAACTCAATGCACAAAATATGTGAATACTATGCAGTATGCACAGTGTCAGTCTTATTGCAAATACTTGCTAAGTTCATACCCTTAGTCAGTATGTAAATATATGTTTAGGTGATCCTCTATGCCTTAAAGGTCAACTAACTAAATATAACTCACAGCCAAATCTACCATGTGTACAATAGGGGCTTGTCTATAGCGGTAAATTCTGTCTTCATACCCAAAAGACGTGTTCTGATTCATTCTTCCCATCGTATCATGCCTAACTCAATCATTATCACACTGAGATAAATATTGCTATTTTTTCTATTCTTCAATATTTATTTATTGATGAAATACCAATTGTATATACATGTATAACAAATTTCGGAGCCTCTACTTTTATCCCATATCTCTAAGGCACCCCAACCAATATTGAACGAGGGGTAGGATAACCTTGATTCTGTAATCTGATAAAGCCAACAAGTTGATTTGTAGGGCAGACTCTTGCGTGCAGATATTGACATACTGGTTATGGGAGGTGAAGGTAGGTCACAAATCAGTGAACAGTTGTGATTTCCTGCATGCACCACCTTTCACCAGCCATCCAGACCAGACATGCCTCCTCCTGTACGTGTGTATACAACCATACACACCAAGAGAGGCATTCTACTCCAGGCCATGATAAGGCCACACAAAATAATGGCACATCTAGGAAGCTACAAATATATACATGTATTATTTTCTTATCCTCAAATAAATGCAGCCCTGTTAAGTATACTCAGTAAGGCTGCATCCACTCTGCATCAAAGATACCTTTTTGGAGCGTAACAAGCCACTAGAATAGATTCATTTGGTAATGCATCTTTAGTGAGTTTCATACAAGGACCATTGACAAATAGACATAATGCTTTAATACACCTAGTGGCAGTTACCCGGTAATAGGATACACCCACAACATTCCTTTCTTCCCAGATTCAGATTTGTATACATTTTTATTGTCTAGGGTCAGTTACAGAAAGTGGGTCAGTATTTCACTGCTCTCCCGACATGTAGACCCTAGAGGGGAAGGTGTATTAGGTCAGTGGTAACCGAATACAATAGCCATCAATTCCAGGACAAGATTTTCTTAGCCAGGAAACAAGGTTATTGCCTTTGGCCTAGGTCAAGTTGGCTCTACCACCATTGGCCGTCTGGCAGCAGTGTGTATCTGTACACACATGGGTAATGACCACTCAGCATGCTCCAGCCTTGTCTAGACTGCGGCCTCATGCTCCAGTCTTGTACTATGTACTTGTGTCATGTAACAGATGTATTAGTATACTATAGGGTGATATGTGTCAGGACTATTATCTTGGTATCTAGGGTTGTTGGATCGAGTCCAGCACGACTTGTGTATATATGGGTGGGAGATAAGTGTGCTGCTATGTATACACCGATACGCATATTATGCAGAAATGGAATATCGGTGACTTATTCTTATAGGCACATATTGAAGTAGTCTGCTATTACATGCATTTCGTTATTACCATTGTTCACATCATGCTATTACCAGCTGCAGACTGCCCCACGTATAAAGCAGACTGCCGTATAAGGGGAACCCAAGTTCAAGGAAAAGTTACACAGGTGAGGATGATTTTTGGACCTTTACTATAGTAAGACATCCCTACCTACAAGGTGCACCCTGAGTTCAGCTTTAATTGTTTCGATAAGGCGCAGCCATGGACCATCCTTATGTATACGGCACATGGCTATTGTATTATTGACCAATGGGAAGCATCCCTGGCATTTACTGCGGAGACGGGGGCTGAAGGTGTTAGTCATAGTGCAGTCGGGGTCTAATGGCGGCCTCCATAGCCTAATGTGCTAATGCCCTATACCTTACTATGGTATTGTGGAAAGATCAGTTATCTGAATACACATTTCATACACCATTATTGAATTGATCAATACTAACTGGTTTAGTCTCACAACATAATGCTACTTAATTCCAGCCATTACCACTTGTACCTTTTGTGGAGGCTGGATGAGGAGATCCTGGACGCTGGCCAGGTGCCTCTAACACTTCCAGTCTGGGTCACGTGTGAACGAGGTGAACATGGCGGCCATGAATGGAGGCGGCCATGTGAAAACCAGTCAATAATCACCAATGATGTAACCAGGTAACGAGGGGAGAGTGATGGGACAACCCAGCCAACTCTGAGTCCTAGAGAGCTGTAGAAAGTATACGGGCACATTGACTATTGCCAGGGACGATTCTTAATGGCCAATGCTATGGTCTTTAGCACCAACCCTAACGTCTGGCCATGGTGTCAGCATCCCAACACTGCTGGCCCCAACGATTTTTTTTTCGGACACCCTTATTAGACACACAGTTATCTCCATACATTCCAGTATTAAAATCAGGCAAAAAAAAGTTGGTTTCTGGTAACCCGACCCTAAACACAGCCGACCCTAAAAACCCTTTTTAACTATCAAACAAATTGATTTTTTTTCTCTTTTGCATTAAAGTACTGCTAGAGTTGTGGAGTTGTTTCAAATCGGTTCATCACTACATCAGTTGTAGATCTATCACAATCATCCAATTTTTGCATGTTCTTTTTTCTTTTCATTATTTGACATTTACATGGTTCTGAACTGAACCAGGTGGGGAACCATTATTACAAGCCCCATGTTTGAGTTTCTGGATGGTGATCAATTGTTTTTAGCTTCTTTTTTTTTTTCTTGCTTTCATATCTACCTGTACATTATGAGGAGTTTGGCAACCAGTTTTAGCAGGTAATCTCCATAACCCAAACACTATATACAATGTATGAACTAGGTACATACACAATGTAAAGGTGTGACCATGTGACTCCCCAGCTGGTGTGTGTGTGTGGGGGGGGGGGGGGGGTAACACATTGCTGCTACCAGCAGGTGAACAGGTACAGAGGAATTCTTATTCAATGCTACCAGAAACAATACCCATATCGCACCATCTTATTCCTTACAATCCATACAGCCTTCACTCACACTTTAGCTTTTCATGATCCGAGTTGAATACACACCGCATATTAAATTCTTTATCTCAATTATCAAGTTTCGTTTTGAGCTGAATAATTCAACGGTACATATTGTGGCTTTTGGGATAGAACAGAAGACGTATACCTGTTGTTTTTATGGGGTTACACGTCTAGCTTCAAGAACCCGGCTTATCCCCCCCCCCCCCTTATGAAGGGAGATAAAATATATCAGTACATCCATTCTAACCTGAATGAAATCATCAATCAGACTTTGAGGAGGTAGCTTATCTCCTTATACAGTCATAGGTGTCATCAATCATAACTGCTACTAAAATATGAATCTTACTTGTCCATGCATCACAATACATTGTATATTATAAGCGAACATGGTCTAGTTGCTTGTCTGAATGTCTATAAAGGGTCTATTTTATGTCAACAGCAGTCAGGAGTCCAAAGTCAGACATGTTTGAAGTATATATGCATATATCAAGGTTGTTTCATGTCAGATCTAAGACATACAATACATGTGTGTATAGACATCATAGACCTAATCTTTTGGTTGGGATATTTGCATATATGCAAACTACGGTAGGTCACTGTTTAATTTTTGATTTCCAACATCATCTAACTATTTCCCACTCACTGCCCAACAATACCCATTGCCCTTAACTCCTTAAAGGGCCACTAATGGAGGAGTCATCATGCCTATTAATCTGCATGATGCACTAATTAAGTGCTGATACCATCAGTATTTTTCTTCAGGCCCCCAATGCAGCTTATAGTTTCCTCTCTAGCTCAAGGTGCGGATTATACACTGGTGCGGCTTATACGCGCAAACCCCACCAAATTTACCCCCCCCCCATTCCATCCTCCTGTGGGTAGGTCTAGGACTAGGAGTGGCACCTGGCTGCAGGTATTTTAGGTAGGTGGTGTGGTGGGAGGGACTAATAATCAATACTGTGTGCTGATCAGTATAGTCAGTGACCTACTGCCTACCTGCCGCCTCCGGCTGCTGCTGCTGCAACACACCTGTGTCAGTCTCCTCACCAACCATCAAACCAAAATGTACTGCTGCTAATACAACTAACCTATTTCATATCAGTGAATTTTATAAATAGGAAAAGTCTTGCATGTGATTCATCATCTGGCAGTGAAAAACTCACGAGACAATAATCCTAATATTGACTGTCAGTTTCTCACCAGAAGGAGTTCATTAATATTTCCTGCTGGGTACTTTAATTGATAATTGGTGTATCATGCAGAAACTCATTGTGAATGGCACTCTGGAGATCACTAGATTCTTGTTTAAACACAAGTTTGTTTTCATCATAAACTCACTTTATAAGTAAGTCTGACATGATCACATCCACTTACTTTGCCAGAATCGTGGACATTTTGTTCTGAGGCAATGATTAATGACTTTGAAAGAAATGAATAATTTCTGACGTCGGGAATATCCAATCCAGGCAGCGGGCTGTGGTGTCATTGAGATAGCCCCTAGGATATTGACAGGCATAATTTTATTCTCATATATGGGTCAGGTCGCCAGAAAGCAGTAGATTTTGTGTTTTTGGGTCATTTTGGACTTTTATGGCTCTGGAGAAAGAAGTTGTAAACCAATCTTGTCCTTCTTAGACTCATCTGATAGAGAACACTTAGGGCTATCAGAAAAATGTAAATTTGTGGTCATCCATCAAAAACTTTAGGACTTATAGCCTGCCGAAGTGAAAAAGCGACCAAATTTGTTCTTTTTTATACTTATTGTATTCTTTACAAGTGTCCTGTATTGAATAAAAAACACTATAGAGTATCCCAAAGTTATTTTTTGTATTGTGTATGATCATAGGAATCATTTCCATGAGGTTTGGACACGTTACTAAGTGAGAATTTTTTATGATGTGTCTTTGAAAATGGAAATCTGTAATTTGTAATGACCAGTACCTAAACCTAAATCGGTTATAAAACATGGAGCAAATGAAGCTTCAAAATCTTTGTTATTACCCATATGAAAGGCCCGATCATCCCCTACTTTGGTGAAGAAATTGTGTGTCTAATAGCATTTGTCTCCATATGAGAGCAGCTTATGTGAAATAATTCAGATAAAAGTACTGGACGTTACGTAACGTCCGGTACTTTTATCATCATGTAGGAGGCAGTCTACTGTGCATGCATAACTCAAATTTTGTTCCATTCTGTAATTGAAGTCAATAATAGACATATTGGCCTTGTTATTTCATGTGTTTGTTATGCTTAAGGGGACATTATTATATTACTGAGAGCAACTTCAATCACCTCCATATTTCATTATTTTGGTACTGGATGTTACATGACACAAAACAAGCATTAAAAATGGAACCTGATGGCCTAGATCGGTATTTTTTTGGTCTTCTGAGCTCAGGAGATGTACCTTGACAATTTTGTTAAGGTTATATAAAGTAATTAGAAAATTAGTTTTTCACGGCCTTCAATGGCAAAATCTTACACTTTCTGACGACCTGACCCATATGTATAACTCATAAGTCTGATATTCAGATAACACAGTGGTGGGAAAGGAGATATGAAATTCATAGAAAAGATCTAAAACAAATAATACATTATTGGTCAAGACAGTGGTTGATACCAGTGTACATAAGTGGGAGGGGGAGGGGGTTTTATTATCTGTTGTGGGTGATATGAAGCATGACTACCAATGAGAACGAATTTAGACGAAGTTGTCTATTCATGCAAATACATTACTGATTGCAGGATTCTCTGGCCAGCAATTGTGAATTGTTGTCTAAAGTGGCAAATCCATTGCCATGAATTACCTTCGACTTGAACACGTATGTGTGTTCTCACTGAAACTAATCGAGCAGTGGATCTGCTGATGCGACAACATTCATGCAATGTTTGAGCAGCATACGACAAGATGCGCAAAATTCAAGATGTTTTGATTTTTGTGAGTGCTTTCTGATGTACTCCCCACAATTGCTATTCACAAGTAATTCGCGGCAGGGGATCGCCTAATTAGTTGGTGATCTAGAGTAGAAATAAAATATAAGCATGTTATAACATTGACAATAGCTGTCAAGGTCTAGACATCAGTCTGATCAGACTCAGGATGGGCCTCAAGTTTAGACTCGTCCCTAGATCTAAGTTAGCTTGTGTCAAGTGCCACTCCCACTTTCTCCTGTCAAGTGTCATAAGACATTGGGGAAGAAATGGGTCAACTATTATGTTGACATTGTCATAGACTATGATAGATTACTTTGCTCCAGCAACTAAAGTGTAAACACAAGCACCACCCTCACGATTCCACTCTAGATCTACTCCAGCCCCCTGTAACCTTAACTCAGCCTCCTCCAGGGCGGCCAGGTGGATGCGACTACATGAACGATGGTACCAGAACGATCGTACCATGTTTTTATTTTATGAACGATGGTACCATGAAGAAGGAATTAGTTTTTATCAAGTCAATGTGAGTCAGTGTCACTGCTGTGATGGATATGAATGGATATAATAAGTAGGCACTTACCTAATATTTCAAGACTTTATCCCATTAAACCTATCTAATGATCAATGGATGGATCTTGAGAAAAGAAGTGGATTTGCTTTTTAAATGAAGTCTCTATGTCAATTTTAAGTGGAATTACGACCGGTCAAAGGTACCAAATCAGACCCAGAATTCTGCCATAGTTAAGAGTTTAATTTGGATCTAATTTTGTGATCAAGCAAGATGAATCCAAGGTAGATTAGATCACTAAAATGATTATTTTGGGCAATTTTCTTTTCAGATAAGCAAGATATACCCTCAAGAATGTAAATAATGATACATTTTATCATAATCAAACAATGTAAAAGCAAATTTTTGATGTCATCTTTTCCCTTGAACTGTGCGCTCTGACAGAACCACGGCAGAATATCGTCTTTGACTCAGGACGTTTGAATGATCATAACTTCCATTTAAATTGACATAATAACTTCATCTAAAAAGCAAAACTACTTATTTTTTATCATAGCTATCAATTTCCCACCATATACAATACATACAATAAGGTCTTAATTGATAGGTAAGTGCCCAACATTAGGGAGGTTGGGATAAGTGTCAAGAGATAATCTCGCTCAAAAAGTTTGCAGGGTCTGTCAAACATACTGCAGCCCCTTAGAAAAAGAAAATGAAAACATTTTCTAGATCATTTTTAACCATAGAACAGGTGGGAACCATTTATTTTTAGGTGCTCAATGATCTTCTCATAATAAAATGGTTCTAAACTTTTAGTTTAACTTTGATGGGGTCAAAGGCAAAATTCCCTGCATTCAACCTTGTACAAAAAATAATCATTTTAAAGGTCTAGCCAAGCCTGTTAAAATGAGCCTTTGTTTGTAAAGATCCTCCAGTAAATAGCTTCAGAATAAGCTAGCAAAGAAAGGAGAGTTTAACACTACCCAGTTTCAGCTTTATCACAGTTTCACACCTCTCCTGCAGCAGACTCACACAGTGGAGGTATTTCAGTGCCTATAATAAGAACAAATGAAAGAAAATTAAATTATCAAGTATTAAGTAATCTTCAAGAAGTGGCAGGAACAGGTTAGACATGTACATATATAGTATGCAGAGACATGGTACCATTGTTCCTTTTCAAATGGTATCGGTACCATCGTTCCTCAGCCTCAGGATTGGGAAGTGGTACCATGGTTCCTGTGGTACCATCGTTCCAGAAACCGTGGCTGCAGCCTCAGACTATGTGGGTAAAATGGGGCGTGTCCCGCGAGCTGCGTGCGGCGACAGAGACGCGGCCCGCGCCGGCTGCAGCTGACCCCGTCCCGTGTCGATGGAGTTGGAACCGAGTATGATTGGCCCAGGTAAGGCCCGTATGATAGCCGCCTACCTGGGCTGGGGGCGATCGGCGACGCGTTGGCATCGACGTTCCAGCTTGACACACCTGAGTTTCTGAATGAAGTGCCCCTGCAGTTCCCTCTAATAAAACACCATTGACCATGTCCAATACAAGGGGGGGTATTTAACAGGGAATAGTAAAGTTGTTGCCGTGTTGTTTTAATTAAAATATAACTTACCAGATTGAGAACAGTCTCGACAACATCCTTGTTTGACACCTGTCCCACTTTTATCAGCCCGATTAAAACGCCGAATTTGAGCTCGTCGTTGCCGGACATTTTCAGGACCTCCTGCGCCGACTTAACGTCACTCCCTTTCTCCTCCGTGGCATCAGCCATTGTAATCGATGTGTGCTATCCAATGATCAGTTGGAAGGTAGGCTTTTCCCAATAGGCTGTAAGTAAGCAGCTTACCGATTCGGCAAGTAGAGTCACTGACTACGACGGCAAGTGTCCGCCATAGTGGCAACTCATATGTGACCCGCAGGACGATGGGAGGTCATCACGATTGGTGAAAATAAATAAACATTGTGATGTTAATAAAAAGTAGATCTAAGATAAATTTAGATGTAAAAATATTATTCTGAATATATTCATCACCATTCTACTAAATTCAGAGTAATTATTGCTTTATTTGCTTAGTGTAGAACCGCATCAAAAGTAGGCAGGTGCCCGTTGCCGCTCTGAATGGACCAATGAGCGGCCTCTGTTTGCTTGGGACCGGGCACCCGAATAATTTGTAACTTCCGCCATTGTAAACGAGCAAACCAAAAGGCTCTCAGGATGTCTACAGTAGATGTACAGAAAATGCCTGTCAAAAAGGTAAAATCAACTCTTCTATTATATTGATGGCTTCTATATATGCATATCTACCAGTTTGATATACTTTATAGTACTCGTGTGTCCTAGATGGGTGGTGTGCACTCTGTTAAATTGACTAACCTGAAACCCCTCTCAACCCCCACTGACACATCACTGCATCTCAAGAGGGTGGCTTCTCCAGCCTCCCCAAAACTTTGGTCCATTTTGACTGTTTTGTGGTGTTCATGCCAAATACCGTACTACTTTATTTTACTTCTGTGTATTTGAATAACCCATGACAACATGAATAAGCTTAAGTATTTTCATTTTATCACTGACATCATACTGAGTAGGTATACATGAGTTGATGTGATTGGTGGAACTTGTTGACTTGAGTTGAGGGAAGGGGTCTAATTTACAAAGTTTGACAAACCGACAGGGATTATAAAGAGGTTATTATTTTGAATTCTGTATGTGAATCTGATGGCTTCAATTTCCTTTCGCCTCGGTTCTTCAGCCTTGAAGATCGTATTGGCTACACTTACTAACCAGCTAGCCTACCGGTACTTTGTACCAGCCTAATCAACAGACTGGTTATATCAAATATTCCATGTCAGCCTACACTACAGGCCATATGAGATAAGCCGCTGTTGGATGAGTCATTTGATGTTTGCTTCCCAAAATAAATATTTGAAGTAGACAAAGCAACCACAAGATAAGGTGGCAATGCTGGCATTGAACGGTTATGTCCCAGACAGTGGGACTGGAAGTCTCTGTTATATAGTTCAACAAAATATGTTCAGAGTAGAGCTATAATAGGCCTATCTAAATAACGAAATGACACTTTGCTAATATTCTTTTCGTGGAGACAATAGATAAAAATTAAAGGGATACAAATGCTGTCAGCTAGGAGGAACAAAAGAAAAAAGATGAATTAAGTGTTAACTATTTGGTATGAGTTTATGATTAATATTATATTCCTAGGTTATATCAATATATGTAAGCACCCTTTCATTACCCTGGATAGATTGAAGAAACTTTGATAAAACGTGTACGAAATTATCCGGAGTGCGATGCCCTGTTCTGCCAACTGTACTAAATCCATAGTGGGTCAAGCACTCTTACAACTGGCGCTCAATACACTTCAGCCCACATGACTATAACCTATCTGGGCTCTGCTCCAAGTCGTTCATAGGCTTGTAATTACCGGTGTTGATAATGTACACATTACGCTTTTGATTATGTTTGACATTTCACATGTAGGTTCAGGTTAAAGTCATCAACGTGAGTACGGGCAGCATATTTTATCCCATTTTCTCCTAGATTTCAGAGAAATCTCAAATTTTCCTCCAAATTTTCACAAACATTCCCATATTTCCTGATATTTTTTGATTTTTTTCCTGTTTTTTCTTTCTCTTTGTTAACTTTCTTCTCCCCCACCCCTTCCAATTTTTCTCCAGTGGATGAGGTATTTTATGTCATAGAAAGGGTATAAGAATGGTATACATCGATAGGTATCGGATAAAACTCTCACTGAAGAGATTTTGATTGTGGTTTTTGTTGTCTTTGCATTTATTTCTTTATTTATCATTATTTCTTTTATAGACGGGAAATAACTATTTTTTGTTTGTGGTTTTCATTTTCACATTTTAGTCTTTTCCACGTTACAGAACAAAGTTGCAATTACAACATCATATTGATATACATACATTATGTTGTGCACAAAGAAGACCTCTGTGAAGGAAACTTAGGGTAGATATTGAAGCTCAGGTAGCCCTCTATAATCGCCAGTACCGGTAGTTAGAAGGACTGTATGTACTCCTATTGTACAGGATATTCATAATCGTCTTTGCGAAAGGTGGCTCTCTGCTGTTTCTCTTGCGATCTTGAGAAGTGTGTCAGACGGCTTAGTTACCAAATTTGAATAGAAAATTGGATGACATTTCACAGATGGACACTAGCAATATATAAAGTCTGTATCCCCTCAAGGATATCTTTTTAGAAGGGGTTTGTGTTTTTGCTTTTTTCCAGTGGTCGAATAATTCAGGAGGTGATTCACCTCGTCAGGTGTTTCCGGTAATTACATCAATATCTATCCCATTCAGTACCTGACTTGTCTTATCTTGTTTCAGTCGCGGCTAGCTCTTTACATTTCAAGCCAGTTTTTCAAACTGTTTTCTCAACCTTGTTCTTCAAGGTTTAATTTTTGTTTTTGGCTGTCTGGATATGTATGTTTAGTTGAGTCCAAAACTGAAACTTTGTATAATGGGCTTCTTTTGAATTCAAGAATTACCGCTACCTTTGGTGAAACTTGTATTTATAAAGTACTATGGTATTCCTTCATTGTCACCAAGTATTTAAGTGATGTTGCGTTCTCCTTATTTAATGGAAAT
Organism: Acholoe squamosa; assembly: GCA_949317995.1. Taxonomy (NCBI): domain Eukaryota; kingdom Metazoa; phylum Annelida; class Polychaeta; order Phyllodocida; family Polynoidae; genus Acholoe; species Acholoe squamosa. The sequence goes on from OX439042.1 coordinate 17,021,071, forward strand.
TATCCTGATTTTTATTTTCATGGAAGGTGTAATGGTACCTGTGCAAAGGATCCTAATACTTAAGCATTGTATTGCCTCAAAAATAAAAAATGAACATTTGGAAATACTCTCAATATCTTTAAGTCGCTCATGAGTTTGGGCAGTATTTTGACGTAGGACATTTTTTGTCAACTTTCACTGTATGACAAAAGGTATCTCTTAATAATAAACTTCTATGAGAGATGTCAGACATTTATGTTTGATATTAATGATAAATCCCTTGATTTTCTTTCAGCATGATAATAACCAGCCCCGAGGCTTGAACCTGGCTGGCCATGTCGGGTTCGACTCACTGCCTGATCAGCTCGTGAACAAGTCGGTTGCATCAGGCTTCTGCTTCAACATCCTCTGTGTTGGTAAGTCAAATCTAAATTTTTGGACTTATTTCACTCTGTTCTCACAAATATTGAAAAAACGATCTACATGATCGCATTGCAAATTTTGTAGCATTACTATAGCAGTACTATTGCTATAAGATTGCTGACAGGATCATTGAGTGCATATAACTGTGGGATCAGTGCATGCATATGTTTGTAACGAAAGTGATATTTCGCCGGGCAGATGAAAACTTTATTTTCTAAACAGGGATCCAATAGATTTTAGATACAGTTATACTATAAATGTCCATTTTAGACACGTTAGACTCATTAGAAATATAAATATGGAAACTGACAGCCAGCGCTGCAGAAATGCACAGAAGGGTATTTGAAGGGACTAACAAAGTAGAAATCTCATTGTGCCCAATATGTCGAAACCTATTGTGGTCAATATCAAAAATAGTATCCCCTTCACGTGCTGTATACACACAATAACCAACACTGCATAAGCAATATACACATACACGAAGTGGAATACATATCCATGCAGACATGACAATTGTACATGTGTATGAGTCATACTCCACACAAATCGATGCACCTGCAGAAACCAGCCGTATGTATGCTGCCACCTAGCGTCTAAATGCTGCACTATTGAGAAGGCTCCATCCTGGTAGAATCACCATAAAACACCAGATGGCGTATGTAGTATCGTAGCAATGCCCATTTTGAGCAGTCTCAGACCCGACTCTATCAAATAGTAGAGTCTGAGCAGAAGTCTATTTGTGGCTTGTGACAACCCCTGCTGCCCCCTAGTGGTAGTTCCTGATAGTTCCTGTGACAGATAAAGGGTAGATCAGGGGCTTTTTATTTGCTGCATCGTATTACCTTTTTCTCAGGGCTGATATCCTATTTAGTGGGTGTTGTGTTCTGTTGTTTTTACCTGGTTTGTTTACCTGAGGCCAAACCACATGTAGAGATGTCCACAACTATACAACATGCCATAGAGAAGAGCAGAGAGGCTGCTGGGGTTGCGTACAAAAACTAGTAGGAAGGGGGTACTTTTTGTACCCCTGTTACAGACCCGCCTGGACCCGTTATAACGGGTCCTTTAAGGTCCAAATTAGGCTCAAAGGGGTACATTTTGAAAGAGCTTTCCAATGCTGAAAGAATTGTTGAAATATTCCAACTAGAACCAGAGTTAGGGAGTATTTATGATTTATGGCAGGGGTGGGGGTGAGCAAATTGACGGGGGGGGGCTATTTATTTTCAGGGTATTCTTAGAGGGGGCCATTTGTTTTTTACCTATTCTTAGAGGGGGGCCATTTATTTTTAGGGTATTTATCCAAAATGTCACGAATTTCGTCACCATGAAATGTCTTTTAATGTATCAGAGACTCCTTTAGAAAGACTAAAGGTAATGAAATTCATCCAGTTCAGTGAAATCTAATTGGAAAATTAAGTACTGTTCTACAATATGATATCCTTGCACACCCTGACTTGAGGAGGATTCTTTGTGGGCCTGACTGAAGAAGCTATCCTCATGTATAATCTGCATCTTATGCATGAGTTTTTACAGTAGTAGGTCTACTACTCTACACAAAAATACCTTGTCTATAAGGTGTATCTGAGTTGAGACCGATCCTATCACCTATCCCTTGGAGTCTATTAACCTATTAAGGGCAGAAGGCATATGAGCTATCTGGCCATGGGGACAGCCTTTAAAATCCTAGGAGTAAGGGAGTGGTCATTATTTATCAACAGCGGGCCGGTGGTGGGTTTTTATGTCCCCCCCCCTCGATGACAGTGAAAATGTTTTGCACCCCCCCCAAACAGGAGGCGCAGAGAATTTTCGCACCCCTCTTTGAGCTAAAGTAGCGCGGGGGCATTTTTGCTCAAAAGAGGGTAAATTTTTTTAGCCCCCCCCTCAAGAGGGGTCAGAAATTTTTTTACGCCCCCCCTCAAACCCACCATCCCCCCTGTTGATAAGTAATGACCACTCCCTAAGGGCCTACCTTCTATAAAATGCACCTGCACTAATAAGCGCACCCCTCGCCTTTTGGGCTGTAAGCACACACCCCTTGTGTCAAATCATGCTAGTGTAAAAGTAAAGTTTTTTTTTAGAGCAAATGGTCCCTTGGAATTTGTATCACACGGCCTTCATTTTTTCTTGAATTTTTAGGCTGGGCAAGGGGTACATTTTTCAGAAAAAAATCAAAATATAGTCTGAAAACGGGTATACTTCATGCAACTATTCCGTTCAAGGGGTGCCCAAATTCAGAGTTTGTCTTCTGTCATCCTGACAGCAGGAAAAGGGGTGGATTTCCAAGCTAATTCCCGTCAAAAGGGGTACATATTAGTCAAATTTCCCCCCGCATAAAGGGGTACCAAGTCAAGGATCATGAACATACATGGTTACTATAGGACAAATAGGGAGTGCCCCCCCCCCCCCCGGAACGTGGATGTGGTATGCCTCAGTGTAGAAGCAGAGCATCAGTACCACAGAGACGCGTATGGAGGCACAGAGGGCCAGTGTGTTTGCACCAGGACCCTGGGATATTGGTTCATCCACTAGACTACAGGGGGAGCCAAAAGTAACCATCCACAAATAGACTCTTCTCCAGGTTACATGGACGTAAATGCTGCCCTCTCGTGAGTCATATGGTATTCAGGCCTGCACTGAAGGTGATCTGGGTGCTGATTGGCTTAGAAATCATATGCAAGAAATATTGGTAAAATTATGAAAAAAATCACAAGTGACCCCAAATAGTTCCTAAATGGAACAGTAGATGAGTTTTTATATTTTGCCAAGGTTTGGGGATTTTATCAGGTCTGCAAATGTTCATCTGGCCAATGGAGGTTTTGAGGCCCAAAATAGGGTAGAATGGCACTTGCTGTACGTATCGCTCCCTTAGTTAAGATTTTCAGGGTTAAGCCTATCCTATATTCTAACACATTGTGTGTGAGAGATGGTTTAATCTTGCTATGGTCGAAAATATTACCAACGAACATTACGGGGGGCTGTTTTTATGTGTTATGCTATATAGAAACATAGAGGAAATGGAATTAGTTCCACATAACCTATAGGATGATTGGACATTTGACCTGCCTATTTCAAATGCCCTCTTAATGTCATTTTTCTGTTACAGCAAGGATGGTTTTACAGAAATCTGGCCAAATTAGTCACAGAAATGGTGTGTAAATAAAAAAAATAGGAAAACCTTGCTTGCGGAGGTAGGGTAATTCACTAAATATTGCAGTTTCTATGAATCTCCCAAAACATAACTTTTTCTGGACATAAACCACCTACAGGGTGAAATTTTCAGCAGAAAATGACATTTTAGCCTCATTTTAATCTTCCTAGGGTTATTGATGCACAGATATCCATGTAGGGCCTACCATAGGGTCCATTGGAAGTTTGGTCGGGTTTGCAGTGTTTCGTCAAAGTTTCAGTGAGAGCGCAACTATCTAATTAACCAGTAGTAATTTATCCCCCAGTGCAAATATTAGTACAATATTGATAACAGGTATTCTTGATGCATGTAACAGAAAAGGCATGCCTTAAAAAATGATCCCCTGGTAAGATATGATCTGTAAAAAGTGGGATTAATTATAGGCCTAATATTAATCATTTTTCACCAGTTTTATCATGTTTTTCATGATTTTGTGAGTTTTTCTGGCAAAATCCTAACAATATTTTGCAAAATCAATGCCCCCTTCATCATCAGGTGACTGAATTCAATGCAAATATGCAATTTGACAGCTCTAGAACTGATGCTTGTGCAGTGCATAGATCTTTGATGATAAAAGTCGCTGCTCGGAAATCACATTGAAAACTGGTAGGAATTTCAGTGTGAATTGCACACATCAATCCCCTCATATCATAACATTGAGAAAGGCTGTTGCCACCAAACTTTAGGATTTTATAGGACAGACCCTAAGGTTTGATAGGAAAAACATTTTAGTTTTATCTGAAGACCCTACCCCTAATTAAGGTTACATGGACGTAAATGCTGCCCTCTCGTGAGTCATATGGTATTCAGGCCTGCACTGAAGGTGATCTGGGTGCTGATTGGCTTAGAAATCATATGCAAGAAATATTGGTAAAATTATGAAAAAAATCACAAGTGACCCCAAATAGTTCCTAAATGGAACAGTAGATGAGTTTTTATATTTTGCCAAGGTTTGGGGATTTTATCAGGTCTGCAAATGTTCATCTGGCCAATGGAGGTTTTGAGGCCCAAAATAGGGTAGAATGGCACTTGCTGTACGTATCGCTCCCTTAGTTAAGATTTTCAGGGTTAAGCCTATCCTATATTCTAACACATTGTGTGTGAGAGATGGTTTAATCTTGCTATGGTCGAAAATATTACCAACGAACATTACGGGGGGCTGTTTTTATGTGTTATGCTATATAGAAACATAGAGGAAATGGAATTAGTTCCACATAACCTATAGGATGATTGGACATTTGACCTGCCTATTTCAAATGCCCTCTTAATGTCATTTTTCTGTTACAGCAAGGATGGTTTTACAGAAATCTGGCCAAATTAGTCACAGAAATGGTGTGTAAATAAAAAAAATAGGAAAACCTTGCTTGCGGAGGTAGGGTAATTCACTAAATATTGCAGTTTCTATGAATCTCCCAAAACATAACTTTTTCTGGACATAAACCACCTACAGGGTGAAATTTTCAGCAGAAAATGACATTTTAGCCTCATTTTAATCTTCCTAGGGTTATTGATGCACAGATATCCATGTAGGGCCTACCATAGGGTCCATTGGAAGTTTGGTCGGGTTTGCAGTGTTTCGTCAAAGTTTCAGTGAGAGCGCAACTATCTAATTAACCAGTAGTAATTTATCCCCCAGTGCAAATATTAGTACAATATTGATAACAGGTATTCTTGATGCATGTAACAGAAAAGGCATGCCTTAAAAAATGATCCCCTGGTAAGATATGATCTGTAAAAAGTGGGATTAATTATAGGCCTAATATTAATCATTTTTCACCAGTTTTATCATGTTTTTCATGATTTTGTGAGTTTTTCTGGCAAAATCCTAACAATATTTTGCAAAATCAATGCCCCCTTCATCATCAGGTGACTGAATTCAATGCAAATATGCAATTTGACAGCTCTAGAACTGATGCTTGTGCAGTGCATAGATCTTTGATGATAAAAGTCGCTGCTCGGAAATCACATTGAAAACTGGTAGGAATTTCAGTGTGAATTGCACACATCAATCCCCTCATATCATAACATTGAGAAAGGCTGTTGCCACCAAACTTTAGGATTTTATAGGACAGACCCTAAGGTTTGATAGGAAAAACATTTTAGTTTTATCTGAAGACCCTACCCCTAATTAAGGTTACATGGACGTAAATGCTGCCCTCTCGTGAGTCATATGGTATTCAGGCCTGCACTGAAGGTGATCTGGGTGCTGATTGGCTTAGAAATCATATGCAAGAAATATTGGTAAAATTATGAAAAAAATCACAAGTGACCCCAAATAGTTCCTAAATGGAACAGTAGATGAGTTTTTATATTTTGCCAAGGTTTGGGGATTTTATCAGGTCTGCAAATGTTCATCTGGCCAATGGAGGTTTTGAGGCCCAAAATAGGGTAGAATGGCACTTGCTGTACGTATCGCTCCCTTAGTTAAGATTTTCAGGGTTAAGCCTATCCTATATTCTAACACATTGTGTGTGAGAGATGGTTTAATCTTGCTATGGTCGAAAATATTACCAACGAACATTACGGGGGGCTGTTTTTATGTGTTATGCTATATAGAAACATAGAGGAAATGGAATTAGTTCCACATAACCTATAGGATGATTGGACATTTGACCTGCCTATTTCAAATGCCCTCTTAATGTCATTTTTCTGTTACAGCAAGGATGGTTTTACAGAAATCTGGCCAAATTAGTCACAGAAATGGTGTGTAAATAAAAAAAATAGGAAAACCTTGCTTGCGGAGGTAGGGTAATTCACTAAATATTGCAGTTTCTATGAATCTCCCAAAACATAACTTTTTCTGGACATAAACCACCTACAGGGTGAAATTTTCAGCAGAAAATGACATTTTAGCCTCATTTTAATCTTCCTAGGGTTATTGATGCACAGATATCCATGTAGGGCCTACCATAGGGTCCATTGGAAGTTTGGTCGGGTTTGCAGTGTTTCGTCAAAGTTTCAGTGAGAGCGCAACTATCTAATTAACCAGTAGTAATTTATCCCCCAGTGCAAATATTAGTACAATATTGATAACAGGTATTCTTGATGCATGTAACAGAAAAGGCATGCCTTAAAAAATGATCCCCTGGTAAGATATGATCTGTAAAAAGTGGGATTAATTATAGGCCTAATATTAATCATTTTTCACCAGTTTTATCATGTTTTTCATGATTTTGTGAGTTTTTCTGGCAAAATCCTAACAATATTTTGCAAAATCAATGCCCCCTTCATCATCAGGTGACTGAATTCAATGCAAATATGCAATTTGACAGCTCTAGAACTGATGCTTGTGCAGTGCATAGATCTTTGATGATAAAAGTCGCTGCTCGGAAATCACATTGAAAACTGGTAGGAATTTCAGTGTGAATTGCACACATCAATCCCCTCATATCATAACATTGAGAAAGGCTGTTGCCACCAAACTTTAGGATTTTATAGGACAGACCCTAAGGTTTGATAGGAAAAACATTTTAGTTTTATCTGAAGACCCTACCCCTAATTAAGGTTACATGGACGTAAATGCTGCCCTCTCGTGAGTCATATGGTATTCAGGCCTGCACTGAAGGTGATCTGGGTGCTGATTGGCTTAGAAATCATATGCAAGAAATATTGGTAAAATTATGAAAAAAATCACAAGTGACCCCAAATAGTTCCTAAATGGAACAGTAGATGAGTTTTTATATTTTGCCAAGGTTTGGGGATTTTATCAGGTCTGCAAATGTTCATCTGGCCAATGGAGGTTTTGAGGCCCAAAATAGGGTAGAATGGCACTTGCTGTACGTATCGCTCCCTTAGTTAAGATTTTCAGGGTTAAGCCTATCCTATATTCTAACACATTGTGTGTGAGAGATGGTTTAATCTTGCTATGGTCGAAAATATTACCAACGAACATTACGGGGGGCTGTTTTTATGTGTTATGCTATATAGAAACATAGAGGAAATGGAATTAGTTCCACATAACCTCCAGGCCCACATGTTTACATAGTGGGGCTGGGCTCGAGGCTGATTTTGAGGTGAGGTGGAGTGAGGAATTATTAAACCTCTGACAGTTTCAAGTTTGCAGAAGAAGTGTCGTCCTCACATCATGTTTTTCCCTTGAACGATCTTTACCAATAAACACTTATTGAATTATTTTCATTTTGAAAATAATTCATTCACATGTAACACCACGCGCTAGAATTTTGTCCAAATCGTACTCAGAGACCCATAGACCCTGTCCAGGCAGTACACAAGGCTCCACACACCTGAGACGTACTATAAGTATATAATTCAACTTGATAGCTTATTGGGAGTGCTCAGCCATGACCAGGCAGTACACACAGCCTCCATGTACCTGAGACGTACTACAAGTATATAATTCAACTTGATAGCTTATTGGGAGTGCTCAGCCGTGACCACACAGTACACACGGCCTCCACACACCTGAAACATACTACAAGTATATACTTCAACTTGATAGCTTATTGGGAGTGCTCAGCACTGACCAGGCAGTACCCACAGCCTCCATGTACCTTAGACGTACTACAAGTGTATACCGTAATCTCCCGCGTAGAAGACGCGCTGCGCGTATAAGACGCACCCCAAACTTAGCAAATACATTTTCCCATATAAGACGCACATTTTAAGGCTCAAATTTGTAAATTCAATACATTTCTATAGTAAAATTACCCCTCATATAAGACGCACCCCCAATTTCAATACATCCTATAAGACTCCCCAGCATTTTGTTTGGCGTAGAGGACGCGTCTTATACGCGGGAGATTACGGTACTTCAACTTGATAGCTTATTGGTAGTGCTCAGACGTGACCCGGCAGTACACACGGCCTCCATAACCCCTTACAGGCAACATGAGTTTTTATTAGTCATGCCATACAATAACCCCTTACAGACAGCATGCATACATAGTTCTGATTGATTGATTGATTGATTTGTGTTTTACAGCACTTTAGCGGCACTAAGTGGCTATCCCGTGCTTCACAGGTTGATGATTTAACAGAGGAATGTGTCAGTGCCCGCGCATATGTGCACCACACACATCCTGAGGGGATAGGAAATAGGAGACATAGACCCTTTTAAGTGGGCTAGGGAAGCCCACATACATAGTTCTATGGTAACTATGTCCCTTAACCATAATAAAATAATTCATCACAGCTATGCTGTGAAAATTTCCTTAAAAAAGATCATAAACTCCTCAAATTTGCGCCTCCTCGTGGTAGTAGCGTATGTGACCAGTATGTTGAGGGTAATCTACCCGTAAAAGACTGGGAAATTATAAGCAGTGAAAAAAATCAATACACGTACATATATGTGTGTTAAAATGTATGATAAAAAAAAAATCATGCAAAACCTATTGCGACTGCTATTTCATCAATAATGTTCAGCGTTCAGAGGTACTTGTATACTGTTGCGTGAGATTGCAGAAGTGTGCCACATGCTTGTTGATGGGTCAAAACCTTTGTAGTATCGATTTTGAAAACTGATTATGTGATATTTGTAACCCGTATGGTAGAAATTGAGAGAAGATTCATGAATAATGTGATTAAACCTGACACGGTTTTCTATAGAACCATGTAGCTAACTAGTATTGTCATAAAATCTAAGAATAGGAGTTGTAGGCAGGAAGAAATACATTGTTCTCCTAAGTGAATCTCATATTTTTTTTTTTTAATAAAGGAAGAAAAATAGAACCCATATTCAGTGTTGCCGAAAACTTTTATTTGATGCAAGCCAAAGTGGCCTGGGCCTTTGCATCTTAGGCCACACCAAATTAAAAAGTTGGTCTATGGATTTTCGTTTTCAAAAAATGGAGAGGGAGGGCGAATTTTTTGGGGGGAATTTTTATTTGTCTATGGATTTCTGCTTCTGAAATGTGCAGAGGGCTATTTTTTTTCCGGTTGGGGAGCGGGGTTCCTTGCTCAAAATGTTCTCCTTTTTAAAAAAAAAAAATGCAGAATTGGCCTTTATATTGAAACTGATGCAATTTTTTTCCTATTCAATGTGTGGTCTGCCTTATCTGTACTTTTATTGATTGAACTTGTAAGCTCCTTGGGGAAAAAATCTGCAATTTTCAATAATGATGCGGGCGGAATGCCGGTGTCATTTCAGCATCACTCTCATATTGATTGATGTGCAAATCTGTGTAGGTTACGTGGACGTAAATGCTGCCCTCTCATAAGTTATATGGTATTCAGGACTGCACTGAAGGGTGTTCTGACTGCTGATTGGTTTAGAATTAGACAGAAGAAATATTGGTAAAATTATGAAAAAAAAAATCACAGGTGTTCCCAAATAGTTAATAAATGGAATAGTACCGTAATCTCTCGCGTATAAGGCGCGTCTTATACACCAAACAAAATGATGCTGAATCTTATATGTGGGAGGGACATTGCCTTGAGTTTGGGGTGCGCCTTATAGGGGGGGTATTTTTACTATAGAACAGTACTAAACTAACAAAAATCTGCCCTCAGAGGTTTGCCTTCTACGTGAAATAGACCTCCCTGAGTTGGGGGTGCGCCTTATAGGCGAGCTGCGCCTTATACGCGAGAGATTACGGTAGGTGTGTTTTTATATTATGCCAGGCCTTGGGGATTTTATGAGGCATGCAAAAGTTAATCTGGCCAATGGAGATTTTTAGGCCCAAAATGGGGTAGAATGGCACTCACTGCACATATCATTCCCTTATTTAAGATTTTCAGGGTTAAGCCTATCCAACATTCTGTCCCATTGTGTATGAGGAATGAGTTAACCGTGCTATGGTTGAAAATTTTACCAACAAACATTTTAGGTGGCTGTTTTTGTGTGTTATGCTATATAGAAACATAGAGGAAATGGATTTAGTTCCCCGTGGCCTATAGGAGGTACAGAGCTTTCTTTCCTTCACACCAGATGGTGCCAATGGTGTGCCAGATAGTCCCGCAACAATGACTATGGCCAAGAATAGGGACAGGGACAGAATTGTAAAGTTCATCTGATAATTCCCATTTTAGGGTGTCAGTTTGTCTCTGTATTCCATGTTCCAAATCACTTTTCTTTAAGTTCCCAGGTAATTCAGAAGCTGAGAAAATTGAATGAAAAATATTGGATATAGGTGTTTTGGGGAAACTAGTTAATAGTCTCAATGGTCTCTGAAACTGTGATCTGGGACTTGGTGTCTGCCGGCAGTCTGACTAGCCCATTAAAGGGTGTCTAATAACAACAAGACCTGCACACTACAGGTAATAGCAGGCAGGGTTGTTTGCCCACAAATGTTTTTAAATAGATCCAATTATGAAAGACCACTGCCAATCAAGAGTTGCATGCTCACACACTGGGTGTTGGGCCTGACAACACCTATCGGATTAACAAGGTAACAGGGACCCCCATTGGTCATTCATAGAGGTACCTTTCCACTTGTTGGTCCAGCTATGTCTAAAACATTATGCCTTGTCAAACAGACACCAATATCTATTATCCATTCCTGACTTTTTCCGTGTCTATTAAGTGACTAGTCCAGATGATATAATGTTAGATACTGTGTTTAGGTACATCCCTGTTAGTAAAACTATGTGAGATCATCAATATGTACTTCAGTATCTAAACTGGAAATATGGCAATGCAGTAATTAGGTTAGAATGACATGATTACCAATCTTTATTTGGCCAAAGATGGCTTCCTATTGTCTGAAGGCCCTATCTGAAGGCCCTACCATGTACCTGTGAACCTCCCTGTTCGCCAGAATGAGTAGCTATAGCCTTCAGAGTGACCCTGGCAGTGCCTGTCCCTACCAAGAACATGTATATCAGTCTTCCCAAGGGAAACATCACTCCAAGGGATGTCCACTAAATGTAAAGTTATAGTGACTATGGCACTAATATTGCAGACAATAAATTTTTTAAAACATTGCAAATAAGAAATATCTCATGTTCAAATGTTGACATTCAAAATGCTGATGTTAGTAATGGGATGACCGCAGACAATGTGAAGGTTGGCGATTCCAAATGTCAAACTATTCTGGTTTAATCCTGTAGGTCAAAGGTGCCGCATATTCCCTCCATCCAATATGAATCTGTGACATGGTACACCATCACTATGCTATGAAGTAACTCTCCCTCCATCCAATATGAATCTGTGACATGGTACACCATCTTTATGCTATCAAGTAACTCTCCCTCCATCCATTATGAATCTGTGACATGGTACACCATCACTACGCTATAAAGTAACTCTCCCTCCATCCAATATGAATCTGTGACATGATACACCATCTTTACGCTATAAAGTAACTCTCCCTCCATCCAATATGAATCTGTGATATGGTACACCATCACTATGCTATAAAGTAACTCTCCCTCCATCCAATATGAATCTGTGACATGGTACACCATCACTATGCTATGAAGTAACTTTCTCTCCATCCAATATGAATCTGTGACATGGTACACCATCACTATGCTATGAACAGGCCTAGGTCAGTCGTTTCTGAAACCTCCCCTGGCGGGAGGGTGATGTGGACAGAGGCAGTGGGGCTCTAAACCTCTGGGTAATAGAAAGTGACAGGAATTTCTCAGTCACAAAAACATTGATAAGTTGGAAGAAGAATTTACAAAAAAATCTAAAACAAATCAGGAATTTAAACTTGAGGAAATGTAGGAGAAAAAAATCAGCCTACTTCATAATAGAAATTACCTCTTTAAGAAAAATAGAGAGATATGTAAACCAGGGGTCAGTAGTAGAAGGCCTCAATTGGACCCTTATCTTTACTCCTATCTCAGAACATTTCCTCCCACTGACCACCAACTGATGAAGTAACTCTCCCTCCATCCAATATGAATCTGTGACATGGTGCACCATCACTATGCTATAAAGTAACTCACCAGCACCGCATTGATACATTATGCCCTAATGGCATGACACTTGTTGTTTTGGCATGGTGCAGTGATGCCGCCCTGGCGAGTTACTCGCTACATTCATGTGTCATGACGACAAAGGCTATATAGGCATTAAAGGGTTAGTATTGGGACAATGTGTCATGACAAAGACTATATTTAGAGAATAGACAACGATCTTCTTCACATCGAGTCTGTCTGTTGTCTTATAATGCACGAATGCATTTGAGTGCATTATAGGACAACAGGCAGTCAAGATGTGAAGAAGGAGTTGTCTATTGTCTTTATAAAACGTTTTACATTTCATTCCAATCAATCAAGTACCCAATCAATGTATAGCTAGAAGAATTAAGGGTACCTGACTGGTTTACAGCTGTGGTGACCTTGCTCAGCCGTGCACTGTATTCCTATAATGCACTCAAGGTCACTTCTATCGTGCAGCAGAGCACTGCCAGCCGTTTTATAAAGGGCATTAAAGGGTTAGTATTGGGACAAAGGGTGGCGTCTGCACAGTGCAACCCACGAGGTTCCTTACGAGGTGTTTATTGCATTATTCTGATTCGTTGTAGATTGAAAAATGATCTTCGTGAAAGCAGAGACTTGATTGTGAAACCATGGACTGGGTTCTGTCCTAGGTTTGTGTTAAACAGCACGTTCTTGGTATTGTTAACACAGTATGTTAACACATATCGTAGATGAGATTCTGATAGATGCAGATAATCAGTAAATTCCATTCCATATGTGTTTAAATTGATGATAGATTTTTCATGGCTTGACTGATGTTTAAGGATTTCAATGCAGTTGATGTCACTCAGGGGGTCGCCATTGCTAATTTGTGTCTAATTCATTATAAAAAAAAATTGAATCGATAAATTTTATGCATTTTGTAAGATTGTTATAAAGCGAGGTATTGATACAAGTGTGAGAAGCCATAACCCTGATACCTAACATTTAAGACTCGGCCAATAAATGAAACTAACCCTTACCGCACTATATACACTGCGTCTAAACTCAGGCTGCATCTTACATGAACATCTGCCGTAAACACAACGAGAGGTTCTAGGTATTGATGATCTGGGATTGCATCTGTTTCCAATCTATCTACAAATTCAATGAACAGTCATGTATAAGAGTACTAGAGACCTGGGGACTTGAATTAGAATGGCACAAGTGACAACAGTTTGGTGAGGGCAGGGGTTAATGTGACCATTCTTTGATGGATAACATAGTGTCCATGTGAAGAAGACAGACAGAGGGTGATATCTCAATGTCAACAAGCTTTTACCACATAGAGCCAAGTAGTAAACGGTGCGGACAGTAACAGGAGTCTGTATTGTTGTACGTGTAATGTTACACCCCTGTGTTAAAGATACCCTAGAAAGGCAGTGTGATGGGTACCTTCAGGTTCATGCTCCTTGGTTGTCATGATGCACCAATGCAGTGCTTGTCCAGCATTGCATTGGTACATAATGTCAATACCTGAGACTCATATCGATCTAGTAGGATCGGTGATGCATGAATGCAGCCCTGATGAGTAGACCCCCTGGGGCTGCTATCATGCATTATGCCAACTCATAAGTATAATGCATTAAAATGCTATGTACACTCCTGTACCCTGGAGTAAGAAGGCCTGGAGCAGAAGTGCTGGAGGAGGCTGCTGCCGACCAGGGTAGGGGAGGACACTCCAGGGTAGGGGAGGACACGGTATGTGGACATGTAACAGCTGACTCTGTGTGTCGCAGGACAATACATACACCAGTCATATACCTCACCCTGCTAATTGTGTGGCCGAAGTGTCTTACAGGTATCTGGAGAAGCATTAGGGAGTGGTCATTATTTATCAACAGGGGGGGTGGTGGGTTTGAGGGGGGTGTAAAATTTTCATACCCCTCCTGAGGGGGGGCTAGAAAAATTTTGACACCTCTTGAGGGGGGCTAAAAAAATTCACCCTCTTTTTAGCAAAAATGCCAGCGCACTACTATAAATCAAAGAAGGGCGCGAAAACTCCCCGCGCCGGAGGCACGGGGGGGGGGCGCAAAGAATTTTGACTGCTATCGAGGGGGGGCGTAAAAAGTTTCCGCGCATCCACACGAAAACCCACCACCCCCCTCCCTGTTGATAAATAATGACCACTCCCTTAGAGCCGAGAAGTGGAATTGTGCTTTAATTCCAAAGCAAAATCTAAAACTTTATATATCCACACAATATATAATTTGTATGATATGTAAACTACTCCGTGCGTATACCGGTAATTATACTATGTTTATCGGGTATGGTGAGACCATAGGAACAATTCTGAGAAAAATATTGAGCTTTATATGTCAGTTTGGTGAGAAGTCCCCCTGCTAATCCCACTTTACCCCAGATATCTCTGGTGTTTGTAGTGCCTATAGTGGTTTTCCGTTGCAGATATAAATATAACCCCTTGTCCCTCCACCCCCAACACAAACACACAGGGAGACTGAGGGGTCCTACATGTACCTTACATGCTCCCTACATGAACATGATCCACCCTGGAGGAGATGGGAGGCGCCTGGATGGTGATGGGGGTGGAACAAAGGGAGGAGTGATACCCTGAGAGGGTCAGTGTGTTGGACCTGGAGGACACCTTTAACCATTTAAGGGTCGCTGATGCATTATCGCATCAGGCACTGGTCGTCATGATGCATCAATGAAGTGCTGGCGAAACTGCTCACCAGCACTTCATTTGTGCATCATGCTGACCCTACAGGGATGATACATTAACTCTCGGAGGGTCGGCATTATGCTCCAATGAAGTGCTGGCGAGCAGTCACGCCAGCACTTCAATGGTGAATCATGACGACCTATTGGCATAAAGCACCAGCGACCCTTAAAGGGTTAACCCCATACACCCACCACACACACCAAGTATACCAGTCAGTCAGTGGCAGTGCTGGACTTGGTCTTTATAGTGGGTGTAGTGTTCCTATGTTCAGACATAGAGGCTGCGTAAAACTTCTATCTATATTCATTGGTTCAGACAAGTCAGCATGCAGTCGCTGTTTTACATTTTTTTGTGCGCTTTGATGAGGAACAGGACATTGTTTCTAAAGATGTATGTTACTGTATATTGGCAATACACAACGGACAGAGAGAAGGAAATATGAAATAGGATAAAGGCACCCATTTCAGACGCTCCTGGTCATGCAAGAGATTTGTAGCTTTACAAGTTGTGAATTTTCATTTCTGTGTCACCTACTGAAACACAACATCAATCCTCACATTTTCATGCAGAAATTTTAGTCTTGCTTGTCCTTTGAATAGCAGGAAATCAACTGTAAATATTGTGATATCAAATCATATTTCTACACCTACAGTCGGACACCTCCTTGCTAGAGGTGATCATAGAGTTGTACAGTTTGCTATACTATTGGTTGCAATGGTAGGCATTTATTCCTACAGGTGGTAGCTCTGGGCGGTATACTAAACCACCAGTGATTTTGTACTACTATACATTCCTATGTCTGAGTGAGGGAGCAATAACTCCGAATTTAGGTGCAATTTGATGGTGATATAATTAGAATTTCTCTCATCAATTAACAGAAGTGATCTATTTGTGTTTCCTAAGTACAGTCCTCTCTAAAAGGGTACATCTTCTCATTCATGTCTAAATCCAAGGCATAAATCAATGAATAAAGCAGCAATGGCCTGAACAAGGACATCGGTTTTCCCATTCACTCACAATTTCTTCCTATCAAAAAATAAATGGGCACCCCATGTTTGGACCAATCTATGATGGTGAATAAAGACAGCTAAGTTTAATATTTTGCATTCCTCAGAGAAAATGATACATCAATTTTCATGTCCAATTAATGTCATAGTTGAAATGTCCAAGCTGACTACGTAATTCAATCACATTTGTGTCCGACTGTTGGTGTCTGTCCGTCTTTGGGCGCCTTTACCCTAAGGGAGAGATGATGAACTCTACACTTTCAGCACTTTTAGATCATATTCCAGGTGCATTTATTTGAGCGTCACATAAAATGAAGGCAAGATTTCTGTCCAAATGATCGAAATATAAGTTGACATTGTTCCAGTGTGTGTAGGTCCTATCAGATGCAGAATAATACAGTATTAAAAACAATATTCTGCAGTAATAGAAATATTTACATCTGTTTGCCCCCACACTTCCCTGTCCTAACAGTGACACATGTTGGGCCTGTTTGGACACCAAATACACGACTCTTGTCACTCTCCGTGTGTCTATAGGTGTAAAGCAGTGTCACATGGAGTCACCCACACGTGCTACCACTGACAGATTGAATCTATACATCTGTCTGTGTGAGGATGTCGTCTTATGGCATCACCTTCTGTAAGGTCATACATTTTGTATATCTTACGATGTAACTCTGTAGAATAAGCTTAATTAAAGTACTCTTCTTTCAGAAAGTGTAATGTGTGGTATTCAGAATTCTTGCAAATTATAAAAAAAGAAAATTGATTATCTAGGAATGTGGATGTACTTCTCGTGAAAATCAAATGGTCTGAGGGCACTGCTGAGCCATGCTTCAGAGTACCTGCATATATTTAGGATTCTATATTAAGGCATATATTAGCCATGTTTGCAAATGGTATACACATGTACATCAAAATGTAACTAAAGCTAAACCGGCACCTTTAGAGATTTGGTAACAATGAAGTCCCAATTTGGTTGGGAAGCACTTTCCCTAAGCCATTGTTTTAGATTGGATGTCAGCACGCCTCACATGTAGCTTACTGACCACCCTAGTACACGTTTTATGATGTTTCCAGCATTATCAACATAGAGAATCACTGATTGCTGGTAATTAATGAACAAAACCCACTAATTGGTCACTAAAGTCACATGTACAAGATTGTCATACATGCATAACGGGGGGCCTGTTAGCCACCACCCCCTATATAAGGGACTAATGATCCTACTTGACACAAGTACACTACATGCAGAATAATAAGTGCAGTGATTAACACTTACCCCTCTGGTACTCCAAGTGGTGCACTGCATTCACTGCTCACCATTAACAAGTGCACCTACCAGTAGCTATTATTATTGTAAGCGTTTAGTAGAATAACAGGAAAAGGCCGGGAAAAGCTATATTGAAGTTGGCGATTTTGCTGATTTTGAATAATTTTCATTTTCTGCAGAAAATATTTGAATGTACTTACTTGGATTTAATCATGCCCGTTGTATGAACTTTTTAATGACCACAGTAACTAAAAACTTCAGGGATTTCCCTGATTTCATGGATTTTTTAAGTACCAAAGCCCTATACTTTCATGGACAAAATCAATATTTAGATGGGTTCTTAAGGAGTATTTCAGGGATTTTTGGCTTCGGTGACTTTTATCTACCCCTATTGATGTGACAACATGTGTGCTCGTACATATTATCCTTACAATGAAATTCAGAAACAGAAGTCATGTCTTATTACTTAGTGAGCCCCCTCGTGGTCCAAGTAGTGATATTAAATGATCCAACTGGTCCGCCCAAGGACCAAGTACTCCTCAGGGCATCTCCTCCTGTAACCCTCCCTACCGGTGCCCCCTAGCCACCTTCGATACCGATAGTGCTGCTGCACCCTACTCCATCTCAGCCAATATCACTAATGTATCTCTTCCCCACACCAAACAGGAACTACCCCTCCAGAGTGGGCCATGCATGAGTATAAGAATCATAAGAAAATGACACACATCTTTTCCAACTCCTTCTAATAGCCACATTACCTAGATCTGCTAATGCCCAAATATGTAAAGCTTGTCCATCATGGATGCTTGACATCCTTGAAGTTGAGAGAATCATACAGAGAAAACGAGATAGATCCTACTAAGATCTATAAATGTGCTATATTCTCATCTAAAATACATAACCAATTCATAGAAGTTTGTACATATCGAATCCCAAAATAGAAATCTCATGAAGGACACACTGATCAAAGCCACCCTCCCTTCCCTCCTTCCTAAATGAAGTATTGAAGAACACTTTAAGCTTGAAGTGATCCTCAGGCCCACTAGCCTGACAAAGGTGATGTGGAGATGGAGGGGATATTTTCTATTACCTCACCCAGGTAATTGGACGATAATCGGGGTTTTAGGTGCAGTAATTGGATGGTGGGTGGGATGTAATTGGGCTCAGTTTGTCAAAGGAAGAATGAAGGAAGAGCTTGACTTTGGGTTGTGAATGAGGCAGGAAAATGTAGGTAATTGTGGTTTTGAAACGATCGGAAATGACTGGGTGTGTACAAAGAAAACATTACCCCACTGCCCACAAATCTGTTTTCTTCACTCCTCCCCCCACCCCCTTTTTTTTAACGGGATGGGGGCAAATTTCTTTTTTTTTTGGGGGGGGGGCTATTGGGTGATAAATGAATAATGTCAGTCGCTACACTTACAGTAGCTAATACATGTACATGTATGATTTAAGCTAGCAAATACCAAATAAATGTACTAGCAGTATGTAAATCTAACCTAATGATATGCAAGTACAGGTGGACATTATGCAGTCTTACTGTTGTCCTGAATAAGGCTACACTTTACATGCAGTATTTGCCAATAAAATGATCTACTGTAGTAGTGCTGCCTGAGTGGTGAGAGGCACTGAGCACGTGTGGCACGTGAAGTGGGAGGGGGGGGGTGATTGGTAGATGTGTTAGAGGTGCTCGTGTGGTGAACCCCTCATGTCTCCTGTCACACACCCAGACGTGCACCACCACCCAGACACACACATCCTGTCTGGTCTTTGACACGCCATTGTAACCCTAGAATAATATAAAATCAGTTTCAGGATCGATTTTAAAGATCTGATACAATTAGACACCCTCAAAGAAATTGCTAAATCTATTTTGTGATAGTTCAAAAATATTTTGTGGGACACTGGTACACCGACATCACACCACACTTCATAGAATTGATCACATTTATTATTAAGTCAAGGCAGGCAGATATATGTGGATCCTGAAAGATCAAATTGTTCATATTGCCTCATTAAGCATAGTCCCTTTCAGAACAGGCTTTAATAACAACGAAGAGTAATTTATGGAAGCGATTTTTTAAGGGGAAAAGGCTTGTCATAGCATCATTTTGTCCCCACCTTAGACAATGGGATCAGGCCCCTTCTGCCACCGCAGCAACACAGTGTGCAGGTGCCTGCAGCAGCACAGGTGGCCAGTGTAGGACGACGAAGGCAGGATAGACGCAGGTCGGACGCTGCTGATGCCGATTGTAGCCCCCCCCCCTGCTGCAGACGCAGGCAGCGCCAGTCGGCGCGGGAGGAGCCCGGGGGCCGCACGTGCCTCTAGCTGCAGGAGGAACCTCTAATAGGGGACAGGAGGAGCAGCACTCAGACACACACACAGGGGGCAGCCACTGGAGGAAGCCAGGACGCCCTGCAGGAGCAAAATTTGGATCCTCCTTCACTCAATACAAACAGGATACATTAAGGATCCAAGCGTCGTCCTGGGTCAGTGTCAGTAGTGTTGGGATAACAGTGATCAGGGACCCTGTCCCACCTCATACCTCTCACCCTTTATAACCAGCATCTTCCTACACTGCCTGCTGATCATACACTGGGTCGGCACAAGCTGGTGGGACCCGTGTCTGGAGGATTATCATAAAGAAGGCAGTTGGTGTGTAGAGGACATTGGCCGGCACCAAGACGGCCCCACCTACCACCATGACGGTGGAGTCGGACCAGGGCCGAGGTCGCCCCCCAGGATCGGGAGGGGCGGGGCCCCCAGTCTCACCAAAACCCCCCATCTCCCCAAAACCCCAAATAGCCCCTAAACCGCCAACCCTGAGGGTCATAGACCTGGACCAACTAGATGACAATAGACTCAAGGAGGAGAAGGGCCAGGCTAGACTGTTGGATACGAGTTGGATGCTGAAGCAGTATCACCATAGACTCTACTACTTTAATATTCTCTGTGTGGGTAAGTGATGATGATGGTGGAGATGCTAGTGATGCAGGACCCTCTAGTCTCGTGGAAGTGATGCAGCCAGGAAGCACTAGTCTTGTGGCTAGTATCTGTTAGTGATTGTCATACTGCCAGTAGTTGTGATTTTACCTGGTAGTTCCTACTACAAATTTTGTGATTTTACCTAATAATTTGCACATTGTCAAAAAATCAGTGTCAGATTTCATATTTATGGGTGTTATAGTTACTGTTCCCATTTTCTATGAATATTGTGTCATTGCCATTTCAGCAATTTCCCTTTCATGTACAGCATTCATTATTCTATTACAGGGGAACTTATCCCCATAATAGATCCACTCCCAAGGGCTAAGCACGCTAGTTAATGCATTAAAGCTCTCGGTTGAATAAGCACTCCCTCCAGGGCTATACAAGGATTTATGTACATTTTCTGAACACACTATATAAGGTTACATGTGACACAGTTGTGCCTCAAGGATATAGACAAACCTTGAAGGACAGGGAAGTCAATGTCACGGGAGGTGTCAGCTCCAGGAAGGGCCTTCTTCTGTGGTTGAGTGGGTGGGAGGTCATGGTTGGTGTTGGTAATACAGGGATTTGACCTTTCCTACTTTTGAAGCAATTCCTACCATTTAGGGAGTGATTTTGGGTTATTTCATACATGGATTGGACCAAAGTCCAAAGATATCCTAGATATTTAGCTTTGACGACCAGGAAATGGCATTTTATGTATACTTAGGCCTATACATGTATTAAATATAAACACAATACACAAGCGGTCGTGGTGGGGACTGAGCCAGGAATTTCTGCAGAGTAAGACTGCATCTATGTAATATTAACCAGGCAGTATTGATACCAGGTTAGCATGCAGTAAGGTATGAGGTAGGCATCATATCAGGGGCTTAGTCATGGGTCCTACCCCTGTCAGCAGGTGTGAAGGGGTGGGTATCGTCTAGAAGCAGCTCCAGGGTATTAGATTAGATCCCATTCCCTGACACTACCCCAACCCCTTCACCATTCCCTCCCTCAGCCCCACCCAGAAACCCAGTCCCACCAACTCCACCCATCCCCAAAACAAAAGAATCAATCACATTTGAAGTAATGCTATTCAAGATGGAATTTCATGCAGACAGCCTATTCTGTCATATGAAAGGACAGTTATTGACCTCCCTTATGATAGATCTAATTTCAATATTTACCATGTCAACCATTTAAAGAATAGAAAACTCAAACACTCTACAAGCTGACTTTACATATACATATATAATGCAAGTGTCTTGTGCTAGTTCCGCGAGGCTTTTAGCCTACATTGGCCCCAATAAACACACAGTGCCCCTAGTAGTAGAGGATTTATTTTGATGGTGGCTGGTGCGTGTGAAGAGGCTGCAGAGAGTGGCCCTCAACCTGTGTGAGTAGTGCTTCATGGGGGGAGGTGGGGTGTAAAGGGATAGGGTAGGGGGGGGGTGTGAGTCAGGATGCTGATCCATACCGTAAAACCCCATGTATAGGCAGCAGCTTATAGACCAAATCAGAGGCCAACTGCTGCTTAGTCAGCCTGGCATCACTTATAACCAGGCATTATGATAAAGGAATGATTGTGCTGCTCCAGACGTATAAGCCGTAGCTTATATTTACCCGGGTTGACCACATTGATCAGTGGCCAGCTGCTGCTTAAAATTAAAGAGTCCCCCTGAAGTCAAGGCATGGCTTAAATATGGGGTTCCTGCATTTTAGACTATGGAAACGAATGGTAACAGTTTCAGCCTCAATTCAATTCAAAGTTTTGTTGCTTTAGGAAAGCCAATAACTCAGGGTGTTGGTTATGTGCGGGTGCTTATGTTTATAGGCGGGACTTTAGGGTAGATGCTGCCCCAGTCGATGGGATGAGGAGTGTGTGTGGGAGGGGGAGAAGGCAGTCTGGGGATGGCCCACCTGCTCCTGCTGTTGACGTGCGACATACTCAGGGGGGTAAACACCCACCCAGGGGTGTGGGTAAACAACCCTCTCCTCCTAACCCTATTCACACAACCCCTACCCCAATGTTAGACAGGCCAGACTCAGCAATATGAATATCCCTGCTCCGTATTAGAGCCTAGTAGTATATGGCACAGGTTACCCCATTTTGTGGGTTAAGGTCACCACTATACTCCATCACACATATATTGTATATTGACAAGAGCTCCACAGTGCTTCTTTTTTTTCCAATTGGATTAATTGAAATCAGACTTCCTGTTCAAAGTTCATGGAAAGATATGTCTTAATACTAAGTGATAGGGGTGTAAATAAAATTTCCTGTTTTGTTCAACGAAACGTCGAATAGATCTAGTAGATGGTAGTGGATAGTAGTTCATTGGACCATGTAAGAGTATAGAGGCAAGATGTGTTTAGATTTCTATTCCTTCAGAACAACATGGTTTTCAGACAGCCTACTAACTATGGACCAAAATATCCATAAATGACCTTTAAACAAATGACACCTCGCTGTCTGTACACTGTCTGCTAGCCATCATTAAGGCATCAACCATCTGTTGGAGTCCTGATTAGTCTCCTCTATTGTCACTGATTGGTTAACCCTTTACCGACAGAATGGTGATTTAAGGTATTGTCTATGTGGAAGCATTCATGCAGCATACCGACCCTTAACTTGTGTATCATTCTGGGAGGGTCAATATGATATGTAAATGTAATACTGCCATCTTACTGACCAGGACTCCATACATTCATCAAGGGTGAATTTTTTAGCCCCCCCTGAAGAGGGGTCAAAGTTTTTTTAGCCCCCCCTCGGGAGGGGTCTGAAAATTTTACGCCCCCCCCCTCAAACACACCACCCCCTGTTGATAAATAATGACCACTCCTTAAGTGGAATAGGATTTAGAAAAAAGGGGCAGTGCCTTGGGATAGGACTGACCAGACACGGTGAAGTGGAATCAGGGGTGGGGTTGAGACCCTAGGGTTAGACCTCTGAGGGATTAGTCTCGGCCCGTCTGGCATACAGGTTTCACTGGGTGAAAATTCTATAGATGAAAAGGTCATACAAATTGCCTCGTCCCCAGAATTTTAAATGTCACAGGTTCAGGCCCCCAGGACCCTAAATATCAGCCATGCGTGACTGCTGGGGAGAGTGCGTGTGGTGGACACCCTTTGATGATTTTAACTATAGACCGAAGGGCTTTAAAAAAACTTTATCAATATGGTTCAATGGACAGACCTTGCCATATGCTTCCCTTTTCTGGATGTGTATTCACCAACTATAGATGAGGCTCAAACTGCCAGGTCTACCTTTTTTAATACAAGCAAATAATCAATAATCGTCCAACATGATGTATTGAACTTGTGGGGCCTGATCTATTTCCAATGTTACTGCCCCTAGATATACACAAAGGGTAAAATGGAATTATACAAAGATATTGCCATCTGCTGCTTTTCTGACACAAACTACAATGCATGTATATCCCAGGTGTATTGACAGATATTATAAGCCCCAAAATGTCAGTTAAATCTACTTTGATACCAAATAATAGTCAATAATAGCCCTGTATGATATAATAAACTTGTGAGGCTCTTTGACTGTTTATACATGATCGCTGTATGGCCCATGGGCATTTACCCCCCCCCCCAGGCTCCCCTCCTACCCTACCTCTACATGGACATACAAAGCTCTGATCAAGTAGCAGGTGTGACAAAGTGGCACACGCCGTATGGTCATCTTGTGGTGGTCAGTGTGCACCAGGTGGTCCATTATGCTGATGAGGAGGAGGGGAGATGAGGAGCATGGGGTGTTAATATCAACCCGTTAAATGTCACATTATACCTCCAGATTCATGATGCACCAATGCAGTGCCTGCGACTAGACTCGCCAGCACTGCATTGGTGCATCATTCATGCAGACCCATGATGCGTGCTCTATGTTTGATATCAAATTGTTTAACCTGCAAATTAAAGCCCTCCCTTGAAACCACCAAGGTGAATGTACACATCCCCAATACGTTCATTTTAATAGTGCTAAGACAGTGGTGTATAGTATAGTAAAGTGCATAGGTTAATACCCAGGGGTGTCTTGTCCATTAACCTGTGCTCTGCTTGTATGTTGTGTTACCTGAGCGTCCTTAGGACTCTGTACACACATACCTGGCCTGGGGCCAGACAGCTAGGGGCTGTGTTGTCGTTTTTGTGGGAGGGGAAAAACTGGAGGGAAAAGTGGCGAAAAAAGAGAAATGAAAATACCTTGGGTTACATGCACCCTTTAATGGTATTAAAAGTCACGTCCACGTGCCGCCATTCTAAACACGGCGAGACAATGAAACGTTTTAGCATTATAAAGGCCAATGTTTGCTGGGGTGTATTTGAGAAGAAAATAAGAAATCAAACAGTGAAATCGGGTGCATTTTGGGGTAAATAAATAAAGGGGGTTAGAATAGAAAGGACCCTTTTGTGTAATCTGATATTTCATCTATTTCATAAATCACCCAGTACGTTTAGCTGATTTGGGAAGGGATATCAACATTGTATCCATCGGAATACTATTAATTAAAGATGAAGGTAGATGGAGCCGATTATGGACAGCACAAAATTACCAGAAATAATCAGTATTGTATTCAGGCATCAAGCATAATTAGAAATGCATACAAAGCAGTATGAGATCTAGGTCAGAGATTCAGTGTCTATCTACTAGTAACATCTGCCCTAACTACCACTAGCCGCCCATAGTAGGGGCCATGAGTAATACACCGCAGTGTGCTGTAATTGTAGAATAGTGGTCTGATTAGAGACCAGACGTGTCTAGAGCCTTCATATATAATAATGACAGTATCAGTGTATGGGACAAAGTCTGTGATGGCAGGTCACCATCGTGTTGTCAGTCTGCTGTTGTAGACAATGCCAGGCACCAGTGGAACTGTACCCGGCGTGTGGCAGTAACTCACAAAGGCTGTATGCTGGGTACAAGCAGCTAGGACAGCAATGTAGCAGCACTTAACCCTTGTCTCCTTTAACGAACCCTTTAAGGACGGCATGATGCCTTAGTATTCTTGTTCATTTGTCATGACAAAAACAGAATCACAAAGCAGCTCCCAATCCTATCTCATGGATGTACATGTATCGGTGGGACCTTTGTGGTTGACATAGATTTGGCTGGACACAATCAATGCATCATCTCATTTCGTAGAGTTAAGAGTGATCAAGGCCCATTTACATGGGGGTCTAGGGGGGCACGTGTCTGCCATGTAATGCAACACTGCTAACCTTCGCCAGCGATGCATTCCTACATCACAATGACAACAGGGCATTACATTGCACAAAGGGTTAAATCCCACAGCTCTCTACCTACCTCACAGTGTGGTGCTGTGGCTGTCATTGTGCCTGGTGCTAGTAGAAGTACAGTACATGGGGTAGTAGTAGTAGACAGTATGAGTCACCTGTTCTACCCCAGCTACTGCTGCTGCTGCTGCTGCTGCCCCAGGACATAAACAACTGGTGCCCCCCTAGATACACTAATGGGCCGACTACCTGGACCAGGAAGGGGAGGGCACTGGGGGGGGGGGTCTAGGCAGGGCTAGCAGTTGATCAGGGATGGTAGTATTAGGAGAGACAGTGTTATGTGCTAATAGTGGAGGCCAGAAGTAGATGTTGAAATGCAGGTAGCCCTGGCAAGAGGCAGGAAGGTCAGGGGTAATGTGTCAGAAGAGGAGGTAGATATCAAGTGTGTAAACAATGCAGGAGGATGGATGAGGCATGTCGTATGTAAGAGGGTCCTGTATCTTCCTATAATTGGAAGAGGAGAAGTGAGGGTGTAGGGGTGGGGTAGAAATTGATAATTTATCAAGATACAAAGGAGTATAAGATGATAATACTGCATGACCAGGGGACCCTAGCAGGGTAGGAAGCCACTGAAGCAGAGGACTCTTAGTATTAGTTCTTTCCCTTGGTGTGATTTACAGATATCAGATAAGATGCCAAGATACTCATATGACAACCTCATACCTGTAATCATGTCATTAACTCATATTATCGCCCCTATATACAATACTTAAGGCGTACTTACTACCTGAACTACCATTGTGTATGCAATGTGAATACAATACATTGGTTTACTGAGATTCTGAGTCGTGATTGGGAAAGGTATATGAGCTAATATGGTCACATTTACATTAAGATCACAGTGAGTCAGTGTTGCAATTATGTACCTAATTACGTCCAGATAAAAGAGATTATATAAATTCCCTGAGCCTTAAGTTGTGGTGACATTAACCAGAGGCGTAGGAAGCAAATCTTTATTGGGGGGGCCTGGCGAGGGCACCATCGCGACCACCTTAAATTGTCGGCTGATGCGTGATGGCATCTATATTATGCATTTATAGAATTCATATAGAAAAGTAATTTTTGGTAAATTTTGGATCTGACTTTAGGCTCAGACCCCCATTTTCCCTATGACATCACCATAATAATCTAATTTGAGATGTAATGTTTTAGTTTCTTTTCCATTGTGTTTATGAGTTCTTGGAAAATATTGGGGGGGCCCAGACATACTCAGGCCCCACCTCCTTCATGATTAGGGGGGCCCGGGCCCCCCTGGCCCCCCTTTTCCTACGCCCCTGTGACATTAACTAAGCCTTTGTTCTAGCCACATCAATATGTTTAAGGTAGTCTCACGATGAAGTCAATAATGTCATTTGTGCTAGACTTTTAAACAGTTAGAAATAACGGGGTAGCTATTTGGTTAAGCTCCTTAAAATGCCTCTTGTAGCTGGAAGGATTTCTGCACCTTCTTTCAGAATGTGGGGCATTGATTTTACGACATCACAGCACCAAAACTCATTAGGCTTGGGTAATTGATTCCCATTAATCCATTTACTTTGGATTATTGTCAGTCAAGGTCAGAAGCTGAAGGTCAATGACACAATGACCATAACACAATGAGGGTTCAAGGGTTAGGCAACTACAGCAGTAGTGACGTAAAGATCGTCATTCAGGCTTCAGGCAAACTGTTTGTGAAAATAATATTTCATTCTCAGAAATGTCATTTTACCTCTGAAATGAATTTTGTTTTCAGCAAGTGCTGTCAGGTAATTTGTCAGGTGATTATGACATAATCTCTTGCTGCAAATACTCGTGTTTATAACATTTACTGTATATGGCAAAAATTGATATAAAGGGGCGCACTACATCGTAGATCCCCTGAAAACGTGGGCAGTGCTGTATGTCTTCTTGGATTTATACTAGTTAGTTTCCAAAAGTTTCAGCTACATGAAACAGCTCAGCCAAGGATGTGAATAAAAGATATTTGTTATGTGTAAATAGATACACCTCTGTTTCCACATGTAACATACATTGTGGTGAGTGACATTTGCTCCACGTGTCCAATGTAGGTGCACCAAACTGGAGTTCCTAGAAGACAGCAGGCCTGACATGAAGCCGTGCCAGGTGGCATGCTGACAGAGGAACAGCAGGAGCAGGGTCAGATTGCAGGGTCCAGTTATAGAAACACTGGTTACATCTACTGCAGTAACACTCCTCATGCACTACAACCCTTTAACGACAGCATACCCTTCTTAATGCACTCTGCTCTTTGATCATCTTGATGCCTGGATACACTCCAGTGAATTACTCACAAATGATTCACCCATGCATCACACCAATCATGTGGGGAGTGATGCACTCCCGTAGGGTCGTCATGATGCACCAATACAGTGCTGGTGAGTAGACTCGCCAGGCACTGCATTGGTGCATCATGACGACCAAAGAACATGCCCCTTGTTGTCCTTAGAGGGTTAAGCCAACATCACCCTATCTCCCTGCACCACAGGGGGCAGGGTAGAGCATGGACTGCTACAGGAGAAGTTTACATGATGCCAGTATAAAGTCTGGGTAGTGCATCACCTTGATGTAGTGCATTTAGATCTCTCCTGGAGATTTCTGTAGGATGGTTACACTGTGGTGCTCTTAGTGTGTGGTGTGTTATAATAGCCATCTCTACAGTCTTAACCATTTTGGAGTACCTCTATGTGCACAGAGACATATAAACTTGTATCTAACAGTTTCTTCTGTCTCTTGTATATTTTAACCAATACGAATCAGAGTAAAGTATCAAAGGTAAAGAAAGATCTAGTGAGACGATGTAGAAACTGTGTCCACTAAGGCTACATGTATAGGGTCAGGCAGACTGGTCCCCAACTAAGGCTTCATGAAGATCGTGGATCAGACTATGAAGGCTAACCTCCATGCGATCAGAGAGACTGACGTCTGTAATTTGGTCATGTCCGCCTCCTGTAGTGAATGACCTGCCTCGTCCCGTCGTCATGGTGACTCAGTTACCACCCCCCACCCCACCCCCACCTTACCTACCCCATCTCACCCAATCAATTACACACTCATCTAGGCTGCTGCAGAAATATAAATCAAGGTTATTGCTTTATTTTGCTCACCTTTGGCAATAAATTTTTTGTATTTACAATGGCCAAAATTCATATCTACAGAAGCATACTCCAGTAGAAAAAAGGTTACCTGTCAAAGGACCCGTGATGCTGCATATTCAGAAGTGGATGAATGTACAGATTTAAAAGAAAAAGCTAGACATGAGATATTCATGCACACTGCATCATGTTCCGAGATAAAGCTTCTGTAACACCTCCCGTATAATGCATGGGTTAGACCCCCTGCTGTGTCTTATACATGCAGGTTTTCAGGTTCCTAATAATATCCATACATTGCTATTCGAAACCTTTATCTAATAGTGTATAATTGAGCATTTCAGGGATTTTTGTTGTCAGCCACCTCATCCCTGCAAAAGCTACAGCTGCGACTTGTAGTTTTCTCTGAAGTTCAAGGTGCGTGTTGTATGCGGGGTATGCTTTATGCAC
This sequence comes from Acholoe squamosa, assembly GCA_949317995.1. Classification (NCBI taxonomy): domain Eukaryota; kingdom Metazoa; phylum Annelida; class Polychaeta; order Phyllodocida; family Polynoidae; genus Acholoe; species Acholoe squamosa. The sequence goes on from OX439042.1 coordinate 17,050,308, forward strand.
ACAGTATTACGGTAGCCATTCGTGCTGCAAATCCCATGCATATAAACTACATATATACAGATCTATAAATCTGTGTTGTCTGTGACATTGAAATATAACTTATCCTCTTGTCTCCCCTTGTACCCTAATCTATCCCACTAGCACAGATGTCTATATATTCTCTACTATTGTATTTATTCTCCCGTACTGAACTCCCCTGTGATAAATTGCGTTGCTTTATCATAGACAACTTGTCCGACAAATCTTCAGACAAATCTAGTGAAAAATGAAGGTGACCAAAATACGGCCAGTACAATTTTATGGGCTATCAGGGCGTGTTATTTCATTTTCACTCTCATCAGTTGAATATATACCCAGTGAATGTGTACTCTACATCTATATACCACAGATTTCAATACTGGCTGTTTGTGCTTGTTTTATGGCTAGCTGAGTGTGTGAATTGGTTGTAGCTACAGCTTGAATGTAGATTTATAAAAAGACTCACACCACAGTAGCGGTTAACCTAAAAGGGACAATGGCAGAGGTAATAAAGTACAGTTTTTAATTGAGGAGGCCCACCGAGAAAACATTTGTAACCACTGAAATATAGTTGTCTTAAAGTGGTGGCGAAGTCTTTAGAGCGTGTGATAAGATTTGTAGACCAGATAAGGGGAAGGTACTAATTATAGGATTTACGTTAGTATGTTATATACCACCAAGGTTGAAGATAACTAAGTGCGTCTCAATTTTACCCCACAGTAGGCCAAATTCTAACCCTGCAAATGACACTGATTGCTTTAATGGCCTGTACGCGCTGTACCATTTTCCTTATTACACATGAATGCGAGTAACTCGCCTGCGAGTAACTCACCAGGCAGCATGCCTATTACACAAGGTTGTGACGCTCGGGAAGAACTGTCGCAATTTTAGTTAAATTCTCCCTGGTGCGAAATATGAACCATATCTAGGCCTTGAAAAGAGAGAAAGAACAAAAATGTACAGGTTTTGGGGGACTCGTGGAAAGACCATAAGGCGTGGGCATGAAGATCAATGCATATACATTGTTTTTGTATTTTAAAATAAAATACTTAAATATGCACTAGAAACACTTTGCATATTGCATCTACCGTACAACATAAAACCAAAGAAGATTAATTCATCTTCCATTCTTCAAATACCACTACAAACAGCCTATAAACACAACACCTTTCCCCTGTGTAACAGATAACTGGCTGGTTTTGATACAGGGTGGGGTACAGGGTTTTCATGTCTACTTAAAAGCATTTTGACCCTCTACCTGTCAGAAATGACATACACACAAGGACGCACGTGTTTGCCATGGCTCTTTTATGTGTCTATTTCACACGTAACAAGCCCCACAACTGGCAGAGCAGAGAAAATACATCCCAGTTTGTCATTCCTAAGTCACTGTTAAACTAGGGATGGTAACAAGAAGTAATAATACTGAAATATGTAAACTATGGGGACATATCGCTGTATGCAATGCCTATGAAGCCAGGAACTAAGTAATCAGTAGTTTAATTGTTTGCCTTTTATTGGGCCTGTTTAGTTCATATCAATTATGAGATCTTCAGTTGTGAAAAAAAAGACACATGCGTCCTAGGCAATGGGTGACGTTTTTTGGTAGAACAAGAAAATAAAAAGAGGTATTTATGACAAACTGTAACCAGGTGAGGAATGAGTATTCTCCTGTCTCTGTACTCACTTATAGATACAGACAGGGACAGGTGAGTGTGGCATCCTGCGGTAATCACTGTGTCACAGCTGTGTATGGGCAATGTCTCAGACAGGAGGGATGTGCAGATATGAACAGCCAGGATAAAGTTATAAATTGTATCACTGTTCAGCTTGACCCAGGAGGTAAGCTAATCCCAAGGCTACTTGTAAAGGTGACTCAAGACTCAAGTAGACTTGGGGTTACACCACTATCTTAACCTGTAACTAGATATGACGAGGGAAACGGTCAGTGACCACTCTTGGTGATCCATAAGTTACATGTAGGGTTACATGATAATAGAAGGACGTAGGCAGTTTGGAATGATGTATGTTACCAGGGTTATCCTATCTTAGTCTAGAGAGACACAATGTCAGAGAACGTTCAAGTGTTTTTGTAAATAATAATTTATCATGTTTATGGCAGGTGCAAGCGGAAATTAAAGAAGTGCGGTATGATTTGTTGTCCTCATTATACGTGCTTTTCAAACACTATTATCCATAAGTATGCAAAAACCGGTTGAGAGACCTCCCGCTTGAGTCTTTTGGTGAGAGTCTAAGCGGCTATGGACATGTAACAGTCTACAAAGGGTACCTATATGATTTAAGTCACAGTGGAGGGTAAGGGGTGGGTGGGGGTATCAAGTCTCTAGGTCAGACAAGATTGATCCTGTATAAAAAAACATTTAAGCTTTTGGATCCCCTCCTCTCCCTTTTGGACCCTGACACTGTCTCTGGCCTTTGGCAGGTATAGACATAATGTCAGTCTAACTGTAAAAAGCCCTAGGCTAACGGTTTTACTCGTATTAGCAAAAGAAATACCTAGGATCCTTTCTAACTCACAGAATAGCCCGGGAACATCTCCGGTGGCTAGCCGACTAAGGGACAGATAAAAAGAAAAGGAAACATATCTTACAATCAACAACAAATGGCAGCCGTTTGGATTTCTCTTGTGTGTGCCTCAATTTCAAGTGCAGGGCAATTTACAACAGTTTAAACAAACAGGTTCTTTTTGTGGTAAGGTGTAATGTTTGAGAGATATCCGTTGACTGTTGAGTTCCACATAGTAGCGGTTCCTTTAAATCTGTGCTGATTTGTCATCTTGATGCAGTAATGCAGCGCTGGTGAGTACCTAACCAGCTGAAAATGAACCATAAATGCAGCACTGTCTGTTACTTACCAGGGCTGCATTCATACATTATCTCGTCCTTATTAAAGAGGGAAAGCCTTAAAGTGCCTCTACGTTGGCCATTGTTAGATGTCTACCTCAAGTTGAATATTGAAATGAGGAATAAAATATACAAAAGTTTTGAGACTTATAATGGAAACTGGGGAAGGCGGGAGAGGTTCAAAGCCTGAGGTGAAACTGGCCTACTGTGACTCTGAGTCATATATATGTCAGACAGTTAGTTCAAGTTTGTATACTATATGTCTGAAAAAAGATAACGCTGAATGATGTACTTGGTATGTCATAAAGTATGCTTCAAAAATTCATGTACATCTGTCTACCAATATACTATAAACGAGACTGAATCTATATCCTTATGATATGCCCCCCCCCCCCCCACCCCAACAAGTCAGAAAGTTATAAATGTTTATGTACTGAGGTTTTCCTTAGTATTTAGGTGGGTTCCTGCTGCTCCGGAATAGGGTAGACCGCTATCAGATACCTAATATCTCTACACTGACCCAGGGGTATGGTAGACCACTACAGCATCATATATACCTGTACCTGTACCTGTAGGACCTACACCATGTGAGTAGATAACTGGGTGTACACTATAGGCCACAGGTAGGTCAGGCAGGTCACTGATAGGAAGGACACGCTTCCTGTTTCACCTCACACCTTATTATACCGGGATACCACTTTTTCCTACTGTTGTTTAGATCCCTGCTTTGTCCCTCGGTTTTCTCCATTAAACTACCTGACTACAGAAAATGTCCTACAAAATGTTAAAAAAAAACTATATTTGTTCAACAGATTGAGAGGCATATATGATATCCCTTGACTAAATTTGTGTGATAAAAGTTGCCATAGGCATAAGGGATGCACTGGCAGCTATCATAGATATACATGTACATAGTACGTAGACATCATATAAATACATTTGTATATATTGAGTCATCGGTCTCCAAGCAAAACTTGGCCTCGCTACCCTTCTTCTCTTGGATGATGTGTGATGGGGACAATAGCACAAAACTTCATATTTGGCAAGTATAGACGATATAATTTGGCACGTTATGGTTCGCCGACCTCATTCACCCAAAGTCATACCAAGAGGTGTAGTATAGGGTTCAGTATGGAGGCCTAATGGGGCCGCCATTGCTTGATCTGGCACCTGGCGAGATAAGCACTGATAAGAACCAGCTTGATGGGTGCCAGGTGTTACATAATGTACCCAAAAAAAATTCTGCAGTGAATACAGGGAATTATCTGATTGGTTAATAATGTATCCCGGGTCAACCCTGTAGTATATTGGTGGATTCTTGGTCGTTATGCGTTAGGTGTATGGTTAACAAAAAAGTGCATAAGAGGAGGCATAAGAGGAGGCACTTCCAACTCTGAGAACGTCCTATAACTCTCACCAAGGCATACACAGTACTACATATAGATGTAGCTACTTGTGTATTGGGTTTTGATATGTTGTAGTTTTGATCCTGTGATATGGGTATGATGTATGAATGACGCCGGGATGTAACTGTACACTCACTTCAAGTTCACTCCTTGGGGCTGTACTGTACTGTGTGATACCCTATGGGGCACCTACAGGTTTTAATACCTATTATCATTACATCAGTAACCCTGTTTTAAACACACCCTCATATAGTTGCAGTGTTAAGTGTCACCTGTAACTTGTATGGTGCACCATAGTATACAGGTAGACAATGATGGAGATGGATGAGTGACCTGAGATCCACCTGACAGCTACAGGTAGGCACACGTGTGTGGGTGGATATGGGGGTACCTGGCTATGAGTTACCTGGGGAGGGTGGCTCACCGCTGTGTTATACTGTATACACGTGCTGAAGGAGTTGGGGAGATATGTTTAAGGAGGTTGTGTATAGTAATGGGGAGGTATAACAGGGGTTTGTGTGTAGAAAAATGGATATTGAGTTTACAATGGATTTTATTTTCCCTTTCTGTAATACCTTGCGCACAAGGCGCATCCAGAGTTCATGCCAGACATAGTTATAATTGAGATGCCCCAGGGGCCAAATATTGGTCATATCAGCTGCTGGTATATATAAGGCTGTTACATTGTTAAGGCAGAACGAATACATAACGTAAAACCTGATACCTCAAAAGGTTGTCATTTCTTACTATAATCTATATAATATAAAAAAAAACAAAAAAAAAACAAAAAAAACCAGGTATAAGCCTGGAAATATAGATAGAAAAGGTACAAATACATTCTTCAACCAATAGCTGCCAGTGGATTGTACTCGCCTCCTGACATTGAAATATAGATACAATATTTAACTGCAGATGTAGACTTGATGAGCTTTGATTACGTGGCAGTAATCGTCCACAATCATTGCTCCAGCTGAATATTGCATGGCACCACTGTTCAACTAATGTTAGTTTACCGGAGGGAAACTTTAGATTTAGAGATATTTAAGGTATTTATTTCAGGTTTCAAGTGTCTATAGTACAACTAAGTGCATCTCCTCCACCCTACATTTAAGTCAACATTAAGAATGGATGATGTGACCTGCACTATAACGATTACCTAAAGACTCAGTACCAGCCCACCCACAGCCACCAGCACCCCCTGCCGGGCTGTTTGGGTACTACCGTAGCATCAGTCACGTGACCCTCCGGTGGGATCCAGCTAACTCCAGGTTGATCAGGCTTTACTTGATGTACCTGGTGTTATATCTTTTGTATCAAATACATTAGTGCGTTACGTCTTTCCTCCAGGGCAGCACCAGAGGGGTTATGTCAGTTGCAGCAAGCAGCCTTTGTAGCAGCCTTATTGCAGCTTCAATGATGAAAGTCTTTAGGGTTTTCCCCTATTTCAGGATTTTTAAATTCCAAAAAGGTCTGTGATTATATACGGAGAACATTTATTCATGGCCCTTCATTTGAATATTGAGCAGTTTTTGGGTTCGGTAAATTCCATCCTGCATCTTATAGCTGCCTCCCAGTCTTATGAGGTGAGGATAATTTTACCAAAGAAAAACACTAGAATCAAGCTCCATGTGCAGCCACCTTACTCAAGGTGCGTCCTTATACGCAAGGTATAAATATATTATGGCGGCTTTACTGGATTGGTACCCTCTTGAAAGGGTCATCATGATGTACCGATGTGGTACTGTTTTGGTGCACAGAATACAAGAGGAATACTGCGGCATTTAAAGGGTTAAACCCACAAGACTAATGGTTTGATTCCCACTGTCGGCAGGGTTGTAGAAACCACCTTTGCTACTTCCTTAGATAGAGGTGGGGTTGATTCAAACTGACTTGCTGCTCTGCCATCAAAGGCCTCTTGATTCCTAATGGCCGCTCTACAGGGGGTTGGGGGGTGATCATGATGGATGGTTCTGAGTAAGGTTATCTCATCTCGAGTTTTTCACTTTGATATTTGATCCTATAATGGTTTGGTTTATCTCACATTAGGAAGGGGATGTAATCCAATCGGACATATAAAATTATATGGGTTAGTGATTGCTACTTGTAACAGTTTAAACCAGACATTGGTGAAAGAAGAGTATTGTTCAGTGCCCCATGACCACTTGTAAAAAGCATTTAAATGTTATCACTACCAGTATATTGCATTCGGTATGGTTGTTTGTAGGTTGTATTTACAACTTATCTTGTAAAAGAAATTTTTATTGGAAGGACCTAAAAGCAATGGAGGGCAGGGAATATGGGTGCATATATTTGTATTTCTAATGTGGAAACAGAACCTGTGTGACATCTTATTGGAACTGACAATGTTCATAGTGGTTTTAATATGCTTGATATATAAGACATTTATGAAGAAATTCTTGAAGGGAAACCACGATATTAAATAACTGAGAGTTGAGCAGCCAAACCTGTAGACCCATTAGCCCCTTCATTAAATCGAGAACATCTTGGCATTTTGAAGTAGGGATAAAGACGGACACTCAGTACTGCCACAGGAGACGTTAGTAGTATAGAATTTTTACTTTGAGAAACAACTGATGCTGATATAGGCCGTCCCATTACCCAGGCCAGGGCCCTTGTGTCCCGGGCCTTGTGTAAGAAAGGCACACAACTTTCGGATCCTCACCAGTCCAGCCTCCCTGTATTATCATCAGACCTGCTAGCCTCCATGTAATTACACTAATTATTTAGCCAGGGTAATTGAACCCTCTCTCAGTATCGAATAATATTCCCATCTACACAATCGCCTCATCAATCAAAACTGTCAATAATTAATACACGATTAGCATAAGAAATACAGTTTTAAAATGACAAAAGAAGTAAGAATTAATAGACCAGTTGGGAGGGGTAGTCCTATGGGTGGGATGACTCAGTAGTTCTGGTTAAGGGTGCACGTGCACTGGCAGTATTGAGGTGTCGAGTTAATTTGTCTGCTTGTTAGAGAGTGGGGGGAGGGAGGGGGAGTAATACCATATTGATCCCCTAAGGGAGAGGGAGGAGCTCAGGGTGGATGGGTGAGGGGGGGCAGCTCAGGGAGGGAAGGGGAGCAGATCAGGACTTGCTCACACCCACTTTGAGCAATATCCATGTTAACGTCCACCCAGCTGACCCTTCCCACCCCCCTCCCCTACCAGCACCTCCCACCAAGCACAGTGGTAAACGCTCAGCTCTGACACTGCATGCGCTCGCTGCAATGGCCATGGTGGGATCCAAGGGAGGCAGTGGTACAAAGCCATAAACCTAGTGGGTCACAGAGTAAGAATATACAAGATTTATCCTGCTCACTAATTGACTATTGATTACAATTGTGTTTGTGTTCGTTGATTTCACTTCACTCAAAAACACATTCAATGCTCTTTCAGTTCATAAGAGTACAACAGTCCCGGGACAACAGTTTTCCAAAGGTGTGCATTTTAAGTTATTTCTAACCTAAAATTTGCCAAAAATGAGGTTGTGCTCGTGACCATTTGGATTGAAGCCCAAACGTTGTTTCATGTTGAACGAGTCTGTAATGAACTGAATGGTGTCGTTCCCTGTGGATTGCAGTCACTTTAGCTCCGTGTCTCATAATTGGTCCATTCTCGGACTGAGAGCACACATCTGATGTACAGGAAATGAGTGAAATAATTACTGGCCAATGTATGTACCAAGTATTCCTTTGCACCACTAGATAGTTCAGCTAATAGGTTCATTTTACTAGTCTTTCATTTAAACCAGGGGCATGTTTTCATATCCATACCTTCATTACTAACTGTTTGTACAAATTACCACAGGTATTTCCTCCTGAAGCTTCAGCCATGATGTCCTCAGGGGTGCCGAGGTATTGGTAAAGCTATCCCTGCCCACCCCCACCCCCTCACACACAACCCATTCACATTTTCCACTTAGTGGCCTCACCATGGGATTCGTGAGGTGGCTGTTAGTCTAATGGAAACAAATTAGGGGAGTTATACCTGAACTAACTATTAGTGGGGAATCTGATCTCACTATGCAATTATGTTCTTTGTGGGTAGTGTGGTGGATACTTGTGACGCCAAGTCTTCTGGTACTTGCCCAGGTAAGCTTAAAGCTCACCCAGGAGCATATTGAGGCCTCAGGCCCTGGGAATCTTAGGCTTAATGAGATGAAAGGGAAGTTTGATTTTCTATTTCTATGTCATGGAAATTTACCGTAGGTAATTGACTCCATGGCGTCCCCTGTCTAAAGTAGGACGTGCTCAGTCTACGTAGGTAACTCCTCTCATGCAGGACACATGTTACAGCAATTTGCCAGGAAGCTAAGGGGTTCGTTCTCAGATCCTGGAAGCGAAACTATCTTTTCAGATAGTTAGCTGGTGTCTCTGGTAATGTAAATGGATAAAGCAATATTATTCTAATCCTAACACCAGACACATACATGTAGTAACATTGGGGCCCTGACATTTTAACGTCAGCATTGCCTATGGTTGGGCCATGTGGGATACTGATAGTAAACTAATAAGACACCACGTAATTGCCTCTCTCACTCCTCCTAGAAGTAAAGACACTCCAATACAGAAGTGCTGGTGATGGTCCTAGGATTTATAGATGTAGAGGAAATCCAATCAGACGGAATAATGGCCGTGAGCCTGACAATATTACAGAGTGAAGGAGTGATGGGGGGTTCCTCCCATGACGTCATCACCTTAACCTCATGTTGAGGACAGAGGGGTTTCACCCTGTTAGTGCCAAATTGTGCTTTGGTGCATTTAAAGCCTTTGGTCGTCATGGTTCATGAATGTGGGCCTGATGAGGATACTTTTCAGTGCTGCATTCATGCACCATGGCAACCCCTGCTTCCTAAGGGTCGGCGTGATTGTTTGTTTGTTTGTTTAGTTTTACGTCCGGGGGCCATCGAGGAACTCAGACATTCAAGGGTCGGTGTGATGCATTGCGAATAGACTCACCAGTCCTGCATCAATGTATCATGACGCCAAATCACAAAGGGGCACTATTTTGGAGGCATCATGGGGCCCCTAAAGGGTTCAAGTCTAATGGCGCCATAGAGTGACGCTTCCCCCATCCAACCTAGATGTAATCAATCAGCCAGGTTGCCAGGGTAACTGCCTTCAGCAGTGCATTTCGGGAAGTGGCGCTGATTCTCGGACTGTCCCTAGTAACGATGACGGTCACGTGACGTCGACATGCGTCATACGGACGCAGCCTTTGCTGCCATAAGAAAAATATTATCCCATAATGCTTTGAGATGTTTAGGCTCGATTTCCCTCCTTGGTGACTGTCTCAAATTGGACCTACCCGGACATATCCTTTACAGATGAAGAAATAGGCTACACACGTCATGCTATACCATTAATAGACTCCCTTGGTAACACTTATCAATGTACTGTAGTACATGTAATGATCCCATTGTGGATTAATAGGATCATTTCATTTGAAAGTAGATCCCATATTGAAAGTAAGGTCTGTGGACATAATGGTAAAGGGTCGTACAATGCCTCAAAACGCACTTTTGTGTGAGGTCAGCGGTCATGATGCGCTTATCCAGTGCTGGTGAGCAACTCACCTGTTCTGATAGCATTAGTGTATCAGATGAACCCTTGGGAGTACATCGACCCCCACAGGGTGGTCATGATGCACGGGTACAGCACTGACAGGTTATTCACCAGGGCTTCAGTCATGCATCATAATGACAAAGCTGGGACACTGCATCAAAACACTACCCATGTGGTCCTTCAAGGTTGAAGTATATCCCTGATCTCCAGGGTGTTTATCAGTAGGACCCTGGAGTAACGTAAAAGATGCATGCCCTCAGAACAGGCGCCTTGTATCCACATTACCCTCCCTGGCCACTTACTGGAGGACTTGCGAGTTAAGGATGGACCATACATCAACCCTACAGGGCTTGGTCTCACTACAGATACTGGGACACCTCTAGGTTGGGTTTCCATATCCCATCATTAAAGGCGTTTAGCCTCATCAGTTCTGTCCCCTCTGTATGTCTGTTGCACATCATGCATGAATAAGAACTTGCCTGTCGGAATAACATTAAAAAATGTTTACTGAATCAGTCACCCTCAAAATTAAGAAAATGTTCAGAGATTGTGACTATGAATTTTATGATTTCAGCATTTGTTACCACATATATTTAATTTTTTAGAAATTTAGAAATTATATAAATGAAAGCATTATCTAGAAAGTGTGGTTTGAGAAAACCAGTAGACAGTATCATTCAACGGTTAAAGTCTCTGGCAGATCTAGTATTTTGCTCATACCAGAGACATAGACCTCGTGATAGAGGTGTCTAATGTTCACTGTACGTCATATCCTTGATTTCTGACATCTGTTGGTGTTTCTCTAGGATATAGAACTGTTGCTGTAACCTAGAAGGTGATGATCGGCCCAAATAGTATGGATACTAAAGACCTTTCTCTGTTTGTGTATACTACTAGATCACTAGTTTTTCCACCTTCCTATTTAGGGAACTTGGACTGTTAATGGCGTTTACCACTTTGCAGGGACTTCAGTACTTGGCATTTCCTTACATTCACATGTATGCAAATCATGGGAATAAAGTGATGAGTACCGGTAAATGTATACAAAACAAAATCAGCATTTGCACTACAGCATATGCTCGTTGGGACTGACTAAAATGGCTGGGCCACAGGTTGTTACTTTAGGCCTTCATCCTATGGTTAGGGAAACGTTCACAAACGATACCTCCACCCCCATATTGACCTCCGCGACCCCGGGTCCGCGACACCTATATCCAGTGACGTCATTAATGAATGTTCCCTGTCGCCTGAGGTTTCTCTTCCCCATTAATGGAGAAAGGCCTCCAGGGACAGCCCCAGGTCCCTACATAACAACACACGCTCCATTACACCCCACACGTCAACAGAAATCCATGTCCATTAAGATAACAGTGCCACCTGGGCCTCTGTCCCACCCAGATGTGGAACTCGAACCCAGGACCCTGTGACCTGTGGGGGGGGGGCAGAGTTGACTTTTATGTTCTCTCAGTATCACACGTATAGCAGGATCTCCTGTTCCGCCCAGAGGTGGGACTCGAACCCGGGACCCTGTGACCTACGGGGACAGAGTTGACTCTTATGTTATCTAGCTATCAGATGTAGCAGGATGGTTTCAGCGACAGGTTTGACAGCTGACAGTTTGACCTGCTGTCACACACTGACAGACACTCAGTCATACTGGATCCGATTTCTGTTACTGTGTGTATATAAATGTACTGCTATCTGTACTCTTGGCAGCGTATGGGCTTATACCCATGGTGTTACTGATAAGCTGGTGTTGATAACTGTTACTTAATCCTAAATACACATGTACTTAGCATTCTTGAGTCCTTCTTGGAATGTTAGGACATGTGCATTTAAAGGGTAAGGGTTCAATGAACTGACTTTAGAAACTACAACATGATAACCTAATGTTTCCATTATTATGGTTTAAAATAAATGTAGAGAATGTTTGGCGGTTTCCATGATTCAGTTGATATAAAATGCTAGAGGGAGAGAGATATTTTCTCAATTTAGACTTAACTGGACATCAGTAATATGGGCGGGCAGGCGGAAAGGATAACTCGTCCATACCCTCTTAAGCTAACAATTCTGTTTGCCGCTCACTAATGTATGAATAGAAGCTGGTGCTCACCACTTAAATACACCAATGCTATCAGGAGCATACTGAGGGTGCATACCACCAGATCAGTGCTAGATCAAGGGGCTTACTGCTGACTTTGGCCAGTAACATCTCTGTGCAATGGGTTAAGGCATTTAGTACGTGATGGACATCAGGATATATACAAATGGTGCATAATAACCAAAGTCAAGTGTCATCAGCATAACAAAATGTATGATTTACCATGGCTTTATAGAGATGTAACTTATTCAATGCTTGTCACTTTTTATGTGGTCCTTGAACTGTATCCAGTTTACACCCTGATGTAGGTTACTTTTTATCAGCAATTCAGAGATTGTGTTTTTCCTTGTTTGTCCTTGTAACCTTGTGACCCTGTGGCCCTAGGTTCAGAGGTCTGGCATACAAAACGTGTCTTTATACAGAGATGTTGTTAAGCCTTCACTCAAACCAGTTTTTTTTCTTTTACCAAATCAGGCAAACATAAAACAACAAATTAAGAATAGAGTGAGAATTAAGCTACCAAGCAGTTCACTGACATAAATTTCCAGCTCATTCCTACGACCGCTAGAAGTGTAAATGCAAGGAGGAGGGGTGGTAGTACCCCCCGTGTATCTAACACGTCTCTTACCCATTCAGTAATCCATATTAAGCTAACAGGATTAATCAGTAATCAATAGGCATGTCCCTCAGTGCTATACCATTGTGAGTAGTTATGTTCAAGTACACCTTTATAGCGTACCCTTTGATGTAACCTCATCCATTAGACGGCTTATACTATTAATCCTTAATGGGTAACACTGTATTAGTTTAATGTGTGATGCACCCCCCCCCCTTCAAGATGCCTTCACTTTCTCGGCAAGTAACTCACCAGTGCTGGATTCATACACCCAAACCAACCCAATGCCGTTGATAGACTCTGCTACTTGACAAAAGGGTCACCTTTGCAAATAGATATCATCACTATATCGGTACAACATAATGACGAATTTCCATGAACCTGGAGGCATCATGTAGCCCCCAGAGGGTAAGACGGCTCATGGCATCCATTGTGCCTCATATCTATTATGACGTGGTCCACTTTGTGTCTACACTTAAAGACTTTATGAGCTACTCACAATGCTAACTCATTAAGCACTGAGCAGCTCAGACTGACCTACTTAACTCAGACATAGATCATCATCTACTAGACAGGGAGTGATAGTATTAAGTAAAAGAGTGGAGGTTGTATATATGTAGTTTTAGAGTGTTGTGCCGCCCAAAACAATTGCAGCTGAAACAATTTGTAAGTGCACACGAACTTTCAGATTCAGAGAGAGCAAAACTTAAAAAGAAAATAGTGAAAACTAGAATAAAGTGTTCACTCCAAGTACAAAGGTACTGCTGCCATTAAATAGGAAAACGGCACCATGCCAGAAGCCTAAACGCCATAATATCGTCAACTATTTTCCAAAGGGCGGGCCAAATTTGTCGACAGAGAGAACTGTTATGGCCAACGAAAGTAAAGGTTTACGACAAAGGTCTGACAGTAGGAAGTAATTGTAGATGAAATGTAGCCCATCTGACCTCTTTCAGACATTTTCTACTAAAGTGACTATTGTCAGTATTGGCGGAAACTATTACATGTAGAACCTGTCATTGGAGGTCCGTAAAGGTCGACCATGTAGTTATTGCCGCCCATGCTGTACTTCTGTGTGTACCTGTAGGTATATTATATAGTCAATTTTACCCTTACTTTGGGTAATGAATGGATGATTTGTATGTTATTGGCATAAGTACCTAAAATACTTGAGGGCTTTACTAATACAAATGACAAGTCGTCAACTCGAGTTTTCACCTTCAAACAGAGCACCCACATGGGACTTCCGGCACCCTGAGATTGTCAAATTGTAGCTCCTTTATGTTACATGTATTATAACCCTATATATAGTTCACCACAAACCACAACAAAGGGACTGCTTCAAACAGCAGTCCTTTAAATAACCCTGTATGGACCGTATAGTGCTTTGATGCACTTTGAACATCTGTTTAATGATGCATCATTCCATCCCTATAGGGTTGATATACTGCCAAAGGTTCGACATTATATGCACCTAATGCAATGCTGGTGAGTTGACTCACTAGCCTTGCCTCGGGCTTCCCTAGCCCACTTAAAAGGGTCTATATCTCCTCTTTCCTATCCCCTCAGGATGTGTGTGGTGCACATATGCGCGGGCACTGACACATTCCTCTGTTAAATTATCAACCTGTGAAGCACGGGATAGCCACTTAGTGCCGCTAAAGTGCTGTAAAACACAAATCAATCAATGAATCACTAGCCTTGCCAGGCTGGTGAGTTGACTCACCAGCATTGCAATGTTAGTGAGTCGACTCACCAGCATTGCAATCCTAGTGAGTTGACTCACCAGCATTGCAATCCTAGTGAGTTGACTCACCAGCATTGCAATGCTAGTGAGTCGACTCACCAGCATTGCAATCCTAGTGAGTTGACTCACCAGCATTGCAATGTTAGTGAGTTGACTCACCAGCATTGCAATTTTAGTGAGTTGACTCACCAGCATTGTAATGTTAGTGAGTTGACTCACCAGCATTGCAATGTTAGTGAGTCGACTCACCAGCATTGCAATGCTAGTGAGTCGACTCACCAGCATTGCAATCCTAGTGAGTCGACTCACCAGCATTGCAATGTTAGTGAGTCAACTCACCAGCATTGCAATGTTAGTGAGTCGACTCACCAGCATTGCAATCCTAGTGAGTTGACTCACCAGCATTGCAATGTTAGTGAGTCGACTCACCAGCATTGCAATGTTAGTGAGTTGACTCACCAGCATTGCAATGTTAGTGAGTTGACTCACCAGTATTGTAATGTTAGTGAGTTGACTCACCAGCATTGCAATGTTAGTGAGTCGACTCACCAGCATTGCAATCCTAGTGAGTTGACTCACCAGCATTGCAATGTTAGTGAGTTGACTCACCAGCATTGCAATCCTAGTGAGTTGACTCACCAGCATGGCAATGTTAGTGAGTTGACTCACCAGCATGGCAATGTTAGTGAGTTGACTCACCAGCATGGCAATGTTAGTGAGTTGACTCACCAGCACTGAATTTGTGCATCAATAATACAAAGAACTATGAACATGCAGTTATCATGCGGTCCTTGAAAATATTCGCTGACCTTCACTACTGACCCGCATTGGTTTCTGGAGGTCACCATTTTATGATAATAAAATGTCAATGTCATTCCCTAATCCAGAAAACGATACCACGATAACAGTACTCACGTAACTAAAAGTGACATTAATTCCTACCCCTATGAGGACAGAGGGTCCATTAGGGTAGTAACTGTTTTAGTTTCAACCTTTCAAACAGGATTTGGTTATGGGGGCGGATGGGTAAAACTGAAACATAAATATGTTTGTATGATACAGGTCAGAATACATCCTGAAATGTGAGTTATCTGTCTCATAGATTCAACATATTGCACTGAACATGTTAAACTGATAACATCAAGTATAGCTGAAGCTGACATAGAAAAGGTTGCTGGATTTGCTCTTCTAACAAATGTTGACATTGGTTTACATTTTGATCAAAAGTCTCTAACCCTTCAAGTGTCACGTAGTGCCTTGGGCCCTTCTTTATGCTAGGTGTAGGAATACAGTAAATCATAAGGCCCGCGATTATGCATTATGCGGACTTTTTACATTCCCAAAGAATCAGTATGAGAGATAAACTAACACAATTCCAAGGAGTTACTTGCCAATAATGCATTAACGATGTACCTTGACACTATTCCAGGCTTAACTATAGATCTTACTAAGATTTCCAGAATAAAACACACAGCTCATCCTTCGAAATTGTTTCAGCAACTGCTGACCGTTTAATGAATAAAATAAAAACGAAGGCACCATGATCATGGGCGTGGAAAGCAGGGGGGACATGTTCCCCCCCCCCCCACTTTTGGCCAACTCCTCAAAAGGTCAAATGGTGCACATATGCGCAGGCACTGACACGTTCCTCTGTGAAATTGTGTAATGTCGTTCTCGCCATGAATATGACCTTAGCTGTCGAAATGGCGTTAAACATCTATTACTCACTCACTCACTCCAAAAGGTCAAAACTAAAAGGTCAAACAAAGGGAGGTCAAGAATTGTGCTGATGTATCCCCCAGATGCTGTTAGCATTGTATGGGACATGGCGTGCTGTGGGACAGTACTGAGTGAGTCATCCTGAGCCCCACTCGGTGTACATTTACCCTTTATGTGCAGCTCAGTACAACGAGCAGCTCACATCAATAACCCATTAAGCACTGCATAATGCTGTAATTTCAGGGATTTTAAGTTTTCACAGAATTTTGCCCGATTTCAGATTATTTTTTCTTCTGAGATTGACCTACCTTTAGATTTACTCTAATTTAATTCAGTTTTAATGACCAGGGACTTCCTACATTGAAATCAGAATTTCTATGTGTAGCTTCAGAATTGTTCATACACTCCGACTTTCACCCATGTGAATGAAGTATTCCCTTTATTTTGCCTGGGATATGAGTGTAGCCATGGTGAGTAGCTCGTTGGGGCTACATCAATGCATCATGCCAAACCGGAGAGGGTTGATACAGTCTCCAGAAACATTGAGATGATGCCCCAAGGCATCAATAGCATGCTACTTACTAGGGCTGGATTTGTACATCGACAGTTTATCGATGGGGAAATCAACCATATAGCATCATGCGAACCTCAAATAGCTAAAAGGTCATGAATCTGGAGGACACATTCTCTGATATCGGAGCAGCTCACGGCAGATGTCATTCAGTGGGAGTGTGAATGTGGGACTAGGACTGAGAGCTTGTAATCAGGACCGACCTCCTCCCATCTACTTCTGACAGAAATCACTGACCTTACATGATTAGCAACGGTTTTTACTTGAGTGGCTCCATCTTTGATCTTAGCTATCCGCTAAAATACAGTCTCATAAACTATTCTGATCAGTAAGTTATGGCTTCGGACAGTTTAGGCGTTGGTTTCTGAATATCCCCCTGAATCGCATGTATCGTTCTGCGGGGGAAAACAGCTCATGTGAGCAACTAACGTCATGTTATATGGGGACATGGGAGTTATGTCCCACAGCTACTCAGGGAAAAATAGAAAATGTGTAGAATCTGTAGTCTAAGAGTTATGTCCTAGTGACTGGAGGCATGTGCCCTCAAGGGAATGTCCAAATCCATTCTCCCCATGTTTTATACAACAGGGATGAATTTTGTTTATAGGACCTGGCGTGGAATGACCAGGGACTAATGGAAGTGTCGTTTTCTCGCAAAATTGTCAACATAATCTTACAAATTGGATTGAAACATTTTCCTAAACATCAAAGAATTCCCACAGAAAGGGGTAATTGCGGCATAATACAAAGCCCTCTGGTGTAATACAGGCCTAGTGATGGTGGTATTTGCTGATATTCTAGCTCTAGACCCCCAGCATGGATTGATGGTGTTTACTGTGTAAACTGCCCCAGCACCATGTGGATGCTGCTGTTGGCTGGGATGGTATGATGAAGCTGTCCTGGTTGGCTGACTGCTCTGCCGCAATGTCATAAAACCCCACACCCAATGATTCCCTCCTCACTCCCCAGCTCCAGCACCCCTCGTGCTTCGATGAGTCCCTGGTCCGTTTCCCAGCCTCTGCGTATGCGATATCCTACAGTTTATACTGCTGTTTCTGCTCAGCATATTAGATGTCCCTTTGTAAAATCATTTACCTAGTTTTAATAGGCTATGGGGAGGGACATTTAATAACTTATTTTACTCTAGATATATTTAATCTTATAGCAACTGCTGCCTGTATCTCTCGGGAGGCTGCATAGGCATTGGAAACAATTCTATTGTGAACCGTGGGAATTGTTTACTTCCTTCTTTCGCCAGGATCTTGGCAAAATTCTTTTACCATGGGAACAGCAGAGATAGCATTGATTTCAGTATTTTTGTTAGTTGCAGGCAGGTATTGTGTAGTCTGTAGATAGCCCTTATCTTGTACCCTCTACCATTACCGCCTCCCCCAGCATCTCTCTGGTCGCTGTTCCTTCCAGGGTAAACTAAAACCCTTTAATCACAGCATGATCCATGTATTTATTTGCCATAATGATGTGCTCACACAGTGTCATATAAATTCATCAATATTGCGAAATCTTTTGCATCATGGTGATCATT
This sequence comes from Acholoe squamosa, assembly GCA_949317995.1. Classification (NCBI taxonomy): domain Eukaryota; kingdom Metazoa; phylum Annelida; class Polychaeta; order Phyllodocida; family Polynoidae; genus Acholoe; species Acholoe squamosa. Next base: position 17,068,480 of record OX439042.1, read on the forward strand.
TGAAGGAGTTTCGGGCACATAAGGTTGTGTGATGCATGAAATCACCAATAGAAATTTGGGATGGAAGTTTGCAGGGATTTCCCTGATTTCAGGGATTTTGAAATTCCAATGCCCTATACATGTACATTCATATAAAAACCCAGGTTTTAGAGGCGATAAGTGCCAATTCAGGGATTTTCGTTCTAAGTAACTTTCATCCTTGGAAATTTAGTGTCAAGATGGGCATTCAAGCCCTATATGCTGCCCTTAAATGGTGGTGCAGACTCAATTTGTATTGTTTCCAGCCTTCCCACCACCCAGCACTAGTCCTGCTGACGGCTTCCATCTCTGACACAATGAGAGGAATTCAGGGTGGAGAGAATAGATAAAGACAAGTGCTTCCTGAAAACTAACTCTCCTCCAGCCTCGCTCACCCTCACTTAAACATACAAACATTACATTTAAAAGGCTGAATAGTGCTCTAATGCACCGTGCTATGATGGAGAGAAAACAAATCTTTCTGACATTTATGCACTATGTCATGCAATAAGAGGGACGCATAGTGCTAGTACACTCCCAATGGGTCGGATGTAGCAATATTGCAACGTTATCAGATGTCGCATCGTTGTTGCATGATGATTTCATGTCACTATCAAACTTGCAGGGAGCCTTGGAACTGAGCATCGTGCCGCTTGTAAAGGGCTAACATACTCTCAGAGAAAAGCAGTGTTCTTGGTGGCCAGTGGTGCCTAACGGACTGAGAGGGGCAGAGACAGACCTTCTTATCAGTGTAAGTGACGGGCTGCTGATAGTAGTAAGAATGGCTCCCCATCACACAATGCTGGGATCCAAATGGATCTCTACCACACAATTATAGGATCCAGATTATTGGTAGTTTGGGAATTGGGGTATTGATAGGGATGAAGGCGGGGGGGGGGGGAGGCGGTATCTTAGTGATGAGCGACTAGGCAAGGAGGGGGTCGATCACATCATATAGACTGGTGGATGCTGATTAGAACTATTTGATCTGAATTGAATCATAAAAAGAGATAAGTAGGAATAAAAGAATAGGAATTTTGTCTTCAGGGGAATAGGCATTCGAGTACTGGTAGTAGCATAGAATGTATCATCCAAACATCTTAGTTTAAGATGTATCATAGAAAACTAGGGCAAAGTACACTCAAGCATTAAGGCGATGATATCCTGTTCATTCACGACCAGAGAAAATTGGCCCCTGAACACCATACATCTAAGCGATTATCGATTTAACGTCTTAATGCAGTCAGATTTGCAATTCTAAGGACACAACCCACACCATGGAGGAAAATTACATCTTCTCCCTGATACAACTTTATTACAAGTGAAGCAGTGAAAAAGTGGCTAAAGCAGTGTAAGAGGATGTACTTCAAGGTCACCCAAGGTCAAATACGATCCTTAATCCGATTCATTGGTTGGCTTCCCCTACACCCCCTGAATATTGAATTGGGGCATAATAATAGTATTGGTGCTTAGACCTGACAGTAGCACGTCTCCATAAGGACAAGTAACCTTGAGATGACCTGCCAACGTCCGGGTTATGAGGTCATTTGCATACGTATTGTTGATCATTTGCATTGAGGAATGGGTGGGGGGTGAAGAAAGTGAGGAGTGGGGTGGAGTAGGCTTAACCCCTCCTCTGACCTTTACCCTACAGTAATATCCCCATAAATGTGTCTGTTGACTGCTACTGGAAACATTGGGAGAGGGAACTTGCTTGTAGATGAAGCAAGAGAAAATTGGATTCTGTCATGAGGAGACAGAGTATATGAATATTATAAATGTTCAATTCAAGTGAACCCTTGCGTTTATTTCATGTTGCTTTGGTCTGAAATCTTCAAACTGTCATTTGATATGTGGCCATTTAGGATGCCAATTGTCAAAACTGTTGTGAGATATGGAACAGGGTTTTCTCATGGGGGTTATGAGATATCGAGCTCTAGGACTGGCCTACTCAGCACGATATAAATATACAACTGTGTTTTCGTATCCACAGACCGTTCTAGTCTTACCCTCTGGATATGCATCTCATTAATCCCAATGTAATCCCATATCTGGTTATCTGTGGAATAATGAAGTCATTTGTCTGCGACCTCTGTGTAACTTGATGATTAGTTGGGACATCAACAACTGGGATAAATACCATTAATACCTCAAGCAATAGTCCATAACCTGGAATGGAAAATTATCTTTTCATTTTCTAGGCGCAGTTTAGAAAAGCTGTGATAAGTAACTTTTCTCGGCCACATATTTCGTAATTGGAGATACAGACACGGGGTTTGCAGGGTAAATTCTTGGGAAATTCTGATGTTTTAAGGCGAAACTGGCAATTCTTGTGATTTGTACAGATCCAATGAGAAAGTATTTTAAGATTGACAAAGGTGCTGTGGAGGGGGTTTAAACTATGAGGGACATTAACCCATATATACCCTAAATCACCTACGATGCATGGATATAAGAAAATACTGCCAAGAGAATCAGGAGAAATCCACATTATCATTATAAGGCCCGATATGAAAGCAACATTACTATTGACAATAGTATCCGTTCATTAGTTTGCCTGCAACAGACAAAGAGAGCAGCATTGAGTATTGATCCCTGTCTGTAGGACGTCTGAGCTGCTCTGATTGACTCTGAATGGCAGCCTCCTTGATTACATAGACAGGCGAGCAGCTCCAAATACTCAAGTCCTCTTTAATCTAAAACACAAACCCCGTAAGCTTAGGCTTCAAGTAGAAAGGGAATGGTTTAGAAAAAGGGAAAGTGAGAAATGTGATCATCGCCTCTGTAGGCAGCTTTCTTTGGATGGGTATTGATTTGGAGAAGTATCAGTAATTACTCTTCAGGAACCGGAAGTATTGCCTGCCGCAAATCACTGTGGTCGATGAGGGGTCGATCGAGCTAAAGAAGGATATGAAAGTTGTCAGAATAAGAGCATTATCATTTCCTACCCAAAGCTTCAAATATGAAATACATTCTCATTTAAAGAGATAAGATAAAATTTGCAGTACATTTAATCAGCCTTGTCTCTTGTTTTCCCCAGGTGAGACGGGTATTGGTAAGTCTACGTTGATGGACACCCTGTTCAACACACACTTTGACTCCACACAGGCGTCCCACGACCTCCCCGGTGTCAAACTCAAGTCTCATACTTATGGTAAGTCTCCTCCACTAGATACTACACATAGTATCTGATGTCCTAGACTATTGTTGATATTGGTGCAGGCTTTAAAACTGTACACTAGAGCCTACACGTGATAAGTAAACTGCGTGTTAATATCATCAATACAGATGAGATATTTGGACACTGTTCAGGAATACCGGTAGTAAATCTCCTTTAAACCACCATTACTACAAATCTAAATTTAAGATGCAAACTAAACAACCATAGTATAGATGTATTTTTATACATAAAAAATTGTCCTCTTTATTCAACAGAACTAAAGGAGAGCAATGTGCGGCTTAAGTTGACTTTCGTGGACACAGTTGGTTTCGGTGATCAAATCGACAAGACAGACAGTTCTAAGCCTATCGTGGACTACATAGATGAGCAGTTTGAGACGTACCTCCAGGAGGAACTTAAGGTGAAGCGCGCGCTACACTCGTACCATGACACACGCGTACATGTGTGTCTCTACTTCATCGCACCCACAGGACACTCGTAAGTAGCCTTACTTTAGAGTTTTAATCATTACTCTCAATACTCAATAAATCAGGGGTATTCAATGGATTGTCGCATACTTTTTGCCAACCCGGTATAAATTTGTGGATTCTAGTGTACATACATCCCCGGGTGCCTAGCTAACTCCAAATGGAAATATCAAAGTGAAGAAAGGCATGTATACATGCAGTTCATACAGTGATAATCAGGGAAGTAGTTTCTCCTACATCTCTAGGAATCCTACACTTTTGGTCTGAAAAGTTGACCCTGGTGATTTTCACAAATACATGGAGTGAATTTAAACATTCCTGAGGGAGGGAAGGGTTCTTTGATATTTTGAGTCTGACCAAATATAGATAAACCGTCATCATCTTGTCGTATGCGCCTTCGTACTATTTTTACTGTGATATTTCTGAGTACATTGTAATAGTATCTTATATAAAGCAATTATTTTAGATAATTTCACCATTCCAGGTTACTATTACTCATTGCCTTATCTCCTGACGTTGTAAATATATTTTGTGTCCATCTCTGCCTTCCAGACTTAAGTCCCTAGACCTGGTGACGATGAAAGCGTTAGACAGTAAAGTTAACATCATCCCGGTCATTGCCAAGGCGGATACCATCACCAAGAACGAACTACACAAGTTCAAACTTAAGGTGATCACCTCAGCTTCTGTGATGAACTTATGATAAGATATCTAGAATTTTACCTCGGGAATACCTCGGGTATTTCCGGATCCGATGAGATACGAACGAGGGCGGTCACGTGACGACAGTTTGGATCGAGCGTCCGTGTTTGGCAGACGGTTTGAGAATTCCAGGTGAGTTTTTGATCGTTTTCACTCTTTTACTGCCCATTTTTGGGCAGTTTTTGCCCTATTTCAAGGGTTTTTGTTCTCGTTTGCTTCTAGCCAGGGTTACGCCGTTGGGGTACCCTTTTAGTGCTAGAAAATAAAGTTTTCTCTCAAAGACGGTCGTCGTGTCGGCGGGCCGTAGAGAGAATTTACATTTTTACAAAGTCCTGGAGGAATTCCGTTGGAATTCTCTCGATACAGGGATCTAACAGGGTTTGTTGAGCATTCCCTGATGTTTGGCACCCTATTTGCCTTCAGTTTGCACGTTTTTCGTGCAGTTTTGGTCGATAGCGATCGAAAAACTGTCCGTTGGGGCTCGCCGAGCACCAGCGCTGTTGTACCTGCGTACTTAGAGTAGGACAACGCGAGAGCTACCTAAAGTAGACCGCAAAGTACATACCCTCGGCGAGTTTCGCCGTTGTCGCTACGCGGGTCTGCTCCAGGTACATGTTTGTAGTCCTGCTCTAAGTACATAGCGCTCGGCGAGTTTTCGCCGTTACCGCTAAGCGGGTCTGCTCCAGGTACATGTTTTCTAGTCCTGCTCTAAGTACATAGCGCTCGGCGAGGATTTGTCTTTGTGTTACCGCTAAGCAGGTCTACTCCAGGTACATGTGTCTAGTCCTGCTCTAAGTACATATCGATCAGCAGCTAGTCTATAATCTTTTTATTTCTGGTCTTTTTCCAGGATGGCAAGTACATCTCAGTCCAGTCCCACTGCTGTGGAGAAGGGAAAGAAATCACATAAGAACTCTAGTTCAAGTTCCAGCTCTGCTAGATCTTCATCTAGGCATTCTAAGGATAAGGGTGCTGAGAAAGACACTGTGAGTTCAGTAAACTCTGAAAAGGAGCCTGAAGTTCAAACTACTGAGACTCCCAGTGCTCCTGTGCTGTTGGTCCAGCAGCCACCTCAAAGATGGGCTCCTCCTATGCCCTACTACCAGCAGGGTTATGATTACTATCAGGACCCTTATCAGCCGATGGATTATGCCTATGGTATGGATCACATGGCCTACCAGTGTGAACCAGTAGAGGAGGAAGGTCAGGGTTATGTGGTGCTAGGACCACATGGACAGACACATGCGTTGTCAGTCGTTGATGATGAGGAGGAAGTGGCTTCTGTGCAAGGTGATTTTGAGGCACAGTCGTCAAAGGCTAAGCCACCTCCATTAGACCATCTCAAGGGGCTAACTGGAAGCTTAGCTGAGAATATCCAGTCCTACAGATGGGAAAAAGCGGAACTAACCAAGGAAGGCCCCACCGTACATGAAGCCCTCTCCGATGCCATCAATTCCTATTTTGAAGAGACTTATATTGCCCAGGACTTAGAGAAAGCGGCTAAAGAATTTCCTAGGCCTTCAAATGTGCAGAGACTGGTAGCACCTAAGTTAGAGGAAGCAATTTTCAACTCTGAGGCACTTTCCAAGAATGCGGCAGTGCGTATGCTGGATGTATCTCTTCAGACCCTGCAGAAAGGGGTGGTCTCGGCCATTGCAGCTATGGCACCGTTAGGCTCGATGATGTTGGAGAAAGGGCCCGAGGACCAACAACTGGATGCCTTTGGAAGGGATTTCAATAAGGCAACCAGACTACTGGTCAATGTGTGCAATGGGCTATCGGTAAAGAGGAGGGACTTGCTAAAACCTTTCCTTGCTAAGCCCTATGCTAAGGCGCTCACCAAGACCAACATTGATGGGGACCCACAATGGCTTTTTGGGGGCAACCTGGAGGCTCGTATTAAACAAGCTGAGGAGGACAAGAAGATCTCAGACAAGGTTCTAGCGTCCAAACGCCCGGGGCCGCAGGATTCTCATTCCCAGTCTAAGAGGCAGAAGGTCATGGGCACAGCACCTGCTCAAGCCTGGGGGCCTAGACACCCTTATGGACAGAACCACTACTATGGCCAGGGCCCTAGGGCCCGTTACCCTGCTCCGCGCCATCAATACGCTCAGCCGAGATTTCAAGTGGCTCATGGCTACAGGCAGACTTACTCTCAGAATTACCAGACACAAGGCCAGGGTTACCGCTTCAAAGCACCTCGTCCGCAGGGCCAAGGTCAGCAGCAGCAAGCCCAACAGGGTTTTTCCAAGAAGGGGCCCAAGTAGGGCAGGTGAGTCCCTTCCCACTACATAACACTGTCCAATCCTTTCAAGGGGGTAACATTCTGAAGTGTGCTGATGCTTGGTTTAAACTCACCAAGGACCCTTGGATCTTAGCCATGTCTCAGGGTGTCACCATTGACTTTAATGCCTTACCATCCCAGGACTGGGTGCCTCCTCCATATAAACTTGATCCGGTAGAGGTGGCCTTTATGGATAAGGAAGTAGATAAAATGGTAGCTAGGGGTATTATTGAGTTTACAGTACATGAACAGGGCGAATTCATCTCCAATGTTTTCCTGCGTCCCAAGCCCAATGGGGATTACAGGCTTATATTGGATTTGACAGATATGAACAAGCAGGTCATGTATGAGCATTTTAAGATGGCCTCCCTACAAACTGCTGTGGACCTTGTCACCCCTAATTGTTTTATGGGGAGTATAGATTTAAAGGATGCCTATTACTCTATTCCTGTACGAGAAGAGTATCGTAAATTTCTGAAGTTCAGGTGGAATGGGGTACTCTACCAGTTTGTAGGGATGCCAAACGGTCTTTCATGTGCACCAAGAGTATTCACTAAGTTGCTCACTCCCCCCTTCGCAAAGCTAAGGGAGGAGGGACACATATGTTTCCCCTACATTGACGATTCTTTTATTAGGCATGAGTCAAAAGAAGGTTGTGAGCAATCTATCAGAAGAGTGTGTGAAACCCTGGATGGGTTAGGCTTTGTAATTCACCCAGATAAGTCAGCCTTTGTAGCCTCACAAAGGGTGATCTTCTTGGGTTTTTGGATTGACTCTGTGGATATGTCTATATATCCAACTCAGGAGAAGGTAGACAAATTCATGTCAGATTCCTACTTGCTGCTGGGGAAAGTCAAGCTAAAAATCAGGGAGGTTGCATCTCTCATAGGTCTTATGGTAGCTTACTCGGCAGGAGTTCAATATGGGCCTGCACATATTAAAGGACTTGAGAAATGCAAGAATGAATGGTTAGCCTACCGAAAAGGGAATTTTGATGCAAAAATGGTACTTTCCAAGGATGCTATACAGGACATACTATGGTGGCGAGCCAGCATACCAACTGCTAAGAAGGCACTGGATCTAGGCCCACCAGAGTTTGAATTGTATACGGATGCATCGGATGACGGCTGGGGTGCACACAGGGGGAACGTCAGAACTAATGGCAGATGGCTTCCCTCTGAGGTGGACTTCCACACCAACATCCACGAGACCATGGCAATAGAATATGGGCTAAAATCGTTGTGTAAAGTGAGAGGGGCTCATATTAGGGTCATGACAGATAATACCACGGCACTTGCATATGTGAGACATATGGGAGGGCTGCAGTCTCCAATGTGTAATCTGGTATCAAGAAACATCTGGAACTGGTGTGAGTCTAGAGGGATCTGGTTGACAGCGGCTCATGTGCCGGGAGTGGATAATGTCATCGCTGATCATGAGTCACGCCATTTCCAAGATGAGACTGAGTGGGAGATAAATGAATCAATTTTTGAAATCATTTGTGAAAGGTTTGGGAGGCCTCAGGTGGACATGTTCGCTTCTAGAACAAATTGTAAAGTTCAATGTTTTGTGTCACGTAGGCCAGAACCAGAAGCATGGAAAGTTGACTCTTTCTCATTCACATGGCCTAATAAGCTCTTATATTGTTTTCCTCCGTTCAGCATTGCAGGCCGGGTGCTTCAACGCATATTGAGGGCAGGAGCAAGGGCAATCCTCGTGATGCCGGATTGGGAGAGTCAACCCTGGAAGGCAAAAGCCCACAAGTATGCGGTGGACTACGTACGGTTCCGCAAGAGAAAGAACAACCTACTACCTCATGGGGCCCCTACAAGCCTACAGTTCATAGGAAGTCTACCAATTATAGCTTTCCTTTTCTGAGGCGACGCCTCCAAAAGGAAGGGTATGACAAGGCTTCCATTGACCTTATGATAAAAGCTTGGAGACCATCTACAAGGAAACTTTATACGACTTACATAAACAAATGGATAGTTTTCTGTGTTGAACGGGGTTATAACTGGATGAAGGGCACTATGCCACAAGTGTGTAAATTTATGAGAACTTTGTATGACTCGGGAGTAGGTCACGGAGTTATGAATGTGGCACGATGTGCTTTGGGAACCCTGTTACCACAGGTAGATGGGGCGCCTATTGGGCAACATCCAAACATTTGCCATATGGTGAAGGGTACATACGAAGATAGACCTAGTGGACCAAGGTATGACACGTTTTGGGACGTTACAAAGGTATTCAAGTTGTTCAAAAGTTGGGGGGATAACAGTTCTTTGTCACTTAAGAAGTTATCGTTGAAACTAGCGGTCTTAATTTTGCTTGTCACATCTCAAAGGGGGCAGACAATCTTAGCGTTAAGGACAGATGAACTGTCTTGGGAAGACGGAAATGCTGTCTTCAGACTCAGTACTCTGTTAAAGTCTAACAGAGTCGGTGACCCTTTAAACACTGTGGTCTTGCGACCCTACATCCTGAATGAAAAACTCTGTGTGGTCAGCACCCTCAAAGCATATCTCACTAGGAGGCAAAAGGTCCGTGAAAAGTCTGAACGACTTAGGAGGAAGCTGAACCTCCCACCTCTTGAAAATCCACTGCAGCTCCTTATGAGTTACATTTCGCCTCATGACGGAATCAGTAGGGATACCCTGGCCAGGTGGACCATTGCCACTCTAGACATGGCTGAGATTGACACTTCACGCTGGAAGGCCCACTCTACTCGTGGGGCTTCAGCTTCAGCTTCCACCAAGGTAGGATCCTGCTTGAATGCCGTAATGCGCCTGGCAGGGTGGAAGTCAGCTGACTCATATCGGAAATTCTACAACAAGCCCATCGAGGTGGATACAGAGCATGTAGCTACAAACTTGCTGAGACTAGCAGATTAGTGTATGGGTTATCTGGTGTATGAATTGCATTGGTTGGTTATTTGACTACTCCAGATTACTAGTGTATTGTGCTTTAACCAAGTTGGTTATGATAAAGGTCAGAAAATTAAAGCTGTTGAATTGATTCGGTTTTGGTCTTGGTCAATTATTAAATTGATAATAATTGAGAATTATTGATAATAGCCAAAAATCTTTATGACTAGAAAAACACATTGGCTTTCAACATCTCATCGGATCCGGAAATACCCGAGGTATTCCCGAGGTAAAATTTTGGAATTTTGGGAAACTTACCGTAGGGTACCGGAGGGAAGTTGAAGTAAAACTTCTTATTTTACCGAGGGAATACGGGGTATTGGAGGAACAGATGCCCTTCCCACCCTACCCGTATTCTTTCGAGGTTATTATTATTATATATAAAAAATTGAAATGTCTAATCTGGTTTGTCTCCAGAAAATTGTGTGTGTTTTTCTACTCATAGATTTTAGGTTTTCAAGTCTGTCGTCACGTGACCGCCCTCGTTCGTATCTCATCTGTTCCTCCAATACCCCGTATTCCCTCGGTAAAATAAGAAGTTTTACTTCAACTTCCCTCCGGTACCCTACGGTAAGTTTCCCAAAATTCCAAAATATAACATTTCCGTGGCGTTGCTAGGACGTCCATGCATACTTAAATTTATAAATTTATCTGATCGCCTGAATGCCCAGTATTCTTTGTAGTCATTATATGGTCATCAGAAGAGAACTTAGCAATACTTGTAATACCTGTAATCAGTTTTGAATTTTTAATGAATATACAATTTTGAAAGTAAACCAATAAACATTTTACCTTCAACATTTAATAGTTCACCAATTAGCGATTTGAAAAGATTACGAGGTTAACAAAAACATGTAAGTGTAGAGGAATGCTAAAGATTGAACTGCACGTCCCAAGTAGGCAAATCCTAAGTTCACTATCCACTGACAGTGCCAGAATAAACTGCCTGTCATAACAAAACACCCTTGTCCCATTCAGATAATGAGTGAGTTGGTGAGTAATGGCGTGCAGATCTACCAGTTCCCTACTGATGACGACACGGTAGCAGAACTCAACTCTACCATGAACGGCCACCTGCCCTTCGCCGTGGTAGGATCCATGGATGAGATCAAAGTCGGCAACAAGATGGTTAAGGCCAGACAGTACCCCTGGGGCACCGTCCAAGGTAAGCGTCCTTTTAGGACTTTAAGGACAAGATCATGTCTCAATGCTTTGCATTGATTTCCTTTATTACATGGCCTGTGCGTAACTTGAGGGAGCGGATTAATATAGTAGAGTCGGCATGATGCAGGAATGCAGTGCGAGTTAGTCGGTGTAAAAATTAAGAATCCACATTTTCATCTGATGGAAAAAAGTTCCAGTTGCTTCATTTTCCCCACCTCGAGGTATGAGACCGATCATTGGTAAAATCAGGAAAGATTGCAGTTGAATTGAAAAAGTTGTTACAACCTTCAGAGATTGTCAATTGAATACTATGGCTTGCAGGCATTCGCTAATCTTTTGAATAGATCCAATACAGTAGGTTTAGATCTTGTGAATCAGTCATTACACAATACTTAATTCTGCCTGTTTCAGTTGAGAACGAGAGTCACTGTGACTTTGTTAAGCTGCGTGAGATGTTGATCCGTACCAACATGGAGGACCTACAGGAGACGACGCACTACAAGCACTACGAGCTGTACCGCCGCTGTAAACTACAGGAGATGGGCTTCTCTGATGACGAGTCCATGAGGTAGGAATACAGTATGCTGTATGAGTAGGATATTAACTATCTAGTACAGGATGGAACTATGGTACAGCCCGTATTACGAGTATAAGCTAAAGGCTATAGGGCATTAGGTAAGTTGTTAAGCAGGACATGTAAAATTGAGCGTATAAGTCGTTTGTTAACAGTGCTGGTAGCCATGTTACTTGCCAAGACCGCATTGATTTTTCATTTCTGCCAAAAATCACAGTGCAGTTATGAACTATGTGGCCCTCGAATAATTGAGATGTCTTACCATAACTGTTATAATTGTAATTGTCAATTTTACAGGGAGATCTCATAATCTGACAAATGTATTCATTCTCTCACAGCTTGCAGCAGACATATGAACAGAAGCGCAACACACATATGGCAGAGCTGCAGAAGAAGGAAGAGGAGATGCGCCAGATGTTTGTCGTCCGCGTCAAGGAGAAGGAAACTGAATTGAAGGATGCCGAGAAGGACCTCCATGCCAAGTTCGACATTCTCAAGAAGCAACACGCCGAGGAGAAGAATCACATCGAAACGGCACGCAGGATTCTCGAGGAAGAGATGAACCAGTTCAACAAGAAGAAGACCGCCTCAGCTGCCATGTTGCAGAGCCAACAGACATCCACCATGAGCAAAAAGAAGAAGTAATTCTCCTGAAAGCCACTAGGGGGCACCACCAGCTGCTACCACTGCTGCCACCACCTGCTGGGAGAAAACAATGTCAATATTTCCCTTTTTGAGTCTGTCTAGTATCTTAAGCTGTTGTAGTGATGTGTATTGCTTCTATGTGTGGCTTAACTTAGTGGTGACTTTCACAATCTTTCTGTCTTCTGGTGACTGTCATTTAGAAATTCCCTCTGGCTTCATCAAGGTGCTAAAAGGTATTGAGACTAAAAATGAAAAACAAAGGTGGAGGGAGTGATACTTTAGATGGCTGTAATAGAATTGTTTCTTCAATGATGCAAGCTGCAATGCTTCCAATTTCTCTCTGCATTCTCAGTCCTTTAAAAGATTACCTTGTCTTCCTGGACTTTATGAGACTGACATCTGAATACTTTCCCAGGTGGTATTTAATCTGGACTTGGATCCACTGAGGAATAGGATACTTGCACAAGTTCCCAGCAGGTGTGAGATTAGCAAGGTATGGGATGTCCCATTAGCGAGTACATGATGGCCAAGGACTCTTCCTGACTTGTTTGAGATTCAGGTTCACCTGGTTGTACGAGTCTCCTGACAAACAACCTTTTAATGATATCATATATGGCTTATCTTAGCAGCCTCCGCCAGTCGCGAAATCAAGGATTATTGCGATATTAGCAGAGTTTATGTGTAACAGCCATTATGAACGATATGCCAATAGTTTTTCTCAAGGCATGAGTTTATGCAAGCGAAACAAAGAAATTTGTTCAGTGGTTGATGATAAGGCCTAGTGTTTGTAAGAGAAAGTATAAAACACATTTCGTTCAAGACGCTCAAATTGGTTTACAGTCACTTAAGATCAGTGGTTGTATCAATCTTGACCTTCCATCCATTAATATTTCTCTCTAAATGTTTATTGTGGTTGTCTCAAAAAATACCAATTTACAAATGAGTTTTGGAATATGTGTTTGTAAATTCTCACAACATCATGACTGATGAATCTGATAATTCATACCATTTGAAGAGTTTTGAACTACATTTGCCAACATACAGTGTTAGCTATTTGTTGCAATATTCTGAGACCTACCTTAATGATTATGTACAAACGGCTTAAACAAACAACAACACACTGTACAGTTCATTGTTCTGAAAGCCTCCCATAGACAAATGGATTTGGGAAAATTTCTTACAGACTTGTACAGGTTTATACTTTGTTAGCCATATCATTCGCAGCAGGACTTAGTGCCGAATACCTCTTAGAATCAAAATTGTAGAGTTGCTGTAGAGAAGAAATGCAGGGTAATGTTGATAACTGCTGCATTGTTTTAATCGTGGAGGTCAATGTAAAGATGATCTTACAGTGACTGGTAATGGGGAGGGTATAGCAGGAATAGCGACTTGGTGTGAAGAACACGGGACAGAATAGAACCGTGTTAGTTTATTTCGCGTTGGTTTTAAAGCGTTTAGGACCAAAAGAAAATATTTCATGTGGGGAGGTCATAGAAAGTTACTGGGAGTGGTCAGATGGTAACAGGTATTCATTTGGAACCATGTGAAGGTAGTCCCCCCTGGGTTATAGCTGTATAGGACCAAAGAAAAATGTTTCGTAGAAAGAACGTGTTCATAAAACTCACTGTAGATATTCACAAGGCCCATTCTGAACGTTGTGTCATAAAGAAAAAGTGTTCTTGTCTAAATCAGTAAATGATCTGAATAAAGAGCTATAAAGGGCTTACTAAAGGTTGGCAATGAAACCTAGGTTTTGCAGATGTCACAAGAAATCTACCCATGTGCCTTAAAGTTAAATCTTAAACTGCCAGTTTTAGAGAGCTTGGGTAGATGATAACTTACAAAAGGAACATTTCTCTTTTTAGTTTTATTGAGCAAAAATATGTGCTTCCCAGTAGTTCTTTGTATTTATAACAAGTGTACACTTACACCAACCAACATAATTCACTTACACAAGGATGGCTGGTTTGTGTAACTTTGTGTTCTGTTTGTTTCAGAAGTCTCCTATAGGTTGTAATTTGGGAGTGTGACTTGTAATTTGCTTGTCAGATACTGACATAATGTGTTCAATAATCTGCGTTAATTGTATTTAAATTTGCTTAATACACAAAATGTATTAGTGCTGTTATATTGGAACCCAGACAGTATGATTGGCACTGTGGGATTGATTAAAAAAAAAGAAAGAGGACGTTCAATCTCCAGCCATTATCTTTAATTCTTTACAACATTTTTACATCATAGAGATGAGAAAAGGATTAATACTTAATCAAAGAAAATGATAAACAAGTCATGAAGTGATTGAGAGATACTGGATTTATAAAGAGACTTTTTTTCAAATATCTTTGCTGGTTTTCACCAGGTTGCTAGTGCCAATTTTCTAATTTCAGAAATGTGACCAAATGGCTGGTCTTTATGATTTTAATTTAGTCCCTTACCAGCATCATTATGTATAAAGCAAAGGGCCAACACTGTATTATGTAAACTTGTATTCTGAGAGATGTTCAAGTGTGCCTCGTAGTATATGTCTATTGTAGACTTGTCTGGTACTTTTTCTCACAATGGATGCTACTTTCAATATGCAATACACATTCTCTGAATAGAAATATTAATGACTCCCTTAAAGTTCCCGTGTGTAAAACAGTCATTTAAGCTATCGTTTACCTTATGTAAAAGTGGGTGAATTTAACCAAAGATTTACAGGATAGATAATGCGTTCACATATGACACGTTTATGTTCATAAAACAAATAGATATAGAAATCAAGTGTTCAGAATTTAAAATTTGAAATGAAAAAGAAATTAAAACAAAGCAGGACATCATAGACACAATGTCCTCAGCTTATAATTTATATCCTTACTATATGCACTGCATCCTATAACTTCAAACGACTATTGCTGTAGATTATGGCCAATGCTTTCTCTATTTAATGTGTCTGTCTATCCAATTTGACTTAACCCAAATGTGTCACCAAAGTCATGTGATTATGTGTTCCTTGGAGCATTCCTTATCTCTTGATCACAATAGGTTCCATTGATTGGAACAATGGGAGAGAATAATAGTCTGTATAAGTGATGATAAAACAACAAGATTCCAATAACTTTATGATGTATTTATTATGAAGAACAGTAGTCTGTGAACAGAGGTCACCATTTAAACACCAGCTTAAAACTTTCAAGGCTGCTTAGTGTTTTAACACGGCATGTTCCTTTGTCGTCATGATGCATCAATGCCGCCCTGGCGAGCCTTGTTTCCTGAGCTGCATTCACGCATCATGCCAACCCTATGGGATTGATATCCAAAAGGGACGGGGTGGCTCACAAATTCATTGCCAGCGAATAGACTCTCGAGCACTGCAATAATAGTGTATCATGACGACAAAGGAACATGACCCCGGAGGCGTTATCAGGCACGTTAAAAGGGCTAACCCTCAGTAAGCATCCATTCATTGACAATAATCATGATACACGTATAACACTGGACTGGCACATGTAAGAGTCAATACATACAAACTTTCATGTAGAATATGGCCATTTTATACAACATTTATAATAAATTATTCAATCTCACAATGGATTTCTCTGTGTTGTTCCTATTCTAATGTTGCTCTTTACTAAAGATGATTCTAACTAATACTGGCAGTATAGTTCACAGATGAGGGCAGATATATATAAGTCCGCCCTATCCATAAAACATGTCTCAAACAAATACAATGGAAGAAATGAACACAATGCAACCATACATGTATACAAAATGACATAGCAAAAGTAGCTTTTAGCTCCGGTAAATGGAAATAGTATTGGCAGATTATTTTTGAATTATTGCCCCACCCCTTCCAGAGAATGGTATTTAGATAGGCGGTTGTTTCAAACTTAAATCAAACTAAAACTACTTTTGAAAGTGGCAAATGAGTCGGAATCTGTCTGAACAGGTGCTGCTGAACCCCAGATATGAGCTAATGCAGCTCTGCCACGCCACCTAGTTTAAAGTCCAAACACTGTCTATTAGCTCCCCTAGGTTGCGCCACTTGCTTATCGGGTTTCAGACCCTGCCATCTGGATGTGGCTTATACAAGTAGATGCAAATTGTCTCCAAATAATAAGTTTTTACTTCGTGGTTATTCTATGATGAAGGATATCGGGATCGTAATCACAGGAATGCCAACCTGAAATACAGTGATGCAATTTGAGATGACATATGAACAACAGTCTAAGTAATGATTCTGTTCAGTCTTGTCAGAATTACTTCTATCTCACAAGTACAAAATGAAATTCAAATGGATGGTTTGAAACTCCAATGCACTCTCAAATCAGCTTTAAGGTTGTTTTTTTTCTCGCCACTATCAGTCCGATCCATAAAGTCTTTTTGTGTGGTAATGAGATAGCATTGTACTTTTCTGATATTAAGAATCTCATGTGATCTGGTAATACATACCAAATCTACAAAATTGTTGTTGATTCACGTGGGTATGTATAGGTCAATTTTTTTTTATAGATTCAGCATGATGAGTGAAAGCTGCCCACCAAAGCTGCTTTAATGTATGATACCAAAACTGCAGAGTATCAAATCAATATGCTCCCTGTGAAAGATAATTATGCTGGATATAGATAACTTAGTGAAATACTCACATTGTGTAAATAAATAGAGTAGAGCAGCATGTGTTACAAGATGTCCATGGCCTCTTTCTGTATGATGAAGTGAGCGCTGTGTGAGGTAGGTTGGACGGTACCTGGCGGCATGATGTTACCGTTATCACGGACTCCCAGGTACATACCGGGGTGCGCCTCAGCCTCCAGGGTGCAGTAACCATCCCCATCCTGCTGTATGACGAAGTCACAGTCATCTCCTCCAGCACCCTGTAATATTATAAGATATAGATAAGGGTAGAGCGATGTATGATGAGGTCACTGTCGTCCCCTCTTGCATATAGCACTATAGAAAAAATGGACATGCAGTCCCATAGGAAAAAGTCAAGTGACACCAAGCAAATCCATACAAAATAACTCTGAAGTGTCTCGAAAAAAAAACACCCATTGAGATAACCAAACCACATTAAGTTCAGAAATGTCCTCGTCCCCATTATGATGAATCTTATGGCATAATGCATGTGTAAAATTTATATATTTCTGGTACATAATATAAATCTACTCACATCTCCTACAATAGCACTGATAGTGTTTCCCCGTACCGCCAGGTGGTGCTCAGGTTGGAAGGTGGACCTGAACTGGACGACGTCCTCAGCAACCATTAGCATCAGGAAATGACCTGTCAGAGGATGCAATGAATATCATATTAAACAATTGACATCTAGGTAAGGCCATTTTATTCTAACATCTTGGAATACATATCCACCGTCGAGGTTTTTGCCAAATTCTTTTTTTTTTCTACCTCTGGCCGCTGGGCATGGGCATGAGCAAGCAGCCAAGAATTCTCGAACCTTCCTAAGTTCACTTTCTTAAAAGGTATAATTGATTGCAACAGGTGGATTTGACCACCTGAAAGTGCATTTTTGGGGCATTCTAGGCGGATTTTTTTTTGCCTCTGGCCACTGTGATTATTTGGACTCTAAATTTTTTAAAATGTTTTTTACCTCTGACCGCCCAAAATCTCAGCCCAAAAATCCCGTGACACCGCCTCTCCACTTACCCATTGGTCCGAAGACGCCCCTGGCGTACACACTAGCCCCCGTGGGTAACACACAGAGGTATCTTCCACTGGCCCTAGACCATAGCCGTACAATGAAGGCAGGGACGAGTCGCTCCGAGCTGCTCGTGGAACCATTCACTGAGCCATTCACCAAGCTACCCATGGAGCTGTTAGGTGACCTGCACACCACACCTCCACGGTTTAACTTGGTACGTTTGAGCTCATCTAAATCATCAAGTTTAAGGCTGCAAACCTGGAGGAAGATTAAAGTGATGAATTAATGTTATATTATGATGTATATCGAATCAAATGTTCGTTCACACCCTATATTTATGATATCTACCCGGGCCTATGTATGGTATATATAAGGTTTTATGATATCAAATCGAGTCCTTATTATTTGGAGAGTCTAACTCTAAGGCATTAAATAAATGTAATAAACTTTGGGAATAGTATAGGCAATGTAATTATATTTCAATTTGATACAAGACATCAAAGTAGGAAAATGTTGAGCCCTCAACCCCATCCCAAAACCTGCAGCCCTTCTAAAGATTAAGAATGGATCAGTATTCCAATATTTCATCTGAATTTATTTCAGTATTTATAAGCTTAAAATTCTGCCATATCAAAAATAATTACATCTATAAGAATGCAAAGTGGCTACCTGTGTATACCCCAGTATGTCTGAGGTGGGTTCACTGAGGTCCATAGGTTTTACAAACAGTCTGTCTGTGGACCCTGGAGGAGCAGCCACAGACACCGTGGAGGAGGACAGGCCTGGTTTGCCTCCACCCAGGAGGAGGGTGGAGGAGTCTGCCAGACTGATCACAGACATACTGTGTGTGTCTATTTAGTTAAGGTGTGTGTAGGGAATCTACATGAAGGTGTCTAGTTATTGTATGTACAGGTGTCCATGGAACTAAAGTATAGCTCTACATATGGACGTCTCCCAGGAGACGTCTAGTTTTTTTCCTTCTCATTCGCAGGTGCCCATGGATACATGAGTATAAATATGTATCTGAGTGTCTCTCACAGTGAAATATCTATCTGTTTGAAGGAGCAGGAGGACGTTGAGATATCCAAGTAGGTATATAGACGCCCATGAAGATAATGCATAGCTCTACATCTCAGTGTGATGGGTCCAAAATTGTGAATTGTCTAGCAAAATGAAGAGTCAGACGGACATCGAGGTATCCAGGTAGTAATACAGGTGTCCATGTAGGCATATCCCACTCAGTAGGTAGATACAGGATGGCAAGGTGTGGTCATGGTGTCAGCTGGTCACATAAAGGCATTATCTTGATGGCCAACAGTTGCTGGAAAAAAGAGAGATAATCATTTATCTTGTCAATGGAAATCGCTCAATGTGGTGAGCACATTGTTATTTTTTATATACAAAGGTAAAGGGTTACCCTTACTGGAGATAAAGTTATTTTTGATATACACAGAATCTCTGTACTATTTTACCCAACCGTAATACCCCACGTATAAGGTGCATCCGCAACTAAAGCCGATCATATAAGGCACATTTGGGGCAAGTTTTGGTGATTTTACTACTATTATATAGTGAATAATCCTTGATTGCACAAGGCACATCCCCAAATTTTTTTCAATTTATAGGGTACAGCAGGCGTGTGAGCCCCGCTTTATGCGCATGATATTATAGTAATTGGGGGTATAATCTAAACATTTACTCATGTGCCGACATAATAAGGTGATTTACTTACGGTCCATTGCAGTCCATGTCAAAGTAATACACGTACTCTAATCTACGTGAGTGTAAATAGGCTTTAAGTGTACGTTTAGTACACCCTTTGGAACAATGCCTAAATTCCATATTATAAGTATGCATCTGGTATAGACATAGGAATATAGGTAGTAAGGCTCATAACCACACTGTAAGTTATCACGTAGACGTGCCACAGCCTCCAATATAATCTGGACTTCAGGTAATATATATTATTTACCTAGCAGGTGGGCGGCAAGTGTTTGAGGTGCAAATAAATGCATTTCATATGAGTCACGAAGTAGAGTGTTTTATGGCACCTTTCATCACCTTGTCCATCATAAAACCAAGCCTGTACCCTATTCCAAAGAGTACTGTTAGATTGTTAAATGCACATTACTTTGTTTACTACTTAATTACTCAATACTCCCTTGACCTGTATCCTGGGAGACCTTATGTGCCCCCCCCGGATCATGACAGCATTAGAGAACAGAATATTTTATTCTTAAAGAAATTTATTAATTATGTAATATATAATCATCTGGGAGTATTTTGTATGCAAAAAGTTGCATACATGTACCTTTGCCATATGTGTACCTTTCCTACAGTGAAGCAGGAACCGTAGCGTCTATGGTCAGATATCACAGCATAGCATACATAATACTAATCATCACCCACTTGCAACTGCCATCAGCAATTGACCTGTGTTAAGCCTATTGTATCAAACATCTCCCCTGGCTCATGCCATAATGGCAGATCACCAATGTGACATTGACTGAGTTACGAGTCTACAATGAGTGATCACCACGGGGAGTTCGTTCTAAACCTGTCATTACATGGCCTTTTATTATACCTGTCTCTGACCAGAACGAGCAGGGATGACAAATAGGTGTAGGGGAGGTCCAAAATGTAGCCTGTCCTATTTAAAATGTGTGTAGATATACCTTTGTTATTTGAAACACCCGTATTGTTTGTCTGCTATGAGTAACAAGACAAATATTTAGGACTAATACTACATATTCTTTACCGAAGGAAAATATCCCAAACAATAGGAACAGCACAGCAGAAACACGTATGCCCCTCAGCCCAGTATTGTAGCTATATAGTATAACTATATTCAGTCAATTATTGTCATGACACTCTATGCCATTTGTATGGATCTGAATGTCTTTTATATTGGCCGACGCCAACCACAAATATTACATTAACACGATGTTAAGGAAAAGAAATCGTTGTAAATAGAAAGGTTGGTGCATTATAATCTTTTTGTGGATATGGTATGTACTCAACTTTTTATAACTATGCCGACTTCTTTCCCATGGGTCCCTACGGATATATGCATTACATGCCTCCGTCCACACCAACCACTTTCCTAGGATATTTGGTCGCCAATATGAAAGAAAAGGGAAGTGGTCAGTGTATTGCTGCTTTCCTTTTTCCATTGCATTGTTTACATACCTTTTCTCAAAAATAAAAACCTACGTGGACTCGTTTTCTCTGAATACCTTAGGAATCTGTCAGCGGTTATTTACTCTCTTTGTCTCTCTGTTTCTGCCTCTGTTGGTCTCTCCCTCTCTCTCTCTCTCTCTCTCTCTCTCTCTCTCTCTCTCTCTTTCTCTCTCTGTTTCTGTCTGTCTGCCACTGTCTCTGTACCTCTCTCTTGTTCACTTTGCTCGTCCTTTCTCGTCGTGGGAGGGATAGCTGGGCTTTTGATGACACCGTCCGCGTGACAGAATCTCTGGGAATATCTAAAGACACCTGCAGACTTTAACCCTTGCTGGGATTAATTGCCCTTCTGAACTCTTATAGTTAGACCTGGATGTGGCTTTAATGAGGTGGTCTCACTCAGCTTCATACCACTTAGTGAGAACACTTAACCTACTTTTGTGGTGGCTGATCCACACGGTGGGATTTAGTGGGCATTAAACTCTCTGAGGACAGCATGATGCCTTAAGGCATCAAGTACATTTGTTGTCCAGATGCGAAAGACGGTATAATAATTATGGAGGTCTAGACCTTTTAAGGTACCTTCCGGATTCATATCGACCCATTGACATGTTCGACATACAAAGTCATTGCCAAACCTGATACCACTATTTGTACTATTGAATTCCTTATGTTTGTATACAGCATGGTGTGAATGTGGTTATCAAGTATATTGGGGCTAATTTCCAGAAGCAGAATAGAGATCTGAGCCTCAGAGCAAAGTTTTATAGGATGCTTAGTACGATGTGAAATATTTATTCTAATTCTACTGATATACGTCTGTTTCTTTTTTTATCTGTAGTCTTTTTTTCATGTAGATTCCAATTAAAAAGGGTTTCCTTTTACTTGGACCATGAACACTATACGGCACATATTGAAAAGAGTGCAGAGTTTCTTTTAACGTGAAGGTTGTATTTCTCAAGTCTATGGAACCATATCATATAGTAGAATTACCTGGTAGGCTCGTTTGCTTGCTGTATTCCCTGGACATTTGTAAATGATGCTTTATTTGATCGTCGTTGTTCAATACAATATTGAAAACGCATGTATACTCTTCTCCAGGATTTGATGTAATGTTTTTATTATGAAGGGCCTTCACATCAAGCGATCTACTTAAGGCACGTATGCTCCTAAGTCTATACCTCCGGTTTCTATGTTGCCAGGTATTCTCCCACTCATGTGTGGACTTCTTAAAGAGGTGAGTTAAGTGAAGTAACAATCTGACATAGAATTATGAAGTATACTGTGTAGATACACAGATTAGTATATCTAATGCCCCTATGACAATGTCATACATTTAGAGAGTAGCGTGACAACAAGGCTGATTAACCCATAATTACCGTAATCTCCCGCGTATAAGACGCGTCTTATACGAGGGGTTTTAGTACTCCTTGGATCCACAAGGGGGATACCAAGACCTTTCTTTTGATATGTTACATGCCATAATGGTCATAATATGGCATAAGGGGGCCCAGGGGAGTCCAAGGGGCCCAAGCTACACACAGGTTTTTAAATTTTGAAAATTCACTCAGTAGAACCAAAGTTATGAATTTTTCAATTTTTTGAGAATTTTCTAAAACTCTAGGTGCGTCTTATACGCGCACTGTGTCTTATACGCGGGAGATTACGGTAACTAAATTACAACTTGTTTTGAATAAAACCAATTAAAACCTGTACTATTATTCCTACCTGTGCTTGCATGCAAACCACTAACCTGCCAGTCACTCCATCAACTCCTGGTGAATGAACACTTGACTTTAACTGTAGGGTACTGATTTCAAACTGTGTCCACTCCAACAAGTCCAACAAGCAGGTACCTGAGGATACCTGAGATAGTCAACCAGCCCACACACAGTCCTCCAATATCCTTTCACTGATGCTGCCTTGTGGAGGCAAACTGAACTTCTGAGTCGGGTTCTGAATATAGACCAACAACTGGTGAATTCAATCATAAGGAATCCATCTTCCGACCATTGCCGCCCCGTCTAGACTCGTGCGTGCTCCGACTGTTAATAAGTAGTGTTCACCAGAGCGGAAAGATCCAACGGCTATGACCCCAGGGACAGATTTAGTGCGCCAAAATCCTCAACGGATGCTTGGCGTCCACCTCGATGTAAACTCATAGAGGTAATGTGTGGTTGCCTAGAATGTTGTGTGTTTGTGCATGAGTACAATTGGAGTGTTGTGTATATGGGGGGGGGGGGGTCTATATAAGTTCCTGTATGGTCCTTGTTATGTTAGACTTTGGGCACAGACTCTAAGAGGTTCATCTCAGTTTAAGAGGTGAATGGTATCTGATGTGCTAACAGTTGATACATACCATATAATACCTGCATGTACACATGAATCTATAGGCTCCATACAATGTATCTGTGGGTTGTAGTATATGCTCAGTAGCAGTATTATAGGTCCTATGGTGTAGGTGAGTATGTGCAGAAATGATGGATGTGTTTGTCCAGCTCCACCCACAGGCCCCTATACATACATTACCTGTCCATATTGGTATGTATACCATATTGGTATGTGTACACCTTTATGGTAGGGGCCTGCTATACCACACCCATAGCCAGTATGAAACAATACCATGCCCTGAGCCCTAACCTGTGTAGAATAACACCACTCTGTGTATCCTATACATTAATGGTCAGTTAGGGTGCTGGCTGGACTCTGTTATTATTATTGCCTGCTGGGGACGACTTGGGCTGGATCCAGGTGAGGCTGTGTTATGGACATGGGGGGGGGGGGCACTCCATATATACTCTATAGTAACCATGTGTGTACATCACTGTTGACTTGGTACCCCTTATAGCGGGGCAGTTTTCTAGAAATATATACCCCTTTTGGCGGGATACACCAGTGAAATCTCCCTTATTTTCTCTAGTTTTTAAAATTGCACCCCTTTGATGGGAAACCCTTTAAAAAATAGCAAAAAAGTATACCCCCAACTTACACCTCACTCTAAAATTGTGAAAAACTGAGACCCTTTCGAAGGGAAAATTTTCCACAAAACCAACCCCTTTTACTGCAACTTTTAAGAATTTTCCAAGAGAATTTTTATTGATACCCCTTTTAGCCCAAAATGTCCAAAAATAGGCCCCTTATAGAGGATCCTGCAGGATCCGTTCATAGTGCAAAAAAGCACCCCCTTACCCTCTAGTTTTTGTACGCACATGGTTGCCATAATTCCAGGAGTGCCCCCCCCCCGGGGTTATGGAGAAGCCAGCCAGGTGTGTAATAATAACATACACACACCAGGTGGGTGCCCACCTCCTCCAGGTGAGCCGACTGGGGGCTCCTGTCACAGCACACCCCTTGCTATCTAGCTGAGAACCTGCCAGTGGTATTCTTCTCCTCTATCTCTCATCTCTCACCTGAATAGGTCTTCTCTCACCCATATCTCACAAGTACCTGCTTCCTAACCTGTACACCCCGACCCCTACTTACAACAATCCACATTATAATAACCCCTTGACTTGCCTCATGGTAGTCTAACCCCTCACCTTACCTGTGCCCAATAACCCACAGGTGGGTTACACAGGCTGCATGCCATCTCCCCCTGCAGCTCCTTTATAACCCTTCCAGGTTCATATTCCCTCGTCTTCATGATGCACCTATGCAGTGAGTGAGTAATGTTTGCTAAGCATTTCAAAAGCTACGGTCAGATTCGAGGCGAGAAAACTACAATAAACACTCATTGATGGATGGAAGTGTGTCCATGCATGCACATCAAGTGCACCAGGCAGACATAGATGAGATGAGACAGAAGACATAAGATTAAGACCCTTTTAAAATGGGCTACGGAAGCACACACCAATGCAGAACTGGTGAGTCGCCAGCACTGCATCATACTGACCCATTGGAGGCGTATCAGCCCTAGGCATGATGCATGATGCGTGATTCATGAGGCCTGCATTCATGCATCATGACAATAAGGCTATGATGCATCAAGTACCATGTGGCATTAAAGGGTTAAAGAGCTCACCTGTTGGCGTGCAGAACCTCCTCCCCCACGTGGTGGTAGGATCCTTAGATCTCCTTAGATCCTATACCATGGTGGTTGTAGGCTCGTGGTAGTTAGTGCCTGCTACTCCTTGATACCCTGATTACTACTACTCCCTGTGTGACTGTGACGTGCTCCTGTAGCATGCAGGCAGGTGACTGGGAGCTGTGTGTATATATAGCCAGCTATAAGACTGTTTGTAGTGCATGCCCAAGTAATGGTCATATCAGCTGTTATGCATCTATATATCTATGTTTTACACATAGATGTGTGTATGAAGATCACATTAAATGTGTTCATCTAGGTATACCTAGATGAACACATTTACATACTAATCTTGTTTGGTCCTTTCCATCATTTTCTACCTTTAGCTGTCTTCCGCCATTTTACACCTATGCGTTTAATTTCCTCTTCTACCTCCACACGTTCCTGAGCTTTCCTAACTCATTCTTGGAGGGATTTTTGTCTTCCGCTCGATCCTTTCTGAGAATGTCTACTCATGTGCATGGTTATGGACATGTATTCGTCTCTTAATCTTTTCCTTCTAATCCCAACCTACCTGTTTACAGATCTATCCCTTGAGTTGAGTCTGAGTTTGGAATCTTTTATTTGGCAAACAATGCGCATGATCAAGGGAAGCTTTTCATACTACGCAAAGTGGTCATATCATCACCTATTACTCAACAATACATATACTCAAAGGTTTGACGCTCTAGGTTAAGCCTAAGTATACAAATGTATATGATGACCTTTTCCCCCAGGTATGGCACTCCCTATATCTATAGGTTCCATGCCTGCTTTACAACATCCACTTTAAAGGCTTGTTTCAGAAGGCGCTATTAAAACGGGCCGTAACGCTCTGAATCCCAGCACACACGGCACTGCCACCGGCTAGATGTACCAAGTGCTGCAGGCACCCGCCAATATATTAATTTAACCTCTTGAACCTAGGTAGTGCATCTTTGGGATACATAACAAGTTCTGAAGCAAAGACATGGAAAGACTACACTCGTACCTAGTGCCATATAATGGCACTAGTGACCACCAGAATGACCCTGAACTTGTAACTCTTCAAGCATGTGTTTCAGACTAGAAAAAATGCAACCTATGCATGAAGAGTGATTAGTATTTCCAGTTCCTGCCTACTGATGGGCATAGGCAACTTTCGCGCGACCCAACCTGGTTAACCGGGTGACTTGATCTGGTACATCCGGGGTGTAGCTGTGCTGTACGCACGATGGGTACAGCCGGTCGACCGGGTTAACCGGATCGGGGCACGCGAAAGTGGCCATAGTAGGAGTTAAATATAGTGAACTCCCACTATGCTTTGCTGCTTCCTGCACAGTGGTGCCCTGAGGGTTTATACTTGAGGGCACCAGAGTATTGGAAGACAAGCTTATACGGCACATGGCTATTGTATTATTGACCAATGGGAGGCATCCCTGGCATAAACTGCAGAGTCGGGGGCTGAAGGTGTTAGTCATAGTGGAGTCGGGGTCTAATGGCGGCCCCCAGCTGATAATGGCTATGTGAGCTATACACTTTATTAAAAATGTTGGTTTGCATATTTACATATTTAACACCTATGTTGAAATGTTTTACAAACAGACCACAGAACAGACTACACATGTAGTAGCTCTTCTTCCAGACTGCGGTGAGATTGACTTTAAAATGAAAGAAGACATTGCTTTTGGTACGCAAGTCACCATAAAACACAGTTCAGAAGGTACTAGGGTAACTGCCCCACCCAACATGGCGGGTCGTGAACGTTAGTATAGATAACTAAAAGGGGAGATTACACAGTATCTCTACTGATTTGAGTAATGTTAAATTGTTTAGGTGTGGTGTACAACATGCACAATTATCTGAACTAATAACTGTAGGCTGTCATTGTTTAGAACAGTATAGTGTAAAGAGGCTTTAGATCTGAACGAGGATTCACTGGCAACAATGGATGCCAAACTTTCAACTTTCACTTTCAAATGTACAGGGAATCTCTGTGGAAATAACGAGGGATCCCTGGCGTCTTTCTGACCAGGGATCTTTTACATTAATGTATGTCTATCATATATAGAAGAGCAAGTCGTTAGGTGTCGCGTATAGGGCGGCGTATGTAGTGCACCGGTTGGCATGGTAAGGTAATACATAACTTAGTAATCCAATTGATAACGCAATGAATAAATGAAAAATAGAACCACCTTTTGGTATCAAATATACCTTGCAGTCTACGATATTATCACTCCCAGAAGAGCGGCAGCAGAAAGGTAAGTGTGTGCTGGTCACCATTATTGTGATCAGAAAAAAATAGGGATAAATGGTTGAGGTTTGGTGTACATGTATATCATGTAGAATAGCCACACTTCCTTGTTTCTCGTCTCCACAAAGAATAGAACTACCCTCTTTGGTCTCCGCAATACCCAATATCCCTCTTCTAAGTGGCAAACAGATTCTAAGGTTGGGAGAGCATCCAGGGGGCTTAGGAACACCAGAACACATGGAATATCACGACTATGTGGGTGATACTGTTCATTACTTTCTTGATATGTGACATTTACTGGGAAGGGGAGGGGGATTGGTTATCCCCAAATATCAATACAGTCTCTACTTATAAGTAGATATCCCCAAATATCAAATATCAAATATCTACTTATAAGTAGAGACTGTATTGATATTTGGGGATAATAATAAATGGTCACCTCTCTAATGTGGTCACCTCGCCAATGTGGTCACTTTTGGAAAGAACCGAATTATTTTCCTCTTTGTTCTTATGTAAGGAACTCTCCGTAATGTTGTCACCTCTCTATTGTGGTCACCTCTCCTTGTGGTCACAAATTTCCAGTTAAAAAGTCACTTTTACTCTCTCTAATGTGGTCACCCAAAAATAGTTAAAAGGATCTTAAGGATGCCTGGAAGGATATTGGGAGATCTAAAGGAAGTCATGGGAGGTGTTTGAGCTTCTCCCCCCTCACCTGAACAACTCCAGGCAGTGCTGGGCTGGCTGGAAAGTGTTTGGGGGAGGGTCTACAGGAAGCCATGGGAAAATGAAAAAAATTTAAAACCTCACTTATAAGTCGACCCCCAGCTTGAGAATTCTGGTGGTTCCAGACCCTCCCCAACACCAAATTTCCAACCTGTTAAATGAGTTATTTGACTTATTTTTCTGCAAGAATTGTATAGAAAAATACGAAACTGTGTATGAAATGGGAGATAATCCATTCAAATTAGCTATTAATCTAAAATTATACGTTTAAAATGTTAATGATAAACTTCATTCTCCCTTTGGAACTTTTAAAGCTAAAAGCATTATTTCGGCCAACTTCATCGATATATTTTTTTTTCAAAACCTCACCTATAAGTCGACCCCCCAACTTGGAGCCAAAAATGTGACTTATCCAAAAAGAAAACAGCAAAATATGACTTATAAGTGAGATTTTACGGTAACCTTTCTGTGTTTCTGTCCGAACTTCATTTCCTTCAGGTGAACTCTCTGTAATGTGGTCACCTTGCCAATGTGGTCACTTTTGAAAAGAACGAATGGTGACCACAATAGATAGAGTTGACTGTAGTTATTAAAACTTCCATTCTATACAAAAGTATAAAGTAACAGGAGATATTTTCCTCCTTTATATGAGGTTCCTATCTCGTCTTTGTCATTATAGCACCGTTATAACCCAGTAGTCTGTCTTCAGGCATGTCCCTAACCCATAAAAGGCTGCGTGTTGCTATGGTATTTTTTAGTTATGCCTATTTGTTGTCATGATGCATAGGTGCAACACCATTTAGTTTACTCCCAAGAACTCCAATCATGTATCACGCCAACTCTTCAGGAGTGTGTCAACTCCACAGGACCAGCATGAAGTGTACAGGGGGCTTGTTATAGTAGATGAACTATACCCTAATAAACCCCTGCATTATATAGTGTGACCATCCATCACCTCCCGACTGTTGTAACCATCATAACAGTATTTATGAAGTATGATATGCAAAAATGCAATGGGTATATAAAATGAAATAACCAAAACAAACATGCAATAAGACCCTGTGTAACATATGTGATAAAATTGTAAGGGGACTTGATCTAAATCTATTACATAGGTACACTGCAAAAATGGTGTTTAGATTTTAAACATGTTTAGGTCTAAACATGTTTAAAACCTAAACATATACGTCAGTTAGGTGTATCATCGACTACGCATTTAGGAAAATAACACTTTTATTCTAAATACATAAATATTTTTGCTAAACATGTTCAGATGTTTAGAGTTTAAACATTTGAACATTAGGTGTTTAGATTCAAACATCAATATGTTTAGATACTTGGATGTCAAATCCACACCAGGTAGCAGCACTACCTCTGAATGGACTATCTGCACACAGTTGTAACCAATTGTTGTGACAAATATCCCCAAACGCCTTGTTTATCATAGTGTCATTTCATTAAATGTTATGAAAATAGACACAACAATAGAAAATTAACTAAATTCAACTTACACTATAATCATTACCATAAAATAATCAATGAGATCCATGACTTACACCTATGTCATGTTATTTTGTAAAGTATAAAGCAAGGTTATTCTTGCCAACCTGTTGTACTTCCTCAAGTCTCCTGTACACATATGTGTATATAGCTGTGGCTGACATTTCTGGAGACTTTGCAGTGTAAATACCTGTTGATGTCCTCTAGTAAATGAGAAAACAAACAAAAGATATTCCTTTATCTTTTTTAATGGATACAATGTCTGCAAACCCCTTACTTCCCACCAAATCACTTAGACATATAAACACAAAGATTCATAAACATCTAAATGCAAAATTTCATCGATATCTAAACACAAATTTTGAACCTATTAAAACACCTAGATTTCTAAACACTTGAGCTAAGCACATTGTTTGGCTTAACATGTTTGGGTGTTATAATTATCTATCCTACTGGTATATATTGTAGCGGTTCTGCTACTCAGGTGTCTGCTACACTGGGACTCACATAGGGGGCAGGCCTGCATAGTCTCATCTAAGTCACCTGACCCCCTCCCAGGTAGCCACCACACACACAAGGAGGCCACCATATTGTTTTGGTTGGACCCCGAATATGTTTAGAATTGTGTTTAGGATCTAAACACCATTTTTGCAGTGTATAGGCTGACCATAATTATTCATAGAAACGCCGAGGTGAGCATACACCTTTCATATTATGTCTATACATTCTCTAAACACACCTATGGCTTGTTGTTTTTTTAAAACTGCTATCATTCTTTTACAACTTTTTAAAAACAAAAATGAATAAAGAATTCCTTTAAGGCGTCCACCGTGATCAGATCATTCTTTCGAATATAGCATAGGTCTATAGCATTTCCCCATAGAGTGCTCCTGGAGCTTGCACCTGCTGAATGGATCTCAGTTTTATGGCCTTTAATGGGGTCTCCGTGTATTTAATGCCTTGTGGCCTTCACACCTGAGGTCTGGGACGGACCGTCTGTATAGTGTGGTGTATGTGGTTTGTAGCTGCCCTCTATTGAATGTGTGTTTATTCAATACAGAATTCATTTTCTTGCTAGGCGATATATGCAAAGGTCTAAGGTTATTATGTTTAGGCAGTGGTAGAAATGCACTAATCGTAAGTGAAATCCTAATAAAGTGCCAACATGATTTAGAAAGGGGAGGTCAATTTGTGAAGATTGGGCGATAGCGCTGATGAATGGTTTTTCTTATCAAGCCATGCATAGGACGCCACAAAAACAGGAGACAAATTGCAATGTTATTCTTAAGTTGTTAGCCTTTAGCACACCTACCCGTCATTATTTCCCATTATATGATCCACCTGCCTCCTTGATGGCAGCTTGGCTTGGGGGTGTCTATGAAATGCTCGGTGGGAGTTGGAGGGTGGTGGGGGAGTTGGGGGGGGGGTTACTACTAGCAGACTGTGAGGGAGGGTGAGGGGCAAGTCTGGATGGGGTGCACACCTGTAGATCCAGGTAAGGAGTATAATGCACGTCTGGTATTCGTGGTATTTCTATTTTCAATACCTGTATATCCTCTCTCCAGGAATGTGCTTTTTGTCTAGCCGTGTCTGTGATTTATTGGTATACACTTCAGGGACACGCCTGCTTTACGCCTGAGTATCTCTAATGCAAAGAACTCATCGGTAAACCTCCACTTTACTTAAGATTTCCAACTATGTGCTCTGACACTGATATTCTAAGAATGCAATAGTGCATTTCTTTATTTTATTTACTTTTTGAACATATTTCGTTTGGTTCTTGAACAAGTTGAAGTTCTTGCAAGGTAGGACATCAAACTCAAACACGTTTTAAGAAATATCATTAGATTCGAAGGAAATGAGATTCAGATAGAATGGAAGAAAAATAGGTAAAGATGAGGTGGGTTTTCTAGCAGGTGGCCAAGGGAGACATCACCAATACTGTAGTCTCTCTAATCTCTGTTCTAAGACACAACTCCTAAATGATACATAAGCAAATGTCAATGACTATGGAATATTTTTGCATCGTATTCCCCGAAGTGAATCTGCCGTATTTAACGAGGCTTTATACATGTGAATACAGTCACATTGTATTCCACCCCCCATTGAATACGACATGTCCAGTACTGTTCTATAGTAACGATTGTATATGCAATGGCATAAAAACCTAATCTACGTGATACCAATACGTGGTGTAGTTAAACAGAGGGTAGGGTCACTGCAAGTCAGCTATATGCTTCAATTAACATTGCCAACTAGTTGAATCAACTAGAGCATTGGAGCATTGGTCCATGCTTGTCCATGCTTGGCCCAATATAAGCCGACATTGGCCCAATATAAGCCCACAATGGCCCAATGTATCCTTGCTACCTGGGGATGAGCATCCCTATGATACAATCGTCCTATTCATATCCGCTAGATGGAAGCACTGGGCGAAAGCTACTGGTCCAAGGCTGACTACCAACAGAACAGACCTCACTAAGAACAGCAGGAGACTACTAGGGTAGATTAACCTAAAGATGACCACATACCTAGAGTCGACTACCTGGCAGCTAGAATTTCTCACTCTCACATGTACTGCATTGGTCTTGAACCCTAATATTATTGACATAGAGGTGTTATAGTACCCCATAGAATGATGTCCTGGAATATATGAAGTTATTGTCATTGCATGATAATACACTAAAGTTTGAATGGTTTTTACCATGACCAGCTGGCCATTTCATTAGAATTCTCCAACTTTGGTTAGATAATTTAAAGATGAAAAGTGCTCACATATACAACATTTTGACTCTAGGAATTGATAAATATCTTTGCTAAATGATAGTATAAGGAAAAGTGCAGAAATGGCAAATACTTTCTGTATAGGACTTATTTCCTAGAACATACCAATTTCACCTTGAGATGACCACCATTTCACCTTGAGTTGACCACTCCTATTACACTTATTTGTAGATTTAATTGAATAGAAACCAATGATTATGTAGTGTTACATAACTAGATTCATGGCCAGGGTAGTTTGGGATAGAAATCATCACTGGATTATGCTCTGATGCATGTATACATTTCAATTCTTACCATAATGCTATGGTTATTACTGTGTAGAGGAAGTATTTGATACTGAGATTGTGATGATAAAGTTAAGGAATGGATTATTATAGTCCATATTGAAGGTCTATACGAGAACATTAAAAACAAAGCCTCTATAATGCAGGGATGGAAATACCACTTCTATTTTGATGAGATTTACAATATCACTGGCCATAAAATTGCCTCAAATTTCCATTATAAATGAGTCACTGTAAAAACATACATTTTCTTATGATGCATTATTTTTAATTATGCCATTTTACTGCATATCTATAGAAGGCACTTATTCTTTTTTTCAAATAATAGTTTAATGATCATAGTGCCATTAAGAGGGTAGTTATCAAGTGGTCCACTCAAGGTGCAAGGTGGTCATCTCAAGGTGAAAATAGACTAACTAAGATGGTCTTAGAAATGATGAAAAACAATAGATAAACTTTACACATGGATTTGAGAAAAGTAATTGGTCACAAAGCCCAAAGAATTGTCTTTCACTTAGTACCTTGGGGAACCCTAAGGACCTATTAGACTCAAAGATATTAGCTACTGCATTTCCCTATAGAAAACCTGCACAGGAACGGTCATCTTTAGGTTAATCTACCATAAGGCGAAAACGTACGTCACCAGATGTTTCCAAGTGCTATCTGCCAACAATGCGTACTACATGTCTTCCCTTTCCTATAAATGATATATACACTTACTATAATTTTTGGCATGAAGAGAAATTGTTTAAGTTAGATGGTAAAACGAAATTTTACACTCCAAGAACTTATTATAGGGTATCAATTTGTAGATGAAGGGATTTATCTGAAAGTCCTCCATTTAGCCGACTTATTCTTATTTATAGATAAAAGGGGAAAAGAAATTCAAATTTCCTTACAAATCTAATCTTGAAAATAGGTCCATCCTATTGTGGTCTTCCTTCCAATGAGCAATACCAAAGCTCGCCAGTCACGTAAGTTATCGACAATCAAGGTTAAGAAGGTTGACTAATCTACTACGAATCACGTGACCTGATGATGACGTCATAGTGACTCACAGATCGCGGCCCTTCTCACGGAATATGACTAAACCTTCGACCGCAAACCAAATTGCTGAATGTATGAAATATGATTCATAAAACCCGCTCTTTTTAATAAAGGAACGGGAGGTATCTTGAGACAAAGAAGGAATAGAAAGTTGTGCCGGTAGGATTACACCAACTTTAGTGCTTCTCATATTCCACAATGCTGAGTCATTCCCATGGCTGGTATTTGCTGGTACTCGGCATGTTAACAGTTATTTATCATAACTAGTTTGTGGCCAATCTTACTACAAAACGACATCTTCATGAATATTGCAGATTGAGTTACCAGGATCCATCGATCCTTTCTGTTCCGTCAGATTTAGGCGAGGGAGGTTTGAAAAAAGTAGAACACACACAATGCATTGATAAAGAAAAATGGGATTTTAGCTATTGCACTTATAACTGATTGCTTGGTACCAGTGTGTGCTTGTTTCATAAACTGCTACATGTGCATGTTTTGAATAATTGAATGGTGCTGATGCTGCATTGACAACAAATCAAATTTATGCATAGGACCACCCACACAAATTCCATTATTCTGTTTCCAGCATTCTGGTTATTTCATATTTTGGACACAAACCTGATTCACGTACACTCAGCTTTTAAAAAGAGTCTCATACATTTTATGTAATATACCATTTATTTAGAATAATCGTGTTTTACTAAGGCAATCATTTTAATACAGGTTTCCCAGGACGAATAAGTGTTCCCAGTAAACATATCAGAGCAAGGTGGATAGGGATTAGCCTATGTCAAATATGCACTGTAAAATTAACTGTTGAACCCACCAGGGATCCTTGTAAAACTGATCAGTAGACCACTGTTACTGTATTTCATTGAACCAGTGTACTTTTTACAAGAAGCCCCAGGTGGCAGTACGGTGGTACACAAATGTACAAGGAATCTATGTGAAATTATACCATGGTTATGGCTGATTTGCATATTTCAGCGTTCAAGTTTAATGATAAAAGTCGTTCGATTAACCACGGCTAGAATGAACAGTAGTTGACACTAAACCGAAACATACCATGACAGTGACTTGACTCTTATTCTTTACCATAGCGAATAGCAGGCTGCACGTCTCTGCCATAGTGTCAACCTCCCTGTTGCCATCTGGTGTATAGAGATAGTACTACCCTTCTTGTCGGGTAGCGAACCGGGATCGATGGTTTTTTGGCCATTTTGAGGATATATGGCCTTAAAATCATCTATAGAAACAGGGGAAGACTAAGAAGAAGGCCTATTCTTTGTTTTATTAAGGGGTCATAACGCCCTCGTTCATTTTTCCCTTGACTAAAATCAACTCATGCATCAATAAAGCTTATATATCGTCTAAATAACAAAGGATCTCTGCCAAATATGGGACGAGGATTATGCCGTTATTTTGACATTCTTTTTACAGAGTGAACGTCCTGGTACATCCTTGTTCTATCCAGTCAGAAAGTCATTACACTGACAAAGTATCGAGCTTGATTATACAAGTCCCAAAGAAAATAAATGAAATGTACAACTTGTGTGGCACTGGCAGGCAAAGAAAATGACATTTATAGAAATGTTAATTTTCTTTGCCACCAAAGTAAAATTCTTCATGTCCTTTAAATCATTCTGACTGTGTAATAACTGCAGACTGTTATTGAAGCATACATTCTAACGATTGTCTCCATCTACAACGCCAGCTGCATATACTACAACCATGGTAATTTCACAAATAATATCAGACATGCAGTGGTACAGGAACAGGTGCAAAGAATCCAGCAGTCCTCCTGTGTAGTCAATAATTACCTGGTTCACACTGGAGGAACCTCCCCTCTACAGTTCTGCCTGAGTGAACACCAGACTCTGTAGACTCCTGGTAAGGTGTGTGGGGCTGGGGTGGGTCTGTCCTACACCTTTAGGGGTAGCCTATTCCATCATGTCCACTTGCCGTTATAATGCATGATTGTAGCCATGGTGAGTCCCAGATCTACTGTAATACCTCACACATGGTGCACATTTTGAGTTGAAAGATATGCTATAAGGCACACTCGAGAGTGGTTTTTGTGATATCCCCGCATATAAAGTCCACATTGAGTAAATGAGTATTCTATAAGGCACAGAGTATTCTATAAGGTACAGAAAGAGTCTACCCTCATAATTGGTCCATTCCCTTTTGGTAGTATATCAGTGGGGTTTAGCGGACATGACTTTTGATTGCAGCCCTGCATTTATGCAGCGTAATGAATAAATAGACATAAATTGCTACTACTATGCAGCAATAAAAGGGTTACCTAGAGGTGCCCTTTATAAGTTCACCAGACAGGGTGTACCCCGTCCTCCAGTATTTAATTGACTTTTTGCCTGGTGGAGTAGTTTTAATTTCCTATTTGGGAGTAGGGTCAGGGTACTTTCTAGTCGCCTGCCAATACAGTCTGTCTGCTTGTTCAATTCTATTGGTTAGAGGAGGGCTTCTAGTACAAAGTCAAAGAGGTGAGTAATTTGTATGTAAAGGATTAGCAACATAACACAGGAAGGTGCATTGTAATTTGCATGTAAAGGATTAGCAACATAACACAGGAAGGTGTATTGTAATTTGCATGTAAAGGATTAGCAACATAACACAGGAAGGTGCATTGTAATTTGCATGTAAAGGATTAGCAACATAACACAGGAAGGTGTATTGTAATTTGCATGTAAAGGATTAGCAACATAACACAGGAAGGTGTATTGTAATTTGTATGTAAAGGATTAGCAACATAACACAGGAAGGTGTATTGTAATTTGCATGTAAAGGATTAGCAACATAACACAGGAAGGTGTATTGTAATTTGTATGTAAAGGATTAGCAACATAACACAGGAAGGTGCATTGTAATTTGCATGTAAAGGATTAGCAACATAACACAGGAAGGTGCATTGTAATTTGCATGTAAAGGATTAGCAACATAACACAGGAAGGTGCATTGTAATTTGCATGTAAAGGATTAGCAACATAACACAGGAAGGTGCATTGTAATTTGCATGTAAAGGATTAGCAACATAACACAGGAAGGTGTATTGTAATTTGTATGTAAATGATTAGCAACATAACACAGGAAGGGTCATTGTATGTTAATAAAGGGGCAGAAGTAGATAAAGTGTGTGGTTTGGGGATGTCATAGTGAGTAGAACGTGGACGAGCGTTGACGGCCTTTGGAGGTAACTTTATTGTGCTGATCGCTACACTCCCAGTGGCATAATATGTCTTGATTGCCACTGCTGGTCATATGACCTATTTAGAAGCTAAACTAACTGAATTTAAGCACTTCTAGATAACTTGAAAACAATCCAGAACTAAGATCCCAGTCATACATTGTGGTTGTTCCACCTCTCAAGGGACTGTCTCCTTGGGCTTTGTCTTGGGGGGACACAGCCCCCCCCCCCTCAGGGTGGATCGAAGACAATGTATGCCACGGCCGTTCAATATGTCCATATTAAATTTCATACACCATGGTGTCTCTTAGCGAGGAGGTGATACTCAGTTAAGTTTCCATGTGCCTGCTATGTGTAGATTATGTGAGACTTCATTATCCAGTATCGAACTAAACTGATGGGATGCAGAACTGGACCAAGGGCGATCTCGTGATTGTGCCTTAAGGCAGAAGCTTAACAAGTAAAGTTTACCAACAACATTTAACTGGCAAAGTGTAAGTAGTATACACATGGTACTTCGGCCCCGTAACATACTTTTTAAGGCCAATATTTAAATTTAAGATGTAGCTACATGTTGGTTGCACGGCAATGTGGATAAGTTATGCAGCACACATTGTCAGACAGGCCACCATCTAAAACTTCCTTCCTTTGCCTTACCAGTACTAGATACTCACTCAGTGGAAAGCATTCATCCTTGAAATGTCCCCATAAGGGCAGTTGACCCATGTTTGCTGATAAATCACTAGCGTGGCACTGAATTGGTTCATCATGCTAAACCTTACACAGTTTGTCAAGGACCCATCAGCCCTGTAATGCTAGCATGGTCTAATGGACATGGCTACATTCGCAAATGGACACCACTGGACTTTCCGGCCCTTTCAAACACCAATTAAATCATAGAAGTCGTTGTGCAATCAAGTTATATTGGCAGTTTATCTTGAAAGCTTACAGGTATAACTCAAGGGATGAAGGCCAGATATACCACTTGCCATGTTTTCCGGGACATACATACACTGGGACATATCATTTTAGCACTAGGCATATCGTTAGGCATATACGGTTAAATAGAATCTATTTTTTAGTACTTGGCCAGTCGTTACATCGGGCTTTACACAGTCCCAATCCTGTACATGTATTTACCAGAGTATATATATAAGTATTCGGTTACCAACTACTTACAGCCTGGATGTAGCAATAATGATGTCGTTATTATTGTGCAGACAAAACACATAGTACTGATATAGCAAAAGTCATGCCCTGTTATTCAAAGAGAATACTAACTACTGATTTACAATAATAATAATATCGTGTCAGGCTGAGAGTATGGTAATTGTTGCTTTGCAATAGAGTATTGATAAAGGACATACTATTGATTAAGCAATAACCATGGTGTGACAGGCAGAGCATACAGCAAGCACTGATGCAGCAAATACTCATTTCGTGGCAGGCAGAAAGTGCACCAAGTATTGGTGCACAGTAATCAGATCGTGGTAGGCAATACACTGACAACCGATATAAAATTAATCATGTCATAACATGCAGAGAGTGTCCCAACCAATGATAAAGCAACAATCCTGTTGTGCCAGGAAGAATAATGATCATGTAGTGGCAGGCAGAGAGTGCCCCAACTACAGATATGGCAATAGTTATGTCGTGGTAGCCACCCGGGGGCAGGGAGAGAGTGCACCAAGTACTGATATGGCAATAATCATGTCGTGGCAGGCAGGGAGTGCACCAAGTACTAATATGGCAATAGTCATGTCGTGGCAGGCAGAGAGTGCACCAAGTACTGGTATGGCAATAGTCATGTCGTGGCAGGCAGAGAGTGCACCAAGTACTGGTATGGCAATAATCATGTCGTGGCAGGCAGACAGTGCACCAAGTACTGATATGGCAATAGTCATGTCGTGGCAGGCAGAGAGTGCACCAAGTACTGATATGGCAATAATCATGTCGTGGCAGGCAGACAGTGCACCAAGTACTGATATGGCAATAGTCATGTCGTGGCAGGCAGAGAGTGCACCAAGTACTGGTATGGCAATAGTCATGTCGTGGCAGGCAGAGAGTGCACCAAGTACTGATATGGCAATAGTCATGTCGTGGCAGGCAGAGAGTGCACCAAGTACTGATATGGCAATAATCATGTCGTGGCAGGCAGACAGTGCACCAAGTACTGATATGGCAATAGTCATGTCGTGGCAGGCAGAGAGTGCACCAAGTACTGATATGGCAATAATCATGTCGTGGCAGGCAGACAGTGCACCAAGTACTGGTATGGCAATAGTCATGTCGTGGCAGGCAGAGAGTGCACCAAGTACTGATATGGCAATAGTCATGTCGTTGCTGGCTTACCGTCAGTAAGATCAATACAAGCAGCATGTATAATGGATGGTAAGTAGGATGTCTGCTGCATCCACTAGGGGGCGGTAGTGCAGCTGTCTCACGGAGGCTAATGACAGCAGGAGGAGGCTGTAGACGTGCCTAGGACGCACTATGATCTTTTACATATTGTGTTATGTATCCACGCTCTGGTAACTTAGGCCTAATGAGCGGTTAGGGGATGTGATATAGAAGACAGGAGGGAAATGTAAGTGGTATATAAAGAGTGGGGACTCGGCTTGGTGCAATGTAAGTAGCATATAAAGAGTGGGGACCAGGCATGGTGTTTAAGTTTTTAATACTCAGTGCCCCTCGGAGGGCAAAGAGCAGGACCCAAGATGGCGAGTTAGCCCTGCAGGCATGGCGCAATGCAAGTAGTATATAAAGAGCGGGGACTAGGCACGGTGCTATGTAAGTAGTATATAAAGAGCGGGGACTAGGCATGGTGCAATGTAAGTAGTTTATGTGGTAGATAAACACCGAGTTTGGTCACTGTATTCACTATATAGACAACAGGCTGTCGTACTGGCTACACTGCCCAACGAGGTGTTTATCTCACTTATGCCACACTTGTCATCCACTCAAAACCATTCACAAACTAGGGAGGGAGGGTGTATGTGTTCAGTGGACCGCATCAACTTACAACAGCTATATGCAATATATTACCTATGCTTTTCTATTGTCTTTCCACCCAAGTGTGGTATAAAAAGATATATATGGGAAGTAGGGGTGGTGCTATGTACCCAGCTAGCACACACCATGCAATCCACATCACACTTTTACGTCAAACTAACTAGTTTTACGTTGAGATCATGTAAAAGTGAAAATTGCATGGCGTGTGATAGCTGGGTAAGTACAAATGTAGGTGACTAGGCATGGTGAAAAGATACAAAGATGTATGGGGATTGCTAAAATGTGAGTATAATCATATACACAAAGGAGATAGGTTTTACCACCGCCGAATTTGATATCACCCGGGTATTAGTTTTTGACCTGCCCACATTAGAAACAAGGAATTGGTCATGTATTTCATTTGCAATTAGATGGGGCTAAAACGCTGGAATATCTTTAGAAAGTAGGGTAAAAGTCCGGCTATTACTTTTTTAAAAAGAAAACATGGCATTCAGGTTCCGCTAACATGGGTGGTGGCACAACTACACATAGACAGAGGCAGAGGGAGACCAGTCCAGCAGGAGGAGCACTACCACAACTATCAGCAGCAGCTGCAGGAAAGGCAAATGCTCCACTGAGGCAATTCCAGCTGCTGCAGGAAAGGCAATAGAAGCAGCAGGCAATACTTGGCAGCAAGGCACTAGTCGAATGTACAGCAGTTGGTAGGAGATGGACACAGTGAGTGTTAGACGGCAGCAGCATCAGCAGCTGTGATAGGCACGGCTGGGAGGGGAGTAGGAGGTGGAGGCCGACTCAGTGCTGGCGCCGGGCTTACCAGGAGCGGACACGGCGGGAGGGACGGGAGGAGACGTGTGTCGGCCGTCCCATCATTACAGGAGGAGCATTTCACACCATCACCAGGCAGCTAGCAGGTCACGGCCGAACCACGGGCCGCCTAGACACCACTCCCTCCAGGTAGGTCTACGTATGTGTGTGTATACAGCAGCCATACCCCTCCATGGCCTCCTCACTCTCCTCCAGCAGAAGGAGGGCCCCCTACGTGCAGATACACCCGGAGGAGCGCGGGGGAGGAGGTGAAGCTGGTAGAGGCTCAAACCGTGGAGGAGTAAGAGAAGGGAGAGGGGGAAGGAGGGGAGCGGCGACGTCACAACACACATCACATTAAGCATGTCGTTAGGAAGACTAATGTCCCTTTTGGTAGTAGCACCCTCACCCTGCCCTTCTCAACCCAAACAGGCCTCTCACTTCACACCTCCCCCCTAGGTCTTCGCTCACCAGGTCATCTCTCATCAGCCCTCCCATTGCCTCTCTCCATCTCTGTCTCTCCCTCCATCTCACTGAGACACCAGTGCCCTACTGGAGCAGGCAGGTGACGACCAGGGACATTGGAGGAGGGTCCTGTCTGTTCCTCCAATACCAAGAGCACAGTCAGGGAGGCATCTAAGGTTCCTTCAACCAGGAGGCAGCAGCGATATTCTAATGAGGGTGGCTTTCATTGACTAAATAGGATTCTCACTGGTGCCTTGGTTTCTCAGTATTGCCAACCCTACTGCTGCCTATCCCTCCCTGTGTGTACCTCCCTCACTTTAGGTACTAGGGTCTGGAAGCATGACTATACTACCATCAGTCTTAAACCATGTACTGACATTGTCAATGATGTACTATTGTCAGTAAGGAGAAACCTAGCTGTGAATTAAGGATGTAGAGGATGCCGAGGGGTGCTAGTCTAGACACCTGTATTGATAGTACGTGGGTACTGCTGAGTGCTTCTAATATGGGGAGGTGCAGATTCTATAGATGGGGGTTACTAGTGGGGATGAGTTGGGTATAGATTCTACTCATACAGCATTGTATAGCGTAACTCACACTCTAGCACTATGCACAGCCTCCAACCAACAACTAGATCATTATTATTGAGTGAATTCCAGTCCTCATTCCAATAGTATTTATATATAAAAAGTATAAGGACCAGCATGTGGTGGAATATCAGCATTACGCCACTGGCAATGAAGGTATTATCTGTTACTCACGCTAGGGCTAGGCTAGATGTGGTATACACACGAAACTATTGAAGCAGGAACCTAAAAACTAGGTTAAGGCAGGTAGATATGAATATGGATGTGTGCTACTAGACAGTGCTCTACCTTTTTAATCATTACTATATAC
Organism: Acholoe squamosa; assembly: GCA_949317995.1. NCBI lineage: Eukaryota > Metazoa > Annelida > Polychaeta > Phyllodocida > Polynoidae > Acholoe > Acholoe squamosa. The sequence goes on from OX439042.1 coordinate 17,110,271, forward strand.
AGAACATGACTATAAACAGAACAAGCATATGAATTTAAACAGGGAACAAATATGTGTATTGTAGATATACATGGTTTTAGAATAGATGGACAGTGTGTTATTTTGTTGGTCTATACCACATACTGCATTTGTAGTTCTGAAATCAGATGCAGCATAGTATGTGTGATAGACTTAGAGTAGAATATCCTACTCTAATCATGCACCTTAACTATTCTTAGTTAATCATCGATAAAGATATACATCAACATAACATACAAAGCTACTAGTACTTTAGAGTGAAATACATAAGGGGAATATGGTGGAAACTCCTTAAAGTAAACGGGCATGGATCTTTATGAAGAAAATGAGCATGACTTGTGTCTTGCCGTCATTGCAGCTCTGATGATTCGGGAGGGTGTTGCTCCTATTGTAAAAAGAGCTGTGAGTATGTGCCCTCTTTTCTAAACAAGTCGTGCACTGCTTCACCATTCAACTTGCACTAACCACATAAGTCTGAAAAGTCACCTGCCTTGTTTAAAATAGCGAGAGCTGCACTACCAGGTACCTACTCATGTCACACGCTCTAAAGTTTATTATACTGACTGACTTCTCCCAACTAGGTACCTACTCAAATTCCCCTTTTTTAGCACCATACTTGAATGACCACTTGTGAGCAACAAAAGAGACAAAATATAGCGACATCAAAAGAAAGGACTGGAAATGAGGGCATCTTTAGCCAGCTCTTTCTTTTACTATAGGAGCAACACCCTCCTGATGATTCTATTCACCAGCTTTGCTTTTGTACATCATGATGACCAAGGTGATTATATCTGGAGGCATCATGCAGTTCTTGAAGAGTCAGAAGTATTTGATTAGGCAGGATCGGCATACTACATGGGCACAGTCTCTAGTCTATATTAATTATTGTTAACGGAGCACTCCTTGTTGTGAAGAGACTTCTTGAAACAGCTTTTCATCTGTCTATTATGTGCAGAGGTCAGTATGTAGAACCAAATCGCTGGGCAGATAGAAAAAATACAAAAATAGAATGATAAAAAAAAACACGAGAACCTAGAGCAGCTGCTAATGGTTTTCCAAAATGAAAATAATAAAACACTACAGCAGTTTCATTACTTAGCGAGGCGCAGTCCTCTATATTGACTGGCATCACGGGCTGACAACTAGACAAATATACTACAAAACAGCCACATGTAAAGCAGACATACAGCCCCATGGCTCACATGTACATATACATCAATGATATGTCATATATGTTGCAGTATGATTGGAGATAATTTAAGCCTTGAAGGGCTGCATGATGTCTCCCTGCAGGTTCATGTTCCTTGGACGTCATGATGCATACCGTAGTGTCTCGTATAAGCACCCGGGCACTTATAGATTTCAATCCCACTGTACCCCCGGCGCTTATATGAGACAGGCGCTTAAGTGAATACTGTTTTTAGTGGTTAAGATTAATTTCAGTGTTACCTTTAGACCCCCGGCACTTATTTGAGACCGGTGCTTATTTGAGACGGGCACTTTAACAGGCCATTACGGTACCGGTAGATGAGATTCTTGAGATTCTACTCATCAGTCGTGCCTTTCTGCATCATGCCGACTATATGGAGTGTATCGGGCCCATTAGGTGGCTATGGTACATGATGCATCAAAGGGTTGAACAAGTCTAACACCACTGCCATCCAATATGGTACACACACAGAAACCAGCAGACACCACAAACATATACTCCCACCCTTAAACCACTGATGTATTGGTAGCACCCATACATGTTTTATTCACTGGGTAAAGATACAGAGTTTGGAACCTGGCCACTGCCAGCCAAAGTAGACCTGCGGATGAATCATTCCTTGGTTGAGCTTTCATTAAATATTCCTCCGCAGATCCACACCACTGCTAAAACAACACGCACCAGTCTCCCAGTACTGGTGCACCCGGCCCTGGAGGAATGGGGGGAGGGGGTGTGAGGATGGTGCAAGTGTAGTGATGCTGTAGGTCATAAAGTGGGCTGTTTTAATTGCTGGTTAGAATTGGCACTCTCAGATTGGTATGGTGCCATTCTTATATTATGGGCTCAGAAGTAAAGAAACTGGATTGTTGCTATATCAATATGGTTTCAGTGATGACGATTATTCTGGTCTTAATTGGCAACAAGACATGGTTACACTGAGAATAAGAGGAGAAAAGAAGTAATAGGAGTGATAGTAGAGGTTCTGAACCAATCAAATGATTCAATCAGATGATTCAATCACATGAACCGCCCCTGGTAAACCAATCAAAAGCTCTGGTTAGTTGCTCCATATGTGTAGATTGACTGTATTATAGTGGTATTATTCCGATCCTCACATACCATAACTACAAATTCTAGACGATATGACACTCCCGCACTATCCTGACCAGTGTTGCCTCCAGAATAGCAGAGAGGGAAAATGCCCTCATTTCCAGTCCTTTCTTTTCATGTAGCTATAACTTGTCCCTTTTATTGCTCACAAGTGGTCATTCAAGTATGGTGCTAAAAAAAGGGGATTTGAAAAAGTACTTAGTTGGGAGAAGTCATTCAGTATAATATACTATAGAGTGTGTGACATGAGTAGGTACCCGATAGTGCAGCTCTCTCTGTTTTAAACAAGGCAGGTGACTTTTCAGACTAATGTGGTGAGTGCAAGTTGAATGCTGAAGCAGAACGTGACTTCTTTTGAAAAGAGGGTACCTACTGACAGCTCTTTTTACCATAGGAGCAACATGCTCCTGGTGTAGGACTGCATCGTGCTCTTTTCTCGACATGATACAACAATGAAGTGCTTGAGCATGTTGCTCCTATGGTAAAAAGAGCTGTCAGTAGGTACCCTCTTTTCAAAAGAAGTCACGCTCTGCTTCACCCTTCAACTTGTACTCACCACATTAGTCTGAAAAATCACCTGCGTTGTTTAAAACAGAGAGAGCTGCACTATCAGGTACCTACTCATGTCACACACTCTATAGTATATTATACTAACTGACTTCTCCCAACTAGGTACCTACTCAAATCCTCCTTTTTAAGCACCATACTTGAATGACCACTTGTGAGCAACAAAAAGGACAAGTTATAGCTACATGAAAAGAAAGGACTGGAAAGTAGGGCATTTTTAGCCAGCTCTTCCTTTTACTATAGGAGCAACACCCTCCTAGTGAGCACACTCAGCAGCACTTCCTTGGACGAGCATGCTGACCCTCTGGGGGCGTAGCAGTCTTGTAGGGTCAACATGATGCATAAATGTAATCATGACAAACCACTCTCCAGGGCTGCATTCATGCATTATCCGAATCGATGGGAATGGCATATTGATGCTCTATCGGCTCTCAAATGGTTAAGTTACTATTTCAACACACGCCATCTGACTTCCCGGTAGTTGCTGGAAGACAGAATTTAAAAGTCACCACGGAGCTACCTTGGGAGGCATTGGGCAGTCTCAGAACTCCACCACATAGAGATAGATATAGACATCTAAGGAGCGTCTGACGTAAGTGGACCGACTTAAGCACTAATTACCTCTTCACAGGAATGCACGAAAACGAGGCATGGTTAGAAGGCTAATCTAACAGGCACATGTTCCAGTCTGTGTTTGGAATATACGATTTGAACATGAATGTTGCTTACTTCTGACTAAAATCTGCTCTCAGGTTCCGAGGTAGATAGAAATATTACGTGATGATATCATGGGAGTTCCTACTATACATAAGACATGGTCCTGGTGGGTGGCGAGATTGTTGCATTTTCCAGATAAATATGTTTGGTTTATTTGAAATGCAGTTAAGTAAATTTACTCTACTTTAATATGGTGCACACTCAATGGACAAACAGGTGAGCCTTAGCTAATTTTCATCAGCATGTAACATTTAGCCAATGCTCTCTTTATGTATGATTTAAAAGGTATCTCGAAAACATTGATTGATCTGTCTCAGGTAAATATCACAGTCAGAATATACCATCGACCAGTACCTACTCTAAATATGTGCAATATGTGGACTACAGGCTGGTCCACCTGTAGGGCAGCTCACCTGTCGGCCTAAGCTCCCGAACCACCAGGTATACCTTGCAGTTAGGGAGACCAAGAGAGGACCACAAGGATCAGGATATATACGGAGGTTATACCAAGTAGGGAGGTACTGGCAGAGGTAGGTGGATATAGGTGGAGGGAGACCGATACGTAGAGATACAAGGAGAGGGATACAGGCACATAGTGCCATGTAGAGATACAAGGAGAGGGATACAGGCACATATTGCCATGTAGAGATAGAAGGGAGGGATACAGGCACATAGTGCCATGTAGAGATAGAAGGGAGGGATACAGGCACATAGTGCCATATAGAGATATAAGAGGAGGGATACAGGCACATAGTGCCATGTAGAGATACAAGGGGAGGGATACAGGCACATAGTGCCATATAGAGATATAAGAGGAGGGATACAGGCACATAGTGCCATGTAGAGATACAAGAGGAGGGATACATAGAGAGAACTAAACGACCGTGGTGTACGAGGTTGCCGATCCACCACGAGGGGTACAGGCACATAGTGTCATGTAGAGATACAAGGGGAGGGATACAGGCACATAGTGCCATGTAGAGATACAAGGGGAGGGATACAGGCACATAGTGCCATGTAGAGATACAAGGGGAGGGATACAGATTCATAGTGCCATATGGAGATACAAGGGGAGGGATACAGGCACATAGTGCCATATGGAGATACAAGGGGAGGGATACAGGCACATAGTGCCATGTAGAGATACAAGGGGAGGGATACAGGCACAAAGTGCCATATAGAGATACAAGGGAAGGGATACAGGCACATAGTGCCATGTAGAGATACAAGGGGAGGGATACAGATTCATAGTGCCATGTAAGGATACAAGGGAGGGATACAGGCACATAGTGCCATATAGAAATACAAGGGGAGGGATACAGGCACATAGTGCCATGTAGAGATACAAGGGGAGGGATACAGATTCATAGTGCCATGTAGAGATACAATGGGAGGGATACAGGCACATAGTGCCATATAGGGATACAAGGGGAGGGATACAGGCACATAGTGCTATATAGAGATACAAGGGGAGGGATACAGGCACATACTGCCATGCAGAGATACAAGGGGAGGGATACAGATTCATAGTGTCATGTAGTGATGTAGCGGAACAGGTGTGTGGTACCATGTAGGGATAGAAGGGGGAGGGGTAGATACATGGCACCACAAAGATACAGGGGGAAGAGAACATAAATTACCATAGAGGATTACGGGGGGGGGGTACAGGTGGTATAATGAAGGGATACAAGTGGTAGGGCACGCAAAGGACAGTGTCGGTCCTCAATTGGTGAAAGGGAGTGCGGGTTGCAGGTAGGTAGGAGCAAGAGGAGAGGCAAAGACAGGGGTATGGGTAGTTAGTATCATGTGGATGTAACAGGTTACATGTCTGTACCAGAGCTCACCTGAGTGACCATCAGAGCAGCTCCCCTCAAGGACCATCAAGGGCAGCCCAAGAGTAGGGGTGATTGCTGTATGTATCTATAGTAATATATGGAGTGTGGAGCTGGTCATGGTAGGTTGTTCTGCTAGAACTATGACAAGTGCATGCAAGAATTTTGCAGATAAGTCTGTAATATCTTTCTAAAGTCTTATTCTTCCTCCGAAAATGACCACACAGTTCATAGTTTGTACCGAGTAGGGTAGAACTAACATTAAATAAACCTTTAACTGATTAAGCTACAGGTCCAGAATGTTAGTTGACTTTTTTTTTGTAACAGACCCCAGAAGTACACTGCAGTATTGCCTACGACCCAGTAACAAGTGGGCACTGTCCACTAGTATTAACCAAATACACTGGCCATGTGTAGCACCAACTAAAACAATATGTGCCAAACCTGACTAAGGTAGACAATTCCCATACCCCCTCCCACCCACCATCTCGTACTCCCACCCACCTTTCCATGGCTAGTCTTCACTGTGCTGCAGATTCCAGGAAAACACCGATGCAGGATCCGTATACGCTCCTGTCAGAAACATGCAGATGGTTTACAATTCATTATTAAGTGTCAAAGGGACACCTACCTAGAGAGTGAGAGCCTGTATGTTACTACATGCACCAACGTGTAAAAACTACTAACCAGTCATTGTTTACTTCATTTTGTGTGAAGGAAAACAGAAAACGAATTTAAGGGAACGACCACTCAGAACATGATTCCCTCTTAAATACAAACTCTTACCTACAACTAAAGGGGTCCGACAGATTTGGACCCTTGTTCGTTAGAGGGTTAGAAATATTTCTCGTGCCTATAGGCATATCCATCTGCAGGATGATCAGAAACTGCCTCTGGCCATAATTCTCCTCCCCTGGATGTGGCATGATGTTTATAGCAATTATCATTGCCATGTCGAGCTTTAAAATGCAATCCCTTGCAATGATGTATCTTTGGAGCCATGGTATTCATTCTTTACAATTGATACTGAAAATTATCATGAAGCTATAACCCGTGAATATTTTAAAGGACATGGCTATTGATAGCTATTATTCAAGGACGTCTTTTGTATAACCATTCAATAGCTAGATGGTGGTCCGATGCACTATGGTCATTGATTGTCAGGACGAGTGACTTGCTAAGGGTCGAAGGCTAAGGGAGTGGTCATTATCTATCAACGGCGGGGGGGGGGGGTTGGTGCAGACACAAGGAAATTTTTTTAGCTCCCCATTGACAAAGTTAAAGATTTTTGTGCCCCCCCCCCTGCACCGGAGGCATGGAGAATTTTCGTGCCCCTTTTCATCTATAGTAGTGCACGGACTTTTATGCCAAAAAGGGTAAAAAATTTTACGCCCCCCTCAAGACGGGTCAAATGTTTTTAACGCCCTCTAAGGAGGGGTCAGAAGATTTTACCCCCCCCCCCTCAAACCACATCCAGTGGCAGATTTAGATGGGGGCGCGGGGGCATGCGTCCTCTCCTTTTCCCCTGTACTTTAGAGTTTATTTGGCTCATTTAAGCCTGAACTTTAGCCAAAATTAAGGGCAAAACAAGGGGCGCGCCCCATCCTTTTTAAAAATCCTGGATCCGCCACCGACATGTCCCTGTTGATAATAAATGACCACTCCCTAAGGCAGTACATAAAAGCATCGTGTTAGTCCTACGGAGTTGACTCCCGAAGGGTTGGTATGATGCATCTGCGAATTCCATTCGTGCATCGTGTCAAAAAATCGATATAGATAAAACAGGGCGGGACATTGTACATTGTCATCCTTAATGTATTCATTACTGCATCTATTTGCCAGAAATATCTCCAACACAGGAGCAGAATAATAATAACCCTACAAAATATCAATATTGGGCCACGTCATGCTCATACTAATACAAACAGACAATAAGCAATCTGCATGGAAATCCCCAACCATCGAGGGTATCATCACTGAGCTGGTTCACGTCATTTAGGCTATTTCCTCAGGGGGTATGGTTATTGGTGCACAGCTAAAAATATTTTTCTTGATTTAAGAAAGTAAGATAAATTATCTTACGTGGCGGACAAAACTACCAGTTTTAAGAAAATTAAAAATCTTAAAACTGGTAGTTTTGTCCATCAGGTAAGATTATTTAAGATTCTAAGAAAAATATTTTTAGCTGTGTGGTGATGTCGTGTTATGGGGTGCCATTATGAGTGACATAACACCATCACGTCTCCTGAGTCTGATTTAACCTATGGTTGCCTCCACTGCATCAATATATATCATATGTCAGGCAAGGTGGCAAAGGCATGGTTGCTTCTGATTTTCAATCAAATATTGATTATACATCAATGATTGCAGTGAATGCAATCACAATATTAAAGCAGCTCTATCAGAATGTCTGGCCTAATGCACATTCTTATTATTTCCTTATTTATTCACTTATTTATAATTTGAACTCAATACACAACGACAAAAGGTTTAATATTGTCGAGAATACGTCCAAGTAGATCCTAATAATCTTTAATTTCTTAAGCAAGTACAGTGATAGTGCCTTCAGTGGAATAATTGCTTAGTCTGGGTAGGCCGACAATACATAGGTCATCGTGATGCATACAATGCTGTCATACAGAGTAACTATCCAGAGCTACGTTCATGCATCATGCTACCTCTAACGGGGTTGATGCACTGTCAGAGGGTTAACATGAGGCATGATCCATGACCAGCACTTCATCGGTGCATCATGCCGACCAACGGGTACGATGCGCTAATGCATTACTATAGTACATGCCATTTAAAGGGTTTGCACCAGATACTAAGGAATCCATCCCCTATATGGTAGCTATACAGTTACCAGATACTAAGGAATCCATCCCCCATATGGTAGTTATACAGTTACCAGATACTAAGGAATCCACCCCCATATGGTACTTATACAGTTACCAGATACTAAGGAATCCACCCCCCATATGGTACTTATACAGTTACCAGATACTAAGGAATCCACCCCCATATGGTAGTTATACAGTTACCAGATACTAAGGAATCCACCCCCCATATGGTACTTATACAGTTACCAGATACTAAGGAATCCACCCCCATATGGTAGTTATACAGTTACCAGATACTAAGGAATCCACCCCCCATATGGTACTTATACAGTTACCAGATACTAAGGAATCCACCCCCCATATGGTACTTATACAGTTACCAGATACTAAGGAATCCACCCCCCATATGGTAGTTATACAGTTACCAGATACTAAGGAATCCACCCCCCATATGGTACTTATACAGTTACCAGATACTAAGGAATCCACCCCCCATATGGTACTTATACAGTTACCAGATACTAAGGAATCCACCCCCCATATGGTACTTATACAGTTACCAGATACTAAGGAACCCATCCCGCATATGGTAGTTATACAGTTACCAGATACTAAGGAACCCACCCCCCCCATATGGTAGTTATACAGTTACCAGATACTAAGGAACCCACCCCCCCCCATATGGTACTTATACAGTTACCAGATACTAAGGAACCCACCCCCCCCATATGGTACTTATACAGTTACCAGATACTAAGGAACCCACCCCCCATATGGTACTTATACAGTTACACCATAAAAAATGGCTTGAATAACTCTTTATGGTGGTTTTATGATGCTTTAATGTGGGTTAGTTCCCAATGATCTTTCATGTCTGACAGTGGAACATGGGTCCATTAGGGAATTGCCTTATCAGCTTTGACAGCTGGTCTTATTATAAGGTATATTCATCCATGACATCTGTAAATACCATGGGTTAACTTGAAATAGAAACCTATCTATATAGATTGCAATTCCACTGTATCTCGAGCAGTTATAAAATACGACAGTCACTTATTTCAGATACACTTCTTAACGCAAACTATTTCATTCAACATCTTTCTACACTGTGCTTACTGGAACTTATTTAGGTACATGGTGTTTGACTAAGCATTTACGATATGAATTTTAGACCTGAAAGATAAAGAGGATTTGAATACTAACGTCGGCATATGATTGCATGGATAGTGAATGCATTCAAAATCTCCTCACATAATCCGAGCTCTGGGTCTGTGGTGCTTTTGCATAGGACCATTACAGATTGAATTGCAAATGTCTCCCACATCGGTCCCACCACTGTCATCTGTCTTCTCCAGTGCCCAAAGCGACCTCTACCAGCACTGTAGCAGCGAGTTAAATTGACCATTTGAGAGAAGGATTAAGCTTTAATGCCCTATGCCCTTTCCCAAACTTCACTCACCATATCTTATGAATGCAGCCCTGGCGGTAAGTAACTCACCAGGAGTCTATTCATACGTCATGCCGACCAAGTCAGAGGGTTGGCATGGTATCCCAATGCAGTGCTGGAGAATTGTCGGCTGGCCATGATGAAAATGGCATATTGTGACTTAATTTATCATATCACATGTAAAGGGCTTTTACTGCAAGCACCAAATGAGCCACGTCCATAGATAACTTTCAAACATATTTTGTAAGCAATGATACAGGCCCACTGAATGCTATTTGTATAACACACTTTACATTAGTGGGTATCCGTATTCGGTGTACTTCATGGTGCTCCAGTTATTTTTGCTGACTCTGGCATCAATAATACACACTGTTGGTGAAATAATGGAGAAAGCCTTGTCCCAAAGTTGCCAGAGATCCCCAGTTATTTTCACAGAAATCCCATGTACTACAGTACTGCCATCTGTGGCTTTTTGTAAAAGCTACACTGGTTCACTGCAATACAATTACGGTTGTTCGCTGTTTAGTTCTACAACTGGTGTTGCTTATATCTGATAACAAAACTGTACTCAGCACCTACACCTTTTCCATAAAGTTGATATTTATAAGTGAGAAGGCCGTTCTTATAACTACACACATTTTTTTTTATGATTACCTACCCTAAAGATCTATATGGGCAGGTGTTGGGGTGTCCTATTTTGCCCACCAACCTGCCCGTCCAAGACATATTTCGTGGACAGGTTGTGGTGGTTGAACGTGGACAACATGTGTTTATAGCCCTTTTTTCTTTGTGACCCTATCTTCAGGGTATTGTATCATAAGATTGTGTAGTGAAAACTTTGTAAAACATTTTGTAGCATGTGAACAAAACAGTAGGCCTATGGGTATCAGTAAATAACTGACAGAGGTCGTAGCCCCCCTCCCCAATCCCGCCACCCATTCCCCTCGGTAGACCTACATGGTGAGAGGTGCTTGCCACAGAGGACCACTAATATACACCGTACACAGGGACGATACATACATGACAGAGAGTCTATTAATGCTGCCTATAGAGGGAGCCACTAGGTACCCCGTCTCTTCACACTTACCCTATACCCCCAGACTGCACCGGAAACAACATGCCCCCTACACTCCCTCTGGTGACCACAGAGTGGACCTTTTAGCGGAAGTGGCTTTATAGCGTTCATTACAGTGCCGCTAGTGTCTCCTGGGATGTAGAGGGGTATAATGGGGTAGATGGGGGTGTTGAGTGGACGTTGGGGAAGAGTGGGATTGACTCGGGGTGTTGCATTAGCAGCTGTTTGAACTGCAGTCCTGTCCAATACCATGGAGTGTCCAGACAGTCTGGTTCTATATAATAGTCACTGCTTATGTCAACCAGTTTAACATGCCTGCCAACTGCTGCATTTGGCCTTGCTAACTGGTGCAAAGTTAACTTCAAAGTAGTATATATCGCATGCCAGCTGGTGCAAAGTCAAATGGAACTTGAGGCCACCTATTTTAGTGACGCTGGCGCATGGTGTCATATGTTTGAAAATGTTGAATGTTACTGCATTAATGAGAATAGAAACAAAGAGTTCCTACCTCTTGTAGAATTCCTGCTTCCATACATCAAGTGCTCCCTGTCCACCTCTGAGAAAAAAACAACAACACTGGGCTGCTTGTGTTCTATGTAGACATGCATCAACTGCTGGAGATTTTCTTTCTCATTTTATAGATTGATAGATTCCATTGTACAAGTACCAAACCACGACTACTTAACGCCCATGTAGAAAGGACGTCTATCTTGATAGGTTATTGACAAAGTTATTGATAATCCTTTTGCATTATTTAAAAAGATACAGCCCTGTCATATGAATATTTCCATACGATACATCAAGTCTACAACATGACGTCCCAATATTATACAGTTGATACACTCTTGTGTGTCATGATACACAAATGCAGGGCTGGTCAGCCACCCACCATATCTACGTTGGTGCAACATGCTGCAACATCAACACTTATAAACCTTGACACATCATGTCCTCCTTAAATGGTTAATTGATACAGACATGAAGGTATCTAAGACTCTGAAGTCTCCTACCCCTATCTGGTACTACACCAAGTGAGGGGAAAGCTACATAATTCAGTATGCACCCTATGGAGGCTTGATTACACGCTCTTAATGTCGATCACATCAAGGAGATGCACTTCTGCTGCCCCTGGGAATAGTGAGCGGCTCAGAGCAGCACTGAGCTGCTCTCCATGCCATGTCTGAGGCACTCACACGGTGGCTAAATGTGGTACGAGGGGCTTGTCTTACAATCAAACTTTTGGTGGATAACATGGCGTGTTATTAAATAAGGCAACAGCCATAGTATGACTCAGACTTGGCTCTGGTATTGAGTGTCGAAACGACTGATGTCCCATGAACACTGTCAATATCAGATAATTCCTGTGTGTAAAAAGGGCGGCGCTGTGGTAAAAGAAAAAAAAATTTATAAAGATACCAAATATTACGAGAAAACATACCTGTTCAGCCAAAATGATGTTGGTAGAAAATCAGTGGTTCTTCTAGCTTTCCCTACACTTATTTACCAAAAGACGTCCAGTAGTTGAATAACTGGCATCTCCTTTGAAAGTGTTAAGATGTGGCTTAGATACCTGAACACAAGATCCTAGGAAATCTTTAGGAGAGACAATACAAAAAAGGCCATATCTGTAACAGGCTTAAAACACCAGAGATAATGTGCCAGAGCGGTAGTATATAAAATATGACTGTTATAAAGAATACATATCCCCCATTCTACCCCCGAGCAGCTCGTGAGCAGGTCTTATCCTGCCAGGAACTTTAGGCTCAGCCAATAACAGGAAACCAACATAAAGTGTTGGCCCATTTATCTCATTCTCAAAATTGAAATTTGACAGTGGCTTCCTTCCCCTTCCATTCCACAAACAAAGCAATGATCTAACAATTTTTTATATTATGTAACACTGTTAGTGCGATATTGATGCATGTCCTTTGCAATGTCTAAAATGCAGTCTACTCACCAGACCTGCATTCATACATTTAAACCTTCGGGGTGTATCAACCCTTTTTCCGGGTTGGCATGATGCATGGATTAAGACTTCAAAAAGCATGAATAAAACTGGGCATGATGCAATGAAGCACCAGCTTGCTCTTGAAGGGTTAATGACAAAACAAATATTTTATACCCAGAAGCACCATGCCTCGTGTACATTGACGTCAGTATGACGTTTAGGTCATGACGTCAGAAGGCTCATGCCATTAGGCTAGACTCCTCGTACAAAGCCACTACTACCGGGGTATCTCATCCTATAATGTAGCAACAGACAGGCCGTAGGCCATAGCCGATCTATGTAGCACTGCCAGACTACTACTACGCACAGATTCCTAGAAAACAACTGACAAAAAAGGACATCCAGCAGAGGCCCCGACTCTGCAATCTTTCATGAATAGTCTCTGCTGCTGTCAGCCATCGGTGGTCATATAGAAAAAGTCCAAGAAGATAGAAAATGGTGCAGGGAGAAGGTTAACCATTTAAGGGGCGCAGGATGCCTCCCTTCAAGATCATAGGTCGGCATGATGCACCAATGCAGTGCTGGCGAGTCTACTCGCCAGCACTGCATTGGTGCATCATGCCGACCCTCCGGGGGTGTCTAAACACTGTAGGGTCGGCATGATGTCTGATTGCAGCCCTGGAAAGTATACCACTGACCATGATATATTAATGGACTAAGCTGCCTATAAAGGGTTAACGACCCAGGCGTAGGCAATGACATTGTTGCTGGATGGTGGCGGGTGCTGGATGGTGGGGTAGAAGGGGAGCAGTGGGCGCTACGCAGAAAGCACGTGTGTATTTTACACCCAATGGTCCGGCACAGGTTGTGACCTATCAAGGTCACGGTGTGACGTCAGAGGCTGGGGAAGTGGTTGTTTGTGAGTGGGTCAAAAACACTGAAAAGGAGAAAAGGGGTGGGGTTGGCAGTGCCATTGGCAGATAGGGAGGGGTGGGTTTAGTAGTGGAATGGGCGAAGTAGGGGCAGGAGTCATTGGGAGGTATTTTATCATCTGGAACAAAACAGTTGTTAGGTGAAGCAGAGATGTACGAGTATTGATCTGCATTTGGAAAAGCTATATCGAAAAACAAAATCTTGAAAATGCATCTCCCCTCTGTTGACATCAGATAAATATGATCGATGAATAAACAATGATGACTGTGTTTATAAGATGAAACCACTTTTCTTAAAATGTAGATGGAGATCGATGTAGTTGTGATGTCGAAGTACTTTTAAAATGGGTGCGAAATTTGGCTGTGTCTAGCATTTGAGTGAGACGACCGATGGATTATTCACGGTAAGCTCTCTCTGGGTTGGAGGGGGGGGCTGAGGAGGCAGACATGATATATGATGTGAGAATGATGTGCAGAGTATAATTCACAAATGCAGCTAACTGGTTTGTAAAGCCACTCCCATTTTGATCATACCCTAAAACCTCTTGTGTAAGGCGCAACTCACATACATGGCACATCCCAACTTGATAACATCATTAAAGGTGCACCCGCCACCTGATTTTGATCAATTTAGTTATAGCTTAACGTAGGTCATCCTCGCACCTCATTTTTGTCTCCAGTCTTGTAAGGCGAACAAGGGGTCCACCTAGCATACATGTCGCGCCTTATACGTACGATATTTTGGTAAAGTGCGCAAATACACTCGTATATGGAGAATATCAGTGGCCACAACCAGATATCTGCCATTATCTGTCCTAATCATCTAATGTACTCCACATACATACATGTGCATTACATAGCACATCCAGGGGCTAGGTGTCAACATGAAAATACATTCATTCCTAGTGGGCCAACTCATCCAAATGGCATTTTCTTAATGTAAATCTAATGAGTTTTCCATGTAAAAATGGCGTACATTGTATAAGTTGTGCCCAGTGGGTCACGCCTCAAAGGATCATATCTAATAGAATTTGTAAATCCTTCCACATGGCCCCAGATACCTTAACATACAAATAAGGCTTTAGGATTACCATGATAATAAGATAAATTGCTGTGGGAAAGATAAATAAGACTTGTATACTTGTCTTGTGTAACACCACCCACAGGGTCCTGGTACAGTAGGAATTGTTGTCCCACCTCTGCACAAACACGTTTAGGCCGACTAAATTATTCAGCACCACCTAGGGGTGGCTAGGTGCATAGAGTACTGGAGCAATTCATTGCACTAAAAGGTACAAGGTAATTCATTACCCTTATCTGTTATATCAGTGATGCAGTGCCTCTGTGGGGGCGTTGTTAATGATGGTTAATTCATATTTTATCCCTGCCCCTCAGTCCTTCCATACAGGATAATTCTAATTCTTACCAGCTGTTTATATGTGTATATATGATTTCAATTTGTGGAGAGATATATGATATTCTATTCCTATTTACAGTCATTGTGTAAATAGATGTCAATGATTCGGTGACTGTGTCAAATAAACATTAACAGAAACAGGAATAGAAACATTGATATTCAAATAATATTGCACATTCAACTGCAATTGTCAATTTGGATGTATACAGTGATATTCATGGCATTTGCCATCAAAGCTGTGGCTAGCATGCAAGGTCACTGCACATATTGCCAAGACTAAAATAGATATGCTCTCTCTGTAGCATCTTTGTGCAAAGACTGATATTTCACAGATTTGTGACGTTTTTTCCTCTCTATAAATTTCAGGGTGAAAGGACGTGGCATTACATGGGCGTGTCTGTAGAAGCACACTTATTTTAAATCAATGTTGCTCAATGCCTCACATGCATAGTTTAGTGCTGAGTTTGTGATAAGAAAGTTTACCAAGGTTTGTATCCACCCTACCACACCTGTATGCCCCTGACCAGCCATCCCTACAGGTAACAGGGTGAACAGGTAGACATTGATCTGATACTAATGTACATACTGCCTTCACACCCTATACATGGATCCTACCTACCTCAGGACTTTACTCAATTCTCTAGGTAGATGCTGTCCTATTGTCTTATAGTCTTAGTACAAATATGTATACATCACAGTTAAGGCCTTTGGATACATGTGTTTTTGCTCACTGATATCTTACTATTTTTAATTTCAACATTAAAGACCAATCCAGCAAGAAAGGGTGACTTTTCAAAGGGGTTTATGGAAGTCAATAGCTTCCTGATATAAAGTATGGACGGAAGGTATGGATGGCCACATGACAATTATTCTGCTTAAACTATTTCCTATGCAACTTTTTCCTACAGAAAGTCTGCATTGGCTTTTAACATAATGGGCATACCAGAGGGGCATTTCTCAATAATATCAATTAGTATTATTCATAAACGCCCCCCCCCCTCCTGAGAAACATGACAGGAAATTGACACAGGAATATTGATAATGCCAGTGGCATTGCCTTGGGTATTGTAGATAAAAGATATGCTAATGTAATCAGGGCACTGTATATTCTGGAGGAATCACCTGTACTCCTTGGCAAATTAACACTTTTTTCACATCCATGATTATCAATTGTGGTTGCCTACAGGCCCAACATTGATGTATTTACTACTCCACCAATTTAACAACACCCACAGAGACACTGCATAACAGGCGAAATGTAGGGCTGGAATATTGCATACTACATATACTACAAGTACCATGACTATTAGACTACTAAGTCTTCTCCTTACAATATGCTATGATACAGCAGCATGGCACCAGGATGTCAGTTTAATTCTTAACGTCAGTACAATGTTTTCATATGGGACACTTTTCACAATAAAAACATTCGCAAAATAAGCAAAAAAAGAGAAAAGATAATAATACAGTCCAAAACAATAGGCTCAATTGTCCCTTACTATAATGACATTTAAAATACTCTGACCTCAGTGTACTTGTGGTTATGTGTTTAGTTCCGGCTGCGTCCTCCGTTGGTTCCCTTAGTATTGGTATTACATAGATAACAAAAAGTTCTATAACTGATAAGAGCAGAGCAATTACCCACAGAGCTAATCTAGATTTCCATCCTGATCATAGAGAACAAAACCAACCCTCCCCCATCTCCAAGTCCCATCCCACAGTCAGGCCGTTTTCCTTCAAGCCTTAACCCTTAAAGGAGGGCATGATGCTTTAATGATTCATTGTTTATTTTTAGTCATGATGCAACAGTGCAATACCAGGGAGAAACCTGATTCTATAAAGGAGTGTTTTAATCCCCTATAGAGAGAAAGCTGCTTTAATGCAGTAAAATCAATCACCAGGCTGCATTCATACAAGGCTGCAAAAGCATAATATTGCATTATACCACCACGAGGCCATTGAAGAGTACTGCCCAGTACCAACTGCCTTGCCAACAGAATTGTGCAGCTTCCCCGTGGGCTACCAGTTTGTACCACCATACAAAGGTTATAGAGGTAGCGTAGAAGGATGCAAGCGGGGACCTACAGGAGCAGAAGGCTCGCGGAGCGGTATTAGTAAAGTGGTATAGGAATGGACAGGACTAGAGGGAAGCTAATTATGGATTTGAAGTGTTAACACAAGGAAAAGTCTATTTTTACTGGCATCCCATTTGAAACATAACTATCAGCTGTATTTGATATCACAACGTGTATCATACACAGTTGGAATAAACATTGCAAGGTGTGTGGGTGGTGGGTCAAATATTGCTTTTAAAATCAATTATCCTGAAATAAGGAACGATTTTGACATTCTTAGCGTAGAGAAATTTCAGTTGCACAAAAGACTTAGACTTCCAGGAAACAAGGGGGGAGGAAATGTTATGTATTTACTACTACACAATAAAGCTAAAGCTCCCATCTGGTGATCTGGTGTTGTAAGGATAGGTATAAGCAGGTATTAGTGCAGGAGGTAGAGGCAGGTACAATGTGTAAGTATATGGGGTAGAGGCAGAGGAGGCTCAACCCTCAGGAGGAGGCGGAGGGGCACAGCTGGAGGTGTGGGTGTAGGATGGGGTACATCTAGGCGTGAGGTGAATAGAATACTCAGTGTGTATAACAGCAATGTACAGGTGTGTTAGGGCAAGCATCTCACTACGTCTTAAACCTCATATAGGAAATGGTGCTATACCATACAGGCCTAGACTACCTACTCCCTTGTAAGTAGAACTCCACTCAAATTTCCATGCTTCGACTTTTATATACTTTATTCACGCCATGATCTGTCTATTATATCAACATTTCATCACGATAGAAGAGAGATATGCCCTACTTTATCTGCCCTGCCACATATGAAAGTGATTGCATTGTGTATTTGTCCCTCCCATTACCCTAATTTTGATGTATACTTGTGTGCCCTCAACTAATGAACATTTCCATATACTACTCACACTGTCGCTAGCTACTTTATATGGTAGATATACTATGCTACTAGGTGACAACATAATATTTATACTACTCACAGAAATGGTAGCCTGGGTAGCACTTTACTACTAGGTTATAAGGGAGACTACCCTGGGTCAATGTCTGGAATTTACTATACCAGTAAGTTATATAGTTATACCATTTAAAGTACTGGCTGGCCTGAGACAGTCTGAATTTAATACACTACTAGGCTATGCCATATACTACTAGTATATGGATATACCACATATGAGGAGATTAATGGGGACAATGTCCAAATCTACTATACTACTAGGATGTTGTACATACAGTCCAGTGAAGCTTTTCTAGGTCAATGACTGGATTGGCCAGACTACTATTATCGTCGGTAAGTTAGCCTGGGTTATTGTCCACATTTCCTGTACTACTCAGCTATAGCAATGTCATACCTTCACAGAGAGTTACTTTTGGGAATTATTTTAATCTACTAAATTATAAAGCTATGAAGTTAGCCTGTGTAAAAGATGGGTCACAATACTACAAGGGCATAACACGTGTTGGGCAAAATATACCAATATAACTGAATAGAACAGGGTTCCGAAAGTAAGAGGTTTCAAGTACTATAATAACAGCTCCCTTGTGATTACCAGGAAATTAACCTCAAGCATTTCAGCAGTGCTTTTCTGTATGTATAATGCAATTATGTTATTTGCTTACTTTCGATACTTACCGGTAGTATCTATACTTCTTGAAAGGTAGATTAATCCCTACCCAAAATTGACTCACATAATCTCACATAATGGTAGTTGTATAAAGAACAGTACAGGCTGAAAGCCCTTGGGCCTTTGCAAGATGTTCTGTTTGATATACTGTACTATATAACTATGTTGATATATTGTTGCCTAATATAAATGTGCTATATACTTGAGGCACCAGTTGCAGTTTGCTGGATGTGCTGTAATATATAAATGTGTTATATATACTTGAGGCACCAGTTGCAGTTTGCTGGCTATGCTGTATTAATATATAAATGTGTTATATATACTTGAGGCACCAGTTGCAGTTTGCTGGATGTGCTGTAATATATAAATGTGTTATATATACTTGAGGCACCAGTTGCAGTTTGCTGGATGTGCTGTAATATATAAATGTGTTATATATACTTGAGGCACCAGTTGCAGTTTGCTGGCTATGCTGTATTAATATATAAATGTGTTATATATACTTGAGGCACCAGTTGCAGTTTGCTGGCTATGCTGTATTAATATATAAATGTGTTATATATACTTGAGGCACCAGTTGCAGTTTGCTGGCTATGCTGTATTAATATATAAATGTGTTATATATACTTGAGGCACCAGTTGCAGTTTGCTGGCTATGCTGTATTAATATATAAATGTGTTATATATACTTGAGGCACCAGTTGCAGTTTGCTGGCTATGCTGTATTAATATATAAATGTGTTATATATACTTGAGGCACCAGTTGCAGTTTGCTGGCTGTGCTGTTTGACTTGGAGCAGGAGGCAGTGTTTGGTGTGGCTAGTGATTTATGGCGGCCCTGGAGGTGGCTGTGTGCATCCTCCTATTTCCTGTGTGAATGAGAGCACCAGCACCAGGATAGCATATATTAAACCCTTTAGTGGCCACATAGTGTTTTAATGTATCATGTGAATTCGGTCCTAATGATGCTACCTTGTCGAGTCTACTTGCTCAGTCTGCCTTGCCGAGTCTACTTGCCAGCGCTCCATTCATGAATGCATCATGCCAAGCCTACATGGTTTATACAAGGGTCGGTGTGACGCTTCGATCGAGTGCTGGTGAGTTGATTTGCCAGTACTGCATTGGTCCATGAAAATGAGCACTGAATCTGAACATGAAACACAACACGTTGCCACCAGACTTCTGGTTTAGTTGCCATCATGATGCATAAATACAATGCCACTCACTGGGAATGCAATTGTTCATCATACTAGCCTTTGGGAAGATGTATGAAGTTCGCAGGTTTAGCTTGATCCATCTTATAGAGAACTCGCCAGGAATGCATTCGTAGATCATAATGGCAAGGTCCCAGTGGTGCATTGTAGATGCTTTGCGGCTCTTTAGATACTATTCAGCCCTTAAGGTGTTAATGGGCTGTGGCTGATATCCAGTTTAGGCCTATAAAGGCAGCAAGTAATGCTAAATGTGGTGTATACAGGAGCCTGTCCCACCTGATACCCCAAGATGTGCACCCCCTACCCACACTTCTCCCCTCTGTTATCAGCATACGACCCAATATGTAAATATATGGCACATCACTTATCTATAACATCCTCCTTCATCACCTCCAATTTTCCCACCTTTAAACACAATTTGTATTTTGCTCCATATGTCTTCGTCAAGAATGCCTTTCCCTGTGCGCACCTGCGACCCATCCTTCAATATAGGGAGACTCCTCCTCTTGGTCCCAGATCCTCCAATTTCAACCCCATTCGCTCATCACTCCTGCTTCCAAACTACATTTCTCATTTTTACAACTCCCCTCCCAGATATGGGCACTTCATTTCCCTCAATATAAGGAGAGATCTTTTCACAATTCATAACTTTGAAAGTAATTTATTTCATTTTAATGTTAACTTTTTGTTAAATTTGATAAAGCTCGTCGTGAATAGCATAACAGCAATCACCTGTCTTCCTAGTCACCAGGAGGGTGTTTCACCACATAACATACGGCCCCCCATACGTCACATACGGCCCCCATATGTTACATATGGCCCTTTTTCTGTTTCTGTTCAAATTTCCGCATCCTAGTATGATGGGTGCGGACCTCCACATGTGGATGTGGACTTTTACCTGTTTCTGTTCAAGATGTGGAAATAAAAAATTCCACATAGAGGCTGTATATATCCTTCTAAATGTGGAGGGGTAAGGGGTACCCTGTATGTTAAAATGTGAGGATATGGTGTTTTTTCTTGTCCGTATGTCAGAAAAAGGTTATAATGTTGGTAAATGTGAAAGTGAAAGGGAGGGGGGATCAGGGTATTGTAAAAGAATGGTCAGAGTGCACCTTATAGGGTGGAATATTACTCCATTAAACACAGCAGGTTTAGCAGTAGCGATAGGAGAAGTAGAAATGGTAGAAGGAACAAATATAAGGAGGAATATAATAGAGGAGGGGAAAAACAGTAATGGCCAAATAGAATAGAGGTGATGAGAAACTTCTGCAGCCTAGGCTACAATGAAAAAAATACCTTGGAACCACACAGTTTCTTTTATTTATTGACTCTCCACAAAAATAAAAGTGAGTGTGTGTGTGTGGGAGGGGTGGGATTTTAGTAGCATATGCTCCCTTCCAGACCCTCAAAAATCTGCTCAGTGTGGTGCTACTCTCGTGAAGCTGTCTGCCATTAACCCCTAGACCCCCCCTCACCCTCACCCTTAATTATTGCCACCATTTATCCACATATGGCACTTCTTGAGATCATTCCTGCATGTGTGACATCATTCCCGCATGTGTGACATCATTCTGGGAATTTCCAGGGGTTTTCCTCGAATGTAGACTGGTCATTGAACATTTTTACAATTGAGACAGATAAAAGTTCTGTATATGCAGTATAACGGACAGGACACGGCCACCTATTTGAAACACTTTTTTAAAATAATTTTATTTTGTCCATATAAGGGCCGTATATTAAGGCTGTATGTGCATATATGTATAGCTATGAGGTGAAACACCCTCCTGGATGATCCTTTCAACACTAAAATATCCCTGCTAATCCTTTATCATATGAATCGCCATGCAGCTCCCCCAATATCGGTCCCATACCAGCCATTCCTCTTGTTCTAAAAGTATTATACATATGTATGTCTGCTTCACCTCCTCTTCCACACACCCAGGTACGCCAACATGGGCATTGTGTGTGTGTCATTTCCCCATAGCCACATGTATACTCAATAAGAGATGTATTAGTATGTGTCAGAGGCGTATCATTGAAGAACAGTGGGAATATATTGGGGTTTCCCAGTATCCAGGTTCAATCCACCCCTCCCCCCCCCTACAGCACCCATCATCCATCCACCCCTATGACATCACGTCCAATCCCTCTCTGCATCCCCACCCACTGGAGGAGACGGCCTTGAAGCCCTGCCCGGAGGCTGGAAGGTGCAGGAGCAATGAGGAGACCTAGCTGAGGGGTAGTGATGGGGGATAGCTGTAGAGACGCTAAGGGGTGAGGGGAGCAAGGGGAGCAAGCTGTATGTATGTGAGGGGGGCGGAGTGGTCGACAAGCCTGACTGTAAATAACCATCTAGCCAACGTACCATGAGAGTCCCAACAAGCCGGCCGTATCGGTAATGCGTGTATACACATCTCCCCCCTGTGGCGGTGGTGCTGCAGGCTCCAGTCGTGGTGCTGGTGGTGCTGGTTCCGGTGGTGCTGGTGCTTTGCCTGTGGTGGTGGTGGTGGTGGTGGTCATGGTGTTATAGTGGTGCAAGGCCCACTGGAGACGAGAGGCAGAATTGTCTTTACAACTCAGCCTCGGCCACAAAACATCTCGTTTATGACTAGGGCGTGGGCGTGAGGGTGGAACCACTGCAATATAAAAAGGTCGGGATAAGACAAATATATACACAGATAAAAGGCTATGTGGGAAAAAAGAAGAAAGACAAGGCAGGATCCGCCCTTCTGTGCACACGGTGTTAGTATTAGTATTGGATCCTATAGGTCTATATAAGTGCATAGCCTCACTAACCCCTCCATCTCTATATTGAGCAAACCATCCTGCTGGGTATAGCTCAGGCTTTCCTGAGCTGTCTGGAGGGCTAGGTATATGGGACTGGGGTGTGTGAGCACTGAGGCAGGGGTGGTGGTGGTATTTGCCCCTTGGCCTTGCTGGGGGCCTGGAGGGAGGTATATATGGTACAACAGGCGTGCAGGGGATATTGCATATTCACTTTGATACTCACCCACTTCAGACAGCAATGAGCATGGTGTGTTTTATTATTGATCTGAGGAGAAGCTCACCTACCACTGGAGGAGCTGCTCAGGGGGCACAGTGGCGACTTCCTCCTCCTTCCCATGAACACTATAGCTAGCAGACCCTTGGTCACGTATACCTCATGGTTATCAGACTGCATGTATGTTGGTGGTAGAGTGTATAGACATAGGCCATATAATGATGGGTGTATGGGTAGGGCCTTATGTTTGACTCATGTGAGCTCCCAGTAAAAACATGTATAGAGGGCTACAACAATCAGTAGACGAATGGCATGGGTATCTATAGTACAGCAATAATGATTCAACGATGTATTCACACCACACACATGTCAAATCACAGGATCATCCTAAAAGCAGCCATAGAAAAAAGAGCAGCCATAGAAAAATCAAAAGTGGACAAGAATAAAATCCTATTGATTCGGTCGCCCTTCAACCAGGCAAATAGAAAGAGCTTGGGTCAATCCTTTTCAAACATCATTTATCTCTGAGTGCTACTTATCAGGGTCACACAGGCCTACCGCTTATAACCCCCTGTAAGTAGTATATAGAAATGAGTATATTTTACAGGCAACTCACACAGCAGAATTATGATACCATGACAGTGTGACCAAAACAAGATCCAATAAATGGTGATCTTGCACTCCCTCTACATCTAGTGCAACCGGAAGCCAAATACCAGTGTGCCATAATTCCACATCCTTACACCCAGCAGGCCTTGCGAGCTGCACTTCCGGCGGAAGTGGGCCTCACTCTAGGTGCTGCTAGAGTCCAAATGCGTGTTACCGGATGAGGACGTTATTAGAGTTGGACTGTTAACCCTTGAGGTTCAGCATAGTGGTTTGTACTCCTAATCACCCTGTTAACCCTATGAGAGAGATACACTCCCGAAGGGTCGACATGATGCACCAAGGCGGTGTTGGGGAGATTCGCCAGCACTGCATTGTTGTATCATGATGACAAAGAAACATGGGGACCTGGATCATATGGCCCTTACTCCTTTAAGGGCCGCTAATGCAGTAATGCATAATACCCATTCGTCGTTATGATGCACGTAGGCAGCCCTGGTGAGTAACTCATCAGGGCTACTTTCATGCATCATTCCGATTGGCCCTACAAGGTTTCTACACTCTCAGAGGCTCTGTACGATGCACATATTAAGTGCCGGCAGGCAGACTCTCATTGGAGCATCATGACGACGGCTAGGACATCAGTGGTATTTAAAAAGGGACCATTAAGGGGCCCAGTAACGACAAGCTAACGACCACTTAGCTAAGGGCTAGTTAGTCGAATGTGCTCTGAAAGCTTTTGTTCCATGTCCATCAACACAGTGTCTCACTTTTGTATCTAGTTTATTTTGGTGGATTTAAGGTTGTTGACCAACGATACATGACCAGAACAGCATGGTTGGCTGTCGTGGGTAGGATTGATTACTAGTATTTAAGATGAGAAATTTGGTCTGAAATTTGGTAATTCCAAATTGGTCACAACCTCAAAGACACGGCTTCAATCTCCTTTGGTG
Organism: Acholoe squamosa; assembly: GCA_949317995.1. Classification (NCBI taxonomy): domain Eukaryota; kingdom Metazoa; phylum Annelida; class Polychaeta; order Phyllodocida; family Polynoidae; genus Acholoe; species Acholoe squamosa. The sequence goes on from OX439042.1 coordinate 17,134,858, forward strand.
ACATTTGATACTGTGTTGTCAGGAACCTCTAGACTGTAAAATGAACTTTTAGCTTTAGACTGTATAATTTCCTTTCAGCTTTAGACTATAGAATGTCCTTTCAGATTTAGACTGTAGAATGTCCTTTCAGCTTTAGACTGTAGAATTTCCTTTCAGATTTAGACTATAGAATGTCCTTTCAGCTTTAGACTGTAGAATGTCCTTTTAGCTTTAGACTCTTGAATGTCCTTTTAGCTTATGGTGGTTACCATACTATACCATGTTTAAAGAGAGGGGACATCAGCCAAAGACGTCCTCAATCATATCAATTGGGATCTTAACTCATGCTTATCATGATTCCCAAAGCACTGCTTGTGAGTCTATTTTATAACAGTAACGCCTAATGGTCATGGGACGTTGAATCCATGTTGAAAATTGACTGATTAACCAGTCAAGGTTGATCGACTAGTTTTCAACATTTTAGAAAACCATGATATCAGCACAAAAAAAACACAGAAATCTTATTGGTAATATCATACATCTAAATTGGGCGCAAATTGTTTCTTTATGGCGACGTTTAGAGTAAATTGATAACTCTTCTTCAACAGAAATTCAATGTCCTGTGCCCACTGGGATGATTCTTCAATGCACTATTTGGGCCTACAAGGGCTACTTAGAGGCTCTTTATGTCTCGCAGAGCTGAGTCAGATAGCAATCAGAGTTATGTTATTGAAGGTTTAGGATAGGTTAATGTCTGGTTGGATACCTAATTATTACCGAATTGTGGGTTAGTGATAGCGTATTGGCGATTAGTTGGTGAAATTATTGATGTGGATCATCTCAGAAAAATAGTTTCATATGCTTTGATGCTATAAGAAGTTCGTGAGATAAGCCTATATCAGATTCTGCAACAGTATCAAAGTATCTTACGGTGAGGGCATTGATTCTATGATGATAGAGAAAATGAGAAATAAAATATAGTAGAATAAATAAACAAATAATTTCAAGAATAGATACAAGGAATGTGACAAGAAATATTTAAAATATGTCCAATATTCCTGGATTCACCTGTTACATTCCTGCCCCATAATTCACATTAAATGATATATAAAGGAAGGGGTCTCTTCGAAATAGATTTTTGATATTCAAGACACTGCAGCGGCCACATACTGGGATATTAAGTGATATTTTCATTTCCCTTCAATGAACGGCGAACACATCATAGCTGTTGGGATTTAATTAAGGTATCTCGAAGAGAAGGGCCAAAGACAAAGTGTATTCCAAAGGGCTGAGGATATGAGATAATTAAGATTGATCACAGCCGCCTCAAGCAAGAAGAGGGAATCACATAAAGGATGGAGAAGTGTATTAGAATCTAGGACGTACACATGGTAAACATAAAAATGTAAGCCCGGGTTCAAGATGAAGGAATGACTCAAATGTTGGGTCAGCTTTGGAAATTAGTCTCTTGTTGCAAACACCGGAAGCCTGAATGTTGTCTAGATGGTAAAACCACCAGGGAGTAACCGACCAGAAAAAAAGACCAAACCCAAAAAGACTTAAAGGCAGTGGTAAAGACGCGACTGGAACAAAGGGGAGCGAATGATAAAAAACAATCAATTCCACCTTGTGCAATGGTCTAAAGTAGCCAATAAGTCTCCTCTGTTCTACTGGTCAGTGGCTCTGGGAGCATGCGGATCAAAATGTTAGCATAGCTTGTTGCTCTACACTCTTGGTTGGAGTTGACATTTTAGCAGGCCGAGCTGACATTCAAACACTGTCGATGGAAGAGCAGCTCGGTACGGGCGGAGCTGCCCAAGAAGCAATTTTAATAACACAGCGTAGGAGGAGGAGGCGACCTCAAGGGATTAAAAAAGGATGGGGAGTCTGAACCGCTTCTTTATCTTTCTCACAGACCATTGCATTACAAGGCCGGCCCTTCGATCTCTTTGATCACCTTGTGTAGGCGACTATGGTGGAGAGGGAGGTTATGCATTAATGGTTGATTTGGTACCTCTCGAAGCACGTTACAGCTGGGGTGCTAATACATGCATTAGGGATAAGTCAAACCCTTTAGATTCTCATAGCTCCAGTGCACGATAATATTTTGTTACGATGCAAGAGTGCAGCCATGGTGAGTAACTCACCAGTACCACGTTCATACATTATGCCTGGCGTATAGGATTGGTACAATGCCAAAGGGGCGTTCTGTATTGGTGCATTCATACTTATACGAGAGGGGGTGATCATATCAGACCATGAAATATGGTACCAGCCGATTTGCTTCCAGTGTTGAAGAAGTCTCCCATTAGAAGTTCAATTTAATCATATTTTCTAGTTTTTCATTTCGTATTTAATTTACGTTATTTGTGACAGAATTGTTCATTCCATGATATCCCTCTTATACTGGACCATTGTTCTTATAAAATGCCTGGCACTGAAGTAATGACCTACTCGATACCACTAGATTACTCTTAATAAGGCACCACATCATACACCGACCCATGAACAACATCACATGTTACTCCATTCCCAGCACCATGGGAACCACCATCAAACATACAACACATGAGTCAGACTAGGTTCCTACACCATAATTAAGAGCTCAGTCTACCAGTTCCACCATGGAGCCAATGCTGGCCTACTCCTAAGGTAACCCATTAATAGCCGCATCAGGTCTATCTCTCTTCGTGGCCATGATGTGCCAATGCAGTGCTGGCAATTCTACTCGTCAGTAAGTACTGCATTGGTGCACCATACAGGCGCCTCTTCAGGGTAAACCTAACCTGTATACGTAGTGCTGAAAGGGGCGAAAGTAACCCTGAAATGCCTTTCACAAGGGCTTTATCCATGCATCCTTATAACCAAAGGGTATATAATACATTAATGCACCATGCAGCCCCTAAGGGGCTAGTCATTGACTTCAAAGGACCCTGGTTCCTCCTACTCCTCCTCCAGGTGCTGCATTGATAACTTCCTGAGGACACCCTCCCTCTACCTTGGAGGGATACATCCAAATGCAGTCTACGAGCGATCGATGCTATCAATGGGAATGGGGCTGATGGGGATGGGTAGTATAATAGCATTGGTAGCAGGGGTGGGGGAGTGGTGTGTGGTGAGAATGAGGGGTAGGTGGTGTGAGAGGTTGTTCCTGTTGGAGGACATTGGTAGGGGGGTGGAGGGTTAATGGATAGAGAACCAGCTGTAGCCGATACTATAGGGTAGAGTGATATAATATCATGGGTTGGTTATCTTTGGGGATAATAAGAGACAAACTTTTAGAGTGTAAGATAGTTGATAGTCAGATGTGGGCCTACAACAGAAAAAGATAGCATATGGACCTGTACCTCCTTGTAGCAGTGTTACGGGTGACTCCCTAAGTAAAGCACCAGGACTCACAGGAGGAAAGGCCACAGGGGACACAATGTGTTGTAGGGGTGGAGGAGTGGGTGGTGAGGGATACTGGAGGTTATAATGAACGTTCAGCGATGTACCCTGAGGGAGTGGGTACATCGCTGACCATCATCTACACAGCCAGGGATGAATTCCCACTTTACTAATAACAGATGAAGCAGCAACAACCAAACACCAGTCCATCCATTAACCTTAAAACCTTTTACCCCCCATCAAAGAATCCTACAACCACCAACAGTTAGGATAATTGGTACAGCCACAACTTATGGTCCTCTTTTTATATACCCACATTCATCTGCTTCTTTAACTGTTAGATGAAAAGGAAATGCCAAATAATCTTCCCAGACAGTAATTATGTGACTAACCAAGTCAAACATCTCCCCTATGTGACTGTTTTCTATCCCAAATGAGAATGATTAGCAGATATTTGCCAGAAATCTTTGCCCAATCCCATTATCATAACCATAAAACCCATGTCTGATCATTGTTTAAGCTGCACCTGCACATAGGCCACGCCCTGACTTTGGGGGAATGTTACACTGAAAAAAGTCTTCCTGACAAAGTGACATGTATACCAATGTAAACTTGATTTGACACAGAGAGCACATGTAATTGGGACATCTGCACATATGTCACCATGACAACTGTAGCACACAGTAATCCTCATATGATTTGACATGCCTTAAAATGCCACGTCATCTGTGAGTTGACTAGGGTCACGGCCATGTCGAAGGCACTTAACATTTGATGGTTTGACATACATAATTGTTCTAGGATATTCCACTAGATGGGGCAAACAACTATTTTGGTACCAGGATTAATCACCACCAAGAGGTACTACCAACACTTGAGACATTTGATGTATCTGTGTCATTTTGTTTTCATGAAGAATAGATCACTAAGGTCTGTAAATGCTATCAACGAATGGTAGTGAATTCTATTTCATTGTTAAATTTGCATTTGTTATTGAATATCAAAATAGACACCCACAATCCTGAATTCTTCAACTGGAGAGGTTAGACACCTTGTGTGTGGGTCAGTGAAAATAACAAAAGATTGTATGCTAACCCACAGTCTATAATCTCAGTATCTTCCTTGCATGGAGACAGATGGAATTGCCATGCACCTTCATGCCCTTATCTTATGGACTGCATAGAGGTCCTCAGTCAAGTAGAAGTTTTGTAGATAGGAAAAAGTGCCTTAGTGTTGCAAGCCTGTGGGACTATGATATCCCCTGCCTTCTATTATAGGCCTGCCTTGATTGAACCATTGGTACATAGCTATTGACTGCTCTTGACCCTTACATAATTGTCTCACAGTATTACCTAGCACTTAGGTGAATGGATCAGAAATATGTGACGTGTCTTCATTACGCATGTCAAGTGGAGTTGACGAACCAAATATGAGAGCATCAACCTCATTCGACATTCCTTCATACATGTCATGTGGGAGACAAATTGTCACCTGTGCAGTATGCGTCAAAGCAATCAGTGTTCTTCTCTCTGTGTACAAGCCACAGGAGGGGGTTGAAATGGTGTCCATTCCTTTGACTATCTACTATGTATATAAAACCCTGCGTATCTATAACCTATACCCTTATTTCAGGAATCATCTATAAGCCGCAGTAGGCCCCTTAAATGGTCTATAAGCGCGACTTATATGCGGGCTTTTATGTTACTTTTTATCTGTCCCATCACTGCGACAGCTGCTAGACCCCAAACAGACACCACTCTGCACACAAATATACAGGTTATATTCATATCTAGGCCAGCATTCCATGAACTAGGCCATCCAGTGCTGTCCAGAACCATAATACCCCAGCACATCATTGCCAGCCTCCAGCCCCAGGCCAGGCCTGTTATACACTCCCGGCCACATCACGACATTAGCCCATCAGTACAGGCCACAGGCCTACACTGGAGAACGGAATTAAAAATGAGCACTACTCGTCCAGTAGTCCGGGGGGAGCGGGGGTCTACAGCTGTGCCTAGCCAGCATCTATGGGGTATTGAACAGTAATTGTTATAAAACAGGCCTGGCCTGAAAGCCAATGGGGGCAGCAGGGGACCTGCCACCTTGCCTCCTGCCTCCTTGCCCATCTCCCCAGCCCCCTCCATGGCCTCCTGGCCACCTGGGTCTGCATTCATGAACTTGGCAACGTTCATTAACCTTTAGGATGGTGGAGAAGCTCTGTGGCGTCTGAGATCAGAAATATAGGAGGCATTAATATTCTTTTTTTATACGTGTGCCTTCTAAAACAGTTTCATCTAGTTACTTTTTGGATATCATATTTTGGCATCTAGGTGAAATAGGCTCTTTATCAGGAACCTTTGAAATCAAATCAGAAAGCATGAAACATGTCTATGTCTGCAGCTAGTGGGAGTTTGATTGTCAGCTATCAGGAGCAATCAACTTCAATTTTCTCAGATCTATGTATCAAAGGACTGAGCAGTATCGCAATACCTAATCAATTGGAAGGTGTAAATAGTGTGAAATATGATAATACCTGCCAACACTTGACATGTATACATCTTATTTCCTTCGTCGATGGTTGTCACTTATTATTACTGCACTGTGAAAATAATGTCAAAATAACAACGGCCCTCTGTCAACATTGGGAAAGGGATTTCATGATTATTTTCACAAAGATTCCTTGTACCACAGTGCTTTACTGTACTGCCATCTGGGGCTTCATCTTAGAAACTACAGTGCTTCAATGCCTTACAACGATGGCGGTACACTCTGAAGTTTTACGAGGATGCCTGGTAAATTCAAAAGTAATTTCTTGGAGTGCAGTGCACGAGGAATGAATGGTTATAACGTAAGAGGCCATTAGTTGTAACCTAAACTGAGGATTCTTATTTAGAATGTGTCTAAAACTGGTAAATCATCAAGTTAGTTGAATTACAGTTTAAGGCATCGGTCTCTCATTAACACTTTCTCTCATGAATTCACCATTTAATTAGTCATTCACGACCAGCCACTGAGATCCCCCTTTTTCAGTGACAAGAAGCATTTATTTCACACATGTGGAACTTTAGATGAAAACTCATTAGAAGAATTCTCATTTCTTCTCTCTTTTTGATGTGAAACTGGGTCAGTGCTTGGCGTGTGAGTGAGTGGGTGTTGGTGTTAGGTCAAGTGAGATGAGGAGAAATTAGAAATATAGTGTGGGCGGTTCCAGCCCTTTAGAGACCACATGATAGCTCAAAGTTCATATCTATTTCTGTCACTGTGTACTAAAGCTGCACTGGCTAGTGAATAAGTATCGGGAGGAACCATGCCAATAAACGTCGGGAGTGTATCAACGCCAATGAGGCTGTCATGATGCATGAAAGTAATTCTGGTGAGTGATTCGCCAGGGCTACATCCCTGCATCATGCCAACCAAAGGGTATCGTGCAGAGTTTGTTATGATGTCCTTCAAGGGTAAGTGAAATGTTAGGGAATGTTATCTATAAATATTTCCTGATTGCAGTCAAAGTCAAATCCATCGTCAACCTATATCATCTAGCTAATCATGGCCTTGTGGGTGAAATGAGACACATCTCTCAACTCTAAGTAATCTGGTAATAATTATATCGATTTTTATTTGGGCGTTTCTTTCTTGTTCAGGGATCCTATCGCATTTGTAATCATGCACTTTCTAGGAGACAATCGTATTCACAGAATCCTTATGGGGTCTACTGAGTAAATGTACAAATACATTGCACCTAACGACTCTTATCAGTACGTTCTATATAATTCTGGGCTCAGTTTCTAATGCCCTGATGTGGGATGCCCTGTAATGATGTACCCAGTACAGTAGTCTTTATGGCTCATTTACAATGGGGGCTGAGAGTGGTGGTAGTATTCTGAAAGTCTACTACTAATATAGGGAGTAAACTCATTATGGCATCGTAGACGGTAGACTATACACTGCTCTAGATGACGATACAAAACTGTGAAAGAAGCAGTGATTGACAGGTGGACTTCAACAGTATAGGCAATAGAAGCAGATTGTGGAGAACCCCCCTCCTTTTCAAAATCCTGGATCCGACCCTGTTGTTGTCTACTGTATAGCTAATTCCCTTGTTGTAGTGGCTAACTTAATGGTGGCTCACAGTTCTGTAGTAGTCCTGATATAGTGACTAAGACTAACCTAGTAGTGGAATACTGTAGTATATATACAGTGGACAGAGCAGTTCAATCTGCTCATTGCCGCTAGTGGCCGCCTGCTGATCGCGTGTAGGCAGTCCGTCGGCGAGCAGTCAGAAATAGAGTCTGATCACGCGTGACACTACAGCCGAGTATAAATAGACCAAGACCATTGAATCGGCCGCCACAGTCTCAGTCTCTCTACCGTCTTAACCCTTAAAAGATCGCAGTGAATCATTATGCACTCGTGTTTTCATTATGCGTGAAAAACAGCCATGGTGAGTCACTCGTCAGGATCGCATTTATAATAGACCTCAATTATTTGATACAATGGGGAATTGTGGACAAGTATCATGGCGAACAAGGAACATTAGCCGATAGCCGGCGTGTGGCTCTGAAAGGGTCATTGCTTCTATATTTTCTCCAGCCAGTGCCTCCTCATTTCCCTGTTTTCTGAAGATTAATTATTGTGCATTAAGAATAGAAACAGAAATTTCCTGAAATTCTCTCTGATAATTATCCCGTCTCTTTTTTTTTGCGAGGAATTTATGAGAGGAATGATGAAAAAAGATCTAAGAGATAAGGCCATTATAAAAAATCGGCTCAAAATGATGGTTTTCTGAGAAGATTGGACTGTGAGCGGAGGTTACTACCGCATAAGGACACAGTGTACAGCTTAGGGGGGCTAGACTGTCTTTGTATGGCATTGTGCATGTGAAGTATATCGATATTATATTTTTGATTTATTTCTCATAAGTTGTATCTGTATATCATTCAATTCACGGCAACCATCTCAAATGACAGTAGCACGTGTTTTGTCTTGGGTATATTCCACTTTAGGGAGTGTTTATATTCACATCCTAACTCGGCTAGCAGGAAGTTTTCACACACCTTCTGCAGATGTCCAAAACTTTCCGGACACCACTCTTACACATCATTTACCTTACTACAGAAAATGGATGCCTATGTTTGCCTAACGGGGCCAAAGTATTTTGTTCTCTGAGCTTCACTCCATCCCACATGTTATTAAATAATGTCCACCCCAATACCTGTATACATATACATTGGTATACAGGTAGACTCCTGCAGTTGCATGTGAAATCCACAGAAAACAAAAACTACTCTACATGTTCCGTGGTGTATGGGGGAAGTCTACTATAACAGTGTACATATATATCACGAAACCTTCCGTGCCAACCACAGCAATCCTAGGGGTGGGATATCATATGTCCTTAAAGCGTACATACCCCCACCAGAGATAACGTTCAACCAGGATTTATTTTTGAGTGGAGGGATTGGCAATCTTTCATTTCAAGTTCAAGTTGGTCGGAGGCAGTGATATACAGTGATGCCATTCTGCAACAGGTCGTTTGCCCCCAAGAAGAAATTACAAATTTTGCACAATAATTCCCTCAACTGTTCTATCCATGTAAAACAGATACAGGTTGCCAGGGCGTCTGAAAAACAAGTCTTCATAAAAATGTCTAAGTTACATTGCTATTGCTAAGAAGGATACGTCAACCCGTTGGATTGATTACTTATGTGTATACAACCTCTATAGACTTGAGTTAGCCATAGCATATCCCCGTTATACTAGCCAGGACGTCATTGAGTAACGACCCTCTTGTCCCTAGCTGACCCGTACTATCAGTGTAACAAACTGAATCATGCAGTGACTCAGCGACAGCTCAGAGCACCTCGTAGCCTTTACGAGCAATTCATCTCTAGGGAAAGACATTGGGTCAGAGATAACAAATGGGGCTATCTAGGATTGTCTGGTCTTCAATGGATGGCTCTGGGGTAGAGCAGAATCACACGTGAGGTAGATTACATATTTTCGTGTATAACAAAGTGGTAGTACGTATGTAATTTTGAGGTAACTTATCTCATGGCCAAGGAAGCCATTTGTATTGGATGGGTAAAAATGGTGGACTCACTGGGCAAGGGTCTAGCCTCCTATACATTAGTTTTGGTCTGAGTATGATATAGGGTAGCTGGTGTGTCCCCTGCTTCGGCATGCAGTTGGGGTATGGGAACAAGGAACATAAGTGTTATGGTTTGTGTTGTACCCAGTATATAGGTGAGCTGCTCCTGGGTGGGTGGCAGTGGTGGGATGAATCTGGAGCCGCTCCTCTCTGATCAGGGGATCAATGTGGAGGCGCTGACTCCATCTGGCACGGGGCTAATTTGGCAGGCGGCAGCTGGCTTATATATAAAGCCATCCTCTCCTGATACCACGCCTGCCTTCTGCACCATCGATTCATGGTCCCTTGGTATCAGATGTACGGCCCACACTGGCTCCATCCCCGACCCGTGCCCTCCCTGACCCGGCCCCCTCACCGACCTGCTCCTCCTTTCTTATGGACCCTGCACCCTCCAGGTGCTGTTAACCCTTTAAAGACCGCTGATACATTAATGCATCATACCCATTGGTCGTCATGATGCATAAATGCAGCCCTGGCGAGTAGCTCGCCAGGCCTACATTCATGCATCATGCCGACCCTAAGGGATTGATACACAAACTCCCGGAGGGTGGGCATGATGCACCAATGAAGTGCTGGCGAGCAGTCTCGCCAGCACTTCATTAGTGCATCATGACGACCAATGGGCATGATGCACTAATGCATTAGCGGCCCTTAAACAAGTAGGTTAAGCGGGTGTTCCACGGCTCTGAATTGCCCCCGACTTAGTCTTTCGAAATTTAACCCTTTAAGGGCCGCTAATGCTTTCATTGTTTGCCATGCAGCATGAAGTTACACGCCAGGGTTGGATTCTTGCTGGAGCTAGATCCATGTATCATGCTGGTGAGCAGATTCGCCAGCACTTCATTGGTGCATCATCACGATGGGAATGGTGCACCCCTCATAATTTACCGATGCAATGGTTGTCGGTTTTCATGACTATTTCTTTATTGATATTTTCTGGGAACCATATAGGAGTGTATGAACCACATCGAACTTGTGGGTTGCTTTCCGCGGCTGCATTCATATATCAGGCTGGCAAAAAGGTCCTACGGTATCTGAATCCACCACAAACTCGGAATATAATACTTTTCTTTGTACGTGAGCATTTTACTTGAGGCTAAATCCCCATTTTCTTCCTCCATCCTGTCCCACTTCTTCTCGTTTCCTATTATATGGCAGCTCAGGTCATCCGCTACCCGTGGGCAATTATCCTCACTTATTTTGCCCATCAAGAAAACCCGTTATTGGAGATGCAAGGTTATGGATTCTTGTGCATCTTATCATGGGGTCCTGGCAAGTTTTAGAGGAGCCTAGACATATTCAGGCCCCCTTCCCTTGTGATTGGGGGGCTCCCTACCCCCTTTTCCTACGCCCCTGCTACCCCTGTATTATCCTCCTAGCCCACTCAACCCGTTGACCACATTCGCACACCTCTACCACTTGAATTGCCAAGGCAGGTTCCGACCGACTATCAAGTTGTGCCTGCGGGACAGGAGTTCCCACTGGACAGAGTTCAATTTACATGCATTAAATATGCATGGGTAGGGTTTCAAGGGGCTAGAACTTGTTGAGTAGGGGATTTTTGGCTCAGTTTGTGGGTACTGACACAATACAAAGCGCAGGGTGTGAAGGCACCCCTAAATGTATTGACTCAGTATTAATTATATTCAGTGCACTTTTATTTATGAGCATTGGGGATTGACACTGCACGATTTAGTAAATATTCCGTATACCTCCATTCATGGGTATTGATGATTTACACTGTTTGATTTTGCCTACATTCATTATATCACCATTCATGGGTTTTACAGGATCACATTGTGTAATTTACCATTCAAATGACCAATAACCACCCCGAGAAAAACAGTCAGTTGTTCATACTACTTACACGCGGCTCGCGACTAAACTCCACTTTCCACATACCACTTCCTCATAGCTCCACTGAGTACTACCATAGTACTAGTAATACCGTAATACCTCGCGTACAAAGTGCGGCTTATACAAACATTTAAGGCAAGGTGAATTTACGTTAGGTTAGTACTAAACTGCCCAGAAATAGCCCCTAGCTGCACCTTAAAGGCTTTTTCTTAACCCAAGGTGTGTCTTATACACGGCGTCGCCTTATACACGAAGTACTACGGTATAGTATATTTCCTCTGTCATAATCCAGCAACACTCCCCTAGTCCTGCTATAGGAGGTAAGGGAGTGCAACATGGTTGACCGTCAACAAAAGCAAAACATCATTTATGTCACAGGCAAACTTTGGCTAACCCCATTTTGAAATTACTAGGGAGAACTATTGACTAATAGATCCTCTTGTGCCGATTCCTGCATTATTGGTGGCAATGGTATAGAGAGGCTCCCACCTTCCGATAGCACATTGTTATTACTTTACATATTATGAACGTCAATCATGTGTCATCAATACATTGACGTATTGATGTGTATGTCAATAAAACTATCCGCTTGGAACTGCCAAGGATACCACCTGGTGGCACGTAAATCTTTAAGGGTCTCAATGTGCGTTAAATCACCATGGCTGATAGGGATTGATGCACTCCCTAAATGTCGGCGTCGGCATGATGCAGCAATATGGTGCAACACTGTCTACATGCAATCATTGCAACATGACGACCAAACATATATACCCTGAGTCGCCATGTGGCCCTTGAGGTTTAAATGATGACAGTACTTAGATAATACCTTATATAGGCAATGGGCTTTGTGATGATGAGGCTGCTGGCAATGGGACCATTGATATAGTTGCCTGGAGAGTCAGAAGACACGGCAGAGCCCATTAACCCTTTAAGGGCCGCCTGATGCCTCCACGTTCATATTCATTGGTGCTTTTGATGCCTTAATAGCAGTGCTGGCGAGTAACTCGCCACTATAACATTGATTTAATGTGGGATTCATCTGTTGGGTATCAATCCTGTAGTATTGTCATTGATGCATAAATGCATCCCTGGTGAACATCTCGAAAGGGAATACTGCACCAAAGCACCACCCAGGCTTAACAAAACATAAAAGAGATATAGATTCCTGGAGAGGATACATGCCAAAGCCATCAAACATAAGAGGAGCATACTTATGCCATTCATCATGTCCTTATGTGGATGAGACTGTCAGGACTGGCTATATACATACGTGTAAATACGCAGGTCTCTTGTCCTTCCATATATATAGCAAGGCTCTTAAAGTCTTTCTCAATTTTGCGTCTGGCGTTTGGCAATATTGTACCAATTCCACTGTCCTTCCAAGCTCACATACTGTCGGTGAGCCATTCATTTATTTCAGATAAATAAATCGTGGATCTACCACTGTAAGATGCTTCAACTAGGAAGTATAGTAATCATCTATGTACCACCGACACTGAGTTTACATAATGGTTTTACAACAGCTCATTTCCAGTGATGTATACACCCATAATGCATAGTATATGTAGCGCCTTGGCTCATTTGTTCTTTAATTCCGCCTGCAGAAGCTACGACCATCTGAGGTAATTCCTTTTGTTCAGCTCAGGAGGGACAAAGAATGCCTGTGTTACGGGGCTTATTAGTAATAGAAATGGCCACCAGATGTCAGTGGTGATTTCCTCTGGGAGGGCTGCCCCTGCAGCTCCCTCATTAGTGGGCATTTAGACGGGGTTACGTCGCCATTTACGTCGCCACGACCCCGGGATGCCCCCTGGAGGCATTCATTGGAATGAGAGTTAAAGGGCGGAGTAGGCCAAGACTAAGGGGAAAGGTTTTCCTATTTCACCATCTGAGCCGGATTCTGCAATTCGTCCTTAATTAGATGGTCTTAATTTATTTCGGTCGATGATACATGCATTCACATTTTATATTTTTATTGGTCCTACAATGTTATGATTGGGAATTTGGGCTAGTTCATGATTTTATTGGGGTGGGGAGGAAAATCACACAGCCATTAGTGGGGGCCTTAGGCCCAGTGATTTACAGCGGGGAGTCGGTTATACCAAAGACCTAGGTGGTCTTTACTGCTTCTGGTTGCCCTGAAGAAAATGATGATTTATTGCACAGAATGCCAATATACATTTGCCAATGGCTGAATAGATATTCCTGAAGGCGGATTACAGGGAAGAATTTAGTCCTTGAATGTAAAGGGCTGTTGGTGCACGTATGGCGTAGTGATACTCTGTATTATTTCATAAGTGGAACTAGGAGTTTATTTCCTAACAAGCCAAGACTATTCCTTGCAAGTTGCACCAAAATTCCCATACAAATAGCAATGGCATTTTTATTCCTAGGACTGCATGCGATCGAAATGACTTGAGAAATGGCTTCCTACCCACATTGATTCACAGGGCTTCTAGGCTCAGGTCTGCCGAGAATGAAACCCTGGAGTATTCAAAATTCAGTGACATGGAACCTCTCCTCATTTATTGATATGCTACAAAATAGCTTATAGCCTCCCGGGCCCCTTTTTCTTATCTGTCTTCTGATTGGACGACGCAGGGGTAGTGGAGACGCCGGAAGTAGCCTGTACAAGGTATTCTGGTCGTGTCTGACTTGAGCACGTGACCTTGTAGAAACACCAGGCGTTGGTGTGGTGCTTTCTATGTCATTAACACTGTAAGGGTTTGTGGCCTTACGGACCTGGGGGGTTCGGGTCTTACGATTCGGAAAGAAAGAGTAAGACAGTATTCCAAGTGTATGCCAACGGATAGGTTTATTACTTAATGCACACTCACGGCTGCCGAATGATATCAAAGAGGCAGCTAATATTAAAAAGCAGTGGTCTACATAGTGCGGAGGCCAGAAGGGCCTCTGACGTAGCGGCTGAGCCCTGGGCTTTATATACGGACCCAGGTGTTCGTCGTCAGATGTCCCCACAGACCCGGATCGGTGCTGCCACCTATCCGGAACCTGAGGAACGTCCGACGACTCGACTCACCCGCCACGTCAGACGGTACCCAACTCCTATGGTAGTAAAGTGTACCTCTACACCACTCCCCCAGACATTTAGGAGGGTGTTATACGTATAATATTACTAGGATAACATTTCTACATGTCTAAACCTTTAGTAATAGAGGTACAACCATAGGTATAACATTAGCACTAAATAAATTGTGAACCAGATGTCATATATATATATTCGATAGTGAATTTTAGTTACATATAACGATTAGGATGTTGAAATATTATACGAATTACTTGAAGAAGAGACAGTTATGTGAAACGGAACTGTCTATTTAATTATTATACCACATAATATTGTATTATATTTCAGGTATAATTAATAAGACAAGTAATATGAATCGTATACATGTGATGATGACAGCTATATGTAACGGAACTGTCGATAATAAAACATATCACAAAATAACATCCGTATGTGTGTTTGTAGTCATTTGACAACACATTTGAATATGTAGTCTTAGAGAAGACTGTTATAGTAACATCACTATCTAATGACATGTCGTATATTAATATTATACGAATCCGTTAAGGATTCCGTGAGTAGTACGAATAGGATTATTTATAACATACACTTGAAAAAAAAAGAAAAAAACATCACGGTGTGGTAATGAATATAATAATATATTATCACCGTGTACCTAATAACCTTTATAGCACCAGATCATTATACTTATTATATATTTTGTCTCGCAGGACAATAATATGTGTTATCTGGTGAAGTTTAACGGATCTTATAATATAAATACTAATAGTGATTAGAGATCCGTATCAGGAAATGTCTATGTACCCGTATTATAATATGTATCTAGTGGATATGTACATACATATAATATTATAGAAAAATAGAAATATGACATTATATACAATATATAGGAATTATAAATGCTGCTGGAGTCTTCTGCTGTATCCTCCGGGTACTAGTAGGTAGGTGTGGTCAGCTAACCACGGGATGGACGTGCTAAAGTTTATAGTTTCCTTATATTGAGTGAACACGGTAGTTGATTTGGGGCAGCTACCCACAATCCTCTAGTAGTGCTAAAGTTTATAGTATATCCGAATGGTGTAGATTTGTAGAATATTAGTCCGGATGTGTCAACTGTGTAGAGAACGTAATCCTTTTTAAGTTTTAGTTGACATAAGTAAAATAATAGTCCGATATAAGTTGATCCGGAAGTAATAGTAGTAGAGATATAAGTCCATTCGGGAGTACAGATGAGTTGTATAGGTAAATCGTAAAGTCCATCCTAGTAATTGGTTAGCACGGGTAACAGCAGGAGTCTGGAACTGGCATCCGGATACGTCTCACAGCAGCAAGTCTACTATCGGATTGTTCATGGATGAAATTATAAATCCGAATAGGCTATTCAGGGTGTAATAAATGTTATACAACCTGAATAATAGACTGGTCAAAGGAACCCGGAACACATAGTATAGGTGTTCATGCACTAGTAAAAGCATTCGCAGACCTTTAGGGTTCCGCAAAGACTATATCTGGTCATTTGGTGTTGGAAAAAAATTATGGAAGAAATAACCCTAGCATGCTTTAAACGGATTTCTTAGCATGCTTCTTCTTCAGAAGAGCTAAAGCCGACTCGGGAGTGCCGTCCCACTCGTCCAAGTCGACTCCGAACACCCTCATGAACTTAGTGTTCAGGTTGGTGTTCCGAGTGATCTCCTCCTTTACACGCTTTTCCAACACGTGTACATCCATAGCTGCTTTTTCTTGAGCAGCTGAGGCAGCCTCCTCCTGGGCCTTTACATCGTCCCGGATGAGAGTCTCGAGACGTTGCTTTTCAGCGTCGCCCACCTGTTTCATACATAACAGGGTTTCGTTTAGGAGACCCTGATGAAACTCGACCGCTTTCTCACGAACGGTCTTCTCCCAATGGGTGTAGATGGCCTTCTGGACATCTGCCTCCCCTTGGCGAGACTTCTCAAACCAAACTTCCGCATTACCAGTTTTAATGGTAATGGCGTCCTTTGGTTTCTCAGGTGCCGCGACAGCCTTGGGAGGAGTCGAGGCGGCCTGTGGACCACTTCCGGGTTTAGGACTCCCGGACACACCTGTCGTTGGTACGCAGAAGGCAGGTGGTACGTTCTGTTTCAGTCCCATTTGCAGGTACATGTTTAACTGCTCCTGGGTAAAGGTAACTGGTGGGGCGGCTGGAGCGGATGCAGATCCGGCGGCAGCAGATGCGGTGGTCTTCTTTGGCATAAGGCGACCATCCTTTCCTACCACCAAGGTCTGGCTCTCAGGTCCAGGTCCCTGGTTTAAGGACGGAAAGTTTCGAGAACTCACTTTCCCAGGTTTAGATACGGCTCCAGCGTATCCGGCAGGTTCAGGCTTCTTGAACACCGGAGTGCCCTGAGCCTGTTCTGCGGGGTGCCTTGTCAGAGGGGACCTGGAACGGTCCTCTGCTCTGACCTTCGGTTTTGTTGTACTCTGACCATTACCATTGCCGCCGCGGTTCTGGTCTCTCCTGCTCCTTTCACGAGCTCTCTTTGCATCCTTTCCGGATTCCTCGCATTTCTGCCAGAGAGACTCGTGCATGTCCAGTTTACCCTTTCCAGGAGTCAGGACTATCTTTGCTCGGAGTTTCGAATCCTTGGTCTTCGGAACTTCGCAGAGGACTTGGTCCCCTGGTCGGATCTTAGACCAAGCATCCTCGCTCAGGCTATCGAACTCCTTCATGAGTTCCTGATGAAGCTCCATGATGCGCTTCCGGGCCCCGTCCAAACCTTCTGCGTGGCATTTCTTCTGGTGTCTAGCCAGATCACTACGTCGGTTGTATTGCACCTTCGTAGTACACTTCTTGCCCTTCTTACCATAACTCGGATCACAGATGTAAACCGGGTGATGGTGGAAGTGGGCCTCTACCAGATGCCTTTGGAACCGGGCTGGAGTACTCCAGGTCCGGATCGAGACATCACTCGCATCCTGGCAGATAGAGAAGGGACAGGACTTTTGATCGTCACCGTACCACTTCTCTAAAGCCCAACGCAGCTTCCTCCTCTGGGTATAAGTGTAATACCCTTCGGTGTGGTTTAGCATAAGCCACATCTTTCGATAGGCTTTGCTCGGATTGGGGTCCTCGTCCGAAAGGCGCATCCAATCTTCATCATCCGACTCATCGTTCTTATTGATTGAGTCTGGACAGGCATAGAGGGTAGAGCCGTCCTTCTTAACTCCGTACGCACAGTCGGAGAAACACGTCGGGATCCGGGTTTTGAATCCGGATTTGGCGTTAGCCCAACGTTCGGCCTCGGTTTGAGTTGATGGAGTGGCCTTCTCATCATACTCAACCGAGGATTCGTGCACCGACTCCTCGTCAGACGACTCAACCTCCATGGCAGTACTACCAGTGGTTGAGGTGCTGGGTTTCGGCTCGGCTCTCGCAGAATCCGGGAGATTCTTGAGCTTCCGAGCAGCGGATCGTCGGTTCTTACTGACCTTCCAGTCTTCCTCCGGTTCCTGGGTTCCGGATGTGCTGGAGGTCGTGGCTTCTACTGGAGTAGTAGTGCTGCCGGTAGCTGATGTAGCACTGGCGGAGCTTCTGGTGGCAAGCTTCAGGTCGGGGATAGGAGGTGCGGGTGCTTCCGCGGCCCTCTTAGCCTCTTCCTGTGCCTCCTGTTCGGCAGTCATGCGGCGGACAATAACCGTCCGAAGGGCTGCAGCTCGGTCCAATCCGATTAGTGAATTGTTCTGGACATCCACCAATTCCTGTTCGGTTATGTAATAACCGTCGTCCCACTGCTCGAAGTTAGCAGCGGCCTCCCGGAATTCCTTAGTGGTCCGGCACGGCGTCCGGATAGCACTAGGGCGTGGGTAGGTCTGGCCATCGGTATCCCAGACACAGCCTACCCAGTTAATGTTCGTAGCCTTGACGTTCCACAGGGACTTGTCAGGCTTCGGATACGCTCCGAGCTCGAAGGCTCGGTTAGCAGCATACACGGTTTCACGGAAACCAGCGTCCACCATAAGTCCCCGTTGGAACCACGGCCAGTCTCGAAGCCACTCGGGAGGCATCCTGGACAGCTGTTCGGGAGCCATGACGCCCTCGATAGCTATCCTGACTTTCGGGTCCATCCTGACTGGTGTCCCGTCCGCGTAGGTCACTTGTGCCTGCAGTTCCGGGTGGACATACAGGTAGCGACCATCATAGCTAGCTGGAAAAGGCTCCGCCACTGCTGGCTTCCACTCATCCTTCTGTCCGTCAACTTGGGTAGTTTCGGACTCTGTCGCTGCGGGTTCAGCACTCGCAGTCGCTCCGGATCCCTCTGCTGGGAGTGGAGATAGCAGTTTCTCTGGCTCATTGAGTGAGAATGAAGCCAGCTTCTCCTCGAACGAGCGATCCGTGGGTTCCTCCACGTCCATCATCTCGCTCTCTTCCTGTGTAACAGGCGACAAAGCTTCCGGAAAAGCTTCTGCGGACGGAGTCAGCTTATCCGGGTCACCGGATAGCTTGGCTGCAGCTACGGATTCCTCAGCCATGACTGGGGAATCGATCACGGGAGTAAACTACTCCTTTTTCCGGCTTTTACGGCGCCGGGGCCGGCACAAACGGAGTCTGTCTACCAGGAGACAGACTCTGGAGGAGCAGCGGGGGGTTTGCTTAGCCGGTAAAATCCAAGAAGGGAGCGAGCTCGACCGTCTTGAACGTTACCGAAAAACAATATGGCGACAGGCCAGCTTTCGTGACGTCATTTCCCCGCGGTCCGCGAGGTCACGAGAGGTCAGCCGAGACTGGACACGGTGACGTCATGCGGAAACGCACGTGCTACAGGCGGTACATCAACAAACTGATTGTTTTTAGGTAATTATCGCTCACCCCGATGACTCGACTGGGGATTTAAGTGGAGATTATGGAAAGCTTAAGCAAATCCACCGGATTATCCGTCCACTACCCATTGGTACATCATGCGGGGGCGACAAATAAGCCTTTAGGGTCAGTTGTCATCCGTTCCTCTAAATGTAAACATTACACTCGTTGTGTATACAGGTTAGGTCACTGCAGTCCTCTGGGCAATTCGGGGGCTGCGGCGAACGTATCTCCCCTTCTCGGATAGTTCTTTATCGGACCTGACAGTCTGAAGAGCTTTCTCTAGGTGCTTCTTAGCCTTAGAAACACCTTTCCTCTTCTTTCTGTCTTCACCTGCCGAGACTTTTTTAACTCCCCCACGCTTAATCGGTGTTGGCGTGGGTGTCACTGATTCGGAACACTTTTTGGGTCTACCTCGACCACGCTTCACTGTAATTAGCGTCTAATTGGGACGGTCCCTTTACTATAACACAAATTATCAGTGATTGTACCGTAATTATTAAATCTGACCTTGGTCGACTCTATAAGTCAAATGTGGCTAGATTAAGGAGATGGTCTGGGAGGGAGACCTCCACAGAAATGTATGGTGAAGGTTCCGAAAGGATCCTGAATCAGAATCGCATAATAGACCAGGTAAAGAACACTACAGTGGTGGAGAACCTTTCCACTAATCCGTCGCTTTGTGGTCTATACGGATTGGTTCTAGTCTTGCAAATAGCCAAGTATTCGCACATACCCTGCCAGAGATTTGATTCGAACTCTCTGCCTTGGTCACTGTGTAACATTAATGGTACACCGAAGCTTAGTACCCAACCTTTTACAAAAGCTTCGGCACAAGTAATTGCTTTGTGGTCCGGTAGTGGAAATACTTTAGTGTATTTCGTATAATAATCACACACTACCATCATACAGGTATTATCATTAGCGGTTGTATTAAATCCACTAATAATATCTACCCCGATTCTTGCGAATCTAACTCCGAAAAGTTCTTGGGATAGGGGAAGTTTGCCCATCCCGGGTCCGGGTTTGTTTTTACAACAATCCGGACAGGTGGTTATCCATCTTTGCAAGTCCCGTGTCATGCCAGGCCAATAGTATTTCTTGGAAAGTCGTGCTAGCGAGCGTTTCCTTCCGAAATGACCACTGGTCCGATGTCCATGACAGAAGTACATAATGTCATGTCTCATGGCATGTGGTATCACCACTTGCATGATTCTATCACCATTATTACATGGCTTCCAACGGTATAACACGCCTTTCCGGACTTCAAGCTCGGTCCATTGAGCAAGAAACCTTCTCATTTCTCGATTTTCCAGAGAGACCTCTGGTCTAACTGGACGTATACCCTTTGGTACTAATTGCAGTAGCTGTGCAGTTATCGAGTCAGCTTCCTGGAAATGTCGTATGTGATCCATAGACCAATCCAGTATACTGGCAACTAGGGGTACGAATGGTCTTCGAATCCCTGCTAACACTGCCTTATGAGCTCCACAATCAGTACAATCCGGATTATCACATTTCCGGATTGGTATTCGAGACAAAGCATCAGCATTTAAATGCTTAACTCCGGGTCTATGCTGAATCTGTTGATGTTCCAGCCCATATTCGGATAAATGGGCTAGCCATCGGCCTAACATGCCTTCAGCATCTCGGAAGTTCAGTAGCCACCTTAAAGAGGAATGATCCGTACGCAAAGTAAAGTTCGTTCCCCATAGAAAATGTTTGAACTTCTTGGTATATACGACTACTGCTAACAACTCTCTTTTGGTTGTGCAGTAATTGCGCTGAGTCTTGCTCAGTGTGTTGCTGGCAAAGGCAATTGGTACTTCTCTCCCATTTTGGACTTGCGAGAGAGCTGCACCAATGCTATCATTACTAGCATCAGTATCCAGTATGAAATGATCCGTCTCATTCGGATATTGCAATACGGGAGTACTCGTGAACAGGTCTTTTAGCTTTCGAAAAGCGTTTTCCTGTTCATGTGTCCAAGGAAATTTTTCCTTGGTACTTCCTGGAGTCCAGTTAGCTATTGCTTGTAATGGGTAACTGACTCTAGAATAATTCGGAATAAATTCCCTGTAATAGGAACAGAATCCTAAAAAGGACCTCACTTCCTTGGGTGTTTTAGGTCTATTCCAATTCGTGACTGATTCGATTTTTTCCGGATCAGCCTTTATTCCTTCATCACTGATGATGCGGCCCAAATAATTTATGGACTTTCTAAACATGTGGCATTTCTTAGGTTTCAATTTGAGACCATTTGAAATAATACGTTCTAGTACCATTTTTAGGTTATTAGAACATTCTTCGAATGTTTTTCCGAAGACAATGACATCGTCTAGATATACAAGACATCTTTTCCACAATAAATCACTTAGAATTGTTTCCATCATTGCTTCAAATGTTGCAGGTGCATTGCACAATCCAAACGGCATTACATTATATTGGAATAATCCAATATGACTTGAAAATGCAGTTTTCTCCATATCTGAAGGGTTCATTCCCACTTGCCAATAGCCTGATTGCAAGTCTAGGGTACAAAACCAACTGTTTCCTCCTAAGGAGTCAATGGTTTCATCTATTCTCGGTAATGGATACGAATTCTTTTTCGTTATTCCATTCAACTTCCTGTAGTCTATGCAGAAACGGATAGTACCGTCCTTTTTTGTTACCATACACACAGGACTACTCCATGGGCTATTGGAAGGGACTATTACATCCTGTTCCAACATCTTATTTATTTCATCCTCAGCTACTCTCTTTTTTGCTAAGGGTAACCGTCTATACGGTATCTTAAAGGGTTCGGCATCTCCAGTATCTATTTTATGTAATACCTTATTTGTCGTACCTAGTTTTTCACCAGGTTTGGCAAAGGCAGTATGATACTGACAGAGCATATCATAGAACTCTTTCCGGTGTTCCGGATCTTCTAATGAAGTTTCTTCATACAACTTAAGTAAGTCTTCCGAAATTTCATCATCTCCTGTTACCTTCTGTAAGCTTAGCTTACTATCCGTTACAGTTTCCGAAAGGGTCACGTTTCCAAAAACTTGTCCCTTTTTCAAGTAGATAGTAGTGTTTCCAGTATTGGAGACAGGTACTACCGACCAGGATGCATTCGCTACTATTGTGTCTACAGAATTTAATCCAATACCTGACAAAGTAACTACATCCGGTTCTATCACTGCAGGTTTGTTACGCATTGCAGGATCACTTCTTACAAGCACATCACAGGCTACTCCCGGAGGGATTCGCACAGTGTGTGCCACACTAGCCATACTGCTCACTTGTCTCAGTGCACATCTAACCTTCACGGGGTACGGGTATCTCACACTCAACACTCCTGTTTGGGGTTCCAATACAGCACCATACAGGGATGCGAAATCCAACCCGAGTATCCCCTCATCTGCTATATCCGCAACGGTGGCGCTCATGACATAGTCATGTATACCATCTAACTGTAGTCTCACACAAGTTCTACCATACGTTTGCAAGGTACTGCCGTCGGCCGTCTGAGCACTTCCTCCCGATTTGAGAGTATCATGTTCATCCGGTATAAGGTCGTAGAATTCCTTGGAGACACAAGAGTGGCTAGCTCCCGTATCCACAAGGAATTCGGCAGACCTTCCGTTAACAGTAAGGCAAACATACCACCGCCTTCCGTTTAGAACAGAGGGCATGTCCGTGACAATCGGAACGTCATTTTTCACACCAGGAGTCAATCCACATCCTTTTAAGAATTCCAGACAAGGATGACCCGGGGGCAGGTGGGCACCACAGACCTTGGCTAACGAATAGCCGCCTGCCTCGTTACTGATATTGGGTTTCCCCTGTGCTCCCATAGCACCTGTTATATCAGCTTCCCTAACCTTCCGGGTGTCTACAACCACCTCGGTGTTAGGCGATCTTGTTACTTCATGTGAACTATCATCACGGATGGTGATATCATGGCAAGATTTGTCACTGGGATCCCCTTCTTTGCCCCTCGGGAGACCCCTCCTTAGTTTTCCTCTGTACTTACTCCAGAGACACTCTCCTGTCTACGAGGGACAGGTTTTTCAGCCATACATTCTGGAGCATAATGCCCCAGTTTCTGGCATCTGAAACATCTCCTCTGAGATTTGTCAACTCTCGGTCTCTTTAGAGCTTCTGTTAATCCGGCAATTAATGTTTCCATCATGTTAGTCGGAGCAACAGTGGCTGCTACAGTTGGGTTCGCCGTAGAGGCTACACTGCCAGGTTGAGTTGATCCGGAAGCTGTTTTACCAGCAACAGATCCTCCTCTCCCTCTCGAATGTACTTTCCTATACCGCTTTTGTCGGTAATACTTTCCAGCTACATGCACTGAACCAATATAATCTCCGTTTTCATCGGAGACATATTCATCATTCTCATCAACTTCATTCGATTCAACCGGAGCTAATTGGGAAGTATCGTATACCGGAGCAGGTGTACCTCCATATTGGAATGGGGCTGCTCTTATTGGATTAGGTCCGAGACCTACCAAACGTTTCTTCATGTCATGTCCATCGATTGCTATGAACAGATCACTGAAGGAAGTGTCATCTTTCCAAGAGTCCCAGACCACTTGCTTGTGATCCGGATCACGCAATCCACTGTAGAATTGTATAAACAATTCTTGTAGATAACAATCATCATCGTGAGCCCAATTTGGACGTGCTTTCGAAAGCAAGTCCTGTAGCTCCAAACCAAAGACTTTGTGTGATTCTTTAGGTTTTTGTGTCCTCTTCTTAAAGCTTACCCACGGATCTTCTCTAACGATTGATCCGAAAAGGTATGCGGCACATTCGACCAGTTGATCATAAGTACCGTATATTCCGTAAGCTGCTCTCCATTGGTTGAGGGCCACTTTTCCGCCTTTATTTAACCAACAGATCAAATATGGCAGAGCTTCTTCTTTTGTCCAGCCACTACAATTGACTTCGTCAACAAAAGCTTGATACCTGTCCTTCCATGGATCATTAGAATCATATGGAGGGGGTATCCGTGCCTGCCTACGTGCCGGATTATTACATCCGCGTAGTCTATCTGCTTCTCGCATGCTCCAGTTCATGACTTCCATGCCGTCTGCTCCCTTTCGGTAGCAGTCAATGCCAAGGTTTTGTATACATTGGCTTCTATCAAAGATGGTTTGCATCCCTGCAGGCATAGAAGTTCTCCTGTTAGGTTTCTTGCCACCTCCTCCTGATCCTGATCCTCCGGATCCGGATCCTCCTGGGCCGCCTGGAGGGTTTCCTCCTGGTGGGCCATTATTATTATAGCCTCCAGATGAACCACCAGGGTATCCACTATTGTGACCGGTGTTTCCAGAAGAAGCATATCTAGGGTAAGAATCATTTTGATTCCATCCCTGGTTATAGCTATTACCATTCTGATAATTGCCACTTCCCGATGGATTATAATTATTTCTATATCCATAGGAAGATGTTCTCGGTTGATGCGTACCGCCGTTGATATTGTTTTGTGGCGGATTTGGTCTCGGAAAACGTCCATCAGTAGGACCATTACCAGAACCTGGGGGTGGATTCGGTAATCTTGGTACTGCTGGTGTACTGTGGCCGGGTTGGGGGAAATATGAAGGTGGTGTCAACATATGTCTCATTGGTCCGGGTGCTTTTGGTTGTGCCACGGGTGAATTATTATTATTCCCTGTAGCACCATCGTGAGTCGCTTTGATTTTGTGACTCAAATCTGGTATGGGTGGTGCTGGTCCTATCGTATCCAGCATTGGAACTACTGGTTTAGATGCGGTTCCATTTACTGCAGCGTTATCCGGTTTCTTATAGATTCCGGATACCACATTCTTGTCAGCCCCATCATCAACGAATGGGCTGTATCTAATTGGGGTTGCATCTTTAGATGTCTTTCCCAACATTGTAGATACCACAGCTGGGTCTATATTACCTATAGTTAACTGGGCTGCTTCTACATATTTATCTAGAGTTATTGCAGTAGCCTGCAATTCCTGAAGCTCATTCGTGAGTTTCTGTCTATCCTCCTCCAGTTGTTTGTTGTAAGCTATGATGCCTACCCGGATGGTCTCATTATCTTCAGCTTGTTTACTGCACTGAAGTTTCAATTTATCCAACTCCTCCTGATAATGGCGAATTTCGGATTCGAATTTTGTCTTATCAAGGTTCAGTTGGTCGTTCGTATCTATGTATGTTTGGATACGAATGTGCCTATTGTCATATTCTTTATTGAATGAATCTCTCATAGATTGAAGTTTTAGTTCTTCACTCTCGAGTTCTTTCATGTACTCGCTCCTTCTGGCTTCGAATTCCTTTCGCATGCCAGTTAGGTCCTCTTCCATTTGAAGTTTTTCATGCAGTACTTCATCCTTAGCTTTGACCAAGGTATTTAAATTCTCGTTCAAAGTTACATAAGTTTCATTCAACAACAGGACATCCGGTCGTTTTAATTCTTCACCTTCCGGTACCGCATAGGTTAAGTCGCCATCTATAGCGCTATAATCTAATATTGGTAATTCGGGCCTGGGTAACCTATAAGGTAGTTCTCCGAATGTTACCCTTTTTCGCATTGGTGCCGGATGTTCTGGGTTAGTACTACCACCGACTTCGAACATCGAATCACATAATTCGTCAACAATTGAATGCTGGCCTATTAAGTTACTATGTCTCTGTATGGACTGTTCGCGTCGTACAGAGTCTGGCAGATTCTCCTCACTATCATTATAGTGGGGTCCGGGATCTCTCCAGGATGCTGATTCTGCATCTTGTGGATCCGAATGGGCTTGGAGCATTAGCGATCCATTTCCATTCTCTTGGGCAAGTGATTGCCCTGCTGGGTTAGCTTCCCTAAGGGTGTCTAACCCATGTACTAGCCGTTCGGACGTTATAACGTCCGGGCTATACACCAGAATTAACTGGTCACGGCACCAGTGTAAGGGTTTGTGGCCTTACGGACCTGGGGGGTTCGGGTCTTACGATTCGGAAAGAAAGAGTAAGACAGTATTCCAAGTGTATGCCAACGGATAGGTTTATTACTTAATGCACACTCACGGCTGCCGAATGATATCAAAGAGGCAGCTAATATTAAAAAGCAGTGGTCTACATAGTGCGGAGGCCAGAAGGGCCTCTGACGTAGCGGCTGAGCCCTGGGCTTTATATACGGACCCAGGTGTTCGTCGTCAGATGTCCCCACAGACCCGGATCGGTGCTGCCACCTATCCGGAACCTGAGGAACGTCCGACGACTCGACTCACCCGCCACGTCAGACGGTACCCAACTCCTATGGTAGTAAAGTGTACCTCTACAACACTTTGGGGGCTGACGGATGTGCAACTGTGCATCTAAGCCTTTACACTCAAAATACATAGAAACCGAGACCTGGCGAGTTACTCATTCATGCAGCATTTCTGAAGGTCCAGCATGATGCCCCATGTTGGGTATAGGAAATCCATGATCTTACACCGGCTGATTGGAGAGCCAGGTTTTGCATGCCTAGACACCCCGGACTCAAATACCACACGTACTCAATCTCCTAATGCGTAGGTTTACACTGGAGGAACCTAGTGTCTATCATATTTAGGTAGTACTATATTTGATTTTGGCTATGCTGGTAGGTACATTGTTAATTGAGACATCTGGATATCTACCCTGATAATGTTCTATTTGCTGCAATTCTTGATATACTTTCAGTTTCCTGTTGCTCGTCCAGATGAAGGCTGAAACTTAATCGGAAGCTGACACTAACCTAATTTCTTGAATCACTTGAATTGATAAGTATCTTTGGCCTGCTGCATTTAGAAACGAAACCTGTTTAGATCGTAATGTCAAAATAGACAGGGCAAAATCTCTATTCTACTGACCATGAGGGGTGCCTTATGTTCAAGGGGTGTTTCCTACTCAGTTTTTTTCCATAGAATCCAAATCTGCCTAGGGACATTTTGTAATTTGCATATTAAGGCCTCTAATTTGCATATTTAATTAGGTCACTGAAATTGCACTATTAAATCAGAGAATGATACAATACATGACTGAACTTTTACTAAATTTCCTAAATTTCAGAGGAATAGGCCCATCAAGAAATCACACTCCTTTGGAATTTTTCACTTAAGCCTTATTAGCATAATTTATGCGAAATGTCAATAAACAAGGTATTTTCACTTTTTATTTTAGTAAATTCTTAAGAAAATGAAAATTTAAGAATGGATCAATGAAACTGCTTAGAACCATGCTTGATTATGAGAAAGATCATGTGGAACTTGGGGACTTTCAGTGCAATACTTCTATCCAATATGGCCGCCATGTTTCAGTGCCGCCACCATTGATATCTTCTGAAATCTGTATCTTTGCTTCTAATTCACTTATAGACTTAATGCTAAAAGTACTATTTTGGTATCAAGGATTTTAATGCAACTATTTTTGAGACTCTCCAGGGTAGCCATCATGGATTAAGAATGATATTTTTGCTAAAAAACGTGAATAAATCAGTATTTTCTCTCGGAAACCTATAAGATCATGAATATTTCCTAATACATGTATTATTCTTGAAAGCACCAATTGGAAATATGATGCAATCTGACAGTTTGGTGCAATGTTGTGCAGTTTGATAGCCATAAGGGGTCTATTTCTGTACTATTTCCAATGGAAATTCTCCCTCTGTGATGGGGATGGATGTGAAAAGTGCAATGAGGGGATGTTAAAAAACATTGTGGCAAAAATTCCCAATTGGAATAGGGGAGTGGTTTCCATGACAACCAGAAATTGTGTTATCTACCAATTTTCTATGTTTCCATGGCAACCAACATTCCAAAAAATTTTTCAGTGGAGATTTTAAGCATACCACTGAATTTCTTATCAAAAATTGGTCTAAAGCTTTTTTTTAGCATATTTGTCAGTGTTTTACCCATATACTGCCCCCTGGTGGCCAAAACCAGTACTAAAAATCCCCGCCCCTGGAGGCACGTTCTCCCCCGTTGGGCCACACACACACACATATATATATATATATATATATATATATATATATATATATTTAGTTCCATGCTGCAGGTATGTTAGCAGCCTATGTTCATCTATGCGGCCTTTACCAAGTGTGGATGCTGGTGCCCTGCCTAGGGATTCCTCTGCAATAAACCATGTTTGAAAGTTTTTTAAGGCTGTGGTTTTTCTGGGACTTTCTATTCCCTGTTATCTAGCCAAGCATACAGAACCAGCAAATTAAAGAATACCTCCTTTCCTGAATGCATTTTGTCCATACCAACGTTTCTGGCATTAATGATAGGAAATAGAGTGACATCATATAAGTTCTGTAGCCATTAATGCTCTACAAAACCAAACCATTATAGATGTTGTTATCTTTCTTATCTTGGGTATGTGACAGCCAGTGATTTAGATTTACTTGACCCCATAATTGGTTATTTATGTGTAGTCAATGATTGTATAGCTATGTGTGAGGGATTTCAATCACAAAGTGGTCAGGGATTTCAGTAGCATATGTGCCCAAGAAAATCTTGTACATCGTGTATCAAAATGGTCCATCTGATACATATATTCTTAAAAAAGGCTGTGATCTTTATCTGAGTGGAAATTGAATAGAGTGCTTCAAGCACTCTATACTGCATCTACCTAAACCTGGCGAGGCCGTCAAAGGCCCTGGCTAATGAGTTCATCGTGAGGGGTGCAATGCTTAAATTATTAGTGGTTAAGGTTTTATAGGGGACCAATTAACACCTACAGATGGAAGCCTCATCAAGATGACACTTACCAAACCAATACACAAGGCTCCAGTATGAAGGCCTTGGTAGGAGGTGGGCAATGGGTGATAGTGTGTCAAGAATAATTGAAATGAAAGTTTAATGTGTATCACTAATAGTGAGGATTACAACCCACAGTCAGGGGCCTCACCAGGTTGTGGTAGATTCGGTATGCCTATCCGCATCAATGTCTTGTAGTGATGGAGGATGCCTACACTCCCCTCTAGAATCAATTGAAACAAAACTTCTTAGCACATGATACAGGTGAAACTGATCTAAGCCTTAATATTCTCTGCATGATCCCACAAATTTTGGAAAGGAGTGGATGTGTATTTCTTTATTAGGCAAGAAGAACGGGAGACGGGGTTGGTACACCCCTTTTTAGAATTCAAATTTGATCCCCTGGGGTGGAAAATAAACTCTAGAGAACTGAAGAAGAAGGGGACCAGCTACCCTCATGCCCCCATCTAAATCTACTATTGGTATGCTGGGTCAGGGTGTATGAGAATGCATCTTTTTGAATCTACTGGTAAATCTATATATTAGTTAACCCTCTAAGGGCTGCTGCTGCCCTGAGGCAGCTTCTAAAATGTCCCTGAACTGCCAGTGCTGTCTCAGGACTGCATCAATGGGCTGCCCAAGGGCAGTACTACCACATTGCTAATACCCCTAAATCACAAAATTGTCTTATTAGTTTACCAATGTAACAGGCGTTCTACATCAGTGTACATGCATCTGTGTCAGAAAAGTACAAAATTCCATATCTCTTTAAGTGTTTGATCCTCCTTAAATGGCCACAAATGGCCACAATCATTACAATAGTAGTGATATGTTTTACTTTTGACTGCAACAGAGATAATGTCTTTTTGAACATATGACCCAGGGTATTGGCATTGATCCGAAAAGCATAAATCTCTGTGATAAAAGTATTCCATTAAAAGGTGGCGCTGCTCTCAGGCTACTCACTGACTGTCATATAGGCAACAAGTTTTTCAAGGGTATTCAAGAGGCCACCTCAGGACAGCAGCTTTCTGAGAGAAAATCTGGCTTCATCATTGATATCCAAAATTCTATCAAAACTTATATCATTGATAAGAAATAACCACTGAAGACGAAATTAATCACCTCTTAGAAATGTCTTGAAAACCCAGTCCCATACCTACTGAGCTTCAGCTCTGGGCATAATGTTGTCAGGTATGAGATCAGGAAAACATAAAGAATTAATTCCCTTACAAGTTTGTGATAAGTCAATCTATCCAGGATTCACCTAAGTTTGAAATGAGGGAATGAAATGACTGGGGACTTTTATATGGAAACGATGGAAAATTTCTTTTGGTCCTGTGACTTAGGTGTTAAACTGGTAATTTGTATAGCAAATTTGTATATCCTTTGAGAAGCATACTATGACCACATCCTTCAGTAGAATTTGTCTTAAGACAGCAATTTTCTTGCCAAACCAGACAATCCTCAAAGTCTTGAAAGAAAAAATGTATCAAAATGATTTATTAACACAAGAAGTTCAAAGCACCTGCTCATTTTTGAACACTCAGTATTAGCACAGCAGTAGATGTCCTAAAAGACACATTTAAGGAGTTTAATACATGGTCATACAACCTGTTGATTTATGTGTAGTATCATAAGTATTATTCTGAAAGTGATATTTTACCATGGAAGGCTGACTTTCTATACTTTCTATTCTACAGTACTATTTATCAGTTCATAATATACACATACATTGGGTCAAGTAAAAGGAAATGACTAACATCAAATCCCCAAGATAATGGAGATAATGCCATAATGCTGCTGATTGTATATAGCATTGATAGTTGGACAACCTTAGGAAATGAAAGATGGCACCCTATTGTTCATTCAATTACAATGAACAAGATGCATTCAGGAAAGGAAGTGTCCTTTTATTTGCTTGGTCTGTATGCTTGGCCAGATAATAGGGAATAGAGAGAACCAGAAAAAATGCAGTCTTAAAAAACATTCAGACATAGTTCATTGCGGAGGAATCCCGAGGCAGGGCACCAGCATGCACACTTGGTAAAGGCCGCGTAGATGAACATAGGCTGCTAACATACCTGCAGCATGGAACAAGACAACTAAATATATATATATATATATATATATATATATATATATATATATATATATATAAATAAATAATTTGCCCTTCAGAAGTCTAGTATATTCATTGTTATTCTGGAAGGTTCCCATTTAAGTTAGCCTGCTCCTGGATTGCACTCTTCACACACATCCCAATGACAGAGGGAGAATTTCCACCAGAAATAGTGCAGAAATAGACCATTATTGCTGTCAAACTGCACATTGCACCAAACTGTCAGATTGCATTGTATTTCCAATGGGTGCTTTAAAGAATGATGCATGCATCAGGAATTATTTATGATCTTATAGGTTTCCGAGAAGAAATATTGATTTTTTTCACGTTTTTGAGCCAAAATATAAATCATTCTAAATCCAAAATGGCTGCCCTTGAGAGTCTCAGAAATAGTTGCATTAAATTCCTTGATGCCAAAATAGTACTTCTAGCATTTTTATTTGTGTTCCCAAAATGATGATCAATCAAAATGTACGTGACCTACAACGCTAATTGATTATCATCTTTCACCATATGTGTTTGGCATACGTGCATGAAGGCATACAGTGTCCCTGTCACTGTAGGCTTGGCAGTTCTCAGAGCTCATGTTGTACATCTGGAGTGTGTTGCTCCTATGGTAAAAAGAGCTGTCAGTAGGTACCCTCTTTTCAAAAGAAGTAACGCTCTGCTTCACCATTCAACTTGCACTCACCACATTAGTCTGAAAAGTCAACTGTCTTATTTAAAACAGAGAGACCAGCACTATCAGGTACCTACTCATGTCACACACTCTATAGTATATTATGCTGGCTGACTTCTCCCACCTAGGTACCTACTCAAATCCCCCTTTTTAGCACCATACTTAAATGACCACTTGTGAGCAACAAGAGGGACAAGTTATAGGTACATGAAAAGAAAGGACTGGAAAGGAGGGCATTTTTAGCCAGCTCGTCCTTTTACTATAGGACCAACACCCTCCTGAGGCAGTATGTGCGTCATTAGTTCTATCTGATAGTGATTGTATGAGAAGACGGCCCTCACCTATTCCAGAGTCTATCTAAACACTGAGCAGAGCAACGTCCACCAGGAGCAGCTCAAAGCTGCTCATGTGTTATATAGGGCACCCTGCTCCTAGGCATCCAGTACTGTATAATTTAGGTCAGCTGATAAGAAGGCCACACTGACGAGGACCGATAGACCTTTCTTATTGCACCTCCCCCCATCTACCTATTTCCAATCCAAAGCCCCATAACTACCTCCAACCCTGCCAACCACCGCCTACTCTGACAGGCAAATCACACCTCCCCAGGCCACATGTCATCTATCAAGGCACTGGAGGCAAATAAAGCAGTCTAACAGTCGAGTGGCTCTCCCGCAGCCACACAACCTCCTGCTGTCCCCATCTCATCAGGCTGACCGTCCATCCACTCATTACCCCAGTACTTGCCTGTCCACCTACACCTCCTGTACCTTCCCATATATTCCCATTGATTTACTGCAAACTGGTTCACCTTCCTCTTTGACTTCTGTTCTACACCTGTACTCTCACATGCAGAGTGACCTCCTCTCTATCTTATAATATACTTTTTGACTTCTTCCCTGAATTTGTTGACATTCATTTGGCTTCTCTCAGCCCACCAACGTTCCTTGTGGCTTCTCTTCTGATCCCACCAACCTCTCTTGTGGCTTCTCCTCTGATCCCACCAACCTCTCTTGTGGCTTCTCCTCTGATCCCACCAACCTCTTTTGCAGCTTCTCCTCTGATCCCACTTACCTTCTTTGTGGCCTCCCATCTGATCCCACCAACCTTCCTTGTGGCTTCTCTGATCCCACAAACCCTTATTGTGGCTTCTCAGATCTCAGCAGCCTCTCTTGTGGCTTCTCTGATCCTACCAACCTTCACTGTGGCCTCTCCCCTGATCTCAACAAACTTTGTTGTGGCTTCTCCTTTGATCCCAACAACCCCTCTCATGGCTTCTCTGATCCCACCAACCTTCTTTGTGGCTTCTCCTATGATCCTACAAAGCTTTGTTGTGGCTCCTCATCTGATCTCACCAGCCTCTCTCGTGGTTTCTTCTCTGATCCCACTGACCTTTCTTGTGGTTTTTCCTCTGATCCAACCAAGCTTCCTCGTTGCTTCTCCTCTGATGCCACCAACAATTCTTGTGGGCTCTCCTCTTATC
This sequence comes from Acholoe squamosa, assembly GCA_949317995.1. Lineage (NCBI taxonomy): Eukaryota > Metazoa > Annelida > Polychaeta > Phyllodocida > Polynoidae > Acholoe > Acholoe squamosa. The sequence continues at coordinate 17,168,141 of OX439042.1, forward strand.
CCATCAACCTTCCTTGTGAGTTCTCTAGGATCCCCCTTTGTCTTCTGACACACATTCAGCCTCTTTCTAAACTCTTACTCCGTCATCCCCTCCCTCATTCAGTGATTTTCATTCTGACACCGAATGAACTACTGGCTTCCCCTTTGGCTTCTTCTTTCGGGTCTACATTGGTATTACTTTAAATTACTACCTTGACTTTGATCATGGCCTTCTGGATTCCCACTGCAACGCTGCTAAATTCGCTTTTTAGCTTATATGTTTGTGTAACGTATAACGGTTGTGTGCCCAAGACCAGAACCATTTATATATACCTTTTATGCCTCCTTACAGACAGTAACTGACAGACCTTATTCTATCTACAATATTGGTGCCTGCAGATATCCTACTCAAAACAGGACCTATGTAACCATATTGACAAAGCCATAACACTGGTCCATAGATGACTAGGTTGGATCCACCCAGGGGCTATTACAGACAGCTGCTGTGATTGGGTAGATAGCACACACGCAAGTATTATATGAGAGCGGTGCCTTGGTTGGTTGGCTTTATTGTCTCCGCATCAGCACCGTGATTGGCTGATTTAATGGACCAAGGCTGCATGACTAAGCAACAGTGGCTTCAGAGAAATGTGTGCTAATGGTAAAATATTGTTTAAAACAATATAGCAGGAATCTTAGCCGTTAGGGTGTCCAATTATAAAACAGAATATGTCTATGGAAAACCATGGTGATGTGCTGTTGAAATTAGAAGATTCTTTGGCTTTGATTATTCCTGGTACTTTCTATGTAAAAGTGTTTCAGTATTTCCGTTACCCCAGTGCAATGTACAGACCTAATATACTGAGTCCTTCGTTGCAGGCACCTCTTCTGAATTTATCTTGGGTATGCTGAATTATGGAGTCAACAGGTATCGTTTGAGGTATCTGCGCGAGAATCAGCTCTCCCTCTCTCTCTCCCTTTTTCTCTGTGTCTGCCTCTCTCCCTTCTTTCATCTTTATTGGCCTCCGTGGATACTTTTGATAATTGAGTCTACCGATGGTCTCTAACTGCTCTCTACATAGGCCTAACATGCATATAAATAAGTGTATTGAGTACACCGATCCTTCCCTCTGAGCAGCTCTATGGGCAGCTAGCTACAACCACCACGTCTCTCTTTGAGCAGATCAGGTAGTGTAGAACTCATCCTCCAGCTTTGAGTCTGTGGCCCCTTCCCTTCCCCCGTCTGACCCCACATCCCCAGACTGCTAACCTTCATGTGCACAGTCTATTTTCCAGAAGTCAATTCTCTTGCCTTTCTCCATGCAGGGTTAAGGGGTGGACTGGTAGGCCATGGCATGTGTCAGTTCCAGTCCTGTCTAGACATGCTATTAGTTGGCAGGACATAAGTAAGGGTAAGGGTAAGGCCGTAACCACGCACATAACTTTATGTGGGAGCCTGGAGCCATGGCGTCACCTATCCACTGCCAAACCAGCATGGCATAGGTCAAGGTTAGAAAGGTTACCTTGGGCCAAGAAACATATTTTAAAGTCAGAAATTCTGCCAGAGGATGGGGTTAAAGAAATGCAATAAGACTAGTCATTCAGTGATTGGCCTCCCCCTTCTGTTGTTGTATCCTTACACTCAGTTCAGTTAAATCCCGGACTATCAGGTTTATATTTCAGAGAATGCATTACAGAATGTATCCCAAATCACATTTCTCTAGGGTCTAGTACTGCTGCCGGAAGGATACAACTGGACACAGCGCCTATGATTTGAAACTCTCAAAATTAGAGTAGGTGATTATAGGTAATGTGCTACAACTGCCCTTTAAGTTTAATTCGGGCTGTGGAATCATATCTCAGCCTTGGCAGGCGGACCTACGACATACGCGTAGCATTATATCCAGAAATGGATGACGATATAAAAATTGGGCACACTTAGCACAGAGGCAATGTTCCTAACAGGGGACTGGCTAAATTCACTCAGCAGAAGCCAACACGTCCCAGGCTGTTATTTCTTAACATACTACGACTGAGCTCTTCAAGTTGTACCAATAACTCCATAAGAACAGCACAGGAATTTGTAGTCGTAGGGCTGAGTGTTACTCTAGTGGATTAAGAAATGGCCTCCAGGGCAACACCCTCTCACCAACCAGCAGCAGGCATGGCGCATGGGGACCTTTCTGTACTGCTTGGTGCCAGCTGATGGATGGCTGGGCAGTAGTTAGTGGTCGGGGGTCCAGGGGGAGCCACTCCCAACAGGTTAATTGCGTGAACCCTTTCGAGGAGAAACGGTATGATCGGAAGTGTGTTCCTGGTACCGGCGAAAGTTGAAAGTTTACCTGCTCATATTTAACAAGCGAAATTGGCGCCACGTTAGCGCTTCTCCCCGAAAGACGTAACCGGTTAATTGGGTTATCCGCTTGCAGGGGGCAGTGTGGTCAGTGAAGGGCTCATTGCAGCTCGCTCCCACACGACCCTGGACCTGTGGTAGAGCACTGTATGTGGGGAGTACATGACACTGAGGTCATAAGTCTGCGTGGGTGTAATGATGAGGGGGGGGGGAGCTAGGGGTTCAGGAGCGTGTTGCTCCTATGGTAAAAAGAGCTGTCAGTAGGTACCCTCTTTTCAAAAGAAGTCACGCTCTCTTTCACCATTCAACTTGCACTCACCACATTAGTCTGAAAAGTCACCTGCCTTGTTGAAAACAGAGAGAGAGCTGCACTATCAGGTACCTACTCGTGTCACACATTCTATAGTATATTATACTGACTGACTTATCCCAACTAGGTACCTACTCAAATCCCCCTTTTTTAGCACCATACTTGATTGACCACTTGTGAGCAACAAAAGGGACAAGTTATAGCTACATGAAAAGAAAGGACTGGAAATGAGGGCATTTTTAGCCAGCTCTTTCTTTTAGTATAGGAGCAACACCCTCCTGGCAGGGCAAATGGAAGAAAGGGGAGCTGTAGAGGACAATGGCCTTATGAGGAGGTAGTGGGAGAAGATAGCTTGGGGAGATCACTGGAGTCGGGGATGGAGGTTTAAAGTCTTGTCTATGGACACAATACGGCAGTTGTTAATGGTGGAGGGTATTTGAGAGGATGATTTGTGTATTGGAGGGGGTAGGATTCTGGAATATAAAGGGTGGAGCGATGGGAGGAAGACCTGGAGAGTGGCAGGCAAGGTTAGGATAGGGGTTAGGATGGGTCTAACGGGTGGATGATGGTCTGATGGTAAAAGCCGCTCGGGGTAACAGCCCCCATGGGTTAAGTGCTGTTTAATTCTTAATTCCCAAACTCCATCAATAAACCTTCTCTTGGTACTGCACAGGGGTGGAGGAAATGCCCCAGAGTCAAGGTATTAACATACCCGGTAGGTTCTCAAAGTCTACTTTGCCATCATGATGCTCAAAGTATTCAGCGTCGGTGAGTAACACATCAATCTGGAATCATGTATCACGATGACGCATGGATTTTTATATCAATTTGGTTTATGGCTTTTGAATGCAGCCTTGCCTCCCTTATCTGGAGGTTAATTCAAAAGGTCCTGGGATCGCTACCTCAGCAATCTTAGGAATTATTTTGCCTTATCCAAATAAGTGATCTTAAGATTAGACTGTCTTGCCTTTTCACAGCCAGCACTAAGGTTGCAGTAATCTTAGTCTCAGCCCTCCTACACCATTCCAAGTAGAACACACTGTGCACAGGGGCAAGAGGCCCATACTGAAAGAATAGCAGTGGAAACACTCCTTCTCACAAGGGTGATTACACAAGCACCCCCCCCCCCTATATGAGCCACTTATAGAGTATAGGGTGCAGTTGACCTTGTACAGTATTCAAGTGCACTTCATGCCTGAGTAGCCTGAAGAGCCCTCAAGGACCCTCAGCAAACATCCTCCCTCCCGTCTATATGTATACAGCAGGGGCATTCACTCTTGGGAACAGGAGTGTTCCCTGTGAGTGCTCTTGTACTCAGGTGAAACCACTATGCAATTATTTCATTAAGATTGCAGTGATCTTAGTGCTGGAAAAGGAAGAGTGAAGTGATTTCAGGACTTGCTGTGCCTGACTGGCCTGCAACCACTGCATTAGATAGGGTAGACTGGCTAGGTCTTATGATATTTGCCTACGCTAAGATCGCAGGGGTAGAAGACCCAGGACCTTTTGAATTAACCTCCAGACCTAAGTGTTCAAATTGTTAGTTCATTGACTAAAAGAAGCACAGAATGAAAGAATATATCAAATCCAAATCCATTGAGAAATGGTTTCTCCTTGGGTATGAACTTGCTTTTATGAAGTCAATATTCCAGGAATATAATAGACAAATGAACCACCCCACATACACGCCGATAAACTTCTTAACGTCTTTGCCTCCCTTCCCGTCTGAGCCTCAAAGGTGCCCATGTATAATAAAGGACAACCTCCGATCGATATCTCTATTCAGGTCGGCCACTGTGCAGTTGTTTCTAAGTAAATGAGTGGTCATTTGGGTGCTTCTACCTGGTGTGGTTGGCCTCTGGAAGTTATACCTATGTCCCCCAACGGCTGTTACTATTCTGGTAGAAAATAGGGTAGAAAATAGTGGTCATTCGGAGGCCTACTTCCGTTTGCTGATGGTGCCATCTGGCGTCACAGGTCTCACCAGAGCATTTTGGCGATGGCCTCCAGTGCACAGAATAGCATGACCGAACTATGGTGCAAACATTGCCAAGTACCTCTTAATATTAATGGAAACTGAGTCGATGTGGCCGGATGTGTAAGGTAGACCTTATCTTTTATGTATTTGAGGACCATTTAGTGACGAGAAAATGGATTACGTCCAAGAACACATTAAAGTTTGATGGTGTTGCTGTTTTTGCAACCACCTGTAGCTTTGTAGGAATACGAAATATGAAGATCCATTTTAAAGGCTAAGCCTTTAAGTTTGTTATTCATCCTGCATCTATTCTAAGTCAGCCTTATGCCAACATTATGTCTTGAAATACATGTACCACAGACATCTGAAGCAAGTTCGTATCACCCACCCCAACAGTAATCCAGGCCAGACCCTGGCTAGGCCCTCACATCTAGAGGCAATGTGGCATTTCCATGTTGAATTTAGTGTAATAGATACAGAAAGAAATGGTTCAAGAATTGAACTATAGTTCTACAAGTTAATAACATGTAGTATTCCTCACCAGAGCCTCTGTGGCCACTACTCATTGGTTACACTGTCAACCCGCCCTTGTAGATAAACAGTGCAACGCTTTTTATTGTGACCTACAGTAATACCTTCTACAGGCATGAAGGCCTATACTGGATGTATATTTAGCTGTGGCTGTAGGTGGTTGCCCTGTCTAATTACAGGGCTATTTGTAGCCGCTTTACAATGCGGGCTGAGAGTGTAGGGTACAATCAAATAGTGAGGGCAGCTACTACAATTGCCCAGTGTACCTCTATTAATACCAGCAGATGGAAGCACTGTCATTGGTGCCATATGGCAACGAGGCAGGTTCTATCCTCCATTACAGGAGAGGGATGAGGGGATGCCCACCAGTTATATCCACTGTTTAGCCCCATCCACACCAGAGGGTGTGGAATGGCCTGGTGTCGTAACAGGTATTGAACGCGTCACATGACACCAATCTCTTTTTATTTTCCTTACTTCCGGTGGGATTATTGATCGGGACGCTGCCGCTAGGTGGCGCCACAGGTCGATGTGATGCTGGGATGGGCCGGTAGAGGGCAGACTGAGCCGGTTTCCCACTGGGCCCCTGGGCCAGTGGTCAGTTTTTGACAAGTAGATTCCATCACTGCCCAATCCCTAGTAATTTAGCTTTGGTTGTTGCCTTTAGTAGGCAGATTGTCGGAGACACACACAGAGGAGGGTTTTATCTCTGCCCAGCTGTTTCCTGCTACTTGCTGGGGTTATCTATATGTATGGTTTGGGACGTTGTATCTGGTAGAGGATAAAAACAGTGGTCGAAAACCATAGAAAGTTGGCAGATGGGGCCTCCCGTGGAGTGTTGGGGACGGAGATTAAACCCTGGAGTATCTATGAGATATTTTTTGTGGCTAATGTATAGGTGTTGGGGTAACTACCCACGAAATATTTTCAGTTAAATATGAAATCCGTTGCTGTGGCAACACCCTGAACATCTATACTCTGGAAGACCCTGGAAAGGTGTCTTGCCGAATGACATTAGGGGGGTATTTTCCCTTAAGCCATGCAAAATTAAAATGTATTTGGTCAACTTTTATGTTAACTTTTGTTGACTACTGGGTCTAAGGGTAGGATTCAGAGAGCTGCAGCTAAAGGACTTGGACTTTTGTCCTACACTTGAATCCTTTTTCTTCAGACCTGAGATGGCATTTTCACTGAATTCCTTGAAATTCCTGGTTCAGGAAATTTCAAAACCTGCTGGTATACATAAAAGTGACACAGTCTTAGGTAGTTACTTTTAATCATGTGGAAGACAATGCCCACCATGTGTACTTTCAGGTGGTATATAGGTTTAATGGGCCAAAAATATGTGAACACCTCACAATCGAGGTCCTCAACATGGCATGTAACTCGAATGTCATAAAAGTTTATCACAAGAACGTTCATTCTAGGATAGGAAGATCACATCTGACATAAATACTGATACAATTTACACCAATGACTGAAAGTGTAGAGTGATGTGAGTCTCTATATTGCACTCAAAGAATCCTGAATAGTGTTCAATATGAGGACTCAGAACTACCGGAATGATTGTGACGACACACTAATATAGATTTTGGCATTGTCCCCTTGGGTGATGAATGTGAGATGTCTTTTTAAAGAATTGCCTATACCAGATAAGGCACTATTTGATTTACAACAACAAATGGACGTTCAGCGTGATCACTTGTTGAATAGGCACAATTGCACCATTTCCTTTATCGTGACAACAGGGAAGACACCTTAGCATAATCAACCTGGAAAAAATATGTGCATTATGCCGGTCACTTAGTCCTGTCTAATTGTTCCAGATAATGTGTTTATTATAGCGCTGTTCCCTTGATTAAATGCTATTGCAATATCTAAGTGCTGATTCTGTCATACTAATGATCTCCTCACATTGCTCTTTGCAGGCGAGATGGGGCACACGGCGTCATTGGAGGCTGTCGACGATCCTGACGGCCTCGGGGATGGCGAACACCGCCCTGCGCCGACTAGAACCACGCGGACACACCTGATCTGCCTGTCCCGTGCCCACAACAGGTTCGCCCTCAACCTCTACCAAGAGTTCGCCAAGGATGGCAAACGCCCCGGCAACCTCATGTACTCTCCACTCAGCATTGCACTGGGGCTGGGCATGGTGTACCTGGGGGCCAATAGCAGCTCCCAGGAGGAGCTCTACAAGGCTCTGTTCCTTAGTGAAGTCCAGGATTACCACCTACTGCCCGCCTTCGCTGCCATGCATTGGGACATGCTGCGGTCTTCCATGCCCAAGGGCTGTATTCTAGAGGTTGCCATCCGCCTCTTCGCCCAAACTGGACACCGCATGAAGAGGCTCTATGATGACATCTGCACCAGTTATGAAGTCTGCCGTTTGCGACACGCTAACTTTGCAACAAGGCCAGATTTGGCGCGAAATGAGATCAACAAGTGGGTGGAAGACCGTACGCAAGGCCGCTGTAAAGATGCATTACCGCTTGGTGTCATTGACCGCGATACACGCCTCTTCCAGATCTGCGCAATCTACCTCAAGGTGCAGTGGTTTCACCCGTTTGATGTCAAGAAAACACGCAAAGCCCAGTTCAACCTCCAGATGAAAGAGACTCTGGAGGTCAACATGATGAACCAGCTCAACACGTTCCGCTTCGGCACGCTTAGCAAGCTTGGCTGTGATGTGTTGGAATTGCCCTGCACAAATGGCCACCTCCGCATGTATATCTTCTTGCCGCATAAGCAGGACGGCATCAATAAGGTTGAGAATAAGCTCACTCGGGCCATCATCGAGTCCGTGGAGGATGTCATCCATGAGGAACTCGTTGATGTGCATATCCCGAAGTTCCGCTATGAGCTGGGATTCAGCATGAATGAAGTTCTGGGTAAGCTTGGTCTCAAGGACATCTTCACTGTAGGGAGAGCAGACTTATCAGGCATTGATGGCACCAGGGAACTCTTCCTATCTAAGGTGTTCCATCATGTGTTAATTGTGGTTGATGAGGCTGGGAATGGTGGAGGCAGTAGTGCTCACAATACATCTGTTCACGATGTGGGTGATTCGGACATCAAGGGACAAAAGACCTTTAAAGCTGACCATCCGTTCTTTTTCTATCTCCGGGATGACCGAACAGGGGCCATTCTGTTTATGGGACGTGTGGTGAGGCCTATGTTTGTGTCATGAGCTTTGGCCACCTTTAACCCCCTTCCCCCTCCCACCACCACCCAACCTCACTCCCAACACACCCACAACCACCCCAGCCTCCCACATATCCTTAACACCTTCCTACCAATAATGCACGACAGGAGAAGGTAACTACTGCAAGGTACTCTCCATCATCTTGGTGACCATGACAAAAGCCATCTAGGATACATAATAGAACCAACAGATAGCAACGCTAGACGTCCCCTTATCAACAACTGAAGAGTAGACCATAACACTCACTGTCATGTCAGTCTGCCTTTTGGTCTATCTTCCTATCTGTCACTGTGTGTCCCTGTTTGTTAGTCTCTGTCTGTTCATCCATATCTAAGGTCTATACTAGACCAAACTAACAACAACGACAAAAGCAACAAAACCCCTGATCACCTGAGCCACTCAACACACAATAGGACCTCTCAGTATGAACTGTAGTCAGCTGCTCATATCAATCTGTGGCAATTTCCCTTTTCTGCTAGAACCCAGAGCAGCTCAGAGTGCATTAATAACGTGACCTCAACCCACTGCTGTTCCTGAGAACTGACAGTTGCCCAGCCCCAAGCTATGCGTGTACATGTACCAAATGCATTGACCACCACACAGGAACGGTATATACCATGGCCTTCAGAGAGTTTTCCATTGTTTTCCATACTATAGAGGATCCTTTCTTTACTTACCTGTCACTCAATACTTGCTCTATTCATATCTAGAAACTCTCCCCCTCCTCTTCATGACATCACTCAATGGACCGATTTCCGCCCTTACATTAACTCTGGATTACAATACAACAATGATGGTTCAGGTTTTCAAGGGAAATTCAGAGATTTCAGGATTTCCTTTTATTGCTGTCCCTCCTTCTTCAGCAAAACTCATATTCTTGTTCTAATTTTATTCTATTTGTTTTTGTTTGATTGGAAAACAAAGGAATATTCCATTTTATATGCCCATGTTTTCAGGATCGTCAAAAGGGATCTGTATAAAATGGTTACAGGCCCACTCTTTGGATCATGAGCTCAATTTGGAATTTTATAAAGGCTAGTGTTATCCAATATAATACATATAATACACAGCGAGGGTGCCTAACTTTGTCAAGAGCTCCATGCTTTTATGGACACATATATTTAGAATAGGTTGGTTGAATGTGATTTTGATTTTAGTGTGCAGTGTTCAGATATCGCCGAATTGAGTATGCTATAGCATCAATGTATAACTTTATCTATCGTGATATTTATTGCTTAAGTGATAAGGCTTTTCTAGGGCACACAGGTATTCGTGGAGTGACAGAAATGACAAATTTTATTTCAATATTGAGATGGAACTTCCATTGGCAAAGGCACGTTGTGAAAGGTTTATTTGAAGAATCCTGTACCCAGGCTAAAATCACGATGTTAATGTTGTGGTTGTTAATGATAAACATTATGTTTATGATTGCTTTTGTAACTGCAATTGCTGTTAGCTTCTGCTGCTTTGGCATTTGGAGCATTTTAACAGTGTTTAATGGCATTATATTTGTAACAGTCAAAATGATTGCTAATGATCGAGAAGAAATACTCCATTTCATGTACTATCATAGCCTTTAATGGCAGGCAAATAGCCTTCCCAAAGATTGATACCAGGGTTCCAAGATTCAACATAATTCCAAAATGACAATTGAGAACATAACATATCGTCACATACCAATTAACACAAATATCACCAAACGTATATTTCCACACACAAAGGCAAATGTTAATCAGATGCCGTGTGCTTTAACAATAATATTCCAAAGTTAATGTGGAGAAATCGAAGTGAAGATACGCCTATATAGAGCATGGTTTCCACAGTACGACTCGTATATAAAGATGACGTATGCAATTGTTTAACTGATATTAAAACGGTATATTTACATGATAATTAAAAGCTGAAGTGCCACCCCGTGGGATTTAAAAGATTGATGAACCCCTTATCGGATTGGTCTCTCCATTGTGCCTAGAGCGTTTTGCATTAAACAATTTAAATATTTTTGTGCTCAAAAGAAAACCACGTTGAAAAAGGTCCACACGTTTTCGCGCGCCGCTGCCATTATATTTGGTAATAGTGGTGATAGTGACGTTTTGTTGAGTAGCTAGTAGGTGTAGGTTTTTTCTTGTTGAACCATGAGTTCTTTGCTTTATTACATTTATTTGTTTTACACTTGGCGCCACGTATCGTATTGAAGATATATCTACTTTTTAATGAAGGAAGGTTTTAGCAGAAGAAATAGGAAGCAGCATCTGACCTGAACCTGGGCACAGGCCATTGGATCTTCATTGACAAAGGATTGATCAACGTTAAGTTACTCTTGTCAAAGATGATTCAAAGTTTTGTGCCCATTTGGGTACTGGTGCTAGGTAACATCCTTTTCCATCTAAATGATTTTACAAACCCCAAAAGACGCAAACTCGTCAACGGAAGAGGTCAAAGAAATAGGAAGATAAAATATGTACTCTTTGGCTGTTGGAAAGTGTATTTATAAATTCCTAATTTTCCATTAAGAAAAGAGAATCATATTCTGGATGAGAACACTTGATGAATCAGCTGGAAGAAAACAATAATTATTACTATACCCTTGGCCTAATGGCCATGTCCCCTGTGCTCTGTAGTTGTCACTAATATCATGAGTAGAGCGTAGTAGTTAGGCCATATGTAGTGTAAACATTGCTTTTTATTTAAAAAAAAATTGGTGTCACTTAAAAAACAACCCTGTAATATTATGTAGCATACACGTTGTAAATTGTAAACTCGTTGGCTGTGACAAGTGCTTTTTGAATCCCCTTTATGGGATGAAAGTAATGAGAGGGTGTGTCATTAAATGAGAAATTGTAAATAGAAAATGCATATTGCTATTTAAATAGCCATTACATATAGATAATAATACACTAATAGGCCTGGATAATGGATAGGTTATACTGCTCCTTTGGCTATGCCTCCTTCATATTGATTCAAAGTAATAGATTATACAGACTTTGGGCGCTCAATATCCAAATGTAGAAAATGTCTATCTATTCTGACGGGACTTCAGGCTCATTTTCAATCAATTTCAACAAGAAAATCGCATGAATTTGGAACTCAGCACGGTAACATTCATACACAAATCATAACGTCACAAACAACACATACATTTACCTTATAATATCTGTTCATTATTAACCGATTCTGAGGAACAATTATTGAAAGGATGTCCACATAATGTTCAGATATATATATATATATATATATATATATATATATATATATATATATATATAAGTTTTCATAAGTGTATGTTCATATCAATTTTCACTTGCCTAATGGACCGTCGTTTTGACATGTCAGTGCAGGCAATGGCGTCAAAATGTGACGTCATAGTGGAGCGGGAATTGGATTGGTTAAAATCAGATCTGTGTTCAGACTGTATGCGCACAACCAAATGAAGAGACCAATAGGAGGCTTGCAGGTGACGTCATAAGTCACATGACCCTGGTTTTAATATTCCGAACGGCCATCTAGTGTTGCTAAAATAATCTGCCCTATTGCCATTAGAAAGGGCCATACTGTCTATAAGGTTCCTCCTCTCTTGCTTAAACCTCTCAACTTAGGTTTTAACTATGTAAACATGCGCATGCCCGAATGACGTCACCATAAAGCCCCCAGACCTAGAACTGGTATTCAGTTACACTTGAGCAGATTCAAAAACCAAAACCCTAGCTGGTCACTTGCGGGTATGAATATTCAATTACTGTTGTCATTAATGTAGACTGTTGTACATTTTGCTGGCACAAAATGTTTTAGATGATAAATGTATACTTAGAGGATACATTAATCCTTACTTGGAGATTGGTATAATAGCTATTTATCATTATTATCATTATGATAATCACAGTTTGTTGTAAACATATTATTATGTTATATTGGAAAGATAAAGCTTGGTCTTCCTACGAACGGTGGCAGTGAGGTATAGAAAAGGGTATGATCCCATTTAACCTCATTTAAGATGGTAGACAATTGGTGACATAGTACCGCTATGATAATTGGAGGGGGTATCTATGATATCTGTAAAATTAAAACGTGATACATGTATCGAGATACCGGATTGTGGAGCATCCCATTAGCTTAGCATTTATTGCTCAATGGTTCTAATGTGGAGCACATGTTAGCAAAATAGACTAGTTTTTATTGTACAATAGTCAACTTCCTTCTAATGGCCATCCCTCTATTGAAGCCACCCCCGAATGCAGCCAATTTTTAATGGCCCAAACATACTAGAATGTACAGATATTGGCCTCTTCTAATGCAGCCACCCCACCACATGCGGTCACCCTTTCATAGATCCAAGAGTGGCTATATTAGAGGGAGTTGATTTATTCTAGATATTAATGCCCAAGACAGTTGGCCAATTTTGGTATGATCAGGGAGTTTATACTATGTGTACTACATTATCATAATTTTGGTTAATTGATAGAAAAGCTATGGATTTTCAAACCAGATCAGTCTGAATGAAACCAACACTATACAGTCCAGTGTTACATTGAACAAACTTTATTGAACCAAGAAAACAACAATCTCCAAAATGGGGCACTCTTTCATGCTTTTAATTCTATTTTATCAAAAACCGATTAGGAAAACAGAAATATGTTGACAAAAAGAAATCATCTTTGCAGAGTTGTGTTATAATCATATTGTTTAAATGTGCTGCAACATATGACCTACAATGTATGTATTATATATCATAAAGAAGCCGTGGGTTCTTTTGGCCCTAGTTTACTGCAGATTTTTGCTGTTACAGCTAAGTTTATCCTTTTTGTAAAGACACATGAATGTCGATATGTCAAAGTCTGTCCTTCTCCAGCTCAACTCTATACTCACTATTACTACATCCAGGTTCTATATGGACTATTTGTGCACATATATAGTGTGCACATATTAAGGCTATGTGTTCTATGTTACTTCATCCATCCTATATTACTGTTATTAAGGTATTTAAAACCCTTTAAGGGCCACATAATGCCTTCAGGTTAATGTTCCATAGGGTCGGCTTACTGTATAAATGCTGCCGTGGCGAGTAACTCACCAGTGCTGCAATCAATGTATCATACCGACCAATGGACACAATTTATCAATGCACTATGTGGCCTTTCAAGGGTTAATTAGGTTATTAAGTACAACTGGACCTACACAGGGCCCGGGTTGCCGTGTTTGTAGCTTTTTGCGGTCTGTGATAGGTGTGGGTGGCATGGAGTTTGGCCAGGGGTGAAGTAATAGGAAACTGGTGACAAGGGAGACCATATTCCTATTATTGTCAGCATTGGTGTATTTTGTGTAATATAATTATTTCCTGATCACGAAGAGAAATACGTTGAAATTGTGTTCGCTTTATATCGAACGTAGCCTTTACTATGCTATTGGAAAATGCAAGTTGTCATATAAATCATTTGCCGCAATGAGTAAACATTATAGGCAGATAATTTCGGTATTTGAAAGCAAATTTTGTCAAAAGGCTTTATATATGACTGCATTTCAAGGCTTCTGTATTGTTAATGTGAGTCCAGAAGAATGATGTCCTGAATTTAACCGATCTGATAAGATTGAAGTGGGCATCCTAAGGCAAATTCATCACTGGCATTATCAATCCATATAGAAATGATGATTAACTAGCCACATGTGTATATTAGTGCAATATATAAGGCCATAGCCAATGCTGAGTTGGAAGGGAGTGATTCCGTGTTGATACATATACATGTATTTAGTTATTGTAGATAAAAAGGGAAAAGACAATGCCATGATATTTGAAGCCGTCTTCGACTGCATTTAATTGGTCCTGATTTGTGGAAGCCTAAGAGAAGAGGCCCCTCATTTAGGCTCAACTTTGCTCAATTTTGTTATCTCGTAATGAAAGGGAAGAAAGCATTATTACTATATTCCTGTACATAATATACATACATAGAATGGGTATATTCTATAGATATGGGTTACTATGTTCTTACGTACAACTTGATTGTTTATAACGAATGATCTCCCTCATCCCAAACAAAAAGATGAGGAATGTCCATTGTTAACATTCATTCCCTCGTTTCTGTCCAGTATATTTTCAAGCATCTATTTTTTGCACCGGTGACTAACTAACTAACGAAAAATGAAGTGGGTCAACGCAACGCAACTCAACTCAATCAAACACAGAGAATAACCAACCAACCAAACCAACTGCCTTTCTGAGTCTACAGTGTCTTTATCAATGCCATTGTTACTTTATTGACGAGTAGGCGGTCTCGGTGACAGGTGATCTTGGTGTTGTTAGCAACTCCAGTCTTGTGTCCCTCTTATATGTATAATGTACAGAGGTCGGTGTACGGTAACCTCTAGACCTACTCCTTCTACACACAAATGCTCATTTCTCATTCTTCATCGCGTAATCTAGTGTCATTTGGGTTCAGAAGGAAATAAAGAACTATGATTACAACCCCTGGCCTTTCTAGTTATCTTTCCTTTTCCTTATCTGTAATAAAACACTAGTAGAGATCATGTATGCCCTTAGTACCGAACTTTTATTTTCATTCAATATTTCTTTTGAATTTCATTGGGTCATAAACACGATATTGGTGAAGTTAAAGTAGGTGTAGATGTAAAATCATTGCTGCAAGGAGGGTATTTCACATCTGTTCTTCAGTAATGGCAATGTGGTTAGAATTAGTATATATTCATGTCCTAACACATAGCGTGGATACATGGTGTATGGCCCTAACCATGTCATGTCAATATCTTGTTTAATTACCTTATAACAAGGGTAATTATGTAATATAATATCGAATGTACTTAGGTTATTATACTAAATGATAATGATGTTATATCGAATGGCAGCGACATATACACGCGAGCCTATGTTTACATGATGTATCTACCTTTAGACCAAATAAAGTTTAAAATCTGTTCTAAAAAAAAAACCATGCTAAAGCCAGTGTAAGTAGCATCCTGTTCTGAAGTGTAGACTACACTAGCGCCCCCTTCTACGCTGAAACTACACATGGTACATGCTGCCACCTGGTGTGGCATAGTAATTTCATTTTCATTCCAATGCGTCGGAAAGGTTTGTGACTGACTGTAACCTAGGAAGATCAAATATGATAAAAGGGCATTGCCACCTTGCCTAGCAGTTATAGACTATAACGTGAAAGCTGTCTTCCTTTCGTCGTGAAGGATAAACGTCTTTTCATTGTAACAAGGTCATATACCAGAGTGAGAGACTGCGTGGTAGTTTTGATACTAGCTACAAGGGGGCGATACCAGCAGCAGCTTGTGCCATGGTTGCAATACATGCAGCCACTGTGCTGGAACCCCAAACTGAAGCCACCATCTCCATACACGAGGCACTGCAATCTTATACACATGACCTTCATTGTAATTACATAATAGGCAGAACTAGGACGGCAAAACCTGTGAACATGTAGATGAAATCCATTAAAACATATTTTATCAATTTCAGCACTTTTGAAATATAATGCAGATTCTTCGCTATATAGGATATATGTTAGGTCGGCCATGCATAGAATTCATTGCCATGAGTAGATCCATTTTTAAAACATTCACAACTGCCATAAAATATTCAATTCAAAATAACCTTGATCCATATTTCGCTAGTAATCAGCTTTCAAGCTACCTTTGAGTCTACAAGAATAAATGGCACATCGGAACTTGGTATCGCCTCTTGCTTCTTGGGTCTTGCGCTCCATACAAATTTATGAGAGTTGACAAGACCTGTGTGCCAAATATTCAAAGGGGTTACATTGTAATTTACACAAGACACTATGGGAGTTTTCTTTGCCTGGGAAAACATTTCTTGCCAACCCAAACCCTGATTGCAGCAGGGGGTCAGGTCGGTTCCCTGTGTAGAAACGCCTTGGAGTTGCCATTTTAAGTACAACTTTGAGGGACGTGAGGCAGGGTAATCAGGATAGTAGCCAGGTGCCACGTTAAAGGAAAGACAAAAAACAACAGCAAACCAACAATGACACATATTACGAAAATGGGCGACGCACACTGAAAATCAGCTAAACTACCGATTTATTTCTACTTGCAGCTCATGTTCAGTATATACAATCTGTAATGATGGAAGAACACAAAGGGCGTTATTCCACAGCACTATTGTAACAAGTATAGTTATACTACTTACAATAACGACTTTTTTTTCTAAACTACTTATAACCAATGAAGCAACGTTTATGGCACTGGTTATGTCACTGTGCTATGGTACTTATGGCGAAATAGAAAGATTTCCTATACTTCTATACGATAGTGAACGAGGAACATTTCCTATACTACTTATGGTGAAGGAGGAACGTTTCCAGTACTACTTATGGTGAAGGAGGAACATTTCCTATACTACTTATGGTGAAGGAGGAACGTTTCCTATACTACTTATGGTGAAGGAGGAACGTTTCCTATACTACTTATGGTGAAGGAGGAACATTTCCTATACTACTTATGGTGAACATGGAACATTTCCAGTACTACTTATGGTGAATGAGGAACATTTCCTATACTACTTATGGTGAACATGGAACATTTCCAGTACTACTTATGGTGAATGAGGAACATTTCCTATACTACTTATGGTGAATGAGAAACATTTCCAGTACTACTTATGGTGAACATGGAACATTTCCTATAGTACTTATGGTGAATGAGGAACATTTCCTATACCACTTATGGTGTACTAGCAACATTTCCTATACTACTTATAATAAGAGAGCAACATTTCCTATACTACTTATAATAAGAGAGCAACATTTCCTATACTACTTATAATAAGAGAGCAACATTTCCTATGCAACCATATTACCTGGAGTGTGTTGCTCCTATGATAAAAAGAGCTGTCAGTAGCTCCCACACGACCCTGGACCTGTGGTAGAGCACTGTATGTGGGGAGTACATGACACTGAGGTCATAAGTCTGCGTGGGTGTAATGATGATGGGGGGGTTGGGGTTCAGGAGCGTGTTGCTCCTATGGTAAAAAGAGCTGTCAGTAGGTACCCTCTTTTCAAAAGAAGTCACGCTCTGTTTCACCATTCAACTTGCACTCACCACATTAGTCTGAAAAGTCACCTGCCTTGTTGAAAACAGAGAACTGCACTATCAGGTACCTACTTGTGTCACACATTCTATAGTATATTATACTGACTGACTTCTCCCAACTAGCTACCTACTCAAATCCCCCTTTTTTAGCACCATACTTGATTGACCACTTGTGAGCAACAAAAGGGACACGTTATAGCTACATGAAAAGAAAGAACTGGAAACGAGGGCATTTTTAGCCAGCTCCTCCTTTTACTATAGGAGCAACGCCTCCAGAGGCTTAATTTTGAACACTTTAGTACTAATCTAATGTAATTCATCCCCACCTACAAGATGGACCCCAACATTTGCTCTTTTCACATGAAAATAGCGTAATATTCTATTTACACCCTGAGGGCATTATTAGGTACACTACCTCTGAAAGGGAAAACATAGACAATACATAGGTCCTACACTGGATTGACACCAACGTTAGGATACGGGTAGTATTCCTTGAGATTTCCAGCCAGTAATCGTCGAAGCCATTATACGGCTGAGACAATTGTGCAGCTGGGAATCATTGAGAGGAATGCGACCTGTATCCTAACGATTGGTGTCAATCCAGTACTTATTATCATAAGTTGCTGGTCCCCACCCCATTAAAATAAGCTTGACTGCTTGCCGGAAACAGATAACCCAAAAGAGGCTAGATAGAAGTACATACTTTTTTTCAAAATAACTCGATTTTTATCCAAAATTTCAAAAACTTTTATGTTTCCAAGATCCTAAATTACATAAAATTCTGTCCTCTACAGCCCAATTCGATAATTTCAATAACAAATTTGAAAAACAACCCATGAAAAGGGAAACATACTCTCGCCAGAGTGCTTGACAACTGAATCATGGAAAATGCTGCAATTTCCGCCATTAGTACCCTCTTTAATGATGCATTAAGTACAAGACTATGATATACCTATGACAGAAAAAAACACTGCAGAACATAAACCTTATACACTAAGTAACAACTGATTAAAAAATCACTTCAACAAACCTAGTTTTGATAAAGAGATGTCTGTCTTAACTTTTTAATCGGCAGTTCCGAGAAATGGTAACGTTGCTATGATGCTACTCCTGAGCTGGCGACCTGGTGCAACTATGCACGCAGGAGGGCCAGGGCTTGCCAGTCTATCAGTACCGCTCATTTCCCTTACATGGTGCCCCTGTAGATTGACAGGAATCCAATGCATGGGGCGTGGGTCTCCTGGGCCGCCTGCATGACGGGGGTGGGGGGTGTTTTAAAACATGGTCCATGGTCCCTTGTTGGCTATCCCCACCCCTAGTGGCGAAGCCACTAGTTGAAGAGATAAAAACACACATTTCAGCATGCAATGAATGCAAAATAGCTCAGAGTCATCGCTATTTTCTTTCTCTTTGACAATAGTCGCGTATAGGCCCTACTCTCACATCAGAATCTGTTACGTAACTGACGCCACAAGTTACATAAGTAACTACCTCTGCTGGGAGAGTGAGAAGAACGTTCATATTGACGGACCCAGCAATACGATGTCAGATATTGGCGCCAGCAGCAGTAGCATCTGCCTTTGTTGTTACGTAACTTTTGACGTTTTATGTATCGCTGTCTTACCATATAATTATAAATCTTAAAATATTGGAAAAACATCTACTGCATTTCTTTTGATGAATGAAGAAATGTTTAATAGGTCATAATACCTTTGCACAGAAAACATGCCGACGCCTAAAACTCGTCATTATAGAGGAGTTTAGGGTAGTCAAGGTCAATTGACCACCTACACTCGTCATACTGACGATAGAAACTCGTCATACTGACGACTTAGGTGGTCAGGATGACGACCTAAAGTCGTCACTTTGACTACCTAAAGCTGTAGTTTTAGGTATCGTCAACCTGAGGACTTAAAGTCGTCTGCACTGACTAGTTTCGTGCCTCTCAGTTTTTCAGTGTGTATTAATAGATAACAAAATTTAGTACATTACTTTGAATGGTAGAATGATATTTTGACACACCTCTTAAAATGTGAGGATAGTAGTCATATTCAATCCCAAATAACATTTTTTGTGTGATCAATATTTTTGTCCCCTTTTTTGAAAACAAATTAGGGACCTTGGCTGAGGGTGTTTAATTTCAAGTCATTGATACAATATCACAACCACCAACATTCATTTTGCCCATAGACGCTTTGCGCACTTTGGTTGGCACTGACTGCTCTTGCAACTCTTATTTATGAAACCAAATGAAAGCCAATTTCCAGGGAAATGTTAATGAAGATTTGAGACAGGGACAATGATGGCTCTGATATCATTTAAGATTGGGGGGTGCAACCCTCCTTTTTCTTAAACGGGATCGCTGGGTCTGGCAAAATTCATGGAAAAGAGGTTATCAATAAGAATTGTCATGCTTATCCCCATTCTGTCAGCTGCTATCAGTGCATGACACGAGAATCAGCTCAAGTCATGCTATGAGCCTATCAGCTGAAAATTATCAATGCTCATCTCACGAGTACCAGATCACGCACATTGGACAAAAGGGGCTGACCCTCATAGCTAAGAGTTTATTTGTGTATCTTGGACCAATAGTTCCTCTTTGGGCTGCACTACGCTTTTCCAAATCCTCCCCTGAAGTCAATGTACAGAAATTCAATGATAGGGACCTTTGCCTTTTACAACACATTGCAATCATGAATCAATTTGTTAGAGAGCTGTCAGCCAAGGGATCAAATATCAACAAATCATCCCCTTTTTCCCAGGTGAGGTGATTAGACAGCTATATGGCCTCTTCCGAGGCAGGATAACACTCATTATTGAATCAACTTAAACCTGTCAAGTGAGATAAGATTTAATGATTTTACTAAGCACTATTTCTTGAAGTTCATCACTTTTATTATGCGATATCATGTTCTGGAGCGACAGATGCAAACAATTGCAAATTGTGGTCCCTTCTGCATGATCATTAGACACTTGTTATGTGGTTGCAGAATCTAACCCTTTAAGAGTTCCCTAGTGCCTTAACTTCTTGTAAAATAAAAGAACATTTGTGTGCATGATGCATGGATGAAGTCCTCATAGGTAAGTCTAATCGCCAGGACTTAAAGTGCTACTCAATTTAACTGCTTGCTCTAAAGGCGTAAATGGGTCGGATTAGCACTGAACCAATCGAATTTCTCTATAATTTTGATATTATCATACATTGTCGGATCAGGGGTATTCCGGCCAATTGTACGCCTGTAGAACCAGCATTTTAGACAGCATTCCACCAAAGCTGATTCCACGCGTACGCTAATAGTAGCCATCATAGCGACCCTCGGGATATAATCTGATGAAAGCCAAATAATTCAATTACAATTGACCATTTCACTCCCCTAAAAGGATTGGCCTTTCTTAGTTCAGATGGACGGTTGGTACTCTGTTACAATCAGTAAGAACACCAATTTTTTTCACTATAGCCACTTGCAAAACAATGCTAGATTTACCAAAACAGACAATTTGATAATCCCTAGTCGGCCCCACCCCCTAAAAATCGACTCTGGTGGAACTAGTACTTGATCCGCAGCAATAAGGCACAGCCTCCATGTTACTCCATTCATGCATGTACAAGGCCCAGACAATGGTAAGTGACGGGCATTTCAGACAATAGTAACCATGAGTGACGGGTCCCTATTGAGTAAAAGCACCAGAAGACACAGGGATCAATACCTCCTATCCACCTTAGGTGTGTTGATACGTTAATACTTTAAACACCACTGATGCTTTAATGCCTCATGTCCATTTATCATCTTGATGCACGAAAGCAGCCCTGGTGAGTAACTCGCCAGGGCTGCATCCATCCATCATGCTGACCCTACAAGTTTGATACACTCCTGAAGGGTCAGCATGATGCTCCAATGAAGTGCTGGCGAGCAGTCTCGCCAGCACTTTATTGGCGCATCATGTTGACCAATTGGCATGATGTTCTCCTGACCGGCCCTTAATGGGTTAATTTTGGACATACAGAGAGATAGATGCAGCCTGACCAGCAGCCAACATCTCAATCACTGACCAGCCCAACAGGCAATCAGCCCCGGCACCAGCAGCCACCTCCCCGGCAATAAATCTCATTTACTCCGTCATCACACCACCGGGAGGCCCTTCTCCTGCTGCTGGCTCCCCCACCCTACAAGTCCTATCTTTCAACTCAAGTTGGCAGAGGGAGAGAAGGGATGTGGTAGAGAAGACAGTCAAGCCTGACAATGGGTGGCTTGTCAATCCTTGCTGTCACTTGCTCTTTTTTTCTGGTAACAGATATTGTGGTGGGGATGAATGGCAATGGAATAGGGTAATACCAGCTTCTCTGTTATTATCATCACACTAAAAGGGAGACATCCCACAGTCAGTATATGTTATGAGCTACATATACCATGATGAAAAGAAGGAAGGCTTATGGCAATTCACAGTTAGATGCTTATTATCCATTATGATTGATGTACAAGCCGATGTAGTTTTACGCAGCGAACATGCACCTTATATGCGTTCCTAGAGAAAACTATCTGGGATTTATATTCAAATTCAACGTTTTTTTGGCACATGTGCCCAATGCTTATAATTTTACCATTGGAAAACTGTAGAATTGAATGCAAAACTTTCAAATTATCATCAGATCTTACAACAATTAACCAGTCATATTTGCTGCCTCCTTATACGCCTACACATGAAGCTCATGATTTTTCATTCATACGTCCTCGCTTTGCTAATTTCGGAGGTGGGGCTCTCATTTTGCCAATGTGGGGTTATTGTCAATATACATATCATAGGGAAATCTGATAAACATAGCATTGGACTTTCACATTAGAGGAGTGAGAAATGCTTCCCTAAGCTTCACTGTAGGCTATGTGAATCATGTTCCTCTGGTCATCAAGTTTGTATATGTGATGCCTCACTTTACATTCACTTACCTCAGTTTATAGTTTTGAAGGCGAGGACTAATCGTTTATTTAGGTTAATGGCGGTCATGCACCACAGTGTTACAGTGTTAGAAAAAACTTGTTTAGACTACCCTACTGAGCCCAGAGGATAGAATGGCTTCCCTCGGTGCTGATGTTATTAACTGATCTTTGTTTATATGAAAAGCACATATCTATAAAACTACCCTGTCACATTAAGTAGATAGCATAGCAATTTGACTAGAATCACACTTCTTCAATTCATAGACATGTACATTTTTACACCATTAATCTTTAAACATTTAGGTGATAGGTTTATACTGACTTTCAAGTTTGATTTTAGAATGTAGTTCTAATTAATATCAGGTTATAATTGAGTCTATCTGGCCTATCTAAATACAAGTCTGAAAACTAATCGTCATATAGTTTCGCATCCGTCAATTTATAGAAATATATGGTTTTACATCATTTAACATTTGGGTGATAAGTTCATATTGACATTCAGGTTTTGATTTCAGTAGGTCTAATGTCAGATTATAATTGAGTGAAGAATCTGTCCTATCTGAAAATAAGTCTGAAAACGAATCATCTTATAGGGTTTCGCATTCAATCTGCTGGAGAGCAATGGTTACTTCCATTTTCTATCCTTGATTTGCAATATCAAATGATCCAGCTAGACAATAATCATAAAGAGTCCAAAACCTATTCTCCCCACTTTCAGTTGCTTTCTCTACATGTTCTCCTTTCCTTTGATTTTTCGATATACATATTTCAATTGTGACTTTCTTTTACTTTGGCTGGTTCCTCAGACACTATGAACTAAATCACATGTACATCTTGCTGTTGATCTGATAGAAACTTTATAAGAGCATGTCCAAGTGTCTGTTAAATGTTCCATCAGGTTTTGGGATCACCATTGCCCATTCAGGCAGACAGAGGACTAAACCCTCATGGGAGGGCTGACATAGAGTTGCACCAGTTCACTTTTAGTACTCGAAATGGCCACCAGGGGGCTGTCCAGACGCCCACTGCTTGGTGGCTTCAGCTGTTTCTGTTTCCTGTTAGTTTATAGTTGAGGAAGGAAAAGCGAAAGTATATGTAGTAATAGGGAGGGTCTTAGTAGGTGGGGTATGAAGAAAAGTAATACGAATGCTATGATCAGTGATGATCTTTTTGTATAGTTGACTCATATAGTACTTTAGGGAGTGATCATTTTTAACAACAGGGGGGGGGCTGGTGGGTTTGAGGGGGGTCAGAATTTTTTCAACCCCTTGACCGGGGGGCCAGAATTTTTTCAACACCTCTGATAGGGGGGGTCAAAATAATTTCATCTGTTTTCAGTGGAAAACCCCGCGCGTTACTATAGGCTAAAAGGGGACGTTCGGGCGTGATTTTTGTCCCTTATGGGGGGGTCGAAAAAATTTTACCGGGGTCGAAATTTTTTTCATGCGTCCGCGCGCAAACCCACCAGCCCCCCCCTGTTGTTAAAAAATGATCACTCCCTTAGTTGATTTGTCACCAATCATTTCAGGAAGGGTTGAGGGTGTAGTCGTTTGATAACCCGACACGAAAGCCCCGAAATCTTAAAGGAAAATTCTCAACCAAGTGACACAATTCACAAGCAGAAACCTGGGGAAAACAAGAGTGCCATTAAGCAGTCTCTCAAAATGTACAAAGGGTCCTTTTTGTTTTCTCTTTCTTGGGGGTATCTATGACAGAATTCCTTGCAGTCACCTAAAAGGTCATTATCACTCACCTTTCATAGAACAAAACCAAACACAAAATTAATATCAAGCACAAAACGATGGGAAGCAATACAGTACAAAAAGAGTGTACATTGGCAGACCAAAAGTGCTTTCGTGGAAGTATAAAAATGTTTTCTTTGAAACGGTTCCAAAAGACTTGTCCAAAAAGGCCAAAAGCAGCGCCTCTTCCCCATAATACCAACCAGGAAGGCTGCTTTGTTGGGCGGAAGTTAAGTGAATCTAGGTGTCTTACTTCCCAGACTTGGATCAACTTCCGGCAGCCAATGTCAACGTCCCACTGCAAGCATAATCTGACCAATGACAGCCATCGTTGCAGTTAGCCCCGTGGAATCACTGTAATCTGCTTATGTAAACAGCCCTTTGATTGGATCAGCAATCACCCCGTGTCAGATGTGTTTGGGAGCGAGGCTGTATTGGGCTCACATGGGCTTCTTGTTGGGCGATAATATAGGTGAATAGATCATGGTCACCAAAGATGACGATGTCTCCCATATAAGGACATCGATACAGTTTCAGCAATGCATTATAGCGACTGGTAATTTTCCTTTACACAGTTTTTCCGTAGTAACTCCCGTGACCATTACTATGTTTTCTTCTTACAATGCTACAAACTAAAAAAAATCTAAAACACTTCCACTTGAACAAGAGACAACGTTCCTGACCTGCAATTGACCCTAATACACTGCAGTCTGACCACTGACGTAACCTTTCTAAACCAGACTGGAATCGATAAAATCAGATTACTCTAATAAATTTCTCCTCATGTCTGGGCTGGCACTCTATTGGAGAGCAGGAGGTCCCTATTTAACCCCTAACTTAGGTGCCCTTCAGAGCAGCAAGAACTATCTTGAAGTTGATCCAAAGTGACAGTAACATTCATAATTTCTAGCTTGATATGCAGTTAGGAGTACAATCAGCTTCTTTAGGGACATCTTCAATGATTATAACGCAGTTCTTAATGATTGATTTCCAATGGGCACCCCCTTACTGTAAGGTTTAGAGAAGAAGTGGGGGTTTAAGTGTGGGTAGTCAGGCCCTTAACATGTGCAGGAAAAGGCATGCATTAGATCCTTGTTACACCAATGCTATGTCCATTCACACTGCACCCGTTAGAATCTAAGAATCAATCACAGCTCGATGTCTGCGAACTAACAAGTATAATGGTAATGCACTTGCCATTAGTTTCTTGTGAAAACATCTAGAGTTACACAAAATGCTAGTTTTACCAAAATCTAGTTTTAAACGGAATAACGGGTTAAAAACATTGGAAATCGTTGTGGAAACACGTTGCCATGCTGCTGTCTCCCATAACCCTCACCACCGCCAGAAAAATCGTTCTTTCCCTTCGCCCAGTGCTTCTTCCGTCTTATTGACCTTACAAGTCGCCCTCTGTCATTAATACCCACCATTAGCGCTGTTAGGGATGAATTGCGCATGCGAAGAGTGTGTTGAACCGGATATAAGGCTAATCAGTGTAAAACGACACTAATGGCAGAGGAATCCAAAACATTTTTTTTTTCCATTTTAATTTAACTTTCTGCAAAGACTTTCCATGTTGATTTGCATTTTCAAACTGATAAGTTTATACATAATCTGTCTATTTCGATGATTTAAAGACCACAGTAAAGCAAATACAATGAGCTGTTCAACAAAGTCAATGTGATAAATGTATTTTAAGAATTGGAATTTTGGTTGCCATGGGAACAGTGAACTTTGAAAAAATGAAAGTTTCGTTTTCTCTCTCCCTTTAATTTCACTTGGCAATGACTCCAATAGAATTGTTTAAAAAATAAATTATTTTCGAGTGGCAATCCTTTTCAATATTATAGTCCTTCTACTCTCCAAAATATGAAGGTGCCTCTGGGGGCCGTTGCAAAAAGTTTTGGAATTGATTCTGTCAGAGGTGCTATTCCCAAAATGGAACTCACTAACCTCAGGGAATCAATTCCCTTGTGTGTTGCAAAAAGAGAATGACCAGAGGAGTGGTATAGCAGTGGTCCAGAGTCGGGGTGTAATTCTCAAGTAGGAACCAATTCTCTGGGGAAGTCAATTCTCAAGGTGGGGAAGAGCGGAGAATTGGAAGATCAAATAGCTACAGTGAGAATCCATATCTAATTCTTTTCGCAATAGCCTCCTGTACACAGAATGCCACTGGTTCCACTGGAATCCGCTGCCAGAAGCTGTGCAGAGTGCTAGTAAGTAAGTAAGTAACCTGATTATCAGGGTTTGAAACTGTGCTCTACAGTAGCTACAGGGCTGAGGAGAGAGACCAATGCATAATGGTATATTACATTAGTATAATGTTCAGTTGGCTTCACAACATGCCATGTAGGCCAAGTCAGGAATTGGCAGTTTAAGGGTTAGTGGCATCTCCATAACAATCCCCTCAGCCGTTTATCACCCACTCACACGTTGCACAACCCTTCATCAGTTCTTAACCATCCTTAAAGGTCGCATAGGGCCTCAAGGGTTATGATCCCAGGTCGCCGTGATGTGGCAGTGCAGTGCTAGCCAGTAGAATTTCAAGTAACGAATTGGAGCATCATGCCAATCCTTCAAGTCTGTATCGATCCCAGAGGATTGGTATAATGCATCAATATAGCCCAGGTGAGTTTCCTGCTGGGCTACATTTCGGCTTGATGTATAATTCACGCTGTGGTGGGTAAAGGGTTAAGAAATTATGTCACCACGTGGGGAATCCTGAGCAGGGTTCAGGCGGGGCTAAGGCTCCTGTACATGATCTAACTTAATAAGGTGTGATGTAACACAATGTGTGGCTAGTGAGATGGGGCTAAACATGGAACCGATTCTGATAGGCTCACCCATTTACATTGTGGTCCAGAGGGTTAAGGATATAAGTCTTTAAATGACACATACTGATTTAAACCACTATGCCACATTATCTTCATGATACATGGCTGCAGTCCTAGTGGGTAACTCGCCAATCCTGTGTTCAGGTTTTGTAAATTATTCCAAAAGATCAGCATACTGTACCAATACAATACTAGCAATGAGAAAACACTGCCGCATTGTTGCATCTTGACAAAAGGAAAGAACTCGCTAGGAGCACCATGTGGTCCTTAAAGGTTATGGGGTACTGGATATAGGCTTCGTGACTTAGACCTCTCAGCACTGTGTAGTGATATGTACTTGTATCAATATCTGGTTGATCATGGTTTATGTAATGTACCACCTCGTGTTAATGTTCACTGGATGATCTGTGATGTAACAGGTATCAGACCATTGTGTAAAATAACCTAAGTATTATACAGCGATCCCACCATGTCTATACTTCACAGGGTGTTTGTGTCAATATAGGACATTCTCTCTCACTGCAACCATACTTGCAGGGCAAATTCTAGAGAGGCTTCTATAGGATGTTTGGATTCTAGGCTCATTGGTGACATAGGAGACAGAAAGAAATTTGACCTGATCGAGAATGTCAGTGTGAAGTAAGCAATAATGAGTTGTTGTTTATCACACAATTTTGAAGTATGTTTTACTGAGCTAAACTTGTTTTAGAACCTAAGTTTATACACCAATAACCGAGGGGAAATATGTTGTTGTGTGGAAAGTGATCTATGGAATGAGAGAGTTATTTCTTTTCAGAAGTCAAATCTAAGGTACCAAAAAGCCATGGATTGGCTACCAACAGCTGTCGCTACGTACATGTAGTAACTTGAGCAAGCCTCTATTTTATATTTGGGTCTGAAGTAACTGGGGTATTTAAAAGAAAAACATGCATTTCCCTGCATCTCTGACGCAGACGCTCACGAATACATTCATATACAACGCAGGCACCTACTTTGTGCAAAAGCAATAGTTAGAATTGACTCCCTGGGGTTTTCTTGAATGTCATGTGTAGGAACCCACTGCATGTGGGGTACACCACAGTCTTTATTTCCAACTAGAGCCCTAAGAACTACCCTGTCTGCCTCCACACAGTTACAATAGAAACAGGACTCTGCACTCAGCCCATCTTTCCCCTGCAGCCAGAAACAACTAAGCCAATATGTACATGTCTACTTCATCAATCAAGATCAACACGAAAAGCAACTTTCTTCTTGGGCTCTGCCAGCTGACAGAAATTCCTGAGGAGATCACTTTTATTTCATCCGCCCATGCCTTCCCATCTTTGGGGGAGTAGGGTTTTAATGAAGAGGAATAGAGATTAATTCGATCAAATTTAAATGATCATGTAATGTGATTATCTAAATGAATGGCGCCAGTTTGTTATTGCAAATAGCATAGGACATGGTTATGAGTCTGTGTGTCTCGATAATGACATTACAATTAACATTCTATTGTCTTAGAGGGCTTAGTCCCCAGTGGAAACTCCACAGCCTAGGGTAATGCCTTGAGCGTTTTGCCTGATCCTCTATTTGTGATAGAATAGCAATTGCAAAAGTGTTCCAGACCTATAAGGGCAAAGCACATTCAGGGTATTTACAGTGCTGTTTTACCAGCATTCCTTGCTTAGGGAGGCTTGTAGCAATTGTATCTCTGTATGGCTGTAATAAAATGATATAGTAATCTGGAAAAGTTTTATCAGGACTAATCCCCTCTTTCCCAGGATTTCTCGAATAAAAAGAGATGGGTGACTTGAAAGGTTGAACCTTTGGGTTAACCCTTAATTTCGGTATTCTGAAATACATTATTGATGAAGACATTGTGCTTTGGGTATATTCAATTAAGAAAGCAAAATCATATCTGGCCAATTTAATTTGCATGTTCAAAGCTGGGCAAAAATCTCTTTCAAATTTGAGTAATACCTGGTGTGGTACTGCCACACTAGTACACCCCCCATATTGAGGAATATTGCACGAGCCGAAGGCGAGTGCAATATCCCTCAATATCCAAACCATAATGCCATAATGCATTTATACCACCTTTTGCTCCATTATGACATTAATTACCTACCTGATATCCCCAGAATAAATACAGCAGAAGACATTTTGTAAGTGCCAGCGATACTCCCTGGTTCGCTCTGCAAGAAGCCATTGTTATTTTTCCTCGTACTGCTGTGTTAACACCCACTTTTTGTATTGAATCCAAGCTTGTCATGTCGTATTATTGAAATGTATACATCCTTAGACATTCTAGATGATCCCTCCATGCTTGATATGTCCAATATATTCAAAGTAATGTAGAATTCAATGATTTTTCCATCGTAAGTGAGTCGCGGTCCGACATTTTCAGCGTCTTCCTTGTATAACGAGATGTTGACCTACGTCCACATCCGGGCCACTGACACAATTCATCGGACAAGGAGGTGGGTGGGAATGGCCAGACCAAGGCTCGCTTACGCTTGAAAAATCATTGGATTCTTCTTTATTTTGAACAATATGGACATAATGTGCATGGAGGGATCATGTAGAATGTCTAAGGATGTATACATTTTAATAACTCGACATGACAAGCCTGGATTCAATACAAAAACTGGGTGCACAGACAGACATATGGCTATGAGGTAAAGTAGAGTACAGTATTTACATTGGATTTCTTCACTGTCACCGTGGTGCACTGGCTAACAACCTTGCCAACCAACACTGCAGCCGGGGTTTGATCCTCCTAAGAGTTGGCACGTTTTTTCACATTGAAACAATGGCGAGATTGAATTTGTATGTCCGCCAGCACCTTTCCAAAATATTCTAAGTCCAACTTGACCTTGTAAAAGTATATCCAAAAATCCCCAAAAAGCACATGTTCGTATAATTTATGCTCTCATAAGGCACTGGTAGAGGATAGCATAACAGTAAGGGAGCAGGCAGAATAGTGGTATAAGTTTACACATATAAACCCCTTCGTCATTTATATATCGATTTTATTGGAAAAGAGGTCTCTATTGTGTTCATGTGTTGCACCATAATGGATTTCACTTCCACAAACTCTATATGAGTTGGGCAGGTGATGGAGACCGGAAGTCCTTAGCTCGTGCTGCCACACGGCGGCATGTGTGGTAACTACAGGAAGCAGTGATTGTTGTAGAGGGTGTGAGACGTGAGCCAGCTGCCAACTGCTCTATTGGCTGTAGTAAACAAGACAAACACTTCTACGCCGCTAGAGGTCGTAGTACACAAGGTTAAGGTTAACGTTTTAAGGTTGTTTTCTTATCTAGGTTATCAAGCAAGAGGTAAATAATTGAAATCTGCTGTGTATCAATAGAGATGTGTTTTAGGGTAGGTGAAGGATCCATTGTAAGAATTAAGTAACTAACCAAATCATGGCTTTCTTGTCTTGCATTGGCTCAGCACAGATGGATACCTACCGGTATTTAGAGTTTTGAAATACGTGCTCTATGTATACATATTTGTCTAGATTTGTATGAATTTCAAACTGTCCTTGATCCTGTGTCCTGATACTGAGTGTGGATGGCACCGTTAACAAACTGAACCAGCATTTGAAAAAGAACAAACCTTCCACTGTGCATTATAAGTCCTTCTAGTATTGCTTCTGAATGATCATAGTAGTATGAGCAAGTAACCAAACACATTTACCATAAAAGGCACACCTCGCGTATGTGTGACAAGTTCAGCAATATATATGGCACTTTAGCACATTAGTAGTAGCATTGCTCTATGATGTATCATCATTTGTCTCTACAAAGCACATCCTTGCTTCAGGCTAATTCTGGCCTTATATTCATGGTTCTAACTTGATGATGAGATGACTTTTAGGGAACCATGTGGTCTGCAAAGGTTTAAAAGGGAGTCTATTCTTATGACTGTTTGACTGGTAAGAGCAATTGGATCTTTGAATTTAGAAAGTTTTCAAAGAGTACAAAGGTATAGGCCTATAAAAGCACTCACAAGTGTCCAGAACTATTCCTTTAGCATTTTCCCCGTCGTGGTTAATCCATTTCTGGATTACAATTGTACCTAAAAACGGGAGTTACAGGCTATTTCATGTGTGCAGTGTATTACAATGCGCAGTGAACTACAATGTGAGATAATTCAATAAAGATGAGAAGTCTCACCCTCCTGCTCACAGCACACACCAATGAAACTTTGTTGAGCCTGGAGGACTGGAGTAGTACATTGAAAAGGGTGCAGCTAAAGTTGGAGACTTCTCCAGGGTGTTGGGATCACGTGACCGACCATTGCACATGCTCGGCCGACCACCAGATGTCACTATACCCACGGGAGGAGGCGGGCGGCTGTACAGGCATGTCTTGCTCCTGGAGTTTTTCTTTTGCTGCTGGCCAATGGAAGGTGTTGCCATATAGACGCACAGTGGTGTTGGGCCAATGACAGGCGGCGACACGTCGATTGCAGGAAGGCTCCAAGCGGACAGTGTCTACACACCTCATCTCGCGAGGTTTTGTGTGGGTCACGCGTGACTTAATTAAAACAACTTGAGTGTCGGCCGCATAGGGCGTCCTTGCAGGCCCATTGCAATGGGGATAGGCAGAGCGGTAGGCGCGCGTAAACAGGAACCGGAAAGCGCCGACGATAGTGACAAAGGCTCATGGGGCGGGCCACTTTAAAGTTCAATTACACACGACTGCGTGCACAGTGCGCCTGCGCGAACAGCTGTACCGGAAGTATATCAGGCTGTTGGTGATAAAGCCACCTATGCCCACAATGTGTCGCCACCTGCCACTACCAGGACCGCACAAAAAATGGCGGCACTTCCGGTGTCCTACCTACTCCTGTGCCCCTCGTCCTGGTCATTCAGCCTTGCTATAAAACATCTCCTTACATCATGTCCACCCTGACCACCTCATAGATACACATGCGGGGATACATAAGTTTTATTTTCGTTTTCGCAAGTTTATATTTTCGTTTTCGCAAGTTTTATTTTCGTTTTCGCAAGGTTCATATTCGTTTTCGCAACCTTTATTTTCGTTTTCGCAACTTATACTTTTGGTTGCACAACTTAATAGCTTTTTTGTGCATGATCAATCAATTGTGGATGTTATGATGTGGAAACAAAGATATAAGTTGTGGAAACGAAAAATAAAATTTGCGGAAACGAAATATAACTTGCGGAAATGAAAATAAAAAGTTGCGAAAACGAAAATAAAAGTTGCGGAAACGGAAATACTACTTGCGGAAACGAAAATACTTTTTGCAGAAACGAAAATGCTTCTTGCGGAAACGAAAATACTTCTTGTGGAAACAAACTCTAGAAATAAATGTGTAGAAAACAGATGTCCTTTCCAGGGCTCCGTAGTCAACGTATCAGTTCAAACCGTAGCTGTAGGGTAATTTCCCACTGAGCTGTAGGTGACTGAAGGCGAGAACTTCCATCACCCAACAAGGCTGTTGGAGACACAAAGTGTCCTATTACATATGTAATATAAAACCTGCATGGTGCGCACATTGACGGGTACAGGATCCCTATATTGGTTTGGAGAAAGCTGCAGTGGCCATGGAGTGGCATGAAACCTGTGTACAGTTTAGCATCATTTCTCTCCAGGTTGAAGGATGCAGATTTTCATGAGTGTATGGTGGTACTGGGTGGGGTGCTCGGTGGCGGCTGCAAGAAAACGAGAAAGCTTTCAGAATTTTGAACATTTTAGGGTCGCTGGCGGGTTTTGAATTTGTAGTTATGATATATGTAGTTGTTAGAAAATACGGGGGGGGGGCAGATCTGTTTCTCAGATATGCAACATTCATATTTGGGCATAAACTGTGGTAGCAGTATACAGTAGCCTGGCCAGGATATTGGTCATATCCCTTTAAAAAGTAATTAAAATTTTAGCCAATGAATCGGGGGCGGCCATATGATTTAAACAATATAGTTATATATACGTAGTTGCCTGGGCGGCGCTGGAGACCTTTTAGATTGCGCCAAGAGGAGGGAGGCAACAAAGGGGGCATTTCTGCAGCATTTTCACCAGGCGCCCGACTCCTATTTCAAGTATTAACTCAAGAGTGGATTAGGAAGATGAGGAGGGCATTTCTCAATAATACTGATTAACAATGTTAAGAAGTGCTTCCCACAGCTGTGAAGCTTTAAGAGGGGGAAGGGGAGTTGTACTTTTATTCTCCTAATAGTATCAGGAGGGGATTGACTGTTAGGACATGGGGAGGGGCGGGACTAATATGAGTACAGGGTGGGGCAGATATAGAGGGGAGGAGCCTAGGTCTAAAGGAGGGGGAAGGGCCATAGGTTTGGTTGAGGGGATGGGAGGTGGGTGGGACCTGTCAAAAGTGGGGAGGAGGTCTTGAAGGGAGGGAATTTGTTTTTAGTGGGAGGCCTCCGTGGAGACAGGAAAGACTTAAAAGTCCCACCCTTTCCACTTCCGTAGGGCCTTCCGCTTTCTTCAAAAGTTCAGAATGCGATCTTCTCACAGATCATTTTCCTCTCTGGTAGTTTTAAAACAGGTCTGCTCCGAGCACTAAGAAGCAAAGTTACTTTTCAACGGAGACTGTGAGATTACTAATTAGATTACATTTCTTTGACATGCCATCGGAAGTTCACAACTCTTCTTAGGTCCACATTCCAGATCTAGAGCTATTTCTAAGGTTTCCTCAATGATATCAAAAGATGAATTCTATCTCTTCCAATATGACTCCTCATCGATCGAACATATCAAGACTGGAGATAGTTCAAGATGAGAATAAAACACTTCTTCGCCTTGCACATTATCTTTTCTTCCTGAATATGTATAAAGACTGTCAATTCCTAGTATACTGTCTTTGGTCAGAGAAACCATTGTGATGGCTGCAGTAGAATTCAGTAATTAAATTGGTTCATTGCATAGGGACAGCACGTGATCAAAAATAGAGATTACAAACATTTAAAGTTACCCAATCCAATTTCAGTGTTAATGCCTATTCAGCATAGGCAAACAACTACCCAGCAAATTGTCGTGAGTCCTCGTCAACCTGTGTGAAGTGGCTCACACATGTCGCTAGATGGAACATGACGTTGTTATAGCACAAGATCACCAGGAATAGCAATTGCTATGCCACGTGAGTCTAACACACAGTGGCGAAAGATGACAGAATGAGTTATCACTCAAAAAGGAGTCACTATTGATGACCAATTATGGCGACAGATGACGACAATTTGCTGCGTATGTTCTTATAGACCAGGCACTGGGATTTAGTGTTTGACATTCTGAAGTTACATTAAATTTCTTCCTTTTACTTGTCCCATAACTGAAATTATTCAACTCACGCTCTTGCCAATTCAATACGGAATACACCGGGATTGGTTTGAATCAATATTGTAATTTTCTACAACCATTCACCTTATGGATAATCGAATTTTCAGCCTAAATCATTTGCCCCTGTGGGACACTCATCCATCATCTAAACTCTCCCCTGTGATCATGGTCAGTATAAAAATTGGTCAGCCGCCGTCCAGGATTGACTTTAATCATGTGCAAGGTTCTGTACAAAGCCATGTATATACATGTCTCTTCTTTATCAGCGTCCAACAAAAGTATATATTCATTTAGCCCCTTAGTATGTAGCAGCCGTCAGTGATTGATGACACGGTGAAATAAGCCTATAGTGGACTTCGGGTTTAGTCGACTTACAAAGTATTTGTTATTTAGAGTATTATTCTTTTTTTTTTTTTTTGGGGGGGGGCACAATGTAGATATGTTTGGTTCATCAACAAGTTAACAGGACTTAATCCACCCCTTTATCTCCTTTTACAGATGAAGGCCAAGTCTTCTCTATGGCCTTTTTAAGAATACAGCAGGGAGCAAGCTACTCTGCTGCTGAGCTGATGGTTAACGGAAAATAACCACAAAGCCCACGTTTTTTAAAAACATTTAAGTCCAAATTCGCCATATAAACTTCAAGCACAGGACGGCAGCTTGCAGGCCTAACCGTCATATCTCCCAGTGGAAGAGGGACTCATATTTTAAGGGTACCATAAACTGATACATTTGAGCAAATGATAATAGGCCATGAATCTTGTGATGACACCTGAAACAAAGAAACCTACAGATCTGAAATGGGAACTCTGACATATAGAGGGAGGATAGCAGAGAGGGCTTTCTGAGATTTCTGAAAGTAGCAGCCATGGGATGTCCCTTTAGTGGTTCCCTTTTAGTCAAGCGATGCCGGCGTCCTACTGAATACTGCTGCCAACAGGCAGAGTGCATCATATTTTTGATGCAAGATATCAGAGACTCACAGCTTCTGGAGAGGATTGATAGGATAATAGAAAACTGAGCCAACTTTAGGATACCAAAGAAACATGAAGTATTCTACCATTGATGTCCCCTGAATTCCAAATGCTAGATTCAGATGTCTATTGGGCTTCCCAGGAAGGATTGTTTCAGTTGCCTGTTCGTCAGATCGTTTATCGCAGTGACGCTTTATGCATTAAGTAAAGAACTAGAGTCTGACACCCAGCTTGAAACTCAAAATCCCTCAGAAGTTTTTGGGTTTTTTATCTTAGGACCGAAGTTGTTTTCTCTAAACCTGAGAATGTCATGATTAGTATTAGAAAAGCGTTGATTAGTAGCCAATGCTATTCAGTTATTGTTCCTGGTCAAATCATGGAAATGCCCTTTAGTGTTACCATTCATATCATAATCTGACATTTGTGAAACGCCTCTGGCATTTCATGTAGTCCATTTCAGTGTTATTTCATCTTTATAATTTTTCTAATCTTCTATCTAAATTCGAAACCCTTACCCCTGCCTCTGTTAAAGTCCCCTTGTTGCTTTCTCTAAGATAATTCTTGGTTTCTCTATCTACGGTCCGGTTTGTGTTTATTATTTTATATCTCTCCGTCACTCGCCTTTGTCTATTTTTGTGTCTGAAAGGAGTAATCAAAATTCTGATTATTTCTCACTCTTTAAGGCTTCCAACTGTCTTATACTGTCAACTTAAAGGACTTTCTGCTGTGCTTTGTCTAGGCCTGTATAGATTAACAAATGTTAAGCCTCAAGATCAGCAGGTCATCTGTACAGAATTACAAATCTTTCTTTAAAATGCTGGGATACTTAAACACATTTGTCCTTTGGAATACCTGGCTACAAGTAGTAAAATTAGCCCCTAGCAATAAAATCCCCCTCATGGCCATTTCTATGGCTAAATGGCCATGAGGTGGATGTTCTATGGCTAAATTTAGGTTTCTCCACTCACATGCACACAACATGGTATTGAATTTGCAGGCTGTGGCTATCTCTTTTGATCCAGAACCATTTCCGACTCCACCCAATTGCATGTGAAGCCCAAAGTGCCCCCATCAGAGAGAATTCAGAAACCTTTTGGTACCAGAAGTTAATTCGTGATGGCACAGGTTGGCCACCAGGGGAGCTTCTGTTATGTCCCCTTCCCCGGAGTCCATTATGAGCGGTATGCATGATGTCGATAACATATTGGCTGCAATGATTACAGACATGTCATTGATCATTAGGGTGGTTTTTCACTTTGTACTGGGGAAAGGCAGTCTTGTGTGATTAAAGCTAGCCAATGACTAGAATGTCAGGGCTACTCTAAGAGGTATTTGCAAAAGGACAAGCATGCTATAGAGGAACTTATTCTGTGACATATAATCCACCATGCAGCAGCTTATACACCAGAAATGCTCCATCTGCGTCCTATAATTTAACCCAAGTCAGGGTGCAAGGATTTTGCACTATAGAACAGTACTAAAATGACCAAAATTTGATCCGAGGTGAGTCCTATAGCATATATCTTAAATCAGGATGCGTCCTATACATGAGAGCCATCATTTACGCGAGGATTTACAGTATCATGTCAATAGGGAGAAGAAAATAGCACATGTATTCAGGGCATTGCAGTATGCTAGTTAACATTATAATAAAATACCCTCCTGTAGTTTATAGTCTGTTAATCAGACTGGCAGGTATAACTTTCACCACCTCGAAGTTTGAGAAGCCAGACCACCAAAAGATGGATCTCAGTGCACCTTTATTGATGGAATAGATATTGCGTCACCATTCCACCCATGAAACAGCATGGAATGGTGACTAAATGGTGACTAATGCATTTAGCGCGACATTGTTGGAAGAAGCATAACTTTATGGTTGGGTTCTCAAGGATCCCATATATATTTAATCCAGCTCGTTGATATTCTGATAT
This sequence comes from Acholoe squamosa, assembly GCA_949317995.1. Taxonomy (NCBI): domain Eukaryota; kingdom Metazoa; phylum Annelida; class Polychaeta; order Phyllodocida; family Polynoidae; genus Acholoe; species Acholoe squamosa. The sequence goes on from OX439042.1 coordinate 17,205,281, forward strand.
TATAAGGTTATATTTAGCCTAGTAATGAAGGCAATATTATGAGCATTCTGAGCAACAACAGCAATAACAGTAATAACAACTTAAACAATTAGACACAACTTTTTATATGCCAAAGTCACCCCTTTTTGGTGCAAGGGTCTGTAGTACGGATCAGTTTGTGACAAATTCTCACAAGCCAAATATGACAGGGTGCCAAGGGAACATGCTCTGTTGTAACAATTTCTTTCTTTTTTTTTTGGACTCGCTCATTGCATCAATGAACTGTTATGTTCATTTAAGTGAAGCTATAGAGCAGACCAAGTTTTATTAGATTTTTCAACAACAAAATAAGGAACAGCAACTACAAAACACAAAACATGACAATATACAACCAGTGGTTATTATGTACAAGAAAAACAAAAAAGAGACTGTCGCTGAAAAGTTGTAGACGCTTACAGATAGTCTGTATAACAATGTATAGATTTAGATAAATATGTCTATATCATCTATGTAACTAATATGTAGTAGTTCAGTACAATTTAAATTCATTGCTATAAGGGGGTGCAGGCAGGCATCAACATAACGCAGTAAGATAGTATTTCCAATGTCATCGCAAAGTAGACTATCCATCAAAATCTTCAAAACTCTTTATTCAATATTTCTTTCCTTCATTTGATATTAACAATTATACAAAATAAATGTTTTTTACTTATCAAAATGCAAGTGTTAGACATGGGAATCCGGCTGGTTACTGCTTCGGGATACATCGCCTCCAGTTGGAACCCCCCCTTCTGGAACCCTCTCTGATGGTTGTAAGGAAAATAGAGAAAGATAATGTGATAAAATATATGTGTGATAATTTCTTTAATAAACAAAAGATAGCTTACATTCATAGAAAAAATATAACCAAAACCAACATTCAGTAATCATTGTTAGAAATATGCATCCATTCATATTCCTATTTCTTATACAGTGTAGCTCTAATTCCCACTTGTAAAACATGATATCAAGCTATTGGCCTAATTAGTCAAATATTGGAACCAGATATGTGTTAATATGGTGATCAGCCGTTCACCTCGAAGTGCTTTCCATATAACAACCTCAATCATGAACCTAACCCCAAGGCTACCCCTGGCTGCAATGCTCTCTTTGACCAAGGGTGCTGTGTGCACAATATCATAGCACTTAAACCAATATTATGAAAGCCAACAGCTTGGAGGAACATGAGAAGGGGAATCAGAGAGGGGGAGGGGGTTCTAGTGTTCTAATGAAGGTGGGGCATGATGTCTCACTGGGAAATTACCACTGAATGGCTCATATGTAGGCACTTACCTATCTTTTACAAACTTTATCCTTTGGATCTATTGAGCAATGGAAAGAGCTGATAAAAAGAAGTGGGTTTGTCTTTTAAATAAAGTCTTTATTTCAATTTAAAGGGAAATTATGACTGGTTGAAGATGCCAAATGAACCCATAATTCTGCCATAATTAAGAGTTTAAATAGGACCCAAATTTGTGATCAAGCAAGTTGAATACAGGAGAATGTAGTTCACTTCTATCAGTAGTAGTCATGATTTTCTTTTTTGAGATGCAAGATTATGCATAAGTTTATGGATATTGATGCATTCGATCTCAAATATAATAAAAAATTGTTTATTTAGACTCAAATCCCCCCCCCCCCAATTTCAACAGTTGACTTAAATCACGGCAGAATTATGGGGTACTTTCCAAGAGCTTTGACCGGTCATAACTGCCCTTTAAATTGACATAAAGACTTCATTCAAAAGGCAAATCCCCCTTTTTTTTATACCTATCCATTGCATAACAGATAGAATGCATAGGGTAGAGAATTAGAAAACAGTGAACTCTTTAACATAGGGAAGCTGGAGCAAGTCTTTGAGTGAACCACATGTCACAATTTTGGGGTGTCTGTCAAACATCCAAAGGCCCGATAGAAATGATAAATCTAAACATCTAAACATTTTCTTGACCATTTTTAACCAGAGAATGCATGCATGTCTTTTTTATGTGCTATGCCATCTTTATATCATGAAATGCTTTTAAAGTTTTTGTTTAACTTAAGTGAGGAGAATGGTTTTGTTCTCTATACCTGATATTGAATTAAAAATATGCATCCAATAGATCTCTTCAAGCCCTTTAAGATGGTATCTTGGTTGTCCTGATACTCCTATTAATAGCTTTAAAATCAATTTGGAAAGACAAGTGAGGTTACAGCTTTTCACACCTGCACTGGGCAGAACATGGCACAGCAGAAATGTCAGTGCCTATCATATGTATGGCTTCCAGTCACACTGCAAAATGAAAAGACATATACCTAATTGGGATAAACATAAGGTTTTTCTCATGCTCCCAAATGATCTGGCTCCATTTGTACAAATGTGATGATGATGGTGAAATTTTAATCTAGAATACCCGGTATGTATATTATATAAATATGAATCACAATTTTAAATCTTTGTGAACAATATTGCCACAGATAATATTGTCATATATTTAGGAGAACAGTGGTCGGTATAAGGTCTCTCTACCCATCCTGGTTCTATGTCTACACACAAGGGGGATCACATGTTCACTCATTCAAACGTCCTACCGCTGTATTGCTTCTCCTAACTGACATGTAAGGTTCAATTTTTCTTGGCAGGCTAGGAGAGGTAAAATCAGCCAATAGCAATATCCCCCTCATCACTGGCCATGGCCTGTCAACTGCTGGTTCTATGGCTAAATTATTGTCTTCAGCACATTGCCTTTTGTTGTTTTTTCCACTTACATGCACACAGCACAGTATTAAATGTGCAGGCTGAGGCCATCTCTTTTGATCCAGAACCATTTCTAACCCCACCCAATTGCATGTGAAGCCCAAAGCGCCCCCATCAGGGAGAATTCGAAAACCTTTTGGTACCGGAAGTTGATTCATGAAAGTACTGGTTGGCCACCAGGGGAGCTTCTGTTGTTCCCCACTTCCCTGGAGTCCATTACGAGCTGTATGTATGATGTCAATGACTTAGGCCTATTGGCTGCAATGATTAGAGACATGTCATCGATGATTAGGGTGCTTTTTTCACTTTGTACTGGGGAAAGGCAGTGCTGTGTGATTAAAGCTAGCCAATGCCTAGAATGTCAGGGCTGCTCAAAGAGGTATTTGCAAAAAGGCAAGCATGCTAGGGGAACATATTCTGTGACAAACTCCACTAGGTACTATAATGTCAATAGGGAAAAGATAATAGCTCATGTATTCAGGGCATTGTAGCATGCTAGCTAACATTATAATAAAGTACCCTCCTCCAGATTAGTCTCTTAATCAGACCTTCAAATATACCTTGTGCCACCTCGATGTTTGGCCTGAAATGGGTTCTAAGGGATCTAATATACTCATGGCTTGCTAATATTCTGATATAATTAAACTAATTAATAATAATAATTATTATTATTATTATTAAACTAAGAGTTTATAGTTATATGATGAATTTAGTTTTAGTGATATTGCATGCCTCCATATGTTTCTACCTTGCTTTTCAGAGCTGAAGAGGATGTACTTTTATACATCTGATAAATCTCACTAGGTCTATATGTAAGGGGCTGATAGAAAGCTGAGCTCATTTAAAATATCCACAAAATCTGGAGATGATTGACAGATGTGACCTTTGCCCTCAGCTCACAAGAAGACCTGGGGTCAGATCTGTAAATCTTTCCCCAAAATTCACTAGCTCTAAGCAGCCACAGCCATAGTATTTAAGGCTTCAATACATTAAGCCATACCTACCCCAGTAAACCCCCAGTAAACAGACACCGGGGGCCTGTTGCTCCAATACATGAGGTCCGAGTTATCCCTCGCGCCCACTTGTGAGCTGGTTGCCGGTCGGGCAGCAGGAGCAGGGTGGGTCTCCCTGACCAGGACTCAGTGCTGAGTCAATGGGAGACAATTTCATAGTTGAATTTGAATGGGTAATTTTAGGAATATTGCCTTGAAGAATTATGATAGGGTGGGCATGAACACCATGTTGGCTGGTGTGTAAAATAAACTCATTATGATTTATAGAAATAGGAGAAATTGGTCTATATATGATACACACACTGACTCACATAGCTGAGGCCATGAGTGCATAGTTTGTTGTCCACTCCCCACCCCCTGCCTCCCAGGTGGTCAAGGGGTGAGCAGCCAGGCTCACTCCCGTTTTACTAAAGGCACCCACCATGGCTTTACGTTCACCGCCCCCTAGCGGACATATCCCCAGATTTGGCGGCCTGTTGGAGTAACTTGTATCATGTATAGTTACTAGTGGTTATTACGTTGATTGTGTTTCTATGAGTATGAAAAAGCTGCAACTAGGCTACTTGCCAATTTCCTTTCTTCATACTTGCAAATTGAGTTCCCATACTAGCAAGTGTGTACTTGCAGAATATATTACTTAAAAAAAGTCCAACATTTAAATTAAAAGTTACAAAAAATGTATAATTGATTGAGCCAGTCCTTCCATACCCTTTGATACCAATAATATTAATTGACAATTACATAACATTCATACCCTGTTGTTATGAATGTAAAAAATTCTAGGACACCTTCTGAATTGTCCTAGAATTTCCTGCAAGTATTCCCCACTTGCTAGTACAAAACTTGCAAGTTTGCTCAAAAGTTGGCAGTATGGTACTAATAGCCAGATTAAAAGCACCAACTCACATTACTACTCACATGAATGATGGACTTGCATTAAAGCAACTTTGTACCCTACTGACATCTTTGCAAATTTTTGGCAATTACCCCTATTATTAACTAAAATCAACTTGTGAAACACACCTATTTATAAAAGCGACCCCATTTTGGTGCAAGGGTCTATAGTCCGGACCAGTACGTGACAAATATGAATAGGTGCCAGGACAACTCGTTGTCTTCTAACATTATACAGCTGGTGGTTATTATGTGCAAGAGCAACAAAAAAGATGTTGTCTCTGAAAAGTTGTAGAAGCTCACCATTTGTCTGTATAACAACATATATTTAGATATATCATCTATGATATGAAGTCTTTTAGCACGATCTGGATTCATTGTTATAAAGGGATGCAGGTATCAACATAACGCAGTAGGATACATTCAATGTCACTGCTAATAAGAGTATCCATCAAAATCCTTATTTAGTACTCTGTATTTCTTTCCTTCATTCGATATTAACAAATGAATGTATGTTGCATATCAAAATACATATGTGTGCATATGCTGATCAACCATGCACCATGAGGCACTTTTCATATGAAAACCTCAATCCTTAACCTAACACCATTGCAAGGCTATCCCCAGTACAGCTGCAATCCTCTCTTTGACAGATGGCACTGAGTGCATGATATCAGCGCATGTTAAACCAATATTATGAACTCCAAAGGCTTGAACAAATATGAGAAGGGGAATCAAAGAGGGGGAGGGGGTCCTGGGGTTCCAAGACAGGTGGGGATGCTGCCTGACTGGGAAATTACCTCTCAATGGCTCTGATGTATAGCTTCCAGTCGAGCTGTCAAATGAAAAGACATATGCCTTTTTGGGATAAGCACAAGGCTTTTCTCCTACTCCCAAATGACCTGGCCCTAGGCCTATTTGTACAAATGTTTTGATGGATTGCAAGATTATGCAATTAAAGTACGCATATAAAAATTACATCATCACCTACAAATTCAAATTAATGGAGTCTTAGCGTTATGAGGATCCATCTTGGTGATTTTAGTGATAGGAAATTCTCCTCCATGAAAGGCTTTGTCTCCAAGTATGCCTTTGGGCTCTATCTGACTGAGATGCAAAGCAGAACACAATAACCGAGTAGCCTTTCCACCAGGAAGCTTTCAACGTAGACTATTGCGCTACTAGCTGTGGCTTTACAAAATCTCAAGGTAAAGGTGTCTGTCCAAGAAAACGAATCCTCTAGCTGCCACATTACTCTCTGTTCCCACCATCTTTATGTCCATTTAATCATTAACACCTGATAGAATAAGTGCAAGGTAAGCAGATTGGAGAATGTCTAGAACCAACACTTTGAGAGCATGCCTACGTGACTGATAATTATAACACAAGATGTGTACAGAAGGTTGCTATAGTATATGCTATATGGCTACTGATATAAATATATAGCCTTATATGATCAAAATCATATTCAAATTATGCCAATTCACTGAATGGCTTTTAATTCATATTGACATCGACTGTTTGATGAAGGATGAGGTTGATTATGTCTTTGGTCATAACATCTCCCCTTCTGAGTCCTCCTTCATCTGCTGTAAAGAAAAGAATAAGTAGAAAGATAGTTAGATAAAGCGCATCTGTATCAGTTTCTCTTATAAACAAAATATTTGGTATATTTATTAAAAAGATAGAAGTACACCAAACATTCAATAGAAAATGATTGAATAATATTACATCGAATCATAGAAGGCCCTACTTCTAAAATTCAGCTCTGCCTCCCACTTCAAGCTCATGGCCTAATTTTATCTATTAGCCTATCCCCAAGGCTATCCTTGGCAACAAACCTCTCCTGGAGAACGAGCGCTTTGTGCATGATAGCATAACATGTAAAACTGCAATAAATGTTGGAATACCCTTCTCTAAACTCCATCTCAGAGAGTTCTACACCACCTTTCCTCACATCCAGTGCGATTCATTTTGGTAAGAGGTGAGCTGTGGTACATAAAGCTAAGTGCTTAGGTCTCAGCTGCAGTCTGCTTTGTGGTGGGAAGGGACAACAGTCAGCTAAATAGTTTTCATTATTTCCCCAGGTGGCAGGACTGAGCAGTCAGGTCCTCAAATGCAGAGCTCTTTCCACCATAGAATACCAGTCTGATCTCTTATTACAGGTGGAGCCACTGAGCTAGTCTAATAAGGTGTTTGTCAACATGGATAAAATGCTGAAAGCATTTTATTTTTGCACATCTCTATCCTTGGAATTAACATGGATAAAGCTCACAAAACAGAATGAGATTTGACCAACACATTGTAACAAGGGGGCTAATAGTAGAAATGAAGAAAATGAAAAATCTACATATTTCTCATCTTGTTGCAGCTTTAAACCAATATTATGAAAGCAAGCCAACAGCTTTGGAGAAAATGAGAAGGAGGATCAGAAAGAGGAAGGGGGTCCTAGTGTTTGTAGAGAAGTGGGGTAAGATACCTATGTGGGTAGCGTCCACTCATGCTGCTAAGTGAGAAGACATATAGGCCTAGTTAAGATAAACACACGATTTTTCCCATGCCCTTGAATGCCCTGGCTCCACCGCCCTGGTACAAATGTGATGATAACGTTGAGGTTTTTAATTAGAGTATGCATATATACAAATCCCCTCATCACCTACGAATTCACAATGGTGGAGTCTGGACATTAGGGTGATCTATCTTTGTGTTGTTCCTCATGGGTAATTCTTGTCCATGATAGTCTTTGTCCTGCTGTATGCCTTTAGTGCATCCTGTGTCGTATTGACATATAAAGCTGAAGATATAGAATAGCCTTTACATAAGGAAGCTGTTATTGCAGTCTATTAGCTAGCTGTTGAAGGTTTCCTCAGGAAAGTAGAGAAGATAAAGTTGTTTATCCAAGAAAAAGAGTCCCCCAGCTGCTACCTTCTTCTCTGATCCTACCATCTTTATACCCATTGAATCATTAACACCTGATAAGAATAAGTGCAAGGTAAGCATATTCTGTCATAAAGGGTGATTGGAAAATGTCTAACAATAACACTATGAATGTGTAGGGGAACATGATTTCCAGTGCACATGTTCCCTATCGGTATCACACTGATCCAGGCGCAGGTGGAAGGTAGAGAACGTCAGGTCAGGGGAAGTAGCTCAGAGGTAGAGCTTCCGCCTCAAGGCTGGAGGGTCCTGGGTTCGAGTCCCGGATTCTCCAAAGACGTTTTCCGCCGACCTCTACACTGGTGGAGAAACCGAGTAGTCCTGACCCACGTGAGGGGGGCTATGGAACTCGGTCCCTGGGTTGGTGTTATACGGCAAGCGCTTTGACCTGCTAGCACTGGGAGACTTGGAAATGGGTGGCACATACTACCCGGTGACCCGCCCCTGCGGGTTGGCCACCCGGGCACGGGGAATCATGTTCCCCTACACAGCCCCCAACCAGCTTCGACCACCGAATTAACCAGCACTGAGTCACACACAGTCTAGACGAATTCCCGTTCCCAGGAACTACTGTATGTGCCACCTGTTTCCAAGTCTCCCAGTGCTAGCAGGTCGAAGCGCTTGCCGTATCACACTGAGTTCCGTAGCCTCCCTCACGCGGGTCAGGACTACTCGGTTTCTCCACCAGTGTAGAGGTCGGCGGAAAACATCTTTGGAGAAACCGGGACTCGAACCCGGGAGCCTCCAGCCTCGAGGTGGAAGCTCTTCCTCTGAGCTACTTCCCCTGACCTGACGTTCTCTACCTTCCACCTACGCCTGGATCGGTGTGATACCGATAGGGAAAATGTGACTACCCGGTGACCCGCCCCTGTGGGTCAGCCACCCGGGCACGGGGAATCATGTTCCCCTACAAATGCAATTCTGATGACATGACTGCTAACAAAAGCTGTGTACAGAAAGTTGTAATTGACCATGGCCGTATATGAATATATGACCTTATATAACAAAATATGCAAATTCGCCTAATAGTTTCTCATTTGCATGAAAATCTACTGTTAAATGAAGGATAATGACGACCCGGCCTATGGTCACAGAACGGCATAAAGATAGTGCTGAAAATATTTAGCTTAGGCTCAAATATTGAATAAAAATGTCATTCACTGGAGTCTCTTGATAATTTCAATCTGAGCAAGATCAATTATATTTTATTAACCTTCATAAATAAACAATTGAGATTCTGTTATATTTTTTCTGCATATAGTATTAAGCTGCAAGGGATGGTAACTCTATGTCTAGCTGAACATGTCTCAGCCTTCAGGAACTTTGACCTACTGGCCTCATTCGAAGTAGACAATTATCTTTTGGAAGGTATATGAAACTGCATGAAGTTTGTGTCACATAAAAAACAAAATTCAGAAACTTTATGCTCAAATGTCGTTTATTATTGCTGTGTTGGTCTATATCTTCTGTTGGGTATTTTTTTAATAGATACTCCTTTTTTCCCTGTTGGCCTCCCGTTCTCATACAGAATATTTGATATGCCATCAAGGATGACATAATGCCTTACGGTTTATATTCTCTTCTTTTAATTCATGATGCATCCATTCAGCTCTAGTGAGCAACCCTCCAGCACTACGATGGTGCACCATGCCCACCCTGAGCACCCCTCCAGCACTAGCTTGGTGTACCATGCCAACCCTGAGCAGCCCTCCAGCACTGCTTGGTGCACCATGCCAGCCCTGAGCAACCATCCAGCACTAGCTTGGTGCACCATGCCCACCCTGAGCACCCCTCCAGCACTGCTTGGTGCACCATGCCAGCCCTGAGCAACCCTCCAGCACTGCTTGGTGCACCATGCCAGCCCTGAGCAACCCTCCAGCACTGCTTGGTGCACCATGCCAGCCCTGAGCAACCCTCCAGCACTGCTTGGTGCACCATGCCAGCCCTGAGCACCCCTCCAGCACTGCTTGGTGCACCATGCCAACCCTGAGCAGCCCTCCAGCACTGCTTGGTGCACCATGCCCACCCTGAGCAACCCTCCAGCACTGCTTGGTGCAGCATGCCCACCCTGAGCAACCCTCCAGCACTGCTTGGTGCACCATGCCAGCCCTGAGCAGCCCTCCAGTACTGCTTGGTGCAGCATGCCAACCCTGAGCAGCCCTCCAGCACTGCTTGGTGCACCATGACAGCCCTGAGCAGCCCTCCAGCACTGCTTGGTGCACCATGCCAACCCTAAGCAGCCCTCCAGCACTGCTTGGTGCACGATGACAGCCCTGAGCAACGCTCCAGCACTGCTTGGTGCACCATGCCAACCCTGAGCAACCCTCCAGCATTGCTTGGTGCACCATGCCAGCCCTGAACAGCCCTCCAGCACTGCTTGGTGCACCATGCCAACCCTGAACAGCCCTCCAGCACTGCTTGGTGCACCATGCCAGCCCTGAGCAGCCCTCCAGCTCTACCTTGTTGCACGATGCCAACCATTTTTTTTCGCTCAACAAGTAAACAAGTTGAGAATCGTCACTACAATAGGTGTTAGTGTATAAAAAACACCATGGGTCCATAAATGAGTTAAGAGGCAGTATACACCGTATGTTTTATGTAGAATTGCACCGATCCCTGTTGGCAGTTGAACCATTGTATCCTTTCATTGCTTAATCTCATTTGTAACTGGAGTAAGATATATCTAGGCCTGGTGGGTCTCGTGTCCATAATCGATGGAAACACCATTAGACACCCATTACGTATACAAAGACTGACACAAATATAGGTCTACATACATTTATTTGAGCAACCACCATCTGAGGTCTGAGGGAAGAGCCTCTACATAGATTAGATAAGAAACAAAGAATATTGTATGAATCTACATCATGTTCATATTACGCTGTTGAGAGGAGGAGTATGGATGAAAGTTACAGATATATCAATGTTGACGACCTTATAGTTTGGGAATCATTCAAAGGGTTTAGGGTGGCCACTAAATTGAGCACATGTTCCGAGGACTTCAGTGACAAACATAGTTGTGGTGATTGAAACACCACTTTCATTATCATATAATAATGGTCATTGTGGAAACATCGAAGACAGGCCCCTTCCCTCTCCTTATCCCTCTGGAGACCCTGGTAATAAGAATTTCTTCTGCACAAAAAGGTGCATTACAAAACAGTCTGCAAGGCTAATTCCTAACGACGTTCTCCATTGAATACCAGGTGGAAACAACTTAGAGCAAAGCCACTTAACTGGCGACCCCAGAGTCCTGCAAAGAGAGTGTATTGATGCAGGATCGCTGGTGCCCAGCGAAGACACCGGAACAGGAAGTAGTCGGACCCAATGACTCAGCAGTAGATGGCGGTACTGTTCCCCTATTATCGCCACGTGTGAGAGTATTACCGGATTTCGGATCAACTGCCACCTGGATCACAATTAGAACTGTCAGGGTGCTTTCAGATCGTGGAGCTTGGCTAGGAATTTGATTAATCAACTGCAACCAAAGAACTAGGCAGTCCGATAAATGAATAGCGGAGTAAACACAAAACACATTTCCTCGGAAAATAAAGGAAATCCAGAAAATGCCAGAAGAGGAACAGGTCACAGAATATTTGGGAATGGATCTCAGTAAACTGATGTATAATCCTCAGCGGATAAAAATATTGAAATATATTTTTTCCCCTGTCTCACGCCCGTATTATGGACTCCTTTGTTATTGACTTAGAACATTTATGGTATTTCCTGGTTGCCATTGATACCAATCCATCATCAGTCCTTGTATATCTGAGGTTTAACCAGGATCTCAAAAAGAACAACACTAGAGACTTTTCTAATAATCAATATGCAAATGTACCGTATACTAAGGAAGTTGCCCTTAATGAGGGTTTTGTTCATCAATCAAAACTTCTTGCATTCATTCTGACTAAATGCTTTTGGGGCTCACTTGAAATGCACAAGCCAACTCAAGTCTGCAAATTGAATACTTTGGATCCCCGGTTTGGAGCATCATTTTCTAATGTCCAGGATCCTGTTGCAATCTTTAATCATCAATGCCCCCCCCTCCCCGCATACCCCTCATCTGCCTGGGAATAAATGGTAAGTAAATATAACTATTTCTAACTTCCTATTGATATCAGCCTTTCACTTTAAAGATTGGGTATTAGCTGAAAGCAAATGCTCCAATATCAGTTTGCCACCTGTTACACGGGAGCTTGTCGACTAATAATAACAACTCTCGTATGAAGGCAGATTTAATTAATCCAAAGTCATCATCATGTTATGGTAAAGTTCGGTTTTAATCATCCTCTGAAGAATGAAGAAGCTACTCAGATAACTTCAGAATACCACTTCATCTGAATAATTATGTAGTGGTCAGCGGAAAATGTCATGGAGAAACCGGGACTCGAACCTGGGGCCCTCAAACCTGCAGGCGGCTGCTGTACCTCTGAGCTACTTCCCTGTGGCCTGACATTTTCTATCTTCCAACTACACCTGGATCGGTATGATACACATACTAGGGGGCAGTCATTACCTGGTACTGAGCTCTCTAGAGATTCCCCTCACGAGGTGGGACCACTCAGTATCTCCACCAGGTACAGGGAATTACTGCCCCTACACTCCTCCCCATCAGCTTCAACCACCACCCACTAGCACCTGGCATTCCCCCTCAATCCAGTTACTTGGGAGTTGAGGCTTTATCAAGCAGTGTTGGGGCACTCCTGACTTCCCAGTTGATGTACCGGTACAAGTACCTGATTGGTCGAAGCGTCATCTGTATCATATCGGTCCAGTTCCCGAGTCCTCAATCCATAATTGCGTTAAGATACGGGGTTCCCATACCTTCAATCCTTGATTGCGTTAGGTTGCTCGGTTTCTCCACCAATGTAGTGGTCAGTGGAAAATGTCATGGAAAACCGGGACTCAAACCCAGGGCCCTCCAACCTGCAGGCGGCTGCTCTACCTCTGAGCTACTTTCCCGACATTCTCTACCTTCCACCTTGATTGGTATGATACACACATTAGGGGGCAGTGATTACCTGGTACCGAGCTCTCTAGAGATCCCCCTCGCGAGGCGGGACCACTCGATATCTCCACCAGGTTTGGGGAATTACTGCCCCTACCATTATATAACTATAAGACATACAATCACCACATTGTAGTCTTATCTGTAAGTAATACTCACGGGTAACTTTACTCAACATGGCTGAAATGGCAAACCTCTATTATCTCTATTAGTGTTTAACAATATATATATATCTGTTCATAACTTCGATAGAATAGAATGGATTAGATAGAAATAATAGTGGATTTACCTGTTTACCTATACACCATACACTTGATTTAAAGAATTGAATTGAATTGAATTATTTATTTGAAAAACATTCATACAGGATGATTTACAAGTAAGTCAAGGAGAATGGATACATCAAATTTCGGCTAAGTAATGGCACAAAGGTCACTAAGGTACACAATAAATATAATATGTAATCATGGTTCATAAAGTCATTCAGTCATAATGCTTAGCCAGACATGAAGTCAAGTCACAGCTACTAGAAAGTTAGATTTGTCCTTGATATGTTGCTGTTCAGATGACAGGAGATCCCATAGCTCTATACCTCTCAAGAGAGGGCTTTTTTTTATATATACTTAAGTTAGGGAAACTCTTGTTCATTATCACTTTACCATTACTTCTAAGTACCCTTCTATGTACTTGTACATTATTAGGGTCTTGTGACAATGTATACATCAGGCTGAGAAGACTTTTGCTTCTTCTGGCAGTTAACCATTTACAACATGTGTTAATGTGCAGGTCATTACGCGACATGTCAGTGGGGCGTCTTACACCCAAGCATACCCTTAAGCAATAGTTCTGTGTACTTTGTAGGGCCCTTACAGATGTATCAGGGCCACCACCAATGATTATATCCCCATAGTCAAATATGGGAACAAACATTTGTTTGAAAAGCCTAATGGCAAGCTCCCCATCAATAATTTTACGTAGCTGACGAAGTTTGTAAGTGCGTAAAAGTACAGAATCCTTTGTCTTAGTACAAAATTGTTTAAAACTCAAATTACAGTCAATTTATACACCTAGGTAATTGAAGACAGATACTAAATCTAATGCCTTGTTGCATATATTCAGGGGAGTGGCATTCAAATCCTGACAGGTTCTGCCAGAGTTGATCCATAGGGCCTTCATTTTCTCTATATTTACAGTCAATTTGTGACTGCAACACCAAGCATAAACACTATCCAGGTCTTTTTGCATAAGACCTTGCATGTTTGTAATGTCTGTACCACTTAGAAAAATGGCCAGATCATCGGCATACATTGAATATTTGCAACTAGTCAGAACCTGAGGTAGTTTATTTATGTAGATATTAAAGAGCAATTTCCCTAAAAAAAACCCTTTGCCTCTGACTCTGAAACTATTGGCATCCTCCCTCTTCCCTTAGATCTACCCCCGACTGACTCGTATCAAAGCACCTGTAGGCTTGACAGAAGCCTAATGTCAGAGGATAGTAAGTATGATCATAAATCCCCATTCATACACTGCATTCACTATGAGTCACAATAATTTGATACAGACTTATATTTTCAGACACATTCGGCCTAACTTGTGAGAATCGACCAAATATAGATCAATGTTATGGTATTTGTTTTGACCGTGGACATGAGCACCCCAGTGGGGTTTGGATGGATCATTGAGGCCTGGTAACAACTACCGTAAAGACCCCTGTGTTAGCCGTGGATTACAGACTATGGACAGGGGAAGGGGAGAGGAAGGGGTAGGTAGCTCTAAACCAACACTCTAAATGCTTAATCAAAATTGAACTTGTTGTATAGGGAGTGCAGATAACCGTTAGCTCCAAATAGACCTTGAATCTTGAAAATCCATTTGTTAGAAACAATTTTTTTTCTCATGATCAGGTTGCGGCTTATACGCGGATGCAGCTTATCTGTGGGTGCGGCTTATATGAATGGGTGGCTTGTACGTGTGGTATTACGGTAGGACTATGTAGTTACTAGGAGGTATGTGTCGTAATGCAATACACCCTCCTCATCCTCCACTTCATACAGTGCACCTGCCCGGCTGTTGCCAACGCCAACCACAACACGGTGAGCAGCTCACAGACCTGGGGAAGTTGATGAGCTGCTCATCACTTCGCTTCCTCCCCAATCAGAGGAGAAGATATGCCTAGGTATACATACGACCCTGGTACCAAGGACAGGTATATACTAGAGGGATATAGAGAGGCTTAGGAGCGGCATATGAGCAGCTCATAGTTAGATATGAGGAGGTAAGGGAGCAGCTCATTGCCTGTTTTTAGGGACTTGGATCTGCTCCTGTCACACTCCTCCACACATTGCGGCGTGGGACGTAGCGGCGGCCGGCGTGAGGCTGTATCTACAGACCTGGCTGTAAATGCGGCACGAGCAGCTCAGCAGCGGCATTGAACACATCAAACCAAGGCCATTTATCAACCAGCGAGCTGCTCACTATATGGGCTATATACCCAGACCTAGAGCCACTTAGGGCTAGCGCGGCGCTGGGTTATTGTTATAGGCCTCCTTAGTGTGGGTGGACACCAGTGGCAGCAGCCACATTGTTATACTACTACCTACCACTGAGTGGCACCCACCTCCTCCTCCTCTCTCCCTCCTCCCACCAACACCACACCTCAGCGACTACTCCAGCCGCTGCTGCTGCTCCTCCACCCGGCCCTGGGGGCTGCCCTACTCCGCCTCCTCCTCCTGCTGCTGCAGGCCTGCACAGGTGCCACTGGGTGCCGCCGACATAGCTGGGCTGGCTGGTCTTAGACCGGATATCACAGCACCCAACCGCTCTCTGCACCTATATACCTAGCACATGGAGCATGTGTACACCCCACCAACCGACCCCTTCTGCACCTAGTACAATGACATGGGCACTACAATAGCTATAGCACCTGGAGCAGCTCTATGTGCATTATGAGAACTGACTTATGGAGCACCTCCGCCAGTGGCTTCTGATGGGGTCAGGTGTACATGCTGTGAACCAGGACAAAGACGTGATACCACAACGACCCCGCCCTGGGCAGCTTCCTCTGGATGGCACCGCCGCCTGTGTGGTCATAGAGCGCCCGCCCAACGCCGACCGCCTCCCCACAGCCGGAAGCCACTGCTGGCGGGGTGGTGGCTGCTACGAAACTCGCTCCTGTTGATACTTATTTGACGGTAGGTTGATAGAGTGGCTGTTATCAGGATTTAACCCTAAGCCCATCTACACGTGTGGTGTTAACTGGTTGTTGGTGTGTACTGACATGTAGATGTGTAAGGGACAGACCAGCACCAGCAACAGAAGCCACGTGGGTCCCTCACAAACCCCTTATACCTGCCCCGCCTTTCTGCGCATGCGTCCAGGAGTGCCACAGGACCCTCCCACCCTGCGTCCTGACAGCGTCCTGAGGTGGTACTAAGTTGACGGACACGTCAGCGTCCCGGGGACGTCACGTCACATCACACTTCTGTCAATACTACGTCCAACTACCCCGACCCACCCCAGCATCACCACCTGATAATGGCAGCAGAGATGATTTAATTATTCACACACAAATACATATTCATGAACCGCTGCGACGGTGGTGGTAGTGGTGGGTAGACCCGGGTGGAGGTGGTGGTGGTGGGGGGAGAGGTGGGAGGGTGGGAGGAGGGAGAAAGGGAGTGTTTATGAGGCGGACAGCCACACGCGGGGCGCTTGTTACGGCCTGCTGTTGAGGCGACACCCTGGAGGAGCCTCGTCGTACAGAGACAAACCTTGGAGGAGGATAGGGGCAAAGTGCTGAGACGGGGTGGCGGTCACAGCCATCAACGCCTCTGGCGCCGACAGCAGCAGGAGAAGAAGAAGCCTCCCTCCAGGGCGGGACCCAGGAGTATAAAGATAAGCACTAATCAGCGCCGTCAGTGCCACTGGAGGATCCTGATCCCAATCTCCCTCCTCCTCCTGTGTCCTCCATCTCAGACTGACAGGCCACACACCGTGTGTACCATACAGCCAGATACTGGAGGAATCCCCATAGGAGTTACTACTATAGATCAGCATAGAGCCTGAACTTTCTAATATAGGACATATTGTGTTAAAAGTTATAGGAGGACTGACGACAACTTTACTGCGTTAATCCCTGTGTTAATCTCCTCTTGTGTCATTGTGCCCCCAGTCGCCGGTTCTACCCACACCGGGCTGCAGTCGGACTATGACGGCGGGCCGGCGGCGTAGCCCGGTCCCTGACCGGCGGGCATGACCACTGTCACGGCCGGACTCGGGGAGAAGTTGAGCACGCCCAGTGCGGTAATCCCTCTCCTGTCCTCCATACTCAGTGCCCCCCACGTGGTCCCTGCCGCCGCCGCCGCCGACGTGGACGTCGCCATCGTCGTCGTCGCTAGCATCGTCGTTGGCGTCACTTCCGCCGTCACCATCACCAACCGCGCCAACAGCGCCTCACCCGGGCCCTGACCCCCGTGGGACGGTCGGCGCTTCCTGTTTCCGGTTGAGAGGCAGCAGGATCCGGTTCCGCCGTTCGTCGTCGACGTCGCCATCGTCGCCAACACCGGAAGTGATCGTTATGGCGTGTAAGTCGAGGACCGTGGAAGGGGTGGGTTCGAGCGTCCTGGGGGGACTGAGGTGTCCTCCTGGGCGGGGCCTGCTCCTCCTGTTAGCTGGTACCTATCTCTGCCTGGTCAGCACCTCCCTACCTGGAGCTTCTGCTAATGACAGGTAAGTGGGGCCATTATCACTTACAAGATGTATAAACCTCATCTGCGTAGAAATTTACAATGTCAAAAGAGTGCACAGGGATGAAAGGGGTGGGATTTTATCCTCTGTCAAAAGTCAACCACTCACCTACATCTGGCTAGACCAATAGATATGTCACTCCAAATATCTGATGAATTTGTCTTGTTAGGGACAATTTAGAACAGCGGTAAAAAGAAGTTGCCTATGCCTTATCAGTAAGTTCATCTATCAGAATCCTCGAACCTGATAATACGTGAAATAAGAATAAATATGGAAGTAAATAGAACTCAGAAATCAGGCAAAACTAAGAAGCTTCAAGTGACTGCTTTAATGACCTTGCAGAAAAGGTCAGCCTCTATCATGTATTATTGATTAGATCCATATAGACTCTTTATATAGACAGGTGTGAAGCATGTTAGACAGGGACATCAGTCTAGATACATGCATTAAAGCGTTAGGCGCAGGACTGCACACCTGTACAAAAGAATAACTAGGCGGACCACACATATTTACACTTGTAATACAATTTATGACACTTTTATCCAATGTACAAGGCGGGAAGCAATATCCATCCATATGAAGGAGCCAATGAGTTTGGCCTTTTGTATCGGGAAATCCACGCATGTAATGGTGAAAATGTACGTAGACAATGAAAATAATCCAATAATCCAATATGGTACAAATACTCTCACAATACAATGGGCCTATCAAGTTACAGATTGTCTACACATTGTCTGCAACGTGCTTGTATATAATATCGATGTTAAACACATAGGATATGCTTAACAAACGAGAAACAGTAGCTCATATTACATATAGTTAATTTACATATTAAATACAATTACTTATTTCCATGAACCTACAGGGCTGCGCTCCCTTTTGTGTGAAATCAATACCAAAACTTTCTGAAGCAGTGTAAAAATGAGAAAAGGCAATTTCCTCCTGTACTATTCAAACACAAATGCACAGAAGTACAATACAATCCTTTGTCCACAGCTACAACATCCATACATAAGGAAACGGCACGTTCAATCAGGTGAATGGCTAGTCCCCTGTGCTTAAACAGTAATGTATGACATTTGTCGTATAGATCTCATATAAGAGCCACGTAATCCTTCATTACACACATACCTGTATCTATAATCTCTACATCAGAAACAACCTTTGGCGGCATGTGACATAGGGGGCGGGTAGTACATACCTGTCAATGTTCACAGTGTGTAAGGATGCTGATCAAACTGAGGACTAAGCTAATCAGAGCTGGGTATCAGTAGTCAATAGTTAGGTCACACCCTACACGTAAGGCATGTGGTGTTAGCCATTTAAGAACAGCATGATGCCTCCAGCTGGTTGGTGTTGTGTCACCATGATGCACCAAACACATCAGGGGCAAATATTTCACTGCCATTTTTGTGCATCAGGAGTGTATCATGATGCAGGTTTAGTGGGTTACTGGTCACCACTCAATCCATGCATCAGAATTCATGCATCAAAAGACTATGATGCTTTCTGGAAGAATGCTGCCCTGAAAGGGTTTAATAGGTTGAACAATAGTCAATAAGCACCACCCCCTTATCCCAATATAATATGTTTGACCCCTAGCAGAGTTTTAACCATGTGTGCTTGTCTAATATTTGAGGGCACGTGCTAGTGTGAGGGTAGAGGCAGGATGTGCAGGGGACTGTTGCAAAATTGTGTTACAAGTACTTAATTTTTCTATAACTGAACCCCGATGTACATGAGCAGGTAAATTTTGGAAGCCAAAAATTGACATAAGAGCTTTCTGTCACAAAAATGATAACAAATCACCATAGAATGCCAATATTCCTTCGTGTAAAAGAAAACAATTGTGCTGGCCTCAGCTACTAAAAGTGATCCTGATTGCCCAAGTTTGGATATTACATCAGAAACAAGGTTGCAACAAGAGAGGGTGTAGCATGGAAACAGAAATATTTTGTCACTTTAGTCATTAGATCAATGGGTGTCAATTGGCACCAGATCCACATGGCTCAGGTAGACTCCCCGTCACTAAATACAGGTCTGGTACATTCAGGAATCTTTACCCTGTGGAACCTGCACACAGCTCTGCCTGATGACACTGCGGGATTGGGGATAAAAACTTAATACATTAAGGGTCTTGAGGCCTCATGCAAGTTTTATGGTTGGAGGGCGGTGTGAACATAGACAGGTGTGAGAACCATTTCGAAATAATATTTCACATTCCACATGAAACAGAACTTTAAGTTAACCCTTTAACGGCCGCTCATTCATTGATGCATCATGCCAATTGATCGCCATGATGCATGACTGCAGTAACTCGCCAGGACTTTATTTATGCATCATGCTGGCCCTATGGGGTTGGTGTACCCCAAAAGTTTATATTATGGCTAGCAGATTTTCCAGCACTTCATTGGCGCACCATGAAGACCAATGAGCACGATGCACACCTATATCAGTGCCATTAAAATGTTCCATTTGTTCGATTACTTTGCTGGTTCCCTTACTGGTAATAAGGTCTAGAACTTTGATCATGAAGAGATGGCTATTTGATCATAAAGATAAACCGAAGGATTATATGAGAAACCGATGTTAAATGCATTCCATATCACCATGGGTCTGTAGGAGTACCACTGCTTGCGACACTTGTCTAACCGAAAAGCATAGGGCTTCAGATAGCTGGAGCTATCTGAAAAAATCTGGCTTTATCTATCACAGCTATTACCCACAAAAAGGCAACCGGCTCTAAGGCAGGCGTCACGATAATAACTCAGAGTATTCTATCGCATGTGAATTGCATCGATATTCTTCCTGTTTCCAGTCAATTTTATGGGAATTTCATCCCATTACACCTTCATAGCTTTCACTCATGCCTCTTGTATTTCACCCTATTGGAGACAGTTGATATTCTATCGAACTGCGACCTTCAGCATTGGTACTGTATTAGAGTATAAATACCGTACTTGTACATTGATAAGGTGTATGGATGTGTATCAAGAGATCCAGGGGCTTTGTACTTAAAATACAGAAGAGTTATAGCTGCAGGAAATCTCCCGTTTAATGGGTCTATGCTTCAGAGCAATTAAAGGCAGTTGCACAGCTCTCTAGAGAAAGTAATAGCCATGTAGGCAGTGGCTGATATTATAGCCAACTATTGACTGTAGTTAATGCCACCAGGAGGGCATTTCTTAACAATGCTAATTAACACTATTAAGAAATTCCCTCCTGAACATCTCCTGCTCTTAGGTCGCATGACCATTGCCATAAACTCTGAGTTCATATTAGAAAGCAGACTCTAAATTCTGCTTTAATATCACTCCAGTCTGGGAATAAGGAAAGAGGCCTTCTCTTTGGTATGAAGTAGTTTTAGGAGCAACCCCCGTTATAGTGATCACTTGAAAATTAATCTTTATTAGGGGAAAGAAAGCTGAGAGAAAAGACAAAAAAAGGGATGGTGGTGAAATCCCTTCGATGCCGCATTGCTGCGTTCACGCCTTGTAATTGGCAGACACATTCTGCCCTCTTGAATAAATGAGGAGGATGATTTAATTAGGGTAAAAATCTGGACGCTGATTGGCCACTGAGGACACATGGGGTGTAACCAGTGATCTTAATTTAAGTGCCTGCTCAGTTTGCAGACCAATAGTTATTAACGGATATTTTGGAATATCGGTATACAGAAATTCTTTTACATGTACAGATATCCAAATCCCTTTTTTGTACTCTCTTTGTATATATACTGCTCATTAAACCTACTAATAGTAATACATAGATATCTACAACAAAAGCATGAACAACAACTGCAGCTATAACCACAGCAGCAGCAACAGAAGTAAGAAGAACGAAAAAAGACCAGACTCCTTCGAGGCAAAATAGGATTATTTTTTCATAGTTATTTTGTCAGTGTTATTATATGCCACAATTCAGATCTCTGGCCTGCATTTCAGCCACTTCCTGAGAAAGGTCAGTGCTTATCCCTTCTACAAAAGAACTTAATAATATACCATATGGAATGCTATACATCAAAACACTGTATATGTCCTTCCGTCCAAGATCATTCATTCACCATACTAAGGCACCCTGGGCACGATCTGACACGTCAGTGATAGGGCCCTGTTCCTCCCTGATTGTTCTGGTACTGAGCTATCTCTAAAGGGGAAAGTCAAGCCAAGCCATAAAAACACAAAAACCTCTCCCAGAAAATAAAGTGATATATATGCACAGGATTGCAGCAACCCCTATATGAAGGCTGGAGTGGATCTATTGGTGCCAGAGGGATGGGGGGTTAAGGGGTCAAATGCCCTCTGTACGCCAAGTAGGCCATGGTCAGATTGAGTAGTAGCGGCCCCTAGCGTGGGCCGTTACAGCACCCCTGGTGGCAGACTGATGTAGTGAGGAGGCAGCGTGGGGAGGGGCAGTGATGATGGCAGAGACAAGGGTGGGAGTACATTTATGAGGGACCGTGCTTGGATAGTGATGAGGCCATAAGAAGTGTTGGGGCTGATTTAATGCTAACTGACAGGTGGGAGTGGTGTGTGGGAGGGGAAACAAAGCGAGCTCATGTTATGAGAATGAAAGTGATAGGCAAAGTATAAAGTGTTGGTGGTATTGTTCCATCTGCCTCATGTCCAGACGTCCTAGCCAATTCACACTAATGTAATATACTTGAACATTAGCCACAACAGACTAGGAAGCCATTATAATGCATAATCATACTTGAACATTAGCTACAACAGGAAGCCATTATAATGTACACAATAAGGAGTGTTAATGTACGATCAGCATGTTTAATATCTCTTTAGACTAGTCTGGTTGCCCCTGGGTCCTTTATTTAGTGCTATACCTCTAGCAGCACAACAGAGTCTATTGGACGTATGTGACTGGATTGCCTAATATACATACCTCTAGAGTAAGGGTTACATAGGGCCTATACAACTGGCTGAATGGGCTGATCATTATTGGCAATGTGAATGGTGTTATTTAACAGATATTAGTTAACACAGGGTGACCAGCCACTTCCTGTGGCATACAGACATGATGGCACTACAAACAGAAGCCATTGTCATACAATGGATATCCTGACTATAATACACCGGTACCAGTTAGCTCTACTTAACTCGCTAATGTTTAACCGCTTATGGGCCGCATAGCTCTTTAATGCATTATGCCATTTAGTCAGCATGATTCATGAATGCATAAGTCTTCTTGGCCCAAATATCACATACGCTATCATTCACATTAGCGTTATACTGATCTTCAAGGGTCAGTTTGTACATATCTCTCAAAACGAACCACAAAAATCCACAGAAAGATCTTAATCTGTAACGATTATAAAAAATAAAAGCTCTCCCTCAACCAACACCACACAGAAACTATAATCTACATTTTTTATCAATAAAAAGGAGAATAGCATTCAATTAAAAGGGAAATGTATGATTAAAAAAGGATGGCTCATGTGCCCCCTCATTGAGTATCCTTCCCGCGTGGCTGCTCTCGTGAAGCTATTGAGCACACCATAGGGGTGGTCTTAGCCATGTTAGCAGAGATCCAAGCAGGCTGCCAAATTTGGCAATCACAGAATGGGGGACGGTTTGTGCAGGCAATGAGCCACATCATCACACCCCATTAGGGTTGGACCCAGGTGGGCAGGGAATGGTAAGTGTGTAGGTAAATAAATCATGGATCTATGTGAATCTGGTGAGCAGGAAGATACCAGTAGGTGATACACTGTTCGGCAATCTAGCAAAATGTGGATTGCTCATTTTATGATTTAAATCGATAGTTATCTGTTATTGATGCATTGTGTATCTATTTATTCTGCTATATTACACACTACTTTCACGTACCCAATCATTTAAGAAATCTGTGGGATTTCCAAAATGTTAACACTGGTTCTCCTGTCTGGTCAATGATACAGATTAGATAACTGCGTCTAAAATATTGAGATATTATAATGTTGACACAACACATTTTGACTTGAAAAATGATAAATCGGTTGATGAGTGAATCAAAGTATAAAAATAAGTTAACCATAAAACAACTGCGCTTTAATATATATTTGATGGCAAGGTAGGACAGCCTATCAAACAGAATGCATGCGTTCCACGTCTACAGCATAGGAATTCACCTTAGAGCACAAATTCCCCTTAGTGCATACCCATGGCCTGGCCATATTTATCCATATTGATCTGAGACATTATATCTACATGTCTGTATGTAGTAGGCCAAGGTCTATAAATATACAGATATCTCAGTATAGGAGAGTGTGTATACCCACTTAGAGCAGGGGCGCAGTGTAGGGTAAACAGATGGTGACAGCAAACCACTCCTACCTACGTCCATAGCCCTTTAAGATCAATACAATGTCTGAAGGTTCATGTTTATTTCTAGTCATGATGCACCAATGCAGCACTGCATTAGAGCATCATACTGAATGCATCAACCCCGTGAGGCATGATGCTTGAATGCAGTCTAAGTGTGTTAATCACCAGGGCTGTATCCACGTATCATAACAACTAACGAGAATGATCCAGTAGTGCACGATGCGGTACTAGATGGGCTAGGCAGTCCCACAATTCGCCAGGAAACCACCTTATGGCTTCTGCACTGGCTTCCTTCACTCACTGGCCGCGGCCAGGCCAAGGCTAAATGGTCAGCTCGGCATTTGAGGGGATGGGACAGGAGGAAGGTGGAGGTGGGGGGTAATACAGTTAGTGAAAGGCTTTTCATTAGGGACCAGGCTCCTCATGACCATTATGCTGAAAGGCACTGAGGTGCTGACAAATACACAGACATGACAGCGCATCCACCTCCTCGATGAAAATATGCTCTTTTTACAACCAAGACTCACTCATTGGGTAAGGCTGGGATGGGCCATAAGTCACCAGGTGATGCCATTGTTGCTTGCTTCTTAGGACTGGCTAATATATCAGGCTCGCTAGATGTGGAAAAACTGGCAATATCTAAGCAAATTCAAACATGTTATATATATATATATATATATATATATATATATATATATATATATATATATATATATATATATATATATATATATATGAACGCTTGACGATTACATAGCTAGAATATTAATTCAGAGACCTTAATTTTTCAGTTATAACATTTACTCTTACAACCATAGTCGCCGGTCTGCTTCAAAAAAGGTTGTGGCAAGGCATATGTATGTGAGAAAGTACATGCACTATCATTGAGGTTTGTAATATGTGCTTTCGCTTCGCCAAAGATCGGTGAGTACACTGAAGTAGACAGGCTGTTTTCTGACCTGGTAAAGAAACAATCTTTGTGAAATCCCTTCCATCTAGCTTGAAGTGACACCTTGATAAGCTGGTGAACTTGAGTTAGACAATCGTTATCCAGAAGCTGCCTTAGTGCCAGAGGGAGACTGTCTTCACATGGTGTGATGGACTATAGGGCTGTCTATCTAGATCCCTTTAGTGCCTGCTATGACCTTATTCTGCATGGAGACACACCTAAAACCTCCCCTTCTCAATATCACCAACAATGAATATTTAAAACCATTATAACCGGCGGGAAGACTGGAGAGACTTTCCGCCTGTTGAAAGCAAAAAGGCAAACAAAAAAAGAGGTAAAGGAGGATTGGTTAGTGGCGGAGCACAGTTAAGTGCTCGACGACTATGGGTGGTGAAAAAGGATGAAACCCTTCGGTGAGGGAGAACTCAATTGAAATTCCCATCCCTCTTCAAATTCAAAATATTGACATAATTGCTTGAGGTAATTGGCACGTGATTAAATATCCAGTCTTTTAATGAATTAGCCCTAGCAATTGTATAGCAGAAGTGCAACTAATCCGATAGCTTTTTAACAAAATACTACTTCGAAGGAACTAACTATGCGTTGACTCTGGAACAGCGCTGTTTAGATAAAGAATATTAAAGGCACTGAGAGTGTTTATGCTCAACAGAGGGAGTGTTGGGAACTGTAGTTTGTTTCATTTATAATGGATAAGCTATGGGAAGCTGTGTTAAGCTCTAGAGTTCTAGAGCTCTATGTGTGGTCTCTAGTCTGACAACAGCAACATTTTCATTGTCTTTAACCCTGTTAATGCCCTGCACCAAATGTCAACAAGTACCCTCTACACATGTCTGTTTGGATTGCATACTTATCAAAATGGTCCGTTTAAGCACTGGGCTTCATATAAGCATCCGTCTCAAACAAGTACCAGGGGCACAGGGGCATTGGAAACAACCTTAAGAACTTAAAAAGGTATTCAGGTAAGCACCTATCTCAAATAATGGCCAGGTACAGAAGACTTAGTACTGACATTGATTAGCGTCCCAGCCCACTATTCTAACTCTTGATTTCATTAAGACCTAGTCTGGTGATCTCAAGGTGCACCTCTACATGTCTTAGGTCCTGTTACCAGCCATTCATTTTGTTTGAGTAGGGGTCCCATGAAGAATAAATTTTATGATTGGTTCTAATATCTAGGTTTGGTTAGCCTTGTACTCTTGCCAAATAACGTCTGTGAGGGCAATGTGTATGTATACGGCCAGCCACAATTTGATATTACTCCTATCCCTACATGCTTGTGTCTAAGCTTATATGGCACCATTTTGCATGAATATGTGATTATTAACACCTATACTATTACACAATAAGACACATTCCTTTGCACATCACATTAGTATGCAAACCCCCAGTACTCACCTTACTCACATTTCCTTCTAGTGGAACCTACTCCTTGCTCATAAATGCATTATCGCTCTTTTACATCATACCACACCCTCTATAGACCAAATAACTGGTAATTAACAGTACCTCTTACCCACATAACAGTAATCTACAGTACATGTTATTCATTGCAACAAGGAGCTGCTGTTGTATGATATAATCAGATTACTAGATAAGTCCCTATGGAATCATTAGTTTCGTCCTGAGATAGATGGGTGCATAATAATAGGTGCTGAAGCAGTAAACGGGTGTGTGTGCTGGTGATGTCTTGTATCTAGTTGTTTATCTCTCATTAATGTCACTGGGGATAGAAATTAATCAATCAAAGTGCATGCTTTCAAAGATACACTGAAATATCTGATAACACTCTAATGTCAAGGAAAGGGTAGAAAACGACATCATAACTTGTAGATTAAGAGTAAAAACAGCAGCGACTCTCTCATAATGATCAGTATGGGCAAATGGCCCGATATACGATATGGAATCTAGGCCAAATTATAAGGGGAATTGATCTATATACAGTGATGAATGGATTTAATACATTAATACTTAAGTATGATAGTGAGTGACCAGGGCTGGGCATATCTGAAAACCCTGGGGTCAATTCTCGAAGGGCCGTAGCCGTAGATCAAATTTTGAGGTTTCTGGTGCATTTCCAATACAGAGACTACCCTAAACAATTTACCACAGGGGCGACGGAACCTATTCAAAGTTGGGGGGGGGGGGCAGCACCCAGAATAGGGGAGGGAAGGGGCTCTCAATTAACTTTTGAAATCTAAGAAGTGAAATGATGCACTGTGAGCCGCCAATAGGGCTATCGGACAACATAGAAATTCCAATATAAAACAGGGTTTTACCAGACCTAAAGTCCCCCAAAATGTTGGCGGGTGGGGGGCACAATATTCCTGTGAGAGGAGTAAGGTCGGGGTACACATTTTGGCAAAGTATCTGGTCTTAGCTCAAGGGATCGATGGTGTTGTCAAGTGAAGAGATGTGCAGCAAAGCGACCTTGGTACCGGTAATAGGATTCATGGTGCATGGCCCCCAGAAAAAGAATTGTATTTCTGGGGCATTTTAAGAGCTGTACTGACTCATAATTTCCCCGCCACTGTTTTGGGGTTGGTTTATAAATTTGAGAAAAAAACCCATATTTTCTCTGACGTTCCTGAATCCCCCAGCTCTAAGCTCTGTCAACTCCTCCTAATGATTAAGCCCCAGGTGGATTGGCATGAATTAGCAATGTGTATAATCAATATCAGTAGATCCATTAAGCTTTGTGAAAATGCCACAATTAGGCCCCTGGAATTTGGCCTTTGTACGACTCTTAATAAGAAAAAAACTTCCATCTGGTAGCTTCTTCATGGCTATGTGGAGGAGGGGAACCTTTGGGGCATTTCCAGGGAAAATCTCGATATTTTCAATATTAAAATATGCATTCTGGTGAGTTCTTGAAATCACTCCATAACTTTGGTTCTATTGTGAATATTTGAAAAATTCTTTTACTGTTGGAAAGCCCAGAATTTGGCCATAAGCTGTCGCAAATTTCAAGGCCACTTATTAGCTACATGGCGACAGTTGCCCAGCCCTACTTAGTATGGTGTTAATAATAAGCACGTGTGTATTAGCACTGCTCATTGTAGGGATGTACAAGAGCAAGAGATGCTCGTTGGCTCTCTGCATGTATAATTAGATGCAGACTCAACTAGGCATGACCGCTCTCATGCATCTTTAACCAGAAGTTCAGTTTTGCCATTAAAGCTACATTTAGTACATCAGTAGGGTGGGCACAGAGATCATTCTTACCTTGCAAAACACATTTCTCAACTTACGTCCATTCTAATTTCAATATAGTATTTAAGGTGATTACAAAAGCTGAGTGAATTCGCACTTTTAGGTGGCAGAATCAACTTGAAATAATGCAAAAACGATTTTAGCTCGGTATCATGACAGACCTTGCTACAATGAAAACCTGGAAGATCCGAAACTACTCAGTGGTAACGACTTTAGGTCCTCAGGTTGACAATACCTAAAACAACTACTTTAGGTGGTTGGTCAAAATGACGACTTTACGTCATCATCCTGACCACCTAAGTCATCAGTGTGATGACTCTGTACATTGTCAGTATTGTCATACTGACGACTTAGGTGGTCAGGATGATGACTAACGTCGTCATTTTGACCACCTAAAGTAGTTGTTTTAGGTATTGTCAACCTGAGGACATAAAGTCGTCACCATTGACTAGTTTTCATTCAATCTCACTGCAAGATGCATTCTAGGGAATACCTCTCTTCCAGTTAGGTCCTGTGGCTACCCCTTTGGTGGGAAATATTACTATGCACCTTACCTGCCTCCATATATTATTGCTACAGCAACCAGTGGGTAGATCTACTTTATCCCAAAGTTGGGATATAGGTTGGGCCAGCTTGCTTTCCACCAGGAATGTAAATAAATGCTCTGATATAAACCCAATGCACCTCCTGACCTGGGTGTCTTTAGATGGGCTAAGACACAGCTCTATGGTCTGATGGTTGATGTGCTGGTAGATGACCATCTGGCTGGTGAGCAGTGCCAAAACCACCCACCAACTACACAACAAGTAAGGCAGAAAGCCAAACATCAGTCAATACACACAGAGTATAGGTGTACCAACAGTGTGTCCCTGTATCTTTGATGTACAGTGGACTTATCTTAAGACCTATCAGTTGAAAACTACTTGGCAGCTGGTTCATTTTGCTTGGAAACCCAATGTATCCTTTGGATTGACTTATTATCAGTATCAAACCTGCCAATGTATCTGAAGTAATTGAGTAGTTAAGGACAGAAAAGGATATCCATGCAGTTTAGCTAGCATCTTTTCCATTTTCTAAAGTGCTAAGGCTAAAGTGCAAAGCTATGGTATT
Organism: Acholoe squamosa; assembly: GCA_949317995.1. NCBI lineage: Eukaryota > Metazoa > Annelida > Polychaeta > Phyllodocida > Polynoidae > Acholoe > Acholoe squamosa. The sequence goes on from OX439042.1 coordinate 17,234,247, forward strand.
TTACACTTGCCATAAACATTTACAAATTAAACACGATATTTTACGTTGGGCCTTTTTGAGACCATAAACCACATTTGCAATGCAGTTGAGATACACAATATGGCAGCTTTTCCCCCAAACTCAAACTCAATGCAGTTCCAGGCACTATTAGTTGAGCCGTTAAGGAAATCAACACGATTCTGCACAACAGTACAGCGTGTCATATATATGATCAATCAAGCTCTGTGGGCACAATTAATATTTCAGGCTGTAAGGAGTGCTTTGTAGTTTATGCAGAAGGCCTAATGGGTGCACCTCTGTTATTGTCCTGTGTGGGCTGCTGCTCCAGTACTGGTACATCACCAGGTGTAAAGCAGCCTTTTAGATGCCACAGCACTCATCTGTGTTATCTAGGGGGCTGGAGGACACCCTCAGAACACGTGGTATAACAAGTATATCATGCACAGCCTCTACACTAAGTACCTACCATAATCAAGAATATTATAGGTTCCCTTGAAACTTCTTGCCATAATTATTGCCTTGGGCATGCAGCTTTCCTTTGTAAGCACCAGTCGCGCTGAAACTTGCACTGGGGTCAAGGCAGGACTGAAATTGAAAATAAAGAGTAGATCATGAGCAATAACCTAAATATCCAGCCCAGGTTAAGAATGCCTGAATAAGCGTTGGTCACCAGGAATGAAAAAAGAAATCAGAAAATCACTTTATAAATCTTGCCTAAATCCATTGGGGTGGGGGTGGGGATGGGGCTTACAGCGAGGTTTGAGATAAAATTCACCAGTTCCTATCCTGGGCACTATGGTCTAATTTTTATTATCTTAGAGTTCCTATCATATGAAGCTTTTTACCCAAACACCTGCAGGGTGGTCAATACCGTTCATGGGCTGCCGATTTAAAGGTATTTCACAAAATGCAAGTGAGGTGGAGAAATATGGAAATTGCATTTGATTTGCTGATGTTCATACAATGTTCTACAACGGAGTTAGGGGCTTCCAGATGTGTTTATGATGCAGAGACACGAGCCTGGAAACGTCAGTAAACACAGCAGCAGCCACTGGTACCTAAAGCAATGATTCAGGTGATTTTAATGTAGGCATGCAGAATTTAGGAATATGCTGGCTATACTAGATGTACTGGTCTAACCTGTTGCTGTGTACTACATGTAAAGAGGATAAGTACAAGAGTGGTTCAGAGGTGTCATTTTAGGTCAACTATCGGATGGTTCTATCTATTAATAGGGTTATGCTGAAAAGATGCCAATTGCATCTGCTGAAATATATGTCTCTAGGTCACATTTATCAAAATTTTATACATATATGTCTTCCTCTTATCTTAACTGAAATGTTTATATCAGGAAACATATGAAACATGGCTGTCTTGGGACATAAGGAAGTTAGGCCGTCAATGAAATGGTTTTAGGCTTTGAGCCATTATACAAAAATGTATTTGTAGGGAAACATAGGAAAAAAAGGTATTGCTGGATTGTTATCATTACATAATTATACATCAATGATACGACCCTATTTGAGAATTCTATATAGGGCGCACAGGTCTGAGGCCTGATTTTGACCAAGTGTGTACTAGTTAATCTAATGTAGAATACCCTCGTCTTTACTGATAATATAAGGTGCAGTACAAGCCTATCCTCGTGTCTAAACTGTGCCTTATGTACTCGATATTACAGTATCTATCATATTGTACCTATCATACTTAATGCTGGCATATTCTAAAGTTGAATCAGCTGCTAGAATCATTACTGCTGAGCAATAAGGCTGAAGACATCTGAAGCCATGGCCACACAAAGTTCATAAAGCCTTACTTTATGTGATCCATCTTCATCACATAGACATATGGGGAAAGTTGCCTTCGATAAGCCTTGGCCGTCTAGATATAAGCTTGACATAACAGGATTTGTTCCCATTCCTTGCTAAAATGTAGGCCATATATTATGCTATGCCAGGGAGGAGCATAAAAGGAAAGGGACAGGTGCGTTGCCTGAACATGGAAGAGAATACCAGGTAGTAGGAGTGGTGGGAATAATAGGAAACTGTCAGACACTGCATTCACTTGATTAAGCATTACAATTGAAGGACAGAAAGTAATATCATTTATTGAACAATTAGACCTCTATGTAGGGATGAATTCACTCTAAACTAATCACCCAGCAAATTGTCGTCATCTGTCGTCATGATTGGTCATCAATGGTGACTCCTTTTTGAGTGATAACTCATTCCGTCATCTTTCGCCACTGTGTGTTAGACTCACGTGGCATAGCAATTGCTATTCCTGGTGATCTTGTGCTATAACGATGTCGTGTTCCATCTAGCGACATGGGTGAGCCACTTCACACAGGTTGACGAGGACTCACGACAATTTGCTGGGCATCCATATGGTGCACAACATATCACGACTCCTTTTAAAACTTTGGGTTTTGCCCTTTGTATAGCCCGCACAACATAATTATAATATGCCAACTTTTAGTAGTTTGTTTTTCAGAAGTGGAGAGAGAGAGAGAGAGAGAGGACAGTTCATATAGCGCCCCCCTCCTCACAGTCCTATGGATACACACAATGAGTGCAGGACAAATGCCTCCTGATGCAGAGCAATACACTGCTCTGGTGATATTGTGGGAAACAGTGAATTAATAATTGTGATCGTTTTTGTCGGACCTCGCTGACCCCGCTGGAACCCTGGAGCATTCAGGTGAACCAAGCGAAACAGCGATACTTGGTCCGCTAATGGGAAGGATCACAGCACTGGGCCTTAACATGTTGGAGAATAAAGCGACAAGTGATAGTGAACACAATTATTTGTTCCATTTGTCTGAATAATCTATTGAGAAGCGTGTGTATACATACCAGGCTGCTAGGTAACATAGTTTAAATGCTTTAAAAGCCTCGCATAACAAACATTTGTATATTACATTGATACATTCAGCTGCTGGATTCTATGCAATATAAAGACAGCGCTATGCCCCAATCAGGCCTAAAATCAGGGTTTATTCTACTTGATTGGGTCCATAAAACTTGTTTCAGTATACCTAATCCAACCTAGTGAAAGAAGGTCGACCCTATGCATTTCTATTACAGGTTTGGCGCCATGGCAAATACTAGTCTTATTTCGCTCCAGTCTAAGCATTGTGTGACATTTTAGCTGCGGCATTGACATTGTTTCCCTTATTTCTCATCCATCATGAAAAACTGCGAGCAGCTCTAAGCTGCTCAGACATTAGTCTTCTTTAAAGAGCACTGGGAGTTGACTTAACCATTTAAGGGTTGTGCAATACTTTGATACACTAGGAACTGCAGTCGCCTAGATACATAGATGTAGTCCTGGCAAATATCCAGCTAGTATTGAGTCGATGTATGATCGCTATTCAACCCAACATTACACTCCCAAAAGGTGAGCAGTTCCTAGCAAACGCTGCGTTTGGTCATTATAAGATAGGATAACATGAAATTCTGCACTTTATTCAGTCTTTAAATGGTTTGAAGTAGAAGGATTGCGAAAAGCTTCTCATCATCTATCAGGTTTCACAGCTCCCTTACATGGCCCATCCCGCTTGGCTCCCCCAGAGGAGCCATTGGCAGAATTAAAGTTCTCCGAAAAGGGAAAGCCAACGTAGGATTGACTGTGTAGAGGGCAGGTCTAGGGTGTGTCCACTGGGACATAGTACTGATGGAGTACGAGTGGATCACTCCCATAATTGTGGATCAGGGGGGAAATCGGTCTTAGAAGGAAACAGGGAGAGAATTAGATAGAGAATTGGCTGTTATATAATGGACCTGGCCATTGTTGTGCCCTGGTAATTTCTATAAACGTAGAATCTAATATTACCCAAAAATGTTTTCAAACTCTCAGCAGGGCATTTCAAAATGATATCTATAGAAAGCTATAGATATCATTTTGAAATGCCCTGCTGGAAGCATAGGCGATGCAGGGATAATTAGCTCTGTATAAGCCTGAGTCAAAGCTGCTCAAGAGTGTACCTCTCTTGGTTGTTCATACAGGGTCATGGTGCTGGTAGTACTCACCTCATAGCCTATGTCACTAAAGAGATCTGTGCAGAATTTATGAACATTGTGTTTTCTTTTCTTCTCTTTTTCCCACAGTCAAGTGTGGTATGAATACACATATGGCATGCAAAGGGCTGAGTCAAGAAGAAAGGTAGAGAGATGAGAGTGGTGGTGGTGGGTGTATATGCACTGAAAAAAGTCTTCCTGACAAAATGACATGTATACCCATGTCAACTTGATTTGACACAGAGAGCACACATCATTGGGACATGTGCACATATGTCACCATGACAACTGTAGCACACAGTAATCCTCATATGATTTGACATGCCTTAAAATGCCATGTCATCTGTGAGTTGACTGGGGTCACGGCCATGTCGAAGGCACTTGACATGTGATGGTTTGACATACATAATTGTTCTAGGATATTCCACTAGATGGAGCAAACAACCATTTTGGTACCAGGACTAATCACTACCAAGAAGTACTACCAACACTTGAGACATTTGATGTATCTGTGTCATTTTGTTTTCATGAAGAATAGAATCACTAAGGTCTGTAAATACTATCAATGAATGGTAGTGAATTCTATTTCATTGTTAAATCTGCATTTGTTATTGAATATCAAAATAGACACCCACCATCCTGAATACTCCAACTGGAGTGGTTAGACACCTTATGTGTGGGTCAGTGAAAATACCAAAGGACTGTATTCTAACCCACAATCTATAATCTCAGTATCTACAGTACAGGGAGACATATGGCATTGCCATGCACCTCCATGCCCTTGTCTTATGGACTGCATAGAGGTCCTCAGTCAAGTAGGAGTCTGTAGATAGGAAAAAGTGTCTTAGTGTTGAAGGCCTGTGGGACTATGATATCCCCTGCCTTCTATTATAGGCCTCCCTTGATTGAACCATTGGTACATAGTTATTGACTGTTCTTGACCCTTACATAATTGTCTCACAGTATTACCTAGCACTCAGGTGAATGGATCAGAAATATGTGATGTGTCTTCATTACGCATGTCAAATGGAGTTGACGAACCAAATATGAGAGGGTCAACCTCATTTGACATGCCTTCATACATGTCATGTGGGAGACAAATTGTGACCTGTGCAGTATGCGTCAAAGCGATCAGTGTTCTTTTCTCTGTGTGGGTGGGACAGTGAAGAGTGGGATGAATGGCCTTTTTGTGTGGCCCATTAGGTATAACAGATGCTCACTTTATGTGACTCATCCGCCATCATTCCAAGCACAGAGGCTACCCTCTGCAATACAAACCACTATATACCTATACCAAAGAACATTACATATGCCTCTAATATAAGATATTGCTCTATAAACTGCATTGGCCTGTTGAAATACCTTACTGATTCAAACCAGGCAGGCACTCGATCAAGGCCTACTTTACTATGTATTTTCTCCATATCAATACCAAGATAATGGCTCATACAACCGATAAGGTACCTTTACTATATGATGCAAGATATTAAAGTCTCTTTGTTCTCAGATATCAACAAAGAGTGTGTGTAAGGAGCAAGCAAAGGTGGGCATACATCAGGTACATATGCCCATGGCCATATCCCAGACTCTAGAGCAAGTTTATCCATGGCAGAAATAGAGGCCACAAATATAGGTGATAGGTGAGTCTGAACATTGCAGTGTTAGTATGATGTCAAATATAGGTTGGAGAAATATATGGTGACTTTACATGCAAACATAAGCATTCTTAAAGCTGGAATACATTACCAAGAAGGTTAGCACAAAGCTCATATTATTTATAAATTTGTGCATGGTATAAAAAAGACATTCCTGGCACCTCCTTTCACTCGAATAAGAGGGAGGAAAACTCTAAAGCATTTTATGAACTGCTTTAAAACAACTACAGTGGATGCATTTATAAGGGAGAAGTCAGGGAAAGACTTAAGGTAATTTACATATCTACTTCGAAGGCTGCAATGTCATTCAGGATACCCACTGACCTTTTCTATATTACTCGACAAACATTAGTGGCCATTTATCTATCTATATTATAATCACCAACATCAGGACTGGCAAAGCACACAGTATTGATATATGAAACTTACTGTGAATCTAATAAAAGCAGTTGCCATTGTGTTGAATAAAGGAAAATGGCCAAAAGAATTGATCCAAAATGAAAATTCGTGCATACTGTATGTTGATAAATAAGAGCATGTTTCCAAGTACTTTCCAAGTTTTGGCCTTATGGAGAGTTGTTGCTTGCAGCAATATCCTATATCAAATAAAAACCAACATGTAAAACAAGTAGTCCCTGCTTTTACAAGTTCTGAATGAGGCTTTTGGATCAGAGAAACAGCACCCTTCCCAAATAAAGAACTTAAGTAGAGGAAATTTCCAATGAAAAGAGGGCTCATGGGCTTACTTATCGACCTTTTGTTAGTGGGTTAATTTAATTGCCAAACACATTATTATGTCAGGTGTATTATTTCATAGGGTAGAGGGCAATTCCATGATAAAAGTACCTTCTTTAAAACATAAGCGATCCCCCAGAGTTCATCATATATGCTTCCAAAGACACTATATCTGATAATAAACCTTATGTTGCTCTAATCATCAATATGATGAAACATCCACTGGTTTCCATGGTTCCTGTTAGAGACCAAATGTTGAAACGGAAAATCATTTTCCATGACACACTCTAATCTAAAAAAGAAATCTAAGCAGACCATCCAATGTAGCTGATGGGAAGAATCAGGCTGATTGGAGTGGGCCTCATCTTTCATTTTTTCAGTCAATCTAACTTTTAGAGCTTGAGGGACTCCATTACCATCAGCTAAAATCTAATGTTTTCTACTCAGTCAGATTGCATCACATGGAGAAGTCCAAAAGCCATTTGTCCTTTTTGTATATAAGCACCAAAATGCTGATAAAGAAGTTGGCTGATTAAGAATTCCACCATTGTATTAAAATGTATATTCCATATTTGACTAACTAAGCTAGGCACATGCAGATCAAGGTGACAGTACTTCATGAATGTTATTTGGATCAGAAGATGGGTTTGAGGAGCAACACCTCAAGGCAGCAAAGTGTATTGAATTCCTGTCAGGTCACAACGCAGCATGTTTCCCAAGGCACAAATACAACATGACAGTCACCACATATTCCCGTGCCGTGCCCGTGCAATAACCCTGGGAGATGGCTTCCCAGTCCTCTGGGCCTTAGTATTGGTTGCAGCGTTGTTGTCTGTGTCAACACCTACGCCCACCCAAAGGCACAGAGTCCCAGTGTTATCTCCTCAAGTCTATACTATACACAGGCTCTGTGTGCTATTCACCCCCCTAGTGACAAGTGGGGGCACACAGGAGGTCATCCACCCACCATACTTAGGGTCCCAGTCAGATGTCTCCATAAGCAGAGAAGAAAGAGGGACTCAAGGTGCGGCTATCAGTGGGGCAGAGCCGCACTTGTATTCTCACTTTTAGAGAGGCTGATGAAAGATCTCCATTTCAAAGATCAATGCTTCCTCTTGCCCTCTCTTGTCATCTAATCCCTCCCACTAGATAAGTAGATAGTGCTCATGAGAATCAAACCTAAGACTTCCATTGGCAGAATCAGGAAGAAAACCTAATTGAAAAGGGTCATCATAACCTATGGATGTTAGGCAAGGGCTTCGTTGGGCAGTATTCTGTTAACAGGGAAATATGTGGAAGATCAACTGAGTCTGTTTTGTCTACTGTGGTGAAAGGAGAGGAGTCTGTGAGTCATTTCCATTCACCAATGTGACATAGCTTTGCAATGTCTTCAGGTGAAATGATAGGCAGGCAATAAGCTACATTGAATTCCTTTCAGCCATAATGCCAGTCATAGGGTGGTATGTTAGTCAAGGTACAAACCCAACATGACTGACATGCCAGAAGTGTGGCTACATGTCAGGGAACTCAGGGGTAGTGGTGGGAGCTGGCTTGTAGTTTTATTGTGATCATTTATTGGATGTAGATCATACTGTGTCAAAATAGGCATGTGCCCAAAGGCATTAAGTCTCACTATTATGTATCCTTGCCTTTACAACATAATATGTACTTCTCTTAAGCCCCCCTACAGCAAATACACAGACAAAAGGTTTTTACAAAGCAAAACACTTTAAATGTTTTTATACCAAGCTTTTATATATCGAAATGCTACTCTGTAGCGAAACCATTAAAGTACATGGAACTCATTTAGTGAACCTTTGGATCTATTTCAAATTCAAAAGGACATTTTAGTGCTAGAAGCACCTATTTAAGAACCTTTCCCCTCCATGTTGTAGGATTTCCCTTGAATACTTGTAACACAGACTTTCTGCTCCTTTGATTAGGCAGCATTCTGTACCCTACCCCTTCCGTTCTATACCAGCCACAACTACTCCCTAGCACTAATCAGAATGAGGTATCACCTAGAAAAAGAACCAGGGACTCCAAATGCCACTAACTGGGGGAAAAGATTAAAAAACAAACTTAAACTAGTACTTCTGATTCTTAATAATCGTTGAAGCTGAGTTGTAGCCTTTTCTGTGGGTGGGGTTGTTACCTCTACTTAAGCCATAGCTTAGAGTAATTGGCAAATAGAGAGTAAAAAAAGGGAAGAAAACCTAGGAGAAGGTGAGGAGATTTAGATTTTTCTTTTTGCAATCCTATCCTGTTGGCCTATAAGCCCTAGATACTGTGGGCAGGTTTAAAAGACACAAGAGAAAACTAAAGTTAATCTTTTCTTTACAGGCATAGGGTTAATGAAATACAAGTTAATGCCACCCCAAATCTTTCAACATCATTTCAATTGAGCAGATGCCATTATTTACCATTACATTCCACAGTAATTTAGGCTCTAGAGGACTATTCCTGATATAGGTGCAGCCTATCTGGGTTTCTAGTTGAACATGATAGTTATATAACATGGATACAACATACCTCTGCAGTTAGACTAGTATAGAGGGTTGTTAGCCAGACAGACCACCACCAAAAAACAGTCTGATCACAGACCATGCACACTGGTGGTTGACTGCCTTCTCTCCATCATTGCTGCTTTCATAAGATAACAATGTGCTCCCCCTTCTGCTTTCCTTTAACATCAATATTACATGCCCCTTAACCCACAAGGCACAGAGGCAGTAGCAGACCCAAACATCGGAGCTTTCAACGATCTATGACTCAATAGCCCTTGGGGAAGTTTCAAATTCTTTCCCTAAGTCATTACAGCATCCCTATTCAAGAAGAAAGTCAGCAATAGGTTTATCACTGTGGTGCAAAACTGTGGGTTCCTTACATTATCATTAGACAATAGAGTGTAAGTAAAAGGTGGCACATTAAAGGAAAGCAATTGGGTTCTGTAAAACAATATTCATTAGGCCCCTACCCTTATCAGTTTGTCCAACCACTATGTAACGTTAGATTCATCCCATTTTAACGGGCACAGGAAATGGATCTGAGAGAAGTATTTGTGTTAAGGCAATCAATGGGGGCATGTATACAATTATTATTCTGCAAAGGATAATACATCATCTGATCTTTGCTTATCAATTATTTCAAATCAGTGCCTTGTAAATGTTTGTTGATTTAGTTGGCAAAAATATATCAGTAAGGATGGGATAGGGAGGTATACGGGAGCAATTAAAGGTAGGGCTATATGTATCAAACCGACTGAGGTGTTAACACACTCCATCCTAAATATAAACCACAGAGGTTGGAGGGTCACACCTGACATATTCTTTGTTTGTTTGGTTAGTTTTACGTTTGGTGGCCAGTGAGGAACTCAGACATTCAGCACACCTGGGATAACTTGCTATCTTGGACCTTTCCAGCAACAACATACCTTAGAGGAAAAAAGGGATGCCAATACCTGCATCCCATCAGCCACCTTCCTAGGTAGAAGCACCCAATTGTATGACGGTCCAATGCCATATAGACGTGAAAAGGAACCCTGCATGCTTTTAAAACAACAGTCAATCTATTAGTGTTTAATATCCCATCGAAGCCATTGGCTGCTGATGTTGGGACTATTCAAACTACTATCTTGTTATCAAGGTTGAAACTGCTTTATAACAATATACCATTAAGCCCTGTACATAGTAAAGCCTTCACATTAGAACTTTACATGGTAAAAGCCTATGCTTAAAACAGGCTAATTGGCATGTTAATAAAGTAGTCCTGTAAACCGTTCTAAAAACATACTGTTAAAGACTACGGTAGACAAACCATCTTGCGATCAGCAGAGATTTACAACTATGAGGAAAGGACAGAGGTGATGGTAAGAAAGGAAAGCTTCATGTGTAAATAACCCATTTTTTACAAACGGAAAGAAAGGCATTCACCAATGGCATTTTACCCTTCTAGAGTGGTGTGTCATTCTACTTAACTATCCAGTGGGCTTAAGTATTGGTTGCTGCACAGGCAGGCAGCCAATGGTACTGGTCAATATTACCCCATGTATCTATACTATGCCCAAACCCTTTGGCTTACTTCTCATTGTAGTGTGCAGGTGGGACACACAAGAGGTCATACATTCCTCCCCCACTTAATGTCCCACCCAACATAAGAAATAATTGGAGAAGGGATATTCAAGGGGGACTTGAGGGAAATGTGGTGCCGGATATTCTTCCTTTGAGCAGGCTATTGAAAGAACTATACCCCAGAGATCAACCTTTTTCCTCACAGTCCTTGCCCACAATACTTCTATTCTATCCTTCTATAAGTTACAGCTGGCCTTGCACCACTAGCCCATTATCATGAGCTATCATATTATCAGGGATTTCCATTGTTAAGAACGCAATAAGAATAGAATGAAAAAAAAGAGGAGTGCCTATTGTTGTTAAGGCTTGGCTGGGTTTGTCTTTTTTTCTGTCCAGGATTTCTCTCCTTTACCTGACGCGTGTAATGGACCAGCTGATAGAAAAGCACATTACTAACAGTAAGAAGTATTTTCAACCTTTGAACCTTGTTGAGAAATATTGCCTACAGCAATATCCTGTATCAAATAAAACCAACATACAAAACTAGTAGTCCTTGCTGTTGTAAGTTATGAACGAGGAAGTTTGATCGGGAAAGCAGCTTTGGCGGCATTGCAAAGCAGCATTGTCAGTGTCTCGTAAAGGGGGGGGGTGATTACTTATAGAGAAGAATCTTTACCTACATATCGACAATTTGTGAGTAGGTTGTCAGCCACATTATTATTTGATACGGCAATTCCATGATGGAAGGGTGCTCTTGAAATCATTAGCAATCCCCCCACCCAGAGTTCATCACACGTATGTTTTAGAAACACAAGGCCTATATCTGATGTTGCTCTATTAATTAATATTAGAAAAAAATAACTTGTATCTATGGTTCCTGTTAGAAACTAAAATGTTGAAACGGAAAATCATCTCCAATAACACATTTTAATCTAAATAAATCTAGGCAGACAGTTCAATGTGGCTGGTGGGAGGAATTAGACTGATATTTCCTTTTTCAGTTACACTTTTAGAGCTTGAGGGGCTCCATTAGCATCAGCTCAAATTAAATGGTTTCTACGCAGTCAGATTGCACTGCCAAGAAGGTACACTAGCTCCTCGCTCCCCTCTCCCGCCCACTCAAATTCAGAAGAGGATCCTATTCAATGAAAATATTTGATTGTGGCAAGGATTTGTGAGATGGACACCAGGTTCAGTGTCTGTAACACATGTAATGTAGAGGGCCTGTTTGTAAATACACCAAGGAAGGTCTGATTGCCCAAGGTTGAGGTTAATGATCCTAGGATTAATGGCCATATGCATCAGAAGGTACAAGGGATGTGATACTCTGAAAATAAGGCCATGATCAAAGAGTGGATATCCAATCCACATTTTTTTTTTTTGGACTAGCTCATTGCGTTAATGAACTGTCAGGTTCATTTATGTAACGCTATAGAGCCGACCATTTTTATTTATATTTCAAACAGATACCAAACAGTTGAAGTAAATATAGACTCCACATAATCAAACATATGTCATTATGTACAATAACAGTAAGGAAGCAGGCAAGTGTATCAAATCAATTACATAATATTTGTTGAGATATATATCGATATGGCACAAGAAACACAAAATACAATCAAATGATCATCAATGATATAATATTATATGATGATGAAAATATGCTGATCACATAAATAATATTTGGAGCGGCGCGGTGACTACACCGTCTCCATCAACCTTTGTTCCTTAGTTATATCCAACCTTTAGCCTTGATCTGAGATTTTTTAACTTTTTAACCTCATTCTTAAATTTAACTTTTGTGGTAGCCCTCTGAACCTCCTCAGATAGTAGGTCCCAGAGGACTACACCCCTGTACCATGGTGATCTTTTGTAATGGCGAGATATACTTCTTGGCAATTTAAAACATATCTTATTTTGCGATCTTGTATTATATGCATGACCATGATTTATCTGATCTTTGGATTTCTTATACATCAAACTTAAAAGTAACATATCAAATCTTTGTTCTAATTTTTCCACTTTAAAGATGACATGTAACTCATTAACACTATATTTAACAATATTACATCTAAGGCAAATTCTCAAAGCTCTATTCTGTAAACGTTGTAATGCCTTTAAACCTTCCTCATTACAACTAGTACTTATAAAAGAGCAATATTCAATAATCGGCCGGATGGTACAACAATATATTTTTATGCTTTCTTCTTGTGTGAGATATTTCCTTAATTTAGCAAATCTAAATAATTTATTACAAATGTTTCTTTTAATAAGCTTAATTTGTTTGTCAAAACTTAACTTACTGTCTACTGTAACTCCTAGGTAGGGGAAAAAACTTACAGTTTCTACTCTGGTACCATTTATTACAATATCTGTATCTGGACAATTTTTCAATTTGTGAGCACTACAAAACCACATAAATTTTGTTTTCTTTGGATTAACAGTCAACCTGTTGTGAGATACCCATGTCTTAAAGCGTTCAAGATCCTCATTTAACACTCTCATTACATCTTGGGGTGTTTTCGCTGCATAATATAAAACAATGTCATCTGCATACATTTTAATTTTGCACTCGTTCAACTCTTTAATCACATCATCTATGTATAAAACAAACAACAGGGGGCCTAAAACAGACCCTTGTGGGACACCATATTTGATTTCAGATTCTTGAGAGACATTATTGCCATAACTAGTACTTTGTTTGCATTTTTTTAGATAACTATTAAACCAGAGAAAGTTATTTTCGCTGAAACCCAATTTGCTAATTTTTTCCAGAAGTCTAACATGAATTACACTGTCAAACGCTTTAGTAAAGTCAATAAATAGGGCCCCTGTTATAAAACCATCATTACGATACTCATATAGATCATTAACAAAGTCAAAGGTGGCATCACCTGTACCACTACCTTTCTTGTAACCATATTGCTCATCTGAAAAATTATCGTGATCTTTCATGGCACAACTTAAATGATAATACATTATTTTTTCAATAATTTTTGAGGGCATTAGCAATAGCGAAATAGGCCTCCAATTCTTAACTTGTGATAAATCTCCGTCTTTGGGTAATGGCTTGACCAATGCAGAAGCCCATTTGACAGGAAAACCACCACTATCAAAACTTCTCTGAACAAGAAAAGTAAATTGATCTAGCAGGCATATTATTGCACATTGTAGTATATCACCTCTGATCCCCTCTATTCCGGATGATTTATTTTTATCAATCTCTTTTACTGTATAATAGATATCCCAGGAATTAATCTTTATATTCGATTCAGAGAAAATTCCACCCTGAATGATTTCCTCTATACTCACATTATTATCCATATCACACTGTACTTTACCAACAGAGGCCACATGTAAGTCTTTTCCAATATTGCAAAAGTATTGATTAATATATTCACAAGCAGTTTCGGATGGGACCTTAACACCATCTTCATGGTGCTTCATATCTGGATATATCTCAGACCCATTACCCTTAAACATGTTATTAATATATTTCCAAAAACTCTTAGGATTTCCTCTACATTCATGTAATTCTTGCATAATACCACCAATTTGATTAGCTTTTATTTTTTTCCTAACTTTTCTCCTGCAATCTTTAATAGCTTGCTTCTCTTCATCACTTTTATTCACCTTATACAACCTTAACCACCCTTCCCTCTCAAAAACAAGATCCATTACTTCATCATCTATCCAACTTTTTCTTGTTTTTTTAACTAATCTCTCAACAAAGGGATGATATTTATCCAGATACTGATTAATAGGTGTTAGGAACATGTCCCACAGCACATCACTACTCAAATTTTTATCATAATACAATGTCCAATCACAAGATTGCAGGAAATCTTTGAAATTACTTTCTTTAAAATTCCTATAATCACGGCCCGAATAAGTTGTTTTAGTATACTTGTAATTCTCACGGCCATTACAGCCAAATACAGGAATGTGATCAGAAATGAATGCTTCTACCGTACCTGCATCAGTAATGTTAACACAATTTGATAATACATTGTCAATACAAGTACCACTAAAGGGACGAGTAACCTCATGTACCAGAATTTTCCATCCTAAATCTTTACATAATGACCTAAAACTCTCACAGCTTGCATCAGTATCATCAAACATATTTAGATTAATATCACCTAATACCCAAGTCTCATGTCTCCCTTGATTATCATTATATTCAAATCCAGCTACCTTCTTTAGAAAAGTAAGAAAATTTGGTACATTGGTATTTGGTATTCTATAAATAGATACTATGAGCTGTTCTTTCTCACCCGGTAGACATAGCATAATAGCAATTCTTTCAAAATCAATCGATTGAATAGTCAAATCATTTACAATGCTAATATATCGACATAAACCAGATCTACAACTAAGGCCTACTCCACCACAATTCTTACCAATTCGATCATTTCTATACAAAATACGATCAGGTATATTTATAATAGAAGCCAAGAGGACTTTAGGGACTGATTCACTGACAGTATTGAATCTAGAATACACTAGATACCCTGGCTCAAATTGAAATAAAACCCCAAAAAAGAGGAAAAACAACAGCCATGAATCCCCACATTGCTAGAAGCTATTAAAAAAGAAACGATTAGCTAGGCAATGTGTTGGATAGCGAGAAGGGCATCATTGACAAAAAAAAGGCTAACTGTACCTCATAAACCAAACCCTGATACTTCACACTGCACAAGAAAATCTGCTACTCAGCTTGCCCGCCCAGAGATATAGAGCAGCCTCTCATCTTGACTGCTTTGTTGATAGCAGGAGTTATTCAGTCCTTTCTTATCAGTGGTAGCAGGCAGGGCCTTATCACATATGCCTTGTTTGTACCTTTAAGGCTGGGTACTCCCCTATCCCCAGCAAATTGTCGTCATCTGTCGCCATAATTGGTCATCAATGGTGACTCCTTTTTGAGTGACCCATCATTCCGTCATCTTTCGCCACTGTGTGTTAGACTCATGTGGCATATCAATTGCTATTCCTGGTGATCTTGAGCTATAACGACGTCGTGTTCCATCTAGCGACATGTGTGAGCCACTTCACACAGGTTGACGAGGACTCACGGCAATTTGCTGGGTCATGTCCTACTAAGCTGCTGCCATCCATTCAGGCTCTACCTCCAGGGCCATGATGAGCTAACAGCTGATTGTTGGGGTGGTAAATCCCCCAGTGCGGTAAGGAATCTGTCCTCACCATCATTTGTTACTCTGGTTGCACTGATGCCAATTGAAAAGGGGCTCAACTAGCTAACTAACCTAGACACCTGCAGATCAAAGAGACCTCGGAGGTAGCAGGTTGGTCCATGGGCACAGCCATTGCTGGAGCTTGTTACCAGCTATCAGATGGGTACCAGTTGGCCCCCGAGAGGACCAAAGTGAATAGATGGGATCATCTCATTGGCTAATAAATAGTCCATTTAACCAGGCTCTGTGTGCTACTATCACCCTAGTGACAAGTGAGGACAAACAGGAAGTCATCCACCCACTATGCTTCTGGTCCCGGTCAGCTGTCTCCATAATCTCAGAAGAATGAAGCCTCAAGGTGGGCCATCAGTCGGACAGAATGGCACTTAGTATTTATACTTTTAGAGAGACTGCAAAGAAGAAGACACTATTTCAATGAGTAGAATATTCTCTATTACAATTCACCAATGTGAAATGGCTTTGCAAGGTCTCCAAATGAAATGGTAGGTTTGTAGCAAAAAACTATATTGAATTCCTTTCAGTCATAATACCAGTCGTAGGGTGGCATGAAACTGAGGGTACAAATACAATATCTTGATGGTCATGCCAGAAGTGTGACTGTCACGGAACTCTGGGGTAGTGGGGAGAGTTGGCTTCTAGTTCTATTTTGCTTATTCATTGGCTGCAGATATTACTGTGTTTTATACAGGCATTCACCCAAGGGCATTATCACTATCATATATCCTTGGCTTTCCAACATAATATGTACTTTTCCCCCATATGGCAAACACACAGACAAAAGTTTCTTTTTACAAAGCAATACACTTCCAATTGTTTCATACCAAGATTTATTTTGTTCCCAAACCAGTGAAGTACTCATTTAGTATTTCATCTTTGCATCTATTTCAATTTTAAAAGAACATTCAAGTGCTAGAAGCATGAAAAGAGCTATTTGAGACCCCATCCCCTCAATGTTGTACAGATTCATTGGATACAAACACAGACTTTCTGCTCCTTTCTTTAAACAGCCTGCTGCCCTGAAAGTACCATTCTATATGTTACCCCTTCGCTTCTATACCAGCAACAAACTACGTCCCCTACCATTAATCACATGAGTTATCCCCTGGAAAAAGAACCAGGGAGGACTTAAAATGCAATTTACTAGGGAATAGAAGGAAAGAAGGATTAACTCTCTTTAGTTGTTAAAGCTGATTTGTGGCCTTTTTGTGAGTGGGATTATTAATTACCTTTCAATTGAGACATAGGTCAAAACAATTTGCAATAAGAGAGCAAAAAAGGGGAAGAAAGGGGAAGGTGAGAAGATTTATATTTCTCATTCTGAAATCTTCCTCTTTGGGGTTATAGACACTGTGGGCAACTTTGAAACAGAGGGAAACAATGGTTAATGCTACCCCCAATCTTTCAACATCATTTCTTCTCAGCAGATGGCGTTATTCCCAAGTACAGTAATTTAGGCTCAAGAGTAAGTCTAGTTAATCAGCCAATCTTGGTACAAAATGTGTATATGCAGCTAACATGGCTTTCCAACTTGAAGTCAATATGATAACATAACATGGATACAGCATACCTCTGCCATCTACAGTCAGGCCAACTATAGACAATTGTCAGCCAGAAAGACCACCAACAGACCTACAGTCCGGTCACAGACCATGAACAATGCACTCAAATTGACAGTTGACTGCCTTTGCCCCATCATCGCTGTTTTCATGCCTACAGATAACAATGAGCTCCCTCTTTTGCTCCCTTTAACATCAATACTATGTGTAATGGCCGCCGAGGAGTGAACACACCAAGGGATTGAGCTCTACAATTATTGAAAATATATATGGATTAAGTGGGAGTCAAGGTTTTAAAAGTATATCTACTGGATTATGAACAATCAGTGAGTGGATATATTACCTGCTGTGGCCAAAACACATACTACATTAGAAGCTATCTGTGATTTTAGGAGCTGAATTTACTGCTACATACACTACAGTCAGTAACTATACCCTACACCCTGTCCAGCATGGCAGAGGCGGGGCTTGTGAACCTGGGCCTACCAGTGCCAGTAGAGAAGGCAGTGCAAGATCTTTTTAAGAAGAGATCAACCAGGGCATCTCAGGAGGAAGAGCCACAATTAAATAAGATTGGTGTGATATTAATTCATTTACTACAAACTACTGCCAAAGGATTTGATCAAATCAAGGGTATAGGAGAGTTCCAGCAATCCCTAGAACAGACACAGGGGCAAGTTGATACATTGGAGAAGGTCAAAAACCTAAGGTACAAAATGTGTATATGCAGCTAACATGGCTTTCCAACTTGAAGTCAATATGATAACATGGATACAGCATACCTCTGCCATCTACAGTCAGGCCAACTATAGACAATTGTCAGCCAGAAAGACCACCAACAGACCTACAGTCCGGTCACAGACCATGAACAATGCACTCAAATTGACAGTTGACTGCCTTTGCCCCATCATTGCTGTTTTCATGCCTACAGATAACAATGAGCTCCCTCTTTTGCTCCCTTTAACATCAATACTATATGTAATGGCTGCCGAGGAGTGAACACACCAAGGGATTGAGCTCTACAACTATTGAAAATATATATGGTCTAAGTGGGAGTCAAGGTTTTAAAAGTATATCTACTGGATTATGAACAATCAGTGAGGGGATATATTACCTGCTGTGGCCAAAACACATACTACATTAGAAGCTATCTGTGATTTTAGGAGCTGAATTTACTGCTACATACACTACAGTCAGTAACTATACCCTACACCCTGTCCAGCATGGCAGAGGCGGGGCTTGTGAACCTGGGCCTACCAGTGCCAGTAGAGAAGGCAGTGCAAGATCTTTTTAAGAAGAGATCAACCAGGGCATCTCAGGAGGAAGAGCCACAATTAAATAAGATTGGTGTGATATTAATTCATTTACTACAAACTACTGCCAAAGGATTTGATCAAATCAAGGGTATAGGAGAGTTCCAGCAATCCCTAGAACAGACACAGGGGCAAGTTGATACATTGGAGACGGTCAAAAACCTAAGAACAGAACTAGATATTTTGAAAAAAGATAACCTAGAACTACAAAGGGCACAGAGATGTTCTGAGCTACGGGTGCAGGAGCTAAAGGAACGCATAATAAATGTGGACCAGCAAACCAGGACCAACCATATGCTTATAGAAGGAATCACACAAACTGACAGAGAGGATGTCAGAGCCATTGCTATAGACATCTTGGCAAGAATTAACCAAGATGTTTCATTAAGAGATCTGGACAAAGTATATTGTACTGGTCCTCGCGCTCAGAACCCAAAGCCTATCCTGGTAATTCTGACCACAGCCAGCATGCGAGATAGTTTGGTCTATAATAAGGCTAAATTAAAGGACTATGAGGATATGCGACATGTATTCATCAATGAGGATAACTGCTCTGAAGTTAAATCAGAGAAGGCAGATGTGCGTGCTATAACTAGGTTGGGTATGAGGGCTAACCTGGATGTTAAACCTAGGGGCAGGGGTGTAGTGTATGATGGCAGGTACTATTCACATGCCAACCTGAAGGACCTACTTCCTGAGCTGAACCTGGAGCAAACAAAGACACGCACAACCAGTGGGTATGTAGCATACCACTCTTCATTGGCACCCTTTTCAAACATGTACAAGTGCTAATTTATGAAAAATGGTATCACCTTCCACTCAGTGGAGCAGGCAGTGGCATACAACAAGGCAGCTTTTGCAGGGGCACATAGCAAAGCCTCACAGGTGAGAGACTCGGGATGTCCTTATAAAGCTAGGAGCAAAATAAGTGGTTGGCAGACTTATTTGGAGACAGTGGCAGTAGAAGGTTATTGGAAGTTACCAATGACAGGAAGTGGGGCTGTAACTGCAGCATATCATCACGACAGTTGAATGATCTATCCTTTAATGGATTGAATCTGGGAGGAAAGGTGTTACAAAGAGTCCGCTCTGAAATTAGACTACCAGTCATCACCACAAACAACCACTACACAACCAGCCTCAGGTCAGCTACCTCCACCAACATCCCCACCTATCAGTACTACCTCCCCACCAGTCACCCCCACCACAGATGTCACCACTACAACTGTACATCCAGCAGGGGCACCTAAACAGCAGGGACCTATCACTAGCAGCCCCCTCCCTGTCTACTCTACAGCTACTACACACCAAGCACCCACTGTACAACATTACCAACACACCCAGAACAGTGATGCTAACATAATGACTCAAGATCATGATCACTCTCTAGTAACTTTTAAAACCCCACCACAAAATGAGCAGTATCTGCCCCTGGGATACCAGCAGAGAACAGAGGCAACATATGCATCTCCATTCTAGCAGCAGCACATAAATTGTTACCAGGCCTTACAGAAGCTGCTGACTCCGCCTCAAACTACTCACAGCCTAAAGGCCAAGCAACACCCAAAGTGCATGTTGTGTAATCAGTGGTAATAGATCAAGTCTTCTAGTGGCATAGACATTGAACTGCTAAGTTTCAAAACATATCAATAGCAGGGGTATATTATATATCTGGATATCCTATATATGACCTTATCAATATGTGTATTAGAATGTGCATTATATTACAAGATCAGCATTTGGCTAATTGATTTTAATCAATGACAGTACGAAAATGGTTACTGACAGTGCCAATGCACTGCAAAGACGTTCCACATGACCACAATATCGAGAGTAGGGAGAAGTATGATACATCCACAGTAAGGACTACATAAAACATAATCTGTATAGACTACATATATATTACCATGTTCGTTTATAACCTATGTTTGTCACTATCCACACCATGCTGTAGATTAATAGTATTAGTATATAGCCTAAATGGCAAAACAGACCTACTGTAGGGGTTGTGTAATATGCATCAGCATATAGATTACAGGCTACCCTGGAAGTTGGCCTTTATACCTAGACTGTTATAGTATACATGTATTTGGGACAGTCAGTGGAGACCAGACTGACCCTGAGGTTACTGTGATAAGTGATGTACCACCTGCTGAGTGCCAAGGCCTGTGGTGTTACCCCAGTTAAGACAGAAACAAACATGTGTACATTCTGATTTCTATAATGGTTGGATCCTAAACTAACAGATACAGATGTATTTGTAATGTATTCAAAATGGTATATAACTCATATATTTACTTGTATATGCAAATACCACCAATAGCTATAGGAGAGGAATTGCTATCAAAATACTATAGGTAACTCTGTATGTGTTCTATGTGTAGTCAGATGTATCTATAGGTATATGGCATTTATTCCACAATACTACATATATCTTTCTAATGTAGTCCCTAAATGCATGACTGTGTACTAGTTGACTGGGATATTATGCCTACTGAAGCATAATCTATATATTTACATGAATGATACATGATATATCTACTTGCTCACATTAGTATTATCTATAGATATATATATGCTGGTAGGTATCTACATTATCAGAATAGCTTTTAACTGTATTAGTTAATGCTCCCACATAAAGAGACTTAACTTTTGTTAGATGTAGAGCTCTTTCCCACCACTCTCCATGACCTTGGTGCATTACACGAAAATATGTAGTCACCTAATGCTGATTTCGTTATCATCAACTCATTTTCACCTCATTTCACCAGCACTACAAGGTGTTAATTGGTACAGCACAGCTATGAATGGTAAGCATGGCTGTTGAGATAGAAGATGTTGAAAATTTAAAAGGGTTGAGGATTGTGTGTCATAATGTCAGGAGTCTCAATGATGAAACATTAACTGAATGGAAACAAGTATTGAATTTGTTTGATATAGGAATGGTTGTGGAGTCATGGTTAGAGCCTGATACTGACTTAGATGGCACTAAAGAAGTCCAATCATACAGTTGTTTAAGGCTGGACAGGAAACCGCATGTTGATAAAATTGGTGGGGGGCTATTAATGTATGTCAGGGATAATATGAATGTTACAATAGATATGGAGGCATCAGTTGTCAATGTAAATTATGAAATTATAGTTGCTGATGTGTTGCTATATGAAAGGAAGCATAAGGTGATAGTCTACTACAAAACACCCAAGGGTAAACCAAAGCAAATCATTGACCACATAAGCAATGTATTGCATAATTGTGTGGGTAACTATATATATATTATTGCTGGAGATATGAAGGTAGATATGCTGAATGGTAAATCATGTGAGGAAATTGATAACCTGTGTTTTAATAATGGGCTGTCGCAGGTGATAACTACTCTGACAAGAGAAGTTGGTGACTCTGCCACACTCATAGATCATATTTATACCAATAGTGAGACTGTCAGGCAAGCCAGTACAATCAATGTCAACTATAGTGATCACTATCCCATCTTTATGACATTGAAACATGAAAGAGTCAAAATTGAAAAGAAAACAATACATTCCAGAACCTATAAAAGGTTTGATAGTCAGATGTTCATACATAGATATCGATGGGCCGATTGGACTGAATTTAATGATAGCAAAACACCAGATCAATTATGGCGTATTTTGTTGGGAAATATTAAGGTAGCACTCTCAGTGACTGCACCAATAAAAAAGATGACCATTCCTGCTCACACTGATGAATGGCTTACTCCAAGGGTAATCAGTCCTATGAGGGAACGAGACAAACTGTATAAGAAATTTAAAAGAACAAAATTGAAGGTTGATGAGGAAATAGCTAAAGCAAAGCGTAATGAGGTTGAAATGGCCTCTCTGCACAGCAAACAAACAGTAATGACTAAATTGATAAGTAAGGACAACAAAGACCCAAGAGCCTTTTGGGAAGCTATAGAAAGACTACTGCCGAGGAAAGGTAAAGTCAATTTGATTAGATTGATAGACAATGTCACTAAGGCTGATATACCTAATGGGGATGTAGCTGATTATATAAATAACTATTTTTCAAACATAGGAGAGGAGCTTGCTATGCGACATCCCACTGTACATATACCCCCCATGCCTGCAGATAATCCCTTAGACATTGAACTACTTCATACAATGATCTCCACAGAGGAAATGTCAAAAGTAATTAGAAAGATTGACTGCAGTAAGTCATCCAACATCAAAGATGTCAAAACATTTATCCTAAAGAAGGTATTTTTATGTGATCCTGGCAAACTGGTTCTTATTTTTAACAAATGCCTACAAAGTAGTTCCTTCCCCAATCTGTGGAAAGCAGCCACATTTATACCTATACCCAAGAAAGGGAATTGTAAACTAGTTACTAATCTTAGGCCTATAAGTCTTTTGCCCTTACCGGGAAAAATTGTTGAAAAAATAATGGCCAATAGGTTAAGAAGTTTCTTGGAGGAAAGGGATATATTATGACCAACACTCAACATGGTTTTAGGCCAGGACGGTCCACATTAACTGCAACTACCACATACCTAAACTGTCTGTATAATGCCATAGATAAGAATAAGGACACATATAGCCTGTTCTTAGATTATTCCAAGGCTTTTAATACTGTGTCACATCCATTGCTGATAAATAAATTAAAAGACTTGGGTTTATCAAGAAATACTTGTAGCTTGTTCTCCAGCTACTTAACTGGCAGAACACAGAGGGTTGTGGTAAATAATTCTGTATCACAGGTAAAGGCAGTGAAGTATGGGGTACCACAAGGGTCAATACTAGGTCCCATATTGTTTACATTATATATAAATGAACTACCAACATGTTTCCCCCTGTGTTCAACTGTCTTATATGCTGATGATGCTGTGATGTCAGTGCATAATTTTAGACAGATGAGGCAGATGGTTCCTGCTGTGAACCAATGGTGTTGGTTCAACCTGTTGACTATAAATAAGGATAAAACAAAATGGATGCACTTTGGTCCAAATAGTGAAGATGCGAATGACAACCAGGTTGATATAAATAATCAGCAACTAGAACGTGTTAAGGAGTTTAAATACCTTGGTGTATTGATAGATGATGAATTGTCTTTTGATAAGCAGAGGCAAAAAAAACAAATCAAATGTCATGTTTAGGGTGCACCAGTTAGCAAAGATTAGGAGATATCTTGATGTACCAGGTGCAGTTAAGTTGTGTAAAAGTAAGATCCTACCAATATTTGACTATGCCGATATCATATGGGACAACCACCAAGCAACATATGCCCAAGATTTACAATTAATCCAGAACAGGGCATTAAGAATTGCCTACAAGGTTAGGTTAGAAAAGAACCCCTTGCACACTACTAATGAGCTTCTTGATATGAGTAAATGTAAGAAATTAGAAGATAGATGTGACACACATCTTTTAATTTATGCATATAGTATTCAAAATCAACCAAATGTTATTGATGTTAGACCCAGGAATACTAGACAGCAATTAGGCCTGAGATACATTCAAAGGATATCCAGGAATCCGGTTGTATATAAGAGTTTCCATCAGGAGGCCATTAGAAGATGGAATAAGCTAAAGATAAAGTATACACTGATTAAGGAAAAAGAGGTATTTAAAGAAGAAATTAAAAGAGATTATCCTAAATGTTACATCAATGATAAATATACCATACTTGTCTAGTATACACACTCTTTTTGAATTTTATGATAAACTATGATTGCGTGCTGGGTCATCTTATGACAGCTATGTATGAATCTTCCATGTATACCTGGTTAATGACAGACCTGTGTGTGGTGCATTAAAATGAAACAGAAAGTTTGTATTATACATTGGTATCGTGTAATCTACACCATTACATGAACTATTTGTACCGTGTAATCTACACCATTACATGAACTCTGAACTCATCATTCATCCCCATCTCATTATGTGTAATACTACATTGTGCAGATATAACTATGAGTGGTCTCTATGTGACATGTAACATTGTGTGCCATTCCACTGATTATTAAATAGATTGAATAAGTCACCTATAAAGAAGGCCCGAGCATCATAACGGCTTCGCCGAGCTCGGAGACAGGTTATGTTTTTGCATAATTTCTGTGAACCTTAATAAAACACTTTAAAAAAATATTACATGCCCTGTAAACCACAGGGAACAGAGGCAGTTAGGAGCAGCAGACCCAAGAGACAGAGCCTTCAACGATCTTTGACTCAATAGTTTGAATTCTTTCCCAAAGTCATTGCAGCAGTCCTGTTCAAGACGAAAGTCAGCACTAGGTTATAAAATAGTGATAAACTGTTTTTCCCTTGTCGTATCATCAGACAATAGACTGGGGGCAAAAGATGGGACATTAGAAGAAAGCAGGGGGAATTCTGAAAGACAATATTCAATACTCCTTATCAGCTTTTTTAACCAATAAAGTTCAATTTAGCTCATTTTATTGGACCATAAAATGGAATAGAGAGAAGCATTTGTGTTAAGGCAATCAATATTGGTATGTATATACAATTAGCCTACACAGGATGGTCATAATGATCTTTTACTATCAACTATTTCAAATCAATGCCTTGTCAAGATTCATTGCTTTAATACCCCTTGGTGCTTTGAGACCTTAGATCCCTTACTTCCATGCTTGTTGACCTTAATTACAGACATTTTCTCTATTTATTTCTATTCACCACCTCGGGGGGAGATCAAAAAGGTCATACTTGTCATTTCCCTGGGATGGGATGGGGAGGTATAAAACAACAATTAAAGATTGGCCTATATGCAACATTCCCCACTGAGATGTTAACACAACCTATCCTAACCACAACCACTGAGGTTGGACAGTCACATGGGATACATGTTATCTTGGAACCTTTTTAGCAAGAACATACCTTAGAGGAAAAAAGGAATGAAATTACCTGCATCCCATCAGCCACCTGTCTATGTAGAAGAACTCAATTCTATGATGGTCCAAAGCCATATAGACATGAAAGACGTCGATGTGAAAGACGTCTATATATCTCTGTTTAATTATGATGCCACCAATGATGTCTATAATTCTGTACAAATGTAAGTAGGACATTAATCAGTTGGCCCCTGTCAATCATGCCCAGTTGTCAGCTGTAACATATGTAATGGGGTCAATATCACTACACTGGCCTCTCCTATACAGATGTTTGGTATAGGCACTATGCATGGAGTTTATTCAATGCCATCTAGTGGGTTTTAGATGTACTTATCCCACATCATGGGGAGAATGTCATCAGACATGGCCAGTGGGTACTATGTCCTCAATACCCGTGGGCACCAGCGTAACTAATCAGTTGCACTCAATGGATACTAGTGGCCGTCACTTGTGCACTTGTCTAAGTCAAGTGCAGCTGCTCACAGGTCTAGGTTGGCAATTAGTATATACCTGCCACAACTATGGAGTACAGTAACTCCCAGAGCAGCTATTGCCTGCTGATGTCAGGACTATCCAAACTTAGGTGTATGGGGTGTGGGTTATCTTGTCCTGAAGGCTTAAACTACTTTTATAACAATATACCTTGAGCCCTGGACAAACACATGTTCTGTATATAGTAAAGGATTCACACTATAATTTCACACACTAAAAGCCGAAGTGTAAACCAGGATAATTGGCTTGTAAATAAAGTAGTCCTTTCAACCATTCTAAAAAAAGAAATCCTGTTAAAGACTTCAGCGAACAAACCATCTCACAATCAGCAGAAATTTACATCTATGAGGATAGGCCAGAGGTGATGTTCAGAAATGAAAGCCTCACATGTATACAGCCCTTTTGTTTTACAAACAGAAAGAAAGGCTTTCATCAATGGCATTTTACCCACATGGAGTGATGTGTGCAATTCTACTAAGTTTTCCAATAGGTTTAGGCATTGGTTGCTGCACAGCAGGCAACGAAAGGTACTGATTGTCAATATTATCCCGTGTGTCTATACTATGCCCAAAATCTTTGACTTACCTCTCACTGTAGTGACCAGTGGGGACACACAAGAGGACATACACACCTCCCCCATTTAATGTCCCAGCCAACATAAGCAAGCAATAAGGAAGATCCTAGGGGGCATTGAGGAAAACGTGGTGCCTGATATTATTCATTTGAAAGGCTGTTAAAAGAACTGTACTCCTGGAAGGCATTTCTCAAGATGGTACGACTGGAAACAGCCGCTACGATTTTGAAACCCTTAAAATTAAAGTGGGCGATCATAGGTAGGGGAAAGTTGCCTAATTTGGACCCGCTCCTAAATTGGACCACCCTTGTTTTCCCTAGGGCAGTAATAGGACCTAGATTCCAATGCTGCCATTTTTTAGTCAATATCACTAAAGTTCCTAACAACTTCCAAAAGTGTAATTTTTCTGTAAAAAATTGGCTTTTGGACCCTTTGATCTTATTTGCGACACTGCTTACTTAAGCCCTCCTGGTTGCTAGGCAACAATTTTTTGTTTAAAATCCTTTCAGATTTTCAGATGTCATATTATACTTTTAGACTAAAATGAAATTTGATAAAAACCATTGTCATGTTTTAGAGAACAAACTATTGTAGGGGCCAGCTCTGGCTGTAAGTCCATGGCGGTAGGCCATCTGCCCCGTTCCGGTTGCACCAGCCCTCAGGGGCTGGTCATCCGGTATAAGCTGCCCCCCTTGTGTATTATACCGATCCAGATGTAGGTGGAAGGTAGAGAATGTCAGACGGGGAAGTAGCTCAGCGGTAGAGCTTCCGCCTGCAGGTTGGAGGGTCCCGGGTTCGACTCCCGGTTTCTCCAAAACGTTTTCCGCCGACCTCTACACTATCAATGGGAAAGATGAAAAGTTGCCTAAATTGGACCAGCTTGAGTTGCCTAAATTAGACCATAGTTGTACTATTGAGTCCAATTTAGTTGCCTAAATTGGACCACTAGGTGGGGCCTCTACCTACTTTTCTAAATTGAATCAAAGTGTAACCTTTTTTTTACTCCAGTACAGAGCACATTCACATTATATTGAGGACATGTAATATCATATATTGAATGTTCCATAGTTTTATATATTTTTCAATATAACGAAAATATATGGAAGTAGAGAACAAAAATGCAGATTGGTCCAATTTAGGATACCACCTGGTCCAATTAGGCAACCCGGTGCCTAAATTGGACCATTAGGCTTTGATTCCAGACCCTGACTAGAGAAATTCAAATTCCTGGAATTTTATGCTATCACTGGAAAGCTATGAGGTACCCGCACAAAGTGAATACATTTTACATTAAAATTCATAGAACTATTCACTGGACAAGGAAAATGTTCTTAGGGGGTCCAAATTAGGCAACCTTCCCCTAGTGCACTACATCTACTGTGTATGATCAGGACTTAAATCAGTCATTATACAGGGTTTGGTAGGGCAGTGATTAGTGACCATTTAGATGCAGGGCTATAATGGCATTTTAGTGAGTGGCCCCACTACGATTTGAAAGGGATCTAGTCGTACTATCTTGAGAAATGTCTTCCTGAGCAGAGATTAACCCTTTTCCTCACAGTCTATGTGACCTCTACTTCTATACTATCCCTTCAATATCAGCTACTATTGGCCTTATGACACTGACCCATGAGCTTTCATATGATGGCTGAATCAGGGATCTGAATTGCAATAAGAATAGAATGAAGAAGTGAGGAGTGCCTATTAATATTAATGCTTAGCTGGGCCTGTCTCTTTTTCTGTCTTGGATCTCTTTCCTTTCCCTGACCCATGGGTCAAATCTATCAAATTAATGTAAGCTGTTTGGCTCTTTTATCTGATATTGAGTTGTGATGCATGCTACACATAAATATATCCTCCTTATTTCTGTTAGTAGGTCACATATTACTCAGGCTACAGCAATAATGTGATCACAGTAATGGGAAATCAGCTCCTACCTCTTCTGATTCTTAATAATAGTTGAGCTCCTATTGTCTTCAGAGATGTCCAACCAAAAAGCACCAAGTGCCAAGACTCCCTGCCTATACTATATACCTTATGTCTTCATGATGCTGCCCCTCAACGAACACGTAGAAACATGGTCCAGTGACAAATACTGCAAGTGAGTGATTGAGATTCGTTTGCTAAACAGCAGATGTGGAACCTACATGTGACCTCTTTTCCCGAGACTCAAATGAAACAATATTTGAAACTAGATTCTTATGTCACTGCTGAATTAGAACACACAGAAGGCCGTTGATAATGCCAATAACCAGGAGAAAAGATATCTCCAGACTTCGACCAAGAACGAGCGTGGCTTGGTACTTTTCCTCTAAGCTGACAGCTAAGATTTAATATCTCAAACATCTTTTGCTCCATCCTTTCCTTTCTCTACCAGCCCCAACTGCTCTCCTCACTAGGGACCCCTATGAGTTATCACCCGGAGATCAAACCAGGGACTTCAATTGGCATTAACAGGAGGAAAGGCTGAAATAAGAAGGCTTAAATGCCTATGGTTGTTAGGGGTGGGTTGGTCTTTTTATATAACGGCTCAATACCTTTTTTCACTTGACCCATAGATCAAAACAGTGATCGATAATAGAGAAAGGTGGGGTGAGCAAAAGCTGATGGAAGATGAGGAGATTCAGGTTCCTGTTTATGTAGCCTCGTGGGGCTAGGCACTGCGGGCTGCAGTAAAGGAGAGAAAGACTAAAGTTGACATTGTCTTGGGTGGCGAAAGGGTAATGATAGATATGTTGACATTAATTTTACACAGAGCATTCTATACCATGGTTGTCGCTGATGCCAGCTAGGCGCCTTCAATACAAGAGATATCAAGAAGCTTTTGCCTTTGGAGCTGTGGAGTATGTCAATATATGTGCCTTTGTATTCATAAATGCAGCTGACATTCATCATGTATGAATAGATCTGCTGCATTTGACATGGAAAAATCAAAACAGATAGTTCTATGACCACAATTAGCTTTGGTATAAATTTATCGTGGTGTTTTGCCAACTGAAGGTACACTAACTTTAGGGGGTTGTCAGCCAGCCAGACAAACCGAAAAAAATGTGTTCCGATGACAGACTGTGAACACTGCACTCAACTAGATGCTCGACTGCCTCCCCTCTCGATTGTTGCTTTCATGCCTACAGATAACAATGTGCTCCCCCTTCTGCCACATTTCAACATCAATATAATGTTCCCCTTAAACCACAGGCCACAGAGGCATTTAACAATAGCAGTTCCCAGAGTCAGAGCAGCCTTAAACGATCTGTGACTGGATAGCTCCTTTGGAAGATGTGAAATTCAAAATGATTTCACTAAAGACATTGGTTGTCTACTATTGAGTGAGATATAATCTTTGTCTTTTCCAGAGCCATTAGACTGGGAGCAATACATTGTAAACCCTCACCTATGAAAGTGGCATTGATTTGAATTATAGCCAGCTACCAGTATATATTTTCTTAGAGCTAACAGATCAATATCTGCTCCTCATCCTCCTATTTTTATCGATCTCTATCCTTCATTTAAGATTGCCAATTGGTTGGGCATGTCATATTGAATACAACAGAGATATTGGCGTCTTATCAATAGCCAATGAATGGGTTTTCATGTTGAAGTAAACGGCAATCGATAAAAACGTATTAAAGACAATTGTTTATATATACCATATGATAGCTTGAATAGGATGCCATACTAAATCAAAGCAGTCTCCTATGATGTCTATCATTTCTTTTCCTCCCTTTCAGAACATACTTAGCACCTTCATTGGGGGGGGGGGGGGGATCCCAGATTGAGTGCACACAACGACTGTGGCCATTCTATCATTGTTTCATTAGTATGGTGGTAACAATGTACAAAAAAGATGCCACTAAAATTCACACCTATTCCTGTCAAATTTAACAAATCATCATGAGGAAGGCCCAGTCACCTGATCTATATCCATGGCCTAGATATCAGTAGCTGTTGACTCACTGAATAATAGTGTTTGTACATACATGATTCCCATGTACTTGACAGAGTCATTATTCTAACAAAAGTAGCACATTTCCTAACATGCTACGAGTGCCACAAGTGCTGTCATTCTAGCTCAAAATCTGTCGAATCAGTGAAATGATTTCACTGGTACGACTGTTCTACCAAAGTACGTGATCGTTAGGTTGCAACTGTCATAGGTCATCACCTATGATTCCCCATTATGATTTGGACAGTTTCAAATCATAGTGCTTGTGTGCAGTCGTAGAATCTTAGCACATGACCTCCAGAGCATGCTGTACTTGTGTGGTTCCCACCTGAGTGGCATTTGTATGTATATGCGGGAGACATGGGCAGCTGCTCAAACGTTTGCATTTCTATTAGTCTATTTTACTGGTTATTGTCAGTCAGCCTTAGCACTGCAAAGTGAATGCTGCTCTCCCATGAGGCTAGTATGCCCTTTCCCGGGCAAAGTGGGGGAGAGGTGCTCCTTGGGCCCAAGTGCCCTTGGGGATAACTGCTTTTTTTGTAGTAGGGTTTTGTGGTAAGATACTTTAATCACATCAGAGATACATTTCATGTGTTAACCACTTAACATATTATAATTCGGTAGATTGTTGTATGTCAAAGGCTGCAATATCTAACAAGTCTCCACTTTGAGTTTTCCCATAAAGCACTTATGTACAAAAGCAATCGAGAAGCAAACAGCCATATAGAACTCAACTTTTAGCTTATAATTAGTGACCATGTCCAGTAGGCGAAATGGTCTTAAAACACAGGCAACATATTGATACTATCCAAAATTCCGAGAGCTGAAAACCGTTTCTCCTTTGACCCTATACTGTAGCAGTATTCTGTACTATTGACCAGACCTTTCACTGGCCCTGTGATTTGGTTCTCTGACCCAGGTGACCTGCCCCTCAATGCCATGGCCAGTGAGTGGTGGCCTAGACCCATTACCACCTCAATCACCACTCAGTGCACAGGAATCACACGCTGCTGTGACCGAGATCAAAGCTGCACCAGTACAAACAGGTCTGGAAGGTTGACAGGGTGCCAGTGTTGCGTCATGTTGCCATACCCCCATTCAGCCATTATGGATCACCTCCTGCATACATAACCCCTGCTCACCCCCTCCCCCCCCAACTACAACATCCCACATCGATTCTGTGCTGTCTGAATGGTAGGGCCGCTCCCACTATCAGTGTAAACACATGGAGGACCCATCCAAACCAGCACTGTCCTTCTAATGATATGTGGGTAGAGTACTAAGTCTACTCTGCTCAGCTTATTGTCAATATTATTAGTCCCCAAAGGTTTGCTAATCTTGTCTGTAACGGTGACTCTAGTGCTACCTATCTATATATACCATAAATTGTAGGATTGCATGTATATATAGGCGAGGCAGTAATGTGATTTCTATTGACCCAATTATAAGGTGCCAAGTTGGTCACGTGACCCTGTCATGGTTCATTAGGCCTCCTCAATAGAGAGGACAATGGTCAATATAATGACGTCATCTGATTAACACTTTTGGTGCCAAAATCAATAGAAGTACCCCTGTCCCCGCACCCCTGTCACTGCTACTGAAGTGATTGATTCATGTGCAACATGACGTTGGAAGGTACCTCGCAAACAAGGACACTTACACCTTTGGCTGTGTAGACAGAATACATTCACTATTTAAGTCACATACATGATTACATGTATGGTGTTAGTGAGTGAGTGAGTGAGTGAGTAATAGATGTTTAACGCCATTTCGACATCTAAGGTCATATTCATGGTGAGAATGACATTACACAATTTCACAGAGGAATGTGTCGGTGCCCGCGCATATGTGCACCACACACATCCGAGGGGATAGGAAAGAGGAGAAGTAGACCCTTTTAAGTAGGCTAGGGAATCCCTGTATGGTGTTAGTCATATGTTATAGTATAGGTACGGCTTACATTATCACATTTACCCATAGTCACGCAAAGTCTGTCGATGATCAATCTTGATTGTGGTTGAACATACTACATAGAGAGCAGTGACCAAGCTCTCTCGTAAAACTGCATGAAATATATAGATAATGTATGTACACATTGCATCTCTGCACATCTTGAGAGGTCCTACATCACTATCGACTTTTTCTCACATCTTGTTAAAACTCATTTTTCCTACTGATGGTCCCACTTTGCTATCGCGCGATCCACCAATTTAATTCCAGCGATGGGTCACTGAGGAATTCATTTATAAATGTCAGAATACAATATATATATATATATATATATATATATATATATATATATATATATATATATATATATATATATATATATATATATATATATATATCAGAATATGTGAAATGCAGGGTGCGGCTGTTCAATGGAGGGGGATGAGGGGACTTACTGCTGGGGCCTTATTGGAATCCCACAAGCCCAAAACATTTATGATTCAAACTGGACAAGCTACAGTTTGGGTTTATTACTATTCTGGTCACAGTATAGGTGTTCCACAGCATAGCAAATTAGCAATACTCCTAAACAATTCTCTAGATGGAATAAGGTGTTACGACAATCTTTCATGGGATTGATTGCATTTTAGCCTCTCTAAAAGGTGTTTCAACTGATAAATGCTCGGAGGCATCGAGTAAGGCTGTCATTTTAATTTCACCCCAGGGATTAATCTTGTAAATGACAGTTGATACCCCATAACCTCATGTATACCCCATCTTTAGGGTTTGTATAGAAACATAGGCTTAAAGAGGGTTTAGAGATCTTTCAGGTCGGTGGAAAATATGAAAAGTGATCACTGATAATTAGATAACAGCTAAAGAAAGTATTTAAAACTATGTTGAAAACATTTTCTAAAGGTGGACTGGCATACACCGTACTGATGGTTACAAACAGCGCACAGGTGCCTGGAAGGCTGCAGCAGCTTTACTGCCAGAAACAGTAACTGTTGCACTGAGACACAAAACGCATCTGGGTAAGGGGCAACAGCAAAGAGGACCTGCTCATTCAATCACTCCAAAATTGACACGATATCTAGTGTTCTCAAAATTATCTTCTCACATTGCAGGTAGCTTAACACCTGCAATTCAACCAGGAATCCATTTTTACCAGTCCTCCTATAACGAAAAAGGCTTCTCAGGTAGATAACATGTTTTTCAGGGCAGAGAGGTGAGCTCCTGCATACTACTTAATTCCCATTTCATCCTGGTCATGGTGGTAGTCAATTGTAACTGGGGCGGATGGGAGTTTCCTCAGTTCCATTTTGAGACCTTCCATCAACCGATGCCACACAGGCTCTGGAGGGTGTTGCTCCTATTGTAAAAAGAGCTGTGAGTATGTGCCCTCTTTTCTAAACAAGTCGTGCACTGCTTCACCTAAGTACTTGCACTCACCACATTCGTCTGAAAAGTCACCTGCCTTGTTTAAAATGGAGAGAGCTGCACTACCAGGTACCTACTCATGTCACACGCTCTATAGTTTATTATACTGACTGACTTCTCCCAACTAGGTACCTACTCAAATCCCCCTTTTTTTAGCACCATACTTAAATGACCACTTGTGAGCAACAAAAGGGACAAGTTACAGCTACATGAAAAGAAAGGACTGGAAACAAGGGCATTTTTAGCCAGCTCTTCCTTTTACTATAGGAGCAACACCCTCCCGAAAGAGTTCAGATCACTCGTCTGGTGATATTGAAAATATCATACCTATCTGGACCGTGTGAGAAGGATACTACCTGAGTAGGCCATGCCTATCTATTACTGCCTTTACTCAATTTGTTCCTTCTTCCGACCTCCTATATCCATTTTCTATACAATGCAGACATTTTGAATAATGGCAGCTGAGATCAGTACTAAAAGTGTGCAGGATTATATCATCCCAAAGGTATAATGTGTAACCTGAGAAAGTAAATACCATGGAATCACTCTAAAGGTCATTAATAATAATTATACCAAAAGATTAAATGAATAGTTATCACAGTAAGACAGGTCTTATCTTTCATCAAATTTACATTATGCTTGAGGAGTCCAGTCTTCTTTTGGTGATCTAATGCCCCTTATTGGTTAGAAGGAACACAAATGTCCAGGAACCCCATAATGCTTAATGTCGTATTCTTTTCGTATCATGTGGCCCGGCTATGGACCTTTGAGAGGGTTGATATTTTCTTCTATTCATACTTTATATTGCTGTAGATCTAATACCATCAATCAATGACTCCTCTATCTATAACAAAATACTGGCTATGGAACCTAAAATTTAGTAAATCCCCACCCCCTCTTCCTTGTACTTCTGCTTTGGACAGCCAACTGAGGATAATTAAATTTGGTAATGATGTAACTTTTATTACCTTTATTAGTCCACTTTAGTTCTGCAAAAGATGGTATCAAGATTAGGTCGGTATGTACAAGTACTGGTAGGATTGGGAGCATAGAGCATTGTGGCAGCCATTTTTATTTCTAAAAGGCAAAGTTCGCTAAAAGTACAAGTTTAATCGTAAATAGCTCATATAATGTCAACACATTTAAACAAAACACAACTTAAGTTCTCTTTATTTTTATTCTGATTATGTCAGAATTTCCATGGGTAGTTCAGCTGGAGACAATTCCTGAGAATTCCTTGGTGAATATCTAGGGGTAGGTGAAAGGAAAGCAATAATCTGCTTACAAAGCAGATTATCCAGGGGGGACGTAGGAGCTGCCAGTCCTTATAGAATCCATGTCTCATATAATCCACACCTCCCATCTATCATATGCCTATTAGGTAGAATCCCAGCTGTGAGTTCCATTCAGGTAGCCATATCCCAAGGTTAATTAAGTACCATAAGGTGTAATACCCAGTGATTGATGAACTGTTACCTACTGACTACCAGCAGATCAATGTCAAGGTCTCATGGTAGAGATCAAGGAGACTGAGAGCAGACATTTCCCATGAAATATACGGCCAAAACCTTGTGTTGTTAGCGAGGTGAAAGAGGGTATGACTTGCTGATGTAGCTATGACTTGCTGATGTATCCTTTTCATTAGTGCCTCTTTATTGATGCCATTTGTCCCATGGTGAGAGCACTGTCCGCTCAGGTGAGGGAATTACTAGTCTTGTTGTATATCAACATGCATGACATTAATTATAGATATAACGGTAATGTATGTCAGAAAGTAGTTGGCCCTCATAAAAGTAATTTGTCCTTGATCCACCTGTCCTATCCAATAATAATTTGTACCAACGTTTGCTGTCCTCTGTGTAGCATGCCATACCCTTGAATGGAACACTGATATTCCAAGGAACTTGCCAAATAAGTTTTTCTATTGTTAAAGAATACCCCAGTTGTCATGACCCTTCATTGAAGGGGCTATTGCCAGCAGTGATGGAGTTGTATTTTGTGTCATTTCTACAAGTACCTACTGGGCTGATTCTTTACACCTCCTGTACACGCAATGTATACCGCCTCCCTTTCCTCCAGACGTAGGGCATTGGCCAGATCTAATGGTGTCTGGTCAAGTGACTGCACATTTCTGATGAGAGTACCCATTTCATTTAGTATCTGCCACCATTCTTAACCTCTTATCTATACCATCTCACTTACACCCTAACTGCATCTACGTCAATACTGAACTGTGCCTACATATAAATGGACAGGGAAGGTATGATGGAGGCCTGGAATAGAAATAAAGATGGACTTCATGGTGGGGATACGGTAGAGTGCAGTGGTGGTGTGTTCTTGCCAGCTGCCCCCGATACACTAGAGGTAATGCTTTGGGTAGGCACTGATTGATTATATGTATGGTACTTGCAACCTCTTCAGTTATATAGTGATCATGTTGCCAAACGCGCTCATTTTTATGTATAGCCTGGTATTAATTTTGTCACCACAGGAGGGCATTTCAAAACCATAGCTATAGATATCATTTTGAAATGCCCTGCTGAGCTAAAGGGTATATGTGGTAATGGTTACCATGAATTGATATATACAACTATGAAGGTTTTATTGGCCCTGCGCGAATGAAATACCCCAATGAACTTTCAGCAACAAATGCCAGTCCCTTGTTGCCAGCCTGTGGTTACCCCAGGCACTTCTCCTATTCCTGTCCACCTCAATTTCTTGGTGAGGCCTAATTAAATTTACGAGAAAACGGCTATGGGTAATACGAGCATGTGCCCTCTCTGTAATGGCAGAGGTATGGCTTATATTCCTTGAAAGCCTTGAGGTCTGTATGGTATGAGGATGTAGATTATAGTAAATTGTATTGTTGTACTACTATGTAGCACAGACACAAGTTTGTTTGTGGGCCTGTCAGTACCTCATTTCCTACCAGTAGAGCTTACGTGTCTAGGTGAGGGTGTTGGTCATGAATGGGAAGCATGGTATGTCCTAGAATATCAGGGATAGGCTAGGATAGAAGAGGGTAAATATGCTCTGCCTGTCTGTCTCCAGTGTAAGAAATGTAATGTTGAATTCCTCATGCCAAAGTTGACAAAGATC
Source organism: Acholoe squamosa (assembly GCA_949317995.1). Lineage (NCBI taxonomy): Eukaryota > Metazoa > Annelida > Polychaeta > Phyllodocida > Polynoidae > Acholoe > Acholoe squamosa. Next base: position 17,271,198 of record OX439042.1, read on the forward strand.
CCTTGTTATTTTCACAGAGATCCCTTGTACATTTTTGTACCATTGTATTGCCACCTGGGACTTCATGTAAGATGAAAACTAGTGCAATGTTTTTTTTTCATTATGGGGTTCCACTGTTCAGCTTTACTATAGCTTGATGCAGCAAGTTGGGAACTTAAAACTTAGCTTTTCCTGAATTTCTGCTAAGAAATGCTGTAGTTTAGCCAAAAATTATCTGATTTGCACAATATTTGCAGCAAATAAAAGATGAAACTCATTGCTTTCAGGCCAGGGTAGATGGTATTACATTAATATAGTGCACAGTTTACCACTGAAGTACAAATTATAGATTTAAAAATCATTAGTTAGTAGCAAAATAATTGCTGTTTTTCAAGATTTGGCCCTATATATTTTGTGAAAAAATATTCTAATCATCAGTTTTTTCATAGATAGTGCATAATACTGACCCATTAAGTTTATAAATGAGTATGCTTTTTCCCCCTACTTCTATGTGGTTCATTACACTATGGGAGACATGTGACTTTTGTTAGTTTGCAAAAACCTTGATTTTCAGCAATATTTCTGCTTGGTTTTTGATGTGGGACCACATAGATTACTATATATGGATACATGATCACCCACCGATACCAGAATTATCCATTTTTATGTTTTACTTGACCATCTTTAAAGGCATGTGAAATATCTAAGTGATACAATAATTGTGAGAAGAATTAGGCACATCTTATGATTCTAGTCTTTGGTGCCGACAATGCCTTTGTAGCTATTTACAGCTAAATAGCTCAATAGTGCATTGTAATACCTAACATCTGATAGCATTTCAATATGGTTTTCAATGAATCATCAGGTCAAAACAACAATTGATGATAGAATTTAATAGAAACAAAAGGGTTTTGCACCATGGACCTGTTCACATTGTTCAGGTCTTTAGATATTCTTATCTTGAAAATGATGAAGACATTTACGAGCATGGTGCTTTTCCAGCCCGTATGGGACCTACAGAGGGCATTTCATCTAGTCTGACAAGTATTATAAGGGAAAAATGCATATCAAATGATTTGATTTTTATATTTTGATATGATTTTTGAGATAGAATCATACACAAGACTTGTCTTCTGCAGCATATGCAAAAATTGAATGAAGGCATTTTACATGCACAGCTGCCTCCAAAACTGAAAAAAATATTCAGGTCCCCAACTTGCTGCATTAAGCTATAGGATCCCTGCTAGATTCTAGTCATTTTTTTACAGTGTGTCACAGTCTGTCTGTCTTTGTCTCTCTGTCTGTCAGAAGGGCCCATAGCTAGGTTATTCAGGTCAGGCCCAATCCGCTCATAATGATGAGTAGCTTAGGAGGTGAGCAACAACCAACAACCTAAAACCCATGGCAAACAAGTCACTCGCCATGTTTTATGCCATCTAAAGAGCATTGCAACTGGGGAATTATAGGACAGAGATGAAAAGGAGAAGAAAAAACACATGCCAATGCTCCATTGAGGAGTAAGAAGATTAATGCTGTGGCATGACCTGTTCTCTTTTATTTAGCAGCTCTTTTTGCTCCACACTCATTTAAGCCTACAGAAGGCTTACTGCATACCGAAAAAGGCCTACCTGCTTATCATTGATTGGAATAAAAGCTTAACTCCTTCAAATCAAGGATAAATCTACTGATTCTATGAAATAAACATTATCCTAGTGATTTTAAGTACAGGGTAACTACCAAAGGGCGCATAGTTTAGATCCTCAGGAGCCTCACATCAACCATCAAATCAGAGCTAGGGCCTTGGTCATTGGATGGCATTTTAATGGAGATCTTTCTTCAATTCAACACCTTTTAATTTCAGTAAAAAGGGCAAATCATAGATGGATTTACAACAGATTGTAATGCCAGTAATCATGAGAATAAGAGGAGCCATGTAAATGTCTATCAGAGCAGGAATGGAATCATGTTGTGTTGATTCCCCATTGAACGCCTGACGCAACTCCAGTATAGGCATATCATTATTAGGTGCAAGAATGGAGATGTACATGTTGGATACAGGATAGGTGGACACAGACATTCTGAATATACATTACAGGTAACCTTAAGAGGGACAGTTGATATTGAATCCACATCCTGTGCTGAGCAGCTATGATCAGTTTACCTTTTTGATGTATGTTCAATATAATATAATGAATTAGGGCCACTATCACAATGCAGCCCTCCTCAGCTTATATGTCGTGTAATTATCCAGGCTGAAGGAAGCACCTCTTCATATCATAGAGACGGGCGGTAGGTTACGGCTAGTCAAGCCCAGACCTATTAACGACATAGGGTTTCTCTCATTAAAATAGGTGAATGATCTCACTGTAGTTTGTATATATATCCCTGTACCTTGTCATGGCCCAAGTCTCATTTTTGTCATATACATTTGGAATTTCCATATATAAACTGTCTGCTGTTTTAGTGATGGTTGGAGTTTAATGCAAACATAATAACAAAAACTGTGGACAGCTCCCACTGTACTTTATGAGTTATTTTAATGTTAATGTAAAATAACTGGAATTACTATTCAAGAGATAGACTGACCACTGTGGTGGGATTAGCTATAGAGAGGTAGGTCTGGTGCACTGAGCTTATCATCATACTTTAACAAATTTGAGTTTTAATTTCGCAGTGTGACTTGTGGTGGGTAAAGAGTGCTTTGTGCACGAGGGCAGGCTAATCCCACCACAGTGGTCAGTCTATCTCTTGAATAGTAATTCCAGTTATTTTACATTAACATTAAAATAACTCATAAATTACTAGACAAGAGACAATAACTGACCACTGTGGGGTGGAATTAGCTACTTTAACTCGTACGTGAAATTAAAACTACAGGCGGGAGTTTTGCTACTTTAATGTTTATTACATGTTTAGCAAAACTACAGTCATCGCTTATATGTAGACAGTACATGTAATGGTCCAGAACTTAGGTTCTATGTACATAAGGCACTATTATACATTGTGTAGACCTCAGTATGATATAACAATAGTTATTTCAATGACTGTAGGGGTAGTAAGTACCTCCCCCCCCTCTTCCCTCAACAAGGGTTAGCAGCTAACCTAGTATAGCAATAAGCCTCTGCACTCAGTGTGCCAAGATCTGTCTTGGAGGCTCTCAAGTCACTAAACCTCTCACCTGTGACCAGGTGGGTAGAACAATAGTCTAGGATAACATAGCATTTAATGTATCAGTGTATATGTGTAAGTAAACTGAGTCCATGTGTAGCGCATGGCTATGAAGTTCACAAGTTTAGAAGGCGTGGAATGAAGTCCGTCTCTGCTTGTACTGGCGGGATGTATAAAGGCCTGTTGTAGAAACGTGCAAATGTCATTTCATTTGACCATCCTGCTGACACCAGTATCTCATGAACAGGTACCTGTACTCGTGCAGCAGCGCTCGTGGCTGCGTGTCTAGCCGAATAGGCTGAATACTGGGACTCAACTCCTGCGTCTGTCAATGCTGCTCGTACCTGCCTAGAGATGGTTTTAGCAGTGGCCCTTTTTGTTGGCATACGCACCGTCGAGAAGACAAAGGGCACTACGGACTGAGATCTGTAATCTTCCATGTAAGCCCTGAGGTGTGAGTGCACACACAAGCGTTCATCATCCCGTTTAATGAAGAACATTACTAAAGGTTTGTCCACTGGGTTGTTTGTTTTTGTTCTGAGCGAATAGGTGATCCTTACACTATTATCTGTCCATTCACAGTCATTCCTCAACATGAGGTGGAGTGCTTGCAGACGTTGTCCTGTCGCCAATAAAACCAACAACATAGTGTGCCGCGTCAATGTTTCATAACTCAAGTTTTGTAGATAACCCCAACCCTGCATGGTAAACAGGACTGGTGCTGGGTCCCAGATAAACTTACTTTGTCTAATCGGCAGTTTCTTCTGTTTAGTCCCTTTTACAAACTTTGCTATCATGGGGTTTTCACCAAGCGGCTTTCCATCCAGCAAGATAAAACATGAGAGGAAAGATCTGGACGTGTTAATAGCACTATGGCCCACTCCTGAATCTAGGTACTCAGACAAGAATTGTATGCAGTCATTCAGAGAAGGCTGGGTAGGGTGTACATCCCTTAAACTGGTATATGCTAGCCATCGTTTTGCACATCCTTCATATGCAGATAAAGTGCTAGGGCTCCATGCCATGGCTATTGTTTGCCATGCCCTGAAAGACAGTCCCAATAAATCACACCAGATCTCCTTCATATATGGATAATCAGTAACTCTGATTTCCCTGCAAGCGGGAAAATCTTGTGTGGGTCTCCTGGCCACAACAGGGTTGTGGTTGTGATGGGTAATTGTAATCGCTTCTTGTAGGACTTTAGTTTGACCAGACTGGCAAACCATGGCTGGGTGATCCAATTTGGCACGATCAGCAGCCCTGTGGTTCTGTCCTGCTTGATCTTCCGGAGCACCCTGCCGATAAGAGAAAAAGGTGGGAATATTAATGAATTGTCATCCCAGGTGCATGTGAATGCATCTGTCGTGAGGGCATCAGCATCGTAATGGAGTGACACATATTTTGGACAAAGTGCATTCTGATAAGAGGCAAACAGGTCCACATTAGGTTTGTGGAAAGTGGAAAAAATAATCTGTTGTGTGGAGGGCGAGAGAGACCACTCTGCCGATGAAGCAAAGGCTCTCGACGCTCTGTCGGCCTCCACATTCAACTTTGTAGGACAGTATGAAAGCCTAAAGGTGATCTTGTGCTTCCATGCATATGCATAAATGTTCTGTGTGACTTCGTCACAAGGTAGTGATCCTAGTGATCCACCTTTTTTGATACAGCTCAATGCTGTAGTGTTATCAATAAAAAGATGCACACATTGCCCCTGGACTTCATCCTTTAGGAGTTTCAATGCCATCAGAACTGCTTTAAGTTCTAGGATATTGATATGTAGTTCCTGAACTTCTAGCGGCCATTCCTCCCCATACTCAAGATCACCCTGCTGCCAGTAGCATCCCCATCCTGTCTTGGATGAGTCGGTGTACAGAGATACACGGGGCAGTACTTCAGCATATAATGCCGAAGCAAATGGTAAATGTGACATCCACTGCCCAATACACTCTCGTACCATGTCATTCAGGTAAATCATTGAGTCATAGTTACCCAAAGATTTTGCAAGCACCCACTGCTTTACTCGCAGTAACAGCTTTATCTGTACTTTAGCTCTATCATTCCCCGGTTCAGTAGCAGCTAATTTCCCTATGATCCCAGCAAACTGCCTGATTGACATCCTCTTAGTATGAATGGCCTCCTTCGCCATTACTACCAGTTTGTTCAACTGATGATAAGCTCAGTGCACCAGACCTACCTCTCTATAGCTAATTCCACCCCACAGTGGTCAGTTATTGTCTCTTGTCTAGTAATGCAAATCTGTGACTTCACCAGGATATGAGAACTCCGGCTGGACGAAATTATAGTTGTGACAACTCCTGTGGATTTGAAAGTCAATTCCTGTTAGCTGGATAGATAGGGTCTAGGGACGCGCGCAGTACTGCTACTAGTAACAACAATAATACAGCAGTTACAGCATTTTGTTAACTCACATCAGTGCAACTATGTTTTAAGTTATGTTAGTTATGGGTGATGAAGCAAGTCCCCCAATTGGTGATTATTGAAGGATGGTAATGAGCTATTGTTGTCTCTACCCATTCTGGCCTTGGGTCCTGCATTTGAAGTGGAAAGTGTTTGATGATTTTCCCTTCACATCAGAGGCTATTGGTGCTAAAATTGGGACCTCTCATTTTATGAAAAGTTTTCAGATCCGAGAAACGTAACCTTTGCCATCCATGTAAAATTCGCAGAAAAATGTATTTAAGTGAAGTCTGGGGTTTACAAGTAGCTTTGCTTAGTCCTTTAAAAGAACCATACATATAATGTAGATATTGCTATATAATTGTGGGGGGGCAGATCAATCCAGGGAGCAGATAACATCATAAGATGTCAATTCCTATAAATCCATGGCTTATACAATCCACAGCTCTCAATATCTATCATCTACCTATCGGGTGAAATCATAGCTGACTGTTTCATCCAGGTAGGCTTATCCCAGGGTTAATTAACTCTCATGCAGGGTAAGCCCCCATGACTGATGAAGTGTTACCTGCTGGTTACCAAGCTGTGCAGATCGGTGCCAAAGTCTCATGTTACAAAATCCATAAAAATGATAGCAGATGGGAACATTGTCTGAAACAGAGAACCAGAGACTTGTGTCAACTGCAATATTATCTGTGAGGAAAGATAAGATACAGAGCATTTTGGGCATGCATACTCTGACTTATGGATATCAATGTCAAGATAGTGCCAATGGCACTGTGCACGTGGCTATTATGTGCTGACCTATTGATCTTATTAAAAGTGCCTCTTTAACTATGACATTTGTCACACAATGTCAGTGGCATTCCTAGCAGCTGGGGGAGTTACCACTCATATTGTATATTGACATGGATGGAATTAGACAGGCTTGAAAAAATACCCAGCAAATTGTCGTTATCTGTCGCCACGATTGGTCATCAATGGTGACTCCTTTCTGAGTGATAACTCACTGCGTCATCTTTCGCCACTGTGTGTCAGTCTCACATGGCATGGCGATTTATCACAACAGTCGCCAACATGATCTCACTCACTGCGTGAGTATGTGCCACCCCTTGTCATCCCTCACAAAGCATGGTGACTTATCACCACCATCGCCAACATGGATCTCACTCAATCCGTCAATATGTGCCACTGTTTGTCAACTCTCATTCAGAATGGCAACTTTTCACCTGCATTGCCACATGGCTCTCACTCACTGCGTGAGTGTGTATCACTCCTAGTTAATCTTCTCTCAAAATGGCGACTTATCACCACCATTGCCAACATTGGTCTCACTCAATACGTGAATTTGTGTCACTCCAAGTCAATGCTCTCTGAGGATTGCATCATCTGTCACTCACTCTCACTCACAGTGGCAACTTATCACCACCATTGCCAAAGTTGTTGAGACAGCACCACTGTTCAACATGTAGCCTATCTAGGAAGTGTGGGCATGAAGTATAAGTCCCATACGTATCAAATGTGCTTTGTTTCACACTGATTTCCATGTAATACTTCAGAGTTGAATCAAAAAAGATTATATAGAGAGAATATCAATTGAATTTAGATAGAGGTATCTCTAAAATGAAAGCAACTATCCATAAACACCTTTTCTCTGGTTACAGGAAAAATACATAGGGAAATATCAACATGAACACCTTGTCTGTGGTTAGAGGGAAGATACATATGGCAATACCTTCTCTGGCAAAACATACTTTGATCTGGCAGATGTGAGGCTGCATGATTATCAATGTAGATGATCATAAGCTTTTCATCTAACAAGGTGAGTGATCACCAGCGTCGCCATCACTGGTGAGTCTGAGTGATCACTACTCTCGCCATCCATGGTGAACCTGCGCTATGATGTGGTGCGCATTTCATCTAGCGAGGTGAGTGATCAACCGCCTTGCCATCCCTGGTGAGTGTGAGTCATCACGATCCTCGCCAACCGTGGTGAACATGCGCTATGGCATGGTGTGCATTTCATCTAGCGAGGTGAGTGATTACAATCCTTGCCATCCGTGGTGAATGTGCATTATGACGTGGTGTGTGTCTCATCTAGCGAAGTGAGTGATCACTCATGTCGTCATCCCTGGTGAGGATGAGTGATCACTCATGTCGCCATCCCTGGTGAGGATGAGTGATCACGATCCTCGCCATCCCTGGTGAACATGTGCTATGAGGAGGTGCGTGTTTCATCTAGCGAGGTGAGTGATCACCCGCGTCGCCATCCCTGGTGAGTCTGAGTGATCACCATCCTCGCCATCTGAGGTGAGGCCATGTGATCACCACCATTGCTATTCCTGGTGATCTTGTGCTATAGCGACGTCATGTTCCATCTAGTGACATGTGTGAGCCACTTCACACAGGTTGACGAGGAGTCACGACAATTTGCTGGGTAGTATGTATCACACATTAACTGTGGGCTTTAAGAAACGTACCCAGCTTGAGACCACTTGTCCTATCCTATATAGTAATGTGCAGTTATGGTTGTTATTTTATGCTAATAACTTCCTCCCATAGGCTTAACGTTGAATGGCCAATCGCCACACCCCGAGTGGTGTAACGTGTGCCGATCCACTACAGCGGCCGATCCGGTACAAGAGCCTCATTCAAAATGGCAGATAGCTGCTCGTATGGGGAGCTACAGTAACGAATTTTGTTGATTTTTATCTAATTAAACCATCTAAAAGCATAAAATAAATAAAGAACTAAACTCCCCTGGTGTCCTCGGTGGCCGATCCACCCCTCAGGGATGGCCCCCTTGGGGTGGATCGGCCACCTCGTACACCATGGTCATTTAGTTCTCTCCATTTGTGTAGCAGTGTAGCAGGGTGACCGCATACCTGTGTGCTGCTGTACATTTGATTTAAGGAATATAAAAGAATGTCTTTGAGATTTTCAGATGGCTTTATACATACATTTCAGGCATAGACAAACTGGCATGCCCTTTTGTGGGTCATATCTGCTGGTTTAACTAAGTCTCCACCTGAATGATGTCTGCACATGCATTGAGGAGGAACAAAGAATGAAATGTCCCAAATAATGAAAACAGATCGACTTGTGGAGGTCATTTCTGAATGCACTATGATCGCACACAGCCCCATAACTTGAAATTTCAATGTTTTCCTCTGGTATGACTTCAAAGGCGCAACTGTGGAATGCTAAGAAATGACCTCCTGGGTGGGAAGATGGGAGACTGCCTGTCTTCTGCTAGTGTAGCGAGGGCTATTGGCTATGTACATGTACGGCAATAGCCAGCTTGTTACCCTTCACTTATTCATTGGATTGATCATAGTGAAGTTATCTAACCTTGTCAATCTCTATCAGCCATGTATTAATTCATGTACTGCAGTGATTGCTGGGATAGGTGCAAATAGATCTATTATGGTGAAGGGTAATAGATGCTTGATAGGTGTCCTCTAGCTGCACAGTAATAATATGACCATGACCTTACAATCTATGGATGAAACAGTAATACGAGGGACTAATCGTTGCGGTGCCCTGTTTCAGAACCCTATAATTATGTAGCCACATACGAGCATATCACTTTCTTGTTCCCTAAAGATCAGAGATCAACCTATCATCATACTTGGCCTGTGCCCTCGGTGCTGACCCTGCACAATATATCCTGCAAGTGAGTAAATAGATATAATACATCCTCCATCAGTCATTTTGGACAGCCAGCACGCCATGAGCTAATACAGCCAACAATTACCATCATTACTTGAGCACATTAGCAATTTTCCTATACGCCTACATTAAAGGTACCATCAGATTTCAATTTCAAAATGAAAATTGATTTTTATATGAAGGCATAATATAATGAAGTAACAATTCTGTACTCTTAAAAAATAGCAAGATAATCTCTAATTTCAAGGCATCAATAGTTTGGGGTTTAGGTTTAAACAGTAAGCAGTGGCACATTTACAATGCAATGTTCTAAGGGCCTTTAGAGCCATCCTATTTCACTGTCATGGTAACCTTCAGCACCCCCCCCCCCCAATTGCTTATTGCCAGCCTGTGGTTACCCCAAGCACTTCTCCTATTTCTCTCCGCTGCACGTCCTCTACAAGTCCTATTGGGAAAGGTGCAATGGGTAAGATGAGCCAGTGTCATTCCCGAATGGCAGAGGAATGTTCTTATGCCTTGCAGACCCTTAGGGATGGTCGGTGGTTGGAGGTCTGCGATCATGTTGACCTTTATTTGTAGTGCACCTACCGAGAGACACGGGGTTGATAAAAGCCGGTCAATAGGCCACCTCCCACTAGTAGACCTTCAGTCTTAATTATGGTGTTGTTCATGAATGGGAAGCATGAGATTCTACATTTTAGAGCATTAAATAAAGGAGGATAAATAACCTGTATGGTATGACAAAACCTCACTAAAGGTACACCAGATGAGTATTTACTCAAAAGGTAAGTCTATTCTTGAAATTAGTATTTTACTTGTGTTTTATAGACAGCTTGAAGTCTTGTTCTGAAGAAACCTTTTCTTGTTTCCAATAAAACTGATCATATGCTATGGACCTCATAAGAGGTTAGCAGCAACCTAAACCATCAGCAAAGGCATGAACTGCAGGGCGAAGCTTGCCCAAAGGCAAACAAGTCACTGGCTGTGTTTTTATACCATCTTAAGGCTTCCAACAAGGGAATTATACAAAATGGAATACTAAGAGGACAAAAAGTCCAAGTCAATTGTTCATCAAAGGGGAATAACTTGTGTCCTACTGAATGACCTTTGTCTTGTTTTATTTTAGTTTTTATTACTCCATACGCCATAAGGAGAAAAACGTGTTCCCCGGTACAACACATTTTAGTGGGTAGAATTCCCTCCAAAAATGATAAAATTTGGCATACGTCTAAAGGTTCTTCATTTGGGTAAAATAGTTTATGGGAAGTGGCCAGACATTTTATGCATTGCTCAACTTTCTAAAATCATTCCTACTGTTTTACGAAGATCACCATTTTATACAAATTGAAGAAAAAAGTCCTTTCTTCTGGACAAATCACAATCCAAGTCAATGGACTTAGTGGAAAAATCTCTTTTGATTACTGTTAATCATTGCGTCCACTGCCCTTGAGGATTGGCCTCTGGACAAAGGTCTCACCTGCTTCTCAATGCCTGTCTGACCATATTTACATCATATTTACTGCGGAAATGATATATCACTAACCTGTACAGCTGGGAAGTTGCTATACTTAATGATGGTCATTATGATCCTTCGACTATTAACATTCATGATTTGACATGAAATGGTAAAGTATTTGAGTTCTAAATTTGAATCTATGACAGGTAAACTTAACAGAAGGGAACGGTTACACTTCCCCAAATACATGTTCAGTAGAAAGCAATACAGCCCATGTTCAACATTTTTTTATTAATGCTTGTGTCTAACACTATAGCAGAAAGACAACACACATTATGACTAGACACATACATCATTTATAAATATAGTGTTATGAAGGATTGCTCCTCAATAAATAATCCACCCCTCCATAACCGCATCTTGCAAGGCCACTTCTTACTCGTTTAATCCTCATCCCAATTAACTACTGAGGTATGGAGGGAGGAAAGATGAAGCGCCACCCACTGATTCACTAGTCATATAATCAAACTACATTGATCAATGCTGGTGCATGTTAGAGATCAATCAAGCTGACACCATAGGTCAAGTCAAAATAGAGCAGATTGAGGCATTATTATGTCAGCGAGGCAGGATATGACACTGGACATGTTATACAGGTATACACGGTATGACACCTAGCTGCAGGTGAGAAGAGGGACACACTGGACATACATCAGTGGGCCCCTGATATAGATCTATTCTGTTAGAGCATTGTAGCCATGCATTTTCACACTTGATAACATCTATATTAGTGAGGTTAAGATTTGCCTACTTGTAACGTGTACGGTAATGTCCAGCCTACCATTTCCTACCATTCTAGACGTACACGTTGCCGTACATATTGTGATCTTAACCTCTCTATTGACACCATTTCTTCTTACCAAAATCTACCAGCCATGCATGTTGCATATCATCAATGTGAAATTCCATATGGAATAGTGAAATTGGAAGGGTACAGTATGAATTCAAGAGATATGATAATATCTCATCCAAGGAAAAAGACAAACATAGTGCATTGCATGCATGCTACACCCATTTCCCTGCCAATGTACTTGGGAGAACGCCAGAAATCAAGCATTTCCCAATGCATGCAAGCGTGGGTCCACGCGTCAGGAAACACGCTATATTTTTGCACCACACACCCTCATATAGGTACATTATATTGAGGATAACTATGTGTTAGCCCTCAGCTAGTTGTTTCCAATCTGATGCATATACATTGTGTAAATTACGTCAAATGCTAATGAAATAACAATTATTATAGACGAATGTCCACTTTGTCCCCTTTGTCATTTATAAATAGCTCCTGGCCTTTCTCTGCACAGTTTCTGTAACACTAAATATACCCAACTCCTTTTGTTCAGGGCTACGAGACCGGCCAGAGCTATTGGTGTCTATATCGCATGCCCTATTTTGACATTGATTCCCTACCCCCTCTTGTACCCCACCCACCCGATCTATAGACATCCCTATTACTCCCTTCCTCTATACTTCCTATATACCATGTCACTTTACATCATTACCATATCTCTCATACAATTCAGCAATGCCTGCACATTCTTAGGCATGGAGGTTTCTGCTGAGATCAAAGGAAAAATGAAATAGTGCTAATATTCATTCATATTGGGTGACAGTGAGTAGGGACTTCCTGCTGGCAGCTATAGTAGGTGAGGGTAAGCACTGATTGGTTATCTATAATCATGAATCACCACAGTAATTCTGTCAGTGATGGCTGGAGGCATACATCACAAACTATGCATAGGGCCATATCCTGGGGGCTAAACACTGTGACATCCTTCACCTCAGCCCCATACATCTCTTTCAGCCTGCAGTACCTTCATACTGTGGTCCAATAAAGGGCACAGATCCTCCTATCTTCTTGCCGGATCCTGATGTGTGCCAAGGACACTCAGCCCACATAATATCCGCTGTACAGTAGGATACCCCTGAAGGTAAGCAGAGTGGGCTATCCATCAATCATGATGGACTTTGTATTGGGGAGGATCCTTGTGAGTTAACTATGGAGGTATAGATTTTATGCCATCATGACCTGAGCACAATCACACCTTATCTACACTACTCACACAAAGTTTGGCTTCTTAGTTAGGATTCAGCCCATACACTGAACCCTGTGGTAAACTAGGATATTCAACACCGGCACCTTAATATAATCTATATACAATTATCAACAAATTGTTGGCAGAACAATCCTGAAACTGCCTCCTCTTCTGGAGGATAATATCCGGGGGATTATGACAGGAGGGAAATACCTGGGTCTATACTGTTCTAAAACAGAGGTATTCACATTTCATCAGTGGCCATCTCATAGGTGGTCAATTTATGCTCTGGTGATATTGCCCCCCTCCTCAGGAGGTTAATGCAAAAGGCTCTGCCATTGCTACCTATGCAATGTTAGCGTAGGCACATCTCTTACTATCTCATAATCGAAGCTGTGGCGAAACGGACCATCGTATTTTCGCCATTTTGAGGGAATATAGCCTTTAATTCTTCTATTGAAACATGGGAACAGTAAAAAGAAGGTATATTCTTTGCTATGTTAACCTGTGGAGGACAGAAATGCTCTATAAATGGTGGAAATTGAATGTTATTTAGGCGTACCGGAGAGTATGTTGATAAACAGAAATCCAATATGGCGGGATGGCTTCCTCCCCAGCGCTGTCGACTCAAATCAAATTTCTTCTTTATTTAAGGTTAATAATTAAAATTTAGGATTGGTACCATGGTATGAACTCGGGCATATAACGCCGTCGTTCATTGTATCCGTGACTAAAATCGACTCGTGCATCAATAAAGCTTATATATATCCTCTAACTATGCAGTCTTCACTATTCCACTTCTAGTACTAACACCACCCCTTATTTTATTCTGAAAAACGATAGTGATTTCCCCTGAGTGCAAGAGCACCTGTGTGGGGGGACATTCCTTGTCACAAAGGTGAATACACCTGCTGAGAGTCCTTGAGGGCTCTTGAGTCTACTCATGCATTAAGGGCATACACAGAAAAAAATCCACGTCAGTCGGTCTAACTTAACTTAGTCAAAACTAACAATGTGTGACTAACAATGTCTAGTTTATGTTAGTCACATTGACTTCCCAAATCAGTTTCTCTCTCCAAGCTCAATCTTGAACAAGGTATCTGTTGGGAGCTCAGGCAAGCTAACTTATCACAGCCACTGTCACTTGGTCACTTTGACTAAGGTCCCTTAGTCACTTTGACTAAGGTATAGTGGCATAGTGTTGCATTTACACACCATATGGCAGTGTGGTTTGAAACAGGATTTTTCTGGTAGCTTCGTACCATCAATTATTTGATAGATGTCAAAATGATAGTGATTTTGGCTGTGATTTTCAGGCATTGTATACATTTGAGGCTTTCGCAATTCAATATAACATCAAGCTTGACAAAATATATCAACTAGGTTGATGATTAATTTTGTTAAATAAACTATGTAGACAGGTATAACACCTTTTCTGTGGGAGTCTAGATAAGTAAAATATCCACAGATGTACCTGCTTCCTTGTGGGAAACCCAGAGTAACTTGACTCAGGGTTTCTAATGGAAATGATGTGAGGCATTTCACATGCTTCCTAAATGATGTTACAATGTTTTGTGGGATGTGGATCCTATATAGAGCTTACACTCACCATTTGATTAAAACCAAAAGTATTAGATTGCATGTTTAGTCAAAACCACCAAGGAATCTTAGTCACAAACCAGCAAGCCAAGGCAAGTTGGGCACTTGGACACTTGGACACTTAGGCACATGCTTTTGACTAGGTATTATTAGAAAGTTAGCATTTTTGACTAACATCTGACTAAAGATTTTGAACATTATTTTTTCTGTGTACCCAGCCAGCACGACCACATGGGCCCTAGATGGGATTTCTCTGGGCCTGGCCAAGATAGGTAAATGCTGGTAAATGTCAGGGAAGCCAGCTGGGGCCCACGTGGGCTAGCCCAGTTCATTACATGATCCAAAGGTCGATGGATCTAGTCTGAGCAGTGACGGCTACTCTTCCCATCCTCTCATAGCACTGCATTCCCTGCTCAATAAACCTTATATTTCTTTTGTTTCCATCTAAAGGAATGATGGGTTTATGCCCTGTAATGGTAGTACCATCATTCCAAATAATGAGGTGCAAGTAATAAATAGCATACATGCATATAGCAGTTTCTTAAGTATTTGTAGCTAATTTGTTGCCATTATCAGTAATTGATAAATTGCAGCTAATGAGACTGACAGGCAAATTCATACTTCACCTAGTTGTGGTTCCAAATACTCACAAGACTCTCAAGGACTCACCCCAGTGGCTCCACCTTCTGCTAATCACTAAGCGACTCTCAACCCCCGGTTGCAACGGGTGACACACTTTACTTTTTCATACCCTGCATTCATAACAATATGCCCTATAAACAATCCCACCAAAATCCACCCTCTTTTTAATGGTGTGGTTTTAATAAAACTCAGGACTTCGTAGTTCCTTGATATGTTGTCTTACCATATATATTATACTCAAACCTTATAATATGGACTCTGAACATTTATCCATTGTTGGTAACATACAGTACAAGTTAAAGCCTTACCTCATTTATATATTCAACTCTTAGATACACACCAGTGTCTCATTGTTTAGTTACATGTTTATCATTTACCGTAATTACTTGCGTTACTGTAATAAACCTCCACTTTATGAATTTCCTGTTCAGCTTTCTCATTATACATGTAAGCTACTGCATAATCGATATACTCGCAGTTCAGGTTGTTCTTCTGTAGGTAATCTTCCATTTACTGCTTTTTAATAGGCTTTGTGTGTCTAAAGTTATGGTTGCCTGTTTATGACAAAAACATTATGGAAAATCAATTTACATGAAAGAAGCATCTCTCTCTCCATCATAACCTGCAGCCATTCGCATTACTACCATCACTAGTGTTTCCTTTTACCTAAACTGCTTTCAGGGGAGGTTTTATTCTTTGTAAGTAAGCTTCATCTAATAGGTTTATATAAAGGCTCCCACATACATATGAAATGTACCAGGTTATTCAAGCCCTGAATAAGACCATGGCTGAGTCTGACTCCGAAAACACTGGCATAGAGAAACATTGAGTTAGAAAACAAAGCTACTAAACTGGTGTTTAACTTTTAGGAGAGGTTATTTGGTACTCTTGAGTCTCCCATTTTGAGTTTGGTATAATAATGATTATTATTTCATCCCGGCAGGATATGTAAAACTCTCAACCAAATGCTAGGGGCATATCAACTTTTTATTTCATGGTGACCCTCTTCAATCGAATCTGTATATGTAGCTGCCCAGGAGGGTATTGCTCCTATTGTAAAAAGAGCTGTGAGTATGTGCCCTCTTTTCTAAACAAGTCGTGCACTGCTTCACCTAAGTACTTGCACTCACCACATTAGTCTGAAAAGTCAGCTGCCTTGTTTAAAATAGAGAGAGCTGCACTACCAGGTACCTACTCATGTCACACACTCTATAGTTTATTATACTGACTGACTTCTCCCAACTAGGTACCTACTCAAATCCCCCTCTTTTAGCACCGTACTTGAATGACCACTTGTGAGCAACAATCTCTTCCTTTTACAATAGGGGCAACACCCTCCAGGAGGGTGTTGCTCCTATAGTAAAAGGAAGAGCTGGCTAAAAATGCCCTCGTTTCCATTCCTTTCTTTTCATGTAGCTGTAACTTGTCCCTTTTGTTGCTCACAAGTGGTTATTCAAGTATGGTGCTAAAAAAGAGGGATTTGAGTAGGTACCTAGTTGGGAGAAGTCAGTCAGTATAATATAACATAGAGTGTGTGACATGAGCAGGTACCTGATAGTGCAGCTCTCTCTGTTTTAAACAAGGCAGGTGACCTTTCAGACTAATGTGGTCAGTGCAAGTTGAATGGTGCAGCAGAGCGTGACTTCTTTTGAAAAGAGGGTACCTACTGACAGCTCTTTTTACCACGCTCCAGACAGAGTTACTGAGAGGATTGTATTCTGGAATTCAGATAGTTCTTTTTAATATTATAGCACAACATGAATAGGATGCTGTGACATGTACACTATTGCAAGGGTATACGGCGCTGAAATCTTTTCTGGTTTGCAACTTCTTGGGTTTCACACAAATTAATTTAGTATGAAATGCCTCCAGGAGACATTTATCTAATTGAATTGAAGAAGAAACATATTAGTTAGTCTAAAGTTTATTTCCTAAAACCAGGAACGTTTGTAATTGTAGCATCTTGAGAAATACCTTTCTGCCCTGTAAGCTGCAAGTCAGATATTGTAGAGCAGCTTCCCACTCCCCCCTAACAGTTTTCTTTTTTCAATCTATTTCGTGTACTTGTAAGGAGAAGCTTCATTACTAACATGCATGGGAAGGCCTATTCCCTACAGGTATGTGAAGAGACTGATATTCTCATGAGGTAATATGAGGTAATATGACCTCTTATTACTCCAAATCAAGTGTTTCTTCATTTATTAGCCCTGAAGCTGTACATGTATTCCATTTGGGTTCGCCTTATTGAATGTAGCTCATGTTAGTTTATTAAGAAACACTAATTTGAACCATTCCTCATGAACCTCTGTTTATGTCCTCCCATCTTTCAAACAGACCGTGTTAAATATGTTTCCATTTTCTCTCTCTCTCATATCGCCACGTTTTAGAACTCCATCATTCCCACACCTTGATTTCTATCTTCCTTCTCCCCCTGCCTCTCTCATTCCACCACCCCTTGCCAGTCCCATTGCTCCACCCATTTTCACAGGCCACAAAATCCTCCCGTGATACTTATATATGAAGAAACCAGGACATTTCCTTTAAGAGCGTGAAGACCCATTGGGAGGCTATGTAAAAGATCAACTTAAGAGGTGAGCAACCACCAACAATCTAAAGCACCAGCAAAGGCATGGCCATGAACTGTAAGGCAAAGCTTGTTCAAAGGTTAACTAGTCACTGGCTGTGTTTTTAAACCATCTTAAGAAGCTTCTAACAAGAGAATCATACAAAATGGAAGACCAGGAGGACAAAAGGTCCAAGTCAATGGTTCATCAAAGAGGTACACTCATCCTACTGAATGACCTTTGTCTGTTTTATATCAGCTCACATTACTTCATATGCCTAGAGAAAGAAAAATGTGTTACATCCTTTACAATGCATTTCAGTGGGTGGCATTACTTCCATTGGGAATACATTTATTGGTTGACTCCAACTTTTAAAGTCTATTGGAAAGAATGAACAGGATGAAAAAGAGAATATCTTCTCCCTGCACATTTTTGAATAATTGAGCCCCATGTTTTGGTTAAAATCCCTGGATAGTTTTGCAGTGCATTTTAGTAATATATTCACTTTCCATACCAAAGGGCTCGTAGCTTTGATGACTTGGAATACATAAATGTCAGTAAGGACATGTAGGACATCACTTTATGGTCATCCTTTATCATAACCCTAACACTACTCCAGCCAAGGCCCATTAGGAGTTCAAGCCCATTAAATGATCACACTCTTAAAGTCTTCATTTTGGGTAAAATAGTTTATGGGAGGTGGTCAAGACATTTTGTGCATTGCCCAATCTTTTAAAGTGATCCCTACTATTTTTAGAACATTGCTGTTTTATGCAAATTTAAGAAAACAGACATTAAAATTTAATGGATTTAGTGGAGACATCTCTTTTGATTACTGTAAATCATTGCTTCCATTGCCCCTGAGGACTGGCCTCTGGACAAAGCTCTCATCCACTTCTGAATTCCTGTCGGACCATATTCATATCACAAATACCAATGCGGAAAAGCCATTTTATCATACTGTAGTGGTCAGCGGAAAATGTCATGGAGAAACCGGGACTCGAACCCGGGACCCTCCAACTTCGAAGCGGAAGCTCTACCCCTGAGCTACTTCCCCTGGCCTGACATTCTCTACCTTCCAACTACCCTGGATCGGTATGGTATACATAGGGGGAGTGACACAATCAAGTGAACAGTCCCTCTGAAGGCTCTGCGCACCCGACGGGGGAACGAACCCCTACACTCGTCCCAACCAGCTTCAACCGTATCCCGCCAGAACCGGTCCTCCAGTCCAGTCTGAACGGTACCAGTACTGAGTCATACACAGCCCGAGTTAATTCCTGTTCCCAGGAATTGCTGTGTGTGCCACCTGTTTCCAAGTCCCTCAGCACTAGCAAGTTGAAGCACTTGTCTATACCATACCAGTCCAGGTACCGAGCTCTCTAAAGATCCCCCTTGCGAGGCAGGACCACTCGGTTTCTCCACTACTGTAGTGGTCAGCGGAAAATGTCATGGAGAAACCGGGACTCGAACCCGGGACCCTCCAACTTCGAAGCGGAAGCTCTACCCCTGAGCTACTTCCCCTGGTCTGACATTCTCTACCTTCCAACTACCCTGGATCGGTATGGTATACATAGGGGGAGTGACACAATCAAGTGAACAGTCCCTCTGAAGGCTCTGCGCACCCGACGGGGGAACGAACCCCTACACTACTGTAGAACTGGGCAGTTCTATTGTAAATACCTATGTGTCACATGGACTGGGAGAAGGGGTCTTAGAACCCCCTGCACTAAGCCCCCTTTTTCGCAGATCGTGTCACATGTGTTATCCCTCATCTAGTTGTGTCGAATCTGACGTAAAAAAACATCAAGTTGATAACATCAATGAAATTGTTCCACTGAAGCTGAATCATTTCCAATTTCGGATCGAGAGCAAATAGGTCATCTTCCTGATTTATTTCCACCCACTTCCTGTCAAATTAAAAAAATAATTATATCTTTTCCAGATTTGTGGGGAAATGCATCAGGAATCCACCATAAGAAAATCATGAAATTTGATCCATTATTTCTCTCTGTAAAATCAGGGTGATTTTTGTTAATTTGCGTCGATGTAATATCTGCACACAGCCACTACAATTTAAATACCTTGAAGGTGGCGATTATAGGTATTGCCCTATGACTGCTCTGTATGATAGTACTTCCTATCAGTTACTGGCCTAACACCACTAGCTATTTTATTGTAGTAACCCTAGGTCTTATGAGATGGTAAGAGATGTGGCTACGGTAACATCGCATCTATGTAGGGATGGCAGATCCTTTTGAATTAACCTCCAGGTCTGCTTGTGTCTGGCCATATGATATCTCAGGCACCATTATGACATTGATTCCCACCCCTTCAACATACACCCCCATTAATCAATCCCTATATACTTCCCAGCTATCATCCCACTTTACATCATGACTTATCGCTCCCACCTTTCAGCAATGCCTACATATGCACAGACAAAGAAGTTAATACTGAGGCTAAAAGAAAAATGAAATGGAGATAGCATTAATTTTGGGTAGGAGTGAGTACCGACCTGCTGCTGTCAGCTATAGTAGGTGGGGATAAGCACTGATTGGTTATTTATATGTACAGCGGTCCCCACCGAGCAGTGGTAGAGTGGATGGCCAGTGGCCAGTGGATGTCTAGGGTAAAACTAGGAGGCCCTGAATAGTCCTGCATTTATGAACTCACAATCTATGCATAGAACCACATCCTGGGGACTATACACTGTGACATCCTACACCTCAGCCCTATACATCTCTATTTCGGCATGCAATACCTTCATATTGTGGTCCTATACAGAGCACAGCTCCTCCTTGCAGATCCTCTTCTCCAGATACGGATGTGTGCCATGGGCACATACCCCACATACTATCCGTTGTATGGGTATGGGTATGAAGGTGAAAAGAGCAGGTCATCCATCAACCATGGTGGACATTGGAAGAAAGGAGGGTCCATGACAGCTATAAATTTGATGGTATAGATTTTATGCCATCACAACCTCAGTACAACCAAACTTTGTCCATACTACTCACAGAAAGTTTAGCTTCTTAGTTTTATTTTATGTCAATGACTTATTCCCGTAAAGATAGCATTGCGGAGCCGATCGCTACACCCCCAGTGGCGTAATGTGAGCCGATCCACGACAGCGGCCGATCCACCACTGCAGCCTCGTTCCGGGCGCATGTAAACATTCAAAATGGCAGACTGCCGCTCCTACGGGGAACTACGGTAACGGATTTTGATAATTTTTCCTTATTTAAACCCTCTAAAAACATAAAATAAATATAGAACTAAACTCCCCTGGTATCCTCGGTGGCCGATTCACCCCTCGGGGGGGTCTCCCCCACTTGTGGTGGATCGGCCACCTCGTACATCACGGTCGTTTAGTTCTATCTATGAGTCATCTCAGCCAAAGTTCTAATAAAAGCATTTGAAACCCCATTTGGAGTACACTAGTAAGGATTACTCGAAAAAAACGAGTCATTGGCTAGAGTGATTTATACCTGAACAGTTAGTTAATCAATTACTCATTTTCTAGAGCTAATTAATTTTCAAGAAACCTGATATAATATTTTATGGTTGTATCAAAACAAAAGAGAAATGGAACATCCTGCAGCTTCTATTATGGAGAAGTCAAACATAATAGTGGAGTTTCAAATTGCCATTTCCTGTTCCTACACAGCACTGCATATCATAACCAAGAAAGTATCAGAGTCACCACACAGCTGGATATTGATGCTTTATGCTACCACATACCACTATATGACCTGAGGTATTATGTTTAACTGGCAAACAAAAGAACTGTTGATCGACATTGTGGATCAAAAACAGCTTTTTGTGAGCTTTTGATGAGGTAATACATATTCAAATAGATAGTAAGTTATTTAGGACGTAGCCTATATACTAAACCCTGTGGTAGACTGAGGTATGCCACGATTGTCATTTTCTTTAAATCATCGACAAAGCATTAAAACATAATAGGGCAATCCCTAATCCCTTCCTCCTAAGAAGGAGAATGTCCTTGGCGTTATAACAAGGGTAATGTCCCTTTCTAAACTCGCCTATACCCAAGGTCTTCAGGTCAGTTTTGACATTAGGTGGTGATATTTAGGAAAAAAACTCCCGCCTCTCACCTTCCAGACACTGGCCTCGATGATATCTCTGTTGTAACTGCAATCATGATCCTTTACAGAGTTGACTACTATCAATCTCTTATCTACGGCATGGGCCTAACATTAAAGGGAAACTGGTGTAGAACGAGACAGGGCCTACAAGTATGGAGGTCTTTTCTTAAGGCACTATGACTACATACCACCACTACGATCTGAGACCCCAAGGAATAAGGAAGGTCATCGTAGGTACTACTGTACGACTGCTCTGTATGATTAGCCCCTATGCAGTAAATACATAAGGCTTGGTATAGCAGTCTACTGGTGCAGGCATCAGTACCCACTAATGCATGTTACTGTAATGGCCTCATTTTAAGGCCAGTCACTACGATTTGAAGTACAGCAGTCGTAGTGCGTTAAGAAATTGCCTACTGGAATACAAAGCAATGTCAATTCACATTTCTGAGAAATGTTCTACAGAGTTTATAGGCAGATATTAGTGCTACAATATTCTGCCCTCCTCACTAGTCAGGTATGGGTCTGATTGTATAGATTTATCAGTCAACTCTCCTGTGATGGGTAGTTTACTTAAGTAAGTGTTTATAGAAATGACATGTTTAGCTAATTAATGTGTTCATGCTATAAAGTGTTTAGGTTTATACTAGTTTTTTTTTTCTGATTTGAAAAATTTTGCTTAAGTAGATATTTGATTTGCTTCTCTATGTATACTATGATATTGTATTTGGGGATTGGCTTATGAATGAATTTAGGTTGAGGACCCTATGCATCATTCATGCCCACTTTCTGAGGGGGATCAATGCACCTTCATCTACAGGGTCAGCTATATTGTCCAAGTATTTCATCTATACTGTATTGAACCAATATTACTATCAGTGCCAGGGCCCCATTGTCAAAAACAACAGACACACAGAAAGGATTTTGTCTTATATATTTTCTTAATTCACAAAATGGGTGTCCAAGCACTAATTGCTTCCCCCTGGTGCATTATATAGAAG
Source organism: Acholoe squamosa (assembly GCA_949317995.1). Taxonomy (NCBI): domain Eukaryota; kingdom Metazoa; phylum Annelida; class Polychaeta; order Phyllodocida; family Polynoidae; genus Acholoe; species Acholoe squamosa. The sequence goes on from OX439042.1 coordinate 17,293,905, forward strand.
CAATGCCGTAGGGTGTAATTGCATAGCCTCTTATTGTTAACATAATATACATACTGTATTAGGGTGGTACCACCCTAAATACGCAGTGCGATCCGAAAAAATCCACTATCGCTGACGCTTGACAAACTATTTCAAATACTTAAATTTTCCTCAGAACTAAGCCAGATTTACCAGATTGTAGCTTTTGAAACGGCAAAAATCATACACTAGGTCTGTCATAACAAAGTGCAATCAGATTTTTCGCGAATCGCCATGGAAACCACAGATTTGATTTTGTGGTCTGCCACCTGAGTCACTACACATCTATCATAGGTCCCTTTGGTCCGCAGTAAATGATCTAAATTATTTTCATTCTTTTCCAATCTTTTTTTAAAAATATTCTCCAAACATCCAGGATAATTTTAGTGCCAATATATACACAGACAGCCTGTTTAGAACCCATTTAATAACCCGAGAAATGAAAAATTGACTGTATTTAGTGCAGGACTTTCACCATTCTACCCTGAAGTGACCTGATTTAGGGTGGTACCACCTTAGGTAAAACGGTAAAACTGTGATTTAGGAGAATACTGCAATATATTGTAACAAAGCAACAACAGATGACTGCATGCAGGAGGTCAACTATAGATTAGAGCTGACACCTGGTGTATATTTTATGTCTAAACACCAAGAAATATTAGTGTTTAAAAGCTAAACACCTAGTTTTCTGTCTGTTTACAGTCTACACATGTAAACATGTTTAATGTAACTGTTTAGGTGTTTAGAATTTAAATGTTTTAATCCTAAACACATCGTTGGCTAAACACCTATTGAACTAAAATGTTTAGATTTTAAACATGTTTAGACCTCAACTGGGATGCTAATATTGTCCTCTTTACAAAAATGTGCATTCACATCAGTGATAAGTTCACCTGACTCCTTCTCTGCTAAATAAATATCCTTCTTTCCATTTAAAGGTGCCCTGTAATGGTAATTACATCATTTGAAACAAGGAGGTAATAAATAGCATGCATGTATTTAGCAGTTTCGTAGCAGCTCATTGATCAATTGCCATATACATGTATGTGTCATACAATCGATATAATCACAACTATAGTTGTTCTTCTCCCATTTACGGATTTCTTATAGACTTTGCATGTCTATAGTTATAGCTGCCTGTTTAGGACAAAAACATTATGGGAAATCAATTTACATGGAGTTATTACCACGATGATGATGGGTGCTTTCTTATTCACTGTTTTAAGGAAGATGGTTTTTTGTATAAGCCTCATATCATAGATTCATGTAAGGGCTGCTTCATGTATGTGAAATATGACAATTGGTTTAGACCGTGAATGGCTTAGGCCCATTTTCCACCAGCCGATATGGCCCCTCTATTGGCCGATAGATCCACCGTAGATGCCACCGTCGGCCGACAGAAGCCATGCCCCTCCATTGAAGCCTATGGCAGCCCTGTCGGCCAAGGTTGCACTTACGTGTAGCTATCAGCCGATAGAGGGACCCCATCGGGTGGTGGAAAACGGCCCTAAGTGTGACTTTGTCAAGACTGACATATAGAAATGCTAAATCAGGAAAGCAAACTATTTATTTGATGTTTGACTTTTAGGAGAGGTTATATGGTATGTTTAAGTTTCAACAGTGTTTATTGGGTCCCCATCTCGAATTGGGTATAGTGATTAGTTTTATTTCATCTCTTTAATCATGACAGTGCATATGTTAATTTGCCAGCCAAATACCAAAAGCATCATCTTTCCATTTAATCAGAATACCTTTTCAATCAAATCTGTATTTGCAGCTACTCAGACAGAGTTCGTGAGAAGATATTATTCTGGAATTCATATAGTTGTTTTGAATACTATTGCACAACTTAGATGAGAACCATGTGACATGTACATTGATCGTGACAAAGTATGGTGGTGAATACGTAGATGATATTATCAAACAGTAAGATATTCCCCTTTGGTTTACCAGCGATTGCTATACAGTAACCTGTTTCCCATTTTGTGGTTCATTGAGTTACACAAAAGTTTATTTGATAGGAAAAGGCATCTAACAGCATTTATGTTATTGGGGAACACACAGTCATACACTCACTCCCCTTTAAATTCAACCTATAACCTGGAAGGTTTCTAATTGTAGCATCTGGAGAAATATCCTTCTGTCCTCTATGTTGGATGTCAAATGCTGCACAACAGCTGTTTCCCTGAGCTCTTGGAGAATGGACCCCTGTCAGAGGAGCAGCCACTTGGGAAACCTTAAACGGTCTAATTAGATAAGGTATTCTGGCTGAAGCATTACAGTTAGAGCTCAGGATCTGAGGGTAGATAATTGTATTTATATTACTGGGAATGTGAATGCCCTTCTAGTCTCTACAAATAAGTCTGAACATCAACAAGAAATGAGGATTTGTTTTGTCCAGTTATGCCATTCTGCCCCAGTGGTGATTTCATTTTGTCCCATAACACCTTTTCCCATACTGCTTGATATGAAAGTGTAATGGGGATAGGAAAATCTCATTTACATAAACATTGCATAGATTCCTCTTATACACACAGTTTTGCTTGTGAAAAATGAGGAGTGTGATTTTTTTCACGAACATTATATACTACTCTACCTTGTTTACATGCATACACTGCCATGAACTGTATGGGTACAGATTGTTCTGGGAATGGGTCCATCTTATATGCACGATATTAAGCTAATAGATGATGCATATCGGGGCCCTAGGGCTGTATATGCTGTATATACCTGAGCCGCGAAGCGGCGAGGGTATATACAGCATATACAGCCCGTGGGCCCCGATATGCATCAACTAATAGGTTTATACCACGATTTCCTCCATTTTGTATTAATTTCTTTAAGATTATAGACAGGAGAATACATTTTGTAAGTGCAAGCGACACGGCCCGTGTCCGCTCTGCGCGAAGCCATTGTTTTTGTTCCTTGCCGGGACAGGTACCGCCGTGTTTACAGTCACTTTTCGTATGGAATCCAGCCATGACATGTTATAATATTAAAATCCCAAGAAGTATTTGATCCATAGACAAGGAATGCGTGCTAATTTTCTCCATTTTCTTCGATATATATAAGAATCCATTGATTTTCCAAACCGGTCCGAAATTTTCGGCGTCTTTCTTGTACAGTGAGCAGTTGACCTATATCTACATCCGGGCCACTGACACACTTTCGCCGAACAAGGAGGCGGGTGGGAATGGCCGGACCGCGACACGCGTACGTTGGGAAAATCAATGGATTCTTATTTATTTTGAATATATCGGACATAACAAGCATGGAGTACTCATCTAGAATGTCTAAGGATATGTATGTTTTAATTTAAACACTTGTCATGATTGGATTCGATACGAAAAGTGACTGTATACACAGCGGTACCTCTCCTGGCAAGGAACCAAAACAATGGCTTTGCGCAGAGCGGCCACGGGAAAATCAATGGATTCTTATTTATATCGAACAAAATGGAGAAAATTAGCACGCATTCCTCGTCTATGGATCGAATACTTCTTGGGATTTTAATATTACAACGTGGCAAGCTTGGAATCTTAAAGAAAACTGACTGGAAACATAGCATTAGGACCTCAGGTTAGAATTTATCTATTTTCGCATTGGGTTTCATCACCGTTCAGTGTAGCGCAATGGCTAAGGCCTTCGCCTACCACCACTGCGGCCGGGGTTCAATTCTCATACGAGTTGGCACGATTTTTCACTATGGAAAATGGCTAGATTAACTTTGTATAGCTGCCATAATTTCCAAAAATATTCTAAGTCCAACTTGACCCCGAAAAAGTATATACCAAAAATTCTAAAAATGCACAAGGGTGGTATATGCAGAATATACCACGTATATATCGCATATAAAACCACCGGAAGTGCCAGAATAGTGGTATAATGCCGTGTAGATGGGACCTTATTCTGCTTAGCTGTAGTGTAAAACATTACAGCTCCATATGAGCATCCATTGAAAAGTTAAGCTTCCTGGTGATTTCCCACTCCTTAAATGTGGGCTGTGAGGGACTGCACTATTTTATGATGCCTATAAATCTTTACCCTACCAGTAAGTTACCTTCCTATCGGCAGGTGCCTTAAGGCATCAATAAACTCACTGATATAATCAGTAGCCGTGGCACTGAACACCACAATAACACGTCCCTCGGGACATTTCATGGAAGTGGGGTGATATATTCATTGGTTATCCTTTGATTAGACCTGATATACGGGCCAGAATGCGCCACCTTTTCTACTTTCTCTAATGGCTGGATATTAACAGTGATCGCTGGTAGCATTTCTGATAACCTCAAACCCCCCTATATCAAGAAATTTAACTAAAGGAAACCAATAAGTAGGGGATTTCACAAGAGTGATAGTGTGAAATGCCATTTTAGAATAACTTCTTCTTTACACTCAATTTCTTTGTGATTTAATACAGCTTTTGGCAATGGCTGAAAGCAAAGACGCGCAAACCATACCTAGCTTGATAAGCTTCCATGTATCCAGTTGCCATGTTAAAGCAACAGGAGAGAAACCTCAGCAATTTTCTAAGGGAATCATTTTGTACATGTATGTTGTATTACAACGCCCAAAACATGAACTGTTATTATTCTATTGGCTTACAATTCCATGAAAGCACGGAAGAAGAAAACTGAGCTGAATGAGGCAGAATTCTATTCCCCTGACCTTTCTCCTCTTTCTATACCAATTCAAATGTCATTCATCTGCTGTGCCTGTTTTGGATGTGATATGAATGTAGAACTTTCATGTGAGCCAGCCATTTATTTAAGCTGCGAAGCTCCGATTCCTCTTCCCGGACCTATTGATGTATACCATTATTGGATTTCTCGTGTTTATGCATAATTGATAAATTGATATCGCTTGGATTGATGCGACATATGATAGCTTCAATTTCATCCATTTAGCCATCTTGCAAAGCTATATGATTGGCCATATGTATGTTGACCTTCTATTTGATACAAAGGTCTAACATCATGATTTTGATAATTATATCGGAAATGTCTCAGAAGTAGGCAATGACTTCTGGGCCCTTTTTCTGTATTTTTAAATGATTATAATAAAGTGTTTCTAAAGGGACCAGACGATTATTTATGCCCACAATACTCTTTTTATGCTGTAAGAGAAATGGATTTATATAGGGTTGCACACAACGATTATTAAAAGAGTAGGTAATATAAATTATCCTGAATGTATTTCTGTATGAATTTTCATTGAGTGGCATTTCTGATTATTCAGACAGTTACTCCTATGGGGATTAAACATATAAACGATTTTTATAATTTATCAAACGTAAGTCACTTCTGCAAATCAAGTTAAATGATCAAACGTTGTATTGAAGGTGATTAAGTATGTTGAATAAAGTATGCCCATATATTTAAAAACATTTTGATCCATTCCTCTGGCAAATAGATGGCATTTACTTGACTTAACATCCTAAACTCCCAATGAGAAATGCCCAAAATAGGCATAACGATTATTTATCAACCCCAAAACTTCTCCTCAAATCACATACAGAAATAGAATTCTTATGATTACTTACAAACCATTTCTGATCAATGAATAAACTGTATAAACGATAATGTTTAATCGTCCAACTCCATTTAAAAATACTCGTTGCCTCACGAATTCGTTTGAAAAACAGAAAAAGGCCCCAATGCAGATTCTGAAAGGAAGGCAGTGATAGTCCCAATCATTGGCATAAGTTGGCAGATAATTGCCTTTAGTGATTTAATGTTTGCACTTTCTTACAACATACATGTATACACCCTCAGAAAAATACAATATAATATTTTATTATGTGACCCGGGTGCTATGAGCCTAAGGTGTACTCCATTGTTACATACTATACACACTACAAATTGCTAATGAATGTTAATTGAAAACGCAAAGATTAGGTTTAATTTGGAAGGACCTGTGTGGGGGTAACACAGTTTCTTTCATTGTCAGTTATAGATAGAGCTGGGATAAAGAGTAGTTTACAACAGGCCAATGCCAAATCTATTACATCAACTTTAGTCTCATTCAATTGATGTATATGTCTGCGACCAATGTAATGTAATATATCACGAAGCGAGGACATGGTCATCCCAATTGTTCAGAAAATGTTGGAAAATCATTTCACATGATCTGGAGCAAAATGCAGTTAATCAACCTCACGTCAATGGTGTGGGGTAACCATAGGTCTGGTTTATTGAAAATATCTGAGGACTGTAAATGGGAAGGGGCCCATCAACGTGCAGTGTATTAAGAGGCCAAACGTGGTTATGCCCCCAGATACATGTGTTAGTACTGTGCTAGTGCCGTATAGGTGTAGTACTTTATGTGAGCTGGCTCAAACGTTGACATGGCTTGCTAGGGGACAGTGGCTTTCAATATCAGACAGGTGGTCCCAAGATTTCTGAATTATTTAACGGTAGCAGTTTTATTAGCCACAGTTGACATGACCTAAGAAACCTTGCTGAAGAACTTTGGGCAGTTTCCCTCTCAGAATATATATTTTGAATAAGAACCTGAGACGGGTTCACTTGAAGGGTCACCTGAGCAACTCTCATACAGAGCAGTTGGTGAGTAGCTGGTGAATGAGTATTCGTTTTATGTGTGGTATCTTAATACTATGGAGGTATGGAGGCAGGCCCAGAAAGTCCAGGAGGGAAAAGGTATTTTTGCCTAAGAAGTGCCTCACTTTCTTTCCAGTCCTGACTTTTTCATGGTGCACAGAAGTGCATATGTCAATCAGGTACAAGTACCTTTCAATGAAAATTATAGCTACTCAAAACAAGAGCACTAAAAAGATAGTCACACACCCAGCAAATTGTCGTGACTCCTCGTCAACCTGTGTGAAGTGGCTCACACATGTCGCTAGATGGAACACGACGTCGCTATAGCACAAGATCACCATGAATAGCAATGGTGGTGATCACATGGCCTCACCTCAGATGGCGAGGATGGTGATCACTCAGACTCACCAGGGATGGCGACGCGGGTGATCACTCACCTCGCTAGACGAAACACGCACCTCGTCATAGCACATGTTCACCAGGGATGGCGAGGATCGTGATCACTCATCCTCACCAGGGATGGCGACATGAGTGATCACTCATCCTCACCAGGGATGGCGACATGAGTGATCACTCACTTCGCTAGATGAGACGCACACCACGTCATAATGCACATTCACCACGGATGGCAAGGATTGTGATCAGTCACCTCGCTGGATAAAACGCGTACCTCGTGATAGCACAGGTTCACCACAGATGGTGAGGATCTTGATCACCCACACTCACCAGGGATGGCGACACGAGTGATCACTCACCTCGCTAGATGAAACGCACACCATGCCATAGAGCATGTTCACCACGGTTGGCGAGGATCGTGATCACTCACACTCACCAGGGATGGCAAGGCGGTTGATCACTCACCTTGTTAGATGAAAAGCTCATGATCATCGACATTGGTAATCATGCAGCCTCACATCTGCCAGATCAAAGTATGTTTTGCCAGAGAAGGTATTGCCATATGTATCTTCCCTCTAACCACAGACAAGGTGTTCAGGTTGATATTTCCCTATGTATTTTTCCTGTAACCAGAGAAAAGGTGTTTATGGATAGTTGCTTTCATTTTAGAGATACCTCTATCTAAATTCAATTGATATTCTCTCTATATAATCTTGTTTGATTCAACTCTGAAGTATTACATGGAAATCAGTGTGAAACAAAGCACATTTGATACGTATGGGACTTATACTTCATGCCCACACTTCCTAGATAGGCTACATGTTGAACAGTGGTGCTGTCTCAACGACTTTGGCAATGGTGGTGATAAGTTGCCACTGTGAGTGAGAGTGAGTGACGGATGATGCAATCCTCAGAGAGCATTGACTTGGAGTGACACAAATTCACGCATTGAGTGAGACAAAGGCTGGCAATGGTGGTGATAAGTTGCCATTCTGAGTGAGAGTGAGTGACAGATGATGCAATCCTTAGAGATCATTGACATGGAGTGACACAAGTTCACGCATTGAGTGAGACCAATGTTGGCAATGGTAGTGATAAGTCGCCATTTTGTGTGAGAGTTGATGCCAGTGGCACGGGAGTGGTACATAATCACACAGTGAGTCAGATCCATGTTGGCGATGCTTGTGATAAGCCGCCATTCTGAGTGAGAGTTGACAGGCAGTGGCACATACTCACGCAGTGAGTTAGATCCATGTTGGCGATGGTGGTGATAAGTCACCATGCTATGTGAGGGATGACAAGGGGTGGCACATACTCACGCAGTGAGTGAGATCATGTTGGTGACTGTTGTGATAAATTGTCATGCCATGTGAGACTGACACACAGTGGCGAAAGATGACGCAGTGAGTTATCACTCAGAAAGGAGTCACCATTGATGACCAATCATGGCGACAGATAACGACAATTTGCTGGGCAGTAAAGTAACTGCTTGGGGAATACACACTCTTTTTTTAACAAGGCCAGTGGCTTTTCAGTCTAATATGGTGAGTGCGAGTTGAATGGTGAAGCCCTTGGCTTTTTAACATGGGAGGGTACCCACTTAGTGCTCTCTTTAGCTTATGTGCAACAGCCTCCAGAAGGTCTATACCATTATGGTCCTTTAACATAGAGCAGCCTAACGCAAAGCCAGCTGAGTGGAAAAGGTGTAATCCTATAATTGCACATGATTGGTAGTAAAATAGGACTCCCTTGCCTTATTGATATGAAAATAGCTTAGGATTTCCACATACCTCTCAAGAATCATGCATGGACAAGTCTGTCTAAATAACCTCATTTGCAACTGATTTAGGACTCATAATCAAGCTGGACGACAGCACAAGAAAATTTGGGACACGGGACATTAAATTTCAGAAACAAGACAGCAGAAGAACATTTGGGACACAGGACATTTCAGAAACAGGACAAAACACAGCCTTTTAGGACAGATATGTCCTGTGTACCAGATGGCCTGGTGCAGTCCCGTTTCCAAAATGTCTTGGTGTGTCCTGTTTCTCAGAGTAATATAGATGTCCCGTGTATGAAATATTTTTCCCATTTACCAAATTTGAAAATGTGTCGCATTTCCATAATAAGTCTAGTTTCCTAAATAACTGTAATTTTGTCCAGTCCATTTTCCCAGAATTTCTCCTCCTGTCCTGTTTCCCAGAATCTTTGGTTGAGTCCTGTTTCCCAAATAACTAGTTTGGTCCTGTATCCCAGCATTTCTTGCGTTTCATGCAGTCCCCTTTCCCACATTTGTCAAGTCCTGTGTACTAGAAAATCCCATGCGAATAAGAGTGTTATTCTCATGGGCATCCTGCGCGACTATTGCTTCCCGAATCCAAAGTCAACAATTATTCTGTCAAATTAGATAACGCACCTATCTTCATTAGTGATAATAGCTAGAAATCATATTTTTCTTAGAAATTGCAGAACAAGATGGTTATTAAAATCTGACGATAACCTACCACTGCAAGTACGTTTCTTTCAGCAGGAAACATTACTATTAATCATTCTGTCATCTGACCATTGAAAATAGGCAAAGAAATCAGCTATAGTTAGAGCAGGCAACAACCTCTGGAGGGCATTTCCAAACCATAGCTATCAGCTATAGATATCATTTTGAAATGCCCTGCTGGCTAACATTTAGTACTGACAAGTGGTCACGCACTAGACTTTGACGTGAGGAATTTGGTTCTCCATTAGACAAGAAAAGTCAATTCTACGGATTGGCATCGGGGTAGAATGGATGTCCATTGATCAGTTCATCAAACGTAATGCATATTTAAACAGTGTTTAGGTTAGTGTTAGTTGTTTAAGATTTGCCTGGATATTGATCAGCAAGAAATAAACGGCAAAGCATGTATAAATGAAACAACAAAATGAAACAGCAAGAATTGTGTAAGGTGAGCTATTTTATTCATTTTTATAGCTAAAAACAAAGTTTCAGTATCATAACTTTTCTCATCTATTCACTGTCCCATTCAAAAAGTTTACTCACAACCCAAAACTTATGTAATACTTCATACCTGATGTTACAAAAAAGGTCATTGGGGAAAACACAGACTGATTGTCAGCTGTTTATAGCTCTAATAACACAGCAAGCCGCAGGAAATGACAAGTGTCCCTTTTTTTGTCTAACGATCAGTCCATTGTGAAGAAAAAAACCTCGCCGAGGTCCAGGTTCATATACACTGCAAAAATGGTGTTTAGATTTTAAACATGTTTAGGTCTAAACACGTTTAAAACCTAAACATATAGGTCAGTTAGATGTCTCATTGACTACACATTTAGGAAATGAACACTTTTATTCTAACTACATAAACATTTACGCAAAACATGTTTAGATGTTTACAGTTGAAACAGTTGAATAATTGGTGTTTAGATTTAAACATCAATATGTTTAGATACTTGGATGTTGAATCCACACAAGGTAGCAGCACTACCTTTGAATGGACTATCTGCACACAGTTATAATCAATTGTTGTGACAAATGTCCCCAAGTCCTATGTTTATCATGGTTTCTTTTCATAGAATGTCATTTTATTAGAAAGGGCAATAGAAAATTGACTAGATTAACCTTATGCCACCATCATTAGCATAGAATAATCAATAAGCTCAATGACTGACACCTATTTGATGTTATTCTGGAATAGATAAGACAATGTCCAAGCTGTTGTACGTTCTCAAGTCTCTCATTATGATGCAGTGTTTAATACATGTACACGTATATAGCTGTGGCTGACATCTTTGGAGACTTTGACAAGTAAATATCTGCTGATGTCCCTCCCCCCGCCAGTAAATGAGAAAATAAACAAAATATATCTCCTCTTTTTTTAATGCATACATGTCTGCAAACCTTAACTCTCCATCAAATCATTTAAACATCTAAACACAAAAATTCATAAACACCTAAACACAAAAATTCATAGATATCTAAACACATAGTTTTAACCGAAACACCTACATTTCTAAACACTTGAGCTAAGCACATTGTTTAGCTAAACATGTTTAGGAAATTAATGTGATTACAAAAACGTTGCAAGAATATGTTTAGAAGTGTATTTAGGATCTAAACACCATTTTTGCAGTGTAGGAGAGTTTCATTTTCTCTCCACAATGCATTATTTTATAAACACAGATATGAGCATTTTAAAAGTAAAACATTTGACTAATCGAAAATATTGACTGCACTGCCCTAGCCCTCATGGACCTGGAGGATATAGTGATCCAAACATATTGGTTATCTTCAGGATAAGAGCATTTCACGTAAATTGGCCTACTTATTGCAATGTCTCAGATTTCATGTATAATCTTGTCATATATGATGATAATTTCATTCTCAAGAAGAGGCTCACGCCCTACCAAGTAATCTATACTTAGACTTAATGAGAAGCAACATCGCAACTAATATCAATTAGAAGCAACATAGCACCTTCCCAAAAAGATCAATTTGAAACCATGCCCTCACATTGAAATATGATATTCTATGCCATACAACGGCAGACATTGTGGGGAGCGCTAATATGTTTTCATATTATCCCTGACCTAGAACAATGCAATCCATCTATTTCTTCGCATGCAGCTGGGACAGTCCCATGATGGTTTGGCATGACACAGTTCCCGCCCTCCAGGAGGTATAGACAAGGGCTCTGCGTGAGGGGCCTATACCGGCTAGCCCTGGAGTAGGGGGACTGGGCAAACATAGAGCCAACAGCAGACTTGTCACACTGAACCCTTCCCCAGATCCTCCAGCCTCCCCACTTCTGACACCCCCCATGTCGACCTCACTGTATGAAAATTATAGTGTATATGGTGGATACATCTATATGGGTGCTTCTGCTACATAAGCAATTCATCTCACTGAGGATCTACAATATGATATTTCCTAGCATACTGCGTCTACTCCCTTCAGGTCGCCCCAATGGCATTTGCAGTCATAGGGCTGGGTGTGATCTTAGTGCGTTAAGACATGGCACCCTGGCATTCCTGGTATGTCCTATATATAATGGGTGGTACCAATAAGAAACAGCAACATTACATCGACATCATTACATCTACTTGCTAAAAGCTAGTAAACCATTCTACCTCAACTCACCAAGCTTTATGTGGAGTAACACTGCAAAGTGGCATCTTTGAGGTCAACCCAGTTTACCATATTGATTGATGACAGTTTGCATCACAATGTCGTCACGTCCATGGTGCTTCTCCCAAAGCCATGGCAACATTCAGTGCTATTCTGTGGTTACCCGATTGGTTTCCTTTACCTTTCAACCACGGCAGTCCCTCTGTATATATATGTGGTTAGATGATTTAAAGAGGTAGGTTGATAAGATGAACCAGTGTTAATCATGAATTGCAAAGAATTTATAATTAAAGCAGACAGCCAGTAATTCATTGGACGGCCCTTTTACTTTATCTTAAGTTAGGGATAAGGCTTGCAGCTTTTGTGTTTCACTTTCCTATCCCACACGTCCCCAGATAAGTGCCAGGGTATATAGACATGTCGGTTGGCTGTCCCGATTCAATGTTGCTTGTATCTAACTGATAGCATTTCTGCAGGGGTGGGAAGCATGAGAAGCCACAGTAGAGGGAATCGGGGAATGAGCAGTATGGTTGATCACGGAGTCCTCAAAGGTCATGTGAGTATCAACTGAATGACTGGCTTGGTGCTCAAAACAGACTGATATTTTACTATTCATAGACAGCTCTCAGGTTTGTGTATTGAGACGAGTATCTAAATCGGGTCCTGTCAGGGTTCCTCTCTTGCCATCCACAGATGTCCCAGGTTTCTATGAAAAGAACAGTGTTTATCTTCTATATAGGGTCAGTGGTAGGGCATCTATGTTAAAACATTACAATTAATAGACCCCATGCAATGAGCATCTTTTGTCATAACGTTATATGTTTCCATCATGTACCATTATTATCCTACACTGTTAGACCACGGGCAGTAGACTGCTTATATTTTTGGAAAACAGTACAAAATCCATTGACCCAACAGTGAGTTACCCTATACCCAGTACAGTGGTCTCTAAAGTCCATTTAATTGGGACTGAGATAGTAGTCCTTCCCACTGAATCAGTTCCTTGGTTTGATAGTACAAAAGTACAAAAAGCTCCCTCTCCTGGTTTATGATAAGCACCAGCACAGAATTTGAAGAAGAGATTAACAGCCCATAATCTTCTTGTGAAATGTACGCAAAGATCTCCCAAGAAAATGTAGACAGCTTGTCTAAAGAGTTCCACAAGACTACTGCATAACTGAAAGATGTACCTTCATCTTACCCGATGCAAAGTAGTACTGGAAGTGCCATGCTTTATTGCCTCTCTTGCATTGCAAGCATGTCCACCCCAACGGATTTGTGGTAGATGTGCTATTACACGACATCCTAATGTCATTTTACGACACCTAAATGTCAATGGTGCTTCTCCGATTGCCATTCAGCTCCCTTTATATATTGCCCACAATTTTATCCTCTGCTTGCCAAGTTGGTTTCCCCTATCCTTTAACAGCCACCCGAGGATGTCATTTATAGAAGCATTATGGTCACCGACAACCATACAGGTGCAAATGCGAATGATTTTCTTTAAAAGAAGACTTTGGGACGAGGAACCCGTCGTTATTTTGATCACCTTGTTTTTACAGAGTGGCCAATAATACGTACCTCCTAGGTATAGAAGATGTTAATCAAACCAAGGACTTTTCAACATCAGTCTATCCTCCAGTCCATTCTCCAGTCCATTCTCGATCCAGCCCATCCTATTATTTCAACAGTTTTCTTTTTCAATGACAATGACGATGATTTCATTCTCGAAAGCTCATACGAGCTACTTGAGGCACTGTTTAAAAAAATGGTACAAAGAGAGGGAGAGTTTGGCGTAGGCTCCTGTACAATCCATGCTGATAACCTAATTCCATCAACATTAGAATGGTCAGTATATATTATGTTATTGGTAATTGTCACTGTGGTAGACCAATGTAAAGCTCAGTGACTCTGAGTGTTGGGTCTGTCTCATCGACAACAAAACACCTATCTACAATCTATATTCCCTGCTAATCAGGTAACCTCGTAATAGAGGAATGCCATCAACTTAAGAATGGTCAGCATATTATGGCAATGTTGCTAAAATGCAGCATAATATCTGTCTCATTGACCACAAAACACCCTCATAATGAAGGAGAATATGCCTAGAACTACCTTATGATAGTCAAGAGATAAAACGACTAAGACGCCCATTGGAAATCTGTTTCTTATTTGAATTACAGGTCAAGAATGGGATTAGAAGGTCAAAGAAGCAACATCCGTGGACGATGAACAAGTAGTCCTTAAACCTTCACACGATCTGTTTAAGCAAGGTCTGAACAGATTTACCTAATACACTAGATAGGTGTAGCTGCTAGAGAACACCTTGAACACAATCAATCTAATAAGATTACCTAGAGAGACACAGAGGTTATTGCTTTATGTCCTAATACAGATAATAGTATTATTGGTAGAATCAATACCAAGATGGCTCTTTTGGGTGACCTTAGACCAATGACACCCATCAAACTACATCTCTGAATGAGTAATTCTTAACATACATTGTTTCAGGTATGGTAACTATAGAACCTACCCTGGAGGGAATTCCCCAAGGATATTAATTAGCATTATTGAGAAATTCGCTCCTGGGGTGAGCATCAACTGATGCTTAGTTCATCATCTATAAATGTCATGTTACCTATTCCTGAAGATTATTCTTGGATATTCAACTGTTGCTGGAATAAGCAGTCACCCTGGACACCATTCAACACATATGATACATCTTCAAGTCCTAGATGTGTTATTGCTTCAGAAGTAATAAAGAAATGTTATTTCCATTTATTTACAAAACAGGCAGGCATGCAGTGTGCTAATATCTCCAAAGCCAATAGGGATAGTAAATTTAAGAGAGTTAGGACAATGGGCCAGAACTGGGAGGCTGAGCCTTCTATCAGTGACGAAAAGGTTGCGAGTGAGTACAGACATCTTTTTCAATCTGATTTTCCTGTACTAATTTTTCCTCACGTAGGAAGAAATACATTTAAACAAATTTGAGTCTTAAATTATATCCACCCATGTGCATATATCCCATGTGTCTACATCGCATCCTTAATGATAGCAGACATTATTTCCTGGAAATATGAAGCAGGCTTTAGAACTTGAACTGTTATTGGAACTGACTGTCTGAGCCATGTACCTAAAAACCTGTTGTTTGGGGAAACGGATCAAGATTCATCAAATTACAAGAGAGATCCTTTGACCCCGAGCAAAAATTATGGAGGAGAACGATGAAATCAAAGCTGACAATGGACAGCTGATGGAGGCTGACACAGCTTGGTACAGAACTGACACACGTTCAAGGTGAACTACTGCAATGTATAAAATCGGTACTTGCCATACTGATTTAGGAACGCGGGAGCAAGGGATAGGAAGGGGCGTATCAAAACAATGACACATTTACTCTGTTCCACACTTTGTTATGGTATCATATTTCATAAATGGGTGAACCATTTTCAAAGAAGCTTAGAAGGGGGATGCCATGATGCCCTCCTCCTAGGTCTTACACAGATTATTTCCAATTGGTTTGATTATAGCAAGCACTCCAAAAATAAGAAATAGGGTACAAATCATTATTAGAAATCTTAGAGAATGAGAAATGACAGAGTACCAATGATAGAGTAGCTACCCAAGCAAGTATGGTCTATGTGGACATTCTGGTTTATTTGTGAAAAGATTGATTTTTGGGCCTCAAACATCGGACTATGCCACTTAATGATATAGTTATACAATTTTGTTTTCCAATTGTTTATGCCCTTGGCCTTCTTCATCATTTATTTCCCACCTCAAAATTACTCAGAAAAGAGTATTTTATGACCAGCGGCAGAACCCCCATGTTAATAGAGCAATGATACAGTCACCTTTAGATACATTCAGTTTAATCAATTTAGGAAATGAACATCATGGTCTTCCCAAATGGAATAAGCTGAATCACTTTGCCTAGTAAAATGATCGACCCTCAGCTTTGAAGTTATCTCATGAACTTTTCCCTCACATAGATTTGTGTGTTAACAATTTAAAAGCTGCTTATAGCTTTAATGCAGTATACCCATTCATGCATCTTACCGTCCCCCACCAGTTGATACTGTTGCTTGCAAGTAGACTTCTTAATCTGCCTACCCACATCAGGGCAACTGAAATAGCAAGCAGATCTGATACTATTGTGTTGGTGTATCATGACGACTAATGGTCATGGACTTGGAGGCAGTAAATAAACACAGAGTCACAATGCGCATGTTCCTTTCCCTGGGGACCTACTTTGGTTAAATGACAGCGCCAAATAGAATCAGATCCCCTGAGAATGCACAAGATAACCATGTGAACATTGGCAGAGAGAGGTAGAACTTGATTGAGTAAAGTTTTAACCTTACCAAAAAAGGTTGGAGGAACAATATGGAACATACTCATTTGATGTTCATTAGAATACAAAATGCTGTGTTGATCAGTCCAGGCAATGCTTAATTGAGAGTATAGCCTCTACTACCTCCTTTTATATTGCAGAACCAATCTAATATAGAAAATTGAATTTGTTATGTTGAGTTAAACAGCTGTTAATTGATGTCTTCTAATGAGGAACTAAATGGACAGATCAAACAAAAGCACAATTCTGTAGGCCTGCACAGCCTAGTCTCATACAAGTCCTTGGTTCTAGTTGGTTTAGGGTGGCACCAACCTGGGGGCTGTTTCAAAACATTTAGATATTTAGTAGAGCTATTAGCACTTACTATAACCAATTTAAAAGTGGCAATTTTCTAATATATCAATCTGTTTCAGAACTAAATATAACACAAATAGAGCGACGCCTATATTAGGGTGTGTATCTCTCCTATATTAAGATAGCAACTTTTGAAACAGATTGATATATTAGGAAACTGGCACTATTAGGCCTCAAAATGTGGTTATGTTTGAGCTCATATGTTCTGACAATGCTTCCTCAAACCTTTAACATTCTCTATTGGCTAATTGTATGCTAGTATGTCCCTAATAGATCTTTATAGGCATTTTGATAATGAATTGGAATAACTACCGAGCTAAAAGATATTAAGCCACTGAATTCTGGTGGATATATGTGTAATACACATACTTTACCCCCATATGAATAATTTCATCAGAATTACATTTTCAATTTCCTCAATATATCCTACTTGTACCTTAGAGGTGCCCGTAGAAATCCAGTTTTGAAACATGCGAAAATATAATATTTCAGGTAATATAACAACTTTTGGTGATATTAAATCCATTCTGAAACAGATTGACTTTGGCTATAAAAGAGAGATATTATGCACTATGCCATAATTTGATATAGCAGTCATTAAAATATCAAATATAGCACCAAAAGCCAATATAGCAACTTTGGAAACAGATTTGCCTAATATGTCTACTAATGGAGGTTTTGAAACAGGCCCCTGGTCTTATGACAATGCAAAGTGGCTAGAATGAAGGCTATGGAAGTGACCATGATGAAATTGATACATAACACAGTAAAATGAGGCAGAAAATGCCCTGAGGACCTCTCAGTAGCTGTCATCCTAACCGCTGCCTATGTTAGATGTGCTACAGGAACAGTGCATTACTGCATTCACTCTGCAGGGGAGGGAAAGCCACTAACTGCAACAGAGCAAAACCCTCCCCTTATTATGTCTGAAACCATACAATTTACCTCTTTAGAGAAGAGTGCATATTCCCTTTCCTGCAAAACTGCAGTGCATCTTCCTAAGTAGGCTGGAGAGATATGGCTCTTTTGCCCTCCCAGTAACCTAGCAAATTGTCGTGAGTCCTCGTCAACCTGTGTGAAGTGGCTTACACATGTTGCTAGATGGAACATGACGTCGTTATAGCACAAGATCACCAGGAATAGCAATTGCTATGCCACGTGAGTCTAAGACACAGTGGCGCAAGATGACGGAATGAGTTATCACTCAAAAAGGAGTCACCATTGATGACCAATCATGGTGACAGATGACGACAATTTGCTGGGAAGCTTGTGCATGCAGCTCTGGGCTCTCTGAGCTCCAACCCAGCTATTGGATAACATGTAATCCTGGTTATAAATAATGTTGTCTTGAGAGCTGTGCGTTCCTTGTTTTGAAAAACAAAATTCCTATGGAGACCATCCTCTTTATTGTGTTCTTTAGGGGGGTTGACATGAGTCCTAAAGCCTCCTGGAACCTCCACAAAATATAGGTAAGAAGCCCATAGGTAAGAAGATTGGCTGCTCATGAACTAATTCCATATCCTTATCTGTGTGATAAGCCCAATTCTATTTACCATTATACCCATGGATACATTAGGCTGTGGTCAGATGGCATGGGTTATTATATAGTGTGCATCTATTCCCTACTCACTGGCAGCATTGATGCCCAGAAACAGATCAGTGTGAGGCAATGCATGCATTATTGTGCCATTAATCATACTTAGTTTGGGAATATTGTTTAATTGCTGATGGTAAGATTAATTTTAAAATTACCAAGAGTCTTGCCAGTGGATCTATAAGCGGGTCCTCCATTATAGCCATTTTTTTCATGGTCTAATTTTGGATTTTGATGAGAAAATCTTGTATATCAGCCCGATTTTTTGGCTCATGCACGACCCTGCCCAATGCTGCCTGATGAGGAGCGGGGGGGGGGGAATCGGATTGCTTTTTCTGGACAATTTAGAGGATGTCCGGTCGAGCATACTAAATATTTCTGGATTGGCATCGGCCACCAAAAAAATCTAGAGGTCTTCCACTATACCAGATTCATGCCCGATTTCATGCCCTATCTGTGCACAATTCTTGCATGATGGTACACAATGGCTCCCAATGCGAGTTGATGCACAATCAGCCCCAAATCAGGTAGAGTGGAAGGCCGACTTTATCCAAGTAATGAGAATAACCGTAGTCTTTTAACAAGTAAATGGAGGAAATTATCCAAACATGTGGAGGCAAGAGGGGCATTCATTTTACACATTTCACAAAGTCTATCTGCAATACAAAATCATTGAATCATGAGTAATTCATGAAAATTACATGAAGCCCATCTATATTGACTCTATAAGGCCAGCTGCTTGGAAGCAGCCTGAGCTGCACTGACCAATTCACAAAGATACCTGTCATTTCTTTCAGTATAGGGCCAGTCAAAAAACAAACCTCCTTGGCCATAACCAAATCAACTGAGTCCAACCTAACTTTGTCACCCACAATCTGTGTTCACTGGCAAAACAGCGTGGACAGAATGTGCTCTGGGTTGACCTTAACTTCCTCTAGATCGAATTCGCTGCCTCCAGTATATCCATTTTATGGCAAGTCCTTACTAGATCTAGTATTGTGAAATAAGATCTACTTGACAAGGGACATATGAAATCTTGAGAACTTTATTTCATTGGGCTCAATTTATCATCAGTGAAAGGGGCGGGAAATGCATGACTCTTTAACATATAGAGAGTAGTGAAGAACCAAACACAATGTTTTTATATTTATAAGGGTGCCTTCTATATTTTACAGTTTTCATATAATGTTGTTTACTGAGGATTTTGTCAGAAGTTATATGCGTTCTATATCTGAAGCCACTGTTACGTAAAGGAATTATAAAAGTAGTGTTGTAATATATATTTGATGCTTGGACAATACTCAAGTCTGTTTTCTTATTTGTTTTTGCAGGTGAGTGGCATTGCCTATAATGATTTTCATCCTTCATCAATGGTAAGTCAATGACCATGTTAGGCAGTTCAATCTGTATGGATATAATTAGGTAAAAAAATTGTTTAAGTATCTGTATACAAGGGGCAGGGGTTCTCTAAATAGGGTGAGACTAAGACCCAAGAAAACACACAGAGAGAAAAGCGATACATATTTATGTTTTCTTTCCTCTCAGGAATTGCTGCCCTCCCTTGATAGGCACTCCATGTTGAGGATATAATAGCATACATTGCAATGGTTATTTTATGTGCACAATCTTTCTGAGAAAATACATGGACGATAATCCATCAGAAACTCCTTTAGTATGCAGATCAATAATTGCTTTGACTTTAAACCAATTTTCACATTTGCTCCTCAGGACTTAGCTTGGTAATCTGAACTTTCCTCTTTTATATTGATTTAGCCACCTCTGAAAAAGTTAAACAATTTCTCTTTAATAGTTTAATAAGTTATTGTACATTTATGTGCATCACAGAGTCATCGAACCCATGAGGTGTTATTTTGGCATACAAATGTCTTTTTTCGACATCTAGATGGAAATGATGCTTCTCCTATTGCCACTCAGTGTCCCTTTATAGATGACCCACACTTCTATCCTCTAGTTTCCCAATTGGTCTCCCTTCACCTTTGACAACCACCTCAGGAGGTCATTTCTTAACACACTACGACTGGTGTCCTTTAAATCGTAGTGAGAACCTAACATTTGGCCTTAACAGTACCATGCACTATTAGTCCCTTATGTCTGCACCAGTACGACTGCCCTACTCAACTTAGGTAATTACTGCATAGCTGCTGATCATAGTGACCAGTCGTAGGGCAGTTCCTATGATAGCCTGGCTTGTTCATTGCATTTTTAAATAGTAGTGGCTCTGTGTAGTCGGAGCACATTGAGAAATGGCCTCCTGGAGGTCATGTCATGAAGCTTTATGGTCACAGACAACCATACGGATGCAAATGTCAGTGCCCTATCTATGAGAATTTAGATATTACTTGAAGCGTGTAGTTATGATATGGTGACAAATAACCTCCTGCCCTTCGTAACTGAGATGTGTCTATTGGAGATTACGTGAAAAGCTGGGTCGGTAAACCGAGCCAGTGCCATTTCTGGATTGCAATGAATCAAAGCAGACCAGCCATGATTTCTTTGTCCTGGTCTAGGACTAGAGCTTCTGTTACATGCCATCAGATAAATGCCAATATGGACAGGCTGATCAGTTATTTGTATCCCTGTATGTCCTTAAACCTTTACAACATCTGTGAGCTAGATAAGTATAGCTGTCAGAGAGCCCCTTGAACACAATCAGTCTAATGAGATTACCTAGAGAGACACAGAGGTTATTGTCCTAAGACAAATAATGATCTTATTGGTAGAATCAATACCATTATGTCTCCTCTGGATCAACCTTAAATAAAAAGCAGCCATCAAACCCTATATCTGAACATGTAATTCATAAATGCATTATCTAAAGTACAGTAACCCACTGGCCACTGGGATATGTAGAAGTCATCACCTTCACTTTCATCAATGGTGGGGCCAGGGTTATTAATATTCAGGTTATCTAAACCCCGAATTCTTTTCTTGAAAGTAATTTTATCTTTACTATGCTGAAACCATGGACCCAAATTGTCCCACAGTTTAACTCCTCTATGTAGTGGCGATTTGTCTAAACCAGCATAATGAGAGTAGGGTATATTGAAATGGTTATACAAAGCGCTACTAGCCCTACTAAAGATCTAAAATTGGGGGAAATAAAGGGTTAACCACCTAAAAACTAAGACCAACCATGGAGCTGAACCAATCTGTATTTTCCGTTTACCTCCAGCAGTATATAAACACACAGAGTCACAACGAACATGTTCCTTTTCCTGGGAACCTACTTTGAAACAGAAATAGAAACAGATCCCAAGAGAATGCACAAGATAATCATGTGAACATTGGCAGAGGGAGGTAGAACTTGACTGACTAAATTTTTAACCTCACCACAAATGTTGGAGAAACAATGTGACCAAATCCATACTCATTGATGTTCATTAAAATGCAAAATGCCTTGTTGAAAACATGCTTAATTGAGATTGAGAGTATAGCCTCTGCTACCTCCTGCAGAACCAATCTAACGTAGAAAATTGAATTTGTTATGTTGAGTTTAACAGCTGTTAATTGATGTCTTCTAATGAGGAACTAAATGGACAGATCAATCAAAAGCACAATTCTGTAGGCCTGCACAGCCTAGTCTCATACATGTCCTTGGTTCTGGTTGGTTTAGGGTGGCACCAACCTGGTCCTATGACAATGCAAAGTTCTGGTTGGTTTAGGGTGGCATCAACCTGGTCTTATGACAATGCAAAGTGGCTAGAATGAAGGCTATGGAAGTGACCATGATGAAATTGATACATAACACAGTAAAATGAGGCAGAAAATGCCCTGAGGACCTCTCAGTAGCTGTCATCCTAACCGCTGCCTATGTTAGATGTGCTACAGGAAAAGTGCATTACTGCATTCACTTTGCAGGGGAGAGAAAGCCATTAACTCCAACAGAGAAAAGTATCTGGAAAACCCTCACCACCTCTTTATGTCCTAAACCATACATCTTACCTCTCTAGGGCAGAGTGCTTATCCCCTTTCCTGAAAAAACTGCAGTGCTTCTTCCCATGTAGGCTCTATTAATAAAGAGCCTGGTGAGATATGGTTCTTTTGCCCTCCTAGTAAGCCTTTGCATGCAGCTCTAGGCTTTCTGAGCTCCACTGCAGCTATCGGTTATAACACGTAATCCTGGTTATAAATAATGTTGTCTTGACAACTGTGTGTTCTTTGTTTTGAAAAAATGAAGTTCCTATGGGGACCATCCTCTCTATACGGCCTTAGCTGGTTTGATTATCAGCCACTGAAATAGCACCAACCTATTAATTCCAATGAACAATTCAACTTTATTTATGGATAGTTGATATTTCTTTGGGGGGGGGGGCGGGAATTTGCTACTGTCTCTGAAAAGGTTAAAGCTTTCTGTCCAATATCTATGACCAATACTCTAATTCAGCTTAGAAATGGACATTGTATATAACAGGTGATAATGTAATAGTGCTATAGGCAGGGTGCTTCTATTATGCCGTTTGTGGCTTCTGTCCTCACTCCTCAAGCATCCAGGTCCCATTTTTGTATGGCAAACACTCACCACTGATTGCCTGCTCCCAATGCAATCCGCAATTCCCTGTATGTGTCAGTGGAGACCGCTTTTGATTTCATGTCTTTCTGTCTTCCCACTGATATTATCTACCTCTGAGGCTAGAATAATGAAACTGCCATTGCCACACCAGTGACCGTCAAGTGAAATATCTATGGGCCTGTACCTTCTGTGGGCCATAACTGTTATTTTACCCTCTATTATTGAGAAGATGAGAGATACCTTTTGCTAATTCATATCAACAGGTATTAGGACATTTAGCATTATATCAGGTACCCTTTGGTGGGTGTCAATGAGCTGCTCATATTCAACAGGAGACACCTTTTAGGAGAAATAGGATCCTGGTGTGAGGTAGGTCAGAAGGACATGCATTGGTGGGTGTTCACTGCTGGTCTAGATTCCCACCTCTAAGTCACTCACATATAAACCTCTACCATATATATCCCTTCCATTACATTAACCCACTGGCCACTGGGATATGTGGAAGTCAGTAGTTTGCACTTTATGCTAGATCCCAACAAGAAGGTCAGAACCCCATTCCACCATGGCTCCCTTATCGCATGGCACTTGTTGGATAGTAGTTCAGATGGGCTTGTTTCCTAAATCCGTTCTATACACTAATATTACCATATGCATAGAACATTTAGGAAACACATACAATGAACTCATTGAAGGTCCATCAATCACCTCAGTTTGGTGGTAATCCACAGGGATACAGGCAGACAGTATACCTTCATCACACACTGGTTCCAGCTATCAACATCGTACCCATACAGACTTCCTGCAAAGCTGCCAATGATCTCCAGATGTAATGCTTGCCAATCCACCGGATGTCATAAAGAAAGGAGAATTGGCTATTTCCAACCACAGAAGAGCATTGTCAGGGTATGGTGGGAGGGAATGAGCTGCATATAAATAGAAGTAGTTATTAGGGCTAGATGGAGAATGCTATAGTCTGGAGGGGCAATAGAGGAACAGGCCTTCTTATCAGCAACCATTCTCAGCCATCCTCTGCCATTGCCTAATGCAATAATAATTACTATCAAAGTAACTTTGAGCACAGCCCTGCTACCACCTAACCAAGCATCCTAGACTATTGACCTAGAAGGGGGTTGAAATCTGGTCCCTGATTAGCCAGCGGATTAGAACATGATTGGACTTTTCTAAGTAAGGTCTCCCTCGTATAGGCCTCACCCACGTATAAGCTGCACCCTGACTTGGAAGGATGTCACAAGCTGACCCTGGGACCTGACGATCTGTGGAACCAGGGGGTAGTACTGTTCTATAGGGTTAAATACTGCCCATAAGCCATACCATGACTTTTTGAATATTGTAAACCCCAGGAGCTACCGCTTCTACAAAGGGGTTGATGTTATCTTGAGACGGAGAAACAGTGACATTCTAAAACGCAGGCTGTGTCTGATGTTCAGATGAAAGAAGTGTGAATTTATGGTGACATGTTGCTAGAGTAAAGGCACTATTTGAATACAAACCATTATTGGGATACTCTGTAAAGGTACATACAGACCTATGACCACACATGCATGGCAAAAGAAACATACCTTATTTCACATTTGATTATCTCGATATCCATACCACAAACCAGTTAGGAACAGCTCATTAACCTCTATCCTCCACACCTCTGTTAGTTCCTTCAAAAGGACCCCTAGCAGAGTAACTGGTACTGACACGCCTGATAGTATGAATATATTCATATCCAGTCAGCTTGTATTACCAACAGTGTGATAAGCCCAATTCTATTTATCATAATACCCATGGATATATTAAGCCATGGTCATACTGCATGGGCTATATATATACACTATATGTATCTATTCCCTGCTCACTAGCAGCATTGATGACCAGAAATAGATCAGTCCCAGAGATCAGTTCAATACTACACCTGACATAGCTTTGAAATAAGGCTATATGATACGATATGCCACTAGACTAATGCTACTTAGTTCAGAGATATTGTCTAATTGTTGATAGGTAGAATATTTCATTATTTTTCAAATTGACAAGGATCTCGCCTGCAGATCTGTAATCCAAGTAATAAGAAGAAATCTGCCCAATATCTGATTGATGCAATTTCAGTTATATAACCTTTTATATGTGAGAGTAGCTGTTGCCATCTATTGAGGTCAAAAGAGTAGGGATAAAGGGAAGAATAAGAGAAAGAGGGAGGGTGATACATTAAATGGATGGACAGCGAGTGATGGAATGAGCTTAAAGGCTACTCCATCTGTAGCTGCATTTTGGTAACATGTAACTGGAGGGAATTCTCTCCAAACAAGTGGGGCATTCATTTTAAACTACACATTTCACAAAGTCTATCCCAAATAGATAATCCAACATTGAATTCTGTGTTTTTCATAAAAATAATATGTTTTCCACTGTGAATATATAATCTTGATTAGTATCTTTATCCTAAGTAGTGCTTCTATTTATCACAAAGCATAGACACCTTGGTACGTCAAGATACATATAAAGAACCAGAATACCATTAATTTAAGAGTGATAACATTAGTGTCAAGGCTTTTGGAAATACAAACCTCCTGGAAAATCATATGGAGCCGATCCATATTGACTCTATAAGGTCAGCTGGTGGAGAAGCTTGACCACCACTGACCAATTTACAAAGATACCTGTCATTGCTTTCAGGGTACGGACAGTCAACACACAACCCTCCTTGACCATAACCCAATCAGCTGAGGCCAACCTGCCTCAGTCACCCACAATCATTGTCACCTGAGGAAACAGGGTGGACAGTGGGTACATTGACTTGACCTTAACTTCCTTTAAATCTAATTCCAATAACTCCAGTATAGGGCAAGTCCATACTAGATCCAGGTATTGTAGAATTGTACAAGATGCTTTGCTTGGCAAGGGGCATATAAAATCATGAGCACCTTATTTCATTGGGTTCCATGTACCATCAGTGACGGGGGTGACAGAAAGCATGAATTTCTACCACATAGATAGAAGTGAAGGACCAGAAAAATCTGTAGTTTTTATGTAGTGATGTTTACTGAGGATTAATCCAGTAGTAACATGGATTCTATGATTATATGGAATGACAATTATGTAAAGGGATTACAGAAATACAGTTGTGATATATATTTGATGCTTAAACCATACTCATGCCTGTTCTCAGTTGAGTAACATTGCCTACAAGGACTCCCATCCTTCATCAATGGTAAGTTAATGACATGTCAGGCAGATGAACCTGAATGAAAAGATTAAGCATTGTAATATTGTGTAGAAAAAGAACCTGCCACCTGGATACAGAGGGCAGGGGCTCTCTAAATATGGTGTAGTTCCAAGTCACTATACCCCTTGAAACACACAGAAAAGAACAGTACAGATTTGTATTTCTTTCCTCTCTGGAATTGCCGCCTCTTATAATCACCCTGTGTATAGGATATGATTGACAGAACACATCTTAATAGGAATTTTATGTGCATATGTGACCAACCACCATGTTTCAATGTCTACACATGGAGAATGATCCATCGAAATCCCCTTTTGTATGCAGGCTGATAATTAATTAATTTTCAAACATTTTTTTTTCCATCTTGCTCCACATTTTGACCCTGCTGTAAACAGTGCTTAAGGACTTGGCTTGGCAATTTATGCTCACTACTGTTTATATATTGATTTGTCAACCTTTGAAAATGTTCAACAATTTCTCAGTAATAGTTTGATAAGATATTTTAATAATACAGTTCATAAACATCTTACTGATATTTTTTGTGTGATTTTTCACTGTAAAAGGCAAATGGACTCTGCAAGGGGAATTCCCGGATTCTCAGTGCAGATGGTGTTATTGCTTACTACCTAGTTGACTTCCGTTAGCAGAGTTTCCATATCACATCAAATAGATCAATTTATTATATAACCATGTGGACTTCATTCCAAAAAAGCTATCTATTATCTTATCATAGAGTTGCTATGACTCTCTGTTAAGGGTTGCATCCACTGCCGACGGATGCACCATCCGTCGGTTTCATCCGTTTCATTTATGATTGATTTCTATGGAGAAAAAAATGGATGAAGGGAGACGGATGGTCCATCCATCGCAGTGGATGCACCCCTTTAGTATCTCTGTCGCATATTTGAGTACCACTGGTCTAAGCTCTAAACGCTCTGCCTCTAACATGAAGTTCATATGAGATGCAATGTCCCAGTGGTCTTCTACACTCTCAGCCCCAATTGTAAATGGGCTATAAAGATCATTATAGTAGGTATAGTACAACCCACATCGGATCATTGGATTTGTACTGACAGAAACTACCACTGTTTTTCAAAAATAGAAGCAATCTAGGGTAAAGAGCTTGCCAAGGTATGACAGTGTAGGTACATGAATGTATCGCTGGCCAGCCAACACTATTGGATTGGTATACTCCGAGACGGTTTGTGTGATACCTCAATGAAGTATTGGACAGCAAACCTGACAGGACTTCATTGGGGTATCATGATTTCTGATATGGGCATGAAGCTTTAATCCACTTTAAGCCCTTAAAGGGTCAGGTAATTTGACATACGGTATTGAGAAATGCGGGACACACTCATTTGCAGGACCATAAGGTATGATCTGTCATCTAAAACCCATAGTCCAATTGACCTCTGTCGGGCGATTGAGGCATATATTTCCTATGTAAATTTCTATGACAGAGGACTATCAATGTAAGGCAGAGTAAAAGGAGGTGGAGATGCAGGATAAAATGTATGTCCCTCAGGGTTAATATGTTTTGAACTATCAGGTGTGATCTGCACAATCCATTAAGACCTGCCTCCATGCTTCTTAGATCCCTAGTAAAGATACAAACCGGCCAAAGCCGATACCAGCATTAGTAGGCAATGAACCCATAGGGCCTAGATCAGGTTAAGGTCTAATGGAGTCCACCCACTGCAGCCGGATTCTCCTCAATGGCCTGTCTGAAATCCTGAGGTTAAATAGCACTGACAAGCTTTGATGTGGAAACTGGACTTGCTGACAGAGAAGGGATGAAAGGGTTCCCCAAGGGCATCTGCACATTCCTCTGAACAGATTAGACAGCTATGACTGCCGTAACCCGTGGACCCTTATTCGTGTCACCAACAGCTGCTCAAGCTGAAATGGAATCTATCTATCCCTTGAACTGCAAGGTGGGTCAGCAGACCAACAAATCAGAATTCACAAATGGTAGTGCGTTCAATGAATATCTCCCTCAGTCTAAATCCTAAATCCTTGAACCTCAAGTTCTGACCACTCACATAGCAGTACCCAGAATGCAATTAGCTCATCACCCATTGCCAACATACTTAAGACCCTGTGAAGAGCATTGTTTTTTTCCTTGGTCAGTAGTGCCATGCTTATCAGACTGCTGTAAAGGGCTGGTTCCACAGGGTTGGTCGGGTCAATTTTTTGTTAATTTGACCGATTTCTATATAGCAAATGTAAGGAGAAAAGTTCGTTGGATTAGCAGAAAATGGACCGGGTATATTATATTTTCTATATTTTTGCATGATTGAAAATAATCGGATTAGCAAAATCCTGAGTGACCGACGGCAGTAAAATTCCCAGAAAAAAAAGTTAATTTACAACAAATCACACTGAACTGATTGAAGCCAGAGTTAGCAGGACCTAGCTGTATATCATCTACTGCTTATCCCCCAACATCCTCAATTGTACCTAATCACATCACCTCAGAGTACCTTCCTTGATGGATGTTTTGAAATGTAGACCCTGATTAGCTGCTCCCATGCTCACACTGAGCTGCTCTTACAGTCTAAAGTAGGGCATATTGATGTCAATCCCTGTGGTATTGGATATCCCATTTATTAGACATGTCTACAGCTGCAGGCTGTTGATGAGACAGGGTCAACAACCAATATCAAGATAACAATATCAAGATTACTCTAATTTGCATGATATTTCCAGGACAACCAGCATGATGCACCATTACATGTAGTTAAAGGTGAATTGATCACTGGCAGTCCATTTTGCACATCATCACTACAAAAGGCTCGGGAGGCCATTTCTTAACAGCCTATACAACTACACCCTTCAAGTCGTACCAAAATCACCATAGGAATAGCATTGACATTTTGTAGTCGTAGGGCCTTGGGTGACCATAGTACCTTAAGAAATGGCCTCCTGGAGGCATTAGGCCCTCCTGTTAGGGTTCAAGACATAGCATTCTAATCACAGCAGTTTGTATTTCTCAGAATCAGAGATTTAGAACATCAATTTTTAATGCGACTGTACGGGCCTTGTGCTTAAATGACCATTGTTGGATTCAATCACACGGTAACACCTTTGGAGCTTGGGCGGAAATGGTGACATTTAATCACAAATAAGAGGATGACACAAGATGCATCCAGTAATTCAGTCAAATTAGTTTTACCAGGGCACATCAATAACATCAGCTCAGACTGTGTTAAATTGAAATTTATAGGTACAAAATGTTATGTTAACAACCTGGCATAGTACAAACAATGTCGTCTTGTTTACTGTATATTGGTAAACAAACACAGAGCTGCAAAGTGCACCCAGCAAATTGTCGTTATCTGTTGCCATGATTGGTCATCAATGGTGACTCCTTTCTGAGTGATAACTCACTGCGTCATCTTTCGCCACTGTGTGTCAGTCTCACATGGCATGGCAATTTATCACAACAGTCACCAACATGATCTCACTCACTGCGTGAGTATGTGCCACCCCTTGTCATCCCTCACAAAGCATGGTGACTTATCACCACCATCGCCAACATGGATCTAACTCACTGCGTGAGTATGTGCCACTGCCTGTCAACTCTCACTCAGAATGGCGGCTTATCACAAGCACCGCCAACATGGATCTGACTCACTGTGTGATTATGTACCACTCCCGTGCCACTGGCATCAACTCTCACACATAATGGCTACTTATCACTACCATTGCCAACATTGGTCTCACTCAATGCGTGAACTTGTGTCACTCCATGTCAATGCTCTCTAAGGATTGCATCATCTGTCACTCACTCTCACTCAGAATGGCAACTTATCACCACCATTGCCAGCCTTTGTCTCACTCAATGCGTGAATTTGTGTCACTCCAAGTCAATGCTCTCTGAGGATTGCATCATCTGTCACTCACTCTCACTCACAGTGGCAACTTATCACCACCATTGCCAAAGGTGTTGAGACAGCACCACTGTTCCACATGTAGCCTATCTAGGAAGTGTGGGCATGAAGTATAAGTCCCATACGTATCAAATGTGCTTTGTTTCACACTGATTTCCATGTAATACTTCAGAGTAATACTTCAGAATCAAACAAGATTATATAGAGAGAATATCAATTGAATTTAGATAGAGGTATCTCTAAAATGAAAGCAACTATCCATAAACACCTTTTCTCTGGTTACAGGAAAAATACATAAGGAAATATCAACATGAACACCTTGTCTGTGGTTAGAGGGAAGATACATATGGCAATACCTTCTCTGGCAAAACATACTTTGATCTGGCAGATGTGAGGCTGCATGATTACCAATGTCGATGATCATGAGCTTTTCATCTAACAAGGTGAGTGATCACCAGCATCGCCATCACTGGTGAGTCTGAGTGATCACCACTCTCGCCATCCATGGTGAACCTGCGCTATGACGTGGTGCGCGTTTCATCTAGCGAGGTGAGTGATCAACCGCCTTGCCATCCCTGGTGAGTGTGAGTCATCACGATCATCGCCAACCGTGGTGAACATGCGCTATGGCATGGTGTGTGTTTCATCTAGCGAGGTGAGTGATCACTCGTGTCGCCATCCCTGGTGAGTGTGGGTGATCAAAATCCTCATCATCTGTGGTGAACCTGTGCTATCACGAGGTACACGTTTTATCTAGCAAGGTGACTGATCACAATCCTTGCCATCCGTGGTGAATGTGCATTATGACGTGGTGTGCGTCTCATCTAGCGAAGTGAGTGATCACTCATGTCGCCATCCCTGGTGAGGATGAGTGATCACTCATGTCGCCATCCCTGGTGAGGATGAGTGATCACGATCCTTGCCATCCCTGGTGAACATGTGCTATGACAAGGTGCGTGTTTCATCTAGCGAGGTGAGTGATCACCCGTGTCACCATCCCTGGTGAGTCTGAGTGATCACCATCCTCGCCATCTGAGGTGAGGCCATGTGATCACCACCATTGCTATTCCTGGTGATCTTGTGCTATAGCGATGTCGTGTTCCATCTAGCGACATGTGTGAGCCACTTCACACAGGTTGACGAGGAGTCACAACAATTTGCTGGGCATGCTCAGTTCATTTGAGGACTACCTTGGTTTTAAAAACAGCATGCCAAATAGAATCAGATCTCATGAGAACGCGTGACATGGTCATTTGGATATTGAAAAATGGAGGTCTACAGATGATTGTTCTAGTATTATTTCACCTATTATGATGAGAGAGGGTTCTGAGCATCGTACAGTGATGGTTGGCCTTTATTAGTCTTAACTTTCCTTCAAAGTTCAAGGTCACTTTTACTTTCTTTATGTAGCAAAGTACAAGGTATGAGGTACATTTTTACTAAGGTCAAAGGGATATGTCCCAGCAAATTGTCGTCATCTGTCGCCATGATTGAACATCAATGGTGATTCCTTTTTGAGTGATAACTCATTCCGTCACCTTTGCCACTGTGTGTTAGACTCATGTGGCATAGCAATTGCTATTCCTGGTGATCTTGTGCTATAACGATGTCGTGTTCCATCTAGCGACATGTGTGAGCCACTTCACACAGGTTGATGACAACAATTTGCTGGGGTTGGGAGGGGGTCACATTATCCCTTTCTATTCCATTAACCCACTGGCCACTGAGATATTTGGATTGAATTGGTATTCAACTACATTTTTCCTCCTAAATACAGTGTAGCAATATCAATACCTAGAGCAGATCAAGAAATCTATCACCATCATACAACGGACTCTATAGAATCCATCAATCACTAATTCCTTTTGGTGGTAAATCATAGTCATACTGATGGACATTGTGTCCGCATTACACACTGATTCCAGCAATCCACATAATACTTGTACAGCCTGGAGGGTATCTCAAAAAGATTGGGAAACCAGTTCTCACCGTAACTATTTGATCCTGTAGTTCTCCTACATTTCTCACCCTAAGAACAGACTTCCCTGCTTGACTTCTGCTACAAGTGAACTGCACGGAAATAGGTCCAGTTGCAAAATAAGAGACTGGACCCCTCCTATACCACTCCTATAACTGACTCCCTCTTTACAATACAAGAGGGAATCCACTCCAGAAGGTCAGTGAGTTCAATTTTGGAATTATCACCTCCGACAGGATCAATTCCAAATCTTTTTGAGATACCCTCCTGGCAGAAAAGCTGCCAATGATCCTCAGTGGAAATGCTTGCCATGCAATTGTATGCCATAAAGAAAAAAAGAAAGGGGAAATGGCTACTTCCCACAATAAAGACACAATGTTAATGGAAGGCACAGAT
The DNA here is from genome assembly GCA_949317995.1 of Acholoe squamosa. Classification (NCBI taxonomy): domain Eukaryota; kingdom Metazoa; phylum Annelida; class Polychaeta; order Phyllodocida; family Polynoidae; genus Acholoe; species Acholoe squamosa. The sequence continues at coordinate 17,326,345 of OX439042.1, forward strand.
GGAAGGAATGAAATGCACATACAAATAGAACGGTTGCTAAGGCTAGATAGAAGGAACAAGAGTTGGAAAGGGGAATAATGGAAAAGGACCATCAACCAACCTTAGTCATGCCCTGCTATCATCTAATGTAATACTCATTACTTCTGTTATGGTAGGAGTGCACCAGAAGGACAGTTATACATTACATGACAGACTGAGACAGTGATGCAGTGAGGTAAAAGGCTATATAATTAGTCCTGAGGAAGGAAGAGGCCAAGGTAGAAACAAAATAGAGACATGGAGAGGGAGTGAGATTGATTACCCCACATGCAACAATATTCTTCTAGCGATTTCCCTGGGCGAAAACCTCAAAGACAAGAAAGGACCGACACTCTTAACATATGGAGGCAACAGGAGAATTCATTTAAAACTATACATCCCATGGAACTCTATGATTGTATTATGCATTATTCACAAAGAAAATGTTCTCTACAGTGAATACTCTTGTTTAATTTCTTTGATGGTGCTACTATTTACGACGACACATGAATACCTTAGTGCGTCTGGATCCATATAAAATCCAAGAATACCAAGAGTGATATCATTAGTATTTTAGTCACGAAAATGCAATTACACCTCCTGTAAAATAGCATGATGCCCTATGTTGTATATTGACTTTGTAAGGTCAGGAGTGCAGGTGCAGGTCAAGCCCAACTGACCAATCATTAAAGATAGCTGCCAGTGCCTTCAGTCTGGGGATAGTCAACACACAACGCTCCTTGACTATAACCCAATCAGCTGAGGCCAACCTGTCATCGTCATCCACAATCTGTGTTCACTAGGGAAAGGGTAGAGACAGAAAGACAGCAGGGTTCAGCTTAACTTCCTCCAGATCAAAATTGCTACCATCAGTGAATCCATTCTAGGTATACATGTTCTTTTTGGAGTCTAGCTGACAAGTATGAGACACATAAAAGCATAAGCACAGAGCCCCTTCCGTTATTGCGGAGCATAAACCAAGACTGGTGTTTCTTTTCTTGCCTCTCCAGACTTTCAGCCTGCCTGTCCCTCTCCCATAATCGCCCTGTGTGTTGTATGATCGATAGCAAACATTACAATGGAATGCAAATGTGTACCTGTTATCAGGACCGATCATCATGTTGTTTTGACAATAGAGGAACCTCCATTCTCGATCTCCATTCTATTAGATGGAAAGGGACTTTGCTGACAATGATCCATCAAAATCCCATTTGGTATGTAGGCCGATTATTAGTTTCAGCTTAAGCAATATCTGACTTCTCGGAATAGATATTCCTGCTGTGAAGGGTGCTTTAATACATACAGGTGCCTTACTGGACAATCCATACGTCTAATATTTACGATTATTTGCCTTGCTCTGAATAAGAATTAACTAAACTAGTACGGTATGGTCCATAAGCTGCTGCTTATGCATGGGCTTGTACAGCCTGAAGTGGAACTACTGAAATGTGGCCTACAGAGAATCTATCCATTCCATCTATCAATATGCATGTCCATCCCAGACCCACTGGCCATGGGTCAGTTTAACATCAAATGCAGGGTAAAAATATGGTCGTTAAGCCGGAACCTTATACATAATATATTCTCATTGAGGTCACACATTCTGTGACCTTCTACTTGTATCAAAAACTGTCTTATGCTTTTAAAGATCCCTAGTACAGATAATGACCAACCAAAGCCGATGCCAACGCTACTAGAAAATGAACCCATGGGGTTCAAATGAAATGGAGGCCTAATGGATTCACCGTCTGCAGCGAGACACCCCTCAATGACCTGTGTGAAGTCTTGGCTTAAATAGCACTGACAACCTTTCATGTGGAGACTGGTCTCATTGACAGATAAGGAGATGATAAGGGTGCCCTCCAGTCACCCTTCTTATCCTATAGACTTCTATACATACATCTCACCAAAAGTATGGTATAGCTCAAATAAAATGTGTCTACCCATTGAATGAGTCGATTGAACTACTAGGTGGGTCAGCAGTCCAGTCAGTCCCATTTGCCAAAATGATGGTGCACTCTAAGCCACAATTGTAAACGGGCTATAAAGACTACTGTAGTGGGTACAGCACAACCCACATCGGGTCATTGGTTTTGTACCTACAGCAGCTACAACTGTTTTCCAGAAATAGAAGCAATCTATTGTAAATCCATTGCCACGGGCTGACAGTGTGGTGCATTTAATGAGTAGATCCTTTAGGCAGAGCACCTAAATCCTTGGAACTTCAAGTTCTGACCACTGATCAGCAGTACCTAGGATGCAATTAGGAACCCACTTATTTCCACTGACAGGCCATAGATCATTTTGTTGAGTGCTCATATATAGTCACACTGGCAAACAATGCCCCATTATAATGACGGATCAATAATTTATTATATCTTTCCCATAGTAGAAATGGTGTTATCAATGATGTGCAGTGATCAGACTGCTAAAGTAAGATAAGGAAGGGTAATTTACACTAGAAACCTCCTGCAGATTGAAGGCAGAAATAGTACATTGTAAAAATATGTTTTTAAAAAAAACTACGGAATCCTCGTCTCAGAGAGCTATTGTTATTTTCACAGAGATTCCTTGTACCACTGTACTGCCACCTGGAGCTTCTTGTAAAAACTACACTGGCTCCCTGTTTTATAATTACACTGGTTCACTGTTCAGTTTTACAAGGATCCCTGGTAGATTCCACAGTTATTTTTTTTACAGTGTGGGATCAAATTATACCTAGGCACTCATCTCAGACTGGGCCCCTTGGTAGATTAATTAAAATCTGGGCCCTGATTGGCCAAGAGATTAAACCAGCATACAGTTGCGCTGATGCTCTTACAGTCTAAGGTATGGCGTCCTTGTAAGCACATCTGGTATTGTATATGTCATTTATCAGATATAACTACAGCTGCAGAAAGCTGATGAGACAGGGTTAGAAGAAGACAGGGATATGATACTTTTCTGTTTTAAATTTCAAGAATGTATACTGATTTGCATAATATCTGAAGCTCTTTATTCTCACCAATGGATTAACAGACCAAGAGGTGCCAAAATCTACTGTATATCAGCCTACAACGTCTCAGTTCCTATTAATCTTGATAAGTACCTACTTAAAGAGCAGTTGAATAAATACTGTTAAGCCAAATTCCTTTGGCCTTAAAACCAATTAGCAAGTTGCCAGATGGCCATTGTTGGATGAAATAGACGATTCGTCTACTTCTAAGGAACCTCACATGTTTGACCTTTTGTGCAAATGGTGGAATTTAATCTGACAAAAGAAACTAACATCCGATTCAAGAATGGCATGGCCAAGGAAATTGATAGCTACAAAATGTGGTGATTTGATGTGGAAGAAGTTCATAAGGAGAAACAACTGTTTCATTCACCTCTGAAATGATCCAAATGTTATGAACATTTCACGCATCTGTCAAGCTAGTGAACCAGAATTTATCTGTACCTTGAGCTGCTATATATACACTTATTCATGCATTTGCCTTTCTATGTAGAATGTAAAGTGTAGAGGCACATAATTCACATAGACAGGTTATCGTAGGTAGGGTTCTAGAGAACACATGTTAACCACCAGTGAACTGTAGTCAACCATGGTGCTTAACCTTGACTTCTCTTTTTCCTACACTGGTTGATAGACACACATGGTTAAGATGAGCAAGGTCAGCGTTGAGGCATACCTTACCTAAACAACAAGGCCTAATATCATCTGTAGGACATTTCTCATTAATGTTAATAAGATTTATTGAGAAATGCCCCCATGCCCCCAGAAGACACACAGGATAATTATGTGAGATTAAAGCAGGAAGGTAAAAGCCAGTCTCATTCAAACTTCCACACAAAGTTTTCTTTACAGGAAAAGATGCAAATAAAACAGAAATCTAGGACGTGCCCTTAAAGCCCATTTTCCACCACCCGATATGGCCCCTCTATCTGCCGACAGACCCCATGTGAATGCTACCGTCGGCCGGCAGAGGCCATGCATCGGGTGGTGGAAAACGGCCCTCAGCGGATCAGTAATAGGATGACAGATCAGGCAGAAGTCCTGTAATGACAATCATAACAGTTCTAATTATAGTACCACACCTGTTGTGTTGAAGGAAGATTCTGTGCGTTTATGCTCTCGTTTTCGGCCCAGCAAACTGCATTGCCTACTCTTGCATACAGAGAGACCTACAAAAGTGAATGAAATTGATACTTATCATTATAAGGCAGCAAGACACCAAATGCTTTCTACAACTCAGCAAATCTGTCCCTCCTTATATCTGAAAGTATACATTTTACCTCTTGCCAGCAGACTACTTAATCTCTCCCCCTTAAGATTGCAGTTTTAGGGCTTCCTACCATGAAAAGTAAGGCTTTTTTTGTACAAAAGCTCTATGTATTTCAACCCAGTTCCAAGTTATTGCTTTCTGGTGGCAATCCTGGTTATAGATATGTTTACTTCATTCCCTTTTACTCTGTTGGTGGTCTCTCCCAGCAAATTGTCGTTATCTGTCGCCATGATTGGTCATCAATGGTGACTCCTTTCTGAGTGATAACTCACTGCGTCATCTTTCACCACTGTGTGTCAGTCTCACATGGCATGGCGATTTATCACAACAGTTGCCAACATGATCTCACTCACTGCGTGAGTATGTGCCACCCCTTGTCATCCCTCACAAAGCATGGTAACTTATCACCACCATCGCCAAAATGGATCTAACTCACTGCGTGAGTATGTGCCACTGCCTGTCAACTCTCAGTCAGAATGGCAACTTTTCACCTGCATTGCCACATGGCTCTCACTCACTGCGTGAGTGTGTATCACTCCTTGTTAATCTTCTCTCAAAATGGCGACTTATCACCACCATTGCCAACATTGGTCTCACTCAATACGTGAATTTGTGTCACTCCAAGTCAATGCTCTCTGAGGATTGCATCATCTGTCACTCACTCTCACTCACAGTGGCAACTTATCACCACCATTGCCAAAGTTGTTGAGACAGCACCACTGTTCAACATGTAGCCTATCTATGTAGTGTGGGCATGAAGTATAAGTCCCATACGTATCAAATGTGCTTTGTTTCACACTGCTTTCCATGTAATACTTCAGAGTTGAATCAAACAAGATTATATAGAGAGAATATTAATTGAATTTAGATAGAGTTATCTCTAAAATGAAAGCAACTATCCATAAACACCTTTTCTCTGGTTACAGGAAAAATACATAGGGGAATATCAACATAAACACCTTGTCTGTGGTTAGAGGGAAGATACATATGGCAATACCTTCTCTGGCAAAACATACTTTGATCTGGCAGTTGTGAGGCTGCATGATTACCAATGTCGATGATCATGAGCTTTTCATCTAACAAGGTGAGTGATCACCAGCGTCGCCATCACTGGTGAGTCTGAGTGATCACCACTCTCGCCATCCATGGTGAACCTGCGCTATGACGTGGTGCGCGTTTCATCTAGCGAGGTGAGTGATCACTCGTGTCGCCATCCCTGGTGAGTGTGGGTGATCAAGATCCTCACCCTCTGTTGTGAACCTGTGCTATTACAAGGTACGCGTTTTATCTAGCGAAGTGACTAATCACAATCCTTGCTATCCGTGGTGAATGTGTATTATGACGTGGTGTGCGTCTCATCTAGCGAAGTGAGTGATCACTCATGTCGCCATCCCTGGTGAGGATGAGTGATCACTCATGTCGCCATCCCTGGTGAGGATGAGTGATCACGATCCTCGCCATCCCTGGTGAACATGTGCTATGACGAGGTGCGTGTTTCATCTAGCGAGGTGAGTGATCACCCGCGTCGCCATCCCTGGTGAGTCTGAGTGATCACCATCCTCGTCATCTGAGGTGAGGCCATGTGATCACCACCATTGCTATTCCTGGTGATCTTGTGCTATAGCGACGTCGTGTTCCATCTAGCGACATGTGTAAGCCACTTCACACAGGTTGACGAGGAGTCACGACAATTTGCTGGGTGGTAGCAAGAAGCAATTCAAAAGAAGGGTTGTCCTCATTCCTCAGGTTTGCCAGGCTCATTTTTATTTTTGTATGACAAAGACTGTATTAGGGGACACTCCTTGTGGGTTCACTCTTTTATTCCCTCACCCTATCATCTCTCTCGCTCAGGAAAAACGATGAAACTTCCATGGCCACCACAATGTTGTTAGCTGTGCCAAGATGTAAAGCATGGTTACGACTGACATAATTTTTCATTTGCCAAAATTGTCTTATATTGCATGCCTCAACGGATAGATCCTGTTATGGTTTTAAAAGCTATGTTTATTGTGAAAAATAGGACCTACATGCAAGTAGGGACAGAAACAAAGGGTCACCTATTTTGTCTATGGCTTACGTCTTACTTTTCACATGGAACCTGCAGTCCCGGGTCCTAAATACGTGTATACATATTAACGCCCTGAACAGATCAAGGCGTCTACTCACTGTTGTAATACATTGAACTAATCTTAACGGGTTGTACCAGTGGCATGGTTTCAGACTAACGAAAGCTGGAGGCCATTTCTTAATGAACTACGTCTACACACAGCCACTACGATTAAAAAATGCCAAGGATAAGACAGGCTTTTGTAGGAACTGCCCTACGACTGCTCACTACGATTAGCAGCTATGCAGTAATTACATAAGGTTTAGTAGGGCAGTTGTACTGGTGCAGACATTAGGGACTACTAGTGCATTTACTCTTAAGGCCAAATTATTAAGTTCTCTTAGGTTCTCACTATGATTTAAAGGACAACAGTGGCCTCCTGATCTAAGAGTACAAATTACAAAAGTATACACATGACCATAAAAGTGAAACACATCAGTAAGGTCAATTAATCATTTTCCTCTTTTTGGTGGTAAGCCATAGTCATACTGGTAGATGGCACACTTACATCACATGATAATTCAAGCAATTCAGATCATATCAATACAGAGTTGCCACAAAGCTGCCAATGATTGTCAGATCTGTATGACATTCCTAGTGGAATAAAGAAAGGAGAAATGGCTAAAAGTTCTATAAAGACGCAATGTGGAGAGAAGGCACGGAGGGAGGAAATGAGCAGCATATAAATAGAAATGGTTATTAAGGTGAGATGGAGGAGGCAAGAGTTGGGAAAGGGGATGAAGGAGAAGGCCCTGCTACCACCAACCATTCACAGCCATGCCTTGTCATTACCTAATGCAATAATGATTCCTTCTATTGTAGTGTCTACCGGCCAGACTCAGCCAGCGCCTAACCAAATCACCCAGGGCTGTTAGCATACACAAGTTGTTGAAATCTGGACCGTGATTGGTCTGGAGATTAGACCATCATTGAGCTGCCCCTATCCTAGCTCCGAGTAGCTCCTCTGGATTATACTTATACTATAGTATCTAGTGTATGACCCCACACTGACTTTGATGGCAGCATGAAATTGAATTTGACCAAATTAAAATAGTTTGATGCAAAATACACTCTCCTAAAATCCACATTTTTAGACAATTTTAAAAGGTGCAGCGATGGTTATCCTGACTTATAAGAAGAAACTTACGAGCAAGGTACTAAGGTATTACATGTTTGCAGCCATTCTTATTTCCTATGATGGTGTTGGATATGTCAATTGGCAAAGACAACTGCATACATGGATAATTTTGGGTACAGGGAACATACATAAATATATAGCTAATATTCCAGATCTAAGGTCTGTGTGCCGAAAATCTTTATATTTGTTTTTTTTTCATTTGATATTCAGACCACATACTAGCTAGATAACCTCATCTGCCACTAACTTCCACACATCTCTTCCATTCTGATTAGTACCTTCAGAAGGACCCCAAGCAGAGTAACTGGTACTGGCAGTTCTGATAGTATGAATACATTTATGTCAGGCCAACTCATATTACTCACAGCTTGATAAGCCATAATACTGATAGCCAGATTACATGAGCCCCGTGTGCTGTGCCCCTATTCTCTGCTTAGTAGAAGTATAGATGACTAGATATAGAAATTACCTAACATGTCAGGAATGCCTGAGATGTCAAAATTAGAAATAGTGATGCAATACTTTGTCATATACTGCTAATACTACTTATTTCAGAGATGATAATTAATTGACCAAGATTTAGTCATAATTATAATGATTTTAGCTCTTATCCCTGGATATGGAGTTAGTAGACAGTCATGATTCTCAGAAGGGTGAATAACTTATGTAGCTTCCTTCAGTCTTTTCATGTTCAGGCAAATACGCTGAGCCTGGAGGAGGACCCCTATTATGGATATCCTACAAATAAAATAGTTTTTTCTTCTCGTTATGTACTGCTTATCACCCTTCTGAACAACACCTTAGATTTCCCTCAAGTGCTTACTGTGCAGATTTGAGATAGGAGCCATATCACTACACTGCATAAGTTTCACCTTTGCTCTAGTGCATCTATCGCTTGGCACCTAACAAAAAGGCTGACAGGCAAAATCAAGAGATCCGCCCTAACCACGAACTATTTAGAGGGGTTAGCATAAGCCATTTAAACCTGTGCATCTGTCCCACTGACTTAACAATATTTTATGATCTCATCTCTTGCACGCCAGTACGGCCTATACACAGAATTATACTGTAGGTCCATATCAATATCAATAGCAAGGTTGAGAATAAGGGTGAAGGAAGGCAGTGCTAGCCATTCCAAGAGACGGAGAATAATGAAGGGGGGAGCTATAGCTTGAACACAAAGACCAAGGCTTGCAAACATCGGGATGTAATAAAGGTAATTGAGCAAGGGCATGCTGAATGATTGGGATGGAAAATTCATGGTGGAAACACTCAAAAGGACCTGCTAGTCTATGCCACTTCACACTGTGAGTATCCTGATATAAGAGCATTGTTCATTTGCAGAAACTACACATCTCAGAAAGTTTTATTATCCCGCCTAAGGGGTCTAAACCCATTAAACGATTGCAAAGCTGGCCGATCACATAAATTGGGTAGAGATCCTGTCAAAATCGGGTGCAAAATCGGGCATTGAAGGACAATTCAATGGTAAATGAAGGGTTCTATGATGATATAGTACTGTAGATGTGCATGTTTTTAGATATCAGATGGTTATTCCAACCATTTGCTAAAGGGACTAGCTATACCCCATATAATATGGAAGAATCGGGTTCATACAAACCTACCTAAAATATCAAGCAAGTTAGATATATGAAAATCGGCAAGGAGATTAGAAAGAAATGCTAAATTCGTGCTCTCATGCACCATCTGCCATGGAATCGGGGCCATATTCCTCATGAAAAGCCTCTTCTTGACACATATAAATCGGCCAAAATGATTCAAATTTCAGCTGATAAATGCACCAATTATAGCAAAATCGGGTAATGGGTTTTGGCCCTTAGAAAGATCTCCTATTAATGAGTATTGTCTTGATTAAGTCTTGTGTCCTTAGAGGTGTTCATATTCTGAATTTTGGGCACTTAAACACTTGCATAAATTATATTACTACATTTTCAAACTTAGGACTAGGTGAAGGTGTTATGTGTACCGTTGTTACGGGGAAATATTACAAATTGTTGAGGCTGCAAACAAAAACGGAACATATATATATATATATATATATATATATATATATATATATATATATACACAATAGTTGAACCCCATTACCAGTTTGCCATACCAACAAGGGTGATTGTTCTATGCAAACAATGCATCAATAATAATTAGGCCCAGGATGCAACCTAACAGAGTGTTGACCTTAGCAGAGCATATATGCATACACTTTCAATATTGACCTCTTAAGAAGAGACTCTCAAAATATAACATGACACCTATATCTATCTACCTTGTGAATCCACTCTCTAAGGAACAGCTCTGCTGAATAATTCTTAAAGATAGCTGTCAGTGCTTTCAGCCTGGAGACAGTCAACACACAACCCTCCCTGACCATAACCCAATCAGCTGAGGCCAACCTGCCTTCGTCACCCACAATCTGTGTTCACTGAGGAAACAGAGTGGACAGGAGGTGCCCTGGGTTGACCTTAACTTCCTGCAGATCTAGCCTTGAGGGAATCTAGTCTAGTGTTGATGTTGAATCTAGGCACTGGTACAATTGTACAACAAGTTCTACTTTTATGAAATGAAGAAAAGCAAACTGCCATAAATCTATCTTAATGGGATCAACATGGACTCATTTAAAGAAGAAATACAGTAAATGAATGTGTGATAATCCACTTTTATATCTAGTGATGTAACTGTCATTGATGACAATATCTTGTGCAGATATTTCTATCAATTTTAAAATAATGCGCTTGTTACTGTTTGTCAGACATGCTTGGAATAGCAGTCAAGTATATTGCTAATATTTTAGGATAGTTAGTACTATAGAACATGTATACCAGAATATTGTTGTAAAACTGTATCCTCTTTTGGCTTTGCAGGTGAGTTCTTTGTCTGCAGTAATCTGCATCTTCTGGACAGCAAGTAGGTGGTTTCAGAGACACTCTAAGAAATAACTGTTGAATCCATCAAGCTTCCTCATAAAACTGAGGAGTGAACATATAATGACGAGTCCCTTTTGGGAAAAGAAGTTCAACGTTATTTCGACATTTTCTTTTACAGTGGGTGCAAGGGAGGCTTAGAAATTTTCAGTGCTATGGGATGTTTGAACATGACGTTAAAGGTTTGTCAATATATATTAAACAAGAATTTTGGAAGTAAACTGAAATTGAAATTTAAGCCTGGAGTAACACCAAGGTAGTAGTCCCTCTCCCTCCTATTGACATTCAATGTACTCTGACTGATCATAGTAGTAGACCACTACTGATTAGTAGATGGCATGTAGGGCATCTGCGACTGGAATGCTTTGGTTGGTCAGGAAAAAATAAATCCTACTAGACTACATACAAAAAGATAAATCCCATGTTACTCCGTGTGCTTCTCTAAGGATTCGACCTATCTTTACTTTCCTTACATCTCACATTGAAGTTGGATTTCAAATATTGAATGTGGACACTGGAACTGCGATCTGGGGTCTGGGTTTGTGCTGTTAGACAAACAAGCCTTTTATGAGCCAGGGAGTTCTCGTAGGAATGTAGAGGAGTGTTTGAGGAAGGGGAACCAGGGCATCATTAAGGGGAACCCTAGAGAAAAGCCCTGGAGTAAAGGTGAAGGCTCGAGATGTAGGGATCCGCTCTAAGAGCAATTCAGTTGTCACTGGCAGGGTCGAGGGACACAAAGTCTGGAAGGTTGACCTAGTATCATAACAGAGGCCCAACAATATGGACCTTCATCTTATATGTGAGCTGCTTGATAAATTGAAACCTGCCTGGTGCTTCCAAAATCTTTGGTCCGGATAAAAAGCGAACTGACTGTGACCCTATTTCTATAAGTAAAATCTGAAGCCCACATTAGTAGGACATGCTCATGTCCAGCCCAAATGAGGTGAGGGTCTAATGGAATCCACTTCCTGTAGTTGGATACTACTTATCGGCCTGTCAGGAGCCTCATGTTAAAAAGTTGCTGACAGCATGTAATGCTGTAACTGGGTTAACTGACAGATAAGGGACGGTTAGGGCAGATACACATTGCTGGAAACAGCACGGGATCCAATGCCTTAAAAACTACCTGATTGTGGGAGGTGTCAAGCTAGATATAGGAGCAAGGAAAGCAGTTTTAAAGTGGGGGATTTGGGCCATTTTTGACCTCGTTTATTTTGACATTTTTGCTTTGCCCTTTTTTGGGTTGATAAAATGCATCTATATTTTACATGAGTACATTTTAGGATATTGCCCTGCATAGAACACAAAGCACTGGTCTATTGAATAGATCCATCTCAACTGTAACCTCATGGAAAAAAACACATTCTTTCTGTAAGGGAGGATGCCCATGAATGGGAATGGTTGTACTTGACCAGTATGGAGTATTGGCCCGCACAGACCAACGTATATTTGCATACTGACCTAATTGGAAAGGGCCATGTAAATTGCAACCCCATAAAACTAACCATATCCACTCTGTAAGTGAGGACCACAGGGGAATCATTTTAACAGACCTATCTCTAAAGATATCCGTCAGTGCTTTCAGTCTGGGGACAGTCAACACACATGTCTCCATGACCATAATCTGATCAGCTGAGGCCACCCCAAAATCTGTGTCTTCTTCAACTCCAACTTGTCTCCACTGAGGAAACGGAATGTGCAGAGAGATGGCCTGGTTGATCTTAACTTTGTTCAGATCTAATTCTCTATGTCCAGTGTATCCAGGGTAAGGCTTCTTATTACTGGACTTTTTATACTAATTATATAAAGGTTATTAGGAATGAAGGTGTATTTCTTCTCTTTTAGATCCATCTAATCATAAAGTGCGATTACAACTATGAGAAGCTGTGGGCACCTATATCTTAAAAATCAATATAAATAAAGGCATTTAATGCTGCAAGTACAATACCTATATATTTAATGTAGACAGGGGGAATAGGAATTCCATTCCCCTAAAAAAAAGAGTCTCTTTTCAAATGATGTGACAGAAACCAGCTCTAGTGATAGTACCAGCTCTAGTGATAGTGCTCTATTATACTGCCTATTCTCTACCCATTCTTTTCATATACAATCTGCTCTTGTAAACCCATACCTAGACTATATTCAGCCTTTTCATTAACACATTTAACCAGACCAACCTAGATGTGCTTGCGTTCCATTGTCCATTCCATCTAACCTAACTACGGTCTTAGTGTGCTCTCCAATGTTACCTTATCCCTGACCCCTGCTTGGTACAGCCCCTGTTCCCTGATAGCCTTTCCTCTGAAGATAAGATGTGGTTCTTTAAAAAGCTCAGTGCAGCTCTATAGCTAAGGAGCAATTGTCGTGTTAAAGGCAGGCAGATAGGGAATTAACTATGGGTGTGGGTAATTTGACCACAGGTCAACGTGTTTTGTAACCACATTGTATTAGACCCCATTCTCATGAATCCTCATCTAACTGTGGCTTGCCCATTGCCTGTACACCCTTATGATTCAGAAACCTGGCTTGTTGGTGTGCTAAGCACATGGCTATAATACTTAAATGCAATGTGATAACCAGGAAGGACCATAGAGTTATTGAAAAAGTATATTAGAAAACTGCTCCTGTCGGGGCAATCTAATTGCAACCTTGAACTTTGGCTTCTAAATAAGTCACATAATGAACCTTTTCATTTGCTGTCTTATTGCAGCCATTGCCTGCTGTAACCAACCCCCTGGATATATATATATATATATATATATATATATATATATATATATATATATGATGAAATTGTATCATTGCTAATACTCACTCCACTATTACAGGCATAGAAAATGTAATAGTGATGTAGGCAGAGTGCTACTGTTAAACTTTGTAGGTGGCCTATGTCCGCTGAACACCATCCTTCCTGCTCATGCTGTCATTAGGGTTAGCACACACTCTACACTGATTGCCTGTCTCTGCCACATTCCCTGAGTCCCTGCATCTGTCACTTGAGTCTCCTTGCAGGTCCATCTCTTTACCTACTCCTCTATATTGGGCAGTCTGTCAGACTGAGTAAATACACTATTATTGCTACAACAATGACAGTTGATTAGTTAGCCGACGGAGCTGCGGCTGCGATTATTATCATTGGAGCACTTTAGTATGAGAAATGCATCTTAGATTTGCTACAAACATAGTTCTGTATTCATAATTCAAGATCTTAAATACCTGTGTTTTATAGGTAGACTAGATAATGCTAATTCATTTTCTTTTTCTGGGATGCAGAAAAGGTTGCCCATTAAAAGCTTCAAAAAAATATCTGAAACTGCGGAAAGGGAGTTTAGGCAGGAGACCAAAAACTAGTATCTCCACCTGCAGGGAAATTATCTGCTGTCAAAGTTTCACAGAATGTATGAATAAGATTCAGAACATAAAAGTTAGTCCCATAAACAGGAGAGGAAGGGAGAGTTGGAAGGGAGTATCCCACTTGGCAAAAAAAAAACTCGTTTTTAAACGCCAATTTTCAACTGAATAACCAAAAGGGAAACCAATAAAAACGTTTTAATGTAAAAATACGTTTTTATGCCAAGTGGGATGTACCTTCTTTATATATCAATCAACCATCTCAACAGCCTTATCCCATGGACCCTTATGTATGTCATTAAGAGCTGCTCAAGCCAAAGTGGTACTGTTTTACCTATGGTAAAACTGACCATTGGCGTCAGTAAATGGGGAACTGCAACTTGAAGGTCTATAGGAGCAGGTGACAAACAGGTGGGTGTATATTCACTCTTGGTCTATAGACTTAAGGTATTATAAATCTCATTTTTCATTCTATGTCCCACTCATAACTAAGGGCATCAGGCATACTGACAAACAATACATGATCACATCATATTAATTCCACCAGTCCACATGATTCCCATACAGAACAGCAAGAGTCCCTGAAGTTCATGATCCACCATTCAAGGCCATGACAATAATGGTTACTTCGTAAATTCTAAATACATAAACATTTTTGCTAAACATGTTCAGATGTTTAGAGTTTAAACAGTTGAATATTAGGTGTTTAGATTTAAACATCAATATGTTTAGATAGTTGGATGTCAAATCCACACCAGGTAGCAGCACTACCTCTGAATGGACTATCTGCACACAGTTATAATCAATTGTTGTGACAAATATCCCCAAACTCCTTGTTTATCATAGTGTCATTTCATTAAATGCTATGAAAATAGACACAACAATAGAAAATTAACTAAATTCAACTTACACCACCATCATTACCATAAAATAATCAATGAGCTCTATGACTTACACCTATGTCATGTTATTTTGTAAAGTATAAAGCAATGTCCTTCTCAAGTTTCCTATTCTAATGCAGTGTGTACATAATTATATGTGTATATAGCTGAGGCTGACATCTTTGGAGACTTTGCAGTATAAATACCTGCTGATGTCCTCCAGTAAATGAGAAAACAAACAAAAGATATTCCTTTATTTTTCAATGGATACAATGTCGTCAAACCCTTATTTCCCACCAAATCACTTAGACATCTAAACACAAAAATTCATAAACATCTAAACACAAAATTTCATTGATATCTAAACACAAATTTTGAACCTAAACACCTAGATTTCTAAATACTTGAGCTAAGCACATTGTTTGGCTAAACATGTTTAGGAAATTAATGTGATTACAAAAACGTTGCAAGAATATGTTTATAATTGTGTTTAGGATCTAAACACCATTTTTGCAGTGTTGGTTTGCGCCAGAATCTCTTGGCTGCACACCAGAATCTCTTAGTGCACACCAGAATTTCTTTGGTTTGAACCAGAATCTTTTAGTTTGAACCAGTCAAGGCCATCATTAAAGGAAACACGAGAGAGTAGACCTGGAGTAAGGATGAAGGCTTGTGAAGCAAGGATCTGCTCTATGAGCAATGAATGCAGGGCAGGGATGAGGGATTTAGTGTATTAAATGTGGAGGTAGAGGACACTGTATCATCAACATGGATCTTACACGTAATCTGCCTGATATACTGAAGCCTACCTCATGCATCCCCTCAAGATAAAAAACTAACTGACTGTTACCCTTTTTCTATAAGTGAAATCTGAAGCCCACATACATTAGTAGGACATGCTCATGTCCAGCCCGGATGAGGTGAAAGTCTAATGCAATCCATGTCCTGTAGCTTTACATGACTCAGCAGCCTGTCAAAAGCCTCATGTTAACAAGTTGCTGACAGTCTTAATGGTGTTACACTGGGTTGGTTGACAGATAAGGGATGAGCAGGGTTCTCTCAGGGCGGATACACATTACTGAACACAGTATGGAATCCAATGCCTTAAAAACTACCAGATTCAGGGAGGTGTCAAGCTAGATAAAGGAGCAAGGGAAGCAGTTTCAAAATGGGGGAGATGACAGGGGTAATGGCAATTTTTGACCTCGTTTAATTTGATTTTTTACTTTGAATTTTTTTAGGTGATGAAATGGAACTATTTTACAAGGACACACTATGGGATATTAACCTACACAGACCAAAAAGTATATTTTCATACTGACCCATTGCAAAAAGCTTAGTTATTTGGAACCTCATAGAAAAAAACCATATATAGATTCTCTTTGTAGGGGAGGATACCTACAGGAATCATTGTACCTGACGAATATGGAGTATCGGCCTGTACAGACCAAAGTATATGTGCATACTGACCCGTTGGAAAGGTCAAAGTAATTTGCAACCACATACAAACTACCCATATTCACTCTGCAAGGAAGGGCCCCACAGGAATCATTGTAACTGACCAATCTGCAAAGATAGCTGTCAGTGTTTTCAGTCAACACACATGCCTACTTGACCATAATCCAAACAGCTGAGGCCAGACCCAACAACCTTGATTTACTAATTATATCAAGGTTATGGGATTATTCTCAATCCATGCTTTGTTTTATTGTATATAAGTAACTTGATATGAATATTGATGAAATAGGCCTCAGTTTTGACAAATTGTTAGTAATGAAACCGTAGTACTTCACTTTTTGATTTAGTACCCATTGTACATTGCGGTTACGTCAACGAGAAGCTGTGGACCACCTACAACATATAAATAGTGAGATCGGCAGTAAATGTGTATTCTCAATATCTCTAAGTAGTTACCGTTTAAATGAAGCATACTGATGCAGATACGTATATAGATGAACAATTACTGAAATATATTTCCCCATACTTCTCTCACTTTGAGCCCTGCAGCAGGTGATAGGAGAGGTAGTGCAGTTAGCCCCAGGTGCACAGGTAGGGCCTGGAGGGTGTTGCTCCTATAGTAAAAGGAAGAGCTGGCTAAAAATGCCCTCATTTCCAGTCCTTTCTTTTCAGGTAGCTATAACTTGACCCTTTCGTTGCTCACAAGTGGTCATTCAAGTGCGGTGCTAAAAAAGGGGGATTTGAGTAGGTACCTAGTTGGGAGAAGTCAGTCAGTATAATATACTATAGAGTGTGTGACATGAGTAGGTACCTGATAATGCAGCTGTCTCTGTTTGAAACAAGGCAGGACCTTTCAGAATAATGTGGTGAGTGCAAGTTGAATGGTGAAGCAGAGTGTGACTTCTTTTGAAAAGAGGGTACCTACTGACAGCTCTTTTTACCATAGGAGCAACACGCTCCTGACCACTCACACATGATGGGAGGTACTTGCCCAGGCATGGGTGAGCTCTATAGCCCTGGTCCCAAATGTACTAATACTGGGTATGTATCATCTCTACGTGCAAAAATGCGTGTATACTTAGAGGAAATCCATGAATGAGGTTGATACACGCTATGTCAGAGGCACACCCTGTGTTACTTCTGAGTTTTATTAATGGTAATTTAATTACTGACAAGTCACCAAAGTTGGGCAACATGAGCACTGTGTTAAACCATTAGAAACTCAAAAATATTGATATGAGGGGAAAGCTTATCATTTCTTTTTCTGTCGGCCCATGTATAACAGCCACATACAATAAGACTAGATGCATATTTCATGTCAGTATTCACCCCATGTCTCTCCATTGAAATACAGAGCACACACCACAGGGATTTCCACCTCCATCAAAAAGCAAATCGGAGAATTATTAAAGTATAAATATATTTTGAAGGATAAATTTAATCAATTCTAAAAGAGGGATATCATATATTTCCAATAAGGTATAACACATACTGGTTATCATATGAAAACAGCCCATAAAGAGCTACAGCAGAACACCTTTTTAACACAGTGACAGATAGGAAGCCGGTAATATTCATTATGAATAAATGTATAATTATTTCTCTAATGCTTCCAGTACAATACCTAAATTTTATATTGAGAGGGAGAGTGGGATTCTATTTTTCCCTATCAAGGGGTTAAAAAGGTTTCTTTTCAAATGGAGTGACAGAACAAGCTCTAGGGATGGAATACCAGGATGGAATTTGATGGTATACTGGACATCTCTACCTATTCCTTTATTTACAATGCGCTCTTGTAAACCCATGCCAAGTCCTCTAGCTACCCTGGTCTGTGTCCAGGCATTTCATTAGCACATTTGACAAGCCAACCTAGATTAGCTTCTGTTCAATTGCCTATCCCATCTAACTACGGTCTTAATATTGCTCCCCAATGCTACTGTATACCTGACCCCTGCTTTAGTGATACCCCAATCCCTCTCATAACCCTTTCTCTGATGCCATTTGAAAGATGTGGTTCTTTGAGCAGCTCAGTGCAACTGTCTTGGTAAGGAGCAGTTGAAGTGTTAGAGGCAGGCAGATAGGCAATAAACAATGGAGGTGGGTACACTGACCACAGGTCAACATGTCTTGTAACCACATTGGGTTAGACCCCTTTCTCATGGATCATCATCTGACTGTGGCTTGCCCATTGCCTCTACACCCATATAATTCAGAAACCTGGCTTGGTATTGGTGTGTTGAATGCATGACCATAATACTTAAATGCATCGTGATAATCAGCAAAGATATATGACATCTACCTTAGTGCTATTGAAGCAGTATTTTCATAAACTGCTCCTGTTGGGGGAATTCCAAATGCTACCTTCAGCTTTGGTTCCTATTTAATTCACATACTTAGGTTTTCTTTGGTTGTCTTATTGTAGTCATTATCTGCCAAATCCACCCCCTCTATCCAGGAATTTGAGATGCAACTGTAGAATTGTCCTCAGCATTGTAATACCTGCTATGTACAAGGAATCTGACTGACCATAAGCACCATAGGTGACTTCTAAAAGACCAAAGCAACTACTGGATACCAAAATGCTCTCCTTACTACTTAGCAAGATGCATCACATCAGTTATTGATTAGGTCCGGCTGTATCACTGTTACCACCAATTTTTAAGTTATAGTGCAGATTATTCATAAAACCAATTGATCAACACAATGGATTGCATTTACCCATTCTGATCAGTGTCACCCAAATAATGTCTATCTATGTAGTATATACCAATGAGGCCATAATTCTTGTTGCTCTTTGTAAGGCAAGTGACAGAGCCTTTTGAAATCTCCCCAGGGTGTACCTTTATGTATCAGTCTATCAGGGGGGACCTATACAACAGAGAAAATGTGATATAGTTAAATCTAGGTCACATTCTTGAATGGCTACTGGTTTTAGGAAAGAGAAAAGATTTCTGGGAAAGGTGTACACCCATCACCTACAAAGGAGCAAACATCAGGGGACTTCTTTTTTCACTGTTGCTACCAATTGTTTCATAGAGCATCTGACATAGAAATATGTGATTACAATTTCTCATTATGACCATGCCTTCTGCAGCTGACTATGAGTCTAATAGAATCATCATTTCCTCATCTCTTGGATAAACCAAGGTTCTTCATCCTTTCTACGCGTTTTTATTTGAATTTAAGTTTGAAAAGTTTTATTTGGCAAAAGATCAATTCAAGTAACAAATAGCTGTCCGTCTTGGCCAAAAAGGAGTGGTAGAAAAACACAGCAAAAAAGTAGTAGTAGCAGAAAAATACAAACACAGGATCATTTCGTCATTTGATCATTCAGTATTCGGCAAACAGATTTCCTCCATAAATGACTGGAGATGTGATGCAAATAATTTTTTTTTAATGTGTTTTAATAATACAAATACAGTATATAAACATTAAACCTAGTTTCTACGTGTTGCAGTACTGAAACTAGGACCCCTTCCTCTTCATGATCATAACACTAATCTATCAGTATGACATCATATATTATATAACATATTGATAGTACGGCAAACAGTTGTTGACATCGAAAATGGGGTGGGGGTTTGATGAGATGAGATGATGGGGGTAGTCTGGTTATGTTAAAAGCTTCGTAGCCAGTATGTCACTTATATAAAACACTCATTATAGTTTTCCATTATCTAAAGGAGGGTAGGTCCTCTATGACAGTGTATGAAGCTTTCAGCCTATTCCAGGTTGTTATGACTCTATATAAGGCACTTCTAATCACTATGGGTTTTAGGGAGTGGGGAACAACAAGCCTTTTTCCTACATGTAATCTAGTAGGTAAATTTACAATTACCCACATACTTATGAATCTGAGACAAATGGTGTGCATTTTAGACTGCCATATTGCTAGTAGTCCATTGGTGGCGGTGCTCATCTTGCAATAATAGAATAAGATGTCCCTGGACCGGTCAATGAATAGAAACCTAAACCTAGTGTTGGTACTATTATGCATCTCCTCAAGTAGTTCTAATACCTATGGTCTGACATTCTATTTAGCTTCACTATATATATATATATATATATATATATATATATATATATATATATATATATATATATATATATATACAATGTTTACAATGTAGCCATACTAATGTCATTGCTCTTTTGTCTTTTTTTTTTGGTGCCATAACCTACACTGCAAAAATGGTGTTTAGATCCTAAACACAATTCTAAACATATTCTTGCAACGTTTTTGTAATCACATTAATTTCCTAAACATGTTTAGCCAAACAATGTGCTTAGCTCAAGTGTTTAGAAATGTAGGTGTTTAGGTTAAAACTTTTGTGTTTAGATATATGAATTTTTGTGTTTAGTTGTTTATGAATTTTTGTGTTTAGATGTTTAAATGATTTGATGGAGATTTAAGGTTTGCAGACATGTATGCATTAAAAAACAGAGATATATTTTGGTGGTTTTTTTTTTCATTTACTGGGGGGGGGGACATCAGCAGGTATTTACTTGTCAAAGTCTCCAAGTCAGCCACAGCTATATACGTGTACATATATTACACACTGCATCAGAATGAGAGACTTGAGAAAGTACAACAGCTTGGCAGGAAGGAAATTGCCTTATCTATTCCAGAATAACATCAAATAGGTGTCAGTCATGGAGTTTATTGATTATTTTATGGTAATGATGGTGGCATGAGATGAATCTAGTCAATTTTCTATTGCCCTTTCTATTCACATGACATTCTATGAAATGAAACCATGATAAACATGGGATTTGGGGACATTTGTCACAACAATTGATTATAACTGTGTGCAGATAGTCCAGTCAAAGGTAGTGCTGCTACCTGGTGTGGATTCAACATTCAAGTATCTAAACATATTGATGTTTAAATCTAAACACCTATTATTCAACTGTCTCAACTCTAAACATCTAAACATGTTTAGCGTAAATGTTTATGTAGTTAGAATAAAAGTGTTCATTTCCTAAATGTGTAGTCGATGAGACACCTAACTGACCTATATGTTTAGGTTTTAAACATGTTTAGACCTAAACATGTTTTAAATCTAAACACCATTTTTGCAGTGTAGTAAGGACAGTCTAATGTGACCATTTTCCACCTAATCCAACATTGTAACAAAACTGGTAACCACACTGTCAACCCTATATATAATGAAATGGTATCATTGCTTATATGCACTACATAACTACCCTCTCTCCACTATAACAAGCATAAGAAATGTAATAGTGATGTAGGCAGAGTGCTACTATTACTTTGTGGGTGGCCTATGTCCGCTGAACACCATCCTTCCTGCTCATGCTGTCATTAGGGTTGGCACACACTCAACACTGATTGCCTGTCTCAGACACATTCCCTGAGTCCCTGCATCTGTCACTTGAGTCTCGTTGCAGGTCCATCTCTTTACCTACTTCCCTGTATTGGGCTCTCCGTCAGACTGAGTAAATAGACCATTATTGCTACAACAATGACAGTTGATTAGTTAGCAGAAGGAGCTGTGGCTGTGATCACTATCATTGGAGCACTTTAGTATGATAAATTCATCTTAGATTTGCTATGAACATAGTTCCATATTCATAATTCAAGCAGAACAAGTTGCCCATCAAAAGCTTCAAAAGCTGTCCGGCCATCTTCCAAAATATCCAGCTGCCTCCGGGACTGCTGAAAAGGGGGTTTAGGCAGGAGACATAAATAGAGAGAACTAAAGGACCGTGGTGTATGAGGTGGCCAATCCACCACAAGGGAGATGACTCCTGAGGGGTGGATTGGCCACGGAGGACACCAGGGGAGTTTAGTTCTCTATTTATTTTATGTTTTTAGAGGCTTTAAATAAGGAAAAATCAACAAAATCCATTACCGTAGTTCCCTGTACGAGTGCCGGTCCGCCATTTTGAATGTTTACATGCACCCGGAACGAGGCTGCGGTACTGGATCGGCCGCTGTGGTGGATCGGCACACGTTACGCCACTGGGGGTGTGGCGATTGGCAGCGCAATGCTATCACATAAAATAAAACTAGTATCTCCACCTGCAGGGAAATTATATGCTGTCAAAGTCTGAAAAAATGTATCATTAAGGTGAAATTTAAACATCGTGAGGAGATAGCATAGAAGTTAGTCCTATAAGCAGGAGAGGAAGGGGGATAGAGAGGAAACATGTACCTTCTTTAATTAGCAATCAACCATCTCTACAAAGATCCTACATTGGATTCATATTCCTGCCCTGGTGGAAGAATGACAACCTGAAACATTCGTCCAAGCTTCTCCAAGCATATGATGGCTACTCTGAGACACGTTAGCCCATTAGCAAAATGACATTTGTTAGAAAGGCACCTAACCCAGAAGAATTAGGGGAAGACCTGAGTGAGTAAGTAATAGATGTTTAACGTCATACCGACAGCTAAGGTCATTTTCATGGTGAGAACTATATTACACAATTTCATAGAGGAATGTGTTGGTGCCCATGCATACGTGCACCACACACACCCGAGGGGATAGGAAAAAGGAGAAATAGACCCTTTTAAGCGGGCTAGGGAAGCCTGAGGGGAAGATCTAATGGATTCAACTCTCCTTAACCGGACGCCCTTCAATGGCCTGTCAGAAGCCTTAGGTTGAAAAAGCACTTACAACCTTTGATGTGGTGGCAGGAAAGGCTGAAAGGTATGGGTCAGGAGGACCCTCCAGGGCAGTTGTGTATTACTGGGGACAGGTTAGAAACCAATGCCCTCCAAGCTGTCAGATCCCATGGACCCTTATGTATGTCACCAAAGATTGCTCAAGCCAAAGGGGAACTGCTTTTCCTTTAGTAAAACTGACCATTTGTGTGAATGAATAGGGAGCTGAAACCTGGAGGTTTGCATGAGAAGGTGACAAAGATTTAGGTATTATTTTCACTCTAGGTCTATAATATCTTATATTATATTGTCCCACTCATAACTAAGGACATCAGAAAGTAAGAGGTCTGAAGCCAAATATTCCCCACAGCCATCAGCTACACAATGATCAGTGTGCAGCTCAAACATTCACAAAGCCACTACTAAATCCAGTCTGGACAACCACAAATTCATACATGGAACTAAACAGTGATGCAGTCACTGCCACCATACCAAACCAATAAGGGTCCATCAATCACGACCCCTCTTTGGTGCTAATCCATAGGCATCCCGACAAACAATACATGATCACATCACATTAATTCAACCAGTTCACATGATTCCCATACAGACTAGCAAACACTGCCTAGAGTCCCTGGTTCCAATGCTACTTTATGACATAAAGGAAGGAGGTGCTGGTAATAGCAAATACCGGAGCAATTTATAGTGGGTAGGGACTGACCTCTACGTATGTCATAATAGACAAAGCTAATCATTGAAATGTGATTTGTTCTTTGTGTGGCCACCTGAAAGACAAAAAGAGAAAGAGGAAGCAAAAGGCCTATTCATGATTCACCATTCATGGCCACGACTACAATGGTTACTTTGTAGTTAACTTTAGACAATACACTGCTGAGATGGAAGCAACCTTGTAATTTTATTACGATTTTCAGTAATAAACATGCCTCTCATACATGTAATATATATTATCTAAGTATGCTTTTTGGAATAGTTATTATATCCATGACGGCTCAACTGCTGCTTTCGTCCTTCAATTTATCATGGACATCCAGATGAAAAGGCTGAATAGATCAACATCATAAGACCGTTTTCTCCATTACCTATTCCATCTTGATCAGAAGCTTTAAAAGGACTACTAGATAGGAAAGAAACTGATTTATATGATTCATATTTCCAATCTTTATTCAGGAAGTTGATAGACTGAGGCAGATATTCTTATCTTAATGGCTGTATCGGTACCTTTTGTTGAAACTGGAAAATGACATCTAATCCCAGTTATTCAATTTAACATATTGTGTATCTTATGAGTATTTCAACATTTTCTTTCTCCCACGTTTGTCTGAGATGAGAAGAACTGAATCATCTTATACTACATAAGACAGAAAGGAAAGATCTTGTTGGACAAGGGAAACGCATTTTTATTCCTGAAGAAAAGTTTTGGGTACTTCAGTTTCTTGAAGTCCTTGTGTGGGTTTCTGAAGTAACATGTCCATGATCAGATGGATATCTTAAGATTTCCTTCAGGAAATGAGTAGGAAATCATGAGAATTTCATTCACTAAATGACGAGTGATTCCCCAAAGAAAATCAATCCCATTTTATCTCTCCACCCTCCAACACGCTGTGTCAATTAGAACACAGGTCATGATATAGATTGTAAATCTTAAGCTAATGCCATACTGAGCTGACCTTTCAGGCATTATTTCTGATGCTCTGTGAATAATGGTTGCATTGTTTTGTTTTATATGCTGATGGTAACATCTATAATACTTGCCATATTTGTCCTTGTATATAAAACCTCATTAACATTTATCACGAAGGCTTTAAGGGGGCACAAACAAATGGAAAAAAAATACAAATAAATCACTGTTTTTGGTAACTATAGAAATTCAGATCGCTTTGTAGACCTTAATAATTGGAGTATCTACAAACGAAAAAGGTGCACCCTCAGAAATGACTTCTTTTTCATTTCTTACATATCAAACCTCAGAAATATATAGATATTTAAAGGGTGGCTAGCACGGATAAGACGTACGGGTCTGTGTTAGCAAGTCACGTGACCACCCCTTGACCAATCAGGGTGCTTCAATTTTTTAGCTGATACCCGTGAATTTGTACACAATCTTTGAATTGGTACCCATGTTGAAATTTGCCGTATTAGCCCCCCTTTAATCTCATAGTGCCGTTCAAAGCAAAAGAAGGCAAAGAGAACGTTTTTGTTTCATTTTGACTCAACATGCTAAGAGTAGAGCTATTCAAGTCGTCCAAGAAGTATCCTGTATGACCAGATTATAGCCTGGTCATAAAAACAGAGTGTGTAGTCGTACCATGTAGAAAAATACCCTCCTGAAGAGCTATAATAAGTTGATATAATTGGTTCCCTCACTGAGTTCGACTCACCAGTACACATCTCTGCTTGGAGACAAGATCCGAGTTCTCCATCTGTGCCACAGCAGATTTATTATGGCTCAACAAATAGCCATGTCCTCAAACTAATGTCTCAAGACATTGCAGAAGTACTGACACCAACTGACATCATGAACAGGTGACATACCTCAATAATACAGTAATTTTCCTTGAAATCAGTAAACGATTTCTTTCTTCAAGGATCAGAAATTCTGAGCTTCCGATGATAGTAAAAATCTGGACACACACTATCTGTGATATAACCCTCCCCCTTCTGTATGTTTCCCCATCTCAACTAGTCATATTGGGCAATTGCTGAGAATCCAGTTAAAATTCTAACAGGCTAGTTAGCTGGGTTCGTGAAAACCACCTACCTCTTACACAGCTGTAATAACAGGGTACCCAGCTTGTTTACAGACATCAAAAACCCTAATGGGATTATTATGAGCCAAGTAGGTTTGATCACGCATCCCATCAACTAGACTCTTCCTTCTCCCTCTCAATTTACTTCCAACCTTCTTATACCCCCATTAGGGTCACGCATTCCCTACTTCTTGCCTTTCTAAAGCCCTGATTCCCTCTCAATCAATTTACTACCCAATTTCACTAGATTTCAGCCGGGTATCTGTGGACATACATTCAAAAATCATTCATTTCAACCTCTTTTAAAGAAAGAAATCCTTGATTTTATTTAATTCATTTATGAACTGTGACCTTGCATGCCTATCCCCCCTTTCCCTGGTATATCTCAATTCATTTTACCACATTTAATATCCTTAAAGAGCTATGTTTGCCACCGTGTGATTCGCTAAAATGGAGGCTATATAGAATAGCTATAGGATGATTGCTTTTTATTCAGATGCTCAGTGACCGTTTCTTCCTATATCCATTTGGACGGCAGTACCGTTAGTCACCTAAGATAGCATCCATTATCAGGTGATCCTTATTAGCCGTCTGCAGCCTTTAGCATATGCAGGGTACTTATATTGCTATTAGGATAAGGCTAAGAGACGATCCAATTACAATTACACCTTTCAATGTGCTTAATAATCTCTCCCTAGGAAGCCTGACTCAATGTACGACCATGCATTGTTGATTGACAATCAACCATAATTGACATGAAGAGGGTATTGTTGGATGGGGGTGGATTTCAGTAGTCCAATCTAGGTTGCTATTCTACAGGGCTGCCTCCACTGCAACGGATGGACCATCCGTCTCCCTTCATCCGTTTTTGCTCCATAGAAATCCATGATAAACAAGATGGATGAAACCGACGGATGGTCCATCCTTTGAAAAGGTACACCCTTATGGTATTGTATTATTGCTATAAAGCAACTTGTTCCTTTAAGGTACACAATGGTGAACACCCAATAAGCATATTGAACATAAACAAAAAAAATCAGAAGCTTCCTGCTGCTGGCTTTAAACCCATATTAAACAAAAAACTCTATGATGGGTTTTGAGAACCAACTCAACTAAACTTACATTAAAGGCACGTTGAGACTGTTGGGAGTTCTATAATACAAAATGGTGGATATGAATTGAAGTAGAAAATATGAAACCAAATTCAGCTTAGTTTCCCTTTTACTATGGTGACATACTAATTTCTGCCATTTGGCCGTCTCGTTGGATAAATCGAATTCCATGCTGTCTAAAGGACAGCAGAACCCCTTAAAGATCAGATAGCTCTTATTCTGACTGATGCCAATTATCATTTTTGATGAATCCATAATTCGCAGCACTTAATTAAAATTAGGAAGCAGACAGGTGATTACTGTCAAGGTCACATGTTTTAGGCATGGAAAAAGCTCTCTTGATGTACTGTCTTGGTAATGTTAGTTGCTAGTTTCTTGTCTACCTTTGGTGTAATGGAAATTACAAGCAAGCAGACTTTGAGATGAGAGATATATTTAGCATTGAAGATTCGAATGTCGCCTCCTGACATCACCTGAAACTGAAATACATAACCCATATCTGCACTGCAGTTTCCCATTGTGTGGAGGCTTCCCAAGCCCAAGCAAATTATCTCTTTTTTTTCCCTTTTCCGTTCCCTACATGCCTGGTGCCTCAATGTGGGCACTGACACCCACATTCACCTTAGGGAACCAAATGGTGTTATCAACCATCACCACTGAATCATCATGCGCAAACTTATCATTTCCTTATTTGTAAATTCAAAATCATAAGGTTGGCATGTCCCTTAGCCATCCTTACCTGTTTAAGGCCACTGTTGCATTAATGCAACGTGTCCATTGGTCATCATAATGCAGCAATGAAGCAGATAACTGTAAAATATGCTTACTGAGGTTTCAATCATGCATCCATAAATCCTATGGGAATCTGAAATTGTAACCGGCATGTGAGTGCCCACTGATGTTATATTGACAGTACAGTGAATTTAGAAACTGAGGGTTGGTTGATGATATGGGTCCATACAATGGCTATCCTCACTGATTATACGGTCTTAGCTGGTTTGATTATCAGCCAATGAAATGACACCAACTATTCACTGTAGTCTTCTCGGGGGCCAACTGGTACCCATCTGATGGGTGGTATCAGTAGAACTCGCTGATAACAAGCTCCTGCTAACTCGGAATAGGCATGTAACTATGGGTATTAGCAACCTATTGTTATGAACATGGAATTTGATTTACCAGATAATTTTACTTAATCTTGAATCAATAATTGTGTCACCATGTTACTTTTTTTTTTAAATTTCCTGTTGTACTGAATTATCATCTTTTGAGTGATGTCTTGAGAACAAACGGAATAGCACAAAGTTCACAAATGAAAGTATGTACTAAAAGGGTTAGGGAAATTTTAAAAGATTTAAAGAGAGCACAGACATAGTATTCACATCATTAATGTGGATCATGTATGGCCAGTCACACTCCAGTCTATATACTCTATTATCTAAAGTAAAGAATTAGCCTTTCTGGTGCACCTTGAAGAACCATATATATCATAGCTGCTCATGAATGAGCAATGGATTGTCTAATGTGGTTAGGTTTGATGGAGGCCCCTTTGATTGCAACCTAGACGACATTGCTGAGCCATTGGAGATTACTTCTTTTACAGAATCATGATGAAAGGTAAATACAACATTGCAAAGTATGATGGATTGTAAAAGTGCTCCGTTCAGTTGTTCGTGGGATATTAGGCACAAGCAATTTCATGCCAGTTGGGTGTCATGGCGAAATGGAAAGTTTGGGGGCACTTCTTTTTGTTTCTTGGGGCCATTTTAGCATAAAAGATGTTGGGTTGAATGTTGAGAAACAGCTAATATCCTACAGCCTAAAATAACCTTTAGCCAGCTGCATACATTGTTAAAATTCTTTGACTTCATTATAAGGACCTCAATATATGCGCCTACCTTGCTAATGTGTGCTGTTGCCATTGGAACAAGCCTATACATATTAATTTAAGACTTGTAATATTGACACTATACCTTAGCCCTGCTGGCAAGTAGTTTAGATTTCCCTGCTCTGAATTTCCCTATTTTCAACTATCACTAGTAATTGCCATAATTGAGGGTAGTTCACAGCAATTATCACCATGGTCCAAAATACTTTGTATATCACAGGAATTCTGCTTAGTGTATTTTATTGCATCTTGAAGCAGATGCCATTGGGCAAGCTATCATCAGTCTATCATTGACAGAAGAAGTGTAAATTGACCTTGAATTGAACACACACCTTAACACCTTAAGCTCCACATTGTTCCTTAATGGTAAGATAACTAAAGTAACTCAGAAGATAAAAGAGTAACATCAACTAGGATCTAATTGTAAATGAAATTAGAAACAAAGTGGGGAAAGAAAAGGGCAGTTTGCCTCAGATAATTAAAGGGAAAACAAATAGTCAATGCTACAAATGAATAGCTCAGAGAAAACCTACATTATTAGAAGTAACTGTCCAGAAGACGGGCAAGCTACCTCGGGCTTTTGGAAGTCATTTCTGAACATTCTACAACTGGAACACTTTAGGTCCTACAAGAGTCATCCTAAGAGATGCTCTCCTTATGTCCCTAGACCATATGATGGCCATACTGAGGCTATGTCCTCTTCTGACAAAATTGGATACTGACATTAGTTAGGTCTGCACCCTTCCAGGCAAAGATCAGGTGACAGCCTAATGGACACAACTGCCTTTAGCTCGGCACCCCACAATGACCTGTCAGAAGCTTTAAGGTTAAAAACCACTGACACCCTTTGATGTGTTGAGTTGAACAACTAAAACATATGGGTCGGCAGGGGTCTAGCTCATGGCAGCTGCACCTTGCAGTGGAAAGGTTAAAGACTGATGCCCTCCAACCTGTCAGATTCCATGGACCCTTATATATGTCAACAAGCCCTGCTGAAGCCAAAATGGAACTGGCATTTCTTTTGTAGATCTTGCCTTTTTTAGGAGCATTTCTCTGCTGAAAGTGTTGAAACCAATGCACCTTTTCAATTGGGTTACCTATAGCTTTGATAGGCTGAATCCACTGACAACTAAAGGCATCAGGAGGTAGATAGATTAGATGGCATGCTGAGTCACTAGAAGACTGGCCAAATATTTTACTGTAGGCACCAGCCATACTGCAATCAATGAGCAGCTCACACATTCCCTGCACCTAAATCTAGTCTAGACACTCACAGGGCAATACATGCAACAGAATGGGGACTCGCCTATCGCCATCATACAATGAAACCAGTGAAGGCTCATCAATCACTTTCCTGTTTGAACCAATCCATAGGTGTACTGGCAAACAATACACCATAACAGCACACTAATTCCACCAGTTCACGTTTCCCATACAGATAATCTACCAATCTCAGCAGCCAGCACGGCTTTATGCTGAAGAGGATGAAGGAATGGATGATTTCTCTCACAGAAGTAATATGCAGAGTGTAGAAAACCAGTGATGGGCTGATGAAAGCAAATGTTCAGCCCTACAATACCCTGTCCAAGGCCTAGCATTCCCTGGCGCAATAATTCTATTGTGATATCGTCAAGACTTGCCTTTCCAGCCTAACCAGGCCTTTTCAGGTTGTCAAAGCATGTGGGCATATTGGAATCTTGGCCCTGATTCGCAAAGAAGACCAGACTGTAACTGAGCTGCTCTTGTTGTGCTGACCCTATATATTAGGGCAGGGGTAGCAGTATGTATGTCTACTGTGTCACACATGTATGGTATCTATCAAACCTAGAATTGAGTTTCTTTTGAATTGAAAATTATGAGATACTGTAGGAATAGGCAGTCTATGTATGTTTTGATCAGTTCAAAAAGAGAACGAAGATTGTGTATTGAGAATTTACCAGTC
This sequence comes from Acholoe squamosa, assembly GCA_949317995.1. Lineage (NCBI taxonomy): Eukaryota > Metazoa > Annelida > Polychaeta > Phyllodocida > Polynoidae > Acholoe > Acholoe squamosa. The sequence continues at coordinate 17,356,843 of OX439042.1, forward strand.
AGAGAATATTGTTACTGTTCAGGCCTCTCAGTACTATATATAGGGGTAAACTCAGCGCGTAGGAACAGCTACTGAAATCGATTTGACCTACTTACGAACCGGAAGTGACCCTAGTTTTTGAGACTGGAAGTGACCATATATGGCCTTGTGACCTACTTTCTCGAGCTCTGATTGGCTGAGAGATATTTTATGTAAATTTATGCTATGACGTCATCACATGATGTTCATGTGATCACACCAAAAAACGTAAACAAAAACAAAACCGACCACGGGGTCAGTCACAGCAGAAAACAAAAACAAAAACAAACCTAGTCTTGCCCAAGTAGGGAGCGTTTATTATTATTAACAACAGGGGGGTGGGTAGGTAGGTAGGTAGGTAGGTAGGGGCAGGTAGGAGTAGGTAGGGTAGGTAGGTAGGTTTATATACGGACTTAGCGTGTTATACACCCGCGTGTGTCGCCTCCTCGCCACAAAATACTTAAGGGGTGTCCCCCACCCCATAGCCTACCCTACCCTACCCTACCTACCTACCTACCTACTTTAGCCTAGTTTAGCCTAGTTTACCTTTGGTCATTTATTGTACGTTGTGCTGGGAGAATGTTATGATGTAGGTGCTAAACGTTAACACTTTTTTTCTAATCCATTTTGCATACGGCAATGTGTAAACTTTAGTTTGTGCTTGAGAGTCTTAAGAGACACCATTTGACCTAATTTCACGATTTATATGGGCTCCATTGTTTAACTCTTCTTTGACCGGACGCACATTTTTTTGAGTAAAACTTTTTATGGTACCCCCTCACTCCCTCAAAAAGCAGTGATTTATGATTTTCTTGGAGATTGCTCAATGGTATGTCATCTCTGTGCATTCCAAACCACTTGTCTCTACAATCCTTTGGTATGATATGGTGAGCTTCTAAACATGGTAGAGAATTGCAAAAGGTTTGGCCCAATTCTAATGATTATTTATGTAAAAAATCATAAAAAATATGAAACAATTTAACTTTTTTAATGAAAACCTTCATTAGGCAGTTTTCCATGAAGAAAAAGAAGGTACCTACATTTTTAGTGTATTATGATGGATTATTGACAAGAATATTGGTTGCCATAGCAACAGATACCCTGATTAAGGCCTGAAAATAGTGATTTACTATAGCTTTGGTTGCAACGGTAACGAAATAGGCCACGCACCATGTGACCATGCAACTTGGAAATTCTAAAAATATTCAAAAATATCTACCATGTGCTTTTTATTTCATGTCAATTGATAAAGGGAGTCCTAAAATATAGAGATGCATGCTATGTTTTTACCTTTATATCTGCTTTATCAGGACAGATACAGACAATCAGGATTCCATCCATTTTCATCGTATGCTTACCTTGGACACTCGCTTCTTGGCTTCTAGTAGGGATATCAACATGATTCAAATAGTATTTGAAAGACAATGACAGCCCCTATAGGCCGATTTTAAGCCAAAAACAATTTGGTAGAAGAAGAGTTAAGCTGTTCTGTCCACTGGCGACTTGTTCATGTAACCCAGAGGGCTGTCTGTAACCCTGTGCCCCACTTGTTTTGCTGCCAGTAAATCCACATGATGTGTCCTTAGCACCACTGTCCAGCTGCTCACCTAGTGCTGCAGAGTTAGTAGGATCCTTAAACAGTTGGTTCAGAACCATGCCCACTTCCAATAATATCTGGTTTGTCTGACTGCTTCATCTTTGGTCAGAAGGGATTATGCCCTGACCATTTTCAGGCACAGTGGGTCCCTGGCTGGTTGTAACCCGCTAGTATCTTCAGTGAAGTGGGTGTTACCCAGTTGTCCCAGTGCACACTTGAGGAGCATTGACTGTCCTAAAGTTATGTCCAGGGCTGCTACATCAGCAGGCAGGAGTGTAGTCAAAACCTGCTCAGAATCCAGGTCATGCTTTCTCAGTAAATCCATGGACTTTTTCTTAAGACCAAACTTCTTTTCCACAGTCAGTGAAATTGAAGGGGGCTTGTTCCCCTCTTTGGTTACCATCCCCTTGCTGACTCATGGTGAGGTGAGCTCCTCAAAGTTGCTGCTGCTGCTGTTGATGCGCGCTGGACACTGAGTGAGTGAGTGGGCAGTGTGTGTGTACCCCCTGAACCCAGGTTTTACCCCTTTCTCCTCCACCCTGGAGAGGGGAGGGGATACAGTTAGGTTGTGTCACTTATTTAAACTTCATCAACAGGTCTGGGACGAGGCTGAGAAGAAAACCCACACTTGGAACATACCCTGTACTCAAGAGTATCAACATGGATACATCTGCACACAGCATTAGAAGCATACCGAGGGCCATTTCCGATCCTGCCCCACCCCATGATCATTGGAGCATGACCATGCCATGACTCTAGTAAATGCAAGGAAACAGTAGGAGGTGTGAGTTTTGGCTGTCACTAGGGGTGGGAGGGGGTGGGTGGGTGAGGGGGGGGGGGGGCTCCAGCATTCACACACAATAGGTGTAAGGCCTAGTACAGCCCAGGCTCACTGCAGGGAAACCACATTAAAACATGATTGGGGTCAGAAAATCTTGAATTTCTTGACTGGGAGGGTACATATATTAAATGTTTTGGTATTTTCTTGTAGAAAAAGCTTTGAACTTTTACATGGACTTTATTTAGGAAACTTAACACAAAAATCGGAAATGTGATTAAGTGGTGCCTACAGCTACATTTTATACTCAAATGGTGATAAAATGCATGAATTACTTCACATATATACTGGAATTCATCATAATGAGTCTATTCCTGGGTAAATAAATATTCCTTTTTAACCTTTTCGTGCCCAGATCTATTTAATGATTTTCAATAAATTTCAAATATATTGTCATTCCATTCATTGAGACTGTTCTGATCATCTGTATTTATCAATACCCCCTACCTCATATTCAATTTCCTAAGTGGTCCTGACTTAGACTTTCAGTCTTTTAGATGAGCCATGAAGTTTGGTTACCATAGCAACCAAAAGATTCTTTTTGTTATCATTCATTGTCATCTGGTCTCTTCTGCACTGTTTCTCATCAACCTGGAGATGTGACACCTTTACAGAGCTATGATTAATTGATACTACCTGTGGCTAATACCACTGAAGAAACATAATGTCTTGGGTATGGCTTTTTATGGCTGGAATGGAATGGCTGAAATGTGGGTATGATCTATTACAAGTGTGGCAATAGGAGGCATATAATCCAACATTGGTATGATGTTAGATCCTAGCTCCATCCTTGGATGGTTTCCCTCAAATACATCTAATAGATGACAACTAAATTTCACATTTTGACTCACTGTACATAGGGTAATGAAGATATAGCTAAATCGATGGTACCATTGAATTCGTGAGGTTATGGCAGTTCTAGAGAGGGTATAACCTTACAGATTGGACAAGTAGAAGTGTCTAGATGATATATTCTTTCAATATACATATAAATACATGTATTTAAAGCCAAAACCGCGCTTTAAAGCGTGCTTCGGCACCTAGGGGTTAATGTAGTGCTATCAGAAAATCATAAAAGTAATAGAAAATAGTGAAAAATACATTATTTTATAATATTTTAAATCATCCTTAGATATGCCACAGCACCATTATCATGCTGCATTCAGGGCTAGAAATGGCCACAGCCCTACATCTATGACTGAGGCCATAAGAAGTGCGGTCTTCAACCTGATCAACAAGTTGGTGTCCCTTACTCCCTGCGTCCTCCTTTATTTACCCTACACTATTTTACCTACCAACCTACTTTAGCCTAGTTTACCTTTAAATCTTAGTTAGGTCCTTTTCCCAGTCTGTATTGCCCTCACTTATCCTGACCTTCAAGTTGCCACTGTGAGCATTGATGGTGCAAGGTTCACTCACTGCTCAGCTAATCATGACTCTTGCTTCACTACCTCTGAGCCTATCCACTTCTTACAAAAGAGAAACAGAGGTTTTTTATTTCAGACATAAGGGGTGGTGTAGAACAAGGTAAGCTGTTTCAAATGTGGAGGTATTGTCCTGAACATCATCCTTCAGACGCATTTATTCCTCCCAATTTAAATTTTAGAGAGTGTTTCCTTCAAATCAACACTGCACCTTTGATAAAGAACGGTAAACACTCCTATTGTCCTTCCATAAAAAACTGATCACATAAAAGTAAAAATTGCCAGATAGCAGGGCTTAAGCTTACTCATAATGTTGTAATGCACATTATGAGACGTCACACCATACCCTGCGCATCCTCAATCTCTTTCACACGCGAAAGGCAGAAAACTTTGTTTCTAAAAATAAAGTCCACAGGGTGGAAATTTAGTTTTTATTGATCCCACTTTGGTAGATGCATTGATAGAAACAACGCTTATATTTTCCATGTCACTGTAAAGTACTTTTCTGCAGGTAAAATTTACATTTTTTTCGCTTACCATTTTTTGAAAAAAGAAAATGTCCTTGTCACTGAACATCATTTTACATGGCACACAATTGAAAAAAATGTTCCCATCAGCATTTTGAAAACTAGTAGTCCTCCAGGATCAAAAGACAAGTGTGGATTTCATCCTTACCTCTAGTCCCTCTCATCATAACATTCTCCCACCACAACCCCCCACAACAACAACCACTGGACACTGGTCCCATAACCCTCTTTTTTCCCCTCCTCTCAACCAACCACACGTCTGACCAGGTGTAAATGTGTTGGCTTTCACTCTCTCATGATAACACTCTCTTTACCACACTGTCTATTTTTCGCACGCAAAAGGTGAATTTTGTTATTTTTTTCATTGTGCATGCTACACTATAGTTTCTATGCATTAAGATGATACACTATAATGCTTTCATGATTGTAACTCGTGAGCACCAGTTGCTAAACTGGTACATATACAATGCTACAATACATCATAACATTCTCCCACCACAACATGAAACAAGAAAAATGTGGCAAGGACCACGGATAGGAGTTGCCACTCCATCGCTAGCCACTGCAGGTGACGTCTCTGAGGCAGCACAAAATCACCAATGATGTCATAGGTGACAGGGAGAAAACTGAAAACATTATGGAGTTGCTCCGGTTGCTACGCTCCCGGCAGCTGACACGGCTTGCAAGTTTTTAGGCATTTCTGCTGAAATAAGGAAAATCGTGTGTGTAAAAAGTGGAAATTTGCCCAACGATGTCTGCATTTGACATGTGCACACCCTATGTAAACCTACCTATCTACCCTACCTACTCCTATCTGCCCCTACCTACCTAACTACCTACCTCCCCCCTGTTGTTAATAATAAATGCTCCCTACCATTTGCTTATACTACAGACTTGGGCAAGTCTAGGTTTTTTTTTTTCGTTTTCTGCTGTGACTGACCATGTGGTCGGGTTTTTTTTTTCACGTTTTTTGTTGTGATCATCACATGATGATGTCATAGCATAAATTTGCATAAATTATCTCTCAGCCAATCAGAGCCCAAGAAAGTAGGTCACATGCCCATATATATGGTCACTTCTGGTCTCAAAACTAGGTCACTTCCAGTTCGTAAGTAGGTCAAATCAATTTCAGTAGCTGTTCCCATGTGCTGAGTTTACCCCTATATACTACTCCTCTCAAAATAAATTCTTGGTTTCCAGGACTATGCACACCATTTATAACGTTCTTTTCCTGGGAAAGATCATTGAATATTTGTGATGAAAAATGTGATAAAAAATGACTTGCTTGGTATAAAAATAGACGTTAGTGTGACATAATGCAATGGATTACAGACGTGGAGCATTTTATAATCAATAAACCCTTAAGTTCCATAATCAGAATCTTAAGTAGTGAACTATAGCCTACCCTGATTAACATCTATGTTGTCTGGAAAAAATGTTTAATTGTTCCAATACAGACCAAGGTCTATAAAATGTTTTCCTGTAAAGCTGGGTCCTTGGGAATAACATCTCACTGGAAATGATCACCATGACCCTTCATCCCCCTTTGTCCTAATTGTAGCTATATTTATAAATGAATGTGTCTATCAAAGGGTTCTTTGGTGATACCTTTAAAGCTGACTTTATAAATGGAACCATTTTCAGCCCATTAGGTTGCATATATGATAACAGACAGGTTTCAAACATAAAGGCCATCAACTAATTCATACTAACCCGACACTGTCAGTGCCCCTATACTCGAACCACAGGACACTATAGAGCAATGGCAATATAACAAGCTGCTGAAGATGACATTTTATTGTCCAGTCAAAGCAGTCTGAACTCATCAAATAATTACATCCATCTTCTCCCCATGCAGCTACTCGTGAACTCCATTTCTGAGCTACTCACAACCATAATAGGGCTCCTCCAAACTAATACGTTGAAAGTCTCTGTGGGGTTAGAATTTGATATACCTCAAGAAACAATACACCACATGACCTTTCCTACGATCTAGATTTGTAATGCTTAGTTCTAAATTCCAATAGTTAGATAAAGAATTTAATCTGCACTATCACTGATAAAACCTCCTCCAATTTCAATGGTTTTCCATTCCATTTAGTGCTATTGGGTTCCTGTCTGGGCATTCAGTTAAAATTCTAACAAGCTATTTAGGTTAGTCCATGAAAACTAACTTCCACTGACATGCGTGTGATAGCAGGGCACCCGGCTTGCTTTACAAACATTCACGACCCAGCATGAAGCTTAATGGGATTTGTGCCCAAGATGGTTTACTCCTGGTATCACTCTTCCCTCTGTACCACCTCACTTAAATCGCAGTATCTTCCTGAAAGAAGGCCCAAATTGTTTATTCAGACATTCCTTATGTATATTGCTCGATCTCAATAAAATTGCAATTATCAAGTTAATGTAAATTGTGTTTTAAAACAAAGGAAATTATGTAAGTCTGAAAATAGATAGTGAAGGATTACTGGAAGGGGCTGCACTATCTTACCAATAACTGCAACACCAACCCCCCTGTGGAAATACTCAATAGGCCTAGAAGTGCATAATAGTCTGTTCATGTCGTTATCATCAATTTACAATTGAATGTTTCGCAAGGCTTTATGAGCTCCCATGGGAAAGTTGACTTCATCCATAATCAAAAACAATAGACACGAACACAATATAGTTGCCACTGTGAATGGTCGGTCATTTGTGTTCCAATCTAGGATGTTATTTGAAGGAAAACTAGGGCAATTGAAAACACTTTCAAGCCAAGTTTTTTTTAGATTTTTTATTTATCCTGGTATTAGAAAGGCTTAATAGCCTGGAAAATAAACATCAGCCTTTCCGAATGTAATAAATCAAATTGAACGATTACTTGAAAGATAAATGTATGACAGTTAATTCATCAGAATTAACTTATATCAATCGCTAACCTTAATCTAATGAAAGAAAGTCCGTCTCGAGGAATATAAATCAATAGGAACTTAGTTAATGGTACAAGCAAAAGATTTCACCAATTTGGAAATTACCAGTGGGGGGGGGGGCAGGACACAGCTTTATAAAGTACCCAATGGATTAATCCAGTAGGTCATTTAAATAATTCTTAAATTTTACTTTAAAGGAGGGGAATGTGTCAATAGCTTTGTATTCCCTATCCCCTGTTTTTTTTTATTTGTGACAAAACAGGGCTGGTTCATACTTGTTTGGTGCTAATATCAATGTTGATTAATTTTTATGGGGGGCTGGTAAGTGAGTGGGGGCAGCTGAAGCAGCTGTGTCAATCGATTTTAGATGCACTAGGGTCGAGACTTATGTATCAATGCTGTGTTGTTTGATACACTATAAATAAAAAGACATTGAAGCATTTGCATTGTTCATAAATAATCATACTTGTGAGCAATTGTTCAGATATATTGTGGCTTGGAGGCAAAATAGCTGCTCATCCCCTAACTTGGTATCCCGCTCTATAAAAAATGCAATTCACTGGTTGGCTATTATGAGTATGAATCTGACCATTCCTTGAGTGTAACTAGTTCTCAATGATACAGGAAATTAAATTGTGATATGAGATAATACTGAGATATAGTAGAGTATAACCCTTTTTGACATCCAGAAAATACTGAATGCCATTTGTCTATTCTGTATTTGCAGGTGAGTAATTAGTGTGCAGTGACAGCCCTTCTAGGCGCTAAGGTTGGTTACGTAAGGCATGTATTCATGAACATGTAATGCAGGAGTAGCCTCAAGAGGCTAACAAGTGCTCCACAACAATAACCTTTTTGTTCTAATTTTACATGGGACATCACATCCCTTCCTGAGTAGGAGAGTGAACATTACACAGTTTGTCCTATCAGAGGCATCTATTCTAAGGGATAACTGACATCTCCTCTCTCCATTCCATACGTTTTCTATACCCTGTTTTGTCCCACACATCCTTTTTGTCTTCCTTATGTGCCTCCCCTTTATGCTCCGCCTTTCTGTGATGTTCTACACTTTCCCCTTTCTATCCTTGGCCAGTATTATTGTATCACATTCACCTTTAAACCGAGTACTGATTACACATTCTGTATACCAACCACCACTGTTACTATTCCCTCCATCAGTGCCCCTCCCCAAATCCTAAGACCAAGGACATGGTGGTTCTGTGAGCAGCTAAGTGTTCTGTGAGCCACTCCTTTGCTGGGCAGCAGCTTGCATGTTGTGGGTGGCGAGGTGGAGAATTAATAAGAGACAAGGACATTTTGACCACAGGTCAAGGCGCCGTGTGGCCACCCTCAGTCAGACCCTATTAGAATAGATAGTCATGCTGATGTACCATATATCTATTTCCTCACCTCCAGGGGTGGATACAGACCCTGAAAAATTGATTGATGCAGAGCAAACAAGCAGACTACTCTTAGGCATTGTGTGATCACCGGGAAGGTCCTAAGTGATCAGCTATTGTTCATAAGCATATTAAAGCACCATTGTAGGGACATGACCACATGCAACCCTTTCCAGGACTTGGATTGTGGATCCATATTTCCATCGATTCTGGCAGCTATAGCCAAAAGCCCTATGTAGTCAAATGGACATGTGTCTCATTCTGCAGTATGATGGTTAGTAATGAGAACTAATGGCAGAGATTGGCAACTGTTGTAAACCACTCCACCTCCTTATATTATAGACATGAGTGCGGCCATCTATCTATGATAGAGGGGCTTCCTTGTGAACCGACAGGAGTGCATGGTAATCAGGGGCTACATTGCCCACAGCAACGACCATAGTTATATCCATCCTCACCTACTCTGTTCGCTATATCGATTTCTCAAGTAAATGAAAACTTAAAAACATCAACTTCCATGATAAAACGAACCCACTACTCATTCTCAGGTAAATGAAAACCTAAAAACATTAACTTCCATGATAGAAGTGAAACCAATACTCTGCATGAAATATCACCTCAAAGTGATTGGATTTTTTTTAATGATTAATTTCAGTAAAATAGTAGAATGTATTAAATAGGACAATGTTAGATATCCATATCAAATACACCTATACATTCTATTATCTCATTGGTAAGTCAATTAGATGACTTAAACAAATAGAATAGGACCCACTGAGAGAATTCCAATGTATATTTAGTTTTCAGGTAAGTGATGCATATAGTCACCTTACCCAAAGGTCAATTCAGTACATTGGTTTGTTCGCCCACAAAGGGCTATATATGGATGAAATCAACATCTGTAACTCACACTATGAATACAAACTGTAGGCACATTATAGCCTTACTCCTATATTGAGTAGCCCTCTAGAGAGAAGGCAGCGCAGCCCAATGCATAAACCAATAGAAAATTTCCTCAATTGACACTGTTTGCACAGTGGGCAAATAACTGGCTATATCCAAGCAAAATTTGTTATTCTAGGTTGTATTAGCTCAGCTGTTTTGTTATACATATAGTATGAATGCCCTGTAATATCTTTGTTCTTATCTGTTTTACTAAAGATCCTCTTACTGATCATCTTGATACATTACAACTCTCTTAGAGTTTCCCAAGCATGTACTTTTGATAAAGACAGGATGTGACCAACTTAAAAAGAAATTTCGAGCAGGTATCTTTGATAAAGGCATGGTGTTCTGAATGCAATAGAGAGGCTAGAGTGCATTTTGAAAGGTCTAAGGTAAGAAAAACAAAAAGGAAAGAAACATAGTAAATCTTCCTTGCAGTTCTGCCTTAAAGTTCCTATGCATAGATTAGTTGGAACTGGACAGGTGAATAGGACATCCATCTGGATTTCCACATGCTGTTATAGGTATTTGGGTGATGACAAGTGATGACATTGGAATGAATAGAAACTCAGCATTTTTGTTGCTTAACTCCCAGAAGCCATATGAAATCAAGGAATGAAAATAAGGAAAAGAGGTAGGAGTGACCTCTAACAAAATCCCATCAATATCACTCACACTTAAAGACCACAGATAAGACTTAGTTGAGCCAGGCCAGGTTCTAAATCACTGTCTTATTTGCTATGCCCTGTGTAGTGGCAGCAGAAGGTGCTAATAGAGACCTTTACACACCCATTTTTCAACTCTATCAACATATCCTTTCCCAAAGCGTACATCCCCTGCCTGATTAAAACAGCCTAGTATCAGTTTCAGAGGCTTTGACAAGGTGAAAGGCAGAGATTAAGTGAAGGCTGTCAGTGACCCTTTTTTCTAAATTGTTTTAACCCTTGATCTGAGAACCACTAACTAAAAAATGAAAGTGTAAAAACTTGATATAACCCTTCATTCACTTTAGCATGGTTAGATAGGAAAATGATCTGCTTACTAGTTACTCATTTTCTATTTGATGAAGTCCTTCCCTTCAAGTTGCCACAAAATATAGTTTCTGTGACAGAAGGTATTCTATTAACTCAACACTGTCTTTGTATCAAATCGATATCCCAAATAGACACCTGAGCTAAAAGAAGAGGAACACTATGCAGCCTTTTCTATGGCCATATACTTAGGTAAACGCCTTAGGTCACCATTAGAATAGGGTACTGACACAGGTCCTCAGACAGATGGGTTGTCAGTACCTTCTTTTTAGCAGCGTCTCATAATCCTGCAAGTTGAACTTCAAGTTAGATACTACCATAAAGATTTTGAGTCATATTGTGGAAAAGGGCAGTTGCCGAAAGGGCCTTATTGGTATGCACCTCAAGCAGTATGGACACCTGTATAGTCAGGCATTTACTTGAATATAATAATGTAAAAAAAGGCAGACTCTCTCAGTGAGAGATCAACTGTCATGAATTATTGATCATCCCTATTATATAAAACTGTTAAATCTGTGTTTTGCAAGTAGCATGGTTGTCCTAATCTTGATGTTTTCACAGAAATTCAGTATTATCCAGGCTTTATTTTAAATGAAAGCTTACAGTAGAATAAATGTCTATTCCTTGATGAGGCATACCCAGAATAATCTATCAACATAGAAAGGTTTGAAAGACCAAAAGAATCAGCCTCATTCGAGAACAACAAAGTGCCGCTCTTCATACCAGTAGGTGTTGGTGACTGCCATGAAGAAATATCTTGGGTCTTTCTTAAACTTTAGTCGACCGCCGCTACCCCCTCTCTATCTCTTTTTCTTTCTCGTCATACTACAAAGCTAGAAGCAGGCTGACTAAAGGTACATAAAGGACTACTTAGTTAGATTTGCTTTTGTCAGAGCAGCCTTTATATGACCTTAATTCATGATGAACTGCATCAGCTTGTCCTGGAAGCTGGATCAAAGATCATTGTTAAGTAGGATTTGTCTTGATCCGCAATATGGAAATTAAAAAAAAAAAAACTAATGTGAAAGAGGGAAGCCCTCTGGGTAGTGAAAGGAGGGCATCGAAGCAATATACTTACTAGACTGTGTCAACTGGAAGCCCTGAGAGTCATTCTACATGTTTTCTACATTTGTGAAGTCCCAAATGACTACACTATACAGTTAGTACAATGGTTATTATTCAATAGGTAATTCAATGGAATGCAGAGACCTGTTCATTATAGAGAAGTGTCCCAGGGGGCTGGGGGGAATCAAAAGGTTTGAATTGGAATTCGGAGGTCAGTAGCATGGTTGCTATTTCAGGCCTTTCAGTAATTGCTTAACTTCATCGTAATGATAAATGATGCTCCAAATATAGGCAAAGCCACAGGGGAACTAAAGAAGGACTAAAAATATATGTGTCCCATTTTGAAGTATGACAGTTAGTAATGACAAGTTATGGCAGAGAGTGGCACAGTTCCTGTTGTAAACCACTCCCTTGCTCCCTCATCAGACACATGGTAATTTACAGCAAAATCTTAATAAGACCCACAAGGAGGTTCATAGTTATTCATCATTAGATAAGAGATTCCAAACAGAGAACTATGCTAACAGTACCCATTAACATTAATGCAATACCTCATTATGGGTAATTACCATGATCAGCAATTGAAATTGTACCATGCGATTAGACCATATTTTCTACATACTGTAGTAGGAAATTCCATAAATCGGGTATTCCAGTCTGGCGAATTTTTCACTAATCCAACAGATTCTTTTCTATACTTTTGCAATATTAGAAATAAATGGATTAACACAAATTCACCAGGCCTGCTTAATATAGCCATTAGCAAAGGTTTCGTTTTAGGCTTATGGATGTACCTATACATGTATAGTACACTCAAAAACTAATGCCACTAAGCATACAGAAATGGTATTTCCACCTTCATTTTCACTCATTATAAACTAATATTCTTAAAGATGATCATAAAATGAAGATATTAACTCACATAATTAATGGAATACCTAAAAAGATCTGTGTAACATTGCACCTGGTTGGTACAGAAAATAACTATGTGATTGTACCTTGTTGAATCATAACTGCAGTGAAGTACATCGATTCCAAATATCGGGGAAGGGTATGTCTAATGCAAATCAGGATACATAAAATGAATACACATTATGACATCAGTGTTCAATCATTTTTATATGCCAGTCATGCTTTTAGAGGCAAGCATTGAATGCCAGCCCATGATGTGGAGCTATGTAAAGTACCTATGTACAGAATCACCATCGAAGATAAAAAAAAATATATTTTTTTCTATGTTTTACTTAGATCTGGTAATCCTAGAATAGAAAGAGGGGGAGTTGTGGATTCCACATCTGAATAATGTACTCTCTATAATTACATCAATGTGGTAATAATGGACATGCAATTACAGTGAATTATCTATCTAGACAATATTGGTACATCATGCTGTGAAATGCGCCTGATGCTCCAATCCTCCAAGGGGTCCTTAAAGGGTAAGGAAGTATTTGATTGTACTATCATAAAACAGAATAAAACCTGCAAGATCTGTAATTAAAACCCTCTTTATGAAATATTCATGCACATAGTAGACCATATTCAAATCTAGCCGTGATAAACAATCTATATATCAAAGTATGTGTTAAATGGGCCAGGGGAACGTTGTAAAAGAGTTCAAGAAAGCACAGACAAAGTATTCACATGCCTACCTTGTTTTTGTGTGCTGTTGCCATGGGAACAATCCTAGAAATACTAATTCAACACTTGTAATTTTAACACTATACCTTAGCCCTGGTGGCAAGTAGTTCTGTGAATTTCCTTTATTCAACTTTAACCAGCAATTGGCATAATTGGATGCAGTTTGCAGCAATTATAACCTTGGTGCAAAATGAATTGTATATCTCACAAATACTGCTTCGCAGGTATGGAATTTTATCACATTTTGATGCAGATAGCATTGGTCAAGTTATCATAAGTCTATCATGGACAAAAGAATTGTAAATTGACAGTGAATTTAACACACACCTGGATCTATTTATGAAGGGGCACACCAAGCCCCATGTTGTTCCTTAACTGTAAGATTACTAAAATACCTCAGAAGATTAAGTAGTAACATCAACTAGAATCTAACTGAAAAATGAAATGGGAAACAAAGTGGGGAAATAAAAGGTGAATTTGCCTCAGAAAATTAAAGGTAGAAAGAATATTGAATGTCAGAAATTAGTAGATAAGACGAAACCTACATTATTTGCAACTGTCCAGAAGGACAAACTCACTCAGGCTTCTGGAAGTAATTTCTGAACATTCCATGACTGTAACACTTTAGATCATAGAAGAGTCATCCAATATGACCAAAAGTCTCCTACACCCCCCCAAAACTATCCCTAACTATACAATAATAAAACCTTAATCTCAGCCTACTTGCAGACTTACTGGACATTTCAACAGGGAAGGTTTATGCCCAATATAACATCCCGGCACCCCTGAACAAACCATATTCCAATGCATATAATAAGTTATGAAAAAATGCCCTCCTTAGCTCCTAGGTCATGTGATGGACATCCTAAGGCTATTTTCTCTATCAGCAAAATCAGATACTGACATTAGCTAGGAATGCACCCATCCAGGCAAGATCAGGTGATGGCCTAATGGATGCAACCGCCTTTAGCCTGGCACTGTGCAATGACCTGTCAGAAGCCTTATGGTAAAGAATCACTGATGGCCTTTGATGTAGTGAGTTGAACAGCTGAAAGGTATGGGTCGGGAGCGGTCTAGCTCAGGGCAGCTGTACATTGCATGGACAGGTTAGAGACCAATGCCCTCCAAGCTGTCAGATCCCATGGACCCTTATTTATGTCACCAAGACCTGCTTAAGCCAAAATGGAACTGCCATTCCTTTTGTAGACCTTGCCTTTTATGTGAATCTACCATTGGTCCTTTGGAGGTTGGTAAGCGGTGAGATAATGTGTTAGCAGCAGTGTCCTGCTGTATTTGTAGAAAACCAACGCACCTTTTCCATTTGGCTACCTACAGCTTTGATAGCCTTAGATTGCAAGCTGAGTCGCAAGAAGGCCGGGCAAAAATTTTGTCGTAGCCAATAACCATCCTGCAAGGTGTCCATAGGTGTATGGGCAAACAATACACCATAACAGCACACTATTTTCACCAGTGAACATAATTCCCGTACAGATAAGTTACCAATTACCTCAGCAGCCACCACTGCTTTACAAATAACTGAAAGCAAAAGCCCGTACAATAACCTGTCCAATGCCAAGCATTTCCTGATACAGTAATGGCAATAATAGCAAAGGAGACAAGACTGTAACTGAGCTGCTCTTGGCATAACTCAGCCACATTCTTTTGAAATAGGGTAAGAATAGACAGTTTACTTATACTTTGGTTAGTTTAAAGATGGAAATTACCACTTAACAGTTTTGAGAATATAGAGATGGAATGTTGAATAAGGTACCTTTTTAGGCATCTCAAAATGAGTTCTTTGTGTCTATGACTTTGCACATCAAAGGGATCAATCCTGGGTAACATAATTCTTTGTTTCCAATGAAAAACCGTGGACCATAGATGTCATGCATTTTAAAAGTGAACAAGTTCTATAATCAGAATTTTTGGTCTTTAAGACTTAAGGAGTGGACTATAGCCTACCCTGATTAACATCTATGTTTTCTAGAAACAGTTTTCATTGTTCCATTGTATGTATGTATTCCCATAGCTCTAGCTCCTTGCACATGAGATCTCACTGGAAATGAATCTAAAGGGATTCCCCCACCGCCCATACATGTATTAGACATTTTGGAGATACTTTATAGTTGACTACATGTATACAGGAAATGTTTTTAGCCCATAAGTTTGCATATGATATCAGTGTAACAGCCAGGTTTCCAGCATAAAAGCTATCAACTAATTCATACTGACCCAACAGTGGTCAGTGCCCCTACACTTGGCCCACAGGACACTTAGAGGCAATGGCAATATGACCAAGTGCTGAAGATAATTGGTCAGTCAATGCAGTCTGTTCACACCAAGTAATTACCCGAGCATGCATCTCCTCCCAAGGGAATCTCACTACATTCTTGACAACTTAGCTGCTCACAACCATAACAGAACTCCCCTAAACTACTACATTGAAGGTTTCTGAGAGAATATGATATTTGAGAATTCTAGATTTAGATTCATAATGCTTAGAAATTCCAGTTGTTAGATTAAGAGCTCAATCTGCACTATCAGTGATTGTACCATGTACACTTTAATAAGTCCATAAATTGTAACATATGATTGTATACATAATGTAAAGGACCATTGTAACCGACCGTCACAGGCTGCTGAGCACCAGTTATGCGCATGCACGGCAAGGTATGGGGAACTGACATATTCCCCTCCCAACATGCACAGTTACAGCGGCGCAGTTGCTTAAACAACCGAGATATGGGCGACTGAACATGCCAAACCGACCGGTACAAAGGGGGCGCCGGTCGGCTTATTTGGGTGCTCTATACACCCCCATGGACATGAAAGACTCAGCACTAATGGACAAAGGCAGTGGCAGTTGCCACTGGCTCCAGCTAGTCTGGGAGAGCAAGCCATGGGTTGGCTACTTATACCCAGACTTCAGCCTCCAGAAGGGAGTATCCAGAGAACCACCTCAGTGATATCTGTAGTCCAGCTCTCCTGCAAGCCTGCTATGCATCTGCCACAAGACCACTCTGCTGGGTTAGACTATGCCAGACAGGCATAGGACTACACCCCACTTGTGGCCAGAGGCTATCTTCTTCCATCTATCTACCAGAGGGTAAAGTTACATATTTATATTATCCCTCTAGCAGCAGGCCAGGAGCTAGGTTGTGGGAACCCATCTAGAACCTATATTAGACAATGTATTATTACTATTACACATAGGAGTGGAACACTTACTTATACCCATATTACATTTACTGTGTGTGTGAATTACCTGTGTATTAACATTTGTATTACTGATACATAAATACTGCCTAAACCTTCAATAAACCAGTGATAACTGAAATACATAATAAGAGCTTGATTTTCTTACTCACTATATTTCTCATATGACAACTTGATCATATGCATAACTCTGGGATGACAATAGAACCTACCCATTGCAATGGTTTTCCATTCCACTTAATGCTATTAGAGCTAGTTAGATTAGTCCATGAAAACCAAGTACCAATTTTCTGGGTGTGATAGCAGGGTACCTGGCTTGTTTTACAGACACTCACGACCCAGCATCAAGTTTAATGAGATTAGAGTAGCACAAGAAGGTTTGGTCATGCATCTGCTCCTGGGATTACTCCTTCTTCTGTGCCACTTCACTTAAATCACTCCATCGTCCTGGAAGAAGGCCGGAATTATTTCATTCAGGCAATTCCCATGTATGTTGCTCAATCTTAGTTTAATTGCAATTCTCAAGTTAATGTAAACCATTAAGTTTTACACATCAAAGGAAATTAGAGTTAGAAAATGGATAGTGAAGGGTTAATGGGAGAGGGCTGCACTATCCTACCAATAACTGTAGCACCAACCCCCCTGTGGATATACTCAAAAGACCTAAAAGCACATATTGAGTCTGTTTATGCTGTTATCTTCATAAGGCAAAGGAAAGCTTCGGTCCCGCCATTAAAGACTTGATCTCTAAAGTTAACCACAGACTGTTCAGACTTAGTAAACCAAGGCATTTATTGACTGAGAACACTAGTGTTTTGATTTATAAGTCTATGGTGATGAGCTTCTGTGATTATGCCAGCTTTATAAATGATGGTGCTAGTGATGGACTTCTGGAAAAACTGGATCGTCTGCAACTGTGTGGTCTGAAAACCTGCTATAGGGGTAGGAATATGGATGAGGTTGAGATGCACGAGAGAGCATAAATTCCCACGCGGGCTGTTAGGAGGGATCAGCTAATACTGTTGTATATATATATATATATATATATATATATATATATATATATATATATATATATAGTTCTCTCGAGTGTCTGAAAATATTGAGCATGAAGTACGCCGTGATGGACTGAGATCTAATGAAAAGTTAAAGTATATTGTGCATCGAGCTAGGAATGCTGGGTATCAAAATTCACCAATGTGTAGGGGCATTGCATTATGGGACAATCTAGACGCATAGTATCAAACAAGTGAGAGTAAAAAAATACAAGGCCTTAAGAAACCTTAAAGAAAAAAAAAAGTATGAGCCTCATAGCGGGAGTGGTTTTAACGACCAAACCTAGCTATGGGCACACCCACAGAATGTTTACCAGTCTCGTTGGGGAGCAGTTCTAAAGACTGAAACCCCTGGACTTGGTAAATTTTGTGTGTCTTAAAATGGCCCTGTTTCGGAGCGGGAGTCATGACTGCACTGAGCTGGGTTTCATTTATTGTGAAGGTATGTTTGACAATAATATTGATACTTACTTGTATATTACCTGTGTATATCACAATTATTGAATAGTGGTGTCAAATTATTGATATTTGCAGTATTCTAAGTCTATTGTGACGTCATGAGATTCTACCCTTAAATATTTAAATATCTAAATATTTGCCTGTGTGCATTATACAATGGCTGCTGAGTTATCTTATTGTCATTCTTCTTGCCCATACCCGATGTAATGTAATTAAGTTTTTCTGACCTGGCTTAAGAGCCTGCCATTTCTAGTAGATTTGGAGCTTTGTTCTGATACAATTTCTGAAATGTCATACCGTTTATTTTCATTTTGTATATTATTTGTCTTTTCACACATTCCAGTTTAAGTCTATCTTTTCATGTCATAAGAAGTATTTAGTTCATATCTCGAAAGATAATGTATAAAGCATAATATGAATGGTTTCTATGAAATCCTGAGGTCTCAAAGATATTTTCCACTTGCATTAATGAGGTTTAATATGTTATTTTTCATGAAATATGCATGTCAAGCGGTAGTCAGGTGGTCAAAAATGCCTGTCCTCAGAGCATACTTCATTTTTGAAGCATCATTGTAAAATTATTTTTGATAGTAATATCCTACATATGTGGACAGGTGAAATGCTTGTCATCTAATTTTTTCAATACATTTGAAATTGTCAGCCTATTGTTGATGGAAACTTTTATATGAATTTATTACTAATGTCCTCAGATTTCAGTTCATTTCCAAACAATTAATTATAAGATGCCTTAAAATGTATCTAAATACCAACAAGTATGTGTGTTTAGATGAAATGAATATACATAAATGATCCTACCTAATGGTCTAGGACATTTAAGCAAGGCATATATTGTAAGTAATTCCTGACTCTACAAAGTAGTGAACAAAAATTGGATTTTTTAAGGGATTCATTTCCGAACAGTTAGTTAAAGGTATATATACAATTAACCAGTAAAATTAAATGATTGTCAACAACTTTACTTCAGTTATATTGACATAAAAAAAATATTAGAAATTTAGGTGAGGCATTTAAAGAACTATATTTCTGCTTTATCATAAAACTTTCATTTCCGAACGTTCATTTCCGAACATTTAATTACAGCTGATAAATAATCTTACATTTTCACATGTAAATGCTTCTAAAATGATTAATATATAACATACAATGATAGTAGTGGTACCAAATTAAAGCTGACAAATAGATGGACCTGGGGGTGATATATATTCCCCTCCTTTTGGGTGTGTGAAGTCAAGTACCTTATTTACTCATGTATGACAAGTTCCGGCATGCTATGCCTTCAAAAACGACCACAAAAAGATAGACTTAACATGGAATATGCTGTTGTATATTATTTGCATTGTATACCTCGCTCCACCTGTGTAAATTCATCATCCCATTTTCTCTGTGTCAACAATAACTTTGTACTCGGAACATTGAGTGTATCACATTTATTGTCAGATTTTACCACTTATTGCTTAATTCGTGACTTGACAATAAAGCTTTTTCAAACTCTAAAAAATGACCAATTTATGATTGAATGTTTCACAATGCTTTATGAGCTCCCCTGAGAAACCTGACTGAATTATGCATTATCTTTTTCATGAATTGGTATATATATATATATATATTAGAATACACCTGGCTAATTTTCCCTTTTCACTCTCTATCGACCTCATGTTAGCTCCTTTTAACTCATTTATGAATGCTTGATCCCCTGTTTCTGACGAAACTGGGCTTGTTCTTACTTGTTGGGTGCTAAGATCAATTTTGATTGATTTTTGAGGGGCCCTGTTTGATGAGACCAAGGCAGCTGAAGCAGCTGTGTCAATCGATTTTAGATACACTAAGGTTCAGGCCAACTATCGATTCTCTATTCCTTTATGTGCTGTGATTAAAAACACATTGAAACATTTGCATTCTGACCTGTGAACAGTTGTTAAGATATAACTTATTTGTGATTTGGAGGCAATGTAACTGCTTGTCCTCTAACTTTCTATGAACACTACAGTTCAATGGTTGCCCTTTACAATAAGTTTGAACCTACCTTTTCCCTGATTGTAACTACACTGCAAAAAAGGTGTTTAGATCCATAACATAATTTGAAGAACTTTGCTTAGGTATTCGATTTGTCTATGTATGGATAATATGATATTGTATTTGGGAATTTGCACATGAATGTATTTAGGTTGAGGACCCTTTATCATTCATGCCCACTTTTTGAAGAGGATCAATGCACCTCTGTCTACAGGGACAGCTATATTGTCCAAGTATTTCATCTATATGTATTGGACCCATATCACCATCAGTGCCAGGGCCCCATTGTCAAATACAACAGACACACAGAAAGGATTTTGCCTTATATATTTTCTTAATTCACAAAATGGGTGTCCAAGCACTACTTGCTTACCCCTGATGCACTAATGGCAATGCCATAGGGTTTAATTGCATAACCTATTATTGTTGACATACTTTATAATTATGCTATATCATGTGAATACTGCAACATATTGTAACCAAGCAGTAACAGGTGACTGCATGCAGAAGGTCAATTATAGAATACAACTGCCACCTGGTGTATATTTTATGTCTAAACCCCTAGAAATTTTAGTGTTTAAAAGCTAAACGTTTAGTTTTCACTCCGTTTACAGTGTAAACATGTAAGCATTTTTAATGTAACTGTTTAGGTGTTTAGAATTTAAATGTTTAAATCCTAAACACATGGTTAACTAAACACATATTGAACCAAAGTGTTTAGATTTTAAATATGTTTAGACCTAACCATGTTTAAAGTCTAAACACCATTTTTGCAGTGTAGTTCTGAATAATGGATGAACTTAATTGTGAAGTGAGATGAGACTGAGATACTATATCGAAGAGTTTCCTCTCTGTAATATTAAGAAAATACCAATAACTAGTGTATATTCTATATTTGCAGGTGAGCAATGTGTCTGCAGTGAAGTCTTTCTTGGTGGTAAGGTATGAACATATCACCTCTCTGTGGATTGCGTTTCACTAGAGCTTTGTCTCCAGCAATCAATGACAATGCTCTTCAGGTCGTTTTGAAACGCCAAGCAGGGCCCCTAATGGTCTTAGGGCCGATGGGAATTTTTAGAAATTCATGAGTCATGTCACAAAATAGGCAATGAACCCTAATGTTACCACAGTAGGGATAGTCACTTTTGTTTCAATACCATCATAATTACTGTATGAGCAGGATTCATCCAGAATTACTCATTGTTTAAGGTGTAATTGCCACCTTAAGATGCTCGGAATTACATCTTAATCAGTGCTCATAGACTTTCTTTCCTGAGTGAATCCATAGCTCTCCAACTTAATTACAAGAAAATAGGTACTTTCTTGCAAAGCCACATGTTCTAGGTATAGAAAAACTGGCCTCGATGCGCTATCTTGGTAATGTAAGCTGAAGACTCAATGATCATGCCCCTCAAGTAGTCAATCCTTACCACAACAGGGATAGACATCACCGGCTCAATACCAAACCTACTTTTTATTTATCTCTTAAGTCAACTACCTGTCCATTACATCTGTTATAGTAATGTACAAACAGCTTCCCTCAAAACGACCACAGAAGGTGGCACAAAAATTAATCTCTATGAGGCACATTTTGACCACAAAAGAACCTACTC
The DNA here is from genome assembly GCA_949317995.1 of Acholoe squamosa. Classification (NCBI taxonomy): domain Eukaryota; kingdom Metazoa; phylum Annelida; class Polychaeta; order Phyllodocida; family Polynoidae; genus Acholoe; species Acholoe squamosa. The sequence continues at coordinate 17,378,615 of OX439042.1, forward strand.
ATATTGACTATGTGGTCACTTTGTGCTCTGTGACTGAAGCATAATATTACATACCCTCATCATGTGCTTAGTCTTTATCTGCCGCCTTCCTCTGTGCCCAGCCCTTCTGTGGCGTACCACATTTCCCTTTTCTATCCTTGGCCAATACTACTGTATCACATTCACCTTCAAACCCTGACCACACATTCTGTATCCCAACCTCCACTATTACTATTCCCTCCATGACTGACCCTCCTAAAATCTCAGGACCAAGAGTGCAGAGGTTCTTTGAGCAGCTTAGTATTCTGTGAGCCCCTTCTTTGCTGAGGGAGCAGCTTGCATGTTGTAGGTGGTGAGGTGGAGAATTAATCAAGAGACAAGGACATGTTGACCACAGGTCAAGGCGCCATGTGGTCGCCCTGAGTTAGATCCTATTACAATAGAAAGTCATGCCAATGTACAGTGTATCCATTTCCTCTGTCCTTCGGCCTAATACAGACACTGAAGACAATGACTCCTCCCTAAGGCATAACTTTATATTTGATCGACATATCCTGGTAGTGGGCATCCAGTCCCTATAGTGGGTCTGGACCATTTCTAATCAAATCACTGCGATGGCTCGTTTAAAATGATCCAGGATCCTGGATCATTTTCTCATAAGGCAGAGGCCTCACTGATTGGTGCATTCGTCCATGTGCTAATGAATATTTAAGAATGGAGCTTGTTGCCCTGTGGCTCTACCTGTTGCAACTTCAAATGAAACTATTAGATTCACACCCAATGATTTTCTTTAGGCATGACCCAAAACTCCCTTGATCATGAGTGCATAAACATACTCCTGAGGGTACACCAAAATGCTTAAAACTTCAAGGTTTGACATTTATTCTTCAAAAAACTTTCTCAGGGGTTGGGGCAGTCCCCCACTACCATTTAATCAACAAATCTAAAAATACTAGATTCACATCTGGGGTCTGTTACACAATCGAAATTTGTAGTCCCTAATTATAATTTATTAGAAAATGTGTTACAAGTATAAATCTAGTGGTGTTCACTAATTTCCATGCTCTTTAGTAGATGAGCAAGATCCCCTTATTTCTATAGAAATTGTTAGGTGTTTCATAACTATTCTTTAATATTTTGATGGTGTTCTTTAATTTATTTCTGGGGGTTGTAAAGGGGTTTATCCAGTGTTACATAAATAAAAGTTATACAGACCTTAATGGGGGTACTAAGTTTTTTAATAAATTGAAAACAATGTAATTTTTTTATAGTTATATAACAGGAAGTCCCAAAATACACACATAAAAATAACAACTTGTTTGATTAGGACATTATTCCAATAGTTTTGGCATTATAAAAGCACCTTAATCTTGCTCACTATTTCATGCTCTTTAATTTTTGTTTAATATCATGCTCTTTATTATCATGGGCATATTTTTAGTTGCCTTTAGGGGCCATTTGACAGTATTTAAATTAGTGTAGAGGGTCTTTAAATCAATATTTAGCTCAAATCTGTATTGGTTAAGTAAATTATGTTTAACATCATATGGGGTTCACATTTATTTTGCAAGTGTTATGCGGCCTTGTGATGATGTAGTACACAAATATGTGCACTTTTCCATGTACCTCACCACTACTGGACGAGCACCAATATTAACTAACATGAAATAATTAAAGAACATGAAAAATACAGATCATGAATGCATTTGGTATTCTTCTGGACGAGTACACTTTATGAAACACAATTATTTCTTACTCTCCCTCATGCTCTTTATTTTCAACACATTTTTAGTTAAGAGCACAAATTAATGAGCATCATTTGTGTAACAGTCCCCTGAGGCTAGTTGAGTCCCTTACACAAGAGAGTCTGACATCTATATTTCAAACATTTTCTTGAGGGACCGGCCCCAATACCTCACAAAGGAGAAAGCATTACCACATAGGCCTAAGATTTGCATCCCCTTTACGGATAACCTGCCCATCCCAGGTTTACAACAAAATGCTTTAAAGTTTGGAGTTTGATATTTCCTTGTATGGATGGACACGACAACATATATACACTTTGCCCAAGTCGCTGACAATCGCTGACAATTGGGGCGGTTTATTAAACTTTAAACCTAACAGACAACGTCAGAAACAAAAAGAAAAATTTATGACCAAATGTCCATGGAGTCCATGACTCAGTTCCTTTGTTTAGTCTCAGTGCAGTGCCATCTGGTGTGGCAGCACAGTACCACCTGACCCAGGTGGTGGGGAGGTCCATCTAGTGGGGAAATATACCCCTATATCTACTCCGTTCCTTTGTACATATAGTAGTCATATTTCCTTGTATGGATGGACACGACAACATATATACACTTTGCCCAAGTCGCTGACAATCGCTGACAATTGGGGCGGCACACGGCATACAAAAACACTTTGCCCAGTTAATACCTGCTCAATTCATGAGCCACACGTAAGTCTTTAACACGTCGCGAGCGGTAAGAATCTGATAAATAAATCAGAACCGCCCAGGATCTCCAGTTGCCATAGCTTTTAACGTCGTGAAGGTGCATAAAATCTGCCAAAAACATGGCGGCACCCCGACGCACACTGTGGGTAGTGAAATCCCCTTCCAGCTTGGCGATCCGACAAGAGTCCTTGAGTTTGTATGAATAAACATTATAAGTCCATGAAAATAGTTGGTCATTGGGTTCTAGCCCAGACTCCAGAATATAATCCTTCAGCAGCTGTACAGGGCAGAGATTACTGCCAGGTGATGCAATAACAGGAATAATTTGTTTATATTGATGTTAAATTTATGACCAAATGTCCATGGAGTCCATGACTCAGTTCCTTTGTTTAGTCTCAGTGCAGTGCCATCTGGTGTGGCAGCACAGTACCACCTGACCCAGGTGGTGGGGAGGTCCATCTAGTGGGGAAATATACCCCTATATCTACTCCGTTCCTTTGTACATATAGTAGTCATATTTATACTTCTAAAATTTTCTAGGGGACATGCCCCCAAGCCTCCCTCAAACACTATTGTGCAATCAAAATTTTCATTCCCTGTTCTCATAATCAGGAGTTTACTGCTGATGGTACACAAAAATGCTTTACTGGATTGGGGTCTAGAAATGCATCAGAATGCACCATTTGATGTCTAGATTTCAACATTTTCTTGTGGGGCATGCCCCCAAACCCCCCTAGATTTCTGATGAAAGGCATGGTTAACCCTCAATAAGCCCAATATATGAGGCAATCAAAAGGTAGATTAATACCTGTTCAATTCACTGATACAGTTCCACACAAAAGGAAAACACAAGGTTAAATCAAATTCGTCCTCTTATTGAGCGTCATGGTCTCAATCTGGACAATAACATAGGCAATAGTGGGGTGGGGGCCATCATCATGTTGATGATGTTGAGATAGGTTGTGCCTATGTGGAAAGGGAGACTGTTGGTCATTGTTTATTTCGATCCCGAACTGGTTATTGTGGTCAAGTGAAGTTACAACATAACATGACACAATTAAGTACTTCTTAAACAAAGGCCGATATGTGTAGAGACGCAATCTTTCCAAGGCCCATACAGGTAGGGTGTGTGACCTTTGTCCACCTTGTTAAACTAACATCACTTTAGCCTAGGGACTGACTATAATCAATGGGATAGGCCAGGCCATGTTTTACATCACCATCTAGTTTGCTATGCCCTGTGTAGTGGCAGCTGAAGGTGCTAATAGAGACAGCCTCTTTACACACCAATTTTTCACAGCTCATAGCAGGACCTTGGAGCACAGGCTTCCAGCCTGACCTGAAATAGTCTTATTTTATAAGCCTTAATAAATGAAAAGACGGAGGAAAGATACATAGCAAGTAAACATGGTTCATTGTTAATCATTTAATTCAAACCCCTTCCCAACAGGGAACACCACCCCTAGTAAATTTAGGCTACTGCACTTAGATGAGAGATCTATGTTCATAGGCCAACAGCACCTCTTATAAAAATAATTATATCTGTCCCTCTTCAGAAGTCACAGAAAGTTAAATGGGGCCTACTGTGTGAACTTCCATTACATAGTTCTATTTTATATTTAATATCCACAACCAAAATGACCAAATCACAAAACCTAACCATTAAACCTAACAGATTCACTATCGGAATGTTTACACATAGGAAATCAACTGGCCAGTAGGGCAGGAAACTACTTGGCCTACATTAATTGGTGTTGTGTTGTGCTATCTAGTGCTCAGCCACTGAAGGTGACGTCGTAATAGGAATCTGATATATATATTTCTTTTATTGGGGAACATTAAAAAAATCAAGGGGTCTATTCCCCAATCGTTACCCGATGAAAGCAATAAAATTCTAATGTAGTAATTACATCACATGAAGCTTCCAGATGGCTCCCATATTTCCCAAATCAGATACGAGGGCAGTATTAGTAATAATAATAACAACATTTTTTTACAACAAAGGTAAGGCCATTGCTGACCTCAGATAGATGTGCCATACATACATACATACATACATACATACATACATACATACATACATACATACATACATACGTACATATATATATATATATATATATATATATATATATATATATATATATATATATATATATATATATATATATATATATATATACTCCTAACGACATGGTTACTTCCCATGACTGTGAACCCACAAGTAGCATACCAGATACCATGACCTCCTGCACCCAATTTATTGTCACAGCAACCACTGTATTCATGGCAGTCAGGTTACGGGGTCTTAGTGCAGAGGGTTCTAAGACCCCTTTTTCCAGTCCATGCCATATTTGTAATAGGCAAGTCTAATGGGTCAATGCGTTTGTATATTGGTGTCAGTATGTGAGCCTGGAGCTTAATTCAAAACATCCTGGGATCGCAACCCCAGTGATCTTAGAGTAGGCACATATCATAAGGCCTGTCCAGTCTACCTTATCTAATGCAGTGGTTGCAGGCCTATCAGGAATAGTAAGTCATGGGATCACTTCACTGTTCCTTTTCCAGCACTAAGATCACTGCAATCTTAGTGGAAGAATTGCATAGTGGTTTCACCTGAGTACAAGAGCACTTACAGGGAACACTCCTGATTGAAAGAGTGAATAGCCTGCTGCATATAAATAAACAGGGGAGGGAGGACGTTTACTGAGAGTCCTTGAGGGCCCTTAGGCCTACTCATGCGTTAAGGGCACTCTAAGGAAATTCTTACTTCGCAAGTTTTGAAGTGAAGTCCTACCCCACTCCTCTTGCTGCAAGCCAGACTCTGTCTTCAGGAATTTCATCAGGTAAGATATTTTTATTTTATCCTGGTTGAACATTTGCATTAAAGTTACCTTATTTACAGATGGAATCTAATATATTTCTTAGCCCATATGGGGACGGGGAACGATGGTATAAGCACTCTTGTGAAGAAGAGGGACTCCACAGCTATTCCTTTATTTTGGGACTCTTACCCCTGTGCCTAGTCAGTACTTCTTGGAATAGTGTAGGAGGGCTGAGGCTAAGATCGATGCAATCTTAGTGCTGGCTAGGAAATGTGAACACAGTCTGATCTTAAGAATGCTTAATAGGATAAGGTAGAATAATTCCTAAGATCGCTGGGGTTGCGATCCTAGTTAATTGTAAAGCGAGGCAATTGTGGTTTAGATGGGAACCCTTGCTGCTGTCTGAAAGGGGGGGGGGGTGAAATCGACCCCTTAGCTCCCACTATGCCGGACTGTAGAATGGAAAGTGTGAGTCAGCTAGGGGCAAGATGGTGTGCTCTACAATATAATTCTCTATTCTAACTGAAATGAAATATTACCTAGATGGACACAACTTCAATGTGAGGTATGCCCAATAATGAGTAAGGACAATCAGGAAGTTAATTCAAAACAGTGGTGAATTAGCATTGTTTGTATTGACCCCTAGGTGAGGTTTATAATATAGTATGAGTGATGAACATCAATGCAGAAGGATGAGTGTAGAGGACTACTTGTAAGAATGAACAGTCGCTAGATATATTGCATACTGTGTAATTTTCACTAACATGACTCACAGCCATGACTTGATAAAATCAGCTCCAAGATAAAAGGATCCAGAACCATTCCCTCTTCTATCTATCAATTAAGATCAGATTTAGATGAGGAGTTGGGTGCACTATGACTGTGCTTACGTTAGCTTTAACACTGTCAAATAGCATATACCATTTTAGCATAGCATAGAGACCTCCCATTAGGTTTCCTCAATTTACTAATGAGTAAATGAATGAAAGTAGAGTCAAGTCAAAATACACTAGTCCGTTTTAATATTAAAGGAGATACATGTAAACCCTTATCTCATTTAGTTCCCAGATGGTGACTGATTTATTCCACAGATTGAGCTAATTCTGTGACCATTATGGATACTAATCCCAGCCCAACGTCCCCTAGTGAGCAAATTGAAGCAGCTCACAGGGCAACTTGGTCACTCAATGGGACAGGGCCATGTTATTTAGGAGCTTAAAGGGAGGTCCATGTGTCTATCCTAAATTCATCATAAAGCCAATCACACGCAAAATAGACTATGGCTATGGGTTTATTCAAGTATATGACTTTCTTTTTGTGTGGGTATTCAGCATAATTTCCTCTAGATTATCTTTGGTTAGCCTTTAAAACAGTCAGACGTCTACCTAATTGATTTACATTATATTCCCATACATTATATGAGGACAATTCTCATTGATGCTAAACTATTGTCACTACTGAGGAACGTCCTTCAGATATTCTGAAACGTCATTCAGATATTCTGAAACGTCATTCAGATATTCGTTTATATAAATATGGTACAACTCTAATTACCTCAACACTATTGAAACTTTAGCAATTGGCCAAATGGCAGTTTGGCCGCACCGTGGTAGAAATGTTGAAGACACATATCCTTCCCCAGACTGAACAATGAGTGCCTAGTTTCATGGTAATGATGAAAGATGCTGCGAGAAGGCACTGGGGACCTTTAAAAAGATGTGTCCTATTCTGCAGCATGGTGGTTAGTAATGAGAACTAATGGTGGAGAATGCAGCTGTTCCTGTTGTAAACCTCTCCCTCACCCCCTCCCCAGACACATGTCGGACCATCTATAATAGAGTGGTGTCCTTATGTGGCCCACAGGAGGTGCATATGCGTATTGAGTGTTAAAGGTGAGATTTGTTCCTCATAGACAACTGCTGATGCCAAAAATTGAATTTCTTTCATAGCAACTATATACAATCAAAAAACAATATTGGAAAAACTAAAGATGGAATACATTTTAATGCTACTGGTAGAACGCTGCTCTAACAAACCACCAAATCAAACCTTTAGTTACCACCATGATAAAAGGCTAACAATAGTATCAATGTAAATAATGATACATTGTACACAGAAAATCTATCCAATAATATAGCCTCAACCACAAGGCTATCTGAAAAAGTCTGATGAGATAAGTTGAGAGTTGGATAATCTTCAGCAACTTTATAGGTGTATAATCTTCCTCATAAAGAGACAGTCAATCTTTATTTAACTTGTTTAGCTTTGTGCGATCATTGATGTGTTGAAAGAATATTCCATATTTTTAATAGAAATTACCCTTTAGCCTTCATGAATTAGCTGTAAACTGTTATTGCTTTAACCGGCCTCACAAAGAATGTGATATAATAAGTGGCAACCACAGATCTGAAACTTAAACATTCCAAAGTTTCACACAATGACGGAAAGTGTTAGTGTTTCGAGGGAGAGATATTGCCATTAGTTCCTAGTGGATGATTAATTGCTGTAAAAGACACATCACTTTGGGCCTCAGTAAAACACATAAGATGCCTGGTTTAATGAAAGTGATCTTTTCAGGGCGAAAGTTATGATATGAGGATTAATTTGTAATTACCTATTATATTTGATGAAGTGGTAAATTGATAAGTGGATAATCATTAGGAATTGGACTTGTTTGAACAGGTGATCTTCAAGGTAAGAAGAACGAATAGGTTCAGGGTATAAATACGAAAGTCCTTTACCCTTAAAAGACCCCGCTTTACGACCATAATACACATAATATATATGTGTTCCATTCTGCAGCATATTAAGCATATAATGAAAGCAACATAACCAATATCGTCTCAGGCTATTGAATGACGGAAATAGGTAACATTACTTTGTTTACCTCTTCTCCTGTTTGGACACATGTAAATATGTTATATAATTTTGTATACACACATTAATTGATTTATGAATTAAGGAAAGGAGATATTGTGTACGCTACTCGATACATTTTGGCCTAAACAACAACCATTAGGAATTTACCAACAAATTACAATGGCTTACTGATGTTCGTATTACAGCCTCATAATTGCAGGACCAAAGGCGTTATCCGTTTGCTCCTACACATCGATTTATGAAACAAACTAACATATAGTACAACAGACAATTCACATCAGAAAAATGTTCCTACCAGCAGTGACGTGATTTCATGCCCTGAGTGTTAGTTATATTTGCTAGAGTTCAAAAAGATGTTTATTTCTGGGAATCATTGTTACACACACACACACACACACACACACACACACACACACACACACACACACATATATATATATATATATATATATATATATATATATATATATATATATATATACATATATGTTTTGCCAATGTCCCTATAAATCAATAGAAGCAGTTTTAACCTCCGTTCTAAAATAAAAATGGATACAGTTACCAGTAGCATCATAATACATTGTCTTTCACGAGTTCTCTAACAATATGTGATGGGGAGCTACCAGTATTGTTTAATACAATCTGGCACAGCTTCCCCACCCCCCACATAATCTGACCAGACAAGGTGTTTTTTTTTTATAGATCTATAGGTGGCAGGAATCTCAGAAGAACAAAAAGAAAAAGAAAAGAAATAAAATATGTTAAACTTATCTAATAGAAAGAATCACTGGAACAAATAATACCAGCACATCAATTCTCGCCCCCTTACTTAAAAAAAAGAAAGAAAAATAAAAGAAAATATCCCCCTCCCCTTAGTAGGTGTGACCTGAGGTTGGTAGTGTACAAAGTGGGCTTCACACATACAACTGTTTAACTGCTTCACTAAATTTCTGATAATCTTGTATGTTTCTACACTGAAAAAAGTCTTCCTGACAAAGTGACATGTATACCCATGTCAACTTGATTTGACACAGAGAGCACACGTAATTCGGACATGTGCACATATGTCACCATGACAACTGAAGCACACAGTAATCCTCATATGATTTGACATGCCTAAAAACGCCACGTCATCTGTGAGTTGACTAGGGTCACGGCCATGTCAAAGGCACTTGACATGTGATGGTTTGACATACATAATTGTTCTAGAATATTGCACTAGATAGGGCAAACAACCATCTTGGTACCAGGATTAATCACTACTAAGAGGTACTACCAACACTTGAGACATTTGATGTATCTGTGTCATTTTGTTTTCATGAAGAATAGATCACTAAGGTCTTTAAATACTATCAATGAATGGCAGTGAATTCTATTTCATTCTTAAATTTGCATTTGTTATTGAATATCAAAATAGACAGCTACAATCCTGAATCCTTCAACTGGGGAGGATAGACACCTTGTGTGTGGGTCAGTGAAAATACCAAAAGAGTGTATGCTAACCCACAGTCTATAATCTCAGTATCTTCATTACATAAAGACAGATGGCATTGCCATGCATCTCCATGCCCTTGTCTTATGGACTGCATAGAGGTCCTCAGTCAAGTAGAGGTTCTGTAGATAGGAAAAAGTGCCTTAGTGTTGCAGGCCTGTGGGGCTATGATATCCCCTGCCTTCTATTATAGGCCTGCCTTGATTGAACCATTGGTACATAGCTAATGACTGCTCTTGACCCTCATATAATTGTATCAGAGTATTACCTAGCACTCAGGTGAATGGATCAGAAACATGTGACGTGTCTTCATTACGCATGTCAAGTGGAGTTGACTAACCAAATATGAGAGCGTCAACCTCATTTGACATGCCTCCATACATGTCATGTGGGAGACAAATTTTGACCTGTGCAGTATGCGTCAAAACGATCATTGTTCTTCTCTCTGTGTAATATTGCTATGTAGCCCGTTCCAATATTTTGCGGCTGAATACTCTACACTCTTTTTACATTTAAAGCATCTGGGCTTCCTGCTCATTTTAATTACCCATTTCACAACATCTATGAGGTGCCTCATGCCTGTGTTGGTTGCTTGGTTTACCGTTTGACATTACTTAGTTCTTGTTTTGGCGTTTCCACCTCTCTTGTACATGCTTGTAATTCGTTTGTCAAATAAATTATTTCAATTTAATTCAATACATATGAGCAATACAAAGTGCAAGGTGTGGTGGTGATTTTGTGCAAAATATTTATATCAGGAGTTGCATATAGCAATAATTACATATCGGCCAATAGTGGATGGTGTGACAATTAGCATCTCTGTTCCGAAGTTGTGATGACCCAGGTAAGATCCCTCGCCAGGATTGGGCTTATATAAGGTAGTGGTTTTAGAAAGTGAAAATGCCTCTGCTTTACGATATGTTTCATTAAAAGACACCTTTATGCAATAATTCTTGACCCTTGATTGCTAGAAGGTGATCGGTCCATACAGACTACTCCTCCAATACAGTCAGGGCATGCCGAATTCAGGAGAGCTTAGTTAAAAGAGAGCGACCGGGAGAGTATAAGTTGATGAAAGTATCACTCTTGTTATTCCAGAAGATTAAAAAACGCGTTTTTAATACAGATACCCGCGGAACAGGTATATCTGTCCTATTCAATGGCTGAATAAACACTTTTAAAGCTCTGCACTGATGGTAAACCAGGCAATGTGTAGGTATAACAAGGCCATACAAAAGGGGACACATCCACAGCATTATCTACCTATAGCTGTAAAAGGCCATGTATGCAATCACACAAAGAACAATAAAGAGGCACTATAGATATGTTCTATTTAGACCTGTGCCACCATGGTTGGTGTGCATGGGGAACAGAGCTATGTATTTGTAGATTCTTTGGCTGTGCATCTACATATATACAAACTGGTGTTGAATAATTTAAAGAGGGACTCGGTATGTGTGTTTTCTGGTTCGTTTTCACAGCATTTTGTATCTGCCGAGCTGCTCACTACTTGCATTTTATGGCTGACAGCATGGTTTGGCTCTGCTTTTATACTGCTGAATATGTCCGGGGTGTGTATATGGAGATTTTGGGTGCGGTCCAGGGGTGAACAATGGTGCACTTAGAGGTTAATGTTAGTTTTACATGCTATTGCAAATATAAGCACACCTTTAGTACTTTGAACATCCTGCTCTTGGAAGAAAATGCAAGATAACACATAATAGTAATGTTCTAGACTATAAGCTTGTTATACTTAGCCTGCTGGAAACACAGAGCATAAGAAAGGATTTTTATTGATCAGGGTGGACAACTAATTGGCACAGAAAGACAAAATAAAGGGACAAGTCAACATCTTAACGCAATTAATGGGTGTCGTTCTCCTGCAAGATATTAAAAAGTGAAAATCGTGAAAGCACCCTTGTTGGACCTACACAACGGTGTTTCCGTATTGTTAGTAAAGCGATGAGGCTACTCTAAGAGGGGCATCTATATATCAGCCATATCTATGATCCAGGCATATTTTCTCTTTTTTATGTGATATTGCTATTATGGTATTAAGTATGTTTTTTTATTCATACCGTAGACCTTTACACATATTGAGCAGCTCACCACCAGAAGTGTCCAAGTAAACGGCTCAGCAAAAAGCGAACATATGGAGGCAATTTCTAAGATAGCAACTGGTGTTTATCCGGAGGGAACAGGGGCTCATTTCGTGGATGAAATACTTGGACAGATAATTGTCCTTTTAGACTGACATACATGTATTGGTTGCTATCAGAAAGTGGGCATAAATAGAATTATGTCCTCAACCTAAATTCATTCACAAGCCAATTCCTAAAACACAAAACTCTAAATTTAAAGACAAATCCCAATATCGAAGTGAAATTCCTCAAATCGGTGAAAGAAAATGAACATAAACACTTAATAATGTAAACACATTATAGCTAAACATGTCATCTTTCTAAGCACTTTACATGTGTTTAGGAAGATATTGTGTTTACAAAAACGTTGCAAGATTATGTTTAAAACTGTGTTTAGGATCTAAACACCTTTTTTGCAGTGTACCTATGACTGCTAACACTAAGGTTTGAGGTTTCATATCGTAGTGACTGTGTGCATTCACATTGCCTTGAGAAATGGCCTCTATGTTTGGTGACGACTTTCAAAACATACATCAATATTCATTTTTACAGCTTAGACAATAACAGACAATGTCTAATCCTTATTTCGTTAAACCTAACTCAGACATTGCTTGGACTCCACACATAGTACATTTCCAGGGTCAACCTAGGGTGCTACATCACCATCTAGTTTGCTGTGCCCTGTGTAGTGGCAGCTGAAGGTGTTAATAGAGACAGCCTCTTTACACACTCATTTTTCACAACTAATAGCAGTACCTTTAGCACTTTAGGTCTGGTGGTTTTACTCCTTCTTCCAAAATAATATATTAGGGAAGCAGTGTGACTGCATATCTTTTTATGTCAGCGCTTACCATAAAACCACCTACCGATGATGTCCGGTGTTGATTTAAGCGGTTATAAAGGCCAATGACTCTCTCTTAGCTGTACTAATATTATACTTATGTGGCCTAATTGATATCCAGTACTTAATGAGGAATATACAAACAACAGAAGAAAAGTAAAATGTTTCATTTAACATCCGTGGCGCATCATATTATACATCCTGACAGTATACAGTCTGTTATACCGCAGGTTAAGTGGGCTGAAATCTTGCTCCATGTCCATGCAATAAATCAGATGTTTTAGTAAGGGCATATATGATGACTAGACAGGCACTAGTTGACTTTAGGGCCTGATAAAGGCATGAGCCCGAAGGCCGAATGCCTTTATCAAGGCCCTAAAGTCAATGCGTGCCTGTCTAATCATCACATATGGCGTTTATACCAGGGTTTCCACCATTAAATTAAATATTTTTACCTTATAAAGCCATGAAAATCAATGTTATTTGTTGCGAGTCAAAATAACCCCTCCTCCATCATATTGGTTTCTCGGCGAGTGGACCAGACTGCCTGGACACAAAGTGTTATTTTGATGTGTGTCCCAGGGGCATTGTCATAGCAGAACCACTGCTAAGTAGCACACACCATGTGGAATGGCTTCAGACCATGGGCCAACGTAACAACTTGTGTCTCCCCTCTATAAACAAACCGTCAACACTACAGCGATTTCGCTCAATTCGATTTTTCTATTATCAATCCTGTTAAATATACATGTCAAATCATTGCAAACTAAAGGTAGGTGATAGATTTTAATGTCAAGATTCATCATGTGTAGCCATTAAGCTTCTAATGCTATGTTTTTTTAATATCAAATTAAATACTTTGATGTCAACTTGCTGTCATGTTGTCTCAATCCAAGTGTCAACATGGGTTCATTTAGCGCATACTATTTGAACTTCATTATCCGCTCCTGGCACCATAAAATCTTTCAACAATGTGAGAATCCCAAGGTCATAAATTATATCGGTTTGTGGAGGACAAAAAGGCAACAATGAACCCAATGTAGTCAGGAGGTCATTCCGTAACATGGTATGACTGCTCCCCTTCAAATCCTAGTGAGACTTCGTACTGCTGTGTGCGATTGTAGTACCTTTAGAAATGGCGCCTGGGAAAATGGCTGCAGTGTCAGCTGTCTTGCAGCAGTACCTTATTTGTTTTAATCAGGATCATATTGCTGAGAGGCATGTCTCTATGTAGGTCCACACAGAGACATGCCATTGACCCAGGTCCTGCCATGAACTGGGTCATGCACTAGTTTTGGTGGGGGCCAGTACTTTGGGTGGATGTGTTTGTTCATCAGTATCGCTATTTGCATCTGCTTGGGAATTGATCCTTGGTTCAAGTAGAGGAGGGGGTGGGGGCAATTGAGGTTGGGTAGGAACCTTGGTAGCTTTGTGAAGGTTATTCACCAGGGGTAAAACCTGCAGGTCAAATTTTTAATAGAACAAAGCCAACCCTAGGAAAACATTGCAAGAGGGGAAGCGGAGCCAAAATGGTGAGGATTAAATTGGAGAGGTGAGAGAGTCCAGACATAAGAAGCATATTTAAGTGGACACGTTGCTAAATGGAGGTGAGATAAGAGAGGGAACAAGAAAATTGCTAGGTGTGGGGCAGATGTGTAAAAGAGCAAGGCGGGAAATAAACTGCAGTATCGGGAGACTTGGGAGGGAAATGTGTAGGAGGGTATGGTGTTTGGGTATTGGTTCATTGGATTGTGTGAAGGAGGGGGTGGGGTTGTGCATGTGTATATGGCCTCCTGTACACAGGGCGTGTTAACTCACTAATACCCCAGTCTGGGAACATGTCCAGGCATCAACACCACCAGGAGCAGGCTGGGTGGGGGATCAGTTGGCTATTGGGAACAGGGAAGGCTGCTGGGGTCATGTAGGTGAGACCCTGGAGGGGATTGGTGTAATATGGATCCGGCCTCCAGGGGGAGACATTTGTAAACAAAGCTGGAGGCACACAATGAAATGGGTATTCAATGAAGCTGCTTCAGTGTGTAGACTTACAGCGGATATCATAATAAAGGCCTGATTATTGGGTCATTAGCCCCTCTCGTGTAGGAAACCTAACTGGAAACATGATGTTTATGATAAACGAATTATCAATTACTTTTTTCCCTGCTAGATCAAATCACAACTGTGTTTCATTTCCATCATTCAGACTCAGTAAAGAGTAGTGAAGGCAGTGAGGACTTGAAATAACTCGTATGATAAAACTTGCACGATTGCCTCATGCTTTCATTTGTCAGTGATTGCTGGGAGCGATACCAATATTGAGCAGTTAGGCGATTCAAACCAACGCAAAAAGACATGGGACTTGGCAAAAAACAGTAAATGCATTAAATATAGATTTATCGCCTGGAATGTGCCTCAGCTTCATTCCGGTTTGCATCCTTTAGGTAATTTTTGTATTCGTTTTTAATTTTCATCACTTTGTATGCCATCCAGCAGCCATGTCGTTTTGTTAATGAGAGGACTTTGGAGGGCATTTCTCATTTCAGCATTAATTATAGAGAAATTGCTGTTCTAATGCGCTATTAATTAGTTAAATCGTAATTGTAGGAAATCTGGCCAGAACTCTCAGCTACTAAAGTATTGCCATGTGGGAGCATCAGGGGTATTCAATGTATACATGCATGTGCTGACAAGTGCTCCCATCAAAATATACAACTGAAATGACATAGATGTACAGTCCCATGTAGCAAGCCCGCTCGGGGCCAAATTGGTTTTACCCGGGATAAGGTGGTTCAAAGCGGGCAGTATTCAGTACATGGGTTTTAGGTTCGGCAGATGCTGGGTTTCCAGTCAGGGCCACACAGGGCAGCCCAAATCGGGCAAACCCACTTGAGCCCGTTGGGCTCCCAACGGGTTTTGTCCTCAGCATACGGTCTGGGCCACATTGGGCCACCCGATTTGGGCACTGGTCAGCTTTAAAATGGGCAACCACATTGGGCCCAGGATGGTTTCAAAATGGGCATCCCAAGATGGGTACTTAGCTGCATAAAGTCTTCCCAGTCTGGGGTGAGAGTGGGTTTGGACAGGGCAGCCTCATCTTCTGAACTGTTCTAAACTCTGTGATGAGTGTTCCCCCTCCCTCTCTCTTTTTTGTTCGTTCCTCCCCTATCCATCCCCTACCCCTTCCATCTCCTCCTCATTCCACTCAACCTGCCCTGCCCTTTCCCCCTCTCACCCCGCTCTGCCCTGCCCTTCTGTCACCCTGCCCTCCCTGGGCCTCCCTAGCCCACTTAAAAGGGTCTATTTCTCCTCTTTCCTATCCCCTCAGGATGTGTGTGGTGCACATATGTGCAGGCACTGACACATTCCTCTATGAATTTGTGTAATGAGGATCTTGCCATGAATATGACCTTAGCTGTCGAAATGGCGTTAAACATTTATTACTCACTCATTCTCACTCCCAGCCCTCACCCTGCCTTGCCCTGCCCTGCTCTCACCCTGCCCTGCCCTGCTCTCGCCCTGCCCTGCCCTGCTCTCGCCCTGCCCTGCCTTACTCTCATCCTGCCCTGCCCTCCTCTCACCCTGCCCTGCCCTGCTCTCACCCTTGCCCTACCCTGCTCTCACACTGCCCTGACCTGCTCTCGCCCTGCCATGCCCAGCTCTCACCCTGCCATGCCCTACTCTCACCCTGCACTGCCCTGGCATCTCCTTCACTCACATGCCCTGCCCTGCCCTGCCCTGCTCTCACCCTGCCCTGCCCTGCTCTTACCCTGCCCTGCTCTCACCCTGCCCTGCCCTCTCACCCTGCCCTGTCCTACTCTCACCCTGCACTGCCCTGGCATCTCCTTTGCTCACATGCCCTGCCCTGCTCTCACCCTGCCCTGCCCTGCCCTCATCTCACCCTGCCTTGCCCTCTTCTCACCCTGCCCTGCCCTCCTCTCACCCTGCCCTGCCCTCCCCCCTCCCTTCCCTCCACCACTGCTGTAGGACACTTTCCCTATACCATTAATACACAGGTAGGTTCATAGTAGGGATCCAGATATTTCATGTAAAAGGCAACACTGACTAGTCCTGGAAAGAACAGCTTCATGTCTTTCTTTGTACTAGTAGGCTTGCAAGGTGTATTTGTGGTGTGGGGGCAAACAGGTCCCACACTTGGCCAGGTATAAGAGGACTATATATAGAGGCAATTGAGAAACCAAAAATATCCCCTGCCCCTGTAGGCCAGTCCATGGCAGACTCACTACAAAGTGGTTTCACAGCACTCCAGGCAGAATTCTACTACCCATACCAAACTTATTTCTTTTAGACATAGGACAACTGGAATAGACTACTAAATCAGATATGAAGTAATAATGTGCAGACTTTCTCATAGTCTGGAAATACTTAGATGTTTCTAGTCAAAAGTGCAAATCAAGGTCATCTGAGTAGTAGTGGAATGGCAACACCATTTCTATTGCACTGAACTTGGAACAAGAGCAGATATGCAGAGGCACAGTCATTATGAACTTGAAGGCTCACTTCTCTACTCCTACATAGGGAATTAGTGGGGGAAGATTGAGGCCAGAATGTCACTTTAATGAATGAAAGTGCCTTGTGTTGGCTGAATGAGTTTGATTCAAATGAATGGTACTGCTCTGCCTTTCCACTTGGGTAGATATTGCATTTACTGCTTTGGTGATGGGGGGGGGGGTTAGATTAGCTCAAGGATTTGTTGCTTATTGACTTTAAAAAAAAAAAGAAAAGATTTTGGATAAATTTCTCAAAAAGAATTTTTAACATGTCACCACTAATTTTTCATCAAATCGGGCAGCCCACTTTAGGCCACACCAAAAACCCATGTTAAACTCACTTTGAGCCCAAATCGGTGAGCCCAATTTCAAACAGATCTGTGCCCGAATCGGTTAGCCCAGTGTGGCCCAGACCCTTTGCTGAGGACAAAACCCATCGGGCGCCCACTGTGTTAACCCAGTGTGGCCCACATCAGGAGCCCGCTCTGGCCCAGACTCGGGCCACACCATTTTTGCTACCTGGGGTGTTATCTGCGGATCTGTATGAATGAAAAGAGGCTGCACTAAATAGGTAGTAAAATTATTAGGTCTTGAAGGCTCTATCCTCTTTGTAGTGAGCTGAAACTGCACTGCAAAAATGGTGTTTAGATCCTAAACACAATTCTAAACATATTCTTGCAACGTTTTTGTAATCACATTAATTTCCTAAACATGTTTAGCCAAACAATGTGCTTAGCTTAAGTGTTTAGAAATGTAGGTGTTTATGTTAAACCTTTTGTGTTTAGATATATGAATTTTTGTGTTTAGGTGTTTATGAATTTTTGTGTTTAGATGTTTAAATGAGTTGATGGAGATTTAAGGTTTGCAGACATGTATGCATTTAAAAACAGAGATACATTTAGTTTTTTTTCTCATTTACTGGGGGGGGATATCAGCAGGTATTTACTTGTCAAAGTCTCCAAAGATGTCAGCCACAGCTACATACATGTCAGAATGAGAGACTTGAGAAAGTACAACAGTTTTGCAGGAAGGAAATTGCCTTATCTATTCCAGAATAACATCAAATAGGTGTCAGTCATGGAGTTTTATTTTATAGTAATGATGGTGGCATGAGGTGAATCTAGTCAATTTTCTATTGCCCTTTCTATTCACATGACATTCTATGAAATGAAATCATGATAAACATGGGATTTGGGGACATTTGTCACAACAATTGATTATAACTGTGTGCAGATAGTCCAGTCAAAGTTAGTGCTGCTACCTGGTGTGGATTCAACATCCAAGTATCTAAGCATATTGATGTTTAAATCTAAACACCTATTATTCCACTGTCTCAACTCTAAACATCTAAACATGTTTAGCGTAAATGTTTATGTAGTTAGAATAAAAGTGTTCATTTCCTAAATGTGTAGTCGATGAGACACCTAACTGACCTATATGTTTAGGTTTTAAACGTGTTTAGACCTAAACATGTTTAAAATCTAAACACCATTTTTGCAGTGTGTGCCAATCCCTGCCTCTAGCCATATTTCAGGGTATCTAACTTCGTTTTAAAAGGTCTGCTAGATTGCTAAGGCCTTAATTTACAGTTTTAATGCTAAACTACTACCTGTGAATGTCTGTTAATCTCTTAGGGCATGATATCCTGATCACTCACAAGCAACTACCACAGTACACCCTACCATTTGTATGCTATAGGAATGGGAAGCACTCCTGATAACGACTTCCTTAAATTGTATACAACCATTTTCCCAAACAGTTTATATGAACTTCTGTCATGGCCGTTCTCATTTAAAGGGCGACACGATCTCCTAAATTAAAAATAACATCATTTCTGAAAGCTTGCTCTTTTGCTTTTACAATGCATCAATGATGTTATAATAATCGAAACTGGAAGGTAATTTCTAGCGCAATGCTTTTAATGAATGCGTGCGCCATTGGCTTCCTTATCAGAAATCGCATTTTACTTTAAAATTTCAAAATTCAATACCACCAGAATAGTTGGTATTTCTTAGTTTATACAACAAACTCCCAACTGAACATCAAAATCAAAAGTCAATAATGAAGCACCCAAAATTACAGAATCATTGAAATCGTACGGACAAAGGGACCATACAGGATTCACTAGTTCCAGTAGGAGCCTGTGGGACTCACCACCAGCCGCAGAGCACCAGTGAACTCGTTGTTCTTCGGGTTGAGAGATTTGGCGAGATATGGTGAATAAAATGGCTGCCGAAGGAGCGTGGAAGCCGCCATTACAGCGTCCGAATAAGGGGCCGGAGCAAACCTGGTTACGTTGGAAGCTCTGCTTGCCACCCTTGTAGGAAATCAGGCGAATGAATTGAATAAAGATCGCAGACTGGCTGAGGAAATGAAGATCTAGCTCCACTAACGAGGGCCTGATGGAAAGGGAGACTCTTTCCGAATCTGGCTCGTCAGTGGTAATCTAAGGACATTTACAGATTGGAAAATAAGAAACTTCCTGATGATGAAGAAGGTGGATTAGAGTGAGACAACAGGTGGGTCTAGGGTTAGCACCACAATAGGATTTTAGTGAGAAAACAAAGAAAAACGCCTATAAATTCCACAGGGAGAGCGAAACATCTTATTCTAACTTTCTATAAGTAAAAGTAGATCTAGAGGTTGGAAGGAGTGAAGGTAGCTAAAACTTAGTAATCAGAATAAAAACATAATTTCAAATCTCTTCTTTAAGAGGTTTTGAATACCTTCTCTAGAATCATGATAAATAAAATGATAGAACATTGATGGGTGCATGGGTATTATGTATGTAAGATTAGATGTAATGTATTATACCTATGCTACTATCAAATCAGACACACACCTAAGTGCCCTACAAAGATCAGGTAACATGATATTTTATGTCTGACACAGACTTTGTCAGAACCACTCTGAGTTGAATAAACACTCCATTTATTTGAGAAATAAAACAAATTACTCACCAGGGGGTATCTAAACATAAAAAAAACTCACAGTCCCCGCAAGTATATGTGATGAGGCCACGAGCTCGAGATGGCTGAAAGATTCTGAAGATACTAAATTTTCCTCCAAAAGCAATATTGGCTCAAAAGTACACAGCCACAGGACCATGGGAAGTCCACACACCTTCTTTTTAAAACAGTGAACTGTCACTTTATAAATGAGCAAAATCTGAAGGATAATGCTTTTAACAAATAATAAATCTATTTTGAAAGGAAAATATCAGACCTCTTTTTCCTCATGGACCAATAGAATGAGGAGATAGGTGTCACATGACTTTCAGGCGCCTCCAAAGGGCGGCAATCTGCACCAATTTGCCTCGTTCCTTGTCCAACGTTACTGTCAAAATAGTACTTATTCTATGTTGATAAGGTGAGAGTGTGGCCTTACACGGAGGTCAAGCTAGGAACAAATATTGCTGCTAGGAATGCACCTGCATATGCTTCAGTACTAGTCTTTTGTTTATAAATACATGGAGCACTTTCACCTCCCTTCGGGACAACTGGTGATGACCTCCCAAACATGAGAGATATCATGTATTTCTATGTACATTAAAGTGCGCTGGGATCCTTCAGGCCACAATACCCTAAAGCGTCAATTCCACTTGGTAAAGTGAAGAACATATTTGATGTATTTATTTGCATTTGTTAAATATTGGTGTAGTAAACCAATCCTCTTCAATCATTATAATCCTATCAGGCACTAGAATTTGTGGAGGCTACTATGGATAGGCCATAAGGATCTGGTAGGCAAATACATATGGTGTGATAACTATATGCTAAATGACATAATTATGTGGATATAATGTTATACTGGGTGGTCTGATGCTAATTTCCGACTCCAAGTGATCATCAGACTCATTTACATGGCAGGGGCGTGGGAAGCAGTTTCAGAGTGGGTGGGACCAGGGGGGGTTTCTGCATTTTTTGACCTCCCTTTGCTTGACCTTTTTGTTTTGACCTTTTGAGGAGTTGGCCAAAAGTGGGGGGGGGGCATGCCCCCCTGTCCCCCCTGCTTTCCATGCCAATGCATGGATAGGTCCTGTATCCGCAGGAATATGAGTTTGACATTATAGACCAGCCCAAACCGGAATACAAGTAGTCAAATACGCACCATGTGGAGACAGATGAAAACTGAGCAGCTCCGTCTGGAGTGGCTCATGTCGTTTAGACCGGTAAGCACACACTAGTACAGCGTGGAGTCAGTGATCACGGAGCACTTCACCACAGGCAAATTTAATTTGAAACCATGTACGCTGAAGGGGTGAGCAGCTCGTAGCATCTCCAGCCCATTCTGAGCTGCTCAAGGCCCAGTCAGGATATTAGATAGGGTAACTAC
Organism: Acholoe squamosa; assembly: GCA_949317995.1. Classification (NCBI taxonomy): domain Eukaryota; kingdom Metazoa; phylum Annelida; class Polychaeta; order Phyllodocida; family Polynoidae; genus Acholoe; species Acholoe squamosa. Next base: position 17,400,068 of record OX439042.1, read on the forward strand.
TTCTCCCTTCCGGATATTGGCCATTTTCCCCACAACTGTCCCGCATAGGTCCCGCCCAGTAAGTCGGTCCTACATGGACGCCGCCATATTGGGAGTGTTGGTCACGTGCGGCTCCATATCTCGCGAGAAGTGACGAAATCGATGGCGTGTTATTGGCTGTCGTGGACCACATAGGTGTCTGGTTACTGGACAGGGCAAATAAACAGTCATAGGCAGCCCCCACCCACACACCGACATCCCATAGTCAACCCATCTCTCCAATGGCTTCACTATTGCCACACAGAAAAAAACCGACAGAAAATACCCCCCTCTCAACCACCGACACGATATTCATAGATCATACATAGAAGTTGGGGTAAAACTTCCCTGCCGACCCATCCTCATTTGCTCTCACTCGGGAAGCTCCGTAAACGACCGGAAAGTGCCGACGGACCAAGTCATTTCCCGAGGAGTGCCGACGTTAAGACTGCTCCATTTGGCGGCTGCTGAAGCCATAAAGAGCCACCTTTCTTACTAGGCAGGGCTTTATTTCTTGTAGGGTTGTTTTTGTGGATAGTGGGGGATGGTGTCCTTAAGGTGCAGAGATTACATTTAACCTGTTCAGGACCGAGGGGTGCTCTATGTCATGGTGAACATGGCCCTTTTCATTAAATTGTGTGACTGCTGTGGGGTGTTTCAGAAGCAGGTAATGTTTACAACCGGTCATAAGGAGATATGATAACAGTTTTAATAGTGATTGTAGGCTTATACCTGCATGTGTTTCTAAAGCATTACCATTACATTACTGTGTCTATAACTATATGACTGGTGAGAGATGATAATGGTTGCAGTTGTAAGTTTAGAATCTAACAGTTTTAGAAACAGATATTTAATGGCTTCTGAAACACCCCACAGGCGTTGTAAGGGGTGTTGCGTAGGTCTAACCCATCATGCCGTATTCATGCATCCATGTTGACCTGGTTACTCCCTATCCCATTGGTACACATTTATGGTGCAACAACGCAGCCACTGAATCAGCTCCCTAGTGCTGCATTGGCACACAATGATCACATTTGAGTATGAAGATAGTTTTGATCATTTTGTTGCCACTGCTGCCCAGAAAGGGTTTGGAGTTGAAGTGTCTTGTCTGCCGTAAAGGTCATCATCTTGACAGGGAGGCATAGGCGCCAAGTCATTAACTACAAAATGATATATAGATGTCTATATTATAGACCGTTTATAGGGGTATTTGAGGGGGATAGTCTAGGGGATAACCAGTGACTTAAGTACATATAAACCTGGTTTATGTCAATGTTATGGGTCCCTGTTTTAAAGGATACTTTGCTTAATATGTGTTCCTCCATATAACTGGAAATAGGTATGAAAACATTTAGAACTTTAGAACGATGGCAAGCCCGTGGCATAAGTACCCATAAATCCCTTACACTCTTCTCTTCTGGCATGTTTAATAGGTGCTTGTAGCAAAAGGGACCTAGGCTAAATGAACTATTGTAGTGTAAACCAGGCATATCCCTAAGGAAATCACCAGCGTCAAAAATAGTCACACTTTCTAGACAAAAGCACTGAAAACCAGCCAAATAAAAGGCACAGGAATGGTACAATGAATCACTGGATTCTACGGTTCCTACACCTCTGCGTCTCCGATGTTTCCGCCCACCACTCCCAGAACACACCTCTGCCGGTATCTCCTTCCGGTCTGAGAGTTCCCTCCTACAGAGGACGCTCTCGCCCCCCCCTTCCGGATCGGCAGTGATTTCCGCCAATTCGCTCCCTGGCGAGGACAGAGGGAAACAGACCTTTGGGTCTGCTTACTATGCCAAGAACTGCAATTATCGCCCACTTGAATGAGTTAGCGAGGACCAAGGCGATCAGATTACCTGCCCTCTGCCGACATTTGCTCAAACTAATTGGATCCCTCTCCACCAGATGGCTCTAGCACATATCCCAGTGCGCCTGCGCCCTTAAGGAGCCCTCAATGTGGTCACCATAGCCGTAGTTAGGGCAGAGAATGGGCAAAGCAGGGTAGGATGTTATTAAAGGCAACCAGTGTTAAACTAGAGAAAGGTTCTAAATACTGGAATTTGTGGTATCCCATATTCAGTTACAGCTGGTGATACTGGTACTTTAATAGGAACATTGTGGATTAGATTAGGGTTTGGAAATGTAGGGCATATGGCTGTAGCATATTCCAAGCTTACAATGGCTTAACACTGCCTCAGGTCACAGGGCAAGACGTCTAGTTCACCAGACAAGGTGGGTCTGTCCATCAGCAAGATTGACAGAGGGTAGGTTAACCCAAAGACGTCCATGTACATTGAGACGTCCATGCAATAAAAATGAGTTTACCCTTGAATCAACATTATCAAATAATTGATTATCATTGAATCAATAAGTTGTTAATATTGATTCAGCAGCAGACCCAATTTTGTGGCTATATTCGTGGGTGGACATCCCAAGGAATCTCAATCAGCAATGGACCATGCTCGGCCATGCTGTGCCCAATATAAGCCGACATTTGCCTAAAATAAGCCGACATTGGCCCAATGCATCCTTGCTACCTGGGTGTGGACGTCATTAGGTTAACCTACCCCCAATGGTCTCACTAACAGTGATCAACATTTCATCCAGAATTATGGCTTCCTCGGGGACACGCTTAAGACATTAGCTAGGATATAAAATATGAGTGTCATCTTTAGGAATATATAGCCCAGACCTTTATAAAAGTACAAACATATGAAGAAAATTGCTCCTCGCCCATCACTGCATTATAAGGTCCCTTTGTGGAAATTTTGTCGTGAATCCGGATTTGAAGGAACTTCAGCCTCGACCGAATGATGTTGCTTTAATGAAATGGCAGTGGAGTCATGGGGGATGCTTCCCCCACACAATTTAGGGTCTCGCTAGAAGTTTTGTAAACATATATAGTTATGTACAGTTGCTCCGCCCCACTGACATTGCTCTTGGGCGAAAATAGCATCGCATTTTGTCGTCAAAGTGGCAAGTGTTAAGTAATCGGCTTCTAGCGATAGGCTTTATGATACTGAATAGACATATTATGTGGCTAATGTCGAAGATATCATTTTTTTCTTTCACCTGGTACATTCTCCAAGATGGTTGTATACAAATGTTTTGCACATGTTATGGTTTTACATGTATCTTGTTTGTCTACCTATTCTATGGACCTCTATAGATTTACATAGCCTTAACCTTACATACCACCGATTACGAATACTAATGTGTGTCCATTTTCTTGCAGGCATGCAACCACAAAGGAAAAACGGTAAGGCATTTCTATTGTCTTTTCCCTTTATGTATAGAAATAGAGATTAAAATACAATACTCAGATAAAGTGGTCGAGGTTTGGATCACACTCCAATGTCCTGATAGTAAATCATACACCTAAAATGTCATTAGATTATATAAGTCAGTATATAGACAGCCGAACACTTAACATAGCCTTGAGAAGTACTGCTCAAATGAAAAAAACGATGGAGAAAAACGAAAATAGCTGGGATTTCTAACAGTTATAATTATTCTGCAATAGAGCTTGAAGAATTGATAGGAGTCTACCACCCACATCACTGCTCTAGCTTATCTAATTCAAAGGGTACGTTTCTTAAAATTGAAGTATCTAACAATTTGCCCTTTTGCAGAACAATCCTTCAATACTCAGAAGTATGAAACCTATTTATTTATGTCACATGCCTATAGTGTGTCCCTATGAGAACTGCTTCACAGAAAGGGGCATGTAATGTGGTAACGGACGTATCAGTACTGGGACTTTCCCCCATGGGCGAAGCTATACATAAAGATAGGAACTGTGTACAGCACACACAATCTTACAAACAAGTAAAGGTATCAGTTATCACAGAGATATGAAGTGTCTGGGGCTGCCTAAGTATATATATATATATATATATATATATATATATATATATATACCACTATAGTTATTGGTAATTTGAGACAAAGTGGTGCATGCCCAGTAAAGTAATCGTACACTGTGTTATTATTTCCTATCGTCTATGGGCCACGTAATGCATTAATGCATCATGATCACCATGATACATCAATGCAACCCTTCAGGGCTTCATTATTGCATCATGCCAGCCTGGGGTATCATCTTTTCAACAGCTGCACAGAAAATAATCCAAGTTAGTAAATACTAATCTAACTTAGACAAAATCACCCATTAGGCAAAATACCCAACATGTTAGTAACATCTTACTAATGTGTTAGTAGTATTAACTAACCTATTAAGGCAAGCTGATCTGACTTAGCCATGTCTAAGGGGTAGTAGTTTTGTCTGAGTGGTAGCAGTTTTGTCTAAGGGGTAGTAGATTTTTTTTCACACCAGGTGGCAGTGTGGTTTGCATGAGGATTTTTATGGTAAGTGCATATCATGGAAAATCCTATGAATGTCAGAAAAATGGTGCTTTCAATGACTATCTACATAATAACGCCTCTACAATTCAACCTGGCATGTGATTTAACAGAATACACTTAATAAATATATATTTGTTATTGAAGGAGCAATGAAGAATAATGGAAACACCTTTTCTGTGGAAATTTAATTTACTCATATATCCACATCTTTGACATTATGATAAACCCAGAGCAACTAAGTTCACGGGTTGCAAAGAAAATGATGTGAGGTATTGAACTTGCTTCTCAAATGGAGAGGCTCGGTTCTGGATGTCTTAACCTATGTGGAGTTTACACTTACCATTTCAAAATTAAGAGAATTGCTATGTTGCTTGAAAGTTTATGCAGTTAGTGGAAAAGTCTAAGGCAAGTTAGGAGAAATCAGGCAAGTCGGGCATTTTGCCTAAGGGTTAGGCATAATCTCCCAAGAAAACTTCGGTGGTTTGGGGACGTGCAAACTCCCAACTTGGGTTAGCAAGTCCAACAAATGTTAGGCGAAAGGCCTAAGATATTCAGAATATTTTTTTGTGTGTGATGGCCGGTAGTTGATGAAAAGAAATATACTGTATCAAATCACGCTTTTATAGTTACTGTGTGATGTACACCTGAATTGAACAATACTGCTGAGGGATTATCTTACCAACTATTACATCGCTGGACAAATGTCCAGGCTGTCTTTCTTTGTGTATTTTTCTAACAGGGATTTTTGAATTCTATATCTCGTAAATGACCTCGGATGAACAGTAATTTGATGAAAAAATAAACTCCACCTGCATATCCGTGCATATGTTGCCCATTATACTGCCGAAAGGATTATACCCTATGCTTCGTAAATTGATAATAAAAGACTGCACGTATACAATATAAGATGTCCCATATGAGAGGCTCATTGTACTAAATCCTGACCCAATAATTAGAAAAGGAGCAGTCCCACCCAGTGGACCTCGTCTGTTAATTAAAGCTGCCACCTGGTGCTCTAGAGGCAACCTATAGTGGTTGGTATCACGTTAGGAAATCTCCTCGGGGAAAACCTATTTAAGGAGCTATCACTGCCTTATGGCTTGAATGGGGAATTCTAAATAGTATATTGTGGTAGTACCACCTCCTCTACTCAATTGAAAAGACTTTAAAATGATATTAGTTTTCAGAATACTTTGCCACAGCCCACATAATAGGTAACATTTCAACCCCTCTCCACTTGTAAGATCGAAATACATGTATAAACCATTTCCCTATATCATATGACTGTGTCAATATCATTTCCACTATATGTATTATCTTGAGCATGGTGAATTTGTTGACGAATTAAACTCTGTCTATTACCATGGTTCATTTATGTACCACGGTTAGCACTACACCTGCACAGCATTCATGTTTCAATGCAGCAATGAACGTCACTAGTGCATCTAGTTATGGCTGTAACTGTTAGTGCAACAGGCTGAGAGTTACGGCAAGAAGTGCCAATGTTGTTCTGGTTTTGTAGATTTCAATCATCAATAATCTGCTGTTGAAATGTATGTGGGTTGTTGATAGTATATCTAGCCCACCAACTTCAGGACATGATTTACTGTTGAGTCTTTATTTGACCTGGACCTTGTTTCAATAGATTCTATGACAGGTTCAGCCAGCTACGACTGGAGATGGGCCAAATCTTACCAGCTGATCTTAGGATTTTGGCCATAGTGACCAAATAGCTGGCTACATTACTGGGTGATCGTACTGCCTGCTGGCTAAATATCCACCAGAGCAGTAACTCAATCACCAGAGCAGTAACTCAATAAGGGGTGCTTGTATGGTAGCCTCTATGTGAATAATTAGTGGGTAGTTTTAGCTGCTGCCCTCTGCACTCCTTTTCTCAAATGTAGCTAATCTGTGCTCTTTGCTTTGTAATCATATAAGTATAAGCAGTATGCAGAATCATTGACCTTATAATATAAAACTATTATCCATTTTCATTAGAATTGACCATGTGTGTGACGTGTAACCAGGTGGGATCCCCTTTATATAGTTAGGGACAAGTCATTCATTGCCAGGTGCTGGGCTTGATGGATTTTGGCAGATGGGCAGATTTTATTCTGACAAAAATGATTGTGACCCCCGTAAGAACTGATTTTGCAAAATGCCCCCCCCCCCCAAATCATATACACATGTGGAATGACGCGTTGCAATGGCTTTTTGAATTGCCCATATTTAGTTTTGACCCCCCCACCCCCAGTGTGAAGGTTTATTGAGTTTTGCCCCCTCCCCCGCTAAGGGTGGTTTCAAAATGACCCCCCTCCCCTCACCTGGCAAGAAATGACTTGTCTCTTACTGCAGCCCTATGCTCATTTGAACACAGGAGTGCATACTAGACCATGAAGGAGGTATGACTGGTCACTATTTAGCCAATAGTGGCTCCTACGACTGGGTGCTATGACTTCATAGTGGTGGGTATTGAGTCAGTAGTTGAATAAATAGCAGCTACTATTTTGAGGCCTGTACTGTAGCTCACTATGTAGTCACTGGTATGGAGTCATTTCCTATACCTCCCACTATGATTTGAGGCCATCCTATCATGGAAACTATTGAAACACGATCCAGATGTATATAAATGAGATTTGATTACAAAATGTTAAAGCATAAAAGGGTAAAGGGCAGTTCCACAATGCTACACGTAGAATTTGAGGTTAACCCATGCAGTATCAAGCTCAGGGGAGCTAGAATAAAACCAATGTCGAATTTCCCAGATCTGTGTGAACACTTTAAGTCTATACCCACAGCATTGGTGTCCATGGGTATTGTGGGCTCTACTATGGTGCATCATGCTGCACTCCTGATTTAGCAGCCATTAAAGACCAAAGGCCTTAGGAGTACATGCAACAAATCAGCCAGGTGGTCATGTCTCAGGCAGTGACTGGGTACAGACAGAAGTCTGTGAGTCTGCACCTGCCTCACAGTATACATACCCCCAGACTCCTCATGCATGTATTCATGAGGCTACTAAAATGCCTCTGAGCACCTCAAGGGTTGGTGCTGAGCATCACACACATACACAGCCTTAGATATTTTTTAATTGGTGGAATGAACGACTACCCTGTATACTACTGTGGTATTGTGCATGCCACCTTTGGAGTAAAGATCTTAACAAGACTTGGATTTCAGTCCAGTGCATTTGGCCGTTAAGCGGCTGACGGTGTCTGTTGGTGGGCCAAACATGGAGAGGCAATATTCCATGATTGGAGGCCTAGGGAGGCGCATCCACCTCTACAAGTCTATATATACAATTTGTATGTAAAGGTAGTCCTTGGTGACCCCAGTCCCCAACGGACTGGCCAAATTAGAAAGGTACCTTTTGAAATCTTTTACATTTTGTTATGGGGTCTTGTCTTGGTGCAGACATATTCAGTCATGGAACCCCTGCCCCTCCCTTATCCATCAAAAGTGTAGAATATTCCTACATAAGCTCATGACACTCTTGCTCCCATGTGTTGATTATGAAGTATTCTACTATGAATGTGAACATAGTCTAAACTATTCTAACCTTTACAACAAAACGATATCAGCTCGATTCCTGTCTTCCTGGCTACATGGCCGATCTACTGGCCTAGAATCTGGGACAGACACTTCTTATCTATAGTTAGATCCCTCTTTTGTCTAAACTAGACTCAATGCTATCAGCAAGACTACACCATGTAAGATACCAAGGGGATGGATCTGAACAGTCTCTACAGAGGAGAGAGATAAGGAACTGAGGACAGGTGATCTGATCTTCCTCAAGATATGTGTTCAGCTGCCCTTTCTAGGGATCCAATATCATAATAAGATGTTGTTATATCATCTGATACATTCTGACCCTCAGCTAGATGATTTCAGAGCTTTTCATGATATTGGATATATCTATGAGTCCATAGGCCTATAGGTCAGTGTTCATAGAATTCATGAATGGCTACTAAATTGCGTTTTCTCTAATGCAGTGGTCCAGCTAACAGAAGGACTATTACCTCCCCAGAACTCTTAAATATACACTGTAAACTCTCAAAGTCATAGTGAACTCCTTGTCCCAACATTGCCAGAGAATCGTCATTTTCACGGGAATCCCTTGTGCCGTTTTCACAGATTCTTTTGGGGGCTTCACTGTAGAACCTACACTGCGTTACTGTAATAAGTACAGTGGTTTACCGTTCAGTTTTATGAGAGTGCCTGGTAGTTTCAACAGTTAAAAGGTATGAGGGTTGAAATAAAATCTCAAACAATCATGGATGTTACTTCTTTTATCGAATCCGACAAGTTCGGTACATCATATCACAGGAAAACTGTTCACTAGGCCTAGCTAAGCTCAGAAAGAGACTCATCAGTGAACAATGAAAAGTTAAAGTAATGGGATCATGGCCTCCACAACATTACTACCTGCTCCTAAAAAGTATCAGCCAAAACAGAGTGTGTCACCCCATCTTTTTGGATGTTTTAACTTGCGCTCCTTATATAAAAAGGTCCCACTTTAAAACATTTAGCCTTTGGTTCTGCGAATGGAATGAAATGTGAATGTCCTTTGGGAGCAGTAAATGGACCTCTGTGCCAACAGAGAGGTTTTCTGTGCTTGACTCCAAATGATCGGGGCATAATGTCAGAACAGGAGGTAATTTCTCTTTTTTTCACATTAAATCTTCTGGTGTGTTACGATTTTTGCAATCGTAATTATAAATAACTGATCATTACTCAATACGCTAATTGCACTAAGGAACATTTTTGCACTTCTGGATAACAACTGGGATAACTGATCTTGGTCGATTCAAGGGGGATGGTTTCAGAAATCATAATGAATTGCTGGGTTCTATCTCATTCCTGAGCTATTTGACGTTTTAAAGATGCATGAAATGTGATTGGTGGTACTTCAATGTTGATTTTCTCCCATTCTAGTTCTAAGGAACTATAATAGACGTAATGAAACATTTAGTCGTTCTGTGCACTTTTGAAAACAGGCAAGACCTTCAATAAAGCTATGATGCTTTATTGGTCTGCTTTTCCAATATTCAGTTTTTCTATTCCCTTATTTAATGACATCGCATATGGGCTATCAGTGGAGTAATGAAAATGACATACATTTTGGATTAACTTTATTGTATAAACCCCTTTCCAACAAATAATCCTTTCTAACATGAGAGTCATAAGTAAAGGATCTACGTATAGAAATAATTTAATAATGAAGGCCTAATCACTATAGAGTGAGGATAGCTCATTAAATAAACAATAGTAGGCATCAACTGATAATTTCAGTTAATTCATAAAGTAAAATTATATTGGTCTTTTCTTCCCCAAGCAGCTACCTAGTTCCATGCCAACAAACTCGCATGAGGTCCTACGACAAGAGAGACAAGCAGAAGGGACCCCACAACTTTTTCAAGCTGTATGTATTGATATAAGTGACCCTAAATTTGCATAATTATTCTTTAAGCCCATACAGCACAACATACACCAAAATCCAGCAGCCTACACATAGTATTCATTGCAACATTATAATTTCCATTAAGGTTTCAGTTCATTTCTGTCCCTTAAGTTTCAGTCCTTTAATCACATCAATACACTTTGATGGGGGTTTTAGATAAAAACATCATCATGCCAGTGTAAATTAAACACACGTTGTATAGGCACATACTTATAACACTAGCATAGGGATAATGAATAGTAGCCTTTACACGAAGCAAAAGATGAGCACTTCAATGAATTGACATTGTGACGGTTTTGTAACTCGTAATGTTGTACATAGTTTGTTGTCAGGACCCCTACTCACCCCACCGCCTGGACACTGCAATCCTTTTGATGCCATCAAAACAGAATATGAGGGTTTTATGGATTGACACCAACGTCTTTTAACACAAATTGTTAATTCAACAGATATTCACAGACGATTTATGATGTCCATGGATAATGGTGTCCTCATGATTGCCACTCACAACAACGTAATGGGCGATTTAAAGGAAAGTGGGCAGCACTTATGACCAAAGAGTGGGATACTGTCTCAAACTATCCGACAAGAATGGTTGCTTGTAACATGCCCTTGTTTACCCCTGATGGAATTTATTTTTTCTTGTGTTCTGATCAAAGTATAAAAGGTTTTGACGATATATAACGATGTATAAATATTTAGCTGAAACATATGACTGAATTTGTAGCGGTTAATGTATCTTTCTTCAGGCTGTCATTTCGTATTATGCTATAACATCAAAATTGAGAACTGCCCTCCTAGAAGCAAAACAGTGATATGATGAGGTAGCATCAATGCCAGCTTGAAGAGGAAACTTGTATTTCAGGACAAATATGCAACAGCCAATACACCTTTCGTAGTATTTCTCATATTAGGTGCAGGTGCACTCCAACTCAGGACCATCCTACACTGTAAACAAATATCATCGAAATAAAGAAGGAAACCTCGTCCCAAGTTGCCAGAGATCAGTTGTTATACTCACAGAGATTCCTTGTACATTTAGAGTGTTCTTAAAGTACTCACATATAAGGCACACCCTCAACATTTTCTGACCATATAATGTGCAGCAGAGACCCAGCCTTGTCTACAAGCAATGCCTTATAATATACCGTAGAGTATTACTTCCACATGCATTGAGGGGTAACTGATAGTTTTACTGTCGGAGCCATGCGTACTTTTCACCATATCAGACTGAGTCAGTATGCATTATGTGACCAAAGGGTTCTTAACTGATCGAAATCACGATCTACAGTGATATGGGCAGGTTGGTGAGGTTTATGAGTATCCCAACAAAGTGTCGATCCCGCCACGGACCATTTGCTCATTTTTGTACAGAATAAAACTAATGTGCACTGTTGGGCTATTAAAGAGGCGCTGATGCAAACAAGTGCTGCCACAGTAATTCTTTTTCAATGGAATACAGTAGTCCAGTTTTGTTCTGGCTGTGGATTCCCTGGATCATTTCTTCTGGACCTGTCCCTGTGCACCTGGTCAAAAAGAGAAGAAGTAGAGAGAGAGAGTAGCGAGGAAAGTGGAGCATGTATTGACAGTGTATTCACTTTTTCATCTCCTTCCACTTCCAGTGTGTGTGGAAGCTGAAGCAAGAATCGTACTCCTTTTGGTTGAAGGGTGAAACAGAGAATCAATGTTTGAGCAATACCAACTTCAGATATTTAGGTTTCAGTAAACCTTTGTTTTTCTTTGGCAAGACCCTCCAATACTTGGATTTTTGCTTCAGTGTGATGACCAATGCAACGTATTATAAAACAGCTGGCAGTGCTCTACTGCACGGTAGAAGTGACCTTGAGTGCATTATAGGAGTACAGTGCACACCTGTGCAAGGTGACCATAGCTGTAAACCAGTCAAGTACCATTAATTGGTTGGGATATACCTTGATTGGGTACTTGATTACTTGGAATGAAATATACAATGTTTTATAAAGACAATAGACAACTCCTTCTTCACATCTTGACTGCCTGTTATCCTATAATGCACTCAGATGCATTCGTGCATTATAGGACAACAGACTCGATGTAAAGAAGATCGTTGTCTATTCTCTAATTATTGCATTTTGACAAAAAGGCACGTCAACCTGAAGGCACTACACCGTCCTTAACCCTGACGGGTTACTCGCCATGGCGGTATTTGTTCACCATGACGACCAATGGGTATAATGTATTAACGCATGAGCAGCTCTCAAAGAGTTAAATGTTTAATAAATATAGGTCCCGACCACCACTATTTCTAAAACGGATCTCTTGGAATCGGCGCTTTTAATCACAAGTGCAACCTTTCTTTGTGACTGTTACATGGGAACGATCGTCGTGTTACGTCTGCCTCGTTCATTCATAATTCACCTTGTCAGACCATGCTTGTTTTAAATACGTCAACTTTGTGTGAAAATATGGAAAATAAATATCGGGAATTTATTTTCGATCGCAGTTCTTTGTTACATAGAGCAAACTATTGGTCTATAGGGAAAAAGGGGCTTGATTTAGAACTAATTTAAGAAGCAAAATGCAGCATTCTTGTACGTAATCATCAAGGTTTCTTATGATACGCACGCGATATTAATTCTCATGCACAAGCACCAATATCTTAATATGATGCTAGCTTCATCCTTTTGGAAAAACAGTCGTGTTCGGGGAAAATGCCCTCATACCTTCTCATCGAATGTTATCTCTGAAATGAAAAAGTGCTTTCAGTTGATCTTAATGCCACAATTCCGTTCGGAAGCACACGGTTGCCATCCAATATATTGGCTTGTAAATCAAGCGGTTCAATTACAAAGGCCTTTGAACCTCTCATTTAAAAGAGCACAAAAGAAGATGTAGTGCTGGGAATAGTGCTCTCCACGTAGCCAACTAATTGAATCTTTTTCTGATTAATTACAGGGGATGTGATAAAGATTTGCAAAAGAAAATAAATAATGGAAGAAATATCTTTTATTTATAATGAATGGCTTTCGGGTGGAGCAATCCCTTCTCATATCTTTTGTGATTTCGAAGTTTATAAATACACTGTAAATCCATAAAAAGGCCTTTCTTATCGATTTTGGTCATTTGGTACCTTATGACCTTTGACCTACATGCATGTTTCATTGAGGGTTATGACAAGTACAGATCTTAACCACTGGAAGCTGGATGCTATATACTTTCCCAGTTGAAAATAGTAACTGCATCTATGGGATTACCATATTTCTTTGCCCTGGTCATTTGGTACAATGTTATCACGGATTCATGAGCAACATTTGATTTTGAAACCGTCTATAAGCTTGGAAAATATTTCATATAACTTCATTTAAGTTATCTGATGTTGTAGAGTACATAAACAGGTCTAGAAAGATGGGTAACTTCTTCAAGGTAAAAGTTGATATTGATCAATCAAACAATCAATTGACCGACAGTCTGTCTATGGACTGTGAGACTATCCTTTGCACACTGTTGAACAGAGGACTATAAAACAGACTATAGAATGCTGTAGCCTTGTACCCCTTAGAAAGCTCTATTCACTAATGGTATCTTGGAAATTGACGAGGGGTCTGTATGTATATATATATATATATATATATATATATATATATATATATATATATATATATATATATATATATATATCAGCATAATTATTATTCTGATTACGTCAGTATAGTGTCACATTGCCATAGTTTAGCTAAACATTGCCTTTTTAGTTACATTAATTTCCATGGTCAATTGCGAACGTATCGCACCAAGAAGCATAAGAGTTTTTGAATATACCAGTGATGTTATCTTAAATGTACTTAATACATATATTATGAAATTTATCACAATTTCATCTCTCGATCACAGTTAATCTCACATGAAAATAATCTACTCAGTCATAGCACAATCAGGTTATATAATAGGTTAAACGGCATCGGGCCATTAAAACATAACCATTAAACCATTTTTCTTTGTTCAGCTGTCTTCGTATAACAATGCAAACAACAGATCTGAAGCCTTAGTTCTAATCTCATTACAGAATCTCCAATAATCTATAACATGTAGTGTATAGAGTTCTATCTATTCTAGTTTAATATACCCTTTTAAATGATACAAACTGTCCTATCGATAAAGGGTTTCAGATAGGATCTTTACTTATTGTGCTCTTTTCTCTTATATACCTATCTAACCAGGGGATATGTGTACAAGCACTATCTGTGTGAAGAGTCATTATCTAGTTCTACATGTTGAGGCTGACCATAAACCTGCAATCTGTATAAAGTGACGCTATTATCTGTATCTATTTCAGTGCGTCAAAAAGCTGTTATCAGTATAAAAGACATATACAATTTCCCTCTCACATTAGTGTATTAGCATTGCGCATGTGCTATAACATGTTGATGGAAAGGTTTCTACTGATAACACTAATTTACACAGATAATGGTTGGGTAGGTGCTACAGATAGTGTCCACTTTTACACAGATAGTGCTCAGATGGTCAGTTTCTTTCTATGTATAGTACTTCAAATAGCAATCGTTAGCTATTGGTTGTACAAGATGTCTTCTTCTACTCTGTGTTTTTTTTTCTCTTTCCACCTATCTTTATCTAAATTAATGGCCGTAACAAATGAGAACTTTCATTACTCTGTAATCTACAGTAAACCTAAGTCATCCCGTCTCTAATGATACTAATCGTGTATTTCTAAACTTGCTTGTGATCTATTTCTCTTGATTTTCTGTTATATAGATATGATGAAAAGCCACAAAAAACTGCCCCCTATAGAGTGGCCGAAAGACATAGGTGAGTCCTGCGCAGTAGATAGGGCCTCCCCCCTAAATATCGCCCATAACCTCTGCTGAACCAGCTAAACCCTTCGTTATCTATGCGCAAGACCTACCGCGAACTCTCCCGCTGTCGTAGACAATAGAAAGTCAGAAAGCATGATATCATAAAATCCATAAAGCCGTTGTAAATATTTACCCTATTCAGATTTCCATTAACTAAATAGCATAGTCAAACTTCCTTCAGCCTATACGTGTATACCTGTACTATGGTTTTCTTATTATTTTGAAAAGGTAATTTATGAATACTTATACTATTGAAATGCTGTTCCTCCCTTGTCCTGTAGTATTTATGATGTTGTAATATACATATTTTTATGTTGTAAGTAGTGTTGGGAGGGATGGAGCATGTCATGATGGGATATTATAAAAGGAGCCTTCAATGAAAGTCTTGAATAACTTAGAATACTGCATCATAAAGGATGGCTTATGAAGGGCACCTACCGCTCCTTCAATATGCAATTTCTTGCAATTTCTCTACTAGCTGGATTTAATTCTCTTTTGCTTTAACAATAAAATCGAGATTTAAAACAGTCTTTAATAAAGCTCCTACCACTGGTCTCATAATGTATTTTGAAGGCCATTTTGTGTTAAAATGATTCCTTTAAGCACAATCAGCCTTTTCCTAGGGCGTATTGCTATGGATAAGGAATTTGGGGGGGGGGGGTAAATTGCTGGGATTAACCTTGAATTAGCCCCAAAATAGTACAGGGCAACTGCTACCTATACTTGAACTCGGCATATCCAATATGTGAACAATAATTGAAATCGTCAACATCATCATAATGAAACAGAGACAAATATTTAAAAGCTATTGATGCACAAAGATATGCAGACTAACTGGAGTCACCGATGGGTCGCTTTGGTACTTACTCAACACAAAATGAAACAAATCTCTAAATAAGGATGTTAATCTACTTACACGACATCTACCCATCATGTCCAACACACAGAACACATCTAAACATTACCCTTGGAATGCACTTTAGAATGACAGTGATTGACATCCTTTTGAAATGCCCTCCAGGTTGAAATTGGTGCTCCATTGTGGCTGCAACGGCAGTAGGGAAAAACTCGCTATATCCAAGAGCAATCTCACTTGGGTAATATCATCCTTTCCAATATTCCACGCTGGAGTTTCTTATTTCAGAAAGTAGGCTGTGCCAGCATGTCGTGCAGTCTACTGGGGACATGCAGCTCATGTACCTGCACCAAAATGCTTATCACGACATCACAATAAAGCACTTAAAAGGCGCTGCAATGCATTTTCTCGTTTTTGAGCTTTATGGGTTTCTGTGCAGACGGAAGGTCAGGGAAATACGCCATCACGAAACCTAAATGCGTGTCCATGCTCTCCCAGGCATGCTCTATTTTGCCGTAATGGGGTCTGCTCATGTTATTGCAGCCTGCCAGGGTTCCTCATTTAGATTGTCAGCAGTGGTAAAACATCTGCAAAGAATTGCTTGTCCATTTTTATAATGACCTGACATAAATGACAGAGCAATCAGCCTGGAGGTAATTTCTTAAGGCATTGCAATTGAATATGCGCACATAAGGGCATTTCAAAATGATAACTATAGCTATGGTTATAAAATGCACCCAACCCCTCCTGATCAACAACTGCAAATGCCATTGTTATTCCTAGGGGGAGTTGGTACAACTTGTATGGTGTAATCGTCGTATGTTGAGAAACAACCTGCTGGGGGACGAGAAGACTTTAACAATACATGTTAGCAAGGATATCAAGAACCTTTCAAATATCAGTATACTGCCCCATCTAGACCCTATCTCTGCACATTGCCTGCCCTTGTACAACACTTCTTAGAGATGGCCTATGTAACATGATTGTATTTATTAGGAAAAGAGCTCGCAGTCGGCAGGATTCGAACCTGCGCGGGCAGAGCCCAATGGATTTCTAGTCCATCGCCTTAACCACTCGGCCACGACTGCACTTGTGAGACCCGTAATAGAAGCTGTGGAAAATAAAGGATATTCTTAAAAAAAAAAAAAAAAAAAAAAAAAGGACACAGAATGCACTGGTGTTGCATGTTCAGCCGATGTACAGAGAGCAGCACGTGCATAAGTGCCGGTAGATGGTCGGTAAGTAGGTCAGAGTAGATAAGTGGCTTATACCCTGGGGCGGGCTGACCCTGGGAGATAAAGCCTAATGGTATCTGTACACGCCACCATGCCCTGTCCACTACATGCTATGTATAGGTGACATCATGACCTCTCACTTACAGTATGGATGTCAACTGGGTAGAGGGTTAAATTCACTTAGCTTAACCCCGGCAATGTCATTTCTATTTGTACAGGGAATTAAGCGGTGTTCAAACACATAACCAGACACATCTTTGTAAATATTCACATTCAATAAGATCTCTCACTTTCAGGGCTTCCACGTCACCAACTTAGCAGTATATGCCAATTTCTCCTATTCGTGTATTACCAATTGTCCAAGTGCTACCAAACAACCTTACTACACTGGTATATGATTTAACAGTCCCTAACCTAAGTTTCTGGTCAATCTATATGTTAGGCAATGATGATTGAAAGAATAGAATATGTCCTTTAATTCTCTGTGACATTAGCGCTAGTCAGCCAACTCAATCAGTACCCCATCATTCGTCAGATGTTGCTTTTATAAATGTAATGAATTTATGTATACCTTAATTCCCAATACAAATTGAAGTGTGCAGTGGACAAGTGTTTAAATTGCAGTCAACAATACAGATAAAGCTATATAATGCAAGGATAGGATGCTGTGTTGTTCTGCCACAACATTGCTCTTACAAGTCTTGCACCATCGTGTAAGCGTGTTGTTCTAGTACCCATGTCCTCACCATCGCTCGGGCAAACATAGAAAAAATACAGGTCGAAACCAAACACTATTTGTCAGACACTGAACACAAACATAACTTATTTCTCCTGACCGTATCAATAAGGTCCGGTAACCCTGGAGGTGTGAGGGCCACACCCCAGTGATGTACACACTGAGGGGTGCTGGAGGACACATCTATCAGCAGGCACCATAAGGCACCATTCCTCACCCTGCCCATGACCTCCTTCTCCAGGGTCAGCATGATTATAGGCAGTGGTCAGGGTGTTTTGTGGGTTATTGACCTGACCTGACCTGACCTCACAACTAGCTCTTTAAGGACACCATATACAGCACTTTGCCTGCTGGTCGTTATAATGCTCGAATGCAGCCTTTATTATGAGTAGACTCAAATTACTATTATTCAGAGGTGCAGCAATTCAATATAGTTAGCATGCTGCATGAATGCAGCCCTGGTGAGTAGCTTTGCCATGGTTATATTCATGCAGCATGAAGCGAAATCAGTATTATGCATTGTTGCTATCTTGTACTAAAGGACCTGGACACCGAATATATGAATCAGAGGTCCATTCATCATGTATCCTGATAGGAGGTGGAATCCCTATGAACCAGTGACTTGGTGACAGATCAAATTATAGCTTTGGCTTCCCTGAAGGGATACCATTAAATGTATATTGGTTATACAGGGACATTTCATTGGATTTATCCACACAACAAAAACACCTCTAAGAAGGCATGCAGTTGCCAGTTTCGAAAGTGTTATACAATATTTCCAATTTCATTTTCACGACAATCTTCACATATATTCTCTTTAAAAAGAAATCAAGTAAAGGGGTGATATTTTACCTGGACTTTTCAGGTCTGTTATGGGTTTAACTTTAGATGCTTTTGTACTTTCAATCCCTCTAGCTGCATGACATGTATTGCGGTTTGAATGAATTTGACAAGTTTGAAATCATGATTCTCATAACTGTTGGCAAGGTGACAATGCTAAATTTATATGTTTTAAAAATCTCAGGATAAAGTGAGGATGATAACTGACATTACCGTGACAGCACTCTGACACACCTTCAACACGAAATGGTGAATCCAACACGTTATTCCACAATTGTTTTAAGCTTTAAGTTGAGAATTCTGGTTGACAGATGCCATTACAGAAAAATACCATGTTAGGCATTCTTTTTACAGCCTTTGTTCAGGTGGAATTGCTGCCAACAGCGATTGGATAACTGGCCCCTGAATTCCCTCCAGTTGACCCTTTGGTCAAGGATATAGATGCAGTAAGAGGTGAACAACCAGTTATGTCATTTACACCAATTGACATTGAAAAATCTAAGAAATTAATTATGAAGATTAAAAATCACAAGGCCTCTGGGATCAGGGATGCCCGTAGTTATGTGGTTAAAGATTATTTGGTTTCTAGGCCCGAGATCTTAATGGAACTGGTGAATAGCAGTCTGATGAATAGTGTATTTCCAGGGGAATTTCGTCAATCTTTTATTATTCCGCTACCTAAGAATGGAAACCTTAGAAAGGTCACTAATTGAAGACCGCTTAATCAGTTGAATGTATTATCCAAACTAATTGAGAAAGTCATTAATGAGTCATCTCTTCGGAAATAATATTGTATCATGTAAACAGTATGGATTTATGTCGGGAAGGTCGACAGGTGATGCCATCGTCAACCTTACTCAGGAGGTATATAATATACATAATAGAAAAGAGATGGCAGCCATCTTGTTTGTGGATCTACGCAAGGCTTTGATACCGTTAATCATTTATTATTATTACGAGAGTTAGCGAAGATAGGATGTGATGAACAAGTTATTAATTGGTAATTTTTATTTGGTTGAAAGGTATCAAGTGACATTGACTAATGGTGTGACTTCCTGCAGTAAGGGTATCAAACATGGAGTACCACAAGGCTCAGTGCTAGGACCGCTACTTTTCGTAATTTATATAAATTCAATTGTACTATTTTAAAAAATTGTCGTCATTATCTATACGTGGATGACCTTGCACTGTTGATAAGTGGCAAGGACCAAGATTTGATGTGCAAACTGTTACAGGATGATATCAATATTCTAGTCTCTTGGTGTAAGGATTTCAGACTTACCATAAATAGTGGAAAGACTAATGTATTATGGTGCTATTCTGAGCAAAATATCCCAGACCTGTCTTCATGTGATATGTTCATGGATAATGACCAAATTGAGGTTGTACCAGAATTAAACTACCTTGGTGTTATTATTGATAGGTTTCTAAAGTTTGACCCATATTGTAATAAAGTACAAACAACCATGCGTAATAGGTTGTGCCAGCTCAGACAACTGTAAGTTTATGGACAAATATCTGTCGCTCACTCTGTATAAACAAATTATGCTGAAAAGCGTACAACTGTATGAAACTCACTTTTGTTGCAAATAAAACTTATTCAAACTCAAACTCATCTCTGTCATATACAGCAGTAAATGAATAATCACTGATAAAAGTCCTGAATCAATTGGTTACCTAAAATAGACATTTGATAACAAGGGGGGGGGCTCAGTTTGATTCAAATATATACAATTGTGGCTGGAGATCAATGCCATTATTTATCAAGTATTACACTGAAAACATGGAAGATCCGAAACTAGTCAGCGGTGACCACTTTAAGTCCTCAAGTTGACGATACCTAAAACTACAACTTTAGGTAGTCAAAATGACAACTTAAAGTCGCCGTCCTGATGACCTAAGTCATCAGTATGACGACTCTGTACTGTCAGTATTGTCATACTGACGACTCAGGTCGTCAGGATGATGACCTAAAGTCGTCATTTTGACTACCTAAAGTTGTAGTTTTAGGTATCGTCAGCTTGAGGACCTAAAGTGGTCACCGCTGACTAGTTTCGGATCTTCCATGTTTTCAGTGTACCAGCAGGACGCCATGGTTACTTTTCCTGCCCTACTCACAGTGTTTCATGTCAGGAGACTAACCGCACTACAATCACAGCTACAACTCAGCCTCTGTTCTCGACAAAGTCACGTGATAGAGAGCCCTTTCTCACAAGAGTTTAGCTTAGGGGTGCGTCACTACTGAGGTGCTTTGCTCTGGGCACCGGAAGTACCGAGCGATAATTGAATGGCTTCACGGGATTCCTGAGCAAAGCTGCGTCCCTCAACTCTAGTTAGCAGATAACGGGATGGCCAGCTCTGTTTCTCTGCCTCTCTCTCTCTCTATGCCTGCCTTTCTCTTTCTATCCCTGCTCATTCTCTCTCTCCCTCTATCTCTTCCTCTCACTTTCACATTCTCCCTATATTTTCCCTTCGTCCATTACAACTTATGCTTATGCCAATGAAGAGAATGAATCCTCCTTTCTTAACTACAGACGTAAGAATTGAGGGAGAGGAGCACTGCCAATGACAGACAATACAGTTTTAAAATGAAGGTTTATTGTTTCAGCTTTTGAAAACCAATGGAGTCAGGATGGCTGTAATGAAATGCCTCGATCATCGTGAATTCGATTCCAATACACAATAAACGTTAGTTAAAGCCAGGTGTCTGACATTTGAAGCCATTCATAAAGCCAGCCGAAGTGAACCAGATCAAAATAAAGCTTTATTGCTGTGCTTTTAGGTACCATATGGTATGCAGGTTGGAATACTCAGCTTGGAGTGGGTCTAGGGGAGTTTCATTGCTGAGGTTGGAATATTATTTCATGGTAAGAACGTATTCCACTATAGATTAGTACAGGAATCGCATTCCCGAGGCAAGCATGAAGAAAACCTTTCGCATTCTTCACGGTCTATCTTTTCCAACCGCTCTGGGGCTTGCGCATGTGTGGCGCGCTACCTTCCAAATCCAAAATGGCGACAATAACATTTGTGGGCGAGCAAGGAGGCTAAATAAATGTGAGTTTTCCTGTGATTATTACTGTAAAACCATGAAAGAAATACAGAGTTCCACTGTAAAGTGTCTCCACTCTCATTTTCTGCACTTGTGGTTGTCAGTCAGTTCCAAAAGAGCCCGGACTGACAACCACGCATGCAGAAAATGTTCGTGTCGACACTTTACCATGCAACTCTGTCTATGTACCCTATAGCCACAGGCATGACCTGAGGTCTGATTAAGTACTTCACCATAGACATCTCTATGTATGTGTCCTTGGCAATATGTTCAGTATTAAGGGCAAAAAGGGTCTGTTCTAGGTAAGTTGGCCTAGCCTTGAAAACGAGGCCAACCCTAGCTTTTGGTAGCTTTATTGTTTTGAAGGGAGCTTAGATTTTTAGAACATGTAACCTGAAATACACTGTTTCTTTGTACTTGGGTGCTGCCTGTTTGCTTCGCCTTCAGCAAAAGAGAATCCCCTCTACATGTTATTTTGTCAAGGTGTAGTTCTGTAACTTCATTTGACGTCAGATGCCTTTGGGATACAAAATACACATATTCAGGATTCAGTACCCATTTATGATTAAGAACTAATTTATGATTGTACTTTGTCACTTCATCATAGCGCACGCGATTCAATACATCACCCAGTATTCTAAATGTCTCAAGTCACGAACCTCATAATGTCCACATAATACACTGATATCAAGCTCTTTTATGCGATACTGAGATCTTAAGATCTTCCATTAACAGGGAGTTTTGGCTACTCGCTCTTATAGCTGCCAATAGCTGGACCATTAGGTCCAACAAGCAATGCAAAAATGTAGGTTGATGCATCCTCGGCTTTGTCATGGAACAATGTTCCAAATACCAGCCAGTGTAGATAAATTGTGAGTTGGAGACTTACCTTGTGTCAGCACTTGAAATTCACGCTATATACTATAAGCTCTCTGTTTGTGGAAATCAGCACGCTTGTAAGTGACAAACAGCTTCTAGATGGCTTAGAACTCAGATGTAATTACAGGTTGAAAGATGGAGATGCCATTCAAGACACGCTTTGCATATGTTATGGGGGAACAGATATACAAAGTAAATACACAACTATTTAGAATTGAATATAGAGCTATTGTAGGTATACAAGATCTGAAAATCTGAAAAAAAGCCAAAATGTAAGCAGAGAAGAATACTGTAGTAGCCCAACCCAATCTTGACATCAGGCAGTACAATGGAAACCCCAGTGTGTATACTATATGACCTAAGCTTAAGCCTCTTGTAGAGAGGATCGATTGGTCAGGATACAGGAGGAGGGATTAGGTGGCAATCTCCTAATGTGAAATGTACAGATATACAGTCTGAGTGTTACATACTGACGTGTTGGAGATTTGAGTCTGGATAATGTGTTATCAAGGGATTATAGACATATCTGTGATCACATCCAGACTGTTTATCAATGGTTCTGGTGCCGACATGGCAGAATGAGTTCTATGCCAATTTGTAAAAAAAGAAAATCGTCCTCAATGTATAGCTGGAACTATTGGTTAAGCTTATGATTTCACAATGAATCCCAGGAGAACATTTCTCAACCATGCTTTTATTGTGAAATGCCCTCCAGATGGAATTGATTCCGACTGTATCGGCATCAGAAAAGGGTAATTTCTACACTTCATCGGCACTTAGTCATATCTTTTATTTCAGGTATTGGTATTGCCGTTATCCATTTGATATTGGTGTGGTCACAAGTAGATACCATGTAGATATGCAAAGCTCACTCACTTTATTTTCATGTCTTTACATTACTTGTATGACACATGTTACTGTGACCAGTTGAGCAATCCTTCTCAAATAAATTCTCCTCAGGCTCTCCATTGGACTCTCACAAGCCTGTGGGCTGTTTTATTTTATTATTTTACTTCAATAGAATTCGAGACCGCAGGTATAAAGGAAATGGCAAATCCAACCACAACAAAAGAGTTTCCTGCTGTATCATATCAATAATAATAACTTTCCAAGTTCTCAACAAAAAAAAAGATTGCGAGGAAATTACACATCAGATGTCTGTGAAAATAAAGACCACATTTGGGGAAATGATCATCCTGAGGCTTCGTTACATTCCCACAAAAAGGCAGATTGTGGCCCCAGATTGCATAAAAATAACTTGAAGTAAAAGGGCGTCCTGTTGTGTCCTATTGTAGACAGCATGTACTTGTACTTTAATGTCCATTAATAATCCTGTGTTGTTTCTGCCTGTCATTTACAGAGGAGACAACGTTACCATGACATCGATAGTGAACACTATATTGAGATCAGAGACATATGACAGCCACATCAGACCAGGTGTAGATTCAGGTAGGTATAATGTCACAACTTTAAGTTACTCCATGTCCATTCAATTCAATTTGATTCTTTATTGAATTCTTTTGAACATGTTTGTATTGATTGCGCTTTATAGGTTAAACGATCAATAGGTATGAATTTTGTTTGGAAATGATTATGTTTGTGAGAGAAAAATGTCTTGTTCGTTTTGAGGCAATTTAAGATATATGGTGTATTGATTTTTACCATGAAATTTGCAAACGATTCCCATGAGAGATTTTCGTTTCATTGAAAGTATCATTCACAGCATGAAATGATAATGTCAACTTGATCATTTTATTGAAAGAACTTTCTTACAAAGTTTTGAATTAACCCCCTGGCTATGGTGGTCCGAAATATTGCAAAGTTAAACTTTTAGTGAATGTTCAAAAGCAGCCAGGCTTTCACCATAGGGGCCTTGGGTTTGTGACAAAATAATGGTGGCCCTTCAAAGGCCTAGGACGTATTGTGATGCACTGTTCATTTTTGCCTTCACCATACAATAAGAATGTACCGGTGAATATTAAATGAGACATGATTGGATATGCAGAAAGTTTATTCTTTGATAGCACAGCATTGGGCAGCATCAAATCTGTAGGGTTTCCATGATACAAAGGCTTTAGAAACCTTGAGCTTTTGGTTTTAATTATTCCATTAATTGAATTATTTTCGTTGTCAAATTGCGTCCTCTAGTCAGGAATATTGAATCAAGGATTGAAGGCAACAGCTGTTCATTGTGAACTAGTCTCATTAGACCAAATTATAAAGTGACACAAAACATTAAACTTTGATTGACGGTGAAATTGGACGGACAGATTTTGTAGTTGATGCTGGAATAAGAAGGCAATATGCTGCTGTACTGAAAATGACAAAGGTAGTAAGGAAGGAAGCGTGAATATCTAATTAAAAGGACTTAAAAGGCAAATAAGGAAAAAAAGAAGAGATGACTGGAAGTGTTTTTCCCAGTTGAATCAACGTTGAAATCAAGTTTATCAACGCTGATGAGCTTGATTTCAATGTCGATTCAACGTTCTGTGCCAACTGGGGATTATACTTTAACATCAAATAAAATATGAAACAAAATATGTAACTGATCCCCATAATGATCCACTATGTATGGCTGAGACTAGCTATAACTTACTTCTATTATAAAGAATATGCACAAGGGCATTCTTTGGTCATTGAAGAAGTAGAGTCGAAGGAATTTACATGCTGCTAGAAGTGTTTTGCAAATGTGGGACTCTTTTCAGGTACTCTCATGTACATCATTGTATTCATCAAAACAGCATGACATCAGTGAATAGTGTATTGTCCCCTGTTGACTATATACCTCAACAATTATACAGAATGGAAATGATATACAGCTATGCATTGTCCATGAATGTGCCTGAGGTGTACTGATCAGCTGATAAGTATAGGGGGTAATAATTCAGAACAACAGAAACATACACAAGACTGATGGTGCAATAGCGGTCTATGACTCTTTGTTCCATGGGGAAAAAGATTTGGTGGAGGTAAATGAAGCATATATGCATATCTGGATCCCATTCGGCCTTCATAATAATTAACCATGTATGTACAATGGGTATGCCACAGGTTTCAGAACCTGTCATTATACTCATCATAAATGGTAGAGGGAAGCAAGCAAAGGGATGCCTCATCACGAAATGCGAGATATATTACCTAATAACTTACTATATAAAAGGGCATACATAAATCAAGATTATGGTATATATATATATACACGGGGTCAATAAATACCTAAAACAATTCCATTCACTTTCTATGATGGCGATGATGTATGCAGCCTCATTAGTAAAGTCCACATATGGCGCAGATCATGATTCAATTCAAATTAATCCGAGTTATAGGCAGCGTTTTCAATTCAAAAGAAAGAAAATCAAATTAATGAGAGAAAAGAGGGACATGCAGACGAAAAAATGAAACAATGCCCTTTGTCTACCTTCTTGTCGTCCAGGTCAGTAGAACAATGTGACAGTCTAATTACCAGAGATATGTACTCTGCGCATGTTCACACATTGTTTGCAGACAGCCCACATGTACCCCACTCATCCCATACTAACACCAGCTAGGAATGAGATGCAAACAAGAGAGAAAACAGTGGAATGTACCAAGTAATGATTACCTCATTTGCTGTGCATTGTGGACTGCTACCCTGCCCCTACAGATCTTTCCTGTTCCCTCCACCATAGAGAGGAGAGGGACTATTTGCTGCAGGCGCATTAAAATACAGCTATGCCTCATTACTAAGATGGATCCCTCCACCGACCGCCATCTTTAATGTGATTATCATTGAGGAAGCAATCAGCTAAATGTTAGTGTATAGGGCTGTATAAGGGTAGAATGGGCAAATAGACATAACCATTCCAGGGGTTATGGTCCAGTAGTTGCCGTCATTACACATGTCGTTTTTACATGAGGTAGATTAACCTCAAGACGACCACATACCTAGAGTCGACCACCTGTCAGCTAGATTTTCACACTCTCACATGTACTGCATTGGTCTTGAACCCTAATATTATTGAAATAGAGTTGTTATAGTATCCCATCGAATGATGTCCTGTAATATATGAAGTAATTGTCATTGCATGATAATACACTGAAGTTCCCATGTTTAAATGGATTTTACCATGACCAGCTGGCCATTTCATCAGAATTCTCCAGCTTTGGTTCGATAATTTGAAGATGACAAGTGCTCACATATACAACATTTTGACTCTAGGAATTGATAAATATCTTTGCTAAATGATAGCATAAAGAAAAGAGCAGAAATATTAAATACTTTCTGTATAGGACTTATTTCCTAGAACATACCGATTTCACCTTGAGATGATCACCATTTCACCTTGAGTTGACCACTCCTTCTGCACCTATTTCTACATTTAATTAAATAGAAACCAATGATTATGTAGGACTACATCACAAGATTCATGACCAGAATAGTTTGGGATAGAAATCTTCACTGGATTATGCTCTGATGCATACATTTCAATCTTTACTGTAATGCTACTGTTATTACTGTGTAGAGGAAGTATTTGATACTGAGATTGTGATGATAAAGTTAAGGAATGGATTATTATAGTCCATATTGAAGGTCTATAAAAGAACATTGAAAACAAAGCCTCTATAATGCAGGGTTGGAAATACCACTTCTATTTTGATGAGATTTACAACATCCATGACCATAAAATTGTCTCCAATTTCCATTCTAATTGAGTCATTGTAAAAACATACATTTTCTTATGATGCAATAGTTTCAATTGCGCCATTTTACTGTATATCTATAGAAAACACTTACTCTTTTTTCAAATATTGGTTTAATGATCATAGCGCCATTAAAAGGGTAGTTATCAAGTGGTCCACTTAAGGTGCATAGTGGTCATCTCAAGGTGAAAATAGACTAACTAAGATGGTCTTAGAAATGATGAAAATCAATAGATAAACTTTACGCATGGATTTGAGAAAGGGAATTGGTCAAAAAGCCCAAATAATTGTCTTTTATTTAGTACCTTGGGTAACTCAAAGATATTAGCTACTGCATTTCCCTTATTGAAAACCTGCACAGGAACGGTCATCTCTAGGTTAATCTACACTAGGCCCTGACCAAGTCTACTGACCAGGGCTTTTTACATTCAAGCATCATGACCTCCAAATAGCCATTAAAGCGTTGTTAAAGAAGTGATGCATCATGCTCCTTTGCCGTCATTGTGCATGTGCATTAATACAGTCCTGGAGGCCATTTCTTAACACACTACGACTGTTCACCTTCAAGTGAGGAACCTTAATTTAGCGACATTACAGCCCAATAGTATTGGTTATGTAGTGCCTGCAGCACTACGACTGTCCTACCAAATTCTATGTGACTGCTACATAAGGGCTGATCGTACAGAGAAGTTGTAGGGCCCTACCTACGATTACTGTCACTACATTTTGGGGGTTTAAATCGTAGTGGCTGTGTGCAGTCGTAGTGCCTTAGGAAATGGCCTCCTGACGAATCTGAATTCCTGATCATGCTGACCCTACAGGACCTCGTTTCAATAGTGTCCACAACAGGACACCCACAGATCTAGTGGGAGGTGTATGAAATGGCTACATAGTGAGCTACAGTACAGACCTCAAAATAGGCCCTGCTATGTATTCAACTGCTGGCTTCATACAGACCACTATGAAGTCATAGCACCCAGTCTTACAGGCAAGGCACCCATACTAAATGGCTAAATAGTGCCTAGTAGTACCTCCCCCATAGTATGGTTTGTACTGTACTGTTCAAATAAGCATAGGGCTACAGTATCTATATACCTGGCTACAAGGGCCCACACATGGTCAATTATCATGAAAATGCATCATATTGTTGAAGGTGGTCAAATGTACCTACAAATATCATAATTGTACAGAAAGCTTCTATTTGGCAGCAGGTTCCTCTACCTTCAATGTGAGGTTGAAGATACATAGCCTCCTCAACACCTTGCTATATAAATAGTAAGGCCCATCAACCTCTATGAGTGGCCATTAGGTGAGGGCATTAATTAGTCTATATAAATTATATAGAGTACAGGTGGGGTGCATTTGAGCAAAGGAGTGCAGACAACAGGAGCTATGACTACCCACTATGTATTCACATAGAGGGTTGTCATACAGGGTCTCTTATTGAGTCACTGCTCTGGTGGCTATTTCGCCAGCAGGCAGTACGATCACACAGTAATGTAGCCAGCTATTTAGTCACTATGGCCAAAGTCCTAAGATCACCTGGTATGATTTGGCCCTTCTCAAGTTGTAGGGGCCTGAACCTGTCGTAGACACTATTGAAACAAGCTGCAGGGTTGATATGATGCTTAGAGAGTGAACAAAGCCATCGCTGGTTGTGTGTGTAGTTGTGTCATTGTAATAATTTTACACTTAGTGACTTAGGTCATACCAGCAAATTGGTTACAGTCAGTTATTACATTAGGGAACTGCCATGCACTGAGAGTTTGGTCTATCTTACAACTATCATACTCAGGAAATAAGATTTCAACACACAAATGGGATCCTATAATAACATAACGTACCCAATATGATGTCATTTACTTGGTGAATGATGTTATTCAAAAAGCATTTTGCGGTTCCTACAAGAGAGTACCACTGGAGGGCATTTCAAAACCATAGCTATAGATATCATTTTGAAATGCCCCGCAGAACTACCAACAATAGAATGAAATATTAGATTCAAGAATTCTAGAATGTGGGGGTATGAAAAACCTCCCTGGAACCTATGGAAGGCTGAAACAGAATAAACTGCAACTGTCTTGCATCAGAGTCATTTGCAAGTTTTCCATTGAAATTCTAGAATCCTTCAATAACCATATCAAACTAAAAGCTGACCACTTCACTATTGGATGAAGATCTAATCTCCTTCTCATAATATACATGTTGCAAGAAGAGATAAACCTAAGATGAAGCATATGAAGCTAATAGTGTACTATCCAAACCACCATTGCTCAGTTGTCAGCATGTGTTATGTGATGGCAAATCTCTGATAATAGGTAGGCATATTACAGGAGCTAAGAGAGGTAATATGGTTTCCATCCCTCTACATATCCCAGCCCTGCCAGCTATAAGCCCCATACTCGTCTCAGCCCCTGTGCACACTTAGATATTTATGGCATTGTTCCCACACCCATTACTGGGGTCTAGGGTAGATATTCGTTTGGAGAAGGGGAGGAGTAGGCTGTGGATAGGGTCTTTTTGCTGTGCTTTCCAGGCGCAATGCACCAAGAGGTACCAAAGGGCAGCTATGGTTTGGGAATAGAGATATAGAGATTGTACATGCAGCCTTTAGCTTACATACAGAGCATTTCTGGTGCGTGGATATATTACATAGGTAACTGCCTAAATATGTTGTAACCTCCGAGGGGCATATTTCATCTTTGACTGGCCTAATATGAATTATTTTAATTATATTATAATTGGGTCTGCACCATTGGCCCACTATGATGTTAGGGCCTATCTCCACTACACGACTATCGTGACAGATGTGTATATCTGTCACGATATTCCACCTGAAAGACTAACATGTTTGATTTTTTTCAAACAATTTGGTACTGATGTACACTGAAAACCTATGACTGCAGAAACTAATCAGTAGTGATCACTTTAGGGTGCTCAATTTGATGCAGACCAGGGAGAGTACCCCTTTCATCATATGTGATTAGTTCAGGTCATCAATATGATTACTTCAGGTCATCAATACTGATTAGTTTTTCACATGCTGAGATAAAAATGACCTGGAAAAGCAATTTGATTGAAGTACAATGTTGCTCAAAATAAGAAATAAAAGAATAGTTTTGGAATTCCCCCAACCCCACCCCATCAACCTAACCCCCATTCATTTATTAGAGTAGGTCTTCTCATTGAAGATATGGGATTCATAGTTATAAAAGTTGGAGCAGTTGATGCCTATCTTCATACTTCTTGATAGGACCATTGACAAAGAATAGGTGTTTATGCTCTGAATATGCCTACTTTATACTTTCATTCTCATTTTACAATATGTCCCCTTTTCAACACAATTTTACATAACTTCCCCACTTTAAACATGCATGTTGATACATTTATGGCAATTATTTATATCAATTTTACCACAACAACGATCTGGATTGTATGAGACATGTCACATCATCATAAACTAGGGCCCCCTGGTGGGAGAAATGGTATGATCAAAATGATTACTTTCTTTCATCAATGAGGAATGATGACCTAAAGTCATCTGCATTGATTACTTTTCAACAAGCCTAGGTTTTCTGTGTATATACCGACAGCTGTAGAAGGGAGGTACCCCACCCCAAATCACACACTCACAGACACCCACAGCACCATGCTGATCGGTACCGATGGTCGTTCTGGTTGAATATCGCCTAGTGGAGAAAGGCCCTTAAATTAGCGAAAAAGTATTGATGGAACAACAAATGAATTGGTATGGATTAGCATTGATTAGTAAAGAAGAGAAAATGGGGCTCGAGAACGCTTTAATCCATATATGAATATTTGATTCACCAGGATTTTACACACAAGCAACCGTTAGTGAAAGGAAATAAAAAAAGATACGGGTAGTGCAACCAGTCTATAACAATTCTCAAATAGGATGATTGGAGGGGACTTTTTGCATTCAAAATGGGTTATCATCACGTCCTGCACGACTTGAGGGTATTTCAAGTAACAACCCAAAAATGGACGTCCTGACATTTAATTCAGAGCTTTCCATGAATACTGGTTGTAAATGCACTAGCACATAACATTTAAACAGTTACATTTCGGATGGCACAGTATAAAAACGTAGCAGAGAAAAACAACCGCCAATTCCATAGTAGCGTGAACTTACATGAAAATTGCTGCTTTGCAAATGGCGGACACAGTAGGTCACGTGCACATGTTGAGTTATCGTGGGGATGTATGCAAATTGGGGGCAGTGAGAGCCTCGTTGTGGATGTGTGTTTACCTTGTGTCTCCTTGTTTCTGCAGGAGACCCTACCATCGTATACCTGAATATATTCGTAAACAGCATAAGTTCCATAGACGATTTCAATATGGTACGTATTTGTTCAACATTATGGAGTGGTGATTTTTAAGCAACAGGGGAAGGGGACTGTCACGGGCATGGACTGGTTACCAGGTTTAGGCTGTGTAGGTGTTATGGATAACACCTACACAGACTAATAACCAGTCCACACCTGTGGGAACTGTAGACTTTTGAATAGGGGAATAGCATTGGCTAACAGTCTACATTCAGTACAGAGGCCTCTGTATTATCATAAATCTAACACAAGGGAGCGTTCAACAATTATGTCACTGCTTATGGGGTGGGGGGTGGGGGGCTTTGGGTTGCTCTATATGTTCCATACAAAAACAGTGAAAAGGGGGGCGGGTGGGTCCTGAAAAATGCCTAAATACCGGTGACATAATTGTTGAATGCTCCCCAAGTCCAGAACCCATTTTTTAAAGATGATAATAGACCCCAAAGCCCATTTTTAAAGATAGTAATAGACCATCTATATATATATATATATATATATATATATATATATATATATATATATATATATATATATATATATAGTTGTGTAGCCATGATGATTCAATTTTGATTTAGCACCTAGCACCGGTTGGTGCAGCTGAGTGTATCTTAACTGTTCCCTTGTAAATTATCAATCCAAGATAAGACACTTACCATTGCGGCATTAATACATGTCAGGCATGAAGATAAAAGGTCAAAGTGCATTTTCTTAGTAATGCCCAGCCTACCAAATATAAATAAGCTAAATATTGCCTGTTTAAAAGAAATTACGGTTTACTCTTCAGCTATTGGCTCTCGTTTGTTTAGCTAAGAGCATTGATGGCTGAAAATCCACAGCTAAAATCCTAGTTAAGTTTTGGTCATTTTATCGACTTCCCATCCCCTTGTACTATCTATGATGTCTTACCATTTACAGGAATATGCAATGACCTTCTACCTACGCCAAAGATGGCAAGACCCTAGACTGAGCTACAAGGGCCTCAATAAGACCGTGACCCTTAACTACAATGACATCCATCGTATCTGGGTTCCCGACCTCTTCTTTCGTAACGAGAAGGCGGGAATGCTTCATGACATCACCGTGCCAAACCGTCTACTGCGGCTCTGGCCGGATGGATCCGTGCTCTACAGCCAAAGGTTGGTGTGTTTCATGTTTTTTTTTTGTTTTTTTTTTAATTTTCTAGATAGATGTGTAGTTAAGGAATCTAGCGGATTACCACACAGCGTTATACACATACACTGAATGAGATTCTGTTATAAAAAGATGCACAATATGCAGGGAATGATTGTCAAAAGGTTGCATATCATCTCTAATTTCAGAGTAGTTAAATACTATTGCCCTGCATGACATGCCAGGAAACCACACCAGTGATAAACCACAGTGCCAGATGCACTCTAATACTTGTACGATGTAATACAGTGCTGGTTTGGTCACAGGTGTAGATTTGGTAATACAAAATACAACAGTCACTAATATGATTCAGGTTAACCCTTTATCACGGACATTCCAGTACTTTAATAATGAACTATGGTCTTTGTTATCATAACGCATATGAAGCCCTGAAAAGGGACTGAATAGTGCTGCATCTATGCATCATGCCGCCCCCAGAGTTGGCTAGCATGCTGCACCAATGTGATGCCGAAGGCTCCTCGTGAGCACTGCATTGGTGCATGATGGCGACTGATAAACAGACCGCTCTAGGTAAGATGCGGTCCTTAAAAGGTTAACGACCACACCATGCATAGAGCATCTAGCCTACAGACCGAATTTTTTAAACCAGAAATAGATTCTACTTCAGATATAATTGATTTCCTTTCAATCCGGTCTCAAAACATTTCACAATGAAAATAAATAAAGTGTCAGAATCTAGTCCCTCTCATAGGATAAGATATGTTCGGCGTTTCTGAGATACAGAGGAACCCAGAGTATGACATCTGAAAAGGGGGTTCACTATTCAGGAGGCCATTTCTTAACATACTCCGATTGCTCACCTTCAAATTGCAGTTCTGCTCATTGAGTTAGTGGCATTACAGCCTTGTAGTTATGAATACGTCATGTTTGCAGCCTTATGACTGCCCTACTAAATCTTAGGTAATTCCTGCATAAGTGCTACGATCACTGGCACTAGCCCTTGTGCTTTAAAATCAAAGTGGCTGAGTGTAGTCGTAGTACCTTTAGAAATAGCCTCCAGGGCTAGCTATCAGAAAGCACATCAATTAGTACACATAGAGACCATCCCCTTCATCTGTGGCCTTATTACTTTTAGTACCTTCCTGTTTGATGACATCCGTCACAGTCCATTTACCCCCATCCATCACACCCTTGGCTCAGGTCTTATTAAAGGCCTGCTTCAGATTTAATCTGCCCTAATTAGCCCTTCAATGGCTGCTGCATATTGCATTGACAGATTATGCTTAATGGCCGGAATGATGCATGACTGCATAATGCATGGCGAGTAGCTCACCAGAGTTGCATTCATGTATCCTGCCGACCCTGCAAGAAAAATGCACTGCTAAATGGCAGCATGATACACCAATACATCATACTGTCTTGACTCTCCTGGACTGTAATGGTGTATCATGACAACCAAGGGACACGGCCCTGGAGCTACCATGGGACCTTCAAGGGTTAATTGGTTCCGGGTGAGCAGTTGATGGGCGCTGCTCAGAGCCGATCAGCAACAGGCTCGGCCTGGTGATACCGATAACAATACGTCCACATAAATCATCACAGGGGGCAGGGTGATTTGTGGCGCCATCTTCTGAGTGATGTAGTCATTAGTGACTGACTCTGGGTCAATGACAGGGAAATGCATTGGTCAAACATTATAGGTGGGTGTTTTAGTGCCCACAGTGCTAGATATAAACACATACATAAGGGGAAATGTCCTATTACCTTCTCCCCCACCACCCTTATCCAGCTAGCGCTTTCCTATTTTGATTCTTCTTGGATTTATTTTTATTGTTCCCAAGATCATAATGACTGTGCGAGCTTCCCTAGCCCACTTAAAAGGGTCTATATCTCTTCTTTCCTATCCCCTCAGGATGTGTGTGGTGCACATATGCGCTGGCACTGACACATTCCTTCTTGAAATTGTGTAATGTCGTTCTCGCCATGAATATGACCTCAGCTGTCGAAATGGCGTTAAACAGCTATTACTCACTCACTCACTCATAATGACTGTTGTGATTATGACTATTTGAAGTAGTGAGTGATAACATGTCTCAGCCATTATAATGAACAATCGGCACACTATGGCCACCTTTTGAACCAAGCAAGGCTCAAAGCTTCTTTACAAGCTATTTTTAGATTGCTATTATGTCTTCAAAGATTAAGGGCAAGTTAAAATTGTACTTTTGTTTGATGGGATATATATGGAGCCAATATAAGGACCTCCTACTGTTAAGAACAGTGATTAGGCTAGCAGCTAAACGTGCAAGGCCAATGCTTCAGGGTCATTGGCGTTGAATTATTGACAAGGAAGTAGTTAACTCTCTGACCCCTCTTCACAGTGTCCACCATAAAACCACAGGTAGCCTGACATTTGTGGGTGTCATAGATTACTACCTTATATTTAATTAAAACCCTGTCTCGTCACTGAGTCCATATTGGGGGTGTATAAAGTGGTGGCGGCCCACAGATGGGCATTTAGTAGGTGTCCCTGATCTGGCACACCATCACGTCATCAGTCACTGACAGTGAACAATCTGTCATCTTGTGTAATATGTCTGTGCTGAAGCTAGAAGAAAATCTGGTATTTGACTCTGTCATCCATTAAGGCACTATGATCGCACACATCCCTGAATCTTTAAATGTTGATGGTATTCTTATGGGAAATCTAGTACTATTTGGAGGGTGCAGCCGTAGTATTTAAAAAAAAAATTGCTTCTAGTAAGGCTTGACAAATCACTAGGACCCATATATACAAAAAAAGAATCATTGATGTGACCACCCGCTCCTGATAAAGTAGTGACTGATACTAAAAATTTAGTCTTGATTGAATATCACTTTGTATCATTCCCTTTCTTTGTCGAAAGGCAAACGATTTAGCTTGAGGTTAGCATAACATCAATTTCCTTCAATCTAAAAGGCAGGATTACAGGTTTGGATTGATGATCAATTTGGTTCCTATTTGCAACATCCCTCCCTCAAATGACCTAATTCTATTTAATATTTTACAGCGATACAACGTAATTTGATAGGTCCTCTCAGTATGTGGTCCATTGTGAGTGTGTACTTTAGTGATTTAGTGCTATTCAATGTGGTTGAAGGAATGGACTGCTAATCAAATAAAGTATTCATCCCTGTGCTGCCATAATCACAGAAATCCATCAGGACTTAACCGACTTCATCCCTGATATAGTATTGGGATGTCTGAGTTAAACCTTCATATTCTAGAAGAAGGTGATATTCCCTTTCTAATTTCTGTCAAGAAGTGTTAGCATTGCAACTGGCGTTCAAATGGTAAAATATTACCTATTTCTCAAATAACTATAATTGAGGTCTTATATGCACTAGAGGCTTGTATTGTATATGTCAAGTATTAAGGTAAATAAAAAGGCAGACCATCCATATTTGTCTTGAGATGCTTGGAGATATGAAAATCCACATTGACAGTGATTGAAGGTTTTGACTAGGATACAATCTGGGCCGCGTTTTCTGTCCCGTTATCTTAATCCAATCATCCATCTTTTGCATTCCCTGCGGCATGCTACCTTGTTGTATATGTCCCTATACTTGGAATCTAATGAGATATAAAAATGGCTTAGCATGGCACATATCATGTTCCTACCTTACTCCTGTGTCTTTAACCAATAGCTAAGAGTTGGGTAGCGTCACTGGGACGGTTATGTCAGTCATGAAGAAATAGTCATTATAAATTGACGATGTTCCTGCTTTTATTAGGACATGATGATTAATGTTTCTTTCCTTTCCATTTTCCCCAGAATATCACTCAGGCTGGACTGTATGATGCAACTACAAAAATATCCCCTTGATGATCAAAAGTGTCGTATGGAGATCGGATCCTGTAAGTATCAATGTTTTTCCTTTGCTTAACAAATTGATATTTAACGGTTATTAAAGACCAACTAAAGCCTCCAGGTTCATGGGGCTTCCTCATGATAATTCAGTGCTGGAGAGGTAACTCTTCAGCACTGCATTGGTGCTGTACACCTAGGTGGTCGAATGTCCAATGCGCACAGCCATTGCTGGATCTTGGTTATCACTGATAACAGCTATCATGCAGATGGATACCAGTTGGCCCTTAAGAATTCTGCTGTGAAGAGGGGGGGGATTATTTCATTGATTGATAATTCATGATTCATATTCACAATTCACCAATGCAACCCTGCAAGACACTCCCCAGCAAATTGTCGTGAGTCATCGCCAACCTGTGTGAAGTGGCTCACACATGTTGTTAGATGGAACACAACGTCGTTATAGCACAAGATCACCAGGAATAGCAATTGTTATGCCACGTGAGTCT
Source organism: Acholoe squamosa (assembly GCA_949317995.1). NCBI lineage: Eukaryota > Metazoa > Annelida > Polychaeta > Phyllodocida > Polynoidae > Acholoe > Acholoe squamosa. Next base: position 17,436,877 of record OX439042.1, read on the forward strand.
AACACACAGTGGCGAAAGATGACGAAATGAGTTATCACTCAAAAAGGAGTCACCATTGATGACCAATCATGGCGACAGATGACGACAATTTGCTGGGTCACCAGAGCTGCACTTACACATCATGTAGACAACACATTAATGCATTCATGGGTTAGGCGGTAGGTTAACGGTCAATAAAATGTAGAAACACCATATTTCAAAAAAGGCTTTTTGATCTGGTGTCACTATAGGGTATACGGCCAAGTGAATCCCAGTACCTAGTCTCCAAAGATCTCGCGGCACCATTGACAGAGACAAAGGCATTAGCCGACACAAGCTGCGTCTGGTCGAGGGTAGCCCCGGTGCCTGTCCTTGTACCTGCCGACCCAGCCCGACGTCTCAATCCGCCCTGACGAGCTCTGATTTCCCGTGGGAAGAAGGTCCCCTGGTGGCTGTTCCTGCTACTTCCCAGACGCCGCTATTTGGTGCCAATAGGTCTATATCGTTAAAACTGGTCATAATAGGGCTTCTACACTAACCCTTAAGAACAATCTTCAAGTCTGGGCATCCCAAAAATACAGATTATGCGGGGAGTAGCTGGATTTACTGATAGCTATAGAGAGAGCGTAGGGTAACCATTCTCCCGATATTAAAGGCAGCGAGGAAAGTCTGCCAATGCATCACCCCCTCCTTTTTAAGTGTGTGGATCTGACACTAAGCTTATTGGATCAATAAGCGATACCAGTCAGCTACACTAACGGTCTTTTTGGCGACCTGAGAGGAGTACATTCTGCAGGGAGAGAGACCGAACATGAGATGGAATTATGGGCCCTCTCCCATGTTATGAAAGGGGAAAGGGTGTAGGTAGGGTGTCCAACCACAATCTCATTTTCCTTGTGCCAGACAGCACATACATGTTAGAAACCTCTGTAAAGCCAGTAAAGTATTAACATTAAACAAGTATTACCAGCGCTGAAAGCACTCATATAAATAATACTAGGTTACCTTTCCTTTGGTTCAATGAGCAAGATAGTAAATCTCCAGAATAAGTGATTCAGTGTAGCTATAAATAACAGTAAATACCTTCACCTTCCATGACAAGACCAACCCATACCCTAGACCCCATAACTCAGTGTCAGTACTAACACAAGGACATGAAAACCAATCTATATGGGGACAGGAAGGCTATTGGGTCGACTATGTCGGTGGCCTATGTAGCAACAGGGTGTACAAGTTATAGTATAGGAGGAAAGGGAAAAAAAGAAACAGCTTGTATGGGCCATTTGTATGTGAGCTGGCTTATGGTATTGAGATGCAATTTGCTGTTGCATGTTCGGTATAGATAGAGAGTGCTTGTATCATCCTGCTCAACTGGTTACAATGGGAGGATCGTGTACATACATACATATTGCTGCAGGGCAAATGCCATTCACAGATAGCACTGAATTATATACCAAATACACAATGTGTAATGGGATTCAGGCTATAAACTGTTTTCAGATGTAACTGGCATTAAAAGCATTTGAAAAGTAGACTTCATACAATGACTCATTAACCATTTATGTTTTTCATATCCAACGGCGCCAGTTGTGTCAGCGATTTTCTGATATTTCCACATATTACTTCCGTTTCATATAGATCTAGAGCTGAGGATCTGATTTGGGGGATGTCGGATTCTGTATAATGCTCATGTTTGATGCTATTGGGTGACTACCAATACCATAGCATAACCACAATTTCCATATACTACTACCATCGCGTATCTTCATTTGAAATGCTTTCTCCAGATCGTAACACTATTATTTTATTACATTGAACAGCCAGCCTTAAGGCTCATACCACTTCCCACATGCTTAATTTCTAACATACCAAAATTAGATTCACCGGGCAATACAGATTTGCCTGGGTCTATTGGGCCAAATAACAAGAAATGTGGTTGTGACCACGTAAAAAAAGCCTCCCGCCATTAATGTCGGTATACCAGTGTTTGATGACATGTCTCATAAAAGCAGACATAAAGAAGATTTCACAATTATCAATTTCTCTATTCAGTAATTTTGTATTGTGAGACCTCATCACATGGGGCAAATCAATCATCATAACGCACTCACGTACCGCTTCGCGGTACTGCCGCTATGCTGCGTGGGAGGCGCTAAAAAAAGGTTTGTTTCCAGTAACCCGACCGACCCTAGCAAAATAGGGGCAAAAATTCTTTTTTTTTGTTGTGATTTTTAAGAATTTTGTCTCATTTTTTTCACATTTTAAAGAATTTTTTCATTTCTTTTTGAGGATTTGTCCTGTACCCTTTTCGTGTTCTCTCTCTTACCTACAGTTATCATTTTCCCATCATTATCTTACAATGAAATCAAAGAATTTGATACATCCATTTATATTTGCCCTAACATTTCCTATGTAAATGTAAGAAAAAAAGATATATACTACTTACGATTTCGCCTGAGTGATAAGCTAATTTCCATATACTACTCACATCGAGCTCGCGAGTCCACCGGGCATTATTTGGCGGTGCCTTTCAGTTAGCCTAACCATAATGTAACTTTCCACATGCTACATCTATCTCTCAATGCTTGATATCACCGTGCCTAGTTTTCAATATTCTACTCACGTCTTTAACCATAGGTTCACTATGGGGTTGCCTGACTATACGCAATTTGCTATGTACTACTTGTAGCATTTAAACGCTAGTTTTAGAATACCGCATGTCCTTACGCTGTGGCGGATTGGGATCGAGGTGGGTGAAAGGCACGCACCTTTCCTTATTTATCCATGATCGAAGTGGTCATTTGCCTATTTTTTTACTACAGATTTGTCCAACGGATGCGACCATGCCTCTCACATGTACGAGTTTAGAGAGCTTGGATAGGCCGACATAATACCACTAGTCCACTGGGCTTTTTCTGCCGACTTTTATGTAGGAAAGGTACGGACAAAAGTGGGCGAAGGGGCTCAGTGCACAGTGGGTCTAAAGTGGGGACTCCACTACGCGATTTTTGCAGCTATTCTCACAAAAGCAGGCCCAAACACAGGTTATAAGTTGCTATTTGTTTTCATTCCAAGGTGGAAATAGAATGCTGGGAGAGCCATTTGTTTATGTTGGACAGGCTTTGTGTGAGATCTCAGGCACATGTTTGTTGTCAAAAGATGTTTTTGTTTACTAAATCAAGTTGTTGTAATGTAAATATTGGAGACTTTCACAATTGTGAGTATCTGCACTTCAACGTCAGACAAGTTTGATTTTTCACAGTACAAGACCCTGCAATCTCTGTTGTTGTTAGACTGCTGTGTTGTTATTTATATTGTGCTGTTTGCCCACCCCCCAAACATACACTCCTACTCTTTATCAGCCCACCAGCTATTTATAGATCTAATGCCTGCCTACCCTAGCTCTACTGCCCCCCATCCCAATCATATAGTTTTGGTATAAATAAACACACAGGTACTGATAAACACACTCCCTGCGACCCCTTGAATCTCATGTTTACAATGTAGGCATATCAACAGCCTATACCTTAGACACTGTTAGCACTACCTTTTGTGAGAATGTAGCAAAACATTGCGTAGTGGAACCTACGCTATAGAAACCACTCGGGACTCTCTATACCAGTCCATCTCTTTGTTATATATGTTGTATTTACAAAACTAATAGCTAGTTCGCTTGTTGCAGACGGGTACACTACGAATGATCTCGTGTTCAAGTGGTTAGAGACAGGTGCCCCACTCAGTATGAAGGAGAATCTGGAATTACCCGAGTTTGGCATCACCGGGACCAAGGTCGGCGACTGTACACGAGTCTTCAGCACAGGTAAGCCAAATGCTGTACTTTTACACACAAAATAAAACGTGTGTGTAGTAGACCTTTTCGAGAGAAAAAAATCGTCTTTGATTTCTTTTTATGTTTGACGCGACATAGATCTCCAAATGAAACTAATTACCCCTAATTCCTCGCCCAAGGGCGCGGTTTATACGACTTAAGACATTCCCTTGCTACGCCTTTAATGTAGAATCTGCCCGAAGGCAGGGTGCGCCTTATGAGTGGGGATTCTCTACTATAGAACACTACTAAAGTGTCCAAAATTTGAGCCTTGTTGCTAAACTGGGGGGGGGGGGTTATATGCGTTGGGTACGCCTTATACTCTATGGATTACCACGCTAAATAAAAGATGAAGAAAATGTTCCCTTTTCCTGCAAGAAGAGAGGATGATCCCTTTGAATTATGTAGTAATACGCGATTGTGTGTCCAAGTGACCAGTTACATTTAATCACTGAAAGTTCTGCAAAGAGGAAATTTGAGGGTGTATGTGATATAGAGTGGGGAGGTCGCGCTCTACCTATACTGCCTCATGTTGAACCTTTAGATGCCTCATCATAAAGAAAATAATACCACTGTAACTGGTTCTTTATTTAATATAATAATGATCGCATGACTTTTCTATGTATAATAAAATCAATGTAACTTCTCATGTAGTTTCTTAAAGCCCTGTGTCCACATGACGTCAAAAGTCAGTTTGTCGGCCGACAATTGCAAATAATCGGCAGCCAACCAAAAGTCGCCCTGTGGATTCACATGAACGACAAAAAGCTCACTGACAAAAAGGCGACGATCTTTAAATCGACTTAGCGGATTGTCCTATGGGCGCCGCCATTGCTGAAGCTGGTTCACAGCTCTTATCACTGAAAACAGCTATCTGATTGGTACTACTGCCCCCCGAGAGGACCGCAGTGAATAGCTGGTGTTATTTCATTGGCTGATAATTAAACCAGCTAAGTCGGTTATCAAACTAAATTTAGGATCAAACATGTTTGATATTTATCAGCGAAATAGGGCGATAAGTAGAATCACGCCGCTGGGGTGACTATGGTTGTCAGCCTACCAGTTGGGTGTTTCAGAAGCTGGACATGATAATGAACATCAAATATCTGTTTCTAAAACTGTTAGATTCTAAACTTACAACTGCAACCATTATCATCTCTCACCAGTCATATAGTTATAGACACAGTAAGGTAATGGTAATGCTTTAGAAACACATGCAGTTATAAGCCTACAATCACTATTAAAACTGCTATCATATCTCCTTATGACCGGTTGAAAACATTACCTGCTTCTGAAACACCCCACTGGTGCCCTACCAAGCCCCACCACCAGTCCCCCCCACTCCCAGACACTCTTTGACACCATGTGCGTTCTGGGATTTCAAATATACCCTCCTTTCCGCGGATTTTTGAGCTTAAAAAGCACCCTGTTTATGACAGAATCGCGGATTTTAGTGGCTCAAAAAGTAAACCTTTTTTTTAGTAAGTGCTAGCATTACTATAAAGTCAACCCTTTTCAAGAAAAGAAATGATAGGTATCTAGGTGACCTACACTTGTCATTATGCCAAAATATATACATACATATATATATATATATATATATATATATATATATATATATATATATATATACACAAAATATATATATACATACATACATACATACATACATACATACATACATCCATACATCCCCTCCTGCCTAGGGACACCAGGTAGACAAATAGTTATGCACCTGCTCAGAAAGTGGCCAACAATTTAGAATTCCACCGATGACAAAAGCGAACGTCATATTATTTCTGTCGTCCGCTAATTTTCTCGTCGCGTGGACATAGAGCTTAAGATGGTCTTATCGTCAGAAAAGAAGTTGCACTAGTCTTTCCTAATGACACGCTTCAAACTATCAAGTGTCAATTATGACTTCCCTTCGTTTTTAACGAGGGAACCTTCTTGTATCGTCCCACAAAACTTGAGTACTTCAATATCCCATTTCACTTTGGATTTCTTTCATGTCAATAAAAAGTGCATCTCGTGGCTGTATCATTATGAAGGCTATATATGGCAAAGGAAATATTACATTGCGGATGAGGAAACACAAAGGGTACTTGAAGGTTTTGCGATCTCTCAATTTTGCTATAGAAGGGTGAGGCATGAATTGTACTACATCTTTGATGGTTGTAATAATTGGCACCACTGTATGCATGCTTAAAGTAAATCACATTTCCAGAAATGAAACAGCAGAGCAAAGTCAAAACTGCCTTTATCTGAGCTCAGTATAGGATAAGAGAGTATAGAGAAATGTTTGTACCTTTGATGTGTACAGAAGGAGTAGTGCACTGATTCAGGTACTGATAGGAACCTAAAGCCCAACCCTTTAATGGCGAAATGGTCCCCAAAGTTTCATATTCCTTTGTAGTCTTGGCGCATGCACGATTTCAGAGCCTTCCAGCTAAGCGGACGCTCGTTGAGGATTTCTTTCTCTTAACTTTTTTTCTTTTTTTTTTTTGGGGGGGGGGTCAAAATCCTTTATTACAATAAGAAATTTACATCGTGGCATAAGGCATAAATGGGCATAACACTAAGTGACATTAGCTATAATGCACTTTACAGGAAGACAGAGAAAGCTTACATGGTTCTAAAAGCAAGTTACTATCTAAGGGGGTTATCGGTATGATTCTATAGTGTCCACATTTTATGATCTCAAAAAGTTAACCATCCCGTTGAGAGCCTACATTAATATGTTAGCTTTGTAAATCTAAAAGCACTTTCTCATGTCATTCCCCTTTCAATTTCGCCTTGCAGGTAGTTTTGCCTGTGTGTACGCCGAATTCCACTTCGACCGAAAGTTTGAGTTCTACCTGCTCCAGACCTATATTCCGAGTTTTCTCATCGTGGTACTCTCGTGGGTTTCGTTCTGGATCGACATAGACGCAGTCCCGGCCCGGATCTCTCTGGGCCTGTTGACCGTCCTGACCATGACCACCCAGTCCTCAGCTATCAGTGCCCGCCTACCCAGGGTATCCTACATCAAGGCTATAGACGTGTGGATGGCAGTGTGTCTCGTGTTCGTCTTCAGCGCGCTCATCGAGTACTCAGCCGTCAATGTATTGTACAGGAAGACCAAGAAGGATAAGAACAGGCATAGGCTAGAGGACTGTCCACAGCAGGCCAGGAGACAAAACCTCGATGAAGGCAAGGTAGAGGTGAGTAAAGTGGGGCTTTACGAAGTTTCCATTAAGTTGTGATGCATGTGTTTGTCAAAATAGAGGAGTGACCATTATTTTACCAGCAGGGAGGGGGGGAGGTCGGTGAGACTTTTGGGTCATGCAGAATGAGGGAATGTTTGAGACCTATTGCCAGTTCAATGTACATGAAAGTGGTGGAATTTCCTTGCATCACCCTCGTGCTTTAACAATGTCATGTTCTGCCCCCCCCCTTACACTCTCTCAGCTCAATCGACTATCTTCCCTGTGTCAAAACAATGATCACTCCTTGCATTAGGGTGGGTGGGAGGGACACATGCGTCCTGTAGAAAGTCATTTAATTTTGATATTACTGTTTCTATCTGACACTGTCCCTCGTACATAATATCCCTCTGTATTGTACCTATATACTAATGTAATAGCTTTTGCAACTTAGACATGTATATTACATATTTTCATTGTTGGATCCTGAATGTTTTAACAGGTTATAGAGTTAGCTCAAAGTGATTTTTATTTCAAAATGTTTAGTTCTACCCAATTACTTTGTACAAGTGATGTAAAACACTGTTTTCCCTATTTCTCCCCGAGTCCCATCACTGAGCACAAAATAATGCTCTGCCACATAATTAAAACAATCTGTAACATCCACGGCTGTATGGATAAGTAGAGTCTGGACCCATGTCTAGGAAGTCACTAAAGACCTCTCATACTCAAGAGGTGGGTGAGGAGGTTGCATGTCTGGATGAATGTTAGACTGATATCTTAGGCCACTTAAAAAAAAATTTCAGCTTTACAGATCCGCCCGCACCATATAAAAAGGGCCGCATTGTAGCTTTTTATTGCAAATTTCCCTAAAAGAAAAGTGTAAAAATCCCTCATCCACTGAGAAAAATTTCCCATAGACAAAATAATTCATATCTCAGCGATTATTTTGAGTAGAAACCTAATTTAAAAAGCACATTAATCCCCATTTCTCCATCTACAATGTAAAAGTGCAATTTACATGGGGTTAAAGTTCGATCTGTTTATAAAAATACTTAGAAATAATATATTTTTTTATACTTACAAAAATAATCAATAAATAAAAATAAAAAAGACCCTCCCTCATCACTCTAGACCCAAATAAAAATAAATAAAAAAAAGCCTCCCTCCCGCACCTTATTTTTCAGAAAAGTATCCGCAAAGCTGAAATTTTTTTTTAAGTGGCCTTAGCGGCTCTAGTTTCTGTGTGGAGGGGTTGCACAGTATCCATCACAATGTAATACAGATTAATCTCTCAAAGAATGTGACATCGCTGCATGTAATAATTATTACTTTCACGATTTTGATGGGAACATGCTCCTACTGTAGGGGGTACTTCAAAAAGTGATAAATAAGACTTATTTTGTTATCTTGAAAAAGCCTCCAGTGCAAAGAAAATAACTTGAACTCATATGAGTGATATACAATCAAATTATGCTTTAATGAATAAGTGGATGAATAGGTGAATGCAGAGATATACAAATAGATTAATACAAAATAACAAAAGCTAGCAGGCATGGCAAATGGTTGTGGAAGAAAATTTTGGGTGGAATTCCATCAGATTGCCAGGAGGCGTCCTTTGGTTAATGAGAGTGTGTAATCATCTAGATGTATTTGTACTGACCACACTGCCTGCTCCCCACCAACCGCAGCTGGTCAAGGCTTGCCTCCGGGCACCGCCCAACGCGGCTTACCACACCCTAAAACGGGAGGCAATCGCCCTGAAACGGTGTGGCTATTTGAGTGTCAGCGTTGAGGAGGCAGTGGTTGATTGAGGAGGGGGTTATAGCATGGGATGGGGCCAGACTCCCGGCGACGAGCGGCCGGGGAGGGCTCTGTTTTTAGAGCTGCTTACTCCAGTCAGGGCGAGCAGTTGGTAACTGCTCAAGGGCCTGTAATAGATGAGCGTATTGCTCATTCTGCTCACGCCCCAAGCTACTCACCATGAAGGGCTCTATTTGGGTTATGGATGGGGTGTCGATGCCGGCAGCTCGCCATGGAGACATCTATTTGAATTAAGGGCTGTGATCTAAGACTGATTGCTGCTGGAGCCCCTGCTACTGCTGGCTCCCGGATACGGATATAGCCTTACTGCAACCCTACCTGAGTGAATTGGGCAATCCATTATGGAATTCCAGCTGCAATTCTCCATGCATCAATCGTTGGTGTGACAGCTAGAAATGCGATATTGGAATAGAGATATAAAATTGGCCAATATGTTTCTTCACTTTCCCTTTTGAAAGAAAAAATGAAACAATCAAAAATATCAGGGATGATCACATGAGAATTCTAGATTTAATGATAGGATCTCTTACTCGTAAGTGAAGAGTATGGTAAATGACAATTGAGGTTCATGCTGACCTCAGCAATTTCAGCTGAAATATGTATTGTCTGTAAGCTTCACTAGAAAAGTAGCAGGAAATGTAGTACACATGCCATCGACAGGTGGAGGGTCCAAACCGGAAATAGCAGGGTTAACTTACACTTTTGGGCCTGGCCGGCCGTCAGGGGGCGGGGCGAATTCTGCAATCACATGACCCTGAATAGAGGGCCACTGACCGTCACGTGACCCGGCTTGAGTTTGATCCTGCACTCTGATTGGTTAGAATTCACAGTGCCAGCTGGGGAATTGGCCTTGCAGCCTTTAGATTAGGGTAGCGGAGTTTTGGACACGACATCCAATTGGCCTACTGCTCTATTGAGAACTAGAGGGGGATGACAATGCCTAGTAGGGTATAACTGTTATGATCCATGTACTGATGGGGTTGATTGTACTATAAGCTGCACATGCAGTCTGTGATGATGTCTTGGTATGAATAATGCATGCAGTGAGTATACCACAGTATGCAACTGAAGGGACTACAACCAACATTTATACATCAAATAACCCTAGAACTGCACATATATGAATGTGTGTCATGTTGCTTTGATTAGGCTAAAGTATCATATTTCCACTCCCAGCACTTTTATTTAAAACCCTGCAATACATGTTACCCTTAATATATTGAACTTTCAGCAAATGGAACTCCTAGAATACGACTCCAATCATCCCAGGGATACGGTGCGTAGGGTATCATTAAAACAATCAATGCAGCAAGATGGTCTCATAACTGTGCTTTGCTGTCTTTGCTGCTATACTGCTGGATGCCAATTCTCTTAGAGCAGCCAGGTTATCTGTCAGTGCTGCTCTTAGGCAAATGATATGAAAATGATTCTGCACTCTGATGGCAACAGCTCAACGCACACCACTCTTCTAGTTTTAGTATGACACTGCCAATACTACTACGCCTATGCTAAGCTAATGTGACGCCAATAGCTTACACCTACATGAAAACACTTTGCTTTCCATCCTACCATAACCTCAAAGAAACTCACACTGCTTAGACATAGATTATAGCTTCACACTCGTTGAACAAGCAACATTTCATTGAAGATGTTCTTTCACCAAACGTTTCAAAATCTTGAATTTTGGCCCTATTGTGTTCCTTTTAATCTTTTCCTCCTTTGATTTCTTCTAAGATTTTATTCATATAAAAGGTTAAAGCTTTATTAAGTGGCCCGACACTATCAATTTATTGCTTCCGACAGTCACCTCAGACTTTCACATCACGTTTTGGAAACCGCTTGAGGCAACAGGAGGGTATCTCAAAAAGATTGGGAAACCAGTTCTCACCGTAACTATTTGATACTGCAGTTCTCCTACATTTCTCACCCTAAGAACAGACTTCCCTGCTTGACTTCTGCTACAAGTGAACTGCACGGAAATAGGTCGAGTTGCAAAATAAGAGACTGGACCCCTCCTATACCACTCCTATAACTGACTCCCTCTTTACAATACAAGAGGGAATCCACTCCAGAAGGTCAGTGAGTTCAATTTTGGAATTATCACCTCCGACAGGATCAATTCCAAATCTTTTTGAGATACCCTCCACTGATGCCATTAGAATTCTATTCCTTCTCTGAGAAAATGAATTACCAGAGAATTCTGATGTTAATTTTTTTTTCGCTGGACAATTTAGTTGGCCAATTCAATTCTGATTTAGGGGCCAAATGGTTCTTGTATTGCTGTGGTGCTTCCAAGATGTAACATGGGTGGGTAACTCACCAGTGCTGCATCCATACAACATGTCCAAGATGTAACATGGGTGGGTAACTCACCAGTGCTGCATCCATACAACATGTCCAAGATGTAACATGGGTGGGTAACTCACCAGTGATGCATCCATACAACATGTTCAAGATGTAACATGGGTGGGTAACTCACCAGTGGTGCATCCATACAACATGCTCAAGATGTAACATGGGTGGGTAACTCACCAGTGCTGCATCCATACAACATGTCCAAGATGTAACATGGGTGGGTAACTCACCAGTGGTGCATCCATACAACATGTTCAAGATGTACCATGGGTGGGTAACTCACCAGTGGTGCATCCATACAACATGTCCAAGATGTAACATGGGTGGGTAACTCACCAGTGCTGCATCCATACAACATGTCCAAGATGTAACATGGGTGGGTAACTCACCAGTGCTGCATCCATACAACATGTCCAAGATGTAACATGGGTGGGTAACTCACCAGTGCTGCATCCATACAACATGTCCAAGATGTAACATGGGTGGGTAACTCACCAGTGGTGCATCCATACAACATGTTCAAGATGTAACATGGGTGGGTAACTCACCAGTGCTGCATCCATACAACATGTTAACTCTGCCAGCCTCAGATACTTGTATGTATACCCTAAAACATTGCTTACACCAGGGCAGGGGTGGGCAGCTGTCGCAATGTCGCAAAAAGGTGCGACAGAGAGCTTGGAAAAGGCAACAGTGACACTGGGGATGATATGGGCTTTCTAAAACTGAAAGAATTTTGTCAATATTCCAACTAGAACCAAAGTTATGATTTGGGAGAAAAATGCTCAAAATACTTCAATATAATCAAAGATGGAATTCCTACTTTTCCTTGTGGTAGAGGATCCCACATTCCTTTAATACACAGATTTGGTGAGAATGTAAATATTCCTTACTGTTTCACCTTGAGGTCTAAATATCTTATGATTGAACTCTCACTGTTACCTTGGAACAATATATTTTGCTCCCAAATCTTCTTGAATTGAGGGTGAAAGAATGCCTCCAAAAGACCATATCATGTTTTAATTGCAGAATCTAAAGAATTTCCTGCAGCACTTTGCCACTTAAATCCCTAGAACACACAAATGCTTTGAGGTATAATCTAAAAGATTTCTTGGAGTAATATGGATATTTGTCTCTTAATCAGTTAGAACACACCAACCTATAGATAGAATCTGTAATTTGACCCCCCCCTCCAAAATGCTGCAAACCCATTCATTTTAAATGTAAATTTTGAAAATTTTCTGACTCCAATTTGCCAACCTGTTCCTCTAAAGCACCAATGTTTTATGTTACAATCTGGAAATTTCCCTGCTGTATATTCCCCTAGAGTAGAGCCTAAAATGTTTTGGTGCAGTGCCTCCTCCCCATCCCCTACAGTACCTCTATTTAGAATCTGAAAAATTTCCAAGAGCAATTTGTCCCTAAATCACCCATAACACACCTATTTCAAAAATTAAATTTGAAAATGTTCTTGCAAACCCCTAAACCCCCAAAACCACACTAATGCTTTGAGGTTGAATCTGAAAATTCCTCAAAGTAACTTAACCTTTAGAGGTAAAACACAAAACTTTTTTTTGTTGGGGGTTGGGGGGGGGTGCTGGGGAATTTGCCTCTCCAGACCCCCAAAATACACCAATTTTGACAAATAGAAGCTGCAAATTTGAGCGATTTGCCCACCAATTCCATTGAAAATGCATTGCTACAACGATGTGTATGTTTGCTCCATCACTTTGCAATATGCCCACCCCTGCAGGGCCAACTTACTCCTGGTTTTGAATTGCTAGCAAATCCGCAGCCCCCCCCCCTCCTGATGGCTTCCAATGAAATTAAAACTTTATATTATAATTGGAAGATATTGGGAACACAACCTAAAAGGTTCTTCAAAAGTCTTACCTCAAATCAGATTAGAATCTGCCCCATATTTCAATTGGCTCTGGTGGAACCTCGATCTGCTTCAACGTTGATATGATGCATCTCAGCAGTACTTGCGAGTTATTCCAATTTGTACTTCTGACTGCTGACTTGTTGGATCCTGCTACATATACTAGTTTCTGTTGGGCAGACACCCACATGTACGTCTTGTAAAGGTTCTTTGTTACAGACACCAAAGCCTGATTCATTCCAATGGCCTTCTAGATCTGCTTAGAAGCTGTGGACCTACCAGCTGCTTTTTGGGCTTTTCAATTTTTGACTTAAAGTTCTTTTTGGAGGAAAACTGGTCTATCCCTTCAATGATTCTGTGTGCTTCACTTTCAATTGGAAGCATGATGCACAAGGTAGGCCTATTACTGGTGAGTAACTCGCTCATGGTAAACTCACCTACCATCATGGTGACCTAGTCTTGCAGTGATATGCAAAATCATAATCGGAGTTTCACTCGCCATATTGAGGTACTATGCATAAGCATTGATTCCACCGAAGCCGATTGTTGTCCGAATTTGGTATCGGCTTGCGTCGGGGACGCATCGAGAACTGTCGGGAACTATCGGCCAGCTATCGGGCACCATCGGACAACTGTCGGGCAACAATCGGGCTGAAATTGGGTTCTGTCGAACAGCTCTATTTTAAGCATCGGAAACCATCGGAAAGATTGATGGTCCCGACAGGTGCCCGATTTTTTCTAATCAATTAGAAAAAATCGGCCACTACATAGTGAATGGTGCCCGACAGTACCCGACAGTTCTGCCTGTTTTGTGGAAGAGCTCTGTTTGGGCAGGACTTTCATAAACATTTTCGGTTTTTACCTAAACGGGCCCTGATGGTCCAAAATACCACTATCGGGCCCTGATCGGGCCGACAGAAATACTGAAAATTATCGGTTTTGGTGGAATCAACGTTATAGGTTGTGATTAGTATGATTTGTTCAATAGGAAAGCCATTGGAATGAATCAGTTTTGAAATCATGTAAGTTATCGCTTGTCCCTGACTCGCAAAAGCAGGAAAAAATACATGTCAATGAATATTAATTCAGTGTCATCACATCTTTGTTTTAATTCCAAGATGCAAATTCCATGTCTCTCTCTATGCTTATATTCCAACAACTATGTATGAGAAACAGAACACGCCATTGAACACATATTACACATGTCGAAATCGTTCAACTTGTGATACCATATAATTCAGATAAAAAATTGGGGGTTTCTTCTGCTGACTACACAATACTGGATTTTACACATACATAGATCCGGAATATCTACATGTAAATCCTTTGCTGGCTTTCACCCCATTCTTACCACGGGCATCAGCTGACCTTCTCAAAGACTTAGCTGACAATGGATGACAGAATGGCAACGTAAATGGGGGAGGGGGCTTTGAATGCTGCACCTCAGCTGAAGGGCACACTATAAACATTGGTAAAATGTCATTTATTCTTACTTTTTTCACTTTTCCTAACTACAGCCAGAAACTGAGTTGATGCCCTTGATTAGCGCACACTGCCTATGCGTTAACGTAAGCAGGTAGTCCTCGGGACCTGATAAAAATTTTCCGACAGGAACGATCAGGACCTAACAATTATTTGCAATTGAGATAAGTGAGGAGATAACATTCAGAATACATAGCTTGAATGTTCATGATACTATTGGCTAATCCAATCCAATTCCTCCTGGTTGTCCATGATGGGGGAATTGTTACAATCGGCCCCTAGTGGAATGCCTGCTTTAATGAACTAAAATGAAAGTATGACACTAGCATCATTTTTGACCAGGAGAATCTACCAATAGTTTCCCATGAAATGTATGTCAACACATGACTATATAAATGTATTTCTGATTGGTGTTCTCTGTATTGTCTTCCAGGGTCCAGACGCCCCGTTAAGAGCCAATACCGTCGCACTCTGTCACCACTGCGGCACACAAGGCGAATACAACGACAGAAAGTTCCAGAGCAACTTGGCGTTCTGTCAAAAGTCTAACCGCAACCAGGCAATTATTGTCGACACAACATCACGATTTCTCTTCCCGACTTCGTTCATGGTGTTTAACTTTGTATATTGGCTGCTCTATGCGAGCATTTTATAGAAATCCTGTTTAGAAAGAAGAAGAAAATGACAAGAAATGATAACATTCCAACGTGATCCAGCCCATTTCTGTGTATATAAACTAATATACACTGTTAATAATACATTAATCCTCCCATATATTATATCATAGACTGATATTAATCGTAACCAGATGCTATTAAAACCCTCTATATTGTATATCTGTACCTTCCTGCCAAATATGAAAAACTGATATCTTAAACGAATCATATCGGGCGTCCGTTGGTTAGATTGGTATTGTTTAGATTCATTGATGTTTACAAGAAAACAAAACTAACGCTGTAAACTGTAGACTATAGCAATGTACGACGAGTGTGCCCTTACCCGACTATGACGTCACTACCCACGTGATACAGTGGACGATAATGAGTGAAAGAAGTCAGGTTTGGGCCATTTTGTCTGAGAAAGAAAAAACAACAAAGGGAGAAATGTAGGATGAATCTATACTACTGCCATACATATTGCGTAGCAAAGTAACCAGCATTGAACGGTTCAATGTGCGACCCCCGCCTAGGAACCCGTGACTTGGAATCGTAATGCCCCGTCGTCATTACGTCATGTTTTGTTCTTTATTATTTAAGTTCGCCATTAGACGCTGACAGAACGCCCTTACGTCATAGAACGCCCTTACGTCATGTGACGCTCTCAGTCTCCTCATTGTTGTTTACAGATGTCTAGAGGGTTAGTTATACGCCCCCTTGTACGTCAAAAAGTAAACAGGAATTACAGGAATTTGGTGTTCATTATCATATTCAAGATTATGTACATCTGTCTAGCTCGAATAGAGTGTAGAAGTGGCCAAGTCGGAAGTGACGACCATATTGGTCGAACCCTCCGCCTCATCACTGTTTTAGGTATGACATCCCTGAATTGCATTAAATCCCTCAAACACAAGGACCCGACCCCACATGTATGCTTCCCTTGTGTGGTATTTCACAGGATGTCTCCCCTTACGATACCCACTGGTAGAGATACCTGATCGTTCATGACATTATGTCTAATGCATTTATTGCTTGACTTAGTCGTGTCTAGAAATACCCTTGCTATTACTTGTGTGGCGCTTGATGTTATAAGTGTCTAGTTGAATTTACCATATTTGGACATGACTTCCACTTAAGTCTCACAGTGTTAATAGTACCACAATATAGATATATAAGATACACTATAATTCACCATACACAAAGGATCCCTTGGTGTGGCAGGATGTATACAGTAATTAATAGACTTAGTACAATTTTATCCAGGACTAGCTGTCATCCTCACAGAGTGGCACCACATCTTTATCCAGTGGCCCAGATCTGAGAACTACTGTGCAATACCTCCCCCACACCTACACGTGTGTATTAGGGAGCTGCTTACTTATATAGGCCTTCTATAATGAGCAACTCATGTTCACAATTCCTACTGACTCACTGAATTGCTCGTGGCACTGACGCCACCGCCCCTGGCGGCCAGTGGACGCTTTACTACTGCGTGTTGTTAACTGTTATTGACAGGCTATTTATTTAGCTACCACATTGGATCACGTGCTCACTGACACTTTTTTCAATGCTCCGCTGGTGGAGGTGGACATCTTTATAGTGGGATGCTATTCCCAAGCTTTAACCCTCTAGCATTGCCCACATCCGGGAACCGTCAGCAAGCAAAACATATCTGTGACCTCATGGGGTATGTCGTTGAGCCTCGTGACCTTGAATCTGCTGCTGACTTTGATCGCCTTTGGCGACGCCCCCGCAGACTGCATTTTCACCGGAAGTACACACTGCGCAAGCTCAAAGTTCTTCTTCCGGTTTGGAAGATGGCAAGCATGACTAGTCCACTAGGGTGCAGGAAAAGGAACATGAATACATCAGGATGGACATCATTCAAGTTGAGGTGTCTACAGAGACGACTTAATGGACCTTTCCCCAAAGGCCAACCTGACGATGGTGCCCTATGGAAGCATGATGATAACTTGATGTATTTGATAAAAAAGAGGCTACTACCACCCGAGGGCCTGCCTCTGTGGACTATGGCAACACTGTGCTACATATATTTTACTACTGCATTCAATACTTAACTAGGGCTGCACCTTTGCTATAGTGCAACATGTCTGAACCTTTAGTGCAGCACATGTAAACCTCTAGTGCAGCACGTCTGAAACTCTAGTGCAGCACATCTGAACATTTAGTGCAGCACACCTGAATCTCTAGTGCAATATAACTGAACCTTTAGTGCAGCACAACTGGACCTACAGTGCAGCACAACTGAACCTACAGTGCAGCACAACTGAACATTTAGTGCAGCACACCTGAATCTCTAGTGCAATATAACTGAACCTTTAGTGCAGCACAACTGAACCTACAGTGCAGCACAACTGAACCTACAGTGCAGCACAACTGAACCTACAGTGCAGCACAACTAAACCTTTAGTGCAGCATCTAAACCTCTAGTGCAGCACGTTTGGCACTAGTGCTACAGCACTGTGTCCTGTCACTGAGTGCTGAACCTTTTAGAGTGCTCCTACAGCACTGCAATAACACTATCGCTGTGTGTATATATGCGTCTAAATAACACTACCTACATTACTTCCAACATTTAACACAGAGCCTCAGCTGAGGATCTGCTGCAAGCTCATCTGCATCATTTAACCGGTGTTAAATATAGCTGTACATAGTCCACTGCCTTTTCATAATTGTTCCATTTTATAACGATGTCCTCTGTAGAATCTCACGGGTGTTTCACGACTCATGCTTAGAACAATTGCAGTTTTCACATTGTCTCTATATTGGCACTAATTATGGATGTTGATAATCACAAATAATTGTTTACATTTATTTAGAGTGATGTATGTTGTGGCACAGTAGCAGTAATTGCATTGAACAGTGCATTGGCGATTTTAATGGTTAGATACATGATGCTGATACTGTTGGCCAGAAGAAAGGCATGGAGTTTATTTCTCAAGATACAAGGATCGCACCTGCATAATCAATCAGCTGTAAGGCCCATATCAACAGAATGACCCTCAGCTATTGTGGGAGGGGATTGTGACAAAACCTGTGAAATAATCTTTAGAGCAAAAAGTAACATGTTATTATTCATTTAATCACTTTGGATCAGTGCTCCAATCTACCTGATCAGAATGCTCGGATTTAAGTTTAAGGTAACATGGTTAACTTAGTTATACTGTGTACAGCAATACATGCATAGAGGCTTGGAGTGTGAATATTCTATTAGGTGTATATTGTGTGACATTTGTTACCCCTGGTACATATCGGTTGTATATAAAATACATGAGGTTTTCTGTAGCGTTTCTCCAGTGGTCAAGATGGTGAGGACTTAGTTGAATGTTTTAATAGTAAATGATAATATGTAATTTTACAATGTTGGTTGCTTGTTGGATGCAGTAGACACATATGAAGAAATGCACCAACTGGTGTTATCAGCTGAGTATGATATCTCTGCATGTATGTTGTTGTGAGTTAACTCAGCAGCCAGCTAGTGTTTCAACTGTGAATACTCTGACATCAGAAAGCTGGTAAGAGGGAGAATGTTGCAACTAGTGTACTTCTTGTTACATTTAATATATGTCAGTCACTTACAATACAGGTACTAATGTCATGAAATGTGAAGCTAGTGTCACAGTGTGAGGTTCTGTCACATACTGAATTACTTACGTCACAATCTGACACCAGTATCATTATATTGCTAAATCTAGGTGTCATATTCTGATACATTGGGGTCACACCATAGTGTAATATACTTGTCACACCCTTGAAATATTTTGTGACACTACCTGACTATATTTAGATGACTAGACAATGTGAGAATGACATTGTGATGGTTTCTGTACCTTTTTAATGCTACCTTTCTGTGACAATTATGTTATAAGCCCTCCGTAGAAAGCAGAGAACTTATCATTATGTCTAATAAAGGTACCAAGCCGCTGTTATTTTGTATGTCCCATGTTGATAGTTCTTGTTCACACACTCTCACCATCATACATGTATTGTATCATAGAAGACAAGCTCAAACACAATAAAACACAATCAATTGCCTTAGAAAATATACATGTGAAACTTCTTATTTTGCTCTCCAGACAAACTATGATACATTTGTGAAAAGAACATACACACAAAACCCAGGTCAAAGGAAAATGAATGGTGTGTTTTAGGCAAACCACAGCTACCTTTATCTAAAGGATTCAAAGTAATATCAACTTATGTCTCCGCAGTTTTCTACACTGTTATTGATATAATAACTGCACCTGTTATGAGCAAGAGCCTATGGGAAAAAAATATTCCTCTCAGAAAAATCCCATAAAAGCCCCATTTAAAAAAACAACTCCAATAGTTGTTTCAAGGCATGATTATTAGATGATGGTGGCCTCAATATAGTAAACTGATATAGATTGTTGTAGACTTCAAGCGTATTCCTTTGATATGTAGCATTCCATTACTATTGCATAATTCATGTGTTTTATTATTCATAGTGCAATTTCCACTTGATTTTAAGAGGTAACATCTTACAAAATGATGGTGATTTCTGATTCTAGCCAGGTTTAGTTAATGTACTGCTGCATTAACCACCAGACAACGGCTTGCTACCTTGTCTACCCTTCTAATAAAGACACACGAGGGGGTATTAAAATGAAATACTCAACTCTTCTCTGACGTCAGGAGAAAACAGAGTCAACTTTGTCAGAATACCTACATCGGAAGACATGCTAGACTGGTCAAAGCCAAATCTCGGACTCTTTCGTTTGATAAGTTTCGGAATCAGCCTAGTAAGCCCAAAATGATGTTATAGTCAAGTCTTAAGAGACCATAAGAAGTAATCCTTTTTAGATTTAGGCTAGCAAAAATGCCCTTAAAAACAAATTCATTAGAGCCTTAATGCCTTATGAAATCTTAGATTAGGACCAAAGCGTCAATGCTGATAAGCGTGTTTCTGGTTACATATAACTGTTTTGCCTTAACATCTACCGTAGTTTAGACTTTTACATATTTATTAGTATTTTAAACAACATGCCTCGAAATTCCCCTGAAATCAACTGGAAATCTGTGGCGATGACTAGCAGGTCATAGACAACCTGAATGAATGAGAATCGGTCAAAATCGCCCAGAATGAATGCTCTTTATCAAGATTGAAAAGAAATGCTATGGTCAGGAATAAAAATTGATTAGATATGCACTGAAAGAACCTCAGACGTGAAGTTGTACTCAATATTAGATTTGCTAATACAAGATGGAGGTTGTGCACAGGAGAGAGTTAACTTTTTTTTAATAAAATATTCAAAAAGAAGAAAAAAGCATGAAAATGAGAAAAGAAACAAACAAAAAAAAAGAGAGAAATAACTGCCTTTTCTTACCTCTGCTTTAGACTTCGTCGATGATTTTGCATCTAAATGAGGACAAAAGAAAACAGAAAATAGAACAGTGCATGTTCACATCATCCTGACCTTCTGCTTTATAGTTTCCTTGTGCTATTATCCTTAAGCGTCTTCCTCAAACCACATCCATTACAACCCCATAAAGAGGCTACAGCGGTACCAGCCAATCAGCGACCACCTCCCAGTATCCTCCCTGAGTAGAATCTACTTCCGGTAATGATGAAACAGCCGCGCCTGGCATCGAGCTCTGCGAGAAGAGGACGGCATCGCGGTAGAGAATGGTTCCGGCAGCCGCCACGAGCTTTGACGTCTTCAGGCTCAGGTGCCACCGGATATCCGGCAACCAGGCAGGCGGAAAGTTCGATGGGTTCAAAGATGGCGGCAGGTGGTAGTAGGTTGGAGGGACAGAGGGTGTCGATGGAGGCCTTTCAGGGGATTAGACCGGCTCAACGACCATGTTCGTGACTATAGACGGGTGATAGATGAATAGATAGGCCTAACCATTTAAAGGTCACCTTTGCGTAAACCCTATCTAGGCCCCTAATGCAGGATAGCATCATGGTTGTAGGACGTCAGGATCGCCGTGATGCACCAATGAAGTGCTGGCAAGACTACTTTATATAAGCACTTCATTGGAGTATCATGCCGACCTTCCTGGGGTGTATCAACATGGTGGGGTCTCCATGATGCACAATTTCAACCCTGGGGAGTTACTTTCAGTACAACATTCGTGCATCATGGCGACCAATAAGCATGCATTAATGCATTAGCGGCCCTTAATGGGTTACTGCATTGGATATAGCCCTTCATCTCATCTACGCTATAAATGCAGTTCTGGTGAGTAACTCTCCAGTGCTGCACCCATGCATCACACCATTATGACCCGAAGGGGTCGACACACTCATGAGGACTGATTTACTCAAGTATCTTAATATTATGCCGTCCTTAGGGGATTAGTAATAGGTGTGGAATTTCTCTTCTTCAGATCTATCATCTAGTGTCTTGTTGAATGAGGGATAGGGACAATAAATCTAAGTGTCTAAAGGTTTCGACCATCTTTTTTTATATAGATCTAGATTGAAGGAGAAATTATAGGAATTGCTACTGTATCTCCTAACGAGCGACACTGATGGCAATTAGAGTCTGAGCAGAATTTACCGAGTGTTAAAGGGCATCTTGTGGGTTTAAACTCACTTTATAGAAATATAATAGGAATGGGAATGATATGGGGAATCATTGCTACATTCTAAATAAGTTATGATCAGTTTAGTGGTCCAGGAAGTCATTTCTCAGACACTAAGTTTTTGGCAGCCCCAAATCGTAGTGACCAGGAGGGTGTTGCTCCTATTATAAAAAGAGCTGTGAGTATGTGCCCTCTTTTCTAAACAAGTCGTGCACTGCCTCACCTAAGTACTTGCACTCACCACATTAGTCTGAAAAGTCACCCGCCTTGTTTGAAATAGAGAGAGCTGCACTACCAGGTACCTACTCATGTCACATGCTCTATAGTTTATTATACTGTCTGACTTCTCCCAACTAGGTACCTACCTAAATCCCCCTTTTTTAGCACCATACTTGAATGACCACTTGTGAGCAACAAAAAGGGACAAGTTATAGCTACATGAAAAGAAAGGACTGGAAACAAGGGCATTTTTAGCCAGCTCTTCCTTTTACTATAGGAGCAACACCCTCCTGGTCTGGATCGGAAGGGGATTTTTAATTGTACAGGGTCAATCACTACGACTGGTGCAGATATAGAGGGAAAAGGCATGCATCTGAATAGCCAATTGAAGGTATGACAGGGTCGCTGAATCTACCTCCCTACGAATGGCCAGGATCGTAGGGGGTGTGAAGTATTTGGGAAGCTCAGTTCGTAGTGTTTGAGAAATACCTAGCTGATGACCACGTCAAATCAGGGTCTCCTCTCAATATGGCAAGGTCTGCAGTATAAGAAAGGTACCCACAATGGGCTAAGGCTACCTAGAGAATGCTGTCATTGAATGAAATTGGCATGAGGATATTATATCCATACACCAAACACCTTTTGTCGCATAGTAAGAAATATCAAAAGTTGTTTAATTTGTGATTTTTAGATAGCAGTTTCTATGGTCGTGTGTAGGCCAGTGCTGTATTTCTGTGTAGAGTGGGAAGGGGGTGTTACTGCTGATGAGAGTGAGACCTGGCCCGTTTTTATACTTTTCAAAAAAGAATGGCACCATCCATGTCCACTAATGCAAAGCTAAAAGTGCAGATAGAGCAAAACCAGCTTTCTGTTTCTTAACTTGAGTTCTACTCTCCTGTTCTATTAGCTAGAACTGGATAGGACAACTTGAGAAACGCTAATGCAATGGTGGCATCCACCTCTAGTGCACTTCTCACTGGTATATCCTTAGGGCCTTCTGCCTATTCATTTGTCTGTTATATCATATATGTTAAAATCAATTGAAATAGTTTGATCTTGTTTTATAGTGGGTTATGGAAGGCACCATTTGAATTAGTGTTTCTTAAGTTGCTCTCTCCAAAATCGCTCAGTTCAAGTTCTAGCTGAGTTCATTTTAGCCAACTGCCTAGACACAAATGAATAGAGCAGAATGTGCAATTGTTTCTAAACCTTAGGATATAACTCAAACTCCGTCTCATCTGCTCCAATGATGAAGGCAAAATTATTGATTTTCAAACAACTTTGCCACCAACCCTTATAGGTGGTCAGCAAAATTTAAATAAGAGAAATACACACAAAATCTTGGATGATTCATTTGATGATAGATTAGCTGAAATACAAGGATTTTGATGGCACCATTGCATGAGTGTTTCTAAAGTTGTCCTATCCAGCTCTAGCCAATAGAGCATTAGAACAGAACTGAAGTTAAGAAACAGAAGCATGCTTTTGCTGGGTCTGCATTATTAGCTTTGCATTAGTAAACATGGATGGTGCCATTCAGGTATACAATCAGGGCCATGATAGCAGCAAAGTTGGTTGGAAAATAACAGATTTACTTCTGTCAATGGAACAGATGGGACTCAGTTTGAGTCCTATCCAAAACTTTTGAAACAGTGGCACTTCTAGCTCTATTCATTTGGATCTAGGCAGTTGGCTAACACAGACTTGAGCTATTGAGCTGGAACTGAGCTATTTTGGTTAAAGCAACTTAGGAAACACTAATTCAAATGGTGCCATCCAAACCAACAATAGAAACAAGGCCCTGTGGTTGTGATGTGAGGACAGAGGAGAGGCAATAAACATCACAGGAACCAACCCATGTTTAGTGACCACAGATAAGCCATAGCCCGGTAGAGGGGTCTGTGGTATCCATTAGCACCACCATCCCCATCAGGTTAAGGAGCTTTTAATTATGTTGATGTCCCCCAGTACCCCCTCGTCTACAGTTTCTCTGTGGGTAACCCCTTCAGACATGGTTGTATAGAATCTCTTATTAAATTTCACATGAATAAAAACAAGTGCAATACACACTTGATAACAAAATATTTTTCATTTATTCCCTCAAAAAATAAATAATTTCAACGTGTCAGTATTGGGCAATATTTAGTAAGTATCTTCATAGCAGATAGATGAGCTGTATGATGGCAAATAGGTGGGTGTATTTGAGTGCCTCAGATGGGGTTAGGGCCTGATGTGACGTCAGCACCACTAGCCTACAAACTCGCCTGTTCTACAGCCAGAACAAAATTGTCTGTGTATTTTGTCTGATTACATGCATAAAAGATATGGGTATGGACTAGAAAATATTTGTGCTGGAGTAAATCTAGTATGGGAAATACGATTCTGACATTATCTAATTGAAATTTTAACCCACCAGATGCCCTTTAAGCAGGAAATAAGCTATATCACTTGAGCTGTTTATGAATACGAGTACATTTTTCCAAACCATCAAACAATAGGTACATGTTCCTTGAAAGAAATCTCTGCGGAATAAAAGTTTAAGAGGTAGGCTATAGAAATAAAACGATCTAATACCATTTCAATTTACAAATTGGTGTGTATGCATGGAAATTTAATATGGATTAGGGAATGTTTAATACTTTTCTTCTGCTAAGTAAGATTGGGAGGAAGGTTAGCTATGAGAAATAATTATTCTAGCACATATATCATAAGTCACAACGAGCTCAGGCAGAGACTTCACTCCATGGGTATTCATGATAGAATCTACAAGCAGTATTAATCAGAAATATCCGTGTGTGCCATGATCCTGTATTCCTTTACAGTGACAGAGAACAAAGGACCTGATCCTGGGGGGAATGCTAAGTTCCGCATCCATCAGGCTCCAAGAGCAATGAACAACAATTAATCTTACCGATCCCTTTTCATCCTGACACCCTTCCATTCCCGGGGTAAAATTAGGTTTTCAGTTTGAATCTTTAAGTGCCCGTTTTAGCACACTGTTGGAGTGGGAGCTTTGATTAGGGAATGTCAAGTTATTCATTCTATTTTTTTCTTTTAAAGGAAATATTCCATTAAAACAGATTTTATCTCAATATTTAGCCCAGAACTAAAATAAAATCCTGCCATATGGTCTACAGCAACAAAAGTAGAACAGAAACCACTCGTGGTAGAGAATCCTAATTATATCATTTATCTCTGTGTCTGTCCCTACTTTCATTAAAAGAGGAAGAGAGGAATTATTAATTGCGATGTCCTTGCGGTTAGTGCATCTATGGTGCTGTCCTGATTTACTTGCGGAGATGATAGGTCTACATCCCTTGTCGAACCCCGAATTCTGTCCTATAGTGCGTTGAAGCTTTTCTTTGGCACAAGGATTGAAATATTGTGGTTAAAAAAAGATTGCATCGTAACAACTTTCACTAAGGAAATGCTGATGGTTAACCCCCCCCCACCTTGGAGAGCATAACTCCAGTATGTGGATGGAGATGTGGCATATAATTCGGTCTGGTTCAATATGTAGTTCTGTAGGGTATTTGTAGGGATACAGAGATCCTTTCGATTTAACTCTTCCTTTACCGATTACGCATTTATGCATAGTTTGGGCCGATTTAGGGCCGATTTTGAGTAGCCTATAGCTTCCTCAAAATCCATTGAAACTCGATTTTTCTGTTGGCCCTATCTTGAGTTGGGTTCTCCACAGTCTTGTCTCTATCTCTTATACTTTTTGTCTAGCAGATTTACAAACTTGAGATAAAATCTTAAATTACCATAAAAGTTTTCCATAGATTTAATCAATATCTAGGCTAAAAATCATGAAAAATATCAAATAATATCCTTTTTTTGGTGAAAATTGAATTTGTACATTTTTTTATGCTCAACAAAATGGCATGGAAATTTTTAGTGTAGTTTGATGCATAATTGGCCATTTTGGCTGGTTACCATGGCAACAGATATGAAAAAATATGGATTTTGCATGGTTTTGGTTGCCATGGTAACCGAAAAAGAATGTTTTCTAAAATTCATTATCTGCCAAAATTAAAAAAAAAACTTAATATACTTTATATCTACTACAATATGCACTTTATATCATTTCGATTGATACAGGGAGTGCTAAGATATTGCAATTTGAAGTTACCTCATAAGATCAACATTTCTCATCATAACACCACTTTTATGATGATATATCTCAGTAATTAAACTAGATAGAGAAAACTTGGGTGTTGTTCTATCTGAATGATTAGCCTAGCATAAACGATCACTTTTTCCCTTCTAATTTGAATATTCACACAATTCCAACGGTTTTTGAGAGTTTATGTTGTAAACTAAAACCCTTAATTTGCACTGAAATACTCTGGTAAAAGAAGAGTTAAACTAAGTATTCTTCACTTGATGGCGTCAAAACAGTATTCCACTCAGCCCTGCCTCATGGAATACTGCTTTGAGGCATGAAGAAACACTCAGTTTGGAGTAAATCCCGTGAGCCTCTGTCTATATGACCTCATTTCAGCAACAATTATTGAACCAGATTAATATCAGTTTTGCTTCAAGACATCCTCTCATCCGATAATCCATGAATGTGTCTGGGTGCCCTGGCCATTATGGTAAGTCACTTGACGTAAAACCTGTGTACAGGCATCCAGAGAGGCACTGCATAACCACGTTACATGGCCATGAATGGGTCAAGCATGTATACAACCCCTGTCTCTCTGCTAAAATGGGAACCATATAAGTTGCACAAAATCCTGTGGCACATCTCAGGGTTCAAACTAATCTTGTCAACGCTCCCATAAACTCCTAATCCTGTATGATGTACACGGAGTGAGCCCATCCTCCATGGTCCCCCAGCACCCCCTAAGTATGAGTTACACCGAGCTGCTCTGTCATCAAGCTACCAGAGAGAAAGCATGAGTTACTCACAACACTGGAGGCATAGATCCCTCCATGAGCTGCTCCCTGGAGCGAGGTGGGAGGGGGTTGATGTACGACCTGGAGTGGAGACTATATCAAGATATTTCTGAGCACAAGGAATGCACAGAAACCCACAGTGAGCATGTGATAGCTGGACTAAGGTAAATGTATGTTCTATTTGAAAAATCCATGAAGCTTTAACCATTGTTATTCTTCTGAAAACAATGGAGAAGACCTTCTCCACTGATATAATTATGTCGACCTCAAATTCCGAACCTTCAGCAGTATGTCTACTTCAAATGTCAATATGATGTATAGTCACGGTCTGGCTCACAAGTTTTATCTTAAGGCGGCTGGCGGGGATAGACTAAAATTATTTAGATTTTTGCCATATTCTCAGCAAAATCTCAGGATGATATGTACTTTTCATATATTAGGGAAAGAAAATAGGGGGGGGGCAAGCATATTTCTGAGATACAGAACCTTCATCCTTATGTAGGTTTATATAGCAATTTGTCACATGAATCCCTAGATTCATATCCAAAACTAGTAAGATTTTTCTATAACTTCTTCAGCACTTAGAATATAAGATATTATCTTTGCAGTAAAATGAATACTGATATTTGGTCCCAGCCATTTTTCGAATGTTTTGGATGACTGAAATAAAACAAGATCAGTAAATGGGGAGACAATTAATGTATCAATGGCTATGACAATTTAGACCATAATCAACACCAGAATCTGTAGTACAGTGATAACATATTTGTTTGGCATCCAGGTGGTCCCAGGTTCGAATCCCACCCTATGACGTTAATGTTTTTGTCACACCCGCCAGCCACATTAACACAGGGGCACAGTGCACTGTGCCCCAAATGGAGGGTCAATGAAAGATAGAAATAGGGCATGACTGCATGGCCCCCATCTGTCAGTTACGGGGTCAGTTAGCATCTCAGCAGATGTGGCCTATCTCCAGCCCTCACCTTCAGGACCCTACAACCCTTGGCTATCGCTGTGCAGCTTCGGGAGGGAATCACACCAATCTGATTGAGCAGGATACTAGGGCGTCCTTCTGGATTGCATGAGGGTATGGGTTTGTAGATAAGGTGTAGATAAGGATGAGCCTGAAGGCTTTATGATGATGTGGGTCAGTATGTCAATCCTGGTGACATCAATAAAAGATGCTGGACTGACCAGAAGGTATTGGTATTCATACCGGTCTGCCTCTTTTGGCGGCAGTTGCACTAACATCAGTTTGTGCCCCTCTTAGTCTAATACCCACGTATACCATTTTTGGATGAAGACACACTTATTAAGCCTTGGCGGATAGTTAAGAGTTTAATTGCCCATTTTATCCACATAATTTAGCCAATAATATAGAACCAAACAAGGAGCGCGCCCCCTCCTTTTCAAAATCTTGGATCTTGTATGCATGCACCATGTGCCTGTATCAATGCATGAGAATGAACTAAACCACTCTGCTTTACAACTCTATAAATGATGGCCTTTCCTGAGCTGGGAAGACCTGCTCCCCAAATAGGTTAGTATAGCTATCTAGATTTGGGGTGTATTTTGATTGTGTTCCTGATGTAGGCCAGATATAGCACTCCAACCCAGGACCGGACCCTACAAATCCTAACTACCACTGGGAAATTCATAGAGGGGCTCACATCCACCTGAGCAGCTGGCGGAGCAGGGTATCGGGGTTTCCCAGTGGATTGCCTGGGCCATAGAAAAAGATGGGGTTTGCTGATGAGGTGTGATTGGGATGGATGTAAAGAGTGTGGTTTGAGGGTCTGTTATTATATACGGGTCAGTATGGGAATCAGTACACTGAAAAAAGTCTTCCTGACAAAGTGACATGTATACCCATGTCAACTTGATTTGACACAGATAGCACATGTCATTGGCACATGTGCACATATGTCACTATGACAACTGTAGCACAAAGTAATCCTCATATGATTTGACATGCCTTAAAATGCCATGTCATCTGTGAGTTGACTAGGGTCACGGCCATGTCAAAGGCACTTGACATGTGATGGTTTGACATACATAATTGTTCTAGGATATTCCACTAGATGGGGCAAACAACCATTTTGGTACCAGGATTAATCAGTACCAAGAAGTACTACCAACACTTGAGACATTTGATGTATCTGTGTCATTTTGTTTTCATGAAAAATAGATCACTAAGGTCTGTAAATACTATCAATGAATGGTAGTGAATTCTATGTCATTGTTAAATTTGCATTTGTTATTGAATATGAAAATAGACACCCACCATCCTGAATACTTCAACTGGAGAGGTTAGACACCATATGTGTGGGTCAGTGAAAATACCAAAGGACTGTATTCTAACCCACAATCTATAATCTCAGTATCTACAGTACAGGTAGACATATGGCATTGCCATGCACCTCCATGCCTTGTCACTGTAGTCTTGTCTTATGGAGTGCATAGAGGTCCTCAGTCAAGTAGAAGTTCTGTAGATAGGAAAAGGTGCCTTAGTGTTGCAGGCCTGTGGGACTATGATATCCCCTGCCTTCTATTATAGGCCTGCCTTGATTGAACCATTGGTACATAGTGATTGACTGCTCTTGACCCTTACATAATTGTTTCACAGTATTACCTAGCACTCAGGTGAATGGATCAGAAATATGTGATGTGTCTTCATCACGCATGTCAAGTTGAGTTGACGAACCAAATATGAGAGGGTCAACCTCATTCGACATGCCTTCATGCATGTCATGTGGGAGACAAATTGTGACCTGTGCAGTATGCGTCAAAGTGATCAGTGTTCTTTTCTCTGTGTATGGACAGAAGGCATTGATTAATCAATAATCTATTATATCCAACGCCAATAGTAGTTGCGCCCATCATGAGTACACATAACTGTTCCGTATTGTGCTACTGACTAAGGGGTTTAAGAGATTTCAGATGAACGAGTGTGATCACACATTTGAATAGACCTGATCTCGCACCACTGCTATTCAATCTACCAGGGATCCCCTTAAAACTGATCGAGGAGTAAACCACCGTATTAATTTTGCAGTGTAGTTTTTACAAGAAGGTCCAGGTGGCAGTACGGTGGTACAAGGAGTCTATGTAAAATAATGACAGCTCTCTGTCGACTTTGGGATGAGGATTCCGTCGTTAATTTGACGACAATTTTTACAGTCTGACTACTGAACAGTCGCCAAAAAAAAGCCATCAAATCGATGAGAGCTTGAAATTGTTGACGGTAATTAACAGTTACATGTAACCTTTTATTTTGTTGCGCCTCGAATACACAAATTTGATGTAGTTGACATTCAGATGTATTTCTACTTTGCAATCAAATGGCCTGATTGTTTTAGTAACGCTACATGCATCTGTCAGGAGCTGTCAAATGAAAATTTGAAATAATGGCCCACATCTCATAAACATAAAAGGTCCCCCCGGATGACTTGTCAGCTAGTGACACAGGGGATCAAAGGACAATGGACACACGACCCCACATCCTTTTATTTCAAAGTTCATTTCGGTTCCACAGGTTGACAGCTGAACAATTTGAGTCGGAGAGGAAACTGGAAAATAAGAAAATAAAATGCAATAGAAAGGTCGGTATATTGGCATGCTTTTTACAGTCAAGCATAGCATCGTGTTTACCACAAAATAGAAACTTTATATTTTTCGAATTGGTGATTGGCGACTATCATTATACACTGTAAAAAATAACTGTTGAATCTACCACAGATTCTCGTAAACTGAACCACCATAATCATATTGCAATGAACAATTGTAGTTTTTATAAGAAGCCCCAGTTGGCAGTACAGTTGTAATAGGAATCTCTGTGAAAATAATGACAGATCTCTGGCAACTTTGAGGCAAGGTTTCCATTTTTATTTCGACATTTTTTTTACATTGTAATTATTGCCAACAATACAGAATAATTATATATAGCGAGAAGTATTTGCAAACTTTCTGCAAAGAGCTACACTTCTCCTATTAATGCTTATGTTGCTAACTTGTATCATCTTTATTTATGTCAATGTAAATACTTGTGGTATTTCTAGTATGGCTCCCCTGCATAGCCTATCTACCGGTTTATTTGATTCAAAAAGTCTCCTGCTTCAGAAAAACATTGATATTCTTCTGATGTTTATCAGACATCTGCACGTATACGTTGAGCCAATAAAATGTGACACAGGGGATCAAAAGACAACGGACACACGACCCCACATCCTTTTATTTCAAAGTTCATTTCGGTTCCACAGGTTGACAGCTGAACAATTTGAGTCGGAGAGGAAACTGGAAAATAAGAAAATAAAATGCAGCAGAAGAATATCTCTCATACATGATCTTTTTCAACGGGACTAGACTCTCAGGGATTAACTTTCATAGATTTCATTATCTTCAGTTGTACCTTGATTTTCGTTTTTCATCAGGCTGTTGTGGGTTTTTTTGCCAAACAGACCACTGTTGTGCCTGAGCCCACCTGGTAGGGGCGTAGTTGGTGTTACCTATTGATCAGCTTTTCTAACAGGTGTGCAATCATAATCAATATAGATCATACAGGTGGGTTTAGATGTAAGGTTTCCACAGATGGGAGTAGCAGACCCACATCTACCATGATCCCCCGATTTGTACGAGAGCATCATACCTAACTTAAAGAACATATCATCAATGAACACTATATAGTTGTTATCACCCCCAGTGTCCTATACATTGGAGACAGTGCCTGAAAGGCTTCTAACAGAAGCACTGAGAGTGACAAATTGTATTCAAAGCAGTATCGGAAATAACGGTATAATGCCAGGCAGAGAGTGGGCTACTATCGGAAAGGAGTGTTTGAAATAAAAAAGATCCTCAATCACCATTTACCATGCTCAATAAAGGACAATGCCAAATATCAAATGTCATCAAGACTGCTCCCAACAGAAAATGGTTACCGTTACTCAGTGCAGCTGATTGCAAAGTTTCAACATGATGTCACGATGTCACTCCCTGTTTACTACTTGCGGTTATAACATAATATTGAATCGGTTTATGTTTCTAGTCATAAGTAACCTGCTGCACCATCCGCAAGAAAACTATAAATGAGGGGAGGGGATCGGGAACATTTAGACTGCCTATGTACCGTACCTGCAGATCTCGGACCACCAAAAAAGAACTGAAGCCAGTGACGATCATACAGTAAAAGTAGGCATTTCAGAATTATTGAAACCAATGTTATTATGCATCAATAAAATCTGTAACTTGTTCTGATTTAAGGAAAAGAAAAATGAAAGGCCTATCCCATATCTGGGTAGGTTAGAAAAATTCAGAAGAAATAGTGAAAATTGGCAGTTCTGCAGCAAATTCCAATATGGATTCTGGGGTGAGTTTGTACACAGGCATACAGAAAAAACTGGATTGGTCAAACCATATTTTTTATTGATTCAGAATGAAGAACTAATATGTTCCTAAAGATTATGATTATTTTGAAAATTTTGAATCTGTTTCTATCACATTGCTGGGGTGTTATCTTATATTAAAATATAGTGGGAAATTTTTTGGTGGTCCGAGACCTACACTACAGTATATATGTTCTGCGCCACTCCCCAGGTGAGCCAGGTTAGGTAACATTGAGTGAGAGTTCTTCAAGAATGATTACATTAGTCATAGCTCTGTTTGTAACTGTTTACTCCGTATTTATTTTTCTTGCACGGTACTAAGGAGAGATTATATTGATTGGGTTTATGTGTATTTGACTGGTTGAACTTTGTGAATGCCTAGTCAAGCATAAAATAAATATTGTAGGGTAACCTAGCAACAAAACTGGTGCCACTCAAAGATATTTTCATGGTTAAAACACATACGGCAACTGCCCTGAAAACTGACATGGTAGTAACTGTGCATGATTATGGCAGGCTACGAGCAGATCCTTGCATCTACAAACGAGAAATATAAACATACTGCAGCAACACCTGTGTCAATAACCTTCAGGTCTTTAGTTTTCCTTTCTTTCTTAAATTCAGATTTAATATCCTTTCCGTGTAAGCTAATCCAGTGCGCCTCTGAAGATATGTCTTTTCCCACTTCAAAATAGTAATTTGATGGTTTTTAACAGATTTAAGGATCTTAATGACAAACAAACCACTGGCCATGTCTGCATTTCACTCTCCGATGATCGGCAAATAAGAGAGAGACCTCTCTTCATTCAGTGCTTTCCAACACCGTAAACGGGAAAACTCTGCATATAAGCCACGCCAATGTATAAGCCACACACCCTTAAGTCAACTTCGCTGTGTCTGAACATGCAAATGTGGAGGGAGGTTGTGTCCACCGCCCCCTCCACTACTGCTATATATGACAGGAGTAGATTGATAGCAACTGATTGGAATTGAATAATATAACCACCCATTAAGGTGATTAGATACCAACACTAAAGCATATTGATTAATAAGATTAGATAGTGTGAGTGGGAAAGTCGAGGATTTATATTGAACTATAACCCAATAACGGGAGTTCATCAAGTTCATTTTGCTTTCTTTTCGAAACATAATACACATGTATATACATACAGTATATATGTCAAAGGAATAGAGGACGAATTTCCAGTCCGATAGAGTAGGAGTTATAAGGGTATGTGTATAAAACCTATCAAACTCTGATCAGGTAGAAAATTGCAGAAACCAGTAAGTGACCATAAACTCAAGCATAGCAATAAAAGAAATCAACCACAATGGTGCTTTTAGGGATGAAGAAATATAACCTTACTGAATACAGTACTCAACGAGTCTTGGTCAAACAACGGGCTTATTTGTGCCTGACCTGAGTAGTCATTTGGTGACAATTTACCTCATTCACATGTCAATAGACTTTCATCCAAACAATAAACAATAACTGTTCAGGGGGGTTGTGATGCAATTAGAATGGTCTTAGAATAGAGGTTTACACAGTTGTTACAGAAGGATGGGAGTTTGTGCAAACAAACTAGTTCATTTCGCAGCTTATTGAAATAGCGTAGCTACTCCTGGAGCAGAGCTACACCCTAATAAATTCTCCAAGGAGCAGTTTTTGGCCAGGAGGGTGTTGCTCCTATTGTAAAAAGAGCTGTCAGTATGTGCCCTCTTTTCTAAACAAGTCGTGCACTGCTTCACCTAAGTACTTGCACTCACCACATTAACCTGAAAAGTCACCTGCCTTGTTTAAAATGGAGAGAGCTGCACTACCAGGTACCTACTCGTGTCACACACTCTATAGTTCATTATACTGACTGACTTCTCCCAACTAGCTACCTACTCAAATCCCCCTTTTTAGCACGGTATTTGAATGACCACTTGTGATCAACAAACTGGACAAGTTATAGCTACATGAAAAGAAAGGACTGGAAACAAGGGCATTTTAGCCAGCTCTTCCTTTAACAATAGGAGCAACACCCTCCAGGTTAGCTAAGGAGGATCAGTGTTTTGTGTATGTTGCCAATTGACAGGAAGAGCAATATGGTTCTGGAGATCGTTTCACAAGTAACCATGTCTGTACACAGCCACTATGACTGAATTGACTGTAGTATGTCAGTCACATTCTCGTAATCTTACCTATCTTGAGAAATAACTTCCAGAACCGAATTGGCCAGGCGCCACTTACTTTCTTGTAGTGTTGGCACTAAGCCAGGATACCATCTTCTGAAAGGAGTCAGGATCTTACACCCGTGCTTGGAGAACAGATGCAAAACAAAACATGAGGACACCATTCAGAGTGAATAGGGCAGTTACAAGGATAAGCTATCAAATGCTTTTAAGCCTTGTACTCAATTGTTACATTTATGTTAAATTTTGTAATAAAATTAATTGTAAAAATGAACTTCAGAGCCCCTCTGCAGCTCACTACTACCTGTATTCTTTTGTTATTTTGTTACCACTATCATTTTGTACATACCACCTAAAATGCCTCCCCATGAATTCATCATGGAAAGTGTCCACAGTATGATATTCGATGTTTGAACGATTGTAAATGCAATTAGACGTTCTTGAAAAATTGCTCCGTCAACAAGGCTTTCGTCAGAAACACATATTTGCTCCTCAAAATGCCCTGATGCCTAGATTGTTTAATGGAAAGACGAGAGTCCAATGTCATCCATGAGACGTAGACTTATGTTTAATTGGCAGTGAGATGGATAGTAAAGTGAACCGTTGCCAAAGGACTTACCCAAGGAACCACAGAGACGCCCCACATCAATAGAAGAGCAGTTCGTCGGGAACAGTCTACAAAGACTGCATGGTCATGCTCCTGGTCTTGATACAACCGTGTTCAAATTCATTAGGCTTTCGTAAACATTTACCTGCTTTTTGCATTTGCCAAACCCTGGTACCATAAGTTCAGATACAGTTGACCCTCTGTATGTCCAAATCACATCTACACATGCCTCATAATTAAACCGGAATGGATGTTTGAGAGAATAATACCATGGACCACTGGTTTATATAATCAGTAATAGGTAATAAAAATTCATATTCCAGGCATGTTCTCTTCATTTTAAAGTCTTTTATTTCATTATTTGCAATCGTATGTATTTGATTAGTTCTACTAGAGGAGAATATATATTCAAGCTATCAACTGTGCGTTGTTTATGAGCTATCTCTGAAAAATAGCAATACCCTGTCTGTTCAGAGAACATAATATTGAGTAGCTATTGCATTGTTATTGATATGGGTCTTACTCGGGGCTATGTTTTCAACTTTGATTATGTTACAATGCAGAATATGCATTTATAACTTGACAAAGAATGGCTAGTTAAGCACCCAATATACCTATTGCATCTGTAGACCTATCACCTATCCCAATTGATATCAAGGTCATGGCTGCTGTGCTCTCCCTGGCACCAGACCCATATAAATACCCACACTCAAAGGCTGCCAGCTGCCTCCTCCTTAAGGTAATCTGACAAGTAGGTACCCCAATGATGCCCAGTGATGGTGACCAACACTCCTGCACCTGGTCCCAATGTACGTCTGTAGGGGCTTCTTAAAGGACGCCAATTTAAAGTAAGACCAAGGGACCACTTGCTGGTGTATTCTAGAGAGCAGCCTGAGAGGAGATTGGACAGGAAGTGTCTCGGGACCATGTCTGCATTCTGAAGGGACATTAGACCTTTCTGGCATCCCGCTCTAGTGAGGTCAAGAAAGGTGACATTTGAGCGTTAACAAGTTTTCATCAATATGTGAAAGCTGTTCAAGTAGGAGCGGCCCTGTCAGAAAGATCTAAGTAGTTTAGTATAGTTAACTATCATTTATCTAGGTAGCATGGATAGATGGGTGCAGTAGGATTCCCCTTAAATTGTATCATTGAATGACATATCATCATTGATGATACCTCTCAGTCATAGGCAGTTCCAATGCAACATACTTATTTTATTAACGCTTGTGCGGGTTGGCTGATCAAGGCATTGAAGATCCACACGAGCACGTAAAGTATACACTGGTGCATAAAAATGAGTCTGACAGAACCTCGTTCAACAAAGCTAGTTCAACAAGTTGCATATTACTGGCAGGAACCTATACACATACAGGTGAACCCCTGTATTATGTGGAGCCAATAGCCCTATTAATAATATGGAGAGAGCTGCATATCAAACACACTGTTTCTATGCTGTCAGCCAAAGCCAAGGGTTTTACAGTAGAGTGCTTCTTATTCTGGAATAAAGTAGTAGTTGCTGTAGGTACAAAACCAATTACCTGATTTGGATCCTGCTGTATACACTACAGTGGTATTTATAGCCCATATACAATCGCGGCTGAGAGTGTACTTATATGGTACCCCTTTTCCTCTCTTTGCATATCTCTTGCATTAGTTGCTATATGTTTGTAGAACGACTTCCTAGTCTGTTTTCAAGTATTAAGCTGTACATTGTATTCCCGATTCTAAAGATAAGAACAGAAACCGCCTTGCAATGGGTTGTTGTCATAAAATGCATTTCTGGGGAATGGAGTTTAAGACGATCGTCCCTGTTCTCTACTCAGTGAATATGTAAGAATATAACTAGATAATAGGCATGTGTTGAACTGGTCTCACATGAATACTTTGCTTAGATACAACCATGTCGGCATTCTAGTACAAATAAAATTATGCAATTGGTAGTCAGAAGAATGGTTTAAAATATCCCCACTCCAATCGAATTTCAACCCTGCATCTAGTTGTCACTAATGACTGCACTGGTACGACTGTCTTACCAAACGACTACCTGTTTTTGTTGCTTGATCGTGGTGCAGATGATGTCTTCTGGACATATGAGAAGTTTGGTTATATCATTGGTCAATTTTTCATATTTGAGAAAAATGTTGAAAAATAGGCCTTTCTCCCATCTGCGGCGTTAGTTAAGGATATTAAGATACCCAATCTCATTTCGTAGTGGCTGTGTTCAGTCGTACCTTGTCGAGAAATGCCCTTCAGTTCCCTGCATATGTAAACCTACTATCCCCTGAGGCCAAGATCTAAGTGCTAATGGCCACTGCAACACCCCCTTAACGTCTTACACTTCTAACCCCATTGGGGTCAGCTGCAATGATGAGGCACTCAGAAATGAAAATACCGGCCTTGGGATGGAGGGCTCAGATTCTGACCTTTCTGTTGGTAGTTTAGTGAGCGAGGTGGTAGTGATTCGTACAATGAATCTCCACCTCCTCACAGGGCCAAGCTGATCTTGCATTCAGATGTACAGATTGAATTGAAGGGACATATTATAAAATATATCTCATTTTCCAAATTTCAGGGAGTGTGATTCATACAGCGTTAACTCTTAATTACATCTGACAACATGCTCAGGAAGGCATTTCACAAGATGGTACGACTAGACCCCTTAGAATGCCATATATCTAGTCGTCACTAATGATTACACTGGTGCGACTGCCCTACCAAACCCTATGTAAATACTACATTAAGGGCTGATCGTACAGAGCAGTCGTAGTGCATTACCTACTGCTTTAATTCTGGGGGTATCAAAGTGGATGTGCGCCGTTGTAACATTTTGAGAAATGGCCTCCAGGGAGGTCAGTCAGCTTCTATGAATATGAATGAAAACAAAGACATAAACATGAAATTTGTCTATGAATGCATAGAAAAAGGAACTGAACCTCGTGAAACAACCCTCAGTGGGGACTTATATGTAACCTGCCATGTGAAACGAATCTTCTGTGTATAGTTTGCTAAGAGGGGTATTCAAAAGTTTGGCGAGAATCTCAATCCCTTATTAGGACAACAGAACAGCTACTAGTACATGTTGATATGATTAGTACAGCTCTGGGGTTCCAGATTGTGGACATCAGTTAACAGTACAAACCTTATTCTTAGATACCTGTACTCGCCCTGTCTTTGAAGCTATACTCCCGCTTCTAGTTCAGTAATCTCCAGTGTGACGAACTGTGATAAAGGGACAACCTTGAAAGGATTATGTAACATCTGAAGGGGGTTGGCCTAAGCTGTGAGGGCTCCGGGTCTAGTTCGATCAAGAGATGGTTTGGTTGGGAAGAAAAAAGGCAGCCACACTGCTCTCCTGCATAGAATCTCCACAACTATAGATAATACGATCTAAAACCCCTCCCTTGAAGCACTCTATAAGTTGTCTTTTGAATTTTCCATGCAAGCCTGTAAATTGTACATTGATAATCACCATATTTTTATACAGTTATCAAGTGTACTTTCTGCAATGTAATCCATCTCACTGCCAATTTCTGCGGTGAAGCCACAGAACACAGAACAGTTAAGCACAAAGCCTTCACTGTTAAAAACAGTGAAACCTGATCCCAAGGTTACCAACGAACCATCATAGTTTTAACGGCATTTTTCTAAGAGTGACTACGGTAATATTTCTAGTAAGCGAAGTCCAATTAAATACATGTATTTGACTTCTTAAATAGGCAAAGGGACAGTTTCCAACTGCATTCTGATTTGTCTCCCTCCCAGAACTCACAATTAATGATTACTAAATATTTCAGTTTCTATTCATTTTAGATGTACGGCAGATATTGGAGGAATGGTACTTGGTAGTAGGAGTGTCACTGATATCCAATTTATGCCGATATTGATTATCATCATTGCAGTCTCGATATTTTAATTATATAGATTATTCTGATATGTCCAGGAGATAAGCTTTCTAACAGTGGAACAATTCTTCAAATACTCCAACTATAAGGTGAATTAGAGCCAAATATATTCTCTTCATATTCAAATAATTATTTGATTTTTTTATTGGCTCTAAAAGTCATTATAACGTTAGACTTTTCATTACATCCCAAGAGATAGAAAGATGAAAGTCAATAAAAATAAATATAATCAAGATGTCACAATAGATAATGAAAGTAAACGGACAAAATTAATGATATCAACGGTTAACATGACTGTTTTGTGTGTAGCTATTTATCACATCTGAGACCCGTTAAATAAAGATTGTATTTTTATGAGAGGTAAATGGCAGCTACGAGAGGTAAGTTACAATATACTATGACAGCTCTTTACCAATCGTTATATAAAGAAGGTATCGTAATTCGGACTTGTGACCCCTTGTAAAGTCTGATTTACAAGAGGTCATTATTTAACGATCAGTTTAAGGGTATTGTAGAGAGAAAATTGGTCATTTAGAAAGGGTATCGTATTTTTTTTACTAGAGGAAGGATCTCGTATAACAAACATCACAAAGAGGGAATAGAAATTATCTACAAGAAACATGAAAAGTCCAAAAATGACCTATAAACCTTGACATAAATCATAATATTCAACATAGGCCTACACAATTTGGTGAATACAATGTCCATCCAATACCCCAAACACCTCCAGTGTCTTTTCTGTTTTATATATGTTGTTTTTTTATTTGTCTTTACATTTACTGTTGACATAATTCTCCTTTATTTAACACCTTTACAAGAAGTAAACTTACGAGCCCCTTAAGATACCTTTTTTATTTAATGATAAGGTACCTCTCGTACCTTAACCACTCTTTATTTAACAGGTCTCTGGCCATGCCAGCTCGAAGAGCCTTTTGCAAAGACCAAATTAGTTTTTTAGGCACAAAACAATTCGATAGATAGTACAGACTTCAGCCTGATGGGGAATTACATTTCAATTCATAACCATAAATGGGATGTGTATTAGTGAATCCTGAATACGGTTTTGCATTTTTGAATTATGAATTTAAATTTGATACAAAACCAAAACATTGAAGGTGGACCACAATGTATTTCGTAAACAAGTCGATGAAACCGTGAAATGACTTGGTGTTTTCTAATCAATATTTTGATGAGGAATAAAAACATCATAAAGCAATCACAAATCCCTTTTATGAAAGCTGTAAGAGGTTCAACTGTTATTGTTGATGTTACCTCATAGCGATACAACCATAAAGGGCACTCAGGCAGATGCTAATCACCATTTGCTGCTGCCATAAAACGTATATGAAGGGCCCCTACATGTCAGCTGATCAACGTATTGAGGGTCCATAACAGCTGAACAGCCATTCAATGGTAGACAAGCTGAGTTTGACAGAGCTTCGTCTAGCAAATTGTATGTTACTGACAGGGTTAGGCCTACATGAACAGGTAAAACTCACCTGTATAAGTGTGCCCACCTATATCCACCTTTAACAGCTAGCTGGTAGAAGTACACATGTATAAATATTTACTGTGTTCTACCTGATTCACCTTCCATTCTTTCTGCTGTCTTAGTTGTCTTATTAGTTGCTGTAGGGTTGATTTACTGAAAGTATGTAAAGCTTGGATATCAGGGTACATATTGCAAGATTCTGAGGCTAAGCTGGGCAAAGCAGATGTCTAGCAAAGTGATTTGGAGTACTTATACATGTTCCAAAGCAAAAAGCATTGTTAGATTTATCCACCACAATTGTATTCGTATTTAAAACCTTTTTATTGCGTATTCACAGGGTGGTCTTCCATGTTGCAATTAGGTCTGAC
Organism: Acholoe squamosa; assembly: GCA_949317995.1. Lineage (NCBI taxonomy): Eukaryota > Metazoa > Annelida > Polychaeta > Phyllodocida > Polynoidae > Acholoe > Acholoe squamosa. The sequence continues at coordinate 17,477,691 of OX439042.1, forward strand.
CAACAACCTTATATACATTATACTGTTCATATAGGTAATAGGCGTACAATATGAGAGGCGCGATGTGTAAACAATAAGATACAATATTATATTTGGTTCATGTAAACAATGTCCATGAGACCACTTGTCGTATGCATAATATATGTTTGGTATATTTCGATAGCTTCATTGTGTGATGATCATCGTCTAAACTTAAAACGGCCTAGTACTGATATTGTATGTTGTCTATAATTACAGATGTATTATTTACCTACACTTAATTGAAGAACATTCTTGGAAAATATGTAATAATAGACAAAGTAGCTGTTAATGTAAATCAAGAGCTATGCATGTAGGTATTCGGATGTCATTTAACCTCCCCAGACATGTATACAAACCCATAAACTGGACTAACATTGATTTTCAATTTAACAGTTGTTCAATAAACAATACCGGTATTGTCTAAGTGAGTCCAGGAACTACATGAGTCGCACTCCAGGTGCCACTTGAAACTTCATTGTTCTCAATATTACCTGTAATTGTTTCAATCCATAGAATACAAGAGCACCAGGGTCAAACTTCAGTGGAAAAAGCATCATTGAGCCTTGAGCAGTATCGGTAATAATAAACAAACATAATACACTTCATATAAGGGGTTGTGTAACACTTTGTATAAATTTGACGTTAGTGTGTGTGAAAATACACGAGAAGCACCATGGGGGGGATGCACCACAATATAAAAATAGATTAAATACTAAAGATATCAGAATGATATAAGTACAGTGAATCGCAAAACTCCAAAATGTACTCATTGTGTTTTGTATGCAGTTCAGGCAAGGTAGGTAAGACCACACTCCGGCAGTTTGTATTTCTTTAAACCTATCTTCAAGTGATGTAAATGGAGAAATTAAATTAAATTAGAGCCTTACCACTGTTTCCAGTCCCCAAAGGATTGGGATGATTTTAAATGATTTTAATGGCTAGTGTACTTCCACTGTTTTCAGTCGGTATACATGCTTGACTTAATGTTGGGACCACTGTTCCCAGTCTGCCATCCCATCCATTGTATATTCCATCTACAGGTTTTATGATTGTTTTAATTTTATTTTTAAACTTGACTTTGCCGATTGTGGTCTGCGTTGCAGCATCTAACCAATCCCAAGCCTGAAGTCCCCGACACCATGGGCTCTGGTCTGTACTTTTGTACTTAATATCATATTTAGGAAATTTAATTTTGTTGTCCCCCCTGGTCCTTCGCTGTTCCTCATCCATCAATTCCCCCAATTCCCAAGCCTTTTTATACATCAGCATTAACAGTTGTGTATATCGTCTGTCTTTCAACGTTTTTAAATCATACCCACTATGCAATTGGGTGATTGAGACTTTCTCAAACATATTTTGATGTTTTATAATTCTTAGGGCACGGCCCTGTACATTTTGCAACTTTTTAGTCAAATCCTTCGTACTGCAGTCATGTATGAAGCTTACATAATCTGCATAAGATATATGTTTTACATGACTTTATACATCCAAGAAAATCGTTTACATATATAAGAAATAATAAAGGCCCTGAGGAACACCATAGGGCACATTACATACATCAGAAAAAGTTCCATTTAGCATGGGGGTTGCCTCCTGTCAGACAAATAGGCCTCTAGCCATTTTAAGGTTATAGGGTCAATTTTCAAGGATTTACATTTTTTTTAGTAAAAGGCTGTGGTGGCCTGCGTCAAAAGCCCTGGATCCGTCAATGTAGCTTACAGCAATTTGTTTGCCTTCATCTAGTTCCCTAAAAATATAATTGATAAAGTCAAATGTGGCATCAGCTGTGCCAAGTCCAGGCCTGAAACCATATTGGGAGTTGATTATTAGATTATTCCTTTCCAAGTATGAATATATGTGAGTATGTATAATTTTCTTCTAACAGAGGTCCAGGAATAGGTAATAGATTTATAGGACGCCAATTTCCTATATCTTTTAATGTGCCTATTTTAGGTATGCATACCACCATGCTAACTGCCCATTTTCGTGGAAAAATCCCTGTATTAATACTACACATAAAAATATCATACAACTGTGCTGACAATACATTCAATGCATCCTTTATCACCATGGCATTTAGGCCTGTTTTTCCACTAGACTCATTCACATTCCACTGTTGGACAGTGGGGGACTTGGCCAATTTTGGACAACTCTCCACTGTTGGAGACTGGACCTCAGTGAGTGTTCTTATCTCCTGGTTACCATAGTGATAGCTGATAAGAGATTAGCATAACTACCTTTATACTAATTTTCCTTCAGAAACTTTGATGACCATCTTTGGCATTAACGAAAAGTTCATTTATCTCCCCCTTTTTAACTTCCTTTGAAAGTATATTAATTCTGTCCCTTATATCCTTGGCACATATAAGATCCTCTGGATGTCCCCACCTATAATGATTCCTCATAGTTATACTCTTCCCTATCTGCAATGAATTCCTTAATCTCGGGAGTCAGCCACAGAAAATGTGCGCCCTTAATGGTGATATCTTTAATTGGACATTTAACATCAAGGTACTCAAAAATGGCATCTAGAATCATTTCCCATTTCCTATCCGGGTTCAACTCGCTATAAAATGCTCGCCATTCTTATTCATTAGATGTTCTTGGAAATCCTCTCTATTGTATTTCTTATAGCTCTGTCCCCCGGAAGGATTTAGTAACCTTGACATTACAGGCTCTCTTTTGTACACACACAACAGGTACATGGTCACTGATTAATGTAGGCAATGCGTTATTGTATACAATATGTTAGGCATTAGTGGAACTATTGTTTATAGTAGTACCTTTATTTCCCTTATGCCTAGTATGTCTTTGGATCATCTGTCTTAGACTGAATGAGTTTATCATAGAATTGAAATAGGTGACCTCCTAGTCTTCCTTATTACCAAAATTTACATTTAAGTCCCCCCCTACCCATACATCATACTCATCACACTCAATGTCATTTAATAACAATTCAAGAGCGTCTATAAATTCAGCAGCTTTTGCTTTAAGGGCTCTGTATATGCTTACAATTTTTTCCCCACACCGGATGTTTATCAATGATCAATGTTATTATTTCTGTGGAGCCACCAATATAAATATTATGTGTGATTGTTTAATATAGATACATAATTGCAGTATTCGTTCTGCACATAAATTAGCACTCCCCAGCTTTATCATTGTTGGTACTGTTGAGCCATTTTTGAGGCCATAGCTCATGATCTATAGATGTTTTCCTTAAAGATTAATCTAGGGAACTTTCTATCACATGGTATGCTTTGCAGTTCTAGATAATCGACGAACATGTATTATACAATGTATCCTTAATCAAACAAAAGTACCCAGTGTATTGTAATGCTCAACATATGGGTTCGGAATAGATCAGGGGGGAACTCTTAAGTCTGAAAGAATATTCTCTAATTGAAATTATCAAATTGACATGGTCGTTTCATTCATTGAAACGAAAATCTTATATGAAAAGCGTCTACAATTTTCCTGGTATAAATCAATACAACATGTTGAGAATTCCATCAAAATGATCAGGAGTTTTTTTTCTCACAAACCTGATCATCTTCACACAAAATCGAATACTGGTACCTAAGGTAGCAGAGACACTTAGGGTGCATGCAGGTGGACACTTAGGGTGCTAGGACATAAAGGGTGCAAACCACAGGACATGTAGGGTGCAAGGACACATATGGTGCAAGAGCAGGACGTTTAGGGTGCAAAACAAACCAGTCTAGATTTGTAAACTGTAAACCTTTCTGCTCCCCTCAGAGTGTCTGCCCCCCCCCCCCCTCAGAGGCTGGCGGCCAGGAGTCGGCCTCCCATTGGCAGTGATAGTGGAATTAAAAAGATTTGGGATCAATAGTGAACCAAATAATCATACTCCAAGCTCTTATAGAACTAGAAACAATTAAAGGGCTAAGGATACTGTCCCTACGCTATCCGTCGCCGACTGACGGCCATCAGTTGGGGCCGTCAGTCGGCAGGTTTGTTGTGTATACAATGTACAAAGAGGAAATCACCAGCCTCTAGCCCTACTGCTGATTTTATTTCCCATAGCCGTATATGCATAGAGATAAAATCAGTGGTGCGAGCTAGAGCCACATGATGTGTGTTCAGAGGGGACTCCCTTCAGACAGATGGGCTATAGACCGACTGCACCCTAAGTGTCTTGGTGTTTTCACCCTGCACCCTACCTGTCCTTTTTGTGCACCCTAAGTGTCTGCCACCTAAGTGTCTTTGCACCCTACATGTCTGCACCCTATGTGTCTTCGCACCCTAAAGTACCTATTACCACAAAATCTATGTCTTATAATTATTTTACTTATGAACCGCCATCCACAAAAGACAAGCATATTAATCATAGAACTCTCTGTTACTCAGGCCACGGCTGACATGAAATCTCAATGTCAGATGAAATGTAATAAGATACATATATAAAGTCTCTGCAAAATGCCCTTTATAGCATTAGTCATGTAACCTTCTCTGGTGATGTTATGGGTGCTTTGCGGGGGATTCAGGGGCCAGTGTGTGGCCGCTACATTATACTAAAAAAAGATAGTCCTTGAATCTATTATAAAATGCCCCCTGGGCACTGCCCGCGGACCCAGGTTGATTAGGAAATTGTTATTTGGAATCCTGATGTTTTAGTCTCAAAATTGTTTATTCTGATGTATTTCGACATATTTAGATATTAGGGCTGTATCTACCCTCTAGAACACGGCAGGGGTAGGACTAGGGGAGGGGAGGTAGCTGTAGGCCCTATCACATTCCCCAATCACATTCCCAAGGCGTCCCCCAATTTCTTTTTCAGCCTAGGGGGTGTTGTTATCTCCCAGGACCCCACTGCCTTTTGAATTTTGAAAAAGCATTGAGTAGGAAAAGGTTTAAATCTTTCATTTTTTTTCCAGAATGCAGGGTGCGGCTTATGCGTGAAAGAAATTATGGAATAATTTGAGTATTGTGCTTAATCACCGGGTGGTCTTCCTTGTAACATTTAGTGGATCGACATGGTAAAAGGTACACCCGCACACCCCCACCCGGGCATACCTTTTACCGTGTTGATCCATTTTGGTCCGACCAGCAAACTCATATACAGTATACTTGATGCATCTGGTATCATAATGTGTGAGAGTTACATAGCAAAAAGGTTCATGAAAAGAAACAATGTACTTATTATAAATCAGAGATAATGTTCGGTATACATTTTCTCAGGAAAAATATAAACCAGTGATTGGCATGTGCACATACCACAAATTAAGGTGTTTAACATTGTTCTTCATGATCATGATCCATGACCTGTTTGACATGTGGTCTATAATTACTGAGGTAGTACTAGTAATGAGTGGCGTAAAGGTCAGCCAAGATATACATAATATCTAATAAAGAGTGAAGAAGTACAGGAGTGGATGGTGGATGCCTTGGACCTCCCCAGCTTTAATAACCCATGCTCTTTTTATTTAAGTTTATATGGCTCTTTACTAACAAGGATCAATAAAGATAAAAACTGAAGAATATAGCGAATTAGATTACAGCGCAGTCTGGTGTCTTGTTGATCATTACTTAGCATGTCTTCAATTAACATTGAGACTTTGGGACATTGACTCAGGTCAGACCGTAAAAGAGCAAATCCACATTTTCCCCAAGTTTGTTGATAAAATTAGCTAGCTAGCTGCCACATCCCCAACTATAGGGCATTAGCATATTAGGCTATGGAGGCCGCCATATTGGTTAGGCCCCTGGCTCCAGACAGGGCATTCTGGGTAGATTTCTTATCAGTCTCAAGAACAATGGTCAGTGATAAGACTGATAGGCTACAGCCTACCCCTTCTATTGTTTCAGGTGTGAAAGAAGGTGATAACCCAGATAAGAGACAACACCCTGATCGGCTTAACTGTTGTTTCAAACAGAAATTTCAATGATCTATTGCTCTTTCATTTCAAATACTTATTCCATTTCTAGATCAGCTAAATAAAGCTATTGCTATGGAATATCCATACATATGCTTTATAAAAGAATTCCCATGGATAGTAATTAATTGACAGGTTGTCAAAATAGACTGCACAAAGAGGCCAAATGGTGATCTAGCCCCCGACTACATGAGCCACCTAACTGAATCTCTTAGTACCAGCAATGTGCTAGTCCCGTATATAACAGGAGGCTTTACTAACAGCATTTGGGGTAAGACCAGCCAAGAAAGGTCGGTGTTTGCTGCTAACAGGCAGTGAGAGTAGTATGGCTCAGTAGAGAATTGGCCGGGGGCCACTCAGCTTCTTTTACCGTTGGCATCAACCCAGGATAAAACCAGTTATGAGGAGTCAGGATCTTTCATATCCATCTTCTTTGAAAACACCATACATGTACACTTTTGAGTATTAATCAGAGAGAATATGTTATCAAAGTCACAAAGATCAGATGGTGTGTCATACACATGAGGAGCGCTGTGTGTGAAGACACAAACCGATACATGAATTGATGTTCTTGTTAAACAGAAACAGAGATAAGCCTTAAGGTTCATATAAGCATAGCTGGATGTATCGTTTTAAATTGTGGACAATAAATGATGAATTTGCTTAAAAGAAAAAAGTGCCCAAATCCGTGACCCCCCCGCCATGTTGTTAAAAGATGATCACTCCCTAAGGCTGACAATTAAATAGACAGCTGAATTGATATCCAATGGTAATAGCAAGCACCAGGACCTTGTTTCAATAGATTCCACGACAGGTTCAACTAGCTATAACTGGAGATGGGCCAAATCTTACCAGCTGATCTTAGGATTTTGGCCATAGTGACCAAATAGCTGGCTACATTACTGGGTGATCGTACTGCATACTGACTATATAGCCACCAGAGCAGTGACTCAATAAGGGGTGCCTGTATGAGAGCCCCTATGTGAATAATTAGTGGGTACTCTTAGCTGCTGGCCTCTGCACTCCTTTGCTCAAATGAAGCCAATCTGTGCTCTTTGCTTTGTAATCATATAAGTATTCTCTATATATAGACTAATGATCTAAAATGTCTTGACCCCAGGCCACTCACAGAGGTCGAGGAGCATTCCTATATATAGCATCCCTGGCTTCAATCATCCTCTGAGAGATTGTGGGATCATAAACATCTATGCATTTTTGATCTAGCCTATGCATTGATTTTGCAAGATTATTCTAAATAATTGTGTTGTGCATTATATATATGGGCTCCTAGAAAAAATAAGCAGTATGCAGAATAATGACCATTGACCTTTTTTCAAAACTATGGTCCATTTTCATGAGAATTGACCATGTGTGTTACTGTATAACCGGGTGAGATCACCATTATATAGGTAGGGACGAGTCATTTATTGCCATGTGGGGGGGGGGGGGTTGGTGGATTTTAGCGGATGGGCAAATTTTTTCTGACAAAAATGATTGCGACCCCCCTGAAAACTGATTTTGCAAAATGACCCCCCTCCAAAGAAAAAAATCAGATACACATGTGGAATTATGCGTTGCGATGGGTATTTGAATTGCCCAAGGGAGTCTTTTTCAAAATGACTCCCCTATATTTAACGATCTCTCCCCCACATGGCAATATATAACTCATCCCTTACTGCAGTCCTAAGCTCATTTGAACACAGGAGTGCATACTAGACCATGAAGCAGGTATTACTGGTCACTAGCCAATAGTGGCCCCTACGACTGGGTGCTATGACTTCATAGTGGTGGGTATTGAGTCAGTATTTGAATAAATAGCAGCAGCTATTTTGAGGCCTGTACTGTAGCTCACTATGTAGTCACTGGTATGGAGTCATTTCTTATACATCCCACTACAATTTGAGGCCATCCTGTTGTGAAAACTATTGTAACACGGTTCAGCAGGGCATTTCAAAACGATATCTACAGCTACGGTTTTGAAATGCCCTCCTGGTTTATGTTGTGCAAGTCTGATGCCATTCTTCAATGACATCAATTAAAGCAAGAGGAAGGACTGACTTTGGGCTTTCCTAGATAGTCTTCTGCAAGGAAATTGGACGGGAAGAGTCCCGTGAAGATGTTCCCTTTATGAATGGACAATGGCAGTTTGTCCATCCTTTTCCACAGGTGGCAGGAAAGGTGACATTTGGTCAAATGTAAACAGTTGTCCTTCCACCCTGTGCTTTTTTTGAGTTTTGACTTTCGTGAATACATTATTAAAGGTAATGAGTTAGAGACTGTGAGCGTCTCTAATGCATATATACCGAAGGCACGGACTGTCAAATAATGAAACGTATAACTGTAATGTTATGTGCTGAAACAGCTGTTTCAGGTAAGAATTGACTGGTTCCTGACTCGACTAGTTCTTTGAATTCAATGAGTAGAATTCAATGGTTGTGATTTAATCTGTTAAGAGAGATTTGTGGCCTTGTAAATGAACAAGCTGACTTTTTGAAGACCAATATGTTGAGACATGAATGTATAATTATAATGTTATGTACTTAAAAAGCTAGTCAATACCAGTGGATAGACAGTAGTCTAACTGTATTCCTGTAAGTCATCAGACATAATTTAAAATGGTAATCTAGATGTATCAATGGTCCTGGCCAAGATACAATTCTGCATACGTACAATAGTGATGATGAAATGCAGATTTTGCTCTAAGAAAAAAAGAAAAAAACGGGAGAATAGGGTCAAAATTGTTTTTTAAAGTTTGTGATGTATTTTCTTTATCAGATTTCATCAAAGGAGAAACATGTGAGATTATTAATGTTAATGTATTTCAGCATTAGTTAATGTTAATGTATTTCAGCATGATCTTTGTGATAACCATGTAGAAGGTGAGAGGTTTAAGTTCCAGATCAAGAAGAATCAATAGAAATAAATACCTCCTGCCAGTTCATCAAGTCACTGGAAAAAGATTTGGAGATGTATTTTGAAATTCAATCCATATACACAACCAAGGGGCTAAATATGGGGAGGTAACCTATCATACTAGCCATAGAACAACATAAAGAATAATAATTATTATTCCATCATGTTTTATCATCAGTTTATCAGCAAGTAGTGTTTTTACATAGCAGAACTGTAGACATGCCAGCTATAGTGTATGGACCACCCTTTGCCAATTAACCTTTAACCGGGGCCTTCATTTATATTCAGAGCTAACCACTAGTAGTGCTGCTTTTCTCCAATTTCAAGACAGCAGTCAGCATCCCTAACCTGATTCCTAGACACCTATATTCACCTTGTAAAGGAATCGGCACTCCTGCCTATTTATACCCATCATCCCTTGAGGATTGAGACCAAGACGTAAGTGCTAATGGCCCCTAGAACACCCACTTAACATCTCATTCACCCAACTCCACTGGGGTCAACTGCACTGAAGGGGCATCTCAGAAAAGATTGTGGAGGATCTAAAGAGGCTGGCCTTGGGTTGGAGGACTCAGAGCCTGGCTTCTCTGGTGATTGGTTGGGTTGCGTTTGGAATGGCAAGTAGGCAAGTCTAACAGATTTTCTACACTGAACCATACCTACTAAAAGGTGTGACTGTGAAAGGTATGATACATACAAGGAGTGCCCCCTGCAGTACCTTTATTGGAACCTTTTCCATTACAATACTTAGATGTAATCAAAATCATTATCAAAGGTCCTCCTAGCATCCAGATGGTAACATTGCATAATAAATTCTGAAAGTACTTACTTAAGAAATGTATTCCACATTTGATGAAACATATGAGACTGAATACAGTCACTTAGTTCGTCTTTAAAACACGAATCAGGTTACATAATTAATAAGGCCTCATTAAAAACTAACTATCGATATGACTACAAGTGTGTCGTGGTCTGTCTTGTTCCTCAAGAGAAGGGCAAACATGATAGGACTGTTCAATCTGCAATGTTATTTTCACTTTCGCCAGACCATAAACAAATATGTGTTTCTTTTAAAGGGATAACTTTAACAAGAGGGGATATCATGACGCTGGATTGAATTGCAACCTTTACCCTTTAGATGTAGCAAAGCCTTTGTTCACCATGGTCCATGGATGCAGCCTTGGTGTATACTGCCAGGACTGTATTTGATGCGAGCACGGTGGTATTCCCCAAGTTGGGCATCATGATGCACCAATGTTTAGTACTAGAGAGACTCTTGAGTATTGTATCGGTGCAGCGTGGTGCCAAGAGAAATGGCAAGGAGAAATCGTGCAGCAATTACAGTGTCTGTGGATATGATTTCATGTCAATTCGTAGGCAAGAGAAAATGGGTCTTTGTTATCAATGATCTACCTGTTATATGATAGCATTTGTTCTATACAACTTGGGAGATAAAAGAAAAACTCAGGTGCACAGGAAAATAGGTTATCCATACAAAGGATCCAATGTGCATGATCGGGATCCCTTTGAAATTTTCAGTTCCATGTCGATTTATCCATAGAGGGGGTTTATTCTGATTAGAGGAAGGCTTTTCTTTAGCATGTAGCATACCCTCATCGTTCTACAGGTTGTTGGGTTTACTTTGTAACAATATGATCAGTCGCCAAGCTGACATCGTGTTGTATTCATCCTTAGGTGTGCATCTATCTAAAATTTATATAAGCTACCTTAAGGTCGAAACCACATTTGCGTCCTAGGCCTCCGAATTCTCTACATTTGAATTCTAAGGGCCTTGCTGGGCCCCGAAAACGCAGGGGCTATTACAATTGGGGCCTAAACGTGCTATTGGATTTGAAATGGGTTGACCAATTCTTGTGGTCTGCGCAGCAGACAAAGATCACAAAGACTTTGGGGTCCTATATCGCCAAGTGGAATTCGATCTGTGCTTGCACCTACATTTCCTTTTCATTTTGTATTGTTGACAGATTACAGACGCATTAGAAAACATTGACATTCTTTATAATTCTACCTTAGAGTTTAGATCAGTGCATAGTTTTACACCTAGGGGTAGATATAAAGACTGGGATATACACAGGGTAATCATATGGATAATTGTTAATCTAACTGAACACATGTATATGTTTTCAATTACAAACTTCCTTTGAGAGTTCCACCCCCCCCCCAAAAAAAAAAAAGAAACAAAAAAAAAAACACATAATAGGCAGGTTTAGCAGCCACTACACAGGTAAGATAACGCAGACGTGCAGCATACTTACAGCAGTGGTACGTCTGTGTAAAATCAACTACGGGGGACATACATCGGGGTGGCTAAACCTCCCTATTAAACACTGATGAATCTGAAACATCTGCCGTGGTCTCTTATGAAAGTGAACACCCCTACTGGATGTCCAGGAATATTTGGCACGATTTGGCAGGAATCGCCACATTTATCAACTGAAAATTGCATGAAACACAATGGATATCCTACAGTTTGGGCTGATAAGGTGAGGCTCCACTACGCGATTTTTTGGTACATTCTCACCTAATTTTATCCCTATAATGCCTAAGGTATAGGGTGTTAGCATTCCTATATTGTAAACATGAGATTCACAATTGTAAACATGAGATTTCAGGGGTTATTTTATGGGTGATCTCTCTCCTTGTGTGCCATATTTACCAACTAACCTGTACCTGCATAGACTCTGTGATTGGGTGGGAGTTCAATAAATAAACATCAACACAGCAAAATATAAATAGCAACACAGCAGTCACACAGATCGCAGGGTCTTGTACTGTAAAAATCAAACCTGTCTGATATTCAGTTGCAGAGAGTCATCAGTGTGAAAGTCTGCAATATTTACATTAGGTCAACTTGATTTAGTAAACAAAAACATCTTTTGGCAACAAAAATGTGCCTGAGTTTGTACACAAAGCCTTCCCCACATAAACAAAAAGCTCTCTAAATCTTCTATTTACACCTCAAAATAATAACAAATACCACTCTATAATCTGTGTTTGTGTCTGCTTTTGTGAGAATAGCTCCGATTTTCGGCAAAAATCGCGTAGTGGAGCCTCACCTTTAGTAACGCATAACTAAAAATGTTCGGGTCTAGACCTGATCATCCCAAAGTGCAGTGAATCTGCATTCACTTAAAGCCAAATAAAAAATAGTTATAATTATTTAGGAGTATTTTCCAAATTGTATCAGGGTAGGCTTAGTAGGAAACCTGAGCAGTATATTCGCCAATGAAACAAGCTGCAACGGATAAGAGCTGTGCCCAAAAACCATGCCTTTCCTGTATCAATGTAACAGACAACCAATCGATCAATGATCGACATATGAGTAATATCAATAATTACCAGACTGATTAAGTGTGCACTCACCTTGATAGACAGAGACAATGTTGACAGAGTTGCTGCACCAACACGCCCCCTAACGCCACGTAGGGGAAACATCAGCATCACCATGTGTCGCCGATCCTTGCTACAACAGATGGGGCGGTGACTGCAGGACAGGCCGTCTGTACACCCATCTCAATAGGCAAACACCACCATCATGGCCAATGGCAACATGCGTAGGGTAGGTTAACAATGACACGTTCACATATCTTTTTCTCATTTCTTTAACCCTTTAGGGGTCGCTGATGCATTAATGCATCATGCCCATTGGTCGTCATGATGCACCAATGAAGTGCTGGTGAGACTACTCACCAGCACTTCATTGGAGCATCATGTCGACCCTCTGGGAATATATGAATCAACCCCATGATGCTCCAATGAAGTGCTGGTGAGTAGTCTCGCCAGCACTTCATTGGTGCATCATAGCGACCAATGGGCATGATGCACTCCAGCATCAGTGGCCCTTAAAGGGTTAAGGATTGAAAGATTTATTAACATATCACAAATTGGGTATAAGTGATAAATTCTGTCGACAAAGATGATACCCTCTCTTCTTTGACTTGAAATTCTATTGCTCAACACACTGAAAACCTATACATATATAAAAGTAATCATTGAAGATGACTTTTGTTCATCATTTGAAAATGATGACCCTATCTCATCAAAGTGATGGCACAGAGTCATCATTTTGATGACATACTTCGGCCACTAGGGGCCTCCACTATACAAAAATACAGAATAGGAACTATCTAAAGGTAATCTATGAATCAATAGTTGCATTAATCCAGACAATAAATGTCTGTAAAATGAAAGGTTATCATAAAACCATCTCATAGGGACTCAATTGATTCAAGAAAGAAAAAAATGGCAAAAAATTCCAATGACATTAAATGATTTAGCAATGTTTTACACATAGACACCCCTCCTGTCTCTGAAATGATAGTAACAACTGGGGGACTTCAATTCTTGCTTGTTATACATATTGATATATATTATGTGACCAATCATGATGCTTAGGAGGGTCAAGGATAAAGACCTACCAGTACCAGGAGGGGGGAGGTAATTATAAACATATTTGAAACCTGACAAAATGCCCAATTGGGCTGTACACCTATCAATCTGAGCATGTAAGCTATATTATAAAAGGTAATCAATATGATGACCCTTTGTAATCACATATGATTACCCAAATGATGACAAGGTGCTCCCCCCAGACGGCATCAAACTGAGCACCCTAAAGTGATCTTCACTGATTAGTTTATACAGCTATAAGTTTTCAGTGCATGTAACAATGAAATTGAATGAGAACATGTTAACAGATGATATATGAGAAAATAAATCAATTTAAAAGGATAATCTTATCTCTACAGAGGAATATTTACAAAAGATGGTACAAAGTCGATACTTGGACGTCCCCTAGAGAATTGGATTTGAGGTTGAATCCTTGTTGCCAAATGATCTGTGGGTGTTGATACAACCAGTTGGCAAAGTTGATTCAGTACCAAAACCATTTCTGAAGACTCTTGGCGGAGTGGATATCTCATCAAAATTGTGTGGACGTTTCAGGGTTAGTCTACCCTATAGCCATTCTACTAGTACTAGGCTTGTGATTCACTGTGAGCTATGATCATATAACCTCTTACCTCTATATGATGATCACTCAGTAATATGATAGCATTATTCCAATACACATTTAATCCTACACTATCTACACAGGATATCACAATACTGCACATTGTTTGTTCCTGGATAATTATACTATATGGGCGGTTTCTTAGTATGTGGGTTTGATATACAACGTATCATGATATCTAAGTTTATTCTGAGTAAGAATCCGATGGTGAATTTTTCTACTTAATGTAACAGGATTAATGATACGGCTTGTGTCATACAGACAGGAGAACCTGTTCCAGGGTCAGACAATATTTTTAATGCACCGTGCGTTAATCATCGCACTGCATGAATTCATGACAAGTCACAAACTAGGGGTACATTTATACATCATATCGACCCTCAAGATTGATATGCGTACATACTATTGGAACAAAGAAGCAGCGATGAGCCACTCACCAGCGATGCATTTGTGCCTTACCAATAACAAATAAACATGGGATCTTTGGCATTATGCGACGCTTAAAAGGTTTAAATGCATCACTTTTTTTAGGTTTGAATGTTTTTATTGTCAAGTCACGATTTATAAGAAAAAATGGTAAGATCTGACAATATGCAACTCCTCATTTTTGTTTTCACATCCAACGATTTTGTCTGCACAATTACTAAAATCAGTGGTATTGATGAAGTAAATACAATGAACAATGCTATTGTATACTTTAAAAGATGAATTGAAATAAGTTTTTATATCAAACTCTCCACAAGGATAACCCTTCTACAGCTATGATTAGTACAGGATGTTAGACACTATATGGTACAGAAATACCCTGGCTCCCTTTTATCCAACAACTATTGAACATTCAATTAGAATCAAAAGAGGGCTCTTGCTTTGTAGCAGGATACCAATGCTGGAAGAGTGCATTATGGAGAGCTTCTGTGACGTCACGCACAATGCACCAAACTTTGATGATAAAAAACCCCTCTCCCAGCACATTAACGGGCTTAGATGGTGCTAATGGCAAATTATAAGAGCCTGGTAATTAGTCTACTCACTATCCACCCAAACTCTTCAATATAATTTCAATCCGCCTATAAAGGGTGGATTGATAGTAATCTTGTCTTTTTTTCTAAACCCTTTAAAGGCCACATGATGTCTACATCACCAATATTCCTTGGCCGTCATGATGCATCAATGCAGTGCACTGCTTTGGTGCACTGCAGTGTTGCATTCATCATGGCGACCATATGGGACAAGTGCACTCTCAGAATGATCGGCATGATGAATCCAACACTGTTGAATAAGTTTGCCAGGTCTGCAATCATAATACAGAGTGGACAAAGTGCGTTAACTCCGTCTGGATCATTAAAAGGGGGTTAGATAGGATGTAAATGACGGGGAGTCAGGGGTAGAATCGATGGGGGTGAGGGGTAGATATTGATTGTAGTTTTATATTTGACAGTCAGAGTAAGTGTAGCATGGAGATGGCGCCCAGGGTGGAATGCTGGGTATTGAACTGTTTGTCTTTTGTCTTTGGCGCCCCCTGGCAGTAGCGTCCTAAGCTCTGGACATGACGTCATCGTTTCTATTTTAGGTTGTATCCATAGCAGCTAAGGCAAGATAGCACACCTCTCTCGGCTTGCCATTATAGTTCCAAAGTTTCCAATAATTGCTTTTCGTGCTACGTTCATATCCAAATCTTTTAATTTCAATTTTGAAAGGGAAAGATGTACATTCAAAAGACTGGTCGTATTTCATTTCCCACAGCTTACTTCCACACAGAATGGAGTTAATCTTATTTTGGTGGATTATTTTGATCTAAACACGACACAAATTGGGTTAAAGCTCTTGTTTTCTCATGTTTTTCCAATCGATTTCCAATTTCTCTTAAGTCAGCAAACAAAATTTTCACGTCGGTCCATAACCGAGTTTCAGTCCCAGGCAATAGGATACCATGAAATGTCTGGCCGTTAATTGGACAATTTCCCTTTAATTTCCAAGAAAGTGAGAAGTTTTTCGCAGCAACCTATCGCTTACACTGTAAAAAAAAATCCGTTGAAAAAACGGAGATTCTCTGGCATCCCGCGGTGCCAGCAAATCTCCGTATTTTTTACGGTCACCGTTTTTCCTAAAGTCTCCGTTTTTTAAATGGTACTTCTCCGTTACCTAAAAACATTGTTTCACCGTTTTTGACTTTACAATAATTCTCAGTTACCCCAAAAACGGTGGCCAGCCATTCTCCGTAATAACGACGGTCACCGTTATTTTGAAATCACTGTTACTATAGCGGAAAATGTCCAGCACCCACGTATGCCTGAGAATCACCGTAATTTCACCTGAATACTTGAAATCACTGTCATTTTGATATGGTATCAAAAGAATGAATTATTATGGTATTTCTATGATTGCTTTCACTTGTGATCCAATATTTTGCTCCATGAAAGCATCATATAATAATTCATCACACTTTGTAATTTCAACCTGGTGGCAAAAAGCACTCTAGGATTGGTACAAAGCTACATGCATGACAGTGTGGACATATATATTTCTTTTCACCACAAAATAGGTGTTTGTCTCATCAAAATATCACTCAAAAATAGATTATCTCACCATTAAGCATATTCTAACAGCCCTATATTTAGCCATCAACATTGATACTGCATTTAATTGAGAAGTCTTAAATTAATATTATTTTAGGACATGCAAAAATGTCAATAGAGTAGAATGCCTATAAGAAAATCTCATCATGAAAGAGGGTGCCACCTGGTGTGATCAACCTAAACAATACATAAAACAGTGCTTCCCCGTAAATTGATAAACGGTGTTTCACTGAGGTGGACTACGAATAATCAGCATATAGTTGATGGATATCACAGTACTTGACTGTAATTAATCACTGTGATAATTCCCCGTAAAATTTTACGGTGATCCTCCATAAATGGTTAGACACACATATATTGAATCAACACAATTAACTTTTTATATCAATGGGATATTGTTTTCTAAGGCACCACCTACTTTCAATTTGAGAAACTGCAGTATGCTGTGCATTATCATAAGTGTTTTGATACATACCAGCTTTCACAGCATTCAGTTAAAAGGTATTTTTCAGAACAGATTTTCTGCATTTCCTTGTTACATGCTCAATTGTCTACTGAGTTTAACCAGAATTAATTGTAAGCCATGCCACACTGTGGTTCAGTGTAAATGATCAGCAGAAAGGTGTTTTTATGTACTGGTTTACAGGACTTCCCTGTTACATGGTCAATATATACAGAGTTTTACCTGAATTGAAATTACGGAGATTCATTGTAAGTGTGCCATATTGTGCATCACCGTAAATGCTTTGATATATACATGGTTTCACCGTATTCAGGAAAAAGGTGTTTCTCTGTACTGTATTACAGGATTTCTGTGTTATATGGTCAATATCTACAGAGTTACACCGGTTTTGAAATTACAGAGATTCATTGCAAAATTAAACGGTGAATCTCCGTCTATTCAACGGAATATTTTTACAGTGTAGTTTTACCATCCTTGTGCCCCGTCAAAGTTTTGCTCATGATGAAATCTCTTAGGGACACCAAACGTATACATCAAGAGTTTTTCTTCTTAGTCATCAAATGTGCCCCCCTTTAAGGACCCAATATGCTATCCCCCCCTCCCTTTTTTTCTGGCACGATGCCTTAATGCAGGCCTGGGGAGAAACGCGAAGCTACATTTATGCGTCATCCCGTTGCCATAGATTTACATGGTTTGACTCATTAATTGTATAGACCTTACCTTTAGACAAATCATGTCCATAAGAATGTCTTTCCATAATCTTCAAAATGATGGAATATCACAATCCTCCTTCATACTGGTTTAGTGAAATTCTGAAGGACATATTCGTATTTTAGGAACACTGATCTTAAATGTCCTCATAGTAGAGTGTTGAGACAAGTGATAGAAGAATAACGCAGAATAACTGAGAATCTTCTCAAGCAGTGGTCAGATCAAGCAGAGTTCGAGTATATCAGCTTTATTCCACCTTCAAATTAATACACCCTGTACTTTTGAATGACATAAGGGACAAGGCCTATATAAACGTAACCCATCAATATATAGCTGTATAGATAAAACATTTCCATTTCTATTGACTTGTGAGAATTGATCCACAGCCTCTAAACATACGTAGGAGCATCTGGACACATCTGAAACCCTGTTTTGGTTCTTCAATGTGAATAGCCGTACACAAGTGCTATCATTTATTGGTCTTCTATTGATTGTACAGAACGGTGTGTTTTCAGCGCCTGTCAAAATGGGGAAAGCATCTGAGCCTTCCAGAATCGATAACACACGAGGATATACACTCAAGTATACCTGGAGTGGGGCAGACCGGTACCACCTGTTGAACATAGGGTAGATGTACCATGATCCGGATACTTTCAATTCACAAATTCAAAAACGGAAATGTGGATTTGTCGTTATGGACACTAACACAATAGACAACAACATTAGTATTAATCTGAAACATATTCGCCTAGTAGACCATGTTATCAATCGGGGTTGAAGTAAAGAGAAACAAATTTAAACATTTTATTTGTTTCACATATGCAATCATGTACATGGCCAGAGTCTAAGTACACATTACAAAGCAATATCTTGATACCCTATATGATGCAGTATTTGCATAGAGTCGAGTCCCATTTGTTTTTTAGGGGAAAAATTATGATATTGGGATATCTACTAGTAAGTTCTTGTATTGGTACATAGTCATTCTGACCAGCTCTCCCAGCACTCATTTGTAGAGCGTGCCGGGAGAGCTGGTCACTATGACTTATACATGGTTACTTTCAACATCCCGAATCATTCACACTCCATGCTTCAAACTGAAATTATGGGCGTAACTTTCATATTTTTATATTCGATTAAGAGCACTCTAATTGATCAATATACAGAGGTTTGAGTGTTGATGCACATGACGCCAAGTATGGACACTAAGGCCCATTTTCCACCAACCGATATGGCCCCTGTATCTGCCGACAGACCCATAGTAGACGCTACCATCGGCCGACAGATAACATGCGTCTCCATTAAAATCTATGACAGTCCTGTTGGCCGAGGTGGTACTTTGGTGCAGCTGTCGGCCGATAGAGGAACCATATCGGGTGGTGGAAAACAGCCCTTAAGAGCCTTTACAAAAGAGCCTTTACAAACATTCACATTGATTTTAAACTATGAAAAGGGGGATACAAAATGAAAGGATGTGTAATATGGTCAGAATTAGATTTTTGTTGACATAGCAACTTCTTTCCTCAGCAGCAATCGAAGATAGCAAAATACACTGAAATGAGTATAGGCAGCTCTTCTAGTGTTGCCAGGGTCACCGGTTGCCATGACAAAATAAATCTTACATCTTGAAAATCGACCTCTTCCATCATATTCTTCATCCTTGAATTGACTATTGGGGTTATTCCCTCAAGTCTAGAGTGAAATTCCCCTAGACCCCACAATAGAAGGTTCATTATTCAGAGCACGATTTTCCTTTTACCATGAGTGTATTTGTGCAAACTTACACTGTAAATAATGTGTGTTGAGTTTACACACTTCTTAACACACTTATTAACAGCAGAATTTTACTCGCTTATTTTTTCAACACACACCACACTTTTGTCAAAAGTGTGTTAATGTCAGAAGTGTGTATAATATAAAGTGTGTATAATATAAAGCGTGTTAAAGATAATGTGTGTAGTGCTGGAAAATGTGTAGACTGATTAAGTGTGTTAATCATTTAAGGGAGTGTGGACAGGTATTTTTGGGTGGGTGAGGTGAGGAGGGAGGGGTATGGGGGGTAGCTGTGAATAGCCTTTAATTTCATCATTTTCCTGCCATTCTCCATCATTTTGTTGCTATCCTTGGATATCATCCGCCAGTGATGTGGTACAGGTACAGATGACATGATATAGGTACAGATGACTGGATATAGGTACAGATGACGTGATATAGGTACAGATGACGTGATATAGGTACAGATGACGTGATATAGGTACAGATGACGTGATATAGGTACAGATGACATGATATAGGTAGAGATGATGTGATATGGGTACAGATGACGTGATATAGGTACAGATGACGTGATATAGGTACACATGACGTGATATAGGTACAGATGAGTTGGTATAGGTATAAATGATACTGGCAAGCACACACACTTAATCTGGAATGGAATAGTGACATATTTTGTAAAACAATAATCATAACATAAATACTGATTTTACTTCTATATCTATAACATAATACATCTTCTAGTTTCCATGACTAGAGTAGGTAAAGGGTCTCTATGTCTCTATCATCATAATTTAATTAATATCAAAAGGCAGAACCGGAGCAAAGGATTTTAAGGATAATATATAACATAACTTACCAAAAATGCAGAACATAAGTGAAGACACTCCTCTCTCCAGCAGGTGGTCAAATGCACCTATTTTTCTCAATGGGAAGGAGCAAAATGTGACTAAAAATTGAAGATTTTGGATATCTTTCATTTCCATTAGGTGAATAAGGTGGGTATCTTGATGGGAAACCATAGTTTGTCCATTTTTAATTGATTTTTAAAGCAGCAGACCCCAAGATAAGGGCCTTTTATGGGGTATTTTGAACGTTTTTTTCGTAGTGCTCTCACTGTTATGTGGCAATGAAAAAG
This sequence comes from Acholoe squamosa, assembly GCA_949317995.1. Taxonomy (NCBI): domain Eukaryota; kingdom Metazoa; phylum Annelida; class Polychaeta; order Phyllodocida; family Polynoidae; genus Acholoe; species Acholoe squamosa. The sequence continues at coordinate 17,498,218 of OX439042.1, forward strand.
AAAATGGCTTGTAAAAAGTAAAATATTTTGTTCTATCCATTTGCCCACAATATTTAGCATTATATATAGGTCAGGTAGTCAGAAAGTGTAAGATTTTGCCCTTGAAGGCCCTTCAAGTTCAAGTCAAGTTCAAAATCTTTTATTTTTTCCTAGACTTTACAAAGATTGGCCTCATCATAGTGCATGTTGCTCTGCCGGCATGCGTTGTCTAGGGGGTTAAGCGTACAAAGCAGAACCTTTATGAGTCACAAGCATATTTAAGATATATACATGAGAATATTTGTACGCCATGCTTAGTACAGAATACACATCTGTCAAACAGTACTTTCAGTACAAATGTACAAAAGATACAAGAGACACGAGGTAATGATGTGATAAAATAAAATGGTAAAGGTGAACGATGATGAGTTTTTGACGACAGTTTCTCCATGAGGGGGTTTGGGACCGTTCCACACGAGGCCGTTAGGCCGAGTGCGGAGCGGTCCCAAACCCCCGAATGGAGAAACAGGAGGCAAAATCTCATCAGAGTTCATCTTTACATTATGTCAAGGTGTTTGGGTTGATAATTAATTGATATTTCATCAACAAGATTGAAATTAAACCCTTATTTACCCATCGTCATCGCTAAATCCTGACCGCCGCCATTTTGGATGTTTACGTTTAAAAAATGCTGCACATGCGCGGTGGAGCTATGACGTCATTGTGCGGATTTGGCCCTGGTTATTTAACGCAGGGGTGCAATACGGGGGTTCAGTGCTTTCTCTATGGAACTACGATATTCACCTTGACATAATAATAATGACCCTACACAGTTATATGAATGCTCGCTTAAAAGCTATCAATTTACAATTTACATGATGTTAATGAATCCTGTGGATTGAGTCCACTCTTATGTCTATAGAAAGAGGAATGCAGCAGGCATGAGGGGTAGGAAAACAGACTTACACCAGTGTACAATCAATTTAGGATACTTCTATTTTCATATAGGAAGACCATCCTGTCTTTATGTCAAGGTGAATATCGTAGTTCCATAGAGAAAGCACTGAACCCCCGTATTGCACCCCTGCGTTAAATAACCAGCGCCAAATCCGCATGATGACGTCATAGCTCCACCGCGCATGCGCAGCATTTTTGAAACGTAAACATCCAAAATGGCGGCGGTCAGGATTTAGCGATGACGATGGGTAAATAAGGGTTTAATTTCAATCTTGTTGATGAAATATCGATTAATTGTCAACCCAAATACCTTGACATAAATGTAAAGATGAACTCTGATGAGATTTTGCCTCCTGTTTCTCCATTCGGGGGTTTGGGACCGCTCCGCACTCGGCCTAACGGCCTCGTGCGGAACGGTCCCAAACCCCCTCATGGAGAAACTGTCGTCAAAAACTCATCATCGTTCACCTTTACCATTGTATTCCAATGCTGCTCAAAATACAATATCAATTTAGTTTTAATTAGTTTCTTAAATTCATCTTTCCCTACTATCCATCTGAGATCCGGATTTAAATTATTCCACTGCAGCTGCACTTGGTATATTACAGGGTCATTAACTCTGGCTACCGTATGGGGCCTAGCTTGATCAATGAGTGGGGCATTTGAGTGTCTGGTACCAATAGAGGGGAGAACCTGGAGTTGGCCTGAAAAAAACTAATCTATGACAAGTTGTTACTTGCAGATAGATTCTCCTTAGATCAATAGGGAGCAATTTTCCCATCACATAGAGATCCTTAACTCTAGTCTCCCTGGGATCTCTGACCAGAGAACACCCACGGATTCCAGTATTAAGAAGTACATGCACTTCCAGTCGTGAAGATTAAACCCATATCAAGATAGGGGAGGGCCTTAGCCTTTAACACTGTATCCTTATTTATGTACACTCTTATATGTAAAAGTAGCCAAAGTTTATGACGAATAGTCTTAAACATCTGCCCTACCTGGAGGCCAAACTGGAAGTCAGCATCCAATGTGACCCCCAGATACTTATAGGAATTAGTGTTAACCAGCTCTTTATTGCCCATTTTCAGGTCCAGCTGTTCACCGTCCAGGGGATTCACCAGCATAGCCTGAGACTTGCCTACATTAACTGTCAGCCCATTATGTATACACCATGCTTGGACTATTGCTAGATCATTCTGCAATTCAGCTTTCAGCTGACCAGTACTAGGCGCACCGTGGATCAATAAAGTATCATCCGCATATAAAAAGACATTGGCTTTAATTTCTATGTCGGTCATGGAGTTAACATACATAATAAAAAGCAAAGGACCTAGGATTGACCCTTGGGGTATCCCATAACGCATTCTCTTGAACTCAGATAAGACCCCATTTGCCTTTGTTCTTTGATACCTGTTATGAAGATAACTAGAAAACCAGTCAACAACCCGTGGGGTTAGGCCAAAGGAAGAGAGCTTGTCCAAGAGTGTTTCATGGTCCAGAGAATCGAAGGCTTTGGTGAAGTCCAAGAATACAACTCCTGTTCTAACCCTGTTTATTTGGCCTATGTGGACTTCATTTAAGACATTAAAGACCGTATCTACAGTGGATCTATCTTTCCAGAACCCATTCTGTTTACCAGTCAGCAGATTATTAATCTTGAGGTGGGAGTAGAAATTAATTTTCTAATTACTTTATATAACCCTAAAAAAATTGTGAATAGACATCCCCTCAGCTCAGGAAAACCAAATAATACCGACTTAGGACATCCAGTTCCATTTTTATTGCTTGTTTTGTGTCATATAACGTCCGGTACCAAAATGATGAAATATGGAGGTAATTAAAATTGCTGTCAGTAATATAGAATGTCCCATAAGAGTCCAAAATGACCCCAAAAACACAAAATCTACTGCTTTCTGGCGACCTGACCTATATAATCACTGGAAGAACTATTCCCCCTAATAATACCTCTTGTATCTACAATAAGGTAGTACAGAAGAAAACCCATAGCTTTTAATGTGTGGGCTAGTATTTCCATTTGTGTAAATCAAAATGGAAGTGGGGTAAAATTATGCAAGGTAAAATCAAAAGTATTTACCAAATGGTTATATCAGATTGCCAGTATAAGGGGGTGATATATAGGATCTAACAAACCGAAATTGAAATACATTTGGCAATTTGAACATGGATAGCTGATGCATCTTACAAAGCACCATTTTAGCCCCAATTCCCATGGACTTCAGTGCTATATAATTGATTTCTACCTCAAATGAGCAATTATTGGTATTAGTGTTCCCAACTCGCAGGTAATATTCCCCAATATATTCCCATCTTGTACAGTCAATTTCGGAACTGTTTGAGCATTTTAATTTTCTCATTAATTTTGGCCTTTGTGACCCCCCATTCACTGGAATTGACCAGGTACAGATTCAAACTGACTGTGTATAACTGTTAAAACTGACCTTTGGTCAGGTGGGGGGTAATTATCTGTTACATAATGCCACTTAAGGCTGAACTGGCATTTTTGGATTGCAAAGGATTAATAAAATGTGTGTTGATTGAACACACTTTTCAGGATCTAAACACATTTCAGGAAGAAGTGTGTTAGAAAATGTGTGTTAATGTCCAGAAAGTGAGTAAAATGTTAAAAGTGGGTTGAATATCCATATGTGTTACGATTAAGTGTGTTCCTGCAACGCACATTATTTACAGTGTACATTTATAATAACAGAGTAGAAATGCGTCGCCATCTAGGACGGAAGAAGGGAAAAAACAACAGACATATGCAATAATGATAAAAAGCTATATCATGAGAAACAAAACACCTCTATAATATTTAGGTCTTAGAGGAGAAAAGTGTGTAATAGAGCAGAGGGTTCACCAAGAGGCTTTAACTCCATCGTGCTCCCTCCCCATAGATACTCCGTATGGAGTGGCTCACAGGGAAATGTATGGATTTTGTCTCGTTGAGGACTGAGGAGGAGACTAATGTCCTTACAGTAAAGCGGATCACAGGGTCCTGTCCCAAATCAGCATAGAGCGGCTTGAACCACACAGCTTTTATGAACTGTTTCAGGTTTGGGTCGAAAAAAATAGGTGAGGGATCTATAAAAGTCCGACCATAGGACTATACACATCTTGATAAATAACGTACAATACTAATACATGTAGATGAGGTCAATTTTGGAATGACTGAAAGGGAAACCTCTATAAAACACTTACAGGGTAAGTGTTTTTATAGAGGTTTTATAGACCATGCTTTGTTCATATAAAAATGATAAAATCCTAGGCCTATGTAGGCTTCCATCTCGTGTTACAACCGTGTATGTTGTTTTCTCGACAGAAAGCAATCATTTGAAATAAGGAATGCACATTGCAAAACATTATCGTGGGTTAGCTTCGAGAAGGAAAATTAAAGATCTCAAACCTCATAACAGCAGCACACCCTGATTGAGCTGGAGATTTAAATGACGCAGAGAAACTTTGGTCCTGTTCTGACATCTCCTCTTCCTCTCAGGTAACACTTTATGTCTCCATCACTCACCGTCACACCTTTATCCCATATCCAAGAACGCCATTTAACGTCTTAACATCTGAGGAATCAACCATGGTTCTTCTTGGTTGCTGCCAGAACAATAACCCTATAAGGGTCACATAGTGCATTAATGTATCATGCCTTTTTCTTCTGATGAAGCATGATTGCCCTGATGTGTCTGATCAGGGATGCAGACTCTTTTTTTTGCCGACCATATTGTGGGGTTTAGATATGCTCATGAAAGGGGTATGATGACAACATGAATGCTGTTAGTGGTCCTTAATTCTTCATCGCTGCAATCATGAACCATGTTTACAAAGATAATAGTGCATGATAACAGTGTGTTAATGCACTATCCAACCCATGAAGGGTTAGATACCCAGGTAACTTTCCTACAGCCATCAAGAATCCAGGTGTCATCTTCCTGAAGCTAACTGACTTTTTTTCTACATGAGTATCCAACCAGGAGCTAGCTGCAAAGGCAAAATACTAAACCCTAGTTGGCTAAATCAATCTTGCGTCTTTACCTTAATCTTTTTGAGTGTTACTGAATGATTGGGGCTCTTTTTTTTTAAATGCAAAAATGCTTTGTTAGCCTTAGGCTTTGCAAGAACAGGATTTTCCCATTTGGCTGGGGGAGATGATCATTAACCAATATTGTTAAAGGTTTCTTTCACAATCATTAATACTTTATTTCTTCATCGGGAAAATGGGCTTAACAGAAAAAGGTGAACGTGATATACCTACCATTGATTGATATTATAGAATGTGAAGTAAAGTAATGAGGCAGTATATATAACTATTTCTGTTAACATAATACATGGTAAAATTTTTCTCCAATTGGAATAGATTGGTGATACCCCACAATGTTTCTTACTACAAGAAAGCACAATCAGAAATCAGGAAAGTAAAATAATGCATCGGGAACAGGGTATTCTTTGGCGTACAGTTTATCTTGTTATAACCTGATACAAAAAAAGAGTCCCGAGAATGCATACATCCGTCCCTTTATAGACAAGGGCCATTGGTGGGTGGATCACTTAGTGTCTTTTCCAGTCAATTTTTCCACTGACTGACAGCCAGTAGAATCAGGTGCACTGGCCTTAAGTCAGAGGTGGACTGAAAATGTTTTAAACTGACTGAAAAAGTCTGAGAATTGACTGGAAAAGTCTGATAATCGACTGAAAAGGTTTAAAAGATTTGACTGGAAAAGTCAACTTCACAATGGAAGCAGATTTTTTTTTTTAGTTTTAACAATTTCTATTGGCTTAAGCAATCGTGTACACAAGCTTTTCATACAGAAGCCAAGTAGGAACAAAGGACAATGAGGTTGATTATATCCATAAAAATAGAATATCCGAGTAATAGGCCAAAAAGCAACAAAATAATATTATACAACGTATATATGTGGTTTTTAAGGAATGCCTTGTAAGTATGCCATTTTATATCAAATATGATGCAGTAAGATATAATATAAGACAATGTAGTCACTGTCTATGGGTTTGGTCGAAGTCTATTAATGGAAATGGTGTCACTTCCACATTCTTCAGCATCGTAGTTCAATGCATGTAATTAAATACAGTTGATTCCCAGGCAATGTAGTTACTTTTTTATGAATTTCTTATTACATACAATACTTTGTGTTTCGGGACTCAAGTCTTTCCATAATTCATTACCCCGATACAAGGGGATTTTCTCATACTTCTTAGTACGTGCTCTGCTCACTTTAAAAACCTTTTTGGTATTACTACGTAGGTTTCTTGTGAGAACATGTATCAGGTTATCATCTAGTGATAGCCTGTGCATCAGATTTAGTACATGTATTTTTCTCCTTTCGCACAAGAATTCACATCTACTTAAAATGTGTAGGTCATGTCTTGAGATTTCCATTGGATTGGAAATGTCCCAGCACAACCTTAGGCTCTGGTTTTGAAGGGTTTGAATTTTCTTTACAGAGTCTTTTTGGCCGCTGTCGATGTAGACAGAGCAGTACTCACTGATGGGCAGGATCATCTGTTTGTACAGTCTTATAGACAGTTTATTGTCTATAATCGGTCTTAACTTTTTTAGATGATAGGCTTAATTCCTTACACTTTGTATTTTGTTTTCACAGAACTTTTTAAATGTTAAGATACTGTCTATCATTATACCCAAGTAGTTAAATTCCTTGACTGTGTCAAGTTTTGTACCATCCAGTGTTACTAGTAAATTGGCCACTTCTGGGTTTGTGCATTCTGTGTGGCACCATAAGACTTTGTCTTATCTGTATTTACAGTTAATTTGTGGTTACAACACCATTTAAAGGTATCATTTAGGTCTTCCTGTATCAGTATAGACATTTGTTCTACTTCATGTCCACTGATATAGATTACTAAGTCATCAGCATACATCAGGCACCGTGAGTGTCTGATATTTTCAAGCACGCCATTTATGTAGACCAGGAAAAGTAGAGGTCCCAGGACTGATCCTTGGGGCACTCCTCATTCTACCGGTACCTCAACAGATGCGCATTCATTTGCAACACATTTTTGCTTTCTATCACTTAAATACAAGTTAAACCATTCAAGAACACCTTCCGACAAGCCCATATTTTTTAGGTCGTCTTTTAGCAGGGAGTGATTCACAGTATCAAAAGCCTTCCTCAGATCGAGGAAGACCACACAAGTGAAACACACCCTGTTCATGGCCTCAAATGTGTCCTGGATCAGATGGTAGGCAGCATCACTGGTACCCCTGCCTGGAATGAAACCAAACTGTCTATTTGAAAGTTTTCCTGTGTTTAACAGATAGGACATCGTCTGATTATGAATGGCTTTCTCTAACAGTTTGGAGACAATGTTTAACTGGTTGATTGGGCGCCAATTACTCACTTTTTTTAGGTTACCTGTTTTTGGTAGAGGTATTACACTCGACACTTTAAATACATTCGGGACTTTTTTCTGTTTGATAGAGGAGTTGATTATCATTTGTAAGACCCTTGGGCATGTTTTTAGGACAGACTTAACGATATTGGTATGTACATCGCTAATACCAGACGATTTTCCTACATCGATCTCAGATATTAATTTCTCAGTATCTGAGATGTTGATGGGTTTTAAGACCAGTTGTTCATCGGCTACAAACACAGAAACTGGTAGGGGAGGTTGATTACAGACCTCTTTAGCATAATAGTTGTTAATATAATCTGCACTTTTTTCATATGCAACTGGGTTACCAGAGTCATCAGAGAGACTCATGGTGACATCTTCAATAGCTTCTTTCCAAAGTTTGTTTACCTCTAACCAGAAATGTCTGGGGTTACAGGATAGACAGTTTTTGCATGACCCTTTTTTTTCTTGATTTTTGTAATTCAGCTTGAATTTGTTTGTTCAACAATTTTACCTTCTTTATGTACTTGCTTCGTCGCCCATCTGATACTTTTCTAGCTTTTTTTAATTTGCTGTTTTTTAGGCATACTAGTTTATCTATCTACCATTATACCCTTACGGTACATTTGTTGGTATTTTCATATTTATTACCGGGTGGTGCTTATCTAAATACTCAGTAATAAAGGTCTCCAGGCTGTCATAAGTCACAGTCAGGTTTGGTATCCCATTTAAGGCTCGCAGTAGCGACCATGACCTTTTCAGTATCAAATTTACCATACGACCTGCTTCTGATAATTTTGTACCGTTTCTTCTTTAATGGGGCCTGTTTTTTTATTGCATATACAGGACAGTGGTCCCCCACCAATGATGGGACAACACCGTTATGACTTAAATGTGGACTATTCGTATAGATATGATCTAGGGTTGACCTCCCCTTTGGATGGTAGTGGGTTTCTTTGGTAGTTAAGTACTTCAATCCGTGTCAGCGTAGGAAGCGAGTCATGACTTTGAATTTCCTACTATTCGCATTTTGGCATTAACATTTAGATCCCCCAAGATCCATATTTCTTTATTTTTTGCAGCATTACTTCTGATGATATTGGAGAGAGACTTATAACAATTTCTTACATTTCCCTTGGGGGGTCCGTAAACAGTTAATATGACCCGTTGTTTTTGTTTTTTTAATGTAGTAATAAGGTACCACCTGACTTTTTTAGTCGACTAATCAGGACAAAGACTTTTACTAACTGGAATGAAATAAGGCTTTTTAGAGAAAGAGAATATAGATGCAGAGCACGTACAATAGATTCTACAAACATGAAATACTGCAAAATTAAACAAAACAATAGCTACCATTCGGTATTAGCTATACATGTTTTACCGGTATAGAATGTATATAATTCCACAAAGGTATATCTTTCAACAAGATTAACAGTTGGACAACGTCTGTATATACTTCGCGTATTTCCATGAAGACAGTGATCCTAAAGAATACAGGAATTAAAGAATTCCTAAAACTCCTATAAACAGTGCAACTACATCAGTTACCAATGAAGCATCTCTTCAACACGCGAAATCATTTATTCACTTTTCTACAATAGCCTTACCTAGCAACAGTTCCACGGACCAAATGATTGATTCGGAAATCGAAGAAATCATTTCTTTGGTGTTCAATAAAGCATTCTAATTACCTTTAACCCTAAAATCCAGTGCAGGAAAAACGCGTTTCTTTGCCATTAAGAAGTGGGATTTTCGGACATTCCCTAATCGGTTAGAGAGACACCCTTTTTCACCATGCATTATGCAATACCCATATGTGGATGGGAGCAAAAAACATACAAGTAGTTCCTAAGTGTTTACTGTAGAGCACTTTGCCTCCCGTGTATACGGATTAACACCCTTGTTACAGCATCAATATAATGATTTTTTTTTTCAGAATACTAAAGAGGGAAAAGCTCAGTAAGTGAGCCCATCCCAGTTAAACCCAACAAGTCCTTGTGAGTGGCAACAAGTGGGGTAACCATTCTCTTATACAAAATGCATGCCATGTGGTCAATGGGGAAGTAGGGTAAACTTCTCCCATATTTGGTCAGGTACAAGGGGTGTCATATTTAGTTGTATTGATCATGGGTTTATCCATTCTCTCACAGTAGTTACAATATGTAATTACGTGTAGGTTCTATGGTTCTATATATATGGTGATCTCACGTCGGTCAGTGCAGTGCAGGAAAATAAGGCACTCTTTAATTTTAACAAATTATTGTTGGCCTGTTTTGAATTAACCTCCAGAAGGCTAATGCTGAAATGCTAAAAAGTGCATTAGGTTCTCATTAACCCAGCTGAAACAGTCACGCTTCAGCGTCCACTCACCCAATAAGAGTGAAAAGCCACTCGACAAGTTTTTTTTTAATCGACTGTATTACCTATGATTACTCAGATCACACTTTTCTGGTGACCTGCTTACTGACTACTTTAGGGCAACACACAAAAAAATATGGTGCTGTAGGAGAGATACTGCTTCGACAAAACAACATTACCCCCTTTCTGCAAGGACATCAAGGTCACGGCAATGACTCAGATGTGACTACATTTGAAAAGTTGGGACGGAACTATTAGTGTAAAAGAAGCTTTTAAGTAAATTGCCTTAGTGAGCTAGAACGCAGTGCTGAATGGAGGTTTTTCTCATCAACATTGAAACCAAATATGTCTTTAGACTCAGGTTGTTGTTGATAAAATGTTTTTTGGCTAATTTTATCTTCACGTAGGTGGATCTCCTCCAACAGAGCCAATTATTACAATAGACAAGGTGATCGGCAACTCGCCAAATTCATTATTAAATCACATAACATGGATTATGAAATATAATGACGTAACATAAGTTCACGTTTTTATAATACAATCACATAACATTTAGTTCATAAAGATTGGCCCTGGTGAATGAATTCGACTTTTGCATCTTTTCTATTCTACAATCAGATTCATTTTGAAATATGCGATTCACAATATCATTGTATTTATAAATGCTATTCCAGTGAAAACAAGATAAAATGCTGTACAATTTGCCTATTCAAAGCCTCCACCCTGGCATGATGACTTCACCTCAGGCTTCATGCACTTCTACTGTCGTCATGTTGGACAAATGCAGCAAATAATTTAATACAATATCCAAAGTTATAGTGCGACATCCTAAATCAGTGATGGAAGGAAGGGATGCTCGCGATGCAGGGGTTTTAAAAATTGATGGTCGTGACGCAGGGATTTTAAAGGTTGAAGGAAGTCCAGTGACAATTTCAAAAGTACATGGCGTAAGTATAAAAAGTGACTCCCGATCCATCCGTCCTAAATTGTGACACCCTTAAAAACGTTCAGCACCCATGGGCCATGTAAAGGCTCTTACTGGCAAAGCTACCAATTATTGCATCTTTTTGACAGGGTGAACAGTTCATCAAGGCACTATGCTACCACTGATGGGTTAAACCGAGCTCCCAGTGTGGGAGGTGGATGGGAGAGCCTTTGGGTAGGGTAAGAGGTGGAGGTGTTCAGCATAGCCCCTAAGTCACATTGATTTCTGAGCTGGCTGAGTGGGGATATCAGACAGATGGTGAGACAGGTGTCTTTAAGTGGAATTAATGAAGGTATCGATAACCGTAAGGTCAGGAGTCACACCTTCGATGGGAGCAGAGCCTTCTTGTAGTACATAATATATCCCTACCTTGTGTACCTGCTCCATCTATATATGGTCACTTACCTTATATATAAATCTTCACTTCTCTTATATGGTAAAAATAATTGTGACCTGAACTGGGAAAAGGGGTCTTAGTACCCCCTGCACTAAGCCCCCTTTTCGCAGATCATGTCATATATTGTGACTACTTGCTACACATGAAAAGTATTGGTGTGGTTGAATTCACTGAGAAAGTATGAATTATGAAGAGAGATAGGAGACCGCAATCAATCTAATGGCTATGCTGATGGTATGTGAAGACATGTAACAGCATTCATTATAATCCCTGAGACCCATAGTCCACTTGGCCTCTGTCACCCGATTGAGCCATATAAATGAACTCTGCCCACTGAGGCCTAGTAGGCTGTGGATCACTGGGTGATAGAAGGTATGAGAAATCCAATGTCAGATAGTTACTCATTGAAGAAGGTGTGGAGTCAGTATATCATGACAATGGGTGACATGGAAAGAGGTTAATTGGGCCTAATCATTGCAGTCGTCACCATCTACCTAGCCCTCTGTAAGTAGGTCAACACTTTCTCCGATCTATTACTCAGATGCTGAAGCAATTCATGAACTGTCTGATATAAATTATCGTCATCATGGACCCTGCTAAGTTCGGTAGACTTCAAATGTGCAGGCCCCAATGCATTCACATCATGTTCAATTTCATACTGCTTACTGAATAGTAAGGGGTGGAGGGGTGCATATTAGCTGACTCAGTGCATGGGTTGAGATCAGGATTAATAGTGTCCTTACACCCTGATGGTGCTGACGCAATGCTATCGTCACCATTAACAATTCTCAGTACATGTTACTTCTACAACCTGCCACTACACGCTCTGGTGCACCCTTTCAGGTCGTATCAAAGGGAGTGCTACCACCTGAGAACCCCCATAACTGGTGAAATGATATTGAGCTATGCATTCTGCCAGTACTGGGAGTTGCAGGCTGCCAATATATGCATTCATCCCTACGTTAATATTCAGTGAGTAATGTATGGCCTAACAGGTACCGATTTTGCTTGTATCGCAGGATATCAAAACAAAGGGCTGTAGGTCCTGAGTTTGATATCCTATGATACAAGCAATGAGGTGCCAGTTAGCCCATAACTTACTGGCTTTATTACACAATTTATCAATGAATTATCAATAAATAATCAATAGAATATCAATAAATTCAATTTGAAGAAAAAAATCGTTCACCTCCCCATAGGACTCGAAGCCTGCCATAGTGTATGTAAAGGCTTGACAACTTGCACCGAGAAAAAGATGAACCAGTCCGGGACATGAACGCCTGTGCCAAACCAAAGGCGCGACATCCTAACCAGGTGGCCACGGGGCTTGGTGGTAGTGTAAAGGCGTCCAGCTACTTGACCCATAACCAGGCCAGTCATGCACAGTACTGCAAGCTGTCAGACCTCAGTAAGGAGTTTTATCACACCTGTCATGGTTATGGGAGAGCATTCTAACCAACCTCTACTACTTCCTTGAATGTCTGGCGGTGTGGCCTTATAGGTAGTACGTTGGCATTCTGATCCAGCCTTTGCAGGTTCGAGTCCACCCCAGGCAATGAAATTCTCATAGGTTTTAACATGTGACATATGACATGTCTCAAATTTGTAAGGCATTCCTGATATCCATGGATTACAGGCACTGGGTGCCTGATATCCATTGATATCAGTGCATGGTTTGAGATCAGGAGGTTAATTCAAAACATCCTGGGATCTCAACCTCAGCGAACTTAGGAATTATTCTACCTTATTCTATTAAGCGATCTTAAGATTAGACTGTGTTCACATTTCCTAGCCAGCACTAAGATCGCATCGATCTTAGCCTCAGCCCTCCTACACTATTCCAAGAAGTACTGACTGGGCACAGGGGTAAGAGTCACAAAATAAAGGAATAGCTCTGGAGCCACTCTTCTTCACAACAGTGTTTATACCATCGTTCCCCGTCCCCATATGGGCTAACAAAAGAGCACAGGGTGCAGTTGACCCCAGTACAGTGCCCTCCCCCCAGGACAAAGAGAGAGAAGGGAAGAATTACCTTACAGTGCACTTAACGCATGAGTAGTCCTACACTGCAAAAAAGGTGTGTGTTTATACATACCACACTATCTACATGGTGTGTGATTCCAACACATCTATGATATTCAAACACTTACAGCTAAACACCATCATATTCTAAACACTTATCCTGAGAACTACACACCTACTTATCACACACTTAAACACTTACACACCATAGTGTTTAGGTGTTTGAGTTTATACACATCCAGTCTCTATGTGTTTAGTCTTAAACATATATTTGAAAGATACACATCAGGTGTTTAGCCATCTAATAAGAATTATAAGCAGATAAGATAAGTATAAGATGTATGAAATGAGTAAAAGGATAGTATCCTCGTTTTTATAGTTGTATATCACCCAGTTTCCCAACGACTCAGTAGTTTTGTATGTATCTAAACACCTCCTAAAGCTTAACATTACCAATCTAAACATTTACTCATGCTGCACATCCCAGGACTTGCTATTCCTGAGAGGCCTGCAACCACTGCATTAGATAGGGTAGACCAGCCAGGTCTTATGATATGTTCCTACACTAAGATCGCTGGGGTTGCGATCCCAGAATGTTTTGAATTAAGCTGCAGGATTAATAGTGTCCTTACACCCTGACGCAATGCTATCGTCACCATTAACAATTCTCAGTACATACTTCTACAACCTGCCACTACACGTCCTGGTGCACCCTTTCAGGTCGTATCAAAGGGAGTGCTACCACCTGAGAACCATGGATATCAGGCACGCCATACAAAGTCATGATGCATGCATCATGGCGTGCAATATCGACAGGTATCAGAATGGGAATATCCAGAAAAAGCACCCAAAATCACAGAAATCGTGTTATAAATTACATTATATTGGTGACAGAATTTAAACCCAAGGTACTGGTTGCCACGATCCTGGATTCTGTATCTTATTATTCTGGTCAGAAAATGTGAAGGGATTCAATCCAAGGTCATACCTAATAAAGGTAGTAAAGTAAAGGAAAGATCGATTGAGACAATGAGACCGACACCACTGTTGTGAAGTTTTGGTTCTGAAGCTTTGAATATTGGCCAGAGGCAGCAGATTTCTGTTTAAACAGTAGCACCAGTCACAGAGAACCAGTACATGCAGCTATATACATAAACAGCTTTGTAATTTTACAAGAACAAGGTTCTAGCCTCAGCCCAGCTATCTAACTGAATAGAGATGGTAATAACTGGTCTTTGAGGCTGGATTACCCACTGAATATACCCTCAAAGCATTGCTATCCTGAGAGGATCGATCTAAGGATGTTTTCCTTTGAGATGGCAATGCACCAGCAAATGCACCCCTGGTTAAATCTCTGAATAATTGAAGGGTGGGGTCTATTCAACTGGAAACTAAGAGATTTGTTTTTTGTCTTTCTCCTCCCAAACATTAGTTATTGCTTAAATTTAACAAGCCCAAATCCAGAGGGAATTGGGCAAATGGAAATGATTTATAATTGTTATACCTCACAGCGTAAACTGAACAGTATCTGTAGCTTACAAAGAAATGGTTTTATTTTGAGGCTACAATTCGATACCAACGCTGAAGCCCCTATGGTATAGGTGATGTAGCATTCCAGTCTCGTTAGAACCCTTTTCGCACTATAAAGCTATTAAATCGAGTCCCTACTATTGTGAACTGTTGTTTGAAAGTTCCACCCATCCCTTTGCATTAGCATTTATTCAGTGATTGTAATAAAGACCTACTATTAGAATGGAATTAGTGAGGGCGTTAGGGGATGTGTATGCTAAAGCTATCTCGACCTAGACACTCCAGACACTGGTATTGTTTCACTAAGTGGACTGTATTAATGAAAACCTGATTCTATTGTTATTTTTCTTCTGAACAATCAGTATAGTGCCAAAAGATCTCTATGTCTGTCTACCCCCTGTTAATGCATATATATATATATATATATATATATATATATATATATATATATATATATATATATATATATATATATATATATATATATACGACATACTGAAATGGCCATTACTACCATATTAATGTAGAACATAACATTTCTTCGGACCTATGTTGTTGAGAATAGGCCTAGTCGGCATTGCTTAATGGTGTTGATGAATGTTATTTTAAATTTTCCCTGAGTCACTGCTGATATGGACGAGACCAACTCAAAAATACTTAAAAAGAGATATCGCCGCGTCAACAACAATACCTGTGACCAAAATACATGTAATTGTGAAAATGAATTAAATAAAATTTGGACAAATTTGGCAAATTTACTCTAGATGGAGGTGAAACAGGGGTTACCCTGTGACTTTTTTTTTCAATATTCGGCGTAGCAGCTACTGCAAAATATTCCATCACCATTGCATAAGCGATTTGGTTCCACCCTGGTTTCATCTGGTGAAATATTGCAAAGTGTGTGGTGATGGTAGTGGAAGGGGGTGGGGGAGTCTTAGGGGATGATATTTTTGTTCCCTTTATGAATGCGTGTGTGGACTTGTTTCTGTCTTCAAGACTTCATAATTCGGGCCTTATTATGTCTTCTTTTTTTGTTGGTTGTTGTGGTTGTTGTGTTTTTGTTTGTTCTTTTTTTGTTTTTATTTTGGGTTTTTTTTTTTTTTGGGGGGGGGGGAGTGCAACACTGATGATAAACACTGGTACTGACATTGGACATTGTAACAGCCCTCACATTGAACTGCCATTCTATGCGACAGTTGTTAGTGAATATCTGCAGGTGAATTGGACACTATTGCTCTAATAATGGTCAGTGCAGGGTTACACGAGGAGAGGGCTAATTTAGGAATTGTGATAGCTCGAAAAATTAATTTGATTAAAATACGATCTTGTTAATGATCATCATGATGGACAGTGACACACAACCCAACTTAATTAAGCCAGCTAATTTAGATACAGGCCATAGGTGAGACCAGATATTGATTAGATGGCCAGGTAGGAATGGTGTTGGTGTCAGCAGCGGCCCTTCCTTTACCTTTCAGTGTCATATAAGCCTGACTATAGCATGCTCATTATCCCCTACTAACGCCCCCCCCCCAAAAAAAAAAAAAGAGAAGAATAGAGATAATAGATAAATAAATAGATAAGTGATGGAGATCTAATAGCCACTTTAACTTAAATAGTTACTTGGATCAACATAAAATATTCTTGGTAGAAGGATTTTGTCCAAACAGAAATGGAAAACAATCACCGATTGTTTATAAAAGAAATTGACCACAATGGCTAAATTGTAATGTAGGGTTAACTTGATACATAAATAGAGCAGTAGTGAGTTAAGCACCCATGGCTCATGTCCACAATTTGCAGAATGCTCTGATGCATCATGCTGCCTTGAAGGGGATAAGGGCTAAGAAGCCAACTGTAGTATGGCTCATTATGGAGAAAGGATAGGTAAGCACTTTCTGCTGTCAACAAGGAGAATCCAGATCTCCTTAAAATGATGCTACTTGTAATGACAAGTGTGGAAGAAACATCTTGCTGACCTTGGACCAATCTGTATTGGTAAGCTTCTAAACCGAGCGATAGCTGGAAGTCTCTTGTTTTATCAAAGAATTTTTAAAAAGGTTAATAAAACAATCTAAGGAGACAGTAAATAATTCATGTTATAGTTTTTCATTCTTATGTTCTTACATTTCATCAAACAGAGAACTACCAATAATTGGTCTGACTAGGTGACATAGGTGTTCCCTTCAATTTGGTTGTGACAGTCATCGTTGTGACTACATCTAAGCTTGTCCCTTAAAAGCTTTTGTTCTCAATGTTACGGATAGAGTCACATGCCATGTTACAGTTAACAGTTAACATGACACGTACTTTGCAACTTGCCAGTAATACAGAACCCCAGTAAAAGTCCCATGTTCCCTTTAATGTCTGGTAATCAAAGTTCTAGGAAATGGCGGTGTACTTACTTTGCTCACAGTTTCTGCTGACGAGCAGATTTTCCAGGAAATATATCCCACCCAAGTATACCTTACAATCATGTGAAATACGCCAGGTTGCCACTCATCCAGGATCTACGGACTCCTACCTCCATCATGGAAATCAGAAAGGTGACTGCACGCGCCTGACCTGAAGAAAGAAAAGATTATTGGCCCGAGGTTTTACCCAAAAAAAGCCTGACAATGGGACAACTATTTTCCAATTTTATGGTAAACAAAATCACAGTTTCGGGGCTTAGAAAGTCATTATTACAAGCTCATGCTCAAGAATTTTTTTTATTGAATTAATTAGGAGAAAAGAAAGTGTGTGATTGATGTGTATACGGTATTAGTTTATGTTAAATTGTTTTTCTTTGAAGTTGAGAGTATAGATTACCCAAAATTCCTTGACTAGATAATAGCAACCAATTTTCACCGTTTGAAAATAACTGAGGTGAACGACATTAATTTAATGCCTATGTATTTCGACCTGGGGAATAAGCGATTGCGTTTTCGTTAGTGCAAACTATACAAATACCATATTTGATGTAAAATATGGTGTACAAACACTATAATATTGTACATCAAATATGATTTCTTTAACATACCTAATTAATTCCACATCATTTGACTCAGTAATCTGCAGTTAAAGTAGTAAATAAGCGGAAAGTGTTGATACTTGTCCGGGACTGCTTTGCCTGTCTCTTTTACACGATGTTGGGCTCATCCCACTTCAGGAGGTTAATTCAAAAGGTCCTGGGAGTTCTACCCCTACGATCTTAGTGTAGGCACATATCATAAGACCTAGCCAGTCTACCCTATCTAATGCAGTGGCTGCAGGCCAGTCAGGCACAGCAAGTCCTGAGATCACTTCACTATTCCTTTTCTAGCACTGCAATCTTATTGAAATAATTGCATAGTGGCTTCACCTGAGTACAAGAGCTCTCACAGGGAACACTCCTGCTCCCAAGAGTGAATGCCCCTGCTGTATACATATAGAGGGGATGCAGGACGTTTGCTGAGAGTCTTTGAGGCCTCTTCAGGCTACTCAGGCATGAAGTGCACTTGAATACTGTACGATGTCAACTGCACCCTATACTTTATAAGTGGCTCATATAGGAGGGGGAGGAACGCTTGTGTAATCACCCTTGTGAGAAGGAGTGTTTCCACTGCTATTTTTTTCAGTATGGGCCTCTTGCCCCTGTGCACAGTGTGTTCTACTTGGAATGGTGTAAGAGGGCTGAGGCTAAGATCACTGTGATCTTAGTGCTGGCTGTGAAAAGGCAAGACAGTCTAATCTTAAGATTGCTTAATTGAATAAGGCAGAATAATTCCTAAGATTGCTGAGGTAGCGATCCCAGGACCTTTTTGAATTATACCATGCTATTTCTGAACGGGGCGATGTCTGGGGCTGTAAGCACGTGATCAACTGTTTGATTGGACTGCCCACCATAGAACCATGTCCTTCAACGTCAAGTGTTTCCGGGTCGCGACCTCAACGAGACGTTCACTTCCTGTCGGCTATTGCCGCATCCGTTGTCGATGATGCAATTGCAGTGATATACGTGAGTATGCCTTATCCCCTAGACGGGCGGCGTTAAGCCAGCAGCAGGCGCAATGAGCAGATGTGTGGGTGGGTTGGGGGTATAGGTTGAGAATCTGGACAATAGTTTCAGGGACAAATATAGAACAGGGGGACATTTCTCTACTTGCCATTATTGAGAAATGTCCTCCAGGCAGGACAAGGTCCGAATTTCCATTGGTAACGAATCCGTGTTCTATGTGTACTGGTAGGGGAGCACTCGTCCCTTACTAGCAAGACGGATAATGAAGAAGGGCCATGTTCAGGCCGATTAGAAAGGATAGGACAATGTGTAATTTACATAGCCCTTCGCGTGTATCCATTAACAATTATCAACAGGTATGATATTGTAGACTCAAAGTCATTTTCGACAAGTTGCACCATTTGGATTGCACACTTTAATTGCCATGATTTCAAATTCCACATGGTGCTTTATTTCCACTTGCAATTGCCTTGGCTTAACCAATGACCATGATAAAATGTCCATGCAGTGTTCCAGTTATGTGTTGGCAAGTTACTCACAATGCTGAATCCTTGTATCATACCCTCATAAAAAGTCAACATGATGTACAGCACCAAAGCTAGGTTGACAAGTTACAAGAAGCGATGTATTAATTATAATGACAAAGGAACATGTACCCATAAGCCTCAACTTTGCCTTAGCTTTGCCCTTAAAGGATTACAGCTTTAGATAAGAGAAAATCAACATGTTCAAATGTCAAGAGAAAATAGCGTTTCTAAGCCATCTAATGCTTGTATTGGTGTCTCATTGCTATAAAGGGATACAGTACAGTGGCCCAGGAGGGTCAAAATGCAATGTGCAAAAAAAAAAAATCAACTTTCAAAAATAATACCTAAAATGAAAAAGTGAAAATTGTTTTTCAATTTGAATTTTAAAAGTGGAATGTGAAAGTGGAACTCAAAAGCTGATATTGACTTAGAATTTCAAAATTGAAATGTAAAGTGAGAAATGAAAATTGATTTTCAATTTGAATTGTAAAAGTGCAATGTAAAATTAAAAATCAAAAGTCATTTTCATTTTGAAAATGGTGCTGTCTGTCTGTCAACTCACAGAACATGATGTGACAGGTATTCTTCAGCATTGGGCCCTAAACCAAAAACGTTATGGGAAGAGCAGCTAGGAGGTAGGGGAATGGGACTAGAAGAAGGGGACAGCAGAGAGTAAGGGAATGATGTAGGAGGAGAATGGGGGAGTAGCGGCATGATGTAGGAGAGTAGGAGAATGATGTAGGAGGGGAGTGGGGGAGTAGGGGAATGGTGTACCAGGGTGTAGGGGAGCAGGGGAATGATGTAGGAGTTGACTACTCCCCTTCTTCCCTCCTCCAACATTCCCCTACTCCCAAAAACAACTCCTCTATCATTCTCCTAACCCCCTTAAGTAATTCTCCTCTCATCCATCATTCTCCTACTCTCCCACTCCCCTCCTACATCATTCCCCTATTCCCCTACCCAACTCCTACCTCATTCTCCTACTCCCTGACTCCCCTCCTACCTCATTCCCCTACTAACCCACTCAACTCCTACATCATTCCCCTATTCCCCCACTACATCATTCCCCTACTCCTCCACTGCCCTCCTACATCATTCCCCTACTCCTCCACTGCCCTCCTACATCATTCCCCTACTCCCCTACATCATGCCCCTATTCCTCCACTCCCCTCCTACATTATTCCCTTATGCTCTGCTGTCCCCTTCTTCAAGTTCCATTCCCCTACCCCTAGCTGCTAACCTACTCTTCCCATAAATTGCTTGGTTTACAGCCCAATTCTGGAGGATACCTGTCACAACCTGTTCTTGTAGACAGACAGACAGCACCATTTTTAAAATGAAAATAACTTTTAACTTTTCATATTCGATTTGAACTTTCATTTTAGAAACATTACTTTTGTTCAGATTTCTGTATCATACCCAATGCTAAAGAATACCTGTCACAACTTATGTGTGAGTTGACAGACAGCACCATTTTCAAATTGAAAACGAATTTTGATTTTTAATTTCACATTTCATTTGTGAAATTCAAGGTAAAAATCAGTTTTTGATTTCCAGTTCTCATTCCACTTTTAAAATTCAAATTGAAAATCAATTTTCATTTCTCACTTTACATTTCAATTTTGAAATTCAAAGTCAAAATTAGTTTTTGATTTCCACTTTCACATTCCACTTTTAAAATTCAAATTGAAAATCAACTTTCATTTTAGATTTCATTTGCACACTACATTTTGACCCTCCTGGGCCACTATAGTACAACTCTTTTAATTGACATCTTCAAGGTCCAATGGGAATTAGCTGTCACTGAGCTCATAATCCATGCATTGTTCTGTGTGATGTCTAAATCACGAAACACACTTTAAATTGGGATACAAAAGGAACTTTGAGCCCCCCCCCTACACACACACACACACACACACACACACACACACACACACACACACACCCTCCATCCAAGATGAATTACGATGGGGATTGACACATTAAAGCTAATGAGTTAAATCGATTTATTCACTCGCTGAGCGTGAGTGAACGACGTGGGGCAAAACGAGTGGTGATGTTTGGGTGGCTGGGAAGGAATTGGGTGGGAAGGGAAGTACCGGGGTAGGCAATTGGAAGGTGGGGTGGGAAAAGCAAACTGGGGAAGCAGAGGAAGAAGGAATGAATGAATGCAGAGATAAAGCGATAAGTGAGAGTCGCAGGTGAAAGGAACATAAGGCAGGGGTTAGGGCCTAATCTCATGGTGTACTAGGTAGGAAGCTAAGTAAAAAGAAGAAGACCATTGAAGAGGAAAATGTGTGGGGATAAAGTGTGGTCCATGCTCACAGCTCCATCCATAGACTGACAGCCACGCACCCAACTGATCGCGCTGGTTTGCACTCTCCCTACTCCACCCTCCCTCCTAGGCCCTCCCATGATTGATTCCCTCTAATTGGGCCTTGTTGGCGACGTCTTAGGACACACATGACGCGCTGGTGACGTCATGGGACGCGGTAACGTGACGTAGACATTGCGTGTCGAAGGTGGCTTCTAGCGTAAGGCGTCCCTGACGCGGAAGGTGCCAAAAGCGGCTATTACCCTAATTAAACGTGTCGCAGCGAGGCCAGGAGACTTGAAATCACTCGCCAAGCAGAGCAGCTGATCAGCTGCTCATGGCGAGGCCAAGCGCGACAAAACCACACCAAGGCCATCTGAGGGTTAACACAGCCCTCAGTGCAGGGTGCATCTAGGTTATGGAGGCACCTGCAGGAATAGGGTCACCCCAAACCCTTCACCAAAAATAAAATACAGAACAGAGAAGAAATGCTCAACACTTTTGGGAGTTACTGCTTCACGCGTATAAACCTAGCCTCTCATGATTATACATTATAGCTATAGCTGATTAATCAAGACAAGGCTAAGGCAGTCCAAGCAGAGTGCAAGTGCGATACAATACAAATAAGGAATGGTTCTTTCTATAACGAACGCTTTGTCATATAAACCACTGTATTTTATATTTTCTAGGTAGCGAAAAGAGAAGCCAGAAAACGGGTGAAAATGAGTGAAGTGAAAAACTAAAAAAAATAAATAAATAAAGAATCTCATGTTTACATTAAAAGGACAAATCTGATACAAGATCCCCAAACCACCAAATTTGCAGGAGATGAAAAGGAAATTGCTTTCATGTTCAGAAGATGGGGAATAGTCTGGTGGGAATTTAACATTCCAAGAAAGCCAAAGCGGCCAAGAGTATCAAAGATCTCAAGCCTTTGCATAATTGGGGATGTTGGCGTAAATTGAGCCATCGTTGTCTACTACGTAGGAGGGAACATATTTCCGATATGTCAAATGGTGCCTAAGTACGAGCAAATATAAATAGTGGACTAGTTCTATAGTTCTAGGACTGATCAATCGGAGCAGAGGTAAAAGAGTAGATACTTATTTCAGTAGAGATATTCTAGATCATCCGGCAAAAAGAGGCACTGAATTTTGGTAAGGGTTGTATCAATTTAGACCTAAGCAATTGTGGTGCTTACATTGATATCAATTGGGTTTTAAAGAAAGTACAACACATAATTATAAATATGTAAAATCCAATGAATCCTGGTAGAACTGTACATATTTCAAGCTCTGTGGGACTACGGTCACATCATTAGTTTCTAGGGTTGCGATGTAGATCCTGATTGACTATGTCATCGTAGCACGCACCTTCTGACCCTACACGCTGTGATTCTAGGACGATCCTAAACAACCCCTATTTTCGCGCACTAAAAAGAGGAAATGATCTGAAGCCTAGGTCGAAAGGTGCCAGTACCACCCTACCACACACCACATAAACACAAGGAAACTATAAATAGGCAGTAAAAGGGATCTTCATGGAGAGGCAGAGAGCAGAGACCCTCCCCGGTCGTCCATATTGATGTGTTGTGAGGGGACACTTTTTGAGAAGAGCGTTCACATGTTTGGTTGCACATAGTCCTCATTGATTGTCAAGATGAAAGACTGGCCAGCCCATCCTGTACCTTTCGGTTCCACCTCTCTTTTTCTGTCTCAGTTAACTTTTTTAGAGCTGTAAAACCTCCATTTATTTGCACTCGTGATACGTCAATGCATTACTGTTGTGTAGACTCACCAGTGGCGGACCCAGGATTTAGAAAAATAGGGGGCGCACCCCCCACATTCTTAACGATTTTTAAGTCCAAAATATTCTAATAAACTCTTGACTATAGACAAAAAGGACCCGCCTCCCTCCCCCCCCCCTGTCCAAATCCGACACTGCTCATAAGCACTGCACTGTAGACCTTCTGGGAGTTTATCAACCCTGTAGGATTGGCATAAGTGCATTCTTGGCAAGTGATGCATAATGGCTACCAAGAGGAACAACATGCGGTCCTCAGAGGGAAGGAGAAGAAGAAGCAAAAGTTAGGAAAAAGAGCAAACACTGCCCCTCCCTACCAAACCTCTCACACTGCTCTTCAGAAGCACGCAGCTATACCTCAAGGACAACTGCAGCGCCGTGTTCGGTCGGCGGGCGAATCATTTGATCGTTTCCCGCGCGCAGGTCATCCGGAAACTAAAAGGCGGCGTCCCTCTCTCAGAAGTGGGCCGCAGCAGAAAACGAAAATCGATGCCACCTCAGGGGAGGGGGAGGAAAAGTAGCGGGACCCGGCCGAGCAGAAGTTTCACCTGGAGCCAACTTCTCGCGACGTTTCACTTCCCCTAGGCCAGGGGGGCGGCTCAGGGACTTGGATGAGGGAGGAGGGGCTGGCTCTGGTAGAGGCACTGGCTTGGCACTTTTTTCGCTTTCTTTTTGTCAGATAAGAATCAATCCGCCTTTGCCGGACTTATTTCGGGAGCCTGGAGATGCCCTGGAAAAGATGGTCTAAGCCGTTCGACTGACAAGGGAAGGCTCTCCTAGTAAGGGGTTGGTTTGGGTGGAAGTTGGGGGCGGAGGACTTGAGCATGGCTTGGGGGATGCGTTTTGGGCGGCAGGTTAAAGGTCGTGGTGTGAAACGCTGAGGTCCGTGTAGGGTCAGGCACAGAGTAGATGGGGTGAAACGGCCTTGGGGGTTAAGTCATAACTTGTTTACAGTTCTCATGGTAAAAGGCAATATAACATATTATGAATTGCATCAAACATATCAAGAGATTTTTCTCACAAACCTGAACAAAATTTATACATAATAATTGTTTGACCTAGGCCTATGAATCCCCATTCTGAGGACAGAGGGGTGTACATTGGCCATGTTTTGTAGCAACATGTGTAAAAACCTTCAATAGTCCTAGTCCACTCTAAGAGGTAAAAAAAGATAAAGCGTATGCATCACATGGTGCGTATATTCATAGCAAACCTACGTGAAAGGGGTCAGATGGGACAGCCTTTAAACCAGTGAAGCTAATCCCTCTATATTCACTGCAGAATTCTTAGTGTTCAACCGGTACCCATCGTAATAACTTTGCCTTATGGACAGTAGGGTTTATCCCAATTCTATTGTTGCCAACAAACCAATTGGAAGCTACCCTCTGATCAAAACTCAGAGTCCATATGTTCTGTTGGAGAAGGGAAGACCAATGTGGCCAGTGATATGTCTCATTTCTTATTCCCCAAATTTGACTGGCTATTTTGCTCTGTGCTGCCCTGAACGTATCAAACAGCCACATGGCATATTTCCAGCACATCATCCCTAGCTAAGCAAAGTTGTGAAGCAAATCCCAGGTACAAGTGGCCTGGAATATAAAGGTTAGCGATCTGATTGAAATCCTGGGCCAATCGTAATTTTAGACGTAATGACCTTGTGAAAAGCCCAACAGAAAAGGAAATGTACATTCGCCGAAGCTGAGCACCCCTCTTCTATATGAAAGGTGTATTTCATCCTACTGACGGGCTTTTCTGGGTTCTTTTTTTAAATTTGAAAAGAAGAAAATTGTACATTGGGTATCTCCTTAAACGTTGCGTTCTCTACCCCTAATGCTTCCTTTTTGGAAACGCCTTGAGGACATAATCAAGTCCACCTACCTTGACCACATTTTCTCGCAATGTTATTCCCTAACTCAGGCCTGGCGTCACCTATGTCTTAAGTCACTTCTATATACCATTAAGGACTGGGTACAAATGTACACATGTGTGAGGGAATCGATCTTGGTCATCAGGACCATTTCATGTCCTGCCCCAACTGATACTTGTACATGATAAGTACATACCATCCAAATGACCAGCACCAGGACTTTCTAGTGGACCATCTCTGGTAACTATGAGTTATGCCTCCAGGGATGAATCTCAGGAAACATCTTGCACTGTCATAATGATACCCCAATACCTCCTGCCTCAATATGCCCCAATCTTTCAGAGGCTATAGGGCATAAAGGGCAGAGGTTTGGTCAATGGCTGAGGGTCAATATGTTAGAATAAGTCGAATGCACCCTATGACCAAAATCTGTTAATGCCTAATAAGACTGTTTCCGTATGATTTGCTGGGCAATGGCCCTTCTCACCTCCCATAACAGAGTTGGGCACACTTAAGAGGGTGCATAAAGGTCTATGGTCAATCTGAGGCCATGGCCGGTCACCTTGTGGCTTCCCTAACTTTATTCAATATCCGCGCCCCCAGGAGCACTGAAAAAAGTCTTCCTGACAAAATGACATGTACATCCATGTCAACTTGATTTGACACATAGAGCACATGTCATTGGGACATGGCACATATGTCACCATGACAACTGTCTTCATTACGCATGTCAAGTGGAGTTGACGAACCAAATGTGAGAGTGTCAACCTCATTCAACATGCCTTTCATGCATGTCATGTGGGAGACAATCATGACCTGTGCAGTATGTCTCAAAGTGATCAGTCTCCTTTTCTCTGTGAGCATCCTAACCCCATTATCTGTAACCCTTCCACTCGGTTGCTGAAACTGCATTGATCAATTTTGAGGCACTTGGGTGATTTCTTGGAGCGACTTGGCGGCCTTATCTATAAATTCTAGCTAAAAATACATACAATGCCATCCCAGTCGTTTGCAGTAGAGGTTCAAAATTCCCACTGTAGCATTTCCTAAAGGGTAGGCCAATATAGGTTTTGGCAAGTTCAGAGATTCAGTATCTAAAATGTGATGATCACAATGTTGAAATTAGTTGCATGTGTTATTCAGTAAAACTCTATTGTATATCTATAATTGGGAGAAAAAAAACATCAAAGGACACATATTCGTTGTATGATTAAACGCTTTTGTGACTGCCTGTCAGTATCTTAAACAATCAATGAAATATTTTGGAATGCACTAAAGGGCTCCAAACTTCAGTAGCACTGCTAAGTTATTTAGCTATTAATTCATGTTATGAGACAGCACAAGTGGGTTTAGGGTTCGATATTCCACAACCCGGGCAGCGGGGACCGGAGTATCAAACCCTAAACACACGAGTGCTGTCTCTTAACATGAATTAATGTGTTTATCACACTTATTCCTCCATTTTGTATTAATGTCTTACCTTCTAACCCCATAATAAAGCCAAGAGAAGACATTTTGTTCGCCCGAGCGTTAGAAAAATATTGTCAACCGAAGTCGTCCTGTGCTTTCTTGTCCAGATTGCCAGGCCTCTTTGCTGCAGGGCCCTGGCATGTGGATAATCAATTTGTTACATTAAAATGTTATGATATTAACCTTTTAACCTATCTATTCTTTACTACATGGTGCCGAGGATTATTCTCACCATGTTTCATTGCCATTCTGGTCTATATAGAGGCCAAATACCAACAAATTCTTTATAAATCAAAGCGAAAAGCCAAGCCGGGGCATGTTGACACTGTAAAAGTAGACCGGATGTTGGTGTACCTGACCTCGTTACGGGTCAAAGGTCAGCAAGCCGCAATGGCGGGTGCCGAGACGTATTGATGTGAAAAATCATTGGATTCTTATTTATTTCAAACAATATGGAGAATTTAGGCATGGCATGTCCATATAGGATATCTTAGGATGTTTCCCTGTTAATAACTCCACCTGCCACCATTGGATTTTATGCTAATGAGGTGTGCAAACATCAAGTATGTCGGACTCATTTTTCAAATCCTTCATGTACATTGACTTCTAGTACCGTTTGGCTTGGTATAGTGGACAGCGAGTCTGTCTCTTGCCACAGCGGTCGGGGATCGATTCCCCATAGAGCCCTGAATGGTTTTAACGGGAAATGTATGGCGCGGGTGACTTTGTATCCTTCTCCAATTTATTAACATGTCCAGGTTGAAACCTGTACCTTCTTGAAGACTATTAAAAGGTCTCAGAATGTGGTTATGGCAGGATAATGAACGTCAGTTATCAAGAAAAAAGCACTGTAGAGGCCAGAATCGTGAGATAAGTTTTAATATTCTAAAGGCAGCAATGACCTTATAAAAGAGGCCTGAATGCATCCCTAGTGATCATGGGTAGCTTATAGGTGGAGCATTAATCCATCATAGGGGTTGATAATTTCCCAAGGGTCACCACGATACTCCAATGCAACGGTACACAGAGAAAGAAGTCTTACTGACTTGAGGCAGATCCGGACACAGACCTATGTCGCCAAGGTGAGTATGATGTGATACTCAGGCACCGTGACTCAGGTTCATCTGGGGTGACACTGGGGTGACCCCGGTATACTCATTGTGCCAGAGTATCTCCCCAGGAACAGACTGAGTATGAAATCATACTTATTTTGGCCACATATGCCTGAGTATGGAATACAGCCTCAGGTGAGTAAGACTTTCTGTGTGGGGACTCATGAAAAGTAAACAAACCAAAAAGCGTTAGAGGAATCACATGTTGTCCTGCAGCAGATGAAGAGGGCTAACGCGTTAGTCCCTGCCATTAGCCTGGCTAAAATGGTGACAAATGCTGAGTATCTTGAAAAGCAGTCATTCAGCAGAATTCTGACTGCGCGATAATGTAATTACCCATGTCATAAATACAGATACCAGCAGGGATGACAGAAACAAGCATCACCAGGGGCCAGAGACAAACCAGCCGTATCGAATCAAAAATATTAATTTCAAATTCCCCTTGTAAAAACCATCGGCAAACATGTGTTAGTATCAAAAACACTTGCAATTAAAAACTAATCAGTGTCCCTCCCCCAACATGCCTCTTTTAACCCTATCTGTTTCATAATCGCCCGGGGTTTTCTTAAAATGGTCAATTAGTCCTTGACTGAGCCTCTCTCTTTTTTGCAGTCAGAATTATTTAAGCTGTATTCGAATGCTCTTTTGTGAAGCTTAACCAACTGAAAGCTATCCTCTCTACTGTGGGGCTCCAACACAACCTACCCCAGGGCTATGTTTGTCAGAGAGTTTATAGGTTAGCCTCCTGGGGGGCTTTGGGTGGTTTGTTTTAGGATTGGTAGAGATTTAAATATTGCCGCAATCATTCAAACCCCTCCAATTCCTACCAACAAAGCAGCCATGAAAGGTACAGTAGCCTGGGGGGCTGGCTGAACCATTGCTCCTTTTGTCTGAAGGCAAAGTGATCATAGCTAATGAATACCATCCTACCTCCTCATCTCAGCCCACCTCCACACCCCTTCCTCCAGTCCCAGCCCTAACTATGAATCATTCTCAAGGCGTAATCAATATCAAAGCTGCATTGTAGCGATCGGTAAGAGTGAAGTGCCTGCTCAGATTCGATGGACTTTTTATGGAATTTGCCTGACGAGGCACATCAACCACCTGGGTATTACTATGGCGTCTGTTCTAATGATGCTCATACTCAACTTACTGATTACTGTGAAGCATTGCAATGCAAAGACAATGAATGCCTTTCGAGCCGTAATAGTCATTCATTGGTTTTTGCTGCGTTTTGTAAATCGTCACTGTACGTGGCCTTTCAGTGTTAGGAGAAACACATTTTTGTTGACGGTAGTCTACTAGTAATAAAATAGACTTTCTTAATAATGACAGATTCTATGCGCCTAAAAGTTGTTTTATCTAGGATTTATTATGTTTTTGAGGATCA
Organism: Acholoe squamosa; assembly: GCA_949317995.1. NCBI lineage: Eukaryota > Metazoa > Annelida > Polychaeta > Phyllodocida > Polynoidae > Acholoe > Acholoe squamosa. Next base: position 17,527,310 of record OX439042.1, read on the forward strand.
ACTGTTAGTCCACTCAGAACACCCATAGTAATTAGGTTTGACTATACAATGTATATCCGATAAGTGTTCATTTATTAAACACGATTGAGTAAATCTCTGGAGGTATATTCTGAACCATGTAGTAGATCTAAGAGATGGTACAAAAATACACTCTATGAAGGACCTGCCAAGAATGACCAAGCAATCTGACCCAATCTTGAACTAAGTTCAATACACCATAGGTTTAGACATGGGTCAACTGCTGAACTCGAGTGCATAAGTGCCCTTTTCATCTATTAAACCATGGGCCAGATTCAGATTCTTCATTGTGGTATATGCCTGTATATTTATAGGTAAGTGTATAAATTCTAAATTCACTTATCAAAACCCAGTTAGAGTGGTCAAAGTGAAAAGGCCCCCACACTCACTTCAATGCTCTATTATTGACCACAACAGCAAATATCCATACTACACCCCTTCAAGACTGATATTGTGCCAATCATTTGTGCCTCAACAGTCTTAACTTTGATTAAATGGATTTCCCAAGTCAACACAATTCTACATTATGGGTTTTGGGGTTGATTGAAAATGCTGCTTGGCTTTTGCCTCGGAAATGGAAATGTTTACATTTGAACATTTAAAGACCGCATAAAGCCCCAGATGCATGCGCCTTGGTCGTCATGATGCAGTAATGAGTCCACTAGCCACCACCGCATTAATGTATCATGCTAACCCTTAGGGAGTGTATCAACCCCATTGGATGGACAGGATGCATGACAATATCATCGCCATATAGGTTTTAAGTGTTTATTTAATGCATTTTAACTCTTAAAAGATGACACTTAAAGGGTTAATCATTCATTGCTAGAACATGGTCCTTATGGTGTGGCCAGTGTGTCTTTACTGGCACCTCTTTATTTGCTGCACACAGGTGATATAGCGTGTGGACGTAATGACTTCTCTTCTGGCAGTCATAATGTGTGTTATAACAACATCATCCAGGTGATACATGAAGATGGTGAACAGGTACCTGGGAGATAAGCACACACCTACTGGAGGAATAGCTTCATTACCGTAACCATTACCTCTGGTACCTAGCGGACTCTTCCACACAAAATTAGTGTACTCACCTTACTCCTACTCTCTGCAAAGTTCATTTGGCTACACATAGGGTGCGACCAAATACAGTGTTTGTTGGAAGTAAATCCAATATTTACTGTAGTACTGGTAGTATCGGATAGATCCGCTGCCGCTCAACTATTCCTATTGAGGGAGCCTACAATGCCAACACAAAAGTTGGAGTATATATGTATAGGATCACCTTTAGGCATTAGGCTGAGACACCTAATGAGGCAAACTATTACTTTCTGTTCCTAGTTAGTTAAACACCTGGTATAAACTTCAATTCCCACGTGTCTTTTCCTGGTAGTTATGAGAAGCAGGAAGGTCACCATACAAGGCAACTCTAAATGACATGCAATTATCATGTACTGGTAACTTATAACAAAGCATAAGTGCAAGCAATTTTGCCCCAGCTCAGAAGTTTCCCAATTAACTTATATTCTCTTTTTTTTTTTAAAGTTGTTTATTGGGAATAATTACATTTACAGAGTAAGTGCAATTGAAACCTGGTGCCCACGTATTGTGGTAGTTATACCAAGCCCCCTTTATATCAAACTTCGATTAAGACAATCCTGATTATATAAAATTAATTGGTAATGGCCCTAAAACTGCAATATGCGTTAACAGTATGTCATTAATACCGTATCAAAATTTTTTCAGTACATTAGCGATCAATTAATGATGAGATGAGATGAGGATGAGAAATAGTATAACACAATCACACAAATTATTACATGAAGCAGTCTGGGTAGTCTTTCTTAATAGAGTTTTTAAACTCAGATAGGGTCTCAATGGTTGTATATTTTGCTTTTAGTTGATTCCACCTGGCACAGGCTCTATATAAAGCACTTCTAATAACAATAGGTTTAAGACAGTGTGGTAGTGACAATCTTTTTCCTTGATGAAAACGAGTGGGTATATTTCTATTGTCGACTAGATTTTCACATTTTGACAGGGTAAAAGCATAGAATAAAAGATGTTGATCTCTTCTGTCAGCAAGTTCGATACATTTACTTGTGTTTTTGATTTGCTCTGTTGTCATGGTTGGATTTTCTTCCAGTTTAACTTTATAAACAACCCTTAAGGCCCAATTTTGTAGCAATTGTAACTCTTTTGTTTCTCCTCTATAATCCCTATCCCATACAAAGTCACAATAATCAAAAGTTGGTAATATCATACTTTTGAAAATATCCAGAGCAGTGGAGTTATCAACAAATTTTCTGATTCTAGCAAGTTGAAAAATTTTATGCCTTATGTTTTTTGTACATTTCACCCTATGATTTATGAATTTTAGTTCTTGGTCAAGTTCTATACCTAAATACGTAAAGTTATACACTCTTTCTAATACAGAATTGTTTAACATAAATATGCTATTTTCGTTTTTTGTGCCATTATATAACATCCATTTAGTTTTTTTCTCATTAATAGTAAGTGAATTGTGTAGGCACCAGTTATACACTGCTTTTATGGCATTTTCCATTTCCAACGGAGTATTTACAGTTATGACTGCATCATCAGCGTACAGAGTGGTTTCAAAAGGTCCTACAGTGGGTAGGGAGTTAATATAGATTGAAAACAGTACAGGACCTAAGACTGATCCTTGCGGTACTCCATATTTCAAATTATTTGAGGTGGACAATATATCATTTGCAATAGTATTTTGTGTTCTATTATTAAGATAATTTTCGAAGAATTTGCAAGTGGCAAAGTCTAGACCTAGAGCTGATATTTTCCCTAATAATTTCGAGTGTGAGACAGTGTCAAAAGCTTTTTTATAGTCTAAATATAGACAATATGAAGGTTTATTTAATATGATGTTATTAATAATGGTGGACAGATGTTCCGTTATGGCTGACTGTGTAGAATGTCCAGCTCTATATCCATGCTGTGATGGGCAGAGCAGATCACAATTCTTCATATATGTTTGGAGTCTGTTACATACAATCTTTTCCAGAATTTTTCCTGGTATTTGTAGTAAGCTTATAGGTCTTAGATCATTAACATCAAGCGAGTTTGCTTTTTTATGAAGAGGAATAACAGTTCCAGCTTTCCAGGCAGTCGGGAATACCGAGGTACGTAGACACTGATTATATAATACCAATATTATATCCGCAATGGCGAAGAATGCATCTTTGATTATAAATGATTTACAATTCTTTATAGCAGAAGGTTTTTTGATATTAATTCCTTTTATCATTTTAATCATGTCAACATAAGAAATATCATACATGAGGTTTGTATTCAAGATTGGGTTTCCATATGGTACATTGTTTGCTTGTGCTCCTTCTCCAGGTGGTAGAGCTTTTGCTAAGTCTTCGCCAATATTTACAAAGAAACTCTGATTATAGATATTGAGGAAAATCGTTCTTTCCATAGGGCCGACATGGGTTCTGATCTAAAGTGAACTCGATGAACCATTTCGTTAAATAAAAAGAAAAAAAAAATTCTTTCCTAATGGAATATATCATAGCTATGTTTCTTTCTTCCCAAGCCTGCTAGCACATCTCATTTGCGTTTCATCTTTCGATCAACTTCCATCAATGGGTTTTCACGTAAACATGACATAAACCACGCGAAGAAACCTTTAGATGTGTCTTGGTAGGCAGAGAACTATAGATTATCATGCGGCTAGCATACCATATCGTGCTCTCTACCTATGTACGTATACTCTATGGTACACATGTTCCTCATGAATATATCTAGGGTTTCTTGCCTCCAACCAATTTCCTCAGCTCCAAAGGGAACCCACGTACCCCTCCATTATAACCTGTACCCTGTACCCTTTATACATAAACTATATAACTCCAACCCCAAACCACCAAGCCTTTGTCCATACTTTAACCCCCTGGTCCTTTGTTGTTCATAGGCTGCAGTATGACAGGGTTTGGCTAACCCTGTCTGGATCATATGAGTGCTCCAGATTAATCTTCCTTTAGGGTCATGATGCACAAATGCTGGTGATGCATGATGCACTGCATTTGTGCATCATGCAGACATTTAAATCAGTCTAGTATGAGTAAAAGCATAGAGCAGCGCTGCATTGTACATGTCGCACTATGTAGCATTTGAAGGATTAGAGAGGGCCCATGAGGCATTGAAAGCTGGTTTTAGGAAGAGGCCAGTGTCCGGGAACAAAAGAGCTGCTCAAGAGCAGCTCCGTCCATGTTATCACCCCTTCCATCTGTCCGCGCCCTGTGGTCGGCGCCGATAATCTCACCGTATAATCTCACCCCCACCCCCTGCTTTTTTGCTTTTTCAATTCTTCCCCCAGAGCTATAATCTTTATACCCTCCCAGCGGCCTAGTTGATATCTATGTTGGGCTGCACTACAAACCAGTGTCCTGACGCTTACCTTGGAGCTGCTCGGGGTTGGGTGAGCTACTCGGCAGGGTTCGTCGCCTTTGAAGTTCTGTGACTGACTCCCCTCAGCAGGAACCGGAAGATAGATGGAGCAGGCATTTCTGGGATCGGCTCCACCGGAAGCGAGAGGACGGCGCTGAATTTGGGAGGTGCGTCGCTCTGCGTGACGTCAGAGGGTGGCTGTCATAGACAGAGCCCTCATATAAAGACCGTGACGTAATAGGTATACTAGCGTCATAATAACCTCCTTGACGTCATGACGTTGGGGGAAACCATATGCAACGCGGCACATGCCTATAGGATTATTGGCCGCTTGGGGGGCAGTTTAGTGAGCAGAAAGCTCGCCAGGAGGAGGCATCAGATAATGTTCTAAGCTGTACCTCACCAATCCCCTTCTAATCTTCTGTCTTGTCTTTGCACTTAGCGGGCCTTATTGCGCCTCCATATGCCAAATCATTACCCACCAGATAACAGAGATTACGCCGCACCCCTCATGACTGCATGTAAGATAGGGATTGTGAAGTCGTATAACCGACCTCTGCTGGCATTCAGAAGCTAACCTCTGACCTCTTGCCAATAGCAGCCGTACCAACTAAACCATTGCATAAGCAACGACGTCCGGGATTGGCTGTCGCGATGTGCCTTGCGTCAGTGAGGTCGAAGGGGTACATCCGCCGCTGAATGTAACTGACAAAACCATGGTAACATATGGCCTGTTTGGCTGACGGATGCAGTGCATACAGTTCCGTCAGAGTTTAGGTAAAACTGACAGGTCATACATGTTGTAAACTATCGGATGGAGAAGCTGTCCACGCGACTGTCCTAAAACGTGTTCCATGTCATAATAAATATATGGTGTCTCCTAAACAAAACTGGGAACTACAGAGAAATCCATAACCTGTAAACATGGTCAGGGTGCCATTTCCCGAGGCTCTAATACAGCCCAACGTCAAGGCTATACCTTGGGAGTTCTCATTTGATCTTGACCATGCAGTCATAACCTATTAAGAAATACCCTCCAGATTTGGTGCAGTGCTGCGCAACATTGATTGTACACACAATATGGTTCTAGTCACAGATAGTCACCATGCTGCTGACTTTGGGATTTAACAAAACTGAATGATTGGTATGATACATGTACATGTATTTTTATGCACCTTTATTAAACAGTGGCAGACAGGACTATGTGCATTATGACGACCAATGTCCACAAGGTATTTTTCTTTTGAAATAATTTGATTGGGTACATTTGAATTACAAATGAATTTGTTTAGGTATGCATGTGTGTGTCCAATGAAAAGAAAACAATCATCGCCTAAGCAGATATTTTAGGGGAAACTGAATAACAAAGTACTTTACTTCTTTTGGCACCTTGTTCTATTGAGGGTGAATTCTAAAACCTTAACAAACCTGAAATTATGGAAAATAATACGTCAACGACTGCACAGAAACTATAAATAAGCTGTGGTTTAATAGGCAAATATCTCCAGTGGTTTATTAACCATGGGAATTAATTTATTTTGAATAAAAAGGATGTTATCATTGTCTGTTGGACTACTCGTCGGTCAATAGCTAAGAGGAGTAATTCAAATAATTCAAATCCACTCATCAGCACTACAGCACCTAAGTATAAAACGTCTCAAGAAAGACCTCTGGCAGATCCTTGAAATAAACAAAAATTAAGTACCTGGTACTTCTGAATTAACTCTGTGTGCAGCGCGGAAAATCTTAAACCTGTAGCACATTCTTGAAACAAAACAGAAAGTAAATACTTCTTGCAAAAGTTCATACACAGTCATTTCTCAGAACACATTCAAACTTTGTTTTCAAACTTACAAATAATAAGAGAAGTCCCCTGCCATATTGGCAACTTCATGTTTACTTTTCTAATCTAAAATACAATCAGCCTCCTCAGTAAACCATTCAAGGTTGCTCCTACTTCAAGTTTGTTCTTTACATCATCATGAAGCACCAGTGTAGTGCTGGTGAGTTCCTCTTTAGAAGTGTATTGATGAACTATGCCGCCCTTCCAGGGGTGTATTCATATTGTGGGGCCGTCTCAATGTATTGCAAATGCGGCACTGGTAAGTTTCTCACCATAGCTGTATTTATGCATTATGCTGACAATGGTCTCAGTTCTTTGAAGCACTATGTAGTCCTCAGTGGATGCTAAAGAGGACAATGAGTATACAAAATCAGTAGCCTTGTCGGAGGGGCTGCCAGAGAGTTGGGTATTAACAAGGTCAGGATAGGACATGTGGCACGCCATCAGGAGATCATGGCCTCCTTGGTAAGTCAGTCACATGAATCCCATACCCCTGTAACCTCATTGTATTACATAGTCTTATATCATACCATTAATCCTTTAGGGGAGGCATAATGCTTTATTGTATTATGCCTATTTGGCCACCCAATTTTTATGAATGCAGTCCTGGTGAGTTATCCTCCACTGCGTCATTGGTACCGCTAAAGCGTCATCAATGCATCCTTGCTAGTAGAGACACCAGCACTGCATTGGTGCACCATGGCAGCCAAGGAAAATGGGCATGCATGGAGGCATCATGTCGCCCTTTGGCCCTTTGCTCCAGTCGGAGACACCCCATGGGCCACCCCATCCCAATACATGAAGCTCACATGACGTCATTGAGCTGATCTCCGTGACAAACATGCTATAATTAACAGGGTTACGTCCACTATATATAGCAGCAGGCACCAAGGGATCAATCAGATTTCATCACTCATTAATTTCCAGATGGCAGTATGCAGAATATCATACTGAAGTCCATTGAATTGCTCGTTTGCAGTTGGTAAGTCTACGTGATTGGTAAGTGGCCATGGAATCTATTGGGGTTCTTGGAATGCCATAAGCTTAAAGTGAGAAATAGAGCATTTTGATTCCAAGACACGATTTCAATGGTGTCAATCTCTGTGAAATGTGATTAACCGTCACGGAGAATGCATAAGGCAGAAACAGCCATTACGTTGGTTGGTTGAGATCGGAGAGGTCAACTAGATTTACAAACACAGCATTCTATGAAATAGTGCCTGAATTCTTGGTTCCCCTTCCAATTTTTTTTTCTAGCTTCTGAGAGCAACTTCTTTCTATATACATGACTTTGGGTAGTTGGAAGAGAGGGATTTCCACATTTTGGAAAAAAATATATAGTAACGTATAAATTTGCTATCTGTGTCGATCGGTGTCAATGTTACTGCAATGAGACATGGATCTATAAAACGAAATGATATTGCTCTAGTCATAGATTTCTGCACGAACTAGTATTTTGTAGAAGGAGGAGACTGACTATTGTTCGGAGCTTTAAAAATACAAATGTTTGCATGGCAGAACCTGCACCAAACGGAGCTTCTCCTTGGCTTTATGTGTATCTATCATGAATGACACAATTCTTCCCCTTGTTGTATATATTTGCACAGGGGGGGACCTTTTGATTAAGCATGTAAGTGAGTTTGTAACAATCTGAGACATCTGCTCATAAAGCAGTTCTTTGGGGTGTTTTTGGTACACAGTATTTATCAGGTCACTAACTAGACTTTATAGGTTGGTGGAATGATAGATATGGTATTGATTGGGGCATAACTAGAATTGGACAGAAAAGTGCCAAAAACAGCAGAATTCCTGGAATGCAAACTAACTCCCCTGATTAAAAGGTCCTTTCATGATCAGAATGTCTGCACACTTAGAGAAGCTTTTTAATCTGACATGTTCAATTTCCAGTAAGTCTCAAATGGCAGAAACGAGGATATTTGGGAAAGTCTCCAAAGCTTGGAACCTAGGCTTGTATAAAGGTCATTAACGTCACATCAACGTTGATTCAGCATTGAATCAACGTTTGCAATTTTTGCATGTAAACAGTTGATTCAGGGGTGAGATACGTTTAAATTTGAAAGTTGAATCAACATAACCAAATCAACAATATCTAAACATCAGTGCTGATTCAATATATTTATATGTTGATTACACAAGGTTTCAGTGTTGTTTCAATTTTGATGGTTGTGGTTTGACATGTCATCATTGAATGAACATTGAAATCGATATCGTTTATCTAACATTGATATATCAATGTTAGAGTAACATTAAAATTTACATAATTATTTAAATTGTGACAAAATCAATGTTGTACCAACATTGAATTGAGAATAAAATGTCAATGTTCATATGTCAACTGTTAATCTGCTGTTGAATTTGTAATGGTTAACAAGACTGAAATGGAATGATTGAAAAAAAGTATTGAAGCCAGGTTGATCACTTATCAACCAGTTGACAACGTTGGGGCGCTGAAGCAGACCGCCCAGCAAATTGTCGTGATTCCTCGTCAACCTGTGTGAAGTGGCTCACACATGTCGCTAGATGGAACACGGCGTCGCTATAGCACAAGATCACCAGGAATAGCAATGGTGGTGATCACATGGCCTCACTTCAGATGGCGAGGATGGTGATCACTCAGACTCACCAGGAATGGCGACATGAGTGATCACTCACCTCACTAGATGAAACACGCACCTCGTCATAGTGCATGTTCACCAGGGATGGCGAGGATTGTGACCACTCATCCTCACCAGGGATGGCGACATGAGTGATCACTCATCCTCACCAGGGATGACAACATAAGTGATCACTCACTTCGCTAGATGAGACGCACACCACGTCATAACGCACATTCACAACGGATGACAAGGATCGTGATCACTCACACTCACGGGGGATGGTCACTCAGGTGATCATTCATCTCGCTAGATGAAACGCACACCATGCCATAATGCACGTTCACCATGGTTGGCGAGAATCATGATGACTCACACTCACCAGGGATGGCAAGGCGGTTGATCACTCACCTTGCTAGATGAAATGCGCACCACGTCATAGCGCAGGTTCACAATGGATGGCGAGAGTGGTGATCACTAAGACTCACCAGTGATGGTGATGCTGGTGATCACTCATCTTGTTAGATGAAAAGCTCATGATCATCGACATTGGTAATCATGCAGCCTCACATCTGCCAGATCAATGTATGTTTTGCCAGAGAAGGTATTGCCATGTGTATCTTCCCTCTAACCACAGACAAGGTGTTCATGTAGATACTTCCTTATGTATTTATCCTGTAACCAGAGAAACGGTGTTTATGGATAGTTCCTTTTATTTTAGAGATACCTCTATCTAAATTCAATTGATATTTTCTCTATATAATCTTGTTTAATTCAACCCTGAAGTATTACATGGAAATCAGTGTGCAACAAAGCACATTTGATAAGTATGTGACTTATACTTCATGCCCACACTTCCTAGATAGGCTACATGTTGAACAGTGGTGCTGTCTCAACAACTTTGGCAATGGTGGTGATAAGTTGCCATTCTGAGTGAGAGTGAGTGACAGATGATGCAATCCTCAGAGAGCATTGACTTGGAGTGACACAGATTCACGCATTGAGTGAGACAAAGGCTGGCAATGGTGGTGATAAGTTGCCATTCTGAGTGAGAGTGAGTGACAGATGATGCAATCCTCAGAGAGCATTGACATGGAGTGACACAAGTTCACGCATTGAGTGAGACCAATGTTGGCAATGGTAGTGATAAGTCGTCATTTTGTGTGAGAGTTGATGCCAGTGGCACGGGAGTGGTACATAATCACACAGTGAGTCAGATCCATGTTGGCGATGGTGGTGATAAGCTGCCATTCTGAGTGAGAGCTGACCGGGAGTGGTACATATTGACGGAGTGAGTGAGATCCATGTTGGCGATGGTGGTGATAAGCTGCCATTCTGAGTGAGAGCTGACCGGGAGTGGTACATAATCACACAGTGAGTCAGATCCATGTTGGGGATGCTTGTGATAAGGCGCCATTCTGAGTGAGAGTTGACAGGCAGTGGCACATACTCACGCAGTGAATTAGATCCATGTTGGCGATGGTGGTGATAAGTCACCATGCTTTGTGAGGGATGACAAGGGATGGCACATACTCACGCAGTGAGTGAGATCATGTTGGTGACTGTTGTGATAAATTTCCATGCCATGTGAGACTGACACACAGTGGCGAAAGATGACGCAGTGAGTTATCACTCAAAAAGGAGTCACCATTGATGACCAATCATGGCGACAGATAACGACAATTTGCTGGGTGCTATTAATGTCACAATACCCAACACTAGAGTCCTCCATGGCAGCTAAAAGTACCCTGAAAGGGTTTGATGATTGAAGAATTCCAACAATTTCGTAAACATCAGGTTTTCAGTGCAAAGGACTTGGACCAAAGTGTCACATATAAACACAAAATACCAAACTTTAGGAATTCCAAACATTCGGCAGGTGAATGGTCCGTTCCTTAAGGTATTAAAGGAACAGTATTTGTTAGGTTTTTAGTGTATTTTTGTAAATGGATGTGCATACAGCGCATTTATAATCCCATGTTGATACTACAGAGGAGCCTGCGAAAGTAAAGGTTGTTTGTAAAAGGTGTTAGTGCCATCAGCAATTTCTTTTAGATGAGAGTGGACATGAACTTACTTAATGATATTTCCTCCTCAAATTTCAAGCTGTTATAAAGATAATACAGCTAATATAAATGACAAATAATTGTTCTTACTGGATGGTTTGATATTGGCTGAAATTTTTTTTATGGATTAATATGGTCTCATTATGGACCCTTCTAAATCTAGAATCATTGATTGCCTTTTCTTGAAGGGTCTTTCCGCATTTACACAAAGGTCAAGAACTAATCAAGGCCATGTGCATTAAGGTCTAGACAGGTATGAATAAGTAATCCCCTTGATAAGAATACAGCCGTTCATAAACACTTAGATCAGAATTCACTCGGTCAATTTAAGGTGAAGAAAGTGGACTGCTTTAAGGACTGTACGTCCTCCCTAAGGTCCTTCTTCCTTTGTTATCGTGGTGTATTAATTTTGTTCTGGTGAGTAACTCGCCAGCAGTACATAAGTGCATGATGTAAAATCCTTCGTTATCAAGAAGTTTTATGTGACCCTTATGAGTCACCCTTCAGGGTTGCATTCAAGTATCCATTCATTGTGCGACCCTTAAGAGGTTTATCAGCAGTTAAAGTGACCAGACATAAGAACACAAGTTGGCATCACCGCAAAACGTCTTAACACGGATGGGTTTAAACGGTGTGAGGGTTCAACGGCAGTTACAGAGGTTCTCACCTATTCCGCTACTTACTAATGACATTTACTGAGCACTGCTCTAAGCTTAATGGTCTGGAAATAAACTCAAGAGCATTTTCGATTTGAAACCTTTCTTCCCATTATATAATTTCACAAATAGGCTGTGCCCAAAGTCTGCCCAACCCTCCATTGATACAAGTTTAATAATGGTCATTCCTCAGTTCCTTCTGTCTAGGTCACAAAGAACACAGCTTAACTGTATTATAGTTACAGTGGATATATTCTCACTCCATTGTACCATCTATAAGAGTAGGTGCTCGCCCAGGGAGGCCGGGAGGTTATATCTTAACATACTGTGATTTGGTTTGGTTGATTTTACCTCAACTAATTGTAATTAAAAGTTAGCAGAGAAAATGTGGTTTGTAGTATTCAGTCCTTTTTTTTCTCAGTTTGCACAAGTATTTCAAAGCTGCTTGTCCAAACAGCTGGGCAGGTATTTATATATATATATATATATATATATATATATATATATATATATATATATATATATATACATATGCTAATTTCCCGGCACAACAGTGATGGCATCTATGGATGACCAAATCTATGAGATTAATGACTGAATCTATGAGGAGGGGTGAGGGGAAAACCGCTACCAGGGCTTCATTCCCCAACTCTTCTCGAAGGAAGGTAAGTGTTCTTTTATTTGCCTGGTCCCATAGGCAGGGCCAGACAAATCAAGGGCTTTGATCACTTAGATGTGGTTCACTGAAGGGGAATGGCATGACAAAAGACAAGCATGTAGGCCTGGGCCTGCACATATGGACAACCCACAAGAAACCCCGAGCTGGTCACCTATTACGAATCTGGTATGCCCACTGTTAGAATGGAAGGGGTTTCTCCTTCATGGACTCCCAATGAAGTTATTCTGTTCCTTCATGCCCTCGTCATGAAGGTCCCCACTCCAGAGGGGGATAAAATGCTGCGACTGCGCCCTCCAAGTAGGAGGCATACTAATTAAGAACATATCGAAATCCTAGAAGGGATAGCACTGGAAATTTGAGTCTTATGGATGGTTGTGATCGCACTGTTGCGATTCCCAAGATATCCACATGACCTTGAGAAGCCATTAACTAAATATTGAGAGAGGGCATTTAAACGGACCATGGCTTTTAGACAGGAAAGGCAGTGGATGGATGAAATACTTAGGAATACCAAGGAGAGGGGCTTAAATGGAGTTATAGAGTGGATCTTTAGAGTGGCTTTGTATATTGGGTGGACTGTATGGCCAGCCCAGTAAGAGGATGGACTTGGCTACTGCATGAAGGCTATTAATGGCTCATATTGCTTAAGCATTTATGAAACTTCAAAGATGGCGGTTATACTGGCTGTCATGCTCCGGGGCGGGGGGGGGGTGTTATCAGGTACTTGGTGTGGGAGGATGAAGGGCACCGTGGAGAACAGAGCCTTGGCCCGCCAAGGGAGGGGAACAGCCGAGGCTGATGTTGACGTGGCTGCCGTCGTCGTCTCCCACCCCACCCCTTTCCACCTACCCCACCTGTCATCATTGAGGGCTTAATGTGTTTGGCTCCCACCACCTCGCCCCGATCGACGTGGAGGAGTTGATTAGCCGTCTGTGGGAGGGTGCAAAGGTTATGGAAGGCCCTTCCTGTGGGGTATAGCAGTGGGGCATCTGCTGCAGTATACATAGCCCAGTGTGGGACCACCCCGACCCTCCATAATAATCAGGTACGTACCTATACTGAGGTCCACAGCCAAAGGGGAGGGCTTATCCCTCACCCCCACCCTCACCCCCAACCCCCCTCCCACCAAAGCCATTACAGGCCTGGGACCGATCGATACCGGCTCTTGTGTTTGGGCGTGCACGTCCGCCGTCCCGCCGCCGGGAGGTAGAAGGTAGTCGTCGCCGTGAGCAGCTCGACATACAGCTCAGCACCTGTAATGGGGACAAGACGTGAGCTGCTCGTACTACGTGCGTGCTTCGTGGCTCCTGTAGGGCCTGGAAGGGCTTAAGGGCTTCCTACTTTTACACCTGACTGCCCTCAGCTATTACCGCTCACTACGACCTTCCACAACACCCACTACCACCCACCAGGCCTGTATGATCAGCCTATAGAGTGAGCAGCTCGTTCCTACATAAGGTACTATAGTGGCACCTGTTGTCTATCTGCTCATCAGGCATAAAGTGACCAACACCTTAAGAGCTGCTCTTTTAGCCTCTCCGAGCAGAAGAGTTTAATTAGGAGCCTGCACACTGAAGACGACGACTTGGGAGACCAGGACCAAGCTTCTCTTCCAGGAAGAAGAGGACCACTTTGGTGTCCCCGTGTTGGCGGGAAAGGAGCTGCTCGTGCGTGAATTACGAGCTGCTCGCCTCCCGGAGGACACTTAGTCTACCAAGGCCGGGATGAGGCAGCAGCAAGGAGCGTCTTTGAGCAGGACATCAGCCGTCTGGTTCCAGAGGCAGCTTTACAGCACGTCGCCGTCCTACTCCACTGAGCTGCTCACCAGCAGCTCGTCACGGCTAAGTGGGCAAAAGAGCAGCAGCTTTTATGAAACTGCTCACGCCTCAGCCCGATCAGGGTGTCACCTAACCTTAAACAGAGCAACCAGAGGAAGGAAAACATTTACATTAGGATTCTTTCCTAGAACAAACAGTGTTTAACTCCAGCAGGCTTTAGCATTATTTTGTCAGCCTCCACATTTCCCACCGTATAAATTGGCAGTAATCATAATACAGGCGTTAACGTGGGTACGCGCCATATGGCTTTAATGCGTGTAGGGACTGAGTTACCTATATGTAAGTTCTCCAGTAAGTCACGGCAGTTAATACCCAAGAATAACGATATGGGCTAGTTGGGTGCGCTGGGCCCAGAGCTGTAGGGTCAATATTCGGATTGTTTCACGTTGGTGATTCAATAATCGCACACTAGCAGCCGGGGACGATCATTGCCTCGTCCCCCGCTTGGAGCGCTGCGGTCGTGCTGAAGCTGGTTGCGCTGGTTAGCCTACCTAATACCATCGTGCCTGCGCACAAGGACAGGTACCGGCTTCAATCTGACCTTAGGCGCTACTGATGCGTCAAATGAAGTGATCATTTCATTAAAAGGTACAATAACTGAAAATGTTGGTCTGACCAACGCTGATCTCACAAGAAGAGTAATCCCTCCAATTCTAAAGACAACAAGAAAGGGAGGAGAGTAGACCATTAAAATAACAGTAACTGCTGCTAGGCCTCATCTTTTACACCTTGTTCACCATCTGGCCTTTGCACTTCTCACACCTCCCTGTGGCCGCCCTGACCTGTCCATTGCTCCTCCCACTCCTCCTGCTGCAGGCGTGCCCTGGAGGACTGCCAGCCTGTGGAACATCCCAGGTGTGCCCAGTATGTGGAAAGGAGAAGAAACCTTCCACAGGACGACGCCTTTAACGACTGACGGACTGGAAGAAGCCACTGCCCTGCCACAATTTACCCCCCCCCCCCACCTCTTTCCTTTGACTCTACCCTCTAGTCACCCACCTAACCATTCTCCTACCTCGCAGACTTATCCACATGTATACCTTGGAAGCATTATTGTGTTAACCATAAGAATCAATTGGCAACCTGTTCCACCTAGTATCATTGACAGACTTCTACAACAACACAAGCCTTCAACAAGAGGCGTGAAACAATATACATGGCACTAGACACATTGTCACCAGAGTCATATTGCTAAGTGACAAATTGGGATCCCTACAAGAGAATTTCTGTTCAGCTACAACTCTCGATTCCCTCCCCCACCCTACTGCACACATGAAGGTATACTGAAGGAGGAGTCAGCAGCTTTAAAATAAGCTATATATCAATTTAGTACAAGCAATTTCATTACAGTACGCTGACACACCCTTCGATCGGATCCCTAAACCAACATTAATTATAAAAAAAAGAGGAGTACCTAATATTTTATAGAAAATGACGTGCTACCTTATATCATTTCTTGATGTCAATATATGATTAATTCCCTCTCACTAAACTCTCATACGTTCTATCAGATCTCCACATCAGCATGAATAATAAAAACCATGTAGCATATGATCTAAAATACCATACAATTCCATAGCAACTCTATCCATATAACTTCCACATACAGCTTCTCCAGCTACTACTAACATCCACACCTTCAAAGAAAAATCTACAGAAAAGATACAACAACAAAAATATACAATAAGAAAAGATGAATTAGACATCAGCCCCCTTTCCTTGGTACCTTGGCAACATTCCGCTACATTTCCCACCCACCTATACTACAGGTGGGTTCACCTGTATATCATCCTCACCTTGAGTAGCCGCCTACATTATCACCTTACTGCTACACCATACCTGCCTTACATCACTGACATCGATAATAGTGTAAGCGTTATAACTATACCCACCCTGCCTCCCCTACATACTCACTCACACACATAGAGGTCAAAACACAAGGATCATTCAATACCACCGGATCCCCCCCACCCCTTAGCCCCTCCCAACCCCCATAGACTGACGACTCCTCCTGCCAACTGCTCATGGGTCCACCCCACCCTCCCATACCCCCACCCTCCTGACTCCACAAATCCCAAATCAATCGCACCCCATCCCTCATCCCTTCCAAAGCCACTTGTTCTACCCCTCCCTCTATCGACTCTATCACTGCAATTGCCACGTGGTCCAGCCAATAAATGTTGTATTATCAACATGTAAAACTAAAAAAAAAACTCTAGTAAAACTGTTACTGCCGGTTCGACTCAAATACGTCAGCTATTGCATACAATACCTGATCCAGTGTGCGTTGCATTGGACGACCTGCAGAGGACACTACCAAGGCATTGTCTCCCATCCCTCATTCCGGATCTTCCACACGTCTCAGTGCAACATCTACTAGGGCTGCAGGCTCCTGCATTAGTTCATCCTCTTGCCGCTATATGAGGGGTGGCGCTGCATACTGGAGGCGGACTGGGAGCCTTGTGGAGGGGTGAATAGCTGGTCGGAGTGAACGGCACGCGCCGAGGCACCAGCACACCACGCGTCGGCGACGACGGCGACCAGGGCGTTAGTAGGTGTAGTACTACAAGCACCCAACAGCTACCTACGCCATCATTCTGTAGGCCCACCCACTGCTCCGCTCCACTGA
This sequence comes from Acholoe squamosa, assembly GCA_949317995.1. Lineage (NCBI taxonomy): Eukaryota > Metazoa > Annelida > Polychaeta > Phyllodocida > Polynoidae > Acholoe > Acholoe squamosa. The sequence continues at coordinate 17,544,079 of OX439042.1, forward strand.
GCAAACAGCAGGAGCCGCAGGGAGGAGGAGGAGGAGGAGAGTGCTGCGGTCTACGATTGCTACCACCGGAGGATCACCCACCCACCCACCTTACCACCTACCTACCCAGTGGCCGCCCACCCACCCAATACTACAACCCTGGACTTGTCCGTCACGGCAGGCACCTCGTCTGTCATCTAGCGCCTCCACCGATCACTCTGACGAGTTCGTCAAGGCGTGAAGACGTAGGCTTCTACTGTCAGGAAGCCCACATACCTAGACCGTAGGTACGTCCTGGTTCCTGCATCGTCCCCGGGTCTTGCCGCAGCGTCTCCGGCATCTGCCGCAGCGTCCAGCCTGGTCCCCGTGGGAAGCCACCAGTACCACCGTACACCGATCGAAGCCACAGGCCGACGGCCCGAGTCCGTCCGCGCCCCGGCCGACATCAGCACCTAACACAGTGCCCCAACACCCGTGCCGACCTCCCGGTATCAGCAGGCGGATACCAACAACTACAGACAAACTCCTCCATCAGCAAACTCCAGTACTGTATACTGACAAGGCTGTTGTTATCTACGCTCTCCAGGGTGGTGGTATACACGGCCAAAGTGCCGGCCACTCAGGCAGTTTGTTGATGAGGCTTTGACAGTGGCACCAATACCACTACCAGAACTCTATAACCAATTGATCGCTCTATGTCAGTGACTCAGTGACCGATAAGCAGACACTGTACTACTATAAAGCAGTGTGTACATCTACAAGCAGACCCCTACAGACACATAATACACACATACTCACAGGAAGCCACTATTTCAAATACACCAACACAACATCACAAGGGGTTGCATTGCATTGCTGTGCTCTGTTTTGCCTCGCATTGCACTGCATTGCAAACCTCCTCTTCCTAAAGAAGATTTTCACCAATTGAAACCTTGACTATAATAACCGAAGCTCCATCATCATCCTCACCTCCCAAAACAACTTGAAGCAGACAGCAGCATGGATTTCTTGTCGAGCTTTGTTCTCCTCTTGCTTCTGTCTCCGATGGTAGTTTCCGGCGCTGGGAACAGTGGAGGTTCCGGAAGGTAGGGAATACAAGAACTGCTTTTTTATATCCCCAAATCCCTTGTTGCCAAAATATAGATTTAAAAGCAATGCTCAACTGTGCTAACAGTTTGTATGGTATTGCTGTCCTGTTGCCAACAGTCTATTTAAATGTCTTTTATTATTCATGGCCAGTGGTATTGATGTATACAATGCATTATCATCTGCCATTGCATTCCATGTTTAAAGAATAACAATGTAAATTACTTTGCAATGCCTATTGCTTATACATACATTGCATAACAAGGTGTGCCATGATATATAGCAATTCCTACAGCAGTCCTGAGAAATTGCAGTATTTGCTATAGTCAAACTGGCTCCCATACCACCCTTTTTAATAATTTCTTACCTGAGTTATTCAAATCTATTTCCTTTTGTCCTTTGTGTGTGCATGCTTGGATGAATGATTGAGAGATCAGTGAGATTTTTACACAACTGACAGTTTTAGTTTTAAGCAGTGCATACATGGGCGGTTCCGTTGTGCCTCGAAATATCATGTTTATATGTGGGGTGTGTGGCACGTGCGTGGTTGAGCTTGTTAGGTAAGAGAATAGTGTGAATGGACGCAGGCAGCTCTGCTGTGTTTGCCAAGCCTGTTTAACCATATAAATGCTGCATAATGATTTACTCCACCATGTCAATGTATCCTCATAATGAACGAATGAAGTCAATGTGGGTTTACTTACCACAGCTGCATTCATACCGACCTAGGATCTGCATCATGCAGAAACACATCCCTGGTGAGTCAATTCACAATTGGTGAATTTATGTATCATGATGTCAAATTGGTATTAATAATTTATGCAGCATTTGAAGGGTTAACCAGGTATCAGAGTAGGTGTTTGCATAGCACGGTCCCATATAGGTGACAGAGTGAGTGTATGCCGAGCTGATGTGAGCTGCTCCCCTATACCACGTGGTGCTGGTAGTGTTAGTAGTGGTTGAGACGGTGGTTAATATTTCATAAGCTCTAGGTGACTGGATGACTGGGGCACTAGGCACTGGTATAGGGGATAGGAGTAGTACCGGGGGAGCAGTAGGCTAAAGCTGATGCTGATAGTAATGGCACAGTGCATTTACTCTCTTCCATGGCGATGCTGACTTATCAGTCCTCATGAGCAGCTCCCCCAATCATGCAGCGTTGGCAATGACAACGACGTGATGACAGCGACACGATCTAACGTCGCGACACGTCGTTCATCACGACGTATAAAGCAGACGTTGTGCAGCTTCCTGCTGGCCGCATGCTGTGCGTTTTTCAGACACACCCCTAACTACTCAGCATCATCCCAACAACAGCCCCTCCCTTTTTTTCCTCCCCATCGTTGTCAATGCCTATCTACAGCACGCCCAGTGCCTGGAGTTTAACTGATAACACTTATGGACCATACCCGTAGTCCTCCTACTGCTGGCCTTGTACTGGCCCACCCCTGACTGTATGCCTGGTTCCTCCTGTGTTCTAGGTCAGGGGCCGGTCTCCTACAGGGTGAGTTACCATACAGATGGTTCAATGATGGTGACATAATAGCAGGGGATGCCTCAACACCCTGTATGTAATGTCATTGTCTGGTGCTACTGCTACCACGCCATCGTTCCTCCTCCCCCTCCTGCTCCCTCTCCTGTACCCCACCAAGATTTAGCTGTACCAATGTGGGGGGAAAACCACTTTGGTGCCTTCCTGGGCTGCCAGTCTAAGATGTCTAAACAAAATGGAGGTCTTGTTTCAGTTTTTAGGGTCCATTTAGTAATTAACGTATCCCCCATGTTTGCCTTGGCAATCTCTGTAATGGCGCTCCCATTGTTGGCTAAATAATATTGATATTATTCTCCAACACATTTACCCAGATTCTGCTCTGTACTGAGCAGGTGAGGTGATTTGTAAACAAAGCCCAGCTACCTACATCTCATTTTGTCGAGCTATTGTTTCAGTATAGAGTCCGAGATCAGTATGAAGAGAAACATTGGAAAATCAAAGTTCTGTATCAGATAAATTCAAACAGCCATGCTTACTCATGTATCCCTTATCTTTATTTAATCAATCGGGCTACATACATATGCTGTATCCTCTTCCCACGGGCGCAGTGCCTTAGTATTAACAACTTGCTGACCAATGTTGATCAATCACATCTCAATATTGATTCAACATCCAATTAACTTTTGAGTCCATTAGACTCGGGTTCCATATTACCTGACCTGTCAGATTTCTACAATAGATACAATGGCATTAAGGAATGAAAGAGGCCATGATGTCCCATGTACTGACCCTCCGACACCATAACCTACAACCCCCACCATGGCCAATAACCTCCTAGCCTTTTGCCCCGACCTCCTGCGGCCCTTCCGACTCCACGGCCTGATATATACGACTCCATCAATCATGTTAAAACGACAAAAGGTGGGGAGGGATTGAGAAAGGAGCTGTGGGAGTCCGGCAGTGCCTTAAAGAATGAAGAAGCTTAATATGCCGACCTAGTCTACCAATGCTGTTGTACTTGCCTTTAAAGCTTGGTTCACTATGGGGTAAGACAGCAGGTCTGCCCTATGGATGGCCACAAATGTTTAAACTTATTGGGAACTGGTTTTAGGGAACCATATTATTCTATTGAACATCGGGCGAGGTAGACCCCACACTAAGTTAATTCCTCTCTTGTAAAATAGCTAATGTACTCTAGGTTTTGGAAAGTAGGATGAGGCGCTGCAATTTATTGCAATTCATACATACTCCATGGGGTATCAGCAAAATGTTATCACAAGCCGCCAAGACGATATATCAATGAATTATTGAAATAGCCTGCCCACTACCTATATTTGAACCTGACAGTAATAAAAAAAACCTGAATACTTGAAGATACACCAAAGAAACTCCCTCTATAACGTACAAGCATGTCCGGAACTGCCAATGCCAGTCTGTATAGAGCAGGGGCCTAGACTACCGTCAATATTCTTCAAGTAGATTTGACTACACTTTTCATGATCTAAGAACATATGGTGTAGGTACTTATTGGGTTCTAAGGGAATCCCCTCCAGGCGGTAGCAATGTTGCCGAAGGTGTGTGACCTTTGTGGCTAACATACAAGGTCATTACAGCTGACCTCTAGCAGTGCCACCCTGGAGAAGGGTGTGTGTACCCCTGGGATGCTGACAGCAGGTCAGATAGGCAAGCTGTAGAACCAGGTTGTTGCCTCAGATTGTGTCCTCCATGGCCAGAATTACGGCCGTGTTGACACTGTATGTTAAGTGATGGCAGCATGCCAAACTGTACCCTGATCCACACTAAGTGCTAGGTAGAGTCTTGTGCCATTCCTTATACCTTATGTTATTACAAGACTAACACCTCCATACACCTAGGTACACTTAACTGTGAATACCGAGGTGTTGAACTGAGCCGCTAAATATTTTTACCTCTCAAAGCATTAATAGAAATTACTCAGTTATAAATATAGGGCTTAGTCAAAGCCAATAGGTTTATAAGCGCATTATAATAGGTGTATGTATTATCCATTTACCCTTGGTTTTCAGATCTTTTAAGGCCAGTGAAAGTGTGGTGAGCAGCAAATATTGGCACTGCCTTAGAAGACAGCTGAAGGCACTTAACCAATATTCCAATGAGTAGTCTATAGCAGACTACCAACAACGAACCTGCGAATCTATATTATCTACAATAAGATGCAATACACATGAATACAGATGCCACTGCTGTCGATATGTCAAATATTCTATGAGCCATTTAATCAATACTCTACGCTGAGATAAACTCTAGACTACACAATATGAGTGACAATACTAATCCGTCTGTGCTGCATATCTTGAAAACAGAGAAGGATTTCAACAATAGGCCGTCAGATCCATCATATGACTGATGATACCTGACAATAAAGGTATATTCAGACGATTTGCTTGTCATGTGAGGAAAATGTGTACACAGTTCCAATGTAGGAAGTAATACCAATAGATCATACTGCCCATTATAACACATACAAATGATCGCCGAGTTGGGGTCAGACAAGGCTTTGGCTCATAGAAGCAGGGATATCTTCCAGGGGCGTAGGAAAAGGGGGGCCAGGGGGGCCTGGGCCCCCCCCCCCAATCATGAAGGAGGTGGGGCCTCAAATTAGATTATTATGGTGATGTCACAGGGAGAATGGGGGTCTGAGCCTAAAGTCAGATCCAAAATTTACCAAAAATCACTTTTCTATATGAATTCTAAATACGCATATATAGACGCCATCATGCATCAGCCGACAATTAAAGGTGGTGTGATGGTGCCCTCGCCGGGCCCCCCCAATGAAGATTTGCTTCCTACGCCTCTGTCTTCAGATTCAAGCTTTTCAATCCGACATCGTTCCCTTCTACAAACTTGCGCCCCGATAGCTGCTGACCAAGGCTACGATATCTTAAACTAGATGGAGTGAGTTGAAGGTCGACAAATGACTGCAATGCTGTACCATTAGCACTAGACCGTTCTGTTCGGTATGTCAGGGCTTTTAATCTGCCTTCTGTAGCCAGTCCTAGTCCCGCCGAGGAGGAAGCCATGTATCAGCCCCTGATAAGTGGATACAGGGGTCTGGGCGAGCCTGGCCACCCTGCAGAGGTGTAAGGTGTGCAGGAGGCTGGGTTAAAGGTAGCGAGCTGCCCATCGCTCTCTTTCCATCCTCCCACTCTTTCCTGCTTCACCCTACCCCCTCATAGCCGAACACCTTAACCCTTTAAGGGCCAGAAGAGGCTTTCAGATTCATGTCCCTTGGTCGTTATGGTGCACTTATGCTGTACTTGTGAGTGTACCAGCTCTGCCTTGGGCCCACCTTTTGAGAGTGCACAAACCCAAGACTTTAACATTTGATGCATTCTTTTACTAATGCATAACTAGATGTCAGGGATGCATTCATGCACTGTGAGAATGTCAAAATATCTGGCAACTTTGGGACAAGGCATTCACTGTTATTTTAAGAAGATTTCTTGTGTTCAGTGTTTTACTGTACTGCACTATTGTGATTTATTTACAAATTACACTGCTTTACTGCACTAAAATTGTGGTGATTGTTCAGTTTAATAAGAATGCCTGGTAGATCCAAAAATTATTTCTTAGAGTATGCATCATAACGACTAAAGAGAACATATATCCCAGCCAGCGTGACCACATGGGCCCAAGATGGGATTTCTCCAGGCCTGTGTGCCTGGCCCAGATGGGTAAATGTGGGTAAATGTCAGGAAAGCCAGCTGGGGCCCACGTGGGCTAGCCTACTTCACCATATGATCCGAAGGTCGATGGATCTAGTCCAAGCAGTGACGGCTACTTTTCCCATCCTCTCATAGCATTACCAATGTTCCTAAATATCTCTTTCGATCCCATTATACTTGAAAATAAAAGAAATGAGAACACCAAACATGAAATATCATTTTGTTCCATTCTTTATAAAGTGGGCAAGGGTCTCGAGCTGAAAGAATGGTGTGGACGTGTTGGGACTAGATCCACTGACCTTCGGATCAATAGTCCAGTGCTCAACCTACTGAGCTAACCGGGCAGCTGAGCCAGGCCCACAGGCCCGGAGAAATCCCATCTGGGGCCCATGTGGTCGTGTTGGCTGAGATGGTGTATCACTATGCAGCTCCTACTGGTTTAAACCGCTGCTCGCCTATTACCAAAGCTCATCCAGTGAAGGCTCCCAAAACACCCCACCTGCCAGTTGTCCCTCATAATACTCACAGTACCTCACCTGGAGTAGACAGCAATAGACTGACATCTCTGCCTCTTACCTCTAGGTGCTCTCTGTCTCAGTGTGTTCCCCTCCTGTGTAATAGGGGTGTAGAGAGGATGGAAAAATTGGTGACAAGGTCGGACAAGGCGGATTCTAAAGGCAATGTAGGCATTGGGCACAGTCCCATCGATTTCGATTCCAAAGCCTCCGCTCTTGCTCCTCAATTGCTCTGTCCTGCCGATGAGCTACTCCCTTCATAGCCTAGGCTGACCTGTATGTAGGACACATTTCTGTGATTTAAACATGACACTAGTGTTTTGGATTTGGGGCATACGTCAAGGCTATAGCATAGTTTAATATATCCCTTTCAGTTATTAGTCCAATCTGTCCGACCCAAATCCCATGTAACAATTCGAACTTAACCAACAGTAAGCCCTGCACCACATTATTAGTGCTTTATCCACCACCAGATCACAAACAGAGTGTTTATGATAAAAGAGTCTTAAGATGGCTATGCTCTAACACCTGCTCCTTAATACCCCTTTTTCCCAGTGTTGGTACATTATGAACATTCCGCCAGCATAGCTTAGACCAACATTAACCGCAACTTTACACTGTCCCCCTCAGAGACAGACTCTCCCACACACTCCTGTTTTGCTACGTGCCAGACCTTGCTCCTCCAGAGCATGTAAATATGTGGGGAGTCTCACAGGTAGATTGATTATTGGAGTCAACCACGTAATACCTTCCCCATGCCGACACAGCCAGGCCATGCTCCAATGTTAAAGGCGCCCAGAGCAAGGTGTACACAGCTCTTTGCTCAACTATTCAAAATATTTAGTATTATTGACTGTCCGCTGACGGGTTTTCTGATTATTGACCTGTGGTGTACTTGACCTTCCTGCCTCAAGAGGGGTAGCTTGGATATAGAACTGAAGGAACCCATAGTAGGCTGTGCAAGGATAGTGAATATAAAGGTTTTAGATCCCAAACACAACATCATTTGTACAATGTACACACAGGAGCAATCCCATGCCATTCCTTATCAAATGAGACAGGTAGCAGGGGTTTAAAATTGGTTTAAAGTCAACCAACAGGGTCACAGCATGTTGACTATTACAGAAATGGGCTGCAGCCACCTTGACTGAATGAATACCAGGAGGCCATTTCTTAACATACTACGACTGCTCATCTTCAAATCGTTGTTGGGACCCTTAATCTAGTGACATTACAGACTTGTAGTAGAGGTTATGTTGTGCATGCAGCACTATGACTGTCCTACCAAATCTTATGTAATTACTGCATAAGTGCTAATCGTACGGAGCAGTCGTAGGACACTACCTGCGATAGCTGACACTAAACTTTAGCCTTTCAAATCATAGTAGGTGTGTGTAGTCGTAGTACATTAAGAAATGGCCTCCAAAGTGAAAGCCCCAAATGGTAAAATAAGTGAAACATGATGAACATTGTCAAACATTGAATAGTCTCCCTCTGACAGCCACTTTCCCTCACTGCAGATAAGTGTACCGCCTGTCAAGACCTGAATTTTAGCTCTTATATCAACCTGGATAAAAAAAAAAGCTGATCTTGTTACTGCTAAAGAAAGGTCTTCATTGCTGAAAGTCAAACCCCTCGTGGAAACACTGAGATCGTTAAATCATCTCACTGCTGTTTCACTAATTCTTCAGAGCATCCCTTAATTGAGCAACTTCTTAGCCATTTCCCTACTCAATCCGTCGTTCACCTCTGTGTGAAACATCTAGTTGTACCATTTATTCCCACTCACATTGGGAGTGCTACAATATGGGTCAGTACGAATTCCTTCACGTCATACCGACCCTTGGCAACGGTGAATGCAGCATATAACTTCAGTTCTGACAGATGATGCTTTGTGTTTGCCTTAATCTTGCTTTTTCTCCATTCTATATGTCGGGGCTGGGAATTAGGACCAGACTGTAGTTAGCTCAGGTATATAACTATACAGACACAGTAGCTTCCAGTATCTGGCTACTCCAGTGTCTACTAAAACATACCCTACACTAAGAGGTATACAGACCTCTATACAGCCCTGGATCCTGGAGAACCTGGTGAGCCCCATGATAAACGCACCTGTCGTTAGAACTAGTCTGAGTCTCAGGTTTCAATCAATGGCATGGGCGATAATACAAGTAATAAAACAAGACAGGTGACGGGGCGTTTCGCTAGGCGGCACCACCTCTAAAGTAAATGGAGGCTGCGATGGACACACACGTGCTTAGTGATTTCCGGCTGAGTCGTGGCCATGTTGGTTTAGCAGGCTGGCTGGATGAGTTTGCAGCATTGGAGTGGATCATGAGCAGCTGATGAGTGACTCGCCATACTATGGGGCCCTACCCACTGCAACCATAAGCAAATTGCTTGGTCTGGTAGCCGTGTTTTCACAGAGACTTCCCCATCCTCTACACGTCCTGCTAATCACTCACAATAATTGGGAGCAGTTCAGAATTGAGCTGCACAGAATATTGAGCTGCTCTACCGCCGCCCCCTTCTCCTTCTCTGGAGAAAATCAGAATAAAACTGCAAGCTATTAACCACCGTTTGCTTTTAAGACTGAGTACTGTGAGCAATGCTGGGGTGGATTTGGTGACAGGAGGCAGTTGTAGTGTCCCAGTCTAGAGACCCCTCAGTAGGATGAGCTGCTCTCAATGACTCTGTGAGCTGCTCCTGCAATAATTTAATCTCAGATTGAGGTGCTCTAACTTCCATATCTACCATCTTGTTGGGGTACTTAAGGTAAGCAGAGCCCCATTGTCCTGCACATCATGCTTTTGATGGTTCCCCATACAACACCCTCAAGCCCATCCCATCTACCTCGACATACCACACCCATATATTGCTCACTCTCCGTAAAAGACTGCAACCAGAAACCTCCCCCATAAATTGTAAACCTACCCATTGCTGTCTCATCATTTGACATATTGAGCGCGCGTTCTCCTCTCAACCCTCATCCCAAACCAAAGGGACATGGCCCAATGCCCAATAAAAGCTGGCTTGAAGAGAGCAGGGATACTACTTGTGGCTCGGGTATAGGGCCAATTGGTGGGATCTATATGGCTAGGCTTGGGATGGCTGATGTATGTTGGTTGTTCTCTGGCGCCCATTGCTGTCCCCATCTGTGATTTATCCCTGGTGCTAAGGCGCCAAGCCTAACAGGAGGAGCCTTGGGCCTAACTCCTTAAGTGTTGTATGCTTCAAGTGTCATCTTCCTCTCTCTCATCATTATGCATCAATGCAGCACCTACGGAATACAATCTCCAGCGTTGCTCTATGCACCATGCGCTCATTCAAAGATGTATTGATAATCAACAATGTAGGTTCAGCATGGTGCATATATATGTATGCAGCCATAGAAAGTAGACCCACAAGAGGGCGCCAAGTAGTACAGGGTAGATTAACCTAAAGATGACCGTTTCTGTGCAGGTTTTCAATAAGGGAAATGTAGTTGCTAATATCTTTGAGTCTAATAGGTCCTTATGGTTCCCCAAGGTACTAAGTGAAAGACAATTATTTGGGCTTTTGAACCAATTACCTTTCTCAAATCCATGTGTAAAGTTTATTTATTGTTTTTCATCATTTCTAAGACCATCTCAGTTAGTCTATTTTCACCTTGAGATGACCACCTTGCACCTTGAGCTGACCACTTGATAACTACTCTTTTAATGGGGCTATGTTCATTAAACTATCATTTGAAAAAAAAGAATAAGTGTCTTCTACAGATATGCAGTACATAGCTATCCCTGTATGGAGGTCGCCATTTTTGTTTTTAGCCCCCGACGCCATATTGGATTCTGTCAGGGAATTATGGGTAATCTCTTATCTTCACTATCATCCACCACAGAACAATGGTCACTGATAAGACTGATAGGGGTGACAAGCTGCCCCCTGTCCCTATCTTGATCACCCTAAGTACCTGCCTATTGTTTCAGGTGTGAGGGGAGTGGATTAGCTTGATAGAGACACAATAGCCTGGGTGTACTCAATCTGAGTGACACATTATCTCTTATTGAAATTTTAAAGTTTTATTTTTAATGTATTTGAACTATTTGGTTTAACCAAAGCTTATCTAGTTAAAGTTGAACGTATTTGCTATACATAGATATAAATTTGAGAAAATAGCTATAAGTAGTTAAAGAGTAAGATACCACCAAAGTAAACTATACAAAGAGGCCAAATGTTGATCTAGCCCCCGACTACATAAGCCACCTAGCCAATTCTCTCAGTACTAGCAATATGCTAGTGCCGTATAATAATCCATTCCTTAACAGTATCATCACACTCTCAGTATCAAATAGTTCCTCTACATAGTAATAACCATAGCATTACAGTTAAGACTGAAATGTATGCATCAGGGCATAATCCAGTGAAGATTTCTATCCCAAACTATTCTTGCCATGAATCTTGTGATGTAAAAATAGATGTATAAGGAGTGGTTGACTCAAGGTGAAATGGTGGTCATCTCAAGGTTAAATTAGTATGTTCTAGGAAATAAGTCCTATACAGAAAGTATTTAACATTTCTGCACTTTTCCTCATGCTATCATTTAGCAAAGATATTTATCTATGCCTAGAGTCAAAATGTTGTATATGTGAGCACTTGTCATCTTCAAATTATCGAACCAAAGTTGGAGAATTCCGATGAAATGACCAGCTGGTCATGGTAAAAACCATTCATACATGGGAACTTTAATGTATTATCATCCAGTGACAATTTCTTCATATATTCCAGGACATCATTCTATGGGGTACTATAACACCTCTTTTTCAATAATATTAGGGTTTAAGACCAATGCACTACATGTGAAAGTGAGAAAAACAAGCTGACAGGTGATCGACTCTGGGTATGTGGTCGTCTTTAGGTTAATCTACCCTACATGCATCGTCACGACCAAGAGACATAACGCACTAGGCAGCCCTTAAAGGCGTAGGGAGCACGTCGGGGACAAACTGGAGCAACGCTGGGAACCCCCACCTGCTCCACGGGGTGTAATACCGGGGATTAGCCGGGATAGGCTGCGGCATGGGCGGCGTCAAACATGTCCCCTGTGCACCCTGCCATGGATATACACCTTACGGGGGTGGCTTGTCAAACAAGGCCAAATTGAAGCTAATAAGAAGGGGGGCTTCTGTCCACACGAACCGAAAGGCCAACTCCGATTGGGCCTGAGTAGTGCATGAGTAGCGCAAACAGGGAGAGATTATTGGGTTAGAGTAAGTGTTTGTTGCTCTGTAAATTGGCACCCGTGGTCAGTTAGGCTGGATGTAGGGATTCAGGTTCGGATTAATTGATAGATTCACTCGCAATGAGATTTTATGAAAGATCATGAAATGTAAAAGGTGGAGGAACCTTCTGGTCTTGATGATACTGCATAGATGAATCCCTTATTTCAAGTGTGTATAAGACAGTCACCCAACAGGTCAGGCTGCTTTCTCCCTTCCCCTTACCTCAGCCTCTAGTCACCTTCCCTTCAGACATCTCTTCTCTCCCTCCCCATTGCCTTTATACTCATATAACCCTCCATTGAACACTGCATACCCCTCCCCCTCCACCCATACTCAATTGATCCAATTTCTCCACTTAAGACCCTGTCATCCATTGCTCTCTGCTTCTCTCTTATCTATGCTAATGCCTTCTTCTCTTTACCCTTCAGCCCCCTCTCCTTCCCTTGCCATTCCCCCTTTGTCCTTGCTTCTTTCATCCTTGCTTCTTTCCTCCTTCCTCCCTTTCCTTGGACGTCTTCTCTATAGCCTCGCCTCTCTGTCTGCTCTCCACAGTCCAACTACCTGTTCCATACTTTTTACTCACCTTTTCCCACTACCACTCATCCCTGGACCTCCCTGGACCTCCCTTCCCTCCTGCCCTCTCTGTCCATAAGTCTCTGTAGCACAGTCCATGCTATATGTTTAACATCAGTGATGGGAAGTGAGTGGTACGAGCTTAGATAGAGATGTCATTAGTTGATACTTAGGGCTGGGTGGCAATACCTGTGTTTGTGTCAGTCAACACAAGTCTGCTGCCCTACCCCCAGCACAGACGTCACTGTTGGTGTTTCCTGGTCTCAAACAGCATAATCTGGCTGAGTAACAAGGGGTTTATATTACAGGGCGTGTTATCCCTTGTAAACGTGAGATTAGGCGTGTTTCTTTGTATCTTAAACAAATAGACACAGCGTACCAAGTCTCCCCTGATACGGCTGATGCTGAGCAGGCCTATTTCCAGCATTACCAGGAGCAAAGTGACTCCCTGGTGAGAAGGCCACTTAGTGGTGGTCCTTGCAGAAGTCCCAGGCTCTCACACAATCTACAGTTTATCATTATGAGCCAGTAGAACATGCGACTATGGATAATTCCATCTACAGTTTATCATTATGAGTAGGTAGAACATGTACCTTGGATGATTTAGTCGAAGTGTTCTGACAAAGACTTGCTCTTCTGATTGGTTCGAAGTACCAAAAGGCCTTAAACCAAGTAGACTGCCCTAATTTTGTCAGAAGTGTGAATAATTCAGCCCAAAACAAAGCAAACCACAATCATACATTTCATTAGAATACTTCTCTATATAACAAAATGAAATAGAAGAAAATATCTGCAATACTTTCTGCACTACTATGTAATTGATACCATAGGAAATCATTGTCAAATCTTAATGAACCTCTCTTGAAAAGTCAATACGATGAGTTTGCTCATCTAATGACACTATAAGGAACCCTTCAGTCTGACTCTAGGTTAATCTGCCAAACCAAACACAAGAACTAACAAAATAAAATCTTTCACTAATTCACTATGAGTTCAGTGAAGCCACGGTCAAAGCCTCATCCGAAGCCACAGTAAGAAATCCCAACCAGTTAACCCAGCCAGTCACTGAAACAATGGAATCCCCTCGAGGACCCAGAGTAGGTCTTTTCTAGATCCAACTGTAGAAAGGGCCCTCCTCCAAGTCCTCCTGGGCAACTTGGAAACCACATTCCGCCGCATTGGTCTTCCAGTTAGGGGAGAAGGCAGGGCGTTGAAGTCGGCGCCGTCGGCGGGTGTCTGTCTGCGCACTGGAGCAAAGGCCGCACACAATTGGCGACAAGGGGACCAGTGAGTACCTCATGAGCTGATCCCAGCTCAATGTGGATTACCGAGCGTGTGGTCTGAATGCACTGCCAATAGGAATTAGTGTCTGCCTAGAGACAATAACCACAAATTTGTGCGATGGCAATGGGCTCGCTATGAATGGGCATATTGATCCATTTGCTCACCGCCCAATGAGGATGAATAGCTATGAAAAGAGAAAATAAGGGAGATGTGGGGAGGATGGATGTGGGTGGTTGGATAGGGTGAGTGGGAGTGGGACAGGATTTGGGGGAGTCGTGTTTTAGCATGATAGATAACCCAGATATGATCATTCCTGCTAATTGGCCTGTTGTAACCTTTCTTCATAACCAAAGGTTTGTCCAATAAGTGAAAATACTAGCAATAGTGAGTGAACACATAAACCAAACACCCGAATACACTGATTTATTATTAGAGCCTAAAATGTGACTGAGGTTGAGGCGTATAGTGGAAGGAGCAAGAGGGAAGTGGGTGGGGCTGGTTGTGGCGACAAACCCTGACGTAAGGGCCCATCCCTCCAGAACAATTCTACCAGGATTGATACAATTAGTGCCGGCACTCTGTAGCCCTGGCCGTGTAATAGTAGAAGGGCCCTAGGATTGAATGCCAGTCCGCCCAGACGGAGGGAGGACATCGTAATAGCAGCGCCCACCAACAAGAGTGCCTCTAAGGACAAAAAGGAGAACCAACCAGGGTTAACCCCTCAAGGATTGCACAATGCATTAATGCATCATGGTGCATTCATGAATGCAACAACGAAAAGCAACTTGCCAGCGCTGCATTCATGCGCATTGCATACCCTTTGAAGCTCTCAATCAATCAGCTCTCTGTCAATGGGTTGGAATTATACTGCAATAAAGTGCTGGCAAGCAAACTCATAAGCACTGTATTGGTACACCATGCATGCCTACCATGGAACATGCATCTAACATTAAAAGGATCGACAGCAGTAGGGCGGCATTCAGAGAAATAATATTGCCTATTTCTTCTGCCATATTGAATGTTGGTTTCTACTCAGACACAGCAAGCATTTTCATGTGGTTTGGAGTTGGGGTACCAACTCTGGCACAGATAACAATTGAGTGGGAAAATACCACTATAATCAAAATCAACCTTATCTCTTAATGACATTCTGCCATCTTCTGGCTCGATTCATGCAATAGAATGGGCCTAGGCTGATTGGTCAGTGCTTCTCTCCCTGTCTCCCAGTCACATACTGCTGCTCTATCCACCAGTGAACTCTTAGAAATAACTATTGAATCTACCGGGCATCCTTATGAAACTGAACAAAGAACCATCGTAACTATAATGCAGAGAAGCAGTGTAGTTTCTACAATGTAGCTCCAGATGGCAGTGAAGTAAAGCCCTGTGCTACAAGGAATCTCCTAAAAAAGAGGTGAAATCCTTGTCCCAGAGTTGTCAGAGACCCAACAAATGTTGGACAGTTTCCTTCTTAGAACCTATAAATGCTAAACACAAAGGCCCTCCTATATTGCACACGCCTTATCTGATTAGTAGGCTTGTGTCCGCTGCTGCTCGATCAATCATTAGGTTACATTGATTTGTAATCAGGCTTTGGTCAGCAGGGGTAGACAATGACATTATTGGACCCTGATTAGGCACTTCCTGTCTGACCCTAGACGTCCTGAAGACGTGGACAACGGTCTATGGATATAGCATGGGGATGAGGGAGGCAATCACAACAATACATATCTAGACATCCTATATGGGGAAGCAGATCTCATTTAGCCTCTCGATAACCCGATCATCTTCATTATGTATGCATATCCTCATTACACTTGAACCCGATGTTCAATGTTTAATTGCTGGGCAAGCTATGTATGGTAGCATAGACTTGATAGGTTAAAGCTTATTGCTACCTCCAATATAGGGTTGCACCCAAAGAAGATTTTGCAATATGATTGGTTACAGAAATTGGTTTTAAACACTGAGAAAAGATTCTTACTCAAGTCCGGATCCAGACTCAGGCAATGTCACCAAAATGAGTATGTTTTGAGACTCAGTCTGATCCTGGGTGATACTTCGGTAGATCCTGAGGCTGAGATCCAGAGCCAGAGTATCACCCCTGGAGCTTAATTCAAAACATCCTGGGATCCCAACCCTAGCGATCTTAGTGTAGGCACATATCATAAGACCTGGCTGGTCTACCCTATGTAATGCAGTGGTTGCAGGCCTGTCCAGAATAGCTAGTCCTGGGATCACTTTACTATTCCATTTCCACCACTAAGATCACTGCGATCTTAGTGAAAGAAATGCATAGTGGTTTCACCTGAGTACAAGAGCACTTACAGGGAACACTCCTGATCGAAAGAGTGAATAGCCTGCTGCATACATAAAGAGGGGAAGGAGGACGTTTCCTGAGTGTCCTTGAGGGCTCTTAGGGCTACTCATGCGTTAAGTGCACTGTAAGGTAATTCTTCCCTTCTCTCTCTTTGTCCTGGGGGGGTGGCACAATGCTTCTAATAGGCAAGCATAAATCATACATTCATGGGAACAACTCTTGAATACTGTAGGGGGGTCAACTGCACCCTGTGCTCTTTTGTTAGCCCATATGGGGACGGGGAACGATGGTATAAGCACTCTTGTGAAGAAGAGTGACTCCACAGCTATTCCTTTATTTTGGGACTCTTACCCCTGTGCCTAGTCAGTTCTTCTTGGAATAGTGTAGGAGGTCTGAGGCTAAGATCGATGCGATCTTAGTGCTGGTTAGGATATGTGAACCCAATCAACCCTTAAGATCGCTTAATAGGATAAGGCTGATTTATTCCTAAGATCGCTGGGGTCGTGATCCCAGGATGTTTTGAATTAAGCTCCAGGAGCTTAATTCAAAACATCCTGGGATCGCAACCCCAGCGATCTTAGTGTAGGCACATATCATAAGACCTGCCCTGTCTACCCTATCTTATGCAGTGGTTGCAGGCCTGTCAGGAATAGCAAGTCCTGAGATCACTTTACTATTCCTTTTCCAGCACTAAGATCACTGTGATCTTAGTGAAAGAATTGCATAGTTGTTTAACCTGAGTACAAGAGCACTTACAAGGAAACACTCCTGATCAAAAGAGTGAATAGCCTGATGCATACATATAGAGGAGAGGGAGGACCTTTGATGAGTGTCCTTGAGGGCTCCTAGGGCTACTCATGCGTTAAGTGCACTGTAAGGTAATTCTTCCCTTCTCTCTCTTTGTCCTAGGGGGGGCAATGCTTCTAATAGGCAAGCATAAATCATACATTCATGGGAACATCTCTTGAATACTGTACGGGGTCAACTGCACCCTGTGCTCTTTTGTTAGCCCATATGGGGACAGGGAATGATGGTATAAACACTGTTGTGAAGAAGAGTGACTCCACAGCTATTCCTTTATTTTGGGACTCTTACCCCTGTGCTCAGTCAGTACTTCTTGGAATAGTGTAGGAGGGCTGAGGCTAAGATCGATGCAATCTTAGTGCTGGGTAGGGAAAGTGAACACAGTCTAATCTTAAGATCGCTTAATAGGATAAGGCAGAATAATTCCTAAGATCATTGAGGTTGCAATCCCAGGATCTTTTGAATTAACCTCCTGGAGGGGAGGAGAAGCTGACAGCAAAGGGAGCAGGTGGTAGCTGCGGCCTGGTGGGGACATGGCTCTCTCGCTTAGTGCATTTACAGATATGATGAGAGGAATATTGCCATCATATTTGGCTGATGGCAGTAACTATATTGCCATTCTATGGACAGGCCTAAGTGAGAATGGATATTGTTACAGGTCGGAAATGCCACTATTTGTATGCTGTTGATTTAAGTGGCTATAGGGATTATATCAGCTGATGCTTGCTTTATATTCTACCTCTAATCATGGCACCAACGTATTTTTGAAATCTTATTTCCCTATCAATGTGTAGAAATAAGGTAGATGGGATTTCTCTACCATAAGAGCAAAACGCCTAAATACGCTATACTTAAGGGGTGCGTCCACTGCCGACGGATGGACCATCCGTCGGTTTCATCCGTATCATTTATCATTGATTTCTATGGAGAAAATGACGGATGAAGGGAGATGGATGGTCCATCCGTCGCAGTGGATGCACCCCTTTAGCCAGATCCTTGCCCCAAGCCCTAATGCATTCCTGTAAGCAACCAGCGCCCCCTGATGGAGAATCCTCGAACCGAATGAGTCGCAAATGAGTCTGTTCAGCCCTCAGCCGAACCAGAAGCAGCCGGCGTCTCTGACATGCGCGTGGGCGAGGAAGAGTCTGATGTGATTTTGAAAACACGAGTAGTAGAGGAAAGGCAGAGTCGAGGAGAGTAGGTAGTTGAAATGTGGAGCAGCTCATTCTGTGTTCACATTTAGTTAACAATGGCACTAAATAATCCTCTATAGGCAAACAGAGAGAGTGGAAATGGGATGTGAAGTGTGCTTTGTTATGTACCATAAGAATGCACCTTAAGGTGTCTATAATTCACGCCTATTATGCAAGGTGTATCCTGTAGAGAGTGTGGGGTAGTCTTTCAGAAAAGAAATTATTTTATGAGGCCTTGATGAAACTGTTCTGTTATTATATATACTCAACAGTAACTATACCACCTATTAGGGATTCCCTGGATCTATCTTTAGAATTGCTTTAGCTTATTTGTATAATATGATGAATGGTAATCATTGACTATAAGAAATGGAGAGACACATCATCTTAAGGCTCTGTTAATAAGCTCTATAATGTTGTGTATTGACTGTGAAAGGTCTCTAAAATTACATATGAACAGCAATGAAATGTTAGAATCAATTGCCTCGTCCCTTTAATTACCTTCTTAGCACTACTTAACAGTGTCCCAGCAACGGCTTCTGTTATGAAAGAACTGATCTAAAGCACCCTACAGATATCCTAAAACTCGGTAAAGGATGGACTTCTGATAATCGCTCAAACAAAAGGCTGCTAAGTCGTGCCAGATGATGAAGTATATCTCTGGCCAACAGGTCTCATTGCCCACGTTACTGGCACTCCCATGGGTAGGCCTGTCCTCACAATGGAGCTTCATGAAAGGAACCAATTCAAAACTGTCCCTTTATAGAAGACATGGGAAACAATTGTAACCATCAAATATAAACCTATGGGGGACTTCGATATGCATTCTGCTGCCTCTGATAAACTCTTGTGTTCAATTTCTATCGATTTCTCAAAAGTACCGTTAATGGATATTCGTAAAGGGATTAATTCAATGAGTGTAATATTATGGGCTTATTAATCTTGCCAGAGCTCTCTAGTTTGTCATTACAAGCAGTCAAGGTCGACTACTCTGAGTTAATGTGTTAAAAGTGAACTGCATAGACAGGTGATGGGGAGCTAATACTGCCTCTAGGCCAAACACCAGGGTGACGTATAGAAAATATCGACCCAACTGTTGGTGCCGAATTCAAACGTCGTCGACCTAACACATGGAGGTCGTGAATTCATTTTAGACTTTTTCTCTTGGTGTGACTTTAGTGGTTTGAGTTCACTCAACCATAAAGTTCTACAATCCGTCCTCAGGGCAAAGTGTATTGCTTAAAGTGTAACGGCCGCTGTAACTAAAATCAGTGGAAGCAGTTAACGCTGCACCCTAGCGGGCTGTGGGCGGATCTGTCTCGACCAGTACCAACCCTACCATGGAGATGGTCTGGGAGCAGTCTACCACTCCGTCCACTCCTCTGATAACCCCTTTCATTAGTTCAATGAAGAGTGACATAGTATGTCTTTTAACTATGAACAAGATAAGCTGGTCGTATTTGGATGTGTTTTGTAATACACAGCTAATTTTGACTTCCCATATGATGATAATTTCAACTGTAGAGGCATCATGTTCCCAGTCCATATATTATGAATACGCGGGTTGGAGGTCCGAGACATTGAGTGAGCAAGTTCCTCTAAGGTCAGTGTAATTTACGCTTGGTGTGGCTTATTTTCATATTGAGACTCTCACATGACCGCAGGTCCCATCAGCAGTGGGTGACTGCCCTGGCACCTTCCCTCCACAGTGTGAGAAAGCATTGGTCAACCTGCTAAGCAAATATAGACTACTATTAAGCCGCAAGGCTAATATATGTAGACGGACTCAGAAATGAATCAACACGTGCATTTAATGACTGTTGATAGTTTACCTTGAAAAGTCACATCAGACCGCTAGCTTAGCAACCGTGGTTAAATATAAACATCATTGCAAGTGCGACTACCAACACCAAAGATTATATACTTTGTCGCTTAAATATTTATCCCCAACAAAACCAGTGTAGTATAACCAGTGTACAGCATACAATTAAAATGCATATTGTAGACCCATCACTCAGTTTGCAAAAATGTTGTACTATGTAGATGATTTTTAAAAAAATCATTCACTGAATATGTGGGTGATCTGGAGAGAATGAGTTTTACACTAGGGGCCCAAAGTAGCCTACTGACCCCTCAGTGATGATGTCACGCGTGCATCAGTCAGGAGACATGCTGACCACTTTCACGCTGAGGGTTCTCCAAATCCAGGACTTTTCACCCTGCAAATTGCCAGAGTGACACTGGGTAAGGCACCAGTAGGTGGGGTCAGAATCACGTCCAGCGCCTGGACATTAGGTCCATTTCCCCAACACTAGTAAGTAGTACGTGCAGTGAACCTTAGGCTCAGGGCACCCTCTGGCGGGAGTGACCAGGATAGGAGCTACTTGGTAGCACTACCTTGTTAGGAACATCGCTGGTTCTGGGAAGTAGTGCTAGTAGGTGGTGGTAGGACGTGCAGGGGACTAGTGTAGAGATCGCGGCCCTACAGCTGCTCTATTGGCCGCTCTCCTTGTACCCGCCGCCGGCCGTGAGCCACTCACCTGTTAGCCCAGGCAGCTCACCTGGGTCCACGGCCAAACGAGCCGTGAAATGAGGTCACTTAGGGAGCAGCTCGCCCTCCGCTAGGCGGCGTCACTCACGTCAAGCTGCCAGAGCACGTCACGCGTCACACGTCAAGACGTGACCCTCCCACGTCTAACTCGCCCTCCCCCAGCCTCCCTGATGTAGCAGCCAGGGGGTGAGAGGGAGGCAGGAGGAAAGATGAGGCCACTCAGGTCAGACCCAGGGCGGCAGGAGTCGACCTGGGCAGGTGAGGAGCAATTGACGAGCCAATGAGTCGCCAACTGTCAGGGCATGAGCTGCAGCAAACTACCAGCTCCTCCCAGCAGAACCAGCACAGCACCAGGCACGTGCCCAGCCCGCGGGGTGTGCAAGCAGTGGTATGCAGAGGGTAGAAGTGGGAGAGGAGGGGTGTAGGCAAGTTATGGGGGAAAAACTCACAGCCCCTACTTATCCCCAATTAAAACTTAGACTGGAGTATTTCCGCCCAGGGCGCGGACAGTAATTAGAGTGGTATGTGGATGTATTGAGAAGTTTGATGACTTGTAAAAGTTTGTAGTGGTGTATCTGAGTGTGTGAGATTAATTGATTTGCTCGGTGTGACTTGGCTGAATATATGGTTTGTGTGCTTACCACAAGTACCCGGTGGGCATATATTCACTGAATCAATTTTAATCAGTGATAAATGATGTCTGATTAATATTGCCAACACTGATCAACCCTTGAGAATATCAGTTTAACTTTGAAAAGTCATCGACAAAACTGCTGACTGATATGTCACACTTCAGTGTTGATTTGATATGTGATGGCAATAATTCAGAATTAAACCATTTGGAAAGGGCATGTGAGCAAGAGTATGTGTGTTCTGTATTCTTGTTGTTTTTTTGTCTCTAACAGTGGATATAGAAATCAGTTCAAGATTGATTCAACATTGGCATCTGGTTGATCAACCACGTGTGAATATTGATTCAAGCTAAACCCATATCTCTGTCCACTTTGTCCTGTATCTAATCTCATAATCTCTCTCTCTTTTCTTTTATTATACATTGTACTATCTGTTTCTGTTTCTTTTCTAAACTATACACATGTATCTGGTTTGTAAATGTAACGGCGCATTTAATCCATTTAAATCCTCATCATACGATGGTTACACGAGTCTCTTTCCCTTCTATTTCTATTTCAGCCAAGATATTGATATTTTCATGCTGCATACATCCTCATCTCTGTGTGGAGCATTGCTAAATAAAAATCAGCAACTTAATTGTGCACAGAAATATTCAGTCATGGAGTTACCGCGTGTCAAATAATTATCACGGGCTTTTTGTTTCCATTTCTCTTCCAGAAGAAAGAAAGCTAAAGATGGTGTTATCGTACAGTAAGTGTCCTCTGTACAATGGTGGTGACTCTAACACAGCAGCCTTTTGTTGTTTCTTATCTGTTCAATTTCCACTTCACCCCTTTTTTCTATGCAGAGTCCTACCATCGATATTTCTTATATTCAAAACAGAATAAGCTCCCTACACCACCGCGTTCGGAATATGATTTCCAGTTTTTTTTTCCTCCCCCCTTTCCCCTTTTGACTGCATCCGTAGCATCTTCTGTACATATATATCATACTTGATCATCAGTCAACAGCACAGTTATATTTTCTCTCTATCTCTATCAGTATTATATATGTATATACGACTTTCACCATTTACCACACAAGTATACAGATCCCGGTGTCAATCGGAGTGGTCATACATAGATATAGGCGCCGCTCGCCATGGCCAGCCTATACTTATGCATGGCCACCTTTGTTGCAAACTTGAGCAACTAGTGCTACATAGTGAGCATATTGGTTATCTACTGAGCAACTCTTAATTCATCTGCGTGTATGACTAAAGGTATCAACACATTGATCAATACTAAGAGCAACCATTGGAATGCACTGACACAACCATGGATAAAATGATGAAATAACCGCTTTAAAGCAATTGCCTTTTTGCTATTGCAATCAAAAGCAGCAGGCTTGAAAATTAATAATTTTGATGCTGAGGAAATTGACTTTTGGAGACTAAGCCAACTCAGATAATGTAAGAAAGCTCCTACGGTGCATGTGACAATATTTTTGTTTCATGAAATAATTTTGCATGAAAACAACCTTTAATTCGACCTTCATTTTTCTCTAACATAAGGAATTGCCTTGCATTGCACGTCTTGAACATTTAAACTTTTCCATTGGAGCACATTCTAAGAACAGACACTCCTTCCACCACTGGATCCGAGTAGTCCTTCTAAGTATGGTATGAAGAATGGTCATCTATACCTTTATACCATACGCCCACCCACTCCTGGCATGCCCCCACCTGTACTATACTTTATATAACATATCATATGGTGGAGAAAATCCCTCCATCCATAAACATATGATATACCCTGTGTCTCAACCCGTGAACTATAGTAGATCTCTGTATGATAGATGTAACCTTTAGCAACCAACTTGGACCAAGTAGTAACCATGAAATGACATCATAGCTGTTCCTTTCATGTCATCTAATGGTAGAATTGTATTCTAGTGCCATCACTAACATTAATACCAGGTAAATTAATGTAAGATTAAGTATATACGTAGACTTGGAATAAGAGTAATTAACAAGGGTGATGTAAGTCCAATGTTAAGAAGTTAAGTAACCTATCACGTATTGGCTATAACTTTAACTGCAGGGCTAAGTTAAGTCAATACTAAATGAAGTTGAAGTTATTGTCTCAGCCCGTTTGGAGTCTTATTCAAACATGTCTGCATATTTTCAATTTTGTCCTTTTGTCAGATTTTCAGACGCTTCTGTGTTTTGCTTCTTCTTGAGAGCTCGCGCGACAATTATTCATAGTCAAGAAAACAATTTTGTCTTTTAACTGTCCAATATTTCCACCAACTTCGACTTTACTGTAAACAATGCATATATGAAGCCACCTGAAAGCCCCTTATACTAAAATAACTACAGTTCACTATGGATTTTCAGCATAAACTTTATCAACACAATGCTAATCAATATTTTGAATATATGACTTGTGAATGGGAATTTCCATGAGGATATAGAATACAATAGAATATACCTCATCCCATTAGGCAGAATCTATAATCCTCTTTAGATTATAATTGTCATCAGGCAATGTGAGTTTCCAGGGAAGAGCCATCACCTGATCTTGGGTATGGCAACAATGAATACTGCTGAGTTATTGATGACTGTTGACTAATTACTTCTATGATAATTAAAATCCTATACCAATCTCTAATTGCAAAGACATACATTTTATTTTTGAGATGGTTGGTGTAGTAGGAAGGCTCCAACGTCCACCCTCTGTGTATACATACTCATGGCAATTGATTTAAACCATTGTCTAACAGTGGTAGGTGAATGGTTCTTCTAAAATATGTCAATATTTGATTTGCATTTATAGATATAATACAGTTTTAATATTGACATTTTATCATTAATTGCAAGTGGGCACCATGATGAAAACTGCACTGGGCTCGGATAATGCGACGGTATGGTATTTATTCCACAATTTTTGAACAGTTCACAGTTTCAGGGTCAGGATATTGAACTGCAATTTGATGATAGACCATAAACAATCATAAACCGACCATGGGACAAGCTTGAAGGTCCATTGGACATAAGGTTAGGGGGTAAGAAAAGCATTCCATTGAATTTTAAAGTAGTTTAGTGAGACCCCTGTGAGGCATATGAAGCAATTTGATGGCTGGAGGAGTACCTATTAGTGCGGCTCTCCAGTGCAGTGATTTCTGAGGGAGGTATATTGGAGGTATAAGTTTGTACTCGAGTAAGCTGGGAGGGAAAGCCCCTTACTAAGGTGCCATAAGACATCCCCGCGGTTTGTCTCCAGGATTGCCCTCAGGAGGCCATTTCTTAATGTACTATGACTACACACAGCCACTACGATTTAAAAATGCCAAGAATAAGCCAGGCTATCATAGGAACTGCCCTACGACTGCTCACTACGATTAGCAGCTAGGCAGTAATTGCATAAGGTTTAGTAGGGCAGTCGTACTTGTGCAGACATTAGGGAATACTAGTGCATGGTACTGTTATGGCCAATTTATTAGGTTCTCACTACGATTTAAAGGGCAGCAGTTGTAGTGTGTTAAGAAATAGCCTCCAGTATCGCTTCATGCTCCTCTATATATAGACCGATGCACAGGAAAAGGTTAACTTTCTTTTTGTTATTGTTGTCTAGAGGTTCCTAGTAGGGTGGGTCGTTTTTTTTTTTAGGTTTACCCTGAACGAAGGCAAATTTAATATTACAAAATCCCTTGCAATCTAGCCATTTCCACTGGTCAAAAGATCTTTGGCTTGTGAATCTAATCATATTATGGTGGTGCCAAAGACAGAATTTGCAGACAACTGTACGAATATTCTACCAACGCTTTTGTCAACAGAGTTTATCACGGTAAGGTCACCCTTTCTTGCTACATGGTCCCCTTGTTCAGGAGCTGCTCGTTGGTGAGCAGGGGTGCAGCTCATGGCTGGCATCAGGGATCTGCTCCGACAGCTCTGACTGACTCACCATCTCCATCCTCACTCCCAAGTCCTCCCAATAAAGGTCAGAATTTACCGCCATGATTATCATCAATCTGATTAGATTACTGATTAGAGGCATGTTAAGTATTTAATTTCAATTTAATGTCAAGGTGAATATCGATGCCCTATTGACAATGTACAAGACTCCAGTATTGAACCCCTGTGTTAAATAACCAGCGCAAAATCCGCACAATGACGTCATAGACCCACCGCGCATGCGCAACCTTTTTGAAACGTAAACATCCAAGATGGTGGTGGTCAGCATTGCGCATTGGTGGTAGGTGAATAAGGCTTTAATTTCAATCTTATTGATGAAATATCGATTGATTTTCCACTCAAACACCTTGACATAAATGTAAAGATGATCTCTGATCAGTTTGAGCTTCCTGTTTCTTCACTCGCATGTCCAGCCCGCTCTGCACTCAGCCTATCGGCCTTGTGCAGAACGGGCTGGACACGCTCGTGAAGAAACGGTCAGCTCTAACTGATCATCATTCACCTTTACCTTTAGACTAACATTTAATTAGGCTAACATTTCAATTTAGGAGCTTCCTCTACTCGAAACTTGTAGGAGTTTACTTTGCTTCATCGTGCTTGAGGAGTCTGTAATGGCTGGTTTGAACACTGTAGAAGGGACCTTTCTTGACAGAAGTGCGATATTTTTGACATGTATTTTAGGACTCCTTAGTTAAGGGCGGACGTCCTTTGGACGTGCCACGGTGTTACGACGTTACCTTTATAGTATGAACGTGACCTATGGCTGGACAGGTGTCCTTGGTCTATTGTCTATACATAGAGTGGCCCTTGGGTCCTAGGCAATATCACATGGAAGGTGAAATAAGGAACATTCATGTAGTCATGGGTCTAAATCCTCAGTCACCCAATAATAAGACAATATATTAGATCTATATATCATACAGCCTGTGATTGGCATAAGGCTCCCTAATAAGCTGACCATAGTTAGAGTATTAGACCTACTTTGGGTAGAATAGGACGTCTCTTTCCCGACGTTGGCAGAGTGCCTTTATCAAGCCCTGACCAGGTACTCCATAGGTGCTTCCTGAGAAACTTGGCGCATTAAGTCATTGCGTGGCCCTCTACAGAGGCATAAGAATCAAATCTTCATTGGGGGGGGGGGCAGTGGGGGCCCCACCACAACCACCCTGAATTGTCGGCTTAAGCGTGATGACGCCTATACATGTGTAAATAGAATTTTACAGAAAATAATTTTTGAGGAATTCTAGCCATTTTCCCTATCTGATTACCATATTTATCTAATTTGAGATGCAAGGTTTTAGCTTCTTATCCAATCTATTATGAATTCTTGGCAAATATTTGGGGGGCCCAGACATACTCAGGCCCCCCTTCCTTTGTGATTGGGGGGCCCCAGGCCCCCCCTGCCCCCCTTTTCCAATGCCCCTGCTCTAGGCCTATACAATCAGAGATTGAGATGAATATAGCAGTGACTGAGATGTGACAATGCATGAATAGCCACCACCTCATTCATTGTGCCCTGAGTAAGATATCATTTTGGTGACATCACAAAGTAGTAAGGTTATAGTCCTATAGTCCCATACACTGGTTGTTGGTCGAGATGTCACTAACCATTGTCTATGGACATTGACCCAGGTGGTCACTTGACCTCTGCACAAGGGAACCTGACTCTCCCTTTGTTGATTGGACATGACCTCCAGACACAGGCTATTCTGGAACCTAGTGCTAAAGTAGCCAGAGAAGAAGTTTGTTACTCTGGCTCCTCCAGCTTCTATCCCACCTGACCATTAACGTCAGCTATCTGATTACATGCACATTTTGTGCACGGCTCTGACAATATAATATCATAAAGCCATAAAGGTGTTCTTAAGATCTTTGATGCAGTGCCTCGCAACATGTGCTTTTCAAATAGGCGTACAATGCTGGTAGAGAGACTTTTAGCTAATCTAGTATGGACTACTATGAATGTCAATCACTGGAGGGTATTTATCAGTAATGCTGATTAAGGTTTTTCATAAATGCCCTTCTGGTCCATCCTGAAAGTACCGAAATAGGAGCTACGTGCACATTTGTTCTAGGGTGGAACACTCATTCGTTGCAGCCTGGGGCTCTAGTTAAAATCTGTTGTTGATAATCAATTCATGCTAGCACCTAGGATTCATGACCTTGGATTGCAAAATCAGAGACGTCCTGACTGCTAGCCTAGACTGCCGGTTTGCCTAACCCCCAGGTATCTAACCTGACCCCTAGATATTAAGGTACCTGCCTTCTCCATGTAAAAAGGTAACCTTGGGTGTTTAGTCGTTGACCTTTTGACCGTGGTCCTCTGGTTCCTGGATCAATGTGAATACCTGACGCTCTGTGCACACAGCTAGACCTTCGCGTTAAGGGCTACAAGGCTGTGTTGACCACTGGAGGGTTAGAAATGGGGAGTGGGGAGGGGTGTGGAGGAGGGGATCTAAGGGGCACAAGGTTTAGCACTACAAGGGATGCATGTTGTAACAAGGATAATGCCCCTTTGCATGAATGCAGTGTTGGCGAATACAGGGCTGCATTAGTGCAACAAAGCTTCTCTTTGAAACAAAGTGCCCAAGCCTTACAGAACAGGTACATGAACAGTAGAGTAGACTTCCCAAAGGTCCTCTCATACATCATGAATCACAGGTTTAAAAGGAGAACAAGGAGGTTGGAGAGGGGGAGAGGGCAGTTTGGGTTGTATGAACAATCTGTCAGGGCCAGGATGGCATGAGTCAATGCGTGACAAGGGCCATGTTTGTCGCTACCAGCTAGACGTGGAGCAGTTCTCCCCAAAGGAGGTCATGGCTGTTACTAGGTGTGTACAGCTATTTCTGTGGACTGCTTAACACTAGTTCCAAAACAGGAAAGTTATGCTTATGTCTATAGCTCATATAAGTGCCAATTTATACAGCATTGCTTCTGGTTAAAATCTATACAAAATCCTGAGAACTGACCAAATGGATGGACCAGAGGTAATGATTTTAGCACCCCCTTTATAACCTGCCCTCTTAGCAGTTGTGGAAAGTAAAACATTGTCCGTTCAATATTGCCCTAAGGATGGCCACCTTCACAACCCTTTGTAATGGGCACCGACAGTCTTCCACCCATTTACACTTTAGCTTGTTTCTATTTTCCCTCTACTCAGTGTTTTGATTTTTTTCTCACACTTGAAAATACATATGTCCAAACCACAGTGGCCAGTCGTGGTTGTGTTAGTACCAAATGACTGGAGGCAGCGCCAATGAAATGTCTTTGATTTTTGGATCGTTTTCATCTCGGCGTCGATTTGGCGCTAGCGCCTGCGCACTTTGATGTGGTGACGTCACAGAGAGACTGGGTGTGACGTACCTAAAATAGCGACTTTGGAAGCCTCTGGGTGAATTTCAATTCCCCTTCTTCCACTTTGTCTTTTCCCTGTCAATACCTACACTGGCACTTTGCAGTTGATACAACCAGAAATGTGAAAAGTTTGAAAAGACCCTCGCTGTCATTGCCAAGTAGGGACGGTGCATGTCTCATTACCATTCATTACAATCAAACGCAAATTTCTCAAAAATTCAATATTCTTGAAAGCATCAAAAAGCGAGGCAGATGATAGAACAAAAAAACAACAACAAAGTCACCATTTGCAAATGAGGAATGATAGGTTACTTTTCATTTCGCCAGGCCCACTAATAAATACATACCTCCCAATGATTTTGACATTTTTTATTGTAAAAGATGGGTTTAGGATTGATGTCTGGTTTCATTGCGGTAAAATGGCCGATGGAGTATGCAAACTCAGGGGATGACGACATCGAGATAAGGAACAATCAGGGGAACGTGGGGGACCAGCTAGCCCCAGCAAATAGTGGCGACACCACTCATCGGTGTCACTGGCCGGAACTACACGTGCATGAAGAGTGGGGCTAGCTAATCGAACGGACACGTGAACAAATTTACTCAATCCAATACCCTCCCCGATCTAGGTTTGTCACGAGATTGGATGGGGTGGATCGGACACGGGTTGGGTTGTCCGGGGTAGTGTAGGATAGTGAAGAGGTCACGGTTCAATGGTTAAGCCAGGCGAATGATGGGGAAGGTTGGAATTTAAATGGGGGTATTTTAGGATCTGTCATTCAGTTTAAAGTGACATGTATAAATAGGCCAACTTCATCCGCAGAAAAAAAATATCAGATTTTGAGGGATTGAGCAGCATGGACTTTGCTCTATTGGAAGAAGGCTTTGTTCTAGACTCAAAAGTAAGTTGTACTCCCCCAGCCCTATCGCCTTTGATAAGAGACTGCTATAGCCTGAACTCAATCTATAGATACGGAGATACAGCGCTTTCAAATCACCTTGTCCTATACTACTCACAGATGCATTGGGTGCAGGCTACTGCCCACGGCTATCTTACCCTAGGGTTTTGCCCGTCGTTATGCCGGAGTCACAAGGGCATGTAGTGAGAGGCCATTGCAACCTTTGGTTCTGTAACATGTGATTTTTTTTGTCCCTCTAAACAAGCAAATTTTGTCTGCCATATGGTGACCTTACTACGCAATACGATTCTCAACATTAGGACGACAGCAAACTCCTCCTGAGTCTCACCCATCATCTTCTTCCTCCCCTCCCTCCCCCTCCACCACCCACTACGTCTACATCCGTGTTTGGGGACTGCACACATGATTTCACAGACGCAGCTCCTTCCTCATCGCGCACGCGCACACGACTGTAGCCCGCCCCCATGTGGCGATACGCCCCGCCCCTTACAACCACCTCTCGTTTGATCGGAGCCCGCTGCTCCATCACCAGAGGGCCAACTCCCAGGCATGCGCACTGCACCCTCCAATCAGTCTACAGCGCCATCTATGTGCAGCGACAGCAAACCGTGTGTCCAGTGATTAGATCGTTTTTGTGTAGAAATACAGGAAAGTTTGGGGCTTCTGTATGGATTCTTGTACTTAGCTTTTACGCTGCGTTAGGTAGGGACACAGCGGTGGTCGTGTCTGTGTGGCGTGACTCAGGACAGTTTTCTCCATCACACACTTTCCACAGTTTTACACCTGAGTGCTTGCTGGTAGACCCCCTCCCTTCCAGACACCCCCCCCCCTCCTGCTCCTTCCACCACAAGGAAAAGTAGGGGAAAGTTTCCAAAGACAAGACTCTTATGAGGCTTTGATGCTGTGCCTAGTGGTTGAGATTTGCTTGATACTGCAGTCAAGGCCTGTTCTAAATGGCCGGGGGTATTTCTGTGGATTGATCTCGCCATGCAATACAGATAAATCCAAGTGTGTGTAATAAGGTTAGGTTAGTATGTGGTATGCACCAGAGAGTGGTGATAAGTACACTGTTTACATCTCTGTCCACCAAATCACTGCAGATGTAGGAGCATTTACCCCCTTAGTGTATATGCCTGGGGTGAGGGGATGCACATATTATTCCTCCTTGACGTCACGTTACAGATGACGCCATCAAGCGTCATTATTAAATGGCCCTATGCCGTAGATCCCTTCACGATTAAGTACCTATATGCTAAGTTACGTCACGGCAGGGTTGCTTAGTAGGACGTTACGTCATTGTTAGTGGTTGTTGTTCCATGGGGACCTATTTATAACCATCTCCTGCACCTTTCAGAGAGATCCTGTCCAGCCCTCCCTCCTGTGACCTTGCATGATTAAATGCCAAATGCAGTCCAGCAGCTGATACAGTTAACCCTTTAAGTGCTGGAAAGAGCCCCAAAATATCATCATTTGTCATGCATCATCCCGACCTTCAGCGTTGTGAGAGCCCAAAGACCTAAAGGGCAATGCATGAATACACATGAAGACTTTAAAGACCCTCACATGTTTTAAGCTACTTATTATTACCCTTTCTCCCCGCCCGCCCCAGGCTGTTAACCCGACAGTGCCGTTATACAGAGGCAGGTTTCTGCTTAAAATGATTTAACACTTTACTATTAGGCCATCTGTATAGTGTTTAGAGCAGGGTGATGGCTTCATTCAGGAGCTGGATGATAATTAATTCCTTGATTAATTTATCCCTAATGCATGGACCCTTCTGGGTCCTGCACAACCATGCTCGTACATTAAGGCTGCGGCCATCATGCTACTCACACAGCCAACAGAAAATGTAAGTCGATGGTTGATAGGTTCTAATGCGTTTCATAATAATGTTAATACTATTTTTGTTGAATGCCCTACTGTGATTCCCTGTACGCACCTCAGACGTGATTAGTTTCTTATGACATGACTCGTTTACGACTGATTTCTCAAAACCCTGATCAATACTTCTTTTAAGGGGGATTCTTGGCTGTTATGCAGAGCATTAACCTGAGAAACCTTACCACGACATGTCCAGGAATTGGTCCCTTGTGAATCCCTGGAGTCTATTGCAGAATATTAATTAACAGAACGCTGGTTTCTGGTGGCACTTCTGCCCTGGTTCTTGAAATCAAGAATTCCTGCTTTTCAATCAGGGTCACGTGGCCATCAGTCTGCCTTCACTGACCAATCACGGCAAAGCAGTTATTTTAGGTTGTCTGGGGCAGGGTTCTGGAAGGAGAAACTAAACGGATGAAAGAATCAGGGCCACCAAATTGAATGAAGTTGTAATCAAAACAACGCAAGCCCATCAGAAAACACCTAAATTACATTGAGACAATTAGCTTTCCCTCGGAGCCCCTGGCAAACTCCCGAGGACTTTTGCTGGTAATGTCCATTCAAACAGTAGCGTCGCACTAACGCCATCTGACGTTAAAAATGAGTTGTAAGGAACTAGAAGGACGCTTCTTGCTTTCGAAGAACTTGGAAGAAGTATCTTTTTATTTGGTAACTACTCAAATGTAAAACATGTCGATGTGGCTAGAGAACAGCGCCTTGCCTAGTGTTGATTCAAGAGGAGCCATGTGTGCATTGCGCCTTGCACAAGTACAAACTTTGTTGCCCACCAAGATCCACTTCCTCCAAAAAGGCAATGCCAGCAAACCGGAAAGCCAGCAAGCCAAGCAGGCGGCTTGGGTACATAGGCTAGGGGCTACAGCAGCCTGCTAATGGTCTACGCCTCACGCTTCACACGGTCCACATCATGCCGCCATATTTTTTCTATAAGCAATTATTGCGATATATTTGAATAAGCACAGTCAAAGAACCCAATTACCAATCGACTAAAGGGAATGTCTCCCTGAGGGGTGTTTCCCTGGAAAGTAGCCATGCTACTACACTATGACTAATCTGACGTCGGTCAACATTGCCCACACACTGTTATTCCTTGATTTGCTTCAGCACATTATCCCTCAGGCTGAATCCATGCCTGTAACTTGCCCATGCACAATCTATAACTGCTATATACTTACACATACTAATTGTGATATATACCAGGAACAATCTACCCCTTTCCACAAACAGTCCTTGTCAATCTCTAATTATATTTTTCTTCCAATTATAGAGTTTGCTAAGTCTACATAAACCTACGCTGTATGACCTTCCCCAGGCATTAAGCTGATGGGATTTTACAAGCCTAGGGGTATGTCTAAGAATTGTTTAGGCATTGAGGCCTAAGAGGGAAGAGGGGTGGAGTCTTGTCAGCATAATTAGCGGAAGGTGATTAGTACAGGGTGGTGGGAATCAACCCTTTGGACGTGGCATAATACGGTAACGCACCCTGCCTTTGGTGGTAATGGAGCATGAATGCAGCCCTGCTGGATTTCAGGCTTCATTTATGCACCATGTCAATTCTTATACATGCTGAAGGATTGGCATGATGCTCTAATGCAGTGCTGGTGAGTTGGGTTCTTCATTGGTGCATCAAGGTGATCAAGGAATATGACCCTGGGGGCATCACATACCCCTTAAAGGGTTGAATAAACCAAGCAATCAGAGTTGGGCACACGTCAAAGTTTACTTGGACGATTTGCTCTCTTCAGCTCACAGCCTCAGGTGGAACTGCTCAGAGTGTGCCCTGAAGGGCCCCACAGGGAAGTTGGGGGTGGCTATTTATACACGTTTTTGCGTAACAGCTGGGCCCCATACAATACTAGCCTTAAGGTATAAGAGGAAGCTGCCTCAACTTCCCATCCCAACCACTAATTAGTCATACCAATTAAGCATTGTTGGGGAAGGTACACTGATAGTAAAACCTATAGTCAGAACTGACTATACCAGCATATTTTGACCCCCATGGTCAGATGACTATATGCATTAGTCACACATTAGTCATGGAAATAGTCATTCTGACTATGTGTAGAGCTCATAGATTGAAGATTTTACAGGTTTCTGTGCACAAAAACAAAGAGCACATGTTTGCTGGATGCTTTACATAGGAGACAATGACACATGAGGACATAATCAGGCTTAATCTTCACCCTATCTTGTTCATCGATTGGTATTGATCATGTCTGACAATTAAGGGATAGGTAAATCATCTACATACCATGATATTGTGTGATTATTACAGTGTTTCAAGAGTTACTTTCAGTTTCAACTAGGCAACATTGAGGAAGGCATACAGTAGCCATCTTGGATGAATATTAGTCATGCTGACTATATGTACTAGTCACAGTGACTAAGTACTTAATTCTAAGCATCAAGGCATGACTATATGGTGACTATATAACTAACTTGAGTTAGTAATCAGTGACTATAGCAAGTATAGTCGTGAGAGATACATTCACTTGACTATAGAAACATAGTCCATTCTGACTAACAATTACAAACCCGTTTTTATCAGTGTAGAAGTAACTTTCTACCTATATGAGGAGTTAAATGTATATTGACAATTGTGACGTGCCATAGACGTCAGGTCCAATAATCACCACAGCACAAGTTTCTTTTAGATGCCTCCTGGTGGTAGATATGTTGTTCACATCTATGGGGCCCACCTGTAGTCTCATACAGCAGGGCCCCCACACAATGAGCTGCTCATATTTCTGTTCCTATTCCGTGAGCAGCTCGTCAGTGCAAATATATTTGCCAACACCAACATTGAGCAGCTCATTAGGTTCTGTTGGCGCCCTGGTATTCTGCTTGTATATGATTAGCAATACCTCTCCAGGAGGGCCTTAGTGGGCTATGGACGATCTTAAGGAGATGCGGTTGTGGCAGGACATGATCGTGGCGATTCTAGTAGAATTAGGAAGATAGGGATAGTAATTCTGGTATGCAATTATTGTTATGATTACAGTGATGGTACTTTGTTTCCACACCCCTCTCTGGCAAACGCTCTCATGTCCACCTCTTGACATCCGCCCTAGTGGTCACACAAAATTAAATGAAAGTTTGACAACCCTTTCACTGAAAAAGTATTCTTATTCACTTGAGTCTGGATCCAGACTGAGGCAATGTCGCCAAAATGAGTATGATTCGAGACTCAGCCTGATCCTGGGATGATACTCAGGTAGATCCAGAGTATCACCTAAGAATCAGCCTGAGTCTCAAATCATACTCATTTTGGCGACATTGCCTGAGTCTGGATCCAGACTTAAGTGAGTAAGAATATTTTTCTGTGTTGATAAACCTATCTTCAACGCTTTTTCGAATGATGCCGTTTCAGTTTCAAAAGACCTTTATTGATCTATCACACAGTGGTCATAAAGTATTCGTGATGACCAAGGAATAAAGAAAAGAAAACGAAGAAAAGGATAGACTCACATGGTAGACAAGAAGTCAAGACCAAGAGCATACATATATGATATATGTAAAGTCAAGTATTCAACCACACGGCATAAGTTGATGCCATCTCACTTTTGCCAATCATCACCATTTAAACATCAAATTATCAGTAAACATATCAACGCTCAACATTTATCTTGTCACTACTGAATCAACATTGTCATTTTAATGTTGATTCAATGTTGATATGTCAACTCACCTAACAACCATCAATCGCACAGGCAAGGTCTATATATGAAACCAGTAACCGGTACGTAAATCATAATAATCCTCTCTCAAGACCAGTGCCAATAGTCCTCCTTAGGGCAAAGTTATGTATAGGGTGTCAGTAAAATATTTCAAACATGGAAAAAGGAGGTATGCAACTGTCATGTGGCCAGTCTAATGTAATTCAGTTACGACTTAAAAATATTCCACTATCCATCACATCACAAGAATAAGAAATACTATTTCTAACACTAATATCCTATCTGAACTATTATCACAGAACACAGCAACTGGTGACTGCCTTGAGAATATTCAGATAGAATAAAAATTCCACCTTATTGAATTACACAAAGCTGCTGGAGATATTCCCACGTCCATACCAGCTGACGTTTATCCTGCTCCAGGCACCGATCCTCCAGGTGTTCATCCTGTGTAAAACAGGCAGAGAAGAAGAATGAAATAAAGTAACAAAGCTATTCACACCATGTCATGTTTTCTAGACCTTTATAGACTGAACGACACCTCCAGGATCATGTTCTTTGGTCGTTATGATGCACCAATGCAGTGCCTGGGAGTCTACTCACCAGTATACTGCATTCCGACCCTTCGGGTAGTTTCTCAGCCCTGTAGCGTCAGCATGATGCATGGGTGTAGTCATGGCAAAAAGATTAAAGTACTTTGCTGCTCCTAAAGGTTTAAAGCCCAAGAGATGGCAGTGGGAGCACCACAGGGCAGACAGCATAGTAAGTACAGGGGACATCTGATAGCTCCAGTCCTGCCCGCCAACTGCTATACAGTCATTCAGACGCTGGTGGCGCCCTCACCGGCAGGGGCGGAACAACAGATGTAGACTGGTCCTGTAACAAGCCCTGCCGGATATTGTTTTGATTCCGGCAGGTGTAAACTAACTGAGCTGACTGTAGGCTGGGCCAAGTTAGAGTCTGTTCCAGGTAAAGTGGCGAAACTCAAGAGTCAGGAACTTTTTAAAGGTCAGTACACATACAATTATATAGTGAATAAACTATAGAATAGGGTCATATACCACCGTTGTATTATATATGCAATTGTAAGGACTTCATAGTGTAATTGTATCAAGGTAGGGGTTAATGAATAAATAGAGAATAAAATAAACAACTAACACATAAAAAAGTGATAGAAAATGAAAACAGAAAATACATAAACCATTTCAGAAATGTATAATAATAAGTTGGTTACCTTTGTTTAACTATTCTAAGAAAGCAAGGGGAAACCTATCGTTTAATTCATAAGTAGATCTATCAGAATAATACAGAATAGTCGTTCGTGCCACCTTTCCTACCACCTATCCTGAACACACAATACCGACTGAGACTACAACCCTGGAGGTGCCCAGGGCGATCCTCAGCCCTGGTATTCCCAGTGGTAATATGATTTAGGTACCAGCCCGCGGCTAGTAACTCTTTGTTTGTAGAGTCAGAAGGTGTCTGCCTAACCACCTTTGCCAACATATGAGGTATACATCCACAGGTATTATGTGACGATGAATCAATGTGTTTGCCTCCAGGGATGGGTACATAGCAGAACAGAGAGGGAGGGGGGAGGCAGACAGAGGGGCAATGGTGATACATAGGGAGAACTGGGATGCTGCAAATATAGAACATACACATAGTGAAGTATATACACATTGACTCCAAAGGTAGCTAGTTTATAAAAAGTAGGCATGTAGAGGCATCTTAGAGGGAAGGGTTTCTTATTTCATAGAAATATTGCAAATGCCATCACCATAGGGTTACTATTAGGGCTCAGATATTTCATATTTTTTCCCTGTCTAATGAAGTGACTTAATGTATAAGTTATAGCTTTGATTCAGGCACCTCTGACTTTTTCTAATGCAAAGTAGGAATGAGAAAGGCCTAACAAGTTAGTTAGTAAGGAAACCGTCTAATCTATTAGGCATCCTCATTAAACTGAACAGTGACCTACTGTTACATTTAATGCAGTGAAGCAGTGTAGTTTCTACAATGAAGCCCCAGATGGCAGTACAGTGAAGCACTGTGGTACAACTAATGTCCAAGAAAATGATGAAATCCTCGTCCCAAAGTTGCCGGAGATCCGTTGTTATTTAAAGGACATTCTTTGTACAGTATTGGCAGGAGAGTGGTTGATAAATCTCACGATATCAGCAAGGTAAAACGACCAGAGAATTATGTAATTCGTCAATACTGATATTTCATGGAAATAATAGAATTACTGCATTTGGAACACACTCTTTCATTCACAATAATCATTATTCCAATCAATATCTTTTAGGGCATGAAAGGTTGTTAAAGATTTGCATTTTCTGCAAATATTTCCGGGAATACTTTTCTAGAAGGATCGTTTCTAAATGCATTGTTTAATTCTAGATGGGTCGTCTTTTTTTATGAATCACCTTGCTGAGGCCTTTTTGTAAGGTGCTAATGCCAATTGAAAGATTTGACACAAAGTGAGAATGTAGAGGGGCTAGGGAACTGTGCCTATACCCAGCCTTGTTGGAAAGTGTAGGCGGTATGGTGCTAAGGCACAAAGGCAGACATGTATAAATGAGACATGCAATGTGTATAAATAACGAGAGCAACTCGTGCCTAGTCACATACAAAAAGGAGCAGCTCAGAAACAGAAAAAAGGACTCCAACAGTGGTGCCCATGCAAAGGCTATATGTTTATGGTATACAAATTGAAGAGAATTTAAAGAAACGTATGTAACATCTGTTGAGTGTAGACTGACAAAGAGGAATGTCAAAGACTCTTGCCAGACACATGCAAGATGTACCACCTGACATCATGCCTACTTTGATGTAGATACCAGACATACCTATCTAGGCAGGTGCCCATTCCCTATGCAGCCATCTCCCACATTCATAAACAAAAGAAAAACATCATCTCATAGAAAGGGTGTTTTGGGGAGGAACATTTGATAATTTATTCTCAATTCACCAATGGTACTATATTGATTACCAAACCACAGTCAATTATTATATCTTATATGGTTATCATTATCAATGAGAATCCTCGACAAGGCATCTCTAATCTGAGACTGGTTCAGACTAATATTACACGATAGTTTCTGTAATTCAGTGTAACTAAATTACATGCACTCTTGGGCACACTTTCTATACGGATGTAGACAGACCCTGGCACGAACATGGGCAGGGAGCACATCAGGAGCTTAACAGAGGATTCATTCTCACAATGTCAGAGTCTGCACTGTTACATGCTCCACACTATGAGCTATAGTATTGAGCCCCCATGGCAACCAACAGGTATAGCTCATATATTGTCACAATACCAGAGGCTTTACACTATGAGCTGCTCCCATATGAACTCATGAGTTGCTCATACTGACTGCTAAATGAACACTGCAACCTTAGCCAGTACGTAACTGATTTAGCACAGGTGACATACTAGGGCAGGGAAAATCACTTAGGCACACTGTCCTTCATAAATTGTAGAGGAACCACCTTACAAGCAATTTTCTGTGCCGTGCTAGATTTGTATATTCAATTAGTTCCAGCTTAGCAATTTTGATAACAGATATCCGGAATTCCATTCCCCTTGACATTCCCTTTAGTCGATATTACAAATTGATACTAACTACTCCCAATCAAGACTACTATGAGCTACTACAGGCCTTTAGTCTGGGCTTAGTTAGACTTCTAGTTGTCTTTACCCTAAAGCAAATGGATCTTCGATATTACTGTTCTCATATTTGTGATGATAGTGCCAGTCTAGTGAATTGAGATCTCTTCAACACTCAGTAGTTGTTAAACTTTGTAGCTCTTCAATTAAGGTGAAACATGATCAATAGGCATTTTATTAATGAAAATCCCCAATTAATTTCTGATTGTTCCAACTCAGTTGCTAATCGAAGTATGACTACCCAAGATTATGATAATCTAATTATGGAATTCTGAGAACAAGTAAAGAAAGGTTTCAATTTTGCAACTAAAAGAAACTGCAATTGTCTTCATCAGGAGGGTATTTCAAAATAGTGCAAACTCACCACTATTTGAAATACCCTCCTGGAAGCTGAAAGAAGTGACAGCTCAGATGGCAATGGTTTCAATACCATAAGTGGATGCCTATCTTGGCAAATACTTTGGTACATAAGCGGATAGACGTTCATGGAGAGCAATACACGTCAGCACAATTCACCAAAAGCCGTGTCTATATGCTGTGTTATATTGCAGTGCCCTGTGACATCAGGCCCAGCTCAGGTTTGATCCCGACTTAACCCCTTGGAGTGCCACAGATTGCATTAATGCCCCTTTGGTCGTCATGATGCATGAATGCAGCCCTTGCGAGTCTACTCGCTAGGGCTGCAATCATGCATCATGCCGACCCTACGGGGTTAAGACACTCTTAGACATGGCGCATGAATGCAGCCATGGTGACCATAGAGTAGATATGCTATGCCTGCAGTGAGGGGATTTGATCCCTTGCAGTGGTGGATTTGATCCCTTATTTAACCCCACATCCTGCACCATCTGACCTGCTCGCTCCCACTCCCTGAGCTGCTCATGGGGATGTACGAGCAGCTCACTGCATGGAGCCGCTACAATCCTTCAGCTGACCGGGACCTAGGGCTGGAAGGGTGAGGAAAGGGAAGGTCGGGTGGGGTTTTATAGGTAAAAGGTGGGTGTGAGTATAAGGGGGGGGGGGTATACTCGCGCATCATCACGCAATGGCACGTGGAATGTGTGTATAACTATGTAAAGGGGGGGGGGGTGTCTAGATACTGTCAGTGTTGCATAGTTGTATCATTGAGTGTCGGGACGTCTAGGCAAACGGATTAGAGATAGTATACATAGCAGATGACGATCTAACAGAGGAGTATGGTGTTAGATGGGGTATTGGTGACATAAGGGGCGGAAGGCGATGAACAGCAAAATCCCAGTATTTACATAGAATGGCGATGGCAATGGCCCTAGAAAGAGCCTGTTGAAGAACGGGAAAATGAAATTAAAAAAAAAAATGAAAAAGACAAGAAGGTAAAAGGATGATTATGGCGTTGGAGAAACGGGAAATAATAATATCATAACTACTTGGTTTTGTTACAGGTAAAGAGAATTTGGTGTCAGTCAATAAGTTTTTTTTTAGGTGTTTCCAATTCAATATTGACACCGTTATATAACACAGTAACCCTATTGAAATTCAAAAACAAAGGCACACAGCTAAATTAATTTAGTGTTGGGAGTACCAATTATGGTAGAGACCATCAACAGTCTGTGGAAAGGGAGGCAGTTTAGTCGTCCTGTTATTGACGGAAGGAATTATTTGGGAGATTAACCAGGATTCCACTGAAGCCGATAGTTGTCCGATTTTGCCATCGGGTTGCATTGGGGACGCATCGGGCAGCATCGGGAACTATCGGCCAGCTATCGGGCACTATCGGACAACTGTCTGGCAACAATCGGGCTCAAATCGGGTTCTGTGGAACAGCTCTATTTTAAGCATCGGAAACCATCGGGAACCATCGGAAAGACGTCGGGGATGGTCCCGACAGGTACCTGATTTTTTCTAACTGATTAGAAAAAATCGGGTACCCATCGGCCTCTATGCAAAATCGGCCCGATAATCGTGAACGATTTCATTTTTTCCTTGGTGGAAGAGGTCAAAAGAGTGAGATTTGAGGCTGAAAATTCTCCTATCGGGCTGCCATCGGCCTGACAAAAAATCGGGCCGATAGGGAGCCGATACCCTAAAACGATGCTATCGGCCCACTATCGGCCCGACAAAATTGAGGGTTTTGGTGGAATCAATGCTATTGGGCTTCGGGTTTTGGATTATGGAAATCGCCCCAGCTGGCTTTCTTGGAACTTGGTGCACAATTAGCTTGGTAATGAACTGGGCCTCCTAGTGATTTCTCAGTAATGAATCTATCATTATTTGCCAGACGGCCAATTATCACAATTCATTTGTACTATCATGCCTCACTAGTGGCTAACTGATGCATGCTTAATATATTAATCTCACTTAAAACCCTACAAATAAACAGCAACAAAACAAGAAGAATATTGAGAAGATCTGGAAAGGTATTATCACTTAACTTCAGCAGAAAAATAAATTAATTCTTTTGGGAGACTTCAGTTCCAGACAAATCATAGTTGTCATGGTCAGATTCTCATTTCCATTTTGAAACTAAATATTTTCTTTTTTATTCAGCTTTTTGTTGTTGTTTACCTCGAGGCCCCAATAGAGTATGGCATATCCCAACCAGCCCCTTCTCCTTTAACCATCCCTTCTCTTAACCATGAAACCAGAATGAAAAGGTTCAGTGCTGTTCAACGGCTGCATTAATATGTCTCCTAAACAAGGCAGCTCCCGTTTCATTTTATTAGGAATCTTTTAGATACAGCCGTTAATTCCCCAATGGCCCTTGAGTGCGTAAGCTACTCACGACATCAATTCACCATAGCCTTGGACTCATTCACATCAGACCCCCCCCCCCCCTCCCCACACGTCACCATGGGTGAATCTGTGCAATAGGCCATTACCACCCCAACTACAAAGGCTGACCTGAGTAACTGTGAGCCATGTCCTCAGGATTTGTGAGTATATCAGAGCAGCCCCCCTCAGTTTGTTCCCATAGACGTAGACGTAGCCTAAGGCAATGTACTGGATAATGAAACTCATTA
This sequence comes from Acholoe squamosa, assembly GCA_949317995.1. Lineage (NCBI taxonomy): Eukaryota > Metazoa > Annelida > Polychaeta > Phyllodocida > Polynoidae > Acholoe > Acholoe squamosa. The sequence continues at coordinate 17,585,951 of OX439042.1, forward strand.
GGACGGAGGTAAAGACCATAATTACAACTGTGGTGATTATAGCCTTGGTCCGGGTTTGTGGTCCTTGTCTCATCCCGCAGTGTGTTTTGTGTCCCGAAAGGAGAGTCTAACACCTCTAGAATCAGTATTATTTGATTAGGTTGCATCCACATTGTGCTGATTGGCAGGACTTTTGTATCAAAGCTTTCTTTACTTCTTCTCCAGAGTTACACTGAGCCGTAGGAAATTAATAAAATGATTTAGATGCAGTTATGCTTTTGATGCCAGTTTCTAGGGTTTCTGGTTATGCATGGTTGAAGCTTTGCAATCTTGGTCTACAGGCAGTATAATCAGAGTCTTGAATCAGCTCCAACTATTATCATGAGTTACTCAGGATCAGTTCCGAGCTGCTCAGTTATATCTGGTGCCACTCAGAGCTGTTCAATACAGCTCAGGTACCCTTAGAGCCTCTCGGTGCCCTATAATGGCTGTGAGTACTGCCCAGCATTGTTTACCGCCAGCTGCTCCGAGGTGCTCTGTAATGTCCAGCTGCAAGCCTCAAGGCAGCAGTGAGCAGCTCGGCCTGGTCTGGCTGGAGGCTACCAGGTCATACCATATTCCGCGGCTTGCTTCGGCTCCAGATATAGGCCTAGCCCCAGGGCGAACCCCAAAGCCAAGAGATTGATACATACAGGGCAGCCAGACAGGACTAATAAGTACTACATCTGGTAATTGAGGTCTGACTGACCAAATGAGCTATAGGGTAATAGAGGATGGCTGTTTGGTCAATCAGAGGTTTTGTTTTCTGTCCACAGGCAAGCCTATGTCGGGGAGGCCCAGCACCTCTATGGCTTCACTTTGCTTCTTGTAGTCTACCTTTCATACTTGCATGCCTATGGTGAATCCCTATTTTGTTAAACATATATGAATTGTTCAGCGCCACCAACGGGAGACTACCGGTATGTCAATTGTGGAAGGTTCAGAATCATATCTGCTCTATGCATTGTCGGCGGGCAACAGTCTGTGGAAGTTCTATACCTACCATGTTGTGTCTAACCCAATAAATCAGTGTCAAGCGTTGGACCATCTGGTAGAGTAATTTAGTGAATGTTAATTCCCATGGAAATACACCTTTTAGACTACGCCACATCATACCAGAGGCTTTGTAGCAATGGAAATGTAACTGTTGTTAAAAGAATTAGGATAGTTTATAAACATCTAGTTGAAACTATATATAATTGGATGGATAATTTCCATTTTACATAGATGTCTAGATTCTGCATTAACCGATCTATACAACTCTAACAAGTACGTTCATGTATCCTTGTCTAGATTGCCAATATAATTAATGGTGCTAAGCTATTAGACCTACCAGAGTTATCATAATCACTCCGTAGATGGGAACATTGGCTTTGACTCGAACTGAGTATCATTGCATGTTCATGCTGAAATTGATCAGACAAAGAAATAGAAATCTCTGCTTTTAAGATTTATCGATCATTACCTCATTTTTCCAAAGCCTCCAAATGGCAACATCACCAAGGCCTGCCTTGTATATAAGTGGGTGATGGGCTGCAGCTGACCCCTGCAATAGTCTGGTTGAAAGGATTAACCAGCAAATCCCTCATTCATAACGATGAGTAACTCAATTTATCTCCAGACCTCCATGGAGCGCCATCAGTTGGCCTCCTCACCTGTAGGGGCGGCTATGGTTAATGGTGGATGGGTGTCATACTTGTAGTCTGCTGATAAGAGATTGGGGACTGATATCAAGTCAACGCTGGCCAACCACACCACCCACAAGTCAAGCAGGAAATTATATTCACCAGGGGGTTATGATATGTCAATGTCCCTATAAGTGATGCTCTATCACATGCCGTACCTTCGGCGGGGGATGTATCTATTTGGGTGGGTCATTGATTATATGTGAGACCATTGAGTTATGGATGGAGCTATGTGGTTGGGTATCCTGCAATGATTCCATTATAGGGTTGGCATGTGCTCTCGTGATACAGTTGCCATATGGTCATTCAATCGTGATCTGCTTACAAGTGTACATAATTCATTCTAATGCAGTTGAACCTCTTTCAAAGCTGAACCCAATTGCTGTATATACATAGCTGTAATATTCCCCAAATATTCGAAAACAAGAGAGCTTGAAACCTGACACATGACATATGTAACTCACCTGCTGATGTTTTGGACAATTGACACAGTTCAAAACTTACCCATAGACTACAAAAAAGCGCCACTGAGTGTGTTTATGCACCAACCCACTAGCAATTAAATAGGATTAGAAATAACTAAAAAGATTACAAATAGCATGTTATCTTTCGTTGAGATATATCTTTATAATTGTTTTAGAAGCATGCTCTCAAAACATTCCTGACGCATATCACAGTTCACATCAGCCAAGTATGAGGCACAGCGATAAACCGGTGACCCCCGTACCCTCAGCAGTAAATAAATATTGTATGCTGACCTGTAAGGCAGAAAGCTATTATGGTTCAACCTCTGGGACGTATTGTCTCCTAACTCACAATACCGTCTTGAAGTCATCATGGGAACTGCCCCATTTAGGTATACCTCAACTGGTGCCTAATACAGGGAAAGCACTGATAACGTCTATCACAGACGGCCATGCCTATGCCCACTGCCGTATTGGGTGTAATCGAATGCTGATGACCCAGATGATTGGGTGACATGGCCACTGGACAGCCGGCAATAGGAAGGCCTTCTGCCAATGGCCAACCTAGGACATGGTCCTAGTGGGCCGGTCCTGAGATGGTTCTGCTGTCTAGGAGCAATACTGATAGTCTGTTGCATATCTTAAGATTCCTAGGCTCAGCCCCTAGCAGTATTGGACACATATCGGTTCTATGCATACTGTTGTTCCTTGCTGTTAAAGGCCCCAAAATGTTGACTCATTATATTCATATATAGTATGAATCCCTGCACAGGTGTATAGACTGACTCTCTGGTCAATACCCTCTGTGGCCTGCCAATTACCAAACAGGGGTAACGTACTGTACATCACGCCATAGTTCTCTCTGTTATACAATCAGAACATGCAAGATATATTGTCTGACAAGTGTATGATGTATCTTGTCATCTATCCTCCAAGACCCCTTCTCCTGTTGAATGGTGGTCTGCTATACATCCTCATCCAACACGAGATACTAATTATGGTAGCAAATGGGACAAAACAAAGGGTAGAGAGTACCTCCTGTTATCTCCAATCTTTCTTGAAAGGCTCCTTTCCGATATACTTTATGTATCCTGTCATAACTCATGTATGCTACAGCACACAGTATTATATGCATCCTTTACGACACAGGATGGCATCAACATAACCCTATTTTACGACATACGGCACTACCGTGACGTACTCCAATTTTACGACCGACACACGACCATGGATATGGCGGCAGAATGGGGAAAGCCCTTTCAGCCGCTTAAAGCTGTGCCATTTATATTTATATATAAGTGGCATTTAATTTCACAGTCACTGTCAACCACTCAGACAATACTGGAGAGGCAACTGGGGCTGTTCAGAGCTGCTCGTCAAGTGACCATCCCTGATGGCATTTTAGTCATTGAGCAGCTCAGAGAACCACAGAGCCCCTGATGGCAGAGACAAGAGCTGCTCAGCAGCTATTTTTAGACACATCTGCTGCTCGTGATAGAATCCATAGAGTCACCAAGAACAAAACATTATATTGCTCAGGTTTTTTTATGTAGGACTTTTTTATGTAGGCTAATCAGCAATAATCATGATGCCAATACAATACATCTATTATCTTATGTTAAATGCTGTAACAGCGCGATCGTATCCGGCCATAGAGGTCAAATTGTTATTGCAACATAGGGATAACATATACACAGTAGGCTTTAAATCTTGGACAAAATGACAAACCAGACAATAGGTAGAAGGAAGTGGAACGGTAATGGGGGACACAGGGTTAATGTGTTGAGATGGATCTATAGAGTACAGTAAAATATATAAGAGAGAGATATATCTCATCAAAATGGTAGACAGTACAACTGACGTACAGGGGTTGCTACTAGTGTCAGTAGACTGCCATCTTCACACCCATCCATGTAACCGGAACCGGAAAGGTCGACTTCGACATGAGGAACGGCGGAGCAATCAAAGCAAACGGAAACCCAGCCAAAGACAGACATACTTGTGTACCTAACTCTCTGAGTACTGCATGATACCTCCATGGTTATGTTCCTTAGTCAGCATGATGCACAAATACAGCTGTGTGAGTCTTCTCACCAGGACTGCATTTGTGTATCATGCCAATACCCCACATGGTTGGTATGATACATGGATGCAGCCCTGACCAGTAACTCATGTGGGCTGCATTCATATATGGTGACTCAGTGTATACATGTAGTACTAAGTCAGAGCACCATGTGGTCCTGACAGGGTTAAAGAGGTACTAATTCAGAGCACCATGTTTTCCTGAAAGGGTTAAAGGGGTACTAAGTCAGAGCACCTTGTGGTCTTGAAAGGGTTAAAGGGGTACTAAGTCAGAGCACCTTGTGGTCCTGAAAGGGTTAAAGGGGTACTAAGTCAGAGCACCATGTGGTCCTGAAAGGGTTAAAGGGGTACTAAGTCAGAGCACCATGTGGTCCTGAAAGGGTTAAAGGGGTACTAAGTCAGAGCACCTTGTGGTCCTGAAAGGGTTAAAGGGGTACTAAGTCAGAGCACCTTGTGGTCCTGAAAGGGTTAAAGGGGTACTAAGTCAGAGCACCATGTTTTCCTGAAAGGGTTAAAGGGGTACTAAGTTAGAGCACCTTGTGGTCTTGAAAGGGTTAAAGGGGTACTAAGTCAGAGCACCTTGTAGTCCTGAAAGGGTTAAAGGGGTACTAAGTCAGAGCACCATGTGGTCCTGAAAGGGTTAAAGGGGTACTAAGTCAGAGCACCATGTGGTCCTGAAAGGGTTAAAGGGGTACTAAGTCAGAGCACCTTGTGGTCCTGAAAGGGTTAAAGGGGTACTAAGTCAGAGCACCTTGTGGTCCTGAAAGGGTTAAAGGGGTACTAAGTCAGAGTACCATGTGGTCCTGAAAGGGTTAAAGGGGTACTAAGTCAGAGCACCATGTGGTCCTGAAAGGGTTAAAGGGGTACTAAGTCAGAGCACCTTGTGGTCCTGAAAGGGTTAAAGGGGTACTAAGTCAGAGCACCATGTGGTCCTGAAAGGGTTAAAGGGGTACTAAGTCAGAGCACCATGTGGTCCTGAAAGGGTTAAAGGGGTACTAAGTCAGAGCACCTTGTGGTCCTGAAAGGGTTAAAGGGGTACTAAGTCAGAGCACCTTGTGGTACTGAAAGGGTTAAAGGGGTACTAAGTCAGAGCACCATGTTTTCCTGAAAGGGTTAAAGGGGTAGGATGTTGGCAGGCATGTGGCTGGTGCAGGGAGACAGGGACAGGTTAGATGCAGCCATGTCAGCAATCTGTAAACGCATGTAGGCTTTGGTGCAAAAAGTAGCTACTCTTTGCTGCCACCTTGCTATGTCTCCTACCTCGGTTCCTGGTGTTCTTGGTTAGAGATGAGAGGTAATTGGCGAATTGGTGGTAGACTGGACAAAGTCTCTTAGCTCTGTTCCCAAAGTTACCTGAGCCTTCTCTACTACTAAACGGGCAGTGAATAAAAAAAAATCCAGAAGTAGTCACAAAAGGTCATTTCTCAATCCACCTCGACGACATAATCCCTATACGACTTGAAATCTCAATGCTATTCCTTTGGGAATTTTGGTACGATGGCAGTACAGTAGAGCACTGTGGTACAAGGAATCTCTATGAAAATAATTGCGAAATCCTTGTTCCCATGTTGCCAGAGAGCCGTCATTATTTTGACATTTCTTTTACACCACTCTGACACGGTTACTCAAATAGTGTCAGTGGAGAAGGATTGACTGATTTTGTGTGGATCCAATGAATAAACTCACTTGCTGAAGTTCAGGCAGACTGCCCTACACAGATCTCGTTTCTCAAATGAAAATAACGTTCTTCATTGATGGAAAATCTCAAAGTAGCATTTGCCAGCACGGTGCAGCAATGCAGGTTTGGCGAACAACTCACCAGTACTGCACTGATGCACTGTAATAACCGTTCAGGACTACATCATTCTCGTATTGTCAATATGATTTTAGAACAAATTAATCATGAGGGCCACATTCTTACACTTAATTCCAAGACACAGAAGAGCATAGCAGCACATAGCATAATCACCACTCAGAACCTCAAACATAGCTGAGCCACAGTCCTGGGACAGGACGACCGTGGTCTAGTCCCACATTTCAGGATCAACAAACCACTCTAGTACTGTGACCATAGGGTCCCAGCCACTCTCAATGCTCTCTGCTCTTTGTGTTATTTATTTTTGTCATCATCGTTCGACATGAGATCACTATCAAAGGTATCTCCCATGGCAGAAACCCGCCTGAGGCCTGTCCGATAAACACGCTCATCAGCCATGCCCTTCCCCAGACAGTCAAAAAAGAAATCCTGTCTATTTCTGCATTTTTCCTCCTCCCTGTCACCAGGATCATTTGTTGGCCCAGGGTATCCCCTGGGCTATTGGAGCCGGGTTTTCAGTCAGATCCACAAATTTGTAATCACCAACTTTAGGGTGTAATCATTCAGTGATTCACTGTTAGTTTACACTTTTTTTCAAAAGCCAAAGGAAAGTTTCAAATCTCATCTATCAGACATCATTTTGTCCTTTAAAGTGAGTGATGTCTTTCTCTACGAAAAAAGCTGCTGTACTTACGTCATGTTTTTGGGAGCTATACTGACTACAAGTTCTTTAACCATTGGGTCTATGGGTCAGATAGATTTTGGCGATGAAATTAGCATATGAAGTCCTATGGTTAATTACCAAGTGAGACACTTTTTTTCAGCAGGCAATGTTTACAGTGTCCAAGCTATACACATAATACATTGGGGACTGAGCGATAAACTAAGCATGCTAAGGATAAAGTTTTCTGTGGGGGCTAGGTGTCCAGAGGGCCAGGTGTCCAGGGGGCCAGGTGTCCAGAGGCCAAGTGTCCAGGGGCCAAGTGTCCAGGGGGCCAGGTGTCCGGGGGCCAGGTGTCCGGGGGGGGGGGCCAGCACACCAGGGGGCCAGCGGTCCAAGGAGTTTAGTAAGAGAAGATTATGCCAGACTGATGTCAGTACATGTATAGATAATAGTCTCTATTTGTAAGTAATTAGTCAATGTTTCGCAAGTGCTGATTCCTGTGACCCTACAGGGTTGATAGAGGGTTTTATGGTACCTACCCTGAGCCTTCTGTGCTTCAATGCACAACGCCCACTTTTTATATTGGGGGGGGGGGGTAGTAGACCCTGGGCCATATGTGATATATATCACACGTCAAATCTTTTTATTTCTTTGCTGATTCCCCACGACTTTAGTGAAGAAGACACGGGTCTTTTGGTGGACTGGTAATTAGATTGGGTACTACGCCATGTGTGGGCTTTGATCCGACCGGCCTGCTGGCACTTGTGGCGTCCATTCCCCGCGAGCAACTCACACACTCCAGACCGCTTTGAGCTGCTCCTGAAAGTGAGGGAGCAACTCGTCCTAGTGACTGCTGCTGCTCACTGAGGGACTCTAGTGCCTGGGGAGTGACAGAAGGTGTCTGGTGGTGGAGTTAAACACCACTGAGCTGCTCGCCAAAGGCCGGGTCGTGTGCTAATTTGGCCCCAGGTAGCTGGAAGTGGGAGTTACAGGGAGGGGTATTTGTCTGTGAGGAGGGATGGAGAAGAGAATGGCGGGTTCTGGTCTGTTGGGGATCTATACGAAATGACATTAACGTCAGTGGGTATGGATCCTTCCTAATCAGATTGAGATGGAGACCCTGTACATCAGTGGTGCTCGACGTCTTGTTGTTGGCGAGCAGCTCACCAGAGGCATTCCAGGCACTGGGGGCTGGTGTCAATGACTCGCCTCATACACTGCCCTACAGCCTTACACTGTCTGCCTGCCAAAGATACTATGTGTTTTCCCCTTTGCTGGCTTCTATATTGGCCTTACTCAATTCCCCTGTTTCTCAATGTTATTTCCTCACTGTTCCCGTTTCTGTTCCTACCCTTCGACCTCTCCCTCTCTCTTTAGGGCATATTCCATATCATATTCCAATCTTCAATCCACTATTTCTGCCTTGATTAGAGGTCTTCTTTTCCCTTCCCCATATTTCTCCAGGTCCTTCACCTACCTGAGCTATGTGCAGTGTCATATAAATAATTTACAACCTGACCCACTTTCCTGCAATCCTATTTAGCCCCCACCGAGCACCTACATCGTCCCCTGCTCCCCTATATACCCACCTGCCATGGGAGCGACTCCTCACACTGGCAAAAAGGTGAGTCTGCTAAATGGCTGGGACTCAACCAGTCAACTAAAGAAGCCAATGCTTCTACCAACATCAATAAATACCCTTACCGTCACACCGTGGATTAATGCATTGTTAAAACTTGTCATAATGTATGGATGCAGCTGTGGTAAGGCTGCAAATTTGTGAAGGTTGCATCCACGCGTCTTGCCGAGTATACACAACCGTTTGGCTGGGCATGATCCATGTAACCACAGACCTAGGGTAGAGGCACCAATTTCGGACGCTCCTGACCAAACAGGAGGTGGCCATAGTTGGTGCTCAAATCTTGTACATTTAAAAGTGTTGAATTCTACTTTCCATTTTACCAGTCGATACATGATACTTTGCCCTCAAAATCCCTGAAGAAGTTTTGATGAAACTCTACAATACATATGAATAAATGAGCTGTACATATTTAGTCTTCAAAACATCAAATTGCACCTCAAGTCATACAGCTCATGCCAGAAGTGACCCTAGAGTCAAACACTATGTTATCTAATCGATACAGACACAATGGGTCACTGTATCTGAAATATTCGATAAAGGCACATAGCATATGACACTAAGGAATCCAAGCTAATGCAATACTCCTCTCCAGGATACTCTTAGATGTTTTATTTTGCATACTTATAACAGGTCAGTCTACAGGCCCAGATGAGCAAGACTTCTGTAGGCAGACTGAGTGATGATTAGGTTTAGGTGTTAGATAGTAGGTAAACCAAACACAGATTAAATATTCAGATCTGGAAGTACAGGTATATTATGGAGGATTCTGCTTGTAATGAAATGTCCATTACATAAGTATTGAGATCATGATATAATTGTGTCCCAGGTGGGGTGTAATTGGTGTCAGACTGTAGGTGTAGTCTGAAGGTCATAGACGAACAACTCTCATACTGTAACATGAGGGATGTATTCAGGTTTGTCGAGTCAAATTATTAGTAAAAATGTATATATTGCCATTGACATGTATAGGAATCCTATAAACATGGAGGTTAAGACATGACAAATTGACAAATTAAACCAGGATCTCCATTCACTCACCATTATTCATCCTCATAATACAACAAAAACACCCTGGGTTTGTGCAGTTGTAAAAAACTATGAATGACAGGCATTTTACATGTTATTCCTCATTTGTTAGAGAGTATGATACCTGAGCTTTCATGTCTAATTTAAATGATAGCTGAATTTTTCATATCTATTATGTAATTCAATGCAAAAGGTGTCCGACTTTAGGTGCCTTTCTGACTCAGGGCGCCTCTACCCTATATACACATCCACGATGCAGCCGATACAGCCTTGGGTAGTAGATTCATCAGGGCTGCATTCATTCATCATGACAACTATTAAAATGCATGCGCTATGTGGCACAGACAAATTAATGTTGATCAATCCTGCACTAATGCTTCACGCTCATTGGTCGCCATAATGCATGAATGCAGCCTTGATGTGGGACTTCTCAGGGATACATTAATGCATCATGCTGACAACACAACGTTGATACCGGGTCGGTATGATGCATCAATGAAGTACTGGTGGCCAGACTCGCCAGCACTTCATTGGTGCATCATGCTGACCAATGGGTATGATGCACCAATGCATCAACTGTCACTAAAGAGTTACCCAACCATATGCCTGTGACTGACTCTACCCAACAGACCCAGAAGTTGTCTCCTCCTGTACTTCTACCTGCAAACATGGCTCTCACAGACCATGGAGCATGGGCGTGTACTCATTACCAAGTTGAGTCGGTGTAGTTGTTATCTATATACTAAGGAGAGGGTGTGACACTCTAGGGCTGATGCTGCCCTCTGGCAGCTCTATTCCTATGCTAGCCATTGGTGACAGAGGTGAGGGGGGACTTTGCCAAAGTCCCCCCTCACCTCTGGCTTCCATGGCTATGTGTATAGGAAATAGTTCAAAGGGTATCTGCCAGAGGGCAGCAAATGTCCTTGAGTGGCCAACCCTCTCTTAGTATATGGATAACACATACACAGCCTCAACTTGGTATTCAACTAGTACACGCCCATTCCATGGAGCGCCGACTTCCTCAGCCGGAAAACGCCTTTGAGTGACGATGTAAGCAGAGAGCTGACAGACTGGGTGCTGGGGGGGGGGGGTATTGGTAGAGGAGTGAGGGTTGGGGAACGGGGGTGATGGGAAGATTATAACTGCTGACAAAAGAGAAAAGAGGACATTCTTACAAGAGTATATGATCAGATTTTTACGCAGATCGCTGCATAAAACAAGAAAAATGTGGCAAGGACCACGGATAGGAGTTGCCACCCCATCGCTAGCCACTGCAGGTGACGTCAGTGAGGCAGCATGACATCACCAATGACATCATAGGTGACAGGGGGAAAACCGAAAACATTATGGAGTTGCTTCGATTGCTACGCTCCCGGCCGCTGACGTGGCTTGCAACTCCAAATTAATGATTCCCTTTTTAATAGTTGCAATCCCATTTCTTTCCTTCCCACTATTTGTTTCCTATCAATTCTGATTCACCAAAATATTGAGAGACAGCAGTACAGGAGCTGCCACTTCACTGGGGATCCAAGCAAGTAGGCTAAGCGCAATGCCCCTATACCTTCCCCAACTTATAGCCTCACCCTCAAAACTGTTGGTCTGTCATTACTTCCACCCAGCTCCAGACCTCCTATAGAGGCCCTGGCCCTGCAGACAGTGGCTAGTGGGTCGGTAGCAGGCCAGGAATGGGAGACACAAACAGTTGGCTTCTGGTCAGGGCTGACATTGTAATCGGCTGACGGGAAATGAGCAGCTCTCTGACAAAGAGCGTATTGATCTGCTCACTAAGGCTAACCTGCGTGTCACCCTCCCCTACACACATACTGAGGCAGCTCCACAGTGCCATGTAACCACCCTCTCATAGCCTGGCTCCTGGCTCACCACCTAGACCACTGCTAGACCCCTGCCCCACCCTAGACCTTACTCCCAACCTCCAGACCACTTTTAACCTTGAGACCCTGAAAAATATTCCCATTTCATTGCTGTGCGACCCTCTCATACCTGTGCCCTACAGGCCCAGGAGCCTCCCCCGACCCTTGTCACCTTAGCTCGCCCGTATAAATCGTATTTTGACCAGTCCTGGACTCTTATTGGTGCCCTTCTCAATCCCTTGATCCGTTATTAGATTCCCTCTCTTAACTCTGCCTTAGACCCTAGAACCTACCTGTCCCTCCCCTGGGCCCTGTAAGTCCCCTTTTGCCTCCCCTTGACCCTGAAAGTCCCCTGTCCCTCCCCTAGACCACTGTTAGTTCCTTGATCTCTGCAAATTCCCTGTCCAAACCAAGACCCCCTGTTTGTCCGATTCTATGGACTACGATGTTAGATCTACGTCCCCAGTCTGTATTAAATGTATTAAAAGAAACATCTTATTTCCCTCCGGCTATTAACAGTGCACTTTCACTATTTCCACGGACTTAAGAATAATGAAGTCATATAAATAGCATCAAGGTATAATCCCACGGCACTACTAACACCAAAGACAAAAATTACTACAGTGTGCTCCTTTTTGATACTTTGTAGAAAAGCTTATGAGAAAGAAGTAGAATTAGAAATAAAGAGCACAGACACACCCAGTGTCAGCTTACAAACACCCAGGCTCCTGTCCTGTAGTAACAGCAGCCTGGTGCAGGAGGCAAGCTCAGGTTCCTGCCACCTGAATTCTCACTTGTGTCATCACTCCCTTTGGTACTCCTGGTGTCAAACACCCAGGCTCCATCCAAGGCCAGCAGAACTTGTGGTACTTTGATGTTTGATATTGAAGTTGAGATTATGAAATTTATGGCCTGAGCGAGCCAAAGAGGCACCTAATAATGCATAAAATTGGTGCCATAACATAAATATCATCAGTAATATTGCTCATAATGTATGATATTGGGGTCATAACATACGTATCATCAATGATATTAATGTCATCTTACATGATCTATAACTTTGGTATCAGTCAGGGAAATTTGTTATCATTGGGAATCACGCACATGAATAACAGAGGCAGTAGCTGGTAGTCCTATAGAAACATACAATTATTTCCCTTACTGAGCAATATACCCCCTTTTACTGTCTCGAACTGTAAAAGAAGGGCTACTACTGTTTTGTTTTAGCAGATTCAGGACAAAGACTTCAGAGAGCTTGTTTAACTGAGGGTGTCAGGTTGTCTTGCTGATAAGGCCCCTGCACCACTGCGTCCTAATGGTGTTATTAGCGTCCAGCAGGAGTATGAAAAATGGAAAAGGTGCTCAGTCATTATGGCCTACAGTGCAGGTGACACATGAATGCTATACTAATATGTTTTGCAGATTACTGGGTGTTGCTCCTGCTGGGCTTACACTCAGTCTGCAGGGGTGAGATGTGGATTGTCCGTTGTGTGGGAGCAACTCTAGTTAGATATGAAAGATTATAAAAGAGACTTTTCATTGCTTCAGTCAGACAGAGGTAGATAACGAAAGGAAGAAAAGGACAGACCGACAGAAACAGGGAAAGGTAGACAGACAAATAGACAGAGAGAGGCACAGAGAAATCCAGGGAAAGAGGGGAATGCAGACAGAATCACACAATCATACAGACAACTGGGAAAAAAGAGAATTGAGATGAGAATAGTAAGAATAGAGTAAATGTATTCTTCATCTTTCATTGCTTTCTTTCTTCATATTCTCTTCATACAGACAAGTTTTCGATAGCTTCCTAACTACTCAGCCCCGCCCTGCTTGTTGTAATTGGGCACTAAGCTTGTGTTGGGCGGCACCCACCAAAATGGCGACCAGGCCCAATTATCGCCCTACAACTTGATCAATGTCGCTCTCAGATTGGCTACTTTGAGCCCACGTGGTCTCTTTGGCGGACGTTGGCACGCGACTTGTAAGCTACAGGAGGTCCAAGTGACGTTGAACAGGTGTGCTGCTGCTGGCTTGTTGTACCATGGATTGGGAGGGTAGTAGTAAAATGAGGTAAACTGCTACTCTGGGGTAAGTGGCCAGACTGCTTGTAAGTAGAAGGATGGGTGAGCATATATGCAGTGTGTAGGTTGGACCAGTGGTGAGGCGAGGAGAAATAGCCCATGAGCACCTGGGGGTGTATTGGGCAGTCACGGGGGTGTTGCTCCTATTGTAAAAAGAGCTGTGAGTATGTGCCCTCTTTTCTCAAAAAATCGTGCACTGCTTCACCTAAGTACTTGCACTCACCACATTAGTCTAAAAAGTGACCTGCCTTTTTTAAAATAGAGAGAGCTGCACTACCAGGTACCTACTCATGTCACACGCTCTATAGTATATTATACTGACTGACTTCTCCCAACTAGGTACCTACTCAAATCCCCTTTTTTTAGCACCATACTTGAATGACCACTTGTGAGCAATAAAAGGGACAAGTTATAGCTACATGAAAAGAAAGGACTGCAAATGAGCACATTTTTAGCCAGCTTTTCCTTTTACTATAGGAGCAACAGCCTCCAGGTGTAGAGTTGTACTAATAGATGTGGTAGGACATGCTACAGGTGGTAGGCCGTTTATCTGCACCGCTGAGTGCTATGAAAACAACCCCCATAAAGCCCTGTAGTGGTACAATATAGGTCTACCTGAGTATTGGGGCAGTCAGACAGGTATCCCAAGATACTGAATCTGTGCCTTAAGGTATTTATATGGATAAAGCTGGTGCCCTAAGGGCATAGGTAACATCAAGCTACATTTGAGTCTTACCCCCATTCTCATTATCTTTATTAGAAGTGTATCTACACATGGAAATTGGTATGCTGAGTAGTTTAGAATGGATATAGGGTTATAAGGGGGCATATCTAAGCCTTAATAAGTGACCTTTAGGACATCTGGGCTAGGTTAATACATGTAATGGATAGGAATGACAAAATGGACCAGTAGTGCTATTGAGTAATGCATTAAGCTTCATGTGCACAGACCATGGCCACTTTCTGCCTGCAGTATGTATGGGAAATTTTTCACAAGAAATGCCCAACCATGCCTCACATTTCTTTCAAAACCTCAAAAACTAGAAAAGATAATAACATGGGGTTTGCTGCATTATTTATCAGACATATTAACCTTTCTATTCATGGCTCTCAGTATTTTGTGCCATGATTATTTCAATTAAGGGGTAAACCCCCTACTGGTGAGTAGGTGTGTCATCACCTGACAGGCTAAGACAGAAGGGCATGTAACGATGGCACATGGGGCACTAAGTGGTATTGACAGGCAATTAGTGGATCTACAGACCTGGATCAGCAGGTGTACCGCCACTCCTCTTTGTTATAGCTGTCGGTATTACAAGGTTGGACTGGTAAGCCTTCAATGGACAGTCATTATAGGAAATTGGGCTATGGTTAGTCAGAAGGTAGTAGTGTGCCAGAAGATAATAGTGTGCACTTTGTCGATGAACAGGAAGCAGACTAACGTGTAATTGGTAATCTAGGCCGGTCAAATGAATAGGCAACAAGGAATGTCGAGAGCCAATGGCCGGATGTGCTACAAGGGGGTTGGACAGGCAATAGCTGGTTAGATCATAGTGTAAAAGATATAACCTTTGACAGACTGTCAGACAGAAGGCTAGACAGGTATTTTCTATATGGGCTGATGGAATGGTGAATACAATTGCTGAGGGCCTTCGAGAAGGATGTACAGACAATTACTGGTTGGGTCAACTGATGGCCGCATAGACAATAGCTAGAAGGCCATATACGAAATTGCTTGTCAGGTCACCCGATGGCCTCATAGGCAATTATTGGAAGGCTGTACAGGCAATTGCTGGTTGGGTCACCCAATAGCCCCATAGGCAATTGATGAAAGGTAATACACGAAACTGCTTGTCAGGTCACCCAATAGCCTCATAGGCAATTGAAGAAAGGCTATACAAAGAATTGCTTGTCGGGTCACCTGCTGGCCTCATAAGCAATGGCTGGAAGGCTATAAAGGCAATTGTAAGTGGGGCCACTCGACGGCCTCATAGGCAATTGCAGAATAGCCTCCTGGGCGGCTAGAAAGGCTATTGTTGGTTAGGCATGTAGAGGCAGTGGCAGGTAATCTTTTATGGGCTGGTGAAAGGCTGGACCATTTCTTTTCCTGTTTGGACCTCCAGAGGGTAGGTCAGACAAATGGTGCACAGGTTGCAAGAAGCATGGAAAGAAACTGAAAACAGTAGCAAATAGCCATCGGTCAGCTGGAAGTAGACAGTTTCTGATTGACCATAAACCAACTGCATAGGCAAAAGGTAGATAACATGATTACACAATATAACTTGTTATTCTGAAACATCTGTCAGACTGGCCTAGCTTCAGGCAATACAGCACATTGGTGAACGGATGCATAACCTGCAATACCGATTTTTACCCTGGGGTCTGGGGGTTAGCAGTTAATATACATTGAATGATGTGTGGGTGGGCGAAAGGATCTGACATCCTCTTCATAATCTGCTAAAAGTTTGTGGATCCCTGTACGGTGCAGCTCAGTTTCACCATAGACCCTGATCCTGTTTAATCAGGTGAACGGATTGTACACCTTACTGCAAGCAGACACTCCAGGCTGCCCAGCCCTGTCCGCCAGGGACCCTGGAGGCGTTTAGTAGAGCCTTAAGACACCATCGGACATTAAGAGCTCATGCCTCCTGGATAAACACACAGGTTGAAGCCCAGGGGAGAGGGTCTCAGATGAGCAGGTGATGGGCACTACTGAGTGGTTAGAATGGTAGGGGGTGGGAGTGAGCAGCTCACTGGAAATTGTTGGGGATGAATGTAGATTGATGTTCAGGAGGATCTGTGGATCCCTGCACCCTCCAGGCTCGGATTACACAAATAACCAGCTGGCCGGATCGCCAGCCACCGATCGTACTGCGCATTGGCGCCTCCCCGACCCGCCCTCTAATGGCCAGAACCGGCATTAGCCTCGTTCACGATCGGAGCAGATGTGCAATCACACTGGCTGCCTCTTGGCGACGTCATATCCCGGCGTCTTGTCCTTAAGCGCATGCCTGGAGCTGTAAATGGGCGTCTTAAGATAAAAGTTTACAATCGTCACCGAAAGTACTGGTAAGATGTGGCCCTCTCTGTCCCTTCTCTCCAAAAGTAAATGCCCTGTCTCTGTTGGCAAACAGGGTATATCTCCTTGTAACGACAGTACTAGCGTTCCCAAATGGCTGCTTTCAGTAGGGACTATTTTGTTTCATGGTCCAGGGGCGGAGTAATCTGTCCCATCATCCGGGACCTAAGTATGCCTATCGTTTTGGGATAATACCTGTTAAGATTAAGATGGCATATATGATCCTGGATTAGGGCCATTTTATGTACGTATCTCGAAAGGACCTGCAGACTCATAGTTTGGGTATTTTAGCTTACAAGTACCTTGTAAATAAGTTGCAGCATGATTCTGCGAATTATATCCATGATTTCCTACATATATACGGCGGCGCTCTTCAAACATGGAATTAAAGGATTTCATGTAAAATTCACATTTGCATTCAATGGGCTCCTTAATATGAGGGCCATTTTTACGATCGCTTTAGTCGGACCCATACACTGGGGGTTTGATACACGGTGAAGTGCATTGGCATTCCATAGGGTGATCATCATAACCTTCTATTAATGGAACCTGCTTTTCCATGTGTGTATTACCTGACCACACAGGGTATTAGCGGATATTATCATAGGGATTAAGATAGAACATGAGTGAATATTTAATATATCCCGCGCCCAAAATAGCTTTTATACCCCAAAAGCTTGAACCCTACTCTTCTAATAATGAATTATAAGGCAGTGAAGACAATACGTTTCATAGCCACCATGAATATTACATACCAAATCTTTAAGAGTTGAGGAGCGGCCGTTTCCAATGACCTGAAAAATATGTCAGGAAAGTAAATCTGATAATAGCTATAGTCCACTGGGCCTCTTCGGCCGACTTTTGTGTAGGAAATGTATGGCCAAAATTGGCCGAAGAGGCCCAGTGGACTACACGTATCAGATGTGAAAGATACTTACGATTCAATTAGTAACCGGTACCTCATATAGGACACGTGGTGATTCTTGAATTAGGAAAATTTCCTTAGTGTTTTAGTTCTCCCCAAAACACCTATTTTTCTTTTAAATCTCCCATTGTTGGCCGTCTAACTTGGTATAACATTGATCATCCTATACGTTATTTTCAAGGTAGGGTCGATAGTTAGTGCAGGTGTGCAGTCCATCTCTCACCACCTCCATGACGTATTGTATGGCGTTATCTATCAATACCTTCACACCAGGTAGCCCTTTCTTTGTCAGAATGCTAACTGTACCTGACCTCTCACCTGGCTGCCACTGCTCACCTGTAGTCAGGTGGTAGACAGTATAATTACCTTTACTTTACCCTTTAGGGGCCACTAATTCAGGAGTGCATCATGCCCATTGGTCGCCATGTTGCATGAATGCAGTCCTGATGCAGTCGCAAGGGATACATTCCCACATCATGTCGACCCTACTGCTGGGGTGTACAGAATCCTGGAGGGTCGGTATGATGCTCCAATGAAGTGCTGGCAAGCAGACTCGCTAGCACTTCATTGGTGCATCATGCCGACCAATGGGCATGATGCATTAGCGGCACTTAGAAGGTTAATGTCACGTCATTGTACATTTATCTCACTGCCCCCTGCAGGTAAATAAGGGTCAGATGGGCAGAACAAGAAATGGAGTCTGGTGGCAGGAACAAATGGTGCTATCCTGTTTTGTAGAGAAAAATGTTTGACAATGCAACCTGCTGAGAGTTTTTTTTTATATATATATGGTGCTTCTGAAACCTTGAAGGATTTGCACTCCGAATATCAAAATCTGCCTACACATGTCATGATAGACTAAGAGTACATCTACCACTATTCTGGAGATGTTTAGACCATTAAGAGAATTAACTCTTTAATTTCGTTTTAGAAAAGCAGAGAGTTCAAATTTACTGAATATCTGTCATCTCCTATGGACACAAAAGAGGACCTGAAATAACATTGCCGTGTTTATTCCCTAAAATGAATGCAAATGGATTTTGACTGATATTGTATAACTACTACCAGAGCATGCTATACATAACATTGCTCGGGGCATCATGCAGCAGCACCTACCACATCAATTTTTTCCCGCCCAAATTATGGCAAGCAGACGTCAAAATGCGACAGGGCAGCGTCTCAAACAGCAAGCAGACGACATTTGGCACCAGTACCCATTTAACTGCGCACGTGTCTACACAGTGGCTGATTTATGCGCCCTCAGATAACGAGACCCGTCAGTCGGGAGCAGATCAGAGAAAAAAGTTGAATATCTTTTTATGGAAGTGTGACTCTGCTACCTTCGTGCTTTCACGTGTGGGAGATGGTTCCCATGGAAAAAAAACCTACTAAAATCTTGTTCTATTTCCGCCCCCCAACGAAAATTAACTATTTTGTTTTCTATTGTTAACACCGATAATGGATTCAAGTCCAGTCCTGCATTGACAATCCAATAGAATTTCGTCATCCTGATATTGCGTCTCTATAGATTCTTCACCGGTGGGCCAATTCTGTTTTATCGCCCACCTGGGGGAGTCAGGTTCCTGTCTGGCATAGTTTAATTTTCAAACAAAAGGTTTCTCTGACCTCCCTCTTACTCTATGTATGCCAGTGGTGCTCTCTTGGGTGAGGCCTGTACACTAGGCAGACCGTAAACTGACTGTGCAAGGCATTATGGGATATCAGAGGTCCGACTATTTCTCTGATCATGTGACTTGATATCAGGGCCACGATTGGCTAAGCTCTGAGTCTTCAGCAAATATGTTAAGTGTTCACTACAGGCAACTAAGATGGCACAGCAAGGGGGTAAAGGCACAAGTAAACTTTTGCGAAATAAAAAATGGGAGAGAGAGGGAGAGAGAGAGAGAGAAAGAGAGAGAGAGAGAGAGAGAGAGAGAGAGCAGGGCGGGGGGGGGAGCTAAAGAGTAACATATAGACAGTAAGTGAGACAGCGAGAAAGTTAGGGTCAGACAAAGAGAGATAGACAGGGATAGAAGGGAGAGTATACAGAGAGTACATGAGAAATGGGGTTATAAGTCAGGCTATATTGAGGTGGATCAACAAGGAATGGTGCCAAACACACAACAACAAAACCTTTACACAGCCTCTGCTTTCTTAATTTTTCACCCCCGAATTCAGAGTTATCTTAGTAACCAAAGATTCTTCCCCAAACAAGTTTCAACTAACGCTAGCGTTCAAAAACCCATGGCCGGACGCCAGTTGGTTTGCTTAGACACCAACCGTGTGCGCAGCTGAGGCACAGGGCGCAGGGATAGGGGGCATGTGTTTTCCGGTGTGGATGGATTACCTTTCTCAACAGAGGGCGCCTGAAACGACAGGTAACGTCAGTGACGCGCTTTGGTATGACGTCAAATGTTGACGATGTCGTAAAGAATACATGCTTGGCGCTTCCAGCTCCATCTGGTGATCATAACTGACCCCCACCTCCACCCCATCCTCTCTGCCACTTTTGGCCATAGGACATTCATGGATCCAGGGCTCCAGTAGCAGACTATGTCATCCCATGTGGTCACCCAGGGTACCCCCACGGTCATCTAGGTGTGATTGAAGGCGGCCATCTTGAATCCGGCAGCGTTTCAATGATTTACATGCTTTCTGCTTCCGGTGGGAGAGGAGGCTATATGCGGTGTGATATATGCCGCACACGGGTGTGGTGTGAGGACAGTCACGTGATCCTTGGTCTCTGGTGCCTATGGTAGAACCGGAAACGGACATGGGACGCCATGTAGCTGTCACCCATAACATCCACCAGAGGGTGCTGATGTCACCTTAGGGAGGGAACATGGTGGACGCTTCCTCCTGGTCCTTGTCAGTTCTGCATGACAGAAGGACTCTAAAAGGAGACTTAAGGAGGGCAGGGTATTGTTAAATATGTCATGGAGGAACAGGAAGTGTTAAGTCATAACTTATTGGTGTCTGGGGATATGACCACTGTTTACCAGTTTCCGATGAAGCCCTCTACAGTAAGTTATCGTTTTTTTTCATATTATTAGGGGTTTTTATGATAACATTAGATTAAAAAGCAGTAAAAAGCAACAGCTTTGAAATCAAAGAGGGATTGGAGCTAAGGCCCTGGATTCCCCTGAACGTGTAATGATGTATGTCATGTGCATGGTTTAATATGAGGGTGCTGGGGGTCAACAATAACTAAGTGACAGGGTTAGCCATGAGATAAGCAGCAAAATAAAGACAATGCCTCTTTTGTGTTGCGACATAGGCAAGGCCTTGTTATCCTATATAACCAGTATCTTAAAACAGAAGTGACACCAATTTTGAAGGAGGACTTAATTCCCTTTGACATCTATGATCTACAAAGTATACGGTCTGTAGACAGGGACACGCCTAGATATAGAACCCAGCGATAGTGATCGTCCTCATAAAGACATTGAACACAATAAGTGTAGCTCATTGCAGATCATTGATCGGTGTGTCTCGTGAAATCTGTGCAATGTCAGCTTTCTTACTGGCGATAAGAAAGGTGGCCATTTTTTTTATTTAAGCAAAAACAATATTGCAGGTGTATGTCATAGGTATAGGGGCATGGTGCTGCATTGTTCTTTTTTCTTAAATATGTAAACTTCTCCTGCAAATTCTCTTTAACTTAAAGATAAGAAAGGTGACACAGCCAATATGAAACGACAAGAAAGGTGACTCAGCCAATATGAAACTATGTTTCCACTCAGAATAGGAAGATAAAGGCTTTAAACCTACTTTGATTGCCTCAAACATTACCGTCTGTTCCCTCCCTTACATTGCCAGCCTATCTGTAGTTTATGTTCTTCAATTTCCTCTTATTTACACTCAAATAAACAGTAGTGGTCAGCTTTCTGAACAGATTTCACGAGACACACCCTGATAAGCTACAAAACGCAGGATGATCACTAGATTTTTGGTATTTACCAGTGCCTGGTATCTCCACTATAAAAACTCTGATATTCGAGATACAAGAGCTTTTAAACTCAATTTGTGTACTCAAGGCCTTGAAACAATGACGACAAATGACAAACTCTGTGAAACTATTCGTTTCAGAGATACAGTAGGAGTAAGGTTAGAACATTTCAGCAGCAGTATGATAAAACCACAAATGTCAGAAACCCTCTAGTTTCAAAGAGTGTCACAATGATGTAGATAACTCACGTAGAACAGTGACAGATTGGTAGATGTGTGTCATCTAAGGCCCTCACACAGCCCAACCTGCTCGCATTTACTCACCACTGCTCAGAGAAGCTAAATCCAATTCTAAATAGCTCTTTTAGGGCTAGAAAGTGCTTTCATATTTCATACCCTTGAGTCAAGATGATATGATTATATGAGTATACCCTTGGTCAGTAAATCTCCAGGGCTATAATCATGCACAGAGCCGATCCTGTCGAGTTGGACCACCACAAAGTAGCACTAGCATGTTACTCACTACAGGAGGGTCTTGTTAAAATAAAACGAGGAGGTATGTTTCTAAATTTCTTCAGAGAGTGCTGAGGAAAACGTGTATGGCCTAACTCATTTTCATAGTATTGATAAAAAAAAGTACAGCATAATGCATGGAAACCTCTCTTTGTGGTATAAAAAAACGTGCATGTTTCATCTAAACGATTATCCAAACAATCTTTTACCATATACAAAAACGTGCACGTTTTCCCTTTTGGTTCTTGTTTCATTTTCGGCAAGACCCTCAAGATACATTAGGCTCATCATAAATTAAGATGAACATTTATAGATTTTAAGAAATTAGGTTCTCCATAAAAGGGTTATCCTATTAAATGACGCAGGCAGGGAGCTTATCTGTAATTGATCCCCTCCGCACTGCGTATTAACCCGCTCTCAGGCAACTACACCTCCCAAATCTAATTGATTTTATTTTCCACAAGGCATCCATGGATCTTATTTCTCTTTCTTCCAAACCTCTTTTGCGATTTACCGCCCACCTTTTAGGTAGTTTCACGGGTGTGGAAGCGGAGGTAGCAGGTTCCTTTGTTCTGCTGGAATTTCTTATTAGGAGAAAGGGAATCTGGATAATTTGCGTGACAATGGGAGCTGGAGCTGGTCCCAAGGCGAGCTGGTCCCGTGTTTCACCGTGAGCAGATCACAGGTTGTTCTTTTGTAAGAGGGCCTGACCTTTAAACGTGAATTAATATCGCTTTTAATTTTCACCACTATTTCACCGTGGAGATGCTTTGGAGTTTTTTTATCCGCCATGAGCTGCTCTAATCGTTCATCAAAGCCCCTTTGAGCGGGCGATTAAATCGAGCAACCCATTTGTTCAGAGACAATTGAGTGACTCTGCCCAGAACGGTTTGCTGAAAACCAATTTATTGTTGGACTTGAGGCGATATGCTCAGTGACCTGCTCGTCTGGTGTCTCCATGTGCCACCAGGCGGTGCATGAGCAGCTCGATATTAAACAGATAACAACATAAGATGCCCCTCCTCTGGGACTATGTTACTTAAACAAATGTGTGAAACACAGTCCCAGATAGGTGCAATATGCAAAGTAACACTTGCTTTTGAACACTTCCAATGTCATATTATGTAGATGCTTTTCCCGCAAGACAGCCGATCTTAAGGGTTTAATCAGAGTAATTACATGGGTATGATTAGATGATGAATGTAGCCTTGGCTAATTTGCAGGACCTGATCACTCCTGAGAATGCAGGACCTGATCACTCCTGAGAATACAGGACCTGATCACTCCTGAGAATCATCCCATTAACATTCAGTCATGAGCAACCAGCTTAAAATCGACATTTCATGGGAAAATCACACCCTCTGCACGCACACTTATGATTCCATTAACACCCCAAAATGTAACAAGGAAACTAGAACTTAAGTTGAGTACGAACAGCCAACATCTATATTAGCCTTAAATTACGTCCATGACGAATAAAGTTGAGGGCGCTTCACGTCATACCACACGCCCATCTGTCCACCAGGGAAAGAACTGCATTAGCAAAAGCACTGATCCTGGAGGCCTGGGAAATGACATTGTTCGTTTTTAGTTTTACTTCTTGGGGATTACTACAGGGATGCATAGGAACTATTTGGACATTGTCGGGACTGAAAACTCAGAAGAAGTATGTTTTACAATAGCTGCAGGAAATTAATAGGATAATGAAAAGAAAATACTGTTGTTTTTCTTTCTTTTTTTTCCAGAAAAGACACATTTTATCCATAACTACCTGGGAGCCAATATCCTTTTTGGAAGAGTAATCTCGTGAAGGATAGGAAGAGCCCATGGGTTCATTAGCACCTAGGTCGGCACTGGAGCGGGGGTGAGCACGGTGAAAGAGGGAGGGGGTGTCTGGGGCTGGCTGCCTTCAAAACACCTCTAACCTCTTCATTAGCCTACTGTCACCTACAGAGCTGCTACCTGGGTGAGGTGCCATGTCCACCTCTAGGGGCGGTTTGCCTAGGTATACATACCACTGGCCTCTATAGACCTATGCAGCACAAAGGAGAACTTTCAGAGAAGTTGCTGATAACATTTTTGCATCTTACTTATGAACTCATGCTCAGCATATGACAGTAGAATATCACCGACGGGTACAAATCATTTGCAGGGTAATTACGTTGTTAATTCTGCGAGGAGAATGGTCCAGCCTTTTATCTAAATGGGATTTTTTTTTGTATTATATGTTTCCATGTGTGAGGTAGATGAGGAAGGGTGGTGAAACCTAAGTCTAACTCAAGAGAAGATACATTAATCTTTGTCAGCTTTTTAACACACTAAAAACAACTGGTGTCATATCAGGAATCCCAACACCCTATGCAATGACATACTCGATCCGTACCATGGGTATGCTCTCATCTCGGCTCCTCATAATTCCCATGGTTATGAGTTGGCTAAATCCAGCTAGAGCTAGCATGAAGCCTCTGCACCAGTTGGCTGTATGTATAGAGCATCACCCCTACCTCCCACCTAAATCTGTCCCCTGGGAGGCCATGGAGGACCAGGGGCAGATAGGGGGCTCCCCGGGCACCAGTGTGGCTTGAGGGAGCTGCTCATGTGGGCTGCTCACTACCTCAGCAAAAGGTACAACTAGAGATTAATGCAGCAATAAAGGGTAACTTTTCCAAAAAATAAAATTGTTCTTGCAGTTTTATATATAAATTTTCCAAATGACCGGGTCATAGACACTTTGAAAGACAATTCTCTTGTGGATCTCCTAATATAGGACGTTTGAATATGCAAGTATTTATCACTTACTTCCTTTTATGTCCAATATCATTTTCTTTCTTTCTGCAATGGTCTATAGAACTACCAGTATACATTATATAAACATATATCTATAATTATATAAGTCGGCATAATTTTGGTACATAATCAGAATCATTTGTCATGATGAAATGTAACATTGATGTCAATCCCTACATAATTATATATTGGAGATCGGGACGGGTACACCCACACATTACTACCTTGTTCATATAGGTGACTGGCATACAGGTGACTGGCATACTTTATTATAAAATCAAGGTCAATGCCATTTTCTAGAACGGCAGCATTTAAAAGACCTGATAGAAATGTATTTTCACAGTTTCCAGGTAGAAATGTAGGTGTAGATAATTGGGATATATATGAGTTTTCTAATGACTATCCTATCAGCCATAGAAATGTAAGAGGAGAGACTAATTTAACTCCAAGGGGGTTTATATTTCTTTAAGCATACCCTGAGTCTAGAAAGTAAGCTCATTGTGTTGCCCACTCTCTGTCATTTATAAATCAGACTGACACAGTGCTTGTTGTTATTAGCAATAAACGCCTTTTGGTGCCCCACTTCGTTAGGAACCAGACCCTCATGTTTTTCAAGTCCGATAAGCGGATGATGTGCCCGGGAAAGAAATATATACATTGTAGAGGCGAATGGGATATCACATTTATCTGATTTACATGTCTTATAACCTGAAGCAAACTCCCAATTACACTTTCTTTAACATATATGTATTGCTCAGCAACGCAATATTTCGATGTGAGTTTTAGATTTTGAGTGGGAAGGTAGACAGACATTAACCAGCTTTCAGAAAGATAAAATTTAAGTGTACCACAAACAAATCTATCTGTATAGTAGAAAGACTCAATCAATATAATAGGGAACATGACCTACTTCTTCCAATCAATATTACAGAGCAATTTAAGCTGTAATACTGATTTAATTACATTTAATCTGTTTATCCACTTTCTTCAGGATAACAGCAGACGTGGGATGAGTGATGGGTGACCAACTTAATGACACGAATGCAATTAAAACATGGACTATAATTATGTGATACGGGTATCCCCAAGAGAATACGATTCAGCTCTAGGTACATGTTACCCTTCTGAATATAGAGTTAATTCCTACTAGAGAATATCTTAATTTTTTCCAGGAAAAGTTTGGCCTTTGATTTCATGAATATCATTTCCTTCATCTTAAAGAAGCAGATTTCTTCGGGGGCCCAGGAGGGCCCATTCAAAATAACTTGAAGCGTCCATTGCCTATGGCCCACCGCCATCTATGCTGGTTTTGGATTTGTATCAAAAGGTGCACCCCCGCCCCCCCCCCCCCCCCCCACACACACAACTGGGACCAACTCCTTCTCTGTGATGTGAGGCGGGTGGCTTTGTCCCTGGATTCTTCTTGCCTTATTCTATGACCAGCGGATGGCACCCTTCTGCTCCTTATTGGTTCCAAACCCTGTGACCCAATATTCCATATAGCTACCCTTATCTCTATTTTAGACCCTATACTGTGAACTTATCTATCGTCAGGTTATCGCATATCACATTCAACTTATCCTCTCTTCAGCCCCACTCTTCTAGTCCCAGGGCCCTTACCTTGACCCCCATTTCCTACTCCAGACTCTCTATCCTCTCATTTTTCCACCCCCACCCCCACAGCGTCCCATTCATTACAATGACAGGGCACCGGATATTTCTCCAGCTGACATGTTCCCCCCAAAGTGTCCATTTCCGGTGACTGGGGCCATCAGCAGTGGCTCCCCCATCGGCCGACACGGTAGACTACGGGAAGTCAGGTTTTTCCTTGCAGTGGGACTTGTTTTAGTACTGCCTAGAGCTACACTCCAACGTGCTGACACTGTGCTATTTGTCATTCTATCACCCTATTGTAAACTAACTGCTAACAGTAGGATGACTCTGGATTTGATAATGTCAGCTGCTTAAGCTCTAATATCTCTCGCAGAATTCATCTCAATGCCCATCACCACAGCAGAAACAGGTTTAAACCTCTACTTCTGCTGTTGCTAAAGGTACCAGAAGGAGTCCATAATGGCGGGGCTGCCCCTTTGACCTAGACCCCCCCCCCCCTATATGACTACTGTAGGTACCATTTCTCAGACTCCTCATGGGTCACCATAAATGGGAAAAGTCATTGAGTATATAAACATCGGTCAACATCCACCACAAGGAAAGCTGTAAAGCTAGCTGAAGGCAGCAGCCAGACCGCATACATTGTATGTGACAAAAAGCCAGGCAGATTCCTAACATGTACCATCTGTGTCGTTTTTATATTAGGCTCCCATAATAGCAATTAGTATCAGGGATGTAAGCCAGGATGTATAAAATGCTTTGCAGATAGACATAGAAATTCTGAATTCATTTTAAAATTCAACTTTGGCCGAAGAGAGGACATTTGGGTAAATCAATAGGCATGTTGACAAGTTTGTGAAAAGTCACATTCCTCTAATATGTCCCGCAATCTACAGCATTGCCTTTATTATGTAATAAAGTTATCCTTATCATATTCCACCTCCTTTCTCAAAAATGTCGTTACCATCAGGACATTGACATTACCTTGACCGATTTCCTCTCTCCCTGACACTTCCAATAAAATCCATGACACAGCAGAAGAGGTAATATGAAACTGAGTCAATATGTTACGTGACATAACCCAGCCATATGGGACATAGTTTACCCAGGGTACACACACAGGAGTACCTATAAAATACAATATTGATCCTAAATACCTAGATTATAACCAACAGAAATAGACCAAAGTGATTAGCATACACTGGAGCGGTAGTGTTACGTATACCCTCTTTGTCTATTGATCAGTGGGATAGAGAAAACCATGGGTATTGCTTACCAAAGCATTAGTGGAAAGGGCAGACTTCCATATATAATATGTATAACCATGTACACAATCACCACACATCGTGACTTATTACTGCTATACCCAGGAGTAAATTATTGTAATGTAGAAGCAAAGTTCAATATAAGATAGCAGGGTCTGTAAAGGAATGAGGAAAAGAGCATTGGCATCATTGTGTTCTACTACACCCACATAGTCTCAATGTACATTATTTATAATCAACTATTATGTAGAGCCTCTTTTGCAATGCAGATGAATGTTGTGGTCTCTAGCTTTCTATTGTGGAGCCCTATAGTTCAATTTCAATTGAAAGAATGAACTTTTTTTAAATTTCTTATTTAGGATGTTTATTGTGGACGAGAAACAAGGCATAACTTGTATTATAAATGATAATATACGGTGTGGGAAGATCCTTTCTTTTAGTACTCACGTACTACTTACAATGAAAGAAAGTCCTCTTGTTTTTACAAAACACATAGATAGTGAATACACTACTGCCCCCATGTAGAGCCAATCCACAACCCATCCAGGCCACTACAATCTATAAATAGCATAACATAGAGGATCACACACAACCAGACCACTCTATTATAAACATCAGCAAAAAATCAAGAAAAAGTAGCTTCCATGTATGCCAAGCATGTACAACTAGCTGTAAAACTCCCAGATACAACAGGTAGAACCATGATTTGTAGCCAGTGCCACAACCCACAAAATCACCTTTCAATAAAACAGACACAGGCTATTTGTTACGCATAAAAGAGGGACTAGGCCGTCGATGATCCTTTGGTTTTGTGCTCTGTGTGGATAAAGGTCTCTGTGACTGCCTGCCATGTGTGATGGTACCTGGTTACAGGGGAGATAAAGGTGGGGTTGTAACAGATCACAGATAGTACTGCTAGTGTTAACATTGATTGTGGAGAGTGAACCCTGTTTGATGCCATGCTGTGGATTTGTTTCCTGCTAGTATAGGTAGACCAACTTTAGGATCTGGCAAAAAAAGCTCATTTCCAGGTTTAATTATACAAGTCAACTTGAAGCATTCCTTGCCTAGATTGTATCTATTTGTTTATCTTATTTTCCCAATGACAACTTAGAAGAATAACCCGATAACGTCCAAATACTAAGAGCCAAGTGACTCTTCTATCTGAAGTCAAAATCATACCAGCTGGACTTTGAAAAGTCTCTGATTCTCTCCTTGATGGCGATTCTTATTACATGCATCCCTGGCTTTGGTAACCCAGTTGACTCCATTCAATCTCTCACCACATGCTTTTCCCAAATAAGCAGAAAACGAACTGCTAATACCCAATGTTGTCTGGGAGCTCAATATACCGCTCCCCAAAGATTTATAAGCCATTGTCTGCTGAAATCTCCGTCAGTGAGCCCAAAGATTGGGAGGGAATGTACTGTCATTCTAAATCTTCACAACCCACTGGGGTAGATTAGGCCAACAATACCGGAAGTCATCACCTGGCTCTCTACAGTTTCCGGGAGGCTCTAGACGGCTGGTGAAACATGAGGGAGGGAGACTGGGCTCGTCACCTAGAGTGGAGGATGGTGGGGTAGGGTGGGTAAAGGAAGGGTATAGATTGTGGCAACTGACAAGGGGAATCTTCTTTCCACAGCCCACAAATATTGCCTTGCACCGTGGCTATAAATCACTATGTATACAGAAGGGGGAGCATAACTGGTGGGAGAGGCATGTCTACCCTGCATATTCATGTGTGTACACAAAGGAGGGTACATGGATTATAAGAGGGTACTAGTATGGAGGGTCAGGTATAATATACGAGGGGTAGATAGTGGGAATCGATTGTGACAGCTATCTAAGAGCAGAAGAGGCAGGCTCTGTTATGAAGAATCAGATATTAAAGAGAAGAGTAGACAGAGGAAATGTAT
Organism: Acholoe squamosa; assembly: GCA_949317995.1. Classification (NCBI taxonomy): domain Eukaryota; kingdom Metazoa; phylum Annelida; class Polychaeta; order Phyllodocida; family Polynoidae; genus Acholoe; species Acholoe squamosa. The sequence continues at coordinate 17,615,350 of OX439042.1, forward strand.
GCCAATATGCAGAATTAGAATAAATGTAAGAGATGCAACAGAATGTATCTTCATGTGCATAAGATGAAGGAATTAAGTCTTGCCCCAGAGGCCTCCTGGCTTACTCTTACTTCCCATCACATGTAATATGATTTGTATCAAGCTGGTATATCCCATTGATTTGAACTTGTAAACAGTGGTATATGTAGATCTGACTTTCGAACATCAGCTCTCAAACCATCCCGTTGTGAGCTGGCTTTCTCACATCTCCTATATCAGACAAGATAATTAAATTGAATCTCATTCATACTTTGTGAGATCATGTTAAATACGAAGACATATATAAATGGACGATTACTTATCATGAGAACACCAAGTGGTATCTGCGAAAGGTGAGTAGTATTGGTTCGTGGGTTTTGTGAGACGAAAGGGGAAGCTAAAGACAGACGTTCAAAAGATTGGGTATTTTGGGCAATGGGTATGGGTAGCTCAGGGCTTAGATGAATTAGGACTGATTGATGTATGTAAGTGATGCCCAGGCGAAAAGGAAATAAAGTACAAGGTAGTAAATGAAAAAAAAAACAACTAAATCCAATGATGCAAGGCCTAGGTTCATTTGGAGTACCAGAAAGTAAATTGTGGATTCCCTTTTAAGTATGTATCAACCTGCAATGAGGCTATGATGCATAGATTAGGCACTGGTGAGTTACTCACAATTTCTGCATACATTGTGATGACCAATAGTGCACCGAAACACTGTGGTTCTCCTCAAGGTGTTAAGTAAAGAGTATGGATAGCTGAGAGAGATTTTGTTATGGTGAGATATGGGGTAGAGAGTGGGAGATATGAGCAGTGGGAGAGCTGTGTGGTCCCATGTGGCTGCTACACTAGCCCGCCTGTAGGGCTGAGGAAATATAAAACAGGTGATATACCCCACCACTGATACAAACTACTCTGTGCTAACCCAGGCCTCGGCGCAGGTATGCCTTGTATAAGTGGTGTATATAACCCCTGCATGGGAGCTTCACATCGAGCTGCTCACAGAGATACACAGTTACACACTGAGCAATCACTCAGATGTATCACTGAGCTACATACTGAGCAGGTGGGAAGGGATTAGGGATGTCTAGAGTATAGCTCTGGTAGATAGGGACAGGAAAGAAATGATAAAGACCCTTTTAAGTGGGTTAGGGAAGCCCTAAGAATGAATGTATGGAGTTTCCACCCCACCCCCCACCCCCCACCTTCTTTCAACTGTGAGCGTCAAAGATAGGTAGGTCTTGATGTTGTCCCCTCTCCGAATCCCTCTTGGAGGGTCAGAAGCTTTTATTTCTTTTTTCTGCAACCCCCCTCCTCCACCACAGCTCCAACTGTTCTTTAGCTCCGGCTGTATTCTGTTACTGCGTGTGGCAGAAGTCTTCTGAGCAAACCTGTGGAACTAAACTCTGGGAGATAAATCCTAAGCAGTTTCTCAGGACTGGGGTAATTTGGGTGTGTACAGAAACTGACTGGTAAGAGAGGAGGTAGGTGGTTAGGGTCAGTAGTGGACTGACCTAATGAGCAGCTTACCCTATAACTTACCTGTCTGGTCTGACTACCACTAATTGTCTACTTATAGTCCATCCAGCCTCCAGTTCAGGTAAGCTGCTTCTGCAACTCTAAGCAGGCACATGGCCTTTTCTCTACTTTTATTTAACAGTGTTTACCATTCGTTCTGATTCACATACCCCACCCCCTCTATGTGAGTAATCTTTGACTAGAGTACACTTCAGGTGAAAGTTCCATAAAATTTGGTCCATTTTCTTTGATGAAGACAGCCCGGTGACAGACATCTGTATATCATGTTTATACCATCTGTTTAAATGCAGAGTGAAGGGGGAGAAGTTCACAAATCGTGGGGTTCTGCCAACCTCAAGTGTTAACTACAAATGCAACGGGGGTGTAAATCAGGAGGCCATTTCTTAAGACACCACGATCGCACACAGCACTACGACTGCAAAATGCCCATGCTATTCCTATGGGAATGTTAGTAGGACTAGGATGGTGCAGTCGTAGGCTGTTAAGAAATAGCCTCCTGTTCCCATTGGTGAAAAACCTCAACATCTCTCTACTTTTTTCCTTTCCTTTGCATCAGAAATGTGCTCACTACTTTATTGACATTTTCATACTGGGGTAGCACGAGGCCCTTATGTCACGTATCCCATTTAATGTGAGCTGGAATCGATATCGTGAAATTCCAATCACCCTTACCATTAACACCCCTTGCGTGCCAGAGAATTACAAATTAATTGTAACATGGCTAACTTTTATGATAACACCACTCTTTTGTTGTATGACTATCCAAGGCACCTCAATCTATAGGTCAGGTTGACCTTTAAATACCCATGTCTATCCATAAGCAATTAATGCCAGGAGAGCACAGAACCCATAGATCTCCAGGGTTGGACAGGTTCTCAATATTGATGCTGAATTTATAAGCTAGGGATTGTGGCCTGGGGAGATCATGACTTTCACCTCATTTTAAGGACACTCTCATTCTTTCTGAAATCGAATATTGCACATTCCAGGAGTCAGAAGCGTGCCAACATGATATTATGTAGCATTTAGATTGGACCTGACGATTTCATCTGTGCCAGGAATATTCTATTTGAGGCGTCTTGACGCCACAAGTTTTCCTTCGTCTCATGGGTTAAGGCACTTTAACAGTTTATTGATGTTAAACGTCACATTATGTTCCCCCAATGTTACCCAATGTTGCTGCTAATGAAAAGTAATAAAAACGTTAGGAGGAGTAAAAGGCATCACTTCTGATAACCTGGAATTGCCATGGTGACAACTTTGAAAACGAGCGGGCATATCATTAAAGGGACATCCGCGGCTATTGTTTGGGGACAACTTTACCAATCAGGCTTTTCCTTGAATCCAAAAAAATATTTTGAGAATTCTCGACATTCAAACGAAGATACGTTGTGAGATACTTATTGTGATTATTACAATTCTGAGGCTCTTTTATGAATACAATGATATAGCTCTAGCTATACCCAGCTAGTAGTAAATAGGGGTAGGGGTCTTTCTTTTTAGAACAACCCACATACTCCCGTTATGAATTGAATTTACCCTTCTACTTCTAGCATTTACATGCTTGTCTGGCAAACCTCCAAATCTCTTTAGCCTGCCTCCCCTGTCTCCTGTTATTTGGCACTCGACTGGGCTGGAGATATTAGTGTAGGGTCCCCCAGGGGGGTATGCCGCGCCTCATCATGCTCCCTATATAGACAGTCCCTAATCAGGCCCTACGCCGCCCTTATTGCTGCTCAACCAATGCTCAAGGCGCTGCCTAACCCTTTAAGGGCAACATCACGCCCTTCAGTCACCATGATGCACCAGTGCAGCCTAGGCGAGTCTACTCGCCATGATTGTATCCTTGCATCATTCCGACTCTACAGGGTTGATACACTCCTGTAGGTACGGCATGATGCTCCAATTGAGAGCTGGTGACAGGATTGCCCAGCAATGCGTTGGTGCATCATAAGGGCCAAGGGACATGAAGCTGAGCACACCATTGGACCCACAAAGGGCTTCTTGGAGCTGCTCAGAGCAGCTGTATCCTGTATACACTGTACACCTGGCCACGGTGCTCATCTTTTCAGGATATTTTGTTGGGGCACTTTGTGTTTTGTTATTTTACTCCTTTTCTATCCTCTTGATACGATTTAAGAGGCTGACGTGGCAGGCTGGAGATAGCAGGGTTATCTACTGTCCTGTCTAGCTGACAAACCATACGTTTACCTCACAGCAGAGCTAATGTATAACATGTACAGAGTATGCCTTAGCTATGTGCACTGCTGGTTCTTAAAAGAATGATTTAACCCATAAATGTTCAATCGTCATTCCAATCCTGTGCACTGAAGGAACCCTCTAAAATGCGGACATGGACAACCAATGCAGTGCCGGCTAGTTACTCGCTACAGCTGTATTGATACATTATGGTGAAACGTGAATGTATTGAGGCATCATGTTATGAGTACTTCTAACAAAGTCTATCATATAACCCGATAGTTGTGTAAGAATGACACTTTCTTGGTACCGTCTAGGCACGTACCACCCAACATGTATCCTGTCCTTTAATGATTGGCTACCACTCACAATATATTAATTTCATCTTTTATATCTCCACCCACCACAAACAACAGTATACTGCACAAATTATACTCATCTCAACTACCTGTGGTTCTAGGAAAACATCACCAGCTAAATACAAGAGCCTACTCTATGGTATCTTTGTAACGTAGTGTTTCTATGTAATGTACGGCCTCTGTAGTGTACATCTTGTCCAAAAGGAAAAATATAGCTAGGTCAAATATACTAACTCTGAATGTATGTCACCAATGCTGTTTTTGTTTATTTATGGTGATAGTGGTGTTTTCACAGCTTCCAGCTAATGAAATATTAGCAGCTGTGTCTTTACATCAAATATACATGTGCATAAACAAGGTGTGACTTGTGTTCGGCCTGAGCGAATTGCTGTGAGAGCTTTATCAGATTCAATTCATGGTCAGGATTCTTTATTACAAAAAACTTGCATATGGTATCAACTTGTCGAGACGCGTCTTTTTTCTGCTGTATCTTCTTTTCAAGGAAATAAAAAACTTCTTGACTTCTGTCAGTCTAACATTGAACATGGAATGGCTTACACATTTATATGTAAAATACATCATAATGCCTTGCCCTCCAATTGAGAGAGGACAGAAATCTACCTGGTATAAACATATGCCCCATTCCCTGTATACGCATACCTATGTAGAATCAGTGTTTAAATAGCTTAGATGAAATTTGGCTATCAACAAGTGATGAAAAGTTCATGATGAAAAGTTCAAATATGATTTGAAAGTTGACACACCGTGATTGGATCATTCATGATTTACTGCTGCCAACGTCTGTGTGTACATCAGTGCCGATCCAACATGTGCTCTATGTTAATTCATTGTTGATATATTGTTTACATGTTGGTAGTTGATGGTTGGTATAATGCTGACATAAAAATGACAGTGTTGATTCAATGGAGTCAAACTCCTGAATCAATTTCAAATTGAGAACATTATTCCAATGCTGATTTGTCTACTGATGATCAACATGTTCATGTGATATCATGTGATGGCTGACAAATGTGAAATGGCATCATTAAGAAAGTGTTGGAAACAGGACCATCAACAGTGTTTAACACACATAAACCACTTTATGATATTGACCCAACCTTCTGTTATTATGGGAATCAATGCAATACTGGTAGATCATGAGACCAGATGAGCATCAAACCTTGAGGAGACATTTACATAAGATAACTTGTAAGTTATGGTCTGTAGTGTGAAGGATACTTTAAAACAAACCCTCTGTTGAATTGAATTTTATTGCACGGAATCGTCCCGATGGGACGTTTTTCGGCGCACACATTTGCTACATTACGGATGACCAGGGATGTGGCATGATCCTTTGGGGGTGAGATTATTCCAGTGCAAGTTATTTAACAATACGTAGATATAATATAGGTAATGATTATTATACAACAGTCATAATGGGTAAGGTGAGGAAGCGGGCATATATATATCTACCCAACGGTCAAGCAGTTCGAGGATTTATTTATGGAGCAATTTGTCAGCTGCATTTTTAAATTTTGACTAGAGGTTAGACGTTGTGTCTCATGATTTAACTGATCCCAAATAATTTATCAGCAGGCGCCCCCTACCTGTTTGTCAGTGTGTATATCAACACCTGGAGGGAGGTTGGAGAGGCCAACCCAAGCCTCGCCTGGAAGACATTTCTCAATATGATGCACACAGCCACTTTGATTTGAAACCTTCAAAGTGGGTAATCATAGAAGTTTCCCTACGACTGCAGGGTCAGTGCTTACTGTGGTAATTACATTGGGATGGCAGGACAGTCGTACTAGCTCAATCTTTAGTGGCCATTAGATGTATTGCTGTATTGGCATTAGAGTGAGGATTCTCACTACGATTTGAAGGCGTCTAATGGCACCATCTTGAGAAATCCCTTCCTGACACTCTGTGTATACCACTCCAGGGTCTTACAGCAACACCTAGCAGTAATAATCCGACAGGGAATAGGCATATAGCAACTAAGTAACCCAAACAGTTGGTGAGGCTTTCTCTGACTTTGTACTTGTAGAATCAAAATTAGCCTAGAGAGAGGATAGTAAGAGTGCTGTGAGTAGATAAGCAGTGGATCAAACACCCCCATATATTGTAGCACCAAATAGTGTGTCCTCTTTACATTAGGAACAGTCTAACATGAAATAGATTAACATACTGACATATCAATTAAGGTAATGGAGAGGAGATAAGGGATTATGGTGATAGTATACCCATTGATATACAGCTCGTTAGCTCTAGATCTGATCTTAGTGGAATGTGTTACCGACGTTTTGTGGACATCGCCCATGCTTTACATTATCAGGGTTATTTGTACATATGTGTGATAATGAATCTAATATCTCTGGCGATCCAATGAAGGGCTGTGCAAGTTTTGTAAGTCTCGGCATATATGTTTTGTTCACTATATATACGAAAGTTTTATCAAGAATATACAGCAGATGGTGTTAGTGTAGACCAGGCCAAACTGCTCCTGCTACAGGGGCATGGTGAGTTCTCTCTTACTCACTGCAGAGTGTACCTCAAGATTTGCAATGCTACAGAAGGTGTTTGGGTCAAGTTTTCAGTCCAATATCGATGGGCTACCTAGATACACTCTTTCTCTCTGGTTATCTCTGGTTTCTAACCTCTTGACACCGTTTTTCATTTTCAAAACAGTATAATTGTGAGAGGTGTTTCTGCCCCCTCAATAGGCCTATGGGGCCCCAGGGGCTGGGTGGGTGAGTAGCCCCTGTAGCCTAGGGGTCGACTAGGACTAGTGTATCAAACTGATAAAACGATTGTATAGGCCTACCTGTGCCAGCAGGTTTCCTCAGCCCCCTCAGACATACCAGTCATCCGCTGACCCCACCTGCTTTACCTGTCCTCCAGACCAGGCCTCCTGTTACAACCCAATCACAAGCTGTTTGTCGGTTAGTGGCGGAGGAACACCTTCTGACAGCTACTGGAGGAGCAAATATATGACATTTGTGGAGACCTGAGGGGCTAAGATAGGCCTTAGGTAAGATGGCATTAATATTGGCTATAGGTCTGATATGATCAATGCTAATGTAATATGCTTCAATTTACTATAGGAAGAAAAGGTGTGAAACCTGGTGAATTGGAAACAGAAGCATTAGACCACAGGCATTAGACGTTTCTTTGGGAAGAAAAGGAGCAATTAGGATGACAAAAACCAGCTGTTGCAAACACATTTGGATTCCCTTTGGCTATTTTGTCATCATGTATTCATGTGAAGGAGACATTTCAATTGGCTGTGACGAGATTTACAAAGTGACAGGGGAATATCAAATTTTCTTGAATATTCATGTCAAGACAGTATGTTGAACAGTTCAACCTAAATTTCCAGCATAGTTGGCCATATGTATAAACTTGAATGAAAAACAGCTAACATACCTTTTGACATATAGCATAGTTGCCCCAGGAGGTATGCCCCTTGTCAACCCCCAAACTCATTTTACTTTAGCTGCACCCTAAGGTTATACATACTATGCTGAACCTTTTCTCAATGACTAGGAACACATGCCCAGTCAGTGGGAGGTTAATTATAGAGCCTCTACCATGGGGAGTGAATATACCCCCAGGGTATTGTGGAGTACATATATTACTAAAGTCATGTCCTAGCGTCTATATCGCATCTCGGCCTTATTGAAGGTTTTTTTTTATTGATGTTATAGACCCTGTGGTATATTTAATATAAATAATGGGGGAGGGTTCAGCTGCTACCAACCAGCAACTGAGATTACTTCCTTGTAATAGTTTGAATACTTTGTTCCTAAATCCATTCAATGCTCTAAAAGATCTTTATTAAAGACTTCTGAAGGATTCTGCAAATACCTGTAGAATATACCCTCTAAAGACAGCAGGCTGATAGCAGGCTGTAAAAAGGACCACAGGACTGAGGCTTCAGTATTGAGGCTTGTTTCATTACTCATCACAACATTATTCACATTTATAATACAGGCGATATGTAAGCAGCTGTGGATGTGTGATTATCTCATCACGTGAGACAGCTAAGACCTAAGTCAATATGTACTCTATGGATATCTTACTGCGAACACCAGGGACTAGGCGAAGGGAGTAAGGATATTGCTGGAAATGAAATGTGAATTAGCTTGGAATTGGCTCTATCTAAATATTGATAAAGTGCCAATAGCACTGATGACGCCTTAAGCCCTTGTTCTGCTTTTTAAGGATGGGACTGGTAAATCACATCCACTTATTTATACAATGCTTTATGGTTACTGATAGATTAATTTTGTTTAGTGCAATCTAAGAAATGGGTATTGACTCGATGTACTAGGCATCCCTGTAAACTGGACAATATTTGTGATGCATCAAAGAAGTATAATTTCTACAATAAAGCCGCAGACAACAGTACAGTAAAGAGCTATGTTACAAGGAATCGTCGCAAAAATAGCAGAGTTGCCAGAGAACGGTTGACTCTTTTCTCAGTGATACTCACTTATAAGCTCATATTTTCAAATATAATATCTGCGTTTTTTATTATATAAATCTGTTTTGACTGATCCTTATATAACACCAGGTAAGAGGGAGATAAAGTCATTTTGTTATTAACCGTGGTCTGCATATAAACCCTGATCTAGAATGGCGGAAATATACTGGTAGAAGCTTAACTTCTGAATGATGATAAAAAACAGTTTGATATTTGGGCTAAGGTTAAACATAGTCACCACCACAAACCTCTATACTATAACATGGGTTTAGTTACAGCATTGACCTGTAGAGGTCACCACCCTGATTTAGAGATCTGGTCGTGATTTACATTAGTGTTACTCTCCAGGTCAGAAACAGACACCGACCTCCGACACACAGACATGATAGGCAATTCTAACAACCTCCTACATTAGATTCTGGTCAGGGAAAATTTGCATTAACTACCTCAGGGACAGGGTTGTGGACACGCATAGTAAAGTGTGGTCATGATCATTTCTGGGAGGTGAAGGTAAAAGGTTAGCTTGGATCTTGTTCCGTGATGCTGTTGTGTATTGAATAGCCCCAGATTTATGGAGCAATATTTTCTAATCATTTCTATAGGTTGGCAACTGAACTAGGGCTATGTCAGGTAAAAGGGAGAGAAATATTTGCTTAACGGGGCACATTAAGATAAATATATGAATTAGCCATTGTCAAACCAACGTGATATATCATGATCATAATATAGGTTTATCTGATCAGGCATCAGCTGTTGACACGACTGGGTTATTTATTGGTTGCGCACTGATTGCCAGAACAGAGAAACAAGGTTAGGGTAATGGTCCAGACAGATGCAGATTGTGTACATGCTAGGTTAGTGATAGGTTCCCTGACTGGGTATATCAATATGCATTGTCTAAGTAGGAGGGTTAGCCGATTTATAATTTTGGGTACGACTAGGTTAACCCCCCCCCGACTTACACGGCTCATAATTGTGAAACTTTTCATTTTCAGCTAAAAGAGAGATTTTCACAAATGTTTTAGCAGATAAAAGTCATTTTCCCTATACGTAGCAGGGGTCCTGTGCCAAACATAGGCAGACTTGGGAATCTTAAATCAGAAAACTATTGCTATGGTAACCAACCAAACTAACTATGGCCTCATTATGTCATTAGGGATGTCTGGCAATGGATGATAGCTATGTTATGCTATATTAGGTCCATGGTAGTATATATTATATGCATTATATAACTGTAGTAGGTATTTACAATGTGTAGGGGAGATGTTGGGTTATAATATATCCATACTTCATTTGTGTATCTGGTCCCATTATTAGTCACTTAAATCATTGTCCAAGAAGTGGCTCTAAACGTGAAAGGTGAGCAGAAATGCCCTCTTTTTGGTATTATCATGAAAACTCTCTTTCAAATATCCTGAGATATTAATAAGTAGCTTACAGCTAATGTTTTTTCTGAGGTTTTATGAACTACAAAATAACATCTTTCCCATGGTAGATGATTTTTATACATTGCTTTAGTTTCTCTAGGGCATATAGCCCCTTAAACCCCCTGAAAATGATCATCCGTTGCCAGGAAAATTGACATCAGATAGCTATGGCTGCTATGGATTTTTATCTAGGAACCTTTTCTAGACACTTTTTATTTTTTTATGTTATGTTTTCTTATCAAATATAATGATAATAACATACTATTGGCATAAGTCACCTGATATCTAGAAGATTGTATACAGTATAGATATTACAACCCTCACAAGGTTAGTTATCTCATGATCATCCGTTGCCAGAACATTAATACTATGCAGAATGCACTTTAATAATAGTTTATCTTTACATAAAACACAATTATTAGTTTTTCCAAGACAGGATTTAGTCCATTGCTGTTAATGATGGTATAATATATGGTCCATATAGGGTCTTTCTACTGACACAAGGTGATTTACTTAAGTGATCATCCGTTGCCAGACAATTGGTGAGCTGGAGGTGTTTGGGCCTCTAAAATGATTATAAATTGTGAGACATGTTTCTCCTTGTGATATACCATTACTCTTAACATGCTTGTAATAACTGTAAAAGATCGTTAGTTAAGTACTGATACCATAGGATATATGACTGGCTAAGTAATATCATCCGTTGCCAGGAAGATTTACACAAAGGTTCTATAATGATGTTCAGTCTGGCCTACTACTAGCTACTTACAGTATTCTATCCAATTTCCTTTTGTTCCATATCTACACATAGTTAGTTATCCCTGGATATATTAAACAAACCTAAGATATTGATTCTATGATATTTGGGAGTGAGCTGATTGTTATCATCTGTTGCCAGGAAAAAAGTACACAAATTGATAAAGAGGCCAACTGGGAAATCCTATGCCTATTATGAAAGCTTTAATTACCTTCAATATTCCATTTAAATAACTGAACACAATGAGGAATCACATCTATGTCATGCAGATCCTTTGTTTTCCATGATATCTCATTGATCTATTGAGAAAATATTCTAAAAACTTGTTATTTTAGGCCTTTTCTGACCTCTGACACACACACTGACCCAACAGAATAACTAAAAACTTATTTTATACAGTTCCCATAGAAGGGAAGCATGTAGAAAGGCCGAATTTGATATTAAAACATTTCATAACTATGAGCCACCTGTACACTCCCTCATGTATGCTGTCAGTGCCCCTGCTACATGACGCCCCACCTAGCGGAGGTAGGCGGAGTTAGCAGCTGCTCCTACATCTATCAGAGGAACATACATCAGAAGGGGGCTGTGGGAGAGATGCTGTCAATCTTCACAACAGGCTGCTTAGCTCCCAGCCTTCCACAGAGTAAGATAGATCCAATCTTTACAGCCAATCTAGGCTTCCTATAACCTCCTCTATATCATCTATATCACCTATAACCACTGAAACTGGCCTCCTAATCAGATCAAAGCCGCTTAGTGCCTGTGACCCTTAAGGACAAAGGCTTCAGGTGACCTAAAAATTAATTAACAAGGGATTTCCTTGTAACTTGAAATATTTGTTCCTTGCATGATGTTTAATTGAAATGTGAAATAAAAAGTTGGGGTAGCATCGCTACTTTCTTCGGTATCAGCCATCTTTTGTAGGATGCTTTACCATTGGGTTCAATGGGCTGATATCTAGATATTTGGATTTTGGAGGAACTTAGTTGAATAATTCCCAAACTGGACAAAATTTTTTTTTCAAAAACTACAATTATGTTTATTGACATGTGTTAATCAAGATAGAAATGTAAAATCATGTTGTTTCAGCACTACTTTTTGCACAAGATGAGTGTGTATGCAAGGGGGTGGGAACCCTAAAACATAAGCTTATGGACCACAGCCAGAGGGGGGTTGAGGGGGAGGGGGTTCACAGTCTGTTGGAAATGTTTCTCCAAACCTGATAAAAGTGCACATTTATATTAATAGGCATAACTTTTGAACTAATAATGAAAGAAACTTGCTTCGAAAACTGACAGAATCCTCTAAATGAGAAGAATGCACTAGTTTCATGACCGCTAGGCACCTGCCACTCCCGTCCTTAAACAGAAAAAGGATAGCATTATGCCTGCCTAGAGGCTTTATACCAATGCAGTGAGTAAATTGCCTGCACCACATTGTTGTTGTAACCCTTACGACATCTTTTTCTTGGATTGCAACAACATGTCTAGGGAGTCCAAGTCACACTGCAAGTCATCCTGGTTGCCCAGCTTCTCAAAACTAGGAAGACACATATAGCAAAGCAGTGCTAAGCATATATGGCAGACTTTACAATTTGAGCTGGTGGCCTCTTTGTATGAATCTATGATACTGCTACTTGGTGTAGGATAGCTGCACGATCGACTATGCTAAATCTATGCCTCCACTTATGATATTGTACATCTTGAGGAGAGTTCTAAAGCTGGGCAACCCGGATGTCTAGCAAAGTGAATTAGATTCCCAGACATGTAGCAATTTTAAAATCACTGTCATGTTAACCATCTATCCTGTAGTGTGTAAAATTCATAGGTCTGAATGGTAGGCTAAGTGCAGAATTCATGCATCGAAAGTACAGAGTCCTTTAAAGGCTCTCAAAGATTTAAAGGGGCCCTGGCATGGTAATGCATGCCAGCATTAAAAAGTTACGTGACCACCCCTTGACCAATCAGGGCGCTGCGTTTTATCTGCTGGTTCCCGTGATTTTATCATCAATCTTTGAATCAGTACCCATGTTGTAAGTTTGCAGTGCTAGCCCCCCTTTAACATCAAATACCACAATGTGAGGATCACATAGGTCTAATTGGCTTTAAGGATGTTGAATGCATTTATTTTGTAAAAAGGCTATTAGTAAACTAATTACAACAAGCTGCCATATTGGATCAGGCACCTGATGTGTGATCAGTGCATATGGCTGATCACGTGAGATCCCTCCAGCCATCAAGAGATTTCACCTGTTAATTAGCAACAAGCCAAGACTTATGTCGCTAATAACAACAAGCCGGAGACCAGCAAAGCTGGTGAGCTGTCAGGGGGAGGGGCGTTTCCTGGAAAACCCCTCCCCGTGACAAATGCCAATAAAAATACTTCAGTTTACTAGTAATGGCAAAGGGTTAAATGTAATCACGACCGTCGTAACGGGTCCATACAGACCGGCTATTCCGCCAGAGGGCAGTGGTAGTTAGAAGGTGAAGGTCATTGTAAATGGCGTTGTTCTTATTGGAGCCTCGTCATGGTGGCCAGACGTCGGTTGTCGCGTCCTCTGGTGAGAGGCTATGGAATTAGGTCCATGTCTGATGCTACAAGCGCTATTTACAGACCCCAAGGGAACAGGGCTTGTTAACATGGTTTAGAAGCAGGCATAAAGCTTATTAGGCAGGCAGGTCGGCGGGTGTCGGTCTCCCCACCTTTACCCACCTTGGTAAAATGTCGTCTGCAAGATGATTGTGTGGACGCTTGTAGACAAGTGATATGAATGAGTAAAGGACTACTTGCAATCAACTACTTAAGATGTAAATTGTAAGATATGGCGACTCATTTGGGTAACTAATCTAGTTAAATTAGGCAGATGTCTGAAGTCACATGAGTGCTTAGAGCATGTCATTCAGTGATAACCATTTATTGGAGCTAAGTAGTTTTAACTACTATGGATTGCATCACACAGTGAAAACACGTAAAAATCCCATTATACCTCTCTCCAGCAGAGGTAAAGTTCTCCCTTTTGTCATCATCCTTTTTGTGCCAGTTTTGAGAGCATTGTAGGAATAGATTAGTCCCAATCTTCTGTTACATGAACCTGGCCATTTCAGGATATTCTGCATTGAAAGTCTACCCAGCACACCATTGCCATACTTGACTGGGGTAAAATAATGTTAATTTTCTAGTAATTAGCTCTGAGGTAATTAATGGTAGGCTAAGCACTTGATCCTGCCTTCGGACTGGTGAATTAACCAGAAATCTAGATTTTCTTTTTTACATATTAAATCCTGAGACTGATTTCATTATCATCAGTATCAATTTTGATTAGCTTCCCGGGTCTAGGTAATGCCATATTGGTCATGTATTTCAGGACCGTATTCCATATCAAAATCAATACCGATTCCACCATTGCTAATGCACATGTTTTGAGAAATGCAGACCAAGTAAATAATTCATTGGAGCTAGGGTGGTGTTTAGAAATATCTACCTGGTAATCAGTAGATGGGTCATGTTTTAGGCAGACCAGCGTCTCAGATTCACCCCGCCGCCATCTTGTCTAATTAGTCCATGAAAAGGGAGACGCTGACATTGGCACGTATCCACCTGGTGGTAACCTACACAGGTAACACTCCTCATAGTTCGGCTCTTTGTGGAGGGTGAGGAGGGGTTAGGAGAAAATACACTGGTATATTTTATCTCCAGGCTGTAAGGGCTGGTAGATTATCTTTAAACCTCACTGCAATAAAAGTTTCTATCTATGTTATACCCTAAAGGTAGAATTTATTGTTACCTCTTCAACGGCATTTATAAAAAGCTAACAGCAAGAAAAATGGCTTTTTCCATTCGGCAACAACTATACACTTTTTGGGGAAAAAAGTGCAAATAATAGAAGCAGTAGGGATGATATATCATCCTTGAATTAGAAAATCCGGGCAAGAATACAAATGCTTCACTTATAAGGAAGTAGTACATGAAAGTAGCACCATATACATTGTAATACAAGGGGCATTGGTCATCCTATATAGACTAGATATAAAATATCAGCTTCCATGGCATGTATATGGTCTTAGCCTACCCTGGCCCTATACCTGTCTCGTGAGATCACGCAAAAGAGCTGTTCTAGAGCAGCCTAGAGTCCTAGCATAGAGATCAGATTCCACTCCTTAGAGATAGTCTCTAAAAATCTAATCGATTTCTTTTTGTATAAGCCCTAAGAGTTACAAATTATTGATAACAACTGTTGCACAGAATTCATGCACACTCTATACTGATATTTTAACATCTGGTTTAACTATAATTATAGTTTTCCCTTGAATGCAGTCTAAAATTAGGCCTCATAGCGTAGAACAGATCAATTCCCTGTTGTGTTGCAAAAAGGTAATTGGTCATAGATGTGGTTCAGGAGTGGTTCTGAATTGTTGTATACTTCCCATGTAAGAACCAATTCCCAGCTGGTTCCTTCCTCCAATTCCCTTGCCTACCGACAATGGAAAGCATTCATAAAACCAGATCCCCAACTTTCTGTAACAGTCTCGTTCAGGGGAATTCAAATCCATTACAGTATAGGGGGGAGAATCGCGGGGAACTGGAAGGTGAGTTAGCTACAGTGAGAATCCAATCCCCAATCTTTTTGCAATAGCCTCCAGAGTAAATTTACTTTACTATACATGGCCATACGAGTAGGCGACGAGAAGGATAGAACGCAAAAAGATTTTCCAAGACTTTATCGGAGGCACGATGGCGATGTCCTGCTCTAGGATGGAAAGGTGTAATAAAACATGCTTAATCTGGATACCCAGGGTCGGTTATATTGTAGCAAGCACAGGTAAATGTCAAATGAAAATAGCTCCACCCAAGCAGAGGGTGAGATGGTGCCAAACCCTGGAGAAAGACTAACCAAAAAGGTCGGAAGGCACAGGATGGTAATGGCATAAGAAATACCAAGTGAATGCTACACATTTTCTTAGATCTCAAGGCCTTTTCCTATCATGTTCCGTTGAAACAGTGCCAGACTCGCAATTTTGAACATGTATGGTGGCCTATTCCTAGGACATGTACTACTTTGGGAAAATTGCAGAAGTCTAATTTGATTTACATCAAAGTTAAAATTATGGAAGGATATTTGATTGAACCCGAGAGATAATACATTAATATTCATAGCAGTAGCAATAGACAAAGTGTTGTGCAATAGAGTAAGAAGGTTTACAGACAGAGGGGAGATTAGGGACTCACTGCCACCTTTGTTGTGCACCGATCTTCCATTAGGCGCCATCTTGATCGTTGCTATTACTGCAGTTTAAATCCCTTTACCTTGTATTAATAGTTTCACAAAGGCCGCTGTTCTATTAATGAAATATCTGGATAAGCAAATTCTGGAACTGATGTAGACTGATCATCATCCTTTGCAAATGCGCAGTAATGTGCTAATTTTCTAGCTGTATTATAATTTGTCAACGTGATTTTACCACCCTCCCTTATTGAAACCTCCTTATGTGTAAGGTATTCATCAGCATTATCTACCTATATCATACACATTTTACCTGCCTCATTCTCCTCTTTTTACAGAGAGTTCAAATTAACTATTGGCACAGTACTGCTGCCTTTCTAACATACCCAATAACCATATCTCACATATCACATCAAAAATAGTGACCATTGTTAAAGGACGGAATCTGCAAGACAAGCATAGTCACTCTTTCCCCAGTCTGAAGAGATAATGAGACTTTGGCCACTTGTCCACAGACAGCATCCCTATGTCAGGGGCGTGGGAAGCAGTTTCAGAGTGGGTGGGACCAGGGGGGTTTTCTGCAATTTTTGACCTCCCTTTGCTTGACCTTTTAGTTTTGACCTTTTGAGGAGTTGGCCAAAAGTTGGGGGGGAATCCCCCCTGCCCCCCCCCTGCTTTCCACGCCCATGCTATGTTCTCCTAATAATCTTAGTAACGACTACATGTCCATTCAGATACCTACTTCTTCCCATTCCTATCTCCAATTCCTCCGTCTGATAAGCCCCAATCATTGAACAATGCCCATCCTATCCTGTCACTACCCCTGCCTTGAACCATCGGTCCTTGGATCTCCCAGGAGACCTCCCTAGTCCACAGCCCGGGGTGTGCTAGGTTGGAGCCCCTTGGGAGGGGTTCAGACGGAGGTAGGGATGGATTTATGTGACAGCACCATTGTCCCCGTACCCAGGATGTATAACCCTCTCTGTCCCACATAGTGCATTATTGCTTCATGCCAATTTGCATAGCACTGGGCAGTGATGAATCCAGGGTGTGGAAACGGAGGGGCCCGGCCCAGAAGAAGTGGGTACATTCCCCAGATATGATCATAATTTGGTGCCCACTATGATCACTTTATCTCTTAACCAATGTCAAAAAGGAGGGACACCCCCAGTCTATGGCGTTCTAACACTCCACAAAACGTAGGCATGATGATCCAATGCAGCACTGCATTGGTGCATCGTGACGCCAAAGAAGCGTCATGTAGTCCTTAAAGGGTTATATAGAGCACCACGAGCAGCTCTAAGTTGCTCACTTATAATGTGCTGAACGTGCTGGTAATGGCCACTGAACGCAGGCAAGGGGTGTAATTGTTCAACGGACCGTGACGTCCATACCTCTTTGTCATAACGTAACAGGCCAATGTGGAATAGGGCATTGTTTCTGTACATACATCGTACAGCGAGGTACGAGGTCTGATAATCTCTCAGCAACTGTCTTTCATGGGCTTATCATCATTGGCTTGTTCAAACGAACAACTTATGGATAATAAAAGATACTGTTTACACCAGGAAAGGTACACACATGGAAACAGGCGAGCTTCTTTGTTTTATTCTATCCAACAGAGAATAATATGCCCTACAAAAACGACCTGAGAATTTGGATTTCAAAATCGGAGTTAGACATTAAAATGAAAACCTCCTTTCCTCACAACCTCTTTTTACAGATGGATTGAGACATGAATTTCTCATTCTGGCCTAGTGCAGACACAGCACTAACCTCCAGGATCTGCCTGAGAGATGGTTAGGTGATGTGTCAGTCAGTGTTTGTGTGAGAACATTCTAAGGTGACAGAACTAGGGGCGGATTGATTGAGTGAGTTAGGTAAACAGGCAGAGAGAACACATCACTGACAGGGGATGTTTATAGTAAAAGAGAATGGGACAATAAAGCTACACAGCCATAGACAAGGTAATTGGTGATCTATATGAGTCTCGATTCTATGTTAGAAGAAAACAATAACAAGGAACCGTTGGGTGCACTATAAGCCTATGCCTAAAGTACAAGACGTATCATATAGCTTTGTTGCTTTGTTGTCATTATAGTATGAGTCCATCTTTAACGGTGGTTCCAGGTCAGGAAGTGGCAATTCTTATCAAGTATTCTCAAAATGCGATCATTGTGTAGTCATTTGGAACAAAACAAGGAGGCGTTCAACACCACGGCGCGTCACACTAGATAGAAACGTGTAAAATCAAATTAATTCAAAGCACCTCCCACTTTGACCCAAAATGCCAAAGTAACATTAGCAGACCATTCCTATCATACCCTCATGCCTAGACAGTAAGAGTGTGGTAAAAATCGGATTTGATAAAGTATATGGGAACTATTAAATGATGATTATTATGATGCTGAGTTGATCGTGTAGTAGATAGGTCAGGTGTATATGTAGTGCCCCTGGAGTGGCGTGTGGAGTGGAGTAAGGTGTGTGACTGAGTAGGTATGAGGTTAAGTAGGTGGCTGCAGGTAGCACATGGGATGGAGTGCTGATGACTTTAGGGGATTAGGGTTCAAACACATTATAAATGACGCACCTAGTCACCTGTGTTATATACTCCCTGCTTAACCCGTTAGGGGTCACATGATGATGCCTCTAGGCACCTGCTGCAATGCGGTGCAAGTCTACTCGCCACCACTACATTGATGCAGGCCTACCTTTTAGGAGTGTATACATTGGTACGCTGCATGAGGGAAGCCCTGGCATTTATAGTTGCAAATTCTGCATTTAAGTCAAACAACATAGCCGCCATTGTATTATAGGCACCATGTACATTGGTCGTCATTATCAATAAATGCAATATTCAACCATCATGCCAACCATATTGGGTTCGATACATCCTCAGCGGGTCGGCATGATGTTCTAATGAAGTGCTGGCGAGCAGACTCACTAGCACTTCATTTGTGCATCATGCCGATGATGCACTTCTGCATCAGCGGCCCTTATAGGGCTATGCTAAGGATATAGGGTGCAGGAGGATGGTGCTTACCCTGGAAGACCTCCACACGCGAGATGATAATTTATGATGACAATAATGACATGTTCGGTTGGCCATTATTGCTCATGATGCCTATTGTTTATGGTTCAGAGGGCAGGCATAAAGCTGATCTGTCCTTACTTAATGTTTACCTATGGTGCACTAGGCCTCTTTATGAACACCAAGGTTGACTTTCAAAGACAGACCATTACCATTACCCACAAACCATATAACTCGTTATATAAACCTATTCAGACTCTTTATGGTATTTCACCAATTAAAAACAAGTTTTATAATCCAAAGGATATGCTGTTGATGGCTAGGCTACTCACATATGCATGGCCTAAAGTTTCCTAATTGGAAAAGAACAAAGGTATGGCAAATTTGATCATAATGCTTACATATAAAGGCAGCAACTCTCCCCCTTAGCAGACTCCTGACATCAGTATCCAGGATACCGAGCCCTGCGACTTTCAGTTTCCTGGCGATTTCTCCTCACGTCCAAAGGCATCAGAAAAGTGAAAAGCCTCTACTTTATTAAAACCCTGGGTGTCATAACGGGTATATATGGATGGCCATCCTATGCTTGCTGGACGTGCTGCAAGTACTGCAGGGTCCTTTATGCAAGTTACATGAATGACTGATGCCTCCCTTCTGTTTTCCTCAACCTTTCTCCCTCATAGAGAGCCGGCTTGGTGGCAAACCCCATGCATTATAAAGCCCAGATTGTCCAGAAGGGGACAGCATAGAAAGAGGTGCCAATATGTTGTCGGTCTGACGCAGACTCAGAAGGAGGTGGCTCTTAAGTTAGCCTTTAAGGGCGATATGAAGAGGTATAGCAGATAAGTCGAAGAAAGGAGATGGGATACGACGGTGATGGGAAAGACAAGTGACCAGAGGTTAGATGTCTGCCTTAGGGGGGCAGTCTTGAAGTAGTCTCAAATGTATTGATAAAAAGTTGTGCCTCTTCTATGATCAGAGAAGGCGGAATGCTGAGTTGCTCAGTGAAGACAATCGAAAAGGGTCAATACCAGCCGTCATCACCCACTGAGCAGCTCGCCGAAGGGGGCTGATCCTATAACGACCTTTTATCACATTCTATTAACAGGACCTATTCCCACTGGTTCCAAGAATTCGATCCCAAACCACAGCTGAGTGCTCGAGCCAGGCCCTAGTTATTGAGTAGCTCGGAAGTAACCCCCAGCTGGGAGGGCACCATCGGTTTAATTGCTCCATCGTGCACAACCCTGGTTGGGCACTGCCCTGTGGTAGCCTCAGGCCACCCCCAGGAAAGCCCCCAATTTGTGCCCGTTTTCTCGCTCATTTACTGTGACAGCTCTGCCCACTCCGATAAACCTGGCGCTAATCCCTCTGAAGAAGACCTCCCACATCCCCCACCCTCCCTGCTACTACCCCCTCCACCAAGCCGTCCATACTTCCTCTCAGTCTCTACCCTGGTAGTCCCAGTTGCAGCACTCAGGGCGTCTTGACTCGGACACGAGAAATCACTTTGCGCATCTCTAACTGCGCATGCGCTACCTTTATTGGCCAGCAGCGCCTCCTGGTAGAAGCAGCGCCGGAAGTAGGGGGCAGTGGGCACAGTGTCAGCCAATGACTGACACTCATACCCGTTCAAACGCCACCTAGTGGGTTGGTACCTCGGGCACCGACGACTTAGGGGGTCTTTTGACGTGGTGGTGCCGGGCAGGGGTGGAGTGGACTGGCTAAGAGGGACGCTGTGTGTCAGCGATTCAATATCTCAGATTGACAAGTTTGACAACAGGAAAGGGAAAATACCCCTAGTGCCTCTGGTTCCAAGTATGAGTTGGTATCAAACAGGTTTTTTTTTTTTTAACTTTGGCTGCATGTTGATCAACAGAAGTTTGTAGGCAGCCTGCCTTTCCTCTCCATGCATCGCCTACTAAATATTGCTGTATCTGCAATTCTGCGGCGGCAGCAATGTCTCCTTACAGCAACCCCCCCCCCCCCCATCTTCACCTTTGCTCTCAAGAGGCTACCAAATATCAGACTTCAGCTCGTGGTTTTCTGAAAACTCCTTGCATTTAAGGGCCGCACGTAGGCGGAAGACCATTTGCTGTCCAACTTCCTGCTGTAAAACGGGTTTAATGTAGTAAAGAGTGTCGTTAACGGCAGCCGTGACTTGTTTGTATCATGATACGGCTTCTGATGACGCATAAAGTGGGAGTGGGAAAATAGGATAGGAGGCATGGGGCTGTCGAGGTGCAGAGAGAGTCGCGGTATACCTGCGGGACCTGGCCTCGTTAATAGATAGTAGACGATCAATTAGACAAGCTCCCTATTATCGCTCACCGCTACGGCGCTAATTGAATTTCAACACACGCTCCTGCCACCTCTGGGACTCACTTGGCACTAACAAATAGGCCCAAAGCTCCCCCCTTGTGCCCCAGTCTCAACCAACACGTCCACATCCAATGACATAAACTATAGAACTGGGCCAGACATTGTTTACTACACTCTATACTAGCATGGATCATTCCTGAAGCGTGCAAGGTTTCTAGAATAGAGAAGGGTAATGTCTCTGTAGCCATAAAAAAATCTTGCCATGGACGGGGAGGAGTCTCAGAGGCATATTTGGCGGCATGTCCCTGGGGGGTTGTGACTGGTGTTATCTCTATGATACCTCCTGTCCCATCCACAGCCTAATACCTCCAGGTCCATATGAGGAGGCTGTATAAGGCAAGACCTGGAGGAGCAGTCTTGTGGTTCGATATGTGAGTGCGTCATAAAATGTAGTGGTAAGAATGATCTCTAAAAAGTGCTTTTTCTTTTTAAAGAAATCCGCCGACGCAGGAGAATACCAAGTTTCTCCGCTTGCAATTCTGATGTACCGAGGTTCCATGTTGCCCTGAAATGGGCATTTGCGTGATCTGTTACCCGGAGAGATAAGCACTGATAAAAGCCAACATTATTTGTACCAGTCGTTATGCAATGCACCCTGAACTCCCGATGTGAATCAAGGGAATTGTCTCATTGGTCAATAATGCATCCCGCTACCTCCTAATGGAAAAGGGCTTCTTGAATCCTTTAGTCCGGCCTGACACCTATCCGGCTATCAAGATGCAGCAACGGTTCACAGGCGAGTAACTGGTCAATCAAGACTGCACTGTGCATCATCGTCATTCCTTGTTAGTGTAAAAACCCAGCAGGATCAGTCTGATGCACAGATACGGCTTTGAAATGCTCCGCTTCAAGCACTCTATGTACCCTTCGTGGGGAGAACTTGCAGCCCATAGAGTAGATAATAAGAGTCCAGTGTATGGGATATAAACATAATATATTGCATCTTGTTATTGTTAAGAACTCACTTCTGGTTGATAAGAGAGTCCGTCAGAAGAAGCTGTTATCTGCAGATAACAGGCGGCCGGTGTTATCCAAACAGCAATCACCAAGATATTTACGTCTTGGTTCCCAATGCCAAGCAGGCCTTAATGGTATGCCCCTGAATTAGATTTAGAATTACTGTTTGTACAGGCTGATAGCACGCAATATTTGCACCGAAACACAAGTGCTTTTGGAGCTCCAAAAATGATGTTTATTATTTCTGTAATGCAATTAACGGCCACTACCTTGTCACGAAATGTTTTCGAATCAATTACATAAGCTATGGGTCACACGCTTAATGGACAAGATTTCTTCGGTACCTTGACTTCTACTAAAAGGTACTCTCCAACCTTTAAAGATGCCAAGCAAATGTCATACTTCAGTCCAATAGAGTTCGCCTAACGTACCAGACCACAGAAATGGTCTACCCATAATTATGTGTAACTCAATTCTGGTATCGCACACGCATACTATTCCCCAAAAACTAATTTCCAGTTGGAAAGCTCAACATTTCTAAAATGATCTTCAGCTTTTAACGACTGCACGATGGCTTGATATTCATGTCAAATTATCAATATTTCTCCAGACACATATGCAGCAACGGCATAAGTATCTTGATGCATGAATGCGATCAAATTCACCTTCCTCATGCCCAGTGCCATCTATGGGACATGGAGCATTAAAGTAATATGAAGCCATTAGAAAAATAAATTAATGTCGTTTAAATGGAGAGCACTAGTAGTGCTTCAAGGGCGATAATAGGAGTGGATGTTCCATTGACTTACACCAGCCCTGGGATGTAAACGTGGGTGGAATCCCATTTAACACTTTGCGATTCCAATATGGCCGCATCTAGATGCTCAGTCCCAATGGGAGGCGGCATATATATATATATATATATATATATATATATATATATATATATATATATATATATATATATATATACATATATATATATCGTATGAATCGACCTAGGCTACACTTATGTATTAGTAGGAGAATTGTTAGTGGATTAGAACACTCTGTCGTCTTTAAAGGTTTTTTAAGATGAACATAGAGGTCTGGTGAAAGGCGTCTAGACTGTAGATTAAGTTAGTTAAATGCGGTCTCAGTGCTACCAACCTTCCAATCCGCCATGTTCAACCTAGAGTTAGGTGTACATTAGAGACAAAAATACAACATATACCGTTCAATGTGAAACCAGTTATTTACTCTGTAGTTACATTGGTGTGTGTGTTTACATTGTCATAACCACTGAAACCGAGGATATCTTAGATCACATTTCATTGTTCATACCTTTATTTGAGATAAAGCAATATACAAAGCATAGATCTGTGGCAACAGAACTGTATCATTATTGCTTGGAAGCTGTATATAATTCTACAAAACCCATCCCATTTTAATCCCATAACCCACGGCACACCAGTAGCAATGAACAACTGCGTATGCTTACTATTCAGTGCAGGAATATGGCCGTATTTGAATTTATATATAGCGTTGTCAAGCAGGCGTGATGGAGGACTGGGGTATGTAAGGATTCCAGGGCGGGGGATTAGTAATGAAGAACAAGGCTGTCAGACATGGAACAGTGAGGAGTTGGAACAAAGGATGCAAGTGGAATAAGGTTAGTCTATGCTAACACTAAGGTGACACTGGGAGTAATCCACGAATTTCGATTTGTTTGAGGAGAAGAAGGAGGGTGGAACGTCCAGTCTATATCAAAATGATTTAGAAATCAAATGGCTGCTCCATCTTTGTCAGAAATATATTTCAATTATGTGGGGTGATGGTAACATTGCCCTTCATCTTTAACTCAACAATAAAAAAAAGTTATTTCAAGCATGAATTACATTGGCAATCAAATTTATACTTTTTTTTTGTAGTAGCTATTCTCCAATAAGTCTTTGGCATCCTCAAATAGGATCGTTTGATTATGGACATCTGCTAAAATCATTGCTTGACACACCTTCATAGATGTCACATAGCTTTCCTCCTCTACAATTTTGGCTAATAAAGTACCATGAGTAGCACACTTTGTATCTAACAATAGCTGATAGAGAAGCTACGACTCACCAGCAGCTCTAGATAACTACACACATTTGGGATTAGCAGCCCACTGAGCCAGAACAGATTATGCATGTGCAAGGTGGCTGTGCATTATACAGTCTGTCGGCGTGTGACATAGAGCCCGATCATCCCATCCTACCCCCACTAACCAACTTAGCTACTTCCCTAATGAGGTGCTCGCCCACTTCGAGCAGCTCTGAGCCGCTCCATATCACATCAGAGACCAGACAACACGTGTAGGTTCCTCCTAGTTTCTCTATGTTGCCCTTCGTCCCAGGGCAATTTATAGGGGGAGGGGGTAATGTCACCACTTCTCTCTTACTCACAAATATGTGTACAAGTAGAGGTTTGCTGATTCATATCTATATAGTGTATAGGCCTAAATTGGCTGGGGTAGATCAGTGTGGGCAAATAGACCAGAGGAAGTAAGTAACTAAATTTGGGACACTGTTTAAAAAAGTATGGTGCTGTTATGAGGTTGATTTTGCTTGTGCAATTTAGGACAGTGTTTAGAAAACACGGTATTGTTATGAAATTGCGTGTGCATACCTAATTTTTGTGGTAGTTAGGAGTGCGGCGAGACATATTCCCCGTGTGGATCAAGTCTTGTTATCTCTAAAATAGTTAAACATATCACACCATAGTTTCTAGTCGTACGGTAAGTAGGGCTCTGCAAGAAGATGTAGATTAAGCATGTGTGACTGTGACTTTTCTATATAGGCCCTTCGTTCTCGTCCCTATAACTATACTAGTACATGTAAGTAGTATATGAAAATGAGGGACTGGGCCAGGCTAAGATCTGGGTGGAAAATTATTATCAAGACATGCTAGGATAGGGGTAGTTCTTTTGCGTGGGTTTGTCTTATCTCAAAAATAGATTAACCGATTTCATCACAGTGTTGCGATGAGGAGGCTTCTGCAAGAGAGTGTAGTTTTTCCTATCTATGACTGGGGGATTCCTATATGTACCGATAGGTCCCCACTGGTGTGGTGTCCCTATACATTAGTTTTACCAGTTTGATACACTAGATGGTGCTCCAGTAGCCCCACTGCTTACATGGGCATATCCAGCATCCACTCCCATGGCACCATAGGCTTACCCTTAGTGCACAGACACCCCTCTCTTAACTCCCCATTTGCAAGGTAAAATACAACTCCAGGTCTTAGAAATTACAGCTGCACACAGAGAAATGGTGCTGCTTTATACACTATCAATGTTGAAAGAAAATAATGAGCAACAAATTAGCCAGATCATTACAAACATGTGGGCTTATTACAAGTACTGGAGTCCAAACCAGCCATGCCCCTGTTGGAGAAGCAAAGTGGTATGGTCGCCACTAGCGCCATCTGCTGTATCAAAGCTGATGAAATGGTCGTATATAGAGTTTGTAAGTAGTATATGGAAAAGAGGGAATCAGTCAGGCAATGATCTGGGTGGACGCAAACACGGCAGTAGCTAGAGCACAGGCATGCTCTCTAATCATTTAAAGAGTCGGTTATCTAGATAATTGATGTACCGTAGTACCCATATAGAGGTTGTGAATATCATAGACACGATCAAAATGACACCACATTTGTTAACCATGAAACTGTGAAATTAACAAAAAGCACTATTAATAGGGGCCTTAATATACTTTACTATTATACTGCTGTATAAGTAGAAGGTCAGTGGCTGTTCCCTACTGGATGAAAGGTGAACTAAATTCCCGCGTATAGCCTGCGCCTTATACACAGGGTTCTACGGTATTATAAATGTCCTATTGATGTCTTTGTTTGCAATAGCACAATATTCAATTATCCTAGAAATATAGTACCATGAACACCATATTTCACATTAGTCCTAGTAATCGTAGTTGGTGGGAGAAGTAACGTCAGTAACAAGCTGCCTTGCACAGTTTGTTACTGACCTAATAATTAGATAAGCATTTGTATAAATAATGCATGCAGACGAACAGGTTGACCTTAGCACACTGCATGCTACATGACTGTTAAACTGTTAATGAACTAACACAATGACTGGCAGTTACTCCTTACATCTTTTATAACACCTCGTGTTATTGATACTCATGCCAGAGATATGCTAATGTACCATGAGAGTTAGGGCATCACTTTCTCTATGTAAAATAACTTTTTGTCCCAGAGTGTTATCAATATATAAACACAAAAAGGGAGATTGTTATTGATATACATCAGTTTGACGCTTTCCCCTGACCCCAAAACTACACTCAACTTGAAACCACACCTTCTAAGTGAAGGGATGTCTTTGTCAGATCTCTTTTTTCATGTATCTCTTGTCTTCTTTATTTCTCAAATTAAACACATAGGTTTCTTCTTGACTGCCATAGTTCAATGTGGCTTAAAACACATGGTGGGAGGGTTCTGTGTTAAAAGCGGGTGAGCAGATGTAGTTCAGGGTGAGCAGTTTTGAGCTGCTCACTACATCAACTATATCAACACCAGATGGGCACAGAGTCTACTCTAACCTACTATTCTCTATTCTGTTAGCACAAGCTGCACCCACACCTGCTAACCTGTCAGAAAATATCACCATCAAAGCTGTTACCCTTGGCTGTTTGATGGTGGATATTCAGGTACCATTAATGGGGTTAATTGGCCGTAAAGGGTTCAGCAGAACGTTGGTCACAGGGAACATTTCGTGGTGAAATGTGTTAGGTGTGATTCAATAGGCTGAGTCACTTGAGATGTGCTGAGATTGAGATCAAAATTAGGTGAATTACATCAGGTTGGCCAGGTTATGGCAGAAATAGTAAGGTCTAAAATGAGTAGATATTGCTGTTTAGGGTCTGGATAAAGTATACAATTATATCCTAAGCATTCCTGGTAAAACTTTGGAAAAAAGAAACTATTGAAGAAAGTTTATTGATCCATCACTAACTAATTGTATTGCAAAAATGACTCAGTGAACTACTGGCTTAGAGTGCCTATAGAGGCCTATTTGGTCAAACTTAGAAGAATTAGCCAGTTAATTGTGGAGAACCATTTTGGTAATTCACAATATTGAAATTAAATATACATCTATAATATACAAGGGGATTCTGGGTTTCACTTGATTGATTTCACCAGTTCCAGCTACATTCTGTTTACCTGAGGTAGATGTTGAATAGCACTGTCAGTGATACATGAGGTGCACAAAGGGTTGAGTGCCAGTTCAGATAATATCAGTGCAGCCAGGCCAATACTGACTACCAGTACTGGGAATACACTGATGTAGAACATGGAAAGGAATTTTATTCCCAACAACAGAAAGCACTTGCGGATTGGACTAGCCAATAAAGTGGGCCATGATTAATAAGTGACTGAATATTTTATGCTTATAGCGTAGCTTCAGTAGCACAGATGCTTTCACGCTATTGGGGAAAGTATAGGTTTTATTCATGATGACATTGTTATGGACATTAATAATGTATGAGCATCCACGTGCTTGTACTCAAGCTAAGTGATAGTAGGTGTAAGGATATACATAGGTATATTCATTACCCATCAATTAGGTAACAGCATGACCCAGATACTGATCTGCAACTAATTTAGCCGATTAATATGCTTTTGGAAAGTCATTTTGCTGGAACATTTCCTTGGTAACGTTATGACAGGGATTTGTGATATGACACCTGGGATGCATTACGCGAATATTACACAACAGAGTGAGGGGAATCAATCTAAAATTAATCTTAACGATTCATAACCCTCCACATGGCAAATATTGCGTAAAATACTGCACATTATTTTGGGGGTGGTTTTATGACTGATCACATTAGTCTCTAGCATTCTGTACTAAGGGGCCATGAAGTACAATGGCCATTATTATATATGGTCATACTCCTGAACCCATCGCCATCAAAATAAATTCCCGCAGTACCCAGTGCAGCCTCCCTCTGCCAGTACTACGAACATAAAAATGGTGACACTGACATGGGAGGGGCAGATTTTTATAACATGTCTTACACAAAAAACACTCATTCTTTCAGGCCTGCCTTCTTATCATGCACACAGAAGGGGCGTTATGGTGTTGAGGTGTGACGACCTTGAAGACCTCGATTTTTAATTGTAAAGACCATTAGCTGGAAAGAAACTAAAGTGAGACTAATAGGCCCAAAAAGAAAGGCTTCACACTCACCGAGTTGGACACTAAGCCTGACACTTTGGGGCTTTTAAAGGTCTGTATTTTGCTTAAGAAATTGTTGTGAAAACAGGAAGACGTTATGAGGTCATTAAGACAAACTGCTCCTGGTTTCTGCCTTCAGTGAGCAGCATGCCATGTGCTCACAACCATTTGAGCTGCTCACAAAGGAAAATGCTCTTGGCCCTGGACTTGCGATATTCGCTTGGGTGGTCCACATTTCAAATGGTTATTTTCTCCCACCATTTGAAACACCTCAGTGAGTAGATTTCCACTTCTCGAATTCCTTAAAACCCTGTTACAAACAAGAGGTAGCTAATTTGGGCAGCATCAATATCTATTCCCATCGCCCATTATGAATGGGTGGGATAGGATAATGGGCTCTTTGCCTTTGCCATGGATACAAAAAAAAAAAGAATATGCATAGGGTATAAGGTAGAATTTGTCCAACTTTAGTATTATGCAATCAGTATAGCAATGGACATTCTGCTGCATTCCTCCATGCATCTCTGAGTTTGTACTTAGAACCGTTAGACTACACGTCTTTGATGGTGACTTTCCAATTTACATCGACTACGCCAAGCAGTCTTTTGAAAATGTGGCACCAGAATGTCTGGAAATTGAAAACTGTTCTGTGTTGACATAACCTATACAGATTACCTTAACCTCTACTCAGAGGATAGGAAAAGAATCTAGGATGTCAAATATTGGCATCTCTATGTTCCCCCTAATGGGATCAGGATGATTATCATGCCTTTAATTGGAAACCAGTCCACTAGCCAGCTACTTGACTTTCTATGATTTCTACTATGCTGCAATGCCCTAACCCCGAAGAGAAAACTTTGTATATGACAATTCTGACAGCATCATTTGAAGAGACTGGCAATTGCAGGCGTTTTAACCCATTTGAAAGCTAAAGAGGCCCCTTTAGGTACACTCCTTTTCCCCAACTCTTTTTAATGTTCTGCACTGCTTTTAAAGGCCAACGTTGTTATTCCTAGTTCCCATCGCTCAAAATGCATTCTCCTTTAAAGCTTTTACGGGGACAATTTATTTTTCAAAATCTTTTTGAATTGTTCCATTTAAATCTCAATGAAAGGGGACAATCCACCAATGTCTGATCTTGCGTGTCTGTGCTCCTGGGTTCATGGAGACAATGTCTGTGCCACTGGAGCGCATTGCTGGTGTATACTTTAAGGTACTCCGGCAGCAGGGCCATTGTCTCCTGTGATGAATAACTGCTGTTAAGGGGATTCCCATCTCGCCACAATAAGCTACTTTGGTATAGGCCTACACAGGAGGAAATCAGAGGGAATTGACCTGGGCTTCTTGTCGACATAGGGACGGTACAGGGGGAGGATTTTAACCAAGCAGAAATCCTGAAATGTTTACTGGGTTTCATACATGCTCTGAAAGTCTAGATGGGAGGCTGGATTGTTCATAGTTAAAGTTCTTGGAACGTCTTGTGGAAAATAGCCTTTTATTTCATATTCTGTGCTGTGATATGTCTATATTTCCGTTATGGAGATTGGGCATTGGAAACGAAATCGGTACATAGGAACCGGTTGTAGTCTCTCTTGACAAGTTAAGTTGACTTAAAGTACTTCGCAAATGGATAAACGTCTTATCTTCCCTTATGGGCTGTTTTGCGCGGCGGTCGGGGTCACTAAGAACCTGCATTTATTCATCTTCATGCTCCTCTGAACTTACAAGATTCACATTCTATTTCTTATGTTTACGTATGGTCTTCATTCCAACCCGTCTCCCTTTTAGATTGATATATACCAAAAGACCACAATTCTATAACTGCATAATTGCACTGTTCCATTATCTATCTTGATTATCAAATACCACAAGGCAGGGACGACATAGAGGATACCAACTCAGAATTCAGCTTTTTGTGCCCTACCGTAAGAAGCAATAGGAAGAACAATAATTGCCAGTAGAGAACGGCCGTTTAAGAAGGTGGCGTCGATTGTGAACATTTTGCAGCCTTTGTTTTTAATGTAGCGTGTATAAATGCATATGTCTAAGGATGGGTTTCTTCTGCTGCCCACACAGTTGTTTTACTGACAGCCATGTCTTCTTTGGTGATACCTTTTTAAATGACCACACAATAGGAACTGTTTGACTTGAAAGAACTGGCGCCACTGAGCTCTATCTTAGTACAGACTTGGAAGGGAATGAGGAGGGGGGGTGCTAAGAAAACTATGGTTTGGGAGTTGTTATAGGTAAACTATATGACTATGTATATTTGGTGGGGGAAGGGGTGGGGGTTTCGGCTGATTTGGGTGGAGATGAGGGCATTGCAGTTAGGTGGTTGGAGAGTTGTTATAGGTACACTATATGACTATGTATATTTGGTGGGGGAAGGGGTGGGGGTTTCGGCTGATTTGGGTGGAGATGAGGGCATTGCAGTTAGGTGGCTAAGCATAAGGCACAGTAGCATATGTCAGAGTATATAAGTTCTTCAAGACTGTTATAAAAGACTTCCCATTCCTCTTCAGCTCCCACTTCGACAAAAGGTGTCGTGCACTCTGCTTATTTCCTGTCACGTGATGCCAGCACCGCACATGCGCACACCAGCCTGTCACAGACTTAAGTGTGATCTATTTCCGGTAGACTTGGGGTACACCTAGCGGGGGAAAACAGAGAATGAGATGCTGGGAGACGTCTATTTATTCCCTGAAGAAACGGTCATCGGAGTTCGTTGAGTGTTTGGAAATTGCTGTTGTTTGTAAACAGTAGAAGGAATGGTTGTGTCTGGTATCAGACTTCCATAGGCCACCCCAGCACGGCCATTTATAATAAATACTGACATGCTGGGTGCTGCAGCCTCCTGTATACCCCCTGAGTACAGGAGGGGCAGGTCGAAGGAGGTATCAGAAGGTAAAGGGTGGATGGGATGGGGGAGTCAGTGGGGGGCTTAAGGGTGGGAGAAGGGGAAGGTAGAATCCTCTTTGGTCGGAGACAATGAGGATTGTCCTAGAAGACGCAGAGGCAGAGGGTGCCTGTATTGACTACAGACCTTGTTGGTGTGTGCACCAGTCTTCATATTTCACAGCCTCCTGTATCACAAAACGTGTACAGCTGATGTATAACTGCATATTCTTTACTCCATATTCTCTCCATACATTAAAAACACTGTATACTCAGAGGAGGCCCATATAAATCAGATGAAAAATGTTAGGGATGTATAAAAAGGGCGAACAATCAGGGAAACATATCAAATTCATCTCAATTTACTGTTCATGAAAACATCCCATGTGGGATGTCGACAAACCCGTATCGATACGTATAGCACTATTAAAGTTCCGGTATAAGACGCAGTTTAATTGAAATACTGTTCCTATATTGAAGCCAGTCTTTTCTAAAAACATTAAACTAACACCTCTATTCAAGCACATTACTCAGATAGTCTTGTTTTTATTATGAGATTATGAGCAGACGCTATTCTTATAGACTACAAAGGACACTACTGTGTGGCTGTGCACTCATTGGATGGCTATTTTAACTACTTACCAAGCACTGACGATATCTGTTAGCACTCATGGGGAAGCTGCCTGGTCCAGTTTTCATCAAAAGACCCAACCCCTTCCGAGTTCCCCTCCTCCTTCTCGTCTCCCAGCAATATCAGACAATTATTTCAAGGCTGAATCGTCGGCCTTGAGTCACGATGGCCTCAAACGCTGCCCTATTTATCTGTGGTGGCTCTCAGAACCTTGGCATGGATGGTGGGTTTTGATGGTTGGCAGATAGGATGTGGCAAGTCTTTAAAGTATGTAGGGATGTAGGGCTGGTGGATAGAGGCTGATTGAGAGTGGTGAGTGCCTTAGGCTACTGGGCAGATGAGACTTTATGAATCAATCAAACACCACAGCATCAAAGGGACTAGGTAATGATGCTTTATTTGGTTTGAGAGACATGGCCTTGTTCATACATGTCTTGCTGAGGCGTCGGTCGTTTAGCATGTCCTTAGATGCAGAACTGCATCTAGACTGAACATCTCCAAATTCTGGTCTCTCTCGTTTCCTGTCATACATGGGTTATTCTTTCTGTATTACATTTGAATCTTCTCCAAGTCTCCCATCTAGCCTTTACTTGCAACCCTAGAACCCGAACTCTTTGTTGCTTTTTCCTCAAGTTCTCGCCTTTCATATTTCCAATTAAATCATACTCATCTTCACAAAGGACCGAACATGATCCTCCCTCATGTCTGCCCAGGCATTTTATTACTCTATCGATGTTACATGATCATCTTACAGACCACTATCCTTTCCCACCTGTCTCACACCCCTTTCACCAAAGCTATGGGCAGAACATCACTGGTCATTTCTTTATTGATCTCTTTAATGTCAGCAGTCCTCTGTAACGTACTGGATTCCTTCCTGTCCTTTGTCCAGCCATTTAAAGCTGTGCTTCTCTATGGCAAACATTTACAAATGCATTGTATGGCCTTGAAAGCAGCTGGTATATGTCCTTGTCTATATGTAGAAATTGAAGAATAATAATCAGAATTGGAGGGACTTCTATGCTGTTGGTTCAGACAAATGCACTTTTTAAATCAATATCTGTCATTTATTTGCTGATAGCTTGTAATCTCCCCTTCCTTATCACCTCTCTACACGTCATCTGACACCTGATAACTATCTCAGGAGGATTTCCCTCATAATTCGTACTCATAAAGCATACTGGAATTAAAACAAGTCAAAAACTGAGGCAGATTCTGATCTTTTTACAGGAGAGACTGATTTTGTAGCTCCTTTCTTTACCATTAGGCAGATTTTAATTAATGGGTGTGGACCACTAAATTTGACATGGTGACATGGCAATTTCTTAAAATCGACATGTGACATGAGAGGTTCTTAGAGGTGACATGGGACATGGGGATTTAAGTGACATGTGACATAACCATTTCTTAAAATCGACATGTGACATGAGAGGTTCTTAGAGGTGACATGGGACATGGGGATTTAAGTGACATGTGACATAACCATTTCTTAAAATTGACATGTGACATGGGGGACCCCCCATCCACACACCCCTAATTAGTCTTCGATCACTGCTCCTGTTGGTATTTGCTGCGTGGTGTGGTATTGACATAGTTTGACACAGATGCACGTTCACACCTCGCCATCCTGTACCTCCCTACATCCCTCTAACACGATCCTTATTTAAAACTACTCGGCCCGATCTGCCCTCTCTCCCTCCCCCAAAAAAGGAATAAAAAAATAAACAACCCCAGCACATCATGCAGTATCTAGAGCCTTTATCAAGTCTCTGACACTTGTGACGTGCTTAGTAAAATGGGTCTTGACTGTCACTAGCATAGTTAACCCTTCAAGAACCGCCTAGTGCTTCAATGGCCTTTTGTTGTCAGGATGCATGGATGCAACACTGGCGAGAAACCCAGCAAGGATCCATTCATACTTAATAAATGCTGACCCTATGATGTCGATTGAGGCATGAATGCAGTCTTAGTGAGTAGAATCGCCAAGGCTGAATTCAATGGGTATGTTGCATTGAACATTATGGAGTCCTTTAATATCTAATGTATCCTATTGTTTCAGCCAGGCACGAGGCATTTACTTCCTATTTTCCCTTAATTTGATTTCTATCTGTTCCATTTCGATTAAATCTGGGCAATTACATTGCAAAATTCATATTTGAAGAGCGAGTGCTACTGAATTTCGGCAACACATTCAGCGTTTACTAGGATTAGGCGGGGAAGTTTTAGTATTTCCAATTGCCTTTTGGTTTCAGCACCAATGATTACACCATACATGGTGTTAAACCACGTAAGCCCCCGATTTGGTTATAACATCATTGAAATCATCATGTCTTTCTTCGAGGCCCAGTCCCTCTGATCTCCTTCAATTAGTTTCCTCCGTCAGACGGCAGAAAGCTAACAAGGTTTCCCAGTCCAATGAACATGATATCAAGTGGCTTCACAAGTGACAGAAGAGCAAATCAGGGTGAAAAAGCACAGCACAATGAAAAAGAAATGTTAGCGGGGGCGTTTGGTTGCTTCTCAATTAGCCTTTAAATTGCTCACGGGGCATGTAACGATTGAGCAGCTCCCGCAAACAGCTCAGAACAGTGTCTGTAGAGTTTGTTTAGCTCTTTCCGGAAACCAGCACTTCCAGTCTGGTGCCTGTAGACGTTGCAGCTAGCGGACGGCAATATCCGCCGCGCGGGGTCAACCAAAGATGACGACCGCCTTGAATTGCCTTCTCTATGTCGATACGCCTCCATACCCACTATCTCATTCTCCCTTATCTCTCCATCTTCTTCCCCTTCTCCTCCAAGGTGCAGGGTAGCACCAGGCTAGTGGCTATTGTTGTCATGTCCCAATCACGCCCGACCTGCCGACTGTAAATGCTCACACGGAGTCACGTCATCAGCCATCGATTCAGCGTCGGTATACACGTCAGGTGAGGTCATTGTCAGCTCTGCTTCAGCCAATCAGCAAGCAGAATAGAAAAGCCTTCGGGTATTGAGCCCCTTTCCATAGCCTCCCCACGAGTCCCTCACTCCTCTTCAATATCGACTGGGCAGGGTGTTTAACTTTGCTTCCTGGTCTTTCCCCCTCCCCTTTCCACACCTTTCTACCCATTCTTACGGCCCCCTGTTCTTTATAAAAAGAACCTCCCCATCCTCTTCAACACTCCCCCACCAGAGGTCGCAGCCATGACCCTCAGGTAGGGTTGGGGGCACTTCACTACCGGGAGGCGGCCGTTAGGTGTCAGAGGACGCCGGGATACTCCTTATGAACATCTCAATCAACTTCCGGCCCCCAGGGACGCTGCGCGAGACACCCGCCCACCGCTCTTCCACAATCAGCAGCGTCTGGACTCGAGGGCCACCAGCGAAATGCACCACGTGAACTAGATGACTCGTTAGCGCGCCGACAGTGGGTGTCCGGGTTATCACTTCCGGTCTTCGGCGGACAGACTCAGGGTGTTATTCGTGGAGCGGCTGTTGACCCCGCCAAGCCCGTCATTGATAGTTGTGGGGCAGTTAGTTAGGCGGGTAGTGTAAGGAAGACCACGTCTAAGCGATAATAAGATGAGTGAGCGATAATGGATGAGATTTGGCCACAAAGAATAAAAACACACCTTGTTTATGTCGATCCATCTACGTCGCCGTGACCACCCATAAGCCAGTGACCGACCGCCTTCCATCTTATCCAATTAAGGGTCACTATTGCAGTGGTGCATCATGCTCATTGGTCGCCATAATGCACCAATGAAGTGTTGGTGAGTCCGTTCGCCAGCACTTCATGCGTGCATCGTGCGAACCCTCCATGAGTGTACCAACCCCCATAGGAGTGACATAATGCATTAATGCACTGTTGGCCCCTAAAAGGGTTAAAGATATCACTCCCTTGATAAGATCGACACCGGTTAGGGGCAAATCATCCATATGGTACCCCTTCGACCAGTCAAGATTCATGGCCACCAGCTTCTCCACTGCTATTGGGGACATGCCTTGAGTAAACTCAGCCATCAACAAATCATTGCTCAGGGGGCCCCTCTCCACTCCAAATTCTGATGAAACTTTTATCCATTGATCAGGGTTTTTTTGCGGGCAGAGTCGGAATCAGAAAACATTGATCTCTGTGATACATGGATCTAACTTTTCAGCCTTCTATGAAGATGCCTCAAAATGGCGGCAAATGTGTGGGATCCAAATCATGGGACTACAAGAAATCGCACTACCCAAGTGAAACTTGAAATGTGCCATAAATCAACTGGGACACATAGGTATACACAAGAGTAAAGCCTACCGATACAATACGTTTTAGAGATAGAAGACAGGGGTTAACGGCAGATTGTACGAGGTATACAAGTAGGTTTTCAGTGACGTAGCGTGTTGGTCATGAAGTAACAGAGCCAGTCCGCCATGTTGCTGAGCGGTCACGTGGCCAGGCGGCAGTACCCGTATGCAAACGCAGTTAAACCGGAAGACGCCACGATACAAATGTT
This sequence comes from Acholoe squamosa, assembly GCA_949317995.1. Lineage (NCBI taxonomy): Eukaryota > Metazoa > Annelida > Polychaeta > Phyllodocida > Polynoidae > Acholoe > Acholoe squamosa. The sequence continues at coordinate 17,651,949 of OX439042.1, forward strand.
ATCAGCTCATGCAAGACTCTGTAGGACAGGGGGCTAGTATGAAAAGGTGAATAGTATGTGCTACATTTGTATAATGGACGCAACAACAAGAATCTAGTGTTCGGGCCAACTCGGAACATGTATAATATAACTAGGTACAATGACAGTAATGATGTCTGTAGGCAAACCCTTCACCCCTTTATTCTCCCTGAACATCGTCTGGCTTTACACCAGCAGGACGTAGATTAAAACTAGAGTAACTCTTGGATGGGGATTCTGTGAATACCAACATAATAATATATTTTATACCACGATTCTGGCACTTCCGGTGGTTTTATATGTGATATATTATACATGGTATATTCTGCATATACCACTCATGTGTGTTTTTGAAATTTTTGGTATATACTTTTTCGGGGTCAAGTTGGAAATTATGGCAGCTATACAAAGTTAATATAGCCATCTTCCATTGTGAAAAATCGTCCCAACTCGTAGGAGAATTGAACCCCGGCCGCAGTGGAGGTAGGCGAAGGCCTTAGCCATAGCGCCACACTGTACGGTGATGAAACCCAATGCGGAAATAGATAAATTCTAACCTGAGGTCCTAGTCCTATGTTTCCAGTCAGTTTTCGTCTTGATTCCAAGCTTGTCATGTTATAATATTAAAATCCCAAGAAGTATTCGATCCATAGACGAGGAATGCATGCTAATTTTCTCCATTTTCTTCGATATAAGTAAGAATCCATTGGTTTTTCCATCGTAAGCGAGTCGCGGCCCGGTTCGCTCTGTGCGAAGCCATTGTTTTTGTTCCTTGCCGGGAGAGGTACCGCCGTGTTCACACTCACTTTTCGTATCGAATCCAACCAGGACAAGTCTTAAAATTAAAACATACATATCCTTAGATAGTCTAGATGATCCCTCCATACGTATTATGTCCAATATATTCAAAATAAAGGAGGATCCATTGATTTTCCCATCGTAAGCGAGTCGCGGTCCGGCCATTCCCACCTGCCTCCTTGTTCGGCGAAAGTGTGTCAGTGGCCCTGATGTGGATACAGGTCATCCGCTCGCCGTACGAGGAAGACGGCGAAATTTTCGGACCGTTTTGGAAAATCAATGGATTCTTATTTATTTTGAAAATGTCGGACATAATACGTATGGAGGGATCATCTAGACTATCTAAGGATGTATTCTTTTTAATATCTCGACATGTCATGGTTGGATTCCATGCGAAAAGAGAGTGTGAACACGGCATAACCCTCCCGGCAAGGAACAAAAACAATGGCTTCATGCAGAGCGGACCCGGGCCGTATCGCTTGCTTTTACAAAATGTCTTCTCGTGGCTATATTCTGTGGATATCAGGTAAGAAATTAATACAAAATGGAGGAAATCATGGTATAAACCTATTAGGTCATGGATATTGCAGCCCACGGGGAGTATATGCTGGATATACTCCCCTGGGGCTCCAATATCCATGATCTATTAGCTTAATATATAGTCCCCAATGAAAAGGGATGAACCAATGCATGTGTGAAGTATAGTAGTTGTCAATCTTGCCTTGACAATACTTGCCTGAAAGATACTAAATCAAACAGCTGTATATAGATTGTCGCCTAAGGAGGCTAGACTTCAAAGGCAGTAAAAATCAGGCTTTCTGTACTGGTATTGTATGTAGCAGACAGTGGTGTCTTCTAGTCTGCCAGAGGCAGGCTCAGTCAATATTTGCCAAACTTGTGTGTTTCCCTCCCTAGTGACAGCGGAACACGAATCTCACTCAAAATGGGATTTTGTACACTAGCTGATGGCATCTTTCAATCAATCATTTCGCACTAACCAGGACCAGCCGCTATCAGTTACATATGGAGGGCGACAAAAAGGGAGAGGGTGTAGAATCGAGTATAGTATATCAGTCGTGTGACCTCAAATATTTTCTTTAAATTTTATCTGTGAGCTGTCTATATGATATCCACACCTGATATTCAAGAGTCATTTCCATTTTAAACATGATGGCTCAGGTGAAGTTTATAATGAACTGATATTACACACAGAGAACTTCATCTTCTGGTATATATAGTCCATGTGTGGGCGTAAGTATATAAATATCCCCATATTAGAAATCACCAAGTTCTGAGAGATAAAGTGACCTGTCATCTCTTAGAATATATTTTTACGTTTGTCATTTGTAGACGCTCAGGTGTTTCATGTGCATTGTCATAGAGAATCAATATTGGGAAACAACTAAACTGTCTACAAAAGACGAGGCCACAGGGGCACCTACGGAGCCCCTAATGGGACATACTAAAAAAAGATTTTTTCATGCAAAATATATTCCTGTGGGTACAGGAACATTCCTGCGTAAAACAGGAACATTCCTGTGTAAACAGGAACATACTAAAAAGATTTTTTTTTCATGCAAAATATATTCCTGCATGTACAGGAGAATTCCTGTGGGTACAGGAAGATTCCTGTGGGTACAGGAAGATTCCTGCAGGTACTGGAAGATTCCTGTAGGTACTGGAAGATTCCTGTGGCTACAGGAAGATTCTTGTGGATACAAGAATGTTCCTGCGGACACAGTAGCATTCTTAAATTTTGAGAGTTTAAAACATGTAAAAAATATTTCTTTCTCAACAACAACTATTCTTGTGGGTAGAGAAATATTTTTGCGGGTACAGAAAATATTCCTGCAGGTATGGAAATGATTCTTGTGGGCACAGAAACATTCATGTTGGGGCTTGAGGAGTTTATTATGATTCAGTTTCCACATGAACAGTTCAGTATCCGCAAGAATTGTTCAGTATCCGAAAGAATTGTTCAGTTTCTGCAAGAATTGCTCAGTTTCCACAAGAATTGTTCAGTATCCGCAAGAATTGTTCAGTTTCCGCAAGAATTGCTCAGTTTCCACAAGAATTGTTCAGTATCCCCAAGAATACTTTTTTTGTGGAAATTTTATTTTTGGTATGTCCTATTAGGGGCTCCGTAGGCATAAGACAATCTGCTGTTGTCTGGAATGGGTTGCGGTGGGTTTAAATAAATCTACTGTATCTCTAACCAATCAATATGCACTTAGTGAGTACATACTACTCCAATATCAAACCTATCATTAGCTTACATCCTAGACAGATGTGTATTTCCTTATATTGTAGTGAAGCACCAGCCATTATAAAGTTCTTCTTGGCAAAGTGATATCCATCTATTGATAGTGAGAAAACATTGGTCAAGGAGGCCATGGCAAATAACAGTTATTGGCATCTCAAGCCCAACCCTGTCTTTTGGGAAATTGCCAGTCATCTCTTGTGGCATTTCCATGACTACAGAAGATATCAATGTACCTTTCTCTCCATGCATGTTATTTCACAATACCCATGGTATCTGATGATGTTTTAACCTACAGGAAAAGCAATCTTAGAGAAAAGGAAAAGAATCAGAATATGTTGGCACAGCATACTAGTAGTTGCCATGAGAAATACAGAAGTATAGTTTTTGGGGTACAAAAATAGATCAACATAGGGTATCAAAAAGATCATGTGGGAGTGATGAAAGGTGATGAAGATAGGGAAGATATATGTCAGACTATGAGAGATTACTTCCAACATGCATCCCCAATTAGCGATCTGTGTAGAGCACTAGACCACTAGAGTGGGATTATACATGCATAAACAAATCTTACCTAACATTACCAGAGTGATATCAACCTATTTCCAGCCACTCACAGCCCCAATATTGATCCCTGACCATTTATGACGGACAGGACGTCAATAGCATACATTATGCCCTACCCCTAGGTTAAGTCCCATGTCCTGGAGGAATTTCACTAACAGTTAAGCCTGTTTCCTCGAAAGGAATCCATCTTGGCTAATCAATAAGCATTAGCCTGTCAAAATAGGCACCCTCTGGTAGTATCTACACAGAAGTCCTACAACAAGACTGAAACTTGTAGCTCTCCATCTGATAACCCTTTATGTGCCGCATGAAATGTCACATAATCCAACTTCCTTTACTTTCCTGGTGCACCAAGGCTGTGCTGATGAGTCTATTCGCCAGCACTGCATTGGGATCATGTCCACCATGTGGAAGCATATCGATCTTGTAAGGTGGGCTCGCCAGCGCTTCATTGGTGCATCATGACGGCTAAAGCGCTTGATGCATTAATGCAAATTGCAGCCCTTACAGAGTTGTTTCTGATGTCAGCCTGTGTTAATTGTTGGCAACATTGATGGGAGAGCTCGTTAACATCTTTGTCATTCAGATCTTTAAGCCTATTTGGGCGCCGTCCTCTCGTATTAAGGCCTGGATTAGGAGACGGCTCCAGGCACCCATGGGTGATGAAATCCTGTATTGATGACAATTAAACACATTGCTGACAGTATGCCTCCTTATAGTACGGCTTTTATGTGCATTTTTGATGGTTTTAGGTGATGCAACTGACACAAGCTATATGGATACTGTGCCTAATAGAATTACTACTTAACATTTGATCCTTTTCTTCTGCCAAACCCCTTAATTCTGGGTAGGAGCTAGCGAAGATCACACCTATAAGACACACAGTGGTTGCAGTGGTATTTGTGTATCAATCTACACTACTTCACTGCAATAAAATTATGATGGTTCTCTGTTCACCTTTATAAGGATCCTTGGTATATTCAATAGTTATTTTTCAAGTGTACCTAAACATGTCCGAGGGCATGTAATATACATGAGATTGGTAAGAAAGAAAGTAGAGATGCTGCCCAGACAGAAAAATAATGATTCCGGAGCCGGATGCTGCCGTAATACTGGAAGCCAATTTAATCAAGCATTTCATCAACCAACTTTGCACACTTCATTTAAATTCTAATTAACATACGGAAAGAGAAACATCCTTCTTAGGATGCTCTAGGGAAAATGGTCCTAATGCGTGAGGGGTATTAAGAAAGTATAGGTCCAGCTTTAATCAATAAGGACAAATAAAAAAGGTTTGTTTCCAGTAACCCGACTGACCCTAGCAAAACAGGAGCAAAAGAAACTCCTTTTTTTATTTTGAAGAATTTTGTCTCTTTTTCAACATTTTAAAGAAGTTTTTCATTAATTTTTGATGATTTTTCCTGTATCCTTTCTGTGTTCTTCCCCTATCTCAGATTTGTCATTTTCCCATCATTATTTTGCAATGAAATCAAAGAATTCTATACATCCATTGATATGTACCCTAACATTTCCTTTATAAATGTAAAGAAAGAAAAATTTAAAAAAAAATCCGACCTACCGATCCTACCCATTCAGGTGATGTTACTGGAAACACACCTTTATTTTTTCTTGGCCTAAGCCATTCCTTGTGCTGTGGTAGAAGCAGCTTTGAAATGTATGATACGAAGGAAGGTTCATGAATGTACTTACATAACAAATATAATCATACATGTATTTTATCATCTTCAACTTTTAACTCTTTTTTTCAACTCTAGAATTCCAAATTCACGATGCCTGCGGAATGATTTTTCAAAAGTAGCTTCACATTTTTCAGTCAATTCTTGATATCATACAATAAAATCTGCGTTATACGGTACCCAAGCCTTCCATCGTCCGCCTCCGCCGTCGCCGACGAAGAAGGAGACGCTACGGACATGACTTCCGGTTTCGACAGGCTCCTGTCGCCCTCTGGCGACTATTGATGGCGATGGGCGACGAGCGCGGGGCAAATAGGTCTTTGATGTCGGGGGGTCGTGGTGCGCCGTGAGACTCACGGTAAGGGAAACCGGAGACGGAAGGCATCGATCTGTGGCGCATGCGGACGCGTGTCGGGACGTCTGCCGCCCACAGCTTGATGGAGATGACTGTCACACCCATGTGTCCTGTCGCCAGCCTGCTGTCTTATCGTTTAAAGGCTCTGTATCTGTCTGCAACTACTCAATCAATGGGTGGACTAGTTGCCTTGCGTTCAAAAACTATGTCCAGTGCTGGGATTTATGGGTAGAATATTTTTTGCACTATACCGGTGGGTCATATAAGTAAGTCATCCCAGGTATATAGTATCCAGGAAAAGGACTGTTTGTACTACTTTGGACTTGATATAAGAGGAAATGTATGACAGTGAGAGAGACATTCTTTGATGAGTGCAGATGCCTAGGGGGAGGGGTCTGAGAAAATTTGATAAACAAATGAAAATCAAGCATTTGAATACTCCTACTGGAAAGGCAGCTTTATATATGCTAGATGTCTATACGATGATCTAGTTTAATCTGAAAGGTCAAAATGTCACCCAACACTGAAAGGGCAGCCCATGTTACCTGACTAGCATATTAAGGACTATACAGATCACTGGTACTATAGCATAAAGCGATTTCTTATTGGTGTGACAGAATCTGTTTCTAAGTATAAAGGGAGCCCCATGACCCCGATATCATATATATAACTGGATGAAGTACCCAATGAAGTATCACCAACTATCTCTTCATTTTAGACATCCTCCAGCCATGGGTAGGGCAGGGTATGGGTATGTAGACCTCATTAAGCTGTGCTTTGATTATAGGACATTAAGTGAAAATGAAATGAGCACCAAGGGACTCTTTTAATATACTCCTGGGGAAACTAGTAATGTATGTCGATCTTCAGCTCAAGACTCATTTCTTATCGGGATATCATTGATAAGGAGGCTCCTTATCGAGAAGCTTACTTCTAGGATGCCATTTTTACCATAGACTATTTTGATTGATAACAACATTTATATGTAGTATTACATATCTATCTTGGTGATCACTTTGTTGGGCATCAGGAATATGACCTAAGGCAATGATCATTGGAATCTTGGAAACAAGGCCTTACAATCACACACTAACACGGTTAAAGCAGAAAGAATGGGTTAAAAGATTGTGGTCATTTGTATGCGGTAGCTGCATGGGCCCCTTCCAGGACAGCACTCACTACCTGGAAGGTCCACTTTTTACTCTTTATAAAACACGTAAGGTGCCGCATTGCGACGCGGCGCCCAGCAGGGTGGAATTATAGTGTCCCGTTCCCTGCTAGGTGGTGCAATGTAGCAGGCATAATCTGGCGAAATCAAATGGTTTATTTGGTACAATTTCCACCTATAAAAAAACAGGTGTATGCCATAAGCCCAAGCTCCACTAGGCGGCATTGGGCGGCAGCGTCACAGGTTTTCATGTCGACCCTTCCAGAATGCATCCACCCTGCAGGGTCAGCATGATGCATGTATGCAGCACTGGTGAGCTCTTCCCAATGGCTGATTTCATACACCTGAAGCATGAATGCATTAGCGGCTCTTGCTAGTCTGGAAGGTAGATTCCTGACGTGTGGTGATAGAATGCCTTGTTATTCATGAGAACCCAACTTTCTGATGTGCTTTCCAATTATAGCCGTCAAGGCGAGCAACTCTGCCCATTTGCTAGAAAGTCCATAATGTAGAAATGTAGTCTCCCTGTGTATACATACGTAATGGTGGCTGTCATATTGGGAATTTCCTCTGAGCAGCTCGGCCAATATTGGATTCTCTAAGATGTATTTACTGTCAGTGTATCCATGTCATTGAGGGACTCTGACTCGTACAATGGGAGGCAAACTGATATGTGTGTTGGGAGGCTTTTGTAATTGGGATCATTTGGGGAGTTGTGATGGCGTTGGTAATGTGGTGACCATAGGGAATACAGTAATTATCTTTGGAATGGAAAAGGTAGCTGGGCATGGTACTGATTCATTATTGATCAGGAAATTTGGTATTTTCCAGCAAAAGTTGCACAAGAAATATTATTGAATCAGGTATAAGATTTCACAGCTGAAGCAACAAGGCAATACATATTCTTTCGTTTCTGCTTGTAGTGGGTGTAGTGAATAGTGAACCAAATAAGTGGCTTGCTTTTTACAAGCGAGAGGGGCCAGCTGTCTTTAAGAATGCTTCAGCCTATCTATAAATCGTTGTCGATGGCTATATATGTTCCTACCACGTCAAATCTTTTTATCAAAGGGAGATTAGGTATATGATTCATCTTGATAGTGGTAATTTCATAAGCAAGAAAAACAATATATCAATTCATCATCCTTTGAAATAAGTGGCTTCTCACAAACAAAAACAGATAAAGCAACATAGGACACCTAGTGTTTATCTCCTTCATTACCCACTGGCTTACTCAATAGGAATGCCCGGGCAGAGCTGCTCAATCAAACATCCATTAGATGGGTAGTCTCGATGCCAACAAAATCATTAAGGAATGTCTTGTAGACTTAATGAATGGATGATGATTCTGTTTGAGGAGGGCCATATTATTGATTGAGTACAAATTTGATTTGTTCAGAGTTACAACCATACTAGAATTATACCCCAGACCTCTTTTGTTATGCAATAACCCTGGATGAAGCCCCCATGATGATGCTGACAGTTCTGGCACTGTAAAAGATGGAGGACTGTTTTTCCAGACAGGATTTAGTGCTAGGGTATATGCACAGTAGGTACTTCTACTCAAGAAAGGTATACTGTGTATGAATATGAAGTATTCTTTTTATATAAAAGATGAATATATATGAGGGGAAACTACATGGGAAAATAGTCAATACAGTTAGGATATTGTATAAAGTGAATGCATCAATCCTCCCTATACTAATATTTATGTTTGTAAGTGAATTATTGTGAACTCAGATATTATAGTGAACTCAGACACAGCGATACTAAAGATGTACCTCCAGAAGTGAGTCTCAGTAATGCAGGGATTGCAGGATAGTAAGGATTGTGTACACTTGGCTGGCCAACAGTAACTGTAAGATGAAGGGGAGAGATCGCTGGCAGGGCGGACTGGTCGGCAGATAAAGCTAAAGCAAAACAAAGACCGCCACCAGTGAGCAGGTGAGGGTATGGGAGGTGAGGGGTGGGAGCTGGTAGGTTAGCTTTGATGATGGCTTCATGTCTACATTTCAGAGGTTATCCACCAGATGGTAAACCTTAGACAGTCTGTGAGAATGATCTTTGGTTGAAAGTGATGTTCTATAGCTTAAAAAAAGGTATTCTATAGTACGGTGAGTAGTATGCAATATTTGACGTCACATCATCTGTAAAATGCATAGTCGTCCACTTGGCCTCTGTCGCACATTTGAGCCGTACACATCATCTATAAAATCTGGCAACATAGGCCTAGTGGACTATGCATATAATACCTAAAGTGCAGGTTAAAGTAGCCATAATCATAAAGGACATTCCTATAAATACCTGATAGCTATGGGTCTATAGCTGGATTCTCACTATGCCTGCATCAGAATCCTATCTGCCTAAGTAACATTATGGTATGCATGTAAGAGTCCCCTAACCTGTCACAACGATGGTGCATTTACCTTCGAGACCAGAAAGGGTTTGAAAACAAGGATTGTATAAATGCTTTTGCGCCAAATCGTTTTCACTGCGGTTGGCCCATCCCGGGGGGCCCATGGAGCTGATTCTGAAAGGTCAAAACAACAGCCCCTTTTTCAAAGGCCACAAATTGTCCCGTGAATTAGCTCACGAGACCGGGCATCGACTTGTGATCAATATAGCAACATCTTACTGGTATTGCAAATGATTTTGAAAAGCCCAAGTTTTGCCAGGAATCTCCTCACCTTATTTCCTTTTCTCTTTTAAAGTCAAAACTTGACGTGTTAGGGTTCTGTCCTATTTTGCTGAGAAGGGCCAATCAATTAAAATAAAACCGATTTCTTCTGGCTAAATAAGCTCTCCATCTAGCACAGAAGAGCTAAGATTGATGGAAACGTACAGCTCAGTCCTGATTAGAGAGTATTGACCTGAGTCAATACGAGTCACTGAATCATAATTAAATATCAAGTACTGAACCCTTTATCTTAAGTACCCATTATGACACAGTACTAGACTACTATTCTATATACATCTAGTGGATCCGATCATCTTCTGTATGATTATGCTAACTTAGTCATAGGAACTTTGTATATAAGCCCATTTTCCATACACAGTGAAGTGAAGAAAAATAAGCCCATTTTCCATACACAATGAAGTGAAGAAAAATAAGAGCACCACTTAGAGGTAGGCTGTCCTATAATCCCGACCACCAGAGTTGTAAATCCAGACTCTGGCCGCCCTGAGTAGATAGGAATGATGACAGATTATTGTTTACTCTACCCATGCAGGACCTCAGCTGAATAACTTTGGGGTGCTGTGACATGAAGAGGGACTCAATGGTGAGGCATACAAACAAAATAACAGGGGACAAGTCGATGGTGGTCTCAGCCACGACTTGTGTCCTCAACAAAAATAAGCCCTGACTCAACTCCTAAATGAAAAGCCCAACTCTCTCTGGTGTATTGAGGAGGTGTATTTAGGAATTGCACTCAACAGCCCTTATCTCCAATGGGTGAGCAGTTGGGTCTTTGTGTGAGTGACTATGATTTAGTGTGAGCAATTCAGCTGAAGGCGGGATGGAGTCGGACCTTGTGTATACTGACCTAGCGGATTGTCCAATGGACGCCGCCATTGCTGAAGCTAGTTCCCAGCTCTTATCACTGATAACAGCTATCTGATGGGTACTACTGCCCCCCCCCCGAGAGGACCGCAGTGAATAGCTGGTGTTATTTCATTCGCTGATAATACAAACAAAATGTCATGGTATATTTGGGTTATGCGCTTACACTTTTCCCCTAGGGAGGCAATACAGGAGGATCGCCGGGATGGCGAATCTGTACGTTTGTTCCTAGATAAATAAAACTCTTTGAAACTTGAACTTGACTTGACTTGAAACCAGCTAAGTCGGTATACTCTGTACATTGGAGCAGACACTGGGTGAATGGACGGGGCGGGATGTAGGGCAGCCTAGATTTGCTCCTGTTGTGAGCAGCTCGTGGTGGGTGGAGCAGCTCGTGGTGAGGGGTAGCTGTTCTGACTGCCACAATTTAGACTCATTGCTTGTATGAACCTAAGTTGCACTGCCATCCTGGCCAGTGCAGGTCACATTGTAGCTGTTTGTGAGGCTGGCGACAACAGCCAAATGGGGTCCCTTTTGATAGTCTGCATTTTGTAGTATAACAGGAATAGAGAGGCTTTTATCATGACAAATGCCGACAGAACAGTCTGTATAATTTGCACAATCTATACAGCAATACCATCCTCATTCTAGCTGCAATAGACACTACACCATCATACATATTCCATTGAACACACCACGCTTTGCCTTCAGAAATGCACCCATTTAGTTTCAATTTTAATTTGTCCAAAGAGATTCATAAAAAAAAGAAATCTCTTTGTAGGCAGCCGTGAGTGAAGCACCCCTGTTGAGACTGGTTTTAGAGGCATTAATAGACTTTTCTCTCCTTTTTAAGCACACTGTAACATAGCACACCTAACATGTGTTAAAACATTGTTCATTATTGTTATCAGATCGTTTCCTCTGTAAACGAGTGTAAATTAATGTATCTAATTGAATAAATGGGAAACAACCATAGTGGTATAATCACGAAGGATCTCTAAAACAAAAGAAACGTGTTGAGTATGGTTTATTGCCACGATGATATGATAAATACGGCTCTTGCTATGCAGTACCATAAAAACTATATAGAGGCACGTGCGATATGAATATCCTGCCCGCCATGTGGAATAGAGTGGAATGGGGCATAAAATTACCTATAATGTGAGGTATAAGAAGGACGTAATGGTTAAGGCTGAGAATAATGGATCTGTATATAAAGCCAGGGAGGAGTACAGGTACCTCTGGGGTTGCTTATTTAAGCAAAATTAAGAAGATGGTTAGATCATAATTTAGATCTCTTTTGGGGATTTCAGGCCTGTATGGAACTTTTCAAAAGGCTGAGGGTTTGGTTAGACGAAAGATCTATCTTTGAATATAGATAAGCTGACGGCTATTGCCTTCATGCGTCATGGTAAAAACCATTACATCTTTATTGGCTCAGCTATCAGTTTGAGATCTATTAAGGACACAAGGGACTCTTAATCCCATGGTTCCCCTAGAGGTCAGTCTACCTTGGCTCTTACACAGGCCCAAGATAAGATGAAGACTATTGGACTGTAACCAATATCGATAGGATTAAGTACATGCTCGATAGAGTGTATCCAAACACAAAGGATTCTGTTCCTCAACATTTGAAAAGCTCCTCCAGAGAACTTACCAAAGGGACCTATCGACTTATCTATTTGGAGACTTAGATTAGACCAGTGATCAAAGCTATAGCTAATGTATCAACAACAGAACACATTCATGGTACATCAATCTCTAACCTTCATTTCCCGTAACTACCGGGAACACGTTCTAAGTATATATTATGTCTTTCTGACATTGCATTATTCTCTCTATTTTCAGCAACAAAAGCACCATCACCAAAGTGATTGAGGGCCTGCTAAACCGCAAAGACTACGACAAACACATGAGGCCGGGTATAGACCAAGGTAGGGAACGTAAGTGTCAACCATTATTCATTATTTCCTCAACTTCTACCTCCGTGGCTGCTTCATCTCACTCGCCAGGCGCATGCGCGCCGGGCGGCCCCTCGTCACGTGGGCTCCTCCTTAGGCTCGTTATGTTCCTTATAGTGGTAGGTGGTAGGTATGTACATATTATACACCCAGGACATCTGGGAACTCAGGATCAGTTCATCCACGGTTTTCTACCACCAGTCTCATCAATTGGTTCTTACTACTTTCTTCCTGTAAAATCTCTCACTTTGTTCATTCTTTTCATCACCTTTCTGACACGTTAGTAGCAGCGGCAGACGCTATGCACGCCTACAACTCTAGCTAACTGACACTTTCAGCTCTACCATTCCGTCCTCTTCATCTATCTATCTCCTTCATCGTATTCAGTTTCTAAAGTTTGACACATTATAGGCACTATAGTTCCACCTTCAGTAGTGTTTAAACCTTTAAGGACCGTCTATTGCCTCAATGCATGATCTACCATTATGCTGCATGGATTCAGCCATGGCGAGTAACTCGCTAGCGCTGACATGGTGCATGATGATGACAAATGAGCATAAAGCATAGAGGCATCATGCCGCCCTTAAAGGGTTAAATGTACATAATATAGATATATACCCTGTCACAATAAGCCATTTTCCCTCCTTTGCAATCAGCCAATCAATTCTTATCCCAACAGGTAGTTCACTTTGCAAAAAGAAAAAAGAAATGGTACAATCCATTGGAGAAGAACATGTAGAAGAGCACCACATACCCACCTACCTGATAAAATGAAAAATTGACCTGCACAGAACACCTCCTGTAGGTAGCCTGTGTGTGATAACAGATAAGGGAGGCTGTGTGATTTGTGTAGAAGCCCTGAGAGGTCTTCCTCCAGGCACGGGGTAGAGGTGTGGTTGTGGAGTTTAATGAATTGCTTCATATCGATGTATTGACTGGGTTAGTCGGTAAAACCGGGGCTGGGTGCAAAATGGATATTTGTAGTTTTAAAACCAAATTATAGAGGCTACACTGCAAAAATGGTGTTTAGATTTTAAACATGTTTAGGTCTTAACACGTTTAAAACCTAAACATATAGGTCAGTTAGGTGTCTCATTGACTACACATTTAGGAAATGAACACTTTTATTTGAACTACATAAACATTTATGCTAAACATGTTTAGATGTTTAGAGTTGAATAATAGGTGTTTAGATTTAAACACCAATATGTTTAGATACTTGGATGTTGAATCCACACCAGGTAGCAGCACTACCTTTGAATGGACTATCTGCACACAGTTATAATCAATTGCTCTGACAAATGACCCCAAATCCCATGTTTATCATGGTTTCATTTCATAAAATGTCATGTGAATAGAAAAGGCAATAGAAAATTGACTAGATTCACATTATGCCACCATCATTAGCATAAAATAATCAATAAGCTCAATGACTGACACCTATTTGATGTTATTCTGGAATAGATAAGGCAATGTCCTTCCTGCCAAGCTGTTGTACTTTCTCAAGTCTCTCATTCTGATGCAGTGTGTAATATATGTACACAAATATAGCTGTGGCTGACATTTTTGAGACTTTGACAAGTAAATACCTGCTGATGTCCCCCCAGTAAAATAATCAGAAAACAAACAAAAAATATCTCTTTTTTTCTAATGCATACATGCCTGCAAACCTTAACTCTCCATCAAATCATTTAAACATCTAAACAAAAAAATTCATAGGTATCTAAACACAAAGTTCTAACCTAAACACCTACATTTCTAAACACTTGAGCTAAGCACATTGTTCCAAGAATATGTTTAGAATTGTGTTTAGGATCTAAACACCATTTTTGCAGTGTATACTGAGAATGCAATAATCTTTCATCCAATTAACAAATTTTCATGACCAAAATCTGAAGTCATTTAGGTGCTTGAATTCGTTGCAAACTATATGTGAACTGCTTAATATGGTTTCACAGAGGGTAACATCTAGCTTGGCTACTTGTACCCATGATGCAGTTCGTTGTGAGTAACTGGGAAGTGCTACAACACATCATGTCATTACTTTTGGATGCCCAGAATGGTTGTTATGAGGAAAGGTGCCACTGTATAGAGGTGATCAATACTCCTCCCCAACCTTTTACTTTTTAGTATTGCCCACACGGGCTATAAAGTCATCAACACTTCAACAGATCAGCCCAGTCTTAGAGACAGGTACAACTCATGTGAGGAGTTACCTACGAAACAGCAGTCAAGGACGACTGCAGTCTTTGGTCGTAGATTGATTTCCTCCAGGTCACTCCAGGGGCTTGGACCACGGGACATTTTGGGGAGGGGAATGTGTACATGGTTCAAATTTAACCTGTTTTCCCAGCTTCGTAGCTGAATATAAACTTTGTATAGTTATGATAGTCTCTCTGAATATTTTATATGAAAGGCAAAGTCAAAAGTAGGTTTAATGTTGAGTGAGTGAGTAATAGATGTTTAACGCCATTTCGACAGCTAAGGTCATATTCATGGCGAGAACTACATTACACAATTTCACAGAGGAATGTGTCAGTGCCTGCGCATATGTGCACCACGCACATCCTGAGGGGATAGGAAAGAGGAGAAATAGACCCTTTTAAGTGGGCTAGGGAAGCCCGGGTTTAATGTTGAACGTGAAGTCGTTCAGAATGAGAAAAAAAACTTAACAAAGCCGCCAATGCAGCAAGAAATGGATCCCTTTCAGAGAATTTGTTGATAAAAATTTTGTCAAGTTCATTTCATGAGGATGCATACACCTTCAAGTCCTATCACTCCCTACCATGTAATGCACTCTACCATATTTTCTTGCCATCATGAGTCTGCAGTTACTAAGAATTGGTCTCTAACTACTCTCATTAATTTTTGAGTAAAGTTAGTTTCAAATATTGAGTACAAAGGGAATCGATACGGAAAAAAAGAAATCGTTTACTAAGTACTCTACGTGTTCAATACATGTGTTCGATTCGAGGACCTAACTTCGCCAATTCACATTCTTAGAAACCCTCAACCAAACAGAAATGGGAGTGACTCTCTTGTTTCATGCAAGTTGACACTCACAGAACTTCCAGGAAAGGAAAAGAAAGTCAGAACACAGAAGCTCAGGCTGTTTACCCGACGTCCGTGCAAATCTTTGCCTAATGATTTGCAAAGTTGCGCGTCCCCCAGGCGTCAATCCCATCCCTTGTTAACAAGGACGAAAAACACCCATGTCTACCACAGGTGAGCGATAATAGGGGCATGAACGATTCATCCTCCCCAAATGCCAGCATTGCGTGCCTCTGTGGGCGGTCAGGAAGGAAAATCCAGGTAACTGTCACGGTGAGGGTAATCAGATGTCGTGTGTTCCACCTTGTGTACCTTAACGAAGCTGAGGGTTAGGGACCCTAATCCTTCAATGGCCATAGAATGCTGTTAGCCACCATACCCATTTGTCGTTATGACATCAGTCTTGGGAAGTAAGTCATCAGTGTTTTATCTATATTGATCTTACTTGGGTTGATACAGTCCTAAAGGGTCGGATACACCGATCCAGTAGATGCACCTAGTCTACATTGGTGCATAATGATCATATGAATCTTGAGGCGTCCTACAGGCCCTAGAGGGCACAACAAGATGCCTAAGGGACGCACGATCTCCCAACACACATCCCCACCATGGAGCATGCCTCACTGGGGAGATAGCAATGGTAACAACGCAGCCAATGGCTTAAACCAATCCCAATCAGCAGCACTCTCCAATCACAGCTTTCCTTGGCAGGAACTTGTCATGGAGAGTGACACTACAATCAGGATTGGCCTACTGCACCTGAGCACGTATGTCAAGTGACTCCCCAGCACCAACACTGCTAAGGTCTAATGCTTATAATGTTTCATGTAGAAAAAAAGAGATGGGAATGTCATAAAGAATTACAGTATAAAGGGATAGGAGTAGCGGCCGGGGCAGGCTAAACATTGAAGAAAATGCAAGTGAACAAAAAAGCCCGCAAAAAAGAAAGGCTCAATCTAATGGAAGGGCTTGTAAAGACGTGTTGCCCTTGGTGACTAGTACATTTTTACCATGTGGATTACGCCAGGAGAGGGAGTTTTTACTCACATAGTTTCTAGGTGAAGATGATAAAAATGGTGAGATACACCGCAATATTACACCACCCCCTGGTGGTAGAAAACGTGGCTTTCTGATACATGGTGGTCTCTGTGGTTCTTCTCTGACTACTCATGTGGTGAGACACAGACAAATCAGCCACTCATGTTGTTTATTTGGACAGTCTTTGGTGGATCCCTTTATATACAAATAGGACAGGAGTTACTATATACCGCTGATAAAGAGGAATCAACCCTTTAGTGGCTGGCTGTATAATGCTCTGATGCTTATGTAGTCCTTCTTTTTATAATCACCATTGGAGGACTGGTGAACAATGGTGAGTAACTTACCGGCACTGACTCGTATCATACCAGCACTTTAGGATAAATTCAAATGGATGAGAGTTGCCTTGCCAGAGTTGTATGAATGCATCATGGCAACAAATGGCATCCATATGCCCTATTGCTTTAAAACATTAAGTGCTTTCTAAAGGGTTAAGTTGAACAGGCCTCCAGGGTCGAGGAGCAGCTTGAATTAGAGTAGACAGTATGGGATGTAGATGAAATGATCCTGTTGTTTGTTATTAGACCTCCACTGTAGGATCAAGGAGTATGACTACCAGCAAACATGGCGATTAGGGAGATTAGGGATGTTGCCTAAGCACCAAATTAAATCAGACACAAAAATAGGTCTGCATCCACTATTTCCTTGGTAGATGTTCACCAAGATCCCGCTTCACTATCTCCCGATTGAACGGCCTTTATGTGCCCACAGTCATTCTAACGGGGTCACCTGTCTGTAAAAGCCTGGTGGTCATATTAGAGAAAATTATCTTCTACACAGTGCACTATATTCATTTTTTGTTAAATGTCACCACATTACAGAATTGGCCATTATGCTAAAGAAATGACTACAATCGCCAATAGCTTATTACAGATCTGGCCTTTAGTTTTCCGAGTGCTGAATAGACTGACATATGGACCATTATGTGAGATCATAGGCCTGGTTTCCCCTTACAGCTATGAGTCAGGATGCCTACCTTTACCACTTCACAGTCTCCAAACTCTGGGATGCACATGCTCCCTGAGGCACCTCCAGTTAAAACAAAATGGTGGTGGATTTAAAAGGCAGGGAGGTGATACATTCAACTTGGATTCTGACCAGCTACTAATTCAAGGTAGTACCAGGCATTTATTCGATAATACCAGGCCCCAGATTATTATGTGTAGATGCCAACAGTATAAAGAGGGAAACTGAAAACGGGACCAGCCACACTTTACAGGCTCCTCAATTGTCAGCCCATTACCGAAACCAGAACCCAGGAAAGCTCTTGTCTGGGTTTGTAACAGAACTAGTGAGATCGTAAACATACCGGTTGTTCTCCCACTTGACAGGAGACCTGAACGACATCTCCCTGTCCCTTATATCCTGCACGCCACTCATCAACCAACCTTCAACCATCTGTGTCACAGAGACCCCCTCTCACTCATCTCCTGTCATATAGATGAGTCAGCCATGCTGTCACACGGTGGCCATGACACCCACACACTGCCATTTGTCTCAGCATCACGGTGCATGTCGTTAATCGGCCACCAGAAAGTGAGTGAGTGAGTAATAGATGTTTAACGCCATTTCGACAGCTAAGGTCATATTCATGGTGAGAACTACATTACACAATTTCACAGAGGAATGTGTATGTGCACCACACACATCCTGAGGGGATAGAAAAGAGGAGATATAGACCCTTTTCAGTGGGCTAGGGAAGCCCGATGTCGTTAAGTATGAGATAGGAAAAGAGGATCACACTACGCCTTGACCTTATGCATATACCATGCCATTCATTTATTTGTTGATATAGAGATTTAGATGTATCAATACTGTTCCTGATTAACCATAGATGTTGTTGGCCAGGAAGAGCAAGGCCTTCACCTCTTTTGTCTTAGTGATGTCTTCTATATGCCCCTAGCCCCCAGGTATACTGCAAAAATGGTGTTTAGATCCTAAACACAATTCTAAACATATTCTTGCAACGTTTTTGTAATCACATTAATTTCCTAAACATGTTTAGCCAAACAATGTGCTTAGCTTAAGTGTTTAGAAATGTAGGTGTTTAGGTTAAACCTTTTGTGTTTAGATATATGATTTTTTGTGTTTAGGTGTTTATGAATTTTTGTGTTTAGATGTTTAAATGAGTTGATGGAGATTTAAGGTTTGCAGACATGTATGCATTAAAAAACAGAGATATATTTAGTTTTTTTCTCATTTACTGGGGGGGGGGACATCAGCAGGTATTTACTTGTCAAAGTCTCCAAAGATGTCAGCCACAGCTACATACATGTCAGAATGAGAGACTTGAGAAAGTACAACAGTTTTGCAGGAAGGAAATTGCCTTATCTATTCCAGAATAACATCAAATAGGTGTCAGTCATGGAGTTTATTGATTATTTTATAGTAATGATGGTGGCATGAGGTGAATCTAGTCAATTTTCTATTGCCCTTTCTATTCACATGACATTCTATGAAATGAAATCATGATAAACATGGGATTTGGGGACATTTGTCACAACAATTGATTATAACTGTGTGCAGATAGTCCAGTCAAAGTTAGTGCTGCTACCTGGTGTGGATTCAACATCCAAGTATCTAAGCATATTGATGTTTAAATCTAAACACCTATTATTCCACTGTCTCAACTCTAAACATCTAAACATGTTTAGCGTAAATGTTTATGTAGTTAGAATAAAAGTGTTCATTTCCTAAATGTGTAGTCGATGAGACACCTAACTGACCTATATGTTTAGGTTTTAAACGTGTTTAGACCTAAACATGTTTAAAATCTAAACACCATTTTTGCAGTGTACTAGAAAGGCACAGGGATGGTATCCTGTCCTGTCATATATGGTTAATAATAAATGGACCTTCTCCTGGCCTGCTTATCAGTCACAGAGGACCACCAAGGGCGGTAAGGGAGCTTCAAAGTAGGCCTATGTTACATGCACAAAACGCTCTTTGGCTATACAGAAACAGCTATAGAGCTGTTGCATGCATTTTTTGTGTACTCAGAAGGGGTGGAAGCATGGAGAGGGATACATGAAGCTCACCTGAAGAATATTAACCTCTGTTCACTTTACGGTCGAAAAATCATAGAAGGTTTGCATATGACAAATTTGGAGGTATTCCAGCCCCTACTCTTGGAATTTTAGTTTCCCCCTCTATTTCTTTGGCTCAAAGTGTCAGGCTGGATGAGATCGTCCTGTTACATATGGGTTTTGATGGTACCATATGCATATTTTGGGCTCCAGTGGGGTAAAATGTGCCCAAAATGACCAACATTGTCTGGGCAAAATTGTGTCTGGAAGAATGACATTTGAGTTACAAGCCATGTTGAGGGCTTAATTTCCTACAGAAACAATCTTCATACCTCCATGAAAATCTCAGGTCCTGACTATTTTGACCTGTAGAGTAAGAAAATCACATTATCATTTATGTCAGATGTGTCCTTGCCATTGTAAAAGAAGCATACTTATAAGAATTCTTTTTCTGGGCACATGTCTGGGCAAATGATATGTAAGGCTCCATATGCACACTTTCTATGATTTGTGACCTAACGGTTGTACAAGGGTCGTGTGGTTGCATTATGAAGATATACTGTTAGAGGAAGAACGGGCTGATGTCTGTAGTTTAACGTTTCTCTCTACATTAAGAGAAACATTGATCTCCACTAAATCGATTGCATCACCACACCTAGTTAACACAATAACTGGTTTTGCTCTTGCGATTGTATCTGCCCCCCCCCCCCCGTTAACCTGCGATAGCACGATATCTATGGTAACAATAGTAGGCCTACGTGCTTTCCGTGAGTTAGGGTCTAGCCATGGGCATTCGTCCAAATAGGAACATGGAAGGTCCCCTTAATAATAAAACATACAACCTTAACTCTGCATGTCTAACCAGCGATTTAGACTGTTCCCAGTCATTAATTACAACTAACAGCAAAATACTCGACAGAAGTCACAAAAATCAATGGTAAATATCCTATCAACATTGCCCACTGAAAATATAGAAAATGACTGCTAAAAGAGCAAAGCCTGTCATTTCGGCCACCATTTCAAAGTTTAAAAACGATAGTTCATGTCTCATGTCCTTGATTTATATCTTTCAACAGAGCACTAAAACCTAGAAGTTCTGAAACTAGTCTGCGGTGCCCACTTAGGTCCTCAAAATGACGACTTTAGGTCGTCATCCTGACGACCTGAGTCATCAGGATGACAATACTGACAGTACAGAGTCATCATATTGATGACTCAGGTCGTCAGGATGACGACCTAAAGCCGTCATTTTGACTACCTAAAGCTGTAGTTTTAGGTATCGTCAACTTGGGGACCTAAAGTGGTCACCGCTGACTAGTTTCAGAACTTCTAGGTTTTCAGTGAGATGTCAGACCTTCAAAGGTCCGTCTATTTTCAGATGTTCTAACTTTTCCAAAAGTCAGAAATCTCAGATGCTTCTTCCATCTTGTGGTCATAATATAGATAGAGGGAATTACATCAATCATAGATACCCTTACCACATGCCCTTTCTACTTCTATTGAGCATAAGGCTGAGCAGAGTTCAGGCTTCAGCAGGTGAAATTAAGCATGCCTTGTGCTGGCCTCTAGCCTTTTCTATACAAACCACCTTTCAGAGATCAGAGGATCTCTTAAATCTCATTTCAGAGGACATGAATCTAAGCTGGATTCTGATTGGCTGAAATTCAAATGCAGTCTTTTAATTGTTTTTCTATCACCATCCAATGTAGAGATGGTTTTAAAGGTTTTTAATGTGGGGAACAGGTTGAAATGAAGATAAGATGGGTGGTTTTAGTATAATAAATTGAGAATTAAATGGGTGCTTTGCTTACACTCAAAAAAAGTTCAGAGGTTGAGCCCATACCCAACTGACATCTCTGAAATTTCAAAGACGAAACAAATTGACGGGTGAGGGTCCATCAGCTCCAACCTTGTGGTATCTGTGAAAAGAAATAATACAACTTTGCCCCTGAGGGATTTCAACTTGACACTTACAGTATCCAACTGCCTTTTGCTGTGGATATCATTTCTATGGTTTCTTTTTAAAAAATCCCATTCAGTGGTTATTTCATATTGCAAAGCCCGAGGCCAAGGTCCCTGCTAAAAACGCCGGGATCTACGACCGGTTGTCAACTGGCCAGGCCATGCATGCTGTACGACCTGTACGACTGATCCCTAGACTGTAGACGTCAGGAGACAAACTACTTAGCGTCATGGCAACCCTCTCCAATCATACCAGGCTCCATGTAAAATAGATCTCCACCAGAATCAATCAGGTTCTAGGATGATCTACACTGGATGCTGTTGGCTTACCGACGAGTCCCAGCTAACCTGGACCACTCTTCGCGGCCTGTTAACATTTTAAGTATAGCCATAGTGGCTTCAGGGCCATGCCCCATGTTCTTTATGGTGCGCCAATGCAATTCTGAAGAAGAGGACATGTCTGGTGTGTATTAAGTTCATGGGGGCCCCATAATGCATCAATGTTGCAGTGGAGAATCATCTGCCATAACTGTATTACTGCATCAGCACGATCAATGGGCATAATAAATTAAAGGATTATCTGGAGGGTTAAAATTATGAGGCTCTGGTGTTTCCTAAATGTGACATTTTTCTCATAATTTAGTCCTACACCCAGACCCCATGGCAGGTTTTCAGAATTCATGAGCTGTGATAGTATTGATAATTGAGTGTTAGTCATTACTGATGCTTTATACCCTAAAGTGTACTGAAGGAGGGCCCTTCTTATCTCACACGCCCTGGAGGGTGTTGCTCCTATTGTAAAAAGAGCTGTGAGTATGTGCCCTCTTTTCTAAACAAGTCGTGCACTGCTTCACCTAAGTACTTGCACTCACCACATTAGTCTGAAAAGTCACCTGCCTTGTTTAAAATAGAGAGAGCTGCACTACCATGTACCTACTCATGTCACACGCTCTATAGTTTATTATACTGACTGACTTCTCCCAACTAGGTACCTATTCAAATCCCCCTTTTTGAGCACCGTACTTGAATGACCACTTGTGAGCAACAAAAGGGACAAGTTATAGCTACATGAAAAGAAAGGACTGGAAATGAGGGCATTTTTAGTCAGCTCTTCCTTTTACTATAGGAGCAACACCCTCCTGACTGTCATTATGCGCGCCCTATGGTGGCATACTTCCTCACCATAGTTGACTTGAGATACATGTAACCTTAGTGGTCTAGGCGCACTGTGTATTATATATCCATAAACCCTTTAGAGCTGCAAAATGCTTCAAATAATGCACTATGCCCTTAACATACAGCTCTGGTGAGAAGGTTCAGTGTTACATGCATACCTCATGACGATTAAGGAACATGAACCTTGCTGGGGGTCAGTACGCACCTTTAACCCTTTGCCTACCGGTGTATAGGCCAGGGCATATTACATAACAGCCATACTCTGCACATGCAATGCACCCCCACAGCCGGCCATTTTAGAGAAAAATTCATCATATCCAGTTTAGCAGCACAGTACATAATTTAAGCAAAGTTTTGTAGTAAATAAACACCTAGAATATGATTATCAATGATATTTCTTATGTCTTGCTAAAAATTGTACTTCATAGCATCATTTTTTCACCATCAAATCTAAGAAAAACTTTTCAGACAGAAAATGATAAATAGTGCATTAATGCACTATTGGCGTTTCCCATGGTAGTGCATTAATGCACTACCTGCACTATTAACGGTAGTGCATTAATGCACTATCGGTAGGCAAAGGGTTAAAGCCTAAGGTACTTATTAACTGGCTCCAGAGATGAAAACAGCAATAATATTTGGAGAGAAGATTGTATTCCTTCTAAATACAGAACCTGATTTAGGATAAGGACATAATCCTTTTGCAAAAGAAAAAAACAAGAAAAAAAAACATTGTCTGGATCTTCAGATGAAACTCAAACAGTTGTTTTTATTACATTATCCTGGGGGGGGGGGGGTGAACGGTGCCAAGGTCCGGCAGATCGTGACATATTGTGACCGCTTCACCTCACTCCCTACCCTCTGGAGGAGTAGGACCCCCGGAGGCAATGGTTAGGGTAGGTCCTGGTGCCAAGGCATTGTCTGATAGCATTATCAGTTTGTCAAGTATTAAATCGACGAGATCCAGGTTTAATCTGATTAGTTTGGGCCCTCAGCCATCACTTCTCTTTGTCCCTAGACCTTCCTCCATCCTTCTCAGCCTCCTTCTACCATCTACTCCCTCATCCTACCATGCCCCCAACTTCTCACTCAGCTCCAGGGTCCCCGCCTACGTCGGCAGGTGACGCCACCAACAGCTTAGGTCTTGGCGACGTCCACGCCCCCTATCGACGTCTCTAGGTGTGGGTGTCGTCACCTATTGACGTCTGTATTAAACCTCCACCGACGTTTTTAACTCTAGCTCAATGTGAGGGAATGTGTTGGAAGAGCCGCTCAGGGTGAATTTTGCTAGAGTTAAACCGAAAACCCCAAGTCGATTTAATTCCTCACCCCCTATCTTCCAGGCCCCATGGATGTATAGGTGGGGGGAGGGGCCCTGGAGAGGAGTTCTTACAATACCTGTCACATCCTGCCTGCCCCCCGCCATGGAGAAACCAGAGGCTGTTGGACTAATTCCTCCAGATAGTGGCAAGGAGGTGTGGGATGATGGCACCTTCAGCGCCCCCAGGTGGGCCTCATCCAGGTGGCACCAGGCAAATCCCAGCCCGCCTAATTCTTGTCCGCCCCCTCCCCCGGAGGCCGCCAGGGCCGGGGTAGGAGGAATCCTCAGCCCAAGCCATGCCTAAAGCCACCGTCAAAGTAGCTGAACAAGCAGTCAGATACTACAGCATGAAGTCCTGCAGCGGATAGTGGAATATCTGGATGATGCTGGGGTATTTATTAGTAGTAGCGTCTGAGGCAGCATACTGTGCCAATACTGTAAAATTATGTCTACCTATGTTCAAGAAATGTTAGGTGTCTCTTGCAGCATGCGAAACTATCCTTCTCAACTTTAAGGGTCGCATAGTGGTTTAAAACAGCATGGATCCATCTTCATGATGCACCAATGCAACATTGCTAACAAGGCATTATTCCACCCATTTTGGGATCGCATCAAATTCATAGGGTCACCATGATGCAATGGCGAGCTACTCGAGCACCGGGGTTGCAATCATGTATGGCTAAAAAGACATGTCACAGTAAAACACTATGCTTCCCTTAAATGATAACAAAACAGTTTTCCCGTCTTGTATGATCAATTTTCAAAAAGGTTTATTTTCACCTTGAATGATATGCCTTTCATAATGTGTTCTGTAATAGATTAGGGCTTTCATTATGGAACTATGAAAACTGCAATTTTCAGTATGAAAACTTTCTTTGCCTGCGTCTTTGTGAACACATAATGAAAGCAGATATTTTGAATATTTTTCCCAAATGTGAAAGTACCTAATTTATGGTGTATTTTCAGACTATATTTCTATTTAACTCCTTTTGCAATTTTTGATATCATAATGATACTAAAATTGATAGTTTTTGACGATATAGCAGATTTGGTGAATATGTTAAGCATGTATGTAGCACATGGAATCATCTATTTTATAAGTAAGTTACACTTTTAATGTAATCTCTGAGATTTACAATCTTCTACATGATAACATTTACATACTCGCCATGGGAAATACAGCCCGCAAGGAACCAGGTAAATGAACGGAAATCAAGCATCATACTTTCCTCTTGACCCCCTCTCTTTAGCTTCTCTTCCAATATCCACATAAAGAGTAAAAATTTTGCATTGAGATCTTTTCCCCTCTTACACATCTTGAGAAAATTTTAAAACCCAAGCACTATTCTATGCAATTATTGATAATATGCAATGAATACCGGTGTCAGTTCCAAGTGACCAGTGCACCAAATTGATCTAGATAGATGAACATACAAGGATCTTGCAGTGGGCATGCCACATCAACTCACTCATATATTATTTGATTTCTTTAGTACACTCGGTCTCTCCCTCCACTATATCCCTCTATACATTCTGACATACTCATGTAGATATACATGCATCTATACAGAATGGCAATACCCCCATGCGTGCGAAAACCTTTTTGAAATATTTTATCCCTTGTATAATTTCCCTTGCATCGGCCCTATATACACATTTTTATATTTCACTTAGAAATTTTGATGCAATATAATGTTTATAGTTATCATGTTACTTCCATATGAATAGATGTCAACTCATATATATATTTACATGAATGGAATACTAGCAATACATCCTGGCTTATCAAAAAGTTGACAATGAAAAGAAATGTATTTCAAGGGAGAATGGTTAAATTCATCTACACCAAGTGAAAGGGTCTAGAACACAGCTCCTTTTACATTATACTATAACCAAGCTGGGAATCACTGCCTTCCCATGCCCCAATGTGAATTTAGATTGGAGGCTATGCATAGGCCTATGCTGTATCTAGCTCTCAGATGGGTTATCTACCTTTACAGCTGCTGTACCACATAATGTAACCTTCCATATCTCAGGTGAAATGGACCTCACACACTTGACTAGGCCTAATACTCCTAGGCCCAAGAATTCTCCAGCCATTTTTGCCTTTTGCAAAGCAGTTCCTTCTTTGTGTTCTCGCCGATAGGAGGCGCGTTGTGACGTGACATGACGGAATACGTCACTGAATATGCATGGTTCCCACCAGGGGGAGTTGCTTTGAGCAACTCAGAGCAATATAGTCCCATGATGGATCGGCGTCCCTAGAATTCATTGGCTGTATTGTAAAGGTCTGAAACAATAAAGGCAAGAACATATTACTACTCCGGTACACTAAGAATAAGTCTTCTGCTAAAAATATAATCATAACAGCTCGTCTTGTCATATCAGTAGCTGTTGACACGATCACGGCTAATTCATTAACTCTTTCCTAATTAATCCCTCACACATGATAGCATTTGACAATTAGATATAATTAACTCAGTATATTTCTGCCTCATCTGATGATTGATTTCATGGGGCTTCTGTTTTCATATGGAAGTGCTTAACTCAAGTTCATGCATGAGTAACCTCTGGAGCTACCCCACAGGGATTAGGTATAACACTAATATAGATAATTAATACCATGATTTGTCTGTTAATTCTCTGTTCAACCTGTGGTTGTCTGTATTCTAAGGATACTTTATTCTAAAGAATACACCTCCTTGCTTATGCCTATGTGTAGTGAGTCCACCTGACCAGCAGCCCCCATCTATGTGATAATGTTGTAACCAGATTTTATGTATAACCGCTCGACTTCAATCTGCCATGTGCCAAAATTTTATCTTGTACAGAAGAGAATACGATGGTGTTTGTCGACATCTACGTCATAAGTCTCAGCTCCTTCAATGACAAGGATATGGTAAGTTGGCGACATATTGGTGAGTCTTAAAGTATGTCTACACTTAGAGTGGCCTTAAAACTGCCAATACAACCAAATGTCACCAAAATGTTTGTCTACTATTTCCTGATGGCCACTTTAAATCTGGACACACTTTATTGTACATACTGATTTATGTATTGTGAAGTAAGAATTGGACTGCGGTCTTGTACATATGGTGCCACTGTATTCGTGCACACATAGAGTGTATTCTAAGGTGTGTGAGGGAAAATCCATTTTCGTAAATTAATATAAGTTAGATTTACAGATTAGATCAAGCAGTGCATAGGAAACCATACACTTCTCACTGTAATGGGCAATTTAGTAACACTAATGAAAATGCGTATATATTCACATGCGTACAATACATAAGTTTCTAACAAGGTCCTTACTACAGAATTCTAGTTATCTTAGCTCGGTTAAGCCGATGCTATTATGTAAAATACCTATAAATAGTAGTATCATTAAGTACCAGTGTCCTTGATATTTGAGTGAAAAGATTTATTGTGTGCTTGGTAAGTGTGTGATGATGTGTCATTATGTTTCTTTACATCGGGAATTTGTTGAAAATTGCAAAGGCATAACATAGCTGTTTTGATGGATGAAGCAATGAGAATGAATCACAATCATTTTTGAGACTCAGAATAGCACTGAACTAGGCATACCATGATTAACCATGACGGGAAAGCATCAAGTCACATTTGGCTACTCCAGAACCTCTTACACCCCCCCCCCCAAATAGCTTTAGATGCAGTTTCTTCTGGGTAATCATCAGCCTTTAGGCTCAGGGGATATATACTGGAAGTCTGAGGACCTACTCCACTGCTCTATGTCTGAGTCGGAGTACACCCAAGGGTCATCAGTGTAGGTATAAGCCGAAATAGAAGGACTAGTGGACGTTTGATAGCTCAATTTCCCCCCATCCTGGTCTCTATCCCCGACTCTTACTTCAGATGGACTTGAACTGAAATAATGTTTCCCTTCCCATAGGCAAATGCAAGAGTCTAAGAGTATTCAAACGATTTTTTTCAGAATTATCATATACCTTTCTTTTCATATAACTACGGACATAAGACAACAAATTTGTAAATTACTGCAAAATCCCCTCCGTGAGCCAAACGCTAAAATACCACATGAAAGCATAAGCGAAAAGGGATAATATCAGTATGTATAGCTGGAAGAGAAAGGTTTTTTTTCTACTATTGCTCTAAGATCCATAAACCTGGATTTGTAGCCTGTAAAATAGGAGAGCACTAGAGGTTTCCCCAACGGCATTCAAATTAAGGGGAGTGACAACCATTAAGCCAGCATTGACTCTTGTCATTGTAGCCAGAGGTCCCAGTCAGGATTTTCAGGTCATTTGAGCTGCTCATTGAGTGCCTCCAGGGAGCTGTAAGTGAGACTGTGAGCAGCTCTCGACCACATTAGTGCTGCTGAATGGGCTTCTTACATGACCTGTCCACCTTAGTCTACTCACACCTCAGTTACTGGACTGGCAGTAATACACCAATCATCACCTGCAATTTAACCCTTTAAATATGGCATGAGTTTTGATACAGTTTGACATTTTAGCATCATAATTAAGACAACTCTGGCGAGTAACTCACCAATGCTGTATTCATGCATCGTACCAATACTATGGGTCTGATACATCGCAAAAGGTTCAGAATGATGTACCAATGCAGTAGCTTGTTAGTACTTTAGGGTAAAATGAATTAAATGCAATCTTGAGGTGTCCTGCTAGATTTACAGGGTTAATTATCTAAGGACGTGGGTCAATATGTCACTTCAGTAGAGTAGTTGTAGCCTGACCTCTATTACTGGTGAATATTAAGGACTCAATAATAGGGACACCTTCATGTCTATGGGAGGTAACCTGACATTGGTAAATGCGGGAGCAAAGCAAAGGGAATCCAAAGCTTGCTTTTAGGTTCAGCTAAGCCGAGGAGTGAAAATAAATAGAGTGCAATCGGAGTGCACGAACTAAGCTGGGAGATGATTGGGGTAACTTTCACAAAGACAATACACCGCATAAGGTTCATGGAAATCAACATATTTAATATCTATTAGCGCATTCTAATGTACTGCATTAATGACCCAAATACCCCCCCCCTGTTCCACATCATTGGCCTGGTCAAAACTATAGGCTACCTGAGCTTTATAGGATTAGGTAGAAGGCATCCAACTTCATCTTTAACATCCAGCTTTATACGTATAACAACATCTTTTGTCAGAGGTGCAGGTTCTAAGGCATTGGTGAAACATGAATTATCAATATAAATTATTATTATTGACAGATAATCAGGTCTTACATGTTAAGGTATATGTACTGAGTGAATGCTGATAACCTAGCCCTTCATACACTGTAAAAGACTTATAAAAAGAATTATAAAACAAAGAACAAACCATCTAAGACAAGAGTTCAAAGGCTTCATCATGTTCACCCTACATGTCAACAAGATGCTGCTCAGAGACCATTGACCTTGAACCTAAGGAGCCACTTCCTATGAAATAAAGAACAAAAGAATTGATCACGAAAGATAATAGACCTGCCTTTCTTTGTCCTGACACCTTAAAGGATTAACAGCCCTAATTATTAAAATGTTGGGCGGGAGGTTTGGGTACGCTTCCTCTGAAGGCGCTAACAAGAGTAAGGGTTAGGGCAGGGCAGTTTTAATGGATTACTAAGCCCTCAACCATTATGTTTTGAGGGAATACATCTAACGTATCTGAGTAATTTCTCTGAGGAATATTGACTCAAATGTAACTGAATATGTACAATTAATGACAAAATTACAATATACAGGTCTACAATGAGCAGCTCTGGATTTGAGGCCCATGTGGAAAGCCTACCTTGTGGTTCCTCTCGGTCCCATCATTACCAAACTGCCGTCCTGTATCAATCCTTTCTAGACACATGTCATCATAATCTATCAAAGTAGGCACTCATATTCATAGGGCTCTACATAGAGTGGACCCCTCAATAACGTGGCAACACCCACGTGTCACATGACCCTGCCCCAGCCTTCACATGACCTTTAACACTTCTGGTCTCAATTAGTGGGTGCCCATATCTCTGTCCGACTATTGAGGAGCAGCAATGTCAGGGGCTTATTACAAAATACTGTGGGCTTCTGCAGATATTGGCTGGACACTGCTTCCTTATCTCTACATGGTCGTCCTCCCTATCTATATTACATCCTCAGTGTCCACTACCTTGTAACCATTTAGTGATGACATCATGTCTTAAGTTCATTGGTCACAATCAGGCATCAATTCAGCTTTTGTAAATCACTGTATGTAGTGCCTCTTTACATTGGGTTAGCTTGCTTTGCCACAACTCTGCAACTCAAGACTTCAGAGGACGCTTACCCAATGTAAAAACATTTTATCAGTACAAGTAGCATAGATTGTCAAAAATGAAGAGAATATTGAAGACAAGTAGAGACACAAACATGTTCGACCCCAGGTTTACCACATTTATACAGGATACTATACATGACATAGACAGGGTGAAAGCAGATGGGGAAGCAGTGGTAAGGATTAAACAGTGCAAGTATACAGTAGACAACCTGTCATGTAACTGCAGATGATGTCTACATAGATAAGTTCTCTGTGTCCTAGACTCTGACCCCACCTTGTGGTTCCTCTCGGTCCCATCATTACCAAACTGCCGTCCTGTATCAATCCTTTCTAGACACATGTCATCATAATCTATCAAAGTAGGCACTCATATTCATAGGGCTCTACATAGAGTGGACCCCTCAATAACGTGGCAACACCCACGTGTCACATGACCCTGCCCCAGCCTTCACATGACCTCTAACACTTCTGGTCTCAATTAGTGGGTGCCCATATCTCTGTCCGACTATTGAGGAGCAGCAATGTCAGGGGCTTATTACAAGATACTGCGGGCTTCTGCAGATATTGGCTGGACACTGCTTCCTTATCTCTACATGGTCGTCCTCCCTATCTATATTACATCCTCAGTGTCCACTACCTTGTAACCATTTAGTGATGACATCATGTCTTAAGTTCATTGGTCGCAATCAGGCATCAATTCAGCTTTTGTAAATCACTGTATGTATTGCTTGCTATAGCTACATTCATGCATTATGAAGACAAATAGTGCCTCTTTACATTGGGTTAGCTTGCTTTGCCACAACTCTGCAACTCAAGACTTCAGAGGACACTTACCCAATGTAAAAACATTTTATCAGTACAAGTAGCATAGATTGTCAAAAATGAAGAGAATATTGAAGACAAGTAGAGACACAAACATGTTCGACCCCAGGTTTACCACATTTATACAGGATACTATACATGACATAGACAGGGTGAAAGCAGATGGGGAAGCAGTGGTAAGGATTAAACAGTGTTAGTATACAGTAGACAACCTGTCATGTAACTGCAGATGATGTCTACATAGATAAGTTCTCTGTGTCCTAGACTCTGACCCCAGACAATGCTGTGGCTGACATAACCTTATAACCCACTGAACAGGACTCGAGTTCACATTCACAACTTGGGCAAGGAGAACCTGATTATCTCCTGAAAATGTAGACACGCCAGAACATCTTATACCCGAGAAAAAAAGAACATATCTAGTTCCTGGGAATATCCCGAGTCTTTCCCAAGAAATTCCTGAGCCATTCTTGAGATCTAGACTAGAGAACTTTCTTGAGTATAAGATGTTTTGGCGTGTCTACATTTTCAGGAGATAATCACGTTCTCAATTCTTGTTATATTCACAAGTGGGGACTCGAGAAATTCCTGAGTAATTCTTGTGATCTTGTTCAGTGGGAAACTTGCATTACATATACAAGTTCTGGCTATGCAAATAAAGTCAATAGAGGTGATTGCAGCGGAGTTGTTTAAGGTTACATAACATTATCATGAACCTATAGAGCACCAACCCAACGATCCTATGGGGTGTATGGTTCAAGGTGTATGTTTCACCAGTGAAAAATAGCCATGTCTGTATACTACTTACACTGATTGACAATTTGAAGACGTGTCACTATACTTCCCATCACTCATTACTTAAACCAGAAATATAGGACGGGAATCAAATGCTCTACTCATTGATTGAAGGGTTAAGAAAAGGGATTAATGAGAATCTTTCCAATGATCTAGAAAACAGAGGGGTCACCATGATGAGGGAACTTGGGAAGGGCTAACGCATAAGAAAATCAGAACAGGTTGCTCACTAATTTAGCGCATCGTTTTGCGTGACATTTGCAATCAATTTCGACAACCGAAATTCTGTGAAATTCGCAGACATCCTTGTTTTCTTTCATGTAGCCCGTCCCTTACATGACCTGGAACAAGAGACAGATAACCATAATGAAAATTGAGGGAAATCGGTCTAGAAGAGGGAAACGATTCGGTCAATTTGAAAAAAAATAGAATCCAGAGGCAGCATTTAAGACAAGTCTGGTATCAGCCTCTTTACATATAAACCAATAGTACCCATTGGTAGCAATGCATAGTTCCCATGTGAGGCTTATGTAAAGGTCAAAATGGATCTATAGGTGCAGTTACCCTACACTTCCTGACCTCAATACATGTGGCCCCTTTTGACCCCCGTACCTGGCTACCTCCTAGACGCATCCATAGATCTACATGGGCATCTCAGTGGAAGGGAGGTTCCCTCCCTTGGTGCCAACATAAACCTGGTTAAACGGCTCCAGTGTCCAAGATAAACCGACCTTTATACGGCAGAAAGGTCCAATACTCATGTTGTACTATACATGTACATAGTAGGGAAAGGTTAAGAACATCCTTTGAGTTAAGAAGAGGTAGTAATTGCGTCCATGTGAAATCAATTATCATGAAATCATCGAAAACCACCAATGAATCAGGCTTATTGAATTGTATATGTTGGTGACCCGGGTTGCTGATCATCCCAGATTTGTAAGGGGTAAATGCAATGGTTTTCGTGACATTCCGGTGAAGGTAAATTAGATTCGATGAGGTTGCAGCAGGACCCAGGCAGTAGGAGAGTCATTTCTCTAGTTCCTAACCATCTCCAAAGCTAAAACAAATACATGTGAAGGAATCGTGAAATATGGGTGCTTTACTCCTTTGTAATCTCAAGAGTATATTCAAGAGTGTAGCATGCCAATCACGTGTAACATACTTCTAGATAGAGATAAGATAAGGTTTGTAGATTAAGTCATACATCCCCGTAATTAATAAAATACCATTATATATATATATATATATATATATATATATATATATATATATATATATATATATATATATATATATATATATTAAGGAAACCAATTCCGATGTAAAGAAACATTTTACTGATTTTGTAATTGTAGTACTTGACTGTAAAGGTCGAATCCCACATGGCGAAAAATGCCTAAAATATCTCTGCGATTTTGAATATGTTGTGATTTTGAGGTCTACCCAAAATTTGCAAGGGATATCACTGCAATAGGGTACATAGAACACAAGGATACTATTGTGCTTTATTGTACAGCATTTGAGATACATTGTCCAGGTTAATGGGTATATCTGTGTCTGAGATGTTTCCTATCCTAAAATCACAAGGATATAAAAACTTAGCACAGTCTGCAGTGGGACTTTGATATTGCACAATTCATCTAGCACCCCTTGCGATTTAGGACACAGGGAAGGCCATAAACCCCAGCTGACAAAATCGCAGAGATATTTGAGGCATTTTTCGCCATGTTGGATTCGACCTTAAGGGTGTGTTACGTTGTTTGTCTGCATACAATGGTGTGAACTGCTGTGTTGACGCAGGGTTGCACTCATCAAGTTTTAGAGCGGGACAGGGGATGGGGTGGTAGAACTAACTAGGAGACAATGGGGCTGCACCCAATCTGTATGCACAGAAAGTGGGTAAACTAGAAATCGTAGTTTTGTGAACTAGATCAAGCTGATTCACAAACAAATAATTTCTGTCCGTAATGCTGTTTTTCAAGGACAGCACGAAGCTTTGTTTGTCTAACCGATGGGAAAATATGTCGCACCAAAATTATATTGCACCAACGACCCTAGAGGAATGCAAAGCATTGAGTTTACTCATTTGTCCTGTATTTATCGACAAACGACGATACCTTGAAATGAAAGTGACTGAGCGCACAAAAGAAAAGACTTAGAATTGATAAAAAGAAAGAAAGGAAAACAGACACTCCCAGGCCTCTGAATACAAGAATATGAATTTCCTCCGAGCTTTCAAAAAAAAATGAAAACTTAAAATCCAGACTTTCATATATGCATGATACTCTGTCATTAAGCACTGTACGGTCTGTAACGGCCTAATATGGAGGTTAACTACTAACATTTTTATTGTCTAATCATTATTTCCATTTTCAGTTCTGGTACATAGATAAAGTCATTACCTTTTCACATTGCTCTATCTATATCTTCCCTCCTACAACAGGACTTCTCTGTGGATATGTACCTGAGACAGACGTGGAGGGACGCCCGGCTGTCCTACGAGCAGTACCACAACAAGAGCATAACCCTGAACTACGACCACTTCTCCATGATCTGGGTGCCTGATCTCTTCTTCCGTAACGCCAAACGCGGCATGTTCCACACTCTCACAGTTCCCAACAGACTTTTAAGGATATGGCCCAACGGCACCATTCTCTACAGTCAGCGGTGAGTACATTTATTATAACAGGAAGGCATTTCTCAACATGGCACGACTGAACACAGCCACCACGATTTGAAACCCTCAAAGTTAAAATGGAAGATCATAGGTAAGGGAGTGGTCATTATTTATCAACAGGGGTTTGGTGGGTTTGAGGGGGGCATAAAAATTTCAGACCCCTCTCAAGGGGGGGACTAAAAAGATTTTGACCCCTCCTGAGGGGGGGGGGCTAAAAAATATTACCCTCTTTTCAGCAAAAAAGCCTGCACCCTACTCTAGATCAAAGAGGCATGCAAAATTTCTCGGCGCAGAGGGGCGCAAAAAAAAATTAGACTGCGCGATAACCCACCCCCCCCCCAATTGATAAATAATGACCACTCCCTAATGCACTGTGATCGCTCTGATCAGAATGTACGAATTATGTCTTAGCAGGGCCGCCATACCAATGCAAACATTAGTGAACACTAGATACTGTGCTGTAATGTCAGTGGAGTGAGGGATCCCAATACGATTTTAAGGGGTGTAGTCGTACCATCTTGAGAAATACCTTCTAGTTGATGATAGATATTGGAATGTTTTATTGTAAAATTATTACGGTCAAACACCCCTGTGACACTTTGGTTAATTGACTTAAAAAAGGTATTATGGAAACGGCACAGCCACCTCCAGAATCACCATTTGCCCCAAGACCACCGCCCAACCACCTCTAAAGTTGCACAGTGGAATATGTGAATCAGACCATGTTTCTGCGTTGAAGCACTGACGGGTTATAGTGAAGGCACCTGTAAGATTATGCCAGTCTCTATTGCTGGAGCATTGGACATTGTACTATTGCTGCAACATGGCTGCAAGGTAATTGACCAGTTCTATAACCCTCAGTACCGTCACCCGTTACTTTTATGGGTATAAGACACCATGGGTCAATTCCTGTAGGAATTTCATTCCACGCAAGCTATCCATGTAAATTATCCTTACTTACACCGAGTCCAAGGATGTCAGGCAGCTCTTCCGTTCAGATTCTAGGGCCGGATACACTATTGCATAACTAACACATCGATGTGGCAGAACTGAAAGGGAATTCTCAGGATTAGGAAGGTATATTAGGGGGGCTTACTGGCATTCATCTCTACTCTTGGTCTTTGAGAACCTTCAAAGGCTGACGTGGCTGCATGAAAGCACCGTATGGCATTCTCGCGTATAGATGCAGCCCTGCCGAATACGTCATCAATGCTGCATCCATATATCATTCTGATATTACAGCTGTTAAGTGCAATAGTATTGCCCAAGACTGAACAGCAGCGGCGGCGCTATGGGAAGGGAAGGCATCCGTTGTACCATTTCAGGTTGGAAGAACATATACAGTACAGCAGCATTTACACAACCTTCCCCCCACACCTTTTTGGACTTCTCTGTCCCACTGTCACTAAGACAACATGCCACTCTCGACGAGCTAATGGGCACAGTAGTGTTCTAGATATCCTGGATATAGCAAAGGGAACTGGTTGAGGTTTCACCTTATGTCTATGTAACGTTGGACTGTGCCAAATGTTTGGGCTTAGCAATGTAACAGTGACACATGAAGGTTGAGGCCGTAGGTGTCAAAGAATAGCCACTCAACCTTCATTGAAATTCACTCAGGCACTATAAGGAACCACCATTTTATCATCTTCCCTAGAATGTTCCCAGTCTCCCCGGTGCCACTCTTACTCCACAATTTTGTGTGGTGGGAAGAACTGGATGTCGGAGGCAGTACACCCATGCAATGAGGGGATTTACTGTACCTTCCTAGAGTATATGAATTCTGTGTACTTAGTAAGAGACGAATTCAGCCTTTTACCGCCATTACGAAGCACTTGTAGTTGGATTAGGCCACGTTGACTACCTACTAATTAGACATAAGCTGGGGGCAGGACCTGTAATAAATATTGGCCTCCTGGGAGGATTGGGGGAGTAGGAGACCGTGATATGGGCTATAATAACCACATTTGTCATCCTAGGGGAAAACCTACTTTGCCACTCGGCAGCCTCTCGCCTCTTCCCTACTATACATAAAATATGGGCCCGCCCTCTACTGGGGCTGATGGTAATGAGTTACTCAGCCCGAGCTGCTCATATAGTGCCTGATCCTACCGCCAGGTGCAACACCTTGCCCGGTCCGAGTAGCTCATATAATGCACTGTCCACACCAGACATCGGTCTACCACAAACTTCATTCAATCTCAGCTCGAGGGTGAAATAAAGGTGTCCAGGTGCAAGACAATTACACAGGTAGGCTGAACATAGGAGGGAAAAGCCCTTTTAGTCTATGGATAGCTATGGTTACTAATGCTCACACGGACTACACCAGACCTATATGTCTTTTTTATTCAGACCGGCATTCAAGAAAATATGCCTCCTTTACTGAAATCTAGATGCAATCAAACAGCAGGGTTTTAGATTCATAGCTCTTACATAGTGAGCTTTCCGGGTATACATGCTGCCAGATCGAGTGTGGGCGTTCATCCTTTCATTGATCTGATCGGATAAGCCTGGTAGTTGCCATGGCAACATGCTAAGTGGTATCAAGGTGTTACAACAACCCCTATTATCGTCCCACATTTAGTACATGAGGTCAAACCCAAGGTCAAGTGTAGGGGGAGCTATTAATTAATAATTGGATAGGACATATGCCACATTATGTCATGTTAGGTCAAGATGAGATGGGAAGCCTAAATATGAATATCAAGCCTAATTGTTAATTTTCCCTCTGATTAAGCATATTGAAATACATGTGGAGATAATTAGCAGCATGATTGGCAAATTACCTTGATAGCTGGCTGTGTGCTTGATTGGCTAAATTGTCCTGCTTAATTGCTATAATCAAGGACTATGAATGAGGACGAATCTGTGTAAATTGCATTTTCATCTATCAATATTCACATCATCTGAATCATTTCTATTGGTATGCTAGTACTTATAGATGGACCCAATACATAGGGTACATCACAATGGAATCCCAGGAGGGCCACACATATTTTACAAGTACTTGTAAGAGAGTGCCCAGGGGTGTCGGAAGCAATGTGACTTTGGAGGGGCCAACGCGGGTCAGGTGGGGCGCGTCGACAATTTTAAGCACAGCAAGTGAAGCTCTTTAATATTTTTAGATGGTTTAGGGGCATGCCCCCAAGGAAAAATTTGAAAATTTAGATATTGATCCTGCTATTTTGGTCAAATTGTGAGTAAATGACCAAGTTTACCATAAAAGTGTATATAATATTATATTGGTTTCAATTTTCCCTTGGGGGGGTCAAAATATAGTCTGCCCCCCCTGGTCTGAGATTGGGGGCCATGCCCCCCCTGCCCCCCTATTCCGACACCCCTGGTGCAGTTCATACAATGTCAGCGAATTGAGACATGGGTTCTCATAATTTTAGTAAGTTTTTGTTAGGGTAAAAGATGACTACTAAAATTCATTTCCATAGAAACAGCAATTTTCAGGTCTTTCGTCTTTGCAAATCTACCATCTATTTTCAAATAAAAGGTCGTTTAAATGCAAAGAAGAGGGGATCTTTGTGAATGTATACATGACTCTCTAGGGACTAAGAACTTGGCTAAAATCTCATTAGGTAAGATAATACGCATCAGAGATATCGGAAAAAGAATTATATGAACAGCTTAAATAAAGCGCATTCTTTTCTGGCGCTAGAGACCTATAAATAGAAGTTAGTTGATGGCCTACCTTTCAAGTCAGGGCCATGCATGTCAGCCATTGAGCAGCACATAAGTAATAATTAGAGTGATGGACAATTGTAGGGCACCGTGTACAGCCACTCAATACTACCCATTGGGGCACTCACTGTAAACAGAGCTATTACAGCTCGAAATGTGTGTTTGTCTACCAGAGAACCATGCCACAGTTAAAACAAGGCCAAATGAGGGGGTGTTTAACTGTATGTTTAAGAGCTGGGACTTGGGTCTGGTGAAATTGTCCTACCGTCATGAAGTTTTATGGCTACAAAGGTGACTCACCTGCAGGAGCTCAACGTGGCCCACAGGGCTTATGTTTAAAGCCAATTGCAACTAAAATCCAGGAGACAGGGTCAGCAAATGAGATAGGGTTCGATTACTGATTTACGGTTGCATAACTCCTTTAGAAATGACATGATGTCTTCCAGACCTTGTTTCTCGGCAGGGTTAAATAATTTGCCGCATTAACAAAGGTACAATAAATTGCTACTGCACTTAAAAGACTCAAGAAATTATTAGAATTTTCTTTCAAAATCCAGAGACTGTTCTGGCCGATGGCGTACAGTAGTAGATCTAACAGCTACAGGTCAGCCCTATAGTGAGCCATACCACTCTAGAATCAAAAGATTAGATGGCTCAATCCGATAGAATATACCGCTGGATGCACCCCTTGTAAAAAGGAAAAGGAGGAGTGAGGGGGAGAAAAAATAGAGAAAGGTAAATCAGTTTGTGGAGCCGACTAGACCTGGTTTACAATTACAATGTACAATGTAGTAGTGTTGGGAGTGCAGTACCTGATACAGAATCCACCCCTAGGGACTGACCTGAGCAGCTCGTACTTGTACTTAGGAACACAATGGGATGTTATCTGCGTTCTCCAGCTCAAAAGATCCAATTCCTGAAAGGTTTGAGTAAAGTACAACATTTCTTTGTCTGGAAGAACAGAATTACCTGTTTACAAATATGTCAGAGACTTTCCTGGACTGAAATCAAGGGAATCAATTTGAAGGAAGTCACAAAATGTCTGTCCCATCACGCAGGTGACTTCCACATTTTGTTTACGAGTGCGGGTGTCTAACTGTGAGACCTAATGCTCAGAGTAGCTCACAGTATGAGCAGGCCAACATGGGCCAAGGTAACAATGACCTTTAGTGGTTAATGCGTGTCTGGTGCCGGATGGACATGTGCCCCATCTGTCTGTACACAGAGAGCTGCTCTCACTCTGTGTCCTACACTGGTGAGCAGCTCAGTGAATGGAGCTGTGGCACGTGTGTGTAAACACTACTTGTGGATGTGCTGGATGTGGTCACACTCACTGTGAGTCATTGGAAAGGGGCGGGGGGGGGGGGCTCTACCTAATTGTGGGTACAAACTGCTAGACTGACCCCAATGAGCATTGGATACGTATGCTGGCCCTTCGGGACGGGACAAAGGGGAGGATGACCACTAAATAACAGTTTTGAACAAGGGCCCTGAAAAAGGAGAGCTGCGATGAATCCGACTTCTTGAAAAATGGAG
Source organism: Acholoe squamosa (assembly GCA_949317995.1). Taxonomy (NCBI): domain Eukaryota; kingdom Metazoa; phylum Annelida; class Polychaeta; order Phyllodocida; family Polynoidae; genus Acholoe; species Acholoe squamosa. Next base: position 17,691,766 of record OX439042.1, read on the forward strand.
GCCATAAAGATTTTAGCCGCTATACAGGCTGGCAAAAAGAGTGGCTTCAGTTTCGCAGTTGGTAGCTACTATCAAAGAGTCAGTGTCCTCCCTCCGGGCTTCCTGTGTGTACACGGTAATAGTGTTAGTGAGTGAGTGAGTAAGTGAGTAATAGATGTTTAACGCCATTTCGACAGCTAAGGTCATATTCATGGCAAGAACTACATTAAACAATTTCACAGAGGAATGTGTCAGTGCCTGCACATATGTGCACCACACACTTCCCGAGGGGATAGAAAAGGGGAGAAATAGACCCTTTTGAGTGGGCTAGGGAAGCCCAAATAGTGTTAGTAGTATAGGGAAAGGTCTTACAGACTTACTCACCAAGCATATGATTCACTGTACTACCTGCAGTATCTAAAGTCAGTGAGAGGGTCAACTGATGTTGGAATAGGAAGATTATACCAACTGCCCACATTGCATGTACACTTCCCACTACTATCAAATCCCCTGCACTCTGAAAATAATGGCCTGTCAGACTGTTTATTACTATAATGCACGAGGTCATGAAGTGGAATTGTAATGCATTGTAATATGGTGTCAGATCTATCATATTTTGACAGGAAATATAACGACATTGTAATGTTCGCCTCTCCTCCAACAGTAAAATATATGAGTGTTGAATTAAGAGCTTTGGGCAGCTGTACATTAGCTATAATTATAAGCAGGGCTCTCTTTCCGAACACAAGTGTAAGCTTACTATGAGGCCTCCTGAAATGAAGGGTTAACATACAATCTGCTGTGAGAGTGGGTCAGGCTGTATCACTGGATATGATCGATAGTAACACGATGGTTTTGAAATTAGATTAAAATGTTCATACATGGCACATAGAGATATCACCCTTGTCACCAAGTAAGAAGAGTTGATTAATTGATTGGCTGCATATACCTTCTAACATACTCAGTGATATGCTGTAATTACTCGGTGACATGCTGTAATTGACTGTACTTATCAAAGACACAGTATTTTTAAAATCCTCATGATGCTGATCATCGATCATCATATAAATCATGAGGCCACCTTTAACAAGAAAAATGTGGCAAGGACCACGAATAGGAGTTGCCAGGTGATGTCACTGAGGCAGCATGACATCACCAATGACATCATAGGTGACAGGGAGAAAAACGAAAACATTATGGAGTTGCTATGGTCGCTATGCTCCCGGCCGCTGACGCGGCTTGCAACTCCAAAAAAGATGTCCGTTTCCTGTCCAAAAGGTGGCATGCACTTGCCATCACCTTTTAAGATTCAGTGATTGGAAACCTAGATTCTTGTGCTGATTGAGGGGGAAAAAAAGATTTCCAGAACTCAGGAAAAATTTCCCATTCTCACAAAAAAAAACTCACCAGGCTTCTGGGCAGGAAACGAACATATTTTTAAGGAAGGCCTAAAAGCACTTAATGACTCTATCTATGCAATATAACACATGTCTACAAGTCAGCAAGTACCCATACTGTGACACGAAGTTATATGTATCCCTCACACAATGAAAGGCTTTCCAATGGAAATTGTTAATTAGAATTCCATTCCTGGCGGGCAGCTATTTTTGTGTGGTTACATTCTGTTTTGCCAAAAGGAGAAATGTGATATGAGAAATAAATAAGGAATGGATATTATACTGGAGGACACTTCTGCAGGAAGATCCACTTCCTGTTTCTGTATAATTGATCCATTGTCTTTTTTCATAAGTTGCCAGTATAGGAGTCTGTCAGCTTTGATACCTATTGTAAGGGATGTATTTGAATCATTATAACCTGCCTTGTTTCAGATTAATTAGATTCATTTATTATCAGTCTGTTTACAAAATCGATGTCTTTCCTTACCTGTTGTAGAAACTGCAAAACATAATGATGATGGCACATTTAACTGTTTATCGTCGTGTATATAGATGGACCACAATTAATCAAATAAAATAATTATCTTCTTTGTTTAGAAAAGAGGCTCTATCCTATACATAGTATTTACAACAATATGGTTCAGACTTGGTGGCAGTAAGGGAATGGTGTATTACATACCCTCAAGCCAGGAGAATGGCCTTGGTCACATTATTTCCCGATGGCAACACTCATTTCTGTGGCAACATTTATTGCAATATCATTACCAGTTTACTTCATTACCCAGTTATTGATGCCCTAGAGGTGTTGACCCATTTCTCATATCGAGATAACAGAATTCATTTACTGCAGATTTATCACCAAATGTGGTTCTATGTTTGCTACAGGCGTATGGCTTCTGTTCTGGAAGGTATTTCTCAACATGTCACGACTGGACACAAGCACCTCGAAATCGAACCTTGAAAGTTATAAGTATAGTGAATAATCGTGGGTAATACACTAGTACTGCTCTGTACGACCAGCACATAATCTAATTATAAGCATACGGTTCGGTAGGGCAGTTGCACCTGTGCAACCATTAGTGATTGCATTTGGTCAAGTAAACGATCGCACTTGTGAAATGCCTTCCTGGTGAAAGCCAAGGGGCATGGGGACTCATGATCAGTATATCAGTCTCACTTTGACCCTGGACTGAAGGCCCAATTGGAAGACCTGGGGTATGCAAGAATGTTTCTCTGAACCACAGCCTAATTCAGATAATCCCTGCTGCTTTTTTAAAAGTGCACTTATGGGTAGTCAAATCATAAGTGAAAGTTTGATGTATGTAAAAAGAACTCATCGAAATAACAGTGCATTCCTTCTCCCAAAATTGCCAAAGATCCGTTGTTATTTTCACAGAGATTCCTTGTATATTTGTGTACTACCATACTGCCACCTGGGGCTTTTGTAAAAACTACACTGGTTCAATGCTTTACAAATATGGTGGTCCACTCTCCGGGTTTCTGAGATTATGTCCTGAAAATCCCTCAACCCAGGACACAGCACGGTGAACACAGGCCATATTCCATAGACGTGCCAACAATATAAACTAAGCCAAGGCATTCTAGGTTAATGCTCGAACTGCCCCTCCATGCCATCCATCCTGGGCCTAGCTTCTGTTGATATCATCCTTCATGGAACTACTTTACCACTTAGAGTATGGTTACGGTGTACTCACTCAAGGCATGGTCATTTAGGGAGTGGTCATTATTTATCAACAGAGGGGGTGGTGGGTTTTTGCATGGATGCGCGGAAATTTTTTACGCCCCCCCCTCAAGGGCAGTCAAAATTTTTTGCGCCCCTCTTTGATCTATAGTAGCGCGCAGGCTTTTTTGCTAAAAAGAGGGTGAATTTTTTTAGCCCCCCCCCTCAAGAGGGGTCAAATCTTTTTAGCCCCCCCCTCAAGAGGGGTCAAATTTTTTTTAGCCCCCCCCTCGGGAGGGGTCTGAAAATTTTACGCCCCCCCTCAAACCCACCACCCCCACCTGTTGATAAATAATGACCACTCCCTTAGTGCTCAGGGAATACGCACCCATAGCTACTATCTGAAAAACTGCGGCTAGTTACATTGGTAGCGTCGTATCCCATATCTGGGTCACACTCAACTTCATGTATTGTTATAGAACGGCTACTATATAATATTATATTAGGCTAGATATTGCTGGGAATTGCATCTACCACCCCTCTGAACACATTGTCACCCGCTTCTGGCGTGGGATCAGTGCCATAGTGATACCATTGCAAATGAGATCAGTCACTGATGCTAGATGCACGTGATCTCAGCGAGCCTCGTTTTCAGATAATGAGGTATTGACGTCACACGCAGCGATGGCAGCGGGCTGCCGATGTGCAGTGGAATTAAAACGATTAGGCATGAATAGTGAACCAAATAATCATCCTCCAAGCTCTAATAGAACTAGAAACAATTGAAGGGCTAATGATACTGTCCCTAAGCCATCCGTCAGTCGGCTTTTTTGTTTGGGTTGACATCGATGAGATCAAGTGCATCTAGCATCAGTGACTGATCTCATTTGCAATGGTATCGCTATGGCACTGATCCCACGCCAGAAGCGGGTGAAAATCTGTTCAGAGGGGACCATCTACATCCTTGCCCATCACCCGAAATACATCATCAGATGGGGCTTCCAATTTGACCTAGGTTTGATGGGTTAATCCTTTTAAGCCAAAACACAAGGCTCAATCATTCATTATCGTCAAGTTGAATCAAAGAAAACGGCAGCTTGTATATATACTTACTCACTGGAGAGGCACTACTGCATAATGGCAACCCTACCTATCAGTAGGTGGACCACCTGAACACTTGACTATGGCAACCATGTGTGTTGTAGTGCTAAAGCACCCAACTTTACACATGCCCTAGACAGTCCCAAATGGGTGCATGGTACATAATACTATACCATTTGTACAGGAGGAGTATAAATCTTTATAATAGTGTAAAATCGAAATTATTTTGCCTATTCAAAGGTGTAACTAGCTAACCATTATAGACCACCACCAAAGAAAAATTACCCCAGTCTGCCAATTCTTTCGTAGGATCCGGCAGAATCCCACAGTGGTTTGATAGTTTGGTAGGAACCAAAAGAGAATATTCTGGGATGATTGGGTCAATCAGGATGTAAAACGCCAAATGCGAAATGTCAAATTAGGGTCTATTGGGAGCGGCAGAGAGCAGGGTTATCTGACAGACGTCACTGTGTGACTGCAGACCTCAGATCCCACTGACCCCCCCCCCCTCATATTTCCAGTCCCTGTCTGACAGGTCCCATACCAGACAGGTATAATTAGAAATGTCCACCCTAGACACAACCAAAACCTACAGCCTCAGCTTTTGGTTATCCTGGATGGTGGAAAAATAGCAGGAAAAAAGACACTAACACGCTTGCTGCGACCTGGACCATGAGAAACTGTCTAATTTAGATTAATAAGGCAACTTTGTTTCTCATCAACATAAGGGAAAGGGAGCCAAATTTCACAACAGATTTCCAGTGAGCAAGAACTTTGAACTAACATTGAGCAACATTACTTCAACATTCTTTGTCCACCAGGTTACCTTTTAGAATTCCTCTTCCAAGCCATCATATCATGTTCCAAGGGAGCCATAGTTGCTATCAGATTTGAACTTACAGCCTCATTGTACCAACATATTATGAACCATTTCACTATGTAATTATGGTGGCTAGATTAGAAATATTGTTCCTATGGCAGAGCAGCTAATAATAGTGAGTTAAGGGATTTCTGGAAAAAAACAGCAACAAGTAGATATAAAATAAAAGAGGAATTGAGAAATAATAGTGAGAACAAGGAAAGTAATGTTATGAGAAAATGTTATAATGACACTATTGAAAATAATGGAGAGCCAAGCATTTATAGTATATACAGAGAAAGTCTACAACTACGTCAAGGCCAATAACATATGGGATCAACAGTGTAGACAAAGCAAGGATTAAAATAAGACCAAGAAGTGGTGGTTTAGGCTTGGCACTGGGTTAAGGTACAATACAGTGATAAATGCTCAGCAGCCGTATGTTTTCCCTGTGGGGTATCAATTATACACAAGGGTACAGAGTCTAACAAGGAATACACCCCTATATAGTATTAAATGACCATCAGCATAATACACTCCTATATGGGATAAGGTTTCAGCATGGGTGCATAGTCTAACAAAGAATACACCCCTATATAGTGTTAAATGACCATCAGCGTAATACACTCTTATATGGTGTGGAGTTCCAGTATGGGTGCATGTTCCAACAAGGATGGGATGTCAGCGTGAGGGTGTGTCTTGAAGGGTTAGGCCCCTAAAGGGTTCTGGCTTGCCCGGCAACATTAGTGAAGGTGACGCCCTTATAGGGTAGCAGGGTCCAGGTTGAAACAGTCCAAAACAGCCAGAAGTCAGAGGGTATATGAGGCCAGACTGGAAGCAGGAGTGGGGGAATTGTGCATCAACCAGTGGGAGCAGCAGTTCTACCTGGAATCAAGGGCAGCTTCATTTAAGGAGTCAAATTGTGACTTTTAGAAAATCTTCACTTAGCCTCTAGCTGGCCTTACTGGAGAAGTCGTTGGAAAATATAATTTAGCTCTGGGACTGTTTGGCTACTACCTTACAACCACCTAGCCTACAACCAATGTGGTCTTAGCTCTGGGATTGTTTGGCTAACACCTTACAATCATCTAGCCTACAACTAATGTCGTCTTAGACTACAAGAGATATCTGGAGATTTTATATGCTTTACATGCTCTCTCTCTCCTTCACTGTTCCACATTTTGACCATATCATGGGAATGGAGTGAGCCTTACTTGCAATCTGGAAATGGAGTTCACTAATGCCTAAGGCTAACTCAACCTTATTGGGAGTTATGAGTTCATGGAATTGGTCTTCAACTTTCAATCATGATCAGAGAGTATTCATTCTTAGTGAACTTGGTACTTGGAATGTTAGTGATGCTACATTGTCAATTATTGTGCTTGGAGATCATACTTGCAATCTTGTTAGAGCCTTGTGATTGTGAAGTGTCGTTTGGATGTTTAACCAATTGTAATCGAGGATTCGCCTTCCTGTCTGGAGTTATAAAACCTTGGAGATGACTTTACTCAATGAGTCTTCTTTCCAAATGGGCAGTGGGACTTAGACATAGCTGTACCACTTAACGCTATCTAACTTCCCCTTTGCATGAGCATTCATAACTGGAGGACTAGATATTATTTGTTGTTGGAAAACTCGGTGACCAACTATTTTAAAAAAGCATATACAACCCCAACTATAGAAGTTCAAACTCTCTCATTCCCCTCCGCCTGTAATAGCCCAATAGCACAACAATATCCCCATCATATGGAATATTATTGAAATGTATGAGACAAGAGGTAATTACAGAGGTCAGATAGAGGTTATAAGTGAGGTATCACAGCAGTAATTACTACTAGTGACATGAGGAACCCTAATTTCACACCAATCACAGTCCTTCTCCCCTACACCCCCCTGTGTGCCTCCAGTAGTCATATCACATATGTCAGCACTGTCAGTCTACTATTGTCCTCCCACACTCACTCCAGTACTCAAAGGGCACACTTCTTTCTGATTAGAGAGAGAGGGAGAGAGAGAAAGAGAGGGAGGGAGAGAGAGAAAAAGTGAGAGAAATGTACAAATGCATCGGTGCATCATGGGAACCATTCGGGAAGGTATTAACCCCGTAAGGACGGTGCAATGCATGTACCACTAATAGTGTCGAGTAACCATAGCCATATAGTATTATCGTACAGAGCACCCTACTCCATGATGAGAGGTTCCTTTTGTCAAAGGTCAGGAAATTGTATCTGGAAATGTACAAGATTCTCTGTTATCAATATGCTGTCATAGAATCATGTGCTGATGTCACTTAGTTAGTATACATATTAATCATGTACAGTACATTACTGTATCAGCTATTATATGGAGCTGTTCACCTGTTCCAAGATTTCTCTGTGGCTAAAATGCCCTTTTATGATGTACCATTATAGCACCACTTAATAGACAAACATTAGTTCTAACAGCAGAAAGCACATTGTCTAATGGAACATCTCTCAGCCAACAATCAATGACGGCTATCTCTCTGCCCCGTCCTAATCTCAGCCATCCCTTGGATGTTGACAATGTGTCTATATTAGACACATTAACACCCTTTAAACAATGGATAATGCTTCAATACATTATGCCCATTGTTCGTCATGATGCATGAATGTAACTCGCCAGTGGTACATGGATTCAATAAGACCCCATAGGTCTGATACACGCCAGGGGGTCTGCATACAGGCCTGGGGGGTCTGCATAATGCTCCATTGTGGCAAGGACAGCACTATGTATACCTTGGTCCATCATGACTACATAACCCTTAAGACCCTGTGAAACCTTCAGTGGTTAACACAGTTACCATCACAGGAGGTAAATACTGGACACTATACTGCTGTTATCCCCCCCTACTCATCTCTATTTATATCCCAACCGTTATAACAGAGCTTTCAGCTAAATCAATACTGATATTGTTTTAATTTGATCCTCAAATCACTTCAGCAGTGCACGTGTTTTCTTTCCATAGACAATGCATAATTAGAATCATACTGGGTATTTCCCTGAAGGGGCCTATAAGTATGAAGACGGTAAGTAGTATATTAACATAGCATTTGATGCTCGTAAACGTTTAACACATCCTACGACTCTAGTGCAATAATCTGTCCATTTATTTTTCTTGTATGGATTGATATATTGCCTAATATTGTTTTCTTTTGTTTACACCAAAAGCAGCCTGTACATCAGTCGGTTTGTGCTGACTAATAAGTTTAATGCTCCGTACTCCATACGGATACCTGATTAAAGCAATAATCAGCACGGCATAAAAGTGCGATGTGCAAAGAGCTATTATCTCCGTCACACGATGCTACATTCTAGTACTATCATATCCTTGTAGCTAAGGCCCTTTTTACGTAATCACAAGGGATTAATTTCAATCCGAGACAAGACAATATGACCAATTCTACCGAACACTAATTTGCCACTTGGTGAATACAAATAATACATACAAAAATCTGGCGCCAATGGGCCGACAGAATCCATTTATAAAGGTTCTTAGCTCGATCTCATATGGCAGCTCTGCTTTCTCACTGTAGACAATGAATAGAATGCTCTGTCGTTGCCGAGGCACCTTTTCTTTAGTAGTATGTGTATAAGCAGATGGTAAGTAGTACATGGAAAATGGCATTTGCTGCCGGTAATGTAATGCAGGCCTCTCTTTGTTGAATTTTGAGCAAAGGTTGATCAGGGTTATATGTTCCTTCAAGAGCCGACTGAGCATGATAAAGCCCACTTGAAGTCTTTCCTGGACCCTTTTGGAATTTCGGATTAAGAATTACAGATTCTATATACTCTCTTTTTCGGCAGACTGGTAGAATTTATTTTTATGATTTTGTTACTTGTTGAAAACGTGATGTGTCGTTATGCTGCTAGCTGATTAAACCATAGCACTGATTAGCTTATCACTCTCCCCACCAACACTAGCAGTAAACATGAAGACAAGCCAGTACCAGATTGAGATGGTAAAAAGATACTAACTGTAAACATGTTATCAATTACAGAAAGCCAATTCAGAGTAAAAGCAAATACTGCAGCAGCAGTAACTCCAACTGCAGGAATCAAACAGTAAAACCGTCTCCAATTTCCATGATCCACAGGAACACCAGATCTCAATCACTACCAGACACGGGGATGAATACTAGGGATGTCATCGATATCCACAATATCGCAGCATCGTCATAATTGTTATAATGAAAATCGTATCGACATCACTGTTACATCGATGCATAATTATATTACATTAAAAAAGAAGGAAAATTCACTGGATACTCTGACATCTCATGATAGGGGGGCCTACCTATATAGGCATATTTGGTATCAAATTAAAGGTAATAGGGTCAATAGTGCAATGGAATAGACATAACCTGCATTTCCAGAACACCATTGAAGCAGGAAACAGATAATCACAAGAATGTTAAAGAAATTCAATTATGTTTAGTAAATAACACCTACTGATAAGTGCTACATGTACATAATTATAGATTAAAAGACCCTTAGAAAGAGAATACATATATAGAATTGTATCACTTCTCTTCCAGGGGCGTAGGAAAAGGGGGGGCCAGGGGGGCCTGCCCCCCCAAATAATGAGGAGGTTTCCTATATAAGCCTATATAAAAATATAGCAGGTCCCCCCAACCGAGACCCCTGGGCCCCTCCCAATAAAATTTTGCTTCCTACGCCCCTGTCTTCCCTTATAACCCAACATTTTCTGAATGATTTCCTAGTTTGAAAATCACAGAGGGTTGGTTCCCCACCTGGGCCTTGGAATGACTCTTAACTATAGGAAATGTGGCCTGGGAGCCTGGCTCTGTTTCCCCCCCCCCCCCGACCAATTTGGTTTTACTGTATCAAAATCGAGAAAAATCGTAATATCGAGACAAAAAGTCGTGATAATCGGAATCGACAAAAACAGGATGTCAATGACATCCCTAGCATACCCCCTTATAAGTCTGACAGTCTATATATAGATTTGATTTCATTTTGACCATTAAGTAGGAAACTATAAAATGTCGCAATATCAGGAAGACTTTCCCCAAATCCCACAGAAGGGCGATTCATAAAACTCACGATGTCAGCAGGGGGAGACGACCAGACAATTATGAAATTCGTCAATACTGAGACTTCATGGAAATAATAGAATTAAAGCCTTTGGAACACACTATTTCATTCACAGTAATTATTAATCCAATCAACATCCTTTAGTGTTTGAAAGTTTATAGTTAATGTGCATTTTCTGGAAATAATTCCAGAAATATCTTTCTAGAACAGGGGCGTAGGAAAAAAAAGCAATAATGAAGAGGTTCCCTATATAAGCCTATATAAAAATATAGCAGGCCCCCCAACCGGGACCCCTGGGCCACCCAATAAAAATTTGCTTCCTACGCCCCTGTAGAAGGATCGTTTCTAAATTCAGCGTATACTTCTAGATGGGACGTCACCTTTTACGAATCGCCCTGCTGATCCTAAAAACATTACAAATGTTATCACTGGGTTTGAACAAACACATTTGGGATTGAAAGTACGTCGTTGGAGATATCACGTCCATACAGCCAAAATGTGATAATGTCTACAAGTTTGACCTGAAAGACGTAGACATGAGTAATGGCCATAGGGGGATTATACTAGATAAGCTGTGTGGACATGTATATAGGAGATAGCACCACGCGTCAACTGCCGAGGGAACATGTGGAATGAGTAAGTGGGCCTGTCAGACAAGGTGGCTGACTGATGGGAGGCCATCTGATGCCCTGGGAGGTATTTGATTGGCAATGGCTAAGATTTTTCTTACAACCCATGGGAATCACGAGGGTCAGAAACAAGGATAGTTTGAATAATATATGTGTGTCAGTGACCTACCAAATATGTCGGTTAAGTAAGTACATTGTGCAATGGGGCAGTCTTTGCTTACCCTCCCTTGGGTAAATACAACATATCAAAAATGGAGGAGCTCTGATTCTGTGTTAATGACAGTATTAGCAATTTACATCAAAATTTTCACAGTTATAACTATTTCCCTAGTACTTTTAAGTACGTTTCATTTTGGTATTCATAGATGATCAGAAAGTGATCCCAATCAGAGATGCCATTCAATGGTCGGGAAATACCAAGAAAACTTCCGATTTTAGACTTTTCTTGTGGGGAAATTCTGGAAAATCAGGAAAGGTGGCATCTCTGCCTAAGCCACAACATAGATGAGAAACAGCAAATGATACTGAGGTCAGACTCTTGGAAATGCTCTGCAGATATATCAGACTAGATCGCTCAGAAAAAAGTGCTGCCGGTGAGTTAACTGTTAGCTTCCGAGCACTAGGTGAGGGTATATTAACAGGCAGGGCACGCAGGTGCCACCTGGTGTTCCTTTCTTGCATTGTCCCTGGCCCTTGTCACATCCAATATCCTATGTGGCCGCCTGAAAGTAGATTGCCGGCTTTTCTTCTTTCTCCCTTCACCATCTCTCTCAATGACTACCTCTCAATCCACTAACACATGCATGGGCTTTGACCTAAATTGGGTCTAGAACTGATTCAACCTAATACCCCTAGATTTATCAGTCTGATTGACTTTAAACTTGCAGGCTTACCACTACCATCGAGGCTATATCTTTTGATCTGGAATATCTTCTCAATAAAATCTTGGTCAATCCACCTACCTCATACTCAAAATGCCCTTATGCAACCTATCAATGCAAATCACATCATTAAAATGCAGATTTTCCATTCATGAAGTGCTGATCCATAGTACCCTTCCACATTCAACCAGAACAGACATCCTCTCTGACTCTCACAGTAAATTCATGATAGTGTCAATATAAATGTAGGTGAATATCTGCTGCAAGCTAACATCAGTTCACTGACTGTCACATCCTAAATGGTGCCTTCAAAGTCAGCAGTGTATGGAGGGGTGACAGCCCTAGTCTGCCTTACCTCCTCCACTTGACACCTGTCACAGGGGTCGGCCCTGCTCCTCCAGGGTCTGAAGTACCGTTTTTATAGTGTAACACTTACAGTACATTTATCATTGCATGACTCAGGATACTATTATAGAGTGTACAGAGTTCCATATGTATGACCCAGCTGCAGTTGGTAAAAGAATGAACCTAGTGATAAAGGAGCCCGTACATGGAAAGTATATATAGATAGTTATTGTGGGTTGAAGTGGGGGTTTCCCCCCAAATAATTGGCCTGTAGGACAATATAACCATGCATATTTATTATAATGGTGTTCGCAAAATCTTGCAAAAGAGGGTTTAACAGAACGAGGATATTTATACTTAACCTTACGTGCTTCTTCATAGGATAATAACAGCGAGCCATTTTTGGGGCATTAATTACGGATACAAGGCCTGTTTTATCCCTAACTAACTGGTTTTCATTAGAAGTGCTGCCACATTTCATGTATATACCAGTTGTTGTTTACAAGGACATGGGTGATCATAACACGCTCATATAAATAAACACGACTAGCAATGCTGCCAAACAAACCAAACAGGCAGAGATGAAGCAATCTGCTGAGCGATAGGTCTGACACATTCTCAAATGAAAGTCAGGTTCGTGTCTAAAAAGTCGCCTAGTTTGTAATCATAACAGACCAGACTTCACTTCTTGCAGCTCTTACAGCAATTGACCACCGTTGTGCCAAACCACAGGCAGTCAGGATAGACCCAGAAAGGGATGGTTTACTAGCATTCTGCTAGACCCATATGTTATTGTGATGGAAGACTATCAGACTAGGTGTTCAACTGGTCCTGGGGAGACGACACCAAGAAGTGCTGTCCAAGGGGAGGGGAAGGGGCAATTTCATCTAGTTTCCCAATAATCTTAATGTATATTTTCAACTTATTCTACTTTTTGACCTATCTTATCTGGGCTAGAATTGCCTGGGCTATCTCCTGTTTTATCCATTCCCGGAGAGATAAATTCGTTCAATAAAAGAGCAATTGTGAATAATTTTTTGCCGACCCCTTATGGTGCTGCATGATGGTGAATTCAATATCTGACATCGCGTACGCTGAGAGCAATGCTGAACGGTAGGCTACACGTTGCCATATAGATAAATCTTAATACTCACACCCAGCATATATCCTGATAGATATTAGGGCCAGATGTAGGAATCTTTACACCTGGAAAAAAAAGTGGAATCGGCCTTGGCCAGTTTGAACACCGAAAAGTAGAGGAATTGTGGTAGTAGAAAACTCTCGACGGTAGGCATCTATTAAACAGCCTCTAGCCTAACTGGTGCTTGTCTGGTACACTTAGGTTATCTCAATTGATTAAGTCCTTGGTATCTAATCGAAATCTGTCTTGTTGCAGACTCTCATTGGTGCTCGGCTGTGATATGCATCTGGAGAAGTTCCCGATGGACAACCAAACATGCGATATCAACATCGGCAGCTGTAAGTACACTTACTACCTTCTTTCCTATCTTATAAGTTACCTCGTGGAAACTAAGTTATAAAACGTTACCTAACTAATTTTGTTTTAATGATATAGAATCACAATTCACATTATCGTGTTTCCTTATTTTGAGATGTGCAGACAGCATTATTACATCTAAATAGGTAAGCGGAAGCTCATTCAAGGTCATGCATATACATTTGTACTAACTAAAATAATCCTTAGCAACTGTTCAACTGAGGAAAACGTTCATTTCTATACTACTACCACAAGGTCTACGCGGATGATCATATTTCAACATAATGACACGGTCCAATATGTACCATGTTGACCACTCAGTGAATACATTATAATGCAGCAGGCAGTATTATGAGCCTATGTGGTTATCATGCATACATCAGGAGGCCGTTGTGAGAAGACTAGGAATTCAATTCTCACTGTAGCTAGTGTACCTTCCAGTTCCAGGTAATTTTATCCAGACCGATTCCCACCTTGTATTGTAATAGAGGACCTTTGCTCTGAATTAGACTGTTGCGAAAAGTTGGGGGAACTGGTTCCATGATTTGTCCCACCTGAAGGCTTCCCGTAGTAGGTAGGCCAGGTAATAAGAGGAGGGAACTAGTGGGAATTGGTTCTCAATTGCGAAGCACTCATCAATTCTCAACCACTTCTATGACCAATCACCTTTTGGCAACACAACAGAGAATTGATTCCCTGAGGTCAGTCAGTTCCACTTTGGGAATAGGACCTCTGAACGAATTCCTAATTGTTTCGCAATGGCCTCCGGCTCTGATACAAGAGATCTCTGAGGAATGAGTCTAGACTGGACCGCTACCATAAGCTGCAAACCCAGCGTTCACTACTTTAGTTAACCCTTTAGGCCTTAGACAATAGAAAATCGTGCTTTATTTCCTTGAGATTTCACCGATTTTGGCCAAAAATCGGCCTATTTTAGACCCTTCATCTTACTTTAAACCTGTGTAAATTCTTTTATAATGCTCAGATCATGATAAGATTTTACTTTTAAGTTCGGCTGAATTGTACCAAAGAATAACAACTATTTTTGTTAACTTTTTATTACTGATATCTGCTCTTGTCATGCCATCTAAAATCGGTGAAAATCGGCAAATCGTTTTGAGGAAACTAGACACGACCGTTTTTGGCCGATTTGAGGTCTAAAGGGTTAATGTACTATGCCAAACGCCAATGAGAGATGACATTTCATGTTGGAAACGGTGGCTGAATGTCTTAAATATTTGAGCTGAGGGAATGCTTTTTTGGGGCAATGTGAAGATGAAACAGACTCTGACTGAGGCAGTGGAATTAATTACAGCGCAATACATTGCTGATGCCAAAACAACATTTAGTTTTCCTTTGAGATGTGTGTTTGATGCATCAGTATCATTTGATGCAGAATGATAATCATGTACTTGCTTTCACAGTTGTGAACATTTTAGTTTATCACCCTATTGCAGGTAAATGTCCTTTTCAAACTAACCATCAATATGTTTCCTCTTTCCGGCTCTTTTTCCAGCTCTTTTTCCAACCTGCACCCGTAGAGTGGAAAATCTTCAGATCATTTTGCAAATATGGTTTCCTTCCATGTCTTCTTATCATCTCTTTCTTTATGTTTGTCACGGTCTTAAGAAAATAGTAAGTCGACTTCTACAGCACAGGTCTCTAGTACATCCATTATGTAGCAAAAGTGATTGATTCGTGTACATGTAGAGCCTCTGGAGAATATGAGACTGTCAGTGCAAGAATTAAAAATTCTAAGAACACTTGTCCATTCTGAAAGTAGGTGGGGGATGTCAAAATCAAATTATAACTAACGATGATAATACGTCTTCATGTCTACGTGTATATATATATATATATATATATATATATATATATATATATATATATATATATATATATATGTGTGTGTGTGTGTGTGTGTGACTATTTATATATATATATATATATACATAATTATATATATATATATATATATATATATATATATATATATATATATATCTTAATGGTTTGAATTAGTTCAGTGATTTGCCACATTATCTAGCACTCTACCTACCCAGTCTGCAGATATGCATCATACTGAACCAGAATGGTCGGAATGATGGTATGCTGACTTCCCAGGGCTGCATTTATGTATCATGATGACACATAGACTAGTATCAATCCTTTACTTGCCGCTAATACACACCATTGGTCGTCATGAAAGTACAGGAAAGAAGTAATTGTACGGAACTATATGTTAGAAGAGATCTACATTTACTATCCTATGGTTTTATGTTAGCTCAAAATATGACTTTTGTGGACAGAAGAGCCATTGCTACACGTTTCCATCAGGGTAGGAGACTAACTGTCCCACATAGTTTGAAACCAATTGTTCTACGAAGTGCCCTATACAGAGCTATTATAAGATGGAACCAGTTAAAACCAGAATTTACTGTTATTGATAATATTTACAAATTCAAAAATAGTGTTAGAAAAGTCTATCCAAACTGTTTTGTATGATTAAGCAACGATAATAGACCCATGATATTCTTTCTATTAATGTACTCATCTCATCTCATCATCATTATAGCCAAAAAGGCATCAGTCTAGTGTTAACATCAGTATTGTTACTTAGGGTAGCGTATTACTATTGTCAACCCTAGTAGGTTAAGTTAAACAACATAAGCTATGTGGCTGCTACTATTGTTTACAAAATATGTCTTATTTATCTAAATTTATGGTATATAGAGGGTCCTAGCGTAAGCACTACAATGTGTAGGTGCTAGGATAAACAACTTACATTTTTATGTACCTTGTTTTTGCCCAATAAACGACTTTAAATGAAGCACCAATGAAGTGCTGGCGAGTCTCGTTGAATGCAGCCCTGGCAATGAACCTTACATTGGTACATTACTGGCCCTTTTATAGGGTTAATGCAAAATACGGTCCTTAAAGGGTTACATAATAGAATAGAGAAGGGTTAGGGTGTCAGAGCCCTTCTATCCATCCCCTTCCTTATACTGGTAGAGACAGGCCTGGCACCACCCATGTCTCACATCAACCACGGGTGCTTTTTGAGGGTGGCGGATGGCAGAAAGCCCTGGAGGAGACATCACAAGGGGAATTGAACATGATTGGCACCACCATAACCTCCTGCGTTATCTCCTGGTAGCCGGGGAGGGGTCATTTGAAACCCCCTAACCCTCCCTTCTTATTGGGTAATAGGTCTATTATACGTTGGGGGAGTTCCTCAGTCCTTAGAGTGAAATTACATTAAATGACTCAGTATTTGTGTGGCCAGATGAGGAAAAACATGCCTCCAGGGTGGAAATCGTTTTTTAAGGTTTAGGTCACAGGCTTTAAAATAAGATATCTTGAGCTAAAATATCCCTGGTAGTTTTGCTGTAATTGCTTGTCAAACATAAGTTGCAATGTGCAACTGAAATTAGCAAATAAGCTCTAAATGTGTTATATTCTATCATAAATACTTACAATGCAAATATACAGTTTTGTGGAAAAATAACCAAAGAAATGTGATGTTTATATAATGTAAAATTGGTTATAGAGGGAATTTCTGAGCTCTCTCTTCAGTTCTGAGTTCTTGAAGGGATTTCCAAAATTAATTGTGGCAAGAATTCTAACCACTGGATTCCCCATCAAAAATTGATGTAAAGCATTTTTTGGCTTATTTTTCAGTGTTGTACCCATACATTGCCCCCCTGGGGACCGAAGCCAGTACTAGAAATCCCCCTGGAGGCGCGTTCTTGCCCGTTGGCCCACATGTGCACTGTCTATTATATCTTAGCTATATTGATGGATAACCTACAATAAACCACATTTACTTTATATGGAGATTAGGTTCAGAGAGAGAGAGGAGAAAGGCATATATGTCAACATAATACATTTAGTCGAATATAGTGCCACGCTTTTATTGTTAGGAAAAGGGTCATGAAACATGTAAAATACCTGGTAGAACAGTTGTTTATCTACAAACTGTGTTAAGAGATGGCACGTCTACATGCCAACATCCTTATTGGGACTAACGTTACTAGAAAGTACACTCGAGTAATCTAATGAAGATACATGTGGGATATTGCCTGAACTCCAGGAAGTTTATCAACACAACAGAGCTGATCAACAGAAGAAGGGGTTATTCAATGAAACAATTGCTGACTAAACTTTAGATGCCGACAGAACAAGAGCACGTCATTCAATCATCTCTAGCAGCATTCGGTTGGGTTGGTTTTGTCTTCCAGTCACTCCTTCACCTTTCACCAACTCATAGTATAGTCCCCAAGTTTTACCAGGCCAGAGAAAAGCCACAGAAGCCACAGCTTACTCATTGTAGACTTGTCTTGTCAAGCTGAACCGGAAGTGACGTCAGTATAAGGCTGGACGGTGATTGGTTGGTCGGAAACAGGACGTCTTTAAATGAGTGTGGCTAGACAGTCTGAGAAGAGGTGTTAATTGCTATTTGCTGTGGAGGTAAGGATGTGGGGAGGGGGTGAAGGAAGTAGACAAAGAGACAAAGAGAAACCATTCAAAGCCACAGGTACTGAAGCCAAAGGTACAGGGCCAGGAAATGGTTTTCTTTTATCAGACAGCATGGCATTGAGGACTGACCTGCTTGTAGGGGAGTGGGCAGTCGATGTCTACTTCTTGACTTGTGTCCAACTGAAAGTGCTTTTGCAGTGAAAACCTCTACAAGCTAAAATCAAGAGTTTGCCCTCAGCTGAACTGCATCAGGGCAATACATTTAAAAGAGAGTAATTTTCCAATTGTTCAATTGTATTCACTTAAATGTCATGCATGAGGTTTGGCTTCTCTGTAGAGGGGAAATGGTACTTGCTAATTACATTGCTCCCTGTGAGAAGAAAGCAATAAGGCCCTCCTCTTCTAGAGATCACCTCTTCAATTTCCAATTGGTTTTGAGTAAAACCCTTTTTAAATTGTATTCCAGAGAAGTTAGAGAGGTTTACATTATTCTGAAGATCATATAAGAGGCAACAAATTATAGTATGTTCTCAACGTTAGCATATATTTAACATGTTTGGCAGCTGACGTATTTTAAATGGATACACAGCTAAAAATAATTTTCTTATCCAAGAAAATAAACTTGACATAAGAAATCTTTTCTAGTTATGAGGAAAATTCTGGTTATAAGATTCATCAGTCATCTTGTCTTCAAGAAAAATCAAGTTTAGAACGAATCTTGAGTTGCCTTCTTGATTTAAGTTTTCAAGATTATTTTTCTTAAGAAAATTTCTCAAAATTGGTAGTTTTGTCCACCAGGTAACATTATTTATCTTATATCTTAAAACAAGAAAGACTGATTTCTTGATATGAGATTTATTAAACTAGAAGTGTTTTCTTACATCTAGAAAAGGGTAGAACAAAGATCTTGTTAGAAATTGTCCAAGGAATATTATCTAGCATGCCAGGTAAGTATTATTTACTTAATATGAGGAAATTAGGTAGTCTGCCACTAGGTGCCAGCACTACCTGTTATGGTGAATTATTTGAAATACAAAGTACAACTTCCAGCTTAAACTCGGTCCTAAAACATTAGATGTGGTAAAATAAAGTGAAAACTGAAGGAAACTTATTTGGAATTAATTTAGTATCAGGCTCATTGGTCTGATAGTTGATTGAGGGGAATTCAAGGCACAAAGGAAGCTAAACACCTTTTGCATAGGTAATATGATAATGTAAGGGCCGGATGTGCCACAGCCTTTCATCAAGTCAAAGACTTTGAATAAAGGTTTTATTCACTTATGAAAATGTGGCTTCAAAGAGCTGCATATAATCTGATGAACCTCTGTCACTGAGGTAGCCTATACTGATAACGTTCTATTCTATTTAAAATATTTCCATAATAGACAAAAACCATATCCACTTTACAAACAAGGAAATTAAGGAAATGAGAAAATATAACGTATTTTAAGAAAAGGTATGAGTAAGTTTATCTTGAAATAATCCTCTTCCATGAGAATTATTTACTTTCTTTAAGAAATATTCTAGAAAATTGAATCCTGATTTAAGAATAAATTACTTGATTTAAGAATGTATTTCTTAGATTGTATTTCTTAATTCAAGTAAGCTGGACATACCAAGATTTCAAGTAAAATTTTGTTACCTGGCGGACAAACTTGTTTTAAGTTAATTTTACTTAAAATGAGAAATAATTTCTTAAAATAAGAAAGTTATTTTTGGCTGTGTATCTATGATCGAGAACTCCCATACACCTTTAAAGTGCTTATGGCCATCATAAAAGTCCTAACACCGAGACTCACTTCCTTATTGATGAATGAAACCAGTCACCTAAAAATTGCACTTGTGAGACAGCGCTGAAGACACACATCCCTTGATAATGTAATGTGGAAACTAGTAGAAATGACACAGAAAAAAAACATACGTTTTTTTCTTAGAACACACTGCAAAAATGGTGTTTAGATCCTAAACATAATTCTAAACGTAATCTTGTGACATTTTTCTGAACACAATATCATCCTAAACACATGAAAAGTGTTTTGAAAAATAACATATTTAGCTAATTAATGTATTTGTGCTATAAAGTGTTATGGTTTTATACTGGATTTTTTTTTCTGATTTGAAGAATTTTCCTTAGATATTCAATTCATCTGTCTCTTCATATGATGATATTGTATTTGGGAATTGGCTTATGAATGCATTTAGGTTGAGGACCCTATATATCATTCATGTCCACTTTCTGAAGGGGGTCAATGCACCTTCGTTTACAGGGACAGCTATACTGTGAAAGTATTTCATCTATACTGTATTGAACCCATATCACATCAGTACCAGGGCCCCATTGTCAAATACAACAGAGACACAGAAAGGATTTTGCCTTATATATTTTCTTAATTCATAAAATGGGTGTCCAAGCATTAGTTACTTCCCCCTTGTGCACTAGTAGCAATGCCATAGGGTGTAATTGCATAGCCTCTTATTGCTGATGTAATATACATACCGTATTAGGTAAATTGTGATTTAGGAGAATACTGCAACATATTGTAACCAAGCAATAACAGGTGACTGCATGCAGAAGGTCAACATTAGATTAGAGCTGCCACCTTGTGTATATTTTATGTCTAAGAAATATTAGTGTTTAAAAACTAAACGCCTAGTTTTCTGTCTGTTTACAGTTTACACATGTAAACATATCTAATATAAATGTTTAGGTGTTTAGATTTTAATGTTTAAATCATAAACACATGGTTGGCTAAACACCTATTGAACCAAAATGTTAATTTTTTAAAGGTGTTTAGACCTAAACATGTTTAAAGTCTAAACACCATTTTTGCAGTACACAGAGTGAGTAATCCAGACCATTTTCATGCAACCATGTTCACAGCTAGCGATAGCCATTCGAAAATAAATATAGGTATAATCTTACATTTTACCTATTCTACATTGCTCATTGATTTAACTTGATCACACATTCTCAATTGGTGATTTTATGGCAAAACAGACTTCCGGTGAACCTACCAGGATATTCATTGCCTATCATCCGATAGCAATGCTCTGCGCTTTAAATTCACATAAGGTTTAACCTTGGCCAGAATTTAAGAGGATGTTGTCTGGCCTTTCTTGTTGAAGCCCACGAAATAAGATTGAGACTTGTAAAATATCAACTAAAACGTCTAGAATCGACGGTTCCCTATGGTCATACTGTTTGTCAACGTGGCTGGCCTGGAGGTTAGCTGGTCTAAGTCATTCATCAATTATGTATGACCAGTCTAGGTCATTGGTCATATCGTCCTATAGCATTCCCTTCATACTGGTCAACGCAATATCCTACTTTTTATGCAAACTAGAGAAATTATGCTGGCCAGACTTGCAATATAACAAGAATCGATGCAATTTTATGAGGCAATGTTTAACTGCAAAAGGTAGAATGACTAGAAGCAAGGTGGTCTAAACATGAAGATATACCACTCCCTGGTCGACAAAAAACAAGAGATTTTATTAGGGTTTTTGATAATGATATAGATGAAGGAATAATGATAAACCCCTTCCTATAAGCTGTACATATCAGCTCAAGGTGAACCTGACAAGGGGGGGAGAGGGGTTATATCGACAACAGTTAGGAATGGGGATCTCTATAGGGTCCTGGTACGGCTTATAGCTTATCCATATAAACTCGGGTTCTGCTTATACTCAATGGCGGCTCATATGCGGGCTTTAGGTTAACATATTCCAGCAAATATAGGAATTCTGCAAAAGAAGATAAGGTGACATCCCTTAAAAAAGGAAACATTTTAGCAGTTCATACAGTTCAAGGTTAGATAGGGCCCTGGAGCACAAGGAGATAGCCTTTGGTGCAAAAGAAGGGTGAGTGAGTACTAGATAAAGTGTACATGTTGATGAAAATGACAGCATTTACCTTGTAAAGTCCTACACACTGTACACAGTAGACATGAGACACCCAGAGGAAATCTGCCCACTTCCTGACTCAGTTGGAAGTGGCCACAATGGTACACCATAGAGGATGGTTCTGTCAGTCAACCTGGCATCCATGACAAATGTGCCTATTTGAGGCTTTGGGGGACCTCTACTGTGGCCACTGGGATCTCTACTCAGATACTAATTGCACATTTCCTCTCTAGCCAAGGTTATGAATCCTCACTTTTCCTCTCTAAGAGGAGATCGGAAGTTAGCTGATGCTACCTTCATTAGTGTCTGATATGGGTTCCGTCCCATAAACTTTACTTCATTTTGAAATATTTCAACATTTTGCCATCCCATGAACGGTTACTTCAATTTATAATAGCACGGAATCGATGAAGTAATGCCCTATTCCTGTGTTGAGAGGCTCTCCCAACGTAAGTTACTTCAATCTTGAAGTAAGCTATGATGCCCGCCCTTATTAGCAGAAGTTAACCTTTTTTTATGAGAATGTAAAATTCTGCTTCTCATTTCATCCTTGTTTCTTATTTCACTCAGATCTTTTGGGACGCTCTCGACATGCAGAGCCACAAATTAGGCCCCCTTCTGCTGATGAAAAGATATCTCATCTTTCTGGACAGGGGATGCTACAGATCGACCATGGTTTTATCAGAATTGTGGTTTGACTCATCAATTTCCTAAAAGGTGTTCGTCTTCCATTGTAGACCTGTGTCTCTTTACTCCATTCCAGATGGCTACACGACCGATGAAGTGGACTTTATCTGGAACCCAAATAAGGCGTCGCCACTAAACATGAAGGGTGACATATCACTAGCAGAGTTCCTTATTACTGGTGCTTCAGCAGAATCGTGTGGCAAGAAGAAGTTCTCTACAGGTCAGTATCAACAAATATCACACAAGGTTTCCTCAATAAGGGGTATTCATACTTCCCTCTTGCTAGATCTCACATTGCAATAGCAATCTTTCTATACTCATATTGCAAAAATCTTTCTATGCTATTAGAATTACAAAGCAACAAACTCGCAAGGAAAAAAAATATCAGAAAATATACCAGAGACCTGTATATCTCTGCCATATTTGTGGTATTCCATGTCGGAGAATATCTTATTATCAAGAAGTCCATGAGAAACGCTGTGGCAATTATAAACAAGTGGAATGTACATTTGCTTTGAACTGTTGACGATAACGCTTTAGCTTTTCTTACTGAAACATACGCCTAGAAAGCAGCTTTCAATCCCCAGATAACTCCAGGAGCAGTTGAGAGGTAATATTATCCATGTAATGTATGACCCGTATGCATCTTTAACCTGTGAAGGGCCGCTAGTGCATAATGCCCTCTGGTCGGCATGATGCATGACTATACCGACCCTCCAGGGTTGACATGTCCACAGATGGTGGGCATGATCCTCCAATGAAGTGCTGGCAACCAGTCTCGTCAGCACGTCATTGATGCATCATGACGACCAATGGGCATGATGCAGCCCTGCATTAGCAGCCCTTAAAGGGTTTACTAAGCTTGTTTGTGAGCTGCTCGATGGGGTAAGCTGGTAAAGCTTGCTATATCACCTGTACATCCTGTAAGGTTATGCTAGCGTAAGACACATACTGGGGATAGGGACCTTAATGTACCCTGCACTAAGGGCCCTTTTCGCAGATCCTGTCACAGATTATATTGTAAGTCAGAAACCACTGCCTACTATACAATATGTCTATTTCAGTTTTCACTATATATTGATATGGACTGAAATGAAAGAGAAATTCTAGAGATATGTATGTGTCTGGCCAATATATCTCATAAATGCAATGCACTAATTCAATCCGCATCTTGACATCAAATTAACCTGTGTTCACAAAGCAGTGCAATCTAAATATACCCAAGTGTTGTTTTTTTTTATAAGCTTAATGGTTTTTTATTATTATTATTTTATCACCAGCATTACTATTTGGGCCATGCATATAGGAAGTCGTCAAGAGGGGGTGCAGGGATATTTGGGCAATGTTAACAGACCAGAAAAATGATAGAGAGCACCTGGGGAAACCTGTTGAAGCAGTGCTAGCAATGCATTTACTAGAGAATTGCGCCATAGTCGCACCAAACTCGGAAGAGGGGGGCTGACGTCATTATTCTTTAGTTGACACAGAGTCAAAAAAGGTGGGAAGAGGGGGGCTGACGTCATCATTCTTTAGTTGACACAGAGTCAAAAAAGGCAGGGAAAAAGGTATCCAAAGGTTTCCAAATGTTGCAAAGAAGCTCGCCTTACAGCCCCCTTACAGTGATGGCAGGTATGCCTTAACTTTCTCACTGATAGCAGCTTATCTAAGGAGATAATACAATGATATGTATACCTTCTTAGTCTCTATATCATAAGCTACATGGAGAACTCAAACATTATATGAATCTTCACTGCTAAGACTGATTTATCAGCCAAACAATATCAAATTCATGACATTTTTGCACTCCCTAAAAAGTCTTTATTCATGGTGGCTCCGAGTTAATAAACTTAACCGACCTAGAAGAAGGCAGAAGGCTGTGTAGGTCCAAAATAGTGTTAGGTGTTCACAGATGAATGCCATAAAACTTAGGTAATATAAGGAAATCGATAAACGACGATGGGGGTGGGGGAGGGGGTCGAATTGCCTGGTAACTGATGGCATCATATGTGCATAGCCCTTTGACGCACGGCTGCAGCTTTAGTAAATAGCTCATCAGATGATATATGTTAAGGCAACGTGCATGCCATCCCTAAAGGGTTACCGAAAACACATTGCATTTAGGGTGCTGCATTATTTGATTTATTTCAATGCCTGTATAACAAAGACCTCCCCCATTCTTACCAGCATTTCATTTGGCTGTATCTAACCAATGTCACCCTTCATCAGTAAACTAACACTCTTTTTCTTCTCTCTATTCCTCTACAAACAACAGGGGCATTCGCATGTTTACGGGCTGAGTTCCATCTGAAGCGACAATTCGAGTACTACTTCCTACAAACCTTTCTGCCGAGCGCCCTCGTAGTCATGCTCTCCTGGGTGTCCTTCTGGATCGACATAGAGGCCGTACCTGCCCGAATTACCCTAGGGCTATTGACAATCCTTACCATGACGACCCAAGCGTCATCTATAAGCGAGCGCCTCCCGCGTGTTTCCTACGTGAAGGCAATCGACGTGTGGATGGCGATGTGTCTAGTGATGGTATTCGGAGCGTTAATCGAGTACTCCACTGTAAATGTCCTCTTCAGACGGGACAAGGAGGCCAAGAAAAAACAACAGAAGATGTTAGCGGCTAACAGGGTGCCACCCAGGTCCCCTGCTGGAGGAGGGGTCAAGGATAAACTCCTGATGGATAATGACTATCCTGAGCACCACCACCACCACCACGAGTCCGGCCTCCACAGCCGGCACTCGTCCAAGGTGACCACACCTACTGGAGGTCTCCCACAACCACAGGTGAGGCCGATGTACCTGAGAATTAGCACCGCTAGGGGACAGCCACTGGAGGAAGTTGCCGCCAGCAGCAAGGGCCTCTTCTCCAGGGTGAGTGTCCTACAGGGTCAGCCCTGCCGAAGAGCCCCAGACTGGCGGCAAGTTTCTCATCTGTATGGCTGTGTCCTAACATACCTATAACCCTTCCCTCCTGCTGCTAATATATCCCCATTGCCTTTCTATACAGGATGTTTTAAACATGACGGACCTACATGACACTGGACCTACATGACACTGCTTCGTAGCAATTATAACTTAAAGAGATATTGAATGGGTTTGATAGTGGCTGTGAAGTCAGCGGAGAAGGCCCAGTGGATGAGAGCCTAGGCAGAACGAAGCAGTTTTTTTCCATGTGTGATTGTGATATATTGACTGCTGAGGCACGAGTGGAGCCCCATTGCGACCAGATTTAATTGATTTTCATACCTTTGTTTATTTGATAGTTTATCAGTGCATACAGAACAGCAGACAGACAGTGCCAGGGCCAGTCTTACCATGGCCATGTCTGTTTTATCCTATTGCCATGTTTTAGTGTCCATTGTCTATTGGTCTGCTTAAATGGCCCATTTTCATCTGGAGAATTCTGTAATTACCAATTACTGGTTTTTACTTGCGTTAACTAGCTTTCATTGGATCTTGAATCTGAGGACTCAGTTAATGGGGTAAGCAGGGAAGGCCTTATACTTTACTATGATAGTGATTGATAAACCTGGCTCAAGCTACATAAGGGTAATTAATTAACTGCAGTTTTCTTTTATCTGAAAATGTAGATGACATAGATAAACTAAAAAAGGAAAGCTAATTAGCTCAGTGTAACCAGGATGTGGGTCTGGCAAATCTAATTATCAAAGTCATAGAAATGTCTTATCTTTATTACTTTACACTTTATTGAGTAGTTAACAAGGGGAAACATAAGCCTTATCGTCACATGGTTCTCATTCCTCTCTAATAAGCAATTTGAGGTTCATCACTATGAAAGCGTGTATATCACACTTGTGTTTAGCACTTCCCTCACTAAACCCAGTTGGCATTTGTTAAGTTAGAAAAAGTTAAATATGTGTGATAATAAAAATTACATGAGGTTATATCTGCTAGGAAAACCTATACTATCTCACAGGATTTTAGGACATTCCCACTAAAGGCAATCAATTAATAAGGAACCCTATTATCACCATTTCATTTATAGCCACTATCCTTAAGTTCTCAGATAAGTCCCATTGTACATAGCCATTACCCCTCCTGAGTACCTCAGGCAACATGTACATACTTAATGATATACACCTAACGGCTACAGGCCCAAGTTCTCTGTTCCTTCCAGGACTTCTCAATATGGCAAAGGAGAGATCCAATGGTATGTGTGCCACGGTGGTGTCCATGCAGCCTGCATAAAAAGTGGTTGTCTGGCTTGTTCTGTGCCTTTCTTGTTTCTGTTCATCATTGTGAGGCTTACTCTTATTCTGTTGAGTTCCAATTTGTCTGCTCTGAATGCAAAGCTGTCGTTGTCCTATGTCTAAAACTATTACACAATAGAACAATAAAACATGCTTTTTTATATGACTACCATAGGGCTATGGAATGGTTGTGATCCATCTCTCTCTATACTTGATACAAATAGTGCACACAGATGGCGTTTAACCCCTTAAGGGATGCTAATGCATTAATGAATCATTCCTATGGGTCGTAATGATGGCTGAATGTAGCCCTGGTGAGTAACTCATCATTGATACATTCATTTCATCATGCTAACCCTACGGGATTGATACATTCCCGGAATGTACCAATCATGTGAATCATGACGGCCATTGGGCATGATGTACTCCTGCATCAGCGGCTCTTAAAGGGTTAACTGCGTGGATTCCTCCTGTAGCCTGTTAGAGCCACCCCTGACCTGCCTGGTAGCACCCCTGCCCCCTCTCCTCTGTTCCTCCACCGCCTACATCGTTGGAAACCCTCTGTGGCTGGGCAGATATGTTCTGACATCCACTGGGGGTCATCCCTTTCTGGGACTAAGGGGGTAGGCTATTGGGGACGATATTGAACAGTCAGGGAGGGGGTGAGCAGACTGAATAGGATGATGTCCACTATCATAGGTAGGCTGTGTTAAAGTGGTAAGAGGAGTAACATTACTACCACTCAAAACATGTTCTACACAGTATCTCATTTCTTTTTCATTTTTATTAATTCAGATTTTATGTCAAATGATCATTAAGGATTAGCAGAATATGAAGTCTTGACGGAACTCTTTTTATGCAGCTATAGACGTGCAGGCAGACAGCAAGATCAAATGCATCGGAGAATTCTAAGGTTGTTTTTTGACATTCTCTAATGAGAATCTTTTTGTACAAGAGTGCCAATATAAAGATGGCTTGACTATAGTGCCCCAGGGCCTTAGCTACATGAATATAATTATGTCTAAGATCTACTGCACAGTGAAAACTATGAAATACTGATACTACCTCAGCATTGGTTCAAGTAAATAAGAAGTCTTAACCAACTTCAATTACCTTCGTTAATGTGTCATAATGGCCTCTTATGACACAAGGCTACATGTATTTCTCTCTATAAATTGCAATCACAACAGCCATAGATAGCTACAGACAGAAAAAAAAACACAAATTAAAACGAGAGAAGAATTCAGTCATTTCATATATTCCTATTGTCAACTAACCCCAACTCCTAAATGAACATTAATCACACCATTCTATATCATATTATCCAGGTTGAATCCCTTCTGCAAAAAGAGAGAACATTTCATCTGAAGAACTTAAGAAACCCGTCCACATGATTTTATCCCATACCTTCCAGCAACATTTTTAATGAACTACATGTGTGCACATCACATTATAATTATATTCCCAAAGGCCACACTACCAAACCAAACAGACAGGATGTCAGTCATGTGTCAGTGTGTTAGTTGGCCCCTATCATCTTTGTGTCCTGTGCTTACATGTCCTGTGTACACCAAGTTGTGCGGCTGACTTAGTAGCAGCAGGCGGTCTCCCATTGGCTGATGGTAATATGTAACAACAGCAGCTACCTCTGACGTCGTGCTCTAACACTACCCTGTACCTCCAAGTACAGGGGTTTATATTGCAGCTGTAGCATCTCTCACACCACCATAATCATGTGTCTAGAGCTAGTTACTATTTAATATTCAGAGATGCCACTTTCTGGCTGACGAAAACCAGGAAACCTTACGATTGTAGATACCCTTTACCAGGATATTAACACAATTCAGTACAACAATCTCTACCGAAAACAAGGAATTCCTTGTAAATCAGGATAAGGTGGCATCTTTGATAATACCACTGCTCACTCGTTGCATGTCCGCGGTCACACTACTACTAACCACTGCTAATCATAATTATTATGCAATTTTCAACCTGTTAATGATCTATAGTGGTTTACTATTGTGGAGTTACAGGCGTGGATGGCTATCTTGTATTTTTAAAACTTTCAGAAAAGTTGTTGCTGGCCAGTGGGAATCATGCTGTTCACTGGGCAATGCTGTTCCTTGCTAGTGCCTGCGTGGTCAGCTTCACAATGTTTAACAAGTGCACAGAGTGGTCATTGTCCCACCAGAGGTCTCTACTGGTGTTTGCTACCTCATTGATATTTGTTTCATTTCTATAATTCAGTGTGCCATATACACTGCTACTACTAAATACCATACTTTATATAAATAATTTGGGCATTTATTTATGCAATCACATATTTGCAGGAATTTGTCCATTGCTGTGTATTAAGCCATTTAGGAATGTCAAAGGTCTGATCAGTTTGTATTTCAGGGCTTCTCTGCAGAGGATAGAAGAGAACATAAGGGCATTTTCCGATTCTTCAAATAAAATGATAACAGACTAAATATATGAGAAAGTAAATAAGAAATGAGAGCAATATTATCCAGAGATTCATTTTGCAAGCTGAATGTCATAAAGTGTCCCAGGGAACTGAATGGGATATGATTTGCCCTGTTATAACACCTAGGTGGCACCACTGAGTGTGGTACCCACCACTGCAGTGCCTCTATGTTGAGTCCCAGGTACTTTTGCAGGCTGATGTGATCTGGCAGCGCCGCATCCTGCCGTCGGCCCGGGTACGGGTGGTAGGTTGTCTCTGCTAGAACAGCTCCTAGCTTACCCTCCCTGTACCATAATCATCAACTACACCACTCTCTGTGTTATAACTACTGTTAAGTTACACTCCTCCCTCCTTATACATGTATGACGCAGCCTTCGACTTGGGCAGGGGGCACATAGGCATCACATTTACTAATACCTTGTCTACCTGAAACCTTAAAGCAATTACCGGGAAATTCTGTGTACAAATATAAGTTTAAAAGGTCTAAATACACAGTCACAGCATCTACTCAGCCTTCAATGATTCCAGCTATAAATTCATGACACCTGTAATATCAGCAGACCAAACAAAAGAATAGTTTGTATTCTTCCCAGAAAATCCTTGTTTTTCTATATTTTCTATCCCTTGTAAATACTAAAATGCACCCTTTTTGTTTTGAATGATGATCTGATATTGCACACATAAAAATGAGGATATGTACATAGAAAGGAATGACAGATACAGAATCAATTTTTCTTCATTTGTCCAAAGGGGCAATAGTAGAAATTGGGTACTGTTACCTTTCATAAAGTACCCAGTGGAACACAGATGACTGTGAGGTACTTAGGACCTTTCAGATCCGTGGATAAGGTATCCAGCGAGGGATATAATACATAATAACACCCACATAAAAGCAACACTAAGTAAATTCCTTCCATGCAACAAACTCATCTACAGTCGACATATACCATTTAGAGGATACCATTTAAATTGTGCTGAAACACCCAAAGGCATGTCCCCTAAACAGGAAGCAGAACTGACCCAAAACACTGATTGCAGGACTTTGTCTCCTCCTCCAATTACTCATAAGAATGATCTGGTGATATAAGCACAAGAATTAGGTCTCTCCATTTGTAATGTCTGAATTTGGGCAGTCAATGTTCTAACAATAACAGCTTGGAATCAGCTAACAAAGCAGGTTTTAGCCACTGTTTGCACATACCTAACTTGACATGGTTTAATTTGAGTGTATTGTTCCCAAGACTGCCCAACTTCTACACAGTCAGATAAGACATTTTACCCCCAAGCACAGGTCTAGTCAGCCATTCTCTCTGCATGGAGACTTTTGGATGGTTATACTTACTACTTGAGAAACCATTGCCCAATTTGAACCGTGACTAACATTTCCCTGATGCGTGTGGTATATATATATATATATATATATATATATATATATATATATATATATATATATATATATATAACAAGCTCATATATATGATCCATTTTACCTTTATATAAGGATGCTGATATACAAACACACACTTGTTTTGATATTTTCTAGCTCACTGTCAAATGGCACATTGGCATTGGCAGTGACACCATGATTTATTTTTCCTAGAATGAAATTTTGCTTGCACATTGTAGTATACACACATTTTTTAATTACATCCCTTTGCAACTGCATCCGCCAATAGACTTAAAAGATTGATTTATTGCAGTTGCCTTCCAGCATAGAATGGACTGCATAGATTGCATTGAACTTGTTTTGGTGTCATTTTGTAACATAACCTTATGTTTGTCATAGGTATGATGCAATTAGTTAGGCATTAATGAAGCTTGTTGCATTTTATTTTTATGATTATGTTAAGAAGTACAAAGGAATTTCATATAAATACTGATTTCCTAGCACCAGCAATTATAGAGTGTTGCATTTATTAGGAAAGTTAATTCTATTCTAAGGGAATTTGTGTTGCTTTTCAAGCAGACTCTTTATTGATTTTAATCGCAATTTCAAACTTGGTGTATACCAACATTAGGTAATATATTGATACGTTTAGTCCTTTCTATATTGAAAAGCAATATGTTTGCTTATTTTCAATTGAGCAACTTTGACTTAGCATTATCTATAAAACCCAGGCATACTTTAATAAGTAGATGCACAAGGGCTAGAATGAGTTCTCAGCATGAAACATTTGATTTAAGATACACCACTTGCTATTATTTCACCCATGCAAGTTGGCACTTCTACCATCCGTTTATTATGGCAATATGGCTTCATATTCATGTTCCTTGGCTGTAATGATGTACCAATGCAATGCCCTCCAGTTTACTCACAAGCACTGCATTGGTGCATCATGCCATATGCCTGGAAATGTATCAAGCCTGTACAGTCGGCCTGATACATCAGTCCACTGACCATCGTAACATTGATACCATCAAAGACCGTTGCCAAAATAAGAACATCTGTTTCTACTTCTGCAGGTAAATAACAACCACAACTGCAATACCCCGAAGGAGGGCCCAGCGTCACCCACGTTACAACGTGTACCATCTTACCACGTTTATGGGTCACGTGCCCAGTCTCCTTCTGGTGACATAGATCATGAGGAAGAGCAGGAGAAGACAGGATGCTGCTCGCAGGGACGCGCCCTCTGCGTCGACACAGTGTCACGTGTTGCTTTCCCGATGAGTTTCATCGCTTTCAACTTCGTCTACTGGACCTACTACCTAACGTCCTAACTTCCTGTAGAGTATTCCCAACCATACCTACCTACTACTACCAAACTACTTCCCAACCTACCCGATAATCCCTATACCCTCTCCACTACTGGACTGCTCCCCCGGATGCCAACTCTCATAATGTTTATTGCCCAACGACAAGGACAAAATGATAAACTGACCAAAACATATCGATGAGTGGTAGCACCAGCTTGGAGAGAGAAAGTGACAAATTGTTTTTGCCATATGTGGATTGAAAGTGTTTCTCCATATGGTTTATTAGACTTGAACTGCTGAATCCAGTTCCCGTGGATGACAGGGTGGCAGGTTTGGGGCAGGGAGTTTCCTCTTGCTGCTGTTCAGATTTATAAAATGAGGATATGGACCAGTGTGGTATTAACGAACCTCCTCCAGCCTCCAAACCTGCCATATCTCAAGTCGTGTTAGAATTCATAACCGGTACTCAAGTAGTAAGTCTCCTTATGTCCAGTGTAGTACAAGAGGGTGGATTCTTTGGTAAAGATGTGAACAATAGGAGTCGAAAAGGGTCTCTATGGAGATACCTCTAATTGTATGAATTGAACCCTTTTTGTGGGGAACTCATATTATTAGATCGAGGATTGTTAACGGTGACGAAATTGAAAGCGAAGTAAATCCATAGGTCGTTTTCCTATCTGTGAAAACATGTAGTTATTCCCGGGGTAACATGTGCCAGTGTTGATCAGTTGGCTACCAGTTCCTGAGCTGAGCTATTAGACAGTTATCTGCCTTCTAGTGCAGGATGGAATGCAGGAAACACTGCTTCATGTTAAGCAGTGCATTCTGTATGCACTGAAGCAGTGCAGGGCGACATTGACAATGAACATCTTGATGACAAGTGCATGAGAAATGTTTTATTTATTGCATTGTTATTGTTATTTTATCCAAGATTCATTCTGGATAACTCAAAAGTTTCCCAACCTTTTGCATTGTTGAGAAAGGTCTACTCCTAGTGGCTTATCAAGTGGGAGACCATTACTGTGTGTATCAATCAGTTTGATCAAAAACCTGATATAACAGTTCAATGACTTTTGATACATCTTGGTGATCAATGAAGTCAATGCATTATGAGGGGTGCAAGATTAATATAAAACTACGCCATACATATATTATTGTGAGAGAGAACTAATATTTTGTGTAAAGGATTTTAATATGAGATATATAGTGTAATGGTGACTTATCAGAACCATAGGTTCTAACCCTTTAAATACCGTGAAATGCATCAAGGTGTATTGCCATTTGCCATGATGCATAAATGCAGCCCTGGTGCATAAATGCAGCCCTGGCTAGTTACTCATCATGGCAACCCTATAGGGCTGATACAATCTCTAAGTGAACTTACCAACATGTACTGCATTGGTGCATCATGACAATAGTAGAGCATGGACCTGGAGGCATCATGCAGCCTTTAAAGGATTTAGCACCATGGTGGGATGCTTCCGTGCCACAGTTGTGTGTTATTGCTGTTGTTCTCTGCATTCTGCACCCATTCACCATTCCATGGTGAATCTGTAGTGATCTCAGTAGCATCTGTATAGACTAAGGCCATCGCCAATTTTTATTGCTACCTTGGTAAGAATGAATACTAGCAAGGGCTGATTTGAAGTACTGATTAAACAGTAGTTCAAATCACTTCCTTCAAATGCATCGCAGATTAGATATTAACTCATGATCAGTACCGAAATTCTCATGAATGGGTGTTTCACAGACATGTTCTATGGTAAACTTTTGGTAGGAGCAGAGTCTGTCATTGGGTTGTTGTAGCCAATGTGTAATTGATAGTCATAAATATATATTCTCTATACATTTATGTATATACACATAGATGCACCTTAGGCATACCACTCACTATATATGTACACTGAATTATACCTGCACATCACACACATGACGTTCAAATTATCAATAGGCTGTGCAAAGAGATCCTGAAGTGCTGTGGATCCTATTTCCTTAATACTGAGATATTGTAGATAGGGCTTATCTTTTATTTAGTCAGAACTAAAGATCATTATAAATCATCTTACTATTCTCGAACATTCAGGGATGTTCTGCTTATCATTGATTGATTACTGCTGTTGTGATGTCATACTGCACTGACCAGCCATGTATGTCACATATTCAATTCATGACGCCATCCATGTATATGACGGTGATGTAATGTCATTTAGTTTGGTGTCTGTGCTCTCTATTGTTATCTAAAAACAATTATTTCTGTTGTCCTATGGTGGCTAGATAGACATGGAAGCGTCTCTTACTCTTACTATTCTCATCAATAATTTGAAAGGTTTACTGTTTATATTCATTCACCTCTCTCTTTTGCCTTTTAAAGAAAAGAAAAAAATCTGAAATTGATGTGGTTTTCTGCTCATTATGTATCATCATATCCCAAAGGTGAAAGGAACATAGTTTACCATGGAAGCAGACTGTAAAACAGGCTGCTGCCACGGCAAGAAGTTTTGACTTGAATCCTAGTTCGTTTTTTATGTGAACTACAAGGACAATCGAGGGTTTTTAACACTTGGCCAGTTCACCAACCAGACCTATCCTAGCGGTGAAGGCATGTGTAAAAATGGCACATCTAAGCCTTGAATTTATAATAAGTAATTACCAATGAGCTTCCATAATGTGATCAGTAGTAACTCATTTTACACCATTCCACACATTGTATCCAGTGGTTGTATCACTCCCCTCCAGGGGGTGGTTGTGTAGTTCCTGCACCCTCCAAGTTGCTCTGGCACAATGTGACCCAGTGGGCTTGGAATCCACTGCAATAGGTAAAAGATGTATTGCATACCAGAGTCATTGGACTCAAAATTTGATATGGCCTGTTGTTTAGATATTTATAGTTGGGATGGTCTTGTTATGAACATTCATGTTGTATGTACAGTCAAAAATGATAAAGCCATATTTATTGAAGATAAAAATGGGGAAACTCTTAACTGAGTAACCTCGTTGCCCAGAATCTCCAAATGTAAATTAAGATGCTCATTCTCCAACACTAGAAGTACTATGTACTTCTAAATAATGGGGTGTGAAATCAATCATGGAGAATAATGCTTCAGGGTTTTGATGAATGATAACATAATGATATCTATATTGGCTATCTAAAACAATGAGCAGTGTGTACTGGGTGTGTGGCTAGACAAGGTGAAAATGTGTACCATTATTATGTTTTATTGGTCCACAGTGTAGGACTAAGAGACAATGTATAAATATATATGTATGTGAGGCTTTGAAGGAAGAACTCTGTTTTTAAATAGGGCCGGCTACAAGATTGAAGTGAGAGCATCTAAAGATGCTTTTGATATAAGGTAATGTCATCAATAATTCGGACATTATGTTGAATTGACATTAGGACTGTCTGCTCTTTAAATACAATGGTAATGGCATTCAAGGATTAATTGTGATCTAAATCACATTTAAGCTACTGTTACAACAATGGCAGTGCTAGTGTGAAGGCAACACTAGTCTTGTCTTGTAAGAAAAAGAAGTAAACCAGGCCCAGTGTGAACGGTTGAGGCAGAATGTGTACAGTCTGAACTTAACCTCAGCTGCAAGATAAATGTACATATGTCAGTATTCAAGTGATTTCTTTACTTGAATTATTCAAGAATCAAATCTAATTGCTAGTGGGTCTAGTGCTTTATAAGTAATGAATATCTGTCAAATAACCTG
Organism: Acholoe squamosa; assembly: GCA_949317995.1. Lineage (NCBI taxonomy): Eukaryota > Metazoa > Annelida > Polychaeta > Phyllodocida > Polynoidae > Acholoe > Acholoe squamosa. The sequence continues at coordinate 17,727,382 of OX439042.1, forward strand.
CACATAAACACACAGCTCTGTGGGTAGGTCTAGCTCTCTATAATCTTAGGTGATCTGTTCCAATTTCTTCTCATTTTTAATCTGGATGAAGCTGAAACAGATCCCTGCAATCTATGGTTGATTCTGATAGCCAGTGCATCCTAGACGATGGAAGTGATGTCACGAGGGGTTCCTGTGCATGTGCACCTATGCCTTCTCTGTTGATGTCATGATGAAGACGTCACATGTAATCATATCAATGTTTACTTGTTTTTGCCCTTACCAGATTATATTCCAAAGAGACTTATATACCATGTAACCTATCTCAATGTCCTCTTGATTCCAGATACTGGCTTATCAGTGCTTATCTACCTCCACATTTCCAATTTCTGTCTGTACAAAATGTACCCATTTCTCCCCGCTAGTTCACTGTAGAAGAAGCATTCCGTGTTTGAAACTATATTTACAAGCGCTATACCAATGAAGTGTCGACGCAGAACTATTGTAAGTATATGGTGGAGCTAGGATGTAGTTGACATGTGTGGTCATCAATGGGTGAAAAATGAATCTGCCAGGAGCAGGTTTGATACTACTAGGAGATGAGATATATACCCAACCTAAAAGGGTACTAGCAGATCATGAATATACCAACACTAAATATATATATATAAAATGTAATCTCGGGTTATCCAAATCATTGTGAAGTATCTGTAAATATGGGAGTACATAAGTAATACATCGAAATGTGATCGACAGAAGAGGTTGAAGGGGCATTTTGTGGTGGAATTGGTACTATTCATACTATATCTTTATAAACAAGGATGTTGGATATTTCTGTTCTTTTTTTGTATTTTTTCTTCTCTTTGGAGCTCTCACAGAGTTACTGTTGTTACCCCTCCCCAGGTCTGCAATATAGGACTTAATTAATTATAAGTTACCTTGTTATATGAAAGGAAATGATGCTGAGGTCATCGAAGTGCCAACTTTGTTAAGGTTCTTTAGTCAGGCCCTTTGCCACCACTGCACCTCAGTAGAGCCCCATCACGAATAGTCTAACTGTGCCTCGTGACCTTGGCCCCATAAGTATACCAAATATTATTACATATACAATTATATACAGCCATAGGGGTCAGTACACATTTTCTGATGTTGTTCATAGTGACATTTCATAATAAATGTTGTTAAAATACATCTGCTGCATTTGTCTGTTTACTTATTTCTTGATTTAAATTGAACAATTTCCCCAAATAAATAGAAAAAGATGAATGCTTATAAAAATATTCATACTCTTGTTGTAATAAGTAATGACAACAACAATACATTGTTATTTGGTGCTTTTGCATTGGCTGGATATACCTGCTAAAGCCCCACGGGCCCAAGCCAATGTAATTCAAAGAATCAAATAATCAAGCAAAATTCAGGGAAAAGAAACACCTCATGCTTAATCATACCACATGTATATGGCAATATGAAAATATCACATGTTACACATCAATATCACATAATAAACAAAAACACCAAGTCATAATCACTCTTTGGTTCGTGGCAGCCTAGTATGACACTACCTGAGACAGAACACTGACCACCTGCTTATCCAGCCGGATCCTATCCTGAATGGGCCGACGCAGATATACCAATACCTGGTCAGATTTCCAATCCCCGCACTGCTTGAGTCAAGCTCAATACCAACCCTTGCCAGGTAGGTGGCGCCACCGGCCCTGAACCCATGTGAGGACATACGATCCGCCTGGGTATCAGCCTTCTCCGCCAACATCTTCAAAATCTCTGAAAAAATGCTGTAGGAAAGTGGAACATCTTTGTCATTATCAGGCAGCAAGAATGCTGGGTGGTCTGGCCTTCCCTTCACCTCATTGAAATGCCAGTAGTATATAATGTATCGGAACGGGACTATAGCTAACTACAGGATATTACTCACTGGTGATGAAGCCAATCAGAGGCCTCCATTTGGTCATGTGACCTGGACCCCCTGTGGTGAGCACCTGATTTGCATAATAGGCCATGCCCACTTAGCCAATCAGAGCCCTCCATTTGGTCACGTGACCCTCATTTACATAATAGGCCATGTCCCTTTATGCTAATGAGACCTCATTTGCATAATAGACCATGCTCCCTTGATCACATGTCCTAGACCCCCTGTGGACTGATTTCCAAATGGAGGTCTATCATTGGCTAATGGTCAAGGTCACCTGACCTGATTATGTCAATGGGGGTTGCCCAACCACATGACCTCCCTTGTTTGTAAACAACACGTGATCTAGCCAAGTGACTTAACCATATGGTTTCTTATTTGTAAACAATGGATCATGTGACCTCATTAGTATAAAGGTTATAGGTGAATGTGTGGAAAAAGGCAAGCACAAATTTATTTTATTTTTTTATTTTGATAAATAATATTTACACATAATTATTTACAAGTTGCTAAATACAAGTTCACACTCTCTACATAACATAGTCGAATATCGGAGAGGACCATGACAGAACCCACACATTGACGTGTACAAATTCAACTTTTGTTTGTCATAATTCAGACTGTATATGATGTAATCTTGGTGTACAACTTTGGAGCAAGTACCCTCTTGAAATGAAGGATAGGTGTAAGCCATATTTCCCATCCACATCTCATCGATATTACAAGTGAAATCCACTGAAGAACTATTCCAAGTACTCCATTCAGTTTGTATGGACATGATACTTCTCAGTTGAGCAGCTGGTACACCGGGGTAAAGAACTTTGTTACACAGCATTGAGTCGACACTACAATGTATTCTAGGATGTCTGTTTGCAAAGCTAAGACTTTTCCAGTGAATCTAGGTTCTTTTCAGTAAGTATTTACCTTGTTTAACAGTATATCCATATTTTATAACCTTGAATCCATAGAGGAAAGGACACATGTGTGGTAAAGTATTCTATTAGTTAGAGTTATGAGTTATTATGTGGGTCCACTGGAAATAAAACTTAACGAAGGAATTCATTTCATTTTTTTTTTATTTGATTTTAACGTATACTACCTTTTGACGAGGTTCTCAACATGGAATTAATATATCACTATAGCTCTGTATGTGGTTGTACCATCCACTCTTTGAAATACATGTTTGAAACACACTCAATGAATTAAATACACCATTAGAAACGAACACTTTACGAACACATTGGTTTAACAACAGTACTTTAAACAACAACACATCTGATGAATCTATCAATTTCCATCGAAGGTTTGACCTCTAGACTATTTCACAGTGTTGTGTTTTTTCTTTGCTGTAAATTATTTTACTATACGTGGTGTTTCCCATTAACTTGCAACAGTATGACAAATAACTACTGCAATCGTCAGTGTCTGCGTTAGCTGTAGTTGCACCAGCACGGTCTTCTCCAACGTGAGGGTGATAATGATCATCATCATCAGCAGCAGCAGCAGTATCAGCAGCAGTATTAGCAGCAGCAGCATCACCATCAGCAGCAGCAGCAGAACCATAGGACATCTGTAGGTAGTAAGGACATGTATAAGACCCACCGTCAACAGTAGCACCATCGTCAACAGCAGCAGCAGCAGCAGGCATAGGAAACGCTACACCACGTGGGTCGTAAACAAAAGCAGCTGTGGTAGCATCTTGAACAGTAGAAAAAGAAGCTGAAGCCTTGGTTCTTTTTATCTCCCTCAAGAGCTGTAGTGTAGTCGGTCTTTTACTCATGGTGAGGGTTAAAGAGGAAGTGTAAGTGAATGAATTTTTCTCCCTTATATAGTCCTATGGAGATAAACCCTTTACTGTAGCTTGAATAAATGAAAGGTGGCTTTGACATTTAATCCCCCTGTTAACAAGGGAGGGGTAAAAATTAAGGAATTTCATAATACCTTAACAAGCCAGCCTACCTTACACCTGTAAACCGTATTAAGATAATTATTATAGTTTTAACTCTCTGTAATCCCACCAAATTCAGTTATCACAATACCTTTCCACCTGTTTGATGTTGTTACCCAGAATGGAAGCGATCACCTGTAATCCCACAAAATACACTTGTCACAGTATCTTTCCTCCATGTTTTACTTTGATCCTCATAATCCTAATGAGCGACATTGTTTTACACCTGTATGCCGAATTAAGATATTTATCACAGTTTCTAACACCTATAATCTCACCAAGATCCCTATTTTCAGTTGGATACTCCCCAAAGATAGATCCCTCAGATCATTAAGTGTGGTTGATCCCAGAGGGAAAAGATAAAAGGCTTAAAAGGATCTGATCCTCCTTTGGTAGGGTGTTTGTCCCCTGTTGTTTAACCACCCCCTGTAGTTTTGTATACAGACTTTGAACAGTTTAATCACCTAATGACCCATAATTCCCCTATACATGTAAGTCATATTAAGGTAATTATCACAGTTGTTACACCTGTTATCCCACCTGATACACTTATTCCAAAAATATTTTTCCCTTTTCATGTTGATTAATCCGGGGTGAAAGGATCCAGGTGAAAACAGGATTAAATTTCCCTCTCAGTTATATAAATGGTGGTGAGTAATCCAATCAAAACACTTTGACTTATATTTTTCCCTGTTGTTATCCACCCCCTGTAGTTTTTGTATACAGACTTTGAACACCTTAATCTTCTAAAGATTCCTAATCCTCTTGTACATGTAAGACATATTAAGATAATTATCACAGTTGTTACACCTGTTATCCCACCTGATACACTTATCTCAAAAAGCATTTTTCCCTTTTTCATGTTAAATAATCCAGGGGTGGAAGGAGCCAAATGAAAACGCGATTAGATCATTCTCTCAGCTATATAAAGAGCCCTGATTTTTCTTGGAAGGGTAGATCACATCCGCGGTAGCAGGGGCAACAAAAGCAGGAGCATGTGTAGTGGCAGGAGCAAGTGCAGCAGCACCACCAGAAGGCGTATGTGTAGTAGGAGGATGTGTAGCAGCAGCAGCAGCAACAGCAGCAGCAGTAAGTACAACAGCAGCGACAGTAGCAGCTAGTAGTAAGAGTAGCAGCAGTGACAGCAGCAGTATTAGCAGCAGTCTAGGCGACGCATGGGACACTTAATTTTGGTCATAGTTATAATGGAGCTTGAATTGTCTCATGTCTAAAAACGTGTCCTATCATTTTTCCAATTGATCAAGTAATTTGTTTGAATAACCCACCCTCTTTGGCTTTTAAACAGTTGTTCCCCCCTTTTATGTCGCCGACAGACTATTGATAGGTGACCCTACCCCACTAGAGCGTGAATGCACCACCCCCTCATTACCACAATTTACTTTTGATTTACAAAGGGGGGTCCTCTATAGAACCCATGAAGGGTGTGCCTCTTCAACAGACAGCGTAGATCTCCCTAACATACACCCCATTCATTGCCCTAACTGGTACTTGTGAAACCATCACCTCCTTTAAAAAGGTGTAATCAATATAACACTCATTGATGACTACATCAGGTTATTCCAAATGTGTAAAAAAAAACATATTAATGTAAAGTCTACAACGTTTAACAGTGTTTGGGAACAAAAATACATCATATAATATGCAAAGTTCGATCCAATTTAGACCCGAAAATAATTAAATACCCCCAAGTTTTTTACTACAGGACTAGCGCCTCCATCTGGTGGCAAACAGTGGTACTACTACATAGTACTGTATGCATCACTGATGCATTGAGTCGATATCTTTAATTCAAAAAGGGTGGTTCTGTAGAGAACCTATATGACAGCATCCAGAAATGCTAGCTGTAAGGGGTGACGCTCCGTTTGGTTGGAACGTGCAGACTGAACTGAACTTTGGTGGCTAGATTCATAATGGGGAGTTTACATGTAACTCCTAAATCAGTTTTGAAAAAGGTTGTAGTCTTTATAACGAGGCTAATGCGAAGATTATTTATGTATGATTGTGAATTTTAAATCACTGTAGTTCATATAACACTAATCTAGGTAGTATTAAGCTGTGTTGTGTTAAATAAAATCAGAAACTATACATCTATAATGCATTTGGTTGTTGATTGATTTGTGTTTTACAGCACTTTAGCGGCACTAATTTGGTTGTGTGTATACTACATTGGGAAGTATGGAAGACTTATGTTGCTGCCACCTGCTGGTGAATGATTTAATTTAAACCATTGTCCACATGCAGCCTTGACTGATTCATGGTTGAGGCCCCCTTTATAAAGGGGGGGGGGTGTAGTGACCCCCTTCATAATAGAGGGGGTCACTACACCCCCCCTATACCCGCTGAGGTCCAACGCCTCAATTGAACCAAAGGGTAATACTATGTGGTGTTACTAGGGGTTAGGTTGGACTAATTGCTCACCATACACGCATTCATCGATGTAAATTGGACCGAGATCGCTGGTGTACTATATTAATTTTGTTTAGATATTGTTTAAAAAATACAGACCTAACACCTGAAATGGTTTCACTCGCTGAAAAAAGCTTCAGGTAGGCTATAAACAAGGTCGACATTGGCCGACACCTTTTTGGTAAATGTCAAAGTTTTATAAGTAGTACTGACTGTGGATGATGTGAGCGTGGGCGCCGCTCAGGCGGCTGGTGCACTATCCATAGGGATGGGGCTACCATAAGCCAGACATCATTTTCTACAGTGACACCAGTTACTGCTGCTATAACAACCTGTTTTTACAGATTAAACTATTACGGCATACTGGTCCAACTGTCTCAGTAATGTAATACTGAGGGAAACGCTGTCACTGGGATAAACGCTCTCATAGGTTCTACACAGAACCACCTCTTTTAACCAAAGTTAATCACCTACTGTATCATGGTGTGCATGATGCATCATTTAGCACATCATGTTGTTTGTGTTGCATTTATATCATACCGTAACAGTACGTTTAAGTGCCGGGGTATAGTGGGATTGAATTCAATCAGCACCCAGGGACTTATACACACACACTATATCCATGGTTTTTGTATTTTCCCACTAGTTGCCCCCACTACGCACTGTGGAGGAGATTTCGGTCAGCATTCATGTAAACCGAGATGTAATGATAGCTTATCTCAGTGTAAACCTGTGCGAATTTGGTTTAGTCATTGCTAAAAAATTCAGACTTTACATCTGTATTGGATTTAACCAATAAAAAAGGTGTAAATGTAATATAAATACGGTCGGGATTGACTTACACCATTTTGGTAGATGTCGTAGTTTTATAAGTACTCTTCAGTGTGCAATCTTTAAACATGAGCGCTGTAATTACAGCTGGTGATCTCTTCGTTTTGGACAGGTTAACCATGCGACAAGACAGTCTGCAAGTGTGACATACATGTCAACGTACTGATGAGGCACCACTTGCTTATTGCACCCTCTTTTATCCACTTTTTCATTAGTTACCTAGTTATCTTTCAGGATGAATGTTATTATGAGTACAAATGTCATAAAACATTAAAGGTTTATAAGTAAAATGTCGAAAACATTACTTAAAATTTCAACATTTCTATTTTGTTCACAGTTATATTATAGAATTTCTACTGGATAGGTCTTACTTTTGTCAGACAATACACATTTATGATCCATGTTGAAAAGATACATTATCAGTTCTTTCATATTCGGGAATTGACATCAAATATGACACACACCCTTGTAAATTCAGCCCAAATATCACCGACAGACATCCTGGAAAATACCCACTCTCCATACATAGAAATAAGTTCTTCCTTGTTGGAGTAGCATCCATGATATTTAACCTCCGACTTATGGTTTTTACATCCATAACATTCATCTTTTACTGTCCTATTAAACTCCCTGTGTAGTAAATAATGATACTTACATTGTTGGTGATGATGTGTACAAGTCACAAAAAAAGAAGTTGTGTCCTTTAGTCTAGAGTCACAGTCATATACACCCTTTATACTTTGCATTCTCACCTTACACTCAGAGTTTGACACGTTTTTCACAGGTAACACTTAAAAGAAAAGAAGCGTTTTATTTTATCTCCCCTAAGCATGTTGCACAGACAATGTTACGTTACTCTAACGTTTTACTAGAAATAGGTAATATTTTTAACTTCTACTTGTGTTGTAAGATTGATGGTGATTTATTGGTGATCAACATATATGAACTATGGATATATCAGTTTTATAATATTAAAAATTTGGGCTAGGTGGCGCCACTCACCCCTTTTTACTTTCGTCACTCTTACACACCTTTTATATGTCTACTCCCTCACACATCACTATATAAAGAGACTACCGTCTAGGTCATATGGTGCCACCCACTCATTACGTTACTCCATCGTTTTACTCACATCACTCCACGTTTTTGCCTTACACACCTTTTATGTAGCTTCTCCCTTGCATATCACTATATAAATTAAGAGACTAACATAGAGGTAGTAGTGGGGTGTTCGTGGTAGTAGGGCCTCCCTCCTGTTGTCAAATGTTATGTCACAGTCTTCACAAAGATAAACTACTGACACCTTCTCCTCCTTCATCCTCTTTCATGCAACATCGCCTCCATAATCATCCTTTTAAATTTTATTTTTATTAAAAAATTGTATACCCAGTAAAAACCCACCCCTGCCCCAGGAAACATGTGTGACCTAGTGATTCAGGTAGGTGTGAAAACATCAGCAATAAATGCTCAGGTAGAATCGCCAGGGTCTGAGTGGGAGTATCACCCAACAAGCGCCGAGCGCCCCTGAATGCTCATTACTAAGGGCTCAGAAGATGGAAACCTTGTACCCGGTAGCCCACCAAATAGTAGTACACATGAAATATAGTACTTAATAGACAAATATTTGTATGAATTTGACAGATGGGCAATGCAAAAAGCCATACCCTTGTACCCCGGGGGGAGTGTAGAAACACCATACACCTGGCAGACTTCAAATAATATTTAATTAGAGTTCTACGTGTTTTGGTTTGGTTGATTTTACGTCCACTTATAGTACTTAAAAGTTAGCAGACATTTCTGTGGTTTGATTGGACATCAAGTCCTATCGTTCTCATTTAGAACATATATTTAAAAGCTGCTTGTCCAGACAGCTAGACAGGTATTTATATGCTGCTTGCCTGACACAGCAGTGACCGAATCTATAAATGACCGAATCTATGAGATGAATGACTGCATCTATGAGGAGGGGTGAGTGGGAAAACCGCTACCAGGGCTTCATTCCCCTACTCTTTCCGAAGGATAGCAAGTGTTCTTTTATTTGCCTGGTCCCATAGGCAGGGCCAGACAAACCATGGCCTTTGATCACTCAGATGTGGTTCACTGAGGGGGAATCCCATGGCAAAAGACAAGCATGTAGACCCGGGCCCACTCATATGGACACCAGCTGCCCACATGCTCATCCCAAGCCACAAGAAACCCAAAGTTTGTCGCCTTTTACGAATCTGGTATGCCCACTGGTAGAAAGGAAGGAGAATTCCTCCTTTTTGGACTCCCAATGAAGTTATTCTGCTCCTTCATGCCCTCACATGAAGGTCCCCACTCCACAGGGGGATCTTATCCGTGTTCACAGAAATCTCATTTTCCAATAGGAGATCCAGTCTTTCAGCCAGTTTTGCCCAAGGCCCTGGAATTATAGATATTGAAAACAGCAGAGTGAGTCTTCTGATGTAGCATATAATAGCCTACTTCTGGCTTCCTCATCCCCCCATCTACTCAATAAATCACATATGACATTGTCCTTTGAGGGAATGTTTACTGGTTTGAAATAGAAATTTTTTGTTACAGCCAGCCAAAACAATTCTCTTATCCAGCTCATACACATGCTGTTACTGCTGTGGCCTGTACTCAACATGTGCATGACCTGTGTATTATCAGTCACAAATATAATTTCACAATCAGTCCACAATTCACCCCAGCGCTGGGCTGCCAATAAAACTGGCCAGAATTCGAGTTCATTTATATTCTCGTTATACTCAGCAGGAGATTTAATCCAATGATGGGCGGCCTCAGGGGGAAGAATGCAGCGGCCAGATTCCCTCCATGTACCCATGAACCAATCAGCGTCGAGTGAGTAAGTGAGTGAGTAATAGATGTTTAATGCCATTTTGACAGCTAAGGTCATATTCATGGCGAGAACTACATTACACAATTTCACAGAGGAATGTGTCAATGCCCACACATATGTGCACCACACACATCCTGAGGGGATAGGAACGAGGAGATTGAGACCCTTTTAAGTGGGCTAGGGAAGCCCGCAATCATATCTGCCATGACATAATACTATGTAAGTCCCCCGTTTCTATGAAAAGCATTCTGATGTGGCAACTTGAAAAGGAGTTTTCTCATCATCAGCACATAAAAAAACTGTCGAAGTGGTTTTTGTTTAATCTTTTGTCCTCAATTGGTCGCAAAACCCTGTCTCACATTCTGGGTTCTCATTCTCGCAAACAGGTTCTGTGTATTGCTTGTAGAAGGAATTTGTACAGTTTGTAAGTGCCTGCATGTTTGACTGATCCTTGAACTGAACACAAACAAAAAAAAGATAAAAAAAACAAATTCCATGGTATGCGTAGTAGTGAGAAACTGTCTTTCTAGAGAGGCCTTATATGTAAATTCAGATATTTTAATTTAGACATATTCCTCACACTGTTGTAGAGTACATCGATTGATAGTTTTGTTTAACGTCCAAAGGCTCTTACACCTCATAAGCACTGCCTCCGAAGAGTACAAAAGCGTACTTTGAGATATTCACATGAAAAACTAATTCACCCATACATCTATGCTTGAATTTACTTTGAAATTTTCTTTATAGGATCTGTTTCTGTTCCACATATACAGAATCATCAAAGCCGAAAATAAAGACACATGCTGGAGAGATAGTAATTATGTATGATGATGAATATAGTTGCATCTTCTGTCATTGAGGAATCACGATGAACATATACAGTGTATATATTTTTGAAAAATATTATTATGTTGTTTCAAGTAAAAAGGGAAGAGAGATCTTGTATTAAATGTCTCTTTTTTTCTCTTTTTGCAAAGGTTGGAGAAGGGGAGGCTCTAAACTTCAGCGGATCACTCACAATGTTGCAAATGTGGAATTCTTAATTAAAGGTCCAACATGAGCAGAAGTCACTAAAGAACTCCTGCTGAGGAAAGGACAACTGCTGGGACTCGTGACAGCAACCTCACAAAGCCACAGAACGAATCTAATCCATGTACCATAAACTAGCTAACACACACCTGAAGGAATATAAAACCAGACTGTTAAAATGTCCAAATATCTTGATGTATAGATCTTTTTCTTGTATTTCAATTTAAAGTAAAATGAAACAAAACATATTATAGTTAATACTTAATCCTGCACAACGGGCACAGCATAGGATCTATTGGGGCTAGCATGTGCAAACCGTCTCCTCCCTTTAGTATCTACTCAAGATATTCTGCACTCCATCCAACCTACAGGTACAACAAGACTAGTATATATATAATGTATCGGAAAGTGACTATAGCTAACTACAGGATATTACTCACCGGGGATGCAGCCAATCAGAGGCCTCCATTTGGTCACGTGACCTGGACCCCCCCGTGGTACATGCCCATATATGGTCATGTGACCTTAACCTTGACCTCATTTGCATAATAGGCCATGACCCTTGACCTAATTAGGGGATTAGCGACCACCTCTCAGCCAATCAGAGGATGGCATTCTGGTTACCATGGTAACATGACCTAATTAGGAGATTAGTGCGATCATGTGACCCCTTATTTGTAAACAACACGTGGCCTAGCCATGTGGTCCCTTATTTGTAAACAATGGGGCAGGGCTAATTATGCAAATGAGATATATAATATACATAATATATCACAGTTTCTAACACCTGTGATTTTACCGAGATCACAATTGATTGATTGATTTGTGTTTTACAGCACTTTAGCGGCACTAAGTGGCTATCCTGTACTTCACAGGTTGATAGGCACTATCAGCGGAAATGGTGGTATGATTTGTCTATGTGGGGAAGCTTCCCACACCCTTCACAGATACATAGGTGAGACTGCCTGTAGTAATTCTCTTTTTATCCCCACACCCTTTACACATGTAAGCCGCATTAGTACTTTGATGGACATCCAAGGGTGGTAGGTGAAAATTATGAATGAAAAATTATATTTTATTTTATTTGCATATGTGCATGTGTGAAAAAAAAGGCAAGCTGAAAGCTTAAGAAAAAAAAAATTAAAAAAAGCTGGGAAATATTTGGGTGACCCTTGGGGTGGGGGGCCCAAAGTATTAAGTTATTTTAATATTAGCGAACCCGCCCTGCATGCTGCTGCTGCAGCAGCAGCAGCAGCATGCAGCGGCAATGCAGTAGCAGCAATAGGGGCAGTAGCAGCAGCAGTAACGGTTCCGACGTTATTAGCTGAAAGGCATCGTTACCGACACTATATTTATTGATCACATGATTTTGGATCCTTAATGGCCCCTCCCTGTTGGTCTGGCGGCTGTGAAAATTTGACAAACGGAAGAGAGAGACTTCCTTCTAAGGTCATGTCTCTATAAACCGGTCTTCAATAGGTCGGTTGATTCACTTACCAGCCACGTACAACAGCAGCAGTAGTAATAGGAGTAGGTGCAATAGGGGTTAGGTAACTGGTATGGAGTTTTCCAATTTCACCCCTTTTTCCAAAAATAGGCCACCAAAAAAAAATTTTTCTTTCACTAACTTCTTATAAACACAAAAGTCAATCCTTCACATCAGCTGTGTGCCACGTCTCGACTTCACAGTAAAAATGGGAACAACATATTACTGTGTGGGTACCGATATGAAGTAAGTAATAGATGTTCAACGCCATTTCGACAGCTAAGGTCATATTCATGGCGAGAACTACATTAAACAATTTCACTGAGGAATGTGTCAGTGCCCGTGCATATGTGCACGGTAACGATGTGAAGTGTGTTCTCGAAGAAATTTTCAAACTTATTTTCACCACAGTCGTTGCATGCTGGACCCAGCTCATTCTATGTCCACAGATAATATCGTGCTTTCGACTTGACGCTGATACACTGGCTCTATCAGTTTTTTGGTTGGTGAGAAAAATTTTGAATGTGTCTTTATGACTTTTGTATAGTTTAAATTCTCTAAATCTTTAAAATTAAACATGAGTGACTAAATTTCTAAGTTGTGTAAGGTAGGTGAAATTATCAAAAAAAAACACGGTAAAATCGTTGTCCCAGCATTGCCACAGAACCATCGTCATTTTCGCACAGATTCATTGTGAGTCAGTGAGTAATAGGTGTTTAATACCATTTCGACAGCTACAGTCATATTCATGGCGAGAACGGCATTACACTGACTTCTTATAAACACAAAAGTCAAGCCTTCACATCAGCTGTGTGCCACGTCTCGACTTCACAGTAAAAATGGGAACAACATTACTGTGCAGTAGACCCTTTTAAGTGGGCTAGGGAAGCCTGACTGTCACAAATGAGAACATGTGTCCATGTCTGTGCATATGAACAGTGGCACTCCCAATATAGAGTTAAGTTGGAGAAGTTGTGTAAGGTAGGTGAAATTATCAAAAAAAACGCTAAAATCATTGTCCTAAAATTGCAAGAGAACCATCATCATTTTCGCACAGATCCCTTGTGAGTGAGTAATAGGTGATTAACACCATATCAACAGCTATAGTCATATTCATGGCGAGAACGACGTTACACAATTTCAGAGGCCACATATGTGGACCACACACACCTGAGGGAATAGAAAAAAGGAGAAAATAGACCCTTTTAAGTGGGCTAGAAAAGTCCAGAGATTCCTTGTACCACAGTGTGTACTGTACTGCTTCATTGTAGAAACTACACTGATTCACTATAATGCAACAACAGTGGTTCATTGTTCAGTTTAACGAGAATCCATGATAGGTATTGTGGATATTTTTAGAGTGAATATTCATTGCGAGAAAATTCTGATTAGACATCACTGTCACAAATGAGAGTGAGTGAGTGAGTAATAGATGTTTAACGCCAATTCGACAGCTAAGGTCATATTCATGGGGAGAACGACATTACACAATTTCACAGAGGAATGTGTCAGTGCCTGCGCATATGTGCACCACACACATCCTGAGGGGATAGGAAAGATGATAAGTAGACCCTTTTAAGTGGGCTAGGGAAGCCTGACTGTCACAAATGAGAACATGTGTCCATGTCTGTGCATATGAACAGTGGCACTCCCAATATAGAGTTAAGTTGGAGAACTAATCCACAGGGCTACCCTACTGGTGACACCTGGGGATATATACATAGGTAGGCCTACACCGTACTCACTCATCAGGTCTCATGGTCCTAATAGTATCCACACTGAAGGGCACTGCACTGAGGGCTACACCTGACACTTTCTGTATCACACTTTTGATTGACTTTACCTCAACTTAGAAAATATATAAAGCTAGTTTTAAAATCCAGGACATTAATACTTTCCATATATCACAGTTGAGATAAGGAAAATGTGAATATTTTTAAACCTGAATGTGAACATCATTTTGGAAGCATAATGTACTTAAAGGGTCCAATACACAGCTGTATTTAAATGGTCCAATACACAAAAGTGAGTTCGGCCATATATGCATCCTTTTGCATTTTCCACTTCTATACATATCCAACTATCATAATCTAAAAGTATTTGAAAATAGCAACAGAACATGATTGATATTTTGGCAGGAAATGAGGTCATAAATTTTCCCGTTGACTCCTATAGGCCTTCCTTCATTACAGCCCTTTCTGAAAGAATTAAGCTCGGTGACATGTCACTATTTTTACATTTCCTTCATCCCTATATATAAACCTAATGATATCCAGAGGTATAGAAAAAAAATCAACACAATCTTTTTGCATTTTCCACTTCTATACATATCAAACTATCATAATCCAAAAGTATTTGAAAATAGCAACAGAACATGATTGATATTTTGGCAGGAAATGAGGCCATAGATTTTCCCATTGACTCCTATAGGCCTTCCTCAGTGAGTAATATCCTGTAGTTAGCTATAGTCCCGTTCCAATACATAATATACTACTAACAAGGTAAAACATGAAGAAAAACAATGATACACTTCATTCAGAACCAACACATCTATTTCATCTGAATGTTTTGTGTTACCTTCTTACCTTACATTCACTGTGGGTTAACTTCCTTTTTCGCATCATAAAGCCACCTGGCACTGCTGTTAGGTTGGTATCTGCTCATGTACTACTCACATGTTGCAAAATAAGGTGATGTGAGCTGCCTATCAGCTGCTCCTGTAGCCTTAGGCTGAGTGGTTCTCCCATTGTATGGTTTGTCTATTGTGGCAGAATTACACACACATCTTGAACATGGGGATTCTAGAAGCTGACAGAGTGGGTTGTTACATTACAGCTTGAAGAGGGAAGATGCAACCTCTCACCCTATGGAAGGGAGCTTTACAATTTTCCATAGTAAATCATCATAGTTTTCTTTTAACTGAAATCTAATGAAAAGACAAAATTTCTTGTGGGGGAAAACAATATAACACATCAGTCAGATAGGAAAGGAATATAGAAAAGGAAGATATACCAATTTAAAGATTGACCAAGGGAAGCCATGGCAGAAGCACAGTTTATCCAATTAATGATTTAAATATATCATGCCCTAATTCTCTTTTTAATGAAATTTCACAAAGCCCTACCAGCCCTGTTTTGCTATTATGGCTATCAATTAGTGAGAGGGAAGATGGATACTTGGCATAAATGTTTGGCTGGTGATTTCCACGTTTTTTCCCCATGGTTCATGATTATGTAGGTATAATTATATAACTGTGCATTGGGTATGGTAGTCACCACTATAATGAAGTAATACTAGGTTATAGATACACCAGCCACAAATCCAACTGATTGTCACAGGTCTCATTCTCTGGCCAATACTGGTTGTTTGATCTCTTTCAATCAGCTGTGGGTTGTCCTGGAGGCTATTGCGAAAAGAATCAGAATCACATTCTCACTGACATAACTCAGCTTCCAGTTCCTGGCTGTTCTGCTGCTCAGAACAAACTTCTCACCTTACACTCAGAATTAATCCTCTTAGTGTGAGTCATACTGGGAACCATTCCCCGATTCATTAAAACTTATGAATCAATTCCATAACCTATTACCTTGCTGCAATACAGGGGAGAAGTCATTGCTTGGGGGTAGTCAGTTCCTATTTGGGAATAGCACCTCTGACAGAATTGAATTCCTGTCCTTTCGCAACACCCTCCTGATTCTGTAGCCCTTCTCTTAACTCTTAATGACCGCATACCCGTAGTGGTGTAATTCAGGATTCACCTTAATGCATCACCAGTTCTGAACTGAAGGAGGTTCTGCATTAATGTACAAGCTCTTCTGTTGGTGCAATCACCTAAGGTCAGCACACTGTACCAATGCTGTATTTCCTGATGGGTTATTGGATGTTTTCTGAGGCAAGATAAGTGTTGTTTTGGGGTTACAGGATAAGGTTTAAGGTGGCCTCCAACAAAATGAACCTACTATCTTAAGGTCAGTGCAACTCCTCAGGTTCATTTCTGCATGGAGAGATAGGATTGTGAGGTAGCAAGTTGCTATTTGCATATGGTAATGAAGTCCAGGCAACTGGAATGCTTTCTTTGCTGTTCTCTTTTATAGCATTCTTCAAGGATCATCATTTAATTCTGAGCTTAGTAACCACTGCTATATTGTTGCATTGATAATTTTCGAGCTTTGCATTGATTGATTGATTTGTGTTTTACAGCACTTTAGCGGCACTAAGTGGCTTTCCCGTGCTTCACAGGTTGATAGTTTAACAGAGGAATGTGTCAGTGCCCGCGCATATGTGCACCACACACATCCTGAGGGGATAGGAAATAGGAGATATAGACCCTTTTAAGTGGGCTAGGGAAGCCCGTTCAAGCTTTGCAGTAAGACACAGGTAGTGATAGGGATACTAATCCTTCATAGGTTTGTGGGTTTAAGGTGGACCTGGATGCTCACACAGGTTTTATAAATGAAATCAATTTGATTTTATCGCCATTGCCGAACCTCAGTTAAACTTAAAATACCATGGCCTGAACCCACAGGCATACCATTGATCAAACTAGGGTCCTCTATTTACCACAGCTTATAACCATGACTTCTAACTCAACCAGCACCATACTTTCGTGCTGGGATCATTGGAGAAGAGACCAGTTGCAAGCACACACCTAACACGAGAAGATCGGTCTGGAGCGTGAGGTAAGTAGTCTGTCAGTTTAGGCCACACCGAAAAAAAATAAGTTGGGTCTACGGATCGCCCTCTCCATATTTTCGGAATTGCAAATTTTTTTTTTTGGGGGGGGGAAATCTTGTCTATGGATTTCGCTTCCTTCAGTTTCTACAAGTTTTCTCTTTGTGATGTTTGGCAAAATTAGAACAAAAAAATTGTTTGCTCGCCTCAATTTCCAGCAAGGAATCCATTGGATGCCAAAAAAATTCTTTAAGAAAAGAAAAATAAAAATTCGCTCGCAGCATTTTTTCAAAACCAAAATCCGTAGACCAACTTATTGAATGATGATGAAAATCCTACAAATCATTCAAGACACTCCTCTGGACTATGAGAAAATTGAAAAACAGTCCAAGCGACAGTTGGCACAGGATATGTATGACCTTGTAGGTGGAGATGCAGTTGAGGCAATTAAGTTGGCATTTTTCCCCAACACATCACTGGCCAGAAGAAGGAGAAATGGGCTGAAGCCTAACATGGACAAGACAGTAGCAGCACCAGTGATAGATGCAGGTGTAGGAGGAGAATTCTTGCTTGGAGATCATATACAAAAAACTGTAGAGGAAGCAAAGAAGGCAAAGAAAGTGCACCGTGATCTCATGCCTGAACAGGAGAAGCATGCTACCCAAGGAGGGGGTGTGGTAGCGGCTTTCAGAGAGGAAACTTCAGAGGCTCTTCTTCATACAGAGGTACAAGCTCCTACAGAGGTCGTGGAAGAGGTTACAATGATGATAGATGCTATCAGAGCTACTAAAGTAATGCGTTGGGTTTTCAGAACTCCTCACCCTTCAACAGAGGCAGGGGGCAGAGGGGTCTGAGGAGAGCCCAAGGCCAGCAATCCCGTGCAAGCGGGAAAGCAGGAATTCAACCAAATGCAAAACGAGCCAGACTTCAACAAAAAGAAGTAAAAACTCCCAAAAGGAAGGTTGGTAAGGAAAGTCATAAAAAAAAGATGTCAAAAGGTATATCTCCCTCTGCTACAGAAAAAGGACAATGGGTATAAAATATATTCACTAGACTAAAACCAGATGGTACAGTTAGGATCATTTTAGATTTGGTTTGGTTGATTTTACATCCACTAACAGTACTTAAAAGTTAGCAGACATGTCTGTGGTCCGCAGACATCAAGTCCTTTGTTTTCTTTTTGGACAGGTTTTTAAAAGCTGCTTGTCCAGACAGCTAGACAGGTATTTATATATGCTGCTTGCCTGACACAGCAGTGACCGAAATTATGAATGACCGAATCTATGAGATTAATGACTGCATCTATGAGGAGGGTTGAGGGGGAAAACTGCTACAGGGGCTTCATTCCCCTATCCTTTTTGAAGGAGAGCAAGTGTTCTTTTATTTGCCTGGTCTCATAGGCAGGGCCAGACAAGTGAGTGAGTAATATATGTTTAACGCCATTTCGACAGCTAAGGTCATATTCATGGCAAGAACTACATTACACAATTTCACAGAGGAATGTATCGATGCCCGCGCATATGTGCACCACATACATCCGAGGGGATAGGAAAGAGGAGATATAGACCCTTTTAAGTGGGCTAGGGAAGTCAGAGGGCCAGACAAACCACAGCCTTTGATCACTCAGACATAGTTCACTGAGGGGGAATCCCATGGCAAAAGGCAAGCATGTAGACCCGGGCCCATGCATATGGACACCAGCTGCCTACATGCCCACCCAAAGCCACAAGAAACCCCAAGTTTGTCGCCTTTTACGAATCTGGTATGCCCACTGGTAGAAAGGAAGGAGAATTCCTCCTTCATGGACTCCCAATGACGTTATTCTGCTCCTCCATGCCCTCACATGAAGGTCCCCACTCCACAGGGGGTGATCATTTTAGGTCTCACAGAGCTCAATAAATATATCATGTGCATTACGAGCACTTCAAGATGACATCATTGGGCACAGCATTGGAAATAGTGAGGCCAAAGAGTTTTCTGGGGTCGGTAGATGCTTATTTTTTCATACATGTTATGGAATCACAAAGAAAATATCTGAAATGCATGTGGGATGGCCAAATATATCATTTCATGTCTTGCCCAATGGTCTCATTTGTGCTCCATCCTTCTTCACAAAACTGCTGAATCCACTGTTCTCAAAAGCTAGACTCGAATGTATACAATGTTTCCAGTACATTGATGAGTGAGTGAGTAATAGATGTTTAATGCCATTTCGGCAGCTAAGGTCATATTCATGGCGAGAACCTCATTACACAATTTCACAGAGGAATGTGTCAGTGCCCGCGCATATGTGCACCACGCACATCCTGAGGGGATAGGAAAGAGGAGATATAGACCCTTTTAAGTGGGCTAGGGAAGCCCGAGTACATTGATGACATTTTGTCATAGGGGGTTCTTTCCAAGAGTGTCAAGAATCAATAGATAAACTATGTGAGATGGTAGATTCAGCAGGGTTGATGATTCATCCTGAAAAATCCGAGTTGCAACCAATTGAATTTGCTAGGGTTTAATATTGACATTATCATACAGGAGGTAACATTAATGAAAGAAAAACTAGGTACAATTAATTTAGCAATGGATGAACTGTTGGAAAACAAAGCTCCCTTTATAAGGAAGGTCTCTCAGGTTATTGGTCTCATGATAGCATTTGAGCCAATATCCGTTGAACGTCCAATTTGATTTATATTACGGACGTTTGGTACTTGTTCCATTCAAACAGGACTGGGGTAGTACCAATCAGTTTATATCTTTTGCTTTATTCCTGATCTACTAAAAACATTGGGGTCTATAAAAATGTATAGTTTTACATAATTTTCATTTAATTAGGCTACAGAAATCAGCTTCAAAGTTGGAGGAAAGGTGATTTTTCCTTTTCCCTTGAAATCACAATGAACTTGCCCCAATAAATGTGAAATGGACAGCCACTGGTCTTCTTTGGTCTCATACTTTCTCTCTTATTTCCACAGAAAATGTCATAGGACAGTGTTGCATCCCATCACTGCCCAGTTGGTCGACCTCCACTGAGTGACGAAAGAAATCTGGCAAGGAATTGGCACAGAGAAGATCAAAACCGTCCCTACGAAAGTTTATGTAGAAAAACTGGAGAAGGATCCAGAGATGTCAGCAGAAGAGAACACAGTTAAAAGAAGTGACCGTAAAGGGGGGCCTACTTCAGAAGTGTACAAAAAGTTTGAATGCTCGAAAGAACTATCTGCACCACATGGAAAACTTGACAGAGAGTGCAAGTGATACCTTAAAGAGAACCCAGGTTGCAACCTCCCTCCTTACCTTGCCAAAAAAGGCCGAGGCAAGACAAAGGCGTCAGAGCATCTACTGGCAGATGAACAGGGTCCAGCCGACAAGCAACAAGCTACACTTCCACTGCCAGTTCCAGCTGGCGAGCAGGCGGTAAGAAGAAAATATTGTTGAAGAGGCAAAAGAGACTCCAAGACTCCAATCAGACTTCAGTCTACTTGTAAGGCAAATTACAGTTACCATATATATTGTCTGTCTTTATCAGAAATGTCACGGGCCTCCCCAGCCCTAGGCCATCTTTAAAAGGGGTCTATGTCTTGCTTTTCTATCCTCTCTGCATGTGGGTGGTGTCCATATGCGCGGGCACTGGCACATATTCGTTCCTTGAATCTCCTCTTTCCTGTCCCCTCTTTCTTACATGTGTCTGGTTTCCATATGCACGGGCACAGGCAAATGTATTCCTTTGTGACGTGATGTCTAATGTACTTTTTCCGCCATGAATATGACCTTAGCTGTCGGCTTGGCGTTAAACAACCATTACTCACTCACTCACTCAGAAATGTCAAATTGATAGACTTGCTTTTAATTCTTCTTTAGATTTCGACGAGCAGGTAAAATCTTGGGGGAGAAATAACCAGATGACCCTGGAACGTTTGGTCAAGAATTAAGTTGCTCATCTTACTGCTCCTTATAACACATAGAGAGGTCAGGTAGCATTGGTTTTAGATCTGGAATGGGCAGAGCAAAATGATGATGGATCTGTACATATGAAGGCGGCCAGACCAGGTGATAGCCTGCAGGAGTTTAGAAGCCGTATCATAGAATGAGAAGGCTATGTTTAGTTAGAGCTCGAAGGAGCTGAGTGAGTGAGTGAGTGAGTGAGTGAGTAATAGATGTTTAACGCCATTTCGACAGCTAAGGTCATATTCATGGCGAGAACGACATTACACAATTTTTACAGAGGAATTTGTCAGTGCCCACGCATATGTGCACCACACACAGCCTAGGGGATAGAAAAGTGGAGAAATAGACCCTTTTAAAGTGCTGGTTCCACAGAGAAAAATCGGTCATAATAGCTGTAATCCGACTCCTTTCCCATGAAACTAGACCGAGAGATTGGACCAAAAGTTGGCTCCACAGACCTTATTCCGACCGATTTGCACCCGACAGATCGAAAATAACTGAAGAGCGATTATACTAAATTTTATTTAGACGGATTAATGGCTGTGGAACCATTGATCCAAGTTCTATCCCATTTACCCTTAATCCGACCATTTATAAAAAATCATAAATTATTGGTATATTCCGACCGACCGACATACCGCTACACCATCTACCGTTTTAGTATGGAAACACCTGTTCTCCTCTCATACGATAGGTGGCGCATTGCTCGTTCGCATCACGATGCAGTCATGTGACCTTTGGTCTGTCCGTACTCCGATCAAAATGGCGGGTCGCCAAAATCAAGCCGACATGGGTAAGAAGGGAACAATAAAGGCTCTGGGGACGATGACAAGAAGGAGGTGTAGAACGAAACCTACAGAACAAGAAGATGAGAGAACAGAGCATCACGGGGAGTTGCAAACAGACACATCTGACGACTTACCACCCCCAACTGGACCGGTCGGACTCGGCAGGCGCGGTCGTCCAAGGAAAAAACAGGCATCTGAGGTAGGTTTTCGCTAGGTGTGATATGTCTATAATATTTCTACCGCTACCCTATGTGAAGAAGGCAGATTTTTTCTCTGTAGGTGAACACAGTCCTAATTTATTTATCACGGCCTTATTAAATCTACACGTTGCTGTACGACAACTTTTGTAAAATCCCTAAGTACTGTGCTGTGCATGTATATTTTGTGTAACGAAAAAAATTTATAAATTCATTTCATTTTCATTTCCAGGGGTCCTCCAGCTCTTCGGCCAACATAGTCAAGAAAACTTCTTCATGTGCAGAGAGCGGACCTTCTCCATTGAAAAAGTTAGAGGACCACTTCCTTGAGGAAGAAGGTGACTCACACAGTGATTACAAGAAATCACAGACGCAGAACATTACCAAGAGAAAAAAATCAGTGACATTGGACGATTCTGCAAAGGACAAGTGTGATGATAATATAGATGAAGAGGGTAATGCTGTGACTCCTTCAAACAGAAAAACCCCTCACAGTAGACCCGCCACGCCATACCTTTCTGACAATAAATCATGTGGAGAAGATGAGTACCTCGGGAGAAAAGTTAGCTTTGAACTGACTTCTAACCCTTATGGTCATTCTGACCGACTGGAAGGACGAGATGGTGATGATGATGACGACGATGAGGATGGAGATGATGAGGGTGAAAATAGCTCAGAGGACGAGGCAGAGAAACAAGAGATGGCTGAAATAGCAAAAAAGTTGGCTGCTTATAACAAGAAAAAACTAAAAAAAACAACTAGAACGTTCACTTACTAACAGCGAGCTGGAAAACACCCCACTCAAGGTCGGAATCGGATCAGATTATCTGGCTGATGACCCCGACAAAATTGACTATAGCAAAGAAGAGAACTTAGTTCTAGATGACGAATTTGATGGCATGCCAGATACTCCGTCCAAAGATTTGAGGAAGGGTGGGAAAGAAGAGGAGTTGTGCCAATTGTGGGCAGAAGAAAGACATTTATATGTCATGAGCCATAAGCAGCATAGAGATCCGAATCTGAGGGATGACACCATACGCCGATTTGCAGCTATACTGAATGTGAAACTTGAGTAGCTTTCTGACTTCAGTATAAAACTTTTTATTTTTTCTTCAGTTCCTGTACTTTTCATCAAAACAATTTAATTTTGTTTTATATATATCAAAATGTAAATTGCAGTATCACTTTAGAATCGCTTCTGATAACAATAGGATCATAAATTATTCTTTTTTGTCTTTTGCCAGCAAAAGATGTCAGGACGCGCATGAATACTTTGAGGACGCAGTACACTAAGCTGATCAAAGACCTGGCAGAGGAGACACTACAGACAGGCAGGAAGAGATTCTCAGGTTGTGTAGTTTCATGAGGGGTAAACCAGCGTCGCGGAAAACTGTGTCAAATTACAAGAGGAAGTTGATCACTACCGATGACACTCCAGATGAGAGCCCAAAGAGGATAAGGGACTTGTCTAGCCCTAAGTCCAAAAAAACACGTTTTATTTTGGTGAGTGTACATCATGAACTAGAAACATTAGAAATTTTCTGTTAAGACCGACTGGTTATTGGGGTCACATATTTTTCTGTATGTTGGGCCTTATTTTGTATATTGTATAGTACATGAATTAAGATTTATTTTGTTACATTTCTTTGCTACATTACAGGTAAATAAATTATCATGTCATTGATATATTTCAGACTTCTGCTGCTGCCAAGACGCTGGGTGTGAAATCCAAGGATGTGGTGGAGGCAGTTGATCTGACACAGATGGACAAGGGTGATGAACTTCCTCCCATAGAGAGGAGTAAGCCTCCAGAGAGAAAGTTCTTAAGTAAGAAGGAAGCACTGTCTAGAAAAATTATTGATATCACTGACAATGACAATGATGAGGACGATTTCGAACCTGTTCAGTCAGCCCGTCGGTCGCCTAGGCAACAAAAACAGACCAAGGAGGTTGCCTCAACGTCTGGGGTTCGGAAGGGTGGAGGTAAGGCACCTGTGAAAGGGCAAAGTAGTAAAAGCAAAGAGGATGTAGTGGCTGAGAAAGCTAAGAAACCGACCATCTCTTATCCTGTCTCTAATGCCAAATTAAAACAGAAAGAGGAGATAGAGGCTGAAAAAAAAGGAGTTAGAAATAAAAAAGAAACAGGAAATGGAAGCCAGAAAGAAACAGCAGTCGGAGGCCATGAGAAAGAAGGAACGTCTTCAAAAGAATTATTCATCGGATTACAGTGATATAGACAATACAGAATGGTTCATGCAGCAAGGTGCAAATTATCAGCAGGTCAATGAGCAAAAAAAATCGAACGAGAAGAAGGATATTCAGAAGACCTTAACGGAAAAAACTAACCAGCTAGCTATAATGACTGAGGGTTTGGCAAATCTAGGAAGAGATATGGCACGTCACACTCATGCAGATGATGAATCCGACTGTGCAGACACAAAATGGGTGAAAACCCTTGTCCCTCACCTGCGTGAACTCACTCCCAAGAAAAAGAGGAAAGTGATGATGCATTTCACACAATATTTATTTGAAGCCATAGAGGCCGATGAAAATTAAAAGAAATGTGATTTGTGATAGGACTTATTTTTCAGTGTCTGAAAACCACTGACGGTCCTCTGGTCCATCGGTCGAAAAAGTTGGACCATTTTGTTCAGTATTTTAGTTAGATTTTTGTTTAAGGATTCTTTATTCCACTTTGAGAGGGAATCATTTATTTTTAACTATTTTATTCCAGACTTCAACTTTTATCCCAGACTTAAACTTTGTTGCATAGCAACTATTTTCTAGGACTATGATTAGTTGCTGAAGAAGAGTAGCCGTGACAGGCTAGTGCATGTGTTCTTATTTTACTCTAGTCAATGAATAATCAAAGTACAACTTTCACATCTTTTGAACTGGATATTTTGATTCTGCTTGTCTGAAATCAGACCGATCTCAGCACACCTGAAGTGCACAAAGATAAATCTGATGAAGTCAATCCAAGACTTCCTTGCAGCTATAATATTTTACAGGATATCATGTGTTATTATGTGGTCCGTCCATTATAAAACTAGATCACAGCAGTCATACAAAACATGTTTGAACCTGTGCAAATACATTGTCGTGGAGAAGGACAAAAATATCGGTCTGAAAGACCTCATTAAACAATCGCACGGTGTGGACTAATCAGATCTGACATTAAGATTCTTGCATGTTTCAGGTATCAATATAGCATGTGGCTTTCCTGACATATATCTATATACTATGAAAACGAGATGACTGTAGGTTATCTTGTAGGCAACTGTAGTTGCGTATCCTACTGGTACATGTACATGAAAATGTACTAAAAAAGAATTCGAGTTTGTAAAAGTTGTGACAGACAATTTTTTGGACAGTCTGATGAGTGAAGGCCAAGGTAGATGTTGTATCAAAAAAGCACCAAAACAGTTCTAGGTATCTATTTTGCAGTTGTTTTTTCTTAATAAAGTTAGACTTTCTTATTTGAATTACATATTTTCTCTTGTGTCCTTTAATATAAAAATCATCATACATGTACACAAAGCAGATCCACCGTGACATTTTGATTCTGTCTTGTACTTTGTTTTCCATCGGTCGTTCTTAAATCTCAACTTATGTCACATGTACACAAAAGCAAGACAAAGTCAAGGTACCTAGAATATTTATATAATACACACTGTTCAGTCGCCATAGAAGAGAGGCTTCAGCACTGCTTCATATTGCCAGGGGCATTCGCCTTCTTTAGTAAGACACCAGTACATAAGGCGCTCCCTCACCTGCCTGACATACTGAGAGTGATTTTTTTTTGTGAGACGTCGGTCGGTGGAGACAAGTTCAATTTCCTTCCTCCACTCACCACGGTGGAGGTTGTAATCCTTGTCCTCCCAGTCAGTCTCTGGTTTAGAGGTGTAGCAGTTGGGAACCTTAGCCCTTACGTGCCCAGATTAGCAAAAGTGCGCTCTCAAGCATGCATATATGTTCAATAGATCACCATGAGTCCAATATTGATCATATTAAGATGATTTTAACACTAGAAGACTCATAATATGAAGGGCTTTCCAACGATACCAAATTTGTTATGGTGCATCAGGTGAATAATTATTGATAGATCCTAATGCAGAAAATAATGAATGAAAAATAGGCTTAAAATACATGAAAAGTGCGCGCTCTGGCCATGAGAATAATGGGAAAATACAGAAAATTCACTTAATTAAAAAAATATTGATAAAAATACAAAAATTATTGATGAAATATTTTTCCTGTGATTTTCTCCAAGGAATCCAATTATAATACATGTCTATTTTCAATTTCCATCAATATAGCTTTCTTTAAAATGTCAAAATAATGCTTTATGAATTGTTCTAAATCCTACCAAAATCTTTAAAAAAAATTCTTGGCACCTTTATCCAAATTAGCCCTTTCAACATCTTGTACAATCATCATTCCCTTACTGCCTCATATAATACTCTCACCTATTCTTCATATTACATTTTCTGAAAGCAATTGTACTGCCCTCTTTGCTATCATTTGAATCAATACTTTAATTTGGACATTATATAGGTAATAGCCTCTACTATGTCAAGCTTGTTGAATAAATCAGCTTTCTTAAAATAATTCTGGGCACGAAAGGGTTATATTTGAGAAAGTTGTGGAGACAAATGATTGCCATCACAACATCCCTAGCCCCCTCTGGCTCCATGTCGATCTCTCGTCTGAGGATGCGAAATCGGCTGCAAAGAATTCCGAAGGTGTTTTCCACCACTCGTCTTGGCCTGCAGACACGATAGTTAAAGATTCGCTGCTTTAGGCTGAGCTTGGCCTGAGGGAATGGCTTCATCATTTGTGGAGATAATGAAAAAGCATCGTCCCCAATGAAAAAATAATTCATCTCTCCTTGATGGCCAGGTAAATCTTCTGGGGGGGGGGAATACCCAAAGGTTTGGCAGGATCTTGGATGTCAATGTTGAATTGGCAGTCTGACCACAAGGAAGAATCGGATGATTTTCCTTCAGCTCCAACGTCTACATAGAGAAACTTGTAGTCCGAATCTACTACAGCAAGGAGAACTATACTGTAGAATGATTTATAGTTGTAGTACTCGGATCCTGAATTTCTTGGACGTTTGATCCGCACATGCTTGCCATCCACCGCCCCCAGCACATGAGGAAAATTCCATTTGTCATGAAATCCTTGCGCGACCGCCCTCCATTCAGCTTCTGTCCTTGGAGTCTAAAAATAAATAAGACATAAGAAAATAGTAAAAATTTAAGTTTATTCACATTTCATCCACTGAAATAATTTATTCAGCTATTTACATATCATAGATAAGAAAGAAGGAAAATTTTCCATGATTGTCCCACTATAAATTAAAAAAAGAATTATACGACATCTTTAGACCCGTTCGGAACCAGGTATACGACCGACAGACTATATATAAAGAATAACATGGACATGAGGTTTTTATATAGGAACACCTACCTTTAGGTACTCCTCATGCAGGACTCTGTACAGGGCCCTACAGGTGTCCCTGATGATTGGAAGCACGCTTTTCTTTGCTACCAAATACGACTGATGGAGGGAGAAAACGCTGTCACCTGTCAAAATAAATCACAATTCAATTAAAATTTAAAAAAAAAAATCTGATTCAACAGTGCCTTATAAATACGAATTAATGAGAACCTATTACCTACATGTACTATATCCTTTCAGGGCCCTGTCTTTCCTTATCTTACGGACAGATACGGACGTCCGTATATCACATACGGACCTCCCTATGTTGGTAAATCAAATACGGCTAGGGGGGGTACCAGGTGGTATCCTAAAAGTGACATATGGACATCCGTATGTGACATACGGACATCCATATGTGATATACGGACGTCCATATGTGATATACGGACGTCCATATGTGTGGTCCGTATCTGATATTATTTTGTAGCATTTTAATACATTCTAACATAAGGAAAGACAGGCCCCAGGGCCCTGTCTTTCCTTATCTTACGGACAGATACGGACGTCCGTATATCACATACGGACCTCCCTATGTTGGTAAATCAAATACGGCTAGGGGGGGTACCAGGTGGTATCCTAAAAGTGACATATGGACATCCGTATGTGACATACGGACGTCCATATGTGATATACGGACGTCCGTATGTGTGGTCCGTATCTGATATTATTTTGTAGCATTTTAATACATTCTAACATAAGGAAAGACAGGCCCCAGACAGACAGACAGATCAACTATAAATTACAGTGTCCAACAGATAGAAAAAATTTAAGTAAAAAGTAATTTTTCATAGAATTATTTTGCTCACCGTGGGCTAGGTATCTGATGGTCAAGGACAGTCGGTCCTCCACTGGAATCGCCTTCCTCCAATTTGTATCTTGCCTTTGGATCAGTGGTCGGACTAAATCCAAAAGCTCTTGGTGCAAGCACGGCATCATACGAGTTGTTCTTCTGAACTCATCCACACAGCCAAGCTGAAAAGAATAATATATTAATGCTTCTGTGCACTTAAATGTCATTTCATGCAGAGATTCTCAAAGATTGGGGCATATAGATTCATTTTTGGTGGAGTACGATGGATTATGCCTTTTTATATAGTGGATCGGTCGTGAAGGACAACATAACATACACAACTATAGGACTGTGAGCTACTCACCCTGAGCAGATCAACCTCTAGCTTCGCCATGGTGTTTCTCTGTGAAGGATCCTCCCTGGCCTGCGAGTAGGGATCTCTCCACCAAATTGGGCTCCTTTGCTTGATGCCATTCACTATGGCAATGTCCTCCAGGTGGTCATAAACAGCATAGGAGACTGCTGCTGCGATGACAGAGAATCTATTCCACTGCTCCCACTTGCGTTTAGCCATTTTGAACAAAGAGGGGTATTCAATAGCCGCACGCTAGCCATGTTGCTAAAATATGGCACATGGAGATCCGAGAAAACCATGGGAAGGCCCATCGAAGTAGATCCAGGAGTTATGCTGGGTCTAGTGTTATTGGACGAATGTACTTGAACAAAGACAAAGAGTATGTACTGAAAGCTAAGGACTTAAATTTCACAAGGTTAATCAATCTAGTAAGTATGTCAAACAGTGAAATTGATGATAAAAATAATTTATATATGTCGAAGTTACTTGTTATTCAAGGTGAAAACACCTGATGTTAGGTTAGAATGAAATTCCATTATTATCTCAGGTTGGAATAAACCTCTGTTGTTATGATCTGTAAAAAAACATAAAATAGATCTGTCTGTGGGACATTAAAAGTATACCAAGAAGCATATGCCTATGAACAGTTTACATTACAAAGAGAAAGGTTGGTTAAAAGCCACAGAAGAAACCAAACATTGGGAAACAATTTTTATTCTGTTTAACAGGTCACAGAAATAAAGTTTACGAGTTGGGAAAAATCAGAACTTTGTATTTCTAGATGAATAGTGATATGGAACAATAAAACCATTAATTACTTTGAACCTGTCCCATGATCCCGGCACAAAAGTTTGGTGCCCCGTGAGTTAAGAATAGAAACTAACCGAGGGATAAACAGAGTGAAGAGTGATGGGGGAATGAAGGTTCTAGTGAAGCCTGGCACCACTTGAGTGCCAGGAGATCAGAGACCAACCAGCAATTCCATGTCAACCTTCTAATAATAATGATAGAATTGAAAGAGGAAAGGTTTGGTTGAAAGTAGGAATTTTGCATTTATTAGGTATAATTAATGTGTGTTTTTTTATGTTAGGTGCTGCGCTCCAGCAACTGGTCTCTTCCGGTGGTGTCTTCTCCCCTGGCTTCATTAGAACCTTCATTCCCCTTCACTCTGTTCATCCCTTGGGTAATTTCTATTTGGCAAAAAACAACAACTTTTATTCAACCAATCTGCTATTATAATGGGAAAAGATCATAGGGCGAACATGAGTTAGTAGCAGTGTGCGACAGGGAGGACCTTATTTTCCCAAATTCTCAGTGTTCAAAAAATGAAGAACATATGAAACCTTGATAAATAACTTATTAAAAAGTCTAACTATCATGGCAAACCAAGGACCCAGATCCAGAACTAAGAAGAAGTCAACTCCATGGACAAAAGACTGCTGTCAGTGGAAGACTCACAGACGCAAATGCAATCAAACATCGAAGAAATAAAGGAATTCATCGATGGTATAAACCTGACGACAGCCAATATAAATGAGACCCTCCCAGCGATGTACTACCTGGCGAAGAAACAGAAATACAATGTACAGCTTAGGCAGAGATTCTTAATTCTGGAAAAGAAAACAATATATCCTTCCCAGTTAAAACAAATGCCCTATCAGGACTTAACCATGCAAAAGGCTATGGAAGCAACTACCCCAGATGGCTTAATGTTCAAGTCCAAACACCACATGCTTTCCAACCTATATGACTGCAAGTTCAAATACCGTGGAGTGGAATACAACAGAGCAGAACAGGCCTACCAAGCTACTAAAGCTCGTACATGTAAGCAACCTGATACAGCAGACAAAATCCTGCAGATGGACAATCCCACAGAAATTATGTATGAGGGAAAAAGGTCAAACCCACACCAGAATGGAACAAAGAAGCTGAATCTATCATGGAGGAAATCATCACATCAAAATTCTGTAAAAGGGACAATATAAAAGGAGAAAATCTACTGGGCTTCATCCTAACTAGAGTATGTGACAAAATCATCAATGAAAATCCAGGCAATGACCACGAGCCAGCCGCACGAGCTGAACCTACAGACCAGGTAGAAGGAGAATGAACATAACCAACTCAGAGTCGACCAAAGACCATCATATACTTCTTTCTTCAGTCTATAAAATTTTTCCTGTACAAACTTTACTATTATTAACTTAAAAAAATGGGAAAATATGGAATGCCCTTAAAGTGTTACCTGCTATAACTGCATTAAACTGGACCATAGGTAGCCATAAGTGCTGTAAACCTATGATGGGTGGGGGGTTATACAAATCGTGGTATCAAAAGGGGTATGAAATGGGATGGTATATTAAATACTGGTCTACAGAGATATATAAGCTTAAATGGTGGAAATGTACCGGTACACCTATCTCCCTATTATTCAGATATAGTATATATGAATTCAATCTAATATACAAGTAAGTAAGGAACTTAAATCTAAGTTTGAGAAAGGCTTCTCCGTTGTACATATGAATACATGTAGCATAAGAAATAAATTCACTGGTTTAAAGGAAGAATTAACAGATTGCAACATTGACATTATACTATTTTCAGAAACTTGGTTAAATTCAACCGACTGCTCAGATATGTATACTTTTCCTAGGTATAACTTATTTAGACTTGACAGGATTAGTATTTTTAGAGGAGGGGGACTCTGTGCACATGTTGATGAAGCTATATCATGTACAAATGAAAGATTTGGTTTTTTAAATCGAACAAATAAAGATATCGAAATCCAATGGTTGTTCTCCATAAAAGGTTCCAGTAAAAAAGCAATAATATGTAATGTCTATAGACCACCTTCAGGTAATCTGACAAACTTTTGTAACACTATACAAGCATTGTATTTACAGATAGATAACCTTGATTCCTATGAAAAATATATACTTGGTGATTTTAATGTTAATATAATTGGTAACTCAGGAGAAAAAAGACAACTATATGAAGCTTTTGATAATTATCACTTAACCCAACTAGTAAATCAAGTGACAACGTCTTCTGGGTCTAATTCATGTATGGATTTAATTTTTACAAACTGTACCGGTATTATTCTTCAGGCCCACTCAACATTCACTTATCTGATTATCTTCCTGTACATATTTTAAAAGGGAACCAATATGTAAAACAAGGATTCAGAAGTTCCTTTGGAAGATCTTATAGAAACTTTAATAAGGAAATATACTAGACTTGTCAAATTGTAATTGGACATATTTTGAAAATAGTACTGATCCCACTGAATGCTGGAATATCCTGGTAAATCATATGAAATATATGCTTGATATCCAATGCCCAGAAATGAAATTTAAAATAAAAAAACAAATCGAGTCCATGGATGACTAATGAGCTATTAGAACGTATAAATGACAAAAATGTACTTCTACACCAAGCGAGACATAACATGGATATAATATCTTGGCACCATGTCAGAGTTTGTCGTAATATTGTAAATCGAGAGGTAGAGCAAGCCAAGGAAGAATATTATAATAATCTATCAGAAGTTTACAAAAAAAGACTCCAAAAAATTTTGGACTACTATGAAAGAAGTTTTACCAAATAATAAGGGTAAATCGAAGACAATTAATTTAGTAGATGATGCAGGTCAAACTATTACACTAGAGGATACATCCACGTATATAAATAATTTCTTTGCTGATATGATATCGAACAGGGGTCATACCATGTTCAGGGTATTGGTACCTAGGGGGCCTCCCACCTGTGTGACCCAGTGCCCTACCTGTCACTCTCCTTTCACCTGCACTCCACTCACCTGCACAGGCAGGCCCAGACAGTTCAGTTCAGTCACTCCACTCACCTGCACAGGCAGCCCCAGACATTCCAGTTCAGTTCTGTTTAGATGATATTGATGTATCTAAATCATCATCTATTGAATACCTACCTAGTAATATTTTTTTTTTAAGGGCCAACATATAAGGCTACCAAAGCGCCGCCCAGGCTATGTATATATGTTATATAACTATTTAAGTCGCATCTGTAGCGCCTCACTGTAGTATTTATAATTATATATATACCCATGATTCATGACAATATCTCATTCATATTGTTACGGTACTAGTGATTTTATACTGCCCACAGGACAGTTTGAGGTTCAACACATATTATAACCATGGCAACAGCATTTCAGATCACCATGGCAACCAAACTAAAAATCTGATCATCTAGTGTACCTCAGTGGAGATATTTAGCCATAAAATCATCTTGCTTGATGAAGAACAATAAAATTGTTCGAAACGTTGCATAGATCATCAACAATTCTCTATACCACCAATGATTGTCACGCCTTCAAAAATGCTCCAATAAAACTGATGAAATTAAATTTATCCTTGTCTGGTTTTGTGTGTATATATTATCTTCAACTATTTTAAATTAGCTATCAGAAGGTTTTCTGATAAATTTATTAAAATTATTTACCTAATTACACGTACAGGTGTTATACCAGACAGCTGGAAAGTTGCCACGGTCACTCCCCTACCAAAAGGTGGCGATCCACCAAATGTATCTAATCTAAAACCTATCAGTATTACCAGTGCCAGGTAAAATACTTGAACGTCTTATACACACAAAAATTAGCTCTCACTTGACCATGCACAATATATTGTCAAAATTTCAAGGAGGCTATCAAAAAAAACAAATCGACTTTAGACACCATAACTCTTCTAGTAGATGATATACTAAAAAATAGAAATCAAAATAATATTACTCTAGCTGCTTCACATTGATATAAAAAAGGCTTTTGACTCAGTGAATCATAATATCCTCCTAGCCAAACTAGAACAATACGGTATAAAAAATAGAAACTTGACGTTGATAGAAAATTACCTCTCTAGAAGACAACAGTGTTCGGTTGCAAATCATGTAAGATCAGGGTATAAGAACTTAACAAGTGGTGTACCTCAAGGGTCAATTTTAGGTCCTTTATTTTTCCTGTTATATATTAATGATTGCATTTCTGAAGATGATACCCATAAAACTATGTTATATGCAGACGATTCAGTTCTATATGTATCAGGCAAATCCAATTAGGAAATGCTCTAAAGAAATTTTATTCTTGGACTACAAGTAACAAACTAACGATGAATGAAAATAAAACAAAAATTATGACCTTTGCCTCATCCGTAAAACTGAAAAATCTGAGAAAACGAAATATTGTTATTAACAATAAAGCACTTATGAATGTGGCTTCTTATAAATACCTTGGTGTTACCTTAGACCCTGAATTGAAGTTTATCATGTATCTACGTACTGTAATCAATAATGTAAGATATAAGTCACTAATACTTTATAAGACTCGTAAATACATGTCCCATGAAGCTAGATTAAGAATGTACAAGATGCATATTCTACCATTAATAGATTATTGTGATATATTGTATAGCCAAGCTAAGGCTGATTATCTACTGGAACTACTGCGTATACTAAGTAAATGCTTAAAAACATGTTTTGATAAACACATATTAACACCAACTGATATTGTACATAGAACGGCCAGGTTACCTATATTAACATCAAGGAGAGACTATCATATCAAGCTCATGGCCCATAAGAGATCATGCTGCGTCTGTATTAAAATACCAAAACTATTCCAGCTTAGTATATCGCAAAAGAGATAAAAGAAATATGAGGAAAGTCCGACGTTTGAAAAACTGACACGCTGTATTTCTTAGTATTAGATAACTAGTACAAGTTTACATGGGATAAGATTATTAACATAACTTTTAGAGTAGTTTGAAAGGTTTGTGACCAATGTCAAGTTGAAGTTTGTTGAAAGCTTTTGAATGGAGGAAACTGCAGCGTGTCAGTTTTTTGCCCCGGTGAGCATAAGACTGACACGCTGTACATGGAGTTAGAATCCAGGTAGCTTCAGAAAATATAAAAGCTACAGTGTGTGTTTCCATGGTAACTGTTCATGAAAAAACATTTGAGACTATGCAGTGGAGGGCAAATGATGGTTTAAACATGTGTCTTTGAGGTCTTGGGGGGGCGGAGAAAAAAGAAATTCCCTTTTTCCGTGTACATTTTTCATTTCCTTAGTATCAGAGAGGGAAAATATGCATGGGATAAGGGACAGGAGATGAATTTTAGAGTAATTAGAGATGTATTTGAACAATATCTGGTTCAATGCTGTCCAGAAAAAGTAAATTTTTGGACTTTTCAAGCTACTGAACAGAGGATATCACAGCATGTCAGTTTTTCACCTGACCACAGGCACCAAAATTCCTATGGCGAAAAACTGATACGGTGGACATGCAGTTGTCATGGTAGAGTTTGTGCATGATCAAGTTGTCATATGAGAAATATCATAAGACTAGTGGTATATAGTGTAAATACATCAGGCTCATATAAATAGTGTTATTTCCAGTTGTCACTGGTTTATTCAGCTTTAGGCAACATGTAAGAAATATCAATCATACAGTAGTTAGTATGTAGGTAATTTGTACATACAATAAACATACAGTAATTTATAAAGTACAATGTTCAGTTCCACTCCACCTGTGAGGTAACAATAATACAATGTCCAGCATAGTTCTAGGTGGGTTCCCACACCTAGCTCCTGGCCTGCTGCTTAGAGGAATAATGTAATAATGAATAACTTTACCCTCTGGTGGATGTCTTGGGGAAGATAGCCTCTGGCCACTAATGATGGAAACCCATGCCTGTCTAGCATAGTTTCACCATAGTGCAGTGGTATAGCAGGTAGCAGGAGATGACTGGAGATGTTACCTCTGGAGTGGTTCTTGGTGTTCTGTCCTTCTGGAGGTGCAGGCAGGCTATTTGTAGCAAATCTTGGAAAAGCACCTCCAGACTGACTGGAGCCAGCAGCATCTGCCTAACTCTACAATTGTTTGAGGGGAGTCTTTCATGTGTCACAGGGGGACAAAGGACCCCCATGGGCGCCGCTGTGTCCCCCATTGTCTTGGTCGGTTCTGCAACTTCAGACCCTCATATCTCGGTCGTTTATGCGTTTATAACCGCCATTTTGCGCATGCGCAGAGTTGAATATGTCAAGTTTATAATGCCCGTTGGATAGGCGCGTAACTCCCGCCGGTTTGTCTGTAGGGAACTCGGAGCTCCTTTCAGTCTCCATGGCATAACTTCCTTAATAATGGGAGTTCCGCCTTGATCTTGGGCTCATTTTGACCGTCTAAATTATGGGCTTTCCATAAATGCTTTGATATTTGACCTAGCTTGCTCAGGAGCGACGCTAGAGCGACCGGAAGGTTATGGCGTCGTGCTTATGTAACCCATTGTTCAGTTATTAGAGTGCTCAGACACTCATGACGGCGTCAGCGGTGCTCAGGCACCCGTGACGGCCGGTTGCATTCACTTACAAGTTATTAATTTGTGCATTGAACCATGAGGTCGCACACTGAGACCCTCATCTTTATTATATTGTGCAGTGAACCATTAGGTCGGAGCCTTTGATGTCAGAGAGAGTGTTTGTAACTGACCTGGCTGGTGTGCAGTGGGGCATGAACGCTCTTATACAAAGTTTGAGCGCTCTTATAGCTCTTAGAACCAACCTATGTATTAATTTCATCGATATCCTTTGATTAATACAAAATATGTTACGATTTATGGAATAATAAAATGGTATATCATAGAATACTCCCTCTCCCCCGAGAGAATGCGAAACTCCGTCATTTCGCCGAGGGAATGTACAATTTATACAATTTTTACCTTATTTTGGAGTTATATACTGTTTGTAAGAGGATTTGAAGTAATGGGGAGTGCTTCAAATGCAATTTTTGTGGTAGAGCTTTGTCAGTATAACCAATTTTCTCCTGGGTATAAGTACATTTCCGAGTTTCTATATCTTACCATACCTGAGCTTATTTGCTTATGTAACATCAATTTTGGGTACAGTTTTCCATTTTTATGTACAACATACAATTTGGCAAACAGTGTGCCATTTCGGCATTCAATGTTCAATTTAGCGTGCAAATTGAACATAAATGACAATTTTAGTGTGCAAATTTACAATTTCGCGTGTAATTGCGTTCAATTGACAATTTCAGTATGCAAATATATAATTTTTGCGTACATTTGGCAATTTAAGTGTGCAAATATATAATTTTCGCGTACATTGGCAATTTAAGTGTGCAAATATATAATTTCGCGTGTATTTGGCAATTTTTGGTGTACAAATATATAATTTTTGCATACATTTGACAGTTTTAGTATGCCAATATATAATTTTGCGTTCAATTGATAGTTTCTGTATGTACATATATAATTTTGCGTACAGCTTGGATACACATAGAAATGTTGATTTTCTAAAAATCTGACTTCAGTGTATGAATTGGGTACAGGCATACAGTATAATGTGCAACATACAATTCAAATGTAAATTGGATACAACTTACAGTCTAGTGTGCAAACATACAATTTTTGTGTGCAAATTGGGTACAAGCGTACAATCTGGTGTGCAAACATACAATTTTAGTGTGCAAATTGGGTACAAGCGTACAATCTGGTGTGCAAACATACAATTTTAGTGTGCAAATTGGGTACAAGCGTACAATCTGGTGTGCAAACATACAATTTTAGTGTGCAAATTGGGTACAAGCGTACAATCTGGTGTGCAAACATACAATTTTAGTGTGCAAATTGGGTACAAGCGTACAATCTGGTGTGCAAACATACAATTTTAGTGTGCAAATTGGGTACAAACGTACAATCTGGTGTGCAAACATACAATTTTTTGGGATTTGAGACAAATTTTTCCGAGGACCGGAAAAACAAAGTACTTTATGTACAATAGGCTTGTTTGTCTCTGAGTTACTCTTTGATTTTGCTATATGGGTGTATTAATTGGCAATTTCGGCAGTGGGCCGCTGCTTAATTGACTTTTCCCTAGCCTTTTGAGTAAGTGTCTCTGAAAGAGATTTATTTGGTGAGTATCTTAAGTAAACATGTTTTATGTCAACAATTTTTCTCAACAATTTTTTTTTTTTTTTTCATTCATTTTTCCAACAATTCTCTTGGATACCTAAAGTGTGTTACTTTAAGTAAACCTTGGCATAGTATACAAGTGCTAGTGGGTACAAAAAACTGTCTTAGTTATCTACCTGCATTCATGTATATTAATGTTAGATTTGTACAATTTACAATTTGTAATTTGCAATTTCGCAATTCTGCGCGTACATGCGCGCATTAATCATCGATTTTGTGAGAATACCATAGATTTTCATATTATACATCAACAAGTGGCTGTGTATGTATATTTTTTTTTTCTAATACTTTGATAATTTCATTGACAGTGGAGGTGTGTCAGGAGTGAGATGTGAGTCTCCCCCTGGTGTGCTCATGCAGTGGTGGCACTTGAGGTGTTAGGTGCCAGATTCTGGCATGTGTCTGTGGCAGTGCCTAGCTTGGTGTCAGTGGACAGTTCAGGGTGGGGGGGGGGGTGTGTGTGTGTCCATTTAAGGAGTGTGTGGCTGGTATTGGAGTATCAGTTCCTCTCTGGAAATCACTGCTGTAGTACCATGGCCCATCTACAAGCTCTCTTTGCTTTGCCTGTCCCCCAGGTGATGGAGGTGGGGAGTCCAGTTAGGGCCCTGGTTGAGTCTAACCAGACCATCCATTATGGGTACATAGTGAGGAATTTCAAGGAGATCATTGAGCATGGTGATGTGATGGTCTGTAATTACTCCTGTCACTATTTCTTAGGCTCAGCCTTGCGTCAGGGGGCCACTGTGGCCCTTCTGACTAGGGCCTTGGGTAATATGGGTTTCTGGCCCATGGACTATAACTTAGGGCCGCGGGAGCGAGTGCTATGGGATTATCTGTTGGCGGCGTCCCTCCTCGATCTTGCGGCATCC
Organism: Acholoe squamosa; assembly: GCA_949317995.1. Lineage (NCBI taxonomy): Eukaryota > Metazoa > Annelida > Polychaeta > Phyllodocida > Polynoidae > Acholoe > Acholoe squamosa. Next base: position 17,765,992 of record OX439042.1, read on the forward strand.
GGGGATCCATCCACGGCTGCCGAGTATGGACTGGGGATGCTGGAGGCCCGGCTCGTTGAGTGGGAGCAGGATCACGGCCATATGTATGGCTCGGACTCGGACTCGGACTCTCCCATTGATGTTGAACCCGAGGATCTGTGGTAGGATCCCCACTGACTGAAACCTAGGGTGTAAAAACCCGCCATCCCAAAGGCCCTTTTCAGGGCCGGCAAATTGTCCGAAAAGTTCTGAATACTGTCTCTGATGTGTTGTCTCCTGGTGGTGGACTGGGGGCAGCCTAGGCTGTGGGCAGTCTAGGCTGTTTCCACAGTCACCGGGGAGGGCTGGTGGTTTAGAAAATTAGCAATAGTCTGCATGTTTGACCTTGCGGTCTCCTCCTGTTGTTCGTCAATAATTATATCTGTTGTATTTTCCAGTGCTGTCATGGTCACCGGACTGGTGCCACAATCATTCTGGAGAAGCATGGAGTAGTACAGTCCTTTGTTTTTAAGGGCTGGTATGGTACTGAACCTAGTGCGCCAAGGTAGGTGTATCACCTGAGGGAGGTGATAAGCAAATTCTCCTCTCTGTGTTGTTATAACTGCTGGTCCATTCCAGGTAAATATAGCCTTAGGTAGTGGGAAGGTTTTAACCACTATATCCTTATAGGTAGGGGCAGCTGCTGATTTAATCTCATCAAATTCATGTGGTATTGGCCTCAAGGGTAGCGCGAAGTTTGAGTCTCCACAATATATTTTAAAATATATTGTGGGGTTTGTGCGCTTGGCCACATTTTTCTTGCCACAGTGTGTCTGTGCAAATTTCTTAAGGTACTTCATTATTCTGTAGGCTGAGTAGATGGTCAGGGTGAATAATATAGCAATTATCAGGGTGTGGGTTTCCTGAATTGTGAGGAAAGGGGTGTGGGTTTCCTCTGTAGGGGTTAATTTGGTAGGATTCTTATCTGGGAGCAATTTGTGTAGGGGCAGCTCGGTGACTAGTCTGAATGCCTTGGCTGTAGGCAGGTAGGCTACAGTCCCTCCTAGTCTGTATAATTTGAGTAGTATGTATACTATAAAAATGTGAGCTGATATCCCTAGGATGAGTGCTAAGCTTTGGAAGATTGGATGCTCTGTAACTCGACGTAGGTATGATTCCTCGTAGCGTGTTTCCATTTCCTTATTAAGGTTGGAGGCATCTTTTAATACTGTTTTGGCAAAGGGCTCTAAATTCAGTTGAGTAATATCATCCATGATTGGATTTTCCTGTAGTTTTTCTAAGGTTCTAGAAAGGTTTACTACTGGGAAATTTGGAAGATTCTCTCTTTCATCTGGTTTGGTTTCAGAAATTTTGTTAAGTGCTGCCATGAATGGTAAATTAATTGTCTTGAGAATGTAATGAAATGATAAGGTTGAGTTACAGGGCAACCTTGTGTTTGGAAGAGAAAATTCTCCTACACTGATCGTGCACCCACAGGGTACACCTATGATTGAGTAGGACTGGGCTTTTCGAGTTTCAGACGTTTTACCATGGCAGTTGATAAAGTAATGGGGTTCATTAGTAGTGACCAGATACTCATCTTCAGAAATGGAAATAGCATGGGTGGTAGGTGCTTGCAGTGGTGAAACTGTAAACTTGCAATGTTCCTTAATCTGTTGAGCCTGGTTAGTAAAAATGGCTACAGGGCATGTAGGCCTGTGTTTATAGATTCTACCATTTACATCTCTGCATACCTTTACTGTAGTACCTTCACATGCCTGCATATCTGCTGAGTCCAATTCGATAAATAATGATTCATCGTAAGATACTGCTAGAAACTCAGTTGTGGTTTGCAACTTGGTGACTCCTCTGGTGGGGGTCTCTTGTGTGTCTATAGGCATGGGTGATGTAATCATTTGGTACAGTTTGAAGATTGAGGTGGTAGATTGTATTATAATGTCCAGATGAATATATATATGGTGAGCTGAGTAAGTGTATGAGGTCAGCTTCTGTGAATAATAGTAATCTAAGTCATTAATTGCGACTTGTGTGATCCTAAGTTTGTTATTAATGTCAATTAAGTATCTAGCAAGGTCTGAGGGTGGTACTATATCAGGGGTTAGGATTCCTGATGATAGCATCCTCAGGGCTGCATTTGTCCTTTGCAGTGATTGAACTGTATTCATTCTTGCTGCTATGATAATTAGTGCATCATTTAATACTTGCATTTTTTCCCTTTGGGTTTTCTCGTGCCTTGAATATGAGTCAAGTGACCTGGACATGTTAGAGGCCCACAGGTTGACGGTGTCACCTATGGTGTTGATTGTGCTGTCCAGTACCTTCTTATCTTGGATGTATGCTTTAACAAACTTATCTTGTCTGTCTGTGATTTTTTCAATGAGATCAGCTGCTTCCTGGTCCTGTTTAGCAAATTTTCTTAGTATTTCATCTATGTTCTTGAGCTGTCCCATTACTTGGTTTACATCTTCTACTGTGGCTAGACCTAGCACACCGCGAAACAGGGGTGCTAGAAAACCCAGTATGGCCTCTCTTTTGGCCTTGTCCAGTGTGTTTATGGGGTTGGATAAGAACAATTTGATGGAGGCTAGTGTTTCATTTATCTCCTTGTCTGCAATTTCCAGCAAGGTGTCTAGCTCCTTAGCTTGTTGGATAATTTGGCCAGAGGTATGATCTTGTAGAGTAGGAGTGGTCAAATGGAGTATTCTATCCCTTATGGATCCTTGGGTAACGGGTGCCCGAGGTATCTTGTAGGGGATAGCTAACAATAGTGTTGTGGTTGTATGTCCATTGACCAATGGTTGAGGGCTAGGTTTGAATACTACTCCTATGTTTTGTCTCACCACAGGTGTATAACCTGCAGTAAGTGGTTCTATAGTATATAATAACAGCATAGTTAGCAGTATGGGTGAAACTCTCAGTCTCCCCATGGTGCTTGTGTAAAGCAAGTTTGCTGTTTAAAGTCTTGTCAAATTTGTAGTGATTTGGTGCTGGTAAAGTCTTAGTGTATGGTGTAACACTTTAAATGAAGTGGTTCAAACTGTACCTTTGCAAGATTGAGCTGTCTTGGCAATATGTCCGGTGAGTCTATAGAGATTGACCAGTAAATGGTAAGGTCAGGTTGAAGGTGAAGTAGGTGTGTTCTTTATCCTAGTGCAGTCTCTCCTAATGGAGAAGTGGGCTGGCTAATTCCCAAGTGGGGTCCTGTAGACTTGTGTTCCAGACTGCAGCTGGATGAAGACTGATGGTGGGCTATGGTCCACAGTGCTTCTTATGTAGCCTACCCTACCCACATCCATTGTGGGCATGGTATTGTTTCTCTGGAGTCAGTGCACCTAATCTCCAGTGTCTGCTAACTGTGGGGTCTATTGTGTAGTCTGTGTACTGGTAATTAGCTCCTCCTGTCATCCAGGACAGCCATTCATGACCGTCTAGACAGTTGTCTGAGGGTAGCTTATAAGGTCAATTGATCTCTATAGACTGCTGTGTTGGCATAGCGCGCTCTTTCATGTGGGGATTAGGCTTTAGACACTCCATTGTGTTACCCTTACTCTTCTTAGACTTCATGTCTGCTTTACTTGGGGGGTCCCAGTCTTTGACCCTTTCAGAGGCAATAACCTACTGATATATTTACAAATTTGATTGGCTTTATATACATATAAGTAATTCATTATCAGTCACACATGTCTTATGTGTGGATGAAGAGAATTTGTAATACATTTTAAAAATCTTATGTTCTTTTGGTATCTCAATCTTGTTTCTAATTTCTTGAAACTGCACCACACCTAGATGTCTTTCTTAGTATGTGGTGTGCAGGCCTAGGCTTGATAGGGCCTATGCCTGTGGTTTCTCTTGTAAGGGTGATATCATTTTTGTTCCTTACAATTTTGCTGTAGTATTTGGCCTCATGTGGAATAAGCCTGTGTGCAAATTCATTGTTTCTGACGGCCACAACCTTTTTCAGTCTGTCTATGTGCACTGGTCTGGCCACCAATAGATTGGTGTCCAAGTTTTTGAGTTTGGCACTTGTCAAACTAGGTCTGTCTACTACAACATATGGTCCCATAAAAAGGGGTTGAAGTTTCTAACACTCTGTGTTGGTCAGGATTCTAGGTATGTTAAGGTACACCATGTCGGTGACCTTGATTTCCTGTGGTGTAAGTTTCTTATCATATCTATCCTTCCTTTCCTTTTGTAGCTTGGCGACCCTTTCTATAGCTTTCCTCCTAGAGGTATCTTGATTTGTTATCATGTTAGCTACATGGTCTGCTACTGTGGATATGTCTTCCTGTATTCCCAGCCCTAAGTCCATTGGGGTGGCTGGGTTTCTTCCATGGAGTAGGAAGAAAGGGGTGAATCCTGTGGTTTGGGATTCAGTGTTGTTTAATGCAAAGGTTATGGGTTCAATAAATGAATCCCAATTGTTTTGGTGCTTTGAGCAGAATGCTCTGAGCGCTGTGCCTATGCTAGCATTGAATCTCTCTACAAGCCCATTTGATTGTGGCCTGTATGGTGAGGAGAATTTATGTTTGATCTTGAGGTGTTTAGTTAACTTTGTGAACTTTGCACCTGTATAACATGTCCCATTGTCTGTTTGAAGAGTGGCTGGTGTTCCATGATGACAAATTATATTCTTGTAGAACTCTGCTGCTGTTGTCTCAGCTTTTAAGTCAGTAGTAGCCCAAGCTGTTGCATATCTGGTAGCATAATCTATGCAGACTTGTATATGTTTGTTTCCCCTGGCAGTTGTGGGAAGTGGTCCCACCGCGTCTAGGTTTAGGAACTTCATTGGTGAAGTCATGTACTCTCTCACTGTCATTGGTGTTTTGTGTGAGTGTACTTGCCTTTTTGCTGTGAGGCATGTGTGGCAGGTGGAAACATATTTTGTTGTGTCTGCTAGCATAGACTTCCAATATACCCTAGGTCGGAGTGCTGACAGCATCCTACTGGAACCAAGATGGCCGCCGGTAGGTGAGTCATGGAAATACTGTAGTGTACTTGTTACCCATTGCTGTGGTATAACAATTTGAAGTGGTACAGTATTGGTTTTTCTCCAATTTATGGGGCATATATGGACTAATGTACCATTTACCAAGGTGTATGTCTGGCCTTGGTTGATGATTCTATTTCCTTGTGCTTTTGGTGCAGGCAAGGTCCCATCCTCAAGATATTGTATGAGGGGCAATAGGTCCTTGTCTTTCCTTTGTTCCAAGCCAAGGTTTGTACCTGAGATGGATGTGTCGGGAATCTGATCCAGTAGTTGATTTATATCTAGCACATGTTGTTTTATTCTGTCTCTTTCTTTTTCTTTTTCATCGACTATTGGCCTATCTTGTGCCTTTTGTTGGGGTGTGTCACTCTTGTTTTGGTGTGTAGGCTCCTTTGGAGGGCCTATTCTCGCCTTGATGGGAGTGGCCACCTTTTTCTTTAAAGGCACAATTTGCTTTTTGTCATTCTTCTTTGTCTCAGAGTTCTTTGACTTAGTAGATGCAGTGTCTTTTGTGACATTTTTCCTGGCAGGTGGGGTTTTGGTAGGTTTGCTTCCTGTGACCTTTTTCTCATTTAGAATAGTTTGTGATTGTGTGGGGGGTTTTGGTGTGCCCTCCTGAATCATTTCTCTAGTCTTTGAGCGTGTGGTCATAGGACACAAATGGTTTGATGCTTCCTCTCCCTGCATTGGTTCAAAGAATCTGACTGATTTAGAAGTTGCTTGAGTAATAGCATATATTGTGTCTTCTGGATCTTCATCATCTGAGTCAGGTGGGGTGAAGGGTGGCTCCTTTGGAGTTGCCTTCAGCATCTGATTGAGTGATGAGAATTCAATAGGCTCGAAGTCATTATCTGGAAAGAGTTGTGAGTATTCTCTCTCACAGTGGCAAAACACATAGTGTGTAGATTGCTTCAAGATACCCCTAATGGGTGTCTCTGGCCTTTCAATGGTGTTGGGTGGATCGTCCCTTTTGAATGGTACTTTCTTTGTTACTTTTGCAAACTTGGTTCTACTGGCTGCTCTAACTCTCCTTGGTGGGGGTGGAGGGTTAGTCATGGGTCCAGAATCTGGGTATTCTCTTCTAGACTTAGCATCTGGTGGTATGTTATCATCACCTTTCACATGTTGGATGGTGAATGAAAATTGTTGTATGTCTAGAGCCCATCTGGCCCATCTATGTGTGAGTCCTGTATTGGTTAATAGTGGGATTAGGGCTGCATGGTCTGTGTATAATTGGAAGTGTCTAGTCTCTAGATAGTGTCTGGAGTGTAATACTCCATACACTACTCCCAGTAGTTCTCTCTCTGTGGTATTGTAATTTCTCTCATGTTTGGAGAGGGTTCTACCTGCAAAGGCTACTGGTCTGAGCACTCCTTCATTATCTCTCTGTGAGAGTACAGCTCCTAAACTCACATTGGAAGCATCAGTTGCCAAACTGAACTCTTTCTCATAGTTTGGATATCTGAGAAGAGCATTGGTACAGAGGGCATGCTTTAATGTTTTGAAAGCATTATCTGCCTCTTCTGTCCAGACAAATGCTTTGAGATGTGTCTGTAGATCATATAATGGTCTAGCAATTTGGGCATAACCTTTGATAAACTTTTTGAAGTATTGGCATAGGCCTGTGAAGGATCTGACATTTTTGACTGATTTTGGTGTTGGGAAGGTTTTGATTGACTCCACCTTTGTGGGAGATGGTTGCAGTCCCATGGGTGTGACTCTCATTCCCAAGAAGTCTATTCTGTCTATGAAGTATTCACATTTTGATTTCTTCAGTTTGAGTTTACCAACTCTTAGGCTGTTGAACACATCTTCCAGGTCATGGAAGTGTTGTTCGATTGATGGTGATAATACCAATATGTCATCTAGGTATGGTAGGGCACATTTGTACTTGAGTTTGTTCAGAATTAATGTGACTAGATGGCAGAATCCCGCCGGTGCCGTCGCTAAACCCATCGGCATCCTTTCATAGACATATTTTTTGTCATTTGCTATGAATGCGGTTTTATGCTGATCCTCCTGTCTTATAGGAATTTGAAAAAATCCCTGTTGGGCATCTAGCTTACTGAATACTCTTGGTCTGAGTGACCCTATCATGTCTAGAGTGTCATCGGCCCGGGGTGTAGATAAGGCTTGATTTATCGTGTTTTGGTTCAAATAACGAAAATCTGTGACGAGCCTATGGCCTCCCGATGATTTTTGTACTAAAAAGGATCTGGAAGCCCAGGGGCCTTCAGCACATTCTCTCAGAATGCCCTGTTGTACTAGCCTTTCACACTCTTCCCCTATTGCGGCCTGTTTTTCTGGTGTTTGTCTATATGGTAGGAAATGACATGGTACTGCCTCAGGTTTTACATGTATTGAGTGTGTATACAGGTGTGTGGCACCAATGTCTCCATCTTTTCCTACAAATACATCATCATACTTGGTCAGCAGTGATCCTAATCTATCATGCTGATCTTTGGATGTGAGCACAGATTTTGGTGGAACATTCTCTTCCAATTCTGGCTCGAGGTCATGTGCCTCACTATGTATAGCAGCTATTTCAGAGAGTCTGATTGAGTTGGGTTCAGGGTCAGCATATGTGGACTCACAGTCTGAGTCTGTGTCACTGAATTGAGTTATATCCTCAGGCCGTATGGCTGAGATGGATTGATCAGTGTGTGGGGTTGTGTCTGACACCTGTTGAGGTTTTTCTAAATCAGATTCCTTGACTTCCTGAAATAGAGCTATGATGGCACCCTTTTTGATTTTATGTGGGCGCCTGCTGGTGTTGAGTAACACTAGGGGATGTTTGTTATTTTCCCTGGGGGTTACTGCTGCCCTTTGAACTAGATATGGGGCATTGTTATTTCTTTGGAGGTTATCTACTACTCCAGTTTTGCCTTGCAGTGATTGAGTAGATGTGACTTTACCCAATACTGCAAGTTCAGAGAATGGAGGGATGGTAAAATCCCTCACTGCCCTAATGGGTTTGAGAATTTGTTCAGGATCAACATTAAATTCAATTTGAGATTTTGTAGTGCTTAAGAAATCTGTGCCGAGAACAACGGGCTGTGTGAGGTTGGGAATTACAGCAAATTGGTATTGGAATCTGACACCTTGGATTCTAAAGTTCAGCATAGCTGAATGTCTAACATGACACACTGATCCATCTGCCAAATGGATGTTGATTTTAGATTTCCTCAGTTGGATATGGAATCTCTTTTGGAGATCCATGAGGAATGATTGTCTGACACAGGTGATAGTAGCACCTGTATCAACCAAACATTGTACATCTGAAACATCATATAGATTTGCATTGATACAGCCATTTTGAAGAAGTACAATAGAAAGCTTGGTACTCTCACCTGTATCCTTTGATGATGAATCTGGTGGGGTGATGTGTATCACTGATGGACGTCTCTGTCTGTTAGATGGTAGATTGGCACTAGCAATTGTCTCTGGTTGGATCTTTGTTAATCCTGATTGATTGTTTGTATTTGGCGTGTCACAGTGCACTGGCCCATCGGCACTGTGACATCCTAGTTTTCCTGGTTCTGTGGGGTGGTTGAGATGGTTGCCACCAGGAGCTTGGAGATTTGATCCATCACATGAGGTGGTATTTGGGGGTTACTTTGTTGGTTCCCCTGGTAACCTCTTGTGTCAGGTTTGTAATCCTCCCGGCGTGAGTTGGAACCCTGGTTATATTGACCAGAGTTGCTGTATTGACCGGAGTTATTGGATCTCTGGTTGTTGTAGGCGCCATTGTTGTTGTAGGGTCCACTGTTGTAGTTCCTATGTGGACTCTGGCTCCTACTGTTGGATCCTTGATTATAGGATCCAGAGTTGTTTGAACCCTGGCTGTTGTTGTAGGATCCAGAGTTGTTGTAGGATCCAGAGTTGTAGTTCCTATGTGGACTCTGGCTCCTACTGTTGGATCCTTGATTATTATAGGATCTGCCATTACTTGGGGTTCTGTCTCTCCTATCACTGTATGAAGAGTTACCATTGTTGGAGTTGGAAGAGCTGTTGTCTTTCCTACTGTTGTGACCCCCCCGGTTGTTGTTGTTGCCCCCTCTACCTCTACCTCTATTGGATTGGTAGTTGGGGTCATAGTTATTTCCTCTATATCTACCGGTAGGGTCTCTTGATGCAACCTTAGCCTCCTGTTGCCTTACATGGGCACTAGACATTAGGTTAACATCTTCATCTGAACTAGTGGTGATTTCCTGGACCTTTTTCTTAGTAGGCTGTGGGTTGGACTCTGCATCCCTCACCTTCCTAGATCTCTCTTGGGTCTCAACCTCTAGGGCTAGGTCTAGGGCTTGGTCAAAAGAGTCTATTTTCTTGTTCTCAAGAGCTACAGAGATCCAGGGCCTCATGCCTTGGGTAAATGCCTTGCTTAGGATTTCATCACTTTGGCGTTGGGCATTACACACTTTCCTGAGATGGCATGCATAGTCTAGGACAGGTTCATCTACCTTTTGTGCACGGAGTGCAGTCCTTGAGATTATATTGTCTCGAGTAGCAAAATACTCTTTTAATTTATTCACTACATTGGTCCATGTCAACATATCAGGTGTGGCACTCTCCCTGAAGGATTCAAACCAAGCTAGTGCTTGTCCTTCGAGGTACTTGGGTAAATATGTTACCATGGTGTCACTGTCTGTTACTTTGTACTTATCCTTCAGATATTCTGGGAATTTGTGATCAATAAATAATGCTGTTGACATGAGTGGTGATGGGTGTGAAAAGGTTTTGGGTTTTGTTACCTCATGTAGCCTGATCTTTCTGTCATCCTGTTGTTTTCTGTCTATGAGTTTGGTCATGTTGGACACCATGGAGATTATGATGTCATCTTTGGATCCAGAGGCAGATGGTGTGACAACAGGTGTGATGGCAGGTGTGGGAGGCTGTGGGGTCTGGGATGATACCATCTTCATGAGATCTGCTATCTGTTGTTGTTGTCTCTCTAGGGACTTCCGCTGATCTTCCATGGCCTTCTGTTGAGCATCTATTGCTGCATTCCTCTCTGCCAGTTGTTGGTTGAGGATCCTCTCCCTTTCCTCCTGCTGGGACTTGTTGGTCTCTAGGGCAGTAACTGCATCTTGGATGGCCTTCTCATAGGCCCTTATCTTCTCAGCTGTCTGATTAGGTTGGGGGCCTTCATCGGTGTCCATGATGGAGGGTGTGGGGGAGGTGTCTCTGGAGGAGTGGCTGTCAAAGGCTGGAGCTGGGGTGGAGGATCTAGATGAGGGTGTGGATCCACCCCCTGAGGCAGATCCTTCTTCCCCTGAGGTAGATAGCGTGAGTTGGGCGTCCTGTAGAGATCCCTGGGAAATGTTGGATCCCTGAGAACTGGTTGTCCCCTGAGTAGACAGGGTGGGAGGTGTGGGGTCTACTGAGTGTGGGTCTGTTGTATTGGAGGCTGGCTTGCCTCCTGTGGGCCTCCTAGATCTAGGTGGGAGGGAGACCTCTTCAACAGGCCCCTGACTTTTTTTTTGAACAAATTTAAACTTTATTCAGCCAACAATTCATCTTTATCAGGTTGCACAAACGTTTCGTATACAGGAAGATATCAATATAATTTGTCAATATAGGTCAAGTAGATTATTATGATTACCATGTCATAGCACAGATACCGTAATAAAGTTAACATGTTATAAAACAGATGTAATGAGATACTGACATGTATATATATGATACTCCCTGAAAGAGGTACATAATTGAGGCTGACAAGTTATGGTATTGCCTTCAGGACCTGTTATGACAGCAATACCATTTAAATCAAACAACCATAAACTTATATAGCAGTGACATTCAACGTAAGGTCTTTGTGTGTTGTTCTGCCAGCTTGACTGATAGGGCCTTGATGTGTGTGGTGGACCTCACTGACGTGTGGGAGACCTCACCGACGTGTGGGAGACCTCACCGACGTGTGGGAGACCTCACCGACGCGTGGGAGACCTCTCTGACGCATGGGAGACCTCTCTGACGCGTGGGAGACCTCACTGATGCGTGGGAGACCTCACTGACGCGTGGGAGACCTCACTGACGTTTGGGAGACCTCACTGACGTGTGGGAGACCTCACTGATGTGTGGGAGACCTCACTGACGTGTGGGAGACCTCACTGACGTGTGGGAGACCTCACTGACGTTTGGGAGACCTCACTGACGTTTGGGAGACCTCACTGACGTTTTGGGAGACCTCACTGACGTTTTGGGAGACCTCACTGATATATGGGAGATCTTACTGTTGTGTGAGAGATCTCATTGATGTGTGGGAGATCTCATTGATGTGTGTGGGATCTCACTGATGTGTGGGAGATCTCATTGATGTGTGGGAGATCTCACTGATGTGTGGGAGATCTCACTGATGTGTGGGAGATCTCACTGGTATGTGGGAGATCTCACTGGTATGTGGGAGATCTTACTGTTGTGTGAGAGATCTCATTGATGTGTGGGAGATCTCATTGATGTGTGTGGGATCTCACTGATGTGTGGGAGATCTCATTGATGTGTGGGAGATCTCACTGATGTGTGGGAGATCTCACTGTTATGTGGGAGATCTCACTGGTATGTGGGAGATCTTACTGTTGTGTGAGAGATCTCATTGATGTGTGGGAGATCTCATTGATGTGTGTGGGATCTCACTGATGTGTGGGAGATCTCATTGATGTGTGGGAGATCTCACTGATGTGTGGGAGATCTCACTGGTATGTGGGAGATCTCACTGGTATGTGGGAGCTCTCACTGGTGACCTTGGTGGGCATGGTGTCAAGGTCAAGGTCACTGGGTGGGTGGAGTGGGTTTTACTGTGTGTATGATTGTTCTTAGTTGTGTTACCAGCTTTAATTTTTATGAGCCTGTGAGAGATGGGATCTTAGTAGGATGTTCTCCACCACTTTGTCATGGTAGAGTTTGTGCATGATCAAGTTGTCATATGAGAAATATCATAAGACTAGTGGTATATAGTGTAAATACATCAGGCTCATATAAATAGTGTTATTTCCAGTTGTCACTGGTTTATTCAGCTTTAGGCAACATGTAAGAAATATCAATCATACAGTAGTTAGTATGTAGGTAATTTGTACATACAATAAACATACAGTAATTTATAAAGTACAATGTTCAGTTCCACTCCACCTGTGAGGTAACAATAATACAATGTCCAGCATAGTTCTAGGTGGGTTCCCACACCTAGCTCCTGGCCTGCTGCTTAGAGGAATAATGTAATAATGAATAACTTTACCCTCTGGTGGATGTCTTGGGGAAGATAGCCTCTGGCCACTAATGATGGAAACCCATGCCTGTCTAGCATAGTTTCACCATAGTGCAGTGGTATAGCAGGTAGCAGGAGATGACTGGAGATGTTACCTCTGGAGTGGTTCTTGGTGTTCTGTCCTTCTGGAGGTGCAGGCAGGCTATTTGTAGCAAATCTTGGAAAAGCACCTCCAGACTGACTGGAGCCAGCAGCATCTGCCTAACTCTACAATTGTTTGAGGGGAGTCTTTCATGTGTCACAGGGGGACAAAGGACCCCCATGGGCGCCGCTGTGTCCCCCATTGTCTTGGTCGGTTCTGCAACTTCAGACCCTCATATCTCGGTCGTTTATGCGTTTATAACCGCCATTTTGCGCATGCGCAGAGTTGAATATGTCAAGTTTATAATGCCCGTTGGATAGGCGCGTAACTCCCGCCGGTTTGTCTGTAGGGAACTCGGAGCTCCTTTCAGTCTCCATGGCATAACTTCCTTAATAATGGGAGTTCCGCCTTGATCTTGGGCTCATTTTGACCGTCTAAATTATGGGCTTTCCATAAATGCTTTGATATTTGACCTAGCTTGCTCAGGAGCGACGCTAGAGCGACCGGAAGGTTATGGCGTCGTGCTTATGTAACCCATTGTTCAGTTATTAGAGTGCTCAGACACTCATGACGGCGTCAGCGGTGCTCAGGCACCCGTGACGGCCGGTTGCATTCACTTACAAGTTATTAATTTGTGCATTGAACCATGAGGTCGCACACTGAGACCCTCATCTTTATTATATTGTGCAGTGAACCATTAGGTCGGAGCCTTTGATGTCAGAGAGAGTGTTTGTAACTGACCTGGCTGGTGTGCAGTGGGGCATGAACGCTCTTATACAAAGTTTGAGCGCTCTTATAGCTCTTAGAACCAACCTATGTATTAATTTCATCGATATCCTTTGATTAATACAAAATATGTTACGATTTATGGAATAATAAAATGGTATATCATACAGTAGCCTGAGGTATACTGGAATGATATATTAGCTACAGTGTTTCCATGGTAACTATTCATGAAAAAACATTTGGGACTATGCAGTGGAGGGCAAATAATGGTTTAAACATGTATCCTTGAGGTCTTGGGGGGTGGAGAAAAAAGAAATTACCTTTTTCCGTGTACATTTTTCACTTCCTTAGTATCAGAGAGGGAAAATGTGCATGGGATAAGGGACAGGGGATGAATTTTAGAGTAAAAAGAAATGTATTTTAACAATATCTGGTTGAGTAATCATGAGAATATGTTAAAAATTGCTTTCCTAGCTTCTGAATAAACTACATCAAAGCGTGTCAGTTTTTCACCCACAAGGGCGAAAACTGACATGCTGTTGAGGTGAAATGTAAGAATGAGATAAAAAGGATATTTTTTTAGATGTAAGACTACTTAAAAAGGTTTATATGAAGGATAACAGGTAGACAAAGGGGAAAATATGTTCTATTACAGTTGAAAGATGTAATTGATTTGAAATGAATTCACCTACAAAAGACAAATTTATAAATTTTTTTGATTCTAAGTAGATTTTTTTTTCATGAAAACATGGAAGGAAAAGACAATTCTCCTTTTTATGGCAAAGATAATTATGTTATCTTAAAGAAGAGGTTGACAATAAGAGTTAAATATGTGAAATACATTACTTTTTAAGTCTTTTTTTCCCAAGCTACTTTCAGGGCAAAATCTGACACGGAAGGTGAAAAACTGGTAGCATTATGTGGCACGAAAAGAGAGAGAAAACTCAGGGGAAGAAGGACTTGAGGAGGATAAGCCTTTTATTTTAGGAGGAGAGAAACTTCAAAGCTAAGGTTGGAAATTACCTTGAAATATTCAAAAATAAGATTTTTTGAGTTTTTCCCAATTCTTTCTAACAGAGGAATAAGAAAAGATTTTGATATCATAAGGGACAACTGTTCTAATACACTGGAATCAGTGAAAGGAAGGGTGGAACAATGGAAATGGAGACATTTATACCTGCATCTCAGTTTTTCACCTAAAACTGATATAATCAACTTCATTTGTTTACCATAGCAGTGAGTGAGTAATAGATGTTTAACACCATTTCAACAGCTAAGGTCATATTCATGGAAAGAACTACATTACACAATTCAACAGAGGAATGTGTCAGTGCCCGCGCATATATGTGCACCACACACATCCTGAGGGGATAGGAAAGATGAGAAGTAGACCCATTTAAGTGGGCTAGGGAAGCCCGGGTTACCATAGCAACCATAGTCATATCTAAGAAAAACAAATTATTCAAGCTTGACCCCATGGACCTTAATTATGTACATGCAAGATATGGAGGGCCTAGCATCAAAAGAAAAACATAGGGTTCGTGTCAGATTTCGCCCTCAGTTCTGCATCACTTTCGGGAGAAAAGGTGATAGATTGAAGATGTAACCTCTCATCCCACTTGGAAAATGTCTGCTCACAGTCAGCACACACCTCACAAAGTCAACTACTTTTGCATAGCAAACAATCATTTTTTTTTTATTTTTAATGATATCTAGCAAAAAGATAATTTCTTGCGTGGGAAAAATTCATTAGATTTCAGCTGGACAAAAGATCATACAGTATGTGCACCACACATCCTCTAAGATAGAAGGTAGAGAAAGGGAAGACAGCTTGGAGTGAGTGAGTAATAGATGTTTAACATCATTTCAAAAGCTAAGGTCATATTCATGGCGAGAACAACATTACACAATTTCACAGAGGAATGTGTCAGTGCCAGCACATATGTGCACCACACACAGCCTGAGGGGATAGGAAAGATGAGAATTGATTTTGATTGATTTGTGTTTTACAGCACTTTAGCAGCACTAAGTGGCTATCCTGTGCTTCACAGGTTGATAGGCACTATCAGCGGAAATGGTGGTATGATTTGTCTATGTGGGGGAATTAATCATCAGGTTTCAACTAGATGTTATTGTAGAGCCCAAGGGCTTTTATATATCCAAATATTTCTTCTGGTTTGTGTTTCTCAAATAGTTCTTTCAAGCTTGTACAAGCGTGGTATTGTGCCCTGTAGGGACACTGTTGGCAATCGATGAGGATGTGCTCCACTGTCAGGGGGTTCTGACAGCGGGCACACATGGGGGGGTTTTCTCTCCCTATTCTGTAACCATGGGTCAGTCTTGTGTGACCTATTCTGAGGCGGCTCATAGTTTTCTCTTCCATTCTAGACTTGCACTTGTGGGGTTTGGTCATGTTGACCTTTGTTTGGATCTTTTGCGTCCCATGATGTTTGCCATTTGTTATATATGTACTTGTTGATCTGGCGCTTTAGGTCGTTTGATGGAAGTGGCATTTGTACTGCTGCCTGGCCCAGGGCATCCTTGGCAGTTGAGTCTGCTTGTTCATTTCCTTGAATCCCTACATGGCCAGGGACCCAACCATATTTGATGTTCTTTCCCTCCTCTGTTAACTGGTGGTGTCTTTCCAGTACTTTGTTTACTAGAGGGTGGTTCCATGCGCCTGTTTGCATGGCTTTAAGTGATGACTGGGAGTCTGAGAGGATCAGATGGTCTTTTGCCTCTGAGGTTTCTACATGGTCTTGTGCAAGGTAGAGGGCATGCAACTCTGCCGAGTAGATAGATGCTTCATCTGGGAGACGTTCTTTGTAAGAGTCTAAGCCTTTTACAGCTGCTGAGGCTGACTTGTTTGCCATATGAGATCAGTGATTTTTGTTTGTTTGTTTAGTTTTACGTTTGGGGGCCATCGAGGAACTCAGACATTCAAGATGGTCTCATAGTCCTTATAATTGTCACGCAGTTCGTTGAAAGCTGCCTGGTAAGCAGTGCTTGATGTGTTTCCTTTTCTTTGTGGGCCTAAGCTGAGTGAGTGAGTAATAGATGTTTAACGCCATTTCGACAGCTAAGGTCATATTCATGGCAAGAACCTCATAACACAATTTCACAGAGGAATGTGTCAGTGCCTGCGCATATGTGCACCACACACATCCGAGGGGATAGGAAAGAGGAGAAATAGACCATTTTAAGTGGGCTAGGGAGGCCCGGGGACTAAGCTGAGGATGATTTCCCCACAAGTCAGCAGAATGCACATTGAAAATTTCAAATTTTGTTCAGAACACTGAACTGCCTGTGCCTCTCTCTCCCCACTGTGCCATCCCACTTTGCAGGGGATAGGAATGGGTGGGATGGGTAGCTACAAGGGACATGTAGATGAGGGATAGGTAGCCCAGGGAAAGGGATCTGTAGGGAGAAGATAGAAAGATTGGCAGGGGGTAGGTAGAAGAAGAGGGGTGAGGTAGGCAGGGCAGTGCTTGGCAGAGGCATTGGTAGCAAATGGAGTGGGATAGGTAGATGGATGGACAGGTAGAGAATAAGCATGAAAGGTAGAGTTGGAAGGAGAGGTTTTAAGAGGGATAGACAGGTGAAGAGACAGGAAGGATAGGTGAAGGATGGATAGAAGTTTTTTGGCCCAGTCAAACATGCAGAGATGCCATTTTTCTGGAATTCAGAACTTTCTGAATGATGCTAATGGTCATTTCGGGAAGAAAAAGGTCTATAGAGCCTCTGCAAAGACGTTACTACTGGCCTGGAATGAGAGGCGACCTACTTCGGTGGATCGCCACTTGCCCGGATTGTTATAAAAACAAGCCAGGACCCGGCCTGGGCAAGCTACCCTTGTCCCAGGAATTATTTGGTGTCAGGTTTGCTCGAGTAGCGATAGATATCATCAGTGGATTAAAAACGACGCCCAGAGAAAACACTTGTATGATGGTCGTAACCGACTACTATACGAAGTATACTCGGGTGTTTCCTCTTCCTAATCACAAAGCCGCCACATGCGCCGAGGCGTTTGTAAAAGGCTGGGTGCTACATCTGGGTGTCCCCCTCATGATGCACAGTGACCAAGGAAGAGAGTTCGAGTCAGAGTTATGGCAGGAAATGTGTCATTACCTAGCCATTTGCAAGACTCGAACCAACCCATACCGGCCACATTCGGATGGTCAGGTAGAAAGGATCAATAGGACTTTGATACAAGTGCTTAAGCCCCTGGTTAATACCCACCAGGATGACTGGGATGAGCAGTGTGAGTTTGTTGTACATGCCTACAACAACACTGTTCATTCATCTACTAATTGTACTCCAAACATGCTAGTGTTCGGTGACGACATCATAATGCCCGCCAACTTAGTGTATGGAGTGGTTGGGATAGACCTGGAGGCGCCCTGCACCGTGTTGTTTGTGGAGTCGTTAAGGGACAGATTCAAACAGGCATACGAGGCCGTTCGTAAAGAACTGTTGAAAAGTGCAAAATGGCAGAAGGTGGGTTATGATACCAATGCTAAAAGAATTCGTTTTAATGTTGGGGACAAAATACTAAGGTACTACGAGCCACTCAAACGGTTGAAGCTTGTGACGCCTTGGGAAGGTCCGTTTAAAATTATACGCATCATCTCTGAATCAACGGTGATGATGGAGGACTGCCTTACTGGTAGGAAATGGAAGACAAATGTCGGGAAGCTTCGGCCCTGGAAGGGACGCGAAGAGGCGGAGAAGGAGTTCGGGTACCATCCACAGGTGCCTGGGTGAAGTAAGCCCTGCGTGGCGGTACCCGAGAAGCGCCCTAGAGGCGAGGCCTAGGAAAATGCCGGAAGCAGGAGGAGTAACAAAAAGGAAGGCGACGGCTAGGAAACGGCCTTATCATAAGAAACGGAAAAATGTCTCGCTGAGTGAAGGCATTACGTATGGGAAAGGTCCCGCCTTGGCTAGGCGGGCCCCGGAGAAGGCCGTACGTAAAGCCGGGAAGAATAAAATGCTAACCGAAGGCATTAGACGCAGTCCCCGGTTGAGGTCTGCCGTTACCTAACTCAGTACACAATGAGCTACTGCGTGTTGTCCGCCGTAGGCGAATAACATACGTTCCACGGCTAGGGATGCCGAATGCGCGTTCCCCGGGTAGCTGTATCCCGTGAGCGGCGGACGGATTAACCAGTACATTCGCTTAATAGCGTTGAATATACCGGCAAGCTCCAGACGATAGCACTCGGGTAGCAGCCCGCGTCTCGCATGCCGAGTCGAATGTTAGTTCGGATCTAGACCGCTAGGTGGCGCCGCAGGTGTGGCGGGAAAGCGCGGAACTAGGTCACCGGATAGCCCATTGCGGGATATCGCGAGACGACGTCATTTCGGTCATAACTAGAGCGGACTCGTGGCGGTAAGACGCCACCTGTTTCGCTGCAGTTATTGTTTGGCCTCCGGCAGCCTTTAGCTGCGTGGTTAACCCCTCCACACCTCCACTTTTTGTTGGACGAATCCTTCAGGAGGAGTCCAACACAGTTGCCAATTTTTTAAATTGGAAGATCGTCCGACTGTGATGGCACAGGGGACGATTGACGCCGCACGTCAAACCACTAATGTGCAGTTGGAGGAAGGCGAGGACCCGACGGTCTCGTCTCGGATTGAGGAGAACATGGACTCCTCAACGGCGGTTCCTGCAAGGGAACCCGAAGTAGAAGAGGCTGCTTTCACTCTCTCTGGTATGTCGACCGAGGTCACAGACAGGGAGAGGATGCCTCCTCCTCCTCCTCGCCCGGAACCATCGCCTACAGCATCAGCTCCGGGTCGCCCAATTGATGTCTTGGACATTCCGCTGTATCCCCCGGGATACAGAACACGCATCGAACGCCTGGCCCACGTGGACGAGGAGGAAGGTGTCATGTACACGAGCTGGGGGACCTCCATCCCCATGCATCCTTCCATGTTCGGATGCGGTCCCTTAGCGGAAACGCCCGGCCAGCCTGAGAATATCCCAGATGATTTCAAAACTCTGGTGATAGACTCGTGCACGGACGAGTTGGCCGAGAGCATGCCGATCTCCTGGCTCCGTAACTACAAACGGTTGGCGGAGGCTATGGCGGTCAAGGAGAACTGGGCCCAAGCTGTGCTGCTTTCTGAAGGTATCCCCGGAAGGCAAGCCAGCTAAGAGAGTCTGAATCCGACATGGATACAGACTCCACCGTCACTCAGTCATCGGTGGAAACAGGACGGGTCAAGAAATTGAGCCATAAGCCCGCGCCGAAGGCCCCGCTCACCAAGTCTGATCTCGAAGTCGAGGATCTTCGGATAGCCATCGAGAGGTCAAACTGGGGAGGAACCAGGCGCCAACATACCCAAGGCGGCTGGTGAGATATCAGAGGAGGACATCTCACGCCAACAGGCTGCTGTTGAAGCCAAGTGCCGTGAGCTTGACGAGCAGCAGAAGGAGCTACCTGCCTTCCGACGGGCTCACCGCAAGCAGCAGGCCCAGAACAAAGTGAGTGCCGCCTCCGGCTCTGATTCTCCAGTCAGCAGTAGGAGGAGCCCTCGTTCCAAGGACAAGAATCCGCGCCAGTCGGATTCGAGTCCCGAAGTGCCCGCGCAGCCACCCAAGGCCAGCCGCCGGAAAAAGAAGAATGGAGCGAAAGCGTCTCCGGCGGAGCCCGCACCCCATACTACTAATAAGAGGGGTAAGGGCGACCCGAAGCCTTCCGCCTCCACCGCCCAACAAACCACAGTAGCCACCTCGGTTACTGCAGGACCCTCTGCTACCACCAGCGGGACGAGCGCCACGACCTCGGTCACGGCTTCGACTGGTACCACTACCACCAGCCGAGCCGGACGGAAGGGCGAGGGCATTTACACGGACAGTGAGGGAAGCAGAAGCGACCCAGAGCTGCCCGCGTCAGCCAAATCTGATTTGGAGTCCATGACGATGTGGGAAGAAATGACCACGGACGTCCCCAAGGACGAAAATCAGGAGTGGATGTGGAAGAATGCAGCCAAGGGTTTCAAAGAACGTACCTCACGCTGCTTCGCGGATTGTGCTTATGACACAATCCACTACATGTGTCCCGGCGCCGTCAATAAGGATGGTGATAGCGATGAGTGGATGAAGTCCGGTCCGAGTGATACGCCAGTAGGTAAATTCTACCTCATTTGGATCGACCAGCTGAAATCCAAACTGGGGTCGATTTACAAGTGGGGACCAAGCGGCAACCGCCGCAGGTGCCCATTCGAGTCCTGCCAACTCGCTCTCACCGGGGAGAAGACGTTCGAGACGAAGCCTCGCTTCGCTCGGCACATTGTGGAGCACCATATGCACCACAAACCCCTACTACGGTGCATACCCAGAGACCGTCCGGGTAAGCTCTGCGACGGCTCGTTTACCACTCACAGGCGCCGGGACATGGCTCTGCATTTGCAGAAAGCTCATGGTACCGGCCTGGAGAAGACCCGGAAACAAGCCGTTAAGTGTTTCAACGAGCTCCTGGCTAACTGGGCAGCATTGAGCACTAAGGAGATCAAGGAGCAGGCGTTTGAACCCGAATTCTGCTCATGGACGAGTGGCAACCTCATGACATACTTCGCCGTGAACTACTCACCCACCAAGTTCGGGATGCCCACCGAGGTGCACCTGAAGGTGAAGAAGTGGCGGGGCAACGACAAACGGGAGAAAGGCAAAGCCCATTCGAAGGGGACTAATGGAGGTTCGGCTACGGCCACCAGT
This sequence comes from Acholoe squamosa, assembly GCA_949317995.1. Taxonomy (NCBI): domain Eukaryota; kingdom Metazoa; phylum Annelida; class Polychaeta; order Phyllodocida; family Polynoidae; genus Acholoe; species Acholoe squamosa. The sequence continues at coordinate 17,786,750 of OX439042.1, forward strand.
GCCTCCAAAAGGACCCACGCGGACCGATCCGTAGGCCTTTCGGGTAATAAGGATCAGCCAAGACCAGCTAACCCAGCTGATCGTCGCCAGTCGGGACAACAAGTCTCGGCTTTGGACATGCCTGGCAACCAGACCCATCGGGCGGTTAGCCAGGCAGCCGCTCCAACACCACCTCCAGCTTCTACAGAGCACCCCCCGAGTGAAGCCACTGGCAGTCCGGATGACTGGAGCACCTGGGATAGAGTCCACCCGATAGAGTCCACCCGAGCCCCCCCCCCCTGGGGGCTCGGGCGGCCGAGGAAGAGGAGGCACCACTGTTGAGGGTCCCTCTGTCCCTCCAGCAGGCGCTTCGCCTGTCACTGTGCAGGCTGCTGCACCCCCTCCAGCTATAGTCCCACCAGCGGCCCCTCGGGTGCCCGTTATGGGACTAATACCCAGCACCCTGTCAGGTCTTCAGGATCCGAACACGTTTGTGGACCACCGCGACGTTCGTACTGCTGAGATCCAGAATGACCTGATGGCAGAATAGCAGGCACTCCACCGCCAGAAGTCTGTTGACTACTGGCGGAGTATGACTGAAGCCACCTTCAATCTGGTTTACGAAATCCAGAGGAGGGAGGAAGATAAGATCCGGGAGCAGGAGAAGAAGAAGGTCGAGGAGGCCCTTCAATCCTGCCAGAGGGAAGCTGAAAAGCTTAAGGAGTTCCACCGTGCTGAGAACGCCGGGTACATTCACAGGTACAAGGAGGCTGACCTTAAGTTTTTCCTCTGCTTCGGTAAGCACCTGGACGAATGGGACGGCTCCACGTCGTCCCTGTCCATCGCTTGGGGTGCCCCAGCCGAGGCAGTTGATAGTCCCTCTGAGGGGATGGGTGCACTGAGCTTGCTCAGCGTTACCTTCACCGAAACCCCTAAGCTGCTAACTACCAGTAGCAGCAGCAGCTCGGCTCCTCCTGCTGACTCGGAGCCAGCTGAGAAGATGGACACTGATCCCGAGGATCTTTAAGTGTCCATCTGACGGAGTTACATCGTACCCGAGGGTGAAGGCATATAGAATGCCAGAGGTTCATATCCTCGAATTGGACCCAACGGACTGGAATTAAAACCTGCAGCTAAGATGGACGCTACCCTAAGTACCAATTGGATTACCTTCTACACCAAACCGGGGCTCCATCTTCCCATCTTCATCAGGGCACATCACAACAGCAACGTGGCTTGCCACCACACGTGTGTCGCCGGATGGAGCTGCAGAAACCATACTAGTACCAATGCAGTAATTACTGTAGGGTTATTAGATATTGGATGTATTTTGAGTCTCAGCAAGTGTAGCTTGTGGGTAACAGGCTAATCTTAAGGTTTAAACTGGCCTACGACCAAATGAACCTACTATCTTTAGGGTCAGTGCAACCCCTCAGGTTCAATTCTGCATGGAGAGATATGGTTTCGAGGTAGCACGTTGATATTAGGATATGGCATTGAAGTCCAGGGAACTGCAATACTTTCTTTGCAGTACTCTTGTAGCATTTTGAGCTAACTAACAGCTGAAATCACTTTGGGGTTTTGCTGAAATATTAGTGGCTGAAATACAAATTCCAGTAGGGAAGGGATGAAGTCAAAGATTATTTTTTCAGTATATCATAGTTTACTACTGTGTAAGTCCATGAGTATATGTACTGAACTTTTCAGTTGTCATATCAGTGGTGTTCTCAGTACTACTGACTGGCAAAGTAACTACTGCTTTCGGCCCCAGGTATCAACTAAGGTCCCATAACTTCATCTGGCTTACAACCATGACTAACTAGCATCCTATAGCCAATACACCCACTAGATAAGGGAGTAATAATTTGCTGTGATACACATATTATGTGATATCTGTCAGTGCTGGGTAATTTGAGGTGACTTGTGGCTTGAGTGAGTGAGTGAGTGAGTGAGTGAGTGAGTAATAGATGTTAAATGCCATTTCGAACGCTAAGGTCATATTCATGGCGAGAACTACATTTCACAATTTCAGAGGAATGTGTTGGTGCCCGTGCATGTGTGCACCATACCATTCCGAGGGGGTAGGAAAGAGGAGATACAGACCCTTTTAAGTAGGCTAGTGACACCCAACATGTGGCTACATACTGTTACACACAGTAAAAGGAAAGAAAAGCAGGATAGAGGCTTTTTAAGCAAGGCAGACTGCCACAAGTTTAAGGCTTTTTTTTTTGCTCATAATGGACAAGTATTTAGAATATTGCTTGCTTGCGGGTTATACAAAAGAATTTATGGTACTTTTTCCAAGGATGACAAGATATGCAATGAAGTTATTATTTTTATACGAATCTAATCCATTTTCACTCGATGGACAGTTGCAGTTTGCATAAAGGAATTCCATGAATATTGTATGTCCCTCCACTCTCAGATCCTTCACACTCATTGGTGAAAAGACAAGGTTTGAAAAAAAACCTAAGGAAATCCGCATACCCTCAGGCTCCATGATATATGTGATGGCATCAGTGACACCTTGTCATCTTATGGTGGTTATATGGATGATAAAGCATCATGGTACCCATCCTATCTGCCAGTGTGGTGTAATACGGCGTGGCTTTAGCCCGTTTTATAGGTAATATCTAGTGTCTGGTTTGGCTGATATTATATAGCATCAACACCTCTACAGCATCGAACAGCTTCCACAGACACCTTCCTTTTCTTAAGTTAGCAGTTGGTCCCAGCAGGCTGAGAGATATAATTGTAAATATGATTACCGGTTTCACAAATCAGCGAAAGTTAGATCATCAAATGCCAGTATTTCACAATGAGTTTTTCCCCCTTAAATCTAAAACATCCTGTTTAACATGTTACATTTGAATCATTACGTGATGAGTGAGTGAGTAATAGATGTTTAACGCCATTTCAACAGCTAAGGTCATATTCATGGCGAGAACTACACAATTTCACAGAGAAATGTGTCAGTGCCCACGCATAATATGCACCACACACATCCTGAGGGGATAGGAAAGAGGAGAAACAGACCCTTTTAAGTGGGCTAGGGAAGCCCGCAATGCGTGATGGGATTCCTAGCTGTCCTATAATAATATATACCATGGCATGCAATGACATGACATATCTAATGCACTTTCCGATGGCAAATGGATGTTGTTATTGTGTAATTGTTGTATATACAAATCATGACACACCTTTTTATTCAACATTGGCACATTGACAATATTGACAGTCAGATTTAACACAATACACTTCTGTGAATCCGTGGTGGGTGTGGCGGTGGTTATTAATGATGCAGGGACCAGTGTCAATGACATATTCACTCTGTGTTTAACATACAGCCAGACAGCACGTGGGCAGAATCCACCACCCCAGGTAAATCTGGTAATACAGGTTACTTCCGGATTGGTGAATCTGATAGAAGAAGGCCTCACGATACTCATGGTTATAAAAATGGTCATACACAGTAATACAGTGAGTGAGTAATAGATGTTTAACGCCATTTCGACAGCTAAGGTCATATTCACGGCGAGAACTACATTACACAATTTCACATTAGAATGTGTCAGTGCCCACACATATGTGCAACACACATTCTGAGGGGATAGAAAAGAGGAGAAATAGACCCTTTTAAGTGGGCTAGGGAAGCCCGCCGTAATATAGTACATTCATGAAATCTAATAAAATAGAGGCTTGAGAGGGAGATCTATGGATACATGAACCCCTGCTGCACCTTATAGAACCAGCCAAAGTTAGGGGTGCGCCTTATATGTGAGGATGTAAAACCATAATACTGATCTATTAAGAGTTCCATACTGAAGTTTGGGTCAAAATGTGTCTAAAGGTACTAAATCTATGGACACATCTGGATATATCCATAGTAAATATGTCCTCTTTATTTTGAACAGGGATATAAGAGCACCCGGTAAAGTGGGTGTTAAATATTACATGCACAAAAAGAGAACCTTAATATTCCTGACCACTAGCCACATGTCACACGCCTAGAACAGGACATGGGTCTGCAGGCCGGATCTACACCTGTTAAGTGTGGGTCTGAATGAGTAGGCAGTTCTGGCTTTGACCAATGAGTGATGCTGTGTTTACTCCCCCCTGACATGTAAAAGCAGAGTCCATGTTGATGTGTGTGCAGCATGCGGACACCAGTACGCATGTCCATCATAAACACTTGACTCACTACCAGAATACCGTGCATACGTAGGGTGTACGTCTGACCACATTTAGTACTGATGTATGTAATGGAACCTCACCTATAAGGCGCATCCCTAAGTTTTGCTGGTTCTATAAGGCTCATCATCGGTCCTTCCTTGCATACAAGCTGTGCTTTCTACATGGAGTTTTACGGTAGTACCTAAGTGTAGCCTGCAGCCACATGAGGGCGTGTGTGTAACTGTAAGCATAGCATGTATTTAAGTGACAGCTTGTGGTGTTGTGTAGCAGTTTAACCACAGCAGCGTGGTATTGGGGAGGTGGTAGGCTGGTGTTTAGCTCTACTACTGCACTGTGATGTGGGACCTACACTGAGCCACTCCGGACAAATCAGCCCTATAGCAGCAGTCTGCAGAGCTGCTCACTTTACGAGCTACTCCAACACTGGGGGCTGCTCCCTGGAACATTCACGGTATTAACAGACTGCAGGGAGGATATACCAGCAGCTCTTAGGAGCATCTCAACTACTCATTCCACTAAGACTGTTGTACATAGGACGTAGATCTGTCTGGATGCACCAAGAAGTAAAGGTGCCACTGCTACTACACCTGTCTCATTCAGACCTGCTCACTGCAATATTTGAAGTAATTCATCAGTGACTCATTCCATTGTGGCTTTACATCACACTCACAGCCCATGGCTGAACTATCAGGATATTACCTAGCATGCAGCATCCTGCCAAGTGATTAAGAGTTTGCGTTCTTCCTTATAATTAAGCCTGCTGGGACACATCACCAAGACAGTCTGTTTAATCAAAGGACATGATATCATATCACTTAATGGAAACAAACCATTCCTATATTGGACTTAACGAAGCACACAAAGACTGCTGAAGCCACCCAGGAGGCTAAACTATCCACTCACACCTACATGCCTAGCACGTGAGCCACTCATTCCACTACAAATGACAATATTCAATTGGCACAAGCTAATCTACAGAGGGACAAAACAGGCTCCTGCTTTGGTTAACAGTTAGCCCATGCACTCTAGCCATCTAAACCCCGAGGCAATTCTTTGGAGATCATGTTGTACTTTGTTTTAATGACACTATTTAACTGCCACATGTTTATATACTTACAGGCACAAAATAAGCCCCGAACACTTCAGGATCAGCCAACAGTTGCACATACAAACTTAAGACAATCCTTCAAGGAATCACAGTATATTTAGTGCAAATGTTGCAGTGCTTAATGCCGAGGAGGATGTATGTGTTGGGAGGTGCTGGAGGAGGGGTAATGGGGTGGTTTCTGCACACCCTGCTGGTCGGTCTCACACTGCGGGTGGCTACTGGAGACGGCTGCTCCAGGTGCAATGAGAGGGGCCGGTGCGGGGGAGGGCGCAGGGCATTCACTGCAGGAGTCAATGCCAGTAATCACTTTGGGTATGTATAACATGTAGAAAAGATGTTTTCTCTATTAACTGAAATATTTGTCTGGAATCATTTAATATCTATGCATATGCAGTCTTTGCCAAATCCCGTCGGACACAGGCAATAGCCGTCTGAATGGCCGTCAGAAATTGTCAGACTGTCAGACCAAATGTCCGGCTGTCATCTTCAGACCTTAGGCTACATGCCATTTTTACAGCATTTAAATCGGACCGATATCAAAGTTTTTACAGCATAAAACAAAAACATTACCTTATTATGATTTTTTTTCACAGAATTTCATGAATCCTAATGGATTTCATGATAAAGAAAGGATGTACATCATTGCTTAATGATATTTCTTTATTTGTAGAAAATGCCCTTAGATACTCACTATGTTTCGGTCCTGAGAGAATTGAACTGGGCCTGCAGAACTAGAAATCTGCAGGACCGAATGTCCTGCATGATGAAAAACCTTTTGCAAAGACTGCATATGGTTGTTTGTGTAAAACTGTCCATTGTAGGGGATCCCCGATGTGTCATTATCTTCTTATAAATCAATTTGAAATCGTTCCTTTTTTTATCAAAGCTCTCTCTTAGTACATTAAATCGTCATATCTTAAATCAAATATGACAATTCTAGTCAGTTTATCTCCTTCAGAATAGAGGAAAGGTGACATGCGTCTGGTGGTACATTGCCTTAGGGGATCCAATAAACCCTGCAGTTTACTGACAGCCAATCTCCCTTCCCATTATAACTGTGTCATCGAGTAATTGCACTGATAACTGTGAGGTCACTGACATTTGTGAGTGTTCATCTGAGAAGACAAAATACCCTCTTCATGAATACCCTTAAGTACAAAAAGTATAGCTTTGTCTATAATTAACATATCAGGGTGCAGTTGGTAGTAAATACAACAGGACTGAATCTAATTGGCTGGGTAAGCTGTATGTATGACGACAGGGGTAAATGTTAAGGGTTGTTCACCCAGTTAAACAGTACCCATCTTATCTGTGCTCCTGCACCATGCTGCATTACCTTCTCCAGTGCATATGTGCACCACACACATCCTGAGGGGATAGTAAAGAGGAGAAATAGACCCTTTTAAGTGGGCTAGGGAAGCCCGTGTGATCCTTGTAAACTCATGATCAGCTTAGATCCGCTTGTAGAAACCGGATTCCATTCAATTCTAATCGATTACATAAATTAGCCAGAGCCCTCCCTGAACAATTAATTTTGTTTAAAAGCTGGAACCCACCAAATTGCATGGTTACCATGCAACCTGTGACATCACGCCGCTAAAGCAAATAAAAAACGTCCTTGCCTGATTGGTAAGCTTTATCTCTACCCAGAGTTGGACGTTGTCAGCATTGTTTCAACCAAATCTTCGAAAAATTGTGGGGGGACTCTGGAATATTTGTCATTTTCTCTTCAACATATTTTGTTTTCATAGACGGGAATTTTGGCCGTATTGAAATTAAAAAGCAAAAAAAAAAAAAAAAAAAAAAAATCAGTATTTTAACACAAATATCAGGGAACAAGAAACCACAGCCTGTTCCCCGAAAGGTTGCTGGCTACCAATAACTACATCCCCATGTACAAACCTCTATAGTACAAACCCCTCTAGCCTGGAGGCAATTCCATCTCCATTCGTTAAGTGCATGGCCAACAGGGGGCGTGTTGACTGACCAGCACGCAACTGTACTATAGTGTGTAGTGGACCAATACCATGCATGCACCACCACACATGTACTGCCAGGGATGAACCATTTAAAGGTACCAGAACGCCTCCAGATGCATGTCCATTTGTTACTATAGTGGACCAATGCAGTATCTTCTACTTTATGCCCGCCCTTTGAAAATGTATCTGTCCTCTTGGGCCAAGTGGATGACTTCATCAGTCCATGAATCATGACGAAATAGCATATATACTACATTTAGGTACTATGTGACCTGTAATAGGCTAAAAGTTAACAGCGTATGTTATAGACAATAGCCAACAACGATATCCTGGTACAGTTATTTGATTTAGAAAATAGAGAAACTAAATGTATGGTGATGGAAATTTGATATATTCCAGTTTAGACTTGCTGGAAGGGAACAGGTATTCCCCTAGAAATGTTTCTGGTTGTTTGTTTTCCTCATCTTTGACGCACACAACAAATATTATCCCATGCTGCATTTACCCATGAAAAAGGATGACTCTAGGAAAAGAAAGAAGTCTTGTTGGAGGGTAGTATATCATCATACAGCATAATTATTTGGGGACATTGGGAGTTTGCTAACAACCGTTTCTTATCGACGAAGGTAGGTGTTCGGCCATTATACAGGTAATCTTATACCCCGTCAGTGGAGGAGTGATGGATGGATGGGGAAAACAAGGCAAGACAAAAAGAGAGGGCCACGTTGTTAATACAGGAGGGATCTATTATTGTAGACATTGGATGTCCTGTTTGCAAAGGCAGAAAGTGGTCCTACTGCAGAAAGTTTGGTCAGAATAACATAGGTCTACAATACAAGTAAAGTTTCTGAACTAATGGTGTCCAAGGCTTAGCCCAACCTGGTGGTATACACGCAAGCTGACTCTGTCGCTGGTGAACTTTGATGATATCCAGAGTTTTCGGGCATTCAATATAAATGAAACACAGTTTTTTCACTTAGTGAGGACTGTGTGCAGTCTCCAATGATCTCTGGTGTATGGTGGTGAGTAGGTAACGTGAGTTTGAGGTGATGGGTGTATTCTGAGGTAGCAGGTTGTCCTATGGGCGCTGCCATTGCTGAACCTTGTTACCAGCGAGTTCTACTGATAACACCTATCAGATGGGTACCAGTTGGCCCCCGAGAGGGCCGCAGTGAATCATTGGGATTATCTGATTGGCTAATAATCAATCCTGCTTAGTCCGTATAGTGGATTTCATCACATGGGTGGCCATGTGTTTCACTAGGGCTGGGTGGTTGTATGTTTGTCTGTCTGTATAGGGGATTATCTAACACTGGTTGGCAATATACAAGGAATACAGACTGCAACAGCTCAAAATTGAGGCTTTCGAATGAGACAGGAGTTGATGAAGGCTGGACAGCAATTCTGAGACACTAGGTAGAAAAAAAGAAATAAAAAGAAAATAATTTTACCAAATAGACTTTAAAGTTGTTTGACTATTTAAAATTAATATGTTACACCGACAGGTGTGCAAATTCTGTATCACAATTTAATGTAGATGAGTTATACCTGTGACACTGTGCTATTGCCCACATGGAAACAATAAAAACTAATTATTTACAACCATCAAATGAGGCAATTGCCTGTTGCAATAAGTCCTGCTTCCCACATCAACCTATCCCTATTTCTTCTTTTTCCTAGGCGCAGCTCCATTTTACACCGGCTGTTTGATGGCTACGACAGCCTAGTGCGACCGGGAGCCGACCAAGGTAAATAAAGTGTTTTACAAGCTGTGTTATGGGAAAAGTTAAGGGGAAATAAATTTGCTGGCCCATATCCTTTACCAAACGTTTATTTGCAAGTCGATCTGGGTCCATATCAAATACAAATAAATCAGTCATGCAGGTAGAGTAATAGAGGATTGCAAGTGTGTAGCAGCGAGCATCAAACTTCCCTTTTTTATCATTTTTGTTTCCCAATTTCTACATTTCTACCACATACCATAGACTTAAATAGAACTGAAATGCTTATCAGGAAGTTAAATGTACCTAAGCAAATTTATACGACCATGCCAACTTCTATTAGAGCTGATTTACAAGTTAATGCTAAAGTTTCTCATCTGTTTTAGATTTGAATATGTAAAAACGCAATACACACACCAAACAGGCCTATTATTCTAGATAATGCATTGGACAAGCCTGACTTGAACAAGAATATTTCTAAATTCCACATCATCCACACCATTGTTACATAATTAGATTGTGATCCATCACATCAGCATGTGCAACTTGACAACCAAAAACAAATTTAATTCCAATTTGCCATCATTATTTTAACATAAACATTGAGTGAGTGAGTAATGGATGTTTTAGGCCATTTCGACAACTAAGGTCATATTCATGGCAAGAACTACATTACACAATTTCACAGGGGAATGTGTAGTGCCCATCACACACATCCCGAGGGATAGGAAAGAGGAGAAATAGACCCTTTTAAGTGGGCTAGGCAAGCCCATATAAACATTGACAAATTCACCTCATTTCTAATACCCATTTTAATGTAAATGTTCTATTATTTTCTAGGGGAGCCAACAGTAGTTGAAGTTGACCTGTTTATAAACAGTGTGGACTCTATCAGTGTGGATACCATGGTAAGGCTTCATTATACACTGTTTGCATAAGTTCCCATTTTAACCTACCACCTTGCCACAAATTTCCCAGAGGATATTTATCCCTCTCCCCGATTGCATGCACGGAATTCTCATTATCACCAATTGTGATGGACATGTTACATGATATAAATCTCCCTACGACAATACATATAGGATGTATAGTATAGCTGGTAATAATAGGCGCTTTGTGTGTAACGTGACAGTAGATTCATGTATGCAAGTGAGATGATTTGAATGTGATCAAAGCTGCCATATGTAACATAGACTGTTCAGCAAGTTAGTGTGATCCTTAACACTTTTCTAACAGTGTGCTAGAACTGTGCACAGTCTGTTATGTGTCTACAATGGAGCATATGCATAGATCATGGTGCCATCAAAAGCTAGTTATGTCTATTTTATGACATGATCTGTAATACTGTGGTTCAGAGTCTGAAAGAGCTAACCAATACAAACCTGATACACTGCAATGTATCACACTAATTTCCTGACTGCTTTAACCCCTAGGTGCCCAGTGGCGGAAAATGGCCATTTTTATGCATACATGAATGGGCCATTGATTTGACATAAATATTAGGTCCATAACACTCTATCCTATACCAAGGTTTGTGAATTGCAATGAGCTTTTTGTCGATGTCCTAATATTTTATATTTAGCGAATAGGAGGGATTTCAGAGTAATTTGAATCAAGCAATGAAAATAATCATCTGACATTTTTTTGCAAACTAGTGGCGGAGGCAGGTATTGGCCACTATCCAGAACTAGGAGGAAGGAGCCCCTTTTTTTGTGTACTTTTTTGAAGATGATATAACAGGTGGAAAACCCCAGATGGACTATGCATCATATGACATTTCCTTGAAGCTATTGTGTTAGGCTTTATGATTAAGTAGGTAGCAACATTCTATTAGTGAACTCTTGTGGTTACCATGGCAACGGAATCAACAAACCCAACAGAAAAACAGACATTTTTCACTTTTCTCGCACATCAGTGGCCTGTTTCTAATGTAATGGTTCGTTTCGACTTATATGTTGGGTGGCTCGTTGGCTCGCTTATCACTAGAGATACCAACACAACACGAGTAGTTCGGGTTGGGCAAAGCCCCGGATACCCCTACCTCTCGGGTAGGACTTTATTTAAGTTTCAATGGATTATAACTGAGCGTCTTGACTGGACCACGTCCAGTCCCCTTCTGCCGCTCGTCCAGCTTCTTAGTAGAAGCTGGACGTGAGGCATGGTGCTGCCCCCTCTTGTACCAACGGGGTATCGCAAAGCGACACCTAGCTGGCATAGAAAGAACGAGCACCACACGAACACGTCTCTCGGATGAACGGCACTAATATATATACAACGCTGCCGGCCCCTACACCACCCCCACTAGACTATACCTAGGGTTGGGTGTATTTAATAAATACCTATTGTTGACTTTATACAATAATAAGTTATACATACATAGGTAAGTCTATACACAAGTGTTTGTATAGATTATAGGGGCATTATAAATAATATGTACATGATGAGGCATCGTCGCATATAACCCGAAGTAACTAATAATAACAATTAGGAAGTGGTGCCTTATGCACCATCGACCTAGGGTAGTAGATGTTAACAATGTTACAGTGTTATTATAGTAATAGAGACGCGATAAAAAGTTGTAGATATGTAGTGAAATGTTATTAACAGTATTTTACAGTAGTAACAAACCGACCCGAGGTGGGGTAAATAACCCGAGAAAAATTTTGTTTGGTTTGATTACAAGAATATAAATATTATATAAAAATAGCTTTACACAAAATATTAATACTGATAATGATAGACGTCCTACCAGGGTAGCAGGATCGCCCTTACAAAATACCGGACTTCCGGCGAATCTGGAACGACTGGTTTCTGCAGCTCCACCCGGCGACATATATGTGGTGGCTAGCCACGTTGCTGTTATGGTGTGCCCTGATGAAGGTGGGAAGATGGAGCCCCGGTTAGGTGTAGTAATCCTCTTTGTGTTTCGGGTTAGCGTCCATCTTCACTGCAGGTTCGGTCCCAGATCGGCGAGTCCAGTGTAAGGATAAGTACCTCTGGCATGACAAATGCTTTTACCCTCGGGTACTATAAATCACCATCAGATGGACACTTAAAGATCTTCCGGATCCGTGTCCATCTTCTCAGCCGACTCCGCTGAGGCAGCCGGAGCCGAGCTGCTGCAACTGCTCACAGAGAGCAGCGTGGAGGTCTCGCTGGGCGTGTCGCTCCCCAAGCTCAGCGCGCTCATCACCGCGGACGGACTGTCCACTGCCTCGGGTGCAGGTAGAGCTGCCGGAGCGGGTGGAGCAGCCGGAACGGGTGGAGCGGCCGGAACAGGTGGAGCAGCCGGAGCGAAGGACAGGGACGACGCAGAGCCGTCCCACTCGTCCAGGTGCTTCCCGAACGCGAGGAAGAACTTGAGGTCAGCCTCCTTGTACCTATGGATGTACCCGGCGTTCTCAGCGCGGTGGAACTCTTTAAGCTTTTCAGCTTCCAACTGCTGGCGCCGGCAGGATTGGATTGCCTCATCGACATTCTTCCTTTCCTGCACCTGAATTTTCTCTTCCTCCCTCTTCTGGACCTCGTAGACCAGGTTGAAGGTGGCTTCAGTCATTACACGCCAGTAGTCGACTGACTTCTGGCGATGCAATGCCTGCCATTCCGCCATCAGGTCATTCTGGATCTTGGCCGTTTGGACATCGCGGTGGTCAACAAACGTGTTCGGATCCTGAAGACCTGACAGAGTACCTGATATAAGTTCCATAACGGGCACCCGAGGGGCCGTTGGTGGAACTATAACCGGTGGGGGCGCGGCAGCCTCCACAGTGGCAGGCGGAGCGCCTGCTGGAGGGACAGACGGGCCCTCAACCGTAATACCTCCTCGGCCTCGGCCACCGCCCGGGGGAGCTCAGGTGGACTCCATTTCACCACGGCCTCTACCCTGGGGTTTAGACCGGCCCAAGGGGGTTAGGACCTGAGATTCGGGTCAAGCTGGTCCCATGGAAGGGAACTTCGCCGCGTCCTCACTGTACGTGGGGCGCTTGCCGGAAGATCCCTCACCAGCCCACCAAGACGTGTACCCGGATGGGGGAGCGAAGAGCTCGCCCCCATCATCCTGGCTGCCAGAGGCTTCGCCCGGGGGTTGCTCCGCGGGTGCAGGTGTTGTGGATGTGGCCGGGGTGGCCGCCTGGCTAACCGCCCTACGGGTCTGGTTGCTAGGCATATCCAGAGCCGAGACCTGATGTCCCGACTCGCGACGATCAGCTGGGTTGGCTGGTCTAGGCTGGTCCTTATTACCCGAAGGGCTTACGGACCGGTCTGCGTGGGTCCTTTTGGAAGCACCGGTAGCCGTGGCTGTGCCTCCGTTAGGACCCTTCGAGCGGGCTTTGATCTTCTCCCGCTTGTCATCTCCCCTCCACTTCTTCACCTTCAGGTGCACCTCGCTGGGCATCCCGAACTTGGTGGAGGAGAAGTTGATCTGGAAGAAGGCCAACAGGTTGCCACTCTTCCATGAGCAGAATCCGGTCTTGAATGCCTGCTCCTTGATGTCTTTGACACTCAACGAGGCCCAGTTAGCCAGGAGCTCGTTGAAGCACTTGATGGCCCGTTTCCTTGTCTTTTCCAGGCCGGTGCCATGGGCTTTCTGCAGATGCAGAGCCATGTCCCGACGCCGGTGAGTGGAGAACGAGCCATCACATAGTTTGCTCGGACGGTCTCCGAGCACACACATCATCAGGAGCTTGTGGTGCATATGGTGCTCCACTATGTGTCGAGCGAAGCGGGGCTTCGTCTCAAACACCTTCTCTCCCGTGAGAGCCAGCTGGCACGACTCGAATGGGCACCTCCGGCGGTTGCCGGATGGCCCCCATTGGGTCATCGCCCATTGGACTTTCGTCCGGGCCTCATAGCTGTAAATCGACCCCAATTTGGATTTGAGCTGGTCAATCCAAATGAGGTAGAATTTACCCACTGGCGTATCCGAGGGGCCGGACTTCATCCACTCCTCGTCGTCGCTATCACTGTCCTTATTGACGGCGCCCGGGCACATGTAGTGGACTGTGTCGTAAGCACAGTCTGCGAAGCAGCGGGGAGTCCGTTCTTTGAACCCCTCGGCTGCATTCTTCCACATCCATTTCTGATTGTCATCCTTAGGGACATCCGTGGTCATTTCTTCCCACGTTGTCACGGACTCCAAATCAGATCTGGCTGACTCGGGCAGCTCTGGGTCGCTCTCGCTTCCCTCACTGTCCGTGTAAATGCCCTCTCCTCTACGGCCGGCTCGGCTGGTGGTAGTAGTACAAGACGAAGCCTTGGTAGAGGACTTGGTGCTCGCCCCGCTGGTACTGGCAGTGGAAGCTGCAGTAACCGAGGTGGCTACTGTGGTTGCTGGTGTCTTGGAGGCGGGCGTCTTCGGGTCACCCTTACCCCTCGACTTGGTGGGGGGCGTGGGCTCCGCCGGAGACGCTTTCGCTCCATTCTTCTTCTTCCGGCGCACGACCTTGGGTGGCTGCGCCGGCACCTCGGGACTAGAATCCGACTGTCGTGGATCCTTGTCCTTTGAACGAGGGCTTCTCCTACTACTGACCGGGGAGTCGGAGTCGGAGGAAGCCTTCGCCTTACTTTGGGCCTGCTGTTTTCGGTGGGCCCGACGAGCTGTGCTGAGCTCCTTCTGCTGTTTGGCGAGCACGGCTCGCTTGGCTTCAACAGCAGCCTGCTGACGCGAGATCTCCTCTTCCGAGATCTCGCCAGGCGCCTCTGGTATGTTGGCACCCGGTTCCTTCTCGGATGTGGACCTCTCGATGGCGATCCTAAGGTCTTCAACCTCCAGGTCACTCTCGGTGAGAGGACCCTTTGGTGCAGGCTTGTGGGTCAATCGCTTGACCCGGTCGGTTTCCACCGAGGAAAGAGTGACTGTAGAGTCTGTATCCATGTCGGACTCAGACTCTCTTAACTCCGCGGCCTTCCGGGTGATGCCTTCGGAGATCAGTACTGCTCGGGCCAAGCTCTCGTTGACTGCCATCTTCTCCGCCAACTTTCGATAGTTACGGAGCCAAGAGACTGGCATACTGTCAGCCAACTCGTCGCTGCACGAGTCCATGACCAGAGTCTTGAAGTCGTCTGGTATGGCCTCGGGCACGCCTGGTTTCACCGCCAGCGGTCCGTATCCGAACATGGAGGCGTGCATGGGGATATAAGTCCCCCAGGAGGTGTACACGACACCGGCCTCGTCATCGACGTGAGCCATACGCTCGATGCGAGTCTTGTATCCCGGAGGATACATTGGGATGTCCAGGACATCAATCCTATCACCCGAAGCTGCCGCCGTAGACGCGGGCTCCGGGCGCGGTGGTGGTGGAGGTGGCATCCTCTCCCGGTCGGTGGCCTCGGCCATCGCAGAGAGCGTCAGGGCTGCCTCCTCAGTTGAAGAGTCCATAGACTCCTCAACCTGAGACGGGACCTTCGGGTCCTCGTCTTCCTCCGTCAATCGTCCCCTGTGCCATGGCACTGAGGACTTCCAATTTGTAAATTGGCAAATGTGTTGGACTCCTCCCGAAGGATTCGTCCAACAAAGGATACAAGTTAGGGCAAGCTAACTCAACAGCTAGGGGCTGCCTACCGCCAACACTAACCAGAGCGAAACGGGTGGCGTCTTACCGCCACGAGTCCACTCTAGTTATGAACAATATGACGTCTGACCTCTCGTCTCGCGAGATCCCGCAAAGGCTATCCGGTGACCTAGTTCTGCGCTTTCCCGCCGCACCCGCGGCGCCACCTAGGGAACTAGATCCGAACTAACATTCGACTCGACATGCGAGACGCGGCCTACTACCCGAGTGCTATCGTCTGGAGCTTGGCGGTGTATACAAGGCTTCAAAGCGAATGTACCGGTTAATCCGTCCGCCACTCACGGGATACAGCTACCCTGGGGGGCGCGTTCGGCATCTCTAGCCGTGGAACGTATGTTAACCACCTACGGCGGTCAACACCCAGCAGCTCGTTGTGTACTGAGTTAGGTTACAGCAGACCTCAACCGGGGACTGCGTCTAACGCCTTCGGTTAGCTTCTTATTCTTCCCGGCTTTACGTACGGCCTTTTCTGGGTTCCGCTTAGCCATGGTGAAACCTTTCCCATACGTAGTGCCTTCACTCAGCGAGACATTCTTCCTTTTCTTACGATTAGGTCATTTCCTGGCCTTCGTCTTCTTCCTGACTATTACCTCGTCTTCCGGCATTTTTCTCGGCCGGCCTCTAGGGTGCTTCATCGGTACTACCACGCTAGGTCCGCTAGGAACAGACTCAGGTGGTTGGTAACCGAACTCCCTCTCCGCCTCTTCGCGTCCCTTCCAGGGCCGAAGTTTTCCGACATTTGTCTTCCATTTCCTACCAGTTAGGCAGTCCTCCATCATCACCGTGGACTCGGAGATGATGCAAATGATTTTAAATGGACCTTCCCAAGGCGTTACGAGCTTCAGCCGTTCTAGCGGCTCGTAGTACCTTAGTACTTTGTCCCCAACATTAAAACGAATTCGTTTGGCATTGGTGTCATAACCCACCTTTTGCCACTTCGCACTCTTCAGCAGCTCTTTCCGTATGCCTGTTTGAACCTGTCCCTTAACGACTCCACAAACAACACGGTGCAGGGCGCCTCCGGGTCTATCCCAACCACTCCATACACTAAGTCGGCGGGCATTATGATGTCCTCGCCGAACACTAGCATGTTTGGAGTGCAATTAGTAGATGAATGGACAGTGTTGTTGTAGGCATGTACTACGAACTCACACTGTTCATCCCAGTCGTCCTGGTGGGTATTAACCAGGGGCTTTAGCACTTGTATCAGGGTTCTGTTGAACCGCTCTACCTGCCCATCCGACTGTGATCGGTATGGGTTTGTTCGGGTCTTGCAAATGGCTAGGTAATGGCACATTTCCTGCCATAGCTCTGACTCGAACTCTCTTCCTTGGTCGCTGTGCATCATAAGGGGAACACCCAAATGCAGCACCCAGCCTTTCACAAACGCTTCCGCGCATGTGGCGGCTTTGTGATTAGGAAGAGGGAATACCCGGGTGTACTTGGTGTAATAGTCGGTTACGACCATCATGCAAGTATTGTCCCGGGGTGTCGTCTTGATCCCGCTGATGATGTCTATCGCCACTCGAGCGAACCTGACACCAAACAATTCCTGGGATAAGGGTTGCTTTCCCCGGCCAGGTCCCGGCTTGTTTTTACAACAATCCGGGCAAGTGGCGATCCACCGGAGCAGGTCGCCTCTCATTCCAGGCCAGTAGTAACGCCTTTGTAGGCGCTCTATTGACCTCTTCTTACC
The DNA here is from genome assembly GCA_949317995.1 of Acholoe squamosa. Taxonomy (NCBI): domain Eukaryota; kingdom Metazoa; phylum Annelida; class Polychaeta; order Phyllodocida; family Polynoidae; genus Acholoe; species Acholoe squamosa. The sequence continues at coordinate 17,803,996 of OX439042.1, forward strand.
AAAATGGCCGCTCGTTTGGTGACCATGGCAATAATACATGATATCCCTCCTCATCGGGGCGGGGATCACTATTTGCAACAGCCTACCGTTGGTGGGAGTTGTCTTCCACCTGCATAGTATGCTGTCTCGGATCTCTAGCTCGGTCCATTGGGCTAGCAATCGCCTCGCTTCCCTATCTTCTAGGGATACTAGCGGCCTTGCCGGTTTAATACCTGACCGTAGGTATTCCATTATGCGCGCGGTGGTGGGATCCGACTGTTGGAACTTCTTGATGGTCTCCGGGGACCAATCGAGGTAGCTACATACAGCCTCCTCCCAGGGGATACGGGGGGTGGTATAATTAAATAACAACCCGGCTACCACAGCATTGTGGGCCTCGCAGTCTTCACAAGTGGCATTTTGGCACCTTCGGATAGGTCGCCTCGACAAGGCATCCGCATTGATATGTTTAGAACCGGGTCGGTGCTCTATTTGTTTATGCTCTAATCCAAACTCGGATAGATGAGCTAACCATCGTCCAATCATCCCCTCGGCGTCCTTAAAGTTAAGGAGCCACCTAAGAGACGAATGGTCGGTTCTTAAAGTGAAGTCACTTCCCCGAGAAAATGCTTAAACTTCTTCGTATACACCACTACCGCGAGGAGTTCCCGCTTGGTGGTACAATAATTACGCTGGGTCTTGCTTAGCGTGTTGCTAGCGAATGCTAATGGGACTTCGACTCCGTCCTGGACCGGAGAGAGAGCCGCCCCTATTGCATCATTGCTCGTATCTGTGTCTAAGATGAAATGTCCCTCGGGAGTGGGATATTTCAACACGGGTGTGTTTCTAAACAAATCTTTTATTTTATTAAAAGATTCTTCTTGCTCGCTGGTCCATGGGAATGGGTCCCGTGCCCTACCCGGGGTCCAGTGAGCTAAGCACTGCATAGGAAAGCAATAATTCGGTATGAAATCACGGTAGTAGGAACAAAATCCTAGAAATGATCTCACCTCCTTAGCACTCGTGGGTCTTTCCCAATTCTCTACAGCTTCTAATTTCTCCGGATCTGCGCTCACTCCGTTGGGGGTGATGATCCTTCCCAAGTATGTAATTGTTTTCTTAAACAGGTTACATTTCTTGGGTTTGAGTTTTAGACCGTTTGATAGTATCCGGTCGAGTACCAATTGCAGATTTGCATGGCATTCCCTAAACGACTTGCCGAACACGACAACGTCGTCCAAGTAGACCAAACATTTCTTCCACAAAAGATCACTCAACAAGGATTCCATCATGGCCTCGAATGTAGCGGGGGCGTTACACAATCCGAAGGGTAAGACATTATACTCGAATAGCCCCATATGACTGGAGAACGCTGTTTTCTCCATGTCATCAGGGTGCATCGGTATCTGCCAATACCCGGATTGTAAGTCCAAGGTACAGAACCATTGGTTCCCACCCAAGCTATCTAATGTCTCGTCTATCCTTGGTAAAGGATATGAGTTCTTCTTTGTCATACCGTTCAGTTTCCGGTAGTCGACACAAAAGCGGATTGTACCGTCTTTCTTAGTGGTCATACAAACAGGGCTAGACCAGGGACTCGAGCTCGGCACGATGACCCCTAGGTCCAACTGTTTTTGTATTTCCTGTTCGCAAATTAACTTCTTCTTGAGAGGAAGTCTGCGATATGGGATTTTAAAAGGTTTCTCGTTGCCCACATCTATGGTGTGCAACACCTTGTTGGATCTACCCACCGGTCCTCCTTCCCTACCAAAAGCACTCTCGTACTTTTGTAGGAGTTTCGCTAGGCAATCCTTATCCTCCGTATTCTGTAAATCTGATTGGTCAATCAGCTTTTGGAATTCTTCATCTAATGGATGCTTACTAACGGGGTTTAGTGTTTTATTGAACCTAGCCTCGGCGACGTGTTCAACCAAACTCATCCTACCCACACTGTCGCCTCGCTTCAAGTAGACCACTGAACCACTTCGGTTAGTCATGGGTAATACAGTCCAAGCCCCATTAGCCACCAATGTATCCACTGAGTCCAACCCGATACTCGACAGATACACCGTGTCGGGTTCATAGACTCCAGTTTCATTCCTTTGGGCCATTGATCCGCCACAAAGGACATCGCAAGTGGTACCCGGTGGGATCTTCACCGTGTGTATCACTGATGCAACCGAAGACACCTGTCTCAATACGCATTGGACATGCAAGCCATACGGGTTCCGTATACTCATCATACCATCCCTAGGGTCCAAGACGGCCCCATATAAGCTTGCAAAATCCAGTCCGAGGATTCCGTCATCACTAACCTCTGCTATAGTTGGCGAAAGAACAAATTTCTTGCCTCCTATACGGATAGGCATAAACGTCCTACCAAAAGTATGCATACTGCTTCCGTCGGCTGTGCAAGCATTTACCCCCGTTTTGAGGTTCTCATGGCTGCCGGCCACCGAGTCGAAGAATCTTTTGGACACACAGGAGTGGCTGGCTCCAGTATCCACCAAGAATTCACCTACCCGGCCTTCCACAGATATGGGTACATACCACCGTCTCCCCCCTAAAGGAGAGGGGTTACTGGTAAACTGGTGAAAGTCTCCCGAATCACCAAGATTCAATCCGAGTCCTCTCAAAAATTCCAGACACAGATGACTTGGGGGAAGGCGTGTCCCACACACTCGGATCAACTCTTTGATCCATCCTTCCTCTCCCCCAGTGCGGCCACTCGCCTCCATATGTTCACTACCGTACACATAAGCACTAGGGTCCCTGGCCTCCAGGTGAATTCGATTCGAAATCTTCCACCGGGTCACCCCCGGTAGCTTTTTGGCATTCGTTCCTCCCCGGGGTTATACCCAATGCCGTGGATACAACCCCCCCTAGTTTTCCACATCAGTGGAATCCGTAGCGTTCTCCCTTCCTTCGCCGTTGTCATCGGCTTCATAGAAGGCAGCCATTACCGGCTTAGCAGCGGTACATTCAGAGGAGTAGTGTCCCATGCGCTGGCACCTGAAACACTTAACCGTTCGGCGATCCACACTGGGTCTTTGTCGACTGGCTTGGAGGGCATCTGTAATTTTCTTACACATATCCTCCATAAGTTTGGTCATGTCCGGAGACTGGCCCTTCGCTTTATCAGAGCTTACAAGAGGCTTGGCTGCCTTCTCACCTACTTTCGGGTCACTCTTGACCTCGGATGATAGTCTAGAATCCCTTGCCTTATTAAATGGCTTCCTCGGAATATACTTCCTACCTGAAGCATTTTTCCTTAGCTGCATCGAACAGAAGGTGCCGTCTTCCTGTTCGATTTCAATCAGTTCGAAGTCGTCCGAGGTACTATTTACCTCAGACTGCTGGGCTACTGATGCTAGGGGAGCCGAGCCGCTGGCATTCGGTATGTCCCCGGCTAACATGGTTCGTTTCTTCACGGCCATATCTATACCATTAAATATGCCGTGCAATGTTATGCCTTCTTTCCAGGCATCTCTCGCAGCAATCTGCTCGTCTCGGTCTCTCAGACCCTTAACGAATTGTGTAATTAAATCGTCCATATACCAGTCCTGGTTTTCAGTACCGGGCCTGGCCTTGCTTAGCAGGGCATGGAGTTCCATACCGTATGCTCTAAAAGCTTCATTAGGCTTCTGCGTGCGTTTTTTAAAGCGGACCATCGGATCCTCCTTGACCATGTTACATAACAGTCCACTAGCAGATTTCACTGCTCGAAACTCCCCGCGAGACCGTACCAGGTCCGCCATTGCTCTACAGCCATGCGACCCGGCCCGCCTTTCAGGCATCTCACTAGATGCGGCTTGGCCTCGTATGGGGTCCAACCATTACAATTCATCACATCGATGAAATCTTCAAACCACTCTTTCCATGGTCGAGTACCGTCATATTCCTACCCGGCTACCCTTCGGGCGGAATTATGAGCATACATCAATCTAGTGCATTGCTGTTTGCTCCACTCAATCGCCTTGGTTTCATTCAAGGTTCGATTGCCTCCTATTCCACCGAAGCTTGTGTTGCCCGGTGGCGGTGGTGGTGGCGGCTGGGTATACGTCCACTGTGAACCACTGTGATTCGTATAGCCCCCACCACCCTGGTTAGGGCCGGTACCCGAGGTACTATTGCTACCTGTAGTACCCGTAGCACCGCCCCCCCCTTGTGCACCTTGGTGGCCGCCATCGGATGGCTGGTTCCCCGTTGGTTGACTACCATCGTTTGATGGAGTTTGTTGGCTGCTGTCATTACCAGCTCCCAACCCAACATTTTCTGTCTGATCCACATGTATGTGGAAACCACTAGTCTCCGCGCTACTGTCGGAAGCATCCCGGGGTACATAGTCCGGGTCTAAGTTGTGGACTATGGGGACCTCACTTATCCGGACTCTACTAGTTCGGCCGTGCTTATCCTGGGTTCTGATATAGACTCCCCCTTGATCTACATTCCGCGTCGCATTGTCATTGACAAAAGGATTGTATTGCGGATGCTTAGGTGTAGAACAGGAGACTGGGTCGCCCTGTTTAACAAACGTCGAGTTCGGGTTTGCGTCCTTACTCGCAGGAGGAGCATTCGCCTGCTCTTGCTCATGTAAATAACTCTCCATAGCAGACTTATTTATTGTGAGGGTAGCTACATCTGTAGTGAGATTTCGCTGTTCCTCTCTTAGCTGTGCGTTTTCTGATAAGATCTCGGATCGAATCTTCTCGTTCTCAGCAACAGCTCGGTTTCGCTCCTCTTGAGCGGCCAATGCCTCCCGCTTAAAAGTATCCTTAAGTAGACGGTACTTTTCACCTTTCTCCTTCTGAGACCGCTGATATTCGTTGGTCTCTCTCCTGATCTCGGATTGTTCCGAGACCAACTTGGCCTCTGTCTCTGCCTTTCGGAGTTGAAGTTTCTTTAACTTCTCCTCCATGGCATGCAACTCGGATTGTAATTTATTTACATCCCGGGCCTTAGCAACCTCCTCGGCTCTAGCCTTTTCGATTGCTCTGAGTTTATTGGCTTCTTCGAACTCCAACTCGGCCAATCTTCTCTCTTTTTCCTGTTCGTCTTTCTCCTTTCGCCCCAACCGATGGGCTACAGAAGTTAGACGATATTTTAGGTCGGATTCTTTTAGAATCGCCTCCTGTTCAACGGATCGTAATTTGCCGATCCGAGATTTAGTCTCCTCTTCTATTTTCAATTGGGCTGCCATGAATTGTTCATGTTGCCTCTTAGCTTGTAACTCTACCTGCTCTTTGGCTTTCAAATAGGCCGAGGTAGTTTTATACCCGGGGCCCATCCGACGTCCATATATCGACTTGCGGCTGCCTCCAGGGTTGAACATGGAGTCAGACAAGCCTTCGTCCAAAAATAGGCCTAGGTGATGCCTTTCCGAGTTTCTTGGTTCGGCATCCTGAGGCTTAGTCTTCGGGGTTGCTTTAGGGACCATTGGGTCCTTTATAGCTTTGCCATCGTCGCTATCATGGTCCGACGATGTCATTAATGGGGCTACTCCGTTTGCCCCCTCTGGTACCGCTTCCGGGGGGATCGCCGTACGCTGCATAGGGCTTTGTGCCATTGGGGTACCCAAGCTGCTAGCCGAGCCTGCTGGTACAATAGGACCCAGCTGGCGTCTGCTAGTTATAACTTGGGACCAATCGCTCAAGTCCAAAGTTGGGGGTCTTAATACCCCCCTAAACAATCCTGTATCCGGTGCCGCCGTTTGAGGTGTACCCGGATACAATCTTACGATGTCACCTCCATTACTGGTGGCACCGTCCATCAAACCGGGTGTCGAGAAAACAGTCCGGACACCCTCTGGATTGTACATTTGTTGTTGACCGGGCTTCCAGTCTAACAACAGATGCTGGGATGTAAAGCCATCCTCTTCGAATCCCTCTAGCCCAGGGCTGGGGGGATCCGCATCGGGTTTCCCGAGGCTTTCGGCCAATATGGCCGCGCTCCACCCCCGAACCAACTGGTCATTGCACCAGTGTAATGGTTCGTTTCGACTTATATGTTGGGTGGCTCATTGGCTCGCTTATCACTAGAGATACCAACACAACACGAGTAGTTCGGGTTGGGCAAAGCCCCGGATACCCCTACCTCTCGGGTAGGACTATATTTAAGTTTCAATGGATTATAACTGAGTGTCTTGACTGGACCACGTCCAGTCCCCTTCTGCCGCTCGTCCGGCTTCTTAGTAGAAGCTGGACGCGAGGCATGGTGCTGCCCCCTCTTGTACCAACGGGGTATCGCAAAGCGACACCTAGCTGGCATAGAAGGAACGAGCACCACACGAACACGTCTCTCGGATGAACGGCACTAATATATATACAACGATGCCGGCCCCTACACTAACATCTATTTGATAAAAAATGATACCTATTACAGCATACAATATTGATAATATGATGGGTTCCAGTCATTAAGAGTCAGAGTTTCCATGGCAACATACCCTATCATTGGAATCTAGGGGTGTATCTAGATAGGATGTATAATAGATGTCATTTCGTGTTGAATACATGTTAGAATTGGACCAATAATGTGAGGAAATGGTGGAAAATGTGTCTTTCTTTCTGTTTTTGTTGATTCCATTGCCATAGTTACCAATATCTTCCTAAAACTAAACATGTCAACAAAAGCCCTGACCATACTCTTGTGGTATGTAGTGGTAGTATCTGATGAAGCATCAAAGAACGGGCAAGAATCAATCAAACAAACTGACATTTGACAGGTTTACGTGAAAAAGTCTTCACTCAAACTCACCTAGGGAGATGTTTGTTGATTCTGTTGCCATGGCAACCACAACAGTTCACTAATAGAATGTTGCTACCCACTTTATTCCAAAGCCCACCACAATAGCTTCAAGGATATATGATATGAAGCATATCCCATGTGGAGTTATCCACCTGGTGCATCATCTTCAAAAATAGTAATATCACACAGAAAAAAGTGGGTCCTTCCTAATAGTTCTGGGCACGTAAGGGTTAACATCTTGTCGCCTAAATAGGGAGTATCCTGATATAGGAAATGTTTCTAAAGAGGTCAACGTTTGTGCTGATAGGCAGCTAATTTTATGGCTTTTAGAGGAAATAAAGGGAGGTGGTATGAATTAATCTAGCACAAGACCCCAAATAGATATTTTATTTATTAGTATCAAAAGCAGACACAACATATAGATAAGGCATGCGAGCACATAGATACATTTCCCACTGCATGACGTCACTGAGTAGAGCCTCCTCCCCAGGTCCATGACGGTACGTCCAGTGTTGTGACGTCAGTGGATGACGTGTTTCTCATACATCGCAGTCCGCCAGAGCAAGTGAGTGGTATTTAAACATCTAGTTTTACCTATCATTAGATAATGAAAAAGATGAAAGGGCAAGCTTGGTAGAAAGCCTGGAAAGTAATTAAGACAGCATGAGATAAGTAGATTCTTCTATGACATGTAGGCCTCAGGACAAAATAACTTCATAGCGCTTAGTCAAGAATTCACTGTGCCCATGCATATATTGGTATAATTAAGACCAGATCACAAAAAAAAATATTCAGACGTAGGTGCAGTAGGCAAATAAGAAACCTAATGGGAAATCAGATGTGGGAGATCAGATGTGTAAAAACATGACCATACAAAGTGAACCAATTTTGATGTGACATCCTGACTTTTTGTAATCATATAAAATGTCAGACCTGTCCACCAGTTGTGAATATGCAGAGGACAAGCCGCCATTTTTCTTGTCTTAAGGATACATTCTAAGGACGTCATCCGGTATGGCCGCAGGTTACGTAAGTGTCCAAATATTGATGGGGGACCACCATGGGTCAAAAGGTGAAGGAGGCATATAAGGGCTTTACGTCTTGTGACATGAGAGAGCCTTTGGGAATTATATGTCCAGGAAACTAGCACATACATACCATGAATAGAGTATCATGATGCAGAGAAGGATGGAAACATGGAGTGCAGAGGAACCTTGGAAAGTATCACAATTTCCCATACTATCTTGGTGAAAAAAATGCATAACATTCGATATAGGGATTCCAGCAAATATTGGACATTTTCAGAGTGAAAAGAAAAATGGCATCTCTTAGATTACAAAGAGTCCTAAGGGGATAGTAAATGGAAATATATAAATGTATAAAAACTTTGTCAGCGAACAACAGTCACCCAGTGTACCTCATTGTCCAATCTGGGAGGGGATAAGTTTGTCCCTTACAAGCATATCTAATCAGCTAGACACTACCACTCCCTGAGTATTATATACACTGTTGATTGCTGGATGTGCTAAAACAACATTTTGCCTTGATTCAATAACACAGGGTGATTAGTGATAATCATTCAGAGTCCACATGGTGTAAGCCTGGCGATAAACAACTGCTGATCTGGCCACACTGGTGATAGAAGCTGCTCTGGGTCGCTCTGTTTGTAGCTCCATCTGCTCACCCGAACTCCTTCTGAAATGGCAGTTTCTAGCACCCGCTGCGACAAACCAATCTTACAATAATAATATAGAGGCACAGTTTATGTGTGGATGTAAACATTTCTATCAATTTCTATATTCCATATTCGTGGCAGGTAGAGAGCAGCACCTGGTCTGCTTCAAGTCTCAATCCAGGGCAGGAAAAGTAATATCTATGGCTTATGAACATAACATAATGAGTATTAACTGGTTGGTCTATTATGAAAAGTCGCTAAAGCTACTTTAAATTTTTAGTTTACTGCCGCCCAGCATGATTAAGTGACCATTAACTGGTTGGTGTATCATGAAGCTAACTTAAATTCACTGCCACTAACAGGTGTACCTCTACAGAGAGGCTATGACTTTACAACATGTCAGCCTGATGGTGTACCATGATGTAAATCTTATCTTGACATCCTCATAGCTATGATCAAGATGTAATTATCTAGTGTGCCATGGCTAAGGCAGATCATTATGATACCTCATGGGCTATCTACAGTGCAAAGCACCAAAATGAATCAATGTGTCCATTCTAATGAGCTAATTAATGAGCACTTTGAATGATCATAGTTGAGAATTGAGGTATACATGTATTTGGTAAAGGGTAAAGAGGATGTATGTCAGAGAGCTTGGATGCCATGTTCAGAATCAAGTGTTGGTTATCAGTTTGTCATGACCACAACCAAATAGCTGCTATTTAATTGGCACATCTGCAGATGGCTACCATCCATAAATCAGGAGGAATAAATTGCAGGGTCAATATTAGTGCAGGCTGTCCAGATTCAGCTTCAGGTAATTCCTAATTCTCTGAGAAGAACAAACTGGCAGACTCTAGGTGTTTACTACATGTATGTACCAGTGTCGTAGAAGAAGCAGTAGGAGCACATCCGTTTGCTAAGTTAAAGTATATATGCTGGTAATTTGGTAAATCCTAGTTTGTTTTTTTTATTCAAAATGGCATTATCATACTTATAGGATGAATTATAAACAAATGTTATCCATGGAATAGGCAATTATTGCACCTATGGCCTGTTTAAGAATATTTTGAATATTTGCAAATGAATGCAGATGGGGGTAAATGAGGTGTATCGCATACATATCAGCCATAGATATACCAATTGTGGTTCTTGTATTGTCCTTTCAATCTGCAAAGTAAGCCTACATAATTAAGGCCAACACAATAGTGCAAACACTGACCAATTGCAACCATGTCAGATTGTCTCTTCTCAAGGGGGGGGGCACAGGTGGGGTGTTATGGGGAGTAGCAATCAATAGCAATTAATAATGGTGTACTTCTTACATGGATGCATGAATTCACATGTACAGATGGGGTTTGTCAGTCCAATAGACCATCTGCAATATTGCCCAAATATTGTAACATGCAGGCCACCTACCAAAAAGGTAAAAAATGGCCGAAAACCTTAGGATATAACGACGTTCAGTTTAATCTTTCCCATTCAATTTAGCACTTAGGCATCCACCCCCACCCAAATCATTAGTCTATGAATCGTGTCCAATGATTGTTATAATGATATGAAGGAACATTTGAACCAATATTTCAATGTCCTGGGGTGCAAGGATATTGCACAGGGCCTACATGAATGTGGTATATGACATTACTTCCAAAATTTTGATGCAGAGAATCTGTTACATCACTTGTAAATGACGGTAGCAGTCCGAAAGAGTTAACCAATACAAACATTATGCATCACACTAATTTGCTGACTGCTTTAAAGTTTAAGGTCTTGCTGTAAATAGGAAGAGTTCAGAAAAGAGGTTAAATGCTTTGTTAGGCATCTAGTCCTGACGGTGACCAGCACCACCAGGCCTCAAATATTTAGTATAGTTATTGACACAAAAACACACAGCATCTAGATAAGGAATGCGAGCACTTAGAAACATTTCCCGCTTTCCTCTCCTTGACGTCAGTGGATGATGTTTCTCATACATCACACTCCCCCAGAGCAAGTGAGTGATATTTAAATATTTAGTTTGAACTCTCATTAGATAATAAAAGAGATGACACAGCAAGTTTGGTAGAAAGCCGGAATGTAATGAAGACATCATGAGATATATATGCACAATCGCCTTAGACATTTAGACCTAAAGACAAGATACTTCACAGCATTCAATAAAAAAGTAACAAAAGATCATAGGTGTGTAAAACAGCACTATGCAACTTACATAGCGAATTACTTTTTATGCAACATCCTGATATTATATGTTACTTATGTGAATTTGCAGAGAAAAGCCACCCAATTTTCTTATGTAAAAAGACTTGTCTGGATTGATAGATTGATTGATTAATTTTGTTTAACGTCAAAAAGTGTGATACTCACTTCATGGGACTGCCTCATTAGTTTGCGGACATAAGTCCTTTCTTTCTCAATTTGGATAGGTTATTTAGAAGCTGCTTGTCCATACAGCTAGACAGGTTTTTTTTTCACTGCTTGTCCATCACAGTGGTGACAGCATCTATGGATGACCGAATCTATGAGATGAATGAGTGAATCTAAGAGGAGGGGTGAGGGAGAAAATTGCTACCGGGCCTTCATTCCCCTACTCTTAAGGGGAAAGGACTTGATTTCACCCCCTATTCCAAAGCTATCCGGAGTGGGTGGTTTCAACTTGAAGCCTGCAGAAGAATGTGTCACTGCCTGCACATATGTGCACTACACACATCCGAGGGGATAGGAAAGAGGAGAAGTAGACCCTTTTAAGTGGGCTAAGGAAGCCCAAACACATTCAGGAGGGAATACTAAAGATAAGATAAACAGATGAATATGTGCTTGTTCCTGCTAATAATTATTGCCACAAGACACTCAGAGATGACAGAGAAAGAAAGAAATAAGACCCCTTCAAGATGGACTAAGAATGGCACTGTGAGGTGGTCGATCATTGAAGGTGGTAGGTAGACCTGGTTTGCCTCAAGGCCCGATCCAAGGTATGAAAAGTTGCGTATAAATGCAATAAAGTGACTATTAACTGGTTGGTGCGTCAGTAAGCTAACTTAAATTAACTGCCACCCAGCAGGTGTATCTTTACAGAGAAGCTATGACTTTACGACCTGTCAGCTTGATGGTGTACCATGATGTAAATCTTGACTGCATCATAGCTCTGATCAAGATGCAATTATATAATTTAACATTGCTAAGGCAGATTAATTTGATACCTCACCTATGGCATATAGAACAAAAGTAGAGTTATTCACAGAACCAGATGCACTCCCGGTCACATACCGGTATTAAAATCAGAGTATACATGTATTTAGTGGGAAGGGTCAGCCGGATGTACATCAGACAGATTGGATGCCATGGACAGAACCAAGTGTCGGTTATCAGATTGTCATGACCACAACCAAATGGCTGCTATTTAATTGGCAAACCTCAGCATGGCTACAATCCACTAATCAAGAGGAGGAACAAATTGCAGGGTCAATATTAGTGCAGGCTGTCCCGATTCAGCTTTGTGTAATTCCTAATTCTCACAGAATGATAAACTGGTAGACACTGGGTGTTTATTGCATCTATGTATTTGTAATAGGCACGTATTTGTGATAGATCCTATCCATTTAGTCTCGTAAATCCTAGGTTTGTTTGACACAAAATAGGATTGTCATATAAGTTTTAATCAAATGTTATCCACATCCTAAGAAAAGACTGTTGAATCTACCAGGCATCCCTGTATACTGTGCAGGAAATCACTGTTTTTATTTTGCAGTGAAGCACTTTGATTTCTTTGCCCCAAACAGCACAGTAAAACACTAAGTTACAAGAAAGCCCAGTTAAAACAACAATTAAAACTTTTATCCCAATTTTGCTGGGAACCAAAGTATATTTGACAGCATTTTTTAAAGAGTCCAAGGAATGGGCAAAGATAATTCATATAAGGCGTGCAATCCAAATGTTTCTAAATCAATGCATCTTCTCAAAAAGAAAAAAAAAGTTGCCCCTTTGCTTAAATTTGAAAATTGAGGTAGGCAAGGACCATGTCATAATGTATAGCAAAGATAGACCACTTCTCGATCATTTTAGTACATTTCAAAAGAAAGTCTGAATGTAAAGAAAAAAGAACTTCAGCTTTGGTTTTACAGAAATACTAGACAAAAAGTGTAGATTGTACATGTGTGACAAGGCTTATTCCTCAAATTATTTTCAAAGTAAGACATGGCGGATTGTGTCCTTTCACTCTGCAAATAACATGAAAAGGGACTGAGTGAGTGAGTAATAGATGTTTAACGCCATTTCGACAGCTAAGGTCATATTCATGGCGAGAAGGACATTACACAATTTCACATTAGAATGTGTCAGTGCCCGGGCATATGTGCACCACACACATCCTGAGGGGATAGTAAAGAGGAGAAATAGACCCTTTTAAGTGGGCTAGGGAAGCCCGGGAATAGGGACCACATAATAGTGCAGACACCAACCAATGTCAGACTGTCCTTTCTCACGGGTAGTAAACAGACACAGGTGGGGGCGTTATGAGTAACAATCAATAACTGTTAACGATGGTACAGGTTTACCATATATACATGAATTCACATGTACACATGGAGTATGCTAGTGCAATACACCTCTGCAATGTTATAACAATATTGTATTTTCCTGCCCCTTTCAATATACCACTTTAGCCTCCAAATCATTAGTCTATGAATCGTATGTGCCTTGATTGAAATGCTCCGTGAATGTTGTAGATGACACTACTTTCAAGAATGCAAATCAGATGCAGAGAATGCGTTACATCACATGCAAATACCGCTAACAATATTGACACTAGCCATGAATACATGTATGTGGAGTCTATCTTCCATAATACAAATGCTGCCTTGATGCAATGTGATTATATAGTCTATTCATCATTAATGGTGCCTGGACCCACTGTGATTGTATAGACGTTTGATCCGGGAATTTCTAGTTATACTGAAATAATGTTCTGATTATGAAAGTATGCCATTCAAAAATTACCGGGAATTCCTAGTCAGAATAGATTCTGGTTTGTGTACCTTTTCCGAGAACTATTTTCCTAGCCATAAACCTTTTAATTACAACAATGTAAAATTTTATGGTTTGAAGTCATTGATCAGCTTTACTTCATACATAGAATTTGTTAAATCCCTACATTCATGCAGTTCACACCAATTCAATGCTTGTGTCCATCCTACATCCTACACCACCCTATGATTCAGCTCCTCCTCCTCCTTGTACACCCTAAGCTTCTTCGCACTCTAAGTTTAGAGTAGGCTCCTCTGTTACAGGACTACTCCATCAACATCTACATGCGGCAAACCTGGGTTGACAAAAGACTGTGCTACGACCAGAAGGAGTTCAACCAGAGCCGTGTGACACTCGACCACAAGTTGTACAATGAGATCTGGGTGCCTGATCTGTTCTTCAGTAACGAGAAGCGGTCCAACATCCACTGTGTCACCGTGCCCAACAGTATGATTCGTATCTACCCGAATGGAACAGTGCTATATAGTGCCAGGTAGGTGTACCGCTACTATCCAAATAAAGAGATCTCAATAAAATTATACCAAAAAAGGCATGTTTCATGCAACTCCCTCAGAAATCCCTAGACGAGTGGTGCAACCTCGAGGATAGGACTAAAGGGATGAGAAAACGTCTCCATTACCTCCAATGTAGAACCAGTTGATCATATGGGTCAGGTCGTCAGAAACTGTAAGTTTTTGCCCTTGAAGGGCCTGAAAAATTAATTTTCTAATTACCGTATTCGTTCTAATGAGCGTACATGTGCGGAAATTTAATTGTTAGATTCTAAAAACATCAATGCAAAATTTATTCTAATAAGCGCACCCCTTAAAGCCTAAAAATTGATGTTTTTGTCCTCAAAATTGCTTGTTTTGTGTTATGTAATGTCCGGTACCAAATTGATGAAATATGGAGGTAATTAAAATTGCTCCCAGTAATATAGGAATATCCCATTATGCATAACAAACACATGAAATAACAAGGCAAATATGTCTATTATTGACTTCAATTAAAAATGGAACAAAATTTGAGTTATGCATGCACAGTAGACTGCCTCTTGCATGATGATAAAAGTAACGGATGTCACGTATTGTCCGATACTTTTATCAGAATTATTTCACATAAGCTGCTCTCACACGGAGACTAATGCAGGTAGACACAATTTATTCACCAAAGTAGTGGATAATAGTGAGCTAGGGGGATCTCCGGAAAAACAGACGAGTAAAATAGGGAAAAATAACACCAAGGGAAAATGCTTTTAATTATACTATTGAAAATGATTGGGAGTTTATTATGGCCATTATAATGTGTGTAGAGGGATTATACCGCCGGGGTACATGGTCCAATGGAGATAGAATATCAGCATGATGGTGAGCCTTGAAAGGTTAGGCCCCTATAAGGTTGCGTTGTCTGCGAGACTATCAGTGTTGGTAAGAAAGGTTACATCCTTATGGGGATGAGTGCTCTAACTGATCCATGAGAATTGTGCAGCAGCCAGTGGGATCAACATTACGACCTGGAATCAAGGGGAAGACATTTATATATGGCAGCTTTTACTATGGAGTTCAATTATAAACTCAGGATTTTCACATTGCCACTTGCTGTTCTTACTGGAGAGTTCTGTGGGCAATTTGAATTACTTTGCAAGTTTGTTAGCCACTACCCAGCCTACACCAATGATAGACCTTAACTCAGGAAGTTATAAGGAATGAAAGGGGATCCTTCATGTGATCTCTCTCTCCCTCTCTCTCTCTCTCTCTCTCTCTCTCTCTCTCTCCCATGTGCCTTCTTTCCAAATGGGCAGTGGGACTTAGACATAGCTGTACCACTTGACGCTAGTTTACTTTTCCCCTTTGAGCGGGTATTTAACACTGGAGGTCTAGAGGGACTGATATAGTATTACTGATGGAAAACCCAGACAATACGCAATTTTAAGAGTATATTATTATCCCAATTATACCACATAAACCCCTCATTCCCCTCCGCCTGTTATAGCTGAATAGGCCCCTTTTGATGGATGATCACTGATAGCCCTAAGTGTCCTCTATTAAATGAGTCTATGTAAGTCAAGATTGGTTCACAACTTCCTTCTGCAGACCCAAAATAGTCAAAAATAACCCAAAATCCCCACAAGATCTACTCAGGGATGTAAGTCAGGCATGGCCAAAATCAGGAAGCCAGACATTTACTTGATATAAAAGACTTCTATTTTTCCAAACATCCCTCCTTACCACTCGTATAAGGAAAGTACATGGCATTCAAAATTTTCAGAAATCAGGAAACCCTGATAAATCCTGAAGACTTACATCCCTGTCTACTGCTTTCTGGCGACCTGACCCTGTTCAATACATACTTTAGTAAAGCTTCATAATTGAAGTCAGTTCTAATTCAGCGAATCACTCCACAACTATCTTTGTGGGCTCCATAGAAACAGAAAACAGCTTTACAATCTAAATGAACGTTTTTACCATCATATTTACCCTGTATTGAAGATAGAAGCCCCGTCTCTAGGGATGGCCGTTTCGTGCCGAATCTAAGATCTGCTGTCTTCCATAATAGCATCATCCTAGAGGTCCATTTCCCTGATATATTTATCTGAGATTTGTTTTGGGTGTACAAGGTTAGGGGCACTATGACTATTATGGCTTTGATAGACAGCCTGAAGCAGCAAGGTCAACACAGATGTTATTTCTTTCAGATATGTCATTCTTATTGGGGTCACATTTTCCCTGGGGTCACCCTCTATTGTATCATTTGGAGTTTGGACCACTTTGGTAGTTGTGCATCAACTGTCCATTGCTATGTTCTGTCTTAACGCATTCTGAGGTAAAAGAAAATGCATGTCATGCTCTGCATGCCAAAATATTGCCAGAGTAGACCATAATAGGATGTCCAGGCAGCACCAGAAGAGAGAGGGAGGCGGGTTGGTTGGTTGACTCAATAGTTTTATGGCACAGTATTTTACAAGACTTGAAGCACATGGTTCAAAACAAGGAAAGTCAACAGCTCCTCTTCTACTCAGCTTCTGCTCAGTATTTTCTTCAAAATATCAACTGCTCAACACCTTACCACTGTCATGTCCACCCAAAACCTCAACCTGAGGCTAACACAGGAGGATACACAGGAGGTTCTGCAGCAGGACACACAACTGGAGGAAGATGATCAGTCTCAATCTCTCCTCCAGGGGGTAGGTTCCACATCACTTCAGTCTTCTGATACTGAGATTGATATAGAAGGTTTTAACACACCCCCTCTTTTCTCACGAACCCAGGATGCCTTTGGCACACTTTCAAGCTCCTCCTCTTTTGGTGATATGTCCATCCTCTCAGCCTTTGATATATCCTATCCCCCCCAACAAAATCCACTCCCTCCCCCACCTGTCCCTCCACTGGTCAACCTCAACCACCCCCTCCCCCCCTCCCTCACACCACCCCACACATCCTACATCTCTCAAATTATAAGCTCTCAAGGAGGTTCTCAAGACAGCTCTTCAGGAAGCCTCACACAACTGCTGAATCTCATACAGGCTGACACTGCCATTCACAACCAAACCCATAACACAAGGGGTCACCACAGTCGAAGGTCCGCATCCTTCAACATCCATCCCTCAACACCACCCGCCACACAGAACTTATTGATCCGACTCTCCAGAAACCCTGCACCCCCCGGGGGGGGCACTTCAATTTTTTTTGATACAGGTGTGTGGCTGAACCCACGACAACCCTTACCCTTGCTAGGGCACTCATTCGTGGGGTTTTTCTTCGAAAGCCTACCCTTGCTAGGGCACTTTTGACTCAATAATCCTAGATTTGTTTCAAAATGTCTTAAATTTACACTGATTGGGGAGAAAATTGAATTTGGTTCATGCTATTTTCATGAAAACTGCTTATGTCCAAGAAAATTTCGAAATTTCCTGCGTAAATCGGGGTATTTTGCTGAAAGTTGACCCTTGCTAGGGACATTTTGCTGAAAAGTAGACCCTTGCTAGGGACATTTGTGGCTGAAACAGGAGGCTTGCTAGGGACTTTTCCTTGAAAAAGTACCCTTGCCAGCCGCACATATGTGTATACCTTACATAGAGAGTGCCCCCCCCCCAGGCTGCACCCTCTTCAGCATGCATGGTCTATGCCCTTAGCAAAAATCTCAACGCACTCCAAACACCCCGCACATCCGCCAAATCCTCTGCCACCTCAGGCCCACCTAGACCACCTCCACCGGATTCTGTCCCACCACTCCACCCAATAACACATTCTATCTCTGCTTCCCTCTCACAGGCCGCGCAGCCCTCTCGGAAGAACACGGATGCCAACCACAGCGCAGGACAGGCCTCGCTGAGTCCCAGTCCCGACCCACGTCTCTCCAGGACCCACCAGAGGGCACCCCCACAGCCACTTGAGGTACCATTTTGGCACCCATCGCCATTAAGGGACTTGGCCCAGACCGTCACACCATACACTTTGGATGTAACAACGGAACCCGCCACTGACCCCTCACACACAGGCCAGTGCTCTACCGGCTTCCATGTTCTCCCTGACAGGCACCCTACCTTACATATGGGTCACTCTTACCCGTCAAGGAACCTCTCCGCTGGAACAACAAATCCCAGCCCCTCAAGCTTGAGTGACAGCTCGGGCTACACCTCGAGCAGCACTTGACACATACAATTACACATACAACACCACCTCCCACTTACCCGACAAGTCCAGGATCCTACACGGAACGGTAGACAAGCAGGTACCTCACACGACAGCATCTAGCGCACACACCGCCACGGGCCCCTGGCTACAACCTACAACACCACCTCAGAACATGACACATCCTTTGTCGACCACGATACCACCACCGGGGCCCTAACTACAAGTAACAGCACCACCTCGGAAAAAGGGCACGATCCCCCTGCACAACACAACTGCCACCAGTGCCCTCGCCATAACTCACAACACCACCACAGAACCTGGTACGTCCTCTGTCAACCCTCCTGCCACCCACCTTCCCTGGGAACCTCTGCTGGACCACCTCACCGCTACCTGGACTGAGGAGGACTCACACCCTGCCAACACGCTAAGGGCCCCCTCTCTCCCCCAGGATGACCAAGACCGCCCCGTTCTGGACACCGATACCACGACTAATGGGTCACCAGAACCTTGCAGATCTTGCTGCGAGACACTTGAGATTCACGACCACACTACTGCAGACAACACCGCTTCTAGGAATCAACCACACATCTGGCACCATTCCTGGCAGGCCTGGAGGCAGTTTCTAAGGAAGGACCCACCAACACCCTAGCCAATATTCAAGACTTCCATAGCATCCTGTCAGATGTCCGCCTCCGAGCCCTCCTTAGAGCACAGGCTGAACTGGCAGACATTCTTACTGCCCTCTCAGCCTCCCACAACTCTACCGTGAACTCCCTCTTTGAGCATGTGTCCGACCTCATGAGGTCCTAGTATGGACCCCAACCCGGACCTGAGCCACATCGTGACCATCCTCTGACGAACCTCCATCTACCTCAGATAAGATACGTAACGCCATCAGACACCAGCGCACCGAACGCGAGAAAAACACGAAAGCCCAGAAGCATAATGAGACCCATAAGAAGGACAAAAAGAAGCAGAGTGAGTGAGTAACAGATGTTTAACGCCATTTCGACAGCTAAGGTCATATTCATGGCGAGAACTGCATTACACATTGTGTCAGTGCCCGCGCATATGTGCACCACACACATCCGAGAGGATAGGAAAGAGGAGAAATAGACCCTTTTAAGTGGGCTAGGGAAGCCCAAAGCAGAAAAAGCAGCACCAACCAGCAGCTGCAGCAGGAGGGGCAACCGGATCAGCAAATCCCACAGCCATGACTACAAAGATAACGTCCGAAAGTGACAAAATGGCATACCTCAAACCACTCAAGTCTGAGGCGAATGCCCTCCGACAACAACACCAACCCAGGTAGGACAGCCACGAGCCCCAACCTCTGGCCCCGGCCCACTCAAGGGGACGCACCACTTACGTCCACAGGCCTACCTCTCCTTCAAACAACACTCGATACACCCGTGCGGCTAGGAGAGACAACTCATACCCCACAGACAACAACTCATGCCCCACAGACAACGTTTCACACCACCGAGCTACATCCACACACGGACATCACCGCGACCAAACTTCCAACAGGGATCGACCTCCCAACAGGAACCACAGTCGCCACACACGCCCCTGAGACTCAACAACCGAAACTCCTCATGGGACCATGACCGGAGCCTGTCACGGGACAGCAGCCGCTCTCTCGACCACGTCTCTTCCTACCACGCCATTTACCTAGGAGGTCACCCCCCCCACCAGGATCCCCCCTCGCGCACAACACTGGAAGTATCCAGCCACGACCAGCTGACAAGAGACCCTCTTCCTCTCAGAACTGGTACACATCACCAGGACACCACACTACAGAAGTACCCCTCTACCACCCACCATCCAAGCAGGCGAGGAGATCTGAGAGGGGCTACCACCATGACTCGGACAGTGGGGCATCAGGCCATCGTCCAACCAGGACTTAGACCAGGGTTCCTCCAGGAATAGGTTCCACCAGGACCGACAAGGCATCTCTTCCGGATCAAGCTTCCAACGTGAGGGACAACTCTCTCCACCCTCCTCTGACCAAAGTTCACACTATCCTGACTCACAGGGACATACCAGGCAGGACTCCAACTGACGGGATAAACCCAATATGGACCAGGAACATTGCCCTCTTGAATGTCGCTTGTCCAAACATCGCCCTTCCCAGCATCTCCCCTCACAGTGTCGCTCCCCATCGGACCACTACCGGGCTTCCCTAGCCCACTTAAAAGGGTCTATATCTCCTCTTTACTATCCCGCCCCTCCAAATGGGGCTTGGAGGGTCAACAAATTCCGCCCCGGCTTATGTACTGATCAGCCTGGTCCAAAGAGTACCAAAAGCAGGACACAGGCTTCCCTAGCCCACTTAAAAGAGTCTATATCTCCTCTTTCCTATCCCCTCAGGATGTGTGTGGTGCACATATGCGCGGGCACTGACACATTCCTCTGTTAAATTATCAACCTGTGAAGCACGAGATAGCCACTTAGTGCCGCTAAAGTGCTGTAAAACACAAATCAATCAATCAATCTTTACTATCCCCTCAGGATGTGTGTGGTGCACATATGCGCGGGCACTGACACATTCCTCTGTGAAATTGTGTAATGTAGTTCTCGCCATGAATATGACCTTAGCTGTCGAAATGGCGTTAAACATCTATTACTCACTCACTCACTCGGACCAGTACCGGGGTTTCAGGGAACCCGTTCGCCCCCAGCATGGGACGCGGACGTGTCGACCAACCGAAGAGCCCCACCCCACCCCCTCATCATCACCACCTCCCTCGCACCATCCAGCGAAGCGACTCTGGGGACAACCGACAGAAAGGGAAATTCCTCTGTCGGCCAACGACATGTCCAAGCCAGGTAGGGGCCCGCCTAAAGAAACATTGAGTAACATGCCTACCATGAACGAAGACTGACCAGCCCTTACACACCACATCTTCCTCCTACACACTGGAGGTCCAAGCAGCTATCTTCAGTTTATCAATAAAGTCTCCCATATCAGAAACCTTTGAAACAGTTGTCAATTTGTCGAGGAACTCAGACATTCAAGGTTTCTTGGACATTAAGTCCTTTCTTTTCTGTTTGCACAGGTATTTATATGCTGCTTGCCCGACACAGCAGTGACCGAATCTATGAATGACCGAATCTATGAGGAGGGTTGAGGCGGAAAACTGCTACTGGGGCTTCATTCCCCTACTCCTTTCGAAGGATAGCAAGCGTTCTTTTATTTGCCTGGTCCCATAGACAGGGCCAGACAAACCACGACCTCTGATCACCCAGATGTGGTTCACTGAGGGGGAATCACATGGCAAAAGGCATGCATTTATGCCCGGGCCCACGCATATAGACACCAACTGCCTAAATGCTCACCCCAAGCCACAAGAAACCCCAAGTTTGTCGCCTTTTAGGAATCTGGTATACCTACTGGTAGAATAGAAGGAGAATTCCTCCTTCGTGGACTCCCAATGAAGTTATTCTGCTCCCCCATGCCCTCACATGAAGGTCCCCACTCCACAGGGGGAAATCGTCATTAAACCTGCTGATAAAGGGAGAGCAGTTGTCATACAAGACAGAGCAGACTACCTAGCAGAAGGTCACCGCCAACTCTCTGACACTGGCTTCTACCAAGAAACGGACAGTGGCCTCACACAGTCACACTCCAAAGTGGTCAACGTTTACCTACTCTGACTCCACACAGCAGGCCAGAATCTCTTAAAGAAACTCACGACTACACAACTAAAGTCCCCTCAGTTCTACCTACTACCCAAGATCCACAAAAATACCACACCGATGCCGGGCCGCCCCATCAATTCTGCAAAAACTCCCCCACGGAGAAGATCTCAGCATACATACATCCTTCTGAGACCCTTCGTTCCTGAGATACCTTCCTACATGTGAGACACAACCCACTTCCTGTACAAGCTTACCACGCTAGGCCCCCTCCCAGAGGGTGCCTTACTCTGCACTTTGGATGTCACCTCCCTTTACACCAACATACCTAATGAGGATGGAATTGTAGCAGTGGCGAAGCTCCTCGGCCAGAAGAGACACCCAGATTTCGGAGAACTGTATAACACAGACATTCTCCACCTCCTGAAGCTTGTCCTCACCAAGAACAACTTCGAATTCAACGAAAAACATTACCTCCAAGTCAAAGGTACAGCTATGGGTACACGCGTAGACCCTACCTTCGCCAACATCTTCATGGGGGACTTCGAAGACCGGTTTGTATACACCTACCCTTTGCAACCCCACCTCTGGGTTCGCTTCGTCAACGACATCTTCTTTATCTGGACCCATGGACCTGCTGAACTACACAAGTTCGAACTCCACCTCAACCAAGCACACACGTCCATCAACTTCACAGGCGAACACTCCACGACCAAAGCCCACTTCCTTGATGTAACAGTTCACAGACAGGCCAACCGCCTCTCCACTGACCTCTACACCAAACCAACGGAGTGAGTGAGTAATAGATGTTTAACGTCATTTCGACAACTAAGGTCATATTCATGGCGAGAACTACATTACACAATTCATAGAGGAATGTGTCAGTGCCCACGCATATGTGCACCACACACATCCTGAGGGGATAACAAAGAGAAGATATAGACCCTTTTAAGTGGGCTAGGGAAGCCCCCAAACCAACGGAGAGCAATAACTACCTTCATTACGGGAGTGAGTAATAGATGTTTAACGCCATTTCGACAGCTAAGGTCATATTCATGGCGAGAACTACATTACACAATTTCACAAGGGAATGTGTCAGTGCCCGCACATATGTGCACCACACACATCCAGAGGGGATAGAAAAGAGGAGAAATAGACCCTTTTAAGTGGGCTAGGGAAGCCCACCTGCATTACGTTTCATCCCACCCATGCCACTGTCTTAGGGCTATACCTTACGGCCAATTCTTACGGATCCACTGCATTTGCTCGGATGTCCAAAGGTTCATCCACCACGCCACAACCAAGGGGCGCCACTTCCTCAGGAGGGGCTTCCCTCCAGCCTTACTACATGAAGCCTTCCTCATGGTTCTCAAGACCCCAAAGAATCAACTCCTCCGCCTGAACCCGTGCTCCTTACCCAAAAGAGAACAACACCAAGATGTGCCATCTTGTTTTCAAACGCCTAGATATCCTCGGCATGTTCAACTCGACAAGAGACCTGTACAGGTGCTCAATCCAAATGGCCTATCGGAGATTGATTGATTGATTTGTGTTTTACAGCACTTTAGCGGCACTAAGTGGCTATCCCGTGCTTCACAGGTTGATAAATTTAACAGAGGAATGTGTCAGTGCCCGCGCATATGAGGAGATATAGACCCTTTTAAGTGGGCTAGGGAAGCCCTAGGCCTATCGGAGACCCCGTAACATAAGAGATGAAACCCCTCTCCAAAACAACACCCCCTCTGAAGACCCTCATTTGCCTCTCTCCCGTGATTGCAGATACTGCCAAGCCCTTGACACAACGGGCTACATACGGAGCGCCATCGACGGCCGCCTCTACAGAACCCGAGTCAACGCCACCTGCTGCAGCAACAATCTCATCTACTGCCTGAAGTGCAAGCGTTGTGGCCAACAATATGTCGGACAGACAATGACACAACTCATGAAGCGGATTGAGGCCCATTTCTCCGCCACTGATTGGCTACAAACCAGACCGGCCCCGGAGGAAGAATCCCTGGTGGCCCACCACTACAACTCGGCCTGCCACGCAAAGACAGATGATGTTACCATACACGTCCTTGACTGCATCAACCACCACCCGAGATCCTTCTACGGCACCCACCTGAGGAACTTGGTTGAGTATAACTGGATCCAACGCCTCCGAACCTCCTCACCCTTTGGCCTGAACACAGCTACACCGAACACCTTCAAACCAAACACCCCCAGTCTCCCAAACTAGCCCCATCAAAAAATATTTTCTATTCAAAGTAATACATTGTGGGACTGGGAGACTCCCCATTCTCCTTCACACATATAGTGGGAGACCAGGTAGTTGGAGGTGTGAGTCCCGTTTACACACATCCTTCTGGGACTCTTTGTGGCACCTGGACTCCACACACTTCAGAGTCCTCCCAGCTAAGCTGGAGATCGTGACAGGCAAGCCACACCCCTACCCCCCACACACACAGTGTGGTGAGAACAGTGAACCCTGTCTTACATAACCAAATCCAGTCTGATGAGTACATACGAAACCACACAGGATTCCTCGCTCCCCTCGACACACACACACAGTGCAAGGAGCCTGGATACCCTGAGGGTAAACCCAATCTACCAACCCTAAACAGCTGCTACCCCAACCGGATAACCCACACCCAAACACCACACACTGGGTACCAGCCACCTGGGGTTGCAGCTGGTTCCCTCTTGCCACACTACCTTGACATGGATGAAGCACCTACAGTGCTTTTGCGGTCGCTGGTATTATTCTCAAAGTTTACACCTTGCCCCATCAAGAACAAGACTTACCATACTCATGTTTGATCAGACATTCAGAGACTATTCAGTCTTTTCTTTTCTGGACAGGTATTAAAAGCTGTTTGTCCAAAACAGCTAGATGAGGTGTTTATGTGCTGCTTGTCCATCACAGCAGTGATCACATCTATATGTGACACAATCTGCGAAAAGGGGCCTTAGTGCAGGGCGCAATAAGACCCCCTTTCCCAGTACATGTCACTATTGATGACCATATCTATGAGGAGGTGTTAGGGAGAAAGCTGTTACTGGAGAACATCCCCTACTCCTTTCAAAAGATAGCCAATCAGAAGCTTCTACAGAGAATTATTTATCTAAACTATCTCAAGATGGGGAGTGAGTGAGTGAGTAATAGATGTTTAACGCCATTTTGACAGCTAAGGTCATATTCATGGCGAGAACTACATTACAAAATTTCACAGAGGAATGTGTCAAAGCCCGCGCATATGTGCACCACACACATCCTGGGGGGATAGGAAAGATGAGAAATAGACCCTTTTAAGTGGGCTAGGGAAGCCCGCTCAAGATGGGGACAGCCATTAATTTTGTGGGCATTAGGTAGACTAATGTCTCGACAACATTTGGTGGTCAGGATTTAAACCGAATGGTCAAATGGAAAAGAGATGGAAACAGATTATAGTGTAGGGCTACATAGCTATATAAGGTTAGACAAGACTTTCATACAAACATCACACACATACTGTATGTCAACTCAAGTTCAAGGCAAGGTAATTATTGGAAATATCTGTTATAAAAGTGACTGAAGGAGAGGCATCGTCAGAGTCAATACCTCAGTTCATCCATACTCCAAGTGGTGCAATAACTAGTGCAAGTGAAAGGAACTATCCCCTGCTGACTACATTGCCTTCTGCTTCGTTCTGAATCATGGCCAAATCTAGTCCTCCTGAAGCATTCACCTTTGAGGAGCCCTCAAGGAGTCCAGATTGGGAGGAGGTACATGAGATTCAGATCAGTCACTAAATAAAAGAATGGGGATGGGGATACCCAAGTGTTTTATATTGCATGACGAGACAGTGAGTGAGTGAGTAATAGATGTTTAACGCCATTTCGACATCTAAGGTCATATTCATGGCGAGAAGACATTACACAATTTCACAGAGGAATGTATCGGTGCCCAGGCATATGTGCACCACACACATCCTGAGGGGACAGGAAAGAAGAGATATAGACCCTTTTAAGTGGTCAGTGTTCTTCCTTTGTCGCTCAAATAAAATAGACGCCAAACTACGACAGCGCTCAGTGATAATTGAGGGGAAGACCTACAGCCATAAGAACCTGAACAATCTACCACACCAATTGACACTAGAAAAAGCGAATGAAGCTAGAACACCTGATGGACTTATGTATCTATCCAACCATCACAAACTGTCAAATCTCTACCCGGTAGAAATAGATGATGGAGAAAATGTTTTCTCAAGTGTAGAACAGGGATTTCAATACCACAAAGCTATCCTATGCAACAGCCCAGAGAAAGCTGCTCGTATCATGGAAATATCCAATCCATACGACATGATGTTAGAGACTAAGTCCCTAAAGCAAACCCCCCAATGGGGCAAAGAGGCTGAAAAAATCATGTACAGACTAAATGCCACCAAATTTGCTATACCTGCACTCAAAGATTACCTGATCTCTACAGGAAACCTCAACCTATATGAAGGAAATTTCCACCCAGTTTATGGTACAGGATATCACCTAGGTCAAGCAAACCTATGCTGCATTGACAATCTGAGAGGTGAAAATGTACAGGGAAAGCTCCTGATGCGCATAAGAAACGCCTTGACCAATGCCCAACCAGCGACCGGCGCTGACCAGCATCCAAATGTCGATCCACCACCTGGTCAACCTCTGCAACAAACTCCTCCACACAGATACTGAAAAAACTATGCCATAGAAATGTACATAAATATATTTGTACTGTTTATCATATTTAATTGTATAAACTCATCAAAAGAATTTTGTCTTATAACACTCACCTATATAATCTGATATGAGTAAAAAAACTTAGATGTTATTGAAACTGGAGAGCTCCAAGCTAAATTCTAGCAGCTACTCTTCTACCCTATGGCGGCCATCAGAGCTGTATGCCCCGTTGGGTTTTTTTCTTCTTTTTTTTTATTATTTTTTGGTTTCAAATATTACGTAAAATCACCATAAATCCAAAACACAGGCCGAATTCCTAAATGATTGCATCATCAAAAACATCATCCCAAAAGGACTCATGATCAGGATTCTACTGACAAATCAGACATTTTTCATAATTGTTGACATCATTGCATAGCAACTCGGTCACTATGGTTACAGGTGAAAAATTCGATCATTTTTATTACCTCAGGTAGCATTTTTGTAACAATTGGCATCTTGCCTGATGAAGAGTCATAAATGACTCGAAACGTCGCACCATAAGATCAGCAACAACATAACACCAAAATGTAACATCAATTATCATACTCATCAAATGTCTAAGAAATAAACTGTTATTAATATGAAACTGACTGTGTTTGGTTTTGTGTGATATTCTTATCTCCACATTTTTCTATTCTCATCACATGTGTTACATAGTAGATTTGTATTTATGGTATCAATTGATACAGGTAAAATTATTATAAAGATGTCTAACTACAATTCCTAACATAAACCTGTATAATACTCCCAACTTTAAATCAGGTTTTTCAGTGGTCCACCTCAATGCTAGATCTATTAGAAACAAACCAGCTGGACTAAAAGACGAGTTAGACAATAAAAACATTGATGTATTATTATTTTCTGAAACTTTCCTAAACAATACTGATGAGGATGCACTTTATCGATTATCCAGGTATAACATGTATAGACATGATAGAATAAGTGAATTTAGAGGAGGAGGCCTGATTGCACATATACTTGATACTGTTACATGTTCTGCCACTACATACCAGCATTTGAATAGAGGTAACCCTAATATAGAAACTCAATGGCTTCTTATACAAAAGGGCATGGCAAAGAAAACTCTAATCTGCAATGTATATAGATCACCAAACGGAAATCTAGCCTCATTCTGTGATACAATGCTTGCAACTTTGCTACAGATTGAAAATTTCGATGAATTTGATATTATTTGTATAGGTGACTTCAACGTCGATGTACTTATAGAGGATAATGACAGAACCATGTTATATGAAATGATGGAAAATTTCAACCTAAGACAACTTATAAACTGTGTTACTACTACGGCAGGCTATAATACGTGCTTGGATTTAATTTTCACAAATTGTAATAATGTCTTATCTTATGGTCCACTAAATATTCACTTAAGTGACCATCTTCCTATCTATATAATACGAAAAAATGCATCGATAAAGGCTGGTCATAGATATTTTACTGGGAGGTCTTAGAAAAATTATAACAGTGCAGTTTTTCTTGATAAACTAAAAAACTTAGACTGGACTAATTTTGAAAATTCACGATCCTCTGAAACTTGTTGGAATATCTTTGAAAAAAACCTATACGATACTTTAGACAGCATGTGTCCCATTAGAGAATTTAAAATCAAAGACCAAAGTTCGCCTTGGATGACAAATTATTTATTAGAACGGATTAATGAAAAAAATGAAATGCTAAAAACAGCAAGGAAGTCCGGGTCTGTCCTTGACTGGCACAGAGCTAGAACTATTAGAAACCAGGTTAACACGGAGAAAGAGACTGCAAGGCAAAATTTCTTCAAAAAGGAATGTGATGATAACATCAAAGATACCAAGGCATTCTGGAGAAGTATAAAAATGGTTATTCCATCAAAAAATTCGGACAATTGTACAATAAATTTGATAAATGAAAATAAGAACTCAGTAGAACTACCTGACACTGCCTCATTTATTAATGAATTTTTTGTCAATATA
The DNA here is from genome assembly GCA_949317995.1 of Acholoe squamosa. Classification (NCBI taxonomy): domain Eukaryota; kingdom Metazoa; phylum Annelida; class Polychaeta; order Phyllodocida; family Polynoidae; genus Acholoe; species Acholoe squamosa. The sequence continues at coordinate 17,832,396 of OX439042.1, forward strand.
GGACCAAGCCTAGCCAGCAAACATACCGATCCATGGTCTTTCGATGGTACAACATGCATAGCTGATATGCCTGACCTAGAGGTATCCAGAGATGAAATAATCAAATGTCTAAAAGATATCGACACATCGAAATCGTCTTGTCTCAATTATATACCTACTAATATATTTAAGGAAGCAACTCTGTGTATGATTGAAAAATTTGAAAAAATAATCAAATTATGTATCGAAACTAGTAAAATTCCTAGCAGCTGGAAAATAGCTGTAGTCACCCCCCTACCAAAAGGAGGAGACAATACAAATGTATCTAATTATCGTCCAATCAGTGTTCTTCCTGTACCAGGTAAAATTTTCGAAAGGTTAATACATAATGCAATCTCTCAGCACTTAGCCACTAACTCAATATTAACTGAACGCCAAGGAGGATACCAGAGAGATAAGTCTACTATTGACTCCATAAGTTCCTTTGTAAATGATGTATTAAGAAATCGAAATATTGGATATATAACTTTAGCAGCATTTATTGATATCAAGAAGGCTTTTGACTCTGTTAATTATCTAATATTGCTAGAAAAACTTGAACGCTACGGTATAAGGAGAAAAAACTTAGAATTAATCAGGAATTATTTGACAAATAGAAAACAATGTACCATGGCAAATAATATTAAATCAGCAGAATTACCCCTAACCTGTGGAGTACCCCAAGGATCAATTTTGGGTCCTTTATTTTTCTTATTGTACATAAATGACTGTATACAAATAGATGATATACATAAAACTATGTTATACGCGGATGATAGTGTACTATATGTGTCTGGACCTAACATAGATTTATTAGAAATAAGTTTGCAACATGCCTTAAATAAATTTATAACATGGGCTAATAAAAAAAAATTAACCACCAATGAGAGCAAAACAAAAATCATGACCTTCTCTACAGCCCAAACTCTAAAAAATCTACATAGGCCACACATTGAAATAAATGGGACTGTACTACTGAGTGTCAATTCATATAAGTATCTAGGAGTACTGATAGACCAAGAAATGAATTTTAACCTACATGTGAAGGCTCTGATGAAGAATGTCCGCTACAAATCATTTCTATTGTATAAAATACGACATATGCTATCACATACGGTACTCCTACGTGTATATAAAACCTATGTTTTACCAATAATAGACTATGCTGATATTTTCTATGATACTGCCAATGGAACCTTACTCGATGAACTTCAAGACTGCAAAACAAATGTATTAAAACTTGCCTTGGTTTGAATATACTAACATCAACTGATAGAGTTCATCATGTAGCAAACCTCCCCAAACTTCTGTACAGAAGACAATACCATTGTAAGATGTTTGCACATAAAATGATCAGGCAAAGACTGAATGTCAGAGTAGCAAATAGACAAACTCGCCTACATGATGCTCCAGTACTTTTCTATAGTAATATAAACTGTAAAGCATATGAAAAAGGTCCCGAAGTGAGATGTGCCCAATTGTGGAATGCCTTACCTACAAATACTAGAAATATAAGAGAAATAGGTACTTTCAAAAACCTGATGAAATTGGATTTAATGAAAACCATCCCATGAAATTAATATGATTAAAATTTCTTATTTATATCTAGTTACTTGTATCTATGTAACACTGTTTGATTAGTATTTAACAATTCTTTTTTAAAAAAAAACTCACCTACTACTGCTTAAATACAATTATATACACCGCCATGTACCACATCATAATGTCAAACTATTCTCACAACTCTATATATGGAATGCTATATACCATGGGGAGAGGCATAATAATATCTTTTGATACGCCTCAACCCATGAACTTATTGGTCTTTATACGCACGATGGAATATTTTTCTACTACATAACTCTGTATCATAACTCATATGTCTATGACCAATAAAGTTCAAAGTTGTTCAAAAAAAAAAAAGTGGGCTAGGGAAGCACGCATGACGAGACAGAACAGTACCTAAGGAATACATATAGAAATGACCCCACACATGACCCATCCAAAAATGCTAAACGGACAGAACGAGTCTTTCGTCATCCGGAGCACGCAGGATTCGCTCAATTGAGTACGCAGGATTCGCTCCAAACAAACAAACAATTGATGATATCTATTGTGGATTCACAGGTGCCTTCTTAGGCCAATATTGGTTGAGATTTGGATTTTATAGGTCTGTCTTGAGTCAGTATTTTGGGTTGGTTGTTCCAGACATCCTTCCTATCTTGGATTTTTGTCTTGGTCGCTCTCCAGGAGTTGCAATTTAGAAATTTCTTGGTTGGAAGTCCCATTTCCTTCAGTCTCGGATTTGCCTGCCCGGAATCTTGTCTAGGCTGAGTCTTGTGAACAGTATCTGGAAAGAGTCATGTTTACTCTGGGGATCTAGGACTTGGGAGAAAATGCACTCAGGGAAAAACAAAGGGCGTAGTACTATAAACTCCACTTTGGGCAGGGGGCCTCCCCCTTCAGAAGTTGCTGCCCTCCGAAGTGGTAGCTCTCCAAGTTCAGACGGGACCAGTCCGGATAGTTTGGTCCAGGAGAATGTTGGTAGTGTTTCCTCCCAAGACAGCGAAAGTCTAAGAATGAAGCGGTTAGAAAAGATTATAGGAGGGGACCCCAGTCAGCATGATAAGGGGGTAAAACTACCTCCGGGGATAGTTCCAGCTCTGACTGGAGAGATGTCTTTAGAAGACTTGGGGTTGAATGAGGATGAGAAAGCAGCAGTTTCTCGAAGACTGGAAAGATCACAAAAGAGGGTTATTTCAGTTTCAGAAAAGGACCAAGCTAATATTGCCAGGGGGGGTGGGAGGGTAGAACAGGGCAACGAAGTACATGAAGTTTCACCTCCTCGGGGTGATCAGCCTGACGTTGGTAAAGATCTTCTTTCCACTCCAAGGACTGCTTTGGAACACATAAAGAAGGTGCGTCAGAGTGTTGAAAAGACGCTGAAAGATTTAAAAGACAGAACTACACCCCAAGCAGCTAAGAAGTTAAGCTCGGGGATGGGTCTCCTGGGTTCCCCCCAAACATCAACAAAGGGTGTCCCTGATTCTCCTTCTCACACTCCATCTCATAATGATTGGTCAAAAGTGAACCCAGATTCTGAGAAAGCTTGGGAACTGGAGGGGTCTATGTTGGACAAAGGTATCAATGGGACTCTGAATGTTGCCTTAGATAATGTTTCAACAGACACCGATAAAGATAACAGGTCCAGAGGGGAGGGGGATCAGGCTGAAAGTACCGGCAATACCTTATCAGGTTTGGAGGCACTAAACGCAAATCAAATTCCTGAGGGAAAAGATACAGGTACAGGGATGAGGCTTGAACAATTAGGAGAGGGTCAGTTAGGCGAGCCACACGACACCACGGCAGGGAACAGAGACGGGTCTGAGGACCCTGATAGGGTGTCCCCAGAGCCAGTGTTGGATAACGGAGACAGGCCCAGTGGGAGGGAGCCTGTAGACCTTAATGCACACACGATACCTGTTCTATGGGAACAAGTAAGGCTTGACAATGCCTATTTAGTAGCAGGAATGAGGGCCCTCGAGAATGGGTTGAACCCCCTGAACAATGATACTAGACATCTGGTACACAGACATTTGCATGCCCTGAGAGCCAAGGCTGCACTGGTGCTAATGGAAATCTTTTTCTTCTTACAGCAATACCCCTCTCTATACTGTGTTTTTAGAGAATGATTGATTGATTGATTTGTGTTTTACAGCACTTTAGCGGCACTAAGTGGCTATCCCGTGCTTCACAGGTTGATAATTTAACAGAGGAATGTGTCAGTGCCCGCGCATATGTGCACCACACACATCCTGAGGGGATAGGAAAGAGGAGATATAGACCCTTTTAAGTGGGCTAGGGAAGCCCGTGTTTTTAGAGAAGAATATACCCACTTCTTGGGGACTCTTGCTCATGTGACCATTCTGGGTGGTTGTGCTTATCCGGACCTAAATGTAATCAGTCCTGCAATAGCAAAAGACATTGCTGTAGAGGCATTGTCTGAGTTGAGAGGTATAGCTGCTTTTGCAGATGGTGTTCTAGAGAAAATGGACAACAAGGAAGCGGAGAGGCCGAGGGGGGTAGGGTCAGCAAATTCCACTGATGTCCTAGCTCTCATGCATGCGAGTGATAAAGAAGAGGAAGTACGGGTAAAGGTGTCAAACAAGAAGACCCAGGTGGTGCCAGAGATGATCGTTTCTCTGTATGTTTCTAAACATAATCCTTTGGACCCTCTGGCTGCTCTGAAGGAGAGCAAGGTTGCTGAAGAGGGAGATGAATATGGTACTCTGGAAATTTTGGGTACCACCTATCTTAAAGTTTCTTTTGGGTCCCTCTTAGACAAAACTCTGAAAGTGATGCAGGATGACTTTATGGAGGTGTTTGTAAGGCAAAGTGTTCTTTATGAGGCAGTAGAAGCCGATAAGGCAAAAAACCAAAAAGGAGCGACTACCTATGCCCAACATGAGTATGTCTTGAGTATGGATCGGCTAGATGATCCAGTGGGTGCTCTCATTGCAAGAAAATATATCAACAAAAGGCAGGCTCGTGAGTTATACAAGAATCTTTATGTTAGCAAAGAGTTGGGGGTTCTTGTCAAAATAAGAAAGGAATCTGATCTCCATAAAAACCTCAGTAACTTAGAGACTGGGGACCTGGCTCTCCTAAGCCCAGAGAATGCTTGTGAATCAGAGTTATCCCCTACAGTTAAACCCAGAGAAAGGGTCTGGGATCTGGTCAAATCAAGAAGTTTTCCCAAGGATCCTGTCCTAGCTGTTCAGAAACTGGGCTTACAAGTTCCAGGACAGATGGCAGTGTGCACTTCCCCAGATGATGCAGTGCTCATTCGGTTGGCATACACTGGTAGATTAAGGAGAGCACTGGCAGATTATATAGGAGTGGAATTTGAAATTCAGGAACTAAGTTGGGATGTTGTTGACCAATTGGAATTTAGAAAGGTAAAGGCACCAGAGCAGTTGAACGACCCACTTGGTCTGATGTGGGATCTCCGTTTTCGATCGCCCAGGATTGTCACACTGGTGAGATTAAACAAGGATAGGGAATTAGTCCAGGTGCATCACATGCAAGCTCTTCTCACGACATTCCTGAATGCAGGGAAGGGATGGTTTAAGGAGGTCCGACTTACGAGACAACAGGTAGTAGACCTCAGAATGCGTCAGGTTGACGGACATGGTGACAGGCAGAGAAGAGGTAGTGATCGGGACAACAGACAAGATAGCCCCCCACGCCGAGAGCCAATAGAACATCCTTATAGACAATATGCATATGTGGCATGGAACTACCCTCGTAAGTCGGCCAAAGAATGGAGTAGATTGGCTGAAGGTAGTCATAAGGTTTCTCAAATCAATGAAATGGTTATGTCTTCGGATGGTGATCTAGGGTTGAGAATACAATCTACTACACCCCTATCCCATGCCATTGAAATTGGCGACGCTCACCTTAACTTAAAGGTAGCCCCGAAAAGACCTCTCCGATGCTCCCGATGTTCAGAGTTAGGACACTGGGGAGATTCATGTGAGAGAGGACTGACTTGTCCTAGATGTGAAGGGACACATGATTTAGATGCTTGCCCCACCCCTCGGGCTCCTCCCACTTGCTGTAATTGTGGGGGAGGCCATCTTTCATCTCTAGCAGGTGCCCTGAGTATCTGAAACATCTAGCAGTGTTGAATAAAAAACATCACAGAACTTCATCATCCAGACAGGAGATGGTGGCTGGTAGAGGAGGATCTTCACGTGGGGAGGTAGGCAGGGGAACGTCAAGGGGTCACTATGATGAGTATGGTCGCCATGAATCTAGCCAACAGTATGAAGGAAGCGATGAAGAAGAAGAAAGATATCAGAGGGGTCACTATGACTATGGCAGGCACGATCGTTTTGAGCACAGCCAAGATTATTATGGAAATGACAACAATAATAGACAAGAATTTGATCAACCTTCCAGACATCCCCGAGTCGGGATAGGGAATCACAGCAGACAACAGTAAAAGCTGTATCCACTGCCGCTAACATCCAGTCTTCTACGGTTCACCAGGCTGGACCCTCTCAGGAATGTCCAATCACAGCTGCCCTTTTAGCAGCATGCCAACCTGGTAGTGCTTTTATTACAGCCTTAAAAGCCGCCCTCCAGGCTTAGAGACTTTTACAAGACAGATTTTGGGGGTTTGAAATCAACAACATGAATAAGTACGATGACAAATGTATCAAAATTGTAAATTGGAACTGTAGGGGTCTAGGCACCAGCAAAGATAAACTTTGTGCTTACGTAGAACAAAACAAAATTGATATTGTTTGCTTACAGGAAACATTGCAAAGTAAAGAGTTTACCTTCCGGGGGTATCATGTACATTCTCTCCCCCGAAAGGAAACCCCAAAGTTAGGGTTGGCAATTCTGGTTAGAGACCGGATTCTGTCTACTAAGGTAAAGAGTTACTCGCCTCGTATAGCTACTGAATGCCTCACTGTAGCAGTACAGCTAAAGGATACCACAGTGTATGTGTCCAACCTATATCACAAATCTGATGCCAATGCTAGAAAAGTCCCAGCGGTGGATACTCTGTTGGCTTCCCATCCTGAGAATCACATTATAGCTGGAGATTTTAATATTCACCATTCAGCATGGGGGGTCGAGAACTCTGACTCTCCTGCTGGTAAGAGATTATTAAAAAAAAATAGAGAACGCCAACTTAGTTATTTTAAATACAACAGAGCCCACCCATGAGTCAGGCACTAGTATAGATCTGGTTTTGGCATCTTCAGATATTTCTGGGACAGCAGTGTGGGACATCGACCCCACATTATGTTCTGATCACTTTGCTTCTGTGACCACCATTGGGGTCGAGCAGATTAGCCTCCCAGAACGTATCCCACGTTTCAATCTTAAGAAAACAAACTGGGAAAGGTTTAATCGGAAACTGGAGGAGCTGTTAAAAAAGAAGGATTGCCCTGACTATGAATATTTCAGAGAAGTGGTCATTAAAGCCCTGGAGGCTTCGACACCCAAATATAAACCATTCCCCAGAAACAAAAGGTAGTGGTACAATTCTAATGTCTGTAAAACGGCAGCTAGGGCTGTAAATAGAGCTCAGAAGGCGTTCCGAAGATATAGATCAGAGGGGAACTTAAAAAGGTTTAGATTGCTTAGAAAGATATCGAAAAGGGTTTATGCCAAAGAAAGACAAAGGGCTTGGGTTAAATGGGTTGAAAGCATTAACAACAGAACTTCACTTGGAGAGTTATGGAGAATCACCAGGATCATCAAGGGGTTGCCAAGAAAACCACCGCTCCTTCAGGATCCCCTTGGTGAGGCTGATAGATTGGTAAGACAGTTTGTGGATAGGACTGATGGGGCAAATCTTCCTCTAGGTCATCGGCAGGCCTTAGACGCTCTCAAAGGGGAACGCCAGCATGCTGTAGAGGAGGCCCTTGAAAAGGGCAGTGAGGTGGAACTTGATGGACCAGTTACTGTAGAAGAAGTATCGTATCAGATTTCCCAGACCAAGATTAAGGCTCCGGGATCAGATCGGATTCCTGTTCAAGTCTTATCAGCTTCTAACTTAGACACCCTGACCTCTATCCCAGCTGGAAACAGGGACATGTAGTTCCTGTACCGAAGCCAGGCCAGCCAGGAGCGACAAGACCTATAACTCTGCTCCAAACTGGCAGTAAGTTACTGGAGAGGGTTGTAAGGACCAGGATGGTGTATTCCATGGAAGGTGCAGAAGTTGAGGAGGGAGTCCCTCCTCACTCAGAGCAGTTTGGTTTCAGACGTTTCCGATCCAGTCAGCATTGCATAGCTACTAAGCTGAACATGATCTATGTTGCTAGGAACAGGGGGAAAAAAGTGACAGTGATTTACCTTGACCTCACTCGAGCGTTCGAAATTGTTGACCATCTGGTAGTTATGTCAGCCTTGGTGAAGAGAGGAGTAAAAGGGAAGGTTCTAGGCTATATACAAGAGTACCTGAGTGATAGGAAAATCCGGGTTGGCTTTCAGGGCTTAAACTCAGACTATATGGCTACACATGGTGGAGTCCCGCAGGGTGGTGTCTTGTTCCCTGGCTTATTTAATGCAATAGTTTCTGAGCTTCATGAGTTAGTCATTCCCAATGGTATGCTTATCTCATATGCTGACGATTTAGCTATAGTTGTGACAAGTTCAGAGGACATAGTTTCTGCAACACAAGTGGCCCTCGTGACTGTAGCCAGAGAATGTGAACGGCTAGGTCTACAGATCTCTCCAGAAAAGACCGGGGTGATATTATATAAAGACAGGGTACCAGAGAGACAGCTGGTCTTGAATGGCCGACACATAGAATGGAAAACCACATGGAAATATTTAGGTGTTGTGTTTGATAGGGCTCTCAATTATAAAGCTGAGATCAAATATCTTGTTGGAAGGATTCAACCAAGATTAGATATACTTAGAGCTATTGGACAGGTTTCATGGGGAGCTTCTAGATGGAATCTCCGCCTCTTCTATCTCCAGGCTATCCGCTCAATCATTGATTATGCTGCCCCTGCACTGTATACAGTCTCCCCCACAAGGCTGTCCACAAAAGCTGATAGGAAGCGCTATAGACGATTATTGGCTCCTCTTAATAAGGTACAAATGACTGCAAGCAAGGTAATACTTGGTGCCTTTAAGAGGACAAAAAATGAATTGGTCAGAAGGGAGGCTGGGCTACCCCAGATAGAAGACAGAGTGAAGTTGATGGGAAGGACATTCCTGGTAGGGATGGCCAGTGGCGTGGCCTCCTCCCTGGGCCAGGCATTGGAGGAAAAATTTCATGCTTACGAGGTGGATCAAGGTCCAGAAACATCGGTCCCAGATTTGTCTCGTCTCTTTAGAGCCTTGGTTAGTGATACATATCGAGCTGGAGGGAAACTATACGAGCGGCCCTGCTTGGGATTGCCCCATCCCTCAGAGACTGTCCCTATTGAGATAATGATTCATCAAGGAGTCTCTAAATCTGAGTCAAGTCCCTATGAATTGAGGTATAAGATACTAGAGGAAGTGGACACACTGTCTGAGCGCTATCCACACGCCATACAGCTGTATACAGATGGCTGCGTCATGACTAAGACTGGCCAGAGCGGGTCGGCGGTAGTATCACCTAGAGACGGTACAGAAGCCCTGGCTAGGTTGTCAGACTTTTCTACCTCCTTAGTAACAGAGTTGTATGCCATCCTGATAGCACTGGGCAATGCCGTCGGTAAGGATCTTATTATACACACAGATTCGCAAAGTGCAATAGAGACTATAAAGGATCATTACTCTCCCCATTTCATGGCCCGTGAAGCTCAGAAAGAAGTTAGTTAGTTAGTTAGTGTTTTACAGCACGTCAGCTACTGGTGATGGCTATTTGTGCCTAAAGGTTTTATGGAAGAAAGTTTCTACTGTTTAAATTTGACTGTAGTATCCCAGGTTCTTGACATATGCAAGTATTGTATCCGGTCTGCAGGTATCAAATAACTCTTTCAGTGTTGTACATTGATGGTATTGTGCCCTGATGGGGCACTGGCTACATTCCACAAGGAAATGTTCCACCGTCAGGTGTTTTTGACACCTGTTGCAAAGCGGTCTGGGTTCTCTCTTCATGAGGTGTGAATGCGTTAGTCTGGTGTGGCCTATTCTTAGTCTGTTCATGACAATTAGTCAGGTCAAGGAGCAGATTGGGGGTCCACACAGTGTTACACTGGGTGCCATCCCATATAGGTATACCAGGCAACGAGAGGGCTGACAGGGCAGCCAAGAAAGCAGCCCTGGCACGGACAAACATTCTTTACCACAACCTCCCATCAAAGGGTCAGACAAAGGCAGCACTTAGAAGGCAGCTCCTCCTGGATATGGACAAGACTAATGAGTATTTAAGTTCTGTTGATAAGATGAAAAACCCTATATCACAGTCTAGGACTTGGTATGAGAGGGTAGTGACGTTATTGCCACCGGTTTCTGAGGACCTGCCCAGGTACACTCAGACATGTCTCACCCAGTTTAGATTGGATTATAGAAGGTGGGCGGATATTCCTGACCGCTCCGTTTGTGCCTGCGGAGATGTCCAGTTCTCCGCCAGTCACATTCTATCTAGTTGCCCAATGATGGATTACTCCCCCATCTCTGGTTTTGCAACTAGGTGTGACCACTTGGACTCTAGCCTCCAAGTCGCGGTGGCCGTCCTAAGTAAAGCCGCTGAGCAAGATTATAAACCCATAGTCAGCTTCTGTAAGGCGAACAGAGGCTTGCTATGGTAGTAGGATAGTCATAGACTTGTATATACTGTAAATAAGTTGTTAATTGGCTCCCTTAAAGCTAACAAAAGTTTAAAAGGCTTTTATACAAGCCCCAAAAACAATACAAAATTATCTTAAAAATCTAGGAGCAGTTTTTGCAACCGTGTGAAGGATAGTCATGGATTTGTATATACTATGCATAAGTTGTAGATTAGTTTCTTAAAGTTAACAAAAGTTTAAAAGGCCTTATTAAAGCCCCAAAAACATCTAAAAAATATCTAAAACCTAGGAGCAGTTTTGCGACCGTGTTCTATGTTGTATTGTCATGTTTCAATAGGACTACTTCATTGCCCCTTTATGGGGTCTATCTCAACAATGGACCGCCCATCAGGTCTACATCTTGTGCCATATGGCTTCTCTTGTTCCAATAGCTTATAGCATAACAGTCTCATAGCTCTTGTCCTGGGAGTAGTGTGGTTGGTCCTCTCATTCCTCATTATATGTTTCATCTTCATGTATGGTTGTGTTCAGTGTGAGACTCTAGTGTGATACAGCATCCCCATAATCACTGTTTGTCTGGCCCCGTTCCGCTAGAACATATAGGGCCTGTCGGTCTCGTGCCAGCTTTAAAAGTTCATCATCATCATCACATGACCCATGTAGGGACAGGCGGTGGGGGATACACAAAGGATAAGCCAAACTACTAAGGCCATGGATATAACCAGTAAGACATTGCAATCTGGTTATCCATCTCTTCACAGAGTCACATTCAGATACACAAAGGCAAAGTGCTTGTGTAAAATACTTCTGTTAACACATTTTGCCGAATCCATGGTTTTTCTGAGAGAGATAAGAATCAGATAGATCAAGATTCTATCAAAATTAAACTATGCAGAGGAAAGCCATCACATTGGCCGAAGCACATAAGCATTATGAGGCCCAACCGGATTTCAAGTAGGGATTCAAGTAAACTTAACGGATTCAAGTGCTGAAAGCATTAAATTACGAATCTTGAATTAAATTGCACCTTTGACAACGGAAAGGCCCAAGGCTGGTATAATATAGAATATGTGAAGTGGGAACTGATGGACAACCTGGAGCATAAACGTCAGCATTGATATCAAATCTCCAACTATATGCCATTCCAGGGTCTATGTTTTTTCTATGGTGACCCTTGCAGATAGTGCAAACACAATTTAGATGAATTCCGTCGCTGTACACTTTTTATTTTTGCTCTTTGGTATGGCATTTCGTGTAGACAGATGATCCTAAGATATTTAACAAACATGTTCTGATTTAACCAGTATCGATACAGCCTCTCCATGTTCAAAGTGAAAACATATGGTTACAAGGAATTTCTGTGAAAATAACAATGAATCCCTAGCAATTTTGGGACAAGGAGTTTACCATTATTTTGATGTTTTTCTCCACGGTGCATAATCCCCCCCCCCCAGTTTGTCCCGAGCTGTGTGTGTGGCTATCAAGGGAGCACTTGGATTCTGGGAAGGTCATAAAAGATTTTACAACTAATACTGTATCAGTTTTAGTAGGGATTACAGAAGAATCAGCTGCTTCATTTCCTTTGATGAGGGGTTCCTACTTAATGGGGGATTAATTGCCCCATGTATTTGTAGTTGACTGATGCAGATTTATTGTAAGGTTAGTCCCTCTGTCAACCATCCTACCATAAAGACTCAGTAGATTACACATGGCTTCTGGCATTATCCTAGTTGGCCAAGCAGCAGAGTAAGGTAGTATAATTGCCTTTCCAACAAACTGTAGGTAAGTGACTAATGGTTGTATAACGCCATATTGACAGTTATAAGGTTATATTCGTGGAGAGAAATAGGCAAGATACACCTTATTGATCGATGAATATGTGCCGGTGCCTGCGCATGTGCCCCTAATACACAGAGTGGACAGAACATATGAGATTAAAACCCATTTAAAATGGGCTAGGGAAGCCGAAAACAAGCTGTACTGTCCATTCTCTACGTAAGGCAAATTATAACAAGGGGTACAAAGCTAGACCTCAGGGTCATTGTGAAAAAGGCAAAGATCTACAATGCCAGCTTCCACAACTTATTCATCCATTGGGTTAATTTTCTATGTGCCTACATGAATTAATAAAAGTAACTGGTATGCTATAGCCATAAATTCCGTTCTGGACAGGAAATACAGTCATCACTGTGTCTCTTTTCAAGGGATATTAAGCTTTTGCCAGGGATACTTTCCCCATTGACCATAATCCTATACACAAAAAAGCGTACCTTCTCACAGTACTCTAAACTACCCCCTATAGACAATATATACATATATATGCTGCCATACATTGTGACAGTAGCTAGTCAAAAGCTGTGTCTTAATGGGTACTAACACACTAGCTAAATGGATGGTGAGGCTAACATTAATGGCTATATGCCTTCTTTTATGTCAGGTAAAAGTATCAGAAAGGTCACAAACACCATAGGGAGCCTTCCAAACATCACCTTTGATGAGATGTCACTACTGGATGGTCCTACAATATTTGACAGATAGATTTCCTGTTAAGGTCACTCCCTCTGAGTATGAGGCCAACCATTCCACCATAAAGACTCAGCAGATTAGACAGTTGGCTGGATACCATAGTTAGGTAGAACCATTTCCTTTCTGACAAACTGTCTTTTCTATTCCCCAAATGAAGCCAATTAGATGAGGTGTACAGTGACAGATGATCCAAGTAAGCCAACCTTCACCATTCCCTAGACTGGAGAAAACTGATGTAACTGTTTATCTTATTTGGTGAATATTTTCTTTGGGATCCTTTGTCGTTAACTATAATGCAATGGCCGCAATTCCTGTCTTGTGTATACACAGCTTCAGAGAATAAAACATCCCCATAAAACAGCCTTGGGTGCTTCCAAACAACATACTTGTCAGTTTAACTGCAAGGAATTTAAGATTTACTAGAATTTCTTGGATCACAGACCAACTAATAACTAGCACTGCTCACCCATCCGTACACTGCGCCTTTCACAGAAACATCTTTTAATTCATGTGTCATGAGAGCTGGAATAGTTATGCACTTATTCCAGCATTGAAAATCCCCTTCGAGATTTATAGTTAGGCCTACAATCATTAAAGGTCAGCAGTACAGACTTAAAGATAAAATCACACTAACCGAAAAATTGGTCTGAAATGGCTGTGATTTCGGAGATCACCAGCCGTTGACTCTTTCCGCTATCCTGTTTCACAAGGATTCGCTCCCAACCTTTCAGGACACCTACCATGAGCATAACCTTTCATCACTGGGATTGACTGTGTCTGCCAGACCAGAGGAACGTATATATCCTAGAATGTAGGGTAAGAGAGTGATAAAAAGCATTCTATTTGCCAGATATTTTGAAATAAGTATAACAACTTCATAGGCAGTTTCCGCAACATTTGCAGGGTGCCCGGCAGACCCCTTTGAAAAAGTAGGACTGAAAATTTTCAAAAAGTAGGCAAAAGTAGGAGAATATATGAAAAAAAAGGACATATGTAGAATAAACAATGCATTTGTAACAAACCTATTTATCTTCAAGAATTGATAAGCTTATATGTAGAATCTATGAGGATAATATTCCAGAACATATTTAAATGGTGCTTAGTCTGTACCTGCATCATTGGTATGAAAACATGATATACAGTGGTTTCATGAAGGCAATTACTGCAAGTCTGCTATGTCAAAATGATGCACAATGTGTGAAATAAAACTGTAAATTGTTTCTTTGTCATGAATTGTTGCCAATGTATTGGGATTACTGATCCTAGATTGAGATTGAGAAATTGGCTATTTGTTTCAGCACACTAACAGGTGAAACTTGTAATGATTTTTATGGCAAAAGTTTTGCCTCAACATGGCTGCCATACAAGTTCTGTGGGGCCACACTAAAAAAAAAGTCTGTTTCTGGTTGAGAGGCTGTATAAATGTGAGAGGTGCGTATGAAGAACTTTTTTCAGGTCCAGGAAGATTTTTTTTTTTGGATAAAAACTCATAAAATCACAACAGAATACTGGACAGAGCAGCAATTCACTCATGTGCGCGCAACGCGAAAAGATCCCTACCTACCTACTGACTTTTAAAATCCTTATCCTCTCAAACAGAAACAAACTCTTTTTTTAAGTATGGCTCGAGGTACTAATTTTGTGAAACCCCTCTATAGAACTTACTCAAGAGACAGTTTTTGTAGAGTGTGAGTGAGTAATAGATGTTTAACGCCATTTCGACAGCTAAGGTCATATTCATGGCGAGAACTACATTACACAATTTCACAGAGGAATGTGTCAGTGCCCGCACATATGTGCACCACACACATCCTGAGGGGATAGTAAAGAGGAGATATAGACCCTTTTAAGTGGGCTAGGGAAGCCCGACACATATATAGTAGCAGAACCACTACACATATACCGTTATAATAACTTGTATTGAGATAATTATAACACCCTTATATACATTTTTTATAAGTTTTATGGTCAAAATCTATGAGCAATTCCTGATTGAAAACTGACATTTTTTGGGGGAAATCATCGCCATAAGCTGGCGACAATGACACAGGGAGACCCTGAGCCAATAGACCACCCCGAGTTGCTTCTTAAGAACAGACCTGTCACCGCCATCGTGAAAAAGGCCAAGATCTACAATGCGTAGTTCACAGCAAACCCCGGCACATTCATCCATTATGTTCATATTCTATGTGCCTACATGAATTAAGTGAAAGTAACTGGTATGCTACAGCCACAAATTCCATTCTGGACAGGAAATATGTATCTTTTCAAGGGATAGTAAGCTTTATACAATGATACTTTTCCCATTTATCATAATCAAATACACAAAAAGCAGCTTCCCTTTCTCATAACACTGTGACTACCTCCTATAAAAATGTATATGTATGCTGCCATATATTGTGAGAGTAGTTAGTCAAAAGCTGTACTGTGATAAAGGGCCTTAAGACACTACCTTAATGGATAGTGAGGTCGACATCAATGGCTTTATGCCTTTTTATGTCAGGTAAATGTAACAGAAAGGAAGCAGATAAATCTCACAAACAACATAGGGAGCCTTCCCAACATCAACTTTGATGAGATGTCCCTACTTAATGGTCCTGTAATATTTGACTGAGGTAGATTTATTAAGGTCAATACTGCTGAGTATAAGGCCAGCCCAGGCCAGCCATTCCACCAGAAAGACTCAGCTGACTAGATATTGATTCTAACGTTATCCTAGTTGGCTGGATACCATAGTTAGGAAGGACCATTTCCTTTCTGACAAACTGTCTTTTCTATTCCCCAAATGAAGCCAATTATGTGAAGCAGTACAGTGACAGATGATCCAAAGTCAGCCAGTATTCACCATTCCCTAGACTGGATAATGCTGATGGAACTGTTTGTCTTATTTGATATATATATTTCTTTGGGATCTTTGTCATTAACTATGATGGCAACAGCCGAAAGTCCTGTCTTGTATACAGCTTAAGAGAGTAAAACATCCCAATAAATCAGGCTTTGGTGCTTCCGAACAACACACTTGTCAGTTGAAACTGCAAGGAACGAAAGGTTTACTGGAATTTCTTGGAACACAAACCAATTTATCATAAGTAGCACTGCTCACTCATCCATTCCATATTTTCTGAACAAACTTTAAACTTTATTTGGTCTACGTCTTTTTTATCATGTATACATAGGCACACTTGTGAATCAACGTATATTCATACATTATTAGGTGAGACACAATAACAGGCTGTATAGCATATCTTGTATACCTATCGACATGTGTTAAGGCGTTATAAATTCATCCATTCTTATGGGGATTTAACATAATAACATGACCAAACAGTTAATGACCAGATCGTCATTTAAAAAATGTTGTTGTGACATGGCCATATAAATCACTACCACACATCATGAAAATAATACACATAATAACAAATTCTTTAGGAACAAACTGGGGCACTTATTCTACTTTAAGTACATAAATAACCGTATTCCTCAACCTAACTCATGAACACCTAAGTGTAATAATAATAATATAACGAGTCAAACAGAGGCATGAGACAAGGAATTAATTATAATTATAAAGAGTCGATTAAGTCCTTCTTAGATGCAGCTTTGAATGCATCTGCATCCCTTAGGCTTCTACTGACAATATCGAGGTTATTCCAAGTTTGAGCGTGTAATCATTCTGGTGATTTGGCATAGGATGTACAATTAATCTTCTTCATATTTTAACACTTTAGTTATTCTTACAATAGGTTTAATATACCTTCCCATTGTTGATCTCTTAAAGGCTAGCATTTTTACATGGTGAAGTCTTCTGGGCTCTAACATGGGGTACCCCTACATCTCTATGCACTGAGGTAGTTGAAGTCAGTAGGTGAACGCCTAAACAAGTTTTAAGACACTTATTTTGCAACCTTTGTAATTCTAGTAGTAGGTCGGCCTTGGATCCATTATACAAAATATCACAGTAATCTATGATAGGAATGATATGCATCTTAAACATTCTAATCCTTGCAGCATTTGACAAGTATTTTCTAGTCTTATACAAGATCAATGATTTAAAGCGTACATTCTTAATAACATTCCTTAAATACATGTTGAAGTTTAACTCTTGGTCCAGAGTCACCCCTAAATTTATATGATGAGACATTCATAAGCGTCTTACCATTCAAGACTATTTTTGGCTGTTGCAATCTTTTTAACTTAGTTGCTGAGGCAAAGGTCATAATTTTGGTTTTTGATTCATTCATTGTCAATTTATTTGCAGAAGCCCAAAGAGAAAAGGTATTTAAGGCAGTAGTAAGCTCAGTAGTTAACATGTCAATTTTTTTCCCTGAAACATATAAGACTGAATCGTCAGCGTAGAGTAAAGTTTTATGCACATCATTTTCAGAAATGCAGTCATTAATATATAATAAGAAGAACAAAGGACCCAAAATTGAACCCTGGGGTACTCCACATATTAAGTTAGCCTTTTCTGATCGAATATGGTTCGCAATAGAGCATTGCTGCCTCCTCGATAATAATTCTCAATAAAAGTAAGATTTCTATTTCTAATACCGTATTTTTCTAGTTTGTTCAACAATATTAAATGATTTACAGAATCAAATGCTTTCTTTATATCTATGAAAGCAGCCAGTGTAAAATTACCATTATTTCTATTTTTTAATACATCGTCAACCAAAACAGATATGGAATCCAGTGTAGATTTAGTTTTCTGATAGCCACCTTGGTTTTTCGATCAAATATTGTATCTATCTAGGTGGGAACTCAATTTACCATGAATAAGCCTTTCCAAAACCTTGCCAGGAACAGGTAACACACTTATTGGCCTGAGATTCGAGACACTAGAGGGATCCCCACCCTTAGGTAGGGGAGTCACAGTGGCCACTTTCCACCGGTATTTGTTATCAAGTTAATAATTTTAATAAATTTGTGTGGGAACCTTAACATTACCTTCTTAAAGATATTGGTGGATAAATAATCAATAGCTGAGGATTTGAACACATCAATGTTTTGAAGACATTCAATAATCTCTTCATCGGTAAAATTCATGTCTGGCATATCAATTTCACAGCGAATACCATTGAAGTTAAATACAGTGTTACGTTGCTCTGCTAGTCGTGGTCCTATCTCTGCAAAAAAAATCATTAATATAGGTAGAGGTATCATCCAACAAGATTACCTGGCCATTATCATTTGTCAACATAATAGATTTATTTGATGCCTTATTTGATGGGAAAATTTCTTACTCCAGAATTTTTTTTGAGTCTTTTTTTAACACTTCTGATAAATTTGAGTAATAAACTTCCTTGACGTGCTTAGTTTCCTGATTTACTGCATTCCGACACACCCTAGCTCTATGCCAAGAAATTATATCCATGCGTTGTATTGCTATCTTTAATAACATTTTCTTATCATTGATTCTTTCTAATATTTCATTTGTCATCCAAGGACTGGGTTTGTTGACAATTTCAAAACATTTCACAGGACATTGCAAGTTTAGCATGCGCTTTATCATATTTTCTAATATATTCCAACATATAGATGCATCATCAGTCTGGTCAAAAAGATCCCAGTTACAACTTTCCAAGTCCATAAAAAATCTTTCTATATCAAAATTATTATATGATCTGCCCAGAAAGGTTCTGTAATTCTTTTTTACATGTTTCTAGCGTCCCTTCTGTGGAGGTAAGTCTGGTCCTAATTCCATCCAGAGTTGTGTTAATGGTGGCGGTAGTGTCATTCAAGGTATTGATAGAGTCAGTGAATCCATATACTGCACCTTTCACAAAGTTTAATATCTTTAAATCCATATTTCACCAGAGTTGGTATAGTTGTGCACAAGTTCCAGAATTGAAAACTGCTTTGCGTTTGTGAAAAGCTAGGCCTACATTGAAGGTAAGCAATGCAGACTTCAATATCAAATCACACTAAAGGAAAAATGGGTGTGAAATGCCTGTGCTTTCAGTTATCACCAGCCAGGGACCCTTGCTGATATACTCCTTCACAATGATTCCCACCCCACCTCTCATTATGACCTTACATCCCTCGCATTAATTGCCTCTGCCAGACTAGAGAAACATATATCCTTAAACGTAGGGTAAGGGAGTGGTAAAAACCATTCTATTTGCCAGATATCGTCAAAAAAAGTAGAACAACTGTATAGGCAGCTTCAGCGACATTCACCATATCATATTCAGTTTGATATGGGATCCTTTCTACAGGGTCTCCATTAAGCCCTACGCTGAAGAGCCCTATGCTGAAGAGCACTTGTGGTAGATTTATTATGAACATCCCTATCCCTGAGTAAATGGCCACCCATCCTACCGCAAAGGCTCAACAGCCCAGTGAGTGAGTGAGTAATAGATGTTTAATGCCATTTCGACAGCTAAGGTCATATTCATGGCAAGAACTACATTACACAATTTCACAGGCGAATGTGTCAGTGCCCGCGCATATGTGCACCACACACATCCCGAGGGGATAGGAAAGGGGAGAAATAGACCCTTTTAAGTGGGCTAGGGAGGCCCGTCAACAGCCCAGACACATTCAGCCATTCTCCTGGTTCCTTAGATACCAAGGCCTCTAAGCCGTCCAATCAGAAGAACCATTTCCTTTCTGACAGAACCCTGGCTGGCCCTTCTGATGAAGCCAATTCTAAGAAGTAGCACGGTAACGGATAATCCAAACTAAGTCTACCCCAACAATTCACGTGGGTATTATCTGGCTGCTTGTGTTGTTCAACAGATCTGGGTGGTTCATAATTTGGGGATCTTTTGATGAAAGTATGGTAATAGCTCCGTCCTAATATGGGCTTTCAGGGGATGTCTCATCATTCAAGACAAACCGACTTTAAAAATGCTTTAAACATCGATCTGCTTTAAACATCAATTTAACTGTTGAGATAATTTGATTATTTTTTTTTTTTTTTTTTAAAAAGATAATTTGATTAACTGAATTTTATATTTAATTTGAGCTGTTCAATCATCTCTGCATGGCAGCTTCATGGAGAAACATTTCTTTAGAATTCCATACCTTTCTGCAATTGCAGCATTAATTAACCTCATTTTGCAATAGACTCACATGCTTATAGAGTACTTTGTGGGGTTGTCTTATGCTTGGTCAGACATTGAGTCCTTTCTTTTCTAATGTTCTGGACAGATACTTTAATGCCTCTTGTCCAGTACAGCAGTCGAAGTTATGGATGAATGCTTAATCAGATGGGTAATCAGATCTACGTGCCGAGGGAGAAAATGACCCGGATATTTTATTTGCTTTGTCCCATAGACAGGGCTAGTATAGTATTTACTCCTAGAGGTTAACTATGTGTACACATATCATACTATGTGTAAGGCGGCTGACAGGTTCTGTGATGTTGCAATCTTAGGTACAGAAAGCTACTCAGCCTGTGGATATGAGAACACCCATGTTATGCAAGCAAAAAGAAACAGAGGGAGGAGTTAGTGCAAGGGGAAGGCAATGTAAACTGTTTATTATTTTTGCCACAACTCCCATAGATCAGAGGAACAGCTGTGAGCCCAAGTACAATTGTACCAGGGACACTATAGATACATACTGCAGAGACAAGCACATTACTCATTACATGTATGCACTTTTATGGTATTTATTAATTAATGACTTTCAGCCAAATATTGTAGAACTGTTGGAGCACCTCTTATATGTAAATCTATGGGAGTTGATATGAGAATTTATAAGAGGCAATAACCACAGGTCACAAGGCGGCCAAACAGATAACAGGCGTGTAGCAGCTGGTGATCACTCCAGTGTGGTTTATTGACATACCCTCAAGCTGAACACCTATTGTTATTGGCACCCTGATAGTGAATTGCCTACAAGTTGGCAGTATAGAGTGGGTCAGGTGGACATTCCACATAATGCTAGAGTAGCAAATGTGCAGGAGCTAACCCAGTATTTGCCACCTGTCAAGCTTTTGTATCTAATATTTCCTACTACACTACAGGGCTGATAAGGATGATTAACAACTGTGAGTTATACTGTGCTATTTTCTATCAGTCCCTCCCTCAGATTAAGGCAGTTTTGATTTTGGAAAACCAATCTGTTTCCTCTTTGTTACAGCATCAAACTGGAGTTGCTTGACATTCATGATGTTCAAATATAGACTAGGAACGTTGCATACCGGACATTACTCCTATGAAAGAACAAGACTGTGGAATTTCTATTTGTTTTTTTTTTATAATAGTGATGAGTGACTATCTCCCTTGTCCGTTATTATGGCTGCCCATGAATGTATTCACCCCTCTCAGGTCCTTGTCACAGAGGTCATAAAGGCTCCTCTACACATTGGGAAAAAACTTATTCATAATTAATAATATAATTTGTATTTGGTTTGATTGATTTTAACTCTACTACTTAAAAGTTAGCACAGTGACTATGTTTGATGTGACACTCAGTCCTTACATTTCTCAGTTTGAACAGGTATTTGAAAGCTGCTTGTGCAAACAGCTAGAGAGGTATTTATATGCCGGTTGCCCAACACAGCAGTGACTGCATCTATGGATAACCGAATCTATGAGATAAATGACCGAATCTATGAGGAGGGGTGAGGGGGAAAACTGCTACCAAATGCATCTTTGGGACACATCTTCTCAGTATCATCCGATAGGAGAATGTTATACTGGATACCATATTCATTCTAGTGAGGGAGTAATAGATGTTTAACGCCATTTTGACAGCTAAGGTCATATTCATGGCGAGAACTTCATTACACAATTTTACAGAGGAATGTGTCGATGCCCGCGCATATGTACACCACACACATCTTGAGGGGATAGGAAATAGGAGAAATAGACCCTTTTAAGTGGGCTAGAGAAGCCCGGATATTCATTCTAACGAGCTCACATGCTAGATAGGTAACACCCTGTTTCGAGTGCCGGGTACCCAAAAATATTTTCTTCACACATGTGCATTCACAATACAAAAGGATTCACTCCATTCTATGATGTTAAACCAACCACCAATCAGTGAGTGAGTAATAGATGTTTAATGCCATTTCGATAGCTAAGGTCATGGCGAGAACTTCATTACACAATTTCAGAGGAATGTGTCAGTGCCCGCACATATGTGCACCACACAGCCTGAGGGGATAGGAAAGAGGAGACAGGTAAAGTTTATAGTTTCCTTATATTGAGGTAAAGTTTATAGTTTCCTTATATTGAGTGAACACGGTAGTTGATTTGGGGCAGCTACCCACAATCCTCTAGTAGTGCTAAAGTTTATAGTATATCCGAATGGTGTAGATTTGTAGAATATTAGTCCGGATGTGTCAACTGTGTAGAGAACGTAATCCTTTTTAAGTTTTAGTTGACATAAGTAAAATAATAGTCCGATATAGGTTGATCCGGAAGTAATAGTAGTAGAGATATAAGTCCATTCGGGAGTACAGATGAGTTGTAGAGGTAAATTGTAAAGTCCATCCTAGTAATTGGTTAGCACGGGTAACAGCAGGAGTCTGGAACTGGCATCCGGATACGTCTCACAGCAGCAAGTCTACTATCGGATTGTTCATGGATGAAATTATAAATCCGAATAGGCTATTCAGGGTGTAATAAATGTTATACAACCTGAATAATAGACTGGTCAAAGGAACCCGGAACACATAGCATAGGTGTTCATGCACTAGTAAAAGCATTCGCAGACCTTTAGGGTTCCGCAAAGACTATATCTGGTCATTTGGTGTTGGAAAAAAAAAAATTATGGAAGAAATAACCCTAGCATGCTTTAAACGGATTTCTTAGCATGCTTCTTCTTCAGAAGAGCTAAAGCCGACTCGGGAGTGCCGTCCCACTCGTCCAAGTCGACTCCGAACACCCTCATGAACTTAGTGTTCAGGTTGGTGTTCCGAGTGATCTCCTCCTTTACACGCTTTTCCAACACGTGTACATCCATAGCTGCTTTTTCTTGAGCAGCTGAGGCAGCCTCCTCCTGGGCCTTTACATCGTCCCGGATGAGAGTCTCGAGACGTTGCTTTTCAGCGTCGCCCACCTGTTTCATACACAACAGAGTTTCGTTTAGGAGACCCTGATGAAACTCGATCGCTTTCTCCCGAACGGTCTTCTCCCAATGGGTGTAGATGGCCTTCTGGACATCTGCCTCCCCTTGGCGAGACTTCTCAAACCAAACTTCCGCATTACCAGTTTTAATGGTAATGGCGTCCTTCGGTTTCTCAGGTGCCGCGACAGCCTTGGGAGGAGTCGAGGCGCCCTGTGGACCACTTCCGGGTTTAGGACTCCCGGACACACCTGTCGTTGGTACACAGAAGGCAGGTGGTATATTCTGTTTCAGTCCCATTTGCAGGTACATGTTTAACTGCTCCTGGGTAAAGGTAACTGGTGGGGTGGCTGGAGCGGATGCAGATCCGGCGGCAGCAGATGCGGTGGTCCTCTTTGGCATAAGGCGACCATCCTTTCCTACTACCAAGGTCTGGCTCTCAGGTCCAGGTCCCTGGTTTAAGGACGGAAAGTTTCGAGAACTCACTTTCCCAGGTTTAGATACGGCTCCAGCGTATCCGGCAGGTTCAGGCTTCTTGAACACCGGAGTGCCCTGAGCCTGTTCTGCGGGGTGCCTTGTCAGAGGGGACCTGGAACGGTCCTCTGCTCTGACCTTTGGTTTTGTCGTGCTCTGACCATTACCGTTGCCGCCACGGTTCTGGTCTCTCCTGCTCCTTTCACGAGCTCTCTTTGCATCCTTTCCGGATTCCTCGCATTTCTGCCAGAGAGACTCGTGCATGTCCAGTTTACCCTTTCCAGGAGTCAGGACTATCTTTGCTCGGAGTTTCGAATCCTTGGTCTTCGGAACTTCGCAGAGGACTTGGTCCCCTGGTCGGATCTTAGACCAAGCATCCTCGCTCAGGCTATCGAACTCCTTCATGAGTTCCTGATGAAGCTCCATGATGCGCTTCCGGGCCCCGTCCAAACCTTCTGCGTGGCATTTCTTCTGGTGTCTAGCCAGATCACTACGTCGGTTGTATTGCACCTTCGTAGTACACTTCTTGCCCTTCTTACCATAACTCGGATCACAAATGTAAACCGGGTGATGGTGGAAGTGGGCCTCTACCAGATGCCTTTGGAACCGGGCTGGAGTACTCCAGGTCCGGATCGAGACATCACTCGCATCCTGGCAGATAGAGAAGGGACAGGACTTTTGATCGTCACCGTACCACTTCTCTAAAGCCCAACGCAGCTTCCTCCTCTGGGTATAAGTGTAATACCCTTCGGTGTGGTTTAGCATAAGCCACATCTTTCGATAGGCTTTGCTCGGATTGGGGTCCTCGTCCGAAAGGCGCATCCAATCTTCATCATCCGACTCATCGTTCTTATTGATTGAGTCTGGACAGGCATAGAGGGTAGAGCCGTCCTTCTTAACTCCGTACGCACAGTCGGAGAAACACGTCGGGATCCGGGTTTTGAATCCGGATTTGGCGTTAGCCCAACGTTCGGCCTCGGTTTGAGTTGATGGAGTGGCCTTCTCATCATACTCAACCGAGGATTCGTGCACCGACTCCTCGTCAGACGACTCAACCTCCATGGCAGTACTACCAGTGGTTGAGGTGCTGGGTTTCGGCTCGGCTCTCGCAGAATCCGGGAGATTCTTGAGCTTCCGAGCAGCGGATCGTCGGTTCTTACTGACCTTCCAGTCTTCCTCCGGTTCCTGGGTTCCGGATGTGCTGGAGGTCGTGGCTTCTACTGGAGTAGTAGTGCTGCCGGTAGCTGATGTAGCACTGGCGGAGCTTCTGGTGGCAAACTTCAGGTCGGGGATAGGAGGTGCGGGTGCTTCCGCGGCCCTCTTAGCCTCTTCCTGTGCCTCCTGTTCGGCAGTCATGCGGCGGACAATAACCGTCCGAAGGGCTGCAGCTCGGTCCAATCCGATTAGTGAATTGTTCTGGACATCCACCAATTCCTGTTCGGTTATGTAGTAACCGTCGTCCCACTGCTCGAAGTTAGCAGCGGCCTCCCGGAATTCCTTAGTGGTCCGGCACGGCGTCCGGATAGCACTAGGGCGTGGGTAGGTCTGGCCATCGGTATCCCAGACACAGCCTACCCAGTTAATGTTCGTAGCCTTGACGTTCCACAGGGACTTGTCAGGCTTCGGATACGCTCCGAGCTCGAAGGCTCGGTTAGCTGCGTACACGGTTTCACGGAAACCGGCGTCCACCATAAGTCCCCGTTGGAACCACGGCCAGTCTCGAAGCCACTCGGGAGGCATCCTGGTCAGCTGTTCGGGAGCCATGACGCCCTCGATAGCTATCCTGACTTTCGGGTCCATCCTGACTGGTGTCCCGTCCGCGTAGGTCACTTGTGCCTGCAGTTCCGGGTGGACATACAGGTAGCGACCATCATAACTAGCTGGAAAAGGCTCCGCCACTGCTGGCTTCCACTCATCCTTCTGTCCGTCAACTTGGGTAGTTTCGGACTCTGTCGCTGCGGGTTCAGCACTCGCAGTCGCTCCGGATCCCTCTGCTGGGAGTGGAGATAGCAGTTTCTCTGGCTCATTGAGTGAGAATGAAGCCAGCTTCTCCTCGAACGAGCGATCCGTGGGTTCCTCCACGTCCATCATCTCGCTCTCTTCCTGTGTAACAGGCGACAAAGCTTCCGGAAAAGCTTCTGCGGACGGAGTCAGCTTATCCGGGTCACCGGATAGCTTGGCTGCAGCTACGGATTCCTCAGCCATGACTGGGGAATCGACCACGGGAGTAAACTACTCCTTTTTCCGGCTTTTACGGCGCCGGGGCCGGCACAAACGGAGTCTGTCTACCAGGAGACAGACTCTGGAGGAGCAGCGGGGGGTTTGCTTAGCCGGTAAAATCCAAGAAGGGAGCGAGCTCGACCGTCTTGGACGTTACCGAAAACAAATATGGCGACAGGCCAGCTTTCGTGACGTCATTTCCCCGCGGTCCGCGAGGTCACGAGAGGTCAGCCGAGACTGGACACGGTGACGTCATGCGGAAACGCACGTGCTACAGGCGGTACATCAACAAACTGATTGTTTTTAGGTAATTATCGCTCACCCTGATGACTCGACTGGGGATTTAAGTGGAGATTATGGAAAGCTTAAGCAAATCCACCGGATTATCCGTCCAATACCCATTGGTACATCATGCGGGGGCGACAAATAAGCCTTTAGGGTCAGTTGTCATCCGTTCCTCTAAATGTAAACATTACACTCGTTGTGTATACAGGTTAGGTCACTGCAGTCCTCTGGGCAATTCGGGGGCTGCGGCGAACGTATCTCCCCTTCTCGGATAGTTCTTTATCGGACCTGACAGTCTGAAGAGCTTTCTCTAGGTGCTTCTTAGCCTTAGAAACACCTTTCCTCTTCTTTTTGTCTTCACCTGCCGAGACTTTTTTAACTCCCCCACGCTTAATCGGTGTTGGCGTGGGTGTCACTGATTCGGAACACTTTTTGGGTCTACCCTGACCACGCTTCACTGTAGTGTTCTTTACCTGGTCTATTATGCGATTCTGATTCAGGATCCTTTCGGAACCTTCACCATACATTTCTGTGGAGGTCTCCCTCCCAGACCATCTCCTTAATCTAGCCACATTTGACTTATAGAGTCGACCAAGGTCAGATTTAATAATTACGGTACAATCACTGATAATTTGTGTTATAGTAAAGGGACCGTCCCAATTAGACGCTAATTTTATGTGTCTAAGTGGTTCATGTAATCTAAGGACTCTGTCTCCGGATTGGAATTTCCGATGTTTTAGATCGGTATCGTATCCTACTTTCTGCCATTTGGCACTTTTCTCCAAATCAATTCGGACAGACTCATATGCTTTTCTAAATCTGTCTCTTAAACATTCCACAAAAACTACATGGCAAGGTAGTTTAGGGTCCATTCCTACGACTCCAAAAACTAGGTCAGCAGGCATTATCAAATCTTCTCCGAATACTAAAAGGTTCGGAGAACAATTTGTACTTGAATGTACTGTACTATTATAAGCATGTGTCACAAAATGACATTGCTCATCCCAGTCATCCATATGTTCATTAACGAGTGACTTTAGGACTTGGATGAGGGTTCTATTGAACCTTTCCACCAATCCGTCGCTTTGTGGTCTATACGGATTGGTTCTAGTCTTGCAAATAGCCAAGTACTCGCACATACCCTGCCAGAGATTTGATTCGAATTCTCTGCCTTGGTCACTGTGTAACATTAATGGTACACCGAAGCTTAGTACCCAACCTTTTACAAAAGCTTCGGCACAAGTAATTGCTTTGTGGTCCGGTAGTGGAAATACTTTAGTGTATTTCGTATAATAATCACACACTACCATCATACAGGTATTATCATTAGCGGTTGTATTAAATCCACTAATAATATCTACCCCGATTCTTGCGAATCTAACTCCGAAAAGTTCTTGGGATAGGGGAAGTTTGCCCATCCCGGGTCCGGGTTTGTTTTTACAACAATCCGGACAGGTGGTTACCCATCTTTGCAAGTCCCGTGTCATGCCAGGCCAATAGTATTTCTTGGAAAGTCGTGCTAGCGAGCGTTTCCTTCCGAAATGACCACTGCTCCGATGTCCATGACAGAAGTACATAATGTCATGTCTCATGGCATGTGGTATCACCACTTGCATGATTCTACCACCATTATTACATGGCTTCCAACGGTATAACACGCCTTTCCGGACTTCAAGCTCGGTCCATTGAGCAAGAAACCTTCTCATTTCTCGATTTTCCAGAGAGACCTCTGGTCTAACTGGACGTATACCCTTTGGTACTAATTGCAGTAGCTGTGCAGTTATCGAGTCAGCTTCCTGGAAATGTCGTATGTGATCCATAGACCAATCCAGTATACTGGCAACTAGGGGTACGAATGGTCTTCGAATCCCTGCTAACACTGCCTTATGAGCTCCACAATCAGTACAATCCGGATTATCACATTTCCGGATTGGTATTCGAGACAAAGCATCAGCATTTAAATGCTTAACTCCGGGTCTATGCTGAATCTGTTGATGTTCAAGCCCATATTCGGATAAATGGGCTAGCCATCGGCCTAACATGCCTTCAGCATCTCGGAAGTTCAGTAGCCACCTTAAAGAGGAATGATCCGTACGCAAAGTAAAGTTCGTTCCCCATAGAAAATGTTTGAACTTCTTGGTATATACGACTACTGCTAACAACTCCCTTTTGGTTGTGCAGTAATTGCGCTGGGTCTTGCTCAGTGTATTGCTGGCAAAGGCAATTGGCACTTCTCTCCCATTTTGGACTTGCGAGAGAGCTGCACCAATGCTATCATTACTAGCATCAGTATCCAGTATGAAATGATCCGTCTCATTCGGATATTGCAATACGGGAGTACTCGTGAACAGGTCTTTTAGCTTTTGGAAAGCGGTTTCCTGTTCATGCGTCCAAGGAAATTTTTCCTTGGTACTTCCTGGAGTCCAGTTAGCTATTGCTTGTAATGGGTAACTGACTCTAGAATAATTCGGAATAAATTCCCTGTAATAGGAACAGAATCCTAAAAAGGACCTCACTTCTTTGGGTGTTTTAGGTCTATTCCAATTCGTAACTGATTCGATTTTTTCCGGATCAGCCTTTATTCCTTCATCACTGATGATGCGGCCCAAATAATTTATGGACTTTCTAAACATGTGGCATTTCTTAGGTTTCAATTTGAGACCATTTGAAATAATACGTTCTAGTACCATTTTTAGGTTATTAGAACATTCTTCGAATGTTTTTCCGAAGACAATGACATCGTCTAGGTATACAAGACATCTTTTCCACAATAAATCACTTAGAATTGTTTCCATCATTGCTTCAAATGTTGCAGGTGCATTGCACAATCCAAACGGCATTACATTATATTGGAATAATCCAATATGACTTGAAAATGCAGTTTTCTCCATATCTGAAGGGTTCATTCCCACTTGCCAATAGCCTGATTGCAAGTCTAGGGTACAAAACCAACTGTTTCCTCCTAAGGAGTCAATGGTTTCATCTATTCTCGGTAATGGATACGAATTCTTTTTCGTTATTCCATTCAACTTCCTGTAGTCTATGCAGAAACGGATAGTACCGTCTTTTTTTGTTACCATACACACAGGACTACTCCATGGACTATTGGAAGGGACTATTACATCCTGTTCCAACATCTTATTTATTTCATCCTCAGCTACTCTCTTTTTTGCTAAGGGTAACCGTCTATACGGTATCTTAAAGGGTTCGGCATCCCCAGTATCTATTTTATGTAATACCTTATTTGTCGTACCTAGTTTTTCACCAGGTTTGGCAAAGGCAGTATGATACTGACAGAGCATATCATAGAACTCTTTCCGGTGTTCCGGATCTTCTAATGAAGTTTCTTCATACAACTTAAGTAAGTCTTCCGAAATTTCATCATCTCCTGTTACCTTCTGTAAGCTTAGCTTACTATCCGTTACAGTTTCCGAAAGGGTCACGTTTCCAAAAACTTGTCCCTTCTTCAAGTAGATAGTAGTGTTTCCAGTATTGGAGACAGGTACTACCGACCAGGATGCATTCGCTACTATCGTGTCTACAGAATTTAATCCAATACCTGACAAAGTAACTACATCCGGTTCTATCACTGCAGGTTTGTTACGCATTGCAGGATCACTTCTTACAAGCACATCACAGGCTACTCCCGGAGGGATTCACACAGTGTGTGCCACACTAGCCATACTGCTCACTTGTCTCAGTGCACATCTAACCTTTACGGGGTACGGGTATCTCACACTCAACACTCCTGTTTGGGGTTCCAATACAGCACCATACAGGGATGCGAAATCCAACCCGAGTATCCCCTCATCTGCTATATCCGCAACGGTGGCGCTCATGACATAGTCATGTATACCATCTAACTGTAGTCTCACACAAGTTCTACCATACGTTTGCAAGGTACTGCCGTCGGCCGTCTGAGCACTTCCTCCCGATTTGAGAGTATCATGTTCATCCGGTATAAGGTCGTAGAACCCCTTGGAGATACAAGAGTGGCTAGCTCCCGTATCCACAAGGAATTCGGCAGACCTTCCGTTAACAGTAAGGCAAACATACCACCGCCTTCCGTTTAAAACAGAGGGCATGTCCGTGACAATCGGAACGTCATTTTTCACACCAGGAGTCAATCCACATCCTTTTAAGAATTCCAGACAAGGATGACCCGGGGGCAGGTGGGCACCACAGACCTTGGCTAACGAATAGCCGCCTGCCTCGTTACTGATATTGGGTTTCCCCTGTGCTCCCATAGCACCTGTTATATCAGCTTCCCTAACCTTCCGGGTGTCTACAACTACCTCGGTGTTAGGCGATCTTGTTACTTCATGTGAACTATCGTCACGGATGGTGATATCATGGCAAGATTTGTCACTGGGATCCCCTTCTTTGCCCCTCGGGAGACCCCTCCTTAGTTTTCCTCTGTACTTACTCCAGAGACACTCTCCTGTCTACGAGGGACAGGTTTTTCAGCCATACATTCTGGAGCATAATGCCCCAGTTTCTGGCATCTGAAACATCTCCTCTGGGATTTGTCAACTCTCGGTCTCTTTAGAGCTTCTGTTAATCCGGCTAATAATGTTTCCATCATGTTAGTCGGAGCAACAGTGGCTGCTACAGTTGGGTTCGCCGTAGAGGCTACACTGCCAGGTTGAGTTGATCCGGAAGCTGTTTTACCAGCAACTGATCCTCCTCTCCCTCTCGAATGTACTTTCCTATACCGCTTTTGTCGGTAATATTTTCCAGCTACATGCACTGAACCAATATAATCTCCGTTTTCATCGGAGACATATTCATCTTTCTCATCAACTTCATTCGATTCAACCGGAGCTAATTGGGAAGTATCGTATACCGGAGCAGGTATACCTCCGTATTGGAATGGAGCTGCTCTTATTGGATTAGGTCCGAGACCTACCAGACGTTTCTTCATGTCATGTCCATCGATTGCTATGAACAGATCACTGAAGGAAGTGTCATCTTTCCAAGAGTCCCAGACCACTTGCTTGTGATCCGGATCACGCAATCCACTGTAGAATTGTATAAACAATTCTTGTAGATAACAATCATCATCATGAGCCCAATTTGGACGTGCTTTCGAAAGCAAGTCCTGTAGCTCCAAACCAAAGACTTTGTGTGATTCTTTAGGTTTTTGTGTCCTCTTCTTAAAGCTTACCCACGGATCTTCTCTAACGATTGATCCGAAAAGGTATGCGGCACATTCGACCAATTGATCATAGGTACCATATATTCCGTAAGCTGCTCTCCATTGGTTGAGAGCTACTTTTCCGCCTTTATTTAACCAACAAATCAAATATGGCAGAGCTTCTTCTTTTGTCCAGCCACTACAATTGACTTCGTCAACAAAAGCTTGATACCTGTCCTTCCATGGATCATTAGAATCATATGGAGGGGGTATCCGTGCCTGCCTACGTGCCGGATTATTACATCCGCGTAGTCTATCTGCTTCTCGCATGCTCCAGTTCATGACTTCCATGCCGTCTGCTCCCTTTCGGTAGCAGTCAATGCCAAGGTTTTGTATACATTGGCTTCTATCAAAGATGGTTTGCATCCCTGCAGGCATAGAAGTTCTCCTGTTAGGTTTCCTGCCATCTCCTCCTGATCCTGATCCTCCGAATCCGGATCCTCCTGGGCCGCCTGGAGGGTTTCCTCCTGGTGGACCATTATTATTATAGCCTCCAGATGAACCACCAGGGTATCCACTATTGTGACCGGTGTTTCCAGAAGAAGCATATCTAGGGTAAGAATCATTTTGATTCCATCCCTGGTTATAGCTATTACCATTCTGATAATTGCCACTTCCCGATGGATTATAATTATTTCTATATCCATAGGAAGATGTTCTCGGTTGGTACGTACCGCCGTTGATATTGTTTTGTGGCGGATTTGGTCTCGGAAAACGTCCATCAGTAGGACCATTACCAGAACCTGGGGGTGGATTCGGTAATCTTGGTACTGCTGGTGTACTGTGGCCGGGTTGGGGGAAATATGAAGGTGGTGTCAACATATGTCTCATTGGTCCGGGTGCTCTTGGTTGTGCCACGGGTGAATTATTATTATTCCCTGTAGCACCATCGTGAGTCGCTTTGATTTTGTGACTCAAATCTGGTATGGGTGGTGCTGGTCCTACCGTATCCAGCATTGGAACTACGGTTTAGATGCGGTTCCATTTACTGCAGCATTATCCGGTTTCTTATAGATTCCGGATACCACATTCTTGTCAGCCCCATCATCAACGAATGGGCTGTATCTAATTGGGGTTGCATCTTTAGATGTCTTTCCCAACATTGTAGATACCACAGCTGGGTCTATATTACCTATAGTTAACTGGGCTGCTTCTACATATTTATCTAGAGTTATTGCAGTGGCCTGCAATTCCTGAAGCTCATTCGTGAGTTTCTGTCTATCCTCCTCCAGTTGTTTGTTGTAAGCTATGATGCCTACCCGGATGGTTTCATTATCTTCAGCCTGTTTACTGCACTGAAGTTTCAATTTATCCAACTCCTCCTGATAATGGCGAATTTCGGATTCGAATTTTGTCTTATCAAGGTTTAGTTGGTCGTTCGTATCTATGTATGTTTGGATACGAATGTGCCTATTATCATATTCTTTATTGAATGAATCTCTCATAGATTGAAGTTTTAGTTCTTCACTCTCGAGTTCTTTCATGTACTCGCTCCTTCTGGCTTCGAATTCCTTTCGCATGCCAGTTAGGTCCTCTTCCATTTGAAGTTTTTCATGCAATACTTCATCCTTAGCTTTGACCAAGGTATTTAAATTCTCGTTCAAAGTTACATAAGTTTCATTCAACAACAGGACATCCGGTCGTTTTAATTCTTCACCTTCCGGTACCGCATAGGTTAAGTCGCCATCTATAGCGCTATAATCTAATATTGGTAATTCGGGCCTGGGTAACCTATAAGGTAGTTCTCCGAATGTTACCCTTTTTCGCATTGGTGCCGGATGTTCTGGGTTAGTACTACCACCGACTTCGAACATCGAATCACATAATTCGTCAACAATTGAATGCTGGCCTATTAAGTTACTATGTCTCTGTATGGACTGTTCGCGTCGTACAGAGTCTGGCAGATTCTCTTCACTATCATTATAGTGGGGTCCGGGATCTCTCCAGGATGCTGATTCTGCATCTTGTGAGTCCGAATGGGCTTGGAGCATTAGCGATCCATTTCCATTCTCTTGGGCAAGTGATTGCCCTGCTGGGTTAGCTTCCCTAAGGGTGTCTAACCCATGTACTAGCCGTTCGGACGTTATAACGTCCGGGCTATACACCAGAATTAACTGGTCACGGCACCAGTGTAAGGATTTGTGGCCTTACGGACCTGGGGGGTTCGGGTCTTACGATTCGGAAAGAAAGAGTAAGACAGTATTCCAAGTGTATGCCAACGGTTAGGTTTATTACTTAATGCACACTCACGGCTGCCGAATGATATCAAAGAGGCAGCTAATATTAAAAGACAGTGGTTTACATAGTGTGGAGGCCAGAAGGGCCTCTGACGTAGCGGCTGAGCCCTGGGCTTTATATACGGACCCAGGTGTTCGTCGTCAGATGTCCCCACAGATCCGGATCGGTGCTGCCACCTATCCGGAACCTGAGGAACGTCCGACGACTCGACTCACCCGCCACGTCAGACGGTACCCAACTCCTATGGTTTAGTAAAGTGTACCTCTACACCCTTTTAAGTGGGCTATGGAATCCCGACCACCAATCAGTTAACAGTATGAAGTTACATGACTCCTCTGTTGCGAACAAATAATCCAGTCTTTCTAAGGCAACAGCAAAAAAAAATAAGTTGGTCTACGGATTTTGGTTTTGAAAAAATTGTGTGAGGGAGCGAATTTTTTTTTTTTTTTTTTAAGAATTTTTTGGTGTGAAATATCACAACGAGAAAACTTGTAGAAAGTGAAGTGAGCGAAATCCGTACGGTAGACAAGATTTTTTTCAAAGAAAAACAAATTTGTATTTCTAAAAATATGGAGAGGGTGATCCGTGGCCTGACAACAATTTTGGTTCCTGTTTGGGCCTATATAGTAGGCAAAATTATGGATCATTTGGGGCGTAGCCCACAGAAGATTACAACCTCAATACATGTGCCTACTATCAGAATGATAAACAATTATGTTTGTATGATGAAATTTGCAGACATTTTTTTTTCCATTATAACAGGTATACATTGGGCCTGGTGTGCTACATGCATCTCCGCTACTTTCCAATGGACAGGCAACAGTGTTACATGAAGATAGAAAGTTGTAAGTACTTGTCAACAGAATATAACCCTTATTTGACTTCTTTCTTGGCAACACACACAGGCATCATGTACACCAATTTAAATCTCTAGAGGGGACGTTATTGCATAAGTGCATCGGGATAACATACACCAGGAATTTTAATCAATGAGGTTCCTGCTCTCCTTGGAGAATTGAGGACTGCAAGCACACAAGCCCCATTGCTTTATGTATCGCTACATCATGTCATATTTGCCTCATTCTATTATGATTTACAGCGCCATAGATATGGTTTTAATATACAATATGAGTATGAACAGGGACCAACGGACAATAATCACTCAGTCAGTAGGGGGTGATACATCTTAAATAGCCAATTAGATCACTCGGTACATGACCTGTCACATCATGCATCTGTGTGGCACCAGTATTTGATGCGGTACAGTGACGAAGTACTCTACTGAAAATCAATTATCAATGATATTTTATGCAGTCAAAAAATATAAGCCATGTATCAAGTTTATATTTCCTGCACAATCCAAATGAAAGCGATGAGCAAAGTCTAATAGTGACAGATGAAAATGGCAAAGTTGGGGTGTTCAACCCTCACTTTTGCCAGTGATCAAGAGTTTATTTATCAAATATTTAGGCCATGATTTTTGTCAAAAATGGGGCTGGACCGCTATTTCCGCCAAAAGAAGAGAGTGTGCCCCTACTTTTTAAATTCCTGAATCACTGAATTTAAAGACCACATTAAGCAACTCATATATTTTTTAATAGCAAAATGACTGAATTATTTGTTTTTATGTTGTCTATCAGACAGTTACACTATGGATGAGATGTTACTGCGGTGGCGGGATGGCGTCGATCCTGTACAACTCACCAAGGACCTGGAACTACCTCAGTTTAACCTGATGAATGTTAGCACAGAGAAATGTAACTTCTCCTACATCACAGGTTAGTATAGATCTTATACACCCAGCACAGAGAAATGTAACTTCTACATCACAGGTTAGTATAGATCTTATACACCCAGCACAGAGAAATGTAACTTCTCCTACATCACAGGTTAGTATAGATCTTATACACCCAGCACAGAGAAGTGTAACTTCTCCTACATCACAGGTTAGTATAGATCTTATACACCCAGCACAGAGAAGTGTAACTTCTCCTACATCACAGGTTAGTATAGATCTTATACACCCAGCACAGAGAAGTGTAACTTCTCCTACATCACAGGTTAGTATAGATCTTATACACCCAGCACAGAGAAATGTAACTTCTACATCACAGGTTAGTATAGATCTTATACACCCAGCACAGAGAAATGTAACTTCTACATCACAGGTTAGTATAGATCTTATACACCCAGCACAGAGAAATGTAACTTCTACATCACAGGTTAGTATAGATCTTATACACCCAGCACAGAGAAGTGTAACTTCTCCTACATCACAGGTTAGTATAGATCTTATACACCCAGCACAGAGAAGTGTAACTTCTCCTACATCACAGGTTAGTATAGATCTTATACACCCAGCACAGAGAAGTGTAACTTCTCCTACATCACAGGTTAGTATAGATCTTATACACCCAGCACAGAGAAATGTAACTTCTCCTACATCACAGGTTAGTATAGATCTTATACACCCAGCACAGAGAAGTGTAACTTCTCCTACATCACAGGTTAGTATAGATCTTATACACCCAGCACAGAGAAGTGTAACTTCTCCTACATCACAGGTTAGAATAGATCTTATACACCCAGCACAGAGAAATGTACGGTAACTTCTCCTACATCACAGGTTAGTATAGATCTTATACACCCAGCACAGAGAAATGTAACTTCTCCTACATCACAGGTAGGTATAAACCTAATCTACACAGCACAAAGGTAAGGACATTGCACGAAGGGATGTCCCTTAAAGGTCAGCGGGAGATCTTTAGATTTTATACAGGTTTTGCAGGGTATTTGACACAGGAAACTTTAGGAATTCCTGCAAAAAAAAATGCCAAGTGGTAGAGACATAAAACTGAGACTCCTGGCTGTAGCAGAGAAATTCCTTGAGGGTTTCAGAAGGCCGAACTATGAGGTGTAAATTCAAATTGATAAGGGTGTGCGACCAGTACCAGTAGTCCAGAACTCAAGGAAAGTGCAAGTTGCTCTAAGCAGTCTATACAAAGAGGTTTTCCCCCTCACAGGCCATTCAGTCCTGCAGATTTTATTGTTCTGCAGGCCCGGATTGATTTTGGCAGGACCGAATACCTCAAGATTATCATTGCAAGGAAAAAAAACAAGAATTAACTCACTATCTTAATCATTAACTCTTAAAACCTTGACAAACGGTAATGCCTTTTATCTTAGGCTGTAAAAACCCTGATAACAGTGTAGAGGTACATAACATGTAACCATAGCGTTGGGTACCGTCTGACGTGGCGGGTGAGTCGAGTCGTCGGACGTTCCTCAGGTTCCGGATAGGTGGCAGCACCGATCCGGGTCTGTGGGGACATCTGACGACGAACACCTGGGTCCTTATATAAAGCCCAGGGCTCAGCCGCTACGTCAGAGGCCCTTCTGGCCTCCAAGCATATAGAACACCATTGATAATTATTAGCTGCCCTCTTCATACTACCGGGTAGCCGTGAGTGTGCATTCGTAATAAAATCTATCCGTTGGCATACACTTGAAACACCGTCTTACTCTTTCTTTCCGAATCGTAAGACCCGAACCCCCCAGGTCCGTAAGGCCACAACCCCTTGAATTACCGAAAAAAATGAAATGTAGTCCAAGATCCCAAGATCATAACCAAACATTCAGTCCACCAATTTCTGCTGGCCCGGCAGCAATTTTGCCAGGAAAACCGATGTCCGACGAGTTCTTACTGATTGTCTAAGACATGACATAGAATGTGAAGTTGGTGAAGTTAATTGATCATTACCAAGTAAAAGGTACTCAGTCTAGACTTTCTGGGTATCATCAATTGCGATTTTTCCCAAGAAAGCAGGGGACGTCTCTATTATGTGTGGATAATTTGTGGATAATAATGAGCCCGGAGAGATTATCAATTAGGTCTACCATTCAATATGTAAATCTTAGTAGGAGCTAGAAGAGTGAAAGAGTGACAGTAAGCACCTATTGAAACTATCTTAGGTTTTCACAGGGTTTCAATTCACTTTACCTATCTGATTCCAAACTGGATTTAGTAGAGGATAGGGGAAAAGTGGTCTGCCTTATATAAGAAAAATATGGATTTTATTGTAATAAATCTAATTTTTCCCCCAATCCATCCACTAAATTTGCTGCATTTCCCTGTTTAGAGCGAAGCCTGCTTGGCAAATTCATTTGACAGCAGACTGATCGATATGACCAGCCTACCTACTCTGTCCATTAGGGTACATTACCATTCCCCTGATTATTACACTGCTAGAAACCACTCTGTATATCAGGTCCTAATGTAGTTCCCATTGATGACTTTGGTACCAACCCTTGGACATTGTGCATAAAACATGAGCTGTATCACTATGGGCCGTATATGCACACATACTTCACCAAGTATTAAAGTCTCCTTGACAAGGGCTGTGTATACCTAACCTATTCACACAAGCTTAACTTTTGAATGCAGTCAGATTGGTGGTGTCTTTACAATTTACTGTGAACGTAGATATTTTCGCGTATATAAATTTTCGCGAGTTTGCTTAAAAACGTGTATTTAAATTCGCGAATTTCCGATTTTTCTGAACATAAGGAATTCATGATAGGTTGGTATTTGGTTCAGCAATCTAACATTGTTCTTGGAAGATTAAAATCAATGTCAAATTTACCATCAAATTACGTTTAATTGATGGTTAAATTGATGCTTTTTTGAGTCCACAATCTAATGTTGTCCCTTAACGTCTATTAAACCTATCATTAATGTTTAAAGAGCATTGAAACAACCTAGGGGGCTGTCAACTCCACCTCCCCCCACCTCACTCACTTTTCTCAACCATACCAACTACAATGGATGAATATTCACGATGTACTTGAATTCGCGAATTTTTAATTTCCGCGAAAATATGTACAGCGCGAAATAAACTACGATTAAAGTAGATAATGAACTAAGTTACTGATTAATTGACTGGTTCAACATCCCAGTGAACAAGCAGCTTATGGGACTATTGCTTGATGCTTGTTTCATAGACATCTTTCATTTCTCCTTCTGGACAAAGGTATTTAAACCTGCATCTTTATCTACATATATTATGTGAAAATTACATTCTTGTACAAATGAACATTTTTATTTTCTGCAAAATGTTTGATTGATTGATTTGTGTTTTACAGCACTTTAGCGGCACTAAGGGAGTGGTCATTATTTATCAACAGGGGGGGGGTGGTGGGTTTTCGCGCGGACGCGTGGAAATTTTTTACGCCCCCCCTCGACGGCAGTCAAAATTTTTTGCCCTCCCCCGCGCCGGAGGCGCGGAGAGTTTTCGCGCCCCTCTTTGATCTATAGTAGCACGTGGGCTTTTTTGCTAAAAAGAGGGTGAATTTTTTTAGCCCCCCCCCTCAAGAGGGGTCAAAATTTTTTTAGCCCCCCCTTGGGAGGGGTCTGAAAATTTTACGCCCCCCCCTCAAACCCACCCTCCCCCCCCCCCTGTTGATAAATAATGACCACTCCCTAAGTGGCTATCCCGTGCTTCACAGGTTGATAATTTAACAGAGGAATGTGTCAGTGCCTGCGCATATGTGCACCACACACATCCTGAGGGGATAGGAAAGAGGAGATATAGACCCTTTTAAGTGGGCTAGGGAAGCCCGCAAAATGTTTGATGAAAACATTTACTAAATTCACTGTTTTCATATTCAGGGTCCTATGCATGTTTGAAGGTGACAACATTCCTTGAGAGGCAATATGGCTACTACATGATCCAGACCTATGTTCCCAGTATGCTCATTGTGGCACTGTCCTGGGTATCATTCTGGATCAATGTGGATGCGGTACCAGCGCGCATCTCACTAGGGGTCCTCACAGTGCTCACACTGACCACTCAGAGTGTGGGTGTATGGATGTCACTACCAAGGGTCTCCTATATCAAGGTTTGTATATTATCCACACCTTCCAATTCAAAAATAATCTGATAACTCTTCTGTAGAAAAGCACCATCATAGCCATGGCAAGCCTGCTATCTCTTGTTTGATTTGTAACCTAGGCTAGCTTTATCAAACATAAAAGTAAAGCAGAGTGTTGATTTATGTATATTGATGTATTAACATGTGAAGTGTCCATAAAATAGAGAAAATCAAGGCAATTTGACTGAATCCATATCTGAATTATGAATATGTCCATCGACCAGAGATGCCACTCACTGGCCGACAAAAAACAGGAAAACTGGACTTTGGACACATTTTCCCAGGAATTTAGCATAATCTAATACGGAAATCTTGAAATCAAAACCAGGAAATTGGTAAACCAGGAAAAGTGGCACCTCTGATCGACACATGTTTATCAATCACAAAGGTCTCTGGTAACCACATAAGCCTTCAACGCAAATGACCTGCAATATAAGAGATTTCCCATCCCTATCATTTGATACAGGCAATAGACATATGGATGTCAATGTGTGTGGCATTAGTCTTTGGTGCAATGTTGGAGTTTGCTATTGTCAACACACTCGCTCGGAAGGAGATAAGAAATATGAGTCTCAAAGCGAGAAAGACAGCAGATGGACCTTTATCCACAGATGTTGTAAGTACAGTACCTATGACTGAAGGGTCACTACCATTTCAAGCATTTTGTAATGAAATAGAAAAAAAGAAATATCTAAAGGGTTAAAGGTGCAATTGATTGACCTGAATCGTTCAAAAATGACAAGCATTACACCAATAATTCATGTCAAAGACCATCATTATACCAATACCCATACTTGATCTAAGATATCATAACTTGTCTCATCACAATAACCCCAAACAGAAGGAATAGTGTTTAATAAATTCTACTGTACAATCTATGCTTTCCTCTGTGAATTATTAAAAGCCTCATGAACATAACATCTTTACATTTCAGGTGAAGAGAATGATGGAGGAATATCAATATGGCAGCCCTCTAATCTTTGATCCTGGGAGCAGATTACTAGCCCGACGACTCGACAAACTTGCTAGAAAATTCTTTCCAACTTTCTTCTTTGCCTTCAATGTTGTATATTGGTGTGTATTTCTAATAAAATAAGATAAATGTTACATTAGTTTTATTTATTATATTATCTTGACTGATATTCAGTAATAATTAAGCAACCACCCAACTTTGGCAGCTTCTTCTGTGCATGTGCAGCAGACATATGGGGGAGGGGGTGCATAAACGAGGAAAATGTCGGTTTGATGCAATATCAACATCTACGTTCAGATTCTGGAGAGATGGACTAGATTGGACATTCAGTCTCTATGCCTTCACATAATATAAACTGGAGTGAGTGAGTAATAGATGTTTAACGCCATTTCGACAGCTGAGGTCATATTCATGGCAAGAACTACATTACACAATTTCACAGAGGAATGTGTCAGTGCCAGCGCATATGTGCACCATATGATATACCATTTTATTATTCCATAAATCGTAACATATTTTGTATTAATCAAAGGATATCTATGAAATTAATACATAGGTTGGTTCTAAGAGCTATAAGAGCGCTCAAACTTTACATAAGAGCGTTCATGCCCCACTGCACACCAGCCAGGTCAGTTACAAACACTCTCTCTGACATCAAAGGCTCCGACCTAATGGTTCACTGCACAATATAATAAAAATGAGGGTCTCAGTGTGCGACCTCATGGTTCAATGCACAAATTAATAACTTGTAAGTGAATGCAACCGGCCGTCACGGGTGCCTGAGCACCGCTGACGCCGTCATGAGTGTCTGAGCACTCTAATGACTGAACAATGGGTTACATAAGCACGATGCCATAACCTTCCGGTCGCTCTAGCGTTGCTCCTGAGCAAGCTAGGTCAAATATCAAAGCATTTATGGAAAGCCCATAATTAGACGGTCAAAATGAGCCCAAGATCAAGGCGGAACTCCCATTATTAAGGAAGTTATGCCATGGAGACTGAAAGGAGCTCCGAGTTCCCTACAGACAAACTGGCGGAAGTTACGCGCCTATCCAACGGGCATTATAAACTTGACATATTCAACTCCGCGCATGCGCGAAATGGCGGTTATAAACGCATAAACGATCGAGATATGAGGGTCTGAAGTTGCAGAACCGACCAAGACAATGGGGGACACAGCGGCGCCCATGGGGGTCCTTTGTCCCCCTGTGACACATGAAAGACTCCCCTCAAACAATTGTAGAGTTAGGCAGATGCTGCTGGCTCCAGTCAGTCTGGAGGTGCTTTTCCAAGATTTGCTACAAATAGCCTGTCTGCACCTCCAGGAGGACAGATCACCAAGAAC
The DNA here is from genome assembly GCA_949317995.1 of Acholoe squamosa. Classification (NCBI taxonomy): domain Eukaryota; kingdom Metazoa; phylum Annelida; class Polychaeta; order Phyllodocida; family Polynoidae; genus Acholoe; species Acholoe squamosa. The sequence goes on from OX439042.1 coordinate 17,873,879, forward strand.
CGCTCTAGAGGTAACATCTCCAGTCATCTCCTGCTACCTGCTATACCACTGCACTATGGTGAAACTATGCTAGACAGGCATTGGTTTCTATCATTAGTGGCCAGGGGCTATCTCCTTCAAGACTTCCACCAGAGGGTAAAGTTATTCATTATTACATTATTCCTCTAAGCAGCAGGTCAGGAGCTAGGTGTGGGAACCCACCTAGAACTATGCTGGACATTGTATTATTATTACCTCACAGGTGGAGTGGAACCGAACATTGTACTTTATAAATTACTGTATGTTTACTGTATGTACAAATTACCTACATACTAACTACTGTATGATTGATATTTCTTACATGTTGCCTAAAGCTGAATAAACCAGTGACAACTGGAAATAACACTATTTATTATGAGCCTGATGTATTTACTCCATACACCACTAGTCATATGATATTTCTCATATGACAACTTGATCATGCCAATTACTAGTATGACAACCACACACATCCCGAGGGATAGGAAAGAGGAGATATAGACCCTTTTAAGTGGGCTAGGGAAGCCCGAATATAAACTGGACAGGTAAAATGACATCAAGACCATTTTCAGATGGGCTATGGAAGCCCACCTTGTCTTGTGAACACTTTGTTGACAGGAAATGGGAAAAGTCCATGGAGAGGAGAAGAAAAGATTTATACTGATTCCTTGAAAATATGCAATATCATGCTGCAAAACAACCAACTTTGGCTGAAGAGTCTTGGCAGAAAGAGTAAGAAATATAATGCAAAATGTGATACAACTCAGGTAATCCCATTACATAAAGAATAGAAACAATGGGTGATAATTCACAAGTGACACTAAAGAAGACAACACTTAAGTTTACCACATTCGACGGTAATTCCCACACTGTGTAAAATTTATTCAAAAAGATTTGTCCTGTAAGTTATGCAGAAAAGAGTTTTAGAAAGAATTTGGAAGAGATGAAAAATTGTGGGTATTATGGGAGCTGCCAGTGGAGTATCACAAAAAGAAATCTACAACAGAATTGACTTTGAAATGGCAGATCAAACAGGTCACAGCCTAGGGGTTCATACACCACTGGTGAGTGAGTGAGTAATAGATGTTTAACGCAATTTCGACAGCTAAGGTCATATTCATGGCGAGAACTACATTACACAATTTCACAGGGGAATGTGTCAGTGCCCACGCATATGTGCACTACACACATCCCGAGGGGATAGGAAAGAGGAGAAATAGACCCTTTTAAGTAGTTGATTGATTGATTGATTTGTGTTTTACAGCACTTTAGCGGCACTAAGTGGCTATCCCGTGCTTCACAGGTTGATAATTTAACAGAGGAATGTGTCAGTGCCCGCGCATATGTGCACCACACACATCCTGAGGGGATAGGAAAGAGGAGATATAGACCCTTTTAAGTGGGCTAGAGAAGCCCGCCTTTTAAGTAGGTTAGGGAAGCCCTACACCATTGGTAGGTGCCACAAACATTCCAGAACACCTCTTCTGTAATGTTCCTACACCACCCATGTTCAATAGATCTGCCTATTAAGCAGAGGCCCCCATTGAGAATAAAAGGTACTGTTTAGATTAGACATGGGTAAAGAGGTGATTACAATGCCCAAAGATTTGTATGACCATGATTTGCGAAAACCAATTATCTGAGACCTCAAATCAAAGTTAGTTGGCTATTTTGGAACTAAGTCAGACCGCATGGGACAGTAATTCTTGAAATTCCCCAGAAGGGTTTTTTTTATGCTGTAGAATTCCTGGTTGTTTACGGGGGAACTCCAGTCCTTGGGCTAGCAACATGTGCTAAAATGGGTTTGATTAAGGGAGTAATGAAATGGAAGAGCTAACCAGTCCCAAATGCCAAGTTCCAAGGACATGCAAAGACAACAGTATCATATATTGGAGACTTCATCTGCAGTGTTCAACAATGGGTTTGATCAACTAGGGATGAAATAAGTTAAATGTGTAGAGAAGCTATAAGGTGTTACAAATGGTGAAGAAGTAGAAGTCAGTGAACTGAAATAATACTGTAGAAATACAAAGACGGTCTTGATGTTGACATATTGCAGCAGCAACTACTTTAGCACAGTCGTCAGGTTTGCTGTGGTGGAGATTCATTACAATGAGTCTTTGGCTATCATTTCTACAAGATAGTTATGCGTATTGCTGCTGATGGTCTCTAGGAAAACCCTCAGATAAACTGGCGAATAAGGCAGCACCCACTCTCCTCATAAAAAAGACATTTGACATCCTTGTCTGCGCTTATTACACATTTTGACCGTGGCTATGAGGCAGGCCAAGAAAATGCATTGCTTGTTATACAATCCACTATACTGTGGCAGGATAAAGTCCACCCTGGTGATGCAACAAACTTATGTATTTGTATGATTTTTCTAATTTTATTGCCATGAAATCAGCAGAACATCAGATGGTGACTATGGACAAATTCAATGATATCTGGACTACACAATGCAGCCATTTTCTCCAGGTAAAAACTCAGAGATACTGGCGAATAAGGCAGCACCACCCCACTCCTCATGGAAAACGTTGACATCCTTGTCGACGCTCTTTATACACTCATGTGTCACAAAAAAATAGGTATTTGTATACTGTATGTAACAGTTAAAGAAAATAGACAGTTGCACACTGTTTTGGATTGGTTTGGTTGATTTTACCATCACTAATACTACTTAAAGGGTCTAGCCTGCCTTGCCACCACACACACTGGCTGGGCAGCCTGTAGGTATTGAGCAGAGTATTGTACTGGACACCTGTGCATACCACAGGCAGCCCCCAGCAGGCTTGCAGTGGGAGAGCCCAAAAAAGGTAATATGTTAGAGTGATGTGGAGTGTATACTAATCACATTATATTACTTTTGAACTCATCAATCACATTCTACATGTCTAGGCATGAAACAAAACCAGATTTTACTTTTGCAAGATGAATTGCTATAGTTGAAATCACTCACAAATGAAAGGCATCATCTGAATAAATCACATTCTAGACAATTGATCATTGTGGAAAACTGGGACTGCAATGGATATATTTTCTTCTTTTATACTATAAAGAAGTGTAAAGGCTTCATGTTGGTGAAATATAATCAAAATCTGGATGTGAGATCTTGGTTTATTTTGTCTCACATTATGTAAATGTAACTAGAGCATGTGGTTTTAATAAATTCAAAGCATGATTAAAACTGCTATACTAACAACTAATTAACACACCAATTTAACTTTCTAAGTGTGTATCCTTTCATAATCAAACTAGTATATCAGTAAAAGTAGATTTTGAAATCATGGAAAAGGGGGCTTTACTTAATATGGAGTAGACTCAATGATTTGTTCCAAATGCCCCCATAATCAGAGTTCTGGTATGAACAAACTAAACTGTAAACTTTGAATTTTATTTCACTTTAGAAATGCGTATGACTTGTATAGACAATTTTATATAAAAAAAATAATGAAATTCTGGATGTAGGAACTAAAGATGATCGTGACCCTTTAAAAGAAGATTTTCTGTGGTTCACGGACATTAAGTCCTTTCTTTTCTGTTTAGACAGGTATTTCAAAGCTGCTTGATCAGACAGCTAGACAGGTATTTATATGCTGCTTGCCCGACACAGCAGTGACTGCATCTATGGATGACCGAATCTATGAGATGAATGACCGCACCTATGAGGAGGGTTGAGGGGGAAAACCGCTACCGGGCTTCGTTCCCCTACTCTTTTTGAAGGATAAGGATTCCCAATGAAGTTATTCTGCTGCTCCATGCCCTAACATGAAGGTCCCCACTCCACAGGGGGAAGTTGCACACTGTTAAAGTGAAACTAGTTTGTTTGTTAAGTTTTACGTCTGGGGCCATCGAGGAACTCAGACATTCAAGGGTTCTCGGACATTAAGTCCTTTCTTTTCTTTTTGGACAGGTATTTATATGCTGCTTGCCCAACACAGCAGTGACCAAATCTATGAATGACCGAATCTATGAGATGAATGACCGAATCTATGAGGAGGGTTGAGAGGGAAAACCGCTACCAGGGCTTCATTCCCCTACTCTTTTTGAAGGATAGCAAGTGTTCTTTTATTTGCCTGGTCCCATAGGCAGGGCCAGACAAACCATGGCCTTTGATCACTCTGAGGGGGAATCCCAAAAGACAAGCATGTAGGCCCAGGACTGCGTCAATAGACACCAGCTGCCCACATGCTCAGCTTGTGTCACAAAGAACCCCGATTTTGTCGTCTTTTACGAATCTGGTATGCCCACTGTTAGTATGAAAGGGGAATACTTCTCCATGGACTCCAGATGAAGTTATTCTGCTCCTTCATGCCTCACACTACATGGGGAATCTATTTGAAGCTCAAGAATGAGCACCAGAAATAGATATTCGCCAGTCAACCTTTACTGCGTTACGCCCCCTCCAATGTGCGATTGATGAAGTTCCTGTGTCTGCAGTCATGCTTGTGTCAACAGCATCAGTTCATCTCCCTGCTTCTAAAAGCATGCCAGATCCATGGTTCGCCAGATTACCTAACCAGAGAATTCTCTGATTATGAAATTCTTCAAAATGCAAAGTTTCCACATGAGCTCATCTTGTAAAACCAATGGCAACAGGTGTCAGAGGATGTTGAAACAAAGGATGGGAGATTCAAATGTCATAGAACTATCCTCAAGCAGCATGAAGTATCTGTGTTTATTTTGTTTGTTTGTTTAGTTTTACGTCCGTGGGCCATCAAGGAACTCAGACATTCAAATCTGTGTTTAAGCACACACTGAAGGACGAATTACTGTACTCTGAATTTCTGGTATATAGAATGTTTTCAACTCACAGGATTGCAGATGTTGTCACCCATACTGCTCATGTACACTGGTGGGGGACCAGACCACCGCTGAACCTTCATGTCAGTTACGGTGTCAATGATTGCATTATTCCTGTCACTCAAGCTCAATGTCTTGGTTGCCTTGCGCACAGCACCAAGCAACTCCTGGGCTAACCCAGTGGAGCGCATCATGAGTATCGTGAACATTGGTCTGCAGGGAGTAACAGTAGGTCTGATGAGGTAGAAGATGAGCGAAGACTTTGAAAAGGCTATTGGTGAGTTGGCTTGTTTGTTTGTTTGTTTGTTTGTTTAGTTTTACGTCCGGGGGCCATCGAGGAACTCAGACATTCAAGGTTTCTCGGACATTAAGTCCTTTCTTTTCTTTTGGACAGGTATTTATATGCTGCTTGCCCGACACAGCAGTGACCGAATCTATGAATGACCGAATCTATGAGATGAATGACCGAATCTATGAGGAGGGTCAAGGGGGAAAACCGCTACCGGGGCTTCATTCCCCTACTCTTTTCGAAGGATAGCAAGTGTTCTTTTATTTGCCTGGTCCCATAGGCAGGGCCAGACAAACCACGGCCTTTGATCACTCAGACGTGGTTCACTGAGGGGGAATCCCATTGCAAAAGACAAGCATGTAAGCCCAGGCCCGCGCATATGGACACCAGCTGCCCACATGCTCACCCCAAGACACAAGAAACCCCAAGTTTGTCGCCTTTTACGAATCTGGTATGCCCACTGTTAGTATGGAAGGAGATTTCTCCTTGTGGACTCCCAATGAAGTTATTCTGCTCCTTCATGCCCTCACATGAAGGTCCCCACTCCACAGGGGGAAATCTCAACATCATGTTATGAACTCATAGGTTATTATATGTTATAGTAGCCCGTAATGGTAAAAATTGAAATTATCATATAATCATTTGTTTTAGAGGTAGGGTCTAGATGAATAAGGGATGATCAATGTGCTCAATGAATTCTGTTTAAGGAATCTTTCTATTGTGTCTTGCTTGCAGAATGCTCGTCATCTAGATATGATCAAGGCCGGAGAAGTCCCCCGACCTCTGATGCCTGAGGAGATTGTGTGGTTGCAGTAAATTATTATAGTAAAGGAAACTCAATTAGTATTGGTTGAGACAATTTTATGGATAATGAAGAATTGACTAAATCTTTTGGTGACAGAAGAAGCTAGATATTTTAACTGTAGAGAGTGAGGGTCAATGTGTTTCATAAATCAATGATAGGGTTATCAGCCAGCAGTTAGGGTCCGGGGAAATGTGCTGATGTCTTATTTTCAGAGGTAAAGATGGTCAGACCAATTATAAAAATGTCCCAACATGCTGGCTACACTACCCTGATCTTCTCTGGTTTTGCCGTTAACAGGGACCGCTTCCAGGGAACTGCTGTGGCACTTCAGGAATTATTCGCCAGAGTTAAAAAATTCAGAGCGTCATCCTTCCTTTTTTCCCCCCAAGGCTAGAGCAACTGAAGTGAAGAATCGAGGCCAAATAGATTTCCTTTATCTATGAATTAGGAGTGAGTAATTTAATGTTTAATGCCATTTCGACAGTGAACGTCATATTCATGGCAATATCTACATTAGACAATTTCACAGACGAATGTATCAGTGCCCACACAAGTGTGCATCACACACATCCAACAGTATAGGAAAGAGGAGAAATAGACCTTTTACTGTTTAAGTGGGCTAGAGTATTAAATAATAATAATTATAGCTTGTAGGTTCGATTGATGTCTCCAAGTATTCGATCCTCAATGTGACAGTTAAATATTCATATTTTACCAGGGATATATCTAGTGAAATAAATACCAGACAAGTGATTTAAGGCCGCACCAAAAGATTAAGTTGGTCTACGGATATTGGTTTTGAAAAAATGGTGAGAGTGAGCGAAATTTTTTTTTTTTAAAAGAAATTTTTGGTATCCAATGAATTTCTTGCTGGAAAACTGAGGCGAGCGAAAAAAGAAATCTTTTAAATTTTTTTTTGCCAAACTATACAAAGAGAAAACTTGTAGAAAGTGAGTGAGTGAGTAATAGATGTTTAACGCCATTTCGACAGCTTAGGTCATATTCATGGCGAGAACTACATTACCATTTCACAGAGGAATGTGTCAGTGCTCACGCATATGTGCACCATACACATCCTGAGGGGATAGAAAAGAGGAGAAATAGACCCTTTTAAGTGGGCTAGGGAAGCCCGACTTGTAGAAAGTGAAGCAAGCGAAATCCGTAGACGAGATTTTTTTCAAAGAAAAAAACATTTGTATTTCCGAAAATATGTAGAGGGAAATCCGTAGACCAACTTATTTTTTTGGTGTGGCCTAAAGTTCAACAATGTCGGAGTGATTTATTCCCTACCTAAGGTCTAACAACAGTGGTCAGAATAAATAGATGAATATCATCAAGTAGTAATTCTGTACTGTGCAGGGTTATATCACACATCTGGCAACATCACCACGTCACATCGCAGCAGCAGGAACATCGGGATAGGCCTTCTGGACCAATTTCCAGATATCATCTTTGAGTTCAACTATGGCTTCATTGCTCTCATGTGTACGGTGCACCAACTTTCCCTTGAGATTTCTTGGAAATGTCTATTATACCGCCTCCTCATGGTCTGAATCAACCACAGAAAGTCATATCAGGCTGGTTCTGGAAGTCTAGAATAGAATTTCTGGACATCACCTTCTAAGGCACAGCTCATCATTTCTGCAAAGGTGCTTTCGTCCCACTGGCATTGCTTGGCAACATTTAGAAATGTGGCCTCAAAAGCCAAGTAATCACCCTTCCCAGAGAACTAGGGCATGCGTAGAGAAACACGACCTGCAGGTTTGTCAGACGCAGAACTAATAGCTTGGTGGAGAGGTTGGTTTGGTTGATTTTACCTCCACTAATAGTAATTAAAAGTTAGCAGAGAGACTATGTTTTGATTCTTTCCTATTTTCCCCTACTTATCATAGGGCAATGCCTAACTAACTAAGGCTTCTTTATATTTAATATTTTGCAAAAGAGCTTGGGTTCCCACAGGAAATCAAGAATCTCCTTGTTTCCAGTGCTGTGGAAAACACTGTTCATTGTCGTTGGATTTTTCAGGAATTTCTTCCTGCTTCTCTTGGTTGCCTGACAATGTAGCATGAGATGTTCCACACTCAGCTGAGTGTTGCATGCCTGACATACAGGTGCCACTTCACCTTTCAGAAGGTGACTGTGTGTCAGTTTGGTGTGACCAGTCCTTAGACGGGTCAGTTTCACCTGTTCCGATCTTGTCAGGTTTTCTTCTGTCAAACTTTTGCCAACTGTTGGTCGGATGGTTCGCAGCTTGCTGGCATTTGCAGCATTCCATCTGCACTGCCATTTTTCCTGAACATGGACTTTTGCCATGGGTAGGACATCTGTGTATGGCATTTGGTCGGCCCCTACAGGCCTCCTCAGAGCATTTTTTGCAGCAGTGTCTGCAGCCTCGATTCCTTCGATTCCTATGTGGCTTGGCACCCAACACATAACCACATCTCTACTTTTTGTCTTGTTTTCTGTGTACGCTTCCCGGATGGCTCGGATTACAGCATTTTTTGGATATAGGTCACATATGGCTTCTAGACATGGGTGGGAGTCTGAAAAGATGACAAGTTTCTTCATCATCGAGACCTTGATCCATTTCAATGCCTGTAATAAAGCGTTTCCTTCAGGTGTGTGGACAGTGAATCCAACACGGCTGCCATCTTTGGAACCATCAGTGAAAATGGCTTTGTGGTCATTGTACCTCCCCCTGAGTGCCCTGTCTCTTTCTCAAATACATGATCAGGGGTTTCGCTTTTCTTATTCTTGTCAAGGTCAAGGTTCACCTTTGGTGTCTCTTGCTCCCATGGAGGGGTCTTAGGGGGTTCGTCTGTCAGAATCCGTTTCATTGGAATCCTAGCCTCTTGGATCAGTGCTTTAGCTTGCACAGCTATCGGTTTGTTGGCATTTGGTTTTCCTTTGTAAACATTGTTTTTGTTGTTGAAAATCAACTTGTGAGCTGGATTTGATGGATCAGCCCGCACACGTATTGTATACTGTAGTCCAGACGTGACTGAATGTACATCTTGTACAGGGTCAGTAGTCTCTTTATCACATCCCCAATCTGGATGACTGAGGACCTTTAACAGGTTCATTGCTTTTTGGCATTTCCTTCTCAGGTATTCCACATGCGGCTTGAAGGACAGGATCCTGTCAAACACCAATCCAAGGAATTTTATTTCTTTCTCGACCGTGAGGCGTTGCTCATAAAGAGTCAGGTGTGGTTCTTCCTTACATCCCCGTCTCCGACAGAAATGTACTGCACAGGTCTTGTTCTCTGAGAACTTGAACCCGTTTGTGTAGCTCCATTCCTCCAGTCTAGTCAGTGTCTGCTGGAGGCGGCGTTCTATTGTGGGCATGTGCCTTCCTTTGAAGCAGATGACAAAATCATCTACGTAGAGGCAGCACTGTACATTGTCGTGTAGTTGTTTGGTGATACTGTTGATCTTAATGCAGAACAAGGTTACAGAAAGGATGCAGCCTTGGGGCACACCCATTTCCTGATCCACTTTCTCTGACAAAACCGATCCTAGGCGAACATTGAAGGTCCTGTCCGACAGGAAGTTCTGAATGAACCCTGTCAACCTGCCCTTTAGTCCCATGTCATGGATATCTTGCAATATTCCATGCCTCCATGTGGTATCGTAGGCTTTCTCAAGGTCAAAGAAGACCCCAATGACATGTTCGTTGTTTGCGAACCTGTCTCGGACCCAGCTCTCCAGGCTCACCAGGTGGTCTGTAGTGCTGCGTCCTCGGCGGAATCCTGATTGGTGAACTGTTAGCTTCCCCGTGGATTCAAGGAAGAAGACAAGCCTGTTATTCACCAACCTTTCCATGGTCTTTGCCAGACAACTAGTCATGGCTATAGGTCGATAGCTTGAGGCCAGAGTGGGGTTTTTCCCTGGTTTGGGAATTGCAACTACTATGGCCTCTGACCATGATGGTGGAAAGTTTTCTGTGACCTAGATGTCATTGTACACGTCTAGGAGAAACTCCATGGTTTCCTCAGGTAAATGTTTGAGCATCTGGTAGTGGATGTCGTCTGGTCCAGGACAAGAATCTTTAGCCTGGCCCAGAGCATATTTCAACTCCTCCATGGTGAAAGGCTTGTTGTAGCTTTCCTTATTGTTTGAGGTGAAGTTGAATTTCTTCCTCTCAGTTCTGGTTTTATGCTCAAGGAATTTCTCTGAGCAATTGTTGCTCGAAGACATCTGACTGAAATGTTCTGCCAGGGTGTCTGAGATCTCTTTGCTTGACTCAACTTTCTGTGCTCATTTTTGCAGATGGTGCACAGTTGGAGGAGGATTTCCATTGAGCTTCCTTACTTCTTGGAACACCTTACGCAGGGGAGTGGATTTTCTTAGCGAACCCACATACCTACGGAAGGATTCCCGTTTCTCTTTCTTGAATGTTTGTCTGGCGTTAGCCCTTGCATTCAAGTATTTATGCAAGTTTTCTGTTGTGATGGTATTGTTCAACTTGCGATATGACTTCCTTCGTTCTCTCCTTGCCTCATAGCATTGCTCATTGAACCAAGGGCATTTTTGTCTCTTTTTGGTGATGGAGGATTTACCAATGCACATGGCACTCACTTCCCTGAGGGTGTGTGCAAAGTACTCAGCAGGATGGTCCTCCTTTTCCTTGATGAGTGGCCATGATCGAAAAGATTGCCTGCAATTCTCTTGGTAGTCCTCCCAGTCTGCTTTCGAGATATTCCATCTAGGTGGAGGGACAGTGTCAGAGTTCTTCTTTTGAGTCTGAATGATGATGGGAAAGTGATCACTTCCACAGAGGTCATGATGCACCCTCCAGTCAAAATCAGCAAAGACAGAAGCGTCACTCATGGTCAAATCGATGGAGGAGAATGTACCTGATGCTGGATGATGGTATGTTGCTTCCTTCTTGTTGAAGAGGCACAGAGACTTCCGGTCAATGATTCTCTCCACCATTCTCCCCTTGCCGTCTGTTCTGCTGTCTCCCCAGACTGCACTGTGGGCATTAAAATCGCCCATCAGGATGAATGGGGGTGGCAACTGGTTGATTACTGCTGTCAAATCAGTTTGTGACACTCTCTCATCAGGTGGTAGATAGAGGGAGCAAAGTGTCACTGGTGTGTTGATTGTCACACGAGCTGCAACAGCTTGCAGGTTTGTAGCCAGTGGTATCTCTTCTTGTGGGTGTTCAGAGGCTAGAAAGAGTGCTACACCTCCCTTAGGGTTTTCACCCCCTGGGATGTTGATGTACCCTTTATAACCTTTTAGTGTGATTTTTTCCAGTTTCAATGATTTGATTTCTTGCAGGGCGAGTGCCATTGGGTTGAAGTCTTTGCATAACCATTGCAGGGACTCCAGACTGGCACTAAAGCCTCTGCAGTTCCAATGAATGATGTTATATTTAAGATCCATTTTCATCTAGAAGTTCATACCTGTTTGAGGTATGTACTGTCTTCTTCTTTGTTAATGTCACCATCTGACTTTTTCTTCTGTTACCCGACCTAGTGTGCAGAGGGCTAGGTTCCGGGCTTTTCCCATTCTTGTGGTTTCTTGTTTTGAAGTCCCTGTTTTTCTTTACAGCCTCCTTCCTCTCAGGGCTTGAGATGGCCTCTGCATAGGGGGAATTTGGTGAAGGTGACCTTGCAGAGGAGCTGAATTCGTTCTCTTTCACTGGTGTTGTTTTGGTTAGGATCTTTCCAGGTGAAGAAGAGATTTCATTTGAACCCATTACAGGGTAGTCTTCCTCCTCATTTACCTTTACTTTGTTCTTTCTTTCTTCCTCTTCCCTCTTTTGCTCCCTTCGATGATTGCTCTTGGCAGCTTCAATCGAGGATTTCCCCTTCGGAGCTCTTTTGCTTCCTTTCCCTTTCCTCTCTCTCCGAGATGGAACTGGGATACGGGAGGGGGAAGGATGCGATTTCTTATTACTGGTGGGACGGGGATAGAGGATTTTTCCCCCCTCATTTTCGTTGCCTGTTTGGCAGGCGACTGCTTTCGTCTCCTTTGATGCCACTACCTTAGCATAGGTCTTCTTACCTGATGCTGCTTTCATGATTTTCCGAGTTTCAGGAATAGGACCTTATACATAGCGCTATATCTTTGAATGTCTTGCTCTTCCTTATATTTTGGGCATTTGCGTGAGAAGGCTGGATGGTCACCTCCACAGTTCACACAAGATGCTTTCTCAGGACATCGATGGTTTTGACCTTTTTCTTTACTGCATTTGCCACAGATAGTCTTGCCTTTGCAAGACTTACCTGAATGACCATACCTGTGGCAGTTGTAACACCTAAGGAGGGATGGTATATAGGTGTCCACCTTGACTATATGATACGCACACCTCAGGGTTTTGGGTGGCGTAGGTCTGTCAAATGACAGAACATAGGTTGATGTTTCTACCAGGGTGCCATCATTCCTTTTGAACTTTATTTGGAAGACGTCTGTGACGCCTTCCTCCTTGAGCCCCTCTTTAATTTCTTCCACTGAAGTTCCCTTTAAGTCACTCCAGTGGATGACCCCCTTGGAATAATTGAGAGTCCTATGTGGAGAGACCCGAACCTCTGTGTTTACAAAGGTGGTCACTCTCAAAAGGCTTTCAGCCTGTCTTTGTGATTGAACCACTAATAAGAGTGTTCCATTTTTGTTTTTGTTCACTTTAACTTCTCCAACAGTGTTGGTCAATACTTTATGAATGGCAAAGGGAGACATCCTCGCCAATGATTCATCTTTGTTTTTGGCCTCGACCACAAGGAATCTTGGCCAGTTGTGCTCATTATAGCTCTTTTCTGTGGTTGTTCCAGTAGCTGACTTTTCGATTCCAGACTGGTTCCCTTCTGGAGATCGCGGTCCTTTTTCGGGGAGACGACCGATCCCAGATTCATTGTTGTTGACTGAACTTGCCATGACAATGTTTTAGGGCAGGATTTATGAACCTCCATGCCCCTTTGGAGGTTTGCCCTACTTCAGGTACTTATTGGACCAGGCCGTAAGGACATAGGCCAGGGCAGAATTTTTTGACCCTCCAAGCCCCATTTGGAGGTGATTTTGCCTGTTGACCGTTGGGGTGTCAATGAGTGACCTTCATCCGGCCTTGACCGTTGGGAATGGGGCATCAACCTTTATGGTGTGATGTGAAAGCATTCCTGTGAAGACCATGAATGAAAGCCTGATGTACTGGTGTTTGACGAAGGAGGGTGAAGTTCCATGGCAGTACGAGGTTGGTCTCAAGGCACTGTTCTACAACTAAATGGCCTCTACCCATGGACTAACCACCACCTGTTTTCTGGCCTGCTATTTTCAGTTTGCATGTCGTCGGAATAATTGGTTGATTTGTGTTTTACAGCACTTTAGCTGCACTAAGTGGCTATCCTGTGCTTCACAGGTTGATAGGCACTATCAGCGGAAATTGTGGTATGATTTGTCTATGTGGGGGAAGTAATCATCAGGTTTCAACTAGATGTTATTGTAGAGCCCAAGGGCTTTTATATATCCCAATATTTCTTCTGGTTTATGTTTCTTGAATAGTTCTTTCAAGCTTGTACAAGCGTGGTATTGTGCCCTGTAGGGACACTGTTGGCAATCGATGAGAATGTGCTCCACTGTCAGGGGGTTCTGACAGCGGGCACACTTGGGAGGGTTTTCTCTCCCTATTCTGTAACCATGGGTCAGTCTTGTGTGACCTATTCTGAGGCGGCTCATAGTTTTCTCTTCATTTCTAGACTTGCACTTGTAGGGTTTGGTCATGTTGACCTTTGTTTGGATCTTTTGGAGTTGGTTTCCCACCTCTGCGTCCCATGATGTTTGCCATTTGTTATATATGTACTTGTTGATCTTGCGCTTTAGGTCGCTTGATGGAAGTGGCATTTGTACTACTGCCTGGCCCAGGGCATCCTTGGCAGCTGAGTCTGCTTCTTCATTTCCTTGAATCCCTACATGGCCAGGGACCCAACCATATTTGATGTTCTTTCCCTCCTCTGTTAACTGGTGGTGTCTTTCCAGCACTTTGTTTACTAGAGGGTGGTTCCATGCGCCTGTTTGCATGGCTTTAAGTGATGACTGGGAGTCTGAGAGGATCAGATGGTCTTTTGCCTCAGAGGTTTCTACATGGTCTTGTGCAAGGTAGAGGGCATGCAACTCTGCCGAGTAGATAGATGCTTCATCTGGAAGGCGTTCTTTGTAAGAGTCTAGGCCTTTTACAGCTGCTGAGGCTGTCCTGTTTGCCATATGAGATCCATCAGTGATTTGGTTTGGTTTGGTTTGGTTGATTTTACGTCCACTAATAGTACTTAAAGGTTAGCAGACATTTCTGTGGTTCGCAGACAACAAGTCCTTTCTTTTCTTTTTGGGCAGGTTTTTAAAAGCTGCTTGTCCAAACAGCTAGACAGGTATTTATATGCTGCTTGCCCGACACAGCAGTGACCGAATATATGAATGATTGAATCTATGAGATGAATGACCGCATCTATGAGGAGGGGTGAGGGGGAAAACCGCTACCGGGGCTTCATTCCCCTACTCTTTTCGAAGGATAGCAAGTGTTCTTTTATTTGCCTGGTCCCATAGACAGGGCCAGACAAACCACGGCCTTTGGTCACTCAGATGTGGTTCACTGAGGGGGAATCCCATGGCAAAAGGCAAGCATGTACGCCCGGGCCAGCGCATATGGACACCAGCTGCCCACATGCTCACCCCAAGACACAAGAAACCCCAAGTTTGTCGCCTTTTACGAATCTGGTATGCCCACTGGTAGAATGGAAGGAGGAAAATTCCTCCTTCGTGGACTCCCAATGAAGTCATTCTGCTCCTCCATGCCCTCACATGAAGGTCCCCACTCCACAGGGGGTCCTTATACTCGTCGTGCAGTTCGTTGAAAGCTGCCTGGTAAGCAGTGCTTGATGTGTTTCCTTTTCTGTGTGGGACTAAGCTGAGGATGATTTCTGGTTGGTACAGTGTCCATGGTGGTCTCTCTGCGATGGTCAGCTCCATGACTTCGTTCAGATCAATGCCTGCTTCTTCCAGTGATTTTGTAACTCTCAATGGAGCAAGGAACCACTTTCTCTTGCGGTCATATTCCTCCTGATACGCGGGTGTTTTGAGGAGTGCTGTTGCAGGATTGTTAGAGTTTGCTGCAATTCAAATTGCATATTGGAGAGATAGTTTTTCTTGCCTCAAGAAGAGTGGCAGTTTGTTGGCCTCAACTTCAAGGCTTTTGATGCGAGATGTCCTGAAAGCTCCCAGGCAGATTCGTAAACCTTGGTTTTGAATAGACTCAGCCATTTTAAAGTATGAGGGACTGGCTGCTCCGTAGATGGATAGGCCATAGTCTATCTGTGAGCGAACTAGGGCCCTGTAGAGCTTTAGCAGTGTGGCTTGTTCTCCTCCCCAGGATGGGTGTGCCACTACTCTTAGCAGGTTGAGGGCTTTCTTGCATTTCTTGCGCAGGTATTCTATATGCTCATTGAAGCACAACTTCCAGTCTAGGACCAAACCAAGAAACTTGGTTCTTTGAACGACTGGAATGCACTGAGAATTCTCTTTGTCCATGTATATGTCTGGTTCTCGTTCTGGGGTGAAATGGTAATGGAAGTGCATGATGGAGGTTTTGTTCTTGGAGAACTTGAAGCCATTCTTGTCAGCCCACTCCATCAGTTTCGTTACACATAGTTGTAGCTTCCTCTCGATGGTCTGGATGTTTCTACCACGGAAGGTGATGAGGAAGTCATCCACGTATAGTGTCCGACAAACATCTGATGGCAGAGCTTTGATGATTTCATTTATTTTGAGGAGGAATAGGGTCACTGACAGGATGCCTCCTTGTGGGACTCCTGACTCTTGGTTGAAGAAGTCGGAAAAGGTGTTATTGACCCTCACTTGGAATCGCCTATTGGACAGGTATTTCTGAATGAATCGTGGGAGTTGGCCTCTCAGGCCATTCTTCTTTAGGTCTTTCAATATCCCATACTGCCATGTAGTGTCATAGGCCTTTTCAAGATCAAAGAAGATGGCGACCACTTGTTGGTTCTTTATGAAAGCATCTCTTATATATGTTTCAAGGCTGGCTAATGCATCCAGTGTCGATCTTCCCTTACGAAACCCACACTGGTAAGGATTGAGGATGTTCTCGCTTTCAAGATACCAGACTAGTCGAGCATTGACCATTCTCTCCATGGTCTTGCAGATACAGCTTGTAAGAGCTATAGGACGATAGTTCCTGGGATTTGATAGATCTTTTTCGGGTTTGGGAAATGGGAGAACTGTTGCCTCTCGCCAATGTTCTGGGAAGTTGCCTGTCTCCCATATGTGGTTCATGATGCCTAAGAGGCAGTCCCGGGAGGCCTCTGGTAGTTTTGTCAGAAATTCATGGGGAACGTCATCAGGTCCTGCTGCAGAGCTATTTTTGGTATTGCTTAGCGCAGACTTTAGTTCATTGATTGAGAAGGGTACATTGTAGGGATGGTTATTATTATCACCGAATATAATGGGGACTCTTTCCTCAACCTCTCTGACGTGATTGAAGTGAGGAGTTCCTCCATTGTGGGATGATATTTCTTCAATGGTGAGTCCAATGAGGTCTGCTACTGCTTTGGTGTCTGTAATGTCTCGGCCATTGGATTTAAGATGCTGAATTTGGGGACTGTCATTTTTTCCCTTCATTCTTCTGATCATATTCCAGATCTTGGTGATTGGAGTGTTGTTGTTAATTTTTGAGACAAAGTCTCTCCAGGAGTCTTTCTTTCCTTTCGGGCTTCCCTAGCCCACTTAAAAGGGTCTATATCTCCTCTTTCCTATCCCCTCAGGATGTGTGTGCTGCACATATGTGCGGGCACTGACACATTCCTCTGTTAAATTATCAACCTGTGAAGCACGGGATAGCCACTTAGTGCCGCTAAAGTGCTGTAAAACACAAATCAATCAATCAATCAATCCAGGAGTCTTTCATAGCTTGGCGGAAAGTTCTTCGGGCATGTGCCTTAGATTCTTCCAAGCAACGAGGTTGGGGAGAATCATGTTGTTCTGGAATACTCTTTGTGCATCACGCCGCTTCTTGGCTTCCCTGCAAACTTCATTGAACCAGGGCTTATCTTGTTTCTTTTCTTTCCCGGATGTTTTGGGAATGCTCCTGGTTGCTATGGTTTGGAGGCGGGTGGTAAAGCTCTCCATTGGGTCTTGTTCCCGCAGGAAGCGGTCTAGATTAAGCTCTTCACTGCAGAGGTTCAGGAATGTCTCCCAATCTGCTTTGTATAGTTTCCACCTCGGGATCTTGCTTAGGAGGCCTTGGTGGTCGTCATTTATAAGGATTGGGCAGTGGTCACTATCGTGAAAGTCATCTGCTGTATCCCAGGAAAAGTCTGTGAATAAGGAGGGTGAACATAGGGTGATATCTATGTGCGTCCAGGTCTTGGAAGAGGCACTATAATAGGTCGGTTGATTGATTTGTGTTTTACAGCACTTTAGCGGGACTAAGTGGCTATCCCGTGCTTCACAGGTTGATAATTTAACAGAGGAATGTGTCAGTGCCCGCGCATATGTGCACCACACACATCCTGAGGGGATAGGAAAGAGGAGATATAGACCCTTTTAAGTGGGCTAGGGAAGCCTGACATCCTGAGGGGATAGGAAAGAGGAGATATAGACCCTTTTAAGTGGGCTAGGGAAGCCCGATATAATAGGTCGGGCGGCCATCATTCAGTAGACAAAGGTCTTGCCTATCCATGAGACTTTTGATTATTTTGCCCTTACGATCCATTTGGGGGCTGCCCCAGATGGTGTTGTGAGCGTTAAGATCCCCCAAAAGGAAGAAAGGCTTTGGGAGTTGTTGGATGAGATTTTCTAGATCTTCTATTGATGGGTAGTTCTGTTCCTGTGAGGGAGGGGTGTAGATGATACATAATGTTATGGGTTTATTGAGGGTTAACTGTGTAGCAACAGCTTGGAGCCGGGTGTTGAGAGGGATTGGGGACTGGAGGCATTGGCTTCTCACAAGGATGGCTACACCTTCTTGGCGTCGGCCTGGAAGGGGACTACTCTTTCGGAGACTCCCGTTGAAGCCCAGCAACCACCTAAGAAGACCAGAATTCCGAACACATTTCATCTGTTGAGAAACACCTGACTCAAAATTGTCACCTGTCAAGCTATGATATAGATGACTGGCAAAGAGCCTTAGGACACAGGCTAAGGTGGACCTCCATGATCTCAGCTTTCTTATAGCGAGAGAATTTTCAAATTGGTCAATTGGAAGCGAAGATCTGTATGAGGGGAAAATATAGCCAGTGTAATGTGCAAGGATGCAGGTCTTTGGCCTATGTTGAGAAAAAGTTTTCGGTAACACTGTAAGGTTTTATTCTATGACTAAGCAGGCCATTTCCACAAAGCTCTCATTATAGCAAATATTCTGAAAGCCCTTGATGATCGTTAGGAAATGTTCTTTAGATGATGAGTGACTCCCCACAAGTCATAAGAGGAGAGAATATGGGATTATTGACACAGAAGTCAGAGAGCAGCTGGGACCAAACATCATAGACCTTGGTTGCACATTCATAAAGCAGTATGCTATGAAACCTTTGAACTCAGCCCAGAAGTAGGAGCATTTGCCGTTGATTCTTTGCATTCTTAAATTTTGAACTGGCCTGTGGGAAGAGAGAGTCAGTAAGTAATATATCGTTGATGCCATTTCAACAGCTAAGGTCGTATTCATGGCGAGAACTACATCACAATTTCACACAGGAATATGTTGGTGCCTGCGCATCTGTGAACCACACACATCTGAGGGGATAGGAAAGAGGAGATATAGACCCTTTTAAGTGGGCTAGGGAAGCCCGTGTGGGTGAGGGTACTCAACCCCGGGCCCAAGCCACTTATAGTCTACCAGGACATGACATTGGGTGCTATCCAGAAGGTGGAGCCCCCACCGAGAACGGCAACCCGGAGGGGGAGGAGGGAAGTTGGTGTAGGAGGGTAGGAACAACCTCTAGAGAGCAAAGGAGGAATCTGATTACGGAGCTGGTGGCTGGCACAGAAGCTCATAGCAGAAGGGAGCTGGTTGGCCTATCGGAGAGGCATATGCAAGCCTTTCAGTGGCATAAGGATGATAAGGGTCATACCACCCTGGCCCAACACCGGATTGATACGGGAGGCCACCCGCTGATAAAGACCTGGTTTCGCGAATATGATGCATTTGAGGGGCAGGGTGGTCTCCGAGAAATTTTGGAGTAAGGTGATTTCTCTTTTCATGGGTATACTATGGGTGTGGGTGGTTACTATTGCAGAGGTATTTTTTCTTAAATATGTAAACTGTTGCCATGGTTACCAATGCAATTTGGTACAATGTCAACAATTGCTCAGTTGTTGTACCTACTTGCAGCACAGGTACAATTCTGTTATCTAACTATCTATTGTCCATTTTGTGCACCCACATACCCCCTATGTACACCCCTAATTTCACAGTTGTGCCTGGGCTTCCCTAGCCCACTTAAAAGGGTCTATATCTCCTCTTTCCTATCCCCGCGGGATGTGTGTGGTGCACATATGCGCGGGCACTGACACATTCCTCTGAGAAATTGTGTAATATCGTTCTCGCCATGAATATGACCTTAGCTGTCGAAATGGCGTTAAACATCTATTACTCACTCACTTCACAGTTGTGCCATGTATAGGTACAGAGCTACAAGGGGAAACACCATGTCAACAATTGCTCGGGCAAAAATTGACATGCTCCTCTGTAGCTCTGTCACTATATATGGGACTATGACTATGAAATTAGGGATGTAAATGGGGGATATATAGGTGCATACAATGCACATACAGTAGATAGTTAAATACCAGAATTGCACCTGTGCTACAAAAATAATCATGTCAACAATTGCCTGGGCTGGGCAATTGTTGACATGATGTTTCCCTTGTAGCTCTGTACCTATACATGGCACAACTATGAAATTAGGGGCGTACATAGGAGGAAGGCGGGTGCACGAAACGGACATACAGTAGATAGTTAGATAACAGAATTGTACCTGTGCTGCAAGTAGGTACGACAACCGAGCAATTGTTGACATGGTACCAATTTGCATTGGTAAGATGGCGGAGGGTAGGGACGATTGGATCCAGTGGTGGTGTGTAGGAGAGAGGAATACCTGTCTCCTATAGACGAAGGAACGGAGGAGAATCAACAGAGGAGCGAGTACAAGTGGGCAGAATGGGCCAGGCGTAGGCGGGAGAGAGACGCCAGATACTATCAATCAAATCATGCAGAGCACTGGCGAGTGCATGAGATGTTGGAGACGGCTAATATGAAAATCAGAAGAATGAGGAAAGGGAAAGCTGGCTACAGGCCGAGGGACGACGTCACCAAAGCGATAAGGGGGAGCTTTTTCGAGATAACGATCACAATCCCGCAAGACATAGTAGAGGACAGGCGTGTGGTGGAAAGGAGGGAGGAGGAAGGCTGAGGGTAAGCCGTATACCTCCGGCCGGAGTGAAGCCCTGAAACGACACCAGAGACAGCATGCGTCTGTCCAGGAGGGGTATGAGTGTCCGGCTCCTGGTTGTGGCTACCAAGTAGCTAAGGACTATAAAAACGACTTGGTGAGACATGTGGATAGGCAGCACGAGGAGTTCGCTAGTTGGGTTCCCCCCAAAACGACTAAACAGATACGGCTCGGGGGGGGAGACAGTGACACCGCTGTGGAGCCAGCACCCACCGCCACCATAAGAAGGGTAGGAAACAGAAAACCAAAACCCTCGCGGAGTCAAGCACTTCGAGGGAGGAGCCGGTACCCACCGCCACCACCACCAAGACGCCAGGACCCTCGAAAGACACCCCGGGTGCCGCCTCCACCGTCTCCTCGCTGGTATCCACCGGGATTAGTATTGGTGAGGAGGAGATGGAGGTGGTGGCTGCAGCAGCTAAGTATCTGGAGGAGTTGGTGGGGTTGGCCACCCCCCCGAGTCGGGAGACGGAAAAGGGGGTCACAACTCGTAGCAGTGCGGGGAAGGGCCGGAAACGGGGCTGCGAGGGGCTGGAGGAGGACCCCCCTGAGAGTGAGTGAGTGAGTAATAGATTTTTAACGCCATTTCGACATCTAAGGTCATATTCATGGCGAGAACGACATTACACAATTTCACAGAGGAATGTGTCGGTGCCCGCGCATATGTGCACCACACACATCCTGAGGGGATAGGATAGAGGAAATATAGACCCTTTTAAGTGGGCTAGGGAGGCCCGGACCCCCTGATTGATTGATTTGTGTTTTACAGCACTTTAGCGGCACTAAGTGGCTATCCCGTGCTTCACAGGTTGATATGATTGATTGATTGATTTGTGTTTTACAGCACTTTAGCGGCACTAAGTGTCTATCCCGTGCTTCACAGGTTGATAATTTAACAGAGGAATGTGTCAGTGCCCGCGCATATGTGCACCACACACATCCTGAGGGGATAGGAAAGAGGAGATATAGACCCTTTTAAGTGAGCTAGGGAAGCCCGCGGACCCCCCTGAGAAGAAATCTTGGAGATCCCCCAGGAAGTTGAAGGAAGAGAAGCAGGTGGTGGGAACCCGCCGGGTGACTGACCTCGTGAAGGACCCTCTCACTTGGAAATACCTGCTGGCCCCGGAGGAGGAAGACAACGTCCGTTTTGTAATAAAGCTGCTGGTGGACAGATATGGAAAGGAGGGTGAGACCCCTACAAAAACACTAATTAGACTTCAGGAAGAGTTACCGGTGGGCACTCTGGACATTGTGGCGCTTGAGAAGGAATATGATGCAGCAAAGGAGGGCAAACCTATCCCGAGAACCCCGTTGAAAGTAGATACTTACGATGACGTGACAGAGGCGGCCACGGATGGCACTCACTCTGGTTTAGAATCAAGTCCGGAAAAAGGGGGGGACCTTTAATATTACGGGAGGCTTAGACTCTAGCCCGGAGAAGGAACAGCCTTATTCATTAGCAGAGGACTGTCCCAAACCACAGTTAAAATGAAAGTCCACCACACCGACCAATAGGGTGACCATCTCCACCCCCAACTTCCCAGCCGAGGTTGAGGACCGCGGCCCCATCATACAGGACCCGGAGGAGGAGGAAGTATTGGTGTTCCCGGAAAGGGTGGCGGGGTATCCTGACCTGGAGCCGCAATACACAGAGATGATTAAGGCAGGGAGGGAGAGGGTGATACAGAAGGCACTAGTCAAGAAAGAGCTGGATTTGATTGATTGATTTGTGTTTTACAGCACTTTAGCGGCACTAAGTGGCTATCCCGTGCTTCACAGGTTGATAATTTAACAGAGGAATGTGTCAGTGCCCGCGCATATGTGCACCACACGCATCCTGAGGGGATAGGAAAGAGGAGATATAGACCCTTTTAAGTGGGCTAGGGAAGCCCAAGAAAGAGCTGGAGGAGAGAAAGGCCTTGGAGGAGGCAAAAGCGAATGAAGCAGGGGGAAAAAGGGCGCTGGCAGAGGAGGAAGCAAAGGAGGCAGAGAAAGCCAAGAAGGCAGGAAAAGGCAAAGGCCAGGGTAAAAGCAGCAAGGGAACAGGGCTAGAGAAACTGATGGAGCAAGTGAACTTAGACACGGGGTATACCCCGGGGAAAACCAGGCGCCTCCCTCCCCGAAGACCCCTACCTCTGGAGCTCGGAGGAGTCTGGAAGAACTGATACTACACCGGTAGACAAGCCCTCGGTGCAAGTGGGGCCGAGCATGAAAAAGGGGGAGGAAGGAGTTAGTAGGCTGAAGCCGGGGGGAACGGCAGGGGGAAAGTGATCCATGGAAAAAGGGGGCCAGTGGTCACCTGGTTTACAGACTGGTGCTACACCCTGGAGAATGGCAGTCATGGCAGGAGGGGCTATGGGGAGGCCACCGCTTCGGCAATGCCCTAGGATGGTGACAATCGGGCTGGAGGGTCTTGTGCAATCTCCGAAGGGGGATACCCTACTCCAGATTGAGGCAGGGGAGGAGTCGAGCCACATGGAAACGATGGTTCTAGTTCCGGAGGGGGTGGAGACACTACAAGGGAGCATTGACGATGAGGATAGGTTAGAGCCACCTACTTCAGAGCGGGTAATTATTGTGACAGACGCTAAAATAGTGCCCATTCCGGAGGGGGGAGTGGCACCTGTGCATGGGGTGGTAGCAGTAAGTCAGGTGACGGCCTCGAGCCCCCCCCCCCACCCAGTCACTGACTCCACCGGGAGGGCCCTCGTGAACTTAAGGAGTACGTTCAGCGCCTAAGGCAACCGGGGAATCTGGGCCCGGAGATGCGAGTGGTGCCCAGGGGTGTCTCTAGTTCAGCTGTACAAAGCCTGACCAAAGGGGATATAGAATTGGTCAAGGTCACCAGAACTCGGTATGGACAAGCCTCCCGTAAGGGAATGTGCTGCCGTTGTGGGCAGCCCTTGCCGCGGGTGCCACAGGACGCTGCTGACCAGGAAGGCGAGCCGGCAGAGGAGGACGCCTCGGAAAACTCCAATCAATAGGGTAAGTGTCTCTTCCGGTAGTCCTGAAGGAGGAGGAGACGGGGACTCCAGTACAGGAGGGCATCGGCGGAGGTCGGTGGGAAGGAAACGGAAGGTTGGTGGTGCTGCCAGGTCAGAGGATGTCTACGGGGGCCGAAAGGGTAGTGAGTGAGTAATAGATTTTTAACGGCATTTCGACATCTAAGGTCATATTCATGGCGAGAACAACATTACACAATTTCACAGAGGAATGTGTCGGTGCCCGCGCATATGTGCACCACACACATCCTGAGGGGATAGGAAAGAGAAGAAAGACCCTTTTAAGTGGGCTAGGGAAGCCGGTCGAAAGGGTAGTGGAGACAGCACTCGAGTAATTGACGGGTGTTCAGCCAGTACTGGCGGGGGAGAAGTAGTCCCTCGACAGAAGCATCAAAACCAGTGTGGGGGTAAGAAGTACAGAACGACTTACCTTGTGTTGCAGAGTTGGCGGGCCACAGGGTTGGTATCTGGAGGCGGTCGGAGGACTGGACAACAGGGCGACCACTGGAGGGCGAGAAAGGCCGGAGAAAGCTGGTCTCTGTGGATGGTCTGGTGGACGTTTCGATGGACGCTATGCGGGGGATATGTACTGCATAGGGGACAGCAGTTGTAGATAAGTTTTGGTACCACTTATAGAGGTGGGGTAATTAAGCTAGTGTGACGAGAATGCACGGCGTCGACCACTCCCATACCTTGCCGGGCTGCCCCAGCTCTCCCCCCGGGGATCTGCCACTCTTCACGGGAGCCCTGTCCGCAGTTACCCCTATTTTCGCCCATGCAGCGACCTTCTTTCCCACATTAATCTCACAAATCTACACTAAGACAATTTTTATGTCATAGTCAGGGAGGTGGACTGGAAGTTTAGGCACCCCTACCAACCTTTGTTTAGTCTGTATTCTTTAGTTTAGGGGTATAATTTGATGAAACAGTGACAGCACTCCAGCTTCCTTCTTCACCCTGTCACTTGTGGACAGGGACTGAAGTAACCGGTCCCGCACGCGGGGCCCTGTTTCTACCCAAGCTTTGTAAAATATGCCTTATCTGCACAAAGTCACACAATTTAAAGTAGCACTATGGTTAGATATGACTTTAATTAAAGTAGCCTCTTTAGTTTTATTGACAAAATATTAGTGCAAACCACTGTATTTTTAAGTCAACTGACAGCCTGATCTGGACTGGGAAAATAGAGGCAGTGGCCATTTTGGGCCTAAGCCAGTCCCCAAAATTGGCACCCCCAGTATGGCCAATTCTGGACATATTTACATAATTCAAGTAGTGACTCCCACTAACTTGGGGTCATAGACCATTATGGCATTGTCATAGTTTTTAAGAAATTGTCTCATTATTCCATAAATTCAGACTGAAATTCCAGCCAATCAGGGCAGCCCTGTCAGGGCCCTGTTGGGCCCTATGGGGTCCTGTTAGGCCCTCCCCCATTGGCTGGGGCTGGACAGGTGGTCAGGCCCAGCCAAGCTCTATATAAGCAGTCCAGCCTGCCCAGTCAGGCAGAACCAAACTGGCTCTCACCACACACACTGCCAACTAGGGGTGGTGCACATATGCGCGGGCACTGACACATTCCTCTGTTAAATTATCAACCTGTGAAGCACGGGATAGCCACTTAGTGCCGCTAAAGTGCTGTAAAACACAAATCAATCAATCAATGATGGTACTGTAAATATCTTGTGTTTAGAATAGTAAATGGTACAGGGTTATGGATTGATTGATTTGTTTTACAGCACTTTAGCGGCACTAAGTGGCTATCCCGTGCTTCACAAGTTGATAACCTAAAAGAGGAATGTGTCAGTGCCCGCGCATATGTGCACCACACACATCCTGAGGGGAGAGTGAGTAATAGTTGTTTAACGCCATTTCGACAGCTAAGGTCATATTCATGGCGAGAACTACGTTACACAATTTCACAGGGGAATGTGTCAGTGCCCGCGCATATGTGCACCACACACATCCCGAGGGGATAGGAAAGAGGAGAAATAGACCCTTTTAAGTGGGCTAGGGAAGCCCGCTGAGGGGAGAGGAAAGAGGAGATATAGACCCTTTTAAGTGGGCTAGGGAAGCCTGACAGGGTTATGGAGCTGCACAGGTACATTCTTGTGGGTTATTCATCAATATTCACTACACCATGGTGACAAATATTTCAAGATGCCAGAATATTTTTAAAGGCTATCAAAATATGTTATCTTGTAGTGTTTTTCTTTAAGAGAGGATATAATCTATAACTATAGATAGCATAAGTCTACAGTTGGACCCATAAGGGGACAGAAAATATTTCTGAATTGGCTGAGCCAAACTTTTTTAGGGTAGAAAACAGGACCCTGTTTCTAAGAATAAACCTTTTTTTCTGGGCAGAGAGAATGTTGTATGATGCTTAGTTTCTGTGTGGTACATGGTTTATCTTGAGAATATCCAACATTTTCATTAATTATGAATATCCAATTGTACTCTCCAATTGTTATCTTTGTTCTTTTGCATCACCTACAAAAAATGCAAAAAGCAGTATGGGTTCGGACAAAACAGACTATGATGAAAGGATTCCACCCCCACATAAATAACATATTAGATAGTGACATGGGCTTAAACCAAGGATGAAAGTCACAGAGCACGAAAATCCCTCAGGGATGTAAGTCAGTCATGGGCAAAAATCAGGAAGCCATACATTTACTTGATATAAAAGCCTTATGTTTTTTCCCTAACAGCCTTCCTTACCACTGGTATAGGGAAAATATGGCATTCAAAATTTTCAGAAATCAGGAAATCCTGATAAAACCTGAAGACTTACATCCCTGATCCCTGAAATGGTCCAATATTCGCCCCAAAAACCTGGGTTTCTATATGAATGGCCCTGGAACTTCAAAATCCCTGAAATCAGGGAATTCCCTGAAGACTTTCATCCCTGTTAAACACTGATGGTTGTAGTGGCCTGAAGCATAGGCCACATTGTGGAAATCATAGGTCTATAGTACATATACTTTTACAGGAGATGACCCATTTTCGTGACCTGACCTTTGACCTACTGACCAAATTTACCACAAAATATGATCCTCATGTTAAACACATATATCTACACTGGTTCAGTTAGGTATTACCATTATTCAATGAAAATTCCATTAATATTAGGATTTGATAAATTAGTTTTGATTATAAATAATCAAATTACTTTTTTTCTTCAAATTCATATTCTGCAAAAAACGTTTTTTTTTTTAATTTTATTACACCTGGCAGATCTGTAATCCTGGCATTCTAAGCTTTCATTTGGTATATAGCATGTTTTGTTTTTCTTTGATGATGGGTCCAACTTTAAAAACAGCTCGTAGCTCAGCCATGCTGCAGCAGTATGACGCCGGTCTTCCATCTGCATATTGAGTCTAGACAATGATTGATTATGGACAGTTTGTCTTAGTCAATATACAACACAAGGTGGCGTGACAGTCATTGCCTTGTTCACCTCTTGTCTCACGCAAAATGAAGAGGAGGGGAAACCGTCTCTGCGAAGCGACGGCGTCTCGTTCCCGTTTGCTGATGTAAACATGCCGCCCATACGGTAACGGCCATTGCCATCTACCAAATAAATTCCAACAATATTGACAAAGACAATGACCATCCAAAGGATATATCATTGCAGTCATGTTAGAAATCAGTCCCATCATGCGTCTCAGGCTTATTTTGTCACTGACAAAGCCTAGATAATATGAGTGCAGTGTTTTGTAAGTCACAAAAATGGCTTCTCTAAATTCCCATAATTAGCCATTCCAAAGTCAACTTTACACAAGGATATGGCAAACTAAAATTATTTGAGTTTATTGTCTCAATAAACTGAGATTTTATGCATTCAATTCATTTCCAGAGACTCGAAGAGACTCACGTTTTATTTTAGAAATATATCTGTGAACATGGGCCTACTCCCATTGAAATACCGTTAGACTAAGCCTCCCGTCCGTGAACGGTTGAGCGATAACAAGGGGTTTGGGAGGGTTCAGAAAATGACCGCTAGGGCGTCGCTGTAATCGGTATCCCCTCCTCTTCGCAAAATGCGACATCCTATCTGATGGACCCAGCCAAGATTAGTTCATGCGTTGTCCACGAGGGGGCATGCCCCATCGTTCTATAGATCTTGGAGGCAAGTTGTGGGCTACAATTTCAGGTTGTGCTGCAAAAGGGTGCATGCTTGGAGAATCAACCTGACCAACTGACGGTCATCTGTCACTGACGGACGGTGTAGGGACACTATCCTTAGCCCTTTGATTGTTTCTAGTTCTGTTAGAGCTTGGAGTATGATTACTTGGTTAACTATTAATCCCAAATCTTTTTTATTCCAGTATCACTGCTGACAGCATTAGATTCAGATGAGATCTCAAGATTCAGATGAGATCCCGTATATAGGGCGTCGGACTATAGCCGACACATGACCTACTTACGGGTCCCGTGGCTGGTTCCATTCAATAGGATTTACATATATGTTTGTCTCGCAGTTTTCAAGACTTACCGAAATGTATCGGTCAGGCAGGATTTGAAACTTTAATGACGAATTACAGCTTACCTATGTAACCTTTGCTAAAAATAATCATTCTAACCTTATGCCACATCTTTTCCCCTCACATTCTGCTATGTTTTATGGGCGGATGGCTTCTGTACACATTTTACCAGCACTGATTGTGAAGGGATCCCTCGTCAACCCCTACGTTCATTGGCCATGTTAGTCGGCAGGTAAAAAAACGGCTGCACGGTTAAAAAGATTGACTGATACACCAGCTATTAAGATGGCCAATATCATGCAACAGCCACGTCTTCTGAAGATTTAATAAAGTGTAAATCAAGTACAATTCTTTAACCTAACCATCAAATGCTGCACCTAGCTCCTATACCAATAATTATGAGGGGGTGCATAGCTAATTGAATTTTGAGAATTCATCAATGACAATACAAAGTGTGTTATTTTGATTTTTTTATCATAAATCCCCAAACTCTCTGTGTATGGAGGCTCGCCTTTAAATATAGGATGGGTACTGGGTAGTCGAACATGACTCTAAGTTGGCAAAGATAGCATACACACTCTACATTCAATGAAAGCAATTTAGTCAGTAATATAGGATGGGTGCCAAGTAACCGCGCAGCCACAGGGGCAATATTGGTGGGTGGTGGTGGGAGTGGATCCCGGGAGCCTTACGCGGTCAGGTCGGTCTGTTTTTTGCTCATCTTGTTTTCTGTTCACTGAGCGACCTTGACCCTTAACCCCCACTCTCTAAAGCGTCTCACATTAAAAAATATGAATTCAATGAAGGACTACAGCGAACTAATGTATTCTTGGCTAAAAATAATAATGGTAATAGTATGCCAAACCTTTTCCCCTCATGTTCGTTTGGTTTGATTTGGTTTGGCCGATTTAACCTCCACTAATAGTACTTGAAAATTAGCAGAGTTTCTGTAGTTTTCGGACATTAAATCCTATTGTTTCTGTTTGGACAGGTGTTTCAAAGCTGCTTGTCCAGACAGCTAGACAGGTATTTATATGCTGCTTGCCCGACACAGTAGTGACCGAATCTATGAGATGAATAACTGCATCTATGAGGAGGGGTGAGGGGAAAACCACTACCAGGGCTTCATTCCCCTACTCTTCTTGAAGGATAGCAAGTGTTCTTTTATTTGCCTGGTCCCATAGGCAGGGCCAGACAAACCACGGCCTTTGATCACTCAGACGTGGTTCACTGAGGGGGAATCCCATGACAAAGGACAAGCATGTAGGCCCGGCCCGCGCATATGGACACCAGCACGGTATTCATTAGCCGCACGCCAGCCACACGGCGGGCGCCACAGGCGCACCTCCTCTCTAGCTGGAGTGCGAGCACGTTCAGGTCCGGACGCGCGCCGATGGCTGGGCGTGCCGCCTATTGAATTCCCCTCTGGTGCCCACAAGGTCACCCCAAGACACAAGAAACCCCCAGTTTGTCGCCTTTTACGAATCCAGTATGCCCATTGGTAGAATGGAAGGAGAATTCCTCCTGTGTGGACTCCCAATGAAGTTATTCTGCTCCTCCATGCCCTCACATGAAGGTCCCCACTCCACAGGGGGAGCCCCTCACGTTCATCTATGATTTATGGACCAATGGCTGCTGTATAGATTTTACTAGCACTGATTGTAAAGGCATTCCCTCATCAACCCCTATGTATGGCATAAGACATTTTTAGTCAACTGGGGAGAAACCGCTGCGCGTTTAATTAAGACACAGGCATATAGTTCTCTAAAATGGACAAAAGTGAGACCAAATTTAATATCATTGCAATATCTACAGTATCATTTTGAGAACTGCAAGTAGTTACTTTCTTCATGCTGTTTGGGACAGAGAGTAATAGTAATAGATGTTTAACGCCATTTCGACAACTAAGGTCTTATTCATGGCGAGAATTACATTACACAATTTCACAGGGGAATGTGTCAGTGCCCGCGCATATGTGCACCACACACATCCCGAGGGGATAGGAAAGAGGAGAAATAGACCCTTTTAAGTGGGCTAGGGAGGCCCGTTTGGGACAGAGACACTACACTAGTGTACACTGACTGACCAAAGTGATTTATCTTATTCTGCTCATTTACTTGTATTTTGTACATTGTGTATTTGAGTATACTTAAGTTGTGTCTAAAAATTGGTTGTCTATGGCAGTGAGGTTCATTTTAATGAGAAACTAAAATCGTTTCATGAGTATAGTGACCAGTTATCAGATTTTATGGTTGCTACTGAGATTCACGATGACATTGAAGTCAGTACCTTCATTGCTATTGTCGGCCCAGAAGCCTATAGACTGCCTTAGAATTTGTGTTTGCTGGAAATACGTAACAATAAGACTTATGATCAGCTGATCACTCTACTTGCTGGTCATTATAAACCAGAACCAATCTTTATAGCAGAAAGACAGATTTTGGTCTTCCTCTCAGAAAGGAGAGAGCATTTCTTCTTTTATAGCTAGGCTAATGAATTTAGCCAGTACTTGTGACTTTGGGACATTCCTGGAGCAGGCACTACGAGATAGACTTGTGTCAGCTCTACATTCAAAAATAGGAAAAACTCATTTGTTTGACTATGCGGAAACTTATGTTTGACTGCGCAAGGAAGAGACATTTGGCTGATGAATTAGCAACCTCTGCCCAAGAAGGTATGGGTTGTAGTGTGCTATCAGAAGGGGAAGTTAAAGCACATGAAGTTTTCCAGGATAGAGGTTATAAAATGGACAAAAACCAATTGCATGATGACCAGTGTAAACATTGTGACAAAGACATTAATCAGGCGTTTACAGGCCATTTCAATGATGCCACATACTTTCGGTGCAAAAGGAAGGGTCATATTTAGCCAATGTGCCATCTTGGGAAGCCACACTCTACATCTGGGCTTTGTCAGGGCTTCAAGCTTGAGGCAGGTGATTGCTGTCCATAGGACTGAGTGTAGGGGGGTAGATCAGTGTGAGGATGATGATCAACCTATATGGACTGTACTATTGATAACTTGAGACAGGTGATAACTGTGAAGTGAAACCTTATTATGTTGATATGAATGTTGGTGGTACTGAGCTAAAAATGGAGGTGGATACAGGTGTTGCCTTATCTACCATAGGTGACCAGGTATATACTGAGAAGTTAAACATGTATAAATTGTCTGCATTTGATTGTACCATCAAGAACTATTCAGGTGAAGCTGTGCCAGTATCATATGAAGGATCCAAGGAGCAGCTTCTCACTGCAGAAAGGTGAAGGGCAGTAACATGTCTGCTAGTATAGGCCGGGACTGGCAGGAGGAAGAGGCTTTTGGGTTGTAAAATGTTTAAGGATGGGTGTCCTATTAACGATTACATCCCTACAAACGTGTTGTTTCATGAATTACCATGATTTGAATTTCATTTGCCCCTAGAATAAGAAACTGAAGTGTAAAGCATTGGAAACGAAAAGGACCGCCATCTTGGAATGCAGGAGTCAATTTAATTTTACATCGCATGTACTCACTAGTCCGTTCCTCTATATTGGGGACTGGTGCATTTGCAGCATGAGGGCCTTATTTTTTTCTAATTAATGATAAAATATCCTAGTTTTTTCACAACCCTAGTCTTGTATAGGGTGTTTTGAATATCTATACTGAAAATTATTGGAAATTGGAAGATATTTGATATTTTTTTCAGCTGCCATATTATTACAACAGGGCAAATACTGCCCAATTGCTGCCCATTTGGGGCAAAATAGCTGCATTAATAGCAGGTGGTTGGGTGCAAATTATGGATTTCTCTCTTAATAAAACAACAAAATCTTGATTTAATGGACCAGGGACATCAAATCCAAGTCAGAGATATCATTGACACTTTTCAGAAGTATATAAATCATATTAGTTACCATATATCTTACATTTGTATAAGTAGGTCACTGTCTGACCTTGAATCACAGTTATTGGGGTCAAGGTTGAATTAGGTCACCATGAAGTACCGCAATGGATAATCCCAACAAATGCATGAATATCTAAGCTATCCAGTATATTGAAAGAACTCATAAATGTGATACAAAATCCATGTTTTTTCTTTTTCTTGCTCCATTTTTTCTCATATATAGGGATCATGTTAAATGCTATAGGGAAAAATTGTATCAAAGGACGGGTCAAAATGGCGATTTTAGTTAGTTTTCAAAAAAATACATATCTTTTGGTAGAATTTGAACTATTAGAGGCATATAAAATGTAAAAACATATTTAAAAAGCTTGTTTCTCACTCTAAAAGATGAATTAATGAAAATAGGGGGTCATCACTCACTTTTTCATAGTAATTTTAGCCTAAAGATGGAGAAGTAGGTGTTTTTTCATGGTTTTCGCTTCTGAAACTCACACTTTGATACAAGATAAAATATTTTTAATTTTCACCAAAAACTTAATGAGGTATCTAGAAATAATGCCCTAATTGTGTACTTTTACATGGTGAAAGAATTGTGTAGATCGGCCAACTATGAGAGACACAGCACCATTTTGAAGGTGCAAAAATAGGAAAAACTAAGTTTTTGGTCCCCAATATACGGCAATGAGCTTTTTTTTTTTTTAGACTTGGCTGGCCTGCTAGAAAGGAATGCAGTTACTCCCGCTGGACCCTTCACCGTGGATCCCGCCATAAATTTGGTGCAAAAGAATTTCAACCATAAAGTAGTGAAAATACATTTCCTTATCATTCTAGTTATCGTAATAAAGAAGCCCCCGACAACAGCAGAATTGGTTATTCTCCTGAATGAATCGAAAGCTGTTGGAAGGGGAAACCAATTTGACAAACCTCACGAACAAAATGAAGTATGCAAAGAATTTCAGGAAAACCCCGACGATATCTTAGAATCCATGAAAATCCACGAATTAAATCTCATTTGCATCTCGATGTGGAAGAACAATTGCCAGGTTGTTCAACTTTTTTTTCTGAAACGAAACTGAAATTCCACTATCAAGAGATTGACGTGTCCATTGGTGTACAAATGAAAAAAAGTGAAAAATTGTACAAATTCTGATTTAATAATATGCCAAAATCATAAAGTTTCTATGTAAAATACGAACCCAGCCCTTCCTTCCATGTGTGCTTCCTTTCAAAGTCAACCCTAAAATAAACCGGTTGACCAGCACCAACACTGTTGAAAACACCCTAAATGGCCTCCCTGTGCAATCTACCTATGGTTGACTGCCCAGCTTTAATTGTACCTGGGCGATGAATAGTTTAAGTGCGTTCCACTTGATAGCTGTGGTGGCGACTTTAAATTGATTGGCCATCACTCAAGATCAGACAGACGCCAGACGCGCTCAATTGGCGCCATTACTCAACTAAGACGCCTACTGGTTCTCAGGTGATCCGCCGGGTGAGGTTTAAACTGGTCACCACGTGGTCTACATAACTAATTGGTTTAATTTGTTTTTACGTTATTTCGTCTTGTGTCAATTAGCAGGGATCATCATGATTTACAAGACAGCCAGGGAGTCCTACATGGATAGTTATTTGTACAGGCTGGGCCTTTGGAGGAAATTGATACCAAGAGAATGGTCACTCTTCAGGGCGGTTTCGGATCAGGTTTGTACAAGTTTAATTCCAGAACTTTTTGTTATGAATATAATTCATTAAATTGAATCAATTGAAAGAGATACATATGTGTCCCGGAAATGTATAGGAAAAAATGGAAAAATGGAAAAAAAAAATCCTCTCTTGAAAAGAATGGAGGATAGGTAATTAGATTGACAATAAGTATGATTGGGAATGAAAAGTTGAGTGAGTGGTGGGAGCCGCGATGAAATTAGGGATAATTAGGGCCATCAGAGATGCCTCTTTTCCTGATTTACCAGGAATCCCTGGTTTTGATTCCAAGATTTCTGCGTTTAAATCTAATTAATGAATATTCAATTCCTGGGAAAATGTGTCCAAAGTCCAGTTTTCCTGTTTTTTGTCAACCAGAGTGACATCTCAGGGCCATGCATACCAACTTTTCTATGAAGATTGTTTTAGCGGAAGTCCGTCCAAGTTTATATACTAACATTTTAAGTTGAGAGGAATTGGATAATTTTCAAAAGTTCGATAATCGGTGTCAGATTGGCGTTAAATAGGAAATGAAATCTGTATACGACTTAAAAACAGAACGTGTTTATGTTTCATGAATTACCATAATTTGAATTTCATTTGACAAAGGAATTGATAAAATATTTTATCTCTAGGCCAATGGAACTCACATTGCAGTTTACCGTCCACCGCCCGCATGCCTTTGAAGTGGCCGCATGGAACATTTTCATTATTCATTATTTCAAAAAATCTGAAAAATTTCTCCAAAATATATTTGGACATGATAACAGTGACCAAAGGGGGGCATATTTGGTATCAAATTGAAGCTTACGATGCAAGGAATGCAGTCAACATGGTCTCATCTACAACCTCAACGTACCCTTGTTATGTTTAATAGATAATGAATAATGAATAATGAAAAAATGCCTCATCACTTTTCAAAAAGTCCTGGACGGTAAACTGCAACCTGACTTCCCATGGCCCTATGATTAAACTGAGTCCTTGACAAAGTTGAAAATGGGTGTGGACCACTAAATTTGACATGGTGACATGGCGATTTCTTAAAATTGACATGTGACATGAGAGGTTCTTAGAGGTGACATGGGACATGGGGATTTAAGTGACATGTGACATAACCATTTCTTAAAATCGACATGTGACATGAGAGGTTCTTAGAGGTGACATGGGACATGGGGATTTAAGTGACATGTGACATAACCATTTCTTAAAATTGACATGTGACATGGGGGACCCCCCATCCACACCCCCTTGAAAGCTGGCCCTCAGTTGTGGCTGTGCCTTGTACGTGAGGGCTAAAAGGACAGCCCAAAACATTTTTTCTCTAATTGGAGAAAAAGCTGGGATCGACTGATTTGCTAGGTATGATGACCTGAAACAATTCTATTTTTGGCCTTACCCATGCCAAGTGAATAGGGCACACAAAAGGGCACCGAAATGAATCGAAAAAGTAAGAAAACGAATTTCAAATACACAAGACTCACGAGAGTTAATGGACGTAGACCCCCCCCCCCCATGTGCTAGAAAGATCCTGAAAATCTACCCTTAGTAGTTTAAGAGTTTAAATGGCCATGAAAAGGGTAGATCTTGGGGGTTTGTACTCTTATTTTAGATACAGTCACGTGTATGACAACAAATCACGATGCCCCCTAGTTTTATGTCATGGCTGATACGAGCACCACTATAGATTAGTACTAGAACAACCGTATTCAATGGGGGGATTGAATACAATGTGCCCGTATTCAATGGCTGGTGGTCATGTGACCTGCTGCAACAAATAGACACTGAAATTAAGTAACTTTGATAGTGTTCTTGCCTTTAAAAGCAAAATTAAACCTGTAGCCATGACATAAATGCAAATGTCAACTCCCATGGGACATTTTAGCATCGTATTCACCTTGGTGATTCTGCCCGTATTCAACGAAGCCATTATATGGGGGGGGGGGGGTCTACGTCTATGGTCATTGACATTTGCTTATGTATCCCAGTGAACGTCACGGTTTGCATACTGTCATAGTTCCATAGTATTCCAAGGTAGCAGGTTGCCACACGGGCGCCGCCATTGCTGGTGCTTGTTACCAGTGAGTTCTACTGATAAGACCTAGCAGATGGGTACCAGTTGGTCCCCGAAGGACCGCAGTGAATAGATTGGGGTTCTCTCATTGGCTAATAATTAAACCTGATAAGTCCGTATACAGCCAGGGGAGTAGTATAATAGATGGTCTTTTCTGGATATTATCCAGAAAAGACCACCATATTTGAATTATCCAGAGAAGACCTCCTATTTTTAGATTATTTATAAAAGAGGTCGTTTATAGATATATTTAATTTATCTATAAAAGAGGTCGTTTATAGATATATTTAGATTATTTATAAAAGAGGTCGTTTATAGATATATTTAGAATAGGATTATTTTAGAAATAGTAATCATATCACTTTAGGTTTTAAATACAAAAGAGGTCAAGTCTACTGCAAAGGCTGGAGTTGTCCAAGGAATCCTGCCATACCTGCACCTGCTGGTGTGACCCAGTTGCACTTATCCGTCTTTTAAACCACTCTGTGTTAAAGCAATCTGTGTCCCAAAGGTAGGATAAGCCTAGGCTGTTGAGCGAGCTTTTAATTTTGGATAGCCATTTGGACTGTACCAAACCTTTGTCAAATAATGTCTTCATAATTTTGTAGATAGAATAGTTCACTTTTGAAATTCTCCCACTCTGCACTGCTAGTCTCAGTTGATGAAGTCAGACAAATCCCTGATTTGGGAAGTTGATGGAGATGGCAAAACAGAGGATCTCTACTGCTTTCCCCACTGATCAAGTCAACTGTGGGAGCTGAAATCCACCAAAGGCCAAAATGGCAAGTTGATAAACTGAGCCAAAACCCTGATTTGACAAGTTCATGGGTGAAAAGCCACTCTCTACTGCTAGTCTCAGTTGATGAAGTCAGACAAATCCCTGATTTGGGAAGTTGATGGAGATGGCAAAACAGAGGATCTCTACTGCTAGCCCCACTGATCAAGTCAACAGTGGGAGCTGAAATCCACCAAAGGCCAAAATGGCAAGTTGATAAACTGAGCCAAACCCCTGATTTGGGAAGTTGATGAAGATGGCAAAACAGAGGATCTCTACTGCTAGCCCCACTGATCAAGTCAACTGTGGGAGCTGAAATCCACCAAAGGCCAAATTGGCACGTTGATAAACTGAGCCAAAATCCTGATTTGGGAAGTTGATGGGTGAAAAACCACTCTCTACTGCTAGTCTCAGTTGATGAAGTCAGACAAAACCCTGATTTGGGAAGTTGATGAAGATGGCAAAACAGAGGATCTCTACTGCTAGCCCCACTGATCAAGTCAACTGTGGGAGCTAAAATCCACCAAAGGCCAAAATGGCAAGTTGATAAACTGAGCCAAAACACTGATTTGGGAAGTTGATGGGTGAAAAGCCACTCTCTACTGCTAGTCTCAGTTGATGAAGTCAGACAAATCCCTGATTTGGGAAGTTGATGGAGATGGCAAAACAGAGGATCTCTACTGCTAGCCCCACTGATCAAGTCAACTGTGGGAGCTGAAATCCACGAAAGGCCAAAAAGGCAAGTTGATAAACTGAGCCAAAATCCTGATTTGGGAAGTTGATGGGTGAAAAGCCACTCTCTACTGCTAGTCTCAGTTGATGAAGTCAGACAAAACCCTGATTTGGGAAGTTGATGAAGATGGCAAAACAGAGGATCTCTACTGCTAGCCCCACTGATCAAGTCAACTGTGGGAGCTGAAATCCACCAAAGGCCAAATTGGCAAGTTGATAAACTGAGCCAAAACCCTGATTTGGGAAGTTGATGGGTGAAAAGCCACCCTCTACTGCTAGTCCCAGTTTCTGGGGTCAGATTTGCAATAAAAACATCCCCAAGGAAGATAGAGTCTTTTGACAGATTCCAGTCATAGTCAACCACTGCGAACACATCCTGGCTGCTGACCCTGGCGAAGCTGACACACCTGATGACCAACTGGTGACTGTGGCGAAGCGTACTATGACCGTACCACAGACAGATAGCGTGGGATGGCTGCTTTCACAACCTTTTCTCAGAGTCTCCACTGGTCCATGTCAGCCTTTTCCCCTCCCGGCTAGGACCACCTTCATAGACTACTGATATCTGCTATCTCTTTACCAGTCGCAAGTGCACAGCCTCTGCGGGCAGAAGCGGATCAGTGCAGGCCTCCTAGAAGACCAGAACACTGAAGGTTCACTGCAGTCTGTCTACCGACACTTACAGACGCGACCACTGTCAGGACAACTCTTTTTGTCCCCAGAGGGATTTGAACCCCAGACCTCTCACACATAAGTCCGGCGCTCTATCCAACTGAGCTACTGAGGAGACCTGTAGTTGGAGGGTCAACTCCACCTCTATATAGTTGATGAGGACAACTTGCACTGACATCCTGGAGTGTCTTCATCCATAAGGGGTATCTTGGTCGGGTTGGAGGGAGAAAAGGTCACATGACTGGAAAAGTAGGTCACATCATGAAAAACTTCAGCAATAAACACCTAGCCTAAGCTTTCATAAATGTCCATGGAGTCCAACAGTTTAAAATCCAAAGTATCCAGACAAAAAAACTTTCTAAGTCCAGCTTTGCATTTAACTCCAAGCCTCAAGCCTACAGTTAAGTCTAACTGAGAAAACCTTTCTAAGATATAAATTGTCTAAACAGAAACCCTTCTAAAACTTCCTAAGTCAAAATATAGAAACAACTTTACCTTGCTGAAGTTTCCCTCTAGTGGTCAGGGTGAGACTGAGAGCCTGCGCCTTATATAGCTCTACTCCAAGTTCTAAAAATAGATTTTCATGAATAAACATAATATGCTGTGGAGGACCAATGGCTGAGCAGAAGAGGTGGGACTGCCATGTAAGCTATGCAGAAGAGGCGGGACTCCTCAGTACCCTAGCTACACACTAGTGGGTGTCTAGACCCCTAAAATCGATAGTGTGACATGGCCTTTTCTTAAAATCAACAAGGGACATAGAGCTCTAGTGACAAGGACAGGGGAGAAAAAAAAATGACATGGGACATGGTCCTTTCTTAAAATTGACATGTGACATAGAGCTAAGTGACAAGGACAGAGGAAATTACAAATTTAGTGACATGTGACATGGAATTTTCCATTACTGCTATGGTATTTTCCATTACTAACTATACAGTTCCTTTCAGCAATGGAATTTTCCATTACTGCTATGGTATTTTCCATTACTAACTACTCAGTTCCTTTCAGCAATGGAATTTTCCATTACTGCTATGGTATTTTCCATTACGTAAAAGACCAAATATAGCAGGGGAAATCAACATAATATATTCTCTTCCTTATAAGGCACAAAAATAAGACGTAGAAAACCATATATGGCATAACATATGCAGAATGTCATGGAATTTTCCTAACTTTTCTGTTTTAAAACGTATAAAGCAAAAGATGGAAGCACAACATTGATTATACTTAACATAATATATGCATTACGTCATGGAATTTTCCTGAAGCACCATGATATATGCATTACGTCATGGAATTTTCCTGAAGCACACTTCCATCTGGTGAGATTCATAGGAACCATCCTGCAGCTCTCTGCACCTTTCAATGTAGCTTGTCTCTTTGAATGCTATAATAAAAAACTCATGTGAGCAACTCATGAAACCAAAGCATGCAGTGTACCATTATGCTACTCATCTTCCATCTGGTGGGATTCATAGGAACCATCCTGCAGCTCTCTGCACCTTTCAATGTAGCTTGTCTCTTTGAATGCTATAATAAAAAACTCGTGTGAGCAACTCATGAAACCAAAGCATGCAGTGTACCATTATGCTACTCATCTTCCATCTGGTGGGATTCATAGGAACCATCCTGCAGCTCTCTGCACCTTTCAATGTAGCTTGTCTCGTTGAATGCTATAATAAAAAACTCGTGTGAGCAACTCATTGGGGTCAGATTTGCAATAAAAACATCCCCAAGGAAGATAGAGTCTTTTGACAGATTCCAGTCATAGTCAACCACTGCGAACACATCCTGGCTGCTGACCCTGGCGAAGCTGACACACCTGATGACCAACTGGTGACTGTGGCGAAGCGTACTATGACCGTACCACAGACAGATAGCGTGGGATGGCTGCTTTCACAACCTTTTCTCAGAGTCTCCACTGGTCCATGTCAGCCTTTTCCCCTCCCGGCTAGGACCACCTTCATAGACTACTGATATCTGCTATCTCTTTACCAGTCGCAAGTGCACAGCCTCTGCGGGCAGAAGCGGATCAGTGCAGGCCTCCTAGAAGACCAGAACACTGAAGGTTCACTGCAGTCTGTCTACCGACACTTACAGACGCGACCACTGTCAGGACAACTCTTTTTGTCCCCAGAGGGATTTGAACCCCAGACCTCTCACACATAAGTCCGGCGCTCTATCCAACTGAGCTACTGAGGAGACCTGTAGTTGGAGGGTCAACTCCACCTCTATATAGTTGATGAGGACAACTTGCACTGACATCCTGGAGTGTCTTCATCCATAAGGGGTATCTTGGTCGGGTTGGAGGGAGAAAAGGTCACATGACTGGAAAAGTAGGTCACATCATGAAAACCTTAAGCAATAAACACCTAGCCTAAGCTTTCATAAATGTCCATGGAGTCCAACAGTTTAAAATCCAAAGTATCCAAACAAAAAAACTTTCTAAGTCCAGCTTTGCATTTAACTCCAAGCCTCAAGCCTACAGTTAAGTCTAACTGAGAAAACCTTTCTAAGATATAAATTGTCTAAACAGAAACCCTTCTAAAACTTCCTAAGTCAAAATATAGAAACAACTTTACCTTGCTGAAGTTTCCCTCTAGTGGTCAGGGTGAGACTGAGAGCCTGCGCCTTATATAGCTCTACTCCAAGTTCTAAAAATAGATTTTCATGAATAAACATAATATGCTGTGGAGGACCAATGGCTGAGCAGAAGAGGTAGGACTGCCATGTAAGCTATGCAGAAGAGGCGGGACTCCTCAGTACCCTAGCTACACACTAGTGGGGGTCTAGACCCCTAAAATCGATAGTGTGACATGACCTTTTCTTAAAATCAACAAGGGACATAGAGCTCTAGTGACAAGGACAGGGGAGAAAAAAAATGACATGGGACATGGTCCTTTCTTAAAATTGACATGTAACATAGAGCTAAGTGACAAGAACAGAGGAAATTACAAATTTAGTGACATGTGACATGGAATTTTCCATTACTGCTATGGTATTTTCCATTACTAACTACACAGTTCCTTTCAGCAATGGAATTTTCCATTACTGCTATGGTATTTTCCAATACTAACTATACAGTTCCTTTCAGCAATGGAATTTTCCATTACTGCTATGGTATTTTCCAATACTAACTATGCAGTTCCTTTTAGCAATGGAATTTTCCATTACTGCTATGGTATTTTCCATTACTAACTACTCAGTTCCTTTCAGCAATGGAATTTTCCATTACTGCTATGGTAGTTTCCAATACTAACTATGCAGTTCCTTTCAGCAATGGAATTTTCCATTACTGCTATGGTATTTTCCAATACTAACTATACAGTTCCTTTCAGCAATGGAATTTTCCATTACTGCTATGGTATTTTCCAATACTAACTATGCAGTTCCTTTCAGCAATGGAATTTTCCATTACTGCTATGGTATTTTCCAATAGGAATTTTCCACTATTGCTATGGTATTTTCCAATACTAACTATGCAGTTCCTTTTAGCAATAGAATTTTCCATTACTGCTATGGTATTTTCCATTACTAACTACTCAGTTCCTTTCAGCAATGGAATTTTCCATTACTGCTATGGTATTTTCCATTACTAACTACACAGTTCCTTTCAGCAATGGAATTTTCCATTACTGCTATGGTATTTTCCAATACTAACTATGCAGTTCCTTTCAGCAATGGAATTTTCCATTACTGCTATGGTATTTTCCAATACTAACTATGCAGTTCCTTTTAGCAATGGAATTTTCCATTACTGCTATAGTATTTTCCATTACTAACTACTCAGTTCCTTTCAGCAATGGAATTTTCCATTACTGCTATGGTATTTTCCATTACGTAAAAGACCAAATACAGCAGGGGAAATCAACATAATATATTCTCTTCCTTATAAGACACAAAAATAAGACGTAGAAAACCATATATGGCATATATCAACATAATATATTCTCTTCCTTATAAGGCATAAAAGTAAAACGTAGAAAACCATATATGGCATAACATATGCAGAACGTCATGGAATTTTCCTAACTTTTCTGGTTTAAAACGTATAAAGCAAAAGATGGAAGCACAACATTGATTATACTTAACATAATATATGCATTACGTCATGGAATTTTCCTGAAGCACCATAATATATGCATTACGTCATGGAATTTTCCTGAAGCACACTTCCATCTGGTGAGATTCATAGGAACCATCCTGCAGCTCTCTGCACCTTTCAATGTAGCTTGTCTCTTTGAATGCTATAAAAAAAAACTCGTGTGAGCAACTCATGAAACCAAAGCATGCAGTGTACCATTATGCTACTCATCTTCCATCTGGTGGGATTCATAGGAACCATCCTGCAGCTCTCTGCACCTTTCAATGTAGCTTGTTTCTTTGAATGCTATAATAAAAAACTCGTGTGAGCAACTCATGAAACCAAAGCATACAGTGTACCATTATGCTACTCATCTTCCATCTGGTGGGATTCATAGGAACCATCATGCAGCTCTCTGCACCTTTCAATGTAGCTTGTCTCTTTAAATGCTATAATAAAAAACTCGTGTGAGCAACTCATGAAACCAAAGCATACAGTGTACCATTAT
Organism: Acholoe squamosa; assembly: GCA_949317995.1. NCBI lineage: Eukaryota > Metazoa > Annelida > Polychaeta > Phyllodocida > Polynoidae > Acholoe > Acholoe squamosa. The sequence goes on from OX439042.1 coordinate 17,916,173, forward strand.
GCTACTCATCTTCCATCTGGTGGGATTCATAGGAACCATCCTGCAGCTCTCTGCACCTTTCAATGTAGCTTGTCTCTTTGAATGCTATAATAAAAAACTCGTGTGAGCAACTCATGAAACCAAAGCATACAGTGTACCATAATGCTACTCATCTTCCATCTGGTGGGATTCATAGGAACCATCCTGCAGCTCTCTGCACCTTTCAATGTAGCTTGTCTCTTTGAATGCTATAATAAAAAACTCGTGTGAGCAACTCATGAAACCAAAGCATACAGTGTACCACTATGCTACTCATCTTCCATCTGGTGGGATTCATAGGAACCATCCTGCAGCTCTCTGCACCTTTCAATGTAGCTTGTCTCTTTAAATGCTATAATAAAAAACTCGTGTGAGCAACTCATGAAACCAAAGCATGCAGTGTACCATTATGCTACTCATCTTCCATCTGGTGGGATTCATAGGAACCATCCTGCAGCTCTCTGCACCTTTCAATGTAGCTTGTCTCTTTGAATGCTATAATAAAAAACTCGTGTGAGCAACTCATGAAACCAAAGCATGCAGTGTACCATTATGCTACTCATCTTCCATCTGGTGGGATTCATAGGAACCATCATGCAGCTCTCTGCACCTTTCAATGTAGCTTGTTTCTTTGAATGCTATAATAAAAAACTCGTGTGAGCAACTCATGAAACCAAAGCATACAGTGTACCATTATGCTACTCATCTTCCATCTGGTGGGATTCATAGGAACCATCCTGCAGCTCTCTGCACCTTTCAATGTAGCTTGTCTCTTTGAATGCTATAATAAAAAACTCGTGTGAGCAACTCATGAAACCAAAGCATGCAGTGTACCATTATAATGTTATCCTGATTAATGTACGAGACAGGCTAGAAAATATAGCTCAGCTTATACATGAAGAAATACCACATCTATTTGGTAAACAGAGAGAGCTGCTTATAAAAAAAATGATTTGCTATATGGAGGGAGTCGTTCTCATGGAGGGAGTTGACCTCTATGTAATAACATATTGTACAGAGACTTAGTTTTTGCATGTGGTGGTGGAACAAAGACGAAATAAGACGTAGATGGTGCTGGAGTTGGTTAAGGGCAGAGCAAAGGATTGACTTTTTATCTGTGGTAAAAAGGTGGGAAAATCTTATTCTTATTGCGCAGTTAGGTTAGAATAAAGCACTGCGTAGTTAGTTTTTAACCTGACTTTTTATCTGTGGTAAAAAGGTGGGAAAATCTTATTCTTATTGCGCAGTTAGGTTAGAATAAGGCACTGCGTAGTTAGTTTTTAACCTGACTTTTTATCTGTGATAAAAAGGTGGCCTGCTATTTTTTGAGACTTGGACCATTATGTTTACACTCGTTTTTCTCACTATAAGCTGCATTGCAACTCATGAGTAACTCATAACAGTTTTTTGATAATGCCTACAAAGAGGGCAAGCATCATAGATAGGACAGAGGTTTCATGGTAGGTCCCTCCTCCTCCTGTATGGATACTCCTGGTACTAATGGGAAACTCAGACAGCTGCAGCCAGAGGACTCACTTTGTTACTGTAAACACTAGCTCTGCCACTCGTGTGTAACTAGGTTACTGGTGTGAGCAGGGCTATGTAAGTAGTTATGTAGTAGTAGTAGTACTAGTAATACACAGGACTAGCAGAGATACATAAACACACATACAGGTTTGTATATCTCTAACAATGCTGTCTTGCACATAGGATAACACAGAGGTAGAGATACTTTAAAAGACTCTAACAATACATACATGCACACATTATTACAGATTGGAGATTGTAGCCATCTATAGCTTATATAGCAGGGATGATGGGTGGAGTAGGAACCCTTCAGCAATGATCCAGCACAGAGAGCTATAGGGACTATTCTATGGGTGTGGACCACTAAATTTGACATGGTGACATGGCAATTTCTTAAAATCGACATGTGACATGGCAATTTCTTAAAATCGACATGTGACATGAGAGGTTCTTAGAGGTGACATGGGACATGGGGATTTAAGTGACATGTGACATAACCATTTCTTAAAATCGACATGTGACATGAGAGGTTCTTAGAGGTGACATGGGACATGGGGATTTAAGTGACATGTGACATAACCATTTCTTAAAATCGACATGTGACATGAGAGGTTCTTAGAGGTGACATGGGACATGGGGATTTAAGTGACATGTGACATAACCATTTCTTAAAATTGACATGTGACATGGGGGACCCCCCATCCACACCCCCTATTCTACTGTGATGCATGGAATAAAGGTCTAAAGTGAAAATTTTGGAACAAAAACAATGTTTCCTATCCCTCTATGAGCTAGCTGAAAAGAAATTGTGCAGTTTGTAATTGAAAATTCCATTGCTGAAAGGAACTGCGTAGTTATAATATAGTTATGGAAAATTACTATACAGTGTTATAGCATACACTGTATGCTTTGTTTTTATGAGTAACTTACATGAGTTTTTTATTATGATACTTATAGAGACAAGTATCATGGAAAGGTGCAGAGAGCTGCAGGATTGTTCCTATGAATCCCACCAGATGGAAGATGAGTAGCATAATGGTACACTGTATGCTTTGGTTTCATGAGTTGCTCACACGAGTTTTTTATTATAGCATTCAAAGAGACAAGCTACATTGAAAGGTGCAGAGAGCTGCAGGATGGTTCCTATGAATCCCACCAGATGGAAGATGAGTAGCATAATGGTACACTGTATGCTTTGGTTTCATGAGTTGCTCACACGAGTTTTTTATTATAGCATTCAAAGAGACAAGCTACATTGAAAGGTGCAGAGAGCTGCAGGATGGTTCCTATGAATCCCACCAGATGGAAGATGAGTAGCATAATGGTACACTGCATGCTTTGGTTTCATGAGTTGCTCACACGAGTTTTTTATTATAGCATTCAAAGAGACAAGCTACATTGAAAGGTGCAGAGAGCTGCGGATGGTTCCTATGAATCCCACCAGATGGAAGATGAGTAGCATAATGGTACACTGCATGCTTTGGTTTCATGAGTTGCTCACACGAGTTTTTTATTATAGCATTTAAAGAGACAAGCTACATTAAAAGGTGCAGAGAGCTGCATGATGGTTCCTATGAATCCCACCAGGTGGAAGATGAGTAGCATAATGGTACACTGTATGCTTTGGTTTCATGAGTTGCTCATACGAGTTTTTTATTATAGCATTCAAAGAGACAAGCTACATTGAAAGGTGCAGAGAGCTGCAGGACGGTTCCTATGAATCCCACCAGATGGAAGATGAGTAGCATAATGGTACACTGCATGCTTTGGTTTCATGAGTTGCTCACACGAGTTTTTTATTATAGCATTCAAAGAGACAAGCTACATTGAAAGGTGCAGAGAGCTGCAGGATGGTTCCTATGAATCCCACCAGATGGAAGATGAGTAGCATAATGGTACACTGTATGCTTTGGTTTCATGAGTTGCTCACACGAGTTTTTTATTATAGCATTCAAAGAAACAAGCTACATTGAAAGGTGCAGAGAGCTGCATGATGGTTCCTATGAATCCCACCAGATGGAAGATGAGTAGCATAATGGTACACTGCATGCTTTGGTTTCATGAGTTGCTCACACGAGTTTTTTTTTATACCATTCAAAGAGACAAGCTACATTGAAAGGTGCAGAGAGCTGCAGGATGGTTCCTATGAATCTCACCAGATGGAAGTGTGCTTCAGGAAAATTCCATGACGTAATGCATATATTATGGTGCTTCAGGAAAATTCCATGACGTAATGCATATATTATGTTAAGTATAATCAATGTTGTGCTTCTATCTTTTGCTTTATACGTTTTAAACCAGAAAAGTTAGGAAAATTCCATGACGTTCTGCATATGTTATGCCATATATGGTTTTCTACGTTTTACTTTTATGCCTTATAAGGAAGAGAATATATTATGTTGATATATGCCATATATGGTTTTCTACGTCTTATTTTTGTGTCTTATAAGGAAGAGAATATATTATGTTGATTTCCCCTGCTGTATTTGGTCTTTTACGTAATGGAAAATACCATAGCAGTAATGGAAAATTCCATTCCTGAAAGGAACTGAGTAGTTAGTAATGGAAAATACTATAGCAGTAATGGAAAATTCCATTGCTAAAAGGAACTGCATAGTTAGTATTGGAAAATACCATAGCAGTAATGGAAAATTCCATTGCTGAAAGGAACTGCATAGTTAGTATTGGAAAATACCATAGCAGTAATGGAAAATTCCATTGCTGAAAGGAACTGTGTAGTTAGTAATGGAAAATACCATAGCAGTAATGGAAAATTCCATTGCTGAAAGGAACTGAGTAGTTAGTAATGGAAAATACCATAGCAGTAATGGAAAATTCTATTGCTAAAAGGAACTGCATAGTTAGTATTGGAAAATACCATAGCAATAGTGGAAAATTCCTATTGGAAAATACCATAGCAGTAATGGAAAATTCCATTGCTGAAAGGAACTGCATAGTTAGTATTGGAAAATACCATAGCAGTAATGGAAAATTCCATTGCTGAAAGGAACTGTATAGTTAGTATTGGAAAATACCATAGCAGTAATGGAAAATTCCATTGCTGAAAGGAACTGCATAGTAAGTATTGGAAACTACCATAGCAGTAATGGAAAATTCCATTGCTGAAAGGAACTGAGTAGTTAGTAATGGAAAATACCATAGCAGTAATGGAAAATTCCATTGCTAAAAGGAACTGCATAGTTAGTATTGGAAAATACCATAGCAGTAATGGAAAATTCCATTGCTGAAAGGAACTGTATAGTTAGTATTGGAAAATACCATAGCAGTAATGGAAAATTCCATTGCTGAAAGGAACTGTGTAGTTAGTAATGGAAAATACCATAGCAGTAATGGAAAATTCCATGTCACATGTCACTAAATTTGTAATTTCCTCTGTTCTTGTCACTTAGCTCTATGTTACATGTCAATTTTAAGAAAGGACCATGTCCCATGTCATTTTTTTTCTCCCCTGTCCTTGTCACTAGAGCTCTATGTCCCTTGTTGATTTTAAGAAAAGGTCATGTCACACTATCGATTTTAGGGGTCTAGACCCCCACTAGTGTGTAGCTAGGGTACTGAGGAGTCCCGCCTCTTCTGCATAGCTTACATGGCAGTCCTACCTCTTCTGCTCAGCCATTGGTCCTCCACAGCATATTATGTTTATTCATGAAAATCTATTTTTAGAACTTGGAGTAGAGCTATATAAGGCGCAGGCTCTCAGTCTCACCCTGACCACTAGAGGGAAACTTCAGCAAGGTAAAGTTGTTTCTATATTTTGACTTAGGAAGTTTTAGAAGGGTTTCTGTTTAGACAATTTATATCTTAGAAAGGTTTTCTCAGTTAGACTTAACTGTAGGCTTGAGGCTTGGAGTTAAATGCAAAGCTGGACTTAGAAAGTTTTTTTGTTTGGATACTTTGGATTTTAAACTGTTGGACTCCATGGACATTTATGAAAGCTTAGGCTAGGTGTTTATTGCTTAAGGTTTTCATGATGTGACCTACTTTTCCAGTCATGTGACCTTTTCTCCCTCCAACCCGACCAAGATACCCCTTATGGATGAAGACACTCCAGGATGTCAGTGCAAGTTGTCCTCATCAACTATATAGAGGTGGAGTTGACCCTCCAACTACAGGTCTCCTCAGTAGCTCAGTTGGATAGAGCGCCGGACTTATGTGTGAGAGGTCTGGGGTTCAAATCCCTCTGGGGACAAAAAGAGTTGTCCTGACAGTGGTCGCGTCTGTAAGTGTCGGTAGACAGACTGCAGTGAACCTTCAGTGTTCTGGTCTTCTAGGAGGCCTGCACTGATCCGCTTCTGCCCGCAGAGGCTGTGCACTTGCGACTGGTAAAGAGATAGCAGATATCAGTAGTCTATGAAGGTGGTCCTAGCCGGGAGGGGAAAAGGCTGACATGGACCAGTGGAGACTCTGAGAAAAGGTTGTGAAAGCAGCCATCCCACGCTATCTGTCTGTGGTACGGTCATAGTACGCTTCGCCACAGTCACCAGTTGGTCATCAGGTGTGTCAGCTTCGCCAGGGTCAGCAGCCAGGATGTGTTCGCAGTGGTTGACTATGACTGGAATCTGTCAAAAGACTCTATCTTCCTTGGGGATGTTTTTATTGCAAATCTGACCCCAGAAACTGGGACTAGCAGTAGAGGGTGGCTTTTCACCCATCAACTTCCCAAATCAGGGTTTTGGCTCAGTTTATCAACTTGCCAATTTGGCCTTTGGTGGATTTCAGCTCCCACAGTTGACTTGATCAGTGGGGCTAGCAGTAGAGATCCTCTGTTTTGCCATCTTCATCAACTTCCCAAATCAGGGTTTTGTCTGACTTCATCAACTGAGACTAGCAGTAGAGAGTGGCTTTTCACCCATCAACTTCCCAAATCAGGATTTTGGCTCAGTTTATCAACTTGCCTTTTTGGCCTTTCGTGGATTTCAGCTCCCACAGTTGACTTGATCAGTGGGGCTAGCAGTAGAGATCCTCTGTTTTGCCATCTCCATCAACTTCCCAAATCAGGGATTTGTCTGACTTCATCAACTGAGACTAGCAGTAGAGAGTGGCTTTTCACCCATCAACTTCCCAAATCAGTGTTTTGGCTCAGTTTATCAACTTGCCATTTTGGCCTTTGGTGGATTTTAGCTCCCACAGTTGACTTGATCAGTGGGGCTAGCAGTAGAGATCCTCTGTTTTGCCATCTTCATCAACTTCCCAAATCAGGGTTTTGTCTGACTTCATCAACTGAGACTAGCAGTAGAGAGTGGTTTTTCACCCATCAACTTCCCAAATCAGGATTTTGGCTCAGTTTATCAACGTGCCAATTTGGCCTTTGGTGGATTTCAGCTCCCACAGTTGACTTGATCAGTGGGGCTAGCAGTAGAGATCCTCTGTTTTGCCATCTTCATCAACTTCCCAAATCAGGGGTTTGGCTCAGTTTATCAACTTGCCATTTTGGCCTTTGGTGGATTTCAGCTCCCACTGTTGACTTGATCAGTGGGGCTAGCAGTAGAGATCCTCTGTTTTGCCATCTCCATCAACTTCCCAAATCAGGGATTTGTCTGACTTCATCAACTGAGACTAGCAGTAGAGAGTGGCTTTTCACCCATGAACTTGTCAAATCAGGGTTTTGGCTCAGTTTATCAACTTGCCATTTTGGCCTTTGGTGGATTTCAGCTCCCACAGTTGACTTGATCAGTGGGGCAAGCAGTAGAGATCCTCTGTTTTGCCATCTCCATCAACTTCCCAAATCAGGGATTTGTCTGACTTCATCAACTGAGACTAGCAGTGCAGAGTGGGAGAATTTCAAAAGTGAACTATTCTATCTACAAAATTATGAAGACATTATTTGACAAAGGTTTGGTACAGTCCAAATGGCTATCCAAAATTAAAAGCTCGCTCAACAGCCTAGGCTTATCCTACCTTTGGGACACAGATTGCTTTAACACAGAGTGGTTTAAAAGACGGATAAGTGCAACTGGGTCACACCAGCAGGTGCAGGTATGGCAGGATTCCTTGGACAACTCCAGCCTTTGCAGTAGACTTGACCTCTTTTGTATTTAAAACCTAAAGTGATATGATTACTATTTCTAAAATAATCCTATTCTAAATATATCTATAAACGACCTCTTTTATAAATAATCTAAATATATCTATAAACGACCTCTTTTATAGATAAATTAAATATATCTATAAACGACCTCTTTTATAAATAATCTAAAAATAGGAGGTCTTCTCTGGATAATTCAAATATGGTGGTCTTTTCTGGATAATATCCAGAAAAGACCATCTATTATACTACTCATGCCTATATATTGACATTTTTTGCCATTTCTGGGTCATTTTTACCAAAAAAAAACAACGTTCAATTGTCTGTCTAATTTACCATTAAGCCAATGTTGCCATGTCAATGATGTTGGGCTAACGTTGTACCAACCAAACTACCAACATCTAGCCAACCTATTTTTTCTTCTCATGTGCTCTCCATTATAGCATGCTAGTCTAACAAGAAAAGGCAACCACCTAATGTGATCACATCTATTTAAAGATATAGCGTTCAAGAATCATTATTTTAGAGGCAGCCATTTCTTCAGTTTCACCTCATCTTAGCTGTATTATCCAAGGAGTGATACAATGTCATTCCATAGTTTAGACCTTACCTACTTCTTATTGCCTTAAAAAGGGTGTCCTTGTGGTGATGTTTCAAGTATTTTGTTATTTCACATAAAACTGTTTATCATAAAAACATTTATCATAAATACTTTAATTGAACTTTTCTGGATTTAAAGATATCAAAAACACTCAATATACATGCTAATCTGATGCTTATCATGACATGATTAGAAGGATCTAGCAGGTAAAATCTCTTCATATAGCCAACAATGCCCTCTGTTGGAGGTTGGGTACACAGTATATTGCCAACGTTGGGCCAACATTGGTTATTTCCTCATTAGTGGAAGACCTGCCAATGTTAATACAGTAATGAACTACCAACGTTGGTACAACAGGAAATATCTGACGTTGTACCAATGTTTGGCAGGGCAGCAGGAGTAGTGCCAACTTTGGCACAACGTAGATTTGCCAACGTTGGTATGATATCAGAATGCCAACGTTGGAATATTGCTGCCGACAGTGCCGACCATTGCCAACGTTGGCCCAACGTATCCTTGCTAGCTGGGACATGACACCCAAGTCAAATAATGTGCTCCCTAAAGGCCTTGTATACTGAAACTGAAAATCCTATTGTATACAAATCAGTGGAACATGTTAAAATGTAATCTTACGACGAACCTCAATGTACGCGCAAAAAGAAAACAATGCTACTGGTGCTACCCTCTGTGGTGAGAGAATCTAACGCCACACCAAATTAAAATATTTGTCTATGGATTTCCCACACCTTATTTTCCATCAATAAAAGTACAGAAATGGCAGACCACTTATTGGATAGTATGCCATTGGTTTCATTATATAGGGCTATTCTGCACTCAGGAAAAAAGGAGAACATTTTCAGCAAGGGACCCCCGCCACAAAAAAAAATCGCCCTCTCCACATTTTGGCTATGCAAAATCCATAGACAAATAAATTTTCCTAGAAAAATAAAATAAAAAATGTCCTCTCCCGCCTCTTTTTCTAAAACATAGACCAATTTTTTAATTTGGTGTGGCCTAAATAAAACTTCCGGTCAGAAACGTCTGGAACTTCACGAAGTCGCAAGAAGCAAGCAGAAAATGCTGAGTTGTTGATATTTTCCCTTTTCAAAGTAATCCCCAAGGTAATCCTCCATCAAGGATGGCTTCCACCCTGACACAACACACTGGACTACGGTACCACCAGAGGATTGAAACCCCATACAAAGATTTCCTTACGGAGGGATTTCAGATTTCCATCATTTCCCAAACTAGAGAGATTTGAAGAGAAGCTGATGGTGTTTTTTTTCCATGTTGTCCAAACGTGGTTGGTCTTTATATTGATAGAGACCTGTGGTGGGATATTGTTGGATGTGAGAGGTGGGTTACAGGATGGGCATATTTGTTAGTACTTGAGTTGTAGTTTACTCTGATGCCCCACCCATCTGAAAAACTATGACAGCTCTCCACCCCACACCAACCAACATCTTGCCTACCTTCCTAGACAATGTCGACAATACAAACATGACTTGGTACATCCTTCATCCTCTAGTTGTCCTATACTTGTCCAACTGACAACTATAGAACTGAAGTAAAAGGCTCCTACAGTAAAACCCAGAGTATAAGCCGCACCATGAGTTCATAGCTTTGCTATAAGTCGCACCAGAGGCCTGAGATAGTCCCCACTCCTTAGTATTCTATTTAAGTAAAATCCCTTCTATAAGCCCGCACCCTGAGTTTTGGATCGACCTATAAGCCGCACCAGTGGTCTGAAATGGTCTATAAGTACAGCTTATAACATAGGGTTTTACGGTATAATATTTTCTAATGCACCAAGAGAAGTGTTTCAGCAAACTGGGCATTTTGATTTCATATTTCTTTTCTCTTCCACAAAAATGGAGGAGGCAAATTATTTTGCCTCCTTAGATCAAAGTTGTTGGCATGGAAAGGTGATCTTTAATCATGTGTCTGGGGATGGGGGCAGTTGGCATTGGTCCCCCACCCAACCATCCTTTTACATTATATGCCATACGCAGAATTGATGGTTTAAAATGTTATAGAGGTTTCTATCATAGGGCCACACCAAATAAAAAAATTGGTCTATGGATTTTCATTTTGAGAATATGGTGCGGGAGGGCGAAATTTTTATTTTTATTTTCTAGAAATTAATTATTGTCTGGATTCTGAACATCATGAATATGGAGAGGGTGACTTTTTTTTTTTTTTTTTTTGCCATTGCATATTTATGCCTATCCAATGAGGGGTCTGCCATTCCTGTACCTTTATTATTATCATATATTTATTGCTTGATCAAAAAAAAATTTAAAAAATGAAAATCCCTGCAAATGAGGTGGGCGGGATCCATAGACATGTAGTTTTTCAAATAAAGATAAAATTTTAATTTCTGAAAAACAGGGGCGGGAAATCCATAGACCAATCTTTTAATTTTGTGTGGCCTAAGGTCTGTAAGTGCTGTAGAGCTAACTGTGATATGGACTCTTGTGATTGTTAATTTAATGGTTGTGTTTCTCTCATAGATGTTCCTGACACAGACGGTGTATGAAGGCCTTCAGAATGCCTGCATCCGCCACATCAAAAACCACCCTGAGAAATATGCACAGGTAAGTACAAAGATTAAGGTCATGACATCTTACAATCTTTCAGTAGCATTTGCTAGAGGAAATATGAATCCCCTCTCAAGGGAACTACCTTTAGCCTAAAAAGTCCCTTCCCTCAAACATGACTTGGTGCATCCTTCATCCTCTAGTTGTCCTATAGTTGTCAAACTGACAACTATAGAACTGAAGTAAAAGGCTCCTACAGTAAAACCCAGAGTATAAGCCGCACCATGAGTTCATAGCTTTGCTATAAGTTGCACCAGAGGCCTGAGATTGTAAAATCGACATGTAGACAAGACTATAGTAAATGCAGATTGTATTTTTTGTGACATTTGAATGAAGTTACCTCCGGATTACTCCCAAATTGGCTGAAGTCGTGTTTCATTTGCAGCAATAGAAATCACATGATAAGGCCACACCAAATAATAAAGTTGGTCTATGGATTTCCCGCATCATATTTTTGAAAATGCAAATTACCGTAATCTCCCGCATAGAAGGCGCAGCTCGCGTAGAAGGCGCACCTACATCTTCTGGATCGATTTCTGGAAAAACCCGCGTACAAGGCGCCCCCCCAACCCACAGGGGGGCTGTTTCACGTAGAAGGCGCCCCCCTCCCCACCCCCCACCCCCTATTGTACACCGACCGGGCTGCCACGCTACTGGCTCTATGAGTTCAAGCTGTCATCGGTACACGGTCGGCGTAATGCCCGTAGACACCTCCCGGTCTGCCACGGTGCTGGCTCTATGAGTTCAAGCTGTCGTCGGCGCATGGTGGGCCTTGTTCCCGGCGAGCGCGTTGACACCTACTGGTCTGCCGTGGTGAGGGCTCTATGAGTTCAAGCTGTCATCGGCACACGGTCGGCTTGATGAGCGCGTTGACACCTACTGGTCTGCCGTGAGAATTTAGCTTAGAAATCTAAACTCTCAGCTCTCAAAACAGCCATATCACCTCAGCTTATAAAAAAAAAAAAACGCTGTTCTTGAGTTCAGCCTGCTAAACTATGAGAATTGCCAATTGAGATGTTTGAAAAACCCGCGTATAAGGGGCACCCAAAACTCAAGGCAATTTCCCTCCCACATATAAGACCCATGAACAATCTGATTTGCGTATAAGACGCGCCTTCTACGCAGGAGATTACGGTATATTTTTTTCTGAATAATATGGATAGCGCCCGTATCATTCCATAAAATTTTGATTTTTTTTTTGGCCAGATATATTGAAGCAAAAACGTGAACTGAGAAAGACTCTGAAACGGCAGACCACTCATTGGAATTCAGAAGGTCTGCAGATTCCCCCCCCCCCCTTCCACCAAAAAGAAAATCCCGCTCCTTATTGACAACTATTTTGAAAAGAAAAATTAAAATAAGAACTTAGCCCTCCCGCACCATTTATTCAAAACAAATATCCATAGACAACCTTCTAATTTGGTGTGGCCTTATCAATAGATTTTAAAGAGTTATATTTCCTATGTCCATGTATAAATTTGGTGGCACTTCAATTCCACGTAGTTCTTATGGGCCAAGGCCCATGCATTGCACTATAGTAAACATGGCAAAACAGAAAAGAAATTATATTTGCTTTCATGGATGCTAATTAAATCCCAGATGAAAGGAAAGTGTGCAAATTGACGGCAGTCTAGACACATGAGAGGGACAGACATCAATGCTCTAAGAGCTAATGACACAACGTAGGGTGTTCGGGCTATTTTGAGAAAACACAGAAAAACCTAAATTTTCGAGTGGAATGGATAAAGGGGATCTAGAGTAATAATAATTCAGGGGTTCTGTTCTGGCTATTGCGGTAGAACATGTCCCGTCTTCATGAGCTTTGGTCAATAAACTTGTTAAAAAAAAAAGCAGAGGCCCTTTAAGCTTTAGCAAGTGATCCATACTTCTGGTCAAGATCTAGGCCTATACGAATGTAGGATATGTGGCTGTGCCTGATTAAAATCTAAGCATGGAATACATGCATAAAACCTTATGAATATATGTATATTCTGAAAGCTAATGTACTAATCTAATTAACTGTGATACTTTTGATAAGATGGCTGATATTTCACTTAGTCAAAACACTGTATGGAGAAATATTTAATGCCATAACATGGTTTAGAAATGGTAGACAATGTGTCCAAATGATCCAAGTGTGGATGACAGAGCCTGCAGGGGGATTTTGGACACACTGGAGGAGGAATGAGAATACCCTGGAGGAGGTTTCTAAGTCACTAGAAGAGGGATGTAAGACTCAATTAAATGGTTGCAAATCTAGGGGAAGGGTTGGAAACTCTGAAGTAGAGACGGTAGACCAAAACAGAAAATATTGAGACCCTGGAGGATGAGCAGAGATGCCACTTTTCCTGGTTTAGCAGGAATTCCTGGTTTTGATTCCAAGATTTCTCTATTGAATTATGTTAAACTCCTGGGGAAATGTGTTCAAAGTCCAGTTTTTCTGTTCTTTATCGGCCAGTCAGTGGCATCTCTGATGAGTGTATACCTATTTTTAAGAATTTGTTGGGAGTATTGGGTAAAGCATGTCTCTAAACCGCCAACTTATTTTTGCCAAAAAATTTCCATTTTACCACAGTAGATAGAAGAGATGTGGGTCAAGTCGTCAGCAAGTGTAAGATTTTGCCCTTGAAGGCCCTTAAAAATTAATTTTCTAACTACTTCATATAACCCTAACAAATTTATAAAAGGGACATCCCCTCAGCTCAGAAAACCAAAAAATACCGACTTAGGACATCGGTTCCATTTTTATTGCTTGTTTTGTGACATGTAACGTCCAGGACCAAAATGATGAAATATGGAGGTAATTAAAGTTGCTGTCAGTAATATAGAATGTCCCATTATGCATAGCAAACACATGCCAAGAAAGGCCAATATGTCTATTATTGACTTCAATTACGAAATGGAACAAAATTTGAGTTATGCATGCACAGTAGACTGCCTCTTACATGATGATAAAAGTACCGGACGTTATTTCACATAAGCTGCTCTCACATAGAGACAAATGCTGATAGACACACAATTTTCTCACCAAAGTAGGGGATAATAGGTCCCTTTATATAGGTAATAATAAAAATGTTAAAGCTTTATTTTTTCCATGTAATATAACTGATTTAGGTTTAGGTACCGGACGTTACGAATTACAGATTTCCATTTTTAAAGACACATGATAAAAAATTCTCATTCAGTAACATGTCCAAACCTCATGGAAATGATACATATAACCATATACAATATAAAAAATAACTTTGGGATACTCAAGATGTTCTTTTTTCAATACAGGACACTTGTAAAAAGTACAAAAAGTCAAAAAAGAACAAATTTGGCCATTTTTTTTCACTTTGGCAGGCTACAAGTCTGAGAGTTTTTGATGCATGACCATAAACCAACATTTTCAGATAGCTCTAAGTGTCCTCTATCAAATAAGTCTATGTTAGACAAGATTGGTTCACAGCTTCTCTCTCCAGAGCCATAAGAGTCCAAAATGACCCCAAAAACACAAAATCTACTGCTTTCTGGTGACCTGACCCATATAGAGGATTCTAATGCACTGTCCTACATACCCACTTTCCTTCCCCTTGAAGGTGATAAAATCTCTTTTTATCGAGTCAAGTTATACCATTTCCCATTTATCTATGAAGATCTCCATATTCAACTTGAACTCGTCCTGAACAAAAAAAAATCATATCTCGGTCAATTCTCTATCTATGTTCATGAAACTTTTGTGGGGGCAAGTATTACTATAATTAGATTTTTTGTCAACGTTTTCCAAAATCTTTTTCATTGGGGGGACTGCGAATTTTGTTTCACCTTAGCTTAATATTCCTGATCGATTTGCTTATGTGATATTAAAAACAAAAAACAGGCCCCAGGAGAAGGGGACAATGCCACCAAGGGTCAAAATAGCTTCTTTAGATAAAGTACAACAAATACCTTTCTTTTCGTTTCCTTGACAAAAAGGTAAGGTACTTTAAAAAAAAAATTAGTTTCTTTGTGTGGCATATAAAGGCCTCTGTGGAGCAGCTTTTGCCATATTGGTAGCTTAGTTCACTCAATACCCACATTTGGTGCTGATAGTCTCAAATAGTGGGTCCTATTAACGCGGGCGGGCTGGGTGGGTGGATGGGTGGCTGGATGGAACTTCTGTTGGGATGACTATGGGACTTCTTTGGGACTATTTATCAATGATTTTGGCAGTATATGAAAGTTATTTACTCAACATTTATCAGCAATCGTGCAATATATGTCCATACTAACTCACCATTTCTCAGCAATTACCAGTAGTCTTTATATGTTAGTAACTATTTGTTACCAATAAGTCAAAACTATGGAACTGGGAAATCTTTGGGACATCACCAGGACATCATTTCAGCTTACACATCAAAAGATTAAAAACGCCTTGCCTCGCATGTATCAAAACACACGTTCAAATTTTAATACATGTACATATACGGGATGGACCTTCAATAGGGGTTTTTTTGCGGATCAACACAGTAAAAGGTACTCCCGCGAGGGCGTACATTTTACCGTGTTGATCCACATTTACTTGATGCGTTGTTTTATGAATTCAAGACACATTACCACGCACTATGCACAATATAGCATGGCACCTTGTTTACAGTTTTTGCACTTGCTTTGGTTATAGGTGTGCGATCAGAACAGAGCATATCTCTAAATTTAGCCCTATATCATAGGAATCCAAAGCAATCAATTCTAAACCAATGGCCCTGATTACCTCCGCCTGTTTTCTATATTTGTACAGCCTGTTTTCTATTGTACAGAGTAGTTATTGGGGCACTTCAATTAGATTGAGTACCATAATTGGGTGCCTCCAAAGGCAGCACCTTTCACCCACTTCCCCTTACTCCTTCACAAAAAGTACCACTTATAGTTTACATATTACAACAAACACATTGGTGTGCATATAGTCTATCTTTATAAGGGCTAAGTGATAGTAAATCAGGGTTAAGGTTAGGAAGGGGAGATAATACCCGAATGTCATTGCACTGTGACTGGTGTGAACGGTCTACAAACAGTTGGAATGTAGCACACAATAGATGAGGGTGACATTACAGTGGTGTAATAGGGCTAGGTAATAATAAGCCAGGAACAGCATTACACAACCACCAACCCCATTTGCGAAGGACACACATATACAGGGATGAAAGTCATAGAGCATGAAAATGCCTGAAATGGTAGCCCAAAAACCTGGATTTTTATATGAATTTATAGGGCTTGAAACTTCAAAATCCCTGAAATCAGGGAAATCCCTGAAGACTTCAATCCCTGCATATATCCACCGTTATTTTATATGAGGTATCTTAGGCACAAGTGATGTAATTATAATGATTGGTTTTGTGGAGAGGGACTCTGGGCGAGTGGAACAGACATGTACGGTCGGGGACATTGCATAGAGCTTGAGGAGGACAAAGTGAAAGTGAAATAAATGATAGTGACATGTGACATGTCCTTTTCTTTGATCGGCATGTGATATGGAGCTTTGTGACATGGAAAAATAGAAATGACATCACATGTAACTTTTTTTTCTTTTTCTTAAAATCGACATGTGACTCCCCATCTAGACGCCCCTCCCCCCCCCCAAAGTACAAGGACGGTCACCTGAATAGGCCTGCAGTTTAATACTTCTGCATTAATATAGTCACAAAATGGACTTGGTCGTGTTTCATGTGTCGCAATAGAAATAAATGATAGCTTGGACATCCTAGTTATTTCAAAGACCACCTCTGAGACTGGAGAGAGCTATGTGGGGAGAGCCGGGGAGACTTAGGGAGTGGTCATTATTTATTAACAGGGGGGTGGTGGGTTTGAGGGGGGGGGTGTAAAATTTTCAGACCCCTCCTGAGGGGTGGGCTAAAATAATTTTGACCCCTCTTGAGGGGGTCTAAAAAAATTCACCCTCTTTTTAGCAAAAAAGCCCTTGCGCTACTATTAATCAAAGAGAGGCGCGAAAACTCTCCCTGCCTCCGGCGTGGGGGGGGCGCAAAGAATTTTGACTGCCATTGAGGGGGGCACGTAAAAAAATTCTGCGCGTCCACACGAAAACCCCCCACCCCCCTTGTTGATTAATAATGACCACTCCCTTGCATAGTGACTAGGGAAAAATTACAATTGCCATGTCTTGGGCCCTAAGCCTAAGGCTAAGAGTAAAACAGTCAGACTCCACTTTACTGTTAACGGGTATTGACGATTCCATTCAATTAAAACTTAAAAGTCTCAGAAAGGCAAGTTGAAAATGAAGAAGAGGGCCCTAGACAGGGGGGGGGGGGGGTCTCATGTCCCTTGTGAATACATGAACAATGATCCCAAGGAATGATGATCCCAGAACGATGATCCCACCTTTTGAGGAACCATGATCCCATCCTAAAGAAATGATGGCCCCACTTTTCAAATATGCCCATATTGTATTTCTATCCTATCCCTGAACATGTAATTGACAAAGTTGTATTTAGATGAAGATTTTTCCATGAAATCTAGGAATAATTTGAGTGACAGGATAGTGAAAGTAGGCTAGTGTGTGTGTAGATACAGTACTCACAGTTTGTCTGTTAATCCATGACAATCCTATAAGTAATTCATGTAGATGATGTGTATCTCCAATAATTCAATGAAATAAATGTGTAAAATAAATATATATAAAAAAATATATATAAAATAAATAAAATATTTACGAAAAAATGACTCCAATAATTGATTACTCCTATAGGTGTAGGCCTTTACAGAAAATATACTCCTGGGAAATTTTCCCAGTATTAACTCCACTGTTAGGGAGTGGTCATTATTTATCAACAGGGGGGGTGGTTGGTTTGAGGGGGGGCGTAAAATTTTCAGACCCCTCCCGAGGGGGGGGGCTAAACAGATTTTGACCCCTCTTGAGGGGGGGGGCTAAAAAAAATTCACCCTCTTTTTAGCAAAAAAGCCCGCACGCTACTATAGATCAAAGAGGGGCACAAAAACTCTCCACGCCACCTTGCGTCCGCATGACCCCCCCCCCCCCCCCCCCGTCGATAAATAATGACCACTCCCTTGTATCCAACAAAATCACCAACAAATCATGAAATAATAGTGCATAGGGGTCAATAAACATTAGGGATGAGAGATATTCTAAAGTGGGATCATGGTTCCTGGGGAGCAGAAAATGGGATCATCGTTCCCGTGGGATCATCGTTCCTTGGGGTCATCGTTCCAGTAACCTCCCTTGTCGATTCGAAGAAATGGCTCATGTCCCTCGTCGATTTTGAGAATTGGCTTTGTCTCCTTGTTGATTTTAAGAAGTGATTTTGTCCCTTGTCACCCAACTAGACACGGCAGGGTCACCGCTTGTAGCGCCACCACCGCCGCCCATCGCATGGCCTGGTTTTGTCAGTCAAAACACCTAAATTTGGCTGGCTTGTAACTCTCTCACATTTAGATATTTTTTGATGATTCCAAAAGGACATTACCTTCCATCACCTCAAGTCATTGTATCCTCCAAGTTTTCTCCACTCCTGGGACCAAAATAGTGTGTAATCAGCCTCTATATTCTGTAAACAGCCACCAAAAACTCCTAGACGGAACCATCGCTAAAAGGAGCGATGGCAAGCGGTGGCACTGGTGTTGTGGTGGTGGAACTTTCAGAGTAGTTTCCCAAGCCCTCAATAAAAACTGGGTCCCTAGTCTTATGTGGGGATAGTCTTTGATATCTTAACTCTAAGACCTACCTACTTGTTGTGTATTGTTTTGAAATGTAACATCATATGCCATGCCTTTGCTTTTTGTAACCTGATATCTAGAACTCAGTCAGACATGTTGGGCAAGGTGGCAAGTGCTGGTTCCTGGTCGGTCTGACTGTTGTCTTTGTGGTTGTACAGGTGGGAGGGACACAAGGTCCCTCTGGTGAGTAAAATATGAACTGTAAAGGCCTGCCACCTAGGGACCATCTAGGGACAGGAAGTTCAATCCCAACTTGTTGGATGAGATGTTTTGTTGACATTGAGACATGTGTGATCAATTCCAACCCACAGGGAGGATATATTGACAATTATAAATTATCACAGTAAGTAGGACAGCTTCATAAAGGTCAAAACAAGACAGGGGTCTACTTTAATTAATGCACACAGGCATCATTTGGCCACAAACTGCCCTCAAACCCATGGGACTTGGTTTCAGTGGACATCAATTGCTGGGCCTCTGAATGAACATATCTAGGGCCCAGTTAGCTGGGTACAAAAACTCCCAGGACGAGATACCTAAATCTAACCTAGCCTCATCTAGTCATACAACATTTGGGTCATGTTCAAACCAGAAATGATTCTGATTGGTCCATGGCCAGCCAAAATACAGCCAAAAACATTGGAGGGGGTGTGGCACTTCTTGGCAACCACCAGCCCCTCCATATTGGCACAGCACTACACCACTCTCTGCAGGGAGAGTGTGCTGGCTGTTCCAGACAGTGGATACACCCCTTCTGACCTATAACCAGGACATCTAAACACATGGAGGAGGAGGCAGGTGGTAGAAAGGCTTTCCTGTGTGGGTTTACATGCAAAAACAATGTATTTAACCCCACCCATGGCCCTAGATGTAATGTGGTAATGGAATATTGATATAACAGTGTATGTTATGCTGTGTTTTGGTACTTTGTAAGCTGAAAAAGATCAGAAACTTGCATTTGTTTGGCTGGTTCTGGGGCCAGCTCCACTGCCACTCCCCAGTCAGGACTGTCAGTGTCACTTTGACAGTCAGGTGGGAGGGGCTAGCCTAATGTGTATGTGAATGTACATGTACATATTAAGCGAGGGGGGGGGGGTCATTTCTTTTTGGCTGGGGGGGAGGGAGGGCATGCATGTAGACACACACACACATGTATAAATTTCTGTGTGGTGGGGGGGAGGTAGGGGAGGGGCTACTATGTATGTGAATGTTAAAGGGTGGTTCTTTTTTTTTTTTGCTGGGGGGGCATGCATTTTCACACATTTATGTATAGGGGTGGGTGGTCATTTTGGGTTGTTTGCGTGTGTGGGGGGGGGCACAGAAGGTGGGGGGGCTAATATTGTCGTGATTTGGCCTGGATTGGACCAAAAAAATAGATATTATGCGTTTAATGTATGTTATGGGAAAGCACGAGTGGGTTTATGGGTTAATATTAATCCACGACCGCGCAGCGGGAGTGGATTATTAACCCTAAACCCACGAGTGCTTTTCCATAACATACATTAAGGCCTTTATCTCACATTTTTCTCCATCTTGTATTAATTTCTTACCTGATAACCCCAGATTTAATCCAGGAGAAGACATTTTGTAAGTGCATGCGATCCGCACGGTTTGCCAAGTCACCGTAGCCATTGTTTTTACTCCACCCGTCATACCCTCATCTTTCCAACGACTTTTCGGGTAGAATCCAAGCATGTCAAGTCCTGTACTTCTAGCACCACCAAATATACGATCTCTAGTTGGTGTTCGCCTACATTTTGTATCCATTTTCTTATAAATAAATAAGAATCCATTGATTTTCCATAGCGATCCAACGCACACGGCCCGGTACACGACCATTTTTGTCTTGTTGACAAAGCGGGTAGGTGCCCGGATGTACCTGACCTACTTTCGGCTGAACCACTTCCGGCAAGGAGGTCAGCCGGGGTCACTCGTGTGCCGAGACGTATCGCTATGGAAAATCAATGGATTCTTATTTATTTCGAACAAAATGGAGAAAGTAGGCATGGCATGTTCATCTAGGATATCTATGGAAGTTTCCCTGTTAATAACTCCACCTTCCACCATTGGATTCTATGCTAACGAGTTCCCCCAGCCAATGAAAAAAATGACCCCCCTCCCTTAATATGTACATGTACATTTACATACACATTAGGCTTACAAAGTACCAAAACACAGCATAACTTACACTGTTATATCAATATTCCATTACCACATTACATCTAGGGCCATGGGTGGGGTTAAGGTCGGGTTCATAGTGTGCGTCAAGCATTGATTTATTGTTTCATTTGGATATCTTGGAGGTGCTATATTTGTCAACCAGGATTGCTTTAAACAAGTTTTGTTAAGACAGCTGTGCTGGTCTGCTGGATTGATTGATTGATTTGTGTTTTACAGCACTTTAGCGGCACTAAGTGGCTATCCCGTGCTTCACAGGTTGATAATTTAACAGAGGAATGTGTCAGTGCCCGCGCATATGTGCACCACACACATCCTGAGGGGATAGGAAAGAGGAGATTTAGACCCTTTTAAGTGGGCTAGGGAAGCCCTTGGTCTGCTGGAATACAAAGTATCTGTGAACCTGTAAAGAGATAAGCAGAGTTGTTTAAAGTTTTTTTGAAATATGAAAAAAAAAAAAAAAAAGATTTTTTTTTTCATTGGTTGATAACTTCATTGTAGATCTGCAAGGAGAATACACTATACAGCTCTGTAAAACCTGTTCCTATAGCTTCAGGGTGATGTTAGCTTCAATCTAAAAAAAAAAATTGGGTGCCTACGACAATTATTTCAGGAGTTATTCACCTGGGGCCATCTAGCATTGAAAATCGCCAATTTCGCTTAAATTCGCATGTATCATTTTCATAGCAACACCCCCCCCCCTAAATTATTTTTTTCTAAAATCTGATGCTGGATATTGCTTCTTGGGACCAAAACCTACATTTTGGTGTATTACAATAGTGTATTGGCCGATTTTAAAAATTAAGCTGCCATGCCTAACCCAACCCTTTTCCCCCTTGTCCCCTTGTCGATTTTACACGTCTGGGACCCTGAGAAGCCACAAGTCAAGGTCGCTAGTTGAAGTCTACTGCCGGCGTCTACTCCCGCATATGCCAGAGAACCGGGACGCAATCTATTTAGCGGGCTATTTAGGCCTACTTCCACAGATCAGATACAGATCCGGGATACAGATCAACGTGTTTTGAGTCACGAAAACAAGCGATAAAAAAAAGTCCCGATAGCAATTCCAATGCCTCATCGTTTGAAATTGTGAATCAATTTCAATCTTATGAAGCAACACAAACATGACACTGGCTCTGAGACCAAGCCAAGGCCTAGCACAGCAGGCTGAACTCAACAACAGCGTGTCTTTTTTGTGGCCCCCAAGGCAAGAAGCTTCAATAGATAGGAGGTGAAACTCAGAGCTTTACCTATGGACACAGTGTAACAGACCCCCCCTCTCTACCCCGCCTTCAAAGTAGGCTCCCTTTTGTCTTCAGTATTGAGTCCTATGTAGGATAAGGGGGTTTATAGAGATGTCAGGAATCTTTATCAGAATGATATCAAATGGAAACAAGGGGCCACCTATACCAAAAACTCCTGCTGAATCCAAAATTTGTGATCTTGATTCTCAAAATTTGACCAAAAGTACCTAAAAATGAGGTTTGATTATGAGAATATTTGAAAAATGTACAAAAGTTATATTGAAAATGATTTGAAACTTTTATAGATGCAACATGCTAATCAAAGTCAATACCTCAATCTACAAATCCCAATGTCTGCCTATCTCAACCTGACAAGTACTCTACCTGTGTATGGCTCTGCCTCTCCAACATACTGCCTATCCCTTAGTCTACCTATCACTCATACTACATGTACCTATCCCTTGAAACATCTAGAGTTTAATTAGGTTTTCCCTCAAATGGCTTAAAGGATTAAAGTTTACCCCTCACCTTTGTACCTAATTTTCTCTGTACATTCTTACCATTAGTCTACCTATCCTCAATCTGCCTATCATTCACTTTACCTATCCCTCATGGTGACTATCCCCCAACTCTTCACATCCCTCATGTTTGACTGGCACATCTGTGATATTACCTAGCACCAATGTAGCTTTTGAATATGCTCACTTCACAAGGTACTCTCTATGCCTATCTCTTAAACTGTTTATTACACATGCTACCTATCCTCCTTGCCACCCATCCTCTTCAATACCTATCCCTCATGTTCAGCTGGGATAGCTCACAACCAACCTTCATTTTGATCTCTTAGTCAACCTCTCCCCTAAGGAACAAATTTAACATTCTACCTCACGCATACATCTACCTATCACTCATGCGATATATCCTTCAGGCTACCTATCCTTCATGGTATAGAGCCCTCAGTTTATTACCTTAAAAAATGTTTGTTGTCAAGTGGGATAGCATGAATGATATGCAGCATGGAGGATAGGAAGAGGGGAATAAACAACAGACATGTAGGATAGGAAGTTAGCTAGTCTAATGATAGCCATGGTGAGGCATTTAGGAAAACCATGATAATTCAATGGGCTGAGGGATATGTAAGGTAAACATGAGTGATATGCAGACTTGAGGATAGGTACAATGAGTGATAGGTATATTTCACAAGGCATAGACTATAAGAGCTATTATAAAGGTAGAAAGAATAGAATACAAGGTGAGAGATACATAGATAGCTGGTTAGGTAGACTGAAGGCCATATACCATGAAGGATAGGCACCCTGAAGGATAGGTAACCTCAAGGATATATAACATGAGTGATCAGTAGATGTATGCTTGAGGTAGGCTGTTGGATTTGTTCTTCAGGGGATAGGTTGACTAAGAGATCATAATAAAGGTTGGATGTGAGCTATCCCAGCTGATCAAGCTGTGATAGGTAGGAAAGCTATAAAGTGAGCTTGAAGGATAGGTATTGAAGAGGATGGGTAGCAAGGACGATAGATACTAAACAGTTTAAGAGATAGGCACAGAGGGTACCTTGTAAGGTGAGCATATTCAAAAGATACATTGGTGCTAGGTAATATCACAGATGTGCCAGTCAAACATGAGGGATGTGAAGAGTTGGGGGATAGTCACCATGAGGGATAGGTTAAGTGAATGATAGGCAGATTGAGGATAGGTAGACTAATGGTAAGAATGTACAGAGAAAATAAGTTACAAAGGTGAGGGGTAAACTTTAATCCTTTAAGCCATTTGAGGGAAAACCTAATTAAACTCTAGATGTTTCAAGGGATAGGTAGTATGTTGGAGAGGCAGAGCCATATGCAGCCAGAGTACTTGTCAGGTTGGGATAGGCAAACATTGGGATATGTAGATTGAGGTACTGACTTTGATTAGCATGTTGCATCTATAAAAAGTTCAAATCATTTTCAATATAACTTTTGTACATTTTTCAAATATTCTCATCATCAAACCTCATTTTTAGGTACCTTTGGCCAAATTTTGAGAATCGATACCACAAATTTTGGATTCAGCAGGAGTTTTTGGTATAGGTGGCCCCTTGTTTCCATTTGATATCACTCTGATAAAGATTCCTGACATCTCCATAAACCCCCTTATCTTACATAGGACTCAATACTGAACACAAAAGGTAGCCTACTTTTAAGGGGGGGTAGAGGGGGGTGGCTTGCACTATAGGACTCTATGGAGTAACATATCCTAGGGAACCTATACTATTCTTGCCCAAGGGGTAAAAAACGACATGGCGACATTTGGCCATTTTGAGGTGACATTCCGACATTGTACCCTTTTAAAAGTGACATGTGACATGTCCAATCACTAAAGAAGTGACATATCATCTGAGGCCTTGAATTTTGAGATTTTTAAACAAAAGTGACATGTGACCTGAAGCCTTGAATTTTGGCGACCTTGTGACATCAGAGGGGGTCCCCTTGGGGGCCCCTTTTTTATAAGCTGAGGTGATATGGCTGTCACACACGGAGGTACGGAGAGATGTGAGTTAAGTTTTCTAAGCTAGCCAAGACCCAGACCAATCCGCCACACGGTGTATTGCAGTTGCCCGCGACTGGAACAAACCTAATCTAAAGCTAAAAAACAAGCAACTTCATAGTAATATCAGCTGTCCATCTTCAGAGTAGTCAACAGGAGAATTCCGGAACAAAGACTAAACCCCTTAAACCAAAGACCCCATGTACATCTATAAACCCATATATTTACCTACTTGATGTCGGGATGTCGACCCGGGGGGGACACTCACTTTTTTTCTGACATAGGTGTGCGGCTGGACCTATGACAACCCTTACCCTTATTAGGGAGATTTCACCTCCAAAAATGGACCCTTCTTAGGGCACTTTTCACTGAAAACCCCATGTTTTTAAAAAGAAATCTGACCGATTAACTTTGCTATTGAGAAATGACCAAGAATATTCCCTTAGATCCAAAAAAAAATTCCGAAAACTTAGAAACCGAGCTAAAAATATAGGCATTTCATGAGATTTCTGATATTTCGGTTAAAAGTAGATCCTTGCTAGGGGAATTTTGCTCAAAGTTGACCCTTGTTAGGGGGAATTTTGGCTAAAAATAGGACCCTTGTTAGGGAGATTTTGATGAAAAAGTGCCCTTCCCAGCCGCACACATATGTCAGCAAAATATATGAAGTGTCCCCCCCGGGGATGTCGACCTGTGTGGAACTGCGTTCCCGGAGTGGCGTCGTTACAATACGCGGGCAATGACGTCGCTAACAGTTGCCGGGTGATAAATAAGTTCTCGGATGATTTGAAATTGTCACTGATTGGTTGGAAAAGAGGTCAACGGATAGCCCGGGCGGATAGGTCCAGGGGAAAGTTGCCTTATTTGGACACCCCATTAACTTTCTTCCTACCCAGTCAGTAGCTCCCGGCAGTAGCTACGAATGTAAAATTTATACACTTTTTTATAAGGGCAGCTTATAATCGTATATATATATGATAATCATATTGCATGTATATGTGACACGATCTGCGACAAGAGGGCTTAGGCCAAATAAAAAAAGGGGTTTCAGGTCACCCGACCGTCCTCAGCCAAAATTTTTGAAGATTTTTCCAAAAATGTTTTCAACTTTTTTAAAGTTTTATTAGCAAGATATGCATGTATTTCCCCATCATTTTCTCATATTTCATACAGGAAACGATCCTTTGTTATAATAACCATCGAAAACCTGGCAAAGTATGACTATATGAGGCCTTAGGTGTAAAAACAAAAAAAAAACAAAAAAAATCCGACCTACCTGCCTTAAAGGGGCCCTGGCACCGTAATGCACGCCCGCATTAAAATGTCACGTGACCACTTTTTGACCAATCAGGGCACCGCGATTTTTCCGCTGGTCCCTGTGATTTTATGATCGCTGTTTGAATTGGTACCCATGTTGTTAACTTGCGGTGCCAGGGCCCCTTTAACTTTTTGGACCATGTTTCCAGAGACAGCCTTTTTTTTTGCCTTAGTGCAGGGGTCCTAAGACCCCTCTTCCAAGTACATGTCACAATTATTAAGCGTTTAATGTATGTTATGGGTACGCACAAGTGGGTTTATGGGTTAATAATCCACGACCCCGAAGGGGGAGTGGATTATTGACCCATAAACCCACAAGTGCGTACCCATAACATGCATTAAAGCGTTTATCGAACATATTTCTCTATTTTGTATTAATTTCTTACCTTATAACCCAAGAATTAATCCAGGAGAAGACATTTTGTAAGTGCATCCTATCCGCACGGTTTGCCAAGCCAGCGTAGCCATTGTTTTTACTCCACCCGTCAGACCCTCGTCTTTCCAAAGAATTTTCGGGTATAATCCAAGGATGTCAAGCCCTGTTATTCTAACAGGGCCAAATATATGATCTCTAGTTGGTGTTCGCCTACATTTTGTCTCCATTTTCTTCGAAATAAATAAGAATCCATTGATTTTCCATACCGATCCAACGCACACGGGCCCGGTACACGGCCATTTCATCTTGTTGACGAAGCGGGTAGGTGCCCGGATGTACCTGACCTACTTTCAGCTGAACCCACTTCCGGCAAGGAGGTCAGCCGGGTCAGTCGCGTTTCGCTATGGAAAATCAATGGATTCTTATTTATTTCGAAGAAAATGGAGGAATTTGCCATGGCATGTTCATCTAGGATATCTAACAATGTTTTCCTGTGAATAACTCCACCGGTTTCCATTGAAATCTATGCTAACGAGGTCTGCAAACATCAGGTATGTGGCGGGCTTCCCTAGCCCACTTAAAAGGGTCTATGTCTCATCTTTCCTATCCCCTCAGGATGTGTGTGGTGCACATATGCGCGGGCACTGACACATTCCTCTGTGAAATTGTGTAATGTTCTCGCCATGAATATGACCTTAGCTGTCGAAACGGCGTTAAACATCTATTACTCACTCACTCACTCATCAGGTATGTGGGAAAAAATTTTGAAATACTGGATGTACATTGCTTTGTATCACCGGTCGGCTTGGTATAGTGGACAGCGAGCTCGCCTCCTGCCCCGGCGGCCGGGGATCGATTCCCCGTTGAACCTAAACGGTTTTAACTGGAAAACTATGGCGTGGTTGACTTTGTATACTTCGCCAATTTATTATCATGTCCAGATTGAAACTAGCAGCCTCTTGAAGACGAAGAAAAGGTCTCAGAGTGCGTTATGGCTGGATAAGGAACTGAGGTTATGAGCAAAAAAGCACAGTTGAGGCTCAGATAGTTAGATAAATACATTTATTCTCTGGCTCTTTCCATCAATATCATGTATAAATTGCTTTTACTTGAGAAGTAGGTTACACCTTGGACCTGGTCACACCTAGGAAACTAGGCCTGGTTCTCCAAATATAGGAACCCGAATTAGACCTGATAGTCTAACTCATGGTGGTCCAACTTAGGCAACCTGAGCTGGTACAAACCCGGGGGTACAAATGTTAAAGAACTGTTTATTAGCAGGTTATACCCATGATAACAGTGGAAACATTTTACCTACCGGGTACTACGGGAACATGACAATGATCTTCATCAAATTTCATTTAATTCAAAAGTATAAGCCTAATATGCTTTCTTAAAATCTGAAAGTATTTTGAAGAAAAAAAAATAGTGTTACATAGCAACTAGGAGGCCCGCCAGGAGGGCTTAATTAAGCTGTTATGCAAATAAGATCAAAAGGTCCACTTTTCTCAGAAAATATGTAGGGCCTATAAAAGTACCCAAAAACGACATTCATTTTGGGGAGTTGTTGGGAAATTTGGTGATATTGACCAAAAAGAAAAAGGCAGCATTGGTATCTAGTTCCTATTACTGCCACTAGGAGAAACAAGGGGCGTTCAGTTTAGGAGCCGGTCCAAATTAGGTAACTTTCCCCTATAATCCATTTTGCTGGACAGATGAACAAAACTGGCGCCAGACTAGGGTAACTCGACGTTCATAATTTCAGAATTAGCCAAGGGCATAATGGAGTGGTCATTTTTTTTTTTAAACAGGGCCCTGAGGAATTTTTTTTTTTTTTGCATGTGCACGCTAAATCTTTCTGTCCCTCTCCCCCTGTGAAGGGTCTGAATTTGTTTGCTCCCCCCACCCTTTAGGCATGCAGGCAGGCTGTATAGAAGGGGATAGAACAGTTTTTCAACCCTTCAAAGGACGCAATTTTTGGGGGGCCTAGAAATAGGCCTTTCTACGGAGCCCTGGAGAGGACATGCACAACCATTCTTGTCCGGACAAGAAAATTGTTGTCCGGACAACAATGGTTCTTCTCCGGACAAGAACCGGAACAAGTATGGTTCTTGTCCGGACAAGAATATCTTTGTGGGTGGGGAGGTTTTGGTGGATGTAGGCCTACCGGTACAGTGGATGTACGGGCTAAGCAGGTGGAGTTTGGATGATGTACCAGTTCTTGTCCGGACAAAGATATTCTTGTCCTGCAAGGTGTTCTTGTCCGGACAAGAGGACAAGAAAATTGTTGTCCGGACAAGAACCATCCTTGTCCAACAATGGTTGGAAAATAAATTTGTGCATGTCCCCTCCAGGGCTCCGTACCTATCCAATGCCAAAGACTACAACCCTTGTCAATGGCAAGCGGCTCCAGCTAGTTAATACGTTTACCTACCTAGGTGCTGAGTTAGACGAGAAATTAATAATGAAGGGCCACGCCAATAAGATAAAAAAAGAAAAAAAAAAAAAAAGGACACAAACTTCCTCTCCTTTAAACTAGGTAAGATCAGAAATATGCTAATGGTACGGTAGATATTGCTATAAATGTTTTCAAACAAGCAGTTCTACCAAAGTTTGATTACTGTTCATTCTTAATTGAGGCCTGCACTCAGGACACAAAGCGATCTATTCAGGTTATCCAAATAGGATCCTACGATGTATACTAAAAGTTAAGGTGCGAGATGAACCAGGAGCCAACCTACACAAACTCTGTGAGGTGCCAATCCAAGCCATTAGGAGAAAAGAACTCCTCGTCACCTTTATGTACAGGAAGGCACAGAGACTACAGTACAGAAGTAGTGTCAAAAGGCTTAGAACAAGGGCAGAGCGTAACTTTACTCAAGTTAGGCCCAAATTTTCCTTTTACAAGAAAGGACCTGCCTATAGTGGTAGTAAATACTGGAATGCCCTACCCCTTCACATCCAAACGGCTGAAAACAAAAAGCAATTTAAAACAAAAGTTAAGAAGTGGTATGGCACATACCTGAAAGGCCTTAGAAAGGCCATTCTCAAAGGTGATGTGATAATTTAGGTAGACAGGGGCCTGGCCCCCTATCATTACAATAATCTCAACCATTTTCTCAGTCAGTACTTGTACTAACTTGCAGCCTTGTTCCTTATCTCACCCTCATCTGTATATACTCGCCTATTACTGTTGACAGTCTGCCGTATGCAGCTAAACTCCGACTTGCATTGTCTTGTCTATGCTGTGCTGCCACATTGTTTTAGTATTGTTACCGGGAATTTTGTGTTATATTTTACTTTCTAGCACAGATGTCCTCTTGCGTCGTGTAAATTGTCATCCACCCTGAGTCTGGCTATTACGCCACTCCCAGGCTAGGAATGGCATTGTAATTTAAACTAAGTAGATAAATTAACTATGTAATTTACTGCAGTTTACCTTCATAATAGCAAATTACCACTATTGCCCTTGTCCTATTGTATATGTTACCGGTATATGGGTCGGTCGAATACTTGGTACAGAAAACCACGGTGTTTCAGAATGAGAACCAAATTAAAAAAAAATTAAAAAGAAATCCTAGAAATAATATGTAGGGCTGAACCTAATGAAGAAGGTAAAAAAAAACACATGATTTCAAAGCTCCCCTTGAGCACAGTATCTTGACCTATGCTGAAACTGAGGACCACAAATGCGGCAACAATTTATATTGGACCAAACTGGCAATTTTTGCTCTCAGATCGAAGTCCTCACAAGGAGTGTGTGATCCTGATCCACCCAGGGAGTCCCGGGTATGCATCTTTTTTCTTTTCTTCTCCTCTTTTATCTAATGGGGTTAGGTTTAACCTAGCGTAAAAAAAAATTGATGGGGTTCATGATCACATACTCTTCATGCAGGGAACCTTAGGACTATTACCATATATAAATTGCGTTTCTTCCGTTTCTATTTATTTGGCGATTCAGAAAAAGTCTCATCAGAAATCCATAGATTCCATAAGTGTGATTTCTATCTTGTCATGACAGTTGATGTTTTGATAAGTGTAAAAAAGATAACACTTCCGTGCAGCGGTGGGCAAACATTAGAGTTATATTCTCTCCACATTGGGGCATTATGGCTGAACATGGGGAAGAGGGCTGGGGTAGGAAAGAGTGCAAACAAAGTAAGCAGGGAGATTTCTACCCCCTCATTCTACCATGCAATAGCCTACATGAGGCAGGGGTCAATATTTGTAGGGGCAAAATATGTCCATGTCTTGTGGGCCCAGGTACATTTATTAGAATATCTCACGAGGCTTCCCCTCGTGAGATAACCCTCAGTCAGACCCACTACGAGTGAACCTTTGTATTTATTTCATGCTATCTGAGTCAGAAATGGTCAAAACTTTATCAAATTGCATAAAAAGATAAACACTTACATGTTTTATGGTCATTTCTGGTGGTTTTAGTGGCCGTGAGATACGGGGGTGGGTTATCTCACGGGGATGTGAGATACGGAGCTGCAATGTTAAGCCAATGGGCTGTCAGTATCTCCGGCATATCAACATAAAATAAAATGTAATACCTGTTCCACTGTCACATTTCACCAGTTGAAATGTCCCACTGTCACATTTCACCAGTTGAAAACAGAATTTCGCATGTCTCTTTCAATGGTGGCATGTCACACACATGTTATGTTTCGGTTTTGTTGATTCGACCTCCACTATACGTAATTAACTCGAAAGACGAGTTATAAGAGTCGGGTAAAAATACACCCTAATTCAGTGCCTCTTAACAGTAGACTAACAGAGAGAAAAAAAAAAGGACGCTTTTAGCTTTTAGTAAACTTTCCCGCCTCTTTGGTCCGGAGTGGTGCGAATAATTGATGAATGTTGATGATTTTGCCGAAATTCGATGCGTCCGCGCGTCTCCAATGTCGTAATTTCGGCACTAACATGGCGGATATCGATTTTTTTGTAAATTATAATATAGAAATATGATAAAGAATGGCAAAAGGATATGATTTGAATCGATATGTTTGATTAAAAATGTAAAAAAATTACGTGTTCGCCCTGTCATTAATTCGCATCACAATGCCGTGGTCGTGCAAATTGACCCAAACAACCATGGAAATTGGGTCGGGCATGCGCAGATAGAACCAAAATACAACATGGCGGACAGCGAGACAATCGATTTATGGGGCTATAACAGTATAAAAAGACAGGGTGTATTCGATTCAATTCGATTGATATTGCCAAAGATGCATGGATTGTATTCAAAAAGCCATTAAAGTCAAGTTAAATCGATAGAATATATCATTTCTCTGTCGAAAATGCTACTTCCGGCAAGGAGGGGTCGCGCATGCGCACAGAACATCAAAATCCAAAATGGCGGACAGCGAGACGATCAACTCACGGTGCCATGCAAACTGCTGGATTATAACAAAATGGAGGAGAATTACACTGTCTCATGCATTTTTATGGTTAATATGGACCATTATTCAAGACCTGCTGATATTGTGCAATGCTTAACTCGCCAGGAGAGGAGTTATTTGCCAATGAAACATACGAGCGATAATGGATGCATTCTCCATAGGCTTAACCATTGACAGTGATAATGCTCGAAGAAAACATAAGGTTAGTATTAGAAGGGGTCTAAAAGAAGAGATTAAGTGCCCTTTTGAGTTACTTGCATTGCAAAATGCTGTCCTATATTTAAAATTTAGCAGAGAGACTTTAATTTCTTTTCTGTTTTTGCCATGTTTCACGTTTGTCATAAATCTGAATCTCAAACCATGAATGTGATGGCATCTGCCCAATACATTTCTATATGAAATAAAAATTTCTTTTGTACTGCCGGCATGCTGACCAGGCACCTACATATATGAATGGCTTGATGCATTGATGCACATTTAACCCTTTATGGATGGCATGATGCATTGATGTGCAGTTAACCCTTTATAGATGGTATGATGCATTGATGTACATTTAACCCCTCGTGGAATTCATGCTGCCTTGGTGCATAGTTAACCCTTTATGGATGACATGATGCATTGATGTGCAGTTAACCCTTATGGACGGTATGATGCATTGATGTGCAGTTAACCCTTTATGGATAGCATGATGCATTGATGTGCAGTTAACCCTTTATGGATGGTATGATGCATTGATGTGCAGTTAACCCTTTATAGATGGCATGTTGCATTGATGTGCAGTTAACCCTTTATGATTGGAATGATGGGTTGATGCACAGTTATCCCTTCATGGATGGTATGATGCATTGATGTGCAGTTAACCCTTTATAGATGGCATGTTGCACTGATGTGCAGTTAACCCTTTATGATTGGAATGATGGGTTGATGCACAGTTATCCCTTCATGGATGGCATGATGCATTGATGTGCAGTTAACCCTTTTTGGATGGCATGATGCATTGATGCATATTTAACCCTTTTGGATGGTATGATGCATTGATGTGCAGTTAACCCTTTATGGATGGCATGATGCATTGATGCACAGTTAACCCTTTATGATTGGAATTATGGGTTGATGCATATTTTACCTTTATGAATGGCATGATGCATTGATGTGCAGTTAACCCTTTATAGATGTCATGATGCGTTGCTGTGCAGTTAACCCTTTATGGATGGCATGATGCATTGATGCAGATTTAACCCCTCATGGATAGCATGCTGCATTGGTGCACAGTTAACCCTTCATGATTGGAATGATGGGTTGAGGTGCAGCGGTTGAGGCACAGTTATCCCTTTATGGATGGCATGATGCATTGTCAGTAAATATGTCAGTAATTATGTACTATTTGTCAGCAATTATTCAATGTTTGTTAGTAATTACTCACATTTTGTCAGCAGTTAGTCAATATATGTTAGTAATTACTCACTATTTCTCAGCAATTAGTCTATTTATGTTAGTAATTACTTACTATTTCTCAGTAGTTAATAAAAAAACTTTTCAGTAATAATGTACTATTTGTCAGCAATTAGTCAATACATGTTAGTAATTGCTCATTATTTGTCAGCAGTTCGTCAACATATGTCAGTACTCACTCACTATTTGTCAATATCTGATTGAATATTGAAAATTAAATTGAAAATAGCATTGAAAATTGCATTAACACTTGGGTCTTTTAGGTTTTAGACCTAACCTGCTCCATCTTTCAGTGTTATAATATAGAAATATGATAAAGAATGGCCAAAGGATATCATTTGAGTCAATACCATAATCTCCCGCGTATAAGACGCGCCTTATAAGGCGCGTCTTATACGGGGGGGTTTAGTTCTCCCTGGATCCAAAAGGGGGACACCAAGACCTTTCTTTTGATATGTGACACTCCCATGTAACCTAATCAGCAGCATATGGGGTCCAGGGGGTCCAAGAAACACACAGCTTTTTAAATTTTGAAAATCCATTCAGTAGAAAAGAAGTTATGAATTTTTCATTTTTCTGGCCAAATCCTAAAACTCTAGGTGCGCCTTATAGGCGGGGTGCGCCTTATATGCGGGAGATTACGGTATGTATCATTAAAACGATAAAACTTAAGTGTTCGCCCTGTCGTTAATTTGCATCCCAAAGCCCGTGGTGTTGCAAATTGACCCAAATAACTATGTAAATTGGGTCGGGCATGCGCACAGAAAACCAAAATCCAAAATAGCTGACAGCGAGACGATCGAGTTGTGGGGCTATAACTGCTGGATTATACCAAAATGCACGGATTACATGTTAAAACTCATTAATTTCAAGTTAAATCGATAGAATCTATCAAATTCTCCGTCAAAAATGTTACTTCCAGAAGAAGTGGTTTGGGCATGCGCAGATAGAACCAAAATCTAAAATGGTGGACAGCGGTACGATCGACTAAGGGTGCATCGACACTGCTGGATTATAACAAAATGGAGGAGAATTACACTGTCTCATGCCTTTTTATGGTTAATATTCAAGACCTGCTGCTGTTTTGCAATGCTTAACTTGCCAAGAGAGGAGTTATTCGCCAATGAAACATACAAGCGATAATGGATGCATTCTCCATAGGCTTAACCATCGACAGTGATAATGCTTGAAGAAAACATTATATTAGGCCTAAAAGAAGAGATTAAGTGCCGTTTTGGGTTACTTGCATTGCAAAATTTTTCATCAATGCTGGATGATTTTGATCTCACAGAATATGACATATGGATTGGGGGCGACTTTAACATTGACTTATCTAAACCTATAGATAATAAGACAATAGCTTTTAACACATTTATGAAAACATATAATCTAAGGGCATTAATTGATACCATTACAAGACCTAAGGAAGATGGAAGTGGGACAGTTATTGATAATATATTAACCAATGCTGACAATATAATATATCATAAACCAGTACCTATACTTATTAGCGACCACCTACCGGTGGTTGCTGTCCAGAAAAAACAAGAAACCCAAATGTATGAGGCCTCCTTCACAGGTCGTAGTTATAAACAGTATAGTAGTGCTGATATGGAGGAACATATATTATATTATGACTGGGCTGAATTCTTCAAGGAGAAAAACCCAGAAAAACAATGGGATAAGCTCCTGTCTGTGATTTACGAATATCTTGATGAAGTCTGCCCTGTTAAAACCGTTACAATTAAAACAAGAGATATGGATTGGATGACCCAAGACATCAGAGAGGCCATATTGGATCACCATAGATATATGGCTTCCTTCTTAGAAAATTTAGATCCAGCTGAGTTTGTCAGAGCAAAAAATAAAAGAGATGAAATAAACATTTTCATAAAGGAATCTAAAACAACTCAAATTGATGATGCTTATAAAAAAAAAGACGATGGTCATCAAAAGTTCTGGAAAAAAATAATGGAACTTATTAAACCGACAGACCAAGGTTCTAGGGCAGACTTCATACATCATGACACATTAGAAAAGGTACCTGAGGCAGAGGCTCCAGACTATTTCAATCAGTTCTTTGCTGAAGTGGGTAGAAGAATGGCAGATAAAATGTCTTACAACATCAATGACAATACCGGAGTTGTTTATAATGTGGAACATGTGTGTCCACCCCCTACTATCTCATATGAAAAGGTGGAAAATTGGTTGCTGGTATTGATGCCAATAAATCAAGTGGGTTAGATGGAGTCAACGCCAGGGTACTCAAGGAATGCCTCACTATACTTGTACCACAACTGGTAGCCATTTTTAGAAATTCATTGTCACAAGGCATATTTCCAACACAATGGGCTGTGAGCTCAGTGGTGCCCATACCCAAGTCTGGGCCCCTAAATCAGATTGGCAACTGGAGGCCCATTAATCTACTACCAGTGCCAGGTAGATTAATGGAAAAAATATTGCATGAACACATTATGCACCATCTACAAATAAATAAACTGTTAACTCCAATGCAGTATGGTTTCAGGCCAGGGCTTGGTACCACTGATGCCATTTTTGATTTTACAAGCCATATTTATAAAGAACTAGACAATAAGAACACCATTAGTGTTTGCTTTGTAGACGGGTCAAAAGCCTTTGACTCTGTCCACCATGAATTGCTCTTAAAAACATGTAAAGCCCTTAAATTAGATAATGTAACCTTGGCTTGGCTTAAATCGTATTTGAGTGACAGGAGGCAGACTACTCTGCTTAATGGCAAAAGGTCCTCGCAGTCAAAAGTTGAATATGGTGTCCCTCAGGGGAGTTCGCACGGACCTCTTTATGTTTTTAATATTTGTAAATGACTTCCCTAGTATTATATTGAAAGCAAAAACTTACATGTAGGCAGATGACATTGTTTTGGTAAGCAGTGCTGATAGTTTTGACAAGAGTGAGGAGAATCTCGCTATAGATGTTAAAAATACTGTTAAGTGGTGTAAACAAAATTGTATTACCATCAACTCCAAAAAAAAAACACAAGTAATGAGGGTCAATAGAAATGGTTCTTGTAAAGATCCACCACCTTTAAATATCTGGATAGATGATATTAAGTTGGAAGAAGTTAAAGAATATAAATATTTAGGAGCCATTATAGACAATTATCTCACTTTTAAGCCACATGTCACCAATTTGATTAAAAAAATGAGCCATAAAGTCCACCTCCTAGCTCGTATAAGGAAGTATCTTGATGAAGAAAAATCCTATCTATTGTATAAACAACTAATTGTACCGTATGTTGACTATGCTAGTTTTCTAACTGATTCATCCACTCAATGTTTAAGTGATAAAATTCAGAAAATACAAAATAGAGGTTTGCGTATATGTCGTTATAAAAATATGTATGAACGCTGCTCAGCGACTGACTTACATCAGCATTTTAATATTGATAAGCTAGATATGAGAAGATTAAAGCAATTACTCTGTCATATGTTTAAATTATCTAAAGAAAGGGGCATAGAGATACCCATAGAGAATAGAAGGACACGAGGTGATGACAAGATTAAGTTTGTACTAGATCGCTTTTTCTATAAAAACTTGTGTTAAAGCCCCTTATATAGGGGAGTGTGGGAATGGGATGGACTGCCAGCAGCTAGTCAAAGGGTGGATGACATCAAGCACTTCAAGAGGTTGATTAAGCATATCAAGGCTAGACCAGCTCTAACTTAGGGCTATTCCATACTGGTAACTCAGATGGAGATAACATCATGGACATACTAGCCTTAGAGAAACTGGTTATCCCAGTTCTCATAAGCCCCATATTCCCCCATGATGGTGATGTGGTAGCACTGGTCACTCAGGCTGTACACTGGTTGCTCAGGTACTGACGTACTGGTCACTCAGGCATCCCACAATCCACCTTTCTCCCCATTTTGTGCTAATCTTCCCAGATAGTGCCTTCATGGCCTGCTTACAACACATGACTCCTCCTTTGATGAATGGGGAATTCCTTCAGCCATCTACTACCTGGTTTCATTGTTATGTTATTAAATTTATTTTATTTTTCGTGTAACCTGTAAACATAACACTAGGCAATTGTGACAGTTTATCCGTATATTGCTTTCGAATAAGGTGACAATTTGAAAACATTAGGGCTGTCAGGTTATGAATCATGTTTCATTTATATAAATGACATCAATTAGGAGATATAAGTTGCTTTATAAATACCCATATAAGTGATACTGGGAGGGCTGATCCGGCAAGGCGGACCACTCACTAAAATTCTGTGATGTTACATCAATTGGATAGGTTTTTTTCTCTGTATCCGTTATGGAACAAAAGGGGTATGTGATCCCCCTGATGAACCCATACATGTTGGGTAGTAGTAGCAGACACCTTTTCTATTAGTTATTTATACATATTGAGAAGCTTGACGAAATAATGATTCTATGTCATTGAACCGTATACAAGATTTTTTCATACTTAATATGATGTTGAAACATGGTTGTGTTAGGCACAACGCTTTTCTATATAAAAACCCAGCTTTTTCTCAATATGAAATAGCATACCTCACCTGTGGATAGGTAGCATGAATAGGATGCAATGCTGTATCCATTTGGAATGTAAATCGATATTTATTGAGGGTATGTCGGCCCAATATTGCTCTGGAAAAACATTTTATGACTGAATGCAATAAAAACTGTTGAAATTGAAATTGAAATGATATCCTATATTTTATGCATTTCATTGAATAATAGCCATTTATTATATAGGATATCATCCAAAGATTCATATTTAGAACAGTTTTGGATACATAATTACACTGGATGATGCTCTGATACATACATTTTAGCTTCTTTTCAGAGATGTCAGACCTTCAGAGGTCCGTCTATTTTCAGATGTTCAAACTTTTCTAAAAATCAGACATCTCAGAGGCTTCTTCCAAATTGTGGTCATACTATGGATAGAGAGACTTACATTAATCATAGATACCCTTACAACATGTACTTTCTTTTTCTAGAGAGCCTAAGGCTGAGCATAGTTCAACTTAAGGCTTCAGCAGCTGGAATTAAGCATGCCTTGTGCTGCCCTCCAGCTTTTTCTAGACTAACAACCTTTCAGAGATCAGAGGATCTCTGAAATCTCATTTCAGAGGACATGAATCTAAGCTGGCTGCTGATTGGCTGAAATTCTGATGCAGTGTTTTTAATTGTATTTCTAAGACCACCCATTCCAGAGAGGTTCAGTGGTTTTGAGTGAGGGGAATAGGTTGAAATGAAGACAAGATCAGGGATGAAAGTCTTCAGGGATTTCCCTGAATTCAGGGATTTTGAATTTCCAAGGCCCCTTACATTCATATGAAAACCCAGGTTTTTGGGCCAGGATTTCAGGGATTTTCATCCTTCCCGACTTTCATCCCTGCAAGATGGATGCTTTTAGCATAATACATTGGGGGAATGGGTGCTTTGCTAACAACCAAACATTTTCAGAGGTTGAGCCCATACCCAACTGACATCTCTGTTCTTTTGGAATCCTACTTTTACTAGTGTGTAGAGCCACTTTATGATATTGAGAACATGATAATTAAATCAAGAGCTAGCTGGGTTATTATAGTGCATATTTAAACTTTATCAAATCACATTTAAAACAAAGCCTCTTTAATGCAGGGTTACCATTACCACCTCTGTTCTAGTGAGATTTACAATGTCCATGGCCACTCTAAATCATATATTTTCCTTATGGTGCAGTAGCTTTAACAATTGCATATATATTTAAGGAGTTTGTTCATTTTTGATTTGATAGTTTAATCAAAAGGGCTTTATTAAAAGGGTGGATATTTAGTGGAAGGTTCTAGGTGCAAGGTGGACGTCTCTTGGTAAAAAATTAACTAAATGGAATGTTTGTAGTACGGTAGAAAATTATTGTTTGTTTCGAGTAACATGACTTAAAAAGGTTGGGTCGGTAGATCGGATTTTTCCCCCTTTATATATCCATAGGAAATCTGAGGGTACATATCAATGAATATATCGAATTCTTTGATTCCCTTGCAAAATAATGATGGAAAAGTTGACAACTTTGAAAGAATGTGAAAAAGATAAGGGAAAATGAATGAAAAACATATATAAAAGTCCTCAAAAAAGTACGAAAATTGTCTAAATATTATAACAAAATTCTTCAAAATCCCCGAAAAAGGTTTTATTTTTATTTTTGTCCTCTTTTGCTAGGGTCGGTCAGGTGGAAACCTAACTTTTTTATAGGCCTATAAGGGTACGTGATAAACTGGAAATAAAATGTGATCCATCCTAACAAAGTGGTACTAAAGTCGCACATTTAAATGCCTAGATATGCCCTTTTGAAGTGGTAAAGTGTGAAAAATGTAAATTTTTCAAGATTGGTATATTGGCATTTTTCCTATGGTGGATGTCTTTTAGAATCCTAGGTTACTAAACTAAGTTTGAGCCACAAATACACAACAGGCATATATAGCTATAGAATCTGGTTATCTAATATTACATAGGAAGTATGGGATTTATGAATTATTACATGTGTAATAGGTTCAAACGATTTTTAATTGATCTGACTACATTTAATGCTGGAAGATCTCCAGAGGGCAACCTGGTTCAAATCTGCAATAGAAATCTCTTATTAGGGCCGAGTCATTTATTGCCAGGTGAGTGTGGAGTGTTAGATATAGGTGGATTGGGTATTTTTCAAAGAGCTCCTTGGTGGGGGGGGGGAGGGGCAAAACCCAATAAACCTTCACACTGCATTAATCAACCGGCTCAACCCTCAGCATGCTGACATCGTATTTTACCCCATTATAATGCCATGGGATTCTATATAATCACAAAATGAATGCAATCACCAACTATATAAATCTATTCACATCTCTTATGCTAACTTAAAGTGTGAAAAAAGGTAGTCAGTAGGTCTAGTGGACCCATAGGTTCCCTAAGTGTGGAGACGTGGTGTTTGTGGTTCCAGTGACAATGTAATCTCTGATCCATGATAGTGAATGGCTTTTTACACAGCTTCGCGCGTTTCCGTTTTGTCAGGAAAGCCTCTTACAATCCCCATGTAGGTCTAGGCATTAAATTTCCAAGTTGATGATGATGAACTTTTAAAGCCGGCACGAGACCGACAGGCCCTATATGTTCTAGCGGAACGGGGCCGGACAAACAGTGATTATGGGGATGCTATATCACACTAGAGTCTCACACTGAACACAACCATACATGAAGATGAAACATATAATGAGGAATGAGAGGATCAACCACACTACTCCCAGGACAAGAGCTATGAGACTGTTATGCTATAAGCTATTGGAACAAGAGAAGCCATATGGCACAGGATGTAGACCTGATGGGCGGTCCAATATTGAGATAGACCCCATAAAGGGGCAATGAAGTAGTCCTATTGAAACATGACAATACAACATAGAACACACGGTCGCAAAGCTGCTCCTAGGTTTTTAGATATTTTTTTTAGATTTTTTTTGGGGCTTTAATAAGGCCTTTTAAACTTTTGTTAACTTTAAGAAGCTAATCTACAACTTATGCATAATATATACAAATCCATGACTATCCTTCACACGGTCGCAAAAACTGCTCCTAGATTTTTAAGATAATTTTGTATTGTTTTTGGGGCTTGTATAAAAGCCTTTTAAACTTTTGTTAGCTTTAAGGGAGCCAATTAACAACTTAATTACAGTATATACAAGTCTATGACTATCCTTCTACCATAGCAAGCCTCTGTTCGCCTTACAGAAGCTGACTATGGGTTTATAATCTTGCTCAGCGGCTTTTCTTAGGACGGCCACCGCGACTTGGAGGCTAGAGTCCAAGCGGTCACACCCAGTTGCAAAACCAGAAATGGGGGAGTAATCCATCATTGGGCAACTAGATAGAATGTGACTGGCGGAGAACTGGACATCACCGCAGGCACAAACGGAGCGGTCAGGAATATCCGCCCACCTTCTATAATCCAATCTGAACCGGGTGAGACATGTCTGAGTGTACCTGGGCAGGTCCTCCGAAACCGGTGGCAATAACGTCACTACCCTCTCATACCAAGTCCTAGACTGTGATATAGGGTTTTTCATCTTATCAACAGAACTTAAATACTCATTAGTCTTGTCCATATCCAGGAGGAGCTGCCTTCTAAGTGCTGCCTTTGTCTGACCCTTTGATGGGAGGTGGTGGTAAAGAATGTTTGTCCGTGCCAGGGCTGCTTTCTTGGCTGCCCTGTCAGCCCTCTCGTTGCCTGGTATACCTATATGGGATGGCACCCAGTGCAACACTGTGTGGACCCCCAATCTGCTCCTTGACCTGACTTCTTTCTGAGCTTCACGGGCCATGAAATGGGGAGAGTAATGATCCTTTATAGTCTCTATTGCACTTTGCGAATCTGTGTGTATAATAAGATCCTTACCGACGGCATTGCCCAGTGCTATCAGGATGGCATACAACTCTGTTACTAAGGAGGTAGAAAAGTCTGACAACCTAGCCAGGGCTTCTGTACCGTCTCTAGGTGATACTACCGCCGACCCGCTCTGGCCAGTCTTAGTCATGACGCAGCCATCTGTATACAGCTGTATGGCGTGTGGATAGCGCTCAGACAGTGTGTCCACTTCCTCTAGTATCTTATACCTCAATTCATAGGGACTTGACTCAGATTTAGAGACTCCTTGATGAATCATTATCTCAATAGGGACAGTCTCTGAGGGATGGGGCAATCCCAAGCAGGGCCGCTCGTATAGTTTCCCTCCAGCTCGATATGTATCACTAACCAAGGCTCTAAAGAGACGAGACAAATCTGGGACCGATGTTTCTGGACCTTGATCCATCTCGTAAGCATGAAATTTTTCCTCCAATGCCTGGCCCAGGGAGGAGGCCACGCCACTGGCCATCCCTACCAGGAATGTCCTTCCCATCAACTTCACTCTGTCTTCTATCTGGGGTAGCCAAGCCTCCCTTCTGACCAATTCATTTTTTGTCCTCTTGAAGGCACCAAGTATTATCTTGCTTGCAGTCATTTGTACCTTATTAAGAGGAGCCAATAATCGTCTATAGCGCTTCCTATCAGCTTTTGTGGACAGCCTTGTGGGGGAGACTGTATACAGTGCAGGGGCAGCATAATCAATGATTGAGCGGATAGCCTGGAGATAGAAGAGGCGGAGATTCCGTCTAGAAGCTCCCCATGAAACCTGTCCAATAGCTCTAAGTATATTTAATCTTGGTTGGATCCTTCCAACAAGATATTTGATCTCAGCTTTATAATTGAGAGTCCTATCAAACACAACACCTAAATATTTCCATGTGGTTTTCCATTCTATGTGTCGGCCATTCAAGACCAGCTGTCTCTCTGGTACCCTGTCTTTATATAATATCACCCCGGTCTTTTCTGGAGAGATCTGTAGACCTAGCCGTTCACATTCTCTGGCTACTGTCACGAGGGCCACTTGTGTTGCAGAAACTATGTCCTCTGAACTTGTCACAACTATAGCTAAATCGTCAGCATATGAGATAAGCATAC
Source organism: Acholoe squamosa (assembly GCA_949317995.1). NCBI lineage: Eukaryota > Metazoa > Annelida > Polychaeta > Phyllodocida > Polynoidae > Acholoe > Acholoe squamosa. The sequence continues at coordinate 17,958,704 of OX439042.1, forward strand.
CATTGGGAATGACTAACTCATGAAGCTCAGAAACTACTGCATTAAATAAGCCAGGGGACAAGACACCACCCTGCGGGACTCCACCATGTGTAGCCATATAGTCTGAGTTTAAGCCCTGAAAGCCAACCCGTATTTTCCTATCACTCAGGTACTCTTGTATATAGCCTAGAACCTTCCCTTTTACTCCTCTCTTCACTAAGGCTGACATAACTACCAGATGGTCAACAATTTCGAACGCTCGAGTGAGGTCAAGATAAATCACTGCCACTTTTTTCCCCCTGTTCCTAGCAACATAGATCATGTTCAGCTTAGTAGCTATGCAATGCTGACTGGATCGGAAACGTCTGAAACCAAACTGCTCTGAGTGAGGAGGGACTCCCTCCTCGACTTCTGGACCTTCCATGGAATACACCATCCTGGTCCTTACAACCCTCTCCAGTAACTTACTGCCAGTTTGGAGCAGAGTTATAGGTCTTGTCGCTCCTGGCTGGCCTGGCTTCGGTACAGGAACTACATGTCCCTGTTTCCAGCTGGCTGGGATATCTGCTGTCTGAAAGATTACATTTAGGATAGAGGTCAGGGTGTCTAAGTTAGAAGCTGATAAGTTTTTGAAGACTTGAACAGGAATCCGATCTGATCCCGGAGCCTTTACCTTGGTCTGGGAAATCTGATACGATACTTCTTCTACAGTAACTGGTCCATCAAGTTCCACCTCACTGCCCTTTTCAAGGGCCTCCTCTACAGCATGCTGGCGTTCCCCTTTGAGAGCATCTAAGGCCTGCCGATGACCTAGAGGAAGATTTGCCCCATCAGTCCTATCCACAAACTGTCTTACCAATCTATCAGCCTCACCAAGGGGATCCCGAAGGAGCGGTGGTTTTCTTGGCAACCCCTTGATCCTGGTGATTCTCCATAACTCTCCAAGTGAAGTTCTGTTGTTAATGCTTTCAACCCATTTAACCCAAGCCCTTTGTCTTTCTTTGGCATAAACCCTTTTCGATATCTTTCTAAGCAATCTAAACCTTTTTAAGTTCTCCTCTGATCTATATCTTCGGAACGCCTTCTGAGCTCCATTTACAGCCCTAGCTGCCGTTTTACAGACATTAGAATTGTACCACCACCTTTTGTTTCTGGGGAATGGTTTATATTTGGGTGTCGAAGCCTCCAGGGCTTTAATGACCACTTCTCTGAAATATTCATAGTCAGGGTAATCCTTCTTTTTTAACAGCTCCTCCAGTTTCCGATTAAACCTTTCCCAGTTTGTTTTCTTTAGATTGAAACGTGGGATAGGTTCTGGGAGGCTAATCTGCTCGACCCCAATGGTGGTCACAGAAGCAAAATGATCAGAACATAATGTGGGGTCGATGTCCCACACTGCTGTCCCAGAAATATCTGAAGATGCCAAAACCAGATCTATACTAGTGCCTGACTCATGGGTGGGCTCTGTTGTATTTAAAATAACTAAGTTGGCGTTCTCTATTTTTTTTAATAATCTCTTACCAGCAGGAGAGTCAGAGTTCTCGACCCCCCATGCTGAATGGTGAATATTAAAATCTCCAGCTATAATGTGATTCTCAGGATGGGAAGCCAACAGAGTATCCACCGCTGGGACTTTTCTAGCATTGGCATCAGATTTGTGATATAGGTTGGACACATACACTGTGGTATCCTTTAGCTGTACTGCTACAGTGAGGCATTCAGTAGCTGTACGAGGCGAGTAACTCTTTACCTTAGCAGACAGAATCCGGTCTCTAACCAGAATTGCCAACCCTAACTTTGGGGTTTCCTTTCGGGGGAGAGAATGTACATGAAACCCCCGGAAGGTAAACTCTTTACTTTGCAATGTTTCCTGTAAGCAAACAATATCAATTTTGTTTTGTTCTACGTAAGCACTAAGTTTATCTTTGCTGGTGCCTAGACCCCTACAGTTCCAATTTACAATTTTGATACATTTGTCATCATACTTATTCATGTTGTTGATTTCAAACCCCCAAAATCTGTCTTGTAAAAGTCTCTAAGCCTGGAGGGCGGCTTTTAAGGCTGTAATAAAAGCACTACCAGGTTGGCATGCTGCTAAAAGGGCAGCTGTGATTGGACATTCCTGAGAGGGTCCAGCCTGGTGAACCGTAGAAGACTGGATGTTAGCGGCAGTGGATACAGCTTTTACTGTTGTCTGCTGTGATTCCCTATCCCGACTCGGGGATGTCTGGGCAGCACTGTCCACCCTGCTTTTCGAGTTATTGTGACCATATCCCTGACCATTTTCCCTTCCTGAAGCATACCAGTGATCTTCATGACCAAATTCACCTTCTTCATCGTACCAATCCCTGTCTTCCATATCATCACCCCTGTCGCTGTATCCATCTTCATATTCCCTTTCATAGCCATAGGAAGATTGATCATATTCTTGTCTATTATCGTTGTCATTTCCATAATAATCTTGGCTGTGCTCAAAACGATCGTGCCTGCCATAGTCATAGTGACCCCTCTGATATCTTTCTTGTTCTTCATCGCTTCCTTCATACTGTTGGCTAGATTCATGGCGATCATACTCATCATAGTGACCCCTTGACGTTCCCCTGCCTACCTCCCCACGTGAAGATCCTCCTCTACCAGCCACCATCTCCTGTCTGGATGATGAAGTTCTGTGATGTTTTTTATTCAACACTGCTAGATGTTTCAGATACTCAGGGCACCTGCTAGAGATCGAAAGATGGCCTCCCCCACAATTACAGCAAGTGGGAGGAGCCCGAGGGGTGGGGCAAGCATCTAAATCATGTGTCCCTTCACATCTAGGACAAGTCAGTCCTCTCTCACATGAATCTCCCCAGTGTCCTAACTCCGAACATCGGGAGCATCGGAGAGGTCTTTTCGGGGCTACCTTTAAGTTAAGGTGAGCGTCGCCAATTTCAATAGCATGGGATAGGGGTGTAGTAGATTGTATTCTCAACCCTAGATCACCATCCGAAGACATAACCATTTCATTGATTTGAGAAACCTTATGACTACCTTCAGCCAATCTTCTCCATTCTTTGGCCGACTTACGAGGGTAGTTCCATGCCACATATGCATATTGTCTATAAGGATGTTCTATTGGCTCTCAGCGTGGGGGGCTATCTTGTCTGTTGTCCCGATCACTACCTCTTCTCTGTCTGTCACCATGTCCGTCAACCTGACGCATTCTGAGGTCTACTACCTGTTGTCTCGTAAGTCGGACCTCCTTAAACCATCCCTTCCCTGCTTTCAGGAATGTCGTGAGAAGAGCTTGCATGTGATGCACCCGGACTAATTCCCTATCCTTGTTCAATCTCACCAGTGTGACAATCCTGGGCAATCGAAAACGGAGATCCCACATCAGACCAAGTGGGTCGTTCGACTGCTCTGGTGCCTCAAAGAATCTATAGGGTCCTGAATATATGGTATCGTTTGTCTCCCTCTCTGCCACCTGAGTCTTTACCTTTCTAAATTCTAATTGGTCAACAACATCCCAACTTAGTTCCTGAATTTCAAATTCCACTCCTATATAATCTGCCAGTGCTCTCCTTAATCTACCAGTGTATGCCAACCGAATGAGCACTGCATCATCTGGGGAAGTGCACACTGCCATCTGTCCTGGAACTTGTAAGCCCAGTTTCTGAACAGCTAGGACAGGATCCTTGGGAAAACTTCTTGATTTGACCAGATCCCAGACCCTTTCTCTGGGTTTTACTGTAGGGGATAACTCTGATTCACAAGCATTCTCTGGGCTTAGGAGAGCCAGGTCCCCAGTCTCTAAGTTACTGAGGTTTTCATGGAGATCAGAATCCTTTCTTATTTTGACAAGAACCCCCAACTCTTTGCTAACATAAAGATTCTTGTATAACTCACGAGCCTGCCTTTTGTTGATATATTTTCTTGCAATGAGAGCACCCACTGGATCATCTAGCCGATCCGTACTCAAGACATACTCGTGTTGGGCAGAGGTAGTCGCTCCTTTTTGGTTTTTTGCCTTATCGGCTTCTACTGCCTCATAGAGAACACTTTGCCTTACAAACACCTCCATAAAGTCATCCTGCATCACTTTCAGAGTTTTGTCTAAGAGGGACCCAAAAGAAACTTTAAGATAGGTGGTACCCAAAATTTCCAGAGTACCATATTCATCTCCCTCTTCAGCAACCTTGCTCTCCTTCAGGGCAGCCAGAGGGTCCAAAGGATTATGTTTAGAAACATACAGAGAAACGATCATCTCTGGCACCACCTGGGTCTTCTTGTTTGAGACCTTCACCCGTACTTCCTCTTCTTTATCACTCGCATGCATGAGAGCTAGGACATCAGTGGAATTTGCTGACCCTACCCCCCTCGGCCTCTCCGCTTCCTTGTTGTCCATTTTCTCTAGAACACCATCTGCAAAAGCAGCTATACCTCTCAACTCAGACAATGCCTCTACAGCAATGTCTTTTGCTATCGCAGGACTGATTACATTCAGGTCGGGATAAGCACAACCACCCAGAATGGTCACATGAGCAAGAGTCCCCAAGAAGTGGGTATATTCTTCTCTAAAAACACAGTACAGAGAGGGGTATTGCTGTAAGAAGAAAAAGATTTCCATTAGCACCAGAGCAGCCTTGGCTCTCAGGGCATGCAAATGTCTGTGTACCAGATGTCTAGTGTCATCATTCAGGGGGTTCAACCCATTCTCGAGGGCCCTCATTCCCGCTACTAAATAGGCAATGTCAAGCCTTACTTGTTCCCATAGAACAGGTATCGTGTGTGCATCAAGGTCTACAGGCTCCCTCCCACTGGGCCTGTCTGACCCTCTCCTAATTGTTCAAGCCTCATCCCTGTACCTCTATCTTTTCCCTCAGGAACTTGATTTGCGTTCAGTGCCTCCAAACCTGACAAGGTATAGCCGGTACTTTCAGCCTGATCCCCCTCCCCTCTGGACCTGTTATCTTTATCGGTGTCTGTTGAAACATTATCTAAGGCAACATTCAGAGTCCCATTGTTACCTTTGTCCAACATAGACCCCTCCAGTTCCCAAGCTTTCTCAGAATCTGGGTTCACTTTTGACCAATCATTATGAGACAGAGTGTGAGAAGGAGAATCAGGGACACCCTTTCTTGATGTCTGGGGGGAACCCAGGAGACCCAGGAAACCCCTCCTCGAGCTTGAATTCTTAGCTGCTAGGGGTGTAGTTCTGTCTTTTAAATCTTTCAGCGTCTTTTCTACACTCTGACGCACCTTCTTTATGTGTTCCAAAGCAGTCTTCGGAGTGGAAAGAAGATCTTTACCAACGTCAGACTGATCACCCCGAGGAGGTGAAACTTCATTTTCTTCGTTGCCCTGTTCTACCCTCCCACCCCCCCTGACAATATTGACTTGGTCCTTTTCTGAAACTGAAATAACACTCTTTTGTGATCTTTCCAGTCTTCGAGAAACTGCTGCTTTCTCATCCTCATTCAACCCCAAGTCTTCTAAAGACATCTCTCCAGTCAGAGCTGGAACTATCCCCGGAGGTAGTTTTACCCCCTGGTCGTGCTGACTGGAGTCCCCTCCTATGATCTTTTCTAACCGCTTCATTCTTAGACTTTCGCTGTCTCGGGAGGAAACACTATCAACATTCTCCTGGACCAAACCATCCGGACTGGTCCCGTCTGAACTGGGAGAGCTACCACTTCGGAGGGCATCAACTTCTGAAGGGGAAGGCCCCCTGCCCAGAGTGGAGTTTATAGTACTACGCCCTTTGTTTTTCCCTGAGAACATTTTCTCCCAAGTCCTAGATCCCCCGAGAAAACATGACTCTTTCCAGATACTGTTCACAAGACTCAGCCTAGACAAGATTCCGGGGAGGCAAATCTGAGACTGAAGGAAACAGCACTACCAACCAGAGATGTCAGTTGGGTATGGGCTCAACCTCTGAATATTTTGGGTGTGATCAAAGCACCCTTTTCTCTCATATTGTTATACTAAAAACATCCATCTCATCTTCATTTCAGCCTGTTCCCCTCATTAACAAGAAGAATGTGGCAAGGACCACGGACAGGAGTTGCGCTCATAGATCATGGCAACCTCGCTAGCCCCTGCGGGTGACGTCACTGAGGCAGCATGCTATCACCAATGATGTCATAGGTGACAGGGAAAAAACCGAAAACATGAAAAAGACTGCACCTGAATTTCAGCCAATCAGAATTTCACCTGCTGAAGCCTGAACTCTGCTCAGCCTTATGCTCCATAGAAGTAGAAAGGGCATGTGGGTATCTATATTATGACCACAAGAAGGAAGAAGCATCTGAGATGTCTGACTTTTGGAAAAGTTTGAACATCAAAAAAAAAAAAAAAACAGACCTCTGAAGGTCTGACATCTCTGACCAACCAAGAAAATTCTAAATTGCAACTCCTGGAGAGCGACCAAGACAAAAATCCAAGATAGGAAGGGTGTCTGGAACTACCAACCCAAAATACTGACTCAAGACAGACCTATAAAATCCAAATCTCAACCAATATTGGCCTAAGAAGGCACCTGTGAATCCACAATAGATATCATCAATTGTTTGTTTGTTTGGAGCGAATCCTGCGTACTCAATTGAGCGAATCCTGCGTGCTCTGAAAGTCCTACCTCCCGATAGAATCGCTCGGAGCTGTGTTCGCTTGGAGCGAATGTGTGATTCCCAAGTTTAACCTCATCAAGATCCTATGCAAATACACAGGCATGAGGTGGCTCCCAAAAGGCTGAACCATGGGGACCAGCAGACTGTTAGCATTTCCGCTGCCCGATCTTTAGTTAAACACCCCTAGACACACTGCTTTGTTTGACCGACACCCTTCTTGCTGTCCCCTCCCCTTGGACTGCCCCTATAGGACTCAGTATGGAGGCCTAGTGGAGCCGCCATCTTGAATTTCGCTGGTTGAGCTAAAACCCACTGATAAGACATACCATGATGGGTACTTTGTCCCTGGTTAACACCCACTTCCAGGGACATGCTGGTCCCATCTTATCAGTTTTTATCAGTGTGTGTCGCCAGGAACCAGCTCCAGACCAGCTAGTGGCCAATACCAAAAACACCATGTCGATCTACTCTGGGGCCTCTATTATACTTTAAGGTATAATTTTCTTTATGGGGGCTCGATACTATCCCATACTGAGAGCAATACGTTTGAAAACGTCTTTTGAATGTTCAAAAACAAGTTAACATAGCCAAAATCATGCGTTTCTTTTTGTAACCTGATAAGACAACAACAATTTCTTAAGTGCACAGAAAAAATGTTTTCGACGTTTAAACGTTAAAAATATTTTCCCGCTGAATGGGAGGAACTCTGGAACTCTGGTAAACGTATACACAGGCACTGACACATTCATCCATTGATTAGTGTGTAATGTAGCTTTCATGTCATAAAAAGGCTGGGGTGGGCACTTCATCCAAGCTGGCAAGATTACTGGCAACATTTTTAAAATATTCGTGAAAATTGTCCCAGCATGTATGAACGAAATTCATATAGCTCCACAACAGGTTAGATTTATAATATCTTTAGCTAGAATCTACTCTGTATGAATAGTGTTTAGATCGTAAACACTTATTTGTCCCAGTTTTCTAAACACATTGCATAAGGCCACACCGAAAAAAAAAGTTGGTCAACGGATTTTGGTTTTAAAAAAATGTTTACACACTAAACACTTAACAAAAAGTGTTTAGAAAAGTGTTTAATTTCTTAACACCTTTTTTACAGTGTAGGTCGGCTGGCTTCCCTAGCCCACTTAAAAGGGTCTATATCTCCTCTTTCCTATCCCCTCGGATGAATGTGGTGCACATATGCGTGGGCACAGATACATTCCTCTGTGAGATTGTGTAATGTAGTTCTCGCCATGAACATGACCTTAGCTGTCGAAATGGTGTTAAACATCTATTACGCACTCACTCACAGTGTAGGCCGGAAATCTAGGACTGTGGTGTCAACAACGTGGTCAGCAATGTTTGCTTTTTGAAAGAAAAAAAAAAAACCTGCCCAGCGAGTGTAAAGGGGGTAAAGGGCCTAGTTGCAGGTGCAGCTGCACACCTGTATCAGAAGAAAAAAAATAAAGTGCCCCCTCCCAACCGCAGGGAAAAGGTCTATGACCCAGCTATTGAACAGGGTTAAACAATTAACTCAATCACTTATTCCAAACCCCACGGGCCACACCCTTAGGGCTGGATCTTTTATTACCAGGTGGGAGGGGGAGGGGGGCTTGTTAGATATGGGGAGGAAGGGTAATTTTGAAAAAGAGCTCCATTGTGGGGAGGGGGGCAAAATCCAAGAAACCTACACACGGGGGGTGGGGGGGGGGTCTAAATATGAGCAATTCACTGTGATGCATCATTCCGAAGGCTTATCAGGCCTCCCCAGCCCCAGGCCATCTTTAAAAGGGGTCTATGTCTTGCTTTTCTATCCTCTCTGAGTGTGGGTGGTGTCCATATGCGCGGGCACTGGCACATATTCGTTCCTTGAATCTCCTCTTTCCTGTCCCCTCTTTCTTACATGTGTCTGGTGTCCATATGCACGGGCACAGGCACATGTATTCCTTTGTGACGTGATGTCTAATGTACTTTTTCCGCCATGAATATGACCTTAGCTGTCGGCTTGGCGTTAAACAACCATTACTCACTCACTCACTCCGAAGGCTTATCGGTTTTCGTTTGTTTTGTTTTTGGACGGGGGAAGGGTCATTTTTAAATCTCTTTGTGGGGGGATATAACTTTCATCATTATTGTGGGGGTCACGGGCGTGGACTGGTTACCAGGTTTACTTTGTGTAGGTATTATCCATATATTATAGAAGGGTGAGAAACTAAAGTGAACAGTGCTGCCCTCTGGTGCTTTTATTTGCTATGCACAGACCTTGATTATGGAGGAAGGGGTTACTTTGGCAAAGTCACCACTCACCTCCGTAATCAAGGTCTGTGCCAGTCTCTAGCGCCCAACTGTATCAATAGTACAGTCTGGGAGTACTCATTCCAGCCACTTTGACCACTTGTGACCTCTGTGTACTTGATGTAACAAGTACATGTATACACAATCTTCATTGCTCTTCATGACACATTGCCCTTTGGAGAGAGTTGGGGCCATCGTGATTTCTCCGGGATCCTGAAGATCCGCTGGTTGGCTGGTTCCGCTGCCCTACCTAACGCAGGTAGCTACCAGCGGACCTTGTGACATCACGAGCTCTCCTAGAGCTCGTGACGTCACAGAATATCATTATCATAAATTATAATTTGCATATCACTCTCCAAGCATTGGCAAAGTACAAAGCCTTGGTGTAGGACAGTGCGTCACTCTCCTATACCAAGGCTTTGTACTTTGCCAATGCTTGAAGCTGACCTATATTGCTAACCACCTGTGGGCTATTCGCATCGATCCCGCAGTGGTACCAGCGAAATCCGCTGGTGGCATGCTGGTTGTCTGCAAACCCCTTGTGACCAGTCCGAAATAGGAGTCTTGCCAGACGCTCTCACACGCCTGCCGCTATGAGAGTCGACTGGCTCCCGCGAGGCTGGGTCTGTGCATGATAGCAAATAAAAGCACCAGAGGGCACCACTGTTCCCTTTAGTTTCTCACCCTTCTATACACTCTAAAAAATGTGTTTTAACTAAAACATATTTTACCAAAACACTTTTTGGTAAAAAACATTTTCATCATCTAAACACTTTTCCTAAAACACTTTACACTTGCAAAAGTGTTTAGGTTTATAAAAGTGTTTTAATACTTGGTTCCAATCCAACTCACCAGGTGGCAGGGGCCACCTATGATGGTAGTATTGTAACATTCATATGGACACAGATGTCTGAATTTAAGTATAAATGATAATAATACACAGCTTCTTGATAGAACGTAACATTGACACTTTATTTTAGAATGGATTTGTAAAAGAAATATATAAAAATTACCTTCTCAATACCTTGATTCCAATGTAACCCATGATAAACACCCATTTTGTAACATTCAGGATTAATACATACATCCCAGTCCTAAACTCTCTGACTTGGTCGGGAGGCGTGGTGCAGTCGGTAGCGCGTCCGCTCACAGGCCGTAAGGTCGTGGGTTCGGGTCCAGGCCCGGCCGGGGCATAGTGGTGGTTCCAAACGTCACCGTAAGGTGTCGTTTGAGTTCCTCCCTGCTCTGGCTAGGCTGTGCTGGAAAGTCTCTCGGCGGTCATGGCAGACAAATGACTTGAAACAGGCCTGTCCATCTCTCACTATGCCTATGTAGTGACGGATGTTAAAGAACCATTGCCTCGGTAAATGTGTAGGGGTGTGATTTCTACCTTCCCATAGATGCGGTCACCATCATCCCCCCTCCCCATTAGACTAGGGTCCGGGCATGCAACGCCACAAGGGTAATCTCACTTCGGTGTGGATACAACCCGCGGGACCTCTCACCCTTGAGTGTTGGCTGCAAGGAAGGCACGAGGTGAGATTAAATTCGTCACTCACTCACTCTCTGACTAAATATGTGCATCAATGTGTTTGAACTCATCTTGACTGTAGGCCAAGCCTGATTAGCACAGATTCTGAGAATCAATGTTGATAACTGGATGATCAACATTCATCAACTTGCTATCAACATAACTTCAATATTCTCTACCTGCAGAGAGACAGCAATATGCAGTAGGAAGGACTTACCAATCCTAAAACTGGGACAATGGGTTTATAAGGAAAACGAAATAATAGCAAAGGCATAAATTTACCTGAAGCTCATTTTAAACACTCTCTGGACCTAAACACTTTATTCTCAGAATCACTTAAACACTTTTTTATCTAAAACACATTTTAATCAAAACACTTGAATTTTTAAACACTTTTTGAAAAGTGTTTTGTGTTTTGCCCAAAAAAGTGTTTAACAAAGTGTTACAAGAAAGTGTTTTAAATACAGGTAAAAGTGTTTAAAAACAAAACACATTTTTTAGAGTGTAGCATATGGATAACACCTACACAGACTAAACCTGGTAGTCCACGCCCGTGGTGGGGGTGGTGGAAAATCCATCAACGCCCCCCCCCCCCACAGCTGACAATAAATGAATTGGCTTACACGCAGGCCTACTGAGTGTAGGGTATATTATTCCCTTTGTATTGTCACTAGTCTATCTTGATGTCTACCCGGGGGGGGGGCACTTCTTTTTTTTTTTGATACGGGTGTGTGGCTGAACCCCCAACTACCCTTACCCTTGATAGGGCACTTGTTCGCGGGTTTTTTCTTCCAAACCCTACCCTTTCTAGGGAACTTTGTACATAATAGTCATAGATTTTGCTCAAAATGTCTTAAAATGAACTTGTTTGGGAGAAAATTGTATTTTGTGCTATTTTCATGAGAACTTGAAAAATATTTGTGAAAATTTCTAAATTTTCCGCATGAATCGAGGTATTTTGCCAAAAGTTGACCCTTGCTAGAGCCATTTTTGCTCAAAAGTAGACCCTTGCTAGGGACATTTGTGGCTGAAACTGGAGGCTTGCTAGGGACTTTTCCTTGAAAAAGTACCCTTGCCAGCCGCACATATGTGTATACATCACATAGAGAGTGCCCCCCCCCCCCCCGGGATGTCTACTTTTGGTGGCAGCAGCAGCAGATTCCTGATGGGGCTCAGCGGCTAATTATCCCTGTCTGCATGGGGAGGCCCTATAATAAAATTGGCATTTTTAATAGTTGAATAAATTAACATAAGCTAATGTTAAATTGACGTCACTCGAATTGGCGATTATAATAAAGGGCAATCATTTGTGTCCTAGGGCAGACGCGAGACAATGCGGCGATCGGCTTGACCGCGGCGTCATTGGGTGCGTGGGAACGGCTCATGAACGACTCAAATTGTCCTCAATCCCAGACAGCGTCGGCGCCAACCACCTGCGTCGCCGTAGCGTCCATGCCGACCTTTCGCTTATCCCCGATGTTTTATAATTAACTTTTGTTAGAAAAGATAGGTACCAGCGTAGCGGGCTAAATAGATCAAAACTAGAGCACATGTAGTTTGTCGGAGATTCAGTTATGATAAAAAGCATTTACACGGCTGGGTGCATCCAGGCGTTCTAAGGTAAGGTACACTTGGCTCCTGGGGGTATTGCCGGGGGGCATTGTCCCAGTGCTGCCACGGGAGAGGATCCAGGGTGCGTGCTGATATATTCACACTTTTTATTCTGTCTATTCTACGCCATGGGGCATTGGACTACCTGGGCCAGACAGGGCAAATACATAACAGCATAGTTTATAACTGTATGACGATTGTTTTAGGACAGCAAACATGGAGTTTGAGAAGGTCCTACAGGACTGGGTGGGTCGCCAGAACAGAAGCCGCCACCAGGGTCCGACCTTGTGGCCCTCAGTCACCCTCCTCCCAGGTAGGATAAGATAAAGCAGTATCTGACCAATAGGCTAAATGTTGAGGAAATCCGGGGGCTGAAATTAATAATACCTCCTCGTATGAAGGTGTGAGTTGGGAGGGGGGCTGCGACACGAAGATGAGGCCTGCAATTACTTGTTAGGACATCAAAGATCTCCCCAGTTTGTTTGTAAAAGACTTTATGATTTCTCGTTAACGCACATAGGACATTCCAAAGTGTCTGATGAAAAGTGCATGGTCACATTGGTGTTTCTTTTTTGATAGATGTTGGCACGTAGGGGATTTACTGGTTAAATACGTTGATCAGTTTAATCGCACTTAGGATTGCTAACTTCGAGGTTTTCGACGGAGTATAGTCTAATGCCCGGTCTAATGCCAAGTAAGTATATAATTACCCATCTCAGCCTGAAACAGCTACCTGTATTGATTGGTCTAGACATGTTACCGATTAGTGATAGCTATTGGTTTTTGGCTCAGGGCCCCTCCCTGAGTCTATACCACTGTTTTTTTTTTAGCGCGGCAACTAGTGAGTACTACACGTGAGATGTGTAGACTAGTGTATGGTTCAGTCGCCACGGTGTAAGGGATAGGGAGGCCTTGCAATCTATTTTTGTTTGTGGTTCCTCTGCTATGGACTATTCCTGCTCACAATTATAATGTAATAACAACAGTGAATGTACTTTACTTATCAGTGAAGGATTTTTCAGAATATATCTCATACTTTTGATTTTATTCACAGATAAGACATTTCATCATTTGGAGCCCCATGGCAGATTAGCATTTATATAGTGCATTTTAAGATTCATAAATACATCTCTGTAGCCTTTGTTTTAGAATTGTTCTTTCTGAAACTACTATATATATGTAATACAGGTTTCATCTCAGTGGGTTATGGTACAATTGGATCATATTTTCTCTATTTGAACAAAGTATTCACTGTTAAAGATCTCTATGGAGAAATCAGTGCTGAAATATGTGTTGCCATATGTGCATTTTTGTAAATCAGAGGAGGTTGAAGTGTAAGGACACCTCGTGGAACTGCTACATTCTTTTCTGTGTAAACTTTTTTAGTTTACATTGAAATAATGCTTTCTCAGAATATGTATCTGCTATTGGTGATGAAACATTAATTACTCTGTTCATTATATAAACGATTTTGAGGAACACTGAAAACATGTATGTACACAGAGGTACTTACACTATGCTCCCCCTCTACAGAGAGGTGGAGTGATCTGGCCAGTTTGCTGACCACTGGCCCATGACGAGGTACAGACTATTAAAAGGTTTTTGGCAGTTGGGTGTGTGTGTAATGACACACCTGTTGACTATGGCATTGAACATTGAATAAGACAGGTCCCTGCGACAGCTGAGTGAGGTGCATGAAGAATGGACAGTCTACAGGCTATTAGTACTTAGCTGCAGTGGGTAGTTTGGGTTGAATTTGTGCTATATACTACCAAAAGCCCAGATGATGATATGCCCTATCAGTCTCACCAACTGAAACTAGACACAAGATTACAAGTTGCCGCGCTATGTCTCACAGGACTATTCTCTACTATTGTATTAAAATCTACAACACTATGGTTTTATTTAAATAATTCATTAAAAATAGAAATTGTTAATTGTTGTTGATGAAAATGTAAATACAGATCAATTTTACCATAAACATATTTTCATTGAAATGGATCATTAAAAATATTGTTTCCCCTTGAAAATTAACATTTAAAAAAGGATAACCTTCACAAAAAGTGATAACCACCCATCCACTTCCCCATAGGCCCAACTCCCTCTCCCACAGGAGAGCAAAAATGTCTTTGTTCCTGCATAATCTGGCGGGCTTCCCTAGCCCACTTAAAAGGGTCTACTTCTCATCTTTCCTATCCCCTCAGGATATGTGTGGTGCACATATGCGCGGGCACCGACACATTCCTCTGTGAAATTGTGTAATGTCGTTCTTGCCATGAATATGACCTTAGATATCAAAATGGTGTTAAACATCTATTACTCACTCACTCACATAATCTGGGCCACAACTGTCTGAAATTAAGACGGTTGTCATTAACTCGTTTTTGACAGTTGACTTGCTCAATTCCTTAGATTTATGAGGGAGGGAGATTTGGGAGGGAGGGGGCCAGGTGTACAGGGGGCCAGCGGGTTCAGTAAGAGAAGATGACGCCAGACTGGTGTCAGTACATGTATAGATAATAGTCTCTATTTGTAAGTAATTAGTCAATATTTCCCAAGGGCTGCTTCCTGTGACCCTACAGGGTTGATAGACGGTTTTTCCGATTCCCAGCCTGCCCACCACGTGCCTTTTCAGAGAATAAACAATGGGTCGAAAATTGAGAACTAGGGAGTGGTATTTTTTTTTAACAGGGGCGGGGGGGGACAAAAAATTTCAGATAACCCCGGGGGGAGATGGGGCAAAAAAAAATTCACTCCTTTTGAGTGAAAAAGCTTGTGTGCTACTAAAGAATAAAGGGAGGAGTAAAAATTTCAGGCCCCTCAGAGGCCTCCGAGGTTAAAAAAAAAGACCACTCTCTTACTGCATACCGACCATGTTGAGGGCCAAGTCATTTATTGCCAGGTGGGGGGGGGGGGGCTTGTTAGATTTGGGGGGGGGTCATTTTGAAAAAGTCCCTTGGTGGGGGGGGGGGGCAAAACCCAATAAACCTACACACTGGGGGGTCAAAACATAATATGGGGTCATTTTGCAAAATCAGTCCTAAGGGGGGGGGGTTATGATAATTTGTATTGTAGTGGTGGGGGGGGGGTTCGGAAAGAAATCTGCCTATCCCCCAAAATCCATCAAGGCCCCCCCCCCCCAGCTGGGGAAAAAACAACTCGGCCCTAATGTTCTACTATTATTGTGAACTGGATGTATCTGATAGATAACTTACCAATATCATTGTGAACCAACTCTTGACCATAGATTTCTTCAGATAGAATGATACGTTAAATATAATGAATATAGAATTAGACTCGTTTAACTGTAGGGTATTATAGCCCAGGGTCAGGGGGTATTATGCCTATGGTGAGCAGATAGATATATTTGGAAGATTCCCACGTGGCAGTTTTAAACCATTTATCAAATCTTCAATTTAGCTAGAATAGATGTGACATATACTGGGAATAGGGAGCTTAATGCACCCTGCGCTAAGGGCCCTTTCGCAGATCCTGTCACAGATAGAGGCAAAATGGAAATTCATTATTAGACAAGCATTTTGAAGGCAGTAGAGCGCAATAACACGGGCACAGAATGCTTCTTGACAAATGAATTGAAGTTTTGGCAGTGGGGAATGTAAGATCACATATAATCTAGGCCCATTAACACTTAAATCTGATAAAAGCTTATAGACGTCAATGTGGACAGATTTGAACCATTCACAAGATCAACCTGATACCAATAGGCTGTGAATACACATTCGCTGAAAACCCTCTATAAAGATGCATTCTATTAATCACCTCTCTATGACGGGTCGAACGGGTTGTAGAAATACCTTTGAGAGATTTTCAAACATTTTCCATTCTATGTATTTCTGTATTTTATCCATAATATCATCAAACGGCATCAACTTAAACTACAGGGTTGTTAACTCGGAAAAAGTTATAGGCACCACCATGGATTAAAACCCCTTTGGGGGTCCCCAAAAACAGGCACATCTGGCCAAACTTTGTTGAAATAAACCATTAAAGAAGTGTAATTGTTCAAAAATATGTTCATATACCGGTAGACTAATATGTTGAGACCATAAATGTGTACATTAGTGCTTCAATAAATGGGTGATGTTCCTACAATAGATAGATTACAAAACGTAGTACAGCTGTAGCAGGGAGGTGACACTTTAGGCCTCCAATGGTGAAGGATACACATTCCATTGGGAAACCTTTCTTGCCACCCTTTTTGGCCCTGTGTTAACCACATATGCTGATGTCATACTTGTGGCCAAGCTGGCACCACATTTTCTATTTACACACATACATGTAGGCCTATATTGAGATTGAAAAGTAGACCATCCCTCTTGGTCACACCATGAGGCTGATCCCAGGTTTTTAAGCTAAGACCTATCATTATTTGTTCAAAAGTTACATCAATTTGTGTGTATGTTATGGATGGGGGGAAACATGAATCCATACAGGAGAAATCCCTTCTGAGTTATCAGTGTTTTTAATGCTTACCGGGTACCTCTAGTTAGTTAGGGGACAATTTCAATTAATACGATTTTTGTCTCGATATTCCGATTTTTTCCCGATCTTATGATGATATACAATGTTTGTTTCAGAAGGGCCAAAACATCTAAAAACTATTGGCGGGAAGGGGGGGGGGGGGGTCAGGGATCGGCATCTGAACCAAATGTTAGCAGATATGCAAAAGTACCCTAAAAGAATTCATGACGACTTTTAAAGTAAGAGAATTTAGATATAATATACTTGACATTTTGATAGATATCATAGCAGTAGGAGATATTTTGTATTTATGCTTTGGTAATTGAGGTGAATGATGATCAGTTTGAGCCGACCGTTTCTTCATGAGGGTGTCCTGCCCGTTCCAGAACGGGCAGGACACCCTCGTGAAGACATTTATGTCAAGGTGTTTCAATCGATAATTAATCAATTTTCAATCAGTATCATCCATAATTAGCTAATCTTCATCTACCACCAACGCGAAATGCTGTCTGCCGCCATCTTGGATGTTTACGTTTCAAAAGAGCTGCACATGCGCAATGGACCTATGACGTCATCATGCGGATTTGGCGCTGGTTATTTAACGCAGGGGTTCAATACGGGAGGCTAGTGCATTGTCAATGGGGCATCGATATTCACCTTGACATAATGTTATTTAGTACCCATGATGCTAATGGCTGGATTCTAAGCATCATATTCATACAATATCATACCATGGATCTTGATAGAATCGTCTACCGTTCTTCATACTACTTTTAAAAGTCCTTTTATATAAAGAAATCCATGCCATTTCACCCTTATTTTCTTGTTATCTTCTTTTTATTAATTCACCATATTACCACTATCCTTAGCAATCACATATATGTACATGAGTAGTTCCATCTCCATACATAATATACTTTAGGAGTTACAGCTTTAAGGCCATCCACCTGCCAGGAGAATAAAAAAAAAATCACAAATTATTACTTGAGAATTAACTGTCCAAATAGAATGGTCAGAGTGCACATAGCCCCTCCATCACTGCGATGCTGACACTGTAAGGTTCAATTAGATACCAAATATATCTGTATGGGGGTCAACATGTTAGGGTTCACTCCAAAATGTCTTTTTTAAAATATAACATGATTATATCGATACATTGGTTATGTCGATACGATATTCACTATCTCAATATTGACGATACTTCGAATTGTGGAAATGATCATATCGATGACATACCTACCCATATACTCAGTAGTTTAAGGATTGCTCATAGTATTTGAAAAGAAATTGTGTTTCAGTAACTTGAACGAATGTAATGTAGCTGTTTACAATTCCATCATATTTGCTGTTGAGTAATTTCACCATTTTGTTTTGGTTTCAGGACAGGTCACCTTACAGAGAGATCCGAGCAATGGCCGACATGTACAAGTGAGTATTTTTCTTTTACTTGATATGATGATGATCATTATGCTCTCAATTGCTATAAGGAAAGGGGCCACGGGTCTGACATTCATTGACATGTCAGTATCGCTTCATTGTTTGCAATATGATATGTTAAAATCAGAAAGGAATTAGGCCTAAAAAAATTGTTGTGTTCAGGTAACGATACCTTCCCTAATTTTCTTGGCCCTACCCTAACTTTTTTTTTTGCATTTTTGGGGGAAATCTGATATTTAGGCACTCATCGAGATACTGAAGTTTTTTTTTCACGATCTCACGCATCAAATTTGCATCTCGTAAATAAATCCCTACCCTAATTTCTTTGGACCCTGTTACCTGAACACAACAAAAAAAAATTTAGGCCTTAGTGGCATTGTGAAGATTGCAGTGCTAGGGCATTGTGAAAATTGCAGTGCTTAAATGTTTGGTTGTCAAACCACAAATTTCATATGGTTCCCTCACTCACCACTATATACAGACTCCTTCAGAGGGCAGTCGAATTTGCCTTTACAGAGTTTAATAGGAGCAAAAAGAAGAGAATGTAAACAAGAAAAATTTGGCAAGGACCACGAATAGGAGTTGCCACTCCTATCCGTGGTCCAAGCCACATTTTTCTTGAGCTCTGGCAGGGAGGGTTGTGAAAGAAAAGAAAAAAAAACTCAGAATGTGTAACAGCATGACATAAGGGTTGAACATTTATACTATGATAGGCTTACTCCAGGGGCTAACTGGTATTACAATTACAATTTTGTTTATTCACATCCTCATCAGAGGTAAAGGAAAGAAAATAAGTAAAGAAATCAGCTCTAGCCGACAGTTACAATGGCTTCACTGAATTACAAGCGTAACATTACAAGTGTGATGATAGGTTTACGGATGTGTCTCGTGAAACCTGTTCAATGTCAGCTTTCTTACTGGCGATAAGAAAGGTGGCCAATATTTTTATTTAAGCAAAAACAATATTGCAGGTGTATGTCATAGGTATAGGGGCATGGTGCTGCATTGTTCTTTTTTTCTTAAATATGTAAACTTTTCCTGCAAATTCTCTTTAACTTAAAGATAAGAAAGGTAACACAGCCAATATGAAACAATAAGAAAGGTGACTCAGCCAATATGAAACTATGTTTCCACTCGGAATAGGAAGATAAAGGCTTTAAACCTACTTTGATTGCCTCAAACATTACCGTCTGTTCCCTCCCTTACATTGCCAGCCTATCTGTAGTTTATGTTCTTCAATTTCCTCTTATTTACACTAAAAAAACAGTAGTGGTCACCTTTCTTATTGGTCACCTTTCTTAACGGTCACCTTTCTTATCAGCCTGTACATCATGATGCAAAGTAGAAAAAACCCTGAAATGCACATAATGTTGAATGAAATTAAAGATGAATAGGAAGGGGAGACCTGTTCCTACTTGAGAATATGGCAGTATCTGATAAGTTCTGGTCAGAAATGGGAAAGTTTCTGACCGGAACTTTTCCTTACAGTTCCCTCCTGAAGCTTAAAAGCTTAAATATGATTATGATAGTCATATTTAAGCTTTTTTCTTCTTATGGTGTGATCCGTGCGCACATAACATGTTAGTTACCTCGGAGAATTTCTACGTTCCGTGGTTAGCATCCCCACAAATTTACTATAAGATTAATGCAACAATGGAGGGAGGGGAATGGGAGAAGGAGAGGTCCGGGTAAAGACACATCTATCGTGGGCCCAATTTTCTTTGTGCCCAGACATTTCCCCCGGGGGTTTCTCTGTAACAGCGGGTTGGTTAGGTAACAGCGCTGGCTGCTACGCGGCGGGCAACTCCTAAAAAATTGAGAGTTTTGATAAGGCCACTCAAAGGGTTCTCTCATCACTAACCCCTGAAAATATGACAAGGGCTTTTTTTTCTATCCTGGGGATATCGGGCCAAAAACTGCATGGGGCGAGACCGAACATTTTGATTTTATTACTTAAGAACCACCCTCTAGTAAACAAAGTGCTGGAAAGACACCACCAGTTAACAGAGGAGGGAAAGAACATCAAATATGGTTAGGTCCTTGGCCATGTATAGGGATTCAAGGAAATGAACAAGCAGACTCAGCTGCCAAGGATGCCCTGGGTCAGGCAGTAGTACAAATGCCACTTCCATCAACCGACCTAAAGCGCAAGATCAACAAGTACATATATAACAAATGGCAAACATCATGGGACGCAGAGGTGGGAAACCCATCTCCAAAAGATCCAAACAAAGGTCAACATGACCAAACCCTACAAGTGCAAGTCTAGAAATGAAGAGAAAACTATGAGCCGCCTCAGAATAGGTCACACAAGACTGACCCATTGTTACAGAATAGGGAGAGAAACCCCTCCCAAGTGTGCCCGCTGTCAGAACCCCCTGACAGTGGAGCACATCCTCATCGATTGCCAACAGTGTCCCTACAGGGCACAATACCACGCTTGTACAAGCTTGAAAGAACTATTCGAGAAACACAAACCAGAGGAAATATTGGGACATATAAAAGCCCTTGGGCTCTACAACAACATCTAGTTGAAACCTGTTGATTACTTCCCGCACATAGACAAATCATACCACCATTTCCGCTGATAGTGCCTATCAACCTGTGAAGCACAGGATAGCCACTTAGTGCCGCTAAAGTGCTGTAAAACACAAATCAATCAATCAATATAGCCGAAGCGTAAACTGTGTTGAGGTGACTTAGTAATAGAATTCTGAATCTAGTTTAGGATGTTTGGGATTAAAGGGGTGGCCCTAGGGAGGGAGTTGACTATATGTGAGAGGTCAGAATGAGCCAGTGAATACAGGAGTGGGGCATCTCCAGGTCTATATGGCAGTATCTACGATCGATCTAGACCAGCTACTACCCTCCCATCTCGCCCACACATTACCAAATTTTCCCCACCCCAGCTCTGTGACAACACAGAACTTAGTGGATCTTTGAATCCCCCAACCTCCTGCCTGGCTGTAAGCATGTTGTTAGAGGCTGACTCATTAATTACCCGAAGAGGGGAGTTGGTGGATAGAAGGAAATGTTGAAAGAAGATTTCAATGGTCGGATATGTTAAGGGCTAGCAATGATAGGGTTCATGCCCTGGGGTTCTTGTGCATCTCAGAAGTCTTTCACCCTTTTTTGTAGAGGGGGGCCCGGAGGCATAAATTTCAACAATTGGGAGGTTTAGGCTGAGAGATAGAAAAAAAGATCTAGTCCACTTGGATCCCCCTGTGAAGTGAGGACCATCATGGGCATGGGGCAGCAGATTAGCTTCGTAAGGATTGATGGCTTTGAAGAAGACCCCTTCCTTATACTAACAATTTGCCCCGATTCATAAAAGGTTTCAGCTGTGAGGTTTCTTGTGGGTTAAAGTGAGTATGCTGGTGTTCATATGCATAGGCCTAAGCCCACATGTTTTGTCTCTTTCCATGGGGGTTCATCCTCAGTAAACTGAGTGACCAAAGGCCGTGGTTTGTCAGGCCCTGTCTATGGGACCAGGCAAATAAAAGAACACTTGCTATCCTTCAGAAAAAAAGGGGATGCGTCCCAGTATCGTGTTTCTCCCTTGACACATGCAGAGGTGCCACTTTTCCTAACTTTTTAGGAATTCCGAATTTTTGTTTTTCATTCCTGTAGGTATTTCCTATTGTAAATTGAGAAAATTAGGAGGATTTCCGATTTTTTGGGGATTAGTGAGTGGCATCCCTGCACATGGATCTCATCATTCATCTCATAGAGTTGGTCATGCAATCTTTGCTGCCTGGACAAGAAGCAACATTTGGATAATTGTCCAGGACTATGTCCAGACGAACTTCAGGAAGTGACCTGGGGCATAAAACTCTTTAACTAATCAGTCAAATCAACCAGTCCACTAGGCCCTTTGCAGACAACCATTCTCTGGCAAACGTCATCCTTCCGGGTACACAGCGTAAAAAGTTGTAAAATCCAACACCCCCCCCCCAACCATCTCATAATGAAAGATCATTCAGCTTGTCTTTAGAATGCCTTATGGCTTAGTGTTTAGTTAATGCAAAGATTATGTCTGGTAACTCGTTAACAACCATTGAATATTCGGCTTTTAGTTTTAGATTGGTGGAGGCTCCTTGACAATCCGTGCGTACACATTGCCCCTGCTTTTGCTTTCATCTCTCACTTGCTGTTGTTGAACATGCAACACTTTCCCCTATCTACCTTTCCACCTGGGGCCCATCTCAGAAGTGGCTCAATCTTATTTCTTCTACCCCCATCCCCACCCAACCATGTACTGTGAACGCAAAGGCATTGACCCAGACACATCCATTCATCAATGTATGATCCAGTTTATGGGTCTAGACCCCTAAATTCGACAGGGTGACATGGCCATTTCTTAAAATCGACATGTGACATGGAGCTTAGTGACAAGGACATAGAAAGGAAAAAGTTAGTGACAAGAGACAAGGCCTTTCCTTAAAATCGACATGTGACATGAAGCCTAGTGACAAGGAAATGGAAAAATAGAAATTTAGTGACAAGTGACATGGCCATTTCTTAAAATCGACAAGTGACATGGGGACCCCCCATCTAGACCCCCCAGTTTAGGGAGGGGTCAGAATTTTATCAACCCCTTGACAAGGGGGGGGGGTCAAAATAATTTCACCTAGTTTCAGCGAAAAAGCCAGTGCGTCACTATAGGTTAAAAGGTTGCATTTGCATGCGATTTTTCGCCTCCCGAGGGGGGGGGGGACAAAAAATTTTGACCGTCAAGAGGGGGGGGAACAATTTTTTTTTTCGCGTCTGCGTGCAAACCCACCCCCCCCCCCCCACTGTTGGTAAAAAAAAATGCTCACTCCCTTACTTAACATGAATATGTAGCTGTCGTGATGTTATTAAACAATCATTACTCACTCACTGATCTATATAGGGCTTCCCTAGCCCACTTAAAAGGGTCTATATCTGACACATTCCTCTCAAATTGTGTAATGTAGTTCTCGCCATGAATATGACCTTACCTGTCGAAATGGCATTAAACATCTATTACTCACTCACTGATCTACATAATAAGTTTCACTCTTCCAGCAAAAGCTTTGTCGTGTTCCAAGACTACAACAGATACCCAGTCAAATTTGTTGACAAGAACCACGATGGTCAGGTAAGTGATTTCAGTATTAATTCAGTTCCTGCAGTATCTTTGTAATATTTGAAATCCAAATTCTACTTCAAATCTCTTATTTATGTATTACAGCAAAATGCCTGTTCCCTATTAAGTACATGCATATGAATAAACATAGGACTGATAAAGCATAGGGCTTCTGTAAATCTTTTGTAAACACTTATGAAGGATGCGCCGTCAAAATGATCGGGTAGACCACAGCATTTATCTGTACTGTTGTGAGCGATTAAATTAAAAAAAAATGAATGAATAAATAAATAAATTCGCTGTACTAGTGGAGCAGATTAGTGGCCAAATCATTCAAATTGTGATACAAGCGCCAAATTCAGACTGGATAGTCTCTATAGGTAGTGTTTTTAGGAAAAACATTAGCCACTCAAAAAGTGACCTGTGATGACCTTGAGCAGGGGTCAAAGGTCACCAAAAAAACTGATTTTTACAATTTTTTCCTCATTATTCTGGTTCTATGAAGGGCAGCAACTTCAAACTTGGTTTACACATGCCCCTCCATTGGCCCCATGACCTGTCTGACTATAAATGACCTTGGCCCAAGGTCAAGGTCATTTCAAGGTCAAATATGAAAAATCACTGAATTGGAGCACATTTCAGCCTTTCGTAAACATGAGAATACCTACCCAGCAAATCTGTGTCAACTTTTGTCATGCTGCGCCCGCCTCACCCCATGCGCTCTTAGGACTTGACGCGTGGGTGATCACGGACCATGACAAGATGTGACGCATGCGTGAACATCCCAACCCAATTTGTGAAGTTGAGTCAACATGCGTGAACCTTCACCAACAATGACACATGATGACATCATGTGTCATCACATATTATCACACACACTGACACATGGGTCATGACACAGTATCACCTATATTGACGCACAGACTAATTTGTGGGTGGGGGATAGGCAGGGGGGGGTTGCAGGTGGTTGTGGATTTCTGATATTTCATAACTTTATTAACATCAATTCAGCTGTTCATGCTGGTTCCCATTGAAGATATCTCTGCATGTCATGTGTTGCCCACTTTGCTTGAAAATGGATAGATATTCTGTCAGCTGTGTGAGTTGAATTTTCCTTGTATCAGTCTTGAGAATGCCTGTTGAAATGATAAGAAATAGTCATAAACAAACAGCAGCAATCTAATTTTGACCACCCACTCACATCCAAGTTGATAAACAATGACCACTCCCATATGGCAGCCTGAATCCCCCAGAATTTCCCTGAGCCTTGCTCACATAGAAAGTTCTACATTAATTTGGGGTGTTGAGACAAATAGCTGAATTCAGCAACAAGATAGATGTTCAGGGATTGTAGATAATATCAATGTGTTACTGTATAAATGCTTATCACATAGGATTTCAAGTCAAATCAATCTAGAACTGTGTGACCACCTACCACAAGATCTGTTCTCCATGGCTGCCTCTGCCTGACTGTTTTGAAAGCAGGAGGAGAACAAAGGAATGGGAGGGAAATTTGAAATGGACCAATCAAAACACAGAATAGTACATAATGTGTCATTGTGCGTGAAGTTCTGTCATGGTGGGTGAGAGTTGGCGAATCTTGACACATGCTCACATCTCCTCACACAGTCTGTCATGCTAATGTTGGACAAAGTATCTGCCCCTATTATCACTCAATACAGAGTTTTTTAACCAGCCTATGAAGAGTTCCTGTATATTTGCTCTAATCAGCTGTGACCTAGCTGATCAGTAGACATTAAACCTTCATATCCCATCAAACCAGGACAAACAGATACTTAGATATCATGTAAAACATATGCAATTTCAATTCAGTGCTATGTCCCATAGACAAAACAAATGAGCTATTATGTCTAATGTATGCACTAAATCACATATACCTGGCTATCATTATGTTCCTGATTCGTATGTATTTCATGCCATGTAAGAAAAGAACTTGCTCTGTGAAACATAAATTCTCATATTGACATTTACTCAATAGGCCCACTCTGCAAAGTACAAGCCATGAGAATCCATACAGTTTCCATAGTCTCTTATTGTTGAAGGCTTGGTGAAGAAATGTCATGCTAGGTGAGAGTTGACAAGTATTGACACATGTTGACATGTGCTCACCCTGGTCCCCTCACATCTTTATTGAAGTAAGTGAAGACATGTGAACCTGCCTGAGAGTTGACAAGTATTGACGAATGCTCACCCAGTTCCCATCACATCCTTATGGAAATGAGTGAAGACATGTGAGGTTGGGTGAGAGTTGACAAGTATTGACACATGTTGACATTTGCTCACCCAGTTCCCCTCACATCTTTATGGAAATGAGTGAAGACATGTGAAGCTGTGTGAGAGTTGACAAGTATTGACACATGTTAACACTTGCTCACCCAGTTCCCCTCACATCTTTATGGAAATGAGTGAAGACATGTGAAGCGGTGTGAGAGTTGACAAGTATTGACACATGTTGACGCATGCTCTCTCAGGTCTTACTGAAGTAAGTGAAAGTTTGTCAAGCTGAGTGAGAGTTGACATTGTATCACACAAAATGACATTATTCGTTATCACTCAATGTACTCACACATTCCTCACCCAGCATGACTCATGTTCACTAGGATTTGCTGGGTAGTCTTTGAGAGATGTTTATGACATATTCATATGCTCTGATACATCTTCTTTCCATGCATACCAAATACATTCTTGTGAACTCTAGACATCTGCTTCAATGGAAGGTAAGAAAGAACACTTACTGACTACTTTTTCAAAATTCCTGTGAAGTAATCATCCTTAATCCAGCATAATTGGAATCATAGTGAAAATGCTAAATGGTATGTAAACATTATCCAGATCATGATGGAAATACCAAATTTGAACTGAATACTCTTTATATGATATGTTTTCAAGAAAAAAGATTAGCCACTCATAAAGTGACCCCTGATGACCTTGAGCAGGGGTCAAATGTCAAAGGTCACCAAAACCGGACTTTTACAGTTTTCGCCTCATTATTCTGGTTCTAGGAAGTCCAGCAACATCAAATTTGGTCCAGACATGCTTTTTCATTAGCTCCATGACCTGTCTGAGTACCAATTACATTAGCACAAGGTCAAGGTCATTTCAAGGTCAAATAACATGAAAAATCACTGAATTAGAGCACATTTCACCCTTTTGTGAGCATTATTATATCTAGTCTTTGAGATGTTTATGACATATCCATATGCTCTGATAGGAGTGATACCGGTAGACCTCTAATGGCCCTATAACACCTTTGAGTTTTGATGACCTTAACATAGGGTCAAGGTCATTTCAATGTCAAATAGCATGAGACATTATTAGAGTGAATACGAGAAACCTTGTTTGCAGAACCTTGGTTTTGGTATTGATTATATCAATAGCGAAAGTGCCATACTTTTTCTATACCTCCATCCTTATAAGCACAATGCCAAGTGTGAACATCAATATCAGAGCATGAAACAGTTTTTGCTTAATTTATTCTGAATACTAAACAAATGCAAAAACTGGATGTGTCACTTTGATACAAGAGCAAACAGACAGAAAAAACACAGTCTGAGATGAGAGGACATCTACTTAGATTCTTTGAAAAGGAGACTAATACAAGTGTGCATAGTACAAGGATGGAGGTGTAATGGTTCGGGTCTTTCTAACCAAAGGGGTTCGGGTCTTGTGATTCGAAAGGAAAGACAAAGACAGTATTCCGAGTGTATGCCAACTGTTTTATTATGCTTTACACCTTTCGGTTACCCTTGTGAGTACATGGTTAGGATAACATGATGTCTACATGAAGTATGTACAGAGGCCTACATGGCCTCTGAAGTGGCAGGTGAGCGCAGAGCCTTTTATATGGATGCTCCCGGTTTGTCGCCAGGTGTCCCACGGACCCGGATAGGTGCTGCCACCTACCCGGAACCTCAGGAACACCAGGTGACAGGACTCACCCGCCACACCAGACGGCACCAGTTAGTATTAAACCTCTACACTATTCCCCCAGACAATAGGTAGGAGTTATAACTATTAATGTATTAAAATAGGAGTAACATATACATAATGTCTATTCCTATAATAGAGGTTAAGTTATAGTTAAACATCCGTACCATAGGAAAGTATGAGTTTCTATATGAACATCGACACGAAAGCAATGATAAGTTACGGATAGTTGGATAATATAAGGGAAAGTACAATGTGAGAATACCTGGTCAGATATATGTAACGGATCTGAACCTGTAACAAGATATGCAACCTTGTGATTAAATTATCAACATACGAATCCATAATAGCTTTGATAAAGACTCTAACCGTAACATTATTACTTTCTTTACACACAAGAAACCATTAGTTCTGATAAGAACTATTAAAGGGTATGTAGGTTATAACAATACACTCGGGAAAAAATTATTTCGATTGTGTTATACTGTAATAAATAAGGATGGACACCGGATTCTAAGTTAACGACTTAATTACTTTTATTCATAGGCCACAACCCAGCCTGCCCTGTGGGCTTAGGTTCATCGACTAATAATCAACCCGGCTCGCGTGGCGGCAACTAGCTCGCTTCAGCGTTTCCGGCGGCAACCC
Source organism: Acholoe squamosa (assembly GCA_949317995.1). Lineage (NCBI taxonomy): Eukaryota > Metazoa > Annelida > Polychaeta > Phyllodocida > Polynoidae > Acholoe > Acholoe squamosa. The sequence goes on from OX439042.1 coordinate 17,986,353, forward strand.
GTCTCCCATCCGGATCCTGGCATCTCTGCTGCTCTTAGACCCTGCTGCCTCACCGTGCGACTTGTCGGCTCCACCTCCAGTCTTCTGAACCCCGTCTCCTCCAGAAACTCCCCCTTATCCCCCTGATGTCCCGGTGACGTCACACTACCAAATACGGGTGTAGACCGCCGACTGCGGCGCCACCCGGCGTCGGCCGCTCCAACTAAGGTCTGGCCCCTCCGCCGGACTCGCCCGTCTCCCCCCGTGTAGTACACCGAAGCCGACTCCATTACAATACATTAGTATAGACAAAGTTATTATTAGAAAAATATACACATCTTTTATGTATCACCGTATTATAATATAATACCATATCACCGGATAAAACATTCGAATAATATTAAGGAACGTAACATTTGCTGTTGTATAAAACCATAGGACTATAGATCTATTAAATGAACACATTTGGTGTTTTTATAACTTTATACAATGATATTAGATCTAGACCCGTATTATATTAAGCATGCATCTAAAAGTCATAGTTTATGACATAGATTAGGTTCTACAATAAACCTTTCAATATTACAACTATAGTTAATATTTGAATATAGAACATAGTGATACATACAGTTTTTTTTTACATTATTAACTATCCGGATGCTCCTTGCGATGATGTAGTGGATGTGGAGGTGTAGAAGTAATCCGGGTATGGTCAGCTAACCATGGGAAGGATGTGCTATAGTCTCTTTTTTAGTATATATATATATCACGGATGTTGAAAGGGCAGCTACCCAATTCCTCTTGAAGTGCTAAAGTCAAATGTAGTATATCCAGATTGGAGAGTCCTATTATAAAGGCACTCGGGCCAAGTAGTAGTAGTGTTCATAGTGTCCTAATAGTAGTAGATTACCAAAACGTATATCCAGTGTCTATGAATGTATAGTTCCAGGTAGATTTAAGGAACATTGGTTGTAGATAGGATATCAGGGTTACAGGTGTTTTCGGTACTCCACATCTCCCTGCATTGGTCACTGTGTATTCTGTATACATTCCGGGTTAATGAACTGATTGTGTAATAGAATCCGGAAGCATGTTAAGCCGAATGCTTAGCATGCTTCTTCTTTAGAAGAGCTAGGGCGGACTCCGCTTTACCGTCCCACTCATCTAGATCCACACCGAACGCTTTCATGAATTTAGTATTCAATCGGGTGTTCCGTTGTACTTCCTCATTTACTCTTTTTTTGAGGACATGGACATCCATAGCTGCCTGTTCTTTGGCAGCCAAGGCTTCTTCTTCGAGTGATTTAACATCTCGAATTTTAGTCTCCAGGTGTGTCTTTTCGGCATTACTAACCTCACGGAAACACATCAGAGTATCATTTAAGAGGCCCTGATGGTAATCCGTAGCTCGTTGCTTAACGCACTTCTCCCAGTGGGTGTAGATGGCCTTTTGGACATCCGCCTCCCCTTGGCGAGATTTATCAAACAAGACCTCTGCCGGACTAGCTTTAATAGTGATGGCATCGGCTGGTTTCGGGATGTTCGCGACAGGTGGTGCAGCACTCGGAAGGAGTACTGGTGCAGCTGTCGCAGTGGCACTGGCAGTTCCGGATGAAACCGGTACAGGAGACGCACCCGGTTGTGAAACTGTAGGAATAGTATCCGGGTGGTAAGTTCTGTTTCAGACCAAGGGCCAAATACTGTTGTATCTGGTCCTGACTTAAAGGTGCTGGAGATCCAGTGGCGGCAGCAGGGGCGGGCTTCTTGGTGACCAAGCGTCCGCCTCTGCCTATAGTCAGAGATTGACTCTCCGGTCAAGGTTTCTGGGACATGGAAGGATAAGCCCTTTTGTCCAGTTTACCCGGATGTTGCGCAGCTGATGCATAGGATCCGACAGGCGCAGGCTGTTTAAAGACAACAGGGGCCTGTGACTGATCATGCGGGTGGCGTGCCAGTGGGGATCTGGAGCGATCCTCCCTGGCTGGGTTCTGGGTATCCAGAACACTACTGGGTTGACCCCGGTTTTGGTCTCTCCGGTTCCTATCTCTGGCACGTTTACTATCTCTGCCAGATTCCTCGCACAATTTCTAAATGCTATCGTGCATGTCTAATTTCCCTCGGCCTGTGGGGAGTACAATCTTAGCGCTGAGTTTCGATTCCTTTCCTTTGTTAACGGAACAAAGGACTTCGTCACCTGGTTTAACTTTAGACCAGGCTTCCGTATCTAGCTTATCTACTTCTCGCATAAGCTCCCGATGAAGTTCCATGACCTTCTTCCGAGCGAGATCCAGACCATCCCCATGGGCTGTTTTCTGGTGCCTCGCTAAGTCACTGCGACGGTTATAGGTTACCATCGTAGTGCATTTCTTTCCTTTCTTACCGATCGTCGGGTCACAAACATAGACCGGATGATGGTGGAAGTGGGTCTCGACGAGATGTCGTTGGAACCGAGCAGAAGTGTTCCAGGTTTTGACAGTCTCGTCGCTTGCATCTTGGCAAATGGAGAAGGGGCAGGTTTTCTGACGATCGCCATACCACTTTTCCAGTGCCCAACGGAGCTTACGCTTCTGAGTGTTAGTATAATTTTTTTTGAGGTTTGAAAATGTTTTATTGTCAAGTCACTATTCATACAGAAAGTGGTAAAATTAGACAATAATGTGAATCCTCGTTCAGTTATTACATTAAGTGGTTGTTTGCACATAGTTCAATGAATAAAGATGGGAATTTATACAATGAAGGATGAGAACAATAATATAAACAGAAAAAATAAAATCTATATAACAAACAGTATATTCTATGTACACAAATAGCAACCTCTATAATCTTACAATAAAATTTCAAAAAGAAGGGCAGCAGGCATGGTGCACCAGTTTGTTACTATTAACAAGTTTTAGACTAGCATGTATTACACTATACCAATAGGATATATATGGAGAGATCAGTAGGTACAAAACATATCTTAAACAGATTATCAGCAGATATACAGTATGAGAGTATAGTCACTGTCAGCTCATGGATGAAATTCATGCAGTGTAGTCTTTCAACAGCTCCACATGAATAAATTCTAGTAGAGGGTGTAGTCAGCAAACAACAGCTCCCTCTACTCAATTAGGATATGGTGTAGTCTTTCAACAGCTCCCTAACCTGTATCTTTTTTTATATTACTCATCCAGCTCATTCAGCTCATCACCCATTAACATCATCTTGGACAAGTCTTGTATCTGCCTAATTCTTGCTTTAAATTTAAGTTTACTTTCACTGTGTTGGACATCAGCTCGGAGATTGTTCCATAACTCAACTCCTCTATAAAGCGGCGAGTTGTTGAATCCCATGTTACGTGCTCTGGGAATGACTATCTTGATCTTTGATTCGGACCTCATACCTGGCCTTCTGATTTCCTCATCGACCCAATCTGGATTTCTTGATAATTTGTACATGAAGCTAAGCAATAATTCTTGTCGTCTCTTCATCGGGAGTGGAATATTAGCCCGTTCATGGAGCTCTTCTTCATTAAGATCCAAACCTCTGAAACAAATTTTAAGGCCTCTCTTCGGCATTCTGTCCAACTTTTCTAACAGGCCTTCATTAGCCCCCTCGTAGGCAAAACAAGCGTAATCAAAAACAGACATTATGGTGGTTTTATAGACTGTTACAGCAACTTTTTCAGATAACATGTTTCTGAATTTACTGAATCTAAAAAGACGGTGGTTAATTTTACTATTTAAATCCTTTAGCGCAGGTTCAAAACTCAATAGACTGTCTAACTTTAGTCCTAAGTAGCAGTAGTTATTCAGGGTTTCAAGTTCTTTGTTATACAAATATAGTTTTTGGCCCCTGGACTTTGGTAACTTTTTGCATGAACCATACCACACAACTTTGGATTTATCCGTGTTAGCAGTAAGCCTCTTGGTTACAAACCAGGATTGTAATCGATTTAATGCCGTTTGTAACCTATTGGTTATAGTTTCAATTTTGTTGTTTGAGCTGTATATTACCAAGTCGTCTGCATAAAGATAATGTTTACAATCAGCAAGAACGTCACTGACATCATTTATATATAGTATGAACAAGAGCGGTCCCAATACAGACCCTTGCAGGACACCAAATCGTACTGGGGCTTCATTAGAAACAAAGTAACCAATTTTAGTATACTGGCTTCTCCCAGTTAAGGAACTCATTAGTCATTTGAGTGTTGTCATGTAAACCAAGTTGTCCTAAAATTTCAACAAGATAGGCGTGATTAACACAATCGAACGCCTTACGTAGTTCAATATAACAAACTCCAGTCAAATGGCCTCTATCTCTATTTTCATAGATATCACTCAGGAGTCTGAAGACTGCATCTGCAGTCCCCAGTCCTGATCGATAACCAAATTGTTTTGCAGAAATAACATTTTTCTTATTTAGAATTTCATTTAGATGGCAATACATTATTTTTTCCGCAATTTTGGAAGGTACAGGTAATAGTGATATCGGCCGCCAATTCGTGATTAACTTTATATTACCGGGCTTGGGTATTGGATTCACCCTTGCCCTTTTCCATTTTTCAGGAAATATGCCACTGGTGAAGCTCAGTTCGTACAACCTAGTAACAGGATCTAACAAAAATAACAGTGCTGTTTTCAAAATATCATATCTAATACCATCAATTCCGGAAGTTTTGTTAACATTTATTTCTTTTATGAGCATCTCAACAAAGCCTTTTTCAACTCGTACAGGAATTTCAGCTGGATCAACAGGTTCAGTCATTAATACACACTCAGGATAACCATTATCTGTGAAAACTGAAGATAGTTTAGCACCAATATTTGAGAAATAATCATTTAAATAATTTACAGATTCGTGCTCTGACTTGATAAAACCATCACCTATCAATTCTGGAGGGGCAATTTGCACCTCTGGTTTCAAAACTCCATTTTAAACTCTCCAGAATCGCTTTGGGTCAGACTTAGCATCCTCCAGTGCAGACTTGACCTGGTTGGCCTTTGAGTACCTGATGGCCTTATTAATTCTACAACATAGCTGCCTGGCTTTATTGAGATAATAATCATCTTTAATTTTCGAAAACATTTCCACATTGTCCTCACGTTCATTTATCATTGACAAGATGTCATGTGTCATCCATTTATTTCTTCTGTCCACAATCTCAATTTCACACCAAGGACAGTACTCATCTAAGTATTCAATTATCAAGTTTTCAATGAATGACTAAGCACCATCAGGGTCGTGCAGTTCATAAAAAACATCCCAGTCTGCCATTATTAGCCACTCTTTGAAAGTTTCTTCATCATAACCTTTGTACTTTCTCACCCAAACTTTCTTTTTGATATAGTCAACCTTCTCTCTTGTTTTTACAGCAAACACAGGCAGATGATCACTTACTAAAAAATTCAAGACACCAAATGTAATAGACTCATTGTAATTAGTCAATATATTATCTAAACATGATACAATAATCTTATATGGTCTAGTGCACTGATTAATGAGTTTATGATAGCCGTTAAATCGGCAAGCATCAATTAGCTTTACAGTACTAGGTAGTTTTTCACGCAAGGTATTTATATTTATGTCCCCCATAATCCATTGTTCAAGCCCTTCTTTATCTGCAATTTCCATAACACGAGACAAATGTAGAAAAAACTTATCTATCTTGCCAGAAGGAAGTCTATATAGAGTGACCAATAGTAAAGTATGTGTCTTCAAGACAAGATCTAATACTAGACATTCAATATCCTTGTTACTACAACTAATGTCATTTCGTATCTTAACATCAAGATTAATTTCATCTGGAATGTAAACTGCTAAACCTCCTCCTTTCTTTCTTTTTCGGTCCAGCCTGAACAAATTCATACCTTCCCAGTTTATTAAGTCATCATCATAGTCTTCATGTAACCAAGTTTCACTCATTCCAACTATATCAGCACCATCTAAATAGTCAAATATTTCCTGCCTTTTGTTAAACATGCTTCGCGTATTTAGACGTACCATTTTCAAGCCCTTCATATTTAGAAAATCGTTTAATCGTGTAGTTGTTGCCATTACATAAACAAATACAAGTAGACAATAATTTATATACAAAAAATAAAGAATTATAAATTAAAAATAAAGGAGCCCCTGGCTAAATTCTAGCCAGAGGCTCAGATATCCACCAACAGAAATAACCAACTTAATGTTCTGTGGGTGGAATACAACGAGAGAGGGAGCTAATACCAAGTTACTTATAAGATAATCTCTGCTCCGTGACAAAAGATAAAAAACCACGCATATGCAATATTGTGTTGTCAATGAGTAAGTAAACTCTGGGTTTTTAACTTAAATTTCTATATATTATTGCATATTATCAAATCAGTAAATTAGTTAAATAAATTACAAATAAGCACCTAAAGGAGGAGGGAAATAAAGTTAAAGTTAGAGGTTCAAAAAGGTTTTAAGCCCTTGGTTATTTTGATTCTAGTATAGAATATTTTCTTAGTCATGTAGAATCACATGAAAAGTTAGGGATTAATATTGATAAATTAATTAATAAGTTACTACTAATGAAGGGTTAGTTAGCTCACCCAGTGTTACCGGACCTTGTACTAGTTTGGTCATAGATCTTATCTATGTATTCGTAGCTCTCTGAGACACCACAATGCACCCACTGTAATCATTCCACCGTCACCAGTAGTAATGTTCTTACCTACAAATAGAATAGAACAAAAATTACAATACATCAATAACAGTGACACATTTTTCAATTATGAACCGATCAGCGATTTATTTAGCATTTCATTGTATCATGCCATTCAAGTGACAAAAAACTGTAGACAAAAATAATACAGAAGTAGTACACGAGTAAATATATATAACCATGCATTACTTAACACTAAGCGACCAAGAACATAGACCACCCTTTGTATAATCATCAATGTACCAACACCAGCTTGACTAAGCTTACAATGAGTGAAGCATGCATTTCTTTTATCGAAAGTTCCACTCTCAAATTTGGATGTGCTATGTGCATAAATTGCAACATGTTGCCTAGGGTAGAATAACAGGTCATTTTTAGAAAGTTCAGATATTCTATGAACTTATCAAGTGGTCATAATAGTCATAGTAGTCATAGTAGGTGCAATCCTCACGAATTGCTCCCAAGACAACCAGTCAGGTATCCCTTGGCTTTGTTAATTATAGAAAAGGTGTATTAGGTGCAATCCTCACGAATTGCTCCCAAGACAACCAGTCAGTCAATGAACTTGTGTTATAATCTTATGGACAAATGCTCAGCCTAAGCATATTTTATTTATCTGAGCAGTCACCTCGTCCCATTCATACTCATCATCTTCTTCATCTTCCATTACATCATCAGCTCCAGCAACATTCTCAGGCGGCAGGATTTTCTTGACTACTTGGGCAATACGTGCTGCTAGTTCCTTCTTAACATCATCTGTGGCATGTAGGCCATCTCTCATTTTTTTAGGGCCATATTGGCATGAGAATTTCGGGGCTTTGCCAACCTTTCTCCCTTTCTTGCCCAGATTCCACCTGTTTTTGTGGAATACAGTGTGCAGCTTGATGGTGGGCATTTTGTAGATGGTGTTGAGATATTGCACATCTCCCTTTAGGAGTTTGATGTTCCTATTCAATGCAGGCTGATTGGGATCTGGCAAGCTCTTGTGGTTGAATTTCTGAAGGTCGATGCCGAATATTGTACAAATAACATATTTGGTTTCAGGATGTTGTTTATTCAAGACCTGTAACATCCGGCTTAGCCTCACTGAGACTACCGCCCTACAAGTGGCAGCATCAATGTGAGGGAAGTAGATGTCACGTTTCCTATGAATATAGCGCCACGCTGTAACATTGCAGGCTCCGGCCATAAACACGACCAGGTCATAAGTCTCAGTGTCAAGTTTTTTCAGCACTTTATCCTGAATTGTAGCAATGGGCCATGATTTATGAGCACACTCATTCCCCATTCCTTCACCACGGGAGTCCCGGACAATAGTACCGAAATTTCGACCTTCACCTGAAACTGTAGTGACAGATTATTGCATTCAAGATAGAAGCAACACTGAGCAGTAGTTATTTGATACACACTAAATTATTAACTTCAGGTCTGACTATAGAATTCTCTTACACGCATCACGATCTTCCCGTGCAAATTCTTTCCCGGGAACTTATCTTCAGTTTCATACTTCGCATTGTTTACAGTGCTCCACAGCCAACCTGAAGCCCACTTGTCCGAGCCAGTTCCCTCTATTAATAGCCTCAACCCAGTGTTTAATAAGTCTTGCATTATTTCTTTATTCTGCCCATATTTAGCTTTTATCAGGTCCTCCATAAGGGAGGGTTCGAGATCAAGAAACGGGTGATTCATTGGGATTTTTTTGGAGTCACCTTTCAACTTGATCGAACGTGGATCTGTCATTGAGAACACTTCTCGGGCTTCAGCCTGATGACCTAGCTCTAACAATCTGACATGGAAATACCCTTGTTCTACGCTATTGTAGGTGTATTTGATGCCTTTGTGAATAAGCTCAAGTTTGCATGGGAACCAATTTGAAAAGTGCGCATTAACGCCTTGGTAAACTATGCCCATTTTGGTGTGTAGGATGTGAGTTTCACCATCTGTTTTGTTTGCCCGCCTCTTAGCAGGTTTTCCCTTGATTGGGGGTTCATAAGGGGTGTGTGTGACTTTGTGCTCGTCCGGGATACCAGAGAGAGATGTGTAGTCGTAGGATGTACCTTCAGTATTTATACCATCCTTATCAGTACCTGCCGTAAGACCTTTTTTTTTTTGGCAGCTGCTACAATAGCTCTGCCATGCTTTTTAGCATCTCGCATCTCTCTTGACTCATCCAAGGCAAAGCCAATCTTTGTTTTCATTTGCTTCCCTATTTCATTCAACTGCCATCTTTTTGCCAGTATGGCTGACTTGATGGCAATGTTACTACAACATACCATTATGGGCACCTTTTCTTTTGGTGGTTCCTCACCTTCTTGGACCTCAATGGGTTTTTTCATACTAACAATCTCCACAAAATCTCCATCATTACAACGGATGTCTAGTTTTCTGAATAAGTCATACAGAACAGGCAATAGTTTCTGATTTTGTCTTGACCATAAGTCATATATGACCACATTCCTTTCAGGGGAGCTGGTGGCATGCTTAACAGTTCTCATATTTGTCAGGACTTGGCTGTAGCTTGATTGTCCAATTGTCTTCCCACTGACTAAAAGTTCACCAGTCTGTCTGGTTAACTCGTTGAGATTTTTCTCATTTCGATTGACTTTGCCCTTTATCTCATTTTCTACACAGTTTAAGGAGTCTCCAATCTTTTTGACCTCTTGGGTAATTCTGTTGTGAACATTGGTACTAGCAGCAAGAATAGTATAGGTTCCCTAGGATATGTTACTCCATAGAGTCCTATAGTGCAAGCCACCCCCCTCTACCCCCCCCCCTTAAAAGTAGGCTACTTTTTGTGTTCAGTACTGAGTCCTATGTAAGATAAGGGGGTTTATGGAGATGTCAGGAATCTTTATCAGAGTGATATCAAATGGAAACAAGGGGCCACCTATACCAAAAACTCCTGCTGAATCCAAAATTTGTTGTATTGATTCTCAAAATTTGGCCAAAGGTACCTAAAAATGAGGTTTGATGATGAGAATATTTGAAAAATGTACAAAAGTTATATTGAAAATGATTTGAACTTTTTATAGATGCAACATGCTAATCAAAGTCAGTACCTCAATCTACATATCCCAATGTTTGCCTATCCCAACCTGACAAGTACTCTGCCTGCATATGGCTCTGCCTCTCCAACATACTGCCTATCCCTTAGTCTGCCTATCACTCATACTACCTATCCCTTGAAACATCTAGAGTTTAATTAGCTTTTCCCTCAAATGGCTTAAAGGATTAAAGATTACCCCTCACCTTTGTACCTAATTTTCTCTGTACATTCTTACCATTAGTCTACCTATCCTCAATCTGCCTATCATTCACTTTACCTATCCCTCATGGTGACTATCCCCCAGCTCTGCACATCCCTCATATTTGACTGGCACATCTGTGATATTACCTAGCACCAATGTACCTTTTGAATATGCTCACTTCACAAGGTACTCTCTATGCCTATCTCTTAAACTGTTTATTATCTATCCTCCTTGCTACCCATCCTCTTCAATGCCTATCCCTCAAGCTCACCTTATAGCTTTCCTACCTATCACAGCTTGATCAGCTGGGATAGCTCACATCCAACCTTTATTATGATCTCTTAGTCAACCTATCCCCTGAAGAACAAATCCAACAGCCTACCTCAAGCATACATCTACTGATCACTCATGTTATATATCCTTGAGGTTACCTATCCTTCAGGGTGCCTATCCTTCATGGTATATAGCCTTCAGTCTACCTAACCAGCTATCTATGTATCTCTCACCTTGTATTCTATTCTTTCTACCTTTATAATAGCTCTTATAGTCTATGCCTTGTAAAATATACCTATCGCTCATTGTACCTATCCTCAAGTCTGCATATCACTCATGTTTACCTTACATATCCCTCAGCCCATTGAATTATCATGCTTTTCTTGAATGCCTCACCATGGCTATCATTAGACTAGCTAACTTCCTATCCTACATGTCTGTTGTTTATTCCCCTCTTCCTATCCTCCATGCTGCATATCATTCATGCTATCCCACTTGACAACAAAACATTTTTTAAGGTAATAAACTGAGGGCTCTATACCATGAAGGATGATAGGTAGCCTGAAGGATATATAGCATGAGTGATAGGTAGATGTATGCATGAGGTAGAATGTTAAATCAGTCCAACAGAATTTTGAATTGTTTTGATTTCTTGATTTAGTTTCGAGTCAAGGCTGTCAACCCTGAGGTCAACTTTATTTACTAACTCTCTAAGAGTTTCTTCTAGTCTTTTGAATCTACCATCATTGTCTTCATGTTTGTCATCAATCTCCCCTTCTAACCTAATTATATCCTTCCATCTGTCTAATAGCAGTTGCTCATGTCTGGTCGAGTCAGCTTCGAGTCCCGTCACTTTGGTCTCTAAGTCAGAGTGAGATTGTTCAATATTTTCTAATCTGTCAAGCAAGCCAGTGTTGTGGACCTCTAGGAGTTTTGCCATTTGCTGCAGCATGTCTGTTTTGAAGTCATTCATTTGGTTTCGTTGCTCCCTGACTAGTTCTACTTTCAATTCATTCATTTGCTCCTTTTCTATTACAACTGATATTCCCAGTGTTTCAGATACTTTTCCTTCAACATTTTGATTATTTCCCACCTTAAGTTGGAACATTTTACCAGAATCCAGTTTTGGTTCATTTAGATTCTTACTCGCATTCACAATATTGGCAAGCGGAATGCTGCCATTGATGTTTACATTTCTAGAGTTATGCTCTGCATTAACTGCACTCTCCCCCTCCGCATCACCCATATCATGCTGATTCCCAATATCCCTTACCGGCTCCGAATAGCCATCTCCTCCACTTTCAGGTACCCCCCGTGATGTCAGAGGATTCCCCACCACATGTGACACAATGTTATTCCCCGCCTCTTGGGAGCTCCCAGTGGCTTCATCAGTGTTTTCCAATAGACCTTCCATCCCTGGAATAAACTCCACTACCCTACGTAGTATGCTGCTTTCACTCAAATCAAGTAGGATTTTCTTATTTTCTGGGGATATTGAATTTGTGTCAGGGGATTGACTTGAATCTCCGCGACTGCGGGGTCTCTTTTGTGCTGGCGTAGTATTATCAACCGTCGTCATGACGCCCAGGCCCAATGTTATAAATCAGGTATGCTCTGAGACTAAACTGTCCCAAGTTAAACAATTAAGCGGCCTGAGACTACACTGTCCCAAGTTAAACAATTTGCTGAAAATCAGTTCTGACAGCTCTAAGTTGTCGTAAAATTTACATCTTTATATTTCTGCACGAAACTCATTAAATAGACCAAATCCACCCTGTAGATGATAAAATAAGGGTTAATTGTTTGCCTAAATTCAGGAAAATATACTTTGGTTCTACGAAGGATGAAGGTGCAGCCCCTCTCAACCTACTGTCTTTCCTACTGCAGGTATCATCAGAATTGTGATAATTACACTTTTGTAAAGTGTTATTCAGTTCTAATTCGATGTAATCCCCAAAGGTGAGACAAAGATCTATCCAAACACAAGACCGCCGTATTTGCGCAGCCTGAGACTACACTGTCCCAAGTTAAACAATTAAGCGGCCTGAGACTACACTGTCCCAAGTTAAACAATTTGCCAAAAATCAGTTCTGACAGCTCTAATTTGTCGTAAAATTTACATCTTTATATTTCTGCACGAAACTCATTGAATAGACCAAATCCACCCTGTAGATGATGAAAATAAGAGTTAATTGTTTGCCTAAATTCAGGAAAAGGTCTAAATACTAGTCGCTCACTCGCACGGGTACCGAGGAAGTCCGCGAGCGAGTGAGCGATAATCGGGGATTTGGTAGATTCACGGTCTTGTCTTCTTTCAAATACAGATGATTTATCCAGAATTTCCTAAATCAAATACTCACAGACCCTCCTTATACTAATATACTTTGGTTCTACGAAGGATGAAGGTGCAGCCCCTCTCAATTTAACGAATTTTACCGATCGCCACGGAGCGAGTACGCATACACGCTCACGCTGGCATAGCTCTCTCCCGCTTATCAGAAGCGTTCAATGTAAGCCATAGTTTCCTATAGGCTTTACTCGGATTCGGATCTTCATCGGATAACCGCATCCAATCCTCATCGTCCGACTCTCCATTCTTATTGGTGGGTCCGGGGCAGGCATATAATGGAGCCCCATCTTTCTTCCGGTATCCGGAAACGCAGTCCTTGAAACAGGTGGGTACCCGTTCCTTGAACCCAGATTTCGCGTTTCTCCAACGCTCGGCCTCCGTTTGGTTTAATGGTGCTGCATCTTCATCGTACTCAAACGAGGACTCCCCTACAGAATCTTCTCCGGAAGAGTCCACTTGCATGGAATCTTCAGTGGTCGGGCCGGATTTAGCGGCTTGCTCCTCTGCCTTTACAGAGTCTAGGAGATGTTTCTTCTTATGGGCTGAAGATCTCCTATTTTTGGACAGTTCCCACTTGTACTCTTCTGCCTCATCCGTTGCCGTAGCCGCCGGTTTCGGATCCTTGAGGGGATCCTTATCCTTTGGTTCCGGACTAGGGATTGTAGCGGAAGCACTGCTGGTCGAAGGTACGGGAGCATCCGGACTTCTACCAGCCATCATTCGCTTAGGAATACCAGGAGATATGGCTTGCTGTAGCTTCTGTTCTTCCTCAGCTTTCTCAGCTTCTTCTCGTGCTCTGATCTCTTCCCTCACTCGGAGAGTGATGATCTGTTTTATAGCGCTGGCTCGGTCCAATGGAACACTGGACACGGTTTGGAAGTGCTTGATTTCAGCCTCCACTATGTAGAAGCCGTCATCCCACTTTTCAAACTCGGTTGCTGCGGTACGATACTCCCTTAGAGTGTGGAGATCATACAGTAGAGTGTCCGGACGTGGGTAGACATGCCCGATTTTATCAACCAGGCAGCCCATCCAGTCTACGTCAGTTCGTGTCATTTTCCATGTGGATTTATCAACCTTCTGATAGACCCCCATGGCTACAGCTCGATTGGCCTGGTAAACCACATCAAGGAACTCTGGGTCTACCATAAGTCCGCGTTGGTACCACGTCCAATCCGTAAGCCACTCCAGTGGCGTCCTTTCCCTTTGGTACTCCGTCATAATGTCCTCGACGGCCTTCCGAATACAGGAATCTACCGGAATAGATTTCCCCGTTTCGTTATTTGTCAGATTATGTAACTCCGGATGGATATACAGATACCTCCCGTCGTATACAGCGGGCAATTCGGAGTCCTCCATGTCCACGAGTCTCTCCTGCTTACTCGAGTCGCGGGTCTCACCTTGGTTATCGGCTTGACCATCGACTTGTTCTGTTGACGCAGCTGGGGTAGTATCCGAAGGGCGACTGTCCGGCTGCTCTGTTGTTGGTTCAGCTGTTCCGGCTGGCGATGCCAGTGGCGAAATAGCAGCTACCGGACTGTTCAAGTTGAACTCCTCCAGTCTCTTTTCAAACGACTGATCTGAAGTGGGTGCATCCACTTCCATCAGTTTATCTTCCTCCGGGGTTACTGGAGACAATACCTCCCAATGAGGCATTCGGAAGTGGGCGTCAGTTTATCCAGGTCACCGGATAGCTTCGCCGCAGTCACAGATTCCTCAGCCATAGGCCTGTAGGAATCGAATCAGGAGTATAAAACACTCCTTTTCTGACTTAACAGCGTCAGAGGCCGGAACAACGCAGGGTCTCTTCCCTAGGGCTTTGACTCTGTCAGGGTGTACGCCTTTTAGCAGTAAATCAGAGAGGGACGAAGACTTGTCTGCCTCCTCTCACTGCTAAAAAACAATATGGCGTTACGCTAGGTTTCGTGACGTCAATTCCACACTCGAAAGCGGGGTCACAAGAGGTCAGCCGAGACCGGACGCCATGACGTCACACGCCCAACACGTGTGGACCGCGAAAATATAAACAAATGAATGTTTTGATGTTATTATCCCTCATGCTGTCGACTCGTCTGGGGATTTGCATGGAGTTTATAGAAAGCTTATGCTAATCCACCGGATTATCCGTCCACCACCCACTGGTACATCGTACAGCGACGATAAACACACCTTTCAGGTCAGTTGTTAGGCTTCCGCATAACATATAACATTGAACCGGTTAACAGGACGGCACACTCATTGTGTATACGGGTTAGGTTACTGCAGTCCTCTGGGCTAATCTAGGACTATGACGGACGATTACCTCCTTACCAGGTAATTCCTTTCCGAACCTGACAGATCGAAGAGATTTCTCTAGGGATTCTGTAGTCTTCAGAACCCCTTTCCTCTTTTTTCTGTCTACACCCGCCGAGACTTTTTTTTACACCACCGTGCTTGTTTAGTAGCGTCGGTGGCTTCCCCACAGATTTTTTCTTGGGCCTGCCCCGTCTCCCTGTAGGTCTCGGATCAGGTTCCTGGTCAAGGATTCGATTTACATTCACTACCTTATCGAATCCTTTATCATACATTTCTGTGGAGGTCTCCCAGACCATCTTCGTAATCTCGCGACATTCGATTTGTAAAATCGACCAATGTCAGATTGTACAATCACTGATAAACTGCGTTACAATGAATGGACCATCCCAATTGGATGCTAATTTAATATTACGCAGAGGTTCATGTAACCTCAGCACTTTATCACCTGGTTTAGATTTTCTCACTTTTAGGTCCACATCGTATCCAACTTTTTGCCAACGTGCACTCTTTTCTAGGTCAATTCGGACAGACTCATAAGCTTTTCGGAACCTGTCCCTCAAACATTCAACGAAAACTACATGACAAGGTAGTTCCGGATCCATGCCTACAACTCCAAATACTAGGTCGGCAGGCATTATAAGGTCTTCTCCGAATACTAATAGGTTAGGGGAACAATTAGTACTCGAATGTACAGTACTGTTGTAAGCATGTGTCACAAAATGACATTGCTCATCCCAGTCGTCCATGTTCTCATTCACTAGTGATTTGAGAACTTGTATAAGAGTTCTATTGAACCTTTCTACTAAGCCGTCGCTCTGAAGGCGATACGGATTAGTTCTTGTCTTACAAATGGCTAAGTATTCGCACATACTCTGCCATAAGTTAGTTTCGAATTCTCGGCCTTGATCACTATGTAGCATCAAAGGAACACCAAAAGTCAGTACCCAGCCTTTCACAAATGCTTCGGCACATGTCACAGCTTTATGATCCGGTAGTGGGAAGACTTTCGTATATTTAGTATAATAGTCACACACTACCATCATACAGGTGTTATCATTAGCAGTTTTATTAAACCCACTAATGATATCTACACCAACTCGAGCGAACCTTACACCGAACAGTTCTTGGGAGAGGGGTAATTTACCTAATCCGGGTCCCGGTTTGTTCTTACAACAATCGGGACAGGTGGAAATCCATCTTAATAAGTCTTGCGACATTCCAGGCCAGTAATACTTTTGGGATAGGCGTGCTAATGAACGCTTCTTCCCAAAGTGACCACTGGTCTTATGTCCGTGACAATAATATATTATTTCACGTCTCATTACATGTGGAATAACCACTTGCATGATTCTCTCGCCATTTTTACATGGCTTCCATCGGTATAATATACCCTTTCTGACTTCTAACTCGGCCCATTGAGCAAGAAATCTTCTCATTTCTCGGTTTTCCAGCGAAACTATAGGTCTGGCTGGTCGTATACCCCCTGGTACCAGTTGCAAAAGCTTAGCAGTTATCGAGTCAGCCTCTTGGTATTGTTTTATGGTTTCCATAGACCAATCCAAGATGCTGTCTATCTGGGTTCCGAAAGGAATCCGAATCCCAGCTAAAACTGCTCTATGTGCTCCACAATCGGTACAATTCGGATTATCACATTTCCGAATTGGTATCCGAGACAAGGCGTCTGCATAAATATGCTTCACTCCGGGTCTATGCTGAATTTGACTATGTTCAAAGCCGTACTCAGACAGGTGGGCTAACCATCTACCGAGCATTCCTTCAGCATCTCGGAAGTTCAACAACCATTTTAACGAGGAGTGATCCGTCCGCAAGGTAAAATCAGTTCCCCATAAGAAATGTTTAAACTTCTTTGTGTATATTACTACTGCTAACAGCTCATGTTTGGTTGTGCAGTAGTTACGTTGAGTTTTACTCAAAGTATTACTAGCAAATGCTATTGGTATCTCCACTCCATTTTGGACCTGTGACAGAGCAGCACCAACGCTTTCATTGCTAGCATCCGTATCCAGTATGAAGTGATCCGTCTCATTCGGAAACTGTAATACTGGAGTACTCGTGAACAGATCCTTTAGCTTTTTGAAGGCTTGATCTTGTTCATGTCCCCAAGGAAACTTGTCCTTGGTGTATCCGGGGGTCCAATTGACCAAAATTTGCAAAGGGTAGCTTACCCTTGAATAATTCGGTATGAATTCCCGGTAATAGGAACAGAATCCCAAGAATGACCTTACTTCTTTCGGGCTTCTGGGTCTACTCCAATTCGTTACTGATTCGATTTTCTCCAGATCAGCTTTTATTCCTTCATTTGAAATGATACGGCCCAAATAGTTTATGGACTGTTTAAACAAGTGACATTTCTTTGTTTTTAATTTAAGACCATTAGAAATGATTCGTTCTAATACCAATTTCAGATTATTTGAACATTCTTAGAAAGTTTTTCCAAAGACTATTATGTCATCTAGGTATACTAGACACCTTTTCCACAGTAAATCACTTAGCAAGGTCTCCATCATTGCCTCAAAGGTGGCTGGTGCATTACACAAACCGAAAGGCATTACGTTATATTGAAATAACCCGATATGACTAGAAAACGCAGTTTTCTCCATATCTGTTGGATTCATACCGACCTGCCAATATCCGGATTGTAGGTCTAGCGTACAGAACCAGCTGTTACCACCTAAGGCGTCGATGGTTTCATCTATTCGGGGTAATGGATACAAATTCTTTTTCGTTACTCCCTTTAACTTTCTGTAATAGATACAGAACCGAATGGTACCATCTTTCTTTGTTACCATGCAAACAGGGCTACTCCAAGGACTGTTGGATGGGATTATCACATCCTGTTCTAACATTTTATTGATTTCCTCTTCTGCGACTCTTTTTAGCCAGAGGTAATCGTCTGTACGGAATTTTAAAGGGTTCCACATCTCCTGTTTCTATTCTATGCAAGACCTTCGTGGTTCGCCCTAGAGGTTCACCAGGTTTAGCAAAGGCTTTCTGATATTGCCCTAATAATTGCCATAAATTCTCTTTATGTTCCGGATCCTCGAGGAGAGTTCCGTCATACAATTTTTTTAAATCGTCTGACATATCTCCAGAATCCTCATCATTCCGTTGTCTAAGATCACTTTTAGTGACCGTTTCAGAAAGTGTTACACTTCTGAAAACATGTCCCTTCTTTAAATAGATAGGCCTAGTCCCTTGATTCGAAATCGGGACCACTGTCCAGGATGCGTTTGCAACAATGGTATCCACGGATGTTAATCCGATACTTGATAAGGCTATCACATCCGGTTCTATCACAGCCGGTTGATTCCTCATTGCGGGATCACTTCGTAAAAGTACATCACATGTTACTCCAGCAGGAATCCACAGTTTGTGCCACTGAGGCCATACTGCTTACCTGTCGTAATACACACCTTACCTTTACAAGATACGGGTATTTCACACTCAACACTCCTGATTGCGGTTCTAAAACCGCACCATACAGGGAGGCGAAATCCAACCCGAGTATCCCTTCATCCGATATATCCGCAATGGTCGCACCCATAAGAAAGTCATGTATGCCATCCATTTGCAGCTTCAAACAAGTTCTTCCATACATTTGCATTCTACTTCCATCGGCCGTCTGAGCATTTCCTCCCGATATGGGAGTTTCATGCTCATTCGGTATAAGGTCATAGAATTTCTTGGAGACACAGGAGTGACTAGCTCCCGTATCAACTAAAAACTCTGCAGACCTTCCGTTGATAGTAAGGCAAACATACCACCGCCTTCCTTTTAACAGAGAAGGCGTATCCGTAATGACGGGGATCTCATTGTCAGCACCATGGGTCCATCCACATCCTTTCAAGTATTCCAGACAAGGATGGCCCGGGGGTAGATGGGTACTACCAACCCTGGCTAACTCATAGCTGTCTACCTCTTTACCGATACTGGGTTTCCCCTTGGGCTTCCCTAGCCCACTTAAAAGGGTCTATATCTCCTCTTTCCTATCCCCTCAGGATGTGTGTGGTGCACATATACACGGGCACTGACACATTCCTCTGTTAAATTATCAACCTGTGAAGCACGGGATAGCCACTTAGTGCCGCTAAAGTGCTGTAAAACACAAATCAATCAATCAATGGGTTTCCCCTGTGCTCCCTGGGCACCTGGTATATCGGGTTCCCCAACCTTTCAGATACCACTTCCTGATCTGGTGTTGGGCGACTTTGCCTTTGTATGGGAACCTGCATCATGGTTGGTGATATTATGGCAAGTTATGTCACTGGGATCCTCTTCCTTGCCCAACAAGGGACCCCTCTTTAGTTTTCCTCTGTTTTACTTACAGAATAACTACCCGGCGATCTAGGCACCGGTTTCTCCGCTGTACATTCAGCAGCATAATGTCCTATGATTTGGCATCTGAAACACCTCCTTTTGGATTTATCCACTCGGGGGCGCCTCAGAGCTTCAGTCAATCGGGTGACTAGGGTCTCTACCAAATCTGTAGGTGCGGCTGATGCAGCCATGGTGGGGGTAGCTACAGTTTTAGTTGGTGGTGGGCTGCAAATTGCAGGTTTGTAAATACCTGTTTTGCTTTTGTCTCTCGGACCTACCTTACTATACTGTTTCTGGCGGTAATACTTGCCTGCAATTTGAACAGCGCCAATGTGTTCTCCATTTTCATCAGACACATACTCGTCATCAGAATTAACATCCTGCAATTCTACAGGAGCTATCTGACTCACTCCGGAAGTTACACCTGGTGCTTCCGAATATTGTACTGGCGATGTACGCAAAGGACTATGGGGTAAACCCAATAATCTCTTCTTTCTGTCATAGCCATCTATAGCCATAAACAGATCACTAAAGGAAGTTTCATCCTTCCACGAATCCCATACTACTTCTTTATGGTCATCATCTTTTAATCCGCCAAAGAATTGTGTAAACAATTCTTGCAGATAGCAATCATCGTGTGCCCAATTCGGCTGGGCCTTAGACAATAAATCTTGTGGTTCAAAACCGAATACCTTATGGGATTCCTACGGTTTCTGAGTTCTTTTCTTAAAAGTGACCCACGGATCTTCTCTTACAATAGAGCCAAATAAATAAGCGGCACATTCGACCAGTTGGTCATAAGTACCGTATAATCCATAGGCAGTCCTCTATTGGCTTAGAGCTACCTTTCCGCCTTTACTTAGCCAACAAATGAGATGAGGTAAGGCTTCTTCCTTTGTCCAACTGCTACAGTTGACTTCATCCACGAATGCCTGGTACCGGTCCTTCCACGGATCATAAGGAGGAGGTATTCAGGCACTCCTTCTTGCTGAATAAGCACAGCCTCGAAGCCTGTCGGCCTCTCGCATGCTCCAATCCATAATTTCCATGCCATCGGCACCCTTTCGGTAGCAGTCAATACCCAAATTTTGGATGCACTGACTCCTATCAAAGATACTCTGCATTGCCGCAGGCATAGAGGCCCTACGATTAGGCCTCTTATCATCCCCTCCGGTCCAGACCCAGATCCTCCTGGTGGTCCATTTGGGGGTCCAGTTCCACCTGGTGCCGAGGATCCGCCAGCATACCCTCCGGATCCACCATTATAACCAGCCGAACCGTAGTTATATGACTGATTCCCGGTATACCTAGGATAACCATTAAGGTTCTATCCTTGGTTATATCTATTTCTGGAATACCATGTTCCCGATCCGGAACTTCCGTACGGTTGTCTTGGACGATAGCCATCTTGACCATACCCGATATTATTTTGTCCAGCATTTCCGGGATGGGCCATGGCCGCCCGATCCCGGTACCGCCATTCCTACTTGTGACAGTGGTATAGGATGAAGCGTTGTTCCAGTTTGAGACGGTGCAGGTTGCCTATTAGGTGTCTGCATGTGAACATTAGCTGGAGCTGGGGCCGGATACCTAGGTCCAGCTGGGGTGCTATGTCCCGGATTCGAAAAATAAGAGGGTGGGGTTAGCAAAACTCTTACCAGTGCCACTGCCTGAGGCGTAGGTGGTGGAACTATGTTACTTATAGGAACATTTGGGTGCGGTGGTCTCATTTTACCACTTAGATCGGGTATTGGCGGTGCCTTCCCCAAATTTGGATCTTTCCCCGGATCCGCAGGTGGAGTCGAATTACCAGCAAGTGGCGTAGTAACATTGACTGAATTATTTGATCCATTAGTGTTCACTCCCCCGGAATCAATACCAACCAGTTTCGAGTACACTCCAGAACTAACATTTTTGTTCGCTCCATCTTTAACAAAAGGGTTAAATCTGGTGGGTTGTGTCTGTTGCTTATCGGTAAATGTGGAGACTATCTGATTTGATGGTATTGTTACTACTCCATCATCATTATTCAGCATGTTTGAAACGACATTCGGATCTATATTTGATACAGATTTTTGTACCGCTTCGACATACTTGTCTAAGGCTATTGCAGTTTCCTGCAACTCCTGTATCTCATGGATCATACCTTCCTTATCTTACTCTAACTGTTGGTTATATGTTATTATTCCCAACCTAACCAATTCATTATCTTGAGCTTGTTTATTACATTTTTCTTTCAAGTCTTCCAGCTCAGTACGATAATGTATTAACTCAGCTTCTGTATTTACTTTTTCTCGACAGAGCTGATCATTCGTATCTACATATTCTTGTATAAGATTATGTTTCGAATCATATTCCTTTTGGAATGATTCCCGCATTTCATGCAGTTTGTCTTTCTCGATCTGGAGATCAGTCATATAGCTTTTTCTCTTCTGATCGAATTCTTTCCTCATTTCAAGGAGGTCGTGTTCGAGTTGTTCCTTTTCTGAAGCAACTTCATCTTTTGCTTTGTTTAAAACATTTAATGTTTCATTCAAAGCAACGTAAGTGTCTTTCATCAGAAAGACATCCGGTTGTTTTAATTCCTCGCCGTCGGGTATGCTATATGTTGCATCACCTATGGCACTGTAGTCCAAAATTGGTAAACCTAGTCTTGGAACATCATATGGTAGTTCACCAAATGTTACTCTTTTTGTGAGCATTGGAGCTTAAAGTTCCGGGTTGGTACTTCCACCAGCTTCGAACATCGAATCGGGCTTCCCTAGCCCACTTAAAAGGGTCTATATCTCCTCTTTCCTATCCCCTCAGGATGTGTGTGGTGCACATATGCAAGGGCACTGACACATTACTCTGTTAAATTATCAACCTGTGAAGCACGGGATAGCCACTTAGTGCCGCTAAAGTGCTGTAAAACACAAATCAATCAATCAATCGAACCTCGAATTACATAACTCTCCAGCGAGAGAGTTATTTTCTATCCGTCTCTGTATAGATTGTTCCCTTCTAACAGAGTCTGGCATATTCTCCTCACTATCTGTTTGATATAGCGGACCTGATTCTCGACAGGCCGAATATCTGTCATCCTGGGGGTTCGAATGGGCATGTACCTCCAGGGTACCATTTCCATTGTTCTGGACAGCTACCTGTCCATCAGGGTTAAATTGATTAAAGTCATTTAACCCATGTATATTGCATTCGGACGTTGTCGTCTGGGCTATACACGCCAGAATAATCTGGTCACGGCACCAATGTAATGGTTCGGTTCTTTCTAACCAAAGGGGTTCGGGTCTTGCGATTCGAAAGGAAAGACAAAGACAGTATTCCGAGTGTATGCCAACGGTTTTATTATGCTTTACACCTTTTGGTTACCCTTGTGAGTACATGGTTAGGATAACATGATGTCTACATGTAGTATGTACGGAGGCCTACATGGCCTCTGATGTGGCAGGTGAGCACAGAGCCTTTTATATGGATACTCCCGGTTTGTCGCCAGGTGTCCCACGGACCCGGATAGGTGCTGCCACCTACCCGGAACCTCAGGAACACCAGGCGACAGGACAGAGGTATAGAAAAAGTGGGTGATAATAGGGGTAATACAGTCATTTGTTAGACTAAGTCCCCAAAAAGGCCTATTAAATGTGCCCTTGGACTAGTCCTGGATGTCACCAGGTATCCTGTGATGTACACATTTTGTGTAGATCCTGTATATCCCTAGGTACTCTGCATATCATGTGGAAATATTGAACGCATCCTGTATATCCCAAAGTATCCCCCCACAGGGTAAATTGCAAGTCATGGACACACATTGTACTAGTCCCCAGGTACCCTAAAAATCATGCATACACATTGTCCTTGTCTTGTATGTCCCCAGGTACTCTGTAAGTCATGTACACACGTTGTATTGGTCCTGTATGTCCCTAGGTACTCTGTGAGTCATGGACACACATTTCATTGGTCCTGTATGTCCCTAGGTACTCTGTAAGTCATGGGCAAATTGTATTGGTCATGTAGGTCCCTAGGTACCCTGTAGGTTATCTACACACATTGTATTGGTCCTGTATGTTCCCAGGTACCCTGTAAGTCATGCAACCACATTGTATTGGTCCTGTATGTCCAAAGGTACTCTGTAAGTCATGTACACATATTGTATTGGGCCTGTATGTCCCCTGGTACCCTGTCAGTCATGGACACATACTGTATTGGTTCTGTATTTCCTAATGTACCCTGTAACTTATGTAAACATACTATACACATTCTGTATATCCCCAGGTACTCTCCATGACATGTGGAAACATTGTATTGGTCCTGTATATGCCCAGGTACTCTTTACCTCATGGACACAAATTGTATTAGTTTTGCATATTCCCAGGTACTCTGTACCTCATGGACACACATTGTATTGTTCCTGTCTATCCCCAGGTACTCTGTCATATACACATGATGCACTCCTTTATGCCTCCATACTCTCTGTTAGTCACATAGTCACTCTATACTCATCCTTGCTCATACTTTGTGTAGTGATAGAGAAACACTTTTGATACCAACTTGGCAGCTTTGAAATGACTGCTGTGCTCATCTTTGTTTTATTGTCTTGCCCAAACATTGTTCTTGTTTTACAAAAGTCATTCATGACTGAAGGCACCACATTCGAGTGCTATGGGGGAAAACTTTAAAAATTCTGATAGATCACATTGTCATATGGTGATCACCCTATGGAAAAATTAAGCAATCTTTAATGGAAAATTCCTGCTCTTTGCTCATAATGTCATTTCTTTGTATTCTTTTTCCAGATCCTGCTTTCGGTCAACTCTTGAGGTACATGAATAATATTTAAGTGTGTTAATTATGTTTAATTAGTTGTGTTTCTCTGACTTCAGTGTTCAAGATGGTCATTTCAACTGTTTAGTCTGTAGACAGGTAGGTAGAATGCTGTGCTCTTCAATTCTGAATTACCTCAAAATTATATATGCAAATAACTAAACATACTTTGACAGCAATAACCTTGTTTTTACAGGAACTAGGATTTACATCTGCAAGGCCTCATCTCTGAATCAGGAAACTGCACAACTACACACAAATCCAATGCAGGATGGCAACTGCAGGAGGATTATCTGAATCTAGAGCAACTGACTGGTCTAAATGTTGCCTATCTAAGATCTAAAAAAAGGCATTGAAGTCCCCACCAAAATCTTAGTCTCCAAAGCATGATGGGTACAACATGTTTGCGGAAAATATCCCTCAGTGGCATTCACTAATGACCATGCCAATAAAATTGGATCTAAAGAGATTGGATGAAGGTGAAGGTATTGAGAAGACTCTAAGGAATAAAAACGCCAAATGCCATCAAAGCTGCAGATTGTTATTCAACAATACAAAATTGGAAAGAGCCAAGAAACGAAGACTGGTTATGATTGAAGATGATGAGCAAGGGCAAAAGAAATTTCTAAGGACTGATAGCCATAAAAATAGTACTGCTTGCTTTTTATGTGACAAAGAATAACCAATATCTGAGCTTAGTCAGGCAATGACTATGCCACTCAATGAAAGACTAAATGGATGTGCTAAAAATCTGGCAAAGCTCAGTGGTGGAAATATAGTTTCACCAGATAGAAAATATCATTCTACTTGCCTAGTTGGATTTTACAACAAAGAGAGGTGCCATCTCAAAATACAGGAGCAAGAGTAGATTAATAAGAATTCATCAATTGAAGCCTATGCACAAGCATTTTCAGAGTTAGTCACTTATGTTACAGAGACAAAAAGTCCAAGTGCATCTCCTGTTGTATTCAAGCTTGCAGATCTCAACAAGCTGTACAAGCAAAAGGTCGAACAATTAGGTGTAAAATCAGGGAGCACAAACACCACAAGATTGAAGGAAAGGTTAATGGATGAAATCAAAGAGCTTGAGGCAATTCAGATAGGGAGGGACAGATTACTTGCCTGATCGTCCGGATGTGGCTTCTGTACTTTCTGATGCATGTCACTATTCAGAGGCACTTATACTGGCTAAAGCAGCTAAAATTCTGCGAAATGACATTCTTAACACCAAGTGTCAGTTTCAAGGGCCTTTTGACAAAGGATATCAGGAATGTATTCCCTCCAAGCTTCTACATTTTGTAGGCATGGTTGAACAAGGAGCAGACATCTTGCTAGCAATGTG
This sequence comes from Acholoe squamosa, assembly GCA_949317995.1. Lineage (NCBI taxonomy): Eukaryota > Metazoa > Annelida > Polychaeta > Phyllodocida > Polynoidae > Acholoe > Acholoe squamosa. The sequence continues at coordinate 18,011,666 of OX439042.1, forward strand.
TCAAAAACTGATCTTGCAATGGCACAGTTATTGCAATACAACTGAACTCTCAGCTTTGTGGAATGGTGTGAAATGTGCAAAGCAGAAAGTCCCCAGTTCCTGTATTGGTACATTGTCCTAATAATGGAACTAACTGTTTTGCTCCTCGTGAGATCTTTTAGAGAGGTAAACTTCAAGCTGTACTGTGATGCTCTGGCAGAGCTACTGCCATACTTGTTTGAAAAGAACAACACAAACTATGCCAGGTGGCTCCCAATTCATCTAAAAGATATGTTACAGCTAGATCAGCAACATCCAATCATAGCTCAACAATTAATCAGGCACATGAACAAGCCAAAACTTTTGTTAAAGGAGACGGGGGTCCCATTGGCCTCACTGAAGATAAGGGTGCCTTGTGCAGATGGATGGTGGCTGGACCAGAAGTTAGCAAGCTCATCAGTGATTATGAGGAAATGCCAGGTAAAGGCAAGCAACCACTTGGAAGCCATCATGTTGACACCAAGCTGGAACAGAAGAAATTTCTTGATAGACTTACCAAGTTGACTACAGTCATGCAAGACTTTTTGAGGAGGAGTTCACTGAATTATTGACAGTACATAACAAGGACATTGTTGATGCTGAGCAGGCCAAGATGGTGAATGTGTACTTTCAGGAGGGTATGAGCCAGTTCCGTCAATTTCTTAAAGGCCTCAATGATCTCTAGATGTTCCTATCAGCTCATCAAGAAAAACAAATTTGATTTATTCTCAGCTCTTCATTTCATGTCAGAGTAGAGAATTCTTCTGCCATGAGAACCGATCATCTCCAGCATCTTTGAGTGACAATGGAAAGCTATACACTATTGACAAGTCTCAGCTGATTGCAACCCTTGAGAGGAAGGTAGACACAGAAGAAATGCAGCCTACAGCAGAAACACTCATTATTTATGGTTCTACACTTGTGTATGCTGCAAAACCACAGTCCTCAAAAACATTTCTGGAATATGCAACACAAGATGTGCTCCCGCTAATTGAGAAATATGCTGAGCAGTTCCAGACAACAGATATTGCTTTTGATGTGTACAAACCAAACAGTCTGAAGGCTGATACAAGATCTAAACAAAGTTTAGGGATCAGCAGGAGGGTGACCAACACAAACAAAACTCCCAAAAGTTGATATAGCTTCTTGAGATATGATATTAACAAAACTGAGTTCTTTCGGTTACTGGCAGACAAAGTGGCATCATCACAGTCATCAAAGCTCTTTGTAGTTACAAAAGGAGAAGATGTTTTAAGCAACACTGATATCGAGCTAACGGGCATATCCCCATGCACACAAGAAGAAGCTGACAGCAGGATCTTTGTTCATGTAGATGTCCCAACACACATCCTAACAATCCCCTAACACCTCTCAGATCTCCCATGCCACTGTGACCGGCCAGGTGAGAAAACAGGCGGGTGTAGATGTCCTAACACACACCCTAACACCTGTCAGATCTCCCATAGCCCGGTAACCTCTGTGTATTCATTGTTCTGTGTCGTCAGGAAAGTGTTTTCTGTCAAAATTACTTTGTTATATCCGAATTCTGCTGCAAAAACTTCGTTGTAAAGAAATTATTTAATTATAGAAATGTATGGCCATGATTTGGTACCAAGCATTATGTTTGTTATAACCGAAAATTCATTGTAACAAGATTCGTAGTTAAGAGATTTTACTGTATATGGTAGAGAATGGGAGCAAGGCAATAGTGATACAGGCAAATGATACTAATGTGGTGATAATAGCTTCATCAACACTGCCATATTTGCAAGATCTTGGGTTCAAAAATTGTGGGTAACATATGGTCAAGGTGCCTACATACACTGGATCCCAAATACATGAGCTGGCAGCAGCACTTGGACCTGAGAAGACAGCTGCAATGCTATTCTTCCATGCATTTAGTGGATGCGACATGGTTTCAGGCTTCGGAACAAGGGGAAAAAAATCTGCCTGGGATGCATGTAATGTGTTTGATGAGGTCACTGATGTCTTCAACAAATTGAGTGGTCCAGAAGATAGAGATGGACCAAGCCCGGTGTGTGTTAGTGGCCCCCAAATGGAAAGGCCAAACCTGGTGGGGTCGGTTAATCCGGATAGCAACCAGGAAAATAGAATTCAGAAGCCGAAAAGGAAATCTCCGTCCACACGGAAAACCAAGAAGGACTGCCGAAATAGGGACCTTAGGCCTGGTGGCTTTTCTGATTTGTTGAGTAAAAGGCTCAGAGAAGAAGGCTATACTAAAGACACTATCGGGTTATTTTAGACGCATTTCGGCGCACTACCGAAAAGACATACTCCACGTACATATGTAAGTGGGCGGATTTCTGTTTGGAAAAGAAAATTCACATTCTAAAACCCTCGTTGCCGGAAGTTTGTGCCTTCCTACGTAGACTGCAGAAGGAAGGGCTAGGGCACAGCGCACTGTCTGTGGCCAGAAGTGCACTGTCCGCAGTTCTTCCCCTGTCAGGGGGCATCACGGTGGGCCAACATAGAGATGTATGTTGGCTCACCAAGGGTGCTTATGAGAGAAACCTGCCAGGCCCTAAATATCCAACATTCTGGGATGTAGGGGTAGTCTTGACATTCCTTAAAGAGTGGAAACGCAATGTACTTATGACGTTACGAGAGTTATCTTTGAAACTAGCTATACTGTTACTGTTGACTACCTCACAAAGGGGTCAAACTATTGTTGCGTTAGAAGTCACTAGCCTATCGTTTGAAAAAGATAGAGTGGTGTTCCAATTAAATAAGTTGTTAAAATCCAACAAACAAGGGGACCAGCTTAGCACTGTTCAGCTAAAGAGGTTTCCCACGGACACTAGAATCTGCGTTGTCAAAACGCTAGAGGACTATCTAGAAAGGACTTATGAGTTGAGACCTGACTATGAGGATCAACTGTTAATTAGTTCAATTTTCCCCCATGAGGGAATTGCTAGATCCACGTTGGCCCACTGGGCCCTTGAGATAATGGACTTGGCAGGAGTAGACATTACTAGATGGCGACTCCACTCAACGAGAGGAGCTTCCACAAGCAAAGCAAAAGCCCTAGGAGCAGACATTAATGCTATCATGAGACAAGCGGGCTGGCGGAGTGCCAGCTCGTTTGCCTCATTCTATGACAAACCTATTGAGGTGGACCCCACAGACGTGGCGGATAGGTTATTGTATAATGTCTAGTTGATTGTATATAATGGATTAAGTCAAGCGAGTTGGAATATTAAATAGATTCCTTACTGTTGACTTGTATATATGTGTTTGGTGATTTGGTTATGATACATGTATATGGTAATTTAGTTGGAGAGGTTTCACTCACGCTCTGAACTTCTCGTAGAATAACCTCGACACCACTAGAAGTGTTGTCCGAGGTAAAATAGTAGAATTTGACGAAACTTACCTGTAAGTTGCTGTAAAATTATGATTTTACCAAGGACACACTTCGTGGTGCTGGGGTGATTATACGCCCTCCCACCACGGCCCGGTATAATCACAATTTTTCAGTCAAATTTCTAATAATCATATGAACTGATTTATCAGTTCAATAGTTAACTGGTTATTAGTTAAGTGGTTAAACCTCTCCGACTGGCTCAGAAGATCTGACTACGCATGCGCGGCCCAGCCTCATTCTCGTATAATCACCCTGGCATTGAAGCAGATGTCTAGAGTTCACAAGAATGTATTCGGTATGCATGGAAAGAAGATGTATCAGAGCATATGAATCTGCCATAAACATCTCTCAAAGACTGACTAGGTATTCTCATGTTTACGAAAGGCTGAAATGTGCTCCAATTCAGTGATTTTTCATATTTGACCTTGAAATGACCTTGACCTTTGGCCAAGGTCATTCATATTCAGGCAGGTCATGAGGCCAATGGAGAGGCATGTGTGAACCAAGTTTGAAGTTGCTGCCCTTCATAGAACCAGAATAATGAGGAAAAAATTGTAAAAACCAGGTTTTTTGTAACCTTTAACCTTTGTCCCCTGCTCAAGGTCATCCCAGGTCACTTTTTGAGTGGCTAACATTTTTTCCTAAAAACACCTACGAGAGAGAGCATCCAGTTCAAATTTGGCGCTTGTATCACAATTTGAACGATTTGTCCCATATTCTCACTTAATCTGCCCCACTATACCTGGTAAGGCCTGACAATGATGTGTTTTTCAGGTAATGCGACCCTACTTAACCAAGTTGATTCACCCTAGATCCAATTTTAAAGAATTCACACTTTTCTATTTAACTAAACATCTGTCTCATAGCTGCGAGTTCTGCATTTAAAAACAAAGATGGTGATAAAATTCTAAAGAAAATTTGATAAAATACCCCTAATAATATATTTCAGCATAATACCTGAAACACACAGCTATTCCTGATGAAGTCTTATATAACCAACGTAAGACAAAACAGTAATGCATTCTATATGCCATTCTACAAATTGCTACCTTGTACCATCTTTCTACAAATGAAATTTACATACATACTGATTGACTCTGGTTCTTTGTGTATACGGGTACAACCCTTTTAAGTAGCACACCTATCCTTTTAGGCCCAACTGACCTCTGTTGATATTGTTCATTTTGTACATTATACAGGTGCTGACCTTTGTTAATGTTGTTCATTATGTAGGTGCTGACCTTTGTTAATGTTGTCCATTTTGTATATTTTGTAGGTGCTGACCTTTGTTAATGTTGTCCATTTTGTTCATTATTTAGGTGCTGACCTTTGTTAATGTTCATTTTGTTCATTATGTAGGTGCTGACCTTTGTTAATGTTGTCCATTTTGTTCATTATGCAGGTGCTGACCTTTGTTAATGTTGTTCATTATGCAGGTGCTGACCTTTGTTAATGTTGTCCATTTTGTATATTATGTAGGTGCTGACCTTTGTTAATGTTGTCCATTTTGTTCATTATTTAGGTGCTGACCTTTGTTAATGTTCATTTTGTTCATTATGTAGGTGCTGACCTTTGTTAATGTTGTCCATTTTGTACATTATACAGGTGCTGACCTTTCTTAATGTTGTCCCATTTTGTACATTATACAGGTGCTGCTGTGCCAGGTGGACAACAACCACTTTGACAGCGTCCGACACAAGCAGAACCTGGAGAACTCTGCCATCTGCCAATGTAAGTACCTCATAAGTACACTTCATAGAGCCATCATAATGCACATGGTATAAGCCTTGAAGGGCTGCCAATGCATTAATGCATAATACCCTTTGGTCGTCATGAAGCATGAATGCAGCCCTGGCGAGTAACTCGCCTAGGCTACTACACTCATGCATCATTCCGACCCTATAGGTGGTACACTCCCGGAGGGTCGGCATGATGCTCCAATGAAGTGCTGGCGAGCAGACTGGCCAGCACTGAATTGGTGCATCATGATGACCAATGATGCACTCTTGCATTAGCAGCCAGCCTCTCCATACCCAGACGGCATGCAATGCACAAAGATTTGTACTAGCCATCCTGTGTGGAGCTCATCCACCCGCCACTTAACCATTTATGTGCTACCACACTGTGATTTGATTGGCATTATGTATGGACATAAATTTTCAAAAATTTGGTTTGTTCTATTCATTTTCTAAGTTCAACATGGCTACTCAATGCACAGTTCATGGACCTAAGTTTTGTATTACATACCGGTAATGACCGAATATGTCTGCATACAACTTTTACATCTCTGATCAGGTTCATTTGAGATGGTTATGCATGAATGTAGTCCTGTAAATTATGCACTTTTGTGCTACATTCATATACAGTGTTCCAACTCGTCACTTCAGTATTTTTGAAAATGTCTAGAAAGAGTCAATTAAGTGAGTGCACCCCAACAATTATGTCAAGGTGAATATCGATGCCCCATTGACAATGCACTAAACCCCGTATTGCATCCCTGCTTTAAATAACCAGTGCCAAATCCGCACGATGACGTCATAGGTCCACCGCGCATGCGCAGCATTTTTGAAACGTAAACATTCAAAATGGCGGCGGTCAGGATTTCGCGATGACGATGGGTAAATAAGGGTTTAATTTCAATCTTATTGATGAAATATCGATTAATTATCAACCCAAACACCTTGACATAAATGTAAAGATGAACTCTGATTAGTTTGAGCCTCCTGTTTCTTCACTCGGGTGACCTGCCCGCTCCGCACTCGGCCTAACGGCCTCGTGCGGAACGGGCAGGTCACCCTCTTGAAGAAACGGTCAGCTCAAACTAATCATCATTCACCTTTACCATTTTATCTGAACTTTTGTACAAGTGAAGTCGATAAAGGTCAGGTAAAACTTTAATAATAGTTAACCGTGAACCTGGGTAATTCCTTGACCTGCTATACCATCCTGACACTATTGGGTTGCTGCTATTATATTAATTGACTAGGTGTATATAATGATCTATTCCAATTACGGTCAGATCGATCGTCACCATATATACACAGACTGTGCCATATAAATACATGTATTTGAAATCAGCTGGTCAGTATTATTGAATTAGTACCACGGGAAGTGTGCCATGACGTAGGCCCGGGGACGTAGGTGGTTGACGTACACTGCAGTCACCATGAAGTGAGGTCCTATCAGGATACCAGCTCATACACCCCTAGGACCTGGTTATATAGCACAGGATTCGTTTCTCTCCAAGTTCCCCTGTGCCTTTGACAGGATTCGCACCCATATCCTCAGAACTTTTAGCCCAATGCTTTCCTGTCCGAGCCATCGGGACTCATGCAATTATAGTAGTCATGGAATAGCTTAAGTACTAAATCTGGCTTTTAGTAATAAATGAGTGACAGAAATGTAAAACCCTCTGTGGATTCGAACTCAAGTTCCAAGAACTCAAATGAGAAATACCCTACTCTAGCACCACACCAGGAGTGACACTTGCTGATCTGAGGTTAATAGTTGGTTAGTATTTAATTGGCTAGGCTAATGAATAGATAAATGATAAGTGAATGGAAATTGTTAAACATGGCATAGTAGCCAAATCTTGATTAGTCTGGGAAGTGGAACATTAAATTTATGAGACAATCCCAAGAAGTAAGGTTTTACAACTCTACATAAAGTGGGCTCAATTAGTCCTATAGAACAATTTTAGTTCGGCTTTCCCTTTACTCATTCATGTCAGACAAAAAGCAAATGATTCAATGACTGGCATGTGTTTTGTATAAAATCTAACAACAATAAGCATTTCACATAGAACATAGAATATTGACTCTAGTGAAAACTTGAAAATCACAGCTCCCAGAGTACAGCAATCCTAACCAGAAGTACCAGACACTTAGTGGCCATGGTCTCTCAGATGTGTGTTGTGCAAATGTGTTGGATAGGGAAATCTCAAAAGGAGGCTCCATTCTTCAAGCAGATTTAAGAACTGTTCTGTTTCTATGATTTGACACGAGGAATCTGTATAATGATCATATAACCTCCTAGGAGGGTTATACCAGATAACATACATGGGCCATTATAAGAGAAATAGGCCTGTAATGAGCTTGCCATACAAATTTAGTCTATGAAAGTGGGGTGTATGTCGGATATACTCCTGTTGCCTCAAGGCAATATCACGTATTGGAGCCAAGGGCAAAGCCTTGAGGGAGTATATCTCATACTTAATCTACTCCATTTACACTGTCCATTTACACTGTCCATTCTAAGGAGTCGGAATTTTGCCTATACATGGCTGCTCAAATTTGTCAGAATTTTTGAAACCCCTGCTCCATGAGTGCCATTTTTTTTTCTAAATCTCTACATCACGAGCATCGATAGGTACCATGACGATTGACTAATTGATACATTTGTATCTTTTTCTTTCTTTTTTTTTGCTTTTGAACTGAGGAGGTGCACATCCTTGGTGAGAATGTGATTGTTGTACTGCACAGTATATTATCAACAATATGTTTTCCATTATAAGGATGGGTACTGTACACAGCCCAAAGAATCAAGCACACTTAAAACTAACATCTTTTGGTCAAAGCCGTGACAAGCGTCTAGACAATGTAGGTCGATGGACAACACATGGTGGTGGGGTGAATGAACTCTGTGATGTACAGATGGGCGTTGGCTCTTGGTAGTCTCAGTAACTACTGTAACAGGCTGCTGAATACCGCTCACGGATTCAGGGAGGGGATCCAGCCTGATTTATGTGATATCTAATAGTGCTTTTGGTCTGGACAATAACTGACAGCGTGGGAGGGCTACGGAGGCAAGTAGAGAAATAAGGCAATTAAAAAGTCAAAGACACACTATCACACAGAGAATACAGAGAATGACAGATTGGAAAACCTGGGGGTGTGGGGGGGGGGCATTCTTACATGTATATAGGTACTTTAAAATGGAATATAAAAGATCTCTACATGAAAAAAAAAAACGATGTCCAAAAGCCTAGAAACAGCTAGCGTAGTTGTGATTAGATAAAGTTACATATTGATTATACATTACTAACCTAAAAAGGCTACTGAGCTGTCACTAAGTTAGTAAGTAGGGTGTGTTCTTTATAAATTTATAAGCATTGTTCTGAAGTTTGGTACGTTTTGTACCTTCAAACTAAGAGATTAGCACACGGAGGTGCGAAATGCTTTGTTTGAGAAAGGGGTAGGCATGTGTATGTGTGTGTGTGTGGGGGGGGGTGGGTATTGGCATTTGTTTTACACATACAAACTACGAGGGCAAACTCTCAAATAAGTGCAGGTCATCAATATAAGCGCAGGGGGTAATATAGGTTTGAAATAAATAAGCGCAGGTATGCTTAAATGGGCCGTTACAGTATGGTGAACAAATTTTGACTTTCAGTTCTGGTTATATTTCTTTTTAATCAAATCTAAGCCTTCTTAGAAATTATAGGGAAATCTGATGTCACTTCAAATACTGGCCGAAATTTTTTATGTATTTTAAGACACAATCCTATGGTAAACGTTTACTGAGTACTGCACCTTGTTGTGTTTAGTTCCAACTTGAGCTTGTACAGCTTTCCCATAAGAAAGTTTAATGCATATGTACATGGATGTGAAGTTCCCAGAAAGGATTCCCTTTGTGACGATTATATGACAGAAATGGTGATTTATACGGTGACATGTTAGTCTAGGTCATCACGATAAAACATGCTGGTGGGTCGACCATGTTTGCACATGTTTAATCAAACCAGAGATATACACTGGTCTATAGTCATTTAGCTACCACCACTGCCTGCATTGATACATAAAAAGTGTGAGAGTTTTGAGAATCATGAGGACATAGGTCTTAATAAAAGGATATGACGGCGTCTTAAATCTAGTTTTCAAGACACAAATAGTACCGATCGAGTAGATGCGTGAGAAAATGTCTCAAAATCAGGTGTCCTCATGGGGAAATTTAGCTGGGGTGGGCGGGGGGGGGGGGCTCACCCAGCCTTAAAAATACCATGACACATTTGAAAAGAAAATTCAGGCCAACAATATTGTGAAGCATCTTAAGAAAGGGATATAAGTTCCAATATTCTCAAAGTGCGTGAGAAATGGTCAAAACACAACAATCCTGATATTGCAATTAGTTAAAGAAATCACAATAGATATTCTAAATAAGATAGCCATAGTGTAGTATCATGAGCCACATTGCCGTATGTATAATTGAACACCAAAAGGGACACGGGGATGGGAGGGTGGAGACTTGGGGACATTGCATGACTGGGAAGAGCAGGGGCCCTCTGATGTCACAATGTCGCCAAAATTCAAGGCTTCAGGTCACAAGTCACTTTTTTAGGGAAAATAATATCTAAATATATAGACTCGTCTGTAATATTTCAGCCATTTACAGACTGACTGACGTATTGACATATTAAGGGCGTCAACTAAATATTAGGGAGTGGTCATTTTTTAACAACAGGCGGGGGGGGGTTGGTGAAATTCCGCGTGTGCGCAGCGAAAGTTTTTCTGTCCCCCCAATCTGAGGGGTCTGAAATTTTTCCGTCCCCCCATTTAATTCTATAGTCGCATGCGTGCTTTTTCGCTCAAAAGGGGCGAATTTTTTGTTTGTCCCCCCCTTAAGAGGGGTCTGAAATTTTTTTGCCCCCCCCCCTTGTTAAAAAATGACCACTCCCTTACCATGACAATATGGTACGTCATATGTACGTCAAAATGGCTGCCACTGTGTTTCTTACTGCAGGTATCATCAGAAATATGATCAATACACTTGTACAATGTATTATTTAGTTCTACTTTTATGCAACCTGCAAAGGTGAGACATAGATCTATCCAAACATGTATCACTCAATGTCCAATTATAATGTTTTCAATGCAGCCCACCTATTTAAAAATTTCTCAAATTGAATGGGGTTCGCCCAGTAGCCCTACTTGCATTAGGCCGGGGGCTGATAGGGCCCACCATGCAACCCCCCCCTCCCCCCACCATCCCAACGCGACGGGTATTTTTTCGATCTTTAGGGTCCCCTAAACAAGATTCAAGATGTTAACATTGATTATCTTGGGATGCACTACCGGTTTTGGCTCATTATCCATGTGCGGGTTCAGACCATTTTTGGGTCAATTTTGGTACCATATTATTCAAGGGGTATGCTCAATCCCCAAGCTCTAAGACTATCTTATCTTGTCTAAATCCTGAAGCTATGGGTCTTGTTGGAAAGAAGACATAATAAGCCAGAGTCGGGAAGACGGAAGATTGAAATTATAAAGTTCCTTTTTTTTTTTTTTTTTACTGAAAATCTTAAATGCGCTACAGATAAATGTATAAAACTTGCCCTTATCCCCATCTAAGCACAATATCTAATATGATTTATGTAGGCCAAACCTTTCTGAGTAATATGAGACATTTTGTAGAATTCCTTGATGACTATGACACACGTTATTGCCTTGGATGCAAAGACACTACCTTGAGCCAATACAATGCTGTTCCATTTCAATAATCTCCCTCTTTATGTAAATGGATGTTTTTCCATGCTAAATCTTTATCAATTCTCCTGATTCTTATGCTGAAAAGAGTGCTTATTGAGAATATGCATGTCTCTACTTCATAAAATTTAATGGCAAGCCTGTATATGGCTGAAATTCAAAATGGCCGGCAATAGATTCAGAAGTCACTTTGAATTACATGAATGTGCAGTCTAGAAAGTATCTGGTGGGTCCTACCCCCTATAAATCAGCGTAGTAGAATACAGTGCTGCTTTTGTTTTGTTGCTAAATGGTGTGGTTGCCTAACAACAGCAGCTTTGCATAGCAACCAAGCCTGAAAATATGCTTGAAAGCTTATATCTGGATGGTTTCCTTTCAGCAACATACTCCCCTGATGTAAACTTGTATATAACTCTTCTGTGTCTTCCATCATAGACTAGGAATATAGGTGATAAAAGGTTGCTAGGTTGTGTGCTGGCCTAGCAATAGCAGTTTTGCATAGCAACAATGTCTAGATTCATACCTGTAGGCATATACTATGGCTTGTGCATAGTCTCCCCTCAAGGGCATAGTTCACTGATTTCAAATTGCATATAGCTCCCTTGTGCACATCACATAGTATGAACATAGGTAGAAAATCAACAAGGTAAAAGGTACGCCCGCGCACCCCCTTGTGGGCATACCTTTTACTGTGTTGATCCACAAATGATTTCTATGTCATGTGGTTGCTTAGGAACTGCAGCTTTACATAGAACCCCATGTCTAAATCTATGCAGATAGTCACAGATAAGTGTATGGTCTCGCCTCAAGAACTTGTATGTATAGCTCCCCTGTCCACATCTCAGAATAGAAGCACATATAACACGTAGCAAGGTCAGGTGCTTGATGTGAATCTACCTTTTAAAATCATCTAATTGACAGTGACCATATGATGAGATAATGATAGGGTGTCCGGCAATCCTTCTTTCAGGGTGTCCTACTTTTTCCTATTATTTTATGATTTTGCTTTGAAGCACATCTTGCTTGTTTCAGTACATGTTTATAGTAACTTATGTCAAGTGAAATCAACCCTCAAGTCTTAATGTGTAGGCTCTTGTAGTTCCCAATGAGGTACCTGAGGGAACTTATCACAGGCAATTATTGGCCGAGAGACCTTCTCTCTCGGCCATTAATACATCATATCAGAGGGAGACAGCATGTCATATCAAAAACAGCCAGAATCCTGTACTAGAGATCAGCTATGGAAATCACTCATTATGACAAATGTGCAGTATGTCTATGTTTTTTATAACACCTCTATCATGTATAATGACTCCAGCAGTGCCTAATACGGACACGCTGAAATCTTGCTCTCCTTACCTGAAGTACCTACAGCCTCTAGTTCCCCCTGTGGAGTGGGGACCTTCATGTGAGGGCATAAAGGAGAATAACTTCATTGGGAGTCCACAAGGAGAAATCTCCTCCCATACTGACAGTGGGCAAACCAGATTCGTAAAAGGCGACAAACTTGGGGTTTCTTGTGGCTTGGGGTGAGCATGTGGGCAGCTGGTGTCCATATGCATGGGCCCAGGCCCACATGCTTGTCTTTTGCCATGGGATTCCCCCTCAGTGAACCACGTCTGAGTGATCAAAGGCCGTGGTTTGTCTGGCCCTGCCTATGGGACCAGGCAAATAAAAGAACACTTGCTATCCTTCGAGTAGAGTAGGGGAATGAAGCCCCGGTAGCGGTTTTCCCCCTCACCCCTCCTCATAGATTCGGTCATTCATCTCATAGATTTGGTCATTCATAGATTCGGTTACTGCTGTGTCGGGCAAGCAACATATAAATACCTGTCCAAAAGAAAAGAAAGTACTTAATGTCCGAGAAACCTTGAATGTCTGAGTTCCTTGATGGCCCCCGGTCGTAAAACTAAACAAACAAACAGCCTCTAGTACTAACAATGTCACCTATAATTATCCCAGCAAAGCCTAACAAGGCTGCACTGATTGCCCTGCCCTGACCTGATGTACCTACAACCTCTAGTACTAATAATATCACCTATAATGACCCTATAGCAGTCGGGCCTCCCTAGCCCACTTAAAAGGGTCTATTTCTCCTCTTTCCTATCCCCTCGGGATGTGTGTGGTGCACATATGCGCGGGCACCGACACATTCCCCTGTGAAATTGTGTAATGTGGCTCTCGTCATGAATATGACCTTACCTGTCGAAATGGCGTTAAACAACTATTACTCACTCACTCCTTATAGCAGTGCATAAGACGTACACACTGATTGCTCTCTTCTCACCTGACGTACCTACAGCCTCTAGTACTAGATAATATCATGACAAACCTAATGGAGTGATCATTTTTTAACAACAGGGGGGGGCTGGTGGGTTTGCGCGCGGAAGCGCGAAAAAAATTTCGACCCCCCCCCCCTATCGAGGGGGTAAAATTTTTTCGACCCCCCCCCATGAGGGACAAAAATCGTGCGCGAACGTCCCCTTTTAGCCTATAGTAATGCGCGGGGTTTTCCACTGAAAACAGGTGAAATTATTTTCACCCCCCCCCCATCAGAGGTATTGAAAAAATTCTGACCCCCCCCCCCTCAAACCCACCGGCCCCCCCCCCTGTTGTTAAAAAATGATCACTCCCTAACTATGCCTAACAAGGTGGCACTTATTGCCCTCCCCTCACCAGACCTACCTACAACCTCTAATACTAATGATATCAACTGTAATCATAAACCATCACAATACAATTCATCTCAGCTATGCTGACCTTAACTCGAAATATATATTTCCTTAATATATCAAATGTATACACTCCTCCTCGTAGGTGTTACTTTAGCCTCTCACCTCTTACAAACAAGAGTATTAGCCAGAGATGCAGCCCTAGGCACCTAGTGTCATCAACTGGGTGTTCCTAAAGTACTATACTATTCACTGTGGGTATTTTAATAGTGTGTATCTACTTCTGATTCATTAATGTAGTCATTCCATGACTGGCATGATGCCCTCTATTACGATCGATCGGCCATTACATCTGTGATGTACAATTCAATCATAATATTTGTCCTTGACGAACCGTTTCCTCGTTAAGGAGTACCTGATTTTATTAACAAAACTATGGCATGTGAACGATTTTCCTCCTCTTATATGTTTTATCCATTTAGTCTCGTACTGGCTAGTAAAATTACATGGGTAGATAGCAGATTCTGTAATATCATTTGCATTATTATCTGGTACTTAAATTTTGCTATGTCTGTCACGCTCCTTTAGTACTTGCAAGGAACTAAGTACTGGAGTTGTAGCGCCACTACATTTTGCCTCCACATGGTTTATGAATAGTGCAGTTTTACTGTTATCTAAGATATCTATGACTCAGCATGTGAGTTGTATCATTGCAATTTGCAGTATTTATTAATCACATCTTCATTACAAATTCTGAGATATTGGCTTGTGGAATGAAAGAGCCAATTCTGATACTATTGGTGTATCAATTGATGTTTGATTATGCTTAAGTTAGTTGTGTGGTGATGGTATGGATTGACTTGGTGGACATATATGCTTTGAGCATTAGAACTAGTATTATACTAATGTTTCACTCATAAACTCTTTAGCAGAATACATTTAAACACCTGACTGATAGTGATCAGGGAGGTAATATCAAAAGGTGGCTACATGAAATGTCAATAAGAGACTAATGGTGTCAGTGTTGACTGCAATCTATATTTTAAACCATGGCGTGCCAATGTAGAAAACATTCAGAATTGCTTGCAGTCATGTTGTTATAATTGTCATGATACTTTTGGACAAAGATACTCCCTTAACATTGCTGTGCTTTTAGTTTTAGACTATGCACTGCTAGTGATGGGTCAATAGATTGGTGACAGATTCATCTGACATCAAGTAACCTAGATCATTAAAGCCTGCTATAAACTCTATAGAAACATGCCAAAATCCCACAAAATTTCAAGAATCTTGGATAAATAAGACAGATAAAAATGGAAATTTAGTCAAACAGTGGTGTCGTGTAGATCCACGTTTTGCTTACAAAGCCTACTGCACACTATGCAACAAATCATTTCAAATAGACAATACAGATCTCCTGCAAGTTCTAGCCCATGTGTCAAGGGTTAAGCATACTGGTTTTGCTAAAGCCAGATTTGGAAGCACACAGCGCCACTTCGAAAAGAAAAGTGCTAGTGCAGCAGCTAGTGCATCTGTATCAGATGGTGCTGAACCAACCATAACCATAAAACAGTATCTAGTGCAAGCACCTCTGCTAAGCCTGGTTATTTCATGGTGCAGACAGCTTCCCAGCAAGAACAGACTGCCATTGCTGAAAACCTATGGGTCCACAAAGTATGTGAGAGCAACTTCAGCTTTCGGTCTTGTGAAGGATTGTCTGACTTATTTAAGAGACTGTTTCCTTGTGAGAGGGATATTGTGACATACCGTCTGTGTAGTACATGAATACATTGTACAAAAACTGTGTCTATTAAGTAGGAGAGGAGCGGTGTGTGTGCACACCCTTCTATATGCTACCACTAAGTGTCAGTTTTGACTACTAGCATCCACTATGCTTACCATGACAACCTCTGTGCTGTCCAATGAGGGGGCAGTGTAGAGGTCATGTGTTTTACATGCAAATCCATAGTGAGGCTCTACTACAAGAATTGTGTATGGAGAGTGAGCATGTTCACTGGTTTGTTCCAAGCTGAGGTTTTAGAACTTAGGGGATTTGGTGTGTGGATATCCCAGATAAATATGCCCTGTAGTGGGATTGGTGGTGTGGTTTCAAGCTAAATGTCTCATCAGGCGCGATCTGTAGAAGGCCAAACCTATTAAAATATGGGTCTTTGGTGCTTCTGGATTTTAGTTGGAAATTAATTTGAGTGTCATTTATGAATAAAATCATAAATAGAAATTAATACACTTAATCAAAATAATTTCTTAGTATCTGTGAAAAATAGTTTTTTTATGGTCATGATTAAGGCTGCTTTTGGAGTTAGGGTTTAAATGGTGAAGCAGTGGTCAATCATTATATATAGAATCAACAAAAAAAAAACCAGGAAATCAGTTGCCTGGGGAAGGGGTGGTCCATCTGGGGTATAAGGTACCTGGGGGCCTACTCTTCCAGACAAAGGGGGAAGAGCTAAATGCTTCAGCAGCAGTGGTCTTAGTGTGGTAGGACAATGTCCAAATAACAATAGTTTTATTTAATTCCGTATCGGTTAACGGGTCTAGCCTGCTAATAGCGATGTTTTGTAAAGCGTTTTTTTGTGTGGCTAGACTGGTCTACCGATACTTTAATAAAGTAGGTTTAGACCAAGGGGAGTGATTGTGCAAAGACGATGCATCCATCTTCTCTCTTCCTTGTCCCTTTCAAGTGCTCCCTCTCTTGAGGTGGAGGGATTTTTGATGAAGCTTAGAATTGAAATTATGGGTCCATCTTCCCAGCACTTCTGGGGTCCTGGTGTCATCAGGGCAGGACCGGAAGTGTCTTGCTACTGTGGTTTTATGGCCAATGTTCTTAATATCACCCATGTGACCTTTGAACCTTTCCAGTAGCTTCTTTTCTGTTTGGCCCACATATTGGATGCCGCAGAATTTGCAAGTGATTGCATAGATTAGGTTCGGGCTTCCCTAGCCCACTTAAAAGGGTCTCCTCTTTCCTATCCCCTCAGGATGTGTGTGGTGCACATATGCGCGGGTACTGACACATTCCTCTGTTAAATTATCAACCTGTGAAGCACGAGATAGCCACTTAGTGCCGCTAAAGTGCTGTAAAACACAAATCAATCAATCAATCATAGATTAGGTTGGCAGTTTGACAGTTTACATTATATAATGTTCTGTATCGTTTGCCATCTCTGTGAGAATAAATGTAACCACTCTTATCGAGTTTCGGGCAATAATTGCAAGTTTTAGGACGTTTGCATGGATTGCGTTGTTAATGTGAAATTTTCGGATGCATGGGAGAAGTGCTGGTCGAGGCTCTGACCAGCTCGTCCCCTGACAATTTATTCCGGTGTTTTCCGAAAATGAGTTTTGCACCGTGAAGCTTGCGCATAGTTTTGGTTTTCAGCATTAGGTCCCAGTTGGATCTGATTATTTTTTCCAAAGGTGGATTTGCTGGATTGTGCATCACGATGCAATAGAATGCTTTCTCTTGTTCAGAGATTTTCTCTTTTACTTTTAATAGTTCAGAGCGGGGTTGTTCTTCAGCCCTGACAATAGACTCAAGAACAAGATTCTTTGGATATCCCCTGCGGAGGAAGTGCGTGCAAAGCATTAGAGCATTGCGTCTGAACTCTAAGGTGTTTGAACATATTTGTCTGACACGCAGGAATTGGAATTCCTTTGAGGATGTGTCTCGGGTGTTCAGACGAATATAATAAATAATTGTGGCTGTCAGTGGGCTTACAGTAAAGTGTGGTGTCCAGATTGCCACTGAGGTCATGTAGGACCTTTACGTCTAAGAAGCTGATTTCTGTTCTGGAATGTTCCAATGTGAATTTGATTGTTTTATGTGTCTATTAAGTAAGTTCTAATTTTGTGAAGGGGTTTCACAAAATTAGTACCTCACAGATGTGAGCCAGCAAGCAGAAATGGGGGTTCCTGCGGGATTTAGTACCTATTTTAGCCACCAGGGAGCACCACTATGGGCTAGAATAGGAAAAATATGCCTAAAACTTCTATAGGCTACTTTTTGGTGGAGAATTTAAAGATTTTTGATAAAACGTTCTATTTTTGGGGGAAAGGTTCCATATTTGGCATTAAAAAGAATGTTTTTTTTTTTGCCAAAATAGGCATTTTTGTTGATTTCTGTTGCCATGGAAACATGATATTCATTCTGAAATAGAAAATCGATTACCCTAATTAAAAGAGGCAAGGGCTTTTGACACCACCTTTCTGACCTCTTGTCTACTAGCCCTTAGCCGAGTTTCTTATGATTACCAAGTTTCAATTGCTATTTTGGCCTCTAGCAGATTACATGCACCACCAAAAGACTATTCCATTACACAGCATATGCCCTATCACACTCTTCAAAGACCCCATGAGTCATATTTCTATTTACATGAAAATCTTTTGATAAATGATGAAAAAAAAATTTCATAGGGTATGCTTTTCTTATATTTAGATTCCAAGAATTTGCATAGACCATCAAAACCTGTCATTTAGCCCTATTTCTGTTACAACTGAACCCCCAAAAATTAGTCATATAGTGAGACAAAAAGCAAGACAAAGCTATCCATGTAATAGAATTTACATTTAAGGTGTACTTTGATGGCTGTGACATGGTAATTACTGTTGGGTTTTTTCCCTATGGAGAAATGCATGGGATTTAGGGCTCTTTTTACCCTAAATAAAAGGGTAATCAAACTGTCTTTAACCCCACTTATAGACAGATTTCAGATTTTTTTAGAAGAGGATGGCATAGAGTAGGAATGGGGGCAGTGTGCACCATGGTTATCTGGGCAAATATCTTTTGATATAGTTGATTTTGAAGGCCTTCCAATTTGGTTAATTGATAGGTTTAATTCCAAGATTCTATCATAGACAAAGCATTAGGCCCCATACAGACACATACTATAGCAGGCTCACACATCAATCACAAGTATCAGCAGTCCCTTTAAGAGAAATAGCACCGTGGGAAAGCTCAAGGTCCTTCTGATCGTTCCCATGAACACCTGGCAGATGGAAGGATGTGACCAGGAAGTGTGACATGGGATGATGATATGGGGTGATGACATGGATGACTAGAGATGATGATATGGGATGATGACAGAGGGTGATGACATGGACGACATGAGGTGATGACATTGACAACATGAGGTGATGGTATGGGATAATTACATGGAGGTGATGACAATATAATGACATGAGATGATGACATGGATTGATAAAATGATGTGATGACATGGATGACATGAGGTGAGGACATGGGGTGGTGACATGAGGTAATTGTATTGGATAATGATATGAGAGGATGACATGGGGTGATGACATGGATGACTAGAGATGATGACATTGATGACTAGAGGTGATGACATTGATTGATGACATGAGGTGATGGTATGGATAATGACATGAGGTGATGACATTGATGACTAGAGGTAATGACATGAGGTGATGACATGAGGTGATGGTATGGATAATGACATGAGGTGATGACATTGGTGACTAGAGATGATGACATAGGGTGATGACATTGATTACATGAGGTGATATGGGATGATGACAAGGTGATGACATGAGGTGATGACAAGGTAATGACATGAGGTGATGACATTGATTGATGACATGATGTGATGGTATGGATAATGACATGAGGTGATGACATTAATGGCATGAGGTGATGACATGGAATGATGACATGAGGTGATGACATTGATTGATGACATGGGGTGATGACATGAGGTGATGGTATGGGATAATGACATGAGGTGATGAAATGGGGTGATGATATAAATGACATGAGGTGATGACATGGGGTGATGACAAGGTAATGACATGAGATGATGACATGAGGTTATGGCATGGATAACAGGTGATGACATGGATGACATGGAATGATGACATGAGGTGATGACATGTATGACATGAGGTGATGACATGTATGACATGGGGTGATGACATGCATGACATGAGGTGATGGTATGGGATAATGACATGAGGTGATGAAATGGGGTGATGATATTAATGACATGAGGTTATGACTTGGGGTGATGACAAGGTAATGACATGAGGTTATGGCATGGATGACAGGTGATGACATGGATGACATGGAATGATGACATGAGGTGATGACATGTATGACATGGGGTGATGACATGCATGACATGAGGTGATGGTATGGGATAATGACATGAGGTGATGAAATGGGGTCATGATATTAATGACATGAGGTTATGACATGAGGTGATGACATGGGGTGATGACAAGGTAATGACATGAGATAATGACATGGAATGATGACATGAGGTTATGGCATGGATAACATGAGGTGATGACATGGATGACTTGGGGTGATGACGTGAGGTGATCTTGATGACATTAGGTGATGACATGTGTGACATGAGGTGATGGTATGGGAAAATGACATGAGGTGATGACATTGATGACATGTGATGATGACATGGAGTGATGACATGGGGTGATCACTTGGGAGGGATGATGTAGCCATCAGGATGTAGCCACCAGGACCTACCACACAGGGCATATAATGTACAGACACTTACAAACTGCTGCCCTTAAATGCTTTGTGTCCATGGTGCTGGGAATCATGGGCAAGTTACTTTGTAACTGGACTTGTTACTTTTTGGATAGAGACAAACAGCTAAGATAAAAGTTTAAGCAAACGATACCTTGTTGAGTTTATGTTCTTTATAGAACTTTACAGATCTTTGTTAAACTTTATGGATCTTTATTGAATTTTATGGAACTTTATGGTATCTTGGGACCGTTTTGGTACCTTGGGACTTTTTTAGGACTTTGGGACTTTCTGAAGACTTTGGGCCCTTTTCAGAACTTTTTCAGGACTTTTGCACCTTTTCGGGACATTAAGACCTTTTTAGGACTTTGGACCTTTATAGGACCTTTCATGACTTTTGGACCTTTTTTTTACTAGGGACCTTTTTGGGTCTTTGGGACCTTGTCCACCCCTGGGAAGGACATGGTACTGGACACATTTCTTTTTGTAATACAGACAAACAACTAAGATAATGGTTGAGGAAACCACACCTTGTCTCATTTTTTTGGTAGTGTTTTGTATGTGGAACATAGTCATTATGGATGCATTTGTAGGTAATATGGAATTCAGAATCATGTAGTTATTATTGTTAAAGGTAGACATGAGCTGAAACATGGCTAGTTGGGTTGGCCCTGAAGACCAGGGAAAGCTATGACTGATGTTTGATTGGTCTAGACAAAGCTATAATTACCTACTTAATACTAGTAACACACAAATTAAGGCAGTTGGGTCTAAAGGCAGGGGCAGGCAGGGTAGGTGGTGACACCACCAGACAATCACCAGTGGGTGTGGGAGGCAGAGGGGATGGTAGATAGGCACACCACTAGGTGGGTTGGGGGGTACTCAGTCATGTCTCACTACTCGATCAGAGCTGTGCTGGTAGTTGTGGGTGGGAGGGGGAGGAAGACAATCAAGCAGGTACATGTGTCCTTATATCATAGTCATGGGCAAGTCATCTAGCCTAGGCTCTGTACCCTTGCCTCGTTTCCTTTCTGTCTCTCCAAGACATACTCTAGACTTAACTGTTTTAAACTAAACGCTTTCTTGTTTCCTAGAGATAGATTTTATATCCATATGGGTAAACTGAGTATGTCAGTCATTTTCAAAAACCATCATAATAAACAAATTTGTGATGCATCCTTACCTAACCAGGCACATGTCAGGAAAATGGATTTCATGATTATACTGGTTTCACAGAGACTAGATCAAGAGCTTCAGAACACTTTTTGTTTCATCAAAATATCTTTATTTGTCAATTTTTGCTAAATTTTCAAAATTATAAATTGGCCATCATTCGTTCCGAGAAATAGAGCTCTAAACAAAGGTCTTTTTATTACTGTATACTCATACTGAAAATAGGGAGGCCCCACTGTATCAGTGTCTAGTCTGTATGTACCAAATATATGCCAAGTAAAGCTGGTATCAATTTAAAGAGAAAATGTTAAGCTACATGTGGATATTAATATCTGTTGTCTTTCTTTATTTGATACCTTTCTTTCAAAAGATTCATTAAGATTATATTGTAGATATATCGATGAAAATTGTTGTGGTAAAAATCAGCGACAATTATCAATTTGGCCAATTTTCATCATTTCTACTAATTTTTTGTATTTATTCTTTCATCACATGAAAGGGAAGATAATAATGGAAGCCAATACCCAAAAAGCTCCAAATGACTATAATTAGCATTTTCCACCTTTTGACCTCATTATCTCTGGTCTATGATGGGCGAGATCTGCCTGATTTGGTTAGGATGCATCACATTTGGCCTCTAGTTTTGTAACATATCTAGACCCCTGGTGGGATGTCTCCTCAGTCCTCAGACCCCTGTACTTAGATTCTCCAAGCCCCTTTTCAAACAAAAGTTTTTATAGGCTCATGGTTTTTTTTTGATCATTTGGTGTTGGCAGGTATGCAATGCCCTTAGAAAATGAGGGAAAATTTCCATTTTGAGAACATAGATACAGCCCCTCAAAGGTAAAAATACTGTTTTGTCCAAATATGATGCACAAGGCACATCCCCTATATAAGGTGCTGAGTTGCGAGACGTGCTATGAGGCACAGCTGGGGCTTGTTTTTTGAAGGTTTCGTACTGTTCTATAGTAAAGGTACTTAGGGAGCGTTCATTATTTATGGCAGGAGGGGTGCCAATCTGGCAGAACAAATACGCCAAAAAAGATTACCTCCCCCTTGGGAATAGGTTGAAAAAAGTGACCCCCCCCCTTAGGAATGGGTTGAAAAAAAATGACCCCCCCCCCCTTAGAACTAATTGAAAGAAAATGATTCCCATCACATTTCCTTATACATTTAACCATGTTCAACAAAGTCTATGTACATCAGGTCTCTTCATTCCTGTCATATTAGGAGAATTTGAGGGACTAATGCACTTTAGCAGGCGCTGAAGTGAACCCTTTAAGGCGGCCGCAGACGGGCCAGACTCAATTGGTTACTAGGGAGTACCGATCCGATCGGTCACATCAAACATGTTTGATATTGACCAACTGGATAAGACGTCTCCCGCAGATGTCCCTGACGTCATGATCGGGCGACCCAGTCGGGGCGCATCTGCGGTCCCCTTTGGCTACCCTAATGCTGACCCTAACGTGCAGCAAGATGTGCGTCAGCTAAAGTGTTTTCTACCTCAATTTAAACCATTCTAATTATGTGTTAAAAATGGGGTGGCCGTTGTAGAATGTTGTAAAAGCTATCAGCCGTTGGCCAGCTTTCATTTCGCATAAATGCAAAGCCTATTTCAAAATGGTTCCAATCTTTTGAAAAATTGTAACGTGAATACCCTGCCATTGATTGATTGACATCTGTAATAGTACCTTTTTTGAAGGCTCCTCCATAGGGGGCGCTAGCATGGGCCACTACTGATGCAGTTTAAGTGGGTACTGTAGTTCCCCGTGTATGGCCTTTGTGCTCAATGATAAAGCATTTTGGACCATTACCATACTTCAACATATGGTATTTATATATTTTTTAAGCTATATAAATTTCCCCTACCCCTATATTTGTTGCAAGGAAAGATAAAGGATTATAGAAAATGTCTAAAGAATGATGTACAAACCATAGATAAGTCTTGAGCAAACGGTTTGCCACTCCCACATTATTTCATGTAGAGAAATGTAAGCCTGCCCTGTGTATAACCCTGCCTGTTTATAACCATGGTAAATTTGCCACTTAGTGTGCTTACAAGCCCGTACGGGCTTATACACAGGGAAATATGGGATGTCTTACTTAACCAGCTATATCATGCGACCTGTTCCTGACTAACTGTACCGATTGAGGCACATGAAGCTCACTGTTAAAAATTTCCGTAGATTTTACAGAGAATCATTGTTAAATTTTACGGGTTTTCACCGTTATTTTTATTACAATGAAACACCCTTAGATTAGGTGATGTTACAGTGAATCTGTGTAAAACACTTCGGAAAAGTACCGCTATTTTATTTAAGGTGAATCTTTGTCCTTTCGGAAGTTTCATATCTTCCCACTAGGTGGCCTTGGGGCTCACTTTGAGACTTTCTTCAATGCCCTTCACCCTAAACAGCTCAAATTGTCACAAAATTCAAAGCATATCCACTTTGGTTTATGTACCATGTTATCAAAATGCAAGTCTACATTGTAGTTTCATAGATTTCAGATATTCAAAACATAATCCAACTTTGTGTGGCAAAGGGGAGTAGCAGGGATGTCATAAACACCCATTATGTGGTAATAGAAAAAATACATAGGCATATCACTGCAGTTTTTAATTCAACACAATTCTGAAGTAATCTATGTACTTAGATTATTCCTCCAAAGTTATGAAGGGCATGATGTGCCTCTCAAGGACTAATTTATAATTATAATGATTAGAATGTCCCTACACTAGGATGTCCAGATGAACTGTACATGCAACCAAACCATGTATAAAGATAACCTAGTCCATTGTGAATTTACAGTGGAATTTCTAAAATGTCAAGCCAGAGGCTTAATATTGCTATGAAAAGTTAATGGTGCATGGCATTGAAACCAAAACAATGTGCAATTAATTACCTTTAATCATGATTTAGAAATAACGGTGAAATTCCGTAAAAATTACGGTGACATTGAAAAAAACGGTGACCGTTAAAAAAACGGTGAAAGATTGGCAGCCATTGTTGCCAATGATTCTTCATTTTTTCTACGGAAAATTTTTAACAGTGCTGTCTTTTTCAAAATTTGCACATACAAAGACAAACTTTTTGAGATTTTTCTAGTATCAATCGCAACAGCATCAATTTCAAAAGTGAAACTAAGGTTAGAAACTGGAGGTTCTGATCAGTAGTTGCTGTGATTATAGTTGGTGACCACCGAGAACTTTGCTGGCACCTCTCAGCTCAAGAGACATGCATCAGTCCTGTTTGTGTCATACTCATGCCAACCCCTTTTCTATGTATACTTCTAGAAAGCCACTGCTGTCATCTATTCTGATGGTCCACAACAGATTGGAGAATGTTTACCATTCTCTCTTGCTTGACAGAAGACCTTTGTGTCAGATATAAGAAGATAAGGTGATTTGATAATGGTTCACTGCTCCTGACACCCTGAACTAATTACCCGGAACATAGAATAAGAAAATGTTAATTGAAATTACAGAAAAAATGCTTTGTGATCTCTTTTGGCCACCAAGATTATTGAAAATGATATCTGCTTGTCTTTTTCAAGCGTTTTCCCTACAAGGAAAGCTGAAAACCTTAGTGATTTTCATCTTTGTCATCTATTTTTTAACACTGAATACAGTGAGAGTCCCGATCATATAAAGCGCTCATGTCATGCCTTGTTAAGGAGATTCATTTCTAAGTTTGTAATTTAGATATTCCCTAAATAATGATCCATAATTACCATAATCTCCCGCGTATATAAGACGCAGCTCACATATAAGGTGCACCCCTAACTCAGGGATGTGTGTTTTGCATATAAGGCACTCCTACTGCTTCTGGATTGATATTTTGAAAAACCCTTGTATAAGGTGCACCCCAACCTTTTGACATATATGCTGTAAAACATAGCCTCCCCAACTTTTGTAAAAGCCATCCTACATGTATATTGAATAGGCCAAAGTTGTTGGGAAAGCCTTGCTATTAAAGGTGTTAATGCAACATTGGAGGGTGTGAGGGCAGCATGGGATGGAGTGAGGGTGGCATTGGATGGTGTAAGTGTCACATGGGAAGGTGTGAAAAGCTATGGCCACCATAGGTGATGTGCACTGGGAATAGGGACCTTAATACACCCTGCACTATTAGAGTACTGGTAGGGTGGGAGGGGAGCTGATATCGCCCCAACACCTTTACAGCATTCATTAGCTTTACCCATAGGTGTGATGGAGGTGGGTTTTACTTACAGGTTTTTCAGGGTAAATCATTTTATGTATCAAATGATATTTACATAAACCCCACGTTTAAGATGGTGGAGAATTGTGAAAAAAATCGCATTCTGTTGTGAAATTTTGCATTGTGTTTGCGATTACCCCCAAAAAAGGAACTGCCTCGCCCCTCAGGAATAGGTTGAAAAAAAAATGACCCCCCCCCCCCTCTGAATACCTCTAAAAATTTTGACCCCTCCCTCATTTGCTCACCCCCCTACCATAAATAATTAACGCTCCCTTAGCCTATAAGATGCCCAGACTTTGGGCTGATTCTACAAGGTAAAGGGGGCCTCATATTTATTTAAAAGACATGCCTTCCACATGGGAAATGTCAGTAGGTACAGGGAAAATGAAGGGGTACCCCTGCACCCGTGGCTAAATCTGTTGCTGGTGTCCTTGAGTATCAAATGCTAAAGTAGTGTGTGACTAGCTACTGACAGAATATTAGTTTCGAGTAGTGAAAGCCCCCTGTTGTGCTTTACTTTAGCCATGGGACACATATTGAATGCATCACATTTTTTCACATTTTGTCCAGAAAGGCCAACAGGCTTCCCTAGCCCACTTAAAAGGGTCTATATCTCCTCTTTTCTCTCCCCTCAGGATGTGTGTGGTGCACATATGCGCGGGCACTGACACATTCCTCTGTTAGATTATCAACTTGTGAAGCACGGGATAGCCACTTAGTGCCGCTAAAGTGCTGTAAAACACAAATCAATCAATCCACAAAGGCCAAGTGCAAGGTGTCCATAAAAAATGTACTGTCCACGGACTAGGCATAAAATAAATTCTGTCCACAACCAACAACATCATGGTATCAACAAAAGTACAGAGCTCAATTGATTCATTTGGCTTAGCGCGGGTCCTGTATCCAGGGACGCTGTAGTTAGTCTCTTTAAACTCCACCAGGTGGCGCTGTACCATGATGGCGAAAAAGATTTGGTAATTTAGGCCACACCAGATTAAAAGATTGGTCTATGGATTACCCGCCCCTGTTTTTCAGAAATTAAAATTTTATTTTTATTTGAAAAATAACATGTCTATGGACCCCGCCCGCCTCATTTGCAGGGATTTTCATTTCTTTTTTTTTTTTTTTTGATCAATCAATAAATATATGATTAATAATAAAGGTACAGGAATGGCAGACCCCTCATTGGATAGGCATAAATATGCAATGAGGCCATTAAATTATAATAACTTGGATTACGGATCCACTGCTGGGATTTTTAGCAAAATGGGAAAAAAAATAAAATTATATTTTTATTTTTTTGCCTCTGGCTGCTGGGATTTTTCAAGAAAAATACTGGAAAAAAGGAAAAAATGTCCATGTTCATCAGCTAATTACCTACATTTTCTCCTTGCCTTCCTGTAAACTTATTAATATTTGACCTTTGATGGTTTAAAGGTGAAATTTGGTGGCAAAAATAGAAATTTTCATGCCCTTTTTTATTTTTATTTTTTTTGCCTCTGGCCGCTGGGATTTTCAGGTGTAATTTGGGAATTTTTATTTTATTTTTTTGCCTCTGTCCGCTGGAATTGTGGACCTAAAAATTCTGTAATCCAGGTAATTATAATTACAAAAAAAAAAAGAAAATCGCCCTCTCCATATTTATGATGTTCAGAATCCATAGACAATAATTAATTTCTAGAAAATAAAAATAAAAATTTCGCCCTCCCGCACCATATTCTCAAAATGAAAATCCATAGACCAATTTTTTTATTTGGTGTGGCCTTATGGGATTTAATATGGCTTTGATCTGCTCAGGTCGACTTATTTGTTGTGTGTTTCCTAAAAGGAACTATTTTGATGCTGACTGAAAAAACAACTTATTTTTGGGCCGAATGGAGGGGGGTTGAGAAAAAGAAATATTTTCTTTCCTCTTGTCGCCAAGGTTTTGATCCGGGCTGCTATAAAAGGGGACTTGTCTGTTTTGTGATGTCATAATGTTACATAATCGCCATGGAGGTATACGAGGTGGACATAGTCATGCCCAACGGGACCATCCTCCACCTCACTATCACCATGTCGGGCGGATTGTAAGTACATTCTGACTTCAACGATGATTCTTGAGTTTTTGACAATTTTGAGGGTCAAGACGAGGGGCATTTGGTTTAATCCGACTTTTAAATTGTATTTCAGCATAACGCAGATCCATTGGCTTATCATCCTGCCCGGCGGGATGGCAAACGGTTATTAAAGTAAGTCCGATCTGAGCAAGTTTAAGTGTGAACATGTGCTAATATTGTTGTTGTGATAGAGACACCACATGTGTGTGTCACATGACCGATGGTACTCATAGTGACGGCTGTGACGTCCGTCAATTTCGGTAACTAATGCAAGACCAAGATGGCGCCGGGCTGCCGCGCGTGGCGCGAAAGTTGTCGGGCCAGACGCCGCAGCCGGTGCCAATATTGATGAACATCGGTGTAAACCTGCCATCCCCACATAAGTGTGATGGTATCGTCCAAACCTTACTGAGGTTCGGGTTCAACCTTGGGGGCGGTCCTAAGTTATATGATGGTGGGGGTGGCCGGTAGTTTATGAGTTTGGGACGGTAGGGACTTCGGTCGATCCCACACGTATCGAAACGGGCCATGTTGGAGAAGTGAGTCAAAATTTTACCTTCCATAGACAATATCTGTGGCCCTCTCAGCCAGGTTTGGATTGAACATATAGGGTTCCTGGTATGCTGGGCCTTCTTAGGGTTCGGCAGGGCCAACTCAGTGGGGTTGACTCTGCTTGCCTACGGCTGGGCCCAAGCTTTCTTATCTGGTATGTTCTCCTGGGTCGGGGGGCGATACCGGGGCGAGACTCGCCGAGGATTCACCATCACAATGTGGGAGCGCCTCGTACTATAAATAGACTAGGCGTTCCCTGTTGCTATGGTTGCGGGTGCACTGACAATAAGTTTGTTTTGATATTGCCAGTGCGTGTGTAATCTCCTGTAATAGTAGTATAGTGGTGCACTCGACACCATAGCGCCTCTGCGGGTGGTGTGGGGTGCACCAGATGGGTTTTAAATCCTACATTGTGTCATGAGGGACTTAAGTTAATAGGGAGCTCGCCTCCATCAAAGAGTTAAGTGAGTCTAGTGGGGGATTTAGGTCGATATCTATACGGGTTTTAATGTGGTTTGGGGAGGGGGGGGTGAGTAGGGGGGTTTGTTTGCTTGGCTTTTGTGAGGGAGATGTGTGTAAGGTCTACTTGTTAGGTGAATTTTGGGTTGGGGAAAAAGAATAAAAAATAAAAAAAATTTATGCAACTTGGGTGGGGGTTGTGATTGTGTGGGTGGTGTGTTTCACTATAGGACACTTGTAGGCATGACTCTTAAGCAGACTAGTTTGTTAGGCTAATCTATGATCAGTAATTGATGTAGTTTACCTTGACTTTGTGTAAGGAACAGTGGCTAATAAACTAGGATGGCTCAATACAGTGGTGGGGCGTTTGGCCTGATAAAAATGAGCAAGTTCAAACCTTTTTTTTTTTTCTTTTTTTTTTAGATTGACAGCTTTGACCAAACAGATCCATGGCCTTGCTCCTAATGCCATGTGGGCCTAGAAGGCTATGGATGGTCCACCCTGGGTTGAGTCCATATGACTTTGGTGCCTCAAGGCTAATAGACGATTTTAAGTTGATGGGTAGGATAGGTTGTGGGTGGGGTGTTGCCAAAAGGTTGATAAGTAAGATCTAAAGTGGTCAGGTCGTCGTAGAAAGGCATGAAGTGGACTGCAAATTCAACTATCACATTTTACAAAGCACTCTGGGCGCACACTACCATTGGCATGTAATGGGTATCTGGGTAACATGGCATAATCCATCATTGTCATGCTAGAACAATTGATGACGCTACTAAATGGACACATAAGACAAATCCTACCTGGGCTGGTTGCATGGCAGCCTCGGCATTTGGTCCTGTGGTCTCCGGATACTTGCTCCATGTGGTGACTGGGTTTGGTAAGGTGTATTGTTGTGAAGTGGATAAGATTGGGGTGGGAGGAGGCTTATATGCTGATCATGAGGTGGCTATTTCTCAATCACAGGCATCCCTTAGAGGTATGTCCCTCCCTAAAATGGCGTGTAGCCTTTCTATTGGATGGATGCTAGTGGACTGGCTGGTCCTATGCAAACTGTGATCCTTTGTACTTCAGGATGGAGTGGTCAGTTATGACACAATATTGTTGTGGTTATGGTCGGGTGATATGTGAAATTCTGATGATGAAATCAGGACTTGTGGGGTCCCTATCCTGGCCACCTGTGGCGCAGGAATTAAGGATGTTAATATAATTATGTGTCTCACCAAACATTCCAGTACCAATGGTAAACAGAGGTATAAACACGGATCAGGATGCAAGAGAGCTGTTCTCCTACAGTAGGCCGTCATTTGGTGATACCTTAGGGTATTGAGGAGCCCTGAGCTTGTAACAAACTGGCGCATGCGTGTTCCAATTGAATGGGATCACAAACCGAGCGTACGCTGTGACCGTAGGTAATTTATGTGGCGTGCCAACCAGATCATCCAGTTTACGGCTGCCTGAGCCTTCAGGAAATTAAATAAAAATTTTGGCAATGTCACTCACTATTTGTGATGTGTTGGTATGATAATTGGAATTTGTGAAAGAAAAATGAAAAGATAAAAAAAAGTTGTGAATTTGGGGGATCTAAAATGAGTGCTCTCCATTTTAATAATTCGTGAGAAAAAATCTATTACACGAAGAAAGTATGCCTATAGTGTCTGGGTAGTATTTGTATGTGTGTTCTAAGGGTGGTAAAACGGTTACCATGGGTGAGTTTGTTAGAAAATAATAGATTGGGGTGTAGGGCTGGGGTGGGGGTTGGGGGGGGGGTCTATACTCTGAACATAGACATTGTAGGATAATTTTGGAGGAAAAAGGATCCTTATTTTCTTTTAGTGTTGGACGGTATGGGAATATTTTTCACAGCCCTGATGTGGTTGGGTGTTTTTAGTTTAGGACCAATGAAATTTGCCCCCAGGATGGGTGGGTGATTTAAATCAGGAACCACGTGGAACCTGGTTCTAAATTCATGGCCGTCGATGAGGGAGTCTATGGTCATCGAGTGACTTATCTGAGCTGGGGTCTTATCAGCCAGTAACACTGTGAGTCTAGAGTTTCTAACATATTTTTAAAATATGTGCCTGCTATTTTATCAGCCATTTTTGGCTAATAGAAGACAGGGAGGCGCCAGAATCAACAAGAGCTCCATACAAGTAGTTATTTATGTCAACAGATACTGCACCTTTAGTCAATTCTGTATCAACGAAAATGGCCTTACCTTGCTGTCAATATTGATCAGACTTGCTATTAGCTTCAGAATTGGCGTCCTCCGGCTGTAGTTCTCATATTGGTCCTCCTCATCGTCAGTGCCAGAGTCTTGATCCTTTTTATATTCCATATGTTCTGTGTAATAGTCATTGGAGGTGTGAGAGTCAAATGAGTAGGATCAGGAGTAGTGGTGGGCGGTTGTATGGTCGGGTCCTTTAGGGTGGGGGCGGGGACTATAGGTGCTGTAGTTCCGTCCCCTGAATCTTAATTACACGACTGCTCCTGGGGCTGTCGCTGTCAGCGTTAGACTGAGTCGCTGTATAGCTTCTATCAGGGGGGTGTCCCTTGGTGTGATAGGTGGGTATAACTGGATCATTTTGAAGGCGTCAGGTGACGAATTTTTTTCTCTGGAAATGGTGTGCTGCAGTTGCAGGTGGGTTGGGCGCGTCTAGCCCAGGTGATGCAAAGGTACGATTAGAAACTGGCTCCTTGGGTGTGGTCTCACTATTACTCATGGCTATGAGAGGTTAGTAGTGGGATATTCTGAGGAGTTCTCCACCATTGTCAACGAACTGTTACAAGTCGATGTTGTAATGAACACTGAATCCAGAGAAGTTCTTTGATCCTTGTTTATTGCATTATGACAGAGTGTACATATAGGTGGTAACAATGATACACTTGCCAGCGTGCAGGCTCTGCCCCTAAGCTCCTAGCTCAACCTGTCGTAGGTCCTAGATACTAGGGAGGTTGTACATGGTATAATGTAAGTAGGAAAAGAGCTTAGAATAGATGATTGGGAGCTGCTCACCAGGTCTCAAATACTAAGGTGAGCAGCTCACAGGGTGATGAAATGTCCTGGTAGGAACAGGTCAGATCTGGTTGGGTCTGATCAGATCTGACGCGTCGCCATACCCGGTAATAATTCTGTTTATAGATGGACCAATCAGGATGAAGGGAGGTTGTGGAATTTCCCTGCATCCTAGAAATGCGACCACAGGTATGTTGGTATGTTGTGATACTCCCAGTGAGTCAGTGCCCAGAAATAGGGTAGGTCCGGCTCTCACAACATCCTGGTATGGGTGATGTAAGAGCAGCTCACTGTACACACTGGGGGGGATTGAGCTGTGAGCTTGTGAGCAGGTCCTGAGCGTATATGGCGAAGTATTTTATAAATGTGTAAAATAATGAATAATACCCAGAATGGTCCATTGACACTGTCTACAATCTATCATCACAAAGTATCCACAAAACATGGTTTGTCCATATACTTTTGTCACAATATGTCCAAAAACACTATTACCGCAATTTCCCGTGTATAAGGCGCGTCTTATACGCCAAACAATATGCTGCTGAGTCTTATACGTGGGAGGGACATTGCCTTGAGTTTGGGGTGCGCCTTATAGGGGGTGGGGGTAATTTTACTATAGAACAGTACTAAATTAACAAAAATCTGCCCTTAGAGGTGCGCCTTATACATGGAATTGCATTCTCTTAGTTGGGGATGTGCCTTATACGCGAGCTGCGCCTTATACGCGGGAAATTTCGGTAGTCCACAAGATTTTACCACAGAGCATCCACAAAAACGACACTGTCCGCATTCAACTTGAGCAAGGTGTCCACAAATTGGTCAGAATCTATCATCACAAATTGTCCATAAAACACATTTTGATCACAAAGAATCCACAAAACACATTTTGTCCACAGTGCATGGTAACAAAGTGTCCACAAATTACATTTTGTTCACAAGGTACAATTTATCTATATGGACATTGTGATAGTTTGTGTGAAGAATATGTGCTCTGCATATATGGTAACACATTCTGTGGACATATTGTGACAGAAAACCTCAATATGATTTTAACACTTTGTAGGGCTAGACAGAAAGTTGATTGTATGGTTTTGTGTGGCAAAGGGGGGGGGGGGTTAACATTACATTCTAGATGCCAATCTGGTATGCAGACAACCTGGCCTTGCCCTGAAGGAAACACTGTGTGTTAACTGAAGAATTTGATTAAAAAAACCCTAATAACAAATGCAAATGATGTCATGATCTATGGGGATTATATGTAAAATGTGATTTTTGAAAATGGCTACAAGAAAAAGCAAATGATGGATCTGAATGGGTGAAGCTCTAGGCAAGGTCAAAATGAACTAGTCAAATGTCTTGAACAAAGAGATCAGGTGTATTAAGGTTACAGCCATGGGTATTACTGGCATGGGGGATATTACTGGCACCCAGGCATTGTGCAGCTGATTTAGCAATATGCGAATGAGTTTTTAGAAATTTCTTTATTTCAAGCCCATTCTTTAGACCTTTCTCTTCCAGCCTATGTGCAGAAAAGTGAGAAAATCAGGTTTGTATGTCATGATATTTCCCATTGATTTTGCAATTACTGATTCACCAACCAGCAGAAATGAGGTTTTATGGTTTTTGCTAAGTTTGTGCTAAATTTGATGCCAATGTTTACTCCATTCAAATTGAATCTCAGAACAACTTTCCCCCTGTGGAGTGGGGACCTTCATGTGAGTACATGGAGGAGCAGAATAACTTCATTGTGAGTCCACAAGGAGAAATCTCCTTCCATACTGACAGTCGACATACCAGATTTGTAAAAGGCGCCAAAGCTGGGGTTTCTTGTGGCTTGGGGTGAGCATGTGGGCAGCTGGTGTCCATATGCCCGGGCCCGGGTCTACATGCTTGTCTTTTGCCATGGGATTCCCCCTCAGTGAACCACGTCTGAGTGATCAAAGGCCGTGGTTTGTCTGGCCCTGCCTATGGGACCAGGCAAATAAAAAAACACTTGCTATCCTTCAAAAAGAGTAGGGGAATGAAGCCCCGGTAGTGGTTTTCCCCCTCACCCCTCCTCATAGATTCGGTCATCAGAGATGCCACTTTTTAGGAATTCCGAACTTTCGTATCTCATTCCTGTACTAATGCTGTTGGTATTTTCTATTGTAAATTGAGAAAAATAGGATGATTTCCGAATTTTCTGAGATCAGTGGGTGGCATCCCTGGGTCATTCATAGATTTAGTCACTGCTGTGTCAGGCAAGCAGCATATAATACCTGTCCAAAAAGAAAAGAAATGACTTAATGTCCGATAACCCTTAAATGTCTGAGTTCCTCGATGGCCCCAGGACGTGAAACTAAACAAACAAACAAACAGAACAACTTTAGGGATATTTCCCATACCTAAGAATGTCATTTGCCTTCCAAAACAGTCAATTTGATAGGGGTTGCCTGTAATAACATATCTGCTCAGTCGTTGGTATTAATGGTACCCTGCTGTGTAGTTGACATTGTTTCAGGGTACATACTGCATGTTTTCTGGCATTGGCTAATTTGGAGGCCTGGTACATAAAACAAGCGTGCCATTTCCATATTAGGATCCCAGTCACATAGCATTCGGGACCACCTACATAAAAGTACATGTACATATGCCTTATTAATATATAAGGTTGTGAAACTGCTCTAAACTCTATGGCTCTTAAGATTAATAGCCATCGTCCTGGGGCACGTAAAATGACCGCTGACCATTAACCCCTTAAGGAACACCTCAACCCTTTATGGGCCAACAGTGCATACATGCCCATTTGTTGTTAACTCATGCAGCAATGACATAGGACATAGACAATGACATAGAACATAAATATCAATGGCAACATAGGCCAATGGCCTAAACTTTATTTATAATTAAAATGTCAAAATATAATTGGACAAGTGGTGTGTCATGTCTTATATTGAGGTAAAAGAAAGTACTTACATTGGTTATCTTAATGTTCATGTTCGTGTTTACATA
The DNA here is from genome assembly GCA_949317995.1 of Acholoe squamosa. Taxonomy (NCBI): domain Eukaryota; kingdom Metazoa; phylum Annelida; class Polychaeta; order Phyllodocida; family Polynoidae; genus Acholoe; species Acholoe squamosa. Next base: position 18,046,261 of record OX439042.1, read on the forward strand.
AAACTAGAGAGAGAGAAACCAAAAGAGGATATGGTGTATAAGCAAAGAGTTTGGGTCACGGTCTAGAAACACCCTGTAACATCCAAATATAACATGAGTCTTTTGACATCAATGAGGGTCCAAGTTTTTGATTTAACATTAAGATATATGCAAGGTTAAGCAGATAAGTTTCGTGTCCCTATGTGCTATTTATAACATGGCATCAAGAAGCTTCAATAGATAGGAGGTGAAACTCAGAGCTTTACCTATGGACACAATGTAACAGCCCCCCCCCCTTAAAAGTAGGCTCCCTTTTGTGTTCAGTATTGAGTCCTATGTAGGATAAGGGGGTTTATGGAGATGTCAGGAATCTTTATCAGAGTGATAAAGATGGAAACAAGGAGCCACCTACACCAAAAAATCCTGCTGAATCCAAAATTTGTGATCTTGATTCTCAAAATTTGACCAAAAGTACCTAAAAAGGAGGTTTGATTATGAGAATATTTTAAAAATGTACAAAAGTTATATTGAAAATGATTGGAGCTTTTTATAGATGCAACATGCTAATCAAAGTCAAAACCTCAATCTACATATTCCAATGTCTGCCTATCTCAACCTGACAAGTACTCTGCCTGTGTATGGCTCTGCCTCTCCCACATACTGCCTATCCCTTAGTCTACCTATCACTCATACTACCTATCCCTTGAGACATCTAGAGTTAAAATTAGGTGTTCCCTCAAATGGCTTAAAGGGTTAAAGTTTACCCCTCACCTTTGTACCTAGTTATCTCTGTACATTCTTACCATTAGTCTACCTATCCTCAATCTGACTATCATTCACTTTACCTATCCCTCATGGTGACTATTTCCCATCTCTGCACATCCCTCATATTTGACTGGCACATCTGTGATATTACCTAGCACCAATGTATCTTTTGAATATGCTCACTTCACAAAGTACTCTCTATGCCTATCTCTTAAACTGTTTATTACACATGCTACCTATCCTCCTTGCTACCCATCCTCTTCAATACATATCCCTCATGCTCACTTAATAGCTTTCCTACCTATCACAGCTTGTTCAGCTGGGATAGATCACAACCAACCTTTATTTTGATCTCTTAGTCAACCTATCCCCTAAGGAACAAATTTAAGTCTACCTCAAGCATACATCTACCTATCACTCATGCTATATCCTTAAGGTTGCCTATTCTTCATGGTATATAAGCCCTCAGTTTTTTAACCTTAAAAAATATTTTGTTGTCAGGTAAGTAAGTTTTACTCCTGCCCTTGGTATAGTGGCCGTGCTCGTGCACATGGAGCTGGGTGCTGATCTCCCTCACAGGCAATTCAGCTATCAGGAGGTGTACCTCACAGAAACAAGTACCATGGGGCTATACAGGTTTCAGGATACATACACAGTGCCCATGGATGCCAGCCTATGGTCGCTTCGCTTTGACATTTCTGTCTCGAGGTTTTGTCACTGCCCCCTGCCTACTTTCGCACAGTGAGATAAATCTCTGGTGCTCCTCATTTTACCGACCAACGAATGGATGGAGAGCTGAGTCAACTCGGACAGGACTCGAACCGGCGATCTGGCGATCCGTCGGCGAGCGCGCTATCCAAAGTGAGCTTGAGGGATAGGTATTGAAGAGGATGGGTAGCAAGGAGGATAGGTAATAAATAGTTTAAGAGATAGGCACAAGAGGGTACCTTGTAAGGTGAGCATATTCAAAAGATACATTGGTGCTAGGTAATATCACAGATGTGCCAGTCAAATATGAGGGATGTGCAGAGTTGGGGGATAGTCACCATGAGGGATACAGGTAGGTAAAGTGAATGATAGGCAGATTGAGGATAGGTAGACTAATGGTAAGAATGTACAGAGAAAACTAGGTTCAAAGGTGAGGGGTAAACTTTAAACCTTTAAGCCATTTGAGGGAAAACCTAATTAAACTCTAGATGTTTTAAGGGATAGGTAGTATGAGTGATATGCAGACTAAGGGATAGGCAGTATGTGGGATAGGCAGAGCCATACGCAGGCAGAGTACTTGTCAGGTTGGGATAGGCAAACATTTGGATGTGTAGATTGAGGTACTGACTTTGATTAGCATGTTGCATCTATAAAAAGTTCCAATCATTTTCAATATAACTTTTTTACATTTTTAAAATATTCTCATCATCAAACCTCATTTTTAGGTACCTTTGGGCAAATTTTGAGAATCAAGACCACAAATTTTGGATTCCGCAGGATTTTTTGGTATATAGGTGGCTCCTTGTTTTCATTTGATATCACTCTGATAAAGATTCCTAACATCTCCATAAACCCCTTTATCTTACATAGGACTCAGTACTGAACACAAAAGGTAGCCTACTTTTAAGGGGACGTAAGGTGCAGATTCCACAAAAACCCTTTTTCAGTCAAAATAAGTATAAAACACATCAAACCTGTACATATTATAGATGGTTGGAAGCGTAATCAATGCCTTTATCAATTTCCTTCAATAATTTAGCATTTTGTTTTTCATGGAATGTGAGTGGAACAAAAACATTCATTTTGCTTAGAACATCATTATGGCCTAAAAATCTACCATATTTGTTACTTTTGATGAAACTACATGAATTTTGGAGGAATTCCCAAGGGCACTTTTTTTTCTTTTGTTCCTACTCCAATTATCAAGGTCTACAGAGCTGTTTAAAGTTGGGTTGTCATTCAGAAAGTGTAATTTTCTGGGAAAATGGGCGAAAATAGGTGAAACTGCCACGTTTCTGGTAGTGAGTGAGTAATAGATGTTTACCGCCATTTCGACAGCTAAGGTCATATTCATGGCGAGAACGACATTACACAATTTCACAGAGGAATGTGTCGGTGCCCGCGCATATGTGCACCACACACTTCCGAGGGGATAGGAAAGAGGAGATATAGACCCTTTTAAGTGGCCTAGGGAAGCCCGAGCGTTTCTAGTATCGCCCAAAAAGCCATGACACACATATAGGGGAGCTTGATGTATTGCTTTTATAATCCGCCTTAAAAGTAAGAAATTTCAACCATCCTCTACTCTAATTATGTGGAAATGAAGGGGAACATGATGGCACACAATTTAAACCTTATATTTCTTGGCGAAACAGTGTATTATTATGGGAAAAAGGGTAGTAAAGTAACAAATTTTCCTGATAAGACGGTAGGATTAAGACAGGTTGAAGTATCGCAATATCTTGTGCATATTGCGAGGCATCACGAGAGTTGGTGCAAGCTGGCCCCAAACGGCCATACCGTAGGTCTATGCTTTAGAGATTGAAACATTGAACAGAATTGTTCACAAAGAGGCCAAGACAGTACAAACATGATGGATGGGTGGGATGAGAGGAGTACATGTAGCACCGAAATGGCTTCATAACAGGTGTGTAAAAGTGATTTCAGGTGCCCTGATCTGTACAGTGTTAGATTAGATCCTTATTCAATGCCTCCTGATATCATTTTTGCCAGCCATGGCAAGAAAATACCCAAATGGCGAGTGTACAGGGAGACCATCGGTCCCGGGGCGGAAGACCGGCATGGAGACAAAATGCTGATGGGACGTGTAAGGGTGGCTCCCGGGCCGATTGGTCTTCCGCCTCCATGTTCTTTCCACACTTTGGCGTGGAGGTATCCTATATTAAGAGTATCAACTAAATGAAAAAGACATGTATCTGCAGGAATTACACCTCTTCACTTTACAATGAAGAACTAAGGGAGTGATCATTTTTTAACAACGGGGGGGGGGGGCTGGTGGGTGCGAAAAAAATTTCAACCCCCCCCCCTCTCGAGGGGGTAACATTTTTTCAACCCCCCATAAGGGACAAAAATCGCGCGTGGACGTCCCCTTTTAGCCTATAGTAACGCGCAGGGTTTTCCACTGAAACCAGGTGAAATTATTTTGACCCCCCCATCAGAGGTATTGAAAAAATTCTGACCCCGCCCCCGTCAAGGGGTTGAAACAATTCTGACCCCCCCCCCCTCAAACCCACCAGCCCCCCCCCCCCCCCCCTGTTGTTAAAAAATGATCACTCCCTAAGACATCTGACAAATTTCTATCCCATAGAGCTGTTCCAAGCAAAACAAGTTAACAGGAAAGGGTTTTTCTCTCTTTCAAATTCACATTCTTTTTACCATAGAAAGGCTTCAAGCTGTTCTACTGAACCCTCCTATGTGCCCCTTAAGTCAGTTAACAAGGCACATCATATACATCGACACATTCCCTTCACAAGATTCTTTGAATCTGAGGGCAGGGCATTGGTAGGAGTGGCCAGACTTGAGACTGGGGTGTGGACCAATTTGGAGGGTGCGCCACTATTTTGGGAACTGATCTGAGGACCCACCCTGAGAGAGCTTTCCTTTATGTCTAGAGGGAGGCCTATTGAACTCAATACCAACAGGCCAGGGTATGGTGTCTCTGAACCAGGCAAAAGTAAATGCATATGCAGCAGGAAGGCAGATTCAGAGAAGAGAGACCAGCCCGCTGCATTTTGATTGATTAAATGGTTTATTGGCCAACATTCTCATATACAAATGAGCTTTTCAACAATCAGCCATGTGGGCATTCAAAGACATCATGTCAACAAGTCATTTAGTGTGTGTGTGGGTGGGTGGGTGGGTGGGTGTGTGTGTGTGTGTGTGTGTGTGTGTGTGTGTGTGTGTGTGTGGTTCGGTAATATAGTACAACATAGCTTAACATAATCCAAGTATGTAGCTCTGAGTAGTGGTATGCATTCAGTCGATACTTTCATAAGTCTTACTGGTAGTCATTCCATCTAGTAGCTTTCTTTTGAACTCATCCAATGTTGCTGCATGCTGTTGTCCTGCATGAATATGACCTTAGCTGTTGAAATGGCGTTAAACACCTATTACTCACTCACTCACTCACTTGTCCTGCAGTCAGACTGTCCCATAGCAGCTTTCCTCTTTGTAGTGGACTCCTGGCATATGCATCCTGTATGACTCGGGGTAAGTCCAGCTGTATCTTGGCATTTCCTCTCAAGTCTCTTATTGGTACTCGTCTATTCTCCAACTTTAGGGCATACACATACATCATGGCCAGCAACTACCTGTTACGCCTTGTTTGCAACTTTTTTATACCATACAGTCTAGCAGCTGTGCCACCCTGATGTCCCTTGGGTCCCTGATGCATTCACAAATGTGCAAGGCATCATTTTGTAGCGTTTGGTATGCATCCGGTACCCATGCTGGGCCCCAATCACTCACCACACAGCCATACTCAAGTATTGGTCTGATCATTGTCTCGTACACCTTGAATGTTGTTGCTGCATCTGTATGTGCTCTGATTTCACATAACTGGCCCAACCATATTTTGACGAGATTTATGACTTTACGAGCCTGGTGACGCAATGTTAAACCCTGCATCAATAGTTACGCCCATGTAATTGAACGTTTTTACCATCTCAAGCTCTCTGTCGTCCAGTTTGAGTGTCAAGCCATCTAAGTTGTGTGCCCTATGTTGTGGGAGAGTGGTGGGTAAGTGTAGGGGTGTGGATTCATAGACTTGGTTTTTAGATTAAAGAACATGAGTTACAATTGATGTACTCGTTATATCACATGGCTGCATGAATGCATCCTGCCACTTGTAGCAATGGTTGATTTAGATGGGGGCACAGGGGCACAAGTCCCCCTCTTTTTGCCTGCAGTTTTAGAGTTTATTTGCCTATCGATCCCTCAAAATTAACTAAAAATACAGGCTATATAAAGGGTGTGCCCCTTCTTTTCAAAACCCTGGATCCGACAATGCTACACTCTAGATTGGATTGATGTTCCACTGGAGAATTACATCCCGGGACTACAGTCCAGTGTATTGATGCACATGAAACGATACACAGGGTGTCCGGCGATCCTACTTTTTCCTATTTTTTTATGATTTTGCTATTTTTCCTACTTTTTCTCCAAAATACCTACTTTTTCAATTTGCTTTGGCGCGTGCAATATAAAAATACCGTTAGTTGCTTTGAAGCATATCTTGCTTGTGTCAGTACATGTTTATAGTAACTTATGTCAAGTGAAATCAACCTTCAAGTCTTAATGTGTGCCATGCATAGGCTATTGTAGTTCCCAATGAGGTACCTGAGGGAACTTATCACAGGCATGGTAAATTATTAAGGAGTACCTGATTTTATTACCAAAACTATGGCATGTGAATGATTTTCCTCCTCTTATATGTTTTATTCATTTAGTCTCGTACTGGCTAATAACATTACTTTGGGTAGATTTAGCCTCCACATGGTTTATGAATAGTGCAGTTTTACTGTTATCTAAGATATCTATGACTCAGCATGTGAGTTATATCATTGCAATTTGCAGTATTTATTAATCACATCTTCATTAAAGATTCAGAGATATTGGCTTGTGGAATGAAAGAGCCAATTCTGACACCATTGGTGTATCAATTGATGTTTGATTATGCTAAAGTTAATTGTGTGGTGATGGTAGGGATTAACTTGGTTGACATATATGCTTTGAGCATTAGAACTAGTATTATACTAATGTTTCACTCATAAACCCTTTAGCAGAATACGTGCAAACACCTAACTGATAGTGATCAGGGAGGTAATATCAAAAGGTGGCTACATGAAACGTCAATAATATTATAGAACTAATAGTGTCAGTGTTGGCTGCAATCTATATTTTAAACCATGGAGTGCTAATGTAGAAAACATTCAGAATTGCTTGCAGTTATGTTGTTATGATTGTCATGATACTATTGGACAAAGATAGCACTCCCTTAACATTGCTGTGCTTTTAGTTTTAGGCTATGCACTGCTGGTGATGGGTCAATACATTGGTGACGGATTCATCTGACATCAAGTAACCTAGATCATTAAAGTCTGTGGTAGAACTTTATAGAAACATGCAAAATCCCACAAAATTTCAAGAATCTTGGTTAAATAAGACAGATAAAAATGGAAATTTAGTCAAACAGTGGTGTTGTGTAGATCCAAGTTCTGCTTACAAAGCGTACTGCTCACTATGCAACAAATCATTTCAAATAGACAATACAGATCTCCTGCAAGTTCTAGCCCATGTGTCAAGGGTTAAGCATACTGGTTTTGCTAAAGCCAGATTTGGAAGCACACAGCGCCACTTCGAAAAGAAAAGTGCTAGTGCAGCAGCTAGTGCATCTGTATCAGATGGTGCTGAACCAACCATAAGTGACAAAACAGTACCCAGTGCAAGCACCTCTGCTAAGCCTAGTTCATTCATGGTGCAGACAGCTTACCAGCAAGAACAGACTACCATTGCTGAAATCCTATGGGCCCACAAAGTATGTGAGAGGAACTTCAGCTTTCAGTCTTGTGAAGGATTGTCTGACTTATTTAAGAGAATGTTTCCCTGTGAGAGCGATATTGTGACATACCCTCCGTGTAGTACTGTAAAACTGCTGTCATAAGCCGGATTTTCTTTTCTTATTTTTGACCAAAATCCGCTTCTAAATTTCTCCCAAAGTCCTTTCCCCCCCCCCCCCCCCGCTTATGACTGAGTTCTTTTTTAACTAAATCGGCTTATAGTATTTCCTGAAAGTCTACCCCGGGCTTATGACTGAGGTAAGCTTATGAGTGGGGTTTTACGGTACATGAATACATTGTACAAAAAACGTGTCTATTAAGTAAGTTCTATAGAGGGGTTTCACAAAATTAGTACCTCACAGATCTTGTATGGCAGCCATGTTGAGGCAAAACTCTTGTCATAGACTTATCATTACACGTTTCCCCTGTTAGTGTGCTGAAACAACTAGCCAATTTCTCAATCTCAATCTAGGATCAGTAATCCCAATACATTGGCAACAATCCATGACAAAGAAACAATTTACTGTTTTATTTCACACATTGTGCTCCAACATGGCCACTGTACATCATTTTGACATAGCAGACTCGCAGTAAATGCTTTCATGAAACCACTGTATATCATTGTAAGGGGTTGTGGCCTTATGGACCTGGGGGTTCGGGTCTTACGATTCGGAAAGAAAGAGTAAGACGGTGTTTCAAGTGTATGCCAACGGTTAGATTTATTACTAATGCACACTCACGGCTACCCGATAGTATAGAAGGGGCAGCTAATAATGATTAATGGTGGTCTACATTCTTTGGAGGCCAGAAGGGCCTCTGACGTAGCGGCTGAGCCCTGGGCTTTATATAAGGACCCAGGTGTTCGTCGTCAGATGTCCCCACAGACCCGGATCGGTGCTGCCACCTATCCGGAACCTGAGGATCGTCCGACGACTCGACTCACCCGCCACGTCAGACGGTACCCAACTCTATGGTTAAACAATACGTACCTCTACACCACTCCCCCAGACATTTAGGAGGGTGTTATAGTTATAGTAATATTACTAGGATAACACAAGGGCATCTGTTCCTCCAATACCCCGTATTCCCTCGGTAAAATAAGAAGTTTTACTTCAACTTCCCTCCGGTACCCTACGGTAAGTTTCCCAAAATTCCAAAATATAACATTAACACCAAATTAAATATGATTCAAATGTCATATACATATATTCTGATAGTGTATATAGTTACATAATAATAAATTGGATGTTGTAATATGATACGAATTACTTGAATGAATAACAGTTGTATGTATCAAAACTGTTAATCAGCTTATTATACCTTTAGAATAACATATCATGTTTACGGTATAAGTAATAGGACAAGTATCATAATTCGATACATGTGATAGTAACAGTTATGTGTAACGGAACTGTTAATATTAAATAAATCACATAATAACATCCATATGCGTTTATAGTTATTAATAACACATTTGATTATATAGTCTTGAAAAAGACTTTAAAAGTATATACACTATCTAATGATATATAATCATGTATCATCATAACATGATATAACCATATGAATCCGTTAAGGATTCCGTGAGTAGTACGAGTAGAACCATTTGTATTATACACTTGAAAAAGAAAAAAATCACGGTGTAGTAATGAATATGATAATATATATGATATCACCGTGTACCAAATAACCTCTATAACACCAGATTAATATATTTATGATACAATATGTCTCGCAGGACAATAATATGTACGTTCTGGTGTAGTTTACCGGATCTTATATTATGAATATCAACAACAATTTGAGATCCGTACTAATAGATATGTATATACCCGTATCACAATATATAGTAAGTTATGACTACAATGTCAATATGCACATACAAATATCATTATAGAAAAATAGACATGTGACATTATGTACAATATAAAAATGGTAGATGCTGCTGGAGTCTTCTGCTGTAGTTTTCCGGATACTAGAAGGTAAGTGTGGTCAGCTAACCACGGGATGGACGTGCTAAAGTCTATTCTTGGTTATTAAAGTGAACACGGTAGATGAATTTGGGGCAGCTACCCACAATCCTCTGGAAGTGCTATAGTTCATAAGTATATCCGAATGGTGTAGAGTAGAAGTAGAGTGTAGATCCGGTTTTGTCAACAGTGTAGAATCGTAATCCATTTAAGTATTGTTGACACAAGTAAAAAGTCCAATATAGGCTGGTCCGGAAGTAGTAGTAACATGTAGTATAAGTCCATTCGGGAGTATAGGTGAAATGTAGAGGTAAATCGTAAAGTCCATCCTAGTATAGTGGTTAGCACAGATAGCAACAGAAGTTGGTTCGGGTTTCTTGAACACAGGAGTGCCCTGAACCTGCTCATGGGGGTGCCGAGCCAGAGGAGACCTGGAGCGGTCATCTGCTCTGACTTTAGCAGTGGTGGTCTGACCATTACCGTTACCACCACGGTTCTGATCCCTTCTGCTCCTTTCACGAGCTCTCTTTCCCTCCATGCCGGATTCCTCGCATTTCTGCCAGAGAGACTCGTGCATGTCCAGCTTACCCTTTCCAGGAGTCAGGACTATCTTTGCTCGGAGTTTCGAATCCTTGGTCTTCGGAACCTCGCAGAGGACTTGGTCCCCTGGTCGGATCTTAGACCAAGCATCCTCGCTCAGACTGTCGAACTCCTTCATGAGTTCCTGATGAAGCTCCATGATACGCTTCCGAGCCCCATCTAAACCTTCTGCGTGGCATTTCTTCTGGTGCCTCGCCAGATCGCTAGGTCGGCTATATTGAACCTTCGTAGTGCACTTCTTGCCCTTCTTACCATAACTCGGATCACAAATGTAAACCGGGTGATGGTGGAAGTGGGCCTCTACCAGATGCCTTTGGAACCGGGCTGGAGTAGTCCAGGTCCGGACCGAGACATCACTCGCATCCTGGCAGATAGAGAAGGGACAGGACTTCTGGTCGTCACCGTACCACTTCTCAAGAGCCCAACGCAGCTTTCTCCTCTGGGTATAAGTGTAATACCCTTCGGTGTGGTTTAGCATAAGCCTCATCTTTCGATAGGCTTTGCTCGGATTGGGGTCCTCGTCCGAAAGACGCATCCAATCTTCATCATCTGACTCATTATTTTTATTAACTGAGTCCGGGCAGGCATATAGGGTGGAGCCGTCCTTCTTTACTCCGTAGGCACAGTCGGAGAAACACGTCGGAATCCGGGTTTTGAATCCGGATTTGGCATTAGCCCATCGTTCAGCCTCGGTTTGAGTAGATGGGGTGGCCTTCTCATCATACTCAACCGAGGACTCGTGTACCGACTCCTCGTCTGACGACTCAACCTCCATGGCAGTACTACCAGTGGCTGAGGTGCTAGCTTTCGGCTCGGCTCTAGCAGAATCCGGTAGATGCTTGAGCTTCCGAGCAGCGGACCTCCTGTTCTTACTGACCTTCCAGTCTTCCTCCGGTTCCTGGGTTCCGGATGCGCTGGAGGTCGAGGCTTCTACTGGGGTGGTAGTACTGCCGGTGGCTGATGCAGAACCGGCTGTGCTTCGGGTGGCAAGCTTCAGGTCGGGGATAGGAGGTGCGGGTACTTCCGCTGCCCTCTTAGCCTCTTCCTGGGCCTCCTGTTCTGCAGTCATTCGACGGACCAGAACCGTCCGAAGGGCTGCACTCCGGTTCATGCCTGTTAGCGAATTGTTTTGAACATCCACTAACTCTTGCTCGGTTATGTAGTAACCGTCATCCCACTGTTCAAAGTTGGCAGCGGCTTCCCGAAACTCCTTCGTGGTCCGGTACTGGGGCCGGGTGGCACAAGGACGTGGGTAAGTCTGCCCCTCGGGTTCCGAGACGCAGCCTACCCAATCAATGTTCGTCGCCTTGACGTTCCACAGGGTCTTATCCGGCTTCGGATATCCTCCGAGCAGGAAAGCTCTGTTGGCTTCATACACTACTTCGCGGAAAGCAGCGTCCACCATGAGTCCCCGTTGGAACCACGGCCAGTCTTGGAGCCATTCGGGAGGCGTCCTATCCAGCTGTTCGGGGACCATGACGCCCTCGATAGCTATCCTCACCTTCGGGTCCAACCTAACTGGTGTACCGTCAGCATAGGTCACTTGTGCCTGTAGTTCCGGGTGGACGTACAGGTAGCGACCATCATACTCTGCAGGGAACGGGTCAGCCACTGCTGGCTTCCACTGGTCTTTCGGTCCGTCGACCTGTGCGGTCTCGGACCCAGTCGCTGCGGGTTCAGCACTCGTAGCCCCTCCGGATCCCTCGGGTGGGAGTGGAGACAGCAATTTCTCTGGCTCATTCAGTGAGAATGAGGCCAGCTTCTCCTCGAACGAGCGATCCGTGGGTTCCTCCACGTCCATCATCTCGCTCTCTTCCTGTGTAACAGGTGACAAAGCTTCCGGAAAAGCTTCTGCGGACGGAGTCAGCTTATCCGGGTCACCGGATAGCTTGGCTGCAGCTACAGATTCCTCAGCCATGACTGGGGAATCGCTCACGAGAGTAAACTACTCCTTTTTCCGGCTTTTACGGCGCCGGGGCCAACACAGACAGAGTCTGCCTACTGAGAGACAGACTCTGAGGGCGCACCAAAGGTTTGCTAGACGGCAAAATCCAAGGAGGGGAGTACACTCGTCCGCCTTGAATGTTACCGAAAAACAATATGGCGACAGGCCAGCTTTCGAGACGTCATTTCCCCGCAGGCTCGCGAGGTCACGAGGGGTCAGCCGAGACTGGACGCGGTGACGTCATGCGGAAACGCACGTGCTACAAGCGGAACATCAACAAACTGATTGTTTTTAGGTAATTATCGCTCACGCCGATGACTCGTCTGGGGGATTTAAGTGGAGATTATGGAAAGCTTAAGTAAATCCACCGGATTATCCGTCCACTACCCATTGGTACATCATGCGGCGGCGACAAATAAGCCTTTCGGGTCAGTTGTCATCCGTTCCTCTAAATGTAAACATTACACCCGTTGTGTATACAGGTTAGGTCACTGCAATCCTCTGGGCAATTCGAGGGCTGCGACAAACGTATCTCCCCTTCTCGGATAGTTCTTTATCAGACCTGACAGTCTGAAGAGCCTTTTCTAGGTATTTCTTAGCCTTCGAGACACCTTTCCTCTTCTTCTTGTCTTCACCTGCCGAGACTTTTTTTAGCTCCCCCACGCTTAATTGGTGTTGGCGTGGGTGCCACTGATTCGGAACACTTCTTAGGCCTACCACGGCCTCGCTTCACTGTAGTGTTCTTTACCCGGTCTATTATACGATTCTGGTTCAGGATCTTTCTGGAACCTTCACCATACATTTCTGTGGAGGTCTCCCTCCCAGACCATTTCCTCAATCTAGCCACATTTGACTTGTAAAGTCGACCAAGGTCAGATTTAATAATTACGGTACAATCACTGATAACTTGTGTTACCGTGAAGGGACCATCCCAATTAGACGCTAATTTTATGTGTCTAAGTGGTTCATGTAATCTTAGAACTCTGTCTCCGGATTGGAATTTCCGATGCTTTAGATCGGTATCATATCCAGCTTTCTGCCATTTGGCACTTTTCTCCAAATCAATTCGGACAGACTCATATGCTTTTTTAAATCTGTCTCTTAAACATTCCACAAAAACTACATGGCAAGGTAGTTCCGGGTCCATCCCTACGACTCCAAATACTAAGTCGGCAGGCATTATCAGATCCTCTCCAAATACTAAAAGGTTCGGGGTACAATTTGTACTTGAATGTACCGTACTGTTATAAGCATGTGTCACAAAATGACATTGCTCATCCCAGTCGTCCATATGTTCATTGACGAGTGCCTTTAGAACTTGGATAAGGGTTCTATTGAACCTTTCTACCAATCCGTCGCTTTGTGGCCTATACGGGTTGGTTCTAGTCTTACAAATAGCTAAGTATTCGCACATACCCTGCCAGAGATTTGATTCGAATTCTCTGCCTTGGTCACTGTGTAGCATTAATGGTACACCGAAACTTAGTACCCAACCTTTTACAAAGGCTTCGGCACAAGTAACTGCTTTGTGGTCCGGTAGTGGAAATACTTTAGTGTATTTTGTGTAATAATCACACACTACCATCATACAGGTATTATCATTAGCGGTTGTGTTCAATCCACTAATGATATCTACCCCGATTCTTGCGAATCTAACTCCGAAAAGTTCTTGGGATAGGGGAAGTTTGCCCATCCCGGGTCCGGGTTTGTTTTTACAACAATCCGGACAGGTGATTACCCATCTTTGCAAGTCTCTTGTCATGCCAGGCCAGTAGTATTTCTTGGAAAGTCGTGCTAACGAGCGTTTCCTTCCGAAATGACCACTGGTCCGATGTCCATGACAGAAGTACATAATGTCATGTCTCATGGCATGTGGTATCACCACTTGCATGATTTTCTCACCATTATTACATGGCTTCCAACGGTATAACACGCCTTTCCGGACTTCAAGCTTGGTCCATTGAGCAAGAAACCTTCTCATTTCTCGATTTTCCAGAGAGACTTCAGGTCTAACTGGACGTATACCCTTTGGTACTAATTGCAGTAGCTGCGCAGTTATCGAGTCAGCTTCCTGGAAATGTCGTATGTGATCCATAGACCAATCCAGTATACTGGCAACTAGGGGTTCGAATGGTCTTCGAATCCCTGCTAACACTGCCCTATGAGCTCCACAATCAGTACAATCCGGATTATCACATTTCAGGATTGGTATTCGAGATAAAGCATCAGCATTTAAATGCTTCACTCCAGGTCTATGCTGAATCTGGTGATGTTCAAGCCCATATTCTGATAGACGAGCTAACCATCGGCCTAACATTCCTTCAGCATCTCTGAAGTTCAGTAGCCATCTTAAAGAGGAGTGATCCGTACGTAAAGTAAAGTTTGTTCCCCATAGAAAATGTTTGAACTTCTTGGTATATATGACTACTGCTAACAACTCTCTTTTGGTTGTGCAGTAATTGCGCTGAGTTTTGCTCAGTGTATTGCTGGCAAAGGCAATAGGTACCTCTCTCCCATTCTGCACCAATGCTATCATTACTAGCATCATTATCCAGTATGATATGATCCGTTTCATTCGGATATTGTAATACTGGAGTACTCGTGAACAGGTCTTTTAGCTTTTGAAAAGCAGATTCCTGTTCATGCGTCCAAGGAAATTTCTCCTTGGTACTTCCTAGAGTCCAGTTAGCTATTGCTTGTAATGGGTAGCTGACTCTAGAATAATTCGGAATAAATTCCCTATAATAGGAACAGAATCCTAAAAAGGACCTCACTTCTTTGGGTGTTTTAGGTCTATTCCAATTCGTAACTGATTCGATTTTCTCCGGATCAGCTTTTATTCCTTCATCACTAATGATGTGGCCCAAATAATTTATGGACTTTCTAAACATATGACATTTCTTAGGTTTCAATTTGAGACCATTAGAGATAATACGTTCTAGTACCATTTTTAGGTTATTAGAACACTCTTCGAATGTTTTTCCGAAGACTATGACATCGTCAAGGTATACAAGACATCTTTTTCTACAATAAATCACTTAGGATTGTTTCCATCATTGCTTCAAATGTTGCTGGTGCATTGCACAAACCAAACGGCATTACATTATATTGGAATAATCCAATATGACTCGAAAATGCAGTTTTCTCCATATCTGAAGGATTCATCCCTACTTGCCAGTAACCTGATTGCAAGTCTAGGGTACAAAACCAACTGTTTCCTCCTAAGGAGTCAATGGTTTCGTCTATTCTCGGTAATGGATACGAATTCTTTTTCATTACTCCATTTAGCTTCCTGTAGTCTATGCAAAAGCGGATAGTACCGTCTTTCTTCGTTACCATACACACAGGACTACTCCATGGGCTATTGGAAGGGACTATTACATCCTGTTCCAACATTTTGTTTATTTCCTCTTCAGCTACTCTTTTTTTCGCTAAAGGTAACCGTCTATACGGTATTTTAAAGGGTTCCGCATCTCCAGTATCTATTTTATGTACTACCTTATTTGTCGTACCTAGTTTCTCACCAGGTTTGGCAAAGGCAGTCCTATACTGACAGAGCATATCATAGAACTCTTTCCGGTGTTCCGGATCTTCTAATGAAGTTTCTTCATACAACTTGAGTAAGTCTTCCGAAATTTCATCATTTCCTGTTACCTTTTGTAAGTTTAACTTACTATCCGTTACAGTTTCCGAAAGGGTCACGTTTCCAAAAACTTGTCCCTTTTTCAAATAGATAGTACTATTTCCAGTATTAGAGACAGGTACTACCGACCAGGACGCATTTGCTACGATAGTGTCTACAGATATTAATCCGATACTTGACAGAATAGCTACATCCGGTTCTATCACTGCAGGCTTATTGCGCATTGCAGGATCACTTCTTACTAGCACATCACAGGCTACTCCCGGAGGGATTCGCACAGTGTGTGCTACACTAGCCATACTGCTCACTTGTCTCAGTACACATCTAACCTTTACAGGATACGGGTATTTCACACTCAACACTCCTGATTGGGGTTCCAACACAACTCCATACAGGGATGCGAAATCCAACCCGAGTATCCCCTCATCTGCTATATCCGCAACGGTGGCGCTCATGACATAGTCATGTACTCCATCCAATTGTAGCTTCACACAAGTTCTACCATACGTCTGCAAGGTACTGCCATCGGCCGTCTGAGCACTTCCTCCCGATTTGAGAGTATCATGTTCATCCGGTATAAGATCATAGAACCTCTTGGAGATACAGGAGTGGCTAGCTCCCGTATCCATGAGAAATTCGGCAGATCTTCCGTTAACAGTAAGGCAAACATACCACCGCCTTACGTTTAAAACAGAGGGCATATCCGTGATGATCGGAACGTCATTGTTCACACCTGGAGTCGATCCACATCCTTTCAGGTATTCCAGACAAGGATGACCCGGGGGCAGGTGGGCACTACCAACCCTGGCTAACGCATAGCCGCCTACCTCGTTACTGATATTGGGTTTCCCCTGTGCTCCCATGGCACCTGTTATATCAGCTTCCCTAACCTTCCGGGTGTCTACAACCACCTCGGTGCTAGGCGAGTTTGCTACTACATGCGAACTATCATCACGGATGGTGATATCATGGCAAGATTTGTCACTGGGATCCCCTTCTTTGCCCATCGGGAGACCCCTCCTTAGTTTTCCTCTGTACTTATTCCAGAGACACCCTCCTGTCTACGAGGGACAGGTTTCTCAGCCATACATTCGGGAGCGTAATGCCCCAGTTTCTGGCATCTGAAACATCTCCTTTGAGATTTATCAACTCTCGGTCTCTTTAGAGCTTCTGTTAATCCGGCTATTAATGTTTCCATCATATTAGTCGGAGCAACAGCGGCTGCCACAGTTGGCTTCGCCGTAGAGGTTACATTGCCAGATTGAGTCGGGCCGGAAGCTGTTTTACCAGCAACGGATCCTCCCCTTCCTCTCGAATGTACCTTCCTATATCGCTTCTGTCGGTAATACTTTCCAGCTACCTGAACTGATCCAATATATTCTCCATTTTCATGGGAGACATATTCATCCTCCTCATCAGCCTCATGAGAATCGACCGGGGCTAACTGGGAAGTTTCATATATCGGAGCAGGTGTACCTCCGTATTGAAACGGAGCTGCTCTTACCGGGTTAGGTCCTAGACCTACCAATCGTTTCTTCATGTCATGTCCATCGATTGATATGAACAGGTCACTGAAGGAAGTGTCATCTTTCCAAGAATCCCAAACTACTTGTTTGTGATCTGGATCCCGCAATCCATTGTAGAATTGTATAAACAACTCTTGTAGATAGCAGTCATCGTCATGAGCCCAATTCGGACGCGCTTTTGATAGCAAGTCCTGTAGCTCCAAACCAAAGACCTTGTGAGATTCTTTAGGTTTCTGTGTCCTTTTCTTGAAGCTTACCCATGGATCTTCTCTAACGATTGATCCGAATAGGTATGCGGCACATTCGACCAATTGATCATAGGTGCCGTATATTCCGTATGCTGCTCTCCATTGATTGAGGGCTACTTTTCCACCTTTATTCAACCAACAGATCAAATACGGCAGAGCTTCTTCTTTTGTCCAGCCACTACAATTGACTTCGTCGACAAAAGCTTGATACCTATCCTTCCATGGATCATTGGAATCATATGGAGGGGGTATCCGTGCCTGTCTACGTGCCGGATTATTACATCCTCGTAGTCTATCTGCTTCTCTCATGCTCCAGTTCATGACTTCCATGCCATCTGCTCCATTCGGTAGCAGTCAATGCCAAGGTTTTGAATACATTGGCTTCTATCAAAGATGGTTTGCATCCCTGCAGGCATGGAAGTTCTTCTGTTTGGCTTCCTGCCATCTCCTCCCGATCCTGATCCTCCGGATCCGGATCCTCCTGGGCCGCCTGGAGGGTTTCCTCCTGGTGGACCGTTGTTAGGATAGTGTCCGGATGAACCGCTAGGGCATCCACCACTGTAACCGGCATTTCCAGCTGTTCCGGAAGATGCATACCTAGGGTAAGAATTATTTTGATTCCATCCCTGATTATAGTTATTACCATTTTGGTAATTACTACTTCCTGCCGGATTATAATTATATCTATATCCATGGGAAGTTGTTCTTGGTTGGTACGTACCGCCGTTAACATTGTTTTGTGGCGGGTTTGGTCTTGGAAAACGTCCATCATTAGGACCATTACCTTGACCCGAAGGTGGGTTCGGTAATCTTGGACCTGCTGGTGTACTGTGGCCGGGTTGGGAGAAATATGAAGGTGGTGTTAACATATGTCTCGGTGGTCCCAGTACTCTCGGTTGTGCTACAGGTGTATTATTGTTAGCACCAGTAGCACTATCGTGAGTCGCTTTAATTTTATGACTCAAATCTGGTATTGGCGGTGCCGGACCTATTGTATCCAGCACAGGAGTTGCTGGTGTAGGTGCGTTTCCATTACCTGCGGTATTATCCGGTTTCTTATAGATTCCGGATACTACATTCTTATCAGCCCCGTCGTCTACGAATGGGTTGTATCTAATTGGAGTTGCATCCTTGGATGTTTTCCCCAACATTGTAGACCCACAGCTGGATCTTTAGTACCTATAGTCAGTTGGGCGGCTTCTACGTATTTGTCTAAGGTTATTGCAGTAGTCTGCAATTCCTGAAGCTCATTCGTGAGTTTCTGTCTATCTTCCTCCAGTTGTTTATTGTAAGCTATAATGCCTACCTGGATGGTTTCATTGTCTTCAGCTTGTTTACTACACTGAAGTTTCAATTTCTCTAACTCGCTCTGATAATGGCATATTTCGGATTCGAATTTTGCATTATCAAGACTTAGTTGATCGTTCGTATCTATGTATGTTTGGATACGAATGTGTCTATTGTCATATTCTTTATTGAATGACTTTCTCATTTCCTGAAGTTTTAGTTCTTAATTTCGAGTTCCTTCATGTACTCACTTCTTCTGGCTTCGAATTCACTTCGCATGCCAGTCAGGTCCTCTTCCAGCTGAAGTTTTTCATGGAATACTTCATCTTTAGCTTTGACTAAGGTATTTAGGTTCTCGTTCAAAGTTACATAGGTTTCATTTAACAACAGGACATCCAGTCGTTTAAATTCCTCACCTTCCGGTACCGCATAGGTTAAGTCGCCATCTATAGTGCTGTAATCTAATATTGGTAGTCCGGGTCTGGGTAATCTATAAGGTAGTTCTCCAAATGTTACCCTTTTTGGCATTGGTGCCGGATGTTCTGGATTAGTACTACCACTAACTTCGAACATCGAATTACTTAACTCGTCAACAAGTGATTGTTGGCCTATTAAGTTACCCTGTCTCTGTATGGACTGTTCACGTCGTACAGAGTCTGGTAGATTTTCCTCACTATCATTATAGTGGGGTTCGGGATCTCTCCAAGATGCAGATTCCGCATCTTGGGAGTTTGAATGGGTTTGGAGCACTAATGATCCATTGCCATTCTCCTGGGCAACTAATTGCCCTGCTGGGTTAGCTTCCACGAGGCTATCTAACCCATGTACTAGCCGTTCGGACGTTATAACGTCCGGGCTATACACCAGAATTAACTGGTCACGGCACCAGTGTAAGGGGTTGTGGCCTTACGGACCTGGGGGTTCGGGTCTTACGATTCGGAAAGAAAGAGTAAGACGGTGTTTCAAGTGTATGCCAACGGTTAGATTTATTACTAATGCACACTCACGGCTACCCGATAGTATAGAAGGGGCAGCTAATAATGATTAATGGTGGTCTACATTCTTCGGAGGCCAGAAGGGCCTCTGACGTAGCGGCTGAGCCCTGGGCTTTATATAAGGACCCAGGTGTTCGTCGTCAGATGTCCCCACAGACCCGGATCGGTGCTGCCACCTATCCGGAACCTGAGGAACGTCCGACGACTTGACTCACCCGCCACGTCAGACGGTACCCAACTCTATGGTTAAACAATACGTACCTCTACATCATGTATCACATACCAGTGATACAGGTACAAACTGAGCACCATTTAAATATGTTCTGGAATATTATCCTAATAGATTCTACATATAAGCTTATCAATTCTGAGGATAAATAGGTTTGTTACACATGCATTGTTTATTCTGCATATGCCTACTTTTTCTTATATTTTCCTACTTTTGTCCTACTTTTTGAAAGGTTGCAGTCCTACTTTTGTCCTACTTTTTCAAAGGGGTCTGCCGGACACCCTGGATACATAAATATATTTTATAACACCTGAGGCATCACGAGATCAGAGGTATACAGGTACACGTATCTTTATGTCTGTGACGAGATTTAACGACTGTGGTACAACTCTTTTTTGACGGGACATGAGAGTTGCTATCCTTACCGGGATGATCGTATCTCTAAGAATTCCCCTCAAGGTATGCCAATACTGTCAACATAGAGCCTGAAGGTATCGACTCATGACGTATAATCACATACCTAAATTGGACACTAGTTCTAATTAACTACTGAAGGGAAGATGATAGACAGGTTTCGATATAGAAATACAGTAAAAACGATTATAATGTATCTAATTATTAAAGTGAGGGAAAGGTGTGCGGGCAAATAACATACTACATGAGGTCATTTCATAAGAACTGCTGATTATTTGTGAACCCAAAAATTGCTATGTAAATCCTTTCATGGAGGGTCTACCTTTACTAAGTGTATATATTATATATACATACATTTCATTTGTCGCATATGTGAGTTAAACGATTAGAGGAGGGAGGCATAATGTATTTTTCATGTAAATTAAGATATAAGTTAATGGTCACCTGTTCCCGGTGGATCGTATTAACATAATGACTCTTTTTATTGCTCCATAGATAAATATAGTACTTGTATTGACTGTGTGTCTAAAAGGTTGGCATTTGATTAGTGGGGGCAGTGGTCCTGGTCTTTATAATTAATTCCCTTGTTACCATGATATTCGCAATATTTGCTGCGATAAGAAATGCTCGTGCCACCTGTCAACGGAACACCCTTTTCCCTTGTAGGTTGTAAGAAATGGTCTAGAGAAAAGGTCACGATCGCTGAGCAAATTCCGATCCGCCTACTGTATCAAGTACACACTCTGAGGTCATTCGATCATTTATCTCATAGATTCGATCACTCATAGACTAGATATGATCATGCACTGCTGTTTGAATTGAATTGAAATTTCATTGACTAAATATTCTCGTATCGCTGGTATGTTTTAATAGTGTAAAAGCTAAGTTGTCAACCAGGCGCACATGTGCACCAGTGTAATGCGTCTCAAAACATATAAAGCAAAATACTATCAATAGATAGACAGAACCATAAGCTCATATTATGTAGGCCAGGTTTCAAATCCATGGACTATTCAGTTATTTGTATTTTGAGTTGTACTAAGCAATCAAACAAGCAAGCAGTTAGCACCCTTAGCGGGGGAACCTGAGACCAAAATCTGGTCATTATAGTGTTGTTCATTCAAAAACCTCGCATATAAGATGCACCCCTGACGAGGCCTAGAAGGACCTAATACAAAGGTATCACATCCCCAATCAGTGCCACCATACTAGGAACACACTATAATACTCTGGTCATGTCAGTTACAGAGTAGAGATGTACATACATCAGCAGAGCTCTATAGAAGGCAGATGGTTATTATTAATAACCACCAGCTACCTGGAAACACAGGTGCTGGAGGAGGTCTCCTCAGTTGTCATTTTTATCTGATTGACTAGACGTAAATCAGATACTTACTTCTATCAAAACCTTACCATTTTTTGCCGATACAATGTCTCTATGAACATTGCATAGGTGGTACATTATAGGACAGTGGAGCCTCTATAATCTATGGAACAGACATGAGACAGGCTATATTCCGAAGGCTAGCAGCAGGTTATTTATCCATAGGAACAGAGTATTGATGTTGTCACACCTCCTAGTAACCCTAAACGATTTAACAGGCCACCTACATATATGTACAACTATACATAAGCCTTATTACCATAAGTCTGGTATGATGCATTAATTTACTTTGTTTAAAGGGTTAGTGATTTCTCACCTTGAAACAAACAAACAGATTAGTCTTCGAGCCTGCCCACACCATTAACCCCCACAGGGGCACTTACATATTATATGCATAAACTATATATAAGTCATGGC
Source organism: Acholoe squamosa (assembly GCA_949317995.1). NCBI lineage: Eukaryota > Metazoa > Annelida > Polychaeta > Phyllodocida > Polynoidae > Acholoe > Acholoe squamosa. Next base: position 18,068,229 of record OX439042.1, read on the forward strand.
CATGGTACATGGAAGTCAATCAGAACTTGTGCCTTTGGCACAGACTTAGACATTTTCTACTCAGGTAAGTTAATGAGCATCATGTCCACTCACCCCTCACCTGACATCTTCTACAGGTGTAATCATTATAAGATACACCTGGGTGGGCATTGACAACAACAAACTGTTTTACACATAACAAGAAGCATTGTGTCTGAAACGCCCTGCCAGAACTAGAGCTGATAAAAAAAACCTCTTCCCTATCTGAAGGTGTCGACAACAGTTTTATCTGATGAGTCCTATTTAAAGTAGTTCAGAAATTGGAACTATGTGAAGTGGGGACCTTCATGAGAGGGCATGAAGGAGCAGAATAAATTCTTTGGGAGTCCATGAAGGAGCAGTCCCCTTCCATACTAACAGTGGGCATACTGGATTCATAAAAGGTGACAAACTCGAGATTTCTTGTGACATGAGGTAAGCATGTTGGCAGATGGTGTACATATGCACAGGCCCAGGCCTAGGGCCTAAATGCTTCTCTTTTTTTCATGGGCTTCCCCCTCAGTGAACCACGCTTGAGTACACCCGGACCAGAATGCAGTAGAAAAGCAGCACTAAATCAGTTGGGAAACAGTGTGGTGTGGCAGTAGTTATTTAGTGTGAAGGCAGCATCAGAAACAGTATTGTATCAGCATCTACCGTAATCTCCCGCGTATAAGACGCGTCCTCTATGCCAAACAAATGCCTTGTGCGTCTTAAAGGATTTCTTCAAGTTGGGGGTGCGTCTTATACGCGGGGTTTTCCAACATCTCATTTGGGAAAATGCGCCGATGACAGCTTGAACTCATAGCGCCAGCACCGCGGCAGACCGGGAGGTGTAGATTTGCTCGGCGGGTTTGACGCCGACCGTGTGCCGATGACAGCATAGACTCAACAGGTTGACAATGCGGTGTGGCTTGCCGGGGTGTAGGGAACACGTGGGCCGATGACAGCATCGACTCATAGCGCTAGCGCCGCGGCAGACCGGGAGGTGTAGATTTGCTCGGCGGGTTTGACGCCGACCGTGTGCCGATGACAGCTTGAACTCATATAGCCAGCACCGCGGCAGCGGTGTACAGGCGTTCGGCGGGTTTAACGCCGACCGTGTGGCGATGACAGCATAGACTCAACAGGTTGACAATGCGGTGTGGCTTGCCGGGGTGTAGGGAACACGTGGGCCGATGACAGCATCGACTCATAGCGCTAGCGCCGCGGCAGACCGGGAGGTGTAGATTTGCTCGGCGGGTTTGACGCCGACCGTGTGCCGATGACAGCTTGAACTCATATAGCCAGCACCGCGGCAGCGGTGTACAGGCGCTCGGCGGGTTTGACGCCGACCATGTGCCGATGACAGCTTGAACTCATATAGCCAGCACCGCGGCAGCGGTGTACAGGCGCTCGGCGGGTTTGACGCCGACCGTGTGCCGATGACAGCTTGAACTCATATAGCCAGCAGCGCGGCAGACCGGGAGGTGTCGACGGGCGCTCGGCGGGTTTGACGCCGACCGTGTGCCGATGACAGCTTGACAGCAGCGTGGCAGACCGGGAATGGTCCGCACGCCTGCCGGGGTGTAGGGAATGTATGGGCCGATGACAGCATAGACTCATAGAGGGGTGGGGGGGGTGCGTCCTATACACGAACCCCCCCCCCCCCTGCTGAGTTGGGGGGGCGTCTTCTACGGGCGATTCAGAGGGGTTGGATGCGTCCTCTACGCGAACCGCAAACCGTGAGCATACCGTGAGTTTGGGGAGCGTCTTCTACGCTTACCGCGTCTTCTACGCGGGAGATTACGGTACTGGCATTCTACTGTTCAGTACCAGAGAACTTGCAGCATAGGTACAGTAGTAGCATCAGCAGCATGCAAGCAGTATTGAATCAGTTGTCCCAATTATGTAAATTAGATGGCAGCAGTTGAACAGTATTTACTTATTCAATGTTGCATGACTATATATGGGACTGGGGCAGTGTTCAATCAGCACTACTGCTGGGGGGGGGGGAGGTTGAAGAATAAAAGAAGCAGCCGCTGTTCTAGTACTGGCACTACCAATGCCTCTCTAGGGGGTCCTTGCTGGATTTGAACTGGGGATCTTTGGATTACTCTACCCACGCATTAGCCCACTCAGCCATCTCCCCATCTGCTATGAGGAGCTGTCATTACTTCCTAGTACTGCATGTAACTCATGTAGGAGGGGCCTAGGGCAGTATTGATTCAGTAGCACTGGGTAACTCTTACCATAGCAAAAGGGTAAGAGTAGACATATCTATAGAGTGCTGCTATAGTATAATGCCTTTCAGTTTACTGATGTTAAGGTGATGAGACAAGCACTTTGTAATTATCAATGATACATGTATACTATGTAAAAAAAAGTGTCATGATGGGGACCAAAAGAATAGTTGGTGATCTAAATATTTGTGCCCTATATGAAGTCTGTGAGTAATTCCTCACTTTCATACACCCCAACATCCATGTGTACTGGCACTGAATAAGATATTCATATGCAAAGGGGTGAAATATGCTTGTCAGCACAAACACTGGATAGTTTCGTTATTACTTTACTGAATCCTTTGATTGTTGTTCACAACCATCCTGACATTCACACTATGGACTGTCTTAGAAGCATCAGGTAAATGAATGGACAGAGTCATATCAGTAGACGGTCAGTAGACTACTGTATCTATGCTGCTGCACAGAGTGTATAATTTCTGGTATCTATTAACATTCAGTTGAGAGTCAGTAGACTACTGATTCTAGCCTGAAATGCAGTGCATATTCAGTTGATAGTCAGTACACTACTGAGTCTAGACTGAAAATGCAGTGTAGAGTCAGCTGTTTTGGAAGTATTTCAGCAGTACCTACTGCAATATGCAGTTGTTGATCAGCATATTCTCAGTAGCCACTGATAGGAGAAGTAGATACTGCCTTCTGGTCCGGGTGATCAAAGACTGTGATTTGTCTGGCCCTGATCAGTGGGACCAGGCAAAAAGAACACTTGCTATCCTTCGAGAAGAGTAGCGGAATGAAGTCCCGGTTGCGGTTTTCCTCCCCCCTCCTCATAGACTTGATCATTCATCTTATAAGATTCGGTCATCCATAGATGCGATCACCACTGTAATGTCTGGCTGCTTTGGACAAGCAGCTTTTAGATACCTGTCCAGACTGAGAAAGAAAGGACTCCATGTTCGTAAACTAATGATGCTGTTCCATGAAGTGGGGGTACAATCAGACAATCAAACTTTGCACCTACAAACTGCACCTAATAAGTAGAAATTTAAGTCCCTACTGAAGAAATTCCTCAGTACAAATTTGAAGGGCAAGAGGCTGCTATGCTGGGTAGACGCTTGAAGCCGGACTAATATTAAATGACTCAGTTTGAGTCTTATCACATCTATACCCCGCACAACAGAAGCCTGACCCTTTGTTCCATCCCTGGATCCTACTGAAATTGGATGAGTGTGTCAATGGACTATTCTGGGTATTATTAATATTTTTCACATTCACTAGTTTCTTCGCCATATAAAGCCTAAGCTCTGCTCACGATCCACACTCAACAATCTCCTGTATTCCCCAACAGGAACCAGGATCCATAAGTTATCACGAACCCACTTCCTCCATGAGACTCTGTGACATAAGGTACACGGATGTAATAACATTCCAATCATATCTACACCCACACAGCCCTGCTGGAGGATGTGGGATCCACCTGTGGAGCCATATTTGGAATGAGAGGATATTTCACAATCTCCTCTCAATCCTCATTAACATGATTAACCTACAGGTGGCAATCTCTCTCTATGACACGTGTCTCTAGTTTATTGAACCACGTGTATAGAATATTTCGCAATACTGTGAGCTGCTCAGGCCCTTGATATAAAAGGCAGCTTGAGCAGCTCCCAATCATATCTCCCAACTTACACCTTACACCTATACCTAGAACCTACGACAGGTTGAGCTATAGGATCAGAGGCAGAGCTTGGATATTGGCGAGTGTTATCATTGTTACCACCTTTATGAAACACTCATGTCAGCTATGCAATAAAAGGATCAAATGAACTTCTCTGGATTTCGTGTATATTCACTTCACCACTTGTAACCATCCGTTGACAAGTGTGTTGAAGTTGAACATTGCAGCGACTTTAAGCCTTTGTATGTTTATATTTGTATATATCAGAGATGCCAGACCATCTCTCTTCCGGGCTTCCCTAGCCCACTTAAAAGGGTCTATTTCTCTTCTTTACTATCCCCTTGGATGTGTGTGGTGCACATATGTCCGGGCACTGACACATTCCTCTGTGAAATTGTGTAATCGCCATGAATATGACCTTAGCTGTCGAAATGGCGTTAAACATCTATTACTCACTCACTCCATCTCTCTTCAGGGGTCCCTAAAATTTAGACTTCAGTGCAGTTTTATGTATTCAGAAGTATTTCCACTTGTGAAGCGTTCGAGGGCCCTAGAATTTTCAGATGTTGGACCAACACCCAACTGAAACCTCTGGTATATTAGTTGCTTCGTTTTCTTCACCTCATCTGTTTATGTCATTCATGTTATATTTGTTCTCAGTGTCGCACTCTTTTGCGACCTAAAAAATCAGCTCACTTCTTGTTCCCCCACCCCCCTTCATATTGCTACATGTATTTCCCCGCTAGTTAGGGATTAGTTTTCAGGTGGGCTGAAAATATTCAGGGGAAGATCACTTCATCCATGTTGTGAAATGGTTGCTAAATAGAAATAAAGAAAAACTTTGCCTGGAACAAAAAGTCTGACTTGAAGTAATCTCTAAACATGGCACCTAGTTGCTAAGAGAGCAGGAGTGAGTGAGTGAGTAATGGTTGTTTAACGCCAAGCCGACAGCTAAGGTCATATTCATGGCGGAAAAAGTACATTAGACATCACGTCACAAAGGAATACATGTGCCTGTGCCCGTGCATATGGACACCAGACACATGTAAGAAAGAGGGGACAGGAAAGAGGAGATTCAAGGAACGAATATGTGCCAGTGCCCGCGCATATGGACACCACCCACACTCAGAGAGGATAGAAAAGCAAGACATAGACCCCTTTTAAAGATGGCCTGGGGCTGGGGAGGCCCGCAAAGAGAGCAGGAAATATAAAGATAACATGGAGTATGGCCAGGAGGGATGGTGCATATCAAAGTGATTTACAGGAGAGAAAATGGGACAGAAAGAGTTGAAAAGTAGTTGACAATAGTGGTATACTATAGATGTCTGTGGTAACCATGCATGGACAGACGTTAGCTACTTTGAGGGTATTATTTTATTTTGCCGCAATGCAGTTAATGTTGACATGATTAACCTTAATGTTTGAATCTGGCATTGAGCAACATTAATCTATAAACAAGAATGTTGGGTCTCTGCCTATAAACTACGCATATTTGTGGAAGGCTAACAAATGATACAATCAAACATTGCCATGCGTTGGAAGTTTAACATGACGAAACCGGAGGCCAAGAGCTTTTGATAGGTCCTTTCTGCATGTACCTGTATAGTGGACAGAAAGTGATATGTGCAATAATAAAAGTAATATCCACTAGCTCCATATTCTGAGTGCCACCCTGGCTGGCACGACTTGGTAAGTAAAAACTGGAGCAGGTATGTTTTATACCTCTCCTGCCAGGATGTGCCAACAGTAAAACTATAGCGTGCATCATACTATGGAATCATGTGTGCCATCTATAGCTATCTATCTGCGTGTACTTATTATATGAAAGAAATTTATCTCTGTGCACTCGCTGGGTTGGTTTCAGAACATCGCCACTGTGCCTTCCTCTCATCAGCTGCTAAGGGTATAAACTTTGTGCATTTGAATTGTAGAAGTATGCACCCTAAATTTATGGAAATTAAACATACTTTTAATGAATTTGAAATCATTACTTTCTCTGAGTCTTGGCTGACTAGTCAATATGAGTAATGACGCTGTCCTCTTGGCTTAGCCACATAAGAATTTTCATAGAATTGACAGACCTGATAGGGTGGGTGGTGGGCTTATCTGCTACCTGTCAAACCGTTTTTTTTTCTCACTCATCTAAACTCTATGAGCATAGTATTATATCTCCTGATATAGAATGTCTAGTGGTGAAAGTCACTGTTCCTAATAACAAAGCAGTGACAATACTCACAGTTTATAACCCCCCCCCCCCTCAAAGGGGACGTGGAGCTTTTTATTGATCATCTCACTGCTATTCTTAAAAAGACAAGGTGAAACCTGGATTTTAGGTGATTTTAACGTTAATTTCATGGATCATTCAGACAAAGAAACAATTGCCGTTAAGGACTTCTGTAGGTATTTTCATCTCATGTGGCTCATCCAAGAGGTAACGCGCCCCAATCCAAAGGGTGGTCCAGGGTCATGTATAGATAACATTTTGACAAACTCCAACTATGTAGCTGCTTCTACAGTGGATGCCTTCATCAGCTATCACTTGCCGGTGACAGCTGTTAGAAAGAAAGGTAGAGAAGGTTATAACAAAATTGAAATTACTAGCAGAACATACTCAAAATATAATAGGGATGCTTTGGCTGAATCTCTCCTCTGTAAAGACTGGTCTACTTTTTACAGGACAACAGATGTAAATCTTCTTTGGGACCTGGGTTCTGTTTCATAAAGTTTAAGAACCAGTTCTTGTCAAAATCGTGTTTCAGAACTAGGTTTCATAAAAAATCAGAACAACATTCATGAAAACATGAAGCAGTTCTTGAGACTTCATGAAGTGGTTCTTGAGCCTTCCTGAAGTCCTTCTTGTTTTCAAACTTGTCAGATTTACAAGTTTAAGGACAACTTGTTCTTGAATTCTTCTATGTTAAAAAAAACACATACTATACCTTCTTTAGTGATTTATTTTGGTCATATAAACCATGAATTATACAGAATAGTTAAGATTGTCTTCCTAGGTATATGTTAACAGAGTTTTTTTGCGTTAGTACATAAAATGTCATACCAAACATGAAACATGAAGTGCTTCTTGAAAACATGAAGTGCTTCTTGAAAACATGAAGCCCTTCAGGTTTTCAGAATCAATGGCTATTTCTGTTATACATTGACTATTGACTGACATATTGTGAGTAAATAATGACATGTATTGATAATTGCTGACATTCAGTGACCTAAGTACTGATGTATATTGACTAATTGCTGACAAATAGTGAGTAATTACTAACATATATTGACTAATTGCTGATATTTAGTCACTAAGTACTGACATATATGCCAGTACTTAGTCATTATACGAGGACGCTAGGGGTCGAGAGGGTGCAGCAAAGCTGCAAGACCACTTTCATGAGGGGTTTAGGAGTTTCTGGGCATGATGCACCAATGAATCAATGCCTATTTCTCAGCTGTTTATTGACAGATTTCAAAGAGTATTATATCGATTTTAATGTTTTTATGCATACTGATTCTATTTTTTCAACTTATAGACCCATGTTCCTGATACTTGTTGAGTTAGAGTGCATCATGCCAGGCAAAGCATGATGCACAAATGAATCAATGCCCATTATTCTGTAGTTTATTAGCAGATTTGGACATGTAATATATCGATTTCAAGATTTTCAACCATGCCAATTCCATTTTTTTAACTTTAAGATACATATTCCTGATGGATTCTGAGATAGAGTGCATCATGCCAATCTGGGCATGATGCACCAATGAATCAACCCACATTTTCTCTGCTGTTTACCAATAGATTTCAAAGTGTAATATATCAATTTTAAGGTTTTCCACCATGCCAATTCCATTTCTCAAACTTTTACATGCATATTCCTGATTGATTCAGAGATAGAGTGCATCATGCCAATCTGGGCATGATGCACTCTCAAACTTTTACATCAGTTATTACTCACTATTTGTTAGCAATTAGTCAATATAATGTCAGTAATTACTCACTATTTGTCAGCAATTAGTCAATATATGTCAGTACTTACTCAGTGAGTTGCTGACAAATAGTGAGTAATTACTGATATATATTGACTAATTTCTGACAAAGAGTGAGTAATTACTGATGTATATTGAATAATTTCTGACAAATTATGAGCAATTACTGACATATTGAGAGTGAGTGAGTAATAGATGTTTATCACCATTTTGACAGCTGAGGTCATATTCATGGCGAGAACTACATTACACAATTTTTGAGGAATGTGTCAGTGCCCACACATATATATGTGCACCACACACATCCGAGGGGAAAGGAAAGAGGAGAAATAGACCCTTTTAAGTGAGCTAGGGAAGCCCACCGAATTATGAACCCCCACCGAAAAAAAAAATTGCTTCGAATCTTAACATGATATCTAAGTACTGACATACATTGACTAACTGATGACAAATATTGAGTAAGTACTGACATATATTGACTAATTGCTGACAAAGAGTGAGTAATTACTGATGTATATTGACTAATTTCTGACAAAGAGTGAGTAATTACTGATGTATATTGACTAATTTCTGACAAATTATGAGCAATTACTGACATGTCGAGAGTGAGTGAGTAATAGATGTTTATCACCATTTTGACAGCTGAGGTCATATTCATGGCGAGAACTACATTACACAATTTTTGAGGAATGTGTCAGTGCCCACACATATATATGTGCACCACACACATCCGAGGGGAAAGAAAAGAGGAGAAATAGACCCTTTTAAGTGAGCTAGGGAAACCCACTGACATAGCGACTAATTGCTGACCAATAGTGCATAGGTACTGACATATTTTAATTAATTGCTGACAAATTATGCATAACTACTGACATATTTTGACTAATCGCTGACAAAAAGCGACAAAGTACTGACATTCATTGACTTATTGCTGACAAAATGCAAGTAAATACTGACATATATTGACTAATATCTGACAAATTCTGAGTAATTACTGACATAAATGGACTGATTGTTGTTATATAATGACTAAGTACTGGCATATATTGACTGTGTGCTGACAAAAAGTGAGTAAATACTGACAAATATTGACTAATTGCTGACAAATTGTATGTAAATACTGAAATGTGTTGAGTAATTTCTGATATCTAGTGACTAAGTACTGACATATATGGACTAATTGCTGTTATATAATGACCAAGTACTGACTGATTTGGCTGATTGCTGACAGATAGTGAGTAAATACTGACATATATTGACTAATTTCTTACAAATAGTCCATAGATCTATGCTGACATATTTTGACAAATACCAGTCAAGGCAAGATGCACAATTGAATCAATGGCTATTTCTCTGTAATATATTGACTATTTGCTGACAGATTGTGAGTAAATACTGACATGTATTGATAATTGCTGATATAGAGTGACTAAGTACTGACGTATATTGACTAATTGCTGACAAATTATGAGTAAATACTGACATATTTCGACTAATTGCTAACAAATGGTGATTAATTACTAACATATATTGATTAACCACTGACAAATAGTGAGTAATTACTATCATATCATAGCACTAATACTAACCTGTTATAGCCTTAAATTTAATACATGTACCATAAAAACACAGATTAAAACACAAATTAAAACACAGAATGGTGTCAACATTTTCAATCAAACACCAGAGAATGGAGAAATAGAAAGACATCCATTCAGCAATGACACACATCTATATATATGGAATAGCACCAAGATACTGGATAATTATGCTAATTATGCAAATAATATGCACGGATATGGAATGTTTGGTATCAATCTGGGGTGTTGCGTCCCCCTAAAGAACATGCCCCCCTAAAAAATTAGTTTCGGAAAAGAATAAGCGAAATAATTTTTTTAACTAGCAGCCTTTTCGGCCTGAGCCGGTCCACCTGCGCCCTACCTCCAGCCAAAACCTATCTGTTTTAAGTGTCACCGGCGAAAAAGGGCAGGTATGAGGAAGGAATGGATCGTAATATAGGTTTTTTTGGGATGCGGGGGCAGATGCCAGTCCAGGTACTGGCAGAGAGGTCCAAGAACTGGCAGTTTTACAAAATAAATCGTATCTCCCTTAATAATAGGAGTTTCCCATAGTGTGAACTATAGATAAAGGGTAGCTCGAGCTGGTGAACGTCATGGCGGTCTTTATTTTCAAATCTGCTGTTTGGGGTGGTTAGGGCTCAGTAGAACGGCTTCAGAGGGGTCTATTGGTGTTGTACAGGTACTAAACTGTGTGGGGTGGTTAGGGCTCAGTAGAACGGCTTCAGAGGGGTCTATTGGCGTTGTACAGGTACTAAACTGTTTCAGGTCGTACATCACACAGTAATCAACCCTCATACTTCTCACTAACAGGGTAGATAGAGGACATTCTAACGAATCCATAGATGTAATTTGAGCCCTGAAATCCAAAGATAAGACCCTGTTTTGAGCAAAAAACCGGCGAAAATCGGCACTCGGCGATCGTGACCCGTTTTGTCACTGACACACGACTGTGAGTCTATAATTATAGTACTGATATATGTTTCACATAGACATTGTAACATAGAGAAGCATTGATGATGAAAGATTCCTTCATATATTGATACACTTATTTCTCAGAGATTTTCCTAGGCAAAACCATGTATTTTGACTGTCTGCCAAGACTCCTTGCTTGTGTCTTTGTTGTGTGGTGCCTCTAGTACTGGTGCAAGCTAGTAACAAGCTTCAGCAGGCATAGTTCACACCTAATCCACCAGATGGCAGCACTATTCACGAAGTGGTTCAGGTTGATTTCCTAAACCACTTCATGATAACATGAAGTGCTTCTTGAAAACCTGAACAGCTTCATGGCAGTATGATTTTCTCCTTACTTTATTTTTTAAATTTAAGCAAAATCATGCAATTCGTGGGGGTGAAGGCCTAATAAGAAGTAGTTCTTGTTTTAATGATTGATTTTTTTATGAACACCAACCCAGATAAAGTCCAGTATAAATGAGTATTGAGATTTGACCTGTCCTCTAAAAAGCTTTGTTGTAAAAGACTACGGCAATGTCTGGATGGATGCAGAGATCTTATCTAGAATTAGGGAAAGAAATCAGTTGATGCATATTTTCAGGGCTTACCATAGGTTTGATGATTTTCTTAAGGCCAGAAAGGTCCGCCTGGAAATCACAAAAAATGACAAATGTTGCACATTCTAATTATGTGAAGGGTAAATTGAACGATTGTGCTATGGATGCTCGTAAATTCTGGGCGGAGATCAACAAATCAATTAAAGCCCCTAAGGCTTCCACCTCCCCGGTATTACATGATCAAGTTACTTGGACAAGAACTTTACTCCAAACTAATACTCCCTGATGTTACTTTCACTGATCCAAATGAGGATTTCACAGAATTCATTCCCAACCCCTCTGGCATCTCTAAGGCTCATCTCCTTGAGCTCTTCAATGATATTTATCTTTCTAAGCCTTCTGGCATTTGTAATACCTCTACAAGGGTTCTTAAGGACGACCTCATATTTTTATTACCTCAAATGACTCACCGCTATAACACCTCACTCTATCGATCAGGGTGCCTTTCCTACTGACTGGTCGAAAGCAGTGGTCACGCCCATACCTAAATCTGGAGATCAGCACAATGTCTCCAATTGGAGACCTATCTCCATCTTACCGCTACCTGGCAAAATCCTGGAAAAGGTGGTAAAAGAGTACTTTGTTAAACATATTGAGGATAGGCAGCTTTTATCTCCGCTTCAGTATGGCTATAGGCAGGGCTGTAGTACTGCTGACGCTGTCTTAGATCTCACAGAAGATTTGTTCAAAGCCAGGGATAGATAGAAATTTGTAGCTACCTGCTACATTGATATATCCAAGGCTTTCGATTCTATAAATCACTCACAGTTATTAAATATGATTAAGGAAGCTGGTTTTCCCGCACAGATGGTACACTGGTTCAAATCTTATCTGGGAAATAGAACCCAGTGTACCAAGGTTGAAAATAACTTAATAGACGTTAGAAATGTTTTCGTTGGAGTTCCACAAGGCTCAGTACTCAGCCCTTTACTTTTTACTTTTTAAACGAGGCAAGGGCTTTTGACACCACCTTTCTGACCTCTTGTCTACTAGCCCTTAGCCGAGTTTCTTATGATTACCAAGTTGCAATTGCTATTTTGGCCTCTAGCAGATTACATGCACCACCAAAAAACTATTCCATTACACAGCATATGCCCTATCACCCCTTCAAAGACCCCATGAGTCATATTTGTATTTACATGAAAATCTTTTGATAAATGATGAAAAAACATTTCATGGGGTATGCTTTTCTTATATTTAGATTCCAAGAATTTGCATAGACCATCAAAACCTGTCATTTCGCCCTATTTCTGTTACAACTGAACCCCCAAAAATTAGTCATATAGTGAGACAAAAAGTAAGACAAAGCTATCCATGTAATAGAATTTACATTTAAGGTGTACTTTGATGGCTGTGACTTGGTAATTACTGTTGGTTTTTTTCCTATGGAGAAATGCATGGGATTTAGGGCTCTTTTTACCCTAAATAAAAGGGGAATCAAACTGTCCTTAACCCCACTTATAGACAGATTTCAGATTTTTTAGAAGAGAGAGGGCATAGAGTAGGTATGGGGGCAGTGCGTGCCATCATGGACCTGAAACACTGGATATGAAAGAAAGGCCTTCTTTGGGAGAGCTGTGCCATGGGTGTGTTTTCACCATCTGCCACTAGATGGCAATGGAAATCCTTATGTGTCACTAGGTGGCAGCACAGAGCCAGCATGTTAAACATCTTATATTCTATTTATTCATAACTTATTCTTACAAATAATATGTAAATTTTGTAGCTATAACTATAATTAACCATTATGGTAATGCACAGATAGGTTATTTACCCCCCTTATCTATGAAACCTCCCCCGCCTCCGACGGCAGTGGACCTAGATTCTGTCTGTTCGTCTGCTGTTTTCACGGACTGACGTGACTGCTTTTATCAAGAAATCTCTATAATTATTCATTTTCAATCCACCCATTCTTCTTTTCTCTCGACCCTGCATGTATTTCTATCTGAATTTGTCATCTATTTAAGAGGAAAAAGAAATAATAACAGGTATTTGACGGTACGTTGACCGAGCGGCGGAAAACTTTGCCGCTGGTTTCGGCGAGCCTATCTGTTAAGACGGAGACAGGCACGAGCCCGGTACGTTGACCGAGCGGCGGAAAACTTTGCCACTGGTTTCGGCGAGTCTCTGTCAATACGGAGACGAGCACGCGCCCGGTACGTTGACCGAGCGGCGGAAAACTTTGCCGCTGGTTTCGGCGAGTCTCTCTGTTAATACAGAGAGGAGCACAAGCCCGGTACGTTGACCAAGCGGCGGAAAACTTTGCCGCTGGTCCCATTATAATCACAGCGCCATAGGCGCTGGTCTATGCAATGAAAACAGTATATCTGTAAAAGAGAGAGAAGTGAGTGTGCTGCCCCCTGGTGGGTAACTATGGAAGCCTCCTACAAAATCTTGCAGTCACTGGCCCTTAGGAGATAATTTTCTTCTGTCCCTTAAAATTTTCATAGATCCATGATTCAAAAGGATTTGGATAGCTATTTTCTTCATCTAAGTGACCCAAGTGATTTCCGATGGAAATCATGAGAAGAAAATTTTCAAGGAGGGGGTAATTTTTGGCAATTTTTCTAAAAAAAAATCTTCAAAAACGGAGCCTTTTCTCAAAAATAGCCACTTTTTATAACATGATAAAACAAGGTCAGTCGGAAACTACAAATCAAGGGCTTTCTGATGCTTTTTAAATAAAAGAGCTGTGACATAACTAAGTTGGGAAAGGAAATTATCTCGGATTGGTCATTCTGATAGAAATATAAAGCTAATTCAGGCCCGAACTCATAAAGTGGCAGTCAGGAGAAAATTTTCTTTTGTCACTTAGAATTTTGATAGATCCATGATTCAAAAGGATTTGGATAGCTATGTTCTTCATCTAAGTGACCCAAGTGATTTCCGATGGAAATCAGAAGAAGAAAAAAATTTAGGATGGGGGCAATTTTTGACAATTTTTTCAGAAAAATCTTCAAAATCGGAGCCTTTTCTCAAAAATAACCACTTCTGATATCATGATGAAATAAGGTCAGTCAGAAACTACATATCAAAGGCTTTCTGATGCTTTTTAAATCAAAGAGCTGTGATATAGCTAAGTTGGGGAAACATTTTTTCTTGGATTGGTCATTCGGATAGAAATATAAAGCTAATTCAGCCCCGAACTCATAGAGTACCAGTCAGGAGATAATTTTCTTTTGCCACTTAGAATTGTGATAGATCCATGATTCAAAAGGATTTGGATAGCTATGTTCTTCATCTAAGTGACCTAAGTGATTTCCGGTGGAAATCAGAAGAAGAAGAAATTTTAGGATGGGGGCAATTTTTGACAATTTTTTCAGAAAAATCTTCAAAATCGGAGCCTTTTCTCAAAAATAACCACTTCTGATATCATGATAAAATAAGGTCAGTCAGAAACTACAAATCAAAGGCTTTCTGATGCTTTTTAAATCAAAGAGCTGTGACATAGCTAAGTTGGGGAAAAAATTATCTTGGATTAGTCATTTGATAGAAATATAAAGCTAATTCAGCCCCGAACTCATAAAATGGCAGTCAGAAGATAATTTTCTTTTGTCACTCAGAATTGTGATAGATCCATAATTCAAAAGGATTTGGACAGCTATGTTCTTCATCTAAGTGACCCAAGTGATTTCTGATAGAAATCATGAGAAGAAAATTTTCTAGGAGGGGGTCAATTTTTGGCAATTTTTCAAAAAAATCTTCAAAATCGGAGCCTTTTCTATAAAATATCCACTTTTGATATCATGATGAAATAGGGTCAGTCAGAAACTATAGATTAAGGGCTCTCTGATGCTTTTTGAATCAAAGAGCTGTGACCAAGCTAAGTGGGGCAAAAAAAATATCTTCTGTAGTTCATGTTAAGGCCTACCATTAGTAGTTCCCATTTCTCCCACCAGGGACCCATGGCACAGTTGATAGACTGCAATGCTATACTGATTGAAATCCAGTCTTTCAGGTCCGTGGTGCCATGGTTATCTGGGCAAATATCTTTTGATATAGTTGATCTTGAAGGCCTTCCTTTGATAGGTTTAATTCCAAGATTCTCTCATAGACAAAACATTAGTCTTGCATTGGAGGTGAATCTAGGTGAGTACATAGAGGAGCCTAGTAGGCTTTTCTATGGTAAGTATCAGTAGTGAGATAGCTGGGCCCTTTAAGAAGATTGGCTTCCACTCATTTCCCATGGGAAAGGAAGGAAATGTAACAACTAATTGTAACAAGGTCACATCACCTTGGCTACACTGTCTGTGATGTTAATTGTAGGATCAACAATGACGATGGATGGATGGATGGATGGGAGGGAGGGAGGGACTATGGGAGGAACTATGGTCAGGAGGGGGGTACTCAGGCATGCCTCAATACTCAGAGCTGTGCTGGTAGTTGTGTTGAGAGGGGGAGGAAGACAATCAAGCAGCTAAATGTGTCCTTAATGACATAGTGGGAAAGTCATGGGCAAGTCATCTAGCCTAGGCTCTGTCCCCTTGCCTTGTTTCCTTTCTGTCTCTCCAAGACATACTCTCGACTCAACTGTTTTAAAATAAACGCTCTCTTGTTTCATAAACAGTCTTGTCAATACACCTAAATACTCACAAATCAAAATGTACGGGAATGATAAAGTCCTATATGCATCACACTCAGATCCGGACATGGCACTCTCCCTAATATGATACAGAACAGCAAAAACATATCATTTGAATCGATATGTTTGATTAAAAATGTAAAAAATTACGTGTTCGCCCTGTCGTTAATTTACATCACAAAGCCGTGGTCGTGCAAATTGACCCAAATAACCATTGAAATTGGGTCGGGCATGCGCAGATAGAACCAAAATCCAACATGGTGGACAGCGGGATGATCGACTTGTGGGGCTATAACAGTGAAAAGATAGGGTATATTTGATTTAATTCGATTGATATTGCCAAAGATGCATGGATTATATTCAAAAAGCCATTAATTTCAAGTTAAATCGATAGAATATATCATTTCTCCATCGAAAATGCTACTTCCGGCAAGGGGGGGTCGCGCATGCGCACAAAACATCAAAATCCAAAATGGCGGACAACGAGACAATTGACTCACGGTGCCATGCAAACTACTGGATTATAACAAAATGGAGGAGAATTACACTGTCTCATGCATTTTTATGGTTAATATGGATCATTATTCAAGACCTGCTGGTATTGTGCAATGCTTAACTCGCCAGGAGAGGAGTTATTTGCCAATGAAACATACGAGCGATGATGGATGCATTCTCCATAGGCTTAACCATTGACAGTGATAATGCTTGAAGAAAATATGAGGTTAGTATCAGAAGGGGCCTAAAAGAAGAGATTAAGTGCCCTTTTGAGTTACTTGCATTGCAAAATGCTGTCCTATATTTTTATTGTACCATACAGGCCCTTTACAGGCAACATGGGCTTCCCTAGCCCACTTAAAGGGGTCTATTTCTCCTCTTTCCTATCCCCTCGGGATGTGTGTGGTGCACATATGCACGGGCACTGACACATTCCCCTGTGAAATTGTGTAATGTAGTTCTTGCCATGAATATGACCTTAGCTGTCGAAATGGCGTTAACATCTATTACTCACAGGCAACATAGTGTTTCATTAGTTAGACCAGGGCTTCCATAGCCCCCTTCAAAGGGTCTGTACCCCTCTTTCCTATCCACTCAGATGTGTGTGGGGCACATATGTGCAGGCACTGACACATTCCTCTGTGAAATTGTGTAATGTAGTTCTCGCCATAAATATGACCTTAGCTGTCGAAACATCTATTACTCACTCACTCATTAGTTAGACCATACAATGACCCTTTAGAGGAGACATGATGTTTTATCAGCCATGCCAAAAATTAACCACTTGTAAACAGGCAACATAATGTTAAATTTGTCATGCCATACAATAACCCTTTACATGCAACATGATGTTTTATTAGCGCAGCGACTAGTGAGTACTACTCGTGAGATGAGTAGACTAGTGTATGGTTCACAGTCGCCACGGTGTAAGTGGCTCCTCTGCTATGGACTATTCCTGCTCACTATTCTAATGTAATAACAACAGTGTGTGTACTTTACTTATCAGTGAAGGAATTTTCAGAATATATCTCATACTTTTGATTTTATTCGCAGATAAGACATTTCATCATTTGAAGCCCTATGGCAGATTAGCATTAGAGCATTTTAAGATTCAGAAATGCATCCCTGTAGCCTTTGTTTTAGAATCATTCGTTTTGAAACTACTATTTATATGTAGTACAGGTTTTATCTCAGTGGGTTATGGTACAATTGGATCATATTTTCTGTATTTAAACAAAGTATTCACTGTCAAAGATCTCTATGGAGAAATCAGTGCTAAAGTGTGTGTTGCCATATGTGCATTTTTGTAAATCAGAGGAAGTTGAAGTGTAAGGCCACCTTGTGGAACTGCTACATTCTTTTCTGTGTAAAATTTTTAGTTTACATTGAAATAATGCTATCTCAGAATATGTATCTACTATTGGTGATGAAAGATTAATTTGATTACTCCTTTCATTATATAAACGATTTTGTGGAACACTGAAAACATGTATGTACACCGAGGTACTTACACTGTGGAGTGATCTGGCCGGTTTGCTGACCACTGGCCCGTGACGAGGTACAGACTATTAAAAGTGATTGGCAGTTGAGTGTGTGTGTGGGGGGGGGGGGAGGCAGAGCAGGCTCCTGGCAATCTGAGACAGTGTACACTCATAATGACACACCTGTTGACTATGGCATTGAACATTGAATAAGACAGGTCCCTGTGGCAGCTGAGTGAGGTGCATGCAGAATGGACAGTCTACAGACTATTAGTACTTAGCTGCAGTGGGTAGTTCAGGTTGAATTTGTGTTATATACTACCAAAAGCCCAGATGATAGTATGCCTTATCTGTCTCACCAACTGAAACTAGACACAAGATTACAAGTCGCCGCGCCATGTCTCACAGGACTATTCTCTACTATTGTATTGTCAACGGACGGTTACATGTGGTGAAGTGAATGTACACGGAATCCAGGGAAGTTCAGTTGATCCTTTTATTGCATAGCTGACATGAGTGTTTCATAAAGGTGGTAACAATGATAACACTCGCCAAGATCTAAGCTCTGCCTCTGATCCTATAGCTCAACCTGTCGTAGGTTCTAGGTATAGGTGTAAGGTGTAAGTTGGGAGAGATGACTGGGAGCTGCTCAAGCTGCCTTTTATATGAAAGACTTGAGCAGCTCACAGTGTTGTGAAATATTCTATACACGTGGCTCAATGAAATAGGGACACGTGTCATAGGGAGAGATTGCCACCTGTGTGTTAGTCATGTTGATGAGGGTTGAGAGGAGATTGTGAAATATTCTCTCATTCCAAATATGGCACCACAGGTGGATCGCACTTCCTCCAGTTACACTGTGTATGTGTACATAAGGTTGGAATGTTATTACATCCTTGTACCTTATGTCACAGAGTGTCATCGAGGAAGTGTGTTTGTGATGAGTAATGGATCCTGGTTCCTGTTGGGGAATGCAGGATGTTATTTTTACATGTTTAGTAAGATTCTGGACTCCCGTAGACTAACGCACGGTAAAGCATATTGTGATTATTTACGATATATGGGTTCGTATTTGCCAAAAAGTTATTTGACATTTCGACTGTATTTCCCCTCCTTCCGGCCTCATCACTCGGCGCAGGAATCTATATCCAGCATTTGAATTTTTTTTTCCCACATACCTGATGTTTGCAGACCTCGTTAGCATAGATTTCAATGGAGCCTGGTGGAGTTATTCACAGGAAAACATTGTTAGCCATTTTGTATTAATTTCTTACCTGAAATCCAAAGATTATAGCCAGGAGAATACATTTTGTAAAACCAAGCGATACGGCCCGGGTCCGCTCTGCGCGAAGCCATTGTTTTTGTTCCTTGCCGGGAGAGGTACCGCCGTGTTTACAGTCACTTTTCGTATGGAATCCAGCCATGACATGTTATAATATTAAAATCCCAAGAAGTATTCGATCCATAGATAAGGAATGCGTGCTAATTTTCTCCATTTTCTTCGATATAAATAAGAATCCATTGATTTTCCCAAAGTACGCGAGTCGCGGTCCGGCCTTTCCCACCCGCCTCCTTGTCCGGCGAAAGTGTGTCAGTGTCCCGGATGTAGATATAGGTCAACTGCTCGTCGTACAAGAAAGACGCCGAAAATTTCGGACCCGTTTGGAAAATCAATGGATTCTTATTTATATTGAATAATAATATTTAAATAAGAATAACTAGTATAAAATAGTAATAAAAATGCGAGATAAAAGCTACTTTTGTGATTTTTGTGTCAGGGACTACTTTTTCTGCGGAGTAGTCCTAACCGGAAGTAAATAACCAAGATGGCGGGACCTGCCCCAAAAGTTCAATTAAACAGTGAGTTTTTGTTTGATTTCATCGCTTCCCTGTGCCTAAACATGTAAAAATAAATATAGGAATGACAAATTTTGTGTATTGAATGTTTGTATTGACATCTCGAGCCGGTCACATTTCCCTCTCGTTCGTATAACTCACTCGAGGGAAATATGACCGGCTCTCGATGTCAATACAAACATTCAATACACAAAATTCGTCATTCCTATATACTTATTGAGTGTAGATCATGGGCAGAGCTCAGGTTTTATACGGCGAAGAATTTAGTAAATATGAAAAATAATTATAATACCCAGAATGGTTCATTGACAGTATTAAAATCTACAACACTATGGTTTTATTTGTTATGCCATACGATAACCCTTTACAGGCAACATGGCGGTTTATCATAAAACCCTGACTTTCCCATATGAGTTGATCTTTTTCGCCAGAGAGGGGGGTTTAATTATGGGCAGGGTTTTGAGAAATAAAAAGTTGATCATAAGCTACAAGGAAGGTCCACATAATCATGATAATTGTTGGGATATTTGGCTCTTAGCTTTTGCATTAAAACCATATTCACATTGAAATAACAAGCTAAATTTAAATTATGATACATCTATCAAAAGAAATTTCAAAGAAGGTCTAAATTTCTGTTACAATTTATTTGTTTTACAGACAAAATGGGAGCCCTAGGGGGGTCTGATGCCACGAAAACTCCCAAGTTGAGGGGTCAACTTATAGGTGGGGTTTTGATTTTTTGCATTATTTTTTTGTATAGGTCAATTTAATATCAAAAGTTGGGGGCTTGACTTATAGGTGAGGTTGGCTTTAATATAGGGGGGGGGGGTTACGGTATTTGTTGTCATATGCTAACCCTTTACGGGCAACATGATAGTTTATTTGTTATGCCATCTGATAACCCTTCATAGACAACGTGATGATGTATTAGTCATATACAATAACGCCTTACAGACAACACAATATTTCATGAGTCATACCATACAGTATTTGTCAGCAATTAGTCAATATATGTCAGTACTTACACCATTCTATAACATTAAAGCAAAAAGCACGAACTATTAGTATACAAGGGGCTACTGGACCTATGCTATGTAATAATGTATATAAATTGTTCTATTTTTACGAGTAGCAGAATAGTAAGTTCTAGCAGCTATTGCATAAACCCTCTCCTGGTTGACGTAGCCTATATCAGTTTGTTAGATATAAAGGCTAGATTTAAAGGCATCTTAAATCCCCGCAGCTAGCTGGAGAGTAGAAATTAATGCTCACATATACATTCCATTTACAGCCAAAGTGTATTCGCTTCCCTAGTCCACATTCAGGGATGAAAGAGTTTAAGATTTTCCTTGATTTCAAGGTTTTTTTCACTCACTTAAGGAAAATAAGTTTTCTTGAAAATCCTCTGAAAACAGGATAAAGGAGTCACAAATTACCTCCAGAGGTTGCATACATACACACAGTCAGGTCCCACAACACTGCATACAGTGGCAGCATGTCAGTTTTTAGTTCAAGGTTTTCAAGGATTCTCAAGTTTTTCCTTGAAAACTTTCCCCTCTTTATTGGTGTTTGTTCCACTCTTCAGTGTAGTCTTAGCAGCAAGCTATAGTTCCTATGCTAGAAGAGTGTCTGATAGTATACCCCTTTTCTGCGCGTTATGATTTCACCATGTAACTATATTGGTCATTTATTTCCTGCACACTTTGACCTATCTCTATACATAACATTGTAATTGGTCCCTAGGTCGTGTTGCGCAAAGGCACCACTACCAGTAGATCAGGTGGTGCATATTTTGGGTATGCTATCCGAACAAGACCTTGGAAAACAGCTATATAGTAACATTCTGAAGGGATCCTAGGACATACTCTGCAAAAGGGCCATAACGTGCAAATTTTGGGTATAGAGTCCGAACAACATCTTGAAAAACAGCTTTTCCTGTTATTTGAGGACAAACTACACCCTTATACAACACCTACTGCCTCCCCCCCCAACCACACAAACCCTGTAACACACTTATGGATGGGACTGGAGGGCATATACAGTGCATTTAAAGTTGTTTCCTTTTTCAAGGTTTTTGTCATTGTCGACTTTCATCCCTGCACATTGTTAAGGTCTATTATGATTTCCCCTTTCGTCTCCTTTCTTTGCCTGTGCACATATCTACTGCCATAGCCACACATTTCCATCTTTCACACTGATGCCTAATGTGCTTTTCTTGCCATGAATGACTTTTTTAATTGAAAAGGCGTTGAACTGTCACTAATTATTCACTTAAGAGTTGCTCGCCCACTGTCTACAGCCATCATGTACGAGTTACTCACCTACACCGTTTTCCTACAGTCATGCACATAGTGTACAAGAAGCTCATCTATGTCATTTTTGTATAGTGCCAATACTGTGTGAGTTGCTCATTTGTCATTTTCTTGCAGCCATAGTGTACAAGAGTAGTCACTCGCCTATACCATTTTCTAACAGCCATCATGTAGGAATTGCTCATCTATATATGAGTTTCCACCTATACCATTTTCTTACAGGCATAGTGTAAGAAGTGTTCATATATACCATTTGACCATTGCAGGCATAGTATACGAGTTGCTCACCTATGTCAATTCCTTACAGCCATAGTGTACGAGTTACACACCTAGGCCATGCATTTACTTAGTCATCATGTAGGTAATGGTCATCTATACCATTTTCGTGCAGGCATAGTGTACGAGTTGCTGACCTACCGGTAGACCATTTTCTTACAGCATTAGTCTATGAGTTGCTCACCTAGACCACGTCCTTACAGCCATAGTACACGAGTTGCTCATCTATACCATTTTCCTACAGCCTTGGTGTACGAGTTGCTCACCTATACCATTTTCTTACAGACATAGTGTACGAGTTGCTCACCTATACCATTTTCCTACAGCCATAGTGTATGAACTGCTCTACCAGGACGTGATGGGAGTAGACAAACCTGTAGAACGTGCCCGGGAAATGATGGCCGCCTCTAAAAACCGGAGGGAGTCCTCATATCATATGGACATTACTAAAACAGAAGGGTGAGCTCAATTTATTTCTGAATCTTACTTTGAAAAAAAAAAAAGTTCAAAATAGCTCACAGTATAAAGCAGGATAATCAATTAAACATTCCATCTGATCAATTCTCTTTTTCACTCCGATTGCCTTTGTCTAATTTGTGTCTTTTGTTTGTTGTAGGTACAACCAAAATGGAGACAGTTCCCCTGAGATCCAGGTATGATATGTCATATTTGTTATAACTGAATAAATAGAGGTTGTGAATTTATCAAAGAAGTAAAATGTATTGACTCTCTTATCAGATGGGGACCAGAATAAGGAACAGGGGCGTAGGAAAAGGGGGGGCCAAGGCCCCCCAATCTAAAGGAGGTGGGCCTGAGTGTCTGCCCCCCCCCAAAAAAAAAAAAAAAAAAAAAAAAATTGCCAAGAATTCATAATGAGTTGAACAAGAAGCTAACACTTTGAATCTCAAATTAGATTGATATAGTTATGAGATAGGGAAAATGGGGTCCTGGGCCTCAAACCAGATCTAAAATTCATAAAAAAATTACTTTTCTATACAAATGTTATAGGCGCTATTGCGCTTAAGACGACAATTCCATGTGGTTGAGGTTGGGCCCCCCCCCCATGAAGATTTGCTCCCTAAGCCTCTGTTGGAAGTATAGAAATGTTGAAAAAAAAATTTTAAAAAAAGGGAGATTTAAATGACCAAACTATGTTATGATTTGGAACAGCATGGTAGTAGGAGATACAGGGATCATGAAGGGAAAGAGATTTCACTACAAAGTAGATTTTCAGTTATCTTTATCAGAATGACTGAAGGTAGGTAGAAGTGGAGTAAAGACACTTTTAGGCCTCAGCATGCTTCCATATAGAGAATGTACTGAAATGTTGATCCATAGATCAACTTTTCGTCCATTTTTGCAAGTGTGGTGCGAATATGGCAGTTTTGGCGGGAGTTTTGCAAATAGTGACTCATGCACCCAAACTACTAAAGACTTTGTGGTGGTCACCTGGTGTGTAAACATGTACTAGCCATGAAAGGGAGAGGGGATGGTTGATGCTGCGGATAATGACCTGGGTGAGTTCATTCAACAGGAATATAGGGTGATTATGTTTATCTTTCACTTGCTTTTGGTTTCTTTTCGGGTTTTGAGTTTCATATGACCTGCAGTGGGCTGACTAGAGTGTATGGGGAATTAGGGGCTGGAATCCCATCTCTATGGAGGAATCAAACAAAGAAACAGAGATAGCCACATCAGGTCTTATCATCCTTTGTCTAGAAATTGCAAAGCATCTGCTTCTTCTTGAATTCTCCAGCCTATAAGGATGGGTAGAGAGGCAGGGACCTCCCTCGTAGGGAGGCAGGACTCTTCTCGCTGTGAGTCCGCCCTCCTAGGGATCAAGGGGTAGAGAGATATGAGTCGTCTTCCTCTATGAGTTGACGTCTATGGATTGGTGGAGAGGCAGTGTTGCTCCTGTCCTTATTCTTCCTACCTGATGAAGAGAAAAATAGGACCCCCTTCTGATATACGACTGAAGATTAGCGAGGCACAATACATTTTCATATTGGATGGGGCAGGGATTCAGAGATGTAGCCAAAAAAACATATAAACAGTTTACCTGCACCGCTGAGTGTGGTGAAAATGGCCCCAATGAGCCCTGCAGCAGTATAGGACTACCTGTGGAGTAGGGGACTGTGTTATAAACGGAGCAAGGGGACTTGGGGCATGGTCTATTATTCCAAATCTGTGCCTTGTCATATTGTTATCAGTTAAACTTAGGGAGTGGTCATTATTTATCAACAGTGGGGGGTGGTGGGTTTGAGGGGGGCGTAAAATTTTCAGAACCCTCCCGAGCGGGGGGCAAAAAAAATTTGACCCCTCTTGAGGGGGGGGCTAAAAAAATTCACCCTCTTTTTTGCAAAAAAGCCCGCACGCTACTATAGATCAAAGAGGGGCGCGAAAACTCTCCGCGCCTCCGGTGGGGGGTGCGCAAAAACTAGAATAGATATCAGCATAGGGTTTCATTGCCTTACAGACATGTTAACCTTTCTATTGATGAGTAGCACAATTATTTCAAATAAGGGTAAACGCCCTACACTGCATATTGACGACCTGTCTCCCTGACCTGTATATTGTCCACCCTGACCAGGCTGACCGACGACCTCTGAGCTTCCCTTTCCGGGTGGCCAAGGCCCTGGACCCGACCATTTACAGAAATGTTGAGTTTGATGCCTGGCTCTACAGTAAGAGAGGTGAGTTCATGCACCTACTGTGCACCAACGGGACACATCAATCTTGAAAATGTTATTTTGAGTTGACTGACAGATTTCTTGTAGAGAATTCCTGAGCTAAATGGGTTAAACGTTTTCAATTCTGTTGAATTAATCAATAATAAGTTTGTAGTTACTTTACCTTGACCTTGGAAAATGTGCTATCATAATAGAAAATGTGATGTATGTTTTTCAAACTGTTGACGTACTTTGATATATACCCTTGTGTTTTCCCACATCTGCAGTACAAAATGACCGGCCACGCCCACCGTTTCTACCAGGTGACAAATGTCAGGTAGGCCAGTTCTATTAAATGACCTATTCCTCCATGCTGACAAACTGTAAAGGAGTACCATGCAATCAAATAACAAAAATGTAAAAGATGTTTTTTTTGGTTTATGTGTAGGCAAATAATTTTGAGTTAGGCATGAAAAAAAAAATCTATTGCGTTCAGGTAGCCTAGTAGGGTAAGGCATAGGTAGGTAGGAAAGTGTTTTAACGATTTTTAACTCGAAAAGCGAGTTATAAGGAGACATCCTGGGGCCCCGCACTTTCAGTCATTTTTGTGGGTGTCCGGCGATCCTACTTTTTTCTATTATTTTATGATTTTGCTATTTTTCCTACTTTTTCTCCAGAATACCTACTTTTTCATTTTGCTTTGGCGTGTGCAATATAAAAATACCATTAGTTTCTCTAAGGCACATCTTGCTTGTTTCAGTACATGTTCATAGTAACTTATGTCAAGTGAAATCAACCCTCAAGTCTTAATGTGTAGGCTATTATAGTTCCCAATGAGGTACCTGAGGGAACTTATCACAGGCAATTATTAAGGAGTACCTGCTTTTATTACCAAAACTATGGCATGTGAACGATTTTCCTCCTCTTTATATGTTTTATCCATTTAGTCTCGTACTGGCTAGTAATATTACTTTGGGTAGAAAACAAATTCTGTAATATCACTTGCATTATTATCTGGTACTCAAATTTTGCTGTTTGTCATGCTTCTTTAGTACTTGCAAGAAACTGAGTACTGGAGTTGTAGCGCTACTATATTTTGCCTCCACATGGTTTATGAATAGTGCAGTATTTATCAGTCACATCTTCATTAAAGATTCAGATATATTGGCTTGTGGAATGAAAGAGCCAATTCTGACACCACTGGTGTATCAATTGATGTTTGGTTATGCTAAAGTTAGTTGTGTGGTGATGGTCAGGAATAACTTGGTGGACATATATGCTTTGAGCATTAGAACTAATATTATACTAATGTTTCACTCATAAACCCTTTAGCAGAATACATACAAACACCAGACTGATAGTGATCAGGGAGGTAAAACCAAAAGGTGGCTACATGAAATGTCAATAAGAGACACTTTGAAAAGAAAAGTGCTAGTGCAGCAGCTAGTGCATCTGTATCAGATGGTGCTGAACCAACCATACGTGACAAAAGAGTACTCAGTGCAAGCACCTCTGCTAAGCCTAGTTCAATAATGGTGCAGACAGCTTCCCAGCGAGAACAGACTGCCATTTGTCAACAAACCGTTACAAGTCGATGTTGTAATGAACACTGAATCCAGAGAAGTTCTTTGATCCTTGTTTATTGCATGATGACAGAGTGTACATATAGGTGGTAACAATGATACACTTGCCAGCGTGCAGGCTCTGCCCCTATGCTTCTAGCTCAACCTGTCGTAGGTCCTAGATACTAGGGAGGTTGTACGTGGGATAATGTA
The DNA here is from genome assembly GCA_949317995.1 of Acholoe squamosa. Taxonomy (NCBI): domain Eukaryota; kingdom Metazoa; phylum Annelida; class Polychaeta; order Phyllodocida; family Polynoidae; genus Acholoe; species Acholoe squamosa. The sequence goes on from OX439042.1 coordinate 18,094,729, forward strand.
AGTAGAAAAGATGATTGCTGGGGGCTGCTCACCGGTCTTATTTACCTAGGTGAGCAGCTCACAGGGTGATGAAATGTACCGGTAGGAGCAGGTCAGATCTGGTTGGGTCTGCTCAGATCTGACGCGTCGCCATACCTGGTAATGATTCTATTTATAAGTGGACCAATCAGGATGAAGGGAGATCGTGGAATTTCCCTGCATCCTAGAAATGCATCCACAGGTATGTCGGTATGTTGTGATAGTCCCAGTGAGTCAGTGCCCAGAAATGGGATGGGTCCGACTCTCACAACATCCTGGTATGGGTGATGTAAGAACAGCTCACTGTACACACTGGGGGGGGGGGAAAGAGCTGTGAGCAGGTTCTGAGCGCGTGTGGCGAAGTATTTGATAAATGTGTAAAATAATGAATAATACCCAGAATAGTCCATTGACACATTGGTGAAATCCTATGGGCCCACAAAGTATGTGAGATCACCTTAAGCTTTTGGTCTTGTGAAGGATTAACTTATTTAAGAGAATGTTTCCCTGTGAGAGTGATATTGTGACATACCCTCTAAATATGTTCTGGAATATTATCCTAATAGATTCTACATAGAAGCTTATCAATTCTGAGGATAAATAGTTTTGTTACACATGCATTGTTTATTCTACACATGTCCTATTTTTTCTTATGTTTTTCTTCTTTTGTCCTACTTTAGTCCTACTTTTTCAAAGGGGTCTTCCGGACACCCTGAAGTTTTAAAAAAGATGGAAATTTTGTATATAAGAGGCAGAATTACTTAATGATTTTTTTTTTTTTTTAATGAATTTGTAGTGCCATTAAAGGAGGAGATGTAGGGGTCTTGCAGTATTTCATTCCCAAGTTTTGTAAATTTTCAGAAATTGTCAATATTGTACAGACTCAGTTGGTTGGTAGCCATAAGACGCTTTTTGCCTCCAATGGTGAAGGTATATGATGTTGATCCATGTATCAACTTTCCCACCTTTTTTGGCAATGTGGTACGAATAGCACAGTTTTGGCGGGAGTTATGGGAATAGTGGCTTGGTGGTGCAAATAACCTGGGTGAGCGAGTGGTGATGCAACAGGATGAATGCACAACTCATGGGAGCCAATCACAGGCTTTTCACTTTTTGAGTTATCAGCAATTTACATTGCTGCACTATATTTTCAAGCCACTTGTAAGTTTTTTGTAGATTTGGGCACAAATTTGATGGGCCGGATCCAAATATTTTTTACATTTTTTTCACATAAATGCCAGAAACTCCTTACCATAAAATGCCCAGAAATTTAGGATACAGCCAAAACAGTAATGGTGTTTTTAGGCTTCATGGTAAATTTTATTGTGAGTACCAATTACCAGATGACCATCTTTTCCTCAGGTTACCCTTGACTCTCTGCCAGAGTCTGCAGGGGGCGCTGCGGATGGTGTCACATGTCCCGGTGAGGACACATCCCCTAGTGACAGTCGGCTGTACTACGCACACATCCAGGAGCTCAGTCCTGATAAGGGACCTGTCTCTGTCTTTGTGCCTGAACTGGGAGAAATGTAAGTTAACCAGTCCTGATAAGGGACCTGCCTCTGTCATTCTGCCTGAACTGGAAGAAACATAAGTTAAAACAGTCCTGATAAGGGACCTGTCTCTGTCTTTGTGCCTACAATTGGGAGAAATGTGAGTTAACCAGTCCTGATAAGGGACCTGTCTATCATTGTGCCAGAACTGGGAGAAAAGTGAGTGATACAGTCCTGATAAGGGACCTGTAACTGTCTTTGTGCCTGAACTGCATGGGAGAAATATGAGTTAAAACGACCCAACAGGCCCTATATGTTCTAGCGGAACGGGGCCGGAAAAACAGTTACTAATCCTGATGATGGCGCATTTATGCATCACTGGTCAGAATGATGCACTAATTGGCAGTCCCCCCCCCCCCCTCGCGTGGAGAATTGATCTATAGTAGCGCACGGGCCTTTTTGCTAAATAATGACCACCCAGCGTGGGGAATTGATCTTTATTAGCGCACAGGCTTTTTTTGCTAAAAAGAGGGTAATTTTTTTTTAGCCCCACCCCCACTCCTCAAGAGGGGTCAACATTTTTTTTAGCCCACCCCCCACCCCCACGGGAGGGGTCTGAAATCTGTACGCCCACCCCTCCTCAAACCCACCACCAACCACCCCACCCCCGTTGATAAATAATGACCACTCCCTAAGGGCAGTTTAAGTTTAAGGGTGCAAATGCAACAATAGAAGCAGGGATAGAAAGGTTTAGGAAGTGGCTGGAAGAGTGTAATAAGGAAAACAATAATTTTGATAAGAGAAATTCAAGAAGACATTTCCCTGCACTGACTCCATAGCCTGAGCTAGTATACAGATCCACCCTCCCTTGTTGAAGTATGTGGGTAAAGGTGAGCAGTGATGCATTAAATAAGTGCAGGGAGGGTGGGAGGAGTTTGGCAGACTTCATCAATAAGCCTATGTGAAGTAAACACCTTCCTGGCCCCTTCTAGAAAAACCCTCCTCCAAGCCAATGAGCCTTCTTGGCCTTCTATACCTGTGGTATGTTTGTGTTTTAGGTAAATCCATTTGCTCATCGAATCATTATAATTTTTTTTTGAGAACTCAAACCAATCCTTCTGGAATGCAGCCTAGGTATTCTCACTTTGATAGCTACAATTTGAATTTCAATGCTAGCTACATTGAGTCCAAATTTAATCCTCCCCAATACCAACGTTCATGTAATTATCCTTTTCAGCTTGGCTTAATGGTGATTTCATTAACCCTGAGACCTGGCCCTGAGATGGCATAACTTTAACAAATTCTTCAGTCTCGGGAAATGTGTAAGGTTCAGCCCCAACTCAAGCTTATCATATGAGATGTATCTGAGACCAAACTAAGAACTATTCAATAGTTTTAACTCCTGTATTGGGTGTTCTCCTAACTTTGATTCTATTTTAAGATGCACAAGAGATGACATCCTCGCGTATAAGCCGCTCCTTATACTCTAGGTATTATGGCTGCAATGTCTAGAGGGCGAGATATAACAAGGAATTGGGCAGCCCTGACAGTGGGGTGTAATGGAATGTCCTTTTTGTGATGGTCCACCTGTTACAGGATAGGTCATGTTTATCACCAGATAGGAGGGTGGAGTCCCATAATTCTGTATACAAAGGAGGTGAAATCATAAGGCGTGGAGCTAGGTTAGAGCTATACATGCAGCTACACCAAACACTGAATGTCAGCTCTGTGTCCAGGGGCTCAAGTACTGTTGTATAAGATGAAAGATGGCTGCCATTATACCCATGTTCCTCATGTTGGTATAAGGCTTTGCACTTTTTAACTTTATGATTCACCTTTTGGCATGCAGCTACCTTAGAAATGCAGCATTTCAAGACCAGTGCTTATTTCAATAACTCAATTGTGAATTTTCAGTTTTCAATACCTCTATAGATCCTTTTTACATTCTGTATAACTTTTTCCCCCTATTAAAATTTGATGCTCTGGTTGTTATTAAATATGTTGGTGATCATGTATCTGATAAGTTTCCTGTTTACTTCGTTAGACTGTAATTACTGGGATCCTCTCCTCCCTCCCCACATGCTTCCTATTTGTACTACAAGTGCGATGTATATTTTTGCAGTAGGCCGTGACCACTCACCCTGCACTCAGTTTGGGAGATACATGTAACACGATCTGCAAAAGGGGCCCTTAGGGAGTGGTCATTATTTATCAACAGGGGGGGTGGTTTTTCGCGCGGACGCCCCCTCCCCCTTCGGCGACCGTGACTTTTTTTTTTTTGCGCCCCCCCCCCCCAGAGGCGCTCCTCTTAGTTCATTAGTAGCACGCTGGCTTTTTTGCTAACAAGAGGGTACATTTTTTTAGGGCCCCCCCCCCAAGAGGGGTCTAAATATTTTAGCCCCCCCCCTCGGGAGGGGTCTGAATTTTTTACGCCCCCCCTCAAACCCACCACCCCTCCTGTTGATAAATAATGACCACTCCCTAAGGGCAGTTTAAGTTTAAGGGTGCAAATGCAACAATAGAAGCAGGGATAGAAAGGTTTAGGAAGTGGCTGGAAGAGTGTAATAAGAAAAACAATAATTTTGATAAGAGTATGGAGAAATTCAAGAAGAGTTATGGACATTTCCCTGCACTGACTCCATAGCCTGAGCTAGTATACAGATCCACCCTCCCTTGTTGAAGTATGTGGGTAAGGTGACCAGTGTTGCATTAAATAAGTGCAGGGAGGGTGGGAGGAGTTTGGCAGACTTCATCAATAAGTCTATGTGAAGTAAACACCTTCCTGGCCTCTTCTAGAAAAACCCTCCTCCAAGCCAATGAGCCTTCTTGGCCTTCTATACCTGTGGTATGTTTGTGTTTTAGGTAAATCCATTTGCTCATCGAATCATTATAATCTTTTTTGAAGAACTCAAACCAATCCCTCTGGAATGCAACCTAGGTATTCTCACTTTGATAGCTACAATTTGAATTTCAATGCTAGCTACATTGAGTCCAAATTTAATCCTCCCCAAAACCAACGTTCATGTAATTATCCTTTTCAGCTTGGCTAAATGGTGATTTCATTAACCCTGAGACCTGGCCCTGAGATTGGCATAACTTTAACAAATTCTTAAATCTCGGGAAATGTGTAAGGTTCAGCCCCAACTCAAGCTTATCATATGAGATGTATCTGATACCAAACTAAGAATTATTCCTGTTGATAAATAATGACCACTCCCTTAGCACAGAGGGGAATAAGGGCCCTTTCCCAGTGCATGTCACATATGTCATGTAGAACTAACATCTGCGTTCCAAAAATCGAAGGCGAAATAAGGGAGGAAAATGCTATTTTTGTACTATATTAACATGTCTCTAGAAAGTGATTATTTTTTAATGAAGGGGGGGGCTGGTGGGTTTGAGGGGAGGGTCAGAATTTTTTCAACCCCTTGACCAGGGGGATCAGAAATTTTTTACCCCCTTGACTAGGGGTCAAAATAATTTCACCTGTTTTCAGCGTAAAAGCCAGCATGTTACTATACTTAAATTCTCATCTATAACTACTCTACTACATCCAAACACCTGACAGTGCACATAGAGAGGGACACAATTTCACCTGTTTTCAGCGAAAAAGCCAGCGCGTTACTATACTTACATTCTCATCTAAAACCACTCTACTACATCCAAACACCTGACAGTGCACATAGAGAGGGACACAACTTGAGTACCTGCCCCCAGATTACACAGCCCACAGTCAGGTCAATACATATTCACCTCAACCACACCCATAACCCACACCCCCCATGCTGTATACCCGAACAAACATCCCCAGCCACCAAAACCTGTCTATATGCACCCCAGTGTCCCTCATCTTACTTGCCCACTCCTTGCACTGCTTCTATGATGCTATTATTAACAGGGTGGGGGAGGGTATGTGAAGTAGGGCGCATCTTGCCAAGGCAGGTATTAAAGGTGTCGATCGTGGTGCTCAGCCACACATCTAGCCATAAGTAAGGCTAGCCTTGGTACCAGCCACACCACACCTACAGATAGCCTGCACCTGCCCCTGGACAGCACCCTATCTCTTCTCACCTGTTGTACCTGGGACATTCTAGAGGTGGGTAGAGAGACATCTATTAATAGGACCCAATCAGCCCCTCCCACTTCTATTCCAACTAACAGTTCCTTCCTGTTCTTATAGGTTAGATCCCACCCCTTAACTGTCCCTGCCCTTCTCCTACTCCCAGTTCTTTAGGCCAAAATAGCTGCCTGCTTACAGGCAGGATTCAACATGTATACAAGTCTATAGTGGCACAAACACATGGCTGTTCTAAACTAAGTACTCAGTGTCACTTCCTGGAAATTGTCCCTCCTATTCACAAACATGTACTCTTCCTGTTTATGTTCAGAGTGCAGTCTCCAACATGGGAGGCCATGCTGTTTACTGAGGAAAGCAGTTTTAGAAACGACCGGTATTATAAATTGATGTGTGTATTTCAAGTGCTTTGTGCATTGAGAACATTTGGATTTGTATTGAGGGAAGTGTTGGTGGAAGCATTTGACCTGACAGTAAGTACTTCTGTGAGAACTGGGCACTCAACCAATCTGGCAGAGTAGATAGACTACCAACAGACACCTTTGGTATCTGAGGTTCCCTCAGAGTGTCTACGGAGTACCAGTTCTTGTGCTACACCTTCAGTACACACATTAAGCCCTGTTGATCCCTCTCCCCATCCTCCCATGTCGGGCTTCCCTAGCCCACTTAAAAGGGTCTATATCTCCTCTTTCCTATCCCCTCAGGATGTGTGTGGTGCACATATGCGCGGGCACTGACACATTCCTCTGTTAAATTATCAACCTGTGAAGCACGGGATAGCCACTTAGTGCCGCTAGAGTGCTGTAAAACACAAATCAATCAATCAGCCATCCTCCCATGTGTCCTCACCCAGTGCCTCCAGGTGTCTACCCCCATGTGCTACCATCCAGCATGATGAGTGTGTAACTGTGTGAATTGTTTCCTACAGGAGGACAGTATCCTACAGCAGCCTACGTCCCTTACCCAAACCCTACAACAGCGGCCAAGGTAAGTCACTATTTATTAGTGAGGTTCAACCTTGGGTCTACTTCTAAGTTCTACTGTACACGTTTTCGCTGAAGGTTTTTGCGGAAATGTTGACCTTGAGTTGACCATTGTAAACTGCTTTAGACTAATTTGCAATGGTATTGTATACACATTGATGTTAAATTGACCATAACAAAGAACTAAAGACTAACTTGGAGATCGCAATGGTAGATAATGCATATTACCATGGAAAAAATTAGAAATCGTACAGGTATTGTGTAGTGTTCGTCAGTTTATGTTAGGTTATCCACAGCTTTTGGCGCCTGTCTTTCTTGATAAACAATTTTGTTCCGGTCTGTTGATTTTGGCCTCTCAGCATTTCTCACCCGCTTCTAGCATGCATTCTATCCACCTTTTTTCACTGTTTATGTCCAAGTGAAAAATTGCTAGGAAACCCTCTATACAGCCAATAGGGACAGTATCATTAGGGTTTAGGGCTGTTCCTCTAGTTCTATAAGAAGAGAGGGATGTTGTCATGGTTTGAAAAAAAACATGATTTCTTTAAAAGAAACCATGATAACATCCCTTATAGAACTAGAGGAACAGCCCTAAACCCTAATGATACTGTCCCTATTGGTTGTATACAGGGTTTTCAACCAATTTGAAATAGAAAAGAATTTTGCCCCGAAGGGATATTAATTCAAAATTGATTCTTATAAGAAATAGAAAAGAATTTTGCCCTGCAGGGTTGTTACTTCAAAATTGATGCTTATAAGGAATAAAATAGAAGGTTTTCCTGCAGGGCTACGAATTTTTAAATTCATAACCCTGCGGGGCAAAATTCTTTTCTTTTCCCTATAAGGAAAAAATTCTATTCTAATCCATTTTAGTAGCCCTGTGGGGCAAAATTCCATTCTAATCCATTTTAGTAGCCCTGCATGACAAGATTCTATTCTAATCCATTTTAGTAGCCCTGCGGGCAGGATTCTATGGTATACCATTAGGAATAGTATAGAATTCTATGCTATATAAGGAATATGATAGAAAATTATATAGTACAAATGTTGCTCCAGTCTGTATATACTACACTCAGAATAGCATCCACAGAAAGGGTGTGCAAGAGAAAGTACCAGTGACACAATGCCATCTACAGGGAGGCACCTGTATTAGAACACAGGTTTATCACTAGGTGGTGCAGGTGGATTTCTCACAGCTCCAGGCAGTTGAGAAAAGAAATTTTCACTGCCAAGGGCCTGGTGAGGAAAGGGATAAAAACCTTCCTAAGAACAGTGAGGAATTCTGACTGGGGTTCTTCAACACAGGACTTTTTTGTGTGACCCCTATTCCGTTGTGTGGTGTTTTATTATGTTGCCGCCATTCCGTGTTTTAATTTGTGATTTAATTTCAAAACCATGACCATGACCCCACCTACACTGTCAAAAATGTGTGTTGAACTAACACTGGTGCTTCTGTCCACCACCATGACCACGACCCCCGTACACTGTTAAAAAATGTGTGTTGAACTTTAATACACTAGTGCTTCTCTCCACCACCATGACCCCTCCCTACACTATAAAAAAATGTGTGTTGAACTTACACTTGTGCTTCTCTCCACCATTATGACCACAACCACCCCTCCATACACTGTAACGATGCATTGATGCACAGTTAACCCTTTATCGATGGCATGATGCATTGATGCACTTTTAACCCTTTATGGATAGCATGATGCATTGATGCACAGTTAAACCTTTATGGATGGCACAATGCATTGATGCACAGTTAAACCTTTATGGATGTCATAATGCATTGATACACAGTTAACCCTTTATGGATGTCACAATTCATTGATGCACAGTTAACCCTTTATGAATGGCATGATGCATTGATGCAGTTAACCCTTTATGGATGGCATGATGCATTGATACACAGTTAACTCTTTATGAATGTGCAGTTAAACCTTTATGGATGGCATTATGTATTGATGCACAGTTAACCCTTTATGAATGGCATGATGCAATTATGCAGTTAACCCTTTATAGATGTCACGATGCATTGATGCACAGTTAACCCTTTATGGATGGCATGATGCATTGATACACAGTTAACTCTTTATGAATGTGCAGTTAAACCTTTATGGATGGCATTATGTATTGATGCACAGTTAACCCTTTATGAATGGCATGATGCAATTATGCACAGTTAACCCTTTATAGATGTCACGATGCATTGATGCACAGTTAACCCTTTATGAATGGCATGATGCATTGATGCAGTTAACCCTTCATGGATGGCATGATGCATTGTTGCACAGTTAACCCTTTATGAATGGTATGATGCTTTGATGGACAGTTAACCCTTCATCAATGGCATTATGCATTGATGCACAGTTCACCCTTTATGGATGGCATGCATTGATGCACATTTAACCCTTCATGGATGGTGTGATGCATTGATGCACATGTAACCCTTTATGAATGGCATGATGTATTGATGTGCAGTTAACCCTTTATGATTGGCATGATGCATTGATGTGTAGTTAAATCTTTATGGATAGCATAATGCATTGATGCACAGTTAACCCCTTATGAATGTGCAGTTAAACCTTTATGGATGGCATTATGTATTGATGCACAGTTAACACTTTATGAATGGCATGATGCATTGATGCAGTTAACCCTTTATGGATGGCATGATGCATTGATACACAGTTAACTCTTTATGAATGTGCAGTTAAACCTTTATGGATGGCATTATGTATTGATGCACAGTTAACCCTTTATGAATGGCATGATGCAATTATGCACAGTTAACCCTTTATAGATGTCACGATGCATTGATGCACAGTTAACCCTTTATGAATGGCATGATGCATTGATGCAGTTAACCCTTCATGGATGGCATGATGCATTGTTGCACAGTTAACCCTTTATGAATGGTATGATGCTTTGATGGACAGTTAACCCTTCATCAATGGCATTATGCATTGATGCACAGTTAACCCTTTATGGATGGCATGCATTGATGCACATTTAACCCTTCATGGATGGTGTGATGCATTGATGCACATGTAACCCTTTATGAATGGCATGATGTATTGATGTGCAGTTAACCCTTTATGATTGGCATGATGCATTGATGTGCAGTTAAATCTTTATGGATAGCATAATGCATTGATGCACAGTTAACCCCTTATGAATGTGCAGTTAAACCTTTATGGATGGCATTATGTATTGATGCACAGTTAACACTTTATGAATGGCATGATGCATTGATGCACAGTTAACCCTTTATAGATGTCAAGATGCATTGATGCACAGTTAACCCTTTATGGATGTCACGATTCATTGATGCACAGTTAACCCTTTATGAATGGCATGATGCATTGATGCACAGTTAACCCTTTATGAATGGTATGATACTTTAATGCACAGTTAACCCTTTATGGATGGCATGATGCATTGATGGATGGTATGATGCATTGATGGACAGTTAACCCTCCATGAATGGCATTTTGCATTGATGCACAGTTAACCCTTTATGAATGGTATGATGCTTTGATGAACAGTTAACCCTTTATGGATGGCATGCATTGATGCACATTTAACCCTTTAAGGATGGTGTAATGCATTGATGCACATTTAACCCTTTATGAATGGCATTTTGCATTGATGCACAGTTAAACCTTTATGAATGGTATGATGCTTTGATGAACAGTTAACCCTTTATGGATGGCATGCATTGATGCACATTTAACCCTTTAAGGATGGTGTAATGCATTGATGCACATTTAACCCTTTATGAATGGCATGATGCATTGATGTGCAGTTAAACCTTTATGAATGGCATGATGCATTGATGTGCAGTTAAATCTTTATAGATGGCATGATGCATTGATGCACAGTTAACCCTTTATGGATGGTGTGATGCATTGATGCACATGTAACCATTTATGAATGGCATGGTGCATTGATGTGCAGTTAACCCTTTATGGATAGCATGATGCATTGATGCACAGTCAACTCTTTATTGATGGCACAATGCATTGATGTGCTGTTAACCCTTATGGATGTTAGCAATTACTCACTATTTCTCAGTAGTTAGTAAAAATATATCAGTAATAATGCACTATTTGTCAGCAATTATAATCAATACATGTTATTATTTTTATATGTTTAGTAAGATTCTGAACTCACATAGGTTAAAGCATTGGGATCTGTATTGGTATTATTTATGATATAAGTGTTCATATTCGGCAAAAAGGATTATTTTACTCTCACGGTATTTCCAGTCTCCGTTTTTATGGCCTAATTTCCCAGTATGTAGTTCACAACTGAGCCATAAGGAAGAGAATTGGTGCACTAAACTTACACTATATAAACCTAAATATATATAACTGCTGACATAGGCTGCTTGTGGGAGCGTGACTTCTAGGACGTCCCATTTAAAGGTCGAGAATATAAATGGAGCATAGCTTCAACAAATGATCTGTGAAAAAAAGGTTCTCAATAGGACGTTTTGACCTTACTAAACTATTATATCAATCTCAATTAACTCGAGTGCAGGTCTATCAGGGGAAATAATATAGTTTCTGTATGTATATGGTGTGTATGTATGGTATTTTTTTTGTCTGCATCCCATAGCACAAACTTGCCCTCGGCGGAAGTAGATATTAATGCATTCTTTTTGTCAAAGTTGGGGGGCTCAGCCTATATACAGAGGGATAAGTAAAGTTTGCCCAAATTCCCCAATTTCAACTAGGATAGTAAGATGTAATAAAGCTCCACTAGACCTTAATTAGCGTGACTAAAACTAGATTGTGGCCAAACGGGAATAATGTACAGATCCTTTAAAAGAAAAGACCACCCTATTTTCATGCAGTTACATTTGGGTGGTCTTTTCTTAAAGAATAAAGTATATTTGTCCTAAGAATATACATGTACTATTGGCCCAACATTACATTGGATAAGGGGCTTGTACTCTGGATGGAACCACCCTATAGAGTCTATGTAAATTTCCATTCAGAGAAGACGGTTGATTGCATCCATAACCGAGGTAAACCATCAAAGAAAGTGCATTCTATTTTTTTGAAGAAGAAATGTATGTATACATGTATTACGGCGGTACTGCAGTGGGTCCTAGGGAGTGGTCATTATTTATCAACAGGGGGGGTGGTGGGTTTTTCACACCCCTCTTTCATCTATAGTAGTGCGGGAGCTTTTTTTGCTCAAAAGTGTGAATTATTTTAGCACCCCCCTCGGGAGGGGTCTGAAAATTTTACGCCCGCCCCCCCCTCAAACCCACCACCCCCCTGTTGATAAATAATGACCACTCCCATAACACATTCTGGGGTGTCACCAATAGTGTCCCTATATAAACTCTATGTGTACCATACACTATTGGCTCTACAAAAATGATTGTGTGTGATAGGAGTAGGAGTAAACAGTGGGTGTATGCATTGGGGCCATCTAGTGTGGTATATTGACTCAGGGGAGTGGAATTGGTGCACATGTATTGTAGAGAGGGTGAGGGGAATGGTCTAGGCTGAAGTATGAATGATATAGATTTATATATTAGGGTCGGACTAGGTGTATAGGTTGGAGTGTGGATGATTGGAGGGGGTGGATGTATAGGGTGAAGTGTGGATGCTGGGTGTGTAGCATGAAGTATGGGGCCCTTGATGGGGGGTCCCCATGTCGATTTTAATAAATGGCCATGTCATCATGTCAGTGTTAAGAAATTGTCATGTCCCTTTGTCAATTTTAAGGAATGGTCATATCCCTGTGTCGTTTTTAAGAAATTGGCCATGTCTCATGTCCCTAAGCAAATAAAAAAGCTCATGCATGTCGCCATGTCGACTTTAGGGGTCTAGGGCCATAAGTATGGATAGTAGGGAGGATGTATAGGGTGAAGTGTGGATGCTAGATGAGTAGGGTGAAGTATGGATAGGGGGGTGTAAAGGGTAAAGTGTGGATACTGGGTGTGTTGGGTGAAGTATGGATAGGGGGGATGTATAGGGTGAAGTGTGGGTGCTGGGTGTGTAGGTTTGATGTATTGGGTAAAGTGTGAGTGCTGGGTGTGTAAGGTGAAGTATGGATAGAATAATAGTAGGGTGGATGTATAGGGTGAATTGGGGGTGCTGGGTGTGTAGGTTGAAGTATGGATAGTAGGGGGGATGTATAGGGTGAAGTGTGGATACTGGGTGTGTTGGGTGAAGTATGGATAGGGGGATGTAAAGATTGAAGTGTGGATAGAATATTAGTAGGGTGGATGTATAGGGTGAATTGGGGGTGCTGGGTGTGTAGGGTGAAGTATGGATAGTAGGGGGTGTATAGGGTGAGGTGTGGGTGTGTAGGGTGAAGTATGGATAGTAGGGGGTGTATAGGATGAGGTGTGGGTGTGTAGGGTGAAGTATGGATAGTAGGGGGTGTATAGGGTGAAATGTGGGTGTGTAAGGTGAAGTATGGATAGTAGGGTAGGTGTATAGGGTGAAGTGTGGGTGCTGGATGAGTAGGGTGAAGTATGGATAGTAGGGGGTGTATAGGGTGAAGTATGGATAGTAGGGGGGGGTGTATAGGGTGAAGTGTGGGTGCTGGATGAGTAGGGTGAAGTATGGATAGTAGGGGGTGTATAGGGCGAAGTATGGATAGTAGGGGGGGTGTATAGGGTGAGGTGTGGGTGCTGGGTGTGTAGGTAGGATGTAGGGGTCTAGAGCCATAAGTATGGATAGTAGGGAGGATGTATAGGGTGAGGTGTGGATGCTGGATGAGTAGGGTGAAGTATGGATAGTAGGGGGGTGTATAGGGTGAAGTGTGGGTGTGTAAGGTGAAGTATGGATAGTAGGGTAGGTGTCCCGGGATAGGTGTATAGGGTGAAGTGTGGGTGCTGGGTGTATAGGGTGAAGTGTGGATAGTAGGGTGGATGTATAGGGTGAAGTGTGGGTGTGTAAGTAGAAGTATGGATAGGGGGGATGTATAGGGTGAAGTGTGGGTGCTGGGTGTGTAGGGTGAAGTGTGAGTGCTAGGTGTGTAAGGTGAAGTATGGGCAGTAGGGGGGGTGTATAGGGTGAAGTGCAGATGATGGGTGTGTAGGGTGAAGTAAATTGTAGTAAGGTGGATGTATAGGGTGAAGTGCGGATGCTGGGTGTGTAGGGTGAAGTATATTGTAGTAGGGTGGATGTATAGGATGCTGGGCTGGGTGCTGTGTGATTGGGATATGATTTGGTATTATTGACCTTTGGGATGATTGGCCTTTCGAGATAGTTGGCCTTAGGATGATTGGATGATAGTTCTTTAGGATGATTAGCCATTCTTAGAGTGTGGTTTTGCTGTTAGAATTTATAAGCTCTTATGTAACCACACTCTTATGGGTGTGGGGGTCCGTTTCTGGATTTTGTAGAGGTATGGCATTTCCCAGGTCTAGTTTTATGCAAAAGAGGAATAGAAGAGCCAAAACATGTGTTCTATTGTTCTCTATGATTGATAAGCTTTCCCTAAACTTGTAATTTTCTTTGTTTTCTATCATCTCTTTGGTATAGATTCTGCTTAGGAAAAGAAAAATGCCATAAAGATCTTCCTTCTTATAGACCTCAATGTTAAATCCTGAATATGTAACACCAGACAAATGCCCTTTTCACTAGGTTTTCTTTGAAGGCTCATCTATTCTTATCATGTGCTGGTTAACAACAAAAAACAAATCCTATGCTTTTTTATTTTCTTCAAAATATCAATGTTAATGTATAAAACAGGCAGGTTAATTAGATGTTAATTTTCTCTCAGTTTAGTGAAAAATAGATTGTGGTATGTGTTTCTAGTATGGGTAATTATTGTCTCAGCCGCTGTGTCTACAATGTAACAGTGGGAGCAGACAGATGGCACCTGTCAGAAGTAGCTGCCAATCATGCTGCTGACTTGTTGAGATTTTGCTATAAAGTAATAGACTGGCAACTCCAAATACAGCTGTACATGCTGACATGACCTCTTAAAGGGACATGCATCCTTTAGAGCATGAGCACGTACATAAAGATGTGGTCAGCCGGTCCTGTTCCTAGGCTGGGGACATATTAAACGTTCACAAAATTTCACCATTGTTACTATGACAAACCAGTATTGACAATTATTACACTATTGGCACTAAGACATTAGGAATTATATTACCATTGACAGTATGACTTGGGAACTTTCAAATGATACACCACGGGGAAGTGACCATGAAATTTGGGGAAGTGACCCTGAGGAATTGGGGAGTGAACATGGGGAAGCGACCATAGTAAAGTGACCATGGGAATTTGGGGAAGTGACCATGGTGAAGCGGGGAAAGGAACATGGGGAATTGGGGAAGTGACCATGGGGAATTGAGAAAGTGATCATGGGGAAGAGACCATGAGGAATGAAGTAAGTGGCCATGGGGAATTGAGGAAGTGATCATAGGGGAGTGACCATTGGGGAGGTGGCCATGCAGAATTGGGGAAGTGACCATTGGTAAGTGGCCATGGGGAATGGGGAAGTGACCATGGGGAATGGGGTAGTGACCAGGGAATGGGGAAGGGACCATGGGAAATTCGGGACTTGACCAGGGGAATTGAGAAAGTGATGATGGGAAAGTGACCATGGGGGATTCGGGGAAGTGACCATGGGGAATTGGGGAAGTGATCTTGAGGAAGTGACCATAGGGGAGGGACCATGAATGGGGAAGTGACCATGGGGAATTGAGAAAGTGCCATTGGGAGGTGATCATGGGGAAGTGACCATGGGGAATGGGGAAGTGACCATGGGGAATGGGAAAATGACCATGGGGGAATTGGGGAAGTTGCTATGTGGAATCGGGGAAGTGACCATGGGGAATTGGGGAAGTGACCATGGAGAATTGAGAAAGAGATCATGGGGAAGAGACCATGATGGATGGGGGAAGTGGCCATGGGGAATTTGGGAAGTGACCATGGGGGAAGTGGGGAAGTGGTCATGAGGAATTGAAGAAGTGAACATGGGGAAGTGACAATTAGTAGGTGACCATGGGAAATTGCGGAAGTGACCATGGGGGAATTCAGGAAGTGAACACGGGGAATTGAGAAAGTGACCTCAGGAGGGACCTGCAGTCTGTCACAAGTGTTAGTTCTCTTACAAAGTGCACCTATGTTCCAAAACATATTTTTATTTGAGGGAATTTGAGGGGAATCATACATTCTATAATATTAAAGCACAAAACCACACTCTATTAGTATACAAGATGTTACCATGGGCCTGCTGTAAATTTAAAGTGTTGGAATTTTATTAATGCCCTTTTTGAATAATTAGCCATTGGGATTATTGGCTTCTGTCACTTGAGATTATTAGCCATTGGGATGATTAGTCTTTGAGTGATTGGCCTTTGTGGTGAGTGATTGATATTTGGGGTGATGGGTCTTTGGAATAATTGGTCGTTGGGATGAATGGCATTTGGGATGATTGGTCTTTGGGAAGGTTCCATGGCACATGGCCCTTAAGCCTTATGGCACCATGTCATTTGGCACCATGTCACATGGCCGAAATATTAGTGGCCGAAATGACATGGCCGAACTGTCAGATGGCCGAAATGTCATTGAATTCCATACTTCTACAGCCTGATCCAGTGGGCACAGTGTTGAATCAACTTTTTTTCAACGTTTGCATACATGTATCAACAGTTGATTTGAAGTTCAATGTTTTTTATACATTGATAGCTTTCTGGTGATTTCGAGTTCATATGCCAACTTGAATCGTTGAAATTGACATTCTTTATTAAATGTTGAAAACCCATTGACGGCCCCCATTGACAATACAACACCATACCACACCAGTACGACACCATACAACACCAGTATGACACCATACCACACCAGTATGACACCATACAACACCAGTATGACACCATACAACACCAGTACGACACCATACAACACCATAACATACTCAACATCACTATTTTTACATTATCTCTATGAGCTATACCAATGTATATCTATACTATCCTGTAAATTTGTCTCTCTGTTAACTTGAATTCGGTGTTGTATGGTGTCGTACTGGTGTTGTATGGGGTCGTACTGGTGTGGTATGGTATTGTATGTGGTCGTACTGGTGTTGTCAATTTTTAGACAAGCTTGGATATTCAATTGCTGTCTATGCGTAGTTTTGTGATATAACTTCTAATGTGGGTGAGCATGTGTCGTTTAGGTGATACCGCTCCCCGTATGAATCCTTTAAGTCAGATCTTTAGGTCCTGACACCTGCCAGAATTATCTATATCATATATATATATATATATATATATATATATATATATATATATATATATATATATATATATATATATATATATATATAGTAGCGTTTTCCGACTCTATGGTTAATAAAGAATTACACAACTCCGACAGCTTGACTTCAGTGTCTTTTATTTCCTGGCAGTCCTCGCCACACCATCTAAGTCTTGTATCGTGTATATATTAATCCGGAGGTAAGCCTTTTAGAGTTCTGCTCCTCTCTGTTTGCAACTCGGAACTAACTGATCGGAGTAACAACTCCCTTATTTATACATAGGCAGATACTCCGACCCCAGCCTGCTTTACGGCAGGCCAGCGTCGGAGGATCTCCTCCGCCGACTACTATTGCCGACGTAACCGCGTTACTTCAGGACCGCTGGCCTCGCCGCCCCCACACCAGGATGGTTTCGGCTCCGCCAACGGCCCCTCCGTCTCCGCCACAATATATATATATATATATATATATATATATATATATATATATATATATATATATATATATATAGTTTGAATAGGCCTATGTATATCATCAAGCCCATTAAATCGGAGATTAGAGTGAATTCCTAGACCAGACATGAGGGTCAGGATGGATGTTCTGAAGTCCGATCTTGCATAGGAAGTACCGGTACTGTATATACCGTAATCTCCCGCGTAGAAGACGCGCTGCGCGTATAAGACGCACCCCAAACTCAGCACATGCATTTTCGCGTATAAGACGCACATTTTAAGGCTAAAATTTGTAAGATTAGTACATTTCTATAGTAAAATTACCCCTCGTATAAGACGCACCCCCAATTTCAGTACATCCTATAAGACCCCCCAGCATTTTGTTTGGCCTAGAGGACGCGTCTTATACGCGGGAGTTTACGGTAATTAAAAAAAGACCTACCTATTTTCATGTTGAGTTTTTTTGTAGGCTTTGTTTTGAATGAAAGGGCTGTGACATACTGAATAACACACCAGCTATCCTAAGAGCAGGTAGTGGGCCTGTCTGATATTTTATATCACGTCCCTAAGCATCATCGCACAAATGCTACTCATACATGAATTTTGATTGTGCATTTCTTTTGATGAATGCTCCAATTGAAGTCTGGAACATGATATGATGATAAACTACACAATAGTATCACAACTACCCGGTAGGAACCTGTTAGTAACAGCCTACAAGCTTAATCAATGCAGTATCCATTGCATTTTGACCAATTATGACATCCTAGAATGCAAAGAAGCCTACCCTTATATAAGGGGATTTGCTACTATATTCAATATGAAAGCCATCAAAAGAAGACAACGTAAAATGAAGGTGGTCTTTTCTTTTAACATACTGCGCAGATCCCTGCGCATGTAAATCAATTTCATCAGAATGAGATGATACTCTGTGTCTACATATATTATATTTTCATCATTTGACAATATTCTTTTGTATCTTAGAAATATAACCCTCACATTTCCTAAATAATGTTGTAGAGGTGATAGGCTGCTCACAATGACCGAGGGTATGTAACAGAACAATCTTTTGCCAAGACTTTTTACATTTTACCCATCATGCAGCGCTTTGAATATGGATTTTTATCATTTTCTACAAGACTTTTTTTTTATTTGAAATGACCAAAACTGTGAAATAATGCATGGGACCTCATATCAAAATTCTTTTTATTTAAAAGCAAATTATCTGAACTACATTCTAAGAAAGTTTAAGAATAATCTAGTGGCTATATGTAGCTAATCTAATAATTTTTGTTTAGGAATAATAGAAAATCTATCCTTCTGTTGGTCAAATCATGAGGAATCTACCCAGAATGCCATGTAATGGGGGCCCAAATTCTTGGAAAATGAGGATATTAGAACTTTCATCATGTGAGGTTTCATAGTTCTGTGTTTGTTGGTTATGATAGCAAGAAATTATCAAAGTTGAGTCAATACCGGGTAGTTTTCTTATTTTCAGGTAAAAAATGAAAATACTTTTATTTTTTTTAAATCAATATTAAAAAAAAAAGCAGCATGGGACCCCCTACTTATCTCTTCAGAATCGTATTCTAGATGTTAAAAAAATTGGAGGATTTCTAGGATCTTTGATTCAATGGTAGCGACCCTTTGATAATTTTCATTTTTCATTTTCATTTGAGGTATGGTTTGTTGAACCCTGCTCTGCTCAAGTCTTAACCAGTACAAAATATTTAGCAATTTAATTTTAGATTCAATAATGATCACGCAATAGAGATTCACGGAACCGTCCGCATAGAATACTAAATGGAATAGCAATTGTAGAGAAAGGCCACCTATGATGTGCAGAATTGCCGTTTTGCAGTACAAAGACTCCGTCTGTTATTAACTAGAATCACGGCTTGCCTTTGTCGAGAAGAGTAGTGTCTATGACACCTGTCATCTGGCGGCCACCTTAATGTACTGCCATTCTCACACACCCGTGGGAAAATTTCCATAGCTTGCCCTTCAGTACAATTTCTGTATATTTATGTCCTCAATGATGAACATTACTGAAAAAAGGGATATTTGAACCACAGACCTGAGTACTAACTAATTATTCAAAGATCTGAATGGTGTGAAGTAAGGGAGTGATCATTTTTTAACAACGGGGGGGGGGGGGCTGGTGGGTTTGCGTGAAAAAGATTTGACCCGACCCCCCCCCCCCCGGTCAAGCAGTTGAAAAAATTCTGGACCCCTCCCCCCCCCCCCGTTTTCAAAAAAATTATCACTCCCTAAGTCCGCTCTCTGGTGTCTAATCCTAGGGGATGGGAGGGAAGATCTTCCCAGGTTGTCTATCTTTGATCATTGATAAAGGCACGCTTGTCACTGGCCTGCCCCCCTCTGTGCAGGATGAGTAGTCTGCACTCGCCAGGTACCAGCCCTTCTATTTGACAATGTTGTCTGCTTTAAGTTTTAACCCTTTATGTGCTGTATCGTGTTTACTGCATCTTACACCATGGTTATCACATTGTTGAATGATTTTACGGTGCCGAGAGCGGATAATGAAGTTCAAATAATATACACTAAATGAACCCATGTTGACACTTGGATTGAGACGTGATGACAGCAAGTTGACATCAAAGATTTTAATTTGATATTAAAAGAACTATAGCAATAGGAGCTTAATGCATACAGAGAATGAATCTAGACATTATATTCTATCAGCTACCTTTAACTTGCCATGATTTGACATGTATATGTAACATGATTGATGATCGAAAATCGTGCAAAATTTTCGCCGTCATGTTGACTGCGTAGCGGACAGATTATTTACCATGGCGAGACACAAGTTGTCACGTTGGCATATGCTCTAAGGGTATTCTGGCCGTCGCGCACACTCCTTACCAGTGGTAGCTCTATGACAATGCCTGTAGGACACACGCCAATGACACAAGTGTCCAGGCAGTCTTGTCGTCTCGCCGAGAAACCAATATGGCGGAAGACGGATTACATCGACTCGCAACAAATAATATTGATTTTCATGCTTTATAAGGTAAATATATTTAATTTAATGGTGGAAACCCTGGTATAAACGCCATATATAACAAATAGAGGTGCACACGGTGATTCTAGCTGCTAGATAAGAAGACACTCGGCCTTTGGCCTCATGCTTATCTGCCGCTAGAATCACCTAGTGCACCTCTATTTGTTATATATGCCCTTAATAGTCTGTGGTTGCTATGATGCATATAGACCAGCATTGCATTAGTACATTATGGCTGCAAACGATCGTGGAGCTGTATAGGCATCATGCGGCTCTTAAAGGGTTAAGTCATGATTTGTGCATTATATCCATGCCATAAGTAGGCACTGTGATCCAGGGGTCCCCAATTCCTTTAGATTATCCTATTTATGTGACCATGGGATGGAATGTCACACCATTTTTTGTGACCACAATCGTGTCACAATGGATACAACACCTGTGTTATTGTCGATGGTGTTATTAGGCTATTTAAGTACCATTCCCAAGATGTGTATCTGTCTTCTTTTTTTTTTAGCAATGTAGTCTTGTTTTGATACAAGTCGTCACCGTGACGTGAATGGAGGGCGTGTCTCGTGTAATTCCATGCGTAGTCACTAAGAATAGAACTGTCTTCAGTTGTGCATCAAATATATTTTTATTTCTTTTACTTGCCAAAGAAAATTTCAAATCATCGCAGTTCTCGGTAAAAATGGTATCAAATTCTCAGTAAGGTTAGCAGCTTCATAAAAGGAAATATCAGCTTTGTGTTGGTCGCCATTCCTATGTAGCTTCCCATTTGTGTCTGCTCGGTATTTTCTGAAAGCGGAATAAATGGATAATTTAAGATGTCACGATCTGGTCAGAGCATCACTGTAACTTTCCTAATGTCCTATTAAAAAAAGAAAATGCCAAAAGAGTTGGCATGCCGCATCTGTCAAAGACACCTGGCACAACAAACGGCACTGGATGTTATCTCTACATTGATATGAAATATAGGCAAATGTTTGAGCTATATATGACAAAACATTCCCGGGTTAAGTCAGTCATACCTATAGTTGATTTTGATTTCAACTTTAATGTGTTAGTATTTACTCTCGTAATGTAACTTTGATTTTAATAGGATATATAGGCCCATATATAGGACTGATTTCATTACAGGCAAACTTTCCGTGAAGCAGCTTACTTTTTGTCTGACAAATTTAAGGGTGATCCCATTAGAATTGTCCTTTTCAATCCAGTTTAAAGTTAACTTCAGTACGAATACTAAGATCACATAACTAAGGTATAGTGTTTTAACATTTTGCCTAACAACTTTTGACCTAGGATCTACAAATTAAGGTATCCTTCCAAAATGTGATTCTCCTTTTGATATTTTAGTATCAGGCACGAATCAGTTTGAAAATCTGAAAGTTGTCCGAAAAGGCCAGACACCCTGATTCCACTATCTGCATTTAACATATATACCTGAAAAGGGTACTCGAGATCTGTAGTGATGACGTTCAGTCATCTTATTGATGATGACAGGAGAGTACCCAGTGATCTTTGAGGTAATCTTATGTGATCACCTAGGGTGGTCACTACAGAGTACCTTTCTGACCAGATCAGAGAGGAGCATGTAAATGATTATTTTGTCATTAATTAGCATATTTTAGTTACCATTTCCAAACAATTGCATAATTACCCCATTCCCTCCCCACAACCAAGTCTTTATTGTGGGCGCTTACAGCTAACTTATCCCCCAATAGGCATATTAGATGGATGCTTGTTTAACAAATGTATATTTTCAGTGACAAAAGAGGTACCTATCAGTACACATGCTTATGCCTTTGATAATTTTGCCCAAATTTCTGTTTTTAATTAATTGATATTCAAATCCCACAGGGTGGATATTGTATATTCCATTGTTGTGTACTAGGGTCCGCTGGTGTTAGAAAAACATTATCAAAGTGATGACCCCGGGTAATCATCATAATCACCTTGGGTCATCAATTTGATGACATTGCATGATAGCCCCCCCCCCCCCATGCAGGTGTCAGAAAAAAACACACCATCAAAGCGATGACCCAAAGTGATCCTTAAGTCATCAATGCAGATTACCTTCATACAGGCCTAAATTTTCAACACACTGAAACGTCAACCTTTTTAGTCAGATTTAATTGACTTAAACAAAGTCTTTTCCGTCAAAGGCGAGAAAAGGCGTTGACAGAGGTCAGATTTTGTTAACGTGTTCCTCTTACTCTTGGTGAGTGATTAAAACTTTGCCTTACATGCAATCTGCCCCTAATACATAAAGACATGCTCAGCTCAAGGCTGCCTTTATCAAGTTACTTTCTCTTTATCAAACCAATATCGGCAAAGTCCAATATGAAGTGAAGGTAATGGTGGCCACATGAGAGGCCAGGTAGTATCTGTAAGTGGTTTTGTTTTACTCTCAGGGCCCCTGCTCCTCCCCATGTGAAGTCATGTATTAGCCACACCCACCATATCTTATAACTGTAATCTTATCACGCAGACCACCACACCCCCAAGACAATAAGTACAGATAGCGTTATGGTGCAAGCAGACGGTCTACACTCCCTTACAATGATGCATCTGTAGCTAGGGCTCCACTACGCGACACTCGCTACAGCAAAACACCGCCATCTTCTGTTTGTTATTATTAACTCGGAAAGTTCCGAGTCTTTAGAGACAGGTGGGGGCATGCACAAAATTAAGAACTCATAATGGCCTGTTTGAGAGATGGGACTGTCACTTCTCCCTCAAATTACACCAAAATGCTTAAATGTGAGAGAAAATGAAACCTGTCATGAAATAGTGTACATATTCAGGATCATAGACTGATAGAGGTGTTATTGTTAGCTGTTATCTGGTTCTTATCTTTCTGATATTAAGGTTTAAACGAAGTAGATCATCTCAAAATGGGTGTAAGATGCTTTGGCCAGTCAATGATTTCCTGTAGGGGTGTCAGTTCAGGGTGTTAGGTCTAGGCAGGTTGGGTGTCATCCACGTGATCATACATATTACCACAGAGGCCTACACTCGACCTCTGTGATATTACCTACGTTATGGGTCTAGACCCCTAAAATCGACAGTGTGACATGGCCTTTTCTTAAAATCGACAAAGGACATGGGGCTTCTAGGGACAAGGACATGGGACAAAAAAGATAGTGACAGGGACATGGACTTTTCTTAAAATCGACATGTGACATGGAGCTTAGTGACAAGGACAGGAAAATACAAATTAAATGACATTTGACATGGGCTTTTCTTAAAATCGACAAGGGACACGGGGACCCCCCATCTAGACCCCCTACGTTGTAGATGATGTGGGGCATTAAACTTGCTTCTCAAATGGAGAGGCTCTGTTCTGGATGTCTTAACCTATGAGGAGTTTACACTTATCATTTGAATCAAAATAAAAGAATGGGTATTGAAATAGTCTATGTAGTTAGTAAAAAAGCTGAAGGCAAGTTAGGCATTTCTCCTAAAGGTTAGGTGTAAACTCACAAGAAAACTTAGGTGGTTTGGGAAGGTGCATTCTCTCAACTTGGCTTAGCAAGTCCAACAAATGTTAGCTAAAAGGCCTAAGATATTCAGTATTTATTTTTGTGTTTGCAGTCTGTTTATACGTTTCCGAGTTACCTGCAATAGAAACCACTACAGCACTCGTTTACAATATATAATTCAGTGGAATATCCTTTTGCTTGCCAGCTCTACACCAAACAATAAACACACAGAACAAAGGACTTGAAAGATTGCGGCGTTTTGGTGTCGCATATTGGAGCTTATGCTGTGGTCCCTATGCCTAAAATTCACCTAATTTTGATTTGGCTCCAAAGGGTCCAGGTCAACCCCCCAATGTTTTACAGGTAGCTGTGTCAGCAGTATTACACAGGGGTCGATGCACGATTCGCTTTTCACAAATATTATTTAAGATGTCTCAAATAATTATGTTCATCATAAGAAAGGAAATAGGGTGAGGGACGTTTTACCATTTAGGATGTTTTTCTGTGAGTGCACGACTTTTGTATCATAAAGTCATTATGTAACTTTTTGTTTGAATTCTTTTCCTAAAGTGTCCTATGGTGGTATATCTAAGTGAATGCAGAAATTTACAATTATAGACAAATATTTTAATAGATTTTTGGGCAAATTTGCTTCAAAATTTCTTCCTTGCACCCATTGAACGCCATACATTTGCCATTCACTTCCATAGTTAAATCATGTCCGCTTTTCCTAACTGCTCACGGGCTCACATTTCTTGTGTTTAGTCATTTTTTTCTCGATTTATGTGATGGCATTGAATGGTTCTGTAAGGGACAGCTATAGGCTTATGGAGAATTTCAATTGAAATGTGTTTTGAAGGCTGTTAAAATGGACATCCTCGAGGTTTTAGTTTAGCAGTTATGTATCCTTTTCCCTGAGCAGAGCCTCAACAGGTAATTATAATGTGCAGGCGCAATCCAAAGATCCCATACAGAGTGACGATTGCTTTTTGATTGATTTGTGTTTTTACAGCACTTAAGCGGCACTAGGTGGCTATCCCGTGCTTCACAGGTCAGTGCCCGCGCATATGTGCACCACACACATCCTACAGAGTGACGACTCATATTAGTGTAAGTAGGTCCAGATTGGTTCAAGTAGGTGCAATACTTGATTGGGTAATGAGGTTATACAGTGCATTGGTCACAACACTCGACCAGTCAGCCAGGTGCGTCTGTCCCTACCCAGTACCTGAGGTAGTGGGGGGGGGGGGGGTGTAGTAGGGGAAGATCTAGATCTAGTCCAAAAAAAAGGCCATTATACCGAGCTTATAATGGTTATATAATCCCCTAAGAAGTACAGTGTGGTATTTGGTCTAGAACTCGTTATGTGCCTTCACAAGACCCCAGTAACAGAATCAATTTGATTATGAGTGAGTGAGTAATAGATGTTAAACGCCAATTCAACAGCTAAGGTCATATTCATGGCGAGAACGACATTGCACAGAACAGAACACATTTCACAGAGGAATGTGTTAGTGCCCGCGCATATGTGCACCATACACATCCGAGGGGATAGGAAAGAGGAGATACAGACCCTTTTAAGTGGGCTAGGGGAGCCCTCAATTTGATTATGACATTATTTCCCGAAAGTACATAGCCCTTATACATCACTATCAATAGAATCATTTATTAGGCCTGGGGAGTCCAAAGTGATGTGAGATTACTTTATTTGGAGTCTTAGGACCATAAACAAGTGTGTTATTGCAAAATTAGGAGACCAGTCATGTTGCATTGTTAGAGTGTTTTTATTTTTAAAATGATATACGCTACAGACAAAACACGCTCTTATAGAAAGGGGGTCTGGACTAATTGAAGTCAGTGTAATGTACTGAATGAGAAGGCAGCAGATATTGATCATTCTGGACGATTTCTCTTACATGTAGCGTCCAATAATTGAAATGTGGAATAGTAGACAAAATGCATATTTCTGTGCTTCATTTATTTGCATGAAAGAATTGTAAAAACTGGGTTTTCGGGGGAGTTAAAGTCAAGGCTCTTAGGGGCAGAATTGACTCCATTGTGGCCCTGCATCCTTGTACCTAGCATAGAAATCTAAAACTCTCATCGCTGTACCGCCGGTACAGAGATGAGAGATTAGATTTCTAAGCTACCTTGTACCCAGCCACACGTAACACGCCATAGGTCATACTGGTGTAGTGTCTGTCTGTCAGGTGGGCAGTGAACCATGAAGCCGCTGGCCAGGCGCGGCAGCTCGTCCAAAGACCACCAGACCGTGTCAGTCCTTGTTAGGGAGTGGTCATTATTTATCAATAGGGGAGGGGGGTGGTGGGTTTTCGCGCGGACGCATGGAAATTTTTTACGCCCCCTCCCCCCTAGATGGCAGTCAAAATGTTTTGCGCCCCTGCCCTGGAGGCGCAGAGAATTTTCGTGCCCCTCTTTGATCTATAGTAACACGCTGGCTTTTTTTTTTTTTTTTTTTACTAAAAAGGGGGTAAATATTTTTAGCTCTTCCCCCCCCCTCAAGAGGAGTCAATTTTTTTTTTAGCCTGCCTCGGCAGGGGTCTGAATTTTTTCGCCCCCTCCTCAAACCCACCAGCCTTCACCCCTCCACAGGCTTCCCTAGCCCACTTAAAAGGGTCTATTTCTTCTCTTTCCTATCCCCTCGAGATGTGTGTGGTGCACATATGCGTGGGCACTGACACATTCCTCTGTGAAATTATCAACCTGTGAAGCACGGGATAGCAACTTAGTGCCGCTAAAGTGCTGTAAAACACAAATCAATCAATCAATCAATACACATATATAGTTACATGGACTGCTATAGCTGTCAAAATGGCGTAACATCTATTACTCACCCACTCTTCCCCCCTCCATTGATAAATAATGACCACTCCCTTAGTTTCAACATACATAGCCTACTGTGGTCATATTTTATTTCCCGCTGCTACCGGTAGTTTTATATGAACCACAACCTTCTGATAGGGGGAGGAGGTTAATCAAACTCACTAAGCAGCAAACTGTAATGGCCCGTTTAAGCACCGGGCTCTCAAATAAGTAGATTTCTGCACTAATAAATAAGTGCAGGTTGTCAAATAAGCGCAGGGTATACCCCCCCCCTCCCAGACACCCCCCCCCCCCCATCCATAGCAATGCACAACAGTTTCAGCTCACGGCTGACTGCGTTTTTATGTGTGAGTTGAAGGGGCAGGGGTGTAGACTGATATAATTCTACCTATTGTATCTTAATAGTGCGAGACGGGAGTAGTTACAGGTAGGCAGCTAACCAGGCAGGTGTTGGGGCATACACCATTTAGCACCTTCATCTCAACAGGACAGCCCTTCTACCCAATTAAAAAAAAATGCAAATCATCATGGGCATGACTAATATTATCTTATGGTTGATATTTGCTTTTAGTTTTGAATATTACGGTGGAAATTTAACATTACTTCAATCCATTTTCTCCCCAAATATCACTTCATTTCACTGTGTCATTAAATCATTTGCCTAAATATCATGCATAGGCCTAATATGGGGGCTGGCAATGTTTTGAGTATATCACACCTAGTGCTACACAGCAATGGACTGCAAAATGCATTTCATTTGGGGAGTTGTACATGATATTCCATGGACTTAGCCTAACATTGAAATTTTATGATGGACATACGCACTCACAGTTTTGATATATAAACATATGTGGTGGTCGCGAGTCGTCCTCGAGGTACCTTCAGGGTCCTCATGGGCGACGTCGAGAGCACCTCTCTTACCCGACGCCTGGGGGCGCTGGAATCCAGCGCCATGTCACCACGTGGTCACGTGGCCCTTGAGTCTGGTGTATATAAGGCCGTTGTACGGCCTTCCTCGGGGTCAGTCCAGGCGTGACGGACCATCGTGAGCGATGGTTTGCGGCTGGCTGACTACCATGTTATAATACTTCTCTGTGCTGTTGCACAGAGAAGGTATATGTTACTTGTTGAACATAGACACTAGAAGGCTGTGCTAGTCGTCTAGCGTCGAGAGTGCTTAGTAGGTCAAACACTACTACTTGTAAACTGTCATCGAGAATGGCTGATGCCTATGCGTTATTGACAATAAAGTTTTAACTGGAACCTGAATAGTTGTTCTTCGTTGTCTATCGAAAGATTCGATTAGCATCGAGGGGTAGAACACTACACACACACACACATATATATATATATATATATATATATATATATATATATATATATATATATATATATATATATATGCACCATTTGACCCCGGGCTTCCCTAACCCACTTAAAAGGGTGTATATCTCCTCTTTCCTATCCCCTCAGGATGTGTGTGGTGCACATATGCGCGGGCACTGACACATTCCTCTGTAAAATTATCAACCTGTGAAGCACGGGATAGCCACTTAGTGCCGCTAAAGTGCTGTAAAACACAAATCAATCAATCAATCAATACATATATATAGTTACATGGACTGCTATAGAATTGGACTGCTCTATATTATCACTGAATATGTTCACAGTGGTTCATGCGCCATGTATTTGCTTATGTTTTGCTCTGTAGTTTATGCCGCATGATATGACATAAATACTGAATTCATTCTGAAGAGCGCAAATGTGTAGAGAAAACTCTCCTTGATACTTAAAAATAAAACAAATAATTAGCGCACATCCCCAACCCTAGAAATAGAATGTACCTAAAAATCGTTGTCTTTTCTATGCACACTAAAGGCGCACACTTCCCATAACGGAGTGTGTGCCCTCTTTCAAATAAATTCAGTAATAATGAGAGCATGAGTACTAGTTTTTTCTCAAAATACATACCATGTGCTTATTTATTGTGTATCGGTCTAGATATCAGTCTTAACGTCGAAGTAGCGAAGGTCTTTAGGTTGACAGTGTTGACATTTTCACCATCATTCTCATTAGGGCCATTATCAATTGTAATTCCATCTTTAAAAACATGTTGAGTTGAATATGAAACACGTTTGATATAATATAATGGCTCATGTACCAAACGTAGAATGATAGAAATTATCAAAATACCATTTCACAAGTCCCATAGAATTATGTGTCAATAAAGGGGGCGTTGTGGAGAGTACCATGCATCTCTATTTAAAGTTAAATTGATCTTTAACGACTGGCACACCCATATGAAATAAAGGAATAAGCAGGGTCGGCATGATGCATGGATGCAACACAGGCTGGTCAATCGCTGGGGTTGCATTCGTCAGGGGGTGTCACTGTCAGAATAGGTGAAAGGGGTGGGGGGGGGGGTTGTCCATTCGGGGGCATGTCCTTTGATAAAACCCTCTAAAAATTCAAAGTGCCTCACTTATACCATGCTCAGAATTTCCAATGCGCCCACCGCCTGACACGCCTTCCACGTTGCTTCCGACATCCCTGCCGATTCATGCATCATACTGACCGGTGATGCATAGTCACTGTGCGCGACTCAGTTAAGGACTGAGTCGCTGGGACTGCCCTATCTAAAACTTGCAGGTGCTCTAGAAACAGCAAGTTTCTAAGAATAACATTTGACAGAAACAAATCCCCAACAATCAGCTTATAATATTGACAAGAGTACCACCTTAGTTTTGCTGTCTGTGAGTGGGAAGAGCGTCTTTTTCTGGAAACTTTTAGATCGCACCCTTTTCCAAGATTTGGCACATGCCGTGTGGGTTGCAATGGGTAGCTATCAGCAGGTGCATTTTCTTCCAGACAGGAAGTCAATCTCCACTCTCCAAGCAGATTCTAATGAATAACATTATTTCATGAATAACACCTCTGTTGTGAGACCTGAAACCACATCCAACATGGCCGACCGTGGCAGCTAAACTTGATATGAAGGCTAACAGATTTGCGAGAACCAAATAATCTGGGCCCCCGTATTAAAGGTTTCTCACAAAATGGCAACAAACATGTCTTAGGAAGCCATCTTTAAGAGGAAATCGACATAAAAGATTTATGTTCTACAATTCCAGCCACCTGACAAATTAGCCCTATGCAGGAAGCCTGACTCTCCCGTTAGGTAAGAGTCAGCGCCCGCCAGACAAGTGATGCATAGATGCGCCATCATCAGGGTTATGGTCAAGACCATGAGAATTTGGAAAGGCCATCAAATGAGACCCTTTGGAGAGAAAAGTCCAGGGTTTTATAAATGACAAGTAATTAACTACAAGGGATGTGTGGACCCACAATTGCCCTGTTGTCAGTTCTATGGCCTCCATGAATGAGGTTTTTACCACACTCAGCAGTGCAGGTAAACGGCGTATGTGGTTTTAGGCTATCACTCAATCCTTGCCCCTATCCAGTACGAAAATTTATTGCGTCTCGCTAGTCTTCAGTTGTATGTTAGAAGGGGGCCCTATTTTGCCCTTCCTCAGGAAGGAAAAATAAGAGGGACAGCAGCCACCCTGCCTCTCCAGCAATCCATAGGAAGAAGACTCATCTCTCTACACCTCGATTCATAGCAGGGCGGCATAGGCGGTGGAACGGGGGGGGGGCAGGGGGCTAGCGCCCTAGTCAACTTTGAAGTTGGGGGGGAGCATGTTTTGGCCGCCCCCAACTCTTTTTTTAGAGAACTAAGGAAATTTGGGCTCAAATTTTCAAAAAAAAAATACAGCAAAGTCCAGGTACAATTTCCAAATTTTCTCTGACACAAGCGAAATTCCATTCAGAAAGTAGCAATTTAGGTGAAAACTTGAAAATTTACTGGGATATACCAAGATGGAAATTCATGTCTCTGCCAAACTATCCCCCTAAATTTCCGGGGCCCCCTCCCAACTTTACACACGTTCCGCCACCCCTGGGACGGACTCACAGAAGAACAGTCCTGCCTCCCTACGTGGGAGGAATTAAAGAAGCAGAGTTTAAGCCTCTTTACCCATACCTATAGGTGGGAAAATTCAAGAAGGAGCAGGTGCTTTGCCATTTCTTGACAGACGATGAACAGACCTGATGCGGCTATCTATATCTGTTCTTGGTTTAATTCTCCATGCACTCTAGTCAGTTTAAAGCAACCAACATGTGATATGAAAGTCTGATAACTGACACACCTTAATCTGTTGAGCTAGTTAACCAAGTTCTGGAATTAGTACTTCCGTGTAACAAATGCTTACTCAGGGCCAGCAATGTGTTGTGCAAGCACATTCTTCATGACGGAAGTTAGAAGCAGTATTTTTCACGATTTCTATACTTCCATATGCTGGTGCTGATAAGATAGTCAATATATTTTACTTATTTGATTGTATCTGTTTTCCAGTGCATTGCCAAGCCCCATGAATGGGAAAGGCTACACGCCCAGCAAGTCTCTTCGTGATATGCCATGTAGTAATTGTTTATACCTCTTGCACATATGTAATCTTATCCACATCTCCAGACTTGAGGTCATGAGAGCAGGTCAGTAACACACTACTTGTAAACTGTGTCCCTCCCTTGGGACATTCGGTGGGAAATTGTCACAGAAAGCCTCAAATTAGCATATATCATAAGCTGCAACTTATACATTAGATACATTGGGAGTTGTATAGACCTAATGCCCATGTGTCATTTCATACTGGGTATGTTTATCATTCTGCTGTGGCATACCTAAGACTTCACAGCCTCGATTTATTTGGTTATTACAAACATGACAAAACATACCTGGATCTCAGGCGAACTGTCCTCAAAAACAATGCATACTTGGCAGTTCCCCTTGGCCAGTGATTGCCTGGAAATATTTGCTAGTTAATGAAATACGTATCTCTAACAACAGCTGGCACCACATACTAGACATCTTGACCTGAATCACAGGCAACTGACTAAATATGTACCTCCCATATTACTTTAACAAGAGTCAACTACTGGGTACAGTGTACCAGGAAGGCCCAGGTGTTTTAACTGTGTTCTTTGAAATGAGTGTATCGCTATAAATATCCAGTTACCCCATTTATTGACGAGTCAACTAAAACCATTGTCCATTTTTCTATTATCTCCAGATCTCAATTTTTCTACTTGAACTCGTTTATAGAAGGGGCATTATGAAACAAAAAAAAATTCATATCTCAGTTAATTCCCAATCTATGTCCATGAAATTTTTTTGGGGGGAAGTATGACCATAGTTAGATTTTTTGTCACTTATCAAATTTTTTTTCATGGGGGGGGGGGGGGTGCTGTGAATTTTTTTTTTCATTTTGGCCCAATTCTCCAGATCCATGGATTTGTGTGACATCACAAAAAAAAATTGCAACAGGCCCCAGGAGAAGGGGACAATGTCACCAAGGGTCAAAATAGCTTCTTTGGATAGGGGACAAAAAATGCCTTTCGTTTCGTTTCCTTTGCAAAAAGGTAAGATATAAAAAAATTCATAAAAATATTTGTGGCATGAAAAAACTTCTGTGGAGCTGTTATTGCCATATTGGTAGGTTAGTTCACTCAATACCCACAAGGTGGCACCACCTTTGGTCCTGTCTGAGCAATGAGATACCTGTGGCCCCTTTAAGAGAATGGGCTAGCACTTCATTTTCCCATGGGAAAGGAAGGAAATGGATGGGACTTTTGTTGGGACTTTCAAATTTTAATACATGTACATATACGGGCTGGACCCTCAAAGGGGTTTATATGCGGATCAACACGTTGAAAGGTACATCTACAAGGGGGTGCAGGGGCGTAAAATTTACCGTGTTGACCCACATTTACTTGACTCGTTTTTTATGGATTCCAGACACATTACCATGCACTATGCACAATAAAGCATGGCACCTTGTTAAATTCTGTGTGCCCTTTTTTATGTATATTGGCATAATAGATAGGTTACCTGTACTCATTTGTTATCTACAGAGGCCGTGATCATGATACCCAGGTCTACCTGGTTGGCAAAGTGAAACTATCAAATAGCCCTAGACCAAAAAAAAATAATATTGTGTTTCCAGTTACATGGCCCAAAGACCCAGGGTCGGTAGGTCGGATTTTTTTTTTATTATTTATTCTGCATAGAAATATATGGGCAGATTTGTCAGATTCTTTGATATTACAATAAAAATATGAAATACTTATCTAGAGCATAAATACATTAAATACCGTAATCTCCTGCGTATAAGGCGCGTCTTATACGCCAAACAAAATGCTGCTGAGTCTTATACGTGGGTGGGACATTGCCTTAAGTTTGGGGTGCGCCTTATAAGGGGGGGGAGGTAATTTTACTATAGAACAGTACTAATTAACAAAAATCTGCCCTTAGAGGTGTGCCTTATACATGGAATTGCATTCTCTTAGTTGGGGATGCGCCTTATACGCAAGCTGTGCATTATACGCGGGAGATTACGGTAAGAAAGAATTCTTAAATAGCTATTGAATTTGAAAAATCAGTCCCACCAAATCGTGGATTGAAGTAGGCAGGGTTTTCCTTTATTTCCAAAATTTCCAAAGACATGTAATTACCTATAGGGAATCTCCCATGAGCCGCTGTGTTGGGAGTTCATGAATGTACATGTGTAAATAACCGAGGTAGCGGTTTGTCCAATGGGCGCGGCCATTGCTGAAGCTGATTACTGTCGGTTATCACTGATACTAGCAGTTATCAGATGGGTACAATCTGCCCCCCCCCCCTGCCCGAGAGGACCACAGTCAATAGTCGGTGTTATTTCATTGGGTGATGATCAAACCAGCTATTAAAAGTCTATATACATGTACATACATGTACAAGCTAGGCTATAGGTAAGGGTGGGAAGATCGTTACTTACAGGAGTGCTCTAAGGAGCAGTACTGGAGACCCAGTCAACAAAAAACGTTGCAAAATTTCAGAACGTTTCTCTATGGCTCCTTATCATGGCAAAACGTTATAAACGGTTTATTGACGTTTAATAACGTGTTTTTTTTTTTTGAGTGGGGAGATCAGGTTTACTCCTTGCCCAGCCCAAGAGGTAAGGAACTATCATATACCATTTTATTATTCCATAAATTCTAACATATTATTGTATTAATCAAAGAATATCTAAGAAATTAATACATAGGTTGGTTCTAAGAGCTATAAGAGCGCTCAAACTTTGTATAAGAGCGTTCATGCCCCACTGCACACCAGCCAAGTCAGTTAGACAGAGTTTGTGACATCAAAGGGTCCGACCTAATGGTTCAGTGCACAAACTAATAACTTGTAAGTGAATGCAAACGGCCGTTAGGGGTGCCTGGGCACCACAGACGCCGTCATGAGTGTCTGAGCACTCTAATGACTGAACAATGGGTTACATAAGCACGACGCCATAACCGTCCGGTCGCTCTAGCGTCGCTCCTGAGCGACCTAGGTCAAATATCAAAGCAGTTATGGAAAGCCCATAATTAGACGGTCAAAATGAGCCCAAGATCAAGGCGGAACTCCCATTATTAAGGAAGTTACGCCATGGAGACTGAATCGACCTCCGAGTGCACTACAGACAAACCGGCGCGAGTTACGCGCCTATCCAGCGGGCATTATAAACTTGGCATATTCAACTCCGCGCATGCGCAAAATGGCGGTTGTAGCTGCATAAACTACCGAGATATGGGGGTTTGAAGTTACAGAACCGACCAAGACAAAGGGGGACACAGCGGCGCCCATGGGGGTCCTTTGTGGACCCAGTGACACATGAAAGCCCCCCCTCAAACAATTGCAGAGTTAGGCAGATGCTACTGGCCCCAGTCAGTCTGGAGGTGCTTTTCCAAGATTTGCTACAAATAGCCTGTCTGCACCTCCTAGAGGACAGAACACCAAGAACCGCTCTAGAGGTAACATCTCCAGTCATCTCCTGCTACCTGCTATACCACTGCACTATGGTGAAACTATGCTAGACAGGCATTGGTTTCTATCATTAGTGGCCAGGGGGTATCTTCCTCAAGACTTCCACCAGAGGGTAAAGTTATTCATTATTACATTATTCCTCTAAGCAGCAGGTCAGGAGCTAGGTGTGGGAACCCACCTAGAACTATGCTGGACATTGTATTATTATTACCTCACAGGTGGAGTGGAACAGAACATTATACCTTATAACTTACTGTATATTTACTGTATGTACAAATTACCTACATACTAACTACTGTATGATTGATATTTCTTACATGTTGCCTAAAGCTGAATAAACCAGTGACAACTGGAAATAACACTATTTATAAGAGCCTTGAGGTAATTACACTATATACCACTAGTCAGATGATATTTCTCATATGACAACTTGATCATGCACAATTACTAGTATGACAGAACCATTGTAAAGTCATATACCTTTACTGTCTGGAGTATTACTGGTACATAATCTGGGACATGAACTGATCAACCCTTCTGTGTGTGCTACAAGTGTTTTAAGGTGGGTAACTGGGTAGAGAGGAAGTATGTAAGATATACCTTTATAGCCTACAATTATGTACAATGTAGTATTTACATCTGTGGGAAAAGTGCTGTGCCAGCTTAAATGCAAAGCTTGCTGCACGTGTCGAGGCCTACCTCCATCATAGTTTCAGGAATGCCGCTATTACAGCTGATGAAATCTGCCAACGCTTTTTTCTGTCTTCCTAGGATAACATTGCAATAATTGATACTTTAAGTGTAGGATCGGAATTTTCACCCTGGTTCTACTAGGCCACACCACAAAAGTAAGTTGGTCTACGGATCGCCCTCCATATTTTCTGAAATACGATTTTTTTATTCTTTCTTTAAAAATAAATCTTGTCTATGGATTTCGCTCACTTCACTTTCTACAAGTTTTCTCTTTGTGATGTTTGGCAAAATGCTCTCCTCACTGTTCCAGCAAAGAATCCATTGCACACCAATAAATTAAAAAAATTGCTCACTTGCACCTTTTTTTTCAAAACCAAAATCTGTAGACCAACTTATTTTTTTGGTGTGGCCCTTTACACTTTTCATCAAGGGGTAACAAGGGATTTCCAACATATTTTAATGCCACCAGATCCGTAATCTATGTTGTAAGAATAAAGCGGCCTAAGAATGCAAACTGGGCGAGTATAGGTGTTCCAGAGCTGCATTCATGCATCATGTAAAACCTACGGGTATTGATATATTACAAAACGGTCAGCATGGGCCTAATGCATTATTTAGGGATGAAAGATTTCAAGGTTTTCCTTGATTTCAAGTTGTTGTTTTTTTTCACTCACTTAAGAAAAATAAGTTTTCTTAAAAATCCTCTGAAAACAGGATAAAGGAGTCACAAATTACCCCCAGAGGTTGCATACTTGTACACAGTCAGGTCCCACAACACTGCATACAGTGGCAGCATGCCAGTTTTTTGTTCAAGGTTTTCAAGGATTCTCAAGTTTTTCCTTGAAAACTTTCCCCTCTATATTGGTGTTTGTTTCACTCTTCAGTGTAGTCTTAGCAGCAAGCTATAGTTCCTATGCTAGAAGAGTGTCAGATAGTATGCACGTTATGCTTTCACCATGTACAGGGATGGAAGTCTTCAGGGATTTCCCTGATTTCAGGGATTTTCAAGTCCCAATGCCCTATACATTCATATACAAAATTGATATTTAGATGGGTTCTTATCAAGTATTTCAGGGATATTTGACCTCAATGACTTTCATCTCTGCATGTAACTATATTGGTCATATATTCCCTGCACCATTTGACCCCGGGCTTCCCTAACCCACTTAAAAGGGTCTATATCTCCTCTTTCCTATCCCCTCAGGATGTGTGTGGTGCACATATGCGCGGGCACTGACACATTCCTCTAATAAATTATCAACCTGTGAAGCACGGGATAGCCACTTAGTGCCGCTAAAGTGCTGTAAAACACAAATCACCATTTGACCCATCTCCATACATTTAACATTGTACTTGGACCATAGGGCGTGTTGTGCAAAAGCACCACTACCAGGGTATTTTGGTTATGCTATCCGAACAAGACCTTAGAAAACAGCTATACAGTAGCATTCTAAAGGGATCCTAGGTCATACTCTGCAAAAGGGTCATAATGTGCACATTTTGGGTATAGTATGTGAACAACATCTTGAAAAACAGATTTTCCTGTTATTTGAGGATAAACTACACCCTTATACAACCCCTACTGTACCCAATCCCCCCCCCCCAACCACACAAACCCTTATAGATGGGACTGGAGGGCATATACAGTGTATTTAAAGTTGTTTCCCTTTTAACCCAAAAGGGTTATTAGAGCTGGGTAAAAACTAGGTCATTTTCAGTGCCTACTTCCGGTTGAAAAAACAAACAGACAAACCAATTTTTTTTGGCAAAATATGGGTAAAATCAAACATTTGTTTTCTAATCTTGCTGATAGAATGATAGCTAAATATGTTAGGCTTACCTTGATACAGAGATTGTATTCTTATGTGCAGCAGATTAGCTATAATCTTTATCAAAACAGGTAAGGGTAGGGGGTGCATAATCCTCCATTGCAGTTAAGACGCTTTTGTTTCCAATGGTTAAGGGCCCATAGGAGGTGCGAATAATCAACATTCCCACGTTTTTGGACTGACGTGCGGACCATTGCATTTTGGGTAAAAAAAAAAATTGATCCAACGTTGATGAATTTGCCATCATTCGATACATCCGCGCGTCTCTATTGTCGTAAAAGACCTCGTTATTATTTATTTATTTTTTTTTCAATTATTCTGTTATAATGTAGAAATATGATACAGAACAGCAAAAGCATATCATTTGAATCGATATGTTTGATTAAAAATGTAAAAAAATTATGTGTTTGCCCTGTCTTTAATTCGCATCACAAAACCGTGGTCGTGCAAATTGACCCAAATAACCATGGAAATTGGGTCGGGCATGCGCAGATAGAACCAAAATCCAAAATGGCGGACAGCGAGACTATCGACTTGTGGGGCTATAACAGTAAAAACATAGGATATATGCGAATCAATTTGATTGATATTGCCAAAGATGCATGGATTATATTGAAAAACCCAGTAATTTCAAGTTAAATCGATAGAATATATCATTTCTCTGACGAAAATGCTATTTCTGGCAAGGAGGGTTCGCGCATGCACACAGAACATCAAAATCCAAAATGGCGGACAAGGGATGAAAGTCAACAATGACAAAAAACTTAAAATATAGGACAGCATTTTGCAATGCAAGTAACCCAAAAGGGCACTTAATCTCTACTTTTAGGCCCCTTCTGATACTAACCTCATGTTTTGTTTGAAATGTAATTCTCGCCATGAATGGGCTTCCCTAGCCCACTTAAAAGGGTCTATTTCTCCTCTTTTCTATCCCCTCAGGATGTGTATGGTGCACATATGCGCGGGCACTGACACATTCCTCTGCCGGGCTTCCCTAGCCCACTTAAAAGGGTCTATATCTCCTCTTTCCTATCCCCTCAGGATGTGTGTGGTGCACATATGCGCGGGCACTGACACATTCCTCTGTTAAATTATCAACCTGTGAAGCATGGGATAGCCACTTAGTGCCGCTAAAGTGCTGTAAAACACGAATCAATCAATCATGTTTTGTTTGAGCGTTACCAGTGTCAGTGGTTAAGCCTATGGAGAATGCATCCATTATCGCTTGTATGTTTCACTGGCAAATAACTCCTCTCTTGGCGAGTTAAGCATTGCACAATGCCAGCAGGTCTTGAATAATGATCCATATTAACCATAAAAATGCATGAGACAGGGTAATTCTCCTCCATTTTGTTATAATCCAGCAGTTTGCATTGCACCATGAGTCGATCGTCTCATGATTATTGCGACTCGACGGCTGAAGCCATCATGTGGCCCTTAACACTTTAGGGGCCGCTGATGTATTAGTGCACCATTGGTCGTCATGATGCACCAATGAAGTGCTGGCGAGACCACGCGCCAGCGCTTCATTTGTAGCATCATGCCGACCCTCCGGAAGATTGTATCTGTCTCGTAGGGTTATCATGCATTGTGACGACCGATGGGCATGATGCATTAATGCATCAGTGGCCCTTGAAGGGTTAAAGGGGAGTGCATCATGGCTTATGATAACATAATCAATCCATACAAATTGATTTAAAAGGAAACATGGACATTAAAGTGAAAGCAATTCAAGTGATGGCTCCAGCATGTATGAAAAAAAGTTAAAATATAGAGTGAAATTTTAGAAGGCGACAGTTAGATCAAATGTGGAATGTTGTATTAACAGGTAAGCTGGGGGCATATTGGATATCATGTGTATTCTATGCATGATTCTGTGCATACAACATGATTGATTAGACTCGCATTTAAAGTGTTGCCATTGCCATGGTGAGCATATCGATTTGGGGTTAAGTTTATTTACTCAGTGTGTGATTTTAGACATCACAGGGCGAATAATATAGGGGAGACAATTACAGTTTGCATATCATACTACATGTAATAATACATGAATAAATCGTGTAAATTTATTTCTTTTAAATATGACGAATATGGGATGATCCATAAACTAAGGCAGTCCGGAGGGGTGTTGGTTAAAGTGTTGGACAATGATGAAGGTATGGCAAGAAGTGTGACAGTTGGTTGGGGGTGTTGAAAATGGCCAAATATTGTTTCAGTATAAATAAAATAGGAGTATTCCCCAAGTGTAAACTGTAATTGTTAAGTTATTTTAATGTAATGTAAAATAACTGTAATCATTATCATAGTATCCAATTGACCACTGATGTGGGTTGGCTTACAGAGGCAGGTCAGGTAAGGTGAGCTTATCGTCATACTTTAACATAATTCGAGTTTTAATTTCTCTGGTGACTCAGTGGTGGGAAGAGTGCTTTTTGGCACAAGGGCTGGGCCAACCCACGCCAGTGGTCGATAGGATACTTTGATAATAGTTAGTTATTTTACATTACATTAAAATAACTTAACAATTATTACCATTAGTTATCTGTCATCGCCCACTGACTTTGTGGGTAGGCTACTTCAACTCGTTCGTTAAATTAGAACACAGGCGGGAGCTTTGCTATCTAAATAAGTTTTATTATATGTTAGCAAAACTACATTCATCACTTTATATATAGACAAAAATATATATAATAGGTCAGGAACTTTATGTTCCGAGTAAACAGGCAAAATGTTATACATTGCATAGACCTTGTAACTGTCTTGGAGGCTGAAAGTCACCAAACCTTTCCACATGTATAGGATATAAACTGAAACACAACGTAATCTAAGCTAATCCTTGATATAAGTAACTAAATAGACTTATATAGATATTTCTATCCTATTATAAATTCATCTGCAGATGAATTTGTTTACAAAACAGGTGTATGAGTGTTTATGCATCATAGATCCAGCAGAAATGGGATAAAGTCTGTAGGCTGCAGGACAGGTAGTACATACAAAGGTCTATAGAACCAAGCAAAGGTCGTTTCATTTGACCATCCTGCTGATTTGAGAATCTCATGCACCGGGACTTGTTTCCTTGCTGCAGCTGACGTCGATGCATGGCAAGCAGAGTAAGCTGTATACTGCTCATCTACTCCAGCATCCTTCAGCGCTGATTTTACTTGTCTGGATATTGTCTTTGCATTGGCCCTGGAGGTGGGCAGTTTCACTGTCGAAAAGACAAACGGCATAGCAGATTGCAACCTTTGGTCAGCAATGTATGCTCTAAGATAGGAATATACATACAACCTTTTATCTTCTCTTCTTTGAAAGTACATAATCAGCGGCTTGTCAGTTGGATTCTTAGTTTTTGTGTGAAATAATATGATCTTGACTAAATGATTGGTCCACTCACAGTCTCCTCTGAGCATAAGGTGCAGCGCTTGCAGTCTTTGTCCAATGGCGAGTAAGACCAGTAACATAGTACGTCTGGTAAGCTTCTCATAGTCTAGGCCCTGTATGTATCCCCAGTTCTACATTGTTAATGACTGTGGGACCTTTGTCCCTTTGACAAACCTTGATAAGGTAGGTAGGCTCTACTCCAGCTGGTTTCCCATTAAAGGTTATAAAACATGAATGTGTTGATGGCACTGTGACCTACCCCAGTATCAAGATATTCACTGAGGAACTATGCAATCCCTGACTGATGGTTGTGTGGAGTGCACATCCCTTAGACTTGTGAATGCCATCCATCGTTTTGCACATCCCTCATAGACCGCTGCGTTATTAGGGCTCCATGCCATAGCCATTACCTTCCATGCAGTAAACCAGTAGCCCAGCAGATAACACAATGTAGTGTTCTACCCCTTGAAGTTTAATCGAATCTTTCGATAAACAACGAAGAACAACTATTCAGGTTCCAGTTAAAACTTTATTGTCTAATAACACATAGGCATCAGCCGTTCTCGATAACAGTTACAGGGGGTAGAGTTTGAACTCTAAAGCACGCTCGACACTAGGCCTTCTAGTGTCTGCAGTTATTAACCCACATTTACCTTCTCTGTGCAACAGCACAGAGAAGTATTACAATATGGTAGACGGGCAGCCGCCAACCATCGCTCACGTTGGTCTGTCGCGACTGGATTGACCCTGAGGAAGGCCGTACAACGGCCTTATATACACCAGAGTTGAGGGCCATGTGACCGGGTGGTGACGTGGCGCTGGACTCCAGCGCCCCCAGGCGTCGGGTAAGAGAGGTGCTCTCGACGTCGCCCACGAGGACCTCGAAGGTACCTCGAGGATGACGCGGGACCACCACATGGTTTTCATATAGGGATAATCATTAGGTGTGATCGGCCTGCCAATGGGAATTTCTTGGTGGGGTCCCCTGGCCACAACAGGGTCTAAGAGGTAATGGGGATTTGCCTAGTGAGGCTGGTGAACCATGGCTGTGTTGACCAGTTGGGGAACACTTACAGTCCAGTGGTTTTGTCCTGCTTGATCTTCCTCAGCAACCTGCCAATAAGAGAGAAATGTGGGAAGATTAATGAAGTATGGTTCCATGTACAGGTGAATTTGTCGGTCGCCATAGCATTAGAATCCTAATGTAGTGAAACATACTTAGGGCAGATCGCATTTTGGTATGAGGCAAATGGGTCAACCTCTGGGTTTTGAAATGCCGAGAAGATGTAATCTTGGATGGTAGGGGATAATGACCACTCTGCCGATGAGGCAAAGGCTTTTGATGCCTTGTCTGCCTCCACATTGAGTTTAGTAGAGCAGTAGGACAACTTGAAGGTGATTCTGTGTTTCCATGCATAAGTGCATATGCTCTGTGTAGATTGACACCTGTGGGTGGATTTCTGCATAAAGCGCTGAGGCAATAGGGAGATGTGACAGCCACTGTTTGATGCAATCATGAACCGTGTCATTTGGGACATGGTTGCATCATAGTTACCTAATGACTTGGCGAGGGCCCAATATTTAACTCTCTGGAGGAGTTTGATATGGACCTTGGCCCTGTCATTTTCAGGTTCAGTGCGGGCTTCCCTAGTCCACTTGAAAGGGTCTATCTCTCATCTTTCCTATCCCCTCAAGATGTGTGTGGTGCACATATGTGCTGGCACTGACACATTCCTCTGTGAAATTGTGTAATGTAGTTCTCGCCAGGAATATACCTTAGCTGTCGAAATGGCTTTAAACATCTATTACTCACTCACTAGTTTTCCTATGACTGCTGCTAACTGTCTGATTGACAGCCTCCTGACTTTCAGGATGTCACATGCCATTGCCATCAATATTGTCACTTTCTTGGGTGGTATGTGTATCTAAAGTGTGGTTGAGTCAATGGTGAAACCCAGGTATTCACTGGACTGTGCCGGGGTCAAGACTGATTTTCTGAATTTAATTGTGAAGCCTGCTTCTTGTAGGATTCTGAAAGTGTTTTACAGATTGTTCCACTAATTCTGGAG
The DNA here is from genome assembly GCA_949317995.1 of Acholoe squamosa. NCBI lineage: Eukaryota > Metazoa > Annelida > Polychaeta > Phyllodocida > Polynoidae > Acholoe > Acholoe squamosa. The sequence continues at coordinate 18,137,224 of OX439042.1, forward strand.
TGTCTCCAAAAATAAGTGTGTCATCAATGTAAAATACCAAGTTTACGCTGAATGTACTCTCAGATGTGAAAGCAGTGCCTTCATGATACGTGTAAACAGTCTTGGGCCTGGTGAGTATCCATTTGGTAGGGATGTATACCTATACTGTTTACCCCTTTCGTGCCCAGATTTATTTTAAGGAAGCAACATTTTTCACTATAGTTCACAGAGAATGGATCATTTCCTATGTTAAGTTGAAAATATATTGCCAACGCACATTTGAGTGGAAGGGGCATTTGAACACCTTTCAGAAAATGTTATATGAAGCATATACCAGAACAATTTTTGATATAATAGAATAGAGACTGGTCCTGTCTAAAAAGAGATGATTCAGGCTGATTTGGATGGAAATGCCCAAATTGCATTTCTGTAAATTTTGATTGAAAATAGGATTTTCTCAACAATTAAAGTGTTATTTTTTTCAGTTTAAACAAGGAATTTCTGATGGAAATTGAAGGTAATTGATATAATAATAATATTCCTCGGAGAAAATGATGAAAATAAGTTTTTATCACTATTTATCCAATTTTCATCATTATTTTTCGATTTTTATTACCTTTTTCTGTAAATAAAATGAATTCCCATGGCCAGAGCATGCACTTTTCATGGTTTTTAAGGTGTTTTCAATATAAAATTGTATACACCTAAATTTTCTATTAGAAAACCCCCTATGCCATCATAGTAATTTTGGTATCATTGGAAAGCCTATGGCATTACGATTCTTCCAGTGTTCCAATCATCTTTGTATAACTATTAGGGACCTCAGGGTGGCCTGCTAAACATATATAGATGCTTTAGAGCACACTTTTTGAATTCTGGGCACTTAAGGGTTACCATGGAACTAGAATTGCAAGAAATCCCTGTCCCTTTCCTTAATGGGTAGGGTGAAGTATGCTGATGTAATATGTACAGAACTCATAAAGGAGTGTTGAGGCAAAATATGCATGACAGATGCGAGATGATCCATTTTGAAGTGTTTGTAGACTGTGAACTCATTTAGTTCTGAGAGGTTCAAAATAGGTCTGAAAGTGCCATCTATTTCAGGTCTTCACTCTTCTTTTACCTACCGTAATCTCCCGCGTATAAGGCGCATCCCGCGTATAAGGCGCACCCAGAGTTTCAGAATATGGTCAAAAAAATTAAAAATTCATAACTTTTGTTCTAATGAATGGATTTTCAAAATTCAAAAAGCTATGTGTTGTTTTGACCCCCGTGACCCTCCTGGACCCCAAATGCAGCAGATGAGCTTATATGGGAGTGTAATATATCAAAAGAAAGGTCTTGGTGTCCCCCTTGTGGATCCAATGAGAACTAAAACCCCCTGTATAAGACGCGCCTTATACGCGGGAGATTACGGTAGGTGTTTTTGGCTTAAAATCGGTCTCTAGGTGCTCTCATTATCTTTTAAATGCTGTTTAAATCATGTTAATATTCCTACTAGAAGCTGAGTAATGAGTGTCCAAGCTAAGCATATAGACAAAAATCAAGGGAATCCTGATTGTCCGTATCTATTCTGATAAGGCAGATAAGATGGTGACAACACAGCATGCATATCCTACAAAATGATGATTTCATCAAACTTCAAATAATATTTTAGGACTCTCTCTATCAATTTACATGAAATAAAAAAAACATGATAGATTTTTTTTATTACTTTTAGAATTTTCAAGTTACATGGTCACATGGAATATGTTTTATTTGGTTACCATGGCAACCAAATCTATGTAAAATAGCTACTTTCAGTGTATCTGTTGCCATGGTAACCAATATTTCTGTCCAGAATCCGCCAAAATATACTAAAAATGTTGGTACCATCTTTTTCTTCATGAAAAACTGCCCAGAGTAGTTTTTCATAAGAAATATGAAATCATTTTACATTTTTTTATGATTTTTTACCATAAATACTCATTAGAATTGACCCAAACCTTTCTTAATTCTCTACCATGTTTAGCAGCTCACCATATCTCAGCAAAATATAGTAGAGACTAATGGTTTGAGATGTGTAGAGACCATGTAGCAATATCTGAGAAAATTGGAAGATCTTATTGGAAATTGAGGGAGAGAGAGTCTACCAAAAATCGGCGATTGACTCAAAAAAATGCGTGTCCGGTAAAAGAAGAGTTAAAAACATGTGTGAGACAAATGCCCTCGCGCTATGTTTTGCAGGCTCTATGATGCATTTACTCAACATATCCTGTATGTGTGTGCATCTTTAACTGGGTTAATAGATGCTGAGTCTGGGATGTCTCACTGTACAGGGATAGTGTGTAGATCTATGGTCAAGCCCTTCACCATTTCCAGCACCCATCTGTCTTTGGTGAATGTATGCCATTTGTTAGCCTGCCTACCCAAACCACCTGCTGAAAAGGCCTGGGGTTTTTGGGGATTCTTTTCAGGTGTTTCGGGTAGCTTGGCTGTATCAGGTGTATCCACAACTGAAAGACTAACATTTATTTTTTGTTGTTGGATTTGTTGCCGCCTTTGTAGTGGTTCTGTTTGGACTGCTTGCCCCGCTTGCCAACCCTGGAGGTGTTGCTGCTGGCGGTTCGACGCCCCCTGGTGGCAGCTGCGGTCCTGATTGTAGTTGGGATGACCCGCTGTGTGTTTGCGGCTGGACCCACTCTTGTTGTGGCGGCTGTTGGTCTGGCCGCCCCTGTAGTTTCCCTGGCGGCAGTTCAATGACCTTGGGACAGCCACTACATCGCGTAGGGCATCTTCCTCTTTCTGTTTACCTGCAATCTGCTCTCTGGCATCTTCTCGAAGCAGATATTTAAAGCTTTTGTGGTTTTCTGGTTTCTGTGCTACCTCTTGCCCCACACCCTTTGAGCCTGCATAAACATTGCGCCTAATGTCATTAGTTTTTCATGAGGACTTGGCTATCAGTTTCAAAGAATCAGATATGCTTGTGACCAGTTGTTTGGGATTGAGTGTTTTGCTGCTGCCAAGGTGGCCCAGTGCATTTACTAAAGGTCTGGCTGCACACTGTAAGCACCACTCCAGACATCTGAAGGTGTCATCCCTCTGTACCACAGCTTCCTTGTTTCTTTTAACAAGTTGCCTAGATACATCCTCATTGAGCCTTGTTTTATGAAGAACCTCTAGGTTGGAGGGTCTAGGGTAGGTTTTGTGGAGTGTTTTTAGTTGATCCTTAGTGGCTGGATTCAGGTAAATGGTGTCCATCAATTATTTAACCTTCCCTGATGTTTTTGTTAGTTTCAGCATCTTGTGGTTCTGTGAATGGCAGCTCTACTGCAGCTAGAGGGCAGTCAAATGGCTGTGTTCCATATACAGGTAGTCGATTTTCCTGCTGCTGGTCACCCTGCAAGCCTCTCAGTGCTGGTTAGTTGTACTGGTCTGGTATCATCACCTCTGGTTGGCACTGTTGTTATACTTCTATATTTGCAACATGGGGCGCTGCCGGGCGCGCATCAATACACGGGCACCCAAGCGGCTGTCGCGTCCTGCCGCGCAGGATGATGCTTGATGGGCGTTGGCTGTATGGCGTGACTAAAATTTGTGGGAGGGTGATCTCCCCTGGTGGGGGGTCTGTGATCTTGTCTGAGTGCAGGTCTCGTCATGGATCTGTTTGATTCAGATCTGTTGTCAGAATACCACCCTGAACTCTCAGATTCCTAGGAATAAATCACTGTGCTTTGACTCATAGCACTATGATCGACACAGTGTGAGTTGCTCACCTAGGAGCCTATCAAGCATTTTGGAACACCTGTTCCACCTTGCGGTCCTCTGTTGATCTGCAGCTCTCCCCGTCCATTAGCGTTTGGTCAGGTTGGTCGGTATACAGGGGTATGGCCAGTAACAGTTCACCCCTGCGCCTAGGCTGGTGATCTCCGTCTTGAGAATGTACCTCTCTAGGGTCTGAGGTCGGGCTGGCGAAAGTGTAATAGTCATATAGACCATCTTGTTGGGACGGCCCATTCTGTACTGTTACCGGTATCAGCTGTCTAGGTTTTAGTCTCTTGGCCAGATGACTGGGCATATCTGCATTCCTCTTCATTGGTGCCAGTGGGGCTTTGTGCTGTGGAGATCTATGCACAATTGGTGTAAGGTGATAGACCACTCCTGATGAGCTGCTCTTATTCACTGCATTTGAGGTAGAAGGATCATTTGTGTGAACTATTGGCCCATTTATATCCAGTCTTGTAGGCGAGTATTGTGTGATGAAAGGTGAGTCTGATGACAGCAAGTAGTGGTTCACTGGTTCAGTCCTAGCTGGAGACTGTCCGTCTTGGGTAGAACCATCGTCATAATGTGCGAGAAAAGGTCTCTGACGGTGCTTGGGGCTTCCCTGGGGGCGCACCCCTCCACCTGTGCTAGTTGTATGGCTTCATTCAGAATGGCGGGCCTCCCCAGCCCCAGGCCATCTTTAAAAGGGGTCTATGTCTTGCTTTTCTATCCTCTCTGAGTGTGGGTGGTGTCCATATGCGCGGGCACTGGCACATATTCGTTCCTTGAATCTCCTCTTTCCTGTCCCCTCTTTCTTACATATGTCTGGTGTCCATATGCACGGGCACAGGCACATGTATTCCTTTGTGACGTGATGTCTAATGTACTTTTTCCACCATGAATATGACCTCAGCTGTCGGCTTGGCGTTAAATAACCATTACTCACTCACTCACTCATTCAGAATGTCGACCTAGGAGGTGTGGAGGGTGATACTGGTCTCAGGTCAGGAGTCTCCATGTCTGTCGCAAGCTGCTCAGCAGTGTGTTGACAACAGACACCTGTTACTACTTAACTATCCCCCTGGGGTCAAGCCCTCAGGTGTGGGCCGAAATGAATTCAGCCAATTAGAACGCTGATGACACTCAATTAGAGCGTGGTCAAACAGTAGGCCCTTCTGTGATTGACAGGTCTGTGTTGGCGTCCCCATGCAGCATGTCAATTAACAGACACCTTACTTACCTCATCGCATGGGGATGCCTTCACTTGTCACCAGATGTCCTTATTGGGACACTGTGACTTGTCGGTCTCAAGAATTTGACATTTCGAACGCTGCCACCTGGTGGCAGGTCGCGTCGCATTTCCCTTCTGGAGGCAACCAAGCTGCTCATGGTACCCCATGTGTTGCTCAGGCGCGCATGGCCAGGTATCCCTGGCCCCCTGCCAGGAGCGTCAGCGTCTGGTCCTGCCAGCTTGCCCGCGCCCCGGCATCTTGTTAAGCCTAGCGTGCCCTTGTCGAGACGTCCTTCTCCAATAAGAGACCTGGTTCAAGTGACGATAAGCTCACTGTACATGACCTGCCTCTGTAAGCCTACCCACAAAGTCAGTGGTCGATGACGGAAAACTAATGGTAATAACTACATTTACTATTTCGGATTAAGTCCAGCGGGGCGTAACGTCAGCATCTCAGACCGTGACGTAAGAAGCCCCCATCCACGTGCTGCAGGTGGTTGTTGGGCTGGAGGTCATTTCTTAACACACTATGACTGCTCACTTTCAAATCGTAGAGGTTAAAGGGAAACAGTACCCCCACATTAATGTCATAGTATTTTGATAGACTTTTTATCAAATAAAAAGAGTTTGGCACATTTATCAAAATATGTATCACTATAGAGCAGCAGTATGCGATGTACCTAATGACGTCATGATTAACTCAGAAAGAGTTTAGGGAATTAGGGGTGGGTCAGGCCAGTTTAAGGGAGTGATCATTTTTTAACAACAGGGGGGGCTGGTGGGTTTGCGCGCGGACGCGTGAAAAAAATTCCGACCCCCCCTCTCGAGGGGGTAACATTTTTTCGACCCCCCCCCCCCCCATAAGGGACAAAAATCGCACTTGAACGTCCCCTTTTAGCCTATAGTAACGCGCGGGGTTTTCCACTGAAAACTGGTGAAATTATTATGACCCCCCCATCAGAGGTATTGAAAAAATTCTGACCCACCCACCCCCCACCCCCCCCCCCCCTCCCGGTCAAGGGGTTGAAAAAATTCTGACCCCCCCCCCTCAAACCCACCGGCCCCCCTTGTTGTTAAAAAATGATCACTCCCTAAGACGCGCGTTTGGGGCCAAAACTAACAAACTTTATACTTTTAAAAATCCATTAAAATTCTTTTAAGGTTCATTTTGGTCTCAAACTAATGTGTATTATACATATGATAGATTACCTTTCGTAGCACCTGCAGGACTGTGGATTATAGGGGGAATCAAGTTATTTAAGAGATATTAAAATCATAAAAATAAATATGACCAAAAAATTTCTAGGCGACGCTTTTTGGCATCCAATGGTAAACCTATAGAGGGATTGCCGGTTGTCGCGCATGCATGAGTTCTACCAGAGTTCCGGTCCCCGGCGCAGCTGTGAAAGCACTGCAATGTACACTTGAATTTATGCTATATCTAGATAATAGGGAGAAGTTTAAGTGTGGCATTTTTTTATTATTATTCATTCCTGAGTATAAAAAGCTATGGATGTTTGCTGGCAATTCACTAAATCCATGTGGATTGAGTGTCAATTGTGTTGTGCTTCAACCTGTGCCAAGGAAGCCACTCTACTCCCCACAGACCATCTTTGACCCTCCCCCCCCCCCTTGTCATGTTTTTTTTGCCAATTTTCGATATTATTTTGGAATGTTGAGTTACCATATAGAAAATTAATTCCGTCATTCCAGGCCAATCCCCCCTCCTGCATGACATCATTTGTACCCCCTTGTGCATAGACATACTGGTGAGCTACCCAGGTAATAGGTCTCCAAAACCATAGGCTCCAATGACTTTCTAATAATATGATGATCTAAATGAAATTTTCAAAGGTCATTTTTTAACAAAACGGGGTTGGCGAAATTCCACACGTGCGTGGCGAAATGTTTTCAGACCCCTCCCGAGCGGGGGGCTAAAAAAATTTAGGTTTAGGGAGTGGTCATTATTTATCAACAGGGGGGGTGGTGGGTTTTCGCGTGGACGCGTAGAAATTTTTTACGCCCCCGCCCTCGACAGCAGTCAAAAGATTTTTGCGCCCCCCCGTGCCGGAGGTGCGGAGAGTTTTCGCGCCCCTCTTTGATCTATAGTAGCGTGAGGGCTTTTTTGCTAAAAAGAGGGTGAATTTTTTCAGCCCCCCCCCCCTCAAGAGGGGTCAAAAAATTTTTAGCCCCAGGGTGTCAACAAACTCCTGCCATATCCTGCACATGTGCAGCACACCCCGAAGAGATTATGGCAAAGAAGAAGACCAAATTTAGACATTTTAGCTTGAAATTAAATGTTTATTGTATCATTAACATGCCTTTCATGCTAAATAAGGCCTATTTGAATTGACGAACCCCGCCAATTTTGCGTAAATCGAAAAATTCCGTGTAAAATATTTCAGCGTGACAACTTCCAGTTCAATCCAAAATGGCAGACAGTGAGTCGAAGAAGAAAGATGTGGCCTCTTGTTTGTATGAAAAGTGCTTGATTACAGCAAAATGGAGGAGGTATCGAATCCAATTTTGCTTAATTCTGCGCAAAATATGTCGACGCGGTGACTTCCGGTCTAATCCAACATGGCGGACAGTGAGACAAAGAAAAAAACGATGGAGGAGGTATGTCTTTCAGAGTAGTAAGTGCTCCTAGCACTGTACCCTATGTTTGGGTTAAATGCACCCATTTAATTTCTGCACAGCACTGCTAGCCTACAATCACATGCTGTTTGTAGCATTTTACCGGCACAGTTTTTCTATTTCCTTTGAGAGATATCACAAAGTAGCCCTAAAGAAGGTTCTGGTATAAGATTATAATTGTGTATAAATATTCATTGTTATAATTGTGATACATTTTGTCATACCCTCCCTGCATAAACCATGCAATAACTGATGCCTCTAGCCCAATCATGACGTAATCAGATACATCACATAAACCTCATGCTCTTCTCTAAAGTGATACATATGCCAGATTCTTTTTATTTGATACAAAGGCTATTAAAATATGATATCATGGAAGTAGGATAGTTTCCCTTTAATCTAGTGTCATCACAGTCCAATAGTATATTTGTCATATTCCCTGCAGCACTACGACTGTCATACAATCACTGACACTACTCATAACTTTCAGTGTGTCAAATGGTAGGGGATGTGTGCCGTCGTGGCCTTTAGAACTGATAGTATAAATACTCACATACAAAAAGTGCGTCTGTGTGGTGGTTGGGAGGGGTTAGTAGGAGGGATGGGCGTTGGTTCATTTCAAAGTCCTCCACCTCCTTCTAAACATACCTCAGACCTGCATGGTAAGATGACGGTGAGAGTTGAAAACAGTCACAGAGGTGAGTGCTGCACATTTTAGTATTAGACCTCTAACTATAGGGCTGCATTATGACAGTGTCATTTGTTAATGCATTTGTCTATTAGACCTCTAACTATAGGGCTGCATTATGACAGTGTCATTTGTTAATGCATTTGTCTATTAGACCTCTAACTATAGGGCTGCATTATGACAGTGTCATTTGTTAATGCATTTGTCTATTAGACCTCTAACTATAGGGCTGCATTATGACAGTGTCATTTGTTAATGCATTTGTCTATTAGACCTCTAACTATAGGGCTGCATTATGACAGTGTCATTTGTTAATGCATTTGTCTATTAGACCTCTAACTATAGGGCTGCATTATGACAGTGTCATTTGTTAATGCATTTGTCTATTAGACCTCTAACTATAGGGCTGCATTATGACAGTGCCATTTTGTTAATGCCTTTGTCTATTAGACCTCTAACTATAGGGCTGCATTATGACAGTGCCATTTGTTAATGCCTTTTAATTATAGTTAACCCTACAAGGGCCGCAGATGGATTCATGCATCATGCCGACTCTATGAGCTTGATAAACTCAAAGAGGGTTGACATGATGCTCCATTGAAATGCAGACGAGCAGTCTTCATTTGTGCGTCATGGCAACCGATTCAAATGATGCACTTCTGCGATGATCAGCGGTCCTTAAAGGGCAAAGGATTCATGTTCATTTATGAATTTCAGCACTGATTCCACCGCCATACAATTGGTCGGAATAGCCCTAATTCGACGATTTGTGTTATATAGCAAAAGTATAGAAAAAATTGGTCGGATTAGTTCTACTCCGACCGATTTACATCTGTGGAACCAGTGCTGAACCCAAAGCAACAATTCGGTGCTGGTGGATAACTCGCCAGCACTGTACTTATGTATCTAATCATGTTGATCATTTGGACGGTATGATGTATATATGTCTACTGTATCCATGCATGGTGCGTTATGCAGCAATGTTGCAGCGAGTGACAAAATGTGAAATAAAAATTACATCCGCATCGGGGGGCACTATACTTTAATATAGGCTTACATAGAGGACCTACCCATTATTAGGGAGGGAGGGGGGCTGCCCCTTCTCTTTTCTATGTCCCTGCCGATATTCCATTCTTTGCGGTTTGCAGCGTGACTCGCTGACCAATACACTATCGGTACAGGCGTCTTAGAGTTGTCGCGGTGTATCCATGTGGCCACCCAGCAGTAGTGTAGTGTGAACGCATCCAGCACCTTGATCCATACCTAGGCCAGTCACGCACAGTACTGTAAGCTGCCAGAGGGGAAGGGAGGGGTGGCGGTCATAACCAGACTGCAGGATATTTTCACACATTGATTGTATACTAGTTATATATGAGTGACCTCCCCGGGCTTTATATCAAAAGAGACCTGGTTCTAGCCCACCACTTCTCGTCAGTCCCTGTGGCGCAATGCATAGGGAGATGGTCTTGGGATCAGTAGGGTATGGTTTCGACCCCTGCCCCTGGCAATGGAAATCTCATAGGTTTTTAACATGTGACATATGACATGTAAGGCATGCCTGTTATCCATGGCTAATTGCACTGGGTGCCTGTTATTGAACAAGTAATCAATGGATAACTCATGACGGGTGTGTGTTAGTGAAGGATAATGACACGAGGCTGTAGGCCGAGTGTTATTAGCCTTTGCTAACACACACAAGTAATGAGTTATCCATTGACTACTTATTTTATACCACGAAACCAATAAATAATCAATATTATACCAATAAATTCAAGTTGAAAACAAAAATTATTCCCCCTCCCCGGGACTCGATGCCAGCCATTGTGTGTACACGATCGGTACATACACCTCGTCGCCCGACAGCGCACAGGGCGAAAAAATATGCGCCCTGACCGGGGCGCGATCCATGTACCTCTGACAGCTGAGCGCAACGTGCTAACCGCTAGACCACCGCGTCTCCTCCTTCACCCGTGTCGGCTTGGCTATGTTTGAATGCGTCCCGTGATTATGGTAGCGGACAGCCCGCAGTCGTCGCCTTGCCGGGCTTTGTATCATATCGAGACATGGTTCTAACCGAGCGTATCTCATCAGTCCCTGTGGCGCAATGCATAGGGAGTTGGATTTGGGATGTGAGACTGCCCTACCCTGGCCTGGAAAATTTCGTGGGTTTTAACATGTGACATGGGAGAGGCGTGCTGTTATCCTGGATAACAGCATGCCTTAGATGGATAACAGCACGCCTTAGATGGATAACAGCATGCCTTCCAAAATCGATGGTAAAGCCTATAGGGTGTGCAATATCGACAGATATGTGGATGGGAATAGACCCCAAAAAGCACTGTGTAAGCCAGAAATCGTGGTATAACTTTGGGTAACCGCACACCTTACAAAAGTCATGATGCATGCATCACACCATGCAATATCGATAGGTATGTGCATGGGAATATCCAGGAAAAGCAAACAGAATCACAGAAATTGTGTAATAAATCAATGTAACTGCATAAGACCCCAGGGGGGCTACTCTACCATGGTTTGGATAACCATGGCAGCACAGGTCTGTGAAGCTGTGGCTGTCGATCGCCGTGAGACCCTAAAACGCAGGGGCTGTCAGTTGTACCTGAACTTAAAACTGGCATCTTGCACAACGTTACTGTAGACACACATAGAATTGACAGGGTCTTTCCCCTTTATATCTTGTAGACAGGTTGTCACTAGTACAGCTATTGTTGGTTCAGAGATAAGCAATTAGGCTTCTAATTTTGGCTGAATTTGTGTGACTTGGATATTCACGCTCCTCACAAATGTCATTGAGATCATCTCTAAATCTCTTAGCAATTCAACAATTGCCAGTGTTACCGTACACAGGGTTATACTCGTAGGGGACAGAAACCTTTTTAGTGGTTTTAGATCACGGACTGGGAGGGGGTCTTAGTTCTAAAGAGTTTATATTGTAAACTCTTTAGAACTATGCCCCTTTAACCTTATTTTGCAAAAATTCTTATATTTCAGCTGAGATTTCTTTTGAATTATGTCACTGTCCTTAAAGTGTGTATAGTCGCTAAAGGGCCAAACAAACATATCCTTTAAACCTGTCTAAAATAGCTTCATATGTTGTCCTCTCATGATCTGACTATGTTGCAGTCATTAGAGACAGATCTATGTACCTGAACTAAAGAGTGGTCACATAGCAGATAATGCAGCCTTCTGGCAGGAAACAACCATGATCCTGAGAGGATGTTATGTTCCCAGCAGATTTTACAAAAGCCTCTATAGGCATAACATACTCAAGTCACGCTTGGAGAGTACCTTTGACAGAAATGGATGTGGTGAGTAGCACTGCCACCTACAGTAGTTTTACAATTAAAACTACTGTTTACATGGGTCATAGTGTTGATTGTTATCCGGTATTTTTCTTGGACCAGGATTTAGTACAAGACAAGGGAATCTACTGTTTTAAGGCATAAATATTCCCCACAGAAGTTTAAAATTTTCACAAATGATATTGGATGTTATATAGATGGACAAGGGTGGGAAATTGAAAAAAGGGTCACCTGCTAGCGAATATACACACTTTAAGAAAATAGACCCAAAACTCTAAGATTCTCTACTGTCTTTAGGTCAGGGAATGGCATGTATAACCTGGAAATGTAGTCAGAGCCTGGCAGAATTCCCCGAAGGGATGGATAATAGCATTTTCCCGATGGATCACTAGACAACACGCTACTGTCTATACAAATTAGGTTCACTATTAGTGTAGCCTTAGGTCTTTCGTTCTAATCATTTAGGATCCGTTCCCATTGAATAAAATTAGCAGCCACCCACCTCACTGTTGTCTTGGACAATGCTCCTCCCCACCCTAGACCTCTTCAAAATAGGTATGTGGCTATACCCTGGATTCTTGGAAAGTGGCAAATTATACGGACGGATGTAGACTTTGAGTTTGACATTTGCGCATTTCTTTACCATAAGAGTATATATTAAACGAGGCAAGGGCTTTTGACACCACCTTTCTGACCTCTTGTCTACTAGCCCTTAGCCGAGTTTCTTATGATTACCAAGTTTCAATTGCTATTTTGGCCTCTAGCAGATTACATGCACCACCAAAAACTATTCCATTACACAACATATGCCCTATCACACCCTTCAAAGACCCCATGAGTCATATTTCTACTTACATGAAAATCTTTTGATAAATGATGAAAAAAACATTTCATGGGGTATGCTTTTCTTATATTTAGATTCCAAGAATTTCCATAGACCATCAAAACCTGTCATTTAGCCCTATTTCTGTTACAACTGAACCCCCAAAAATTAGTCATATAGTGAGACAAAAAGTAAGACAAAGCTATCCATGTAATAGAATTTACATTTAAGGTGTACTTTGATGGCTGTGACATGGTAATTACTGTTGGTTTTTTTCCTATGGAGAAATGCATGGGATTTAGGGCTTTTTTTACCCTAAATAAAAAGGTAATCAAACTGTCTTTAATCCCACTTATAGACAGATTTCAGATTTTTTAGAAGAGGAGGGCATAGAGTAGGTATGGGGGCAGTGCATGCCATGGTTATCTGGGCAAATATCTTTTGATATAGTTGATTTTGAAGGCCTTCCAATTTGGTTTATTGATAGGTTTAATTCCAAGATTCTCTCATAGACAAAACATTAGTCTTGCATTGGAGTTGAATCTAGGTGAGTACATAGAGGAGCCTAGTAGGTTTTTCTATGGTAAGTATCAGCAGTGAGATAGCTGGGCCCTTTAAGAAGATTGGCTTCCAATCATTTCCCATGGGAAAGGAAGGAAATGTAACAAGTAATTATAACAAGGTCACATCACCTTGGCTACACTGTCTGTGATGTTAATTGTGGATCAACAATGACTGTCTATGGATGGATGGATGGGACAATGGTCCGGACAATGGTCGGGAGGGGGGTACTCAGGCATGCCTCAATACTCAGAGCTGTGCTGGTAGTTGTGTTGGGAGGGGAGGGGGGTACTCAGGCATGCCTCACTACTCAGAGCTGTGCTGGTAGTTGTGTTGGGAGGGGGAGGAAGACAATCAAGCAGCTAAATGTGTCCTTAATGACATAGTGGGAAAGTCATGGGCAAGTCATCTAGCCTAGGCTCTGTACCCTTGCCTCGTTTCCTTTCTGTCTCTCCAAGACATACTCTCGACTCAACTGTTTTAAAATAAACGCTCTCTTGTTATCCCCTCGCCCTTGTGTTTATTTTGAGACTAATCTCCCAGAGGGCAATCAAGAATTATTTGCCAAAAGGCAATTTTGTTTTCAAAAGTTAGGTAGTTAGGTTTGATTTACAATCGATAACTTATAGTAGCATATATGTATGGCAATTTCATTTAAATACTTTTGGTGTATTTAAGGCTGAACGTTGGCAAGTTTATCTCTGTTTTTTTTTTAATATATTTATATGTATTGTATTGAAATCCGACTCGAGCTCAATAGTAAACACCACTGGTCAAAGGCTGGGTTTTTGGCTGGTCCCCTTCCTCCACCTTCCGTCCACATTCGGTGCAGAAGTTCCGTCTACCTCCTGCTGGGTCGTACCGAGTCCGGAAGATCTGCACCAACTCGAACTCCCCGCCAGGTAAGGAGACAATATTCATTGTCTGACGCCCTCCCGGGATTATAACCAATGTTTGGATACAAGTTAGGTTGGGAGCCTAGCACCTCTGAGTAGGTTCAGAGTGTGGGGTGACCAATATACCTGATGATCCATGGCATTAGTCCACTCAGGGGTAAGGCTTTATTGCCGGATTTATTTGGTACTACAGGGTGTCAGAGTGTTTCGGTCTTAGGGGACCCTGGCTCCTCTGTCGGCTCCGTCTCTGGGTCCACTGGTACAGCCGTACATCCCTTTATCACCATCACCTTGGACCCTTCCACCTCCTCCAGTGGGGACTCCGGATCTGTTGCTTGTCCTACCTGTGCAGGAATGCCCTCTGGTATCATAACTGGTGGCCGCCCCTTTCCCTCCCTTTCCACGATAGCTACTTGCATCACAAATTCTCCTCTGTGTGACTGCATCACTAGTCCAGTATCTCCCACTACAATCGATTGTGGTTGAGCAGTACCCCCTTTCACTGGTGAGGCAGCCGGCGTCAATACTTGTTTAGCTCCGCTGTTCCTTCTCCTGTTTCTTTGTCGGTTTCTCCGATCCCTTCTCTGCGAGTTCCTTCTTCTTTGCCTCCACCTTCCTGTCCTCTATCAGCTTCTTTACCTTCTCCTTCTGTCTTTTTCTCCTCTTTGTGCTCCTTCTCCACCTTTTTCTCCCCCTCTTTGCACTCCTCTGCTTTCTGCTCCTTCTATGTGCTCCTTCTGCTGCTTCTCTATGTGCTCCTTCTCCACCCTCTCCTTTTCCTGGAGTTTCTTGAGATCTGCTTTTCTCCATAAATTCTGACATTATACCCAGGTCATCCCCTAATATGGCAGATACATCTGCCACCTTCCCTAGTTGATCTATTCCGCTCCCTGAAGTGACGGCCACATTGGAGATGCCCTCTAAGGCTCCGGGTATCTGTAGACTGGCTCCATGCTTTCCGCCTCTCTGGTGGCTGACATCTTGTAGCTCCCCTGATTTCTCGGCTGCTTTCAGGGGAGTGCTGATTTTTAGTCTACTGCTATTTCCTGAATGGTCCAGCCCCGCCCCGAAGGGAATGGTCCAGCATGCTCCCTTCTGAGTGGTTTGGCTGGTACTCTGGACGGCAGTGGGAATTTCTTCTGGAACTCCTTTTCTAACTCTATAATACTTAATTCATCAGGTACTGCCCCCTGGAGCCTGACAAGCGTCTCCTCAGGTGTCACCCCGCTATCCCATACCTTCTGTGAATTTCCTTGAGTATCCAATCTAGTTTCTCTTCTTGTCGGAGCGTTAGGGGAAAGGGTAACTTAGAACCCCCGGCCAGTGCAGTCTCCGCCCCAGCCCCCTCCTGAGCTGACGTGCTTGCCTTGGACTGCTTGGCCCTGCCCGGAGATATATGTTGTGCCCCCCTCTTCTGTGCACTCCTGGTGTTATGTCTACTACCACTGGTCTGCTCTGGCATGCGATACCCTAGTATCATCTCTAAGTTGATGGCCACCAGTTCCGTTTCATCCCCCGATATAGTCCCTAAGCTAATAGCCAGAGATGCCCTGCTGCTACTGGTAACTCCTGACCCTCCTCCTGTTGGAGGGATAGACCGGGCGGCTGGCGTCATGGTGGCCCCAGGTTCCCCTGCTCCTGGTTCCTCTGGCTGCTCTGACTTGGTTGCCTCTCTCGTGCTAGTAGTAGTCTCCGCAACCGCTGCATCTATTTTCCCTTTCGATCTCTTAGGTTTTTGCAGTTTCTTTGGGGGAGGACATGGCAGTACCACCTTCTCGGGCTCCCAGTCTTGCAACTCAGAGTGTCTCCTCTCCATGTGGCTTTTCAAGTCCGGTAGATATGACTCCCTTGACCTGATGTCCACAGTCTGGCTCCAGGCAAAGGTATCCCATGACTTCGTTGGCATGCTTTTTCATGTGGCGGTCCCGGTTCCCCTTCTTTCAGAACTTCCACTGCCCCTTGCTCCGCTCCCTACAGATGTCGCAGCGATGGAGGGTAAACTTCCCAGTCCTGCCTCCAAAGGTATGTGTTCCTTCTCTGTTGCCGGCATTTTGCAGCCTTGAACCTCTATTGTAGTTGTCACCTAGTGGCTCCCGACCCCACGACTATTGTTCGGAGTAACTACGTCTCTCCTTATATAGCCAGACCCTTGCAGAGGCGTGGGAGCGCTTGGATTCGGAGCGCGAGAACGACGCCCCTCCCTGTGTTCTTTTCCCACGCTCCGAGATGGCCTCCTGACAGTGTTTGTCCAGGCGCGACACTCTGGCTAGACTATTCCAAGGCTCCGGCATCGTATCTCCACGCTGTCTTCCCCCACCCGCAGTCTCTTGTTTCTGGAGTGGTCCCTCTCACGGCTCCAAGGATGTGGCATGCTCTGTCTCCTTTCTGAAGATGAGTGGCTCCAATTCCTTCTCCCACCCTTACTTGTTGAGTCCGGGCCTGCTCTCCTGGTAATCTCCTGCCTGGCTCCCCCTGTCTCTCCACCTCGGCCAGCTTCCTCCGCATCGTGCACCACCATTTGCTATTAGCGTCACCTGTGCCCATGGTTCTCAGCACTTCCCATAAGATCACCTCTTTTATGCCCCCTGACTTGGGCGTCCCTCCTCCTCATTGGTCCCCCTGTCGCCAGGGTGCGGGTGTACCTGCCAGCTTGGCCGTTGCTACAGCGTCCTGCCCCCCCCTCACATGCTTGTTCTATCATATCCCCTATCCTCCAAAATGCAGCCCACTGCCCCCGCCATCCCTACTGGCTTCCAGGCATGCATTCAGATGCTCAGTCTCCTTCCCTTCAACCGACGGGACCAATCCCTGTTCCTAGATAGGGGTGATTCTGAAATAGAGGAATGTCTGAGTTCCTCGAGGGCCCCCGGACTTAAAACTAAACAAACAAACAAACAAAATAGAGGATTAGTCTTCAATGGGTTTATAAGGGGGGCTCCTCTGGCCATTCCATGGTAGTCACCCGGCCCACCATGGGCGTCTCCGTCTCTGACGGTTCCCCAGCCTCGTTCTGGTCCCCCTGTAGTCTCCGTCTCCTCAGGGACCACTTTCAGTGCGTCATAATGCACAATTTTTCGGAGCCTTCCTCTCCTTATCTCATACACCGCCATCCCCAGTATCCTTTCCACCCTTGAGGGCCCAGTCCAATAGCTTTGCAGCTTCAGAGTCCGCTCCACCTTCTTTAAAGGGTGGAAATAATACATGGATGCCCCCACGGGATCTCCTTTGTTTCTGCCCGGCTGTCGTAATTCCTTCTCTGCCTCTCCACCGCCTTCCCTATAGCCCCATGGCTAACTCAAAGGCTGTTGCCATGTGATATTGCAGGTCAGCCACGTAGCTCCATCCACCTCTATCTGGGGTGTGGTCCGGATACAGCAGGGCCAGTGGGGTGGTGGTCTCTCTTCCCAACATGAGTGCCTCTGGTCCTGTCTCACCATTGTGGCCAGCAGTATTTCTATCGTCAAGTTGGCCCTCCCTACCACTCCATTGCTTTGGGGGCGAAAGGCGCACATCCTAGTTTGCCGGATTTCCAGAAGGGCAACCACCTCTCTGAAAAAGGTCGCTTGGAAGTTACGCCCTTGGTCTGTATGCAGTTCCTCCGGCGGCCCCAGCCGGCACACATACTCCTTTACAAATACCCGGGCCACTGTGCCAGCCTCCTGGTTAGGTAAAGCGTAGGCCTCCATCCATTTAGTGAAATAGTCGGCGGCCACCAGGATGTATCTGTTCCCCCTATCCGTGACTGGTAGTGGACCCATGACATCCAATGCTATCCTCTGCAGAGGTAAGCCTGCTCCGACATGGCCCATCTTTGCTCTATGGGGCGGACGCGCTGCTTTCTTCCAGATACAAGCCTCGCATTTGGCGCACCATCTCGTCATATCTCTGCAGAACCAATAGAACCCTTGTTGAAGTCTCCTGGTGGTCCTGGTGTGTCCCAGATGGCCTGCTAATGGAGCCCCATGAGCTTCGTAGAGCACCTCCTCGCAGCTGTCTTTTGGTATGGCTATCTGCCATCTCTCCTGACCAGTTATTTCTCTCCATTTCCTCACCAACACCCCATTCCTTATCTCCAGCCTGTTGAACTGAGTCTGCCAGGCGTGTTGCTCGTAGCTGAAGTCCTTGGCTTCCTCCGGAGATGGAGGGTAGCCTATCAGGACCCAATTAAGCACTTCTCGGAGCATGGCGTCCTCCTCCTGGAGGCGGTCCCCCAGTCCTTTCGCTCCTTTTCCGCTTCCGTCTCCGCCTCAGCCATGGGCACAGGTTCCCCCTGCAGTCCCCTCTCTTGGCTGCGAGTGAGGACTCGGCAGGTAGCCATTTCATCCTCCGGAGGCTCCCTCCACCCATACTGTCTACAAGGATCGCGAGACAGCCTGTCTGCATTCCAATGTTGTTTACCCAGCCTATGTTCCATGGTGATATCGTATGTGTCGATTATCTGTATCCTTCCGGCTCTTTAAATCTGAGCAACGATTTAAGGGATGCGTGATCCGTCCTCACAACCATTGGTCATCCCACCAGATAGTGCCAGAATTTTCGCAGCCCAAATACTATCGCTAATAACTCCCTCCTGGTTACACAGTAGTTCCTCTCAGCGTTTGACAGGGTGCGGCTAGCATAGGCTACGACCTTCTCTTCATCCCGCTGCTCCTGGCTAAGGACCGCTCCGAGGCCAGCATCACTTGCATCCATGTCCAGCGTGATGCGACCCTCCGGCTTTGGGAAAGCCAGGATAGGAGCCTCCGTCAACAGCTCCTTAAGCCGTGTGAAGGCCAGCTAACATTCATTAGTCCATCCAAATGCCCTTCACTTCTCGGCCAATGCACTCTATGCGAATTCCATGATAAAACCCCGGTAATAGCTGCCCAACCCCAGAAAGCTCCTTAATTCCGTGACTGTCTCCTGCTTAGCCCAGTCATTCACGGCGGCCACCTTCTCCGGGTCTGTCGCTACCCTGTCCTTCCTTATGACAAGTCCCGCTCCGATTATTCGCTGCAATACCTCCTCCAACCTTTCCAGATGCTTCTGGAAGGTAGAAGCAAACACTACCACATCGTCTAAGTAGACCAGGCAGGTGCGCCATTGCAGCCCCCGCATTACCACCTCCATCACTCTTTCGAAGGTTCCCGGCGCGTTACACAAGCCAAAGGACATCCTCCTAAATTGATAGAGACCCCTATGGGTGCTAAACTTTGTTTTCTCTATGTCCTCTGGCTGAATGTCCAGCTGCCAGTATCCACTTGCCAGATCCACCGAGGAGAACCAGGCAGCTCCGGCCTTGGTGTCTAGGCAGTCCTCTACCCGTGATGGGGATAGGCGTCTTTGATAGTCACCGCGTTCAACTTCCTGTAGTCCATACAAAATCTGGTGGAGCCATCTTTTATTTTTTACCAGAACTACAGGTGAGGCCATTGGGCTTTGAGGCTCCTCAATGACCCCGGCTTCCAACATCTTGTCGACCTCTTGGTCTATGAGCTCCCTCCTATGCGGCGCCAGTTGTCTTGGCGGCTGCTTTACCGGAGCCATGCCGCCAGTATCGATACGATGCTGGGCCATCTGTGTGTGTCCTCTGTCTCCTGGGTTCAATTGAAACGCCGCCCTGTACCTTCTCAGGAGGGCTGCCAGCTCCCCCCTCTTCCCATCTCCATTCCTGCCTTTGGCTCTCTAATCCACTTATCTCCTTTGTCTTCCCTCATCATCCGGCAAAGAGCCTCCACCCCTCCGCCTTCTTCAGCGGCCGACTCCCCATCGAGGGGTTGTATTTCTCCCAGCATCATGTCTTTGAAGATGGTGACTGCCCCTGTCCCGGATTAAGGACTTGTACCAACGTCCTAGTACCCTGAGGGCGAACCAAGCTCCTAGCCACCAAGAATTTCGGCTCTCCGTTATGCCCTGTGAGGCCTTCCACTAATCCATCCTCCCCCTCATTCCAAGGGCCCTGGAGTTGGCCTTCTAGGACGTCTTCCTCTCCCGCCTCCAGCACTGCCACCCAGGTGCTTACCACTCGGCAGGAGCTTTCTCCCTCCAACCATACCAGGTGCTCCCTTCCTAAGTCAACTATAATAGCGTGTCTTCTCAGGAATGTCGCTCTCAGTATCTCAGACTCTGAACTTTAAGGTCACCTCTCTCCTACCCAGCTTTAGCTCTGCGGTACTCTTGCCTTGTATCTGCATGGCTCTCCCATCAGCTGTATATACTTTTTTTCCTGTATTTTCCAGTACACTTTCCCCTCCGTTTTCCTTCCACCAAGTGATGAACACTAAATTCATCAAAGCTCTCGTATTCACCACTAGTTTTATGGGAGGTGCACCTAGGCAGGCCTCCACTAGAAGGCCCCTTCCCCCTCCTCTCTCTCTTTTCCCTATTACTTTGTTCTCCGGCCTTTCATCTCCGACCTCTGCGCGGGCACAGGCCGGAGCTAGTTTCCCGCCTCCCTGGCAGCTTCCGCTCCGCCCTTCTCCGCGCCCTCTCTCCGGTTCCTGGACAATTTCTCTTAAAGTGACCTTCCTTCCTGCATCCAAAGCATGTAATGGGATAGGATTTTTTCTTCCTTTCCTCTTTGTCCACGTCCCAAGTTACAAATTTCTTAATTATCTCAGTTAGACTAGCCAATTTATCGTCATTCGATAACATTTGAGATTGTCGCATCTACAGCCCTAGCTCGGCCCCGGGACTCCTGTTCATTCTTGAAGTAGGCCTGCCTCCCCACTTATTGCTGTCATCACCACGGTCTGGAGATCTTTCGGACGAGACTGATAGACCCACTGTCTCAATTGAATTGGCAAGTACAACAGGAATCTGTCTAAGACTAAGGTGTCCCTAGTTTTGGCGTTGGCCTCCGGATAAGCCAATCGAGTGAACTTGGCCAGTTCCTCCTGCAGTTCCTGCAGTTCCTGCAGGCCTTCTCCGGCCTTCCTCTCCCATGTGCAGAGGAAAGGTTTGTTAGTCTCCTCCTGGTTGGCTGGCGCGAATCTGGCGATTAGCGCGTTCCGGAGCTCCTTGTACCCAACCTTGGTACCAGGCTCTCTCCCCTCCAATAACCGTCTCGCCTGCCCCGTCAGGCTCAACTCCAGAAAGGTGCCTGCTTCCTCAGTGGTCCCGTCGAATCTTGTTTGTTTGACCACCAGTACCTACCATCCCCACTCTTCGACGGTTTATGCCTTCTTCTACCTCTTGATGCCTCTTTGGCTAACTGTGTGATGGCATCGGCCAAGCGATCTCGCTCCTTAGACCAGTCGTCACCTCCCCTAGCACCTTCCTTTGCTCTGTGATCTCCGTCCTCTTCCGACGTCCCTCCATCCCCGTCGTACCTATCCTCCACCTCTCTTTCGATGCGCGCTGGTTTCCGGCCAACTGGCCTCTCCCACAAGGTACCGGCCTCTGTGGCTCCCGCCCAGTCCGTCTCTGCTCCGGCCTCTCCGGCCGTTTCCCCTCCTTGTCCATTCTCCAACTCCCCTAGGACTCCCTCATCGTCAAGGGTCCTCCTCCTGGGGTTATCCATTCCGGCTTCAAGTTTCTTTCCTTCTCCCATGGCCAATTATAGCTGTCCACCTCTCCGAAGCGGTCTCCTCCTGTCTTTCCAAACTGACCTCGCGTCTCACCGGCCCTTTTTTCTGAAAGAAACACCCTCACCTACCAATTCTAGCAGAGATCCCTTCTCTGCTCCTCCTACCCTCAAGTTTGGCATTTCCTTTGTCTTATCCATGTTTGCTTCAGAGGCAGTTCATCACTAGCTGTCACCAATGTAGCGAAATCCTACTCAAACTCAATAGCAAACACCACAAGACTTGTACTACAGTTTAACACTGTTTATTGACCTGGCATCGGGCCACACCATCTACTCGGAGCTCACTGGTCCTCGGAGATAACTTAAAACTGGAATTACTTGTGTCTTCAATAAACTCTGGTGCCAAAAACTGAACTAGCTTTGACTCCCAGCTTCATTATATAGAGTGATTGTCTCCAATGCTAAGTCACTCCAGCATCGGAGACTCGTCTTACATTTACTCCGACTTGGCTCAGGCTCCGGGAAGATGAGGCTCCGACGCCCCCATCTAGGATGTTTTCAGCTTCACCCTCGGCCCTATCACCACTATATATATATATATATATATATATATATATATATATATATATATATATATATATATATATATATATATATATATTATATGTACGTTCTGCGCCATTATAATTTTGATCAGGGAGAATAATCTTCTTCTTTTTTGTCAGGGAAAGATCTGGGAATTTCGTTCCAATATTCTTGAAGACCGTGCATGTAAGGACCATGTCACAACCATCACCCCCCCCACACACACACACACCCCACCCCAACCCTAATCTTTCACATGTTTTGCTAGATCTGGACACTTTGAGAGTTAAGCAAGGAGCGTGGATATTGTGTGTGTATGACCCAGGGTGCACGGTCCTTGAGTTAGGGGCCTCACGGGTACACCTGCTAGTACATCCCTTAACGGCCAGCTGAACCCATGTATTAAACATTGGTGTGGATTCTGACTTTCTCTATTGTGGTTACAGCATGGCATTGTGTGGTTAATGTGTAAGGTGTACTTTCTGTTTGTGGTTTGCACTTTACTACAACATACTTATATACATTGTACCATCAGCTTAAATAGATTTCTTTTCGTTCATTTTTTCGTTATTCACTGCAATGCTGCCTTGCTTTTTATTACAAAAGAAAATAGCGGCACACAATCTGAATACTTTGAAGATCTACATAACTAAACGATACAACTACAGTAACTCCGAGAGATACCAAAACCTGCCCTGTTTTATTATAGAGTAAGAAAAATTACCTAGAAACTTAACCAGAGATACTCTACTATCAAAGGGATATGCTTAACATATCAAACCTAGAAACTAATAATTATTACCGTTGCCTCCACGAGGCATAATCACATATATATATATATATATATATATATATATATATATATATATATATATATATATATATTAGTAAGTATTATTAATGTGCTAGACCCTAGATCTGTCTCCATTGACATGTCATTTAGTCACATGAAGTAAACTTATGACATGTCTGAATCTGAAGCTATAGCCTCTCTTCTCCTTTATCATTCATTATAAGGTTTGTAAAAGGATTTATCCTTCCATGAGAAAAAAAAAATCTACCAGCTTGGCTTTGTGCTCGAAGCTGTGGAGATCTCACATGTCCCGAGTGTTGTCAGAATTGAGTTAAATATGCTACAATTATTTAGAGTTTATAATTATATAACAACTAGGACAATGTTTCAGCTCTAGTTAGCCTTCATCAGGTGATCTTTAGAGTTTAGTTCATTCTAGACACATGTAAGATAGACAGGGGCGATCTGTATGGGAAATCGGTGAGAAAATCAGGGAGGGATCTTATGAATTATGAATAAATTGCTTTGAAAAATGACGTAGATTGTGAGTTTGACATGATTTCTGCAACCAGGCTCAAGCTCAGGTATTTCTATATCCGCGATAACTGATCCCACGTTGGTTGATGAGTATATATGCCAGGGAGCAATCTGATGTTCTGAAGGACCCATCCCGCTACACTCCTATATACATATACTGTACACAACTGTACAGTCTACTTTTACCTGTGTGAGTTGCTATGCGACAGTGCACCTCAGTCCGACCTTGGGAGCTGCTCGTCACACCTGAGTGACTCCCTGTGTCTCTCTTGTTCACCCAGGTGTGATCTCAGTCGAACCTCACACTCTATTATTTATGGTGATGTTTCTCAAGTCGGCCCTGATCCCTCTGAGTATTTATTTGAAAACTATATCTTTAGGCCCTATTTGGCCGCCATCCAATCCCCAGCCCCTGTAAATCTCCCAAGTCTGATGAATCAACTGATAACCCCTTTAAAGGCTGGATTATAAGCTAACGAGCCCATATGTCGGTATGATGCATGACTGCAGTCTGTCCACCAGAACTGCATTCATGTTTCATGACAACCCAGCAGAGTGAGTATCAATGTAGCCGAAGGGCTAACAGCATTAATAGAGTATGCAAACCTTACAGGTTTAAGGCATACATGAAGTCACTAGGGTTACCATGAGCACAAGAATCCACTAGAACCCACAGCAAGATCAATAGTAGTACATATACCTGGGTGTTCTAGAAAACTTTCTGTGCAGTTTATTTGGACAACGGGTAAGCCTGAAACAGCCATCATGTTAGATTTATTGTCGCTTCATCTTATTGTATTAGAGGGAGTGTTAGCTTTCCTTCTTATCTATCCGTGGACTATACTGTAGTATCATTGAACATACACGTATATCTGCAGTATACTTTCGAGTTAAAAAGGAAAAGGAATTTAGTGGGGAGTTCATCGAGCTTTTACATAATACTTATGTGTGAGAATAGGGCAGTAGGACCAAGTGTTATTCCACCTGTTTACTCACATGGGTTAGGTGTATTCCCGGGACTCTCACTGTGGCAGATACAGGATTTGAAAACGGAGGGGGCGCTGCCCAAAAGGAGGGAAGCATCCCCTATTTCTGACCTAATTTTAGGATGCAAAATATGCATTTAAACTCTTTAAGTACTGAAAAAAAGGAGGGGGCGCACCGCTCGCATAAATTCGCCACTGGACTCTGCAGTCCTCTTCACACCATCCGCCCTACCAAAACCACGGAAATAGAGTTGTACAAACAACAAATTGTATATCTTAAGTTGTGCATCTCCTCGTTTTGTTAGAAATATATCAAATATGGGTACCCCGACACAAACAGTATCAAACAAAATTAGAAATGGGGTGTTTTAGCTCTGAGTCTTAGATATTAAAAATGAAGCACCCATATTCAATAGATTAGATCAATCCGGCCTTTTCCCTTGTAGATTCCAGCCAAGAAAAAAATGTAAATCCGGGATTTGCAGAAGGAGGGGGCGCACCATTTTTGAGCAAATTTTCAGGCCCAAAATATAAGCAAATAAACTCTTATATACAAACAAAAAGGAGGGGGTACACGCCCCCACTCCCCCATCTGAATCCGCTACTAAAAGTATCAGTACCATTGTAAGGAGACGTGCAAGCGTTTTTTGTTGTTTTTAATAGTGGTTGTATTAATACACATCAGTAGCTCTAATCACTCCTCTTGTCATATATGTCGCCTACACATTACATTGTATGGCCGCCAGTTACAATGTCAGTGACTTCAACAAAGTCAATCAATCCTCTGCAGCTGACGTCTGTGGCAGTCAGTAGTGATAATGAAAGCCCTACATGCACACTATGACTATGTAACCTACACATATGTGTGTGAGCTAACTCTTTATGGGTTATGTAATGTCATTGTGCACTGTGCCCTTTTATAATGCCTCATTGCCCTGTTATACACCCTATGTTACATCTGGTATGGATTTTACTAAGCAGACATTTCGACCCCACGATAAGAGTAACACAAAAAAAAGGTTTAAAAGAGGTGTTACATTATCATATGGTAGCTGTCATATAATGATGGAAAGGGTACCATGGAAAGCACCCACTCCAACAAAGACCGGTTTTGTAACTCAATTTACAGAGTGAGACTGAGGAATTCTCTCAACAACTAGGTCCTGCAATGTATCCTAGGGGCCATCCACAAATGACGTAACGCTGGACGGGGGGGGGGGTCAGGCTCGGCATCACAGAATTTCCCATAAACCTTCAGCATTGCAAATTTGGCAACAACAAAAACGTGACAAGGACAAGGGGGGGGGGGGTCAAAAATGGTGAAAATTTGCGTGATATCATTTATGGATGGCCCCCTTGGTGCAGATCAAAATGGGTCAGATGTCATTTAATAGAGCATTTCCAAATGGGGTTCCTATCTCCTCCCTTCATTTTTTTTCATTTTTAAGATAAGATCATTGACCTCAACACAACATCTATTCGGCTCGCCCATGTATGAATGCTGAATTAGCGATAATCTGCTGCTATCCGCCTATGGTGTGACTTTGACTTTAATAGGTCACTCATAATCATGATGAAACCACGCATATGGGGTTGGACTTTTCAAATGGGAAAAGAATGAAATATTTATAAATAAAGGAAAAATCTACTTTCGAACTGAGATCGGTATACCCACCTGATTATATGAGTTCATTTCTTTGTAGGTTGTATTTCTAGGTCAGAAGTGCATGAAAATTTGTTTGTTTTTTTTTAAATGGGTTGGGTAGTGCTAGTTGCAGATAGGCCTAATGTCAAGGGTAGGTGGAGAGGGGTCGTCACAGACGTTTTAACATGTTCAGCATGTATCATCATCTGCTGTGTATTGACTCAGTCTCACTGGATAAATCAACTGGCTATAACATAGCACATACTACAGTGTCATATATAGCCTGATAATAAGAGAGTAATATCAAAACGAGTGGGTGAAGCCGACTAGTTTTGATATCCTACCATACAAGGAATTCGGTGCCCGTTAGCCCATACCTTATGGTTTTTATTACACAATTAATCAATAAATAATCAATAGAATATCAATATAATATTGATAAGGTTTGACAGCTTGCACTGCGAAAAAGATGAACCAGGCCAGGACACAAACGCCTGTACCTGGGGTTTTGAGTGCAACTCGCTAACCAATATACCATCGGCACACACAACTCGCCACCCAGCAGCCGTTGTCTTGGTCTGAACGCGTCCAGCAGTTGTCTTGGTTATGGGAGCAGCAGCGACAAAGCTGGGGGGGGGGGGTCACAACCCAGACTGCAGGATATTTTCATACTTTGAATGTATACTAGTTATATGTGAGTGACCTCCCCGGGCTTTGTATCATATCAATGTCTTATAGAGACCTACTTCTAACCAACCATTTCTCGTCAGTCCCTGTGGCGCAATGCATAGGGAGTTGGATTTGGGATCAGTAGAGTGCAGGTTCGACCCCTACCTCTGGCAATGAAAATTTCGTAGGTTTTAACATGTAACATATGACATGTAAGATGACATGTAAGGAGTGCTGATATCATGGATATCAGCACTCCTAGGAGTGCCAATATCCATGATATCAGAACTCCTTACAAACATGCATCAAAACATGCAATATCGACAGGTATCAGAACAGGAATATCCTGAAAAAGCAACCAAAATCACAGAAGTTTTGTAATAACGACGGATAACCCACATGTTTTTACATGGGACCATCAATATAATAATATATTGCAATTAGTGGAAAAAATGTCTTATTATTTAAACAACCATTTTAGCAATAGAGCACTTCCCGACAAACATAAGATGGTTTATTACATTTTTTTGAGAATTTAAGAATCCTCTACCCCATGTCAGCATACCATATACTTCCATTAGACCACTTTCTTCAGCTCTAAATTGCCATACATGCATATGCATGTCATTAGCGCACCTGATAACATCATAAAACTACCATGCATCACATTTACCCAACAAATCGAGCATCCCCAAAAAAGAAAAGAAAAAAAAAACAACTTCCATCGGAGGCCATTGCCTCAGTGCACTAAGTCCACATAATTATTTGCTGAATCTTGCCGGGAGCTAGAACCATACAGGGTTGCCAACTCTCACGCATTGGCACACACTCCAGTAGAGGGTGGGGCTATAAACGGTATGGCCAATTGCGTGAGAGTTGGCAACCCTGCATGATAGAGGTACCTGGGATCTTGTAAACCAACTCAGGTTGTTTATGCGTCACCATGACAACAGTGACTGCATCTTCTGCCCAGGGGGGGCCACTTGAGAATGTTTGGAAGCTCTGTGCATACACAAACTAGCAGGAAAGGGGTACTTTTTAGTACCCAGGAGTGGACCCGCCCAGACCCGTTAAAAGGGCCCCTTTTGTGCCCGATTTGGGCAGATAGGGGTACCCTCTAAAGGGCTTTTCAACAGTGTTTGAATTTTTCAAATATTCCAAGTAGAACCAGAGTTAGGGTTGAGATCATGGGGTCCTTATCTAATTCCAAACTTTTTCAATCAATTCATTAAAAATTCTACAGGGAAAGGGGTACCTCTTTTCCAGGCAATTCTCAAAAAATAGGCTGGGAAAGGGGTACATTTATGCAACTATTCTGTTGAAAGGGCTCGCCATGAATATGACCTTAGCTGTCGAAATGGCGTTAAACATCTATTACTCACTCACTCACTCACTCTGTTGAAAGGGTGCTCAAATTGAGAGTTTGTCTTCTTGCATTCTGACAGCAGGAAAAGGGGTACCTTTCCTAGATGATTCCCGTTCAAAGTAGTCACTGTGCGCGACTCAGTTAAGGACTGAGTCGCTGGGACTGCCCTAGCTAAAACTTGCAGGTGCTCTAGAAACAGCAAGTTTCTAAGAATAACATTTGACAGAAACAAATCCCCAACAATCAGCTTATAATATTGACAAGAGTACCACCTTAGTTTTGCTGTCTGTGAGTGGGAAGAGCGTCTTTTGTTGGAAACCTTTAGATCGCACCTTTTTCCAAGGTTTGGCACATGCTGTGTGGGCTGCAACAGGTAGCTATCAGCAGGTGCATTTTCTGCCAGACAGGAAGTCAATCTCCACTCACCAAGCAGATTCTCATGGATAACATTATTTCATGAATAACACCTCTGTTGTGAGACCTGAAACCACTTCCATCATGGCCGACCGTGGCAGCTAAACTTGTTGTGAAGGCTAACAGATGTGCAAGAACCAAATAATCTGGGCCCCCGTATGAAAGGTTTCTCACAAAATGGCAACAAACATGTCTTAGGAAGCCATCCTTAAGGGGAAATTGACATAAAAAAATTATGTCCTACAATTCCAGCCACCTGACAAATTAGCCCTATGCAGGAAGCCTGACTCTCACGTTAGGTAAGAGTCAGCGCCCGCCGGACAAGTTCAAAGGGGTATATTTTCTTTTAATTTTGCCCCTCTAAAAGGGGTACCAAGCCAAGGACTGTGTACGCACATGGTTACTATTGGCCACTAGCTGGTGTGGAGCTGGTTCCGGCAACACACACTGATAAGAACTGACAGGATGGGACCAGCATGTCCCTGGAAGTGGGTGTTAACAAGGGACAAGGTACCCATCATGGTAGGTGCTATCAGTGGGTTTTACCTCAACCAGCGAAATTCAAAATGGTGGCTCCACTAGGCCTCCATACTGAGTCCTATAGAACATATAGGGAGTGCCCCCCCCCCCCCCCCGGGATCTGCTGCTGTACCCTGTCGAGTCAATAGTGGATGGATGTACTGGTGTCGGCCTGCCTGTTGCTGACTGCTTATTATAGGCTGAGCCTGAGCACTGTGCAAGACGTCAATACCCTGAATCCTGTCAGCTGAGATCTCAAATTAAACCAAAAATCCAGCTGAAATTAACAACTAGATTCAGCTGATATCTCAGCTTCAATTCAATGCATGAGTTAATGGTTATCCATACTTTACTAAGTTTATTACACGACTCACAACTCTTGTTAAAAGCAATGATAAACACATTGCCAAAGGTGGGATTCGAACCTTCAATCTATGGAATGAAAGTTCTGCATGCTAACCACTATACTACAGGGATGTAAGACTTCAGGTTTTATCAGGATTTCCTGATTTCTGAAAATTCTGAATGACCTGTATTTTCCTTATAAGAGTGGTGAGGAGGGCTGTTAAGAAAATAGAAGGCCTTTCTGTCAGGTATATGTATGGCTTTCTGATTTTTGCTCATGCGTGACTTAATTACATCCCTGTATACTACAGGTGGCTAGCTGAGAGAGAGACGTGTCTAGGACCTACCATAGGCAATGATTTACAACTCTTGTTAAAACCAATGTGATTTTGATATTTGCTTCTATTTTTCACAACTCACAGCACAGGATATTTTCACACATTGAATGTATAAAATGTATTGGTAGTAACCCCCCCCCGGCTGCACTTATTGTAAAGCATACAGTAAGAGGTTCCTCTCTCACCTGGTGCGGTGGTATAATGGCTAGGGCTCAGGACTTTGGATCTGAACTTTCTGGGTTGAGTGAACAGTTTTGAATACCTTCATGTCCATAAAAGGGTGCTGATATACACTCGAAATCGTGCTGATATCCACCCCAAACAGTGCTGATATCCACCCAAAATCCATTCAAAGTGAGCTACTGCTATGCAGGAATATAAAAACGGGAATATCCAAAAAAAGCACTGTGAGTCACAGAAATCGTGTAATAAACTGCAATATTACAGTTACAATTATAGCACAGGTACTTCAATTTTTTTTTGATATGGGTGTGTGGCTGAACCCATGACAACCCTTACCCTCGATAGGGCACTCATTCGCGGGGGTTTTCTTCGAAAGCCTATCCTTGCTAGGGCACATTTGACTCAATAATCCTAGATTTATTTCAAAATGTCTTAAATTTACACTGATTGGGGAGAAGATTGAACTTGGTTCATGCTATTTTTATGAAAACTGTGCTGATCCCAATAAAATTTCTTGAAAAAGTACCCTTGCCAGCCGCACATATGTGTATATATTACATAGAGAGTGCCCCCCCCCCCGGTCACAGGCCTATTCCCGGTTAGCAGATTCCTTAGTGGGCCGACCCCTGCTGAAGCTGATACCTTACAAGATAAGGACTGAAAACAGCGAGTACCAGGTGCTACGTAATGCACCCTAAAGAGTCTGCACTGAATAAAAGGAATTTTCTCATTGGTCAATATTGTATCCCGCTAGGTCGGAATACGGGGCTAGCACATTGCTAGTGCTAGGAGGATCATCTAGGTGGCACATGTAGTCGGGGGCTAGATCAACCTTTGGCCTCTTTATATAGTCTAATTTGACTACACTTCACATTGGAATTTTCTATGAAATATATCTATGGGTTCCCTATATCACCTACTTTAATTATGTATCATTGATTAGATGAAATATTTGAAATAAAAGAGCAAAAGATCATTAAAATTTCTGCTTGATACCATAGTTCAGTCAATCAGGGCACTGTCTCCCTATCAGTGTTATCACCTGAGTTCACACCTAAAACAATAGAGAAGTACTTGGGGTAATTAAGAGAAGGGGCAGGATGCAGCCTATTAGTCTTATCACTGGCCATTGTTCTGGAGACTGATAAGAAATTTACCCAAAATACCCTGCTCTGGAGTCGGGGGCTAAACCAAGATGGCGACCTCCATAGCCTGATATGCTAATGCCCTATATTATTAGACACGTGGCACATATGGTGAAGGGGAAGAGCACCTCCCCCCCCCCTCCCACTCCCTCCTCACAGGAGCCAGCTAACACAAAACACTCACATCAGGCTCACACAATGAACGCAGGCCACTCAGACCCACCAACGTCAATAACCACCACGTTGGGTGACCAGCAGTGCAAGAGCGCCAATTCCTGCTATAGCAGACGACAATTAGATCTGCACTGAGATCTACAGCAGGCAGGCAGGTAGGCAGACGAGTCAGGACCCGCCTTGTCCCCACCACAAGTCACATAGCGGTTAACATGCTTAGGACATGCTGACTACTACAACCCTGATCTTAGCGTCCCACAGGAAGGGTTGAACCTGATGAAGACGATATCAGTCTAGGGTATGTAGACACACCTGGCCATCTGAGGGCAGGTCGATACGGACCTGTTGAAGGGGACAGAGAGGATTGGGCTGTCACTGGTTTCCTACCAGGTACTGGAGTCTGCTCAAGGTAGGTTCACTTAGGGTTATAGCCATGGGCTCTACGTAGATGGCGCCACAGTCTGATAATCACTAATGCATTGGCTAATAGGAGGGTGAGTAGGCTCAGGGGTAAACCTTTTTCTGACTTTTGTCGGCCAGTGAGTGGCAGCCGCGCCCAGACTTTGGGAGAATGCTTAGCTATAAGCAGCAGCTGAAGCAAAGCAAGCCTTACTTATGGGTCTAGACCCCTAAAATCGACAGGGTGACATGGCCTTCTCTTAAAATCGACAAAGGACATGGAGCTTCTAGGGACAAGGACATGGGACAAAAAAGATAGTGACAGG
The DNA here is from genome assembly GCA_949317995.1 of Acholoe squamosa. NCBI lineage: Eukaryota > Metazoa > Annelida > Polychaeta > Phyllodocida > Polynoidae > Acholoe > Acholoe squamosa. The sequence goes on from OX439042.1 coordinate 18,169,034, forward strand.
GGACATGGACTTTTCTTAAAATCGACATGTGACATGGAGCTTAGTGACAAGGAGAGAGGAAAATACAAATTTTGTGACATTTGACATGGGCTTTTCTTAAAATCGACAAGGGACATGGGGACCCCCCATCTAGACCCCCTTACTTGGCTTACTTTGTGGTATAAGAGACAGAGCTGCATCAACACATACCGTTCTCATACATAACTATGAACCATCCCCAGGGACAGGGAGGGAAACGGAGAAAATAAGGAATTACAGTTATATCAGAACAAGGGCCTATGTATTGGATATAAGGTGAAATTAGAAAATCTATAATACTGTACAATTACATACCATTAGTGGATGTAAAGAACTGTGTATTTGACGTAATATCCATCTGATAATCTATGCACATCACTTGCATAAGAGTGGAAAATACTACGATAACAGAAATCTGAATAAAAGGTTCCATGATGGGAATAGACTTTTTGTACCTTTTACGGCAAAGACCGTTGTCACACATAGTGCCTTTTACAGAGCAATCACTACATAGAAAAAGGCTAAAGCCTGAGTTCACTAGAATTGAGGATTTAGATGTGTTTAAATACAGAATCAAAACAGTACAATGATATTTTTATGCAGGGTTTAGCCCAACTAGTCATCTTATAATATCACCCTTTCCCATCCTCATCATATCATCACACCCTTAGATGTATTATTGTAGAATGATTCAAATGTAGTTGAAAAATCTTGCTTTATGGTCATAAATTGGTGTTGCCATATCCGTATTTCTTTGTTATAATTAAAATAAACATGTAAGGGGGGCTAGATGTGCATGGTGCTTGAATAAACTATGGTGTTCCATGATACAATGAACCTAAAGTCACATACAAACGCCCATGATAATTGCCAGTTGGCCAGAGCCAACTGGCTCTTCTAACCTACACTAGACCCTTCTCCTTTTGAGACATATAGTCTTGCCCAGGTCCTCATAGCCCTTAGCCTTTAAAACATATAATCTGAGACTCTTAAACATGAACACACTTGGAAAACCAATAGCCCTTGACAATTAGTAGACCACCAATCCTCTTAATAGGTAGTTAACAAGTCTAACTTGGTTGATATGAATCATTCCTAAGAGCTATGACATTTTGTCATAGAGGTAGCTATAGTATGCAATATCAGGACCTTGGTTGCATGTATCATTCTTACAGCAATCGCCATCGAGGTAGGAGCCTCATTGCCCTCAATTCATTGCCCTCCATTCTATTCTCATTATAGTACTAGAGATAGGGACATCATGAATACATTAGGAATACGTCATGAATACTTTAGGAATATGTCATGAATACTTTAGGAATGCATCATGAATACCTTAGCAACACCACGAATACCTTAGCAGCGTTCCATGAATACCTTAGCAACGCACCAAGAATTACTGAGCAACGCATCTCGAATACCTTAGCAATGCACCATGAATACCTTAGTAACACATCACAAATACCTTAGAAATGCACCAAGCATACCTTAGCAACACACCACAAAACCTTAGCAACGCACCACAATTACCTTAGCAACGCACCAAGAATACCTTAGCAACACACCATGATTACCTTAGCAACACACCATCATTACCTTAGCAATGCACCACGATTACCGTAGCAACGCATCAAGTATAGCTTAGCAATGCACCATGATTACCTTAGCAACACAGCACGAAAAACCTTAGCAACGCACCATGAATAACCTTAGCAACGTACCACGAATAACCTTAGCAACGTACCAAGAATAACCTTAGCAACTCACCACAAATACCTTAGCAATGGCAAACCTTCTGAATGGCAATTAGTAGCTTAATGAATGCTAATGGGCTGTATGGTTGGTTGATAACAAACAACCCAAGAGCACAAATAGCTTTGCGCTGACTGTGTCTGAGGTTGCAGAGATAAGAATAATGTTTTTATTAAGGACAAGCCGAATGCATCTACACTACAGTTTCCTAGAGGGATCCAGGGATTTTAAGCCATTATAAGGCGTGGAAAAGTATATTATTTTTCAGTGGCATGCTGCATGAAATTTTGAATGGAGGCATGGGGAACAATAGCGGGCCTCTCACATATAAAATTTCCTCACGGTTAATAAATGCCCCCCCCCCTCTCCATGCACGGATATCATCTTCACACAGGCCACTGAACATGTACATGTGTGGATCTTGCTGATACATGTTTTATGACAGGTTCAAGTTCATGGATAATAGATCACCTGTAGAATATAGCTGCAATCGTCCATGACTCCAGGGATGAAAGAAATGGGAATTAGCTGTAGACTGTGGGTCAAAGATTTGGGTCAGAGAGTGAGTAGGTACATTTAGTAGATAAACTATGGTCCAAGTTTGTTACACAGTCGAGGCGTTCGGTGTACAGTTTTCTGACTAGATCCAGTGCATTATGGGTAGGGGTGACCTCGAACGCTAACTACACCACCTCAGCTGGTTCCCTCCACCCCCTTCCCACCCAGCCAGGTGTGGCTAGGTACCAGTCCCTTACTATGCTTGGGAGGGTAGTAAGTTGACTCAGGGATCAACATTGACCCACATGGGGAGGACCAATAGGAGGTGGCCTTACAAACTAGCATTGATCCCTCGGCCGTACTCCGAACGCACCGCTTGTGTATATGGGAGGCATTTCTATACACCAAGTTACGTGATATATCCACAGTGAGATTCTTTTGTTCTAAGGTGTGACCATAGTTTAAGTATATTAGTGCTGGTTCTAATGCAACGTGAAATATATGTCCTAAATATGACTCAAGTTGTCTGACCATTATGAGAATAAGCCAATGCAGAGCTTCAATTATTTACTACTGTTAATTTTTTTCTGGGTGATCAATGGTAACCGCCAACGTGCCTCAGCGTAACAAACAAATATGCCACTTTTCCTGGTTTACCAGGAATTCCTGGTTTTGATTCCAAGATTTCTGTATTGAATTATGTTAAATTCCTGGGAAAATGTGTCCAAAATGTGTCAAGTCAAAGTGGTATTTGTTGGCCAGTGAGTGGCATCTCTGTATGAAGCATGTGCCTGGGAATTTTTCAATTGCTCTTTACCTTTGTCTCTGTTGGTCTGGGTAATGCTAAAGTATTATGTTACATACATGCATGTTTCTTCCTACAAGACCAGAGGCAATACCCATGGTATGTAGGCACCCAATTTGCCATAATTCAGGTTCTGCCTCTGCACATGATAGCGTCCACGTAGTCAGGTACGGTTGTGGTACCTGGAACAGCCTTTTACAACAAAATATTTGACCCAGTAACTTCTAATTAGTCATCAATTTACCAGTCATTATATCAAAGTATCCTGAGGAAGTTTACAGGCAAGTAATTCTATACATGTCTATAGAGAAACAACTCCTGGTCAATACTATGTAGGTGATGACATGCATTATTCTTTACCATAGGCTGTTGTGTTCTCATTGATCTCCAATTATCGTCTCTGCCCTGAACTACTTGAGCGACTTAAGATCGTGTTATTGAAGACAAAAGCTTGTTTTATCTTGTCTAAGCATGTTCTTCTATCTGAAGAGGTGCACAGTTCACAAGGTAACTTTCTCTCAGCTTGAATCATGTAAATAATGGACAACTGATGGGCCACAAGATAGTTCAGTGGAATCCCAACGTCCAATATCCCAGTACCACCGGCACGTGTTCATATGGATGAAAGTCCGAACTTTTCTTTAGCGGTTTAAGTACTGGCACCAGTACTAGCATCGACTCGTCGACACCTGTTATTTACCGAGGTTACACTCTGACATCAGAGCCACATTACGTAGATTGCACTCCAGTAGAGGGTGGCTCTGTAAACAGTACGCCGAGGTTACAGATTCCTTAGTAGGGGTACCATTGCTTCATCTGGTACCTTGCGAGATAGTCACTGATAACAGCCAGCATTATGGTTACCAGTTGTTATGTAATGCACCCTACAAAGTCTGCATTCAATAAAGGGAATTCTCTCATTGGTGAATCCCGCTAGGTCGGTAAAGGATTGGTATAGGAATTGTAAATAGGCTCGTCCTCCTGGAACTATATTTTCATTCACGCATTTTTGCTCTGTCATAAGAGGGTCAAGGCTTCTCTGGAAAAATAGATTTTGTTAAAGGGTTATCAAGCCTTATTCTACCAAACGCACGTAATCTGTGCACTGGAAGTCCTTGATAAGTACAGAGATGTAAGTTGCCAGGGATTTCCCTGAAAATAAGGAATTCAAAAATGTTTAAAATGTAGTCTGAATAGGGATATCCAGGGTCTTCAGGGACAAAATTTATTCACAGCCTTCTTTCCCTAATCATTTTCTTCACAGAGACCCAGTCCTCAGTTGTCTAATTCAACTAGGGACTTCACTAAGCCTCGCTGGTGTAAGCAGAGGAACTCACTGGTCCAGGGGAGACTCTGGGCAGGGAATCTCAGGGACAGAACCTCCCAGGGAGAAATGAAGGGAATGCTGTGCTTTGATTGGTCTAAAATCATCAGTCAATGTTGTACATTTGTTTAACACCAGGGGGTGCCATAATGCTGTGCTGGACAGAGTCTGCCCTGAACACTGCTTATACCAGGGGCCTGCCAACTCCCCCAGTGTCGCGATAACAGCTTTTCAGGGATTTTCCCAGTACCTGACTTACATCTCTGTAAGTACTTTGCCGTCGCCATACATTGCGTCTTTGGTTCCCCACTCATGTATCCTAAAGGGGGCGAAATGTTATTAGTGTGTCAATGACATAGCATTCAGTGGAAAACCCAGACAACTAAGTGTAACACATGGGAGGGTGTATACCGTAATATCCAGCATATAAGACTCTGCACACTTGGTGTATATAAAATTATATGACAGTGAATACAGAAAAGACAATGATCATGAACTTCGGCACAAAAACAGCGGTCTCCCTATCTTGTAGCATCTATCAAGTCGGCCCCTAGTCTTAATGGGCTGCGATTCTTGAAGTTAACGTGATCCAATGCCACAAAGACAAGGAAAATATGGTGTCGGGTAAAAGTAGCCGGTGTGGGGTGAGTATAATAAGCAGGTGCAGGGCCAGGAAGGGTATGAATTCTGAGTAGCAGGACGCACAGTTCATCCTGGAATTAAGGGGAACATTGTATAGTCATCAGCTCACAAGGAGAAATTATATATATTCTGGAAAGAAGATTATTAGTCGAAACATGGTGAATTGAGATAGTCTCTGGGACTTAAGAAATCAATAGGAATTAGATAGTTTTGCCTAGCCAGTACCACCATGATTGAAATATAGATACCTACATCGCATTGGATGTTAAAGATTGCTCTTCCTCACTCAGACATGGATTTATATTAGAAGTGTCTTATTTGGATTATTCAACCAGAGATGCCACTTTTCCTGGTTTACCAGGAATTCCTGGTATTGATTTCAAGATTTTCTATTAAATTATGTTGAATTCCTGGGAAAATGTGTTCAAAGTCCAATTTTCCTGGTTTTTGTCGGCCTGTGAGTGGCAACTCTGTTCAACGAAGTTACCAAAGTTTACAAAAAGCAATATTGTTAATGTTTCAAGGTACAGTGAATGATTTATTCATGAAGTTTGGATATTAATGAGACGTGATGAGAAATGACGACGTGAAGAATTGGCCATAACCTGAGATCGGTGAATGAAATGTATATCTATTACAATTGGAGTTCTCATGGTCCAAGGCAGTGACAATGAAATGAAACTCAGGATTGTGTTGATATATATATATATATATATATATATATATATATATATATATATATATATATATATATATATATATATATATATATATATATTATATAATATAATATATCAACAGGCTTGTGTCTAAATCTCAAAGCCCAATACGAAAAGAAGACACAATGGGTAAAGTCAGCTCTGAAGTTTTATTGACACTCGCAGGTGGGTGTGTGTGTGTATATATATATATACACACACACACACACACACACACACACACACACACACACACACACACCTGCGAGTGTCAATAAACTTCAGAGCTGACTTTACCCATTGTGTCTTCTTTTCGTATTGGGCTTTGAGATTTAGACACAAGCCTTTACCACTTGACGCTAGTGAATTCCCCATATGATATAGTAAATTAGTTAAAGTATGGTGGATAACTCGAAGTTATGGTTATCTATTAAGTTACGGTGGAGATTAATACTTAGCAGATTAATTACTGCAAGTACCTACGCCTCAAAACCCTCCACCCTCCTATAGCCCATAAGTTTTAGTTATGATTGTCTAGAGTATGAGAAAATTATAAAACAAACATGTATATAGAAATGTAAAACGGGATATCGGCTGTTTTTCATAAACAGCCAATGTTTAGATTGTCTCAACAAATATATTGACGTTAAAGAGAATACTACACATGTGCGCACATGTAGAGCTATACATCCAGTAAATCAAACATATCGCGACGGAAGTATCATGGAGACATACTCATAAGCAGCTGTGTATATGAAATGAAATCAACACTCACTTGAAAATAAGAATAGAGAAATGATATCTGCGCTGCAATATAACTGAACAATATCCTCTAGGTTTTGAGTTCCCCTGCTCGATTAACAAACATACCTATTTCCATTCCGTAAGAGCTACCACAGGGATAGGATGGTTATTTTATTGCATGGAAGTGAGTGATTTATGTTTGCGGATATTACTAACAGACGTCACATCTGTTTACTGAAACGTTCACATGGTCTTTCACCTGTATAAATAATGGTGTGTTTGCATGTAGCTGTACAGTTATATTGTTACTGGACAGAAGTATCTCTGTAAAAGTACTCTATCTACTTGATTCTGGGCATGTGTATTGTGTTACACCCTCAACGCCAGAATATATTTTTAATGCATGCGATCGTTTTTGTTGGCATGCATGCAACACAATATGAACAGTGCTATAATATGCATGTATGGCAAAGATGTAGGCCAATATATTTATGATACCCCGGCATGATGCGCCAACACGGTGTGACTGGCGGGTTACTGGCCTGCACTATGGTGATGCATCATGCCGATGGATGATCAAAAGAAATTAAGCTTGAGTTGCTCACATTCTAGTTTTGAAGTACTCACGTATAAGGAACACCTGTTGTATAAGGCACACGTTGAGTTCATGTCAGACCTGTAAGGTGCACATGGGACAGCATTTTGGTCCATCTAGCATTGTTCTATGGTATAAAACCCTCACCTATATACGCCGCACCCTGACTTCATGCAGATTCTATAAAACCTTGCATATAAGCCTCCTTATATGCTAGGTACTAGGGTAACATTCTGTCCTAACCCCTTTAGATGCAGCATGATGCCCCAGGATCGTGCATCCTTGTAGTCAAAGGGGGCATCCATTAATTATGTACACACCAAAGTGGGGGGGGGGGTCTAGCCAAATGCGTAAAGATGCATATGGGGTGGGGGTCCAAAGGCATGCGGCCTTTTGGATCCGCTAATCTAACCATGCACTCGCCGTACCCTTTCACTGCTATCAGTAGGTAAGATGAGCAAGCTCGCCCCAATCATTTACTCAAGCTCATGCAACTGATTGAGAGTACTTGTGGATTTTTATTTACTTGAGAGTACTTGTTGACAGCTGATTACCAGGGGCCGTCAAATCATTCACAGGACAGAAACAGCTAAGGCACTAACACCTATGAGTGTGGCCTTACTAAAAGTAGAATTTTAGGCACTTTCCCAGAACCGCCAGTGCTGCTGACTTGGTTATCGAAGGCCAGCCTTACCCATTTTAAACCAATAGACAATGTTACTGACTTTATTGCATATAGCGATTATATAGCCAACATTATGAACTCTTTTTAATATACAGCCAATATCATAACTTTTTTGCGCAATATAATTTTGTCAATTTATCGTAAAAATAAGTGTACTGTTGTTCATACCTGTGACCTAGAAATGTTCATAAGAGGTGGGAATACTTGCTGGCTCTGGCCCCCTCTCAACTGGGTGTTCTGCACTGTATATGATGAATGGGTGATGACCTACTCCATAAATGTCTAGAGTGACTATCATGTCACCCAAATAGACACATGGTATATACAGCTTACATGTGATTATGATAATACATATTACAATGTTGTTACCTAGACTTTGCTTGTAGTTTTGTTTACTCAGCTTATTATTATTTCCTGGACATTGTGTTTTTCTCCTTGTTTCTCACGACTCTCTAGAGATGCACAAACAAACTGAGATAAAACTTTTGGTTCTGAAGTTGGTCCGAGTAGCTAAATTAGCAAATGCTTGGACCTTATATCGGAACACAGGGTCTGTGTGTATGGTTAGAACACCCACCAACTCAATGGGAACAGGGTCACTGAGGGCTGTAAAGGGTACAAGCCATTATGTCTTCTCTTAATTTCAATGGTTCCCGTGGTATACACATAGCACATCAAAATTGCAGAAGTCTATTTAATGATAGACATCAATTTTTCTTGGAAATAAAAGATATGCATATTGACTGTCTAACACTTTCTGAAACTTGGTATCACAAAGACATCCGTGATGGAGACATTGCTGTACCAGGTTATCAATTTATACGCAATGATAGGCAGGCACTTAATGATAAAGGTGAAATCAAAACTGGTGGTGGACTCATGGTTTACTTAAGCGATGACGTCACCTACAGTCGCTATGCTAATGGTACTCTTGACAATAATGACAATGACTTGGAACTACAGATGCTCACCATATCCAAGGGTATGTCCAAACCCATTATGCTGTTAAATGTATATAGACCCCCCACTGATAGTGATCTCCCTAGGGCAATAAAATTATTAAGGGAAAAAATTGATGATTTAGATCATAATAAATATTCTGAAATCATCATGATTGGGGATTTTAATGTTAATTTTAGAATTCCAAACCCAGAACAGGATAAGTTAAGGTCTATGACCTCAGCACATGGGCTGCAACAGCTTATAAAAAATATCACTCATTTCAATCTAAATGGGAACCATACTACTATTGACCTGATTTTTACAAATTCCCAGCATATCACTGCTTCTGGTACCCATAGTATTGGAATCAGTGACCATGAGATGATCTATGTAAGTCGCTGCCATATATCTGTACCAAAGATCCCGCTTAGATTTACGGGTAGATCCTACATGAACTACGATAAGGATAATCTCATTCTTGGTCTAAAAAACCTAAATTGGGGTAGTTTTTGGGCAACCCACAACCCCCAAGCAGCTTGGGATATATTGATTACACACATCACAGCTCAATTGGATTACATGTGCCCTATTAAGAATTTTAATATAAAACAACAGAAAAAAACCTTGGGTTACTGATGCCCTGTTGCAGAATATTGTGGACAAAAATATAGCAGTGGCAAAATCCAAAAGGACTTTAGATCTGGATGACCTTAGAATTGCTGAATATTTGAAGAAAAGATGCAGGGTCCAATGTAGGAGAGCTAAGCAGGAATTTCATCTTAATGAGGTTGAAAGTAATAAAGACAAGCCTAAAGCTTACTGGGCGAGTATAAATAAGGTTATAAACCCTAAGGCTGGAAACCCACATTTTTGCTTGGTAGATAAGGTGAATAATATTAATATCCCATCTGATAACACAGCAGGTTATATCAATACTCACTTTGCCACTATAGGTGATAAACTTGCTGCAGGCCTACAGGAACCATGGTTACCATTAAATGATGCCATTGCTCCAACTTTTGAATTGCATCCTATTAGAATTGAGGAACTGTTACCATATATTAGAAAAATCAATGTTAGCAAATCCTCTGGGGTTGAGCACATAAAAACCCAAGTCCTTAAAGATGTTTTATTGGAGCTTCCAGAACACTTCCTACATATTGTAAATCTATCATTGAGAACATCAGTGTTTCCTGACAGTTGGAAGATAGCCCTCGTCTCACCACTACCAAAAGGGGGGGGGACACCACAGATGTTAACAACTTAAGACCCATATCCACTCTACCACTTCCAGCAAAGATTTTAGAAAAAATTATACACAAACAGACTCTCGACTACTTGAATAATTATGACCTTTTATCCGAAAACCAAGATGGCTTTAGACCTGGACGGTCTACCATTGATAGTCTTGAAAAATTAACGGACAATATATTTCAAAATCTAAACAATAACCACTGTACAACTGCTATATTTCTCGATTTCAAAAAAGCATTTGATACTTTAAACCATTCCATTCTTTTCCAAAAACTGCATCATCTTGGCTTTAAGACCAATACCGTTAACCTCTTCAGAAATTATCTCACTAATAGGAAACAAAGGACAAAAGCCAATAATTGCATTTCAGATGTGCATCCCATTACATGTGGTGTCCCTCAGGGCTCTGTCCTTGGCCCATTATTATTTTTAATGTACATTAATGACTTCGGACAATGTCTCAATACACTAAAAGTCCAGCATTATGCGGACGACACAGTCATTTACATTCCACATGCTCCAAATGACCATCAAACCAGTTTGATAATAAACCAAGAGCTTAAATCAGTCAAAAAATGGTGTGATAGTAATAAGTTGTCATTAAATGCCAAAAAAACTAAAGCTGTCACTTTTGCTACTAGGGCCCTAGGTTAGAGATTGTTGAAGCCAAAGCTCAAGTTGGGAGGTGATTATATCGACCTTGCACCCACCTACAATTACCTTGGGGTCACACTAGACAATAGGATGACTCTCAAAAAGCAAATTGGTATTACGAAAAGGAATGTTGAACATAAACTTTTTCTGTTCAGAAAAGTCCGGCCAAATTTTTCTGAAAAGGTTAGTCTTAAGGTGGTTAAAACTATGTTACTGCCTGTATTGGACTATGGTGACCTGGTATATAGCATTGCTCCCGATACTACCCTCGACATCCTCCAGCCATTGGTCAATAATGCATTAAGATCGGTTTACTTTAAGAAAGGGACCAGGAATCATGAAAAGCTTTCAAAGCTAGCAGATTTAAATCTGTTGAAGCATAGAAGGGAACAACATCTTTTATCACATAGTTTTAAAAAATCCCTTGTTCCCACTAACCAAGATTTAAGACCCATTAGAACTAAAGCTCATGATGCCAGATTAATGAAAGTACCCCGTGCATATAATCCTGCCTTATATATAGGACATCCACAACATGGAACCGTTTAGATGTGGCAGTTAGAAAATACATTACTATGTCGGAATTCAAATCATGGCTTAAAAAAGAATATGACAAAAAGATCAATGATCTACCAGATATATAGCTGCCCTGGCTGCAGCTCGTAGTGTCTCTTCCCTGGGTGGGTGGGTAAGTAAAACCATACACACATGAAGTCTGTTATAATTAACATCGATTCTCAGTTTAATGCAATATCTAGGCCTTTTTGCACATATGATCCATACCCGCCATTGATGTGGCCGGTATGAATCCTTTATTATATGTATTGTTTGTCCTGTCTGTCCTTTTTATGTTTCTATTTCTCTACTTTATTCTTTTCCCCTCCTTTCTTTCTATCTGCTTTTTGCAGACCTTTAAATGTATTATTAATCGAGGCTGCTGTTAGGAACACCAGAGAACACAGCACTATAAACACTAGTATAACAAGCCTCAAATTTCAGTGCATCATAATTATCTTTCATCTCTTTCAAATTATGTAATAACAAAACATTATTAGTTACTAACCAAATGCAGGACTATGCAACCTTTGCATAGTACTGCATATCTTCTGTGACATTCATTTGTCACTTAAAACCCGCTTAACGGATCAATTTATGACTACTACGGCTGGAAAATACGCAAATACATTCTATAATTGGATATGTATTCTTCCAGGATAAATAAAAGAAATTACAATACAATACAATTCTTCTCTAGGGTTGACACTATGTGACTGCACCTCATGAGTACTATATAGATGTAAGGTCCATGCTGTATTATGATGAAAGTTCTCCTCTAGTGTTGACACTATGTGACTGCACCTCATGAGTACTATATAGATGTAAGGTCCATGCTGTATTATGATGAAAGTTCTTCTCTAGGGTTGACACTATGTGACTGCATTATGTTTATTATGATGAAAGTTCTTTTATGAGTAGAATAATGAGTAAAGCTGTATGAATACACAATTCATGCATCGTTTTACTTTTATCATAAACTCTTGTTTTATTTTAAATCTCAACGAGTGTTAGAGAGTGAAGTTTTGCGGCTCTATCCCAGGCCGCAAAATGTTCTAGTTGCGCAGGATCGAATCCCATAGTCAGCGGATGTGTCTTGCACCGTGCTCAGCCGTGGTTCATAATATATCAATATGATGGCAGTGTCGATACGATTTTCATCATCATTACCTTGTCGATATTTAGATATGGTGAATATTGATGACATCCCTATATGTTATATGTTACATGTTATATGGTAACTTATGGCACCAGGACAAGGCATATGGTGATACGTGGCATCAGTACATGTTATATGGTAACTCATGGCAACAGCACACATCATATGATGATACATGGCACCAATATACACCATATGGTGATACATGGTGCCAATACATGTCATACAGTGATACATGGCACCAGTACACGTCATACGGTAATATATGGCACCAGTACACATCATTTGGTATTACATGGCACCAGTACACATAACATTGTGATACATGGCACCAGCACACATCATTTGGTGATACATGGCACCAGTACACGTCATATGGTGATACATGGCACTATTGCACGTCATATGATGAAACATGGCACCAGTACATGTCATATATATATGATGAGACATGGCACCAATACATGTCATGTGATGGCACATGGTAGCAATACAGGTCCTATGATGAAACACGGCACCAATACATGTAATGCTATGGCATATGGCATCAACACACGTCCTATGATGAAACATGGCACCAATACATGTCATGTGATGACACATGGCTCAAATACACGTCCTATGATGAAACATGGCACCAATACATGTCATGTGGTGACACATGGCTCCAATACACGTTATGTGATGGCACATGGCACAAGTATACGTCATGTGATGATTCATGGCACCAGGACAAGTAACATGGTGACACACAGTAAAAGTATACATCATATGGTGACACATGGTATGGTGATACATGGTGCCATTGCTTGTCATAATTGTGATACATGGCACCAAAACAGGTTATATGGTGATACATGGTATCAGTACATGTCATGTTGTCATGCATGGCACCAATAAGCATCATATTATGATATATGACACCAATGCACATCATATGGTTATATTCATGGTACCAGTACACATCATATTGTGATACATTGTATGATTACACGTCCCATGGTAATATGTGGTACAAATACAATTCATGATTTATAGTACCATTACACATTATGTTGTGATATTCTTTTATAAGATCTTATTTGCTTAGTATATATAAGATATGTAAACAAATGTCAACAACCATTGAATATTTTTTTCATCTTATACCCTGAGGTGTAGCTGTCCCGCATTAAATCAAAGACATACAGTAAATCAATATGGTGCCAGCACACGCCATATTGTGATATATGATACCAGTGTAGGTCATATGGTGATACATGGTACCAGTATAGGGATGTCGTCGATATTCATCATATCTAAATTCCGTCAAGGTAATGATGATGAAAATCGTATTGACACTGCCATAGTATTGATATATTATGAACCATACATTAAAACATTCAGAAGAAGCTTGATTTTCCTAACTATCCTTAATCACAGCTGGTCATATTTAGTATCAAATGGAAGTTTATGTATCAGCAATGCAGCTATGTTAATCTCAAAGGAAACATTGAAATGGTAGGTCGACTTTCTAACATCATTTACTCCCATTTCAAGAATCATGACATATCGGAATATCAAGACCAAAAATCATAATGATCAGAATCGGGAAAAAGTGGATGTCTATGACATCCATAATAACATGGCTAATGATAACAGAGCTACATGTAGAACATGCCACATGGGCTAATTACAGGGATGAAAGAGTTCAAGGTTTTCCTTGATTTCAAGGGTTTTTTTCACTCACTTAAGAAAAATAAGTTTTCTTGAAAATCCTCTGAAAACAGGATAAAGGAGTCACAATTTACCTCCAGAGGTTGCATACATGCACACAGTCAGGTACCACAACACTGCATACAGTGGCAGCATGCCAGTTTTTAGTTCAAGGTTTTCAAGGATTCTCAAGTTTTTCCTTGAAAACTTTCCCCTCTTTATTGGTGTTTGTTCCACTCTTCAGTGTAGTCTTAGCAGCAAGCTATAGTTCCTATGCTAGAAGAGTGTCCGATAGTATACCCCTTTTCTGCGCGTTATGATTTCATCATGTAACTATATTGGTCATTTATTCCCTGCACCCTTTGACCTATCTCTATACATAACATTGTAATTGGTCCCTAGGTCGTGTTGCGCAAAGGCACCACTACTAGTAGATCAGGTGGTGCATATTTTGGGTATGCTATCCGAACAAGACCTTGGAAAACAGCTATACAGTAACATTCTGAAGGGATCCTAGGACATACTCTGCAAAAGGGCCAAAATGTGCACATTTTGGGTATAGTATCCGAACAACATCTTGAAAAACAGCTTTTCCTGTTATTTGAGGACAAACTACACCCTTATACAACACCTACTGCCTCCTCCCCCCCCCCAACCACACAAACCCTGTAACACACTTATGGATGGGACTGGAGGGCATATACAGTGCATTTAAAGTTGTTTCCTTTTTCAAGGTTTTTTGTGATCATCGACTTTCATCCCTGTAATTATAACGTAGCTACATGTAGAACATGACCATCTAGGCTAATACATGAGGTCCGAGTTACTCCAGCACGCCCCTAAAGCCGCGGATATGTCCGCTAGGTGGCGGTGTAGGGAAGCCATGGTGGGTCCCTTTCATACCACGACAGGCAGGCACCTTGACCACCCGGGAGGCAGGGGGTGGGGAGTGGACAACATACCATGCACTCACGGTCTCAGCTATGTAGGTCAGTGTGTGTATCATACACAGACCAATATCTCCTATTTCTATAAATCATAATGTGTTTATTTTTCACACTAGCCAACAAGGTGTTCATACCCACACTATCATAATTTTTTAAGGCAAAATTCCTAAAATTACCCATTAAAAGTCGACTATGAAATTTATCTCCCATTGACACAGCATTGTGGCCTAGTTAGGGAGACCCACCCTCCTCCTGCTGCCCGACCAGCAACCAGCTCACAAGTGGGTGCGAGGGGTAACTCGGACCTCATGTATTATAACGTAGCTACATCTAGAACATGACCATCTAGGCTAATTATAACGTAGCTACATGGAGAACATGACCATCTAGGTTAATTATAACGTAGCTACATGTACAACATGACCATCTAGGCTACTTATAACGTAGCTACATGAACATGACCATCTAGGCTAATTATAACGTAGCTACATGTACAACATGACCATCTAGGTTAAATATAACGTAGCTACATGGAGAACATGACCATCTAGGCTAAATTATAACATAGCTACATGTACAAGATGACCATCTAGGCTAATTATAACGTAGCTACATGTACAACATGACCATCTAGGCTAATTATAACATATCTACATGGAGAACATGACCATCTAGGCTAATTATAACATAGCTACATGGGGAACACGATCATCTAGGCTAATAATAACGTAGCTACATATACAACATGACTATGTAGACATAACTATACAGCTACTGGCACTGGTATAACAGTGAAACATACATGCCTCTTGCCAAAACATTTCAAAACGTTTTAACCTGAGAATTCAGCCTCCTCAGTACACTCTAGTACGTATTGGCTTCTAGAAAGCTGTAGATTTCCTGCCACTAATACACATCAAAACGTTTTATTCTCAATGAAAATCATCTTAAGTGCATAAATGCTAAAAAAAAAATCAAAACGTTTTTCCTCTATCAATGCAACTTCCATTGTAGGTCAATGTGTATCAAGGATGGAAAATTACATTAAAAATAGAGAGAAATTTTTCCTTGAATACGCATCATTACTGTATGGTAGCCAAAAAATTGAAAAATCCATTACACATAATTGGAGGTCCACTGACAGAAAGTACTTTTATTTTGGATGGCCCTTTTTACTACCCACATCAGAACGTTTTGGTTGTGCCATTACAGAAAGTACTGGCAGTCCTAAGGATATATTGAGAAATGCCTCCACATATATTTTGTGAATGCGCCCTAAGATTCTCAGAGGTTTGACCAACGCCAAGCTACCATCTCTAATGCAATACTAGTGGGAAGTTCTGGCACTTCCATTGCATTTCTGATTCAATGGAAGTGCAGTGCAGTCATAGCATATAAATTTCTTACAATTGACACATGGCGATTAATCAGATATCGAATGCAATATTATAGCAGCTTCCCTAGCCCACTTAAAAGGGTCTATATCTCCTCTTTCCTATCCCCTCAGGATGTGTGTGGTGCACATATGCGCGGGCACTGACACATCCTCTGTTAAATTATCAACCTGTGAAGCACGAGATAGCCACGTAGTGCCGCTAAAGTGCTGTAAAACACACATCAATCAATCATTCATGCTAGTGAAACTTTTTTAAGATTAACAGGTTGAAGACTGCACTCTTTATGGCCTCAGGCCTAGATGTAGGACTGTGGCCATTTTTAGCCCTGCATTCAACATGATCATGGGGCATGGGGCCAAGGATGATTTTATAGGGAACAGAGCCATTCCTGTATGGAGGTGGCCATCTTGAAATTAGTTATGTAACTGCCCCCCCCCCCCCCCCCGAAGGCCATCTTGGATCTGACAGAGGATTGTGGGTAATCTCTTATCTTCCCCTCCACCCACAGAAAACAATGGGAATTGATAAGACTGATAAGCTGCCCCTGCCTCTATCTTAATCACCTTAAGTACCTGTCCATTGTTTAATAGGTGTGAATTGAGGGGATTAGCCTGATAGGGAGACAATCACTTGGTTTTACTCAGCCTGGATTACATGTGCCATCCTAGAAAACTTTTAAAGTTTAATTTCTCTTGTATTTAAAGTACTAAGTCTATATAAAGCTTACCTTGTTTAAGTACATCCAGGCTATTGTCTCATTATCAAGCTAATCCTCTCCTCTCACACCTGAAACAATAGGGATGTACTTAGGGTGATTCAGATAGGGGCAGGGTGCAGCTTATCTCCCCTATCAGTCTTATCAGTGACCATTGTATTTTGATGGATGAGGGTGAAGATAAGAGATTAACCAGAATTCCCTGACAGAATCTAAGATGGCGTCGGGGGGCTTAAAGCAAAGATGGCGACCTCCATAGAGGGATACCTATGTGCCCTTCTAATGCCGTCTACAGATGTATTCATCTTAATTCTCTTGAGTACAGGGTCTTCTTCTCAGCCTCGTCTCAGACCTGATTAGTAAGAATCGAGTGTATACAATGAAATAGAATGATTTACCATGTTATTTTGACATCTTAAATTCAATAGATCGTCGCCTAAGTGCAACAAGGTTGTATCTGCGTTTTTCAAGTTTTGCAGGAGAGGCAAAAGAAGTGTTGTAAGGGAGTGATCGTTTTTAACAACAGGGGGGCTGGTGAGTTTGCGCTTGGATGCCCGAAAAAAATTTCGACCCCCCCCCCCCCTCTTGATGGGGTAAGAAAAATCTGCCCCCCCCCTATAAGGGCCAAAAATTGCACGCGAATGTGCCTTTTTACCCTATAGTAACGCACGGGGTTTTCCACTGAAAACAGGTGAAATTATTTTGCTAACTACTATAGCATACAGTTGACAAAACCTTATTTTATTGATGCTTATAGACACAAATAGCATACACAAAGCTTCATTTTTTCCTTGGAAGGTAGATAAGAATCAATAGATGTTAAAACAGAGGAAAACTCAATTTTGTCAAAATGTCAGTTACAACCTTGTTACATTGAGGCGACGAGATATACAGTGCAGATAAATCCAAGTTTACTACTGTACAGGTCCATGGGTGTATGAAAGGAGACAGCTACATGAAACGAGACTATAGAGTCATTTTTTATTAACTCATTGCATACTGCCGTGCTTTTCATTACAAAATTTGTTGGCTCTCCGTCTTTTAATCAATAAACGTATATTGAGATAAGCGATATACCTCCTCGAGGTACCAATGTTCCTTGAACTTATTTCGCAAGTAAAAATGCATATGTGAGATATGTAGTACATAAGATTTATCGAGTATAAACAGCAGCAATGCCACTTATCCTAACTCTTTGTGTATTCCGAATTTTTTGGTTGTATTTCCGAAAAGCACTTTCTATTAGAAATTGAGAAAGTTAGGAGGATTCCCAAAGACCAGTGAACAACCCAAACATACTATACTGGTCCATAGTGAGGGCGTTTCTCAAACTTAAATAATTGTTGAATTCGGTCGAACTTGTAAGGATTGGCCATCCGGCATTGAACGTGTTGTTGATAAAAGTTTGACAAAGCTATTTTAAAAGAAATATTTGGTCGTGTAAATAATAGATAGGTTTATCGACGTGGTTTTATTCAGGTTTTTTTATGTATGAATGGTCAGAGATGTGATGTATGCAGAGATGACACTTTTCCTAACTTCTTAGGAATTCCTAATATTTTTGCTGTAATTTGTACAGGTATTTCCTATTCAAAGTTTAGAAAATTAGGGTGATTTCCGAATTTTCATTGATCAGTGAGTGGCATCCCTGGATGTATGGGACGATGGGATTACCTTCTAACACTTTAATGGCCGCCTATGGGCGCTGATGCACCAATGGAGTGCTATAGTGAGACTATAATGGCTCTAGACCCCTAAATTCGACATGGCGACATGGGCATTTTTGAGCTTAGTGACATGGGACATTGGCATTTTCTTAAAATCGACATGGGGACATGACCTTTTCTTAAAATCGACACAGTGACATGGACATATCTTAAAATCGACACAGTGACATGATCATTTCTTAAAATCGACATGGGAAATTTGGGACCCCCCATCAAGGGCCCCACTATAGTATACTCACATTGGAGCATCATGCCCCGTAGGGACGGCTTGATGCATGTAATCGTGGCGAGTTACTCGCAACATCTGCATCATAACGAGAAATGTCCATGGTGCATTAATGCATTGGCCGTTAAAGGGTTAAGATGTCAGTGTTTTCCTTTGAAGGGACACTAACAGTCCTGTACTATTGCCCTTTGTTGTACAGACGATCAACGATCCTTCGGGCTCTTCTTGTTGCTATTGAGGAGTCAGAGGATGAGGATAAACACCATTCACTTAAATCCATTATAGAAATGTATGAATATGGCATAGTCGTCTCTTTGTCAGCATTACGAGTTTCACTTCCTCGGGAACAGGAGGAGAAACAAGTTACCAAGGAGGAATGTTGAGGTTTAATGCTTGTACAATAAGACATTGGCTTTTGGTATTGTGCCTGTCAGACTATGAAATGTAACGATTTTTATTTCTCTTGCAGACTCGCACTTTAGCGGTCGCAGAAGAATCTACACAAACAGAAAGGTAAGGAACTCTTTTATCCTTGAATATAAAGCATCATTGAAATGACAGTACATTAAAGGATTGTGGGTGAGTAACTCGCCTGTACCACCCTGCGGGCCCAAGCCGGGTAAAATCAACAAGCACACAACATCAAGTTTAAGTTTCATAGATTTTGGTTGACTAGAAAAACGTACAGCTCGCCCTTTTGAAGCCCCACCTGTATTGTTCTTCTAGGAGTAGGCTGGAGTCACCCCCCTCACTGACAACAACTATTTATCTAATACGTTACATAGTGTGCTTACGTAATTGTCTCCATGGCTCTCGTACCTTATGGGCATGACCAATGATTATATTTTGTCAATGATGCAGACATTTAGCACATCACAGAAAACTAACATAGTTTTGACTTTTAACACAGTCTCACAGAACATATGATATGACTAATAGGTAAGCTAGGGACACACATTACTTATATCACAAACATAGATATCACACATTACATATAAGCAGGCTGCTTTTAATAATAAAGATGTCAAATGTTTTCATTGATGGCAGGTTGTCACTAAGCAAGTTTTCACCAGGCATTGACCCTCTCTTATGTAATGACACTTCCACCTTCAAACAGATGGGGGGGGGGGCATGACTGGGTTTCCATTTCTGAGTGAAATACTCAATCAGTTTCATTTTGATTTTCTTTTTGAATTCCTCCTTATCGTTCAACCATCTTAAATCAGGGTCTAGGGCATTCCACTTCAAAAATGCTTGATATCACTTCTTAGATTGGACAGGGGACAATGAGGGTAGTGATATGGTAAAACTTCCATTCCTATAGCTCTGATAAGCGACTTACAGACAAATGGAAAAGTGCAATTTGATGGTCCAAGACCCAAATTTTACCATAGACGAGTCCATTTCTGACATGGACAAAGGGCATGAGAACCCCACGAAATACCTGCCTGCTCACAGGCAGGATCCAAGATGTATACAAGTCTATAGTGGCACAAACACATGGCTAGTCTGAACTAAGTACTCACTTTCAGTTCCTGGAAATTGTCCGTCCTATTCACAAACATGTAGTTTTCATGTACATCAGCTTATATTGACTGAAACATGAGATATATCCAATAAATCTGACATGTTTATCTTGAGGTTAGATATCACTACCTCAATGGCCTCCATTGTCAACATGCTGGGGTGCTACCTGGTGTTAGACTGCTCTAGAAACATAGGGCTAACCAACCAAGAATAGTGTAGTCTTTTTGGCACTAGGTGGCTACACCTGGCTTCAAGATGGCCGACAATGAGTTGGAGTTAGGGAGGGAGATTTGAAAATCACCTGGATTATTAATTATCACAAGTATTTCAAGTGCTTTGTGTATTGTGAATCTTTGGATATACATTGAGGGAAGTGTTGGTGGAAGCATTGGACCTGAACAGTAAGTACTTCTGTGAGAAATGGCCACTCTGCCAGATAGACGGAACCATCGCTTAAGGAGGGATGGTAAGCGGTGGCACTGGTGTTGTGGTGGTGGAACTTTCAGAGTAGTTTCCCAAGCCCCCAGTGAAAACTTGGTCTCTAGTCTTATGTGGGGTTGGTCTTTGATATCATAACTCTAGGACCTACCTACTTGTTGTGTATTGTTTTGAAATGTGAAATCATATCCATGCCTTTGTTTTTTGTAACCTGATATCTAGAACTCAGTCAGACATGTTGGGCAAGGTGGCAAGTGCTGGTTCCTGGTCAGTCTGACTGTTGTCTTTGTGGTGGTACAGGTGGGAGGGACACAAGGTCCCTCTGGTGAGTAAAATATGAACTGTAAAGGCCTGCCACCTAGGGACCATCTAGGGACAGGAAGTTCAAGCCCAAATTGTTGGATGAGATGTCTTGTTGACATTTGAGACATGTGTGATCAATTCCAACACACAGGGAGGATATATTGACAATTATAAATCATCACAGTAAGTAGGTTAGCTTCATAAAGGTTAAAACAAGACAGGGGTCTACTTTAATTAATGCACACAGGCATCATTTGGCCACAAACTGCCCTCAAACCCATGGGACTTGGTTTCAGTGGACATCAATTGCTGGGCCTCTGAATGAACATATCTAGGGCCCAGTTAGCTGGGTATCTGCCAGATTGGCTGACCAAACAGACTACAACAGACACACTTGATCTCTGAGGTTCACTCAGAGTGTCTACGGAGTAACCCTTAATTGCTAGGGGGATTTCACCTCCAAAACTGTAGGGCACTTTTGCCCCCCCCCCCCCCCAAAAAAAAAAAAAAAAAAAAAAAAACAATAAAGAAAACATATTTTTAAAGAAAAATGTTACCAATAAACTTCGCTAGTGCAAATTGACCAAGAATATTCCCTTAGATTTGAGAAAATTCCTGAAAACCTGGAAAATTGTGGCAAAAATGTGGGCATTTCCATGAGATTTCTGGTATTTTTGTTCAAAGTTGACCCTTGTTAGGGGGATTTTTTTTTTTTTGTTGAGAAAATAGGACCCTTGTTGGGAGGGGGGGGGGTGATGAAAAAGGGCCCTTCTCAGCCGCACACATATGTCAGCAAAATATATGAATTGTCCCCCCGGACTGGAGCCCTATACCCTTAGCATTGAGGGGGGGGGGCAGAAAAGATTAAATTAAGTCGTTTTCAGATGGGCTAGGGAAGTGCAACCACTTGTACGACACTTTTTCTCCGTCATGATTGAGACAATATTGTCATCTATACAAGTGCAACTATGGGGGTCCATCCCCCATCCCCCACCTGTCTATGTTGAACGGCAATATAACGGAAGCTGGGTTGAGGGCGTGGCTTTTCAGTCCAGTTGCGAGTGAACTTTACCTATGGACCGTAGCCATTAGAAATAGCATCAAGTACTGTAAGTGTCCTCCAATAGTGCCATCCATATGCACCTCCAACCTGATGTATTTCTGTCGGTAATTGGCTTAAAGGTGCTAGTCTGCAGGGGGCCATTTAGGGCAGGTTATTTTAGTGGTGTTCGCGGATAAAAGATGAGAATAGTAGGGCACAATAGGTTGTTGAAGGTGAGGAGGGTAGGGCGTGGTGCATCTTTATAGTGCTGAGTGTGGGAATGACAATGTGAAATATAGTAGGGCACAATAGGTTGTTGAAGGTGAGGAGGGTAGGGCGTGGTGCATCTTTAATAGTGCTGAGTGTGGGAATGACAATGTGAACTATAGCAAACACTGTAACACCTATAAAGCAGTATTCACATTAGGTGGTGTCACCTGTTGCGGGGATCAAGCACTGAGTACAACAGAACATAATCACCGTGTGGACAGGTACTAGGGTAACTGCAGTTACCCGATCCAACATGGCAGATGCTAAGTCCACCGGTGCTAAAGCCTTTTCTTATTTTATACAGTTATTTACCTTGTTGTATATCATGATATATTGTATAACCATAGATCAGGCATCAGTAAAAAAAAAACAGCCCTCACAGAGATAGTAGGTTCCTATAGAATCGGCACTTATAATGTGTGATGTGCAAATGCTGTTCTGTTAAGCCTTGGAAATGACATGTACTTGAACATGGTCGGAGGAAAATATACCATATGATATCAGTAGAAAATTGTCAATTATGAATGGACTTTGAAATAGTCCCTTTCAAGTGAAGATATCTAAGTCCAAAAAAATTGTGTTTTCTTTTTACTCTATCCATTGAATTGGTTTAGAGTGTTAATCTGCCCTTACCTTCTATAAGACCTTCAGTGTAGATTATGTCGCCAGTATGCCCCCCCCCTCTCCAATTGCAAGTACACATTTGATTTAATACTAACATTTAATGGGTTCTATTACATGAGTCCAGAGGTAAAGTCTGTAAGGACAAAATGGACATTCTAGAAGGCATGCCCTTAATGACCTAACAGAGCCGGGTAAATCAAGATTACCCCATGTCCATTGCATTACTGACATGATAAGCTTTCATTGGATACCAAATATGCCTATATAGGAGCTTTTTCCGAGTGTGTCATTGAATATGGTCAAAAATTAAGTAATTGGATCATCATTATATCGATATAATGCTGATGTCGATACGCTATTCCTCATCACAATATTTCCAATATTAAGATATTGTGAATATCGCTGACATCCCTACACGAAGCTCAATGTCATATGTCAAAGTTAAGAAAACTGTGTCACAGTTCACTTGTATGACCATGTCCCATGTCCAAGAAATGGCCATGTCACCATCTCAAATTTAGGGGTTTCCGGTCATTATAATGCCACACTGTAAAAAAAATGTTGTTGAAATAACGGCACAATCCTCATCCCTAAGTTGCAAAAGATTCTTAGTAATTTTCACAGATATTCCTTGTACATTTGTGTGCCACCATGCTGCCACCTGGGGCTTCATGTAAAAACTATACTGATGTATTGCTTTTCAATTATGGTGGTCCACTGTTTAGTTTCATGAGGATCCCGGTAGATTCAACAGTTATTCTGTAGTTTGTAATTTGTAATTTGTAGTTACCCTAGTACCCTAACACATGGTCCCTACTTTTCTCAGTTTTTGGCCATTCTGGTTGGATTCTGCAGTTCTCATCATGAATACATGTCACACATTTGGCCTCACTACCTTATTCTTAGTGATCTGAGTTGTTTACATACCTTTTACCAGAGTACAGTTACCCTAGTACCCCTGTTGTAGTTACCCCAGAGATGTCAGAGTTTCAGATTTTCTCTGATTTCAGAGTTTCAAAGGTGATATTTTACTACAGAAATAATAAGAAAAAAAATTTAAAATGAATATTTTATAATTCTGATAATCCTTAAAGATACACCAAACCCTAAGTGATTAATTTTCAAGGTATTTGTCACTCTGATTAGGGTATAACCCCACTTTTGAAGTGCCCAAAAATAATTTTCAGAGTTTCGCCAAATATCGAACTGACATCTCTGTTACCCTAGTACTTGTTATTGTTGACCAACTTAGTTACCCTAGTACACCCAAAACTAAAAGCACTTATTACTCTTATTTTAGACCATGCCAGCATATAGTTGTTAAATCAGACTATTGGACATTTTATGAACAAACACTATACAACTCTGCATCATTCAAATCTACAGGAAAGCAGTGTAATTTCCTCTTATTACTCTTATTTTAGACCATGCCAGCATATAGTTGTTAAATCAGACTATTGGACATTTTCTGAACAAACACTATACAACTCTGCATCATTCAAATCTACAGGAAAGCAGTGTAATTTCCTCTTATTTCTCTATAGAACAGACACCATCCACCATGTTGAATCGGGTAACTGCAGTTACCCTAGTACCTGTGATAATAGAACCAGCAGGATGTTGGAATGTGTTATTTCAAGATGCATGTGCAGGAGTGTGAAGCTGAATAAATAAACTGCGTTGATAATGATACATACAGAAATGCAATGAAACTAACAATATCCATTATTATCTGGATATGGAAAACGTCATAGAATATTAGAACAGCACCCACATGCTCCAATGAAAAAGATACAGATCACAATTTCTTTTTCATTAGCGTTAGTGATTGTCCTTCATACCCGTTGAAAATTAATTTTCTTCACATGTAACCCACGTTATCTTATGGGCGTTCCCAGTTTATTGATATAAACCCTTATTGGAAATAAAACCTTATTAATTAAATAAATATTTCTCTGTATAGAAATTCTAGCAGGATCTTTGCGCCCCTAAGGTGAATAGACTGTCCCCACAGGGGATGGTGGTGTGGGCTGATGTAGTGGGACTCTAAACCTGTGGGCAATCAAAGATATCAGAAAAATTATCTAAAAATTACAAAGTACGCAAAAAATCAAGGGATAGTAGTAAGGAGCCTTACCTCTTATGTGCGATGTTCTCAAACTCTTCATGTGTGAACATATTGTTTGTACTGTACCCAACACTAGTTTATTGCAGTCGGTAGAGAAACTTGAGGTGTGTATTGTTTAAGTGCATTCATATTGATATAAACCTCTATTTGAGTAAACATAGAAATTCCAGGAGAATCTTTGTATTGTACCTAAAGGCTGTTGTATTGTGGTCGGTAGAGAAACTTAAGGTGTATACTAAGTGCACTTAGACTTAGTAATTAGCTAGCTTTGTGAACCAGTTACGTGCATGAATATATTAACACCCCACTGTAAAGTACATGTTTGCACTGAATACCATACAGCCGACTCAGCAGCTTTCAAATAAGGGACAAGTCATTTATTAACTCGAAAAGCGAGTTATAAGGAGACACCCTGGGGCCCTGCACTTTCAGTCATTTTGGTGGCGCGAATAAGTTTAAAAAAAAATGGAAATTTTGTATATAAGAGACAGAATTACTTAATGAATTTGTAGTGCCATTAAACTAGGAGATGTAGGGGTCTTGCAGGAAAAGGTATTTCATTACAAAGTTTTGTAAATTTTGAGAAATTGCCGATATGCATGGAGGGGCAGGGGTGGAAAATAAGCTTGGGGCGGGGGTATATATACTTGGGATGGGGGTTAGGATCTGGAATGGTCCATTTCATGAATTAACTTGTGAAGTTGAACAAAACTCGACAAACAGACCAATACACATCACTTAGAATAGCTCACTATTCCAAAGGTACGTATATGATTCTAGATCTATACCAAAGTTTGTATGCCTAAGATAAATATATGTACCAAAAGTGCACAAAACCGGTCAGTTTAGGGAATGGGGGATGAGTAACCATAGTACATTAAGTCTCCCCAAGGATTTCCAAAAGCCCTACAAAGGGGAGGGGTCCCGGGGGGGGCACTTGCCCATGAAATGGATAACAACTGCAGCCTGACTTCCGAGAGCGGTGGCGGTGGATTCCCACGCGATCCCGAAAAAGGGGGGGTGGTGGATTTGCATCAGATCTCTAATAGCAGGGTGGTGGAATTCCATTAGATCTCAAAAATGGTGTATCATTTATAAACCATACATATGAGGGCATGAAAGGGATAAAAAACACAGTGCTGGACAATGAAAAATTCTGATCCATACAAATACATGAGTACAATAGGCAGCTTGGTGGCTTGAAGGGGGGTGCGGTCCAGTCAATATTTGGGATTGTGGAAAAAGGGGGGCGGTCTATGCCCAGCTTATCAGTTAAGTAGGGCGGTCAAATTACTAGATCTCTGGGAGATAGGGCGGTAGGGCGGCAGTTGAGGTCAGTGCCCCCCCCCCCGGGGGAGGGGTTTAGTGTGTCCTTTCTACCAATTAGTTTTGGTGTGTGTGTGTGTTTTTTTTTTCAGTTCTGTAGATCTGTTTATAAAGGGGGAGGGGGAGTTATGTGAGTTTAAAGTTATCTGTGCAATCTCGGGACGCATCTTGTACGCAGGGTATGGCTGTGTCCTATGCACGGGGTACGTTTTATACACGAGGATTTACAGTAGGTACTGTTAAAAAAACTTGTGAAAAACTAGTCAGCTACTTTCAGTTTGGAGTCACGATAATCTATTTAGATATATAATCAAATGCACACAGTGAACCAGGAAGCTAGGACCCAGTGAGTGGAAACCCAACAACCCGTGGTTTGTAGGGCAACGAGCCCAAAATATACCCAAGTCACGGTGTGTGCAAGTTCTCTTTGATCAACAAAAATAATCAAGGTGGTATTTATAAATACTACTATACACAGAGACAACCCCCCAATACTCAAATACAGACGTTATTGTCACCAGCGGTTTTAAATTGTGATGAGAACAAATTAAGGACAAGTGCTGTAGATGCTTTGTGGCTACTTTGTGAACTACCGATACAAGTCAGTCTTACTTAGTGAGACAGAGATGCCACTTTTCCTGGTTTACCAGGATTTCCTGGTTTGGATTCCAAGATTTCTATATTAAATTATGTTAAACTCCTGGGAAAATGTGTCCAAAGTCCAGTTTTCCTGTTTTTTGTCGGCCAGTGAGTAGCATCTCTGGTGAGAGGAATCTTGACTTTTTAAACTTAAAGCTCACTTTGTAGATAAGCAGATCAGCCTTCCCCCTACTCCATAGTTCCTCGCCTTTGTGCCCTTCTTCCCCCCCCCCCCCACCCCAACTCTAATTTAGTAATACATGCAGTAATGCATTAAGGTGCCACCCCACTCCCAACCACCACCCATAATACTCATTGAGGGCGAGAAGTAAGTAGTGTTGGAACAATAACACTGTACAACGGCCCAAAATAAAAGGGAGACCAGACATATCAATTATTTGAGGCTGATGAATCTGAAAAAGAGGTTAAAAATGACTATTGGCTCTCAGTTTTGAGATATCCATAGGGTGCCATATATGCTGAAAATCACCCCCGAGGGCAATGATTTCACTATGTTCACCTATATAGTGTAGTCCAAACATATACAAGAACTTTCTTATGTCATTTCTGGCATTTGTCTGGGTAATACAATAGCTTTGACACTTGTGCAAATTATCTTTCACCCCAGGCGCGGATTCAAGGGGCGCGGACGCGGCGGAAGGGGAGTTTTGAAACCAGTGAATCCTCAGCTACATGCAATTTTTTATGGTTTTTAAATCGGACTATTATTAAGGATTGTACAGCTTAAAATTAAAAGAAAGCAAGATTACATTGGGCAGGTACATCCTACAGGGGCATTAACAGGGAATGTTAGCCTGGGGGATGAGATAGGGCATTGTACATGATACTTGGGGCATGGACAGGGTATGCTTCATGATACAGGGGGCATGGACAGGGTATGGTACATGATACTGGGGCATGAGACAGGGTATGGTACATGATACTGGGGCCATGACATAGGGTTATTGTACATGATACTGGGGGCATGGACAGGGAATGTGAACTTGGAGCTGAGGCAGGGTATGGTTCATGACACTGGAAGCAGAGACATATAAGCAGGGTATAGTACATGATACTGCATGGTGGCCTGGACAGGGAATGTGAGCTTGGATGCTGAGGGTACATAATACTGGGGGCATGGATAGGGTATGGTACATGATACTGGGGGCGTGGCAGGGTATGTGAGCCTGGGGGCTGAGGCAGGGTGTGACACAAGATACTGGCCCAGTGCTCAGGAAGGGTATGCATACGTCATTTTTTTCCAGTTATTTTGAAGATTCACCAGGGGATTCATGCATATCATGCAGATCTCATTTTAATATTTATATGGGTGGGGTTAAAAAAAAAATTAAAACAGGGTATCAGACATCCATAAAATCGAAAGAATACATACTTTCAGTCTCTAGATTTGCAAAATTTCCTAATCCTGGGGGCATAGCCCCCAGAACTGCACTTTACTTACATTGATATATACAACCTCCTTTGCCAACAGAAAAGTGAAGGGTTTACAGGCTTAGTTTCATGTACCTTGCCCTGTCAATGGCTGATCCACCCTGGGGGGGGGGGGGGAGGGCTAGCATCAAAATAGTTCATTTGGGAATTGAGACATGTTATTCCACTTAGAGTGTGGCATTCAGCACCTCAATGCTATCTCTATTGGGCAGTGTTATTCACATGAAATAAATGATAGTGGGGGTGTAGATAGGGTATATTTATAATATGAGCCTGGGGGCTGTAGCAGCTTATGGTACATGACATTGGTGGCTGGGGCAGAGTTTTAAGAGAGGATTGAGAAATTGAAACTAACAGGGCCCTACATGATAACCAGGGATCCAGGTAGAGATATGAGGATAGAAGAGTGGGGAAGGGGGTACCTTTTTCTCTTTTAACAAATTCATTTCCAAATGTGTTTGGTTTGAAAGATTATCCATGTTTGTGTTTGTGGGACCTAAGTATAAGAATGCACCAGAATGCACCATTTCCCCACTACATTTCAAAATCTTCTGGGGGCATGCCTCCACTGGACACTTTTTAAATGTAGAGGGGGAAAGCCCCCAATCAGCGATGAGTATTGGGCCCTGGTTGTCCATGCTTGGCCCAATATAAACCAACATTGGCCCAATACAAGCCAACATTGGCCCAATATATCCTTGGTAGTTGGGGTCGCTGCCATTCACCTCAGTGTTAAATCCTGAATATGTAACATTCTATATCCGTCTCCATCGACCTTTCTCATTGATATATTGCCTAATCACTGTAATGCTGAATACTAGAGAGATAACCAGTTTCTATGCTGCTTTTATTTTTCATAAAGAGTGCAGAAAAAAGTATTTTAGGGGTTGTTGAAAAGAAGGTTTCACAAGGACATTATTGGTCTTTGTAGCAGACAGACTGGCACCTCCAAACATGCCAGCCAATCAGATGTGCGGTCAGCTGTGACAGACATCCTAGAACGACCTGTTGATGGCATTTACACTTGTAGACATGCCCTCAGTCTTACTGAACAATGAACCCACAATTAGGCTGAATTTGACAGACCTGTTGATGGTATCAATTCAGCCCGCAAATAGCACAGTGTAGTATTCATCAAAGACCTATCCAAAACTGCTATGGTGAGCAACTGTGACCTAGTGGCTAGGCTGGTATGTGGTGGGTTTTTATGAATTTTCTGGCCTTTTAGATAGGAACCTCACCCACGCAACTGTCACCCGGGCTGGGTTTGAGTCTTATTCATAGGGTTTTGCAAAATATGCATTCTGTGCCAGGTGCGCCTTATAGGAAATCAGGTTGGGGTGTGCCTCATACTTAGGTCTCCATATACACTAAGTACTACAGTAGCTCACAAATACCACCTGGAAGAGGAATTCAATCACCCTCTCAAAAATTTCTTCAAAAATCAGCACCATGCCTATATTATATTTTTCAGCAATAAGTCAAAATATGTCAGTAATTACACATTCTATAACAATAAAGCACAAAAGCATGCCCTATTAGTATACAAGATGTTACTAAACCTACGCTATAGATATAAATTGCTCTATTTTTTGATATTATAATCAAAAATAGGCTACATAGTAAATGGAAGTCATGGCTTGCCCTCAGTGCAGTCATAACAGGATTTCTGGGAAACAAGAGGGCTGAGGACTTTGTAGAGTGTGTGGATACACTGCTGCCACATATCAGAAACTCAAATGCAAGATGTCCTTGAAGATTCACTATCTGCATCTGATCCCCCTTCCTTTAAAAAAAAAACCTGTGGCTCGGTAAGTGACATACATGGGGAGAGATTCTAACGGGACCTCTCAGAGATGGAAAAATGCTACCAAAGATAGTGGTTACCTTTTCTTATAGCAGGCTAGTAGTAGGGTCGGATGTGGGATGAGCCCAAACATTGTGTACAAGAGACAGGCAAGGCAGTCCCAAACAAGCGACATCTAGCTAACGTTTCAAGCATATTTACTACTTTTACTGCATATTACTGAGTCAAAGGATGAATAATTCATTAGACATGGGTTTGTAAATGGTAATCAAAAATAAATAAACCAGATTGGATGTGAAAGCTGGTGTTTGTACAGTTTGCACTACCGTAAACTCCCGCGTAGAAGACGCGTCCTCTAGGCCAAACAAATGCCTTGTGCGTCTTATAGGATCTCTTCAAGTTGGGGGTGCGTCTTATACGAGGGGTAATTTTACTATAGACATGTACTAATCTTACAAATTTCAGTATTAAAATGTGCGTCTTATACGCGAAAATGCATGTGCTGAGTTTGGGGTGCATCTTATATGCGGGAGATTACGGTAATATGGATTTGGCTACTGAGGATGAAAATGGGCAATTCTAGGTATTATGGGCATCTCAAAATTAAGAGCCGCCAGCAAAAAATGGATGTTATTTTTGAATTCCCCAGGTGAAGATACATAGGAATAAGTGGGTTTCAGCTCCCGTTTTTTTTTGTTTTTTGTTGGGTTTTTTTCAAAAAAGTGAAATTTTGCTGTACAGTGTAATTGTTTTGTGACTTATGGGGGAAAAGACATTTTGTTTTTATATTTCAGATTTTGTTTTCCAGGGACCATAGAATTGTGTTCTTGTAGGTTGATCTCTTAATCTTTTCAAATAACAGGGTTTGGCATATAAACGCGGGAATTACAGTAGCATTTAGTATTTCATAGGTGTATGGAATTACAGTAGCATTTAGTGTTTCATAGGTTTATAAGGCCTAAGGAAAATTACCATATTTAGTGAGGGGGCCTAGGAAAAATGGTACAATCAGTTAAGGTGGGCCGCCGTGAAGACTATTAGCTCATAATCCTTGGAAGTGTTTCCTTTCGCTTTTCCAACAACAGCATCACTCTATCCAAACTTTAACATGGTCCCGACCCCTCCCACCTGACAGCCACAGTTGGATGACCAGGTTGTGTGAGCTGACCGGTGCAGTGCCTAACTTAGTACCAGGAGGAATCCCACCTGTGTACAGGTGCATACCCAGGTATATATACAGCATATAGAGGATGGTCGTCCAACAGACTGGTTCACGTGGGCTGCTGGAGAACATGGCATTGTAGCACTGTGCAGGTAGGATCCTATGTACATACCTGCAAACTCCTCAGTTTTTTGGGTTTTTTTTAGATCCACCAGGGTCAATCTTGTGATTCATCCAGATCCAATGAGATCTCATTTTAACATTTATATAGGGGGGTGGTCTTAGTAAAATTCCAAATTGAGGGTAACAAACATCTTCAAAACCCACCTAAATACATATATTTGGCCTCGAGATTCACAAAATTTCTTGGGCCCCTGGGGGGACACCTCCCACACACCCTTATATTCATTCTCCTGCCTCGTTTTCAAAGAAAAAACGGCGGGTTTCGCAGACTGCCTACAGTTTGCAGGTATGCATGTAGCTGTGTATAGGTATGGGTAAACAGTACTGTATAGGTAGGACAGATGACACTGGACAGGTACATGGCACTTCCCCTGTGTCATGTACCTGTAGTGTGTGCGTGCGTGCGTGCGTGCGTGCGTGCGTGCGTGCGTGCATGCATGCATGCATGCATGCATTGCCCATGAGAGGGCATGAAATGAAGGAGCAGAATAACTTCATCGGGAGTCCATGAAGGAGTAGTCCCCTTCCACATTAACAGTGGGCATACCACATTCATAAAAGGCGACAAACTTGAGGTTCCTTGTGACATGAGGTCAGCATGTGAGCAGCTAGTGTCCATATGTGCGGGCCCAGGTCTACATGCTTGTCTTTTGTCATGTGTTTCCCCCTCAGTGAACCATGTCTGAGTGATCAAAGGCTGTGATTTGTCTGGCCCTGCCTATGAGACCAGGCAAATGAAAGAACACCTGCTATCCTACATGGCACTATAGAGGTAGGGGACATGACATTGTACAGATAGGGATGTAAATTGCCTCCCGATGATAACCGCGTAGGGAGCTCAGTTGGCTTCTGGCTGTGGCCAGGGCAACACCTGCAGAGCACTGAGCTATAGCTCACATAGCCATTATCAGCTGGGGGCCGCCATTAGACCCCGACGCCACTATGACTAACACCTTCAGCCCCCGACTCCGCAGTATATGCCAGGGATGCCTCCCATTGGTCAATAATACAATAGCCATGTGCCGTATATTTATAGCACCACTTCGAACATATGTAAATACAAAATAAACATGTGCCAGTTGCACTAATCTGAGCTAACTTGTCTGGTTTTACTTGATATTGATATATCTCGAACTGAACCAAAGTTATATAAGAACTCGAACCATTACAAGTGCTTTTACACTTCTATGCTGTCACTGGTAATCAATGGTCCATTATTTTCTTTTGCTGAAAACAGGAGAAATTGTTGCTAAGAGAAAAATGGTTATTCCCTTGGTCATGTGATTACATATATTGCCCATCTGCCTGTGTATTTTATGAGATAGATATTGCTGATCATTGCATGCACGATGCCAATATCTCTTCTAGATTTTCTTTTTTTCTTTTCAATTCAACGAGAGTGTTATTACAGTTGACTATACACGTTGCATGACCAGGTGCATTTTATGATTTAGAGTGGCTCCATTCAGCATTGGCAATATGAAGTGCTGATGTGTTTGTTTTGAAAGAAAGCTGAGTTTGTGGAAGTTGATGTTTTAAGATATTTCTGATAGTGATATAAACTCATCCATGTTTCTTTTATCTCCCAGGAGATGTCACTGCTGGTGCCAACGTTGGGACGAGGTGGAAACGGAAGTGGAAGCGGAAGTGGACTGCCCCCCAGACTACAGAGCCACCAGCGTGAGGATACAGAGTTGTCCACTGGGGTGAACAAGCGGCCGGCCTACCTGCCCCACGCACCTAGGTCAGTAGACGTCTGTACCCTATAAACCAGACTGGGGTATTTGTGGCACTGTATTTATAGGGCCTTTGCCAATTACCACCTGTAAATGTCCGAGGTCAGAGGTCTAGGACAAAAAGTAAAATGTGCACCATTATAGGCTACTTTCAGTTTGTGGTACTGTTGCAGATGTATATACAGTATCCAGGTGCATGTATATTGTATCCCATTGTCAGAGATGCCACTCACTGATCCCCGAAAATTCGGAAATTGTCCGAATTTTCTAAATGTTTAATAGGACATACCAACAGAAAGGACAGTCAAAAATTCGGAATTTCGAAAAGGTTAGGAAAAGTGGCATCTCTGCATTGTGAACATATATTTGGCTCTCATCTGAGCCATTGACATACTAGGATCACTCAGGTTATTTGGAAGGGTCCGTTATTGTCATAGAGTCTGTTAAGGTTCCCGAAACCGTAGCACTTTCTCGCCTCCTTTTGCGAAACGGTTGATTTCCAGTCGCGTGACCACTGCATTTCATGTTTGTTTGCGATTGTCATAAAAAACTAATTTCCTGAACCACTGGGTAATATGAAAAATTACCATCATTTACCAAAATTAAGTGCAGCAGGATTTAGATATTAGCTGGTACTTTGTAATACTTGGTGGAAACAAACATAAAATGCATGGGTCACATGACCGGAATTCTGCCAAATTGGAGAGCAGAGGTGAGAAAGTGCTCCGTTTTCGGGAACCTCAACAGGCTCTATTGAACATAGTGTGGCATGAAATATTTCATGAGGTAATGCCCCGGGGTAGTATTGCTCATTATTTAACAAAAGGTGTGGGGGTAGACAATCTTTCCGAAGAGGACCATGCATAATACCAGCACGGTCATATGGAAAGAATTATACAAATTAGATTCGAACCCTATGGGTGGAGGGGCATTTTTAGGATGCTCCAACAACACATATCACCTCCCCAAAGTCCGCTTTAATGACTAGATCTAGCCCTTCATTTCATACCGTGCCACTCGTTTTTAGTGCGTGGAAATACCTACCCATGCTATAAGTAAAGCACCCATTATACAGATAGGCAGAGCGTCACACTGGGAGTGAGAGGACCAGTCTGGGGGAATGTAAACACCTGTAGGTTACCTGTTATAAACTCTATGGGTGTGGTCCCTTTGGGTCTGAATGGGGGAATAGGCCGAGGTTATTTTACCCAGCCGTTGGACTAGTTTATACCATCATAATACATATGGGGCGCGTTTTTATCTCCTTTATGTGTTATTAAACGAGGCAAGGGCTTTTGACACCACCTTTCTGACCTCTTGTCTACTAGCCCTTAGCCGAGTTTCTTATGATTACCAAGTTTCAATTGCTATTTTGGCCTCTAGCACATTACATGCACCACCAAAAAAACATTCCATTACACAGCATATGCCCTATCACACCCTTCAAAGACCCCATGAGTCATATTTCTATTTACATGAAAATCTTTTGATAAATAATGAAAAAAACATTTCATGGGGTATGCTTTTCTTATATTTAGATTCCAAGAATTTCCATAGACCATCAAAACCTGTCATTTAGCCCAATTTCTGTTACAACTGAACCCCCAAAAATTAGTCATATAGTGA
Source organism: Acholoe squamosa (assembly GCA_949317995.1). NCBI lineage: Eukaryota > Metazoa > Annelida > Polychaeta > Phyllodocida > Polynoidae > Acholoe > Acholoe squamosa. The sequence goes on from OX439042.1 coordinate 18,204,329, forward strand.
GACAAAAAGTAAGAGAAAGCTATCCATGTAATAGAATTTACATTTAAGGTGTACTTTGATGGCTGTGACATGGTAATTACTGTTGGGTTTCTTTCCTATGGAGAAATGCATGGGATTTAGGGCTCTTTTTGAATTATTTTCATATATGAAAATAATTCATTCACATGTAACACCACGCACTAGAATATTGTCCACGTCCTTCTCCTAGTCAGTCATAGACTTGCCATAGCCTTTCAGTTATTCATTTTTTTGTCTGTGCCTGCATAGGTATAATACCTAAGACCTCGCCTCAGACTAATTAGGCAATAACAAAACGTATTTATATAAGACCTATGCAAGTCTATGTTTGTCAAAGGTCGTTCTGGGTCACCTGGTCGTCTTGGGGTCGCCTCATAGCTTTTCTTGTTGATTTCATGAAGCCGAGAAAGCCTTCCATTAACCCACTAAAGGCCACCTACATATATGTATATATATACATGTACACATAAGTATGATACCCCTTATTATATTAGGAGTTCTAAGTGGCGTGGCATTGGTTTATTTGGAGTCTTGGGACCGTAAACATGCGTGCCATTCCCATATTAGGAGCCACAATCGCGTAGCATTATTATATTTGGAGGAGTTATTGCGTCCAATTACCTAAATCACTCTGTGTCCCTTGAGGATTAATAGGCATCCATACACCTTCTACTGAGCCCTAACCACCCCACACAGTTTAGTACCTGTACAACGCCAATAGAGCCCTCTGAAGCCGTTCTACTGAGCCCTAACCATCTCACACAATTTAGTACCTGTACAACGCCAATAGACCCCTCTGAAGCCGTTCTACTGAGACCTAACCACCCCACACAATTTAGTACCTGTACAACGCCAATAGACTCCTCTGAAGCCGTTCTACTGAGCCCTAACCACCCCACACAGTTTAGTACCTGTACAACGCCAATAGACCCCTCTGAAGCCGTTCTACTGAGCCCTAACCATCTCACACAATTTAGTACCTGCACAACGCCAATAGACTCCTGAAGCCGTTCTACTGAGCCCTAACCACCCCACACAGTTTAGTACCTGTACAACGCCAATAGACCCCTCTGAAGCCGTTCTACTGAGCCCTAACCATCTCACACAATTTAGTACCTGTACAACGCCAATAGACCCCTCTGAAGCCATTCTACTGAGCCCTAACCGCCCCACACAGTTTAGTACCTGTACAACGCCAATAGACCCCTCTGAAGCCGTTCTACCGAGCCCTAACCATCTCACACAGTTTAGTACCTGTATCACTCCAGATAGAGGTACAGCATTGTATTTGGCCATGAAATAAAGTATTTGTCATTAAAAGATCGCTAAATAGGCCTAAAATATCGCTAGGTTGGTATAATAGACTCTACACATTTTTATTAGCTGAGAGACCCTTAGTCCACCTGTCATTTTATTCCATAAGGTCAGCATGATGCACTAATGCATTTATTTGTCCTTAAAAGATCGCTAAGTTGGTGATAACTTTGTTCCCATTGTGCATTTCTGAAAATAAAGACCGCCATGACGTTCGCCAGCTCGAGCTACCCTTTATCTATAGGTCACACTATGGGAAACTCCTTTTATTAAGGGAGATACGGTTTATTTTGTAAAACTGCCAGTTCTTGGACCTCTCTGCCAGTGCCTGGACTGGCGTCTGCCCCCGCGTCCCAAAAAACACTTTATTTCGATCCATTCCTTCCTCAATCCTGCCCTTTTTCGCCGGTGACACTTAAAACAGATAGGTTTTGGCAGGAGGTAGGGCGCAGGTGGACCGGCCCAGGCCGAAAAGGCCGCTAGTTAAAAAAATTATTTCGCTTATTCTTTTCCGAAACAAATTTTTTTGGGGGGGGGGCATGTTCTTTAGGGGGACGAAACACCCCAGATTGATACCAAACATTCCATATCCATGCATATTATTTGCATAATTAGCATAATTATCTTTATACAGTAAAACTTCTTTATAAGGAGGACCTCGAAAAAAGTGAATTTGCTCCTTATAAGCAAGGTCTCCTTATAAGCAAGGCCAACCTACTTTGTGAGGTTTATTGTAATGCCTTGCATATAAGGCACACTCTGCATGTAAGACACACCCCCTACTTGCTGTAGAGCTATAGGGGGTACATGGGGCTAGATTTTGAACACTTTAGTACTGTTTTATCATATATTATCCTTGACTATAAGACGACCCCCCCCCCCCAACCTTTACTGATTCTATAAATTAGGTACACTAGGGGTATGGTAGGGGTGTCAACAGAACATTATTGGTCCTCATCCTGTCTCCAGGATATCTGATTGAGTTAGGCCACAGTGAAGATCTTAGGGAGACAAGGGCATGTGTGAGGACATCTCCCTCGCCTCCCTGCCCACCTAGGCTGCTGTGGACACCTTAGGGAGACAAGGGTATGTGGAAGGACATCTCCCCCGCCTCTCTGCCCCACTAGGCCACTTTGAACATCATAGGGAGACAAGGGCATGTGTGAGGACATCTCCCCGCCTACCTGCTCCCTTAGGCTGCTTTGAACATCATAGGCAGACCAGGGCATGTGTGAGGACATCTCCCCCGCCTCCCTGCTCCCTTAGACCACTTTGAACATCATAGGGAGACCAGGGCATGTGTAAGGACATCTCCCCCCACCTCTCTGCCCCACTAGGCCACTTTGAACATCATAGGGAGACCAGGGCATGTGTGAGGACATCTCCCTCCCCCGCCTCCCTGCTCCCTTAGGCCGCTGTGAACATCATAGGGAGACCAGGGCATGTGTGAGGACATCTCTCCCACCTCCCTGACCCCTGCGTGGCTGTGACTAAGAAACACACTGCTAAAATTTCCTCCTTATAACAGAGTTTATAGAAAAAGTCCCTCGTTCTAAAGGGGTTTTATTACCATAGAAATGTATGGGGGAAGGTTGGTGCTATATACAAACATGCTCCTTATAAGCAAGGCCTCCTTATATCAGAGCTCTTTATAACGAAGTTTCACTGTACTTTTCCATATATATATATAGATGTGTGTCATTGCTCCCTTATAGAATTCATATGCTTGCAATTATACACTACTGACACCTATTTGGGGTTTTGACAAAAATTTGTCCCAGTCCAAAATTTTATTTTGCTTAATTTCATAACAACACTTAGCCTACATATGTCAGTAACTACTCACAATTTGTCAGATATTAGTCAATATATGTCAGTAGTTACTCGCCATTTATCAGCAATTAGTCGATATATATTAGTAATTACTCACTATTTGTCAGTAATTAATCAAATATGTCAGTACTTAGTCACTATATATATACATGACACTATTTACTCATAACCTGTCAGCAATTAGTCAATATATAACAGAGAAATAGCCATTGATTCAATTGTGCATCCTGTCTTGACTGGTATTTGTCAAAATATGTCAGTATCTATGGACTATTTGTCAGCAATTAGTTAATATATGTTAGTAATTGTTCACTATTCGTCAGCAATTAGTCAAAACATGGTAGTAGTTACTTAAATTTTATCAGTATTTAGTCAATATATGTTAGTAATTGCTCACTATTTGTCAGCAATTAGTCTATATGTTAATATTTGCTTACTATTTGTCAGCAATTATTCAATATATATTAGTAATTACTCACTATTTGTCAGCAAATAGTCAATATATATCAGTATTTACTCACAATTTGTCAGCAATCAGTCAATATATGCCAGTACTTAGTCGTTATATAACAACACTTAGTCCATATATGTCAGTAATTACTCAAAATTTGTCAGATATTAGTCAATATATGTCAGTAATTACTCACAATTTGTCAGCAATTAGTCAATATGTCAGTAATTACTTAATTTTGTCGGCAATAAGTCAATGTACCGGTATGTCAGTACTTTGTTATTCTTACACTGTAAAAAATGTGTGTTGAACTTACACTGTCTTAAAATGACAGTGCCTAATCACTATTTGTCAGCAATTAGCCAAAATATATCACTACTTAGTCACTATTTGTCAGTAACTAATCAAAATATGTCAGTAGCTCCATACTATCACTGACCACTTGTCAATTGACAGTTGACATTTGACATTGAAGCCTGTTCCTTAGGACTGAGTCCTTCACCTGTGACATTTTTGATTGATTGATTTGTGTTTTACAGCACTTTAGCGACACTAAGTGGCTATCCTGTGCTTCACAGGTTGATAATTTAACAGAGGAATGTGTCAGTGCCCGCGCATATGTGCACCACACACATCCTGAGGGGATAGGGAAGAGGAGATATAGACCCTTTTAAGTGGGCTAGGGAAGCCCGATCAGTTTATGTGAGACATTGTGAAGGTGTGTAGGGGAGGGGGGGGGGGGTTGGACTATGACCTTGGGGGTTATGGGCCGTGTTTTTGCGGCTCAGGACGCCACTGCAGGTAATGTGGGCTATGGGAGTGATTGGATAGCAATCAGACGTCTTAGGGCCGCATTTTCGCGGCTTTGGACGCCTCTGCAGGTACCGTAATCTCCCGCATATAAGGCGTGTCTTATACGCCAAACAAAATGCTGCTGAGTCTTATACGTGGGAGGGATATTGCCTTGAGTTTGGGGTGCGCCTTATAGGAGGGGTAATTATACTATAGAACAGTACTAAATTAACAAAAATCTGCCCTTAGAGGTGCACCTTATACGTGGAATTGCATTCTCTTAGTTGGGGATGGGCCTTATATGTGAGCTGCGCCTTATACGCGGGAGATTACGGTAATGTGGGCTCTGGGACTTATATAATAGCAATGAGACATGTAAGGGCCACGTAATGTGGGCTCTGGGAGGTGTGAAAAACACAATTAAAACACACCCTCGAGGGGGGGGGGTATTGGGTGTCTCTACTGGTGCTGAAGGGGCTAGTGGAGACAGGTGGGAACTGTAGGCAGGGAGAGCAAGCTGTAGCGTCTCTGTAGGCGAGATCTGAGTGGGTAGCTTTCAAAGCTTGTTATAGACAGCTGTAGAAGCTATTAGCCTACCCCAGAACGACCTGGGACAATAACAATTCACTATAGGTACTTGGAGGTGCCTAGAACTGGTGTAGAAGCTATCAGCCTGCCCCAGAACGTCAGGGCCACAGAGTGATTTAGTTTATTGGACGCAACATATCCTCCAAATATAATAAAACCACGCTATTGGGGCTCCTAATATGGGAATGGCATGCATGTTTACGGTCCCAAGACTCCAAATAAACCAATGCCACGCCACTTAGAACTCCTAATATAATGAGGGTCACCATACTTATGTGTACATGTGTGGCCCTATAGTACCAGAGGTACCTGAAGCCCCAAACGGCTTCAGGTACTTGGTCAAAAAGCAATTAAGACACTGTAGATAGATGTATCCAGGATTCGTTCCCTAAAGGGAAAGAATCCAATAAGCAGACATTTGGGCGTGTACACTGAGGTACAAACTCTGGATTACATGTATCTATCTAAAAAGACTTCTAATCATTTCAACATTACTTTTGTACATTTTGAAATATTTTCATCATCAAACCTCATTTTTGGGTACTTTTAGTCAACTTCTGAGAATCATGATCACAAAATCTGGATTCAGCAGGATTTTTTGGTTTAGGTGGTTCCTTCTTCCCCTTTTGGTATCACAGCTCCATAAACCACCTAATCCTCTATCGACATATACACTGAAGACACAAGGTACCGTAATCTCCCGCCTATAAGGCGCAGCTCGCATATAAGGCGCCCCCCAACTCATTGGGGAGCTGTTTCGCATAGAAGGCGCCCCCCAAGGGGAGATTTTTGTCAGGTTAGTACTGTTCTATAGTAAAAATACCCCCCCTGTAAGGCGCACCCCAAACTCAAGGCAATTTTCCTCCCACGTATAAGACCCCGCAGCATTTTGTTTGGCGTATAAGACGCGCCTTATACGCGGGAGATTATGGTAGCTTAGTTTCAAGGGGGGTAGAGGGGGGTGGCCTGTAACAGTCTACCCATAGACTATACTCTCAGTGACCCCTCCTATTGTATCTAAGCTCCTTGGCCACATACATGTATTTATGACGCACCACCAATAAAAGATGGTACTTGTCCTTGTGGAAGGACAGTTATACACGTCAACGTGGCCCTGTTATAAATTAGGCCAAAAAAAAAAAAGTTGGTTTCCGGTAACCCGACCTACCTCAGCCAAACAAGGCCGACCTCAGAATTTTTGAAGAAATTTTTCATAATTTTTGCAATATTTTTCATAATTTTTTCAATATTATTCATAATTTTTCACATCAATTTCATATTTTTAGTATCATAAGATTTCCCTTCCATCCAAGCAAGGAATCCTAGATTTATACTGAAGCTTTATACATTTTGGCAAGTATAATAGCTAACATTGATCATTATCAATGATAAAAACTCATATTTCGGCCAACATATTTATCAGCAAAAAAAAAATTAAAATTAAAAAAAAAAAAAATCTGACCTACCTACCTCAACTTTTTGTACCATGTTACCGGAAACTTACAATTTATTTTTTTTGGCCTTATAGGAAGCCCCTGTGGTTGAAGGGGGTAGTTGAGGTTCTGGGATGGTGGACGCATAACAAATAAAAGCATATGTGTGTGGTATACAGACTTAGGTGGTTTTATTTTCAGTCAATGAAATGACACCAACTATTCACTGCAGTAGAACTTACTGATAACAAGCTCCAGCAATGGCCGCGCCCATGGGACAATGTGCTACCTCGGAATAAGATATGCCTGAATTCATGTGCGCCTATGGTGCTGTAGCTTTTATATGAGGCCTTAGTTTATCATGAAACCTGTCTTATTGTATACCTGACCGACTGCTAATGTATAGTCTCCTTTTCCTTTATAGTGGAAGGGGAATCAGACCAAACTGGAACAGACAGGCTCCTGGTCACATTAACGGGATTGGACCCCGCGACACACGACTGGACAGCCCGGAGGCTGGTTACACTGGAGTAAGTTCCACCCAGGAGAAAGAGCAGGAGAAGGAGAAGAGCAGGGACATGAGACAGTCAGGGTCATTAGTTTTGGATCTAGACGAATTTCCCGCCTTACCTGTAAGTGCTGGCCATGGTGGTCGTAGCGCCCCCGGGTGCCTAGCGGAGAACTAGAGGCTCACAGCCTCACCACTAGGTGCACATTCGACCGCACATTTAGCCACAGCTTGATGGGTGTCCCTGGTTGTACCTAACCCACACCACCTTGTAGTGATAACTCCCCTACTCACGCTTACTGTTGTCCACTGTTGGATATAAGGCACAATTTCTTTACATTTTAGTCCCCATCCTTGGGTATTGAAAGATAAAGAGGAAGTACTGAGAATGTTAGCGTACACTCATGTATGTTTTTGAAAGTTAGGGGAAGGATGGAAGTTTTCTGTTGGTTTTCTTTTTTAGATCAGCTCAGTGTTGTGTTTTTTGTGTGAATAGCTTTGATTTTGGGAGCGGTTTGCTAATAACCTTTTGTTTTTATCTACCCTTTTAACCCCCATTTCAATGTTATCACTTTTTTTACCTTTTTAACCCTCATTTCAGTGTTATCACTTATCTACCCTTTTAACCCCCATTTCAATGTTATCACGTTTGTACCCTTTTAACCCTCATTTCAATGTTATCACTTATCTACCCTTTTAACCTCATTTCAATGTTATCACTTATCTACGTGTGCATATTAAATTTTTCTAAATATTATATCTTAAGCTAACGACAAAAAGAAGTATTACTGCACAATTTTTAGTTATTTTGGTATTTAAAGTTTTTTTTGCATTGAACACTATGAATATCCATAACTGAGTGTTTCCTGTTGAATTAAATGAACCAGAAACTTAACTTATCTTATTCTTTGTCTATTCCAGAGTCGGAAATTAGATAGGATGTCATCTAAAGGTGTGTATATACATACTATATAGCACGAAATTAGTGTATATACATACTATATAACACGATGTTACCGTTTACTTAAATGTGATAAATACCGTATTTGATGTAATAAACATAAGCGCCCACCTAATGGGTCTAGATCCCTAAAATCGACAGTGTGACATGGCCTTTTCTTAAAATCGACAAGGGACATGGAAGTCGAGTGACAAGGACAGGGGAGAAAAAAAAAGATTGGGACATGGGCTTTTATTAAAATCAACATGTGACATGGAGCGTAGTGACAAGGACAGGGAAAAATGCAAATTTATTAACATTTGACATGGGCTTTTCTTAAAATCGACAAGTGACATGGGCAGCCCCCATTTAGACCCCCCCCCCCCCACCTAATGAGTGCCCATTCAGCTTTTTTATTTCTTTTCGTTATTGAGACCAGATAAAGACCAAATTTTCATTATGTTAGATTTACTTGAACTATCAGCCACTTAAGGGCCATAAATAGGTTTTTCAAGCACTGCACCCTTTTTCACATCAAATGGTAGACTCCACATAGAGCTACACAGTATACTACATTAATATATTTTACAGGTCTATGAACTACCAGTATTAAATAACCCCAGCCATTGATTCATTTATGCCCAACTTGGCATCCGCAAGCGCAGTTCTGAATTAAAATCTGATATATCCCACATTATAAATTCTATTTACATTAGAAAAAATTTGTTATCTGCACTGCAACAAGCTCAGCCATTGATTTCAATGCTATTTGCTGAATCAGTGTTGGGCGACTAGGGTTACCACCTGAAGAGCGAATACAATGCTGCTCTGTCAATAAACTAATAGCCACACGTGCTAAAGTATTGATGGCTCTAATGGACGCTTGCTCTCACTTTGAAAGGATGTGCAGCACTGCCACTCAAGCCAATATCACCCTATAGAGCAAACAGTGGATATCTACAATGCATCATCCCTATACTCAGAGCTGGACTAAATTGATAATTTGGCCTACACTACATTTACATGGCCAAACAAGGCTACTGAACTTTGTGCCTTTGGAAAACTACGACATAATTCTAGGATCTGGTTTCTTTGTCAGTGACTTCTCTAAGTCTAGGATCTGGTTTCTTTGTCAGTGAACTGGGTATAGATGGAATAACCTAATACTCTGTGCATTAGGCGCACCCCACGCAAAACAGTCTATCAGTCACATCCCAACCTCTGGCTGCTTCTATAAGGTGCCACATCCTTGTATTAAGCAGCGCCTTATTTGCAAGGCGGCTTATACGCAAGGTATTACAGTACTTGGCCTAAACTTTCTACAGCATTGAAGAAGCCTATTCCATACCTCTGTGCCTGTAATCCTTGATATCACTTATTAACCATATTTCCCATACCTCTGTGCCTCTAATCCTTGATATCACTTATTAACCATATTTCCCATACCTCTGTGCCTCTAATCCTTGATATCACTTATTAACCATATTCCCCAATTGTGTCCTACAGGTAGCAGTACAGACAGTGAGATGCCTGTACCATCTGGGTGTCCCCTACCTACAGGTGCCTTTACAGCACCCCCACTTCCACCACCAGTTACCACAGCAGCACAGGGACCAGTAAACAACAGCCTGGCACCTTCACCATTCCTCTTCCCACCCCCTGCTAACGTGAGTCAGTCCCAGGTACCCTTCAGCCCCTACCTGGTCATACCACACGTGGACACCTCGGCACCCATTAACGTTAATGTAAAGAGCAGCTCGGACCCCACCGGTAAAGATCTGCCCATGAGCGGTGAGTAGTACCTGTCATCTCAAAATACGTCGGACTCGTAGTTTAACGTCTGGAGGGACCTTCCTAGGTAAACCATGGGCCTTCCTAGGTAGACCAGACAAGAAACTCCCCTTAAATCATCAGTTGACTAGTGATAATAGAGATTAATTTTAATGACTGTGTTGTGTGCCAAACAATTACCTGCTTAGAGCTGTAGAAAGCAGAGAGATTTATGTTGCACTCTCTATGTAGGACCTATATCAAAAAGGTGTGGACATTTTGTTGGTAAATTTAATTGGTGTGAACAAATGGAATATTAACCTACAAATCAATGAGTAATGGCATTATGGGACTAAACCGGAGGTTTTAATTTTTACAGACATTGCGACACTCCGGTTTTTCTTCAACCTTGGACTGGAGGTGAGTGTAACTTTCATATAAAGAAAAGAGATCGTCCCTTATTTTATCTACGGTCATAGGTTTTTCAAATAATGGAAGAGATATTGAGTTGAAAAATAACATTTCAGGGAATCAATCTATCCTTTTGTTTAATGATGGCCTAACTGATTGATAATCATGTTTAGGGTTCCCACTGGTCAGTTTAAGGTCAGTTAACTTGGTTTTTATTAAAGGTCAGTTAAAAAGATATTTTGAGGAAAAGGCAGTAAAAATCTTATTCATGGGTTGGACAATATCTGCTATTACACAAGGGGTGTTGAGATTTCACACAAATGCATGAATTATTTTTTCGGCATCCATGACTGCAAGTGAGTGAAATCATATGTCCCCAACAAATTATCTGATCATCTGTTAGCTAGAAGTCATTTTGAACTGTAACTCAAAGATAGTGGAAGCCCTGAATTATTGTTGTAGAACTGTCACATTGAGACTTTCCCTTCGTCTCTTTGCAGTACTACCGCCTGTGTATGCTGTTCCAGCTTCAGCAACAGCAGCAGTACGCAGCCTTCCTCGGTTCCCAACAGATGGCGGTGGCAGCTGCAGGACCAGTCCCGATGATGAAAGGTGCCATCTATGTCGGCGATCTCGAAGATATTCAGGGTCAGTCTAGTTCTAAGGAAGGCCCCTCTAATAGTGTTAAGAATGTGAAAAACGACAAGCAAACTGCAGAAAAGGCTGCTGAGAAGCCTGCAGTGTCTGAGGCATCTGTGGGGGTGTCAAAGGAAGGGAGTGCAGAGAAGAGCAACACAAAGGGGACTGTGGAGTCTGCAGAAGCAAAGAAGGAAACTAAAGACAAAAATGAAAATGACAGTAAAACTAAACCCAGCCTTCCGTCACATAGTGAAGAAACGGCTTTTGACAGTGGTTGTGCTTCTGATGTCAGTACAGATGGGTGCCTGGCAACAGATGAGTGTTTTGATGTTAGCCATATGCCTAACTTGTTTGATGCTCAGTCTGATAATAGCGATAGTCAAAGTAACATGCCAGCCGACTCGCACAGCGATAGCTCCTCACAGCACTCCACGTCTAACCTCAGTATACTGAGCAGTAGTAGTGGCTCAGACTGCAGTACTGGAAGTATCAGCAGCCTGCCCTACCAAAAGCCCTACTTTCCACCCCTACGGACTCGCAACTCCCCGAAACTTCTCAAACCTCTCAAAGACATTCCACCCCGCTTCCAGAAGATGCTCTCGTGTAACCCGGCTATCCGCCAGGACCAGTTCGAAGGCCAGCCTATCATGCGACAGGCATTCCATGGCAATGGCCAGCGCCACCACAAACCTAAATCTGTGGTGGTTTCAGCTAACAACCTGAGTGATCTCCCTAATTACCACAGCTTTAACCCCCATGCTGAGACATTTGTACCCCGGTCTGGCAGCCTTGTTAGTACTAACCCTGGTTCCACTACTAATACACGTTCCAGTTCTAGTTCAAGCATGTACAGTACTTGCCCGTCCAACTCAGATAATACCGGCATGCCGCCCTCTGAGTGTTTTTCAACAAGCAGCTCAGAGAGCGGCTCGGCTGGTGCTGGCTCGGTGGTAAGCTGGACTGGCCCTCCTCCCCCCACTGGTCAGCAGAACCCCCCTGTGGCAGCACCCTCAGCTCCAACCTACACCATCCACATTCACTCAGCTGGCTGTACCATCGAGCCTTCCCCAGGCGTGTGTTCACTCAATGTTCCTAATGCTTCGCCCGCAGGTTCCTACACTGTTTCCAATGCCCTGCCTGCCGCCCCAGCCAACACCTATATGACCCAAGACCCGAGCGCAGCCGCCCATAGCGTATTGCCTGCTGCTGCCCCTGTGCCAACCGCCCCTGCCCCTCCACCACCTGCTCCTCCAGGTGGTATAGTCTACTACTGCCAGCAGCAGCAACAACAACAGCAACCAGATAGCTACACCTACAGTGCCACCACCTACCCAGTACCTTCCCCACAGGGCACCACCCAGTATGTGTACACGGCCCCTACAGGCTACCAGACCTATGAGAACTATGCCTACTCCTGATTACCCACTATCTAACCTACCTGTAATGGTATCACCATGTACTCCAGTGCTTAATGCTTGCCTCCTAAACCAGTCACTATTCATATGGTATAGATCCTACCTATGCAATAGTAATAGTGGCTAGTAAGCTGAGAGGGACACCATCTTCTCTCCCTTGAGGTCTACTCCATAAAATTTAGTTTAGAATTTTCTTGGTACATTTGGCATTTTAATGAGCAAGTGGGCTTACTTAGATTGCAATTAAAACACGATTTTACTGTCCTTTATACTTATAGTTTTATGTATGGTGTGTGAGCTGTCTAAGCCTACCAGGGTCAAGGTCTGAAGTAAAAATATAATTACCGTAAACTCCCGAGTATAAGACGCGTCCTCTATGCCAAACAAAATGCTGGGGAGTCTTATAGCTTTCTCTCAAGTTGGGGGTGCGTCTTATACGAGGGGTAATTTTTCTATAGAAATGTACTAATCTAAAAAAAAAAAATTCAGCATTAAAATGTGCGTCTTATACGCGGAAATGCATGTGCTGAGTTTGGGGTGCGTCTTATACGCGCAGCGCGTCTTCTACGCGGGAGATTATGGACGGTACTCAAGTTATGTGTAGGCTGGTAAATAGGTGAAAGTTGCAATTTCTGGCCAAATGTGTTGGCAGTGTTCTATTCTGTAGGTGTTTCAGCTCCCTCAGTATATTTTGTTATTTGTGATACAAGATACAGCAAACGTAGAAGTAGCAAAACCGACTCATCTGCTTGTTAGATGGTAATTGTTTATACATTGCAAGTTCAATGTAAAGCGTGTCGAGAGTGAACTGTGTATGAGAATCTTCTATTTACCTAGATTTCTATATTTACCTTTGTTAATATCTGTTTTTGGTATCCTTTGTTGATAACAGGTAGTGAAATATTTATGGTTTGTACATAAACAAACCTTTGAAAAATATTCCTAAGACTCCATTATTAAGATATATGTTACATTTAATATCAGTGTTTGTGTTCAAGAGTATGTTGGTTGTGGTTATGGTATCTACTGTTGGTTGTGGTTATGGTATTTACTGTTTGTCACTACTTGCTGATATTAAATGCAGCTTTTGATGTATACATACTTTACATTCCACATAAATATTACGGTAGAAGTAACCGCTATTGCAGTGAACCCGTATTTGACATACTTCTACCCGGGTTTTCTGATATGACAATATCAATATTATGTGATCTTAGAATGATCTATGCGTGTGTCAAAATACAACATGTGATGATAGCACAATGTTACACAAGTTATTTTCTGATATGCCGGTATTGTATTTTCGGAATGAGAAGCTTTTATCAACACAAGTGGTCAGTGTATGTATGAACTACAGCATAAACCAGATGTACATGGCTCATGTGATTATAAAAGCGGTACTTTAAATCAGAACCCAACTTTGGACGGAAAAGAGGGAGAAGAATGTGAAAGAAATATTTTTGCAGACATATTCCTTCACTTTTAGACATAGAAAATAAGTATAAACACTGATGAATATAGGTGTTGAATGTGAGTGATATATATACACAGCCCCTATGCCTAGTGAAACCAATGTACAACACTTGTATGTGGAGAAATATCATCTGATTTTTGAGGAATAGCAGTTCAGATATACAAGTATGGTTTTCAAGTAGAGGTAAAAATATATTTGACACCTGTATGAAAAAAAAAGTCCCATTCAGTTCCCACCAAATCTGAGCAATGAGATGTGTGTTCTAAAGTAATATACTGGTATAAACTGTTGATTGGCTTTACTGGATTTCTATGTATTCACATGTACTATATTGACATAAGCTACATATCTCTATCAAGTTCTGTTGTACACATTAGTACCAGGATTTATCCCACTATGTGAACAGTGATATATATATGTAATCACATGATGTTTTAATGACACCATACTATCAGTTTATAAATAGGGATGTAAGGTATGTATTTGAAGGAACTTTCCAAAAGTTTCAGTAAATTAATGTCACTTATATCACATAAAATGCCATATACCATGTACATGTAGTTGTATAAGTTAGTTCCCCTTTTGAAATACTACATGATGTTATGGAATGTAATTTGCAACAGCTAGTCTGTACCGAGTGATTCCATCTGTTTGAGTGCAGGGATGCCACTGCTCGATAAAAATGTTGGTTCCGCCTCTCCCCCCCCCCCCCCATGAACCTTCACATTGTAAATTCATACTTTTCTTAAATTCAAAATGAAAGTTTTGAGAAACTTTGCTGCAAAATCCTGAGCAGAAAATTCAAAAAAGTAGCGAGCTGTTCTCTTTTTTCCTAATTGGTGGCAACCCTGAGCAGATATTCAATGTCATAGTAAAGGAAAGTAAAGGGCATTATTAGAGAATGATAGAATCTTTTTGCTGACAAGGATTCTTATCAGGATATGCCTCTTGGCAGACTTTTTAAGTGTTGAGAAAAGTGATCAAAACATTGATATATAAGTTGATTATTACTGTACAAGTGTTCAGGTTACAAGATTATACACAGTAGTTGTAGATGTTGTTTTGTCAGTCGTAGTAAGCACGACTCATTCACTACAGTGTAAAGTTTATTGTGTAAGTTGTTCTGGTTCCTAGAAGAATCCTTTTGTGAACCCAAGGGTATCACGAATTCACAGGGCATATAATGTCCTTTGATATGCCCTATTAATGTTTTATGTGACAGGAGAGAAGTAAATGGAAGATAGAACTTAAACCCGATACGTAGTACCCGAAAAATTTTGGAATAATTGATGGATTGGGTTTAAGGCTTAAGCTTGTTCTACAAAAATCATATTACCAAATGGAATAAGTGTCTGAAGATCTCACTAAATTCAAGTTCATGAAAGTGCTTCAACTGGCCTACTTTTACTTTATACGGGTAAATGGAATATTTTTCCAGATTCTCAACGGGTTATTTATTAAACCGAAAGGGTTATAAGAGCCAGGGTGAAAGTGCAGTTTTAAGACACTACTAACAGTGGGGAAAATGGAGATGCTCTTCTGTGCAATGCTAAATCCCATAGGAGGTGCAAATGGGATCAATATTCCCGTGCGTTTTGGCAGAATTGGTGCAGAAAATTGATGAATTTTCCATCATTCGACCCTTGCCCACGCCTCTGGTGTCGTAATGTCGGCGCAAACATGGTGGTTATAAATTTTTTTGTAAATAATTCATAAATATAATATAAGGTAAGAGGATATGATTTGAATCGATGTTTCATTAAAAAGATATAAAATACTGTGTCTACGCCATGTCGTAAATTCGCATCCAAACCTTGTGACGAATTCGCACAATCTTTTATGAGCAGAATACGCAGTTGGGCATTATATCTATTTACGTACAAGACGATGCTACTGCTTCCATGTCTCGCAGACCAGGCGGTGGTGCATATTGACCCAAATACCCATGGAAATGGGGTCCCGCATACAACAAGCCACCATACAACAATGGTGGAGAAGTTGCTTTGGTTTCAAAATACCAATGGAAATGTTCAATTACAGCTGATTTCGATTGATTTGGAGTGCATCAGGCTGTATTACGATAGTATAGGCCCTGATTTGATATCTGTTGAGATTGTGGAGGGGTTAAAGCACCAACAAAGGAGTTATGCGCCACTGACAAGAAGGTGAGCGGTAATGGGTGAAAACGCCCATAGGCTTAAGCATCATTGATAATGACTATGCTCGCCAACCCAACTCAGTCAGTACGGATAATCATATATTGCTTCAGAGGGGACATAAAAGAAGAGATTAGATGCCCTTTCGGGTTACCTGCATTGCACAATGCTATTCTATATTTTTCCAGATTCTTAAAACTAATTCTATGGAACCTAATAGTGTTGATATGCCACTAACCTGACTAAGTGGTAAAATACCGGACTTTATCTTCCCTTACGGTATCATTTTGTAGTAACATTTTGTCGGGTGAAGCTTCTTTGAATAGAACATTTTTCCAAGTTCTTAAGCACAGTAAATATATGGACTTTCTACCAAATATGATATCACTGACTGTTGATAAGAAAAACAAAGCTTTAAAAACAACTCACCCCCTCACAGTGCCTTTAGGGTGATTTTTATCAGTGCATATCTATTGAAAAATAAAAACTGTATAGTGTCTTTGGCATTTAAATGAGTTTCCTGTTGGTTTTTTGGTACTTTTCATGACTGTTTAGTAAAACTTTAAAGTAAGTCTCTTTTATATATTTTAAGGTTATTTAGGGTTTGTAAACCATTACTTGATATGATCATTCCAAACCTGTCTTGACTTGCTCACTGATTAGTGGCATTTTAAATCAGAGATTTCATATTTACAGACATCTATTTTTACACAGAGTGATTCACATTAGAAATTCACAGAGCGTTTTAACATTCTTAGAACTAGGCACTAAGATTGTGTTTCTGATGGTTAGCCCTCTGAATGTTCTATAGGTCACCGAAGGAGTATACCTCTTATCGTTGTTATGGCCTTTATCGTTGTGATGCATGCATGCAGTCCTGCCGAGTTGACTTGTCAAAGCTGCATTCATGCATCATGTTGAATTGACATGCTTGATACATTCCTGAGGAGTCGCAATGATGCACCTATGCAGCATTGCCGAGGAGATTCGCCAACTTTGCACACTGGTGCATCATGACCAAGGAGCTTGAAGTGTTTCTTTAATCAAAGGGATAACCGTTGGATAGGTTCGTTGATAATGTTTAATATTGTACGAGCAAACAGGATTTGTAGAATCACAGATGTTAGATTTATCTCATGAGAATTAAATTGTTAAACCATGTTAAATAGATAAGGTTTTAGAATTTATAGCGTTTGAAAAAAAAAACGCCATTTAAGCTTTTCAACCGAAATAGTAGACTTCACATAAACCAACTGCTCTACTATGGTTTGTGACCTGGTTTTAATGCAGGTCAGTAGAACATGAACCGGACTGTATGTACTATAAGCTTATGTTATACAGCTTTTGAATAAAAACGTGAAGTTCAGTGTGTCTATTCTAGTGATTTCATTTCTATTTTATATCTTTAGCTTTTAAATTACGATTTCGCTTTCCTGTTTGAATGGTGAATATCAATTCACAATGACATGAAATCAGACTACGCTATTCAACTTGGAAGTTCTAACTTCTAGTTCTTATCCCCCTATAGAAAGAAATATTTGGTATTTTCAGCCATCTGCATTAAATAATATGTGTAAATTTGGATATTTCTTTAGACTTATGCAATGAAACTTTCTACAAAATGCACTTGAGCAGTGCCCATTCTACCTATTTAATACGAATCTGAATTGGCAACAACTGATTTTGGCTAAAACTATTTTTTTTTATCAGTGACTTAGTCACTGAGATAGTTGATAGTACGGAAGTTGATAGTGAAAGAAACACTCAAACAACGTAATATACTTTGTAAATGCTATCTGTATTTGACTATATACATGAGAAGGTAGTTACATAGAGGACATGAAGGTACATCGGTGTGTGCGACATGGCGCTATCTTTCTACTGCCAGCTGCGTCTCATCTATGAGTTGCCGTACTTGTGTCGCCCTCTGGTGGGCACGGGTGATGCATGATTGAAGCTGCTGCTCTGTCATACTGCTGCCACCTAGGAACAATAACATAAAGGAGTCATTATGTGACTGGACCTGTTCTTAGTTTTAGTTTCATTTTCATTTTTTTATCATGGACCTTTAGGGAAAAGAAGTTAGACAATAGGGTCCTTCGTACCCAGATCATTAGTACAAGGTGATTTATAGTGGAGGTACGGAACACCAGTACCGGGGTAGGTCTTCAGCTTTAGCTCTTTGAGCTTTATAATAGCAAAAGCCCAGGTTAAAGATGCTTTATTCAAGAATTATAACTTGCAGTCCTTTGAATAAAGTTAAAAAACCATGTGATATTCTTGAGATAAGTTGTAGATACCTGGTTTGTGGACCATACAAAGTTTGTCGTCACCAGCAGTTACCACGGTCACCGTACCAGTACATAGAGACTCCTCCTCAGACGTCGGGTCCACTAGGATGATACGGCTAGAACAGAATAACAAATTGTATTACATTTCTTTGAGATCATGATTTTACTATTGATTTTGGGGAGAATCTTAAGAAACCAAGGTAAAGTTTTTAAAGCGACCGTAATTATCAAATAAAACCATAGTGTTGTAGATTTTAATACAATAGTAGAGAATAGTCCTGTGAGACATGGCGCGGCGACTTGTAATCTTGTGTCTAGTTTCAGTTGGTGAGACAGATAGGGCATACTATCATCTGGGCTTTTGGTAGTATATAGCACACATTCAACCTGAACTACCCACTGCAGCTAAGTACTAATAGTCTGTAGACTGTCCATTCTGCATGCACCTCACTCAGCTGCCACAGGGACCTGTCTTATTCAATGTTCAATGCCATAGTCAACAGGTGTGTCATGAGTGTACACTGTCTCAGATTGCCAGGAGTCTGCTCTGCCCTCCCCCACACACACACCCAACTGCCAATCACTTGTAATAGTCTGTACCTCGTCATAGGCCAGTGGTCAGCAAACCGGCCAGATCACTCCACCTCTCTGTAGAGGGGGAGCACAGTGTAAGTACCCCGGTGTACATACATGTTTTCAGTGTTCCACAAAATCGTTTATACAATGAAAGGAGTAATCAAATTAATCTTTCATCACCAATAGTAGATACATATTCTGAGATAGCATTATTTCAATGTAATCTAAAAAATTTTACACAGAAAAGAATGTAGCAGTTCCACAAGGTGGCCTTACATTTCAACCTCCTCCAATTTACAAATATGCACATATGGCAACACACACTTTAGCACTGATTTCTCCATAGAGATCTTTGACAGTGAATACTTTGTTCAAATACAGAAAATATGATCCAATTGTACCATAACCCACTGAGATAAGACCTGTACTACATATATATAGTAGTTTCAAAACGAACAATTCTAAAACAAAGGCTACAGGGATGCATTTCTGAATCTTAAAATGCTCTAATGCTAATCTGCCATAGGGCTCCAAATGATGAAATGTCTTATCTGCGAATAAAATCAAAAGTATGAGATATATTCTGAAAATTCCTTCACTGATAAGTAAAGTACACACACTGTTGTTATTACATTAGAATAGTGAGCAGGAATAGTCCATAGCAGAGGAGCCACAAACAAAAATAGATTGCAAGGCCTCCCTATCCCTTACACCGTGGCGACTGTGAACCATACACTAGTCTACTCATCTCACAAGTAGTACTCACTAGTCGCCGCACTAATTACTAGACATGGAAAACAATGTGCAAATAGGGAGAAATGAGCGGTTAGGTGATATCCATAAGATAGACTTACTTGTCAAAAACTCCAAAAGAGGTGGCCACAGGCTGGACAGCCACTGGTACAGATTTCCGCTTGTCGAGATCCACTTCAGGCAGACCGGTCTCTTCTCCAATTGTTACCATGGGCAGTCTCACTATACAAGCAAGAAGGATAATAGTGACACTTTTCTAGCGCATTTATTGTGGCAAAAAATTTATATTGGTGTTTAAGTTTTTGCCTCAATTAGTTGGGGAGCCAGCTCCAGGATAGGGACAAGTGCTGGTGTGGAGAGCAGCACGAGATACAAGACCTAGATAAAGGTAATTTGATAGTGTTGATTCCGAATCGGGGGTGCATATCTTCCTATCTAGGTCGGGACAAGGTCAAATTTAAGGTCAAAGGTCACGATCTGGATTTTAATATAGGACAGAGAGGGCTTTGTTCCATTGATTAACACTAGAGTCCTCAGTGTACGGTGGATTCCCCATTCATAGAGCCTAGGTTGATTAGGACCCATTGCAATTGTATTGGGACCTTTGACCTAGATATCAAGATACGCACCTCAGATTCGTAATCAACACTATCAAGATACCCAGATACAGCCCTGATATCTTGTGCTGCTCTCAACACCAGCATTTTTATAAATATCGATATTTGAGCTGTCTGGCTCCCTAGCTAGATAACACCTGCAGGACCTAACATTAAGGGTAAATTTGCTATGGAGGAAAAGCTAAATGGTGCTCATGGTTCCTCATTGTAAAAAGTTAACACATGTATGATGACAAAAACTGACAGTAGTACCAGGATACCATCAATCCTCGCTTATAAACCGCCCCTTGCATCAAAGGCGCACCATGAGTAGAAGGAAATGCTATAAGACGCAGCTGAGGCATGATTTTGAACAGTTAAGTACTGTTCTACAATATGAAATAGGCGTATCTAAGGTGCACCCTGACTTTATACAGATTATGAGGTGCAGCTGGGCCATTCTCCGTATAAGCCGCGCCTTATACGTGAGCAGGGTTCCCACTTTTTATGGGTCATGGTTTTAACTGACATGTAACGACTTTTAACTGACCAAATATTGGACAATTCATGGGGCTCAAGAAAAAACTTCATCCGCTCTCGAGCAAATTTTAGTGAAATCTTGACAATCACCCTACTGAATAAGTCGAAATAGCATTTTTAACAGACCTTTCCCAAAAATATCTTTTTAACTGACCTTTAAAGAAAAATCGGTTAAACTGACTAGTGGGAACCCTGCATGAGGGTTCATGGTAACATAAGCCCCATAATTACTACCGGTAGGTCCATGCTGGTACCCGGCGTGTGGCTTTTCTCTAGTGTGTCTCCAATCTAACCTCAGCTTGTATTCTCAGGCGAATCCTTCTCTGACGTGGTGGGATACTGGGATAGCTGGCCAGGACTACTTTCACCATACCCCCAGCACTGTGGCGTAGGAATAAAAATCTTGTCAGATATAGGTCACACCTTACCCACAATCCCACTGCACCAGTGACGGATTTAGGTCAATCCAAGCTGGCTACCAGTATGGTTTGTCTCACCAGCCTGTAACCAGCTGAAAGCTTAGAAAGTACAAGGTTGATGTACTTACAGTTTTTGAGGGCTGCTATGAGTGCTATAATACAGGCATCATAGAGGCTTCCGTCTTGGTCCAGGCACATCAGGTCACAGTACAGCACCCACACCAGCTAGTGACAAGAAAAAAAAATCAAGTTTTGAGACAATGAGTTTACTTTTTCCCACGATCAGTTATAAATGTACAGTTCCAATACTCTTCGTTCATTACAATTTGTGAATGAATTTTACATCAATGCCATACATCTATGATTAATATAAAAATAGCTTGGTGTTTCTTGTGGTACTACACAGTAGTATTCAATGAGACTCACCTTACCCTCTTCTATACAAAGGTCGTCTTTGTTTATACATCTTGAACTGAAAGTAGACATAGAAATTTCAAAAAGTAACAATATTGCAACACCTGATTGGAAAAACAAGCTATATTAAATAGTTCTCAGATTTATACAAAAATCAGTCTCCTGCACCTACCTCTGGATAACCTGGTCCACAAGGTGACTAGCAATCTGTGCCGTATCTGATGGAGGTCCGGGTCGGAACTGTGGCGAACACAGTGGGGGTAGGTCAACGTTAGGAACTGGAACAAACAAAAATATTTACTTTGTACAAGCATCAATGCCAATGGAACCTTGTGACAGAACTTCAAAATCTATAATTTGTGTGTGTGACGTGGTTTGATGTCAAATTTCTGAATAGTGAAAGGATGACATTCATATCCGTGTTGATGACTCAAGCTGTGACAAAGGCTTGGTTTCCGGCTTGGTTCTCAAAGATGTTTGTAATTACTTACCAATAAAACCAGCTTTCGGTTCTTCTGACTTGGGACTTGTTATCTCCTGTTAAAAAGAAAGATGTTTTAAAGTTGGCATTGATAACATTCTATCAACAAGAGTATGTATCCTGTCTCTGACATGCATTTGATGGTTCATGGCGTTTACAAAATAGAACACAATTCCTCTAAAAAAAATTAGGTGAGACTTGGTATAACCTGTAATATTAGATGTGTGTAACATAACATATAAAGTTGGACTTACTCCTTTGATACCACACACCACTGTCGTATTTCCAAGTTTGACGAGCGCTGAGCCCTCAGCTGTACTTATTGAACCTTTAGGGGAAGAAAAAATAAATAGGAAAACACATTTAGGGTATCTTATCATCCTTAAATTGTATCACTAGGTATACTGAACATCCATCACGCAACATAGCCAGTTAAAAATAGAATCCTGCACGTTTCTTTCATTCAAATAAAAATGATATTTTGTAACCATCTAGGATGTAAAGAAGTAATCCCAGGTTTCTATTTATAAATCATTTAAAATATCTGTATCTATAAATACTCATTGAGAGTTACTTTAATATCTCTAGATGCTGAAGAAGAGTGTATTCAGCTCTGAATACCGTCACCATTAATAAAATATTCAACCTACCAATATTCAGAGTTGTTGGTCTCACTCCATTTAAATCCCTGCCATCAGGTCGGACATCTTGTTCCTGTATTGAGGTGACATATGGATGGGAATTAAGGGAGTGGTCATTTTTTAACAACGGGGGGAGGGGGGGTTGCATGCAGACGCACAATTTTCATACGCCCCTAAAAAATTTTGACCCCCTCCCCCATAGGAAATGAAAATTGCGCTAGTAATGCCCAGGCTTTTTTCACTGAAAAAAAGGTGAAAAATATTTTGACCCACCCTCAGAGGGTTTGAAACACTTCTGACCCCCCTTCAACCCCCCCCCCCCCTTTTTGTTGAAAAATTAGGCTTGACTGCAGTCAAAAATGTTGGCACCCCCGTTAGGTAGATCAGATGAAAAATTATCAATGGAAGCACCTAGTGCTGAGGTACAACATGCTTTTGGAATTTTGTAAAAATTCCTACTGGTTGCTGAGATATTGACGATCAAAGATTTCATAATCACAATGAAAAATTGGGCATTTCATGGTACCAAAGGCAAAGCGGGATGAAAGCTCTAAGAAGGCATGTTCTTAGGGCCCCGTCTCGAGGGGCTAAAAAGTTTTTACATACACCCCTCAAACCCACTACCCCTGTTGATAGATAATGACCACTTCCTGATAATGTAATGTAACACTAATTCAATCATTGTAGTGATCAAGTTGTACATCTACGCTACAGCATACAATCAACTTTGATACTTATGGGCCCACCTCCTATTAGGGAGCATTCATTATTTATGGCAGGGGGAGGGTGAGCAAATGAGGGGGGAGGTCAAAATTTTTAGAGGTATTCAGAAGGGGGGGGCATTTTTTGTGTCCCTATTGTGAGGGGGGGGGGCATTTTTTTTTCAACCTATTCCTGAGGGGGTATTTGTCAACACAATGCAAAATTTCACAACACGCGATTTTTTTTTCGCGACACATCGTGAAGTTCACAATTCTCCAAGTACCGTAATCTCTCGTGTATAAGACACGTCTTCTACGCCAAACAGATGGCTGCTGCGTCTTATAGGATTTTCTCAAGTTGGGGGTGCGTCTTATACACGGGGTTTTTCATTATTTCAATTGGAAACCAACCCTATGACCTATACAGGCCCCGGTGTTCGGGTAGGTTTCTCCCCTCCGATGGGAGGGGAGGCCTGGGCCGTTCTCACAGTTCCAGATTTGACACATGTGAGTGTGAATTTCAAGCAGAAAGGATGGCCCATGTACTGCTTACTGAGAAATACTTTCTTCTTCACTTCAAGTATCAGTAGTCACCCCTTTAAGAGAAATTGACAGCTCAGAACCGTGGGAATGAACCTGGTTATTGTAACATACGTCCTATCACCTTGGCAACACAGACGCTGCCACCCCTCTGTCTTCCTTATAACCATTTAAGGTTTTACCCCATTAAGGTTAGGTTGACCAAAGTTCTCTGACAGTAATTATACCTTGCATATAAGGTGCCACTTGACTCTAAAAACTATTAACTTGAATCGTCTATCTGGGGATACAAGACACATTACTATGTCAATAGTAACCATAGCCTGGCATAGGCATGGACAATTCAATTCTCTCTGTTGGAAGGGGGGGGGGTGCGTTCTATACGCGAACCCCTCCTTGCTAAGTTGGGGGAGCGTCTTCTATGAGGGTTTTTTCTAAAATCAATTCATGAGGTCTAGGTGCGTCCTATACGCGAACCAGCCTTCCCTGAGTTACCGATGCGTCTTCTACGCGCACCGCGTCTTCCACGCGAGAGATTATGGTAATAGTACTTGTTAATGATTGCAGCCACAATTTTGCCCAACATTTTCTTATTACCTATCATTCATATCCATTTAATCATGTTGGTGCAAACTATAAAAACAGAATTGGTCAACTTGCTTACATCACTAGACCTGGTGCTCCTTTAGACGTTGCTTGAAGGTGCTCATGGTTATATTTTTAAAATTCAATTGTACCTCACATATACAACGTGTGATTTGTGGATAAGGCACACTGTAGGAGCAAATTCAAAAAATCAAATGAGAATATGAAGTTGGCTCCAGAAATTCCAAAAACATTTTTGGGAGATACTCTCATACTCCATTATTATTACTCCCATGCTGTACTACTTAACTAATGTGGTACAGTTATAAAAATGTATTCTCTTGCATGAAGTTTGTATTTAGGTATGTTTTAGTCCTGACTACCGTAATGTCTCGCGTATAAGACGCGTCTTATATGTGAATCAGAGCCCAGGTGCACCTTATAGGATCAGCCTGAATTAAGGGTGCATCTTATACATGGGGTTTATGCAAATATCATTTGATACATAAAATGATTTACCCTGAAAAACATGTAAATAGCCCCCCACCTCCATCACACCTATGGGTAAAGCTAATGAATGCTGTAAATGTGTTAGGGTGATATCAGCTCCCCTCCCACCCTACCAGTACTCTATGATGGCCATAGCTTTTCACACCTTCCCATGTGACACTCACACCAACCAATGCCACCCTCACTCCATCCCATGTTGCCCTCACACCCTCCAATGTCGCTGTAACACCTTAGCAAGGCTTTCCCCACAACTTAAGCCTATTCAATGTACATGTAGGTTGGCTTTTACAAACGTTGGGGAGGCTATGTCTTACAGCATATGTCAAAAGGTTGGGGTGCACCTTATACAACGGTTTTTCAAAATATCAATCCAGAAGAGGTAGGTGTGCCTTATATGCAAAACACATCCCTGAGGTAGGGGTGCACCTTATATGTGTGCTGCGCCTTTTATACGAGGGAGATTACGGTAATTATGTATCGTTATTTAGTGAATACCTAAATTCCAAACTTAGAATTGAATCTCCTTACCAAGGCATGACATAAGCACTTTATATGATTGGGTGAGTGAGTGAGTGAGTGAGTAATAGATGTTTAACGCCATTTCGACAGCTAAGGTCATATTCATGGCGAGAACTATATTACACAATTTCACAGAGGAATGTGTCGGTGCCCACGCATATGTGCACCACACACATTCTGAGAGATAGAAAAGAAGAGAAATAGACCCTTTTAAGTGGGCTAGGGAAGCCCGCGAAGGGCTAGGTAAACCCACTGAGTGAGAATGAAGAACAGATAAAAGAGAGGACAGAAAAGGGAGACCAGACCCCTTTTAAAAATGGGTTGGGGAGACCCGTTATATGATTGGGACTCTCACTGTATTCAGCATTAAAAAAATAGATGATGAAGATGAAAATCACTATGGTTTTCAGCTTTCCTTGTAGGAAAACTCTTGAAAAAGACAAGCAGATATCATTTTCAATAATCTTGGTGGCCAAAAGAGATCACAAAGCATATTCTTCTGTAATTCCAATTACCATTTTCTTATTATATGTACCGGGTAATTAGTTCAGGGTGTCAGGAACAGTGAACCATTATCAAATCACCTTATCATCTTATATCTGGCACAAGGGTCTTCTGTCAAGAAAGAGAGAATGGTAAACATTCTCCAATCTGTTATGGACTATCAGAATAGATGACAGCAGTGGCTTTCTAGAAGTATACATAGAAAAGAGGTTGGCATGGGTTTGACACAAACAGGACTGATGCATGTCCCTTAAGCTGAGAGGTGCCAGCAAAGTTCTCGGTGGTAAAAAAGTCACCTACTTTAATCACAGCAACTACTGATCAGAACTGCCAGTTTCTAACCCTTAGTTTCACTTTTGAAATCAATGTTGTTGCCATTGATATCCATCACACCTACTAAATTAATGTTAAAAAATGAGATCAGAATGAAATTGAAACACTAAAAAATCTCAAAAAGTTTGTCTTTGTATGCACAAATTTTGAAAAAGACAGCTGCAAGTGCCTCAATCACTACAGTTACCGTAATCTCCTGCGTATAAGGCGCAGCCCGCGTATAAGGCGCACCTAGAGTTTTGGAAAATTCTCAAAAAAATGAAAAATTCATAACTTTGGTTCTACTGAATGAATTTTCAAAATTCAAAAACCTATGGGTAGCTTGGGCCACCTTGGGCCCTCCTGGGCCCCATTCTGTCCTTTTTTGACCAAGGGGGCATGTAAGATATCAAAAGAAAGGTCTTGGTGTCCCCCTTGTGGATCCAATGAGAACTAAAACCCCCGTATAAGACGTGCCTTATACGCGGGAGATTACGGTAGTCAGGAATAGGTCACATGATATAGCTGGCTAAGACATCCCGTATTTCCCTGTGTATAAGCCCGTACAGGCTTGTAAACACACTACCGTAATCTCCCGCGTATAAGGCGCGTCTTATACGAGGGGTTTTAGTTCTTCCTGGATCCACAAGGGGGACACCAAGAGCTTTATTTTGATATGCTACACTCCCCCCTAACTCAAAAAATAACATAGGGGGGTTCAGGGGGCCCTAGCTACACATAGCTTTTTGAATTTTGAAAATCCATTCAGTAGAACCAAAGTTATGATTTTTTGATTTTTTTGACAATATTGTTCAACTCTAGGTGCGCCTTATACGCGAGGTGCGCCTTATACGCGAGAGATTACGGTAAGTGGCAAATTTACCAGGGTTATAAACAGGGCAGGCTTATACACAGGGTAGGCTTATATTTCTGAAGACTTATCTATGGTTTGTACATCATTCTTTCGACATTTTCTATAATCCTTTATCTTTCTTTGCAACAAATATAGGGGTAGGGGAAATTGATATAGCTGAAAAAATATATAAATACCTTATGTTGAAGTATGGTAATGGTCCAAAATGCTTTATCATTGAGCACAGAGGCCATACACAGGGAAATATAGTACCCACTTAAACTGCATCAGTAGTGGCCCATGCTAGCACCCCCTATGGAGCAGCCTTCAAAATAGGTACTATTACACATGTCAATCAATCAAATGGCAGGGTATTCACATTTCAATTTTTCAAAAGATTGGAACCATTTTGAAATAGGCTTTGCATTTATGCAAAATGAAAGCTGGCCAATGGCTGATAGCTTTTACGACATTCTACAATGGCGACCCCATTTTTAACACATAATTGGAATGGTTTAAATTCAGGTAGAATACACTTTAGCTGGTGCACATCTTGCTGCATGTTAGGATTTAATAGCATAGGGTTAGCATTAGGGTAGCTAAAGGGTTCAATTCAGCACCTGCTAAAGTGCATTAGTTCCTCAACTTCTCCTTATATGAGAGGAATGAAGATACCTAATGTACATAGACTTTGTTGAACATGGTTAAATGTATAAGGTAATGTGATGGGAATCATTTTCTTTCAATCAGTTCTAAGGGGGGGGGGGTCATTTTTTTTCAACCTATTCCCGAGGGGGGGGGTAATTTTTTTTTTACGTATTCGTTCTGTCAGATTGGCACCCCCTGCCATAAATAATGAACGCTCCCTTATTGTTCAACTAGGGTGGGTATTCCACACCATCTGCCGTTCCAAGCACGCCCTGTTTCCGGTTCCCTTTTGTGCCGGAAGAGGAAAGGGGGTAGTGAGTAAGAGCGTGTGAAGGGTGAACTAATTTAGTCCCAACTCTCCTTTGTCCACCCAGAAATGAATATATTTTTACAAAATAAAGTTTGGATCGGTTATTTTAGACCAGAATATCGTAACATTGGGCAATGAGTTGGACGTTTCTGCTATTGAAAAAAAAAGTTTTTATTCCCCACTCTCCTTTGTCCACACAAAAGCACATGGCTGTTGTGTTGTGAGTAACAGAGTGGTCATTATATGTACAACGGGGGAGGTGGTGGGTTTTCACAGACTTTTGAAAACTACCTAACAGCATTCAGATTCTTTTACCGCCGCTCACTAAGAACTGATTTTGCAAAATGAGCCCCCCCCCACCCAAAATTAGGTTATGGGTTGGACCAGTCAACAGTCTTTTTTATCGTGACCGACCTGCACAAGTGGGACAAATTTCAGACCCCTCTTAGGGGGGACAAAAAAAATTTTGCCCCTTTTCAGCAAAAAAGCCCGCGTGCGACCATAGAATAAAAGGGGGGACGGAAAAATTTTAGACCCCTCAGAGGTGGGGAATTTTCACCGCACATGCGCGTAATTTCACCGCCCCCCTGTTGGTAAAAAATGACCCTACCTTAGCAAATCCTGAAGCTGCGGTTTTGGTTTGCCAACAGGCAGTACCGATATCGCATCCTCTTTGGGATTTTGTCCCACTGAAAGGGGTTCTTTCAAATGCCCCCCCCCCCCACTGGTAATAAATGACTCAGCCCTTATTGTTGTATTTGTTTGTTTGTTTAGTTTTACGTCCATGGGCCATTGAGGAACTCGGACATTCAAGGTTTCTCGGACATTAAGTCCTTTCTTTTCTTTTTGGACAGGTATTTATATGCTGCTTGCCCGACAAAGCAGTGACCGAATCTATGAATGACCGAATCTATGAGATGAATGACCGAATCTATGAGGAGGGTTGAGGGGGAAAACCGCTACCGGGGCTTCATTCCCCTACTCTTTTCGAAGGATAGCAAGTGTTCTTTTATTTGCCTGGTCCCATAGGCAGGGCCAGACAAACCATGGCCTTTGATAACTCAGAAGTGGTTCACTGAGGGGGAATCCCATGGCAAAAGACAAGCATGTAAGCCCGGGCCTGCGCATATGGACACCAGCTGCCCACATGCTCACCCCAAGACACAAGAAACCCCAACTTTGTCACCTTTTACGAATCTGGTATGCCCACTGTTAGTATGGAAGGAGATTTCTCCTTTTGGACTCCCAATGAAGTTATTCTGCTCCTTCATGCCCTCACATGAAGGTCCCCACTCCACAGGGGGATTATTGTTGTAATATGTTTGTCAGCTTGCACTGCCATCTGGTGTCTACATAGAACCACTGTGTGTTGTGCCATCTATAGGATGGGAAATTAGACTGACACAAGCCTGTCCCGAGTATGGGTGTTGCAGCAAGTCTCCAGCTAAGGATTTAGACTTTAGTTTCTCTCCCTGACCCTGTACTGTTATATTACTCTACTGTCACTCTCCCAGGTCAAACCGTGGTTCCAAGATCACTCTAACATTATTAGACGGAACCATCGCTGAAGGAGCGATGGTAAGCGGTGGCAATGGTGTTGTGGTGGTGGAACTTTCAGAGTAGTTTCCAAAGCCCCAATGAATACTGGGTCCCTAGTATTATGTGGGGTTGGTCTTTGATATCTTAACTCTAGGACCTACCTACTTGTTGTGTATTATTTTTGAAATGTAACACCATATGCCATGTCTTTGCTTTCTTTACTTGATATCTGGGGCCCAGAAAGACTAGGCCAAGCCCTCCACTGACTCAGTGGACATCAATTGCTGGGCCAGATTGGACAGGGGGTTCTCCCTTACCAAGCCGGGTTAGCTGGCCTGCCAAGGCGCTGGGGCGACCACAAGGGAGACACCAAATGGTGCCCCGCTGTGCCCTTCCAGTACGCCACCGGCCAGTCGAATGTGAAGCTAACTGGGCCCTTGATATATTCATTCAGAGGGTTGGCTCTGGCTGGTCTGTCCCCTGCGGGTCCACACTGGCTCACACCTGTTTGGTGGGCACTGCAGGGTCCAGTGGCCTCCGGACAGTTGGGTCTGGGGCCCTCTGGGCGGCCTTTCGCTTGGAGGACAGCTGGTGACACGGCACCGGTATGGTGGTGGCCATTGGCCGCCATCTTGGATTCCTGGACCCGGACCTACCACCAGTGGCTTACATCTCTTCACTTCCTACCGAACCATCCTTCACCTCATTTCATTCCACTACATCTCCCCTGCTAAGTCAGCCTTACTTACTATCTCACTTAGGGTCTCCTTTATTGGTGCTTTTCACTGCTTACTACCTCACTTCTTTCTTACTCTCTCCACCTTTCACAGATTTTTCTGGTTTTTTTTACGGTGTGACGGTCAACTCCACGACAACACCTGCCCCTTTTGACGCTTCGCGCTTGGGGGGCTTTAAACCTTCAAAAAAAAAAACTGGGTATAACATCATATGCCTAGGCTAGGGAGTAAGGGACCGGTGGGCAGGTCTACGTTCAACCTAGCTTAGAAATCTAAACTCTCATCTCTGTACCGCCATGAGAGTTTAGAGAAGCTGTTGTCTTCCGGTGGGTGAAGAGCTCTCCAGTCAGGAGGGGGGAAACCCAGGAGTTCTGACATACTTTCAAGTGTATTATAGACCTCCACCATTTTCGCGCTCAGCTGGGAAGGTGGCAGAATGACAAGAGATGTGTGCAGGAAATGTGCTCTAGAATATTTATTATAATCCATCCGGTTTCCAAAACCTGTAAGTGCGTAGCTAACATATTTCCCTTTGCAAGGATCTTCAAAATTTTAAGATATTCTAAGTATTAATGGCCGAAAATGTGCAGTTTTGATCAGGATACGCGGCCGTCCACCCACTGGAAAATGAGAACTTTTCTAAACTCTCACGGCGGTACAGAGATGATAGTTTAGATAAAATTTAAAAAAAATCAGAGATGTCAGTTCGATATTTGGCGAAACTCTGAAAATTATTTTGGGGCACTTCAAAAGGGGGGTTATACCCTAATCAGAGTGACAAATACCTTCAAAATTTATCACTTGGCCAGTCTTAGGGTTGGGTGTATCTTTAAGAAATATCAGAATTATAAAATATTCATTTTAAAATTTTTTTCTTATTATTTCTGTAGTAAAATATCACCTCTGAACCTCTGAAATCAGAGAAAATCTGAAACTCTGCCATCTCTCTCTGTGACCTCTCTCTGTAGTCTAGATTTCTTAGTGTGGGGGTTTCCACACCGTCTGCCGCTCAGAGAGCTCTGTATGGTGTGGGATACTTATATTGGCAAATGTTTCAGTCCTGCGGGAGGACTCTCCGCGCACCTCTCATGCATTCAATCCTTAATCAATCCTTCTAAGAATTTGGATATACATACATCCAAACCTCCTTTAGCTTTGCGGAAAGTTTGGGGGTCCTATGATTATTTTAAGATAGAAAAAATTGAAATTTATTAACCCAGGCCGAATTGTGCATGGACAGGATGCAGCACCAGTAGCTGAAAGGTCTCATAATAGAGAGGAGCCGGTCCCTAACATCTGATCATATGCCTAGGGACTGGTTGGCAGGTCTAAGATTTCTTAGCTTAGAATCCTAAACTCTCATCTCTGGCCGGCGGTACAGAGATGAGAGATCATTAGATTTCTAAGCTAGAATCTTTAATAGCTACGTTCAACCGGTTTCCAACTCACCAGATATTTCCTATAGTACTCCACTGGTTGCGATGTCCTGCAACACAATAAGACAAATAAGTTATAGAAACATCAGACAAATATTAATTTGCACTAAATACACGAGGTACAGTCTAGTATCATGAGTATTTACTTGAAATCTACAGCCATGGTGTGTTTTCGTCCACGAGCACACTGGCCCCAGTTCGTAGTCTACCGATTACGTCACTGGTAAACAGGCATGCTGGGAGGTACTATTTTTCTTAGCTGGTTCCTGGTGACTCCACCTGGCAGATGGATACCAGCAAATGCTGGTTCCCACAAGCACCCAGTATTGGGGTCAAAGTAGGTCTGACACCAGGAGCGTATGAATACAGCAATTTTTGGTCAAAATGGTAACCTAGGGGAGAAGGCTTAGTTTGCCCACCAAACTAGGTCGCCGGAGAAGTTGGTCCACGAGCTGCTGAAAACCGGAAGAACTCTTCAGTCAGTGAGGAGAGAAAGTGATCGGCCATGTGGGATCGTGTTTACAGAATTTTGGTGCAGAGCGTAAAATCGAGTTTATCAAGTTAATTTACATCGTATGATGAACTTCTAGCCATGTTGAGGTCAAAGGTATTCCTGAAGAAGACTAGGAAGGGTGGGATCATTAAGATTGTCCGAGAACATTACCTACGGGACGATATCTGGTGCGGCTCTGCAGTCTGCGACAACTGCGATCACGAAAAGACCGTTCTGACTGAAAATGCTGGCTTAAAAAACAGTCTATGTGGATGTCAGCATTATATTATACCCGACACAAATGTTGTTCTTCACCAGGTATCTGTCATTCAATATCAGAGCATGTATATTGGTAATTTCCCGGGTGAAAAGTGTTGATGATGCGTGAGCGATATTAGGGTAACTTCTCACTGGTTCAATGGTTGAACTTGAACTTTAATAGCTGAAAACTAGGTGGTACTACTACTAGTACTGGTACCACCCTAAATACCCAGTGCTGAGTGCGGACCGGGAAATACCAGTGTTATCGACCTTGGATGTAACATTTGAAATACTTAAAATTCCCTGACAGCTTAGCACAACACACCAAAATTTAGTTTTTGAAATGGAGAAAATTATGCAGTAGGTCCAGAATATAAAAGTCAGGGCTCAGCCTCAGGCCCGACCACACTGATTTTGAGCAGTGAGACCTGACTTATAAACCAGGGTCCATCCCACATCTATCACCTATCTTCATTAATCATGCATATCTATGACACCTTCCATGTTACACTTGATTGAAAATTATATGAAAAAAAAAGA
Source organism: Acholoe squamosa (assembly GCA_949317995.1). Taxonomy (NCBI): domain Eukaryota; kingdom Metazoa; phylum Annelida; class Polychaeta; order Phyllodocida; family Polynoidae; genus Acholoe; species Acholoe squamosa. The sequence continues at coordinate 18,237,270 of OX439042.1, forward strand.
TAATTATTAAGAAAAAATGTTGAAAAAAACAAAAATAAAATAAATTCAGATGTGTTTTCTATATTGAATCCATACATAAACACAATTAAATCTATTTAATTTCCTTTTTTTCAATTTCTTGTGTATTCAAAGCAGGTATGAAAGTAGTACCGGGTAGCTTCCTAGTTGTGAATTTTTTTTTGTGTATTCCATTTTTTTTTCAATTTCTATTAAATTTCCTTTATTTTTAATTTTTTTTTTTCCAATTTCATTTTTTAATAATCCATTTCTCTTTGATTTCTCTTGGTCACTATGTAGTCACTACAGTGTGCCCAGTCAGTGCTGCAAGCTGAAAGGTGTCATAGCTAATCCCCGGGCACCTACCCCACAGGGCTACACACACTGCCTCAGTGGGTAGGCATTGGTTATTGTGGCTCTAACACCTCCAAACTTGTGCTAAAATACACCAAACATGCTCCATAAGCAGTCAACAACATGTTAGCATTCATTCTATAACAAATATATGTGAATTATTTGATCATATTATACACAGGGGCATCAAATTTGAAAGTGGGGCCATCAGTCCCAAAAGTGGGGCCATCAGTATTCCTACAAAAATAAAATAAATTCAGATGTGTTTTCTATATTGAATCCATACATAAACACAATTAAATCTATTTAATTTCCTTTTTTTCAATTTCTTGTGTATTCAAAGCAGGTATGAAAGTAGTACCGGGTAGCTTCCTAGTTGTGAATTTTTTTTGTGTATTCCATTTTTTTTTCAATTTCTATTAAATTTCCTTTATTTTTAATTTTTTTTTTTCCAATTTCATTTTTTAATAATCCATTTCTCTTTGATTTCTCTTGGTCACTATGTAGTCACTACAGTGTGCCCAGTCAGTGCTGCAAGCTGAAAGGTGTCATAGCTAATCCCCGGGCACCTACCCCACAGGGCTACACACACTGCCTCAGTGGGTAGGCATTGGTTATTGTGGCTCTAACACCTCCAAACTTGTGCTAAAATACACCAAACATGCTCCATAAGCAGTCAACAACATGTTAGCATTCATTCTATAACAAATATATGTGAATTATTTGATCATATTATACACAGGGGCATCAAATTTGAAAGTGGGGCCATCAGTCCCAAAAGTGGGGCCATCAGTATTCCTACAAAAATAAAATAAATTCAGATGTGTTTTCTATATTGAATCCATACATAAACACAATTAAATCTATTTAATTTCCTTTTTTTCAATTTCTTGTGTATTCAAAGCAGGTATGAAAGTAGTACCGGGTAGCTTCCTAGTTGTGAATTTTTTTTTGTGTATTCCATTTTTTTTTCAATTTCTATTAAATTTCCTTCATTTTTAATTTTTTTTTTCCAATTTCATTTTTTAATAATCCATTTCTCTTTGATTTCTCTTGGTCACTATGTAGTCACTACAGTGTGCCCAGTCAGTGCTGCAAGCTGAAAGGTGTCATAGCTAATCCCCGGGCACCTACCCCACAGGGCTACACACACTGCCTCAGTGGGTAGGCATTGGTTATTGTGGCTCTAACACCTCCAAACTTGTGCTAAAATACACCAAACATGCTCCATAAGCAGTCAACAACATGTTAGCATTCATTCTATAACAAATATATGTGAATTATTTGATCATATTATACACAGGGGCATCAAATTTGAAAGTGGGGCCATCAGTCCCAAAAGTGGGGCCATCAGTCTCATTTTCTGGGGCCATCAGTCCCGGGCCAACTGTCCCTAGGGCCATGGGTCCCGGTACCGAATACACTATAATCTGGAGGGGTATTCAATAGGCGGCAAGCCCAGCCATCGGCGCGCCCGGACCCAGCTAGAGAGGAGGTGCGCCTGTGGCGCCCGCCGCGTGGCCGGCGTGCGGCTAATGAATACCGCTCTAAATTCCTTGAAATAACAAAATTTCTGAGGAACTATTCGGCCATTCTACCCGGAAGTGGCTGAATTAGGGTGGTACCACCACTAGGTAAAGAGCCATCACCCACGGAAAACTGCACCCATAGGGGTGGGGAGCAAGTCTGTCTATTTTAACTAATCATGTTACTCTGCCAAGTTGGCAGAGTAATCTTCCCACTGCTGCTGTGAACAAAGTACTAACTGTTTTGGTCCCAAGTTTGGCCCAGCATATCGTGAAGTCTTTGTCTTGTGGTTTATCGAGTTGTTTTGAACAAAATCAGTAAAAATACAAGAAATCCAGACCCTTTTTTAAGTGTGCACCTCAACTTAAACCTCCAACTGCCATTTTTGGCACTTTACCAGAGCAGAGCTGCACTGGGGATCTACCACCTCCTACAGCAATATAAGTCTGGATTATTTAGTTTTCAATCAATTTGAGAACCCCAAAATCTATCTTAGGCAAAAGTATTATCAGATACAAGAATTTTGAGTGTTTGGTGCACAAGAGGTAAGTAATTCACTCAAAATAGCAGATTGCTTCTTGACACTGTAGGAATTCTACAGACTTGCTCTCAAACTGAGGGAAGGGCCCCACAGTTCGAGCCTCTACGATCTACTGAATACACACCCATCATTCCATGCACAATTTGACAATTCATTGTGGCCGCCACAATGTCAATGCTACATTTTATATGCGAATATAGGCAAAATATGGCAGTGATTGAGTGAAGGTATGGTTTCACTGAGTCATCCATCCCCCTTTGTCCTTGGAATCCCCCCGCCCCCCCCAAAAAAAAAAAAAAAATAGAAAAATGAAGGAAAATGGAATTGGAAATCTCCAAATCTTCCTGGACAACTGTCAAGAGTGGTACTGCCCAACGGGTATGGTACCGGTACTGTGAAATATAAGGGCACTGGCACGGCGCATAAGTTAAAGCTGCGGTTACACGTCATGCAGTATTACTATGTGTACCGGTAGACCATTTCTGTGGTCAGGTGCGCCTTACACTTATAGATCCTTGGCTGGTGTGTGACTCATCAGTGGGCAGGCTATTCACAATGTAGAACGGAGCTAAATTAGTCATTTTCAGGCCATAGCTTTAGGCCTATCCAGCTCATTCCAAAGTTGGGGGTACCACTTATACCCGATGTAGCCGGGCTGTCGCCTGAGCCTTAAATATGCGGATACATTTCATCACTTACATGTGTACAAAGTTTGAGCAGGGCAATTATTGGCAATATTGTGAGATTCTTTACTGCCATAGGACTGTTTCTTTAAATACAATTTTGGTTATTCTTATTTTGTTTGTTATTCTAATTTTTTCTTCAGATTGATCTTCTTGAGCACAGTAGGATCACAAATGTCATCATACTTCAGACAGTATTAGATGAGGTAAGTGCCAAACGTTTTTTACACAATTTTTTTCTTTTGTTTTTGCATGTATTTCCCCACAAAAGTGGAAAATACTGGTAATCGGTACATGGCTTTAGGTAACTCAGTAAGTTGCTTTACTACAACACCGTTTTGTAAGAGTATTCTGTGGCTGTCTACATAAAAAGAAATCTGATTTACTAAAATGTTAATTCTTTACAGGTTAAACATAGAAGTGCCCCTATCTACAAACGTATTAAGGAGGCAATTGGAGACTCAAGCAAACACTTCTACACATTCGTCAATGAATTCCATAAGTAAGCTCATTGTTTTAAAGCACCAGCATATTCAAAATAATTGGTGGATATTTAAAACAGACAGACAGACAGACAGCCCGACAGACGAGAGTTACATTGTGGGGAAAAATTTGGTCTGGGCACTGTGGGGTTGGGTAATGGGTACAATCGATCATTGTGGGGTGCACATTTCATACATGTACATATGTACATTATGGGGTTAAAATGTCTGAATATAGTGGGGTCATATTGTTATTCAGGAATATATTTCATTAAATGGCAAAACAAGAAAGTAGCTTTCATGGGCTTCGAAACGCACCTAAGATCAAGGTGATCGGACCAGCGGTTGCTGAGATATTTAGTTTTGAAAGTTTTAGCGGAAGTATCGTAAAAGAGTCCCTATTCAAAATATGAGTTTCTGGCTGTGCTATTGGGCGTGGACACTGGATCATGGCTCAGTGGGCATTCACTCTTGCACCTACATGATGCAGGCTTCATCTGCTCACTGTAGGACTATTTGGGAAAAAGTGCCTCCGCTGCGTGATGGGGCCCATCAAAGAACTGTTTGTTTTTGCTCTAACCCGTGAACCATTGAACTTAGAGACACGGGACCGGGTGCAAATCGAAGCTTATCGCAAGGGCTATCAGGCAATCTTCAAATTGGAACTAACTGTCTCAGTTACTGAATACACGGGGTGCAATCATCTGTTGTTATGGGGTTACTGTGTCTGAAGATGTGGGGTGCAATGTCTGTCGCTATGGGGTTATTACGTCTGTGCATGTGGGGTGTTATGTCTGTCGTTATGGGGTCATTGCGTCTGAACATGTGGGGTGCAATGTGTATTACTCACTAGGGGGCAGTAGGTGGTGATACTGTCTGTAATATGCACAGACTAATGGGGTCTGTCTGACAGACACGATCATTGTGGGGTTGTACCACGATCTCTTCACGTGCACCCCACAAGGTCATTTTGAACCATTTTAAGGACATTGCTTGTGGGGTCAACCCCACAAGCAAGAAATGACCCCACAACATAGCGTTGTACTTATAAAAACCCCACAGTGTAGCTCTAGTAAACACAGACAGACAGACAGACAGACAGACACTCCCAAGACTTATATCACTTTAAGAGTATGTCTACTGTTGTATAAGCGTCGCTCACCTAGTTCTGAAAGAACGTCAAAGAGAAATTTGCTAGATACTGCCAGTAAAGTCGCATATATTTTATTTTTAAAAAGATGTTATTATAACTCTTCTAGAGACACCTACGTTGAAAGGGTACCAAAGGAAACTGCTAATGATAGGAACGATCGATCCATCCGTACGTCGGCCCTGTGGTACCAGAAACACATTGACCTCTGTCAAGATGGTGACAGCAACGTTAAAATTGTGTTTGTCACGAACGACGCTGACAACCGCAAGAAAGCCACCGATGAAGGCATCATGGCATTTACCAGTATGTGTCATTAGATTAGTTATAAACAGTATAATGTTTAATGATTATTTGCTACTAAAGTACGTTTTAAAAACTTTAAAAAATCGATTTAAGTAGAGATGATTCTATGTATGCACACATGGATGTTTTTCTAATCCCGCTTTAATTCTTCTTCAGTCCATGAATATATCCGCAGCGTGGAGGATGGTGATGAACTTGTTGATAGGTTATCAAGTGAACACAACGATAAACTGGTAAGTCAAATCCACTCTGACATTCATCTTAAGATACATTACTTATTCTGATGCATCCATCCCTTGAAACTAGATTTTAAAAAAAAACTCTCAAAGATCTTGTTACGCATATATCATATTTTTTCTTTAAAACAGGACTTTGACAGTCGTAAGTCAGTATTCCCAGAGCACCTTCCGCTATCCCGGGTCCAGGCGGGTATTAAGTCTGGACGCTATCTCCAGGGCAGCTTCATGGCAAGCCGCGAGAACTACCTAGAGGCCACCATCAACGTGCATGGGGAGGAAGAGAAATCTGTAAGTGTTGTACTAGGATATTTCTCTGTGCATGACGCTCATTATTAATTCGAAAAGCGAGTTATAAGGAGCCGCCCTGGGGCCCTGCACTTTCAGTCATTTTGGTGGTGCGAATAAGTTTAAAAAAAGATGGAAATTTTGTATATAAGAGGCAGAATTACTTAATGAATTTGTAGTGCCATTAAAGGAGGGGATGTAGAGGTCTTGCAGGAAAAGGTATTTCATTACAAAGTTTTGTAGATTTTGAGAAATTGTCAATATTGTACAGATTCAGTTGGTTGGCAGCCATAAGACACTTTTTGCCTCCAATGGTGAAGGTATATGATGTTGATCCATGTATCAACTTTCCCGCCTTTTTTGGCAATGTGGTGCAAAAAGCACAGTTTTGGCTGGAATTATGCAAATAGTGGCTTGGTGGTGCGAATAACCTGGGTAAGGGAGTGCTGATGCAACAGGATGAGAGCCAATCACCAGGGTTGCCAACTCTCACGCATTGGCACACACTACAGTAGAGGGTGGCACTGTAAACAGTACGGCCAATTGTGTGAGAGTTGGCAACCCTGCAATCACAGGCTTTTCACTTTTCAAGTTATCAGCAATTTACATTGCTGCATTATGTTTGACACAAACTTTACTATTCTGATTTACAGAACATGCATAGTATTAAGCCAGACTAATATTACTATCGGACATATTTGCAGTATTCAAAATTTGTTAAGATTTTTCAATCCGTCACCAGCAGTATTTGTAAGTCATCCAATGTTTCCTTTTGATCTGGAAATGAACATTCTTTCAAAGCATATTTACAATTTCTGTACGCAGAAAATATGCAGAATTGTTTCAAATATAATATGTTCTGTGTTATAGGTCTTCCTCCAAGGATCACAAAATCTAAACAGAGCCATGCAGGGTGACACAGTAGCTATAGAGATGCTGCCGGAGCCTGAGTGGTCATGTCCCTCATCCATGATTATTGAGGATGAAGAGGAAAAGGAAGACGAAGACGGTATGAAGGAGGTAAGGAATCTGTTATGTTTACCCTAGACAAGGAGTATATTTGTATCAGTCTTGCCTCTACAATTTCAAACTTCTAGTTGGCCATGCTTTAGTTTTACTGTATTTTGAATCATATCAGGCTTCCCTAGCCCTCTTTAAAGGATCTATATCTCCTCATTTCTGTCCCCTTGGATGTGTGTGGTGCACATATCCGTGGGCACTAACACATTTCTCTGAAACTGTAATGTGCTTCTCGCCATGAATATGACCTTTGCTGTCGGAATCAGGTTAAATGTCTATTACTCAATTACTTGAATAATGTATTTCAGGATTCATTATTAGCAGACAGAAAAGCCAAGGCCAAGCAGGCGATGCTTCCCTCAGGTCGTGTGGTTGGCATCATTAAGAGGAAATGGAGACAATACTGTGGGATGTTACAGAAATCTGCTGTCAAAGGGGTAAATATTGACAGTTTTAAGCACATTTTTGTAACTCGTATTTGTGATATATTTTGGGACTCAATAAGGTAAATCATGTTGAAAACCTCGTTGGTGCAGCCAAAGTTTAGAGCACAGCACCGATTCTTTTACACATTGCAGCGTATACATTTTAGATGACTTTGAATGACCTAGTTCACATCATTTTGAATGATCACAGTTAACATTCTGTGAATGTCTTCATATCTATAGATGTTAACCTCAACCTTTCTTCTTTGAAGGCAAGGCGTCATCTGTTTGTCCCAGCTGAGCGGTCCGTTCCCAGGATAAGGATAGAGACGAGGCAGGCCGCAGCTCTAGAAGGATGTCGTATTGTTGTCGCTATCGACTCATGGCCAAGGAACTCTAGATATCCACAGGTAGGTAAACCGCTGCTGTTTGATTCCACAGATTGAAGTCTGTGATTTCATATTGAGGGTGTGTCGGGGAACTTTTAGTTAGGCTTACCATGTTGCAGTGAGATCAGTGAATACAACATTGAGACTCTGGTAAATAAACTTAACCTGGCACAATCTTAAAACAGACTTTTCTGAAAAAAATTTAAAGAAATGAAAAATAAAAGTAGGAACATTATCGTCTAAAGCTAACCACAGACGGGCCTGACAGGGTCAGCCGATCCTGACGATCGGGAGTGTCTGCATGGACGTCCGATCGAGTCTGACAATATCAAGCATGTTTAATGTGCCCGATCCGATCAGGAGTGACTTCCTTATATACCGATCGAATCTGGCCCATCTGCCATCGCCTTAAGCTTAGTAACATCGGCAGCCTATTGATACTCTACGCTGTCGGGAGCCTATTGACTAATCTGTGACTTGTATATTGTATAGACACTTTATATATATTGCCAAGTCATGTTGGGAATAACTAATGTGTGATACATGTTTTGTATATAGGGACACTTTGTACGTAAGTTGGGTAACGTCGGAGATAAGGAGACAGAGAATGAGGTGCTACTGCTGGAACATGATGTACCTCACAGTAACTTCTCTGAGGCTGTACTCGCCTGTCTACCCAAACTACCATGGCTTATCACTGAGGAGGTAATAGTATCATAAAATAAAATATTCATTGTGGCAAGAGCCTAACTGATTATCTTGGAATATGCTTAAATGTTGGTGTGAGAGTCACACCCCGATAACATTAACGAGTCTACATTTGACATAGCATGTTTAGATCTCTGTATGGTGTTTAAATAGACACATTGGTAATAGTATATGAAGGTATGAGACGAAATGGTGATTTCATGAGCAGTGCCCCCTGTAGGAGAGAATTCCCATAATATTTGTGTTCGTAAAACCTGGAAGGTACAAATACAGATAGATTAAATCTACTTCTCTTGAGTAAAGTTATGAGAGTTTAGAAACTAAAGACTGTTACCAGCATATAACACTGTAATAGATTGAAATGTCAATGTATACTATTCAGGATGAGAAGAAGCGTGTAGACCTTAGGCACGTTGACGTGGCCAGTGTTGACCCGCCCGGCTGTACCGACATTGACGATGCTCTACATTGTATAGAACTAGAAAATGGAAACTACCAGGTAAAATGTGAAAAAAAGTTTTTATTTCATTTGGTAAGACATCAACCACAGTATCTCTGATACATTGTGATATGCGTATATTGCTACAAGGGATAATTAACCAATTCTTAAACGTCATGATTTGTCTTTATTTGAGCAAACATGGTTTTTATGTCTAAAGGTGTGCTACATGGATAATAAATAGATTGTAATGTTAAATACTTGATACAGGTGGGCGTTCATATTGCTGACGTGTCACATTTTATAAGACCTGGAACTGCAATTGACAAAGAAGCAGCAAACAGAGGAACAACCGTCTATTTGATAGACAAAGTAAGTATCAAAAACTTAACGATACACAAAATGTACTCTGAAATCTTTGTGAAAAAGCACTCGGAATCATATAGTATGGGAATCATATATACAAGCATCAGCATATTTGAATAAATATGAATGTAAGTCAATTATTTCTATCCACCATTAATACCAGCCTGACTTGGTTATACCAAATTGTCGTACATTGATAAAAATCAGGATTCAAATTGTTGAAAGTGACTTCATATTTCATGTGTTAAACTTTAAATAACTGGCTCTTCGATGGGGTCTTTGTGTGTTTTTTCCCCTTTGGATATTCAATGATACAATATGCACTTGTTTACAGCGTATTGACATGGTACCAGACCTACTGAGCTCCAACCTGTGCTCCCTGAGGGGTAACGAGGAGAGGTTAGTGATAAAATGTACACTTGTTCTATTCCATAGTAAATGCACTTAATCCTAATTTTCACAGAAGGCTAATTGTCATCCCCTAGCATCTAAAATTGGAATCGTAGCTGCCTGTAGTCTCTAAGCACATACATACCATAACTTAACCTAATCATGCACTGTCTTATACTTGCAAATGAAAGTATTTCATATTTTACAGGTTCGCTTTCACTGTGATATGGGAACTATCGCCACAGGCTGAAATTTTGGACGTTAAATTTATGAAAAGTATGATCAAGTCAAAGGTAATTAGAATTTACACAAAATGCACACTGTTTGTTCAAGTGGATAACTAACATTTATTATCTTAAAGAACACACATGTTGATTTCTTATGAATATATCACCTAACAATTGAATGCCAGTCTTATTAATGTGGTTTAATTGATAAAGTGTATGATAACGTTTCAGGCTGCGCTGACATACGCTGAAGCACAGATGCGGATTGATGATCCCAGTATGAACGACAACATCACCAAGAGTCTACGTGGTCTGAACAAACTCGCTAAAATTCTCAAGCAGCGCAGAATAGACAATGGGTATGTGAACTTATATATAAAGTACAGCAGATAGAACTGTTTCTAGTATGGTCAGTGTAGAGATATGTCCTCATAATCTATATGATATAGTATAAGTTGTCAAACATTCTCACTGATAGAAAAAAAAACTTTGTAGCCTCATAATGTGAGTAATCCTTATCAATATGTGAGGTTGGTTAAGTATGTGGTTACCTTTTCCAGGGCATTATCATTGGCGTCAACAGAGATCCGGTTCCACATCGACAGTGAGACGCATGACCCAATTGATGTTCAAACCAAGAAGATTTTGTAAGTACCATAGACCTATGCATTCATACAATGTGCCTTCTCCCTTAACACTCTATATCTCAAGAGGTTATTGAGTGATTTCAATACATAGTAGTAGTAACTAATTTGATCTCAATCTACCTTTGTCACCCACAGGGACACTATGTCTATGGTAGAGGAGTTCATGTTGTTGGCAAACTGCTCCACAGCAGAGAAAATTCTACAAGAGTTTCCTGATTGCGCCGTCCTACGTCGCCATCCCTCACCGCCTGCCTCTAACTTTGAACCCATTATTAAGGCTGCCGCCTCTAAGGTAAGAAACCCGTCTTTATTCTGATCACTGGACAGAGAGATTTAGATGAAAATTGGAGACATCATACTAAAATACTAGAATTTTACCTGTGAGTAAACTATTCACTCTGGGCCCCTTTGCTGTTCATTGGCTCAGGTCACCTAAGCCTATAGAACCGGGTCCGAGGGCCAATTTAAGACAAAAGGAAGCCTGTTATTAAAGCCACCATTCAAGGGCAAAGTAGAGTTAAAGGGTAAAATAACACACACTTCACAAGTTTTCGATACTAGGCTCTTCACAAGTTTTCAATGTGCGAATCTGACTTCAAGGGAAAGGTGTTATTTTTCTGGGCCAGTGTTTCAAGTAGATAGAGCATGAGTCTGACACTAAACATACAGTTTATCGTCAGTCCCTCTTTTGTTGAAGAAGCCACTGAGGAAGTCTCCTAGGTCTATAGAGATTTGCCCTACTTTGAGTGCTATTTTGTACCTCTCCAGTCCTTCCCGTGCTGATGGTGATTGTGCTGGCTTAACTCTTCCTTTACCAAGGTGTTTTGAGGTGTTTTTGGTCTAAAATTGATGTCACTATCTTTTAAAAACTGTTGGAATCATGTTGATATTCCTATTAGAAACCAAATAGTGATAGTATAAGATAAGCATATGGGCAAAAAATGTAGAATCCTAATTTTGTGTATCTATCATAATAAAGGAGATATAATAGTGATAGCACAGTAAGTAGATTCCAAAAAGTGGTGATTTAATCAAAGTCCAAACATCGATATTTCAGGACTCCCTTCATCAATTGAGATGATATAAAGAACATGTTGTTGATTTTTTTTCCATATTTTCAGATATTTCCAATTTAATGGTTACATGGTTCACCTTCCACTGGGTAACCATGGCAACCGTAACTATAGAAAAAGTTTTCAGTGTGTCTGTTGCCATAGAAACCAGTATCTTGGCCTAGAACAAATCAAAGTGCACTAAAATCATTGGTACCATCTTTTTCATCATGAAAACTGTATGAAGTTGATTTTTACTGAAAAATTATTAATATTTTACTTTTTTCATGATTTTGCCTTAACCCTCTGGGTCCTAGAAGCCGAGTACAAGTACTGCAGCGTCAGCCCTAGCCCCAGTGTGTGTTTACTCACTTCCCAGCAGTGTCAGCCCTAGCCCCAGTGTGTGGTTACTCACTCCCCAGCTTGAATGTCTGAGTTCCTCGATGGCCCCCAGACGTAAACCTAAACAAACAAACACTCCCCAGCCCTAGCTTACTTTGGAGTTCCTACTTGGTCGTGGATGTTGCATCAAAAATCTTTCTTATTGATTGATAATGGAAACAAAACCCATGCAAAGTATACATTTCCTGAAAGTAGACATTACAAAGAATCTATTGCAATGTTTTTCTAAAACCTCTACGGCTAGGATATAACTGGTTATAAATTGGCAAAATCTTTCTAAGGTCAGCCATCCCCACAATCTCTATGCATGAAAGTTTTTCTACACTCTTCAAAGGGATGTTGTTTTTACCTTATTTGGATCAGCACACATGTCTACTTATTCTGTGTAGAAATGATAGAAATCCCTCATATATTTATTAATGTGTGATGAAAAAGGTGTGCCAAGCATTGAAAAAAAACGCACAGCTCTGCTATACACCATACTGTTTACATATGTGCAGCTGCATGCATGGCCGCACATACACGGCCTTTTTTTATTGGTTTCTCCTTGCTTTACTATTTGGCACATTGTTTTGAAACTCAGGGTTTAGATGCTCCTATATGTTGTGCATCTATGCTGAAAAAAATGGTGGACCTATACCATATAGTTTTCTCTCTAGAATGAATTTAGTAACGCCCTATATGGGTGGCCGCAAAATCAGCCCATAGGGCTGGGAGTCACACATTCACAGGGCCGAAAATTCGGCTCTTAGTGTCGGGAGTAACAACACTGTAGAGCCGATAGGTCGGCCTGTAGAGCCCAGAGGGTTAAATATTGATTAAAATCTGCCTAAACCTTCCATAATTCTCTGTCATCTTTAGAAGCTCACCATATTTCACCAATTAATAGAAGACACTAATGGTTTGGGGTGTGAAGAGACCACCTGCAATAGGGCAACTTCTGGAAAAATCGTGAGATTTCATGCATTATGAGGGAGTGCTCAGGTGCTGAAAATCGGCCAAAATCGGTGATTTTTTCACAGAAATGTGCGATCGGTAAAGGAAGAGTTAAATGGGAGGCTGCTCAGGAGATGTAGTCTAAAATATTCAATAACAGCCAATCTGGTCACAAAAAATAGTGGAATGGGAAGTAAAAAGTTTTATGTTTGGTCAACTTCTCTGAATAGGGCTCAATGGTAGTGCATCACACTTTGTTTGGTGAGTAACCCCTCCTCCCCTGTGTGCTCTTCTCCCAAAGTCTGATTACTACCGTAGTCCAGTCAATGCAATGCAAACAGTGGGTGAACCCAAAACAAATTACCGTAATCTCCCGCGTATAAGATGCAGTGCGCATATAAGACGCACCTAGAGTTTTGGAAAATTCTCAAAAAAATGAAAAATTAATAACTTTGGTTCTATTGAATGAATTTTCAAAATTCAAAAACCTATGTGTAGCTTGAGCCCCCCGGACCCCCCTGGGTCCCCTTATATCTTATTATGACTAAGGGGGCATGTAACATATCAAAAGAAAGGTCTTGATGTCCCCCTTGTGGATCCAATGAGAACTAAAACCCCACGTATAAGACGCGGCTTATACGCGGGAGATTACGGTAGAACAGTTTCCTACCATGGTCCTTGGGTATATCTTTACATCATATTAAAAGTATACCAAAAAAAATCAGAGGGGCAGACCTTTTTTCAGCGGGGTATCCAAAATGGCCGCTAGAATATCAGAATTTCTAGAGATTCATCTATCTCTGGTCATTTTCAATATAGAAAGGTGATTTAAAATTCTAACTATATATTTATGAGGTCAAGGTATCCATCTATCATTTTTCAAAATGTAGGTGGCAGCCATTTTTGAATATTTCATGAGGTCACTGTCAAAACCATTGTAATTCCTTGAGCATTTTCAAGTTCTGATTCATTTAAAATGAATAGCCACTTTAGGGCACACGGTATATCTATTTCAGTGGATAAAGGATCTGCATCTACCATAGGAATATAGTTGGCAACCATTTTGAATATTTAATCACATGGGCAAAGTGACAAGACTTAACCTTTTATTGCACAACTATTAACATAGAAAGATGATTTAAAGTTCTAAACATACATGTTAGAAGTCAAGAAATTCCTGTTTATCATTTCTATAAATATAGGTGGCAGCCATTTTGAATTTTTAATGAGGTCACAGTCAAGATCCTTTCGACTTCTGGTTCTTGTAAGATCAATGCTCACCTTACGGCACATAATTATATGATATCTGTCATTGAAGAAAAGGCCAGATAAGTCATCCATATCTGTCATTAATAGGTAGGTTCTATCGATTTTGAATACTGGATTAGATGGCCAAATTGACAAGATGCATTTTTCCCTGACCCATTCATCAATAAATACCAAATCTTTCCACAAGCTCATAAAATGTTAGACCAGTTTCCTGGGTGGTAATTAAGTGTATGTTTCTACCTCTAAGATGAAAACATTATCGTAAAATCTAGTGATGGACAGGAGACATGAACTGTTATTGATAGGGCATGAATGTAATTAGGTGCCAGGTCTTTTAATATTATGACAGTCTTGTAGAAGCATCAGAGGTTGGAGGACCATAGAATGTGTCCAAAGCTATAAGAGAAAAAGACCTTGAATAAGCACCAGTCTTATACATATATAAAGACTTGGGTGTAAGCTGTCCTTGAAATCTGTTAGTGCCATTTGTGGGGAGAGAAAGGCTTAAACCCATTGTATGCACTGACTGTATGTGACCCTGTTTATTGTTATGGACATGGATGGTTGGATGGATGGAGAAGGGGAGTGGGACCCTGGTAACCCTTCCAAGGTAACCCTTGTGGTAACCTTTCCACGGTAACCATTCCAGGGTAACTCTCCCATGGTAACCCTTCCATGGTAACCCTTCCGTCATAACCCTTATATAATAACCCTTCCATAATAACCCATCTGTAATAACCCTTGTGATAACCCATGGTAACCCTTCCATGATAACCTTTCCATAGTAACCCTTCTGTATCAACCCTTCCATGGTAACCCTTCCATGGTAACTCTTCCATGATAACCCTTCTGTGGTAACCCCATCTATACTAACCCTTCCATAATAACCCTTCCATAGTAATGCTTCCATAGTAACCCTTCTGTAGTAACCCTTCCGTGAAAACCTTTCCATGATAACCCTTATGATGTAACCCTTCCATGGTTACCTTTCCATGGTTACCCTTCCATGGTGTTCATTTTCACGCCACTGGATAGTCTGGGAAAAGGGTCAAGAAAGGTGTCATTGCTGTCAAGTTCATCTCTTAAAGGGGCAAATAATCAGATTATCATAAGTAATTAGCTCATCCTTCTATGTTTCTAAATAGATTAAACACATAGTCATGAATCTATCACCAGATCCTGGTGGTATGTATAGATGCAAGTATGATGTGTATGCAGGGTTTTATGTTACCTAGCGAACTGGAGGCATTTCTAATGGACTCCAGACACTTTTGCCACGGTCAAGCTAAATGTACACACCACCTTGTATTTGATGGGTGCATGGGGGTGGTGCAGAGAGGGGGTGTCACGTCTTGGGTACTCCGACACATGCAATACATCTATTCAGCGTAGAATTGTGACGTCGATATACAGTGATCGGCATTGTAGCGGGCAAAAATGCATGTATTTGACACTTAAAATTGATTTTTCTCAGTCCTGGTAGTGAAAACATGTTTTGCTCTTGCTGTAATAAGTAGAAAAAAAAACAACAGAAACACCACTTCATGGGCATACTCGTAGCCATGTGTGTGTGTGTAATTTATTTATTTATCCCTAGGTTGGGGTGTCTTGCTTCGCCGTAGACCCACAAGTGGCATGAATAAATGCTCTTTTTCTTAGGAGATGGCCATATATTCACTCTACTAACAATTAAAAATTCCTCTCCTTTAAAGCAACAAATTATTTAAAAAAAATATACTGACATTAAAGAATCTGAAATTGCCCATACACGACCCTATTACTGTGACCCTGAGCTACTGGGACAATAGTCACACATACAATTTTCTGTAGTCCCCCCCCCTCCGTTAATGACTAGCTTTACAAGCATGAAGATCAGTCAGCATGAAGATCAGTCAGCACAATAATAATGTAATAAACAAAAAATTATAAAACATCATGTAAGACAAAGTAATATCTCTTTTATTTCAAGGGATTAACGCTGGATGTATCGAATGGCAAAGGTTTAGCGGACTCACTGAATAAGGCGGTTCTACCAGAGAACCCATACTTTAACACTATGCTGCGGATCCTCACCACACGCTGCATGATGCAGGCCGTCTATTTCTGTAGCGGTATGTGCTCACCTGAGGAGTTCGGGCATTATGGACTCGCTACAGGCATCTACACTCATTTCACATCACCCATCCGCAGGTTAGACATCATTTAGAATAAGAGTTTTAAGAAGAAAAAATTCTGTAGGGCCTATCAACTTTTTGTTCTGTATTGTCCTGTTTGCTGCATTGACCCTTGACAGTTTAATGAGTTGATATGATGATTTATGGAAACTGTAATGGCGCAAAAACACCATGTCAGCCTGGTCTAACAATCTGTCCCAGGGTGAAATCAATGTTGATGTAAAAAAAAAAAGAAAATTCATCTTTCTCAATACTGTACCCTGCTCAGATGGCACCAGGTTTTCTGTAAATGTTGGCGGGACCGTCATTTTCTACTCTTTATTTCATGATCCCATATTCTCGTTCTAACTTCAGATATTCTGATGTGCTCGTCCACCGTCTACTCGCGGTGGCCATAGCAGCTGACTCATCCTACCCGGCGCTACTTGACAAGAAGAAGATGCAGTCTATCTGTAACAACCTTAACTACAGACATCGCATGGCGCAGTACGCCGGCCGCGCATCCACCGGCCTACACACTCAGGTAAGTAGAGTCAATGCTCTTTATAGATTTATTTTGTATTTGTAATGCCCTTAAGTTGACAAATGGTGAATTGCTAAGTACAAATACGGTAAGTTAGGTACAGACACTTAATGGGAACATAATTT
Organism: Acholoe squamosa; assembly: GCA_949317995.1. Lineage (NCBI taxonomy): Eukaryota > Metazoa > Annelida > Polychaeta > Phyllodocida > Polynoidae > Acholoe > Acholoe squamosa. Next base: position 18,253,926 of record OX439042.1, read on the forward strand.
CGTGTATACCATGAAACAATACAGTGCCAGTGAGTAATTCACCAGAACGTCAGAGGTACATCAAGTGTATCAATGCTGTAGAGAATACCGGAATTCCGAATTTTTCGTTAATTTCGATAGGTATTTCATCTTGAAAATTTAGAAAGTCGGAATTATCTCTGAATCTCAGTTATCAGTGGGTATCTAAAATTTAAAAAATACATAATCTGCAGCCTAACCATTTATCCTATTCCCTTACAGTTGTTCTTCAAGACGCGTGTGTTGGATGAACAGGGCTATGTACTGTTTGTTCGTAAGAATGCCCTGCAGATCCTGATTCCTAAGTACGGCTTGGAAGGCACCATATACCTGTCAGACAAGAAGAACACGTCCATCTTCACCTACAATGAGGAGGTACGTGGAGAGTAATGAACATATATATATTGGAAGTCTACTCGGTCTGGTGTATTGAACATGACACAACATACACAGGGATATGATTTCTCCTTGCGACAATGAAATGTCTTCCCTTTTGATTTTTCTTGATCCATTAAGGAAATTCTGAAATATCAATTGAGAGGGGTTTCATGGATGTTTTTGGCGAGCTTTTGGCCACAATATCATTGAACCACGCTAGAGAAATAAGATAAATACAAATCCAGTCTACGGGAATAGACCCCACCCCCACCCCCACGCCCAAACTGAACCTACATCATGTCATTAAAAGGTATGGAAGACAAATCATATTCAATGCATGCTTACTTAATAGCCCGCAGTTCGGATAGGGGACGCCACTGAGCCCTGCCACATGTCAGTGAAGATAAAGCGTAGTTAGGATCTATGATCGCAGTGATGGAACCTATCACTGTAATTCGAATTACGGTGTTCCAAGATGATGATAAGCCGTAGAGCTCCGTTCAACTATGAGGTGTATCTCTGATATAGTAGATATTGACCAATAACATAACCCACTTGCAGGAGTCCACACAGACTGTCGGTGACGTGACACTACACATCTTTGACCCAGTTACAGTACAGATCAGCATCGACCGCTCCAACGTGCAGCACCAAAAACTGGCACTACAACTTGTCAAACCTGAGGTAAGACTAATTGCCCTTCTATCGATCATCCACTGATGATCCACCACAGTGACAACTTTTCTACAACTTCTTATGGGCATTACTAGAATTGACTCCAGAGATTATATTATTTTTCGTTTATATCCCCTATGACCTTAAGGTTGATGTCATTTCTTTAGTTCCCAAATCTTACTACACAGCACGATAGCGAATGTAGAAGCTAATTCATGGATTCTCTATCTCATGGCCTTTCCTCAGTCTCAGTTTCCAATCCCATCATTTAAAACTACACCAAACAGAGGAGCCAAATTATTAACTCTCCTTCCTTAGTGTGGTCATATTTAGCTTTTGTAGTATAAAGGCCCGGTAACACTTGTCTTGAAACGCCAAAAACAAATGTCTTGGGAATCCTACAACAATCGCCTTGGCTTTTCAAAACTAGTGTGATAGGGCGATAAGATGCAGCTGTTTATCTCATACACCCCGCACTTTTTCTTTACAGATTGAAGGCTTCAGCGTACCATCAGTGGCAATAGAGGACCATGATGACGGACCGCCCAAGAAGAAGAAAAAGTCTATGTAACTGTTCGAGCTTATATAGAATTGAAAAGTATGGATGCTTAAATGGATGGGTCGCAAACATGTAAAGAGTGTATGATGTATTATATGAATAGCCTTTCGAGGTGAAAAAAAAAGTGCTTTCTTAAATGAACCTGTTTGTCAAAAGTCATCTTACACAGTCATGTTAATAGACCTGTTTGTGTGTGTGGTCAGTGGTGGGAAGGGGTGTAATTGAAGATTTAGAGAAGTCAGGTTCAAAGTCTCATGAATAAACCTAAATCATAGTAAATGTTTGAAAGGTCAGACAGACCATTGTTACATGATATCCACATTTGTTGATATAATGCAAGAGTGAAGTCATTCTGCTCCTCCATACCCCCAAGATAGGGGCATCGAGGAGCAGAATAACTTTGGTGGGAATCCATGAAGGAGAAGTCTCCTTCAATACTAATGGCAGGTATACCCGATTAATAGAGGGGCGACAAACTCAAGGTTTCTTGTGCCCTGGGGGAGCATGTCGACAACATATATATCCATATGCATGGGTCCTAGCCTTCATGCTTGCCTTTTGTCATAGGATTCTTCCCTCAATTGACCAGAGCCATTGAAGACTCAGGGGTCTCGCCTGAGTCTAAGGTGCCGCCTCAGGACTCAAATTAAGAAATTTCACCAACTCTTCTTTGATGATTTTTTTCACATGGTTGCAGTTATGTTTTTGTGGATTTTTTTTCCATCAGAACTCACAAGTACACACAATCAGCTTTCCCATGTCATGAAAAATATAATTGTGTGCCCCTCCCAAGTGTGAGATAAATGTCTTTAAACATAAGGTTGTCTTCAAAAATGTCAAATTTCTGATTTTGCTCATATAGCTTAAGTACTGTTTACCAAAATAGAGGTGGTTTGCAATCCTATGTTAAGTCTATGGGTAAGGCTCCATGAGACGTTTTTTGGGCTGTTTTAGTCGACATTTGACGGTCCTGTGCCAGTTATGGTGAACAAAGGTTAACAGAAGGTATACATAGGTGAAACTGGCAGTGTACTGGCAAACCCTCTCCACCCAGGGGGAGAGTCAACCGCTAACTGCCACCAGGTGTCAAATTAAAGAACTACCCTATCTATCCAGAGTTAGCCAGTGTGTTACTGGTGAAAATACAGCACAGTAGAGACATGGTGTGAGTAATGTGGGAACTAGTTATCATTGTCCACCATTCAGCTCTCTACTAGATTGATTTCACAGACTCCAAAATAGTGGTTCTTTTAGGAATATTTCTCACCCACTAGAAGTGGGTCTCTAATGTTATCTACTGTGCTCTCTTGTACATTTCATACTGATATAGATCTGACCATTGGTCTTTATCAGGGGTGTGAAATTTCCGCAGAAATGTGGAAATCTGCAGTTTCTATGCCCACCAGGACCATTCCTGAGATCTATGTAAATCCACTGAGAAAATAAATTTCCATTTATGGGGGGGGGGGGGGGGTTCTGACATAGAATTTACCCCAATGTAAAGTTTCTTCCCAAATGGAATACAGATGCTATCCCAAGGGTAAATCCAAAACTGTCTCTACATCAGATGGTGGTATTATGTGTCCAATTTACTAGTTCAGTCACTTAAATCTTATGTAAAAATATTAGATATAAGCCTCTGTGAAGCGGTACATTGTGCTTCAGTGGAAATAGGTTTGGGCATTTCACACCCCTGTTTATGTTGGAACTCAACTCAATGATTTATGAAGAATTTACAAATTTGGTCAATTCTAGGTTTTCAAAAGAACTCAAAGTAAGCCAGATGGGATAAATCTCTTCCTTCTTACACAATGGCAAGCCCATTAAATGCAGCCAACGCAAAGCCCAAAGTGTTTTTGAGGTAGATGTATCATTGAATGATTGTCATATTTGGTAGTATATTTGCATTATGAGATTTCCCTGGCCAGCAGCTGGACCCATCATGCTGGTATTAGTTGTTCAATTTGCCACCAGATGTCCTCTATATTGCGCGGTTGGATCCCCCCTGCTCTCCACCCCTGCTTCTGGTATAGTGATGTCATGCTTGCAATCATCAAGGTCTTCAATGGATCAACTTTGGAGCCAACTGTGGATACTTTAGCTCCCTCTGCGACTGACATTGAGCACATGGTGTAACATGGATGCAGCACTGGTGTATCATGAATGCATCAACACACATACTTACAATGAATGCATGGTGCCTGATGCATTGATGCATCATGCATGCATGATGAACTGATACATGTGACACATGAATTCTGAGAATTTTATAGAGATTTCATATTTTGTGCATTGATAGTGTACGTGAGAGTGCCCACAGACAGTAAACTCTTGATACATTACTACACAGTAGATACTTTGTTACTTTGGGTGGTCATATAACGGCCCTGCTATGGCCATATTACCTTCCACAGGAGGTAATATGGCCATGTCTGCAAAATCTAAGACAGGAAATTATGAAAAATTATGCCCGGATATATTTGCAAAGATCATCATTCCTGGAAGGGATATGACTGCTGTTTCACTAGAACCAAAAGGTCTGATCAACTAGTGAAAAATTGTAGCAGTGTTTCCTTAATATGGGTATATTAGGCGACCCTGTACAGTCAGCACTGGTTTGATATTATGTCGAATCATGTATGATATAATCATGTTGTACACGTATAAACTTTCAGATTCAACCATATTTCAACCCTACATCAACTACTGACAAACTTGATGTAGACCAATAGTCATGGATCATCGTCAAATAGCTGGTCAGAGGGGTCCAAAAAGATTTGCAGTATCATCAATCCTTTTGTGTGCATAAGGTATATATATATGTTGGGCTATTGTACCCATATATGGGGAAGTTTAAATGTATATAATAGGATGCCCACAGTGCAATGCTTTATTACATGGTCATAGATGTGACCACACAATTTATATTCAATGCCATAGTTCAGACTTGCAGTCAGGTAGAATACCCTTACTAACATGCAATGTTCCTTTCATATCAAGGAACAAATAACTCATAATAGGTACAAAATGTATACTTAAATATCAAGCACCTTGCAGTATGGCTGCATGTGTGGTCGTAGACGTGACCACGCATTTGTATATAATGCCATAGCTCAGAGTTTCACGAAGATAGAATAATCTCACTCACCTTCAATGTTCATTTCATAATAAGGTATAATTCACACACAAGGACAGCCAGATATAAAGCATCTTGCAAGAAAACTGTAGACATGTCCATGGTTGTAGATGTGACCATGGTTGTAGATGTGACTACGCCTCTGGTTCTATGGGGAATGTATTAACCAAACTTACAGGGCTTATTGCTGTCATATGAAGACCCACATAATAAGGATAATTAAATATGAAACACCTAGCAGCATGGCTGCATGTAACGTGCACACACATAGACCACACATAAACTACCCCAAAATCAAATCATAGCCTCTGGGTCATACAGTTCTACAGCTAGGTTCAATTTTTTTGTGCTACATAGGTACATGTAAGGTCTCTATATGGTAAACTTTATTAGTCTATGTACTGTGTCTTTCCTAGGGTAAGGGAACCTCAAAAAGGTCATAGGCGTGACAACTCGACAATTACACAAAAAGTTTTATGGTCCCAGTGTTCACAAAGGATTATGGATGGGCCCACATTTGTTACAAAAAAAATTCTCTACCCTAACGGGGATTTACCAGGTTCAATGAGTAAGCATTTGCCTCTTTATTTTTGGCCCAGCCCCTGCTGGGTCATTGGCGGCGCCTTTTCGGTCGAAAACTGATGGTCATGAATTGAAACTTTACATGGGAATTGCTCATCGAAATCATGGAAACATGTTCTTTAGGATCTTGTCTTTCATTGTACATGCACAATTCCTGGGAAAAAATTTTCTTTAGTGATGAAAATAGCTGAAGAAAAAACCTGACATAATAGACCTACTTTCTCACGAAAACGAGGCTCCATAGGATAGCATTGTGCGATAGATTTTCGTGATAGACATAACACATGGGTTCCTATGGGAATTGTCCAATTAAGACGCTTTTTTTCAGTAGGTAAGGCTGGAAGACCGTTTATGTAATGCGATAGCTGCAGGAAAAGTTGGGAAATTTTTGTATAAGACCGGTTAAGACCGTTCATAGACCAACCTTGTAAATCGGACCGCCAAACTTTTGTTATGGCTATCGCATTTCCGGCAAGGCGAGTGTAAGACTCTATGTACGTAGTAGTATACACAGAGGACACAGGCTGTTATGAATTCTATGTCTTAGCCCTTACACCGGCTACTGCCTGCGCCCTCTGACATACTATATATGTACCATATGTACTAGTCTTTACACTCTCCCTCCAGCCATAACATCCTTGTGCGAGTTCGCACATGTGCGCAGAGTGACCGGTCATCAGGTTTTATTTTATAACAGTAAATTGAGGGGGTGTATTCAATTCAATTCGATTAATATTGCCAAACATGCTTGGATTATATTCAAAAAGTCATTCATTTCAAGCTAAATCAATATAATCTATCATTTCTCCGTCGAAAATGCGACTTCCGGCAAAGAGGGGTCGTGCATGCGCATGGAACATCAAAATCCAAAATGGCAGACAGCGAGACGAACACCTTACGGTGCTATCGAAACTGCTGGATTATAACAAAATGGAGGAGAATTACATTGTCTCATGCGTTTATATGGTTAATATGGATCCTTATTCAAGACTTGCTGGTATTGTGCAATGCTTAACTCGCCAGGAGAGGAGTTATTCGCCAATGAAACATGCGAGCGATAATGGGTGCATCCTCCATAGCCTTAGGCATTGACGACTTCGACACACTGTCACTATAGTGCCAGTCACCTACGGTAGGTCATGGACGCTCCAACTGTTTCTTTTTATATTTGGGGGGGGGGGGGGGGGGTAGTAGACCCTGGGCCATATGTGATATATATCACATGTTAAATCTTTTATTTCAATTCGATTAATATTGCCAAACATGCTTGGGGACCAGAATGCATAGAAAACATGACTACATCTCTTATTTTGAAGAATCTGTTGACAGGGAGGCAAAGAGAACCTATTTGACGATTATCTCTGACCTTTTACAACTTAAAAACTCACTGATCCAACGCTTTGCAAAAGTGCACATTTAAAAATCAAGTCAGGACTAAAGGAACGTAAAATTCCAAAGTGAGAGAATGAGTGAATGTTTCTTTATCATTTGGCAGTAAAACCCTATCAAAGAGTGTATTAGGCAATCACATACATGAATGCATCTCTACATGGACGGACAATTGGGTGGAAAGGTGATTAAATTGAGCCAGGGAAGCCATTCATAAGTAAGGTAGAGGTCATTTCATAGTTAAGTTTTGCCTTTATTTTTTGTTGTTCTGTATGGCATTAAATTGAGATCATAGCATTCACATGCCTGCAGTTACCCTTAGCCAGCTACATGTATAAGGTGCAACCCCGGGGTGGGACGCCATATTATCACATGAACAAATCATGTATATTTTTCCAGCAGTGATCAATGTTGTTCGACCAGTTCTCAACATTGAATCAAGACTCTGTGACCACTGGGTTCGAATCATAGCATCTATTAAAATACACCTGGGGGAGGCGCAGATGCCCTTTCATATTCTACACTGTGATCTAAGCGGAGAGGCGAAAGGTGCAGTTTTCCCCCGGGGGGGGGGGCTGCAGGGTTTATACTTTACAATAGATAAAAAATTGGACTTCGTTCTGTAGCCCTGGAAAGGAAAGGGGTGGGGGAAGACCCCTAAAGCACCCCTACCTCAAATCTGAAAAGGGATAAAGAATATGAAATGGTTCAAGAAAAGTCTATAGAAAGAAAGAAACTAAAAACAATGGCTAGGTTTTAAGCATGTTATTATAATATCTTTATGAGTTTTCTGTGTGCGTATAAAGCCCTTCACCTTATCGCAATAAGGAAATGATGTATAGGGTAGGGCTGAATGAATGTGTGTGTGTGTGTGTGTGCGTGGGGGGGGGGTAAATGATTTGAAAATTTGGTGGGAATGGCCCATGATATTGAGAAATGTATATATAGGCCTACCTTTTCCAACTTATTAACCTCCATATTTATTTTCAAGGCATTTATTGTATAATAGCCACGTGTTATCATCAACATAAATATACCTACCTACTTGTACTTCTGTCTAAATTCTGATAAATGTTACAAAGGCAAAATTAATGAGAAAATACGTACATCATACGTCGTAGTTACCCCTAGTTGGAACTGGTGGTGGCTGGTTTGTTTGGTAACTTCGGCATTTATAGTTTTGTTATCACTATCTCCTGACAAGGGGCAACAAAGAGAAGAATGTGGGCAGATGGAGGAGATCTACTTTGATGAAGTAGAACCAGGGGACCAGCTCGTGATCACCGCACCCCCTCCTCCATGGTCTACTCTTAACCCTTAAGGGCGACAAAGTGCATTAGTGTATTATGGCCTTTCTTCTCTACATGCCAGGGCTGCATTCATGGGTAAAAAATGACGGTCGTGGCGCTCGTGACGCAGGGGGCTCTAAACATTGATGCTCATGTTGCAGGGGTTTTGAAAATTGATGGACGGAGATAAGTTCAAAAGTTCCCAATACATTAATGGGAGTATGCATAAAAAGTGAGAGAGCGGTGCTCCATACTTCCTAAAAAGTGAAAAAGTGACATCCTGAAAAAAGAGTACCTATACACATTCATACAACATGTACTACCTCCTGGAGTGTACAAACCAGGTGAAATCAGCATGTTACAGGCATCGCCAGGCCTGCATCCATGCATAATGAGTGAAAATAACAGGGCATGTTATATTTAAGCAGTAAACAACACTCAAAGTACTTACAGTGAACTGGTCGCCGCTCCTCCTCCAGAATCTCCTTTATCACTATATTAACCAATGACAGGACAAGACGTAGATAGCAGGGTGTAAGTAGGTATCGAGATACAGACAAGGATTGTGTTCATATCAGGGTCGATGTTCTGGAGGAGGTGATAGGATGTTGACGTGTCTACCTCAGCGAATCAAGGAGGGAAGGCCATATTTGGTAGGTGACCTTATCCCCTAATATGGAACAAATAAAGTCTTTCACAACGTATCATGTCGGGCCTTCTGTGTGAAAAACAGGATTACAGGGGCACTATGTAGATCGTGTCTGTGCGCAGTTGAGTTTTATTATGGGAAGGTCTATGATCTTACTCATTTCCAGGGCTATATTTGGAAAGGGATGGCATAAACAAATAAATCAAACTTCACAGGGGCAACAAGAATAGGCCAAAGTAGCCTAAGTGTGTGTATAAAGTCTGGGACGTAAGCAGGTCCTATAGTACTATGTTGTGTTGATCCCCCATATAAGGGAGCCTTATTCCCCCATATTAGGGATCCCCCAAATAAGGCTGTCCGGGACAAATATGGGAGGTGTGCTGGGAGATGTGATGGGTATAGATGGTTACATGTGCAGCATCCCCACAAAGACACACATGTAACATAGATAATCTACCAAATCTGATAGGGTACTTTAATGACTTTAGACTTTAATGTTTATTATTGAGATTACACAGAGAGAGCTATGAGGAAGTACCCTTTATCAAGTATATAATGTTTATGGACCTACAAGGCCGTCAGTACTTAGAGTGCAGATCTAGTAGTAGAGCTACCCTAGGTCTATATTCAAATGTACTTCATGCATGAGGAATAATGATGGGTGTATCTGTAGGTACCTTCAATGCTAAGCCATTAAAAAAAAGCAAGTCCTTTCACTTTAATAATACTGACCTATCTTTCCAAGTTACCTGTGATAACTTTGAAATATAACTGTTTGTGTAATATATAGAGTATGTGGGGCTATAATTAGGATTAGAATTTGAAATTGCATGATTTTTTCCGAAATGGGATCTGTTTGCTTGTTTTTAGCCTTTATTTACCTGAACATGGTTATATAGCTGCCAAGCTAGAGTGCAGGGTACTAACATTGACTCAAACCGAATTGGGTGAGCCCAAGGAAAGCTTTCCTTTCCCATTCAACCCATAGAAGTCAGAAGCAGCAAAAACGCAGCCATTGCTATACCATCATTGCAGCACACCCAAACATTTACATGATAGCCTGGCTGTGAACTGGGTTTATATTGGGAATTCTTTCTTCCCGGGGATCTAACCCCACATTTGTAAAGGAAAATCAGTTTAAAAAACTGATTTTAGTCAGAATCCTTAGGTCACGGGTACGCAAACTGTTAGCAGTAAAGGTTGACAAACAGCACAACAACAGTGACTGGTAACCTCTAAAACCCAACCTATTCCTTATCTGATCTGTACCTGCGAATGGGGTAAATTGTACGACGCGTTAAAAATGAAAAAGGCGCGTTTGTATTTTGAGCATAATGACACATGCAACAATGTGAATTATGTAAAGGCAAAGTTAGGAAGTCATATTTTGGTTTTCTTCAGAAGCTAAGTCTTAAACATCACATTTCATATTTTATTAATATTAGGGTGTGGATTTTGTGTCTCTATTTTCTTTTAACATGATCATGCCTACACTTGTATTTGTAGGCCTACACATGATGCTGATGGAAAATACCAATTCATGTAACATATACACGGGGCCAATGAACTCCCTGAACTTGCCCTGAAGCATGTGTTTACAGAAAGTTGTTTGTGTCATAGAGACCTAATCTCGTCCCAAAACAGCCCTACGCCGGCTATACGTACACATCTACTTTGTATCATGCCTGTTCACGGAGTAGGTAGAGATTTATGACGTAGCACTCGGTTTGACAGCAGAACACTCGAGAATACCATCACTCATCTTTCTTGCCATTTTTCAGGACCCACCCACCCCCTTGTCACTGTTTTTATATGGATCATATGTGAGCCAGCAAGCAGAAATGGGGGTTCCTGCGGGATTTAGTACCTGTTTTAGCCACCAGGGGGCACCACTATGGGCTAGAATAGGAAAAATATGCCTAAAACTGCTATAGGCTATTTTTTTATGGAGAATTCAAAGATTTTTGATAAAAGGTCCACTATGGTGAAAACGGAATGAAAATATCATCTCTAGATCAAAAGTTATGGGCAAAAGAATGAAAATTTATTCTAATTTACCTAATTAGCATAAATTATGTTAATTATAGTTGTATCTCATGACCATGGAGACGTTGTTGAAATATTTAAACAATTCTTTCAATTTTTTAAAACATTTCGATAAGCCCAATGTCAAATTCAAGAAAACTCTGTGTCATATGTCACTTATAGGCCCATGTCCCATGTCGAATTTAAGAAATATCACTGTCACCATGTCGAATTTAGGGGTCTATGGCCATTATAGTGCCATTGCTTGTACTTGCTATGTGATATTAATGCATATATCAGAGGGCTGTAGTTACCCTAATACCCTGTACTTTGTAGTTACCCTAGTACCTAACACATGGTCCTTATGATGAGCTGCTTTTCCCATTTTTGGCCATTCTGGTTGGATGCTGCACTTCTTATTACGAGGTACTTTTCATATAACATCAACATCATGAAGTCAGAAATTTGGCTTAACCACCTTTAAATATTCTTAGGGAGTGGTCATTTATTATCAACGGGGGGGATGGTGGGTTTGAGGGGGGGGGCTTAAAAAATTCTGACCCCTCTTGAGGGGGGCTAAGAAAAAATTTGACCCCTCTTGAAGGGGGGGGCTAAAAAAATTTACCCTCTTTTTAGCAAAAATGCCAGCGCACTACTATAGATCAAAGAGGGGGCGCGAAAACGCTCTGCGCCTCCAACGCGGGGGGCCGCAAAATTTTTTTACTGCCATTGAGGGGGGGCATAAAAAATTTGTGCACATCCTCGCGAAAACCCACCACCCCCCCCTCCCCTGTTGATAAATAATGACCACTCGCTTAGTGATCTGAGTTGTTTTACATCCCTTTACCAGGGTACAGTTACCCTAGTAGTTGTTATTGTTGACCAACTAAGTTACCTTAGTACACCCAAATCTCAAAACATGATTTACTGTGGTTCTAGACCATGTCATCCTCCAGTCGATAGTTCAGATTATTGGGAACTTTTTGAACAACAACTATACAACTCTGCATCATTCAAATCCACAGGAAAACAGTGTAATCTCCCCCTTTACATCCCTAAGGGACAGACAACAACTACCATTTTGGATCGGATAACTGCAGTTACCCTAGTACCTGTCCTCACGGTGTGTATGCATACAATGACTGACCCGGGGTTAACTGTACGGGGGACCTATTCCATGGACTTTTTTTGTTGTTGTTGTCAAGAACACTCCAATATCTCTCTCTATATACTCTCTGTCTCTGTCTCTCTGCATCCCTCCCCCTCTGTCTGTCTGTCTCTCTCTCTGTCTCTGTCTCTCTCTCTGTCTCTCTCTCTCTCTCTCGCTCTCTGTCTCTTCGCATTCACCATTCCCTGAAGATGTGCCCCTGCATCGCATTTTTCCTCATATATCCTGTATGGCATTTGATTGAAAAGTTTGAACTTGCCTTGAACCCCAGGCCTGGAATTGATCTATGGGCATGCATTACCAGGTACTTCCTTGCTCTGTACAGGGAGGTTACATAAGCTACCTATCCTCTGATAGTGTAGAGATAATACACATATGTGACATGTAATACATAACGTTGTTTACATCTGTGTTGTTAACCTATTTTCTTCTTTTGAACGCCATATTTTTTTCCAACTAAGGTCTAGACCAATATGATGTCCACAAACTAGATCCAACGTTTGAATAACGTGAAATCAAACACCTTATAGGTGTTGCCTATGGTCTTTCCATCCGACCAACTTTTTAAGGACGAATTTAAAAAGTTTAAGCGAAGTTTTTTTGTTATTTTTTTTTGGGGGGAGGGGGGGGTGATGGGTGGGCACTTACTTTCAAGGTAATGGTCATTTCAGAGGTCGCAGGGACAGCATTTTGAACGCCGACGAATTACTTGAACTACATGTACGGTACGTGGAAGTACTACATACAGGCAAGTAGGTCTACACTCTCAGCCCCGATTGTAAATAGGCAGTAGCTTGCCCTGTATGTGGTACAGGACAAGGTACTGTAGGGTGATTAGATTTTTATTTTATGTGAATAACTTCTTCCCGTAGAGATAGCATTGCGCCGTCGATCGCCACACCCCCAGTGGCGTAACGTGTGTCGATCCACCACAGCGGCAGATCCACCACTGCAGCCTCGTTCTGGGTGCATGTAAACATTCAAAATGGCAGACCGCCGCTCGTACGGGGGACTACGGTAACGGATTTTGCTAATTTTCAGTTAATTAGACACTCTAAAAACATAAAATAAATATAGAACTAAACTCCCCTGGTGCCCTCGGTGGCTGATCCACCCCTCGGGAGTTGTCTCCCCCTCGGGCTAACGCCCTCGGGGGAGACAACTCCCTCGTGGTGGATCAACCACCTCGTACACCACGGTTGTTTAGTTCTATCTATGTACTTACAGCAACTCCCCCTCAAGACCCGAATAATAAGCAATCCACTGTAAAACTGGTGCGCTGGCCGGACAGTGTATACAATCTCTGTGGATTGAAAGAGGAAGTTGATGGTACGTAGTACTGAAACCAAGTAGTTCCTGACATCAATAAACTACTGGTCTGGAGGGCCTTTCTCAATAATGCTAATTAGCATTGTAGAGAAATTCCCTCCTGACAATCCTATCACACCTTACAATCAACTGCACACGTAGGATATGCATTAAAAACGTATGTATACTGGTTTATGATTCCTGTGGCCCAGTGGTATTTTGTGACGCAGATGCACAACAAACGCCGATCTTTAGACCAGCCCTTTTATATACCTAGGGCTATCATTGACTTATACAGGATCATGCCTATAATGCCTATATATTTAGAGGTTTGGGAATTTTGTCCATTGTATCAGAAAGTCTTGCTATTTTTAGCTGCACTGGGGAGGCTCGTGGCAGACTGCACCTACCCCCACCCCGTTTCCTATACCCTATCCGATTCTTGCATTACCTACATCGTAATCCTACTTAATTACATTTCCCTTATTTGACAAGTTCATTATTTACATTTGTATATATAGATATTCGTTAGAGGGTGCGATGGTTAATGGCAAGATCCTGCAGCTGGTCTCAGGGGCCATTTCTCAATGCACTACGTTCGCACAGAGCACTACGACTCGAAACCTCCGATGGCAACTTTGGGATTTGTAGGGCGCAGTCGTAGTAATTTAAGAAATGGCCTCCAGAACTGCGCAGGTTCTCCTCTCGTCCCGCCGCACCCACCTGTTTGTGACGTACCTTTTACTTCTCTGTCTCCAAACAGGCAAACCTCTCTTTACCAGATAATACTGGTTCCAGATCAATAGATTAGCCAACGGTAATTATTGTGGCTTTAGAGTGGTATATATCATCAACCCCCCATTGATGCTCTATGGCTTATTGCGATATCTGAATACATTTTTAATAGACTATTTGATGATGATTATAATTGTTTCCAAAACCATGGACTAACTAGTCATGGGGTTACATGAAGATACTGTCTGAATGTTGTCCACATGTTTGTAAGGTCGTAGAAAGCAGTGAATGTGAGGGTTGGGGGAGCCCCTTTTTCAGATGAATATGTGAGACTAGGATTCTGTGAAGAGAAAGTAGCCAAAATCATTAACTCTGATTCGGAGTCCTCTGATTCAGATTGTGTTGATAAAAAAAAAAGCGAATCTGATGAGGCATTTAGTAGAGCAGGGGAATTGGAAAACATGCACCTTTTCCTAATTTTATATGACGTGATAATCACCAAATACAATAGATGCCCTTCTGATGAAATATACAATTTGAACTGTTGTTGACCAGGAAAGTTTAATAATTGCAGTGCACATACACACCAGGCTATTGATGTTATTAATGATCATCAATTTCCACTTTATCCAATACAAAATAGAACTATGAGAACTATAAGATATTTTCTGCCCCCTTTTTAGATTTGTCCCTTTACTAATTATATAGAGCGATAATTCAATTTCCAACCCCCGCCCCCCTATCTGGCAAGAGGCCTATAAGTAACGTGTCCCTTACCCGAATTGCAACATCTTCGCCGATGTATGTTTGCTTCTGTACTAAATTACCTTTTTATACAAATTCTATATCTATAGGTAATAAAGCCAGATGAGGGAAAACATGCCTCCAGGGTGGAAATTGTTTTTTAAGGTTTAATTCACAGGCTTTAAAATGAGATATCTTGAGCTAAAATATCCCTGGTAGTTTTGCTGCAATTGCTTGTCAAACATAAGCTGCAATGTGCAACTGAAAGTCGGAAATAAGCTCTAAATGTGTTATATCCTATCATAAATTGTTATTATGCAAAAATTAGGGTTTTGTGGAAAAATAACCAAAGAAATGTGATGTTTATATTGTAAAATTGGTTCTAGAGGGAATTTTTGAACTCTCTCTCCAGTTCTGAGTTCCTGAAGGGATTTAAAAAAACAGTTATGGCAAAAATTCCCATTTGGAATAATGGGGCGGTATCCATGGCAACCAGAAATTGACATATATGTCAATTTTCTATGTTGCCATGGCAACTAACATTCCTTTTGCATTCCAAAAATAGAATGTTTTCAGTGGAGATGGAATCATTCTAAGCATACCACTGGATTTCCCATCAAAAATTGGTATAAAGCATATTTTGACTTATTTTTCAGTGCTGTACCCATATATTGCCCCCTGGTGGTCAAAGCCAGTACTAAAAATCCCCCCTGGAGGCACGTTCTTGCCCGTTAACCACGTATATATAGGCGTCATCGCGCTTAATCCAACAGTTTAAGGTGGTTGTAGTGGGGCCCATGCTGGGCCCCCCAATGAAGATTTGCTTCTTACACCTCTGACAATATGCCAGTGTTCATACTGCACTTTTTGATTTATTTGAGTAATTGGCTAAAAAAAACAAAAAACAAAACAAATTATCAACAAATCAAGTTTCCCCATATCCCATAGCAAATGCATGACACTAGTTAAAGAAAAAGTAGCTCTATGGCATAGGGCAGTATCATTAAGGTTAGAGTGTTTTTTTTACTTCTGCAAGAAGAGGGGCATGTTATCATGGTTTGATCATTTCCCATAGTAATAGTGCTTTGTATTAATACACAAGGCCTAAAAGTCCAGCTGAAAGTGTACATCATGTACACCTTCAGAGTGTACACTTAATATTGAGCGATGGGCCTATCAACATTTTTTTATTCCCTACAGGCCTTGTTGGGGGGGGGGCAAAACCAAATAAACCTTCATGTTGGGGAGATCAAATCTGATTTTGGGGGTCATTTTGCAAAATCAGTTCTTAGTGGGGGGGGGGGGGATTGCAATCACCTTTGTGATTGACTTTATTGATATTACCAACTATTTGAAGGAATCAATAACTTTGCCTGTCATGTACTTAGATAGAACAGGTGTTGCCCATTAAATGTCTGTATCTGACTTTGAGCCTACCACTGATCTACACTCCAGGAAGACCCTTGATTCCTAATCCAGTTTTGCGATAAGGCCCATTCCTACATCTCAAAATGAGCCAATTTTGAGCCATTCTGAGCCTTTTTTAACCTTACAGTGGATTTTTCTTACGGCTGCCAAATCGCGAATTCACGTCCAATTTGCGTGTGTAGGTGGTCAATTCCGTGCAGAATTTCAATGGCTTTCATCTAAGCTAACTGTCTAAGCTGTTAGGTGCATTCTAGATTGACGTGAACATGACCAAATAATAAAACGTTTTCCAAGAATAAAATCAATTTTCAGCTATGTTTAGTGGTTCATTCAGAATCCCCTTCCTAAAATAAATCACCCTATATATTTAGATTATATTGGTCGGAATTGCACTTTTTTTTATTCCTGTACATACTTAAATAAGTCTTAAATACCCCCAAGAAATTTCAGATTGTTTTGTTGAAAACTGAACATTTTATGACAATTTGAAATTTATGAATATTTGCAACTAGATTTGATTCGGATTTTTTTCAACTTTCTTCTATGGCTTATTTTAATAACACTCAAAATGTTCTAAACAAAATTGTGAAAGTGATTATCATGCTCAGAATATCTATAGGTATAGCTAGAAACCATTTTATATTATAATTGTTGCCATTTTACCCATAATACAATGCTCCAAATATGAGATTTTGTTCATTTTTGGAGTAGTTTTTAATGTCAAGGGTTCCAAACCCTAAAAATATGCATGGGACCATATGTCAAAATTATTTTCATATGAAAGGTATCTTTGTTAGGTATTATCTGAGAAAGTGTAAAAAAATCTATTTAATTTCAATAATGTTTTTTTAGGCAAAAATGTTATAAAATTATGCCAAATTGTTCCCACTCATTCCTAAGACATTACATTTTTACCCCAGAATGCCATGCCATATTTTCTTAATTCTCTTGACTAAATAGGCTTTCTACATGTAAGGTTTCATGATTATGTGACAAATGGTTAACATGAAGAAAAATTAGGAAGTTTTTCAGATTTTTTCCTCATTTTAGAGAAAAAATAAAAACTTTTATTTTTCAAAATTCCATATTTAAAAAAGTAGCATGGGACCCCCATTCTTTTTTTAATATATCGATTCTACGTGATTTAAGGTACTCACACACCAAAAATAAAGAAGCAGAATTTGATAACACAACTTATTCTACTTGCCTTCTAAATGGTCACAACAGTTTCTCTGTAATGGCATAGAAAAGCAGATATTGAAAAGTAGATAAAATCAAAGATTTCTAGGTAATTTTGGCATGGTTTCTATGGCAATCAGTTATTATTTTCAGAAATATGACTTATCCTGTGTACCTGAAAAAATTCCACAGGTTCTTAATCGTTTCTTTTGGCAAGACCCCTAGGCTACTTTCTTCATTGTCGAGGTCCTATTACACAATATCCATTAAGTTCTATATCACATGATTAGTTCGAATAAATATGTGTATATATACATGTACACATATTTATTCGAATTAAGATATATCTTTTCAGCAGGTTTTGCCAAGTGTTTCATGATAGCATAATGGTAATAAGAGTATTGCCCAATTCCTCTATAATTAGACACCTAAAATCTTCATAATTTTTCTCATATAGAGCTTCTCTTTTATTACTATTTCGCGTACACTTATTCGGAGATTAGATATAATTATGACAGCGGATTTTACTAGTACCATCTACATTTTGCCTGGTTACAGAGCTTGGTCTATCGACGCGTAATTTGAATAGCCGATCCTTCCCATAAATTCTGCAATTGATACAATTTCCAATGATACCAGAAATTTCCTCTGTTATCTCTACTTACAGGCCTACTCCTTGATGAAGTAGGCATATGACTATAATAAAAGTAGACAGTGGTCGATGAAACCAGGGTAGTGTAGCACAAACACTCTCCTTAAACCTATCGCTGTCCTAAATATAATAGGCATGAAGTAGGGTTGCTATGGGGAGTGCATTGGTCAAGGAGCTAGGGCCTACGTGACGCAATGGTCAAGGAGCCGCTATACAACACTATCTCTACCTGCTCTTCTCCTTGTACAAAGCTGTAAATGGTGTAAGGAGGGGGTACCTTCTGGTCAAGGAGGACCTGCCTACGACGTCAATGATATCTCCTAACTGTTATCTATTTATCTATATGTATCAGATCAGTCCCACCTGGAGGCACCCACTCCTCTGCCACCCATCCTCCCCTCACACTCCCCTTGTGACAAGGAGGGAGAGCTATCTATGCACTGATTGTTTTACTTTGACGGCATAACTGCATGAAATCCCGGTTGTGACATACCCATGTCACGACCTCTCATGACAGTGTCGTCATAAATCCATTATCACCAAGGTGTAATTAGACCGTGTGTCATGATCTATACACCTAAAGTTAAAATAAATTCGGTAAAAATCGATAAGGCAGCCTCTTCATATGTTTTACTCCTCATAGTAATAGATACTCTGTGGATATTCGTCACCATTGGTTCCTGTATCAGCATGTATGTAGGGGATTCTATGTAATGACTATCCTCACTAGGAAGCTTGGGCAGCAATATGTCAAGTGATATGCACCAATATCCATTTCAATGTCTATTCCGCTATCGTAGGAGGGCGGGAAATAATTTAATGAGAAATTGTTTGAAACATTAAGTTGCCTTTTTCCTAATTCCTAACTCTCAAATACACACTATACTCATTGAACGTAGCAAAACCAGCCTTCAGGGTCGGTCTAAACCTATTAAGGGTTTGTAAAGAAAAGTGGCGTTTAGGTCTCTTGAGATATTACTGCACACGAGGACCTAGAATCCCCTGCGTCCGTCTTCTCCCATGCCACTCTCATTTCCGTTGATGCTGGGGTTTTATAAACCCTATAAGTGTTCCTTTATAGAGTCTTAATAGTTTTTTTCTTTTAGTACAGAGGAATGGAACTGGGTGATATCCCATGTCTACAAGTTACAACGGGGTACAGCCCATCCCTTTTCGTTTCCTCCGCACTATACGACATCTGGTGTGTGTAGAAAGGTCAGAGAAAGGTCCATTGTCCATGGCCATTCAAATACAGGCAGGACCTCGATTTTCCCCCTACCTTTTTACAATTCGTGATATATCATATTGAAGAACCCTGCTAACCCCAGGGGAAGATGCGGTACTTGACGGCTTCTACAGCACTTGTATTTTGAGAAAGAAATAGCCTTGTGGTACTCCTTGATTCAATACCTGAAGGGAAATGGTTTAAATCTCAGGTTTAAACATACATGTGAATGTATATAGTGTCACAAGGCACAGAACTATAACGGTTCCAGGACAATGGAATAGATCTCGTCATTAAAGTCTTCAAACTGTTTTTTTTTTTTAATGTCTCAGTTTTAATGACATTTGTACTATATCTGCGCCATGCACCTTGTACATGTATACGGGGCCTTATCTTGGTAACTTGGCTACGTGAAGGAGGAACAATGACGTCACCGTGACTGTGCAATCATGTCACGTGGGTGTCAGGACGGGGTAGGAGAGGGGTGGGTGAGTGAAGGAGATCCATGGACTGCTCCTGAGGAGGGGATCCTGGTGGGGAGGGGTTGGAGGACTGGTCTGAGGCGGCTTAGGATGAGGCAGCCTGGGTGTATATAAAGGGGGAGTCCCTCCAGGGTTGACAACACAACGTCTCCAGAGCTTCAGCAGACAGCTACTCTATCTACTGCACCACTACCAGCCCACCAGCACCACCCAAAGCCGCCTCTCTGTGCTTCACCCTTATACGGTTCTCCAGTAGATCTACATTACCACACTACTACAACCACTTATTTACTTCGCACCTGTTGCTAACTTCAACCAGCCAACATGTTCAGCCGCCCAGTCTCCGCCGCCATCCGCGCCTCCAGCTCCACCCTCAAGACCGCGCTCTTCGCCCCAGCGACGGCAACTTCCGGTTCCGCTGGCGTCTCAGCGGCACTTCCCCCGCAGCGCCAGGCCGCTGTACACCTGAAAACCTCGGCTGTGTCGTCAGCAGCGCCGGCACGGAAACGGCCATGCGGCAAGTGCCTTGTGTGCTCGTGCCATACCAAAATGGGGGTAGCATCCTCCGGGGTGGCCTCTAGGGAAGCCTCCTCCAAGGCTGGGGGTAACTTAATCAGTACCCCTGCCAGGAGGCAGCAGAGCACCAACGTGGCAACACAGGCTGCTGCCCGCTTCGAGCCACACGCTGAAGGCCGCCCTGAGTGGATCAAGGACCCAACTTACCCTAAAGGTAAGCCTTTGGTACTGTCTAATTACAGCTTTAATAATCACTGTGTGCGACCCCCCCCCCCCCACCCCACCTATCCAGAACACAACAGGGAAAATCTGTAACAACATTTTAAAATGTATATCTAAATATACGGCTGAGATTTTAATTTTAATGTTTGTCACAGAGAAGGCAGAGAAAATCCTTCTAGAGTGCTCAATTCTGACTTGAAATTGTGGAATGTGCGGAGTTTATGAGAATTATAAAAAAAAAATGCTAAAGAGTTTGTGGAGGGTTATATATGAAGATATAAATCTAGATGTATAGCATCATTATGGCTATATACACAAGTGTCCTTGTGTCCTTTAGGACCTATATCCACCATGTATCTTTTCACCACAGCGATAAGAGAATGACTCTCAGAGAGTCATCTTTACACTCACCTTACTCTCACTGTGATAACAGTAGTACAGCCTCTGATAAGTTGTCTAGAGAGTGTGACTGGTATAGAATTGTCAACATATCCCTTCAATTACTCTCCTGGTTTTCGGGTTACTCCAGTCTAAGGGTGTTAAATCTGGCTTAGGTTCTTGTGAGAGAGACTGAGTGACTGTTTCCAATCGTCATCTCCACTACCTGTTTATGGGCAAGGCCCCAGAAAACTGTAAATGGAGTAGGACACAATGATGGCCGAATTGTACACAGCATCCTCAACATATTGAGCTCACAAGCAGATATGGGCATATATATGCCGGGGTGATCCATTCTGCCTGCCCGAATGTTTAATGAGGCTTTGTAATTTATCCCAAATACATGTTGTACAGCATTCTTCAAAGGGGGAAGGGGTGGGAAATTCAATATTAACATGGGAATTAATGCACCCTATTAAACTCATGCCACGATGTAGATTAGCCCCAAGTCACAGACCTCTCTCATGCAGAGCTCCTCACATTCATACACACCATTAATCATTTATATCTCATCATATCTTTCCAGGTAAGAACATAGACAGTGCCCACGCTGTGAATGAGGCAGGTAAACAGTGGCTAGTGGTGGACTGGTCTAACGGAGAGAGGAGTCAGTTCCCCTACCTGTGGATGAGGGATAACTGCACCTGTTCCGACTGCTTCCACCCCACCACCCTGTCACGCCGCTTTCTGATGAAGAACCTGGACGTCAACATTAAGGCACAAGATGTAAGGGTAAGTAATCAATCTAAGGAAATAATGTTAATTATTGTAGTTCACATTTTATCATTGAAGATCAATTGTATGAAATGAGATAGATTGTTGACATCTAATCATTTGGGAATTTTCTTAGCACATTGTGAGCTTCCTGAGATATCAATTTCATATCTCCAATACAAAAAGAAGTGCACACAGTTAGACTGGGGCAATTGCAATTAGGTTCCAAGCATATCAATTATTTTGAATCTGAAAGAAGAAACATCAAAATGTCTTCACTAAAAATGTCTGAATACCAAATAAAGCTACTGATACAATGAAATATGTGGTCACATTTAACTGACCCCAGTTACCCTTTGTCTTCCCTCAGGTGGACCCAGACACCCGCGAGGTCCACATCGAGTGGTCTGATGGCCACCACAGTGTCTACCCCTTCTCCTGGTTGGAGGGACGCTCTTTCACAGAGCAGACCCGCCAGCAGCGCGCCAAGTGGCTTCCCCGCCAACACCTCTACTGGGGAGAGGAGATGCAGGATAGGATGCCAACTGACACCTTTGAAAATGTAAGTATTCTCTATGTTCACCCCTAATATTGCCGCCCACAGGCTACTGTGAAGTTAGGTTGCCAGTGCTTAGACTTGTAGGAAGAGACAAAAGCTTATTTAGGGACTTGCTGTTCTTGTAACAAGCGCACTTCATGGATCTCATTTATTTCAGAACCAGACCTAAGGTCGCTCGTTACGCTCAGCCCCGGACGCTATCCCACTATCGATCACCGGCACAGGCCAGTTAAACAACCAATGCAGGCACCTATAGATAATATATTGTACTTGAATTTCCTTCTACCTTTCCCATTTTCCTAACTTAAACCCCTATCATTAAGTGCTACATTTTGCATATCACATGGCTATTCACCTGATTAAATTTCATGTTTCCTAGTTATTTTACATGGGGTATAATTCGTTTAGTTTTTCTTTCCAAAGACCACAATGATATATCATATAAAAGGCGTGCCATCATGAAAAGTACAATCATGTTATATTTCATAATCACATAACAGTGGACTAAGAAGGCAGGGGTTGAATAGAAGGTCCTTTGCATGACAAATACACCTAGAGGGAGAGAATATGCTATTCTTTAGATTCTGAGATACACATAAATATTGGTAGCAATAATTCAACTCTTATTTGATTAATTAAGATGACTTGTCCAGAATCTTATAGTTCCTTACTATTTACTTAAACAGGTGATGAATGATGACAGGTCCCTGTACCGCTGGATGAACACCATGGAGCAGACTGGGCTCTTCCTCATTAAGAAAGCCCCCACAGATGAGGGCCAACTTGAACTTCTGGGGGAGAGAATTGCCTTCCTCAAACCAACCCACTTTGGGTAAGTTGAGTCTTACTTTTACCTCATTATATTAGTCCTTCTGTTTTCCCTAAGAATGTGTGAATTATAATGGGACAAATTAATAGTAAATACAGCCTACATCCATGCGGCTGAAGTATTTAAACATAAATGAAAACGGATCATAACCTAGAGACATGGAATGGGTACTAGTGTATTCTACAGTCTATTCACAACATTCATGATGGATATGAGCAAGTTAACCATGGAATTCATTTTTCTCTCATGACAGATCATTGTGGGAGGTCCGTACCCGTGAGAATCCCAGTAACCTGCAGTATACCACAGCCACCCTGGGTCTGCACATTGACCTTACCTACTATGACTACACCCCTGGGGTAAATATTCATACCTATCTCCTACGATAAACTGTATGATATTCAAGCATTTCTAAGTGATGACAACCAGGAGGAAAGAGGGGAATTAGATGAAAGTATTAAGAAAAGATGAGAAATATTAAAATGAGACCATGAAAAAAGTCAGTACAAAAATATAGCTGAGACCTTTGGAGGACATTACAACTTTTATTTGAACCCCTTTCACACTTTTCTTGATAATTTCCAAATAAAGCAAGATTAAATGCAAGTCCCCAAGGGAATTATTGTATTTCCAGCTACTAACACATAGAATCTTGTCCGTATCTCCTTCAGGTCCAGTTGCTGCACTGCATTAAACAGGCTAAGTCTGAGGGTGGAGATAACCAATTCTGTGACGGCTTCCACATTGCTGAACGTATGAGGGTGGAGCAGCCAGAGAACTTTAAGCTGCTCACTGAGGAGCTCATTGACCACTATGACCTGGGGGAGGAGACTAACTCACAAAAGTTCTTCAAGCTGCAGAGACAGCCTGTCATCAGGTAGGTGTCATTTATTGGTAATAATTTGCTCATTACCACAGGGCACTGTGAACATGATAAAATAGGGGTTCTGTTTAGTTACTCAAACTGCTATATTGGGCGAAGTGGTTCAGCTCAATAAGCATCTACATTTGTATATTTTTCTTCAAGAACCTTGTGTATTCTCTATATTTAATCTCTCTGAAATATTGGATAATAAAACAATAGGCAACATGATATATTTATAGCTCAAACACCCAATTGAATGGTATGATAAAGCCTATATTAATAGATCAAAAATTGACCATTGACCAATTACACAGTTTCCTTCCTTTATACCAGAATTGACCGTGACGGGAAGTATGACCGCATCACGTACAACAACATGGTGAGGGACAACGTTCTGGCTGTGGACGTGGGCAAGGTGAACAAACTCTACCGTGCCATGAAGGCCTTTGACGACATGCTGCATGACAAGCAGAGCCATATTGTCTACAAAATGGAGCCTGGTAAGTTAAGACTCTACATCTAGTACATAGGTGACTCTCATCAGTGACAGTCCACCTTAGTACATTTATATGTCAGTAGACTTATTCAAAGTCATTAAAGGTGGTTTACTTTTTAGTTAAAATCAAAATTGTGATCCTCATTAGCAATTGCAGTTATTCATTTCTGGCCAAGGATGAAATCACATACTAGACATTTTGCTATTTATGAAACACTAAATATACGCAATATTTATGGGATATCAAAATTGATAATTGTAGTTAATCTAGGAAAGAAGTACCACTCTTGACCTAATGTGAGATCTTTTGAGAGTGAGCACCAAGTAGAATATATCTATCGTTATATATGTAAAAATATGTCCCTTAAACAAATTCCTGTAAAACACAAACTTATCCCAAATTTGATTCCATTGTAGGAGACATTGTGTGCTTCCACAACTACCGCGTGCTCCATGGCCGCAGCGGCTACCGCCCCCTTGAGGCTGGAGACCGGTTCCTCCAGGGCGCCTTCTTTGACTGGGATGAGGTCTACTCCCGCCGCCGGTGCCTGCAGATGGCTCTTAACATCGATGAATAAAACGCAGGTGTAATTCACCTGAGATTCACCTGAGAAGTGGAGGTTGCCGAGACAGCCGCGAGAGGGCTCTCGGCCGACCTGCATTTTTATCTCCTTGCCTAAAACCAGTTGCAAAAACTTGAGTTTGGATTCTGTTGAGGTTAAGGAAATGCGTTATAGATGACTGCTATATAGATGCAAAAGATACTGATGTATTCACAAAAAAAACAATAAGTAGTCAGACATTGAATGTGCTTGGGCACATATAGTCCTTTACATTTTGCAGTGCAATGAGAGAAAATTAAAGGCAACTATATGTAAATAGCTACGGTGGTATCAATATCAAAATAAGTGGCTAAATGATAATCAATGTGTATAACTCCTGATTTGGTAATGGATCCTCCAGTGATATAAATGATATGATATGTAAAGGCACAGAATGTATATATTAACTATAGTAAGGTGCTTAACGGTTAGAGTTATACATGACTGTACCAGGGACACACATCCTAGGATTAGTATGTCATTTATAAAATACATACAATATTATAAATCTATACCCAAAGATGTGAAGTCATATGTATTTTAGCCTTTATGATATCACAATGTATAGTGCCTAGAGTAAAGGTGATGATGTCATATTTATGACAATAATGAGATGATATTTCTATGACATGAATGGATGCATAATATAGACTAACTTTTATCATATGTTCTAGAGACCTGATATCATTGTCCATTTTCATCACATACTTATGCCATGTGCTTTTTATCTGAGTTCGCAATTTAACTTAGGGGGTGGTCATCTTTCAACAATAGGTGGATGGTAGATATAGGCAGGTGATAATTTTAATTCCCTATGAGGGGGTCAGATAGAATTTGACCCCTCTGTAGAAGATAGGCAGAAAGCATGTATTTCTGTGATGAAATAGTAGCACTGCAATGCATAAAATATGACATGCATAAACTTTTTCTGATGCCTAACTGTGGTTTTTGAGGTTTCAAGGGAGGGACCACCTAGTATTGTTAAAAGATGAATACTTGTCTATGGTTATATTGCAGAACACTGTTGGGGCATATTAAAGGTTAAGGTGCAGTTTTGTAGGCATGTAGTTGGCTGTCAAAGGTTGGTTTCAACAGGTGATAAAACATGTATTTACTGCTTTAGCATTACTTCATTATAGATAGAAAACTACTGCTATCAACTTCTGACATATTCATTATGCATATTCATGTTGACAATGCAATGTCTCATTGCACTTCGGTGCTAATGTATTCAAATGTCCATATTATATTCAATCATCCTCATATCTAACATTATATATACAGGTGATATGTGACTTGCCAAACTTATTTATACATACACGTATCTTATATTTGAAATAAATGATCTTAAAATGAAAGTAGTCTGTGTGTACTGGTGATGTTCCAAATGCTTCATCTAAGCTTTAGAAATAAAGTTGGCCCAAGGTGCTTAAAACCCCAAAAAGGCCAAACCTACAAGGAAACACTTATAAAGTAAGCAAGTAAACAAACTTCCGTTCAGATCTAGTGGCACTCGCATATAAGGTGCCTACCACATGTACTGATATACAAAACCAAGATTCTTCCATTTTTTTACTACGGTGACATTTGATATGATGGTAGTATCCAAGCTCCCCTGCTAAAACTGCAAAGGCTCCAAAACATAGCTCTAAAGATTTGCTTGAAATAACCTCCATTTACATCAACTGCCACTATACATAGACCAACAAAGGTAGATTACCTGAGTGACAGGAGACACCTTCACCTCCTACAGTTTGGTCATAAAAAATGTGCAAACTTAGAAAACCGACAACCTATCGCTAGAGCTACTAGGTTGAACAATGGCCCGCTAATGAAATATGTCCATGCTAATAAGGTGATTGCAAAAAGAAGTGTGGAGTATAAGGTGGAGGTGGCTTGGAACAAATTACCTCCTGATAAAAGATAGATTGTAGAATATTATTCCTTTTGTATTGATCAAAAAAAGATATTGGCAGAAAAAAAAATCTTGATATTGGTATACCATATTCTCTTAGTGAATAACTGTTGATTGCCTAAAATTGTAACCCTTGGATAAAAAAAAACACTAGTCAATTCAGGAATATGTTACACCAAAACTTGTGAACATTACAGTAGTCACTTTTTCCCCTTTCAACTATTAATCTTATGTGTACTGAGACTTTCTATATTTGCATGATGATACACTAACTCCCTAATGATGGGTAGACACCAAATTTTCAAGCTGTAAAGCTAAGTAAGCATCATGCTTCTCTCACTTGATAATTGAAATATTGTCAAACAAAGGCCCTATCCGGAGCCAAGTGAAAAGAGGGCCGTAGGACCAAAACCTTGTGCCTTCAGTATAAATAAACTGAATCTCAAAAAAGAAAGAAAAAAAGGCACACCCGGAATTGAAGGAGAAACTAAGGGTTTTGAACTGTTTCTATCCGAGCCACCTTTGACCGTTCCTCTTCAAGCCACCTATAAAAGGCACATATGGCCAACTGCATTTCGGCTTTCTACGGAACAATTTGAGGTTTATCTACCCGACGAATCAGAGGGTCTGCTACCTTTTCAATGATGTTGTTGCCTAGCAACAGGCGTTCCATGTGATCATTCCGTAGAAACCAGGGAGAAATCAGTCCCCTTTTTCACAAATGACCCCGCGCTTTGCATTTTTCAATCTATGTTTTATGTGAATTAAATTAATTTGAAATAAAAAGGTGCATGTCACATAAGTAAGAGTTGGCAGGGTCCATCCAGTTACTATACAACTTACAAGCACAGTGTACACCTTACTACAAGAATAAATACCCGTACAAGACAGCAGACGCAAGGAGCGTGGGAGAAGGGCAAATGTTAACACAGAATGTAGTTCTCTTTAGACCTACAGGGGGGCACCCGGGGGACATCTAAAGCTTTCATATTGTATTACCCAAAAACTTATAGAACAACATGGGAGATCAAGGGGCCCCTAACTATATATAGTTTTCTTTTTTTTTAGTTTGAAATCCATCAAGTAGAAAAAAAGAGTCAAAAATGTCATTTTGATTTTTTGCGGTGTCAAATTTACAAACTCTAGGTCGTCAAACTGAGGGTGTTCCAGAGGCTTCCCTCTGTTCCCTGACCACGTTATTGCAAACGTTATCCTCATTTACTACTTACATATTTGAAAGCGGCTTGCAATTATCAGCAACACTTCTATAATTGCATGAACAGTATCATAAATTTGATTTTCTTGACAGCTAGTTATCTGGCCCGTAAGATGGTAAGGTAGAAGGTGCTACATCTCATATTATACCAATGTAAATAGCTTGAAATTCATTAAAATGGTCATCAATCATTTCAATTTATCCCAAAGACCAAGCTAAGTGGCCAACTCAAGGTACATAGACGACTTGAAGAGAGTCTACCCTAGGCATATAATCACTAAACGAGGGCATGAACGTTATAATCTTAACATTTATTTTACTTCAAAATGCTGAGAACAAATGCACAGACAGTATAGGGTGGATTACGTCGATCCTAGCGCTGTGATTGCTCCTGTCCATTCCCCCAACGTTTCGGTCCGTCCTGTAGTGCCCCCAATACGTGGCCCTTAGCCCTATACGCCTACGACAAAGCTTCCGCGTTTGTTGGTCTGAATGGAATAAAACAATATGCACATGTCTAACTGCGGTTAGACTATTAACTACCGGGGTAATCGATTTTGATGTCAAACCGTAGTGCGGGGCATAGGGAGTATACCATGAGCAACATCATGGAATTGTACACATTCTGAATGTTCAGATGGCAGCACAAGCAGTAGGCAAGGGCGGAGATGAATATGACCCAGCGTAAAATTCTGCGTCGGACACAGCTTTTTGCATTTCATTTAATCTATAGTCGTATTGATCTTATTGAGTTAGGATGGTCGATATGATTAACAACCGTGTCTATCGGTTGATTGCTGTGCTCCTTTTTCACATAATCTCTCCAGAGTAGTAGTTAACACTTCAGGAGAAACACCGTGTGCATGCCAGACAAAAAATACATGTTCATTTATTCAGAATCCACACCCATAACTGCCTCTTCACTGTACAAATGATACAGTGCAACAGAACTGAGACCTTACAACCTTCATTTTTTTCCACCAGATAAACATGAATTTGTATTGTTACAATAGAATTATACATCCGGCAAGACAAATGGCATTTTGATTTATGTTGAGCTTTTTATGTATGGATGATGTTGATGATTAAGGTTTTAGAGTACATGTTCCTTCATCATGTAGCGCCCCAGGATATCAAAGTCCATGAATTGTTTAGCCAGGGTATTAAGAAGTCCAATTAAGGCCACGACCAGCAGACCCTGGAGAGCAATGACGCACATCTGGAAACCTCCCAATCTGAAACACAAGATGGACACACTTGTAATAACTGCAGGTGTGGGATTCTAATTCAGCATATCAATTTGTGATTGTCAAACCAGTTCTATGTCTTATATTAGAAGGTTAATGCTAATATCAAGGGATAAACTGGCGGCAGCACAACATACCGTCGGATCTAGGGGAAATGCACATACTATGGTATAGGAATTATTACCCAATAACTGCTTTAAAAGAATTATGCACGGCACATCACTATTAAGATACAACCTGGTATTTGAAGGACGTGTACATTTATTTCAATTAAAATTTTAAATTGTTGCGAAATTCTAAGTTCCCACCATCTCTATAAAAGGCAAAACTGGCATAAAACATCCCATTGCATACCTCATAAGCTGGGAACATAGTAGTAGTGTAATGGTTCGTATTGACTTATATGTTGGGTGGCTCTTTGGCTCGCTTACCACTAGATGTACCAACACAACACGAGTAGTTCGGGTTGGGCAAAGCCCCAGAAACCCCTACCTCTCGGGTAGGACTTTATTCAATCTCTCTGATGTCAAAGTATTAGCGTCTGGACTGGACCATGTCCAGTCCCCTTCTGCCGCTCGTCCGGCTCCTTAGTAGGAGCTGGACGCGAGGCATGGTGCTGCCCCCTCTTGTACCAACGAGGTATCGCAAAGCGACACCTAGCTAGCATAGAAGGAACAAGCACCACACGAACACGTCTCTCGGATGAACGGCACTAATATATATACAATGATGCCGGCCCCTACACCACCCCCACTAGACTTTACCTAGGGTTGTGTGTAATTAACAAGTAACTATTGTTGACTTTATACAGTGGTGTTATAAATAAATAGGTAAGTCTATATATACACAGTTCGTATTAAATATAGAACATTTAAGGGGCATTATAAGTTATATGTACACAATAAGGCATCATCGTATATAACCCGAAGTGTTTATAAATAATAACAAAAATAGGAAGTGGCCCCTTATGGACCATCGACCTATGGTGATAATATTACACGTGTGTTATTATTAAACATGAGACGCGACGAAGAATATTCGATGTGTAGTAAGGTGATATTGAAAAATTTTTACAATGTTTTTACCGACCCGAGGTGGGGTAAATAACCCGAAAAAATTTTGACTTTTACTTACAAGAATATAATATACGATATAAAAAAAATTTATACAAAATATGAAATATAGGTGTCCTACCAGGGTAGCAGGATCACCCTTACAATATACCGGACTTCCGGCGAACCTGGAACGACTGGTTTCTGCAGCTCCATCCGGCGACATATGAGTGGTGGCAAACCACGTTGCTGTTATGATGTGCCCTGATGAAGATGGGAAGATGGAGACCCGGTTAGATGTTGTAGTCCATTGGGTGTTCGGGTTAGCGTCCATCCTCGCTGCAGGTTACGATCCAGGTATCAGGAGTCCAGCGTAAGGAACAGTGCCTCTGGCATATTAAATGCATTTACCCTCGGGTACCAGGAGACACCAACAGATGGACACTCAAAGATCTTCAGGATCTGTGTCCATCTTCTCAGCCGGCTCCACTGAGGCAGATGGAGCCGAGCTGCTACAGCTGCTCGTAGAGAGCGCCGCTGAAGCCTCGCTGGGAGTCTCGCTCCCCAAGCTCAAGGCCCTCATCACTGCGGACGGACTGTCCATTGCCTCGGATGCTGGTGCAGCAACCGTGGCAGTTGGGACAGCCCGGTTCCAAGTGGGGGGCGGGAGCAAGAGAGCTGCCGGAATCGGCGGAGCAGCCGGGACCGGTGGAGTGGCCAGGACCGGTGGAGTAGCCGGGGCTGGCGGGGCATCCGGGGGTATCTCTGGAACGAAGATGAGAGACGACGGTAAGCCGTCCCACTCCTCCAGATGTTTCCCGAATGCCAGGAAAAACTTGAGGTCCGCCTCCTTAAATCGATGGATATATCTGGAGTTTTCAGCTTCGTGAAACTCTTTAAGCTTTTCGGCTTCCTTCTGTTTTCGCCGGCAGGACTCGAGGGCCTCCTCGACCTTCTTCCTTTCCAGCTCCCTGATTTTATCTTCCTCCCGCCTCTGGATCTCGTAGACCAGATTGACGGTGGCTTCAGTCATCACACGCCAGTAGTCAACAGACTTCTGGCGGTGCAATGCCTGCCATTCTTCCATCAGCTCATTCTGGATCTGAACCGTTCGGACATCGCGGTGGTCGACGAACGTGTTCGGATCCTGAAGACCTGACAGGGTACCGGAGATTAGTTCCATTAGGGGTACCCGAGGACCTGTTGGTGGAACTATCACTGGTGGTGGCGCTGGGGCCTCCACTGAGACAGGCGGGGTGCCTGTTGGAGGAGCAGACGGGCCCTCTACCGTGATGCCTCCTCGGCCTCGGCCACCACCCGGAGAGCCTCGGGTGGACTCCAGCCCACCGCGGCCCCTACCACGAGCTTTGGCCCGGCCCAAGGGGGTAAGGACCTGCGACTCGGGTCCAGCCGGTCCCATTGAAGGGAACTTCGCTGCGTACTCACTGTACGTGGGGCGTTTGCCGGAGGATCCCTCTCCAGCCCACCAAGTAGAATACCCGGATGGGGGAGCGAGCAGTTCGCCCCCATCATCCTGGCCGCCAGAGGCTTCGCCCGGGCGTTGTTCCGCGGGTGCAGGTGTGGAGGTGGCTGGAGTCGCCGATGCGGTCGCCTGGCTACCCGACCTGCGGGCCTGGTTGCCAGGCATCTCCAGAGCCGAGACCTGTTGTCCCGACTCGCGACGATCAGCTGGATTGGCTGGTCTGGGCTGGTCCTTGCCACCCGAAGGGCTCACGGACCGGTCTGCTCGGGTCCTCTTGGAAGCAGTAGTCGTGACTGTGCCTCCGTTTGGACCTTTAGAGCGGGCTTTGGCCTTCTCTCGCTTGTCGTCTCCTCGCCACTTTTTCACCTTCAGGTGCACCTCGCTGGGCATCCCGAATTTTGTGGACGAGGAGTTCGTCTGGAAGTAAGTCAGCAAGTTGCCGCTCTTCCACGAGCAGAATCCGGCCTCGAATGCCTGCTCTTTCACTTCCTTG
Organism: Acholoe squamosa; assembly: GCA_949317995.1. Taxonomy (NCBI): domain Eukaryota; kingdom Metazoa; phylum Annelida; class Polychaeta; order Phyllodocida; family Polynoidae; genus Acholoe; species Acholoe squamosa. The sequence continues at coordinate 18,286,194 of OX439042.1, forward strand.
ATGCTCAGCGCGGACCAATTTGCAAGGAGCTCGCTGAAGCACTTGATGGCTCGTTTCCTGGTCTTCTCCAGGCCGATGACATGGGCCTTCTGCAAATGCAGAGCCATGTCTCGGCGCCGGTGAGTGCTGAACGAGCCATCACAATGTTTACTCGGGCGGTCCCCGAGCACACACATCATCACAGGCTTGTGATGCATATGAAATTCGACGATGTGTCGAGCGAAGCGGGGCTTCGTCTCGAACATCTTCTCACCCGTGAGAGACAGCTGGCAAGACTCAAACGGGCACCTTCGGCGGTTGCCGGTTGGTCCCCATTGGGTCATTGCCCACTGGACTTTCGTCCGGGCCTCGTAGCTGTAGATCGAGCCTAATTTGGACTTGAGCTGGTCAATCCAAATCAGGTAGAACTTGCCTACTGGCGTATCAGAGGGGCCGGACTTCATCCACTCCTCGTCATCGCTGTCACCGTCCTTATTGACGGCGCTCGGACACATATAATGGACTGTGTCGTAAGCACAGTCCGCGAAGCAGCGGGGAGTCCGTTCCTTGAACCCCTCGGCTGCATTCTTCCACATCCACTTCTGATTGTCGTCCTTGGGAACATCCGTGGTCATTTCTTCCCACGTTGTCACGGACTCCAAATCAGATTTGGCAGACTCGGGCAGCTCTGGATCGCTTTCGCTTTCCTCGCTGTCCGTGTATATGTCAGCTCCCCTACGGCCGGCTCGGCTGGAGGTGGTAGTACCAGTCGGAGCCTTGGTAGGGGACTTCGTCTTTGCACCCGACGTGCTGGCTGCAGAAGATGCAGTAACCGAGGTGGCTACCGTAGTGGTTGTAGTGGTGGGAGCGGGCGTCTTCGGTTTGCCCTTACCCCTCGGCTTGGTGGGGGGCGTGGGCTCTACCGGAGACGCTTTCGCTCCATTCTTCTTCTTCCGGCGCACAACCTTAGTCGGTTGGGCCGGAACTTCGGGACTGGAATCCGACTCGCGTCGGCTCCTGTCCCCTGTCCGAGGGCTCCTCCTTCCGCTGACTGGGGAGTCAGAGTCGGAAGAGATCTCTGTTTTTCGTTGGGCCTGCTGCTTGCGATGGGCCCGGCGAGCTGCGGTGAGCTCCTTCTGCTGCTTGGCAAGCTCGATTCGCTTTGCCTCTACAGCAGCCTGCTGGCGTGAGATGTCCTCTTCAGAGATCTCGCCAGGTGCCTCTGGGATGTCGGCAGCTGGGTCGGTCTCGGTCGTGGACCTCTCGACGGCGATGCGGACATCTTCAGCCTCCAGGTCGCTCTCAGTGAGAGGACCCTTGGGTGCAGGTTTACGGGTCAATCGCTTGACCCGGTCGGTTTCCACCGACGACAAGGTTACCGTGGAGTCTGTATCCATGTCGGATTCGGACTCCCTTAACTCCGTGGCCTTCTGGATGATGCCCGCAGAGATCAAGACGGCTCGAGCTAAATTCTCGTTAGTCGCCATATTCTCCGCCAACTTTAGGTAGTTGCGGAGCCAAGAAACTGGCATGTTGTCAGCCAGCTCGTCACTACACGAGTCCATTACCATAGTTTTGAGTTCATCTGGTATGGGCTCGGGCACGCCCTGCTCCACCGCCATGGGCCCGCATCCGAACATGGAGGCATGCATAGGGATGTACGTACCCCAGGAGGTATACACGATACCTTCCTGGCGATCGACGTGTGCTAGACGTCTGATCTGCGTCCTGAATCCCGGAGGATACATTGGAATGTCCAGGACATCCACTTTGCTACCCGAAGCGTCTGTTGTAGACGGGCGCTCCGGGCGTGGCGGGGGTGGAGGTGGCATCCTCTCCCGGTCGGTTGCCTCGGCCATAGCCGTGAGCGTCCGGGCGGCCTCCTCTGTCGAAGAATCCATAGATTCCTCGACCCGAGACGGGACCTTCGGGTCCTCGTCTTGTTCCAACGGAATGTTGGCTGTTTGACGCGCAGCGTCAATCGTTCCCTGTGCCATGGCACCGGGTTCGACTTCCAAAATTAATTGGCAAGTTTTGTTGGACTCCTCCCGAAGGATTCGTCCAACAGAAAGGCTTTTTGGGGGGTTAGCTAGGCTAACACGACAGCTACAGGCTGTATAACCGCCGACAAATAACTAGAGCAAAAACGGGTGGCGTCTAACCACCACGAGTCCGCTCTAGTTATGACCAGTATGACGTCAGACCTCTCGTCTCGCGAGATCCCGCCATGGCTATCCGGTGACCTAGTTCCGCGCTTTCCCGCCACACCAGCAGCGCCACCTAGGGAACTAGATCCGAACCAACATTCGACTCGACATGTGAGACGCGGCCTACTACCCGAGTGCTATCGTCTGGAGCTTAGCGGTGTATACAACGCTTCAAAGCGAATGTACCGGTTAATCCGACCGCCACTCACGGGATACAGCCACCCGGGGAGGGCGCGTTCGACATCTCAGGCCGTGGAACGTATGTTGCCTGCCTATGGCGGACAACACGCAGCAGCTCGTTGTGTACTGAGTTAGGTTACAGCAGACCTCAACCGGGGGCTGCGTCTAACGCCTTCGGTTAGCATTTTATTTTTCCCGGCTTTACGTACGGCCTTTTCTGGATCTCGCTTAGTCAGAGCGGGACCCTTCCCATACGTAATGCCTTCACTCAGCGAGACTTTCTTCCATTTCTTACGATTAGGTCGTTTCCTGGCCTTCGTCTTCTTTTTTACTATAACCTCGTCTCCCGGCGTCTTTCTCGGCCGGCCTCTAGGGCGTTTCGTCGGTACTACCACGCTCGGTCCGCTAGGGACAGATTCAGGTGGTTTGTAACCGAACTCCCTCTCCGCCTCTTCGCGCCCCTTCCAGGGCCGAAGTTTTCCGACATTTGTCTTCCATTTCCTACCCGTCAGGCAGTCCTCTATCATCACCGTGGACTCGGAGATGACGCGAACGATTTTAAATGGACCTTCCCAAGGCGTTACGAGCTTCAGCTTATCCAGCGGCTCGTAGTACCTTAGTACTTTGTCCCCAACATTAAAACGAATTCGTTTAGCATTGGTGTCATAGCCCACCTTCTGCCACTTCGCACTCTTCAGCAGTTCTTTCCGAACGGCCTCGTATGCCTGTTTGAACCGGTCCCTTAATGACTCTACAAACAGCACCGTGCAGGGCGCCTCCGGGTCTATTCCAACCACTCCATACACTAAGTCGGCGGGCATTATGATGTCCTCGCCGAACACTAGCATGTTTGGGGTGCAGTTAGTTGATGAATGGACAGTGTTGTTGTAGGCATGTACTACAAACTCGCACTGTTCATCCCAGTCATCCTGGTGGGTATTAACCAGGGGCTTTAGTACTTGTATGAGGGTTCTATTGAAGCGTTCTACCTGCCCATCCGACTGTGGTCGGTACGGGTTTGTTCGGGTCTTACAAATGGCTAGGTAATGGCACATTTCCTGCCAAAGTTCTGACTCGAACTCCCTTCCCTGGTCACTGTGCATCATAAGGGGAACACCCAAATGCAGCACCCAGCCTTTCACAAATGCCTCCGCGCATGTGGCGGCTTTGTGGTTGGGAAGGGGGAACACCCGAGTGTACTTAGTATAATAGTCAGTTACGACCATCATACAAGTATTGTCTCGCGGCGTCGTCTTAATCCCACTGATGATGTCTATCGCTATTCGAGCAAATCTGACACCAAACAATTCCTGTGATAAGGGTTGCTTACCCAGGCCGGGTCCCGGTTTGTTTTTACAACAATCCGGGCAAGTGGCGATCCACCGGAGCAGGTCGCCTCTCATACCGGGCCAGTAGTAACGCCTTTGTAGACGCTCTATCGACCTTCTCTTACCGAAATGGCCACTCGTTTGGTGGCCATGGCAATAATACATGATATCCCTCCTCATCGGGGCGGGTATCACTATTTGCAACAGCCTACCATTGGTGGGAGTTGTCTTCCACCTACATAGTATGCCGTCTCGGATCTCTAGCTCGGCCCATTGAGCCAGCAACCGCCTCGCTTCCCTATCCTCCAGGGAAACTAGAGGCCTTGCCGGTTTAATGCCTGACCGTAGGTATTCCATTATGCGCGCAGTGGTGGGGTCTGACTGTTGAAACTTCTTGATGGTCTCCGGGGACCAATCGAGATAGCTGCATACAGCCTCCTCCCAGGGGATACGGGGGGTGGTATAATTAAATACCAACCCGGCTACCACAGCATTGTGGGCCCCGCAGTCTTCACATGTGGCATTTTGGCACCTTCGGATAGGCCGTCTTGACAAGGCATCCGCATTGATGTGTTTAGCACCGGGTCGGTGCTCTATTTGTTTATGCTCTAATCCGAATTCGGATAGGTGAGCTAACCAACGTCCAATCATCCCCTCGGCGTCCTTGAAGTTAAGGAGCCACCTAAGAGACGAATGGTCTGTTCTTAAAGTAAAGTCACTTCCCCAAAGGAAATGCTTAAACTTCTTCGTATACACCACCACAGCGAGGAGTTCTCGCTTGGTGGTACAATAATTTCGCTGTGTCTTGCTTAACGTGTTGCTAGCAAATGCTATTGGCACTTCGACTCCCTCTTGGACCTGAGAGAGAGCTGCCCCAATCGCATCATTGCTCGCATCGGTGTCTAAGATGAAATGTCCCTCGGGAGTGGGATATTTCAACACGGGTGTATTCCTAAATAAATCTTTTATTTTATTAAAAGACTCTTCTTGCTCGCTGGTCCATGGGAATGGGTCCCGTGCCCTACCCGGGGTCCAGTGAGCTAAGCACTGCATGGGGAAGCTGACACGAGAGTAATTCGGTATGAAATCACGATAATAGGAGCAAAATCCTAAAAATGATCTCACCTCCTTAGCACTCGTGGGTCTTTCCCAATTTTCTACAGCTTCTAATTTTTCCGGATCCGCACTTACCCCGTTAGGAGTAATGATCCTTCCCAAGTATGTAATGGTTTTCTTAAACAAATTACATTTCTTGGGTTTAAGTTTAAGACCGTTTGATAGTATCCGGTCGAGGACTAATTGCAGGTTTGCCAGGCATTCCTTGAATGACTTGCCGAACACGACCACATCATCCAAGTAAACCAGGCATTTCTTCCACAAAAGGTCACTCAGTAAGGATTCCATCATAGCCTCGAATGTAGCGGGGGCGTTACACAATCCGAAGGGTAGGACATTATACTCAAACAACCCCATATGACTGGAGAATGCTGTCTTCTCCTTGTCTTTGGGGTGCATTGGTATTTGCCAATATCCGGACTGTAAATCCAAGGTACAGAACCATTGGTTTCCGCCCAAGCTATCTAAAGTCTCGTCTATCCTTGGTAAAGGATACGAGTTCTTTTTTGTTATACCGTTCAATTTCCGGTAGTCGACACAAAAGCGGATTGTACCGTCTTTCTTAGTAGTCATACAAACAGGGCTGGACCAGGGACTCGAGCTAGGCACGATTACCCCTAGGTCCAACTGTTTTTGTATTTGCTCTTCACAGATTAACTTCTTTTTAAGGGGAAGTCTACGATACGGGATTTTAAAAGGTTTCTCGCTGCCCACATCTATGGTGTGCAACACCTTATCGGATCTACCCACCGGGCCTCCTTCCCTACCAAAAGCACCTTCGTACTTTTGTAGAAGTCTCGCTAGGCAATCCTTATCGTCCGTATTCTTTAAATCTGACTGATCAATCAGCTTTTGGAATTCTTCATCCATAGGATGCTGACTAACTGGGTTTAGTGGTTTGTTAAATTTAGCCTCGGCGACATGTTCTACCGAACTCATCCTTCCAACACTGTCGCCTCGCCTCAAATAAACCACTGAACCACTTCGGTTAGTTATGGGTAATACGGACCAAGCTGCATTAGCCACCAATGTATCCACTGAGTCTAACCCGATGCTTGACAAATACACCGTGTCGGGTTCGTAGACTCCAGCTTCATTCCTCTGAGCCATGGATCCGCCACAAAGGACATCGCAAGTGGTACCCGGTGGGATCTTCACCGTATGTACCACTGCTGCGACCGAAGACACCTGTCTCAATACGCATTGGACATGCAAGCCATACGGGCTCCGTATATCCATACTACCGTCCCTCGGGTCCAAGACGGCCCCGTATAAGCTTGCAAAATCCAATCCGAGGATTCCGTCATCACTAACCTCTGCTATAGTTGGCGAAAGAACAAACTCTTTGCCTCCTATATGGATAGGCATAAACGTCCTACCAAATGTACGCATACTGCTTCCGTCGGCCGTGCAAGCATTTACCCCCGTTTTGAGGTTCTCATGGCTGCCGGCCACCGAATCGAAGAATCTTTTGGACACACATGAATGACTAGCTCCAGTATCCACCAAGAATTCCCCCACCCGGCCTTCCACAGATATGGGTACATACCACCGTCTCCCCCCTAAAGGCGAGGGGTTACTGGTAAACTGGTGAAAGTCTCCCGAATCACCAAGATTCAATCCGAGTCCTCTCAGGAATTCCAGACACGGATGACTTGGGGGAAGGCGTGTCCCACACACTCGAATCAACTCTTTGATCCATCCTTCCTCTCCCCTAGTGCGGCCACTCGCCTCCATATGATCACTCCTGCACATATCAACACTAGGGTCCCTGGCCCCGGCCGAGGTGCAGGGGTGCGCACCCTCAGCCACCCGGTCTCCAGGTGTAATTGACTCGAAATCTTCCACCGGGATACCCCCGGTAGCATTTTGGCATTCGTTCCCACTCGGGGCCATGTCAGATGCCGTTGACACAACCCCCACTAGTTTTCCACATCTGTGGAATCCCTAGCATTCTCCCTTTCTACGCCGTCGTCTTCGGCTTCATAGAAGGCAGCCATTACCGGCTTAGTAGCGGTACATTCAGATGAGTAGTGTCCCATGCGCTGGCACCTGAAACACTTAACCGTTCGGCGATCCACCCGGGGTCTTTGCCGATTGGCTTGGATGGCATCTGTAATTTTCTTACACATGTCTTCCAGAAGTTTGGTCATGTCCGGGGACTGAATCTTCACTTTGTCAGTGCTTACAATGGACTTGACCGCCTTATCGACAGCCTTCGGGTCACTCTTGACCTCGGATGAAGGTCTAGAGTCCCTTTGTTTATTGAAAGATTTCCTGGGAATATACTTCCTACCTGAAGTATTCTTCCTTAATTGCATCGAACAGAAGGTGCCGTCTTCCTGTTCGATATCAATCAATTCGAAGTCGTCTGATGGAGTATCGACCTCCGACTGCTGGGTCACCGATGCTAGGGGTACCAAGCCGCTGGCATTAGGTATGTCCCCAGCTAACATAGCTCGCTTCTTCACGGCCATATCTATACCATTAAAAATGCCGTGTAGTGTTATGCCCTCCTTCCAGGCATCCCTCGCTGCTATTTGTTCATCTCGGTCTCTTAGACCCTTGACGAATTGAGTGATCAAATCGTCCATATACCAGTCCTGGTTTTCAGTACCGGGTCTGGCCTTACTTAGCAGGGCATGGAGTTCCATACCGTATGCTCTGAAAGCTTCATTCGGCTTCTGTGTGCGTTTCTTAAAACGGACCATCGGGTCTTCCTTGACCATATTACATAACAGTCCACTAGCAGTTTCTACTAACTGCTCAAAACTCCCAACGAGGCCGTACCAGGTTCGCCATTGCTCTACAGCCATGCGACCCGGCCCGCCTTTCAGACATCTCACCAGATGTGGCTTGGCCTCGTATGGGGTCCATCCATTACAGTTCATCACATCGATGAAATCTTCAAACCACTCTTTCCATGGTCGAGTACCGTCATATTCTTTAGGAATAACGGCTACCCTTCGGGCAGAATTGGGAGCATACATCAATCTAGTGCATTGCTGTTTGCTCCATTCAATCGCCTTGGTTTCATTCAAGGTCCGATTGCCCCCTATACCACCGAAGCTAGAATTGCCAGGTGGAGGCGGTGGTGGAGGTTGAGTATACGTCCACTGTGTACCACCGTGGTTCGTATAACTCGCACTACCTTGGTTGGGGCCGGTACCCGAGGTGCCACTATAGCTTGTGGCACCCGAAGCAGCGCCCCCCCCTTGCGCGCCTTGGTACCCGCCATCGGATGGCTGGTTTCCCGTTGACTGGCCGCCATCGTTTGATGGATTCGGTTGGGTGTTGTCATTACCAGCACCCAGCCCCGGGTCGTTACTAGGATCCACATGAATGTGGAACCCACTGGTCTCCGCACTACTGTCGGAAGCCTCTCTAGGGGTATAGTCCGGGTCCAGGTTGTGGACTATGGGCACCTCACTTATCCGGACTCTACTAGTTCGGCCATGCTTATCCTGGGTTCTGATGTAAACACCCCCTTGATCTACGTTCCGCGAAGCATTATCATTTACAAAAGGATTATACTGCGGATTCTTCGGTGTAGAACAGGAGACCGGGTCGCCCTGTTTCACGAACGTCGAGTTCGGGTTTATCACCCTACTCGCCGGAGGGGCATGTGTTTCCTCTTGCTCCTGTAAATAACTCTCCATAGCGGACTTATTTATTGTGAGGGTAGCTACGTCTGTAGTCAGGTTTCGCTGTTCCTCCCTAAGCTGTGCGTTTTCTGCCAAGATTTCGGATCGAATCTTTTCATTTTCAGCCACAGCTCGGTTTCTTTCTTCTTGGGCGATCATTGCCTCTCGCTTAAAAGTATCCTTAAGTAGGCGGTACTTTTCACCCTTCTCTTTCTGAGACCTGTTATATTCAGTAGTCTCCTTCCTAATCTCGGCTTGTTCCGAGACCATCTTGGCTTCTGTCTCAGCTTTCCGGAGTTGAAGTTTCTTAAGCTTCTCCTCCATTGCGTGCAACTCAGTTTGTAATTTATTTACATCCCGAGCCTTAGCAACCTCCTCGGCTCTAGCCTTGTCGATTGCTCTAAGTTTATTGGCTTCCTCGATTTCCAACTCAGCCAGCCTCTTTTCTTTTTCCTGTGCGTCTCTTTCCTTCCGCTCCAACCGATGGGATACGGAGGATAGACGATATTTGAGGTCGGATTCTTTTAGAATCGCCTCCTGCTCCACGGATCGTAATTTTCCGATCCGGGACTTAGCTTCCTCCTCTATTTTGGATTGGGCTAACATGAATTGTTCATGTTGCCTCTTTGCCTGTAACTCTACCTGTTCCTTGGCTTTCAAATAGGCCTGAGTATTTTTATACCCGGGACCCATCCGACGTCCGTAGATAGACTTGCGATTGCCTCCAGGGTAAAACATGGAGTCAGACAAGCCTTCGTCTAGAGATCGGCCTAGGTGATGCCTTTCCGAGCTTTTCGGTCCGGTACCACTAGGCTTATCTTTTGATTTCGCGTCTGGGACTATTGCGTCCCTTTTGGTTTTACCATCGTCGCTGTCATGATCCGACGATGTCATTAGTGGGGCTACTTCGGTTCCACCACCGGGTGCTGAACCCTGGGGGGTTGCAGTACGCTGCATAGGGCTTTGTGCAATTGGTGTACCCAAGCCGCTAGCCGAGCCTGTTGGTACCATAGGACCTAGCTGGCGTCTGCTAGTTATAACTTGGGACCAATCGCTCAAGTCTAAAGTTGGGGGTCTTAACACTCCCCTGAACAATCCGGTATCCGGTACTCCTGTCTGGGGTGTAGCCGGATACAATTTTACGATGCCATCTCTGGTGGCATTGTCCCTAAGGTCGGGTGTAGAAAAAATATTTCGTACACCCTCCTGATTAAACATTTGTTGTTGACCGGGTTTCCAGTCTAACAACAGATGCTGGGATGTGTAATCATCCTCTTCGAATCCCTCTAGCCCAGGGCTGGGGGGATCCGCTTCGGGTTTCCCGAGGCTTTCGGCCAATGTGGCCGCGCACCACCCCCGAACCGACTGGTCACGGCACCAGTGTAATGGTTCGTATTGACTTATATGTTGGGTGGCTCTTTGGCTCGCTTACCACTAGATGTACCAACACAACACGAGTAGTTCGGGTTGGGCAAAGCCCCAGAAACCCCTACCTCTCGGGTAGGACTTTATTCAATCTCTCTGATGTCAAAGTATTAGCGTCTGGACTGGACCATGTCCAGTCCCCTTCTGCCGCTCGTCCGGCTCCTTAGTAGGAGCTGGACGCGAGGCATGGTGCTGCCCCCTCTTGTACCAACGAGGTATCGCAAAGCGACACCTAGCTAGCATAGAAGGAACAAGCACCACACGAACACGTCTCTCGGATGAACGGCACTAATATATATACAATGATGCCGGCCCCTACACCAGCATAACATGAATGACAAGAGTGTAGTGAAATAACAAACCTCTTCTTGCCTTCCTCGGCATATCCATAGAAGTATCTTTGACGTCCAAATAAGTAGAGGGCACCAAAGATAGAGGCTGGGTCTGAAAGATGGATGTGTGATTATCAACTTTACAGCACTGCAAGTACAGATTTAACTCCAGTTATTATGGATATCAATCCCAACAAATTATACTCCAGAATTTCTGTCATTAAACGATCACCAAACCAGTTGGGCATTGGAACATTGTTTACCGTTGGAACACCGTTGAGTGAGTACAACTCCGGGCACAACTCGTAAATGGCCTCTGAATATTCATAATCCATCTTCAATTGCACATTTTGTGTGGTTGTATATGAGTGACATTAGCTTTTACTCTCAACATTCAATGTAAAGGAAAATGGCATCGATAGGAATTCAAAAAAGATACGATACTCACATTGATGGGTGAACATTGAAGCAACCCAAAGAATGCCTAAGAACACGCCGAAGAACTCTACACTGTTTTGCCTGTAACAGAAGCGATAAAGTTGGTCAATCTAAATCCTTTACGTATGGCATACAGTAGGATAACACTTGAAAGTGACTATCACATATGACACAGCACGTGCTATTTCTTTCAATTGTTTATATGCAACACAAACAAGTGATTTTCGTTTACAAATTTACTTTCCATTCATAGCGTAAGTATTCACATGGATGACATGGATGTGTTTGGACAGTTAGTAATTCTTCCTCTCATCTCTGTCTGTCTCTGTCTGTTTGTCTGTCTGTCCCTTACTCCTCTCTGGTTTGCTCTCTCATTCTCTCCCCTCCCCTCTCTCTTTCTTTCTTTCTTTCTGACCGTCTATCTGGCCGTCTGGCCGTCTCTCTCTCTCTCTCTCTCTCTCTCTCTCTCACACACACACACACACACACACTCTCTCTCTCTCTCTCTCTCTCTCTCTCTCACACACACACACACACACACACACTCTCTCTCTCTCTCTCTCTCTCTCTCTCTCTCTCTCTCCACGGAAAGTCCGAGTATCTAACTTAGTAAGGCCAAAATACATGTAACTTTGATTACGGGATTGTGTGGCTAAAACCTTGGGTTTGGATTTTGGGAATATCTGATTTTGGGGACCAATTTTCCCAGCAGCCAAAGGCCAACAATAATTGACCCAAAACCCCATGAAAAGTCACGTTTTTAGTCATCAAAAGGACATTCCGAAAGTTATTAGGAGTAAATATCTGGGAAAGAGATCAATGGTCGATTTTTCTTGATCAACATGGGCTTTTTTCCCCAAAAGAAAAACTTGGATAATCCCAGCGGCCAAATTACCAAAAATCCCAGCAGCGGAAACGTAATCCAAGTTATTATGATAAAACGGCCTAAAAATAAAGTGTTGGTACATTTGACTAATGTGTGACTAACAATGTGTAACTTATGTTATTCACGTAAATCTAAAATTGAATTCACTTTCCAAAGGCAATTTGAACAGGGTATCTGTTGGGAGTGCCAGGTAAGGTAACTGATCTTTGCAACTTTCACTAAGGGAACTTAGTCACTTTGACTGAGATCTCTTGGTAAATTTGAATAAGGGATAGCCCCAGCTTTACACACCAGGTGGCATCCTGGTTTGAAACAGGATTTTTCTGGTGGTGTATACCATGAATAGTGTCCATGGATATCAAAATGAGGGTAGTTTTCAGGCACTATGCATATTTGAGGCTTTCAAAATTAAATTTTATACAACATTAGGCTTGGCAAAATATACCAAATAGGTTGATCAGTTGTTATATGAACTAGGAAGTCAGAAAGAAGCACCCATTCTGTGGTCATCTAGATAAATCTAATATCCACCGCTGTACCTGCTTCTTTGTGGTAAACCCAGAGGAACTTGACTCAGAAGGTTTTAAAATAAGAATCATGTGAGGCATTTCATATGCTTCCTTATTGATGAGACTCAGATTTGTGGGGCCGGGCCTCCCCCAGCCCCAGGCCATCTTTAAAAGGGGTCTATGTCTTGCTTTTCTATCCTCCCTGAGTGTGGGTGGTGTCCATATGCGCGGGCACTGGCACATATTCGTTCCTTGAATCTCCTCTTTCCTGTCCCCTCTTTCTTACATGTGTCTGGTGTCCATATGCACGGGCACAGGCACATGTATTCCTTTGTGACATGATGTCTAATGTACTTTTTCCGCCATGAATATGACCTTAGCTGTCGGCTTGGTGTTAAACAACCATTACTCACTCACTCAGATTTGTGGAGTGTGAATCTCACATAGAGCTTACACTCACCATTTGAATTAAACTAAAGGTATTCAATTGTGTACTTAGTCAAAACCACCATCAAACCCTAGTCAAAAATCAGGCAAGGCAAGGCAAGTTGGACACTTTGACTAAGGGTTAATGGTATTTCACTAAAGAAAACTAGGACACTTAAGCACATGCTTTTGTCTAGACTTTGTTATAAAGTAAATACTTATTGACTAACATCTGACTCAGATTTTGAACATTATTTTTTTCGGTCACCCAATACTCACTGTGCCCTGAAGATGCGGACGAAGTTGGGGTCGCCGTCTGTAGCAGGTGGTGTGATCTTATACTGTTTTCTTGCAGCCCCAACTGCTTTGGCAAAGTTAGCTGCAAAAAATCAAGTTATACTTATAAAACCGGTCATGATTAGATTCAGAATAATTGCAATATGAATCAACGCTTGTGATAAAGCTACCTGGCACATGTACTTAACTCTGATACCTGAATGACCCTGTCATAAAATATTTGATAATCAAAGAATGAGAGCAGTGTATGTCGAGAAGTGTTCATCATAACTTATTTTCAACTTTTTAAAATAGGGGGGAAATAGTTTGGCTTCCGATGATGTACTGTCCAAATCATGACTCAAAACAAGTCCAGTAGCCCTCAGACTTTGTAGACGACTACCGAAAGCTTAGAACTGTTATGTGACATGTCAGTCTTCATTTCTATTGAGCATGAAATGGAGTTATTAACTTCATCTTAATTTGTCTGGGCTTACAGCCTCTATAACAGGGGCCTTGGATGGACATTGCCGATAATCAATTTTTGAAGTAGTGTTATACGGGCATTTTGTTTCCCAAAGTAACTTTGGCTGACAAAAAAAAACTGCAAAATATCTCTCAAGGTTACCCAAAGTAGCTGCTTACACAAGGTATAGAAATATACTACATGTTGTTCATATACTGAGGATCATTCTATTTAGGGCACCCGTTCTATTATTAAATGCTCTTGAACTGTGACCCAGTCTTGCTAAGTATTCCTAGACACTTATTCAAGTAAGCTTAAGGTGCAGCGGAGTATGACGAGAGAAACGGTGTATACATGAATATCCCAGCGTATTAAAGGGAGTCCTTTTGGAAGCCAAAGTTACATAAAATGTTATCCCCCGCCCCGATCCTTGCTCCCTCATCCTCAATGCCAAGAAGAAACAGTTTCTTGTTTATATGGTAATAGTGCCCTTTTATAGTAAACCTATGTTAAAAACAAAGGTTCCGCTTGTCCCAAACCTAAAATGTTATTTTGACAATAAGTCACTGTAGCCAAGATAAATTTGCATAGAAATTAATAGAAATTGCAATGCCCAAATAAGTTTGTTATAACCAAGTTTTGTAATAATTACGTTCTATTTAATCAAGTTTCAGTGTATAGGATACCTAATACTATACACAACAACTAGGTCATGGTTGATGAACTCTTCCCCCTTAATGATTCTGTATACGTGGATCCCTGCATGTCTATGTATAGGTGATGGGTGATTAAACACAGGGGAAAATTGCCAATGCTGACACGATGCCCTGTACACGCTGGAAGTGCCACATCATCGGGGGAGGGGGAGGGGGCTGATGCATTCCTTAACACGTGCATTTCCATGTGCGAACATTCCCTTGGGTTCGGTACCCTAGACCCACATAGTAAGGAGTGATGACTTTGCATGAAAAACATATGTTTACAGTGGTTCTAGGAGAATGCTCGTTCCATTACCTCCAAAGACTACATAGGTGAGGCATTAGGTGAGTATCTTATATTGGGGGATTTTCAAGGCAATCCGTTCGAAATGACATTGTGCATATTAGGATGCAATATGAAGTTATCAAAATTGTCCTCTTCCCGTCAAAACCTTAGGCTCGGAAAGTGCAAACACTTTATCAACAACTTCTTTGGAAAGTCACCCTTTCTTGCTGCATTGATATAATAGCCACAAAGTAAACATCACATTTGAGACACTTTTTTTCAGGAGTAATGCCAAAAACCTACACATAGGTCCTCAGAATTTCTAGCCTGTGGCTCGCAAAAAAATGGGGTTTCGACCTAATGAAAAATAACGTTTTAACGTCAAAACCGCTTTTGAAGTTTTAACATTAAAGAAAACATTTTTCTATGTAAAGGCTATAGGAAGTGACTGCTGTCACTTCTTATCCCTTAAATTCGAAGGATACGCGTACGACACTTTTGATGCATATTCTATTGAGAATGTAATAAGAACATTTAGAACTTCCCTGTCCATCGATCGATTTTAAATTCCCATACCACCAATGCCAGTTTTTAAAATCACTGTGTTCCTAAATGTTGATTCTATGACTCAAAAATAACCCCACCCCGGAACCCTGCTCTCTTTCACTAAAAGAAAATTTCTGATAACCACCCTCATTTAAGAGCACAATATGACCTTTTTTACCAGCAATCTTGTTCACATATGATAACTGAAGCTGGACAGTCAACCATGAGACCTACCTAATACGCTGTACAGTACTACAGAGGTAGCCATGGACAGGTGCATAGACATTAGGACGTCCAGGGACCAGCTACAGTACATATACACAGAAATACACCATCTGCCTTCCATGTGATTTGCCACCCCTTATACAACTGTTGTACACATTCTAGGCGATCTTACACATTATATCCCAGTAATAAATGATATACATACCCATCTGCCAGCATGCTAGCAGTGTGATAAGACCGGTGGTGGAGAAATCTTCTATACTCAGTGAAGCCATCTTGCCTGTCAGTCCGTCTGTGTCTCTGTGCCCTCTGGATGGAATGTGGCTGTCTGAAGTTGCCTCTGGGAGCTTTAAGTGTTCAGCAGAGGCGTTTCTCCAATCACAGCCTTGGTGCATACGTGGCCTTTATGCATAGGCGTTCCGCATATAGAGAGACATGCAGTGGTTATTTTCTCCAGCACCTTCTCGTGAGGGAACGGCCAGAAATGGGGTCAATTGATTTTCTCAGTTCCCTGTGTCTATTTTTATCTTTGTACTATTGTAGTCAATTGTGATGTCCCTATTATCATGTAATATTTAAAGAATGTACATGGGCTAAGGTTGATTTTTCAGTACTTTTTTAATCTGACCATCACCCACCCTCCTTGCAATTGCATATAAAAGAAAATCTATAGTTTAATAGTACCCTCAAAATCCGCTAGGTGCAACACCAGTACTGTACCTCCAATACTGCTGCCATTTTGTGAACCAGTCAACAGCAGGGCAATTCAGAAAAGAAACTCCTTAATAGCCTTAGGTGGTATATAAATTAGTCAGACCAAAGAAAGTTTATCAGAATCTAACCTATGGTAGTCTGACTACCACCTAAAAGGTGGAAGTATTGAAAATATGAAAATTCATATTTAATTTGATTTGAATCCCCTGAAGTGAAACTAAATTCTCTTTATCTTTTATTCCAACAATGTTATCCTGATTGTAGATTGTGAGGCCTTTCTTTTGGTGTATAGATTGTGTAAACCAAGCATCCTGCTCAGAAGTTAGAGATCCTGACAATTTTGAACCTCAGTAGGATCAGGATAAATGGGTTATAAATAGAAACCCATTGCTGACTTCTATTTATATGGATCAAGATTATATCATATGATATTGACATATTGAACTACTTATGATTGTATTGGAATATTCCTGGCCTCTAATGTCCATCAGCCCATAAATTCTTGAATGTTCCGCGGTAAAAACACTCCTTTAGGTCATTTAATTTGGTCACACAAATCAGTATGTACGGAACATCATTTACTTATTTAGGTCATTTAATTAGGTCACATAAGTCATATTAGAATTAATATCATGTTAAAACAGATTTTAAAAACTACAGCAGTACATTTTCTATGTCCCTGTACTCTTATTGCCACACCCACTTATCATTTTGGTCACAAGAAATCCTTAAATTCTATTAGAAAAGCTAGAATCTTGGATCACCATTTTCTTGGGAACCGGTGGGAATTTTTACAAAATTCCAAAAGCATGTTTAATCCCATCACCAGACCATTCAATTGGGCTGGGTTCTAACACCAGTATATCAGTAGGAACTTTTCATCTGAGCTACGTATTATAGTGTTTCATTATCAGTATCACAATTCAGAACAACACACATTATGGTTTTGGGAGATTCTTTTTCTGTTTGTATTGATGTAAAATAATTATATTACTAAGAGTATGGCAATTTCATTGGCTATTGAACAATCTCTCTCAACTTTTGTATAACTCTATTAAATCCCCAGATGTAATTATTTCCCTGTGATAAGCGTGTTCGGTAGAAGATTAAAAAACCACGATCTAACTGATTTATTTGTGTGTTTTTGATTAGACTTTTATGAGGTGACAGGGTGTTATCAATAATCAATAAGGCATATTCCCTTTTTGGTTAAAAACGATTGTTCATTTATCCGTAACATGGCCTTAGCAAGTCTACCTTACTTTGGTTAGCTCAATTTCCACTAGGATGTGTGGAGCTGTTTTGTTGCAGTGCATAGATGACTGAGTGGATAGAAGAGGAACTACCGTATACGGTAATCTCCCGCGTTGAAGGCGCGTCTTCTACGCCAAACAAAATGCTGCTGGGTCTTATACGCGGGAGGGTAATTGCCTTGAGTTGGGGGTGCGCCTTATACGCGGGTTTTTCCAACATCTCAATTGGGAAAACAACCCAAAAATATGGCAATTAAAAAAAAAAAATTCAGTTTTTATTGCCGGTCGGTGTACGCCCACCGTGTGCCGATGACAGTTTGAACTCATAGAGCCAGCAGCGCGGCAGCCCGGTCGCTGTAGATTTGCTCGGTGGGATTGACGCCGACCATGTGCCGATGACAGCTTGAACTCATAGCGCCAGCAGCGCGGCAGCCCGGTCGCTGTAGATTTGCTCGGCGGGTTTGATGCCGACCGTGTGCCATTGACAGCTTGAACTCATATAGCCAGCAGCGCGGCAGCCCGGTCGCTGTAGATTTGCTCGGCGGGTTTGACGCCGACCGTGTGCCGATGACAGCTTGAACTCATATAGCCAGCAGCGCGGCAGCCCGGTCGGTGTCGATGCGCTTGCCGGGGATAAGGCCCACCATGCGCCGATGACAGCTTGAACTCATAGCGCCAGCAGCGCGGGGAGGGGGGGGCGCCTTCTACGCGAAACAGCCCCCCTGTGAGTTGGGGGGGGCGCCTTATATGCGGGTTTTTCTGGAAATCGATCCAGAAGAGGTACGTGCGCCTTCTACGTGAAAAGGCCTTCTCTGAGTTGGGGGGGGGGGCGCCTTCTACGCGAGCTGCGCCTTCTACGCAGGAGATTACGGTAAACAGGACATCATTTGGCCATTGCCAAATTCTCTAAGGAAATTAACTGAGACTTTCTGATAGTACATGACCATTGATAATAGCCAACCCCGATCCTCTGTCGAATACATTTTAGCAAGGTTCTGCTTCAATGAATATACATATGATATTATGTTACTACATGGATACGAGGATGTTTTAATATTTTATATCCTTTATAACCATTTAAGACCAGCAGAGCGCCTCAAAGTTCATATTAAGTCATCTTCACCATGTAGTGGGTCTCACCGAGCCCAGCGAAATAAAACATGGAGGAACCACTCGGTGTACTAAGGCCTATTTACTATTTAGTACGTCTACCTGACGTCGGGGGTACCTAAATAGTAGGTAGCTATGGGCGCCTACGGCATACACAGAGGGGAGATCAGATTTAGGTTCCCAGCCACATAACATTATGTGTATCGAATTGGCACTGTTTGCTCTCAGTGGGACGCACGATGTACGTTTTATAACGTCTGCTGTACGTATGTAATGTCGGGTATATATAATGAGTAAGCTATGTGTCTTTCAAACACAACTTCCCAAGCCATCACAAAGTTCGGATAGAACACTAGGCCTAAATAATCTGGGAGCAAGTGTACTCGCTTCCTCATCATAGGAAACACCAGAGAGGAGCCTGAAACCCATTCCGAGACACACCATTTAGAGGTAGGTTAAATATCACCTATGCCATTCTTTTGAACTAGTTTGTGTTAGTGAAGTACGTATGAGATGGTACGCTATTACCTATATGTTGTACATGTATCTAGATGTATCAGAACCATAATGAATAATACCCTTAACATAATTTAAGGATAATGTCATTCAGAATTTAACTACGGTAGGAGGCACACCATGTCTATCATTTAACTCTTCAATTCCATAGAGCACATCCACCAGGAAGTGTCGGGTGCGTAAGGATGTCTTCGTCTTTCCATACACCGTTTGGGAGTCGCTCCTTGGAGGTCGTCTTAGTCAAGTGGCGATATGAGACTACATGGTTAATTAACATGTTCCTGTTTCTAGGAACATTACATTAATTTGTCTTTTATATTTGATTGTCAGGTAGGATTAGTCCTATAACATGAACTAGGTAGGATGGGTAAAGACTGTTTTGGCGTTAGTTATGGCTTTAATCGATATGTTTACAGTAATGATAAAGGGTTCAGTATACAGTAAAATGCATGTAAGGGGTATAACTTCAATGTCTTAAGAATATTGTGGGTCATACATAAAGGACGAAAATTGCGAAGGAATGGCCGAGAAGCCCGGCTGTGTTTGATACTACAGGGCTGATTAAAACCAGTGCCCCACGCTCTCTGAAAATGCTGTAGCAAAAGTGTTACCGTCTTAATTTGGCAAATCCTATGCCTTCACAAGCCTGTTGGCTCAATGTCCAGTGTTATCTACCCCTGATACATTGCCATTGTCTTTCTTCCAATCAGGCACTGCCAGTCAGGCCCCTAAATTGCCTGGGACGTCGGACGCTTTCCATATACTACTTGCGTCCACGCCCATAATGTGCGAAAGAATGCTCTTCTGTACCCGCCCCTCTCCTATGTCGTTACTCTTCTGACCAGGGAGAACACATCATGGCTCCCTGTTCTGACAGAATAGGCCCTCTTCGGCTACTTGTTCATTTGAAGTTATTACAGGATAACACACACAGGGCTTAATAATTCAGTCAATTTATTTACTGGTCAACCTGTACAAAGTCCTATTTTGCAATACACATACATTTATGTATAAACAATTCCATAACTAGTCCTCGATAATCCGTACCTCAATGATACATGTACCAACAACAATACAACATGTAGGTATATAAAACTTTCATATCTGTAAAAAATAGATTTGAAGCCGATTCTTGATTGCCAAATTACACTGGGGTTTTACAAATTAAATGATCCTTTATGTTGATATAAATCCCTAGATTTTGCTAATAGTGCCCATGTTTTGAGGATGGGATGCCGATAGGAAGTTTTGGTTAGAGAATAGATAAAGTAAATATAAAATCATCCGTTCCTATAATATTCATTTATAATATCACTATTGGGCAGACTATTTATTCCATTATAAGTCAATTATAAGAAAAAAACTCATTTAGTTTAGTAGAATCAGTCGAGCGATATCTGACAGTTAAAAGCAAATACATCTTACATGTCATTAGGTTTAATGTCCATTGTTAGTCTTGTCCCCTAAATACCTATGATGCATCTCCGTTCAGTAAATGATAGCTATAATGCACTGGGTAGGAATCTATTAGTTGTTTTTTTGTAATGTTTATTGCAATGGATTATACAGAAATTCCATAAAGAATCATCAACGATATGTGGTATTATCTAGGATCTAATATCAAAACAAACAATAATGGTTCATATTTACATTTAAAACACTTTGTATTCTTTAACTAAACCACATTCCGCTTCATTCCAACAGCCAGCTTTCCAAATAAATAAACATTATCTGATATTTGAGATAACAGATAATATGCAACTTCCATTGGTCACCTATATACACATTTAAAACCCCAAAGACCAATGACGTCTATTAAAACAAACACTTCCGACCCTCAAGCGGCATCGTATTTACAACATAAAAAGACATGCATGGCAAGAGAATATCTCTTCTGTGACTAACAACTGCAAACTGTTAAAAGACACTGGCAGGTTTGAGATATTATGAGCTGGAACTAAAACCAATAATTGAAAGGAATCTCAAGTCGCATTATCTAGTACAATTAACTCATGCATTGCTGTAAATGTATTTAAGTGCTGATTAATTCGGCCAGGGCACCAATCTCGCTCATCGGGACTTAACTATAAAACTAACTGTACATTTTCTAATTTTCTATATGTTCAAGTACGCACCAACCCTGAGGGTGTATTAATGATAAGGGGGGTTAAATATAATACATTGTATGAATATCAAGGGTCATGTGCAATTTGAATCCCCTGGAGAAGTAATCTTTAGGATACAGGATTGGTGCATGATACCATGTCTAGGTGTCATTTAAGCATCATCACAATACACAAATTTTCATTGGATCTGTCCAGATTAGTGATTGAAATCCTTCATTCTCCTAGATTATTCCCAGTGGGTTATGTTTATTTTTCATACATATATTTTGTCAGTAGATGAAGTTTAAGCAACTCCCAGATGCTGAACTGTACTGATGACGGGAAATCCATGAAATATGTTTTTGTCCTTTTCGGTTAGAACCAAGATATGTCGATATAAGCTCGCAGCCCGCCCACAATACTGATAGTCAGTGTCCACATAGGGCGGGCATCATTGCGGTATGTGCATCACAGAAAGCTTGGCTCGGGTTGATTCAAGGGGATGTGGTGTCGCTTTGGGTAGTAGAAGTAGTAGTAGGCTTGAAAAATGGAAGCATCTTAAGCAAAGGCAGTTTGTCCTCTCTGACCTATACTGAGACATCAAAGTCCATCAGCTACAGAAGAGCACTTGTGATGGGGATAATTCACTATACAGTCCTCCCTTGTCAATACAGGGATAATATGTCACTCTTTGGCGACCATATTACTAATGATAATCCCCATTTTCAAGTTAGTGAAGCATGGAGGGATAATTATAGTATGCAGGTATCATAATGGCGATGAGATGTGGTTGGCGAGGCACGCAGGCTTGGCGACGTGGATGAGATGAAGAATGTCATGGGTGGTGGTGGGGCAGGGCTGCAGATCACACTCGGCTGTATTTGAGGCCAACTAGAAATAGAAAAGTTTTATTTTTTCATGAGCATGGTGGAAACATGAAATGAACTTAACCTCATATACTCTGTATCAGATACTTTCTTTCGCAACACCTTTCTACGGTACATAAATTGGTAGACAAACCAGCTTCCATCATTGAAATTATAACCGATATCAAGGAATCTTATGGAAGTAAATTTGCATGTATTTTTTGACTTTCAACAAAAAGGATACTGCAGATTACTAATTGTTTTTCCTTTTCTCCTTTCAGATAGAAGATGCGTGTGGTTGAAGGCGCCACTGTATTCATCCCTGATAAGGATAATACCTGCACTACAAGACAGGCAGTGGCATCAGGAACCTGCCAGAACTCAACCCAATGTGGGCGACGGTCAAGGTCAAGATCGAGGTCTAGGTCAAGGTCAAAGTCCCGGTCAAGGTCGAGGACAATGATTATAGATCTGGCGTCAAGCAGCAAAAGAAACTGCTTCAAGCCCAACCAATGTGGGCGACGGTCAAGATCGAGGTCTCGGTCAAGGTCTCGGTCAAAGTCCCAGTCAAGGTCGAGGACAGTATTCGTTGATCTGGCTTCCAATAAAGGGAAGTGTGACCGATCATGTTCACCCATTAGAAGATCCTGCAGTCCAACACATTTCATCATCTATAGACGATCAGGGTCTTCCTCGTCAAGTTCAAGCTCCAGCTCCTCCTCCTCCTCATCCCGGTCAAGGTCAAGGCAAACACGGAAGTATTTAAAGAAGATGTGCAAGAAATTCCGCGAGTTGAAAAGAAAGAGGTCCAGTTCAAGCTCATCATCAAGTTCATCGTGTGCATCACGGTCATGTTTGAGGCAGAAGAAGGGGAAGAAGAGCTGCAAGAAAATTTCACGGCGGAGGTCAAGGAGAAGATCTTGCTCCCGATCAGGTTCACGGTCAAGGTCAAGGACCAGGGTGACACAGTGGACTAGCTGGTCAGCTCGTTCAAGGAGCAGGTCAATGTCACCGATAAGATATGGATGGCGAAATCAATGTCGTCCGTCCTGGGGGCAATATCAGAGCTCTGTCCGTTGGAGAAGTAGGTCAAGGTCATGTTCCCCAATGCGTACCACAAGGCTGTGGCAAAGGTCAAGGTCCATATCCCGCACAAGATTTCCCAAACGAAGCCATAGGTCAAGGTCTCGGTCTAGGAGCAGGGGTCGTCGGTCAAGGTCAAGGAGCAGGGGCCGTAAAAGTCGGTCCAGGTCAAGATCAAGATCCAAGAAGAGGGGCCACAAAGGTCATCATCATTGACATTGAAAATGGTTTGCATCAAATTCGATGCATGGAGATCATCCAAATAGAATCAAATGTTGTAGAATATGTGTGGCTGATGTAAACCGAAGAACTCCAGAGCGCTGTGACTTGTTATTATTGGCCAATAAACACTTGTTAAAAATTCAAACTCTTTCACTTCCAGCACATATACGTGTATTGGGGTATTGCGAAAGCAAGTATAGACATTTAAATTATCATAATGGTATGTGTTTCAAGTAGAAAAAATCCCCGTAGAATACATATTGACAGGGGTAACTCATTATAGCACCTGTATAATGCAAAATATATATGCGCACTGTAAACCATAGTAATGCTGAATATGGTAACCATACTTGTACTTGCCTGTAATAGCCCTTATAATAGGCTTAATTCGTTATGCCCAGCATCCATTGAGCTCTATTCAGACCAATGAGACACTCGTTATATACATATCTATATGAATTTAGCTCATTATAGCTCAGTGGATGCAGGACATTACTGAATTTAAAGATGTATCAGTATACATACTTTACGAGTAATCAATATTGTGATGTACATAATATGCTATAAGATTCTTGACGATTTGCCAATTGGCAAATGATAAAAACACACATAATATACAGTATAAGACACTTAAGATTCATTAGATTCATATTATAGATATGCATAAAGTAAAATACATATATTGAATATATACTGCTATTTATATTTCAACCTCCTGACTCTTGAGCATTTAGTCCTTTCTGCAACACGAAGACTTGTAACCATTTGCTTTTCAATAAATATCTAAAAATAAAAAATATTGTTTTGGTGTTTATCTCTGGAGCAGTGCTTATTATATTTCATTGAGACAAAGAGGGGTTTATATTCTCTGTACTTAGAAAAATATGGCATTGTGGTGAAAATCGGAAGAATTACATCAATTTATATATTACTTATTTACGAAGTAGAAAAAGTATGAGATAGATTCATGGAATATGATATTCATGTGTCATCATCTGGTCACATGACCAAAGGTAGATCACATGACTGGTGACTCGGATCACATGACTGATGCCTGATGACCTAAACCGGGACACCCTTGACAACTCAGTCCAATGTTCAAGGTCTTTGGCTTGTGAGGATTAGGTATAAGCTTTCTATCCCATTGCCAATGTTTATAGAAAATAACAAAATAGTTGATGGCCTGTGTAATAATAACCTTCACCAAAATAAAGATGGATATTGTTGGTCAGCTCATTAAAAAAATCATCGACCATTACCGTGTCATCTTGTGCAAAAGGCGCTAACAATTGGAGACTTATGTTTCACAAAAATGTACATAAAATTATCCAAAAGCCTATATCCAGAAAGCATAGCATTTAATGATGAGCTATTTACATGGCCAGATTTATTGTAAAAAAAGCGAAAAAGGATTTTTAAGTCCATAATAATCTCGGCCTGGCCGATTTCAATTTGTCCAATCTTGATGTAGCAAAAAGCGTGTCGGGTGTGAATTTGATGGTGCACTCAGCAACTGCAATGTGCCGCAGCTATCAGCTCAGCCTCTCTGACCTTTTTGTCTACAAAGCCAAAATGTATGCAAGCTGGCGCTATATCCTAGCTTCAGAGCGATGGTGCCTTCAACAAGTCGATGGCAGGCTGCGAATTTTCAACAGGGAAATAGTTACCTGATTTCACTTTTCACTTTCTTTTTCACTTGCGCCTGGCTTGCCCTCTCGACATCTTTGAATTCCAATCTGGTTGGAAGTATAGATATTTTAACTGCTATAATTTGGGCCAAATCTGGTAGAACCTGGTGTCAGGAAGGGCAAATTTGTCTCTTTTTTTTCACCAGGGGTGAGGGACTTGACACTTTCCTACTCACTCCATGCTCCTGGTCTTCTACGAGACTAATTTCCAATTAAAACAAGCCTAAATTAGAGCTTCATGCATTTGAAACTGACACCAGATTACCTGATGCTTAATCACTTTCTCAAAATCTGTTCAATTGGTTCAATTTCTTCAATCGTTTTCATGCGGCCAACAAAGTCTAGCTATTTTGTATTCACCTGAAAGAGCTATAACTAAGGAAAAGTAAAATCAAAATGAGAATTTAGGATCTTCTTTGAGATTGATGCAGGACGAAATGCTAAAAATGAAGAATTAACAGTCACTTCCTCAGTCAGAAGCAAACTGTTCTGAAAGGAAATAAAACCATTCAGTTAATGAATAACTTGCAAAGGAAAAAAGTGTTTCTATTAAAATTACATGAGCCACAAACAGAACAAAAAACAAGTGAAGTTAGGCATTTTGGTTTGGTTATACATTGTCCCCAAGGTTATCTGGATGCCAATACCATGCGAGGCGGAGTCAGCAATCAGTCACGTGGTCAGCCATGTGATCTAAGCATTAGAAGGGGACGGGGGTGTGGGGATTTGTCAAAGAGTTCATCAGGCTATAACAAAATGGCCAGAATTGATGAACTCTGCACAACTACATTGAGCTGAATTTTGTCAACGGCATGCCCACTGCAAAGATACACTACAGGTATGGACCAGGAGCACGACATGCACCACTACTTCCGGTGGTCAAGTCCTACTTCCGGCGGGCAAAGGTCAAAGGTCACTATGCAACCAACGTGTGCATGCAGATAAGGACTGTTTTAGTCACCTTCACCCCCACCAGATGACGCTGAGAGCAGTAGAGTCAGGTCAGTTGAATATAGGGAGGATCAAAACGTCCCCAAAAACGAGATACCTTCATCGTTGCTGTAGCAATTTTGGCAATGTAGTTTGTTGAGGCGGACCCTGACGTCGGCCCCGTTGTGTCCTGTGCCGAGGGCTGCATGACACACACAGCAGCGGAAACATTGCACGTGGTAATAGAGACTGAGGGACTCAATGATCATAGCAGCTCCGTGACCTGGACAATACAACAAGACGGCGAGATGCACCCCATTAGTACAGCCTCTAGTCGGTGGTGGCGCCTCGCTCTCCATACAGACTTATCTTCAATTTTATATTCACACCTCAAGCAACCAAGGCAGTTTGTAGTATTAAAGCAGGGATTTGGGGAGTTATACGTGGAACACAAAAGTATTTTATGGTGCTTAAGGGGAATGTTGTACACATATTTTAAATGTTTTCCTTTTAATTAAATCCGATGACTTCGGTGGTCGTTGAATGCCGATTCGCATGACCACACATTGCCAGGTTATAATTGCTTGATGTGTGATCACTGATTCCAATCTATGGAACATGCTATATATCTGCTTGGAGAGCAGTCGCAGCTTAGTTTGCCATTAGATGGCAAGAATTATTAATTAGTCGAGAGCGCATCATGCGATGCGACTCCGTTATGAATGCATCATACCTAACGCAGGGGAATGTGCTGTCTACTGTTGCTGATTTATAGTCTAGATTTATCCTTGTGCGATGTGATAACTAAGACAACTACCAGCCCATATATCACACTAACACCAAGAGACTAGTGCTCAGGTCATTAATCTGTACCCCAAATCTGCATGTCGTATCCATCGTTTTCACAATAGCATTAATAATAGTTTGTACACACCACTATCAAATTTGAAGAAGGGGAATTCTACAAAGGTACATTATGGATTACTGAAAGTTGGGGATTCGGTATAATCCAACTAATATCAAACAGGTCAGCTAGAGGATTTGAAACCTTATACTGAGCAGTATGGCCCTGAAGATTTGGGGTTGCAGATTTTCAGAAAGGACAGATGACTACTGAATCTACATAGCAGTGGATGTAAGATCAAGTAAATGAGACTGCTGCAGCTAAATACTTGAAGGAAATGCCACTTCCCAAAAGCAAAACAGCCAAATATGATCTTTTTCGAATAAAAATCAGGTGTAGAAGATAGGCGATATGTTTCAGTTCAATCAGTTGTTTTTTTTGTTTTTGTTTTTTCAAGTAACTGCCCTGAAACAAGTCTACTCAATGCCACATACGATTTTACCTAAAATGCCAGACAGTCCTCTGCGAACGAGAAAATTATTTCTGGCTGTGAAAGATATCATCCTATTCACTCTGACTCTTTGTCCCAAATAAGTTAGGTCTGTATACAAGGCACAAATATCCTCATGGCCAATAGTGACAATGGAATAAAACAGGTGATAATGTTTACCCATTGTTTATCATCCTCTGTGAGAAGGGTTTCTCATTAATGTAGAAATTGTAAAACGTAATAAAAAAAAAGTTCTAGATTTAAAGTGAGATGTGTGGAGGGCAGTGAGAGCAGTGTGATGATCTAGCTATGATTTTATGAATGCTAAGTGGTCTTCCTTGCTGAAATATCTACCTAGTGAAGCGCCGACACCGTGTAAACTACTGAACAACGTCAATCCCAACACCAAACACAAAAGAGAAGGAGCTACGAGAAAAGCACTGTACAAAAAGGATTTCAAGATAATCTACAGCAGTGGAAAGCCTATCGATAGGGCAACATTGCAAATGTAGTCGCAATCATATGATACAGACAGAAGGAGACACTTATTGTGTTTGTTATGTAAATTATCAATCCCACATAAAGCTTGATTTGGTATCTTAAACACACCAAAGTAGAAAATATTGAGGTGGTTGGCTGTCTGTTGTTAGGAAGCTGGAATTTTCAAACAATTTAAGAAATTTATTCTAGGTGGTAAATAGTTTTCCAGGTTGGTTAATCTGATAGATTTAGCCCATGAGGAGTGATGGAGGACAAACGATGTATCCATCTACTGTCATCCTAGCTCCTTTTAACATGGATTTTGGTTGATGCTTGATAAACTTCAAGATTCAGAATTTCATGAACTAGGTTTCAATAGTTGGACCTGTCTGATTGCTTTACATATGGTGGCTCTACTATAGAAGTTGGTAGGAAAAAAGCACATTGAGAGAAGGGGTAGATAAGATATAGAGCCATGAGGAGGGGGTATATAGTGTACATCAGGGTAGAGAATAGATAAGAAACCATGTGTAAATATCAAACAGTGATAACATCGTCATCACAATCATGATGTACCAGTGATGACCCTTTCTGCATGCACACTCTGTGGTAGTGGTGGTAGTGGTCCCTTTGGAAACAGTCAAGTATCTTACAACCAACCTACTTTCTTAAAAAGCACAATCTTATTTGGAAGTATTCTAAAATAAAGAATGCTGAAGCAGATCTTAGGCTATTAAGTGTAATAAAGTACCTATGTATATATTCAATTTTTTTTGAAACAAAAAAAAAAGATGATACACCGTGGCGAGGATGTCTAAATTACCATTTTTCTTTTCAAATGGATTACAGCGGTTCAGAAAGAAAACTTTTAGAATAAAATCATATCATAATGTTATGAGAATGTTTCTGGTTGGTAGATACTGCTGAATTTCCAGGGGAAACAGTTGCTCATTGTAAACTTTAGATAGAAACAAGCCGTAGCCGAGAAACACATATGCCATCCCCAAATGTACTTTTCTATATACTACTCTCATGGACTCTACAAACCGGTACGGTATGCTTTTTTTTTTTGCTTTATTAACCATAAGGCTTTAACTCATTTGTGTCTCACCAATTTCAATTACATGGAATATCAGTTCTATTGAGATCTGGTCTGAAACGTCTTTAGTTAGTCCAAGAGAGCAGTACTGGTAAGGAGATTCATTTCAGGCACAACATGGGCATGGCTTGTTCCTTCTAAGAGCGCCACATAATACTGAACTCTACAACAATGACCCGTGACCGTGGAGGTATGTGGGGCTGCAGACTATTGCCGTGACAGGGGAGGTGTACACTGTGAGGTGTACCCCTTAGTGACAGGGGAGGTGTACACTGTGAGGACAACCCCTTAGTGCTCACCTAGTTCATCTTCGCAGTGGGCGCACTTCTGATGACCGCTGACTGATACCACCTCAGCATGAGTATGGTGACCGCTGACTCCGCCTCCTACTACTGGAGAAGCAGATACCGTGGCCGCCACCCTGGGCGGCTTCACCGGCGGCTGCTGCTGCTGCATGTTGGCGTTGACATCATGATAAGAGGAGGCTGGGTGTGGATGGGGGTAGGTGGAGGTGGTGTACCTGTCGTCCTGATAGGAGGGGTAATGACTAGAGGGGGTAACTGAGTGGTGGTTACCTGTATTATAAGGTGGGTAGGATGGGGAGGGGGGACCTCCTCCTCCCCTAGCTGATGATGATGAGGAGGAGGTAGGGAGGGAGGTGGTGGAGGAGTGTTTGGGGTAATTAGAAACGCGCTGTATTAGAGTCTGTTTGATTTCCTCAGGTATAGGACGGGCGTGGCGGGACCGGTCAGTACCTCCAGGTGCCTCGGTATGCTCCATGACATGAGTCGGGGAGCGGTAGTCTCCGGTAGTACCTGACCGGGGGTAGTCTGTAGGATCGTGGTACCCACCAGACCTGTGGTGGGAGGAGTGGGAGGGAGGGGAGGGGTCGTCATCCCCCATCCAGTACCCTGACCTCCCCCCTGGGGACGGGGAGGACATATGAGAACCGTGCGTCATACTTTGTGAAGGTCGTTCCTGACCGCCGCGCTCCGCCCGCCGTCGGCGTTCGGCTTCCTCCACCAACCAATGGTCGGACGTGTTAGGCACGTGTTGCCGCATGATGTCCGAGTGCCGACTTCCGGTCGGTGGCGCAGCGCCCTGTGAGCCGCGACTGCCGCGCTCCTGGCGGCGCTTCTCCTCCTCAGTGAGGATCCAGTCCTGGCCGGAGATGATCTTCTGTTTGGGTGTGGCGCTCAGGCTGTGTAGGCTGCGCCGGGAGCTGCTCGAGTTGGAGTCTGAGCGCGACCTGTACGCGGAATCCTGGGAGTCCTCCTGCCACGACTTCCGGTTACTGCTTTGCTGCTCATGGTCCCGTGTCCCGCTCTGGAAGAGACCGAGTCACATCGAGTTTGAAAAAGAAAATCAAGCGAAATTAGCTGCTCCTTGAAGACTATATATACGTGTAGAAAATCATAGAAATATCACTTTGGTAGCATAAGGAACGAGTCATTTATTGCTAGGTGGGGGGGGGGGCTTGTTAGATATAGGGGGGGTCATGGTGGGGGGTCTAAAACTCAATAAACCTTCACACTGGGGGGGGGGGTCAAAACTAAATATGGGCAATTCAAATACCCATCGCAACGCATCATTCCACGTGCGTATCTGATTTTTTTTTTTTTTGGGGGGGGGGGGCATTTTTCAAATCAGTGGGGGGGGTAGTGGTGGGGGGGATCGGAAAAAATCTGCCGATCCGCCAAAATCCATCTACCCCCCCCCCCCCGCCTAGCAATGAATGACTCGTCCCTAAGAAGCTCAAACTAGATTACGAAAAACACAGTCATTTTAATGAGATTAAGCATCATTCTTTCTCATAGCTTCAATGCTACTTGAACCACCAACTCACCCTGGGGGCTGGGGCAGGGTTAGAGTCCCTCATCCAGTAGTCATCAGGTCGTGGTACGGACGTGGTCCGCTGGTTAAGTTTCACCATTCTCTGTGTTACTCCAGGGCCGCCGTCTGACGATAACGAGTACCTATGGAGGCTATGTACAGGAGTAGCCTCCTCCTGGGAGTGGTGGTGCTGGTGGTGCGCGCGCGGCTGGGGCTGGGGCTTGGGCTGGGGCTGACTCGACTTCCGGTTCCAGTCGATGGTGGGCCGCTTGACGGTGATTTCATCCATGGAGCGCGCCGTCTGTGGAAGACCATACCTCCCGCTGTCGGGACTGTACCCACCGGAAGGACGCTTTTCCATCACCTCCCGACGCGCTACCACTTCCGGTCCCACCGACGACGATGTCGACGGCGGACTGGCAGATTTGCGCGGCGCGTAACTTCCGGCGCCCATTTTGAGTGCCGACTCTGACGTGGAGCGGGGCATGTAGGGTTGTTGTTGGTTCTGTGGGTGAGGTTGCTGTTGTTGGTAATAGCTCTGTTCACCGCGTTGTGGACTAATGGAATGGGGGTCGACCACCACGCGCCGACTGGGGTCCGACGACCCGATCTCCACCTTGAAAGAAGGCCCTCCATCGCTGTCGGCCTTCCTAATCGGGGAGGAGTGCGGTTCGCGGACACCCTTAAGGGCGTACGTCAACTCCTGATACCCATACCCAGGCTCCATTTGGGGCCTGGAGTACTCATCAGGGACGATGTTATTGTTAATGTTAGTTGTAGATTGGTTCTTCTTGCTATCACCATAACCTCCACCATGGCGGCCAACATCCACCTGGAGTGGACTGGTATACTGGCTGAGTTGTGAGACAGGTGCCTCTGTGGGGCGGTACGGGTAGCCTGGGTTGAGGTCTGGTGGAGACGCCTGGTGGTAGGATCGTGAGTCTGGAGACCAGGACCCAGATGTGGGAGGCTGCTTTTGTTGTTGGTGATGAAGTGTACGTGCACGATGAGCTTTTAACTCCTCAGCCTCCTTCTTTATACGCTCCTGTAGAGAGATGAGCACAGACACATGTTAATTCACACAGACTTGAGGTCTTATACTTGAGGTCTTATACACTCTGTGGTTAAATATATAAACTCCTTCTTCATCGTATACTCCAATATGTGAAAACAACTTACCTCCATAGCATAGAGTTGCTGGTCCCGTTCACGCATCATTTGTTCACGTTGTTCACGCTCTTCCCGTTGGCGGCGCTCCGAGTCCAGTTGTCTGACCCTCTCCTGTTGTGCTATCCTCTCCTCTTCTTCTGTTGTACATAAACCAGATATATGTACATACAGTGAGTCAGTTTTTGTCAGTGTCTTGGGTACATGTATAGCATACGCTCTAATTCACCCTACACGAATGTACCGAATTCCACGAGGGCACCTCTTTGGAATCTCGCATTCCATGGTAGAATGTGAAAGTCAACAACAATATATTAAGTACACCCATTTCATATAGCCTATACCATAATATCCTTTTGTATGCAAACGTTAATGAATAATTATATGCACGGATTGAACTTTAAATCGATATCAATCTACAAAATCATTTTTCTCTCAGATGGCCTTTTACTTCTTACGCTGAAGTAGGACAACCACGGCTCAGGTATATCTGCCTGGGGCCGTGAATTCTCATTTTGACATTCCATTCGCACTTTGCCAAATACATAATTGCACACCAAAGAGAGCAGCCCCCTACCTTTTCTGTGCCTCTCCTGGCTCTCGTCCCGCTGCCATGGAGCCTTGCGTGTCTCACCTGGAGACTGCTGCTGCTTGTTGTTGTTGACGGAGAAGGTGAAGGTGTACTCCCCATGGGGCCTGGAGGAACAAAGAGGACAAGGGTTAAATCTTTAAAGGCTGATTGTGCACTGATGCCAATATGCATGAATGCAGTCCTTGCATTAACCCTCCTACCAGTGTTGCATACATGTATCATGCTGGTCTCATAGGTTGGCATGGTGCACCGATGAAGTGCTCGAAATCAGACTCACCAGCACTGCATTGGTGCATCATGCTGCTCTAATGCACTGGTGACCCCAAAGGGTTAAATCGGGAGCTCACTTACTAGATGAGGGTTGACAATGTTAAGGGTCCTATATATTTATTTAAAGAAAAGAGTGCATCGATGCATCGTGGTAACCCTTTGCGTTCAATACACTCTGAAAGGGCGAGTGCGATGTAGTAATACAGTTTAAACTTTTGGCTCCACCTTGGAGCATCATGATGCCAAAGGAACATAGATTTAAAGGCTATTGATATTTGGTCGATTCTTACGTGTTTAGCCAAAAAAGAAAAGAAAAAAGAAACTTTCTTTTCTATCAACTATTCTTTGTGACTCTTTGACAATACGCAAACATTAACATATGTTATCAAATGAAATAATATAACATGTGTTGTTCTAAATAGTATAGGGAAAATCATTACATTTATAAATGAGGACAAGTAGAACATGCGTCTTTGTGAATCACTGGCACAGACTAAGAATAAAACCAATTGCAATGTCCCTTGCCCTAGAATCCTGTACACACATTTTATAGAGTCACACTCACAGACCCAAGCCACCTGCCCCACCATATAGGTGTCAAAATACAACACTTATCGTTATCCCCAAACAATTAAGAAAACTGATGCCTATCTCAGGGAGCACAGGAATGCAGGCGTTCTCTCTCTCCAACCATATATGCAGATGACTACCATTGTTTGGAATGCAGAGAGTCTCAGAGATTCTGTTTGAAGATGAGGGCGCCACTGGGTCGGCATGTACGGATAGCGATCCTGGTGGTAGCGTCTGACATCAAGAAGGCCAATAGAGGGAGATGATAGGATCAGGGCCTGCAGTCATAGCGTCCATTAGAATCCTCTCAGCACCAGCGAGTGTTCAAGCTTTAGCCTCTACAACCAGCCCTTTGGGGGTTGCATAGTGCTATCATACACCTTTCACTGTGGTTGTCATGCATAGATAAAGCCCTGATAAGTCTTCTTGCCAGAGCTATCTTTGAGTAACCTACAGGGCTGATAAATTCCTGAAGGTTTGGCATGATACACCAATGAAGTTCTGGTGCTGCATTGGTGCATCACGGCGGCAAAGAAGGATAATTTGGGGGCATCCTGCGACCCTAAAATGGCTTACAAGGCAATGGTCAGTCAATGCCCAACAAAAGTGGTCCCCTTAGGCCTGAGTGCTTTTTGTAGAAGTTAATGGGACTAAGAGCGATTGCCTTGCAATAGGAGGCTTTATAACGTTTTGAGGGATGTCGGAGAGGGAGGAATGTGGGTTGGACAATGATGGGGTCCTGTATGCCCTGAGGGCTCTACTGTCAATTAAGGGAGAGCGTCAGTAGCAACCCCTTATATACTCAGTCACTGTCAGTGCTAGAAGACAGCGCACCCCACACCTACAGGCCCATGTTCCATTAACACAGCAGATAGAGATGATAAGTGAAGGAGTAGGGGTCCTATTTTGATGTTCAGATTATTGTTATGGCCGTTTGAACATCAATAAAAGCTCCACGTGTGGCCTAATATGGCGTAAGGTGCTGTAGCCGTAAAATTCCCTCTCTCTGTACAATATTAGAGGGTTCAGTGGGTAAATACCTGTGTTATATTGTTTGGAGGTGTTGGCTAGGTATTGGGGGACACTAAAACCCATAGGGAGCATCCCATGGTTGACCACAACTGCGTGCTTAGGACCACCACCAACAGGCAATACCCTGGGGTTTGCATAGGAATCATTATCACACTAAGGCCCCTAAATCCAGGCACAAATCTTCCCTCTATTCATCCCAACCTGCTTTCAACTTCAGAGTCCCTTTAGTTCTCCAGTGACAAATCCTGCCAACTCTTCCCTATTGAAATACAAGTTCTTGTGTTATCCTATACACTAGGTATGATTTAAAATTAGACCTGGTCAGTTTTCCCTTCCCTCCCCTTGTATTAGAACCCCCCTGTTACCCCACACGTGGATGTCAATGAAGGGGTGGGCGATAATGCCGTTAGTTTACAGCGTGACCTGTCCACTCTGTCTGTCTCTCTCGTGTCGGGCCTTAACCCTTTATGTGCAATATAGATAATCTAATCTTTCTTGATGCAAGAAAACAGAAGTGATGAGTGAAGCACCAGATCTATATCCATTAATCATGCTGATCCTTAGAAGTGGTGAGTGAAGCACCAGATCTATATACATTAATCATGCTGATCCTTAGAAGTGGTGAGTGAAGCACCAGATCTATATCCATTAATCATGCTGATCCTTAGAAGTGGTGAGTGAAGCACCAGATCTATATCCATTAATCATGCTGACCCTTAGGGGTGGTGCCCTCCTGAAGGTTCAACCCGCCAGCACTGTATCAGTGCATCATGACAACAGGGGAGTATAACCCTGGGTGCACCATGTGGCCCTTAAGAGTTAATGGTTACCTGGAGATGCACTCAAGTCTAAAACCTACCTGGAGGTTATGTAACTGACGACAGGTATTCAGTGACAGCTTAAGAGCGAACTTGTGACACAAGACACAACTTTAACCCTTTACATGGTGTATAGTGCATTAAGGTAGTGTTCTGCGCAGTTTGCTTAAGACTGACCAGGGTAGCAAGTACTGCATTGATACATCATTCAGACAATATTGTGTTGAATCACTTTCTGAGACTTGGCATGAAATTACAGACTAATGACGTATTAAGCCACTGTGCGACCTTTAAAGGGTTAAGGCTGTCCAGGTGATTTAGTATAAGCACATTACATCGGTCATTCAGATTTCAAGTAAAAGGGAACCAAATATTGGGGTTCAGCTGAATGCAGTGAACTAGAATTTACTTTTGGAGATAAAACTCCCTTCCACAATATACGGTTGAAACTTACAATATTCGAATGTAATGCTCAATTGAGCAATGTCAAAAGGGAAGGGTGTAGATCATATATACTAGATGTGGGTACTTTCGTGTTGGTCTTTCCTTTTAACAGAATCATTACAAAACAACTAAGACGTTTGCAGTATATAGAAATACTAAAAAATGGGAAATATTCATACTACCTTGGCCAAGTGGAATTCTATGTTGTACACCGATTCGCTTTGAACCTAAATGTCTATTCTTACTTTTTATTTTCAAGGAGCTAATAAAATCAAGGCAAAGTCATAAATTTCTTCTGGTAGTTCCATTATGGTAACCGAACCTTATCCAATAGGGAGATGAATTTGATAAACTGCTTAATTGCAAATTGATATTGGTTGATTCAACATGATATTGCCATGCTTGTCAACAATAGAAATGGGCACTTTAGGAAGATCATTATGGCGATGATATGTCGATTATGTATCAGAGCAGTCACTGAACTATATATGGGATGGTGAAGGTACATTATTGCCTGAGGTGGACCCCCATATACCCCTAGAGCTTTATTACCGATTGCAAAATTGTGAAGGTACCAGGTGGAGTTATTGTCCACTTCTATAGCCTATACGGATATCTCAAATTCTTGGGGGTTATGCATACATGTACATTAAGACATATGTGACATGTACTGGGAATATTGTGTCACATATACAAGCACAAAGAGCAATTGCATAAATGTGTATGTATGTACATGTATACATGCACCTCTATAGTATAGTCGTGCATGCATATACTAATGTTTACGTGAATTTTTCTCTTTTGTGGCATATGGAGCCTTAATTGGCTAATGTGTGTATGCCCCCACCCACACTCCTCCTTTCTCCACAGAACACAAGGCACGCTTTTGTCCATTCAATACCTGTATGCATATATTAGTATGCTAATGAACTGAATACATTTCTAATACAATGAAACTGTAACATATGGCCCACCTCATGTTAGGCCGGGAGTACAGCGCCACCTCGTGGCTGTAGGCGTAGGCGTAGGCCGCCTCATCCAGGCAGCACCCAGAGTCAGACAGATCCCCAGGGGGCGCCAGCCGTACGTAGCTACCAAGGTCGTCTTGACCTTCAAAACCTAATGCCGACGACGTCCTCTCAAAACGAAAATCCCTCATCTCTTTGTGTGAGGGTGCGCGCTCTGCAGGCGCCGATTTCACCCTCCTAGGCACCACGGGGGGCTTCTTGTTGGTTATATCCGGAAAGCGGAAGGAGCCTGCCCGCCCAACGTCAGAGGGCAGCGGTGCAGGTGAGCGCACCTTAGCGCCCTCCCGTGGCGGCTCAGGGCAACAGTCACAGATGGGGAGGATCTTCATGTGGTTTGCCGCTTTCCTGAGTTCCTCCTGTTCTTCCTCCAGGGTCTCCACCATGGTGGGGACGACACGCGCCCGGCGGGACAGGAGGGAGGTGTGGCGGGGGCGGGCGGGGCGGGGTAGGCTCGTGTAACGGTCAACTTCTGTGTTATTGCCATTCTGTCCACGGTGTAAATGGCCGCCATTTTTCAGATCCTTATAAGGCACCATGCCTACTGTGTAGTACCCAGGACGCTGGAGGCTTCCAAATTTGTCCAGGTACACCCCAGCCTCGATATGGTGACCAGGGTGGTATTGCAGCGACGCTGTTTCTGCGACTTCCGCTTCCGACCGGAAGTGCCCTCCGTAATACTCCCCAGCGTTGTCCGACAGGCTGCGCGCGCCGACGGAAACGGAACTGCGGCGCCCACGGACATCGTCTTTCATCCTTGGCGGCGGTAGACGTTCAGAAAGCCGCCGCCAGAGGGAAGTACTGGGGCCGGAGGGCGTCCCAGAGAAGCGCCCCAGGTAAATCATGCTGGTCAGTGTGTAGCACCGTGGGAAGTAAGTTCTACTAGCCCTTTATAAGTAGGCCCTGTGCAGTATAAGTATGCGCCAGTGTTCTAAATCCAGGTAAACTTCAAACACTGTACACCCCTAGTCCTCCACTACAGCCTCCATAATGACTGTGGATTATGTGCGTTAAAATCCTCGATTTGGCCAATTTATTCCCCAAGGTTGATTCAACAAATCCTCAGATTTACACTAATAGAGGTTTTCACTCTCAGTCTTTCACTGCTAGTATGTAGTATTGTAGAGTTATATTCTCTGTATATCTTGGTTATATGTATTCGAAAGTCAGAAAAAAAAAATGTAGCACACCAGAGCCTGGTACCCATGTGTATGGGGTTATGTTTTACAAAGAAACCAAACACAACTGAAATATCCAAAGTTAATGGCGTCCCTCACGGCAGGTCCATGTTACATGTGAAACCTCTGTGCTTGTGAGGGCAGGAGGTGTGTTAATAGTCCCTGTATGTAGCGCCTCCTCTGAGCTGGGTCCTTCCTCCAGGGTGAGTTGACATGTATGTGAGGGTGGTCACCTTTCACCTGGCTGCTCCTGTAGGTGCCGTGGGACTGACACCTCCACACAGGACACAGACTGACACGCCCCGCCGATCTTTCCACCTTCCAGGTGAGGTCAGACGTCGTTTTTCTCCCGCCCCTCACACCCCCCTACGACACGTTAAGGTACAGGTGTGAACAGGGGGTCATTCAGCCACTGACCAGCGCCCCCCACACCACTCACAAGGTGTGCGGTGAAAGATGGTGTGTCAGATTGAGAAAAAAATGGGTGCTCTCTGGATGGCTGCCAACCACCAACTGGTGCAGTCCTCCTGGAGCTGTGGGCTGCTACAGAAAGTGATCTGGAGGAGTGGAGTGAACCTGGCCTTTCCTGTTCCGCCTCACTGCCCTCATTTACATAGAGCGTCGTCCCAGCCATGGGAGACCCCCACCCCCTCTCAACCCATCGCCAACCCCCGTGCTCCCACCTTCTTCCTCACAGACCCTCATCCTTCTGCTCACTTCATAAGAGATTTGTCTTTTTTATCAACATCGGGCCAGGGGAGGTGGAATTTTAAACGTGAGTGTGCTTCTACCCCCCCCCCCCCCCACAAAGACAGGGGTCACTGTTTTGAGATTGGTTAAAAAAATCCCCGGCCGAAGCAAACAGACAGGCCCTTTTTTTTTTACCAAAGTACATTTCCATCGTAAGGGAGTGGTCATTATTTATCAACTGGGGTGGGGGGTGGGTTTGATGGGGGGCATAAAAAAATCAGACCCCTCCTGCTCCTGAGGGGGTCATAAAACTTTTTGATCCCTCTTGAGGGGGGGGGGGGGCGTAAAAAATTTACCCTCTTTTTAGCAAAAAAAGCCAGTGCGCTACCAAAGATCAAAGAGGGGTGCGAAAAGTTTTGACTGCTACGGAAAGGGGCGTAAAAAATGTTTGCGCGTTTGTGCAAAAGATCCACCACCCCTGTTGATAAATAATGACCACTCCCTAATTGGCAACCATCCCCTCTATTCAGCAACCGGTCGCTGTTATTAAAAATGACCACTCCCCAAACCAGCGGGCCCACACCAACGGAACATTCCCAGTGGGGTGTTCATGTAAAGGCTGGTACCCCCTGGGAGGGAACAGGATGACATTAGGGGCTGGAGGAGGGGTCGTATAGGACTTAGGGGTTAAAGTACAGATTGGCTAATGTAGGGTAAAACAACAGCCACAGGAGGGATCGGCCCGGGGGAGGAAGGGTATGCGAAGCTGGATTGCTTATAGGCACCACCAGGGAGCAATTAATGAAACTCTTGGGCATTTAAATCCCATGATAGGGATGAAGTCCTTGCATATGCCTTACAGTTTTTATTTCTTTTTTAAATTTCTTTGCTAGAAAATTGGCAAGTAAACATACAAATTCACACATGTTATATTTGCATCCGTATATAAGATGGAGACCACTGTTATAAAGTAGGGCCTTAGCATAGACGGAAGAATAATAGTGTAATTATAATCTATTTTCTTTTCAATATTTCAATTTGAAATGTGAAATTCTAAATCATCTACATCGTTGCCTTTCTCACAGGATTTCCCACAGTAAAGTAGTGACATAAGTCAGGGATTCATATGAGTAGTATATAGAAATGCAACAACGGCTAACCTCTGAGTCACTTTTCCCACTCTAGTAAGAGAGCTATAGCTTAAGAAAACGAGAGTATATTTAGTTGCGATTTAACTTTGTATAGGGAGCTTATTGTAAAGAACCGCATGCGATCTCATGGTGTCAATGGACAAGCTGATAGAATGTAACAGTCTATTGAAAGCACAGACAGAATAAGTCACTGGAGGGTTATATAGGCCAATGGTGAAAACAAGCACTCCCTATACCATTTGTCATTGGTATTCATATAGCTAAGTGGCCCCCTATGGACCCTGAGTATTTAATTAAGGGTTCTGTGAATGACCAGTGGCCAGGTATGTGGCAGTCAGTGTGGGATAAGGGTTTAGGATAGAGGTGGGCGGGGTCCAAGGGCTCTCAGTCTGCCACCCAGCCTACAAGTATCTAAAGCTTAATAGAAAAGCCACCAACTTTCCCATTCAATACAGGCTGAACTTTAGACATCATGCCATAGAGTTCCCCCTGAATGCTATTTGTCTATGGATAATAAAGGGAATGCTCTTCATATAGGGGCTGGTCTTTGAGTTGGCGTTCTCGCCTTGCTGACCATACTGACTATAGCATTAGGTTATTGTGCTTCAGGCATGCCATCAGCACCAAGTGGGCTTCACGGGAACTATCAGAAATGCTTGTTTCCAACAGACCACATATCTAAACGGTCTTTAACAACATGACCTCATAATTCTTACGGTTACTATGGATAAGTCGTGGGATATTACAGAGAGGGCAAAGCGCATGACCAGTTGGGTTTCCATGGTGACCATTTTCAATGACGTTTGTGTCTCCCTCCCTTTCTGTGTCTTCTGGGAGATTTTGTGAAATGTCTTCCTTCAGGATTAACCTTTGAGGATTTGCGATATTGGGGATAAGGGATTAACCCAAACGGTCAATAGGAAGTTCAGATTTCCCCTGGGATTAAAAGCTTCTTATAAGGCGTAACATTACCCGGGTAAAGGATTAAGCTAATACGTGCATGTTGTTATGGGGAAGGTAGGGATTGTAGAAACTACAACGTATGATATGTTAATTGGGAACAAAGCTAGGAAGTTCCGGTTATTGATCTGACTGAACAGTGCTTAGTCCATAATTGTTGTGTGAGCTGCATTAATCTTTGTACATATTACTACCCCCCCCCCAATCAACATTCCATATACCCATGGACATTACATTTCATATGAACACAAATATCCTTTACCATAGGTGCAATTTAAATGCATTATACAGCTCATTCTTTTATAAACTCTCATCATTAGATGCTATCATAGATAGCAGTCACAGCACCGCAAAACACAAGTCAGCCTCTTACTCTGAAAATTGCTGATTAACAGTATTCGGAGATTGTACACTTATAGTGACATTTAAGACCTTTATCTCACAGTGTATCGCACTATCCATGTTATCATCTTGAAGGATCTCTCTCTCTCTCTCTCTCTCTCTCTCTCTCTCTCTCTCTCTCTCTCTCTCTCTCTCTCTCTATCATTATATGGGTGCAGACATTTTCAGCATGGTAGGTTGAG
Source organism: Acholoe squamosa (assembly GCA_949317995.1). Classification (NCBI taxonomy): domain Eukaryota; kingdom Metazoa; phylum Annelida; class Polychaeta; order Phyllodocida; family Polynoidae; genus Acholoe; species Acholoe squamosa. The sequence continues at coordinate 18,326,875 of OX439042.1, forward strand.
TGATGTTTATCAGGTAGAAATAACGGCCATACATTTCTAAACCAGCAACGTCAACACAAGTATTCAAAGGTGAAAAGAGAAGGCAGACAAATCTGCATGGGAGCTTATTTATATACACTGCCCTTTTCTATCAAGGTCATTGAAAGGTAGCTTATTTCAGGTTCTGAAGTCCCACAAACAAAATACTTTTTTTCCTCTTGTAAATGTATGTTGCTGATACTCTCTCAGGTTTTCTCCAATGGCTACCATAGGTAGAAAAGATCAAGGACAACACTCAAAATTGTAATTAGCCTGACTGACTAGTCTATAAATGACCAAATTGTGGAGGTACAAGTGTTAACATGTTATTTACTGGTGATTAAACACGACTGGGCATCTATTGTGTGGCCTGGGTGAAAGGACCTGAATACACCCAACTCCACAGGGATCAAGGTATTTCACCAGCTCGACCTTTTCATACTCAACTCTCTCAAATGGTATTAACTAATCTGACCAAGTATGTGTTGAATGGACATCTTCTATGTGGGTATGTCCTGGGGCCAACATCACTACCTTCTATTTGTCGGACAGTCACGTTAACCCATTAAGGACCAAATAGTATGAGCACTTAAAAATTGTCACATTTGTATGATGGATGGAAATGCAGCTCTGGTGAGCCTACCCACTTAATAAGGCTGCAGTCTTGCATTACACAGGCCCTATGGGATTTCTTTTTCAGTTCTGGAGAGCTATGCCAGTAGAATTTATCATTCAGTGCTGGCGAGCAGCCTTACCAGTACTGCATTTGTGCATTATGGAGACTAAAAACATGAACCCGGGGGCCTCATTTGGCCTTGAAATGGTTTAAGGTTGATTATAGTCAGTCTTTGATCTCCCTCCCCTCGGGACAAGACACGCATGCGCAGTAGGGAAGGTGGGTATTGTGCTGCCACCTCGCTGTCAATGTCTGAAGTTTGTAGTATGTCCTAGGGCTTGGATTTGCTAGTGTCTATTGGTACACCAAGAAAGGAAAAATGTCCCCTAGGCCAGGTGGTTCAATTAAAATCGGACAACATGTATTAATAAGCAGTGGGCACTTCAGTAAAGAATCTGATATATACGGAGTAGTATATTAGTTTGCAATTGTCTAGGTTTAGGATTCTAAACCTAGACAATAGGCCTACATTTGTGGACAAGGGACTAGTCAGCGTTATCACTATAGCACTCAAATTCTCCCACAAGAGGAATCTTGTTTGGGCTCATATATCCATCCCTTCCACACGTGAAGAGCCACTCACACTAAGTATTTTACAAAACAGGTAGATAATATGTGTACTCACTTCTGTGTAGACGCCTGTTGTCGGTCTACTTGGATCTTCTGTCGTTGGAGCTTCTTCTGTAATTCTGCCTCTTCCCTGAGTCTCTCCTGCTCAGCCTCCAACTCCCTCTGTCTCGCTGCCTCCTCTGCCTCTCTCTGCCTCTCTCGCTGCCTCTCCCTCTCCTTCTCTGCCTCTACTTGCCGTACGCGCTCCTGTTCCGCCTCGTCTCGTCGTCGGCGTTCTTCCGCTTCCTGTTCTTCGCGCCTGCGCCTGGCTTCCTCTTGGGCGCGGCGGAGTTGTCGCTCCTCCTCCTGCTGTAGCCGCATGGCCTCCAGCTGCCTCTGGTGTTCACGCTCCTTCTCCAGGAGCTGGTCCTCCTGCAGATGAAAAGCAGTTTGAATACTCTGTCTCTTTGTGCTTTTATCTGTTTCCAGGCCCCTGTCTTGCCATTCTTATTTGAATCTAAGCCCTAGGTGAGTTGTGAGCCTATATACGTGTACATGTATCAGTAAAGAAACATCTACCTGTACATGTATATGAATTCTAATTACATCATGATTAACAATTTGTAATTAGGGAAAACATCCAAAATGGACATTAACTTTTATTTCTCCACCCAGTTCTTGACATCTTTAAAGGGATTAGATTTAATGGAAATAAGGAGGAACGGTTAGTATAAGAAATATCTTACCTCTAAACAGATGGTTAGTATGAGATGATGATCTGAATATCCGGGTCAGTAATTTTCTATGGACAACATGTGTGACCTTTTGTCTTGTTAGTTCAAGGGGAAGGCTACAGATAACCCCCATGTTATATATGCCCTCATGACCACCACGAGTTTCTATCTAAACTTAGCCAACAGCTTCTGGAGCAGATGACTCCCAAAGTAGTAATAGACGATGGAATGCAAACTTATAAAAGGTACACGAGAATAAAAAAAAAGTCACCAAAAACAGAAGCAATTCTGTAAGGGACATACTCTTTATATGTTATACCTTCCTATCATATACCGTCTTTTCTAAACCTTCTTATGCTTCAGAGACTGAATAGATTCACAAATCTGAGAATAAGGATTTCCAGAAGACACTTTCAAGATTAATATATTTTATTCCAGGAATGTCCAAGCATATGTTATTTTTAATGCTGAGGTCCAGCATCATGCTTCCGAATACGTAGATGTAGCGTCGACCAGTGTATATCCTTCGATAAATGCCTCTACAAAGTTCCAAAGGTCCTTGCAAAAAAGGAAACACAACCTTACATAAGTCATTGTTGATATTATAAAATATTACTGAACCCCATGAACAACCTCCAAATATCCGCATCGACAATGAATCATGATCACCATGATGTACAAAATAAAGACAAACCTGGCAGGCATCATGCAGTCCTCTACATATGATTATCCACAGATTCCCCAGATGCAAAACACCATAAATCACAATGTGGATCACTGAGGGGAAAGGGACCTCCAAGTGGTCTCACGGATGCCCCTTTTCATGGATCCAGGAAACGCAGAAATCGAAAGAACCCAACGTGCAAACTCATACTACATGTATAATGGAGGGCAGAAAGAGACAATCAAAAGTCAATTAAGGGAAATTATCCCCAAACCTGAGCTTTATCAAAGTAAATATCAGAATCTAAATGAGCATGCCATGATGATTGACTGAGATTAAAGACACCCGGGTAAAGACATCACCACGAGAGAAATAATTCTGATAAAATACCTGGCTCTGTGCATTATTCATTAACACGGAGCACAGGTCAGGTCGTGAAAGGTCAAAGGGACGCTGACCTCAACAAAAACATGACCGGCCCTCTGCTGGGCAGCGTTTCTCTGATCGTGGCTCCCCCATGCGGGACGGCGAATAACTAGCGACATGCGACACCTCAGATGCCTTGCTGGATAAAAGTACTAATCGAACGATAATTAAAGGAGATCTCAGGTAACCAATGTATGCAGACCAGAACTACTAAATTGGGTATAAAAAGCCGAAAAGACTCCAGAATAAATAGGTCTTTTATCAGCCTGGCATACGACCACTAATACAAAATACACCGTCTCGACCACTTCATGCAGAACATCCCAGTTCACCAGACCTACATGCTGTTTCAAATAATTTCTTTGTCTAAAACCCAAGGTTTAAAATTACAAACAATTAATGATTACGCAGAAATCATACTATACTGACATAGTCATAGAAACAATTGCTTGAATATAAAAATCCTACATGTGTGATCCTTACATTCTTTACTTCTCATTTCAACCTTAAGCTATCATTTGCTTTTTGGAGAGAGGTTATTACGCACTTAAGACCCAACTAAGCATTGTAAGTTCATGGATTACCTGGCCTATGCTCAGCATAGACATTGAGTCGGGGTCCTGAAGAAGACAAAGTCACTGTGAAAAAATGGATTCTACAAGTGGTTTCCACCACAGAGAAATCTCCCATATTATGATGATAAAATACGTGCGCGGATAGTTTTGGTTAAGTTTACCATCATGGAGGATGTCATGTTTTAAGTGTCCATGGTAACATGTAACTAGACTGACATGCGCAGTGTAAACTATCTATCCCCTTGTTCACCCTGTTCATGAGGCACCAATCCCAGAGACATTGGAAGCATGGATAAAAAAAGTCTTACATGATTTGGCCCTGAGAACTAGAACAATGTGGGATGTGATATACAATGGCAAGGGAGGATATTATAAACAGATGGGAAGGTTCTTTACAATAGCAAAAAGGAAAGGAAGTATAAGAGTGAAGGAGGATGGCACGTAGGTTGTGGTATTTATGACAGAGCTAAGACAGATTGGCCAAGACATGGGAAATGAGGCCAGCCCGTTGAAAGACAACGTGGTGTATACATGCATACAATAGAAAACTTTGGGAATGACTGAAGAAACCCATGCATTCCTAGTATTCAAAACCATAGGACTATATAGAGAAGTACTAAATCTGTCATATTAAACACAGAATCTCCTGAATGGGATCTGTCAGACACCATGCAAAAATGGATATAATTTCAAACACATGATGTAGAGATGACCCCACTTTTATTAGATTAATGGCCATGGATCAGAAAGGTGAAAATGTATGTTGAGTATCTCTAAACTCACCTTTTGTCGTTTTTGTTCTAGAATGGCTTCTGTTTGTCGTTTGTCCTGTTCGTATCTGAGTCTCATCTCCTCCTGGTCCCTCTCAAACTTCTCCTGGGGGTAGAAATATTCAGGTTTAGTTCGGGTATATCAAAGTGAAACATTATATTTTTAGCATTCAGAAATTGCTGTATTTATCAATGCTACACTTGCTAATTTGGTAAAGTACATATTTGTCGTGAGGTAGGTGTTTTGTAGGTTATGACACAACAATGAAATTGATATTCACTATCACAACGATCAAATCGAAAAATCTCATTACGATATCACACATATCGTTGTTTCTGACATGCATATATGAATGTGCACTCAATCACAGCCAAAAGGTGGGAAATGAATACACGTCTAGTTATTTAGCTTAGTAAAAATGAGTTTAAATTCCAACTGTTAAATAACCAGTGATTGGATATTTTGTCGCTAGAAGGAAAGAGTTTCCGATGCTTGGTATCAGAGGGTCCTAAGCCGCAGAGAATGGGTACCTAAAATGTTCCTTTCAGACTTTTGTTTAACAATTTGGCCAGATCTGCGTGAACTCAGATGACAGTTTCACGTCGATGTAAAGATAATGTATTTTGATATCAAAGCTCATATTAATGTATTTGTAGTTAGGAGTCAAACACCTCTGGGCGACACGGCCAATCTTCTTACACTAACGATGCTCTTCTCTTAGACACTTGCGTTTAACATCGTGAGATATGATAGGAGTGCCACAACTTTAAACATGCCAATATTGCCTACTTATTATACTATCTTTGTACATTGGTTAAATTGTATTTATAATCATCGCGATTCTTCTAAAGGGCTTAAAGTTTAAGATAAGGTTCTAGTATAGAATTCATGGGGTTAAATCTATGTAAATACAGTGATTTAAAAGGTAAAAGAAAGTAAAAATTAAAGAGAGTTGATTCCTTTTTGAGTTAGGATCCATCTGTAGTGCTAAATAAGCGGGTAGATGTACAGATTAGTACGTGCTCTCGCCGACAGGGGGCTATATAAAAAGCTCCCCTTACTTTAAAAGCCATGCATGCAGGAAGCGGAAACCATAATCATACACACGATCACTCTCCAAGCAGTGAGGGGGTTATTCAATGAATGACACAAGGAAGTATGTGTCTAAAATGACCTAGATGATCACATCTTTTCAAAACCACATCTATTACACCAAAACTGAAGTAAATGATAGTTCACACACAAACCACAAAACACCAAGGATTGATCAAATAATTTACAATTGCAATTTTTACGATACAATCACACATATTTATTAGGAATTGAAGCAGTGAATTTTGGAAGCATCTTGAGGCATTTCTTCAGGGATCTTCTTCCAGGATCATTTTGTTGACACCTGCTAATATTAATATACATGGACTATTATGACACTGATATTATGTATACCACCACCTAGGCGGCCACACACCCACACACCTAGTGAAGATATGGGAGGAGGCTGCTGCAGTCAGTCACTACTGATAAGGGTTATCATTAGCCATATACACAACACAAGACAATATCGAGTAGTATACCAAAGGAGGGTAGATGTATGGTAATATACCTGTAGGTTAATTTGAGTTTCCACTTTGTAGGTGGCACGATCCTCGGGCTGTAGGGACAGAGGATGAGTAAACATTGGTGGCACTCCATGCACTGAACGAGCACAGTCCACTCACACACAAACACTACTACTCTTTGTAAGTTTAGGATAAACATATTTCTGTTTTATCGAAAACAATGCTTATTTGTATCCACCCAAGCTCTTCCTTAACTGAAATATATGTGTAGAGCTCTGTACATTTGTGGCAATATGCCCTTATGAATTTACGATGACCAAAATGTGTTTTATTCCAACTTTTAAGACAAATATTATATTGTTGTTATTTCCTTTTTTCTCTCTATTACATGTAGTCTACAATTTTCAATGTGATGTGGTATAACTCTCATGTTTTGTTATATGGTGCTAGGAAAATGTGATTTATAAAGACCTTTCATGGAACATATAGTCAGTGATCTTTAAAAAAAAAAAGAGGATTCAAAACAGACTAATTAGAGATTCAAAAGAGACTAATTTGGCAAAAATAGAAAAGAAATTCTAAGTCAGTGGCACATATGTTAAAACTTTGTGTAATGTATTGAACTCTGGCAAACATATATGAGTGGAGATGTGATCACTGCATATTTTACATCGGAATTTTAATGTAGGGTAATTTGCCTGCGGGTTGACTTTGAGGCGCCTTTCTGGCTGGTGTAGCAATGATCAATTAATGGGTGCTGGCATGCTATAAGCTATCAGAGGTACAAGGTTCACTTAACAACCAGACCTCAACGTGCCTTCATTATCATAATCAACACCATGCTTTTAGTTGAACTTTAACACCCTCATATGTGCAAACGTGATTCATTCTACTTTGCATGACATATTGGGAGCCAATTCCTTCAGATGATGGATTTACAGCTGATGCGTCAATACTACAAAACAGATACATACCTTTATTCTCCTCTCATTCTCCCTGCCCCATTCTTCCATGCGTTTTTGATCTGCTTCAAAATCAAAGAATCTCATACTACTCCTGATAGGTTTTTCATCATTGGGTCTCGACCCAAGAGTCGACTCCATGTCCTTCATGGTACGAGCCTCAAGGTCGTTCATTTCGTAACCGGAAGTCATCGTCCGCTCAGCAGACGACAATTTCTCAGAAGACTTCCAAGGTTTTATCCCGCCATTCGTTTTATCAGCGTCCCGCCAGGGCGGAATAGGACCAGCTTTCGCTTGTTCCTCGCGTTCTAAGTTCTCTATTATCTGGCGTTCGGCCTGTTCAAGGTCATATTCCGGTTTGTAGCCATAAGTTCCGGTTCCAAACGAGGTTGTTGATGACGTATTGGTCTTAGTTACTGGTGTTGATTCTATATGACGCCACAAGAGGTCCGTCGGTTTTAGGTCTTCTCCTGAGAATGTACCTGATTTGGTACGCTCTATTTGTCCCCAGAGGGCACTCTCGTCGTGCCTGTCGCGTTCTTCGACGATACTACGTCTTTGACGACCTTGCTCAGCAAGACGACGTTCCTCGGCCTCCCGCTCAGCAATTCGGTCAGCCTCCTGCTTGACCTCTGCAGATAGAAAAAAAGAAGATCCTGATTAAATGTAGCCGAATGTATCACGACAAGAGTAGATTTGCAAGTTATATAAAAAGAATAGAAACATGTGCAAACATTTCATATTTTTTTGTAGCCTCTATCTTCAGATTGCATACTGGTAACCTGAACACATCTCTATTTTTGGTCTAAAGGGGTGTGTATGTTATCATTACGCTTTTTCTCAAGTGACTATAGTAGTTGCTAAATAGTCTAGACCTTCTTCCCCGAATGGGCCATAGGAGAAGGCAATGTTATTTCAATGTTTTATAGCCTCTGGCAGCCAAACGAAACATGTCGGTGGTGACATTGTCCAATAGCGTATGTAACATTGAGGTTCAATGGTTTTGATTATAAACACGTAGATATACAAACATGGCAATTGGCCTACTAACGGCATCTAGGCTAAGGTTCACAAAGTGTGGCTGACTGGATAGGACTGATAAGATTGGAATGCACTGTGTTGTGGTTAACTGACTCCAGATGCAGGGGGTCCCAGACCCACTGGAGGAGCGAGAAGATGGTGAGTGACTCCTGGCCTCCTCCTAGGTCTGACTTACATCACATAACTGGGACCCACATTCCATGTCTATACCAAACCAGGCCATAGCCTCAAAGTCTCTGTCATGAGAGGTTATTTATTATGAACGATCCTCTGTATACCACTACCTGAACTGCTCACTCTGTCCAAGAGCAGGTTGTTAGTGGTGAACTATAGTTTGGGGAGACATGCTGACAATGGCATACCTTTTGGGAATCATCTTGGCTGCATTCACTGTATGGCACCAGTTTGGCATTCCACTTACATAATACACGGGCATAAGGAACGCGTGTATATTATTGTTTACTTGGATTAACAAAGGATGCATAACTGATGCCAGCTGTCATCGCTTTGTATATGACATTCACTTTAGGTCTACTCACATAACAAGTGCACCTTGGCAGTTAGGGCATATGTGTTACTGTAATGTAAGTTGAATTGTAACACACAGTAAGCAACAAAAAATAGTAAAAGAATCTTTCCAGTCCGTTAGTCAAAACCTTAAAACCTGCTCTAGATACTATTGGTGATTGTTCCATATTGTTCCCATTTGTGGTGAGAATATGGACTCCCATTAAATCTTGTATGCTCCTTGTGATAATAGGGGCCTAGTTAATAGAAGTAAAATCAGTGGGCAATGGCTGGATGAGTTTCTCCTGTAGAAATCTCTCACATTATACTAACACCATCCCTTAGAGACCCTGTGTTATCAGTAGCTGAAGGAGGCTGAGCTGCTCAGCATTGCTCGAATTCCTCTAAAATACCAAGGACGTCCAATCCCACTCCTAATACAACTGATAAATATTATCCCCTAGATATTATTTCAATCAATTCTAAACCCACAGTAACCTCACTACTTTAAATGATTATTCCCTCTGTCTGTTAACATCATTGCATTACCCCGTCCACCTGCTCATGCCGGGTGCTCATGTCTGTTATACCTGCCTACAATGATATATAGGCTATATATTTAGGGTTGTGAGTAGCTCTCATTGCCCTATTCTAAGTCTTACCTTCCTCTAAGTAATCCACAAAGCGGTAGTTGTCACCAGTAACAGGGATGAAGCTACATGCCATACTGACTCCTCCTGTTGGCATGAGATTCACTTAAACCACTAATGTCACTAAGCAGATCCTGTCTAACTCCAGGCTTCACATAGACTACAGGTCCCTCCTGGTGCTAGGTGGCTGATGCCGGTGGTGCTTGGAGTGTGCTGATGGTGGCGGGGGTGGTGGTGGTGGGTGTAGCATGTAAATGGTGGTGGTTACTGGTGGTGTGGGCCTCTGCTGTTTTAGGGTCTATGGAAAGTGGAGCTGGGTCCTACACACCACGATCAGACTGTGTCACAGGGGAGTGAAACCCTTTAGAGGCTACCCTTAGCCAGTCTAAGGCTTCCCCCTGCATCCGACTATAAATTATGAATTGACTGAGTTTTCCCTAAGGCTTCCTTCCAAACTGACCCCATTTACACTTTAATCTCATATCTCATATCCCCTGCCCCGCGGGTGTCTCTCATGCTCCGCCCAAATGGACCACGCCCTCCTGGGCCACTCCTAGACTTGCTCAAGTCTCTTATTATAAACTGCATAAACTGCATAAAGTTAAAAAGCTAATCGTAGCAATTGGCAAAGGAGCAGGAGGGGCAAGGTGACCTTAACTAGTTTATCTCTAAAACAAACACAAACCCCACACCTATCCCTTCTTTATATAGATACACATATAAATGTACATTTCCTTTCTAACAACGACATAACACACATGGTGAGATAGTTCAAATGATACAAGATATTCCCCTGCTGGGTGGAACACAAACAAGGAGGCTGTAACTTTCATGTTCTTTTCTTTTTTTTAGTTCACAGATTTTTTGAGTGTATACCTTTCAACAACCTCACAGTACATGTAGTAGGCGTTTCAACGTGGGCCACTTCTAGCTTTGTTAATCAATTAGAGATGCATGTATTCATTGAAAGGTGGAGATTGAAAGGGGCTAGGGGGTTGTAGGGTATGGGTTACAATGTTGGTTATCGTTACCCACAAGAGTGAGGGGGTCGGGGAGGGGTATAGCATGGTGTCAGGTTAACCAACATTCCATCCTGTACCCTGTGACTGAACCCTGTGATTGAAAGGTTGAATGAGAGGTTGTCACCTATACCTGGCAGCTATGGGTGAGAGGTGAGTAGAAAAATAGGATATCATTCTACTTACTGGTATTGACAGACATTGTGCGCTACAAATAGGGCCATAGTGGGGAAGGGGGGGAAGAACCAGCAAGGATTGACTGCACAATAATGAAGGAAAACCTGTTGTTGCTATTTTTCTCATTTTTAAATTGAATATTGTCATTCATTGGGGCTTGTGCATGTAGTTTTAAGTTTGACTTTAGTCCTAATTTAGATCACACTTAAATTCACTATGCTGGGTTTTTAATGGGATTACATTTGGGGTGTGAGTTGCTGTACTCTGAATTCGGTTATCAGTGCGTCTCATTACTCTATATTTGAGAATACATGTAATTATAAAAATCCTGATATATTGGAATACAAGATTTCAGTCACACTTTATGGGTGTGGACCACTAAAATTGACATGGCGACATGGGCTATTTTAGGCTTAGTGACATGGGACATGAACAATTTCTTAAATTGACATGGTGACATGAACAATTTCTTAAAATTGACATGGTGACATGACCATTTCTTAAAATTGACATGGGGACATGGCCATTTTTTAAAATCGACATGTGACATGGGGGACCCCCCATCCACACCCCCCACTTTCCTAGTGACAAGAATTCCATGGAAAGAGCAACTGAATGCAACTTTTAGGCTCTTATGTACAAGTGATCAAATGGGAAAATGAAAAGAAAAACTTCTCGGAGTCTTCTGTGCAATCAATGTGAGAGACATTATAGAAAAATGCTGGCTATTTGTTGATCACCACCATAGTTCTTGTCTCTTAAGACGCAAAAGGTGGATTTACCTTGCTGTAACTTGCCGTACTCCTCCATATCCTCCAGGCTGACCTGCAGGTACTCGGACCGCCTCCTCAGGGCGTCCACCTTGATGCGCCTGGACGCCTCCAGGGCCTCCAGAGCTGCAGACTTGGGTTTGTTGTCCTGCGTCCCACTTGGGGGCGCCACTTCAAGGTCCCGCGTCTGCTCCGGAAGTACGTCGTCAAAGTCGTCTGCTGGCGCGCCGGAAGCGGGGAAGGTGTTCCAGTTTGGCGCGGGCGGCGGTTCAGAGGGGATGGGAGGAGGTTCATCCTCCTGTCCCTCTCCGTCTGCCTCCTCTCGAGCAGACTGGCCGTCCTCCCCGGTCTCCAGATCGTCTGGGTCTTCCTGGAAACTCTCCTGTGCCAAATATTGAGATAATTTATGATTAACACGTTGTAACTTTCCATAGGGAAATGTAATTCTCTATTCTAAAGTGAGTTATTTACATGTAATGACTCAATTGTAAGATAGTTTTTCATTATACAACTGTAAGTCTTTTACGTGAGTTAAAATACGGGTTTGTGAATTTGTTGAAGCAATGTTTGGTGAAGTAAATAATTCAGTGTCGTCGGATTTCAAAGGAAACACATAATGGAAATCACATCATGGAAAAGGCTGGGGAGGATTTTAGTAGTGCATGTGCGGGTTTAATAGAAGCCAAAATATCGATTGACATATGAAAAAAAAGAATCAAAATTTGTATGAACATTGCAAGCTTTTTATGTGCACGTGCTTTCGTATGTAAATGATGAAAATCAAGGATCAGAATCACAATTGACAGACGTCTACAACAGAGTGTTTCAATAGACATAAATAAACACATCAAGCCCCAGGTGGAGGGACCCAATTGATGCATATGAATTGTCATTCTGACCTGGCGGGCCAGATCATCCTCATTGATGGTAAGTTCATGGAGTCTATCGGCTTCTGCCTCGGCCTCAGCCTCCCGCTGGAGCTGCTCCATGATCTGCTCCTCCATGGCCTCGTCATCCGAGTTAAAGGAGTCTTCGCTCTCCTCGGACGGAGGCGCCTCCTGTTGGCGGACGTGGACACCACAAAGGGAAAGGGGCATTAGTACAAGAAGCCATGCCTAAGGCGCGGGGGCAGGGGGGATGGACAAGTGAAACATGTCTTTTGTTATCATTTTCCTTAATGAAGTATATACATGTATACTAATTATCTGGATTTTTTTGGGGTAAACAGAAAAAAGGCATGTTTCCCTTGGGGGGAGATTTGAAGCATGGGACATGTTAAATTGCAGCGGACAATGTTAGTAGCACAAAGAATATATCCAATCGAAAATCTGTTTTGAGAGTCAAATTCAGGCAAAAAAAAAGTGGAGACCTTCAGTCACAAAGCTTTTTGAAAAGGTATGCAAAAATTTCAGACGCTGTTAAAGTGTTATTCAGCAAATTATGATATCCTAAGCGATATCGTTCACAAATAACTGTCTCACGATTCAGATTTTGAGATGACCAGCATATATATGATAGCCTAGAGTCGTCAGCCGCGACGACTCTTCACTATCCATGGGTTTTCAGTGTTGTATAGTATATTATATGTGCAAAGATCATTGTATGACAAGGCAAAGGGACACATAATAAGTCATTGCATATAATAGTAAGTACATGTTGACATAAAGGGTTAAACGTACACAAAGAAAAACATTTCATTACCTGTAAATGTGAAGTCTTGACATTGTTTGACATCTTTTGGTCACGTAAACTGTCGAAGCTTTCGTCTTCGTCTAAGTCTTCCTCATCAGCAGCTATTATAGAAATAGGTATGAAACACATGATGTATCATATAAAGATTCAGCTTGATTTAAATGTAGATGACCCCAGGGAAGCAAACTTAATCTGTCACTAAGTCTTATCCAATAACAAACCAAAGCAATAACATAGGGAATGGGAGGAATCAAAAGGCAACTTTAGGATGGTATGTTAAATTTGTGAACACATCAAAATTTAAACATGTCATATCAGCATATATGCTAATTGAATGGAACAAAATCGTTATAATCTGCACATGCTGGTTGTATCTAGATTAAACCGTTATTATCTGCACATGCTGGTTGTGTCTCGATTCTATACTATACATTATGGTACGCATGTCACCAATCAATCGACAGACATGTACTTTACGACAGCTAATTCGTACTCTACATGTATTTACATCTCACAATAAGGCCTTTGTTGTACCCGCCTGCTCCATAGTTGGTTTGATAGAGAGGACTAATTGGGGTTTTTAGATAACCTAATTGCATTTGAAAGAGAAAAAGGTAGCAAGTATAGGAGCACCATATGCGCTTATAAATCCCAAGCATAAGTAAAGGAGATAACCACACTTTATCAATCTTGTAAGGGTATATAGCCTCAGCTATAGTCCTTTCTTAGATTACCTTTATTTGAATTCACCTTATCAAAAGCTTTAAACCTTATGTGACTGATAAATACCTCGTTCTTTCTGATTTTTAAGCATATCTGTATATGCTGTGTATTTCTTGTATGCTGAATAAAACCATTTCACGAATTTAGATATTTTGCTGCACCAGCATTTCAAGTCACACCGATTTAGAACAAGTAAAATAGAAATATATTGAAATGAAAGTTACCAAAAAATGCCAAAAATACAATAGGTCATTCCAATATGCCTGTTTTATTAATGGTTAGAGAGAAACACACACTGTGTATGAAATGAATGCATTTTGTAAATAAATTGATAAATAAAATTTTCAAAGATCAGAAGAAAACACTGCGTAGCCTAGATTACTGCCAGGCTATAAGACCGACCTGTGGATAGATAACGCCTGATACGCAGGTCCAATTGGCCTGATTGAACTGCCTGCTCAATCACGTGCATCACAGATTCCTTATAATGGCGACTCGCCTCGACGCCATTGATCGAAACGATCTCGTCTCCTGAGAGAAGTTCGCACACGTCGGCGGGACTTCCTATAGAGGGCGGGACAAGCGGTTAGTTCAGGAGTTGACATGCAGGGGGCAATAGTGTGGCGGTCAGGAGATGGTGGTAGCCCTCTCCTTCTGGTCCACAAGGTTTGTTAGTACATATAGCATATACAAGATGAACTAATGAAACCTACATTTTTAGGTATCTTTAGACTCTTTACCTATACCGTTAGGATTCAATTCTCTCTGAGGGGTCTTAAAGACATGCTTTACAAGACGTCCAAGGGATTGGGCATTCATGCGTTAATAACAAGGGACTACTGCTATAAAAATAAACTCTACCAATTTATGTACCATGTAAGTATTACAGTAGACCTACAAGTACATCTTTACAGTTTGCAGATACCTAGAACTCTATACATAGGACCTATAGCACAGTTGGGATGGCAGTGTTACTAAGACTAGGCTAGAGTACCCTTATAAAGGTAAACATGAAAAGTACACTTCCCTATCGGCTTCAATATTTCTGATAGAGTTGTTAAAAACTGGCTAATCGCGAGGCAGTCCACTTGAGTAAGTGATCTACCAAAGCAATTTCAAGCTGTAATAGGGGTGAAAGAAATGATGGCTTCCACGTGACTGTCATTTTCTAAGGCACATATTGGCAACAGCTGTTACGCCTTTATAGGTATAGTGAATACCATAAAAAACAAAGAGTCTCAAAGATGAGGCATACTAAAACTGGAGTGTGGCACTAAAAGAAGCAGAAATTTCACTTACCAATTGATACCTTTTCTACAGTGATGGCAGTGCCGTCCTCTTTACCGCCCCGTATCGTAAATCCGAAACCGTTTGAACGGTCAGGTCTAGCATTGATTCTGACTGATTTTTCTACATAGGTCTGTGAAAAAAGGTGACAAATTTGTCATATTAGAGCCATGTGTACTAGGTTCTTGGACATCATATGCAGTAAAATGAGTTACTGGAACGAATGATAACGCCTGCTATTTTAATTTTCTTGGGGAATTTCAAGAATACTGCTTTTACTTTGTCATCAGATATCCAGAAGACAAAATGGGTTTCACAAATTATTTGTACATGAGGAGCTACACATGTACTGAGCTGTTAGAGTACAACATTATAAATTCAGATATCCCATACAAACAGAGTAGAATAATTGGTAAAGAACCCCCACCCTACTCCTGCAGTATAATTAATGCATTGTACAGGTATGTACTGGTTTCATATTGTATACTCTGAAGGGGATTTCTCAAACAAAAACCAACTAAGAAACATTATTTACAAATACCCCCCTCCCCGAACTCATTTCTGTATAACAATAAGATTGTTGACAGTGTGCTATGCCTTTCCCATATTGCAGAGACACATTTATTGCTCTCATGGAGGAAATATTCAATATAATAACTGGTCACCACGGTTTGATACATCTATAGCAGAATAGCCTGGGGGGAATAGGACTACCTAAATGTCATTCACACTTGATATCTACCAGGCACAGACGTTCATTTAGGATATGGAGTAAGGTATATGGTAAACATATGGGCAATGCACCTCCCATATACCTAGGTCAACGTCCAGCTCTTAGACTGTCGATTCACCAGCAAGGTCCCATTTTATACAGATCGATGTGTTGTTATTATTAGCAAATATGGCTTTGGTTCATGGGGACGGCTATGTCAATACTGGAATGTATGTGGCACTTATGGGGCTAATGTAAACTTTAGGCCTCATGGCAATACATGTAACTGGAATCTTTGTATTTTAGGGGAAGCTGATCCTTCCTTAAACATACATGAGGTTTCATCCTGGTATTATTTATCCCAATATATTAACATCGTGGATAAATGAGAATATTTTGACCCTTTATTACTTTAATATTAGCAAAGGTGGCATAGGTTATACTTAGCCTCCTAGTCAAGGGATCAAATCAACATCTAGTGCTACATATAGCTCTGCAGTCGATGGCTATGGTCAACTTCAAAGAGGCCCGGGTCGATGCATCAATATATATTATATATATATATATATATATATATATATATATATATATATATATATATATATATGTGTGTGTGTGTGTGTGTGTGTGTGTGTGTGTGTGTACATATATCCTGCCCCCTGGTCAGCCTCACAATCAATGTATGTCCATAATATCATAGTGTCAACTGTATATCCCAATATACACCTTATTTCTCACCTACAATAGGCATACTGGGGTACTTGTGTGATTCATATCAGCACCTATATGTTAAATACTGTGCAATCCAAGGGTTTCTGCCTTCACATATGAACCAATATTTGTTTTGTTTATTGAAGTTACTAAGAACATAATAGCTGAGCTGTAACACTACCCTGAACTTTCCTTCACCATCAAAGTACAAGAATTATCATGTCCTATTTGTATAAGAGTCTCTGTGTTAATATCTTTCTCCCCCTTGGGCCCTTTCAGCACAAATTGAAATATATACATTATTTGTAACGCTAATATCACCATTTCGGTCCTAGCTTTAAAATTTCACAAATTCAAGAAAAAGGTTTATTGCTACATATGCCCACCCTTTGTTATTTTTACTTTCAGATCAACTCAATGCCAAATGAATACCCATCTCACTGTCAACTGATGAATAGCTATCTACTAACGAGGGCCATACTACATCCATAAGAGGCAGATATTGAGTGAGATATGAAAAGTTGAAGAAGTTAACATTACAAAGGGAAAAGAAATAAATAAGGAACCTCTGAGGGTGTTCTGCCGTACAGCCTTCACTATTGGCTAAGATATGGCCTATATATGGTGGAGGCTGTAGGTTGGGACAGGTATCTTTATAAGACACCCTCTATAAGAATCAAGTCATCATGTGAGTGTGGCACCCTGGAAACGTGCCTCCAGGCTGAGTGTAATTACACGGCATCATGTACATGGGCACAATGCTGGTCTCTATTTGATAACAGTGTGTGGAGCTTGGCACCATGCCAGCACCAACAGCAGCTGGTAGGGGGGGGGGCGCATGTAGCTACAAGGAATGGATGTTTAATGCTGTAGGCCACATAGTACTTTAATGCACCATTTGCCTATTGATTAGCACGATGCAAATGCAGGTCTGGTGGATGTACGTACTCCCCATACAGGCCTATATATGAACGCATTACACCAAGAGGGTCGGCATGATGCACCAGTGCAGTGTTGGGGAGTAGACTCTCCAGATACTTAAGCCGAGAGCCGACCTAGAGGCACCAAAGGGGTTAAAAGCACTGCCAAAGGGATCAGGGAAACTCCCCCTCCTGGACATTAAAACCATAAAAACATACCACAACAAAACTTTCTCGCTGTAGGCCATCTTTTTACAATGACTTCTTGAAGTGAGCTAGAATGAGCAATCTCATAAGACCTGTCAACAGGCAGAATGTGCCCTTAATGCTGTGGTAAAACAGGGATTAACTTGGGTGGGCTCCTATTTAGGGATCCAGCAGGGAAGGGTCTGTGATAATGGAGTTATTTAGGAGCCAAATCAGGAGGTGCCTGGGTTAATAGTTAGGATTAATTGTTGATCCACTACTCAAACATGACCATACCCTATGTCTACCCCATGATGGTCCTAAATTTTGTCCTGGACAAGTGCAGATAGTTCACAGCATCTGCATGGACGTGTTTTGGCTATACAATACATTACTAAAGGGAGTTTTACATGTAATCATTGTACCATTGGTTTTACTGAAACAGTGTGCTGAAATGCACGGGTGCACCTAGAAGCAGTAGGAGGATAAGTTCATGTATGTTCATGTATACCGAGGCCTGCTTGCTTGATAATCTCGTGCACATTATGATGTTAGATCTATATTCTGCCAAATCAGTCTCCCAGCTAGAACCTCCAACTATAACAGCTCTCTGTTATCACTAGAAGAAGGAGAACCCCTAACCACATCATATAGCCACACACTACCTCTCCATTACATGATCAGGAGGTTATTGCCAAAAAGAGAACGAGTTAAGCCACTAACATGCACAAAACCCGTTCATATAAATGTGCTCTATGACATGCACGTTTTGATCGTCTTTCCAAAAGCAATACAATATATTCTTATGGGAAAATACAAATGTGAGCTGATGAAAACGTGCACGTTTAAAGGAAGGGAAGGACGAGAATAACTTTTATCAACATGACTCTCTGCACATTTCTGTAAATGCACGTTTGACTTTTGGCAAGACCCTCCAGTGGGTGCAATGCACCTCATAGTTATAGGCACCGGAGTCGGCACCTCTGTCACTGGCCATTTTTGTTTTCTATACCTTTATTTACAATGTCTGAGTATCTAATTCAAAAGAGACTGATAGAATTCAATCAAAATTATGAGGCTCGCGATGATGTCCCTTTAATACCTCCAAAGGAACATTGGTGGAAGGGATGTGGGTCCAGGGGGGTATTTCTGAACATGGCATGACTACCCCCTTCAAATCGTTGTGACAACCCTAACCAAATAGCCATAACAGCCCTAAACAGTCTAACTGATTGCTTATCATGCAGAACAGTCTTAGGACTTTTCTTTTTTTCTTTTTTTTCTTTTTTTTTTTTTGGGGGGGGGGGGGGGGTTGGCTGTGCACATGTGCAGTCGTAGTACCCTAAGAATTGGCGTCCTGTAATACACCAAAAGTAGTGAGGGACATATTTGTTGGCCAGAGACTGCTGCTCAGACTCAGAGTCTACTATATTACAGCATTTACATTAGTCGTATAGCGTGACCACTTGGTGTAATGGAATGTGAAGCTTCGATAACGTGCCCTCCCTTAGTACCCAGTCAGCATATAAATTGGTAGTCAGACTGCACAAAAGGGCTTAGATTTCCACACCTCTAAGGAATTCAATAAGTATGGCCAGGGGCAACAGTTTAACGAAGCGATCAATTTTAGAAAACCACTCGTCCAGGTGGGCCTCAGTTGTGTCAAATGTGTGGTTTGAGTATAAAAGGCACGGAACCCTGCTTGACACTACAACCTATTTGTGATGATACCTATACCTATATTCAGAGTATCAGGCACTGCTGGAGGGTTAGCATAGTATCAACTAGGTATTTGTATGGTATATTTGTGGGTGGTATGTGCATTGATATGCTGGTGGTTTCTTTTCAAATTCACCATTTGGCAATCACCTTATAACGTTGAAGCGTTCAGGCAGCATGGATAATGGCTGCTGAAAATACTGTATTGCTGCGATACTGAATTGTACAAGCACCTGCTATTTTCAAATCGGATACAAATCAATCTCAATAAAACAATACTGTGGCCTGTAAGATAAGACACGTGGCAGGTGATTGTATAACCCTGGCTGAAGAAGGGATTTCAATTTCTAACGTGGAGGGAGTTGGTTTTTAACAGTGGGTTCTTCCAGGTGGGCTTCTTAGGCTGCAACAGGTAAACCAGGACCAGGCCTGCAGGTAAACACAGCCATATAGGTCCGCCACTATGGTCTACCTGTACTGTCACCTTAAGATAGCATACAAAACATATAGGCAGAGTTAAGGGTATTATTACGTATGACAGCCTAACAATGTATTCACCCTGCCTAACTCATTTAAATCTTGTTGATAAATGTGATAAATTCAATTAGAAGACTGCCAAAGAATCAACCCACCTGCAGGAGAGAGTGTGTATATCTCCCCGTTTAAGAACCTTCTAGGACCCCTACTGTCAGGATTTCAGAGACTACCAAGATTTGGGGCGTGGTAAGGGATGGGCAGGTAGTTAATCATGTATGATTAATTAGAGTTACAAGATTCACCTAAGCATAATTAATGATGGCATCCTTTGATCTTTCCCCATGATGCTCGCCACTACACCTCCCACAGAACATGTCCATAGAGGACGCGCCAAAAGACGGATCACTCTCCAGACAGAGTTTTTGTATCACTTGATACAGTTAGGGGAGGTTTACTAACGGCTTAGTGATTGAGGAGTGTAGCCTACATTTGCCATACAATCTTATTGGATTGACACACTCACTGGGAATAGGTTGGTCTTAGGGTTTTCATGTGTGGCCTGATTCCTAACATTGCTCTTGGAAATTATTTCTGTGGAACAGGATATGGGAAGAGTTTTATATATGTAATTGATGACAATGAATGAAACATTGAAAGTGGCCTATCTGAAAGAGTTACTCACCCCCTTGTTTTCGTCTTGCCTCACTCGCGGCACCTCCGACTTGGATTGCTCAAACTGTGGTGAGCTGCTCCTGTCTGGCAGTGTGTGTGAGTTGTTGTCATGGAAACTAGTTACTGGCTGCTCCACAGTGCCTTGTCTCCGCTTGGCGGCGCGTTCTGCAGCGCGCTGCTCCCAGCGACGGGAAGAGGACGCTCCCGTATCCACTTCCGGCTCTGGCTCTGCGCGCTCAGACACATTATTGCTGTCCCTGTTATCGGGAGCAGACCATGAGTTCTCCTTCCGGGAGTGATTCACATGCTCGCTTCTGCTCGACCGTAACCGCTCGGGCTCATCAGGAGTTGACCACTGCTTTGGAACATTATTTTTACTCCTGTTAAAGTCTGGTTGGTCATCATGGTCATCGTCATGGTTTTGGCGTAGATTAGAGCCGTAAGTTTTCCGTTCTGGTTCTGGAGACCGCGCCCACGGAGCTACTTCCTCTTTAACCTCCTGTCGCGGTGATGCACGGGTATTCCTAGCGACTTCCGGTTTGGGGACCTCTTCCACTTCCGCTTGACGCCAGCGACTGAAGCGGTCCTCTTTGGGGATCTCCGACTTAAAGGCAGGACTAGATTCCCGCTTAAAGTCGGCCTCACCATCCTTCTCCCTCTGTCTCCATTTACTGAACCTGTCCTCTGATTCAAAACCCACGGAGTCCTGAGACTTCCATTTGGATATCTTTTTATCGTCAAACTTATTACTATTGTCAAATGATTTACTCTCCTGGTTGTGCCAATGTGAGAACTTATCGCTCTTATCAAACGATTTACTGTCCTGTGATTGCCACTTTCGCACTTTACTACCCTCACTTTTAAAGTTTGGTTGAACTTGTTCTTGTTTTTGCTGCTCTTTTTCTAATGTTTTCCACTTACTGAATTTGTCATCCTGTTTAGGTTTAGTGTCCTGGGTGGAAGGCCCTCCTCTTAATTTACTGAGTTTATCTTCCTTGGTGGTTTCCTGCTTTTTCACACGAACAAAGCCGAACTCGTCGACATCCTGGTCGGAGGCTGTGGACAGTGGTCTGGATGGCTTAGGGGCTTCAGGTGCTTTAAAAACAGCATTCGTATCTGGATCCTCGTCCTCTCCGTACGGGTAGATGTTGAAACTGCTGCTTTTCCGACGCTCCCTTAAACAAAATGGAAAGGGCATGCTTAATTTTAGAAAGACGATTGTATCTATGGGTATGATCTGTATAGGAGTATTTGTATGGGTTTAGAAAGATTTTATATTTATTAGAAAAATAATAATGGAGCCACTGCCCATAAAATGTATTCATTTGTCAATTAAGCATCACTGAACAACAATAACACTTCGTTACCATGGTAAGTTATGAGAAAAATAAATACATGGCATCAAATGGAGATGACTTTGGTACATTGTATACCTGAATAGGGATGAGGGTCTTTTTCAAGGTGGTGTCAACAAGAAATCCACTCGAAAGTATTATCAAATGAAACCCTTATTCAATTCAAATCCAATGCCACTTTCTTTCTTATAACGAATATGAAACTTATCAGAAACTTACTTTTCTGCCATCATTTCCTTGAATGTCTTGCTGCGACGTGGATTCTTTTGCTGTTCGTCTTCCTTTTCTTTGGAAACCTCGTCTGCTTCTATGGCATGGACGTACGCCGTGGACGACTTCTTCCTCATTTTGCTCTTCCATGCTGACAGATTCTGTAAGATGACATACATAGGTAATTGGAACTTGTATCATTTTATCAGTTACTATATATGCAATACACTTAGCACAGTAAAGGTTATTGAGGGGTATAACGAGTATAGCTGCAATTAAAACTGTTGTAGAGATGTATTCTCCCTAACGGGAGTATTATTCTTATATGTTACTATGATTAGCTACTGATGCGATGGTTATGTAATGTTCGAAGTGGTTGAATCCGTCATTATTAATTGTACTGTGTATAGTTTGGCATAGATAAACAGGAACAAAAAGATGTTAATGACAAAATAATATGGTCAACATGTATAGCCTAGGGGACAACCAATGTGACCACTGCAATTTAAAGCGATGTTTTCACCATTAATCCTTTGTTAATTAACTGCAACACTGCTAGACCATCAATGTGTAAATTTCCCGTGAGAACGTCGCTATAAAATCAAAATATAAGGGCTAACTTATTTCCATCCTTTCAAATCAAAACACATACAATGCATGCAAAATCCTTTAAGGCTGGTATACGTACCCACTCATCACCATTCCAGACATAACTTCACAAAAAAAGACCTTGCAATCAATTTACATTTGAAGAAAAGTACATTCCCATCCATCAAATACCACTTAGGATTCTGACACAATTACTTGCAAAATCAAGACTGCCAATGCACAAAGCGCCCATGGCAGACTTCGGTTGTCGACCGCTGCTGGAGCCTGATTTCCCCATACAGCCATGACACATAATCTTTTTCCAGAAAGACATTTTATTTATATAAAATGACTGGTGCCACTCTCTGTAAGTCAGATACTGATCATGCAGATCGATCGAACATGCAGGCATGCTAACTTTGTTCTCATTTAAACTGTATATCCAAGGCATTAGATCTACCCTAGTTCTTAAATTAAGCTTAACAATTATTGTCTGCGTAGCTTTTGGCTGAATTGGCAAGAGAAATAGACGTAATGGTATGTTGGTATGACACAGGACTTTTATGAGAAACATTGGCATACTTCATTTTAATCTGAAATAATGTTAGTTCACAGATGCTTCAATCAATATAACCAAGGGAATATGAGAGGTACGTGTAAAAGACAAGATCATTATTGGCGGGAGTATAGGGATAGTGTAAACTGAAAGGAAATCCAGATATATACATGTACATGACATTTCTAGAGATATCAGAAAATCTAATAATTATACCTAGGATTGCTGTACATTAACATAATATATGAACCAATTAACCAATGCACAATAACTTCATCATGAAATTGCTTATCAGTCATTATATTACACCAACAATGAAGTTTTTTTTTTCAGAATTTGGGGGGAAGGGTAAAACAAACGAAAATGTATCAACAAAATTTACAAGTGGGCTCATTAATTCTATGATCCATCACTATAAATGTGAAGACGAACTCTGAATCCACCACGAGTAATGGGTTTGAAGGTCAACCTTATGCTGGCCCTGAGCCCATGCTATAAATGAGTGTCCACATTCCCTTATGGGCACTGGTCTCCTGAAGCTGGGCCAACATTTTAAAAGAAACCCACCCTTGGTTGTACTTCAAATTGGCAACTATCTTTAACCATGTGGTACCTAAGTTAATCTAGAGACAGAACGTGCATTTTTGACATTTGGGAAATGATATTAGGATTATCAGCAAGAGTATATGGCACATATGGCTGCATTGCTTGTGACTTACTCGCCAGTCCTGCATTTGTGTATCATGCCAACTGATACAGACGTGGATGGATACAGAAACTAATTACGAGAACCTGTATATATTTGATGGGATTTGCCGACAAGAGTCAATAGATGGGATCTACACTTCCTCCTCTTACTACTTATATAAAATCACTTCTTATAATAACACCCTTTCATGTTCATGTAGAAGTCAACATCATAATACTTGATGCATGCCTGTGGTCATGAGACCAAAAGAAATACATGTTAGTTAATATAAATGAGAGGGGATGGTGCAGAGTATTCCCTGAACCATACCATCAATGGTCAACAAGCCCATGATTGATCAGATGTGTAATTCATTGGCTACAGTAGAAAACGTCACAGAGCCATAGTGACATCCTCCCCTGGCCCCCATCTCATTCCCTCCTGTGGATCCTTTATGTTTGTTTCCTGGGGGGAGAAATCTCTGCTGGCATCCTTTGACTTGATCATCGGCCACCCCCATTCCGGAGACGAAGCGGAGCGCGCCATCCGACCCCTGGCGGCGCGTCCCCCGAGCGCCGACCTGCGTCTTGCCCAGCGTCTCCCAACTCAGCAAATGAGCCGGAAACTGTCTCTTTCCCCCCAGAATGCTGCTTGGTGGCTACTCGCCAATGTACCAACTGGCCCCTGGAGAATGTGTCCCTTCCTTTCTTCTGTTGTTATCTTCATACCCGCCTCTATGCCTGTCTTGAATGCTGTTTACTTTCTCTGATACACCTACATATCTAGCCACACTCGAACCCAATACTCCCCTCTGTTCTTTTCCTTTCCCTTTCTTTAGCCTAAATACTCTTTATTGTCAATCACAGCAACCTGAATTGAAATAGCATAATATTATGTGCAAATGGGAATATTATAACACAGAGATTCAGAAGGACAGCATATCGATAACGGTTATGATATATCTGGTATCGTGAAAATATAGCTTCAGCTGCTTAGACAGATAGACAGCTCACCTGCATTTGGAAATGCCCTTCTGAAATAATATTGCAGTATTCTACTTTGTTATAAGTGGTCTGTATAACGGTATTTTAGTCACATAAATTATACGATTGAGAAAAGGGCGGTCTAAAGAGGTGACGTATTCATGTGGGTCGATTTAATTTTTAGAAAATTTCAAATAGATCTGCAAATACCAAACTATATTTCAATTGCCTATAGCTGGTTGGATGGGTACCAAACACTTAGATTTACTTAGCTCTGCTATTTCTGTTTCATGAATGGACTTTATGGCAAAGCCTTGATTTTATACCTCATACCTCTATTTGTAAAAGTGAGAGTTCTGCCCTGGTCTTTGAGGCTAGAGGTCAACAATTACCCCCTTCACTCACCACACTCTAGGGTGGAGGAGGTCTTTATTAAGGCCACTTCTGTAGTAATGGGCCACCCTGGTGGTCTGAGTGAACATGAGAACCTTTTCATAACTAACATTGGTCACCCCCCCCCCATGAACAGTTAAGTACCATATATTGTGGGCAATGATATCGTGACATCGCAAAGAAAATATCTACCTACTTATGGGGATGAGTGATCCTAGACTTCAAATCCCATGATTACATTAAAGCTATTCCATGCAAAATACCTTTGGTCACTTTCTTCTTCAAACTAGGTGCAACACATCAAACTTTATTCTCCAGTTGGCTGACCATCTACTGATACAGCCTACTTGGTATAATGGAATAATTTTAATCTACATAGGACTACCACGGGGTTACTTTCTTCTTCAGGTCTCTTTTACAAGCGTGTTGTACATTTTATATTTCATAGGGTTCTCATACCACATAATCACAAACATTTTTATTTTGAATATTCTCAAAATCTTACATCATTAACATAATATTATTCAAACATGTAATATAATGGTGCGTCTCTAGCATGCATTACAGTCATGACGACATTATGCACATCCAATGGACTCCTACACTGTAAAAGGCCATGTGGATTAAATGACACAGGGGTGGTAGCTGGGGACATGCAGGGATATGTACAAGTTGTATACTGGGTACCATCAGGTGCATTCATGAACATATATGGGTCATTCAATCAGAGGGATATTTTATACTTCCCAAAAATAACTAAATTAGGCCTTACATCCATCCACTGCAAAATGGAAAAAAGTATTGCACATAAAAGGAACAACCGAAATTCACAGGAAAGCAGCTTATAAAAATGCATCATAAGTAAAGAAGTGTTCACCCCCCATGCTGTACAACATGTACCTTAGTCAATATAAATGTATAAAGTGTCTTCTAAACTTTTAAAAACACCCTCTCATAATGTATAGAGAGCTGGCTATATTATCTATTTCGGGTAACATTTCTGAGATCTTCTAAGAAAATTCTTTTATCCAGGTATTTAACTTCAAGTTACTTAACTTGACATTGCCTCATCTAGAATTTCTCTTGGGTATGCTATCACAAATTGTTAGAGCCTTAACTGCTATTCATACCCTATACTAACGTTTAGTCTATCAGTATAATATAGGAGAGAAAGTCTGGTCACAAAACACATACTGCCATGTCAGGAAAAGAAACTGTATGAATACCCATGCCTATATTTCTTTGTAACCCAAGGCCGCCCAATTATTTTGAAGTTACATTTAAAAGGTGTCATCAAAATTGAAAAGTCGTTTAAGCTGCAATTTTCCTTCTCTATTTAGATAAGTAAAGCCTTTTGTAAAAAAGGAAAAAAAGGAAGGGGATCAAAATTGTAAAATCTTAGTTCAAAAATAAACTTTGTACAGTCTTCATTTTGATTCACTATTATGACCATTAGATTGTATTGTCTATAATTCTAAAACTCATCCTACCCCCAGATCTGCATTGACCATGGCTATACAATAAGCAAAATATGTGATGACTTCAATGAACAAACCACTGACCAGTATCCATGTCACCCTTACGACTGCGTACAGTGGGTTTGTATTGAGAATCATTCATATAGGTTACAATAATCATACCAATATGCCAGAGCAGACAATGCATAATGTACAAAACATCCTCATGTACATAGCCTATTACCATAGTTAATATAGCACGCCAGAGTTATTCCAGTTGGCTGTTATACAATGGTAATAACAATGCTAAATGAGCAGCAACAGAACAGTCCAAGACAGGAAAGGTGCCAAACATTAAGTACAGAAAGTATTATTTTAGGGTTTGGAGTGAGGTGAAGAAGTCATCTTACCGACACCCAGTCATTGTTATCGTCCTCATGAGACAGTGCTGCCCCCCTGTGGGTGGTTCCCTTCAGCAGCAGGTATAGATACACATATACAACATCAATGATGGGGAAATCACACATCAACACAATACCTTCACTTAGCTATGGACGGCTAATCTATACACTATTGTACAAGCAGAGATATAAAAGTACGTCATGTCTCTGGTACAATGTATGCACCATGTGTGGATGTTCAAGTGGGTGCTTCATCTTAAATAATTTTCACACAGAAATGATTTACCCTTATGCTATGAATATCAGGATTATAAGGGGTAAGCATAGGGATATGTTATACACTGAAAACCGTTGAAAAGGTCTTCAGACTGACAATACAAAATTGTCCACCCTTACAAAAAAATGTCAGTATGACAACCAAGTGTGTGTTGAATAGCAATAAACATTATTCTTAATGTAATAAAACACAATCAAATTGCAAATACATTATAAACAGAGGAATTGGTTATAGCCTACATGGCCCTTTTTCAGACACGATGATATGGTTAATCTAAATAGCCTACGTTTGACCATCATGGATTCTGGGGATTGTAGTGTCAGAAATATGGAAAGTAGGTGGTTCTCCTGTAGGCTATAATCATACTTATAAACTTATTGTACAACACTGAAGATTGCAGTACATTAAGTGAATACAACCAGTCGCCATAGGTAAAAACTAAATACACCATGGACATAATTTTGCAAGTACGCGCTCTTCAGGGCGGATCTTGGAGGTCATATACGTGTATACAGTAAAGACTTGAAACCTTTTTCTTTGTGATATTTGGACCCTGGCCAGCATGATAGCACGTATATGGTACTTTTTTTTATCTAAGGACTAAGGTAAATCACCCCCTTTCCACTCTCCTCGATCCGCCCCTGCTGGTACTTGAGGCTATGCCACTAGTAAATATAGATAAAGAAAAGCTGAAAGGCACAGGTCTTCTCATTGCCCTTATGATATTGACAGGTAAATATTGGGGTTATTATCAAAAGTGAACCTACCGACTGCCAGTCGTCCTCCCCTGACTGAATCATCTTCTTCTCCTTCTTCTGTTTCTCCATCACCTGTACAACCTCCTTAGCCTTCTCCACCAGTGGGTTCTGCTTACCCACCGCCACAAACTGCAGCGCGTTACCTGGAGGTTTAGCCGAGGTCGTCGACACCCTCCTGTACTGTCCTGTGCTGGAGGCACCGCTACCAGAGCTCTGCCTGGAGTGGTCGCTCCTCCTGCTGCTGTTATCTAAGCTATCTACAGACTCAGACCGCGTGCTGATAGCATCCTGGCTGCCGCCAAACCGGTTGTAGTTCCGGTCGTAGTAGTTGCCGCCCGCAGCGCCCCCCGCACCGTCATGGTTTACCAGGGACGGCGTGCTGCGGTACTGCTCTGTATTACGACGTGACGTCGCTGACGCCGACGTTGTTGAATCGTCGTCGTGGTCGTCGGCCGCCGCGTGGTCGTACACGTCGTCGAGAGTGGCGGAATAGCGGAGGTCCGCCGGACGCACGTAGCTGCTGTGGCGGCGTTCGTCGTCGTACCTCACGGGCATGGCGGAAGTAATCTCCGAGGTAGGATGCGTGCGACGATCGTCGACTTGAGCGCTGACCGCGGTGGCGCCGACCGTTCCGGAGCCACCGCCGTTTCCTGCTGTACCACTACTGGAGAAGTCCTCCTCCCGTGGTACCGCCGCCCCGTACACGAGCTCCTCCGAAATCAGCGAATCATACGAACTGTCCCGTGTGTCGGGGTGGTGGGGGCTGGTCTCTTCCTCCAGGTGCACGGAAGACGCCTGTGACGACGACTTGTGCTCACTACTACGGTATGAACCATAGGCACTGCTATAATCCACAGAGTCGGACGACTCCTGCCGCTCGTGCTGCCCCCTGTCACTTAATCCAATCACTTCCGCTTCT
Source organism: Acholoe squamosa (assembly GCA_949317995.1). Classification (NCBI taxonomy): domain Eukaryota; kingdom Metazoa; phylum Annelida; class Polychaeta; order Phyllodocida; family Polynoidae; genus Acholoe; species Acholoe squamosa. Next base: position 18,355,657 of record OX439042.1, read on the forward strand.
GATACTAATCCTATTTCTTGCTCTGGGGTAGCGACTTCCGGTTGTCGCTGCAGGGCGTCTTGCGCTACTTCCGGTAATACACCGACAGGCTCCGACGCCTGCGACTCGGTGGCCGAGTCGGAGGAAGATTCTTGGCGGAAGTGAGAGTTATCCGGTGGCGTCGCCTCGTCTGGCGCCACCTGGCGATTAACTAGGTCTGAAAAGGCCGTCAGGTCAAGATGAGGTCCATCGTAAAACTTCCGGGCAGCTTTACCGAGCCAGAAGATGGTTATCGCCACCTGGGGGAGGAGAAAAAGGGGCAATATTAGAAGCAGACATATTACATATCTAATGTGGGCACACCTGCTGCAACATCAATTCTGCTTCTTCTGTAAATGTTAGGTTTCTCTATATTTGTTTTTCCGATGTTAACGGGCTGCGGAAAGAGCACTTACGCACCAAGAGCCCAGGATACATGTACATGAATGCAGTCTTGGCGAGTGTACTCCTCAGGGCTGTATTCATGCACCATGCTGAACCTATGGAGTGAACAGCCTCCTGAAGCCCCATGATACACCAATGCAGAACTGCTGATCATAATTATCTGTACTATTGTATGGTGCATCATGAGGACAAAGTAGTTTGAACCTTGAGGTATCATGCTTACATGGTAGACCATTCCCTGGGTATCATTGCTGTGAAATATTTAGTGTTTTGTTTAGAGTATTGTGCCCTATTCATGCTAACTGGGATAGCAGTGGACGTACATATTTAATGATAAGTACCGGTAAGATACCAGTTTCCAATGGGTACATGCCAATCGATATGCCCTGCTTTGTTTGATTTCGGCACCAGAGACCCCCCTCCCCCGAAATAAATGTATTGTAGTACTATATAAACTATAGGGAGATACATGTACACTCTTTTTAGTCTAGGATATATGGCATCAACCTTGGCACTTTTGGCAGAAAGCATGAAACATCATTTTCGAGAAATGTTTCCCCTTCTAAATTGACTTTGAAAAGAAAAAGTAAATAATTCATAAAAAATCACATCAAAATTCATTAATGATTTAATCAGGTGGGAAATACACAGAAGGACAATAAAAGCCATGTGTTATCCATTGAAATATATTATATTCAGTATGATATCATGCATATATATTGTTTTTCTCTTAAATAGGGCCAGAAAAAGGTAGCCATTACCGAAATTCCTTATTTTTGCAATAACTCTGCAGGTAATGATGACAGGCACTCATTTCAAGTGTCTACTAATAGGGGTATTCCACCAAAACCGATGAAATTGTCGGCCCCATTTGGGGTTTTCATCATCCGCAATGATTATCGTGTGTGAATCTGGGATGAAAATTGTTGGCCCGATTTGCCCAGAAGGACTATCGGTTACCCTTCTGCCCAATTTCATCGCTCTTCCACCAAGGACATGCCAACCGTCGGGAAGGGTTGGCGATAATAGTGTTTTACTATATAATTTCTTTTAAGTCATAAAATGGGTGTCAGAGCACCAGCTGCTTCCTTATAGTGCATAAGTAGTATTTTCACAGGGTTTTCCTTCACAGCCTTTTATTGCTGATATTGTGTGTGTGTTTTATTAAGTAAAAATCTTATTTAAAACAACGCTGTAACATTATATGCCCCAAGAATGATAGGTGATTATGAATAATAATTCCCTTTTGCAATGGTGCTGCCACCTGGTGAATACTACACATTACATACATGGGTCTTACGAACCCATTAGATTCCCTCTATAGCATGCATGAATTAAAAGACAGTTGTACGGAACTATCATACAAGCGAAGATCCTACCATGTTATGCTATAGAAATGTTCCTAGACCCTGAGAATGTGGATATAGAGCCCCATCAGATTGTTGACTATCAGCCTTGGTAGCAAAATATGGTAAAAGTCGTCAATTTTGGAAATGGCTTTTTTTTGTCCAGGCTTATGATAGGCTGATAGATGTATATGGGAGAGGAGGAATAATGCATCTATTGTATTCCTTAAAAATGGGATATAGCCATACTGAAAGAATGTCTATCTGTCTTATTAGCAAAGTTATGGCAAAAATTATGAATTTCGGTAATGGCGACCTGAAATAGACCTATAATAGGTTTAGTGTGCTTCTGAGAAAAATCAGGATGATGCCAATGAGTTGCTAGACCCTAAAAATGTGCTAGTAGCCACTTGGAAAGACTGTTTATCGCCATCACCTGGAGAGTTATTGCAAAAATAAGGAACTTCAGTAATGGCTACCGTTTTCATGCCCTATTTCAGAGAAAAAACATTTGTATGCATAATATCATAATCAGTATGATATATTTCAATGGGTAACACATGGTGTTTATTGTCCTTCTGTTTATTTCTCCCATTACATCCTCAATGAATTTTGTTGTAATTTATTATGCATTATTTACTTTTTCTTTTCAAAGTCAATTTAGAAGGGGAAACATTTCTCGAAAATGATGTTTCCACTTAGAAATGGATTCAGCACGTTCAAAAGCCCCTATGTGCAAACTTTCATGCTTTATGCCAAAAGTGCCAAGGTCGGCCCAAAATCATGCTATATCTCCTAGACTAGGAAATCTAACAACCATGCTCCGGAAAGTCATAATTAGCATGATACACATATGAGCCTATCCTAAGAGAATATCTGAAACACATGTATCAAATATTTTGTACCTGTACTATGCCCACGCTAGGCCTACTATTCCATGCATTTAACTTGACTTGTTGTTATCCAATACAAATACCCATGTAACAATCCACATCCTGTGAATGTTGGTAGTAACTTGCCCGTCCCAGTTTCTCACTCTGAGGAGAGTAATTACATATCAACTGGTTGAACCTTGGTTGATTAGACTATCGCCTAATCTGGAGACACAACATGAGACCGTTCTATACATATCCACCAATTCATATTTGTCCAATACAATATAGAGAGTAGAGCACAATGGGAGAAACTTATGAGTCCCTAAATTAAGTTAATTTAGGATGCTGAACACCTCGTTAATATTGGCATGTGAGCAGCGAGGCAGATGGTATGATAAGGTCTATCACGATCATTACTGCTTGAAGTTCTGTTTATATTTGTTTATAAACACCATCCCTTGTCACTCACCTCAATGTATCCTTAATTGAACTGCAGATAATTACTCTTTTGATAAGAAATTACACACAATCCACTCCTAGTAGATACGCTTCTCCCTGTACTTCCTCGAACAAAGTGTCCTTATTCTAGCTTTCCTCTAGAAAAACTGAAGTAAGTCAGAGCATGTGTGCTCTGTTCTGATAAATGTTGTAGGTGTCAAGTTCCAACCACCATTCGACAAGGGCTGAGTGAGCTCTACCACTCAGACCCCAATCACTATAAAGGTTAGTACAATGTACCCATGAGGCGCTCACAGTAGAAAGGTTTGGCCAAAAACCTAGATCTAAGTCCTTCTTGGTGTAACATCAACTAAAGGCCAATACACTTCTATCCCGATCTCTATATCATTGTACACTGTATATTTTGTGTATTGACACCTCAGACCTCCATGTGGTAACTGGTATACACCATAAGGGCCCCACTCCTGTGCTGCTGCTTCCTCCACGTCTACTGTGTCACCTCCCCCCTTCTATGTATGCATGGACCGTGTGCTGTGGTTTTAATAACTTTTTCTTCCCTGCTGCTCTTGTTTGGCTGGGGCGGTGGTGGAGGGGTGGCGTCCTCGGCATATTTCTGGGCTGATGTCACGTTGTCACGTCTCGGTATACCTCTTGCCCTAATCAGGAGTTTGGTTTAGGCTTAATGATAATTCTGTTTAGGCTTAAAAAGTCGGCCTAATCTATGTGCTTGCAGCACACGGATGTGTCTTTTGCTGCCACTGCAGGGTGCCATATGATTCCTGTTGTGGCTATACTTCATCTAGAGTTAAATCTATATATTCTGCTACGCAATAAGTACATAGAATATACCAATAGAGCACAAGTTGGACAGACCTTCTCATGTGCAGAATGAAAATGACGAGCACAAAGAACTCTAAAGCTCTCTGACCCTAAATTATGGGATTTGAATGGATTCTTTGAAATTTTAAAATCCCTGACATCATGACTTCCACTCCTGTATCTAGCTATAGGGGGCATATATGGCACATAACTGTAACTGAAGGTAGACACATACTAAGTTAAATGAATACCAAAGACATAGTTTCACACCTTACTGCATACATGTCTTATTTCAATCTTACTTATTGAACTCCTGCACACCAGAGACTATCACTGGACTCACTCTGAGCACTGGACAATGGACAATCCCGGTACATGTACTTAGTGACTGGATCTCTATTCCCGTGACTGACCATAGGTGACCTATCCTCCACGGTATGTTTGCTGTGTACCTTTGTAATGAACCTTAATCCACATAGGATTGGTCCATTCTGCAAAGGGCTGCTGACTCACTCTTCAAGCTAAGCATTGGTCTGCTTTGGTCACTACATTTGCATGCAGACATATACAGTGGTGTGTTTGAAGGGTGGCTGGTCCTCGGCAACCTCCACCCCCGCATCACTCTGTGGCAGTCCCTTCCTGGTACCAGGTGATGCTGGCATTGTGCTAACTTAACCCTTTATAAGTTACATATTTTATAAATGCACCATTACCATCTATTAGAATGCATGGATACAGTTCTAACTCAGTTCTGGTGAGCATACTCACCATGGCTGCATTCATAATTATGTCATGTTGACCCTACAGAAATCTATTGAACAATGCCAAGGGATCAGCATGGTTAACAAATGCATCTCAAATGAGTAACTTGCTTGACATCATTTTATTTATCAATCATGACAACATATGGGCATAATGACTTGAGACAATTGGTGGCCATAAGGGATTAATGATCCCACTAATGTATCCCCCTCACTTATCACACAGAAGATGATTATGGTAACTCATGGGGTGATGAGAAAAAATGTACATGTCACTTTGTTGGTGTATACAATATCAGTTGGTAAGGAACTAGCATTATATTCTATGAGTCACAGAAAGTGACAAGAAAGTGGCAGAGTTTTTGGACAGCGATGGTGTGATATCCTACACCATGGCCACCCTATGTGGCCCCCAAGGGGTAAAAAACGACATGGCGACATTTGGCCATTTTGAGGTGACATTCTGACATTGCACCCTTTTAAAAATGACATATGACATGTCCATTACCTAAAAAAGTGACATGTCACTTGAAGCCTTGAATTTTGAGACATGGCTTTATTTTTAGACATGTTATTTTCCCTAAAACCACCCTATGACAACACTGTGGTATAATACCAACATGTCTCAAGTACAAAGGGTCCACATGTATACTGTGTGGCACAGCCTTACACAGCATATGACTAACATAAGTCAAAATATAGGATATATCACGCTAGAAATCTTATTGTACAATTCTATATAATACAGTTGTAATACAATGTATATTGGCTATCTGATAGGTAGGGCATAGCTGTGTCCCCATAGTACACATAGTTCTATATAAGCCTTATCACAAGCACTGTGACACATTGATAGGACCACACAGGAGATGTAGCTAGGCAAATAAATATGAGGTATTTGTGAATCCATCGTCTTTATAATAGATCTATATCATACTTTCATGTTACTACCACACATGTCATAACCACACCCAAAACACCAATCATTCCATCATAAATTTTTATTCTAGTTGACCTTGCTCATTGATGTGATGGTATTTTATCTCTTCTCTCACCCCCATCTCTACCCCTGCTCCTTCTTCTGTGTTCTCAAGGCGCCCTTTTCCCATACATTGTAATAAGGTATGTATTTCTGAGCCTTTCTGTTGACCCTTTATTATTTTAAGTGCTACATGATACCTTCAGGCTCATGTTCCTTTGTCATCATGATATCCCAGTGTAGTGGAGGCTAGTCTCCTCACCAGAACAGCATTGGTACATCGTGTCGACCATTTGGGAGTGTAAAAGACCCTACAGGGCTGGCATGATGTATGGCTGCAGAAATGATGAATCATTCACCAGGGTTCCATTCAGTCATCATGAGAAGAAACAGACATGTCATGTGGCCTTCAGAGGGTTGAGGAACCAAGAGGCCACACGATATCAACCACCAGTGAAACTAATGGTGGTTGATATCGTGTGGTCCCCTCCAGGAGGTACCTGAGAGTTGGGTTATTCAACAGGTGAGGGTGGAGACTAAGTGTTACCTGTGCTGTTACGTACATCAATACAGAGAGCAGAATAGAGAGTACTTCACACAGGGGTGCTGCCCTCTAGCGTCTTCTACCTGTGGGACGTAATTACGTCATGTTTGTCAGGTGGAGCAGCAGAGGCAATGTTTGCCACAAACTCCCACATCACAAAGCACACAAACACCCCCAGATTACATGGAGGTATAACCCAACCTGAGATTGCTAGCCCTTCTCAAATATGGTCAGCATATTCTGGCATAGTATAGACTATTAATATACCAGACTCTTTGACCTATAAGACATAAAGTAAGTGTCAAAATTGTCCATCCAGTCAGCAACAGCTGGCTATGAATGATAGGCACTTTTTGGACACATTTTGACATCGACACCCATGGGTCATGGGCAATTTGTAAAGCTAAATTCTATATTCAATTCTTCTCTGTCCTATACTCCATCCGTTTACTGTACTTACTGACCTTTTATACGAACCCTCTATTGAGACTCCATGGATGATTGTGGTTCGTTCTTATCTGTCTCAAAACTAATATCAGAACTGTGAATTTGCCTTCAGCAAATAAGATCAAGATAAATTTACCTGATGCTTATAGCTAGACTACTGCAGTATATGAGCACTCAACATGTTTAATCTACCAGTCCAGGGTCCATTACTGATAACATAACACTCCATCAGTACTCACTCCTGTATGAGATACACCCATCAGCTGAAGCACTCCTTCTGTACACACACACCTCCCATTATGAACCACTCCTCCAGGCGCTAGGCCTAACATAGGCTACCACTAACATAAGGGCCACCTAATACATTATATTGATTGGTTCTCATGATACTTTAAATGGTCTTCATGATGCATCATTGGGTCATGGCAAGTTACTCACCAGTGCTGTATTTGTAATTTACCAAACCTAGGTCTAAGTCTGATGCACAAATGCATCGCATGTGAGAGGACTAGCCAGAACTGCATTGATGCATCATAAGGATAAAGGAACATGAACCTGGAGATAACCTGCAACCTTTAAAGGTTTCCTACAGATTGTATGCCTAACACAGTCTCACCTAGATACAGCCTGACTTAGCTCTAAACTTGCACTAATGGTCTCTTCCCTGTAAATGCCTTCCTCATCTCCTGTCCGCCTTGGATGGGATCGATCGGCGTCATGGTTCCAGGGCTGGTAGTAGTCCTATTGATTGGACATGTAATAACCACCCTGCAACACTGATTAGTCAATACCTGACTGAGCACAAGGTGTCTCTATCGTTAGAGGTATGCTTGGTACATTAGGGTTCACTGTGAAAATATTCAGTCAAAACAGTGATGGTTCTCAGGAAGATCTGGGACACAGTTTCACTTATTTTAACAGAGAGTAGTTTTGACTGAATTGTTTTCTGGGAGTTCCTTTTATAAATCACACTGTTTCACTGAATTACAAAGACAGTGGTCCACCGTGCAGTTTATGGGGGGGGGGGTGGCTGGTAGGTTGAACAGTCATTTTTCAGTGTGTATGCTGTGGTCATATCATGTCAATAGTATGACCTCAGTGTAATATATATCTGTATGGGCTGATATGAGGACACAGGTATGTGTAACAATAGGAGTTGCTATCAGGAGGATTACTCCAGTACTTAATAATCCTTAGTGTCATAAATGCCAAGCTACTGGTGTCAGATATTGCATACTATATCTGTTATATTTATATATATATACACCTTTAGGACGTCCAATGGGCTAAGTATGTAAGCCAAAACAGATCAATCAGGTATTCAGAGAATCCAGAGAGTTACTTGATACTGTAGACCCACCATTCCATGGGACTTCAACTGACCATATATACCTTTAAGACAGAATTTCCTTTTGTATATGCAATTGAATTGGTCCTTGGGCAGGTGAGCAACCATTGTGAGACTAAAGTATCCTCCTTGTACAAGCAGCAATCATGTGATAATACAGAATAATGCTACTTGATTATATAATTCATAGGACATCCAATCATAGCTATAATGGGCATAAATGCAAGGTGTGTCGAACACTGCTTCCGTCATGGTCATGCACAAGGTCATGCGAGGTTAAATGTCTTACGTCCACTAATAGTTTTGGCATGAAGGACTGTGAGGTGAGGTACGACTTGAGACTGTATCTCTTATTAGGTTCCAAATATTTTAGGGACATTGTGAGTTAATCTTCCAGGTAGACCAGTCCACCTATCCACAAGGTCTTCTAAATATATCCCAAAGGTTCTCCTTGTATTTATTATCACTGATGGCAAAGTTGATCTGACTCAACAGGAGGGAAGCTTTGGAGCTTTCTGATGGCTTCTTGGCTGGGAATGATTTTTATTGTGTTTGGCTGTGGGGTACTGGGTCCACAGGATTAACCTACATTACCATTATTCATAAATCTATTAACCTTATGTATTAAGGTTACAGTCCTTGGGAATCATCCCACTATAATGCATGCATGTATGCTCTGAGAGAAATCTAAGCTAGGAGTCTCAATCTCCATATTATTCAAAAGCAAACTATAGCAAATATTTATTCTATAGTTGATGACATAGCAATGCCTTTGCTTCATAAATAGAAGCGTGGACCGTGGAGTGGGTGGCCGTCATTATATGGACAGGTATTAAAGTCACTGACAGTGGAGTTATAGCATGGGTAACCTGCAGTTATTCACACTGGTGAATATGTACATGCCCAGGTCCTAACTACCGACCCACCTCCCTCAAGGCGTGGGAAAATACTTCCTCAGGGCCACAGCCACAGGTTGGTTCCATATGAAAAAGTGGTCGGGGCCAGGGGCTGTCGGCGTATGATGTGTGGTGGGAGGCCACAGTTTTTCTTTCTCTTGTCTTTGTGTGTGTGTGCATCCCCTGATTGGGTCATTGCTCCACAGATCAATCCAACTCAAGTGGCAGCAGTATGCCATAATACGCAGGTGATACACTCACTTACGCATAACACATAGGAAACATCCATATAATATGTTATACCACTATTCTGGCACTTCCGGTGGTTTTATATGCGATATATACGTGGTATATTCTGCATATACCACCCTTGTGCTTTTTTAGAATTTTTGGTATATACTTTTTCGGGGTCGAGTTGGACTTAGAATATTTTTGGAGACGTTGGCGGACATAGAAACTTAGCCTCGCCATTGTTTCAATGGTGAAAAATCGTCCAAACTCGTATGAGGATTGAACCCCGACCGCAGTGGTGGTAGGCGAAGGCTTTAGCCATAGCGCCACACTGAACGGTGATGAAATCCAATGCGAAGGTAAATAAATTCTAACCTGCTATGTTTCCAGTCAGTTTTCGTATGGAATCCAACCATGACATGCTATAATATTAAAATCCCAAGAAGTATTCGATCCATAGACGAGGAATGCGTGCTAATTTTCTCCATTTTGTTCGATATAAATAAGAATCCATTGATTTTCCCGTGGCCGCTCTGCGCGAAGCCATTGTTTCGGCGTCTTTCTTGTACGACGAGCAGTTGACCTATATCTACATCCGGGCCACTGACACACTTTCGCCGAACAAGGAGGCGGGTGGGAATGGCCAGACCGCGACTCGCTTACGATGGAAAAATCAATGGATTCTCCTTTATTTTGAATATATTGGACATAATACGTATGGAGGGATCATGTAGACTGTCTAAGGATATGTATGTTTTAATTTGAAAACGTGTCATGGTTGGATTCGATACGAAAAGTGACTGTATACACAGCGGCAAGGAACAAAAACAATGGCTTCGCGCAGAGCGGACACGGGCCGTGTCGCTTGCTTTTACAAAATGTATTCTCCTGGCTATAATCTTTGGATATCAGGTAAGAAATTGATACAAAATGGAGGAAATCGTGGTATAAACCAATTAGTTCATGGATGTTGGAGCCCACGGGGAGTCTATGCTGGATATACCCGAGCCGCGGAGCGGCTCGGGTATATCCAGCATAGACTCCCCTAGGGCTCCAACATCCATGATCTATTAGCTTAATACCCTATAGGTATACCCTCAACTCTTATAATATGACCCATACTCAGCCTCTAAAGTGAGCCTAGCTTTAGGGCAGAGACCATAAAGGCTGTATGTCATATAAGGTCCCTATATAATACAGATGGTGAATGATATACTATCCACTTTATACACACTGATGTTATCTCTGCTAAACATTGAATCCTGCATGGCCCCACCTGATGTGCTGACATCTCCTCAACACACCTGATCCATCAAATACAACCTTAATGATGAGTATCTACAACAATTTGTAAAGGCCCTTTGAACGTGTAATTCATGATAGATCTCTATATAATCTATCATTCCAAGGCTGCATCAGCTTAAAACTAGATTTGGTAATGGTTGGGTGATAATCTAAGGAGAAATGAGAGCATGGCCTCAAAGGGACTAAAAAGCTCCTATACATTCCTCGCTCACGTATCCCGTGTAGTTATAGACGGTACTATCACCCTTGTACTCGGGATAACATTTACTAATATATTTATATGAAATTATTTAGTGGGGTATATTATAGCTATCTAGTGTGTCTAATGCATTACCGGCCAGAATGGTACAATACTTCTCACAATGTCCTGATGTTAAGTTCACACCACTCCTCCTCTCTATATTTGAAAGACGGGGGATCATCTTAAGGTGATTAATTCTTGGTATTTTTTGCCTCCAATTTTATCTATTTAAGCTTTCTTGATACAGTATAGGGACATAAATGACCAAATATTTGTAGCCTAATAGTCCTTTCAGAAAGATGTATGATTTTTGAAGAGAATGTGCAAGTCCTTTCAAACACCAACTAATAAGAGTGTGATCGCAGTATAAGGCAATTTATTTTATGTGAATAACTTCTTCCCGTAGGGATAGCATTGCACGGCCGATGGCCACACCCCCAGTGGCGTAACGTGTGTGGATCCACCACAGCGGCAGATCCACCACTGCAGCCTCGTTCTGGGTGCATGTAAACATTCAAAATGGCGGACCGGCGCTCGTACGGGAAACTACGGTACCGGATTTTGATAATATTTCCTTATTTAAACCCTCTAAAAACATAAAATAAATATAGAACTAAACTCCCCTGGTGTTCTCGGTGGCCTATCCACCCCTCGGGGGGGGGTCTCCCCCTCGTGGTGGATCGGCCACCTCGTACACCACGGTCGTTTAGTTCTATCTATATACTAGTAGATAACAGTCTGCATATTGATGTTTCAACCTCTTTACCTAGCCTGACACAGGGTTTTAATCATAGAACTAACAGTGCATATATGATTAGGCAATGCCTGTTATCAATTAGATTTTAACTTCAATACAGTGCAACAAGATCCATGTACTTACATTTCTTAGACGCCTATCAGTTTCGTATTTTAGTTGATCCTCAGAGCTGCAAAAGGATAAGAGAAAGATAGATAAGTACCTCACTCAGCAGAAGGAAATTCATAACAGCAATAGTTTTTTTACAGGGGAAAAGAAATTTTGATAAAATGAACAAGCTGAATTCAACATAATTATTTGTCCTTGCTAGGAAGGGAGATCAAAGAGAGCTGCAAAAGCATACAAATTGTGTAAGCAACATACTAAAAGGGCTGATAGGGAGGTGATGACAATAGTGGACACTTTGTAGGACTAGATATTAGATAACATCATACTTCAAAGGTTTTAACGCCTTAATATAGCCTTTACCTCGCAACTGTGGCATATACCACCTGCCATAGCTGAATATGTAAAGATATGGTACCGAAATATGGTTTCTAAGACAGAGTTGAGCTATAGTCTATAGTCCAGCTCTTTTTATTTCAGACAAAATGAATACAGTGGAAAATTAACTTTTCTTTTTATAAACGGCCAACCCACTGCTTGGAAACAAACATTGTTCAAGGCCAAATCCCACTACGTGAAAAATGGGTCTAAAATGTTTGTGATTTTGGATATTGACAGCCTTGTACTCTTGTCAATATCCTAAATCACAAGGTTTGCCCTACCACCCATACCGTTGCCAAATCCCACTGTTAGCCGATATTGGAGGGGAAATCTCTGTGAAATATATTACTCTACTGACTAGTTACTACTTTAATACACAGAGAAGGAGAGTTTGATATCAAAAACACTGTTGTATATCACTGAATTCTTATGTTTGCAATAGTCTAGGTCTTTAGATTTATAAATAGACTGTGCAATACATGTAATGAAGCATGCACAAACCACAAGAAGAACATTCTTATGACTATAGTGTGTGGAACTTGGGTCCTGATTTATCCAAAACAGACCTCTTGTGATGTACTAGAAATTCTTGTTTTCCTCTAAATCACAGGGGATTTCAGTATATCACAAAGATTTCTGGACTCTTGTGGAGAAAATATCAAAAACTTTTGATGTGATCCACTCCTGAAATCACAACACTTTTACAAGGCCTCTTAGCCGTTATAGGCCTTCCATAGATGGTATTACCCCTCCAATATCGGCTAAGGACCACTGCATTCCTAAATTACAAGGGTATATGGTCGTTTTTCGCATTGTGGGATTTGGCCTTCACAGTGCCAAAACATCTAAATCTGGATAAACCCCTTCTTGTTTTCTGTATATGATGTACTGGTTTCCAGGTATACATCTGCAATGCCATACTAAAGATTTAACTCCTGGTATTATTATCACTATTGGGCATTATCTCGGTTGTTGAAATAGATTTTTGGTTTGAGAGATGCTAGGCTCTAGCTTAGAGACTATGTATAGATATGGGGCTACAAAGAAAGTGAATATCACTATAGGTGTATCTAAGAGTTCTCTAACTAAATATGCAGAACTTCAGTTATTTCACAAAGGTTTACCTCATGGATAATGCTTGTATTTACAAAGAGAAACCACGTATGTATGGCGTCGACATAGCAGAAGGGTGCAGCACATATGGGCCATCATTAAGTCAGCATTCCTTGTAGACAGCTAGGACATAAAGTTAACTAAAACTAGTTGTAAAAGAGCGGCAAAAATGTCTTCTTAAGATTTCCTTTGTGAATCTAGTGTCAAATAGAAGTTGAGTATATGTCTATCCGAACGGCGCCAGGAGGATTTTATGTTATTTGACTATAGAAATTCTCCTCAAAGGTAGCAATTTCCCCATAATACCCCCTAATCAGATTGAAAATCAGACATCCAAACAGAGCAATAAATGCTGGCTCTGTCTACAAGAGTGCCCTTCTCTGTTCTGCCTTAAATCCTTTAAATCACCTCAAGATACGACTCGGAAATTTACAGATCAGAGGTAAGATTCTAGTGTAGCTAGTGTAGCGGCGGCTGGTGGATCTCTATTATGTTTCAGAAACCTTTGATTTTCAGTATTAAAGGGGGGTGGCCCAGATCCAGTGGACTCCTGGATCTACCCCTTTACATACATATGAATACCCAAGATACCAACTATACCCCCCCCCCTCCCAACACGCACACACCCTTGCTCTACCTGAACTATCAGTCACATGCCAACCTTTCCTTTTTGTTTTCTCTTGGCTTTTTACTCAAGCTTTCCTGTTGGACTCCTAAAAGGGACCAATTCCTAAGAGTATGCACAGCAAGGAACATTTAGGAGCTGGAGTATTATGTACTCTGGAGGAAGAGGAGCACTTTGATAGCAGGATAGGGGGAGTGATGTAGTGTCTCCCACCCCTTCCTCCCCACTGGGAGTCCCCTGACAGCGTCAGATCGCAATACATAAAGTGTGTGACCCAACAGGACCTATTGTACATCCCTGATCGTGTCCTCCAACACACCGAGACAACCCTGTGTGATGGATGGTCACAGGATGAATGGAGCCTCCTGCCAAAAAAAAGCCAAGTCAGAACATAAAAAGAATTATAGCACTTTTAGTACAAAGTCAAGCACCACACACTCCCATTTCATCCAATTCAACTTGAAGTGTTTTCGAATTTACTTGTTCCCATTTTAATGTGTGTGTGTTCAGTGAGACATGTCTGAGTTTCCTGCCCCAAGTCTGGTCCAGGTTTTATTTAGGGTTTCAAAGACACTCACAGGCGTGAAACAGGAAATCTTGAGATTTACTGATAACATGAACCCTATATCTATCAATGGCATTCTAAAGGACACACACCTCAATCTTAAGAGAATAGATAAGCCATTAGGTCGAAAAAAAAGGTGGGCTAAATACAGACTATGTAAAATGAAGCATACACATGTAGTACTTCAGGAAAATCCAGCTGGTGCAGATTCAAAGCACAGTATCAAGGAGATCAAGGGCAACAAGGGGTCCATATTATGGATGTTTTCAGGTTTAGTTATATCAAACAGCTCACTTATGAATAAGTAGTGCAATTATTCTATTGGTAGATTTTGCTAAATGGTACAATGGTACGTTGCTATACAATGAGCACAACGTTTTGTAGCATAGATCTAGAGAAAGACATCAGTCTTTTTATAACAAGCTCTACCCCAATACGGCAAAATATCAACATGTGGAAATAGGTATATAGTTTTGCAGACTCCAGGCAACAGAAGGCATTATGAAGTATGAAGCAAATGGGCCAATCCTAATGAGCTATCCAATATGATTATATTCTGGATAGGAAATATGAGTCTGAACTTTGGAAATTCGCTACAATTATTATTACTGATGTCAGTAGAAAGTGAAAACTAGCAAATGAATGTGAACACGCGACCTAACTTAATAGGTACATACATGTACATGTATTACATTACAATTACTGGACTATTCTTTTGAAACAGAAATTAGAAATGTACTTCTAAGGATGAACAAAGGTGTATAATGGCTACTCAATCCTTCAGATCTCACTGCCCTCAGGGTTATTTCACATTAATTTACCATCAAGTAAACTAGACACATCAAGATGTGAAAGGAAAGTTGTATTAATGGGCATACTCCAGGGCGGACAACTGAGGACTATACCACTTAATAACCCTTTAGTATGGCATAATGCCTAAAATGGTCGCTTATAGCGGGCCAAGTCGCCAGGGCTTCGCTGTTGAGTAGGCTCGCCAAGACTTTCCTGGCGACTAGGCTCGTCAGGGCTGCATATACATACATCACCTAACCCTTCAACCCTGATGGTTGGGTATAGACATGAATTCAGTCCTAGCAATGGAACATTCATTTCCTTATTTTAAAGATAGAAATGAGCAAAGCGTTTGACCATATTGCAACACTCAAGTGGTTAATAAGTATGAGGCCTGGCCAGGTGGAGGTACAAGTTGTGTATTAATTACTTACTCTGATATGGCCCTGGTGGAGAGGTCCTCCAGGTCACACGCGTCAAACAGCTGACTCTCCAGTAGCCCCACGTGCTTCCTGCACGCATCCAGAAACACGTGGATGTTATCCTGTAATGACATAGAATAAAGATACTTGTTACTTAATGTGGTATAGATTTATACGATCTTGATTACAACACATGTTAGAGTATGTTAACCTTGAGGCGACCACTCAAAGGCTTTAAAATCGTATTGGTGCGGAATTAACATTACAATTGATTCAATGCTCACTAGCATTTTGGCAATATTGATACAGTAGAAACCTCATTTTATGACCATTTTGTGGGGTGGATGTCGCAATGTATGTAGACGTGTCAAGGTTAATATACCATAGGCCCAAACTTACTAGTAGTCACATAAGAGTACATCATGTTGCTTAAATATGGTGTAAAGTTTAAAGTGACAATGTCAATGACAACGTTCTGATAACCATTGACGTCACTTCCCACTATGTAGGGGCAAAAATTGTTACCTACTCGTTGTGTTCAAGTGGACACATTTCAACCATGGAACAGTGTATCAAGGGGCAAGACATTTCATCCAGACCCCTGGGTTTTATTTTGCTAACGAAGTAGTAGTATTCTGTTAACCGTCCTAAGAAAGATAGATGATCAGGGACACTGGGTAGGCCTATTTGTCTGAGTTGAAGCCTGTCACAAAAAATACCCATATCAGTGTTAATAGCTCCACTACTACTCCAACATCTGCCTTTTTAACATATGAAAAAGAGTAATAATAATACACACTCTACATAGTGGAGAAAGGCAAGTAGTAGTGCCCTAATCTCAGACCGTGCAGGCCGCTACACGTTGGGCTAATGAGAGTAATCCGTTGTAAACAAAAGGACTTTGTTGTGAACCTCCTACCATTACCAATGCCTGCACTTATACCACAACATAATAAAACATCATTGGGAGCAGTTTCCTCCCACATCCTGACTTAATGAGGACCCTTTAGTACAGGCGTTCTGTGTTTGTTCTACCCCTCCTGTCCTACCGCATACCCCTTACCACCTACTGGCGGTATAAAGGGTACTGGCAGCCATTTCATCCCCACTTCCCATACTTATGACAGGACAATGATGTCAGGTTTAGAAACACTTGCCGTTATGCCTGGAGGGTGTGAGGTGTTTGGCTGGACAGTGGTAAGCTTCCTGCTCAGACTCAGAGGGGTGTAAACTAATATTTGCAAGACATGAAAAGGTGTGTCGTTGTTTTCTTGCAGCCACCCCCACCACCCCCATATAACCGTCAGCCCACTCAATGTAGGACAGGAGGGGCTACAAATAACACAGGTCTATAGGAGCTTTGAATTTTGCTGGTTCACAACTTCGCAAAAGATTGGTAAGACATGCCATGCAGGGTGCCTTGTCCTTGGATAACACCCACTTCCCAGAACAAACTAGTTCCCTTCTCATCGGATTTATCATCCCATGTCGCCAGGGCCTGGTCCAGTCCCGCCTAGAGCCTACAGCTGCAGTAGTAAAAATATTCAATGATTCGGCTTATTGAGAGGTTAGATATGATATATCTGGCAAATATGATATGAAGCGGTGTCCCATTCCAACACCTGAGTTTTCGGAACATAAAGCTGCGTCCCTTGGTAATAATTACCATAAACAGTTTTTATCATGGGGTGTCCCCATTTCTCACTCTGACAGGATTCAGCCATTGTGCATCTATTAATAGACATTGGTTCGATGTATATCCACCACAACTTCCAGCCTATGTATGTAAGTCCATGCATCTACATACATACCGGATCCCAGAGATGGACTTCATTTAAACAGGATGTCTTGCTACTATAGGAGTAACAGATACACCTCTATTGGGGACCAACATGTATTCCCTTGTACCCTATTCCCCACAATGAGCAGGGGATACTATTCTCACACTATTACCTCAATATGCACACGCCTTCACCATTGATACCTGGGCTTATCTCATTGGGTGAATGGGGCTTATTGTCAGTGTATTACATAATGTGGTGTGTGCTGTGAGATCTCACGGTGTTACTGTGGTGGGTGGGTATTGTCACACAGTATAGAAACAGTAGTCCACGTATCCGGGACCACCTTGGAAGTAGGAGGGGCCTTTG
Source organism: Acholoe squamosa (assembly GCA_949317995.1). Taxonomy (NCBI): domain Eukaryota; kingdom Metazoa; phylum Annelida; class Polychaeta; order Phyllodocida; family Polynoidae; genus Acholoe; species Acholoe squamosa. Next base: position 18,373,241 of record OX439042.1, read on the forward strand.
GTAGAGGCATCCCAGGGCTTTTGGTATTAGGAGTAATGACGCACTTCAAATCGTATGATCCCTTCTTAAATGGTGTTAAAGTCTTATCCCTTTTCTACCAATAGAAGTGCTACAATTACAGGCAGTATTATGTGCATAGATGCTATACACAGCACAGAGAGAACGCACATCATCTGAAGTAATGAATCAGTTCGATTCATGCATCATGTCAGCCCTAGAGGACTAATACACCTGCGAGCAGTCAGCGCCCCCTGCAAGTCACTCCCACAGCTAATTGTGAATTTCAGGCATTATGCAGGACTTACGTGCCCTTGTTTTACCATGTGTGAGGAAGGTGTCATTTCCACAGTAGAGGGTACAATCATAGGATGTTATCAGCAATGGTGCCACATTGCGAACTGAGTTATACGTTCATTTCTGTATACTACTTACAAGAGCGAGCAGCTCCATGTCCAGGACGTCGCTACACAAGGCACTTTTCATGCACTACTTACATCTGCTCAACTCTACCATTGTGGGATATAAACTACTATCTCACTTCAGATTACGCAAAAGGGTCACTTCTTGCAGAATTAACCTGGCCCTCCGTGGAGACAAATGTTGACGCCGCCACGGTTCCCAGGGTGCCCGGCCGAACAAGGATATATGCCAGAACTCATCTGAATTTCAATTACATTCAGATGAGATCATCTGAAACTTATGGAAACTTAAATGGAAGATTATAATTCAGATGAGATCTCATCTGAAAACAGTCAGAAGTGTGTGACAGCATGGTCCCACCACGTCCCTGGGGAACTGAGGCGGCATGAATGTTTGTCTCCAGTGTGACGTCATTCTACTTCCGGCCAGGTTAAAATCCCAAGAAGAGACCCAGATACTCAGATTACCTTGCTCTTGAATAAAATATGAGTTGCAACAGGAAGAAGAGTAGTTCAGGAGGGAGATTAATGGAAAGTATTTTCCCCTGTCAAATCGTAGCCCACAAGGCAATTAAAAAGCAACCCAACATGATCATTGATCCCATCAGCCAATTATCCTTCTCAATATCATTCTAATACCCAGAGTTCAGTTGTGATTAATAATTGAGCATTAAAACTAATAACACATGGAATAAGGGCTCGTTATTCTACCATTTAGGCCTGAATGTGCTAGTGAATAAATGAAGGATGAGATTTATTTAAATAAATGTCAAACAGTCATTTATACTTTTATTCATGAAATGTGGCCATGGGTTTACTGGGGTAACTAAAACCTGAAGTACAGTATATGGTTATCCAGCATTGCCTCACCATTCCTGGTTCACACCGGATGAATCTATCCCTTTTGAATAGAGACAGGAAGGCCGATTATACGCCTTTCTGACACTTAAATCAGACACACTCTCACTGAACTCAATTTCAAAGTTAACTTTTCAGATACCCTGTCTGTTTTCAGTCACAACACTTCAGGTATCCAGGCAGAATTATTAACACTCCAGTGGATAATGCGGTTAGAGAATCAATCAGCCCTGGGGTAAGGCTCTGCATGAAAAGGAGAATAAAAAAAAATACCCCACTAGTAAAGTAATGTTGTGAATGAGGTTTGGGATTTCCCATTGACAGACAGGTGTGAAACGCTACTGGAATATCAAATTAAAAGGCATATGGGTAATGGTGTGCCATAATTGTTACGTTGTCAGTAAAAATGACACTTTTATATCCATATCTACAATATCTTGCATGAATAAATAATAATGACTTAAAACGGTAAATGTCAGTTCCTGTATTATTGATTGACCCCTTTTTGCTATTCTTTTGCAATGAATATTAACATCTGTTCTTTCTGTTATTGTTATTCCTCTCTGTGCTGGCTTTTAGTGGAGAATATCATTCGATTTTGAGAAATGATCCATCACATTATAAACAATAATCAATGTTACAATCCCCTAGCACTTTAAGGGCCGCTGATGCTTTAATGCATCATGTCCTTTGGTCGTCAAGATTCACTAATGAAGTGCTGGTGAGACTGCTCGTCAGCACTTCATTGGAGCATCATGCCGACCCTCTGGGAGTTTATGTATTAACCCCGTATAGGGTCGGCATGATACTCAGCACTTCATTGGTGCATCAGCGGCCTTTAAAGGGCTAGCAGAGTCTGGCAGCACATGCCAGCTGACTAGCTCTGTCACAGTCTAAGTACTGAGGTGTTGTTTTCCCCCATGTCCAGTGAACCATGGCTGTTATAACGGGGCCATTACTCTGACTGTGATCAGGGATGCGCCTGGCTGACCCCGCCTGCTTATAACTAACCCATTAAGGGTTACTGATGCAGGAGTGCATCATGCCCATTGGCTCATCATTTCATTGGTGCATCACCCTGACCCTCTGGAAGGGTATCAAGCCTGTGGGGTCGTCATGATGAGTGAATGTAGCCTGGGCAAATTATTCGTCAGGGCTGCATTATTGCATCATGGCGACCAATGGACATGAACTCATACATTAATGCATTATCGACCTTTAAAGGGTCATAGGGATGCCCCTGGAGAACAAGACAGGTGTAGGGTTATTAATAAAAGAGGAAGACAGGTTCATCCCTGGGGCTATGGCGTTTAGCCTCTATAGCCAGGGAAAGGTAGACTTAGTTGAGATGGTTAAGATAATAGGCCACCACTTTACCTAATGACACTTTGTGCACGTCAGACTACCACAGCACTCATCTCTCTTCTTGAACACATCTATTTAATTGACAGTAATTATTCCGTTTCTCTTTTCTTTTTGAAGGTTTATTGCCAGGTGGTAGTTGTCAGCCTAGTCTTCTTTTTTGAGGCAACAGGGGCCTAGAAGAGATGGCTTCAGTTAAACACCTGAGATATATAGTGTAATTAACTTGATGGTGTGGCCATAATTGATAAAGTGGATCTACATGCGTTATGTATATATGTAAAGTAAGTGAAATAGAGGTACACAATTTATGTTACCATAGCTCTCGCGTATTTCTCCTCTATTTATGGACGTCCTGTGTGCCCTTCAAATGTTGCGCTCTGATTCACACACGCTACCATGACCATACAAACTATAACTTGTGTGATATATGGATATTGCACATAACACCTGGTTCAAATTTCTTCACAACTCTCTACAGGACAAATATGGACTATCCTGTCAGGTTGGAATGACACAAATTGTAGATTTGTTGCACAACCAACCCGTTATGAGGATAAATAAGACGTGACCTATCATGACAAAGGAGGTGATTATGTTCCACGCATAGTCAAACAAATATGGGTTTATTTCAGGTGCATTTACTTAATAAATAAAGCAACCCTGGCCAGATGCAACGTCATTGACGTAGCGTCCCATGACGGTTACGTCATAATTTACACAGAGCCCCTGGTGAAAATATTTCCTATTTTAGCCTATAGAGGACAGACAGGAAGAGGTCAACAACGCCTCACCAGCTGGTCAGTATAATAGAAGGTTGCTGAAATAGTATCTGACAACTTTGACAGGGACAAAATACAACAGTGTCAGTGAAGGGATGGTATTAAAACGAGGGGTGGGGGGTGCACATCCCCATCCGTCCTGTTCAAACCATAAAACAGACCTTCACATAGATTATTCATCTACACCTTCTGTTTCACAGGGATAACAGAATACCTGAGCCCTGGCTGCCATCATGCAACCATGCTTAGGACATGGAATTAGTTCGAATAGTATACGTTTTTAAAGTTAACCATTGTTATTATTGTTAATTTTAGCATATGTGACATGAGGATACAGAGGTCTATATGGCAAAGAGGAACACAGAAAAATATGAGAAGCATGAAATAAACGAGGCAAATCCTGTCAAATTCAACTTGTCAGATCTGGCACTGTCTCTTCATACTGAAAACGTCTCTGTCTATGTCGACATCAACAACTTAAATTGCAGACTGTCACTCAAGGGCAGAAAGACATAGGGCCATCTGTCTGGGCCATCTAAAGTCACCGAGTTAAGAGTCTGCACCAGGGCTGACAAGTTAAATTCGACAGGTTTTATCTCGTTAATTTTATGCTGCTCAATTAGAAGACCCTAGTGACGCTAAATCTTTTTGTGTGAGGGAGGTATTGGCAGTGTGGTACAGGTGACCTGCATGTGTCCTCCTTCCATGATTGAGCGTCACCATGACAATGAGTACACTGTCCAGACTGCCATGACAGAGGCTAATCAGGACGATTGGCTTTCTCACGTGCCATCATGATAATGAAGTACACCCACCCACACGCACCCTGGCTGTCTGTGTTTACAGTACAAGGACTCTTCTCTTTTTAAATGTATGAGAAACTGGGAGAAAAAATCCCTCTCTCCCTTCTCTTCTCTTATCCCCGTCACTCTCAATGTTCTTTTTATATCCATTATGGTAAAACTGTCAGTTGCCCTGGCTTTATAATATGGAAAAAGGTGTTGTCTAAGTTTAGACTTATACAAACACCAACAGAGCTACATTGACGACCCAGTAACCTCCTGTCCAACAACAAGAGTTCAAATCAGTTAGAGCCATTGCTGATTGATAAAGTTGGCAATACACATTTTGCTTACACGTACACGCCTCCACACTGAGCCCTTACTGGTGGTCACAGTCACCCGGTAGGATACTGCCCCAATATGGTATAAACCTTCAAGGCCTCCTACAGCTGCCTTTCTGTGAGGCTGACCCCCTCCTATGGTATACTCGTGGGATATAGCATTTGTGGGCAGGTAGCCTATAGATACATGTAGTAGGTGGCAGCTAGTATATAGCCTACTTGATTGGGGATAAGGTGAGATGGGTGCTGGAAGGCCAACCTACAGGTGCTGTAGTACACTTTAGAGGGTGTGACACAGGTGAGAAATGTGTCACATCCTAGCAGTACCCAGGTGGAGGGCAGCTGTAGCCTCTTCAGTTCTGCCCTGGAGGGTATTCCCTTTAACAGCTGAGGCTGTGGCCACCACCCCTGTTCTCAACAACACATTCACCCACGTACATAACACAAATTGAGTTTTAAGGACGCCCTGGGGCCATATAGCATAGGGTCATGGATTAAACTCATCCTGAGAGGTATGCGATATGCCCTGCACCTTAAAAACTCTAGGACACTCCTCTTACCTACCTGAGGTCTGGGTGGCTCTCCGTTCCTCCTGCTTGTGTATCTCCAGAATTGGTGGACAGGGTGCGTCCAACCGACCGTTAAGCCAATACACACACCTTGGTATCAAACCTGGTTTGAAGTTTCAGGTAACTGATCAGGTACAGAGCCAGTGGGCGTTATTAAATACTCTCTGGATGATGAGGGTATGTGGTCATACAGCACGGGTAGATCCAGTGTTAATGGTGGCCTGTTGTCATACATGTATGGTATGGTATGATGATTATATAAAGATGGAGGTGGGCGGTAAGGTAGCAGCAGTGCTAGTGGTGGCGGTGGCCGTGGTACGGTGGTGCTATTGTTGTTACCACCACCCCAGTACCGCGCCTGCCTGTATGCTACCTGTCCAGACAGCCACTCTGTAGGTATGGTAAGCCTGCAGCTCTCCTCCAGTGTATAACACTACCTCCAGTTTGAACTCACCCCTCCTTAATAAACCTGTGACAATGTCTTCATATGCTCCTCCTGACACGTCCTGGTGCCACTGACCAGGTATTGGTAGTCCCCACCTGAGTGGTACAGTGGTTGTCTCACCTGTGCTATCGTATTCCCAGGGCCACCTCCTACCTGCCCGCCCGGCCTCCTGCCACGCTCTACCCACCTCTCAACAACAACCCAGACGCTCAGCTTTAAGTCCACCTCCACTGTGGAGAGTTCTAGCTCCGGTTGTGCATGGCTGTGCGCCCAGGTGTATAGTGGTTGGGGACCGCCCCCTCCCCATGTTCTACTAGGTCTAACAGCCAACACCTGACAGCAGCCAACTGAACCATACATTGGTACTATACATAGTGGAATGTAATTAAGGATTCTGTACATGTGGTACTAAATCTGGTCACAAAATAATGTAGTGGACTTAATGAACTGTGTTATCCCTCCTTGAATTAAAGCATGCATGGGTGATTCAGCATAGATATGATATGGCTTCATACCAATGTATGGATTATCTAAATAAAGGTGTCCATATTATTAGGTACATGCCCCTTTGAAGACTATGTGTCTTCTGAAATAATTAAACATGCATGCATGCCACATTGGTACATGCATATCGATATTATTGAATGTGTACACGTATTTAACTCCGTGAGGCTTTTTACAATGAACAAATAAATAATGCATAAAATATCCCTGTGTATCAGATCTATAATATGGAGGGTAATGAAGACCTTGTAAACGATTGCAAATCAGCTATGAAAGCTGATAGGTGGGAGCATCTACTTTGGGCATATACGAAGAGCAGCTAATCGTGTTCTCTATACTTTCGTTATTGAACTGACAAGGCTCACATTAATGTAATGCCATCATATGATTTGGTAGCAGCTGTTCCGAATTGGACGTGATTTATGAGGTTTAATGCAAGGACACATGTTCATCCATGTGTCATCAGAGACAGAAATGACCCACATGGACATCATGACAGAACTATGAGGACACAAACTCGTTCATGTGTAAGTCCATCCTTCTAGATCAAATCTACAAATCTTGAAAATCTAAAGTCTATTTCCTAGAGATGTGTCTTAAAATGACCTGATACCTTTTTTTTTTTATAAAAGATACTTGTTTTACACATTCTTTAGGTCATATTGAATGCAATTTACTAGAACTAAGTTACCACCAACGCCATGCAGTTGCCACCTGTAGCCCCAGATCCCTTGTGCAGAGTCAACCTTGTCCCTGTTGACAGGAGTCAAGGCATATAGATAGTAGCAAGCCAAGAGGGTCAACTAATCTGATCAGCTACATTATCTCACATTACACCTGTAGCAAGTCAAGAGGGTCAACTAAACTGATCAGCTACATTATCTCACATTACACCTGTAACCAGTTCATGTAGTCAGGTAGCTCACACAGGGCAGTGTGTGCAATATATGTCACAAGGCTATAATGTATTATGTCCACTTTTTATCCATGACAGCAGCCCTGGAGAATCAGGGTTGAATTTTCATACAGCGTGGCCAGTTAATACATGCCATATACACTCTATAGAGTCGGCATTATGTCCCAATGATCTACTCGCCAGCACTTCATTGGTGCATCATTGCGACCAATAGGACCATAAACCTTAAAGGGTCAAAGGCTTCTGATGGTCAACATGACACAACTGGAGGTGTGTGGGGTAAGTGTGACGACCTATGTAGAGGTGTAGCACCTTAATCCTCCTCCTGTGTACTGACCCCGTCACCAGGATTAAGGCTAATCCAACGTTGTGGGTTTCCATTTACTCCACATAATGGTGGTGATCAAATCCTCAGCTCCTTTACAAAATCATCAGGTCTAGTACCACTCTCTGGTTGCCAGAAAAATGAGGAAGAAAGCTTGAGGGTTTTTTTTCTTCGTAGGAAAGTATTATAAAAAAAATTAAAAATAAACATAGGAATTCATGTAAAAGTTTCAAAAGTGGCACCTCTGCTCTACAGGTATAGCCATTCAGGCATAGGGCATACATCTTTCAATGCATTTTCAGTTGTGTCCAAAATGAAAAGGAGCTACAATGCAATGGTAGCAAAATTCAACAGAAACCCAGACTAGAAAGTGCTCCAATTCAATGAATTTTCTTGCAGTTCAAGTGTAACCTAATTAGGATGCTAAAGCGATATTCCCAGCATTCCAGGGAATTAAATCTATAATTCTATAAATAACCAAACTCTAAAGATACAAATATCAGTATGTAGCAATGAATACACCTTGTCGAGCAACTGATCTATAGCATTAATCGATTTCAATGTTATTATTGTAACAAATCAGCCTACTATTTAGGGTTATATCTGTAGATATGGAATCGATGCCATGACCTTTTTACTCGAACAGGTCATAGGTCATCTCACCCCCTCCCTCCCCCAAAGCATACACCCCCCAGTTCCACCCAACCATCTCCTGCACACCCTACCCCACATTATCCACAGAATGCACCCTAAGCTGGGTAGAGTCATGCATGTAGGGATGTCGTTCTGGGGAGGTAGACTTTATTTTGTCACGGCACAATGTGTGTATATCCGTGTTTGAGGCTCACGCCACAGACAAATCTATATTTGTATTGACATTTTCTTAAACCCAACCATCATCTAGTTCACCCCCCCACCCAAACACACACAACTACATACAGATGTCCCAGGCTGACCTGATAGCCCCCCTCCCACCACCACCACAACCACATCTACCAATCCTCATAGTGATAATCTGTCCTATATAGAAGAATGCATGTATAGAGCTAGATCTGTACATATGTCTGTGTACCATAGAAATGAGGCTATTTACCGGGTACATACCTTACCGTAGTACTTCGAATATACTGCTGCAACTTGTACTTATAGGGTCGGTCAAAGTTCAGGGTGAGTCTTACACAAGAGGATTTTACACTTTAGAGCAGTATGACAGTCCATAATTTGGCTTTAGATTCTCCTTATGGCATCAGCTTGGGTTGAGGCTGCGCCCTATACGCGAGGTGCGCCCTTTAAACGGGGTACTAACCCAATCAGCAATGGAGCATTGGGCCATGTTTGTCCATGCTTGGCCCAATATAAGCCGACATTGGCCCAATATAAACCGACATTGGCCCAATGCATCCTTGTTACCTGGGAAGGTAGTACAAATACCACTGTCAATGGGGGTAAGAGAGATATGAAAACAATATAATGTGCACAAGTATTGTGGACCACCCTCTGCCTCCATCTATCACTAAATCACGGTATTTAAGACCAATTTCTCTGACAGCATTCAGAAATTACATGCAGCCCACTGTGAATTCCTCTCAATTTGTAACAAGGCCCACGGGTTCCCAAGGCGTGCAGCAGAGCATTGTATATGTAAGTGAAAAATGGACTCTTTTTTATACAATTGACATGTAGGTCTAGGTGTATGATTCTTGGTGCTCTACTTTCTATAACTATACCCGTGCCTACCAACAATGCTTTGCGGACAGGAAGTATCTGAGACGCAGCTGAAGCATGCTGTGTACTCAACAAAAACACAAAAAGTTGGTCATACCCCTCAGGTCAGCACGCCTACAACAAGGAACATGCACCTCTACACAGCTTAACCTCACTTAGGTCTCACCACACCATTTAAATACAACAATAAAATCCTATTCAATTCCCATAATAGGGTCGTGACCTGTACGTCTTCCATTGTACTTAACTGCCAGTGTGAGATCTGAAGTAGTATTCAATTTTACAGGTCGTTCCAGAGGCTTACACTGCAAAATGTCTTTCATCAAGTTATTCAGGTCTTTCCTTACTGGGCAGAAACCAAAATTATAACCAGTGTTTAATTTAAAAGCGCTCAAGGCGTGAACTTTATTATGGAAATATATGAACTGTGTCTTTGTAATAACTCAAATATATTATATGTACATTTTGACCACAATACACCTTTACAATGAAGGTTGAGCAGCAATAGGGGAGCCAAGTATGATGTAAAAGAATACTTTTTACTTCCCCCACAAAACTATGCAGGCATATGGAGTTGTGATCAACATAGCTTGCCAAATTCCAAGAATTCATTGCCCAGTAGGGCATTAAGGCTCCGTGATCGGCTTAATGCTAATTAGATTTAACTTTTAAAAAGCTGGCCGTCATTCAAGAACCCATGGCAGAGCGGAGGCCTTGCTGGGAAGTCACCTGGGCATTGCGTTGTGGGAATTTTAGACATCAGGTGAAGCCATGTTAAAACCTCCTACCTGTGCAGTATCTGGTTTATTTGATAATGTAATTAGTATGCACGCTATGGCTTTAACAGTTCCATGGGTATAAAATGATTTAATCAGGTCACCATCTGAAGTACAATCGCTTATTTTGAATCATACATAGCCTATAGGATTATAACATGTAAACTTATTCCATACATGAGATTCATGTTTATATTGATCCATGTACACTGTAAAACATAACTGTTAATTCTACCTGGGATCCTTGTAAAACTGAATAGTGGACCACTGTAATTGAAAAGCATTGCACCAGTGTAGTTCTTACAAGAAGCACCGGGTGGAAGTACAGTGGTACACAAATATACAATGAATCTCTGTGAAAATAGCGAGGGATCTCTGGCAACTTTGGGATGAGGAATGAGCCGTTATTTTGACACCTTATTTTACAGTGTACTACAGTTGCGGCAGTCTTGCTTTGATACACCAACCATTCCCCAACGCATGTATCCATTATAAGGGTTCAATTTGACCCATTTCCTATTTCAATGGCTTTAAAATGTATTTTCTTTTTATTATTAACGTTGCCATCTATACATGCAATAAGGGCAGTCTCTTTGATATGCAAATTCCTTTGTTGCCCACTTAAATTATAAACCATCCCCATTAAAACACTATTCCTCTGAACACATGGTTTGAATTATTTGAAGCGAAATAAGTGTAACCAATAGATTGCTAGATTGGTATCACACTTAAGGTTTCATTAGCTCTATTGTTGAGATGAAGACAAGTCTATTCACATAGCATGTGGTTTTGAGCACTAGGACTAAAATAACCCCAGTATAAATATTGGGTGAATGAGTTCACTCAGCTGTTACCCAGAGCAGCTCTAGCACTTCAACCCTTTAAATGCCACATGGTGCCTCAGGGTCCATGTCCTTATTCAGCAATACTTAGTCAAGTTGGCAGTAGTGCATCAATGCATCATGTATCAAGCCTGTAGGATTGGCATGATGCAATTAGGCACCCCTGGGTAGTAGACTCACCAGGGCAGCATTCATGCATCATGATAACAAAGAGCCACTTATGCAGGATGTGGCATATAAAGGGATAGATTGCATAGGCGGACAGACAGGTAAACTGTGTGATTAGGGCAGCATTGATTAGCCAACCCATTCAGGTGTGATCAATAGTCCATGACGCAACCTCACACCCATGAACCCTCCCTATCACACATGTTGCCTCCTCACCTCTGTCCACATGCACCAGTATACACACAACTCAAATTCTCCATCCTCCATCCACTAAACCACATGAAGCAATATAAGTCATAATTCTCTAGGCCCAATTTCCTTTGTCGCAATGATGCATCAATTCAGTGCTGATGAGCAACTCACCAACCCTGACTCAGTGACTGCAAGAAATGACTGTCTAATCTTTCAGGGATTCTTGTAAAACTGAACAGTGAACCACCATAATTGCATTGCAGTGAAGCAGTGTAGTTTCTACAATAAAGCAGTACAGCACACACTGCTATACACATGTACAAGGAATCTCCATGAAAATAGTGATGGTGGCAACTTTGGGACAAGGTTTTCACTGTTATTTTGACGACTTTTTTGCAGTGCACTGAACAAAAAAACAATGTATGTGCCTATATTGACAACTTCACGACCTAAATTATACTTCAGGTACTTATATTTATAAGGCCATCTGACTGCGCCATCAAAAACTTCTTAGTTGTCGAGGAGTTTGTACCAGGGCCGACAGACAAATTGTATGATGCTCACTTTAATAGGGGAGCCTACCGACCCTTCATTATTTGTCTAATGATACATGATGTAGTAATGCATTATGGCCCTTTTTTTACCATGAAACATGGATGTAACCCTAGCGTCTACTCGCCACACAGGGGCGTAGGAAAAGTGGGGGTCAGGGGGGCCTGCCCCCCCCCGATAATGAGGAGGTTTCCTTTATAAGCCTATATAAAAATATAGCAGGCCCCCCAACCGAGACCCCTGCCCCCCCCAATAAAAATTTGCTTCCTACGCCCCTGCCAAGGCTGCATTCATACGCCATGCAGACACTACAAGAGGATCTACATGATGCTCGAATGCAGCAATTGCAGAATTAGCATTACACATTGAAGCACTGTGTGGCCCTTGGAGGCTTACATACCAGCCGCAGTAAGGGCAACGAGGCATACCCGACCCTCATGGTAACCAGGTATAAGACTCATGCAACAGTGGTCACCAAAATGTGAAAAAAGAAACAAACAGGCAGGAAGGCTGGGATAGGCACATGATATCCTTAATATAGGGTGGGGAGAAATGGAGGTGGTTAGTACAGTCATGGTGTGATGGACATGTCTCAAGGCACTCCCAGGGGCCAGGATTGCGTTTGGTAAAGGCATTTGCAGCTTCCTGGCCGTAACTCAAGGTGGGAGTGGTGCATCTAGAGATACAAACAGGGGGCTCAGTGACGTATGTACAAAACACCTCACAGTGTCCACACTCCACAGGTAAATTTGGACGCTGAGGGTCACCTAGCATGCCTGGCATTCCACAGCATGGTCATTGCTAAATGCCTGAACAAATGGACTGGAATTCTCAAGATAAAGCCAGAGCACCACTCAGCAGACTATGCTAGTAACCAGGGAAGATTGGCAGCCATAAACAAAGGCAATAGCAATAACAAGAGGGTGGTCTGTGAACCTGAAGACTAACTAGACTGATCGACCTACACACACCATAAGATACATAGCTATGTCTTAGGACCTTGACCTGATGGTCTGCACACAGACTCCTTTACGCTTGGCCATAAAGAGACTGCATAATGCATTACTGCACCGTGCCCATTTGTCGTTATAATACATGAATGCATCCTTGGTGTGCGTTCTCTCAATTGCTGCATTACTGCATCAGTATATATTTATATGGTTGATATATTTACAAAGGGTCGGTTAGATGTACTAATGATTGCTGTGAATAGACTACCCAGCACTGAATTGTACATCACGATGAGCAAGGATCCTGAACGTGGGGGCATCATGCAGCCTTTAAAGGGCTAGAGAAGGTTCACTGCCCCTGTCCTCTCCCTGTCTACCTGATGACATCAAAGGAGCCCATGTCTTTTGTATCTACACTCGGCAATATCATTTTACAAGGTCAACAGTGCAACCTGTCGTTGCAATGACTTATGACAAATTTATACTATTTTTAGTATATGACCCATTTGAAATTTGGTGCAGAAGATCCTGGAATTACTGTTGTTGGGTGCACCACCTGAAAGGAACTTTCTACACTGCAAAAATGGTGTTTAGATTTTAAACATGTTTAGGTCTAAACACGTTTAAAACCTAAACATATAGGTCAGTTAGGTGTCTCATCGACTAAACATTTAGGAAATAAACACTTTTATTCTAACTACATAAACATTTATGCTAAACATGTTTAGATGTTTAGATTTGAGACAGTTGAATAATAGGTGTTTAGAATTAAACATCAATATGTTTAGATACTTGGATGTTGAATCCACACCAGGTAGCAGCACTACCTTTTACTGGACTATCTGCACACAGTTATAATCAATTGTTGTGACAAATGTCCCCAAATCCCATGTTTATCATGGTTTCATTTCATAGAATGTCATGTGAATAGAAAGGGCAATAGAAAATTGACTAGATTCACTTCATGCCACCATCATTACCATAAAATAATCAATAAACTCCATGACTGACACCTATTTGATGTTATTCTGGAATAGATAAGGCAATGTCCTTCCTGCCAAGCTGTTGTACTTTCTCAAGTCTCTCATTCTGATGCAGTGTGTAATATATATGTACACATATATAGGTGTGGCTGACATCTTTCGAGACTTTGACAAGTAAATACCTGCTGATGCCCCCCCCCAAGTAAATGAGAAAAAAAAATATATATATCTGTTTTTTAATGCATACATGTCTGCAAACCTTAACTCTCCATCAAATCATTTAAACATCTAAACACAAAAATTCATATATCTAAACACAAAAGTTTTAACTTAAACACCTACATTTCCAAACACTTGAGCTAAGCACATTGTTTGGCTAAACATGTTTAGGAAATTAATGTGATTACAAAAACGTTGCAAGAATATGTTTAGAATTGTGTTTAGGATCTAAACACCATTTTTGCAGTGTATATATTATTCTGCAAGTCCCAAGGCTAAATTGCCGACTTTTATTTAAGATTTGTTCAACCAAAGTCAGCTGATAAGGGCCTGTGGACTACAGCCTTTACTGGGCTCATTTATAACCCTTAGTGTATATGCAATCTTATATGTGCTCGAGTCTTTGACTATACAAAAGTGATTTTACCCAGCCTATATATCCTCTTGCCAACACATAACTTTCCACATCCCAATTCTATAAACACCTGTATAATACCTATTTCTTACATCCTTTATATCAACTTTAACTTACATCCTGGGTAGTTTGACAATCGCTGTATGACCAAACAAGGCTACATTCATAGTGAGGTGCTGAGGGACTTAAAGATGACAAAACACCATGTTATAACCTTGGTATAACATATGCATTCATCACTTCTTACTGTCAGACCTGTCCAATTTCTGAACAGAAACATATTTTGCAAGGCATAATTTCCTCATCACATCCTGACACAACAGCTTATATTTGTCATCAGGTGCACCCATGCAACACCTTACTGACATTAACCATTTAAAGGCCCCATTGTGCTTTAATATGCTACGTCCTTTGGTTGACATGTCAGATTGATGCAGCCCTAGTTTGATGATATATATGATGTTTTGCCGATGGAACTGATATGCTCCCGTTGGTTTGGCAGAATTCTCCAATGCAACAATGGCAAGTTACCCTCCCAGGCTATAATAATGCATTAGGACAACAAAGCCACATGAAGGCATCATATTGCCCTTAGAGGATTCAGAGAGGTAGGCTCTGGTGGGCAAGGGCAGGTGGGCAAAGGAACAGGTGGCTGAAGAGAAAAGAGGTATGAGGCAAGAGAAGGCTGACAATCCTGCTGGCAGCATCCAGCTGGACTTTACTTTCATCCATTTACCCTTTAAAGCAATAAAGGACCTTTATGTGCTAAAATATTTGTCGTCATTGTGATGAATGCAACCCTGGTAAGTAACTCGCCAATGTGCTGCATTTCAGCATCAAGCTGACCATCCTCCTGTAGGTTCAGCATGACGTACCATTGCAATGCCTGAGAGAGAAAAAACATGTCAACACTGCATCGGTGCATCATGCAGACAAAGGAACATGAACTTAGAGACACCATGCGATGCTTAAAGGACTAAGACATAAGACTACAGCCAATGGCAAGGTAGCAAATAGGGCTTCACAAACGCACAATAACACGCTGAAAGCCCTGTGGGCACAGGTAGCATTAACAGCCCTCCTGCATTCGACAACCCCAATCCTACCCCCTGCCAAGCAACTTCTGACCTGTCTGCTATTGTTGTGGTCACTTGTAAAGTCCCAATTAGTGGCTTTAGTAAGGAGAGGCCATGGTTTGCCACAAACTATTAAAGAATTCACTTAGTGAGTGGCGTAGGTCCAGAAGAAGGTTCTTATGAACTGATCAAGGACTCTCAATTTTCAACTGTTAGGCTGATATATTTAGAGGATATTCGCTTTGAGCTGTTGAAATAGATCAGTTAGCAGAACTGGAAGGGCCTTGGTGTTATCAATACTTTACCAGACATTTTGATGTACTTCTGATGCCCTAGATGTTTATATATTGTACATGGTTTCCCATCTTTTTACCCTGCACAATAATGGAACCAATGAAGAAAGGTTTATATATCAGCCATATGCTGGTATTTAGTTTGTTATACACCCGAGGTATTGCAGTACAGTTGTAGATTTAAGGAGAGTGGATCGGATCACCTATGGATCATACAGACTACCCACTTCCAGTGCATGTCATCACACAATTTCCTTACTTCAGCAATATAGAGCCTCCATTTAAGAGGCGGATATGTGACATGAAGCTACCTGACCCCACGCCATGAAAAGAGACAAATATTCAATATGGCACAAAGTGGGAAATAAAGAGGGTATTCTAAGGGTAAAACCATCTGCACTCGTGGTAGAAGTTCAAACCCTCTCAATATACTGGAGGCTCAAGTCTGCCTGAGAAGACTCTGGCACATCTCTTTGTACAAAGAAAAGCAAACAGAGTCTTTCGTGCAAACAGGAGCACTACGTTTTGAATTGTCATTCTCCTCCAATATCCGAGAAAAATATAAGAAGTGGGCACGGTGAAAAGAGGTAAGGTTGGCGTGTCTTAGGGTGACTGGGTCCCATTCATAAATGTCTA
Source organism: Acholoe squamosa (assembly GCA_949317995.1). Taxonomy (NCBI): domain Eukaryota; kingdom Metazoa; phylum Annelida; class Polychaeta; order Phyllodocida; family Polynoidae; genus Acholoe; species Acholoe squamosa. The sequence goes on from OX439042.1 coordinate 18,389,371, forward strand.
TCACTATGGAGCTACAGGCCTTGAGTGGTGATTTGAGTGGCCATGCCCAGGTCCTCGGTTCTTCATATCGGCTTTGCTTTCATAGCAGCAAAAAAATGGAGATCAGCTCAACTATCATGCTTCCAGCTAAGACCCCTTTGAGTCACATTTGTGTTGCAAAGTGTAAAAGAGTGTTCTATACTACAAATCTAGTCCAAGAGAGTTCTTGTTTCTTACCTCTCAATATCAGGGAATTATTTCTTAAGTCAATAAACATTTAGATATACTCACACCGATCTCTTATATTGTGAGATGCTGAAGGGGTAGGGTGAAGTTGGAAAATAAAGGAAAATACACGTCCCAAAACACAATCAACCACATGAGCTCTCAATCAGATGCCTCACAACAGCAAATTGTCCTTAATTGGCAACGATGATTATGCATATATACCTCTTTAACTCTCACAATAATAAAGTATGCCATGTCGTTATGCTACTGATGACCTGAAGAGGGTGTAATAGACTACAATACAGAACCAAGTCCTTGATAAGGCCCAACTTAAAAACTCATTTGTTTACCTTGGTGCTCTTGCATCCAAGGGAACGTGTTGACACAGAGAGGATCCTCTCTAGGTCACCACCCTGCTCTGTACAACCCCTCTCTATATCACCACATATTATATTGGCCGCATTACAATAAATCCACATACAAATAGAAATGGGGAAATATCCTAGTAGTTGGGACAGTGGGCATATAATATATGGGTTATTCCGTTGTATCATAATGCTGGGATTTTAGGTTAACCATTTAACGGCCGCATATATATATAGAGGCCACTGCATTGTTGTCGTGCATGCATAATTGCAGCGCCATGGAATATATAGATACTCCAGCAGTACATTGGTTCATAATGAATACCAAGGAACATGAACTGGAAGCATCATGTGCTCCTTAAAGGATTAATGTTTATTGCAGCACCAGTGTGGGAATCAGTGGGGTAATTATTCAAGGAATGTAGAGGTTAGGTCACCCAGCTATCTGCCCTCATTCACACAGGTGGTGTGACAAGTGGTGGACATGGAGTAGGTAGGGAGATGAAGGTAAGGGTGGAGGGTAGAGTTTAAGAACCTTTATTGCATTAAACCCCTTGGTCGCCAAATTGCATCAATGCAGCCATGGTCAGTAAATTGCTAGGAAGACATTCATGCTTCAACATGCTGACCCTAAAATGATTATTCTTTCTAGAAGGTTCATTCAACATGTGCATCAATGCAGTATTGGTGAGTAGACCTGAATGCCAGCACTGCATTGGTGCATCATGACAACAAAGAGAAAAAAAAAGCTTGATGCATCTTTTCTTTTATTAGACTTCGTCTTCATTCAATTCCGTGATGCTCTTGGAATGCATACATGAGGTGAATCCTATACAATAATTGATTAATGGCGTGGGTCTGTATGGTACGTTACAAAACTGCATGATGCCTCCAGGTCCATGTCCCCTTGTTTGCATGATTTAACGATGCAGCATTGATGTGTACCTCGCCTGCACTTCAATCAATGTCTGCATCGTGCTGACGTTCTATGTTGCCCTGATAAATTACTCGTCATTGCCACATTCCTTCCAAATGACAACTAAAAAGGCCAAAATATTAAGTGGCCTCTAATTATAGTCGATTAACCTTATAACATAATGTCCATGATAGGGTCTTTTTCATGCTAATAATATGATATTACAATCCTTCCTGTTTTATGGGCAACCTGACCCCTTGTATTTAAAGTGTAACTGTAGGTTATAGACAATAAACTATTCAAACTATTGAGGATTGTGTGCTAGGTTGATTGTTATTTCAAAATTAAACAGAGGGGCCTAGACTAGGAGGAGGAAGTGGATCACTGTCTATAATATACCCGTGTGTTGTCTGGCATGCCTGAGGAAGGACTGGCATACACCACAACAAAAGGCATTGTTCACTATTTACACAATGGGACAAATGCCACTGAAACGTTTAGGATAAAAACATGCCCTGCTAAAAGAAAGGTATGTGCCTCCTATCACCCTCAAATAAATGGACCTTCTATTGTTTCACTTCACATTTTTTTTTAATTACTAAAATTTAATTAAACACAAAGCTCGCGTGCTGGGTTATTGTCACATTGTATTTAAAAGAGAGGAAAGAGATAGCTGATAATGAACAATTTAACTGACCTTCCACCCTTAACACAAATAAAACACTCCCTTTTGACCAAAATTCGATCACAATTAAGTAAAAGTGATCGACGATTAAACAATTTGTCATATTGCATACCTTTCCTACCTGTTCCACCTGTATGTTATCCACCATAAATGAAGAACTGGTCTGTGAGGGCCTCTCTATTGCATCTCCTTTTAACAGCAGTAAAAGGCTTATCATGCACCGAAGACATACCAACCCATCTTTTGACGCCCTTGGGAAAATAGATAAAGATAGAGAGGGATTATCAAGATTATTTTACCAAGCCTCATACCATTATACTATCTATATCAGTATATACCTTCTCCATATATTATAATTGGCCCATGGGAGTCAACCCCAGGTGAGACATACCGCCTCACCTGGGTCACCATAGCAACTGGGATCCAGATCAAAAGGCATTCACCACTGGCGACACAGTGAGCCTATGGGGCCCCCTAGGTGGCTAGTTACACAAGAGTAGACCTGAGGTTGGCTGCTGGTGGGATGATTTTGAAGGCTAGCCTTTATTGTGCTGCATAGTGCATCATGTCTTTGGTCATCATGATGCATGGATGCCCTGGTGTGTACATTTCATGGCTATGTATCCATGCATCATGCTGACCTTACAGGGTCGATGCCGTCCCAAACCGCCCTGATGATGCACCGATGCAAGGCGTGAATAGAGGCACCATCACTGCATCAATGCATTACTCTAACCGAGGAATATGACCCTTACGGCATTCAGTGTTCTCCAAAGGACTAGTCACGAAAGCAGGGTGTTGGGGAAAGAGGAGGGGAATGCCTTCACGATCTGTGAATAAGGTGCCACTGATGGAAGAGCTGGGGTTGTCAGGGTGCTTTCTCATCTCTGGCCCCTACTAAGTGAGTGATCAGTGCCTCTGTGAAAGGGCTTTTGACCTTTGCTTTGCTAGGTATGACCTATGCAAACCTGGAGTGGGTTGGATCTATGATCATGGTTTGTACACTTAGGAGGGGGCATTAGCATGTATGGCTTGTAGGGTTTTACTCATACTGAGAGGTATGGCTAATGAAATGCTACCCATCCATTTAAATGTCCCCTTGTGCACAGTATAGCTTGACAATAAAGTCATCAGCCCGCTCTTCAACCAATATCTAATCCTCCAGTTGTTGACTATACCTGCTAGGATCCTACATGGTACAGGGGCCAGTATATATAGGGGCATAGCAATGGTTATTTATCTGCATTCTGCTAGATTTTATATCAAGCCATCTTCTACAGATATCAAAATGTTATTTTAGTCCTTTCTTATCTTTTCATAGTACCATGCTTCTTAAATTTGGTAACCGAATCATACCAAAATCGTCACTTTAACGAGGTAGGATGCAATAGTTTATAACCTGAGCATTTTTAATCCACAACGTTGCTATGTGCAGGTGTCATCAATTAAAGAAACATTAAATCATATTAGATGTATATCATGGTATACATTCCTTTAATCAAGCCTTTCGTGCATGTCATTCAATATCTAGATCTGGGCATTTCATTATACTAGTAACACAACATAAAAGAAATCGGTCTGCAATGTATGTTAACGACCAACAAATCTTCAGTCAATGGCAAGCTAGCCAATGTTGAATTAGAGCAGGATAGGCAGTGTAGCTATACATACCCTGCTTCTTTAGTTTAACCCTTCAAGGCCGCATTGCCCGTCGATGCACTATGGCAATCCTGTTTTGAGGACGCAGCACGGTAGCCGATATGCATGCATCATACCGACCCTGGGGGTCCACATACGAGGGTTGGGTAATCAATTTAGTGATATACCAAGAAGCCTCACCAGCACAGCAATGATGTATCATAAAATCAAATGAGCAGTAAACTTGGGGTATTGTGTGGCATCTAAAGGGTTAACTACCACTTGTTTAGCCTGGAGGCGCTATTGGCAGGGTCAGGAGAAGGTGGACAGCACATGGCTGCAGTATTTACAGAGAGTCATGCTATATAAAGACCGGCCTGCATTCCTAAACCATCCACCAAAGCTGTATAGTCCCTAGGGCCAGTTAAATTAGGCGCCCAGTGCTTCAGATGACTGCTCAGAGATCACCTATAGGTTCTCCTGTGGCTCTGCTGGTGGACCAGAATCCTAAATGTCAGGTGGGTGTGGCTCCTCCAGTACCAGAGATTGTTCTAGGTGTTGGCTTCCATCCTAACTAAGCTGGCTCAGGCTAAGTCGGCTACCGCCTGGCTGGCTCCTTGTTCTACCCAGGGTTTGGTGTAGGGATTGCAGGCTGTGTTCTCAAGGCTATATCCTGGTATATACTTTAATAACAGCGGATTTCTCTGAGTACAGTCATGAGCCAAGTGAATAGCAGCTATCTCGATCGAGAGGTCAGGGGTTATTTCAATTTATACCATGGTTATGGGTCATTTGCATACTTTTACATTCAAGTTTAAGGATAAAACTCGTGCAATTAACCACAGTTAGAATGAACAGTAGTTGACACTAAACCAAAACAAACAATGACAGTGAGTTGACTCGTATCCTTTACCATAGCAGACTGCGTGTCTACGCCGTAGTGTCAACCTCCCCTGTCGTGCTGCAGTCTCGCCGTCTGGTGTATAGAAGAAGTACTACCTTTCTTGTCGGACGGCGAACACGGAGCGATTGGATTATGGCCATTTTGAGGAAATATAGGCTTAAAATCATCTATTGAAACATGGAAGGAGTAAGAAGAAAGCCTAATCTTTGTTGTGTGAACTCGAGGAGGCACCAAATTCTTTATAAATGGTGGAAATTGAATGTTATTCTTGACGTACCAGACAGTATGTTGATAAACAGAAATCCAATGTGGCTGAATGGCTTCCTCCTCGTCGCTGTCGACTCAACTTGAATTTTTTCTTTATTTAAGGTAAATAATTAAAATTTAGGGTTGGCAACATGGTATAAAGAGCCTATTTAAGCTTTATGGATGAAAAAAGCTCATATATCCTTTAAATAACTGCTGATCTAAAAATTCACTGACGATTTGACTCATTAACTTACAGGAGAGGGATGCTGTCACCAAAGATTCATCCCTAAGAATTTGGTAGAGAGGTCATAGCAGTTTTAATACTAATGTAGGTCTGCATGTCACGCACATATTGGCTTTCTTGACGATGAGGCCTATATCATCGTCAAAATATTGAAATAAGACCCTGGATTTATTGGAGGCGTATCAGTAGAAGAATATCAATACTGACCCCTACTATTGTGCTTAAGAATAAGATATTTTTCTATGAAATACATTTCTTTTTCTGGCAACACATCTATGTTGCTGCAACGTGTTTAGGTATATGTGTCTAAACATCAACATATTTGCCAGGGATTCATTACGACCTGGTCTATTTTCATTAGCCTTGCGTGCATAATTATAGCAAGGCTGGACATTGCAAACACTGTAAAGAGAACATATGAGTAATCCCTTTGATTTACAGCACAAAAAGGTCCGGTCCATTAACATACTTTTCCAGGCCCCGTGTGCGAATAGCAGTGCTAATAGGCTTTGTACGTGTAAATCCGCTTGCATTCATTGGACCCTAAATCATTTGTTCTGCCAAATAGTCAATAGATCCTAACGATCCCTGCGCACTTACCCTAAAAGTCATACCTTTATTCCTACTTCACAGCCCCTGACATAGAAATCTAAAGGTAGTCCAATTACAAAATGGCAGAGTAACATACAGTATGCCGTAGTATCCTATATTTTGGGACTGCTTGAACCAGGCAAAGGAGTTGATGCTGTCTAAGATAAATGCCCAGGGACTCTGTTTAAGGTCCCCTGACCCTTCCCTGCCCTGCACCAAACATTGTTGTCTGTTCATGTATGGCTACCTGGGTCCCAAACCTGTCCATCACACCTCTCTTATCTAGAGTAGTACTGACGGTATCCACAAACTGATCTTCCTGGGGTAGACCCCATGAGACAGGGCAAAACTTGGGTACAATAACCCACTAATGTTAGGCCTAATATAAAATGAAATTCATTTCGACCAACTTCGTGCTGTATCGAAAGGGGTTTGTTATGACCAAATTACAAATTTGTTTGTTATAACCAAGTTTCCCTGTATCAAGGGCAGCCATTCAAAATTGAACAGTGTTGAACGCAGCCCTAACCATGATATTGGAAAGGCAAGCTATAGTGCTAGACTCCAAATGAGTTTTGCCTGTTAAGTTTTACTTTAGATACAATATTTCAATTAGTAACGTTAATAGAAGTCAATTCCTATATCAGAGGCATTAACGCAGAGTAATAGTCCAGGATCTGGAGGCCATTTTCAGCTTGAAGGGTACCAAAAGGTTTGAGAGGCTTATCTAACCCAAAATAAATTGTGCTGATTTAAAAAATTAACCTCTTGGTTGTCACAACATGTGCGAAATTGCTAAAAATTGATGTTTCTTGAAAAAAGTTAAAATCATTTTTTCAAAGCATTAAAAAAATGTTATATGTACAGATTTACCCCAAAACCACGACTTTTTGGGTTAGATAAGCCGCTCAAACCTTTTGGTACCCTTCAAGCTGAAAATGGCCTCCAGCTCCTGGACTATAAGGGAAATAGACATTCACATACTGAGTGTTTTTTTAACAACAGTGGGTGGTGGATCTGGGGGACCATACTGGTTTTAGACCCCTCTTGAGGGCATAGAAAAGAAATTACCCTTTTCAGCAAGACCCCCAGCACGTTACAATAGAACGAAAGGGGGACCGAAAAATTTCAGATCCCTCTGAGGTGAGGACTTTACACATATCCAACCCTCACATCGGCCATTTTTCAGCTACATAGCGCACTTCTAGGGGTATACAGTCTAGTGACTTAAGACACTCTACCTGCAGGATCCATCCTAAGTCTACATCACACAATCACGCTACCTGCAATACCTCAACCACCTTAACCTGTCAACACGTTGTCTACATGCCATGCAGGCATGCTCCCCTCCCACCGTGACACGTAGCTCTTGGTCGGGGGTTGATTCCCCAGTACAATAAGTGCCCTGTGATGGAGAAGATGGGTTAGTTTGTCCTCTGGTCTTGTCACCTCGTGAAGGTATGGCAGGGACACCTTTAATATCTCCCACCTTCTGATAACTACATTCAAAACTGATCCCTTCCTCTGTGCTTGGAATATTGTATATGGTATACTCATACTTAGGTGCGGTGTATTGGTTGGGTGGGGGGGGGGCAATGCCTTTCTGACAAAATACCACTTTATTTGGGGAATCTTCAGATATAAGTGGGCGAAATGGTGTTTGATAGAGGGATTGCATTTGCAATCAAGTTCGCCTTTGTGGGGCGGTGATAACTGTAACGTGCACATATAACTATTTCAAAAGGCTGAATCCACTATGTTATTTACCTGCCAATACAGACATGCATGGCTTAACCGTTAAAGGACTGTGCAATATGTTCAGTTTCTTTGTTGACATTATGCATCAATGCAACGCTTGTCTACTTACCAGCACTGCATTGATGCATTGTGTATAGCAACCCAAAAGCATCAGCATGAATGCACCAATCACCAGGGCTACATTTATGTGCCAAGACGACCAAAGAGCCAATTTATTAGCAAACCATGTGGCATTGAAAGGACTAGGGCAAAGTCTCCAAAATATAACCCACCCAGTTATACCTGAGTTCCTGTGTTGATATGGATGGAATGCAGTTATAAAGCTAACTCTTATCTAGATCTAATCCACTGGAATGCTGTTAATCAAGAAAGGCTATTCCTTCTGCTAGGCTAATCTCCTCAGCATAGAAACCTGCACTATAAAGCCCCTTTTCAATAGAATCGAATCAGTGGGCCTGTTTTGTACACCACATTTGCTGCATAGGACACCTCAATTAGACTTAAAGAGCCACTTTAACCATTATGTAACCTGGTCTCCTTTATCCTCCTGCTTGTTCTCCCTATCCACCTGGCCATCCTTGGGTTTAACCCTATAAGGACCAAATACTACATCAAAATATGCCGTCCTGATGCATACATCAATAATGTATCCCCTGAATGTAATACCTGGATTGTGCTGCATTGGTGCATAATTCAGACCAACCAGGAATTATTTTAATTTTTACCCTGCAGTATCGGTATTGTGCATGGTAGCAATCCTGACTAAATTATTCGCCAGTCCTGCATTCAATTTTATGTAACCCCCCTCCCTCCCCTTAGGCCTTAGAAGGCTACATGTGGTAGGTGATGTTGACGGCTACATCATTGGTTGTCTCTATATGGTGCAGAGAGGGCACTCAATCTGAAGACCCTAGGCTACAATCACTTACAATTTACTGTGTATCTGCCATGTCAAATCAATAAGAGCCAATGTGGACACGTGCCAAGATAGTTTCAAAAAGAGATTTGCTGTCCGTTACTACCGATCGACATTGTTTACTACATAAATAACTAATTCATAAATGCTTCTCATGATAGACTGTTTTTACAATGCAGTTATATAGATTTGTATTGCAGTACTATGAATCTGATATAGGTTACACATTTTATATGCAACCTTTGGGTAGGAATTGAGGACTATGGTAAAAGAGGATAATTCTATCAAATAAACAGAATCCTAGTGTACAGTTCATCACTCATCACCTCAGTGTACAGTATCCTACCCCCGGGGCACACCAATTACCTCCAATATCCGTCACTAGGCACACGATACTGATACCAAATTGTACGTCTTTCACTCTTTTAGCCTTTGGGAGTGTCAGGGTTAGGGATGAGAGGAGAGGGTGAGTTTAGTCAAACCCGCATTGCTTGATTAAAACTGCGTGACCACTACTCCCATACACACCTTGAAATACCTGTAGGGTAGTTGGCCCACGATGTGACCACCCTCCATGTTAGAACCTGACCACTGCACTTTCGGATACATTCATTTAGGTTGGTAAATTACCAAAATATATGACTACATGTATACATTGGATAATTCTATATAATCCAATCTATTAGGAATGATTGATTGCTCATTTAGCCAGTTGTATCATAATATGGAAAAGGGTTTCTAACTGCCCATGGAGTTAACTTAAGGTACAAACCAGCTAAGTGGTCGGATCTTGGTCGGTCTACCCTATACTAGTACATTTGTAATATGTAAGGGTGAAACAGTCGGATGGTTGCTGTAGGGGCCCGGTGCAGAGGTCATGGCTTGGTCATGGTGATCTGGTCGGATTTAGGCTGGAACCACATACAGTACACCCCTTCCCATGGACTATTATATCTGTCGGCAAACACCAACCAAGTGATTGGGTAAAACCGGAATTTAGCCCTATCATACATCTTTAGACCCACTGTGGCCTTGCACGCAAGACGTCCTCGGTAAATTAAAACTGTTCAAACTGCATTAAAACAGTTATACATCTTACATAGTTATATTAATCATTACATGGGACACAAGGTGCAAACCTGGTGAGCAACTCGCTAACCCTACAATGATGCATCATGTAGACCCTTCAGGAAAATATGTATCAAGGGCGCTCCAAATGAATGAGCAGCAAGTAGTCACCATGGCTGCACTCCTACATCATACATGATTGTGACACACGAGCATGACCCTTTACTGTATCATGACACCCTGAGGGGTTAACCAAGAATGTGCGATTAGATATACCTAGACATTAAGCTGCCAGATATGAAGATTTATGGCACATTTACTACAACTTCAGCTGCCTTTCTTTCTTATTGTAATGCATGGTGACTATACCCCATTCACTGCCCTCACCACTACTGTGTTTTACCAGGTATACATTGTAATACTCCCATCACCTTGGTACTGGACAGAATTGATCCTACAGGTGGTAGGTAGGGGGCGTGCAAGTACCTAAAGTCCTACATCACATAGCTGTTAGCCCTGTAAGGGCAGTACGGTGTATAACAATTGTATGCCAATTTGTCACCATGATGCATACATGTAGCTCTGCTTAGCCTACTTGACAGGCGTGCATGTATGATATTTTCCCCTGTCAACTGTCAAGTTGACAGTTGACAGCAGATTTTTTTTTTATAACTTGACAGTTGACTGTGGAAAAAACATGTTTTCTTATCTGGTGTCAACATGATTTTTTCCACTGTCAACTGTCAAGTTATCGGTTGACAGCAGGTTTTTTTTTTTATCTTGACAGTTGACAGGGGAAAATATCATGTTGACAGCAATTTTTATTTTCATGTTGACACATGACAGGGGAAATTATCGTGTTTGACAGCAATTTTTTTTTAACTTCATCTTGGTGGTTGTAAGAAAATCATGCTGATTTTGAATTGCATGTCTTTTGTGGTGTGGCCCTTCACGGCTTCCATATTATGGGGTTAAGTAGTTTTTATGCAATATATTGACCATAGCAGCAGCTGGCCAACCGTCCATTGGCTTCTATCTTCTATTGCCATCTCTCTACGGGCCTAGTCCAAGGGTGACCGCCCCACCAGCAGACCTGGTAACCCTGTTAGGGCGGCATGATGCCTTGAGTATTCTCCTCTTTTGCCATCATGATGCATCAATGCAATGCTGGCCAGTCTAGTCACCAGCAATGCATTAAATCACCAGGCGTTCATCATACTGGCGTATTGATCCCATTAGAATAAGCATGATTTATAAATGCGCCCTCGGCCATGCAGTGAAGTAATCAGAGCTGCATTCATGCATCATATCCACCAATGGGCACGATGCATTATTGCACTATGCGCACCTTAACGGTCTGGCCACCGCCCTCGCCGTGCACGGGTCGATGGCCCTGAGTATGGGTATTCTATGGGACGCATTGATTTATTAGGTAACCGATCCAGTCTCCAACTGGAACTCTCTCAAGCATTGCAGGTTATTTCAAAATATCCTACAACGGCTTGGTTGTCTATCATAGAACGAGTGATTTTTTTTTTCACTGTAGCTCTACTTAACCCAGTATAAGTGATTACATAAGGTTCAATCATAGATTGCATTAATTTACCAATACTTCCGATCGAACAGTACTATAGAGTAGGGTTCTAAATCACATTGCATGTAAGCTGTCGACGATTCTTGTGAAATAGGTTCCAGAACAACTAGCCTTGTTCTACTAACCACAATTCTCACCTGCCCTCCCAGTTTGTCACGCTTTCTTACTGCCGTCTGGTGGTTGGGGTAAGGTATATATTATGATATGTAGACTGATATGTTATAAAATGGTCTCTGTCTAGTGCTAGTAACATAAAACCTGTCTGTCAAAGAGGCTAGACGATCCAATACCAAATAAATATAAGAGTGATACCAAGGAAGCTGCTGAACAGTCTACAGAAAAAGTACTTAAGTCGTCAACATAAGAAATGGGATAACAGGTGCTGAACAGTCTAGAGAAAAAGTACTTAAGTCTTCAACATAAGAAATGGGATAACAGGGGTGATAACAGATGTTGCCCTTGACTTATGTTGGTTTGAATATGGATTTTTAATAGCGGTCCAGTGGTACATTTATCATTATTATGCAATGATTGATACTCGGAGCATCATTCAAATAAATTTTCCACCTTCACGGACATCCATATATCATGCAAATGTATAGAAGTATTTACTATGGACCTCAATTTGTAGAGGCAGAATCTCCAGGGTAGCCAAGGGGAAGCTTTTGCTTGAATTGTGTTATTAGGGAGGTTTAGCGGCGACTACATGGGCAATCTAACGCAGACGTGCAGCATACCTACAGCTTTGGTACGTCTGCGTTAAATGAGCTACGGGTGACGTACGTAGTCTTTGCTAAACCTCACTATGATGTGGAGTAGCAAGGCAATTAAATGAGTAAATCTGCATTTAAAAAAAAAACAACGGAATATAATAATTGATAGTTTGATGTCGTGTACACATAAAAGTGTTCTCTATACTGTACTGCCTAGGGCAATAAGGTAGAGTGAGAGTGAGAAACAATTGACTCCGAAACAAAAAACACAGACCTATGAAAACATGAAAAGAAGAAAGATTCTGCAGAGGTAAAATCAAATGGTTGATTTCTTTTACAACAAAGTTCGAGATCTCGAAATGCATTAAGGCACAAAAAGGGGTAAGGTACACATTGGTAGCCACCGTCGAGTGCCTGTTATTTCCGCATTCAAAAAGTCAGAGGAATGAGTGTAGATGTATTTGGAGTGGACTGTTTGATTGGTTATTTGATAGGACTGGTGCCCAAAGTCGTAACACACACTTTGGGCCTATTAGCTGCAGATCTCATGTAGTGAACAGTGGTCAACATGACTGACAGAGGCCAGTGCCAACGTCAACCCTAGCCCTGCCTGCCCAGGGCCATTTATGGGCAGCATAATGCATTATTGATCTATATTTATGTGTTGCCATGATGCATAGATCGAGGCTAAGGTAAGTAACCTGCCCTTGTTGACTTAATGTTTACATCATAATAGACCCCATGGGTTGATGCGCTCCCGATGGGATAGTATGAGGAACCAATACAGCACCATTGCCTGACTTTCCAGTGTAATGGATCGGTGCATCAGGACAATATGGGCACAAGGTGTTGGTGCCACTATGGAGCCCTTACAGGGCTATCAGCCTAATGGCACAAGATACACATACCTCTGCTATATTGTTGTTATAATCAGGCACCCAGCAGGCCCTCACCGCAATCCCACCGACTTAGGCACAACCCCCCCCCCCCCCATACAGGTGGTTTACCCGGCCCTGGAGGAGCCTCCTAACCAGGATTCAGGGACCTTACAGTATTAAGACGGCCATTTAGGATCTGGTCCCTCTGGGACGTCTATTGGCTCGATTCTGGTCCCCAGAGCTGGCTCCTCATATAGAGAATGTGTCCAAATAACTCTGTCGGTTGAGTTGAGCTATTCTACAGCATGCCCTTTTTTCATTTCTTTCTCTTTTCACTCTTAAATAGACTAGCTTCCTCTGATCCAGGCTAGTGATCGGGGTGTGTGGGCATTGGAGAGTGAGGAAGGCGTAACCTTCAGAGGTGGGGTTTTGTCCACGGTCAGCTGAGCGCCCTCACCCCCATATGTACAAGAATATAAGTATACACCACCAGTACTCCACCTTTCTGGGAAATTCTATATAAGGGTGCTTAAATATATAATATGCCTGGCTCAGGCACCTCTAAGCTGTGCAAGGTTGATCAGGCCAGCACTTAGTGGGGATATATGCTGTAGTTGCCTGTCTGGGCACCTTTTAATGATGCTTCTATGTTGGTATCAGGATCAAATAGACCCCAGAGGTCACTACACCTTACTTAAAATGACCTCTTCCAAATCGAGTTAGTAAAATACCTTCACCATAAGGACATGAGTCTGCATGAATGCTGCTCCATTAAAGCTGAAAGGAAATTTGAGTACAGCAGACGGCAATCTTAAATAAAGCAGACGACAAAGTCTCGCCCAATGACAGAAGCACACAAGGCTTACCTGGACGTCGGGGAGATAGTGGATCCTGTCCTGATAGTACCCTCTCCTCAGGTAAATGACCAAAGGGGTTGATGAGGTTAATCCTGGGCTAGATCGTCTTTTCCAGGTAGAGTGTAGATTAAGGTTAGTAAGGGGAGGTGTCAGCTCCAGTGGACCTATTAAACAGTGTGTAGGAGTGGATCAGCTGGAAGCCCGGCGTCCCAGCACAGCTACCTCACTCACTACCAAACCTACCAAACTGTGGGCACACAGCGGTAAGCATGAACGCTTGGCCTACTCGGCATCTTTACGACATGCTTTTTGCGACGTCACGACTGACGACCAATGCGGGCTTGTGTCTGGGTAGGAGGTGGCAGGGCAGGAGGGGGAGGGGAGGTATGCCAGGTATGTCTAACTTACCTGCGCTCCACTGGTCTATCTGTCAGAGCAGGCCGCCACTCAAAGAGGCCCCAACAACAATCTGGTCCACACCACTTGTCAGATAGCGGTCCATATCTCTGTGCATGAATAAAGTCCTGTTTCTAGGCGTGTACCAGTAGGTTCATGTTGAAGTACATGTATAAGTCTAGTCATCTTTACTCTGCTGCTGTGTCATATAAAGAAGTGCCTACTTCTCTACTCATATCTACTATGTGTTTATTTTTTCAATGTAAACAAATGTGTATTTTATTAACTTTATGCAACGACCCTTTGTCCTTTATATACTACACAAAACCTATATTCAAATCATTTTTGACAGATCATTAGATTGAGAAGTCATTTTTGTAACAGTAATACATTTCAGACTATAGGTCTCCCATGTAGCACCTATTTCTGACCTAATTGGGTTTCATAACAAGACTTCATATTATTTCTATTGTAGTGGCCAATTGTTATAATAGAAACTATTGTTATAAAAGAAAGAAACACAGGTTTATTGACATTCCAGTTGAAGTTTAGCCCCCGGAGTTTAGCCATAGGGCAAACGATAAATGAAAAACATTGAATGTATACACACTACAGCTCGACTCGAAGTGCCCTCATTTATTCAGACTGTATCCCCCTATCCCCATTGATAACTTATAAATATTATTATATGGACTTGAGAATATTTCTTTTTATAGAGGAATATCCCATCTTAGATTATTGAACATTTTAAGGTATAAATACTTACACTATGATTATTTACTATATTCTCTATATAGATGGTTATAGAACTTTTGGAAATACATGTAGAATATGAGGCCCTGCAGCTAACTATAAAACACAAAGTAGGTTAATATACAATTGCATATCTCAATGGCACCAGCATAGTGCCCCCCGCCATAGTGCCCACTGATATGGTTCAGGTAAGTAGCTCCTACATTCGACTGGCTGCAGTCCCTGAGCTCTCAGCTTCACTAGAAATGTTTTTCATTTTCATTTTCCCACCTTATTTCAATTCTCTCATATCAAAATCTATGGACTTGAGCAAGTCTACTGCTACATATGTATATAACTAGCATGAGGGCCGGCTGCTATGGTGTCACTCACACTCTGAAAGCTTTATTATAGGTACAACTGCTATAATAAATGGTGCACAATGCCCTATGACTATTTGGAAAAGGTTCAATGACTGTGATAGTTTCTAACAATAATAGTTGACACAGATACTGAAATGGATATAGAGGGATTCAATAAATGAAATTGGCTTAATACAACTAACAAATACAAAAAAGATGGGTCAGACAACACGGTCATTTATAATCATTGATCAAGAAGGCAGAAACTACATACATATTAGGCCACTCCCAAAAAAATAAGCTACGAATTTTGGTTTTGAAAAAATGGTACAAGCAAGCGATTTTTTTTTTAAAGAATTTTTTAGTGCGCAATGGATTCCTTGCTGGAAAAGTGAAGTGAGCGGAAATCTTTTATTTGAAAAAAAGATTTGCCAAACATCACAAAGAGAAAACTTGTAGAAAGTGAAGCGGGCAAAATCCATAGACAATATTTTTTTCAAAGAAAAAAATTGTATTTCCGAAAATATGGAGAGGGAGATCCGTAGACCAACTAATTTTTTTTTAGTGTGGCCTTATCTCCATTTCTCTGACGACTAGCCATTTAATTGCCTTCACTCCATTTGAATGGAAATGCATCTAATAATAGTAGTGCAATAAGGTCCTTTGCTGGCAAACTCTAATTGAATTTTGCAAAATGTGTTTACATCTAAACTTGATGTGTACACACATTCCCCGGATATTAGTCTTCTGCTGCCTGTGTGTTGTGCGGGGGTGAAGTTTACCTCAACTTTTGTAGGGGCTTCCGCAAGGCATGTTGACAAAGCTTGTTTGCAAACAAAGTCTACGACCAGTTGGTCACGGGACCTTTGAAATATAGATGCCCCCTTCAACTCAATTTTCATGAATACTCCACAACCAACCGGAAGAATCCAACCCCAGCAAATTGTTGTTATCTGTCGCCATGATTGGTCATCAATGGTGACTCCTTTTTGAGTGATAAATCACTGCGTCATCTTTCGCCAGTGTGTGTCAGTCTCACATGGCATGCTGATTTATCACAACAGTCGCCAACATGATCTCACTCACTGCTTGAGTATGTGCCACCACTTGTCATCCCTCACAAAGCATGTTGACTTATCACCACCATCGCCAACATGGATCTAACTCACTGCGTGAGTATGTGCCACTGCCTGTCAACTCTCACTCAGAATGGTGGCTTATCACAACCATCGCCAACATGGACCTGACTGACTGTGTGACTATGTGCCACTCTCAGTCAGTTCTCACTCAGAATGGCGACTTATCAACAACATCTCTGATATGGATCTCACTCCCTGCTTGAGTATGCGCAACTCCCAGTCAACTCTCACTCAGAATGGCAGCTTATCACTACCATCACCAACATGGATCTCACTCACTCCATCAATAGGTGCCAATACCTTCTCACTCAGAATGGCGACTTTTCACCTGCATTGTCACATGACTCTCACTCACTGCGTGAGTTTGTGTCACTCCTTGTTAATCTTCTCTCAAAATGGTGACTTATCACCACCATTGCTGACATGGATGTCACTCACTGTGTGAGTGTGTGCCACTGTCATCAACTCTCACACAAAATGTCGACTTATCACCACCATTGCCAACATTGGTCTCACTCAATGCGTGAATTTGTGTCACTCCAAGTCAATGCTCTCTGAGGATTGCATCATCCGTCACTCACTCTCACTCAGAATGGCAACTTATCACCACCATTGCCAAAGTTGTTGAGACAGCACCACTGTTCAACATGTAGCCTATCTAGGAAGTGTGGGCATGAAGTATAAGTCCCATATGTATCAAATGTGCTTTGTTTCACACTGATTTCCATGTAATACTTCAGAGTTGAATCAAACAAGATTATATAGAGAAAATATCAATTGAATAAGATAGAGGTATCTCTAAAATGAAAGCAACTATCCATAAACACCTTTTCTCTGGTTAGAGGAAAAATACATAGGGAAATATCTACATGAACACCTTGTCTGTGGTTAGAGGGAAGATACATATGGCAATACCTTCTCTGGCAGAACATACTTTGATCTGGCAGATGTGAGGCTGCATGATTATCAATGACGATGATCATGAGCTTTTCATCTAACAAGGTGAGTGATCACCAGCATCCCATCACTGGTGAGTCTGAGTGATCACCACTCTTGCCATCCATGATGAACCTGTGCTATGACGTGGTGCACATTTCATCTAGTGAGGTGAGTGATCAACCACCTTGCCATCCCTGGTGAGTGTGAGTCATCACGATCCTCGCCAACCATGGTGAACGTGCGCTATGGGATGGTGTGGGTTTAATCTAGCGAGGTGAGTGATGACTCGTGGCGCCATCCCTGGTGAGAGTGAATGATCAAGATCCACACCATCTGTGGTGATCCTGTGCTATCACGAGGTATGCGTTTCATCTAACATGGTGAGTGATCACCCGAGTGACCATCCCCCGTGAGTGTAAGTAATCACGATCCTTGCCATCCATAGTGAACGTGCGTTATGACGTGTTGTGTGTCTCATCTAGCGAAGTGAGTGATCACTCAAGTCGCCATCCCTGGTGAGAATGAGTGATCACTCATGTCGCCATCCCTGATGAGGATGAGTGGTCATGATCCTCGCCATCCCTGGTGAACATGCGCTATGACGAGGTGCATGTTTCATCTAGCAAGGTGAGTGATCACCTGCAGCGCCATCCCTGGTGAGTCTGAGTGATCACCATCCTCGCCATCTGAGGTGAGGCCATGTGATCACCATTGCTATTCCTGGTGATCTTGTGCTATAGTGACCCTGTGTTCCATCTAGCGACATGTGTGAGCCACTTAACACAGGTTGACGAGGAGTCACGACAACTTGCTGGTACCACAACTAACCTGCCCTACCCACCTGGGAGTCTCGACACGCGTACACCAACCACTATAACCAACCACAAGTTAAAGGGGTGGGGGGTGGGAGGGGCCAGAAGTTCGGAACTGGGGTGGAGATGGAAGATATGAATAAAAGGACACCAAAACAAATCCAATAATTTAAAATCAATAAAAAAAATTAATATGTGCATGGAGCTGTAGTTCAATACTCATTTGTAAGATGTGACTTAAGTACAATCCATACATTGCTCAGAGAGATATTTCAATAAACATTACAAATGCCCACTCTCAAAACATAGTAAGGGCCCCCAAATAATGTGGCCATTCTGGGCATATATTACTGACCACACTGCTACCACCCTTCTGACAAAACCTATGCGGAGATAACATAATCACCAACCACGGCAAGATCATGCCTATTATCACATGGCCACATGATCACATCACAAAATGCAATCGTACCACTAGCGCCTACAAAAACAAGTCTCTGATCTCCCTCCATTTCCATCTCCCTCCAGAGACAAAATGGCCCATCAGTTTTTTCCCCAAATGTCCTTGTCACTTTTCAATTTGAATTCAGTAGCTAAGTCAATAAGCAGTTTTAGCTGTAAGGCTCGACTGCTTGTATATTGTGAAGATGGGTGGGTGCGAGACGTGGCAACACACCCCTATACTATAGGAACTATAGGGACACAGACATAGCTCACATTCCACACCTCAATAACTGTTAGTCCACCTCAAGGACACACAGACATCTAGATGTCTCTACGTCAAACAGCATTACGTCACAATACCATTACGTCATGTGTTAATTTTTCAACCCAAAGAATCTGACAGCAGCAAAATATCAGTATATTTTACCTAAGGAGTAGCTATACTGTCATGTTAAATCTTCTACCAAAAGATATAAATTACGATGTTGTAATGCTCTTTGCTTAATTAAACACCAAGGACAATTCAGCATTACACCACGGTTTCAACAATATATATATACCACATTTTCTAAAGAGATTTGAATGTATTTATAACATGTCCCGGTATCCTGACCTGACATTGGCTTCATTCCCACACAATGTGTTATCATCCAAAGTTATCTCTACTGATTGTATCAGCCTGATAACATCATGTATATTTTAATTCACTTTTTATCAGTGCTCACTGATATGTTTGTTAAGTTGTAAATCATATCATATCTATAGATCCAACATTCCTCTAGATAAGATTAGAACTTGCTCCTACATTCCTAACAGTAGTTTTTCATCTTTTATAATGAATAACAAGACGACTGTGAATGTAATAGTTTGGAGTTTTATCCTGTGAAAATTACGGTGAATACATTTGATTATACAGGATAAAATACAAAGCCTATGAGTAGGCTTGAGTTGAACGATAAAGTTTAACCTGTGGTTGATGTGAACGAACATGTGGATTATAAGTGAGGTTATAAGTACGAGTGTAACATGTGAAGTTCATAACCTTGGTAATTAATGATAGTACATGTTTAAAGACATGTTATTTAAAAACCACACAATGGATTTAAGTGAAAGTTCAGTCTGTTGAAATGAGATCATGTTTATAACTGGCCAAACATATTTGCAAAGTTTAGGGCTATGTCTTTTGAGCCGGGTGGTGGTACATAGGCATTGAGACCTGTGTCTGAGGCCCAAGTTCCATGGGTGGATAGGTCAGACCTGGAGGCCCCTGCCTGGGAGGCCCCGAGAGCTCCCCCCGTCTGAGAGAATGCATGGACAACGATGACGAGTAAGGTCTTCCCATGAGGGAAGTTGCATTTCTCATGGCAGTCACAATGGGAGAAGACGTGAGGGGAGTTCCTGATGGTGTGATGAAAGCGGGGTCAGTAAGGTCACCAGGTGTATAGAGTGTATACAGATCCCAGGCTCGTGTTGGGCACACCGGTGAACCTGGTATCATAGGTAGAGCGAGGGGGAGAGGAGGATCCCCTTCGTTGCGAGTCTTTGAAGATCTGAGTATAACTGTGAGTCCTTGGGGGTGTCGTATGATGTCCCCCCTTTGTAGAGTGTGTGGGCCTCCCCACAAGGTAGCAGTTGGGGAGACAATATTGGAAGCGCAGAAGAATGAGAAGTAACCTATGGTGAGGCCAGCTTTCACATGAAGGCCTAGTGCATTTGTGTCTATGTAAGTACACACACCTTTGAGGTCTAGTGGTTTAAGTGGAGGAGCTGGTCACGGGGTGTGAGGGTGTAGTCTGTTGTGGCCCTTTGTTACTGACTTAGCTTCTTGAGAGTAGAGAGATGAAGGGTTGTCCCCTCTTGAAACTATCCATTTTTTAGCACCTGATATATAATTCTTGGCAGACCGGGGGTCTGACAAGGAGTTGGCCAGAAACTGTCTGTAGAGTACAGAGTCTTGTAGAAGGGCGGGTTATATTTATGCCGTAGGAAATTACAAAGCTGAGGTAATATTTGGCCTGTCTGTAGTTGTTGCGTTTTGTTGTTTCTGTTGTGGCTGCTTCATATGAGAGGAGGGCTTGTGAAGCCAAGAGAGTTCCTGCAATTAAATGGTGGAGAACATTGGGTATGGTAGTGCTGGGTTGGCAAGTCTGAGCCCGCGGCTGCGGACTTCAGACTTGACATATGAGCGTTTGGCAGAGTCATGGGGTCTGCTCAAGGCGTCGGCGAGAGGAATGAGGCGGCCAGATTTATGGTGGATCACTATGGTGTGGTCGTTGACAGATGCCTCTAGCCAGAGTTGTCTGGCACATGCAGCGAGTGTTGGAGATGTGGTTTTTCCGGACTCAAGGGCCTGTTGGGATGACAAGTTGTCTGTGTATATGGGGATCTGAGTGCCGGGTGAATTTGGAGGGGCGAGGGTTCTGTACGCCGTTACAAGGTTGACAGCTTCCAGCTGGTTGATGTCGCCAAATTCAGCCTTGTGCGTCGGGGTATATACCACCTTGTAATAGTGAGTGTCAGAATTCCCTCTGCCACCTTCCAGACTGGAGTCACATTCTATGATGAATTCTGGGCATTGTGGGGTGAACATGTGCATGCTATTTGCAGTCTCCGCATATTTCAGAAACCACTGCACGTCCTGTTTGAAGTCAAAGGAGATCTGAACAGAATGGCTTCCATATGCACTTCTCAGAGTTTTCAAGATCCTGGCGATGAACTTGCAGGCATAGGGTATACACTGTACTATATGTATGAGTTTGCCCACCAGGGACTGTATTTGCTTTAACGTGGCTGTATGGCTTTCAGCCAGGTTCGGCATTCGTTCAGAATGTCTGTGAGTTTTTGGGTAGGTATTGTGACAGTGCAAGCTACGGTGTCTACATGAAATCCCAGCCACTCCATGGTTTGGCTGGTTTGGGCGCATTTGTCTGGAGCTAGGTTGAGACCTACGTATTCTGTGAGGGCTTTAATCTCGTTGTAGGCCTTGAGGGCTTGTTGGTAGGAAGGCGCCCCCCCACAGTAGTCATCTAAATAGGTCAGCATCCAGTGGCCCCGTGACCTCATTACATATGCTAGGGCTATGCTGGTTGTCTGGCACGCTGATCCACTCAGGCGTGCGCCAAATGGTGGGCAGAGGTCCAGGTAATAAGAGCCATTGAAGGAGAAACCTAGGAGGGGAATGTCTCCCGGGCATATCCTCAGTTGTCTATAGGCCCTCTGGAGGTCGGATTTCCAGAGCCAACAACCTCTGCCCCAAACCTTAACTTGTTCTACGAGGTCAGTGATGGACGGGAGAGTGTAGTTTCGCTCCACTCCATCCATGCAGTTTTTGATCACACCAGCATTAACTCCCATGCCCTCCGGGAAGGAGAGGTCAAGAACTACCCTCCTAGCTGTGGTGTCTTTCTTTGGGGTTGTGAGCAAAGGTGATGTTTGAGACCAAGGATGGAATGGAGGGGCCGAGAAAGGGCCCAAGATAGCGCCTAAGCTCAGCTCCTTTTTTATAAAGGTCTCAATTGCTGATGGATGTCTTGGCTTAGGTGGGGTGTGGGCGATGTAACCCACTGGCCAGCCGTATGTGAGGTACTTGATAACATCCTTGTCGTGATAGTCTCTGAGAACCTCGTGCCAGTGAGGTATATTGAGGCCTGATGGTACGGCTAGTTTCAGGCCTAGGTGATTGGGCAAACCAGTCTGTCGTGTTGCTGAGTAGAGAAGTGAATACTTAGGGTACTCAGACCACTGGCTTGGGGCCAATGAGGGCCACATTGCAAATTTGATGGGGGCGTACTGGTAAGGTGAGGGGCCTGTGACAATGCCAGAGGCATGAGGGGGTAGGCTGAGGCAAGGTTCAGGCTTGCCGTCCACCTGAAATTCGCAAATGTGGGGGTGGTCTTCCTCAGACCCTTGTTCCTTAACAGGAATGGCGTTGTGAGCGTTAATTGTGGGCGTTAGCGTGGTCAAATGGGTGTGAGGGGGGGTGGCCAGGGCCCTAGGCTGGGTACCTAGGGCTTTAGAACCAAAAGGATGCCGGGGCAGCGTCGTGCCTTTTCTTTATGTTACAGTGATGGCTGTAGGTAACACCAGCTTCAGTGTGCTGGTCGGGCTTAGCGCATCCGGTCTTGGCATTGTAATCCGTATATATGGTATCAGAGTGGTCGCCTACAGCCCTGGAGGTAGCCCCATATGGTTTACTCTTGCCTTTGCTGGTGGAGGTTGCTGAAGCTGGGAGAATCTCTTGTACCCCAGGGGTGAGGGCCCCTGAGCTTGCACGTGCTCCGCTGCTCCTATAGAACATAATTCTGGCCGCCTCAGACCAGGTTAGACCCCCAGTGGCCACCTTCTTCAGCGTGTCCTCTGACCAATTCCTGACCTGAGGCCAGCTGAAGTCCTTGGCATCCTCGACCACATCAAACATATGCTGTACAAGGTATGGGCGGTCAGCAGGGGAGGTCTTAGGGTCTCGTATTAAAGCAAGTAGTCCCCACATATATTCTCTATATAGAAGAGAACCGGTTTCAGTTTTGACATTGGCTGGGCCCCTGAATACGTAATCAGATGGGACGGTTCTCTTACCCTTGATCGTTGAGAATTGATGGACTGCTGACAGAAGGGCTGAGACTTGTTGTCCGACAGCGGTGTTATCTATGTCAGCAAATGACATAGGGAGAGGGTGTCCAGTAGGGAGGACACTCACTGACGGTTGGGAGGTCTGGTTGGGTGGAGCGAAGCAGGCAGCGATACCTGCGTCTTGGGTGACAGCAGGCGGTTGACCTTGGATTGAGTGCGCTGTCACAGTCGACACTGCTTGGGCGGCGGTGGGCGGCAGTGCATTGACAGCTGTGTTGAGAGGGGCGTTGACATTTGGCTGGATCTGGACGTTGACATTGTGAGAGCCGGGGGCACTCGAGTTAGCTACCGGCGCTACATATGGAACTGGTCTGGGTTGAGTATTCACAGGTGAGGGAGTCTTACCGGCTTCAGATGTGCTCTGTGCGGTTGAAGTGCTTGGGAGCAGTGGTAAACGGTCAAGTATTTGTTTCTGGAAGTCGGTGACTTCCAACAGTTTGTTGTTAACCGTGCTGACCTGTGTTTGGAGTTGCTCCACGATGGTTTTTTGAGTGGAGAGTTTCGTCTGCAGCGCCTTGGTGGCGGCGGCTGCCGCTTTAGCTCTTGTACCAGCCATATTTGAAAGAGTTGGGGAAATAAATCCTGACTAAACTGGAAAAAAACTTTCAAAAAGTTCTTGAGGCGTGTTGAGTGCAGTGGAGTTCAAACCAAGATGGGGACGAGTGTGGATGCTGTGACGTCATGATCATAGTTCATTGAAGACACGGTAGGGGGCGAGACTGAGTTCGCGCCCGAACAGCGCCTTGCTTCATTACCGGTAATTCTATAATAATTACCACCAATGGTATCTTGTATTTCTTTCATCCAATACATCACCATATATATTGAGAGCAGGTACTTAATAGGCTAGATACGTGCACCTGTACACTGCAAAAATGGTGTTTAGATCCTTAACACAATTCTAAACATATTCTTGCAACGTTTTTGTAATCACATTAATTTCCTACACATGTTTAGCCAAACAATGTGCTTAGCTCAAGTGTTTAGAAATCTAGGTGTTCAGGTTTAAACTTTGTGTTTAGATATCTATGAATTTTTGTGTTTAGATGTCAAAGATTTACAAGTCAAAGTCCCAAAGATGTCAGCCACACATATTTACATGTGCATGTATGTACACACTGCATCTGAATGAGAGACTTGAGAAAGTACAACAGCTTGGCAGGAAGGAGAAAGCTTTGTCTATTCCAGAATAACATGAAATAGGTGTCAGTCATTGAGCTTATTGATTATTTTATGCTAATGATGGTGGTGTAAGGTGAATCTAGTCAACTTTCTATTACCCTTTCTATTCTCATGACATTTAATGAATAGAAACTACAATAAACATGCGGTTTAGGTACATTTGTCACAAAAATTGATTATAATTGTGTAAAGATAGTCCATTCAAATGTAGTGCTGCTACCTGGTGTGGATTCAACATCCAAGTATCTAAACATAATGATGTTTAAATCTAAACACCTATTATTCAACTATTTAAACTCTAAACATCTAAACATGTTTAGCAAAAATGTTTATGTAGTTAGAATAAAAGTGTTCATTTCCTAAATGTGTAGTCGATGAGACACCTAACTGACCTATATGTTTAGGTTTTAAACGTGTTTAGACCTAAACATGTTTAAAATCTAAACACCTTTTTTGCAGTGTAGATGTACCCATAGAAGCATAAAGCTGGCATGACGTGTGCCTGTGTACCATGACCAGGTTCTCTGCATCATCCAAACTTGAAAGTGTGGAAACACAGAACCTGGTGCATGGATGGATTCAACAGGTCATTTTGTATCTAGATTCCCACCGTCAAGTTTGTCCTTATACATTAACCCATAATTCTAATACACTGGGCTGGTGGGTTACATATTTTTGCATTTAAGTAATGCTGATCTTACAGGGTCTGAATGATAGACCAATCTGTCTGAGGTGAGTTACTCGATATTGCTCCTTTTTGGTGCATCGTGAAGAGAACTGAGCAAGAATTTTGAGACAAACTGCGGTCGTTAAAAGGTTTCAAATGCTATTGCTATGGCCCTTCTACAGTAACAATCAGCTATCAGAGATAAAGCACAGCATTATTTTACCACTGGATTCCAGTGAGTGTCCTACATAGTTAGGTGTTTGGGACTGGAAAATAAAGCTGGAAGTGGTCTAAACTGGGGTATAGCGTCCACGTCCCCTCTCACACCTCCCTACCTGTGGTCCTTTCACCTGGTGCCATCTACCTTCACAGCTCCAACTACACCTGGCTGCCAACTTCTATACACCTTTCAAAGTCACCCTTATCTAGTCGTGTTCTTTTTTTATGTGTCCTTTCACGGCATATCTTCACGCTGATGAACTGATGCTCTTACATTGCCATGTCTTTTGTATATAGGCACAGCTCTTTTTTCTCTTCTGATGTCATATACATACAGGTTGCATTATAAGTTTGGGTCCATTTTATCCATGTATGACCATACACTATAAATCACCTGGCGTCTTGTATAATGATGTCTATGTAATCTATTCTATTATTCCTATATAGGTGTATGTGATTTGAAGTACTTAGAGATGTCAAATCATATTGATGTAGACACTCTGTAATAAATCTACCTTTAAATGCGCAGTTATTTGGTATGCAGAATGTACAAAAAGTACACATTGAATTTAATAGGTCTGCAACGTATGCAGACCTAATTCTGCAAACTCTCTCTCTCCCTCCCTCCCTCCCTCTCTCTCTCTCTCTCTCTCTCTCTCTCTCTCTCTCTCTCTCTCTCGCTCTCTCTACCTATCTATCTATCTATCTATCTATGTCTATCTATATATCTATCTATCTCTGTCTACCTATATATCTCATTGAACCAGTTCCCATCACATTTATTTCTCCACTAACAGAGAGGACCGCGCCCTTTCTATGAATTTTTCCCTCCTCTCACTGTATCAGCTTCATACAGAGAGGATACACTCGCTCTCCCTATATTTCTCCCATACCCTCGATCTAAATCACTCTACCTTTATGCCAAGGTGTAAGTTAGCCCATCCCTCACCCCCCCCCCCCGTACGTCAACTAACAGTGTGTCACCTGGGGCGTATGGATGCCTTTGATAAGCATGAACAGAGCAGGCTAGGCAGAGAAGGCAAATGTAATCAGCCTAAGTTACTCCCTGTGGATACATTCAAACCAACTTGTCAGGTGTTCTAAAGAGTAATGATAAGTTACAAAGGGGGAGGTTTTTATTAGTGTTTTTCTTTTTGGACCTAAGGCAGCGAAAGGAATGTACTGAATATTAATAGTTGCTCTTCCCCTTAACTGTAAGCAAAATGCATTCGGCCATGTCCCGCTATCGGTGGCATTAGGGAAGAGGTGGTGGGAAGCAGCATATTAAATTGACAGCAAAGAAATACAACAAAACAATGCCAGAAAAGCTTTCAATACACTGTAAAAATATAACTTTTGAATCTACCAGGGATCCTCGTAAAACTGAATAGTGAAACACTGTAATTGTATTGCAGTGAACCAGTGTAGTTTTTACAAGAAGCCCTAGGTGGCAGTATGGAAACTCTGTGAAAAGACTATGGATCTCTGGCAACTCTGGGACAAGGATTTCACAGTTATTTCGATGACATTTTACAGTGTACATTCACCCCATTCCCCCTTTGTATATGTTATGATCTCTTTTCTTTTCCTTTTAATCTTTATCTACCCCTGAGCTCGCTCCTATATATGTGTACCACATACCTTGCCAGCGTTTTGCAACTCCCATTGAGTGTGTGGATCAGTGAGTAAATGCCCCGCTAGTTTCACACAAAGCGATGGTATACAGATAGCCTGGTGGATGGAGAACCTCCAACCAGTGGTCCATACAGGAATTGCTGATAAAAACTCACTGCTTTCAATCCAACATCTCCTTTTTCTGTCCTTTGTATAAAGCCAGGCCACAGGTGGTGGAAGGAAAGTTGTCATACGTCCCTTATCAAACACTGGTGGTTAACAGTTGGTCTTTTTTTGCTCCAATTAAATCAACAATTAGAGCACAAATGGTGCAGTCGACATGCCGCCTGTGGCTTGTTTGTCAAAATAATGTGAAGCTTTCCCTGAAGGATATGAGAGATAATCCAGCGAGTTGTCTGGCTGAGGTATGCCCTTGAGCTGTTGGCAAAGAGAGAGTCAACCACCCCTGCTGTCCCAAGAAATATGAATTTATCATTATGCAAAATATTGCCAGAAAAGACCGCTATTTACACAAAGTTCTTAAAGGGACAAGAAACAGGTAAAATGGATCCATGAACAAAAGGAAATGATGTAGTAAGATGACATATTTACAAAGGCTGCTCCAAGGAAATGAAAAATAAATAAATACTATATGCATGTAATTTACACAAATTCACGGGTATACGATTAGCTTTGAATGATACATCTTAGGACTAAAACACACAACTAATTCCAAAGAGGAAAACATATCTGAACCATACCTCTGAAAAGAAATTTCGCAGAACTTGTCTTGGTAGAGTGCTGCCACCTACCAACAAGCTGCCGAACTGTTTTGAGACAGAGAAACTCAAAGCCATCCACAATACATGTACCTGTACATGTAGGCCTAAAGGGACTTAAATCTGAGAAGTGGGAAACAATCTTGTCTACTTACCAAAAAAGCTATCGGCGTTGGAAGTCTGTTTATTTTCTTTATGCTGCCAGGCTTCAGGCAATTAATCAATCTGAAATTGAAATATAGCAACTCGTAGACATAGGGGTGTAGTGGAACGTGCGTAGAGGTATAGGCAGCAGAGCCATTGCTAGTACCAAACAAATTAGCTAGGTGGCTCATGTATTCGGGGGCTAGATTAGCCTCTTTGTACAGTTTACTTTGGTTGGCCCTTCCTAATAGTCTATATAAAGCTATATTCTAAAATTATATACCTTTGGATAGCAAATACTTTAAACTTAAACAATATAAGCTTTATTTAGACTTAGTACTTCAAAAACAGGAGAAATTAAACTTTAGAAGTTTTCTAAGGGGCACATATAATCCAGGCTGAGTAAAACCAAACCATTTTCTCCCTATCAGGCTAATCCCCTCCATTTACACCTAAAACAATGGGCAGGTACTTAAGGTGATTAAGATAGAGGCAGGGGCAGCTTATCAGTCTTATCAATTCCCATTGTTTTATGTGGGTGGAGGGGACAGCTGTCGGTACCTAGATCGGTGCCAAATCGTTTGAAAAAATCAAACATGTCAGTCTTTCAGGTGGAATATCGTGACAGATATGCACATCTGTCACGATAGTCGTGTAGTGGAGACAGGCCCTACGGAGGGACATTTTAAGTACAGACATAGGCAATAAAACGTTGGCGGTTGTGATGTTTGGCACCTGAGTACTATATTCCCGTCATCTGGTATTCCCATTTGGTATTTTGTAATATATTTTGATCCCTAAAACCTTGATATTAAGCCATTAGTGAAATATGGTGTAACTATAGTAGAAAGCAATCACTTTTAGGGAAGAAGGCCCAAATTCTGCCTTTACCTAATCTGTGTGGGGTCATATCTGTCCCACATAGTGACGGTAGGCAATCAGCCTTACCCTAACATCTTCCTTTTTTAGATATAGAAAGGTTGGTACTGCAATGCACTCTTCTAGGCTAACTCATTTCCTTCTTTATCATTTTTTAATCATATATAATAGCTATCAATATGCCCATGTGTTACCGATGATCCTGTTTACAATCAGTATATCCATCAGCACTAGTCTAGGTCAACATGTTAAGGTCACTTACTCGCAGAGCAGGATACCGTTCTCCAACGACTTCCGGGGGTCATCTGGATGGCTGAACTTCTTCCGGGTCACTGCCTGCAAGCACGAGCAAGTCCAAGGTCAGTCAGTAAGGTACATGTATGGGGTTCAATGATATGATGTACGAAAAATCAGACATCATGCTCATCCTTATAAGTAATCATCATCTAGGCACATGACTTTTAAAACACCATGTTGTCATTAAACTCTAATCTATCCATCCTTATAAGTAATATCGGTTCAATGGGATATTAGAACTGGAGGGTGTTGCTCCTATAGGAAAAGGAAGAGCTGGCTAAAAATGCCCTCATTCCCAGTCCTTTCTTTTCATGTAGCTATAACTTGTCCCTTTTGTTGTTCACAAGTGGTCATTCAAGTATGGTGCTAAAAAAGGGGGATTTGAGTAGGTAACTAGTTGGGAGAAGTCAGTCAGTGTTGAACAAGTAACCAATGGATAACTCATGACAAGTGGGGGTTATCGACGGATAATAACACGAGGCCGTAGGCCGAGTGTTATTATCGTCGATAACCCCCACGAGTCATGAGTTATCCATTGACTACTTATTTTATACCACGAAACCAATAAATAATCAATATTATACCAATAAATTCAAGTTGAAAACAAAAATTATTCCCCCTCCCCGGGACTCGATGCCAGCCATTGTGTGTACACGATCGGTACATACACCTCGGTGCCCGGCAGCGGCACACGGCTAAAGATTTCAATGCGTCTCGCTGTTATGTTTGTGTATAATACACCTCCTCACCCGGCAGTGGACAGCGACAGCGGCACATGGCGAAAAAAGATTTCAATGCGTCTCGCTGTTATGTTTGTGTATAAAATTCACCTCCTCGCCTGGCAGCAGACACCGACAGCGCACACGGCGAAAAAAGACGCATCCCGGCCGGGATTCGATCCGCGGACCCCTGACGGCTGAGCGCAACGTGCTAACCGCTAGACCACCGCGTCTCCTCCTTCAGCGGCCGTGTCGGCTTGGATTGATTTGAATGCGTCCCTTGTTTATTCCTCGTCGCCCGGCAGCGGACAGTGACAGCGCACACGGCTTTGTATCATATCCAGACCTGGTTCGAACCGAGCATTCCTCGTCAGTCCCTGTGGCGCAGTGCATAGGGAGTTGGATTTGGGATGTAAGACTGCAGGTTCGATCCCTACCCTGGCCCGGAAAATTTCGTGGGTTTTCTAACATGTAACATATGACATGGGAGGACATGAGAGGTGTGCGGTTATCCTGGATAACCACACGCCTTACATGGATAACCGCACGCCTTACATTGATAACCGTACGCCTTCCAAAATTGATGTTACAGCCTATAGGGTGTGCAATATCGACAAATATGTGTATGGGAATAGCCACCAAAAAGCACTGTGTAAGCCAGAAATCGTGGTATAAAATATACTATAGAGTGTGTGACATGAGTAGGTACCTGATAATGCAGCTCTCTCTGTTTTAAACAAGGCAGGTGACTTTTCAGACTAATGTGGTGAGTGCAAGTTAAATGGTGAAGCAGAGCGTGACTTCTTTCGAAAAGAGGGTACCTACTGACAGCTCTTTTTACCATAGGAGCAACACGCTCCTGGGTTCCACAAAATCAAAAAGTACTACTAAAAGCTTATCTTCTCCAAGATGACGGACATAGCACCTGTTGATGTCTGGAACAGATGTTGGAAATAGGTTTTAAAAACACCATAAGTGTTGTATTTGGTACCTCCCATACTGCCTCCAGGGTCCTAACCCGGCCCCCTCCTGGAGGTGGGTCAGAAACCACGCCTGCTCCCCACCCCTCATGCCTCCCTCCCCACCCCGCGGCAGCTGCAGATCATCTCCACCCCACCTGACCCTGACCTGACACGGGAGATCAGGCCTCACCCCCGGGTAGTTTTAACCACAAACAACACCCTCCTCATGTGATGTTGGTCTATGCAATCTATCATTGGCTATGTGTTGTTGGTAAATTCCTAGCCTTTTAAATTGCTTTGTAACACTACCCATAACTGCACTGCTCAGACTTTCCCCATGATTTGGGTCTACCTAGATCTAGCTTGAACTGGATTTATTTTTGCCTCATTAGTTAAGTACGATATGTTATGTCGATATTAATATAACGTTATTTGTTAGACCCGTGTGACGATAGACATCAGCGTCTGTCGTCCAATAATCACGGGGAACGGAGACGCGTAGTGCTGCCCCCTGGAGGGCTACAACACTGGTTGCGCCCCCTAACAACAAAATCCTGAACTAATTTGATCCCAGATGCACACAGAAATGTTCAATGATGTGATTTGCTCTACTCACTCTCCAACCATATTTGTTTTCAGTTAGTTTCACCTGGACTGAATTTTAGCAATCTGTTTGAAGAGTTGGAAGTGAACTCAGGACCACTGCTGTGGGCCTGGTGTCAAAATGTCAAAGGTCAAACTTTAACCATCATCAGGCACACAGCCATTACTTGTGGAACATGCCACAAGGAGTACTGTACATACATAGTAGACCAAATATAATACACCCCATTAAATCAAAGCCACCCCCATTGATGAGACTTTCTTTTATCCTATATTCTGACCTGAGCCTGAATATAAATATCAGGTATACTATAGGTCTATAGAAATGACGCAGTGAAACCAACAGCAACCTTAATGTCACAAACAGGGAAAGTGGTTTACGTTTTAACCATCCTACATTCCTAGCAACTTGTCCGTGGGTACAACTAGGCATGATTAACTCACATAGGACTGTGCTTGTACCCCATGGGTAGCTGGACGCACGCCTAATTATTAAGAACCATCTGCCGGAAACATCCGGCACTATGTGTAAACCGGAAGTGCCAATCAAAATACCTCAGGATTTGCCAAGGTCATAGAATCTGCTTTGCTTAGACAGTAAATGCTACTTGAAAAGGTGTCATGGGTGAATGTTAGGATGTGGACATGTCCTTTTAACATGACGACTCTTGATCCCATTTTGTCTCTATCTCCAATAACATCTAGATAAAGCATGAATATGAAGATTATATACCATCTAGTATTCTTGGCCTAGAGTGGGTATTTGAACAACATAGCAACATCCCAACTTATGCTGTAACATAAAGCATGATTTAAACAATTTTACTTATTCTTAACCCCCCCCCGAAAAAAAGAAAATATCAAGGGAAATGCTATTTATCTATTTACATCTTTAAAATAATCATGATCAAATCAGTTAACGGTTGATTTCATTTCATATCAAGTCAATGCATGCATTTGGCTCGTGCCCTGTTGTTCACCAATGTCAGCCAGGCCCGTAGCCAGAGCGGGGGGGGGGGGCTCAGGGAGTTCAAGCCCCTCCTCCACTGGGAGCAAAATTATGCGGAGTTCCACCCTCCCAGATTTTTTGTTTGTTTTGTTTTAAACTGCGGCACATATTTTTCTGACAGGAGCAAAAATATTTCGATATGTGTGGGTTGAATTCCATAGAAAATGCATGGGTTTAGCAGAACCCTTTTGAGTAGTACTGCTCGGCATGACTCAGAGGGTGGAACTTGGACCTGAAAGGGCGGAACTCATCACAGGCATGACAGGGCAGAACTTATCACAGGCCAGTGGAACTAACAGGGGGTCGGACCTGAAATCACCCCTTTTGCATACTTTTTTTTCAAAGTTTTTCCAGGGGAGCATGCCCCTCTTTGTCGCTGCACTTTGCTTGCGATTATCATCGCTTCACCACTCGAATATTCATTTATCATAAATCATTTGAGCTCCCCCCCCCCCATAGTGAAGTCTGGCTACGGGCCTGTCAGCGTCCATGTGTCCAGGTATAATGACCAATGTGAACTCCATCTTCCAGCTGGTACAGACTAAGGTGACATCTGGTGCCACAAAGTCACATATCATACATGTCCCTGACAGACTAATTCATGGTGATTGTCTCCATTAGGAACTCATATATAGTGGCAGGAGAAAAGTGATACAGCCGTTATTGTACAATTACACCATCAATCTTCAAACAGCTCTGTTGGTAGCATTTATTCCGTCTCATCTGAGAATGATAAATTGACAAATCTAAGCCACGCTTCACTGGATGTTATTTTAAGTTGTTAAGCCCAATTTATTTATGTTGCATAAGGATAAAATGAGGAGCAAACTGCAATAACACAATAATTGTAATTTTCTGATTTTCCAAAATTGCTTGAGTAAAACAAGCAGGATGGAATTCCACGCTGCTGTGTGCAAGTGCAGCGCAACGATCCTAGGGGAGTCTGGAGGCATGCCCCCCAGGAAATTTTTGAATAGTAAACATCAAATGGTGCAATCTGGGGGCATTTTGATGTGGAATTCCTCCTTAAAAACATTGATCAAAATGTTACCTTGATGTGGTAGTACAGACCCCCTCAATTTATCAATCTATTCATGCATTCAACCAATGTTTACAATATAATGTAGGGTAACTGGGACCGTTATTTATAATCATATCAAAGACCTTTCATTTCCAACTTTTGAACGATGGGTCCAACTCAAAGTTAGTAATTATAGTTTTCAACCATTTTGATATTATGTTTCTCATGCACAGATTATGATATAATTCACTGAGAATTTCGTGCATTTCCTTTAGCATAGAATAAGTGATTACTATATAGGTATAGGTATTTAACTTCCATGACATATATGCCAAATCTATGATAACATTCATAAACATTATATAACTCAACACAGTGGCAGGTGGCTGTGATCAGACCTATCAGTAGAGAGTTTAAGTCTACTCAAGTATTTGTATACAAATGGCTCACACCCATCTACACAGTGTCAATTGGTTGTCAACAAAGTTGCCTTTAATGCAGAACACTGCAATGCTGTGATTTTCTAGAACGCAGAGCACTAGAGAGTTGCATTCTCCTTGGATGTCTGTGTGCAAATGTATTTACAACTGATTGGATATCAATGGTCTTGTCATAGTGAATATAAATTCATGCCAGTGATGCCAAACTAGATACTGGATAATATACGCACTAAATAATTTTTGGTGCAGCATCAGAAGGGAGGGACACTTTTGCAGCCCCCAGCCAAGTTTACAACCATCAAAGGTGGACAGATTTCAAAGGAAAAGTGTTTCTCTGATTTTGATTTCCTTCAATTTCCGAGCCCTTGGAGTTTCACCCTCTGAGATCACACCCAAGGATTCCGCTCAACCAGAAGGAGTTCCACCCTCAGAGATCCCACCCCTCAGGGTTCCCAACCACAGTGAGTTCTGCCCCTTGGAGTACCACTTAACCATGTGGAGTTCCACCCTTGGAGATCCAGCCACTTGGATTTCCCCCAACCACACAGGGATCTATCCTCAGAGATCCCGCCCCTCAGAGTTCCACCCAACCATGGACAGGTCCTCCCTCAGAGATGCCATCACTTGGATTTCCACCAAACCATGGTTAGTTCTGCCCCTTGGAGTTCCATCAAACCATGGCGAGTTCTGCCCCTTGGAGTTCCGCCCAACCACAGCTAGTTTGGCCCTCGGAAAAAGATTATATATATTTTTAGGGTGGAACTCTAGATCATTTTGCTTTGTGGGGGGGGGGGTGCTCGAGCACCCCCAGCACCCCCTCTGGATACGGGCCTGTCATATAAATTGCATTGTATATAGCTATTCAATATTATCTATGGTCTATATGTAAACACAGATCCCCTCATTAGATCCTCATCATAAATACTATGTTGTTACACCCAGTTGTCCAGGCGATTACCATCATACTCACAATAGCTAAGAGGATCTATGTACAGCATACACTCCCTAATACAGCATACAATCCCTAATACAGCATACAATGCCCTGGTGCCACGGGGCCTTTTTCTGCACTACTGGGTATTACATATAAACAGACATACCACCAGGACCCTATCATCATAACGACGTCTAGACCATATGGCAGGCCTGGCCAATGTCCAGAATGGATACGGTATTCAGGACGACTTAATTGCACACCCTTATAATACAAGCATATCAGGCTCCACCAGATTAGCACACCAGGTGCCACCTCACCAGCCTTATCTCTGGGATGTTTACTCTGTGACTTTGAATAGCTCACAGTAAATAGCTCGTCTCCTCAGAGGACTGGTTCCATTTGGCCCCGGGGGACATTGGCCTCTGCGCACGCGTTCAGGTACTAAGGGATTATTATTTATTTATTTTGTCATTATTTATCAACGGGGGGGGATGGTGAGTTTGAGGGGGGCGTAAAAAATTCAGACCCCTCCCGAGGGGGGGGCTAAAAAAAATTTGACCCCTCTTGAGGGGGGGATAAAAATAATTTACCCTAATTTTAGCAAAAAAGCCTGCGCGCTACTATAGATCAAATAGGGGCAGGAAAATTCTCCGCGCCTTCGCCGTGGGGGGAGGGTGCAAAGAATTTTGACTGCCATCGAGAGGGGGGGGCGTAAAAAAATTTTCGCGCGTTCGGCAAAAACCCATCCCCCCCCCCCCCCGTTGATAAATAATGACCACTCCCTAAGTAGACTAGGGCACCCGTCTCCATAGGGGAGGTCGAGTTACGACATGTCGAGTTACGACATCTGGTCGGGTGCCCTAGACTAACTAAGGAGTAGCTCGGGGATGGAGATGACCTCAGCCATGTTGGTATCAAATGATGAAGTACTAACTAGACTGTGTATTTTGTTTGTAAATAGCTGAGCATTCATAAGACATCCTAGAAATGGGCGTGCTAGGTAGCGGTCTCGTATCATGCTAGGCTAAATGAATGTGTAATACACAATACACATGTGTATATATATATATATATATATATATATATATATATATATATATATATATATATATATATATATATTGATATTGAATTTGTCTTAGATTATAGGTGGAGACCGACGAATGGAGACCTGATTTACAATCCGTCGACCTTTGAAGAATTCAGTACTAGTCTAAGGGTACCCCTCTATAAAGCTATGAATATTCTGGGAACTATTCAACGAACTCTTTGACCAAGAGCCTAAGGCCAGGAGTCAACAAACACCTTTTGAGCTGTTGAGAGCAGCTCTGTAGTTGCTCCTCAGACCCACACCCTCTGGAAGCAAAACACCCGGGGGGGGGCACTGAGTCTTTGATTGGTGGTACCAACTGCGAAACTACAGCCCCCTCTTTTTTGCCAAATCACAGCCCCTTTAAACACAGCTCAATTTTTACAGTCCCCCTTTTTTGAAGAAGTCTCTTAATAGCCCCCTTTTTGGGGCCCTTTTCCATGTAAATCAAGGTTCTTTGACAATAATACCCAGGAATTTCACAGCCCTGGAGTGATAACATGGAATATTCAAGTTACTTCCGTTCCATACAAGGCATGAAAGGTATTAACAGCCCCTTAATTTCAAGATGTAATTCAGCTAACAGCCCCCCTTTTTCTCCCCCTTTGACTCATCGACAGCCACCGCTCCGTGGGGTTGGTACCACAGTTGGTACCCAAACAGAGGGTCAGTGCCCCCCCCGGGGCAAAACATGTCCTGGCAGATTGCCAGAACACCAGGTCAAAAAGATAAGCAGCAGATATATAGACCACGGGGTCAAGGGAACGCCTAGGGCGGCAAGATGTTATATCTGCTACTTATCTACGACTTAACGTCTTGTCCATGTATTATGCACTCTTTAAGGGGTGCATAGTCAAAGTACTGTAACAAGGCCTATTTTGTTCGCCATAAATTGATGCAGCTTTCACATGCACACTGCCCATGCACAACACTTCAGTAGTGTATCAAATCCGTGGGCTATGGGTGTAGCAGTGCAACCCTGGTTGGTACACTCACCAAAGAGATTCAACCCCGTCCGCTTTTTCTTGATTTTTTTCTTTTCTATTTTTTTCTTGTTTTTTTTTGTGAAAGCCCCCCCCCCCCCTTGTTATTAAATACGATACAATTTCACTTCATGGGCGCATAAAAAGAAACTATGTTTGGGACTTTTATACCTGGTGGGCGTGGAAAATCTACTATAACCCCTGTTGGGGCAAAGATGACCACTCACTAAGCACTGAGTGTGAGACCTTGTTGACAAACTCAGAGAGCTTCAAGCTCAGGGTGGTAAGACGGTCCTCTGTGTAGTCTGTGGTCGTGCCTCATGTAGGTTAAGATAACAGCAGGGTTCTTCAGTCCCCACCCCCTGTATGAGAGGTATGTGACGGGGTCTGGTAGTACTGCAGTAGGATAAAGTACAATACCCATAATGTACAATACCGGTGGAACCACGGCATTGGTGGATCAAGGAATTTGAAGTGGGGGGGGGGGGTCGCTATGGGGTTAAAATTGAATTGGCGCAACTCCCCACTAGGGGAGAATGGTGTACCTCGCCCAGTCTAAAACCCGCCAGTGTTATATACTTCTGGAGGGTGTTGCACATGGAAGAACTTTTGTTCGTGTTGCACAGAAGTGCTCATATCAGTCAGGTGTGTGTATCTTTCAATGAAGATGATAAAGCTACTTTCTCGTGCAATACACAGCATTTTAAACGAGGTAGGTGGCTTTCAGTCTAATGTGGTGAGCACAAGTTGAATGGTGAAGCAGAGCATGGCTTTTTTATGAGAAAGGGTACCCACTTAGTGTTCCATTTAGCTTATGTGCAACATCCTCCAGGCTACACACAAGGCAATGATTTTGGGATTGCAATAATGTTACCACGTAGGCCTACATTCCTTCATCCAGAGCACAACCGTACATGTTTCAGCTGGCATTGGGGGAACATTACATGATATCTCACTCTGCCTGTGATTAGAGAGTGGTGAGAAGGGCAGGTGCTACAGATATAGGATGGGTGTGGTCCCTCTGGGGCCCAGTCTCTAATGCACAATTCTCTCCAGCCACAAATCTGTATACCTAAGGATAGGGCCTCTACAGTAGTTGATGCTGCATACATCTGCTTGGAGAAGGTAGAGATAAAAGTCGTCTGCTGTCTGCATGATTCTGGCGCGTTCCGTTTAGCGTTCCTGCAGGCGTCGATAGATAGGACCATGACACTCTATGCTGGCTTTCCAATTATTATCAACCCTACCTATACATGTACACATACTGTTTCCAGAATGACATCCCTAACATTGTAAACAGACCTATGGTTGTGAATATATCATGGGTGGATACATTCAGTAATACAAGCCAGCTAGCTTAATCATGCACAACTTAATGATGAAGCTGAAAATTTATAATTACATTTTTCATTATTGACGTGATTTCATTTAGGCGTCGCTATGGTGATTATGGTAGTGCAATCACCCTCGCATTCTACCCATTCCCAGGGCCATCACCCTCCCCCGCCCCGGCAACCCTAACCCTCTAGAGGATCCCTGCTAATCTCTTATGGAATGTAACATGTAGTCCTGGACGCAGCATATCAGACCACCTCAAGGCTAATGCAAAGTCCTGATGGTGGACTGTGTGTTTAGTGCCATGATCAAGGGTAAGTGAAACCAAGGGTAAGTTAAACCCTCACAGAGAGGAGAAAACTGCCTGATGTTAAAACTATATTTCTGTAGCTCAATATATATAAATTAATGATATACATGTGGGGACCACTCATTATATGATATGTTATGGTATGCTTGATAAACATCAACGTATAGGGTGTATGCATATGGAGGTCCAAGTATATACACATTATGTACCAAGGGTGTTTGCACAACATGTTAGTCACTAAGTTATATCTTACCAGGCCCCATGTCTGGTACACTCATTGTACCTAATGGCCCCATTCCTTACAGAACCACTCTGGTCTTGGTCCACGTGGTCAATGATGAGAAAATCAGAGGTAACAGCTCGCTTAAAACGTGCTGGTTATACGTAATAAATGATGGTAAGATCGTTCAGGCTACACCGGGCTACACACATTATCTAAACAGCTATTTACAAATGTCTTCTATAGACTCTGTGAATTGTTTGTTACATTCTGTTGTTTATTCAATGGGAAAAGGTCACATTGAAGTAGAAGAGTGATACTAATACTAGTAATAGTCTGTCTTTATTCTGTTTTAACATGGTAAAAGAACCATTCTGAAAACACTTTCTCCCATCCCACTCTCAGTGTGGTATGTTATTGTTGAGTGTTTTTACCAGCCTTTGCCTCCAAGAAGTGACTGTAGGAGTGTAGTTGATGTGACGTATGTCTAGTTGTGGCGTCACTGACACACAGTGTGACATACTTGACGTGTGAGGGTGGTGGGGGGGCCCAGCTGGGCCCATGTACAGTTACATGGTAGAACTTTGAAGTGCTGCATAGCCCTTAAATACATGGTGAATGAATGCAGACCTGGTGAGTCTACTTACCAGGGCTGCATCCTTACATCATGCTGATACCCTCCCACAGGATCGACTTGATGCACCAATGAAGTAAAGTCACCAGTACTCCATAGGTGCGTCATGATAAAGAAGGGGCTGGGGTATCATGTGGCCTTTTTAAGGGTTAAACTTCTATTGGCATAGGAACCATCAGTACATGTATACTGATAGGGACTGCCTCTGACTCCTCCTGTACCATTCAATTCCACATGTCTTGACTTAGTGTGAGAATACAGAGAGTAGATTCTCACAATATTGGGCCAAAATTTATGCATTGCTGTGTACACTCTACAATTTCATGACATCGCTCGATTGTAAAGAACATGTAATACAATTATTGTTCCCAACTTTGTCCATTTCATTTTTTGCCGAAATGATGAGAATGCACCAAATGGTTGTAACTGACACCAGCCACTCAGTCTACACTACTCTAATTGAAACCACAGATTCATGGGTTAACTGATGTGCTTTACAATGAAACTGGAACTGTGTCAAAAGGCAACCACTCCCACATATAAGTACCCTTTGATATTTTTCCCCTAGTAAATGTGATTTGTTTTCTTGAATGGACTAACAACCTGCCTTTGAGTATGAATGGTATGAACTTCAAAGAAATAACTGTTCTCACTTTGAACGAGTCAGTCAATGGGACATGTGTGCAACTAAATTAGATTAGCATTTTTGCATACTTCTAAATTGTTACGTTAACAGAAGCTTCAGAGACTGGTTGGTAGGTCATACTTCCTCTCTGGTAAAACACAAGGTGGAGTATAGGTCAGGAGTTAAGCTGGCACATAAGTAATATCCAGGATGCAAATACCAAAGGCTATCTATCTCCCTCCTGTAAATACATATTGTACACTTGTCAGCCAGACTTATCCATACAGGGGATCCAGCATGCCCTTTGTACAGGGAAGTCCAGACAGTAGGCTTCTGGGCTTCTGAGTGTAACTTCTGAACACAGAAAGCCTTTGAGAATGGTCAATTAACTTTTTTTCATAGGTAACTTGAAAATGGGAGGTAAGGGGTCCGGGGAATTACCGTTTTGATATGATTACTTTTTTTGAAAACTCCTCTCAAAACAGTAGGCTGTAAAATAAAGGTGATGTTGTAAGACAAACACCTATAGGCCTAATAGCTTTCAATGTGCCCTACTCTGTTGTATATAAGTTTTCCATCTGTATCAAATAGCAGCACCTTCTTTGAAGTATGAAATATTAATGAGACCTTTTGCTTACAGACATGAATAACAGTATTGGGAAATAAAAGATACCTGCTCACTCTATACCTCAGTGCTGCCTCAGTGATAGGGACCTGTGATCTAACAAGGACATTATAAGCACGTTATCTGTGTAATTGGTGTGATAAGGAGATAATTTGGGGATACTAGTGGTATTATCGGTTATATACCTTTGCTTTTACTCGGGCTGTATGCCTATAATATTTAGTAGGCCTATATGTACTAAGCGAAGTCCTTTACAGAAGTTTACTGTGTAGGGTGCACACCCGGGGTGCACATGAGAATAGCCTGTGCAAGTATTATTTTCATCACTGGTTAAGGGATTTTTCAAGTCTACACAGCCTAATTTTGTAGTTGCACAGTTCCCAAAGGTCCAATGTGTCTTCAATATTACACACGATATGCCTATATATTGAGCCTATATTGACTTGTACAACTTAATCAGGGTAATGCCTATTTCACAGTTCGGGCTTACGTTCAATAATGAGAATCGTGAATATTGTTTTGCAGTGGGATTTACAATCAAGTAGGCATAATGATCATAAAAAATCCTTTGTTACAAAAAAACAATATCAGTACAAAGTGTAAGGTATCACTACATGAAATAAACCACAAAGCTAATACATAGGCGACCTTTTCATATGGCCCTGATTCCCTGAGTGTTCTCCTTATCTAACAAGTGGTGCAAGGTATTGCTTGGCTGGATATTCTGCTCTTTCGTATAGTATTATACCTCATGTAGACCCAACTTTAGTAGTCTACTGTAGGGCCTACATGTGATTGGAACTATTAGATATAGGTATGATAGGTGATAAACCACGTGTAAGTATTACCATAGAGTGTAAAAGACCAACTGTCCATAACTAATGGGCCAGTGTAATTATTCTATACTACAGTATCATTACACCTATAACAATCCGACACAGGCATGCGTATTACATAGTCAATTCATATTGATAGTCAACCTAATATTGGCAATTGATATTTCCAATTCTATTTACACATGCCAAACTATCATGAAGATTGTACATTTTATCATTCCTGTGTCATTTACAGGAGCACACGAAAGGGGGGGGGGTAGGGGAGCCTGGGCCCCTCAATCATAAAGGAGGGGGGTGAGTATGTCTGCCCCCCCCCTAATTTCAAAATCACAATAAATTAAACAAGAACCTGAAAATTGCATCTAAAATTAGACTAACATAGTAACGGAATAGGAAAAATGGGAACCTGAGCCTCAAATCAGATCTAAAATTCAATAGAAATTACTTTTCTATATAAATTTTATATAGGTATATATAGGCGTCACTGCGCTTGAGCTGACATTTTAAGGTGGTGGCGGTGGGGCCCATGCTGCCCCCCCCCCCAATGAATATTTGCTTCCTATGCCTATGTGTCATCTTTAAAAGAAGAGACCATCCTGTTTTCATGGTAACTTCTTTTGGTAGGGAGTTTACTGAATAAAATGACCCAAGCATACTTTGTAACATATGCTGGCATAAGGGCAGGAAGCAGGCTGCATTGTATGATGTCACTATTAGTCAAAATGCGCCAGATGCTATATTAGATACCCCTAGAGTGTGTTGTGAACTTGTCCCTAATTACAATTGCAAGGTGTACATTTTAATTCTATCATGTAGGATACCTCATTGGATCACCTCATGCTAATTATCGAAAGAAATATCCAAGTACTGTCAATAATACATGTATGGGTGACATTCCTTCAAAGTTGAGCAGTGCTGTGCAGTCAATGCTGTGATGCATTTGACCAATTGTGGCATCATAGAATGCATCAGATAGGCCTGCCTCCTGCCCAGATATGTTGCTAAGTATGCCTGGGCGTCTTTATTCAATAAAGAGCCTACCAAAGAAATCATCATGAAAATAGGGTGGTCTCTTCTTTTAAGCTTTGTCCTGTTTTAATATGCAATAACAACAAACTAATAATACATGTATAGGTGTACTAGAATGAAACATCTGCATAGATCTCGGTGAAATGGGCATAATATCTCTAGAGTATTTGTGGATCTATGGGAGCACTTTATGGTAGAACTAGAAACTATAAGCCTACTTCCCCAAATCCAATATATTAGTTACTGAGTTAGGGGATCCATTCCAGGGAGTTAGCTTTTTAAGGTCGATATACTATATCAGTGACTTCCCTAGACACAAGTAGACGACAGGTGCGACAGGACTGTAGGAATAACGGATTTACTTCCCCCAAAGGGAACAAGCAGCCCCTGGGTTAGCCTGAGGGCATTTTCCCAACTACTTAGGTTTCTGAAACCCTCACTCAACAGAGGGGTCTCACTCAGTAGAGTTTTTGTTTGGAGGTAGGGGGATCTCTAGTGTTTACAACTGATCCCTAGAACAGAAGGCACTTTGTCCTGTATAAGAGGCACTATGTAGGAACTGTATTTGGTGATGCAGATTATGCTGTAGTATTGTTTGTTTATCAGCATCATTTGATGCTAGGATATTTGGTCTTACATCTTAGAACTACTGTTAAGATGCCATTCACTATTTTGAGTAGAATTCTATTCCAATTTAATCTTCTTTCCTGCAATCTTGTATAATCCTATACAAATTCTCCCTGCTCTCCCCCAACAAAAAATCTTTTAGAATAGGCTCTTTTTGTGTAGCCGATTGGGGTCCCACTGAAAATGATATCAGATCGAAACATAAGTTCCATATGCCACAAAATAGCCAACATATGATTGATCTCGAGCACTTGAAAACTCAAGGCACGACTTATTATACACGAGACCACTGTCTTTGACACGCTGTGTACACTATATGTGTACACAATTATAAACATTTGTTGATGTCACCATGTTTTAGAGAGGAATGTTGTGGCAAAGCTGGCTGTGCCCCTCTCACTCTGACAAACTCTACCCAGGTGTTGTTTTACTGTTGCCAAGGTAGGCAGGCTGGGGTGATGGATGTTTATGTATCAGCAGGTTCATTATCATTACTTCCAATGATTGCCAAAAACTGGTACCAACACACCTAGGTGTAAACGACTTTGTCCCACGTATGCCCTGAACACCCTCCTTCACATGGATAACATGACTGAATGGAGTTTATTATTTGATCTAACTACTGCCCTTTTCTCTAATTTGGAGCCAAAAAGAAATTACATTGTACATATCCTGGGTGTCCTGAATGACCAAATGACGGGAATCCTGCATGAATTCTTCAAGGGAATCTATGGACAGGTTGTGTATATTCAGTTTAGTGTAATATCTTGGTGTTCTTATAACTAATGCGTTAGGACATGTTGATGACACTGCTGTCAATATCAACTTAACTGTAGCATGCATACTACTATCCACCAATCCCATGTGCTTCTAGAATCCACTAATTTTCAAATTCCTAGTATTTAATCTATCGTATGGGCTTTCCTACTTCATGTATGTCCATAGAAATCAAAAGGTCATGATGATTTATAACTCGTGAAGACTCCTATTCTAGAATGTAAGCCCCTGAAGAAATGTGTTATGTCTATTTGCATTAATGATACATGTAAAAGAAAACCAATCATATTGCCTGCTGTAATGATGTAGGCTTACTGGAAAGAAGAAATCTCAGTGATCAGGAGAGAATGCATGCCATTCCAACGTCTTAGGTGCTTAAACTGCACCTTAACCTGAACAAGCCAACAAGTAAACACAACTGAGGAACTATCCACACCACTTACAGCATACAAGGCGCTACTTGGACCCTTAATCTAGGATACAAACGCCTATTTTAGCAAAATGAGGAGATTAACCCTTTAAAGACCACATGATGCATCCAAGTCCAAGTCCCAGGTCATCACAATGCATCAATGCAGTGCTGGCAAGTGTACTAGTCAGCACTGCATTGGTGCATCATGCTGACTACTCGGGAGTGTATCAACCCCATATGGTGGCAACGATGCACCATTGCAGTTGGGGAGTCACTCACACAATGCATTCTGGGGTCTTTAATGGGTTAACAGAACAAATGACGAGGGTCACTGCAACAAAGGCACTCCAGGAGGTACAATCAGCAGCTTTGCAGTCACAATTAGTTTTCCACAACACAACTGTGG
The DNA here is from genome assembly GCA_949317995.1 of Acholoe squamosa. Lineage (NCBI taxonomy): Eukaryota > Metazoa > Annelida > Polychaeta > Phyllodocida > Polynoidae > Acholoe > Acholoe squamosa. The sequence goes on from OX439042.1 coordinate 18,433,788, forward strand.
TCCTTTAAAATCGACAAAAGAAACCGTTATGTAAGGTCATTTCATGCTTGGGAAAAACGAACGAGGCAAGCCTATGTGTGAATAGAGCCTACTTCCTGATCCTTGGGAGACTTCTTCCCTGCCTTGAAGCTGCTCCCGCTGTGCAAGTATGCAGCCTGTGCGTTTACGGAATGAAAGAGAAAAAAGACACGATGTATTCAAATATGTTATTAATTAGTTATCAATAATGGAGAAGAAGGGGGCATTTAATATGGCCCAATTATTTGGGTATTTCTCCTGTAACACGGACTTCGATATCGCTTCTTGAGGATAACAACATGTTCAATCATAAGGCTATCCTTCAGTTGGTGCCCTACATTGTAGCACTCAAGACTTATGTTCCTGCACATTGTTTGTTTGTATTATATTTGTTTGTATCCATCCCTGTAGGTAGGGCTTCCATGTGTGTTCTGACAAAAGGGGAAATAGGTATAACTTGATGACATACTATGACTTCAGTCAGCTTATGGAGTGTAAAGGCATGAAAATGGTAACCCTAAATACCCAGAGTCCCATGGATAAGATACCGGGGTTAAAGCGTATGAATATATTGTTTGACTACATTGGTGTTGCAGAATCGTGGTTAAATCCAGTAGATGGCACCTGGGATTTTGATCTGTCTGGCATGACTATTTAGAAATGATAGAGTCAATGCTAGAAAGAAAAGTGGAGGGGTTACATGCTATATCGACAAGCGATGTGAAGAATATACAGAAATGATACCTGAGTGTACTATTTGCACCCCGTATATTGAGACCTTATGCCTTTATACCAAGTTCCCAACTCATAAATACCGTATTGTAATGACGGTTTACCGTCCACCCAAATGCAAATATCATCAGATTTATAAAACTCTGTTGGAATTTTGTAAGCTTGATTTTTTTCAGAGGTAGGGAGATATGGGTCCTGGGGGACATGAATGTCAATACCCGCCATAGAAATAGTCCGAAATGTAAAGCCATGTACAGTTTTTAAAAGAGTCCAAACTTAAATACATGAATACGAAACCCACTCATTTCCATCCGAAAGGTAAATCCACCTTGGACCATGTATACACTAATTGTAGGTTTGTAAGTGAGGCTGGATCGTGTAACCACTTATTTGGTGACCACGCACCTGTGTATGTCATTAAAAAAACAAGGGAATTGCCTAAACCCTACCTAAAAGAGATAATAGGCAGGTCTTACAAGGAATATAATGAGGCCGGTATACGTACATTTGCCCTACAATATACTGACCATAGGCTCAACAGTGGCAGTCCTGATGAAGTATATATGATGGTATACATATCGGGATTGAAACATATTTGAAACCTACACCATCCGGTCAAAAAGTTAAGTGTGAGAAACCAGAGGGTTTCACGCCGGAAATGGAGAGGCTTAATAGCAAAAAAGAAAAGAGCTTTAAGAAAGTTGTGCAAGGTCAGACAGGGTGTTCGCAATGTTTGACTGAAGAGAGTTAGTAGTATAGATAAGGATATTAAATGTGCTCTTCGAAAAAATACCATGAAGAAAATAATGATAATCTCCATAAATATAGTGATGACCCCAGGAATTTTTGGAAAGAGGTAAATTACATTTTGAAAGGTAAGAGGGAGGATGTAAAAAAAAAATCTTAAGGATAACCAATCCAAAAAGATCCCTGAAAATCAGGTTGTGGCTTTCATAAATAATTATTATGTCATTATTGCCGAAGAATTGGCGGACGCCTTCCCCCCTGGATCAGACGATGTATAGTTGAGGACAACATGACTGCAGATAATGCTCCCAAGTTGAGTTTCACTGCAGTTGATTTTGTGAAGGCGAAAAAGTTGGCCACTAAAATAAAGTGTGGCAAAGCCTCTGGTATAAAGGATATGCGCAGTATTGTAGTGAAAGATTTCCTTGTTGCTAAGCCTAGCTGAACTGCTAATGAAACTAATAAACAACTGTTTATTGCGTGGTTTGTTCCAAGACAAGTTTAAAAAATCATGTGTGATCCCCTTACCTACACTGCAAAAATGGTGTTTTTAGATTTTAAACATGTTTAGGTCTAAGCACGTTTAAAACCTAGACACCTATTTGATGTTATTCTGGAATAGATAAGGCAATTTCTTTCCTGTCAAGCTGTTGTACTTTCTCAAGTCTCTCATTCTGATGCAGTGTGTAATACATGTACACGTATATAGCTGTGGCTGACATCTTTGGAGACTTTGACAAGTAAATACCTGCTGATGCCCCCCCCCCAGTATATGAGAAAACAAACAAAATATATCTCTTTTTTTTTTAATGTATACATGTCTGCAATCCTTAACTCTCCATCAAATTATTTAAACATCTAAACACAAAAATTCATAAATACCTAAACACAAAAATTCATAGATATCTAAACACAAAGTTTAAACCTAAACACCTACATTTCTAAACACTTGAGCTAATCACATTGTTTGGCTAAACATGTTTAAGAAATTAATATGATTACAAAAACGTTGCAAGAATATGTTAAGAATTGTGTTTAGGATCTAAACACCATTTTTGCAGTGTAAGAGCGATAACCTTAAAAAGGTAACAAATTGGCGCCTTGTAAATCATTTAAATGCTCTGTCTAAATTGGTTGAAAAAGTAGTTCATGCTCAGCTTATGGGCTTTATATTAGAGAATGAGATTATTTCAGACAAACAGTATGGCTTCATGCCGGGCAGGTCGACAGGTGTTGCCATCTTCGACCTGACCCAGGAAGTATATAATGCACGTATTGGGGATGAAATAGTAGCCATATTGTTTGTTGATATGCGCAAAGCGTTTGACACAGTGAATTATGTGTTATTGCTCAATGAACTACGTAGAATTGGCTGTGACAGGACACTGTGTAGCTAGTTTGACTCCTATCTTGATGGTAAAAGACTAAGTTACTATGGTGTTATTCTGGGAAGAAAAATACCTGACATGTCTTTATGACCAGTTTACATGAACAATGTGGAGATTGAAGTGGTATACAACTTCAACTATCTAGGCGTTATACTTGATAGGTTCCTAAAATTTGTGGAACGGTGCACAAAGGTATACTCAAGTTTACAATTGCGACTATATCAATTACGTAAGCTAAGGAAATATATGGACAACCAGTTATCAGTCAAATTGTATAAACAAATGATTTTTCCCATCTTGGATTACGCTGACTTTGTTGTAGAAGGCTCCAGTGATGATTGTATTCATGGTTTGCAAACCATGCAAAACCACTGTCTCCATACTTGTGTGGGCATTAGAGATCCCAGACTAATCAGTGTAAATGATGTGCACGCATTGTGTGACTGTAAGAAGCTAGTGGACATTACTTGTCTTGATGTATAAGTTTGCCTCATCCCCTGAAAATACTGCACAAGCACCGAGAGAATTAAAAAATGTGTCAAAAATTAGACTGAGAGTTGATAGACCTAATAGTCAAATGTTCAGGGTTAGTCCACTATACAGAGGCGAGTCCCTATGGAATCAACTAGAATCTGATGTACAGAAGGCTGATACAAAAAAAAAGTTTATATCCAAGCTTTAAACCTTGTTATTGATACTTACCTGAATATGTCAATAGTAATGTCTGAATATGTTTTACCAAGGATAAATCAGGTGTTCCATTTATTTGTCCCCTCATGGAAGGTTTGAACACGTCATAGACGCCCACTTTACTACCTACTTATTGTGTTGTCATGTACTCATGGTATAATTTGTAAAGTGTTGTACCTTGTTATAATACTCATTATATTTCCCGTCTTTTCTATTTACACTGTTGTTCTATTTTGTGACATATATGAAAAGCGTAACCATGTTGTGAACCTCTTTTGTCGCAAATAAAATATTTCCAAACTCAAACTCATCTCTATAAGATAGAAGTAAAAAGATGATAACAGCAATTTTAAGCAAATGTTGGAACATGAATGTTCATATGACAATGACTGTAGAATAATACTTTGATCCTCTGAGATCAGGACAGTGTGACGTCACAAAGTCATTATCTCGTATGGCTTTATAAGTGAGTTGACAAGTGAGTTACTAATGATGAAGACCCCATATCATCCTTTGAATATAACATGTTATGTATATAAGTTAAAGATGGCTCAACTTTGTTTTCAGTAACGTCCACCATGTACAACGTGTATACCTATAGACATGATGGTGCACAAAGCTAGCATGACTGCAGCTTCAATCAGTTCATTTCCCATGGGTAGGGTAGCATGGTGCCTCCGGCATGTGGGGTGTAGGAGAGGGGATGCATGGGGCCTGGGGGACACCAGGGTGCCCCTACTCCATTTTGACTTATGCCCTGAGGCCATTCCCCAGGGCACCCCTCCCCGCCACAGTCTCCTTATTAACAAGGAGTTATCCACTCTAGCTCTCACGTAGACACCCTATGAATTTTGATTGATACTAATTAGATGTGTAGTATACAGCCGAATAACCATTTCAATTATGAAATTTGGTTGGTATAATTCCCACACTGCATTGTTCTTCTACAATGTCTTTGCTCAGAACAAGCCTTATTATATGACCATTACGCAATGCTTCCTTGTGGGACACCTAATGGTATAACACATGTAAATGTGTCATTCAGCCTATCATGAGAGGTGATGAACAACTACCAAGAACCCGTTTGTGGTTCTATGGGTACAGAAGGTACCTCAAACTAGAAGGAGTGGTGACAAACATAGACATTATAGTTATACACAGCGGTATCTGTGATCATGGCGCACCCCTGCTTGATAAGGGTACTTATGATATTATCTCTATATAGAAAAAAGGACTTTCCATTGGAGTGGAGCTTACTGGACCAGCTAGGTCTATTCTATAATACTTTATCATTGAGAACCTATCAGAGCGGAATCCTCATCGTAATGATGCTACAATAAACACTGTAGGAGGGAAACTGTTATAAATTTGAGGTTAAGTATACCCCCTGTAATTTGTACCATTGTGACTGGTGTGTAACAGATTTTTCATGACGATTCAAACTGAGCGTAGCTTGGCTCTCAAGTTGAATTTCAAGAAGTTGATGCAATGAAATTCATGTAGAACCTCAGACATAATTAATGATTTGTATGCATGATTTTGCTTTACATCATGTGGAAATTGACTAAAGTCTGACAAGCGCCATGGCAAAATCAACTCCATATAGGGATGGGATAAAAGCTCCCTTTTACGTAGTAGACAATTGACTGGAGGATTTTTCTCTTGTCCCATGTACACAAATGCCATTATGATGTAAGGGCATGGAAATGATATTTAAATGACCATGGTACATTCAATATGACATGGGTTAGCACAAAGCTTCTTTCAAACCTGTAAGAAAGGATCCAAATTGTGTATTGTGGGTCTATAGTCACTTCTGCTATAAACGTGTGAATGGACCAATGGTGTAAGGTCGGATTTCCTCATGTTATTTTGGCGTGTGTATTGTCGCATTGTGTAATGGGAATTAAGATATTCAGCCACTGGGCTAAGCTATCACAAGTCAATACCCATTGATCAAATTTGCACCTCTTTCCTGTACTCCATGCCCTCTACTCACCTCACCACCTTTCTGAGACATTATGCATGCAGTGTATTTGTGTATGGACAAAGCTTAACTTTACATATGAAGAGAACCAGTCTAACAAACTGTTAACAGGGGCCACTTTCACAAAAGTAAAACCTTAAATTGAGTGTAAGCTTTGCGAAGGCTTACCCCATTAATGTATATATACCCTGGACCAACTGACTGTTGATTCTTGTCACTTGACCACAGGGTGGCTTAACCAGAGAAGTCTGGTATGAATGTCCAGGTTGGGCTGTGCATTAAGCTGTGTCAGGTGTATAAAAGGGGGTTGGCGCCAACCTTGCACAACCTTACATGTGGGGTAGTGGTGTGGATGAGAGGCTAGGGCTTTTACCCTTTAAAGGCCACATGATGCCAGGCATAATGCCTGGTTCATGGCCCTTTGCCACCGCCATGAACCAATGCCAATTGGACTTACCAGAACTGCATTGGGGCATCATGTGACCCTTTTGTAATATATCAACTCCATGAAGGCAGCCATGCAGAGTGGACTTCATTAGGGCATGCATCATGATGGGGTCAGGCCAAAGGGCACAATGGGTTAAATCAATCTTCGGCCCTTAAAGGGTTAGCAGGCTGCTAGGTTGGCAGGTGTCCAGTAGTCCTGGGGTGGGCCTCTGTCATCACCTGCCTCAAGTGGACTATGCACAGAGGTATGCCCCAAAATGTTAATTATCTCTGTACGCCCTGATCCCGAACACACATTTAGGATGCAGCCCTTAGGTAATGGAGTAGCGAACAGGTATGTGCTATCTCTACCCCAGAAGCCAGCTCCAAAATGTCCCTCCCTTATATAGATAAAGCATTAATGATGGTAGATTTAGGACCTAGTTAGTGATCGCCTCACCTGAGGTGCTGCATATGGATGTGTGAGTGATGCATTCTGCGGGCCTCCAGGTGGGAGTGTGGGAGACAGCTGCTGGCTATACCCCTCCCACCTAGTTTTAGCCCTCTGTGGGCCACATTGTACATTTATGTACTATTTCCTCGTACCCATTTGTGACACTGGTGAGTCTATTCGTATAATCTCGATTTACATGACTCAGACTTAGCCTTAGAATAATTCCCCAAATAACCAGGACTGTAGCCCTGGCTAAAGAATAGTCCCCAGGACTGTATTCACGCATCATGACTCCTGCTAGAAAAGTATACATAAGCACTATGTGTCACATGGGTCACACTGCCTGCACCTCTATATAATGTTCCAGCACATATAATATATAAATGTGGTCACGTGCAGCATACCTCTGAAAATGGCTATATGCTGGGCCCATATGCTCAATGATTTAGAGGCTGAGTCAGTGGGCCAATTGACATTGTCCTTACTGGTTTATCTACCTCATAATGCACAGGTAGTAAAATGGACTGAATGAGCCATTTCTGTAAAACTAGAAAGATAGACAGATATGGATATGTTTGGTAGCATATTGGTCCGATGTCAGAAATGCATTGGCCTATATAGACCTGCAGGTTTTAAGTTTGATTCATATGAACTCTGAACACTATGAATATGAATATGAACACTATTAATATAGTGAAATGAGGATTTTAGTCCCAAAGACCCAGTGTGTATCTCACTGTTTTCACATGTCTATTATGCCCCTGATCAAAGGGAAAAGAAAAAAAAAACGACAATAGGTTAAAAGGTCCTCATGACATTGTTCCATAGGTTGTGATGAAAACATACCTATTAATTTAGTAGCCTCATATTCAAAAGCAGACTGTTAATGCCAACAATTGAACATTTCCACTACACATGTGCATAGTCTATCAAAGATAGAATATAGCTTAAGAAATATCCATTGATTCTTTATTGAAAATATCGAACAATGTGAGGTGAAATTACATGATTCATGAAAAAGGAATAATACCCCTAGGTGTGTGCCAAACTGCCATGTAGGTGTAAAAACCTACCAGACATGGGTGAGTACAGATCTATATTGGCCAGTGACATTGTCTGAAGACGCATGCTGCTCACAGTATGTAAACATAGCATGTGGCCTGAACGTGTCATGTTTGCTTTAGGCGTTAGGCCTACGTCCTGTTACATTGAAATAACAATTAACACACCTCAATTAGCCCTAACGTAAATAGAACCGTAACCATGTAGCAAATAAGCTGCAGCTTTACCCGGCCTCACAGGAGGGGATCGTATGCAGATTACGACCTAGTCATTCTGTAATGAGTTCCAACTGAACACTGGGCCTGAACTGTGTGTGTTGCTCTGTAAATCTTAGTTAAGGGAATGTTCTCTAATCCCAATAGCCAATGTCGTCCTTTTTTTCCCACCCCAGCAGGCCATCCCGTCCAAACTCATCAATGCTATTTTTAACATTTTTTTTTCTGAATATGCACATTTTCAGACTTGAAAAGCCCCATGCCGCAAGGAAACAAACTCGCTTCAATCCCGACCCTACCACATAGACTGGTGACATTATAAGTGAACGTTCCTCAGATTAGGGGAAAGAGAGTACCTATAACAGTTTGCTGTGCAGGAGGGTTCAATCACCTGATGTGGGCCCTATTAAACTGTCAGCCACAACTCACAGAGTTACACTAAACAGCGTATTTGCAGCACTAGGAGTTGCCATAGATCCCAACCCACATGGCACTTGTTCTTTCTGTTTGGTGCTCAATTTCACCTTACAACATTCTTTCCTACCATCAGATAATTTAAGGCTCTAGGGACTGCTATGTGGCAATCTAGAATGTGGAGGTAAGGAAGGTTGGGGGTATAAGGTTAAGGGGATAAATGACATAGCCTATCCTCTAGTGCATGTAATAGAGGTCAGGCGGCTAAAAAAAAGTTGGAATTTGCTACAACCCAGGTTTCTACCTACACCCATCTGCAATCACTTAGTTGCTGTCCGATATGGGAGGGGTGAGGTTTTGGGGGCAAGGGGGCTCCAGGCTCCCATCCTACTGTACCCCTACTCAACCCTAGTTCTCTCCTAAAAATAGACTCTCATACAAAGAAGTACCTGGGCACTTCAGCCAAGCTGTTGTCAGCATCTTCTGATACTGACAGGGCGGGCCTTCCCATCAATTAGCTAGTCAGCTTGATAGTACTCCATGTTCATTTTTTTTTCAATCCTCCCTGAAAAAAGTTTGCATTCATAAAATCAACTAAAATAATACAACATAGATATATCCAGCATTTAAAGTATTGACCAATCCTGTGGCTATGCATCATTCATAATCCTATAGTTACTGCATACCTATTCGAAATGCCCTATTCTTATACGTGTATTCCCCCAAAAAAATATAAAATATGGCCAATACTAAGGTATTCCACGTACTGAAAGGCATGAAAGAGTAGCAGACGAGGGCCAGTCTACAGTGACCATGAAATACCATGGCTATCACTAGAGAGTCTAGGTGTAGCCTGCATATCCCGGTCCCTGCACTCCCTTACACTAACTGACACCATGTGTGTTACAGAGAAAAAAAGAAAAAAAGGGGTCTTTTTCGAGTCTTTGCAAGTTATAGTGAAATCTAAAAAAGGGGGTACTTATTACAGACGAACCTCCATGGAAAGGGGGTGTAATTTGCTTTGCCTCTTTGGGTAGGGGGTCTTCATATCATCATGATTCCATGCCCAGCCCCCAAAGCCCAGATGTCCATGTATCTCATCCATAGATGCAAATGTTGACATGCAAGTATTAAAGTGCATGTTTTCCAAAGTGGTCTATCATTTGTTGTTATTTTCATTGAGAGAAAGGGGTAGGCCGTGTATATCTTTGCACTTCGTGAAAAAAGGGGTACTTTTTAGGCCCCAAAAGTCAGCGAATTTGCCATAAAAAGGGGTCCTTTTTCTCTCAGAAATCAGCGGATAGGGGGTATAATTGATATCCCAGAACGCACATGGTGTCAGCATGAATTTGGGAGTGCGGGGGCCGGGCTGCATATGGATGGATAGACTTGGGTACTTGGATGTTAGGGCCATGTGGGTCCCGGTGGTGGGTGTGTCTTGAGCATGCCTCACCTGGATCCAGCGTTCCGTTTCATGTAGAGCCAGTTCGGTAAAGAACTCCAGTTCCTCGTCCACCCGGAGACGCGGCTCCCACGCCCCGGTGATGATCCCCCCGGCATCGTCCTCCTCATGTACCCCGGCCATGTTGGAGGGGCTCTGACCTCCAGTAGGTTATAGGTATAAGTATCCAAACTGACCACAGCCTCAGAACAGCTCAGCAGCTCCTATAGAGGCTATAACTCACTCCACACTGTAACCCCCATCAGTGGGTACTCCAGGGCGGTGCATCCTTGAGTGTGGGGTAGTCCTACATGATACTCCTCTCCTCCAGGTGCCAGACTCCTTCCTCCAGTGCCTGGGTGGTGTGGAGTAGCAGGCAGTGTTTATGGAGGTAGTAGATTTTGTAATGCGCGCCCTGGAACACTATCCTGTCCAGGTGGCTTTCAGTGGTTTGAGTACTAGTCTCTCAGCGTTATTATATGAGGAGAACATCAGCATACTCAGTAGGCTGAGCTGACGGCTTAGCCGCCTCCTGAGCTGTTAGGTGCTGGAGTATGGAGTAGTCCCTCCCGCGCGTGGTGTCCGCCTGGAGTTCACTGGCCTAGTCACACTGAACGCACCAGGGTCCCGGCCCAGGCCCCACAGGGTCAGAGCTGGAGGTATGCCTGCCACGACCTGCCTCCTGCTACATACCCCCTGTTCTCCTCCCTCCCCCTCTCACTCTCTGCTAATCCCTGGGGTGATACCAGGGGCCACACCTACACACCCTGTGTTATAAGGGAGTGATCACTTTTTAACAACAGGGAGTGGGGTGGGTTGGTTTTTGCATGGAAGCGCAAAAAAGATGTTGCCCCCTCCCTCTTAAAGATCAAAATCTTTTTGCCTCCACCCCCCCCCCTCTCAGGAGTCGAAAATCGCCCGAGAATGCAACCCATTGACCTATAGTAGCTTGCAAGATTTTTCGTGTAAAACAGGTAATTTTATTTTGCCCCTGCCCCCCCCCCCTCAGAGGGGTTGAAAAAATGTTGATCCCCCGGTCAAGGGATTGAAACATTTTTGACCCCCCTCAAAACTCCCCAGGCCCCTCCCCCAGTTGTTAGAAAATAATAAAATGACGTTCTAATGCCGCACCATATGGTGGATGATATTTATGCAAAAAAAGAAAATATATTTTGACAGGTGTAGGCTAATTACCGTAGTATCCAGTGTATAAGTGTATAAGGCGAGGCTTGTACAAGGGGACATCCAGACCCGGGATCAAGATCTTTCATTTGATGTTACCCCGGGTATGCTACATCATTCTCTAACCCCCACAGCAAAATTGGGAGTCGACGGTAGTCTTGGGATCCAAGCTACGTTTGTTTGACTTTTGAAAATCCAATGAGTAGGCCTAGATCAGGAATAAGTCCTATGTCATTTTTTCTACGGAGCATAACTCAAACTCTAGGTGCGTCTTAAACGCGGGGTCGCCTTATACGCAGGATAGGCCTGCTACGGTATTAGCTTGGGAGCCGTCCATAAATCACCTATGTCATTCCTTAGCCCCCCCCCCACTCATTCCTTCGCCATTCTTTTAATTACATTGTACTATAGATATGTGTAGAAGGCATGAGACCCCCCCCCCCTTCCGTATAACGACTATGAAAGGGAGAGATTCCAATTATCCCTAATTGCCTAGCCCTAGAGCTGATAAAATAAATATCAACACTGATCACAACATAGGCTCCTTTAGGATTTTGACAAAAACTGCACCTCGTTTGGCGTATTTGGAATCTAGGATTGGAATACAGTCGACAATAGTTCAAATCGTTATTATTTGGGGTAGATCAGCTGACTTCCCTGTACATCCCTTTAAATTCGTTACCCCTATAGGAAAAAGTACATGTATATAGAGACATAATGATTCTAGTGAAGGTTTTATTTCGCAACACATGTGTTTTATAGACATATATTGATGTAAAAGTATGAGTAAGTATATTCCATGCAAAACACTTTTATTAGACTAGACATACTGTTCATTTTCAACAAATCCCATGCGATTGATAATCACTTTTGTTTTCATAAACCTATAAACCAGAGTGTTTCTCGTGTATTTATATAATAAAGTACATTTCTGAATACAACCTATTTTCCATAGGCCTACCTGTTTTGCCTCTGTAATCATAATAGTCATTTATAATTTCATATTAAAAATGGTCTTTATCTTAAATTAATGTAAGCCTAAAGGTGATTTTTCTTGCTATAACAGGCTCATAAAGTATTTATATATTTATATATAAGATGTAGATAAAGCTATTGTGGCTGAGAGTGCAATACACTATTGCTACCTAGTGATACCAGGAAACAGCAACTTTGGGGCGCCCCCTGTTAATGATGTTCTCATTTACTCGCCAGGCAGCGACTGTGTAGCGGCGTTTGGGTGTCGTCTGCAGAGAGGGCCTTTCTCCTATGATGGCGGGAAACATGACGGACAGGTCACGTGGCTGTGGAGGGCTCTGAGTCTGTGTGTGACCCCTGAAGTGCTGCTTCCACCAAGGTCCGTCTTCAACTGCAGACGGTCTCAGCACTGAGTTTACCTGAAGGATCAAATGATGGGTCTTTAATTGCATTAATAATAGCTTTTACCACATGGGGGCCTAAGGGGCCATCCACAAATGACGTCATGCTGGAAGGGGGGGGGAGGTGTTAGGCCCGGAATGATGGAATCAATTTTCCATATATACCTTTAGCATTGCAAATTTTGCACAAAAAAAAAAAAATATCACACGGGGGGAGTCAAAAATAGTAAAATTTTGCATGACGCCATTCGTGGATGGGAATTGTTGGGGTATAACCTCACGCAGTCTCAGACCCGACTCTATCAAATAGTAGAGTCTGAGCAGAAGTCTATTTGTGGCTTTTGACAACCCCTGCTGCCCCCTAGTGGTAGTTCCTGATAGTTCCTGTGACAGATAATGGTCACGTGGAACTAAATCCATTTCCTCTATGTTTCTATATAGCATAACACACAAAAACAGCCGCCTAAAATGTTCGTTGGTAAAAATTTCAACCATAGCACGGTTAACTCATCCCTCATACACAATCTGACAGAATGTTTGATAGGCTTAACCCTGAAAATCTTAAATAAGGGAATGATATGTGCAGTGAGTGCCATTCTACCCTATTTTGGGCCTAAAAACCTCCATTGGCCAGATTAACTTTTGCATGCCTCATAAAATCCCCAAGTCCTGGCATAATATAAAATCACACCTACTATTCCATTTATTAAATATTTAGGAACACCTGTGATTTTTTCATAATTTTACCAATATTTCTTCTGTCTAATTCTAAACCAATCAGCAGTCAGAACACCCTTCAGTGCAGTCCTGAATACCATATGACTCACGACAGGGCAGCATTTACGTCCAAGTAACCTAATGGGTAGATCAGGAGCTTTTTATTTGCTGCATTGTATTACCTTTTTCTCAAGGCTGATATCCTATTTACTGGGTGTTGTGTTCTGTTGTTTTTACCTGGTTTGTTTACCTGAGGCCAAACCACATGTAGAGATGTCTACAACTATACAACATGCCATAGAGAAGAGCAGAGAGGCTGCTGGGGTTGTGTACAAAAACTAGCAGGAAGGGGGTACTTTTTGTACCCCTGTTACGGACCCGCCCGGACCCGTTATAAGGGGTCCTTTAAGGTCCAAATTAAGCTCAAAGGGGTACGTTTTGAAAGAGCTTTCCAATGCTGAAAGAATTTTTGAAATATTCCAACTAGAACCAGAGTTAGGGAGTATTCATGATTTATGGCAGGGGTGGGGGTGAGCAAATTGACGGGGGGCTATTTATTTTCAGGGTATTCTTAGAGGGGGCCATTTGTTTTTTATCTATTCTTAGAGGGGGGGCCATTTATTTTTAGGGTATTTATCCAAAATGTCGCGAATTTCGACACCATGAAATGTCTTTTAATGTATCAGAGACTCATTTAGAAAGACTAAAGGTAATGAAAATTTCCAGTTCAGTGAAATCTAATTGGAAAATTAAGTACTGTTCTACAATATGATATCCTTGCACACCCTGACTTAAGGAGGATTCTTTGTGGGCCTGACTGAAGGAGCTATCCTCATGTATAATCTGCATCTTATGCATGAGTTTTTACAGTAGTAGGTCTACTATTCTACACAAAAATACCTTGTCTATAAGGTGTATCTGAGTTGAGACCAATTCTATCACCTATCCCTTGGAGTCTATTAACCTATTAAGGGCAGAAGGCACATGAGCTCTTTGGCCATGGGGACAGCCTTTAAATATCCTAGCAGTAAGGAAGTGGTCATTATTTATCAACAGCGGGCCGTTGGTGGGTTTTTATGTCCCCCCCTCGACGACAGTGAAAATGTTTTGCGCCCCCCTAAACAGGAGGCGCGGAGAATTTTCGCACCCCTCTTTGAGCTATAGTAGCGCGGGGGCATTTTTGCTCAAAAGAGGGTAAATTTTTTTAGCCCCCCCTCAAGAGGGGTCTGAAATTTTTACGCCCCCCCCTCAAACCCACCATCCCCCCTGTTGATAAGTAATGACCACTCCCTAAGGGCCTACCTTCTATTAAATGCACCTGCACTAATAAGCGCACCCCTCGCCTTTTGGGCTGTAAGCACACACCCCTTGTGTCAAATCATGCTAATGTAAAAGTAAAGTTTTTTTTAGAGCAAATGGTCCCTTGGAATTTGTATCACACGGCCATAATTTTTTCTTGAATTTTTAGGCTGGGAAAGGGGTACATTTTTCAGAAAAAAATCAAAATATAGTCGGAAAAGGGGTATACTTCATGCAACTATTCCGTTCAAGGGGTGCCCAAATTCAGAGTTTGTCTTCTGTCATCCTGACAGCAGGAAAAGGGGTGGATTTCCAAGTTAATTCCCGTCAAAAGGGGTACATATTAGTCAAATTTCCCCCCCATAAAGGGGTACCAAGTCAAGGGTCATGAACGCACATGGTTACTATAGGACAAATAGGGAGTGGCCCCCCTGGAACATGGACGTGGTATGCCTCAGTGTAGAAGCAGAGCATCAGTACCACAGAGACGCGTATGGAGGCACAGAGGGCCAGTGTGTTTGCACCAGGATCCTGGGATATTGGTTCATCCACTAGACTACAGGGGGAGCCAAAAGTAACCGTCCACAAATAGACTCTTGTCCAGGCCCACATGTTCACATAGTGGGGCTGGGCTCGAGGCTGAACCTCACGTCGATCCTTGGTAAATGAGCGCGGGAACAGCGCTACTGTGCCGCCCTCTGTGGTGAGAGAAGTAAACTAAACATGTATGTTGTTTTAACTGGTCACAACTTTTGAATAAATGAGTTGTACTTCCGGTCTGAGTCAGCGCGGCCCACGAGGAGTCAGAGAATCCAAATTGAAGAAGTGTTTCTTGATTAATCCTTTAATTTGAAGAAGTAAATGCCCAAATTATCCTCCACAAAATGGCTTCCACACTAACAGGTCATGGTCCCAGGCACAGGTTGATGTTTGATGGAGATGAGGGCAAGTATGAACTCTGGGAATGTAGATTTTTAGGCCACATGAGGCAAATGAAGTTACTGGATACAATTGCTGGGAATGGTATTGCACCTGCAGATAAAAAGGCAGAGGCATATGCAGAAATTGTACAGTATTTGGATGATAGGAGCTTATCCCTTATCATGAGAGATGCTAAGGATGATGGCAGACAGGCTCTTAAAATTCTCAGAGACCATTACAAAGGCAAAAGTAAGCCCAGGGTTATTTCCCTTTACACTGAACTGACATCATTAAGAAAAGGTACTGATGAGTGTATCACCGACTACGTCATCCGTGCGGAGACCGCTTCAAATGCGCTGAAAGAAGCAGGGGAAGAAGTGAGTGACAGTTTACTTGTTGCTATGGTTCTGAAAGGTCTTCCAGCTGAATATAATACTTTCGGAACTGTTACCACCCAAAAGGATGACCATAGGTTCAGTGACTTTAAAGTGGCACTTAGAAATTTTGAGGAGACGGAAAAGTGCCGGTCGAGTGACGCTGAGTTCAACTCGAGACAGGAGAATGTGCACTCAAAACCTAGAAGTTCTGAAACTAGTCAGCGGTGACCACTTTAGGTCCTCAAGTTGACGATACCTGAAACTACAGCTTTAGGTAGTCAAAATGACGACTTTAAGTTGTCATCCTGACGACCTGAGTCATCAATATGATGACTCTGTACTGTCAGTATTCTCATCCTGATGACTCAGGTCGTCAGGATGACGACCTAAAGTCGTCATTTTGACTACCTACAGTTGTAGTTTTAGGTATCGTCAACTTGAGGACCTAAACTGGTCACCGCTGACTAGTTTCGGATCTTCCATGTTTTCAGTGTGATGAAAAGTGTGTCCGATGCCGGGAAGAGTGACAACCCCAGCAAACCGAGTTATACATGTTATGCTTGCGGAAAACCAGGACACAGATCTTTTGAGTGTAAAAATAAAAAGCAGGGTAACAAGTGGTGCAATAACTGTAAAACCAAAACTCACTACACAAATCAGTGTAGGAAGAAGGACTCGGCTAAAGTAGCCAGCGATGATAGTTCGAAACCGGGTCATGCATTTGCGTTCAAGATTAGCGTTGATTATGCGGACGTTTGTAATACAACTAGCCTGTATAGTTTATTGGTTGATTGTGGTGCAACTACTCATATTGTTACCGAAAAATCTAAATTTGTCAAATTTGATGAAAGTTTTGTTCCAGAGAAACACTACATAGAGTTGGCGGATGGCAGCCGTACAAACGGTGTTGTGGCAGGTAAAGGTACAGCCAGTGTACAAATTCAGGACAGTACAGGTAGGCCACACAACATTCTTTTAGGGAATGCCCTCTATGTCCCATCCTATAAGCAGGATATATTTTCAGTGCAAGCGGCAACTGAAAAAGGCGCAAGTGTTAAATTCAGTCCCGACTCAGCCGAATTAAATGCGCCAGATGGTACTCGCTTTGAAATAGAGAAATATGGTAGATTATATTTTCTCAACAAAACTGGTAAATCTAGTGTTCGATCCCACCCAGTGGAAGAGTGGCATAAAATTCTTGGTCACTGTAATGTAAGAGATTGCATGAAACTCGAGTCAGTTGTTGATGGTATGAAAATCAGCGATAAGAACAGTTTTGATTGTGATACCTGTGTAAAAGGTAAAATGTCGCAGTTCAGAAATCATGATCCAGATAAACGGGCAGAGGCCCCACTTGATGTTGTTTATTGTGATTGCGCAGGCCCAATTGATCCTACAGCAAGAGACAAATTAAACATGAGAAAACAGCTCCCTATTCACCTCACCAAAATGGTACAGTAGAAAGATCATGGTGCACAATATTTGATATGGCAAGATGTCTGTTATTAGAAGCCAAATTACCTAAAGAAATGTGGACTTATGCTGTTATGTGTAGTGTATACATCAGAAACAGATGTTTCAATGACAGGGTCAATATGACACCATTCGAAGCGCTCACAGGTAAGAAACCAGACTTGAGTGGTATGCATGTATTCGGTACTGTGTGTTATGCCTATGTACAGGAAAAGAAGAAGCTGGATGATCGCGGCGAGAAGGGTATCTTTGTAGGTTATGATAAGTGTAGCCCAGCATATCTTGTGTATATTCCCGAGCGTAACATTGTGCGTAGAGTAAGATGTGTGAAGTTCTTTGATAAGTTTGAGGAGGTAACAGACAGTTGTGATGAACCGGTGTATACCACACCTCAGGTAGAACCTGAACTTTACCCAGCTCCGGATGTAGCTGATGATGCTCCTCAGAATGGGGTTGGTGGTGAACCCGATCTAAACTTGCAGGGTAATAGGGACAATGCTAGGTATCCCCGCAGAGGACGTAACCCGCCTGGCTATTTGCAGGACTATGTAACCACCACTGTGGACTATTGTTATCGTATGTCACACATCCCTAACTCATATACCGATGCTATGAACTCGGACAATGCGCAAAAATGGCAGAACGCCATGGATGTAGAAATGGATGCGTTAATTGACAATGATACTTTTGAACTCACCACACTACCTGAGGGTAGATCTGCAGTGGGGGGTAGATGGGTGTATGCAATGAAAATGGGACAAAACGCTGATGAACAGTACAAGGCACGGTTTGTTGCCAAAGGATATTCTCAGGTCCCAAATATTGACTATCATGAGACTTTTTCTCCCACTGCCCGTATCACATCGATTCGCATGCTTATGCAGTTGGCCGTCCAAGAGGACATGATTGTTCACCAGATGGATGTTAAGACAGCCTATCTGAATGCGCCGATAGACTGTGAACTCTATATCGAACAACCAGAAGGCTATGAGGTGAAAGGTAAAAATGGTGAGAAATTGTATTGCAACCTTAATAAATCTCTGTATGGTTTAAAGCAAAGGGGTAGGAACTGGAACAACATGTTGGACACTTACCTTGAGGAGGAAGGTTTCCAACAGTCTGAGACTGATTCATGTGTATATACTAAGTTTAATAAAAATTCCAAGACTGTTGTTGTAGTTTGGGTTGATGATATTATAATTGCAGCAAGCGATGAGAAGACACTCAACACAGTCAAACAGTCCCTGTCCACCAGATTCAAAATGAAGGATCTTGGTAAGTTATCATGGTTCCTAGGTATTGAGTTCAAATGTGAAGATGGATCTATTGAAATGAACCAAACCAAATATGTCGAGAAGTTGTTGAAAAGGTTCAAAATGGAAGATTGTAAACCCAGATCGACTCCTTGTGATGTAGGGTCCAATACTACAAAGGATGAGGATTCCGAAGAGCTAGCTGATGCTAAGCTGTACCGAGAAATAGTGGGAAGCCTCATCTATTGTATGTCAATAACAAGACCCGATCTGTGTTATGTTGTAACAAAACTATCTCAAAAATATGGTGAATCCCACCAAAGCTGATCTTGGTAGAGCCAAGCAGGTACTACGGTATATCAGAGGTACACTTGATTATGGACTAAGATTTCAGAAATCTGATGCTGAGTTAGAACTCAGTGGCTTTTGTGATGCCGATTGGGGTGCATCTGATGACAAAAAGAACATAACTGGTTATGCATTCAGGTTGACCAACAATGGTCCACTCATTTCGTACAAAAGTAGAAAGCAACAGACAGTTGCACTTTCCACTTGTGAAGCTGAATATATGGCTCTGTCAGCTGCTACCCAAGAGGTAAAGTTCCTTAATCAACTTTTTACTGACAAGACTGGTATTAAACAAACAGAGAGTGTTGTTTTGTATGGGGACAACCAAGGTGCATTGGCACTAGCTAAAAATCCTGTACATCATCAAAGGTCTAAGCATATTGATATCAGATATCATTTTGTGAGAAATGAAGTGCAGAATAATTCTCTCAAGCTAGAGTATGTACCCACAGCAGAAAACATTGCCGATTTTTTCACAAAGCCGGTTGCAAAACCCAGGCTTGTGAAGTTCCTGAGTGTACTAATGGGGACATAAATGTAAACCATCATGTATTGATCATAAGTATGTATAACCTGATGTGTTATCATAAATATTGTATTGATCATATCTGATATATGTTATTCAAAGTTGTATACATAAGTAATGTATCGATCGTAAGTTTAAGTGGGGGTGTTGGGGTATAACCTCACGTCGATCCTTGGTAAATGAGCGCGGGAACAGCGCTACTGTGCCGCCCTCTGTGGTGAGAGAAGTAAACTAAACATGTATGTTGTTTTAACTGGTCACAACTTTTGAATAAATGAGTTGTACTTCCGGTCTGAGTCAGCGCGGGCCACGAGGAGTCAGAGAAACCAAATTGAAGAAGTGTTTCTTGATTAATCCTTTAATTTGAAGAAGTAAATGCCCAAATTATCCTCCACAAAATGGCTTCCACACTAACAGGAATGGCCCCTAATACCCAGTATACAGTGGCGGATCCAGGATTCTGTAGAGGGGGGGGGGCAAGACCTAGTGAAAGTGATGAGATACTACACGGCCCAAGCACCGCAAGCGAAGCGCAGCAGTCAAACTAGGGGGGTTTGGGGGCATGGCCGCCCCCCCTAAGAAAATTTTGAGGCTTTATACTTGAAATGGTGAATTCTGATGCATTCTATTTGAACATATTAAGTGTCAAGTCTGTACAATTTTAGATAAGAAATCTGTTTTAATGTTAAAGATCCTGAAGGAAAGGTGATATGCATGTCCTCCCCTACAGTATATAAACAAATCACCTTGACGATCTCTACAAAATTTTCATTCTGGTGCATTTTTAACACCACATAGAATGGAAAATTTGTTATAAGCTTCACTCCCAAATATTTAAAAGTTTGGGGGTTGGGGGGGGGATTTTGAAATATAAGACTTGAAATGGTGCATTCTGTGGCATTCTGGCACACCATAGTGTGGCGGGAAACGCATAGTTCCGGCGACGGCCGCGGGTGGCGCCCTGGTCGCCATGCCCGGAACCGCAGACAGCGTCCGTCATCGATCTGCCTTAGTTTTCCCCAGTTTTAGCCCTTAAATCTCAATGATCTTCGTCCACAATATCAATCCAAGTTATAGCTACCCGTTGGTGTATAATAAAGCCAATGTCAGTCCCGTATAATTATGTATTCTACAATTGAGTTTGGTTGCTGTTGACACTAGTTCCAAACCGGTGTCATCATGTGACCAAATCGGGACATTTGATTGGCCGCTGGTGTTTTTGGGGCAGATTTAACTTTAGCACCAACAGAACCAGACCGTTTGTAGAGCTTGCTCCAAATTTAAGCCGTTTTGGTAAGTGTGCCTAGTTAGATTTAGCTTAGAAATATATATATCTAGTGCTGACCTGTGACTAGTGTTTTATCTGTACCGTTTTGGGCAATATAGTGATATCTTTTTATCTACTGAACTGTAATTGAACTTGTTTGTCTTGATTCCACATTTATTCAGCTTGGCATTTTAGATCCACTAGTTTACATCATTTCCAAAGCCTTAATTCTTCCAAATTCTAGCCATCCTAACTTTAGAAAACATGTAGATTAATTCCCCAGTCCGTTTATTGTTACACTGGTGTCAGAAGTGGGATAAAATCCCGATCAATGATGTTCATTTTTCGTTGATCGGCGACCCCGCCCACTTTTGAAATTACCCGGCTCAGCCGCTTTCTTGTCAAAATTTATCTCGGACTTATCCGCTAAATTGTCTTCATCTCGGTTTTACTTGCTGTTGTCAAAATATTGCTAAAACATCTGTTGTCTTCTGCACAACTTGTGGGAAGTCTTTGAGCCTGTAGGAGGCTTGCTGAAATATTGCCCACTTGAAAGTGAAAGTTGTTGTTTTGACTCGGATTTCCGTCGGCCGTTTGTTGACGTTGTATACGTCCTTTTCCACATTTGTACATGGATTTTGGATTTCAAGAACCCCCAGACTCTACTTAAAGTGTTCCGACATGTCTTAGATACAGTGGATAGGATTAGGAGACCAACAAAGTGTGGGTAAAATATATTGGGCCTATCACTACTTGTGGTGGTGGTATTTTGACGAGTGTAAACTCGAAAATCTACTACCAGTACGCTTCAAAGGCCGTAGGAGTTGTCAGAGTATTGCTAAAGCGACGGAAATTCGACCGTCGGAAACGGCCGTCACTGTCTACATTTTTCAACCTCAAATACCAGCTCTAAATTGCCCACAGACCACTTCTTTGAGTTGTGTACTGGTTAGGATTGTGGTTTATTACGGTGGGGAAGGTCTCAGAGAGGCTACAAGAGCTGTACAACTTGTCAAAACTTTGATAAATGTGACGGAAATTCGTTCCCAAAAACGGCCGTCAGTCTTATTCCAGGAAACAGGTATATATCAACCTCAAACTTCTAAAATTTGTCGTATATTTATTGTGGGGAAGCGTGGCTGTATTGGGACATTAATTTCTGGTGGTTTAGAAGTGTCAGAAAGGCCATAGGAGCTGTTAAAATATTCCCAAAGTTACGCGCAATTTTCGCCAAAATCGGCCGCCGCTTTCACTTGATTGCTGTCACTTTTAGGCTAGAAAACAGGTCTACATCAACCCAAACTTCTAGAGTTACTCGTATTCTGGTAGGAGTTGTATTTAGTGTTACTGGGACATCAATTTTGGGCAGTTTGGACGTGTTTGAGATACCGTGGAGGGTGGTAAAATATTGCCAAAGTTACGCGAATTCTTCGCCGAAAACGGCCGTCATTGCCACCCACAAAGACCAGCTTGATTAACATCTAAATCAACTGTATATTGGCCCGAATCTGTTGTGTGAACCATTGGTAGGATTGTGGTTGTATTTTGTGAGAAATAGAGGGTCTACAGAGGTAGTACAGCCTGTTAAAACCTAGTTAAAAGTGACGGAAATTCCGTCGGCCGTTTGTCGACGTTGTACACGTCCTTTCCACTTCCTAACACCCTCAGAATCACCCCTAAAGTGTCCCAACGTGTCCTAGATACATTGTATATGAGATCAATGTAGTAGCCTATAAATATATAATCTATCCTCCCCTGCTTATGCTCCACAGTATCAGTCAGAAATATTGTGTCTATCACTGCTTTTAGTGCTGTGGGTGTGACGAGAGGAACTCGAAAAATCAAATACCGGTACGCCGCAAGTTAATTGTCACGGACTCGTCCGCAAACATTTCACATTTTCTCAGCATTCAGTACCACTGTTTAGCCTTTCTGTTTTAACTTGATCAATTTGGTGGTCTGTCAGTGAGTAGTCCCACTTGGAGCTGACAGCCACATTATATATAATATCTACCAGTGAGTACCCACCCGTGGAGCTGGTAGGCTCATATTAATAAGTCTGCACTACTGATAGTGGTAGTGAACTCTAGTGCAGTAGATTCAAAGTCAGTGAGTAAAATAAATCTGGAGCTGACATGTAAAATTTACTATCACTAATTAGTAGTAATTGGAATTAATATTCCCAACCTAGATCTACAATTTATAGATCTATATTGTCAGTGAGTAGATATTTTGAGCTAGCATTGACATTCCTGCTAGTGAGTAGTCTATTTGGAACTGACATCTGTTAATAAGTATAGATAGAACAATTATTGACTAATCTAATAATTTTATTACAGGAATTGGCTGGTATCCATAGGCAAATATTGAAGTTGGTCTGGATCATTGATCCTCTTAGTTCCATAGGGTCACAGGTCAGAATGTAGTTAGGCTAGGCATAACACTCAGTTGCTATTGTCTTGCTTGTCTACCATGTAATTACCCTGTATTGAAACTGTACTTGCCAGGCTTGGCTTAAAAATTTCTGCAAAATGACTTAAAATATATGTGTGAAGAAATACTCACTAGCAATATATATTGCTGGTGATACCATTTTACGCGCAAGCGCAAATCGTCCAATATTGTACAAATTATTGTCACTTGCAATTGCCAGTGATAACACTTAAATTGTGTGCACTTTACAGTCACTAACAAGAAATTGTTGGTGAGTCTACTCTGCGCGTAAGCAACACACTTGTGTGTACTTTATAGTCACTGACAAGAAATTGTTGGTGAGTCTACTCTGCGCGTAAGCGACACAATTGTTGTACTTTATAGCCACTAACAAGAAATTGTTAGTGATTCTGCTCTCGTGCAAGCGACACATTTGCAGTGTTCACATAATTATTTCCGGTTGATACAAACCGCAATACGACAAAGGTCGAATAGCTTGCCCCAACTATTGTCCTGGCCCTTCCCACATTGTTGCCATGTGATTATGTTGCAGTATATCATAGTAATAAGGACAAGAGGAAATCAGCAAAGAGTCTACAGTATTTAGTAGGCCCCACCTAGAAGTACAAAGGAGAGAGGAAGTAAAGCTACAGTATATTGGTAGTTACACTATATATTGCTGTGTATTGATTGTTGAAAAAAAAAAAAAAAAAAAAAAAAATCAGATTGCTTAGCAACAGGATCATTGTCCTGGAGTTTTGACTTGTGATCCCCCACAATCCTCCATCCCTCCTGACCCGGTAGAGATAGTCAGAAAAATGCCGAACAGTGGCGGTAGTCGGGACTCCTCCCGTACATCAAGCCCAGAGTGTCGGGAGAGATATTTTGAGAGAAATAGGGATGTAAGATCTGACCACACCAATAGAGGTGGAAACCCCATACAAGGTGACCCTAGAACAGCCTCCACCTGCACCACAGTATCAGGTGATACAGGGTATGATCGAGGTGATTCGGCCGTAACCTTCCGCTCACCGGGCCACATCCCTAGAACAAGTAGCCAAGAGGCATCCACCATGAATGCAAATTGGTATGACTACTGTGAGGGTCACCCATACGACTCCCAAAGGGGACTAGTCGTAGGTGATGAAAGGGCTGTCAGTGAGCAGCGTCCTCCAACCACAAACCGCTCTAGCGAATATGATAACTGGGGCTATTCCCCAAAAGACGAGGTACAGTCACCCCTAACAGACTATCAGCCCTATGGGCGTCTGACGCACACCTCATCGCCAACAAATAGGCGTAGACAGAGGACAACTGTTCCCTCTGAGCATACGGTTGACGCCGCTGCCCAACCCATACATCGCTCTAGCGAATACTATCATCGGGATTATTCCCCGACAGACAATGTGCGATCACCTCCAAAAGAGTATCAGTCCCATGGGCTGCCAAGGCACCCTTCAACCAATCGGTATAGACAGGGGATGCCTTTGACCTCTGACCGTACGGCTGAGGCCGCTGCCCAATCTCGGGTTCACTCTGGGTCAGACGCAGAGTCTACGGCTAGTCACCGTTCTCGCCGCAGTACTAAAATGAGTAACACCTCTCAATCCAACCAGGAGGTGCTTGAGGCAGTACGGCTTTTGGCCGAGACCCTTGGGGGACAGGTTAGCCAATTGACACAACTTATGACGCAACAGCTCACTCATAATGCAGGACAGGGACAACAGGTAAATGAGTTTACCCCTAGTCCAGTGGGTTTTGGTAATGTGAACTCGGGGGTATACCGTCCCAGTGGTAGTAGAAATGACTACCCTCATGTACAGCCAAAAATGCCAAAATCGAATAATTCGAGCCAGCGCCAACAGCGTGGGAGGGCTCAACGTTGTCGTGATGATGATAAGGGGAAAAGATCGTCATCCTCGAGCTCCTCAGAACGAGAAAGCTCCCGTAGTGGTAACGGTAAAAGCCGCCCCCCTTATTCTAGGAAGACCCCGAGGAGTAATACTTCACACCCCAAATCTAGCTCATTAGATAATCATAACCCTAGCGGGAGGCATGACTTAAACCGACTCCTACCAACAGCACCTGCTATGTCTCATAACTCAAACCGACCCCCACCAACAGCACCCATTATACCTCATACCTCAGGTAGTTCTTGCCAAAATGATCAAAATCCTAGGGGGACCCAGGTAGACTTTTATGGATCCCAACCGACATCCCTCCGCTGTCGTGATGATGAGAGAGGGAGACGTTCTTCCTCCCCCAGCTCCTCAGATAGTGACCCAACCCCTCGAAGGGCAGCAAGTGGGAGTGGAGATCAAGATAACCGCCATCAGGGCCGTCCTCGGCACAGCGGTCCACCCCCACACAATCAAGGTGTCACCACCATTCCTACGCGAAGGCGAAACCAAGTAAAGCCCAGGCCGTATGACGGTGCAGCACCGTGGGAGGAATATAAAAATTACTTTCTCCGCTTATCAAGACTGAATGATTGGGATAAAGAGGAAGAGCTGGATGTCCTATTGGTTCAATTAACAGGCGAGGCCCAAAGATTCATTGATGGGGGTAGTTCCAAGGTAACATCTTCTTTTAAGAAGTTGGATCGTGCCCTCCAGGGCCGCTTCGGAGCACAGCAACAAGCCGCAGTGCACCGTGCAGCTTTGAAGAGTCGTAAAAGGAAAGAGTCAGAGTCATTAGCAGCACTTGGCCAGGACATTCGATACCTGGTTAAGTTGGCTTATCCTGACTTTCCCCCTGAGGCAGCCGAAGTCATGGCCATTGAAAGATTTATGCAGGCTTTGGGCTCTTCAGATCTCGGCAAAGCCGTCTATAATGCTCAACCTGCAACGCTTAAACTAGCTGTAGAAGCAGCTGCATATGAGGAGGCATGGCCAGGTGATGAGTCAAAAAGTACCATCTCAAAGGTTAGATTCCGGGGTACCAGTCCCGTTGCGAACACCAGCCAAAGGGTACTGGAAGAAAGAGTGGCAAATCTTACGGCTCAGTTAGAAGAGGTACAAAAAGACCGTTCTAGCAAGACAGGTTGTCATAACTGTGGTGACCCAGGGCACTGGAAGAGAAGTTGTCCCCGCGGACGTAGCCCAAGTCCGAAGCATTATAATTGCTACAATTGTGGTGGATCAGGCCATTACAAAAGGGAGTGTCCCCGTTCCCCCAGCCCTGGTAGAGGTAGAAGCTCTGGGTGCTTTGAATGTGGAGACCGGAGCCATAAAAAACGGGACTGTCCCCGATCTAGGTCAGCATCACCAGCCAGGGGAAGATCAGTATCACCCCATGAGAAAAGAAATTGGGCACCCCCAGGGAGAAGAGATAGTCCCCACCCAAGCCATCGAACCCCTGTTGATCGGGCACCTAGCCCTGTACCACTGACTACGGTTCCCAAGCCGATAACGGCGCGGGTGGCTGGTCCAAAGGCACCGTCCTCACCACCACAAGAGATGCGTGTCCTAGTGGGAATTCAGACAAATACATCAAAGGAGCAAGTGGCAGCTCTCTTAGATACAGGGGCAGAAAAGTCGTTTGTAGGAAAGGAACTAGTCTCACGTCTCCGCCAGCAGGGTGTAGATTTAAAGATGCAGAGAGCCGATATTCGGGTTCTTGCCATTAACGGTACATCAGTTGATACCGACAATTCAGTCGAGCTCCGGCTACTTACAAAGTTGGGGGATGCAACTCATAGGTTCTACATCTCAAACTTGGGTTATGAGCTTGTCCTTGGTCTTGATTTTGTTCGAAAGAACCGCTGGGAGTGGAGTTGGCGAGATGAAGATGTGAGATTGCCAGGAGAGGAAACCCCAGGAAGTGGCCTCCCTATGCAAAATGTAAGTGGGAGTGCCACTTTGGCCCTTTATGCAGGTAACAGCTGCACGCTGCCACCCTTCCATGAAACTACAGTGGGAGGCGTTTTGCTAGAAAGGGCAGAATTTGAGAAAGGGCTTATTACTCCATCCCTAGGGAAGGAGGAAAGAGTAACTGAGGCGGTGGTGACCACCTCGGGGAGCCAAATCCCCATCCATCTAGCCAACAACTCCTCCCTAGAGATAGAGATACAAGAGGGTGAACAGCTAGCTTGGCTTACCGACGTAGATGAGACCGAAATAGTACCACTAGAAACCTTCAATTTCCGCAGGGCAGCCATCACGCAGAAAGAAATTTTACCTGCCCATGAGTTAACTGGAGAAATGCTTAAGTTACATGAGACCACGGTGTCAGGGTTGACTCCAGAACAGGGTGAGGAAGTAAAAAACCTGTTACTGAAATACCGAGATGTTTTTGTCTGCTCTGGGGAACCACCAGGTCACACTAAACTGGTAGAACATGAGATCAAAACGGGAGAAGCCCGGCCTATTAAGATTCCCCCGCGCAGGCTCCCCATCCACATGGAGAGTGTAGTGAGGGACGAAATGTCAAAGATGCTAGAACAAGGCATTATTAGGCCGTCAGACAGTGCTTGGTCTGCTCCTATTGTTATGGTTCGTAAGAAAGACGGCAGTCACCGATTTTGTGTAGACTATCGGCAGTTAAATGCCGTAACCGAGAAGGATGCATATCCCCTTCCAAACATAGATGATTGTTTGGCACGCTTGGGCGGAAATTCATGGTTCGCCACGCTTGACCTTGCCAGTGGTTATTGGCAAGTGCGAATGAGAGCTGAGGATCAGCCCAAGACCGCTTTTGCAACACCCATGGGACTGTACGAGTGGACGGCTATGCCCTTTGGGCTATGCAATGCCCCGTCCACTTTCGAGAGATTGATGGAACATGTTCTGAGAGAGGAAAGAGGCAATGGGGTTCTCCTATATCTGGATGACATTATTGTCTTTGGTACATCATTTAACACGCTCTGTGATCGGTTGAAAACTGTCTTTGATCGGCTTTGCGAAGCTGGGCTGAAGCTGAAACCCAAAAAGTGCCACATGTTTAAGAAGGAAGTAGCTTTCCTGGGGCATGTCGTGTCAGCTAAGGGTATTAAGACCAATCATGAGAAAGTTGAAAAGGTAGCCGACTGGCCCACCCCCAAAAATAAAAAGGAAATACGAGCATTTGTCGGATTAACCGGTTACTATCAGAAATTTATCCGTGACTATGGGACTGTGGCTGCGCCCCTACACAACTTAACAGGGCCTGAGGCCACCTTCAAGTGGGATGCTGAAGAAGAGAAGGCTTTTAAGCTGCTCAAAGCTCTTCTCATTGCAGCCCCTATCCTCGGTTATCCCCAAGTAGAAGGGCTTTATGTCCTTGACACAGACGCGAGCAACTGTGGCATAGGGGGTGTTCTCTCACAGAAACAGGAGGGGGAGGAGCGCGTTATCTCCTATGGTAGTAGGGTTTTGTCCCCGACCGAACGCAATTACTGTGTTACACGTCGGGAGTTACTCGCGGTGGTAGAGTTTGTGGAGAAGTATCGCCACTATCTCTATGGTAAACAGTTCCTTGTGAGAACCGATCACGCAGCTTTGCGATGGCTCCTCCAAAAGAAAGACCCAGAGGGACAGTTAGCTCGTTGGCTAGAGAGACTTGCGCCATTTCAATATTATATCGAGCACAGGCCAGGGATTTTACATGGAAATGCCGATGCCTTATCCAGGATCCCGTGCCCTTTTCCATGTGCCCAGTGTGGTAGGGAGCATGAAGATCCAGCACCCACTAAGAGAAAGGGACGTAGTAGGTCAAGCCCACCCTTTTCCTCGCCCGGTAACAGTCGCCACGCTAAGCGAAGGCCATCACCAAAAGGCAACCGGAAGGAGAAGCTAGAAAACTGTACCACTGAGTCAGTGTTAAGTGAAGGACCGGTGGACA
Organism: Acholoe squamosa; assembly: GCA_949317995.1. NCBI lineage: Eukaryota > Metazoa > Annelida > Polychaeta > Phyllodocida > Polynoidae > Acholoe > Acholoe squamosa. Next base: position 18,462,354 of record OX439042.1, read on the forward strand.
CTCCACCTACCGTACGGTTGCGGGCAGTCTCTACTCGACAATCAGTTGGTCGTAGGGGCAGGGGGCGGAGGCGTCGGAAACTACCAGAGCCAGAAGCTAAGATCATAGGCTCTGCGGAAGGGTGGACCAGCGAAGAACTGAGGAAGGCTCAGGAAGATGATCCTGTCCTTAGTGTTGTCCGGTCCTGGGGCCATGTAAAGCCCACCCATGACGAAATTGCGGGGCAAGATCCCGAAATAAAGTATCTCTCGGCCCAGTTTGAGAGACTTAGCTTAGACAAAGAGGGACTGCTCTCTTATAAATGGAGGGAAGACGGTTCAGATACCGAGAAAAGATTGCTTCCAAGGTCGAGAGTGCCTGCTTTGCTCACACTTCTCCATGACCATCCCAGTGCAGGACACATGGGAAGGGAAAAGACCCTGAAACGAGTTCGCCAGTCACAATATTTTTGGAGGACCATGAGCCATGATGTTGCTGAATGGTGCCGAAGGTGTTACTCATGTTTCCGGGCGAAAGCCCAGAACCGCACCCGGAAATCTCCTTTAAAGAGTATGGCCACAGGGGCACCCATGGAAAGAGTGGCCATGGATATCCTTGGAACACTTCCGCTGACTACTAATAATAATATGGTCATCTTGGTTGTCTCTGATTACTTTTTGAAATGGTCAGAATTTCTACCAATACCTGACCAGAGGGCTGTAACAGTAGCAGAGGCCTTTCTAGAGACAATTGTTTGTCGCTTGGGTACCCCAGCCGAGTTGCTGACGGACCAGGGTCCAGATTTTACATCAGATGTTATCAGGGAGCTTTCCAAGCTACTAAAAACGGACAAGATCCGCACCTCCCCTTACCGACCCCAGACAGACGGTCAAGTGGAGAGATTGAACAGAGAGGTGGGGCGGATGCTCAGACAGTTGGTAAATGACAGACAGACCGATTGGGATGAACATCTTCCCCTTATGGGAATGGCTTATCGCAGTACTGTTCATGCCTCCACTGGTTACACACCGAACCAATTAATGCTAGGACGGGAATGTGGAGCCCCCTTCAATCTACAGGAGGCCGCACCCGAGTGGGAGACTGGAGGCCTGGGGTATCCCTGTTATGTGAAACTCCTTGCTGAAAGAATGCGCAGGAGCCACGCACTGACCCGGGAGAATCTGAAGGCAGCCCACCTTAGGCAGAAAAGGTATTATGACCGGGGTTCCCAGGAGCAGAAGTTCAACCGGGGAGATGCCATCTGGCTATACTACCCAGTTAGAAGAATAGGGCTCTCTCCGAAGTTACAACTTGGTTGGACCGGCCCTTTTGTTGTCACCGAGACGATCGGAGCCCTGAACGTAGAGATACGGGAAGGACCCCGCGCACGACGGAGAGTTGTTCACGTTGATAAATGCGAGCCTGTACGGGGCGACGTGGATACCCGCTGGGTGGAGGCTGTCCTTAAAAGTACTCCACCACTTTACGAAACTCGCGCAAAGCGTTAATAGTACTCTTTTTGTGATGAAACCCAATTTTTACAGTTTTGAATCACTGATATAAATGAATCCTAATGGGTTAACTTCTGTGTTTTCCTTTCTCTTAGGGAAGAAGATGGTGTGGGAGCGTGACATTTTTGGGAAGTGCCCAATCTGCTGGGCAGGGGAGTCGCGTCAATGCTCCAGTGAGTGCAGGTGCTGCCGTAAGAAACTAACAACATGTCAAGAACGGTACGACCACTATGCCTATCCCTGCCGTGGGTGTCAGCGTTCATTCTGTTACCTAGGGTGGAAGGCCCACGATGAGAAGGATCCAGTGTGTGAGCGTTGGAGTTACTCCATGCTAAATTCGGAACGCCTCCTGAAGTCCCGGAATGGGTTCTTTGCCCGGTTGCGGAGAACCCAAACTCCGGAGCAGGAGGCTGCCCGTGACGCGTGCCGTCGCCAAGCCAAACGCCATAAGGCGGATGATTCCAGCCACACTGCATCGGCCCAGGAAGAAAGGGACCCCTGGTTGCGATGGGAGTGCGAGGTGGAGGAGAGAGAAGAAAAGGAGAGGGAGCGGCAAGTTGTTGTTGAGGCTGTTCCTGAGCCTGAAGAGGGGGCCCATGGGGCCCTCCGGGGATCTCTCCTCCATTCCGGGTGTGAGCAATGTTTCAACATCTGTGTGGACTGGCTTGTCCTTTCAACCATTCCCTCACTCCCAGAACCTCGCTCTTACTTTGACCACGGTGCGTCCGAAGTCGGTGGTTTTCACCGTGAGTGTCAGGAGTGCAGGCATAGCCTGGGCCTGGCACTCAAATCGTTTCGCAGGAATTAGTTTCTGCCACGCGTATGCGTTTCCTACCTTTGGCGTAGAGTGACACTTCTTCATACTCATATATCCAATCAGCAATCGATTTAAGCTTTTCGGCGTTTCCCTTCCAAATTAACATCGGCTCCACCACGATATCAAATGTTGGCCCAGTTCATTGTCGCTCCTCATGTTATAAGGACTGTAGATAGGTTCTAATTGTTGTGCTTGTCGGTTTACCCATGTCCACCATCACGGGACTTCCCGCTACCCAGTTATACTACCACCCTGGCTGTTAATCTACCCAGGACTTTCTCATTTGGAAAAATAGTGTCTGCAGGAATCTTTTTTTTTTTTTGGCGTCTCTTAAAGCCTTCCTTGTTGTTAGCATTGGACAGCTATGCTTACAGAATATTTGTACATATCTTTATAGCCACCGGTCACTGGGTATCCTCCACCTTCCAGCACTTTAGTCAGGTAGGTACCATACACAGGTATGTGCCTTTTCTATTACGGGGCCACCCTGACGGTCTAAAAGGAAGACCACCCCAGGCATCCAGGCCTGCTTCTCGGGTTTGCCCGCTATTCCTAATATATCATTCCAAAGGTTCTAGATTTAATATTGAACATCAACATATTTCAGGTAGACTGTGAGATGTTATATTGTATTAGTGTATCTCCTCAAGCATAAACTGGTTATATATGATAACTTATACCAAAGTGAAATGGTCACTTGAGGTTGATAAATATAAACCTATGTATAATAATATACAGAAACCAATTGTTATTGTTCTATATTACTCGTGTATTGTGTCAATGGTAACATGTGATCTTACATATTTCCTAAAATGTCTAACAATGTAACGTCACCATAATGTAAAGTAGTATTTATTCAGGTAATTGTAATGTAAAGTAGTATTTATTCAGGTAATTGTAATGTTAAATAATGCTTATTCTGGTCTAATGGTAATGTAAAATATTGTATAAGATTCAGGTGTTATGTAAATACTATTTATGTGGTTATCAGGTAAATACTACTTAGGTATGTTATTACAGGTATTCTCAAGTAATAGATCTCCAGTCTACCAAGGTTAAACTATAGTTCATGGTAGTTAGTTAGCCAACTATTTATGTATTAGCTAGTTAGTGATATTTCCCATTGTTCTTGTAAAATGTATAATATTTATTCTATTTAATTATTATTACTTGTTACCATGTCCATGCAGCCTAATCATATCAGTTTCAGCTAGGGAGAAGACCATACCTGGACGTGATGTTTGGCATCTGGACCTCTGCCGGACAGCCCCGGCGGGGTGACCCCACACAGGGGGAGGGTCCACCGTACCACCACGACCGGTGAGCGAACAACCATTGAATAGAGGACAAAGAATATCTTCACCAGGCACCGACAGAAGGATGTCCGAAGAGTCATGTGAAAGCATCTGTCTATGTACCTATAGTACTTCGATGTATAATTGCCTAGTCACTTGTCAGCAAAGTTTAGGTTTAGGTTAGTCTATCCAGTAATTCACAGTTATAAATATAATAATGTATTGTACAGGTAATAGTCTTTAGTCAGGGTTTACGGGTCTTACCGCTACTTTCTTTAGAAAGTACCACACTTACTAACTACGGAAATTACGGAGTTAATAGGTATACGGGTTGCTCGAGGACGAGCAAAGGTTTAAGGAGGGGAGAGTGTGGCGGGAAACGCATAGTTCCGGCGACGGCCGCGAGTGGCGCCCTGGTCGCCATGCCCGGAACCGCAGACAGCGTCCGTCATCGATCTGCCTTAGTTTTCCCCAGTTTTAGCCCTTAAATCTCAATGATCTTCGTCCACAATATCAATCCAAGTTATAGCTACCCGTTGGTGTATAATAAAGCCAATGTCAGTCCCGTATAATTATGTATTCTACAATTGAGTTTGGTTGCTGTTGACACTAGTTCCAAACCGGTGTCATCATGTGACCAAATCGGGACATTTGATTGGCTGCTGGTGTTTTTGGGGCAGATTTAACTTTAGCACCAACAGAACCAGACCGTTTGTAGAGCTTGCTCCAAATTTAAGCCGTTTTGGTAAGTGTGCCTAGTTAGATTTAGCTTAGAAATATATATATCTAGTGCTGACCTGTGACTAGTGTTTTATCTGTACCGTTTTGGGCAATATAGTGATATCTTTTTATCTACTGAACTGTAATTGAACTTGTTTGTCTTGATTCCACATTTATTCAGCTTGGCATTTTAGATCCACTAGTTTACATCATTTCCAAAGCCTTAATTCTTCCAAATTCTAGCCATCCTAACTTTAGAAAACATGTAGATTAATTCCCCAGTCCGTTTATTGTTACAATATTTAGATACATGTATGCTCTCCCACCTCTTCTCTCCCAAAGAAAATTGTGAAACTAAATAATTGAACCAATGCTTTCTGATTGCATTTTCACAACCACACCACAATATATACATATTCAACTTGGCCCTTAAAAGTAAAGGGGGTACGGTAGGTTTAGAATCTTGTCTTTTCACACTTTTTCATCATTTTCTTTTAAGGATGAGAGCGGCAGGCGCCTAGCGGTCATTTTGGGAACTAGTGTATTCTTCTCATTTAGGCTAGAGGATTCTGTCAGTATTTGAAGTAAGTTTCTATCATTATTAGTTAAAAAGTTATGTCTATTAATACAAATGTGCACTTTTATTAGGTTTGGAGAAACTTTTCCAACAGACTGTGAACCCCCCCTCTATCCCCATCTGGCTGGTCCATAGGCTTATGTAATAGGGTTCCCAACGTCCTTGCATACACACTCATCTTGTGCAAAAAGTAGCATTGAAACCACATTATTTTACATTTCTATCTTGATTAACACATGTCAATAAACATCATTGTAGATTTTGAAAAAAAAAAGTTTTTCCAGTTTGGGAATTATTCACCTAAATTCCTCCAAAATCCGAATATCTAGGTATCAGCCCATTGGACCCAATGGTAAAGCATCCTACAAAAGATAGCTGATACCGAAGAAAGTAGCGTTGCTACCCCAACTTTTTATTTCATATTTCAATTGCACATCATGTAAGGAACAAATGTTTTAAGTTACAAGGAAATCCTTTGTCAATTAATTTTTAGGTCCCCTGGAGCCCTTGTCCTTAAAGGGGCCCTGGCATCGTAATGCACGCCCGCATTAAAATGTCACATGACCACCCCTTGACCAATCAGATCGCCGCGATTTTTCCGCTTGTTTCTGCGATTTTATGATTGCTGTTTGAATTGGTACCCATGTTGTTAGTGTACGGTGCTAGCCCCCCTTTAACAAAACACAACACATATAAGTTTAATTTTGAATGACACTGATACATTGCTAGTTTGTTGGGTTTTTTTTTTTTTGTTGTTGCCATTTTTACGTGTCATGTATACGAGGCATTTTAAGTGTCTTATATACGAGGTATTAAGTCCAGAATTAAATTATGACGAGACGAAAGGAGGGGAACAAAGGGAAAACTTCACACAATCTACAAAAATAAAATTACACCCACCAGGCGTTGTTCAATATGTTGAATTTGGTTCTCCGTATTGACCCGAGACATCTGAAAAGAAATTTTAATTGCAGTTTTAATAGCATTTTAAACTAATGTCTCCTCTCAAATGCCTATCTATAATCGTTAAAAATAGTCTATAAACCAACACTCTACTGTTATTACGCTATTAAAAAATATTAATAGCCATAGAAGAGCGTGTTCCGTACAGAGCTCAAGTATGTTTAAAATATATAATAAAGCCAGCTCTTAAAGATGTATAAAGGCCAATGAATGAATTGAAGTCCCTAGAAATCCTCCATTTAGTCAGATGTACTTTTGAAAAAAAAAAGTACAGGGTCGGGTGCTATAATTTTTTTGTAGTGTAGGCCTCTATCCCGGTCGGGATCCCGGTACCGTACTGGTACTTTTTTTTATACCGGTGTATCGAATTTTGAAATTTAATTCTTACCTAAGTAGAATTTAGAAAGATTTTCCAGATTAGGGAGTGGTCATTATTCATCAACGAGTGGTCATTATTCATCAACGACGGGGGGGGGGGGGGGGGGTAGACTGAGTATCGTCTGAGTCACGGGTGGGCCGTTCTTTGGTAGGGCTACGAGAGTGGCTGGGGCCCTAGTGGGGAGGATGGGGGCGTAAAAGTTTCAGACCCCTCCAGAGCCTGACTGGGACACAAAATCTTTTACTGCTGTCGACGGGGGCCGTGAAAGATTTTCGCGTGTAACCACCCCTCCTGTTAATAAATAGGCCTAATGATCATTCCCTTATCTATTTCATATCATTATAAAATGCACAATTTTGAGCAAAATCACCTTGCATCCCCTTTTCATTACCGTACCTCAATCAGTTGACGCTTTTCAATGAAAGATAAATCTACTTTGGTCCACGAGAGCGGATGTTGCTTATTGTTTCTCCAGGGGTGTTTCGATCTATCTGTGAAATAACGCTCATGGTCTGCTGGAATATAACGCCGACAAAACCCCGTCGTTTCAAACTTTGAAGGCATTTTGACCTGGACAGAGACAGATCTGGCGGGGACTTGTTAAGCGAAGTTGTGTGGGCAATGCGTTGCTAAGCAACTGTAACTCAGGTGGGTAGTCATGCATACCCATGACCTTCGTTATGGAGGCCTATTCAGTTGCTAGGGATGTTGCTAGGGATTGGCGAAAGTTGCGTGCAAACGGACTTCAAGTGCGACACACGGGATACTTGTAGATGTAGGTGCCCTGCAACGCCCGTTTTATTCTCAAATTTCGATTCTCTTTGGGCGAGATTGATTCCCGGGATTGATTCAACTTTTAATGAGACAAAAAAAAAAGAAGATACTCTTGGCACCTACTGGGCTCCATAGCAAAGTGAGAGGGCGCAGCGCAGCGATGTGATTGGCTCGTCGACTTGACCCACTGACACAGATTCACACACCACCTGTTTTCGGGTCGTCGCATTTGACGAAGTGGCGCGAAGCAGCGAGTACTCGGTGGATCTTTAAACGTTACGTCGCCATTTTTGTAAAGACGTAGGTTCTAAAAACTCGTAAAAGCGACACTATGACGTCCATCATCGGTAAAGGCCGTGGCCAGGTATGGAAGGAGCTCGCTTCACAGCCAAGACCGACAGTGAGTAATACTCAGTACCGTAAAACGGGGATACTTTGGCCCACTTTTTGGATATTTAGCATGATAGGAGTGCAAGTATTGGAGAAATAAGGGAGTGATCATTTTTTAACAACAGGGGGGGGGGGGGGCTGGTGTGTTTGCGCGCGGACACGCGAAAAAATTTCGAACCCTCCCCTCTTGGGGGGTAAAATTTTTACGACCCCCCCTCATAAGGGACAAAAATCACGCGCGAATGTCCCCTTTTAACCTATAGTAACGTGCGGGGTTTTCCACTGAAAACAGGTGAAATTATTTTTGACCCCCCATTAGAGGTGTTGAAAAAATTCTGACCCCCCCGGTCAAGGGGTTGAAAAAATTCTGAGCCCCCCTCAAACCCACCAGCCCCCCCCCCTGTTGTTAAAAATGATCACTCCCTAACTATTATTAAACGAGGCAAGGGCTTTTGACACCACCTTTCTGACCTCTTGTCTACTAGCCCTTAGCCGAGTTTCTTATGATTACCAAGTTTCAATTGCTATTTTGGCCTCTAGCAGATTACATGCACCACCAAAAAACTATTCCATTACACAGCATATGCCCTATCACACCCTTCAAAGACCCCATGAGTCATATTTCTATTTACATGAAAATCTTTTGATAAATGATGAAAAAAACATGTCATGGGGTATGCTTTTCTTATATTTAGATTCCAAGAATTTGCATAGACCATCAAAACCTGTCATTTAGCCCTATTTCTGTTACAACTGAACCCCCAAAAATTAGTCATATAGTGAGACAAAAAGCAAGACAAAGCTATCCATGTAATAGAATTTACATTTAAGGTGTACTTTGATGGCTGTGACATGGTAATTACTGTTGGTTTTTTTCCCTATGGAGAAATGCATGGGATTTAGGGCTCTTTTTACCCTAAATAAAAAGGTAATCAAACTGTCTTTAACCCCACTTATAGACAGATTTCAGATTTTTTAGAAGAGGAGGGCATAGAGTAGGTATGGGGGCAGTGTGTGCCATGGTTATCTGGGCAAATATCTTTTGATATAGTTGATTTTGAAGGCCTTCCAATTTGGTTTATTGATAGGTTTAATTCCAAGATTCTCTCATAGACAAAACATTAGTCTTGCATTGGAGGTGAATGTAGGTGAGTACATAGAGGAGCCTAGTAGGCTTCTCTATGGTAAGTATCAGTAGTGAGATAGCTGGGCCCTTTAAGAGAATTGGGTTCCAATCATTTCCCATGGGAAAGGAAGGAAATGTAACAAGTAATTGTAACAAGGTCACATCACCTTGGCTACACTGTCTGTGATGTTAATTGTAGGATCAACAATGACTGTCTATGGCTGGCTGGGCTGGGCTATGGTCGGAGGGGGCCATGGTTGGGGGGGGGCTATGATCAAGGGGGGCTATGGTCGGGGGGCCTATGGTCGGGGGGGGGGCTATGGTCGGGGGGGGCTATGGTCAGGGGGGTTATGGTCAGGGGGGGTATGGTCGGGGGGCTATGGTCGGGGGGGGGGGCTATGGTCGGGGGGCTATGGTCGGGGGGGGGGCTTTGGTCAGGGGGCTATGGTCGGGGGGGGGGGGGTATGGTCAGGGGGCTTTGGTCGGGGGGCTATGGTCGGGGGGGGGGCTATGGTCAGGGGGCTATGGTCGGGGGGGGGGCTATGGTCGGGGGGGTTATGATCGGGGCCTATGGTCGGGGGGCTATGGTCGGGGGGCTATGGTCGGGGGGGGGCTATGGTCGGGGGCTATGGTCGGGGGGCTATGGTCGGGGGGGGGCTATGGTCGGGGGGCTATGGTCGGGTGGGGGCTATGGTCGGGGGTCTATGGTCAGGGGGGCTATGGTCAGGGGGGCTATGGTCGGGGGGGGGCTATGGTCGGGGGGTATGGTCAGGGGGGCTATGGTCGAGGGGGGGTATGGTCGGGGGGGCTATGGTCGGTTGGGGGGTACTTAGGCATGCCTCAATACTCAGAGCTGTGCTGGTAGTTGTGTTGGGAGGGGGAGGAAGACAATCAAGCAGCTAAATGTGTCCTTAATGACATAGTGGGAAAGTCATGGGCAAGTCATCTAGCCTAGGCTCTGTACCCTTGCCTCGTTTCCTTTCTGTCTCTCCAAGACATACTCTCGACTTAACTGTTTTAAAATAAACGCTCTCTTGTTAGTTTGAGTTTTAGTCAGTATCTTTCAGATGAATGTGTAATTTTAAAATTTTGTGTCCAGCAAGTACTACATTTACATAGAAATAGGTTGGGGCAAAGTTACCCTTACTTCTGGGCAACATTGGCCCACAAGGGATTCCCTATGGTAGTTTATTTCTAATTTTTTCACAACCAAATATTGGGTCAAAGTTACCCCTAAAAACTTTGTCAATATAAAAAGCATTCTTTATATAGAAAGCATCCAATTGGGAAGATTTTCGTAAATTTCATAATTTTTCTACTCTGTGGCCTTGAGATATCATAACTGTTCAGTCAGCATTTATTATTTTTTCTGACATATTCTGAGCACCTATTATCGGCACCTGTCTCCTATTATCGGCACATTGACCTACATTCCTTTAGATTTGGCTCATTAATAAAATAATAGGCTATTGTTTATGTTTTCCAGTGTACAGATTACAAAATATATTTGTAATTTCACAATCTCACATGATTTTTATTGACTAATCACACTGTATTAACTAAAACACATGACTTCAAAAATAGACATGATTAAAACCAATTCTTCTATAAATAATGAGATAGGATAATAAGGGATTCTGACAAAGAAAAATGTGAAATACAGGGTTCTCCGCGGAATATAAAATCACACCGTAAAATCCTGCAGCGAGCTGGGGTAAAATTTCATTTGGTAATGTCCTAAGCCTTATGGTAGGCTAAATTTGGGTGTTTAGTCTTGTTCATGACAGTGTGGGGATTACAAATGGGAATTTAACAAAGAAATTGAAAGTATTTTTATAGATATGGCCATAACTTCTGTTCTAATTGGCCGATTTGCAAAATTCAAAAACCTATATGAAGCTAAAATGACACCGGCGGTGATTCTGACATGAAATCACACAGGCGGCAGTAAAAATTACACCGGCGGCCCACCGGCGTCATTACATTGTGAGGAGAACCCTGATTAATGGAATATATTTTGTGCTAGGTGTTTCATTACAAAAACCCTTCATTGGGAGGGATATGGAATGAGTTTTCCTTCATTCTACATGTACTAGTGCCTCTCTTTTTATGATTTCAAGATTTTGGGAAGAATATTTATTCACAGATGCCGATAATAGGGTCCTTTGATCTATTTTGGAGCCTAGTATCGGCACCCCTTTCAAATAAATGGAATTAAGACATAGAATTCAAAACAGACCTAAATATGTTTAAAGGGGCCATAAATATGTGTCCATACCCATTTCTAACTCGTAATTTAGCACATTTCTGCACAAAAATATGCTCTAAAAATTCATGAAATATTAATTATCTTGTTAAGCGAGGCAATTAGGCTGTAAGGGATTGACCCAGATAATTCTCAAAGAAGAAAAAGTCTGCTTCACATGTGATTTATGTGAAACAGCTATTTATATGTGTGCTGGATGCAATCAATTAGGCTTTTACCTTTGGTACACTCTCCCAGGACTTTGTAACATTGGTTTAGGACCTCAGATTGATCAAAACTGCCGATAATAGGGCCCTGCCAATAACAGGAGCCTCTGCTCTATCAACTTTCCCGCCTTTTTGGGCAATGTGGTGCGAATAGCGCAGTTTTGGCGGGAGTAATGTGAATAGTGGCTTGGAGGTGCGAATAACCTGGGTAAGGGAGTGCTGATGCAACAGGATGAGTGCACAACTCATGGGAGCCAATCACAGGCTTTTCACTTTTCGAGTTATCAGCAATTTACATTGCTGCATTATATTTATTTATGGCGGGGGGGGATGCCAATCTGGCAGAACGAATACGTCAAAAATAAAAATTACCCCCCCTCGGGAATAGGTTGAAAAAAGTGACCCCCCCCCTTAGGAATGGGTTGAAAAAAAATGCCCCCCCCCTTACAACTGATTGAAAAACCGAAATGACACCGGCTTTTGCCGGTAGGATCGGAATGGCCAGCGTAGGACCTTGGGACACAGGCCAATCTGGCCTGGCATGATCTCAGCTTTCTAATGGTGAAAGAATTTTTCAAATCGGCCCATTAGAATCAAAGATAAGGACATTTTTGTGAATTTATTTTATATTAATTCTTTGAGTTTATATGGGTACATATGGCCTGCGTGAGAGGGAAATGGCCTGCATAAGATGCCATGATGCAGGCCACATTGCCATGCGCCGATAAAAAGTTTTCAGCAACACTGGAAAGAAAATGATTCCCATTACATTACCTTATACATTTAACAAAGTCCAACAAGATCAGACTCTACACTGTTTATAAAGCTGAGATGAAGTTGTGTACCCGGGTTGTGTAGGTACTAAGGACATATATAACGAATAGAGGTGCACTAGTTGATTCTAGGGGCAGATAAGAAGCACGAGGCCATAGGCCGAGTGTCTTTTTATCTAGCCCTAGAATCACCGTGTGCACCTCTATTCGTTATATATGACGTTTATACCATGGTTTCAACCATTAAATTAATTATTTTACCTTATAAAGCCATGAAAATCAATGTTATTTGTTGCGAGTCGACGTGATCCGTCCTCCGCCATATTGGTTGCTCGGCGAGACAACAAGGCTGCCTGGACGCAAAGTGTTACCTCGGCATGTGTCCTACAGGCATTTTCATAGTAGAACCGCTGGTAAGGACTGTGCGCGACAGCCAGAATACCCTTAAAGCATATGCCAACATGACAACTTGTGTCTCGCCGCGGTAAATAATCTGTGCGCTACGCAGTCAACATGACGGAGAAATTTCACTTGATTCGATTTTTATATCTTCAATCCTTCTAAATATACATGTCAAATCATGGCGAATTAAAGGTAGGTGATAGATTATAATATCTAGATTCATCCTCTATTCACATTAAGCTTCTAATGCTATAGTTTTTTTATTATCGAATTAAATTGTTCACTGTCAACTTGCTGTCATGTCGTCTCGTCTCAAGTGTCAACATCTGTTCACTTAGCGCATACTATTCGAACGTCATTATCCGCTCCAGGCATCGTAAAATCATTCAAGAAGGTGATAACCATAGTATAAGGAGTCATAGAGGCTGAGTTCCTCAGCCTACATGTTCAACAAAGTCTATGTACATCAGGTCTCTTCATTCCCGGGGGGGCCCTCTTGCTATACATCCTATAGTAACCATGTGCGTACACAAACTAGCGGGATAGGGGGTACTTTTTGGGCACAAGGGGCGGGTCCCCCCAGATCCTTTAATAGGGGTGTATTTTAGGCTGATTTGGGCAAAAAGGGGTATGCTTTTTGGGCAAAATGACCAACGAAAAATTCCGAAATTTTCAGTAAAAAAAGGTATATTTTGGAGAAACCTAGGGCAATTTTTCTCATAAGTTATGGGAGTTGCACGCCAAAAGGGGTATGATTTTTGTTATTTTAGAGGGGACCCACCAAAAGGGGTTATATTTTCAGTAAATTTTGGGGGTGTATCCCGCCAAAAGGGGGATGTTTTTGAGTAATTTTGACATGCTAAAAGGGGACAAAATTTAGGGTGATGTACCCACATGGTATCTACAAATTCGAGAGTGCCCCCCCCGGGCTTCATTCCTGTCATATAAGGAGAATTTGAGGGACTAATGCACTTTAGCAGGCACTGAAGTGAACCCTTTAGCTACCCTAATGCTAACCCTATGCTAATCCTAACGTGCAGCAAGATGTGCGCCAGCTAAAGTGTATTCTACCTAAATTTAAACCATTCCAATTATGTGTTAAAAATGGGTGGCCGTTGTAGAAGTCATGAAAGCTATCAGCCGTTGGCCAGCTTTCATTTCGCATAAATGCAAAGCCTATTTCAAAATGGTTCCAATCTTTTGAAAAATTGAAATGTGAATACAATTCAATTTCCCCTACCCCTATATTTGTTGCAAAGAAAGATAAAGGATTATAGAAAATGTCTAAAGAATGTGGTACAAACCATAGATAAGTCTTTTTTTTTTTAGGATCATGAGATTATGGTAGTAGCGGTACTTTAGGACCTTGCATATAAGGGGAAAGAAAACCCATAAGGTGCAGCTAGTGTCAGTTTAGTACTAAATGATAAAATCTAATGCCAATTTACCCTGCCTATAAGGTGCATTCCCTCTTTAAGGAAGTTCTATAAGCCATGTTATTATGGTTACATGACCAATACTTGTGTATTTAGGGGATATATGGGTCAGGTCGTCAGAAAGTGTAAGATTTTGCCCTTGAAGGCCTTGAAAAACTAATTTTCTAATTACTTTATATAACCTTAACAAAATTGTCATGGTACATCTCCTCAGCTCAGAAGACCAAAAAATACCGATCTAGGCCATCCGCTTCCATTTTTATTGCTTATTTTGTGTCATGTAACATCCGGTACCAAAATAATGAAATATGGAGGTAATTGAAGTTGCTCTCAGTAATATAAGAATGTCCCATTATGCGTAACAAACACATGAAATAACGAGGCCAATATGTCTATTATTGACTTCAATTACAGAATGGAACAAAATTTGAGTTATGCATGCACAGTAGACTGCCTCCTACATGATGATAAAAGTACCGGACATTACGTAACGTCCGGTACTTTTATCAGAATTATTTCACATAACCTGCTCTCATATAGAGACAAATGCTGTTAGACACACAATTTCTTCACAAAAGTAGGGGATGAAAGGACCCTTCATATGGGTAATAACAAAGATTTTGAAGCTTCATTTTTCCATGTTTTATTGGAGATGCCCTTAGCATCTCCATTGTATTCACATGGGAGGTCGATTGCACACCAAATCGGACAGTCCAATAACCCTTGAGTCGACCTGTGCAATAGTAAATTACCTTATTTGATAATTTCTATATAGAAATTTAGCCAAATTACAACTGTTTTATATTGCTTATATGGACACATTATTCATCTTAATTTTGAAAGTGTATACAAAGCTTCGTTTTACTATTTTGTCATATTTTGTTGGTTCATTTTGTTCTTATAAGACTAGTCGTAACAGGGTGATACTACCCTCCGCCCAGGCATGCACCAATTCAACCCACCCTCCCTACTCAAACCTTGCCTATAGTTAAGTAATTATAGCCTGTACACAGTCTAGTCCGCATGCACTAATTCAACCCACCCTTCCCACTCAAACCACGCCTAGAATTAAGTAATAGTACAGCGTTCCAGAACAGGGAGAAATCGTCGTCCATTTGTCGACCAAAAACGGATACAATAGCTCAGCTACTGAAATCATCAGTGACCTTAGGCCTTGCTAAGGTCATTTCAGTTAGCTGAGAAAGCTACCCACTCAGATCTCGCCTACAGAGAGGCTACAGCTTGCTCTCCCTGCCTACAGTTCCCACCCTCCTCCTAATCACCTCTAATAGTATACTGTCAGACCCCCCCCCCTGCACCATCCAGCACCCAATCACCTCATAATAGGGGTGGGTATTGGTGGGACACATAAACTTATGCCTGATACATGGTCACTTTAACCATTTAGAATGATCGCTACATGCAAGCCACCCACATGCATGCATCCATTAACCCACTAAAGGCCACCTACATATATATATATATATATATATATATATATATATATATATATATATATATATATATATATATATATATATATATATATACATGTACACGTAAGTATGATGCACCTTATTATATTAGGAGTAGGCGTCCACACACGTGCCTGGGGAGTGTCCGGTTGTCTGCCTGACTGTAATTAACCCACTAAAGGCCACCTACATATATAATGTATATACCTTCACACAGTGTCCAGCCGGTCTCTGTGTGTGTGTGAGGGGGAGGGGGTACATATAGGTCCTCTATATACCGATATTGCAGGATGTAGAATGTGTGCAGCGCTTTCTTGAGCTGATTTCCAGCATGCTACACTGATAGCTATCAGAGAGCACTTGTACCCAAATACCTCAGGACTGAATATATCAAGGCCTTTTCACCTCTCCATTCTATGGTGTTTAATTGAAAATGTTGACGTCATTCTGTGTTTTAAATTGTGTTTTAATGTGTGTTTTTATTATTCTATTGTCTTAGACATGCATGTAGCATTGATGCACAGTTAACCCTTTATGGATAGCATGATGCATTGATGCACAGTTAACCCTTTATGGATATCATGATGCATTGATGCACAGTTAACCCTTTATGGATAGCATGATGCACTTTAACCCTTTATGAATGGCATGATGCATTGATGCACATTTAACTCTTTATGAATGGCATGATACATTGATACACAGTTAACCCTTTATGAATGGCATGATGCATTGATGCACATTTAACCCTTTATGAATGGCATGATGCATTGATTCACTTTAAGCCTTTATGAATGACATGTAGCATTGATGCACAGTTAACCCTTTATGGATAGCATGATGCATTGATGCACAATTAACCCCTTATGGATAGCATGATGCATTGATGCACATTTAACCCTTTATGAATGGCATGATGCATTGATTCACTTTAACCCTTTATGAATGGCATGATGCATTGATTCACTTTAAGCCTTTATGAATGGCATGTAGCATTGATGCACAGTTAAACCTTTATGGATAGCATGATGCATTGATGCACAGTTAACCCTTTATGAATGGCATGATGCATTGATTCACTTTAAGCCTTTATGAATGGCATGTAGCATTGATGCACAGTTAACCCTTTATGAATGGCATGATGCATTGATGTACTTTAACCCTTCTTGGATAGCATGATGCATTGATGCCCAGTTAACCCTTTATGAATGGCATGATGCATTGATAGACAGTTAACCCTTTATGAATGGCATGATGCATTGATGCACATTTAACCCTTTATGAATGGCATGATTCATTGATTCACTTTAAGCCTTTATGAATGGCATGTAGCATTGATGCACAGTTAACCCTTTATGGAAAGCATGATGCATTGATGCACAATTAACCCTTTATGGATAGCATGATGCATTGATGCACATTAACCCTTTATGGATAGCATGATGCATTGATGCACAGTTAACCCTTTATGAATGGCATGATGCATTGATTCACTTTAACCCTTTATGAATGGCATGATGCATTGATTCACTTTAAGCCTTATGAATGGCATGTAGCATTGATGCACAGTTAACCCTTTATGGATAGCATGATGCATTGATGCACAGTTAACCCTTTATGGATAGCATGATGCATTGATGCACAGTTAACCCTTTATGGATAGCATGATGCATTCATTCACTTTAAGCCTTTATGAATGGCATGAAGCATTGATGCACAGTTAAACCTTTATGGATAGCATGATGCATTGATGCACAGTTAACCCTTTATGGATGTTACAAAGCATTGGTGCACATTTAACCCTTCATGGATAACATGATGCATCGATGCACTTGCATCGATGCACTTTAACCCTTCATGAATGGCATGATGCATTGATGCACTTTAACCCTTTATGGATAGCATGATGCATTGATGCACTTTAACCCTTTATGGATAGCATGATGCATTGATGCACAGTTAACCCTTTATGGATAGCATGATGCATTGATTCACTTTAAGCCTTTATGAATGGCATGAAGCATTGATGCACAGTTAAACCTTTATGGATAGCATGATGCATTGATGCACAGTTAACCCTTTATGGATGTTACAAAGCATTGATGCACATTTAACCCTTCATGGATAACATGATGCATTGATGCACTTTAACCCTTTATGGGTGGCATGATGCATTGATGCACTTTAACCCTTTATGGGTGGCATGATGCATTGATACACAGTTGACTCTTTATGAATGGCATGATGCATTGATGCACATTTAACCCTTCATCGATAACCTGATGCATTGATGCACTTAACCCTTTATGGATGGCATTGATGCACAGTCAACCCTTTATTGATAGACAAGGCATTGATGTGCAGTTAACCCTTTTATGGATGCCATGATGCATTGTCAACAAATATGTCAGTAATAATGCACTATTTGTCAGCAATTGTTCAATTTATGTTAGTAATTACTCACTTTTTGTCAGTAATTAGTCCAAATATGTCAGTAATAATGCACTATTTGTCAGCAATTAGTCAATTTATGTTAGTAATTACTTACTTTTTGTCAGTAATTACTCACTTTTTGTCAGTAATTAGTCCAAATATGTCAGTAATAATGCATTATTTGTCAGCAATTAGTCAATATAAATTTTGTTAGTTATTACTCACTATTTGTTAAAATATATCAGTAATAATGCACTATTTGTCAGCAATTAGTCAATACATGTTAGTAATTGCTCATTATTGGTCAGCAGTTCATCAACATATGTCAGTAATCACTCACTATTTGTCAATATCTGATTGAATATTGAAAATTGAATTGAAAATTGCATTAAAAACTCGAGTCTTTTAGGTCTTAGACCTAAACTGCTCCATCTTATATATATATATATATATATATATATATATATATATATATATATATAAATAAATAACCTGCACCTGACACAGTTATATATTGAATAATTGCTGACAGATTGTAAGTAAATACTGACATGTATTGATAATTGCTGTCATAGAGTGACTAAGTACTGGCATATATTGACTAATTGCTGACAAATTGTGAGTAAATACTGATACATATATATATTGACTATTTGCTGACAATTAGTGAGTAATTACCAATATATATTGAATAATTGCTGACAAATAGTGAGCAATTACTAACATATAGACTAATTGCTGACAAATAGTGAGCAATTACATATATTGACTAAATACTGATAAAATGTAAGTAACTACTACCATGTATTGACTAATTGCTGACAAATAGTGAATAATTACTGACATATTGTCTAATTTCTGATAAATAGTGAGTAATTACTGCATATATTTACTAATTGCTGACAGGCGTCCCTAGCCCAATTAAAAGGGTCTATTTCTCCTCTTTTCTATCCCCTCAGGATGTGTGGTGCACATATGTCATATGCGCAGGCACTGACACATTCCTCTGTGAAATGGTTATGTAGCTGTCACCATGAATATGACCTTAGCTGTCGAAATGGCTTTAAACATCTATTACTCACTCACTCACTAATTGCTGACAAAGTGAGTAATTACTGACGTATATTGACAATCTAGATGGACGGGTGGTGGGACTTCCGCACACCTTGACACTACCTAATCAAATGAGGCTGTTGCTAGCCTGGCCCACTGGTTGCTATACAAAATTCCCATCATACCTCTGTCAGTCAACAAAGGAAGTGACATCACAATAGTTCCTCGGCCAATCACAGAGGGCTTACCTCCTGGAGGAGATACTCTCCATACATAGGTATTGTCACCAAACATATTTTTGATGTGCTTGGGAACAATATTCCCAAGTGTGATGTTTCTGTAGGTTTCGACCCCTAGGGTCTCATCAGGCGTCATACTTAAGGTGTAAGCAATTAGGCATGTGATTTTATCACTATTTAAAGCACCAGAAATTAAAAATAATTAATGGGTTACTCAAAAGAGGATGAGCGTGGGGAATTTTTGGAGCATAAATTAGACAGACATCTATGATGGCCTCCAATTAAATAATTTTAACACTTGTTGGTAGTGGACACAAGATTTATGAAAATCTTATAGATAATCAATGGGTTGTGAATACTGCCTGGTCAGGGGACATATTATTTCCCTGATCTTGTAGTGGGGTGCCGGTAACATCGTGTGTTTTTTGACGAGGAGGGGGGGCCCCCACTGGGTGGGTTTTAGTGTTAAAGTGTCATCCTAATAGTTTGGTGCATCTATTAGGTTGAGACCAAAAGGGACTTGGGTCTTGAGTTTCAACATCCAGTCCCTCTCTAGTTTGTTACGAATATTCATAGCCATAAAAGAGCGTGGGGTTCTATGTATGAACTCCACTATATGGATTTCCATATCATTCAGGCCTTGGTGTCCGTTAGAGTTGAAGTGTTGGCCCATTTGGGTCCCCATCTTCATATTAACGATATTGCCGACATGAGTGCTGAATCTGTCCATCAGTCTCCTCAGTGTCTGGCCGACATACTGCTTCTTGCACCGTTTGCAGGAGAGACAGTATATCAGGTTACTACTCTTGCAGGTCACATTGATCTTAGTAGGGTAGTTGAGACTAGTGGAGCCGGAGGTTATGGTGCCACTAGTGTTAATGAGAGGGCAGTATCTGCAATTCTCTGTGGTGCACTCGTTGGATAATTTACCCCTCAGTGCAGAGCGATGTTTCATTGATTGTCCTGGGTGGTAATTTATCTTTGCCGACACTAGACTGTCTCTGAGTGAGGGCGGTTTACGAAGTCCTACAATGAGGCGGTGCTCATGTAGATGTTTCGTTCTGGCTGAAGTGGCCAACATTGGCCAATTCTTCTTCACAATTCGTTGAACATTGTTGAAGCAGGGATGGAAAGTGGTGACCATGATCATTGTCGGGTCACTGGTTCCTTCATTCCTTCGTTCATGATAATTCAAAGGGTCAGGTCTGGGTTCCCATAGTGCTCTGACCAGGCTGTTTGCAATCAGGTCAATGGGGTACCCTCTGCATTTGAAATGTGCAGCTTTGATCAAACTTTGCTTGATGAAGTCATTCGTACTGGAGCAAATCCTTCTGATGCGTAGGAATTGGCCGTACGGGATGCCCTTCTTGCAGTGTGCTGGATGGGCAGATTCGTAATGCAAGTAGTTGTGTGCATCAGTGGCTTTGTTGTGAAGGGTGGTGATCAAATGATCGCCTGCCTTGATGACCTCAGTATCCAGAAACGGTACCTTTTCCGTGGAAATTTCATGTGTGAATTTGATGGATGGGTGTACACCATTCAGGTGTTCAATGAAGTCCATTAATAGATCCTGTCCATGGTCCCATAGCAGGAAAATATCGTCTATGAACCGAACCCACATTGTAGGTTGGTGTTCATAGGTGTAGATAAACCTGTCTTCAAAATCGGCCATGAAAAGATTGGCAAAAGTGGGTGCCACTCTAGTGCCCATGGCTGTACCTCCCACCTGGAGGTAATGGTCGCCATTGAAGTCAAAGTTATTGTACTCCAGGACCATTTTGAGTAGGCTGAGTACACTTGCGTTGGAGGGTTCCCCCACGTTAATGGCTCTGTCAGGTCTGAATTTAGCTAACCACCTAGCTATCGCTCTTCTACCTTCCTCATTTGGGATGTTGGTATACAGAGCACTGACATCCAGAGTGCATAGGATAGTGTTGCTTCTTATGGTCCCTCTGGTTTGGGCCAGTTTGTAAAGAAAATGACCCGTGTCCTTGATGTAGGATTTAGTTTGTTTAACTATCGGGTTGAGTATAATATCAACCAGGGCTGAGATTTTTTCAGTCGCACATCCATTGGCAGATACTATGGGTCTGCCAGGTGGTGGATTTCCCACCTTGTGGATTTTGGGTAGAAGGTAGAAGTTTGGTGTTTTCTTATCTTCTTGTTTGGTCTTATTCAAGATTTGAGCATTAAGTTCACCTTTGTGATTAAGATTATTGAGAAATATATTTACCTTAGCAATATGTTCCTCCGTGAGATCTTTTTCAACTTTCTTGTAATATTTGGTGTCTTGGAGTTGCCGTTCACCTTCTTTAATGTAGTCAATGGAATTCATGACTACCACAGCTCCGCCTTTGTCGGCGGGTTTGATGATTATAGACTTATCTGAGTTCAAATCGTCTATGGCTCTTTTCTCAGGTTTGGTGAGGTTATTATGTTTAGGACTTACCGTGGTGCAATCAATAAGGGACATTTCATTAAGAGTGATGAATGTTTCCAATTTCGAACCCCCCGTGGGTGCTTTTGGGCCGTTGGCGTTTCTGAAAGCTTTGGATTCCTTAACCCTTTGGAGGAGACTTTTGCCTGTGTTGGCACCTAATCTCCTAGCCCTCTCAGCTGCTTCCCTACTATCCCTTTTGGGTTGACTGGGGGATGAGAATTTATATTTCCATCTAAGGCTGTTATGAAATTTTTCGAGGTCATCATATTTGTCACCAAGGTTTGGTGAACCGGGGGTGGGACAGAAGTTTAACCCTTTGGATAATACACTTTCTTCCTCTACAGTTAAAGTCCTTTTGGACAAGTTAACTACCGTATTCTTTCTATCTACTTTGTATGATGAAAGGAAACGGACCACATTTTGAACAGATTCAATTTTATTTGGATTTTCACTATCACAATCATTGTTGTTAGTGTTGTTATTGGCACTGGAGTTGAACACAATAGGTACATTGATGTTGTTTTCGGATACATAGGGGGTGTTATGAATCAGTTTAGGACCTAGGGTGGTGTCATGTGTAGTTGACATGGGGTGAACTGGTTTATTTAGGCTAGACTGTTGGTAGCCTTGGGGGAAGAATTTAACTTCATTTATATCAGACCATTGGTCTAAATCAGGGTCTAAGAATTGGTATCTATTGACATAGTTCACTAAATTGGGTCGGTCCTTGGTCCTTTGGAGAGAGTCTACTGGTCTGACGCGCGGTAGGCGCGTAGAAAGTTTGCCTCCCTCTCGTTGAGTACCATGTTGATACCCCCCTGGTTGCGGTTGTGTGACCTGGATCTTGAGCGGGATCTTGACCTTGAGGGCTGTGGTAGGCGCTGCCCTTGGCGTCGGTCCCGCCGGTTGTTGGCGGGTCGGTTGCCCTGTCGGCTCTGGGCACGTTGGCCTTGGGTTGGGGTTTCGTGATCGGTTTTGGCCGATATGGTAATTGGCCAGTAACTGGTTGAGGTCCACTTGGATATTTCTCTGGTTGTTGGTTCTGCCGCCTCTACCTCGTTGGCCTCTCTGTCGGCCAGTGTTATCCCGGGGATTGCTCTGGTTACCGCCGGGACCAGGTTGGGGTTCCTGTCGGCGGGGAGGTGGGCGATTCAGGTCAACACGGGCCAGGTTGGCCCATTGTGTCGTGCTGAGTTGGGCTTCAGAAAGTTGGCTGCGGCGGTGGGCCAGTTCAGCAATAAGTTCAGCCTTGGCACGCCCTATCATGCCACAGGTGGCGTCTACGGCGTTGTGCCAGGCTTGGGGGGTGCTAGTTGCCAGTTGTTGGACAGTGCCCAACAAGGTGTGGCCATGAGTGCGTTGGTTGACAGCCCTTTGTTCTAGGAATTCTGCAGTTACTCTTTGGCACTCTTTAGCAGCGTGCAGTCGAATGTCGGCGATCTGTTGGATCAAGTCATTCTCTTGCTGGATGTATTGAGGGAGGTCTGTAAGGCCTGCTGCCCAGCCAGTGGTGAGGTTGTCAGTGTTGATCTGTCTGAGCCAGCTGGCTCGGACCTCTGCACGCATGGCTCCCATCAGTGCAGTCTTTGACTGGCGCCAGATGGCTGATTGGGCATCGTCCAGCCTGGCCGGTTGGTCAGGTCCATTCTCGGGTGCCTGTGTGGTGACAAGAGAAGGTGGGTTAGAGACAGTGGTAAAGGCATTTGCGTTAATCTGTCTAGTGAGTGAGTGAACAATATCACTGATGGGGGTGTCCCCCCTGAGAGGACCCATAGGGGTGTTGGTGGTGGTGGTGGTGGGGGTGCTCGAGGGGGTGGTGGCAGGTGTCATAGTTGTGGTACTACCCGTGAGGGAGGGTACACTGATAGTGACCCTTTTGGGTTTGTGTCCCCCCGGGATAGTGAGGGGGGAGGGGGTGGTGCCGGTAGGATTAACCAGTACGGGGGTGGTGGTGAGGTGTGAGGCGGATGTGCCCGTCTCTGGAGGTTTGTTGATGCCTTTGGTAAATGTTGGGTTCTTTGAACCTTGAAAGGCATTTTTACGTGCCCCTATGCCCATGCCCAAGGTGTGGCTGGTTATGGGGGTATGTGTGGTGGTTGATAGAATGGGGGGCCTGTGGTAACCTCACTGTAGGTTGAGGTGGGGGCGGATACACTGAGTGGTGCCGCGGAGGTCAAGGTAGGAGTATGGGTTGAGGAGGTTAGGCCCGGGAACTCGGTTCTATCAAACACATTGAGATCATGAATACCACCCAATACTGTGTATTTGAGGCGGGTGAGTAGATCTGTGGTGGCCTGCTCAATACTGGATTTAGTGTTGAGGGGTTCTGGGTGAGTAAGGCATCTCCTTAGGACTGAGTCCTTCACCTGACGTATATTGACTAATTGCTGTTATATAGTGACTAAGTACTAACATATATTGACTAATTGATGACAAATAGTGAGCAATTACTAATCCGATCATAAGTACATAAATCTAGATGATACGACCGAGCAGCTATTACAGCAATGCTGTATGTCTATATCGAAATATAATATCCGATCATAAGTACATAAATCTAGATGATACGACCGAGCAGCTATTACAGCAATGCTGTATTTCTATATGGATATATATAAAATGATCATAAATACATAAATCTAGACTAAAGAGTCATGATAATGAGTATAGAGTCATGGGCGTCCTTGTTATAGTCGGTACACAGTCCAGTCCGCATGCACCAATTCAACCCACCCTCCCCACTCAAACCTCGCCTATAATTAAGTAATTATAGCCAGTACACAGTCTAGTCTGCATGCACCAATTCAACCAACCCTCCCCACTCAAACCTCGCCTAAAATTAAGTAATTATAGCTGGTACACAGTCCAGTCCGCATGCACCAATTCAACCCACCCTCCCCACTCAAACCTCGCATAGAATTAAGTGATTATAGCCGGTACACAGTCTAGTCTGCATGCACCAATTCAACCCACCCTCCCCACTCAAACCTCGCCTAGAATTAAGCAATTATAGCCGGTACACCAATTCAACTTGCGTTGAACTTACATTGTCCATTGACATTTGACATTGAGGCATCTCCTTAGGACTGAGTCCTTCACCTGTGACATTTTAACCGATTTAGATTTAGGTACTGGAAGTTACAAATTGCAAATTTCCATTTTGAAAGACACATCATGAAAAATTCTCACTTAGTAACATGTCCAAACCTCATGGAGATGATACCTACGATCATATACAATACAAAAATAACTTTGGGATACTCTATAGTGTTCTTTATTCAATACAGGACACTTGTAAAAAATACAATAAGTATAAAAAAGAACAAATTTGGCCGTCTTTTCACTTCGGCAGGCTATAAGTCCTGAAGTTTTTGGTGGATGACCACAAATTTACATTTTTCTGATAGCCCTAAGTGTTCTCTATCAGATGAGTCTATGTAAGACAAAATTGGTTCACAACTTCTTTCTCCAGAGCCATAAAAGTCCAAAATGACCCAAAAACACAAAATCTACTGCTTTCTGGCGACCTGACCCATATAACACTTATTGACGCACATGTTGGTGTTAGTCCCAGATATATCAAGGGACTAACACCAGGGACTAACACCGACAAGTGTGTCAATAGCTGTCACATATTGCCTTTATATCATTGTATCAACATTGTTCCTTCTACGGTATGAACGCAAATCAGTGCAGAATGTCGATAACCACGATATAATGGCATATATTCACCAAACCAGTATACTTATATACCACCAGCTGGAGGGTCCACACCCGTCACCCCTATTGGTGTTTGAGTAGCTGCCACGTTCACTTTAGAAAATTCTCAAGATACCTAAAGTGTGCGAAGTGTGCCATGCGTTCTATCATGGGAATAGGGCAGAGTGTCCAAATGGTAAGGAGGATGGAGATGACACTGATGAGGTGTTCTTTGAACTGGACAAGAGTTTAAAGGAGTTGAAAGACGACAGGGCATGGGAGGCAGCTATGGCAGCAAAACTGGAGGCTCAATCACGGGAAGCCCAAGAGCTAAAAGCCCAAGCTGAGAGGGATAAAGCTGAGGCAGCTGCAGCTCTTGATATTTTAGATCACCAGCAACAGGTTGATAAGGCTGAACTGGAGAGACATATTAGATAACCCCAACCCCTTAAAAAAAACACCCTAAAATATCCCAGTGACCAGAGGCAAAACAAAGGGGAAAAAAGACCTGGCCAAAGATTTGGCCTTTAAATGTCACTTTTTGACGATTGAATGATATATTGTGATTTTTGCAGCCCCCACGCCATAGGCACAGGTTTTTACTTAGGCTTTTTTTTTTCTTTTTTTTTGCTAAAATTTTTACACCCCTCAAAAAACGTAGATGGATCAAAAGTTTTTTGCGCGCCCCCCACCCCATGGTGCGACCAAAGACGAGGGACAGGGTGAAGCTTTTATGCAAGAATTTATGGTACGTACCTCATGTAGTAAGGCACACCTCGCATAGGGACCATCCATTAATTCCATACCGGTGCACACTAAGGGGGAGGGATGGGGGTCAAGCCAAATGCACATTCATATAATACATGTGCATACAGGGGGAAGGGGGGGGAGTCTTTCTGGCATACTTATTGTGTACGCACAGGGGGTATTTGAGGGTAGTCATGAAAAGTGTGTCTCTTACATATATGTGTATGAATGTTTAAAAAAAAAAACACGTAAAAAGTACCTTCTAAAACAGGTCCAAAGATACGTTGGTTTGACCCTTTCATCCATATTCATCCCTTAGTCAGGGATTGGGGGGGGGGGATCAGTGACTTGAGTATTAATGCAGGAAAGAGGACAAAGCATACATAGTTCAACAAGGGATGGTGGGGGGAATACATTTCTCTAGAGAAATCTCACATTGAGCACTCTGCTGTGCTATTTGACTACGTTAAAAGTATTAGGAGTCCTGTAAGTTATACATGAGTTTTTAAATTTTGAAAATTGGTCAATTAGAACTAAAGTTATGGAATTTTCCAAATATTTTTCTAAAAAAAAAAAAAAAATTAGGGTCGGGCCAATATCTGAACAGAACTTTTTTTAGGCCTTATTTCATGTAGAGAAATATAAGCCTGCCCTGTTTATAACCCTGGTAAATTTGCCACTTAGTATGTTTACAAGCCCGTACGGGCTTATACACAGGGAAATACGGGATGTCTTAGCCAGCTATATCATGCGACCTATTCCTGACTAACTGTAGTGATTGAGGCACTTGCAGCTGCCTTTTTCAAAATTTGCACATACAAAGGCAAACTTTTTGAGATTTTTCTAGTGTTTCAGGTGACCTTTTTACTACCGAGAACTTTGCTGGCACCTCTCAGCTCAAGGGAGATGCATCAGTCCTGTTTGTGTCATACCCATGCCAATCTCTTTTCTATGTATACTTCTAGAAAGCCACTGCTGTCATCTATTCTGATGGTCCACAACAGATTGGAGAATGTTTACCATTCTCTTTCTTGACAGATGACCCTTGTCCCAGATATAAGAAGATTTGATAATGGTTCACTGCTCCTGACACCCTGAACTAATTAGCGCGGCGACTAGTGAGTACTACTCGTGAGATGAGTAGACTAGTGTATGGTTCACAGTCACCACGGTGTAAGGGTTAGGGAGGCCTTACAATCTATTTTTGTTTGTGGCTCCTCTGCTATGGACTATTCCTTCTCACTATTCTAATGTAATAACAACAGTGTGTGTACTTTACTTATCAGTGAAGGAATCTTCAGAATATATCTCATACTTTTGATTTTATTCGCAGATAAGACATTTCATCATTTGGAGCCCTATGGCAGATTAGCATTAGAACATTTTAAGATTCAGAAATGCATCCCTGTAGCCTTTGTTTTAGAATTGTTCGTTTTGAAACTACTATATATATGTACCGTAATCTCCCGCGTAGAAGACGCGCTGCGCGTATAAGACGCACCCCCAACTTAGCACATGCATTTTCGCGTATAAGACGCACATTTTAATGCTGAAATTTGTAAGATTAGTACATTTCTATAGAAAAATTACCCCTCGTATAAGGCGCACCCCAAACTCAAGGCAATGTCCCTCCCACGTATAAGACTCAGCAGCATTTTGTTTGGCGTATAAGACGCGCCTTATACGCGGGAGATTACGGTAGTACAGGTTTTATCTCAGTGGGTTATGGTACAATTGGATCATATTTTCTGTATTTGAACAAAGTATTTACTGTCAAAGATCTCTATGGAGAAATCAGTGCTAAAGTGTGTGTTGCCATATGTGCATTTTTGTAAATCAGAGGAGGCTGAAGTGTAAGGCCACCTTGTGGAACTGCTACATTCTTTTCTGTGTAAAATTTTTAGTTTACATTGAAATAATGCTATCTCAGAATATGTATCTACTATTGGTAATGAAAGATTAATTTGATTACTCCTTTCATTATATAAACGATTTTGTGGAACACTGAAAACATGTATGTACACCGAGGTACTTACACTGTGCTCCCCTTCTACAGAGAGGTGGAGTGATCTGGCCGGTTTGCTGACCACTGGCCCGTGACGAGGTACAGACTATTACAAGTGATTGGCAGTTGGGTGTGTGTGTGGGGGGGGGGGGGAAGGCAGAGCAGGCTCCTGGCAATCTGAGACAGTGTACACTCATAATGACACACCTGTTGACTATGGCATTGAACATTGAATAAGACAGGTCCCTGTGTTAGCTGAGTGAGGTGCATGCAGAATGGACAGTCTACAGACTGTTAGTACTTAGCTGCAGTGGGTAGTTCAGGTTGAATTTGTGCTATATACAACCAAAAGCCCAGATGATAGTATGCCCTACCTGTCTCACCAACTGAAACTAGACACAAGATTACAAGTCGCCGCGCCATGTCTCACAGGACTGTTCTCTACTATTGTATTAAAATCTACAACACTATGGTTTTATTACCCAGTATATAGAATAAGAAAATGGTAATTGGAATTACAGAAAAAAAAATGCTTTGTGATCTCTTTTGGCCACCAAGATTATTGAAAATGATATCTGCTTGTCTTTTTCAAGAGTTTTCCTACAAGGAAAGGTGAAAACCATAGTGATTTTCATCTTCGTCATCTATTTTTTAACACTGAATACAGTTAGAGTCCCAATCATATAAAGCGCTCATGTCATGCCTTGGTAAGTTTGGAATTTAGATATTCCCTAAATAACGCTACATAATTACCGTAATCTCCCGTGTATATAAGGCGCAGCTCACATATAAGGTGCACCCCTAACTCAGGGATGTGTGTTTTGCATATAAGGCACTCCTACTGCTTCTGGATTGATATTTTGAAAAACCCTTGTATAATGTGCACCCCTCCCTTTTGACATATGCTGTAAGACATAGCCTCCCCAACTTTTGTAAAAGCCAACCTACATGTACATTGAATAGGTCTAAGTTGTGGTGAAAGCCTTGCTAAGGTGTTACCGCGACATAGGAGGGTGTGAGGGCAGCATGGGATGGAGTGAGGGTGGCAATGGATGGTGTGAGTGTCACATGGGAAGGTGTGAAAAGCTATGGCCACCTTAGAGTACTGGTAGGGTGGGAGGGGAGCTGATATCGCCCGAACACCTTTACAGCATTCATTAACTTTGGAGGTGGGGACCCCCCCCCCCT
This sequence comes from Acholoe squamosa, assembly GCA_949317995.1. Classification (NCBI taxonomy): domain Eukaryota; kingdom Metazoa; phylum Annelida; class Polychaeta; order Phyllodocida; family Polynoidae; genus Acholoe; species Acholoe squamosa. Next base: position 18,491,247 of record OX439042.1, read on the forward strand.
CTGAATACCTCTAAAAGTTTTGACCCCCACCTCATTTGCTCACCCCCCCCCCCCGCCATAAATAATAAACGCTCCCTAATTCAATTAAAATGCATAGATCTACTGAAATCTGAAATGGGAGAAATAGGTGATGAAATGCACTACCTTTTTAGATGTCCCGCTTTTGATCAAGAACGTAACTTTCTAACACCCCTCACTGAATTGTTCAATAGTGCAGACCAGAAAAAACTATAAACACTATCACAGTTTGTCCAGTGCATAATGGTCAATCTTGCCTCATGAATGTAATGTCAGCATTACAAAGCAAATACCTCTACATCTGTAACTGGTGCTCCTGAAACTGATCGAATCTAATCAAATCCCCAAGCATTAATTACAGAATCTCACATGTATTATCCTAGGTCGAGAGCCTCCAGCCCACGGTAACTGCGCCCTGGAAGGGCCCCACAGTTCAAGCCTCTCCGATTTAGTATTATCCTTGTCAATGATAACTCTCCATACTAGTCTGGCTAATGAAGCTAGTTCAATTTCAATTTATTTTTCAATTAATTTTATTTCACAATCTCTAGGTAGAGGCAAAGGAAAGTAATATGTTATATGGCATACAATACATGCCAGAATATCACCATTCTAGATTTAATAAGTGTTAATATTCTTGTACGCCCACTGGTATCCCTAACCAAGGATCCAAGTCATAGGTATAAAAAGAAAGAAGTCCTGTACTTATTTGTGTATCAAATATTATGATAGTATAGTACCGTAATCTCCCGCGTATAAGGCACAGCTGGCATATAAGGCGCCTCCCCAACTCACAGGGGGCTGTTTCGCATAGAAGGCGAGATTTTTGTCAGTTTAGTACTGTTCTATAGTAAAAATAACCCCCTATAAGGTGCACCCCAAACTCAAGGCAATTTACCTCCCACGTATATAAAACCCAGCAGCATTTTGTTTGGCATATAAGACGCGCCTTATACGCAGGAGATTATGGTAGAACAAGTGACTTCAGTATTAACATGAAAAATGGTGCAGCTGAAACCACTCTGATGAATCAGCAAATTAACAATATGTTTTAACTATTTATATACATATCATCTTCTATAACCATCACTGTTATCCCACTGAATCTCCTGTACATGTACTTTTTTTAAGTGTTAGTACATGTAGTAGCATTAGATTTTGTTTGATAACTTGTATATACGTTTACCTCTCGTGTACCTCTATGAGGTTTTGAAAAATAAAATCATTATCATTGTCAAAAGTTCAAGACAAACCCTGCTAGCACAACTAATCCAAATGATGTCTTTTTTACGTAAATGTAAAGATGAGTTTTCACATAAGAATGACGTGAATTACACGAGGTGTGTCTTATTATTTATCAACGGGGCTGGGGGAGCTCGTAAAATTTCCAGACCCCTCCTGAGTGGGGGGGGGGGGCATAAAAAATTTTGGTCCCTGTTGAGAGGGGGATGTAAAAAATTTACCCTCTTTTTAGCAAAAAAGCCGGCACGCTACTAAAGATCAAAGAGAGGCACAAAAGGTTTTGACTGCTGTCGAGAGAGGGGGACGTAAAAATTGTTCGCGCATCCGCATGAAAACCAACCAATCCCCCCCCCCCCCCGTTGATAAATAATGACCACTTCCTTAGGCCTACTTAAGATTTTGTGATGCATTTTCTGTGCAGGGTTCCCACAGATCAGGGAAAATAAAGTGGATCAGGGAATTTTACAAAAAAATGCTTTGAGTCGTGGGGAAATCTGCCAAAATGGGGGGGGGGGCAAAACTAAATACTGTGGTGGTCCCGAGTCATCCTCGAGGTACCTTCGTGGTCCTCGTGGGTGACATCGAGAGCACCTCTCTTAACCGACGCCTGGGGGCGCTGGAGTCCAGCGCCACGTCACCACACGGTCACGTGGCCCTTGACTCTGGTGTATATAAGGCCGTTGTACGGCCTTCCTCAGGGTCAGTCCAGTCGTGACGAACCATCGTGAGCGATTGTTGGCGGCTGCCCGACTACCATGTTGTGATACTTCTCTGTGCTGTTGCACAGAGAAGGTAAATGTGGGTTGATAACAATAGACACTAGAAGGCTGTGCTAGTCGTCTAGCGTCGAGAGTGCTTTGTAGTTCAAACACTACTACCTGTAACTGTCATCGAGAACGGCTGATGCCTATGCGTTATTGACAATAAAGTTTTAACTGGAACCTGAATAGTTGTTCTTCGTTGTTTATCGAAGGATTCGATTAACCTCGAATGGTAGAACACTACAATACTATATATGTTCATCTGATTCTTGAGGGGATCATTTTGCAAATTCAGCTCTTAGTGGGCGGGGTCACTAATTTTATCGTAATGGTGGGGGGGGAAGCAGATCCGGCAAAATCCATTAAGCCCCTCCCCCCCCCCGCCAGCTGGCAATAAATGACTCGGCAATAAAACAAGACTCCCCAGAGGCTGTGCCCAAGAAAAGTTGACTGCAGTTCTAAACATATTAGACACTCCTTGCATAGGCTGCACAATAATATATTTCATGGCGTAGGGAAAAAGGCATGTCCCTTTCATAAGCCCATAATTATGAAATAACCCCCGCCCCCTCCAACCTAGACACCGCCCCCCCCCACCCCCAATAAAAAATTGCTTCCTTCGCCTCTAAGGTCCTGTAATCATCTGATATTGACCACAAATGTCAGCTTGATTTAGAACGGTTGACCGAAAGGGTACTGTGTGCCTACATGTATCAGTTGACATAAAAATGTGCTAAAAAATTCTTCCTTTTTAATTGCAGACTACATTCACCTTCGGTCGGATGCCGACTACACCCTCCCCGGTAGAAGACCCCCAGTCTTCAAAGTCACAGTGCGACTTTTGTGACCGTCCATCAGGAAATGTTTTCTGTCGTGCATGTGGGCATATTTTCCGTGGGCGGGTACGTGGCCGCTGCTCGCGTCACCCAGAACTGATCCTCCTGATGGACTATGAGGTGTGCACAGAATGCCACTCCTCTGTCCTAAAGGAGTACTGCATTGGACCACCTGAAGCAGGCAGCCCTACCTCTGACTCTGTCACTACCTCACTCCCCACCTCACCACCCCTCACCCCACCAGGAGCTGCTCCAGGGACCGGGCCTGGACAGGGAGCAACTCACTGACATGTTACTCCCATAGTGAGACAACTACAATGATAGAGCACCTCAAAACAGGATCAGTGACTGGAATACAATAGGAATAATATGCCACATACGTGTTGTATTACTATTTGATCATGATAGAGGACACTGGTGGAGTGCATAAAAAGGAATGTAAATGACTGGATGGATGTTGGAGTTGATAGTCTGGTTTCACACCAAGTCAGGTTTAACAAAAGGTCTCTGATAAGGGGCCGTCCATAAATCATGTCAAGATTTTTTTTAGCGTTTTGACCTGGGGACCGCCCCTGCGGGTCGGTTTACCTGCGCGGGGGATCACATTCCCCTACTAATGTATAACGGGGTTAGACCCATTTCCATGACCCTCTTCCATGATGTCATTTATGGACGGCCCCTAATGTAGTTTCAGGGGTGTGTACTGAACATCTATGGTGGTATTCATCATTTGTTTCCGAAGATTTGTATTTATACTCGAGGCATGTACGAACCAACAGCATGTCGAATTACATTACTGGGCATGACTTCAAATTTATGTTCATTGTTTATTGACATATTATTAAAGGACAACCCGAATCAGACTTTGAAAAATATTGTGGTAGACCATGATGGAAACCTGATCCATGTGACCAGGAAATAGCATGAGTGAAAAATATTAAATGAGGTGAGTACATTCCTGCTGTCTTCATCTGTACACTGTATCCTGGTGGGTGGATTTATTCCATCAATATGTTGCACATTTAGTTCTTTATGTATTACATGTACTTGTTATACAATGTAGTTTTGACTTAAATATTATCTAGTGTTATCTGATTAAGAAAGTGTTCTCGAGAATTTCATTAGCTTTTTTCTCAAAAAAACTCAATATGTACCATTCGGACCGGATTGCGATATGGCCTTAGAAAATAAATATAGTTCACCTGCCTTAGGTAAACAGGACTGATCCTGATATGACTTCTGAACGTTTTCAAAAAAGCTGATGAAATTCTCAAAAAAGGGAAAGATAATTCTTGGCCCAAATCGTTTACAAATTGATAAAAAAAAAATGTGTATCTGACCCTGTCTTTTCAGTCGGTCACCTGAATTGTTCAAGTGTTTAGACTTAGGGTAAGCCATGCTTCTATGGTTATCTCTTTCTTTAGTGAAATCTTCAAATCGTAAATGCACCACGGACAGTCAGATTTATGACATATCGTAGAAGAATTTAGTACTGAAGTTTCAGGATCAGCATTCATTGTCTTAGAAACGGGTAAATTTATACAATACTTGTTGAAGTTGTTGACGCATGGTTCAGCTATTTTGATAATCGTTAAATGCTAATTGCTCCCTGAGGCATGTCATTGAGAAAGAAGGCCAAATTCTGGTGCTGTTTTCTCTGAATTGAAATAGGGTTTATAGGAATAGTAAATAAATACAGCTGTGAATTATAATTGGATTATTGAGCTCAGAGTTAGAAGCACATTTTGTACGCATTTGTAGTTTGTAGCATAGCTTTAGCAAAACTACGCATTTCATGACTTCATGATAAGAGTACATGTTAATTAAACTCATTCCTCAGCCGCATATAGCTGTAGTTATTGTGTTAAGTACTGTTGTTAAGGTTATTTATTATACGTTGGCATAGAGTATTTGGCGAAGACATCAAAGGGCATGCTGATGAAACTACACATTTTGTATAGCCTCAGGCCCTGTGTAACTTTGTCTAAATGGGGCCTTTATAAAGGTCATCTGATCTGCTCTATCACACCCAGTGTTATCTGTTGGTATATGAGTAAACCTTATCTCTGTAACTGTATCAGAAGAGGACGAGTTACTCATGAAAGTGCATGTGGATAGATTACTAGTCTTAAGGTGAGGATATGGCACCATTTCTTTGTTTGTGTGCCTGCTAAATACTCTGAATCTCTATTATTGTCTGAAGCAGACCGTTGAATGTTATTTCTGAATATTCCTTAATGTTAAATGCGTTTATCTTATTAAAAACAAATAATAGAATTCTTATTTTGTTTGTACATATCATGTATGTGTTTTGTCTGGGATTGTTCTAGTCAGCGAGGCACTTTTGTTTCGATAATTTTTTTTTTAAACATGCGGTTACAAACACAGATACGAGTTCCACGTAATTCCAGCAGCAAATGAATGAGTATTAAAATAGGGTTGAACGACCATTACATAATAATCGCTGAAGAGATAGGATGGGGGTCAACCCACAACCTCTGGCAGGCTCTGGGCCCTACGTCCTTTGTTGCAACTCATTTTCAATTTAATTTTCTCAACCAAAGGTTGCTTGTTAGGGCATGCTTTTGTTACTATAACTCTATATGTTAGAAACAAAAGTATGCCCTTTGGTAGTTGGGGTCGCTGCCATTCACCTCAGTGTTAAATCCTGAATATGTAACATTCTATATCCGTCTCCATCTACCTTTTCTCATCGATATATTGCCTAATCACTGCAATGCTGAATACTAGAGAGATAACCAGTTTCTATGCTGTTTTTATTTTTCATAAAGAGTGCAGAAAAAGTAGTTTAGGGGTTGTTGAAAAGAAGGTTTTACAAGGACATTATTGGTCTTTGTAGCAGACAGACTGGCACCTCCAAACATGCCAGCCAATCAGATGTGCGGTCAGCTGTGAAAGACATCCTAGAACGACCTGTTGATGGCATTTACACTTGTAGACATGCCCTCAGTCTTACTAAACAATGAACCCACAATTAGGCTGAATGTGACAGACCTGTTGATGGTATCAATTCAGCCTGCAAATAGCACAGTGTACCGTAATCTCCCGCGTAGAAGACGCACTGCGCGTAGAAGACGCACCCCAAACTTAGCACATGCATGTTCGCGTATAAGACGCACATTTTAATGCTGATATTTATAAGATTAGTACATTTCTATAGAAAAATTACCCCTTGTATAAGATGCACCCCCAACTTGAGAGAAAGCTATAAGACTCCCCAGCATTTTGTTTGGCGTAGAGGACGCGTCTTATACGCGGGAGTTTACGGTAGTATTCATCAAAGACCTATCCAAAACTGCTATGCTGAGCAACTGTGACCTAGTAGCTAGGCTGGTATGTGGTGGGTTTTTATGAATTTTCTGGCCTTTTAGATAGGAACCTCACCCACGCAACTGTCACCTGGGCTGGGGTTGCGCCTTATTCATAGGGTTTTGCAAAATATGCAATCTGGGCCAGGTGCGCCTTATAGGAAATCAGGTTGGGGTGTGCCTTATACTTAGGTCTCCATATACACTGAGTACTACAGTAGCTCACAAATACCACTTGGAAGAGGAATTCAATCACCCTCTCGGAAATTTCTTAAAAAATCAGCATCATGCCTATATTTGTCAGCAATAAGTCAAAATATGTCAGTAATTACACATTCTATAACATAAAAGCACAAAAGCATGCCCTATTAGTACACAAGATGTTACTAAACCTACGCTATAGATATAAATTGCTCTATTTTTTAAAATAGGGCATGGTTTCCATTTAAGATCTACCTTTGATTCTAGGGGGTTAAATATTTTCAATTTTGACCCCTCTTGGGGGAAGCTCCAGAAATAATATTTCATCCACCACTGCAGATAAAAAAATATATATTTGCAAGAAGAAACAAAAAGTTGGGGGAAAAAAAGAGACAAAAGTTGATTATGAAGATACTTTATTTCTAATAATGCTGATAGCCAGGGGTAGACACTAACATCTGTCAATGGCCAGTTATTTTGGCTGCTGGTCAGTGATCTTTTCTAGATTTCCTTGAAATTAGCCAGTAGAATATTTGACAATACATTGTTATATACTACACTGCTGGCCTGGTTGATTGATTCATTCATTGGTTGATTTATATTGGCCAAGGGCCCCAAATGTTAGTGTCTATCTCTGCTGATAAGAACACAAGACACAAGTATACTGCTTCCACTAATTGTCAGACGGGTTAAACCCTTAAGTCACTAACAAATACACCAAGCAGTGGAACTCGTCTTGGAGATTACATACTAGTATACTGTACCAATTTGCTGCACAAGGTATTTCACTGAGAAAGGGTGAACTGATGATACTAAACAGGGATGATATGAATCGCACTATATTATTACATCTATCGACAACAAATATGACCGATGGATTGATTAAATGTCTATGAATTTACTGTCTGAAGAGTGATTTGGCAGGATGAAAGATCGTGAACTGATGCGGTATCTGTGTCCAGAGTACAGGTTTAAGATTTATCGCTTGGAGGCACTACTCCTTAAGCTATCAGGGGCATCTGTGTAGGCAGAGTCTGGGAAGAGATCCTCACAGTTGTCAGCCAGGTACCTGCAATTAGATAGAATAGCACTTGTAGGTAAGATGCAGACATTAGGGAATTGTCATTATTTATCAACAGCGGGGAGGGCGTAAATATTTTAGACCCCTGCTGAGGGGGCGTAAAAAATTTACCCTCCTTTTTTTTTGCAAAAAAAGCATACATCGCACTACTATAGATAATAGAGGGGTGCTAAAATTTCCGCGCAAAAACCCGCCAACGGGTTTTGATATATAATGACCACTCCCTAAATTGAAATAGAACAAACACTAAGACAAGGGTTTGATAGAATGTCTTTTAATGTTTCCACTTGATTTAGCAAAGATACCGTACGAGGCACTGGTTATACACAAGGGTCGATTCCTATTGCACCTTGTAGGATCAGTTGGGGTTGCACCATATAGGCTGGGATATATATGTTGAGAACAATACTAAAGCTTCAAAGCTTATTCCCCTGCTGCGCCCTATAGGATAGACCTGAGTTGGGAGTGTTCATTATATGCAAGTCGTGCCTTACATGCCAGGTATTATACTACGCTTATTATTTTGGCACTAATACAAAGGGTTCGCTCTGTAACTGTGGGGGGGGGGGGGGGTGGTATTGGAGGATAAAAAATGTGAATGGTTAAAGTTTCCAGCAGGGATTAATTGGGGAGTGCAAAACTTACTCTTGAAGCAGCCACAGGTGCTTGACGAGTGGTTTGACGGTAGACTCTGGGATTGTCATCTTGTTGATGAGTTCAGGTAACTTAACTGAAACAGCAATAAACAGGTAATCATTGGGGTATGTCTAAATATCTGTGTCAATAAAATCTAACCTCATAGCGTGACAGAAGCATTGCATATTTATTAAGTGTGACATCATCTAGAAATACCGGGTAGCACTCATAATATACAGGATCTACGTTTACGGCCTGATTTAAAAGAGGACAGAATTTGACATTAAGAGTGCCTTAAGGCTTCAGTGGAGGACAGAAAATGGCATTTATAGTGCCTCTCATTTACAGTATTAATTTAATGGTGCACCATTAACAGTTTAGACATACCAAAGAGCCGCAGGAGGTGTATGGCCCCACACATCTGTGAGGGGGCTGGTGAGATCTGTTGGTATGCATCATCTGGGATAAGTTTCCATGACAGGACACCGTTCATCATCCCCTCCTTGTCTGTTAGGGTTGGTGTCGAACAGCGCGACTTGTAAGTTGGTGTGTGGTGTGGAGAGGATGAACCTAAAATAAGAAGTGCATCACATTTTATTAAGCCTGATTAGGCCACTTAAAATCAATTATCAGCTTTGAAAAAAAAAGTGGTGAGGGAGGGAGGTCATTCTTTTTATTTTTCATAGATTTTTTTCAGTGACGAGGGAGGTCACTTTTTATTTTTCTTAACATTTTAAGGGGCGAGGGAGGCTTAATTTTTTTGTATGATAACCAGATTCAGACCCTGAGCCTTTAAGTTTAGGGTAAGTTTATTTCTTAACAGAAATACACACTCTAGAATTCAGAAAACCTAGGGAATCTGCAAGTCCTTGAAAATCTTAAATGATTTTCAATGGCTCCAAGCAATGGTAGTAATACATATTGATTTTAAACATGGGAAGAGGAACTTCCGGGGAATCTAAAGCTGTAAAAATTATAACAATCGGCCAAGTAGAACCTTCTGTATGGCTTATCATGATAGGGGCGGAAATTTGAAATTTTATTCACCAAAAACCTTAAGGATGCGGGAATTTTAGTCATTTTTTCCCCCAAAAAAGGGTGCGGGAGGGGTCTGCAAAGCTGATTATCAACTTTAAGGGGCCTTATATAATTTTTTAAAATGAATTCCAAGTCTATCGCAGTGGACACCAATTAATAGATTATTCATCATAGAATACCAGTACTACATTATTTAGTCATAAAGATAAATAAGTATAGGGAGGATTTGCAATGATGTGTTTGCTGCGATGACAGTTTTGATCTCGTGTGAAAGTTGCCGGCCATACACAGTGTCCTTGTTGACGTCGTAGGAAACCAACTAAAGTGTGAGATGGGTGCTGGAAGTCACTCATGTCAGCATGCACATGTTGATCTCAGGAACTAGTTCGGTCCCAAAAGAACGTTACACAATATGGTAGGAGAAGTGCTATGTGAATCTCACCTTTTGAAGCTTTACTTGAGATGACACTGGGTATAAGTAGTGGCGGTGGCGGCGTCACACGGTCAGTCAAACTAACGTTCTTCTGTGCCAGCCCAAGAGCAGCAGCAGTGCCATGCAGCAGCTCACTGGAGTGCCGTGTGCTCGACCTGAGCGATTCTCGACGCCGGGTTTCTGTACCACCTCCAGTGTCGGAGCACTCAGGTCGTGGCGTATGCCCACCGCGGCGCTTCTCTGTGCTGCCCAGGCACCCCTCTGACTGCCCGCTTGTCTTGGGGCGTGGCTCAGATGGCTTACGATGGCGGATCTCAGCCTGGTAGGCATGACGTGTCATGCGGCGTGCTGGCATGTCATCGTCACTTGTGTCTTCCCGCTCACGCTTTGTACTACGTGGGGAAAGATGCGGCAGCTGCTGGGATGTATCATCGCCACCGCCTCCTATTGCTTCTGGTGACATTGTATGGCGCGTGCTAGAACGCAGCCGAGGTGAGGTGACCTCTGGAGCTGGTGGACTCTCTTCTCTGTAAATATGTTTATCTAGTCTTCCTGAATTCGTTTAGATAAGCTTGGTAACTTATATGCTGTCACCGTAAATATCCAATTCATTACAAACTCAAAGTTTGAATTTACCTTCCAAGAAGCTTCGAGACTTTTAGTAGCAAGTTTTCATGGTTACTTTAGGGTTTTAGAGAGATCATTTTGCCTACAAGCATTGGCATTTGCCAGTAATGAAATATATAACTAAATATTTCTTTTTCGAAGGGAATTCTGAATTTTTAACATAAATTGGTTTCACATGGATAAAAGTAAACCTTTTTCAACTTACACTTCTTTTTTCATGGCCAACACAGGTTTGTATGTTGCAGCCAGTTTTTCATAGTGTGCACGTTCATTCTCATAAAGCAGAACTGAAGGTAGACAGAAGTCAAATATGATCCTTAGTCCGTCCATCACTTCTTTACATAAATCTATGCTGCAAAAAGGAAAAGTAAAAAAAAACAAATTATTCTGTGCTGGGGCAGTTATCAGTCAACCGATTATCACAGGTACATTATTCTATTATTTTTCTTCTTGTTTGATAATCGATTACGACATGGGTAAAAATAATTAAAAGTTATTTGATCACTCTTGAGGGCTAGTCACTAAATACACGAATATAGAGTATACCGTATCCTCCCTGCTGAATATAATGTACTGCTAGAACTCGCGATAACTTACTTGCGCTCCGGTAAGTGGCTCTGGTGGTCTCGAAGACGTGGTTTCTCTACAGTTCCATACAAGATGTTGAGTGCAAAGTTCTTGACGTATCCTTCCAATACCGTCAGCACATTGGGATCAGCCGGCAGTGAAACAAGCTGAAATTCATGAGACGTCCACATTTATTGTGACATTTACTTCACCTACAACACTCATCCGACTATCTCTAAGATTAACCTACCCTGTTGAAAAGATTTGATAAAGTTGGTTTGACTTTGATACTTACTTGAATAGTCCAATAGCAAAACGGCTTTACCAAGGATGGATCAAAAGGGTGTTTCATCAAGAAGGTTATCCATAAATGACGTCATACAAAATTTGACAATTTTTGACCCCCCTCGTCATGTTTTTCGCCAATTTTGCAATGCTGAAGGTATATGGAAAATTAATCCTGTCATGCCGGGCCTGACCCGTCCTTGAGCATGACATCATTTGTGGATGGCCCCAAGAGAAAATCTGTATTCTGATACAGAAACCCTAGCTCGAATCCCATTTACATGATGTTTGCAACAGAACCTCTGTCCATTTTATGTTTACCATCAAGTGCTTACCTTTTTCTTCTTGTTTATGAAGTAGCAATCATCTTCTAGTTTGGTGCGTAACTCACACGGCATGTCAAGTTCAATATCATGAGGCCCATGGAGCTGGAATAGAATTGTATCTATTTAAACCCAGATCAAAAGAATTAATTTCATTGTAGGTAACCTCAATTAACTGTTTTCCATCTGTTATTTTACATTTGAACAATAGTTTAATATGCGTGACAGCCCCAAGCAATACTTAAAGTGAACTCTCGACCAGAAAACTTGACTGACCTCCAGTCCATCTGAATATTCTTTGTCCTCATCTGATTCTTCATTATCGTTGGCATTTTCAGTTTCATCTTCCGTGGTGCTTTGAGTCTGAAGAGAACAAGGCAAATTCGGAGTAGACGTTCGTTTATCAGTGAATATTCACGATTAATACATTTAATTAAGAAACGACTTGCAGAGAAGCACAAAAATATCTTTAAAAATTTAGTTCGAAATTGAGACTGTGCAAGGTAGATTTATGTAAAATGCCCATATTTCGTTCAAATGTTTTATTAACATGTACTTATATTTGTCTGCAGCATTTATACTTGTGATGAATGTATATATAACATTAACAGTATTCAATTTTCTTTGTAAATAAGGCTCTTACCGCTTTTCCATTGTCATCATAGTTATCAAGATCCGTGAGGTCATCGTCGTCATCGTCATCATCGTCTGAGTTATCGCTATCTGATGAGGAGTCGGAGGAGTCTGCAGGCATCTTCCGACCAAAGTGTTGCTTCAATAGAATATCTATTTTTCGTTTTCTGCTATGATTGCTTCTCCTGTAATGAATATTTACAACTAAACATTTGTTTTCATACCAAAAGAATATACGGTAAGGAAATACTTTTATCAGATGAAATATCAAGTAATATCATCATTGAACTGTTATAGATGATCTCCTGAGATGAAATCTAGTTACGCTAGTTAGTGAATATCTTTCTAGAAAAAAAATACACACATAAACTGGCATTAAGAAATGTGCAAACACCCGTCTCTGTGAATACTTACACATTTCGTGCAACCACTGCCAGTCTTTTCATCAATGCTCGATTTTCTGCTGAATTCTTTTGTATGAATGTTTCTGGAACTATCCTGTCCCAACTGAAAATTTAAGTTTTGGTTTTATACTTTTAGAAAAATTAAAACATGAAACCCATTTCCAGGAGCAGCTAAGAACTGCGAAAACAAAGACATGGGGAGATATTTTGGATTTTTTTTTATTGAAGTGGAGTCTTGAAAATCTTAATCATGTCTGTTCCACTGATACCAATTTTATAGATTGCCTGACAAATTGCATACTATCGTAAAACCTAAAGTATAAGGTGTAGCTTTTAGTCTTACAGTGAGGTTGGGAAATGTCATCCCAAAAACACTACCAACCCTCATAAAATGGGCCCTTTACTCTTTGAAAGTGAAGATCTTTTGAACAAAACAGAAACCTGGGTGTATCTTATATGAAGGAAAAATGGAATATGAAGGTTAAGGCTGAGACATACTATAAATCTAAGTGTGATTGACTTCTATGTTCAATACTCAACGTTTGATGTAGCCCTCAAGGGGTTAATCATCAATTGTGTGAGCAGGGTCGAAGAAATATACTAATCCCTTACCAGGGCTCGTTAAATATACTAATCCCTTACCAGGGCTCGTTAAATATACTAATCCCTTACCAGGGCTCGTTAAATATACTAATCCCTTACCAGGGCTCGTCAAATCCTTGAAATATTTTCCAGGACACAACTTTTTTCCCCATGTTGCTCATGCAGTGATATATCAACCATTACTTAGCTGTGGTGGCAATCTTTTAGATACAACCAAAATATCCCTCTATATTCCTATATCAGTCCAAACCTCTGTAATCTAATGTGGTTCTGAGTTTCAGTTTTCATGATATATAAATATATATATGTACATGTGTATATGAATAATGAGGATATGAAATTAATGACATAAAGCCTATACATACCTGCTATTCCATCCCTGAAAATGAACGGTGTACTCAGCTTTCCAGTTCCCTCTTTTGTCTTGACACCCGGCTAAGTCTAACACCTTGAAAGAAAAGTTTATGCCAAGTTTATTTCATACAATCACTTTATGAAAAGATGCGAGTGTGCTGAAGGCAGTCTATCATGTGAAACAACACGGATATGTGCTACATAGGCATAGTCTGTACTTAACCACCCATTGTACACTGCAATTTCGTTTTTTTCTCTTTGCCTCTCCCAAATGCATCCCTCTTCCACCTCTTTTTACTGTTATTTAAACAGCCTTTTAAAGTGTCAGTTATGATGAATATGTCTCTATATTTATGTGTGTATAGTCTCTGCATGCCACATCTACAGGTGGGGCACACAGACTGATACACGCACAAGCCACACTTGTGCACATAGTCTAGGGCACCTGACCAGATGTCATAACTCTGGTCTAGGACGCCGGAGTAGTATAGTGGACCGGAACAGCATTGGAACTGTGACACCCTCCCAGCACCACTGTAGATGCAGACCAAATCTTGACTGGAGAGAGAAGAGATCAAAGTGGGGAGGCAGGCTGCAGAGTACACATCCACTAATTACCAGCAAATAAGGAATTAGTTTAAGCGGGCTTCTGTGTGAATTATTGTTAAGGTGTGGGACTGTAGAGATCTTTATCTGATGCTTTTTGATTTTCCAAAAGTGTATGCATACATATGACCAGTACCGTAATCTCCTGCGTATAAGGTGCGTCTTATACGGGGGTTTTAGTGCTAATTGCATCCACAAGGGGGACTCCAAGACCTTTCCTTTAACATGTTACATGCCCCCTTAGCCATAATAGGATATATGGGGGCCCAGGGGGGTCCATGGGGCCCAAGTTACACATAGGTCTTTGAATTTTGAAAATTCATTCAGTAGAACCAAAGTTATGAATTTTTCATTTTTTTTGAGAATTTTCCAAAACTCTAGGTGCGCCTTATATGCGGGCTGCGCCTTATACACGGGAGGTTACGGTAGTTCAGGACATGCTTTGAGAGTAGTAAAAGAAGTGGGTGCTCCACCCCAGTCTCGACCTCTGCTATCAAGGCTGGTGCCTGAGTCATATTGTCTATAGTATTGTGCATACTGCTTGGCTGGCACAGTCACAGGGGATCAATAACAGACAGCGGGAATGTGGGAAGTGTTACGTGTACTGGGCAATACACAACCAACTACAGACAGAAATGGTATTGTATAGTACCTCAACCTTTAAAGGTGTAATTCAGACGAGTGTTCAAGCGCTTGATATCGCAGGTAACTCGGAAAGCTTTGGTCTGGCCATTTTTACACTATAGTGACAGCAATGCAAAAGACTAACACGTCTAATATCCGCCATTTCTTGCATACAAGGAAACCAGAGATACATGTGAAGAAGAGGTACATACCAAAGATTATATAGAGCTGTAGTAGTTGTTCATATTAAGAAATATCTCAAACAAAGAATAAACATAGTTCATACGTATTGCACGCCCGCCATTTTGGATTTTGCTGTCAACTGGCTATGTCGTTTTATCTTTGCAAAATGTTTTCAAATCATTTCTATTTATAGTAATTAGGCCAGTCTGCATGGATCCATCTTTTTTCTCTACGCTGTTACATATTATCAATGTTAATTTAATAACCGCCATGTTTGTATCGAAGTGAGACGCAATCGAAATGTCGTAAAAGTTGAGCCACTCGGATGATTTTTGGCAAAAACATGCCGAGACGAACACGAATCGTATCACCAAGGATTATACTACCAGATTGAATTAATTGTTATATTTTTAATGCATATACAGAGAGAAATGTCCAAAAGAACCATAGAAACAAGATTAACATGCACTATATCATTTTCTATTAAATTCTTATCACATATGTGACACCCAACCCGCCCGGACCAGACACCCAAAAATTGAAAATGACACCTCCATAGAAATGCATTGAGTGCACGAAGCGTCTAAGATGGACTTCAGGTGACCTACTTTTTTTCAAACCTCAAAATCAGAGAAATAAGACAGATATAACAGGTAACAATTACACCTCCAAATTCTTGAACATGTGTACTATTTCATTATATGTTTCATTTTCTCTCATATTTCTCCATTTTCATGTTATTTGAGGTTGAACTGAACACTACCAGGTCAAAAATGCTGATTTTGCGGTTAAAAATTTCCAGTGCCCCTACCCGTCTCTTAAAACTTGGCTTTCCGAGTTAATGATGACCCACTCTGGCAAAAAACTAGTAAAGTGCATGAAGTCTTATGGGAAATCATCTAGGCCAAATTTGAAATAAAATGGGTAAGATCAATTGTTATTTCACTGGGGCCGGCAATTGATTGTTCATTGCTCTGGTTTTGGTACAGTGCCCCTCCCCCTAATAACGGTCACTGTGCAGGTACAACTCCAGAGTTAGAAGAGAACAACTTGGATTGTTCTAGCCAATTTGTTCAACGAGAAAGGCATCAAATCCAGAACCCCTGCAAGTTGTAGTCATAGTTTAATATGCCATGGCTAATACCGACGATACTATAGATTTGTACTACTCACGCCATATTCAATGGGGGGTTGGGATACGATCCTCGCATATTCAATGCAGCCATTTTGAAATTCATATAGAGCTAGTTAGTTTCTTATTTAGGTATGGTTTTTAGAAGTTTTACGATAAAAGAATAATTGAACTAGTTAAATAATATAAGGTTATGCATTATTGATGTAAATAGAAGAGAAAGGCCATGTTTAAAAAGTAAGAAATACAAAACTAAGGGCTTGACCTCAGCTGCTAGCTCCCACCCAAGCTGAGCAAGCCAAGATGGCGGATCAAAACAAACCGGGACAACTCGATGCCTTCAAAATGAGTAAATATCGTGTTTCTTCACTTAAAAGCAAATTCATCCAGTAGGGCCATGGCATAAATGCAAATGTATAATGTGTAACGGCTTTGTTGAATACGGACAGGCTCACCTCTGGGAATATGTTCCAAAATTATCCCATGTGAGTTGACATTTGCTTATATATTACTCTTTGCAGACATTTAAAATTTTTATTTAATCAAGAGTAGACCAGCAACCCTAGCCAATACTAGACATACCGTAATCTCCCGCGTATAAGGCGCAGCCCGCGTATAAGGCGCACCCCCAACTAAGGGAGGCCTTTCCCACGTATAAGGCGCACCCCTAAGGCCAGATTTTTGTTAATTTAGTACTGTTCTATAGTAAAAATACCCCCCCCGTATAAGGCGCACCCCAAACTCAAGGCAATGTCCCTCCCACGTATAAGACTCAGCAGCATTTTGTTTGGCGTATAAGACGCGCCTTATACGCGGGAGATTATGGTAGTATCGATTTAAATTTGAAAAAGGCTGTGACTGTGCTGGAGGGATGAGAGAGATGCCTTTGACAATGACAGTATCAGGGAGGATACAGTATGCATGACAGTATACTGGATGTGCTTGAGCTATGCCACAGCGTAACATGAGCACGGGAACACTTGCAACCTCGGTATAGACTATACTATAGTACTACTTGCCCTGGGATTTCAGACATGATTTTCCTTATTATAACTTTGGTTAGTGATGGGCGCCAGCAGCTACTGCTGAACGCTGCCTCTCTGTCACTATAGTAAATAGAGCAACTTCAAAACCTGAATTTTGTTACTTCTGTTCTATGGAAAAATACCATCTTTTGGTATGTTATGTAAAAAGACCCATAGAATAGGAATACCATATGCATTTTCTTGTGGGATGTGTAGTTTTTTTTATAGATGAAATTTTCAAATGACAATGTTTGCTCTGACCGGAGTGCCTCTGACCCTGACATCAGTTACTAAATTTATTGTAATTCCTACAGTTCTTTACCAAATAACATGTTTTTTGGAGCAATTTGAAACTTAAGATATCAAGCTTCCTGGCTAATGTGGAAAAACAGAGTTTTTGAAATTTTCAAATTGGAAAAAAATAATTCAGATTTTTAACCATTTTTTTGAAATTTCAAAGTATTTGTTCACCTTTTAGAACTACAACCAAAATGTCCACAATTTTGTCTTCTACAAGAATCTAAAATCTATTCCTATCTATCTGTGTGCTGAAAAGTGCTAGAAGTAAAACAGTAACAGCATATTTTGCTTAAAATTACACAAAACTGACCTGTGTGATTTTACTCCACCACAGGGAATTTTGAGTTTCCATCAAAATATGATAGACTTCTCCATATCAAATCATAAAAAAATTTATACCCCCAGAACCACCAAACTGTTTTCTGTCCACTGATGTGCCTGGCTTCTCTCTAACTTAAACTGTTACAAAATTATGAGCATTTACAAGAGATAATGTCAAAAATGCACCACTCAGTGAGTGTGGTCAGTGAGGCATGATTTGACCTAATTTTCCCTCACTGAGCTGATATTGACCAGGCAAAGGTGACAGAAAATACTCCTAACTTTTTTATATTCAAAAATGCATTGCTTCTCTTCTAGTTACTGTATTACATTTATTCAAAAAGCATAATGTTGGCAAAGATTTCTTCTTCCTTGGGTATAATTTTTCGATTGGATGGTTAAAAATGTAATATTGGGTGCCCATCCCTACTTTGGTTGTAGGCAATATAGAAACGTAATTCCAAAAGAATTGGAAATTTCTCAATGAGCTTGACAGAATGTTACCAAAAAATGAAAAATATCGTTCCATTTTAAATTTTCGTTGAAGTGCCTACCCTGACTGAGTGAGTGAGTGTCAGACTCAGAGTGACACACTGATTATGGTCTGATACATACTTTTGCGTCGTAGAGGACTCTAGCCTTTGTGCAGTCCGGTTCAAAGCACAAGACATACTCTCCAGGTTCAAAGTTGTAACGTGTACTTCTGTGAGCCATTGTGAATCCTGTAGAATAGAGAATATCATCTAAAAGCGATGTAAACAATGGCACTGATGTTTTTCTTTTCAACCGCCTGTGGGATGCCGTTGATTGGTTCTTTTTACGGCAATGCAATCTTAGTTTCCCAAAAGAAATCGTTATCTTATGTAAATCGTCGACTTTCCTCACCGATATAAGTGCTTATAGAGTGATGGTACATATTTTGATTTGTCGAAAACACAAGAAGAAGCAAAAACAGTTTATTACGACAATCAACGTCGGTCGACGTTCAATATGGCGGCGCCCTTGCAACCGTTTGAAAGCTCCTGGCAGAAAGATATCGAACGAAAACAACTAAAGGAAGCACGGGAGCGTTATCTTGAGAAGGTAGGTGTAAACATACCATAGTACTTGATTCATAGTTTATTAAGTGTATTGGAATCTATTCAATTATATTTGTTTAAAACTCGATCATCTAAATAAAATCTCCTATTATCGCCCAATTCATTAGATGAAGCCAGTCTGTAGGGAAAACATGCCAAACTTTTATTTTGGATTTACCCAGATAATTTTACATCACTGGGAAGCTGGCAACTTGAATAATTTAATGGTGTCTAAATTGTCTTTATAATGATAGATCTATTAGAACAGAAGTTAGGGAGTGGTCATTATTTATCAATGGGGGTTTTTCGCGCGGACATGCGTAAAAATTTTTTACGCCCCCCCCCGCGCCCGAGGCACAGAGAGTTTTCGCGCCCCTCTTTGATCTATAGTAGCGCGCTGGCTTTTTTGCTAAAAAGAGTGTGAATTTTTTTAGCCCCCCCTCAAGAGTGGTCAAAATCTTTTTATCCCCCTCTCGGGAGGGGTCTGAAAATTTTACGCCCCCCCTCAAACCCACCACCCCCCCTGTTGATAAATAATGACCACTCCCTTATGAGGGATTGAATGTGGAATTTCTTGGTATTTTCTATCAGTGGATTTCCAGTCAGTGTGGGTCTTATCAGTCCCTGCCCAATGTGCACAGGCTGTACTGGTTCTCACACATTTCAGACCTTGCTTTACTTAATCTCAAATTAAATTTGATTGAATGATCATAGAGGGTAACCAATTACATCACTGCATAGACCTACATATGTAGGTCTGTGATCACTGTAAGCGCAACAGTTTGGGGATTAATGGGCTATATTTTGCATCAAAAGGAACTAAGATAAGTATTATAGATCATGTTGGAAAGTCAAAATTTTCTAAATGGCAGTGTGATAAGCAGACCTGAAATTCTTGGATTTTTTACTCAACTCCCCTATACTCTTTAGCTTTGGGCTAATTTGGGCTAATAGATAATAAATAACTAATTAAAGATCCTAAAACTACACACTTTTGTGGTTATCCCATATAAGTTTAAAAAAATTACACAAATATTTAGTTTTGATATTTTTGGGTTTAAATCAAAACTCTTCTGAAATATATACAATCTGTCTAGATATTTCATTCTTTCTCCCTCTATGGTAACTGATAATGTCTTAAGCTTTCAATAGAGGTCTCAAATCTAAAAATTGACCAAGAATTAACAAAAAATATCAGTATTTTATATTTCAAGGTTTTATAGAAATTACAGTCTGCACACCAATACCCCTTGAGAACTGATAAGATATTAAATCAATGACTGGATCTCAAGTAAAATGACCCACAAATTCTGATTCCTTGGTTATTTTTACCCTTGGTACATGAAAATAGTTAATGTTGACAGTGGAAAAGAGCCCTAAAATAAAAAAACCTATTGATTGATTTACTATAGTGACAGATAGAGACTCGCGGGAGTGGGTGCAGGGGTGTTATTCCTACAGTCAGCCCAGTGTCAGTGAGTGAGTGACTTTCTGACTCAGTGACTAGACTCTACTAGGCCAGACAATGACACCCAATCGCTAGGGTTTCTGGAACGATGGTACCAAGGAACGATGGTACCATGGGAACGATGGTATCACGTCCCTGCATAAATGTCTATTAACAGTGTTGACAAAAACGTTTTATTGACGCCGGCCAAAGTGGCCTGCATCTTAGCATCTTACGCAGGCCATTTTCCTCTCACGCAGGCCACATAAACAGTCATATCTTAATCTAGTGTATTATGGGAAACCTCAATAGCCTGAATATCAGGCTATTGAGGTTTCCCATGATACACTCTGTTCATGGAGGTTTCCTGTTAATTTCCATAATAAGGTCAGTCACATGACCTGCTCTGACGAATGGCATTGGTCACATGACAGACCTACTTATGGTAATTAACAGGAAACCTCCACAAACAGAGTGTATTATGGGAAATCTCAATAGCCTGAATATTAAATCCATTGTGACTGAAAAGAAATGGGAAAATCCTAGAATATAAAACGAGTTCAGAAAAATTACCGGTACCCTATATTTGGTTCTAATAGGCCGATTTGAAAAATTCTTTCACCATTAGAAAGCTCAGATCATGGCAGGTCATTCTGACTTGCGTCCCAAGGCATCACTGCTATTAAACCTGTCCCTGATGTTCTTCATTACTTGATATTGATAAGCATGGAATGGGTGGAGTTGATAGAAAATTATGATGAAAAATTCTGAAAAAAGAATTTTTTTTCTTTCATGGTATTTCTTCTTTCTATTATTTGTTCTTATATCCTTTCCTATCCATTATAACAGTGGCACAGACTCACATTTACTAGATAAAAAATAATGATAACAAATGAAAACAACCTGTCAGGCACAACGTTGACCTTTGTTCAGTCACTAGTACATACTTTTTTCTTCAAGAAATGTGTGTTCTCACGGCAAGTTGCTAAGATTACATTTTATTGGGGTTTAGTTTGTTACACTACAATGTACATTTCCCCAATTTACAAATACCGGTACCAAATGAATAAAATATGATCAAGGACATGATAGAGACATGATTTGGAAATGATACCATCGTTCCTTCTTGATGGTACGATCGTTCCTGAAAACATGGTACCATCGTTCTGGTACCGTTGTTCCTTGGTACCATCGTTCATGTTATCCTCGCTAGAGACTAGTTGTCCCGCTAACTGGTAGGAAGAGCCGGTGGTGGGCTCAGACTAGAGCAGACTCTACTACTAGTACTAGTAGCACTCCCACTCTATCACATAGCAGGCCCAGATAAGGACACTGTTATAGGAAGGAATATGGACGACCTGTGCACGCAGACATCTCATATCATTGACCATCCACATAATACATAGACCTGTGTACATTTCGGGAATAAGCAGCACGGCGAGACTTTGGCATCGCGTTGGCTGGGAATGGTGATTGGCATGTTAATTTCAACACCAGACAGGCACCGACTTCCGTGCACTACCTGTCCCAATTCCTCGCTATAGCGTATAGGGTAGGTTAAGCAGTGGACCCTGTCGTGAATTATTTGCAAATAGCACTTGTCACTTGTGGCAATAGCCCTGATGAAGGCAATGGAGGATTTTTAGACTGATGTCCTCCATCCCGTCCTGTCTGGCTTCATAGGCCTAGGGTAAACTGAAAAATGCCCCTCCCTCCGATTTCCTCTTCTTGATTTTAGCATTGGAAAGCATGAATACAGGTCCTATTATGTCTCAAATCTTTCCTCAACATTTTTAACAATAGCTCTACCTTGTTATTTTTAATTAGTAGTATTTGGCAATTTGTTTTCCCTGCATTGAACACAGGAGAATCGCATTTTCACGATCCTTTCAAGAAGACATATAGCGGTAATTGGAACTCTCCTTTGAAAGGAGGGCCAAGTACCTACCTATAAACTGGGAACCCGCTGCAGAGAAAGTTGTTATTTAGCAATTGCAGCATGGTAAAACATTGCGGCATTTCCGAATCTACTGATCGTAGTATTTTACAATTAAAATATTAAGATTATCTCAAGAATTCTCCACCATCGATCTGTCTGAAGTGATCGCCTACCTAGTGAATACGTAGGAGAATGTAAATTTGAAAAAAAAATGGGCCAGAATCCATTGATGGGAAGGTGATGTAAGAGCTTGATTAGGTATGACTATGGGCCATATTATGACCATAATGACGCCTTATAGCGGAATGGAAGTCACAGGTGGCTATCATGGCAAGTAAGCTTTAAATTAATACATCTGAAAGCAGTCGTAAAAATTTAAACTAAATAAGACTTAAGACTGAACGTCTTGATTTTTGTGAATCTTATCGCATGCCACTTGGACGTTGCATGAATGTTATTACAGTACAGTAGCAGATCCACTGCTGGAATATTTTCTGCAAGAATACCCGCACAGACACAAATGATCAAATCGCAAGAATTTGCGGCAGTGGATCGGGTATAGGGTTAAGTCAGTGAGTGAATCAGTCTATACGATACTACAGACTGACTGCACTCACTGGCCTATACCCTCACAGGCTACAGTATGTAATCTCAGTGTGGGGTAGGCAGATGAGTAGGTCTACAATACCCAGCACGGTAGGGCCTTTTACTTTTTTCCCGGGATACCAGTACCTGGGGTAGGGCTAGGTACCGGTATCCATCTCTCCCCCCCCCTCCCCATTTAGTATAGGGCAACAATCAGTAGTGTCACACAATTTATTCTTTGTTACTCGTGAGAAGATCGAATATTCTATTCTATAGAATCATATATATGTATGCCCAAAACTTCAAATCCGTGCAACACTACATAGTGTGAATTGCTTGAAGATTTGAAGCCCCCCAAGTGCAGAACAGGTGTTCAAATGACTAAGGTCCACACCAAACAGAAAAAGTATGATGTGAGTCTGTTTTAGATATACCGTAATCTCCCGCGTATAAGACGCGTCTTATACGAGGGGTTTTAGTTCTCCTTGGATCCACAAGGGGGACACCAAGACCTTTCTTTTGATATGTTACATGCCATAATGGTCATAATAGGGCATAAGGGGGCCCAGGGGGTCCAGGGGGCCCAAGCTACACACAGGTTTTTAGCGCGGCGACTAGTGAGTACTACTCGTGAGATGAGTAGACTAGTGTATGGTTCACAGTCGCCACGGTGTAAGGGATAGGGAGGCCTTGCAATCTATTTCTGATTGTGGCTCCTCTGCTATGGACTATTCCTGCTCACTATTCTAATGTAATAACAACAGTGTGTGTACTTTACTTATCAGTGAAGGAATTTTCAGAATATATCTCATACTTTTGATTTTATTCGCAGATAAGACATTTCATCATTTGGAGCCCTATGGCAGATTAGCATTAGAGCATTTTAAGATTCAGAAATGCATCCCTGTAGCCTTTGTTTTAGAATTGTTCGTTTTGAAACTACTATATATATGTAGTACAGGTTTTATCTCAGTGGGTTATGGTACAATTGGATCATATTTTCTGTATTTGAACAAAGTATTCACTGTCAAAGATCTCTATGGAGAAATCAGTACTAAAGTGTGTGTTGCCATATGTGCATTTTTGTAAATCAGAGGAGGTTGAAGTGTAAGGCCACCTTGTGGAACTGCTACATTCTTTTCTGTGTAAAATTTTTAGTTTACATTGAAATAATGCTATCTCAGAATATGTATCTACTATTGGTGATGAAAGATTAATTTGATTACTCCTTTCATTATATAAACGATTTTGTGGAACACTGAAAACATGTATGTACACCGAGTTACTTACACTGTGCTCCCCCTCTATAGAGAGGTGGAGTGATCTGGCCGGTTTGCTGACCACTGGCCCGTGACGAGGTACAGACTATTACAAGTGATTGGCAGTTGGGTGTGTGTGTGTGTGGGGGGGGGGGGGGGGGGGTGGGCAGGCAGAGCAGGCTCCTGGCAATCTGAGACAGTGTACACTCACAATGACACACCTGTTGACTATGGCATTGAACATTGAATAAGACAGGTCCCTGTGGCGGCTGAGTGAGGTGCATGCAGAATGGACAGTCTACAGACTATTAGTACTTAGCTGCAGTGGGTAGTTCAGGTTGAATTTATGCTATATACTACCAAAAGCCCAGATGATAGTATGCCCTATCTGTCTCACCAACTGAAACTAGACACAAGATTACAAGTCGCCGCGCCATGTCTCACAGGACTATTCTCTTCTATTGTATTAAAATCTACAACACTATGGTTTTATTAAATTTTGAAAATTCACTCAGTAGAACCAAAGTTATGAATTTTTCATTTTTTTGAGAATTTTTCAAAACTCTAGGTGCGTCTTATACGCGCACTGCGTCTTATACGCGGGAGATTACGGTATGTACCGTGTAGGTCATATCAATGTATGTCATGTTAAAAGTGTTCTTAATAATAAAAAAAAGAAGAAGAAATGTTTGAAATAGAAAGCAAGTGATCACTAAGTCTTAATTCAAACGATACGCTTGTACTATGTATATAATCATAGCCTGAAATAAT
The DNA here is from genome assembly GCA_949317995.1 of Acholoe squamosa. Classification (NCBI taxonomy): domain Eukaryota; kingdom Metazoa; phylum Annelida; class Polychaeta; order Phyllodocida; family Polynoidae; genus Acholoe; species Acholoe squamosa. The sequence continues at coordinate 18,515,889 of OX439042.1, forward strand.
CAGATGTTTATGGTTGAGGGTGTACTTTTGTTCTATACAGGCTAAAGCTGATTATGAGCGTCGAGAGAAGAAGAAAGAAGATGCAAAGCAGCGTGGAGAAGGGACATGGATGCTCCCGTGTGTTGCAGACCGGGTGGACAAAGATGAACAGGCAAGTCATAAATAAATGAATACTATGGAAAACCAGAGCTTACAGCCCAACTGAGAGTTTAGGTGCGCCTTATAAGGGTGTCCCAAAATGTTGCTGCTTATATGTGAGATGATATAGTGAATTGAATTAAGTAATGTAACTACTGTACTCATAACATTGTTCAGCAGATCTCTAGTCAAACCATTTGTATTTCAGCTTGCCTAGCACGAAAAGAATCCGGCCTTCTTGAAATTTACTTAAGAATTTAAATTTGGTGTTTTTATTCCACAGCTCTTTAAAAAAATGAATACTGAATCATAAAAGATTTTTTTCCGATATATAACTTATGCATTCCTTGCTCCCGTAATAGGCTGTCAAGAAAAGGAAGTTAAAGAAAGAGAAGAGTGAAAAGAAGAAGAAAAAGCACAAGAAAGAAAAGAGCAAGAGTAAAAAAGTTAAGAAGAAAAAGAAGAAACAAAAGGATAGTGATGACAGTTCTTCAGATTCCTCAGATTCGGTAATTACTTCAATGTGAATGTTCTTTTTCCAATTTCGTCCTTAACTGATAAGTGTCTTGTCCCTGGTATAAGTTGAAACTTAACCTGTATTCCAGCCCCTTGTGGCTTGTCTATAGAATAGGTAAAAATTCTAACGTTTATAAGTTAGTATATATTAAGAGATGGTCACAGATTACACTTCACCCTTCAAATCTTACATTACAGAACTCTGATTCAGAAATGGAGTGGGCTGAGAAATCTTATGCTCCTGTGCCTGCACCTGCTCCTGCTGCTATTGGGCCCAAGATAGAGGTAGGCTACGGATTTTTATTTCTGCTGACTTTTACACACTTCTTCTTGCTAGAGGTGGATTCTTGCAACCTTTGTCCTCTAACAGGTCAATCCATAGATATGTAATCTTATCGTATCTATTTTCCATGAGCAGAGACAGGACTGGATGGTGGATCCCTTGGCTGACATCTTTGGTGGAGTGACTCGGGAGCAGATCAGGGAACAGAAAAAGAAGGAGAGTGGGATTGAAGAGGAGAAGCCATCTGTCATTGACCAGGTACTACTGATATCATATTACAGTTTTACTTTAAGTGCTCTAATTAAGTAGACTGCAATTGCACGCTTACATACATGGGTCTCAGATAAGCATAGGTTTCATTTTATTCCAGGGTTAGAACCCTTCTGAAACCCCAAATTCCTTTTTGAATTTCTAAAAGAAAAAAGATGAGGTCCCATGTAAGGGCAAGGGGCAACAGGTAATTGAAATTTATAGGGCAGGTGTATGTTAAAAGTGGGCAATAATTTTACTCATGAAAGGAACGTGGACCATACACCATCCACATAAATAATAAATACATGTAATAAATCCTAGTGAAATTCATACTTGATCAATATCTGCATACATTGTACAATAAACAATTTTCTTTTCAACAGCTTGGTCAACACCAAAATGAACTGAATCCGTACTGGAAGGATGGTGGCAGTGGTATGCCTGAAGAGGACCCGAGTAAGAAGAAGTCTAAAAAGACGGTTGGTAGTGTAGCAGGTGACGGAGGACTCAGCTGGTGGAGGAAAGCATACCAGCGCTGTGTGGAGGCAGCCAAGGAGGAGGGCAGGACCCTGGAGGATGTGGCAGCAGACCGATATGGGGTAGGTTGAACTTGGATTTGGACAATCTCTTCAAACTCAGTACAGAAACACTGTATGTTGCACAATATGCATAAGTTTACTACCGTAATCTCCCGCGTACAAGGCACCCCCCCCCCCCCCAAATCACATGGGGGGTGTTTCACGTAGAAGGCGCCCCCCCCCCAAGGGCAGATTTTTGCAGTTTAGTACTGTTCTATAGTAAAAATACCCCCTTTAAGGCGCACCCCAAACTCAAGGCAATGCCCCTCCCACGTATAAGACCCAGCAGCATTTTGTTTGGCATAGAAGACGCGCCTTATACACGGGAGATAACGGTATATTACATTTTAAAGGAAATTGTGAACAATTTAAACGATCCATTATCAAAATGTATGGTTCCGTCTTAGACTTAGATTATACTGCAAGGGACTTTAGAACCGTCAGTCACTGTTACAAAGATTTCCCTCCTGAAATTTCCAGTCACTCAAGAAACTAGAGAAAATGCTTGCGGAGGCAGAGAAGAGAAATTCAAAGGCAGATGACAGCAGATCCAGCAGGAACTGGGGCAGAGACAGGGAGCCCGGCAGGGAAAGGGACAGATACAGTGATAGAGACAGTAGGAGATCAGGCGGTGGAATGTCCGGGCGGTTTATGACACCAGGGGAATCAGGGTCGTCAAGCACTGATCGAGGGAAGATGTTTATGAGACCTGGTGAGGAGAAGAAAAAGTTCTCCTTCATGAAGCCTGGAGAGAATTCTGACAGCAGGACTGCTGCCTCCTCATCCTCATCCTCCTCAGGATGGAGAAAAGCTGGACACCAAGATTCGGATAGTGTACCAAGGTGGAAGAAGGCTCAGACATCACAAAGTCAGGACAGCAGAGACCGGGAGAGGGACAGTAAGAGGGGCAGGGACACAGACAGAAGCAGAGACAGAAGTAGAGAGGGAAGAAGAGATAAAGACAGAAGTAGGAGTAGAAAAAGGGACAGAAGCAATAGTAGGAATAGGAGCCGAAGTAGAGATAGACAAAGGGACAGAAGTCGAAGCAGAGACAGACAAAGGGATAGAAGTAAAGAAAGGGGCGACGACAGACGGCTTGCAAGAAGTAGAAGTAAGAATAGAGGAAGCCATAGGTAAGCCTTTCTAAAATCTACTGAAGATATTTTCTACTGCTGTGTTTTCGATATAAGAATGAGTTTGATTTATAAAGAATGCGAACAATACTGAAATCAATCAAAATTTAATATTGTAAATCATCCAGAGATATACATTTCTGTTTCACTTTTATGTCAAATGTGCCGTCTAGTGTATATGACATGTACGATAAAATGTATACAAATATAAATGTACATCTATGTTAATCGATCGTCTCTATGTATTTTTCCGAAGTGCTGAGAGAAATGAGAGCAAAGATCAATGTCGTCGATCCCCCAGTTCATCGTCAGATTCCTCTTCAGGTAAACACCTTCAACTATTCACACAAAATCAACTACCAAAATTATAATATTTTACTTATTGTCAAGGTAAAATGTCGTGCATATTTATTTTTTCACTCATGATTCTTGGCATTTTCTTGAACGATGGAGCAGATTCAGAGAGTGAGGCGGAGAGTTCTGAACCACAATCAGAGTCAGAGCCTGAGCCTGAACCAGTGCGCGTGTTAACAGAGGATGAGATGAATGCATTAGGCGCTAAGATCCTGAGGGCTGAGATGATGGGCAATGAGGTAAGTACCATATTCGACGTAATAAGCGCCCGGGGCGCTTAAAAAGCGTATTTATTGCCCTCCAGTAGTTACGAGTTTAACTGACTCCAAAATCGTAAAAAAACTGGTATTTTTCAGTCCGAAAAAAAAGCCCCTAAAAGGGGGAGGGGCGTTTACTAGAAGAGGGGCGTTTATTACGTCGAATACGGTATGCATCTTTTTAGTACAAGCATAATGATATACTTGGACAGGGATTTTGGAACTGGCCTTAAATTTGTCCATGTGTATACTTACAATAGCTGACTGACATTGCTTTTCTTAATACATTGGGTGGCCCACGTAAACTGGTACACTCAACTCTTGTTGTACCAAGCGGCAGCCCCTTTACTTTGCTTCATAACAATCACTTACATGTAAAGTGCAATTTACTATCTGCTGTTGATTTCTCACACCAATGTTCACACAAATGTACTGTACCTTTGAAGCAAAATAAAAATTATTTCAAATCAAAATCAAATCATGTTTATCTTGGTTAGGAAATGGTGACTAAATTGAAGGCAGAGCTTGAAGAGGCCCGTAAAGTCAAGGCATCAGCGGGAACAGCTGCTGCAGCAAATCCAACCCGTCCAGCCAATACAGGCAAGGAAGACGACAACGTTGTAGTACTAACACGCACCGACCGCCATGGAAACGTGCGCCCACTACCAGAAGGCAAACATGAGGGTGGTGGTGGAGGACGCAGACACAAGAAGGAAAAGGTTTGAATTACTTCAATACTTTCCCCAATCACATGTCTTATTTTGAGACTTACCAGTATATCAACTTGAAGTGCCAGATAATCTAATTATAACAGGACGTTTATGTAAGGTGAAACCTGCCTGAAGATATTAGATATTCTTCCTACTAAATCAGAAATGGTTCTTTAGAAGCATAAAGGATGAGCCCTGTTTCTTAGTCTATGTACTACATTTTCGTCATTTTTACATAGGTATTACAAATTATTGAATGATTTTGTATTTCCCTTTAGGTCAGCACCCACTCTAAAGGCGGGGAGCGAGAGCGCTACTTTGCAGATGACGACAAGCATGACTTGAAAGAACTGGTATGTATTATGTAGCACGTCTTTATCAATACATTGAATATATAATAATTGATTTCCCTATATTGAATTTGTTGCCCAGGGTTTCAGAAGGAAAGGTTTAAGCAGATGGACGTGAGATATGCATAGCAGGGGTAGACACTAACACTGGCCCGGTGGCCAATGGCCAGTAGTTTTGAGTGTGGGCCAGTGATTTTTTCAAAAAAAAACCTCCCTGCTAGCCCAGGTGACCAGTGGGCCTTCCACCTACTGCATCCTGTAGAAAAAGCTGCCATAACTCCTCGAATTCATTCATTGAAATATCAGAGAAATGTCTATAATGAAATGTGCTGGCAAAAATAGTCTTATGGTATTGTTAAAAGTTTAACATGGTGGCAGACATTGTCCCGGGCCAACAGCTTCAACTGCGGGCCAATAGATTTCTGCGGCTATGGGCCCGGGTAGCCAGTGGCTAGAAAAGTTAGTGTCTACCCCTGCATAGTATTATGTACTTGGGTACAGACTACTGTTTAGTTTTATGATCGATACAGACATCAAGAGAGCGTGATTGCATGATCATCGCATTATGTTACTCTGTTCAGTTTTGTTGGAAAAAATGAAAACTTTCCATAATATTTGTAGGTGAAGCGGGAGAAAATGAACACGGCGGAAGATGCAAACCTCATGTTTGCACGGCTTGCTGGCAGGGTAAGTCATTGCTATTCTGTATTTTTAGTTTGAATTTTATATCAAATTATTCATAGTGAGCAGAACAGGATTCGTGTAATACATTTTTACCATCTCAACTTAGACTTTGACATAACATATCTGGTATTTATTTTTCCCCAAAGAAATAACTAAATTACTCATAAGAATAAACACTATACCCCTTCCAGTCGATAGAGAAGACAGATGATGAATACCAACTTGATGACGTCATGGTCAACAGGGCCAACAAGAAGATGTCCGACGCCAAGACAGAAGAGCGTGACCGCGGGGCTGCTATTTTTGGTAAGGTGCTACCCTTCTTCACTGATTTATACCCCATCCTGTCCTATTGTCAAAGTATATTTTAAAATTTCTATTAAAAGTTTTTAGTAGCAACAGCTGGAATTAACTTGTTATACCAGTACAGCTGATATAAATTCGAATATTCACAATCAAAAATCAAATGTTTTAAATACTGCTTTGCAGAACACCGAAAGATGCAGTCTACAATAGAAAAGTGTCAGTTCTGCTTTGAGAACATCCCAAAGCATTTGATAATCGCCATTGGTTTAAAGGTAAGCCTTCCTTCTAGATGTTTTGACCTTCATGATAGTACTGTAGTATCCCACGTAAAAAGGCTACCCCAGTTATAAGATGCATCATAACATTGAGACCCTTCAGGGCATCATTGAGACTTGAGATTTCAAGCTTTAAAACTGTGCCATAGAAAAATAAACCTCACATATAAGATGATCCCTTACTTTGGGCTTATCGGCATAAGCCACAGGTAGGGTTGGTTTCTCTTTATGTAAAGTATCGCATTATCTGCCATATGTAAAAAAAATTGTTACTGGTATCGATATTAAGTTGTACACCATATTATTGCAGGTGATCCTATGTTTGCCAGCACACCGGTCCATGGTGCCCGGTCACTGCCTCATTGTACCCATGCAGCACACTATCAGCGGCACTGCGGTGGATGACGATGTGTGGACCGAGGTCCAGGTGAGCTTGTATACATAGAATAGATTTTATGTCCTCTGAATCCCATGTAAGATAGCAACACTGCTTTATTTGCCTGTTTTTGTCTACTGGGCCATACCCCATAAATAGGGCCAGACTGGACTTGCACTGTTATAACTTTCACCATATACAATTCAATATGGCATTGGGGTAGTGAAATATCTATAATTTACAAAGGGGTCAGATACAAAAAGTGTTATGTCAGACCCCCCCCCCCTCCCCCCTCCGCGATATAAATTGTAAAACTATTTCTCGAACTATCTTTTCGAAGACAAAAACCTGGGATTTCCAAGTTTCCACAGAGATTTCACACCCCTGTACATAGATTTCACCATTTCACACATTTCAAAGTAAACTCAATTGAAAAAAATGCATGCTCTGCTCACTGACATCTAGAATAAACTCCTGCTGCTCCTGTTGCCATGTATTGTGCAGGTGTTCCGTAAAGGCCTGACGGCCATGTTCAAGGAGCAGGGAGAGGACGTCGTCTTTATGGAGACCTCCATGCACCTCAGACACTACCCTCACATGGTGGTCGAAGTCATCCCCATGCCCAGTGAGACTGGAGAAATGGCACCCATATACTTCAAGGTTAGCAATATCTTTTTAGATGACTTCATACAGTAGCTCCGAACTTAAGTCTTTCAATAATTTAACATTTCATTTTGATCTGAGGTACTTGTATTATTAAATATAAAGGAAATGTATTTCGTTGAATCCGTCCACAGAAAGCCATCCAGGAGTCGGACACGGAGTGGGCACAGAACAAGAAGTTGATAGACCTCAGTAAGAAGAACGTCCGACAGTCTGTAAGTGAACCTGTCTGTTGTAGACAATATCTATTGAGGGCATTCATGCATTGCCGTTAGTTCTTTTTATAGAAACAATCTGCACTTGAAATCTACTAAGAATAAAACCTGATGGGATATTTGGCCCAGGGTATCCCCTGGGCTATTGGAGCCGGGTTTTCAGTCAGATCCACAAATTTGTAATCACGAACTTTAGGGTGTAATCATTCAGTGATATACTGTTAGTTTACACATTTTTCAAAAGCCAAAGGAAAGTTTCAAATCTCATTTATCAGACAACATTTTGTCCTTTATGGTGAGTGATGTCTTTCTCTACGAAAAAAGCTGCTGCACTTACGCCATGTTTTTGGGAGCTATACTGACTACAAGTTCTTTAACCATTGCGTCTATGGGTCAGATAGATTTTGGCGATGAAATTAGCACATGGAGTCCTATGGGTAATCACCAAGTGAGACATTTTTTTCAGCCGGCAATGTTTACAGTATCCAAGCTATACACATAACACATTGGGGACTGAGCGATAAACTAAGCATGCTAAGGATAAAATTTTCTGTGGGGGCTAGGTGTCCAGGGGGCCAAGTGTCCAGGGGGCCAGGTGTCCGGGGGGCCAGCAGTCCAAGGGGTTTAGTAAGAGAAGATTATGCCAGACTGGTGTCAGTACATGTATAGATAATAGTCTCTATTTGTAAGTAATTAGTCAATATTTCGCAAATGCTGATTCCTGTGACCCTACAGGGTTGATAGAGGGTTTTTATGGTAGTAGACCCTGGGCCATATGTGATATATATCACACGTTAAATCTTTATATATGTTCTTAAGTCCGATAGTCACAGGTTTCAATAACGTACATCCTTACTCAAAAATTGGAAATGTCTATCTGCCCGAATCATAGCCCCAGCTAGAATTAACCAAATGTTTGTTCAAGTTAATGGTATCGCTTCTCCATTCTAAGGGCCGATCAATAAATTATGTCACACTGGATGGGGTGGGGGTAGGGGGTGTCCATGGCTCCTATACATTTCTATAGTAAAAGTGTGACGGGGGGGGACTGTCCACAAAATGCCTAAAAGGGCGTGACATAATTTATGGATCAGCCCTTTAAAGAATGATTAAGGTGGCCCCGATTACGGGATCTTTTGTCTATTCTCGTCATAAAATATTTCTCAATATATTACTCTATATCATTTCTGTGTTCCCCCCATTCAAATAGGTACCTAAAGGTTTCCCCTACTTTGCTGTGGACTTTGGGCTACAGGGTGGATTCGCCCATGTCATTGAAGACGAGCAAATATTTCCCTCATACTTTGGAAGGGTAAGTTTTTAAGTTGCCATTCTTTTCTTAACAGTACTGGTGGTAACAAAATTAAAAGAAATCATGACGCTTCGTTGCATATTCTGCTCGGTAACACCAGGGGGCAGTTGCAGTATAGCACACAGGAGATGACGTCACCGCTTGGCGCCAGTTCCACGGCGCATGCGCAAGGTACCAAACCGTTTGTAGCGAACTGACGACGATCGGTGAGTAAAAATAGTAAATTCTACTAGTTTTTACCCTTTTTAGTCGTCATTATGATACATTAAGACGAGTTTGATACATTTTTTCCGTCATATTGACGATCGGAGCTAAAATTCGTCAGATTTTAAAACTTTCTGACACAACACGGGGAAAACCCCCATTATCGCTCAGATCGTCTTTTGACGAACGATGTTTCAACTCTCTTCTACTCGTCAATCGAGGGTCTATACAACTTTTCTAACGTTATAGACGACCTAATCCTTTGAATTGACGAGTTTCTACCTGTTTTCCATGTTTTAAAAAATAATTGTACTTTTACGACATCAACAAAAATATAAAACCGATTGACGACACTTTTACGACATTCCACCCTAGCCTAGAACCTATTTTCGGCAAACAAGATGGCGGCGCCCATGCGGGACGCGCGTCGAGCTGAGAATTGTTTTTAAAGGCTCTTAATATTTATCCAAACACTGGAAATGTATGTAATTACTTTCTTTATAGAAGTTCAAAGTTTCTTTGTTATGTTGATGTTGTGTTAACTGTTTTTTATGCCCTTTTTGGCTACTCTCACTCCTTTTAGAGTGATAATAAGTTAAACTAACTTGAACAGAGGGAGATGCTGTCACTATAGTGACACATCTACTAAGGTGAGTCCCTCTAGTTCCACTGAGAAGGTTCCTTTTATCAAATAGATTGTATTGTCTCTACTATGCTTCCTTATGGAATTCAGGTAGTGGACCAAACCAGCTTGCTGGGGGTTTCAATCTTAGATATTGGGGAACTTCTCTATGCCCAGTACATAAAAGTCTTCACCTATAGGCCAAGGGGCAAGGTTGGACTCTGCTATGCTTTCTTATGAAATCCAGGCAGTTATTCATATTTCTTATCATGCCAAGCAGGATGATAGAAATCACTGATAGTGTACAGGAAGGTTACTTACACACTGTGGCATATGGCACAGATCTCACTGTTATTAACTTAACAGTTCCCTCCAAGTGACATTTCCAGACCTGCGGTTGGACTTGCAAACTTGTGGTCATTGACCTATAGAGGGAGTGTACAGTGACAAGACACTAAAAAGCACTAGATGCTTCTGCTTTGTAAGCCTTAGCAGTTATTCCGAGTCCTCCGTTTAACCATTTATGGGCAAACGATAGAACTTGTTGACTCTCCCAAGAGGGATGAAGTCTTAGAAAGTGTCAAGGTTGGTTTTAGCTAAGACTGTGAACAGAAAAACAGCTATTACCTATACCTTATGCCGAAAATTTCTTCGGATACACCTTTTTTGGTTGTTAAGCGAAAACACCAAAAACCCACAATCTATGCCAAAATTCTTTGAATTTACATAGGAAAACAAGTAAGAACTGTGTCTACTTGTGTGGGAAGGTAACTGACTCATGTGCTGATAGCTGTGATAGCTGATGCCCTAAAATGCACATGTATATATACTGTTTGTATAACAGTCTGAGATGCTTATGTTGTACAACTTGTCTATCAAACTTAGACCTTAGAGGTTTTTATACCTGTCCAGCTGTCTCAGACTATCAGGAGATACAGCTAGCACTTATGCTTGCTAGTCTTGATTATACTGCACCGCTTGTGTATGCAATACACAATTAACAGTCACTCCTGCTTATGTTGTACAATATGCTTTCAAACTTACTTGGCTATTTAACTTTTCTGTTGAAAGCAGTCAGATAGTATACTACTCTGACAAATAGTCTAGCAGTTTAGATTGCTAAACTGGTGCACATAACTTTAATAAGCAAGTAGCTTAAATTGTTAAAAGTTATGTATGTGTCACACAATAGAGCAGCCTAGCTGTTTTTGATTGTACAGTGTGTATGCACACAAATACCACCAGCTAATTGCTTAGATTATACTACTTGAGTCCTACAATTGCCAGGCCATGGGGCTAGGCTGGACTCTGCTATGCTTTCTTATGAAATCCAGGCAGTCATTCATATTTCTTATCATGCCAAGCTGGATGATAGAAATCACTGAAAGTGTACAGGAAGGTTACTTACACACTGTGGCATATGGCACAGATATCACTGCTATTAATTTAACAGTTCCCTCCAAGTGACATTTCCAGACCTGCGGTTGGACTTGCAAACTTGTGGCCTTTGACTTATAGAGGGAGTGTATAGTGACAAGACACTAAAAAGCACTAGATGCTTCTGCTTTATAAGCCTAGCAGTTATCCCGAGTCCTCCGTCTAACCATTTATGGGCAAGCGGGGGGAAAAACTTGTTGACTCCCCCAAGGGGGATGAAGTCTTACAAAGTGTCAAGGTTGGTTTTAGCTAAGACCGTGAATAGGAAAACAGCTATTACCTATACCTTATGCCGAAAATTCCTTCGGATACACTTATGCTGGTCATTTATTCGTAAAACGCCAAAAAACCCACAATTTATGCCAAAAAATTACTTGAAACTGCATAAAAACAAGTATGAAATGTCAAAGATTAGTACTTGTGTGGAAAAGCAACTGATGCATGTGCTAATAGCTGTGATAGCTGATGTCCTAAAATGCACATGTATACTGTTTGTTTAACAGTCTGAGCTGCTCATGTTGTACAACTTGTCTATGAAACTTAGACCTTAGAGGTTTATACTTGTCCAGCAGTCATAGACTATCTGAAGATACAGCTGGCAATTATGGCCTGCAAGTCTTGTTACTGTGCTACTTGTGTATATGTAATACACAGTTAACAGTCACTTATGTTGTACAATATACCTTACAAACTTACTTGAATTTAGATGTTCTGTCGAAAAGCAGTCAGATACTACTCTGTAAAATAATCTAGCAGTATAGATTGCAAAACTGGGGTACATAACTTTGATTAAAGCAACACCTCAAGTATTAAAGTTATGTATGTTTACAAAATAGAGCAGCTTAGCTGTCTTTATATTGTACAGTGTGTAAGCACACAGATACCACCGGTTAATTACTTAGATTATACTGCTTGAGTTCTACTTTCGCCAGGCCAAGGGGCTAGACTGGACTCTGCCATGTTTTAATGATTCAGTCAGTCACTTATTTTCTTATCATGCCAAGCTGGATGATAGAAATCACTATTAAAGTACAAAGCCTACTTACACACTAAAAGGCTGTGGATGGTTGCACTGATACCTCTGTTAATTTAACAAGATGCCTCCAAGTGACATTTCCAGACCTGAGGTTGGATTTGCAGACTTGTGGTCCATCAGACCTATAGAGGGAGAGTACAGTGACAAGACAATATAAGCAGGACATGCTTCTAATCCATAAGCTTAGGAGTTACCATAAATACACATGCTTAGGACGCACCCTGAGTTGGCCTTGATCCTATAGGACCCAGGTGATGAAATTTGGGTACATGAGCTGCGTCTTATATGCGAGGGTTTACGGTACTCTAAGCTCTCAGTCTCACTTCTCGGACAATGTTAAAACCTGTTGACTTTCCCCAGGGAGTGTTACAAAAGTGACAAGGTGGTTTAGCTAAAGACTGTGACTAGGAATGCAGCTATTACCTATACCTTATGCCAAAAAACTTCCTCAAACAGACCTATGTTGAATTGCTTTCCTGAAAGCACCAAATACCACAATCTATCCCAAAAAATTCTGAGATTTTTCATATGAATACAAGTTAAAAGGTGAGGAAACCTGTACTTGTGTGGGGAAGTTAACAGCTATCTGTGTAATACCTTTTCTAGCTGTTTCTAAGAAAGCACTAACAAATTGAACAACAGCCTGAGCTGATTATACAGTACAACTTGTCTTTGAAACTTAGATAATAGAGGTCTTCTTCCTACTCAGCAAGACGAAGCCACTATTGAGATACTACTTACACAACTACTCTTGAGTAGTATGTATACTGAACAGTTTGTGTATGTAACACACAGTATAGCAGGGTCAGCTGCTCACTATAAAGATGCTTGTCTGACACAAATACACTCTAAAATATGCTTGTCGGACATAACAAAACAATCTCAGTTGTACACCGGATGGATCTATCATCTGCATACTAGTACCCTGTGTTGGTTAACAATGATAGTTGCTTTAAGCTGTAGAAATTGTGTATGTTTCACACAATAAGGCAGTCTTAGCTACTTAAATACAACTAAAAAGTTCAGCCCTTAGACTATATTGCAAGAGTTCTACACTCAGCGGGCCAAGAAGCTAGTATGGACTCTGCTATACTTTTGGATCTTAGACAGAATTCCTTTTGTTTATCATGCTTTGGGATGATAAAATTTTGGTTAAGTACAGGAAGGTTACTTACAAATCTAAAAGTTGAGCCTGGTTACACAGCTAACTCCTGTTATTTACATAACAGTAACCTCCAAGTGACATTTCCAAACCTGAGGTTAGATTTGCAGACTTGTAGTCTACCAGACCCATAAAGGGAGAGTACAGTGACTAGACACTTAAAAACACTTGATGCTTTCTGCGTTGATCAACTTAGCAGTCCTGCCAAGCCCTCAATGTTACTTAATTTTGACAGATACAATCGAACATTCTTCCACAGGGGGATTGAATACTGGAGAAAGTGTAAAACTGTCTTCGTAATGGAAAACTGTCACCAGATTTCCTATGAACTATATTTCTTGCTGGAGCTTCACTTGTACCATAAATGCCCTCTGTTAAGCTAAGAGACGAAACCATATTGTACACTGAACAACTTGATTGTACCTTACAAGATTAGCAGTCTCGACTGCTTTTGTTGTACAATATATAGTCTTGTTTGTATAGCAACAACAGCTGGTTATCTTGAGAAACTTGTTTCAAAATTGGAGGGATTTATTACTCGAAATGAATGACCCTGACCCTGAATGACCCTGACCCTACCAGAGCTGTGGACCTCAGGGGGAAAACACTAGTATAAAGCTGATTTCTTAATCAGCATTTATAATGTATCTAGTGTACTTATTAAATCCATGGAGCTTATGAGATACTCCTTATGGGTCTTTGACTAGCACAGCAGTCTAACTGGACTTGTGTAGCAACTGTAGCTAATACTGTTACACAAAATGGTAGTCTAAAAGGTCCACATTAGTACTAAAAATTACTTTAGGATTTGAGTCAGAAATAGCCACTGCCACTATTACTTTACAAAGAGCACATTTGCCTAAATACGTCTTGGTAATTTGCTAGGCAAATTGGGTCACCAAATTTGTCCTACATACATATGTACCCTGCTAGAAGTAGCAGTCTCAGCTGTCTTTGTAGCACGAAAGGTATATATACTATAACTTGTTTACACATCTTAAGGGAGTTTCCATAACCTACACGCTGTATTACTTGTGTAGGAAACATGTGAACACACCACAGATAAAATCCAAAGCTATTCAATGAAATGTGAACTATTACCAATACTGTGTATTAAACTCCTTCAGCTCACATTATAATGTAGATGCTACTATCTAAATTGCAAATGTGGTCGCTGTTTCTAGCAGCTCAGTCATAAATAAAACCTTTCAACACCCATTCATACAATACAATAGGGGCTGCCTATATTGTACAATTTGTTTTGTACCTTATGAGGATAGCAGTCATAGCTGCTTATGTTGTAAAATATAAGTGTCCTGCCTGTATAGCATCAACAGCTGTATATGTTGAGCAGCAGTGGGAAATTTATCCACACCTAAGGAGCTAACTGCTTATATTGTACAACATAGGTACTTGACAGAGCTGCAAATGTTGAATAACTTGTACTTGTGCCTATGACCACATAACAATTATGCTGGTCAGTTGTTACACATCCTAGAAAGCTTAACTACCACTCTAGCCGAACCTTTCCGTATAAAGATTGGTTTAAATGAGCAGTCCGGATTGCTTATCTTTACCCAAGCAACCGTATATGAGTTGTAATTTGTGTGAACAATAATTCCGTGTTTGTGTTGGCCATTTACTACAGATTTACACTTGATCTGAGGCCACCAGCTAATGAATTTATACTTCCTATAAATTCATGTTTGGGTTATGGCTGCACGAGAGTACTTTATGTTGGACATTACAAATGTCACCACATTTGTCATGATCTGACAACTGTCGGACTCATAAATTTATATATCTAATCATAAATTTATATGCGAAGTCACAGTTGTGAAAGGGAGCTGGGATAATTGGAAAATTATCAAGATAAAATCCAAAGTCACAGTATGATGTGTCATTGGATCAGACAGTGAACCTACTGAACTTTGAAGTCTCCTGTGTGCTATACTGCAACTGCCCCCTGGTGTTACCGAGCAGAATATAAAATTAATCGAGTACTTACTTGTAAGTGTGAAGATTAATTGTTGTTCTGCGAGGCAACACCAGGGGCGTTGCAGAGTACACAGGCCCTCCCATCCTCCCTATGATAAATAGATTACTGCATGGGCATAATCTACAATCAACAAATAATGAAATACGACTATAAGTATAAGGTATGTTTTCCTGTGTACTTTTATTTTCAGTACGATTCACTGTCCGCATGCTACGAACTGGCGCCAAGCGGTGACGTCATCTCCTGTGTACTCTGCAACGCCCCTGGTGTTGCCTCGCAGAACAACAATTAATCTTCACACTTACAAGTAAGTACTCGATTAATTTTATATTAACTGAATTTCCTAATCCGGTATTTATGTGATGCTTGGTGAAATCAATTCATGTAAAGTATTTCCTTTTGATTTTCTAGGAGATTTGTGGTGGAATGATGGATGTGGAGCCTAATCTGTGGCGAAAACCTCATAAAGAGGACTTTGAACGACAACGACAAAAGGTGCTTAAGTTTGCAGCATGGTGGAAACCTTATGACTGGACACAAAAACTCAAGGCAGACAATGAGAGTGATTCTAATTAACATCATAATTCTAAGTTTATGCATTGTGTTTCTACTTCTTTTTGTAAATAAAAGGGAAATGTTCCTTGTACTTGAAATACAGATGTCCGTGAAATAAATTATGTAAAAATATATAGTTTCAATTGGCTTTAATTCAAATGCAACAATACAATACAGTGCATTCCTCTAGCTCTTGCAGTCCACCTACCAGTGTAGTTCAACAACCGAAAGACAAATTAAATAGCAGAAATCAGATTCTATGGATACAACAGTAAGAAGAGGTCTGTCATTGCTCCTTGCCAAACTGTATAATGATAGGTTTTCCTCGGAAGTCATAACCGTTAACTAGCTCCAACGCCTGTGTAGATGTCTCCTCACCTGAAGTAGCAAACATTACACTATGTCATCGATGTATCCCCATAGAATCTACTTTCTCTGGTAGGCACAATGGGATATACTGGACTTACTTTATTGGGAATACTGCTTTTCTTCACGATAATATCTGGTTAAAAAACCTGCATTGTATTTAGAATTCTATTGAATTTATAAATTTCAAAAATATTACTTTTGGAAGATATTTACATGTACATTTAGATATGTTACCTGTTGACTTCAATAGCGCTTCATTATGTAAAGTAACATCAGTTTAGGGGAGACTTACTGTCAAATGTTACAAAGGCTTGGCCCCTCATCCTGCCAGTCATTAGTTTATAGGTGATCTTTGGTTGGTTTGGTTTTTGGAAACGCATGAAGATTGAAATGAGGTCTTCCTCCTTTACCTTGGCAGAAAGGTTCTTCAAGTACAACGTCTGTAAATTTACAAAATCAAGAGTCATATCAAGAGTGATAAATATTAATAAAGCTCAAAATTGAATATTTATGTAAAAGACCATGAGGAATATGTAATCGTCTTCACACCCAAGTAAGTTGCGTTCACTTCTCATGTGATGGTCCATTAAAAAGTAACATCTGCTGCCTGTGCTCTATTTTTTCTTTGAATAATATTCTAGGATATGCATTACATAAATGTGCTCTCTTACCTTGGATGGTTCCCCTGGGTGGTAGTCCTTAAACCTGGGTAGTTCCTGTATTTGCTCTAATGTCAGTTTATATTGTTTTATAACCTCCTCTGGTATACATTCAACTGTCCCACTACCAGATTGTGATGACTTCACTTTCGATTTGCTGTTCACTTTGGTCGTCGGCGCTGTGCCCTGACTTTGCTCTTTCATCCGTTTATTAAGGCTAGGATCTTTAAACGGTTGGTTACAATTACAGCACACCTTATCTTCTGATTGTGAAGTGAATTCTTTACCTGACGGTAAATTAGGAATAGAGAGCCTACATAAGGGACATAGATCTCCTATTGGCACATTGTTTTTAGTCTTGTAGCCTCTGGGTTTGGCACTACATGACGGGATATCCCCAAACTCATCATCTTCACTGTCGGATGAGTTGCTCGGTCGTTGACTTCTTGATCTGCTCGCTTTGACCTTTACCACTTCCATGATGCTGTCTAAGTGATTAATGGGATCCTTTGGATCCTCTGACCCAAGACCCAGCCTATCACTTGTCATCAACATGCCAAATAGACGCGACTTATCTCTGTTGTGAGATATGGCTCGCTCCAGGTCCATCTCATGTCGCGACATGTAATGTGTGCCACTGAACTGGTCTGGTTTTTCAAGGTCTTCTCGTTTCTTTGCTATCTTGCGCTGAATGACTTCTAATTTTGTTGCATATGCTGCAGGATCAGGGCCATAGCGGCTCCTCTTAGCAGGCTGTGGTGCACAAAGAAGATAGAGATTATGACAATTTTGTTGAATATTGTATTGATACGACAGTATGCTGCGTTTACACAAGGTTTCTATCCATACCATAAATTCTCTTGTTAAAGCTGCAGCTAGTACCAGAACCCGAATAAATATGCAGCTCATGAGATCAGCAGAAAGATGAGGTGCAGCTTATAGGAGGGTATTTGACCCTATAGAATAGTACTAAAACTACAATTTTCAAGCAACAGGTGCAGCCTATAGCTCCCTCTAAATTCGGGGGTGTGGCTTATACGAGAGAATTTACAGTATACTGAATATCTGTACCCCAATATAGCAGGTAGAAGTTTTGATAGTTTGTACAGGGTATCAATTATATCAATGAAATATCGATGCCAATGAAAACAAAATATCTGGTTGACAGAAGGTCCCCATGCAAGATGTGACAGTAATTACTGGTTGTTTAACATGACATTGTCCAAAAGTATACACACCCGTCCATCTAACCCTACACCTTCAGCCTCCAAGGTCAGCCGTATCTCATCCTGTGTCAAGCCATATTGCTGCAGTTCCTCCACGCGGCGGTCATGTCCCTCCAGGTCACGGAATGCCTCCAGCGTCATGGAACCAGACACTTCTGCTGTTTTTGGTTTCATCAAGCTGGATGACTGGAATTCTTTCTTCCTCGCCAATTGGCTGAAAATAGTAAATGTACTTGTATTTAGGCTTGTGTATATCAGATATAACCGGTATGATTGAATTAAGTAACATATATGATCAGAAGATAATTTAAAAGCCCTGAAATTGTACATATTTTGAGGAAATTATTAATGGCTGCACTGTATCTAAATATACTGAGAGTTTCTTGAAAAAGATACAAAGCATGAGGTGGAAATCTGACCTTTCAAGAGTGACATCTTTGTCCAATTGTCGCTTGACGAGTGCCTTGAGTTGTCTTTCCCCTTCAGTCTCAATGTCTTCCACGGGGGCCTCCAGTCGTTGGTCTCTATACGGCCGGTCAGACTGGCCCATCCTGATGACTCCACGGCTCTCATACCTTTGGGGGTCTCCACTGAAATGTATGGTATACAACTTTATCAAGTTGCAGGTTAGATAAGAGATTTCTATTTAAAAAAAAAAAAAAAAAAAATTATTTGTTCCCTTTCAACTTGTCAATTCTTACTCCTGTCAAGACACGGATAGGATTGGATTGAAGATTTCTATTTAAAGAAAAAAAAACTTAATTGTTCCCTTTCAGCTTGCCTATCCTTATCCCAATCGACTTCTGAAAGCTAGATAAATTTTGAATCAAATTAAGGCACCTTAATGTGTTAGAGGCGTTAGATTATTCAGCTCCAAAAGAATTTTGACTTTCTGAACTATCATGACACAGAGAATCAGGTATGAAAACAGTGTACTCAGTAGCCAAATGCACAAGAAAAAAAGCCAAAAATAGGCAGCAGTATCACCCTTATCTGGAGAAAAAAATTGCGCCCTGTGATTTTTGTTTTCTCTTGTGGATGGTGCACCTAATAAAAAGCTGGGATTTGTTGAGTTTTAACTTTTAGACATGAATACTGACTGACCCTACTGGGAGAATGTTCTTGCTGCCTGGTTGTAGATTGCTATCGCCTGGAGAGGCTGAGCCTGTACTACCGTTAAAGGGTGGCTAGCATGGATAAGACGTACCCGCGTTAACAAGTTATGTGACCACCCCACGACCCATCAGGTCATCGCAAATTTTTCGCTGGGTCCCACGGATTTGTTCACGTTCTTACGGTAGGTACCCATGTTGCAAAATCGCTGTGCTAGCCCCCCTTTAAACCTTGTGTACAAGCCGCGGCTTATAGAACATTTCAGAAACCTTCCCAAGTGTGGCTTATAGGATCATCCTGAATTCAGGGTGTGGCTTTTACAAGGGGTTTTATATACCAGTACACAGACTATAGTAATATATGGCAACTATTTCCAGGTACGGCTTATAGCTTATCCGCAATTTTTAACTCACGGTGTGGCTTATACGTGGATGCAGCTTATATGCAAGGCTTAGCCTGAGTAAGGCTTAGGTTGTACGGTATTTGGAGAGTGAATACACATCCCATTTTAATCAGATTAATATTATCTATTCTAGATCGATTGGGGTAATTAAATGATGAATACACATATATCGGAATGTATACAGACTACAGTATAGCTGATCTAAGGCTATTGAACTTGTAGCAATAGGCTATAATAGCCGTGTGGGTGAGGTGCAGTGACCAACTTCTCCGGCGACCTAGTTTGGTGGGCAAACGTAATCGTTAGACTACGAGATGGGGCCAGTCGAGGCGTTCGGAGTACGGCCGAGGGATCAATGCTGGTTTGTAAGGCCACCTCCTATTGGTCCTCCCCATGTGGGTCAATGTTGATCCCTGAGTCAACTTACTACCCTCCCAAGCATAGTAAGGGACTGGTACCTAGCCAGACCTGGCTGGGTGGGAAGGGGGTGGAGGGAACCAGCTGAGGTGGTGTAGTTAGCGTTCGAGGTCACCCCTACCCATAATGCACTGGATCTAGTCAGAAAACTGTACACCGAACGCCTCGACTGTGGTGCAGTGACTGAGTGAGGGAAATATTGCTCAATAATTCAGTCAATCCATGTATTATCGCTCACTTCAATTTGTACCACTGTTTGTAACAGTGAGCTGACAACTTACCACGGAATTCCAGTTTTATTGTAAGAAGTGGGATCTTCCTTAAATGGCCTTTGTCCACCAGGCATATTTTCTTCTGATTTATTTCCCAAATACAGCAAATATCTTTGTGAAGAAAGTTGTCAGCTCTGATCCATATCACCATTCGGTACGTCTTTGTTTGTCGTAATAATTAGAAATCCTAATCTCTTCTTCAATACTGTTAATTATAGGGTATTTCTGTTTATTTTGTCTATTTTCTATTGATATTTGAAGTTATTTAACACATATTTGCAAAATGATACCCAAAATTTACGACAAACTAGCTGAATGTTGGTATTAGTAGGAGACACACGAGTTGCTGCTGTGAAGAAATCATGTTCAAAAAGTAAGTTTTTTCAAATATATCGTCTCTCAGAACACATGGATAGGGTTTGATGTCAGTGAATGAGAAAAGCTCTGTCCATGAAACACGGGAATGTGTCAATTAGGGCCTGTTTTGATGCCCGTTTCACTCCCAGCAACACCAGTGTAAAGTGCCGGCTGGTAATACTATTACTGGCAGTGCCAGTGGTAAATACACAGTGACAGACTACCACACTGAGTCACAGTGACAACTGACACTTTCTTTCTAACGTCACTCACTGTTAGTCTACGTGTTTACACATGAGGTTGGAGTGTTGGTCCCTTGAGAAAATTTCATTATTCATTATCTAAAAAAATATTGTAGAATTTTGGACATGGTAGGAATGAGCAAAGGAGGGCATATTTGGTATCAAATTAAAGCTTACAGTGCCAGGAATGTCAATAACATGGTGGCATATACAACCTGGAGATTTCAAGGCAGTGCTACCTATATAATGAATACTGGTAATGAATATTGAAAAAATGCCTCATCAATTTTCAAAATGGCTCGGACGGTAAACTGTAACCTGAGTTCCCATGGCCTAAACATAATTCCTCCAAGTTATCGTTCCTTGAGGGTAGGCCGAAATGCCTGCCTGCTCACACTCACAGGCAGGATCCTAGTCACAGATCTGAGACCCTATGAAGTAGGGTCTCAGTAAACTCCGTTCAAGTAGATGAGACTGACAGTGGTACTGTGCAGTAGAACCGGAAGTGGCAAATACTTTGTTTACATCTGCTTGGTTTGTACATTTACAAATAGAATTGATCAAAATCATGAAGGTCGATTAATCTTTAGGTATATATCTAGAAGTTTTCAAAAAAATGCACCATAACTCCAGGTATTTTACATGCTACATGAGCTGCAAGTTGCCGATCGAATTTCTGAAAATCCAACATGGCCGCCATGTTATTTCGTCAGTAAAACATGTCAGGATTTTTAAAACCTCAATTTAGGCAGGTTACAAAAGTCGCACCTTAATGAAATTAATTGTGGAGCAAGTTAAGAGTTCAAATTATCCGGAAATGAAAGTTATATTTAATTTAAACTAGAAATAAAGGCAGGAGAGTGCGCCGAAAACCATGGCGCATCCAATCTCAAACACTGAGGCCTCGGTATGCCCAACTCACAACAAGTATGTGAGTTGGGCGCCGATCCAACTAGCAGGATCCAAGATGTATACAAGTCTATAGTGGCACAAACACATGCAAAAGGGTCACTTCTTGCAGAATTGACCTGGCCCTCCATGGAGACGAATGTTGATGCCGCCGCGCTTCCCTGGGTGCCCGGCCTAACAGGGGTTCGGGGGCTCTCTGCCTCCGATTAAGGATATATGCCAGAACTCATCTGAATTTGAATTACATTCAGATGAGATCATCTGAAACTTATGGAAACTTAAATGGAAGATTATTATTCAGATGAGATCTCATCTGAAAACAAGAAGTGTGTGACAGCATGGTCCCACCACATCCCTGAGGAACTAAGGCGGCATGAATGTTTGTCTCAAGTGTGACGTCATTCTACTTCCGGCCAGGTCAAAATCCCAAGAAGAGACCCACATGCCAAACACATGGCTAGTCTGAACTAAGTACTCACTGTCAGTTCCTGGAAATTGTCCCTCCTATTCACAAACATGTAGTTTTCATGTACATCAGCTTATATTGACTGAAACATGAGATATATGGGGCTGTGTACAAATGACGTCATGCAGGAGGGGGGAGGGGGGTCCCACTTCCCATGACCAAGCATGACAAGGGGGGGAGGGGGGGTCATGGGCTGCATGACATCATGTCATCAAGAAATCAAAATTTGTTTTGGTTTTGGCAAGAAAAGAAAAATTTTAAAGGTAGGGAGATATAATACCTATAGGCCCTACATGCATGCCTTCCTCAGACATCTCATTCAATGACCCTCCCCCTCCCACTCCTTGAGGTATCTTGCTCCTCTCCCAATCCACCCCCTCCCGTTGTTGAGGAGTTATCCCTTGGAGCTTTCCACCACCCTGTTGCTATTTTCATTGAGGAGATGCTTGGGGAGATGTAAAAGGGACTTCCCCCTTAGTTTACTCTCCACATCTTTGTCTGAATGGAACTCTATGGGACTGCAGGTACTACAGTAAAATCCTGAGGTGACTCAATTGCTTTGTTATTTCATAAATTGGAAGTATGAATGCAATTGATGGTCTTCTGAGAATTTGTGATACTTTCTGAGATCTTGTATTGGACTATTGACCTAGACAGTTTTTAGGACCTTTTGTGACAGGAAATACTTGTATATGATCACTACCATAATACTCTGTGTATTAGGTATGGATATAGTGCTTCCTGCATATAAGGACCCATAAGCCCAGGGGGGGCACCCTCTATGTAATGTATACACATATGTGCGGCAGGCAAGGGAACCTTTTCTGGGTAAAGTCCCTAGCAAGCATCCTGTTTCAGTCACAAATGTCCCTAGTAAGGGTCTACTTTTGAGCAAAATGTCCCTAGCAAGGGTTAACATTCAGCAAAATACCCTGATTAACGTTGAAAATTCAGAAATGTTCATGTATATTTTCTCAGTTCTCATGAAAATAGCATGAACAAAATTCAAATTTTCTCCAAATAAGGTTGATTTAAGATATTTTGAGCAAAATCTAAGATTGTCATGTCAAAAATTCCCTAGCAAGAGTAGAGTTTTGACGAAAAACCCTGTGAACGAGTGCAATAGCAAGGGTAAATGTAGTTTGCAGGTTCAGCCACACATCCGTATCAAAAACAATTGAAGTGCCCCCCTCCCTTGGCCCATAAGCTGATAATAAGCTGGCAGTGTTTGGCATGTTTCTCTGTTCATTTGTTGATCAGTGCTAGTTCATCTTATCTTTAATTGCCAATTCACCCCCACTATATGTCCCTTTGAACCATTTCAATTATTTTTGTTTTTTGGCTATTCCATGGTAGCAGATCCTTATTGGGGTGACCCCAGCTCAAGCTGGTACCAAGCTGATAAGGACTGATAACAGCCAGGGTGATAGGTATCGGTACAAGGAGTTTTGTAATGCACCCTAAAAAGTCTGCACCGAATGAAGGGAATTTTCTGATTGGTAGCAGATCCTTATTGGGGTGACCCCTGCTCAAGCTGGTACCAAGCTGATAAGGACTGATAACAGCCAGGGTGATGGGTATCGGTACAAGGAGTTTTGAAATGTACCCTAAAAAGTCTGCACCGGATGAAGGGAATTTTCTGATTGGTAGCAGATCCTTATTGGGGTGACCCCTGCTCAAGCTGGTACCAAGCTGATAAGGACTGATAACAGCCAGGGTGATGGGTATCGGTACAAGGAGTTTTGTAATGCACCCTAAAAAGTCTGCAACGAATGAAGGGAATTTTCTGATTGGTCAATAATGTATCTGGCTAGGTCAGAATAGGCCTACACTATTCATTAAACTTAGGAGGGGGGGGGGGGGTAGCTCTCTGCATGATGTCATGCTGAGGGGGGGGTCAAGTGTTGTATGACTAAACATGACAAGGGGGGGAGGGGGGGTCAAAAATGGTCCAAAAATGCATGACGTCATTTGTACACAGCCCCTATCCAATAAATCTCACATGTTTATCTTGAGCTTAGATATCACTACCTCAATGGCCTCCATTGTCAAAATGCTGGGGTGCTACCTGGTGTTAACCTGCTCTTAAAATCATAGGGCTAACCAACCAAGAATAGTGTAGTCTTTTTGGCACTAGGTGGCTACACCTGGCTTCAAGATGGCCGACAATGATTTGGAGTTAGGGAGGGAGATTTGAAAATCACCTGGATTATTAATTATCACAAGTATTTCAAGTGATTTGTGTATTGTGAATCTTTGGATATACATTGAGGGAAGTGTTGGTGGAAGCATTGGACCTGACAGTAAGTACTTCTGTGAGAAATGGCCACTCTGCCAGATTGGCTGACCAAACAGACTACAACAAACACACTTGGTCTCTGAGGTTCCCTCAGAGTGTCTACGGAGTACTTGAGGGCAGTGCCCACAAACATACTCACCAGCATTGTATTGGTCCAATAATTGGACCTTGGTTCAGTATTCACAGGCATATCTATCTGGTTTGTTTTTTTCACTTTTGTGATCATTTTTTAACAACAGTGGGGGGGGGGGGGGGCTGGTGGGTTTGAGGGGGGGGGGTCAGAATTTTTTTGACCCCTTTACTAGGGGCTCAAAATAATTTCACCTGTTTTCAGTGAAAAGCCAGCGAGTTACTATAGGTTAAAAGGGCGCATACGGGGCATAAAAATTTCAGACCCCTCCCCCTCAGGAGATGTAATATATTTACCCTCTTTTTAACAAAGAAGCCTGTGCGCTTCTATAGATCAAAACGGGGTGTGAATATTCTCTGCCATCAAGGGGGGCGTAACAAATTTCCATGCATCCGTGCGAAAACCTGCCCCCCCCCCCCCCCCGCTGTTGATAAATAATGACCACTCCGCTAGTGCCTTACAGTAGCTCAGGACCTGAACTGTCATCTCTATGCCTGTGTGAGACTGAAAGTTTTAAAGTGAGGGAACCTTCTCAAACGGCCTTCAATGCCTTGTGTCAGTTGTGAGCACTTTTTATGTCACAAATAATGGGAATAATTTCTCAACATTTCGGAGTTCGCTAGAGATAGCCAAAGATGTTTACTTTAGTCTCCAGTTGTTCATCATACCCATGTATTTTTTCAAACATATTTTCGAGTATACTTTCCGGTACCAGGACCCATGGCCCTGGGGACAGATGGCCCGGGACTGATGGCCCCAGAAAATGAGACTGATGGCCCCACTTTTGGGACTGATGGCCCCACTTTCAAATTTGATGCCCCTGTGTATAATATGATCAAATAATTCACATATATTTGTTATAGAATGAATGTTTACATGATGTTATGGAGCATGTTTGGTGTATTTTAGCACAAGTTTGGAGGTGTTAGAGCCACAATAACCAATGCCTACCCACTGAGGCAGTGTCAGTCAGTGTGTGTAGCCCTGTGGGGTGGGTGCCTGGGGATTAGCTATGACACCTTTCAGCTTGCAGCACTGACTGGGCACACTGTAGTGACTACATAGTGACTAAGAGAAATCAAAGAGAAATGGATTATTAAAAAATGAAATTGAAAAAAAAAAATTAAAAATAAAGGAAATTAAATAGAAATTGAAAAAAAAAAACACGAAATTGACAAAAAATGGAATACACAAAAAAGAATTCAGATTCTTCACAACTAGAAAGCTACTACTTTCACACATATACACAAGAAATTGAAAAAAAAAATAAAGGAAATTAAATTGAAATTGAAAAAAAATGGAGTACACAAAAAAAAGTTCACATTCGTCACAAGTAGGAAGCTACTACTTTCACACCTGCTTTGAATACACAATAAAAAAATTTTCATATAATTTTCAATAAAGTGTAACATGGAAAGTGTCATAGATATGCATGATTAATGAAGATAGGTGATAGATGTGGGATGGACCCTGGTTTAAAAGTTGGGGCCATCAGTCTCATTTTCTAGGGCCATCGGTCCCACTTTGGGCCATCGGTCCCCGGGGCCATCGGTCTCTAGGGCCATCGATCCCACATTCATATTTTCCAAGCCCTATTAAGGCTATTCCTCTTTAGTTCTTCTCAGCTGCCCACTACCCCTGCCAGTGTCAGCATTTAATAGGCTGGCTTACTCATCACTACGGTAGTCATGATGGTCAGCCTTTCAAAGCGCTGACGGCATTATAGCCTAGTACCGTAATCTCCCGTGTATAAGACGCGTCCTCTATGCCAAACAAATGCCTTGTGTATCTTATAGGATTTTTTCAAGTTGGGTGTGCGTCTTATACGAGGGGTAATTTTACTATAGAACAGTACTGGATTGACAAAAATCACCCCTAAGAGGTGCGTCTTATACGCGAAAATGCATGTAATGAGTTTGGGGTGCGTCTTATACGTGCAGCGCGTCTTATACGCGGGAGATTACGGTACTAGTATCCACTACTGCATGACTGTTGGCGTACAACAATTTCTTGAATTAATATTGATCTAGAAATGGGGCAGTATAAGAAGAGTTGTTGTTTTACCTACCGGGTAGTTCTGTAAGAAAAGGGGGAATATTACCACACTTCCTTTTTCACCAGAACAGTCCATGCTTCCCAGATGTCCCATTATTTGCTTTAGATATGTATGCTTCCTATCTATCCTTGCTTCTCAGTGTCCAGTATTCCTCTTACAGACTAGTATGGTCACGTAGGAATGTTATGCACGCTACCCCCAACATGGACCTGGGTACTTAATGTTTTAATAGTTTTCTAGAAATGATGTGGGTTCACTTCTGCATTTAAACAACCACAGATGAGGATGGTCAAAATTTAGATCAGGCAGGGGTTATAAGACTGCATAACTCTATCCTTACACCAACTATTTTCAGATTTGATGAGAAAGCAGACGTGTCTGGCGTTAATAATGTCAAGTCTTCAGTTCAGCGAGGTATTCGGGCCAGTATACTGGAGTCTTACCCGTATATAGAGCCTTATATGGATCAGATCCTCCCAAAGAAGGATCCCCTAAAAGCTGTAAAATGGTGAGTGCACGGTCATGGCCAAATGTCAAAATGACACAGTTCTTTGATGTTGATGTTGTTTCAATTATTATCTCCTTAAAGACGACATAATTCCTCCAAGTTATCGTTCCTTGAGTGCAGTGCCCACAAACGTACTCACCAGCATTGTATTGGTTCAGTATTCACAGGCATATCTGTCTGTTTTTTTTCCATTATCTGCAATCAGGGCATAATGTGAGATAATAATTATACTTGTCTATATTTCCCGGTTGCAGTTCTGAACACATAGAAATCATTGCTGGGAAGGATGGTAGGCTACTATTCTTCAAACAACGAGAAGGACCCTGGTGCCCCACTCTCAAGTTGTTACACAAATGTATGTACATGATGATCCAGGAAAAAGTTTTCAAAATTTGGTCTGATTTTAGAATCTTCTCAGCTATAAATTTGATTAAAAACTACTTTTTGGAACGTTTTCTAATTCTTAACAAAGTGTTCAGAATTTCCATGTGTAACTTCATAATTTTTCATACAGTTTGACTTACATCCCTATCAGTTCTCTGTCATTTATCAAGTATATGTGTACGTGTATTAGTAAAGGTGACTTTTATTTCTCTCCTCACACTCTTTTTTTGTGAGCTGTCATCCACGATAACAACTCCTCTAGTGGTTCTTTGTCATATCTACCGTATTTGAATCCATATGTTTAGATACGATCGCTAAATAATAGCCTTTGCTTTTCTATTTCGGCAGTCCCCTTCATGTGTCCAAGAATGCAGGTTGACAAGGGCGCTATTCGCTTCATCCTCAGCGGCGCTAACATCATGTGTCCGGGTCTCACGTCACCAGGAGCCAAGATGACCAAAGTAGAAAAGGGAACTGTTGTTGTATCCTTTTGGCACATAACCTTAGCGTCCCACCCTGTATAAACCTCAGTGTTTGATCTCTTATATCTTTTCATGAATCAAATTTAAGGGCTTTTTATCCAGTTTTCGATATTCTCCAGATTAAGGAGTAAAATGTGAAGATTACAGTTCTAGGTCCCTGGTTCCCAGATATGTTACATAGTTCTTTTTCTTAGCTATTTCTATGACATCACATCCATGTACCAAAACTCCTACTAGAGTACTTTGAAAATAACCGAAGTTAGAGATTTTGACCTTCACAGAGGGGGCAGACTGGGTATACTATAGGCCTACCTTCCTATATGTATCGCCGTGTTTATCTCTGGATCTGTGATAGGTAAAACCCTGAAAAAGTTGCCACTTAAGCCCTATCTGGGATTGAGGTGTTTGGGGATATTTTTAAACATGACCCAGTAATCTCGAAGTTTTGTTTTCCTGCTTTTTTCTAAGCCTGTTTACTCTGTATTGTGGTGTATATTCCTTTACCATACCAAAGGCAGTATTGGCAGAAGGAAAGCAAAATGCACTTGCCATTGGACTAACCACAAAGTCAACGGAAGACATGTAAGTAGGCGTATTCATCGCAAATAAAGGGCCCAATTATAGAAATATATATCAATTTTCAGTTCCATCGAATTGATTGACCTCTTTGTAATTTGTATTGATGAGGAAGTTGTCACAATGATAAATCGGGTACATAGATGTAGTGCTGACCGTCAGATTCATGGAAATTGCTGGTACCGTAATCTCTTGCGTATAAGACACGTCTTCTAGGCCAAACAAATGCCTGGTGGGTCTTACAGGTTTTCCCAAAGAAGGGGGTGCATCTTATAGGGGGGGTATTTTTACTATAGAACAGTACTGAATTTACAAAAATCACCCCTAAGAGGTGCGTCTTATTCGTGAAACAGCCATTGGAAAGTTCCAGAGCGCAACGATAGATGTCGTTGCGGTCTATCATAGGAGTTAGGGGTGCGTCTTATACGTGCACTGCGTCGTAGACGCTGGAGATTACGGTAAATTCAACATCTACTTCAGAAGATTAACTGTACATAACTTCTTTATGTTTCAGATTGTCGGTAAACAAAGGAGTTGGTGTAGAGAATCTACATTACTTGAACGACGGATTATGGCACATGAAACAAGTCAAATGATTTGATCTTAGGACTATTGAAGTAGGAACCAATATACCAGCTGGATTGTATGAACAGAGGGATATGTGAATAAAATACCATTTGAATATCGCCAGCCTAATTTTCATTTGATGATTCTTTGTTGCAAGAATTCTGATGTTTTGTCTATGTTAGTGCCTGTTGTGCTTTAATAAAATATTTTATATTTCCTATGGTAAAAGGTGATAAAGAATTATGATACATTTTTGGAGGTAGAACTGAAGCTCTCTGTGTAAATGAACTACGGAGAATGAAATGGCCAGTTTTTTTGAATAAATGGTAAAACTGAAATCTGATACTCTAGTTATTTCTGATATACCCGATAGTAAAAACTCAGTCAATCAAAATGGAAGTTTTCACACCAGTATGCAGCCCAATGGCTTGTACGGGAATCCAACCCAGGAGTTGGAGGGTAGAGGATAGGTCTGACATATACCCTATTTACCTGTTTCAGATTCACAAGGAGTTCCAGGCCAGGGGCCCGTCGGGCCCGTAGCTTTTTGAATTTTGAAGATCTATTCAAAAGAACAAAAGTTGGACTTTTTTAGAATTTTCCACAAATAAAGGGGGCGACTTATACAAGGGAATTTACGCTACCTTACGTATAAGGCTCACAATAGGATATACTAGAGATGGCAGGCTAGTGACCAATACTAGATAGACCCAGGCACTCCCTAGCGTTATGTGAAGATTTAAAACTATACAAGACACATGACCGACATTTTACTTTGGATGTGCCTTACAGGATCTGCTGGATTTGGCATGAGCCATATATGCAGGGCATTCTACGCAATTTCTACAGAAGTTGACCAAACCCCCTGAAGCTCTCGTGCACATTAATATTTATCATGGTTTATGTACGCACGATTTCTCGGGAAAAGGTAGACCACAGTCCATACATACTTTATGGAAGACCCCCCCCCCCCCCCACTAGATATTAGAGGGAAGAATTCGTGTTGGCCTAGTATGTGAAAAAACGAAGACATATTTGGACATGTTAACAGTTTATTCTATCAATAATTAATCATGAAAACCTTACAAAGGACAAATTATGCGTTCATTGTGTAAACCAGGCACCCGTTAAACCTTATTTAAACACGTCAGCAGGGTGTGTTAGTCCTCTCTGTACACATTCTACAACAAACTAACGGAAGAAGTCTTAAAAGTATTTCATAATCTCATATTATCAAGTCTCTATAATATCAGCCATTTTTTAACCTTTTTGATTTAGCATATCGTGTATCATACTTTAATCAAGAACTCTAGCCTAAATTCTCTGACACTCGTTGAACTGAATTTCTCTGGAAAACGGCGGATATTAGAGAAGAATGTCCATAAGTTAACAGTTGGAAGTCAGTGTGCACTAAGACAACTTATAGTGAATGGCAATTATCAATCTATTAACAACATATTAAGCAATAAAATATGTATTTCAATAAACAATATTGGCCTTTAAGTGATATTCCTAATCATGTTTTGCCATGTATTTGCATTTGAGATGCTTTACGAACAAGCTTGCATACAACTTGCATCTACCATTTCATTAGGCATGCACACACAGAAATCAATTACAAACAAATTTGTAAATGATATAACTTCTTCAATGAAGAGGTAGAAAAACATTGTCAAATCAAAAGTCATGAAATTATAACTACAGGAAAAACCTTGATATGTTTAAACCAATTCTAATGGATTATATTTAATGATAGGAAATATGATACACCGATCATGACAAATAATAATGTAATAGAGATGGGCGCACTGCATGATTCATACATCTTGTGATCCATCCATTAACATATCCACAGATTATATACATGAGTAGGTTTTATAAATACATAATACGCTATATACAAAAAGAACTACATTTCAATTATACAAAATAACCAGTATTGAAAAAGAGACAACAATAATCTGCATTTGGCACGGTATATAGGAATTTGATCACATTAAATGGAACTTTTAGATGAGAGGGTACAAAGGGAATAAGAATTGTGACAGTAACAGAAAATATATTGACACTGCTAATAAAACTGTTTTTCTCATACTGTCACAATTGATGTTGCATTGTAATGAGTAAAGGAATGCTGACTTGACGATATTTCAGTGTTTCCCTGATCTGTTTGGTGATGTTTACAGAGACACAGAACTGACTTTTACCTTTTATGATGTCTAGTTTGAGACTTGTCCTGCTTATAGCATGATAACCTGAGCTCGTATCTGCAGCAGTTGGGTAGGGGCGGTGATGGTAGCACCAGTTGGATATATCATATATTGGACACTGCTCAGTATAGGTCTTAAACATCTTGATCGGCAATCAATCTCAATTATGATGTTCTATACGAAAGTTTGACGTGCATCAGCGGTTTGTCACATGGCGTGTCTCACATACACCGGTATTGAGCTAGGATAAGTTATAGTGCAGGCAGCTTCTGTCTTAAGACCTCGCTAGCAGTTACAATCAGCAACCACTGGTTTACATAGGTGCTCTTCGCACTTCCGAAATTGATGCATCATGCATCGGGGCTACTTCATGTATAGGGTTATATCGGTCATAGACGACCGAATGATTTTATGTGAATACTGGATTTGGGACAATACTTTTTATAGTCGGCAAGTGGGAGATTCCTCTTGCTGGAATCACATTGTGAATGGCAAACCTACGCATATGGACATACGCGCTGCATCCAATACATTTATACATGAACTGCATTTACCAAGCAACCCCTCACTAAAAGACAGCCTGATGACAATAATGTAGATGATTAAAATTGACAACCACAATGAATTGACCAATAACAATGATTTTGTGACACATATAAACACTTCAAAAAATCCAGCGACCACAATATCCCATTGCATTCTTTCTTTGTTTTTTTGTTCCGAGAGAATCTCACAGGGATACAGGCGCTTTGGTTGTCTCCAGGATTTAATTACAAAATAAGTATAATCAATGAAAACTTGACTTGCAGACAAACCATTGTATGTCACCAGAATAACAGGTCACAACTCTAGACTGGTTTCTTAAATCAATTTTAACATTGTAGTCCCTAGCACATGCCTAAAACTGCTTTGGATTAGCAAATAACAACAGTAATAAATGATATCCTTGTAACTGGTGGGGCAACAAAGCCGGTTTGCGAGCTGGCCTCATTGTGGGTTCCACCGTAAACTCAAATCACAGTTGGCGCTTTGGAGTTGTTGTTGCCTTGGCAATGATGAAGATGTGAAGTGGTGATTGGAGTTATTCACTCGATGATTCTCCTTGAAGTAACTCCCCTGTTTGAAAGAAACCGGAGGAAATAGTTAACACCAAGCATACTGGGGACCTAAATAATAAGGGTTAACAAGTCTTCAAAACTGATTAAAATAGATATGAGAGATAATTATCCTTAAGTTATCATTTTCCATGATATGAATTTAATATACAATGGATG
This sequence comes from Acholoe squamosa, assembly GCA_949317995.1. Taxonomy (NCBI): domain Eukaryota; kingdom Metazoa; phylum Annelida; class Polychaeta; order Phyllodocida; family Polynoidae; genus Acholoe; species Acholoe squamosa. The sequence goes on from OX439042.1 coordinate 18,548,225, forward strand.
TATCAAACCATCTCTTCACTTAGCAGCAATGGATACAGATCCTAGCCATATAAGACATGATATATTCCATCTTGTGCGTGCGTAATTCTGTTGCAAGATGTATGTGAAAAGGGTATCACATGTCATGGAAGATTCCAAAATGTGTTCAGTGTCTAAATTCTTCGTTTTGTGACTGACTTACTGCCTCAATAGCATGTTTAAATTGTGACAAATGTTGAAATTGTGACAAATAATACTCATAACAAATGATACACATTTTAGTACAAACATATTAAAGATTAATGAAGCAAACAAATGCTGGGTGGTACCGTAATCTCCCGCGTATAAGGCGCGTCTTATACGGGGGGTTTTAGTTCTAATTGGATCCACAAGGGGGACACCAAGACCTTTCTTTTGATATGTTACACTACCATATAAGTTCATCTGCTGTATTTGGGGTCCAGGAGGGTCACAGGGGTCCAAACAGCACATAGCTTTTTGAATTTTGAAAATCCATTCATTAGAACAAAAGTTATGAATTTTTTATTTTTTTGACAATATTCTGAAACTCTGGGTGCGCCTTATACGCGGGATGTGCCTTATACGCGGGAGATTACAGTAAATTCCTGTTGAGGGTATTGTGCTGCTACAAGTTGTAGCCGCTCCTTAAAAACAAGCCAACGCACAGAAAAGAAAATTATAAATGATCAAACACATTTAAAACCGTAAATTTGCAGAACAGAGGATGTTGTATGTACACAGATGAGAAGTGTTCAGAATTTGTGTTAGCAGTGTGATAATCAAAGCGTTCAGTAAGTATACAGCATATTACAAAGCAAACACACGCTGCTAAGAACTGCAGGGTCAGCGACAAATCATAATAATATACATGATCTGTGCTCATTTTTACCGGAGACTTGGACGCTATTGTGTGACTATTGTTATTGTCAGCGACTGTCTTTCTTCCATCTCACCGATTTCTTTACAGGCTAAAATGATCAGTCAGAAAAAAAAAGAATGTAAGAAATTCATTTCAATATATAGCCTTGTTGACAACTAAAGCATGCAATATTATGGGCTATGTATGGTCATAAAACCATGTATAATTTTTCCAAACCCGTCTACAATTTCCCCAAAATTAGATAAAATGGTATATTTTGTGTAGAAGAAAGATGTTCAGCTCATGCTTCTATTATTTCATAGTTTGATATGTCCGTATGTGATTGAGTCAGTAGAAGGTTGGGTGAGGGGTTGTATCGGGGTGGTGACTGTGACGGCACTTACAGCACGCGTCAGGAGAGAAGGATGAGTCCGAGTCATCACACGTGTCCTTGTCCGTCTGAGCAGCGGGCAAGACACAATGACTACATGTCATTACAACACTAACATACTCAAGTACTTTGAAGTTAAATGTATTTTCCATTCAGCACTGGGGATTGTGCTCCATGAAGCTCCCTCTCATTGTTCTTGTTTCAGATATATACTATGATTCTCTTTGAAGCACCAACAAGAGGAGGAATACACCAACAGCTCTGTAACAGGGTCTAGGGGCATTCACATGGAAGGACGTGCAAAGGTTCATATTGTATTTGCTTTATACAAGTTTTTAAACAAATGCAGTGATCCTATGATTTCTACCAGGTCGGGTTCTACCTGTAAAGAAAACTTAATGTAGGTATTGGGGATATCTTATTACAAAAACAGGTTCTGCCTTCTGGGGGTGTACTTAGCAGGGTCTAACACATGTTAGTGGGTTAATAAGGTTAGTACATAAACACCTGTACACACGTCCCTACAAACAGCTAGAGTGTGTTACCAATGAGGAACAGGCCTCGTCTATGAATTTTGACTAATATAAACATATACCCATGACGTGCCTGTGTACAATTTCCAAAACTAAGTTAGTGTATCATGCTGACTTTTTTTTAAGAGTGTATCATCAGCATTGGATCAGCATGATGCATGAACACAGTTAATTTGGTTTGCTTGTACGGGCTGAAATCACAAGCCACAGTGACACAGGCACATAATGCATTATCAAGGTTTACGGTAAAACTCTCCAAAGTCCACTCTAGCTGCTGTAATAGAGACATGTAGATCCTTAACTCTAAGAGGAGACCATCAGAGACCACACTACTCTGTGTATTCTGGGTCTATACTTCCTCCACCAGCTAGACCTAGCCATGCAGAGGCCTGCAGTACCTGACTAGTTAGACATACCTCATGCAGGAGACGGCATAGCGACCCGTTCACATCTGGTCATAGATAATAACGTCAATTTTCATGCTCAAGTCAAATTTAGATTTGAACGCAAAGGTCACCAAGATCAGATTCATACTGAATGCAAAGGTCACCAGCAACATAATTTCTACAATGATTTGATCAGAATTTTAGATGAATTAAATAAGTAGCGCACGCCAAAAATATTGAAATGTACATGTCAAGAAATTTGAGAAGCATAAATGAAGCGCATGCTTATACTTCATAGATAAATGCTTTCTTTGTTGCAAGGGTGACAAGCCATGGGAGATGATAAAATACTATGTTTGTCAAAATATTTGTAATTTGGAACTACCAAAAGAATAGAAATTGTTAGTATTCCTCACAGTTTAAAGATTATCGATTAAAATTCACATCTTAGATACTTTGGTGTTTGAGATTTACAAGTGATTCACAAGTGACGCCTACAGAAATTATCTATTTAAGTGAAATTTTTGTGCCACATTCAACTTATAAAAGGCAGGAGTATCTATTGTGTCATGCTTTATCAATTTTCAAAGTAGACGACTACCAGGGAAATGTGTTCCGTTTCAAGCGTAGAATTTTCAAGCAGATGCATTTGAGGTACTATTTAAGATTTAACTGGTTTCTACCCTTTTTTGGAAGAGTGTCTATGCAAACCATGCAAGAGGAAATTCAAGTTGAAGGTACTCGTTCAACATGGATGAGCTTTCAAGAAGGAAATGTTCAAGGAATATTTCTTTACGTCCATGTCAAATGACACTATCTGGATTATTTCATGTAGAATTCTCACAAGTAAAAGAGTGTAAATTTATGTAGTAGTGTAAGGGTTTGTGGCCTTACGGACCTGGGGGGTTCGGGTCTTACGATTCGGAAAGAAAGAGTAAGACAGTATTCCAAGTGTATGCCAACGGATAGGTTTATTACTTAATGCACACTCACGGCTGCCGAATGATATCAAAGAGGCAGCTAATATTAAAAGACAGTAGTTTACATAGTGCGGAGGCCAGAAGGGCCTCTGACGTAGCGGCTGAGCCCTGGGCTTTATATACGGACCCAGGTGTTCGTCGCCAGATGTCCCCACAGACCCGGATCGGTGCTGCCACCTATCCGGAACCTGAGGAACGTCCGACGACTCGGCTCACCCGCCACGTCAGACGGTACCCAACTCCTATGGTAGTAAAGTGTACCTCTACACCACTCCCCCAGACATTTAGGAGGGTGTTATACGTATATTATTACTTAGGATAACATTTCTACATGTCTAAACCTTTAGTAATAGAGGTACAACCATAGGTATAACATTAGCACTAAATAAATTGTGAACCAGATGTCATATATATATATTCGATAGTGAATTTTAGTTACATATAACGATTAGGATGTTGAAATATTATACGAATTACTTGAAGAAGAGACAGTTATGTGAAACGGAACTGTCTATTTAATTATTATACCACATAATATTGTATTATATTTCAGGTATAATTAATAAGACAAGTAATATGAATCGTATACATGTGATGATGACAGCTATATGTAACGGAACTGTCGATAATAAAACATATCACAAAATAACATCCGTATGTGTGTTTGTAGTCATTGACAAAACATTTGAATATGTAGTCTTAAAGAAGACTGTTATAGTAACATCACTATCTAATAACATGTCGTATATTAATATTATACGAATCCGTTAAGGATTCCGTGAGTAGTACGAATATGATTATTTATAACATACACTTGAAAAAAAGAAAAAAACATCACGGTGTGGTAATGAATATAATAATATATTATCACCGTGTACCTAATAACCTTTATAGCACCAGATCATTATACTTATTATATAATTTGTCTCGCAGGACAATAATATGTGTTATCTGGTGAAGTTTAACGGATCTTATAATATAAATACTAATAGTGATTAGAGATCCGTATCAGGAAATGTATATGTACCCGTATTATAATATGTATCTAGTAGATATGTACATACATATAATATTATAGAAAAATAGAAATATGACATTATATACAATATACAGGAATTATAAATGCTGCTGGAGTCTTCTGCTGTATCCTCCGGGTACTAGTAGGTAGGTGTGGTCAGCTAACCACGGGATGGACGTGCTAAAGTTTATAGTTTCCTTATATTGAGTGAACACGGTAGTTGATTTGGGGCAGCTACCCACAATCCTCTAGTAGTGCTAAAGTTTATAGTATATCCGAATGGTGTAGATTTGTAGAATATTAGTCCGGATGTGTCAACTGTGTAGAGAACGTAATCCTTTTTAAGTTTTAGTTGACATAAGTAAAATAATAGTCCGATATAAGTTGATCCGGAAGTAATAGTAGTAGAGATATAAGTCCATTCGGGAGTACAGATGAGTTGTAGAGGTAAATCGTAAAGTCCATCCTAGTAATTGGTTAGCACGGGTAACAGCAGGAGTCTGGAACTGGCATCCGGATACGTCTCACAGCAGCAAGTCTACTATCGGATTGTTCATGGATGAAATTATAAATCCGAATAGGCTATTCAGGGTGTAGTAAATGTTATACAACCTGAATAATAGACTGGTCAAAGGAACCCGGAACACATAGTATAGGTGTTCATGCACTAGTAAAAGCATTCGCAGACCTTTAGGGTTCCGCAAAGACTATATCTGGTCATTTGGTGTTGGAAAAAAAAAAAATTATGGAAGAAATAACCCTAGCATGCTTTAAACGGATTTCTTAGCATGCTTCTTCTTCAGAAGAGCTAAAGCCGACTCGGGAGTGCCGTCCCACTCGTCCAAGTCGACTCCGAACACCCTCATGAACTTAGTGTTCAGGTTGGTGTTCCGAGTGATCTCCTCCTTTACACGCTTTTCCAACACGTGTACATCCATAGCTGCTTTTTCTTGAGCAGCTGAGGCAGCCTCCTCCTGGGCCTTTACATCGTCCCGGATGAGAGTCTCGAGACGTTGCTTTTCAGCGTCGCCCACCTGTTTCATACACAACAGGGTTTCGTTTAGGAGACCCTGATGAAACTCGATCGCTTTCTCACGAACGGTCTTCTCCCAATGGGTGTAGATGGCCTTCTGGACATCTGCCTCCCCTTGGCGAGACTTCTCAAACCAAACTTCCGCATTACCAGTTTTAATGGTAATGGCGTCCTTTGGTTTCTCAGGTGCCGCGACAGCCTTGGGAGGAGTCGAGGCGGCCTGTGGACCACTTCCGGGTTTAGGACTCCCAGACACACCTGTCGTTGGTACACAGAAGGCAGGTGGTACGTTCTGTTTCAGTCCCATTTGCAGATACATGTTTAACTGCTCCTGGGTAAAGGTAACTGGTGGGGCGGCTGGAGCGGATGCAGATCCGGCGGCAGCAGATGCGGTGGTCTTCTTTGGCATAAGGCGACCATCCTTTCCTACCACCAAGGTCTGGCTCTCAGGTCCAGGTCCCTGGTTTAAGGACGGAAAGTTTCGAGAACTCACTTTCCCAGGTTTAGATACGGCTCCAGCGTATCCGGCAGGTTCAGGCTTCTTGAACACCGGAGTGCCCTGAGCCTGTTCTGCGGGGTGCCTTGTCAGAGGGGACCTGGAACGGTCCTCTGCTCTGACCTTCGGTTTTGTTGTGCTCTGACCATTACCATTGCCGCCACGGTTCTGGTCTCTCCTGCTCCTTTCACGAGCTCTCTTTGCATCCTTTCCGGATTCCTCGCATTTCTGCCAGAGAGACTCGTGCATGTCCAGTTTACCCTTTCCAGGAGTCAGAACTATCTTTGCTCGGAGTTTCGAATCCTTGGTCTTCGGAACTTCGCAGAGGACTTGGTCCCCTGGTCGGATCTTAGACCAAGCATCCTCGCTCAGGCTATCGAACTCCTTCATGAGTTCCTGATGAAGCTCCATGATGCGCTTCCGGGCCCCGTCCAAACCTTCTGCGTGGCATTTCTTCTGGTGTCTAGCCAGATCACTACGTCGGTTGTATTGCACCTTCGTAGTACACTTCTTGCCCTTCTTACCATAACTCGGATCACAGATGTAAACCGGGTGATGGTGGAAGTGGGCCTCTACCAGATGCCTTTGGAACCGGGCTGGAGTACTCCAGGTCCGGATCGAGACATCACTCGCATCCTGGCAGATAGAGAAGGGACAGGACTTTTGATCGTCACCGTACCACTTCTCTAAAGCCCAACGCAGCTTCCTCCTCTGGGTATAAGTGTAATACCCTTCGGTGTGGTTTAGCATAAGCCACATCTTTCGATAGGCTTTGCTCGGATTGGGGTCCTCGTCCGAAAGGCGCATCCAATCTTCATCATCCGACTCATCGTTCTTATTGATTGAGTCTGGACAGGCATAGAGGGTAGAGCCGTCCTTCTTAACTCCGTACGCACAGTCGGAGAAACACGTCGGGATCCGGGTTTTGAATCCGGATTTGGCGTTAGCCCAACGTTCGGCCTCGGTTTGAGTTGATGGAGTGGCCTTCTCATCATACTCAACCGAGGATTCGTGCACCGACTCCTCGTCAGACGACTCAACCTCCATGGCAGTACTACCAGTGGTTGAGGTGCTGGGTTTCGGCTCGGCTCTCGCAGAATCCGGGAGATTCTTGAGCTTCCGAGCAGCGGATCGTCGGTTCTTACTGACCTTCCAGTCTTCCTCCGGTTCCTGGGTTCCGGATGTGCTGGAGGTCGTGGCTTCTACTGGAGTAGTAGTGCTGCCGGTAGCTGATGTAGCACTGGCGGAGCTTCTGGTGGCAAGCTTCAGGTCGGGGATAGGAGGTGCGGGTGCTTCCGCGGCCCTCTTAGCCTCTTCCTGTGCCTCCTGTTCGGCAGTCATGCGGCGGACAATAACCGTCCGAAGGGCTGCAGCTCGGTCCAATCCGATTAGTGAATTGTTCTGGACATCCACCAATTCCTGTTCGGTTATGTAATAACCGTCGTCCCACTGCTCGAAGTTAGCAGCGGCCTCCCGGAATTCCTTAGTGGTCCGGCACGGCGTCCGGATAGCACTAGGGCGTGGGTAGGTCTGGCCATCGGTATCCCAGACACAGCCTACCCAGTTAATGTTCGTAGCCTTGACGTTCCACAGGGACTTGTCAGGCTTCGGATACGCTCCGAGCTCGAAGGCTCGGTTAGCAGCATACACGGTTTCACGGAAACCAGCGTCCACCATAAGTCCCCGTTGGAACCACGGCCAGTCTCGAAGCCACTCGGGAGGCATCCTGGACAGCTGTTCGGGAGCCATGACGCCCTCGATAGCTATCCTGACTTTCGGGTCCATCCTGACTGGTGTCCCGTCCGCGTAGGTCACTTGTGCCTGCAGTTCCGGGTGGACATACAGGTAGCGACCATCATAGCTAGCTGGAAAAGGCTCCGCCACTGCTGGCTTCCACTCATCCTTCTGTCCGTCAACTTGGGTAGTTTCGGACTCTGTCGCTGCGGGTTCAGCACTCGCAGTCGCTCCGGATCCCTCTGCTGGGAGTGGAGATAGCAGTTTCTCTGGCTCATTGAGTGAGAATGAAGCCAGCTTCTCCTCGAACGAGCGATCCGTGGGTTCCTCCACGTCCATCATCTCGCTCTCTTCCTGTGTAACAGGCGACAAAGCTTCCGGAAAAGCTTCTGCGGACGGAGTCAGCTTATCCGGGTCACCGGATAGCTTGGCTGCAGCTACGGATTCCTCAGCCATGACTGGGGAATCGATCACGGGAGTAAACTACTCCTTTTTCCGGCTTTTACGGCGCCGGGGCCGGCACAAACGGAGTCTGTCTACCAGGAGACAGACTCTGGAGGAGCAGCGGGGGGTTTGCTTGGCCGGTAAAATCCAAGAAGGGAGCGAGCTCGACCGTCTTGAACGTTACCGAAAACAAATATGGCGACAGGCCAGCTTTCGTGACGTCATTTCCCCGCGGTCCGCGAGGTCACGAGAGGTCAGCCGAGACTGGACACGGTGACGTCATGCGGAAACGCACGTGCTACAGGCGGTACATCAACAAACTGATTGTTTTTAGGTAATTATCGCTCACCCCGATGACTCGACTGGGGATTTAAGTGGAGATTATGGAAAGCTTAAGCAAATCCACCGGATTATCCGTCCACTACCCATTGGTACATCATGCGGGGGCGACAAATAAGCCTTTAGGGTCAGCTGTCATCCGTTCCTCTAAATGTAAACATTACACTCGTTGTGTATACAGGTTAGGTCACTGCAGTCCTCTGGGCAATTCGGGGGCTGCGGCGAACGTATCTCCCCTTCTCGGATAGTTCTTTATCGGACCTGACAGTCTGAAGAGCTTTCTCTAGGTGCTTCTTAGCCTTAGAAACACCTTTCCTCTTCTTTCTGTCTTCACCTGCCGAGACTTTTTTAACTCCCCCACGCTTAATCGGTGTTGGCGTGGGTGTCACTGATTCGGAACACTTTTTGGGTCTACCTCGACCACGCTTCACTGTAGTGTTCTTTACCTGGTCTATTATGCGATTCTGATTCAGGATCCTTTCGGAACCTTCACCATACATTTCTGTGGAGGTCTCCCTCCCAGACCATCTCCTTAATCTAGCCACATTTGACTTATAGAGTCGACCAAGGTCAGATTTAATAATTACGGTACAATCACTGATAATTTGTGTTATAGTAAAGGGACCGTCCCAATTAGACGCTAATTTTATGTGTCTAAGTGGTTCGTGTAATCTGAGGACTCTGTCTCCGGATTGGAATTTCCGATGCTTTAGATCGGTATCGTATCCTACTTTCTGCCATTTGGCACTTTTCTCCAAATCAATTCGGACAGACTCATATGCTTTTCTAAATCTGTCTCTTAAACATTCCACAAAAACTACATGGCAAGGTAGTTCAGGGTCCATTCCTACGACTCCAAAAACTAGGTCAGCAGGCATTATCAAATCCTCTCCGAATACTAAAAGGTTCGGAGAACAATTTGTACTTGAATGTACCGTACTATTATAAGCATGTGTCACAAAATGACATTGCTCATCCCAGTCATCCATATGTTCATTAACGAGTGACTTTAGGACTTGGATGAGGGTTCTATTGAACCTTTCCACCAATCCGTCGCTTTGTGGTCTATACGGATTGGTTCTAGTCTTGCAAATAGCCAAGTATTCGCACATACCCTGCCAGAGATTTGATTCGAACTCTCTGCCTTGGTCACTGTGTAACATTAATGGTACACCGAAGCTTAGTACCCAACCTTTTACAAAAGCTTCGGCACAAGTAATTGCTTTGTGGTCCGGTAGTGGAAATACTTTAGTGTATTTCGTATAATAATCACACACTACCATCATACAGGTATTATCATTAGCGGTTGTATTAAATCCACTAATAATATCTACCCCGATTCTTGCGAATCTAACTCCGAAAAGTTCTTGGGATAGGGGAAGTTTGCCCATCCCGGGTCCGGGTTTGTTTTTACAACAATCCGGACAGGTGGTTATCCATCTTTGCAAGTCCCGTGTCATGCCAGGCCAATAGTATTTCTTGGAAAGTCGTGCTAGCGAGCGTTTCCTTCCGAAATGACCACTGGTCCGATGTCCATGACAGAAGTACATAATGTCATGTCTCATGGCATGTGGTATCACCACTTGCATGATTCTATCACCATTATTACATGGCTTCCAACGGTATAACACGCCTTTCCGGACTTCAAGCTCGATCCATTGAGCAAGAAACCTTCTCATTTCTCGATTTTCCAGAGAGACCTCTGGTCTAACTGGACGTATACCCTTTGGTACTAATTGCAGTAGCTGTGCAGTTATCGAGTCAGCTTCCTGGAAATGTCGTATGTGATCCATAGACCAATCCAGTATACTGGCAACTAGGGGTACGAATGGTCTTCGAATCCCTGCTAACACTGCCTTATGAGCTCCACAATCAGTACAATCCGGATTATCACATTTCCGGATTGGTATTCGAGACAAAGCATCAGCATTTAAATGCTTAACTCCGGGTCTATGCTGAATCTGTTGATGTTCCAGCCCATATTCGGATAAATGGGCTAGCCATCGGCCTAACATGCCTTCAGCATCTCGGAAGTTCAGTAGCCACCTTAAAGAGGAATGATCCGTACGCAAAGTAAAGTTCGTTCCCCATAGAAAATGTTTGAACTTCTTGGTATATACGACTACTGCTAACAACTCTCTTTTGGTTGTGCAGTAATTGCGCTGAGTCTTGCTCAGTGTGTTGCTGGCAAAGGCAATTGGTACTTCTCTCCCATTTTGGACTTGCGAGAGAGCTGCACCAATGCTATCATTACTAGCATCAGTATCCAGTATGAAATGATCCGTCTCATTCGGATATTGCAATACGGGAGTACTCGTGAACAGGTCTTTTAGCTTTCGAAAAGCGTTTTCCTGTTCATGTGTCCAAGGAAATTTTTCCTTGGTACTTCCTGGAGTCCAGTTAGCTATTGCTTGTAATGGGTAACTGACTCTAGAATAATTCGGAATAAATTCCCTGTAATAGGAACAGAATCCTAAAAAGGACCTCACTTCCTTGGGTGTTTTAGGTCTATTCCAATTCGTGACTGATTCGATTTTTTCCGGATCAGCTTTTATTCCTTCATCACTGATGATGCGGCCCAAATAATTTATGGACTTTCTAAACATGTGGCATTTCTTAGGTTTCAATTTGAGACCATTTGAAATAATACGTTCTAGTACCATTTTTAGGTTATTAGAACATTCTTCGAATGTTTTTCCGAAGACAATGACATCGTCTAGATATACAAGACATCTTTTCCACAATAAATCACTTAGAATTGTTTCCATCATTGCTTCAAATGTTGCAGGTGCATTGCACAATCCAAACGGCATTACATTATATTGGAATAATCCAATATGACTTGAAAATGCAGTTTTCTCCATATCTGAAGGGTTCATTCCCACTTGCCAATAGCCTGATTGCAAGTCTAGGGTACAAAACCAACTGTTTCCTCCTAAGGAGTCAATGGTTTCATCTATTCTCGGTAATGGATACGAATTCTTTTTCGTTATTCCATTCAACTTCCTGTAGTCTATGCAGAAACGGATCGTACCGTCTTTTTTTGTTACCATACACACAGGACTACTCCATGGACTATTGGAAGGGACTATTACATCCTGTTCCAACATCTTATTTATTTCATCCTCAGCTACTCTCTTTTTTGCTAAAGGTAACCGTCTATACGGTATCTTAAAGGGTTCGGCATCTCCAGTATCTATTTTATGTAATACCTTATTTGTCGTACCTAGTTTTTCACCAGGTTTGGCAAAGGCAGTATGATACTGACAGAGCATATCATAGAACTCTTTCCGGTGTTCCGGATCTTCTAATGAAGTTTCTTCATACAACTTAAGTAAGTCTTCCGAAATTTCATCATCTCCTGTTACCTTCTGTAAGCTTAGCTTACTATCCGTTACAGTTTCCGAAAGGGTCACGTTTCCAAAAACTTGTCCCTTTTTCAAGTAGATAGTAGTGTTTCCAGTATTGGAGACAGGTACTACCGACCAGGATGCATTCGCTACTATAGTGTCTACAGAATTTAATCCAATACCTGACAAAGTAACTACATCCGGTTCTATCACTGCAGGTTTGTTACGCATTGCAGGATCACTTCTTACAAGCACATCACAGGCTACTCCCGGAGGGATTCGCACAGTGTGTGCCACACTAGCCATACTGCTCACTTGTCTCAGTGCACATCTAACCTTCACGGGGTACGGGTATCTCACACTCAACACTCCTGTTTGGGGTTCCAATACAGCACCATACAGGGATGCGAAATCCAACCCGAGTATCCCCTCATCTGCTATATCCGCAACGGTGGCGCTCATGACATAGTCATGTATACCATCTAACTGTAGTCTCACACAAGTTCTACCATACGTTTGCAAGGTACTGCCGTCGGCCGTCTGAGCACTTCCTCCCGATTTGAGAGTATCATGTTCATCCGGTATAAGGTCGTAGAACCCCTTGGAGATACAAGAGTGGCTAGCTCCCGTATCCACAAGGAATTCGGCAGACCTTCCGTTAACAGTAAGGCAAACATACCACCGCCTTCCGTTTAGAACAGAGGGCATGTCCGTGACAATCGGAACGTCATTTTTCACACCAGGAGTCAATCCACATCCTTTTAAGAATTCCAGACAAGGATGACCCGGGGGCAGGTGGGCACCACAGACCTTGGCTAACGAATAGCCGCCTGCCTCGTTACTGATATTGGGTTTCCCCTGTGCTCCCATAGCACCTGTTATATCAGCTTCCCTAACCTTCCGGGTGTCTACAACCACCTCGGTGTTAGGCGATCTTGTTACTTCATGTGAACTATCATCACGGATGGTGATATCATGGCAAGATTTGTCACTGGGATCCCCTTCTTTGCCCCTCGGGAGACCCCTCCTTAGTTTTCCTCTGTACTTACTCCAGAGACACTCTCCTGTCTACGAGGGACAGGTTTTTCAGCCATACATTCTGGAGCATAATGCCCCAGTTTCTGGCATCTGAAACATCTCCTCTGAGATTTGTCAACTCTCGGTCTCTTTAGAGCTTCTGTTAATCCGGCAATTAATGTTTCCATCATGTTAGTCGGAGCAACAGTGGCTGCTACAGTTGGGTTCGCCGTAGAGGCTACACTGCCAGGTTGAGTTGATCCGGAAGCTGTTTTACCAGCAACAGATCCTCCTCTCCCTCTCGAATGTACTTTCCTATACCGCTTTTGTCGGTAATACTTTCCAGCTACATGCACTGAACCAATATAATCTCCGTTTTCATCGGAGACATATTCATCTTTCTCATCAACTTCATTCGATTCAACCGGAGCTAATTGGGAAGTATCGTATACCGGAGCAGGTGTACCTCCATATTGGAATGGAGCTGCTCTTATTGGATTAGGTCCGAGACCTACCAAACGTTTCTTCATGTCATGTCCATCGATTGCTATGAACAGATCACTGAAGGAAGTGTCATCTTTCCAAGAGTCCCAGACCACTTGCTTGTGATCCGGATCACGCAATCCACTGTAGAATTGTATAAACAATTCTTGTAGATAACAATCATCATCGTGAGCCCAATTTGGACGTGCTTTCGAAAGCAAGTCCTGTAGCTCCAAACCAAAGACTTTGTGTGATTCTTTAGGTTTTTGTGTCCTCTTCTTGAAGCTTACCCACGGATCTTCTCTAACGATTGATCCAAACAGGTATGCGGCACATTCGACCAGTTGATCATAAGTACCGTATATTCCGTAAGCTGCTCTCCATTGGTTGAGGGCTACTTTTCCGCCTTTATTTAACCAACAGATCAAATATGGCAGAGCTTCTTCTTTTGTCCAGCCACTACAATTGACTTCGTCAACAAAAGCTTGATACCTGTCCTTCCATGGATCATTAGAATCATATGGAGGGGGTATCCGTGCCTGCCTACGTGCCGGATTATTACATCCGCGTAGTCTATCTGCTTCTCGCATGCTCCAGTTCATGACTTCCATGCCGTCTGCTCCCTTTCGGTAGCAGTCAATGCCAAGGTTTTGTATACATTGGCTTCTATCAAAGATGGTTTGCATCCCTGCAGGCATAGAAGTTCTCCTGTTAGGTTTCCTGCCATCTCCTCCTGATCCTGATCCTCCGAATCCGGATCCTCCTGGGCCGCCTGGAGGGTTTCCTCCTGGTGGACCATTATTATTATAGCCTCCAGATGAACCACCAGGGTATCCACTATTGTGACCGGTGTTTCCAGAAGAAGCATATCTAGGGTAAGAATCATTTTGATTCCATCCCTGGTTATAGCTATTACCATTCTGATAATTGCCACTTCCCGATGGATTATAATTATTTCTATATCCATAGGAAGATGTTCTCGGTTGATGCGTACCGCCGTTGATATTGTTTTGTGGCGGATTTGGTCTCGGAAAACGTCCATCAGTAGGACCATTACCAGAACCTGGGGGTGGATTCGGTAATCTTGGTACTGCTGGTGTACTGTGGCCGGGTTGGGGGAAATATGAAGGTGGTGTCAACATATGTCTCATTGGTCCGGGTGCTCTTGGTTGTGCCACGGGTGAATTATTATTATTCCCTGTAGCACCATCGTGAGTCGCTTTGATTTTGTGACTCAAATCTGGTATGGGTGGTGCTGGTCCTATCGTATCCAGCATTGGAACTACTGGTTTAGATGCGGTTCCATTTACTGCAGCGTTATCCGGTTTCTTATAGATTCCGGATACCACATTCTTGTCAGCCCCATCATCAACGAATGGGCTGTATCTAATTGGGGTTGCATCTTTAGATGTCTTTCCCAACATTGTAGATACCACAGCTGGGTCTATATTACCTATAGTTAACTGGGCTGCTTCTACATATTTATCTAGAGTTATTGCAGTAGCCTGCAACTCCTGAAGCTCATTCGTGAGTTTCTGTCTATCCTCCTCCAGTTGTTTGTTGTAAGCTATAATGCCTACCCGGATGGTCTCATTATCTTCAGCTTGTTTACTGCACTGAAGTTTCAATTTATCCAACTCCTCCTGATAATGGCGAATTTCGGATTCGAATTTTGTCTTATCAAGGTTTAGTTGGTCGTTCGTATCTATGTATGTTTGGATACGAATGTGTCTATTGTCATATTCTTTATTGAATGAATCTCTCATAGATTGAAGTTTTAGTTCTTCACTCTCGAGTTCTTTCATGTACTCGCTCCTTCTGGCTTCGAATTCCTTTCGCATGCCAGTTAGGTCCTCTTCCATTTGAAGTTTTTCATGCAGTACTTCATCCTTAGCTTTGACCAAGGTATTTAAATTCTCGTTCAAAGTTACATAAGTTTCATTCAACAACAGGACATCCGGTCGTTTTAATTCTTCACCTTCCGGTACCGCATAGGTTAAGTCGCCATCTATAGCGCTATAATCTAATATTGGTAATTCGGGCCTGGGTAACCTATAAGGTAGTTCTCCGAATGTTACCCTTTTTCGCATTGGTGCCGGATGTTCTGGGTTAGTACTACCACCGACTTCGAACATCGAATCACATAATTCGTCAACAATTGAATGCTGGCCTATTAAGTTACTATGTCTCTGTATGGACTGTTCGCGTCGTACAGAGTCTGGCAGATTCTCCTCACTATCATTATAGTGGGGTCCGGGATCTCTCCAGGATGCTGATTCTGCATCTTGTGGATCCGAATGGGCTTGGAGCATTAGCGATCCATTTCCATTCTCTTGGGCAAGTGATTGCCCTGCTGGGTTAGCTTCCCTAAGGGTGTCTAACCCATGTACTAGCCGTTCGGACGTTATAACGTCCGGGCTATACACCAGAATTAACTGGTCACGGCACCAGTGTAAGGGTTTGTGGCCTTACGGACCTGGGGGGTTCGGGTCTTACGATTCGGAAAGAAAGAGTAAGACAGTATTCCAAGTGTATGCCAACGGATAGGTTTATTACTTAATGCACACTCACGGCTGCCGAATGATATCAAAGAGGCAGCTAATATTAAAAGACAGTAGTTTACATAGTGCGGAGGCCAGAAGGGCCTCTGACGTAGCGGCTGAGCCCTGGGCTTTATATACGGACCCAGGTGTTCGTCGCCAGATGTCCCCACAGACCCGGATCGGTGCTGCCACCTATCCGGAACCTGAGGAACGTCCGACGACTCGGCTCACCCGCCACGTCAGACGGTACCCAACTCCTATGGTAGTAAAGTGTACCTCTACAGTAGCATGTCATCATTTACAATTTATCTTAATTACCAAACCCTCTTAGATTATATGTTTATTTAGTGCATGAATACAAGCAGTAATACATACCGTGTTGTCATCATCTGCATAGCGGACGGGTGACCGGAGACGTGATGACGGGGACTTAGATTGGGACCTATAGGGTGAAGGTGACCGGGCTCTGCAAAGTAACATCGACAATTGACTTGAAGGAAAAGCGATGTTTCCAAAGAATAAGAACAAATCTAAAATCATTATTTGCATTATGATAGACATAACATGGGCCTTTACCTGCTTGTGCTGGGGCTGTGGGTGTTGCTGAGTCGTGATCCACTGTCCCCAGGGGGTGCCAGACCGTGACGACGCAGCTCTTGTACTGCGCGCTCCCTAATAACATACAGGGAGATTCAGCTATCAATAGTGGTACAGTTAATTCTCTTTTATAAGCCGAACCCTCGTATAAGCTGCACCCCCGAATAAGCCGCACCCCTGACTTTAGAGGGGGCTAAAAGCCACTTTTTTTTGCTTGAGAATTGTAGGGTTAGTACTGTTCTATAGTGCCAAATACCCTCCTATAACCCGCACCCCTTCTTTTGGCTGATCATATAAGCCTAATTTTGATTAGGATTCTGGTATAAGCCGCGGTTTATACCAGAGAATTTACGGTACTACTATTAGGAACAGGGACATTAATGATCATAGACTGTTGTGCTGATGTTAGTTTTATTTTTAGTCGATATTCAGGCTGAGAAGGGAAACATTGAGGTATTATGTTGAATACTTGGATACCCAGGCAATCATTGCACATGTATTATTTAATATCTGCCGTGATGAAGACCGTGTATGCTCACCGCTCAAAGCGTTCATGCGTAAGTTGTCTCCTTAGTCTGTCACATTCGGCATCGGTCTCAATACTTTTAATGCGTAGAGCAGCTAATTCTCGACTTTGGCTGTCACTGTAAAGAAAGAGCAATTTTTCAATCATTGTAGTAAAGTAACATCCCACATATATGGACATATAATGTACTATTATTATACATTGCAAAAATATGGAAAAAGACATAAGGGAAAACATTTGAAGTCTCTCACAATGCATGTAATCTCGCTATAAGTCCAATTGACACTCACATTTTGGTCTCATTGAGTGCTAGCCGGTCCTTAAGTAGTTGGATTTCTGCACCGCTTTCCTGAATCTCAAACTCAGTTCGGAACTCCTTTTCGCGATTGTTCTGCAGGAGTCCCTCCAGGTTCTTTACTGAGACTCGTTCAGTGGAGACCTGGTTACGCAGCATGTGTGTCTCGTGTTTCATGTCCTCCAGGATCGATTGTAACTGGGGACAGAGTATACGGTTATCAAATTAGAGAAATGAAGGAAGAGGAGTCAGAGTGTATGTTTGTCAGATACTGCATGGTTTTACAATACACATTCTAATAAACCCAAAGTATTATCTCCTTTCCTATCGATTGATAAGAACACTTTAACTCAGTTATTTTCAGGAAACTGAAGAAATAGATGTTCGATAAAGTATCAAAATACCGTAAATCCCCGGTCATAAGCCGGCCCCGGTCATAAGCCGGGGGGTGAGTTCAGGGAAATCCTAAAAGCCGGTTTTGGGGTCAAATTTTTACCATTTTCTCTTTATTCTATAGTAAAAAAAAACGGTCATAAGCTGGGGGGGGGACTTTGGGAAAAATTTAGAAGCCGGTTTGGGCCCAAAATAGAAAAAAAAAATCTGGCTTAAGACCGGGGATTTATGGTAGTCATTTTTGTTCAACCTGAACGCAAAAAGCTGGAAGAAAAGGGCGAATAGATAAACATTGAGGCCTCAGGTTTAATCAAGGAATTATCTCTATGGTTTAATGTCAACCATAAATCTCACTACCTTTTCATGGTCCAGTGTCTTGGAGGTAAGTTGGCGTTGTAGGGAGTCCTTGGTAGCCTCAAGTTTGGCGCAGAGGTCACGGACAGCGGAGAGGTCAATCATCAGGCGCTGTTTCTCATCCTCCACTGACCGGATCGACTCCTCAAGGTGGGCGATAGACTTGGTTAGACTTGAAACCTGCATTTCATACGCATGCTCAGCGCTGATGTGCTGAAGGTGGTTGAAATATGGTCAAAATTAGTATATACAAAAGTTTATGATCCACAATACCTCTTTTTTTCACATCAACAGAAATAACCTTTCATGTAGTGTACATCTGAGTTACCAGCACATTTTTATATAAACGAATAGCAAACCATGAGACTTAATATACCTCAAAGGTAAAGCCTATATTAAATGGCATGATAAAACTACCTCGGTAGTTTATATAAGCAGTGTTAGTAGGATTTCCGCTAGCTCTAAACAAACTTATTAAAACTCTTTTTTTCTTCTCCCGTGTTTCTCGTGTACGCTCCTTTATTTATTGTTAATTTTAGAGAGTCCCCTAATTGATATACCTACATTACTACAGTCGATTCATAATATATTCAGTTGATCCAGATGGGTAGGCTATGATATGTTTCAATGGGACAAGTTCTGACTGTACATTTGCGATTTATTGAAAAACTATCGGTTTGCTGCATGTTTTACCCACACTTTTTAGACCTTGTATTGAAATATAGTGATTAAAGTAACCAACAGACTTTGCAGTTGCTGCATGCAGTATCAAAGTGTGGCAGTTCAGCTTTTGAAGCGAAAATTTGCATCCACAGAACACACTATGAAAAATAGGGATAACTCCTAAATTGTACACATGTTTGCAAGTGTCAAACCTAAATACGGATACATGAACTAACCCTACAAATTTGAGTCAATGGTGATATAATAATAAACATAGCTAAATCTGTGTGTCACACCCTTCTAACAAAACACAATGCTCTAATTGAATGCCATCTGCTTTCATGTCTTTATGAGGTTGGGCCTCTAGGTAGTTTTCTTATATTTGCTACAACTACTTATCTAAATGATTTAAAGTTAGTTAGATGCGACCTAAACAGCATGCTTTATGACTGGACAAAACATGCCGAGATTCCCAATGTATCTATCAGTATCTGTTTAATGGTATTAGTATGAGTAAATACTGGGGTTATTTTTCAAGTTAATATGACTGTTTATTTGACCTTATATGAGTAACATTAACATAATTCATTATTTGTGTATTCTTCAGCTTAGGACAATAAGTAAACCTACTACATATATTCAGTTGTAAAGAGGCTTGTCTTAAGGAGAAAAGATAAAATGTAATCATTTACGAATCCCACCATTCATAACTGAACATTTCCCACACCTTATACCTGTATAGAGGGCGCCACTGACCACTGGAAACAACGATCAATATGGGCACTTAACGTTGGGGTTGGGAGGAGGTTAAGAGGGGCCATTGGTCACTTTTACCCTGCATGGGTGTGGTAAAGCACAAGAAACTGACCGATTAACCACAATACATTATAAATGCATCACCACCAAAATTGTAAAAATAAGATTGATGTGAATTGTCAAGCCCAACTCATTGGAAGTACATTCCTGACATAACGGTATATTGGAACACAACCAACCAGGCATTCTCCACAGGCGGGGAGTTGCTGAGCGGATTAGCCGCGAACCAAGGACAACAACATAAATTTCTGTTCTGATTTGTTAAATGATATTGCTGTGAGGTAGGTTACATAGAAGGGTGAGAAGATAGTATGGTAATGAAGGTATGAGGGTTATCGGGTGAGACTAATGGTAAACTACACTGATCTACCCGATTCAGACCTCTGCAGGGCCAAACTCATCCAAGTCATCCTGAAAGTGACAAGGGGTACAGCTGTAAAACAAGACCATTATTATCACCATAGTGTATCCTGATAATAAAAAAATGTTATACTAGGGTAAATATACTCTGAATATTTCAATCATTGTTAGAAAAAGTCGTCTTTCAGTTTGGAAAATGACATGGTGGTGACTGTTGTCTCAGCTGTGCAAATAGGGCAGCAATTTTATTTTTCTATGCATTCATATCATATTCTTTAGGGAATATGTCAAATCTGCAACTCAGCAAATAACGATATGGTGTAGGGCGGGAACTTTGAGAGAAAGACTTTTTTCTTCGTTTTTGCCATGATGCACAAATGATAACATGTTTTACAGACAGTACAGGGTTTTATATGTTAGTCTTCCAATCTTTGTGGGAATAGTTATGGTAGGAATTTACTGGCGAAGCTATAATTCTAGGGTATTTTATGCGTTACGGGGTATTAATGTTACTTACATTCTATGTACACGCTACTTATTAACACTCCCCTTGCCTCCCTGTATTTGATTCTGATGGAGTCACACAGATATTTACCTATGCCGCATACATTTAGCAGTACAATGTACATGGTGCATTGCATGTGCCTATGTTCATATGTTTGCTTTGTTTAAACTTGGTGGTTTACATGAAGACAACATTGCTTAATTATATTTGATATATGTGTCTTAATTCAGATACAATTTGGTTTCTTTGAAAAAGTCATTTTATAATCACAATTTTCATACAGGTAGACATCTTCCCCCTCGAAATAGGAATCACAGCTTCTCACCTGTATTCCTAATCTAATCTATAACCAACAGCAATCTAGGATTAAATCCCTGATTAAAGCAAGGGTATACTCACTTCTTGGAGTTCTCGCTCCAATCGGTCACCCCGTTCTTTCAGATGGCGGATTTCACTCTCCCGAGTCATCATCTCGAGTCGTAGGTTAGATCCTTCGGACTCCAGTTGGTGTGACTTGGTCTCATACTGCTCTGCCTCCAGGGTCAAACAACGATACTGCTCCAGAAGGTTGGATCGCTCTTGTTCCTAGTAGTAAAACGTAAAGCACACATTTTAACAACATACATCTCACTGTTGATTTATATATAAAGTGTATTTTCCTCCATATCAAGGTCTATGTCCAGGTATGTAAGAACATTTTGTATATCTTTTAATAAAAGACTATAATTATGGATGTTAAAGGTGTAGGATGACAAACCTTGCTGGAAAGGAGGTCTTCTATGCGCTTAACCTCAACAATGTAGTCCTGGACCTGAGCTTTGAGCTGTTCCCGCTCGTCTATTGTGTCAGCCAGCTCAGCGTTAAGGTCCTATGTAAGGGAGTACACAGTTAATTAATATCATGCCAAATTCATCATAGGCATACATACTAAGAACTAATTTTAACAAGTTTCTACAATAAAGAGTCCCAGATAGACAGGCTCGTGTCATATGCAGTTATAAGTTTATGCAAATTAACAGATCCAGAATAAATTGTATTGACAAAGACTGTTGAGTCCATCAATTGAGTACCAATGTCCTACCTGATTCTCCTTTGTCATGGTGGCCAGGTCTTCCTGGAGGCGGCGGTTTTCTCTGAGTGCCACCTCACGCGCTCGGCCAGTGTCACTCAGCTCTTCACTGACCGTGTCGAGCTGTCTCCGCAGACTGAGGATCTCGCGGTCTTTGGATGTGGATGCATCTGTGCTGCGACTGAAGAAAAGAAAGCAAAAATATATTAGAACCCTTTATATGTTATTCTACTTATGATTTTTTTTATTTTAGCTATTGTGGCAGGTATATAAAGAATATACCATAGTAAAATGCCTTAGTATCTTGGAAAAAAATTGTAGAAAATTGTGCAACAAAAGAACAATTAGAACTGGTTATCATACCCAAGTGCGTTGTCCATATCATTGATATTATACCGGAGGTCAGTTATCGTCTTCTCCTTAAGGAGAAGCTCCTCCTCCAGTGTAACAAGCTTCTCAGCCTTGTCGTCAATCTCCATCTGCAAGTTGTCCTTCTCACGGTCCAGCGCGTTGATCGTTAGCCGTAACTTTGACACCTCCTCAGGATAATGGGACATGCTCGCCACCTGCAGACAAAACAGTATACATTAAATAAGATGCTCGGGGATTAAGCTTGCTTTGTAAAAGCAGGATTGAGGAATGAGACTGATTGCGCCGATTTATACAGGGTAATAAGTATTGTTCATTTAGACATTACCTGCAAAGTGCTTCACGCCATAATCTTACAATGTCACTAGCCATTACCATATTAAGGATTAAGCTAACCTACCAGGCTATTACTGGTACTTCCAACCCACCTATTACCTGTCCTCCCCCCTATATACACTCACCCTGTCCTCAGTGTCCATGAGTGCCTTAGAGCTGTTCTTTAGCTCAGCCTCCTTCCTGGTGATCCTGAGTTGTGCGTCCTCAAGGCTGCGCTCTGTCTGTTCTGCCAGGAGCCTCATCTGGGTAGCTGTGGCCTTCTGCTTGGCCGCCTCCTCCCGGGTCTCCGCCAACTGCTGACTCAGTTCACGTGCCTTACCCTCCAGGCTGTCCACCAACTTCTGCATGGAGCGTGACCGACTGTCCGTCTCATCACTTGTTAATTGCGCCTGGATCATGATGGAATCAATCAATGTCAATTAATTCTCAGATGATTCTTATAATTCATTGAACACCATATGGAGCTAATGTGTATATTATTTTTTCTACTAGGGCAGCTAATCTAGGATTGGAGTTTTATATTTATCTTATCTTAATCGGTAGGAGATGTGTTATTAAAATCTACACTGTAGAACAGTGCACACTTACAGTTTTAATGGACACCTCCAGGTCCTCAATACGCTGTTCTAAGCGTGCCCTGTCAGCCAGGTGTGTTTCTGTGGCAATCTGCCGCAGGTAAAACAAAGAATGATCTATATCAACAATAGACTATGGTATATTTCATTTAAATGATTTAGTACAACTACAAGCGTTTGTACTAAATGCATTATGTAATTGAAATTTATGAGGTGGAAACAACACAGACATTTTTTTTAATTTCTAAACAAGCATTGTATTCAGCCTACCTTGAGCCTTTCACGGAGACTGTCCCGCTCAGTTGCCATACGTCTTAGCTCAGTCATGGAATCGTCACGTTCATTCTCTACACGTCTTAATACGGCCTGTGCTGCTAGTGATGTCTTTGGTGACTTGGGTGACCGAACTACCTCTCGCCTTAGCCGATCCAACTCTTGTTTGGTCTGAGCAAGAAACAATGAACCTTTATTAGGTTGAAGAATACGTTATCTTCTTTTTATTCTTGGTGAATTCAGCTGGGAAACCCCTTTTATCTAACAGTCTGACAAATCTTGGCATTTTCCTTTAATTTTTTTTTTCAAATAGTTACAAAACTTGGTGTACTTACATCTTCATACATGGTGTTGAGTTTGTCACGTTCTGTCGTCAATACCTTTACGTTGGCTTGGATCTGTCAAATGAAACAAAAATCAATGTCAAGAATGAACGTGAATGACATGAACTTTCACCCATAAATGTCAGATAACCATACTTATTTTCACTTAGTCTTTAACTATATATCCTCAAAATATATCAATGCCAGAATGTTGCCATTTTAAGTCTTAAGCCATGTAAACGGAAGAGCAAATGCTGTAAATGGTGCACAATTATCTCAGTACCTCAGCCATGTGCCTTTCAAATTTATCTAGGAGACCTTGAAGTTCATCCCGTTCTCTTTGCACGCGCACTAACTCGCTGTCATCTGAAAGCTGCAGAACAATGGAATGAAGATTTAGTGTTGACAGATACCATATGTAGTATTACCCAGAGACATATTTAGTGTATTTACCGCAGGGATGCTACTAGCTGGTATACAATATATAGAAAATCTCAACATTTCCAATTGAAAAAGAAACGAGGAATTTCTACAAAATTACTGTATTTTATCTTTCCTACACATGATCCAAATTACCATATCCTCTTTACAAAAATTGGAATAAAGGGATGTTTAACGAATCTTATCTTTGAATCTTCTCATATACCTACCTTGCTGAAGGAGCGTGTGGGGCTGGATGGCCTTGACCTGAGTGACTTGAGGATATCACATTCCCGCTTATAGTGATCCCGCTCATCCTCCAGTACCCGGACAATACCCTCATAATGTGCTGCAGCCCGCTTATCATCCTTAACCGGAGAACGCGCTGGACTAGAGTTGCGTGATGTTGATTTGTTGGGTGACCTTGACCTCGACCTTGGCCTTGACCTACTGGGACTGACTGACCTTGACCTGGGTGCAGTAGACTTCATTGACCTCATGAGTTTCTGAAGAACTTCCACCTCACCCTTCCAGTAGTCGCGCTCCTCCTCAACACCCTTCATGAAGGCCTCTACACGGTTGGGTCCCTTAGCTGACTTTTTGACAACCCCATTCCTGTGTTTGAGGCGATCTATTTCTAGAACAAGTTCCCTTTCTGTAATGAAGAAATTAAAAAGAAACAAATATTGTATGAAAGAATTCAAAACAATTGAATCATTTGCTGTTCTACTGATATATAAGTTAGCCCAAAAAATATTTATTTGGTCAATTTTCTTTGAAAGAAGTGTCAAAATCCCTTACTGGACAGCAGACAATGGTGGTTACATACCATTGGCAGTGAGTTTGTTAACTCTTGTTGAGAGGCGACGCTTATCTTCTTGCACCTTATCTAACAAGTCATCAAGTCGCTGTCGGTCTGCCATCTCTGCCTTCAACTTGATCTTTATATTCTCCATCTCTCGGGCGAGGCGTTCATTCTCCTGATATTTTCAAAATAATCACTTTTAATGAAAAGACTGCAAATGTATTCAGATATGCCACTGATTAGTCAGTGAAAATTCGGAAATTATCCAAAGGGAAATACCTTTAGAAATTCCAGCCAAAAGTTCAGAATTCCGAGAAAGTCGAAAAAAGGGAGGAAAGCACTTCAAAATTATACATCAAGTTGTATTACATCGGGTAAAAAAAAATGTCAGATTCAGATTCCACACATTAAAATGTGGGCCCTGAGTACAAAGGAATCTCAATTTGAAATCACTAGAAATAGATCTTGCATGGTGTCAACGAGGAACAAGGAAAACTTGAGAACCAATTTCAAGCCAACGAATCTCAGCCAACAGGCTGACCTTGCGTGCCAGGATCACCAGCAGGAGGTGGCGACGGCGCAGTCTGCCATACTGAAATAACGGCCAGACACCCTCAACTGTTAGTTTATACAACCTGGTTAATAAATAATGGCTTGTTGTCTGTCCTTGTAAAATAATCCATAAATGGATTGCACCTCCCTATGAGGATGTGTGGAACTGTGCCAATTTATCATAAGACAACTCTTTTTGAGTAGAAGTCAAACTGCAATTGAATCAATCGAAATAGATTGGCTGGTACCGTAAATCCCCGGTCATAAGCCGGCCCCGGTCATAAGCCGGGGGGTGAGTTCAGGGAAATCCTATAAGCCGGTTTTGGTGTCAAATTTTTCCCATTTTCT
Organism: Acholoe squamosa; assembly: GCA_949317995.1. Taxonomy (NCBI): domain Eukaryota; kingdom Metazoa; phylum Annelida; class Polychaeta; order Phyllodocida; family Polynoidae; genus Acholoe; species Acholoe squamosa. The sequence continues at coordinate 18,573,410 of OX439042.1, forward strand.
CTTTATTCTATAGTAAAAAAAAAAAAACGGTCATAAGCCGAGGGGGGACTTTGGGAAAAATTTAGAAGCCGGTTTGGGCCCAAAATAGAAAAAAAAAATCCGGCTTATGACCGGGGATTTACGGTATATTACTGTCATAATCTGTTAATAAGCAGAAATCACTTACAGCTCGGTGTTGGTCGACATCAAAGTCCAAAGTGTTCAATTCCTGATGGGATTTGTGGAGCTCCGACTGGAGGAAAAAATAGTAAAAATATATGGGGCTACATCTCTAAAATTATTTGCAAAAGATGTCACGTTGTTGAGCCTAGTGCGGTATATTATTAAATGGAGCACACTCATTTCCCAAGTGGGACTGAATTAAAGGGATCTTATCCAGAGCTGTAACTGTCCCTGGATCTTTAAAGCCAAATGAAAGGGAAAAATAAGATTCATATACCTTGAGCAAGCAAGAGTTTTACTAAGGTGTGTCTAAGGAATATGATGCATTTGCATACTGGACTTGATTTCGGTAAGACTAGAGAATCCCTGAGGTTTAAATCTAGAAACTTCTCAGTGTGAAATAACCAAAAGCACCATAGAGAGGTTGGCCCTGGGGTGACCATAGTGGCTGTATAGGGACAGGGAAGGGGTGAAAATCAGCTTACCTTAGCCATATTGAGTTCCTTGTCTGCAGTGGTGAGAGCGGTGTCCCTGTCCAGCCGTATGCGCTGTGCCATCAGGTCCACGTCCTGCAGCTCCTTCTCCAGTTCTGCATTGCGCATGTCAAGGTGGAGGTTCTCGTCCGTCTTCTCCCGCGCCTTGCTGAGTGCCTCGTCCAGCTGACTTTGTATCTCAGCATTCTTTTGCTGCAGGTAGTCAATCTGTACACGGAAACACAGGTTATAATGTATGAGACAACGGCAGAGACAGCTTTATTACCTTGCAGTGGAATCATTGAATTGAGTCTTCTTTTGATTTAGCATCTGTTGACCCTTATCTACCTTCTATGAAAATATTGAAGCTCTGTCTATGGTATGTGTGCCTTCAGGCCCTAGTGCAAAACTTAAAATGCAGATACAACCTTGTTGCACTGAGCGGACTAAATGTAAGGCTTGATATTGGTTAAAAGGGGTAAACAGTAGACGCAAAATGGTGCACTCATAATCGCAAGGAATAAATATGGCGTGTTGACACACAGACCCCTCCTATCTGTAGGCCTCGCAAGTGACCCATGTTCACATAAATGTCGTACAGAAGGTTGAACACAAATCTAGGTCTGTTACTGTTACACACACATAGTACCAGGTATGGTATAGTCGACTGTCTAACATATGTCAGTATACAGAGTCTGAGTGGTGACAAGTATAGCTTTAGGATTATCGATTTGTCACACTGCAGTCAGTTCTTTCAATATTGCGAGAGAACTTGTGTCACCATAGTAATGGAGACAGGGGATCTCCAGTAGAGGGTGGCGCTGTAAAGAGTATGGGGGCGGGTAAGAGCATGTGAGTTGCTCATGGATGTTGAGGTGTGAGATATTGCTCTAGTTATACAGTGTATGTTTTGCTAAATGATGTTGATTTATGAGACATTGCTGTAGCTACAGAGTGTTTGAGTTGCTCATGGATGTTGAGGTGTGAAATATTGCTGTAGTTACACAATGTATGAGTTGCTCATGGATGTTAAGGTAAGAGATATTGTTGTACTCTAACAGTGTATGATTTGCTCATGGATGTTGAGGTGTGAGTTATTGCTGTAGTTGTAGTGTATAGGATGAGTTGCTCGTGGATGTTGAGGTGGATATTGCTGTATTTATAAAATGTATGAGTTGATGTTGAGGTGTGGAATATTGCTTTAGTTACGTAGTGTATGAGTTGTGCATGGATTTTGAGGTGTGAAATATTGCTGTAGTTACATAGTGTGTGAGTTGTGAATGGATATTGAGGTGTGAGATATTGCTGTATCTATATAGTGCATGAGTTGCTCGTGAAAATTCAGGTGTGAGATATTTCTGTAGTTACATAGTGTATGAGTTGCTCATGAATGGATGTTGATGTGAGATATTGCTGTAGTTACAAAGTGTATGAGTTGCTTATTGGTGTTGAGGTGTGGGATACTGTAGTTACATAGTGAATGAGTTGCTCGTGGATGTTGAGGTGTGAGATATTGCTGTGGTTAAAAAGTGAATGTTGAGGTGTGAAATATTGATCTAAGTATAAAGTGTATGAGTAGCTCACCTGGATGTTGAGGTGTGAGATGAGGCGCTCATTGCTGCGGTTGCGGGCCTCCAGTGCCACCACATCATACGGCCGTCCTCCCTCCAACTGCCTGCTGAGGCGGTCAATCTCCCCATCCCTGGTCTCCACCTGAAATATACACACGTTGTAACTGTTATTTTGGTGTTTAAACTAACTAACAGAATGATCTTGTCATGAATATCAAGTGATGGTTGCAAAGCACTCTACTGTAAATCATATCACATGACGGTTCAATTTCTTGTATTCGCGCCTATGAGTAATTGTGTGATAAGTCTTTATAAACCTATAAACCATGTCTGTTTTTGTCCTAAAATAAACTGCTATTACAGGTAACTTATAGTAATGTACTACCCACTGTGGGTGTGCCCCAATACCAAGTGCAGTTTTTGTGTGTGTTTTTTTCGTTTTCTCTAATACTATCTGACCTGCATTAAACACAACAACATACCAGGTACTTCACTATGGAAATTCCTTTTAGAATTTGGACGGGAAATCAAATCAATCATTCTATTCAAGTGTTCATCTGACCACGGAACTAGACAGCCTAGTTCTGTGATCTGGTATTGAGAGACTCAGAGCGACCCTCGAATCCAAGAAGTGAGGAAAATGAGACAACAGTAAGGCTGAAGGCTGCACCCCTGGCTGTGCACCAACCTACATGCCTGTAACAATAGCAGCGGGAAGGGGAAGAGAAGAGGACTATTACTACTTAATGACTGTTTGTGCTGCCTGACCCTTTCCCCTTTACTGATCTAACGATCCTTGTCCAGCACACCAATCTGGGTCAGGATCAATGGTAACCATGACGATACACGTGCTGGGCAGCCTGGTGACATGGACATAGGGGTTGTGATAACCACATAGTATCAACCACGGACAAGGCCTGTCAATATTGGCCTGGGGCTTGTGGCTATAACTACTGTGTTTGGCCAAATTTGCAAAGGATTTGCCAGATTGTGTCAAAATCTGTTATTGTTATTTTTGCCCGTATCAACAAAATCTGAGTAGGGAAGTAAAAAAAGATGGTCCGTGCACTATATCATGGGCTATTCTTTCTGCTTGTGTGTTCACACACTGTCCATACTATCTCTTTCAAAGACTAATGAGTCATGTGCATATGGTGAGTGCCCTGAAAAAACCTGCTCATTCCCTCCATAAATACATTCCTTAGTCTTTCCCTTCTGGCCTTCCCCTTACTCTAAGTTTATCCACGGATCTCGTCAGATTAGTGTTGTGGACATGTGAGAAAGGTGGTGCACTTGGGATTAACAGGGATTACCTAATATCAGAACAGTACACACACAAATACTATGGGAAAATACAGAAAGCCCTTTTAACCAAATAGTGTCACTTTGGTCCAGGTTCCTTTGGCTAAAACACATGTCATCAAAAACAAACTATTGTTATGTCAATGTACATTATACATCCTAATCAGGAGGAGACAGGAATTTAAAACACTACACCAAGAACCATGAAGCTGGTTTACATACAGTTTGAAGTCTATGTTGTCTCTAGCTACTTATAATCCCGACCATTAAGTCCTGGTCACGGCTTAGCCTACTTTTATCTTTTCTGCACACATGACGAGTGTTAAACTCGTCATGTGTGTCCATGTTAATGCATAAACCGAAATTCAACCAACCAGGTGTGAATGGCCATTTAGTATCATGAGGAAATAATTTCGTGTTAATATTATGTGATACAATGTGCATTGGGTAAGTACATGTATAATTGGCTGGGAGAGGGACGGTAGTGAGGAACACATTCACGTACGTGAAAGGGGTCACAACTAGTGTCCCGGGGTACCATTGTAAAGGTCCTATGGGAGGTAGGTGCAGAACGGTCTGGGACCCTGGGTGGGATCCAGAAGCCTGCCCCTATCATGGCGTGCCCCACCCCGAGCCCCTGGAAACTGTTAATACTTAAGGAGCCCTCCCACCACAACACACACCTTTCCTGGCACTTACAGCCTGGTACTGGCACCTCGCAATGTTAACTCTCACATCTACTTGCCTCATCACCACAATTAGCAATCTTTTCAGGTGAATAATCACCTGATTCAATATCTTCCTTATAAGTAGTGATGTTGATTATACTTTGATACGCTTTTATTTTGCATACTAGTATAAAGTTGTTGTTTTTTTGTTGTTGTTTTTTTAACTTCAACATCGTCAAAAAAATACTGATTGCTACTGTCTGTGTCGTGTGTACTGTGTTAGATGGGAAGCTGATATATTTTATATTAGAGAATATATTAGAGATCCTGTCAGATAAAAGCAAATTAGGTAACTTTATCGATTTTCCAGAGGAAATTTGTAAGATTCTTTAATGGGCATCCCTGGGAGAAATGTAGAAATCCCTAGACAAGTAGGAAAAATAAATGTCTGTTAAATATGTCGGGAATGGCCGTGGGAAAGTGCCTGGAAATGTCCCAAGAATACAAGTTTGAGCACCTTAAGTGGATTAGGCGCCTGTTGATCTCTTTATTTTGGGACACGCCTCCCCAGAACAGACAGCTGCCAGCAGATCCCGCCCTGTTCATTGATTAGAACCCTACCCTCCAACACACAACGGTGCCTAACTTTAAACATACCCCACCCACAAACACTCATCTATTATCAAGTATGTAGATCCTTTAAGGAGTGCACAGTGCTCAAGTCACTGTGGCCTTAGGTCTTTTGGACCCCAGGACCCTAGACTCACTTGACCATGCTGCTTTCATGCAGCTTTAAGACCCTACGTGGTTGAAATACGCTTTTCATGGTTGGCAAGATACATCATTCAGGGATAAAAGTGAGCACAAACATCACAGAAATGACAAGTTGGAACCTTTCGATATACAATTTGTATAGGAGAGGATAGGTCTTTGGGACTTGAAAATCTCTGAAATCAGGGAAAACCCTGAAGACTTCCATCCCTGATCACTGTAGTGCTGGCAAGTCTACTCACTAGTAATTACTGGTTGTCTGCATTGATGCATTATAGCGACAAAAGAACATGAACCTGGAGGTATCATGCAGCTTTCAAAGAGTTTCTGTCGTGCAGCTCTCGACGAACAAGGCACAAACAACCCCACACAAAATTAAAAATGCACAATAAACAACAGCTATTTTCATTTAAAAACAGTGAAATTGATCTATAAAGTGTCTGTCTGTTTAAACAATTCATGACCTTCGTTCGGGGGATTCACTAGATAGTTTGTTGATCGATGAGCAGCCCCACTGTTGAAATAGAGCCACTAGCGTTGTTATGAATGAAGATGACTCAGTCTGACTGTCCCTCCCCTGGGTATGGAGGGAGAGTGGGATGGGGGAGTTGATGTGTGGCCTGAAACTGAGGACACCTCTCTTTGTTTCTTTTTTTTTTTTAAATGCTTCATGTCATGCTCAATTGACACTGCCAACAGATAGCTCAGTTTTTGTCACACTAAATTGAAAACTCCTCTCCTTGCCATGAACGTGCATGTCATAAAACCTGTTGGGCTATGAGAGATGTTCCCCCTTTTGTTTTCCATAGCTACATCTATGGCATGAGTGTGGAAATTAGAATTTGTCATCTGGGCTCATTATCTGCCTCATTTACCCAGTTATGTCGTGAAGCCAGATACTGAAACACATAAACTGATATTTTAGCCGAATGACCGCTTTGATCTCTGCACTTGATAAAAATCTCACTAATCCGGCCCTCAGTTATCTGGCACACTCAAGATCCGGCTAGTTTTGGCAGGCGCAACCTAAACTTAGGCTAAAGGTAAGTATCAAACAGTTGGATTATCAGGACCTGACATTGTATACCAATATATGTCCTTCCTGTGTGATAGCAACCTAGAAAACTTTAAAGTTGTTTGTCCTTAATCACCATAGACCTCTACAGACACGTCCCATCAATGTCACACATGTGTATTTCCTCACATCAATGTAAAGTCTAGACAAAGAGGACGCTGACCGTGCAGATACTATAGCCTTACATGTATAGTCTCCAATACATCTATAATACATACAATCAATAAATAATATGACACTGCATGGACCCTGCACGAATCCATACACACACCAACCAGTTAGTGTCACTGGTACATGTATTAAGTATACATGAACTTTTCACCATCACAATACACATCAGTATGGCAGAGACTGAGCCTGATACCGGCTCATCTCACCCCCATCCTACGGCATGAGGAGCACCTCATCCCGACTACATTCCCATCACTAGCCGGCCTCCTGTGCCGACCTCAGTAGCACGTATGTAAACCCATCACCCATACTGTACCCACACAGCATCCCACAACACAGCCCCGCCCACCCCTCCCTTGTCTTAGGTCCCATGTCCCCCTGTACCCATGCCCCCCCCCCAGGTGAGGTGGTGCTTACCAGGTAGAGGATGTACCTCCAGAGGGTGTCAGTAAACGTCCTACAGCCGCACGTACAGTCACACCCCAGGGAGGTCGCGGCCATGTTTAAGGCCGCGCCACGCGCCGCACTATCACACTGCGGGGGTGGCCGCGCGATGCCACGCGTATAGCCGCGGGTTGTACCATTATCGGGGGGCGGGGGTGGAGGTAAGGAGCCAATATGAGCTGCTCCCAACTTTTTTTCTTTTCTAACTACCGGTAAATCTCTCTACATTCTGTGGTTCAATGAAAGGTGTATTTTGGCTTGTGCCCATCCCATAATGTTGACGTGTCGATCGACGGCATATATCCTATTGACGCAAATGCCATAGCTAGAATACATACAAGGAAACAAACTTGTAATGAATATGTTCTATTTTACTTTTCTTTTTCTTTTTTTTTTTAAATAAGTCTATTAGAATTACGCAGAAACACCACCATTTGCGTGCTCCCTCTCTTTTCACTCTAGCCTTTTACCCCCATTTCTAGTTTCCCCCATTTTATATACTACCGGTACTTAAACAAAACACCTGTGTTGCTATCACTTACCGCCCAATGGTCTTAATGACTTGAGTAATTATTTAAACCGTTGCAACGACCCTGGTACTCTCAATATTCATTTTCTGTAGTACTCCTGGTTGAGAGGAATTTGCTTCTAACGTACAGGAATGTTGGAATAAGTAACTCCTACAAATGTTTATTCATCTACCGTAGTATCTTGCTTATACATTGGTGTACACAACTTTGAGGTTTACTGCGCCTTATATAACTTCAGAAAAGAGGGGGTGCGCCTTATAGGTGGGGTAAAATTATATTACTAAACTACCCAAAAACAAGGCCCAGGTGCGCCTCTTTTTCTCTTAACCCAGGGTGTGTCCTTTACGCGGAATGCACCTCATACGCGAGGCACAATGGTAGATTAAAAGGCAATAATAGTCCCTATCCCCAGGATACCAGAATGGAGATGAGACAGGGAATAGAAAAGTTTCTATCTGTGGAGTGTAGCTGCGGTTGGTTGTGACTGGTAGGTGTGGTTAATTGCTTCCATCAGAGAGGGCAGCACTGAGAACTACAGCAGAGTGCTCTAGTGAGGAGCACCAGAGTTTCAGCTATTCACATAGTTCACATTAGGACGGCGAGTAGGGATAAACCGTTCTCCTACAGTTTTAAGCGTTCCTTATCTTATCACATAATGCGTTCAGATGAATAATTTCTCTATGTCTTTGACAATGATTGTCAAATTTCACCTTTTATCCCAGCTATCCAATTCCATGCATAAACTAAATTCACCAGCCAATACCACATTTCTGAGTTGCTCTTTATACTTTTTCTATTCAACTGCCAATAAAAACTTATTTGTTTATAGATGGCACACAGAGATGAGAGTGGTTTAGGTTTATGATATTCTGGCTGGCAGTTTAACATGGGAGGCATGTTCCTGGTATCCCACCAACACTGCTATGCTGCATGCCTCTCCTATTCACAGTCTCTACCCACATACCACACTCCCTCTGGTTAGTACAGACATGTTTAGACTGGTCGCTGACCTTTGTTACACACAGAGCACCAATAAAACTACTCACACCGTGTTTGCTATACTCTTATTTATAGTGCCTGTGAGAGTAGTGACTGGACATTAAATCACCTTATTTCTATCAATATTATCAGGAATTGTAAGATCATTGAGTGGCATGACCGATTGGTGTTTAGCGTTAAGAAAGTCAGTTTTCCATCGGATTTCCCATTATTACGAGTTTCTAACGTATGGTTGTTGGTACCTTAATACGTTATACACCGTATAAGATATCGTTTTTGGACTCAATTTGTCAATACCCTAACATCAGCACTTACTATTAGGTTATACATGAGGGGTTACTTTTCCTATTTGGAACTTTATATGTCCGATAGATTCTGGTGCTAAGCTTTCATCAAATGGAGGGACGAAGATACTGGCTATCAAATTAAGAGGCAAGGAATTTACATGTACATATTTTATTCGACATTAATAGCTTTTTACCCAGTAGTCTACAAGTATTAATACCGATGTCTAGTTTTAGTTTAATAACCCATGACCTTTGTCCCATGTAGTGTAGACTACTGTCTGTCCAGGTGTACCTCATGTCTCACCCACTACCTGTCCAGGTACCGTGTGATGTAACCACACCAGGCAAGGTGCCAATACATTTGTAGTAAGACCCTGTAACTTATACGACTACTGTGATGCTAACTGTAGGACTAGGATATATAGAGAGAGAACTGTGAACTTGTCCATGCAATATTCTTGTTTCATGTATCATATATTTTTTTATTCTGCCTTCATAAACATCCACATAGACGAAGAGAGGTATAGGAGTAAAAGCGGTGCTCGGTTGCTACATCCCTTTGATAAGAAATTTAATGGCCGCATGCTGCCTCCAGGGTCAAGATGCCTTTATCTGTGTGATGTTTGAGTGCAACAATGGTGACGAACTCCACATTACTTCAATAGTGCATGACACAGGTCATTCACGAATGCACTGGCGAGTAACTAACCAAATGTGCATTTGTAAATCATGCTTGTAAGGGCTAACAGGCAAAGTGGGCATAGTGCATAAAACCATGGCGTGAAGGAGTGAAAATTTACTTCCCTACCCATGACCAACAGAAGCAGGTACCTGGAGGAGTAATGTCCACCAACCAGGTCCTGACCTCTACACCATATAAACTCCTCCAGGGCCTAATACACATCCAGCCTGCTCCCTATCACACTGGTCACCTGTGCCTAACCCTGTAAAGTTCACATAATGCCTTAATGCATAATGCCTAGCTTTATTGCATGCCTAGCGCTGCCAAGTGCTGCAAAGACACTTGCAAACGTTGTACTGCGGCAAGAGATGTATACACGCCTACAGGTTCGGTATGATGCAGCAATTCAATATTGGTGAGTTGCTCACCTGTGTGACCTGTGTTGGTGCATCATGACTACAATTCCGCATGCACCCAGGGGTATTGTGCGATCTTCAAAGGTTGAAACACTGGTAGTAGAAAGGTCCATGTCAGGGTAGCAGTGTGTGGCAGGGCGGACCAGTGTAGGGGACTAGCAAGGTATTGAGGGAAGTTATTAAATACACTTGTGGACTTAAGATGGAGGCGATAGGAGTGTGTGGGATAAGAGTGAGTGGAGGGTGACTCATGTATACTTAGGGCAAGTAGCGGACATATATGCCACACATGCAGTCACTCATCCCACCACAAATACTCTCTCTGCTTTTTACTTTTGGTGCTAAATTTATCTGCTGACATGGCATTTCTGACCCTATGAGGTTCATACACTCCTGCATCCTACGTGGTTGATACACTTCACTGTACGTGTATTTGAGAAATTCTTATTCATTGGTTTACCTTTTGGTGGACAAAAGAGTACGTTTTTTTCGTTCTTAAAACTTGCATATAAGAAAGAGATATAATTATTGGCATTACTGGGTTAAGCCTTTTGCCAAATCCAATGAAATGAAAGTTGGTAGTCTATTGTTGATCTACTAGTCTACCGATCATAGGTATAAATGTTTATCAAATATACCTGCACAATGAAAGGGACTTGAATGGGACTTCCATTAAGATTTATATAGACCTACAAGAATATTCATATATTCAAGAATGCTGTGAGCCACTATTCAATTCCATAACTATTCACATTGTAAATGTGTGTACGCTATTTCCACTAGGAAACCTGCCCCTGGCATTGTTGGTTCAAATTTCACAATGACTTATCTACACATCATGCATGGGTCATACAAATGTTAATTCCATATTTGGCATGAGTTCTGCCACAAGCATTATTAAAGGTTCTGGGCTGAGCAGACCTTTCCAACCCTTTGAGTGCATGACAGCATTATGCTCACTTGTCGTTAGGATTCATGAATGTAGGGAGTTTTTTTTCTGTTTGTACAAGAGTCATGTAGAATGGAGGTACAGAGGCAGCACGGCTAATCTTCTATAGCTGATAAGGTATATTTGATCTAATCTTTCATGTATCTCGGTTGTGTGACTGGATCCCGGTGTCTCCACAGCATTTCTGGTATTCCCATGATAAAAACACTGATATAATAGGGGCATATAACATGACAACACATCACGACAGGCTTTATTTGATGTTCTTACTTGAAGGACCTGGGTTTCCTTGTTAGGTCATACTCAGAGAAGGACAAAGTTACAAGAATCCATTTCATTTTCGAAACGCCTACTTTCATGTATCCTTGATAACTGTGTCTTTTGATATCGTTTGTTTTTGTTTGTTTGTTGTTGTTTGTTTGTGTGTGTGTGTGTGTGTGTGTGTGTGTGTGTGTGTGTGTGTCTGTGTGTGTGTGTGTGTGTGTGTGTCTGTGTGTGTGTGTGTGTGTGTGTCTGTGTGTCTGTGTGTTCTTTTAAACGAGTTTGTGTCTATGCTCTTATCTTATTTTTTTTCTTTGACTAAGCACTTATATCATATCTTATTCTGGTTCATAACCTGGTCAATCACGTACACATGTAATACTTTCATGTAGCACCTGGTCAGGTAATGTGTAATGTGTGCGTGGTGTGTAGTGATTAGTAACCGTTTTGTCCAGGGGTGGCGCTGCTGTAAGGATGGCGAGGCCTTGGGGAGTAAAAGGGGGTAATGGGTACAGACAAGAGGTTAAAGGACCTGCCCCCCTCCCCAACTATTAATACCATGTAATAAATACAACAGTACACCCTGTAATACAACACGGCACAGCTCAATTTTGGTTCTGATCCCGGGGTTTTGATAGACTACAATCTCCAGTGTTATGATCAAGTGAAGCAGTAGGTACCTCCACCCCCGTCCCTCCCCCCTTTAAGTGAGTCTGACCTGCACCTGTATTAATCATGCATGACAGAGTGCACTCAGCCGTGAAAAGAACGTGCTTGACATGCATTCTGTTGAAGCCCATCTCATCCCACCCTATCCTTCCCTCCCCCTTCCTACCCTTCAGCCCCTGAGCTTAGAGACCCAGTACTGAGGGTGGTGATGGGGGCGTGGCATGTTGCCATAGTGCAAGGCGGTATACAGGTGTTATGGTCATGTCACCAGATCGTGTGAGTGTTTCACATAATCACTATTACATATACCCCCTGATTCACCAACATTAGTCCATGGAACTGACAGATAATGCAGCCTGATAACCTTGTATCCAGTTAAATATCATATCAGAAGCATGGCAAAGTGTTTCAAAGCTGGGGACACTTTTCCACTTTCCCTTATTCATTTTTCTACTGTGTCATTTAGGTGAGTGGCTGCCATGACTAGGGGCTGATTGAAACGGTAGGTCCAGCTGGTAATTTTGGATTTTACCACAGTTACTCTTTTTAGCATAGCCATATTTCCGATTTAGAGAAATGACAATTACGCTGTGCATTAGGCTTAACAGTGCCTTCAAAAGAGGCAAACGTGAGCTTAAGTAGAAAGTTCCAAAGCTGTTTGTGTTTGCAAACAATGAATTTGAGATAACAGGTAACTATAAATCCTGCCTTTAACTGTGCGAATCTAAAGACCCATTATAATCTAAATTGGCAGGAATAAAAAGTTAATGGTATGTGTACCCAGGGGCTTAAACTTAGTACAAATGTGTTTTCAGGCTTTGTGTATGGCCACACTGACGGCTATTGACACTGTAGCATTCTAAAGTGGCACCAGAATCTGAAGTCAATACATGGGAAGCATAGTCCCACAAGGGGTGTCACCTCCATGTAAATGACACTAGCTGCAGTCATTATTGGCTGTAAATGTTTTACCTAACATCACACTGGCTATCTATCACATGTGTTCATTAAGCTATATCACGTCATCTCACTACTGGCATTGGCCGTACCAATTTACTTTCCTGTTCTGCCTGTGGTAGTGGGCGGTACATCGTCAAACAACATTATTTGCCTTCAAACATAAGTTGGTTTCTACTTTCAATTGGAACCAGTGATACACGTATACATAAAGTATGCACGAAGGAATAAGTGATCGTGACTAAACTTTTTCATAAGATAAAGTCTTCTATCAGTATCTCTTGCTTTCACTTTTTTGTTTCTAACCTTAAACCCCTTGAAGTATAGTAATGCACTGCTTTGGGTAAGATTAACAAAAAAACACTCCTGCATATCAGTGAGGATTACTAATGGCAAGTGGATATTTGAAACAGGTGTAAATAACAGCAGGTTAGAGGCCTAGATCCGGGATCAAGGTACACCGTGTGCACCACAATCATGGTAAGTGAGGCATTTGTCTGAACATGTAAGGCAGATCAGGACGTTAGCTCTTGTTCATGACTAACATATAGCAACAAACTGGTCAAGTCTAACATGCTCAGTCCACCCACCAGTGAACACCCACAGGCTTGTCCTCAGTTTTCACTCTTGAGTCATCAGACTGAATTCATATTAGCCAGACTCCATCAGCCCTCTGAATATTGTATTGAATTGAAATTGCCCTAGCCCTGGCTCAGGTACAGACCTTTAATATTGAGCCAACTGTTCGTTATTTGATCTGCTTCCCTCCTCTATTCACTACCCTTGGTCTTCAGTCATCAGTCTCCATCTTCCATCAGTCCAAGAATGTCCTTTATGTACTGCAATCAGACTGAAGTCATCAGCTAGCCTTCATCTGGCTAAATAGCCGTACCCTCAGTAAAGGGTCCTCACAGTTAAGTCATCGGCCCTAGCCAATGTCCTGTGGTGCATTATTGAAGATTGGAAGCTGTTGCAAACAAGTCCTTTATTCTAACAATGTGTTCATGATTATTATATCATATATTATAGATCACATGGGTTATATTATGCTATTTATCAAAATGAATATGCAAGCAGTGTAAAAAGTCCCCTATGAGTAATACTTGTTTGTAGATGAGTAATGCTGTGCAGTCAATAATGTGATACATTGGACCAATTGTGATGTCATACAATACATCAGAAAGGCCTGCATCCTTCCCTTTTAACAGATGTGACACTAACTGTGCCGCAGTAATTTCATTCAATACCAGCGCCTAGGGTGCTGTGATAATGGACAAAAAGTTAACAAAACCCTGAGCGATTCCAGTCGTTGTACCGTTCTGGCTGCGGGAAAGTGCTGAAGCATCTCACACGCAAACTTTGGTTTGGGCTGAACAGTCAGTTGCGTTATACCACAGATACTGATGCATAGTGGGACTGCCTTAATGAGAGTAAGAAGCGACTGAGGGTTGGGAATTAAGTCAATTTTTTTGTTCCCCCCAAACTTTAATATACGAGAAAGGACAATAAAGGAAATAAAAGAATAAAGGAAAGGAAAGGAAGCTGGAAAACTGTGACTTTAGTCCAAAACTACGAACTGAACAATAGTTCGAAACTATAAATTGAAAAATACCCTAGAAAGGTAGGGCTACGAGATTTTCTTTTTGTAGAAGGTCTTATTTATACTTCTTTGTAGCATCAAATTTTGAAACCCTCTTGCAGAGAATACATGCATAGAAATAATGGTATTTTTATACCTAAGAGGAAGAAGAACTAATGGAATAATCGAAATTATGGGTAATTATCTTTAAGCTTTTACTAATCACGCCATCAATACTACTTCCGTTTTGACAGTTCCGGTGGCCAGCATTCGAGGGCCGAGGTATTTTATATATGGTAGTTTAATAAAACCTACCAAATGAAATCGTCATGAAAATAAGGTGGTCTTTTCGTTTAACTCTCAGGCCAGGTTTCCACTTCAGACCCAAATACACTTCCTACACTAAGCAACGATCCTCCAGCACTGTACTCTTCTTGCACTAAAGGCACATGTTACATGCATTCATGCATAATAGTGTATACGGGAGAAAGCCATTGCTAGTACCAAACAAATTAGCTAGGTGGCTCATGTAGTCGGGGGCTAGATCAGCAGTTGGCCTCTTTGTACAGTATACTTTGGTTGGCCCTTCCTAATAGTCTATATGAAGCTATATTCTAAAAATCTATACCTTTGGATAGCAAATACTTTAATATTATTAAAGAATATAAACTTTATATAGACATAGTACTTCAAATACAAGAGAAATTAAACTTTAAATGTTCAAAGATGGCCGTCGGGGGGCATTTACATAACTGACTTCAAAATGGCTACCTCCATACAGGAATGGCTCTGTTCGCTATACTAAGGCCACTCCAAAAAAAACAAACTTGTTTCTCATCATCGCCCTCGTCAGGAAAATCGTCATGAGATTTTTTACTTTTTTTAGAGAATTTTCTGAGAAAAATGTACTAAAAGTGAGCAAAAGTACTAATGAGACAAGGGGATGGACCCGTCTTCACCTCAGCACTACCTTGATTCAAATGGCATGGTTACCAACTGCCCTCCTCCAGTAACTAGGGGGGGTCTCCATGACAATAATTGTGTAGTACACAATTTTGTTGGTCACCTGACCACAGAGCCTCTCTCTGGGGCACATCATCCCCTGGAGATTCACAATCTCCAGGTGTGATGTAGTATTTTGCACCAAGCAGATATTTGGTGCCTATCACTGATTTGGATGATAGAAGGGTGACTGAATAAAGGTTTCGATCCTACTAGATCTCATCAGGTGCATAATTGAGGTACACAAGGTATAAGGCAAAAAATAAATAAAATAAAATAAAAATGAGCAAAAGTAGTCAAGTTTGGTACCAAATAATAGCTTATAGTCCAGGGAATGCAGCTGGCTATCAATAATAGACATTGTCACACTTTTATAATGTCAATGATGATTTTACTTTTTAAATGCAGTTTATCTTACACACAGATGTTTGCAATTTCCCTGCGATGCATGCACTCCCTTAGGGAACGTTCAACAATTATGTCACTGGTATTTAGGCATTTTTCAGGATCCACCCACCCCTTTGTCACTGTTTTGTATGGAACATATAGAGGAACCCAAAGACCCCCCCCCCACCCCTAAGCAGTGACGTAATTGTTGAAAGTTCCCTAATGAAATGCTCTGGCAAAAAGAAAAAAAATAATAATAGAAATCCTCCCTCGTCACTTTTTTCATGACTTGGTGATGAGAAACAAGTTTTTGTTTTGGAGTGGCCTAACCAGCAATCACTAGTCTGTCATGAGCATGGCATGTGAAGTCAATTTCTTGACTTTGCTCTTAAGGTAAATCACTGACCGTTAGACTCTATAGACCTCACCTAGGCTTTATCTGCATAGTTAATGTGGCATATAGAGTACCGAGCACACATGCCCATGTTTAATCCTATAACCTATACACACAGACATCTACACAGCATTGTTGACAATTAACCCTATAATGACTCAAAGTTTGTTTTAATTTTTGTCGGGATGCGTAAGTAACCGCCCAGTACTGAATTGGTGCATCATGGCAGCTCTTCGGGTTTGAATCAAACCTCCAAGTACATGGTTGGCATGATGCATGCATGCATTCGTAGAAATTCACTCACCACTGCGGTATTTATGCAAAAGACCATTGTGCAATAAAGCATAACATGGTCCTTATTGGGGTAAGGTGGACTTTATAACATGTACCTAACACACTGGTATGAGAAAGGATCTGGTTACAATGTATCTCTAGTAAACAGAGCCATGTGTAGCGACAGCCCTGCCCAGTCAAAGATAGGCTTAAATTGCCTCGTCTATGTAGGCTCCAGCCAAGAAAACTTTATAGGAATGGCCCAAAGTCAGGATGCACCTTGTAAGCGAAGTGCTTCTTACAAGCTGGTTGTTGGCATTTCTGCATAACCGCTTCTTGCAAGCATGAAATGCATAAAATGACGGCCTAATATGACCCTAGTGCTCCTTGTACGGCTGACCCAAAGTCACAGTGTGCATTACATGCACAATGCACCTAATATGAATGTTCTTACTGTAACGCAATTAGGTATTGTGCTTCACATAACACCCCTGGTTGTTTGTAAAAGGTATACATAACGCTATAGGCAGTGTGGCTGTAATACAATGTACTAGAACCCATTGAAATCCCTGTGTATCATGATATTTGGACTGGGGCCATTAGCATTCCATTATATGGTTAAACAGGCCTTGTCCGGGTTCAGTTAACATGCTTTAGGTTAAATAAAAGTATATTTCAAACTTGGAACAATATCAAGAAAGAGTGTTCTGCTGGATGGTACAATGTACATTTTTGTACCTCATAATTCTGGTCTATGATTCTGTGTTCTTATAATTTGTAACGATTTTATTTGGCTATAGTAGTCCTTCGCAGTAATATAATTCCCTGCTTTGTAGGAACTGGGCCATTGGAGGTGGATCGATACAAGTAGTATGCAGGCATAACTCCTCTTACTACTTATTCATACTACCGTAATCTCCTGCGTAGAAGACGCGCTGCGCGTATAAGATGCACCCCAAACTCAGCACATGCATTTTCGCGTATAAGACGCACATTTTAAGGTTGAAATTTGTAAGATAAGTACATTTTTATAGTAAAATTACCCCTCGTATAAGACGCACCCCAAACTTGAGGAAATCCTATAAGACCCAGTAGGGATTTGTTTGGCGTAGAGGACGCGTCTTATACGCGAGAGATTACGGTATTGAACACACATTTATGTCATGGCTGATACAAACGTCACTATAGATTAGTACTAGAACCGCCGTATTCAATGGGGGCATTGAATACAATGTGTCCGTATTCAATGGGTGTCCGCCTTCTTGGATTTTGAACAGATCTGAGCTGTTTTTTCTTTATTTAAAGCAAATTAACCCCCTAGGCCATGGGGCTGGTCATATAATGGCTTCGTGGGATACGCCAGACCCACCTCGGGGAATACGATGTAAAAATATCCCATGGTTGTGGACATTGGCTTATATATCACATTAGCTGGACCATAAACCTGGTGTATTAGCCTCGGCTTATTTGTAGACAGACCTGAGATGTTGCTTTGTTAATATCGACATGAAGTTCATAACTCAGGGTGTAGCTTCTACATGAGGTATTTGATATACCGCAATTGCCCGGTTCAGCGCAACCTTAGAGATGCGCTGAACCGGGTGTACTAGGAAATGCTTATGGGAATTAAAGACAGAAATTCGGAATTCCTAAAGGGTTAGGAAAAGTGGCATCTTTGCAAACTGCACTCAAAGATAAACCTGTTTGCCCCTACACTTATAAATACAGGACCTGCGCCCATTTGAGACCATTTAAGTAGTTTTTGGGTTTCTTTTAGAGGAGTGTTGACCATATAGTATGTATTTTTTTTTGTGAGAACCCAGCAAAGATAGGCTCGTAATACAGGTATATGTAAACCTGTAATATCGCTATACAAAGGTGCCCTGGTCCTACCCAGATCCATGTAGTGTACAACACACGCCGCCTCAGGGCCCTAAGGGCTCCAAGCAGGGATCAGAGTGCTGGATATGGAGGCGACTGCTGGAGGACGAGAAATGGGGGGGGGGGGTCTCAGACGTGAGTTTATAGATCTCCTCCATGGTACCTCCAGAGTACAAGCATGGCTATTAAAGAGACCACTCAGCTCCGTCAATATACGTGCACTAAAAGAACACTGTGTAGGTATGGGGCGCACAGTGTCATAAATTTACGAAGTAATTTAATGTCTTGCCGTTGTGTTTGAAACCAAGCACGTCAAAAGAGTTTTATGGCCGCCCTGAATATCCTAATATGTCAGGATAGTGCATGATCATGTTCTACAGTGTGACATCAATTGACATGCTTAGTTTCCGAATCTGTAATGAGTTTGAGACATATACTGTGGACATACAGCACTCTGTCCCTTAAGCTTGAGGAGATCAAACGGAGATACAGGATGCCTGAGGCAGAAGTGGTTATATGCTGAGCTTACTGCTGTATGAGTAATAGAGTAAAATGTATAAAATTCTACCAAGGTCCATTGATATTGTTGATTGTAGAATTCCTAGCTAGACCCCTGGCATTGGTCTTGGCTGACTCTTTCAACGGACATATCTGTCATATCATTGCTAGGCGTGCATAGCACACATAGTCCCATTCTTTTCTGGATTGTCTAGAAAAAAAGTATGATATACATGAACTTGGTGATGTTGTTTTATGTCTCCAAAGTAAAGTCCAACGAAATGAAAGGTAAAGCACCGTTAGTACAAGAATACGGATAAAGCGCCCCCAGATACCAGGACACTGGTAGTACAAGAATACAGATAGAGCCCCAGGTACCAGGGTAGTAGAAGGGTAAAAATAGAGCCCCAGGTACTAGGGCAGCCGCAGTAGAAGGGTACAGATAGAGCACGAGGTACCAGGGCAGTAGAAGGGTACA
This sequence comes from Acholoe squamosa, assembly GCA_949317995.1. Lineage (NCBI taxonomy): Eukaryota > Metazoa > Annelida > Polychaeta > Phyllodocida > Polynoidae > Acholoe > Acholoe squamosa. Next base: position 18,592,289 of record OX439042.1, read on the forward strand.
GATAGAGCCCCAGGTACCAGAGTAGTAGAAGGGTACAGATAGAGCCCCAGGTACCAGGGCAGGTAGAAGGGTAAAGATAGAGCCCCAGGTACCAAGGCAGGTAGAAGGGTCAGATAGAGCACCAGGTACCAGGGCAGTAGAAGGGTACAGATAGAGCCCCAGGTACCAAGGCAGGTAGAAGGGTCAGATAGAGCACCACGTACCAGGGCAGTAGAAGGGTACAATTAGAGCCCCAGGTGCCAGGATAGTAGAAGGGTACAGATAGAGCATCAGGTACCAGGGCAGTAGAAGGGTACAGATAGAGCCTAACCTACCGGGACAGGTAGAAGGGTACAGATAGAGCCCCAGGTACCAGGGCAGTAGAAGGGTACAGCTAGAGCCTAAGGTACCAGGGCAGGTAGAAGGGTACAGATAGAGCCTCAGGTACCAGGGCAGTAGAAGGGTACAGCGAGAGCCTCAGGTTCAAGGGTAGTAGAAGGGTACAGATAGAGCCTGAGGTACCAGGGCAGATAGAAGAAGGGTACAACTAGAGCCCCAGGTACCAAGATAGTAGTAGGGTACAGATAGAGCCTCAGGTACCAGGGCAGTAGAAGGGTACAGAGAGAGCCTCAGGTACAAGGGTAGTAGAAGGGTACAGATAGAGCCTGAGGTACTAGGGCAGATAGAAGAAGGGTACAACTAGAGCCCCAGGTACCAAGATAGTAGTAGGGTAAAGATAGAGCCTCAGGTACCAGGGCAGTAGAAGGGTACAGATAGAGCCTCAGGTACCAGAGTAGTAGAAGGGTACAGATAGAGCCTCAGGTACCAGGGCAGTAGAAGGGTAAAGATAGAGCCTCAGGTACCAGGGCAGTAGAAGGGTACAGATAGAGCCTCAGGTACCAGAGTAGTAGAAGGGTACAGATAGAGCCTCAGGTACCAGGGCAGTAAAAGGGTACAGAGAGAGCCTCAGGTACAAGGGAAGTAGAAGGGTACAGATAGAGCCTCAGGTACCAGGGCAGATAGAATAAGGGTACAACTAGAGCCCCAGGTACCAAGATAGTAGTAGGGTACAGATAGAGCCTCAGGTACAAAGATAATAGTAGGGTCCAACTAGAGCCCCAGGTACCAAGATAGTAGATTACAGTTAGAGCCCAATGTACCAAAGTACAGGTGAGGAGGACAAGGTTACCCGACACCGGGTTCACGTGAACAGGTGATTCACCCTCACTAACCTTTGATGTTCATCCCACCCCTCTGTGTGTCACACGTGCACCCCTGAAAACATGGGGAGGGGGGAAGTGGGGAGGACACTAAGGTAAGAACACAGAGAAAGGGAGGGCTAGGGGTGGTAAAGAGCTGCAATGATGGATAGTGGAATATCATGATCGACAAGCTGGGTTGAAATGAGAAAATATAAAAATGCCTATTCTAAGTGTTAACATTGCTGTCCCTTATATTTGTCTACTTTTCCTTTAGGGTGCACCAAGTGTATTGCCAAATGTCCTGTCTTCAACTTATTGTGACGATGGCATGAAGAGGCACCACAAAGAACATTGATATGGGACTTGGTATTGACTAAAAGGACCAAGCATAATCCACATGCCATTGTTCATAACTGATAACCTTCGCCTCCCATGGGCCTTTTCCGGAGCCATTGTCGATATCTCGGAGAGCTGATAGCAATCTACATGTGCTTTTAACTATATGGTTTTGTCAAAGTATTTTCTTGTTTTTCTTCTTCCACGCTCTTTTATTTCTTTTCTATATTTTCTTTAGGTGAGCAGGGTAGTCTATGAACCAATTCACTTAAATTATCCTTCTCTTATAATCCAAAGAGCAGTAACGGCAGTAAATCAAATGTAATATCTACACATTTCTGACTCTATTGAACATAATCCTTCAGTTTAATATAGAATCGAACAGCTACAAACTGAATCAGTGCCAGAGGAATTACATAAGTCGTTATTATACTAGTGCTCACATGCTGATATGGCACAGTTATAATCCATTTCTCTGAGTGGTATTAGACTAGACCCCCCACGCCTTATACAATCCCCACTCCTTCCCCATGGTATAAGGTGGGCTACCTGCTCGTATACTCTGACTGTACCTTACGTGGAACTACACGAGTGAAGCACTCACTCGACCTATAACTGTAACGTACACTCTTAGTGCCACTCAGAATCAAAGTGTATTTACCCATGGTTAATACATATATAAGAAGCTATAGGTTTATAATGTATAGTGAAGCACTGACTAGTTTATACATATTACCAATAAAATCGATTGAGTATTATACCACCAGTGAAAACTATTTAATCACCATTAGCACTTGGCAAGTTAAGATAGCCCAATAGAACCGTGATATAATCAAACACGCACGTTCTGGTATGCTGTTAAGACTAAAGGGTGGGAACCAATTACTGCTAAAAGGCCAAAAGTGCTCTAATCGGACAGATGGTCCCCATGCATGCTGCACATTCATCTCCTGCCCAAATCATTCAGTAGGAGATAGTAGTGACATGGCATGGAATTAGTCACTACAATTACACGTGGTAAAATATGGTACTTAGCTGTAGTCATCAATTACTAATTCATGAGTCCTACCAATAACAGGTGTAGTAGAACTTCCTGGGTCACCTGGCACACATAGGTCAGTATGGTGACAAGGAACGACCCTTTATAATCTCTTTATTCTCAACGCATTTGTACTTGTGTATGTGAACTTCAGTAAAGTATTGTAGATCTGTGGTCAGATCCCTAGCTTTACCAAAATCGTCCTACCATAAAACCAAGTATACATGCCGCACCTATCTTTGGATAGAAAGTTAAAACGGTAGTTCTGTGGAAGATCCTATACCATATATGCGAAAAGCTCCAATAGTCCCTCACCTGCGGCTTAAGACTATTTTTCATAATGGGGGGGGGGGGCTACCTTTCAAAATGATATGAGGCACTTATTGCACAAGTGCTATCTAACTTAGGATTGACATTCAGGATGTCAGAGTAATAAAGGTCGCTCATTAATATATGAAAAAATATCTATCCAAAAAAAAAAGAAAGATCCTTAAAATATGCATCTTTACCATACACAGAGATGACTAGATAATGTCTCTGAAGATCTGTTTTAGGGTCACGTGATGTAGTCACGCTCACTGATCACGACATCCTGGACACGGGAATTAGGGATTCGTCACGGGTGGGCAGATCCAAATTGGCCTCTATGGTTACACATGGATACAATGACTGGTGGGCACGTGTAGCGTGTTGTTAGCTTTGTTGATATTGACATGCCCAGCAGGTAGGAAGCTTGAGGGCTATCTACATCGGTAACCATGGTAATATGGTTGTTCTAGTATTATCTCAACAAGGATCGAACAAAACGTCCAACCCATCTAGTTTCACTTCACTACTGGCTCAATTAGTTTTGATTGACTTGTGGCACTTTTTTTTCTATTTTTAAGGGTTTCTTTCTCATATCTTAGGTTACATAAAAATATATCACAATTTGATTTAGGGATCAAAACCTTAACAAGTCAGAAATATTATTCACATGATTGTCTTGCACCACCATCAAATAATAAACTCTAATACCAGCTGCCTGCTTTGTCCACCCTCCATTCAATAGATTAGACACTGCATTATCTTATCAAGGTACTTTAATCACGTGCTTGACTAAAGGGGTCCCTAAACATTGGAGGTCAGTTAGTAGTATAACGGTTCCTAGCTGTAACCACGCCTTAGAGTGCAGTATTTCCATATGAGTGTGATAGGATATAGGGTAGGGGAGTGGGCTGAGCTTAAATATTGAACTAATTATTTCTAACTTCTAACAAACCATACATTGAAGTATAACATGTATGTGCTATACACTGTATGCTGTGGATATGACTGATTAATACACATATCCTTGTGCAATCAATATCAACATTACTTCATTCACACGGGGAAAGAATATGTTGTAGATGATATTACAATTAAACAAGAAATGGATAAAAGTTTCCCAAAGCCAAGAAGACATGATGGAGGTTTTGCAAATCGATGTGAACCTTTCCCGTGTCCTTTAGTGGAGGGTCAAGGCAGGTATGCGTGCTGTACACGTGGAATAACTGGACGAAAAAGGTAAACTAATCATGTCGTTCAACTGGGGCAACTAGGGTAAATTACACTCATTAGGCACCCATTATATTAACCACTATTATCAGGACTTGGGAATCATAACAATTGCACTGCTCAACAGTCCTTCTGACCCAGTCTTATATATACTCAATATCCCTTCTCATGAGACCTATTTTTTCCATATTTCAAGGTGTCATTTATATATTTTTTGGCTTATGGATTTGAAAAGCAACTCTACTTGTTCTACACCTAAAACATTAACATTAGAGGTTCTTTTTCCTGTATGACATATTATTCATTATGCTGAGGTCACTTCACTTTTCAAGAGAGTAAAACTCAAAAACCACAATCAACAGTACACTTTTGTCCTTGGCTGGATTCTACACTACCCGTACGACATGTCAGTATCCCAGTGCTGTAACACCTGCCACAGCAGCTGGAAAGAAAAGTTTCAGTCGCTCCAAGAAGAAAGTCTTAGATTAAAAAGGAGTGTAAAAGTGAATAATTTACCGATTTCTGGGAGCGCCCTAGGGAGCTGCGAGCCCTGTAGAGTGACATGGTGTATAAGTCCTGTCCTCCAGTAGGTACCAGTACCACAGGTAACTCTCAGGTAACCACCTCTCACACGGTGTGGGTGTTAGTAAGTAAAGGCCGACTCCAGTACTACTCCTCCAGGGCTAGGACTGGGTACCACTAAGTCCACTGTGGGTGACACAGCCTCCAAGGACCCGCTCCTCCAGGGTCTGATTAATATGGAGAGGGTGTGTAGGTGTGTACTCCTCCAGGTGTAGGAGGCTACATGTATACAGCAGCCCAGGACTGTGTTAAAGCTTCCCAGCTACACCGTCCTTGATGACAAGGTAAGGGGTGTGGAGGCAGGTGTGACAGCCTCTGCTGCTGCTGCTGCTGCTGATGATGGTGTGAGGGACTTACTCCCTGGCCGCGCCCACCTACCTACAACCCACCATGACACCACGACGTCCAGCCGCTGGTGCTTCCAGTCCTATTCATATTCAAATCCCTTCACCAGCTCACCACCAAAGAGCGCTGATGGAAGTGGTCATTTTTTTAGACCAGGATGGCGGGTGGTGTGCATTTTTGTTTGATTCTTTCTCTTTTTGGAGAGGGTAGGTTTTTTTTTTATGAGTTGCTTTTTTTGTATGTGGAGTTGGGGGGGGGGGGGCATGTAGGCAGTATTGTAGTTTTTGTTTGTTTTTGTTTGTTTTTTCTTGGGGGGGGGGCAGAAATAAGGGTGGGCCCTCTCTTGATGGGGACCAATCAAATTCCATTTTCTACTACCAGCTCCATGGATCGAATTTTTTTTAACTTATCTTTTTTAAATCAACAGACCCCCCACCCCCAGCCCCCGATACTAAAAAATGACCACTTCCTAATCAACACGGATCAAGCGGAAACATACTAAGGGAGGTGGGGGTGGGCCTCTCCACCCAGAGATCGGTTAAGGATGAAGGTTCAGAGAGTGGCTGGGTAAGTGGGAGGAGAGTGAGGTGTAGGACATCTGTCGGCCTGTTGGGGCACGTTCCAGGTGACTGGGCGGCAGGTAGGGGGATTTAGAGGCGGTTCATGGCGCGCGACCTGCCTGGACACAAGTCTCCTACCACCTCTCTATGTTCATGTACAACTTGTATGGCCTCAGGCTCAGGCTGTTATGTGCACACTCAGTCCTGGGCATTGGATATGGACTGTGTGAACATTTTACACTATTCTAATGTGTATCATAGTTTACATTAGTATGGTTCAATACCATCATCTAGATGTCTTCCTGAATTATTTTGCCCCTCCCCTAGCTCAATACACACATTCCAACTATTTCTATGTATACCTACCTAGCACACATGATAAGGTATGGATATATGTTCTTTAACTTATAGGAGTGTCATCGATACCTACCAAATCGATACATCGTGATTTTACAAAATTGCGATTATCGCCTCGAGCAAACCATTGGGCCACCCTTCAAAATGTGTTTGTTTCCTGTCCAGAGGCCTGGTGATTTTTTTTTGAGAATGGGAAAAATTTTTCCTGAGTTCTGAAAAGAAATTGATTTTTTTGTCCATCAGCACAAGAATCTAGGTTTCTAATCACAAAATCTTAAAACATAACGACAAATTCATGACTTCCCCGCTTATTATGTTCACAACAAATACAAATATTTTCCTAAAAAAAAATTTTCCCTCCCTCCCTCATGGGCTAGAAAAATCCCACCCTCTGGACAGGAAACGAACATATTTTTAAGGGTGGCCTTAATCGATATAATAATTGGTTCCCTAAATACCTAGACTTTAGGCTTTCTAAATCTGAAAGAATTTTGTAAATATTCCTATTAGAACCGAAGTTATGATCAAAAGTACACTGTCAAATCACCTGAGTCACATGAAATAAGGCTTTACGTTAAAATTATTCAGAAAATTAGAAATAAAAAATTTGAAAATGAAGAGAATTTATAAACAGCTCTTATTTACCTCATAGTTGGGAGTATCTGGAAAATTATTTCACTGTTAAAAAGCTTATATCCAGGTCTTTTCAGTCAGGTTGTGAATAATCGATGTAATCGAAATATCAAGACCAAAATGATGATATTCACCATTGACATAAATTGGATGTCAATGACACTACTATTTAACTACCCGTAGCACGTTTAAATAATAATTCCACCTGACCCCCCCCCCTCGCCCTCTCCCACCTTCATCGCTGCCTGCCTTAGTACCTTCGTCCCCCACCCCCACCAACCCACCTCTACAATTCCACCTCCCACCTGTACGGCATGACATCCCCCACCCCCACCAACCCACCTCTACAATTCCACCTCCCACCTGTACGATGTTATACATGTATCCCCACCTCTGCACGCACATACCTCTATCCATGTGTACCAACCCTTAACTTAGCCTAAAGGCTGCATCATGCCTCCCAGTCTATGATCATCTCAGACCATGATGCACCAATGCAGCGCTAGCGAGTAACTGGGCAGCTTTATGAGCATCTTTAATCCTACAAAGAACCGAAAAGTGCATTAATAGATAAATCATATTAATTCATCTACAAGATGTATCGAGGCAGTGGCTAATGTTAAATTTCCAAATTCTATATTGGTACCCCACCCCGGAAATTTAGCGGGGTATCAACACCATAGTGTTGGTATGATGCATGTTGGCATCACTGGGGAGCTACTTCCCTCCAATATTGTATTCATACATTAAAGTACTATGACGTGCTGCCCTTAAAGGGTTACAGAGTACTGATAGTACACGGGACGACGACTAACTAGTCTCTCAGAACTCAGAGGGGAGAGGTCATGACCAGTCGGCCTGTCTGATTAACACTAGTGAGATTAGCACCGTTCTATTGTATAGGGACTAAAGTCTACATACCATAGTATGATCCCCTCACAAGGTGTAATGCTACAGCAGTATTTTTTGGAACTGATCAGGCATATTAAGACCCCCCCCCCAACTCCCAGCCTCCACCCTTAATCTTAAGACTTTTTTCAGAGAAAATGATCCAGTGAAAGTATCGGTGGACTCCTGAACTTGTGTGCATGACCTTCGAGGTGAATAGAAATGTTAAAGTGGCCTGCATCTTGGCATCTAACGCATGCCATTTCTCTCTATTGTGAGCCATATCAACTCACAAAATTGGAATATGTTTGAAAATATATGATTGGCCATTCCTTCCCTTCTAATTCAAGTGTATAAAAAAATCTTTCTCCGTAAGAAGGCTGAGATAAGGTCAGTATGGCCTGCACCTGAAGGCGCTACGCCGGCAATTAAGATTTTACGTCATCATCATTTTGGCATCACTGTTAATATGAGTACATATTACAACCTCTGGTTCGGTGGAATTCAGTTAGGGGATTGTCATGCAAATCCCAAAATCCAAACTTGAATTCTAAAATTATTGATGAGTATAAATGTAGTTATTTGTTCTTAATCATCGTCCTTTCATTAATGTACATGGGGAAATATCAGTGCTAATATTACAATACACATGCAGCAAGAAAGGGTGGCTTTTTCACGAACACAGTTGTATTTGGGGCTATCATAGTGGAATACTCTACTTCTGGTGTCCCTGGCTTCCCTAGCCCACTTAAAAGGGTCTACTTCTCCACTTTCCTATCCCTCGGATGTGTGTTGTGCACATATGCGCGGGCACTGACACATTCCCCTGTGAAATTGTGTAATGTCGTTCTCGTCATGAATATGACCTTAGCTGTCGAAATGGCGTTAAGCATCTATTACTCACTTACTCACTCACTTCTGGTGTCCACATATTCAAACAACGTACATCAGAAGATTCACGTAACAATTATTTTTCAGATAATGCATATTATACATGTATTGCACTCTCCTTAGGCTAACCTCAGAAAAGTAAAACAAAAAAAAAAAAAAAAAAAAAACTCAATAAATTTTCCTTTCTTGCTGTATTGATCTATGAAATGTATAGGTATGACAGCTTCAATCTGACTGCTACAGCCACCTGGTGGACTTAATGGAAAGCAGCGATGCAGAGACTACTACAGCCACCTGGCAGTAGGCAGACTGAATCTAAACCAGAGTTGCTCTACCTACTACAGCAACCTGACAGACTAAATCTAAACCAGAGTTAATGTGACTACTACTGTAATACCACGCATATAAGGCGCAGCAAAAAGCTGGAAGCCAATAGCATCCCAATGCCCCCCATAAATTCAAAGGTGGTTTTAAGCCATTTGGGAGGTCTCAACTACCCTTAGGGTTTTCAATTTCGAAAATCCGTTGACTAGAACAAAAGGTATTTCAATTTAAAGCAGCCAATCCATAAAGTCGTGGTGCATCTTATACTCGGGGTGAGCCCTATATGCGGGGTACTTATTACCCCTGGCACCCTGAATCTAAACCAGAGTTGCTGTGACTACTACAGCCAGCGTACTATTTACAGCGCCACCCTCTACTGGAGTGCGTCACTGTCTTAGTGCCGGCCATAGCGTAAATCTGTACGCATATCCTTACGCTGTGATTAGGCTAAGTGCTACGGTCATGTATACTGCTGCAGAATATAGTCCCTCATATTTTCCCTCTAAACTCATTTAAACTGTTAAATGTTATGCAACTTAGGTTGGTAATGTGTTACCTGGGTCTTATCCGCTGATTTTTCTGTTCTATTCTTAACAGTTGATATGAAATTAAAATATTTGCCTACACTGTCAGTGACTGCTCTGGCTACCTCCTCGCCGATAGAAATGCATTCTTTTGGTCTGGGTTTGGGCACTTAGAGAATATTTGGGTGTACATAAGTGCTACGAGGCTCTGAATCTAATCTATCTGAAGTTAGCTGTAAGATTTTGTAGCATAATTTTCCATTGATTGTTCATTATTTAGCATCAAACATTACTAATGGTCAAGGTAGAAAACCCCATAGCCGACATGATCGGGACTTGACCTACTTCCATTTCATTGGTCAGTTTAACTCATCATCACATGGACCACGGTGTACCACGGTGTCAGAGACGCATTCTACATAATGTGGCGCTGATGTCAGAACGCTACAGCCACCTGACGGAGTGATCTAAACCAGAGTTGTTGTGACTACTACAGCCACCTGACGGACTAAATCTAAACCAGAGTTTACCAGAGGTGACTACTACAGCCACCTTACACCGAAATCCGCTTAGCGCTGTCAGTGACTAGTGGCTACTAGCGCTATCTGGCACTGATATCACACTCTGATTATTACACTCCTCTTTTAATGTTATACGGCCTCCTGTGACGTCATGCCAACAGTATCCTCTCTCATAGACAGAACATGATGCAAGCGGTGCGCAATTCTACGTGCTGAACGAAGTCACTGCTTGCAGGGCGTACGACGCACTTTCTATTGCACTCCTGTGCTGTAGACCATGGGTGGACTTAGGTAGATGATGCCCCATCATATTTTTTGCAAGATCTTCAATTTGAGGCATCTAATCAAAATTCTGAATTGACAGAATGTTTTCAAATGAATTTAGATCCCCTGTATGTGTTTATTGGCCGTTTTCTTTTGACATTTTTTCCGGCCGAGTTTGTTGACGTTTTTCGGCCGAGCTTGTTGACATTTTTCGGCCATGATAGGCTATTGACCACAGTTTGACAATGACAGTGACAGTGAAGTCGCCCATAGGCAGGCTACTGGCTGACAACAGTTTGACAGTGACAGAAATTTTGCATAGGCAGGCTCTTGACAACAGTTTGACAGTAACAGAGATTTTGCAACTTTACAAATAGGGCCTAGGGGGTTGGGGAGGGGGGCTTTGTGGATTTTTGCAGGCCAGCAATTATCATGAATCGCTAGCAATATATGGTAAAATTTATCATGCCCCCTCCCCCCTCTGTCAAGTAATTATTTAGTAAATATGCCCCCCTCCCAGAGGAATGACTGATTGACACAGGGTGTGTAGCTAGAGGGTGTAAATTCAGATGCAGGATGAGCGGAGTGCGTAGAAGTCAGGTGCAGCGTGTATAGAAGTCAGACGCAGGGTTGGTGAAGTGCGTAGAAGTCAGACACAGGGTGCATGGAATGCATGGAAGTCAGACATAGGGTGAGAGAAGGGAGTAGAAATCAGACGCAGGGTGCGTGGAATGCATGGAAGTCAGACGCAGGGTGAGCGGAGTGCACGGAAGTCAGATATAGGGTGAGTAGAGTGTGTAGAAGTCAGGCACAGGATGCGCATAGTGCTTAAAAGTCTGATGCAGGGTGCACAGAGTGTGTAGAAGTCCGATGCAGAGTGCATGGCAGAGTGCATGGAACTCAGATGCAGGGTCTTCAGAGTGAGCTTAGAATTTAGACGCAGGGTGTGCAGAGTGCATAGAACTCAGGCGCAGGGTGTGTGCAGTGCTTAGAATTCAGGCACAGGGTGCACAGAGTGCATAGAACTCAGATGCAGGGTGCATCGAGTGCATGGAACTCAGATGCGGGGTGGGCAGAGTGCATAGAAGTCAGGCGCAGGGTGGGCGGAGTTGTTGTAACTTAGACACAGGGTGCACAGAATCTTTTATTTAAAACTGCTTTATTTTAACCTGGTAACAGGAAAACTCGGCCTACTCCAGTCTACCGCTAACTGATCAGGGGGGAAAGAGGGCGGGGTAAGCATCCCCATTTTATATAGATCTCAGACGAGTATGTAGACGCATGGTGCACTATGCACAATTCAATCCATTGGGGGGTGGGGGCATAATTAGTTCTTGGCAGAGGGAGGTCATGATAACTTTTACCATATTGGTGGGGGGGTAAGAAAAATTGCTGGCCTGCAAAAATTCACAAAGCCCCCCCCCCGAGTTGGCAATAGCCTAAGTAGTAAATGACTCTTCCCTTATCTTGGTGGGTGCAGTGTCCCAGCGCCGAAGGCGCTGGTGCAACAGCCAAAAGTGGCTTTAGACGACTGGAGGCAAATAGTCTCGAGCCATCATATTTTTTCTACATGTAGAAAGATTTCTTACTTTCCCAGCTAATATGTTGTAATCATAGGCATTGACAAGATTTAATATTAAGAATTCCGAAATTCATACCATAGACTGATGTAGATAAAAGTAGGTTCGAGACTACAGGTGGTCAGATCAAAACAACCCAAAAGCAAGATGGCGTTTACCAGATTCTCAAGCCATTTCAAATTGACTTTCAGCATATATTACTGCCCTTAATAATAAAATCAAACAATTATATCTTGTAGAGGGCTAGAGTATTATCATGGAAATAGGCTTGTATGTTTCAAATATTGTGGCATTGTCTCTAATAGGCCCAAGTGGAAAGTAAATAAAGACATTTGTCACGCACAGACGTACGAGGTCAGGCAAGAAACGAACACAGCGCCTTCTGAATCCAGTTGCTGTGAGGCACAGACATACACCCACTTGGCAGACTGGAACCAAATCATCACTGCACTCAACTGTCACGCACCTACTATTCCCGGTTAGCGGATTCCTTAGTGGGCTGACCCCTGCTGAAGCTGATACCTTGCGAGATAAGGACCGATAATAACCAGCCGATGGGTATCAGGTGTTATGTAATGCACCCTAAAAAGTCTGCACTGAATGAAAGGAATTTTCTCATTGGTCAATAATGTATCCCGCTAGGTCGGAATAAGGAACCCTGTGTAGGCACTGAAATACCTCCACTGCGTGAGTCTGCTGCAGTGGAGGTGTGAAACTGTGATAAAGCTGAAACTTGGTACTGTTAAACTCTCCTTTCTTTGTAAGCTTATTCTGAAGCTATTTACTGGAAGATCTTCACAAACAAGGGCTCATTTTAACAGGCTTGGCTAGACCTTTAAAATGAATATATTGTGTACAAGATTGAATGCAGAGAATTTTGCCTTTGACCCCATTCGAGTTCAACCAAAAGTTTAGAACCATTTTATGATGAGAAGATCACTGAGCACCTAAAAATAAATGGTTCCCACCTGTTCTATGGTTAAAAATGATCTAGAAAATGTCTTCCTTTTCTTTTTCTAAGGGGCTGCAGTACTTTTGACAGACCCTGCAACCTTTTTGAGCGAGATTATCTCTGGACACTTGTCCCAACCTCCCCAATGTTGGGCACTTACCTCTCAATTAACACCTTATTGTATGCATTTGATATGGTGATAAATTGATAGCTGTGATACAAAAAAAGTGGTTTTGTTTTTTAAATGAAGTTTTTATGTCAATTTAAATGGAAATTATGATCATTCAAACATCCTGAGTCAAAGACGATATTCTGCCGTGGTTCTGTCAGAGTGCACAGATCAAGGGAAAAGATGACATCAAAAATTTGCTTTTACATTGTTTGATTATGATAAAATGTATTATTATTTACATTCTTGAGGGTATATCTTGCTTATCTGAAAAGAAAATTGCCTAAAATAATCATTTTAGTGATCAAGTCTACCTTGGATTCATCTTGCTTGATCACAAAATTGGATCCAAATTAAACTCTTAACTATGGCAGAATTCTGGGTCTGATTTGGTACCTTTGACCGGTCGTAATTCCACTTAAAATTGACATAGAGACTTCATTTAAAAAGCAAATCCACTTCTTTTCTCAAGATCCATCCATTGATCATTAGATATGTTTAATGGGATAAAGTCTTGAAATATTAGGTACCGTAATCTCCCGCTTATAAGGCGCAGCCCACGTATAAGGTGCACCCCCAACTAAGGGAGGCCTGTCCCACGTATAAGGCGCACCCCTAAGAGCAGATTTTTGTTAACGTAGTACTGTTCTATAGTAAAAATACCCCCCCTATAAGGCGCACCCCAAACTCAAGGCAATTTTCCTCCCACGTATAAGACCCAGCAGCCTTTTGTTTGGCGTATAAGACGCGCCTAATACGCGGGAGATTACGGTAAGTGCCTACCCTGTGCCAATCTGTACAAAGCTTCTATCTGTTTTGGGTCATACACGAAAGATATAAAAATATTTTTTTTAACTATCGGCTAAAATCACCTTAGTACCTCATGCATAAGGCTGCTAGGATGGACCCCTGCTTCACCTCATAGGAGCAAGAAAAGTCAGGGGGTGCACCTAAAGGGTTGGGGAGAAAATTAAATTACCGCAATACCTCGCGAATTGGGCCCATCCCATGTATAAAAGCATGCCATTTATGATATGTGATAGTGCTGGCCTTTAGAGTTGCATTAGGCCAAAAAAAAAAGTTGTGTTTCAGGTAACATGCTGAAAAACTTAGGTAGGGTAGGTAGGATTTTTTTTCTTATTTTGCAATATTTTTTTAACTGCTTCAAAGACTCGTGACGAGTTGCGGTGACTCGGGGCTAGTCAGGGATGACTAAAATTACTGAAAACTTGGCCCAAAAACCTATATTTTCTTCAAAAATGGAGAAAAAAAGTTAGGGTCGCCACTCTTTTGCTAGGTAGGGTCGGGTTACAATTTTTCTTTTTGGCCTTAGAAGGAGGGCCGGAAGAAAATTGGACCCCATCATCGAATACTGTATTTAGATGATCTCAAATCAGCATTCCAAGTCCTTGGAATATGCTCCAACCAGCCTTGCTTGGAGCCTATAGGATTGGCTTATGTAATTTATGTATTCTATTAAGATAGCACATATGAAAAGTGTTTTGGTTTGTGGATTAATTGCACACATACATACTCTAATAATTCCGCCTGTTGACATTAAATACAATTCAGCACTGACCTGCTTACGGAAGCTGTCCACTTTAACCTGGAGACCGTCCCTCTCCTCCTGGGCTACACGGACCTCCTCAGTGAGGGCTGCGATCTTGTCATCAGCCACCTGAAGGAGGTCAGCCACGTACGGGTCATCAGCACTCGGCACCGGGGTCCGAGTCGCCTCATTGTCTGGTAAGGGACAGTCCAACTCCATACGTTGTCGACGGAAGGGGATGTTCTTCTTACGACCACCTGGAAGAATAGAGAAAGCTTTTTTTTTCAGAATTCATCAATATGTTTTCCTAATTTCCAGGATTTCATCGTCTAATATTTTTCATGGTTAGTGATTGGGTCCTCTTGTTTTCAGAGACCCCGGTTCACTACAGATTAAGATCTATAATTCATTTAAGGTCAAATTCTTGCTAAAGTTTTCAAACCTGCGTGGCTCTAATCTCCACCCTATTTTTTCAGGAAATATAGTAAAACATGATAAAGAACGCAGTTACATCAAAAACAATAACAGGGTCAATTTAGTCAGAGGTGATTAAATAATCCGTAATAACTTTAAAGGAACTTTTTGGGTTGGGAGGAGAGGGAAATCTTGCTCAGACGTACCTGGAGTCTGGACCACAGCATGGAAGTTCTTCTCCTGGAGCTGAAGGATGCGATCTGTCTTTGTCTTGGATTCCTTCTCCAGGGCGCGTACCTTGTGGACATATTGGTTATTCAGGAAGCGCAAGTCAGCATTCTCATGCTCCAGACGCCGCAGACTGGCCTTTAGATCTGCAGGGGAAAGGGACATTCATTTCTTTTTACTAAAATTCATTTTAGACTATTTAGAATATTCTTAAGTATTGATCTCAGAGATGCTACCCAATCCCTTAAGTTCTCCTGGGTCACTTGCTCCGACAAAAAGACAAGTAGAGTACATTTTCAAATACATTTATCAGGCATTACCATATTCATGACCAACCCTTAATGCAAAAAACTATAGCATACATATTTTGAAAACCCCTCCTAGACGACTCTATTTTGTTCTCATATATGAAACCTCTAGCTACTGAGGACCTAACTGACCTTTAGATGTGGCATCAAGTTCTTCCTGGGTCCGTATTAGTTGTTGATGAAGCTCATTATTTTCCTTCACTAACTTTGCATTGTCACTTTTGTAGGGCTCAATCTGTGCTTCAAAGTTGGTTCCATCTGCAGTGGCTGAAGGAAAAATGCACTCTTTTATTGGGTGCTGCATGCACTTCCAATTCCTTCATCTTCAACATTTACAACACAACAAGGTAACTTGCCTCAACTCGTATGTCTCCCCCCAACAATGTCAGTTCTTAAAACATGTCTGAATGAGAATCCTCCCCTTGAGAGCAATGCAGTGCTTTCATTCACTCTACTGTTTGGTCATCACATTGTAGTTCATGACTACTGTACAGGGTTGATTCACTAATAGTCTGCATAAGACAGCGTTGGCGAGTTGCTCACGTCTGCCGCATTGCTGCGTCATGATGACAAAGGAGGATGAAAATGGCTTCTCACCTTTAGTTGAGTGTAGCTTTGCCTTCTTGAGGCTCTCTGTGGTGTGTATGAGGTCAGAAAAGAGCCGCTCGACCAAAGGGAGCGACTCGATACCCAGCGGCTGTCTGTAACCTAACTGATCTAGCCGCTTACGAAGCCCAGTGAACTTCTGCTGGGTAGCACTGGTGGAGGCAGAAGTCGACATCCTGACTGATCACCTGAAAGAAAATGTTTAAGGTTAGGGCTATTTCACAGCCCTAAGATGTTATTGGTTTCTATGTTCAAAGGGCTAGACTCTATATGAAATTACATGTACATGCAAAAGTGGTATGCTACATGCAAATATAATACAACACTTCACATCCTGCATCATAGCTACAGTTATACATGTAGGTGGCCCTGAAGGGGTTAATGGTCACAGGTAAACAGTACAACCCACTCAACCCCTTGTGCAGCAAGCTGGAACCTCTGCTTCTTCCAATAAGCCAATGACATAATTACTACCTAATTAAGAGGATTATATCTGGTCCATCCAGATGTGTGAGCATGTACATGGCTATTTCCCTTAAGGCTAAACTCACCTTGAGACAATCTGTGCATTTTACTTTTTCATCCCAATACATGTATAACTTCCATCTAACAAAGGAGTTTTGTCATTATAATGACTAATGACTTTACCACATCCTGATATTCTAAAATCCTCTTGTAACATGACAAATACCTCTTTCAGATTTGAAATATTAAACTGGGTTTTGTCCTTAAAACTTTTAACGAAGCTACCTCAACCCCTAGATCCAGGTACCTTAGACTTGTCCAAGCTACTTGTCTCAGTCTAATCCTATGTGAACACTAAGGACTTTTATGCGGGCAAGTCTACCCATTTGGCCACATTCCATTGCATCGACTCCCCTTATGTGACTATGTTATTGGCTAGCCAATAACATAATAATAGGATAGATAATGAAAACAGTTTTCAGACATTTTGCTACTACCGTAATATAGGGGTAGACACTAACTTTTCTACTCGGTCATGGGTAGCTGATTCAAAGTTGCATCTTTTTTTTTTTAATTCATATCATATCCCCGGTATAGATCTACTGTATCATTGTAGACATGATATTCAGGAATAAATAAATGAATGAAAATCATGAATCGGTACCTTATACATTTACCCCTTTGTTTCATAGTAGTGGCAGCAGTCCATTGAATGTTTGCTTAAACTGTACCGTAAAGGGATCGTATTGTTTCTGACTTCTTTCTTTTTGTTTTTTGCCCCACCCTATATTCCACCCTTTTTGCACCCCCCTACCTCGACGAGGAAAATCTTCACACTTCGCAAGGAAAACTTTTTACGGCCCCCGCCTCAAGAGGGGTCAAAAGTTTTTATGCCCCCCTCCCACCCCCCCCCCTAGGCTGAGGAACTCTGCCTCTCTTACTCCCGTAGAGAGGCAGAGAAGGCTCTAATTTAAAACTGGAGGAAAGGGTTGCTAATATGGGCTCGTGAGCACCTTTTTAATCACTAAAACTTGGAATTTTGTGATTTTTTCTCAACTGCCTGAATTAGGCCAACTTGTTTACTTTCAAATCCAGCCAATTTAGAAATCAAATGTCCAAAATTTAAATTTTTAGGGAATTTTTTTCCAAACCATACCTGATTTTGAATCTATTTAACTCCAGACTGGTGGTAACTGGACACCTCGGAAGCAGACATCTCTGTACCAAGTCATCTCGGAGGCAGACATCTCGGAAGCAATTAAGTTTTCTAAATAATTGTTTTAACATATTTAAAACAGTGTTGTTGTTTTTCAAATTATATAAGAAGAGCGGGATATTATCATGGTTTGTCTGCTTCCGAGGTGTCTCTGCTTCCGAGGTGTCCTAATGCCAGCTACCGAAATGTCTGCTTCCAAGGTGTCTAGTACTCAGACTGGTCCAGTGTCAGTGACCAGTGTCAGCGCATTGATAGGCTGATTTTCTGTCATTGGATGATTGGTGGCGACAGTCAGCCTATCAAAGTGCTGACTGCAATTAAGAGTTTCCCCCACTTTTAAACTACAGGTTTTCTCACGTAGGAACAGAGATGAGAGTTCAGGAACTGAACTACCCCCCGCCTAGCCACTCTCGTAGGCCAACCCGTGACACAGACGAAACTCAGTCTACCCCCCGCCCTGTTAGGAAGTGGTCATTATTTATCAACAAGGGGGTGGTGGGTTTTCGCGCGGACGAACAAAAAATTTGTACGCCCCCCCTCGACGGCAGTCAAAATTTTTCGTGCCCCGCCTCTGGCGTGGAGTTTTCGCGCCCCTCTTTGATCTATACTGACTATAGTAGCCCGCAGTCTTTTTTGCTTAAAAAAAAGGGTGAATTTTTTTAGCTCCCCCCCTCAAGAGGGGTTAAAAAAATGTTTAAGCCCCCCCTCGGGGGTCTGAAAATTTTACGCCCCCCCTCAAACCCACCACCCAACTCTTGATAAATAATGACAACTCCCTTACTAAGGGCCTTAGGCTTAGGCTGTTGTGAACTTGTGTTGATAAATCATTAAATGGCCACCCCCCATTCAAGCCTGACAAAGTGACATGATTATCACAATTTAGTCTACCTCCCACAGACCCCCCCCCCCCCGCCGCATCCTCTTCCAAGTACATAAAGCTGTCCACACCCACAATGTGACAGTCGGAGACTGAGGTCTGCCCCGAGGAAACTAAAAACTTCAGAGCCGACGCGACAGACGGGGTGACTTGTGATAGGAATAACACCCCTGCACCCACTCCGCGAGTCCCTATCTGTCACTATAGTAAATCAATCAATATGATTTTCTATTTTAGG
Organism: Acholoe squamosa; assembly: GCA_949317995.1. Taxonomy (NCBI): domain Eukaryota; kingdom Metazoa; phylum Annelida; class Polychaeta; order Phyllodocida; family Polynoidae; genus Acholoe; species Acholoe squamosa. The sequence goes on from OX439042.1 coordinate 18,610,872, forward strand.
GCTCTTTTCCACTGTCAACATTAACTATTTTCATGTATCAAGGGTAAGAATAACCAAGGAATCAGAATTTTTGGGTCATTTTACTCAAGATCCAGTAATTTTTTTAATATCTTATCAGTCCTTAAGAGGTATTGGTGTTTCCAGACTGTAATTTCTAGAAAACCTTGAAATATAAAATGCTGATATTTTTGTTGATTCTTGGTCAATTTTTACATCTGAGACCTCTATTGAGAGCTTAAGACATTATCAGTTACCATAGAGGGAGAAAGAATGAACTTTCTGGACAGATTGTATATATTTCAGAAGAGTTTTGACTTAAACCCGAAAATATCAAAACTAATTATTTGTGTAACTTTTTGAAACTTATATGGGATAACCACAAAAGTGTGTACTTTTAGGATCTTTAATCAGCTATTTATTATCTATTAGCCCAAATTAGCCCAAAGCTAAAGAGTATAGAAGAATTAGTAAAAAATCCAAGAATTTCAGGTCCGCTTATCACACTGCCATTTAGAAAATTTTGACTTTCCAACATGATCTATAATACTTATCTTAGTTCCTTTTGATGCAAAATATATCCCATTATTCCCCAAACTATTGTGCTTACAGTGGTGTAATTGGTTACCCTCTATGATCATTCAATCAAATTTAATTTGAGATTAAGTAAAGCAAGGTCTGAAATGTGTGAGAACCAGTGCAGCCTGTGCACAGTGGGCAGGGACTGATAAGACCCACACTGGCTGGAAATCCACTGACAGAAAATATTATAGAAATTCCACATTCAATCCTTCATAACTTCTGTTCTAGTACCATTATAAAGACAATTTAAACACCATTAAATTACTCAAGTTGCCAGCTTCCCGGTGATGTAAAATTGTCTGGGTAAATCCAAAATAAACGTTTGGCATGTTTTCCCTACTTGTGAATGTGAACGTGAGACGATCTGTCAGTGTCACTGGGGTAAATTCACTTGTCAAAGAAACAACGCATTGTTTACTTACCCTGGCCGATTGAAAATCGGTGTGAGGGAGTTCAATCACTTATATCCTTCTATATTCCACTCACTGAATCGACCAGGCGATATTACAGCTGTAGTAAACACCGAAGTAAGACAAGTATAAACATGTTCAAATAATGGCGGAAAAGCTGAACCGGAAGATGCTGGTTTTACCTTCGGGAGTGGAGAGTGGGTCTGCAGACGCGTGGGCTTTCCCGCCATGGTACGGGAGCGCTTCGCCTTCGCATCACCTGCACAGTGCTGGTTTGAACGACTGACGAGGTGTCTTCTCTACGATTTAATGCATGCTTATCAGAAACCATTTCTCTTACGTTATAACTGAATAGGCTTGATTGCAAAGAAAAGGAAAGAGAAAAAAAAACAATGCAAGGACAAATAATATTAAGAGTGCCATACCTAGGGCTAGGCTATGCCTAGCAGTACAGGGCTGATTTTTTTTTTTCATTTGAGAATTTCGGAGAAACTTTGAGGATTTTTTTTTTTCGTATTTTTCCTATTTCTTCATCCATTTTTCATGAAGATCAGAGATCATTTATGGATCTACAGTTAATGGCTACGCTTTTTTCACATTTCTCATATGATTTTCATCTTTTTTACTGCTAACGTGTGCTGCTTAGTAAAAACAAAAACAAAAATCTGCCATGTCTGCCCATGGACAATAGAAAATAAAATAACAATTTAAAAATAATCCGACCTACCGACCCTAGCCCAGGTAGCAAGGATACATTGGGCTAATGTCGGCTTATATTGGGCCAATGTCGGCTTATATTGGGCCAAGCATGAACAAGCATGGCCCAATGCTCCATTGCTGATTGGGATCTTTGAGCCATGTTTCTGGAAACACACAATATTATCTTGACATAGTTCCATGTGGAAATTGAAGGTGAAAGTTCACAGTTGAGTACTTGAAAATGAAACGTAAGGTTCCACGGTTAAGGGAGTGGTCATTTTTTAACAACAATGGAGGGGTGGTGGAGTTTCAGGCAGGCACGTCAATTTTTTTTTGGCCCTCCCCTCAGAGGGGTCAGAATTTTTTTCCCTCCCCCTTTGTGCTATAGCAATGTGCAGACTATTTCACTAAGAAAGGATGAAATTTGTTTCCCCTTCCCCCCAAGAGGGGTCTGATTTTTTGCCCCTCCCCAAAACCACCATCCCTTCTCTGTTGTTAAATATTACGCCTTCTCACAAAGTACCCGTAATGCTAGCATATAGAAGGACATTTTTTTTTTTTATTTTCCTGCAACATTTTTCGACCAAAGATATCGATTCATACAGTTTCTTGGACATATTCTGTCGTTAGACTAGGAAGGGGAGATACTTGGTGGCAATAGAGAAGTTGGTCCCAGAAAGCACATGGTTTTACATTGGTATACAGATATCTATATATGCAATTTCACGTGAAAACCACTAAAAGATCAACTGTATGTAAATGATAATTATAACAATGTGCCAAAGCCAATAATTTCAAATAGGCTAACTTATTGTACTGGTCAGTCACAGGGGATATTTGATATGTCATTTTAATGTGATTTAGTAATACAATTATGTAACCCAGTAAACATGTCTTTAAGAGAGTAAAAATGAATTAAGTCATTACTCTCAGACGCTTGGGTAGTATGAAAAGTTTTCCATAGATAGGGTAGCTGTTGAATCCCTAAAAGGGTTTTGGACTGTCATCATGCTACTGGAAAGTTGCATAACAAATTAAACATCACGAGAACACATATTATTCATGTCTAGACATATCGACCCACCGGATTTATCAACGAAAAAGATTATTCTGCATGAACAAAAGCAGTTGTTCACTCATTTGCAATCCATCCAACATCATGTGTCCAGCAATTGCCCAATATTATTGAACTATAGTGTCGTTTTTGACTAACTGTCTTTCTATTGTGGTGTTAGTGATGCTGGTGTTGCTGATACCTGGTCCTACTATAGAATTACCCACATATTGGCCAACACCACATAGTCGTATTAACAGTCCCAGGAGGAGGATCCCCAGGAGAACTAGAAGTACCACTAGACGTCTCCACCTATCAGTGCTCGTCATAGGCTGTTGGTGATAATTGTCTTCATTGTGACACAATGGTTCTTCAGTCGTAGGGATCGAATTGTGCCTTCTAGAGAGTAGAACTGTAGAGGATAAATTGTTAATAAAAGTTGTATTACCTTATTTTGCTGATTATTTTGTTAATTTGACCTACAGTATTTCAATCTAAAATCATACAACTTTAACAAAAAAAAATAGTATGAGAACTGATGCATGTGCATAGATTTTGACTGGGGTTATGGAACAACTGTATAATTCTTCCAACTCCCATGCACCACCCTCCAATCACCTTAGTAAATAATGCCGGTCTCTAGATGTAAAACACTTACTTGTCGTTTCATCAACTTCTGTGCCATTAATTAATGACTCTCTGATGCGTCCCATGGCCTTTATCGTTCAGATAGATAAGTTTCGAGAGAGAAGATAAATACTTATGAATTGAAGTCTAATTTACAGTCTCCGATTTTAATAGAAAAGGGCTAAGTGCGTCTTCCGTACCTCTATTCTGTTAAATAAAAATAGATAAAATGATTCTTTGAGATTATCTATTTGATGAGTATTTGATGGAATTAACAGAGGAAGTATAGTTCACTTACAAGTCGTACTTCGTATTCCCAGTCGACGTAATAATAAATGTATTGAAGTGATATAATTGATTCATAGCATGCTGCCACAGTTAGTCCTATCCAGAAACCTGCAATCCAGAATCGAGGACGGTTATTTTATTCAACACTGTATCCACCACGAAAACGTTTTCATCAGGGGCGGCGTAACCAGGGGGGGGGGGCAGGAGGGCCACCGCCCAACCCCAATATTAAAGTGGTGTATACACGGTGCAGATTTGAGCACACAAAACATCAGCAGACAAATGTCTGCTTGTGTTGTGGCCTGTATGGAGGAGTCTGCAGGACCTGATACATAGCACATTTTACAGACTTGACTGCTGAAGTCTTGAGTAAAATCCTGGTGGGAGTTTGCATAACTAGAGTAAATGTGTCAGAAGTCACATGATAGCTACTTATCACATGACTCAAAGGGCTGCCCTTATTGGTCAATTTACTGCAGACTAGTCAGAACAAGTCTGCTGCCCCTGTTAAGTGGTGTATACACGGCGTGTTTTTCAGCAGACTTGAGGAGACAAGACTACTGCACACATGTCTTCAGTTGTTTTGTCTGCTCAAAATGTGCCGTGTATACAGGGTCAAGACAAATGTCTGCAGTTGTCTCCACTTGTCTGCAGATATCAAACATGTTTGAAAAATTTTGTCTGCTGTCTGCTCAAACCTGGTCTTGTCTGCTCAAAATGTGCCGTGTATCAGGGGCAGCAGACTTGTTCTGACTAGTCTGCAGTAAATTGACCAATAAGGGCAGCCTTTTGAGTCATGTGATAAGTAGCTATCATGTGACTCATGACACATTTACTGTAGTTTTGCAAATCTCCACCAGGATTTTACTCAAGACTTCAGCAGACAAGTCTGTAAAATGTGCCATGTATCAGGTCCTGCAGACTCCTCCATACAAGCCACAACACAAGCAGACATTTGTCTGCTGATGTTTTGTGTGGTCTAGTCTGCTCAAATCTGCACCGTGTATACACCACTTTACACGGCACATTTTGAGCAGACAAGACCAGGTTTGAGCAATCAGCAGACAAAATTTTTCAGACATGTTTGATATCTGCAGACAAGTGGAGACAACTGCAGACATTTGTCTCGAGCCTGTACACATGGCACATTTTGAGCAGACAAAACAACTCCAGACATGTGTGCAGTAGTCTTGTCTCCTCAAGTCTGCTGAAAAACACGCTGAGTATACACCACTTAAAGTTGGGGGGGGGGGGGCAGACTATGATTCGGCCCCCCAACATTTTGGGGAAATTTTCTTTCTACTTACTAGTTTGTTTGATTAAACTTAAAATGCCAATATTGAACTCATAAAGCTTAAATGATATGTAAACATTTCCACCTGTTGACACTGCTCAAACCTTTTGTCTAAGTTCATATCAAAGGCCAAAAATGAAATTCTATAAGTATCGGTTGTGACTACATCACTGGTGCTTAGTTGAGTACAGAGATAATTGATTATGTGCAATATTAAGTATGACTGTGCAGTGACTGCATTGCTGTCTTTTCCTTATATACAGAGACTTACTGAAAATATAGGTTACTTTAAATATATGAGAATGTTGGTAGTGACTGCATTACCCTAGAAGAATATTTGTAACTATGATCTATATCACATCAGTGCTATCTTTGAATATGAACTATTTATACCTTAGTCCCGCCAGATGGACATTGAATCATTACCCGAGATGTATCTTGTGTTTTGCTTTTCTCTAAATGTGTATATTTGTTCTTGGCTTATGATGAAAAGCTTGATGTCATGATTGTTTAAGCCAATAAAAATGTTCAAACCCCAATGTTCAAAACACTTTCGCTATGTGTTAGACATAGTTATATATGGAAGTCAATACCCTTTACATGAGTTTTTTTTGTACAATAGTTTTCTTTCCTCCACATACAGTATTCAAAATAATACCATTCATTTAACTTGATGTTACTATTCATCTCAACATGCTGGTAACTACATGTATACAGTCAGACAAAGGGGATGAAACTCTGCTTTATATTTGGATTTTGACACTTGAATTATCAGATTCAAATAGGCATATAGTCTGGGCTCAGAATGCACCATTTAACTTTTAAAATTACAAAATTTTCCTAGAGGTGTGCCCCCCAGACCCACCTGGGAGACATATCAAGACTTCACTTAACTGCTAAATTCATGTAGTACTATGTTCATCTCCTACCCGCATATTTCAGACACCCCCCCCCCCCCACCCTCCATATATTTTCGGGTTGCTGCCCCCCCCCCAACTTTGAATACCCCTGGTATGTTCCGCTGCCCCTGTAATTCATAACATCAACACCATCATACTATGTTGTAAACGAGTTGTATAGTAAACCATGGAGAATGTTAATAGCAAATGTCATGAATCCCTGTCGATACAGTCACATTTTCTACCTTCAATTCCAATTGGCGTCAGTAAGGTTATGGGAACACCCATAAGTAACGCTAAAAGGTGGCTCCCGGACACAATTCCAGCTGCAACCCTTTGGCGTCCCATCCCAGTCAGGATGCCAAAACATGTGCACTGTAGACAAGGAACAGTCGCATCATTTTTTTATGCAGAAAATGGATAAAATAATACCAAAATGTCAGGACATTTTCTTTCTTTTAATTAGCGTCCTTCAGAATCGATGACTGTGTAAATACTTTTGTATTTAGTCTGAGTTGTACATCCTTAAAGACGTATATCATTATTTTGTCGACAGTAGAATGATTATTGGACCTCTGATAAAAATAATATGCTAAACCCTATGTAAATGTTATTTATCCTCGCATACTGTGCCCTATTGAATAGGGTGTATGTAAATATGATAAGTTTATTGACTCACTGCCACATAGTAGAATACCATGTAGACTGCCAATGTTGGAAATATTGCAGATGTCTTTCCCAAGATGTCCCTGTGTTGTTTTAAGTAAAGATCGCATTAGTGATTAAGACTGATAATTGTACAGGACTTTTCTTATTGCATGCATTAGCATGCATGGCACTGCCCAGTGAACGTTGAGAAAAGGCGCAAATATAGATGTTCCACATGAAATCTAATTTAGATGGTAAAGTTCATTAGTTGTTATATCTAAGTGGGCCCTGGGTCGTTGAATCAACGTCCTTTCCCCCCTGGGATGCATTTTATATTGGTAAAAATGTGTACAAAATCCTTCTTATAACCACCTATATGCACGTATAAAGGAAAGTAAATACTTCAGAATAATATGCATATACTCACACATCTTTAGAGAAAAGAAAAGGTATGTGATCCTTCAGGACCCCAATGACAATCCCAACAATAACCCCGTTCACAGCTTGAAAAAAAGAGAAAGCACACACACGACGCAATATGTGTTTTATAGATCATGCCATAATATAATGCTCCTTTTCTATACTACTTATGTGGGGACACCTGCCATCTACATACAATGGTAATCAAATATAGCCTGAGCTCCATTATTTTTAGGGCAATTTCTGCCTACTGAGGAGGATATGAGCTTTCATGGCTATCATTTTATTCAATATGGTATGACTGAAAGTGAAAATGTTTTAAACACAAACTATACATAATTACCTGTAAAAGAAATGGCTACCCAGGTTGTGACACGAGCAGCCCTGTGATCAGCACAACCTAGTGCCTGACCGACACGAATACAGGCTGCTAGGCCATTCCCCATTGGGAACTGAAATAGTGATATGATATACAGCATAATTATCTACTTGTGGGCCATTATTTAGAGCTGTGATCATAGTCTAATGATAATTGGCTATAATTGGTGACACATGTTGCACTGAAAAGAGTCTACTATTACTATATGAAGACACATCTCATGGGACTGCAGGCAAATCATAACGATGTCAATGCCGCATTGCTGGCTGTCGAAATTATATCTAACTTATTTGTAGATTTACAACTTACCATAAGGGCAAATATTGTTACTTGTAAAACGATTGCGTGGACTACAGGCTCACGTTCCCCCAGCCCTCCTGATACAAAAAGAAAAGAGAAGAAGGGAACGAATTAACGTTTGGCGGTGTCTTATTATCTATGACTCTTGTAATAGTCACATAGGCAAATTCAATTCTGGATCCTGAGGGCTATGTGCATGCAATTCTGGATCCTGAGGGCTATGTGCATGCGGTTTCACACTCTAAAAATAACCACTGAATCTACCAGGAATCCTCGTAAAACTAATTAATTAAACCACCATAATTGCATTGCAGTAACATTGTGTAGTTTCTACAATGAAGCAGTGCAGTACGTATACACTGTTGTACAAGCAATCTCCATGAAATTAACAATGGCTTTTCGGCAAATTTGGGACAAGGATTTCACGGTTATTTCGGCGATATTTTTTACAATACATGCCGAGTCTTCATGAGTGTATCGATCAGTAATGTTGGAATAAGGTAAGAATACAGCTCAAACAGGAATTCATGCATCATATCGTAATTGCACTATGCGACACTTATACATAATTAATGATAAAAATGTCCGTAGATTACCTGCCAGTAATGTGCCAGCTTCAAACGTCCATCTTTCTATACAAGTCAGTATAATACCAAATACAGACAGAGACATGAACTGTCCCCAGTTGTGTAAGCGTGCCTCATCCCAACCTGGTCATTGATACAAATTTATATGGTGTTAGGCGGTTTAGAAAGCAAAGCAGCTAGATGATGTAAAAGCAAATCTATATTGACATCATTCCAAAACGTGCAAGTATACGATAAATGTAAATGTGACTGTTTAGATATATCACGGATCATAATTGGACCTGCATATCAGAAACTCGCTGAACGTATTTCGTTGATATTGTTGACCAGTAGAACTACAGTGAAATCTCTATTTAAGGAGGGCCACGTGACCGAGTACATCAGTTCTTTATAAGCATCGTAACTAATATCCAACACTGAATGACAAAGAAGGGTTCACAGTGACCATGAAAACATACTACTTTTTGGGTGCTGTAGGACAATCCCTGCATGTGTATCAGTCCTCCCTTTAAGGGAGTGGTCATTATTTATCAACGGGGGGGGGGGTGGTGGGTTTTCACACGGACGCGCGGAAATTTTTTACGCCCCCCCTCAACGGCAGTCAAAATTTTTTGCGCCCCCCCGCGCCGGAGGCGGGGAGAGTTTTCGCGCCCCTCTTTGCTCTATAGTAGCGCGCGGGCTTTTTTGCTAAAAAAGAGGGTGAATTTTTTTAGCCCTCCCCTCAAGAGGAGTCAAAATTTTTTTAGCCCCCCCTCGGGAGGGGTCTGAAAATTTTACGCCCCCCCCCTCAAACCCACCCTCCCCCCCCTGTTGATAAATAATGACCACTCCCTAACAAGATTTCACTGTATTTCAAATGTTTCGCGTAACTCACTGAATGATTCGAACGAATTTTACGCACTTGTCCATGTCCGTTTGTAAACGCCTGTCCCTAAGATGAAGCACAAAGACAGACCCAACAATAGAAATATACTGATACTCTGCGATATCGCCGATCCTCTGAAAATGGAAATATATATAATTGATATGTTAATCAAATCTACAAGGAGTGTGAAAGTGAAACATGTGACTTTGAATATTTATATCTGAGTTAAGTTGGCAGAATCAGGGGCGCAGGATAAAGGAGGACAGGGGGGCCCTTCCCTCTCCCCCATTACTAAGGAGGAAAGGAAAATGGAACAATTGACTCAGCAATATTAGGGAAATCGTCATTATAAATGCACAACAATGTGTTAACTTACACAATTCCTAGTCCAATGTTATGCAAAAATAACCAATGTAAGCCAGCATTGACGCCATTGGCCACAACACCAATGAGAAGTGTGGGCAAAATGATATTCTGAAAAATAGAAAGTGAATATGGAAGGAATCTGGGAGCAGATGGTAGGAATTCAACAATTGGTATATATTCTTAGAAGCGAGTGCAAGTTTCATTTGGCATACCGATTTTAACTTACCTGACTATGAATATACTTAAGGAGAGATATATAGAGGAAGTATGACTGGAAGAGAAATAAAATTCAAGTGTCAGCTCATGCATTGGTTGTAGTTTAAGGTTATTTAAACCTGCAGTTAGTACATTTGTACTTCACCATTGGATTCAGGGTATGCCTCATACGCGAGGTGCGCCTTACACGTGAGGTACATTGTACTATGTTAGCATTTTATTGTTTCTTCTGACAATGTTCTTTTTCTTTTATATCTGCTACAACTCCTATCATGGAATCCATACTTGTTATGAATGCATGACATTAAGGCTGGCTCAACTTACTATTGTCCCAGGTAATAGTACCAATGTGTAGTCTGCTGCCATCCTAAAATACCAATATAATCAGAGTGTTTCAGATACGCTAATTACTGGTCACTGGAGCACTATAGCCATAACTTGTGGTATTTATTTGAGAGATAGAACGCTACTGTTAAGCTACTTAAACAATTCAATTTCAGTTAATTTCTAAAGGTTTATGAAAAAAATTTCTACATTAGAAGAATAATCGCATAAACAATTTTAAATAATAAACCCGTCCATATTCTGACCTAGAAACATGTGGATCCTGCCCAAGTGCAAGACATATGGTTTCAGCATTTATATTGATAGCAGTACACGGTATTGCAGCTAGTCCGATCACTATCAAACCTGTAATGATAAGAGAATATAGCTAAGAACAACACACCCATTCAATAAAATAGTTGTGATCATGCATGCTGAATACTTTTCATGTTTAATTGTGACATTACTCTTTAAGGTACCAGGGGGACGATTAAAAAGTGTAAACTTTGGTGTGATATAGTAAGCGCCATCTTGCTCATAATTATTTTTTCATTCAGCCAGGCGTATAGATTTTATATTCAATAACGCCAATGTTTATTTGATATCTTACTACAGTTTCATGTGAAAGACACATGGACGAGACAAAGTAAAATATCTCTACAGAAAAATGAAGCACATAGTTGGTCAAATATCATGAAGATAGCACAAGAAAAACTGGGTGAGTCCAATTATTGCAAAGGATTACATAACCCACTTCTTTGTAATACGATTCCCAGACCAAGCTTGCAGTCACTTCCGTATACCTGCATTAATGAAATACATGTAGCTAAGCTTAGAGCCAACAATCAAAAATTGTTCACACATATGACAAATGAAACTCTTAAGATATTATCTCGAAGGTACTTTACTGATGCAGTTGAGTGAGCCTCACACTCTCCTTCACGATGTAGCTGTCCACAGAACTTCCATCACCAACTATAGGTTAATATCAACATATGTGTTCAGTCAAGCAAATAACTAGGATGGGTGTCTCAACCCCACTTTTTCCGATTCTGCCCATAGTGTAGCATGCCTAAACTTCATATTGAAGCATGTGCAATTGATATTTGGGCACAATTCCTCATTTTATGACAAGTTTGGGGTCCTATGCTCCTATGTTTCCTATGCTTCATAAGAACCAAATCACTACCGTGTAGGCAGATTCAATGGATTGGTCCGCAACGTTCAAAGCACACTCAGGGCCCACTCTAGGGTGCAGTCTAGCCCTCCTGGATCTTTTCCCATTTACCTCCCACCCACACATCTGCAAAATTGATTGTTTCACAAAGGGACTCTTTTACTATACTTCCAAAAATCCATCCTGTTCACTTACAGCTCACCCACATCCCCCACAAATGTTTCAAAATGTGAGGTCTCAGGCTCCCTGTTGAAAACTGCCAATCTCACGCATTTCAACTGCCTTTTCAGAGGGCCATATCTTCAAAAGTAGAGATGCCAAAGCTATCAAATTGTGCTCAAAAGAAGCAGGATTTAGTTCCTCAACTTCTGTTCACTTGCCTTGCAAATCATCATAATAGTTTCTCTGCATTGGCACTTAGAGTGATGAGAGGTAGGGAAAAATTGAAGATTTCGGCAAATTGTGGGCATGGTTTCCATGACAACCAATCACATGATTCTCAAAATATGGCAACAGTGCATGTACAGTCAGAAAGCCCATCATCTTAGCTTTAAGGTGATATTTAGATCACTGCTCTACATGTGGAGGGGCTGTGAAATAATCAATGTAACAAACAGAAGAACTTACAAATTAAACTTTTTGCCTTTACTTGGTGATTGGACCTACACATGTTGTACTTACCTCGCTCCGGTGTATATTGAATTCAAACAGGCAATATTCCCAGCGCTTATACACGCCCCTGGCTTATTCAAGAATCATCTTAATATTTATATTTCAATTCAAATAACTTTATAGCACGATGTTTTTTTTTGTGTTTTGTTTTTCTTTTTTTTTCTTCTGTTGGGTGCACCATCTACAAACATATTTTTAAATGAACCTCGGTTGGCCTTTCATTCCTCCGCTCATATATATATAGTATAGAATATAGAGTAATTCTAAGAAAGAAGAAACAGGTCCTTTTGGTCAGCATGCTTTTGTATGAAATCTCCTGACTGTTAAATGCAAGATCACTTCAGACTTCTCACCATAATTCACACGCACACATGGACCTTGCGCTTTATCAGAGAAAAGTAAATGATTTGACAGAGATAGTGTTGCAATGGAGTTTCATACTGATCATTATTGCTGTCATAATGATTGCGTGTGGGCCAATTGTGCTTATGCGCTATATCATAGAAATATGTGAAATTCTGTCAATGGCCCCTGATACGCCCTCCCAGGTGGATCCACATTGAGAAAGGTAATGACGTTGATCGAATGTCTGATTGTTGTCCAATATCTAATGGATTCTATTACACGTATTGATACTACAGCTGCTACTTGAGGGAGTGGGCATTAATAACAATCATGATGGGTTAGATTTGTCCATACAGTAAACGCCAGGGAATTATTTCTTAGGTTAATAACATACCACTTCAGATATTATGACACACTGCAAATCTCACCTGCGGAAAGAGAGTGTCACATGCAGATGCCAATCCAATAGCGATCGACATGCAGAACGCATTAAGGATCTGAAAAAAGAAATTAGTCCAACATGCTTGTATCTACATTTAATGGATTATTATATTTTGCACACGATCCCTCAGATTTTCCTGTTTTTTTCCAACCCCTTATATCACCTCTTCTGGTCTTCCTGTAACAATTGACACCTCTATTTTAAATCAATGTATACCGATAATTCAAATCATTATTCTTACCGATCCTGCCAGGCTGACAGCAGCTACTTCTGATGTACCCAGGAAGCTACAAAACATAACGGCTACAGGACTCATCGTGTTCATTGTCAGCTGCTGGGCCCACTGCAAAAAAATACACAGGAACCAGGGATATCATCATGATCATAGAGTTTTGTTAGTAAGCTAAAGCTGGTCCCCTTTCACTACATCTATATTAGCCGGATGTAATATAACTTGCGAGCAGAAAAAAAACTATGAAAATTGCTCATCCCAAGACAAGACTTGCATTCCATAATCACACGACTCACATTTCCAAAGACTACCCACAGTGCTACAGTAAGCCTACTGACATTTCCTACGTGGTACTATTCACTTGTCCATATACTAATCACAGTTCCATATACTACTCGCACATCCATATGCTACTTACAGTTCCATATACTACTCACAGTTCCATATACTACTCACGGTTCCATATACTACTCACAATTCCATATACTACTCACATGTCAATATGCTACTCACAGCTCCATATATACTACGCACAGCTCCATATACTACTCACATGATATATATCCATAGTGTAAAATCCATGGACAAGTTATATCAACCTATTCAGAAAGAATGGCGAGGGCCATTACGAACTTACTAAAGGGACAGCCAGCTTGAGAAGTTGACATAGCTCCTGACGAGCATCCTTTGAAGAGATCCTGTTACAACATGACGACTTATTTGTTGTGTCCTTGTCTTTGTGAGAGATGTCTCTCCTGCCAGTAACGTCAGCCGTCGGCGACTCACAATTACTCTCCGGACTCATGATGTCCGAGCAGGGATTATCATCAAATTATGTGGCATAACAGAAACTCCTGTGGGGATGTGTATGATATTAAGGTTCTGGAATTAAAACGAAGCCGGATTTAAAACAACACGATTCCATCTCTACATCACACTTGTACCGTTTCTGATTCCATGAAAATAATCAAACTGCATTGCTTTAAAATAAGGAGTAGACACTAACATTTGGCCACCCAGTCCCATTATTTTTATATAAGGTAGATCAACCTTGAGCCGTCCACATACCTTGAGACGTCCACCATACTTATTGGCCATAGAAATCAGCATGGTGCTGAATCACCTCTGGAATTTGGTTGATCAGCAGTTTTTTAACCAGCTTGCCATAAACTGACTCCAGTCAGAAGACCGGTTTCCTGTATACCAATGCCGTGGATGGGTCAATGGATGCATCCATTGCCTGAGATGATTTCTAGTGAGCTTGTCTCTGATAAGATTTATCAGGATTTGAAGCAGTTGTCACTCATAATTCTGCAGTGAATGGATGGTGCTGAATACAGATAGATAAATGAGAGAAGGGTGTCACAGTGGCGAATTTAGGTTGGGGGCGCGGGGGCGCACACCCCCTCCTTTTTCCAGGAGTGTACAGTTTATTTGGCTTTTTTTACCCCCCAAATTTAGCCAAAAGTTCAACGTTAAACAAAGGGCGCGCCCCCTCCTTTTAAGAATTCTGGATCCACCTCTGGGCCCGGTGCGGCGGATTATCTGCGCAACCATAACATTGTAGGGGTTCGTTCCCTCCTCGGGTGCGTTGAGCCTCCAGAGGCCAGCTCACTTGGTGGTCACTCCCCCTATGTATACCATACCGATCCAGAGGTAGGTGGAAGGTGGAAATGTCAGTGGGGCCGTGTTGGTGACAGGGTATGTCAGGCCAGGGAAGTAGCTCAGAGGAAGAGCTTCCGCTTCGAAGTTGGAGGGTCCCGGGTTCGAGTCCCGGTTTCTCCAAGAGACGTTTTCGCCGACCTCTACAACATTATGCCCTAAGGTATAATGAGGTATGTTGTGGACAAAATGACTACCGGTACCTTTAAGCTTAATCCCCTACCCCCCCCCCGCCTTAACATTAGATATTTGCCATGTTTCTGGCTATGCGTAGGTGAGTTGTTGATATCCTTACCTTGTTCCATCAGAATTCCAGCCACACAGTTTTCGGACTGTGGTATCATTGTTGACCTGTATGTACCACGGGGACAATGTAGGGGGCAGCAGGTGTTGCGTATATTTATAGAAATGCTGATGGAATATGCCTACTGTTATACAGCAGTTTTCATCTGCTCGCTCGCATGATATATAACGCGGGCTCATTGTTCGATTAGGCTATTTCCTGTGTTAGGTACCAAAAAAGATAAGAGTGAAATATCATGATAATGAGATCCAAAGCTGGTATTTCAATGGACTCTCTTTCCTGCCTTTTGAACGTAAATGATTACCCGCCTGCACATATGGCTAAAGAGTATTATCAGGTCTGTCGCTTTCACAAATGAAAATTAAACACAATAATATGTTATCGTTTGCAAATTGCATGCAACATCAGAGGAAAATCATTGAATCCCGTTGGGTCAGTGCATATTTCATTATCATCCAAGGGCACAGGCCATTGACTCAATGCTGGCAACTGGTTGATATGACCGGGATCTGCGAAAAGGACCCTTAGCGCAGGGTGCATTAAGGTCCTTTTTCCCAGTACATGTCATTGTGTTTACGATGTCGCCAGATCAACCTCTTATCAATGCAATATCACTAATGCTATTAACCATTGTATTTCGATATCTGATCAATATACTAGAATCTCAATATTGAAATATCCTTCTCAATTCAACAATGATTCAATGTTGAACCAACTAACTTGTAACTAGCAACAATGAATTTAAATCATATTAATAAAGAATCAACATAGAACACATAATCTCGACTGGGCACAGATATGTAATCAATGTTGAATCATAAAAGTTTATGTTGTGTAAACTTTCAAATTAAACCGACTTTCAACAATGCATCAATTGTTGATAGCCAAACATCATCTATGTTGTGTCGATATTGATTAAACATAAGTGTGGTCGATGGGTAGGCTGTGTGAACTAAATACCTTCCCCTAAACCATGCATATTTCTTTTCATTTCTTTTTTTTCAAAATTGATATAAAGACCGCATTTATATATATTAGGACGGTTACTTTACCAAAACAAGACCTTATTGTATACTTTTCAAAAACTCGATACCTTTAGACAACCTATTATGGCTGTGAGTTGGCCTTTATGCCTATCCTAAACACGCCCATTTGGGCCATTTTGATGTGCATTGTGTTTCTCAAAAGCCCAGGGGCGTAGAAAAAGGGGGGGCCAGGGGGGCCCGGCCCCCCAATCATGAAGGAGGTGGGGCCTGAGTATGTCTGGCCCTACGTTAGCTGCAGCCATTCAGATGCCTAATGCCTATTCTTGTAACCGGCTGAGACAACTGATGGGAGCTGCTCGAGTCGATATTGGTTATATATTGAAATTACGACCACCAACTATACAAAACTGTATTACCCTCATTAAAGGGATTATTACTGGCAAGTCATCCAGTATTAAGGATATTAGGGCTATCATACTGTGTGACATCATGCTTTACAAACCGGTACTATTAAGGGATATTATACATCAGTCAATAATTGATGTGAGAGTAGATATAATCATGAAAAAGGCTAATGTGATCCCTTTGCCGAAAACTGGAAATCTACGAGACATCTCAAATTGGCGGCCTGTCAGTCAGCTGAACTTAATATCCAAACTGATTGAGAAGGTAATTCAAGCATAAATACTTGATCATCTTCTAAGATATAACATTATAAGTAAAAATCAGTACGTTTTTATGCCAGGAAGATCCACTTCCAATGCAATTTATCAATTGACTCATAGTCTCTTTGAAGTTTATAATGGGAGGGAGTGCTCAGGCGTAGTCTTCCTCGATCTGAGAAAGGCTTTTGATACGGTTGACCACTCACTCCTACTAAGTGAGTTGAGTAATATCCAAATATCACCTAGGAGTATTGAATGGCTAAAGTCCTATTTGGTTGGCAGAACCCAATGTACAACTGCCAATGGTGTAACTTCCCAAGGTCTTTCAATTAAATGCGGAGTACCCTAAGGCTCAGTCTTTGGGCCACTATTATTTATCATTTATATCAATAAGGTTGTTTCTGTAATTGAGAAATGTGGTTTTTGTGTCTATGCTGATGATCTTGCAATTTATACCATAGTAAAGATCCAAATGTTGTACTTTGTGATATTCAACATGATCTGAATAATGTTTATACTTGGTGCTGTATGTATAAACTTACTGTAAAGTGGTCGACTCTTTCAATTATCTAGTGGTCCTTATAGATAAAGAACTGAATTTTAAGGAACATTTGGATAAGGTGAAAAATATTTTTCAATCAAAAATGTACCAATTGAGATGGATCCGTCAGTATATTGACAATGACCTCGCTGTAAAATTGTATAAACAAATGGTGCTACCTGCTATTGAACATGCCAATTTTATACACGAATGTGGTCCTAACTCTGTGGTGAATAAACTGCAGACCATGCAGAATCATTGCCTGCGATTATGTTATCAGATTAGGGACCCTCGTGATATAACGGTACATGAATTACATGTAAGGTTGAGATGTAAGCTATTACAGGTAAGAAGGAATAAATGTCTCCTTGGCATTATGTTTGATGCCTCTAAGGACTCAGATAATGTATATGTTCCACCACGTGCACTCCGCAGCAATGTTAAAGTGCAACTAAATGTTAGCCGATCTACGTGCCTCGTATATGATATGAGTCCACTTGTCAGAGGCAAGGTGCTTTGGGATAAACTGGACGCTGATGTTCAGAAATTGGAATCCAAAAAGCAATTTATGTTGAAAATTAGTTAGTAATTGAGTATTAGTATGTCATTGAATATAAGAATGTGTCTGTTGGGAGCCCACTCCGAAATCAATGTATTTTATTATGAAGACTAATTGCTGGCATAACCTGGAATCACCTAGTAAGTGCCTATTGTATTCCCATATGCAATACATTGTGAAATAATTTTTCCTTTGTGTATGGTTATAATTATTGTCATTTCCTGGCTGATCCTGAAAAGCTTTGTGTTGTATGATGTTATTTGACCAATAAACTTGTTAAACTGAAACTCAAATTTGCCAAGAATTCATGATAATTGTACAAGAAGCTAAAACGTTATATCTCAAATTAAATTGATATAGCAATGGGGTGGGGAAATGGGGGCTGGGCCTCAAATCAGATTTAAGATTTATTAAAAAATCACTTTTCTATACAAATTTTATATGGGTATGTATAGGCGCTAGGGCACTTGTGCCGACGATTCAAGGTGGTCAAGATGGGCCCCCGCTGCCCTCCCCCAATGAAGATTTGCTTCCTACGCCTCTGAAAGCCAGTCACTTAATGGTGGCAAAGTAAAACCCTAGGCTATTATCCTATTGTTGCTATCAAACACCAACGAAGGGTACGTGTTTGCATAAGGAAGGAATATTCCCAATCAGCAATGGAGCATTGGGCCCTGCTTGTCCATGCTTGGCCCAATATAAGCCGACATTAGTCCAATGTATCCTTGCTACCTGGTTTGGATCTACAGCAGCTTAGCAGCGGCAACAGAACAGGCAGAAAATAAGGGGCAGGGGAATGTCCAATTATTGAACATTTTCAGTAATTAAAGCCTAGTTTTTAGCTTAAAAGCAACTGTAAATCATTATCATGTTCAAGCATGTTTATTTAGGATCTGGAGTATAGTTCACATGCTCCTTCAACGTCATCAAAAGAGTAAACTTGAAAAATATATACAACAGAAAATGTATCACGATATCAGGGTTGTTGTCCTTTAAGAAGAAAATAGATAAACGTATATTTGATAAAGAGTTCAGTTTCTTGTACTTCAGCCTTGTGTAGTAGTGTCTCAGGTATGCCTCCCTTGGAAATTGAGACTTTGGGTGGATGCATCGGGTCCTTCATCTGCGTATCTTATCACAATGTTGGAAAATCCTAATATTGCTATACATGTATTAAGGACAAGTCAAGTATTTTGATACTCAGTGTTCCTTTGGAGGACAGAGAGCATGACGGTGCACCCTTAGCCCAAGCTGGTGGGTCTGCGAATCCCACACGGGGCGATCCGCTGCTGCTATGTAATTCCGCCTATATTATATCAGAAACAATTAGTCCAACTCCCACGCCATTTTTACTCGATCTGCAGAACCAACCAGGTGGCACAAAGAGACATGAAAAAGAAGAAGTTAAACAATTATGACAAAGATAAATGAAATATCAAAATACGTCAGGGTTCTCAGGAAGGCATTTCAAAACCATAGCTATAGATATCACTTTGAAATGCCATGCAGGGCCTATTACTATTGTCGCCTTTCTTCTTATTTATGGGTCCTGTATTGCTCGTTTGTTTCTTTTTTTCTCAACATGGGTCTTTATATATTTCACACCTATTTCTCACTTTTGCAACAAACGGAAGTCTTAAGTGATGACATTCTAAAGAAACAACTGCAGATTTGATAATGAGTGTACTAAATGTGCAAACACACAATGAACAAGAAGTTCAGGTAAGAGGAGGGATACCATAACTTGGTTCATCCGTAGTCATAGACAATCCACGTGCACCTACCGCTGTTCCTCAAAAATGTTGTAATTTCACTTCTTCCAATTGCTTTGGCCACGTCCAAAGCAGCTCTGCCTTTGTTGGATTTTATCTTTACATCACCTCCGTGGTCAACCAACCATTTCAAAGCCTCTGTTTAAGAAAAAAAAGATACATAGCACCATGTACACCAATAATTCTTTCACTTTATTCCATAATTGTGCTGTGCTATATATAGGGTAGGTTCACCTAATTACGTCCACCTACCCCTGGTAGCTTGGTACAGATTTCCAGTTAGATTTTAGAGTATGAGTAGTGATGCACTCGCCCCAGCCCGTTTATCTTTAGATTAACGTGGTCACAGAGAAGAAAGCTTATTCGGCCTGATAAAGTTTCTTGCAACCAGCAGAATGCAATGTAACATAAGTGCTATAAAGTAAACATATAATGTAACTACCAGATTAGCTGGTGACCTGCTGCCACCTTCATACTCGTATGCAGTAGTCAGAACTTGCCAGACTACTAGTCAGAGCGCATGCACTTATATATAGTTCCTTCATTAAGCATGTCTCAATAAAGGACCATGAGGAGGGGGGGGGGGGGTCGGGGGTGCCTCAAGGTGCAAGCTGTTTTACTCAAAGTGAAAGTGGGGAAAGAAAGTGCTCATAAAACGCTTGAAAAGAATTGATAAGAAGCACATATAGATTAAAAGGGTAAGTCAAATCCAGTTGTCTAAACTGTTACCTATTATTTTATACCTCTACCAAGCCTGAGTAGCTACTACTCTCAGAGCTACGCTCAGACAACAAAGATATTCCATGAAAGACATGCACAGGAGTGGACATCTTTGGATGAACCTACCCTACTGCAATGCATTTATTATGGTGATACTGATCATACATAATTCAGCTTGGACAAATTAGGCCCATCATGAGAATAAATAGACAATATGATAAGATCAGTTTAAGAAAAAAGAAGAAAACTTTTAGACAAACAATTGCTAGGAAGTTCATACCTAAATGGCCATTCCTAGCAGAAGCATGGATAGGGGTGCACCCACAGACGTCAAGTTGGTTCATGTCACATCCCTTCTCCTTAAATATCTGTGGGAGAAATGAATATGGCATCAAATATTGTGAATGGAAAACAGCCCTTTACATGAAATTTGAAAATACGATATAATTAGAGTAAATATAATTCAGCTTGGCCGAAATCATAAAGAAAATAGATTATGATGATAATATTGTATATTCTAAAATTCTTGCAAAGTTACCACGTTTTAGCAGAGCTAGAGTGGGTGAGTGAGTAATAGATGTTTAACGTCATTTTGACGGCTAAGGTCATATTCATGGTGAGAACTGCATAACACAATATCACAGAGGAATGTGTCAGTGCCCGCACATATGTGCATCACACACATCCGAGAGGATAGGAAAGAGGAGGTATAGACCCCTTTAAGTGGGCTAGGGAAGCCCTGCAGAGCTAGATACTGGCTACATGTATCATTGTGTTATCGGTTGGGCCAGGCTATTGATACAGATATTTGTTCTAAATTGACCCTGCCTATCTAAATAAATGAGTTTATGTCATTTCTCTTGTCTTACCTCCAGAATATGGATGTGTCCATTGGATGCAGCTTTGTGGACAGCTGATGTACCAGTTTCATCGTGTATGTCTGGGCTCTGAGAATCAAACATTCACCTACTATAACTGATATGAATATATAATGTTGTTTTTTTAATCAGCTACTTCTGGCATATTAAGTAATCATTAATGCATATGAAATACAAATAGATCTACATATGTAATGAGCCATTCACACATCATATACAGAATCTCTCGTGTTTACGATAGAGATGTGCCCTCCTATGCATCTAGTTTAGTACTGTTTGTACTGGTTACTCAAGAGGCTAAAAGCAATATTCTGATGTCAATTCTGTTGAAATGTTTGTTTTACATACCTGTCCCTTTTCTAAGGCAAGTTCTACCTCTGTATTATTTCCACAAAAAGCTGAAACGACAGACCAATATCCCATGTAGCAAGCCCGCTTAGGGCCAATCCAGTTTTAGCTCAGATAAGCTGGTTCAAAGCGGGCAGAATACTATTCATGGTTTTAGGTTGGGCAAATGGTGGGTTTCCAGTCAGGGCCACATTGGATTGCCCTAATAGGGCAAACTGAACTAAGACTGTTGGGCTCCCGACAGTTTTTGTCCTCAGCAAGTTGTGTGGGCCACATAAGGCTAACTGATTTGGGCACAGAGCAGCTTCAAAATGGGCAAACACTTTGGGCACAGATTGGTTTCAAGGTGGGCACTCCGAATCAGGCAAAGATCAGTTCCAAAGATAATTCCCCAGACAGGGCTGAGGATGGGTTTGCACAAGGCATACTGAGCTGGGAGTTCTGAACTTTGACACTAGATGACCCCACTATGTCTGATGTACAGCTTTCCCCCCATGTCAGTATTGATTTTCTTTAGTATGATATAACAGAAATAGGCTAATGAATCATATAAATCATGACAGTACACACATTTTCTCATAGTTTGGATCTACTGGCAAAATACATTTGAAATGTGCAAAGTTAGGTGATGTCAGCAGTTGTTAATGTGACTACACCATTCCTGTGGTAATCATTTTATATTGAACTATACTACCCATTGGGAGGCACTATGAACTTGAAGGCTAGCATGTTACTGGACTAGGTCTGGTTGACATGCCTTGGCCAACTAAGTTTGAATTGATGGTTCAACTGTATTATGATGATGGGGAGAGTAATACATTATGTTTAGTCTCCCTCCAACTATGGAGGCCAAGGGGAGGGGCTAGAACCTGGAGGCTAGCAGAGCATTTTCATGGTTCAGAATTTTAGAAAAATAAAGAAAAAAAAGATTTTCTATAATATCTATCCCAGATGGCGCCACCTGATTAAAGTGGTCAGCCCACTTTCAGCCACACCAAAAACCCATGTTGACCCCAAAATGATTAATTCTGACCAGATGGTGCCATGTGATCAAAGTGGTCAGCCCATTTTCAGCCACACCAAAAACCCATGTTGAACCCAAACTCACTCTGAGTGTGGCCCTAGCACCTCACTGAGGGCAGAAACTGTCAGCAGCCCACATTGGAAGCCACACCAAATAAAGTGTGGGCCACAGTAGGGCCACACCACCTTTGCTACCTGGGATTGATATCGATTTCGCAAAGCTTAAGATCGACGCCTACAAGGTTGTATGCAATGAGAAAAGTGGAGGGTCGCTAAGGGACCAACACAGAATCAGAAGTTAAAGCTGTCAAAATTAACTGGTAAGGTCTGGCAGAGCGTCATCGTGGTAAGGAATGATATCGGGAACAGCCCGAACCACCATCCACAGCTATGGTATAACGCAGCCAAAATGACTTACATTTTAGTTATGGCGGTCTGTCTATCTGAGGCTCTCTATCTGTCTGTCTGTTTGTTTGTCTGTCGGGCTGTCTGTCTGTCCCTCGCTCTCTCTTTCTCTTGCGTAGACCTTTTTTCAACTCACCAATCCACAAAAGGTCTATTACGGTCTATTGTGTTTACTCCCCTAGTCTTTCCTTTATAATTTAGACGCCCAAATACAGTTATTCACATAGTTAGCATACAATCTATATATAAGTGAGACGTGAATTAGATGGCCTGGCCGAAAAGTGTGCAGCTGACCAATCCCTTTACTTCAGGCAATATTGGAATGTATATGCATTCTAAGAAATATCTGTTTAATCCTTGTACAAATGAAGCTTCCTTTGCAGTGAAGCAGTGTAGTTTCTACAATGAACCAGTGCATTACACACTGTACACTGTAGTATAATGGTTCTCCCTGAAAATAACTATGGATCTCTGCCCTCTGGTAACTTTGACACAACGATTTCACCATTATTTCGATGACAGTTTTTTTATAGTGTGAGAGACAGTCTGACTCAGATTTATCCATCGATACCCCTCCATTTTTAAGATCCTGGATCTGCCACTAAGGTTTAACGTCGTTTTGAGAGTGCAGGCCGCAGCGCAGCTGTTGGCAGACTGAGACATTACTTCAAGTAGACAATCCATGGCTCATTAGTAGGCTACCTGAGGTAGACAAGAGAATGGACCAATCAGAGGCAAGCACCATGACAGCAGATGCATCTGCTGTTGACAAGATGGTGGATGCTTTCCACATCAATCCAGGGCGTAAATAAACAATTTTCTGTTGTTCTATGAAGGACTACATGCTGTATTGATCCTATCTTGCATCCTCTAAATTGCAAAATTATGTAAATGTGAGTTTTTCGCCCCCAAAACACATTTGTGGTCTGCTTCATACTGGAGAGGACCACTGGACTTAGCATGTTTTAATGTCAATGTCTTTACCTGAAGTAGATTAGGAACGCCTTCTCTACCCCAGGTAGACAATGAACGCCTTCCCTACCCTAGGTACACAAGGAACACCTTCATTACTCCAGGTAGATAAGGAACGCTTTCCCTACCCTAGGTAGACAAGTAACACTTTCTCTACCCTAGGTAGAATAGGAACACCTTCTCTACCCCTAGTAGACAAGGAATCACCCTCTCAAGCTTAGGTACTGCGAAAACCTTATCTACCTGAAGTACACTATGGACACATTATCTACCTGAGGTACACTAATGGTTGTCTACCTGAGGTACACTGTGGACTCCCTATCTACCTGAGATACACAACACCTTATCTACCTGAGGTACACTATTGACACCTTGTCTACCTGAGGTACACTATAGTGTCCATAGTATACCTGAGGTAGACAAGGTACCCATAGTGCACCTCAGGTAGACAAGGTGTCCATAGTGTACCTCAAATTAGCTGCCCTTTGTCTACCTCAGGTAGACTAGGTGCCCATAGTGTACCTCAGGTAGGCAAGCATTATGTTAGTCAAGAATCACCTGGATCATTTTGTCTCGTTTTCTACTTGAGGTAGAAAATGGTCTCATTATCTACTTGAGGTAGAGAAGGGTCTTGTTGTGTACTTGAGGTAGAGAAGGGTCTCATTTTCTACCTGAGGTAGAGAAGGCCTTCATTAAAAAATAGTCAAGTCCAGTGGTCCTTCCAGTATAAGCCTGCTGTTGAAGTCAGTTCTATTGTCTATCTCAGGTAGCCTACTAGCAGATGCTTGTCTACTTGGAGAAATGTCTCTGTCTGCCAATGGCCGCGCTGCGTTAAGGCCACTACACTAGATATTAATTTGATATATGTATGAGTCGGTCCAAGTGTATACATTCACTAGTCACAGGGAGGAAACAGAAAAGAGTAGAGTAAGACCCTTTATGGATTGACTAGGGAAGTCCATCAGGATCTTATGCTCAGTTGGTAAATAAAATATATATCTTGTGCAGTGGCACATTAATGAAATATTACCAATGCTATAATATAGCCTACATACATTGTATATAGTTCACATTATATCATAGTGTACAAGTAAGCCACCTACCTGCTTCGTGAATGTCCGGGTTAGGGTACAGCTTACTAGGGAGCATGTTGATGATTATGGAGTTGAGGTCAGTACAATATGCTGAGAGATGAGGAGGATCAGTTGAGTCTTTACTCCAGTGCCTGTAGTGTGTATATATTGGTGATACCTGGTATGAATTCACGGGGGGAGGCTCCTCCTGCATGTGTCTGGGGAATCGAGAGTAGCGTTAGAATGATGGAAGCAAACTCGTATGATGAAGCTACCCTATTGTATACGCCTCCAGTGCGCCTGCATATCGACCTGTCCCACCTGTAGGCCGCTTTGCTCATCTACACCTGTCAGTCTTGTTCAGTTACCACCTCAGCTGGAGGTATTACACTAAGCTCTCATTGCACATTCAGAAGGGAATGACATAGCTCGGCATACAATGCACTCTGTTACCCATATTAGTAATTGTGTGTTGTCTCACATTTGGAATCTGCCATTAGCAGCAAGGTGTGGCCTGGGTGAGGCAATTACAAACTGCAAGGGGCAACAGTTTAGTCTACATGTGTAAGGGAATAATCTCCATTTAATATTTTACCTGTATTCCTGGACAAAGTCAACACTATAGGGAGAGAGAGCGAAAGAGAGGGGGGCAGAGAGAGGGAGACATAGAGAAGTAGATAGAGAGAAGGAGACAGAGGGAGACAGAGAGAGACAGAGAGAGGTGATGGTAACTAGACGATAGTATACATAGATCCAGAGGCGTAGGAAGCAAATCTTCATTGGGGGGGCCTGGCGAGGGCTCAATAGCAACCACCTTGAATTGTCAGCTGATGCACGATGACATCTATATATACGTATATAGAATTCATATAGAAAAGTAATTTTTGGCAAATTTTGGATCTGACTTGGCTCAGCCCCCATTTTCCCTATATGACATCACCATAATGATCTATTTTGAGATGCAAAGTTTTAGCTTCTTTTCCATTATGTTTATGAGTTGTTGGATAATTTAGGGGGCCCAGACATACTCAGGCCCCACCTCCTTCATGATTGGGGGGCCAGGCCCCCCTGCCCCCCCCCCCCCCGATTCTTCCTACGCCCCTGAGATATCTAGACCCTACTGTATGTATACCTGGTGTACAAGTGTGTATGTAATAGCTCGTTGGACAATCCTGTACCTCGGTATACTGAGGTTTCAGGATCCTTAGAAGGGGGCACCATTGCTTTGCTTGATCTGCTGCCTGGAGAGATAAGCATGGATAACAGCCTGCATGATGGGTACCAGCTGTTATGAATTCCAACCTAAATGTGATCACTTAATGAACGGAATTTCCTAATTGATCAATGATATATCCCATTAGGTCGGTATAAAGTCTATCTTCCCTAGTACTCGTTTTGGTATGTACCCTGTACTATAGCCTACACTTTTTCTTTATTTCATCTATATTTTCTTTTCCTTTTCTTATTTCCTTGACGGTAGGGGCAGCCGATATAGATGTAAAGTAACAATTTACGATAGTTGCTGAAAACGATGGAATCAACATTCGTATGCATGTTATCAGTCGCTTTCTAAAAAGATCTCTTTTGATCCATCGTGTATGCCTGGAAATATCGGTTTTATCAATTGCCCTCTATATTTCCTAGTACACACCTAATTTATTTATAATCCGAAGGGTGTAACTGTTTCTCACTCGGGAGCAAATGTGATTGTTTTTTGTTCTTTTCCACGTTTGCTGAAACTAGATTACTAATAATAGTCATCCTAGGAAAATATGTCTATCCTGACGAACCACTTAGTTTCCTCTCATTTGGCCAATTGCACTGAGATGGGGTCACACTAACATTTCCCTATGGGAAGGGGGTTAACTGCATTAAAAGCTGAATATATTTCATTTTTCTCATTTTCATTTGATCAGGCCAGTAAATAACTTCCATGTTTCCCCTACGTTTACCCATCTATGAGCAATATCTAAAGTAGCAGCCTGTGATATATGGTGTATTCTGTGGGTATTTTAAGGTCTCGATTTCATTTACTTAATCCTCTGTAGAAAACCTAATCCTCAGCGCAAATAAGCCATTTCTTAATTTCTGAATGTGCAATCATCTCTTTTACAATATCTTATCATTATTTTGAATATTCCTCTTAACATAAGAAAGCTAGGGGCAATAACCCTGTTGTGTAGCTAAATGGGAATCATACATGCCACACTTTAATAATATTATGGATGACCCTATTTAGATAAGTTTAAAAACCATAACTAGAATAACGTATACATATACTTCAAGGTTGTAAAAGAAAGAAATTCGGAGATTAAACAACGAACCCATTATTTTGATCCATGTAAATTGAAATACGTTTGGGCTAGTTTGGGAGGAATCATACGTGCTACATAATTTATGACCCCTCTTATATTAAGTTTATATGAGAGTAACTTTTTTTTTTGTTTTCACAATATTCTATTCTACCAGTCACTTTTGATACAACACACTTAAATGTGGCATGAAACCATACGTGCCATATGTAGAGGGACAATGCCTAGCATTATGGATAACAAGTGTAATATGGATATGGTCATTTGAAATGAGAAAGTTTCCCGAAAATGAGGCTATTTGGACCAGAATCCAAAAGGAGTCAATGCAATGAAATTGAATCAAAGCTGAAATCTACATCCTAAGCAATTTTTTTTCACTAAGTGATACTCTGCACTCTCAGCCCCAATTGTAAATGGGCAGTAGCTTGCCCTGTAAGCGGTACAGGGTAAGATACTGTAGAGTCATTAGATTCGTACTAACAGCAACTACCTCTGTAGACCCCTATAATAAGCAATCTACTGTAAAACTGGTGCGCTAGGCTGAGAGTGTGTGACCCCCATCCAGTGCTTTGTACCATATACATGTATAAGTCATACAATAGATTTACTACCGTGCTCATTTCGGACAAGCTTGTAATTCTACACTTAAAGGATTTCTTATCAAGTAATTCAGCGGCGGGTTTAGACGGGGCGCTCACCCCTTTTTGGCTGTGGTTAGGACAAACCTGGTTCCGACACTGGTAATGTTTGATTTGTCTTTAAATGGCTGCAGACCTGTACAAAATGAAAATTCAAGTGTTGCAGAACTGATGGAATTATGTGGATATTCCAGTTCAAATACAGATATAACCTACAAAATACATTGTGTATGTTGATTGAATAGATATGCCAAACTTGGGACTAATTCTCAGGGCAGGATTATACAAGACTAATAAACTTTCTCCCCGAGCGTATACAAGGGACATGACTTATATTACACAAGGAAATATGGAATGTCCCGATTAGTCCTACTAACTGGCCCCTATGTACATGATGTACAGAGTAATCTTGGAGCGGAAGATAATGGACCAACCCCCACACTACCTATGCACAGACACAAGGAGGTGTCGCCCCCTACAGTGCATATAACGAAATGATATTTAAATCTTCATGCACCTGTAGAGAAATCGTAATGGGACGCCCTCTATTGAGCACTACACATGCTTTCAACCACAAATGACATGGCTTTCTGAGGAAATGTACTCTCTCGGAAAGTGTTTTGGACATGGTCATTGAATATTTGTTTACAGATAATTTGTTATTTCTCAGAAATGCTGCAATACTTTCTTACTCAGGAAAATAACATCTATGGTCCAGCACATGATTTTAGGCAGTGGTACTTTGAAATAAACAAGTAGCAAGAAGTGGACTAAGCTTCATAATTGCAATTGCTTTCAGTAACTATATGAATCATATAGTGATTGATAGGGTGTATATCACTTTGTATGTACATTCTTCTAATAACAATATCCCAATAGATATCAATAGTCCAGTAAGTAAATCACTCAAGATCAACAAAATACATGGAAATGGTTTCTCAGTGGATTTCATCTCTTTAATACCTTCTCTTTCAAGAAAAAAAATTGTTTACCACCCTACCCCCTGGGGAAATGCCTCAAATCCAACATGGCAGCCATAGAAATAGGTTAATGTTGTTAATTGACATTCAGATATAACTAATCAAGCTAGAAACATGTGTAATACCTTAATCAATATCAGCATTCAAAGGTCTATCTATTAGGATCATTTTCAAAGGTCAAAATGCTGTAAAATGCCAAAAAAAATGCAAATAATTGAAATTGAAATGGATAATATTAAGTCCAACTACATCAAAGTTTCTGGATAAGGTTTCTCAGAGGTATTAAACTCCTCGATACCTCCTCTATCAGGAAAATAATTGTTGGCCACCCTACCCCCTGGAGAAATGCCTTAAATCCAACATAGCTTCAATGGAAATAGGTCAATGTTGTAAAGTGTCATAAAGACATGACTAATCAAGCTAGAAATATGTGTAATATCTCAATCAACATTAGCATTCAACGTTCTATATAATAGAATCATTTTCAAAGGTCAAGGTCATGCTAGACAAATTTGTCCTTAGCACACAAGGTTTTGACCATATAATAATAAAAAAAAATCATACAACTTGATCCTAAATATTATAACACAAGTGCTGATGTCATCTTGTGGCATGGTTGGAAACTAATTAAGCCTATTTTGTCAATTCTAGCCCAGAACCGGCATGTCATAAGTAAATTGCCATCATTGGTCTGGTACCAGCTGGTACTGGCATGGCAGTAAAGGTAAGCCATTACAAAACCAGAACTGTGCCAATATGGTTGAGGCTAAATGGCAATGTAATGGCTTAGTACTGCCAGTACTGGCCCGTTACTGTTGTTACATGCTATTACAATGTTAGTACTGGTGGTACAGGCCTGTTTCCTGGGCCCCTCCCCCTGGAAAAAAAAAAAACAACGCAGGTAGAGGTAGAAGTAAATTGGGAAACCACTGGGAGGAATTTTTAGGAGATAGATACTGCTCTAGATCTAATTTGATATGCAAATTACATCAGAATACAATTCTGAAACATTCAAACCTCAGATCTTGAACTCCCTAAAAACAGTTCTGGATCTAGGATTGTATTATAATCCTCCTTTTTGCATATTCTAACATTTTATGGTAGCCATATTAGATCTTAGGTGTTTCCCAAATGCAGAGGGAGCGAGTGAGTGAGTAATAGATGTTTAACGCCATTTTGACAGCTAAAGTCATATACATGGTGCAAACTACATTACACAATTTCACAAACAAATGAGTCAGTGCCTGCACATTTGTGCACCACACACATCCGAGGGGATAGAAAAGAGGAAATTTTAAGTGGGCTAGGGAAGCCCGAAATGCAGAAGGAAGTGAAACTTTATAAGAGGAGGTATCAAGGAGTTAAAAACCGTTATCCTTGTCCAAATATTTTGATTTAGTTTGCACTTTTTGACATTTTATAGAGCCATATTAGATTTTTGATGACCTTGACCTTTGAAAAATGATTCTATTAGATAGAATGTTGAATGCTAATGTTGATTGAGATATTACACATATTTCTAGCTTGATTAGTCATGTCTTTATGACACTTTACAACATTGACCTATTTCCATTGGAGCTATGTTGGATTTAAGGCATTTCTCCAGGGGGTAGGGTGGCCAACAATTATTTTCCTGATAGAGGAGGTATCGAGGAGTTTAATACCTTCTGAGAAACCTTATCCAGAAACTTTGATGTAGTTATCCATTTTAATGGCAATTATTTGCATTTTTTGGCATTTTGCGGCAGTCATTTTGAATATTCAATGACCTTGACCTTTGAAAATTATCCTAATAGATAGACCTTTGAATGCTGATATTGATTGAGGTATTACATATGTTTCTAGCTTGATTAGTTATATCTGAATGTCAATTAACAACATTGAAAAAACTTCTATGGCTACCATGTTGGATTTGAGGCATTTCCCCAGGGGGTAGGGTGGTAAACAATTTTTTTTCTTGAAAGAGCTAAAATCCACTGAGAAACCTTTTCCATGTACTTTGTTGAATCTAGCCTATTTTTATGCCTTTGCTTACTGGACTACAAAGTAATATCTCCCAAAATTTTACAGGACTGAATTTGGTGGAAATGGCTTGAGTTTTGACGGGTATTGAGGACCCATATTAAGCGTTTAATGTATGTTATGGGTACGCACGAGTGGGTTTATGGGTTAATAATCCACGAGCCCGAAGGGCGAGTGGATTATTAACCCATAAACCCACGAGTGCGTACCCATAACATGCATTAAAGCGTTTATCGAACATATTTCTCCATTTTGTATTAATTTCTTACCTTATAACCCAAGAATTAATCCAGGAGAAGACATTTTGTAAATGCATACGATCCGCTCGGTTTGCCAAGCCAGCGTAGCCATTGTTTTTACTCCACCCGTCAAACCCTCGTATTTCCAACGAATTTTCGGGTATAATCCAAGGATGTCAAGCTCTGTTATTCTAGCAGCGCCAAATATACAATCTCTAGTTGGTGTTCGCATACATTTTGTCTCCATTTTCTTCGAAATAAATGAGAATCCATTGATTTTCCATACCGATCCAACGCACACGGCCCGCTACACGGCCATTTCGTCTTGTTGACATAGCGGGGAGGTGCCCGGATGTAAAAACTAGGTCAGCCACGCGTCGAGCAAGGAATGGCCGGACGGGGCGGGTCCCGACTCGTATCGATGTGGAAAATCAATGGATTCTTATTTATTTCGAACAAAATGGAGGAATTTGGCATGGCATGTTCATCTAGGATATCTAAGGATGGTTCTGTGTTAATAACTCCACCAGGCTCCATATATTCTAGGCTATCGAGGTGTGTAAACTTCAGGTATGTCGGACAACTTTTTCAAATTCTTGATGTAGATTCATTTCTACCACCGGTCGGCTTGGTATAGTGGACAGCGAGCTCGCCTCCTGCCATAGCGGCCGGGGATCGATTCCCCGTTGAACCTAAACGGTTTTAACTGGAAAACTATGGAGGAGTTGACTTTGTATATTCCTCAATTTATTAACATGTCCGGATTGAAACCAGCAGCCTCTTGAAGACGAACAAAAGGTCTGAGAGTGCGTTATGGCTGGATAACGCACTGGGGTTATGAGCAAAAAAGCACAGTTGGGGCCCAGATAGTTAGATAAAGCTCTGTATGAACTTTAAAAGGATTGGTATATATCGCACAGTGGGACCGTTTCTGTTATTGGGGGTACCGATCAATACTATTCTAGCAGTACCCGTTATTGCTATTGGATATGATGACATATACCCCAGATATATTAATAGATTGAAATTATTTTATTTATACTGAAGATGAGTAGGCATAAAGGTTTCACTGTATTTGTATCATATCCAGTCGTATATGAATCACCTATGGCAAATCAATTGACATAAACCAGATGTAGTAAGGTTATTATGAATAACTAAGCCGAGAAACAGCATTCTTCCTTAACATATTCCGAATCTTTATTGAAATGCATTTATATACTTTCTTATTACAAAAATAAATATTTAATTATTTATGTACATTTGTCAGATGGCCGGCGCGGTGCAATGAATAGCAACCGTCTGTATAAACACCTTCCATGTTCTCCTCTCACACCTACCCACGTGATGTGCCATGTGACCACCAAGAACCCACGTGATTGGTCAGGTGGTCTGACGGTTACATTTAAACCCTCAATATGGCCCTCGTGGTGTCAATCAACACTGTTTTACATCGGCAAACCACACAGCGTATGTTGTAATGACAGCCACTCCTTTGTCGTCGGTGTTTGTGATATTATTGTTCTTAATCATATTGGGTATCATTCCATTCTTGTCTACTCACTTGCAAGCCTCAATCCGTCTTTCTTTAAAACTATTTCCTGTGTGTGTGCATAAATCACTCATTTATTTTCATTAATGAATATGTACAGGACAAGAAGATTATCTAATAATAAAAAAGAGGTGAATGTTGGAATGTGCATGAATGTTGGTACGTTTAATTTCAGGCTGGGCACTCTATGGTACATCTGAGTGTGTGCTTTACATGTGATGTTATCAAAGCTGGTGACTGGGTCAAGCTGGCAAATACTGTAGCAAGGTTTTTGACCTGCACTGTTTAACACTTTAAAGACCGCATGGCGCTTTAATACTCCATGTAGCCCTGGCAAGGAAGATTCCCCCAGGGCTACATTCAAAGAACTCACTGACCCCACAGCATCAATACGTCGATAAGCTCCTGCAGGGTCATTATGATGCTGAAATGCAATGCTGGCGAGGGGACGCATCAGCACTGCATTTGTGATCATAAAGACGAAGGGGTATGAATCTGAAGTCGCCATACGGCTTTTAAAGAGTAAGAGAACGACTCATGTAGGATTACTTGAGGTGGCAGCAGGTAGCCTTCTCCCACACAAATACACATAGCCAGTCACAAAGATACCAAGACGCACTCACAGATTTGGTTAGGATAAACTTGATAACTCAGCAAAGTTTTGAAACTTGTACATAAGAGAAACCTTTTGGTGCTATGTTTTTTAACTCTTTAAGTTTGCAGAATTGAAATCACCATTCAAAGCAAAAATGTGAAAGTAGAAACCATTATTTTTAAGCAATATAACAACACTAAAGAGAAGTAACAAATTAGACATTACTGAATCATTTATAGTTTGACTTAAGAGACAGGTTGCTGATTTCTTCAACCACTTTGTGACTTGGGACATTAATTGGCACAGCATTGAGTTGTATTCCATTCTGCACCGATCACAAACTTTGTTACTGTTGAAGCGAGAATGGTGATATATGGAGAGGACCAAATGTCCATTTAACTTATGTCTAATGCGTAGGAATTCATGACCAAAAATGGTCGACACTGCTTTTCAGAGCTCATGGAACAGCCTCATGCTAACAACACTATACAAGTAGACCAGTTTCGCCGTACATGTCTGCATTATATAATGACTCTTCACACCACGACAAATCTATCTTTACTTTAGGGAGTGATCATTTTTTAACAACAGGGGGGGGGGCTGGTGGGTTTGCGCGCGGATGCGCGAAAAAAATTTCGACTCCCCCCTCTTGAGGGGGTAAAATTTTTTCGACCCCCCCCATAAGGGACAAAAATCGCGCGCGAACGTCCCCTTTTAGCCTATAGTAACGCGCGGGGTTTTCCACTGAAAACAGGTGAAATTATTTTGACCCCCCCCATCAGAGGTATTGAAAAAATTCTGACCCCCCCCCCCGGTCAAGGGGTTGAAAAAATTCTGACCCCCCCTCAAACCCACCGGCCCCCCCCTGTTGTTAAAAAATGATCACTCCCTTATGGGGATAATGGGCCACTGGTATAATAAATAGAAACACTGTTTCGTTATACTAGTTCCAAATAGCGACACGCAACAGAGAGGAAGCAAATCTCTGCACTAGAAAGAACCAAAACACGCTTGCCGCAGTACGTCACTTACAGGCAATGATAATACCTATCGTTTAATGTTCCTCTTCTATTTATACATGTATAGCTTCTCTCTACGTGTGTATTGTTCTTTCAAAACGACTCCATATACTCAATATGAACTCGCCTGACTACTGCGTGGATTATAGAATATAACACATGGTAAGTAAAACTATTGTCACTATATGCAATGTACAACCCTAGATTCCTAATCATTTGGGTACTATTATCAATATAATCATATTTTTATCATCATTTTGTACCCTTTATACTTTCTAGAAACACCAATATTTATAAATTGTAAATGTTTATAATGAATACTGACACTTGTTCATCTACAGTTATACACCAGAGATCCAGGGCCTAGTCCAGTCATTCTGACGCCGCGCACACGTGTATGATAGACATAATATATATATAGAAAGTAGGTTTGGTACCTATCTTAATGTTAACCCTTTAAGGGACGCATCATGCCTCAAAATCAATGGGCTGCATGATTCACCAATGCAGTGCTGTTGAGTCTACTCACAGGCACTTATTGGTGCACCATGCCGACCCTTCAGGAGTGCATCAATCCTGTTAGGTCAGCATGAATCGTGAATACAGCCCTAGCAGGGAGATTCCCCAGGGCTGCATTCATGCATCATGACGACCAATAGGTATAATACATCAATGTATAATGACGATCAAAAGGTATAATACATCAATGCATTATGACGACCAAAAGGTATAAAACATCAATGCATTATGACGACCAAAAGGTATAATACATCAATGTATTATGACGACCAATAGGTATAATACATCAATGTATAATGACGACCAAAAGGTATAATACATCAATGCATTATGACGACCAATAGGTATAATACATCAATGTATTATGACGACCAAAAGGTATAATACATCAATGCATTATGACGACCAAAAGGTATAATACATCAATGCATTATGACGACCAATAGGTATAATACATCAATGCATTATGACGACCAATAGGTATAATATATCAATGCATTATGATGACCAATAGGTATAATACATCAATGCATTATGACGACCAATAGGTATAATACATCAATGCATTATGACGACCAATAGGTATAATACATCAATGCATTATACGACCCTTAGGTTTGGTACCCATCATAGATACAAGCGTAGCAGGGAACAATACTAGTTTACAAACGGACAAATACAGGACATCACAATCTATATATACATCCCTAAAGTGTCGCCTTATGATCGCAGCCGAGTCCAAATACTGGGACAATGCTTTATACATTTAGCACCAATGTCTATTAATTCATCTAAAAGTGTTCTATCAGATCTATGTATACATATTCATCCTTCATTGTCAAGAAAGGGAACCATGAGGGACTTGTTAAATGGTTCCAATATAGGTACAACCGGCCATGCGAATTGAAGAATGGACCACAGTGCCTGTCATCAAATTGGATGTCACTCATGTTCTCATGACTGAATGTACAATATCGTCCTTTATTTTAAATGATAACCTGGATATTATGACACTATTGTTATTCCTCAGCTCAACGCCATGACATTTGATAAAATCATGCATACAGCATTCTTGTCCGTGGCATACTGATTTGCTAAAATTTCCAAAATCTATAGAGTCCACCTAATCCCATTCATATAGCAGTCGATATATATATTAGTACATATTCGGTGTACCATGAAAAAGGATGAATGATTATATTGACCAATTACTCCTAAAAGCAATTAAATACTTGGTAAGTCTCTTCCCTTTTGTCCACATGTCACATCTTTAAATTCAAACTGAAACATACATAGTAGTTTACATTTGAATAAAAGTTTGCATTCAGATAAAACCACTTTTTGTTGTTGTTGTTGTTGTTGTTGTTGTTGTGTTGACTTCTTTTTTTTTAAATTTGTCATTATGCCTGCGGCTAAAACGATGTATCAATGCACATTTATATATACACTCTCCCTATAACAAGGCTGCAGCATGGGACTGGGATAGGGGAGGAGGAAAGCGACCCACAGATTTACATGTTACATAGATATAAAAAGGAGACCGCACTGGGACGTCTCCAACTACATTGCGTGTTGACACCACTTTCACAGTGCCACTTGTTTTAGTTCTCTAGGCCCGGTGCAATGAAGTATTCAAAATATGTCAATCAAGAGAGGACGAGGCAGAACTCTCATAGAATAATGGCCGCCATTTTGTGTAATTAGGCAAGATGATAATGTGCTGGTTTCTGGCGCGGGGCTGGGGCCGCGCCTGGTGGTGCGATGTACTGGTCATGTCACTCGTCTCCCCTCTGTCTCCCCGACCATAGAAACCTTTAACGGCCGCATGATGCCTCCAGGTTTGTTTTACTTTGTCACAATGATTAATGATACACCAATGCCATGTCGCCGAGCAGCTCACCAACACTGCATTGGAGCATCATTCCAACCCTTCAGGAGTGTATCAACTCTATAGGATAAGTATGATGCATGAATGCAGTGCTGGCGAGTTACACGCCTGAGATGCATTCATGTATCACCATTACAAATGGCCATGGCGCATCGACACAGTATGCGGACCACAAAGACTTGGACTACCTTCACCTTATGCGACATAGCTTTAGAAATACTCGCGGGGTGTCTATTGTTTTGTTGAGGATATAATAAAGCACAACCACCTCCTGCACACGTTCACAGTTACAACAGACCACAGAATCATCATTTTCATCATCATATGAATTGCACATGCTCACATATATCACATATCGAGGCAAAGGAGGGGACGGTCGGCCATTCACTTATTTCGTTCATGTCTTGTCAATGATGTTGGTTGGACATTAAAAGCTCTTTTTAAGCAATTTCTTTTTAAAACTCATTGATTTTAGTGCATTTTGGATCTGACACCTTCAGGCTTCTCTCTTTAGTCGACCAATAATTTATTTGTGTATCTTATATATCATAATTGAAACACAGGGCAGTGTAGAGCTGTTGAACACCTATCTACTTCTTCAAGTCTCGATACATATGCCTGCAGCTGGGTTCTAGTTTTGATATTGTGCTCAGGATGATTCGAAATTATATTATTTTTGTAAAAGTGACCACCTCCACTAGCGGAGAATAAGCACTGATTTGGGCTCCCTCCCATCGATGTACATTACGAGAATTAAAACCAACAAATCCAAGGACAACAAAATCTCGAAATGCACGGACGATTTCCGACCAGCGGACAAAGTTTAGAGTGTATTTTTTCTTCTTCAATCGTCGGCTATATTATGGCAAATCCACGGCAATTAAATCGTTCTTGGTCACAGAGGTTAAACAACGTGGTGTGAGCATGTGCGATGCGTGATGAAATAAAAATAAAAATCAATAAGTAAGGTTCTGAATTGAGGTAGCAAATGTTTCGAGACTAGAGAAGCAGACTGAGTTAACTTATCATTCTATAAATCCTATTTTGATAATATCTATACTACCAGTATATATTCATAATATTATATACATATAAAACACTTGTACATAGGAAGATTACAACCACTGCTCTTTGTATTACATGATAAAGCTTTGATCTGGGAATGTGTCATCTACATAAAAAGGTACATCTGTACAACAACGAGGGGTCTAGGCCTCTCGTCCATCTTCGAATTAATGATAATGCTCGTTTATATCATGTGCACTAGTGTAGACCTACGTCTCACTCACAGAGAGTTCACTTTAGTGTAGGTTTGACATTCTGTGACCAGTTTCAGATTAGGCCTATCATAGCAGACAACAACGATGGTTTTAGGGCATAGAATTTGTACTAGAGGTCAATGGACTTGTCGTCCTTTTAGATTTGTGCGGTTGTCATTTGGCCACGGCTCAGGCTGCATTCATTGTGTCCTGTCCATTATTGTTACCTTTTTTGTAGTTTTTTTTTCAAATTTTTACAAGTTGTGAGTGCAGACTGTGGTCCTCCTGTCGTCAGTGGCCAATTTGTTGATCTACCTGTGCTCCCTGTGGTGTGGAGAGCGTCTCCTGACCACACTTACCTTTTACCTGGCCCTGGCACCCCATGACTCAGAGATACCCCTGTCCTATCACACCTCCACTCTGTCATATAAGACTGCAGCACGGGTGGGGCACAGGTAACCGTGGTAAGGGAGGGTTTAGTAATGGGCCGTAACAAGCCGAATTCCACTTTGTCTCTGGGTAGCTTCACACAAACAGCCTTTACTGTACCTTTCTTTACTGCTTCCTTACAGAGCCTAGTCACCACCACTGTCCGCCAGGTGGCAGTACCAGCGTCCAGTTACACCTGTCACCTAGTGGCAGATACACGACTAACTGAGGTGGCGTCCTCTTGTGGTACCTACAGGAGGTGCTACGTCCCTGGGTGTGGGGGCGTCTTTACCAGACAGACGCTGATAATCCATGTCCCAGCAAGAATCTCCGGGGCTGACATCTATATATAATATATATGTTAATAAATAAGACGTTACGAATAAATAACTCTACTTTCTGTGCACTTGGACACGTTATATACACCTATGTTGCCCCGTTCAATTCTTGCCTTAGCGTCCTTTAGAGGTAAGTAGGACGAGATGGGGTGGGGGACCTCCCCGCCCTACCGCCCATCCTCCAGCCCAGGGCACGACACATCTTTTTGGACCCTTACACAGTCAATATATCTTGAAAACAGTCCCGTCACGGCGGCCGGGGGCCCACCCCTATGTAACGTCCGATAGGGGTCCTTCTTCCCCAGGCGTGCCGCCGCGGGCGCGACGTTGTCGGTCCTTGTTCCGCCGCCGACCATTGCGTCGTCGTCGGCGCGATGCTCCCCGACGTTGAGGGTCGCGGTGTTTTCGTCGCCGACCTTCACCGCGCCTCCGCTCACCCTCGTTTTTACAGAAAAGACCCCGACAGGGTTCCTTAGGAGGCCTTTGGGGCCGTGGCCGCCGAGTAGGTCGCGGCAGACGCGAAGTCCTGGGGCGCTGTGTTCCTACCGGCCGTGGGGTGGTCTCTGGCATGGTGAGACCAGGGAAGGGTTTGCTGACAGGTGTCTTTACATTGGAGTCTACATTGATGGTAGACATCTTGGCTTGCTCTTCATTAAAACACACGCGCTTACTGTTCCGTATTTTACCCCGGGAACTGATGCCAAGGCATTTCATATGGCACCGATTGGTGTGCTTTCTCCTTTTGCCATTTTTTCTCCTGCTCTTTTGCTTGAAGGGTTGGCAGTATGTATCGAAATGGTGCGCCTGGATTGTTTGGTTGAAGCCACACTCACTTGTAAAATTTAGCTGTTGAAAATAGAGAGAAAAAACATAATCAATACATGTAGCAAACATGGCTTCACATAATATGGACATGGACTAGTTCCCAAGTTGAGTTTGCATAAAGTATTACATGTGTCCATATACCTAAATGTAAGACACTGAAGTAATGGCCCTGTGCCGCCCTCTGTCATATAGTCATTGAAATATTTCCTATACTTGTATATAGACGTTGATTACAGGGGTGAATGGGGGCTTTGCCAAAAAGCACCCTTAACCTCTGTAACCATGCAGTGGCAGCGCATAGGCCCTAAGTGTCTTACTTCTTAGTATATGGATAACACATGAGTGTATAGACTCAACTTAGTTACTAGTCCATGCCCACGGCTTTAAATGTATAAACAGAATTCATGAACTATGATTTGAGTTCCCGGGTTTGAGTTAGAATGGCAAAGAGCTGCATTCCCTGAACCATCAGCGTTCATTTCATATCAAATTTGACTACTTTTGTTCATTTCTTAATACGGTGCTGAGATACAACTTTTCTTTTTATTGTCCTAATCAAGTTTGGTAAGAAATGTTCAATATAGCTATTTTCCCAGTATGATTCTATACATTGTGGCCTGGTGTACCCTACCCATGTATTTTGTTGAGCTGTTGGAGAGACCAGACAGCGATTGGGGAGGGTTACAGTACTTGTACAAGAGCCTATAAATTACCAGATTATCTGGTTATCGACATTCATGTTGGACTAACGTAATAAAAAGGACAACACTCAAGTGAATGCCGACATAGATTACGTCAGGGCAAGTGCAGTCAGTTCAATGTATTGCATGTGGTCTACAAGTGACGGGGATCCGACTAATAGTCTGCTAATCCTTTATGTATTTATCCTCAGTCTGGGATACCTGGCCTCTAACAACGCCAGTATTGACATGGGAGGAACTCGTATATCACATTGATAGGTCGCCGTCATAAGGTAGACATACATACAAGTGTGTTTATATACTAGCAGGGACGAAGGTACAGAGCATGCCCACCTGATGGATATGTACATAATGTAACCTAAGCTTATACTTATTTTAATGACATTTATGAAAAATGTGGTTTCAATATCTTCCCTAGAAAGTATTGGTGTATAGCGGCCAGGTGTGACTATAGAGTCTTGCCGAAGGGTTGATTTTTGGAGAGAAGTGCACTTAGATATAAACACCCCTGAAATCTCTGTAAATCAGTGCATCATCATGATTCCCCTACCTTACTGAGTAATCAGACATTTAATACCCTATATAGCAGCAATAAACTGCAAAAGGAAATGTTAAGTGTCTAAATACATTTTCTTGTCCCTCTTTTGAACACACTTTATATGTGTACCCTTATAATGTGATTAACCTTTATGTTTAGATTACCTTGTGTCTAGGGCTGTGTTTAGGTTTTTAAAGTGTTGAGTATGATTATGGTTTGGGTTGCCAACGTGTTTAGACATTCGTAGATGATGCTTTATTTATAGTGTTATAGCATTATGATTTTATGTTTAGATATTGCATCCATAGATATTGAGTTTATGTATAAATAATCTCAATGTTTCTACTATACCTATAGTATATAGCCAAGTGTTGATCTCCCTGTCTTCAAAACCTTTTCAATCATTCCACTTCAGTTTTGTCAACTGTCACCTTTTCAACAGCAGATCAACAGTTGACATATCAACGTTAAAATATTGTTCTCAATTCAAAATTGATTTGTCAACATTGAATCAAATATAGATTTGTCAACATTGAATCAAATATATTGATTTCAATGTTGACATGTCAATTAAGAATCACCTAACAACTATGAACGCTGAAACAATGTTGAAACAACAATGAAGCTATGTTGAATCAACATAGGAATGCAAACATTGAATCAGCACTGATGGTTAGATGTTGAAGTACAGTTGATTTGGCTATTA
This sequence comes from Acholoe squamosa, assembly GCA_949317995.1. Classification (NCBI taxonomy): domain Eukaryota; kingdom Metazoa; phylum Annelida; class Polychaeta; order Phyllodocida; family Polynoidae; genus Acholoe; species Acholoe squamosa. The sequence goes on from OX439042.1 coordinate 18,652,163, forward strand.
TTGTGTCAACTTTCAAATTCAAAAATATTTCAACCCTGAATAAATTGTTGATATGCAAAAATTGCAAACATTGATTCAATGCTTAATCAACTTTGATGTGCCAACTGGGAGGTAGAGAGTACTTCTCAGAGAATAATTATCATCAAACACATTAGTCCCACATTATCCACAAGAGGGAGTTACCTTTATATAGAGTACAGACTATAATCGAATGGCTGAAAGCAGACAACTTCATCTAATCTTGGACTTAATGCTAAAGGCGTCTATGGAGAGCATTGCTCATTGATCCAAACAATAAAGGATCCAAAAAATGACCAATCCAAGATGCAATGTTATATTGATGTTCTTTAATGTGAAATGTCAGGTATGCTGATGTCAGGTATGCTGATATTTCAAATCATAAGGATTTCAGCCCCATTTTTGGCGTAGTTGGATTTGGCCTTTACCTTACTTTATACTGTTTCTACAATACATTAATATTATGTAATATACACAAGTTATCCATTAGCTAACGTTAATTCAATGAGGACATTATATTACATTAATCTTCAACCGATGAACTGCATAATCAATCATTCTCAATGTGGGCAATCAAACAGGTGTACTCGTCTATGCCTAATATTATCTCCTCCCTTTTTTATGTATTTTACCTGATACAAATATAATATAATTAAATAACGCCCCTCCCCTTGTAAAATGATAGGATATAATCATTATGGATATCTGTGATAGAGCCATTACCAGGCAATGACCCATTGATTGTGCACAATGGCCTTATCTAGCTAGGCCCTCGTAATGAATACCCATAGTATCGGTGGGCAGAGTCAATCCTGAGCCATGTGTACATAGGGGGATCTATGCCAATAGTTGCCTGGAGGTATTCATACACAGCTCAGATCAGAGATTAATAATCCATATTTCCTGATAGCTATAATTATGTACACTCAAAATATAGGCGTATAGTCTTGTCCCACTGGTCTCAAAGTATCCTAACTGAAAACCCCCTAGTGGGCACATAAGTCAGTTCAATGTTGAATTCATAGTGATAGTGGTTGATCTATATTGATTAACCAGTTTTCAATGTTGGTTCAATGTTCTTTTGACCAATGGGCCGCCAGTCACCAGTTGTGCAACAAGGTAAAATTGTCTAAAAGTGATTCATGATTTGCCTGTATATGAGGTAAAATCCCAATGCGAAAATGAACAGAAAATCCCTGTGATTTAGAAATACATAGCTGGTTGGCCGATATTGGAGGTGTAACAACTATCTAAGGAGACCTTATATTGGCTAAGAGGCCTTGTAAAAGTGTTATTTAGATGTTGCAAGCACCACAGTATTTAGATGTTGTTGTCAAATACCCGTAATTTGGTTGAGTTCCTAGCCAATTGTTTAATTCACATTGATGTACTGGCCAATAAAGGCAATAGATTCAAAATCACAGAGATTTAATGCCAAACAGCAGCAATAGAATCAGAATCACAAAGATCTGCAAGGACAATCCTTGTGCTTTATAAAAACAGCAATAGTTTAGGTCCGTTCATGTTTTAAATCACAAGGATTTTAGGCCCATTTTCACATCGTGGGATTTGACATATGGACATACATAGCATCAGTTCTGCCTGGATGCAGACACCACAACCTTTCATTTGATATCTTACTTAATACTAACTTGATATTACCAAGGAAATAGTGAGTACTTCCTTGATATTACGGACATATTAACTGCACACATCCTTTTGAATTTTGAAAATCCATTCATTAGAATGAAAAGCTATGTCATACTTTAGAGGGTCGCCTTGGCTTCTACGTGGGGCACTGCGCTACACAATAATAATATTCATGTTTCAACATTTATAAACACATTGGTGCTAATTCGAAACATAATGTCCCATGTTGATTCATTGTTGATATATGCAATTGTTTCAATGTTGATAATTGTTAGGTTGATTCAAATGTAACAGAATCAATGTCAAAGTTATGTTAAGTTGAGACCAACATTTCAATGTTGATATGTCTACCAGATGTTTAATATGTGATGGTTGACACCATTAAAATGGCATCATTGAATGAGAGTTGATAAAAGTTTGATCAACATTGTCAGCACCAGGTGACAACGTTGATTCAACGTTCTGTGCTCACTGGGAACTTTTATTCTATGCCAAGGGGTAGCCAAACGCAAATGAATCGATCATAAACGTAACATATCAATGGGACGAGGGCTTGTGCTATACATGTATGTGTGATGGGTGGGTTTTGTATGGACATGCACGTGTGCGGGAGTGGGGTGAGAAACCTCTGATATACATGACAACATTGTGTAAATAGTGATACTTACTTGAGAATAAACTTTTCCTGATTTGTTTATACACAGGAATCTGTTGCTTTCTTTTCCCATTATTGTAATTACATATTTGGGCGCCTTCGGTAAATTCTGTGTGAATAGTTGTTCCTGAACAGATTTATTACTTATCGGGTTTGAACTGAAGACCAGTATACCTGCAAGAAAAAAGGAAACAGAGCGCATGGTTAGTTTTAATGTTATACGTGGCGATGGTGTGTGTTGCTAACATTTAATGTATAAAATCATGTCTACTTTGTAAATGCAATGATTGGTCACAGAAAAAAAGTGGATGATCACTGTGGATTCTGGTAAATTTTGCTATAGTTTAATTGTGTCTAGTCTGAAATAGAGTCGGAGTGCGTTCCCTACGCCTCTGCCCCCATTGATAACTGGTATATAGATTAGTAATTACTTTACAGGAATTACTATTGATAAGGTTACAAAATCAATAACAGGAAAGGTGATATATCAATGGGCTTTACATGCTTAGCATTATATTGGCTAGAGGTATATGAACTATGTGTCACATCCATTTACACCTTTCTACCACTAGATACTGGTATCACATACATGTCTGACCATTCATTTTACATCCACTTTGACGGTAGCATACACAATGCCAGATATTTATGATAGAAGATAGCTTGGAGATATTATACTGCATTTCAACCTAAACTGATAAGCCGCTATCATCACAAATCAGCCCATATGCCAGCCGATAAAGGACTAAGCCATGGTTCCTCACACCTCGATACTAAGCCATATGACATCTGCAAACATATATAAAATGTGACAGATAAATGGTAATTGTAAATCGTTGTCTAGTTTGTTACTGTGGGAAGCCCCCTCCTCCAGTCCCCACGTTCCTACCCCCTGGATGTATCTATATGTATAATGCCCTTTGGTCTGGAAGCACGATAACTGATACAAAGCCAGTTTGTGAAGGTCCTCCTGTGGCTCTATTAATTAACAACGCCAGTGGGGGTCATATCTTATCAGAAGACCTAGACCTGCCTACTCGTCTTGTTCTGAGTGCTATATACCGTTGCACCTGGTTGAAAACAACATCATATCGTCCTGGTGGGTACATGTAGTGTATCACTACTATAGCGCCTACCTTAACACCTGTAAGGGTCAGTGTATTTGCCCCTTCTAAAAAGATGCATGCTCAAATCAGTTCTAAGATTCATATGATTAATATTGCCATAATAACAGTGACATTTCAACAACATGTGCATGCCTTCTAACGATAAGAGGGCCAAGGTTGTGCACTGTCTCAATGTAATATATACCCAGGCATTCACAGTCTCCTTTAATATATTCACCAATGTTACGCAACATTCTACAGTGTACATGTACATAGCATGATAGGGGGTCTACAGTGGCGGAACCGGGGTTTTAAAAGGGAAGGGGGGGGGGGGTCCCCTTCATTCAGCCTAATTCTCGTGGCTAATTTTGAGACCTAAGAGGCAAATGAACTACAGGGGAAAGGGGGGGTCCCCTCTTAATCTGCCAACGAGTCTACGCTGAATAATCTTTGACCACTAAATAAAAATACTTATGGTTAATAATGGCTTATAAATGAAACTGCTATTGTTTATTCCTCTAACAAGCTCGAATAAAACCCCATACTCTCTATATTTAGCACTATATTTTGCAGGCATTAGCGCGTCACTGGCAGCCGACATTTAATCAGGGCAATGGAACCCTTACTTATTTATAACAGCTCCCACACTATTCACACTACCAATGAAATGTTCCCAGTTGCCATTATCTTGTCCTAGCCTTGACATTCAAGAGGAGTGGCTGTTATAGTGTCTCTCAGCCATGGAAAATAACCACAGAAATGCATTGACAGGGTTTAGGGCTAGCTATGGTATTGAGCGATCAATACTGGTTCAATCCCACATAATATATGTAGTTATTTTCCTCTTTATTTGTACCTATGAAAGGTGATATTGGAATCTGTAGATATCTTTTTTAATCTGACAAATATTTCTGGCGCTATTTGCAGCCTATGAATGCCATTTTCGTCCAAATTTTTGCTCTTGCTGTAATGCTTTATAATGCTCTCATTGGACCTGATATTAGAGTTAATAGGTAGAACACACTTCTCAGGAGACGTCCACATCTCACATGCTGAGCAACCAGAGTGAGTAGCTCAGTAGACTGTGTGTTTAGTGCAGTTAAGGACGACTGGTGGCCAGTAGTGGTGTAGTATAGAGAGTAATGCAGCCTCTCCTACTGCCCTGGAGTAAGGTGCTATAGGAGTAAGGGTGGGAGATCACTGGGGCCTCCAGGGCTGCAGCTGCGTAGGGATCCTACCTCCTCCTGGTGCACCCCCAACTAGGTCATCTATCACTACAGGCTATAACACACCTCCAGACTGCACATTCTCACCTCCTGGAGGTCGACATGACCTGCATCAGTGCATGATTCATCAGTTCTCTCTAACCTTCCTACTTCCAGTATCTCAGCTAAAATACATGTGTATTTTTCCACCCACTATCTATGGCACAGCAAAATTATATTTCCTTACAACATATACAATCATACTGGTATGTGTAAGATTCCCCTTTTTCATGCAAGACTGCAATACCTGTGGCTTTACCACCAGCAGTCCTCCTGTGGTGTGTACATTGTCTAAGATAATATGTGGAGATAGGGCCTTGTACAAGTTTAGCTTCTCTAGGTGTAGTGAGTGAGCAGCTCTTATAGCTGCCCCCGGCGTGCCTGGAGCAGCTCCGGGCTGTCTCTAACAGCCTCCGGCCGCTCTGGTACGGGGGCACTTACAAACAGGGGCCGTCTAACCTGTAACACCTGAGGCCAACCAGTCTATACAACTCTAGGAGGTTATTTCATAATGGACTAATGTGAATACTACGATTTGAAACCTGCCAAATCGTTGGGCGGATCGTAGGTAATGGCCTATGACTGCTTTGCATCACATCATTTATATAGGATTTGGCAGGGCTCTAGTAGTATAGTGTAAGAATTATTGATATAGTGACCACTAATGTAATGTAATGGCACCATGGTGGGTCATATTGTGAGTTTACATTGCGAATTGAATGTCTACATATTTATTCTGTTCTGAAATACCCTCCAGACGCCGACAGCAGCAGCAGCAAGCACAGTAGGACCAACAAGTCCCACTTCAGCTACTCTCACCTACAGGAAAACAAACTACCCCACGACCAAGCCAGTCTCCAATCAAATAAACAGGTGTCTCCTACATACAAGATGCACGTTGTGAACTACATGTATAGTTTGGTCTCAATGATCAGGCAACTAGTGAAGCATGGTATTAAATACCTATAGAGGTACATGTATCTGCAAGGTAGTGCAAGAAGCTATGCTGTAGCTTACACATGGTCAACCTTTTTTATTCCAAAGGTCATTAATTTTAGTTTGGGTTGGGAACACGTGTCCATTCCCTCTGCGGGTTCCCTTCTCTGGAATCACAGGGGCTGAAAAGGGCCGATATTACATATGTGGCTTCCTTTGACACCCTCTAAATTTTGTGCAACTCTCACTAATGATATGATAAACAATGAGCTATCCAGTTAATTTCTGGTTAAATCTTTAAGGGCTGCATAGTTTAACTGTGGCATAGTACACACATTGAATGCACCGTGACGAGCCAACGAGTACACCATGAACTCCCGACGGATTGGCATGATGCAATGCAGTTCATTCTGATACTGCAGGGACATGGAGGACGAGGCATAGTGCGCCCCTGCCAGGGGCCTCTGCCTTTAGGGTTACTTAGTGCATGGGATACAAGTGACAAAAGTCCCTGAAATGTCCAATTAGAACCCCACAAATATATGTTTTGTGTAGGAATGTATAGGTCTTGGGGATTTGAAATCCCTGAAGTTATAAATTTCTGGATACGTTCAACCCCGTGTGCCTACTTGATGATCGACTTGGACCTAGTCAACACATTTGAACTCATATATGGCATAAGCCAATAACTATGTTGTTGGTTAATAAGAATAAAAGTATGTCAAATCAGTATGATTGGCATTGCAGTACACGAAAAGAAGCAACCTACGCTATATATGACCTATGTGATATTTGTACATGTAAATACTTTTGTCAAGTTAAATCACAAAGTTTAGGATAATGGACAAAATTCTGATTATAACAAATTTCTTTCTTATAGACCTTTGATGTCTGGATTGGAATATGTGCTGCCACTTACTATATCTAGCCAAAAGCCCTGTAAACAGACCATCACCTATTTGTAACACTAGAACTTAAAGGAAGTGAATTTAACATTTGTGCATTATAGTATGACGAAAGCACTCTTAAAGAGGCTTATACTAATGTACACAGTGCGTGCAGCTAAAATCCATTTGGAGATCTTTATCACCTCTAGAGCCCTCATGTGTTTTTAGATAATAACCTGGCTTATTTCATAAGTTTTCATCTTTAAAACTAAAACTGTAGTAAAATACATGACTATCATAACATCGATAGTTTAATTCAGTTTCTTTGAGGTAGATGTTTTAAAATCAACTCTAATTCAATTCACTGGTGGATAAAAATGGGAGGGGCAATAATGGGAGGGTCTCCTATATCAGCATAACAGTATATGAAAATATCATCGTGGGCCACCAATCAAGACCCTTGAGCCCACAATAAGAACTTGGCTCCTACGCCTCTGATTCAAAGACTCTTATATCTGTGAATGAATGACCCGTTAGAATCCATACTAGAAAGTACATGTAGCATGGATATTTCGCTTAAGCAGAGATTAATAAAGAAAGAGAGTATGATGTTAATTGTGATGACCTGGACTTAAGTCCATCGATTTGCTAGTGGCAACAGAGATGAGGCACCGGATATCAACCTCTCCTAATGGGGTCACGACAGAACGGCCTAACCCGTATTCCACAATCAACATTAAAAAGAACTCAACTGTTAATGCCTTAATTGCACGTATATATTTCGGACACCGTTTGGCTGCTTGATTACACTTCCCATCATGTGTTTATCTGCGTAATGGGAAAGGCAAATCCCTGTGGCTGATGTAGGTACATGCACATGTATTATGATCATTCCTCCACCAGACTGGTCGTTCTTTTCAATATGCCACTATACTTTCTGAAGGTTGGTTCGTAAAAACTGAGTTTTTTTCTCTGGCTAAACGGCACATTTAGAAATGAGCACTTCAGAAGGGACAGAAATTATGAATCAAGAAAGTAGCCATTTTCATTGTTATACATTAACAACTAACATGTGAAATGATGTAGAAATAGCGGCCATTGACTGAGTAAGAATGATTTTGATTACATTAGGTTCCTCACATCGATAGTCCACTAGGCTTAATCGCGCGACAGAGGCCAAGTGGACTATGGGTCTTACGAGAATTCCACCAATATCGTCAATGTTTATGATTTATCTCCCTAGAATATATAGTATTGAAAATCAACCTAACCCCCTAAAAACCAGGTAACACTTACAGGGGCGTAGGAAAAGGGGGGCCAGGGGGGCCCAGCCCCCCCCCAATCCCAGAGGAGGTGGGGCCTGAATATGTCTGGGCCCCCCCAATATTTGTCAAGACCCATGATAAAATGCAAAGATTTACCCCAAATTTTTCACAAATATGGCAGCACAATGGGAAAAGGGGGCCTGGGCTTAAAATCACAGGCAGAAGTCATCAAAGATATTTTAATACATATATCTTATGTACCCATGAATATAAGTGTCAGCCCACTCTATCTGATGAATTACGATCGGTGCGACAGGGCCCCCCTGGGCTTGGCCCTGGGCCCCCCCAATCAAGATTTGGTTCCTACGCCTCTGGACTTATGATGTTTTTGTTTGGTTGTTGTCTTAATACAACACTGGTGAGTAACTCTCCTGCACTGTATGGCATGAGTTTATGAGACCTATGTTGTCGTCAGGGAATGAAACAACCCCGAGGTTACTTCACACCCCACTATTGTACGACCAGTGCGATTTGAAACTCTCCAGACCACGGCAATTTATGATAGAGCATCACTCCCCACGAAATGTCAGCATTATATAAGATTTAGTCGAACGTCGTAGCACTGAACATCCTGACTGTGGGCGACACCATATGGACTGTTATTACGATTTGAGAGGGGTGTCAGCCCAAGCCTCTTGTGCAGTAACCTCCAGAGGTACATTGATGTATCAGAACAAGAAAATCTATACTTCCTTAATGCAATACTTGGTTATTGCAAGGTTAGTTATATCAATCGTGAACCAACTTATTTCATATCAGTCTCTTGGATATGGTAGAAACTCACATGACTTCCATCATTAATATCTTAGGGAGCTCAATCTGTATCCACAGACATGAAATATGTCTGTACAGGGTCTCTCTACCCCATGGTGAGTTTTGATATATAACTTCCATATACAAAATCAAGCACTGGTCACAGACTTCCAGCACACTGGGAGGTCATATTCTGGGCGACAGCTTTGCCTGAGTTCTTCTGGAATATTTCAAATGGTTAGTTCCTCCTTAGCAGAGGCCTCTTGGGTCTGGCTCCTCCCCAGTCTCAGTGGGAGACCCAAGAGCAGGGCAATCCCTCCTTGTCTTAAGATGTGTGAGTAAACTATGCACAAAAACTGTGACAATGATATTAATTTAGTGCCTTTAGATCTGGCAGGGTCTGGCATCAAGTAGTGCCAATGCCAATGCAATGATATTACAGACGGTACTGTATGACCTTTGTATAGACCAGACATTTATAAATTTAGATATCAACAGTGCATATGTCCTTGACAATAGACACGTGGGAAATGTTTTCACTTTCTGGAGAGTTACATGCTAGGTCTGAGAAAATTGAAGGCAATGAATCTGTACGCGTGGGACCTCTTCCTCTTCCAAGTATTTATAGCAAGTAGGGGCTGGGAATGAAATTTTAATGTAGTACTTGGATCTTATCCAATGTTATCAACATTTGTAAGAACTGAATGGTATGTGGTAAGAGTGATGTCATATCGCTGAAAAGGTAAGAACTTTTATATCAGTTGGATACTCCATAATTTCTTCATGATTAACGAAATCTTATGTGGCAGGTACCTTATACATCTGGACTGCTTGGATTCACTACATGTATAAGGTTTTCACATCATTAGCAAGCTTTACGACTAGCACAATGGTTCGCTCTAGACATTTGAAAATCTATGCAGAGCATTTTCTAGGATCATAACATGAAGTGCCCAAAGAGTGAGTATTAATCTCTAAGTGTATTGACATTATGGTCACTGTGTGGCTAGGCTATGGCAGGAGAAGGGGACTTAATTGAAGGCGGCAGTTTGATCCCATGCATGGCGTGCCCTAACCTCTGCCTTAACCCATTAAAGGCAACGCAGCGTTTTAATAATAGTGCATAAAGCCCCCTGGGTTGTCGGCATTATGAACGCAGCCCTGGCGAGTGACTCACTAGTGCTGCCTATACTTATCATGCTGCCCCTACAGCATTAATACACTTCTGTATGGTTGACCTGATGCTCCAATACAGTGCTGGTGAGCAGATCCACCAGCAATGCATTGGTGCATTACGAAGTTAAATGAACATTTGGCATCAAGCGGTCCTTAAGGGCTAAACCCCAGCAATGCTTACTCTAACCCCGCCAGTGTGTACACGAGTCCTGATCCAACTCCTTTGACCCTTCAAGAGAGGTCATCGCCGGCCAACGAGATGTTCATAGTATATAATGGATCCGAGTACATAATGTACATATATCAACACAGGGTATAGATCTACTTGGTCTTATCGTGTGAGAGTCTCCCTGCTCTTACAGGCTACAAAGATACTTTACCCAAGCAAAAGATATTTGCACCAAAGCAGTGGTTTGGTGAAACCAGACATCTTAAATGTATTTAGAAGTATACACGATCATAAATAAATTCTTAAAAGGATGTATCCAATGAGGCAATACAGATTATCATCTTGGTCCTTGATTCCTGAGAGTTATCTAGCGGTGTCAATTGCTCAAAAGTAATATCTTAACTGTAGTGGCAGAGGAGGTGGAGGAGGAGGTTGTATGGAGTGGCCAGGGTGGGATCCCATGTATAGGATCCAGCCTACTCCAGACTGGAGGATACCCAACCACCACTAAGGTGTACCAACTGCGCAATAGTCACCACTCCCTGGTCCAGCCTAATGCTCCTCACAGACCCCCCTACTCACTATCTATACATATAGTTACAGAACGATATATACTTGCTTCAAGCGTTCAGACGCAGTTTGTCCAATGCAAGAAATGCTGACATGTGAGAAATAGGGGAGCACGTGTGGTATTAAAGATATTTGTGCAAGTACATGGATATACATGTTGGTAAAACCGAATTTATGTTGCACATACACATCGTCTTTCTACAAAGTATTTAATACATTTGTCATAACCACAAAATGGTCGGTCATCATGAAGTAAGCTCTTTTCTAGATAACTCTTAACAGACACCATATACACAATGTATATTGGGAAAATACATCCCTACACGTATCATGTGTCTTGTCAGATAGCTTGGGAAAATCTGAGGTACCATTAAAAGGTACTAAGCCTGTGGCTTCTTACCTGGCACCAGTATGATTGAATGCTCTTGTGACCGAACTATGTGGCTTCAAATATGGCTTCACAATAGTTTTTGTTTTGAAAGATCATTGGGGTTTCCTGCATGACTTCTTTATAGATGCATTTAGTTTCGATAAACCTATAACCATGTGACTTCTAACATGGCTTCAACATTGTCAGCTCTATTTTGAAACTGCTAACGATGTGGCTTTCAAAATGGCTTCAAGCCCTTCCTGTCTTGCTGATCAATGTGGCATCACAAACTTATGAGATAAGTTTGTGTTGTTTGATACTGCTTCACTGACTTATTATTATTGAAGAATTAGGCTTTGTGCATACTGACGGCATGGCTTCCTGTATTGGAGTCACATATTGAAGTCATTGTTAAGCATGGTGCCCACCGTGGCGGTCAATGTGTCTTCAAAGGGACACCGTTTTTCACCTGGCGTTCCATATACTGGCCATATGACTCCGTGAGTTCAATCCATGACTGTTTTACTAAACATCTCAATATGTTACTTTTACGTTGGCTTTTTACTTAATTGGCTTTGAATGTCGGACATTGAGTTCCCTTTTCATAGGGCCTTCCTACAAAGCTTTGAATGTCGTTTAAGCAGGACGATTCCTCTTCATAAAGACGTCAGATTTTCCTTTGGAAAATGTATTTTAAGGTATTTATATGAAGAACTGAGCTGATATAGTGATTCCTATATGAAACTTAATCTTTGATACACACGAGAGGGCCTAATTTATTCTCAATATCGTTGGTGTTCCTTAGGAGCGCTAAGCATGTCTTTCTGCGAAAAAGGTGAGGACATTTCTTCAATGGAAGACAAGTGTAGTGTGGGTATACTTTATCACAACCCGCCACAAAAAGAATTAATAAACACCAAGTGAATTAGAAACGAAAGCTTACTGGTTCAGACAACTCTAGCTGAATACCTTGGTAACTTTGGCTCATGTTCTCAAATCTGTATCAATGAGATTTAAATCCAAAGTCTACATTGCCCTTTGTAGAATACATGCTAGACTGGGGAGGATAAGGCACAGTGACACGGCGCCTTGTAGACATTCCATCCTCTGGCGCGTTTTGTGTTTGCCGTGCGGCTAACGACTCCCAAATTGTATTGCACTCTTTAGAGAGAGCTGCAAAGCTTTTGTCCGCCATCGATTCACCTGGTACCTCTAAGACAGCGGTCACATTGTATAGTAACTGGTATTGACATGGCGGGGCTGACAATACCCTGCCAGCCATGCATTCCACGGCACCGACGAGGAAATCCCTAAGTGTGTAGTAATGACGGGGTCACGAGCAGTATTTGTCGAGCCATTGACACAGCTCCAGTAGAGGACAAACAGTCCCCATTGGTCCCGTTACCTGGGCCCCCACCTCACGCCCATCAATGAAAAGGATTTGTTTAATATCAGGACTGGTGGTGGAGAAAGGTGGCGGAGGAAACGTTACAAGGGCAGGTGTGAGTGTTGGTGGTGGCCACGTACCCCACAGTTTATTATGTCAGCCCCCAAGGTGACATGTTTGCCATGGGCAGTCCCCTTATTCTATACACCACAACGTCCCACATATATCCATTTTATATATACTACTGAGGCCCTCCACGACTTGGAGGTCTTATCAAATCTTATCATAATATATTTCTTATCATAATATATTTCAATATCTACGTGGTCAAATACCAATGTCTACTCGAAGTGCTCGTATCGATTCAAGATCTATTAATTTGCCATTTGAATAATTCGTTCTGTATCGAAATACAATTCTATGATGGCATGCATGCATGACTTGTGTTGAGTACGAGTATACTTTAATAACTGTAGATAAATTGTCAAAGAGGGATATATTGTTATCGTCGTTGATTAGAAAGAAAATTCTTCATACATTTTGTACAAACTTATTTGAAAATCAAATATATGTAGTATGGGGATATTATGAGTCTTTTATTCCCATGTGCATATAGAGTGCACAGAAAGGAACAGTATAGGTCTATAGTATACGCACACCGCTCGATGAAATAGCCTTGTACCTCAGCAATTATAAACAAATTAATGGCATATCTGAGGCATCCATCCTACATAGATATGCGGCACTCCTTAGTACGAGGAGAGCGGTTCTGGTTAAACCTTTAAGGGCTGCATAGTTCTTTAATGCACCAGACCCAATGCTCGGCATGATGCATGAATGCAGCCCTGGCGAGTCTACCCAGGACTGCATTCATAAAGACTAAATAGGCGTGATACACTCCCGCAAAATAATGCATCAATATACTGACCAGTAAGTTAAGGCTCCACTACTGCATTGCATGATGACAACTAAGGACAATGAACCTGAAGGTATAAAGCTGTAATGAGTATACATATGCATACCTATATTTCAGTAGTAAATCAATGCATAGCGCCCTTGTGTCTGAGTACCTCGAGTGAGATACTTCACAATATCACTTTTTATTTGGCACATAATGCTGTACTGTATGATAATTCACATGCAAAGTACTTTCCACTGAGATAACGGTAATTCACAAGGATACAAATATCAAGGGATTTGACATAGCAAAGTATTGGTATCAGACGATCTGGATTATGTTATCCAGTAGTCCCTCCAAATGTGTATGTTGAAAAATCGCCCATCTCTCTAAAATCCCCGACAAAATAAAGCAGAACCGAAAGTAGTGCACTTTTATGTGCATCGACCTCGAGTACTTAGTACTGGCCATCGATAGATTAATGACCTTCCATTGCGATAAGAGAGACCTACTGCTTGATGGTATTTCGTGAATCCTATTATATTATCCTCTCCGCCTGATCATATACACAGTCTAAAGTACCTTATATGCAAATATGCTATCTTTAGCTACATGGACAATACATACTGAAAGAGCATTTTGTATAATGTTTTATACTGTAAAAACACTGCGAGAATAAGATCAAAGGGTCGCCTTCATGCAGTGTAGTACAATGTACACCATGTATTGAGTGTTCTAGGCTCTTTTTTCCTCAGCCAGAATATCAAATCTTAGAACTCGACAACAACCCTCTTGTGTGGGTTTGTAAAAGAAGTGTGTTTAATTAAAGTCTATTCTGGATTTTTATTGAGACTGTTTGTCGAATGACTGCTAATCAATAAGCGGGCCAAAGCATGTATTGAGCGGAGCAATTCAGTCAAAGATCAGAGATCGTCCGTCTACTATTGACTATTTGCATGGCGTGCTAGTTGTATTACCTCGATAGGAAATCAATGCCTGGACAGGTATAAGGGGGGGGGGGTAAGGTTATGGTAGCTCGTTATATAGGCCCTAGCCAGGTCTGAGCCTACCTTAACCCAGTCAATCTGGATAATACTCGCAGCATGTACACTTATTATATCATTTTATTTCAACTATATAAGCCTCATTCCGAGAATCAGCAGTCAGGTAGTTATCCATGTACCTACAGCCTTGCAGAATAGGAAATTGAGTAGAATAGCCATATACTGGAAATCACAAAAGGTATTCTTTATCAGTTTAGGCATAGCTGGAGACTAAGGTTAAGGTGTATATGAACCGTCGGGGTCTTTGATATAGAATGTGCACAGAAGAAAATAAAGAAATGACAACCATCAAAGAGGCCTAAATGGGGCCCCTGGGGACCACACGATAAGTGAATGTCTTGGGTTCAGCGGTAAATCTGGTTTGTGGTTTGCCTATCTATGAAATGGATTATCTGACTATCATTAAATTCACAGCTTGGCATCCATAAATCCAGACCCCGTTTCGCCAATATAACCTCTGAACTTGGCATTGGTGGCTACGGATTTAGCTATATTAAGTAACCCATACTGCACGAGGGTAAAACAAGTATATAATGCATGTACAATGTACAAGGATGAAAGTCAGAGCACATGAAAATCCCTGAAATGGTCCAATATGGGCCTAAAAACCTGGGTTTTTATATGAATATATAGGGCCTTGGAACTTCAAAATCCCTGAAATCAGGGAAATCCCTAAAGACTTTCATCCCTGAATGTACATGTACTATCTGTAGGCCTTTAACTGGTGTAGATGTAGTCATATATATGGGAATTAAGCGTGATCCTTGACAATGGCATCTCCATTAGGGACATACATTGAAATGTAGATTTTACAATATAAATTTTAACTCAACAGTGACAGGGGAGGGTCTGGCAGACTCAAACTTAGCCTGTTCACCTTTTCCAGTTTGACCTTGCACATGTATGCATGCTTGACCTTTTTATTTATGAAATGACCAAATGCTAGGGCAGGGGACATGTTTTACATGCAACTGTGCATGCATTCTCCTGCTCAGCTTTAATGATAGCACAATCCAGTGAATGCCAAATACATATTTGAATTATGTTATTCAAAACACCTAACATTATAGGCCTACTATATGTTAGTGAATACAAATGTACGATCATGTATTGTGTACCGAGATGCTTTATGTTATTGCTGCATCATGACAACAAAGTGGCAGAAGCCAGGAGGCATCATTCAGCCCTTGAAAGTTTGATCCAGACCATCTAAGACTAGTCGGTAAGTCAAAGAAGTCCCCAGACGTGAGGGCTCAGACCATATAAAGCGAGGCCTGTGGTGAAATTAGCACCTTAGTACGGTAGGTTTATTGTGGGTGTATGGTGGCACTGGGTCCCGCGGCTAGTTGCCGTAATCGTCGAATAGAGGCTATTTTGATGTTTATTGGATTGGTGTGAATCTTAAGCAGGGGTGGACGTTATAAAGGTGGACCGGAGAGGTGAGAGAAGGGTGGTCAAGGATTTAGTGAGAGGGCTGCTTCAGAGGTGACCACACAAACACAGTGTGGAACAAACACACAAGGTATTGTTCATACACATGTAGCAACAGTCAAACTGGGCTCGTTTAACCCGGCCCCCCCCCAACAAAAAAAAGGAGGAGAGGGATAGGGGGGGGGGGTGGTGGAGAAAGATATAATATATATATATATATATATATATATATATATATATATATATATATATATATATACAGAGAGAGAGAGAGAGAGAGAGAGAGAGAGAGAGAGAGAGAGAGAGAGAGAGAGAGAGAGAGAGAGAGAGAGAGACTGAATGGCAGTTGGAGCATGGAGACGAGAGGAACTTTACGCTCTATGGTGAGAGTGAGAGACTTAGAGTGGCAGTCAGAGAGAGAGAGAGAGAGAGAGAGAGAGAGAGAGAGAGAGAGAGAGGAATCTGTGATTGATGTCACAGAGCCTAACAAACTTTGTAAACCTAGGATATATTGATAAAAGGTTTATTTCCAGTCTGTGACTGACTTCATGGTCAAAACAAGTTCTTCGCCCTGGGCTCATTTTCTACTTGGTCAGATGTGTATTGTGTCAATGTAATCAGAGCGGAGTGTATTCTGTCTTTTTTTACCCTATATTGAGTGCTGCAACGCCTGAGATCATTTCGTGAGAGTTAAAGTGCGGTTCACTTCCCGCCATATTTAGGTATCCACATGACTGAATAAAGTAATCATGTACAGGTAACTTATGACTTTCTCATGCCAATATTTATATAATATTATAATTAGTAACCTGGTCACGAAGCATCGTGACAAACACGTTAAAACAATTGGCTTATTTTACGATTCGTCTGTTTCTCACACATGTGCACATCTGGTATTGTTTTGTTTGCATTCCCCCCTAAGGATTGTAAGCTTTTCTAAGATTAATATTATTTTGCTGACATATAAATGAACTAATGATGGACCGATGCAACGCTGGCGAGTAACTAAAACACTCTGCGTTGTCGGTGAGTAACTCATTAGGGCTGCATTCATTCATGAATCATCTTAATATCGTGCCGACAAATGACTATGATACATTTTGTTATGGAGTTCTCAAATGGTATTATGGCCATGTATGCACGATTCAACTCCATAACTATACATTGTATATGCCAAATTCTGCTGCTGGTATGTTCTAAACAATTAGACGACGATTGCATAGAAAAACGCATGCCCTACATTAATTTTCAAATCCCAGCCCTTTGAAGCTACCGGACCAAGAAAGCGGCTTGAATGTTTTCTATTCATTTCACGTACCACAGACACAATGACAATAGGGATTGAGAAAGTGAATTAGAAGTAAATGTGCTTAGATGTTGCAACACATTATAACATAGACTTGTATATAATAGCATTGTCTAGCTAGGCACTGAATCGAAGACTGCGTCGACTTTTGCACAAGGGCGACATTGCCAATTCAGAGCTCGTTTTACAATAGTTCCCGGTGAAATGACATTCTATTTGGTGGAGGGGGAGAGAGGGACATTATATGGCAACCATTAGTAATTATCCCATTTGTTATATTGGTAATTTTGTGCAAATGAAACCAGACTGCTATCTCTGTACATTTGGTACCATTACCATCCACCCCGATACACATCCAATTTCTGCTTTTCAGGGTCAGTTCCGGTCGAGTCGTCGGGGGGCTTGATGAAGTTGGAATATCGCGTTGCCATGGTGGCACGCGCGGCTGCTGCTGCTGCTGCAGCGGCGCGTCACGGGCTGCGTCCCAACAAGCCTTTATTGTAGACGCCGTTATTATCTCTGCTACACCCGGGGGCCAGGAGCACGTGGTCACCACCCCTAACCATTTATGCACAGCATAGTATATCATTAATGTATCATGCCTGTTGGTTGGTATTAGACGTGAATGCAGTCCTGAGTAAATGTTGCTGACAGCACAAAGTTTTGACAAGGTGTGCCAATACATTTTGTACAATGCTGTGCGAGTAAATTGCATGGTCAGCCCTGCACGTCATGAGGAACTAGAAACCTACATTTTAGACATCTTGTTGCCCTTAAGGGTTTAATCACCTCTCCTGACACCCGCCCACATACACACAGCTGACTCATTGTCCATCCTGCCTTATTGGGGTTATTCCCAACGACACAAACCGGTCCTCTGCCGTCAGGATTCAAAGCAGACGACATTTAGTAACCACAGTAACTAAAGCCCCTGGTTCCCCCTCTCACCCTCCCTCCCTCACTCAAGTGTCCGTACTTGTCCGCCGTGTGTCCAGCGTGGGCGGCTACCTGTATGAATGTAAATAGGGGTTGGGACTTTACCCCTGTATCCGTCAAAGTTCATACACAGGTCGGGGATGGCCGCCTACGTACTTATTGTCATGGACGTGACGTCTGTGACGTAGGCGTGAGACGCTGGACGTAGATGACACTGTCAAAGCGGGTTTCAGCAGACGATTCCGTCTGACCTGTCTACAGCAGCACCATCTGGTGGACGGACCCTGGGCAGTACAGGAGGAGGCGGCGTTCAGCAGCCGCCCACTTCTACCCTGTGCCGACCGACACTTGACCTCAGTGCCTCCTTGTATACTATATTCTGCAGCATCCAGGCACCCCATACAGCAGGCCACCAGCACGCACGTCTGCTGCTGCTGCCCCACTTCATTACAGTGCCACCTGAAGCACTGCCCTTGCATGTCTAAAACGCCACATTATAACATTACAGTTGAGGTTATAGGGGTGGAGGAGAAGGAGGAGGAAGGGGGTGCTTTAGGTTTAGGGACAGTGTGGTTCACTCGGTAAGGCCAACACGCCCAACTTAACTCAGCAACACGTGGCAATTTGTGAAGTTTTGTTTTTCATCACACCTGGATGACTCCAGGCCCTACAGAGTCAACACTAACATGGTACTGCAACAGGAAGCCTGCTATCCCAAGGAGGTGCACACTGGGTGTTGTATTACAGATGCCCTCTTACCCTTCAGGCACCACATAGGTACCACATGCCTATTGGTCATGTCAATTGCATTAATGCAGTATTGGTGTCCAACTCACCAGGGTTGTATTGATACACCATGCAGACTCAACGGGGTTGATAGTCTACTGAAGGTGTTGGCATGAAGCACCAATGCAGTGCTGGTAAGCGGAATTGCCAGCACTGCATTGGGTGCATCATTGGGCATAGGTATATGAACTTTACTAGTGCTTGTATGGAGGGGTGCTTGGGGATCTGTAGGACACTGGTTCTTACTCTCTCCCCTGGTGCTGGGGTGAAGTGGACCCAGCTGGACATCTGTGCAAAAGAAGCATTCACGATGCGCTTCACAGCGCCCATCCACGTCTTTATCACCCACGCCCCAACAGCTACACCTCTACTCCAACCCTAAACCCATCTGATGTATTCACTTTGCTCCATGTACTCTCACTTCTACATGTATCTGATTACCCTAAAAAAATGTCTTTATCAAGTTTCTGAATGAATGAACACTTTCAAATTGTTTAAAGGTTGTAGATTATACATCATCCGGCATAGTAAAAAACAAACAAAAAAACTTTCACATTGGCACCTCTATCTTGATTTACCTAACTGCCACCAGGTGTGCTTCTACTATCTAACCTGATATCAGTCAATGTGTCTGCTGACCTGTTATCTCTCTTAATCGGATACTGTGTCTCTATGCCACAACATTCAGTGTTTAATATAAAATGAGATATAATGTTACTGATAAAGGTATTTGATGTGCTTTACCACAAACTTCTTTTTGAGAATGGAGTCGGCTTTCTTACTCTTAGGCAATATGTAGGCCCTACCAATAATGTAGGGTCATTCCAGAGCAGCTCCGAGCGGTGCGAGTTTCATTGGAGAGAGCATCTCACAGGTTGGTAATCATGGGCCCTGGACCTGATGGTGAAAATCTAGCAATAGAGATAAGGCAGGAGATAAGGGTGCCCCAAGGGTACTTATGGAGTATATGGAGTCCCTGGAGAAACCCGGTACATGTATGCATCTTAAGGTGTTACATAACTCGTGTCTACACATCTAAGCCTAGACGTGTGATGGTGCCTCCAGGGCATTAAGACATGGCCGTGTCATATGTCTGTCGCTCACAGAGGGGTGTCAGGGTACACTAAATACATGTAGACACGTCCACGCGCCTGTCGCTCTACTTGTTCCTCACTCCTATATTTCCTATACTTATGTTACATCACCCTATCCCAACTTTAATAGTATATGGAATTACAAATCTGCTTATTACATTTCCTCTCCGTCGCATTGTAAAGATGTACTATATCCTAGAGCGACCTATAGACTACATCTCTCAAATATGTTGGACAAGCGTGTGCTGCAGTATCGATGGGGTGGAGGCACAAGGGGATATAACGATAGTACCAGTATGAAATATAGGGTCTTGTTGAGTTCCTCACATGCAGATGTAAAACACTGATTGGGACACGCCTGGATGTACATCATCCTAACTATCTCACGCATAAACTACATGTATTAACCAGTATACCATTATAAACTAGTTGAACCACTCCACTAGATCAAGAAAAATACTAGTATCATGGACACATCTATGAATACACATTCCATTTGACGCCCCTCACCTAGATCATGGTTTTGTCAAATATTCGAGTACATCGGAAGTACATTTGTAGTAAGTGAACTTCCGTCTCCCTACCTTTCACTATTTGTCACTGCACACATGTGAGCATGAATACACGTTAACTTACTATCTGACCTTTCACTCTGATGAGGCGGATTTTGATGGTGGATACGGAAATGACGACTGTGCATTTATATACACTACATAATATAAGGGGAAATACACGTGCATCATATAGGATGGGTCTTGTCATTCCCCGATGGCGCAACCGGAACCGGAAATGCAATGTCAACTTATGAAAAGTGGTCCTATACCTAGTAGCTAGAGGTGTACATGTAACTTACTATCTATACTTAAGATGGCATGTATGTATTATGATATACCCTATACTCTGATTGGTAATTGAGCCTAATGCTAAACGCAATAGTGTGTGATACATTACTCTGTAACTGTTTCAGAGATGTATCAACGCTCTCTCGCACAATTTTTTTTTATATTAGTCTTTTTTTTTCTTTTCTTTTTTAGAAATGTGCATTGTACCATACAGAAATTCCAGTAAGAAACCATGTGTCTATCTGCTACCTCTATATGTTATTCCCAAAGTTAGAGGAGAGCCATATTAAAGCATAGTAGTACTTGTAGTATGTATGACCGATATGGGTCTATACGTGTACGGACAGAAATGCACACACCACATTTCACCAACTTCATCGCACACACTAATACTATCTTTGTCAGTCAGGATGGCATCTGAGAGATTAGCGGGGTCCCTCCATGTGCTGCTGCCCCGTGACCCGAGATTCACTGTTTATTAGATTTGATAGTTCCGTGATTATGGCGATATGGACGACCACAATAACCACAGTGTGTGGTACCACTCTGACAGGAACTTTGTACTATATGGAACAGAACCAATTGTACTCGATATGTTATTACAATAGACTCTCAACCACGACAGCGGTCGGCGAGGAAGACAGTTACTTTTGTATATACATGTTCTCTTGATGTAAATATAGATACAATGGAAATATATGCTCCCACTTACCCATTCGAGGCTTTTCTTCATGCGTAGTGGCCACAGTTCCATTTTGGTGTATCACTAGAAAAAAGCCATTCTTGCTAACAAGCCACCTTTCATTAGTAAATTTGTCATATACATTGAGTGAGCGTGAAATCCTGCCCTCAACACCCGTCTGGTTGCCTAAGGAAGGACCCCCCTGCTCTGCGCTGTTCCGTGGGGGGTCCTCCAGACCGGGCGCGGCCGTGTCGGCCCCCTGCAGCCCCCTGGCCCTGGTCACCGTCGGAAAGCTCCCCATCCAGACTAGCACGGTGACAAGCAGGACTTGGGCTGGGGTTAGTCTGGGGGCCAGTCCGGCCGCATGGCAGGCTTGTCTGCACGTTCTAGCATTGGGCCACGGCATGCGGGGATCTGCGGAGACCGGCCACAGCGGACTCCGGGGGGACACTCTTTCTCCAGGTGTAGTCTAACCAATTCCCCCTCCGGGGGGTCAGGGCAGCTTGGCCCCAAGTGCGGGTGGCAAAAGACCGCCCACGGCTGCAGCTGGGCGCCTGGAGGCAGCTCTACTTTGTGGGAGCGGGAGATCCACTGAGGCGAATCCTAGTACTCCCAGCACTCCTCCACGGTGTACTCAGTGAGGCGTAAAGATCACTCAGACAGGCTGTAACACTTACATGGCACCTTAGTGTGAGCGCCCCTACCTCCAGTATCAGCTAGACACACAATCTCTCCCACCTTATAGACTATCTCAACCTGGACGTCAGTAATAAACAGAGCTTTGGTTATCTTTTATAATATCAAAATATAAGAGCAGTACAATCCCGGTGCTGGTTACAATACACAGAACATAAATCCTCCTTTGGGTGGCAGCGTGCCGCTAGATTAATGATATAAGAGTATGGAGTAAGACCCGAGGCCTGGTCTAATAACTTGAGGGGGGTTGTTCTTAGTCTGGCAGCACCTTGGTGTGTATGGAGATCCAGGTAACTGCGGCTAGACGCTTGAGGAGTACTAGTGGTGGTACTACTCCTGGGTAAAACGCTGAGCTGGCCACACTCCTCACAGGGGGCTATGCAGGTGGCCGCCCTTGCCTCCGGCCGTGTACACTGCCGATTTGAAGGTTGGTCACGGGGGTGAAGACCACAGCATCCAGGGAGGATGGAGGAGGAGCCCGGCCGGCGGCCTGCTGCTGATGCTGCTGCTGAAGATGACGAGGTCTGCCCCTTCAGGTGGAAGTAGTGTCCTGCTTTGGAGGAGACTAGATCCACTCCTTCACACTGAAGGAATGACGGACTGAGCCAGGCCATAGCGGGCTAAGTTCTCTACTCGTTGCCATACGTGTTCCCCCGTGGTCCCAGCTACCTTGAACACTGGTCCTGGGCTCCACTGAAAGGTCTACATCGGACCAGACACCCCTTTATCCAGGTTGGCATGCACTGGGCCCGTACAGCACAACTCAAGCAGAGAAAAGTTCACAAAACTTCTCAAACTCCCCTGCCACACCTCTTCCTGTCTCTGGCAATTCTCCTGCACCTTTCAACCTGAAGAGTTAGTCCAAAGGACAGTTACCAAATAGGCAGATGTGAAATAAATCCCCAATTAGTTTGTCCAAGGGTTAGGGAGACCCTTGTGGTATACTCTCCATGCTGCTACCACAAATCAGTCTGTAACAAGTTTCCACTTTCTCTAAGCCGGGTGAGAAAAAGCTGGCTATGGTAGATCCTTCCGCCACGCTCAGCACTCCACTGCGGTGTGAGCTGTCCTCCACTCTGGTACCCTCTGGTCTCAGCAAGAGGGTCCCCCTGGTAGCGGACTAGTGCACTTCGGTGACGTCATGAAATTTGAGCCCGCGCTGCCGGCCGGTGCCGCCGCCTGGGGAGCTAGTCTCTTCCGCAGTCCGTCCAAACCAGCCACCCAGTCGGATGCTGGCGGTGGGGCAGAAGGAGCTGTAGCCCCCATCCTCCTCCTCCTGCCTCTGTACTCAGCTACCAGTCCACCTACCTTTACCCCATGGATGAGGTGGTGAGCGATCCTTCCTTCTAGTGCAGAACACGGCACTGTATTACCCCAGGTATCTGAGGTATAGCACTAGAATTTTAGGGTATGATGAAAACTGATGGAGACCCAGGAGTGTTAAGAACTCTCATTTTCTTCCCACGTGCTAAGCTGTGATGCAGACACAGGCATCCAGTAGTCTACCTGGGGTACCTTACCTGCCCTACTCCCAAACCGATACCACCCAGGGCTGCCCAAGTCTGGAGGCTGGCGTGTTGAATGAATATAGCCCCAGTGAAAGGTACATTGAGAATCAATAAATCCAATAAACTGTCTCATCGCATGCTGTCCTAAAAGCTACAAGGGTTCAGTGTTAATCCACTCTACACAGAGTTCTCCCTTCCCTTCAATCGCACACACAAGCGCCTTTCCCCTGACGGCAAATGTAATGCATTACCAGTAATGGTAATGGTTTAAGTAAGTGTGTATACATTTCTGTCTTTATGTTATAAGTGAAACAAGCAAGGTAAAGCTAAAAAATGAAATTCTTTTTCCCTTTCAGAAAGGAAATCACCATTAGGCCTAATGGTACCAAGGCTTCTCTCTTTGCTCTGACTCTTGGTTGTACGATACCAAATGAGGTTTCCCGGCGATTCCTGATCAGTGCCGGTATAAACTGGCATCACACATTTACGATGTTACCATCTTAGGGAGTGATCATTTTTTAACAACAGGGGGGGGGGGCGGTGGGTTTGAGGGGGGGGTCAGAATTTTTTCAACCCCTTGACTGGGGGGGTCAGAATTTTTTCAATACCTCTGATGGGGGGGGGGTCAAAATAATTTCACCTGTTTTCAGTGGAAAACCCCGCGCGTTACTATAGGCTAAAAGGGGAAGTTCGCGCGCGATTTTTGTCCCTTATGGGGGGGGGGGTCGAAAAAATTTTACCCCCTCGAGAGGGGGGGGTCGAAATCTTTTTCGCGCATCCGCGCGCAAACCCACCAGCCCCCCCTGTTGTTAAAAAATGATCACTCCCTCAGGGCTTTTGACAGGGCTGCGCAGTGCGTAATACACGCATTTAATGCTTAAATGTCGCATTTAAATGGCTAGAATGGCCATGCATTTACAGAATGGCGCATTGTATTTGCTAAAAAGTGTGCAATTGGCGCATTGCAAAAAATCCTGTCAAAAGCCCTGCTCCCTTAGTGAGGTTTAATATCTCATTGGTTAATGTGAAAATAAGTGTCCTAAATTTGGTTTTAGATTGAAGAGGTACACAATATTGTACTGGTTAATGATGCATGACGGGGTAGCAGTGACAAGGAATGCCACTTTTTCTTTTCACCAATTATAAATTCCACAACCCCATGACCCTTTTGGACACGCCACACCGCTACTTTACAGTAAAGGAACGTCAGGAACGCTTGCTTTATATTAATCCCAGACTGCCATCATCGAATCCCCTTCCTGCCAAGTTGCCTTCAATGTATTCAGCTGTTATAAAATCCTGCATCCATCTCTTTCTACTTATAACAAGTCTAAAATTAGTTGGAAGAGTTAAGTTGTGGATGATCCGGCAACATTTAATAGGCTATACTGTAGTCATTATTAATTATCTGCAATAACTAAAATAACATGTCAGCGGTATTTTGAAAACCTATAATTTGATCTATGGTTTGAATCTGTGTGCATATTCTGATCCAAATGATTACCGCCGGGGATTACCGGGTTACACAATCTCCTCTGGAGCAAAAATCTCACAAGACTTATTTAAAGCGGGGCAAGGGTCTCGGTTCGGGGCACAGCATTTTGTACTCTGAGGCCCCAAATAATGGGGTCGGATTCAGGATTTTGAAAGGGGGGGGGGGCGCCCCTCATTTAGCCCCTAATTTTGGCTAAATTCTAGGGTAAAAAAAGTTAGGTAGGGGGGGGGCGCCCTGCGCCCTCCCTCTAAATCCGCCACTGCCGCCGTGAAATGATAAACGTTCCATAGGGGAGGGGGCAAAGTTATTCAAGGCATGATTGCCATGTAAAGAGGTTATATGTATAACTTATATGGACTGAAGATGGAGATGACATAGGGCGGGGGCTACTGATATAAAAGTTATAACCACTCAGTCCACTGTCACTGAATGACTGATGCTGGGTCTGGGAGACATGCATCATTGCATGCTTTGACATGCCTGCCTACACAGCCTGCATGTACTTTGTCCGTCCTACCTTTGGTTTCCCAATACAATCGGTTACAGGTGTATCTTCATGCTGACATAGGACAATTTCATCATTTTCTCTTTGATTAGGCTTGACAGGTACTCTATAGACAAGTCTCAACACGCCCTTTTGCCAAGTTTTGGGTGCAGGCTCTTCATCCCATCTCTGGAACTGGGTCAACTTCGTGTCAGGACAGGTCACCACGGGACTTCCGCTCCAGTTACAGAACGCATGCGCAGCGAGACCACTACAAGCAAGATGGCGGCCGCCTTAAGGAAAAACATTAGGCCTCTCGTGAGGCAAATTTTAGCCCCAAATCGTTCAATTCAAACGTCTAGGACATTTTTCGGACATTCCCCTGCATCTACTGTTATTGTAGGATGTGGCTGTGTAGCGGGGGCCGGCGTAGCACTATACATCACCGCGAAATACCGCCAGGTAGCCATCGAACCCGTCGTTCATGCAGCAAAGGTAAGCCTTGCTATTTCGAGTGGTCTTTAATATTTTGAATCCTGCTCACAGGGTTGTGCTTTTTTTTTTTTGGCAGGGGCGGTGTTATTTTAGCTGAATGAATAGCTTTGGCTGGTAACTTCATCCCCAAAATGAAACGTCTCTGTGTTTGTTACTTCTTCACCGTGACGTGTCTCATCTGACAGCGCGTTTGTTTTGATTTGCTCGAGTGCACCGAGGTCATGACTCATGGTGACACTGTGACTGACAGTGAGTGAAGTTGCTGGTATGGTATCCCAAAGACCACGCCCACTTTTCATGTGACAGTTCTGCGGGTTCAGTTTAGTTTTTTTTTTAACTCTTACAATCATCAGCAGGGAATCAGTGTTCCGTAGGTGTTTCCGACAACAACAAAAATCATAATGATAATTCATATCCAATTGGTTAGATTAGATACTTATTACTGGACAGTGGACTGGTTACTGGTAGTGCTGTGGTGCAAATTGATAGGGCTATTACTAGTAAAGATATGGAAGTAGGGCCTACCTTTAAAAAGATGCTGGGTGCCAGTAATGCCTCACACTAAATACTAACTCAATGAATAAGCCTCAACATTTCTAACAGACCTGAATATGAACATAATTAAATTGTGTATTAACAAGAAGTCACAGATTATTGATATGCCTTGTAACAACAAAAAAAAAAAAATCAGAAATGCCATTCAGGCCTAGAAAAAAGTAGTGTTCAGGTAACGGGGTCGAAAAATTAGTGTAGGTAGGGAAGAATAGGATTATTTTTCCTTTGGAGATTTTGTTTTAAGACCAGCTCTAAATTTTTGCACCTACACAACGGAATTTGACGTCCGTGATGAAAAAAACAAACAAAAAAAACAACTCCCATGTCTTGATAAGTGACAAGAAACCAGATTTCCCCCCCCAAAATGCCCTTAAAAAGAGAGAAGGGCCGACATACAAATGATGCGTGAGATTTTGCAATTGAACCTTATATACCTGTAGTCTAGACGAAGAAACTGTTATCATTGGAGCTTTGTTCAAACTGATTTGTACTTCCTAAAAGATTTACAATTTAATGACTCAGTAAGTTGCATAACGTACATGAGAAAGCAATGGAATTTCTGGGTCTACTTATACAGTAAAATATGTCTTTGTTTATTCTTTACAAACGCAATACACGACGTCTAGTCCCTGTGTAATCAGGTAGAAAATAAGGCAACCACCACACAAGATATTTAATAGTACAATATTAAAGTAGCTTATGAAGTTACTGCTACCAGCTACAAAAACAAAACAAAAATATACTAGTAAGTTGTTTTATTCATGCGGATTATTTCTGAGACTATTATAAGCTTTTAATAGTTATTGACTTGGCCAAACAGGCAAAATGAACCCTCCATCCATGAAGAACATCCTTCCACCTCTACACACTCTCTCTCTCTCTCTCTCTCTCTCTCTCTCTCTCTCTCTCATTGACAAAATACAGTACCCCGGTAGTATTACTTTAGTAGCATAATTATATAGACTGTAGTCAATTTACGCCCAACAGTATTAATAAACGTCTGCACGCCCATAAAGGTGTGAATGGAACGTCAGTCTACATGGGTTCCCTTTTTATTCAACATTGACTAATAATCAACCTAAATGATATTTCATCTACGTACATATTTGTAAAACGTAATAGATGCGTTCATTAGAAAAAGATCTGATTCATTTTTATGCTTTACATTATGTCTACAAGACAATATAATGGATGCTTGATATTAGGAGTTAAAAATATTGAAAAAGTTTCACAATGTTGTTTGATTTGTTTGGAACAAACAAGCTCTTGTCTGTGAATCATTGACTGGTTCCCAAATGTCAGAGGTTAACAAAGGACTAACCTCGAATCCTGATTTAAACCCCATAGTCCAGTAAATGAAGACATAAAAATGCCCTAGTCTCAAAAAGATTGTAGGGAAAGGTTTTTCAGTGGTTTTCACCTCTTTGATATCTCTACTTTTCAGAAAAAAAATTATCAGAAAAATCATCCTTGGGAAAATGGCTGAAATCCAACATGGCGGATGCTAGACTAGGTAAAAATGGGAAAATGTCATAGAAATGGGATAAATAGGTTTATTTGCACATATGATGATTCTATTGACATCGGATTGAAAAGATCTATCCAATAAAACTATTTTAGAGGTTCAAGGTCACATAAGGTCACATCAACTCACAAAATGGCTGGCATAAATGGGTTAAAATCAGTGGTTGAACATGTTTTTTTAGCCTTACCCAAAATTGTCTGATATACGTTTTTTGTTTGTTGATTATTCATCTATGGGGTCTCTGTGATCATATCCATAATGATATGTTTGTGGCAGGTTTGAGGAAATCGAATTTCAAGATTTTTTTTTTTTTTTTTTGAACAGATTTAAACTTTATTTGGTCTTAAGGTACATTCATCATGTAAACATAGGCACGCGGTGTACATATCGCTGTCCGTTGGATATAATATCATTTTTGTATAGTAACCTAAGTACATACGATAATATATTACATAATTACCCTTGTTATAAGGTAATTTATTGTGATAATAACGTGACCAAACAGTTAATGACCAGATCGTCATTTAGAAAATGTTGTTATGATCTGACCATTTAAATTCTTACCAGTATTCATAGAATTATAAAGTATAATAACAATATTTTGAACAATTTGGGGCACTCTAAATCTACTTTAAATACAATAATAATTGTTTCCCTCCCCCTGTCTGACAATTGATATTTACAACATGCATTGGTACAGTCAGATTCTAACTAAGTTATACATTGATAGAGTCGATGTAGAAAACCCTAAGTATGGTCTTAAATAGTCGTTTAACATTGCACATTATGGTATAGGTTCCTAGATATTATTTCAGTTTACAGTTTGCATAATTATTTTACAATATAATTTATACATTGATGGATTCATTCAGGCATTTCTTAGATATAGCCTTGAATTTATCTTTATCTCTAATATTTCTGGTATCAGTTTCAAGATTATTCCATGTTTGCTTGAAAGATGAAGATGGCCGCCAGAATTCAATGAAAATCTTGAAAAGTGTATATTTCCACTTCTAATCAACACAGGAACACTAAATAAAGTATTAGGAGTACATTTCTGAGCTCCAGCAATCCATGAATGCCCTTTAGAACCATGTATGTGGATTTTATATGGTATTATTAAGCATGGAACTCTAAAATGGCAGCTGTAGATTAGTAAAATCAGCAAAACTGAGAACATAACATATGGGTAGAATACATGTGCGACATCAAATAGAGTATAATAATATCCATATTATTATCTTTTTCATGATAGCTGCACTTGACTTTTTAAAAAATTCAAAATTGCAGCCATTTATATAGACTAAAGCAGTGGAGTACTATAAAGAAACAATAATGGGCCGGGTCCACTTGATTAAACCACTCAACTTGTATGTACTTTGGTAACTACATACAATATACCAAAGTACCTGCATAGCCCAGTCATTCTTTCTTAAATTCTGGGTCCAAGCAATAACACCCTTCCTAAAATGCATTAATAGGTGTTTAATCAGTGCTCTCATACCTGGGTTAGTATCTGCAGAGATGCCACTTTTCCTAACTTTTTAGGAATTCCGAATTTTAGACTTTCATTCCTACAAGTATTTCCTATTGGAAATTGAGAAAATTAGGGGAATTTCCGACTTTTTGGTGATCAGTGAGTGGCATCCCTGGTATCTGGGCATTGAGCACTAGTGCATGTGTTTCCTTTGCAATGGCCACAGCTAGGAAACATAGTACCTTAAATTCTCTCGTATAAGCCGCACCCTCGTATAAGCCGCACCCCAGACTTTAGAGGGGCTATAGGCCACTT
Organism: Acholoe squamosa; assembly: GCA_949317995.1. Classification (NCBI taxonomy): domain Eukaryota; kingdom Metazoa; phylum Annelida; class Polychaeta; order Phyllodocida; family Polynoidae; genus Acholoe; species Acholoe squamosa. The sequence goes on from OX439042.1 coordinate 18,682,019, forward strand.
TTTTGCTTGAAAATTGTAGTTTTAGTACTGTTCTATAGTGCCAAAAACCCCACTATAAGCCACACCCCTTGTTTTGGCTGATCCTATAAGCCTAATTTTTATTTGTATTCTGGTATAAGCCATGGCTTATATGAGAGAATTATTGGTAGTTCATTCTTCCTACATGAACAACTGTTTTTACTACATTGTTCAGCACAGTTACATCCAACAATCTTCAATAACGATTCAGGAGCAGCATCCTGATCCATCTTATGGGGCTTAAAGTTTTCCCTCCTGGGTTTCATATATATCTAGGAGTGTTATCGATACCTACCAAATCGATATCGTGATTATCACATCGATAAAACCATTATAATGATATAATAATTGGTTCCTTAGATACCTAGACTTGAGGCTTTCTAAATCTGAAAGAATTTTGTAAATATTCCTATTAGAACCGAAGTTATGATCAACAGTACACTGTCAAATCACCTGAGCCACATGAAATAAGGCTTTACGATAAAATTATTCAGAAAATTAGAAATAAAAAATTTGAAAATGAAGAGAATTTATAAACAGCTCTTATTTACCTCATAGTTGGGAGTATCTGGAAAATTATTTCACTGTTAAAAAGCTCATATCCATGTCTTTTCAGTCAGGTTGTGAATAATCGATATAATCGAAATATCAAGACCAAAATGATGATATTCATCATTGACATAAATTGGATGTCAATGACACTCCTATATATATCACATCCCCTTTCCTCAGATTTCAGATTGGTGCACCCTCAGGCCTTGGTATCTGCCTGCATCAGTTATTTGTGAGGCATTCAGACGGGAGGAAGAGTTGAACATCAATCCACCTTGTAGGTTGAGGTTCAATTCTTGACCAGCACCATACAGGGTTGCAAGGGCTTGATTACCAGCCTTTTGGATATCCTTTTGACTTTGAGCTGCCTGGGCCCCCCCAATCATAAAGGAGGTGGGGCCCGAGTATGTCTGGGCCCCCCAAATTTGCCAAGAATTCATAATGAATTGAACAAGAAGCTAAAACTTTGCATCTCAAATTAGATTGATATAGTAACAGGATAGGGAAAATGGGGCCTGGGTCTAAAATCAGATCTAAAATTCATCAAAAATTACTTTTCTACACAAATTTTATATAGGCATGTATATCTAGGCACTATTGCGCTTGAGCCGACAATTCAAGGTGGTCGAGGTTGGGCCCCTGCTGGGCCCCACCAATGAAGATTTGCTTCCTACGCCTCTGCCTTGCACTTTCCCATGGCTGATACTTTGCTAGTGTTGAAGAGTCTTGATGCAGTGTCACATCTACCCTGAGAAGCTGCGGTCGGCCTAAGTGTTCTCCCCCAGATAACTGGTAGTTTGTAGGTCAGTGACAGGGGCGTAGGAAGCAAATTTTTATTGGGGGGTCCCGGGGGTCTCTGTTTGGGGGGGGGCTGCTAAATTTTTATATAGGCTTATATAGGGAATCTCCTCATCATTGGGGGGCCCAGGCCCCCTGGCCCCCCCTTTTCCTACGCCCCTGAGTGAGTGTCAAGGTCGCGAGGGGATTACTCTTTGATATAGATAAGAGCTTCTGTGTAGTTAAATTTATATTGGAACCAATTAAAGGATTACTCTTTTGATGCAGATAAGAGGTTCTGTGTAGTTGGATGTGTATTGGGATTGGGTGGTCCGGTCACCCGGTCATTCTCAGTGGCTGGCTGGTTTGCTGATATCTGCCTGTATAGTCGGTAGACGCAGGTAGCTGGTTAGCCTATGTCACATCCTGAAATGGCATAGATGAATAACAGAGAAGAGCCCAAGTCAGGATGAAGGTTTGCCTGCAGAATGGAGATATATGGTTTCATGGATAGCAAGTGTAAAGTGATGTTGCAGTAGAACTTGATATGAACTCAGCTATCGTAGTAGAGCTGGGTGATCTCCTCTCCTAGAACTACAACAGGCTTCATCTCTGCAACATGACACACACTTGTTGCAACATCATAGTCAGCATCCAGTGTATTGTTGACTCAAATGCAATTCTTCTCTGACCCCAACAAGTTGATGAATCTTTATCCCTGGGATTTGCAAAGAATTGTTTCTCATTTTATCCTCAACAGCATGTGAGGTGTGAAGTCCACATCTGCACCCATTTCATTACAAACTCTTGTGTTTTATCTTTTGAGGAAGGGCCATCAGGGGTAGACACTAACACTGGCCCGGGAGCCACTGGCCCGCAGTTTTGGCTGTGGGCCCATAATTTTCTCTAGAATTACCTTCCTGTGGGCCCGGGATGGCCCACAGAATTTTTCAGAGAGACATCTATTAAAGTTAATTCCTTTGAGTATAGGCGTTAATACATCATTAGAAAGATAAAATCCGAAGGAATATAGCCAGTGTTGCTAAGTTATGGCGTGAACTAATAAGAAATGTCTTTAATTTCTCCTTTAAAAAAGTCAACAGGCTATTCCGGGCCCGCAGGTTTAGCTCTGGGCCCATAGATTTCTAAACCTACGGGCCCAGGGGGCCAGTGGCTGGAAAAGTTAGTGTCTACCCCTGGCCATTGTTAAAGCTATCAAAGACAACTTCAGCCCGGCGACAGTGACGTTACACATACTCAATATAGACTTTGCAGAGAATGGCACATGATGTAGACTTCAGCCATGGTGCCAACACCAGCAACAAGGAGGCGCTGATACAATGAGATGATCCCAATGATTCACTGAGGCCTTCTCGGGGGCCAACTGGTACCCATCTGATAGGTCTTATCAGTAGAACTCACTGGTAACAAGCTCCAGCAATGGCAGCGCCCATGGGACAACCTGCTACCTCAGAATTGCTGTGGGCTGATCTCAAATTTCTCACCATCAATTGCTATGTATCCAGCTGAAGCCCAGAGTTACAACTTGAGCTTTACTTGAGAATTCATTGTCAGCAATGGATAGTCCCTCCATAGATGCTATTATAGATCTGACAGCCAGAGTAGAATCAGTGTTCACAAATCCTTCAGCAGTCATTTCAGATGATAGATTTTGTAGTTCAGTGGTCTTTTGCAAAGGGTTTTAGAATTCTCTTCAAGGTAATCTAGGATTTTCTGTCATATTTGGCATCATGTTCCATATTTGCCTTGTGTGCTGTGTTAACAGTGTTGGATGCAAGTCCAGTGACCTCCTGTATGGCCATAACCACCTCACCACATGCTGGCATTCAGAGAAGCCATGTCAGTCTGGTTGATTCTTCAAATCCCCTCCCTCTTGTGAGACCACCTACTGATTTAATGCTACCCGTTAACACTTGCTCGATGTAGAGATCACTAAATATCGCTACCCAATTTCCTGCATTCAAAGACAGATATATTATCGCTTTTGCAATACCAATATACATGAGACCATCATATTGTTCAATGTGTAGAGGGTCAATGCATGATTCATGCTTGTCTCCAAGCACACTTCTGTCTTATGAGTCTGATTTCATTCTTGATATTATTTCATTTTAATGCTGAATTGGGATGGTGTTTTTTCTTTGTTCCACCTTTTATCTAGGATTCAGAGAGACACCAATTATCCCGCCTTGTCTGTACCAAAACCTTATGTAGGTAGACTCCATGGACAGATCACTCAATATACCATTAAATATACCTTAATTTTGGTGCATAGTATGCTGCCCTTCCATGAGGCCTTCTCTGACAGCAGGGATGCCACTTTTCCTAACTTTTTAGGAATTCCGAATTTTGGACTTTCATTCCTACAGGTATTTCCTATTGGAAATTGAAAAAATTAGGGGAATTTCCGACTTTTTGGTGATCAGTGAGTGGCATCCCTGGTCTGACATTATCATACATGTCATTCATGGACCTTAGATAGTAAGGATCAGGTTTCCCTATCCCTCTTAAAAGGGTCTATTTCTCACCTTTCCTATCCCCTCAGGATGTGTGTGGTGCACATATGCGCGGGCACTGACACATTCCTCTGTTAAATTATCAACCTGTTAAGCACGGGATAGCCACTTAGTGCCGCTAAAGTGCTGTAAAACACAAATCAATCAATAGATAGTAAGGAGCATTCCTTGCATAATGAATGTTACCAGCAGCAAAAATTGTTGGAAGCATCCCCTTTCACATTGCATAGGGTATAAAACATTATTAATTCAAAACTAGTGGCTTCGCCACTAGATAGTGGGAAACAGACCTATAAGCTTTGCCCCCCTCCCCTTCTTCCTGCCTGAACACATTAGTAATTAGCGCGGCGACTAGTGAGTACTACTCGTGAGATGAGTAGACTAGTGTATGGTTCACAGTTGCCACAGTGTAAAGGATAGGGAGGCCTTGCAATCTATTTTTGTTTGTGGCTCCTCTGCTATGGACTATTCCTGCTCACTATTCTAATGTAATAACAACAGTGTGTGTACTTAACTTATCAGTGAAGGAATTTTCAGAATATATCTCATACTTTTGATTTTATTCGCAGATAAGACATTTCATCATTTGGAGCCCTATGGCAGATTAGCATTAGAGCATTTTAAGATTCAGAAATGCATCCCTGTAGCCTTTGATTTAGAATTGTTCGTTTTGAAACTACTATATATATGTAGTACAGGTTTTATCTCAGTGGGTTATGGTACAATTGGATCATATTTTCTGTATTTGAACAAAGTATTCACTGTCAAAGATCTCTATGGAGAAATCAGTGCTAAAGTGTGTGTTGCCATATGTGCATTTTTGTAAATCGGAGGAGGTTGAAGTGTAAGGCCACCTTGTGGAACTGCTACATTCTTTTCTGTGTAAAATTTTTAGTTTACATTGAAATAATAATAAGTATCTACTATTGGTGATGAAAGATTAATTTGATTACTCCTTTCATTGTATAAACGATTTTATGGAACACTGAAAACATGTATGTACACCGGGGTACTTACACTGTGCTCCCCCTCTACAGAGAGTTGGAGTGATCTGGCCGGTTTGCTGACCACTGGCCCATGACAAGGTACAGACTATTACAAGTGATTGGCAGTTGGGTGTGTGTGGGGGGGGGGGGCGGGGGGGCAGAGCAGGTTCCTGGCAATCTGAGACAGTGTACACTCATAATGACACACCTGTTGACTATGGCATTGAACATTGAATAAGACAGGTCCCTGTGGCAGCTGAGTGAGGTGCATGCAGAATGGACAGTCTACAGACTATTAGTACTTAGCTGCAGTGGGTAGTTCAGGTTGAATGTGTGCTATATACTACCAAAAGCCCAGATGATAGTATGCCCTATCTGTCTCACCAACTGAAACTAGACACAAGATTACAAGTCGCCACGCCATGTCTCACAGGACTATTCTCTACTATTGTATTAAAATCTACAACACTATGGTTTTATTCATAATGGCTGCCTTATGCATGGTCCTGACTGGCATGAATGGATTCCTGGGGCTCAGAAATTTAGTTTATTTTGTGTTTTTTTGTTGATTTGAAGCAGAGATATACATTTTTCAATATTTCTACAGCATCATGTAGGGTAGAACTTATTAATAATTCAAAATGACTACCATATACATGGTTCTAAATGGCATGAATGGATTGCTGGACCTCAGAAATGTATTCCTAGTACCGTAAACTCCCGCGTATAAGACGCGTCCTCTACGCCAAACAAAATGCTGGGGGGTCTTATAGGATGTACTGAAATTGGGGGTGCGTCTTCTACGAGGGGTAATTTTACTATAGAAATGTACTGAATTTACAAAATTGAGCCCTAAGAGGTGCGTCTTATATGTGAAAATGCTTCTGCTGAGTTTGGGGTGCGTCCTATACGCGCAGCGCGTCTTCTACGCGGGAGAATACGGTACTTTATTTTGTGTTGCTATGTTGATTAGAAGCGGAGATATATACTTTTCAAGATTTTCATCGAATTCTGGTGGCCATGTTGGATTTCGGCCATTTTCCCAAGGATGATTTTTGTGATGATTTTTTTTTTCTGAGAAGTAGAGATATCAAAGGTGTGAATTCCACTGTGAAACCTTTCCCTACAATTTTTTTTAGACTAATCATTTTGTTTACTGGACTACCAGTACATTGCTGCCTCATGTGCAGGATAAAAATCTCTAACGGTGTGGAATCTCAATAAATCAAATAATTATAAAGATACCCCCCGCAGTGTCAAGTCATCTGCAATCTTTTCGTTTCACTAGGAAAATGTATTTCCTGGTATCTTTTAAGATATTCCCACAAAAGTAGCGGCATTAGAAGTAGGTGATTTTTACAATTCATTTAATATGTTGATGTTACAAAGTGTTTTATAAATATGAATGGCCTATGTTTGAGAAGAGTTTAATCTCGGGTACCGCCTGATGTAATTACCAATCTGTGCCAATGAATACCCCAATTAGCTCATGAAGGCCCTGTCCTCTCCGCCAAGAGACCTGTAATCTAGATGCCAGTACCAGCACTGTTCAGTTACCGACCTCTCAATATTTCCTGACTTTACATTTTGACGTCTCTGGTAATGTAGTGCGCTCTGGCAAGGTATTTAATAGTTGTCCTCGATTCAATAACCCAGTACTCTCAGTCCATTTTGCTATGCATACAGCATAGTGCATATTTTCACTTGGTTTCAGTCAGATATGTTTGATACTAGTATGGAGAAGTAATCAGAGATGCCACTTTTCCTGGTTTTCCAGGAATTCCTGGTTTTGACCTCAAGATTTCTGTATCTAATTATGTAAGATTCCTGGGAAAATGTGTCCAAAGTCCAGTTTTCCTGGTTTTTGTTGGTCAGTAAGTGGCATCTCTGAGTAATGCATACATGTGCATTTTTTCGCGCTACATGCCCTGTAATTGTAGTACTATAAATTCCCGCATGTAAGCTACGGCTTACACGTGAACCAGTTTTTAGATGCGGCTTATTATAAATACCCTTATAGAGTATTCCTGGACACATTTTGTCACGTCACAGTAGTAAACTGCCAATTTTCAATCCCCATGTGTGGATTACAGTCTCGTCCCAAAGTCAGGGTGCGGCTTATCTGATGTATATACCAAAAATATAATGCCTTTCTTGACCGGAAGGGTATTCTTTATGAAAAAAAAAACACCACAAAAAACAACAACACATAGATGAACAAATTGGTGATAAAATGCAAAAGGAACGAATATCATGATGGCTATACCATAGCTAGACGGAAAGGGATATTGTGGATCAGCTGGTTCCATAGAAACGCAAGGAAAACATTGTTCGTAATGGCGATGGGGTTAAAGTTCTGTACGATGACCCCTTAAAGGTACCGGGTACACCAGTGTACCATACCCTATGGCCTTTATGATGCTACAATGCCACTCTGATGAATGATTCCCTAGTGTTTCATTTAAAAAAAAGGGTGAGGGGAGTGTACAACCGCTATCTGTGTAAACGACCGCTATCTGCAATACTGTAGATAGAGGCTGAGCATCCAACCTCTATCTGTGTAAAAAATGCTATCTGCATCAACCATCCAACCACTATCTGTAGAAACAAACACTATCTGCAGAATCATCCCCATTGCCATGCAAAGGCACATCCAACCACTATCTGTGTAAAAAGATGCTATCTGCATTAAGGTTTTCAAAGATACCACAATAACCTTGTATACAATGTGTAACTAGAGTTTTTTGGGCTTCGTATAAAAAGAGTATAAAAATAAGGCGAATCCATGAATTATGTCACCGAGAAGGATATCTTTTAGCATTGTATGGTGCACTCTATGTCTTGCTATATGAACAAAATCTATATCAGCAGATCTATACTGGGTAGCTATCAGTTCCCACGCACAATAACTGATGGTTCCACACCAAGTAGCTGCTGGTTCCAGCATCCCGTAGCTGCTGGTTCCCATGCACTGTAACTGGTGGTTCCACACCAATTAGCTACCGGTACTGGATCCTATACTAAGTAGCTGCTGGTTCCCACACCCAGCACCTACCGGTTCACATATACATTAGTTGCTGGTTCCCACATCCAGTAACTGCTGGTTCCCACACCCATTAGTTGCCTGTTCCTGCAACATTACCTGCTGGTTCCCACATACAGTATCTGCAGGTTCCCACATCAGGTAGCTGCTGATTCACATATAAAGTAGCTACTGGTTCCCACACTGAATAGCTAAAGGGTAATCTGGATCATTTCTGGATAAAAAGTCATATTGGTTCAAAATGGACAAATTAGGTCAAATTGGGTGAAATTAGGCCATAAGGACTCAAGATAGCAAATATGTCAAAAGGACTCAAGATAGCAAATATGTCAAAATGGTTCAAAATAGGTCAAATTGGGTCAGATAGGTCGGATTTGCCAAATATGGGCCAATTTATCATTAGACAAGGTCAAAATAGGTCAGAATGTGACAAATTAGGTCAAATTCACAAAAAGTAGGTCAAATGCATCAAATAGGCTGAAAATGGGTCTCTTGCATCAAATGAGATCAAAATAGGATAAATTGAGTCATTTGAATAGGTTGAAAAATGGGTAATTTGCATTAAATGAGGTCAGATTGGGACAAATAAGGTTGAAATGGTTGAAAGTAGGTCAGTTAGATAAAATAAGGTTAAATTGGGTTGAAATGGGACAAATTTCATCAAATTAGGTTGAATTAGCAAAAAATAGGTCAAATACATCAAGTGAGGTCAAATTGAATTATAATAGGTCAAATTAGATCAAATCAGTCCAAAATAGGTCAATTACACAAATTAGGTCAAAATATAGATAGGTCAAGTTAGGTCAAATTAGTCAAAACTAGTTCAAAAACATCAAATTAGGTCAAAGTGAGTAAAATAGGTCAAGTCAGGTCAAATAGGTAAAAATCAAATACGGTCAAAGTGAGTAAAAGTAGGTCAACTATGGTCATGTTGGTCGGTCAAAAAGCGGTCGGCCGGCCAAAAATTGGTCGGTTGGTCCCTTCACTCACTCCGTCTCTTCACTCATTCCGTATAAATGAGACATGTTTTGAGGCCAATACAGCAGTTAGTGTATGTTGATGCAGTTAGTGTAAGGGGAAATGTGATTTGCCCTTGATGCAGATAATGGCTGTTTTCTACACATGATGTGGTGCAGATAATGTCAGTTTTACACAGATAGAGGTTGGATGGTCAGCCTCTATCTGCAGTACTGGAGATAGCGGTCATTTACACAGATAGTGGTCGTACAGGGGGGGGGGAATCACAATGGAGATTCGATTATGGTCAAGAGAATAAAATAAAATCTAATTGTCTTTTTAAGTTACTTTCCATGTCGATTATTATGTAGATCTAGCACTCGGGCATAGATGGTAAGACAAAAAAAAACATGCATACTCTTAGTTCTCCTTGTACAAAAACTGTACACACCATATGTAGACAGAATCAAAAAGAAATATTTCTAGCACCCTTTTTTTGAAAGTCAAATTCGCAGACTAACCTTTTAAAAGTTTTGTTTGACCACAGGATGAAAATTAAAGCCAGCTACACCCTGACAAGTCAGGATTCCAAGAAAAGTTTTGTTTCCCATTATGTGATTAAGGTGGCTGGCAGGGATTGGTAGTTCAGCATTTGGTCACCAGGGGTCTCATTTTTACATTGGCACTATGGATTAACGAAATGTGCAAAATTCAGGAAGGCTTGTCTTGGATTTGAACCCTGGATCTCCTAAGAGTAAGGCAGAAGCCCTACACATGAGCCATGGGGACTGCTGCATGTGACCACCTAGAAGAGGCTACATAATCTATATGTCACCAATCTAGTCATTTCCTTATATTTCTTATTTCAATCATCCAAAACATAAGAAATATGCCTGGGACCATATGTTAATATTGTATTTACTGCAAAGATATGCATAAAATCTAAGTGCTATAGAAGTTATGAAAAGATTTTAATTACTTTTGGATATGAATCTGAGGATTTATGTGACAAATCACTATTATCATCCTATATAGGGTTGAATCTTCTGTATCTCAAAAATATGCATGGGACCCCCATATTATTTTTGCACATAATTATGAAAAGTACATATCATTTTGGGACTATGGTGAGAATATGGCGAAAATCTGATTATTTTTAGCCTATACCCGTCAGCCACCTTAATTAGACGTCAACGTGTAATCACAGAGACGTTACAGGACTAGTTATAACTGTTTTAGCCAAAGACACATTAACTCTACCTCCATACCTGTGCGGGCTTCCCTAGCCCACTTAAACGGGTCTATATCTCATCTTTCTATCCACTCGGATGTGTGTGGTGCACATATGCGCGGTCACTGACACATTCCTCTGTGAAATTGTGTAATTTAGTTTCTCGCCATGAATATGACCTAAGCTGTCTATTACTCACTCACTCACTCACTCACTCACTCACTCACTCACTCACTCACACTCACTCACTCACTCGCTCGCTCACTCACTCACTCGCTCGCTCACTCACTCACTCACTCACTCACTCCATACCTATGCACACAGCCAGTGTTCAGTGTTGAAGCATGGAGGAGGTAGATTTGGTGGGGTGAGTAGTAGTGGAGGTGGGGGTGGTGGTGGGGTGTTCAGCAGCAGGAGTAGTGGTGCTGGTGTGCCTAGGCTATGGCGGTTACGTACCCAGTGATCGGGCTGTATTATGCAGTCTCTGTTAGGTGCAGTTTACCTGTGATCACAGAGCGTGCCCCGCCTCGTGTCACCAACTCTTCCCGGTACATTTTAGTCATTTCAGGACCACCTGATGCCTCCAGGTTCATGGTCCTTGGTTGTCATGATGCACCCATGCACTGCCGCCGCAAAAACTCCATCATGTTCAAATATCGGGAGTGCATCAATACTATTGCGTTGGCTTGATGACTGAATGCAGCTGTGGCAAGTTACTCACCAGGGCTGTATTCATGCATCATAACGAGCAGGTGGTCATTAAAGGGTTAATTTAACCACTCTCTGATCTCCAGCGGCCCCAGTCTCTAATGTAGAAACCCCAGCCCACTGCTAATCCAACCAGTGTAAAAATGCTAGTATAAACTGCCACAGTGCATTGTTAGGCACAGACAAATATTGAAAGGTGTTTAAAAGAAGCATACTCAGTGAGTCTCTGCTAGGAAGGTTCCATTTTAAATATGGGGTTGAGGACTCAATCCTTGGAAATACTGTCCATAGGATATCCCCAGAATATGGAGAGTTTGGGGCGAAATAGGCGTGAGAAGTGTGGACCATCACCAAGATGGAAATTTCACTAACTTAGTAAGGTATGCAATTTAAAAAATTGTCAGAAAACATGGCTTTTACTTTTTTTATAGTTGGCATGGTCGGATGACGTGAAACAACCAATATTTTCTTGGCCTTATACCCTTTAAAATGAGTTCACTATTTTTAGAGCAGTTGGTTCTAGGTTGATGCATTTAGGAGGTATGTGAGTGAAAACAATGGTTCAATTACTCAGGTATTTCATGTTAAGTGTGCTGATTGCTTGGTAAAAAACGACATGGTATGTTAGTTTTTATATTGAAAAGGACAGTTACCTAGACCGACGCTGGCCACTCGTGTTTAGAGCACATGTTTCATCATTTTATGTTAATATGTATTGGAAGTAAAATAACAATACAGAGAAAAAGGTAAGAGACAAAGGAATTTGGAACTGGATTATTGAATATCAATTAATTTCTGACTAAACCACATAAATCCTGTACCCCAACAGGAACAAAATGTATGAATATATATTGTATGTTTACATGTGGCCACACAGAGTAATTAAGTTGAGTCCATGGATTTCACTTCTTTGAATAAACATTAATTCCCCCCTTTTTTTGCCTGGTCTTGCATTTTCTACCGTCTCGGTCACTGAGGTGCTGTTTGAACCCTCAGGTCGTGTCCTCAAGCACAAGCAGTCTAATTCAAGGCAAACCTTGGAGCCATTAACGTACATGGTTAAAACACCTGTCAGGTAATGAATCCCTCATAAATGAACTGAAGTTATTCTCCTGGAAATAGGTTTAATACAACTCATTTACAGCAGCACCATTAGGATCTACTGACATAACTGCACTTGAACCATTTCATAATCCCCTGTGCATTCGTCCACAATCCTCGCCACATTTGCAGAATTAAGTCAGAGGGGTTCTTCTCACTGTCTGGTCTCAGCTGTATTTACTCAGCTGCAAAGGTTTAATTCTCGCCTTTGTTCAAGTGTCAGGTCTTTCTCCTTTAAAAGGGAATCTGAATAAAAATAAGATTTAGTTTTAAGCTCAGACGGTAACTTATCCGCTAACCAGTTCCACTGTGGCCTTCTTTTTGTTGACCCTTTCCTGGAATCTCTGAAATTCCTGAAGGGCCTGATTTGTTATATGGAAAATGTATCTTACCACCAGGTAGTGTAGCTTAACACGTAAATATAATGAATATTCAAATGTATGAGCTGCTCATATCACTATTCCATTTTTTTTTAAATCACTGTAAATTATTTGTTTGGCGACCTTTGATAGTAGATGATGGAAGTTGATATATATTTAAAATCAAGAAAATACATAGGTATATCTACATGTATCAATATCAAATACTTAGATCCCGACGGGAGTACCTCCAAGTTGATCCCAACATAGATGTAATTGAGCTTGATTGGTGAAAGGAACAATATTACCAGTTCCCTCCAGTACCAAAGCCCATGACCTGATAGATGTCCCAATTGACAGAAATAAGCACTGTGATACATAAATTTGTAAACTCTAATTGGTGACGTTGAGTTAATGCGTTTTGTAAGTTGTAAGTTCTTGTGCCTCCTGGATGCTGGTGGTCCAATGTAGGTCATGACCTGACCTCATTAACCTGACAATACCCTCGTACAAACTCATGATGTATTAAAGCAAACCTATGTCAGTGGGTCTTCACATGTGTAATCACACTCAGCACTTGATAGAATCTATATTGGGTCTTTAAAATGCAATACCTTGTAGTTGCCTATTTTGTGTGGTACTCTAGATTTTAGGGTTCAAAAGTACTTAACATTGCTTTGCATTGGTTTGGACGTGGTGTGATAGTGAAATAATTTAGTGTACAATATTTTTGATATCGATAAATGTGTTGGGAATAGATGTCTATGTTAATGAGCACAGGTCACTGCTATGTACTATACCCACATGGTCACTGCTGTGCACTATACACACAGGTTGCTGTTGTGCACTAATACACACAGGTCGCCGCTGTGCATTATACACATAGGTCACTGCTGTCCACTATACACACAGGTCACTGCTGTGCACTATACACACAGGTCTCTGCTGTGCATGATACACACAAGTCACCGCTGTGCATTATACACACAGGTCTCCGCTGTGCATGATACACACAAGTCACCGCTGTCCACTATACACACAGGTCTCCGCTGTGCATGATACACACAAGTCACCGCTGTCCACTATACACACAGGTCTCCGCTGTGCATGGTACACACAAGTCACCGCTGTGCACTATACACACAGGTCTCTGCTGTGCATGATTTACACAGGTCACTGCTGTGCACTATACATACAGGTCTCTGCTGTGCATGATACACACAGGTCACTGCTGTGCACTATACACACAGGTCACTGCTGTGCACTATACACACAGGTCTCCGCTGTGCACTATACACACAGGTCTCCGCTGTGCATGATACACACAAGTCACCGCTGTCAACTATACATACAGGTCTCCGCTGTGCATGATACACACAAGTCACCGCTGTCCACTATACACACAGGTCTCCGCTGTGCATGATACACACAAGTCACAGCTGTGCACTATACACACAGGTCTCTGCTGTGCATGATTCACACAGGTCACTGCTGTGCACTATACACACAAGTCACCGCTGTGCATGATACACACAGGTCACTGCTGTGCACTATACACACAGGTCTCTGTTGTGCATGATTCACACAGGTCATTGCTGTGCACTATACACACAAGTCACCGCTGTGCATGATACACACAGGTCACTGCTGTGCACTATACACACAGGTCTCTGCTGTGCATGATTCACACAGGTCACTGCTGTCCACTATACACACAAGTCACCGCTGTGCATGATACACACAGGTCACTGCTATGCACTATACAAACAAGTCATTGCTGTGCACTATACACACAGGTCGTTGCTGTGCACTTTACACACAGGTCATTGTTATGCACTATACACACAGGTCGTTGCTGTGCACTTTACACACAGGTCATTGTTATGCACTATACACACAGGTCACCACTGCATGCTATACACACAGGTCACTGCTGTGCACTATACACACAGGTCACTTCTGTGAGGTGCATTCTATACATATGGCACAGGTAACTGTGTGCGAGGGTATCCCAGTATGGAGTCATCGTGTAGTTGAATTCAAGTGGTTGTTTCGATTAAAAAGTACAATGGGGTGTGTCTCAGGTTGATGCTCTGTATACACAGTGAAGGTGCTATTTAGCAGCTCCATGGGCATAGACAGTACACCTCAGGGGAGTGGACCCTGGTGCCTCCTTTCAAACACTCCTCAGTTCGCTCTATGTACCAGAATGTCACTTCCAGTAGGTATAGAGCTTATTAGACGGCCTAATAGTGGGCACCCCACCTGTGTTCCCCGTGTGGTCCACACAGGGGCCTGGCCTCATCTACTGTTGCCAAACCATGCCTTTTGGATGGGTGACTTTGTAAGAAGAAAAAACCCATTCTTTGGTTGTGATTTGGAGCCTGGAGGCATGCACCCTGAGTGCCGCCCTGTTGCCTTTACCTGGGGGGTAGGTCAATGAAGGGACCCTGTGGCACCCGATTCTCAGCCCTCCACTGGGCCCATAGGCCACCAGAGGTCTTCATTAAAATAGGTTATTTTTGTACACTCATTTAATGATGAGTTTACATAAAAGTTCACCGCACCTCCCCTCCATAGCCGTTAAAACCCCAGTCCTATCTGTACAGGCCTCCCAGAAACTCCTGCTATATATACCTTTAGATTTCTAACTGCATTAAAGGTAATTCAGGTAGCAAGCTGGCATTTATTCCCCCATCCTGAACAGAAAGGTGTATCGCACATAAAGGCGGGTAGTTGTGGTCAGGTGACAGCTGGCCTTACCCCACCTCTACCCCTCCTTTTGTCAAACCCCATCACCCCAATAAACGCCTACTCCCAACGTCTCCAACCCCATCACAGCATTAAGCCCACCCAAACTCATCTATCTGTTTATGCAACCCTTCAATGTCACATAAGGCAGTCAAGCATTAATGCATTTTTTTTCTCTTTTGATACCTTTAATTGCCAATACACTATGATTAGCCATGGATACACTGCTAATTCGAAAGTGTTTCATATTACATGTACCATGCTATTACCTCGCACCTTGAATTCTTAGCTTTGCCATAAGCCGAAGTTAGGGCCAGAAAAGGTTGTCATTCCTTATATTACTGCCATAAATTCTCTCGTATAAGCCGAAACCCTCGTATAAGCCGCACCCCCAACTTTGGGGGGAGCTATAAGCCACATCCATGGCTTGAAAAATGAAGGTTTTCTACTGTTCTATAAGACTATATACCCCCTATAAGCCGCACCCTGACTTGGGGCATATTTAGTAAGCCTCCCCATTAATTGGGTTCTAGGGAATTTACGGTAGGTGCTAAATATGTAAGACACTGCGTCATGGTTTCAGGCCGAATCTATGATATACACTTAGGGACTGAAATGTCCGCGGCATATATCCTTGGTTTTACGGTACTAGTATTATCCACATGACCCCCCCTCCAACTCCCTCTCCCACTTCCACCAAACTGACTTATGCCATCTACCTGGTGAGGTCTGGTTCTAGTCCACTGCTGACCGTCAGTGTCAGGAGGCAGGCCTGCCATTGTCAATGTCTGTGAAGGGCAACTGGATCAGGACCACCCACCTGTTACCCAATATCTACTCCCCCCCACCCCTATTTCTAGAGTCCCTATGCATCCATAATAAAACCTGTATACATTGTAGTATGTTTGGGTGTTATAAATAGACCTATGCTTTACCATCAGTGAAGACTTTGTATACAAACAAGTATAAGCACAAGATGGGTCAGATAAGGTCAGAACTCAAACAATCTACATCAGAAGCTTTTCTTTTTGCCAGAGATTTTTATCATGCCTAGAGTGATATAATTATTTTTAAGTCCAAAAAAAGATCCATGTTTGGTAACTTCCTAATTTGATAGCAAAAGAGCATGTTTGTAGATTAAGGTTCCTTAACACGATTAATGTGACTTGTGTTCCTATTTAGCCTGTCCTTCTGATTAGGGCCCTGTCAGGACTCGCCTATATAGGTGTATATATAAGTGTTCCCTCCCACAGCCCGTTGTACCCCGAGGCAATAAACCACGATGCATCATCATTCCGCCGTGACCTTTGAACAAGACGTTTCTTATCACCATGACGAGTACCTGTTGCGTTTCCCTAATTGATAGCCAAGATTGGCCTCCCACAACGGCGGCGCCTTATCCGGAGGGGGCCCCCGCACCCAAACCCCACGTCTTATCGCCTTCTCTTTACTGGCCCTGAAGTCCTATAGAAACTACCCTACAGTCTTTGACCTCAAACAACGTCCTTGGCTTTTTACTTTATCTCTATACGGTAAGTGTACATCATTGGGTTGAGCACGTGCTCACAATGAACCAAAGAAAGAAAAACATAAAAATGTACAGTGTTTTAGACTCTGTACTGATCCTGCAGGCATTGCCTATCTCTATCGATGCACCTGCAGAATGTGACCCTTTTCAGAAAAAAACTTGTTTTTTCTTTTCTTCTCTACATCCTCTCGCTGTGAGTTATAACCAAACTGTAGTCTGGTGACATATACAGTGGCAGCTTTAGGTATAACCCAATTTGGTATAACCCCCTCCGAACAGGATGCAAGGCAAAAATTCCTAGTTAGGTCAGGAGCAATTGGCACTTGTGTGCATGCCTCCTGCCTATATACTGCTTTAATTCATTTCCCCTTACTAACGTTATAGAATTAGGATGTACATTCTTCAAATCTATACAATATGAACAACCACAAAGGCATATCTCTATGCATTTCAATATCTATGCCTCCCTAACCATAAATTGGCCATGTGGCTTCCATTGTGGCTTCCTCTGCAGCCCATGCTGTAAACCAGTGTTGTAGGTTTCCTGTGTGTGCGGCCATTACTACAACTGATATTGACGAGGAGGCAGTGTTAACAATGATCTTGGTTCCTGGCACTGTCCGCCTATCAGAAGAGTACTGCAGTAAATACCAGTGATATATTTCATTTTCCCAAAACCTACCCTGCTGCTGCCCCATAGTACCTGTCTGGGTCTGTACTAGGTGTCTGGAACATACACGTTTTGTCTTTCATTGGCCTTACCTGTGTTCTGTATATATATTGAAAACACAAGAGTCTATTTATAACCACTGTTGATAACAGTTGCTAAGTGAGATTAGTCACATCAAACCATCACATACAATTGAATTCCCTTTCACCTCAAGAGTTTCCCAGTTATGTACTTAGGCTTGATTGGACGATGGCCATTAGCTCCAACCCTCAAAGAGCCTAAACTTTCCCAGTGCTTCCAGAGGCAAATTTTCTATCTCTACATACTCCA
Organism: Acholoe squamosa; assembly: GCA_949317995.1. Classification (NCBI taxonomy): domain Eukaryota; kingdom Metazoa; phylum Annelida; class Polychaeta; order Phyllodocida; family Polynoidae; genus Acholoe; species Acholoe squamosa. Next base: position 18,699,567 of record OX439042.1, read on the forward strand.
AACCAGTAGCGCCCCTAGATCCACCCTGTCACATTAGCGACCTTGGTGGATGTTGTGTATGTATGGATGGCCTTATAAGTTGCAGCCCTGGTGGTCCCCTAGTGGTCCCCCTGGTCGTTCATTGTCCCATCCTACAGGGCTGCTGTGTGGGGCTATGGTGGGGCATCGGTGTGCCAGGCCTGTAATTAGGGGCGGCACGAGGCACCCCTTCAACTCACCCCCGACAGATGTATCCCACCAGGTATATATACAGGTGACTGATTTTGAGAACTGCTATAGGGACATCCCAGACTGAAAGGACACCCAACAGCCGCGATGTACAGACAACTTTCTCACTCTTACAGGGACTGAAGTCTTCAGGGTTTTTTTGATTTTAACATTTCAAAGTTCTTATGTCCCACACATCTCCTGCTTGTAGAACCCAATGTAGAATGACATTAGTAATGATATTCCGTTATTGTCAGGCCAATCAAAGATAGATAGATACACATATGCATTTTTTTTTCGTAATCTACCATAAGCTGCAAAGCTAGCAGCAAAATGCTTTGGCCAGAGGACTAAACTTGTTTGCTGATCAAGATAATAGCTGCTCAGATAAGCAGAGGAATCATGTATGTTTAGATTAGCATTGGCTTCAAATCTAGGACCCTGAGATAACCATCCAGTCATAAAAAAATCGCGTCCCTGATTCTGGACAGCCATAATCATTATGTCCTTAACCTCAGATTACAAAACCATGTCTACTCATGTGTGGTCTAGTGACAATGACAGACACAATGGATAACCCTTTAGAAACCACATGATTCCAACTGCTATATGTTCCTTTGTTGTCATTATCCACCAATGCAATGCTGGCGAGTAACTCACCAGCATTGCATGTATACATCATGTTAACCACACCTGCATGGTGCATAGATCAGCCTGTGGGGTGTAACGCGGCACGGTCAATTCACAGGGCATATAGACCAACTTTAACACACTGTGCATGTCTGGTCTAAAGGATAAAGGGTGCAGTACTGTAACGACCATACTGATTATGAATGGAGTATTGACTACTGTAACTTAGACAAACATACATTTATTATAGGATCACATACATGTAGTGTGACCTTCATTCATGTAACACTAGTCTGTTGGGAGTTACTCATATTAACTCTGAATGGCTCATGTCTACTCAGCAAAAGCCGCACTAGTACCATTGTATTGCAATAATGTATGCCTTTGGTTGATATGATGTATGAATGAAGTTCATCTCTGACTATATTTTTTTATTCCGGCGAGTAACTTGCCAAAACAACATTGATACATCATGACATAAGTGCCAAATGATGAACGATGTGCATACATGCAGCACTTTTAATTGGCAGCCATCTGCCCTATGGGCAAAACCATCCTTTGAGGTGCTCATTTCATGAGTTGCTCATGTGCGTCCATAGTAAATCCTATAGAAATTAGAATATACAAAGCCAGGACACCCAAGTGTGCATAGTTGTGTATCATGCTGCTGTGATAAACCCTTTTAAACCATTCTCAGAGCTGCTCATTTACAACTTGAACTGCTCACCTGTGTTCATAACCAACCCTATACATTGTACATTAGTAGAACACTCCATGTCTATGGTGGGTATGGACTGGGGGTGTCCTGGCGGCAGGTGGGACTATGTGGTTATGTACCCACCGCTATGAGGCCCATGTACACATACACACTCTTACACTGATCCCAAGTCAAACACACCATGGCCTCTCAGTGACCCTGGCCGCCGGACACACGGGGATCCAAGCACTTAGATCCTCCACACCAGACACACCGGCCTGCTGTTACTCTGTGCTGGTGTTCTATGGCTATATAGATAACCTCTCCCTGAGCCCCTTTCCCCCAACTTGGCCTTTCTTTCTTCTCAACGTTCAACCCTTATACCTGTCTCACTCTGTCCTAACTGCCGATACCTTTTTGGGAAGCAACATAATTGTCAAATCCCCCCCAGAGAAACTGCATGGTTTATGGAGTATTAAGTTCTAATTGATGTTACTTTCACTTTAAAATAGGACATACCTAACGCATCTTAAACTGGTCTTCATCTCCTCTTTGCTTTCCCCTCTGCCTGTTTGGTGTGATCACCCACACACATTTATCTGTGAAATAATTTAATGTAGTTTTGTGGATATGACGATTGCTGTGGATATGACGTTTCCTTCGCAATACTATAGTACAGGTAGGTTCCTTAAGTCCAGGGACCTCTTTGAAGTAAGAGTTGGTGGTAACACGTGTAACTGTGGTACAGGTAGCATATTTTTAATCATGTTCAAGTATATTCGTACCTGGATCCTCCTTGTTTTGCAATTCCGCCCAGGTTTTGCAATTCCACCCAGGTAAAATGACCATGCCATAACAATACAAAAAGAAAGGAGAATTGTTAAGATAGCTCAGGTTGAAAGCCAAAACAAGAAACTGTAACTTATTGCATACGAAAGCATCCTTAATGGCCATAAGACTACTTGTTAACGGTCTGGAGGAATTCGCCAATCACGATCTCTGCCATTATTTTCTATCATTCAGGCCATATACTGAAAACTTTTTATGCATATTAACCCTTTAAGGACCGCATGGTGCCTCAAGGGTGTACCTTTACCCTCTTGAGTATGAAAGAAGTACTGGCGAATAAACTCATCAGTCCATCTTTCTAGCATCATGCTGGAACCGGTATATCAGCCCTGCATGATTGGTAGGATGCATGAACGCAACCCCGGCTAGTCGACACTCCAGGGCTGCATTCACGCATCATAATGATAAATGGCCATGCTGTATTAATACACTACCTGGCCCTCAAAGGGTCCTAAAAAGGCCACCAAGTCCCCGAGGAGGAATGAAGTGGAAACAGAAGCACCCCATACTCTCTTTGTGCTTTGTGAGTGATCGTACTCGGCTAAAAAGGCAATAAATCCACGTTGGAGTGAAAGTATATATCCTCCTGGCTATGTCGAGTACCTGACGCGATATTCATGTTTGCAAACCAAACCACCACTATAAAAACCAATATCAATAACAGCAAAAAGTACCCAGATATTTCTGACGAGTTTCAAACTTGTGACATAGCCATTCAGCTGTGCTGGGTGACTTTTTTTGGTCATATATACCATAATTTGTCCTTTAAGGGTAGCATGCCCCCAGGTTCAACTTTATGATGCACCATTGCAGCTCTGGTGAGCAACATGCTACTGTTGCATTGCTGCATCATGCCGACCTTAGGGAGGGTATCAATCCCCTAGTATGATGCACGAGCACATGCCTGGCGATTTACTCGCCAGGTTTGCATTAATGCATCAAAATGGCAGATATTCATAATGCATTGTGCAGCCCTTACAGTATAATATAAGGCCCAGGCGGGGGGTCCTGGATGTGGATAAAGTATGATAATGGCGGCGTATATAGGCACGCAGGGCACACCTTATTTTGCGGCGTTGATATCAGTGAAATGTGGAGGTAATTTAGGTGAGTGGTGATACAGTGGCTGCCTGCTGCACCCCTCTCCTACCCCCAGTCTCCCAGTCAGGTAACTGGAGGTCTACTTATTATTGTCCACTGTCATACCACAGGAGGAGGAGGCACAAGGGGTCCAGGTAGTGCATTGTGGTTCCTCCCTCCCCTCCTGGACCCTGGACTTTATTTTAAGACGTAGGTCCCGGTCTGCGGCGGGAATAAAGGGCCCAGGCGCCGACTACAAAGCACAGGGGTGATTTACCCGCCCCGCCTGCACCCCCACCCCACATCCTAGCCTTTCATGTGACCGTAAAAGTAGACTATAGCCATACCCGGTTTTAAACTTCACTATGTGGCCTCCTTGACTTGGGAATGTAAAGGGAAATTGATGTCAGAATACAAAACACCATCCCAGCACATCTCGATGCAGGCAGGCTTTTTTTCTCATTAGCTCGGAATGTGGGAGGAAGGTGCTCAGGGGGATTCGCTTCAGATGCTGGGTATCATGAAAAAGTTGATGAAGAAAAGAAAAGTGAAGAGAAAACTCCCCACCCCAACTTTATGTATACCAAACACCGTTTAGCAGCATATATGATATTACTTATAAATGTGAGCCTCCATATACCCAGGGTGGGGCTACATTACACATTCTCCAGGTGCGGATGGTGGCAAAGGATTGGGTGTAAGCTAGACATGATTCCCCACCTTGTCGGGTTTACAATACATTCCCTAACCCTGTGGCGACAGTACAATGCCCTCAACTCTTACCAAGTTTATTTGGCATTAAGATGCACTTAAGTTGACTCCTTGCAAAAACGATATGTCAATCCCATAGGGTGGACATGACGCAGAAATGTAGCCCCTATCATGCTACTCCACTGGCCACACTTTTTCATCACAAGAACTCATACATCCTTTAAGAGATGCATAATACTATAATTGTATTTGAATTTGTCATTATGATATACCACTGCATCAATTCTGAGGCTGGATTGGTGAATCTTACTGGCCCTCCAGGTGTATCGCCTCATACTAAGGGTTCAGCGTGATGCATGAATGTAAGTTGCTAATGTAGCCCTTGTGAGTTTCTGACCAAGAGTTCTATCAGGGTTACCTAATTCATACAACTTTGTGACCAAATCATATCTGGAAACAGGCATACTATACAACCTCTAAAGCCAACATGTACCCATTGATGTACAACCAGGGATGGAATAAACTAATATACCCAGTAATGTACAACCAGGGATGGAATAAACCAACATGCACACAGTAATGTACAACCAGGGGTGGAATAAACTAATATACCCAGTAATGTACAACCAGGGATGGAATCAACTAATATGCACCAGTAATGTACAATCAGGGGTGGAATAAACTAATATGCACCAGTAATGTACAACCAGGGATGGAATAAACTAATATACCCAGTAATGTACAACCAGGGATGGAATAAACCGACATGCACCCAGTAATGTACAAACAGGGGTGGAATAAACTAATATGCACCAGTAATGTACAATCAGGGGTGGAATAAACTAATATGCACCCAGTAATGTACAATCAGGGGTGGAATAAACTAATATGCACCAGTAATGTACAATCAGGGGTGGAATAAACTAATATGCACCCAGTAATGTACAAACAGGGGTGGAATAAACTAATATGCACCCAGTAATGTACAACCAGGGATGGAATAAACTAATATACCCAGTAATGTACAACCAGGGATGGAATAAACCAACATGCACCCAGTAATGTACAACCAGGGGTGGAATAAACCAACATACACCCAATCATGTACAACCAGGGGTGGAATAAACCAACATGCACCCATTGATACAACCAATAGTGTAATGAACCAACATGCACCCATTGATACAACCAATAGTGTAATGAACCAACATGCACCCATTGATACAACCAATAGTGTAATGAACCAACATGCACCCATTGATACAACCAATAGTGTAATGAACCAACATGCACCCATTGATACAACCAATAGTGTAATGAACAAACATGGACCCGTTGATACAACCAATAGTGTAATGAACCAACATGCACCCATTGATACAACCAATAGTTTAATGAACCAACATGCACCCATTGATACAACCAATAGTGTACTGAACCAACATGCACCCATTGATGTACAACCAGGGGTGGAATAAACCAACATGCACCCATTGATACAACCAATAGTGTAATAAACCAACATGCACCCATTGATACAACCAATAGTGTAATGAACCAACATGCACCAATTGATACAACCAATAGTGTAATGAACCAACATGCACCCATTGATGTACAACCAGGGGTGGAATAAACCAACATGCACCCATTGATACAACCGGTAGTGTAATAAACCAACATGCACCCATTGATACAACCAATAGTGTAATGAACCAACATGCACCCATTGATGTACAACCAAGGTTGGAATAAACCAACATGCACCCATTGATACAACCAATAGTGTAATAAACCAACATGCACCCATTGATACAACCAATAGTGTAATGAACCAACATGCACCCATTGATGTACAACCAAGGTTGGAATAAACCCAATGGGCACCCTTTGATGTACAACTAGGGGTGGAATAAACCAACATACACACTTATTAATGCACGTGCATAGATGGAATAAAAACTTATAGATTTCAATACACCTTTAACCCCGGCCCTTATTTGAAGAGGTTGGTATCAGCTGACAGTAATGAACTGACCTTAACCATCCTATGTAGATCCAGGATAGGGACAAATTAATATTCACCCCGTGGTGTACAACCAGGGATGGAATCAATCTCTTAGGGATGGAATTAATCTCTTTAACCTTATGATGGTCCTGGAGAGGTTGGTAACAGGCATGCTATAAACTGACATGAACCACCCGGTGTACTTCCAGGGGTGGAATAAACCTATATATGCATTGTGATGATAGATATGTTGACAAAGGACGACCCGTCATACCTAGATGGTAAAGATAATGGGGGGAGGGGGCAGACCCTGGAAGGTGACTTAACCCCAATAATCTCTATTTCCATTTGATGTACCCGGTATACACATGAAGACATTATGTGGATAGTGTAAGGCAGAGGAGATTGGCTAAATCGACTGACAGGGGAGGGAAAAAGTGGGGATTTTTTCTCTTAATGAAAAATAGCCGTGGTTGACATTTATGATCACTCTCTCTATGGTGCTGACATTAACTCTTTAAACTCTTTAAGGTCTGCATAGTCTTTAATGAGCTAGGTTCCTGCACCACCAAGATGCAATGAGACAGTCCTGGAGAGGAACTCACCAAAGCTACATGGCTGTGTGTTATGCCAATATTATGGGGTCGATGCCCTCCAGAAGGGTCTGCATGATGCACTTATATGGCCCTGCCGAGTAACTCACCAGAGCAGCATGGATGCATCGTGACAACAAATATGATAGATATAGGGATTTAGGTGCTCCTTACATAGTTTTATTCTTGCAGGATGGGGTGTAGAAAGGCGCCTGGGGACGTGTGCGACATTTGATAGGACCACAGTGGCGCGGCACACCGTGACACACACCTGACAAAACGTCAGCTATGTCCCACCTCGGCCAGATTGCAGTTTCAATCTTTTGATCAGTAGAGCACAGAGATGTCCTGATCCATGGCCCACCTGGTCCGCCGCTAGTAACAAAAGCACATAAACAATCCCCCAACTACGTAGCCCTGCTGGAAATGCCCAGGACATCGTGGGATAAAGTTGAGGTGGCGTGGAGTTTTTCATTGTTGGGGCCAGGTATTATTCTCAGCGGCCCGAGTCACCTGGGCGGGTCGGGGGTTGAGGGAATGGGGGTGGTATATTATAGTTTGTACCTGAGTGTCGGAGGTGGTGGACCTCTAGTCATAGACTGTCGTTTCCCACGCGGCCGATCAAAGATGGAGATGCCTGGATGGGATCCCAGGGTATCTGGTGGTCTGTAGTCTACGTCTAACAAGGTGTATTAATCTGTGCATGGTGGTTCATGTATGTACATTGTGTGGGTATGTGTAGTGTCATGTTCCTCCTATTGTGGTCAGTCATTAAGGGTGTTATTATGGCTCGTGTGTATGATTCTATGAAGTCAGTGTGTGACTTCTATACTTGTAGGGTAGCCTCATAGCAACACGATTGTAGCTGCATTTTTTTAAGATTTGCAGGAGAGGCAAAAGAAGTATTACAATTACCCCCAAGCATTTACTATAGGGAACAGAACCAAACAAATAAGCTCCGTGGCTCATGTAGTCGGGGGCTAGATCAGCAGTTGGCCTCTTTGTACAGTTAACTTTGGTTGGCCCTTCCTAATAGTCTATATGGAACTATATTCTAAAAGTCTATACCTTTGGATAGCTTATACTTAAACTTAAAGAATATAAGCTTTATATACACTTAGTACTTCAAATACTAGAGAAATCAAACTTTTAAAGTTTATTCAGAGGGCACATATAATCCAGGCTGAGTAAAACCAAGCCATTGTCTTCCTATCAGGATAATCATAGACAGAGCTTCAATACTTTCATAATCATAGTACCGGTAGGTAGATTATGATCAATACAGTCAGTCGTCAGTCGTTTCTGAAACCTCCCCAGCCAGGAGGGTGATGTGGGCATGGGCAGTGGGGCTCTAAACATATGGGTCATAGAAAATAAGAGAGGAATTTCTCAAAATCACAAAATCATTGAAAGATTAGATTGAAAATGAACAGAAAAATCAAAAATAAATCAGGAATTTTTAAACCTTAGGACATGTAGAAAAAATACAGCCAATCGAGTAAAAGAAATAACTCCTTTATGAAAAATAGAGAGATTTGTAAACCAGGGGTCAGAAGTAGGAGGCCTCAATTGGGCCCTTATCTTATCTGTTATCCCTGATCTTCTCAAAACTTCTCCAGACTGACCACTGACTGAATAGGTATAAAACAGAAGAAAACTCAACTTAGCCAAAATGTCAGCTATAACCGTGTTGCACTGAGGCGACAAAATGTCCGGCGCATGCAGAATTAGATATACTTTGTAAGTTTCTTTCCTATCTCACACACGTAAGGAAAATGGATTCTATACCGAGGTTAATTACGGTTCATCCAGACGCACTATAGCGTTGGTGGTTAATACAAACATCAAATTGTGTAGGTTTTTCAAGGCAGTATATCGTCCATAAAAGGTTTAATTCCAGGTAATTAGGGATTGCAGTCAGGTGTACACTTCATTGATTTTCATTGCTGTCAATTACACAGAGTTGATATCTGTTGGGAAAAGTTGTCAGTATCCAATGTCTGATTGGTATCTCCTTGCATACCTTGCTTTGGTCACGCATGTCATCACCTTTTTTTTTATTCATTTTTTTATTACATTCTTCTCTTATTGCACAAAAATCAACATCATCACTGTGACACAACAATTTCTTTTAAAAAATCTCTTCAATTTTCTCAGCCATGCAACTTTTAATTCCATATAGACTACTAGGGTGTCTTCTAAACATTGTATTTCCAATGTTGATGTCCTTTACCCCTCCCCCCACCTGTGTACCTTTGTGACCAGATCTGGTGTCGTCCAGCAGACAAAGCTTTGTTTCATACCTGTGCTGATATTTACTTGACTTGTCTGTTCTCATAGGGTGACTGTCGGCTCTCATGTCTTCTTTTGCCGCTCAGGTTGCATTTTTTCACCCTGCACCCCACCTCTAGTCCCTGGGGCCTGACTGTGTAACCCTACACCCCAGCCGACACATGCCTACAGGCACACACATACAACAACTTCATTTTCACCAATCTATTCGATTTGAGCCTCACTGTCAGGCATCATTTTTAACCCTGTGTGATTTTTCTCTCTCTCATTCTGAGGTGAATAATGAAATAGAGTCATTGCGACAAGGGAGGTTACAATTTATTTTTGTATACATGTGTATCAGAGCGGAGAGGGTCGGAGGCCTTAAGAGGTGAACAGATTTACATAATTGAGAGCAGAACAGGTTGTTCCGTTACTTCTTGGGTTTCGACCTATTGTGTAGGGACCTTTTTCCTCGACACCTCCCATTTCAGAATGAAGGGGTAGACAAATTACATTTCATGTCCAAAGTTGCCAATACAGACTTCTGTTAGGAGAAATTCTATAAAGAGGATGTAAAGAATTGGCATGGCTTTATTGAATCACATGGAGTGATTTTGGAGATGTACAAGTGAAATCCACAATTGTGCCTACTTAACACGACCATAGTTTAGTCAACAGAACTGACAGGCCATTTTACATCGTGTATACAATACAACGCACGTTCTCTGTACCTCTCTGCCCTATCACACCCCTACGGGGGCATCCCCTCCCTCCACAATGCAGAAAAGGGAAACAGAGAAAACAGATAGAAGATGGAAAAAGTACGCACTTTGGATAAATGTCAGTCTGATATTCTAAGCCTAATGAAAAAAAAAAGAAGATGATAACTGGTTGATTGGTCTTGATCAATCAATTGTAAGCCCGGGGTTGAAGCTGTTCCGGGTTCTGTTTCCATTTGAACTCTGACATTACCTGGGCACCTGGGTAAATGGTGAGTCCCACGGTTCTATCATCTGGTTGTTCAGAAAGCAGGCTCTTGATATTAGCAAGGTCATTTGCAATTATATGATCAAGTACATACCAATATGCAATTAGGCTTATTAGCACGATGAAGGCAAATACTTAGAATATACAATGTGTATTGCCGGTATCAAGAAAGACGCGTGTAAGGTATGATTTGTCAAAGAGTAAGTGGAGGTCCAGACAAGAAAATATGTAAAATATAGTTAGTGACGTGTAAAAATGAAAAATTGTGGCAAAAAATGTCAGCAGTGGGACGTGGCATGAGGACAACACGGCGCGGTTTCATGCTGACTGCGCACCAACAATCAAAGACCCCCCTGATGAGTGTTTGGCGGCGAGCCTGTGGTCACATCGCTACAAGATCCCCTGCACAGATTTTGTTATTACTCCTCTCATGTATGTGTGTTCAACCACGCGCGAGAGACACTGATTAATAGACATTTCTCACCCTAACGGTGATACCCAGTACGCACCTAGATGTCATTGTCAAGCATTATGTTACATTGTGTATTACATACGGTATGTCGATTTTGCAAAGTGCCCAGGGGCTGAACCAGGGGTTTGAAAATGGGAGGCTCATCAACCTACTGAGGGTCAACGTTTTGTAACAAATCACAAAAAAAAATCCTAGAGGGGTTTGTAATCCCTGGGCCCTACTCCCCTGCCTTGGTGCGCTTTGTTTCCTCGCTACCTATCGGGAAAAAAGTAAGAATCTTCAATTAGGATTTCAATCACCAGTAATGGTTTTTCACTCTTTGTATGAACACCTATAGGGCATTAGCATATTAGGCTATGGAGGCCGCCATCTTGGTTAGGCCCCTGACTCCAGAGCAGGGCATTCTGGGAAAATTTCTTATCAGCCTCCGGAACAATGGTCACTGGTAACACTGATAAGCTGCATCCTGTACCCTATCTTAATCACCCCAAGTACCTCTCTATTGTTTCAGGTGTGAAAGAAGGTGATAACCAAGATAGGGAGACAATGCCCTGATTGGATTACCTGTGGTGTCAAATAGAAATTTCAATGATCTATTGCACTTTCACTTCAAATGACTAATTTATTTCTGGATGATCTACTTAAGGGAGTGGTCATTATTTATCAACAGGAGGGGGTGGTGGGTTTTCGCGCGGATGCGCGAAAATTTTTTACGCCCCCCCCTCGACGGCGGTCAAAATTTTTTGCGCCCCCCCCCTCGACAGAGGTGCGCGGAGAATTTTCGCGTCCTCTTTGATCTATAGTAGCGCGCGGGCTTTTTTGCTAAAAAGAGGGTCAATTTTTTTAGCCCCCCCTCAAGAGGAGTCAAAATTTTTCTAGCCCCCCCTCGGGAGGGGTCAGAATTTTTTACGCCCCCCCTCAAACCCACCACCCCCCCCCCTGTTGATAAATAATGACCACTCCCTAAAGCTGTAGATATGGAGAGTTCACACATAAGATTTAAAGAAAAATCCCGTGGATAGTAATTAATTGGCAGGTTGTCAAACTAGTCTATACAAAGAGGCCAAATGATGATCTAGCCCCGACTACATGAGCCATCTCGCTGATACTCTTAGTACTAGCAATGTGCTAGTCCCGTATACCAAAATTGCTATAGTATTCATAATCTAGTTTCATGAAAAATTAATATTGGGAAGTCAATGTGATGCCACAGAGAGATTGTAACAATGGTACAGGGAGTGTTAGGTGGTAGGAGAGAATGGTTCAATGAGTGCTGTGGTAGGAGAGAATGGTTCAATGGGTGTTGTGGAGGTGAGAGTGGTTCAATGAGTGTTGTGGTAGGTGAGAGTGGTTCAATGAGTGTTATGGTAGGTGAGAGTGGTACAAGGAGTGTTGTGGTAGGTCAGAGTGGTACAGGGAGTGTTGTTGTAGGTCAGAGTGGTTCAAGGAGTGTTGTGGTAGGTCAGAGTGGTACAAGGAGTGTTGTGGTAGGTCAGAGGGTACAGGGAGTGTTGTGGTAGGTCAGAGTGGTCAATGAGTGTTGTGATAGGTCAGAGTGGTACAGGGAGTGTTGTGGTAGGTCAGCGTGGTACAGGGAGTGTTATGGTAGGTCAGAGTGGTTTAATGAGTGTTGTGATAGGTCAGAGTGGTACAGGGAGTGTTGTGGTAGGTGACAGTGATACAGGGAGTGTTGTGGTAGGTTGGAGTGGTTCAGGAAGTGTTGTGGAAGGTCAGAGTGGTACAGGGAGAGTTGTGGTAGGTGAGAGTGGTACAGGGAGTTTTGTGGTAGGTGACAGTGATACAGGGAGTGTTGTGGTAGGTGAGAGTGGTTTAATGAGTGTTGTGGTAGGTGAGAGTGGTTCAATGAGTGTTGTGGTAGGTGAGAGTGGTACAGGGAGTGTTGTGGTAGGTGAGAGTGGTACAGGGAGTGTTGTGGTAGGTCGGAGTGGTTCAAGGAGTGTTGTGGTAGGTCAGAGTGGTTCAGTGAGTGTTGTGGTAGGTCAGAGTGGTTCAGGGAGTGTTGTGGTAGGTGACAGTGATACAGGGAGTGTTGTGGTAGGTCGGAGAAGTTCAGGAAGTGTTGTGGAAGGTCAGAGTGGTACAGAGAGTGTTGTGGTAGGTCAGAGTGGTACAGGGAGTGTTGTGGTAGGTCAGAGTGGTTCAAGGAGTGTTGTGGTAAGTCAGAGTGGTTCAATGAGTGTTGTGGTAGGTCAGAGTGGTTCAGTGAGTGTTGTGGTAGGTCAGAGTGGTACAGGGAGTGTTGTGGTAGGTGACAGTGATACAGGGAGTGTTGTGGTAGGTTGGAGAAGTTCAGGAAGTGTTGTGGAAGGTCAGAGTGGTACAGAGAGTGTTGTGGTAGGTCAGAGTGGTACAGGGAGTGTTGTGGTAGGTCAGAGTGGTTCAAGGAGTGTTGTGGTAAGTCAGAGTGGTACAAGGAGTGTTGTAGTAGGTCAGAGTGGTACAAGGAGTGTTGTGGTAGGTCCAACTGGTACAGGGAGTGTCAAGGTAGGTAAGGTGTAAGTGGTTGAGGAAGTTTTCATGAAGGTGGGAATGGTTCATGAGGTGCTCAGATGAGAGTGATTCAATGAGTGTTGTAACACAAGGAAATAAACAAAAGGTCCACGCTAATTAGATAATTATGCATGTTATACCATGAGGTGTTCCCCGTGCCGTATCCCATGACGCCATAGTGATAACGTATAATAGTTCAGGGAAGGATTGTGTTGGTACAGGGAGTGTTGTGGTAGGTCGGAGTGGTTCAAGGAGTGTTGTGGTAGGTCAGAGTGGTACAAGGAGTGTTGTGGTAGGTCAGAGTGGTACAGGAAGTGTTGTGGTAGGTCGGAGTGGTTCAGTGAGTTGTGGTAGGTGAGAGTGGTTTAATGAGTGTTGTGGTAGGTGAGAGTGGTTCAATGAGTGTTGTGGTAGGTGAGAGTGGTACAGGGAGTGTTGTGGTAGGTGAGAGTGGTACAGGGAGTGTTGTGGTAGGTCGGAGTGGTTCAAGGAGTGTTGTGGTAGGTGAGAGTGGTACAGGGAGTGTTGTGGTAGGTCAGAGTGGTACAGGGAGTGTTGTGGTAGGTCAGAGTGGTTCAGTGAGTTGTGGTAGGTGAGAGTGGTTTAATGAGTGTTGTGGTAGGTGAGAGTGGTTCAATGAGTGTTGTGGTAGGTGAGAGTGGTACAGGGAGTGTTGTGGTAGGTGAGAGTGGTACAGGGAGTGTTGTGGTAGGTCGGAGTGGTTCAAGGAGTGTTGTGGTAGGTCAGAGTGGTACAGGGAGTGTTGTGGTAGGTCAGAGTGGTTCAGTGAGTGTTGTGGTAGGTCAGAGTGGTTTAATGAGTGTTGTGGTAGGTCAGAGTGGTACAGGGAGTGTTGTGGTAGGTGACAGTGATACAGGGAGTGTTGTGGTAGGTCGGAGAAGTTCAGGAAGTGTTGTGGAAGGTTAGAGTGGTACAGAGAGTGTTGTGGTAGGTCAGAGTGGTACAGGGAGTGTTGTGGTAGGTCAGAGTGGTTCAAGGAGTGTTGTGGTAGGTGAGAGTGGTACAGGGAGTGTTGTGGTAGGTCGGAGTGGTTCAAGGAGTGTTGTGGTAGGTCAGAGTGGTACAGGGAGTGTTGTGGTAGGTCAGAGTGGTTCAGTGAGTGTTGTGGTAGGTCAGAGTGGTTTAATGAGTGTTGTGGTAGGTCAGAGTGGTACAGGGAGTGTTGTGGTAGGTGACAGTGATACAGGGAGTGTTGTGGTAGGTCGGAGAAGTTCAGGAAGTGTTGTGGAAGGTCAGAGTGGTACAGAGAGTGTTGTGGTAGGTCAGAGTGGTACAGGGAGTGTTGTGGTAGGTCAGAGTGGTTCAAGGAGTGTTGTGGTAGGTGAGAGTGGTACAGGGAGTGTTGTGGTAGGTCGGAGTGGTTCAAGGAGGGTTGTGGTAGGTCAGAGTGGTACAAGGAGTGTTGTAGTAGGTCAGAGTGGTACAAGGAGTGTTGTGGTAGGTCCAAGTGGTACAGGGAGTGTCAAGGTAGGTAAGGTGCAAGTGGTTGAGGAAGTTTTCATGAAGGTGGGAATGGTTCAAGAGGTGCTCAGATGAGAGTGATTCAATGAGTGTTGTAACACAAGGAAACAAAAAAAAATGTCCACGACAATTAGATGATTATGCATCGTATACCATGAGGTGTTCCCCTTGCCGTATCCCACGACGCATAATAGTGATAACGTATAATAGTTCAGGGAAGGATTATGTTTGCCAAGGTATTGCCTGGAATGTTGTACATGTAGTAGGCCATGTTGGCTCAGGGATTTATGGCAGGCCATTGACATGTACTGATAGTCAGCCTTGAACGATAGTTTTTTTTCTGCTTTCTTTTTTTTTTAATTGAGACTGTTTTCTCAGATCCCATTCAGTTCTTATAGATCATCCCCAACCATATATGCAATTTATCACTCCAGAAAACTATTCAAAATGTCTGTGTTCCTAGAATGCCAATGCATTTACCATCACATCCAAGTCTTCCAGGATCCCAACTTTATATCGGACCAATGTATCAAGTAACGTATTCAGCGAAGCCGCTCCCTTTTCCATGTAATTAGGTCCGGCTTTGAACCTCAACTTATCTTATTGGAAGAGGCTCTAGCCTCTTCCATTGCATTCACATGGGAGGTCGATTGCACACAAAATTGGACAGTCCAACTACCCTTGAGTTGACCATTGCTTTTCTAGCACTAAATGGCACTGAATAACTGGTGGTAGGTGGTCGAGTTATGGCAGTTTTCCCAGCCTCTGCTGTGTATTGCCTGCATGCAATGCCTCCAACAATAACCAAGTATAGCCCTCCGTACTCAATGCCACCAATGCACCCATAATTAGGGTGAATGTCAACGACTTGTTGATAGTATTGACACTAGTACAGATGGCATTAGCCTTACTGACCAATGCAGTCATGAGTAATGGCTACAAACTATAGTCCATCCCTGACTAATTGTCATCTGAATGTGACATGACTACAAACTATAGGCCAGCCCTGACTAATTGACATCTGAATGTGACATGACTACAGACTAGAGTCCATCCCTGACTACAGACTAGAGTCCATCCCTGAATAATTGACATCTGAAAGTGACATGCCTACAAACTATAGTCCATCCCTGACTAATTGCCATCTGAATGTGACATGGCTACAAACTATAGTCCATCCCAGAGATGTCAGAGTTTCAGATTTTCTCTGATTTCAGAGTTTCAAAGGTGATATTTTACTACAGAAATAATAAGAAAAAAAATTTAAAATGAATATTTTATAATTCTGATAATTCTTAAAGATACACCAAACCCTAAGTGATTAATTTTGAAGGTATTTGTCACTCTGATTAGGGTATAACCCCACTTTTGAAGTGCCCAAAAATAATTTTCAGAGTTTCGCCAAATATCGAACTGACATCTCTGCCATCCCTAAATAATTGACATCTGAAAGTGACATGACTACAAACTATAGTCCATCCCTGACTTATTGTCATCTGAATGTGACATGACTACAAACTATAGTCCATCCCTGACTAATTGTCATCTAAAAGTGACATGACTACAAACTATAGGTCAGCCCTGACTAATTGACATCTGAATGTCACATGACTACAAATTATAGTCCATCCCTGACTAATTTTCATCTAAAAGTGACATGACTACAAACTATAGGCCAGCCCTGACTAATTGACATCTGAATGTGACATGAATACAGACTGGAGTCCATCCCTGAATAATTGACATCTGAAAGTGACATGACTACAAACTATAGTCCATCCCTGACTAATTGTCACATGAATGTGACATGATTCCAAACTATTGTCCACCCCTGACTAGTTGTCACATGAATGTGACATGATTACAAACCTTAGTACATAGGTACAGTTGAAATCAATATATTACACTTTGAAATTGGTTGATAAACAGCAGGGAAATGTACATTAAGTCATTTGTGAATCATGACTTGGCTGGCATGATGCACTGACCATTTGTAATTTGATATTGAAGCCTCTTCCTTAGGACTGAGTCCTTCACCTGTGACATTTTATAAGATCATGTCTCTCACTCTGCCTTGTCCACAAGTCTTTCACCACACAACATACTTGACTCTATTACTTTGTTGCACTCTTGTTACCCAGCAGGCGTAAATGCTGTCGTAAGTGTATCTATCTTTGGGGGATGGAACCTATCAGTCATCGTGCTGGTATTTAGCCGGGGTATACCACAAGTGATCTTTTTATTTCCTCTAATTTTCTCTTTCCTTTCCTTTTTTTCTTTTCATCTAAATCTTTTAAATACAAAAAAAGTGTGGAAATGGGTATGAAAGAAGTGCCCCTGGCACCTGCCGTTATCACAACTTGTGCAACCTGCATGCAGCCCCCCCCCCCCGTCCCCACTCCCCCAGCTGTGAGAAAAGTCTACGATTGATAAATCCCACTCTAGCAGCTCAGTACACAGTAGCAGGGGTGGAATTAGCAAGTCGTGTGGTTATACTTGGACTGTATACCAATACTAATAAAGCTGTCGTGGATGGCAAGGTGGCAGGAGGCGGGTTCCAGGTAAAGTCTAAAGAGACAGTGGGGTCATTGAGGGCCGTCCCAACCAAAGACGTTTTGAAAAGTGGTGCGAGATGGGGGTGTATTTGAGAAGTGAGTGTGTGAGGTTGAGGGATACAGGAGGACCCTGGGCGGGGATCATCATGGGGCATGAAGGGGGGGGGGGCAAGAGTCCCCCTCCTCCTCCCTCCCTCCTCCACCCATAGTCACACAGCATGGTTGGGTGGGTGGGGGGGGGGCTCCCCATGTGGATCCCAGAACTAGGGCCGGCCATTGTTGAGGGGGGCAGACCAGAGGTGTCAGGTAGGTGGTACGGTACCGGTAACCCCAGCAGCCTCCCCCTTTATGCTGTGACAACCCCAAGGGATCAAGCCCTGCTGCCGAACGCTCCATATTTACTCGACCGCTCAACAAATACCATGCATATTTAACTTTTTGATGAGAGCGGCCGACAAGGCGGCTACATTGTTGACTTAGCTATCTACCCAAAAGAACCTGTAATTTAGAAGAAGGTCTCAGGTCTTGACTATTCGGCCCCCGAAAGGGAAAATGGAGACAATTTTCCTCCTTGATCCAAAAACCGTTGCCTTTCCTCCCTACTCCCACATATTTTCATTGGCCTCAAGATGGACATGTTTCATGTGCTGTGCCACCCTCAGATTACATGTATGCGATTTTATTAGGACTGGGGTTATTTTTCTAAGCGGCCAGTGTGTAGGCCTTGTAATATGAGAGAAATCCCAACCACTGGGCACAATGCAAGCAAGGGCGGCAACCTGAAAACAGAAGGAACACGTAGAGAAAGGAGGGCAAATATCTTCAAGGTTTGGGACCGTCAGCACAATGTCTGCCATTGACACTGAGAGTGGCTGTTGATATTACACCAGACAAGCCTGTTGTATCCATAGCATTGCCTCCACGATACATAGGGCCTTTTGGTGTTTATTTGACATTCCTATTTGGGAATCTAGGCTAGTGCAACCCCCCTCGCCGCAAACCAGCCCACCCCACACATAACTGGAAGAATCCCCCATTCGTAAATCATGGGCCTTTTTCCATATCTTCGTTTGCACTAAAGATTGAGACCCTTCACTGTATGGGACGACCACTATGAAGGAATTACACAATGCAGATTAAAATGTCAAGATTTACGATAGTTGAGTCTGTGAGAACATGAACAGGAAGAGAATCAACACTCTATAAAAGAGTGTATTCAATCTGGGGGAATTTTTCAGTGGAAAAAAAGAAAAGAAAGACGACGTACTAGCACGACTCTAGTGTGGAATAAGTTAAGATATCACACTTTTTTTTCTAATAGAGTGTGTAGTGTGTCAGGACTTAGGTGGAGACCATAGAAGTCTGTAATGCAACTTTATTATATTACCACTCACTAGCATAGTCAATGCCTTTGCTTTTTGACACCAGTTTAATAATGTCCAAAGATACTAAAATTCTTACCGTTAGAGCTTTACATCCTCCAAATGTTTCTATCATAGCCCATTCCACACCAAGGTAAAGGTGTGTTTTGAATAATGAATTCTTAGACTTTATTGTGATCTATAGCACTTGTATAAAGTATATTATACATGTGCATGAGAAATTATTTGACCAGGTCCATTTACGTGGTGTGTTTGGATATTTTGTTGACTCAGTGCCTTCTGATCTCATTATCATTATTTTAAGACACTTCTATTTGGGGACATTTCGTTCACTTAACAATAGTCTAGTTAGGGACGGATGTACCAGGTGATAATTCCTATCCTGAGTCAAACTGTGATAGTTTGGTAGGAAGACTTTTATCTTGTATTAAATTGCTTGGATAGGTTTTGTAACGTATGCAAGGTGGGGTATTTTTCTATGACATACCGATTTGTTATGAAAAATGCTTTGTTATAATAAACGGCACTTTTTGTATAAAATATCAATTCTCTCTACCTCCTTCACAAGATCGTACTTCAATGTCATGTGATTTTAATCGGGTCATAGCCACAAAATTGTAAGAACTGGTAGTTTTGACGAAAGGAAACAGTGGTTCTGCATTCTCTTATAAGCTTTTGGGGATGGCTCGTGGTCCTTTTGGCATGGAATACATCATGGTGTACAAATTCTATTTATGGTGCCCTATGTGGTCCCTATATCTACATGAACCTAATATAATATCACAGGTATTGTCTAGAAAAGGCTTGGATTATGGAGTTAGACATAATCAGTGTCGCTCTTATCAGCCTCACAGGCATACATGTCTCCCCATGGGGCCACACACCAATCTCTAGTTATGGTGTGCCCCAGATACGAACTGCGCCCATCACGGTCTATATCTCGCACAACGACCGGCGCGGATTATATAAAGAGAGAGAGAGCAAGAAAGAGAGAGAGAAAGAGAGAGAGAGAGAGAGAGCAAGAAAGAGAAAGAGAGAGAGAGAGAGAGAGAGAGAGAGAAAGAGAGAGAGAGCGCGCGGATTGTCAATTTCAGGGAGAAAATATCAATCCATGAATATTTTTTGGGGGATGACAAGAAACATTAGACACATTCACAATTAGTATTTGAAAATTTTCATTACATAGAGTTATGCAGTAGAATGCATAACTTTGCCTCCCCCAACTTTGAAGTTGGAGGGCCAAAGCATGTTTAGGCCCCCCCCCCCAAACTTTTGGGATAGAAAAGAAAAAAAAAGTTATGGAAGTTGCTCAAAATACCCATAAATATGTGAATATCAAGGAAAAATTCCAAAATTTTCTCAAACATATTCCCATTTCTTCAAGTATGCAGCAATTTGGGGGGTAAAAATTCCAAAAATTTCCAGGGCCTACGGCCCCAAGAACCTGACCCATATATTTTTCAAACCCATAGCCATGATTGGGGGCCCGGGCCCCCCAACTTTAAACATGTTCCGCCTCCCCTGCAGTAGCCTGGAGTGTGCCTTAGATTTATACCAAGTCAGACTATTCGTGTGTTATCAGTGCCTGCGGCCACCCCGGAGCAGGCACATACGACCTGTGGAAGCAGAAGACAGGTGACGAGGTGGTTTAAAGCATGGAGAGACGAGCCCTGTCCTCCAGCCAACTAATTATCTACTTGTACCACACCTGTGGCCATCCACACATCAAAGTGCCGCCCACCATGGACAGGTGACTAAGACGGCAGGTGTGTGTGTGGATGTACGTGCCTCAGGTAAACTCCATGAAAGGGCAGGATGATGCCTTTAGGTGGTTCGTGATCTAAAGTGCATCATGAAGATCCCCTGTGTATCAAACACAGAAAGTCGACATGAAAATATACAAATGCAGCCCTGGTGGGTACGCTCTGAATTCATGTCTACTGATAGGTATAATGCATTATAAAATAATTGTGCATTGATAAAGGGTTAGGATCTGGGTCTAAATGACAAGAGGCACACTGGCACACCACGTGGACCTTGTGTAGGTGGTGGGAGAACATGGTTGAAATAAATGTAAATAAATAAAGGGGTTACTGTCAGGTTTCTGCTAGCGAATAGATCCAAATCTTTCCACCCATGTTCCCAGAGAGAATTCAGAAAATTCGGCATTTAATCAAGTGCTGTCAGCAAGTGAGAGGGTAGTCAACCTTCTGCTGATCCCTCTAAAATACATAATAGGGTTCTTAACTATTGTTTTAGAGTGGGAGCAAAATCAAATATTGAAACATTGTGATGGTGATGGGATTAAGAACTAAAGAGTTGTACTTGTATTTTCAAATGAGACTGAGATACCGATAAGTCATTTTGAGGCCCTAAGATCCCTCCCCATCATCTGTAAATTGCTTCGGTTTAACTTTAAAATTTGCATCTATAAATTATGAATATTTTGACTGCCACATTTTGGCCATGATTGTGATGTTTTTAACCATTGTCAGGAGTTCTGTCCCTGTGTCCTACATAGTGGAGGAATCCCAGACAATCCTAGTCTATGTGTTTAATGTTCCCCCCTGGTTCTCACGGTCAGAAACCAGGATCACAATAACTCACAAAAAGCTGTAGAATACAGAGATCAATCCATATTACTTTACCATGTCAGTACCTGTATGCCTCCATACTTATTTTAAGTTAATTCTTAAGGTATGATTCATAAACGGTGTAGGATATATATAAGCCACCTATATCATCTTTATCACCAACGTCCCAAGCACAAAACAGTGAATCATAAATAGCGCCCTATACAATGTACCAGTGCCAGTAGTTGGTTTACTGCAGAAAGTGTCTTTACTTGCATCCTGTTCTTATCGAGTAGGAAGCACACAGAGCCATTGTCTTCAGTGGGGAGCAATTATTTACTTTTAAAGGAAATAATGCATGATTTAATGCCAATTAATACAACAAAACACATTTGTAGCATTACTAGGGTTACACAGGATGACTTCAGATGCACCGAGTTCATATCATAACGACTTAAAGTACTCTTCATCTTGGACCTGGAACAAAGATCTACATTATTATAAAAAAAAAAGATTCAAATTGACATAGTTTTTAGCCATAGACTACAGAGGGCCATTTCACCACCAGACTACACGATACACATGTACATAATTGGTATACCCCGGTATATTATGTATGGTCAAGACACATCACCATCTCTGTTCTTTGGTCATCATGATACATTTCTGCGTTATGTAAACTCCATAAATTACCTTCAGTTTAGGTCAATAATCGTAAACATGATGTAGCATATTTCATATGTAGCATATTTCACCCATACCACAGCTACCCAGTATTAAGACCTTACCCATTGTGTGTTTCAGGAGGAATCTGACGTCCGAGTGGTGACCAAGGTATTGCAGACACAACGTGAGCTGCGCTTCCTCAGCTTTGCCTCTGTAGAATATGAAGGTAACGTCTACATGACGCCTCAGGACTTCCTAGAGTCCGTCATGGAGGAGGTCCCACGACGTAAGTAACGCCCTATTTAAGTCATCTACGCCATTTTGTCATACCGCTTGAATATTCTGAAATGAACCATGTTGTTTGCATCATGTCAAAGAATTATTCAATATTTTCAATAACATACACTTTCAATGCCAACTGGAAAGGGAAGTGAGGGTGGGTGAGGCTTTGAAGGGGAATTCATTTGCATCACGTCAAAAAAATATGTACAATAACATGCACTTTTAATGCCAACTAGAGTAGGGGTGGGGTGGGGTGGAGGGGAATTATAAAGGAGTTCATACTATGGGTTTGGAGATACCATTTTTGTCACAATTACAACATTCTTCTTCCTGTTTGAAACTAAAGTAAGTGAGCCGCGTGCTCGGCATTGCCTTCAATAAACTATTCGTGCTATTTACATATAGTCATGTCTATGTAGTTTGATCGGGAGTTTGTTTGGAAAATCCAACTGACTTTCTCACCCAGCTCCCAGGTAGAAGTTCGCATGTCGTCTTACTCTTTTAGACTCTGTGTAGGATTTTGGCCAATTCGTCATGCATTTTGAGGTATGATGAAGGGCCTGTGTTGGTGGGTGTGACAAGCGTGACCATGTGTCGGCCCTTGATGCTCATTTAAGGACGGCCTTTTGTGAGACCATATATCTATATGTGTGTGTGAAAGTCACTCCTTCATAACTCACTGTCACTGTGCTATGTGCAGACCTTAGTGTCTGGTGCCTAGATTGGTGCCTGTCTGTGTGTTGTACATTGTAACGGCCACCCAGGCATACACATACCTGACAAGGGTACAGTGCACAGAGTCAGGAAGTTATTGCCATTGATTTATGGTACTTATGTAAAGGCAGGGGCTGGTTAAGTGTTAAATATACGAGGTATCTGAGTACAAAGTTAAGTCACTTATATCTTTATAACCAACCTGAACCTTGCTGTCCGTTATCAGCTTCTTTTAGATGGTTTCAGTACATCGTAAATGCTCTGTACGTACAAAGGCATAGGAAGCAAAATTCCCATTGTTCATGTATTGAAGGAATGCAGAAAGGACCTCAGACCCTGTAGGGATAGGGCTCAGACATGGGTCATCATTCAGTCTGGGCAGCAATGTCTGTAAAACTGCTCTTGGCCCCCTCCAGTTCTTCCTGACCTCATCAGGTGAGGCTGATAGGCGCCCAATGTTGCCGAGTGATATGCCTAATCCTGCTCCTCTGTAATAGCCTGGTCTCCATCACCAAATGTAGGCAGGCCTCTCCTTTCCAACCCCCAAACACTACCTCTAACCGCGCTCCCGATACCAGTGTTTATCAATATCAGAAGGACTGGTCAGGCCGATAACGGAACTCCCCCTAGTGGAGAGTCTTGTCACTTCTCATCACACAATGAAGTCACGTCTGTAACGTCACCATCACAGTGACGTCACTTGGCCATGTCTGGACACATAAGTCACTGAATGATTAAATCTTGCTCAGGGTCTAGGTCAATATTAAAAATCAATTTTAGGTATGACAGTATACATACAATAACCTCATTATAAGCAGTCAAAGGAAGCATCTGTCTCAGCATTAAACTACATCATGGGAATTTTGGTGTAGGGGGCACAGCCAGGGTCTCCTGCCATATGATTGATTAATAAATTGATATTCTTTTATTTATAATGAAGATGAGTAGGCATGGATGTTTGTCTGTATCTGTATCATGTCCAGTCGACATCTATAGGTAAGAGTCATATCAAGGCTCATTTCCATGGGGTCTAGGGGGGGGGGGGCTGCCCGCCAGTTCACAAAAAAAGAAGAAAATATTGAGAATAGGCAAGGGGCATAGTTCTGCAGAAGTAATATGGGGGCCAGGAAGATTTTGAAAATTAGGTGGACCAAAGGTCGATTCTGGTGCATGTTGAGGAGAGCTAATACAGGATAAAAGGACTAACTTGTTATTTCCGAAATTAAAACAATGTGCCCCTTTAAAAAGTGTGGGGGTTGAAACATATTCCAACCCCCACACTTGAAAAAGTCTGGGGGTTGCAACACCCACATCCCCCACGTCTCCGCCGCCACTGCATTGTGATTGTGTACTTACAAAAAGAGAAGGAATAAGTTGGCCTGTTTAATAAGTTTAAGGATAAAGATATTCTGATTCTTTGCGCAAGGTGGAGGTGTAGAATTATCAATGGTTGATGATGTGGGTGTGTTGAGATCATTTGAGGAAGGTTGGGAAATCGATGAAGCTTGATGGAGTTTTGAGCTGAGAAGATTTAGCTTGATCGAGGTGTTGGGGTGAGAAAATTTAGCCTGATGGACCTGTGGGGTGAGATTTAGCTTGATGGAGGTGTTGGGTGAGATTTAGCTGGAGGTGTGGGGTGGGGAAAGGGTGCATGATAAAGGAGGGGGTGGTGAATTGGAACATGCAAGTTATTTGATCAGAACGTAGAGTTTTATGGAAATTTGGAGAAAATGATGGCATGATTAGATAACCAAGTTTGTTGTAACAAAAGGCAGGTATATTAGGAGGTGGCTGTACATCGGGGTTGTTCCCAGGGTTGTAGCATCAGTTAAGAAGAAAATAAAGTCAATGAGGTGCAAAGCAGGCATCGAATCTCAGGATCCAGAAGAGCATCAATATTAAGCTAATAGATGATGCATATCAGGGCCCTAGGGCTGTATATACAGCATATACAGCCCGTGGGGCCCCGATATGCATCACCTAATAGGTTTATACCACCATTTCCTCCATTTTGTATCAATTTCTTACCTGAAATCCAAAGAATATAGCCAGGCGAAGACATTTTGTAAAAGCAAGCGATACGGCCCGGGTCACCACTCTGCGCGAAGCCATTGTTTTTGTTCCTTGTCGGGAGAGGTACCGCTGTGTATACAGTCACTTTTTGTATGGAATCCAACCATGACATGTTATAATATTAAAATCCCAAGAAGTATTCGATCCATAGACGAGGAATGCGTGCTAATTTTCTCCATTTTCTTCAATATAAATAAGAATCGATTGATTTTCCAAACCGGTCCGAAATTTTCGACGTCTTTCTTGTACGCCGAGCAGTTGACCTATATCTACATCCGGGCCACTGACACACTTTCGCCGGACAAGGAGGCGGGTGGGAATGGCCGGACCGCGACTCGCTTACGATGAAAAAATCAATGGATTCTTATTTATATCGAAGAAAATGGAGAAAATTAGCACGCACTCCTCGTCTATGGATCGAAAAATTCTTGGGATTTCGATATTATAACATGAAAAGGTTGGATTCAGGACGAAAATTGATTGAAAACATACGACTAGGACTCCAGGTTAGAACTTATTTACCTACGCATTGGATTTCATCACCGTTCAGTGTGGCGCTATGGCTAAGGCCTTCGCCTACCACCACTGCGGCCGGGGTTCAATTCTCATACGAGTTTGGACGATTTTTCACAATGGAAGATGGCTAGACTGACTTTGTATGTCCGCCAAACATTTCCAAAAATATTCTAAGTCCAACTTGACCCCGAAAAAGTATATACCAAAAATTTCAAAAATGCACAAGGGTGGTATATGCAGAATAATGCACGGCTAAACTGCATATAAACCCACCGGAAGTCCCGAAATCGTGGTATAAAACAGACTGAGCTGGTCTAGCTGGTAGGAGGATGGTATGGCAGAGGATATTGGGTGGGTATAATGGTTGGCTCCGGGAGCGGCGCAGTTGCTGGCTATGACGGCCGGTTTGATACAGGCCACGTGGAGCCATGTTTACACAGCGCATGCCCAGTGCACACATTTCAAGTGACAAGCCTCCTAGTGGTGAGCTGAGGAACTAAGCCACCGACTTGTAGTTGGGCCGTGTGTCTGTGCCACCCGCCCTGACGTCGTCAACATGGCGACCTCCTCACGTCCTTGTTACCATGGTGAGGGAGCATAACGACACCCAACTTATCATTCATATATCACATGTCCCTTCTTTATACAATGAGTTCTCATAAAAAGAGTAAAAAAGGAGATGTCTTTTCCAAACAAGTGTTGAGTTCTAGTGATTTGGGACTGGTAAAAGCATACATGGTCACGCTAATGCGTCAAAATATGTAACAATTAACCAGATATTGATTTTACTCATAAAAAAAGTATCGTAAATGTAGCGTGTTATTTTAACTTTGTAATCAAAATGTATACAGTGTAATGTTCTGTGGATACAAGGTGTCATATGTCTTTTAATTGTCACACTGGCATTTTAATGATGGTTTAATCTCTGATATGAATACATAACTCGGTGTACTAAAACAGCTTTCCATCGGGAATGCATTCCCCGTCTTTTTCCTTAGGGTGTGCCATTTTTTTTTTATTCTTATGTCAAATATTTTACCAATTTTGGTCCACTTTGACAATGAAAGCCAAATTAGATGGGAACTTTGACTGCTTCATTCATATATAAACATGTTTAGATTTTAACCTCCTGCACAATGCTCAGAGCCTCTTTCTATATTGAATATTCTTATAACTTACTGAACATATTTCTCCATTGCATTTATGGTCTTTCGATATGATACAGACTGGAGTGGCTGGGGAGGACTGGGCGTCAACGAGGTCACTGGGTGGGGTGTGTTCGTCTAACCAAAGCCACATGCACATGGCCAACCAAAATATCTTACCCGTGTTTAGCTTAAACACAATGTAAGAAAAACAGCAAAGGCAAGAAGACTGGGGCTATTTCTCAAGACCTTGGAAGGGCATATATTTATAACCGGTGAATCAGTGTTAATGGTGTTAAGCGGTTCGTTCCCGGTGTCACCAAGTTGTTTTCTTCACAAGTCCAAATAAAACATCAAGGTCGAAAAGAAAAGGGGATTAACTAGCTGCCCCGTCATCAGCTAGATAGGGCTGGGGTTGGAGTGGGTTTAAGGGGCTGTTCAGTGACATAAGGCACTGGTCCGCGTGCCATGGGTCGGCGCTGAGTAATTAAGCTGTGGCTGTGGCTGTGGCTGTGAGCAGCTCTGGAGCAGCTCATGGGCGCCTCCCACAACGACCCGCTGACGCTCGCTTGGCCTCGTGATGACAGGTTCCCGGGCCCACCGCCGGGTCACTGGGCGAGACAAAGACAGGGAGACAATACGTTACATCATCTGGTGATCCGCCGTACCTCTCGCCGGCCGGGATGAGCAGCCTTGAGGAGACAGATTACTGTTTATCTCAAGTTGAATACGAGAGCCGCATAGGCTTAACCAAGAAACTCTGTATCACACCCCACAGAGTGATAACCCTTCCCCGTATCACACTCCCTGGGAAAACATCCAAAACGGTCAAATAACTGATGATAAAATCATTTCTAATGCCAAATAAATCGAATTTTGAACATATCTGACTAAATTAACTTGAGATAAATACAAAGGAGCACTCGAATTGGTCAGCACTGAGGGTTATCACACTCGGCTTCGCCTCGTGTGATAACCCTCAGTGCTGACCAATTCTCGTGCACCTTTGTCTATATGTATTCATGAACTGCTCTATAAGCCCCTCCCGCATTCTCCACAGGGCGCATCCATTGCTGAAACTGGTAACGGCGAGATAAGGACTGATGGCAGCCATCACAATGTACCAGTTGCACCCTAAGAAATTAGCAGTGAATGAAAGGGATAATTCCATCGGTCTAAAATCTCTTCCAACCTAACATATATAAGGGGGTAAAACCCATTTGCCCGGCCCATTTGCCTTTGGACGCGGCCATTGCTTGATCTGGTACCAGTGAGATATTCGTTACTGAATATCTTCTCGGTTGATAATCCATCTCGCTAGAACCCTATAGGTTTGATAGAGGCTCCAGTGATATAAAATCAAAATGGTCAGTTTAAAGTCAGTTAAATAAAGGTAATTGGGGGAAAAGGAAGGGAAAAGATTATTCTGTTTGAACAGAGAGCATTGCCAGCCCTTTATTTTGCTTTTCCAGAAGAGGGAGGTAGAATCCGTAAATTTCCCTGGACCCAAATTAAAAGTACACACATGTATGTTGAAGTTCAACTTATGGAGCAGTTTGTTTTTCTAATTGTAAGACCCTGTACTAAAGCCGGGCCAAGACTGGATTTCAAACCTACATCAATATATTCCCTCAGATTTGAGAGTGCAACTACCTGTATCTAATGCAAACTGCTCTATATATTTGGTATCTTATTCTTTTGTATATGTATACACGTACAGTCCCTGTCTCCCAATGAATAGAGTTCAGGGTTAGAACTACATGTACACATAACAGTTTACACCGTTACGTTTACAGTTTACCACGTCAAGGCTTTATAGGCATTAGCCGACAGTCGATATAACTCAGGCTGCGGATTTAGACCCCGGGTTTAGACCTTATGTTAATAGAGTTGTCTAATCTGAAGATGGGGTAGTGTCACAGTCCTCTTAGTTCAGTGGCTTGTTATTAAAATAATTGAGCAAATGTTCTTAGTTGAATCATGTGTATGTATAGGACAGCAATTCACATTTTCTAAAAGGGGTTGTCTTAATTCAGAATTTGCTTAAGTCCACATAGCTATAGTGACACTTGAAGGTCAATTCTGGGATTGCAGTTTCTTGGTACCTTTATAAAGAGTTTTTGTCCCCAATATGCTGCATTTATATATGTGCACATTTCTCTGCTCCAATGTTCCTTGACTACGTGCAGTGACTCTGCGTCATCAGGGTCTCACGTCTGTTTCTGAGATATAACATGAGTATGAGTGGATTAAGACTTTATATCTTAGAGAGCCCCACTTAAAAGTGAAAAATGATACAGTAACTCAAGTCAATGTTATTGTATTTGACAACCCTTGCTTAGATTTGGTGGAGCAGGGTATGTAAAAGCTGTGCAGTCTGGGGAGGACCTGTGTCTGGAGGGATCCCCAAAGTTCCCCCATAGCCCAGACACACATTACAATCCAGGCCAGACGTCGTCTAGGATGACCATAAACACACTTAGTTGGCAAAAGTTACATAACTAGTCTTCCTTCGTAGCATCTGTAAACACTGTAAACATTTTAACACATCTTCGATTCTACTTTAATAGGAATAACCACTTGGTGATAGGATGGAGGAATATCCAATTCAAAGTTGATTTTAGGGCTTCCCTAGCCCACTTAAAGGGTATATTTCTCCTCTTTCCTTTCCTATCTCCTCGAATGTGTGTGGTGCACATATGCGCCGGCACCAACACATTCCTTTGTGAACATGTGTAATGTCTTTCTCGCCATGAAAATGACCTTAGCTGTCGAAATGGCGTTAAACATCTATTACTCACTCACTCAAAGTTGATCATAGTAAATATTTCCATTATAATGCAGATCATAATATGAGATTATACACACGCACATCTACTCATGTATCATGTCTCAGTTTTGCCTGTAAATTACTACATGTAGTAAAGTCTCCAGGACATGTGAACTGTTTTTCAAACAAGTTCCATTTTTACGGACTTCCCTATTGAGATACATCAAGATATCATAATTTGCCATGATTCCTTATCTGTTATAAAGAGTATCACCGTTCAATGTAAAACACATATTTAAACTTGTCATGGGTGGCAGTCCTTATCTCTATTCAACAAAATAACTTGAATTTCAAAGTTCAGCTCACATTTTTTTGGATCATAGTTTTATTCACCAAAAAGCATGGTCATAGCACATGAACATGCGCAATATCTTGCAACAAGAATGATATTAATCAGTTTATACAATTTGAAAAAAAGGCAAAGAAATTATACTGGTATTCGCCAGTTCCTCATGATCGATATGTAAACACAGAAAACTTGTATCATGGTGCATCACATTGCACATGGAAAGTGTTTGTGCATGCTCACTGCCTTAATTCATTAATTTATAGGTTGCCCTTCTTTGGATGATCTATAGTTCAAACAATATCAAAATTCCAATAATGATTTGGTACATTAACTTGTGAATACTTCACAATATGGCTCATGGCTGTTGTTCGTCTATCTGCGAGATCACAACAACATGGGGTGTATAGAATAACCACATCCTCACAGTGTCTTCTCATTGTTCCTCCCAAGTGAAATGTAACAACCTGATTTTAGTGATGGTCGCGGTCAGGGGTTGCAGACAGAAGAGCCGGCGGTGTTTCTAACAAGGTGACAGGCGCTTAGCATGGAGGCCACACAGACACATATGGACCAGGAGGCATACACAAAATACTTACTTTAGAAAGCCAAGGGTGGGTCTCAACTCCCTAAGGACCACATATTGCTTTATGCCTGTTAGGGAGTGATCATTTTTTTTAGCAACAGGGGGGTTGGGGATTGGTGGGTTTGCGCGAGCGTGCGAAAAAAGTTTGACCCCGCTCCTGAGGGTCAATTTTTTTTCACCCCCCATTTCATATAGGGGACGAAAATCGCGCACGAACGCGCCTTTTTAACTTATAGTAACACGCAGGCTTTTTTACTGAAAAGGGTTAAATTGTTTTTACCCCCCCCCGGTCAAGGGATCTCCCCCTCAAACCCACTAGTCTCCCCCCCCCCTGTTGTTATAAAAAAATGACCACTCCCTTAGTTGACACGTGTTGGCATGGTGCATTCATGAATGCAGTCTGCACTGGGGTTGATTCACACCCAAACGCCCAAAGGCTTAGGGTGATGCACCAGTGCAGTGCTAAGGAGTAACCAGCACTGCATCGGAAACAAAGCTTCCTGAACGTGGAAGCACCATGAGGTTCTCAAAGGGCAGCTAGCTCAACATGTTCATGGTGATTACAGATGAGAGCTTCCCCCATACGACCATTTCTTAACATGGCTTTTTACGTCTATGATACCATGGCTGGAATGCTGGCTATTGCGACTCCTGTCGGTGACATGGTGTTTTGACTTTGCCCAAGGTCACTAGAAGAACCATTTTATAGAAAGAGGTCTTGTGACAGTAGTTATGCAAATTAATCAGGGGAATAGATAGGGTCATCATTATCTCAACAACGCTCGCATGTGGTATTGATATATGTATTGATTTGATAGTGCAAGTGTATAGGGAAAACGAGGGAGCAGTCAGAATGTCCATATCTCAGTGTTACAGAATAAGTTCCACATATTTCTCTAACAGTGGGGCCTGGATAGTTAGTGTATACCTGCCACCTGAGAGGTACCTTTTTTGACTAGTTGTTAGGGGTGTTGCCGGATATCTTCAGAAGGGGGGCACATACCAGGCCATGACTGTTAAAAATGACGTGTGATATTTCGGCAAAAGAGGCCATTCCAAAAGAAAGCAGATCTTCATTGTTTTGACTCGGTGTGTGAGAAGTCCCAACATGGGTCAACTTTCACCATCCGCTCCTCCAGACCTCTTCCACTGTACCTAACCCTATAGGGACTGGATGATGCATTAGTGTAGCACCATGATGCCCTAAGGGACTTGATGCACCCCAAATAACCCCATCTTGATGCACCAATGCAATTGGAAATACTCGCCAGCCCAGCAATGCATTGGTACCCATGCATGACGACAACATTTTAATATGCCTTGCACCTGAACCTTAAGGCATCACGCGGACCTGAAAGGACTATACTTACTCGTCATGGGAACACACGTGGCAGCCCCTGTGAGATCAGAGTGTCTTCTTTTACAGGTAGAAGGTTTATGAACGTCTAATCACACAATTAACATAACCCTCTGAGAGCACCGTGCCCGTCCTTTGGGAGGTCCAAGAGTCAGTCCAACAGTCGGTGTGGAATGACAAGGAGCAATGACTCTAGGATAACAATCCCATAACAACGTGCCACAGGCTTCCTTTTAAAGTTGAAGTTAACGTCAGTTTAATGATGGTATTTGAATCCTTGTAATGAGGTATGGATTGTACCATTGGCTCATTCCCAAAAGAGATTTTTGTAAATAGAATGTCCATCACGTAAGGTTAAATTTCATCTGGGGAATATGGTTGGTATGTTTCCAAATACGTGTACATTGCGATATTTTACATAAGCACTGCTATTTTCCCTAGCCCACTTAAAAGGGTCTATTTCTTCTCTTTCCTATCCCCTGGGATGTGTGTGGTGCACATATGCGCGGACACTGACACATTCTTTTGTGAAATTGTGTAATGTAGTTCTCGCCATGAATAAGACCTTAGCTGTAGAAATGGCATTAAACATCTATTACTCACTCACATAAAAAAAGGTTTGTTTCCGGTCACCCGACCGTCCTCAGCTATAAAGGGCCGACCTCAGAATTCTTTTGAAGATTTTTTTTCAAATTTTTCCTGATTTTTTTTAAAGATGTTTGAAATTTTTTCGAAGATTCTCTTCCAAGATTGTTATTTGACATGTATGCACATATTTTTCAATGGTTTTCTTATATCCCATGTAGGAAATGAACATTTCTAACACCCACCAGGGAAAAAAAACAGCAGAGAATGACTATATGAGACCTTGGACCAAAAAAAAATAATCCGACCTACAGACCTCGACTCTTTGGACCATGTTACTAAAAACACAGCTTTTTTTTTAGACCTAAGCACTGCATCGCACACATATTACTTTCACCTCTGGAGGTTTAAGCTTTTGGAGAATATTGATCTAAACCCAAGTTCCTTTACTAGTAACCAGCGACTTTGGAAGAGAGAAGCAGGCTGTGGGACTATGTAATGACACGATAATACCCTAAAGACACATCGACAAAAAAAAATAATTGTTTAAAATAGCTATTATCCCAAGTAGATTGACAGTGACTGTGAGGCTAGCCACAGGTATTTTGAACACCAGGAAGGAGCTACTGAGGACTGGCTGATGTTGGCTGATGTTGGCTGCTGTCCTCCAACCTGGGCCAAGAAAAACGGGGTTTGGTCACCCAACGGACAGTTCAAAGTTTTTTTAAATAATTTGTCCGAATTTTTGTCGACGATTTTTTTCTCTCAACAATTTCCAAGTTTTTCTTTGAGATCTTCCTTAGACTTCATACAAAGAATGGTCCGTTCTTATAATAACCAGTGAAAATCTAGCAAAGTAATACTACATGAGGCCTTGAAAAGAAAATTCGACCTACCGACCTCTACATTTTTTTTTGTTGCCGGATCCAACCTTTTTTTTTTGCCCTAGCAGCCCTCCCCAACGGCCCCACAGTGTAGATTGAATCCTTCTAACCCTATGCTATGTAAAAAGAACAAAGCCCTGCACAATCCTTCAAGACACTGTAGGGTTATCATGATGCATAAGTACAACACTGGTGAGTCCACTCACCAGGGCTGCATTCATGCATAATGCTAATCAAAACATATATTGCCCTTAAAACAGACATTATGCCGGGTTTAAAGAGCTCATGACACGACCTGTTCCTAACAGGTCACACACCATCTCCATCCCAACCACACATCACAAGCAGTTTATCGTCTTCAGGTTGCCAATCAATTTGTTGCATGTATATATGGTATTGTTTATTCCCTTAGAAGTTGACGACTCCATCTCGCCCTGTTCACAGGACAGGGGCCCTGACACAGTGACAAGAGGGCCCAGGGGCATCTGGATCCCATCATATCAGGCATGGTATTAACACAGGCAACATACACTTTTGATTTAACCTCAGACGCCAAAAGATACTCAATACTGCTTATCACGGAGTTGTTACCAGTTTTGCTGCCCCTCCTCTAGTGTTTTGCTGTCAAGGGCACACATTACTCATGACGGCTACATGAAAATTGTCCCCGGATGATGCTCCCACCCAACACTGCAAACTCCCACTTGCAGAGCCTCTCACTCCCTTTTAATACTCTGCCCAGTGTGTCAACACTGGTATGGGCAAGTGGTAGAGTTGGTTTCTTTCGAGGGAATCATCAGTCTAGACTTTATTCTCAACTCTGGTTCGGACGACCATGTTGGCTATGTATGTTCTTCTCATCCTAATGGGTTACAATAATATTATGATGGGTTTCATTTCATGCAATGCATAAAAGAATGATGCAAGGTTCATTTAGATTTCTGGACTTTGAATGACTGTATTAAATGTGTTGCATGTATTGTGACCTTTCGGGATTTGAGACTGAAACCCGGTTAACAGGTTCCCGTTTACATTCTGCAGTACTTTTGTCCGGACTTTTGTCTCTTCTGTCTACTTGGTCTTAGTTTATAGTATCAGTACTGTAGTAGGTCGTTGGTTTCAGTTGGTCCTGGATGGTCTCAAGTGGGCTTTGCTATATCAAATTTGGTTTTCAATACTCGGGTGGTCTCAGAAGGTCTTACACGGTCTCAGTTGGTCTTGGATAGTCTTGTTGACCTAGATATAAGTCGTAGTTTGTTTCAGGAGGTCTTGGTATGTCTTGGTCGGTCTCGGGTGGTCTTGGTTGGGGTTTGTCGGTTTTGGCTTGTCTCAGTCCTGCATCTCAATAACTCTTGGTTTGTCTCATAGGGTCTTTAATGCTAGGTCTTCGAAGTCTGACTGAGGGAAGGAGGCACATCCACAGGAGCTGGGGTCGGTTAGAGGTGACGCACTGGGCTGGGAATGAGTAGATCACTGGCCGCTGGCCAAACAACACAAGACAGTCGGCTTTTTTAGGGGTTCCGGCAGCGGTTAGCGTAGTTTATAAAGTGACGGCGGGGGACGGTGCAGATGCCGACGTCCTAATTGATATGTTTGCTAACGGAGACTACCAGACAGGCCTTCACCTCACCTAGTGGGAGGTGGCGAGTAAAAAGAACATCGCCACCCTGCCTGGAATGCAGTCGCAGATTGCTTCAAGGGTTATTAATGCCGCCTTGTGGCAGGAAAGGGTACTGAGGTGTATGGAGTAGGACGTCGAGGGGTTCAGGTAAGGGTACGGGGTATTTGAGCTGCTCTTGAGAAGTTAAGCAATTAGGGAAATAGGAGACTGACATTAGATTAAGCCCTTTCCACATTAAGCCACAATTTTCAGTGGCGGATTTATACTGGGGGATGGGGGGGGGGCACACACCGTTTCCACTGTAGCCTGAAATCAAGACAATAATGGGGACTAGCCCCCCCCCTCCCCATTCACAAGATCCTGGATAGCCTCTGAATTTTGATATGAAATTATCCTTCCTATGAATAATATAAGCTCTGTAATATCTCTATCTACCACAGGCATGTAGACCTTGGCTGAGGTAACGACCTAGGGGTGTGGTATTGAGGACCTCGCCCACAACTACCACCAGCCGTGGGGGCTGCTCCCGCCCCACAGTAGTGGTATTTGTTGATTCAGATGGGGTGGCCCAGGTCCGTATCCATCAGGCTTCTCCAGAAGTCTAGTATTCAATCCATCCATGTAATGTGGATAGCAACCATGGCGTGCCCCTTTTCTATATACTTGCGAGATCGTAACTTAAACTTGGGTGTCTTTATTCCCAGATCTGTGAGAATGTGAAGCAGGATGTTTTAGTGTATAAACTTAGAGAAGCGATATATCATTCAATTACCTCCACACATCGATTATTCTCATGTATGCCAAATATCTGTTTCTAGAACCAACAAGTTATTCAAAAGTAGCAGATCGTACAAACAGTTTGAATAGTCTAGAATGTGATCTCCAGCACGTTGCTGGTCTAGTAATCATTCCCAGGCCCCGGTCTGACTCTATACGAGCTGCTCAGGGCTATAAGACATGACAGTGAGAGCAGCTCATCACAATACTACCTGTAAACAGCCAACATCACGAGCAGCTCAGCTGTATACTAGTAGCTATGTTTACACGGAGCAGCTCACAGTCAGGGTAGCCTACAACAGGAGAACATTGCAATAAGAATGCAGCATACTGACTTGGGAATTCATAGCTCAGTGTGATTCACTCTGTGAGGGCCGCATGATACATCAGTTTCAGGTTTCTTTGATATCATGATGCAACAATGCAGTGCATCAATCCCATAAACATGAAGCATGAATGCAGCTCTGGTGAGGAGATTCACCAGGGCTGCATTTATGCACCATGGCGACCAATGGGTACAATTCCTTAGAGGGTTAAGCCGTTCTCTCCCTATCTACCAACGACTGCCTAGATGGGCTGTGTACTTGTCTAGATGGCCCGTGTACTTCCTGGCCCCACTTCTCGACACCCTACCACCCAGTCACTGCCTTGGCCGCTTATTTCGTTTCAGCACCGCCACATTAGCGTAACATGTTGTGTTTACTTTGATAGAAAATCAAGTCATCGAGACGAGCACTTATAGTGATGGGGTGGCCGGCTTGCAACATGACACAGAGCCGAGAGCCTGGACTCTCAGTGCCCTCACACACTGCTAGCAAAATATACACTTTAAACTCTAGCTGGCTGCTGGTCCATCCAGAGAGAGCTACTGGCCATCCTAGCAAGGGTTCCTATTCAGGTGTTTTTTTCACCATCATGTTATTTAGCAAAAGTGTCGTGATTGGCGTTTAGAGTTTATGAACACCAAAGCCCAACCAACCATGCGTATTCCATGTAAAAACTTAATTGAACACCACAAAATCACTGTTCACTGTTTAGTGAAGCCAGCCTGGAAATAATCTTTGGACATCGATCTTAATCCTTGACCTATATATAGACACACAAACAAGACCCGTGGATGGATGGATATCAAAGACATTAAAGCCCGCCGCAAACAGTCAGACTGGACTCAGACCCGACGCAGACTGTATTTAGGGTGGCGTCCATACCCCGTCCGCTTGTGAGCTGTTTGCGGCGGGCTTTACTGACGATTGTTTTGAAATAGTTAATGACTAGAGAAATTCAAGATTTCCTGCAGTGACCCTGTCCTCCTGTACCTTGACTGTGGCATGTATAGCTGGTGTGGTCTACTACCACAGTGTCTGGTACAAGGTGTATATTTAGGGACAAGGACGGGATGGGGGATGCATGTTCATCACTGTGGCTACGACATTCCTACCTTTATACTGCCCTTGCTGTACTGTGGTGGCTAAAGCTAAATGTTACATGGGTCCAAGTGTGACATGGAGGTCAGGTATAGTGTACAATAGTCTGGGATAATACAGTTGGGTTCATATGTTACCCAACCTAGCAGTGGCGGATCCAGGATTTCGAAAAGGAGGCGCGCCCCTTATTTATCCCGTTTTTGGACAATCTTGAGACCCAAAAGAGCCAATCAAACTTTAAACCACAGTCAAAAAGGAGGGGGCGCGAGCCCCACGACCCTTTCGAAATCCGCACTGCATAGCTTCCAAAGAACTGAAATATCTTCCCTCCCACTGTCTCCCCTTACTCATGCCTTGACCCCACCCCTGTCCCTTAAGCAAAAGCATTATTTGGGTAATGGCAAACCTTAATGTCCAAGATAGAAGCTAGTATAAGGTTGGATCAGGTCTCAGTGAATGTACTTTCATGTACATGACAATTCATAGTCACACCGTACACGTGACCAATTGACCTGTATGACCTCAGAGTCGTAACCTGTGACCACAAGATCCTTGCCTTCCGGATCCACGTGCGTGTGAGGCCTGAAGGCGCCATGGTAACAACGTGGTGAGTGATCCCCACTTTATACAAGGCAAACCGCAAACTGACAAACACACATAGGGCAAAAGTAAAAGGAGGAAGGTAGTTACTGCATGGGGTATATCAGCCTTAGTACGTGTAGTTCCCAGCGTATTACTGTCACTCGATGCAGGCACCGTATTATGATGCTATACTTTTTTCCCTATTTCTCTTAATTTCAGCAATTCTCACTGTTGTTCAGCAAAATATACCTATTATTGCCATTTTCCAGGGAGGAAGGGATTTTTTTTTCATTTTGAGTTGTGAGTGCCTAGAAAATCAATAATTTCTTTAAAATGTCGGGATTTTTCCATGTCGCTAATGTCCATGACCCCGTCAATCATGGATGTCAATTAAACAGGTCTCCAAAATAGTGGTCGGCATATTGCAGTTTATTCTTTTACAGTACTAAAGACATCATTAGACCTCCCTAGTTGCTTTTTGAATCCAATTTTTCCTATTTTTTTACAGCCAAAAAGAAGTCGAAATTCCCATTTCATCCTATCTCATGTAGAAAAATAAATCGTAGTATTTTTCCTAATTTCTTTACCAGAAGGTGGTATGCCTGTAAATATGATAGGGATAAAAAATGCCACGGATACTAATGCATATACTTGGGTATATTCCCGTAGGACACATTTCGAATGAGCATTGTATAAAAGTAGAAAATATGATTGTAATGAGGAATGATCCATTCTAGTCTTTGAAAAGATAAATTAGACTTAGAGATCGCTTTCATATTGGGATATAGCAATTCATCCCCTGCCAAAAAAATAAAGTGACTCAATTGAAATACCTGGAATTCCCTTTCTTCATGTTCCAAACTTAAAATTGAAAAAAGAATGCCTATAGAAGAAATGAGGGTCGGTGCGGACGGTGTATATTATACACGCCAGTGTCCTGCGGAATCTGTGACGCGCGCGGCATGGCCGTGATCGGCGTCATCCACCACGGCGCCGCATTATTCATCAGCTGGTCGGCTCACCTTCAAAGCCAGGAATGCATTGGTGACAATAATTGTGTTTTTTGTCTTAACATGTACAGACTTTCTACCTGTGTCAGTCTATGGACTACTGATTGAGCACCAGACGCGGGTGGAATAGAATGTGGTGCTAGTAATGTATAAGCTAGAGGGTGCAGTGGTCGCTGTCCATTGTCTCTTAGTCTTACCCATCCTTCTGAAGGAATCTTTAGAGGAAGGTGTACCAACTAATGACATGTATACATAGGCTTCTTTAAGTTTCTTAGATTTAAAGAGAAAGAAGGTTTCAAAATATGGCATAGATCTCAGAATTTACTGGTAAGTTGCGATTATAACACAATATGCATGGCATTCTATTATGGACTCACAGTATACAGGGATGAAAGTCTTCATGGATTTCCCTGATTTCAGGGATTTTGAAGTTCCCCAGGCCCTATACATTCTTATAAAAGCCCAGGTTTTGGGCTGATATTGTCCCATTTCAGGGATTTTCATACTCTGCGACTTTCATCTCTGAGTATATCATAAGGGTTTGAAGGCTTTTATTAATCACAGAGGGAGGCTGAGGTAGAGTCTTATATCGTTATCCCATGATATGGCATGACACTTGGGATTATTAAAAATCGGCTAGCCCATATAGCATTTAGCACAAGACTGCCTTTGGATCGATCTTGCCCTCAGGACAAGCTCCACTGGTTAACTGGTTGGGGATGATACACAGATGGAGGATTATTTTCATATTCCTTCTTTTACTTTATAAAGTTGGCAGATCTAATTGAAAGCTGTTACATGTTAGTAATATAAAGTGCTAGGATATTTTCATTGGTTCCAGGTACCATTTTTTACCTATGAATAGAACACAGTTATAATAAAGCTAGCAACGTCCCAGGGGGTTGGTCTAAAATAGATAGATAATACATCACGATCTAATGTCTTGATTCTACTTGCAATGCTCACTGTGCATCAAACTCCCATGCCCTTAGTGACCTTTACTCAAAGACGCCTGGGTCTATGCATATTGTACATTTAGGGGAACGGAATTAAAGAAATCAAAAGTCAGAATATAACAAAGCGAGGAAAAAAACAAGCATGACTAAGTGCAGAATATCCCAATTCTGTTGTATAATAGCATGAAAGGGGACGGCGTGACATGCGTGGACAATAGCGAATAAGAGAGGGCTGGGGGAATAATATGAAGAAACTATATAGATGAAGTGAACTTCTATGCGAGGGGGATGGGTAGTAGAAATGGGAATATATCACCAAGAATATTTCTCAGACATGTCTGTTCAGAGATACCAGCTTCTGTCTCTCATATGTTGCTGTTCAGAGATACTATAGCTGGTCTCTCAGACATGTCTGTTCAGAGATTATCTTGTATACCAGCTTGTGTCCCTTAGGTGTCCTGTTTGGAGATACTACACTGTAAAAAAGGAGCTTGGGTTTTAAACATGTTGAGGTCTAAACATGTTTAAAGTCTAAACATATTGAATATGCAGGTGTACTCTTATCAATATGTTTAGGTTTTAAACACATTTATCCTAAATGCCTAAGCACCTATGTTAAACATGTTTAGATGTTTAGCATTGAAACAGTCTGAAGTTTAGGTATTTAGGATTTTAACATGTATATGTTTAGGTATGAAAGACACACTAGATGGCAGCTCTGTGCTTAAACAGACTTTCTAAAAGGAGTTATACTCTCTTCTCATCTAAAATGTGCTAAAGGTCCTTTTTAAATCATTATTGAGGAATTTCACATAAAAGAACACCAGTACAATAATTCACCATGATGGATTGGTCATTTAGATCCTGTAACATTTGGATCAATGAGGATTGTTATACCTAGACACCTTTACTCTGCAGTCCAAAAATAGATAAGGCTATATCCATTCAGTCATGCTGTTGTACTATACATGGGGTTACTCTCTATCAAGGATAATGGATGTGATGATATTCCTTTAGAGTATGGCTATGATGAACTCTTTACCTACTATAAATAAAGTAGGATAATTGAGATGATCTACCAAAGTTCAACATCTATGTATATCATAACTAAACACAAAAGCATAATGCTAAACACCTTGACCTTGAAACATCTAAGCATGTCATACCTAAACACATGGGCAAACCTAAGCATAAACATAGTAAACACTTTACAAACCTAAAATCAGATCTAAACACATGGAAATCTAAGCACAAAGGCTAATCACATTATGTTTAGCAAAGTGCTTAGAATCTAAACACCTTTTTTTACAGTGTATAGCTGGTTTCTCAGACATGTCTGTTCAGAGATTATCTTGTATACCAGCTTCTGTCCCTCAGGTGTTGCTGTTTGGAGATACTATAGCTGGTTTCTCGGAGATTATCTCGTGTACCAGCTTCTGTCTCTCAGGTGTTGCTGTTTGGAGATACTGTAGCTGGTCTCTGTTCAGAGATAACAGCTTCTGTCTCTTAGTTGGTGCTGTTCAGAGATACCAGCTTCACTCCCTCAAACATGTCTGTTCAGAGATACCAGCTTCACTACCTCAAACATGTCTGTTCAGAGATACCAGCTTCTCTCCCTCAGACATGTCTGTTCAGAGATACCAGCTTCTCTCCCTCAGACATGTCTGTTCAGAGATACCAGCTTCTCTCCCTCAGACATGTCTGTTCAGAGATACCAGCTTCTCTCCCTCAGACATGTCTGTTCAGAGATACCAGCTTCTCTCCCTCAGACATGTCTGTTCAGAGATACCAGCTTCTCTCCCTCAGACATGTCTGTTCAGATACTAGATCAGCCTCAGATGTTGTTCATACGAGATTCCAGACCAGTCCAAGCCAGTCCCACATTGATATTCTGCTATTCTGAGATACAAGGAACTGCTGCTTTGGATCCTGGACCTCCTCTCTCTTCCCTGATCGAGATGCAAATCTAGACGCTATACCTCTAGTATAAGTGTAAGAGCTTGTCCCAAGTGTTGACCCCATCCTCATAAATTGAGCATATCTAGAAGGGAAAGGGCAGCAGGAGAAGGTAGGGTACAAGTGGAAAGATGGGTAAAGCGGACATGTGTTAGGCGTGGTGTAGTGCGTAATGAATGCGGCGTCGGAGGCGGCTCTAGACCTATGTCGTCGTGCTTATTTGTACAGCCAACATGTTATTTTGTAAACACTGCTAGAGAGGACGGCACACCGTGCACATGTGGCCGAATGACGATGTGTCAAGTTTCTCTCTCAAGGAGAATGGTCGCATACCATGGCCATATCAAACAACCTAGTGTCAGCCGATATGGGGGCTTCTTCAGGCAAACTGGCAATTGACGGTCTACTCTAGACGACTTTTATGAAAGCCTTTCTACGATAATGTCTGGCGAACCCGGTCCCCACACTCTGTATTCAAAGGGGACGTCACCTGCGTTCTCCAATTTTAAAAACACCCCCTATTCCATGGATTTTCAAGGAAAAGAACAGCCATATCCCATGGAATATGTGGAATTTTGGTCCTCTAGAAACACCCCTTTTTCCACTTTTTCTTCTTGTATCAATGGAGGGATAATTTCACTCTTAAGACCTTTCGCTGTTGCCATAGTAACTAAATAGACAAAACATTTAATCATTAGATACCTAATGTATAGAATTACAGAAAGCGACCCATACAGTCTAAAGTTGAAGCTGACTGGGTAAAAATCCCCTCCTCCAAATCTCATATCTTCCAGGCCATATCGGGCTTCCCTAGCCAACTTAAAGGGTCTATTTCTCCTCTTTCCTATCCCCTCGGATGTGTGGGTGCACATATCTGCAGGCACTGACACATTCCTATGAGAAATTGTGTAATGTAGTTCTTGCCATGAATATGACCTTAGCTGTCGAAATGGCATTAAACATCTATTACCCGCTCACTCACTCACTCCAGGCCATATGAATTAATACCCCTTTTTCAAGAAAACATGAACATCTGGTGGAAAAATACCCCTTTTTTAAATACATGGAGTTTGTTGAATAAAAAAGACCCCTTTTCCTTAAATCAGAGGACATTGCTTTTGTGAGAAAAGGGACCCCTTTTCCACATTTTTAGAACGCAGGTGACGTCCCCCTGTGCATACTGAGTGTGGGGACTGGGCTGGCGAGCTGAACGGTTCTATCACATTATCCACTTGCTCTGTTGGTTCCAATTTTACACAGACAGAAAGAATGTGTAACTGCTAAAAATATACTTTAAAGGATTGTAGTTTTAAAAAGTGATGCTCGCCATGAATATGACCTTAGCTGTCGAAATGGCGTTAAACATCTATTACTCACTCATTACTCACTCAAAAAGTGATGCAGGACCATCGCTGAGCCTTTTCAATAGATTCCATTTCATCCTTATTCTTCTTTAAGAAAATGCTTCACTAAAACATTACATGAACATGCATTGCATTACAAGAAAGGTGATCTTATTCCTAGTCAACTGAGAAGAATGCCTTGGCAATTGTAAGTTCTAATTATCTTCCCATGGGATGAGATTAGATGAATGTTGATTCAAAAGTATTCTCACGCAGACCTGTGGTGTGTGAATGGTGCAGATAGTACCTGGTTTTATACCTGATGGTGTACAGGACAGGTGAGGTGGCTCCTCCAGGGGAGGAGCCTCACCTGGAGACAAGTGGGCCAGGTACAGACATGTTTCACCCAGACAGGGAGGTCGGGGGTGGGCTGAGATGTGAACACCCACCTGTGGCAGCTGATCACCAAAACCTTAATTCTTAAATAGCCGCACAATGCCTCATAATTAATGCAGTTTAGCGATATCCATTATACCAATAGTCCACTGGACCCTTCGGCCGACTTTGGCCAACAAAAGTCGGCCGAAGAGGCCCAGTGGACTATTGGTATTATGAGAAATTTGTACCAAGATGGGACAATTATTGATTGAAAGCTTTTTTGCAGTACATCTTTAGAGAAAGGGGCATGGTCTAGAGGAGGGATAGATTCCATTAACAACGAAAGAAGAAAAAAAAGGTTGCTAAGAGTGGGGTTTTAAACGGTTGAATCACAAGGCCTCTGCATTAAGTTGGACACATAAAGCAAATCCATGAAGATACATTCGATTGCAACTATTTCCAGGTTTGAGTCTGAATCTTAACTTTTGTAGGTCCCTTAGTAAATGTGAAGTCAAAGGTCAGCTTGGCAAGGAGTAAGCCAGAGGCTGTAGTGAAGCTATTGGCATAACGAGAAGATTGCATGGACTGTAACATATTGCTGTGATTATGGAAGCACCATGGAGAAGTGTGTGATGAATAAGAGGTCAATAGGCAAGGTAAAGGCTCACAAGGATGAGGTCCGCCGACAGCTGTTTAACTTGGAGAACCGGCCGTCTGTCTGTTCGGACACGGCTCTGCCATTAGAGAGGGCCTTCCTGCAGATAAGCGGCCCTCCTGGGTGCTGCTGATTGCCCCCTCCCCATCCTACCCCTGCCCCCCCCCCCCACCCTCCACAAACTATATACCAGCAGTAGCCAGTCCGTGTGGAGGTAATTGCGGCGCCGGCTACACAGACGCCACCCACTGCGGCCACCGCAGGCAACAGCAGCCTCTATATAAAGTGACCTATGGGCAGGTCGCGGCTATTTCAGGCTGTTTTGGGGTCCAAGCAGGGGGCCTGGATGGCCTGACCGCGCGGCCCCTGGACAATTAGATTACCTGTCGTCTGACCAAGCGTAGCTACGAGCATTTAATTTCATAAACTTTACTTGAACGCCAAATCCCCATGGCTTCCATGTGGCTTCTTTTGGTATATCGTGTGGAAGCCACACGTGGATGCAATATATCAGTCGTTGGGGTTTGGGGGCCTAATGTTCACCTCCCTACCCCAGTAGAATTGCCCCTTGTTTGAGCGTGGCTTAGACTTGTCCCTTTTTGTAGGGTGGC
The DNA here is from genome assembly GCA_949317995.1 of Acholoe squamosa. NCBI lineage: Eukaryota > Metazoa > Annelida > Polychaeta > Phyllodocida > Polynoidae > Acholoe > Acholoe squamosa. The sequence continues at coordinate 18,743,815 of OX439042.1, forward strand.
TTCTATTTTTCTTCTTTTTCTCTGTGGTTCCCCAAGCATTTCACATGGCGTCCATGGCGTTTCCTAACAACGTGTAAGATTCCCACGTTCAGACGGCTTAGACCCCAGGTGCAGATGACATGATAACTTGTTTATACGGCTAAACATTGCGGCCAGTGCAGCTTACACATTTAAATTAAATCCTCCCAAATGGATTCTGCACAAGCTGTACAACTAACTGCTATATGCGGTTTAGCCTATTACCATATCTAGGTATAGCTCATGTGTTCCATGTATTTTACTTGGCTTCATTTCACTTTCAGTTAAGTTTTCAATTCTTCCATCTTCTAAACCAAAAGATTTCAGTTGGCTTCTTTATACTTAAACATTACATAAGTAAGTTGTTTACTACACAGCAATGAATAGCCACAAAGTGGCTTCCCCTGTACGCTACCACGTGACCCGTATTTCACTATTTCGTCTCTGGCCATGTTGATTAATGTAGATCCCCCTGTAGCCTGACTTATGGCTTTTATGTGGTTGCCCTAGCCCATTAGGTGCCGCAAGATGCCTCCAGGTTCATGCTCTTTGGTTGTTATGATGCATCAATGCAGTGCTGGCAAGTCTACACGCCAGCACTGCATTTATGCATTATGGCGACTCGATGAGTATCTCAACTCCATAGGTTCGGCACGATGCATGGTGCAGCATGCATCATGAATATCAACTGGCATGATGCACATTAAAGTACCATACAGCTTTTAGAGGACTAGTGGCTTCCAGAGTGGCTTCCCAGGCACCTCCAGCCTAGCCTCAGCTGTGGTCCCTAATTTGTGCCACGTGGACAGGCGGGGTGCAGCAGAGAGCTAGCTTTCATGTGGTCAGGGAATCCTGTACCCCTGGCAGCCATGTCGGTGGGAATTATGGATAGGTAACCACATACTTAATGTAGAAACTAAGGGTCTAAGGGTAGAACAGGGTTTTCCAAACACACTCCACCCCCTGTCACCTTTGAGGTTTATATGTGTGTGGCGCTTTCACCTGTAATGACTCTATATTATGTGTGATTAAGTAAATTTATTGCGCTATACATCAGCTACCGCCAGCTCAACAAAAATCATCATAGCATTTTATTCACGTGTGAACTGAGATCCAGTGAGATATAACGCGGTGTGACCTAGCGATTCAGAGGGATGTGGGGCTCCTACCCCGTTTTTTGTCTGTACATGTGTAGTTTATATATGATAAAGTTTTGTATACGTCTTCCAGGAGAAAGTTGAATATCGCACCGCGCCCACTTTTATTTAGAATTATGGAAAGACTTCTGATCTAGTGTCTGTTTTGCATTCAGAGGTGAACTTTTTTTGAATAGAAGTGATCAATGAGCGCCTTGTTTAGTATGAATAAATCATCTCAAACACTTGGATCTTCAAAATGGTTAGAGGACAACCTGAGTTGTTCTAACTGGGCCTGGGATGCCTGGATCCAACCAGAGGGCGGTCTGAATCGACTGAAACCTGAGTAAATAGAAGGATGGCAGATGGAAAGTGCTCACCCCTCCCACGGAACGCCTCTCTACATGCCCCCAGATTCCAGCATGCCGGCTGCGATTTTCTTTTGAGTCGGCCCGTATCTGCTGCTCTCAGTGGTAAACTCAGCGAGCAAAAGCCTGCTTCGTAGTACTTTAGTATATCAGATAATTCTCCTCAGTTGTCTTGATACAGTCTTTTATTGACTTGTTCTGTCTCACTTTTTGTTTAGTGGTACGTTCGGGCTACTAGGTGCAACCTTTCCAAAGAAGGGACTTCTTGTCTGTTTACATTTGTTATTGGATAACCATTCTACTGTAACCAATATACCAATCCGACTGTAACCAATATACCGTGTAATGGTAGGTTTTTGTTGGTTTAAGGGAGGTAGGCTCCGGTGTAAGGTTTTCCACCATCGGTGTAATCCAGATAATGCAGCCATTTCATCAAAATTAGAAACGAAGGTCAGATTTTTGTTTCTCATGATGAGTATACCATCTTTTAGACAGGGTACCACATTGCTAACTTCAATTTGACAAAATAACCCCCCTCCCATTAGAAAAGAAACTAACACTTTCCATCTCAAATTAGATTAATATGGGACATGAAAAATGGGGGTCTGAGCCTAACATCAGATCCAAAATTCACCAAAAATTACTTTTCTATATAATAAATTCTATATACATAATGTGTGGACATCATTGCACTTAGGCCGACAATTCAAGATGGTTGTGATTGGGCCCTCGCTGCCTTCCCCCATGAAGATTTACTTCCTACACCTCTGGCTCGGCAGAACAGAATTACAGTGACATGGCTACCAGGGAACATGACCCTGATCATGAGGGTTAAGGGGGCTCCCACACTGGCCATCAGTGAATGTCCCACGTCACTTTGTGCATCGCTGGGCATGGTAAGAGCTGAGAAACAATGCTTAACAATGTTCATCTTAGAGGAGCCTTGCCAGTGTTGAGGATTCGCACGCATTTACAACCCTTGATCCATATCTGTGTAGTGGGAAAGTGAAACTGGTTTCTGCGTGTCCTGAAAGATTGACAAATATGTGACAAATATGTGTCAGTATTTGAGAAAATGCAATCTTAAATGATTTTCTTTACATGATCAATCATGGCTCCACTCCTAAGGAAATCTTAGAATGTTTGTCAAGGTCAAAGTAAATGGCATAACATAGACTACATGTAAAAGAGCCTACCACAAGATACGCAGTGGTCACATCAACGTTGATTCAGCATTGAATCAATATTTGCAACATTTGCATATCAAGAGTTGATTCAGGGTTGAAATAAGTGTGAATTCAAAAGTTGATACAATCTAATTAAATCAACTGTGATTCAACATCTTATCGTCAGTGCTAATTTAACACTTTTATTTCTATGTTGATTCAACGTTGTTTATAGTAATAAGGTGATTCTTTGTTGACATGACATAATGTTGAATCAACATTGAAATTGATATAATTGATTTAACATTGAATTGAGAACAATATTTCAATGTTGATATGTCAACTGCAGATCTGTTGTTGAAAGGGTCATGTATGACAAAACTGAAATGGAATGATTGAAAAAGTGTTGAAGACAGGTTGACCAACACTATCAATGCAGGGGTGTCGGAAGCAACGTGACTTTGGGGGGGGGGGGGCTGACGCGGGTCAGGTTGGGCGAGTCTATAATTTTAAGCACAGCAAGTGAAGCACTTTGGTATTTTTAAAGGGTTTAGTGGCATGTGGCATGCCCCAAGGAAAATTTTGAAAATATAGATATTGATCCTGCTATTTTGGTCAAATTGTGAGCAAATGACCAAGTTCACCATAAAAGTATATACTGTTTTCAAAATTGGGGGGGGGGGCAAAATATAGTCCATCCCCCTGGTTTGAGATTGGGGGGCATTGCCCCCCCTGCCCCCCTATTCCGACACCCCTGCATTGCTTATCAACGTTAATTTAATGTTCTGTGGCCATAGGATAATACAAATGAATCCAAATGATGTAAACAGATGTACATAGTCTGCTAAATACTTAATAAAAGGAAAACTTAAATAAAAAGACCACGGGATGCAGTTTAGGTTCCTGTAACTGAGCTAATCAGCCTTATTTATATCATGGCTTGACACATGATATTCAATTATATGGCTATCACGAGGACCGCTACATGTATCTGGTGTAGCAACACGATAACTTGTCAGGTCAGCACCTCTCAAGTGTTGCACAGGCTAACCCAAAACATGGGGTCGGAATTAGAGCTCTGTTATACTTACCAATTTTCAGCCACGAAGAACAGATCTATTTGCAATTATGATCCAAACTTGCAAGGCTGTAGTTTAGTTGCCGTTGCAGCATCGATTAGTTAGACACTCGAGAGGTTTGACATGATTTTTGAATGCTGGTGATATATTCATTCATAATGAATTAAGGTATGATGCTGTCCTCAAAAACCTAAATAGGTGCTGCGCCATGACAACTGGTCTGTTATTAGCATAGGATACAGGGATAGTTGTATGGCGATGGTAGGGATGGGGTTTGTAAATATGTAATATGCTAGAGTAGGGGGGGGGGGGGGATTCATACTGCAAGTACACACTGGGCGATCTGCCAGCAAGGTCGAACGGCGTCAAAGCCAAACGTCCGACCCCATACCACAAATGCTACACACCACATAACTGAGATATCAAGACTGGCGACATCTCAGACACACTTTGAAAATGATTTGTAATGTGCCAATAAGTGTATAACAGAGCCTTGTTGGCTGTGGTCAGTGTCACTATGCTCCATTATGAAATAGGTCTACCAAGTCCTATACTCTAAGAAAAAAAAAGTTCAATCTACCAGGCATCCTCATAAACTGAACAGTGAACGGCCACCATAATCGTATTGCGGTAAAGTAATGCAGTTTCTCCCGACAGTTTTTAAAATCAAGGCTAAGAGGGCAATATTTTTTTTTTTGCAGTGTAGAATAAGGATGGATACAGTCTGCACAGGCTGGAACATATCGGGTGGAATAATCAGAGATTCATGTCAGGAATTTCCACTTCTATTATGCAGAAGGTGGAAATGTAAAGATGTTGGCTGATACTTTTTATAGTCACCAGAAAAGGTCTAAAGCCAATACTGCAAAGTGTATCAAAATGTAGGAAGAAGATAGCCTCGGCATGTGTCCCTATAGACAAAGGTGGTTATACGTCTCTTACAACAAAATGATAAAAAACATGACATGATTCACCTCCATATTAAATGATATCAAAAGACCCAACTCTTAGCTATATCCAATAAGCTATTGAAACTATTCCGATGTCTCAATCCTCACTTAGCACTATTTCGTCAACATGATACATTACCCATGCCTGTCACGACCATGGCCGTTTCAACCCCTGGTAAGACCGTGTCAGTGATTGTCTCGGTGATGGAGCAATCCCCCCCCCCCCCCGTGTCAACTCAAGGCGGGAATCTCCTGACACAGGTGTCACGGCGTTTGTGATATGCCGCCCATCTCCTGTGTGACAAATGTTCAGGGTGGTTCCCTCTATAGATCCTCTTGACTTGGCCCTGATATTACCGATTGTGGCCGACTCCTTGCCACTTGATAAGCTCTACGTGAGGGATTTACACTAGATCTTGGACAATTTGCAATGCCGTTGCAATGCTAAGCTACCAGAGTTTTCTTTAAGAAGTTGACTGTCTTGCAGATGTACCTTTAGGTGTAAATTACACACGGTGACAGGGAAATAGTAATGCATAAATATACACAGAACGTCTTAGCCAAAATACTATTTTGATCACTGTCACTTAGAAAAACCCTAAAATTTGGTTGTAAGAGACGTATAACCACCTTTGTCTATACATATACATATATATATATATAGAGAGAGAGAGAGAGAGAGAGAGAGAGAGAGAGAGAGAGAGAGAGAGAGAGAGAGAGAGAGAGAGAGAGAGATCGAACAATCGATGTGATATCTTGATCTAAATGCACATTAACAATTGGTGATTTGAATAACAAACCAATCAACCTCACGGTGAGCAGTAGTATCGAAATACCTGAGTAAATTCATAGATTTGGTGTAATGTTTCACGTATCTTGTTATTTCTATGTGGATGTTTGGGAAAATGTAGAGTTTTAAGTATAAATAATTTACACGTTAAAATTTATGTACTATAGTATAACACATTTTACACCAGGAGAGTTGGCCACCTTTACCTTGAGGTATTCCTCTGATCACAGCCAATAAAACTGGGCAAAAAAAGGTCTACAGTTCCTATCGATAAGACGCCCACTCAGTGATATACAGTTAGGTTCACAAACAGATATAGGTAAAACTACTCCCGCCTCCGCACCAAGAAATGCCATGGATAAAACACATTAAGAACCCTTTTGATGCCGCATAGTAGGTTTTAGTCCATGGATCTTCGGCCTCATGATGCACCAATGCAGTGCTGGCAAATCTGCATTGGTGCATCATGGCGACTCTCTGGAAGCGTATTAACCCCGTGGGGTCTGTATGATACATGAATGTAGTAGCGTCATAAAACCAAGTACACAAATGGACGTAGTTCATTAAACACTGTGCGGCCCTTGGCGGGTTAAAGGTATAAGAAGGTGAAGGTGGTATTTCTCACAAGTCATGTTATCCTGTTTGTCCATTCCCATGACAGTTCAACAAACATAAACAACCCACAGGCCTTTGTTGGACGCCAAAGGCTAGGCGCCTAGAGCAAATAGCAACTTTCTTTTATGCCTTTCCACTGAGGGGCTTCTAGATGGCTTTGCCACTCGAGGCCGGCGGCTGATAGAGAGTAATGTCAAAATAGTAAGTTTAAATAAGGTGTAATTTGGCAGGGGCACAAAGCTAACGAGACCTGACATGTTACAGAGGGCAGGCAGATTTGACGCTTGGAGCCTTGGTGAGTCAAGCCTCCTCATGGCATTGTCCCTCTCGTTACGCGTCCACCAGGATCTTCCAGCAGTCCAGCAGAAATTGGATTTCACATCTTTGGAGGCGAATCAGGAGGGACGTCCTGTCTCTCCCTCCACTTCTTGTGTCTTCCCATCCCTCCTATTTCTGTCAGGTGATGTTGGAGTGTGGGCGGGATAATATGACGTAGTGGGGACCACCATTCACCTACCCCGCTACAACACACAGCTATAACTCTCCACAAACTTGCTGATTTAAGACATACGCCTGGTCTGTTCTGTGTCGAGATGGCAAAAGATTTGTGAGAAATCTCCTTTGAAAAATATATCCGAGAAGGCATCTGATTTTATGCACTTCCAGGAGTAATTTAAAGGGGGATAACACTTGGCCTGATTTACGAGAGAACGACGCTGATTCGACGATTCTTTATGTAAATGTAGTAATAGTGTGTACATGCATTGTGGACAGAGCATTGCAATAACGTTGATCAACAATGATAAACATTGTTTCAACGCTGATTTATTTTCCTGTGCCCACTTGGCAAAAATAACGGTGGACTTGAAAATTTTGAATTTGGATTGAAAAATCTTCCATAAAGGTGGCCGTGCGTGGATATATACGTAGATCAAATGTGTATGTTGCCATAAGCAATATATTACATGTAAACAATTCAAATTACAGTGTTGAAGTATATAGTCCGGCATATAATATACATGTAGATGCAGCAATTTTGTCCACAGAGCTATAGAGATGAGTAAAGAGACGTACACTGTCACGAATCATTGCAAATTATCCAGATGATAAGCGGAGATAACACTAACAGGTGTAGCAGATGCTAATCACACCGTCTCAGATTAACCATACTGACAGTCGCTGGCAGAGACTGTAGGATATACCGACTTGTGTGGTTTATAACACGAGAAAAAATAGGGCACTGCCCTCTGAGTTACGTGCGACCTGGATATCAGGAGTAGAAATCGCACAAAATAAGAAAAAAATGTGACTACCGGTAGATATAAAACACATGAAAAAGTTACATTTAATCTCTAAGATAAAGCTGTTTTCTGTGACAAGGCCTATCCTAAAATATAGATCTTGATGGCGGCTACCTCTTATGATATACCGACAAGATATTGGAACTGAATTTTAATTGATTCCGTATTCATAATTATGTTTCAAAGTCTGGAATAAGTCGAGTTATGATTTCTGCGGATAACATCCAGACTATGAATATTGGGACCAGGTTGTTGTCAGGATTGATAAACCTGCGCCATATACCTGTACACGTCAAGAGATAGAAGTAGTTACTTTAGACCCTGGAGCTGCTCCGTTATGCTCACTCTGGTAAACAAGATAATCAGCAGCCACAAGACATCATGCAGACGTTGAACCCGGAAGTAAAGGCCGGAAGAGGTGTAGGAGGCCACCAGTAGGTGGTGAGGTGTAGTAAAAAAGCGGAAATTGGCGTGAGCCGCTCATGGGTGAAGGGAGCTGCTCAGCAGGCTACCTGGTGGCGCCCTCTCGTGGCCGTTATTGTCTGTGTTTACTGGCTTTATACGTGATGAGCTGCTCACCAGTCTCTCGCATGATAAAACATGGTACTATGTCTCAGATTTTCACACACGTGGGGTTATGATGTAGGGAATAGGCAGGAGGATTCAGGCATGGCATTGGCGTATGTTATAACAGCCATAAACGACATGGAATCTGGGGTGTTATTCTTTTGGTTATAGAGGCAAGAAACTCGGTCGGGGGTATCGGGATTTCCTAAGGCTTTATACAGCGATCCTCTTTTTGTGGAGATGGTCATACGTCATGAAGAAAGGGTCTTTTTTCACTCACAGATTGTATTTTCCCAGTAAATTCGTTTATCGGTGATATAGAATAAGAGGGACGTTGACAATTACAAATACAAGAATGAATATGTGGCTGAGAAAAGCCTGAGTTCAGACCCTTATAGCCCATGCACAGTGGCCAATATAAAGAATTTGTGGCTCCGAATTTGGCTTCTAGAGCTTAAATCACTGGCCTCACTCTTCCCGTCCGACAACCTTCAGCTGTTACACTTATGATTTTTGACAAGTCTTCTACTAAATCGTCGAGGTATTTCACTGGAATGGCTTCTCTACTGGCTTCTGGACTTAATAGCTTCTCACCTAGCATATGGACCCCATATCTTCTCTATTCTCATCCAAACTATGAGTATTTAAATAAAGGAGCTTGTCAAATGGCTTCCAGTCACTACACAACTGACTTCGTCTTCCTAACCAAGTCCCCTAGCTTTATTAACTGTTTGAATATGGTGGCTTCCAATTGGCTTCTTGGCGCTTTTAGGTTGATTTATTCCTCCTTTGTATTATATCTGGAGCTATTTTGAAATGTTGGCTTCACACACAGTTGACGTCTATGCCTCCGAAATATAAACCATTGACTGCAGCTTTCCTCCCCAAATGCCTGAGGGCATTAATATGGGATGGCTTCTCAGTTTGCTTCTTGTTCTTCTACCACTCATCACTGGCTTCTGTTTCAGAGGAGTTCAGTTATAAACTTTTAAGCTTTTTAACTAATTCGTTGGACTGTAAGCATCCGTCTTAAATATTTCCACCTCCAATATGATACTGGCTTCATGATTAGGTAGGATTATGAAAGCCACATCAATTATATAAAGCTTCACGTAGAGATGTACCCAGCCGTCATGCTGTCATTTATTCCTTGATTGGCCTCTGACTATATGCCCCCGGTGACATCTAAAGCTATATGTAAGTAGTTCAGTTCTTTGGCTTTATTTTTAGCCCACTTGGCCCAAGCCCAAATATGCAATCTCAGTTTGCTTTTTCCTTACAAGAGTGGCTTCTGTATTGGCTTCTTGACCCTGACTTCTCACCCACCCAGTAGTCCCACAGTGACGACCAGACACTAGCTGGAATACCAGACGGGTCCTGTCAGGTGGGAAGGTGGGGCCGGCCCCACGCCTCACCTGACTTCTTCCCCCGGTCCCAGCAGGAAGCCAGCCGCACCCTGCACCTACAAGTGTGTCTTCAGACCGCCGCCTGCCCACCCTCACACACACAAGGCTAATAGATCAGACGTAGGAGGTTTTTTGGCAGCATTGAACGCTGCCTGTTGCGCCCCATCCCCATGGCCATGGGAGCCAAGCCGACGATGGGAAACGCCGCGCGGCGCCAACAAGTGGGCGCCATCTCCGCCTGGCGGTAGTGGTTGGAGGAAGGATGGATAGAGGGTGGGAGGTAGGATGGTGTAGGGAAGGGATTGTTAAATTCCTTTTATAAAGTCATTCGTCGACCGGTGATGCAAGTCCCTTCTGACGCCCGCTGACGGTACCCACTCTTCGGAATAGCAAGAGTAGCCTGTCGCGGGAAAAAGCGAGGATACCCCCCCCCCCCCGTCGTGAATTCAGCCTGCATCGATGTGTCAGTAAAGTTTCCCGTCGTCTGCATTGGCATCTTATATGATAGGACCCACACTGACCATAGCTACCCATCTCGTAGTCTACCGATTAGTTTGCCCACCAAACTAGGTTGCCGGAGAAAGTTGTGATAGGACCATCGCTCGAGAGTACATGATGTACAGGACAACAACCCTAGTGATACTGTCCCTATGCTGTAGAACTACTTTCGCCAGAAAAATCTAAGGAATTTGTTTATTTGAAGATGTCATGTGAAAGCCAAACCCTATGCAAATACAAGTTTCGGCCTGAAAGAGTACATATGTTAGGCACTGGTTCTATGCACTCTAGTAATCTATGGATAGATCTTGCAAAACTGATTGATTTTGCTTTTTGAATGAAGTCTTTATTTCAATTTAAAGCAAAGATATAGCCATTCAAAGACCTGAAATTCAGCCTATCGTTCTGCCACAATTAACCATAGTTAAGAGTTTAATTGTGATCCAAATTTTGTGATCGACCAAGCTGGTATCAAGAGTCATTTAATTACTTAAATGCCTATTTCTCATGAACTATTGAAGCTAGAAATATGATTTAAAAAGTGGATTGAAATTCATCACAAGGCAGATGTGACCATGCATGTGATGACCTTTTCCAAGGTCAAGGTCATTTTAAGGTCAAAGGTCAATGTTGCAGAATTAGGTAAATGAGTACTTCCCATGAAAAACTTAAGCTAGAAACTTGATATTAGACATAGTTGAAGGTTTTTTTTCCAGTGATTCAGTGAACAGGCATGTAGTGACCTTGGCCAAGGTCAAGATCACTCCAAGGTCGAAGTTATGTAATTGGAGTAAAATCAACACATCTCGTGATATATCAAGGCTAGAAACTTCAGATAAAGACTGGGTCTAAGGTCAGCAAAAGACAGAGATGACCATGCATATTGTGACCTCCTGGTGACCTTGGAAAGATCAAGGTCATGTCAAGGTCAATTTTATGAGGTAACCATGCATGTGGTGACCTTGTCCAAGGTCAAGGTCATTTTAAGGTCAAAGGTCAATGTTGTGGAATTAGGTAAATGACTTCTCCTCATGAAAAACGTAAGTTAGAAACTTGGAATAAAAGATAGTTGAAGGCTTTTTCAGAGATTGATGTGAACATGTTGTGACCTTGGCCAAGTTCAAGGCCATTCCAAGGGTAATGTTATGAAATAGGAATAAAATTAACACATCTCATGATGTATCAAGGCTAGAAACTTGGGAGTCCTCTCCCGGGGCCCTTCCCTCCCCCCCCCACCCTATGACTGATGTTCAAACTTCAAAGAAAAGTCCTACTAGTCAGTCAAGCCCTGGTAGTCACCCCCCGGCCCCAGCCTGGGCCCAGGGGCACCTCAAGGTGGTCCCTCCAGTGGTGAGCCTATAGGTGTGGTGCAGTGGAGGAGGTGTGAGTGCTAATCTCTCACTCCCCCTCACAGTGCTAATAGATCATGATTTTGTTGCTGCATAGAAAACATACTGTTCCCTATTGGAAATAGGTGTGGTGCAGTGGAGGAGGTGTGAGTGCTAATCTCTCACTCCCCCTCACAGTGCTAATAGATCATGATTTTGTTGCTGCATAGAAAACATACTGTTCCCTATTGGAAATACAAAAACTTAACATTTTCTAGACCTTATTTAACCAGGGAACATGTAAGTATCATTTTTATTAATGTGAGATGTGAACTTCATGCCATAAAATGCTCCTGAAGTTAAGTTCTAAATTCACCTGGGAGAAATATATTTGTTTTTTCTCCAATTCATTAAACAATTACAGGCATATTGTAGCCCTCTCCAAGGCCTTTAAAATGACATCCTATATGTCCAAATCCACCAGTAAACAGCTTCAGAATCAATAAGTAAAGATATGTCAGATTGAAGTATGCTATTTTTGCTCTATCACACTTTAGGCCTCCGCGCATGGCAGACCCGCACACGGGAGTTGCGTCAGTGCCTACAAACATATGTACATCCTGAGAGTGTACACTCGATCTCGAGCAATGCGTTTATGTCGTATATTGTGACGAAAAAAGACATGGCTGAAACCCCTTTTTTTGAATTTGGCAGAAAAGGTGAAGATTAAGGTCTAAGCCTAAGGGGTAAAAAAACATTTTAAAACAATCTGTTGTTTAAATATTTTGATTAGATGTCTCAAACTGAAGTTTTCAGTGCATCACTGGTGCATCATGACGAGTTTGTTTACGTTTTTCGGTCGAGTTTGTGTCACTGTTTTTCACTCTTTGGTGCATAATTGGTGCATCATGACGAGTTTGTTTACATTTTTCTTCTGTGAATCACAACAAAGCCGTAGAATCTGAAACAGCGGGCAGATGGGAAGGTCAAGGTCGTATGCAATCTTGTCGAGAGCCGTAGATTAAATGTAGTGTCTAACCTTTCATGAAGACAGGGTGGAGACCAAATGTAGATTAAAAATAGAAAAGGGCTTCGGGGGCAGAGCCCCCAATTTAATGAAAATTGTCCTATCTCCCCCTCTCAAAAATCAGAGTGACAAGTGTACCTACAGAGGCTATCTTACAAAAAATTCGCCATTGTTATACTCGTGACAGATTGTCAAAATCTCGCGGCCATCTGCAGCTCTTCTAGATTCTAACGGCTCCGAATCACATTCATAACACGGTATGGTCGACCCCTGGCTTTGTTTCTTACGGAGTTCCGCTCCAATTAACAACTGGGTTTACTTTAGTAAGGCTAGACCTGGACACATGTAACACAGGAAGTCATGTGACAACTGTTTTGGCATAGGAATGGTGCACTGTGGGATACAAACAGAGGTCTGAGGCTCTGTCTCTAACCGAACAACCTGCCCTAACTCATTTATGATGCCACAGACTGGTAGCCAATCCGATAATCCGGCAGGTTACTAAAGTAACTAACGCATGTCAGTTTGGCCAGGGGTCGAACATACTGACAGTGTGATGATATTTCAGGGCTGTCTCAGGCACCATTCTCTCGTCATATGTTTAGGTAAACTCTCGCAAAAGACTCGCATATAAGCCTTGGCTTTTACATGACTTTTAGTTCTTGCTATGAGACATCTAATTACGAGTAAAAAGTTTGGTATTTTAACCATTTCCATGGTAACGAGCTTGAACGTTGAAAACTTTGACCTCGTTCTTCGGATCGGGGGTGGGAAAAAAGTTCTTTTACGTCTTTGAATAAAAATAAAAAAGAATTTTTGCCTTTTTCTGTTGTCATTGTGTTCAACCAAGGGAGTCTAGCCATCCATGCTATTCTTTTTTATATTGTTGCTATTCCGAAGCGAAAATATCTTGCGTTTTCAAGTTCAATGAAATATTGTAAACAGCAGCAGCCTATAAGAATGGGGTGAAGGGTTTGAAACGACCGATTTTTCTCATATTTCTCCTATCTCTTTTGCGATATAGTAAGCTAGTCATAGTCATAGTTATTTCCACTCCAATCAATTATTTAAGGTAGTTATCGATCAAGCAGAAAGTCGATCGAAAAATCGCCATTCGCCAGTTGCTGTAGTTGTTTCCATAAAGTCCCTGTAGGTGGCACTGCTAAATTGCGGCGCATGTGCGGCGACCTACTTTCTGGGTCATCGCGCATGCGCTGCACATTTAAAGAGTAAACACAGCCACGTGTTGCGCTGGTACCATTGTTGCTGATGTCGGCGCTATCGACCCAAATATCTTCTATTCTGGATTATTGTCACAACTCTTCTTTGTTTGTCCCATGATACTGAGAAAATGTTAGATTTGAACAAAGCATGACACTGCGTCTAGCTGCGCGGCCCTGTTGGTGGTCCGAGATTGATGGTCCGAGAACAGGCTGTATCTTTCTTTCATCAATACCCTCAAAACATCGCTGTAGAGGCCACAGTCGGCCTTATGACGTTAAACAAATCAATCAGTCAGTCATGTAGAGGCCAAAAATGCTGGGGAAAGGCCAAAATGGCCTGAAGACCGAGAGACATCGTTGGGTGATAATAGGGTTCCAAGAGAAGGCCGATTTTCCAGAGGAGTCCATAGCTGTTGTTTTTTTTCCTACGACGATTTGGTGGAAAGTTATGGCCATTTTTTGATGTCATAGCTTTTATACATCAATATCTAAGCCTATGCTATCATTAATAACCTCAAAACATCGCTAAAATTGCTAAAATTATCGATAACTTTGTTCCTATTGTGCAGATTTGAAAATAAAGACCACCATGACGTTTGCCAGCTCGAGCTACCCTTAATCTATAGGTCACACTATTGGATACTCCTATTATTTAAGGGAAATATGATTTTTTTTTTGTAAAACTGCCAGTTCTTGGACCTCCTCTTCCAGTGCCTAGACTGGTGTCTGCCCCCGCATCCCAAAAAAACCTTCATTTCGATCCATTCCTTCCTCAAAGCTGCCCTTTTTCGCCGGTGACACTTAAAACAGGCCTTGGCCCAAAAGGCTCCCAGTCAAAAAAATTATTTCGCTTATTCTTTTTCTAAACCGAGCATGTTTTTAGGGGGACGAAACACCCCAGATTCATACCGAACACTCCATATCCGCGCATATTATTTGCATAATTAGCATAATTATGCAAATAGTTGATATGTATCAGTACTTAGTCACTATATATATCAGCAATTAGTCAATATATATGTCAGTATTTACTCACTATTTGTCAGCAATCAGCCAAATCAGTCAGTACTTGGTCATTATATAACAGCAATTAGTCCATATATGTCAGTAATTACTCACTATTTGTTAGCAATTAGTCAAAATATGTCAGTACTTAGTCACTATATATCAGCAACTATCAATACATGTCAGTATTTACTTACAATCTGTCAGCAATTAGTCAATATATATTAGTAATTACTATCGGCCCAAATATCTTCTTATTTGAAAGAAATCTTCCTTTATTGTCGCAGCAACATGGATTATTGTCACAACTCGTCAGCAATCAGTCAATATATGCCAGTACTTAGTCATTATATAACAATATTTATTCCATTTATGTCAGTAATTAATCACAATTTAGTAAAAGTAGCCATTGATTCGTTGGTGCATTATGCCTTGGCTGGAGTAATCTAAAAATGTCAGTACGGGTAGCTATGAATAATTTGTCCGCACTTAGTCAATATATGTTAGAACTTAGTCACTATATATCAGCAATTAGTCAATACAATCAGTATTTATTCACTGTTTGTCAGTAAATTAGTCAAATATGTCAGTAATTACTCACTATTTGTCAGAAATTAGTCAATAGAGTCAGTGCTTACTCATTATTTGCCAGCGATTAGTCAATACATATGATATATGTCAGTACTTAGTCACTATATTTAAACTCTTAAATTCTTAAACAAGAATTGACCATTGGCTTACGCTGTATAATCCTCTACCCTTGTTTCCTATTTGCCTATTTGTCCTATTATTTTAATACTCGCACATAAAGTCACTACAGCAATGCTGTAGATTTTTTAACAAGTCTTAAATACCTAAACCAGCTTCCCCTAGTGCGGACTTGTAGTATGTCTCATTGCGTTCGGCACGTTCGATTTAGCCTATTTTCATAGTTTGTGAATCCCGATGCAATCAAAGGAACCTGCTAAAGTCGACCTTAAAGTAGGCATCATGTCAAGATTCGAAACAATTTTTTTTTACGACAGCGGTTCTTAATTCGGACTTATAGTATGTCTCATTGCGTTTGGCACATTCGATTAACCCTATTTTCATAGTTTGTGAATCCCGATGCGATCAAAGGAACCCTCTAAAGTCGACCTTAAAGTAGGCATCATGTCAAGATTCAAAACAATTTTTTTTTCTGCAGGAGTTCATAATTCGGACTTGTGGTATGTCTCATTGCGTTTGGCACTTTCGATACCGTAATCTCCCGCGTATAAAATGCAGTGCGCGTATAAGACGCACCTAGAGTTTTGGATTATGCCCAAAAGAATGAAATATTCATAACTTTTCTTCTACTGAATGGATTTTCAAAATTTAAAAAGCTATATATAGCTCTGGCCTCCCAGACACCACTGGAGCCATCTATGTCATAAAATGACTTAGGGGGAGTGTAATATATCAAAATAAAGCTCTTGGTCTTGCAGATCCAGGGAGAACTAAAACCTCGCTTATAAGACCCGTCTTATACGCGGGAGAATACGGTAATAAAAATACAAAATAATTTTTGCCTTTTTCCGTTGTTATTGTGTTCAACCAAGGGAGTTTAGCCATCCATGCTAATTCTTTTACATTTTGCTATTTCGAAGCGAAAATATCTTGCGTTTTCAAGTTTAACGAAATATTGTAAACAGCAGCTGCCTGTGGGAACGGGGTGAAGGGTTTCAAACGACCGACTTTTCTCATATTTCTCCTATCTCTTTTGCGATATAGTAAGCTGGAATAGGTGGATTAACCCTTAGTCATAGTCATAGTTATTTCCACTCCAATCAATTATTTAAGGTAGTTATCGATCAAGAACAAACGGACAAGCAGAGAAGTCGATCGAAAAATCGCCATTTGCCAGTTGCTGTAGTTGTTTCCATAAAGGTGGCGCTGCTAACTATTAAGGAACCCGGAGAAAGTAAAGACTTGGATAAATACACAACACATTTAACACAACTTTAAGATCAATATCCTTGATTGTTCCTGAGAAAGAGTGCATCATAACAATCAGGGCATCATGATGCACTCTTTCAGTGCTTGCTGTCCAGATGTTTTTCTCTGAAATGATTCTTTGGACAGAAACTTTCAAAGCTAAACTTAACTCATTCCTCAAATTCAGCAGACTATATATTTTATGACATTGCTTGAAAGAACTACGCTTGCTTGTTGAAATTCTAAATCGACAGAATGTTTCTAAATGCATTTTTACCCACTGTAAGCGTTAATTAGCCGTTTTTGTTGACATTTTTCGGCCGTTTTTGTTGACATTTTCGGCCGAGTTTGTTGACGTTTTTTGGCCTTCTTACCAGTCTACAGCTGTGACTGATGTGTACACAGTGTGGTACTGTGTGAGTGTTAGCGATTATTGAATTGTCAGGGAGTGGCCAATTTTAACACTGTCAATGACACTGACACTGTCGCAGTGTCAGTGATGGTTCAGGAGTGGCCATTTTTCAACACTGATAGTGATGATTTAATTGTCAGGTAGTGGCCAATTTTAAACACTAGTCAATGACACTAACAGTGATCATTAATTATTTATCAACATTAATGGCCATCATTTATCAACAGACGGGGGGGGGGTCAAATTTTTTGCGCTACCCTGCCCTGGAGGCACAGAAGATTTCTATGCCCACCCTCAGAAGTTTTTACGCCCGCTCAGGATTAGGCAGGGTGCGTTCTGATGATGTATGGATTAGGCGGGGTGGGTGCGAATGATGTGCGGATTAGGCAGGGTGCGTTCAGATTATGGTCGGGTAAGGCGGGTGCGTTTAGATGATGTACGGATTAGGCAGGGTGTGTTTGGATGATGTACGGATTAGGCAGGGTGTGTTTGGATGATGTACGGATTAGGCAGGGTGCGTTCTGATGATGTATGGATTAGGCGGGGTGGGTTCGAATGAGGTACGGGTAAGGCGGGGTGGGTGCGAATGATGTGCGGATTAGGCAGGGTGCGTTCAGATTATGGTCGGGTAAGGTGGGGTGGGTGCAGATGATGTACGGATTAGGCAGGGTGTGTTTGGATGATGTACGGATTAGGCAGGGTGTGTTCTGATGATGTATGGATTAGGCGGGGTGGGTTCGAATGATGTACGGGTAAGGCGGGGTGGGTGCGGATGATGTGCGGATTAGGCAGGGTGCGTTCAGATTATGGTCGGGTAAGGTGGGGTGGGTGCAGATGATGTACGGATTAGGCAGGGTGTGTTTGGATGATGTACGGATTAGGCGGGGTGGGTTCTGATGATGTATGGATTAGGCGGGGTGGGTTCGAATGATGTACGGGTAAGGCAGGGTGGATGCGAATGATGTGCGGATTAGGCAGGGTGCGTTCAGATTATGGTCGGGTAAGGCGGGGTGGGTGCAGATGATGTACGGATTAGGCAGGGTGCGTTCGGATGATGTACGTATTAGGCGGGGTGGGTTCAGATTATGTACGGGTAAGGCGGGGTATGTTTCGATGTACAGGTTGGATGTACAGGTTGGGCGCGGTGGGTTCAGATGATGCATGGGTAAGACGGATGGGTTCGGAAGTCAAACACAGAGATAGACATAGGGTGAACAGATGGTGTAGGTGTCAGACAAAGGGTCCACTGGGATGTTGGATTCCGGTGTGTGCAGGGCCCAGGTGGGGGTGCACGAATTAGGGAGTGGTCATTATTTATCAACAAGGCGGACATAAAAACTTATGACCCTTTTTGAGGGGGAGGGCGTAAAAACTTTTGACCCTCCGTTGGGGGGGGGGGGCTAATACTGAGTATAGTAATAGGGCAGTATGACACACTTTTTTCTTATTTTTTTTTTTAAATTCCGTATTGAAATGTATGGCAGATATGTTGGATTCTATGATTTAAGGGATGAGTCATTTATTTTTTTTGGCGGATCAGCAGATTTTTTCCGACCCCCCCCATCACTATGACTAAAATGATCATGACCCCCCCCCCCACTAACAGCTAATTTTGCAAAATTACCCCCTCAAAAATCGGATATGCACATGGAATGATGCGTTGCGTTGGGTATTTGAATTGGCCCTATTTAGAATTGACCCCCCCTCCGAGTGTGAAGGTTTATTGGGTTTTGCCCCCCCCCCCTACCAAGTTTTTTTTTTCAAAATGACTCTCCCCCCATGTCCCTATATCCAACAAGGCCCCCCCCCACCTAGCAATAAATGACCCGTCCCTAACAGTAGAAATATGAAAGACATAAGAAATGTGAAGTACATGTAAAAGATGGGAATAACTGCTATGAAATTTATACCAATAGATGAGGACCTAGATAAGCTGCACGGAATTTTGATGAAAATTATGAAAATTACGGGAAAATGCCTAAAAAGAAATTGCCAAAAATTCCCAAAATAAAACAATTATTCCAGGGTCAGCCCTGTTATGCTAGGGTCGGTCGGGTAACTTTTCTAAAGTTTTGAGAAATCATTTCATCTGAGTACCTTCTTCAAACTCCCCACCACCTTGATAAAACACATTTGATTAACATATAGGATACGTCTTTTATACTCCATAAAAAAACATGAAAAGGTGTCTTATATTGAAGATCATTTGAAATTTGTTTCATGGTAATATCATTCACCCCAGGGCCCAGGATAGTATCACTCATAGATTAGGGTAATATCACCCAATATATCTATTGTACCAAAAATTAAAATAGAATCTGTTTTTGGAATTATTCCGTGCATTTGCCACTCCTGTGGAGTCACACAAAGAAAATTAATCTATAGACTATAGATTAAAAGAGGGGCGTGAAAATGTTGACTGCTGTGCAGGAGGGACGTAAAAAGTTTTGACATATCCGTGCGAAACTACCCCCCCCCCCCTTGATAAATAATGACCACTTCATTGTCCCGGGTTCATTTGTGCATTTGTGTAACGACAGCACGTCCGTCGGCCGGAATGGGCGATCATGATCGCGTTGTTCTCAGGTTCTGATAACTGATATTTCAACATTCCCACAAAGACTAAATGCAAGGACTTTCAGGGATTTTTGTACTTGGATCTCTGCACTTGTTTTGAGTTTTTCAGCCAGCACACGAGTAGTTGTGGAGCCTGTGAGAAGGGTATGGAGTAAGCATGTATAGCAAAATAGTAAGGATGTGAGCAGCCAAAGACCAATTGATTGTGCACTAGTCACTTAATCTGAAACTGATAGGCATTCTCCAGATTCCAATGTGGCACATACAGTTGGCTAGATTAGCCAAAACTACACCAAAGGTAGAGGTTGCATTTGATTGTGTTGCAGGATTCTCAACAGGAGAGGGTTCTCCTTTTTAGAATCCAAGTAAGTAGGTATCTCCTCCCACCCCCCCTACGCCTAGCGCAGTGGAATATTGGAGTGTGTGATTAGTCATGCAGTCTAAGGGGTCCAAATATACCATATATAATAACAACATACACTTTGCAAAATATTTCCCCTCCCCTTCAATATATCTTTTTGTGAAGTCAGTCCCTCTTTAGGTCTCTTTTCGATTTAGCAGGTATTTAATCATACTTGCTCAACAGGGGTAGCTGGTCTTTGTCTTGTTAGGGGCAGATTATTGCATTTGACGCAAATTATTTTCATCATGGCCTTGATATAATTTCTTCAGCCTGTGCTGGCCAAGTCCTATTCTCAATGACACTCACACATATCACCCGGCGTTGTTTTATTACAGGGGCGTGACAACCTAGGTGGGGTTGAGAGGACATATTCCTTCTATATATTTGACACACGATTAAAACATGTCAAACCTATATCACAGATGGTCAATTAGTAAAGGCCACCATGGTCAGTACCCCTCCTCCTCTGATGCTGTTTGCGACAGCATTGCATTCCTGAGATAACCAGATATCAAATTGCACATGCGACAATTGAGGAAATGCATGTGTGGGCTCTACGTGAATAGATCCTGGTTGCCTTGGATATATTGAAAAGTCAGAGACGTGTACCTTTAACCAGTATCCGACCCTTGAGTTGGAGACTGGGGTAGGTAGGTGGTGGAGGGCGTGTTGCCAGGGTATTTGATTTTGGATTAGTGTAAATCTCACATCAAACACTGACAGTCCTTCCACAGACATGACAGGCGGGAAGCAGGCTGGGGATACCTTACCTGGGGCGGGCAGGGACCCCCTGTGCCACACATGCTCTGCTTCACGTTAGCACGCCGAGTACTCGGTAACGTTAACGGCGCTCCTTTTCTTAGGTTTGTTCAAACACACTAGAACAGGGGCACCGTGTTGGGCCCTTTCACGCGCCGCCCCAGGGGCTGGGGTTTTTCCCCGTCAGGTAGGACTGAGAGTTGACCTGGCTAGGGTCAGCCTATTGTGCCACTGACCTCCGTACTGGAGGAGCCATCTGTGTCCTTGTACACCTCTATATTGTCACAATGCCACTCTACTACAACTAGAACATCGTCACTTTTAGACTTTCATCATACCACGGTGTCTCCTGTTTCATCATGTCATGGATTCCTGCAATACAATCCCACAGCCTTCCAAAACGGCGTCTCTTCTCTAAAGTGTCAATGTATCTGCAAGTTCCTCGCCTGTGCCTATCCAATACAGTCCGAATTAACTTGCCGCCATCTTGCTAATACATTCCCAAGGTACTCTCAACCTGCCAATACACAAAAAGTCCTCCCCCAACCTGCCAAAACATGCCTGCCCCCCGTCCCCTCAAACTGCCAATGCATCCTATGCCTGCCAATATATGCCCAAGGTCCTCCCTTCAACCTCCCAATATATATGCCCAGGGTCCTCCTCAACCTCCCAGTGCATCCTCGATGCACTCCCTTCAACCTGCCAATACATGCCCAATATCATCTCCTCAACCTTCCAATACAATGCACTACATTCCCAGCTTCCTCACTTCATCCTTATCCTTGACATCTCCATACCCCTCACTTCATGTTTCCAAAATGTTCCGAGTTCCTATACCTTCAGTTTTGCAATGCACTTGACTTCCAATTTGACCTCCCCCAAACTACCTGCCCTTCACTATAATGTTTTCTCACTTCCAGACATCCTTCGACTGTAGTTCTGAGCTCCTCCCACTAGCACCGTTATACATGACTCCGCATGACTCACAATCTTCAAAAGTTTCAACATCAAGACGATTGCCTTTGCACCTTAGTATTTAGTACTTCCACACTGGTCCCTTCACTTTCACACCCCATCCTCTCGGTTCTTTCCCAGACTTCTCACATCCACACCATTTTTTAAAAGTTAGAATAAAAGGAGATTTAACAGAGTGTGTACAGAATTGCTTGTAAGTATCTCTCGACCTACTCCAATCTTTGAAGGTGCAGAAGGATATAGAGTTCTTCACAGTAGGGGTGTGGTAAGGTGGGGGGTATGGGAGTGGAAATAGAGGTAGGGGTCTCAAGGTTAATCTAGCACGTGTCTCTGTGTGTTTCTAGGACAAGGCCAGCAGGGCTTTGGTGTGTAGATATCTTCATATGATGTGTACACATCACCAAGTACTTTCTCTGTATGTGAAGTGGAATCCCTTGAGTGAAAATATGGAATATGTAATTACATTGTGGCGGGGTGCAGCATCACCCCAGGCAGCCCCTTTTCCTTACATCACACTACGGCACCCCACAGCTCCTGGCCATCCAGGTACGTTATCTGTGCAGCAGGAGCAGGCTCATTCTTTAGGTACCACAAACTGCATTAATACATTATAAAGATCTTTCATCATCTCCAGAGATGCAGCCATGGCGAGTACCGGTAACTTCCAATGGATACATTATACCAACCCTATAGGCTCGATACACTTCCAGGGTTCGCATGATGCGCCAATGCAGTGCTAGTGGCTACATATACCAGCACTGCATTGGTGCATCATGGCGACAAATACACACGAACCTGGAGGCAGGTCATACAGTCTTTACAGGGTTAAGGTTGCAGGCTGCACCAGGAGGCTGACCCATTACCTAGAGGATCAGACGAGGCCACACCCGGCCTATTGTCAGGTACATATGTGAGTCGGTGGGGGTCAGGGCGCCCCCGGCCCCCACCACGTGCCGCGTATATACCAGGCCAGGTGGCGCTGGTTACGGCCTCACTGCGGCTGGCGGCTGTTTATTTGACGCTCAGAGCCAGCCCCACGCCGAATCCCAGCACACCTATTCCCCCAGCTCAAAGGCAGCTAATTTGGATCGGGAACAGACAAATAAAAGATCCTCCAGGTTGCACAGAGATCACCTAGGGCACATGTCTACCAGGTAGATATTCCCTATACCAATGGGGTGCTGGGAAAGCTTAGTTATCCCTTGTTATTATAGATACAACCAGATTACGAATGTTGCACATACCGTATTCGACTTAATAAGCGCCCCTCCCCTAATACGCGCCCCTCCCCCTTTTTCGGGCTTTTTTTCAGACTACAAAAGACCAATTTTCACGATTTTAGAGTCAGTTAAACTCATATCTATAGCAGGGTAATAAATACAATTTTATAAGCGCCCCGGGCGCTTATTAGGTCGAATACTGTATACCGGTATTTGTAGTTCACTGGCTATGACTTACAAAACAATTATAATAACAGATGAAAATAACTATCATACCCAGCTTCTTGTAAAGATGGCCATACCTTGAGTCTCTATAGTCCTAAGCTTGTATAAAACCTCCCTATTCCCTGTGAATTCGCTTCATTCATGCCTATAGATTTCAGAATACAATGCATAAAAACCAAGTTTCTCAAAGTAAGTTTTCTGTATGAAAGACTATTCCATTATGCCGAGGTACTAAAATGCTTTTTGAGCGAGATATTGATTTGCAAGCAAGATAAGCCTATACCTGTTTGCACGTATAGATATTCAATGGTAGAACCACTTAAACTTGATATATATCGGTTTTAGCCAATTCAATGAAAGCTTTAATATGGGGACGTTTTTCCCCCCTAAAGTATGTAGGAATATCTGTAGAAGCCATGAAATGGAAGTCTAAACACCTCTTAACTCGGCTTGGAACGGGACTAGTGGACTGCGCAGCACGCCAAGAAAAAATGTGTTGTAAGATTTTAGAGATGAAAGGGGTTAGAGGGAGAATACAGAGTTTACCTGTTCACACGCCATCGATAAGGTGGTATGTGCATTAATTACAGGTAACATCTCAGGGCACTTTAACTGATCGCTGTGGGAACACCTCCTCACCAGATAACATCCTTATCTGTGGCTTCTCACCCCACCAACCCTGGG
Source organism: Acholoe squamosa (assembly GCA_949317995.1). Taxonomy (NCBI): domain Eukaryota; kingdom Metazoa; phylum Annelida; class Polychaeta; order Phyllodocida; family Polynoidae; genus Acholoe; species Acholoe squamosa. The sequence continues at coordinate 18,767,503 of OX439042.1, forward strand.
AAAACTGGTGAAGTGTTTGAACAGCCCTGGAAGGTTGCCATTTCTGCCAGCCAGAGAGAGATGTTTCAAATAGGAGGGTCTAGAAAGAATTGCTTCTCTGTAAGGCCACTCAAAAAAAGCCTGGTTTCTCATCACCGCGCGCATCATAAAATTGTGTTTTTAATTTTTTTTTCGATTTTTTTTTTAGGGAGTGATCATTTTTTAACAAGAGGGGGGGCTGGGGGGTTTGAGGGGGGAGGTCAGAATTTTTCAACCCCTTGACCAGGGGGGGGGGGTCAAAATAATTTCACCTGTTTTCAGCGAAAAAAACCGCGTGTTACTATAGGTTAAAAGGGCGCGTTCGCGCACAATTTTCCGTCCCTGATTGGGGGTCAAATAAATTTTGACCCATCAAGAGGGGGGGGCGATATTTTTTCGCACATCTGCGTGCAAACCCACCAGCCTCCCCCCTGTTGTTAAAAAATGATCACTCCCTTACATATTTTTAATAAAAAAATCATGGTAAAAATAGACAAACATGGGCATATTTGGTATCAAATTAAAGCTAACGATGTCAGCAATACAGTGAACTAGAGATTGAGGGCATTTTCACAACTTTTTATAATCAGTAAACTCTTAAGTACTAAAATCCAAATTTTCGGTCTTGCGCCACACAGTTTTTGCCCCCGATCTGCCCAGAGTACCAAAAAAAAATTGCCCTCGTCATATTTTTCAGGGGTTGGTGATGAGAAACCAGTTTTTTTAGTGGCCTAAAGGGCGTTAACCCCCCTAAAGGCCAACTACAAGATAGTACACCATGCCTATTGGTTGTCATGATGTGAATGCAAGCCTGCTGAGTCTCCTGAACAAGCTTGCATTTATTATGGTACACTAATGCTGTGCCGCTGTCAGAGTAAACTTGACTTGAACACAATATGACTACCAGGGAGCATACATCATACGGCCCTTCAAGGGTTAAGTTAAGATGGTGGCCACCATTTATCAGTCATGCTAATTGCTCTGAACTGAAACGAACCCGCGCCGGACCGTTTTAGACCAGACGGTGTTGACTCTGCTTAGCTGGTTTACAGTGAGGACCAGGCATTAGGTGTCCAAGGGGAGGGTAGACATAACAGCCTAAGTGTGGGATGGGGCATTATGTATACATACAGAGGTTGTATAGGGTGGGTGTAAGTTGGTATGTGTGGGGCAGGGGGGTTCTGTGGTAGTAGTGTTGTTACAATGGGTCTTAAGGGGTAGAGATATTTGTAGATCTTCTGGAGGGTCATAGTGTCCATACCAATGTGTAGTGAGCAAGAGCTGGTCTTTCAGTAGTGAGCAAGAGCTGGTCTTTCAGTACGAATATAAAGTATGATGCTTCTTGTTCTCACTTGGTGGCTTCCCGAGTGGCTTCTCTAGTCCAGCATTTATGAGGTGGTGAATTATCGTGATACGTGAGTAGGATGTTATAAAAAAAAATAATAATAATAGCAACCAACACTTCATTTAGGGGAAGGACTTTATTGGTCTTGAATCAATCAAATTCCTAGAGTCTGTAACTATTGGGCTTTATATAAATTCATCCAGCTGTCACAATTTCCATTTAGTCATTTCATATCGAGGACTCATCTTAAGCACTGGGGCTTAGGAGATATTGCATCTATACATACACGCATCTGTGTGCTTTAGTATTAAAAGATATATATTCATGGGTGCATACAGGTTTCTGACCCTACCATATACCTGTAAATGATACGTGCCTGTCCTGTATACAGACCAGGGATATATGCATTACTAGTATCCATCAGGCATAAGCTATATATAATACAGTATAAGAGTTAGGCTATTTGCTGTAGACAAGGAACCAGGAGTTATAACTGGACGTTACGTGTATGACAGAGGTCACTGAGAGGGTCTGACTTTGATGTCTGAGAGCACTAATGGACCCCCTTCTAGCAAGGAAACAAACTCCCTGCCATCATAAAATCTGTCTCACGGTGCCAAGCCCCCAATCTGCACTCTCTGCTGTTTGTAAACACCTGTCCCTTAAATCCATCTTGTAGGTCACATAGTCTTGTGTCATTTTTAACCCTTTAGGTGCCGGATGATGACTTCAGATTCATATTTCTAAGATGCCATGATGCAACACTGCAGTACTGGTGAGTTCACATGTACCTGCCAGCATTGCACTGCTGCATCACACAGAACCTTTGGTAGGCAATATCTACAGTGTAGGATCAGCACGAAGCCCTGAAAAGTTCTCCGTCACCTGCAGAGTTGCATCCAATCCATGCTTCATGGCAACCAGAGAGCATTGTACATTAATAGCCTATGGGCCACTTTAAGGGTTAACTTTAAGAAAGGCCCCATACATCAGCAAGTGGCCTTGTGGCTGCAAATGCGCTGTTGCAGACTTATTGGCATAGCGTCGTCCTGTACAGATTTTTTTCACTGTTTGAGAGGGGATGTGGAGATAAAGCATTGATAAATATGACAGGGTAGGCTACATCTGGGGGAGGCATGTACCACCCCCGCACCACCCCATCGTCCTCCAGTACGTTAACACGACCGATAAGCCGGGTGTGATGTGCTTAGATTAACCCAAAGCTGAATTCTTGTACCTCTGCCTTACCTTCTCAAACATTACCCAACATTAGACGCCCCGAATCTCAGCTTGTTTGATCGGGTACAGTGGGTGTTAGGTCGTTGTCTGTGTTGGTGGCATGTCCAGCCTAGATTCCAGACCCTTGCACGCTGAGACTAGCCGGGGGGGGGGGGCAGTCCGGCTTCTTTCAAAACCATTTTCATGAAGCCAATTGGCTCAGACAATACAATACCATTTTGTACTCTACAAAAACCATAGTATCAATAGAAGGCGAAGTGTACTGTAATGCTTGATACCAACGCTTTGTACTTCTTGTATGTTATGATGTATTTGTGTTATATGTAAAATAGAGAGTGTACCATTGTGTCATGGGAATGAGAAAGCAAAGACAGAATTAAGCTCAATTAAAAAGATATGAATTGCTGAATAATATGCTATTAGCCCATCCCTGCAGACTAAATATCCCCTTTTTAGCAACATAATGGTCATATTTGTATTTGGGTTATGAACGCCTATTTTTGTATGTTGACTAAATTTGACCTTTTTCAAATTGATTGTTATGAGTAACAGGGTCGGGTTATCATGATCAGCTGTTCATACTGGAACCAATTTGGTTGATGAACTGAGTTCTTTGTACTGTGGGACAAGCACATAGATACACAGTCAAATCTCACGTGGCAATACACACATGTAGAAATAGCGAAAGTTCTGTCACCATAGGTTGCAATATGAGTACAATTAAAAATTTCCAGAACAGGGAGCCACCTTGAGTGTTGATGACACTTAACAGAGCATATACGGGACAGAGCCATTGCTAGTACCAAACAAATTTCCTAGGTGGCTCATGTAGTCGGGGGCTAGATCAGCAGTTGGCCTCTTTGTACAGTTTACTTTGGTTGGCCCTTCCTAATAGTCTATATGAAGGTATATTCTAAAAATCTATACCTTTGGATAGCAAATACTTTAGACTTAAGTAATATTAGCTTTATATAGACTTAGTACTTTAAACGCAAGAGAAATTAAACTTTAAAAGTTTTCTTAGAGGGAACATATAATCCAGGCTGAGTAAAACCAAGCCATTGTCTCCCTATCAGGCTAATCCCCTCCATTCACACCTAAAACAATGGACAGGTACTTAAGGTGATTAAGATAGAGGCAGGGGCAGCTTATCAGTCTTATCAATTCCCATTGTTTTCTGTGGGTGGAGGGGAAGATAAAAGATTACCCACAATCCTCTGCCAGATCCAAGATGGCCATCGGGGGCCAGTTACATAACTAATTTCAAGATGGCCACCTCCATACAGGAATTGATCTGTTCCCTATACTTTGCATATCTTCAAACAGACTTGGGTGTCCACATACGGGCATCGAAGTGTATGGACACACAACTAACATCCGAATCCAATTATGGAGCCACTCAAACTTAGGGGTAAAAATCGGGAATCGTCATGTGTTATATATGGTATGGATATAATTTGCTATGCATGTATATACAAATGTACACAGTACCTTGTCTCAAGCTATTCAATAAAGACATTGCTGGTGCGTTAGATAGCTCTTTCCCAGAAATGAGAGGCGTCTAGTTCACACTGTGTAATAATCTGACATACTAATCTGTTAAGAGAACATGTTATTTCTGGTTAGGTAATTTCATTTTTGTGGGAACCATGTACTAAGAGTATTACACATATTTAGGATTGAGTGAGTATTAGATCTTTAACGCCATTTCGACAGTTAAGGTAATATTCATGGCGAGAAAACGGCAATGCACAATTTCACCGAGGAATGTGTATCCGAGGGGATGGGAAAGAGAAGATAAAGGCCCTTTTAAGTGGGATAGGGAAGCCTTACATATTGAGGAGGTGGAATGGTTGTGATATAGACTTTAACACAGAGGGTTCCTCCCTTCAGTGTGAGGCAAAGACTAGTAGTGGTACGTGATGGCGCGGACAGCATGGCTATGTAGTATAGCAGAGATAAACAGGAGATAAGCGGCCACACACGTTCTACAACAATCAGTGGCAAATACAGACACCACCGCCCGTCCTATGATAACCAAACCCTGCCACAAGGGGCCTGCACCGGAAGGGCAAAGGCCCTGTTCAAACCACTCAGAAAACTGGGTGGGACCTCAGTAAGGCCCTCCCTCCTTTTAGGTAGAAGTGATTGATAGACGAAACAGGTGGATGACCCAAGAGATATTAAGCATGATCTATGAAAGGGAAGACGATGTAAACTTGTTTCTTTGTACAAAATGCCCCACCTATCTCACGAGGGCTAAAGCACTTGGATGTAGGATAAGCCATGCTATAGAATATGCTAAGTCAAATATGGTCAAAGAATCACTAATGGAGTATAAAGACGACCCGCTAAAATTTTGACATATTGTGAATAATGTCATGAAACCTGAGATTGATGTTGAACCTCCAGTCTTAATTGGTGAAGATAATTTTATCAAGACTAAGCAAGAGTCGGTAGATTACCTAAATTCATATTTTGCTAATATTGGAAGTAAACTGTCTGATCGCATTACGGACAATGGTACTCCTGTTAGTTTTAGACGAACCAATTGATTCGTCTGGTATATCCATGGTATACGATGTGATATTACTCAAGGAAGGTGTGAGTGTGAAGTTCTTGATCAACCAGATGGTCTGGTTGTTCAGACTCAGTTTTGAAACCGGGATTTTCCCAAACACTTGGAAAAAGGCCAGGGTTAACCCTATACCAAAAACTGGCAACTTAAAGCTAATCACAAACTGGCGCCCCATATCCCTCCTATCTGCACCATCAAAAATTGCTGAGAAAATCATGCATTGCCAATTGGTTGATATCCTTGATAAGTCTGAAAAACTATCGGATAGACAATTTGGTTATAGAAAAGGGAAGGGCACAGGTGACGCCATTTTCAAATATTTGTCTAAACTTTATGACAAACGAGATAGGGAACATCTCACAACCGCCTGTTATGTTGATCTTAAAAAAGCGTTTGACTGTGTACACCATGGATATCTGATTGAATTACTTGGGAAACTGGGCTTACATGATTGTGACCTGAACTGGCTCATGTCATACCTACACTGAAAATATAGGCTTCTACTAAGGTGATCACTATTGATGAGTTAAGGTCCTCTTTCCCTATTGATGACCTAAGGTATTCATTATGATCACCCAACAGCTGCCCAAGGTCATCACTTTGATTATATTTTTCTACCACCAGGGGGCCCTAGTATACAACAATAGGATATGCAATGTTTACTATGTGAGCTATTTTGAATGTGTACTCTTGATCATCAGTGTCTATAGGATGAATGATGTGAAAAATGTCATCACAAGGGAATGTTAATTGATCAAAAAGGTCATTTGGTCCAAATTTTCAAAGACAAAAGCATGTTTAATTATTGACACCTCTTTTGCCACTCAAACCATAATCATAACCATGGGGATAAGCTAATATTCCTTATACAAACAACTACATGTATGCCTCACCAAGGCATCATAAGTCAGCTGTAAGTACCCTTAATGGATGCTTGGATGTGGCGAGGGAAGGGGATAATTATGCAAATTTATGCAAAGATCTTAATTAATGACAATGTAATCATTCCCAAACTCCTCTCTAATCAGTTTGGACAGGTACTCTGTAGTGATCACCCAGGGTGATCACATGTGATCACCTAAAAGATCATGGGGTACTCCCCCCTCGGGACCATCAATAAGATGACAAAAAGTGATCACTAGAGAGTACCTTTTTAAGCCTTATCTTTTCAGTGTATCGGGTAAAAGCCAGTACACTGAGATAGGAGGTTTTACTTCTGGTATTGAATCTGTTGACTTCGGGGTTCCCGAGGGTTCGGTCCTTGGTCCACTTCTTTTTATTTATTACATAAATGGTGTAACTGATGTCCTTAATGACTGCGAATATCTGTTATATGCAGATTATCTGGTGGTTTACACTAGCTCGAATTGTGCCAATCTTATACATGATAAGTTGCAGGGAGCAATTGATAATCTAAGTAGTTGATTCACTTCTATGCGATTAACTGTGAATACCGCAAAAACAAAAGTGTGTTGGTACGGCACAACATAGAAACTGCCAAGAATGGTAGGAGTCACTTTTTGTCTGAATGTTGAATTAATTGAAACAGTGAATACTTATTCTTATTTAGGACTTAAGATTGATAGGCTATTGAGTTTGGAGACTGCGATGAAAGAACTAAATAGCAAAGTCAACCACAGACTGTTTAGGTTCAGTAAGCTATGGCACTACATGAGTGATGAGGTTAGCATAACTGTCTATAAATCTATGATATTGTCTTTATTTGACTATGCTAGTTTTGCCCATGAGGGAGCAAATGATGTATACCTTGACAAGTTAGATAGATTGCAAAAGAGAGGATTGAAGACAATCTATAGGTGGAAACCTAAATCTGAAGATGAGATGTATGAGGAATCCAGTATTCCTAGATTAGAGCGGAGGCGTGATGAACTCCTGCTATCTTATATGTTGAAGCTATCGAAGGATGAAAGTTGCCATGATCTCACGCCTCGTAGAGATGGCTTAAGGTCAGGTAAGAAGATTCGGTTCAAGCTCCCTCGTTCAAGAAATGCTGGATTGGATAAATTGCCCCTCCATAGGGGAGTGAGTTTATGGAATAATCTGGGCCCATGGTACCAGCTAAGCAAGAACAAATTAACCTTTAAAAAGCGGATTTACGCCCTGGGAAACCTAAGAGTTAGTTACCCGGGCCCCTCAGTTGATGATAGTGATAACGATGACCTATGACAGGTGGTGATGTTATAATTATATTGCTCCTGTTTTAGTCGAGTATTTTTTCCTAAATCTGTGACTGAAGTTATAATGACTTCATCCGAACTGGGAAAAGTGTCTTTACCATCGCCCAACAAGCAGTATCTTGCCCTGTCCTGTTGTCTTCTCATCAATTAGTGCAAAATGTGTAATGAGCATGACACTTGTTTTTGGTCTGTTTTATTAACGTCCCCTGCTTCAAACTCTAATATGGGTAACTAACCCACTTTTGTACTCGTTCTAGACTGTCTTTACTGTTGTTAATTGTTGTGTGTATGTATGTATTAGTTTGTAATTATTTCTTTTTGTATATATTATTACCATTATTTATTCACCGCCATTTCTTTGTAAATTCATCATCATTGTTGCTAATGTGTTCCAGAAATGGTTGTAACAAGAGGAGAAGTAAGGTATCACCCATTTGTTGACATAATTATAGCTTTTCAACCTTAAAAAAAGTGAAACCACAGTCTTGTTACAGCTTCATTATATATACAGGTAGGGAGTAACTCAATGTGGATATGGATGAAAAAGCTGGTTGCCCTTTTAAAGTGCCTTAAAGACCTGTACATAAGCTGCAACGTTAACTTTGGAGTAAGCTAGTATATGCCACATCGGATATTGAAAATTGTTGCTTTATAATTCTGTTCTATAGTGTTAAAACCTTACCTATAAGCTGCACACTGATTTCAGGAACATCTTATGGTCTGAAATGGTCTATAAGCCGCGGCTTATACGTGGGGCTTCTTGTTTTACGGTAGTCAGTACAACATGCATTCGGAGGGACAAAGGACGCCAATTTCTCGATTGTCGTAATTGCATAATTATGTAGACTTGCATTTTGTGTTTTTATTTACTACGTATTTCTTATTTTAGTCTAGACTAGCTTTAATAATCAAACTATTTTCGCAATGATATTTGTCTACAATCCGATGACATTTTAAAACTGGTTAGAGCTTATCACATTCATCTAAATAAAAGCTACGATTGAAATTCTAGAGATTTGTACATTATGCACATTTCGGCACAAAGCCAGATAGAGTGCTCATATTGTTCACGGGATTGGAGCTCCTCCTGAAGGTAGTCCTGAAACCAGAATAATAACAAAACCCATTTGTCTCCCCAAGAAAAGAAATGGCGACAAGATAAGTTAAAACGATGTAGATATGGTGGCCATTCGAGGGTGCTTTGTTTAGCGCCTGAGGTGTACATATACAGATATAATAACGGCTGGGAGGTGGTGGGACTTGAAGTCGTACATCTCAACCCTTTCAGCGCCACATCATGTATTATCGAAATATCATCTGCATTCATCGCCTGATGCATGAATGCAGCTCTGATTAGTCTACTCGTTAGGACTGCATTCATGTATCATGCCCACCATACCTGACTGATACACTCCTGAAGGGCCGGCATGATGCGTCAGTGCACTATGTTGTATTTAGAGGGTTATAATAGCTGACGTCCTATGGAGTGTCGTCTATGTCCCCAGGTGCCGCCTTTACCTGCTGTATGTAGCAGGGAGCATCACTCAGGGGGCTGGCAGGGGTCCACGTCTCACCTGACGCCTCCCGCCTCTATGTACAGAGACAACAGGCACACACAGACAGCTGTCTCCTCCTCCAAACTCCCTCCTCCTTCTCCTTCTCCTTTAAGGTGACCCTCCAGGGACTGCATGATGCCTCCAGGTCCCTGATATACCAATGCAGTGCTGGTGAGTCTTCTACTTGCCAGCCCTGCATTGGTGCATCATACTGAATGTACATCCACCATGTAGTGTCGGCATGATGCATGAATGCAGCCCTGTGGAGTTACTGCAATCCTCAGAGGTGCCACCTTGTACCACCTTTGCTAGCTAACCAGAATTGTCTGGCCTTTGGTGCATGGATATCTGAATTGTGTCGATTTCCCGGGAAAAGTTGTCTACCATTGTAAGTTTTCCTGATTTCGTCGGACAGTGAGTGGCATATCTGAATCATGCATCACGTGTCATGACAACCAATAGGCAAAATGCATAGATGCACTTTGTATGGCTCAGAGGGTTAAGACTTGGCCCGTGTTGCCAAATACTTGTCGTACCATCACAAATTTCACGAAACAAAAACTGGTCGCCGTCGTATCGGATACCGGCGACAGGCCGGCCTTGGCCGCGACTTACACAAGACAGAAGTGGTAGCGGCTTTGGGATCAACCCTACTCAACCACCGCACCCCCTCCCCTCCGTCCCTTCTCTACCACACACAGCCCCTCATGGGATCTGTCAAAATTAGTAAATAAAACCCTTCACCTTCGCCCTTTTTCGCCCTTTTATACCCGTGGATGGGTAAGGAAGTTAGGGCGTGTCCATGGCGTAACAATGTAAATGTATGTGCCCTATAAGGAGGCAGAATGAGATATCTGGTCACAAGTGACTGAGTGATACTTTATCAACATATGTTAAAGTTGAAAGGAAATGTCAACTAGTCGAACTGAAGTGAAGTTATTGTAGGTAGAAATGTTTATAATAGAAAAGGGTAAAAAGAGAAGGAAGAATTAAACGCTCGTAGATCAAGCTGTATGTTGTGTCAACCTGAATAGCTCAGAAATGTTTTTCAGGCTATCTTATTGATGATCTTCCCACACCCCACCCCACCCAAAACTTGAATATGGGGCTCAGATGTAAGTTAGAGCTATATACATGTATAAAAAAAGACAAGGCGCCTTGTGAAAATAGTCGCTGAAATGCACTTTGCTACTGAGTGCATATATTCTAAGTTTAGGAAAAATTATGCTTGGCTGTCATGGATGTATTTACTGATGGGTGCCTGATGTGACTGTACACGTGGGCTGTATACAGCTGTTCATTGGTGCATACTTCCAGTGTGTATCAAGTCCATAGGATTGGACTGTTGCTCACCAAGGCTGCATTTCCAATCCTGCACTGTGATGATAATTGCCCATGGTACATCAAAACACTCTGTGGTTCTTAAAGGTTGGTTGGTAAAAGACAGTGAACAGTGGCAACCTCAGACTTCCAATATGAGGTATGTCTATAACACCCCTCCTGCCCCCAAACCTCGTAAAACATACATACAAAACTCCCCAAAGTAATGCCTCCTACCAACATGTCTCAAACTACAACATTTGATGATGTACAAATTCCATGGTCAGAGTTGTGAGTAGGTGGTTAGCATTGTGAGCTGAACCGCGGCTAATCGCCTGTAATCGGCATTGACTCTTGTCCCGGGACTCTTGTCCCCACGCAATAACCATGGAGACCCCTCTTTTTTTCTTTTTTTTTTAATGAAATACTAAAGCCCAATAACTCCCTCCCTCTCTACCGCCCCCCCCCACCCACACACATACATAGACGCAAACCTACCCACCCTCTTACATGCTGCAATGGTTGCTCTCTGCCTGAAGTAGTCTCCTGGGGTCTGTGATAAACAAGACGGTGAGACCTATTCCAAAGTAAACTAAAGAAATGACTTGTGAAATGGCAAATCCATAAACACTCGCCTTGTCTCTTTTCTACCTCATTCCATGGGGATACACAGAGGTGATGAAATTAGAAGTTAATGTGAATTGCTTGATACTATATCAGATAGGAGTGTTCCCAGAGGTTCAGATCTCAAATGATATCACACATGAAATTAAACAATTGATATGTTATCCAAACAAGTTAAAAACTATTGGTTTGAACTTTGTCACATAGTGTGCTGTAACCATGGGGGATTCTGATACACATTGCAAATTAACTGCTACATTTGACATGTAGTTGTAGTCATAGTCGAGAGGGCACACTGGACAAACTTTACAAAAAACTTACCCAATAGACCACGCCAGTTCTGGGGGATTTTGTTTTCTTGATCCACCCAATCGTCACAAATGAGAAAAGAAAAGAAAAATATGCCCTAGCAGGTAAGATAATCTGGGAACTGTATGGGAACATGGCAAGGCTTTGAAATACACTAAACGTCCGAAAGCTTCCATGGACAGTAGTCTCCCGCTGACAGTATAGGACTGACTCTGTGCCAATGGGTAAGTATCACCTATTGATGCTAAGGTTTATCATATCTCATTGAAAGAGGGGCAGGTAAACCTCCATGGTCAGGGGCCTGGCCCATTCCGGGCCATAACTTTTTCAACATTAGCCACGTAACTTCTCAAATAAGGTGTAACCTTCCTACGTTTTATTTATTTATCAAATGATCCCATAAAGGTGTATATAAGTCAGAGAAAATAAAATTACGTCTTCAACATTTTACACCGAACAATTCTTGAAAAAATATTTAGATACAAAATCAACCTAAAGTACCTTAATATTTCCGTCATAACATCTGCCACCACAGTTCTGAATGTATATTATGCCTTACCAATAGGATATACAAGGTTATATTTCCTATGCCTGTGGGGTTTGGTGGTGGGAAAACATAGAAATAAGCCACTTCAAAGTGACGTAAGGCCTTATGGGCCACATGGCAGAACGTAGGAAACGCAGCAGACGTACATCTGTATCAATCTCACGTAACTCTTATGGGCCAAGCTCCTGGAGGTACAATGGAACTGATAAGATGTGAGAGGGAAGGAACTACGGGTACTGTCACACCTCCCCCTCCCCAGCATGATATGCCCTTTTATATTGGTCTCTACATTTGTTTATAAATTGCACCTGCCATCACGCGACTCTGGTTTTATCCCCCAAGTTTTATGTAACAGAATAAAACACTATATTTCAATGAGAAAGAATTGTGGTTAGAATTAATAGCACTCTAGCACTATAGATATCTTTCACCTGAGCTGGGGACTTCTTTGAAATTGATAAATGAGGCACGCACACGTGAAGAATTGCTCCAATCCAAATACTACCTCAGTTAAAATATTCGGGAAACAAGACAAAGATCAAAGGAAGCACTAATGTCAAGTAGTGTAATAGCGTTCATCACAGTCTATAATGGAGATCTATGACTTCTGATATTCAGTTTAAGGTGGCTGGCGGTGATAGACTAAAAGTAATTAGATTTTCGCCATATTCCCACCAGAGGCCAAAAAGGATTTGTACTTTTCATATGTCCAAAAATAATATAGGGGTCCCATGCATATTTTTTAGATACAGAAGATTCAGTCCTATATAGGATCATATAGTGATTTGTCACATAAATTCCCAGATTCATATCCTAAAGTAATTAGATTTTTTTTATAACTTCTTCAGAACTTAGATTTTAAGCATATCTTTGCAGGAGATACAATATTGCCATATGGTCCCGGCATATTTCTAATGTTTTGGATGATTAAAATAACAAATGCAAGGTTATGGCTAGAGTAGTGACATGTAGATTATGTAGTGTCATCTAGGTGGTCATACACAGCAGTCCCCATGGATCATGTGTAAGGTCTCTGTCTTGCTCTCAACAGATCCAGGGTTCAAATCCATGCCAAGCCTGCCTGTAGTTTGCATGTCTCGTTTATCCATAATTCCAATGTAAGACAGAGACACCTGGTGTCCAATTCCTGAACTAACAATCCCCGCCAGCCACCTTAACTCCTTATGGGGCACATAACCTCTCCTTGATGATGTTCATGGTTGTGATGCTGCATTAATGCAGTGCTGGCAAGTCTACTTGCCAACACTGTATTGGTGTATCATGCCGACCCTTCAGGTATACATTGGCACCCTGTAGTCAGCATGAGACTTGAATGCATAACCTGGTAGATCTACATTCATGCTTCATGACAACAAATGGACCCAGTGCATTAAAGCTTATATATATATATATATATATTTTTTTTTTACTGAAGTGTTTAGAAACCGCTCCACTACGTGAAGAGGTGATAATAATGCAGTTAACTAATTTGGGAACAGATTTCATTGGCGCATACCAGTTTGATATGGGTTATATAAGATGAGAACGAAGACACAAATAAACAAGAGATATGGGTTATATAAGATGAGAACGAAGACACAAAAAAAAAAAACAAGAGAATCAAGTACAACACATACAAACAAATAAATAAAAATTATTACTACCGTAAACTCCCGCGTATAAGACGCGCTGCACGTATAGGACGCACCCCCTTCTTGGGAGGAGCATTTTCGCGTATAAGACGCACCTCTTAGGGCTCAATTTTGTAAATTTAGTACATTTCTATAGTAAAATTACCCCTCGTATAAGACGCACCCCAAACTTGAAAAAATCCTATAAGACCCCCCAGGCATTTGTTTGGCGTAGAGGACGCGTCTTATACGCGGGAGTTTACGGTAATCTTAAGATTTTTAATCTGGCTTGTTCAATATAGGTGACAAATTGTCCCTATCTACTTGGCATAAAAAAGTGACTTTGTTAATCTAGTGACAAATAATGGTCATAACATGAAAAATTGACCACATTCAAGCTAAAAGGGACATAAAGAAGGGTAAGAAAATACAGTAAATAGGATAGACTAGCAGTTACCCAAACGGTTGCTAAGACTCATTTGTATTTGGAAGTATTGCACATTATGAAATTCAAAGCTCTTAAAGGGTTATTATCCCAGGAGTGAGGTAGATGAGGAGACAGGGGTAACACCAGTTGGAATGTACATATATATGTAGCACTCAGGCCCATCCAGGGGTTCTAGTACCCCCCCCCCCAACCACCAGCACCATACTCAATACTGACACATTCTCACTAATTCTTTGTCGCTCTTTCTCCCCACTAACCCACTTCATGTCAGTCTAGGTGACAGTCTGTAGTGCCTAGATGAAATATATACACCTATATAGCACCTTATTTGACGTCCCAGTCTAAAAAGTAGTCTGATGTTATCTGACAGTAGGCATTGAAGGTAGATTGATGCTGAAGAGGGACCCAATGCCTTCCACTACATGTACTTCGTTTTGATTAACTAAGACCACTGAAATCAAGTAGAAAATGCTCATGGCATTTCTTCTCAAATATGTCTTGCAGAAAGCACTTCTTTTGGGCGTGGGAAGCAGGACAAAGGTTTATAGTCAAGTAATGCATGAAAGAAGACTGAATAGACAGCAATACTGCAATGAATTTAAGCCCAATACATTTCTAGATTAAGAAATTAGTATCAATATTGGGACCATTCTCATTCTCATGGTGCGTCCTATATACGAGGGGCGTCCTATACGTGAGGATTTAGGGTATATAATATGCTCAATGTGGGGGCTTTGCAGATCTAACAACTAGGGACCCTAAAGTGTTAACAGATTAATGAAAAGTTAGTAGTCATTGGGTTTCAACTATTGGAAACTAGAGATGCAGGGATTATCATAGGCATGGCAAGTGTTTAAAAAAAAAAATTGCGAAAATTCCAAAAACAAAATTTATCAATACTATAGGATGCTAGACGTGTGAGTAATGTGCTTTAATTACGATTGATATGCTTTTGATAGCCAAATCCATCAATTTATAAAGCTGCCAGGAACAGGCTTTTCACTGGGAATGGGCCTGAATCTGCCCAAGGAGGGGGTCCTGTTGAGAATCCAAGAAAATGAAAAATTCATCCCACAGCTATCTGTTACCAGTCATAAGAAAGCCTAACATTTTTGGCCCAGGGTATCCCCTGGGCTATTGGAGCCGGGTTTTCAGTCAGATCCACAAATTTGTAATCACCAACTTTAGGGTGTAATCATTCAGTGATATACTGTTAGTTTACACATTTTTCAAAAGCCAAAGGAAAGTTTCAAATCTCATCTATCAGACAACATTTTGTCCTTTATGGTGAGTGATGTCTTTCTCTACGAAAAAAGCTGCTGTACTTAAGTGATGTTTTTGGGAGCTATACTGACTACAAGTTCTTTAACCATTGGGTCTATGGGTCAGATAGATTTTGGCGATGAAATTAGCACATGGAGTCCTATGGGTAATTACCAAGTGAGACACTTTTTTTCAGCAGGCAATGTTTACAGTGTCCAAGCTATACACATTACACATTGGGGACTGAGCGATAAACTAAGCATGCTAAGGATAAAGTTTTCTGTGGGGGCTATGTGTCCAGGGGGCCAGGTTTCCAGGGGGCCAGGTGTCTGGGGGCCAAGTGTCTGGGGGCCAGGTGTCCGGGGGGCCAGCACACCAGGGGGCCAGCGGTCCAAGGGGTTTAGTAAGAGAAGATTATGCCAGACTGGTGTCAGTACATGTATAGATAATAGTCTCTATTTGTAAGTAATTAATCAATATTTCGCAAGTGCTGATTCCTGTGACCCTACAGGGTTGATAGAGGGTTTTATGGTACCTACCCTGAGCCTTCTGTGCTTCAATGCACAACTGTACATGTGTGTGGTGCACATATGCGCGGGCACTGACACATTCCTCTGTGAAATTGTGTAATGTCGTTCTCGCCATGAATATGACCTTAGCTGTCGAAATGGCGTTAAACATCTATTACTCACTCACTCACTTCAATGCACAACGCCAATTTTTATATTGGGGGGGGGGTAGTAGACCCTGGGCCATATGTGATATATATTACACATTAAATCTTCTCTCTATGAATCAGTTGGATTTATTATGCTAGTGTCAATTGTTTTTTCCACCACCTATATAGTGGTTAGGGAGTATCACTAATTTTGTCAATTTTTCAGCATAACTTATCTTTGAACCTCTGATATATATCAATGATATTTTGTATCTACTAAAATCATAGCCTGATACTAAAACTGGAGGTGTTGTAGGCAATCATAGCATTTGGACTCATGTAAATATCTTTGTTGGTACTCCTCCAGGGTGGGGGCAAAGTTGACATTACCCAGATAGAAAAAGTTGGGCAGGAATGGCTGCTTCAGCATGCAGAGTGTTGGTCACACCACCTGGCGAGTACTGCCATGCCTAATTATCAGCACACTGTGACTTATTGGCTCAGGGTCCTCCCTGAATCATAGCCACCGGTTTACGGCAATGATTTCAAATTGATTGACTTCAAATTTTGAATCTCAAATTAAAGTTATAAATCCTGATTTTATCATTAAATCTTGGATGCCAACAAACAATTAACAGTCTAGTGGTCAATATGAACTCATTTTGAATGAAAAAAAGATCCAATATTTTAAAGCCTTAAAAATGTCCATTGAAAACATGACATGAAAAACACCTCATTTTCAAACTTTCGTGTTTTCCATTGAATCCTATGTCTAAGCCTACTCAGGCTCAACCCAATTCCTCATTGAACTCTATGGTAAAGGCCTGAAAGTTGTTCGAAAGTGACTGGAAATGAAATTTTCCGCCCCACTCAAATACTATGTTTTGACAAGTCTGGCACACCTGCACATCAACGAACCACTGAACTTCGAAAATAGGTGTGAAGATTCCTGCGGCAACTCCTGCTCTCGTTCCTATATAATATAGAGCTGTCAGGTCGACCTGAAACCATCTAAAATTAAGACTCTTTTGGTTGAGAACTCCATTCCCTGTTAATTCCTATATAAGGATTGAGAGTCTAGTACCAGGGGTGGATCCAGAAGAGGTGGTCTGGGGGGGGGGGGCACAGCCAAGAAAATTTGGACCGGGGTGGGGGGGGGGGGTTGGAACTGCACTTCCAGTCTTTCTATAGTTAAGAGTTTGAGTAATGCCTAATTTCAGGGGGTCTAGGGGGGGCACATGCCCCCCAGGCCACCCCCTGGATCCGCTGCTGGGTACATGAAGGAACATGGGTAGGTACATGCACGGACACAAGTGGAGGTACATGGATTCATGTGGAGTTATGTGGATAACTGACCCTGAGCCATGTGTGCTTAAATTCACAATACCCATTCATTTGGGGGCCCATTCATTTGGGGGCTGTCAAAATTGAAAAAAAGTTTCGGATTTGGTACCTGCCATGAAAGACAGAGTAGACCCATCAGGATTTTTTTTTGTATCGGGGAGAAGCAAATTGTATGTGTACCTTGTGTCCATAAACTAGGAGAGTTAATTTGGCCGAAGAGTAACTGAGACTAAAACATGTATGTTGGGTTATAATGTATGACTATCAGTCGTGTGAAGAGGATAAGGCAGTAGGAACATAGCACACAACACACAGCCCAAGTCCCACTATAGCACCATGACTAAGTGGCAATATCATAAGTGTCACAGAATGGTTTGTTTGGTGTTCCTCTTAGAGTTGACAGATTGCTTAACCCTGTGACAGTGACCAGTGGTAGGTCTGCTCTGAGCTGCTCTTTGGACTGAAGGGCACATGCCTCCATAAACCTTTCTCTGCCCCTCTGCCATAGTACCACTCAGTGGTGGCCCCTGTTGCTTTAGCTCCTGTGGGTCTTAATACGTTTTGAGAATTCATGTTTTCATTGGTCGAAAAATCGTGCATCATGCAATCCTGCAAGGTCGACTGATATATTTTCTAAGAGTTGACATGATGCTCCACTGCAGGGCTGATTAGTAGATTCTTCAGCAATGCATTGACACATCATAACGAGGAGACATAAACCTAGCTTGAAGTGTTATGCATCATTTAAAGGGCAGCCCCTACCTCCTACACACCCACACACACTATTCCATATTGAGACCCCGCCAAAGTTCGGTCCCACGAGTTGCTCGATGTGCTCGGAATGCCTACTCATGAAGAATGGCGCGGGATGCCTGTGAGCAGCTCGCTGTGAGAGATGTGGAGCCGTCAGTAGCAGCAGTTCCTACATAAATCGCCGTCATCAAGTAGAGCTGCATGCCTGTCTACTTGCTCTCTGAACGTGTTATCTGTGGCAGGAGGATCCCTGATACCAGACCAAGCTGCTATCTACCTATAATCTGCCGCCGCCAAAGTGCTGCCACGGCCGGCGCTATTTTAGAATTGGTAGTTTATAGGTAAAAGCTGCGGATCCAACTCCCACACCTTAAGGTGGATGGCGCCCATAGGGTAAAAGTAGCTAAATATTCACCAGATTTTCATCATAAGTTTATAATTACATTCGCTATCCAATGGTGGCAGTGGGGTCCCGGGCTAGTTTAAGATATATTTATCCAAGAAGCTACCATAGGGTTATGCAGTATTTTACCTTGGTTTGCATGGCATATCATTAAAGAGTAGCTAAATTTTGGTATAACTTTCCCAGAATATTCTCATCAACCTTCTGCGACCAAAAAATGTATTATCATCATGTGGTCCCGGACAATTTTGTATTGTTTTTCCACATTGAAAAAAAAATCTTATTGAAATAATAGAACTACATCATGCAGGTTAAATACTGCTCATATACCTCCACACTACCAGCTGAGTTTGTGGCCTAATCAGCCAGGTGTGTACACAGAAGGTTGAGAGTTCGCCCCAGCTCCTTCCCTACTATCCACCTTAAACTCTTCTACTCAATAATTGCCGGTCAGGTTGCTAGCAGGGAGAATAGTCTATGTGAAGGCAATGTACATTGTATTACGAGTATCATCCCCGCTTGTAATGGATGAATGCATTATTAAAGAGAGGGTGAACCTTGCCCTGTAGTACAGGTGTGGGAATATTACATGTGAACGCTCAAGTGTTATGATCAAACACCTTTAGTATTTCGTTAATACCTCCATCATATCTAAGATACGATGACGTCTGCATGGAGGAGGGGAGAGTGATGACCTACTTGCCAACTCAGTTGTTCTACATTTTCAACACATCAATGGTCATAAAACGACCAGTGAACATCACAAATGCAACTTTATAGGCCTACACAAAGTCACAGATTTTCCCCCATTTATGTCATCTTATTAAAAGAGTATACATACTTATACTTTAATATGGGTCGATGACTTAGCGGAAGGAAATGTACAAATTGTGATTGTGCATACTGGAGATTAATTGGTTAAATTCCCCGTTTAGAGAGTCTAATATTGTTCACTCTACCCTCAAGGACGACATGGTGTTTACCTATATTCTATAATGTTTCCACGGTTGAGTGTCTTTATTACTTGGGTTTACTGCTGTCTGTTTGGTTTGGTTAGACCGTGACTGGTCCCAGCGGGGTGACGATACATGCGGCAGGTGTTATTCCGTGCTGATGAGCGGAACACAGGCCCACAATGCCCCGCGTGAGCGCCTCGTTCAAGATGTGGTCAGGGCGCCCTCCACTGGCGCCGCGCGCAGTATGATCCCGCACCGCGACGCCCCCACATGTCGGGCGTCCACACTAACCCTTTACAGGCTGCATGGAATAGGACCACATGATGCCCTTTGGTCGGCATGATGCAACTCACTAGGGCTGCATTTATGTGTTATGCCAAACCGTTTAGGCTCATAAGTCCTGAAGGGTCAGCATTATGCTTGAATTGAGTGCTGGCAAGTAAACTCACGCTGACTGCCTTGTTGGATCGCCTATGGCACATGGACCAGGAGGCATCATGATACCCTTTAATAGTTAAGTCTGTATTTTGTCGCCGACCTGAGGGCGCCAGGTGACCAAAGGAACCATCAGGGGACCAGGCTGGTCGACAGGACTACCCACTGCGCCACCCCACACCCCCACGCCCACAATAAACGCATGGGTCGTGCCGAATGAAAGGGTAGGCTACTGGGGAAGCCCCCTGGGCTGCTGGGATCGTTAGCGCTTTAATTGGAATTAGATTAAGATTGGTCGTTGTTGGTATGTCAAGAAATACGGTATATGTATGCATGTTGACCACAACATCTGAAAATAGGCAGGGTGAATGGAATGGACTAAGTAGGGGACACTACCTAATGCATACATGTAGATGTAGGCACCAGGTTTGGTTTGTTGAAGGAAGGAAAATGCAATTTATAAAGGCCATAATACGATAAGCGAAGTTGTCATGCATTATTCACAAATATTCTAGATGTCGGAATACGTGGTTCTATATATCCTCTTTCGCTTCAAATCAACCCTTTCCCCATAAAATCATAATCAAATGTTTTTTTTTATTAATAGGGCCTTGTATTATAGTATATCTATACTGTCAACAAGTTTCCTCATATCTATATCCTCACACTGTGCTGCAAAGCTATGTTTTCATGTAGCTCACAGCTGATACTGATTTAGAGTGAATTGATGAACTATGGTAGGGTGCCAGGGAGGTCATGGTGATAGAGGGTGGCGATAGGAGATATAGGTGTATGCTAACCCTTTGGGTTCCACAAAGTGTTATAAGGCATTAAGCCATTGGTCTCCATGATGCCTGAATGCAGCCCTGGTGCGTCTACTTTCCATGGCTGCATCCATGTACCATGGTGACCATACAAGGTTTACACCACACACCCAAAGGGTCAGTATGATGCTCCATTGCAGTACTGGTGAGAAGATTCACCAGTACTGCGTTGGTACATCATAGCCAAGGACCATGGACCTGGAGGCAATCCGCCGTCCTTAAAAGGTTAATGAACATAATCAGTGATAGGGAGGCTCCATGACATGTAGACGACCTGTGTACGCCATGCTGGCACCCTGATTGACACAGTAATGGGGTTAGTATGACACACCCTTATCTACCATATAGTACCTGGTCATTGCCGTACAAACACCTGTATACTACAATATAGAGGGCCCTGGATCCATGCAGTTTGTACTATAATAAAGGGAGGTGTACATGTTGTGTATATATCTTGGACTATCTGCATGTATACATGTATACATGTAGTACGTTGTGATGATAGTGTCCTGGGTGACTTGATCTAAATAGATGTATTCGCTACATGTCATATATTTCTTGTGCATAATATTAAATTATCCCTTACGTTATCTGTCACTGCATGGTACCTTCTTGACTGCCGTTTTTGGGATGTCACCATCTCTTTGTGGTGAAATACATGATTGCCTTGTGATTAAAAAAAAAAAAAAGACGCATACAAAAAAACACACACACACACAAAAACCCTTCATGCCCGGGTCTTGTACAGATAAACACATCAGATGTATGCCAATTATATATATTCATATGGCAATTCACATGATTAAAAAAAACAAACAACGAAACTGCCCTGTTGTAGATAATCATATTTTTAAAAGTGCTAAAATGTTTGTATTGTTGCAGCACGGACAGGGAGGAGTACACTAAGGAGTAGTGAGGTCCAGAAGTACCTGAAGGATACTCCAGGACGTAACAGGAGCAGCACCAAACTCTTCAGGACCTTCCACGACAGGGGTAAGTGCTGCACCTCTCCATGGACTCTAATGGGGGGAATGATGCTTAGTCTAGAAACCATCCAAGTTCAAATGACACATTTTTTGTACATGATCAAGTTCCAGGGTTAAGGGCTTCTATATTTCCTGGTTCATGGGGAATTCCATCCATCGGTGTAAACATTTGGTGCAGATGTACAAGTGATGTATGTTTAGGACAACTTTTTCTTGACAGAGTGCTAATTATGTTCATATAATTTTCGATTGTGTCATGCGTCAATTTGGCTGAAGAAGGCTAAGTTTATTATTTCAGTAATCAATATCTATGCATGTAAAATAATCTCCAATAGAAATAAGATAAATAAGATCAACGTAATGGTATGTGAAAAGTTGGGCTCATTGATACAGTTTCATGTGACAGTCATGTCGTGTGTCAGGTCACACGTTGACATTACCCTGACCACCCACACACATCCTAAACTCAGTTTGTGGTGACACCACGAGGCCGGACTGTGCTAGACCTGCCAGGATTGCATCTTGGTTTAATGTACTATGCTCATTTGTCGTCATCGTGCACGCATGCCATCATGACGAGTTGCTCGCCAGTGATATATGCACACATTACACCGATCCTACAGGGTTGACACATTCACTGAAAGGTATGCATTATGCATGAATGTAGGTATGGGAATTGAACAGTGTCATTATGATCCATGTCAGCACTGTATTAGTACATCATGATAACAAATGATCGTGAATCAGGGATGGGGTACATGTGGTAATTTCTTTTTTGGTAGATCTTTTAATATCCACCACAGGCTGTCCCATGCCTCTTTTCAATATTGTAAGTTTGGTTAAATCCCAGGTTAAACCCCCTTCCCCCAACACACAAACTTTCAAATTTTTGAATTGATTCTGGAAGCTTTATGTGGCCCTTATGGTTTAAACAGGGCTGTAACAGGGCAGTAAAGTGACTGCTAATACCGGGGGAGGCCTGAGTTAACACTACGTAGGAGGAGGGTCACCATTAGCCAGATAGCTACACTTGACAAATGCACTTTCCGTGATTGACACATAATGTGGGGGATTAACTGCTTCTATCTGTGGTCAGACTGGGCCGACCTCAGGCCACCAGCTCTCAAAGGGCCCCACAGTGCATCCATGCATCATGCCCATCGTCATGATGCATGGCTGCAGCCCTGATGGGTTAGATGCGCGAGGGCTGAATCGTGCCGACCCTACTTGGTTGATACACCATATCCTGAAGGTGGTGGGGTCAACATGAAGCAGAAATGCACTGACAACGACTTTGATTCCCAGATCTGCATTAGTGCATGATGATGATCAAGGAATGGAGGCACCATGTAACCCCTAAAGGGCTCAGAGGGCGCCGACCACAGCCCACTACTACAGCCACCAGATGAGTTTGTCGTGAGTCAGACATGAGCAGTTGGCTGCTGCTCCAGGAGCTGCTCACTACCTGCCCCAGTACCACTCCCCCTACAGCCCAAGGGCGCCAAGTGCTGACTCAGCAGATTTGGAGGAGTGGTAGTAGTTGGAGTGGTGTGGGAAGGGGTGGTGGTGGTGGTGGTGGGGTTAAGAAGTCGGTTAAGTCTGAAAAGCGTCGGGTGGATATCTTCTCCCGGGCAGAAGGATAATTCAATGTATTACTGAACTAGTCGACTTTAAACTACAAGCGAAGAATAAAAAGAGAGATAAAAAAGGTACCAATAGGGTGGGGGATGATGTATGCATTTAAGACTAAATAAAAAGAAAAGATACTGATGGGGTTGGTGGACTGCAGATATTGGTCCTCAGGTTAGTATAAAGTATGGGTGGAAGATTTGGAATCGAAATTTTTCACAAGATCACTGCTGGTTCTACCTTTAGAGAATTATATGCATGAAACAAGAAAAATCATATAGTGGGATAAGTTTTCAAAGTAAGTTATATCTATTCAACTATATGGTTTCAGCAGAAGACGAGATATGGAATTTCAGAAAAGAAAATATGAACAACCACTCCTCTTGGTCTTCATACGGTATTTTTTTAAACATATGTAGCAGTATATATGCACACTTGTGTGGTGAAATATAGGTGTTAAAACATGCCAGACGGGTGTATGTGTATCTAGCTGATGCTACTTGAGATTTCCAGTTAAGATGGGGTTATATTTAATCTGGGCACGTGGGCATGGAGAGATTAAAATATTACCCTGGTGGATGGCCTTGGTACACCTCTCCCCTCCATGTACATGTACAAATACTCCCACACCTTGACAGAAGGGACTTATGGTGCCCTCAGGCGGGAGTGATCCTGGAGTCTTACAAGTGGTGGGTACACAAACTCCAGATGAGATGCTATATATATAATGTACATCATTAACTCGAAAAGAGTTATAAGAGTCAAGTAGAAAAACCAGATTTTAAGACGCTCAGTGAGGGAGGAGAGTGGGTGGACTAAAGTCAGGAAATAAAGTACCAAAAGAGAACATAAAGTTATCAAACTCTTTATGGTATTTGACATTGGAATGTCTATTTTATGATTTAGTAAGAATGAAGTTTTTTTTTTTTTTTTTTTTATATATTTTGGGAAATATTGATTGATAGATGTTAACTAGTCATTCACTGTCTGTCTGCAGTGCAGTGGAGACAATTTTGGCCTTCAGTGCTGAGGCTATGGGATGTTGATCCATGGGGATCAACATTCCCGCCTTTTTTTAATGAGGTGGTGCGAACAGGTATTGGGGTGCAGATTTATGTAAATGAGGCCCAAAGAGAGACAGGTGGTGCGAATAGTCACCACAGATGCTGATGTCATCAGACATGACAGCCTCTAGGCCACTCTCCAAGCAGATCCATCATCCATGCCTATGTCATATATGAATCATATAGTTTGTGCTGGGAGAGTGACTCTTGGGTGTTCAGATGGTAAATTCAAAACAATGTACTGACATACCATACAAATGTATGGCAGAAAATATTTCTAAGCCACACCAAAAAAATTTGGTCTACGGATTTTGGTTCTGAAAAAATTATGCGAGCGAGTGAAATTTTTATTTTTTTCTAAAGAATTTTTTGGCATCCAATGGATTCCTTGCTGGAAAAGTGAGGCGAGCGAAAAAATTTATTAAAAAAAAAAAAGAATTTGCCAAACATCACAAAGAGAAAACTTGTAGAAAGTGAAGCGAGCGAAATCCGTAGACAAGATTTTTTTCAAAGAAAAAAAAAATTGAATTTCTGAAAATATGGAGAGGGCGATCCATAGACCAACTAATTTTTTTTTGGTGTGGCCTTAGCATTGAGAGATTAACAAAGAAAACGTCAACTTTTCGAGTTACCCGCAATGCACATTGCTATCCTATAATTATGACTGGTCAGGCTGCACATGCTGTACATACACCTACGCATGCTACTCATTAACACATTCAGGTCTATATTGTTTTACACTAAATTTCGGGCCTTAGGGGGTGTCATTACCTTTCAAAATCTGTTTGAATCATGTTGATATTCCTACTAGAAGTGAAATGGTGGTGGTCTAAGCTAAACACATGGGTATAAAATCCTGGAATCCTGATTGTCCGTATCTATCATGATAAGGGAGATACAGCTTTGATAACATAGCATTCATATTCTCTAAAATAATGATTTGATCAAACTTTAAACATGCATATTTCAGGAACCCCTTTATCAATTGAGATGAAATAAAGTGCATATTGTAGCAATTTTTTTTTAATTTTCAAATTCTGAAAATAGAATGATCTGCATCGCCACATGGTACCATTTCTATTTGGTTACCATGGCAACCAAATTCATGCAAAATCACTATTTTTAGAACTTTGGTTGCCATGGCAACCAGTATATTTGTTGAAAATGGACCAAATACACAGAAAATTCTTCTGCCCTATTTTTTTTGTATGGAAAAATCTCAAAAGTAGGTTTTCACTTAAAAAAATTAATTATTTTACATTTTTTGTGATTTTTTTTGATTAAATATTGTTTAAATATTGTTTAAATTGGGATGATATTTCTTGTATTTTCCATCATGTTTGGAAGCTCACCATATCTAAGAAATTAAAGATAGACTTCAATAATTCAGTTTCCCCAAGAGACCACCTCCCATATGTCAGACTTAGAAAAAATGGTAAGAAATGCGAGGATTCCGAAAATAGGCCAAAAATAGGCCTTCATGTCAACTTTTAGGAACATTAGGCCTAAATAGGTTAAGAGGGCAACATTTTCGCTTTATACCATGATAGTTTTAATGAAAATATTCAATTTTATGCTAGTGTATATATGTATAACACCATTAGGAGAAACGGGTCATTTAATCAATCTTTAATACAGACGAAAAATATGTGCGTCATCGTTAGATGCAGATGCAGTTTGAGACAGAAGCCACTTTTGAAATGAAGACGCCTTGCAGATAAACTAATATTTCTACGCCTAAAGCATACATGTTCACGTTCACTTTTAATGCATGATTACAATCATATCTGTCCCAATAATGAACTGCTTTAGATTTTGAGGGAAAAATAAATTTACTTCAATAGGGAATTAGTTTTCCATTTCAAACTTGAACACCTCCTTTCACTTTTTTTTTGCTTCTCAAGTATCATTTTATCAATATCTTCAGACTGGTTTACAAATGAAAAGAGCTAGATAACACATGACTCATATTATGTCTCATCACATTCAATACTTTAATTGAGCCACACATTTTCACATCTCTTCCAAACATGAAATAAGCACAATAGTCTCAGTATTTTCTTTTTCTATTTGGGAAGATATGAAACAAATACAACTTATGTTATTTGTAATGATCTATATCTTATCCAAATATTTACTGCCACCTTGAATTACTGTTGAACTGCATACACACTTTGAGAAGTTCCTGACAAGCAGAAGCCATTAGCAGAAGCCACATTTGAATTGGGCCTTCTGGGTAAGGTTACTCATGCAATTACACCATGCACCAGTCACCATTAATTCTGAACAAGAAAATTGCAAAGGCTATATAAACCATTCCAAGATTTCCCCCGAATTGTGGTGATGCAGCCGATTGGGGCATTTGCTTCAACAGTTGGTGTCTCTGGCAGACAATACGGCGCCAGTATGCCTTATAAGACCATCCCGTGATGGCCCCACCTGTTCCCCCAAACCACCTAATTTGTCTTTACACCTCCACTAAGGAGCCACCCTCTGTGTGGAGGGAAATTGCAATTTTGTAAATCACCATACCAACTATGTGCACATTGTGAGGCGGCTCTACAAGTGGATTGAGGTTTGTATAGATTAAGGTTGATTAGGCCTGAAGAGGTGGTTTAAGATGGGCGCCTCTACAGGGGGTGACTCAGACGCCGGCGCCCATAGGGCGGGCGTCATGTCGCAGGGTGGGCGCCACCATGGTAGTGCCTGCCATTGAACGGCTGCTGGTTAGTGTCCGGCTGATGAACGCCAGCTTTCTCCCCCCTCCAATATCGCCCACCGGTCATCGTGGGACATACCCGGAAGGAGTAGGAGGGAAATGGAGGGAGGGTAGGGGGAAGTATTGGAGGAAGGAGTCAATGTTTAAGGTCTATATGGATCAATCAAACCCTGGAGGACTGAGTCACCATGGTCCCCTTACACCGCCTACCACCACCCCCGCCAACTACACACTATGTTAAAGTATGGTCCTCTCTTGAAGTTGGAAACTTTTGACTGGCCCAGGGCATTTGCTCACCTGGGAATGGCATCAGCAAGAAATAGATATACCGCTAGCCTTTTTTAATTCATTGTAGTCAATTAGCATTGATGAAAATTCCTTTTTATTTTATTTTTTTTTAATTTTTAATTTATTTTATTTATTTATTTTTATTTTTTTTTTTTTTTTTTTTGGGGGGGGGGGTGATGTTGCATTTGCCAACGTATATAAGTTGGGGCAGATGATCTGGATGTAGATTTGGGGAAGCAGCACCGATTTAATCAACTGCACAGCAAGTACCGGTTATGGTCAATAGATCTGGGAAGGCAGCAGCTTATCACCAGTGTTTAGTTGAGGTGGACCTTTAGTTCTAGGGAGTAGGGAAGTACATTAATGTAGCTTAGAATAGTTTTAAAGTCAAAATAAGAGGGGGGGGCGGTCAGCTAAAAGATTTTCTTACCATTCTTTATACCCTCATTAAGTCCAAAAGAGTCATAGGCGTCACCCCATACAGGTTTTGAAGCATTGAGACGTGAAGGGTTGTTCATGAGGAGGGACATTTCCCCCCGCTACCAATACCATCATCACCGACCGTCCTCACATTTTTCTGAGGTTCTGTATGGGACAGAGATTGTTTACAATTGTAGTTCTGTTAAAATATAGAGCAGTAAAATACTATATTAGGAAGAGAGAGGTTTTAAAGGTTATCAGAGGATACTTTAGGGGTACTTTAGTAGTAGCAGTTCCACTGGGAGATATGTAGGTCTGGGAGTTGCTCATTGATAATAATACAGGGTACGTTATGGAGACCTGGATATGAACGTTAGGCCGCCGTCAGTTGATGGCAGCAGGAGATAAGGAGATCTGTCAGGGCTGGACACACAGGACTATCCCACAGGACCACCCAATACATATACATCTACTATCTCCCCCAGGCACCCCGTCTGTAATAACCATGACGGATTCATCCATGAGTCAGTTTGACCCAGAAGAACAGGGCAAGGGCCCCGCTTCAAAAGGAAAAAAAAATCCAAAATGAGATCTCGAGGTAGATCATTGTTCCCAAAGAATACAGGTTGCAAGGGCCAATGATTAACTTAGAGAAATGAAACCGGGTTTCCTGGAATGCAGCATTTTGGGATGGGTCAGAGTCTGAGGGAGTAGAATACAAATGCATTAAAATCAGTGATCGTCAATGCAGTATCGGCGAAGAGAGCTGGGAGCTTGGGGAAAGATGGTGAGTGTGAGGAATGAGATGACCATGGGCATCTGTATGGGTTTCGGCATAGTGGTCAGTTGTTGGCACTTATTACATCTACATACAGATGATGTTTTAAATTGCCACCTCTCACCAGTAGTCAGAAAATCCCCAACAACAAAGTCATTAGTCAACAAGTTTCATTTGCAGAATTGGTGGCTTTGAAAGCCAGAAGGCGCCAGTCTGACGCCAGCCCAGAGATTTAATCAAATTAAAGTGTTGGATGTGTGATTCATACGTGCCTGTCTGCATATATGTATGTTACAAGTTCAGTACGTCAAGATCTCCCTTTGTAAGAAACAGTTTAAGAGAAAAAGGGGGAAATTGAATAAAGCTGTTGTAGGAAATGATATAATGGGATGGATACATGTATCTGAAAATACTACCGGTAGTGTGTAGTGGTTTCAGATATTGGATAGAATTGGAAAGGGAGCTGTTCATTTTTTCACACTTCCCAATAAACATCTAATGGCCCAGTGATGTCCGGGAACAAAAACCCAAGGACAGGTAAAACAGGTAGATTAGTTTGCTCCTTACGTCCAGTCAGGAGGATGGGACCTCCTCTTCTCTCAAAACCACCTCTTACCTACCCCTTTTGTTAACAAATGACCACACTCTAAGGGGGAGCTGTACATGTGGTGCAAGTACTGAAGAAGATGTGATAGTATTGGAGGTAATGGTGGCCGACCCTATACCTGAGGTCTGCAAAGATAAAGAAGGTGCTGAGAGGGTACACTCAGGTAAAACGCTCACGCCACCTGGCGTGGACTCCTACAGCCACAAGCAGGATCCAGGGTAGGGTAAGAGAGAGCAGCTCAAGGTTGGCTTCACCTTACCTTGCTTTCTACATCATGGCCCTCTTTTAGGTCTCGGCACCCAATGAACGTTCTTTTCATACTTCTTTTCTGCAATTGTTAAATTTAAAGAAAGTACAAATGTAACCATTCTAGACTTGAAAACAAAAATTGGCACACATCATTAGAGAATTCTCACCATATTGTGTCAAAATTCCATTTTCACCCAATGCTTTCAGAGTCTATATAGGGGGTAGGCAGGATCAAATTAAAACCATGAAATAGGTCCCCCCATTCACTGCCAGTTTCTCTCACTGCAATTGCTATGCCATGGCAGCCACAGCTACAGGCCATATCCCAACTGATACCTACAGCTACAGGCCATTCCCAACTGACACCCACAGCTATAGACCATATCCCAACTGATACCCACAGCTATATACAGGCTATATCCCAACTGATAACTACAGCTACAGGCCATATCCCAACTGATACCCACAGCTATATACAGGCCATATCCCAACTGATACCTACAGCTACAGACCATATCCCAACTGATAACTACAGCTATGGACCATATTCCAACTAGTACCCACAGCTACAGGCCATATCCCAACTGATACCTACAGCTACAGACCATATCCCAACTGATAACTACATCTATGGACCATATTCCAACTAGTACCCACAGCTATGGACCATATTCCAACTAGTACCCACAGCTACAGGCCATATCCCAACTGTGTTTTGTCATCAATAGCCAATAATTATAATGAACGGGTATAACAGGGTACACTTGTGTAGGTATTTATTGTATGCTGCATTATGTGTGTATTTATTATATGCTATATGGGAGAGTGCTATGGGAGTCCTGTATAGGGTTTATGGTAGTATAGAGTTTATGGTAGGCTGTGGAATGTGTAGACGGAGGGGAGTCGACGAGATCTGGTCAGGTAGATTCTGTAGAGGGGGAGGGGGGAATACGGGTGAGCAAAACATCGGCGTCTGAAAGGTGTGAGGGGTTGGTAAGAGATAGGGAGGAGTTAGTATGGTGGGAGCAGCCGAGGAGGCAACACATACTCCTGGAGTAGACGAGGATGAAGCCGTTTAATATTTAGTATTACACTTAGCCAATGTAAGAACGGATTGAGCAGGATCTCTATGGCACTTATACCTCTCCAGTAGCATCGGATTGTTAAACATGAACTGCTTGTATGAATAGACTGATGTCGTTGAAGCTGTACAACCATGAGTGGACTCATCATCAGCTGTAACTGTGAATAACCAATGAACAATAAATGGTGACTTGTATCGACGTCTTGGTGTTGGTTAAAAGGATGGGCTGAGCCAACATCATACCACTAGAGTTAGTCTTCCCAAATACGTGAGAATAGCGGAGTGAGCTGATAATAACTACACAACTTATACCACATTAATATACATATAAACACAACCCACACAGCCCAGATGGTGGAGAATTAGTGGTTGGGCTTATCATTGTACTGATGAGCGGCTCGCCGTACCCGATACCTAACAGCTCAGACGCTGGATGTGACTCAGCGGCATCGCCACACACTGACAGTAGTGACGGTGTGGAAGTCTATACTATCATACCTGCAGCGCGCACATTGCCTGGGAATGCAGCAGTAGCACATAGTGGTGTAGCAGAGGGACAGGGTGGAAGATCCGGAGTGAGTGAAGCGGGACCTGATCAATCACGTGTCACTCTTAGATCGGATCACACACATGTGCATGTGCAATTAGGACCCAGGTCGCAAGTGGTGCTTTTGCCTGGAGAGGAGGTGTCTAGAGAGATTGGATTCCCCGTGGCTCGGTCAGAGGAGGAGCGGGCGTCGTCTCAAAGGGATCCCAAGTCTGGGGGGACGTCTGGCCTACAATTGTCTACTGCGGCTGATTCTGAACCAGCAGGGTCGGTGGTGGTGGACGATACCTCTGGACCATTCTCAGCATTGGGAGTGGAGAACGAGCATCAGTCATCTGCGGCAGAGTCGGAGACCAGGGCTGATATTTCTAGTGATGGGCAACAGGCGGCGGTTCAGGAGCACACAGTGAGTGCTGATGCAGGGGAACGGCCTGATAATCTCTGCAAAGGATGGACGACAGGAGACAGATTAGTGAATTATAAGTATTTTTCGACGCCCATTGCTAGGAGCTCCAGTATTAATTTCTGTAAGGCTACTCCTAGGTGCCTTGAGTTTGAGGGTACAGCGGACCAGGGACAAGTCAGACGCGCATCTGAGGGGGATGTGGCGGATATTGGTAATGAGGATTTGAATTTTGAAGCGATTGCAACGTCATTGGGGTTAATTGAGCCAGTACATGAAGACGGACAGGTGGATGAGAGTGGAACAAAGGATGGTCATGAGAATGAGGGGGACGCACATGGGGAGAATGATTCAGTAGAAGGGGCGTCTATGGTGGTGGCAGTGCCAGGGCAAAGCGAGGACGTCGGTGGGAAGATACAGGAACAGGGGTCGGAGGCCTGTGGTGATTCACAAGGGGGGAGTGCAGGATTGCTACCGTCTGGTTTCTTGGTGGTTGTTGAGAATGGGAGAAAGTTAAGTGATAGAGACTTGGTGGGTCAGGATGAGACTGGTGGAGTTGGACAGGATTGGACAAGCTGTACTACACCGGTTGTTACAGGTGATCGAAGTGACAGTCGTCTGGGAGAGTCTGTGAGTAAAACAAGGGTGGATGAAGTTATTACAGGTCTACAGAACACTAATATTAGGGTACGACGAAGCATAGAGAGGGGGAGGGCCATATTGGAACAGGAGCTGAGATATCGGCAGGCCATTAATGGGGGGGAGCCGCCCGCGAGGCCGGAGATAGACCGGGAGCGTGTAGCACGAAGGGAGAGATTTTTGAACGACACTGTAAATTGGAGGAAGGTAACTGCGAATATCCGCTCAGGCAATAGTACAGGTCGTACTACAGATGAGGGGCATTTAGATGATGTTCTAAATAGCCATCTTCAGACTGATGTTTCGGGTGACTGGGAGGATTGGTGGGCTCGGAGAGCGGACGAAAAGAGAAGACGGCAGATAGAAAGGGAGGCCCGGGAGGAAGCCGCTGAGGGCTCCGTAGCTGCAGGTGTTGGAACTGGTGTACAGGGGAACGATAGTGAAGAGAGCTCAGTGGGTGATTTGGATGCGGAGAAACAGGTGGAGGAGGATATTGCACCTATTATTGGTTCTGAAGACGACGACATGGCGCCTAGTCCGAATGTTAAACTACCATCCTTCAATGGGGAGCCTGGGGAGGATTATCGGAGATATTTCAAGGAATTGAATGGAATGCAAAAGCTATTTGGATGGTCTCCGGATCAACATCTTGAGTATGCAAAATTGGGCTTGAAGAAGGGGGCATCGAAATGGATGGATGGTATTCCAGAGGGGGAAAAGGATACTTTGGACAAAGTAGTGGCTATAGTGAAGAGGGTTTTTGAAGACAAAAGGCCACTGTGGCAGAAACATAGGGATTTGCACTGTCTGAAGCAGGAAAAGGGACAGTCGGTCTGGGACTTCGCATTGAAAATAAAGGAATATGACGAGTTGGATGTTCCTGATGTCATCAAACTGTCAGTCTTTGTGGGGGGTTTGCTTCCGCCCATTGATAAGGACCTGATGAAACACAATGCTGATTCTTTTGAAGAGGCTCTCAGACTGGCGTCTTATTGGGAAAATGTGGAGAAGGGCAGGAACTCCAAAGGTGTGGCGCAGCTACACATGCTAGAGTCTGAGGGGACTCGGGATGGAGCATGTGGGGACGATCAATTCGATCCTAAAGAGTATGCTAGGGAACAAACTAAAGCAGTGGTGGAGATGTGCACTATGGAATATAGACGGGGGCTCAGAGAGATGGAACATGGACGGGAGAATCAGCAGGGACAATATGCTGGAAGGGGTGGTAACTCACAAGGGCAGTATCAGGCGCAGGCGGGCAGAGGGACTGGCGCGGGAACATATGGTCAGAATAGGCAGTTTGGTACAGGCGGTGGAGGCCGAGGATGGAATTATCAAGGGGGACGCGGTGGAAATCAGTATAACGCATCTCAGTATTTCAATAACAGGTTTCAGGGACAGAGATACACAGGAGGAAGCAGGCAGGGTCAACAGGGGGATGATAAAGGTCAGAGAAGAGCACAGGAATATGCTAGGATGATGGGAGATGCAGGAGAGAGTCAGAAAGGAGGAGGGGCAATCTATTGCTTAATTCATGACTCTACTACACATTCTACAGAGGAGTGCACGTTTTTGAAGAAATACAGGGATCAGCTGTCATCCTCTCAGCAGAACAGAGACCTGCGGGATCAGGGAAATGATGTTCGCAGGCCGGGAAACGGGCACAACGGCTCATTCCTACCCCAGAATTAAATTTGATATCAGGGGATGGGTCGGGAAACAGGGGATCAAAAGACAAAGCGCCATGGTTGGTTCAGTGTACTATTGACGAGAATACATACAGATGTTTAGTGGACACGGGCGCGTCTGATTGTTTTATAGCACGGACAATTGTGAGTAGTATAAGTGAGAGAGCAATTTGGGACAGGCAGCCATCTCAATTGGGGAAGGTGCGTCTGGGGGACAAAACATCGTTACAAGTTTATGAGACGGTGCGACTGCAGTGTTTTATGGATGGTGCTTGCATATACTATGATTTTAATGTGGTGGATTCACTGGCTTATGATATTGTGCTGGGGCGTAATTTTCTGATTGACGCACGGGCACAGATTATAGCTATAGATGGAAAGGTACGTCTCTTTACTGAGGATCCGGTCTCAATTGAAGTAGCGGCGATTTTGGACCCATGGGAGGAAAGATTGGTGACGGTGAAAGGATGGGATGTTGCGGCTGAAAGGGTTGGAACAACGGTCTTGTTGAGACCATCTAATTTGGCGGTGGTAGCTGCGGATGGTGCGGTGAACTATGTGGGGAAGAAATGGTATATGAGAATTGCTAATCTCTCTGACAGGCAAGTGTATGTGGATACAACTGAGGTTATAGCATATGCGGAAGACATAGATGAACCGGAACTTAATTTGCTGGAGGTAATTGATACAGCTAATGTTGGCAGGGATAGAAAGGATGAGGCTCGTGAGATTGTGGCACGATGTAATGAAGACCGGCGGGAGAATGGTCAAGATGCTAGGAGAGGGTCAGAGCATCGGCAGGATCCTCAGGACAGTGGTGGTGGATGTGGTGTTTTTACCTTAAGTGAGCAGGAGAGGCTGGATAAAATTGAGAAGATCAGGGGCCTTGATTTGGGTGACACTATGATGACGCTGGAGGAGCAGAAGGTATTCAGAGAGATGCTGGTGGTCAACATGGACACTATAGCATTTTCTATGAAGGAGTTGGGTCATTGTTCATTGGCTCCAATGAAAATAAGGGTCGATGAGTCCAAGGGTCCGTGTATGGCGCGACCATACAGGTATTCTCCTCAGAAGATGGATATTATTGATGAACAGGTGAGGGAATTGTTAAAGTTGGGAATTATAGAGCCCAGTGACAGCGTCTGGAGAAGTCCGTTGGTGGTGGTGCAGAAGAAGGATGGAAAGGCTAGATTATGTACAGACTATCGCATGTTGAATCTTATTACGGCGGATGATACATATCCTATGCCCACAGCCAGAAGCATGTTTTTGTATATGGCATACAGAAAACCTATAATCTTTACAGCCATGGATTTGCTCAGTGGGTATCATCAGTGCGATTTACATCATGACAGCAGGCAATATTCAGCATTTGAATCACCCTCGGGAGTTTGGCAATGGACGAGGATGCCGTTTGGTATGAAGCAGAGCCCATGGCAATTTACTAAGATTATGTCATTAGCACTAGGAGGCTTAATACCACGTACTTGTCTAGCCTACCTAGACGATATCATTATCTTTGATCCGGATGTGGAGAGCCATATTACTAATGTCGGCAGAGTATTGGCAGCTTTAGGTAAAGCAGGTTTAACAGTCAAGCCAGAAAAGTGTGAGTGGGGCAAAGCGGAAATCAAGTTTTTGGGGCACATTATTAATGCTGAAGGAGTGCAGACGCAATCTAAAGTGATCAGAAAGGTGCAGGAATTTGGCAGACCGTATAATGAACATACAACTAGGTCCTTTCTGGGGCTTTGTAATTATTACAGGAGTTTTATTCCTAACTATGCTGTTTTGTCGATGCCTCTGAATAATTTGTTGAAAATCAAGGTGCCATTTAAGTGGACAGATGAGTGTGAGGTGTCATTCAAGAAAATACAAGCAGCATTAGCGAGCACACCGTTATTGGTACATCCAGAGATCGGGGGTCACTTTTATGTTTTAACAGATGCTTCGGATGGCGCGTGTGGAGCGGCCATCTGTATAAAAAGGGATGGATTGCTGAGACCGGTAACATATTATGGGTATACATTTACAAAGGCTGAAAGAAACTACACTATAACAGAGAAAGAAGGCCTAGCTGTTATAAGAGTATTGAAGAAATTTGAGGATATGCTGACTGGGGCTAAGATCACGATAATAACAGACCATCAACCATTAATACCTTTGCTTCAACAAGCCAGTAAGGCTCCATCCAAAAGGTTGACTAGATGGGGTTTAGCAATGACTGACTTTGACTATGAGATTAGGTATGAGCCGGGAGCCACTCACTACCTGCCGGATTTTATATCCAGAGTGCCGTTGGCAGTGGGACAGGATACACCTGGCGAGGAGTCGGGGGAGTTTGAGCCTGAGGTGGGATGTGAGTTACTCGTGATGGAACTGGTAGGGGAGGAATTGGATAGGGAAACCTTCATTCAGGAGCAGTGGAAGGATGGATTCTGCAGGGGGATGATGAGATATTTGGCGGGAGATGAATTGCCAGTGGATGAGGAAAAGGCGCGAGGGATTTTACATAATGCTGATTTTATGGGTATGAAGGATGGATTGTTATGCAAGTATATAAAACCAGCTAGAAAGAGGGGTGGGCCTATAGCTGACTTAAACCCAAGGATAGTGGTGCCTAAAGCTATGGTGAATAGAGTGCTCTATCTCATGCATGATGATATCATGTGCGGAGGACATGTGGGAACAGTGGCGCTGAATACAAAAGTACAGGCTCGGTTTTATTGGAAAAATATGATGGTGGACATAGCTAGGTACGTGCGGCTATGTGAAAGGTGCGCGTTGAGAAAAAGAGCACCTCATTTTAGGGCCAAGGCAAGGTCATGGGATACGCCGGATTATCCATGGCAAGTGATACAGACAGATTTTGTTGGGCCACTACGTAGGTCCAAAGAAGGTTATAAATATATTATGACCTTCATAGACCTTCTGACGGGATGGCCGGAGGCATTCTGTACTAAAGACACGACTGCGCACACGGCAGCTGGGGTGTTTCTACGGGAGATCGTGTGTAGGTACGGCAAGGTGGAAGTGCTGTGCAGCGACAGAGGGTCTACATATATGGGTCAGGTTTTTCGTGAGGTTACAGCTAGATTATCAACCAAACAGAGGTTTACGTCTTCTAGGAATCCGACCGGAAATGCCAGGGTTGAAAGATTGCATAAATCATTAGAGGACACGATAGGATGCTATGTGACCGAGGACCATGAACACTGGCCAGAGCTGTTACCCATTGCATTGTGGACAGTGCGCTCCAATATTAGTATGAGGACGGGGTTTTCACCATATGCACTACAATTCGGGAGGGATCCAGTGGCTATGTCCTTTGCTGAGGAAAGGCCACTGCCTAAAGTGCCATCTGAGAGGGATTGGTTTCTTAGAACAAATCATAGCATACAGTTATTACAAGAGGCGGCCAACGCTCATACTGCTAGGTATGAGGAGCAGCTCAGAAGTAGATTGGATGGACGGGCACGACCTGTCTCGTTTATAGAAGGGGAGTGGGTATATTACTATGATCCGAAATGCGCGGTGAATAATACATCGAAGTTTGCTGGTAGATACACAGGGCCACACAGGATAATAGAAGTGGTGGGGGATAACAGGGTGAGGTTGAGAGCAGTGAAGACGGGCAAAGAGATACCTCACTTAGTAAATGTGAATAAACTGAAGAGAGCATACAAAGGGGAGGGTGAAAATGGCGAAGGAGAAGCCAAAGATGAGAGAGCGGTGGAAGTGGATAAGTCAGAAGTGGAATTACAAGTGGATAAAGAAGACATAGGACATGAGAACCCGAGAGGGGTGACTGAGGTGGAACATCCTTCATCTGGTCTGGAGGATACAGCGTTAGCGGGCGCTGATAAGGAGGACAAATTGAATACGTCAGACGACGATAGAAGTGCACATGAGAAAAAGAGAGAGGTGGCCGGAGCTGGACCGCGCGCACCTATACAGGAATCTGATAATGAGAAAGATGGAGTTGTACGGCGAGATAGCCGGGAGAAGCACAGGCAGGAAGCTGTGGTCGATAATTGGTGTAAAAAGAAAGGGTTACAGGATAGTGATATTGATAAGGTCGAGGGTGGCCGAAGACAGGATAATGAAGAGAAAAAGAAGGGTAGAGTGAGAAATGTTGAGGTGAAGAGGCAGATGGACGAAGACAGAGAGAGAGAAGAAATGGAGAGGAGACAGAAAAGAAAAGAGAGAGAGGATAGGGCTGAGAGAAGACGGAGGCAAAGAGATAGGAGAGCACAATTGGCTGCGGGGGCTATTATGAGTGAGGAATCTAGCAGTGAACATATCATTCCAAAGGGACCGATTTGTAAGCATCACAGGAGAGGCAGAGAGGAGCTCAGCTCATCCAGCGATGGAGAATAGGGCGAGCTTAGACGGGATGCTACAGGATGGGCGATAATCCTGTAGTATTCACGTGTGTTGCTATGAGGGAGAAGGGGGGGTGATGCAGGTGCCGAAGGGGGAGGGGCCGCCCGGAGGAGCAGGTCAAGCTGACTCATGCAGGTAGACGGAAAGGAGGGCGATACACAAAGAAAAGGGAAAAGTAGGGCAAGGTAGGAAAAGAAGGGAGGGGGGGGGAGGCCAGCGCAACAGGTATATGCAGGAGGAGATGCATCAGGAGGTGGCAGTGCGCGCACAGCGAGGGACGAGATAAGACCTCACAGTAAATAGCAGGTGCTGATGGACGGATGGCAGATAGCTGGTACGATAGTGTTGGAGAACAGCAATACCAACAATACTATAATACGTGGATGATTCAAGACAACTATTGCAATAGCACTTACAATGAAAGGAGCACAGTGTCTGCAGCAAGTTCAACAACAACAGAAACAAATGAAAAAGGATTTGGTGCGACTTCAACGTCAGGCCAACCAAGCTCAGCGCAAGAGCCAATACAGGTGGTGGAAGCAGCTCAAGCCGAGGTCCTGGTAAATCATCAGGGAAACATATGGGATAGCATACGTGACATCACTGTGGGACAGACAGAATGGGAGTGGTTGTTGGATGCCACTCTACAAGGCACCGGTGGTATAATTAAGAGAGAGACTCAGACCACAGAAACAGCGACACAGACAGAACCATCAATATTTTATAGTAAAGACGATGAATTTGTGCTGGATACATCAATCAGATTGGATGACATATTGATAGAAGAGTATTATAGTAGAAGACAAGTGACCTCAAGGCTCTGTCACATTTGTGGCAGAACAACAGCAACAGCGGCAGGAGCGGCCAAACACCTGGAACAGGTACATGGGATAAAACATCTCATATAATGTCCACTAGTGAGGAAGCGGGAAAGAGAGCACCATCTATAGTAAAGGCAGGGAGATATAGGGGACAACAGGTAGAAGACGCGCTGGATGCTATATATGGATTTGGATATTCATTGCCGAAGGTATTCAGATACAATGGGGCGACGTTACAGGATATAGTAATGCAGAAAATATCAAAACTGAAATTGGACATCGCGAGATTGCCAAGATATTTGAGGGAACAAGTAAACAGACATCACTTTAAATATGGAGTAGGGAGTGTGACTAATGCATTCTTTTTCTCAAGAAAGTGTAGGAGGCATCGCAAGACTAGTAGAGGGAAACGATGCAGGCAGTGTAGACAAAGAGATGAAACTTGGGAAATGTTTAAACTGAAGCAAAAGGGAAAGCATATCACCCAAGGAGTATTAACATCCGGGGTTAAAGACAATGAGACGACCCTGGAGGAGGAGGATGTAACTGAAGACTTTGATAAATATAACTAGAAAGGATATGAGTTGATAGGAAAGGAACAGAGGGACTGTATGGTTATAAAATACAATACCTGTTAAGGGAACGTTATGAGGGGTTGAAGAAATGTACAAAATGGCAGGTATCAGTATAACGCCACCTACCTTTAGAGGAGCACCAGGAGAAAAGATAGAAGAATATTTCTACGACATGGATTTGATTAAGAGAATATATGATCTAGGGGAAATGGAATATGTGGCATTATTATTGTGGGGAATGAAAGGTGAAGTGAAAACTTGGGTTAGGAAACTACCTGAGGAAAGTAAGAATACTGCATGGAAAATACAGCAAATAACCATGGCAGTATTTGCAGCTCCAGATGCCTGGAAAGAATGGGGTACAGGAGGAAAGAGACAGAAAAGACAGCGCGAGAATGACGGCGCGGAAACAGAGCCAGCGGGGGAATGAACACGAGAGTGAGAAAAAGGGGGGGGGGGAAGTGTCGGACACTGAGACAGACATATGTATATTAAGAGCCTAGTAACAGAAAAGGGGGGGGGGAAGAGAGCAGACATGCGCAGGTAAAGAAAGAGATAAGATGCAATGACAAGCAAGACAGTTGGCAGTGTAGGAGTGGAACTCCAGCTGTACAGACATCGGCAAGCAACAGATACAGACTACACTCAAAAGTTTAACAAGATAGAACAACCAGCATGCTACGTGGACATAACCAAGACAAGACAACATAATCAGCAGTTTAGATAAGCTATAAACATGAGTTCTAGTGGAAAAGCCTGGATCATAGACAACGGAAGGTTCATAGCGGTTGAGATGAATTAATGGAGATCAGTAATAATTTACTGAAGGAAAGGAATCATCGCCCACTGTAGAGAGGGTAGAGATATTAAGGCTCAGATACACCCTACTCTATGGATAAGACTTAACTACTTAATACAGTTTGTGGAAAATTGTAAAAGGTCGGATCCATTTAGGATGCATTTAATATAAATACATACCTGAAGTGAAGATTTAAGGACTAGTAGGAGTAGAGGCATCATCATCATCAGCAGATGAAGCGGGAGAAGAACTGAAGATAGTAAATAAAGCAGGTATATGAGATAAAGAGAAAGAAGTGCATCACATACAGGAGGCAACCACTATGGGGCACCTTATAAGTTGTCTAAGGGTGAATGGAAACACTAGTCGGAACCAGCAGGACCACAGTCGCGACACACATAGAATGACTCCAGTAACAAGGTCCATAATTAAGAGGCCTAAATTTAAAGGATATATTTGTCCAGAAGTAAGGCATTCTGTTAAAGAACCAGAGCCTATTATGGTTTAATTATTTAGGAAGCCCAGACTCTGAGAAAAGAAATACGATGTCTATAGCTGTAGATATATATTCAAAAAATAAGTGTGAGTGAAATTCTTTTCTAAGAAGGTATTAGGACACATAAAATTCAGTCATAAGGGTGTATTAATGAGATCAGTTATACACCTGAGACTGTGAATGTGATCGCCACTACTCACAAATCAGAGGAGCTCAGCGACTTTATAGAGTTAGCTTATGCAGATATTTTAAAAGAAAATATGTGTATAGTATCTTATTACAAGAACGAAGTGAGCGTCTCTAGGAATCAAAGTATGAATCGCTAGGGAAATATACTTACTTCTGCGAGAGGGTAGAAGCTGGGGAAGCCAATGTTGGAAGGATAGGACCTCCAAGATTAGAAGAACGGGAGGTTTGTGGTCTGGCAGGAAGCTGATAGGGATGATGTCGCGTAGTGGTAGCAAATGAAGATGTCAAGAGAGATATGATGGTAGAAGAACTGTGAGTCAGTCGTGAGGAAGAGGCCATGGTGCTGGAATGACAGGTCAACGGTGAGAAGGGTGGATGTCCAGGTGAGATAGCCAGAGTACTCCAGAACGAGGGCGACATTACTGGAAGGTGTGGAAGTGAAGCTGCAGTGGATGAAGATGAAGTAAACTGACCGGAAGTGGAAGAGGTCAGGGCCAGAGCGGGCGTATGTAGACAGGAAGGCGGAGACCTAGAAGCCGAGGTGGAGCGGGCATCTGCAGCTGGAGCAGCTCGGATGGTGATGTGAGGCATCATTAATGAAGATACAGCAGGAAACTGACCGGAAGTAGTGGCGCTGGTAGTAGAAAAGGGACGAGAAGCAGCGGCAGAATAGGTAAATGTGGATGTTAGGGTTGTTCTGGACGTCAGAGGTGCAGTGGTGGTTAGCAAAGGTGTGTATGGTAAGGGCGAAACACCGGAAGTAGCAGGAAGGTGAGAAAACACATTGTAGTCTACATATGAAGAGTGATGCTGAGGTGGCAATGGACGAGAAGTTGATGACACAGCGAAGGAAGCAGGAAGTGGATACTGGAAAGAGGTATCCACAACTAACGGCAGGACTGTAGAGGAAGTAGTCAGTACATTGGAGGTGAAGGTGAGCGCCGCACTTGAGGTAGAGGTAGCAGGCACTATGGCGCTATAGGTGGGACGCGCCCCCAGGGGAGACATCTGTGTAGGATTCCAGAGTGGCATGAAAGAGGTGGTCAAGTTGACAGACGGAGGTGTGATGTCGACATAAGCTGGTTGATAAGCAGGAGTAGGAATAGGTGGAACAGCAGCAGTTGATTGCAGGCGGTAACTGGGATCGGGCATCCCATCCAGGTGGATGACGCGCAGTGTCATATCAGTCATGTTACAAGCTAAGCGTAGATGATCTCGAATGGTGGTGTGTGAGGGCATGGTCGCGCCTTGCGGTCCGGTGCATACTAGCATGCACGGAGTAACGTTAGCATCTGTGGAGGACAGGTCTCTGCAGCCGACGATGTAGGTGAAGCCGGGCTGGAGACGATCTATCGGGAGATAGACGAGTGCGCCATTGACAGAAACGCTGGAATAGCTAGCCATCTTCAGTGCGAACAGGGTGGAAGTCAAGCATCGACTGAGAATTTAATTCTAGGTATCTAACCAAAGGGGATGGGAAGTTGAAATAAGAAAACAAAAATATAGTGAAAACTATAGTAAAAAAAATTGAGGGCACATTAGGAGGAGTCGCTGAGACAAAGACTCCAATCCAATAAATTGGTGTTATCAGATGGAAGAGACGTACAGCTAGATAGGAGAGGAAGGCACACGTGTTTAGAGTGACGGGAAAATATATACAGGAAGGGGTAAAAGGGTCATGAACTGGTGAACTATCTGACACGATAGGGCTTATTAAGTGTTCAAGATCCATAAAAAATTCCAGGAGCGATCAGTTAGGAGTCGTAGGAGACCAACTCGAACTGTAACCGGAAGCCATAATAAGAAGGAAATGGCGTGGCTAACTATACTATGTGTCTTATGTTCCTTGTGGGGTGTGGTAGATGCTGGAAGGCACACTTTCGAGACTTTAGAGAGAGCCGAATTAGGTGTCATTTTGCAACCTGGTAGACGTATTTCTACGGCTGAGCACAATCATGTGTCACAAGTGTTTGTATTAGAGATACCAGATAGATTACCAGAGCCGGAAATGGAAAGTATTTATGAACAATGTGTGAAGAATATGCAGGTTATGTGTGATATTCAACATCACAACAGAACCTTATTATTTGAAGATACCTGTGACAACATCAAACAGAAAGAAGAATGGCTGAATCAAATTATTAGAAAATTAATACAGGCCAGAGAGGAGGAAGTGGAAAAGCTGATGGAAAACATACCTGAACAACAACAAGTCAAAAGGTCTAAGAGAGCAGGTATACCAGGTCTAAATATTATAGGAGAGTTGTCGTACTATATTTTTGGCACTGGGAGAGCTGATGATGTAGCCAGAAATGAAAAGGATATTCAATTACTGAAGACATCATATTATAAGATGCGTGATGTTATTAAAACATTGGCCACCAGTACTAGCAATGGCTTGGAGGACGTCATGGCGGAAGTGGGAGAGTTGGCTGATAGACAGTTACAATTGTATGAAATGGCTAAGATATCATTGAAGAGACGGAAATTGCTGGAAAGAACTCAAACTATGCACAGTGTGGCATTATATGAACTATCCATTGTATACAACCATGAAAGCCTGCTGACAAGGGTCAAATGGGGGTATATCATTCATTTATTAAATGAACTCATTGAGATAAAGGATATGGCAGCTGAGGTAAGATTGGCATCGCGAAGAAAACTATCCTCAAAATTGGTCACTAGAGAAGATTTGAAAGAAGCTATAATCAACACTGAAGTATATCTAAAGGCTACGTACCCACGATTTAGAGTCGCTTTTACTGATCCGGAATATTACTATGATAATAGTGTGGTGCGAGTATATCAGCACCAAGGTCGTGTAAAAATGCAGATAAGGATTCCGGTGGTGTCAGAGGAACACATATTTTGTGTATACTCTGTAAAGGTGTTTCCAGTACCAGTGCGGCTGGCCAATAAAGAAGCTGACGGGACGAGAATAGAGGGATTGCCATCAGAAGTAGCCATATCAAAGAATGGGCGGTATTATATATCAGAGCCAGTGGTGAATTGGGCGCGTTGCCATGGCAACTCAATAGCAGTATGCCCAGATATTCCACACATGAGAAAAATAGCCGAGCGAGGGTGCATGGCGGCACTAATAAGAAATGACAAGGTGGCCATAGCAGAAACATGTGAGATCAACTATATAGTGCAACCAAATTTTCCTTCATTTGCGATAGCACTGGGAAAGGGTCGTACTTTGGTATCGGGACCCGACATACAAGGTCAATTGATGTGTCAGTCAAGCCCACCTGTTAAGGTGAACATGCATCATTACGCCATATTGAACATTGGGTGTGATTGCGCATTCATGACTGCCGGGGCGTGGATGCCTTACAGTTTGGCAGGATGTGGTCATGTGAACATGGAAACTAATGTGACTTTTGTAAATAACGATTTGCTACAAATGAACAGCGTTAAGAAATTGACATGGATAAAGGCCGTATTAAATGGTGAAACTGTAGAGGTATTGCAAGATGAAGTGTTGCCAAAATTAGTAAAGACCAAAATGAAGCACAAGGCTAGGATACAACAGTCGCCAGCAGCTGTCAATCTGAAGAATTTGGTGAGTGCAATGGAAGACGGATCGGCATTACCTGATTTGGATGGCATGAGTGGTGGAGGCCATTTTCCTACTGAATCACTATGGGATTATTCACCAATAATGATTGCAGGGGTGATTGTTATGACTCTGATGGTGGTACAATATTTTTGTTTAAAAAGACTATTAATGGCATACATATTAGCAAGAATGCCTATGAGAATAAGGAGTCTAGAAACCTGGGACTATGAAAAATACGGTGAAGATGTCGGAGGTAATTATGAGGAAGAAGATCCGGAACACAAAACGACAATAGCTATGCTATCATTGATATTGATAGTACTGATAATAATAATAGCGTTACT
Organism: Acholoe squamosa; assembly: GCA_949317995.1. Lineage (NCBI taxonomy): Eukaryota > Metazoa > Annelida > Polychaeta > Phyllodocida > Polynoidae > Acholoe > Acholoe squamosa. The sequence continues at coordinate 18,812,231 of OX439042.1, forward strand.
GGTGAGGAAAGTGCGACAACTAAAGAGGCTTCAACCAGTGGATGGACTGTATCTACAGGTGGCAACTAAAGAGATCACAGAAATAATACCATTGGGGGAGAGTCTAATGCCTTTGGACCAGGTATTTCAAAGACCAGCAGAACAGGCTCTTATTAGAGACGTAGCAATAAGTTATTCGTGCCCGAAGTACATAGCTACAGTGCAGTGGGGTCGAGTGTTATATTCCACTGAGATGGCAACGGCGGAAAACGCAGTGCCATTGCCATTACCGGCCACTGTGAAGGTGTCAAAGAAGTTAGCAGGGATACTGAACGGTGACTATGGATTTACGGTGATGACAAGATTGATTAGGTATAGTGGGGGCCTGGCGACAGGTGTACCACTAGAGATACCTATGATATCAGCAGCGGGCTGGACACCAATAAGGAACAGAGAGATAAACACACATCAATTATCTGACACGGGCCATGCCAGAGCCATGGCTCAGTTAAGAAGATCAAGACAGTTACCAGAAGTACCTGGAGAATCATATGGGGCTACGGCTGTCTCATATTCAGTAAACAAGGGGCATAAAGAGTCGGTGAACGTGGCTCTGCGAGGTCAAGAGCCCAGGACGGGATCGTCGTCGGTGTACGTGGACCTGAATGAATGAGACTGAAGGTGATGAATAAAACGCCATCATGATAGAGACTTGACATAGACGGTGTCAGGACATGAGAAAAAGGGGGGGGGGAGAAAGATATCGTGCAGCTGGCGTGAGACGAAAGGATGGAATAGACAATACAAAGACTATCTACAAATGAATTGATATAATGTCTGGGAATGGTGCCAGTGTATATTATTAAGTAAGATAATATAGCTAAAAGAAACTGTAATTTAAATGTACAACCAACTAATGAGACACTAACTACGACGTAATGTGGCAAGTGAAAAGATTTCTGATGTATATACTCGTTGACAAGCTGTGCACGCGTGAGTTAAGTAAGAGGTTGCCAGGTGTAACCCAAGACGCGTTAGAGTGTGTTTTAGAGTGATGCTTGGGGCAAAGGGTAGATAGAGGGGAACGTTCCGGAACAAGGAGTTGACAGATGTAAGGAGATTTATTGGCCCGATTGGGTGCAACTGGTGTCGACTCCCGGGTAAGGATAGTAAAAAGAATATATAAACATAGAATGGGACAAAGTGCTTAGTAAAGGCGAGTGAATGAGTAAAATAAATAACAAAGGAAAGAAAAACAAATTGAGAATCAAGAAATGAGAGAATTGTAATAATAAAGTATATGTTAGAGGACAAGTTTGCGCTAAGAATAAGTCACCAATGCAGTGTGGAAAATATATATAATAATAATGCATGGTATTATATAAGTGTGTTGCATATGTATGTACATAAATAAATATTGAAATGTATAATATAATAACGATGATTACCTCAGGTATTAGTGACAAAACAATACATAAGATGTATTCAAGCATAATTTATGCTTGACAATTGGTGTGACTCGCGTCACAAGAGGGGAGCGCCCGCACCTGTTTTGTCATCAATAGCCAATAATTATAATGAACGGGTATAACAGGGTACACTTGTGTAGGTATTTATTGTATGCTGCATTATGTGTGTATTTATTATATGCTATATGGGAGAGTGCTATGGGAGTCCTGTATAGGGTTTATGGTAGTATAGAGTTTATTGCCGTTCATTCTTAAGAATGAACGGCTATAGGAGGGGACCCATTCTTAAATACAAGCTCTCATAGTGGTGCTTCCTCGCTCTCCATGTATAATCCTGTCATAGGTACAGTATTGAGTATGCCTATACCTGGATTAAAATCTGCAAATCAGTCAAGCATAGAAGTGGTGGCAGTGGTGGTGTTGGTGGACCTGTTATTGTAGATCCTGGGGACAGTGGTGGTAGCCCTGGACACCAGGCAGAGCCGTGGTATATAGTATATAGAGCCCCCCCCCCCCACCCACCTCTGAATGGTGGTGGTGGCTGTGCTCCTGGGGTGGCCCCATACCTGCCTGGCACCACCTCCCCCAGCACCATGTGGTTCTCTTCTGCTGGTGGTGCGTTTCTCAGCACCACTGACTATTAACCCACTAAAGGCCACCTACATGTATATTTATGTATACATGTACACATAAGTATGATGCACTTTTTTAGGATTTTTAAGTGGCATGATGAATTGATGCACATTTAAACCTTTATGGATGGCATGATGCATTGATGCACACTTAGACCTTTATGGATAGCATGATGTATTGATGCACACTTGACCCCTTAGGGATGTATTGATGCACACTTAACCCTTTATAGATGGCATGATGCATTGATGCACACTTAACCCTTTATGAATGGTATGATGCATTGATGCACACTTAACCCTTTATAGATGTATTGATGCACACTTAACCCTTTGTAGATTGCATGATGCATCGATGCACTCTTAACCCTTTATGGATGTATTGATGCACACTTAACCCTTTGTAGATTGCATGATGCATTGATGCACACTTAACCTTTAGGGACAGCATGATGCATTGATGCTCAATTAAAGCTTTATGGATGGCATGATGCATTGGTGCACACTTAGACCTTTATGGATAGCATGATGCATTGATTCACACTTAACCCTTTATAGATGGCATGATGCATTGATGCACACTTAACTCTTTATGAATGGCATGATGCATTGATGCACACTTAACCCTTTATAGATGTGTTGATGCACACTTAACCCTTTGTAGATTGCATGATGCATCGATGCACTCTTAACCCTTTATGGATGTATTGATGCACACTTAACCCTTTGTAGATTGCATGATGCATTGATGCACACTCAACCCTTTATGGATATCATGATGCATTGGTGCACACTTAGACCTTTATGGATAGCATGATGTATTGATGCACACTTAACCCCGTTAGGGATAGCATGATGCATTGATGCACACTTAACCCTTTATAGATGGCATGATGCATTGATGCACACTTAACCCTTCATGGATAGCATGATGCATTGATGCACACTTAACCCTTTAGGGATGTATTGATGCACACTTAACCCTTTATAGATGGCATGATGCATTGATGCACACTTAACCCTTGAGGGATGGCATGATGCATTGATGCACACTTAACCCTTTATAGATTGCATGATGCATTGATGCACATTTAACCCTTCATGGGTTGCATGATGCATTGATGTACACTTAATGCTTTCGGGATGGCATGATGCATTGATGCACACTTAACCCTTTATAGATGGCATGATACATTGATTTACACTTAACCCTTTAGGGATGGCATGATGCATTGGTGCACACTTAACCCTTTATGGATGGCATGATGCATTGATGCACAATTAACCCTTTATGGGTGACCTGCTACATTGATGCACACTTTAAGCATTATAATTAACCATGACAAAATAAATCACCACGGCTATGCCGTGCTTAACTGATTTCCTTAATCCATCAAATACACGCCTCCTAGTTGTTTTCCATGTGTGTCGGCCATCTTTGTTTTAGGAAACACAGGGATCCAGCTCATATATTGTCAATTTTAATCTTCAAAAGTTATCAGATGGATGTTAGTGACCATTGGGACACCTCAACTAGCTAATTTTATTGTTCTCCATATATGTCGGCCATCTTTGTTTTAGGAAACACAGGGATCCAGGCCATATATGGTCAACTTCGATCTTCAAAAGTTATCAGATGGATGTTAGTGACCATTGGGACACCTCAACTACCCAATTTTATTGTTTTCCATGTGTGTCGGCCATCTTTGTTTTAGGAAACACAGGGATCCAGGTCATATGTGATCAATTTTGATCTTCAAAAGTTATCAGATGGATGTTAGTGACCATTGGGAGACCTCAACTACCCAATTTTGTTGTTTTCCATGTGTGTCGGCCATCTTTGTTTTAGGAAACACAGGGATCCAGGTCATACATGGTCAATTTTGATCTTAAAAAAAAAGTTAAAGATGGATGTTAGTGACCATTGGGACACCTCAACTACCCAATTTTATTGTTTTCCATGTGTGTCGGCCATCTTTGTTTTAGGAAACACAGGGATCCAGGTCATATGTGATCAATTTTGATCTTCAAAAGTTATCAGATGGATGTTAGTGACCATTAGGAGACCTCAACTACCCAATTTTGTTGTTTTCCATGTGTGTCGGCCATCTTTGTTTTAGGAAACACAGGGATCCAGGTCATACATGGTCAATTTTGATCTTAAAAAAAAAGTTATAGATAGATGTTAGTGACCATTGGGACACCTTAACTACCCAATTTTATTGTTTTCCATGTGTGTCGGCCATCTTTGTTTTAGGAAACACAGGGATCCAGGTCATATGTGGTCAATTTTGATCTTCAAAAGTTATCAGATGGATGTTAGTGACCATTGAAAGACCTCAACTACCTAATTCTATTTTTTTCAATATGTGTCAGCCATCTTTGTTTTAGAAAACACAGGGATCCAGGCCATATATGGTCAACTTTGATCTTCAAAAATTATCAGATGGATGTTAGTGACCATTGGGAGACCTCAACTACCCAATTTTATTGTTTTCCATGTGTGTCGGCCATCTTGGTTTTAGGAAACACAGGGATCTAGGTCATATGTGGTCAATTTTGATCTTCAAAAGATATCAGATGGATGTTAGTGGCCATTGGGACACCTCGACTACCTAATTCTATTGTTTTCCTTGTGTGTCTGCCATCTTGGTTTTAGGAAACACAGGGATCCAGCTCAAATATGGTCAATTTTGATCTTTCAAAGTTATGAGGTGGATGTTAGTAGTCATTGGGATACCTCAACTACCTAATTCTATTGTTTTCCATATGTGTCGTCCATCTTGGTTTTTGGAAACACAGGGGTCCAGGTCATATGTGGTCAATTTTGATCTTCAAAAGATATCAGATGGATGTTAGTGACCATTTGGACACCTCAACTACCCAATTTTATTGTTTTCCATGTGTCGGCCATCTTGGTTTTAGGAAACACAGGGATCCAGGTCATTTGGGTCAATTTTGATCTTCAAAAGTTATCGGGCTTCCCTAGCCCACTTAAAAGGGTCTATTTCTCCTCTTTCCTATCCCCTCTCGGGCTTCCCTAGCCCACTTAAAAGGGTCTATTTCTCCTCTTTCCTATCCCCTCGGGATGTGTGTGGTGCACATATGCGCGGGCACCGACACATTCCCCTGTGAAATTGTGTAATGTAGTTCTCGCCATGAATATGACCTTAGTTGTCGAAATGGCGTTAAACATCTATTACTCACTCACTCACTCAAAAGTTATCAGATGGATGTTAGTGACCATTGGGACACCTCAACTACCTAATTCTTTTGTTTTCCTTGTGTGTCGGCCATCTTGGTTTCAGGAATCACAGGGATCCAGGTCATATGTGGTCAATTTTGATCTTCAAAAGTTATCAGATGGATGTTAGTGACCATTGTGACACCACCACCACCAATACCACCACCACACTACTCCCAACCCTCACACACATTCCTTATTTGCATATTTTAATCCAGGCATAGGTTTACTCCATACTATAGCAATGGGACAGGATTTTACATGGAGAGCGAGGAAGCACCACAATCAGAGCATATATTTAAGTATAGGTCCATTCCAAAGGCCATAGAGTTCATATATAATGATCTTTTTTCCTTGGAACATAATAGGAATATGCACGGCATTACAGCATTGCTGTGTTTACTTTCCTGAAAGTATGTTATAGATTAATAAATTGCAAAACACACAACATATGAAGGGCTTTTATATTCCGTATTAAAATAATATTTGTTCTGAAAATTTTGATCTAAGATCATATTAAATATGTTGTAAATCAATTCTATACTTCTTAGAACATGATATGAATATGCACGGCATTACAGCTTTGCTGTGTTTACTTTGCCGAAAATATGGGATAAATTTCTAATCCGGGAAACGCACTGCAATTTAACTGCTTTTAGAATTGATATTAAACTCAGAATTGATCGTCAAATTTAAATATGAAATCCTAATATCTTGATCATAGATGACAGATCCTAAATTCAATCCTCTCAATTGCATCCTTAACACGGGCCTCTTGACCATAGATCTTAGATCCTAAATTTTCAATTGAATCCTTAACATAATCTCCTAAACATTGACCCCTTGTGGTAGGCTGTGGAATGTGTAGACGGAGGGGAGTCGACGAGATCTGGTCAGGTAGATTCTGTAGAGGGGGAGGGGGGAATACGGGTGAGCAAAACATCGGCGTCTGAAAGGTGTGAGGGGTTGGTAAGAGATAGGGAGGAGTTAGTATGGTGGGAGCAGCCGAGGAGGCAACACATACTCCTGGAGTAGACGAGGATGAAGCCGTTTAATATTTAGTATTACACTTAGCCAATGTAAGAACGGATTGAGCAGGATCTCTATGGCACTTATACCTCTCCAGTAGCATCGGATTGTTAAACATGAACTGCTTGTATGAATAGACTGATGTCGTTGAAGCTGTACAACCATGAGTGGACTCATCATCAGCTGTAACTGTGAATAACCAATGAACAATAAATGGTGACTTGTATCGGCGTCTTGGTGTTGGTTAAAAGGATGGGCTGAGCCAACATCATACCACTAGAGTTAGTCTTCCCAAATACGTGAGAATAGCGGAGTGAGCTGATAATAACTACACAACTTATACCACATTAATATACATATAAACACAACCCACACAGCCCAACTGATACCCACAGCTATATACAGGCCATATCCCAACTGATACCTACAGCCACAGACCATATCCCAACTGATACCCATAGCTACAGACCATAACCCAACTGATATCCACAGCTATACAGGCCATATCCCAACTGATAACTACAGCTACAGGCCACATTCCAACTGATAACCACATCTATATACAGGCCATATCCCAACTGATACCTACAGATACATACCATATCCCATCTGATACCCACAGCTATATACAGGCCATATCCCAACTGATACCTACAGCTACAGGCCATATCCCAACCTGATACCCACAGCTATATACAGGCCATATCCCAACTGATACCTACAGCTACAGGCCATATCCCATCTGATACCCACAGCTATATACAGGCCATATCCCAACTGATAACTACAGCTACAGACCATATTCCAACTAGTACCCACAGCTACAGGCCATACCCCAACTGATACCTACAGCTACAGGCCATATCCCAACTGATACCTACAGCTACAGACCATATTCCAACTAGTACCCACAGCTACAGGCCATATCCCAACTGATAGCTACAGGCCATATCCCAACTGATACCTACAGCTACAGACCATATCCCAACTGATAGCTACAGGCCATATCCCAACTGATACCTACAGCTACAGGCCATATCCCAACTGATAGCTACAGGCCATATCCCAACTGATACCTACAGCCACAGACCATATCCCAACTGATAACTACAGCTATGGACCATATTCCAACTAGTACCCACAGCTACAGGCCATATCCCAACTGATAACTACAGCTACAGGCTATATATTCTAGACTTGAAAACAAAAATTGGCACACATCATTAGAGAATTCTTACCATATTGTGTCAAAATTCCATTTTCACCCAATGCTTTCAGAGTCTATATAGGGGGTAGGCAGGATCAAATTAAAACCATGAAATAGGTCCCCCCATTCACTGCCAGTTTCTCTCACTGCAATTGCTATGCCATGGCAGCCACAGCTACAGGCCATATCCCAACTGATACCTACAGCTACAGGCCATTCCCAACTGACACCCACAGCTATAGACCATATCCCAACTGATACCCACAGCTATATACAGGCTATATCCCAACTGATAACTACAGCTACAGGCCATATCCCAACTGATACCCACAGCTATATACAGGCCATATCCCAACTGATACCTACAGCTACAGACCATATCCCAACTGATAACTACAGCTATGGACCATATTCCAACTAGTACCCACAGCTACAGGCCATATCCCAACTGATACCTACAGCTACAGACCATATCCCAACTGATAACTACATCTATGGACCATATCCCAACTGATAACTACAACTACAGGCCATATCCCAACTGATACCTACAGCTACAGGCCATATCCCAGCTGATAACTACAGCTATGGACCATATTCCAACTAGTACCCACAGCCACAGACCATATCCCAACTGATACCCATAGCTACAGACCATAACCCAACTGATATCCACAGCTATACAGGCCATATCCCAACTGATAACTACAGCTACAGGCCATATTCCAACTGATAACCACATCTATATACAGGCCATATCCCAACTGATACCTACAGATACATACCATATCCCATCTGATACCCACAGCTATATACAGGCCATATCCCAACTGATAACTACAGCTACAGACCATATTCCAACTAGTACCCACAGCTACAGGCCATACCCCAACTGATACCTACAGCTACAGACCATATCCCAACTGATACCTACAGCTACAGACCATATTCCAACTAGTACCCACAGCTACAGGCCATATCCCAACTGATACCTACAGCTACAGGCCATATCCCAACTGATACCTACATCTACAGACCATATCCCAACTGATACCTACAGCTATATACAGGCCATATCCCAACTGATACCTACAGCCACAGACCATATCCCAACTGGTACCTACAACTACAGGCCATATCCCAACTGATAACCACAGCTACAGACCATATCCCAACTGATACCCACAGCTACAGGCCATATCCCAACTGATAACTACAGCTACAGACCATATCCCAACTGATACCCACAGCTATATACAGGCCATATCCCAACTGATACCTACAGCCACAGACCATATCCCAACTGATAACTACAGCTATGGACCATATTCCAACTAGTACCCACAGCTACAGGCCATATCCCAACTGATAACTACAGCTACAGGCTATATTCCAACTGATACCTACATCCACAGGCCGCACCCCAACTGACAGCCATAGCTAGAGGCTATTCTCAACTGACACCCACAACTACAGGCCATTTCCAACTGTTTTCAACAGCAACAGGTAATATTCCAACCAACAGGCCACATCTAACTGACTCCCACAGCTACAGGCCATATCTCAACTGATTCCCATAGCAACAGCTCACATCCCAACTGATACTCACAGCTACAGGTCATTCCCAACTGATACCCACAGCTACAGGCCACATCCCAACTGGCACTCACAGCTACAGGCCACATCCCAACTGACAGCCATAGCTAGAGGCCATTCACAACTGCTTCGAACAGTAACAGGTCAGTGTCCAACATGACACCCACAGCTAGCTATTCTCTAATTGAAACTGCTAGATAAATTTGTATGAGAATAGATCGAATTCATCATGCATGGTCCAGCATTTATATATTCCTGAATATGAATATAATTGCACTTATTGTGGAATAGATCAGTTAAAAAATTCATTCCTTTATAGATTATTGCGAAACATGGCATAATTATAACCCTCTTGTCAAAACGTTTGAAAGCTGATTGTTAGAAAGCGTATTTTGTGGATCTGAGGGGAGTTAGTGGAGAAGGGGGGTGAACTGCAGATCTTGCTAAAGTTGAGTAAGTCACTGGGATCGAACATACACATTTTAACCTGCAGTTGAACCAAAACCACACGGGAACTTAGGTGAGCACTCTAAATCAAAGTAGGTGGAGAAATGCACGGCGTGTGGCGAAGTGGCGTGTGCACCACCCCAGGTGAACCTTCTGCAATCTGAGGGGTGGGAATAGGGAGATTGGGGGATACCTCGGCCTCTAACCTTTGTTCGTGCACGTCTGTATAACGCATATTGGGGGCAGGCAGTACATAGCCATCAGGTCTACTCTAGGTAATGCTATCGTGGTGGTAAACAGTCTATGCATTTAGAGCACTAGGCATAGTGCTTTGACCCCTCATCAGAACTCTTCTAGCCATAATGCTCTGTTATTGGATTCATTAGCTCTATAAGAGCCACATGATGCCTTCAGGCTCATGTTCCTTCACTGTTATCATATACCCACGCAGTTGTAACTGTCGAGCCACCCGTTGGTAAGCCTGTCGGGTTATCTGTCGATATGACACCAATACCAGAGACAACAACACAAGGAACTTAGGGTTTCCGAAGCTTAATTACTGAATTGAACACCTGATGGTTCGATAGCAAAGTATGCACCTTGTCGATACTATAGAATAATACCTTACGTCTCTTTCTGCCTAACATAGACAGTAGGTTTCTCAGATATCAATTAGTATGGAGGTGCGAGAGGTCTTAGCGCCTAAGACACACCCGTAGGACCAGGAACATGTTGTCCCTTATATAGTGGACTAATTAACACGTGACATCATTAGCAAACTGATTTTGATTAGAAACGGTGGGAACCTTACAGGTAACGCACAGCAAATATTAATCCTCTTACATAACAGGCTTTAATAGCGCCTATACAGTGGTGAAACATGTTACCGGTCAGCACTGAGAAGTACCTTTAGTTATAATTTACCAGTTGATAGATGATATTGATAAGAAACATGTTTTAATTATAGAACAATAAGGCAGCGCGCAAGCTTGCTAGTTACACTACCCCACCCACAAGAATGTGTACAGGTTTTTTTATGAACAATGGAAACATTATTGGCCCAGGTCCTCCTGGGTTATTGGCAGCGCCTTTTCTGTCAAAACTGATGGTCATGAATTGGAACTTTAGATGGGAATTGCTTATCGAAATTGGGGGATAATTAAACAAAGAATCATGGAAACATATTCTTTAGGATCTTGTCTTTCATTGCACATGCACAATTCCTGGAAAAAAAATTTCTTTAGCTATGAAAATAGCTGAAGAAAAAACCAGACATATTTTACCTACTTTCTCACAAAAACGAGGCTCCATAGGATAGCATTGTGCGGTAGATTTTCGGGATAGACATAACACATGGGCTCCTATGAGAATTGTCCAATTAAGACGCTTTTTTTCAGTATGTAAGGCCGGAAGACCTTTTGTTATGGCTATCACATTTCCGGCAAGGCGAGTGTAGGACTATGTACGTAGTAGTATAGACAGAGGACGCAGGCTGTTATGATTTCTATGTCTTAGCCTTTACACCGGCTACTGCATGTGTCCTCTGACATACTATATATGTACTAGTCTTTACACTCTTCCCCCGAGGCAGAACATCCTCGTGCAAGTTCGCACATGCGCACAGAGTGGTCCGTCATAAGCTTTTTTTTTTTAAAGTAAATTGAGGCAATGTATTCGATTCAATTCGATTAATAGTGTCAAACATGCATGGATTATATTCAAAAAGCCATTAATTTCAAGTTAAATTGATAGAATCTATCATTTCTCCGTCAAAAATGCTACTTCCAGCAAGGAGGGGTCGCGCATGCGCACAGAACATCAAAATCCAAAATGGCAGACAGCGAGACGATCGACTCACGGTTGCATCGAAACTGCTGGATTATAACAAAATGGAGGAGAATTACATTTTCTCATGCGTTTGTATGGGTAATATGTATCCTTATTCAAGACCTGCTGGTATTGTGCAATGCTTAACTCGCCAGGAGAGGAGTTATTCGGCAATGAAACATGCGAGCGATAATGGGTGCATCCTCCATAGCCTTAAGCATTGAGTCTTCGACACACTGTCACTATATTGACAGTCCCCTAGGGTAGGTGGTGGGCAACCTGGGCCAGTCATGCATGATTGCACGCGTTAAATCTTTTATATAGTTCTATAAACCACATAAGAGAATAATACAAGAATAGTCATAATTATGTTATATGTTGACAGATAACATTATAAACATGGCATAAGTTCATGTCATATTACAGTCCGGTGAGGTATCGCTAAGATTCCATCTTCTGGGGTCTAGTTTACATGAAAAAGGCACTAGGTAGGACCTACTATGTATTCAGCCTGGTATAGTAACCTAAGGTGTAAAACATAGACACTTATAAGTCCAATAAAGAACATACACTGAAACTCCAGCTTGTTTTCTGTTCGTTTTGTAAAACAATTTAATCCATGGGAGTCCAATAGGGGTAGGATATTATAAATACTATATACTCCATAGTTAAAGTCCAGCTTCACTAAGAGTAACAAATGGCAGATATCCATCTCCCATATGTAAGGTATAACAGTCATTAAGAGAGTGTCCTTATGTAAGCTAAGGCACTGACATCCTTTCTGTTAGTAACGCAGCATGGCTACCGGGGTCGTCTGGGTCCTCTATCGATCAGGTAGTCCATGGTCATGGCCAGGTCAGCATCCAATAGAGATAGATAATCATCTGCCTAGACTAGGCAGTGTCCCCAACTCCACACTGCTTGTCCTCTTCCACAGGAGCTTGTTTCCATCTGCTTGTGCGGTGCCGGTGAGACACCCTCTATGGGAGGTTTCTACTATCCAGTGGGTTGGTCATCATCTCCTGGTGGACAGAGGGTCAGCAACCTGGCCAGTGGCACCATAGGGATGCCGGGTGGTAGTATTACCTGAGAGGTCAGGCCACTAGAGTCTCTCAATCCCATCATGTGAGTCCAGTGTCATACTGGGCCCTAAGATGTGGCTACCCATTGACATGAGCGTCGGGTAACTGCGCCTCTCCCAGGTCTCCAGGGACATTCCAAACTGATGATGGAAGTGTGAAGAGGCCTGATTCCATTTAAGGGCTATCTCTTCATGACGTTCCTTATCGAAGGCAGCATCTCGAGAGACCTGCTCCTTATAACTCTCCACAGGCTTCCCTAGCCCACTTAAAAGGGTCTATATCTCCTCTTTCCTATCCCCTCAGGATGTGTGTGGTGCACATATGCGCGGGCACTGACACATTCCTCTGTTAAATTATCAACCTGTGAAGCACGGGATAGCCACTTGGTGCCGCTAGAGTGCTGTAAAACACAAATCAATCAATCAATCTTATAACTCTCCAGCTCTGCCTGAATCCTGGCCTTCTCTTTAGCCCTCTTCCTCTCTTCCTCCTCGGATACAAGAGAAGAGGCCTTCAGTAGCGACTTCTCGAAAGTCGCCACCTGAGAGGCAAGAGTTCGGCTGAACTGCTCTGTCAGTGAGTCTTGAAGCTCACGCACAGGGGCGCTCATTCGCTCTTCTGGCAGTGGTCCAGGTAACAGGGGCCTGGCCATTCCAGCAGGTTCCGACGCACGGTCGGAGTTGGAGGAGCTCCACTGAGAGTGGGAGTCCTCATTGGGCAGTCCCTCCAGCCCAGGTGTCACTGAAGCAGTAGGATTGCTCCAGTGGATACCATGGGGAGACTGGACATCTCAGGGACACGGTTACTCACATCTAAGCTTAGAGCACTCATACTAGTGAGAGTGCTCGTGACTGATGGAACTGACCGGGTCTGTTGGGGCTTTACCTTCACACCTTCCGAGACCTTCATAGATTGCTTCTGGCTCTCTAACTGACGGACGACGTTAGCGGCCTTGGTGCCCCACACACCTTGTACTATAGAAGTGACTTTGTCGCACTCCCACATCTTGGCCCTTGATAGAGTACCGGTAGCGGGAGTGCCACCTGACTTCTTTGTCGCCCCTGCACTGCTAGGTTTAGGTTTTGACTTGGGTTTGGGCTTCTTGACCGGGGGCTTAGCCTTCGGGGAGGACCCGAAGAATCATCCCTGGTACCAGAAGGCTTTCTGGTGGGCTGCTGGGATGGCTTGGAACCAACAGTAACTGGTTTCTTGTCCTGCTCCTTCGGTAGGACATCGGACCCGGACTCGCCCAACTCCTGTTGGGGTCCATAGCCCTTAGTCTTACCGATACAATGGTCCCACTCATCGTCCATGAGTTTGAACCTGTTGATCAAGCTGTTAGCCACTTGCCTAAAGATCTCCCCTACTTTGGCCTCCCAGCAAGTGTAGATCTCCTTGAGATCTACCGACTTGTATATATACAGGCAAAGCGGACTCCAAAGATTTTTTTGACTTACCGTATATCCCTGATTACAAGCCCTGGCTTATGCTTATTTCAAATGGAAAATATACCAGGCTTATAAACGTGGCAGGCCTATATTTGGGGCAGGCTTTTAATTAATAGACTTGAAAAACTATGATAGAATCCTGTAAAAAAATCCAATGTATGTACTATTTCTATTCTTTCTTAGAAATAATTGTCACATTATGAAGAATTATGAAAATAAATCTGAACTCTGTATTATTAAATATGTATTTAGTGTAACCTATTGGACCTGAGATTCATAAAACTGACCAGGCTTATATCTGGGCCCCGGCTTCTATTAGGCCCAGTAGGCCATTTTAGGGGGCTTATAAACAGGGCAGGCTTAAATTTCGGCCCCGGCTTATAATTAAGGAAATACGGTAGTGGGAGTTTCCCCAGGCCAGGTCCTGGCATGGCCAGGCAACATTTGTCACAATGTTTGACCCGCCGGCAGATGTCTTTCGTCATACCTGGCCAATAATAGCCGGATTTGATCTTCTGTTCCATCCTTTCCCCACCGAAGTGTGCCGAGGTTCGGTGGCCAAGGTAGAAGTTCATAATTTCCAACCTGAGCTTATAAGGAACTACAGCCTGTAAATTTTTCCTTCTACCCACCCAGGTCCTCATCCAGCAACACAATACATTGTCTCTCATACACAAATCCCATTGAGCCACTAGGGCGGGGGTTTCTTTGTGTTCTATAGACAGTGTAGGCCTAGTTGGTTTAGATTCACCATTTTGTATCCAAAGTATTTGGAAATGATAGGATCGTCCAACTGTTTCATTCCCAAATCCTGAAGAGTCCAGTTTGGAATGTGCATAGTTACCGACGCAGTTATTGCATTGTGGGTTCCACAATCTGAGCAGTCTATATGATGACACTTCCGGACGGGTATGCGTGACAAACAGTCAGCATTGATGTGCTTGGTACCACTCCTGTGTTCAATGTGAGCATTAGTCACACCAAACTCAAGAGAGGTGGTTTAGCTATCTCCCCATCATCCCCTCGGCATCCTTAAAGTTTAGGAGCAACTGAAGTGCGGAATGGTTGGTACACAGAACAAATCCCCACAATAGAGGAAGTGTAGAGTACCACAACAAGGAGTTCCCTTTTTGGGGTACAATAATTGCGTTGGGCCTTGTTCAAGCTGTTGGAGGCAAAAGCTAATGGTACCTCCTTACCATCTTGGATTTGTGACAATGCGGCTCCAACGCTTTCATTGGAGGCATCGGTATCCGAGATAAACTTGCAGTTGGCCTTTGGGTAACCTAGAACTGGGGTTACTCGAAAGAGACATTTCAGTTCTTCAAATGCAATGATGGCTTCCTGACCTAACTCAACCTTTATCCTACCTTTCCTTCAGCAATTATCAGATTTTGTAAAGGAGCTGTTACCCATGAAAAGTCAGGGATGAAGTTTCGGTAGTAGGGGCTAAATCCAATAAAAGATCAGGTTTCCTTGCTAACGACCAGTAATGGCCAGTCCTCTACTACTTTGACTTTGGTTGGGTCGGCAGCAATGCCCTGTCCAGACACAATACGTCCAAGATATTCTACTGAATTTTCTAAATAGTTTGCACTTTTTAGGCTTCATTTCAGAACAGCACAGAGATTATCAAGACACTGTTGATACGTTTCTCCATAGACGATTACATCATCCAGATATACCAGGCATTTCTTCCACAGATAATCCCTGAGCATGGATTCCATCATCGCCTCAAAAGTGGCTGGTGCATTACAGAGTCCAAAAAGCATGACATTGAACTCATACAATCCCATATGTGTCGCAAATGCAGTGTTCTCCTTATCTATAGGGTCCATGCCAATCTGCCAATATCTAGATTGCAGGTTGAGAGTGCAGAACCATTAAGCTCCGCCCAGAGACTCTAGGCATTCATTGATATGGGGTAATGAGTATGCATTTTTCTTGGTGACCTCATTAAGCTTTCTGTAATCGATACAGAATCTGCATGATCCGTCCTTCTTGGTAACCATGATAACAGGACTGGACCAGGGGCTATCGCTAGGAGAGATGATACCGTCTGTCAACATTTTGTTTACCTCATCTTCCATAGCAGATTTTCTAGCCATGGGGAGATGTCGGTGCGGCAGCTTAATAGGCCGGACATTACCAGTGTCCACCTGGTGTTAAACCATATAAGTTCGTCCAAGAGGTTCTCCAGGAGCGGAGAAAGCAGTCCCATAATGGGATAGCTTTTCCATAACTTGCTGTTGATTCTCCTCGTCTAAGTCAGATTCCATAATCAATGGTACGAGATGCATAGGAAGTTTCGTTGATAGGGGCACTCCCATCGAGGAAACATGCATCTCATTGTAATATACTGAACCCTGGCTTAGAATACAGGCGGAACTAACGATTGGTTCACCCTTCTTTACCACTATTGTGTTGGTAGTCGGATTACTTATCGGTACCACAGCCCAGTGGGGATTGACAATTACTGTGTCAAAACCTTCCAGTCCAAGAGAATTCAAAGTGGACTGGTCGGGTTCAAACACTTACTCTCAATTCCTCTGGACACCAACACAGCTAACCAGGATGTCAGATACTTGTCCTGGACTGAGTTTAGTGGTTTGCACTACAGAGGCAGCTCCAGATTCCACCTGAAGTTCACACTGAATCGTATGATCAAAAGGTGACCGAATCCTTACTTTCCCTATGCTGGTATTCACTGTTACTCCATAGAGAGCAGCAAAATCCATTCCCAGGATACCATCGTCAGTGATGTCGGCAATGGTGGGGCAGACCAAATATGCCTTTCCATCTACCAACATCTGCAAAACAGTCTTGCCATATGTTTGCATGTTATCTCCCGTAGCCGTACGAGCCTTTATTCCTTCTTGAGGAACCTCAGACTGTCGATCTAACAGGGACATGAATTGTCTACCAACAAGGAAATGAGATGCCCCTGTGTTGAGAAGAAATTCACCTCTCTCCGCGAAGATGGACAAACATATATACCAACGCTTACCCCCTAATCGAGTGCACTTCTCGGTGGATATTGATTCAATACCCCCATTGCTCTGAGCAATCCCCTTAGTCTGCAAAAATTGAAGACATGGATCATCAGGGGAGATGTCGACACCACCTATCTGTGTAATAGTGTGGGCCCATGACTCCTCATTACCAGCTCCCACGAGCTCGGTCCCGTTGATAGTGTTCCTTGAAGGTGGATCAGACACTGTCAACCAGGTTAGCAATGACTATTGTCCAGCTATTGACCGGGTTGGCTCGGCTTACTGAGGTTTGGGGTGATACAATGCCATCAGTATCACCCCGGCCTAGTTTTCCTGAGCAGTTTTCTGGTCTGTATTAGAATCCTCTTTAAGCACAGGAGCTGGGGCGCGGCACTCAGGTGCAATATGCCCTAAGACCTGACATCGATGACAGATCTGTTTCTTTTTCTATGCCTTTCGAGAACTCTTACCAGATTTCTTTGCCTGCTTCTCTATAAGTTCTTTCACTAAGGTTTCTATCTCAGTAGTTGAACTAACATTTACAGATTTCTGAGCATCTTTTTCTTTTTTGTGTTGACAGCTGCAACGCCAATTTCTTCTTCTAGGTTATCGGCCGATATAACCGCGGCCACCATTCCTAGAGTGGGAAATACTTTTTTAGTCTCATAGACACCTGCAAGGTTAAACAATTCTGACATACTAATCTCGGGTTGCCATTTATCTTTTTAAGATATTGTTGACAACCAGGATCTCGGGTAGTGCCCAAATGAACTATTTTGCACTGTTCGATCAGTCCCTCAGTGGCCCTCGGTACTACATCCAAACCAGTGGCTAATATAGCCGCCAGGTTATGAGTAATCTTCTCCTGTTCGGTAAGGGTCAATCCCGTCTGAATTTTAGGAGTAGTTGTACTCTGGGGTGTAGCTGAGGTCCACACAAAAATACTATCATACTTAGGGACTGTCTTGTTTACTGTACTTCAAGAATCATTATTCCCAGTCGGGATACCATCGGTTGGATTGCCTGCTGATGCATGAACTCCACTCTCTCCAGTTCTCATAGAACTATTTGAAACAGTATGTGCATTAGCGTTGTTGGTAAATTGGCCAAGCAAGAACTGTCGCTACAGATCTACAGTGGAAGCACCACCTAAAAGTTCAGTTAAGTCTGTCTTGGCTTTTTTTCACTTGAGTAGATACCTGCTCGTTAGTTTGTAAAAGCTCATTCAGCTGAACCTGTGTGGCTGCACCCTTTTGTTGCAAGTCAGATTAATGTAAAGTTTTAGCAGCAATATCGGTCGATATATCAGACAAATGTTTAGATTTTGTCTGGTAGTCAGAGTCTAAAGATTTCTTCTTTTTCTCTAACTCAACGACCTCATTTCTTACTTTCTTCAACTGTTTCAGCTTAACTAAGAGATCATTGTTTAACATTTGGCCACCGACTCGTCTAGGAGTAACCAGATGGTGCTTCAGAAGATACATTTGAAAACAAAACACCACTGGTAGGCCTAGGCCTAATATCCAGTAATCGATCAATCTCAATGTCACTGAGTGTTTCTGTTACCTGCGTTACTGTGGTCAAGGTACTAGTATCATTGATGGGTACCTGATTCAGGGTTGAACGCTCCCCCTCTCTTCTTCTCGCATTAGGAGTCAATGTAGTACCCTGTATTTCAAATACAGCAGTACTAAGATTATCAAGGGAGTTGGGGGTGTCGCCCTCCACGGGGTTAACTGCCTGGTGATTATCCATCGGTATTTGTGGTCCCTGGCTGAAAACAGTCTCATTCTGGCTGGCAGAAATTACTTCCTCCCCCTGAGGTTGTATCTGTACAGGTACCTCTACTGGTGGATGGGATTCTCGGGTCCATTTGTGAAGGCTCGTACTGCTTGTATTACAGCTTGCCTTTCATCAAATGAAGAACCCCATTGTCCAATAGATGTGAATGAACGATATAGGCCTCGGACGTAGTCCATATCGATACATAAAGCTTGGTTGGCACCAGTGTAATCGTCAGGCCACCCGTTGGTAAGCCTGTCGGGTTATCTGTCGATATGACACCAATACCAGAGACAACAACACAAGGAACTTTTTGAAGCTTTATTACTAAATTGAACACCTGATGGTTCGATAGCAAAGTATGCACCTTGTCAATACTATAGAATGATACTTTACGTCTCTATCTGCCTAACATAGACAGTAGGTTTATCAGGTGATTCATATATCATACATGGACCATGCATGGCAACCAATTAATATTGGGCAATAGAGCCCTCTGCTACCCTCAAACGGTCAGAGGATTAAGGGGTAGGCATCTGTTTTCCTGCTCCCAGGTACCTCCCCCCCCCCTTCAGCTATAGCCCTCTCCAGGTGTAGCCGGAAGTGAACCTGTCGACTCAGTGCTGTAAAACAAGGTACTGTGTACGGGCCTCTCTAGGGTTAACCCTCTAAGGGCCACAAGGTGCTGAATTATACTATGCCCTTAGGTCGCCATGATGCATGAATGCAGGCGGGTGGAGTCACCTGGCCGAGGCTACATTCATGCATCATGCTGACCCTTGAAGGTTGATATACATGTGCTCCTGAAAGGTTGCCATACCCGGGGGGAGGGGGGCACCTGCCCATGATTTGGATATCGACTGCAGCCCGACGCTCGAGAGCGGTGGCGGTCGATTCCCACTAGATCACAAAAAGGGGGGCAATGGATTTCCATCAGATCCCTAATAACAGGGCAGTGGATTTCCATCTGATCCCAAAAAGAGTGCATTGTTTATACACCATACATGTGAGGGCATAAACTGTATTAAAAAGACACAGTGCTGGACAATAAAAAGATTCTAATTCATGCCAATGCATGAGGACAGAAGACAGCTTGTGGAGGTTGGAAGCTTGGAGGTGGGGGCAGTCCAGGCACTATTTGGGATTGTGGGAAAAAAGGGGCCGTCAATGTCCAGCTGATCCACTCAGGAAGGGGCGGTGAGATCTTAAGATCACTGAGAGATAGGGCGGTAGGGCGGCAGTTGAGAGTGACCTACATTGAGCCAGTGCCTCCCCGGGTTGCCATAATACCCAATCATGCAGTGGTGGCGAGTTCACTCCTCATAGCTCCATTGGTGTATCGACCAACGAATATGAATCTATATTCCATTATGCAGCTTGTAAAGAGCATAGATATACATGGATTATTTACAGCCCAGACTCAGCCTCCTGTTCAACCTACTACTTCCTTGTTAGACTACACTTTTAAAGTTATAGGGCCAGCTGTGACGTCATGAACTAGCTGTAACATAATAACACTGTATGCTGGCCCCAAGTTGGATTCAAGTACAGAATCCAATGAAGATTGTGCTGGAGCCTTAAAATGACCATGTCAGGAATCAGGTTATAACCTCCCATCATATATTGTGGGGAAAAAACATGGCTGAATTCAGCCTTTTAAAAAGTCAGTACAAAAATGGCAAATAAATGCATATGTGGGATAAAAAATCATTTGAAAACATTCTGTCAATTCAGAATTTTGATTAAAGGTCTCAAATTGATGCATCATGATGGTGATGGTGCTCCCCTACTACGAGTTTGTTTACATGGCAGTGATGCCCAGGGAGTGGATGAGTCCAATTCACCCATTTCAGGAGGGGTGACACTTTGTTTCACCGGATAACATATGAAAGTTCCCACCCACTGAAATGCAGCTTGAATATACAGGAGAGAACTGCAGTAGAGTTTTGATTTTCATCCACTATACATGTTTATTGGCCGTTTATGTTTAGGCTAAGGAACTCTGCCTCTCAGATTTTTCCCATAGAGAGGCAGAGAAAGCTCACACAGTGAGGAAACTCACACAGCGCTTTGATAGGCTGACTGTTGTCATCAATGACAGAAAGTGCGCTGACAGGGAGTGGATGAGTCCACTAATAAGGGGACGTCAGTTCAGGAGGGTTGACAGGTTGTTACACCAGATAACATAGTCTATGACGATGTACAGATTCCTGTGTACTGGCAGTGAATGGTCAGGTCATGGTAGCTTAGAAAACTTAACTCTCACAGCTCCACATAGATGAGAGTTTAGGTTTCTAAGCTAGCTCAAGGGGAGGGGGGGGGTTAGGCCTAGATGACAGAGCCAGCAACACCCTCCGTACACCCTGCGTCTGACTCCTGCACCCTCCGCACACCCTGCGCCTGACTCCTACACCCTCCACACTTTGTTTAGGCCTTATTTTATTTTCCTTCCATAATCCCAGCGCCAAAGGCACTGGTTTACATTCACATTATATACTTTTTAATTCATTGGCTCGGCCAATAAAATAAGTCATTTAAGGGGAGTTGGTGCAATGGAATGTGGCAAAATAGGTAGTTTTAAGGAGAAAACCCATGTTCATATTTCAAATGTAACAAACATATTTCTCATGTTACAAGAGTCTTTTAAATGCCAGGATGTGTCAAAATCATTATTCAATATAATGAGACAACTCCCATTTGTTAGATGGAAGCTGTACATGTATTTAGGTGTAAAGGTAAAATACACAGATTGTCTCAAGGTGAGTTTTGCCTAAAGAGCAAAGCCATGTGCATGCACAAACACCTGGATGACCAAGTATAATCCTCTTAATTAGGTAGTAATTGTGTAAAGTGAGCCAGAACGTTCAGTGCAATTGAATACTAAACCTAACTTGTGTAATTTAATATGAATTATTTCTAAGAACAATGTCATTTAGCCATAGGGCTAGCTATGATATATTAGGATCTTGCTTGTATATTGTCATTCTTACAGCTACTACCGTGGAGGTAGGAGCTACCCCAAAGACCCATTGAACACTAAACCTAAATTGTGTAGTTTAATAGCAAACATTCATAAGAGCAATGGTATTAAGCCATAGGGGTAGCTATACTATATTAGGGCCTTGCCTGCATTTTATCATTGTTACAGCGACTGCCATGGAAACTGTATTAGAACTGTCACTATAGAACTATAGAATGATAACGGACAAGTCAAGGAGTTACCCCCTCCCCCTACAATTAGACCCTAGGGATTCTATTGGTGCCATTGACGTTTCTGTCCGACGTCTGTGTTGCTTTCTGTATGATGTCTACATTGTCTAGCAACAGGTTAAGGAGGTATTTGACCATTTCACCCCTCCTAATTAGACCCTGGGGTTTCAATTGGTGCTGTTGTATGATTATTTTGTATTGACTATAGCTCTTTGAACAAAGAAGCCAATAAAACTTAATGCTGTGCCCCAGCCTTAAATATTTTTTGATGTACAGTCCCCACCCATCCATTTAGGCGGCAGACATGTGTTGTTTTCTATGTATGAAAAGTCGTGAGTAGAGAGAGTATGTAGTCATAAATTCCTGTCAGTCGTAGACATGAATTGTCTTCGTTTCAATATGTCAGTGACAATTTACTGCCAGTCATCTCCCCAAAATATGAAAAGGGAATCACTTATTTACACAGATTGTACGAAACTACTAAGCAGATAGTCAAACTGTCAAAAGTATCTTAGAATATTCACTTCTTACTTCGACTAACGAAAAAGTAAAAAAAAAAAAAAAAAAAATTTGAGCTCTAGTGCTGAGGAGGATTGTAGATGAAATGTGTAATAAAATATACAGAGGATATCATGAGAAGTGGGAAACACAAGTTACCTTAAAATACATTTCGTTGTGTTTTAGGGCATTGTATATCCATGGGTATGGAGCAGCATGGAAGGAAGTATTCAAGGTTTTTTCCCGTGAGTTAGGGATTTCCAAGTTGTAAAACCCTATATACTTTCTTATACAAAAGCTATATTTCAGGAGTATTATAGAGCATTTCAGATTTATTTTTGTGTCCAGTCACTTTCATCCCTGTGGTAGATTGACATTATAAGCTATTTATTAACAGGTCTACCCGCACATGTCTGTGCATAGACCATAAGGGGACACGACGCAATTAGATCAATGATCTCCCACCACAGATAATTTACATTACCATCCAATTATAGCAACCCCAGTTGTGGTTCTACACCTCATTCAGTCTCCGAGGTCCAGAGCTCAGATATAGCTGCCTATACCTCTGGTCAATCACAGAGTATAGATTTAAGACCATGGGCGTGGAAAGCAGGGGGGACAGGGGGGACATGTCCCCCCCCCCCCACTTTTGGCCAACTCCTCAAAAGGTCAAAACTAAAAGGTCAAGCAAAGGGAGGTCAAAAATTGCAGAAAACCCCCCTGGTCCCACCCACTCTGAAACTGCTTCCCACGCCCCTGACGACGCAAATTACAATTCAGGGTAATATTGGTGATCAGAACACTCCCCTCAAGAAGACATTTTTCTTCTGAAACGTGCACTCCATGGTCAAGTTAACACCATCGTCCCCACAGGCTTGTGTAAGACTTCCAAAAAATGTATTCCTTTTTCTTCAGTAACGTTGAGAATAAACAGGCCTTGCAGTAATACCCCTGACATTGTCCTATAGATGTGATCCGGGGATTGCACTCATCCCATCTCCCTAGACTGTAACATTATCCTCTTGGCGGCACGTGGGTATGTCAACAGTCGTCCTCAGTGGTTACTATAGATGAATGGTACCATTTAGATGACCTCCACACATGTGTTTTATACTTATTTTTCTGTGTCCATCTTTTGTTGTTGTTACAACCTTGCATCACTATGGATTGGTGTCTATAACCTAGTAACACTCCAACCACTGCCGGGGAGGAAGAGACTCCGCCCTCTGCCAGACACATGTCAGATCCTTTTTTTCCCTTCTCCATTTTTTTTTTTTTTTTTTTACTTTTCTTTCGAATATTTAGTTGAGGTTAATGAAC
This sequence comes from Acholoe squamosa, assembly GCA_949317995.1. Lineage (NCBI taxonomy): Eukaryota > Metazoa > Annelida > Polychaeta > Phyllodocida > Polynoidae > Acholoe > Acholoe squamosa. The sequence goes on from OX439042.1 coordinate 18,835,997, forward strand.
AATGAAAGCAGGTTTTGTGATCTAAGAGGGGAATAAGATATAAAATTGAAATCAATGGGCATACCCATTACATAGTTTTTCAATTGCAACAGCAATGCAATATTGAAACAGCAGCCAAAACATTTGCTGGAGGAGGTATTGGTGAATTCATGATGATGGTGAAACATATGGACCATCCAACTCCTAGACAGCTTATATCAGCTTAAGAATATACATTTCTAACTTTATCTAATACTCTACAAATGTTAAGCACACATATATCAATGTGCAGTACGGTATTTAACCATTTAGGGTTCATGGCAAATTACAAGCAATTTGTGTAATGAATGAGTGGCTTTGATGTGGTCGGACATGTGGTTGTGGGTTCCCCTATACATGTAACACAGATCTGTCACCACAACAATTTCTTACTGTTATACCATTGTGGTACAAGAGGAAGCTCCAGCCTACTGACCCCTATTATAAACCAGAGTAGAGCAAGGCTGATATAGTAGTATATGGAAAGCATAGAACTTAAGATCTTGCTCAATAAAATGGGGTCTGCATAATACTTCAGCAGTATTGTAAACTCATGGAATGGTTTACCTCGCTGCTCTAGATGGCGGGTGGAGACAGGCTGGCCGGCCATAGCCTCTCCCTGTAGGCCTGAGCCTGTGCCCGGGATGGCACAGGGATACACAGGGGGCTCCCTAATTAGGCACTAATTAAACATTAGAGGTCATGCTTCATTACCACCAGGATGTCCCCCATCCACCAGACACATCCACACCGGGAGCATGGCGACGGGCTGACCTTCACCTCTCACCCCATCCTCCCAATGCTTACTTGGATCAACGTCTTTGATTTCAGGGATTTTCAAAACTTATATTGATATCTCTGTGCTCCCTCACTTCCATCCCTGTACTGAGTCTCACATGATCCATATCTAATTGGGGCATTGTTGAGGACCTGGGTTCTGGTGGCCCAAGGGATACCTATATATGTAGTGTGCAACGGCAGGCATCCTTCCTCTTACCAGCCCATAGTTCACTGAAGGGTTCACTTGAGCTAGGCATGATATGGCACACATTGGTAATTGCTTTATATGGCTACAATACTATTGATCAGTGCATCTCTAAATACATGTAGCCTCCTGTACACCAATATAGTTCCTGATATAATATAGTCAAATAATATCATTTTGAGGTCATTAGATTGCATTTGGAGCATTCAGGCAGTATAAGTCAAACATGACCTTTGAACTGTACGTTGTAACACACTTCATAATTGCTAAATGCCTCAAACAAATATTCTCTGTAGACTATACATACATGTATGTATGATGCTTACATAGTATATCGGCCTGCCTCTTGTTGGACGTGGAGACGTAGAAACGATGAGTGAGTTCATCATCTGAGTGGGACAAAGTGGTGTTATGGTGCTGAAGATGAGGGGATGTGTACACAGCCGTCAACAGGACAGCATACTGGTCTACAGTAAAAAAAACTGACCCCCCGTTTGGAATGGATTGAAAAAAAAAATGACCCCCCCCCCTCGTTATGAATGGGTTGAAAAAAATGACCCCCCCTTAGAAATGGGTTGAAAAAAATGACCCCCCCCACCTCAGAATAGATTGAAAGAGAATGACTCCCACCACATTCAACTATGTTTAACATAGTCTATATTACCTCATCTACATCAGGCCTATTCATTGTAAGCTTACTAGGTAATATTAGCAGCTTTTGAACCATTCCATTTACAGGGGCAGCAGAACATGAGTGAAGTCGGGGGGGGGGCCGTAGTCCAGAAATTTAAGGGTGATAGTTCGGTGTGGATATGAATTACCATCTTGGGTATTCAGAAAGGATTTTGGCTTGTGTCAGAGAAAATTTAGGAATTGTATCTTGATTTTGCAGTATTTTATGGCAATCTGCATCCAAATATCCTTAGTTATCTCAGAGATATAAAGGTACATGGTTCTCTGAGGGGGGCCTCCCCCCTGGCCCCGCTCTTCCACCACCTATGAGTTATGCGTCACGATGGGATGGTAGTTGACCAGCTTTCATTTAATCTTTTGAGCAATCAATTTGTGAATACCCAACCTGCTGTTGATTGATTTACCTCTTAGTAAAATACCAATTTCAAGGCTCCTCCCTTAAAGGGGGGCTAGCATGGGCTACTACTAATGCAGATAGCACTTGCTTCTGGTTTCTTTTTCAAAATTTGTGTATACAGAAATAAACTTTTGTAGCTTGTCTTTCTCTTAAGATTTCATTTTAATCTCAATTTTTATATTAATTAAATAGGTGTTATGGACATAATCAATCTTGTCAGGGTTGATTTCATCGAGGGGTGAAAATAAGGGTTAAAACTGGAAATTCTGATCACGAGACGCGATGATTTTAGCATGAAGCATTTTTTACTACTTTGTTTGTGCCCTGCTCACTTTAGTAATGTGTATGGGGTGGCACAACAAAGTCCTGTTTGTGGCATACCCATCCCAGACCCCTCCTTTAAAGGAAAGTATTCAATTTTATGATGACATCGTTTGAGACAATCAGCAGGGCCAGCAAAAGAACATGGAACTTAGTGTCAAACATTGGGCCAAATATCTCAAGAGCTGAGCAGTGTTACCCCCCAGGGAAAACTGTATACCATAGTGGTAGGGACTGTCCTCATCCATGTTCTAACACTCAAAAGAGTAAGACTCCTAATGATATACCATAATCAAATGGATATGAATTAGAGGTAGTTGGTAACAAAATGTAGGGCAGAATTATAGCTACTGAGAACTATGTAGTTAAATCTGTGACGTGTCACGAAAAAAATTGTGCTTTGTGATAAAATTTGCATCACATTGGCAAATACTCCCCCCAAAAAAATGTCCCCACCCCTCGGGAATGGGTTGGAAAAAATGACCCCCCTCTAAGAATAGGTTGGAAAAAAATGACCCCCCTCTAAGAATAGGTTGAAAGAAAATGACCCCCCCCCCTCTAAGAATAGGTTGAAAAAAAATGACCCCCCCCCCCCCACTTCATTTGGTCATCCCCCCTGCCATAAATAATGGACGCTCTCTAAGAGAGTCTGTCAAAGGGCAAGCAACCATAGTCATCATTGAACAGTATATCGCACGGCTATAAGATGTCCAAGCATTATAGACTGGAGCCACCAACTTTAAAAAGGATCGACGCAGGATAAACATGTACTATCTTTTCTGAGATATGCCACCTTACCTCTCTTTATTTTGCAGGCACTGTTGCTTAATCACTAGGACTTTGGTGCCATATTAAATTATTATGATTGTATCATGTTCATTTCCTGTCGAAGATTGAAGGATTTCTTATTTTTGTCAGCCTAGAAGTTCTATATTTAAATTACCTTTGCCCTCTGTAGCATAATACCATAAACATGCACTCAGCCCCCCAGTGCGCTGTTCTGTTAAAGCCTGTGTTGGTGTATGCTCCTCCTGGTGATGAAGGTCAACACAGCCACCACGTCCCAAAGGTCACCTGTCTCTAACCCAGCAAGCAGCCTACTGCCTCTTGTCCAACTCCAGTCTTGCTCAACTCTTTGGATATGAATAATGTGATATCTAACCTTTTTTTTTTACTATCAATTGGTGCGGTGGGTTGTTTTAAAAATGTTTAAAGGAGGGATTGCTATCCATAGATTAACGAACTTTGCACGTCCCATGATAATCATACTTCTCTGCAGTGATCCTAAAAGTTTGTTGATGAGTATGTGAAGGAAATCGCAATGCATATGATATCAAGAATTAACCATAAATGAAGTTTCCGAATCCTGAGACCCATGCAGACTCACTTCATCAGACTATGACTGGGACCCAAATTGAGGTAATATGCCAGCTGCCTACATATCTGTTCCATCTACTACCAGCAGATAAAGCCCCCCCCCCTCCTTCCCCAATGGCCGATAGAGTAAGTACAGCAGGTCGGCCAAGTCCTACATAGGCAATCAATGGTGGGGATGGAGGCACAGAGAGATTGTGATCTGGCACGGGGCAGACTGCTTAATGAAAAGTTGCCTGGCTTTATTACGACCAGCAATATTGAAACTATCCCCTCCATGAATCATGGAGGATGACGGGAAGATGGCGGCTGGTGATGACAGCCTGATGGGGATGAGTCAGCTCGTCACGCTGGTTAACCTGTTATGTTCAGTGTGTAGCATTAATGCATCATGTACTTTGGTCGTTATGAGGTGCATCATGCCCATTGGTGGTGACAGCCTTGTTTGATTGATACACATCCAGAGGGACACCATGGGTGGTCAATGCAGTAGTAGATTCACCACCTTTGCATCGGTGCATCATGACAACCAAGGACCCTGGACCTGGATGTATCATCCAGGTGTTAAAGGGTTAGGGGGAAGGTGGACACAAACATACCCCCCCCCCCCTCCTCCACACCCCTCCACCTACACTTAGCTGTGACCACACTGACCACACCCTCAAGCTACACAACCAGCCCCGACAGGCAAAGTGACCACCCAAAAACAACACAACTGCTGCCACTTGGGGGGAAAACCCGTTCACATCATCACCATTATCCTCCTACTGGTATCGTCAAGTATACAATACGTAGGTGGCGCTAATATTGCTTTAGGCATATATCACCATGGGTCTATGTCTGCCAATTGGTTGTAGCCTCAGGAGGCAGGGTGGGTATGTAGGGGTAATGCATCACCTTTATTCTATGTGGATGTGAGTGGACAGCCAATGTGAATGTGATGATGGGGGTGGAGGGCGTGACAGACCTGGACGTGACGTCACACCAGGGCACAGGAACTGGTATTGCACCATAAAGTGGTGACGTAACACTAACAGTATATTCTCACACACAGCCTCTCAGGCCCACTGGTGTCACCAAAATGTCAACAGTTCACAACAATGCCCACAATGAGGACATTGCAGTAATTGGATAACAGTTTGCAGTTTTGTATATTCAGCCTTGTGTTGAGACTTCGGATTCGATTTGAGACGATGTATTATAGGGGGCAGTTGGGATAGATTTAAACAGCTGATTTCAGTCCAATGAAATTATTCCCTCCATTCACTTGAATTCTTCGGGGGCAACTGGTACCCAATTCAGTGGGTTACCCTTTCCCTTTCGACACCAGAGTTCGGTAACAAGTGGTTGTGTGGAAAAGTAGTAAAGAACACAATTCAAGTTTGTTTTAATTGCTCCCCTGCCTACTAGAACCCATGAATATTAAATTACAAATAAAATACTCCGTACTCTCCCACAGCCTAAAGTATTTGGTGTAAGTATTGGTATAATATCACCTTTTTTCCAGAGGTGCGTCAAACCACGGTGTAAGACAGTTCATGAAAAGACGACAGTACACCATAGGCATAGGATACACATGATAAATAGGCAGCGGTGTGATGGTATATTTTGGTGGCGTCCATCACTCATAAAGCGTCCTACTCATATACCCACACTATCTCAGTTATGACCTACAAGATGTATACACACTTATAAACGTGTCACCCCTGACCTGCCTACCCTGACCTTATGACCTGATACCCCCAAAACAACACCAATACATTTTTGTACATGACCTGACCACACCAGGAGGTCTGCAGGGGCTGGGAGGAGCAACAACAACGTGTAGGGTTTTGGGGGTTTGGTTGCTAACCAGTTCAGCATCAACAGGGTGGTGCATGTGAGGATGGGGTGGTGCATAGAGAGGGGAACATGAAAGTTTACATGTACAAGTCCAGGTCCTCCACGTATACTGGTTGTCTCCTGGTGGATGGATTATAAAAAAAAAATGTGTATGGCTTAATTACAGACGAAATCATGCATGGAAGATAACCACACTAAAATTTGTGCATAACTCAATTACGTGTATGCATGAAACGTGCGGTGGGCAACATTGGCAAAAATCATGATAATGTATTACTATAGAGGTCAGCCAGAGCAATGTTGTGTGAGTTCAGGGAGCAGTGTGTAAGAGCTTGTAGGGGTGAGGCAGGTAGAGAGAGGGTTGATGCGTGGAGTGGGGGAGCTGCTGATGGGTACAGGAGTGGCACACCTGTGCGGTAAGATCACAGCTGTGTAACCTCTTGACCTGGGCACCAGGCCGCTGCACTGTGCCTCACCACGCCAGGTAGACGCGCAGAAAATGAAAAAGGTCCATTCTCACGACTTTAGCCAAAATATATGCATCACTCTGTGACATTTTTCATTATTCTTTGGGAGAAATGGTGAAGTACACTGTAAAAACAGTGTTTATTTTGTAAACATCCAATGTTTAGCAGCTAAACACTTTTCTAAACACTACCTTGTCCCACATTTTGAGACACTTTTTCCACCTAAACATGTTTAATTTGTAAACATGTTTCGAGAAAGTGTGTTTAGATACCAATGTGTTTAGATATAGCAAGTGTTTAAACACTCCCCTCGTGTTTAACTTGGGAAATGTTTAGTTCTATGAATGGCTTCTGGTGTTTCCTGATGTAACATTATGTTTTTATGAAAATAATTTAATAATGTTTCTGAGTGGGTGATGGGACTTCTTTGGAAGTATACATAAACCTCATACTACATTACTTCTCAGAGAAGGAGAGAGAGAGGGGGAGGGAAAGTAGCTTCTGAAAAAGTACAGTATAATTTCCAAGAGTCCTTTACTTTATATAATTCTATATTCCAAATAATGGGTGTCTCAGCAAACTACTTCTCTTGTGCACATCAGTAATCACAAAATTTCAAAAAGAATCTTTCAATACAGGACAAACTACATGCTTGTGTGTCTTGTTACCACAAATATTAGGTTTGAAAGTTAATTTGACATGTTTGAAGATAGGGTAACTTCTAGTTGTGTGGAGAAAATACTGACATGAACTGTAATGCCACCTGGTGGGATGAATTACAACTGTTTGATGCATAAACACATGTGTTTAGTGATTAAACACCTAAACATGTTAGCTCGCTTGTTTAGAAAACATGTGTTTAAAGTTTAAACATAAAGGAAATGAGTGTTTAAAGTCTAAACACTCATAATCATCAGTGTGTAAGGACTAAACACTCATAATCATCAGTGTGTAAGGACTAAACACTCATAATCATGGTGTTTAAATGATACACTCCTACACACATCAACATCTTTGCTTTTTAGGTGTTTTTACAGGGTAGATTTTGGCTGCAACTTTGTCAAGAGATTATTAGTTATGCACACCTTGACCAAAGAAAAGCATACAGACACATTCCAAAACTTGATTACTCTATCACAATTTGGCCAACATTGAAAGAGCCAATCCATGGGTATGAAGGAAGAGGAGCATTGGGTGTATAAGAGAACGGGGAAGACGTGAAGATGAATACCCACATGCACACTCAAAATATATACGCCATCTCCCTGTCTCTCCCAAGAACATACTGATACTCACCAAGCCTAGTCTGTCAATGAGGTATATTAACTCCAATTCATATGTAAATTATTTAATCATGATACTGTCATTATTGAAGTATCATTGTCTTGAAAATATTCTGACACTGGATGGTTTAGACACATTATATACATATGTAAACGTGATAAACAACGTTTTATCAACCTTTCTCCAAAGTCATCCTCTTACCTCTCAGGTCTATAGCTTCCATATGACAGATGGGCTCTGAGACCTACCTAGATGGAGAACAACAACTCGGGACCAGGCAACCCTGGGTGTAATTATAGGCGGCAAGATGTGGCCACCAACCCAGCTTAGCACCTCCTGCCCTCGTCTCTACACCCAAACTATACACTCCTGAACACAACTTTCCCTCTTAGCAAGCTCCTACAATGCACCTCCAAAGCCTTACCATACTCCACGGATGATAACAAAAGTCATTTAGGTTCCTGCTACCTTCTGTCCTGCTCTGCCCCATCAGGAGGATATTGGTTATGATCAATTATCACAAGCTTTGAGAGAAAAGGGGAGGTTTGGAATGTGACCTATTGGTTTTAGCTGTATATAGTTGACTTGATAAAATCTTCTGGGCAAGCTTTAGAGGACAAATTAGGAAACTTCCTGTGCGATTGACCTTCTGTCTATAGACGGTCGTCATAGAATTATGAAAGTAACTTGAGAATTGACTGTATATACATTTAATATTGCATGCATAACTACATGTCGTATTATACCAAATACATGTAGTACAAACATTTCCTTTAGATCCCATCATAATGATACTCATATGATCTTGTTCGAACATACCGCTTTGCATTAACAATAAAACAACGTCAGGGCATATACCGTAAGGCATATCTTACACTATATGCCCTATCCCAGCTACAGGTAAAGCAAGGCCCAACTGTTGACCTGACCCATCACACGCCTACCCTCCTACCACTACATACAAAAAAAAACAGAAAGAAAAACGTACACACTGAGAACACAACATGAAACCCACAACCAGCTTCACCTTTCACAGAAGCCACATCTCAGCATCATCAGCAGCTCCTAACCCTACAAACCTGCCAGTAGCCTACAGTCTGGGTGCTAGAGACATGTCAGCGTCAGTTGGCGCCGTCCGTCTTCACCCATATACCTTTAGCCTGCTGTAACATTGCTGCAGCCTAGACCTGTAAAGGCTGCATGGTGTATTAATGAATCACGCCATGTAAAGGCTGCACGGTGCATTAATGAATCATGCCATGTAAAGGCTGCATGGTGCATTAATGAATCATGCCATGTAAAGGCTGCATGGTGCATTAATGAATCATGCCATGTAAAGGCTGCACGGTGTATTAATGAATCATGCCATGTAAAGGCTGCACGGTGCATTAATGAATCATGCCATGTAAAGGCTGCACGGTGCATTAATGAATCATGCCATGTAAAGGCTGCACGGTGCATTAATGAATCATGCCATGTAAAGGCTGCATGGTGTATTAATGAATCATGCCATGTAAAGGCTGCACGGTGCATTGATGAATCATGCCATGTAAAGGCTGCATGGTGCATTAATGAATCATGCCATGTAAAGGCTGCACGGTGTATTAATGAATCATGCCATGTAAAGGCTGCATGGTGCATTGATGAATCGTGCCATGTAAAGGCTGCACGGTGCATTAATGAATCATGCCATGTAAAGGCTGCATGGTGTATTAATGAATCATGCCATGTAAAGGCTGCACGGTGTATTGATGAATCATGCCATGTAAAGGCTGCATGGTGTATTAATGAATCATGCCATGTAAAGGCTGCACGGTGTATTAATGAATCATGCCATGTAAAGGCTGCATGGTGCATTGATGAATCGTGCCATGTAAAGGCTGCACGGTGCATTAATGAATCATGCCATGTAAAGGCTGCATGGTGTATTAATGAATCATGCCATGTAAAGGCTGCATGGTGTATTAATGAATCAAGCCATGTAAAGGCTGCACAGTGCATTAATGAATCATGCCATGTAAAGGCTGCATGGTGCATTAATGAATCGTGCCATGTAAAGGCTGCATGGTGCATTGATGCATCGTGCCATGTAAAGGCTGCACGGTGTATTGATGAATCATGCCATGTAAAGGATGCATGGTGTATTAATGAATCATGCCATGTAAAGGCTGCACGGTGCATTAATGAATCATGCCATGTAAAGGATGCATGGTGTATTAATGAATCATGCCATGTAAAGGCTGCATGGTGTATTAATGAATCATGCCATGTAAAGGCTGCAAGGTGCATTAATGAATCATGCCATGTAAAGGCTGCATGGTGCATTGATGAATCATGCCATGTAAAGGCTGCACGGTGCATTGATGAATCATGCCATGTAAAGGCTGCATGGTGCATTGATGAATCATGCCATGTAAAGGCTGCATGGTGTATTAATGAATCATGCCATGTAAAGGCTGCACGGTGCATTAATGAATCATGCCATGTAAAGGCTGCATATATGCACCATGTCCACTGGTTTTCATGATGCATAACTACAGCCCTGTAAAGGCTGCATGATACATAAATGCATCATGCCCACTGTTTGGCATGATGTAGAAATGCAGCACTGTAGAAGCTGCATAGTAAATTAATGCATCATGTCCACTGGTTGGCATGATGCATAACTAAAGCCCTGTAAAGGCTGCATGGTGCATTAATGCATCATGCCCGCCACTCGGCATGATGCATAAGTGCAATCTTGTAAAGGCTGCATGGTGCATTAATGCATCATGCCCGCCACTCGGCATGATGCATGAGTGTTACCTTGTAAAGGCTGCATGGTGCATTAATGCATTATGCCCACCACTCAGCATGATGCATGAGTGCAACCTTATAAAGGCTGCATGGTACATTAATGCATCATGATGCATGGATCCGACCCTGTAAATGACATTATATGGTGCATTAGTGCATGGCAGTCGTCATGATACACGAATACAGTGAGGGCAAGTTTTCTGACCATAGCTGCATTTATGCATTATGCTGGCACTACAAGATTGTTACACTCCCCAAGGATGGGCATGATTGGCCAATGCAGTACTGACAAGCAAATTCGCCAGCAATGAATTCGCTGGTACATCTTGGCGCCTAAAGAACTTGAACTTAGAATCATTGTGTTGCAATAAAAGGGCTAGATATACCTTATATTCATATGTATATAAAAAGTCCCATGGCATGTCTGACAACGCCTGGGGCATCGTCCATCATATGTAGAGGGATCCCAGGTGCGGGACCACCCCAACACAGCTCCACCCGGTATGATATATATCCGTCTTCATCAGGCGGCCCCGACCCGCGGCCACGCAGAAATGACGCCTAATCGCTGTTTGCGGTTTGTGTTTGCCATGTCAGTCGGCACTAGACTAACACAGCCTCAACGACCTGCCTCCGCCCCAATACTTCTTGTTGGTTGGTATTTTTCCTGCTCTCTGTTTCCTTCAACGGTTGAGGGGAATCATTTCGCCACGTTCTGGACGATTTGAGTAGATAACGCGGTCGGTTCGGTGTGCGGAATGCCCAGTACCCACCCATCACGTCACATAGGCCAAGTTTAGTAATATAGTGGGCTGTTTTCTTGGGGATGTTTTATTTTCGTGTGTCGCTATACATCAGTTGGGGAATCCAGAAGGCACTGAACATCCGACATGGCATGTCAGCAAAGAGGGTCAAGGATACTCTTACTGAAACCCAATGGATAAAAAAGTAATACAACAGGAAAATCGAGTAAAAAAGGACAACACCTAAATAAATCACACACAAGAAATGGATACATCCTTTTCATCTTCAACTCATCATACACGTACATATACTTCTCTATGTAGGATTGTTTTTCTCGGTCCTTTTTAAATTACATGCACCTTTGCCCCATACATTTCCACAGCAGATACAACAGAAAAAGATCGAGATTGATGGTGTATGGGAGCACGTTGTACCAGGGAAACTTACAGAGTAGGCCTCTATGGTAGATGCCAATAAGAATAATGACAATAATCGAAAAGTCGTACTGCATTGGTGTATCATTGATTTTGTCCCTTATGGACCATGTCATCCTTGTGTTACCCCTATGGCTTCCCTAGCCCACTTAAAAGGGTCTATATCTCCTCTTTACTATCCCCTCAGGATGTTTGTGGTGCACATATGCGCGGGCACTGACACATTCCTCTGAAATTGTGTAATGTAGTTCTCGCCATGAATATGACCTTAGCTGTCGAAATGGCGTTAAACATCTATTACTCACTCACTCACTTGTGTTACCCCTGATGCTATAGACTGTAAGTGGAACTGGAGCTGGTTCTTGGTGACAGGCACTGATAAGAGCTGATAGGATGGAACCGGGGATGGAACCATTATGTCCCTGGAAGCTGGTGTTACCCAGGGACAAGGTACCCATCATGATAGGTCTTATCAGTTGGGTTTACCTCAAACAGCGAAATTCAAAATGGTGGACACACAGGACGTCCATACTAAACCCTATAACGACAGGTCAGCATTAATGCTTTGTAATGACACGAGGACACAGTGCAATGATGTAGCTGAATCAGGTGTATCTTCCATACTAACCTATGTTCTAGATATTTGTTGATCTTTTCTGAGCATTTTGCGGTCAGTGGATTGAAAAATGATGTCATAAGACAACAGTCGGATTGAACTCTTAGAACAGCATGCTGATTGAAGTCTTAAGACAGTAACCAGATTGAAATGGACAACACCCAGAACATCCAGATAGAAGTAGTGGTCTTAAGTCATCATCCAGATGAAATGTTTCAGACAACAGACATATATACAAATGATGGTCTTTGGACAACATCAAGATAGAATAGGTGATATTAAATCTATATCTAGATAGAAGAGATTGTCTTTGGTCTTAATTCAAAACTACACATGGAGACATTATTCAGATATATAATCAGTTATATTTGAGACAATGGGGGGGGGGAGGGTGTAAAATAATTAGAACAACATGAATTTATAGACTTTTGGTACAAAGATTTAAGTCGTACATGCTATGTGAAATCAAACCCAAACAGAAGAGGTCCAGCATCACCCTCATATATACTTTAATTCAACAATGAACCATGCGGATCGAGAGGGACTAAAATCAGTCCTCGTGGCCCACAAGTATTTGGGGGAAAAGGTTTTATGTAAGTGTAGGAATGATAACGGTTATTTGAATTCACTTTATTGTCATTGTCCTTCCAGGTATACTCAGACAAACTGTATAGCCAGAAAAACTATAGTAACTTCTCGTTTTACCCTCCACGTATTTCCTATAGCATTTGTAGTAATTGTACCGAGTTTTGAGTCCATGCTTTTGAGTAATCTTTTCCCCCCCGCTATGTGGAGCTCTGAGTATGCCATTAAAATGACGGTAGTTGGGACTGTCTGGGTCGTTGTCTGCATGCCCCGACAGCCCTAACCCATGCCCACCTGCTCCAGGGTCTACAATGCTACAAGCTATACTTAATCTATAGCCTTATTGTAACAACCCAGACACTGCCATAGAAATAGAGAGAAGGAGAAACGATCACCTTGCCGCGTCTCGCCACCTACCATTACCAGAGGCTGGCCGACTTATTCTCACACATTACTTATTTAAGTGTCAGATTTCTGGGGTCGGCATTGGCAAGGCCTTTCTGGGCTGGGCGCGCGGTCCGACTTGTTCACAAATTGCCTGAATAGCTGGCGTAACCCTAGCGGCGGCCACATGCAGAGATGATGGACCGTTACCATAGGACTAGTACCATAGGACGCGTCGTTTGCCGCCCGCCCTCCCCGCACACTGCTGATCCTGGGGTTGGATCTCACTTTTCTGTCTATGGTTGGATTCCGCCTATTCTGTCTAGTCTAAGGGGATGGACATGTTCACCAATGATGGATTGAAGAGGTGCCCTGTTGGCATTTTGGTTTGAGATTTTGATTTCTTGAAGATATCTTGGGATGGAGCAGAGACATATAGGAAATGAGAAAGTGGTGGTCGGGAGTCTGTGCCCCTCTCCTCAACCACAAATAAGGGGTTCCCAAATACACACATAACTTATCATGACTCCACAAGAAGACATTGAAATGGCAGTGGGACAGGGAATGTTGGGGACCTTGCCCCCAGAATCCAAAACCCAAGTCAGAACTAAAGGGACCAGTCATTGTCATTTCCAATTGCCCCTTAAATATTGCGCAGTGAACAGAGGGAATTATCCACCGGTGGAAAATTAATATCACTAGCGCTATACGGTAATACCCTGTATCCTACTAACCCCCAATTTTGTCAACCTTAACTGCCACGACCCCACTCCCTACAAGATCAGCAGACAACATTTCCACACAGTCGCCAGAGTACAAAGCCCCCCCCCCCTCCACTAACCGCATAACATGGACACTTACAAGGTACTTAAGCTGTAAATCCTGAGGCAGTTTGCTCACTGACCCTTCTTTGTGTCACAAAATAGACAAGTATGAACTAGGGGCAAAATCAGTCAGATCTGTTTGTTTGGAAAGTAGTCACAAGTATAGTCTATAATCCCAAATTCCTTTCATGTCCATGTCAATCACTATAGGTTTTACCTTTTCTTCATCCAGTTTTTTTTCTGTAATTTCTTTCTGTTATGTCTTTAAGCTAGAGTGTTTAACGCCTCTGGCTGGGCTTGGTGAGTGTTCTTTGTGACATTCTGGCGACCTTTTTGGTGAAGAGGGACCCCACGGGAGGAGGAACCCAAGACGTTAAACAGGTTAAATAGGTAGTCTGGGAGCGACCTGCCACTGACTAGACGTGGCTGTATAATTTGGGTGGCATCCAGGGGCCATCTGTGCCCATGACCTGTATGTATCAAGGTAGCGTGGAGATAATGTTAATAGAGTGGCTGAGGCAGATAAGATTGACCCATCAGCAGCGGTCACCCCTTAGACCCCACAAGGTGACATACAGTGATTAGATTAGGGATGCGAGCAAATCGACCCATTTGGCCAAGAAAGGGTATTGGGTTGGAGATAAGGCTGGAAGGACCGAGATAAGGCCAGGTGATGAAGGGTGCAGCTGCAAGGGAGGTGTGACGTGGGTGGGGTCGGCTTAGGGGAGATATATTTGGGTGTTTTCCTAGGTTTAAGGCATTGCGATGAGGGGTGCATGCATGGGTGGGGTATCTCCGGTTGTTTGTCAGTATGAATTGGGGGATGGGGTGGAGGTGGGTAGGTGAGGTTGTCTGAGTGCTGCATTGCCCTGTGGTCGTGCCGTGGTCCCGCCTGTACTCCAGCTACTGCTGATTGCCGGGCGGCACAAAGGCCCTTTGATGTGGCCCTTAGATCGGGCAGGTGATAGGCTGGGGCCCGCCCTTGGGCCACCCAGTCACTACTCAGGTGAGTGACTTGTGACAGTGACTGCGCGTAGACCTTAGGGGCCATGCACCCTCCCAGGGTCCCAGGATGAATTCTCACGAAAGCAAACACTGTGTCCAATTTAAAGGGAGTCAGGTATTCAGGCCGAGAAAGCCAATAATCAAGGAGATATAGCTATTTTAGAGGTAGCAGATATTGAGGTCCAGGTATCCGGGCATCAAAAGGTATTAGGTATCAGTGGCGGATCCATGATTTGGAAAAAGTGGGGGCACGGTCCAAAAGGATGGGGCGCACCCTCCTTTTTTGAGAAAATTAGAGGATCCAAAATATGCAATTAAACTCTTTTAGTACTGGCAGAAGGGAGGGGACTGGTAGGGACAGTTAAAGGATGGCAGGAGGGGACTGGTAGGGACAGTTAAAGGATGGCAGGAGGGGATTGGTTGGGGCAGTTAAAGGATGGCAGGAGGGGATTGGTAGGGGCAGTTAAAGGATGGCAGGAGGGGACTGGTAGGGGCAGTTAAATTATGGCAGGAGGGGATTGGTTGGGGCAGTTAAAGGATGGCAGGAGGGGATTGGTTGGGGCAGTTAAAGGATGGCAGGAGGGGATTGGTAGGGGCAGTTAAAGGATGGCAGCCATTAAAGGCTCCAAATTGCTTGTGTTGTTGGGAAATTTGCTAATGGCATCAAAATGATCAATGTCTACAAAAGTAAATAAAACCGAATTTGGCATTTGTTGAAATAACATTGAAGCAATTCTGAAGCTGATTGCTAAGTCGCCTTTGCATTATGAAGGTAGAGCATAAAGTGCCTATTTACCTGCCAATCAGGGGGTGTTGGGGGTGGGGGGGGGGGGTTATGCATGTTTAGGGCATTAGCATATTAGGCTATGGAGGCTGCCATCTTGGTTAGGCCCCGACTCCAGAGCAGGGCATTCTGGGAAATATTTTATCAGCCTCCAGAACAATGGTCACTGATAATACTGATAAGTTGCACCCTACCCCCTATCTTAATCACCCCAAGTACCCCTCTATTGTTTCAGGTGTGAAGGAAGGTGATAACCAAGATAGGGAGACAATGCCCTGATTGGCTTACCTGTGGTGTCAAATAGAAATTTCAATGATCTATTGCACTTTTATTTCAAATATCTAATCTATATCTGGATGATCTACTTAAAGCTGTTGATATGGAGAGTTCACACATGAGATTTATAGAAAAATCCCATGGGTAGTAATTAATTGGCAGGTTGTCAAACTAGACTATACAAAGAGGCCAAATGATGATGTAGCCCCCGACTACATGAGCCATCTAGCTGATACTCTTAGTACTAGAAATATGCTAGTCCCGTATAAACTGTCAAGGGATTGAAACAGCCAATTCTGAGTTGATTTATACGAGATGCCAAGCATTAAGGCAAAGTAAGCCAAACACCAATTGGGTACAAAGAGGATGGAAAGTATTTAAGCCCATGGGGCCCAGCATAAAATGTCAACCTTAGTGATCTGTCAATCCTGAACCTGCAATAATATGTTTGTCAAGCGGCATATTCATTGAGTCAATCTACATTATAACTTAGATGTTAGGAATCTAACTATTCAAAATGCATGAACCATCCGTTCTGAAATAGGCCAGGCCAACCGTGATAAAGCTATGACTAGAGACAGAAGTGGGTAGTAAAATATTATATCAGCAGTTGCCTTGGGTTTCTGGTTGTAGGTTCATTCCTAGTCCCCAAAGGTGGCTTTAGGGTTTTAGATACAATCTCCCCTCCCCTCCTTAACCTAGAAAGCTTCCTTCTACTTGGATTGAAGAAGGAAAAATTATTAGCTTACAGTGTTTTGATTGTTAATTGCAGTGTTTACACATATTCACTTTGAATTTAAGCCAGTTCCTTCAAAAAGTTTTCAGGTTATCGTGTGTGATTGCTTTGGGTGGCCGCATCTAAAATAACCGCTGTTGATGCGATTGCTGTTTGAATTGACACAAGTCGTGTTTTTTCTTGTGCTGTGAGTCGTGGAGGTGCCCCCATTCCCACCTTAGCCGCCTATTGCCTCCCTTCTCTGAGGGTAGGGGGCGGACGCCGGCAGACGCCCTAATTGGTCGCGAGGTGCCGACCCCACGCTGGGCGCGTCGCCCGCGTGGAACACTGCGGTCGGCGGCGGCGGCGGCGCTGCGTCGGGCCCCGACGACCGTCGCCACCCCCCGCGTCCAGCCCTAACGCAGCGTGTCGGAACGCCCGCCCCCTGGCCAGCCTTCACACCCCGACCACCCCAATTGACGGTCACATCTTTAGGCAGGTAGCAGGGCCGGGGGCGGCCCTCCACCAGGGCCCGGAGGTGAAGATGCGGCGACCCGTGTCGTTGGTGTGGAGGTTAATAGTTTGATACGGCTAGCTGTGTGTAAACACCCCATGCCGCGTACAAAGATGTGCCCCCTGCCTGCGGCCAGATTGTACCCCTTGTAACGAGCTGACACGTGGTCCCCCGGACAGGCCGCGCCCTCTACCCACACCCACACCAACTACCAACACCCCCAGGCTACTCCAAGACACTTCTAGTACTGAGGCACGGCCAGCCTAAGAAACACAAGGCTATCCCTTTTCTTGTCCAGGCATTTGGGTTTTGAGGTAATTGGTAGTTTGTAAATGAATAGCCTTGGGCTGGTGGTGGAGGGAGCCTTAAGGTGGTGTGTGACTGTGGGGATGGGGTGGGTAGGGGCTTGGTGTGGTGGGTGATGGCTGACTACTGGTTGTGGTCTGTTTGATCACACCTGATCCACATTCTGTCATTTGTAATTAGCAACCAGCAGACCAGATCTACCAGACACCATCACCCCTCACCAACCTGCACCTAACACACCTCTATAGTGTAGCTAAATGCGTTTGTAGAAATGATTAAGCAGGCTGCTGGGATGACATTATAACCGAATATATAGGTCTGTTCAGTAAGCAGGGCCGACTGGTCACTCGGCCTCTGGACAACTGGACAGTACATATAGAGTAGTGAAATGTAAGAAGTATAGGCAAATGTCACAGTGTCGCAGGCAGTAATGCGTTTGGCAGCGATACTGGGCATTGCTTCAGACAAAACCACTTAGTCTCCGTCATTGCAAATGAAAGACATCTCGAGATGTAAGAGCCCTTGAGAGCAGAAATCCATTGTTTCTTACCAATCGTCCTAAATATCCTATTGTCACAGCTATTAGCCATCAGTCGTAACGTGCCAATGAATGTTTTACTATACCAGCGAGGAACATTCCTGAACAATGGATGGTTAGGCCTTATTTCATTATACAACTTAGTGATACTCACATAACCCTTAATGGGACTTGTCCCCTTCTTTCTATATACTACTTAGAACTACTCAGATAACCCTTATTCACAGGACTGGCCCCTTCTTTCTATATAATACTCACATAACCCTGAAAGGACTGACCCCTTCTTTCTATATACTACTTAAAGCTACCCACCTTATCCTAATAAGGACTGACCCCTTCTTTCTATATACTACTCAGAGCTACTCATATGACACTTAAAAGGATTGGCCTCTTCTTTCAATATAATACTTAGAGCCCACTCACTTTGCCCTTAAAAGTACTGATATAACCCTTAAAAGTACTGACCCCTTCTTTCTATATACTACTTATAAGTACTCAGATAACCCTTATTTAAAGGACTGGCCCCTTCTTTCTATATACTACTCATATAATCCTGGAAGGACTGACCCCTTCTTTCTATATAGACTTAGAGCTACTCACATAACCCTTAAAAGGACTGGTCCCCTTCTTTCTATATACTACTTAGAAGTTAACCCTGAAAGGACTGACCCCTTCTTTCTATATACACTTAGAGCTACTCACATAACCCTTAAAGGGACTGGTCCCCTTCTTTCTATATACTACTTAGAAGTTAACCCTGAAAGGACTGACCCCTTCTTTCTATATACACTTAGAGCTACTCACATAACCCTTAAAGGGACTGGTCCCCTTCTTTCTATATACTACTTAGAAGTTAACCCTGAAAGGACTGACCCCTTCTTTCTATATACACTTAGAGCTACTCACATAACCCTTAAAAGGACTGGTCCCCTTCTTTCTATATACTACTTAGAAGTTAACCCTGAAAGGACTGACCCCTTCTTTCTATATACTACTTAGAGCTACTCACATAACTCTAAAAGACTAGCCCCTTCTTTCTATATAGTACTTCGACCTCCTCACATAAGCCTTAAATGTATCGACCCCTTCTTTTTATATACTACTCAGATAACCCTAAAAGGACTGCCCCCTTCTTTCTATATACTACTCACATAACCCTGAAAGGACTGACCCCTTCTTCTATATACTACTTAAAGCTACTCACCTCATTCTTATGAGGACCGACCCCTTCTTTCTATATACTACTTAAAGCTACTTAACAGAGTTTGGAGAAATATGTACCTCTCTTCAAGACAAAGTGTGGCCGCATTTCACGGCAAAGTGTGGCCGCATTTCACGGCAAAGTGTGACCGCATTTCACGGCAAAGTGTGGCCACATTTCACGGCAAAGTGTTGACACATTTTGCGCAAATTGACGTTGCTTAGTGGCGTGACGTTGTTTAGTGACTGGACGTTGCTTAGGGCCCTAATGTCACGTCAGTAACCTCACTCTCAAACCAGATTTTCTCGGACGTGCCCAATTTGGAAGTTTAGATTCAAATATCTCAGCCAATTAAAATAATTTCGCCCTCATATTTCAGAGGTTAATAGTATTGATAATTACCAGCATCATCAGGCATTATTCACATATCATTATTTTGCGAAATGCTTATTTCAATAGTTTGTAACATCAGACAGTAATGGCGATTTCTACTAGATTTTTCTTCCTGTTGTTGGTAGGCCCTACTTCGTGAGTATGTGTGCAAATAATCCCTTTCCAGTGAATTCAAATTTCATTCTTAAGAAAAACAGAATTTCATGGGAGTTGAGGAAATTTCAAAGACTCAAAATATAAATTGTGATAGAAATAAAGAGAAAAATCAAGTTAACTCAGGCTTTCCTCACTGCTTCACAGCCTAATAATTTTGCTTCATCTGGTACCCCAAGTGTACTGTGGGCTGAAGCAGTCAATAATTTTGATTTCATAATCAGCGATATATTAATGCCTTTTTTAATATAGTGTAACTACTTGAGGCTAGTCCATATGTTGCAACAATAAGAAGTGGGCATTATTTTATCATAGGCAACGGGCGGGTTGAATTATCAACCAATGAAATAATTTCCACTATTTACTGCATAATTCTTAGGATGCAAGTGGTACTTGTGGCTACTTCCATACGCGTGTATATCGTAAATTAGACCTGTATAGATTCGACAGGTTGCCCTGGGATTTGGCATCATGTCACTTTACTACTTGGTGCTACTGATAAACGTTCATACCTCTTTACTACGCATCATTTCATTATACTACTAAGGGCTACCCCCGCTGTCACAACCCTCTCTACTACATTGTACTTCAATGGGACTGCACTACTCCATTATAACCAAAATATAGCCTGCCACTGTAACAAGGCATTGTTTCATTATGCTACTTCGTGCTAAACTACTTAGGGCTTCTCCTGCTATCATAACCCTAATAGATGCTGCTCCCAGTAACAAGGCATCCTTTCTCTATACTACTTCAATGGGGCTACACTACTTAGCATCATAACCCTAATAAGCAAAGCATCATTTATCTATACTACTTCAATGGGGCTACAGTACTTACCGTAATCTCCCGCGTATAAGGCGCAGCCCGCGTATAAGGCGCACCTAGAGTTTTGGAAAATTCTCAAAAAAAAAATGAAAAAAACATAACTTTAGTTCTACTGAATGAATTTTCAAAATTCAAAGACCTATGTGTAACTTGGACCCCCTGGGCCCCCATATATCCTATTATGGCTAAGGGGGCATGTAACATATCAAAAGAAAGGTATTGGAGTCCCCCTTGTGGAGCAATGAGAACTAAAACCCCCCGTTTACGGTAGCATCATAACCCTAATAAGGGGTGCCTCCTGTAACAAAGCATCATTTCTCTATACTACTTCACTGGGGCTACACTACTTAGCATCATAACCCTAATAAGGGGTGCCTCCTGTAACAAAGCATTATTTCTCTATACTACTTCAATGGGGCTACACTACTTAGCATCATAACCCTAATAAGGGGTGTCTCCTGTAAAAAAGCATCATTTCTCTATACTACTTCAATGGGGCTACACTACTTAGCATCATAACCCTAATAAGGGGTGCCTCCTGTAACAAAGCATCATTTCTCTATACTACTTCAGTGGGGCTACACTACTTAGCATCATAACCCTAATAAGGGGTGCCTCCTGTAACAAAGCATCATTTCTCTATACTACTTCAATGGGGCTACACTGCTTAGCATCATAACCCTAATAAGGGGTGCCTCCTGTAACAAAGCATCATTTCTCTATACTACTTCACTGGGGCTACACTGCTTAGCATCATAACCCTAATAAGGGGTGCCTCCTGTAACAAAGCATCATTTCTCTATACTACTTCAATGGGGCTTCACTACTTAGCATCATAACCCTAATAGAGGCTGCCACTGTAACAAGACATCGTTTCTCTATACTACTTGGGGCTAAACTACTTAGGACTACTCCCGCTATCATAACCCTAATAGAGGCTGCCCTGTAACAAAGCATCATTTCTCTATACTAGTTTGGGCTACAGTACCTAGGGCTACTCCCCATATTATAACTCTTATAGGGTCTACCCCCTGGTCTGTCCCCCTGTAACAAGGCAGCATTTTTCTATACTACTTGGGGCTACTCTCCAATATTATAACCCTAATAATAAGGGAAGGGACATCATGTCCAATAAAACTGCTGAACATAATACCGAAAACAAGGTCGATTATTGAATATATTGGTGTAAGCATGTTGCCTATTTAATCATTTTAAATGAGTGTTTCATGTACCAAGTTTATGTATAGCGTTCTCACTTCTCCGTGTTTCCTTACTTCCAGGTATCATCTCCTACACGGAATATCTATTTCTGCTGTGTGTTCTAACAAGTAAGTGAACTATTTGGCCCAGCCCCTGCTGGGTCATTGGCGGTGCCTTTTCAGTCGGAAACTGATTGTATGGATTGAAATTTTAGATGGGAATTGCTCATCGAAATTGGGGGATAATTAAACAAAGAATCATGGAAACATATTCTTTAGGATCTTGTCTTTCATTGTACATGCACAATTCCTGGAAAAAAATTTCTTTAGGTATCAAAATAGCTGAAGAAAAAACCTGACATATTTTACCTACTTTCTCACGAAAACGAGGCTCCATAGGATAGCATTGTGCGGTAGATTTTCGCGATAGACATGACACATGGGCTCCTATGGGAATTGTCAAATTAAGACGCTTTTTTTCAGTATGTAAGGCTGGAAGACCGTTTATGTAATGCGATAGATGCAGGAAAAGTTAGGAAATTTTCGTATAAGACCAGTTAAGACTGTTTATAGACCGACCCTGTAAATCAGACTGCCATATGCTTGTTATAGCTATCGCATTTCCGGCAAGGCGAGTTCGGGCATGCGCACAGAGTGGTCCGTCGTAAGCTTTTTTATTTTCAAGTAAATTGAGGCAATGTATTCGATTCAATTCGATTTATAGTGTCAAATATGCATGGATTATATTCAAAAAGCCATTAATTTCAAGTTAAATCGATAGAATCTATCATTTCTCCATCGAAAATGCGACTTCCGGCAAGGAGCGGGTCGCGCATGCACACGAAACATCAAAATCCAAAATGGCGGACAGCGAGACGATCGCCTTACGGTGCTATCAAAACTGCTGGATTATAACAAAATGGAGGAGAATTACATTGTCTCATGCGTTTGTATGGTTAATATGGATCCTTATTCAAGACTCGCTGGTATTGTGCAATGCTTAACTTGCCAGGAGAGGAGTTATTCGCCAATGAAACATGCGAGCGATAATGGGTGCATCCTCCATAGCCTTAAGCATTGACGACTTCGACACACTGTCACTATAGTGCCAGTCACCTACGGTAGGTCATGGACGCTCCAACTATTTCTTTTTATATTGGGGGGGGGGGGATAGTAGACCCTGGGCCATATGTGATATATATCACACATTAAATTTTTATCTAGAGGCATCCTTCCTTTTTGTGATCTTTAATGGAGGTAGAATCCTTAATGAATAAAATCAAAGAATGAACGTAGTAAAATTATTTTAAGATACATGTACATGCATCAGCACTTAAGATCTTCGGTGAAGCGAATAGATGGTTTTATTCAAAGGACTGAATATTTTTTATTAAGCAGATAACCTCTTCTAAGATTAAGAGTTTCAATAAACGGAACAGTTGTATATAATAAAGGTTGTAACCAATTAACCATTTACCCTTTAAGCTGCGCCGATGTAGGGATGAATTATGTCAATTGGTTGTCATGATACACCAAATGCTGGCGAGCCTGCTCATTTGTGCATCTTGACGACCCCTTGAGAGTGTATCAAGGCCGTAGGGTCGGCATGATGCAGGATTCATGCATTATTGTATTAGGGGCATAGAAAGAGTTATGGTATGATAGATTATGATGACGCCTTTCGCTTGTTCTTGTAGAGCCAAGATCAGGGTTCCGGATCGCCTTCAATATGTTCGACACGGACGGTAACCAGCGTGTGGACAAGAAGGAGTTCCTAGTGGTACGTGTCTTTTTTACCTCCCTTTACCAACTACTGGAGAGCTCCATTCTCACCACAAGTGCCATATCGAGGCAAGAATTCTCAGTGTTATAGAAAAGAAAAGAGCAGAGGGACTTGAAATACATCATCCCTGTGGTACTTAACGCTTTAAGAGCTGCATTATGCCGCCAGGTCCATGTTCCTTTGTCATCATGATGCACCAATGCAGTACTGCAATGGAGCATCATGCCGATCCTTTGGGAGTGTATCAACCTCATAGTGTCAGCTTGATACATGAATGCAGCCAGGCTCTATTTATAAGGGCTGTATTCATGCGCCTTGACGACCAAGGAGCGTACTGCATTAAAGCATTATGCCGCCCTTAAAGTGTTAAGGTTTATAGTGTGGGGAAATGAGGGCCCCATGAGGAGCGCCAGTGCCCTTTGTTGTAGACCAGTGTAATGCTTACCTTGAGGAATGTTATCGCTGTTTGAATTATTGTATATACATTCTTTTGAAAACTAAACACAGTTCTTCATTTTAATGGCGCAGTGTGACGGCGGTGGCGGTGTGTGGAGTGACAACGTTAAGTGCTGCTGTCGGCTGTTTAGTGGTGGTGGGCTGGGGGCTGGGTGAGTGACGGGGTGTGGTGCTCTGTCCAGCCCCCTATGTATGTTCCCCAAACTACCTTCAGGTTACACCACTTGTACTCCACTCAGAGGCGGCATGCACACTTCAAACGGACCACACCAGCGTATCAGGTGTCCTGGTAGATAATACCCACACTGTCTAATCTCTCCCCACTACCTGCAGGCCTACCTACCTTCCAGTGTATCTTCATCATACCTGATGCTTGTTCAGATGACGATTAATGCCTTACTTGTCTTCTTGTTTCATCAGATAAACCACAGATTCAAAAGAAGTCACTTTATACCACACAATGCAGCTAGTTTTGCAGGTGGTGACTGGTATACCTACAATGAAGATGCTATCACTTTTGTTGTGTTTCTGATTTTTTTATTGGTTATTGTGGTAGGGTGGCCTTCCAGTAACAATACCCAACTGCACATCTAACAACATATTTATCTGTGTTTCAGGTTTGTAGATTGTTAATCCAGACATTTTCCCATTTGTTATGAAGCACCTAGACCTTTGTTACTATTGCCTCTATATCCCAGTTACACAAGGAACCTGAAATAGAAGCTCCCAGGTGCCATTGTATAGTGTGTGTTTATTGTTAGTATTTGCGTTTGACAGTCGTGTCTAGACTAGCTTCACACTCAGACACGTGCAGCACGTAGTCAATGGTGTGACGTCTAACCTACAATGATGTTGGGTATGGTACTGTGGCTGCTGTGCCCACTTATTACTCCAAAACCCATATTGATTTTTAAACTGCCATAAAATTACTATCCACCTCGGAATAGGGATGAGGAAGGGGTATGTGTGTGTGTGTGTGTTGGTATGGAGAGGGGGGGGGGTCCTTGGCTGCAGAAATACTGTCCTAGAGCCCCAGTGTAGAAAGGTATGTGGTACACAGCTCTCCAGCTGTTTATGATTGCCATGTACATAATATTTCCACTGTATCTCCATAATACCCACACTTTTGATGCTCAACTTATTTATAATGAAGTCAATTATGTTGCAAGACAAGAAATCCAATGCACGTGGAATAGAACGTTATCATGAATATTGCAAGTATGTTTATGACTCAAAATTGGATCCCTCTGTAGACCGGTTCGTGGAAGTAATCACAAAGCCATGAATATGTTTCAAGCAATACATAATTGAATATATTGCTTAAAGAGAACTCCAGTGATTTTGCAGAAGATTTGTACACCTGGAAAATTAAAGTTTGAACCAGATATCCTCAGTAAATTCATGTTCACAGATTTCACAGATAGTAAAGTGTATTAATAGATAATCTGATGGTTTGTGCGGATACTGGTCATAAGTGCAAAGAGGAGAGAGGGTAAAACCAGCTGGGTAAAACGGAAAATGAAAAGAATATATTGGTGTTGAGCACTTACACCGTGAAACAAGACCAAGACTCTTCTCTATATACTCTTACCCCTAAGGACACTGCCCTGTACCCGCAACGTAAATAGAACGCGCCTTACACGCGAGGATAATCTCAGGTAAATCTTATAGGATTTACATAAACTCGGGATGCCTCTTACAGGCGAGGCTTTTATAGGATAACACTTTTTAACTACCCCAACATTAAGTCCCACCTGCCCCATTGCATTCCCTCAACTCAGTCTGCGTCTTATATGCGAGGTGGCCCTATACGCGAGGATTTATGGTAGTATACGTTACGGCCGTAAAGTTAATAATGCTGTGGTAGGGCCCCTCCGATGGTCATGGTGTGTGGCGGGAACTTTGGTGGAGGGGAGGGGGTCGAGGGGTGAATCACCACCCCTAGTGCCAACAGCCGGCGGCCTGATGGCCAGGTGGAGATCCATGTGACGGGAACCTGCCAAACATCGACCCGCTGATCTATAACTTTACACACAGCCCTAGTACCTAACGTAGGCATAACGTCAGCCTATAAGATCAGATGTCAGATTGTCACATTATGTGTATTTAAGTAGCTATACACAAATGCCTTGAAATTAGGGGACAATGGATTACTTCGGGAATCTGGGAGCGGTCATATCACCTTGATTTAGGGGTTCTGTAGTTTGGCAGTGGGTGGGGGGGGCACCATCATATAGTTAGATCCCCCCCCCCCCCACCCAGGTTTCAGAGGCATCTTCTGTGAAAAAATAGTATATAACCTACAGCAGTTGCAGGTAATGTAGTCATTACAACTGATATATTCCACCATTGTGAATGGTACAATCTGATCATCTATCTTTCTCTTCTACCTTTTTCTCTATATAACAATTTGAAGGACTTTATGGTTTGATCCATGCCGACAACAGGTGGTCATAGTCCATGCCTTGTGACGATAGGAGGGCAGGGTGAAAGGGAAGATTTTAGAAGACACGCTTTCTGTCTACACCTGTTTGATCTAAGCTACACATGTCCATTGGCACAGATTAAACCTTTAGTGGGGTGTTTGCAATTGGTAATATAGACATAAAAGTATTCTTTAATGTTGATGGTATGTCAAAAGCGGTACTTGGTTTTAGCATCACCTTTCACCCAGCCACTGTGTTGGCCTCTTCTTTATATAGCCATGTTACTTAGAACACTCAGTTCAAAACAATGAAATGCCTTGAAGTGTGCATTTTTCATTAGATAGGCTCGATTCTTCCCCGATAGGACAGGAATAGGCTGTGAATACAGTCCAGTGTGAGGCCAGTATCGACTGACTGCGTGACCGTCATCCCTTTAAAGTTAGAGATACCATGGGGAACGATTCTTCCGAGGCTGGAAATAGAAGCATCGGTCATTGCGCATGTTAGAATTGGCCTTGTGTGGCTGATATAGAATGTAAATGTCAGGTTTAGTGAGTTAAACACGTAGATAGCCAATAGTTAGGGCTGAAGCAGTGAATCTGTGGTCTATAAGGGGTAACACATCTGCCAAAAATACACAAATTGGAAGCTCTCCCACTAAAGCAGTTTTCCGTAAAGTTATGATGAAGGGGTTTTGTATCAATGTCGCGCTATTAACACAGCCCTTGGGGCAAGACATTTCCCAGCCACTGATAACTTACAAATTCTGTAGCATTACGGGTATTTATAGCAGGGAACGGTACCTAATAGTACATGATAACAGGTTAGAACTCGTATATTTCTATTCATAGAGTGATTTTGCCAAAATGGTCACAAGCAAATTCGATATCGCTGTAAAGTATTGCTTCTGTAGTTCTAATAATAGATACAATATAATGTACGGGATCTCTATGTACTTGGCTGTTAACACAAAAAGTTTCCCATGATCTGAAGAGGCTTGCTCCTACAATGGCCCTTGGGGGCCTCCTTATTTATGTCTAACCTTTAATTTAGTGCCTCCCATGTATTCGGCATACCGCCTTCTGGCCTATGAAAGACATAATATATACATCTAAGTGCAGACTTTTTGCCATTTATGCCTGTGCTATTTTCTTCTTTACATCTTGCAGAAATGTGCAAATAGTGTGTGTCATAGTGGTACACTTGTACCTTGGTATACCCCCAGGACCTATCTGTACCTGTCCCCAGTCTTCATCCAGGTCCGACGTCAGCCCCTACCTGAGGTCCCTAATCTGCTTATACTGTTATATACCAATGTACATAGACTAATAGGGCCCTAAGGGCATGCCTCGTCAGCACTCCACTCACTATAAGCACCCTAAGGGACAAGAACTAAACCGGAAGTAAGATAACTGGGGATGGGGATGACCGGAAGTGGAAGCTGACCTCAGCGTCTCACTGACCTCAGCATGGATTATTCGTGGGTTGCATGTACCTGGAGGGATATGTGTAAATTAGAAGTGTCCAGTAAAACACATAACCTGTGTAAGGGAATAATGACCATGCCCCTTTTTAAAGACCACATAATGCATTGATGCACGGCCATTCTAAGTATTTCTCTTCACTTTGATGACATATGCAAGTAACTTACCTGTGTTGCATCTCTGAATACAATGTATAATGTGTAGGGTCGATTCACCCTTGAAGGTCCAGTATTACTTAGATGAATGTATCATGATCATAATGAATATAAAAATTGTAGACATTGTGTTGGCTATAAACAGATTATAACACATCCTCTAGGTATCAAAGGCCAGCCACATAAGAGATTTCATCTGTACTTATGAAAGTTCAATATTGTATCAGTGGTAACATCGATGGCGCTGTTTGATCTTGTCTGCGGTGTCAAAGATGTGTTGATACTGATTACCACAAGTGATACCAACTGCAATAAATGATAATGAAGAATGATAGCGATAACTCTGTGTTTGGAGTATTTGTATGTAGACAACTATCAAACTTTTGTAGTTTTACTACAGACCTGGCCATAATTTGTGTACAGAGGTGTCGTTGTTCAATAATCTGGATATTTCATTATCAAGATAAACGGTGTGATCATTCCGCCCCCATTTCAATGGCACCTATAAATGATAGGTTATATGAACATGTAGTACTTCTGCTTTAGGTGGGACCTCCCTGGGTAGACTTTTGAATATAGGAGGAGGGGGTATGTTGGATCTCCGACTATGTAAGGCGCGTCTTTGATCCACCGACATGACACTTTGATCCGAACCGCGACCCACCGCACTCCCGGCACACTTCACACCAATCCACCCATTGACCAAATTGACCACCTGGACCTTAAGGGCTTCTCAAAGTCCCCAAACTGAGCAAAGTCAGCACTTGGGAGTCCAAGTCAACCTCCCCATTCCTTTGCTGTGGTATGGTCACTTGAATTCAAGATGTGTGCCTTTTGTTGACCACTGGGGACATGTGGAATGGCATACATGGGGAGGAATCCACTTAACAGCCACACATGTATATTTGTAGTCTGTACGAATGTGGAAGTTGTGGTCCTGGGGAATTAATCCATTAAGGGTGGCATATTACTTTAAAGAATTACGCTCTTTTGACATGGTCTGCGTGATCCATGGATGCATCACTGAAAATATATCGACGACCAACGATGATGCATTATACTCACTTTGTGGAATTTCAAACAGGGTTGATACACCAGTGTACTGTTAGCGAGTTACTCACTGATGCTAAATTGGTGCATCACGACAAAAGACATCATGCATTAAAAGAATATGTCACCCTAACAGGATTGGTACTGGACGCATTCAATGACGTCTAGTTGTGGTCCAATTAAGAAAGTGTGTGTTGTGCATTGTTAGCACGTGTAGGGCCTGTTCAGTGTATGTAGACGCTGTCAGAAGTCAAGGGAAAAAGATTTTCCATGCAGTAGTGTGCAGACCCTCCATTCTAACTGGCCGCTTACTCTAGAAATAAAAGAGCTCCATAAGAGGACTCAGTGAACGGTCACATAGAAAGAATAACCCACACACGGTTCCATGGGTTATCCCTTCTCCCTGGCTGCTCCATGTGTATACAGGATCGGCAGGTGGGAGGGTTAAGGTGAGGTGACCGGGCACCGACGGTTCCTCCTGTATGTGGACTGCACCCGGTGGTCGGCGCCCGGCCCTGGAGGACTCCTGCACCCAGACACAGTGGCACCAGCCTCATAATCCCCTCTAATCCCTCAGATGGTCGCTAATCCGCCGACCAATGCCTGGTATCTCTCATGGCAGCACCAGGGTCCTACTGAGGTGACCTGCCAATGGCCAACCAATACGTGTGACTTGAGTGATTTACTAGTAGTGGTTTGAGCATCCCTGGGCAACTTCAAAAAAAAGAATATACGTGAAAAAGTTCAGAATATAGGCACATTTTCTTATATAAAATGACTTTAAAAGAGGATTTTAATCAAAACAGTAGACTCAACTCAGAGAGGAGTCTGGTATACCACTCCACCCACTGCTAGCTATGACATGTCCTTGTACAATAGATAGTGAAATTGGTCTTCAATTTTCGTCTGGATTTATATCACCCAGTCCATGGTATCTGGTATCTCCAACAGAAACTGATCATTAATATAACGTCAGATAAGTACAGATATCTTTACCAAATCACCCCCTCCCCCAGCACACAACCCCAATGGTCAGTGATTGTCTATAGTGGGATGATCTGTATTAAGTGTCTTATCTATAGCAGCATGAGGCTGGACGTGCCAGGTTATCAGCTGGAAGCGGTAGTCTGTAGTGTATTGTTGGTTTGGATTACCATTATTCACCAGGTCCTAATACCTCCTGGTCAGCTGAAGGGTCCTGATCATGGCTGGCACTGATAGATGCAGATATAATGTGAATGTATATAAAAATAGCACAGAATACCTTGGTATACCTTTATATGTAGGGCTTAGAAAAACAGTCAACTTATAATAAAGGAAGACTAAGCCAGAATATGAGCGCATGGACTCTTTTGATAAGGGTGACGCAGTCCCCTTATGTATACTTATACATAAACAGAGGCGTAGGAAGCAAACCTTCATTGGGGGGTCCATGGGGGCCCCACCCCAGCCACCATGAATTATCGGTTTAAGCACGCTGGTGTTGATGCATCGTTGTATGCGATTTATATAAAAGGTTATTCCTTGATGGCTTATCTTTAAACAATGCTGCCATTTTACCTATCTTAATTACATATTTGTCCAATTTGAGTGGTGAGCTATGGGAATCTTGTACATTTTATAGTGGGGCTTGACACATTTTTTTTTTTGGGGGGGGGGCCAGACATAGTCAGGCCCCACCTCCTTTGTGATTGGGGGGCCCAGGCCCCCCCCCCTTTTCCTACGCCCCTGATAAATGTAATTGTACTTTTCAGATAAATGTATAAACCTTCTTGTAATGGGTGTGAAATTAACATGTTGCTTCATGGTGCATTCATACCGTAATGCCTTGCATGTAAGGCGCGGCTTATGTGTGAGGATAAGTTCCTGCTGCACCTTATGGAATCTGTCTGAAGCCAGGGTGCGCCTAACAGGTGAGGATATTCTACATAATGCACGGTTTACGCCTTATACGCGAGGTATTATTTTATATGTGTAAAGCATAGTAAAGTCAGGTAATGGATACTGCACACTTTGATGGTAATTACCAGGTGTTGACCTACAGGACTAAGCACCAAATGATTGCTCTCCTCCACCCACCCATGCAGCCACACACACCTCCACATAGTCCCTCCTGTGTATACATGCTTACCAACTCATTAAGCACCACATCCTGTCTTAATGCACAACGCTATTCTATCATCAGGACACATGAATGCAACCCTGGCGAGTAAATAACCTGGGCTGCATTAAGCAGTGGCGGATCCAGGATTTGGAAAACTCAAGGGAGGGGGCGCGCGCGCCCCGCACTCCTGTCTAAATCCGCCACTGATAAGGATCCATCCTAATCCTACATCCTAACAGGGATGATGTACTCCCATGATGCATCAATGAAGCCTGTGTGAGTTGCTGACCGGGAGCTGCATTGGTGCATCATGAGAAGTGACCGTGATATAATATGTGGCATCATGTGGCCCTTATGTGCTAACCACAGAGGGACATGGAGATCCAAGACGGGGTTTCCCCTCCGGCATTGATTGGTTTTGTACAAAGCCCAATGTCACCCAGACCAAGGGCCATAGGTGACTAAGGTATTAAAGGTAACCCAAGCCTGCACAGTTACAGCACAGGGAGGTGTGGGTCAGCACTTTTGACGTGTTTGTGCCAACCCTTCAACCCTATTGGGGTGCAAAGTGCAGGTTCTGGTGTTAGACATCACAAGTACAAAACTCGGAATCCGTGTCACAATACCAACTCATCCCAAATAGAATTACCGGTATCCTGAATGAATGCCACTGAAAAAAAAAAACAAGAAAAAAAAAAACAAAAAAAAACCACAAGCCATGTTCCAACCACCTGACTAGGTGCAAGATAACGGAAAAGGAAATTGTTGCTCGTACATGCAATTGTATTTTCCCTTTTCTATTTTTGGTAACCATGGAAACTTAGTGGGAAAAGTTTAGAGTCAGATATCACCCTCTATAGCTGCTGTATGATACAAGAACAAGTCACCCTTTTAGCCATTACAGCACAATATTTATAGTGCCAGTTTACATGGTACACATGCAACCAGCTCAAAATATGACCCGGGCTGAGATCCTTCCTCAGTCTGAGGACATCATATTTCTAGCAATATAGCTCTGCTTGAGGTCACATGGTGGCAGCACCTACTGACGTGTCAAAATTAACATGATGACTCAATCACGTGCATCAAATGTAATTTGATTTAACACCCAGGGATAATTTATAATAGCAGCATCATAACGACCGCCGCCTAGCAAATGATATACCTCAAATGGTGGAATAGAGCAATAAATAACAGTTTATAATGTCGGCATATATGTAGCTTCAGGGGCGGATCCAGGAGTTTGAGAAAGGGGGGGGGGGGCACACATCTTTTTACATAGGATATGGGTTGGTTTACCCATCACAAGTGGAGCACAATGTATTCAAAAGCATGGCAAAGCGACATCGGTAGGGGGTCTATAGGCATGCCCCCCAGAAAAATTTTGAATTTTAGATGACATTTGATGCATTCTGGTGTATTTCTAGACCCATAGTCTCATTTATTACAATTTTAGATATTCTGCCGTTGGGTGAGGAATGGCATAAGGAATGGCATAATAGGTGGGATATGGTAAGACTGATCATAAAGGTAGCATGAGAATGGTGTCATGGGACTGATGATAAGGGTTGGATGAGACAGAGGGGGAGGAATGGTGGGACTGGGGTTCAGGGAATGGTTCGGTTGGAGGTAAGGGCAAGAATGTGATGGTGAAATGATGAGAGTGTGGGTGAAGTAATGGGGTGGGGGCTGCAGATAATGGCAGAATGAGACTGCAATGGGAGGAGGAGTGTGAAGTGAAGTAACTGGGACTGGGGGGAAGGACTAAGGTGGAGAAATAGTGGACCGGATAAGGGCAGGAGAAGACATGAATGACTTGCAACACCCTGGTGTCACCCTTAGCCCCAGCATTCAAAACCCACATATCATATCTCATATCCTATTTTATTTGATCATCAGGGTCCTTGATCATTTGGGATACAGCATTTGAAGATACAGAGGTCCCAATTCCAATCGCATTGTCTCATTGAGGACTGGAAGATCAAGGCTGCTTGACATGGGATAAAAGGAGGAAGACAGGGGGACGGGCTATCAGTAATTCAGAAGATGAGTAAATTGAATGGAGGCTAAGGGGATGAAAGGGAAGACAGAGAAAGGATAAAGAAGAGGGAGGCAATAGACACAAGCATTTCTTAAAATAAACAGGGTGACATGGACGTTTCTAAAATATCAACAGTAGCCAGATTGGGTCCCCCCATTCAGAACCCTAATCTACCCTCTCCATAACCTGCCCCCCCCCCGACCCCAGAATTTCCTTTAGTCCCACTGTTTTGTAGGACTTTGGGAGATAGGTTGATTATCTGTTTTTATTAATGGGGAAAGGAATAAATGTGCTTCTTGGAGTGATGGCATAACTTTGGTTCTAGTAGGAATATTTGAAAAATTCTTTTGCAGTTGGAAAGCCCGGGGCATAGCCATCTTGATGAACACATTTGTGAGAAAAATAGGGGGGGGGGGCACGTGCCCCCTGTGCCCCCCTCTAAATCCGCCCCTGAGCTTGGACTGTCAACCTATGGTGCCTATTGCCTCATGTTAATAATGCAGAGTAGACGGTATGGGTTTATGGCCTCAGATCTAAAAGTTTACCGGAGCCACAGCCACAGTAATGAACCGCCAATCACACCAATTATAGACTTGAACTCTAGTTACTGTGTCATTGTTGACGCTGTAAATATATTTCTCCAGCATCTAGATCATATAGAACTTGATCTATTGGTGTATAGTCTATTGCATATGTGATTTCTTTTTAAATTCAGTATTTTTGTATATAGAGTAAATCAGGGAAGCAAGTTGGTTTTGAGGAAATGAAGGTAAATATTAGCGCCTGGCAAATGCAGCTTTCGACTTCAGAGAAAGTTAAACACTTTTGCAATCAGGACATTATAAGAAATGTGGATTTTTCTTGAGTGTCACAGTGCCTATATTTCATTCTCAAGTTTTTAAAAGGAAAGACTAAAGACACTTCCACTCCCGCCCCACATCCCTGGCTCTAAAATGAATATATAAGATCAATGGTTCCTCTCCCTTCTTGGGGTTTTTACCATATTATATTGAATATATAAGATCGAGATTTGTAACAAAAAGGTTTTAGTTGAACTTTGGGTCATGTGTGTGACCTTGGCAGATCACACCAACTGTCCATAGACATAGAGATCTACTAGACACCCAGACAGCTCCACTTATAAATACCCATTAGGTATCAGCACAAATTGTACCCCCTCCTGTCTCTACTCAACTCAGCCAATAGTCGCCGCCTTCATGTGCTACTCACTGATCAGGGACTCAGCATTTGACAACTGGGGTGGGGTGGGGGGACTCAGCAATATTTCTAGAGGGGTGGGGGGCTTTCCCATATTGAAAAGAGTCATGCGTGCGTTGATAGCTGAAAATAGAGCACTTCCTCTAATATCTGACTTCTGGTATACATGTGTTTATGAGGGGGGAAGCAGGACAGCAGCAGGAAAAGATAGACTTAAAAAAGAGATGCTGGCCTCCCCCATGACAAAAAGCGATCGCCCTGTTAAACGTGGGCTTAACATGGATGAGCCCACTCATCATCAGATTAGTGTTATCAGTAATGTGAACCTGTCTAAATGCCACTGAGGAATAAATAACCAACACTGCATAACCATTATGTAATAGAGTGAGTGCAGCAGCCCATACCATTGTCCTTGTCTATGTATTGAGAGGTATTGTACAATGTTAACTTGTTCCTATCTGATTGGTATTCAAATACCTATCGGCATTGTATATGTGTGGTGTTTTGACAATGTCTGTGATGTAAAATACATATAATGTTTGTATTAATGTCAAACTGATTGTGTTATACCTCTGTCACTTGCTCTTGTGTTGAACTAATTCTCCAGCGTTTTACATTTATCCAAACAGCAGTTGGGAATGTCTGTGATGTAAAATAATTATATAATGTTTGTATTAATGTCAAACTGATTGTGTTATACCTCTGTACCTCTGTTATCTGCTCTTGTATTGAACTAATTCTCCAGCGTGTTATATTTGTCCCAACAGTTGGAGGGTATGCTGTCAGGAAACATGGAACTTAATGAGAAAAAACAGGTATTCACAGGGTCCTGTTCGTACTGTCACCTACCTATGACGTCATCACAACCAGGTCACGTCATGCACACACTCCCAACACGTCATGACACCAATTTAATAGAAAACTCCAACAACATTACAACAACAATTGTCATGTTTATAGGCTTTGTTTATTGGCGTGCTAGCTGTGAAATTCCCCCCCAGTGTGTCTTTGTTTTTAGTCATGTCACCTCCACATTTACAAGACATAAATATAGATATTTTTGAACACATAATAGATAAAAAAAAATGTGCTCGTTGTGAATGGTTGACGGTGACGTGACGGTCGGTGACGTAACGAGACGTAGGGGTCACGTGGTAGCGCGGAGAGCGCTGATTGGTCCTCTAGGTGCTGGTGCATCTTGTGCACAGATTAACGCTGTGGTGCACAGTTCTCTGTTTGTTCTTTCGCTACTCTCTCCTCCCCCTTCTCCTCCTTCTACCCCTTCTCCTCCCCCTCCATGGTAAAGTGGGCATACCCTTGTTGGTGGTTCCATTACTTCATTCAACGACCAATATTTATTTTTCATTAAATGCGTGACAGACAAATAAACAAAAGTTTCAAGATTGGGAAAAGTACAAAATGTATCTTTAAACTTGTCTGTCACTTATCATTTTTATAAAATGATTTTGGATGGGTAGCATTACTCCTCTCTAATGACAAAGAAAGATAGACGGGTCTGCTGTACTGGTGGTACGGAATCCCGTATCAGGACGTACATGTGCCTTACCGTGATGGCCTGTATAAGCGCCGGGGCACTCGTTAATGTCAACTAGGCAATACCACCGGCCCTTATTCAAGCCCGGGGCTCATTCAAGACTTAAATCAAAGTGCATTTTGAAATTTCAATACCCCTATACCCCGGGCGCTCCTTCAAGACCAGCGCATATTCAAAGACCCGATGCTTATAGAGACCAATACGGTATGTCTAATGGCCCTCGAATTCAACGCGAGCATTCAGAGCTCGGCCACTGCTACTTCTCTATGGACCAACCAGCGTAGATTTGCTGCTGATCACATGACACAGGGGCGTAGGAAAAGGGGGGGGGGGGGCAGGGGGGCCTGGGCCCCCCCAATCATGAAGGAGGTGGGGCCTGAATATGTCTGGGCCCCCCCAATATTTTCCAAGAACTCATAAGCACAATGGAACAGAAGCTAAAACTTTACATCTCAAATTAGATTATTATGGTGATGTGATAGGGAGAATGGGAAAGTCAGATCCAAAATTTACCAAAAATCACTTTTCTATATGAATTCTAAATACTCATATATATATATATATATATATATATAGACGCCATCACGCATCAGCTGACAATTCAAGGTGGTCGCGATGGTGCCCTCACCAGGCCCCCCCCCCCAATGAAGATTTGCTTCCTACGCCTCTGTGACATGACAAGATGGCCGTGATCTCATTGATCTAACAACAATTACCAATAACCTAACAACAGCAGACGTAAAGGGGAAAATGTAAAAAAGTTCCATGGTCTGTATAATAAAAGAGTACTTCTCTGGGGTGCTGCATTGAGGGCGTTTGCCTGGGGATTGACCAGCCTAAATGTATGGAATATGTGCATTACTGAGCTACATTATTCATAATGAATGTAGACCAGTCTTGGGGTGTAGTCGTCCTGTAATGTGCCACCCCTGGGTAGTGCTATACCTACGTGTGGTAGTAGCGCAGTACGACATGGCGTACACGTCGTGCGGCGTTTCACATATGGAGTGTTCACCGTCCTGTAGAGGCAGTGCACCTCTTCACCATACACAATATACTACTACCATCACACGACCCACTCAGTGGGCCTCTCTAGAGGCGCTCATTTACTCCTTTGCCCAAGTATATGCCCCCCCCCCAACCCCAACCCCAACTGTATTTATCTGTCCATCCCTTCAGGCCCCCTTTTTTAACAGCGACCAACGCGACTGTTCATCACCTGATGCGAAAAGCAAAGACCAACATTGCAGGTGGATCAACAAGGTAAAAGGGACCTTTGTGCTAGGTCTCACGGAGATCCCTTTTAGCATGTTGATTATCATTCTGTCAGATGGTGGACCGTAGTGATGGTCGTTGTGGTTTTGGAAGGAAGCAGACATGCATAGATATAAATGGCTTTCTTAGCACTGTTTGTGCTACAGATTGTCCTTTATGCCCCATATTCCAGAACTTATCTCATTCACTCTACTACTAACCAAACCGGGGATGTCATTATTTTATCACATGCAAAAAATTCAACCACCTGTTCAAAAGTGAAGGTTAATGCAAGGATCTGGTAATGTGTGTTTTCCTGGTGCTTCATTTACCGTTTATGAAACCTTTACCTTGCCAAATGAAAGTTTATAATTCAGGTATCGAGTATTATTTAACAGAGTTGAAAATTACTGTTGTGTCTCTTCATTTTATTCCCAGGAAAATTTTTTTCATGGAGCCTGTTCATTTTTATCAACACATAAATTGAAAAAAAAATAAAATTAAAAAAAGACCAAAAAGAACCCTAAAAGGTAAAATTGGACATGGGTACAATGACTCATTACTCCCTTATAATCTAACAGCTAAACTGAAACTTATCTTCTATTCTGTTAGCTCTATAGACATGTTCTACTGGTATAACATACAGATGATAAGGACTGTAACTCGCTGTGTGTGCTAATGGTAACAATGTAGCGACCACATGCTATTACAATAAGTTTCAGTGGTATTTGCCACCGCAGAGTGATACTGTTTGCAATAGATTTAAAAAGTCTTGAACTGTGTGTGTTATCTATAAGTTTGGATAGCAGTTCTGTTACGTAGAAGAAACATGTGGTTTTTGCTTTTATTGTTACCAGAGTTAGTTCATACATCTCATTTAATAATTTGTATAATTTGAATATGCATATAATGTGTATAGAGGCATATTGACATTATCATTTTTGTTCATATGAAATTGCTTTTGCTCGCATTGTACTATACTCGATGTTTCATCAATTGCTTTATTTCCTTAATTTCAGTAGCCGAGAAGTTTATTTCTTAACTATTCATTTGCTTTATACCATTTGCTTCTTCTATGAAAATTGTCCTTTCTCGTTCCAGGATGTTACTTTTGCACCAATTAAATGGTTCGATGTTTTACATCAAGAGGCATATAGCTAGGGTGTGAAGAAGCTATAACATTTATAGTGCATAAATCATATTTCTCTCCATTGGTGAAAACTATCACTGAATTAATTGCTTATGGTATACATGGGGAACTGGAATATAGTTTCTTCTTTTTAAGTTATGGTCATAAGTGGACTCATCATCGTGTAGGATTTGGATTTCAGAATTGTCATCACACTTTTCTGCTCTGAAGACTAAGATACACAGTATTCTATTACATAGCATAGATGCCTTGGGAGTTCAGATGGAAAGACTGGTAGGACCCCTGTAGGTCCGCACTGAGTGCTTCTAGTGAGTTTAACAGGCAAAAAGTACAGGCCCTCTATTAGGGGAAAGTCTCTTTTCGCCCAGTGTGGTCCCAAGTGACAAGTCATGTCGGTGGCCACCTGTTAACTGCACAGCACCAACCGCAGCCACGGCCCCACTAGGGTCGGTGGTAGCTTTTTAATGTTTTATTTTCTTTCCCCTTTTGAGCCAAGTACTCACTGCTCCCTGACATAATAAACACTACCCCTTTCTGCATGTTATAGGCGCATGCGCGTCGTGGTTATAGCGGACCCTCTGTTGGTGGGTTTAATCCTGTATGGGCTGCATGATGCTTCTATGGACATGCTCCTTTGGCGTCATGATGCACCAATGCAGAACTGGAGAGCCTATTCACCAGCACTGTATTGGTGATGGCAATATTTTGGGGGTGAATTAATCCTGTAGGATCAGCATAATACATGAATGTCGCTACATGAAGGACACTCACTTTTTTTAGAACAAATTTAAACTATTAGCTATTAGTATATAGCTAGTGGTAAAGAACTTCCTTGACATTACATACGAGAAACCAGAGACTAATATTAACAACTGCAGTTGCAATTTGACGATAAATAGGCAACATTTTGTTTCCATCAATGCACTATGTGGATAATAAATGGTTAATATCGATCAGTTGTGGTTATGTCAGACTCTACATTAGAGCAGTAAACTCACTAAACCATTTATATTGAGATATCCTGGGGAGCCGAGACCCAATATGTCGTGACTTCACCAAATCCACCATCTGAATCACAATATCCACAACACCCTGCGGCAGTTCACACATGTTTTGTGTTTATAAAACATCATCCAATTTTCTGTCTGGCCGACCACTTCCTGGTGATACATTTAATTTGTAAGTGAATTGTGTGCTCCTGTGGTGTTTCTTTGGCCTGAAACGTGCAGTAAGAGTCCCTGTGGAGGAACTCAGTGGGGGAAATACACTGACATGAGATAGTCTGGTTAAGGAAAAACAGGAACAAGACATAACTTAATACAATGTTTATTGAGATTCAAGATGAGAAAAAGTATTTCTTTCTTTATTTTTTTTTTTTCGGGGGGGGGGGGGAGGCAGTGGCGGACTTAGGGGGACGGGGGCGCGCACACCTCCCTTTTCTCCAGTACATAACAGTTTGATTACATGTTTTGGACCCCAAACTTGCTCAAAAATAGAGGGTGCGCCTCCTTTTTTGGGCCACGCCCCCTCCTTTTAGAAATCCTGGATCCGCCACTGGGCCCCCGGGGATACAGATTGTGGTAGGCAATATTACTGAACATGGAAATGTCTGTACTAGGGACGCAACACCTAAAATATACTCTGGCTGCACCAGCTATTTTCACACAATGCACTCAATATCAATCATCCCCTCCCTGGGTACACGTGGGCAGCTTCTCAGAATATAAAGACTATACCTTCTTATCCAGCTGAGAGACGAATTCATATCTGAAATCCTCTCATTGTTATAGGGCATTGGGGGTAGTTGTGGGTATCGTCATACTACAGTCACACAAACGCTTCATGTATCCTATAGTGCTGTGTCAGATACAGGGAACAGGATACACTGCCATCCTAGTGCTGTGTTAGATACAGGGGGCAGGATACACTGCCATCCTAGTGCTGTGTTAGATACAGGGAACAGGATACACTGCCATTCTAGTGATATGTTAGATACAGGGGGCAGGATACATGATCGCCATCCTAGTGCTGTGTCAGATACAGGGAACAGAATACACCGCCATCCTAGTGCTGTGTTAGATACAGGGGGCAGAATACACCACCATCCTAGTGCTGTGTTAGATACAGGGAACAGGATACACTGCCATTCTAGTGCTGTATTAGATACAGGGGGCAGAATACATGATCGCCATCCTAGTGCTGTGTTAGATACAGGGGGCAGGATACACCACCATCCTAGTGCTGTGTTAGATACAGGGAACAGGATACACTGCCATTCTAGTGCTGTATTAGATACAGGGGGCAGAATACATGATCGCCATCCTAGTGCTGTGTTAGATACAGGGAACAGGATACACTGCCATTCTAGTGATATGTTAGATACAGGGGGCAGGATACATGATCGCCATCCTAGTGCTGTGTTAGATACAGGGAACAGGATACACTGCCATTCTAGTGATATGTTAGATACAGGGGGTAGAATACATGATCGCCATCCTAGTGCTGTGTTAGATACAGGGGGCAGAATACATGATCGCCATCCTAGTGCTGTGTCAGATACAGGGGGCAGAATACACCGCCATTCTAGTTATATGTTAGATACAGGGGGTAGAATACATGATCGCCATCCTAGTGCTGTGTTAGATACAGGGAACAGAATACACCGCCATCTTAGTGCTGTGTTAGATACAGGGAACAGAATACACCGCCATCCTAGTGCTGTGTTAGATACAAGGCACAGAATATAGGGTATAGGGTGCAGGGATCATCACCCTACTTCTTACAGACACAGTCGGTGCCTGGTACGGCACGACCCATCTCCAGCACGGCCCCACGTCCGTGTGTTGTGAATGGGTACAGGCTGCAGGCATCTTGGATAATTTAGCGGCGCCAGGCGGACCCAAGGTGCTGCAGCTGGCGCGGCAGCCTCACCTGGCTTCCCATTGTTTGGACAGATTGAGAGCCCGCGCGCCTATGCCAAATACCATTGCCCCATGTCCCACACCCTGTATAGTCGTAAACAGGTTTGTCTCGGCCACTCAGCAGTCTCCCCACCTCCGTAACACCCGATACCAGGCCCACTTGTAAGATCGTACGAGTGGCAGGCTAGACTTGCTCATATCTTTCCATGATCTGTACTCATTTTTGCTCATAAATCAAATTGTCATCTGTGCCATTATATCAATGCACTTCCATTCTGTAGAGATGGTGCAGAATGTAATAAATATGTTTTATATGGCTGGGCTCCTGCATCATCTGAGGGGGAATTCTCGCTGGAAGCCACTGTCGAAGCCACCTGTAAAGCAACTCTGGGTTCATGGCGTGTTCTGCCGCACCATTGCCCGAAACCATACAGTAAAAACTAGAGTATTAACGTAATAGTCAAGCCACGGCCAGCCAAAAGTTCGTAATAGAGCCACTCTGGAAACCACTCTGGAACCACATGTAGGGAGTAAACGAGCCAGTATCAAATAGGCTCACAGGATAGTTGAACCTCCACGTACTATAGTTCATTAATTGAGCTCAGTTAGAAGCCACTCTGGAAGCCACATCCAAACTATATTCAAGTTGTTCAAATTGAGTATCTCAGTGATGTTTCTACTTTGACACTTTTATACCTGCATATAATATCAAGAAGATATACAGCCCGCTGCTAGCCAGCAATAATTCAGCCATCCTTGAAGCCAACTGAAATTCACACCAAGCCAATGACCATTTCAGTGGTTGGGTATTGAGTCGAATTTTAACAAGGTAGTAAGACCACCCTACTGGCAAGTAGTTAATAGTGCAGCCAACCCAGAAGTCCCTCTTGAAGCCATCCGAAAGGTCATACCAAGTTCATCCCCCGTTTTGCTGTACAGTTGTGACGGCACTGCACAGTATTATGACCAGTGCTGATGGGGGTAGTTGCACCAATCCCAACCAGTGGTTTGCAGTTCAGCTACCCTAGAAGCCAGTCTTGAAGGGCCGCCGATATCCGGACGGTCTCACTGTCCGAATAAGAATCCTTATTCGGATGGTGGAGGTGGGACACGGGACTACACACAGGGTGGGATACGGGACCTAGATGGGGGAGGTGCAACACGGGACTACACACAGAGTGGGACACGGGACATAGACGGTGGAGGGGGTGGGAGTGGAGGGGGACACAGGACACACTTGGGAGCATGGCTGGTGGGGTGGGACACAGGACACTCCTGGAGGGCATGCTGGGGTGGGACACAGGACTATACAGTGGAGGTGGGACACAGGACACTCCAGGGTACTATACAGTGGAGGTGGGACACAGGACACACTTGGAGAGCAGGGGTGGGTGGGACATAGGACTACACGAGGAGAAGGTGGTCATAGGACAGTAGGAGGACGGGATGGCACTCACAGCACTGCATGAGAATGGGGGGTTACAGCACTGCATGAGGATGGTGTGGTATCAGGACATACGGGGAGGGTAGGATACAGGACATTAACGGAGGCTACCATGCTGGAGGGAAAAAGAGAAAAGTAGCACTATAATCTTATACACAGGACATACAACTCTACTGTTAATCACTTTTTAAAAGTACCCTTCTCCAAGCCTCTATCTACTTCTGCCGTGTGTCCCACCTCAGCTTTGGCTCAGGCTTATGGGTTCTCTCAAAGTCAGTTGTGTGACCCCTGGGTGTCCTGTTTCCTGGTGTCCAGGCGTGTCCTGTGTCCTGGCGTCCAGGTGTGTCCTGTGTCCTGGCCTCCTGGGTGTCTGGTGTCCTACACTCCTGGGTGTCCTGTGTCCCACCACTTAAAAAAAGGAGAAAAAAAAGGCAAGGGAGGAGGAAACACAGCAGGATTCGAACCTGCAATTTGAAATCCAAAGTTCAGGATGTTAACCGTTAGGCCACTTGGCTGTACACAAGATGTTGGCAGAGTATAGTTATGTATATAACTACAATGTCCCACCTCCACCATCCAGTCCTGTGCCCCCACCCCCCTGTGTAGTCCTGTGTCCAACCTCCACCGTGTAGTCTTGTGTCCAACCTCCGTGTAGTCCTGTGTCCAACCTCCACCGTTTAGTCTTGTGTCCAACCGCCACCGTGTAGTCCTGTGTCCAACTGCCACTGTGTAGTCCTGTGTCCAACCTCCACCGTGTAGTCTTGTGTCCCACCTCCACGGTGTAGTCCTGTGTCCAACTTCCACTGTGTAGTCCTGTGTCCAACCTCCGCCGTCCGAATAAGGATCCTTATTCGGACATATGCACGGGCGCCGACATATTCCTCTGTGAAATTGTGTAATGTCGTTCTCGCCATGAATATGACCTTAGCTGTCGAAATGGTGTTTAACATCTATTACTCACTCACTCACTCCTTATTCGGACGGGGAGACCGTCCGGATATCGCCGCCCGTCTTGAAGCCATCTGAGATTCACAGGCCATGGTTTACCATGCACCAGGTCTCATGCAAGGACAGTGGTAAATGTGTATCAAATAGCTTTTCTATTCTTGCACATGGATTCAGCAATTCATACATCTAAGTTCCCCTTAATTGAATAAATTTTGTACATTTTACAATAGAACCAAAATTGTAAATTGTTCATTCATGAAGGATGGTAGCCCTGGTATTACAATGGTGAACGCTCGACACAATACATGGTTGACAAAATGGTCAAGCTACCACTTAACAGTTGCTAGGTGTGATCTATAAGGTACTATGACTGGTCATGGCTGGGATTCCCAGGTGTGTGGGTGGGGGTATGTGGAGCTGTAAAAGATGAGAGAGTGGGCAGGGTAAGGATGGACACACGTGTTGGCCGTGTCTGGGTGGGGTGGGGGAGAGATGTGAGGGACCAGAGTGTTTGACATGGATAGTGTGGGCGTTATACGGATTAGTGTGCATGTGTCAGGGTGAGTTAGGCTTGGG
The DNA here is from genome assembly GCA_949317995.1 of Acholoe squamosa. Classification (NCBI taxonomy): domain Eukaryota; kingdom Metazoa; phylum Annelida; class Polychaeta; order Phyllodocida; family Polynoidae; genus Acholoe; species Acholoe squamosa. The sequence goes on from OX439042.1 coordinate 18,880,238, forward strand.
GTGAGAAGTTGGGACGGGAATGGAGCCCTGTCCCTGCACTCAGCATCAAAAGGGGACGTCATCTGCGTTCTCAGCTCTCAAAAACACCTCCGTATTCAGAGATTTTAAGCCGGATAAACACCCATTGTTCTAGAAAACAGAGAGATCTTGGTGTTATGTTAGGCCAGCCAGTTGCCATGTCGCTACATTCATGTTTACTTGTATTTTGAATGGAGACACACTACATGTAGGTATACAGCTCAAAGTAAAGAGGGAGCACATGGGATTTGATGTCTTGATGTCAAGGAATAACGACTTGAATACAAACCATTCCTCCTCTACAACAGTTGGAAGACAATTATGTCCAGTGCTGAGTGTACAATATGAAAATAAGCTGGCGACTGGGTCTGCCCCTGGGGAAGTGAAGTACCTTCGAAACAATTTTAGTATGAAAGCTGTTTCAGACCAGTGGCCATTTGTACTCAATTCATCGATTGTCATTGTTCAATTCTTAATTGAATGAGTGGGATTGCATTTGGGTAAGCCTTTCATTATTAAAGTCACTTCATAATGAATACTTTTTATGAAAAGAAAAAAAACTAATGCTACTGAGAGGCAGAGATAAAACAGAGTTTTCAATCTATAAAGTCATGTTCTATGATGGCCTTTTTTCAATTTTTTTTTTTTTTTTTGGGGGGGGGGGGCATCTTCCCACTGTCCAATGCAGACATGTTATATATCAAAAGAAACACAATTTCAATGCGAATCTGAGAGGATATATAGCCACAATAGTCCGAAAATATATATAGTAGTGGTCATTTTTCAAGGGGGGTTTGAGGGGGGCTTTAAAAATAATTTGACCCCTCTTGGGGGGTGTTTAAAAAGTTTAGTGCCCCTTTAGCAAAAAATGCCATCAGCAGATAGAGATCTTTCCAAAAAGTGGTCTGCCATTTTCGACCTCTATTGGTATTATTACTATGGTCCTGTAAAAAAAAAAGCTGTCCTGTTTTGCTAGAGTCGCACACCCGCAGTGTGCCCCAGGGGTGTAGACCATTGTATGAATGGCGGAATCAAGTACACGGCAGCCGTTTTATCCATACCACCCAGCTGCCAAAGTAACCAACTCCCAATCTTATTTTATTTGGTTGGGGGTTTGAGTGTACACCATGTACAGCAGAGGGAGATGAGTTGGGCAATCCAATACCTTAATATTTCATTTAAAATAGTTTAGAGGGGAGGGTGGTATGCCTTTGTGCTATAGTTTACTAGATTTTTGTGGATATTATTTAGCATATTACATTTTACAATTTATCTATGGTATTAAAATGAATTGTAAGTGGGCTTTTATTTATATTAGAGTGATTAATATGCACAAATTGGATATATGAAATTATCAAAGAACGGTGTGCAATTTAAACGCTGTGAAAAACTGAAGAATGTTTAGGAACATAAATAATGATAGTAGTTAGCCCAAAAGTACATCGTCAGCGTTATGTGAGGTGAGATCAGGCGACAACCAGTCTGTCACTGTCTATCTTAGAAACTCTTGACACTGCCCAGGAGTGGAAAACAAATAAACTGATAATGTCCAAAAAGTGAAACGTTATGCCATGTCCCAAAATATCGACACCAAAGGACATTTCACGTTCAGAATCTGAAGTACTAAGGAATCCGCTTGTGAGGTCAGTGTAAATTGTTATCCAATTTTATGAAGTGAGATCATATTAATCTAGATGCTGAAAACCTCACAATGTCAGCGCGTAAACTGTTTTTTCCCTGCTAAGAGCCATTTCCTATTAGCCAAGGGTGATATGACAACATGACAGAGCAGAAATGATGCTGGATTGAGGTGTGGAAGTATTGGTGTAGAGAGTACATCTAAAAGCCTCACATGTGCTCTCACTTGGTACAGTTATCGAGATGTACATTAATGATCGGAATGAAATACATATTATGTAAACAATGGGGATTTCAGTGCGAGTTGTTAACAGCACAGTATGATAAACTTGTGGGGGAATGGTCATTTTTTCATAGGGTGGGGCGAGTTAAATCCTTTGTTTGGGGGAGGGGGAGATGAAGGACAATGTTAGATCCGTCTTAGGAGAGGAGTGTATTACCACTGTAAAACCTTGCACATAAGGTGCATACGTGAAGATAACCCCGACCTTGCTGCGCCTTATAGAATTAAAATCAAGTTGAGATGAGCCGTATAGCGCCTTATTGACTTCACCTTATATGCGGGGTGTTCCGGTAAAATAAAATGAATACAATTGGAGGTGGTAGAGTTTGTACGCTCATGCCCCCTTAGTCGAAAAAGTGACCACTCCCCCAGTGTGAGGTACCCAGTCCCATGCAGCCATCCCTTGTATCCACTCCTCCCTGTAAGACTTTCCTGGAACGCACCACTCTGTCCAACATGGCGTGGTAACTCCTCGGGTTTCCAAGAAGGGCCTTTTATAAATACAGGATAGCCGGTATTAAAACAAGTGGTTGTGTTGATCCAACGTTTCTAGGCTGCACATGGGCGAGGTCTGGGGATGAGATGGGACGGGGTGTGGGGATATGTGGAATCTGGTCTCAGATGTTACATTCACTGAATGAGATGGGGAGTGGGGAGTGTAATAAGCCAGCATAGCCATGTTTCATGTAGTCTTCTCAGATCTCATGTCATATCAACTGCTTGGCCCAAACTGTTTGTGTCAGACCCCACAGAGTAAAAAAAAACTCACTTGAGGTTGGATCCAGATTCAGGCATATATGGTTTAGTATGGACGTTATATGGGTCCGCCATTGCCTGATCTGGCAACTGGTAAGATAGGCACTGATAACAACCAGCATGATGGGTACCATGTGTTACACAATGTACCAAAAAAAATCTGCAGTGAATAGAGGGAATTATCTGATTGGTTGATAATGGATCCCAGGTCAACCCTATATCGCCAAAACGAGTATGATTTGATACTCAGCCCGCTCTTCAGGTGAAACTCAGGCTCGATACTCCATGTGCCAGAGTATCACCCCAGTACCAGGCTGAGTATCAAATCCTACTCCCTTTGGCCACAGAGGTATAGTAGTGTAGGCCCCCTACATCTATACCTCTGTGCTTTGGCGACATATGCCTAAGTATGGATCCAGCGTCAAGTGAGTAAGACTTTCTTTCTCTGTGTTTGACAGCGATCTTAGGTGTTTCTCTATCTTAGTTTAGGAAAATAAAGTATACCATTTCTTTTCACAAGATGACAAATTGCTGATTAGGCCACACCAAATTAAAAAGTTGGTCTATGGATTTCCCGTACCTTATTTTCTAAAATCCAAATTTTATTTTTATTTGAAAAATATTATGTCTATGGATCCTGCCCGCATCATTTTCTGGGAAATTTGATTTTTTTTTTTTTTTTTGAATAGGGAAAAGTCTACAGATGTTAATTCCAATACTTATGGTGTGCTTAGAAGATGCTAAAATCGCGCTCTCAACATTTTGGCTTTGCAAAATCCATAGACAAATAAATTTTCCTAGAAAAATAAAATTAATAATTTCGCCCTCCCGCCCCATTTTCTAAAATAGAAAATCCATAGACCAATTTTTTAATTTGCTGTGGCCTTATGAACAACAGAACAACAGAAGGTAGGGCTAGTACACCCTATCGTGCAACTACCCAAATGCATTTGATATTTCAGACCTTTTCCCCTTTCTTGATGTATGTTCCTTGTATATCACAGACTTGGTTGTCATCTAAATCCCCCCTCCGTCGACAGACTTAAGTTAACAGGTTGTCTGATACCTCTTGATTACCACAAGTTACTACCACAGTCTTCTTTACCCTTCCAGGATCGCACAATGCTTTAATGTGACTTAGGCTACATAATGCATGAATATAGTTCTGGATGTAACTCAGCAGGCTGAATTCATGCATCATGCCGATCATAAAGGGTTAACTCTCCAGGAGAGTTTATATGATACACCAATGCAACTCTGGCGAATCACTCACCAAGGTTGCATTAAAAACTTATGATAGCGATTAATGTGTTATGCGGTCCTAGCAGGGTTGATTCTAATGAGCGTTTACAACATGTTTTTACACTGACATGCATGCCCCAATGAAGATGTCCTCTGAACATAAAACTGAATATTAAACAAAACTTGGATGGTTGTGCATATCTAATTTACAAAATACTCCATTGGTTTTGAATAATACCCGTATATATTCAATCCAACATTGGACACAACCAATATTGGACACAGTAATATCTATTGCAGTGGGACATAACACGATTTAAATCTCTGATACTAATAGTCAATGATCTCAGTCATGCAGATTTATTTGCTCCCGGTGACCCAATTAACTTTATTGACCTTGCATTGACCTTGATTGCAGCTCCTTGTGCTCTTCCAAAAGTCCTTCGAGAAAAAAAAGGTGAAGGAGTCTGCGTACCAGCCACCAGAGGGACACAACCTGTGGGACATGATGAAGGAGGCCACTGGCGTATGTTTGTACCTCCTAAGGACTAGTCACCATACCAGCAGGGCCACCAATAACCATGATAATAATCCCTCATGCAGCTTCTAACTCGTCTCCCCTATACCCTGACCTGTAACATGCCTCCTGACCTATAGGTCACTAATGATATACCTCCTGCCCTACTGTAGGTCACTAATGTTAATCATCTTCCCGTCAACGCAATGCACGAGCAACACCAATGACTTCTAGCATTACCTCTGTATTGATTCATACATGTGTCCAAAAAGCACATCCAATATGAATCATAATTATGACACAGTGTATGATGACATATTAACTGATCCCCTCCTGATCAAACCCCCCAAAAAAGTGTGAAGACATTGACTTCCTTAAAGACCCAGCAGTGAATTATGACCTGATGTGTAAGTGGTATCTCCCATGCACATTCTTTTGAGGAGGAAGAAGAATAACTGCATGCACTAATTTTGTTAATGTTGTAAAATCAGTACAATCCTCCTGAAAACAAAACGCTACTCATGCACATTTTTTGTTGTCATCAAAATCTTTATCTTCCCCCCCCCCCGAACAAACCTGATCACATTTTTGTGGCTATTGTAAACCAAACACCCATCTGTGTGTAAACCACATACACGTGTGCCAAAATAACACAATAAGACACATATATTCAATATTGTTGAAAATCTATTTGAATATTTGTTTTATATGTAATAAAAACTTTTTAATTTTGTATGATATATGATAAATTGTTTTGTTAATTAACAGTCTATGGGACTCGTGCTTTGTGCAGGTGAAGGGCTTTCTAACTTAGGACCGACTTAATGCAGTTGTATGCAGTGGTTAACCACTAACTCCATGCCCCTTGATGCAGCAAGAACGTCTATTCTCTCTTTACTGTCAACCAATTATCCTCAACACATTCCCTGCCGATTAAGAATACTGGTGAAGTCTTAAGAAGCTACCAATGGATAAGTGACAGCGGTAGTTAAGGACGAAATGGCATCTTACTGCTTGATGAAATAACTCTATGCTCTAAGATGATTCACGCCTTGCATGATAATTTTTTCATCTCTTTCCTGATCATGTACATTTGTATAAGGATAACATTGCAAGTTCCATGATGCTTTTTGCAAGACACATTCTCCATGAAGACACTTATGTACATTATAGTTCATGTGAGAATCGGACTAGAAGAGGGTACATACAAAAAATAATTGCGCGACAACATTCATCTTACTAGATGGTATATATAGACGTGTTTAGTCAATGAGAAAGATAGGATAACGTTTGACCGTTAGCATATCAAAAGTCCTAATTTCTGCCGTTGGATTTCTGCGGCGTGTTAACATCATTTTAACCCAAATATGGTGATCTCAGATTTGAGATTAGTTATGCCAGAGCCAACTGCTTCGATATTGTAGGTGATATTGTAGGTATTGCGATTGTGTGATGTGCCTACATTCTAGTCTCATCATTTCCTAAAAAAAAGTTGCTTCAGTGGAGTTTTAGTATAAGAAAATACTAATAGGTAAAACGACTAGTTAACCTCCCACATATTATCAATTACAAGACAAAAGCAGTCAGAGATGTACAATCACTGCAGATCGCAGCTCAGGACCAGATTCTTTTTCAGTGGAGAGTTCGCCCTCATGATGCTCATTTTGACCCCTTTTTTTAGGCAGCAGTAAATGCTATTGGAAACAGAACCACTCTAGAAACAAAATTAACAGCCACCCTCCTGCTACAGCTTCAGCTGCTTTGCAATTTGAAGAGAGTCAGGATTCAGGATATGAGAGGTCATTACCTCGTTAGTGAGGGGAAAAGAGGCTCTATGTTTAGAGACCTACACTGTTTTAAATGACGCAGGGCAAAAACTTTATATCCTATAAACCAAGTAAAGATTGAATTCCCATTATCTTGCAGATTTGGTCATCTTCTGGTGCAGTTGTGTATTCGCCCATAGATGCCTGAAGTTTTAAAATGGTTTATAAATAATCTGCTCTATCATAAGCAGCAATAGACCTGATAAAAGGTCCATGAGTTCCTCCTTGTACATGAGCTGCTCCCACAAAGTAGCTACTACCTTAGTCAGGTGTGCCATGTCCCTGAAGGTGTTCACTGTGGGTGACTCCTCCAGTAGGGATGGGCCCTAAAGTCTGCCGCCTGTCAGCCACTGCCTCCTGGAGCTGTGTCCTACAGGACCAAGCTGCTGACCCCTGTGTACCCATCTTGGCAGTACAGGGTGGTGGTGCAAGGGGTCTGGTTGGACAATGAAGGCAAGTATCAAAGAACCAGATGGATAAGGCTGACGAGGCGTGGAATTCCCCCTTTACCATAGCAGTGCTCCCTTAACTACAAAAGAATATTTGTTAATAGAAGGTTATTACAAAACATATTTACCGTATAGTACCATTGACAAACCCCTTCTTTTGAAAAGTCTTTAGATGTAATGGGTTATCTATCAATGATATTTAATTTCTCTAAATTTCAGAATACGCTCTCACAGTGCGCCTGCCTTATCATTGACAGACGTTTACCAGTCATACTAAATCACTTCATTATTATGCCAACTATCACCCTCCTTCGTTGGCCCACAAGTGATGCACCCAGTGTGAAAACTGTCACACTTGCAGATTGACAAGGGGTTTGAGATAGTTCAGATTCTGCAGTATTACTTCCCATTCTCTGCGTCATATCAGAACTGATCTAACCATTAGGAGCTGCTTCTACAATGATGAGGGCTTCTCATGTACTCCTCATTTGTATGACCCCTTATAGGGGCAGCCATTGCTTAAGCTGGTTAATTGCGAGATGAGAACAGAAACCTTCTTCGTAGTGGGTACCAGTTTTACCCTAAGAATTCTGCAGTGAATGGTGGGAATTAACCTTTTGTTTGATTAATCATCTCGTGAGCTTCATATACTGATTGCTTTCATCTATTAACGTCATGGGATTTATCAGAACTTCCCATACACCAATCTTTGCCCACTGGTGAATGAGGATATGATATGTTTGACTACACACTTTCATGATCGGTACTTCCCCAATATGATAATAAGCATGCATATTTGGGGACATGTTCCCAATGCCGAGGATTTTGCGCGCTTTCTGGTAGAGCTTCCGCTTGAAACATGGTACCAAGGTGATCATCCCTTCCCTGCTGCACGGCTGTATTAATGATTAGATGTCCCACCATGTACCTTTCCCCATCCATGTGGGGTTCTTCTGTCCCTAATTCTCTCCTGCCTCTTGCAGACACTGCTTATTCTTAGCAATCCTCTTCGTCGATTAGGTCTAAGAAGAAATTTGGAATAAAGACTTCATCGGGAGATCTGTCTATGATCTATTTCATGCTGACATTTCAGAACTTTGGATCCAACTTTCAGTTGATCTTTATTCTCTATGCAGCTGTCTTGATGGCCTTTTCTGTTTTTGCTCCTTTCCTAAAAAAGGGAAGTTTCTTCGAAAACTTGCCCTATTTATGGTTCCTTCATAATTAGATTTTAAATGATAATATTATGGTGTTTGGTGTTGGATATCCAACAAATGATGAATTTGGGCATTCAAAGCATACACGTCCTTTTCGTTCTTCCACGTTCGCCTTTGCATACACTATTTCTTGATACATGCCTTTTCATAATACATTTTACAAATTTTGTACGATCCATACTGAGTCTTTATAGACATAGGCAACCCATACGCTCCTGGACAGGTGCTCTTCATGTTCTCATGTCCAGAATGATGCTTCCCTCCATCAGGACCCCATTGTATGACACTGATTGCTAATAGATATAGTATTGCCCTTAGGCCTTGTAGTGTCTAATGATCTAGGTGTAGGGAGATCTTACCAATTCATGTATGATTAAGAAGGCCTTGTGTAGAAACTTTGTCACCCATGGTGTGGATTTCACCATAAAATAAGGCTTTGAGTTTTTGTGTATAAAGGATTAATAGTCCTCCTGTTATACAATGTGGCTGCGAATTGCTTGATTGCATTGGGTAGTTATTGCTTATGGAGATTTGGACAAATACTTAGACCAGTATTTTTTACAGAATATGTCTTAATCACACCGTTTCAATTAACAGGTATTATGTTACTGTGGTGAGTCATTAATGTAGAATAAAGGTTCAGAATAATGCCTTATTTTAAATTCATATCTATATTTTATTAACTTCCGCTATATCAAGCTTAGTTAATTAAGATTTTTGACAATTTTGCTAGAAGAAAGAAAAAGCTATAATTTCCATACACTTTTAAGATTTTTGAGATATACTAGTTATGTGGAGTTTTATAGGCCCATTCATAAAACATGTACAGATGATATATGATCTGTTTAAAACCTGTTTCTCCTACACTGCTATACTCTTCTCTATTTCTCTTGAACCACAATTGCTATGAATGTCAATTACCGTTCTACTTGTACCTCGTCACATGCACACCAGATTGGGGCTACCCTTTTGGATGAGCCGCTATTTTTGATTGGTTGTTTGGCTGACACGTGATCGTTATGTTCTTGCAGCTGGAGCGGATCATTACACAAGCCCAGAAGGTAGAGCAAGAGGGCGGCCTTCAACCGCGTGCTAACTCCCATCCCGCGCATGTAGGTCGTGGCCCGCCTGAACCCAACCCGCAGGGCCTTATGCCGACCACCAGCACCGCCCTATGACTTGCCATTTTTAGAAAAGAAAAAAAAAGATTAAACTAGAACAAACATTAAGTTCATGAATAATATACAAAAGGGTTTCTAATGGGATTGCGAAATTATGTTTTACTTCAAAATCTCACAGTCTTCCTTAAAAATTTGCTTTTGGCCAAAATTCTGAAGTCAGGTGGTTTGTAACGGAAGCCACAGCTTGGGGCACGGATTACCCTCCCTCTTCGGCCACTCCTTTTTATTCTTGTGGACATGGACGCAAGTGGGCAGGAAAAGCAGAAAGGATGATCCAGGCCCCTTTCACAAGATGTCCTATCCTCATATTTTGATATCCAATGTTATCCACCATTCATAATCAGGCTGGTGGTTTCCTTCGGAGTGGCGGTGGTGGTGATTAATGGTCGGTATACAGCCAAGCTACATAGAGCTACAACGTTGTAAACTGGTCACTTGACCACTGGGTCCCCCACTAGCCTATACAATTACGTCTCATACAACTATGCTTTTGGTATAAGAATCTACCTGTACCCAACTTACAGTTTTCTTCTCAATATTTATTCTACCTGAAAATATTCCCTTTCAAAATACTTCATTTCTTTAAGTTTTGAAAAATTACTTAAGAAAGGGAACAGTGAATATGTATTCTCCATAGAGAGTTGGATATTATATAACACTAAAAATAATGAAAATATTACTATTCAGCAAAAAAATAGGCTTGGTATATGCATAGTGGGGGCCCTTATGCTCGAGCTTAACATCAGTAGTTCTCGTGTATTAGGGCGACAGTAGACCTTTTAACATTGGACCTGTTTTACAATGTTTTCTCCACAAAATTACCAATGCACACGGGTCTTATATGATGATTGTTTGCAACAGTCAGGTGATAATTCAACGATATAAGCACATACTTATCTTATATGTTTAAAATAATATCTTAATAGAAAAATTTCTAAGACCATAAACTTGATTAGTAACTAACCTATCATGGATATTCTACCCCCCCCCCCCAAAAAAAAAAAAAAAAAAAAAAAGGAGTACCCACACATACGTCTACTGTACCCTAGTACATGTAGTATCACAATTATCTCTCATGGTCCGTCTAGATATTAAGTAATTTAACATTGATAATTAATATCTACACCGTGCCTTTGTTGAACACTTAACCTTACAAAGGGAATCATAAAGGGGATTTCGGGTTAAAAATAAGTGATTACTGACTTTGCTGATTACAAAAGCTAATACTATGCCACACGGGCCATGAGCGGTTAATGTGACACACCCATCTTTTACTCCTGGTGATCCGATAAGGTAACACCATTAACTTTTACAGGGAGTTTATCAAAGTTTGGATTGGAAAGCTGCTTTCAATAACCTTGTGCCTAATTTTGCATTTATAATATGTTTTAGTTGGGTCGTGCTTTTTGTGTCTATTGATGCTCCATGGTTGTTGTGCGTGATTTAAGGTTTTGCTATTCATGATTTTGCTTGTGTTAGAAACAGTGATCATTTTGCAGGCTGCTTTGCTTTGTCATGCTTGCTTGGAAGTAACCATCCTACATCTTGATAACACTAAGGTGGTGATGCGTCCATCGGTGATTGAATTGTAGTAGCAATGAGCGTCCATATAGTTAAGACGCGTCCTGGAGAATGTAAGAAATGAGTATACCGGTAGCTCTGCACATATCCTTGAAAATAAAATGGTAATTAAGAAGGGCTCACAGTTGAGGAAATGAGCTGTTCGTACTCACACCTTTTACACTGAGCAAAGCCAGATATGGTAACTGCTCGTGTCTGCTCTAGGAGGCAGGACGCATGTCTGCAGCATTAAGCAGTACTAGATATGAACTGCTCATGTCTGCCGCAGAAGGCAGTAGACATGAACTGTTCATGTCTACTGCAGTCATGAACTGCTCATGTATACTGAACAGGGATGAAAGTCTTCAGGGAATTCCCTGATTTCAGGGATTTTGAAGTTCCAGGGCCCTATACATTCATATAGAAACCCATGTTTTTTTGGGCGAATATTGGACCATTTCATGGATTTTCGTGCTCCGTGACTTTCATCCCTGACTGAAGTAAGCAATACCAGTTTTGAACTGCTCGTGTCTACTGCAGGAGGCAGTACCAGGCATGAACTGTTCATGTCTACTGCAAGAGGCAGTACCAGACATGAACTGCTCATGTCTACTGAAGTAAGCAATACCAGTTTTGAACTGCTCATTTCTACTGCAGGAGACAGTACCAGACATGAACTGCTCATGTCTACTGCAGGAGGCAGTACCAGACATGAACTGCTCATTTCTACTGCAGGAGGCAGTACCAGACATGAACTGCTCATTTCTACTGCAGGAGGCAGTACCAGACATGAACTGCTCATGTCTACAGCAGGAGGCAGTACCAGACATGAACTGCTCATGTCTACTGCAGGAGGCAGTACCAGGCATGAACTGCTCATGTCGACTGCAGGAGGCAGTACCAGACATGAACTGCTCATTTCTACTGCAGGAGGCACTACCAGACATGAACTGCTCATTTCTGCTGCAGTGGGCAGGACCAGACATGAACTCCTGTCTACTGCATGATACAGGAGACATTAACTGCTCGTGTCTGCTGCAGTAACCAGTGCCAGGCATGAACTGCTCATCTGCTTCAGGAGGCAGTACCAGCCATGGACTGCTCATGTTTACTGCAGGAGGCAGCAGGCAGTACCAGACATGGACTGCTTGTGTCTACTGCAGGATGCAGGAGGCAGTACCAGACATGAACTGCTCATTTCTACTGCAGGAGGCAGTACCAGACATAAACTGCTCATTTCTACTGCAGGAGGCAGTACCAGACATAAACTGCTCATTTCTACTGCAGGAGGCAGTACCAGACATAAACTGCTCATTTCTACCGCAGGAGGCAGTACCAGACATGAACTGCTCATTTCTACTGCAGGAGGCAGTACCAGACATGGACTGCTCATGTCTACTGCAATAAACAGTACCAGACATGGACTGCTCATTTCTACTGCAGGAGGCAGTTCCAGACATTAACTGCTCATTTCTACTGCAGGAGGCAGTACCAGACATGAACTGCTCATTTCTACTGTAGGAGGCAGTACCAGACATGAACTGCTCATTTCTACTGCAGGAGGCAGTACCAGACATGGACTGCTCATGTCTACTGCAATAAACAGTACCAGACAAAATGCTCATGTCTGCTGCAGTGGACTACCAGGCACAGACTGCTCATGTCCACTGCAGTAGTCAGTATGCGTGTCTGACGAGCAGCTCATGCCTATGTCACCCCTTCTACAACCAATTAAAAGCTGCTCATCTCTGCTCTGATTGAGAGCATTAGAGGTATTGCCCAGTTTAAAGCTATTAGTTGTCCCCGACAAAAGGCATTACCAAGCATTAGGTCACATTAACTTTATCAGGTACTTCTATTTTTGCAAATTTACAGCAGTACCGTATATGTAGTTTAAGTACCAGACATGAAACTGCTCGTGTCTGAGTTCCCACCTCCACAAACAGACGCAGATTTACTGACCTTGCGTCTGTCTTGTCTCACTTCCGGGGCAGACGCCGCTTGATTCCACACCGTGCCTACAGGGGGCTGGCTGGGTGTCGCTTCCTGTTTCCACATCTCATCGTCGCTATTCCTCACCCGAATATATCTGTAACTTCTTTAGAAGGGGGCTCCAGGGGAGGAGATGGTGGAGAGGGTGGAAGGGAATCTTGGTCAAGCGCTGGCGGCTCATTGTTTATGACGTAAACAGTGGGGCCCCCAATGCCAATGACGGGACAAAGTCCGCACTGCTTGGCTTGTCCAAGAGGCGTTAGAAGAAGGCCAGCTCGCCGCGCTGACAGACCGACCAGCCCGCTCGGTGCACGAGCCGCCAGCCGCAAGGTCGGCGCCGCGTGACGGATGAAACCGTCATAATACCGACAAATATTTAGACTGTTCCCCGTGCACGAAGGGTTACACATTTTCCATATAACGAGGTGGTTGTAAATTAGGCGGACGCTCTAATGTAAATAAAGGTCCAGCTGAAGGCTTGAGACTGTAAGAAGATGGGGTCTACAGGCCTAGCTAGATAGTAGCTGCGTAGCACCTTAGGGAGTGGTCATTATTTATCAACAGGGGGGGGGTGGTGGGTTTGAGGGGGGGGCGTAAAATTTTCAGACCCCTCCCGAGGGGGGGGCTAAAAAAATTTTGACCCCTCTTGAGGGGGGGGCTAAAAAAATTCACCCTCTTTTAGCAAAAAAGCCCGCGCGCTACTATAGATCAAAGAGGGGCGCGAAAACTCTCCGCGCCTCTGGCGCGGGGGGGGCGCAAAAAATTTTGACTGCCGTCGAGGGGGGGGCGTAAAAAATTTTCACGCGTCCGCGCGAAAACCCACCACCCCCCCCCTGTTGATAAATAATGACCACTCCCTTAAGACAAACTGTGGGGTACAACGCCCTAACAACTGGTGTGCGGAAGAAAAACAGTAGTAGATGGTCAGGTGCCGAGTAAAATGACACTTGAAAATGTCCCTTTATTATATAACATCTTTCTTTTAAAAGAAAAGAAAAGAGAGTAGGTCTACTTTAAAACTTATCACACAGTGGTGGATTTAGACGGGGGCGCGGGGGCCAGTACTAAAGAGTTTAATTGCATATTTTTAACCCCAGAATTTGCCCAAAACGAGGAGGTGCGCCCCCTCCTTTTGGGCCGCGCCCCCTCCTTCCGAAATCCTGTATCCACCAGTCATATAAAGCGCAGCTCGCTTATAAGACGCAACTGGAGTTCATGCTAAATCCACAAGGCGCAGCTGGAGCCTGATTGCTGAAGTTTTGATACTGTTCTATCCTATGGGTATTGGACCACTAAATTCGACATGGTGACATGGCCATTTCTTAAAATCGACATGTGACACGGGCCTTAGTGACATGAGGCAAAACAATTAGTGACATGACATAGGTGCTTTCTTAAATTCGACATGAAACATGATAGGCTCTTAGAGGGGACATGGGGATTTAAGTGACAAGTGCCATGACCATTTCTTAAAATCGACATGTGACATCCACACCCCCTATACTCGTACCGTAATCTCCCGCGTATAAGGCGCAGCCTGTGTATAAGGCGCACCTAGAGTTTTGGAAAATTCTCAAAAAAATGAAAAATTCATAACTTTGGTTCTACTGAATGAATTTTCAAAATTCAAAAACCTATGAGTAGCTTGGGCCACCTTGGGCCCTCCTGGGCCCCATTTTGTCCTATTTTGACCAAGGGGGCATGTGAGATATCAAAAGAAAGGTCTTGGTGTCCCCCTTGTGGATCCACTGAGAACTAAAACCCCCCGTATAAGACGCGCCTTATACGCGGGAGATAACGGTAGTAAGATATCCTCGCTTATAAAGCGCACCTCGACTTTAGGCACATTCTGTAGGGGTCTAGGATGCTGCAAAGGCTTATCCTCGGATATATATATTGCAGGTACGCGAGGTACTACGGAATACTGCTTGTTTCAACTTTAAAAGTAATTTCCACTTCATTTACATATATATCTAGACTGACATCAACAAGACTGCTTATTAACTTCTTGTAAGTAGGGGTTATTGTACGAGGACAGTCTTGTAAGCGATATATAACACAGGGGTGCTGTACACCCCTTTCAAGACTGTCCAAGTATAATAACCAGCTTAAACCTCAGTCTGTATGCAATATATAAGAGGTGTGAAATCCATTGTTCTCCGTGCCCACTGTGGTTTAATGATACCATGTAATACCTCAGGTGTACGCCCAGTCGTTACAAAGCTCTTCTGACAACTACACCTTGACCCTGATAACGGACACGCGTGACAGCCTCCCGTTACCTAGGTGACCCCCCTCGTGTAGGCCTTGGTAACGACCTGTCCAGAGAAATACTTAATGGGGGTGCTCATTTCACATCAATTACAAGTTTATTAGACCTACCTGAGACCTTTCCCACCCATATCAAGCTTTGGCAGTAGCAACAAAAAGACATTCCTTTGGTCTCAGAACTCACTTGCCATCTGTGGCATGCCTAGCCCTTTAAGGGTCGCTCTATGCCTCTAGGTGGATTTCCCATTGTCGCCATGATGCACCAATGCAGTCGTGGGGAGTCTACTCTCCAGCACTGCGTTGGTGTCTCATGCTGATTCTCTGAGATGATATCAATGCCACAGGGCTAGAATTATGCAATAATGCGTGTCAACACAAAGGCATCATTCATGCATCATTCTGACGCCCACTGGGGATAATACATTGGGAACCCCTTTAAAGGTCTAATGACCTTAGGCCGTAAATGTGGGCCCTCCTGCCATCGTGGGCTGTGTTAAAGCTTTAAGGGCGGAATAATTACACTGAAGTGGTCAGAATTATAAGGTTCGACTCAAATGGGATGGAAAAGTGTCAAATCTAGCAGATTGGTGGGCGGCCAGAAATGTGCGGTAACGTCCAAGCAGGCTGGGTGTGCTTTGTATATATGGAATCTATTTTATTTCATAGTCGTTGTAGGATTATATCTTTAGGTCTAAGTTATTGCAAGTAATGCAATTCCATTAATATAACTAGTCTGCATGTTATATCAAGCTCCCTGGATTTCATGGAATCTGGGGAACATTCCCATTTTCTACTTAGATCTGCATGAAATAAAATACACTCCTCCTATCATATTAACCCCTGTGATTTTGTCCCCTTGAATGTGTTTCTATATCAAATACTCTTCTACATTTTACACAACTTATTAAGTATTGTACAAATATTGTGCAAATACATCTATAGTAGTGTCTGAAATATTAATAGTATTTATATGTGTGATAGCTAAATGACCTTTACTTTAGATTTTGATTAGTTCTAGAGTATTTGAATGAAACCAACCATTTGCAATTGCATTGGATAGAGTAAGCTCAATTCCCCCAGCCATATACTACTTTATTCGCGCGGTTTTGCTCCTATAGAGGGGTGTTGTCATAGTGTTGTATTGAGATTATTTTATAATTGGCAGCGGTAAGTACTAACACATCGATATATATATATATATATATATATATATATATATATATATATATATATATATATATATATATATATATATTATTTATATATATAGAAAGACAAAAAAATGGAATAACCGTCTAGGTTTCAATGCACATGTTTCTCCTCTATCATAAAAATACTAATCACCAAATGTAAAACAAAATAAGCACAGATAATACTTCTGAATAACCCAACATATTCCTGCAGACTTTCCTCAGCTTCAAACCTTGTAGATTTGGGTGATCTACCCTGTGATTCCCTCTAAAACTTTCATCTATAGATAACCCTTTTCCCTGACCCCATGTACACTCACAATTTAAGCCTCGCAGACCGGTAAGTATGCTACACACCTTCTCCTCCTTCCCCCATTAGACTATCTTCATTCACACCACTGATCAGTCACTGGGAACATGTAGTTACATGTATCATAAACTTTTTATAATGTTTTGTCCACGAGATGCATTCATATGCCTCTCAAACGTATTTGACTATTTCAACTCGTAATAGAAAAGTTTCTTCATTCTAAACCATTTTAGTGATACCAGTATGTTTGAAAATTTCCTTCATGTACGATGTTAATCTTTGTCATTTATACAATAGAACCACTATTCATTCCTCACCAACTATTTAAATGTTTCGGTCTTTTAGAGAATCTCATGCCTATGTCTTTTTAATCTCAGGTAGTAAATGTACTCTGTGCTCTCCTTTTTCTAAGGGGAAATCACTTTTGATATAAAACGAGTCTTTTGGTTAATTTTGGAAAAGGACATTGCCTTTCATCTCTTTGCTCCCTTTCTGCAAACTTCAGGCGCAAGACAACATTACAAAACAAAGAAGGTTACAAAACTTGAAAATAACTAATGCATACATGTACATTTATATGGTGACATACATATATGGGGGCTCATACCAAATAAAGTTTATGCACTCATGACTATAATGCTGCTGCCCTTTGGTGGATGCTTTTGCCCCAGGGTTGGTGCCGCTGCCCCTTGTAGGGTGCTCATGGCGGATGCTGCTGGCCTGATCGGTGTTGCTGCCCTTGGGTCTGTGATGTGCCTTCTGGTAGCTGTTGCTGCCCATTGATAGGAGCTTTTGTCCCTGGATTGGTGCTGCTGCCCTGATGTGGATGCTGCTGCTCTCACATGGGTTTTGCTGCCCCCTCGTGGGTTATGCTGCCCATAGTGGGTCCTGCTACCCCCTAGTGGGTTATGCTGCCCACTTGTGGGTGCTGTAACCCTAGAGGGTCCTGCTGCCCCCTAATGGGTTATGCTGCCCACTGTTGGGTGCTGTAACCCTAGTGGGTTATGCTGCCCCCTTGTGGGTTATGCTACCCTCTAGTGGGTTATGCTGCCCCTAGTGGCTTATGCTGCCCACTGGTGGGTTCTGCTGCCCCTTGGTGAGTGTTGCTGCCCCTTGGTGAGTGCTGCTGCCCCTTGGTGGGTGCTGCTATTCCTCTGGTAAGCACTGCTTCCCTTATGAATGCTGCTACCCCCTGGTGGGTTCTGCTGCTCCTTGTAGGGTGGGTGCTGCTGCCCCTAGATGGATGCTGCTACCCATTGGGTGGATGCTGCTGCCACTCATCACTTTTGGGTGATGTGTTTGGGCACGCGCTGGTTGCCTGAGGCAGTAGCCGCTGGTGGCGGCATGGACAGTGGTCAGGTGTGCCGTGACAGCAGGGTACCAGCAGATGGAGGTGCTGACTGGCCGTATCCAGCCAGCCGGAAAAGTGTTCTCTTGTCGCCAGCACCCAGCAGTGGCGGGCGTTCCCCTGACCCGACCCACATCTGCCGGGGAGGTACCGTGAGAGGGCACTGACCACTACCCATCAAACACACACCCACTATCAGGCAGCTGGTCAGCCCCGCCCCCACCCCTCACACCAAACCTCCCACTCCCTGATGACCTGGTCCTATCAGTAATGTTTATAAGCAGCACCAATTTGAATGTTTCACCAATTGGGTGGTCATTTTGACGGAGAGTGACTGAGTGACCCCGGGGTTTGACAGGAGAGGTGGTAGTGGGAGAAGATGGACGACGCCCACCACCTGGACGAGCCAACAGGTGACCACTGGGCAGCCAAGGTCATGTCAGGGTCAGAGGGCCAGGGCCTGGTCAGTGGGGGCAGAGCTCATCAACAACAGGGGTCAGAGGTGCATCAGGGACCCATGGGTTTGTGTGTGGGCGAGTTACTAGTGAGCAGTACTCAGGTACCTCTTAATTACCACCCACATACTGCCTCTGATATCATTCCCACACACCCATTTTACTTTAGGCTAAATATAAAGGTTTGATTAAGATTTTAAAGCTACATGGTGTGGAACTTACAATGGTGAGAACACTCTAAAACCGCATCTCCACATTTAATACAGGAAAATGAGGTGTATGACCAGGATTATAGATTGTCACTCCTCTTGGTTTGTGGACAGAGTTCCGTCCATTTCATCTTGCCGGATATTCCAATTTCCTTTTTGTTTCTTAAAAAGAAGAAAGCAACATTAAAGTACTGATATAGCCTGGGGACAGACGAGCACGTGGCAACAAGAGCACAAGTGCACGCGTTGTCCAAACTACAGGGTATGTGGTGGGCGTGTGGAGGAATGCAGAGAAGGGCCTTAGGGCCGGCAGGGGTCAGATAAAAGCCCTTCACCCCTCCCCCACACCCTACCTGAGGGCCATGGCTGCTGGTCGTGTGTGGGGTCCTACCACTGATAACCCCACGTGTCATAATGTGCCCTCAGTAGATGAGGGATATGGGGATGGATGGCCAGGGGCATCTCCGCCACCCAATATGTGTCTGTCCTCCCCCCCCCCGCACTCAAACCTTTACCTTACACATTGCCTACAGCCCCTGGTGCATGGACCGGGGGGGGGGGTCGGTGACTTTGATGTGGATTCTACCAGTGGCTACCTGAACTACCTTAACCCTGTAAGGGCCTCACAGTGCTTAAATGTTTAAGTCATGGTCCCTAAATGCTACGTCCATGCGCAAAGCCTACACCACAGAGTTGATACAATCGCTGAAGCGGAGGCATGATACCCCAGTGCTGATTAGTAAACTCGCCACCAATGCATTGATGCATCATATCGACCAGTAGATTGAATTTTGAGGCATTATGCAGTCCTTAAAGCGTTAACAACCACAGGAGAAGCCCCAGTGGTACAAGACAGCAAACAAACATTGTATTGTCTGTCGTCACCCCTTTTTAGCCTTATACCTGCACTGGTGTGACCCTCTGTGTATAGCACTCCTCAACTAGTCCTACATGGATCACCCCATCCCTCATTCTAGCGACTTTGACTTGATTTTGGCATTGCGAAGGAGTGGCTAATGAATGTATGTATATATGGAGAGAAAGAGATGTCTCCCCTACTAAAGCCCATGCAACTGAAACAAATTAGTGTTTGACAGATTGTGATTCATCAAGGCATGTTACGATGGAGAGCATTCAGTGATTTCCAAACACTGAAACCCATATGCACTTTTACGCTTCACCTAAAGTGCAAATTTTGCCTCTTAAGTGGTTACCACTAAATAGACATATAATCATTCTAAAAATTACCCTGAAGATTTCAGACTTTTGTTTATACTTTCCAGGGGCATGGGAAGCAAATTTTTATTGGGGGGGGGGCAGGGGTCTCGGTTGGGGGGGGGGCTGCTATATTTTTATATAGGCTTATATATGGAACCTCCTCATTATTGGGGGGGCAGGCCCCCTGGTCCCCCCTTTTCCTACGCCCCTGCTTTCACAATAGTCTTTTTACCTACATGACCTCAAACTAGTATAAATGGAATAATTAATATGCATTACATATGAGTTAGTAACTTCCATCTAACCTGTACACCCCCTCACCTAGAATCCCCCACCCCCACACTAAGACGCCCCCACACCTGCCCCCCTTACCCTATATCGACCCACACAGGGTGTCCTGCAGACATGCCGCCAGGTGGTAGGCTGACCACACAGCCTCATACCACCCACCCAGGTGTTGGGGATCCAAGACCTGCCAGGGATCAATCCCAGCCCTCTCCCCCCCCCCCACCTCCCCTCAGGCTGCACACTACAGATGTGCCAGTCGTCATGTCACCGCCCACAACAATGGGTGCTCTGGCAACCCTGTTCTACTGCCCACTGGCTGCTTTTTAGCCGATCCTTAATGGTGCCTTTTAGTATAATGGACAAAAACCTACAGCGTCCAGCATCAGTGTTAAGGGGTCGATACCCATAGAGTTCTGGACACTCTGCCCAAGAAGGATCCAGAGGTTCTCTAGTCTGTCATGGCAGACTTGATAGATATACTCAAGGTGTCATGTGTACAGGCTATTTACCATAGAGTGAACAACACACTTTTTGAATGGAGATTTATTAAGCTGTCAACATAGTAAGCCAAATTTAGCCCCATTTACCCACAACCTTAATTATTTAAAGTTTTAGCCTATTTTACTTTAAGATCTACAAATAACCGTGCATGGCTATCAGCATGTTAAACAATCTTAATTGAACAAACCCTCTGTGACAACATTCATGAGTTACCGAACTAGGAGACACTGGTTTCACACATTAATTTCGACATTATAGAGCCCCAATGACAATTGCAGATGTGTTGTATTTTCACTCTGTTGTGCATGATTTTATATTTCGTTTATCGTTACTCCTATACCTGTGAAATATGTTGAAAGCAGAACAATTCAAACCCAGTTATTGTAAGATCATTTGGATCAAGTTATGAATAGTAGATGAACTCTATCAAATTATACATTCTATACTATTGTTTCTAGCAGCATCCAGGTTTTGTAGTCCAATTATTTTTGAAAGGCAACTGTTTTAGTAATCTCAATTTATTTGTGCAAGTTGTAGTTTATCTATTCTTGCGGAATTTACATGGTGTCAGCTTCACATGTTTAAATGGATCTCTTATCAGCACTGAGTCTCCTTTGACCTGATTTCATTATTAAATATATTTTTTGTATAAAATTATGTTCAAACATATAAAGACTCAAGTGAACGAGATTTAATGTTTCAAAAATGTCAAATTGGTATTTCTAACTTGAGAGAAATCATAGAGAATTGGCCTACCATCGGCCTAGATTGACTACAAGACTTGATTGCTTGGTACCATGGTATCAAAGGGTGAGGGTAGCTTCACTGGACACCCCATCTACCACATCAAGGTCAGTAGTCGATAGGCCTGACCCCCTGAGGTGTCTCTTTGACAGGATTCTGACGGACATTCGATCCCAGATACGACTCTTCTTATTCACTTCTTTGGTCGACGTGGAAACGATGTGGTCAAGTATGAAGACTTTCACAGGTATGAAAATTTCAATATCAATAAACTTTCAATTGAAACACTTTTTTAGTGAATTCTGGAAAAGAACACTGATGGGGTTAAACTGAGGAAGTCTCCATGGGTATGCAAAATACCAACTAACAGCCCCTAATACTAGATAATGTTTTGTCATCAATAGCCAATAATTGTAATGAACGGGTATAACAGGGTGCACTTGTGTAGGTATTTATTGTATGCTGTATTATATGTGTATTTATTATATGCTATATGGGAGAGTGCTATGGGAGTCCTGTATAGGGTTTATGGTAGTATAGAGTTTATGGTAGGCTGTGGAATGTTGCAGACGGAGGGGAGTCGACGAGATCTGGTCAGGTAGATTCTGTAGAGAGGGAGGGGGGAATACGGGTGAGCCAAACACCGGCGTCTGAAAGGTGTGAGGGGTTGGTAAGAGATAGGGACAAGTCAGTATTGTGGGAGCAGCCGAGGAGGCAACACATACTCCTGGAGTAGACGAGGATGAAGCTGTTTAGTATTTAGTATTACACTTAGCCAATGTAAGAACGGATTGAACAGGATCTCTATGGCACTCATACCTCTCCAGTAGCATCGGATTGTTAAAACATGAACTGCTTGTATGAATAGACTAATGTCGGTGAAGCTGTACAACCTTGAAGGAGATCACCAAACAACTGTAACTGTGAATAACCAATGAACAATAAATGGTGACTTGTATCGGCGTCTTGGTGTTGGTTAAAAGGATGGGCTGAGCCAACATCATACCACTAGAGTTAGTCTTCCCAAATACGTGAGAACAGCGGAGTGAGCTGATAATAACTACACAAGTTATACCACATTAATATACATATAAACACAACCCACACAGCCCAGATGGTGGAGAATTAGTGGTTGGGCTTATCATTGTACTGATGAGCGGCTCGCCGTACCCGATACCTAACAGCTCAGACGCTGGATGTGACTCAGCGGCATCGCCACACACTGACAGTAGTGACGGTGTGGAAGTCTATACTATCATACCTGCAGCGCGCACATTGCCTGGGAATGCAGTAGTAGCACATAGTGGTGTAGCAGAGGGACAGGGTGGAAGATCCGGAGTGAGTGAAGCGGGACCTGATCAATCACGTGTCACTCTTAGATCGGATCACACACATGTGCATGTGCAATTAGGACCCAGGTCGCAAGTGGTGCTTTTGCCTGGAGAGGAGGTGTCTAGAGAGATTGGATTCCCCGTGGCTCGGTCAGAGGAGGAGCGGGCGTCGTCTCAAAGGGATCCCAAGTCTGGGGGGACGTCTGGCCTACAATTGTCTACTGCGGCTGATTCTGAACCAGCAGGGTCGGTGGTGGTGGACGATACCTCTGGACCATTCTCAGCATTGGGAGTGGAGAACGAGCATCAGTCATCTGCGGCAGAGTCGGAGACCAGGGCTGATATTTCTAGTGATGGGCAACAGGCGGCGGTTCAGGAGCACACAGTGAGTGCTGATGCAGGGGAACGGCCTGATAATCTCTGCAAAGGATGGACGACAGGAGACAGATTAGTGAATTATAAGTATTTTTCGACGCCCATTGCTAGGAGCTCCAGTATTAATTTCTGTAAGGCTACTCCTAGGTGCCTTGAGTTTGAGGGTACAGCGGACCAGGGACAAGTCAGACGCGCATCTGAGGGGGATGTGGCGGATATTGGTGATGAGGATTTGAATTTTGAAGCGATTGCAACGTCATTGGGGTTAATTGAGCCAGTACATGAAGGCGGACAGGTGGATGAGAGTGGAACACAGGATGGTCATGAGAATGAGGGGGACGCACATGAGGAGAATGATCCAGTAGACGGGGCGTCTACAGTGGTGGCAGTGCCAGGACGAAGCAAGGACGTCGGTGGGAGGATACAGGAACAGGGGTCGGAGGCCTGTGGTGATTCACAAGGGGGGAGTGCAGGATTGCTACCGTCTGGTTTCTTGGTGGTTGTTGAGAATGGGAGAAAGTTAAGTGATAAGGACTTGGTGGGTCAGGATGAGAATGGTGGAGTTGGACAGGATTGGACAAGCTGTACTACACCGGTTGTTACAGGTGATCAAAGTGGCAGTCGTCTGGGAGAGTCTGTGAGTAAAACAAGGGTGGATGAAGTTATTGCAGGTCTGCAGAACACTAATATTAGGGTACGACGGAGCATAGAGAGGGGGAGAGCCATATTGGAACAGGAGCTGAGATATCGGCAGGCCATTGATGGGGAGGAGCCGCCCGCGAGGCTGGAGATAGACCGGGAGCGTGTAGCACGAAGGGAGAGATTTTTGAGCGACACAGTAAATTGGAGGAAGGTAACTGCGAATATCCGCTCAGGCAATAGTACAGGTCGTACTACAGATGAGGGGCATTTAGATGATGTTCTAAATAGCCATCTTCAGACTGATGTTTCGGGTGACTGGGAGGATTGGTGGGCTCGGAGAGCGGATGAAAAGAGAAGACGGCAGATAGAAAGGGAGGCCCGGGAGGAAGCCGCTGAGGGCTCCGTAGCTGCAGGTGTTGGAACTGGTGTACAGGGGAACGATAGTGAAGAGAGCTCAGTGGGTGATTTGGATGCGGAGAAACAGGTGGAGGAGGATATTGCACCTATTATTGGTTCTGAAGACGACGACATGGCGCCTAGTCCGAATGTTAAACTACCATCCTTCAATGGGGAGCCTGGGGAGGATTATCGGAGATATTTCAAGGAATTGAATGGAATGCAAAAGCTATTTGGATGGTCTCCGGATCAACATCTTGAGTATGCAAAATTGGGCTTGAAGAAGGGGGCATCGAAATGGATGGATGGTATTCCAGAGGGGGAAAAGGATACTTTGGACAAAGTAGTGGCTATAGTGAAGAGGGTTTTTGAAGACAAAAGGCCACTGTGGCAGAAACATAGGGATTTGCACTGTCTGAAGCAGGAAAAGGGACAGTCGGTCTGGGACTTCGCATTGAAAATAAAGGAATATGATGAGTTGGATGTTCCTGATGTCATCAAACTGTCAGTCTTTGTGGGGGGTTTGCTTCCGCCCATTGATAAGGACCTGATGAAACACAATGCTGATTCTTTTGAAGAGGCTCTCAGACTGGCGTCTTATTGGGAAAATGTGGAGAAGGGCAGGAACTCCAAAGGTGTGGCGCAGCTACACATGCTAGAGTCTGAGGGGACTCGGGATGGAGCATGTGGGGACGATCAATTCGATCCTAAAGAGTATGCTAGAGAACAAACTAAAGCAGTGGTGGAGATGTGCACTATGGAATATAGACGGGGGCTCAGGGAGATGGAACATGGACGGGAGAATCAGCAGGGACAATATGCTGGAAGGGGTGGTAACTCACAAGGGCAGTATCAGGCGCAGGCGGGCAGAGGGACCGGCGCGGGAACATATGGTCAGAATAGGCAGTTTGGTACAGGCGGTGGAGGCCGAGGATGGAATTATCAAGGGGGACGCGGTGGAAATCAGTATAACGCATCTCAGTATTTCAATAACAGGTTTCAGGGACAGAGATACACAGGAGGAAGCAGGCAGGGACAACAGGGGGATGATAAAGGTCAGAGAAGAGCACAGGAATATGCTAGGATGATGGGAGATGCAGGAGAGAGTCAGAAAGGAGGGGGAGCGATCTATTGTTTGATTCATGACTCTACTACACATTCTACAGAGGAGTGCACGTTTTTGAAGAAATACAGGGATCAGTTGTCATCCTCTCAGCAGAACAGAGACCAGCGAGATCAGGGAAATGATGTTCGCAGGCCGGGAAACGGGCACAACGGCTCATTCCTACCCCAGAATTAAATTTGATATCAGGGGATGGGTCGGGAAACAGGGGATCAAAAGACAAAGCGCCATGGTTGGTTCAGTGTACTATTGACGAGAATACATACAGATGTTTAGTGGACACGGGCGCGTCTGATTGTTTTATAGCACGGACAATTGTGAGTAGTATATGTGAGAGAGCAATTTGGGACAGGCAGCCATCTCAATTGGGGAAGGTGCGTCTGGGGGACAAAACATCATTACAAGTTTATGAGACGGTGCGACTGCAGTGTTTTATGGATGGTGCTTGCATATACTATGATTTTAATGTGGTGGATTCACTGGCTTATGATATTGTGCTGGGACGTAATTTTCTGATTGACGCAAGGGCACAGATTATAGCTATAGATGGAAAGGTGCGTCTCTTTACTGAGGATCCGGTCTCAATTGAAGTAGCGGCGATTTTGGACCCATGGGAGGAAAGATTGGTGACGATGAAAGGATGGGATGTTGCGGCTGAAAGGGTTGGAACAACGGTCTTGTTGAGACCATCTAATTTGGCGGTGGTAGCTGCGGATGGTGCGGTGAACTATGTGGGGAAGAAATGGTATATGAGAATTGCTAATCTCTCTGACAGGCAAGTGTATGTGGATACAACTGAGGTTATAGCATATGCGGAAGACATAGATGAACCGGAACTTAATTTGCTGGAGGTAATTGATACAGCTAATGTTGGCAGGGATAGAAAGGATGAGGCTCGTGAGATTGTGGCACGATGTAATGGAGACCGGCGGGAGAATGGTCAAGATGCTAGGAGAGGGTCAGAGCATCGGCAGGATCCTCAGGACAGTGGTGGTGGATGTGGTGTTTTTACCTTAAGTGAGCAGGAGAGGCTGGATAAAATTGAGAAGATCAGGGGCCTTGATTTGGGTGACACTATGATGACGCTGGAGGAGCAGAAGGTATTCAGAGAAATGTTGGTGGTCAACATGGACACTATAGCATTTTCTATGAAGGAGTTGGGTCATTGTTCATTGGCTCCAATGAAAATAAGGGTCGATGAGTCCAAGGGTCCGTGTATGGCACGACCATACAGGTATTCTCCTCAGAAGATGGATATTATTGATGAACAGGTGAGGGAATTGTTAAAGTTGGGAATTATAGAGCCCAGTGACAGCGTCTGGAGAAGTCCGTTGGTGGTGGTGCAGAAGAAGGATGGAAAGGCTAGATTATGTACAGACTATCGCATGTTGAATCTTATTACGGCGGATGACACATATCCTATGCCCACAGCCAGAAGCATGTTTTTGTATATGGCATACAGAAAACCTATAATCTTTACAGCCATGGATTTACTCAGTGGGTATCATCAGTGCGATTTACATCATGACAGCAGGCAATACTCAGCATTTGAATCACCCTCGGGAGTTTGGCAATGGACGAGGATGCCGTTTGGTATGAAGCAGAGCCCATGGCAATTTACTAAGATTATGTCATTAGCACTAGGGGGCTTAATACCACGTACTTGTCTAGCCTACCTAGACGATATCATTATCTTTGATCCGGATGTGGACAGCCATATTACTAATGTCGGCAGAGTATTGGCAGCTTTAGGTAAAGCAGGTTTAACAGTGAAGCCGGAAAAGTGTGAGTGGGGCAAAGCGGAAATCAAGTTTTTGGGGCACATTATTAATGCTGAGGGAGTGCAGACGCAATCTAAGGTGATCAGAAAGGTGCAGGAATTTGGCAGACCGTATAATGAACATACAACTAGATCCTTTCTGGGGCTTTGTAATTATTACAGGAGTTTTATTCCTAACTATGCTGTTTTGTCGATGCCTCTGAATAATTTGTTGAAAATCAAGGTGCCATTTGGGTCACTCTCACCAGATTGGTGCAGGTCTGAAAATAGGGGGTTATTCATTTTGAAGACTTGTGTAAAATTATTTTGTATCATATTTGTACATTTGTTATTTTTCCCATGTCAGATAGGCTTACACCTACATGGCAAAAATAATTTCATTGTAAAACAGGTCATATTTTTTTGTTACCTAAGGTCAGAAAGGCCTAAAATGCCCTTTTTTCACAATAAGCCTTCTCCAAGCCACTGAAATCTCACAATATTATTTTTTATTGTAATATCATGTATTAATAATGTGTACATGTGTACAAATACCTCTCTTCCCCACCCCCTGAACATTTTTATCACCTCTTAAGTCTTCTCTTTTTTATTTCTTGCTACAAATAGCAAATGGTCAAAGAGCCGCCCTTGGGTGGCTCTTTGACCACTTACTCTGTTTGATTTCTTTTCACATTTTTAATATCTTGATTTTGAATATTCTCATATTATCCTATATTTTTCCCAAAGAAAGGGGACACTCAGCTAGTTAAGCTCATCTTTTTGATTAGTGTTGAAGGTGATATTTTTTTTCCATGGCCTTCCAAAGTCTAGTTTTACCTTCTTCATTTAGATGGGTGGCTCTTTGACCACTTGGACAGTTTGCTCTATATTTCTGATACACTTGGTATTTAACTATAACCTTTATGTTCATTATGATAACGATGATAGGTCCTGTCTGTTGGTCAATCATACGAAACTGAGAAATATTATGGAAATTAGCAAGGTCCAAAGAAGAGGTGGTTTTTTGACCACTTGGGTGGCTCTTTGACCACTTGGGTGGCTCTTTGACCACTTGGGTGGCTCTTTGACCACCTGATATAAATGCATGAAATTACTATAATCATGAATTATTAAGAACACCAGTTCGATATTCAATTATGTGTACAGCTTACACAGACCATTCTGACTTTTGAAAAATACATTTTGAGAGTTTTTAAAGATTAATGGAGCCTATTTGGCCATTTGGATGGCTCTTTGACCAGCTGGGGTGGCTCTTTGACCACCTGGGGTGGCTATTTGACCAGCTGATATAAATTCATGAATTTACAATAATCATAAATGATTGAGAATGCAAATTAGATGTGTAAGGAAATGTACAGCCTTTGCACTCTATTTTGATTTTAAAAATACATTTTGAGACTTTCTTTTGGACTACTGGGAGCCTATTTGACCATTTAGGTGGCTCTTTGACCACCTGAGGCCAGCTATGATAATGGCATGACTTCACCATAATTATGAGTAATTACAAATGCAAATTGAATGTATAATGATGTACAGATCCCATACCCTCTATTCTGACATCTAAAACAATATCTTTTGAACATTTTTGAGGGTATTTTGGTGGCTATTTAACCAATAGGTGGCTCTTTGACCACTTGGGGCGGCTCTTTGACCAGCTGAGATAATGCCATGACTTTACTATAATCATGAATAATTACAAATACAAATTAGATGCATAATGATGTATATAGCCTATGAACTATACCCTGACCGTTTGAAAATATTTTGAAACACTTTCAAGACTATTGGGGGCCTTTTTTGGCCATTTGGGTGGCTCTTTGACCACTTAGGGTGGCTCTTTGACCACCACCTGTGGCATGAATGTAAACCAATATAACTATAACAATATTTGAAAATTTACCCAGGGTATTGTACATCTTTGGAAACAATAGGCTTTAAGCAAAATGTGAAAAATGCTTAAACCCACATAAGTGACCCCAGGTACATACACAAAAACTGCAAAGTTTATAAAAGGCAAAGTCCTAGAAAAAGGGCAGAAAAAATAATTAGGAGACCCATCAATTTTTTATAAGTCAATAAAATACAAATGTTTTTAAATAATATTATAGAACTTACCATAACCTTTTCTATGGTGTAAAATAGTAAACCCTTTGTTGAAGGAAAATTGGCAAAAAAAAATATAATCAGTAGGCCTCCTAGGTGGCCAAAGAGCCACCTATAAACCACACATGGCAAAAAGACTCCATTGTTAATAATATGTAATCATATATTTAAGGAAAAAGGAATGTGTAACAAGATCCATCTATACATATATTTTCCATGTGCCAAAGGATTACACTGAACTCCTAAATATCATTTTTCACTATCTCATATCAGACCTGCACCAATCTGGTGAGAGTGACCCATTTAAGTGGACGGATGAGTGTGAGGTGTCATTCAAGAAAATACAAGCAGCATTAGCAAGCACACCGTTATTGGTTCACCCAGAGATTGGAGGCCACTTTTATGTTTTAACAGATGCTTCGGATGGCGCGTGTGGAGCGGCCATCTGTATAAAAAGGGATGGATTGCTGAGACCGGTAACATATTATGGGTATACATTTACAAAGGCTGAAAGAAACTACACTATAACAGAGAAAGAAGGCCTAGCTGTTATAAGAGTATTGAAGAAATTTGAGGATATGCTGACTGGGGCTAAGATCACGATAATAACAGACCATCAACCATTAATACCTTTGCTTCAACAAGCCAGTAAGGCTCCATCCAAAAGGTTGACTAGATGGGGTTTAGCAATGACTGACTTTGACTATGAGATTAGGTATGAGCCGGGAGCCACTCACTACCTGCCGGATTTTATATCCAGAGTGCCGTTGGCAGTGGGACAGGATACACCTGGCGAGGAGTCGGGGGAGTTTGAGCCTGAGGTGGGATGTGAGTTACTCGTGATGGAACTGATAGGGGAGGAATTGGATAGGGAAACCTTCATTCAGGAGCAGTGGAAGGATGGATTCTGCAGGGGGATGATGAGATATTTGGCGGGAGATGAATTGCCAGTGGATGAGGAAAAGGCGCGAGGGATTTTACATAATGCTGATTTCATGGGTATGAAGGATGGATTGTTATGCAAGTATATAAAACCAGCTAGAAAGAGGGGTGGGCCTATAGCTGACCTAAACCCAAGAATAGTGGTGCCTAAGGCTATGGTGAATAGAGTGCTCTATCTCATGCATGATGATATCATGTGCGGAGGACATGTGGGAACAGTGGCGTTGAATACAAAAGTACAGGCTCGGTTTTATTGGAAAAATATGATGGTGGACATAGCTAGGTACGTGCGGCTATGTGAAAGGTGCGCGTTGAGAAAAAGAGCACCTCATTTTAGGGCCAAGGCAAGGTCATGGGATACGCCGGATTATCCATGGCAAGTGATACAGACAGATTTTGTTGGGCCACTGCGTAGATCCAAAGAAGGTTATAAATATATCATGACCTTCATAGACCTTCTGACGGGATGGCCGGAGGCGTTCTGTACTAAAGACACGACTGCGCACACGGCAGCTGGGGTGTTTCTACGGGAGATCGTGTGTAGGTACGGCAAGGTGGAAGTGCTGTGCAGCGACAGAGGGTCTACGTATATGGGTCAGGTTTTTCGTGAGGTCACAGCTAGACTATCAACCAAACAGAGGTTTACGTCTTCTAGGAATCCGACCGGAAATGCCAGGGTTGAAAGATTGCATAAATCATTAGAGGATACGATAGGATGCTATGTGACCGAGGATCATGAACACTGGCCAGAACTGTTACCCATTGCATTGTGGACAGTGCGCTCCAATATCAGTATGAGGACGGGGTTCTCACCATATGCGCTACAATTCGGGAGGGATCCAGTGGCTATGTCCTTTGCTGAGGAAAGGCCACTGCCTAAAGTGCCATCTGAGAGGGATTGGTTTCTTAGAACAAATCATGGCATACAGTTATTACAAGAGGCGGCCAACGCTCATACTGTTAGGTATGAGGAGCAGCTCAGACGTAGATTGGATGGACGGGCTCGACCTGTATCTTTTATAGAGGGGGAGTGGGTATATTACTATGATCCGAAATGCGCGGTGAATAATACATCGAAGTTTGCTGGTAGATACACAGGGCCACACAGGATAATAGAGGTGGTGGGGGATAACAGGGTGAGGTTGAGAGCAGTGAAGACGGGCAAAGAGATACCTCACTTGGTAAATGTGAATAAACTGAAGAGAGCATACAAAGGGGAGGGTGAAAATGACGAAGGAGTAGCCAAAGATGAGAGGTCTGTGGAAGTGGATAAGTCAGAAGTGGAATCACAAGTGGATAAAGAAGACATAGGACATGAGAACCCGAGAGGGGTGACTGAGGTGGAACATCCTTCATCTGGTCTGGAGGATACAGCGTTAGCGGGCGCTGATAAGGAGGACAAATTGAATACGTCAGACGACGATAGAAGTGCACATGAGAAAAAGAGAGAGGTGGCCGGAGCTGGACCGCGCGCACCTATACAGGAATCTGATAATGAGAAAGATGGAGTTGTACGGCGAGATAGCCGGGAGAAGCACAGGCAGGAAGCTGTGGTCGATAATTGGTGTAAAAAGAAAGGGTTACAGGATAGTGATATTGATAAGGTCGAGGGTGGCCGAAGACAGGATAATGAAGAGAAAAGGAAGGGTAGAGTGAGAAATGTCGAGGTGAAGAGACAGATGGACGAAGAAAGAGAGAGAGAAGAAATGGAGAGAAGACAGAAGAGAAAAGAGAGAGAGGATAGGGCTGAGAAGAGACGGAGACAAAGAGATAGGAGAGCGCAACTGGCTGCAGGGGCTATTATGAGTGAGGAATCTAGCAGTGAACATATCATTCCAAAGGGACCGATTTGTAAGCATCACAGGAGAGGCAGAGAGGAGCTCAGCTCGTCCAGCGATGGAGAATAGGGTGAGCTTAGACGGGATGCTACAGGATGGGCGATAATCCTGTAGTATTCACGTGTGTTGCTATGAGGGAGAAGGGGGGGTGATGCAGGTGCCGAAGGGGGAGGGGCCGCCCGGAGGAGCAGGTCAAGCTGACTCATGCAGGTAGACGGAAAGGAGGGCGATACACAAAGAAAAGGGGAAAGTAGGGCAAGGTAGGAAAAGAGGGGAGGGGGGGGAGGCCAGCGCAACAGGTATATGCAGGAGGAGATGCATCAGGAGGTGGCAGTGCGCGCACAACGAGGGACGAGATAAGACCTCAAAGTAAATAGCAGGTGCTGATGGACGGATGGCAGATAGCTGGTACGATAGTGTTGGAGAACAGCAATACCAACAATACTATAATACGTGGATGATTCAAGACAACTATTGCAATAGCACTTACAATGAAAGGAGCACAGTGTCTGCAGCAAGTTCAACAACAACAGAAACAAATGAAAAAGGATTTGGTGCGACTTCAACGTCAGGCCAACCAAGCTCAGCGCAAGAGCCAATACAGGTGGTGGAAGCAGCTCAAGCCGAGGTCCTGGTAAATCATCAGGGAAACATATGGGATAGCATACGTGATATCACCGTGGGACAAACAGAATGGGAGTGGCTGTTGGATGCCACTCTACAAGGCACCGGTGGTATAATTAAGAGAGAGACTCAGACCACAGAAACAGCGACACAGACAGAACCATCAATATTTTATAGTAAAGACGATGAATTTGTGCTGGATACATCAATCAGATTGGATGACATATTGATAGAAGAGTATTATAGTAGAAGACAAGTGACCTCAAGGCTCTGTCACATTTGTGGCAGAACAACAGCAACAGCGGCAGGAGCGGCCAAACACCTGGAACAGGTACATGGGATAAAACATCTCATATAATGTCCACTAGTGAGGAAGCGGGAAAGAGAGCACCATCTATAGTAAAGGCAGGGAGATATAGGGGACAACAGGTAGAAGACGCGCTGGATGCTATATATGGATTTGGATATTCATTGCCAAAGGTATTCAGATACAATGGGACGACGTTACAGGACATAGTAATGCAGAAAATATCAAAACTGAAATTGGACATCGCGAGATTGCCAAGATATTTAAGGGAACAAGTAAACAGACATCACTTTAAATATGGAGTAGGGAGTGTGACTAATGCATTCTTTTTCTCAAGAAAGTGTAGGAGGCATCGCAAGACTAGTAGAGGGAAACGATGCAGGCAGTGTAGACAAAGAGACGAAACTTGGGAAATGTTTAAACTGAAGCAAAAGGGAAAGCATATCACCCAAGGAGTATTAACATCCGGGGTTAAAGACAATGAGACGACCCTGGAGGAGGAGGATGTAACTGAAGACTTTGATAAATATAACTAGAAAGGATATGAGTTGATAGGAAAGAACAGAGGGACTGTATGGTTATAAAATACAATACCTGTTAAGGGAACGTTGTGAGGGGTTGAAGAAATGTACAAAATGGCAGGTATCAGTATAACGCCACCTACCTTTAGAGGAGCACCAGGAGAAAAGATAGAAGAATATTTCTACGACATGGATCTGATTAAGAGAATATATGATCTAGGGGAAATGGAATATGTGGCATTATTATTGTGGGGAATGAAAGGTGAAGTGAAAACTTGGGTTAGGAAATTACCTGAGGAAAGTAAGAATACTGCATGGAAGATACAGCAAATAACCATGGCAGTATTTGCAGCTCCAGAGGCCTGGAAGGAATGGGGTACAGGAGGAAAGAGACAGAAAAGACAGCGCGAGAATGACGGCGCGGAAACAGAGCCAGCGGGGGAATGAACACGAGAGTGAGAAAAAGGGGGGGGGGGGGAAGTGCCGGACACTGAGACAGACATATGTATATTAAGAGCCCAGTAACAGAAGAGGGGGGGGGGGGAAGAGAGCAGACATGCGCAGGTAAAGAAAGAGATAAGATGCAATGACAAGCAAGACAGTTGGCAGTGTAGGAGTGGAACTCCAGCGGTACAGACATCGGCAAGCAACAGATACAGACTACACTCAAAAGTTTAACAAGATAGAACAACCAGCATGCTACACGGACATAACCAAGACAAGACAACATAATCAGCAGTTTAGATAAGCTATAAACATGAGTTCTAGTGGAAAAGCCTGGATCATAGACAACGGAAGGTTCATAGCGGTTGAGATGAATCAATGGAGATCAGTTATAATTTACTGAAGGAAAGGAATCATCGCCCACTGTAGAGAGGGTAGAGATATTAAGGCTCAGATACACCCTACTCTATGGATAAGACTTAACTACTTAATACAGTTTGTGGAAAATTGTAAAAAGGTCGGATCCATTTAGGATGCATTTAATATAAAATGTATTAGAAATACATACCTGAAGTGAAGATTTAAGGACTAGTAGGAGTAGAGGCATCATCATCATCAGCAGATAAAGCGGGAGAAGAACTGAAGATAGTAAATAAAGCAGGTATATGAGATAAAGAGAAAGAAGTGCATCACATACAGAAGGCAACCACTATGGGGCACCTTATAAGTTGTCTAAGAGTGAATGGAAACACTAGTCGGAACCAACAGGACCACAGTCGCGACACACATAGAATGACTCCAGTAACAAGGTCCATAATTAAGAGGCCTAAATTTAAAGGATATATTTGTCCAGAAGTAAGGCATTCTGTTAAAGAACCAGAGCCTATAATGGTTTAATTAGTTAAGAAGCCCAGACTCTGAGAAATGAAATACGATGTCTATAGCTGTAGATATATATTCAAAAATAAGTGTGAGTGAAATTCTTTTCTAAGAAGGTATTAGGACACATAAAATTCAGCCATATGGGTGTATTAATGAGATCAGTTATACACCTGAGACTGTGAATGTGATCGCCACTACTCACAAATCAGAGGAGCTCAGCGACTTTATAGAGTTAGCTTATGCAGATATTTTAAAAGAAAATATGTGTATAGTATCTTATTACAAGAACGAAGTGAGCGTCTCTAGGAATCAAAGTATGAATCGCTAGGGAAATATACTTACTTCTGCGAGAGGGTAGAAGCTGGGGAAGCCAATGTTGGAAGGATAGGACCTCCAAGATTAGAAGAACGGGAGGTTTGTGGTCTGGCAGGAAGCTGATAGGGATGATGTCGCGTAGTGGTAGCAGATGAAGATGTCAAGAGAGATATGATGGTAGAAGAACTGTGAGTCAGTCGTGAGGAAGAGGCCATGGTGCTGGAATGACAGGTCAACGGTGAGAAGGGTGGATGTCCAGGTGAGATAGCCAGAGTACTCCAGAACGAGGGCGACATTACTGGAAGGTGTGGAAGTGAAGCTGCAGTGGATGAAGATGAAGTAAACTGACCGGAAGTGGAAGAGGTCAGGGCCAGAGCGGGCGTATGTAGACAGGAAGGCGGAGACCTAGAAGCCGAGGTGGCGCGGGCTTCTGTAGCTGGAGCAGCTCGGATGGTGATGTGAGGCATCATTAATGAAGATACAGCGGGAAACTGACCGGAAGTAGTGGCGCTGGTAGTAGAAAAGGGACGAGAAGCAGCGGCAGAATAGGTAAATGTGGATGTTAGGGTTGTTCTGGACGTCAGAGGCGCAGTGGTGGTTAGCAAAGGTGTGTATGGTAGGGGCGAAACACCGGAAGTAGCAGGAAGGTGAGAAAACACATTGTAGTCTACATATGAAGAGTGATGCTGAGGTGGCAGTGGACGAGAAGTTGATGAAACAGCGAAGTTGGCAGGCAGAGAATACTGGTGGGAGGTGTCCACTCGTAGAGGAAGAGTCGCTGTGCAAGTTGGTAGCGCATTGGAGGTAAAGGTGGATGCGAGGCTTGGAGCAGAGGTAGCAGGCACTATAGCGCTATAGGTGGGACGCGCACCTATGGGCGACATCAGAGTGGGATTCCAAGGTGGCACGAAAGGAGTGGTAGGGTTGACTGGAGGCGGAGTGATGTCGACATAAGTTGGTTGATAAGCAGGAGTAGGAATAGGTGGAACAGCAGCAGTTGATTGCAGGCGGTAACTGGGATCGGGCATCCCATCCAGGTGGATGACGCGCAGTGTCATATCAGTCATGTTACAAGCTAAGCGTAGATGATCTCGAATGGTGGTGTGTGAGGGCATGGTCGCGCCTTGCGGTCCGGTGCATACTAGCATGCACGGAGTAACGTTAGCATCTGTGGAGGACAGGTCTCTGCAGCCGACGATGTAGGTGAAGCCGGGCTGGAGACGATCTATCGGGAGATAGACGAGTGCGCCATTGACAGAAACGCTGGAATAGCTAGCCATCTTCAGTGCGAACAGGGTGGAAGTCAAGCATCGACTGAGAATTTAATTCTAGGTATCTAACCAAGGGGATGGGAAGTTGAAATAAGAAAACAAAAATATAGTGAAAACTATAGTAAAAAAAAATTGAGGGCACATTAGGAGGAGTCGCTGAGACAAAGACTCCAATCCAATAAATTGGTGTTATCAGATGGAAGAGACGTACAGCTAGATAGGAGAGGAAGGCACACGTGTTTAGAGTGACGGGAAAATATATACAGGAAGGGGTAAAAGGGTCATGAACTGGTGAACTATCTGACACGATAGGGCTTATTAAGTGTTCAAGATCCATAAAAAAATTCCAGGAGCGATCAGTTAGGAGTCGTAGTAGCCCAACTCGAACTGTAACCGGAAGCCATAATAAGAAGAAAATGGCGTGGCTAACTATACTATGTGTCTTATGTTCCTTGTGGGGTGTGGTAGATGCTGGAAGGCACACTTTCGAGACTTTAGAGAGAGCCGAATTAGGTGTCATTTTGCAACCTGGTAGACGTATTTCTACGGCTGAGCACAATCATGTGTCACAAGTGTTTGTATTAGAGATACCAGATAGATTACCAGAGCCGGAAATGGAAAGTATTTATGAACAATGTGTGAAGAATATGCAGGTTATGTGTGATATTCAACATCATAACAGAACCTTATTATTTGAAGATACCTGTGACAACATCAAACAGAAAGAAGAATGGCTGAATCAAATTATTAGAAAATTAATACAGGCCAGAGAGGAGGAAGTGGAAAAGCTGATGGAAAACATACCTGAACAACAACAAGTCAAAAGGTCTAAGAGAGCAGGTATACCGGGTCTAAATATTATAGGAGAGTTGTCGTACTATATTTTTGGCACTGGAAGAGCTGATGATGTAGCCAGAAATGAAAAGGATATTCAATTACTGAAGACATCATATTATAAGATGCGTGATGTTATTAAAACATTGGCCACAAGTACTAGCAATGGCTTGGAGGACGTCATGGCGGAAGTGGGAGAGTTGGCTGATAGACAGTTACAATTGTATGAAATGGCTAAGATATCATTGAAGAGACGGAAGTTGCTGGAAAGAACTCAAACTATGCACAGTGTGGCATTATATGAACTATCCATTGTATACAACCATGAAAGCCTGCTGACAAGGGTCAAATGGGGGTATATTATACATTTATTAAATGAACTCATTGAGATAAAGGATATGGCAGCTGAGGTAAGATTGGCATCACGAAGAAAACTATCCTCAAAATTGGTCACTAGAGAAGATTTGAAAGAAGCTATAATCAACACTGAAGTATATCTAAAGGCTACGTACCCACGATTTAGAGTCGCTTTTACTGATCCGGAATATTACTATGATAATAGTGTGGTGCGAGTATATCAGCACCAAGGTCGTGTAAAAATGCAGATAAGGATTCCGGTGGTGTCAGAGGAACACATATTTTGTGTATACTCTGTAAAGGTGTTTCCAGTACCAGTGCGGCTGGCCAATAAAGAAGCTGACGGGACGAGAATAGAGGGATTGCCATCAGAAGTAGCCATATCAAAGAATGGGCGGTATTATATATCAGAGCCAGTGGTGAATTGGGCGCGTTGCCATGGCAACTCAATAGCAGTATGCCCAGATATTCCACACATGAGAAAAATAGCCGAGCGAGGGTGCATGGCGGCACTAATAAGAAATGACAAGGTGGCCATAGCAGAAACATGTGAGATCAACTATATAGTGCAACCAAATTTTCCTTCATTTGCGATAGCACTGGGAAAGGGTCGTACTTTGGTATCGGGACCCGACATACAAGGTCAATTGATGTGTCAGTCAAGCCCACCTGTTAAGGTGAACATGCATCATTACGCCATATTGAACATTGGGTGTGATTGCGCATTCATGACTGCCGGGGCGTGGATGCCTTACAGTTTGGCAGGATGTGGTCATGTGAACATGGAAACTAATGTGACTTTTGTAAATAACGATTTGCTACAAATGAACAGCATTAAGAAATTGACATGGATAAAGGCCGTATTAAATGGTGAAACTGTAGAGGTATTGCAAGATGAAGTGTTGCCAAAATTAGTAAAGACCAAAATGAAGCATAAGGCTAGAATACAACAGTCGCCAGCAGCTGTCAATCTGAAGAATTTGGTGAGTGCAATGGAAGACGGATCGGCATTACCTGATTTGGATGGCATGAGTGGTGGAGGCCATTTTCCCACTGAATCACTATGGGATTATTCACCAATTATGATTGCAGGGGTGATTGTTATGACTCTGATGGTGGTACAATATTTTTGTTTAAAAAGACTATTAATGGCATACATATTAGCAAGAATGCCTATGAGAATAAGGAGTCTAGAAACCTGGGACTATGAAAAATACGGTGAAGATGTCGGAGGTAATTATGAGGAAGAAGATCCGGAACACAAAACGACAATAGCTATGTTATCATTGATATTGATAGTACTGATAATAATAATAGCGTTACTGGTGAGGAAAGTGCGACAACTAAAGAGGCTTCAACCAGTGGATGGACTGTATCTACAGGTGGCAACTAAAGAGATCACAGAAATAATACCATTGGGGGAGAGTCTAATGCCTTTGGACCAGGTATTTCAAAGACCAGCAGAACAGGCTCTTATTAGAGACGTAGCAATAAGCTACTCGTGCCCGAGGTACATAGCTACAGTGCAGTGGGGTCGAGTGTTATATTCCACTGAGATGGCAACGGCGGAAAACGCAGTGCCATTGCCATTACCGGCCACTGTGAAGGTGTCAAAGAAATTAGCAGGGATACTGAACGGTGACTATGGATTTACGGTGATGACAAGATTGATTAGGTATAGTGGGGGCCTGGCGACAGGTGTACCACTAGAGATACCGATGATATCAGCGGCGGGCTGGACACCAATAAGGAACAGAGAGATAAATACACATCAGTTATCTGACACGGGACATGCCAGAGCCATGGCTCAGTTAAGAAGATCAAGACAGTTACCAGAAGTACCTGGAGAATCATATGGGGCTACGGCTGTATCATATTCAGTAAACAAGGGTCATAAAGAGTCGGTGAACGTGGCTTTGCGAGGTCAAGAGCCCAGGACGGGATCGTCATCGGTGTACGTGGACCTGAATGAATGAGACTGAAGGTGATGAATAAAACGCCATCATGATAGAGACTTGACATAGACGGTGGCAGGACATGAGAAAAAGGGGGGGGGGAGAAAGATATCGTGCAGCTGGCGTGAGACGAAAGGATGGAATAGACAATACAAAGACTATCTACAAATGAATTGATATAATGTCTGGGAATGGTGCCAGTGTATATTATTAAGTAAGATAATATAGCCAAAAGAAACTGTAATTTAAATGTACGACCAACTAATGAGACACTAACTACGACGTAATGTGGCAAGTGAAAAGATTTCTGATGTATATACTCGTTGACAAGCTGTGCACGCGTGAGTTAAGTAAGAGGTTGCCAGGTGTAACCCAAGACGCGTTAGAGTGTGTTTTAGAGTGATGCTTGGGGCAAAGGGTAGATAGAGGGGAACGTTTCGGAACAAGGAGTTGACAGATGTAAGGAGATTTATTGGCCCGATTGGGTGCAACTGGTGTCGACTCCCGGGTAAGGATAGTAAAAAGAATATATAAACATAGAATGGGACAAAGTGCTTAGTAAAGGCGAGTGAATGAGTAAAATAAATAACAAAGGAAAGAAAAACAAATTGAGAATTAAGGAATGAGAGAATTGTAATAATAAAGTATATGTTAGAGGACAAGTTTGCGCTAAGAATAAGTCACCAATGCAGTGTGGAAAATATATATAGTAATAATGCATGGTATTATATAAGTGTGTTGTATATGTATGTACATAAATAACTATTGAAATGTATAGTATAGTAACAATGATTACCTCAGGTATTAGTGACAAAACAATACATAAAATGTATTCAGGCATAATTTATGCTTGACAATTGGTGTGACTCGCGTCACAAGAGGGGAGCGCCCGCACCTGTTTTGTCATCAATAGCCAATAATTGTAATGAACGGGTATAACAGGGTGCACTTGTGTAGGTATTTATTGTATGCTGTATTATATGTGTATTTATTATATGCTATATGGGAGAGTGCTATGGGAGTCCTGTATAGGGTTTATGGTAGTATAGAGTTTATGGTAGGCTGTGGAATGTTGCAGACGGAGGGGAGTCGACGAGATCTGGTCAGGTAGATTCTGTAGAGAGGGAGGGGGGAATACGGGTGAGCCAAACACCGGCGTCTGAAAGGTGTGAGGGGTTGGTAAGAGATAGGGACAAGTCAGTATTGTGGGAGCAGCCGAGGAGGCAACACATACTCCTGGAGTAGACGAGGATGAAGCTGTTTAGTATTTAGTATTACACTTAGCCAATGTAAGAACGGATTGAACAGGATCTCTATGGCACTCATACCTCTCCAGTAGCATCGGATTGTTAAAACATGAACTGCTTGTATGAATAGACTAATGTCGGTGAAGCTGTACAACCTTGAAGGAGATCACCAAACAACTGTAACTGTGAATAACCAATGAACAATAAATGGTGACTTGTATCGGCGTCTTGGTGTTGGTTAAAAGGATGGGCTGAGCCAACATCATACCACTAGAGTTAGTCTTCCCAAATACGTGAGAACAGCGGAGTGAGCTGATAATAACTACACAAGTTATACCACATTAATATACATATAAACACAACCCACACAGCCCAATAAGTTGCACCAAAATTTTGAATGGTATACATGTATCAAAAGTATAAATTTTGCTGTACTTTGGGCGTGCATGTTTTTCATGGTAACATGTGGATATAGCATACGATATCTCAAATGAACACGCCTCTTTCCTACAGATTTATGGAGAACCTTCAAACTGAGGTCCTTGAGCTTGAGTTCAACGAATTCGCCCGTGGCATGCCTACGGTGACGGAGGAGGAATTCGCCAAGGTACTGCTGCGCTACACCATTCTGTCTAAGGAAGAGCACGAGGAGTACCTCACCCGGCTCCGTCAGCGTATTCCTAACTCCAAGGTGAGCTGCTCAATGTCTTTATGTATATCTACAGGTGTATTTACTATTGAAGCACATGCTCAACTTTCAGCTGGAGCTGCTCGCTCATTGTTTTACGACCGTAGTGTCTCATGTACAAGGTGCACCCTTAGTTTATGGGCAGTCCCATGAGGCCCTATTGGCCTTAGGACGTTAAACAAATCAATAAAACCCTTAGTGTATAAGCAGTCCCATGAGGCCCTATGGGCCTTAGGATGTTAAACAAATCAATCAAACCCTTAGTTTATAGGCAGTCCCATGAGGCCCTACGGGCCTTAGGACGTTAAACAAATCAATCAAACCCATAGTTTATAGGCAGTCCCATGAGGCCCTACGGGCCTTAGGACG
The DNA here is from genome assembly GCA_949317995.1 of Acholoe squamosa. NCBI lineage: Eukaryota > Metazoa > Annelida > Polychaeta > Phyllodocida > Polynoidae > Acholoe > Acholoe squamosa. The sequence goes on from OX439042.1 coordinate 18,921,795, forward strand.
TTAAACAAATCAATCAAACCCTTAGTTTATAGGCAGTCCCATGAGGCCCTACGGGCCTTAGGACGTTAAACAAATCAATCAAACCCATAGTTTATAGGCAGTCCCATGAGGCCCTACGGGCCTTAGGACGTTAAACAAATCAATCAAACCAGGGCTTAGTTTATAGGCAGTCACATGAGGCCCTATGGGATTTAGGACATTAAACAAATCAATCAATCCCTTAGTTTTACAGGCAGTCCCATGAGGCTCTATGGGCCTTAGGATGTTAAACAAATCAATCAATCAATCCCTTAGTTTATAGGCAGTCCCATGAGGCCCTATGGGCCTTAGGGCGTTAAACAAATCAATCAATCAAACCCTTAGTTTATAGGCAGTCCCATGAGGCCCTATTGGCCCTAGGACGTTAAACAAATCAATAAAACCCTTAGTGTATAAGCAGTCCCATGAGGCCCTATGGGCCTTAGGATGTTAAACAAATCAATCAAACCCTTAGTTTATAGGCAGTCCCATGAGGCCCTACGGGCCTTAGGACGTTAAACAAATCAATCAAACCCATAGTTTATAGGCAGTCCCATGAGGCCCTACGGGCCTTAGGACGTTAAACAAATCAATCAAACCCTTAGTTTATAGGCAGTCCCATGAGGCCCTACGGGCCTTAGGACGTTAAACAAATCAATCAAACCCATAGTTTATAGGCAGTCCCATGAGGCCCTACGGGCCTTAGGACGTTAAACAAATCAATCAAACCAGGGCTTAGTTTATAGGCAGTCACATGAGGCCCTATGGGATTTAGGACATTAAACAAATCAATCAATCCCTTAGTTTTACAGGCAGTCCCATGAGGCTCTATGGGCCTTAGGATGTTAAACAAATCAATCAATCAATCCCTTAGTTTATAGGCAGTCCCATGAGGCCCTATGGGCCTTAGGGCGTTAAACAAATCAATCAATCAAACCCTTAGTTTATAGGCAGTCCCATGAGGCCCTATTGGCCCTAGGACGTTAAACAAATCTAACTCTTAGTTTATAAGCAGTCCCATGAGGCCCTATGGGCCTTAGGACGTTAAACAAATCAATCAAACCCTTAGTTTATAGGCAGTCCCATGAGGCCCTATGCGCCTTAGGGTGTTAAACAAATCAATCAAACCCTTAGTTTATAGGCAGTCCCATGAGGCCCTATGGGCCTTAGGACGTTGAACAAATCAATCAACATCAAGGAACAAATGATAGTCCCTCCGCACCTCTTGTACAACTGTGACCAAAAAAACCAACAAATCAATCAACCCCTTAGTTTATGCCAGATCTATACGGTGCACCTAGGGCCGGAAGTTGGTTATTTCAGCGCTGTTCTTTAGATCCAAACCTATAATATGCACTACAGACTTTGGCCAATCCAGGTGCAGCTGCGTTCATCTGCGTGTATATCAGCGCACAGACTCAGCCCTTAGTATGAGGTGCTCTGCACTTCTGTATAGCTCTTGTAGAGTGATCATCTCACTTACAGCCGTTGGGATGAGCTACTGACCAAAGGTTAAGTGGCCTGTTCATTGTTTGTATACAAAGCTTGAAAAGTTGGCCAAACCTCTTGTAATGTAATGTGATGTTTTTTTTTTAAATCTGGGGCGAGAGACAACTTGTCTCAAATCTTCTTTGCAGTTGAAAGTCCACTGAGGACTTGAGGATTATGTACAATTATTATAACTTGTTCTTTAAATCTGTTTCAGGGAATCTCTTTTAAAGACTTTAAGGAATTCGGCCAGTTCTTAAACAACCTGGATGACTTTGCTATTGCTATGAGAATGTACACCTTCACAGACAGACCCATCTCAGAAGGTTAGAAAAGAAACATGCTTTATCAAATTTACACCACCATTTACAATTCTATCAGACATTTCCCTAGTCTACCATAGAATGGTATGTGCAGAGCTCCGGGGAAAATGTCCTCTGAGCTCAGAGTCTAAAAGATTTTTCTTTCTTTTTGCCACAAATGAAGGAAATGTGTATCTTCTAACATACGAACCATACATTCCCTAAATATTATACATGTACAGTAAGAATTGATTTAATTCCAGAACATCTTTTTGTGTTTTGCCTCATGAGGCAGATTTTTAAAATTAATGTCACTTAACATGTTTCTGTTGTTCACAGAGGAGTTTAAGCGGGCAGTGAAAGTGTGTACAGGTCAGAACCTGAACGACCACCTGGTACACACCGTATTCCAGCTGTTTGATATAGACGGAGATGGACATCTCAGTCATAAGGAGTTTATCTCTGTCATGAGGGACCGCCTACACAGGGGCTTCAAGGTAAGGTACCACCCCACCTCTCACCCCCACAACATCTCATTTACCGTATATATCCATGTATTTACCTGTACTGGTGTTGTAACAGGTGAGTATGGGCAGTACCGTAAATTCTCGTGTATAAGCCATGATCCCTAAGGCTTATAGGATATTTCAAATGTCAGAGTGTGCCATAATGTGAGATATTTAATGATTGACAAAAAACGTGATCCTAATAGGATGCTCCCAAAGTCTGAATGCGCCTTATACACAAGAGTTGTCTTATACTCGAGAATTTATGACTACCCATGATGGCAAAGGTAGGTAATGTCGGTTATGGTACCGAGGTCTGTCCTGAAGTTGATCTCCTCCTTGGTTATTCTGTAGAAGTCAGGGAGGCCCTTCAGTAGCGTCACTGATGAAAATCTACACCAGCCTGGAACAGAAAACCTTGTACATCGTATATATGTAATACCCATCTCTATAATTCTATTATGTACTCCATATAAAGGTAAAATTACTGGGATACATCGTGTAAATCCAAGTCAATGTTGAGGGTAGCGGGTAGAGATAAAGGTGCCACAGTGTACATTTGCACACGACCCTATTCCAGTCTACATGTACAAGTTCACAAGTCATTGTAGTGGGTACAGGCCCGTACATTACACTCACTTTCCCCAACTCTTCCCCTCTATTTAATTCCATATAAAATGTCTCATTTCCAAAATCATCCCCTCTCCCCCCACCACGCGATCTTATCATTAGTAATGACAATCCTAGTGATCTCTAGGTTGCTCTCTATTAGCCTGATTAAGAGCGTCCCTGACTCTCTGACACTGTTTGATGAGTACCCTTGCACAAAGACAACGCAGGCGCTGTTCTTTAACATTATACATTTCCAAGAACCCTTTATAGGCCGCAAAGTACCTCAATGCATTCAGCTGTTGTCATCATGATGCATGAATGTACACCACGCGAGTAACTCACCAGGACTGAAAGTACAGTCATGCTTAATGCCAAGTTCATGGGATTGGTACACCCTGGTATGGCGTACTGGTCAGTGTGACACTGGTGAGTTACTCACTGGGACTACATGGATGTATCACGACGGCAAGTCAATATACATTTGGAGGTATCATGTGGTCGATAAATGGATAAGCTGATTTTAACCTAAAACAAGTCCATTCCTACTCTTGACATATGATATATTTCTCAGAATCGATGGCCACGCGCGAATCCTTGTATTGCACTGTTCTCTAATGGCCCGCCCTTTAATTTCCAATATGTAAATCATCACAACTAAACTATATCACATAACACACACACACACATATATATATATATATATATATATATATATATATATATATATATTGGGTGGACTTCAAATCAAGACTGTGCCTTAATATTTATGAAATAGATCAACTTGACAGCACTGCCATTCAGAGTTCTAGGGCCCAGTAATGGTATCGTAGTATATTGCGGCTGTGGCATTTGGAGCTGTTATAGCACCGGGTATAGCTTCTAGTGCTCTGCTGGAATAATATATAATTACCACCGCTTGCAGCAATGACACTAGAGCCTTTTGCTTATATAATTTCCCTGAAGAGTCTTGTCATCATGTCTTGCTTTTCAACATGGAGGTACATACCACCATGTTTTCAACAAACGAGCGTTCGTTGAACCAAAGTTAATTCCCAAAGTGGAATATAGCCTATAGAACATTCCATATGTCTAAAGAATACTCATTACTCATACAGGGTATGATGTACCTGTATTACCAAAGACTATAGACACAGGGGTATTCTCAATATTTCAGGGTGGGGAAGGGGGTAAATAGAACTGCGTCGATTGCTGCACTGACCTTAGTGGTAAGAGCTGAGGTGTCCACTAATGACAGCTGTTACTAACGGGGTAATATTGGGTAAACTTGGTGTCACACTGCATCATCAACTATGTATAATCTTGGCGCGTCCTGTGGACTGGGAGAGTATAAAAACCCAGACGACATTTGTCCATTATTGGGCAGCAGGCGCCCCACTGCCGCCCTCTGGTGGGTGAAATACGAATCAGCTTGGTTTTTTACTAACTGGTGGCTCCCTCTGTATTACAGAAGAGGGTAAGTATTCTGGATCCCAGCCACTCTCAGGTAACTATGGTGATGGCCACGCGCTCCGCATGTCTCCAGCACCTGTCCTGTACCGCCACCTAACGGCCACCGTCCGTAACAGCTTGATGTTCACTCCCGCCCCACCATACTTGTACAACTGTGACCAATTATGGTCCTATCTAAGGCCTCTATCTGATGACAATATTGCCTGCAGCGCTGGCAGCAATCTGGTCACCCTGGACACATAGTCTTCTCATATAACGCTGGATCTGGGAAGACGCTGGGTCCAGAGGTGACCTTGTCATATATGACCAAGGGTCTGAGATGAGCAGTAATAGTATAACTGCACCCAGTAAAAGTCTCAGTAAATTGATCTACGTTAGTAAATAACACTACTACTAACCCGCGCGCTGCCTACTACTTCATAATACAATAACCATCAACTAACACTGGTGGAGAACCCGCGACCTCACCACCCTCCTGCACAAGTTGGTCTAACTCTTGTTAATGGTCTCTTCTCTAAATCACTGTCTATATCTGTGGCCGGGATTTGTGTCGGTGTTTGGGTGTTGATATGAGTGGGCAGACCCTGTGCTGCCCCTAGAGGGAGGGCAGCAGGTTCATAGCTACCATGTGGTATGGTTCTCGCACGTGCCTTGTCGTATACATGTTTGTCTGACAAGTGCTGTGTACACCACTTGTGTCATCTGTACCTAGCTAGACATGCACGAGCTGCGAATACCATCACCTCAATTCACACACGTACACACACACTGACACTAGAAAATATATATGAAAACAAGAAAACCACTCCTTTTGGGCTTTATCTGTTGTATCACCAGTTTTTAGAAGCTTTGGAAATATCCTGTGAATAAATTTTACATTCACTGTTTTCGGAAAATGATTTTCTGTTACTTGGCCGATTAGGGTGGGCTTATGTTGAAAAATAGGCCTGTGAATATAACGATTAAAAACGCTTTTCTTGTCTTTGCTTATCTGATATCTGCTTTTTAAACAGTTGCTGTTTAAGGTTTCACTAATATGGGCCTTTTTTATCGTGGGTGCTGTGATGATGGACACTTTCACTGTGGGATGTGGGCTTTGTATCACTACTCAAACTATAGATTTTGTACATATTTTCCATGAGGTAATCAAACAATTTGGAAAAGCAGGTTTGGCATTATTAACACCTATTTAACACAACCCCCAAATTTACAATTCACTACCCGGAGAGCTATAAATGTTCTGACTGACCATATCCATGTCTGACATAATATTTCTCTGTCACTGTAGCAAAACCTGCCGACTGATGGACGCATGGAGATCTTCAAGCACTGCGTGAAGAACGAGATGAGGAACGCTTGAGGCGCCACCTCCAGAACAAAAGGTTGAACTAAGAAGTCGTGGACTAGTTCCAGCACCAGCGTCCAGGGGGCGCATCGACTGATGTCCGTCGCCGTGGATCTCACTCTTTTTACTCTGTGATGGTCCCTGTGATTACTAGCGCTTCCCATTTACTTACCTTTCTCTACTTATTAACTGTACTATTAATGTTAACTGGGAACTCTCCTAAATGTGTTATTTATTCTGTGGTGATACTTTGCATGTATGCTGATGTCTTAGGTGGTGGAGATTCCCTGTCTGGGACCTCAGGCTCAATTGGTGTAGTCTATACCTATAACGTCGATGTCCATTTCAACTTTGATAAGATATATATTCAACTCTACATATAGAAAGGAGTCAGAAATCAAGACCAAGCGATGGTATTTGTGAACGCTATAGTCTTACCAACAAATGTGGGTAGGTTACCTAGGATTTATAAACATAATCTTACCCCAGTCGAGAGATGAAAAGGCCAATGGATTCCAATGGATGAGGATACGGATAATCATATTTGGACTGTGAGCAATAACACTGACAGAAACACTGTTGAGAAGTAACATGGCCCAGTTGATAGGTCGGGAATTTCTTCCATTTCCATATTGGTTAAGTTGTACATGTATGGAGATTCCGGTATGGATGAAAACAATGGCTTGACCTAATTCTAATTTTCCCCTTTTTCTTCGGTCTAAATTGCTGATTGGATATGTCCGTTATAAATGTATATAACATGTGTATATACAAAGTTGTAAAATATCAGATGGATACACCCCAGTAGTTATCTACAGAGAGCAAAACACCCATGATAGTTTTGCTGAAGGGATTCCTGTCTTCTTTTTTGCGAATTCAATTTCTCTTTCCTCACACTTCTTTTCTTTTATCAGTTTCACTGTTCCATCTATTTTACAATGTGGTTTGTTGTTTTTTATCGTACATTCACCTTTCACTCTAATGTATTGAGTACATACAGAGCTGGCATATATTTAACACATATTACACCAAACTGGTTTGTGAGAATTATAGGAATACACCTAGACACGTGTAGATGTAATGGATCTATAATTGATGTTCAACAAGCAATATCAAATACCAACGTTGATGTTTGATCAGGACCCAGTCCCTTAACTTACTCATGTCACTTACATTGTTGTGGCAGCGTCTACGAGTACTGCGAGTCAGAATGCTAATTCTAACCATGGATAAAAACTTGACCTCAATGTTGTAGCCTATGTACAAATTATAATGAAATTTTGCCATTTCGCATCTCATTTCCAATGAAACTCAACGAAGATATTACTTAGTAAGCCAGTGTTTCGCGAAGAGAGCTTGACGGGAAATTGATATATGTATTCATATATATTTAGAATGCTGCAATCTCTCTTTGTGGATCTGTCTACAATTCTTTAGGTATGGCTTGAAACAGAAGAACGTCTAGGAAAAGAATCTTCAATTAGGGTCTCTTTTCTTCATATTCTGGTATAAGTGAACAAAAAAGACTTACATTTATTATATGGCTAATATCGATGACACTATAGATTAGTACTACTTACGCCGTATTCAATGGGGGGGGGAATATGATCCTCGCATATTCAGCGCCGCCATTTTGAAATTTATACAGAGCTAATTTGTTTCGTATTTAGGTATGGTTATTAGAAGTTTTACGGTAAAACAATGATTGAACTAGTTAAATAATATGTTATGAATTGTTTAGGGTATATCTATGTATTAGCGCCATGTTGAAAAAGAAGATATTGTCCTGCGCAAGGAACATTTATATCGAAACTACAAGCAGCGGCTAGCTCCGTATCACGTGACCTACTTCGTCAAGCAAGGTGTCATGGCGGATCAAAACAAACCGGGACGAGTCTATGCCTTCAAAACCAGTAAATATTGTTGGAATCCTTTATTTAAAAGCAATTTAAACCCGTGGGCCATATAATAAATGCAAATGTCAAATGCATTTACTTATGTATTCTGATTCATTTCTATTTATTTGTATAGGTAATTTCATAAGATATATTATAAACAAAACTACTGACCCTGCAGTAATAACAATTAGTGTAATATTTCTCGAAATCGTATGTATACAGTTCAGTATATAATAATAATTCTTGATGTGTTCAAAATGAAGATAAAATTAATACAATTACGCATGTATGTTGATTTTTCTCTCATTTTGAACAATATCCACGCTCTTTCATTACTGATTGTTATTAATAAAGTCATGATTTACACTATATCTTCATTTTGTTTTAACTCTTGGTAAGGTTTCGATGAATATGGATGTCTATAGGAAACTTTTCAGCAGTGATAAAATGAAATTCAAGCACCAGTAGCTCTAGTCTCATGTAAATCTCGAAAGTCCATATACTGGTACATACATGTAGTAAAGTAAGGACACATTATATTAAGACTCATCAATGCCAATGCATTTGTTATTATGTACTTGAAAGACATTGGGAAAGATGGGATGTAGAAGGGCGGTAAAATGTGACTACCGTAATCTCCCGCGTAGAAGACGCATTGCGCGTATAGGACGCACCCCAAACTCAGCAGAAGCATTTTCGCGTATAAGACGCACCTCTTAGGGTTGATTTTTGTCAATCCAGTACATTTCTATAGTAGAATTACCCCTCGTATAAGACGCACCCCCAACTTGAAGAAATCCTATAAGACGCACAATGCAATTGTTTGGCCTAGAGGACGCGTCTTATACGCGGGAGATTACGGTAGTAGTCTTCCTTATCCACAAGTAGTAAATATGTATCTACAAAATGATATACATGCGTACATGCAATATGGAAAAGACATCAATGACCATGCTACTTTCAGCAGCGTCTCAATCGCTCAACCACTCCTACAATTACCAACGATTCAAATAACAAGCAAGGATCACCCAAAATACGCCTAAGTCGGTGACCTTTCATCATTTAGCCCCGTTCTTTAGGTGTGGGAAGCTGGCTAGGGTGAGAGTGATCCCTTTATCTACAGACACTATAGGTTTATACCCCAGGTCTCGTTTGGCCGCCTCGCAGCTATAGAAGTGGTGTGTACCGGCCAGGGCTACCGTCATGGGGGTGAAGGTGACCCTTATGTCCTTGATAGGGCTTAGTATGAGGGTGATAACGCGCAGTATCAGGGCTATTATATAGATAAGGGTGTAGGGTAGGTGGTAGCGGGGTGCAGCGTAGCCCAGTCCGGTCAGTAACCGTGATAGGAAACCCCAGAAGTACACCGGCTCGTCATTGGTGATGTTGTACGCCTGTGAAAAGAAACCTTCATTAATTGCATTTCTTCATAAAATGGCAAGACTGGCACAGCATTTATAGGAATAACCAGTGGTGGATCCAGGATTTGATCTGCCAATTTTGGATATGCGCCCCTCTATAAATCCGCCATTGATCATAGATTTCATGATAGTCATCAGAAAATGTGTTAGACGCACTAACAGTATAGACGGACTTGTGTTGGCACGACTTGAACTTGTTTTAAGACTACAAGCACGTTTCTTAAGGGCCTATTTAACCAAGTTGGTATACCGCCTGCAGTAAACCCCCGTTTCCATATACTACTAACAAAGGTCATGTAAGAAAGGCTTGATCGGCCTATGCAGGAATCAGTAGCTAATATTTTATATTGAGACGCGTGGGAGTACTTGAGTTAGATAAGAGCATCTAATATGTGTTATTACTGTACATAAAGCCTTTTTGTAGATATAGGATTAATGTGTGAGATGTTCCTACCTTGCCGGCTGACGCACAGCCTGGTTGTAGACTTTCTGCAGCCACAATGTGTCCATGTACCACGTTCTGCACGTACGTAAAGTCTACCATGTTCTTACCATCCCTGGAATAGAGAAAAAAAAACACACTTCTATCATATTGGCAAACCTGTAATTTTTTTCAGAAAGTGCAAAAGAAAAATCTCGCTACTATCAGTGAAACGGACAGCCGAAAATGAATGTCTGCTAACTTCAATGAAATGAAGACTCACAAATAAGCCCTTTTTATCCATCACATTTAAAGTCACTGAATTGGGTTCTACGCACTGAATAGAATGTTCTCTATCTCGCTAGGCTTACGATATCAAAGGATGACACTGACCCTATGGTAAATTTGAGTTTGCCTGCCTGGGCTGTGCGGACTGTGGTAGGGAGAAGGTGGGGGTCACGGGGTCCGAAGATGCCGTGTGGTCTGATAGCTATTGTCTGTAGCTCTGGTCCATTAGCCTCAAGTGTAAGCTGAAACACAAGACGTGGGATTATTACACAAGCTAAATTATGTTCTCTGTCTGGTGTAAGCAACCGCTACATATAACATGTACATCGTTTGTCCGGGCTTCCCTAGCCCACTTAAAAGGGTCTATTTCTCCTCTTTCCTATCCCCTCGGGATGTGTGTGGTGCACATATGCACGGGCACTGACACATTCCCCTGTGAAATTGTGTAATGTCGTTCTCGCCATGAATATGGCCTTAGCTGTCGAAATGGCGTTAAACATCTATTACTCACTCTCACTCACATCGTTTGTCTTCAAATTAGTAAAAATGGTCTCTTCATCCATAGACTGGGAAGAAATGGCAAATGAAATACATTGTACTGTGGACAGTTAACAAGGTTTTTAGAGGAAACTGGGCCATTGCCCAGTTAAGGGGATGTTGGGATAATTGGTATCAAATTCCGCTATTCTAGGCATAACATGACATGAAGGAAAATTGTCTCTTCACTGAGACATAAAAGTTGATGAGGGACGGTTTTGATCCATCCTATGTGAACAGAAAAATGATGAAACTGAACTCACTTTCTCTTGTAGAATCTTATGAAACTGAACTCACTTTCTCTTGTAGAATCTTATGAAACTGAACTCACTTTCTCTTGTAGAATCTTGGTCTCCGTGTAATAGTCCATGGGTGTGGCAGCAAAAGGCAGCATTTCGTCCCCATTGACGATGTCCTTTCCCTCATACACCACACTGGCACTACTCGTCAAAACTAGCCGCTGTGGATATATAGTGTTGGAAATTCAGTTTTTCATTACACTCCACCAGTAGCAAAAGGGATATGGAAACATGGCCGCAGAAGTTACCGGTAGTACAGATAGTAGGCAGCAAAGCACATTTTCGAATCAAATGATAACTAACATAGGATACGAGATTATCTGGTACTTGATTAGGCCTAAAAATAAATTGTTGTGTTGAGGTAACGAGGTTATTAACTGAGGGAGCCTTGAAGTTTTCTTTCCCCTATTTTTGTCATTAAGCGCAAAAAGGATCAGCTCTAGAATTGTTAAAAAAGTCAAATACATACCTTGACTCCAGCCTTTTTACATGCCTCCATGAGGACCTGGGTGCCGCCATAGTTAACCTGGTAGAAGAGCTCCTTGTTCTGACTGAGAGGGGACGGGGTGGCACAGTTAAACACCACATAGCAACCCTTTAGTGCTGGTAGCAGGTCCTGGAATGCAGGTGTTGAGATTTGTTATCACATGGATCTAGGACCAAATGCAAAAGATAGCATAAGAAAGCTAAACTCTAAGGTGACCGTTGTATACTCCCTTCTATCATAACTACTATTATGTACTTGGTATTAGGGGACATCAAACACAAATAACATGAACGTTGGGTGCATGACCACATATGTGAACAATGTAGTAACAAGTATATTAATTATTTACCTCCTGTTTACATATGTTACCAATGTAGAAGGAGGCCCGCTCATCTTCAAACGTAGACCGGATATCAAAGACATTGACGGAGTAGCCTCTGTCTAGCAGCGTCTCCACCAGGTGTCTCCCCAGGAAGCCGCAGCCTCCGAGCACGCAGCATGTCTTACCCTGCAATACAAAAACATAGAGCATGGAATCAGCCTCCCAGTAAGTGGCATGTTTTACCATGACACCAATCACATGAAGTTAGTATATAACATAAAAACAGCCAGATACACGTACCAGCCTCCCATCATGATCAAGCAGCATGTCTCTAGGGATGGGATATTTTAGGATTTTTTCTCATTGCAGGAAGGCCTGACATTCCTATACAAAACCTACATTTAAGGGATCCTAACTAAGCATAAATAGATATAGCCATAGAATACCAAGGAATCAAAGGTTGTATATGTAAATTGGTATCGTAGGTGCAGATAGATAGATACATGTATGTATGTGGGTACGTGCAGGTGCATCTGGTTTGGCTATATAGGCCTATATACATACTATTGTACTCGGTGGAAGGTCGAGGTCAAAGGTCAAAGACCAATGATGTGAGGGATCATAGTATATACATTTGTGTATTGACGAATGCAAACTATATGTCGCTGATAATACATATCATATCCCTTATGCACCTTAGTAGCCCACAATTATAAAGAAGTCGTTGCTTATATGTGAAAAGAACTTTAAGTGTATATTACAGATACTCCGACAGTCAGAACACGTTTCACACATGTATTAAGGGAGTGTTCATTATTTATGGCAGGGGGGGGGGTGAGCAAATGAGGGGGGGGGGTCAAAATTTTTAGGGGTATTCAGAGGGGGGGGGGTCATTTTTTTTCAGCCTATTGTGAGAGGGGGGGTCATTTTTTTTCAACCTATTCCTGAGGGGCGGCGCAATTCCTTTTTTTGGGGTATTCGCCAACACAATGTAAAGTTTCACAACACAACACGATTTTTTTTCGCGACACGTCGCGAAGTTCACAATTCTCCACCAAGTAATAGTACTTGTTAATGATTGCAGCCACAATTTTGCCCAACATTTTCTTATTACCTATCATTCATATCCATTTAATCATGTTGGTGCAAACTATAAAAACAGATTAATTGGTCGTAATAACAAAGGGCGATGGTGCGTCTCTGTCCGGAGACCCAAGGCCCTCGGTCCGAGGGCTGGGCCAGTAGTACAGGAGAGAAAGAATCGTGCCAATGAAAGGAACTGAGTTCCCCGACCGTCCTTGGTCTCGAATTGCTGCTGACTTCTGTTATCATGTTGGAACAAACTACCTAGTAGTTGTTGACTACTATTTAAGGGATATTGAGACAAGCAAAGTCACTAAAGGAGTTGACGCCGCAGAGACTGTCGCCAAACTTAAGAAAATATTTGTTCATCAGGGCATCCCCGTTATACTTGTCACAGACAATGGACCTCAGTTCAGTGCAAGAGACTTTGCAAACTTTGTAGATGAGTGGAAATTTGTGCATGTAACATCTTTGCTGAGATATCCACAGTCAAATGGTGAGGCCGAGCGAGCCGTACAGACAGTCAGAGGTATTCTCAACAAAGCTACTGATGTGGACTTAGCATTATTAATGTACCGAAACACACCACTCCATAATGGCTTCTCACCAGCGCAACTAAATATGGGCAGGAAATTAAAGACCAGAGTCCCCTGCTATCCATCTGAACTCTTACCAAGCACACCAGACCCGGTTGTTGTACGAAAAAAGGAGAGGATGTACAGAGCCAGTATGAAACTGAACTATGACCAACGACACTGTGTGAAAGAAGCCGGAGAGTTATCAGCAGGTGACAAAGCCAATGGACCGAGATCATATGTCATCTCAACCCCAACAGGCCTCCTGAGGCAAAACCGCCGTATGACTAGAAATGTTGGACTACCACCTGCTACACTACCAATACCAGGTCCACCTAATACAGGACCTATTCCAGCAGTTCATCCTCCTACACCAAGACGTGACATACCATCACATGCAGTCACTCCTAGGGTTGACTCACCTGACAAACCAACACTGAGGATTGATCAGCCGGGTACCCCTTCATATGTGAATGAACCTGATGACCCGCCAGGGGCTGATATTACTGAGCCTCGTAGGTCTGGGAGAGCCAGATCTGCACCTAAGCGTCTGATTGAAAACATGTGAAAGACTCAATGAGATATCAGTTTAGTTTAACTTGAGAGATAATTTCATAGCAAGATACTAGCTATAATCATGTTCTTATTTGGTTGATAAGTATTATTCATTCATGAACGTTTCAAGACAAAGAGATTGATAAGTGAGCTACTCATTTTGATCGATAGGTATTATTCATCTATGAACATTTCAAGACAAAGAGACTAATAAGTGAACTTCTCATTTTCCAAAAAAAAGGGAGATGTGGTATGACCGGTATGCCTATATGGTGCTGCCACCAGTGACTGTGTGGGGAACTAAAAAGTAAAGTGAGTGGGTTGAGTGGGACACAACTTTGGGGGTTTAGGAAGCGGAGATCAGCATGTCAACATGTGGCTGAAACTGAATTTGTAACACTACAAGTCTACTCTACATTAAAGAACTTCAAGAACTAATCTTCTAAATGTTTGCTCAATAGAGTATCCAACAATTGCCGAAGGCGATCAGCCCAGCCTGAGGACCGAGGGCCTTGGGTTTCTGGAAGAGACAAACCGGAGCCCTTTGTTTACGTTCTGACACGAGAAAAAGCTTTGATTTTCCTTAAAATAATTCACAAATAAGACAGAAAAGCCACAAACAGGAAGTGAGACCGGAAGTGCTTTTATGGGTCCCCTGACCCAACATGTGCTCTCAACCAATCAGATTGCAGGAAAGGCGACCCAACTGCACTCGAGTGTTAGAACAACTTGCTTACATCACTAGACCTGGTGCTCCTTTAGACGTTGCTTAAAGGTGCTCATGATTATATTTTTAAAATTCAATAGTACCTCCCATATATAACGTGTGATTTGTGGATAAGGCACACTGTAGGAGCAAATTCAAAAGATCAAATGAGAATATGAAGTTGGCTCCAGAAATTCCAAAAACATTCTTGGGAGATACTCTCATACTCCATTATTATTGCTCCCATGCTGTACTACTTAACTAATGTGGTACAGTAATAAAAATGTATTCTCTTGCATGAAGTTTGTATTTAGGAATGTTTTAGTCCTGACTACCATAACGTCTTGCATATAAGGCGTGTCTTAGGCCTATGTGCGAATCAGAGCCCAGGTGCGCCTTATAGGATCAGCCTGAGTTAAGGGCACATCTTATACGTGGGGTTTATTCAAATATCATTTGATACATAAAATGATTTACCCTGAAAAACATTTAAATAGCCCCCCACCTCCATCAAACCTATGGGTAAAGCTAATGAATGCTGTAAAGGTGTTGGGCAGTATCAGCTCCCCTCCAACCCTACCAGTACTCTATGGTGGCCATAGCTTTTCACACCTTCCCATGTGACACTCACACCATCCAATGCCACCCTCACTCCATCCCATGCCGCCCTCACACCCTCCAATGTCGCGGTAACACCTTAGCAAGGCTTTCCCCACAACTTAGGCCTATTCAATGTACATGTAGGTTGGCTTTTACCAAGGGAGGCTATGTCTTACAGCATATGTCAAAAGGTTGGGGTGCACCTTGTACAAGGGTTTTTTAAAATATTAATCCAGAAGCAGCAGGTGTGCCTTATATGCAAAACACACATCCCTGAGTTAGGGGTGCACCTTATACATGAGCTCCGCCTTATATATGCGGGAGATTACGGTAAACTTCATTTTCAATAATCTTGGTGGCCAAAAGAGATCGCAAAGCACATTTTTCTGTAATTCCAATTACCATTTTCTTATTCCATGTACCGGGTAATTAGTTCAGGGTGTCAGGAGCAGTGAACCATTATCAAATCACCTTATCATCTTATATCTGGCACAAGGGTCTTCTGTCAAGAAAGAGAGAATGGTAAACATTCTCCAATCTGTTGTGGACCATCAGAGTAGATGACAGCAGTGGCTTCCTAGAAGTATACATAGAAAAGCATGTCTCTTGAGCTGAGAGGTGCCAGCAAAGTTCTCAGTGGTAAAAAAGTCACCTACTATAATCACAGCAACTACTGATCAGAACCTCCAGTTTCTAACCCTTAGTTTCACTTTTGAAATCAATGCTTTTGCGATTGATATCCATCACACCTACTAAATTAATGTTAAAAAATGAGATCAGAATGAAATTGAAACACTAGAAAAATCTCAAAAAGTTTGTCTTTGTATGCGCAAATTTTGAAAAAGACAGCTGCAAGTGCTTCAATCACTACAGTTAGTCAGGAATAGGTTGCATGATTTAGCTGGCTAAGACATCCTGTATTTCCCTGTGTATTACTAAAAGCCTGTACGGGCTTGTAAACACACTTAAGTGACAAATTTACCAGGATTATTAACAGGGCAGGCTTATACACAGGGCAGGCTTATATTTCTCTACATGAAATAATGAGGGAGTGGCAAACAGTTTGCTCAAGACTTATCTATGGTTTGTACATCATTCTTTAGACATTTTCTATAATCCTTTATCTTTCTTTGCATGAAATATAAGGGTGGCGGAAATTGATATAGCTGAAAAAACATATAAACACCATATGTTGAAGTATGGTAATGGTCCAAAATGTTTTTTCATTGAGCACAGAGGCCATACACAGGGAAATATAGTACCCACTTAAACTGCATCAGTGGTGGCCCATGCTAGTGCCCCCTATGGAGGAGCCTTCAAAATAGGTACTTTTTATACAGATGTCAATCAATCAATGGCAGGGTATTCACATTTCAATTTTTCAAAAGATCGGAACCATTTTGAAAAAGGCTTTGCATTTATACTATATGAAAGCTGGCTAACGGCTGATAGCTTTTACGACATTTTACAACGGCCACCCCATTTTTAACATAATAATTGGAATGGTTTAAATTCAGGTAGAATACACTTTAGCTGGCGCACATCTTGCTGCGCATTAGGATTAGCATAGGGTTAGCATTAGGGTAGCTGAAGGGTTCACTTAATTCAGCACCGGCTAAAGTGCATTAGTCTCTCAATTTCTCCTAATATGACAGGAATGAAGAGACCTGATGTACACAGACTTTGTTGAACATGGTTAAATGTATAAGGTAATGTGATGGGAATCATTTTCTTTCAATCAGTTCTAAGGGGGGGGGGGGTCATTTTTTTTCAACCCATTCCTAAGGGGGGGGTCACTTTTTTTCAACCTATTCCCAGGAGGGGGGTAATTTTTTTTGACGTATTCGTTCTGCCAGATTGGCACCCCCCCCCCTGCCATAAATAATGAACGCTCCCTAAAGTCTAGTATACTCTATAGATTTTAGATCGACATTTCATTTCCCTTTCCTTATATTGTGTAAGGCCAAAAGAAGATTGATTGTTTCAGGTACCTCCACCCTACCTAACAAAAAAGGCTAGCCCCAAAGATTTTTTTCCCCTAGAATTTTATGTTTTTGAATCCTTTTTGGGGATGATTTTAGTGACCCATGTTTCGAGGCTGCGCGTCCCCTTTATTTCATTAAAAATGACCTACCCTATCTAATATTTTTAACCATATTTCCTAAGCACAGTTTTTAAAGGGCCTAATGGCCCATTGATCCAGTGACAACAGATGGTAACACAAAACTTGATACACTTAACAATGATCAATATCCCAAAGTTCACATGATGACCTCATATGGCTATTATCAACTTCAGAGTTACATCGACAGATTAGCATGGACTAAATGTAAAAATTGCAAACATGCATACATGTTCACAAGGAGTGTTGTAGCCGCTGATACTGAAGTCAATTCGTTAATATGATTCAATTTATGAATCATGTAATTACTGTAATCTCTCGCGTATAAGGCGCAGCTCGCCTATGAGGCGCACCCCCAACTCAGGGAGATCTGTTTCATGTATAAGGCGCGCCTCTGAGGGCAGATTTTTGTTAGTTTAGTACTGTTCTATAGTAAAAATACCCCCCTATATAAGGCGCACCCCAAACTCAAGGCAATGTCCCTCCCAAATATAAGACTCAGTATCATTTTGTTTGGCGTATAAGATGCGTCTTATACGCGAGAGATTACGGTAGTATATATCTTGCTCCCAGATCACGCTCAGCTGGGGTAATACAGTTTTCATTAACATATGGATGCAGAAAAATCGTGGTTTGCATGAATGCAATACCCCAATTATATTCTGTCTTCTTGAATATGACCACCCTTAAGAAGACCAAAATCGACAATAATCTTCAATAATGTTCTGCTTTGCCTCCTAGTCTGGTTATCCCTTTTGCCTTATTTTCCTCATCTATTAAATCGAGACAAGTGAACAAATACGAGTGTGTATTTATGGCATTGTATGACTACACAGGTGGTACTGAGGACACCACCTGGCCCTGCTATCCACTCAACAAAAAAACATTATGTAACGTCAAAAACCCGTTTTTAACGTTTTGAAATGTTTGCCATGTTAAGGAGCCATATGGAAACGTGTTGAAACGTTTTGCAATAAATTGTATTATAGGTCATGTTGAGTCAGCTGAAACTAACTCAAATCTATAGGTTAACAACACAGGTGACTCATGTGTGCCTGGAAATAAAATGGAGACGGTACATCATAAATGTGGATGCATCGAGTCCAAATTAATACTTCAATTGTATAAAACTTTTTAACTTCTCACTGAGCTAATTTATACCAAAAGTTGAATACATGTATGTCCTTAAAACGACATGAGATGGGAGGCATGCACACTACTTGTTTGTAAGGACACTCCAAAAAAACAACTTGTATCTCAGTGCAAAGTCATGATAAATGTGACGATTTTTTTCTAACGAGGGCGGTGATGAGAAACAGTTTTTTTTTATTATTGGCCTAACCATCTGCATGTGTTGAGTGGTAAATTGTATGGGACGTACTTTCAGGTCTATAAATCTAAATTCCTTGATTAGATATGTGAGGAATTAATAACCATTTCAGCTATGCAAGCTGATCTACCGGCGGTCTAACACAATTACATTAACAGATTTTAAAACCGCTGATAAAATCATAGTGCTGGTCCATCATCAACCACAAGCTGGACATCTGCACTATGTACCTACTGATATGAACGTTAACACTCTACTCCGCTTATCCTGCACACTACTTAGGCTACATCACTACAATAATTAGTCACTGATTCAGTGAGTAACGAAAGTTCAAATGGAAAAAAAAAAAAAATTCTATGCTCGTCAGCAATCTCTCATTGAAGTGAAGACAGTTACAGACACACGCGTCGCCCCTCTCCCTCCCTTTCAGTACCTTGGATTCTGCACCACCTAAGTGTGTGTGTTGTTGTTTTTTGATTTTTGCTTCGTTTAACACGGGGGAGGGGGGGGGGCGTGGGGAATGGGACAAAGTAAGGGAGTGGTGATTTTACATTTCTAACAATGGGGGGGGGGGGGGATGTCGCACACACCAAAAAATTGTTGCCCCCTCCCTCCCCTTTTTGTTCTAAGGGCCGAGTCATTTATATGCCGTGTGGGGGGGGGGGCTTGTTATATATATATAGAAAGAGGGGGGGTCATTTTAAAAAAGAGCCACTTGGTGGGGGGTCCAAAACTCAATAAACCATCACATGGGGGGGGGGGCTCAAAACTAAGTATGGGTAATTCAAATACCCATAGAGACGTGTTATTCCATGTGCGTATCTGATTTTTTTTTTGGGGGGGGGGGTGAGGGGAGGGGGGGGGGGGTGGCATTTTGCAAAATGACAGTTCTTAGTAGGGGGTCCCGATCATTTTAGTCATAGTAATGGGGGGGTCGGCTGCTGATCCACCAAGACCCCCGGCCCCCGGCTGGTAATAAATGACTCGGCCCTAAAGTGAAATCGTTCTGCCAATTGGCCTCAATCTTTCCCCTCCCGTTGTTAGAAATTAACCTACTCATCACAATGTGTCATTCAACATGGGCATCTAACATTTTTTTTCTTGTAGGGGAGGGGGGGGGGTGTCAATTTGCACCTTATTGTGAGCACGAATTGCCACAATGCCACAGGGGTTTCCATATCATTCTATACTATTATACAGAGGTGGCAGTTTGGTGTTGGTCAATTGAGTCTTGTGTTGGTCCAACCATCAATCATTACTTCGAGCCTTGGAGGTACATCTAGAAAAGATTAAGATGTACCTCCATGAGTAGGCACTTCAACAAAAAAAAATTAAACTAAATACAGAAAGATCCATGTGACCGCATTTTATTGAGGCCATTGAGATGTTTTTAAATCTTTTGGAATTTTGTTTATATCTTGTATAGAAACAGAGATACAGGGCAAATAGTACCAAAAATATTGAGGCAAGTACCACTATAGTAATGCTAGAAAAGGTGTTACAATATCTGTGATGTGAGTTCAGCTGCACAGTGGGCCCAGTGTGTGGCAGCATGTACTGGTGGCAATTTTCTGTGTTTTCACTTGATATCTAAGGGAATAGAAAGTAATGTTCTAGTGATCAGATCTAAATAGAATTTAGTTTTCTATGATATTTAGAATCATAGCTTTCAGTTGATATCTTCAATCCATTTACAAATTGATTCTAAGTAGTAGTAAAATACTAATAAAAAATCATAACATGGCTGCTCTACAGACAGCCGTTTCTTTTCTATTGTTTCATATTTTGGTCCTCTCAAAAGTATCATTGGGTAAAATCATAAATGCATGAAATTATACATGCTGCTAGTCTATTATGCATTTTAACTGTGTCTGATATTAGTAGTTTGGTGTCTCCAGTGGTTGATATGTTTTTCAAAGCTTCAATATTACCTTCATACTAAAGTCATTGTAAAACGCTTAATAATTGGAATTTTTTCTCCCAGATTTCGCTGGTGGGTAGCTTGATATCTATACTTTAAGGATAACTATTAAAATACAAGAAAAAGACCCTAATAGAACCCTAAATCGGCGGTATCGGCAAGGTTGCGATTATCAGCCACAGTCCCACCTGGCAGAAAGTGTCAACCCAGTGTGCCAGCTTTTCTCACCCTCCACAGTGGCTTTATCAAAGTGCCTACCATGAGTGGCATGACCATGGTCCAACTTCTGAAAAAATTGGGGCCCTAGCCTAGGCTTGAGCAATTTACAAGTAGATCTAGATGGATTTCTTCACATATGAATTGAAACTGCACTAATATCAAAGTTTAAAATTGAGGGGCCTCTAACCTCTGAAAATATATGAACCTCTCTATTCAGATACACAGTCACAGACACAGGGCGGGAAGTCTTCCGATGGTCTGATCAGCGTGGCGTGATGGCACTTTCGCTGGTATTCTTCATGCCAAATAGCTGGTGCCTACCAGTCACCAGCAAGTGGTCTGCTAATTGAACCAGACGCTCTCTTCATGGGTCTGCATTTAGTTCATTTATAGAGAAATAACACAAAATGTACCAATAAAACATACCATGATATGACCACTATGTGTTCTTATAAATGTCTTGCAATTATAGACATAAATCACTACCAATTTCCATAGAAAACACCCAAAAACATGGAGCAGCACTCACCTGTCCACTCATTTCTCTCAGCCCGGCTCGCCTTCAGATCGACCAATCAGAACACTACATTATTTTTGCTCCGTAATACACGTATCCGGGGAACTTTTGAGCGGCATCGCGAAGATCAACAAACAACTGCAATGGTGAGTCAAACTACTCCGCTTTCTTTATTTCTAATAAGATGATAATCATTTCCACTGTCCCAACATATTGATTCCATTATGTACATGCTTGTTGGCGAGAATAAGCCAAAAAAACACACGGACAATCTCAAAATCGTAGAAAATACTGTGGTTGACAAGCACAGGTTCAGACACATTCTTGGGAGGGACTACAAAAACATAATCATGTGAACAAATGTACCCTTTTCTGTTTTCACAACAACATTCGTTGCCATCAAGTTCATTTAAATGATTCCGATTGTCCCTTAGTCGTGGCATTTCATTCATTGCGTTATACTCGTAGAAATGTTCGGTCGGTTTCGTCCAAAATCAACATATTATCGCTCAGTGACAGTGCAACACACAAGTCAGTGCTTGACTTGAGCTGAGTCTGAGGTTTGAGTTGTTCAGCCAAAGTGGTAGGTTCAAAAAGAAGGTTCTAACTTGAGACTGAATAGCCAATTTGGAAAATAGACTGTTCGACTCTACAGTAAGGCCATTTTATTCTAATAACTTGGAATTTACGGATCCGGCGACGAGATTTTTTTTTTTTTTTTTTGCCTCTGCCCGACCAGATTTTTCAGCATTCAGGGGTAAAAATTCAAAAGAGCCCTTGGAGACCAGCAAATATCCATTATTGATCCACTGATCCAATACAAACTTGTCAAAAATGTACCTGTTGTTGGCTTAAAAGTTCGTTTGGTGTCCAAAAATGTGACATATTACGGCCTTTTTTTTGCCCCTGGCCGATTTTTTTTTTTTTTTTGGGACTCAGTTTTGGAACTCTTTTTTTTTTTTTTTTTTTTGCCCCTGAGGACCGACCTAAAGGTTGACTGAAAAAGCCTGTAATCCAAGTTATTATTATAACATGGCCTAATTTGGATTAAATCATAATGATCCAGAATAACAGTCTGTGAGTGTGACATGTATATAAATCATGTTAATAAAACATACCATGATGGCATATCACTACTGACTAGAAATTCTACAATCAGGTGGCAGAGGTTTAATATAAATTATATGCATATTGCCTGAGAACCTTGTCATTCAGTCTTGACCATAGATCACCAATACCTTAACATACTGGGTATTCGCATCATTTTGTCAAGACCCTAAGTGTCCTCGCACCCTAAAGTACCTGGTAATGTTACCTCTTATCACTTGTATTATGTTACAGTCACAATACAGGAAAGCCGCCCTCGGTGGAGGTCAGAGAAAAAAGACCGGCCCTAAACCAGAATTAACAGAAGAACAAAAACAAGAAATCAGAGAGGCGTTCGATCTATTCGATGCTGATGGAACTGGAACGATTGATGCCAAAGAGCTCAAGGTAGCTATGAGGGCACTTGGCTTTGAGCCCAAGAAGGAAGAGATCAAGAAGATGATCGCTGAAATAGACAAAGATGGATCAGGTACGATGCAATATTGAATTTTTTTTAATTAGATTTTTCTGCTTGTGTATGGTATAATGGTTTAACGATTAAAGATTAACATTTTAGTTATTCTGTGTGGCCAAGGCGGTGCCTTGGATGCATGCCTTACACTTTGTCAGGATAGACATATGGATTATATAGAAACTAACCAAAATTTACACCTCTATAGCTATCCCCCAGACTTTTTGGGCTGCTCTGCCCCCACTGATTAATCCATCTTTAATGTCTACAGCTGTGCATTACTATGCTCCTGCTTCACAAAACATGCACCAATCAATTTCCTGCCATTTTGTTCAAATAGGTACAGTTGACTTCAATGATTTCCTGTCATTGATGACTGTCAAAATGAGTGAAAAGGACTCAAAGGAGGAAATCATGAAAGCATTCCGGTTATTTGACGATGACGAGACAGGAAAAATATCATTCAACAATCTAAAGCGGGTTGCTAAAGAATTAGGCGAGAACCTCACAGACGAAGAACTCCAAGTAAGTTCTGTTTTTAGTTACTTTATATACCGTTTCTTTATCTGTTTAACATATATGTGCATACATTTAATATGTATCGAACTTCAAGAATTTCGGATGACTTAGATTAGTGTACTAGAAGGTTAACCTAAAGACGTCCACATACCTTAAGACATCCACCCCAAAAATCGGCCAAAATAATGACATTACCCTTGAAGCAACATTGCCATATTGTTGATGATCATTGAATCAAACAGTTGGCATTGTCGATTCAGCAGGAAATCCCATTTTTATGGCTGTTTTCTGGGGTGGGAGTCTCAAGTATGTGGACGTCTCTGGGTTAGCATATCCTCGCAGCTAATAGCTACATTGGATTTGCCAGTAAATTTGTAAAATAGATGCAAATATTTCTCACCGTCACCATCACTTGTCATTGCATGTCTTACTTGAGTCTGATTCTGTGTCTGCCTTCCCTCGCACACAGGAGATGATTGATGAAGCTGACCGGGATGGTGATGGCGAGATTAACGAGAGCGAGTTCCTGCGCATCATGAAGAAGACCAGTCTGTACTGAATGGGTGCTGCTGCCATCTGTTGACTGTTAAATATGTCAGTCCCTTCCCTCTCCCCGATCCATAGTTGCCTTCTTGTTACTATAGAATATCATTTCATTGGAATAGTAACTTGGTCAGCTAACTTCATCATTCCCATTCTAGTCCCACCTGTTGATCTTATGTAGATACTGTATTCATTTAGAGCGAACACAACTATCAAGTTTACGCTTGGTCAGAATACACAACTACTTCTATTTATTGTTTTGGTATAGTCCCCATTGTTTGCTGAAATGAAACTGAAGTTGTGCTTGCAAGGATCGATGAACACATGGAATTATTTCTAGTAACTAACTTAAACATTTGACTCGTCCAATGGATATATGTTACTATTGTTGACAGAGTCCCTTATCATAATTACTTAGATGGGAGAGTGTCAAATCATTCCAAAAACTGACATATTGTCATTGTCTCATAGGTTCATAAGTGTATATTACCATTAATGCATTCCGAATGGTATGGTTCTACTTATTTTTACTTCTGAAGTGAAAGGAATGAAAACGTGTATATATTTGTACATTAAACCATGTTAAGAAAACTTGAAGGTGTTGTCCTTTGTGTATCCTCAGCTAGGAAAGTAACTACCGATAACAATGCCCAAAACCCTTACCACCATCGTGTGAAAACCCTTTTTTTTTTTTTACAAAATTCCATAACAATTATACCAACCCTGCTTTTCACTAAAAATCTGCATGGAATCAGTAGTGTTGTGGTTTTCCGTTATCACGTGTAAACTTAAGATCTGCCAGGGTCACTAAGGTTTCATGTTGGCATTTATATGGGGGGGGGGCGGGGTCTTATTAGCATTTCTATTTCAGAGATTTAGCCATACACCAGAATGCACCATTTAGCTTCTAGATATTCAAAATCTTCCCGTGTGGGGATGCATCACACCACTCTAGTTTTCATTATCAAACTTTTTTTATGATTCGTTTCTTTCTTGTCGGGAGATAGCATGTATGTAATCAGTTCTTTATTAAACGAGGCAAGGGCTTTTGACACCACCTTTCTGACCTCTTGTCTACTAGCCCTTAGCCGAGTTTCTTATGATTACCAAGTTTCAATTGCTATTTTGGCCTGTAGCAGATTACATACACCACCAAACGACTATTCCATTACACAGCATATATGCCCTATCACACCCTTCAAAGACCCCATGAGTCATATTTCTATTTACATGAAAATCTTTTGATAAATGATGAAAAAAATATTTCATGGGGTATGCTTTTCTTATATTTAGATTCCAAGAATTTGCATAGACCATCAAAACCTGTCATTTAGCCCTATTTCTGTTACAACCCCCAAAAATTAGTCATATAGTGAGACAAAAAGCAAGACAAAGCTATCCATGTAATAGAATTTACATTTAAGGTGTACTTTGATGGCTGTGACATGGTAATTACTGTTGGGTTTTTTCCTTATGGAGAAATACATGGGATTTAGGGCTCTTTTTACCCTAAATAAAAGGGTAATCAAACTGTCTTTAACCCCACTTATAGACAGATTTTTTAGAAGAGGAGGGCATAGAGTAGGTATGGGGGCAGTGCATGCCATGGTTATGTGGGCAAATATCTTTTGATATAGTTGATTTTGAAGGCCTTCCAATTTGGTTTATTGATAGGTTTAATTCCAAGATTCTCTCATAGACAAAACATTAGTCTTGCATTGGAGGTGAATCTAGGTGAGTACATAGAGGAGCCTAGTAGGCTTGTCTATGGTAAGTATCAGTAGTGAGATAGCTGGGCCCTTTAAGAGAATTGGCTTCCAATCATTTCCCATGGGAAAGGAAGGAAATGTAACAAGTAATTGTAACAAGGTCACATCACCTTGGCTACACTGTGATGTTAATTGTAGGATCAACAATGACTGTCTATGGATGGATGGATGGGTGGATGGGTGGATGGATGGATGGGATGGGACTATGGTCGGTTGGGGGGTACTCAGGCATGCCTCAATACTCAGAGCTGTGCAGGTAGTTGCGCTGTGAGGGGGAGGAAGACAATCAAGCAGTTAAATGTGTCCTTAATGACATAGTGGGAAAGTCATGGGCAAGTGATCTAGCTTAGGCTCTGTACCCTTGCCTCGTTTCCTTTCTGTCTCTCCAAGACATACTCTCGACTCCACTGTTATAAAATAAACGCTCTCTTGTTGACTCTTCACCATGGTCAATGATCGGATTAGCACCCCATGACCCCTCTGCGTGGTCGTTGAACTGAACAAGAAAGCGTTTAGTTTAAAACAGTTAAGTCTAGAGTATGTCTTGGAGAGACAGAAAGGAAACGAGGCAAGGGTACAGAGCCTAGGCTAGATGACTTGCCCATGACTATGTCATAAGGACACATGTACCTGCTTGATTGTCTTCCTCCCCCTCCCACCCACAACTACCAGCACAGCTCTGATCGAGTAGTGAGACATGACTGAGTACCCCCAACCCACCTAGTGGTGTGCCTATCTACCATCTCCTCTGCCTCCCACACCCACTGGTGATTGTCTGGTGGTGTCACCACCTACCCTGCCTGCCCCTGCCTTTAGACCCAACTGCCTTAATTTGTGTGTTACTAGTATTAAGTAGGTAATTATAGCTTTGTCTAGACCAATCAAACATCAGTCATAGCTTTCCCTGGTCTTCAGGGCCAACCCAACTAGCCATGTTTCAGCTCATGTCTACCTTTAACAATAATAACTACATGATTCTGAATTCCATATTACCTACAAATGCATCCATAATGACTATCTTCCACATACAAAACACTACAAACAAAATGAGACAAGGTGTGGTTTCCTCAACCATTATCTTAGTTGTTTGTCTGTATTACAAAAAAAAATGTGTCAAGTACCATGTCCTTCCCAGGGGTGGACAATGGGTGGACAAGGTCCCAAAGACCCAAAAAGTTCCCTAGTTAAAAAAAGGTCCAAAAGTCATGAAAGGTCCAAAGTCCCAAAAAGGTCTTAATGTCCCGAAAAGTTGCAAAAGTCCCGAAAAAGTTCTGAAAAGGGCCCAAAGTCTTCAGAAAGTCCCAAAGTCCTAAAAAAGTCCCAAGGTACCAAAACGGTCCCAAGATACCATAAAGTTCCATAAAATTCAATAAAGATCCATAAAGTTCAACAAAGATCTGTAAAGTTCTACAAAGAACATAAACTCAACAAGGTGGCATTTGCTTAAACTTTTATCTTAGCTGTTTGTCTCTATCCAAAAAGTAACAAGTCCAGTTACAAAGTAACTTGCCCATGATTCCCAGCACCATGGACACAAAGCATTTAAGGGCAGCAGTTTGTAAGTGTCTGTACATTATATCCCCTGTGTGGTAGGTCCTGGTGGCTACATCCTGATGGCTACACCATCCCTCCCAAGTGATCACCCCAAATCCCCAAATGATCACCTCATGTCATCACTGCATGTCATCATCCCCTGTCATCACCCCATGTCATCACCTCATATCATCCATGTCATCATCACGTCACCAATGTCATGTCATTAATGTCATCACCTCATGTCATCACCTCATGTCATTTTCCTATACCATCACCTCATGTAACACATGTCATCACCTAATGTCATCGGGATCACCTCACGTCATCACCCCATGTCATCCATGTCATCACCTCATGTCATCCATGATATAACCTCATGTCATCATCTCATGTCATTACCTTGTCATCACCTTATGTCATCACCTCATGTCATTAATATCACCCCATTTCATCACCTCATGTCATTATACCATACCATCACCTCATGTCATGCATGTCATCACCCCATGTCATCACCTTATGTCATCAATCAATGTCATCACCTCATGGCATTACCTTGTCATCACCTCATGGCATTAATGTCATCACCTCATGTCATTGTCCATACCATGACATCATGTCATTACATCATGTCATCACCTCGTCATTACCTTGTCATCACCTCATGTCATTACCTTGTCATCATCTAATGTCATCATCCCATGTCATCAGTGTCATCACCCCATGTCATCATCTCTAGTCGTAATCCATGTCATCACCTCATGTCATCACCTCATGTCATTAATGTCATCACCCCATGTCATTATCCATACCATCACCTCATGTCATCAATCAATGTCATCACCTCATGTCATTACCTTGTCATCACAATCAATGTCATCACCTCATGTCATTACCTTGTCATCACCTCATGTCATCCATGTCATCACCTCATGTCATCATCCCATATCACCTCATGTCATTAATTTGTCATCACCTCATGTTATCCATGTCATCACCTCATGTTATCATCCCATATCACCTCATGTCATCAATGTCATCACCCCATGTCATCATCGCTAGTCATCCATGTCATCACCTCATGTCATCCATGTCATCACCTCATTCATTACCTTGTCATCACCCCATGTCATCCATGTCATCACATCATTTCATCAATCCATGTCATCATCTCATGTCATTATATTGTCATCACCCCATGTCATCACCTCCATGTCATTATCCCATACCATCACCTCATGTTGTCAATGTCATCACCTCATGTCGTCCATGTCATCACCCCCTGTCATCATCCCATATCATCACCTCATGTCATCATCTCTAGTCATCCATGTCATCATCCCATGTCACACTTCCTGGTCACATCCTTCCATCTGCCAGGTGTTCATGGGAAAGATCAGAAGGACCTTGAGCTTTCCCACGGTGC
The DNA here is from genome assembly GCA_949317995.1 of Acholoe squamosa. Taxonomy (NCBI): domain Eukaryota; kingdom Metazoa; phylum Annelida; class Polychaeta; order Phyllodocida; family Polynoidae; genus Acholoe; species Acholoe squamosa. The sequence goes on from OX439042.1 coordinate 18,950,188, forward strand.
TATTTCTCTTAAAGGGACTGCTGATACTTGTGATTGATGTGTGAGCCTGCTACAGTATGTGTCTGTATGGGGCCTAATGCTTTGTCTATGAGAGAATCTTGGAATTAAACCTATCAATAAACCAAACTGGAAGGCCTTCAAAATCAACTATATCAAAAGATGTTTGCCCAGATAACCATGGTGCACACTGCCCCCATTCCTACTCTATGCCCTCCTCTTCTAAAAAAATCTGAAATCTGTCCATAAGTGGGGTTAAAGACAGTTTGATTACCCTTTTATTTAGGGTAAAAAGAGCCCTAAATCCCATGCATTTCTCCATAGGAAAAAAAAGACAACAGTAATTACCATGTCACAGCCATCAAAGTACACCTTAAATGTAAATTCTATTGCATGGATAGCTTTGGCTTACTTTTTGTCTCACTATATGACTAATTTTTGGGGGTTCAGTTGTAACCGAAATAGTGCTAAATGACAGGTTTTGATGGTCTATGCAAATTCTTGGAATCTCAATATAAGAAAATCATACCCCATGAAATGTTTTTTTCATCATTTATCATGAGATTTTCATGTAAATAGAAATATGACTCATGGGGTCTTTGAAAGGTGTGATAGGGCATATGCTGTGTAATGGAATATTTTTTTGGTGGTGCATGTAATCTGCTAGAAGCCAAAATAGCAATTGAAACTTGGTAATCATAAGAAACTCGGCTAAGGGCTAGTAAACAAGAGGTCAGAAAGGTGGTGTCAAAGGCCCTTGCCTCGTTTAATAAAACCACTCAGTGTACCGTAGGTCTGATGGAAGCCATTGCCTACCTATGAAACAACGAACCGAAAAATGGATAGCTTCAAATTTTATGTTCGTACATATTCTAAGGATTCCAGTTAATCGTAATATAGGTATTCAATTTTGTATACTGTATAATCATGGATGAAGCAACTATCAAGTGTTTCTAAAACAAAAGGTATCAATTTTATTTGGTGAAAATAGAACAAGCCCATAATGCAATACAGCTATCCATACGAGTACAATAGGTGTAAATCCTTTTCTTCATAACATTCACTAAAGTGAGCATTATATCGCTAGTGCTACTGGCTCCATTTATCACAAGTATGGTTGTGTCCACATGAGGGATATGCACTTTTTACCAGCATACTGGACACTAAATTACCCCGCATCAAAAGTGGCAAGATTAAATAGCAATTAGTAACAACCAGACAAATAGCCACCTACGTAAAATATCCTGGCAACTCATTACGCTGAAAGGTCACATTCAAAATAGCGTGTAGCATAGGCAACTCACGTAACCAAATGAAAGCTAAACGTAAACATGTAAAATAATGAATCTCATAACACAACATGATGTATAACTTAACTTGCTATATCTTAATTTCGCTCAATTATATTATACAATGCCGTAAGTTCACCGGGTAACGCACTGTATAAATGAACATAAATAATCATACCGTAGTAACTGTGAAGATTTTACATGTATCTAAATTATTGCCAATAAGGCTGAAGGAAATTCTTAGGTGTGAGTGAGTAATAGAGGTTTAATGCCATTTCGACAGCTAAGGTCATATTCATGGCGAGAACTACATTACACAATTTCACAGAATGTGTCAGTGCCCCCGCATATGTGGACCACACATCTGATAGGAAAAGAAAGAGGAGAAATAGACCCTTTTAAGTGGGCTAGGGAAGCTCGAAATTATTAGGCCTTTAGAAGATGTTATTATAGACGAATTGACAAAAGAACTGCAGGTTTATCGTGGTAGATGCCTTTGTATGTTTTACCCGTAAAAATCTAAACGGACACAAGTCCAATATTACCGTAATCTCCCGCGTATAAGACGCGTCCTCTACGCCAAACAAAATGCTGGTGCGTCTTATAGATTAATCTAAACTTGGGGGTGCGTCTTATACGAGGGGTAATTTTACTATAGAACAGAACTGGATTGACAAAAATCACCCCTAAGAGGTGCGTCTTATACACGAAAATGCTTCTGCTGAGTTTGGGGTGCGTCCTATACGCGCAACGCGTCTTCTACGCGGGAGATTACGGTATATCAAAAGTAACATTCAATATATAAAAGTAGAGATGTCTGGTGGACCCAGTACTAAAGAAATCCTACTTCATTTGTATCAATAACACATACTAGCAGCCAGCTCGGATTGGCTAAAACCATCACTACCGGTAATACTTTGGGATTGAGGGTCTTGCTTCACCTATATCTGAAAAGATTTTTCAACCTACACCGCAGTGCTGGGGGTATGTAGGCCAGACCCATCAGCCTTCTCCCTACCGTCAAAGCTACTAGACAGGCAGTTTGGACATCCTAGGGGTATGGTGAAAGTAGTCACGGCCAGCTATCTCACAATCCCATGTTACCAGTGAAGGATTTAGTCTAATCCGAGCAAGCTACTAGCATGTCAATAACATTAAAAACCAAAGGCCCAGCTACCATCTGGTTGGGTCTAACACAAAAAAAATACCACACCTTCTAAAATAGCTATCGCTTTGTCTTACGCCCTATAACAATCTAGCAGTGTTTCTCTTCAACAATTTATTCTAGATTCACAATCAGTGTGAGAGTACCCATATAATACTACACATTGTACATTTACAGTACATCACAGGCCCAACCCTTTTAGGGCCGCATTATGTCTAAAGCTGTTTGTTTCTTGGTTATTGGATGCATTAATGCAGTGCTAGAAGGTCCACTAGCCTGCACCACATTAGTGCATCATATAGACTCTTCGGGAGTATGTCAACAGGGTCAGCATGCTGTGCGAATACAGCACTGGTGAGTTACTCACCTGGACTGAATTCACTGCATTAGGACAGCTACATTTTGTATTATGGTATGATGCATAAAACCACTATGCTGCCTTCAAATGGTCAACTCACCAAAATACTGTTATGGCCCGTTTTAACCCAATATATTTCCTGCACTTGAAGAATGAAATTGTGTGACTTGTGTGCGCTAAAACTATATCTATATTAATTTGAAGATATGCGCTGAAACGGGCCACTTGGCATTATATATGGTGCATTATACAGGGTGTACTCAAAACCAAGTAACACGGTTTAATATCTGCATAGAGCAAAGCCAGCTGCCTGTACTAAAAGGTACCCTAGTAATACCAATATCAGAACAACAATACTGTTGTCAAACATAACAATACTATATCATAATCATGGCGTATCTTTGTCACAACGGTGGTAATACATTGTAAATTGGCCTTTCCTGTGTAATGAGTCCAGGACCTTGGAGTCAAAGTGCACCCTCTTAAAGTCATGATCTAGACCATGCACCATAAGGTTGCATATAGTGCGAGTGAACTTTGAGGTTTCCGGATGGTCCAGCATCTGTTGGATACCCATCCACTGACACTTAGCAATCTCATTCTCATAGTCCGGGTTGAGTTCCAATGTCTGCGGCTTCAAATGGCACACGAAGAACAAATCTGACCGTCCGAAGGCGTTTGACATATTATGCTGCTGACGGAAACTCAGGATACCCTGGAAGTCTACAAAACAGACAGGTCTATAGTCTATGCAGACTGATCATACATGACATTTTAGTTTTCATTTCATCTCGAAAAGTTTCTACTGTAGAAAATTTTCTACGTTTCATGTAGCAATGCAGTGATATTTTGTATTCGATCTTGCAATGTTAAATGAGTAATTTTACGCACCTGCTTTTACTCCAGTTTCTTCATATACCTCTCTTTCAGCTGTTAGTGCTGTGTGGAAACAATAAAATGGGATATCGGATTATATGTACCAGTGCAATAATTCATAATATAGAATGATAGCAGAACGAACTGCATGCAGGTGCATATTACCTTGTGGATGTCACAATAGCTATGAATATTTAACCATAGACTGTAGAATAGGATATCATGAAATACCAGTCTTTAAGTACATGTACTTGGACCGATCACTGCCGTAAAACCCCTCTTGTAAGGCACGGCTTATAGACCATTTCAGGTCCCTACGCATATGCGCCTTATATGCGGGGTTTTACGGTATTTGTGATAAAACCACTTTTTACTTTAGATTCTACTTACATATATCCTCAGCTAATTCAGAGAGCCCACCAGGAAACTTCCAAAGAGTGTACTGCAAAATAAGTACATAAGAACACACCATAAACATACATGCAAAGTCTGTACGAGGAAAAGAACTGAGCCGGTAAGTGATGAGAGTTTTTCTTAGAAGCAGGTTTTAATCATGAAAATGGGAGGGTCTCCCCCGGAAAAAATTTTGAATTCCGCGAAGCCAAATGGTCTACCCCCTCCATATAAATGGATGAAATGATATCTCGTTGTATCTGGATGAATCACAAGAATGACCCGATTATAGTAAAAACTGAGAAAACTGAAAAAAAAAAAAACTATGCATAAATCATGATTGATACCTGTACTCAAAAAGTGCCTTTTTTATTATCTGTTAATGAAGTCTTTCTCCTCTGCTTCTGTTATCTATATATACGGCTATTAGTTAATCATTCATTTGCATGATCACGTCTTGTTATGATAAGATGCATGCTTTATAGTGGAAGATGAGGACAGAAACTCACAGGTCTGTTTTTGTCTTGAACCATCAGAACTTCTCGTGTATCTTCACGTATCACACAACCTTAATGAGAAATTAACGAGTTTATAATGGATCCAGTAAAACTAATCCATAACTGCAAAATATGTATGAAGCAATTTGAGAATATAACAAATGAGAAAACGAAGTACAGTACCGATTTAAGTATAAGTTAGCTCAATTGAAAACCTGACAAGAATGTTAGCCTAGAGCAAAACCGGACAGATAATACTTTTTATAGTGCGAGTAGATAGTAGCATACCGGCCACGCCCACCTGGTGGGAAGCAAAGCGTGGGACTCTGTCCTCATGGTCCTCCTGTAACCATCGGTACAGACAGCACGCCTCACCCTCCGCGTGGTGGAACACGAACCCAGCCTCAGCCGCTGCAGGGATGAGGCTGCTCAGGCTAATGGGGAACTCCAACCAAGCCGCATTGTGTCCTGCAGCCTGCCATGTGGCCACTGAGGCTGAAAGACGAGTTTAATAGAGTTATCTTTATAGACTCTAATACGAGTAAATGATTCATTGTGTGAGTTAATGAAGAGGCCATAATCTCATTATGTTCTATTCATCTAGAAATATTATTCTTTTTATATCCAGAATATCAAAATTTGAAGTATTAACGGGTAACAAACTTATTATGGATAGTTGATTTTTCTCAGTTAATTTTCTCTTAAACTTTTTCTAAATCAACGAATTCCTTGGACAACTTTCTCTTTTAAACACAGAATGTATATATAGCAGGTAATCATATGGCATACCTTGTAGCCTCTGGGAGAATTCTTCTGGTGAACTTTGGTCGACGCTTGTCATATGTACATAAATGCCTTTATGGCGGTCTTTTTTACCAGTGAAAATTGAGACATTTTCCTTTGTCTTTGTAGCCGAACTGCATGACCGTTGCTGACAAAATTGAGTGATTGGTAGAAAACGTCTTTGATCTTTCATATTGTCATGAATATAGGGTTTTAATCGGATTCTGTGTGAATGTAACGTTGACAGCAACCGGGAAAACGTCCGTACATGCATTGTCATCCAGCCTGAAACGAAATCAATATGGTTGAGATGGTATTAAATGTTTAATGCCATTTTCACGGCTATCAAACATCTAAATATTCAAGGTAAAAGTGGCTGGGGGTCCAGAAAGCATAGTCTAAGGGTCCCAATGAGGAAAGTATGGTCGCTTTGACTTTTGTCGATCAGCTTCCATCTAATCATTTGATTTACCCAATCAAACACAAGTACTGGTACTTTCGGCCGCTCAAAGTTTGATTAAATATACTATAAAATTGACAAAGGTCTCAGGAATGCAGCTGGCTATTATTTTCAAATATTTATGTTAACCTTGCTATCAAAATGCTTTTATTTCTTATTCTAGGGAGCAGGAGTGACGTCATTGCAACCAGCGTGGCCCTTATCAGGCTTATCTCCCTACTGATAAGGATCCTCATGAAGGGTTAAATTAAATAGGGAATGTACTACAAAAAAGGTGTTAAAATCCTTATCAGAAAAGATCTAGGCATTGTACAGCAAAATGCATTCCAAAATCAGAAAGATATTCAAAATTTGCATCACATACTTAATTGATGCATTATTTTGTAATCCCAATATTTGAAAAGAAAACAGTAAAAAGGCTACTATTTCTAGTACATTGCCTATAATAATTTGACCCTTTGCCAGGTCCCTAGCAACCAGGGTTCTGCCCCTGAGAATCCACTGAAGGGCGTGGTTATAAATGTTGTGCCCTTATTAACTCCTATGCTATAGGACGTATAAGACACACCTTGTCTGTCGGAGTGTCCTAGAGTTTTAGAATTTTATATGGTAAAAGAAAAATATAAAATTCATAACATTTGACTTGTTATACTGAATGGATTTTCAAAATTAAAAAAAAAACAATGTGTTGCTAAATTCTGACACCATCCGAGGGGGGGTGGGCCAAGATAATTTTGACGCGCCTTCCTTAAAATCCAGCGCCCCTCCCCTGTTGTTACATGACCACTCCCTATGAGTCCCTTAGCCTTAGGCTAGCTTAATAGTTACTAAGTTAGGTGTCTGGAAACTGGTACATGTTCACTAACGTTGTATCGGGTGGGGCTAGTCCCAACGCACTGAAACTTCAAACAGCACGCTTTAGAAGGCTTTAGTTCAGATTAAGCTGGATACCTTATTGAGATGTTAATTTCATCCAGAGCAACGAATAAGAATGCCTTAAATGCAACTCCATAACACGCATAAATGAAGTAGAATAACTTGCCTTAACTTTTCACTCGGTTTTTTTCTTCTCTTACTAAACTGATTTCGTTGTTACTGGTTACGTGTTTTACCCTTTCAGGGGCCGCACGAAGGATCGTATCATGAAAAATAAAATATGACAATTCTGTGCACATTATTCATGCACGATAGATTCTTGAATATATCTTCCTTTGGTTCATACACGAATTTATCTGTGTATATCTATGATTGTAGTGTCATAACAACTTAATTTATTTCTTTGACATAAGCGGCCCAGCAGGTGCCCGTCGCCATATTGGATTTACTTTGGGCAGCCAGCAGAGGAGAGAAAAACACAAACAGGTCGACAGATTGTGCAAAATTTTCGTCCTTCTCAGCGACGAATCAACATTAATTTTGTTGATTCGTGAAGAGAGAACGATTATTATTCGAATTTCAAATTATGGATAGCCGAGCTCGATACGAAATGGTGAGTAGAGCATGCTGAAATGGTGTCTGTCGTCACTCGCTCGTACCCCCGTCCCCAATCATTAGCGATGACAGCCAAAAACCAGGACCTCAACGGAACTCCACAATCTATATATCAAATGAAAGGACTGAATATGTGCATACAAAGGCTTTTTGAATCAAGTTGGTATTCCTAATAGAAACATTTTTATGGAAAGCTAAAAAGATAGAAAATGAGTTTCTTTCTGTTGAATGATACTTTTCATACATGCCAACACTCCCGGATTGGCCGGGAGACTCCCGGATTTTTACAATTTTTTATGGTTTCTCCTGGATTGAATTTCTCCCCTTAAATCTCCCGGATTTTTACACTTCTCCCGGATTTTGAGAGGTTAATGCCCTTTTAACATGTAGAATCTCCCGGATTTTGATGTGCTTTGGCCTTTGAAGCCGAGAAAAACATTGAAAGGGTACCAAAATACTTGATTTTATATCTAAATTTTGCCCACTAAGGGCAGTAAAATGCCCGACACTGCTCATTTAGGAAAAGTTATTACAAATGTCTGAAGGACTCCCGGTTTTGTCCCCCGAAATGTTGGCATGTATGACTTTTAGATGTTTAAAAATCGTCAAAAATCGCTAAAATCAATTTTTATAACACCAAATCATTCTTAATAAAAAAATTCTAGGAGAATTGCTCTGTATATTCGTCCTGCTTGGCAAAAAATAATAAGACTTCTTCATGTGACTCAAATAGGGTGGTCTGACAGAAGCACCAAAATGACTCAAATGTTCACTCTCTGAAGTGGTAAAAAAATATGAAATGCAGTAAAATAGTGTACCAGTGAGTTAGAGCTATATTTTCCCTTTAATTTGGTGTAAATTTTGTGCAATTCTGTCCAACAGAACCCTCAGAATCGAATTTGCAGTACCAGGTGTTTAGCACTGTGACAGATATAGGGAGTGTTGAGCTGTGGTTGGCTGTCATCGCTACAATCATGCCCAATGAATCCACATTCTATGCCACTTTCGCGCGACCCTACCTGGTTAACCGGGTGACTTGATCTGGTACATAAGCAAATGTCCATGACCTGGGATAGGTATGTGACTGGGAATAATTTGCATCGTATTCACCGAGGTGAGGCTGTCCGTATTCAATGACGCCTTATAGGTGGAGTTGAATGCGGACAGGCCTCGCCTCTATGGCTAAATAACATGAGGTGAATCCAGAAAAAAACTGTTCTCGCGAATAGCTTGTGACAGTCTTTTATTGCCCCTGTTTATTCTAATCCAACATATGCTAGTTACGAAACGAGGAGGATCCGCCAAGTGAAGACAACTGTCTGGCGGAGCCCGAGGAGGAAGAGCAGCCCGCCGTCATGCAGGCAGTGCAGGCAGGAGCTACTCCCACTAACACACAGACATCGACAACATGGCATGAGCAGGGTGAGTAGCAGGGTGTCCGGCGATCCTACTTTTCCTACTTTTTCCTATTATTTTATGATTTTGCTATTTTTCCTACTTTTTCTCCAAAATACCTGCTTTTTCATTTTGCTTTGGCGTGTGCAATATAAAAATACTGTTAGTTGCTTTGAAGCACATCTTGCTTGTTGGCCCAGGGTATCCCCTGGGCTATTGGAGCCGGGTTTTCAGCCAGATCCACAAATTTGTAATCACCAACTTTAGGGTGTAATCATTCAGTGATATACTGTTAGTTTACACATTTTTCAAAAGCCAAAGGAAAGTTTCAAATCTCATCTATCATACAACATTTTGTCCTTTATGGTGAGTGATGTCTTTCTCTACGAAAAAAGCTGCTGTACTTACGTCATGTTTTTTGGAGCTATACTGACTGCAAGTCCTTTAACCATTGGGTCTATGGGTCAGATAGATTTTGGCGATGAAATTAGCACATGGAGTCCTATGGGTAATCACCAAGTGAGACACTTTTATTCAGCAGGCAATGTTTACTGTGTCCAAGCTATACACATAACACATTGGGGACTGAGCGATAAACCAAACATGCTAAGGATAAAGTTTTCTGTACAACGCCTAACTCCCGGTGAATTGATATTTGACTTGCTCAAGTGAATAGATTTATGAGGGAGGGATTTGGGAGCAAGGGGGCTAGGTGTCCAGGGGGCCAGGTCTCCAGGGGGCCAGGTGTCTGGAGGCCAAGTGTCCAGGGGCCAGGTGTCCGGGGGGCCAGCGGTCCAAGGGGTTTAGTAAGAAGATTATGCCAGACTGGTGTCAGTACATGTATAGATAATAGTCTCAATTGGTACATGCCTTGACAGGAGTTAATTATTTAAAGGACAGACAATGGTATTTTACAAGTACAATGGCGTTTAAAAGAGCACAGAATCCATTCTATATAGATTAAAGAATATTATATACAAGACAATGGGATAATAAAAGGTTAAAAGTCATAATGACAAGATTAACTTCTGTAAAAACAAGTCTATACCGTTCAATCTCAACTGTATGGAATGATTTATCACCTGAAATAAGAAATATCCCTGCCCCAGAATTATTCAGGACAAGAGTAAAGCAATTTAATGTTGTCTGAAAAGGTGCCAATTGTATAAAATATATGTAGTAGAAAATATTTTGGGGCCTCCTGGTCCCCCCCCTCCCTGCCCCCCCCCCCATTATCACTGGCAAATGTAAAATGTATTAACATGAATGTGACAAATAAATACTTGTTATGTTAAGTATTTCAGTGTTTTTAACAATACTGAAACATGAAAACATGAATGGTGTAATTTGTTATAAATTATTGACATAATTGTTAATTCCTTTTTGCTAAGTGCACAGAAATCTGAATAAGGCCCACCATGGCTGCCTATGAGACTACCTGAAAAGGCGAATGGCAGCCACCTGAGATTTGCATGTGTTATTAACAATACATGCATGGTCATCATCCAGAAAATCTTATAGCAAATAAAGGAAATTGTTCTAAAAAAAATTAGTCAATATTTCGCAAGTGCTGATTCCTGTGTCCCTACAGGGTTGATAGAGGGTTTTATTGTACCTACCCTGAGCCTTCTGTGCTTCAATGCACAACGCCCAATTTTTATATTGGGGGGGGGGTAGTAGACCCTGGGCCATATGTGATATATATCACATGTTAATTTTTTTCAGTACATGTTTATAGTAACTTATGTCAAGTGAAATCAACCCTCAAGTCTTAATGTGTAGGCTATTGTAGTTCCCAATGAGGTACCTGAGGGAACTTATCACAGGCAATTATTAAGGAGTACCTGATTTTATTAGCAAAACTATGGCATGTGAACGATTTTCTTATATGTTTTATCCATTTAATCTCGTACTGGCTAGTAACATTACTTTGGGTAGATAGCAAATTCTGTAATATCATTTGCATTATTATCTGGTACTCAAATTTTGCTAAGTCTGTCATGCTCCTTTAGTACTTGCAAGAAAATGAGTACTGGAGTTGTAGCGCTACTACATTTTGCCTCCACATGGTTTATGAATAGTGCAGTATTTATTAATCACGTCTTCATTAAAGATTCAGAGATATTGGCTTGTGGAATGAAAGAGCCAATTCTGACACCATTGGTGTATCAATTGATGTTTGATTATGCTAAAGCTAGTTGTGTAGTGATGGTAGTGATTGACTTGGTGGACATATATGCTTTGAGCATTAGAACTAGTATTATATTAATGTTTCACCCATAAACCCTTTAGCAGAATACATGCAAACACCTGACTGATAGTGATCAGGGAGGTAATTTCAAAAGGTGGCTACATGAAATGTCAATAAGAGACACTTTGAAAAGAAAAGTGCTAGTGCAGCAGCTAGTGCATCTGTATCAGATGGTGCTGAACCAACCATAAGTTACAAAACAGTATCTAGTGCAAGCAATTCTGCTAAGCCTAGTTCATTCATGGTGCAGACAGCTTCCCAGCAAGAACAGACTGCCATTGCTGAAATCCTATGGGCCCACAAAGTATGTGAGAGCAACTTCAGCTTTCGGTCTTGTGAAGGATTGTCTGACTTATTTAAGAGAATGTTTCCCTGTGAGAGGGATATTGTGACATACCCTCTGTGTAGTACATGAATACATTGTACAAAAACTGTGTCTATAAAGTAAGTTCTAATTTTGTGAAGAGGTTTCACAAAATTAGTACCTCACAGATCTTGTATGGCAGCCATGTTGAGGCAAAACTTTTGCCATAGACTTATCATTACAAGTTTCGCCTGTTAGTGTGCTGAAACAACTAGCCAATTTCTCAATCTCAATCTAGGATCAGTAATCCCAATACATTAGCAACAACTCATGACACAGAAACAATTTCCTGTTTTATTTCACACATTGTGCTCCAACATGGCCACTGTACATCATTTTGACGTAGCAGACTCGCAGTAAATGCCTTCATGAAACCACTGTATATCATGTTTCACATACCAATGATACAGGTACAAACTGAGCACCATTTAAATATGTTCTGGAATATTATCCTAATAGATTCTACATATAAGCTTATCAATTCTGAGGATAAATAGGTTTGTTACACATGCATTGTTTATTCTACATATGTCCTATTTTTTCTTATATTTTCCTACTTTAGTCCTACTTTTTGAAATTTTTCAGTCCTACTCTTGTGCTACTTTTTCAAAGGGGTCTGCCGGACACCCTGGAGTAGGCTTTAATATGTCTATGTGAAATGATAAATTAATTGATAATGCATTAAATTCAATGTCATGATCAGCCTATTCTATTTTTTCATATGAACAGAAGTGAAGTTCACAGAAGCGCCACTTCCTCCTTCATATAGTGTAGCAACTTCCTTGCCTACTTATGAAGAAGCTGAGCGATCGAAAGAAGAAGAGGCACAGCGGGCTGCTGAAAGACCTGTGCCACCACCAGTAAGTACTATGAATGCAAGTCTACTGCATGTATATTCATATACAGGAGTCCATGCAATGTGATGATCATTACACAGAAAATTAGTAGGTTTGGTTCAAAACGCCTACCCTGGTAATACCGTTGTTTGTCCTAATCGCTAATGTAGTCCATACATGATAAGAGGTACCAGTATTGATTTGTGAGTGATTGTGTGCTTCTTTTACTTCAGCAGCCAGTATCAGAAGTAGATCGGTTCGGGGATATGCAGCTGGGTACAGACGGAATGTTTCTGTGTATGTTTATATGTGAGTATTGCAGGCTTACAGCCTACTTTGTCATTAATCATGAGACCCCATTTTGTCAATTGCTGTATGGGGTACTAGGTACTAGCCTAGTTCAATGTGTTCTAAGCTGATGGGTTTTGAAAGGAATGGTATAGATAATGGATCCTAATTCTATAGATGTTACAACTCTAAATGGTCAAGAAATCCTATTTTAAAGATAACTACCGTAATCTCCAGCGTACAAGACGTGTCCTCTACGCCAAACAAATGCCTTGTGCGTCTTATAGGATTTTTTCAAGTTGGGTGTGCGTCTTATACGAGGGGTAATTTTACTATAGAACAGTACTGGATTAACAAAAATCACCCCTAAGAGGTGCGTCTTATACGCGAAAATGCATGTAATGAGTTTGGGGTGCATCTTATACGCGCAGCGCGTCTTCTACGCGGGAGATTACGGTATTATGAGTGAAAAAAGACTGGATATATACATCAAAAGAACAGGTAATAACAGTCTTAGTTATGTAACCCACATGGTATTACACCTGTTAGTGATGCTTGTCTTATCTTATTATGCCAACTAATGTCTGTGGTTCTCTTCAGTGGCCTTCATCTTTAACTGGATTGGACTGTTGGCGTCATTGTGCATCACACGTACCGTAGCTGGACTGTTTGGTGCTATTGCCGGTTTCGGGCTCTCCATGGTTAAATGGGCTGCTATCGTCAAGGTAGGTTTCACACAACCAACATTTAATTATCTTTTCTGAGTGACGGTCAGAGTAAATGTCGGGCTATGGATTGGTATCTTTTTTTTCTTTTTCAAGTATTACGCTTACAGATGTGCTTTGCTTCTATTTGGTAATGCGAAGAGAAATTTTTAGCCAGACCCCTTGCACATGGCCGTGATGGTCAGAGGTGTGTAGATAGATGCACTGCTGCCTGACAGACGTGCTTCAGTTCACTGATACAGTACAGCTTACACGATTCTACATTTGTAACCAGTAAAATGAGGGTACAGCTAGAAGGACTTTGGTAAATGACATTGACATAATTTCTACATTCATTTAATGTGCCTCTAGCTTCATTGACGCCAAAATTGCATCTTAGTTTGCACACATCCTGAAGCATAAACAAAGCTTCTAATTGGTGCCTATCAATTATAATTGACAGAATCTAAGCAAAATGTCCACCCGAGATCCAGTGCTATTAACATCGGGAACCATTGAAAAATGTTATAGCTTTTTAAGTTGTTGAACTGCACCCGAAAAACTTAACTATGATCATGATTTGATGTCCCAGTGTCCTGCTATTACTTGTCCAGTTCCTATAAGTTTAATTGTTTGACACTATGTACTTCCTCAAAAATTGCACATCATCACCTAGAATAAACACACGTTTCGGTCACTTTCCAAATACATTTCACCACTGAATACACGTGTAAGCTGAGTTTGATGTAGCCCTACTGTAATTAGTCTTAGAATGTATGATGATGCATTGATTACACCCAGCACATCACATACCTACATTCCTTGTAAATGACACAGATCAACACAGGGAAAACTAGGAATGTATTTTTGATTCATCGTTTTATGTTTGGGAAATACTGATAAGTGCTTTGTAAATCTGCTAATATATTCATCAGACCCTTACTGTAATCTTCCAAAACAAGGTTGTAATTCTGATACATGTATATGCACTAGTGTTAAGATCCTGATCCCCAATAAGTCTGATATGTGGGGGCATAACTGATAACCTGCTTGAGATTGATGGCACACCAAAAATAATAGGACAAAAGATGGGCTGTTTGAATAGTTGCGATGTATACACACAGTGTAGTAATAGCATTCACCGAGCGGAGTTGCCCTCCCGTTCCCCTGTAATTCCCTGGTTGGCGGTGGGTAGTGACCACGTGTGCGTGTCTTGCCCTGTTTCAGGTGCACGTGGCTAGCGGCATGGTGCCGCTGGTGGTCGGCAACCACACCACCGACCTAGCCCACACCACCTCCACCAACCATTCCATGCTGACCGGATTCACGGTAAATGACCGCAGCTGCTCAGCCTGCTTGACCAGTAGATAACCACACTAATAACCCTAGCCTGCTTGCCATGCGCCCGTCCGCTTCTTGTCTGTGTCTGTGTGTGTGTGTGCTTCCTATGTTGTCTCCTGCCGTGTAGAAATACATTTTGACTGGTGCATTTTATTGGAAATGGTATCCTGGGTGAATTTACCTTTTTCTCCCTTTGAGAAGTCTTCTTCACCTACCTTGGAATAGAGATTTCACACGTTATAACACCAAACATAGTACCTTTAACACAGCTTGGAGTATTGTCAACAGTATGTGGCTGATAGTGTTTGAACATGCTACAGATTACATTTTGTGTGGCTCTCATATACTCTTTTAGTTTTGAATTTTAAAATGAATATTTTTGAATTCACCACTTGTGGACTTGTCACAAAGTTATTTACATTAACTACATTTGATACCTTGACGCTTGATGATGTTCAATGCTTCCCACACACTTAAATGTTTGATGGAGTTAGTGGTGTTACTCATATATCACATGTTAATATGTTACCATCGTGTATCATTGTAAATCTATATTAAATATCGCACATCTTTGGGTCATCTTACGGAAGACACTACTTTATTCAAAGTTGACAGTTTGAACCTTTGCACAAATTGTTCTTTGTCTTCCACATTGATTCATTATGAAACATGATTTCACACATACACGTTTTAAACAAATTAGAATTCGATGAAAGATATGGATATAGTGTTAATAAATTATGACAATGGTAGACATATTAACATGGCAAATGTTTTAGAGTGGGGTTTATTTTATCGCCATATTCTTGGGAACCAGGTCCTAGCGATTCAAGAATGGGTCTAAGCATGTAGACGATTCACTAGAAATGGCCACATTCCCTCGTGATCTTTTCATTTCCTACAACGGATTAGAAAATAGTGCATCTCAAATCCAAAGGATTTTCTAATGTCCTTCGGGGTATTCAAAATTCTTACTTGCTTCTGATAGAACAGTTCAAGGCTTTTCTAGTACGCATTCTTTTTGTTTGGATCCTCCTGAAACTGTTTTATCTGACAGGAGATATGCGATTAAGTAGGACCAGTGCTCCCCAGAATGACTTTCGCTATGGAGTATGTGTTGAGTGTGAAATAATGTGTCACATGTCCTGTTTTGCAGCATAACAACTGGGCTGGTGGTATCGCCGCTGGTGACTCGTGGCTGTGGTGGCTGCTCATCATTCTAGGTAAGATACTCAAACATGGGGCCGCATGCTTTATTAGTGGGATCTGCCAATCGTCGTCATGGTGCATGAATGCAGCAGTGTAACTTCCTGGAGTTTGATTCATATCACATCATGCTGACCCCACAAGGTTGATACACCCCAAAGGGTCAGCATGATGCACCAATGCATTGCTGGTGAGTAAAGTCAACAGCATGGCATTAGGAGTATCAGGACGGATAGGGAACTTATACAAGTAAGAAAGAAAAATTAATGTTAAAAAAAAAAGGTTTATTTGTTCATTTATCTACAAATGATTCCTTACTGGTGGATGGATATTGATTGGGTCCTTAAGTAATAACCCAACTTTCTACGTGATAAAACAAAACCCTTATCCTTTACTATAGGTTTCCTGATTTTCTTCCGTGGATGCACACAATATATTCGTCTCAAGTACCAGTGGCACCGACTGGGCCACAACCTCCGTTCCCGCGTCTACCTGTTCCTGTGAGACAGCTGGCGCCACCTAGTAGGAAACACCATCACTACAATAGACGGAAATCACTGGAGTGTATCTTGGGGAACTTGGATTATGTGATTATCCTGAGGTATAAATCATGTTGGAGACTTGCTTTCCCTCATCTATACACATAGAAAATGGCATCATTCTAATTTAGATAAATCTATTGTAATGGTGGAATATAGGGTCTGTGGTGAGATGAAGAGAGGGATTTATTTATTAGGGGTGTGAGAATATTGTGGGAATAAGCTCCCGCCATAGGAGGAGATAGTAGTCTGTAGACACGTTTACCCTTGAATACTGCACAATGAGTTAATGCATCATGTGTTTGATACACTCCTGAAGGTACAGCATGATGCATCAAGACTGTCAGCACTGTATTGTCAAAATACAATGACAAAAGAACATGAGACTGGTGGCACTGGGCAGGCCTTAAAGGGTTAAATGCAGAAAGGGTGAAGATAATTAGTGTGTTTCAATACCAACATGTTCTCCTTTATATTGTTTATGTTATATTACAGTGTTGAAAAAGTCATTATACACTAATTCTTATAGAGGAAAGCACAGTATTGTGAACATACAATCTCGGTATGATAAAGATCTTTGTCTGGTTTATACAGTAAGACAGCACACACACTGTTGCAAATAAGTACTTTTAGAAGGAGATTGCTTAATGCATTGTTATGAATATTGACATGGAAAATAAATCAATTGATATTATTGTGGGTTAATATATTGGTATAATAAATGAGACCTCATCGTTGTCTCAACGGAATAAGGTACATGTATATACTAAAACTTTCTCAACCATATGCCTCTAGGGAAATATACCTTATAGATAATACAATTTTGATTTAAACACAATTGTAGCAACCTAATAGAATTCAGATATAATTAGTAACCCCTTTCCTTGTATCAACTAAAAGAATATATCTGCTACTTACCGGGCATATATAGCGATAAGAACCCTTGTTGTTGTTTTTACATTGGATTTCATAGTGATTATGTCGTTTCCCCTCATATTCTATCCCTTGATCATGTATCCAGTGTAGGAAAAGAAAACACTGGTAGAATGGGGACAAAAGTGATTAATAATCGTCATTTTACTCTCTAGTGGTCAGCGTTCCACATAATACCAATACCAAGTAATTGTGGTTTATATTCTGAATCAATATACTTCACTTTTCATTTATCATTTGTTTAAAGAATTCCCAGTATGTGAGGGCTGTTTTAGGGAGGAGCCATGGGCGTGTGTATTAATTATTACATCCTCATTGTGTGTAATTGGGAGGGCATCTCTTTATTTATGTAAATATTATGAATGTGCGATGAATGTGATAGCGAAGTGGCTTTGGCCACACTCGTGAGTGAACACCCTTGTACGGTTAGGATTTACCGGGATTAAATTTCAGTTCCATAAAATAAAAGATGAACTAAAATTATACCTTAAATACCCCTATTTCTTATCTACGTATCTTTGTCAAGGTGGGAGAAGGAACTAATAGCTTTGATTTAGTGTTCAATGCCTCATGAAGGCATGATTCATGTAGTACATTTTAAAAGCTTTATCCTATGGCTTTTTTACTTTTCTCATTAAGTTGTCACCTAGTCCTATAAGCATAGATCTACAAGGAATACCTTTAGGTTACGTGATATTCAGAAAGTAATATTTCTATTGCCAATTGATAGATTGTGATGGTCAGAGACAATTTTATATCAAGAACTCTGTGCTTTGATGATTGAGTTTATCATGCCTTCTTGTATTTTTGGGTTGTTCACTAATGTATTACCGAAATTATTACGTCTACAAATTGCCATGTGATTCCCAAGGCGTGCCACTCTAATCACTTTGTGCTTGTATTTGTGTTGTTCTGAAATTACATGATCGTGCCATGGCTGACACATTCATAGGTTTGACACTCTTGACATGCCAGGATATAATATGGTACTTCAACTTAGGGAAGAATAGAAAGTCATAGACTAAAACTCTTGTCATTTTTGTTGACACCTGACCTGTGACCTGTGCCCACATTGAAAGTCTGATAAAGTGCAATCATCAGGAGCACAACATATAATGGTGAAAGGTCGCTATGCTGGGCAGATTGGATGTAGAGCGTTCGCTCGACAGACTGGGTGCAGATTGCTCGCCAGGCAGATTGGACATGCAAATCAAGTCCAGTCGTGTGCCAAAATAGGATGCAGATCAAATGCCCAGGCAGCATCTGGGCAAAATCACACATGTTGGAACTTTGCAGTCTGCTCGAGGACAGTCTGAATAAATTACCTGAAAACACTCCCAGTCTCAAGGCGAAAAGTGGATAGGAGATTCTTCATTGATTCCTTCCTCCAGTCGCTAAAACTGTCTTTAGGTTCTGAGGTCAATCTGCTCAGTTTCATGTAGCGGCCTAATGCAGTGGCATGAGACCGTACGGTTATAAGAAATATGGGTTCAAATGAAATGGTGCACAGCGTTATTCCCCCGCATACCCAACCTTGTATAAAAACACATAAAGTAAGTTTCTGGTGAAGTGGAGCTTACAGCATAGTGACTTTAAACATGACATTATGTAACACTGTACTATATACCCGGTAGCTGAACATTTTAGAAATATTCACATTGATTATGAACTAGCACTGAGTACAGGTTTGGGCACGTTGTTCTAAATATTTTGTTGTCTATGTTTACTATCATAAACCAATCTTTGTTTATGAGTAAAATGGTAAGACGGAAAGTTGTTGCTTCTTGCGAACTGTCGGGTGCATGGCTAACCTTTAAGTATAAACAATATTTTATCGGTCTTAAATAATCAGTTATGTCCTTTTGTAAAAATAAAATACCAGAAAGGTTCTACATTTGAATGTGCAAAGTGGCCATTGAGACCGAAGGTATTACTATTAACATGCTCAATAAATTTGATCATTATGATATGGCATGTTATTGAGAAGTATAATATGTAAATGTATAAAATGTCAAATAAAAAATATACATGTTCTGTCATATTATTGTATCAATAGTGATCTTTGACAAATCAGTAAAATTTACTCTATCCAGTATTAAATGGGCAGAGATGCCACTTTTCTTAACTTTTTAGGAATTCCGAATTTTTTATTTTCATTCCTATAGGTATTTCCTATTGTTAATTCAGAAAATTAGGAGGATATCCGAATTTTGGGGATAGGTGAGTGGCATCCCTGAATGCGTCTTAAACAAAATAAAACTATACGGAGAAAAATCATGAAACGTTCTATATAACCTCATCCACCGAGCTGGTTTGAACCAAAACCCATTGACAAGTGTAGAATATGCCAAGATAAATAAA
Organism: Acholoe squamosa; assembly: GCA_949317995.1. Classification (NCBI taxonomy): domain Eukaryota; kingdom Metazoa; phylum Annelida; class Polychaeta; order Phyllodocida; family Polynoidae; genus Acholoe; species Acholoe squamosa. Next base: position 18,969,715 of record OX439042.1, read on the forward strand.
TGAATTAACAACATTTGATATCCATGAGCAGCATATCACTATCATTCATCAAGATTATGACTATTAAGGCACGGGCTTCCCTTGCCCACTTAAAAGGGTCTATATCTCCTCTTTACTATCCCTCAGGATGTGTGTGGTGCACATATGCGTGGGCACTGACAGATTCCTCTGTGAAATTGTGTAATGTAGTTCTTGCCATGAATATGACCTTAGCTGTCGAAATGGCGTTAAACATCTATTACTCACTCACTCACTATTAGGGCAGCCCCGATTTAGAAGTCTGGTGGTCATTTCTAGAACTACCTATTTTTTTCTAATGGAGTATGGTAACGTCTTTTAGGGAGAAGCGCTAACGTGGCGCCATTTTCGCTTGTAAAATATCAGCAGTAGACTTTCGCATTCCCACCGGAACTACTGACACACTTCCGATCATACCGTTTCTCCCCGAAAGGGTTCACGATGGAGGATCAGTGCAGGTGGTGCCATCTAGTGCACAACCCCATCTCCTTTGAAGGTCTAGCTATCCTAAAGGGTTCCCAGATACATGGTAAAGGAAATTCTAATGTCTCATTATAGCATCCAGTTTTTGAAAAAGGCACTAGTCGTGTCATAAAATAGACCTTCATTGAAAATAGACATTGAATAAGTGCCTGTCTTGTATAAGGGCTGGGGAATAGCTCCCCCTATGCTTTACTATAGAATACATGGTGGACACATGGGGAGGTAAATGGGAAGACACATGGTGAGGTACATGGGAGGACACATAGTGAGGTACATGGGAGGACACATGGTGAGGTACATGGGAGGACACATGGTGAGGTTCATGGGTGGACACATGGTGAGGTACATGGGAGGACACATGGTGAGGTACATGGGAGGACACATGGTGAGGTACATGGGAGGACACATGGTGATGTACATGGGTGGACACATGGTGAGGTACATGGACGGACATATAGTGAGGTACATGGGAGGACACATGGTGAGGTACATGGGAGGACATATGGTGAGGTACATGGAAGGACACATAGTGAAGTACATGAGCGGACACATGGTGAGGTACATGGGAGGACACATGGTGAGGTACATGGGAGGACACATGGTGAGGTACATGGGAGGACACATGGTGAGGTACATGGGAGGACACATGGTGAGGTACATGGGTGGACACATGGTGAGGTACATGGGAGGACACATGGTGAGGTACATGGGAGGACACATGGGAGGTCACATGGTGATGTACATGGGAGGATACATAGGCAGGTACATGGGAGGACATATGGTGAGGTACATGGAAGGACACATGGTGAGGTACATGGGAGGACACATGGTGAGGTACATGGGAGGACACATAGTGAGGTACATGGGTGGACACATGGTGAGGTACATGGAAGGACACATAGTGAGGTACATGAGCGGACACATGGTGAGGTACATGGGAGGACACATGGTGAGGTACATGGGAGGACACATGGTGAGGTACATGGGAGGACACATGGTGAGGTACATGGGAGGACACATGGTGAGGTACATGGGAGGACACATGGTGAGGTACATGGGAGGACCCATGATGAGGTACATGGCAGGACACATGGTGAGGTACATGGCAGGACACATGGTGAGGTACATGGGAGGACACATGGTGAGGTACATGGGAGGACACATGGTGAGGTACATGGGAGGACACATGGTGAGGTACATGGGAGGACATATGGTGAGGTACATGGGAGGACACATAGTGAGGTACATGGGAGGACACATAGTGAGGTACATGGGAGGACACATGGTGAGGTACATGGGAGGCCACATGGTGATGTACATGGGTGGACACATGGTGAGGTACATGGGAGGATACATAGGCAGGTACATGGGAGGACACATGGTGAGGTACATGGGAGGACACATGGTGAGGTACATGGGAGGACACATGGTGAGGTACATGGGAGGACACATGGTGAGGTACATGGGAGGACACGTGGTGAGGTACATGGGAGGACACATGGTGAGGTACATGGGAGGACACATGGTGAGGTACATGGGAGGACACATGGTGAGGTACATGGGAGGACACATGGTGAGGTACATGGGTGGACACATGGTGAGGTACATGGGTGGACACATGGTGAGGTACATGGGAGGACACATGGTGAGGTACATGGGTGGACACATGGTGAGGTACATGGGAGGACATATGGTGAGGTACATGGAAGGACACATAGTGAAGTACATGAGCGGACACATGGTGAGGTACATGGGAGGACACATGGTGAGGTACATGGGAGGACACATGGTGAGGTACATGGGAGGACACATGGTGAGGTACATGGGAGGACACATGGTGAGGTACATGGGTGGACACATGGTGAGGTACATGGGAGGACACATGGTGAGGTACATGGGAGGACACATGGGAGGTCACATGGTGATGTACATGGGAGGATACATAGGCAGGTACATGGGAGGACATATGGTGAGGTACATGGAAGGACACATGGTGAGGTACATGGGAGGACACATGGTGAGGTACATGGGAGGACACATAGTGAGGTACATGGGTGGACACATGGTGAGGTACATGGAAGGACACATAGTGAGGTACATGAGCGGACACATGGTGAGGTACATGGGAGGACACATGGTGAGGTACATGGGAGGACACATGGTGAGGTACATGGGAGGACACATGGTGAGGTACATGGGAGGACACATGGTGAGGTACATGGGAGGACACATGGTGAGGTACATGGGAGGACCCATGATGAGGTACATGGCAGGACACATGGTGAGGTACATGGCAGGACACATGGTGAGGTACATGGGAGGACACATGGTGAGGTACATGGGAGGACACATGGTGAGGTACATGGGAGGACACATGGTGAGGTACATGGGAGGACATATGGTGAGGTACATGGGAGGACACATAGTGAGGTACATGGGAGGACACATAGTGAGGTACATGGGAGGACACATGGTGAGGTACATGGGAGGCCATATGGTGATGTACATGGGTGGACACATGGTGAGGTACATGGGAGGATACATAGGCAGGTACATGGGAGGACACATGGTGAGGTACATGGGAGGACACATGGTGAGGTACATGGGAGGACACATGGTGAGGTACATGGGAGGACACATGGTGAGGTACATGGGAGGACACATGGTGAGGTACATGGGAGGACACATGGTGAGGTACATGGGAGGACACATGGTGAGGTACATGGGAGGACACATGGTGAGGTACATGGGAGGACACATGGTGAGGTACATGGGTGGACACATGGTGAGGTACATGGGTGGACACATGGTGAGGTACATGGGAGGACACATGGTGAGGTACATGGGTGGACACATGGTGAGGTACATGGGTGGACACATGGTGAGGTACATGGGTGGACACATGGTGAGGTACATGGGAGGACACATGGTGAGGTACATGGGAGGACACATGGTGAGGTACATGGGTGGACACATGGTGAGGTACATGGGAGGACACATGGTGATGTACATGGGTGGACACATGGTGAGGTACATGGGAGGACACATGGTGAGGTACATGGGAGGACACATGGTGAGGTACATGGGTGGACACACATGGTGAGGTACATGGGAGGACACATGGTGAGGTACATGGGAGGACACATGGTGAGGTACATGGGTGGACACATGGTGAGGTACATGGGAGGACACATGGTGATGTACATGGGTGGACACATGGTGAGGTACATGGGAGGACACATGGTGAGGTACATGGGAGGACACATGGTGAGGTACATGGGAGGACACATGGTGATGTACATGGGTGGACACATGGTGAGGTACATGGACGGACATATGGTGAGGTACATGGGAGGACATATGGTGAGGTACATGGGAGGACACATGGTGAGGTACATGGGAGGACACATGGTGAGGTACATGGGTGGACACATGGTGAGGTACATGGGAGGACACATGGTGAGGTACATGGGAGGACACATGGTGAGGTACATGGGAGGACACATGGTGAGGTACATGGGAGGACACATGGTGAGGTACATGGGTGGACACATGGTGAGGTACATGGGAGGACACATGGTGAGGTACATGGGAGGACACATGGTGAGGTACATGGGAGGACACAGCTGGGCAGGACTCTAAATTGACTCTCATTTTCCAGGAGTCACAGGTGATAGACTCCAAACTGCTGAACCCCATGTTTGTACCATGGAGTCCTACTCAATTGACTCTCATAGAATGAGAGTCACAGCATGGTGGACTCCATGAGGGGTTGTCACAGGGATGGCAGCTCAATGTGGAGTCTAACTCAGTCGACTCCATATTGACTCCCTGCACTGTTTGACCTATTTACTATTACACAGAGAGAAGGTATGGAGTCAGACAACAATAAGAGGGTCAGTACAGGAGTCAAGAGATCTTCCACCAGAGGGCCCCACAATACACTTTGTACAGTTTTGGTCATCATATTGTGTTTCATTTGGTAGAAATTATGAGTATCATAAGTCATCTTGGAAAGTTGGAATTAGGACATCATAAAAATAGCAATTGTTCACTTATGAAATATAAGTGGTATGCTCAAATTTGTGAAATAGGTAAACAAAAGCTGCCGTACAGCTAAAACACCATTTCTGTGGTTAGAATGTGAACTCAAAGTATTCAGAGTGTTTCTTTGGTAATAGCAAATGACCTGGATGACTAAAGTAAGAAAAACATGTATCATAGCATAGCTACAACATTGTGTCACATCATCTATGGCCTTGGTATATTTCTACCCTGGAATAAACATTGAAGTACAAACACACTTTACCTAGAATTGCTCCTTCAATAAAAGATTCAATATATCCTGACTCCATTCACAGCATAGTCTAATTAGAGAGTCAAACAAGCTTGACTTTGTATTCCTAGGGAGTCAGTCAGTATATTGACTCAGTATTTCTGGGGAGTCAAAAATGAGTCCTAAAGGGGGTCATCTGAGTTATAGAAGCTGGACTCAGAGTCACAGTGACTCTATTTCTTCTCTCTGTGAGTGTCACCACCCCTGGTCAGACTGTGTGATCACCACTATCACCGACCCTGGTGAGACAGTTTGATCCCCGGTGTCAGCAACCTTGGTGAGACTATCATCACCAGTGTCAGCAGCCCTGGCGAGACAGTATGATCCCCAGTGTCATCAGTCTAGGAGAGACTGTGTGATCCCCTTTATCAGCAGCCTAGGTGAGACTGTGTGATCTCCAGTATCAGACGCCTAAGAGAGACTGTGTGATCCCCAGTATCAGCAGCCCTGTCGAGACAGTATGATCCCCAGTGTCATCAGCCTAGGAGAGACTGTGTGATCCCCAGTATCAGCAGCCTAGGAGAGACTGTGTGATCCCCAGTATCAGCCACCTAGGAGAGACTGTGTGATCCCCAGTATCAGCCGCCTAGGAGAGACTGTGTAATCCCCAGTATCAGCCGCCTAGGAGAGACTGTGTGATCCCCAGTATCAGCCGCCTAGGAGAGACTGTGTGATCCCCAGTATCAGCAGCCCTGGTGAGACTGTGTGATCCCCAGTATCAGCAGCCCTGGTGAGACTGTGTGATCTCCAGTATCAGCAGCCTAGGTGAGACTGTGTGATCTCCAGTATCAGCAGCCCTGGTGAGACTGTGTGATCCCCAGTATCAGCAGCCCTGGTGAGACTGTGTGATCCCCAGTATCAGCAGCCCTGGTGAGACTGTGTGATCTCCAGTATCAGCAGCCTAGGTGAGACTGTGTGATCCCCAGTATCAGCAGCCCTGGTGAGACTGTGTGATCCCCAGCATCAGCAGCCCTGGTGAGACTGTGTGATCTCCAGTATCAGCAGCCTAGGTGAGACTGTGTGATCCCCAGTATCAGCAGCCCTGGTGAGACTGTGTGATCCCCAGTATCAGCAGCCCTGGTGAGACTGTGTGATCCCCAGTATCAGCAGCCCTGGTAAGACTGTGTGATCTCCAGTATCAGCAGCCTAGGTGAGACTGTGTGATCCCCAGTATCAGCAGCCCTGGTGAGACTGTGTGATCTCCAGTATCAGCAGCCTAGGTGAGACTGTGTGATCCCCAGTATCAGCAGCCCTGGTGAGACTGTGTGATCTCCAGTATCAGCAGCCTAGGTGAGACTGTGTGATCCCCAGTATCAGCAGCCCTGGTGAGACTGTGTGATCCCCAGCATCAGCAGCCCTGGTGAGACTGTGTGATCTCCAGTATCAGCAGCCTAGGTGAGACTGTGTGATCCCCAGTATCAGCAGCCCTGGTGAGACTGTGTGATCCCCAGTATCAGCAGCCCTGGTAAGACTGTGTGATCTCCAGTATCAGCAGCCTAGGTGAGACTGTGTGATCCCCAGTATCAGCCGCCTAGGAGAGACTGTGTGATCCCCAGTATCAGCAGCCCTGGTGAGACTGTGTGATCCCCAGTATCAGCAGCCCTGGTGAGACTGTGTGATCTCCAGTATCAGCAGCCTAGGTGAGACTGTGTGATCTCCAGTATCAGCAGCCCTGGTGAGACTGTGTGATCCCCAGTATCAGCAGCCCTGGTGAGACTGTGTGATCCCCAGTATCAGCAGCCCTGGTGAGACTGTGTGATCTCCAGTATCAGCAGCCTAGGTGAGACTGTGTGATCCCCAGTATCAGCAGCCCTGGTGAGACTGTGTGATCCCCAGCATCAGCAGCCCTGGTGAGACTGTGTGATCTCCAGTATCAGCAGCCTAGGTGAGACTGTGTGATCCCCAGTATCAGCAGCCCTGGTGAGACTGTGTGATCCCCAGTATCAGCAGCCCTGGTGAGACTGTGTGATCCCCAGTATCAGCAGCCCTGGTAAGACTGTGTGATCTCCAGTATCAGCAGCCTAGGTGAGACTGTGTGATCCCCAGTATCAGCAGCCCTGGTGAGACTGTGTGATCTCCAGTATCAGCAGCCTAGGTGAGACTGTGTGATCCCCAGTATCAGCAGCCCTGGTGAGACTGTGTGATCCCCAGTATCAGCAGCCTAGGTGAGACTGTGTGATCCCCAGTATCAGCAGCCCTGGTGAGACTGTGTGATCCCCAGCATCAGCAGCCCTGGTGAGACTGTGTGATCTCCAGTATCAGCAGCCTAGGTGAGACTGTGTGATCCCCAGTATCAGCAGCCCTGGTGAGACTTTGTGATCCCCAGTATCAGCAGCCCTGGTGAGACTGTGTGATCCCCAGTATCAGCAGCCCTGGTAAGACTGTGTGATCTCCAGTATCAGCAGCCTAGGTGAGACTGTGTGATCCCCAGTATCAGCAGCCCTGGTGAGACTGTGTGATCTCCAGTATCAGCAGCCTAGGTGAGACTGTGTGATCCCCAGTATCAGCAGCCCTGGTGAGACTGTGTGATCCCCAGTATCAGCAGCCCTGGTAAGACTGTGATCTCCAGTATCAGCAGCCCTGGTGAGACTGTGTGATCCCCAGTATCAGCAGCCCTGGTGAGACTGTGTGATCCCCAGTATCAGCAGCCCTGGTGAGACTGTGTGATCCCCAGTATCAGCAGCCTAGGTGAGACTGTGTGATCCCCAGTATCAGCAGCCCTGGTGAGACTGTGTGATCCCCAGTATCAGCAGCCCTGGTGAGACTGTGTGATCTCCAGTATCAGCAGCCTAGGTGAGACTGTGTGATCCCCAGTATCAGCAGCCCTGGTGAGACTGTGTGATCCCCAGTATCAGCAGCCCTGGTAAGACTGTGATCTCCAGTATCAGCAGCCCTGGTGAGACTGTGTGATCCCCAGTATCAGCAGCCCTGGTGAGACTGTGTGATCTCCAGTATCAGCAGCCCTGGTGAGACTGTGTGATTCCCAGTATCAGCAGCCCTGGTGAGACTGTGTGATCCCCAGTATCAGCAGCCTAGGTGAGACTGTGATCACCTGTGTTTTTCATTTAGCGATGTGTGAAACCTTCATACGATTGATGACGTATATAAACGTTGCAAAACGTTTCAAAACGTTTCCCCATGGCTCCTTATCATGGCAAAACGTTTTTAAACGTTAAAAATGGTTTATTGACGTTAAATAACGTTTTTTTGTTGACTGATATTGTAAGTTTCCGGTAACATGGTCCAAAAAGTTAATGTAGGTAGGTCGGATTTTTTTTTTAAACATTGAGACTTTATCATTGATAACCATCAATTTTAGCTATTATACCAGCCAAAACATGTAAAGCTTAGGTAAAAATCTTGGATTCTTTGCTTGGACACAAGGGAATGTCAAAAATTATGAAAAATTATGAAAAAAATATTTAAAAATGTTAAAAAAATTATGAAAAATTTCTTCAAAAATTCTGAGGTCGGCCCTGTTTGGCTGAGGTAGGTCCGGTAACAAGAAACCAAACTTTTTTTTTTTTTGGGGGGGGGGCTTACCATAATTTTCTGGGTAGTCAGTTCCTTAAGAATGAATGCTGAAGTTGTGAGATATATAAACCCAAACATAACTAGAAGTCCAGAAGTATAGGGATCTGTATATGCAACATGTAGGCCTATACACATGTTCAGGGACACATGTACATGTATAGTGAAGGGCTATAAGATTGAAAACGAGTGTGATTTTCTTATGCAGATTTAATTACGTCTTACTAATTATCATGATTCACAATCCTGCACACGGTTCCGGCCAAAAACCTCACACATGGCATTGAATATGATATGTTAGGTCGTATTTACATCTCACCACAATGTTACTTATATGATGCTACTTACATCTCACATGAATGTTACCTTATATGATGTCATAAATTTCCAGACCGTAGTCTATTGTTTATCATGTAAGGTCCATTACATTTTATCAGGTAAGGACCTTAGCCTCACAGATCCAGATCATGCATCTGTTAACGCGTGTCCCCCCAAAACAGCCACTCATTTGACTGGGGGAAAAAATGGCCACAAGACTACTACAGGTGGAACTATGGGACCAAGGTAAGTCTCCCTCCCCATCCTGGGAAAGAAAATATAGTCCCAAAAATACCTAAAATCCTCATGACTGAGCAAAAGTACTTAGTTCCTCCATAAGGCTTGGAAGCTTTATGAAACTTAGGTGGGCGAAAAGCTTGCATAGTTAATCTCCTTATGCCTGTCCCAATATCATGAATTCTTTTCGCCATCTTCTTTATAAAATTCTTAATACATGTAATATTGTATTATAATGAGGGCCTCCAGCCCCCCCCCCCCACTTCGATTGAAAAAAACGTGTTTTTTAAGTAAAAGAAAAAAGATATTGAGAGGTTGGTTACGAGGGCCTTATCACACCCTCCCCAAAAACTTAAGGTATCGTTCCACTATTGATTATGACGTCACTTCCAGTAATACACCGAGATGTACGGATTTAGGACTTGGAGGGCTGTGATTGGTCTATATTAGAGTTCAAAATCATAGCAAACTTTTAAATAAAGCATAGGTAAAATATTTTAGCTGTTGTGATTTAGAATGTATGGAGTGCAAGGGACAGCTCCTTTGTCTAGGATCCCAAAATATTTATCTAAAAAAAGGTTGGAAATGATCACTAATTGTGTGCAGAATAGGCCAAAATGGGGATGGGTTAAAACATGCTCGTACAGAAAAACTGGGTTGGTGAACGACGTCTGGATCTGTTACCCAGAGAGGGGGAAAATGTGCCTCTTCATGATTTGGAGTGATTTGGATTGTTGGAAAGGTGAAATTCCACTTTTACGGGTGCATGAGTTAGGTACATTAATTTATAGCGCAGAATGTTTTGGTGGTCCATAAATTAGGAGGCCATTTGGGAATATGAGGTACAATATGTCGGTACCGGAAGCGCATCCATTAGGCCTACCATCTGGCCACACCCTAACCCCCCCCCCGCTCCCTCCCAACTCCTGCCGTAGCTCCTCCCCATATAGATACACGCCCTTTGCCCCATGAGACCGGAAGACGCTGATTATCTGACCAGGATGACCACGTGACCGCTGGGCCACGTGACCGGGCCGATAACGAGGCAGCTCGCTGACCATACTGCACCTCTGATACTTCCGGCTGTGCGCGCCGCCCGTGGGGTCATGGAGTGCACAACGGCAGCTGTCAATCAGAGAAGGTGTGGTGTAGCAAAGTGTGTTTGTAGTTCTGACAAACACCACCAGGGTATATAGACACTGCAGCTTCAGATCGCCGGTCACCAGGTGCAACAAGTTCCTCACCTTGGCACCAGGCTGGTAGCCATCCGTCTAACCCTATAACTGCAACATAGTTTGGCATTAATGCATCACGTAAACTGTAGCGGATTCAGGTGGATTCAGGGGGCACCAAGGCCCTTAGACCCCTCAGGAATGGGCCTTCGTATGTGATACCGAACCTTAGCGGGCCCCCCCGACAAATTTTTCTCCCGGCTGTGCCCCCCCCCCCGGCCAATCTTTCGGAATCCGCCCCTGGTAAATTTGTAATCATCATGCATGAATGCAGACCCGATGAGTAGCTCACTATTGCTCCATCCATGCCGCTCTTCCCCACAGGGTTGGTACTCTACCACAGGATCAGATTGATGCACAAATGTACAGTCCTGGTGCCCCCGCCTAGTGCATCTTAGGGAAGGCGAATAGGAACATACAGGCACCACGTGGCCCTTGGAGGGTTTTAAGGTGGGGCTATTTAAGAGACGGGTGATTTAGAAGAGGGTGTCCGAGTACATGTTCAAGTATTTCCGCCATTAACTGTGGCGGTAGACTACGTTTAGTGGGCGTTTAGTCCACAGAGCAATACCAAGGAGAAGTTTCCATTCTATTTCTATTATCACAAAATATGTTCAGTCCCTTATATTTTGTGAACAATATCACTGTCAAAATTGACAGTCATATGTGAAATTCAGCTCAAAACCATCTGCATTGGCTGCAGCCTCTGATAAGCATGATTAGAAAGTTTAAAAGTACTGATATTGTCCAAGTTACATCTTTGACCCACAGAGTGTGTGCTATATAGTATTGAATATTCGATTGTAAATGTAATCCGACGTTTTTGAATCATTTGCTTCTTGTTTACTTTTTATTTTATTGTTTCAATTTGATTTTTTAACAAACGTTGTCCCCGAACGTTGTGGTGATATTTTCTGTGCGAACACTTTCATGCTACCGTTTATGAAACATTGCAAACAGTGAAAACACACAAACACACACGCAAAAAAAGTAAGAGGAATCTCTCAAAAATCTTGAAAATCTTCCGTTCCTATACATGACAACGGTAGATTTCTCGGGGTATGTGTTGGATAGCATTAGTCGTATGAATCTACATGTACACCAATTCCAATCTATTTTATCGGTGCTAAAGACTATAATCAAATAATGCATACTGTATATAGGAAGGTACACATATGTATATATATATATATATATATATATATATATATATATATATATATATATATATATATATATATATATACATACATACATACATACATACACACATACATATATATATATATATATATATATATATATATATATATATATATATATATATATATATATATACACACGTATATGTGCATTATTTGATTACATGTACATGCCTCCCCACCAAGTCATATACCCACCTGGCGTGCCATCCTGCGCCCCCCCCCCCCTTCCCCAACCTAACTCACCAACGCCCCCAGACCAACTAGAGGTCGGCGCACCCCTGGTGGCCATTGGGGAGGTGAGTGACAGGTGTCATCTACTACTTCCGGGCTAGAGGTCAAGGTCTTTAACTCAACTCTGATTGAAACTTTCTGTGGGAATAGCGCTTCCCATAGAAATAATGAAAAATTATGGCAGGAAATGACTTGGCAGTTGGTATAGACTACAATGCTATGCATGACAGAATATCGCTGCATACCTGTCACAGGTTCGTGACCCAGAACACTTTATTGCATCTATCATATTTCTGAAATTGAATCGGATGTAAAATAATAGGTCCAAGGGAAATCGCTAATGGGACGCTGGCCTTTTACAGGATACAACATATAGCAGAACGGATGTCCGTTTAGTAAATCCTATCTGCGCAGGAGCACATCCCGGCGTCCTTCAGAAATCCCATCCTGTCCAACAGTATAAATGGCGGCTTACACGGGATGCGCATCCGGAGCGTCCTTTGGTCGTCTGCTTCCGGTACGGATTTGGTGTGTCATCCAAGGAGATCGCTCGGTAAGCGCTGGGAACATGGCGGATGTTAGCACTGATGAATCTTGATAGCCTTTATTTTCTTTACATACATGGCAGTCAGAAAGTCGATCACCATTGTGTTTAGATGAGGGTTGACCCCTGGAGGAAGGCATTATTCTCGTGTTCCCAACATGGTCACATGATAGGCTTTTGTGCAGACGACATTTTTGCGGACATGCGCTGAGACCGGATAAGGACTTCCCGCCTATTTGTGGTCCTCTGTCAATATATACATGGCAGTACAACCAATGTACTAGACGTGAGTCGGGGATGGCTTGATATAGTGGCGAAGTCAACGTGTAGAATTAGGGAAGCCTATATAAGCATACATGTTCTAAGGTGTTGGCACGAATTTGGATATCATGGTTGGAAAATCAAATTATCATACCCGTCAGATACTCTAAGGCCCAGGCGTCAAAAGCGATCGTTTCAACTCAACGTTGATTGGGGTTTGAAAGTTGTGAAAATGAATATCTAAAAAAAATATCTAAGTAACGCAGAATAATTGGTAAAAAAAACAATCTTCTTGGCAAACTTTTTGATTTTGGTTGATAAACTTTCTTGGGAAATGTTTGCTATATATGTTTCTTAATGCATGCTTTGAAAACTGCATGCTCTTTTCAACGTTGGAATAACGTTTGCTTCACTGACCGTTTCCAAATGTTTGAAAACACTGTCATTGTGGCACGAAATATAATGCGGTGGGGGCGATGCATTTACGAGCTTGTGCTTTTTTTTTTAAAATTTATTATTATTTCAGTATCATTGGATATTATCTATTGTGAAAGAAAATTTGAAAAATGACAATTTGAAGTAGGTGACACATGTGCATGCCAATCAATTAAACATACAAAACATATGGGTGGGCTTATGGTCTGATTTCTTGATGTAAGTTTAATTTAAGGAATATCAACCTTCCAGCTCTAAAGAGACTCAGACGGTTACCCTTGGAGGATATTGACACAAGTTGTTGATATTTCTAATCTGCATGATGAGGGCCTCTAGCTTACGCCCCAAGACAAACAACAGGTCCTGGCAGGCACAATAACGGCTTTTGTGGACCAAGAGCGGCTCTGTTGACACAATTGCAATTCTGCAGCGGATGTTCAAGGCGGCTCTGTGTGTTTATTTGCCGTATGTTTGTGATTTTTTTTTTGAGACTTAAGCCACTATGGTGTCTATGAGGATGGGTCTGTGTAGAGTGTGGGGTAGGAGGAGGAATGTTAACCTTTAAGCTCCGTTAGTGTGATTATGCTTCATGACCACTCTAGAGCAGGACTGTTAGAGGGTGTTCTCCAATGTCGGCCTGATGCTTAAATGCAGCCCTGGCCAGCAGATCTACCAGAGCTGCATTCATGTATCAAGACGACAAATGGGCCTGATACCTTAATGCACTATGCTGTCCATAAAGGGTTAAAGGTGCGGCTGACGGCTGGCACGTTTTCACCTGTGTCGTCACACACAGAAAGGTAACTGTCTCCGACCCCAGGTGAGGACGAGTATCATTGTTGCCATTGAGTGGCCAGATTAGTATGCGGACTGGCCGCATTGTATCGTCTCCACCAAGAGCTGGGTAAACTCAGGCTTCCTGTGCTTTCTTGTTTCCTTAGAAAATAGGTGCAGTGTGGATGGCAGGGTGAGATAAGACGACGGGGAATGCAGGAGGCAGGTGTAGACACGGACTGGACTGTCCGCCCTCCTCCATGCTTCACTTTTTGGACAAGTTAAGAAAAAGAACTGGTTAGAAAAATGATTGAGGACCATTGAACGAACACTCCTACTAAGGTGACAGCCTTTCTTTGGCATATTCTACGCTGTTCGGCCATGGTCCCCCTCCCCCTTCCTTTACAGTATGCACCCTTTCCCCTTCACCCCCTTCGTCTCCGACAGTGAGAGTTCCTTCCTAGGGTTAGGTCCATGCATTGGGAATTAGACGGAGGGTATATTCGTCAAAGCCAGTGTGCCATTCTATTTGGCCGAAAAAAAAGAAGAAAATAAGATTAAAAAGTAGAAAAAAAAATGTATTGGTAATATTCGGGAACGTTTTTTTTTTGTGAAAGGTTGAGGTAAAAACGTTTGGAACAAACGTTTTTGCTACGTCAGAAAACGTTAGAAATTATGGAATGTGGAATGCACCGAGTACGTTGCTAGGGGGGTCGCCCTCCACCCCAATTCGCCATACCACTGTACATCATACTACATGGCTTCTTTGGACACCCTTCATTCACACCTTACATAATCATATAGATGATGGGTAGGTAAGCCCCATGGGCGTGGACTGGTTACCAGATTTGGTCTGTGTAGGTGTTTTCCATATGCTATAGAAGGGTGAGAAACTAAAGGGAACAGTGCTGCCCTCTGGTGCCTTTATTTGCTATGCACAGACCTTGATTACGGAGGTGAGGGGTTACTTTGGCAAAGTCACCACTCACCTCCGTAATCAAGGTCTGTGCATAGCTAATAAAGGCACCAGAGGGCAGCACTGTTCCCTTTAGTTTCTCACCCTTCTATAGCATATGGATAACACCTACACAGACTAAATCTGGTAACCAGTCCACGCCCGTGGTAAGCCCACCTGACACATCGTCATTAAAACTACCTTGAATAAACACTAGTGGCTAATATGAGGGAAATGAATTTTCCCCCTAGATATAACATATAATATGAAACATCAAAAAATTGCGTCAGACGATTTCAGTAGAGTTCGATCTCATATTGCCCCATATCACGAGGTACGTTTGTGTGGTTTTCAACCATTTATTATCTCAGTCCAATAAGGGCCCATTCAATTGCTCAACCTGCGTAGTATACGTGGGTGTCATAGGATGGAGGAGAGGAGGGGGCATCCAACTGGAGACATCATCCTAGATACGACCGTTGAAGGGCCACGGAATTCGTTTCGGAGTCTTTCATCGTCGTGATTTACAAATTCAATGCTGGTCATATCGATATTGTAGGAGTGTATCACATAATGCATAGAAGCAGCAGTAACAAGTTTTATACCAGGGCTGCAGTCATGCATCGTGACAACTTGAGGGCATAGTGCGGTGCCCTTTGCAGGTCCCCATGTCAGATGTCAATTTAAAGGAATGTATAGGAAGCTACTATAATTAGTGTGGACCACTAAAATCGACATGGCGACATGGGTTATTTCAGGTTTAGTGACATGGACATGAACAATTTCTTAAAATCGACATGGTGAAATGACCATTTCTAAAAATTGACATTGGGACATGGCCACTTTTTAAATCGACATGTGACATGAGGGACCCCCCATCCACACACCCCACTATAACGCATGTCGAATTCAAGAAATCCCATGTCACCTTTCTCTCACATATTTTTCTTCATGTCACCAATGTGGTGCTCCAGACCCATTAATGCATTAACACACAGTGTGACATATAAAGAGTCATCGGCTAACATCCCATCAAAGCCCCCAGTACAAAGGCACCAACTGATTACACCCAATTGCACTGGTGGAAACGGATCCCTACAGGAATCCTGTTGGCGGTGTGTGGTAATTGGGAAGTGAATCTATCTGTATACATCCATGTATGCGGGTCATGACCATGTTTACGTACATCAATTATCAAGACAATCTATAGTATACTGCGTGTACCATTTATAGTTTATAGAGCTACACGTGTTATGAAAGAGTACCATCACGTGTAAAAACAGAGAACTTTTTTTCAGACACTATCCTGCAGTTCATCACTAATCATAACAAGCAACAGTCTATGTGATTTATGACCAAGGTCAAACAAGTTTTTTTTGCCAGGCGGCCTATTCCGTGTCAGTTCAACCAATCTTCCTGGATGACCATCTCAGATTTCCTTCTAACTCATACATATGATTGGTCAATGTATCTGAAGTACTCTCCCCAAATAGTTCCTCAAAATTCCAAATAGTCTCCGAGTTTTGGCCCATATAGTGGGAGGGGGGTCAGCCCTCGGGAGCAAACCCTTATTTCTGGGCCATTTTCAGAAGTCTGTCATAAGAAAACCGTTATTGCTACAGGTACAGGTTTAATCAGACATGTACTACTACTTGTAGAGACCAGCAAACTAGTATAAAAATGTACGCCTTGTGCTGTGTGTTGATGCACTGACAATGGGCTGTCAAGAATTTTAAATAATAAAAAATCTGTCAAAATTAGAATCTTATCTCTGGAAAATTTATCTTTGGGAAACATATTGAGGTAGATATGGGGCTTGTATTGATATGAAAATTTTACCTCAAAACACCATACAGGTGATGCTACTGGTGGCCAAAGTCAGCCAATTTAGTCAAATGACCTATATTCAGCAGCCATTAAAGTGGTGAGACCCCAAAGTTATTGGCCCGCAATATTTTTTTCCTGAAAGACCTCATCTTGAGCTTTAATTTGAATGTAGTCGCTAAGGTGTTACTTATTTCTTTATGGGTGAAAAAAATTCCTCAAAGTATGGTATTTTACCTATCATTTTAAGTTTTTTTTCCTGCCATTTTCTATATAAACAACCTAAAATGCAGCAATTTTGAGTGTTGTAGATAAGACCAATCAAAAGCAGTGTCATGTCTATTCATACTGTATATACTTGAAATATAGGATTAGCAATGCACATTGCTAAAAACTACATCTGAAGCTGCCTTCCAGAGAACATGAGCTTTAATTTGATACCAAATATGCCTAGATGGAGACATTTCCTGGCAAAATTCTCCTATCGTAATTCAATTTTACAAAAAAAGAATTAATTGATTAATAATGTAGGATACCTGAACATAACATATCTAGGCCATATTCAAGACTATTTATAATCTCAGCATCAGAAATGGTCATTCTAATGAGTTGGTTTAGATCTGCCACTGAGATATTTTGTATCTGTTTCCCTTTTTGGACTCTAACCCTTGACAATTTTCTGATGGATATTGTTTTTTTTGTTTGTTCCTTTCACCAAAAAGGCACATCTCAATAGCTTAAATGATTTTTTCCATGGATTCTTCTTTACATTAGCTCCAGCTAATTGGGAATGTAGGGTGCCTGGTCGGGGTTTCTTTTTTTTACCTCTTCATACCAAAGAATTTTAGTAAATCAAGTAATTAGAATCTAATGCCCTTATTTTTTTTCCATAAAGATTTGTACTCAAACATTCATTGACTTTCTCTTCTCTAGAAAACAGATATATGAAATATACATATAAGCTAGATTAGAAGAAGTAGTAGGATATGAAAGAGTTTGGATAAGGGGCTTTTCCCAACCCTTGAAGAACCAATGATTTTGGAGTTTTCAGCAATGTACATTGCTTATCCTATATTTCAAGTATATACAGTATGAATAGACTTGACACTGCTATTGATTTGTCTTATCTACAACACTCAAAATTGCTGTATTTTAGGTTGTTTATATAGAAAATGGCAGGAAAAAGCTTAAAATGATAGGTAAAATACCATACTTTGAGGAATATGTTTACCCATAAAGAAATACGGAACACCTTAGCTCAGGATGAGGTCTTTCAGGAAAAAAATATTGCGGGCCAATAACTTTGGGGTCGCACCACTTTAATGGCTACTGAACACAGGTCATTTGACTAAATTGGCTGACTTTGGCCACCAGTAGCGCCACCTGTATGGTGTTTTAAGGTAAAATTCTCATACCAATACAAGCCCCATATCTACCTCATGTGTTTCCCAAAGATAAATTTCCTGGAGATAAGATTTTAATTTTGACAGATTTTTGATTATTTAAAATTCTTGACAGCCCATTGATTTTTTCCTGTTTTCCGGGTGTCAGTACATCAACACACAGTGCAAGAGGTATGTTTTTATGCTTGTTTGCTGGTCTCTACAGGTAGTAGTACATGTCTGATTAAACCTGGACCTGTAGCAATAACGGTTCTCTTATGACAGACTTCTGAAAATGGCCCAGAAATAAGGGTTTGCTCCCGAGGGCTGACCCCCTCCCACTATATGGGCTGAAACTCGGAGACTATTTGGAATTTTGAGGAACTATTTGGGGAGAGTACTTCAGATACATGGACCAATCATATATATATGAATTAGAAGGAAATCTGAGATGGTCATCCGGGAAGATTGGTTGAACTGACATGGAATCGGCCAGGCTCATTACACATGTTTTGAAATGATCTCCAATAACACAGGAACGGCGACGAAATACTATCCAAAAGCTATGCCCATTACACAGTAAACTTTTACTAACAGCCCTGCCAGTGCTGCAGTCATTTCTCATGCCGACTCAATAAATATCTATACAAATGTATATACCCTGGGTATACTTTCAGTAATCGTCACTTCTTAAGACAACGGATAGTTATCAATTTGTTATGAAATTTCTATTTCTATTTTCTTTTCCATTTGCAGTGTTGGCGCGTTAATACATTTCAAAACTAGATCTACATTTATAAATTCGTCACGAGGAGAGCGTCTCGAAGCCTTTTGTGGCGCTGAAAGGTTTAACAAGCACTTAATCAAGGGGTTAACAGGAACAACTGTACGAGATGAATGTCCTTACAATGTAAAGACAATTAAATACCTCTGGATGCAAATGAACCTAGGAATTAGAAACTTTATATCTGTGATTGAAATGAACTCTACATCATACACTGACGCTAGTTGGGATGATTTGGGATGTCCTCCACACCAAGACAATCATACCACAATAGCCTAGAATCTCACATTCCTTAAATGTGCCATCTGATCTGATGAACATAGGTGTAGGAGTGTCCAATTCCTCAGTATACTTGGGCAGGCAGGCAAAAATAGTCATTTGCATAGGGTGCATGGATGATCCTTTCTGTATGTCCCCTCACATAGAGGGGAGATGGGCACCATATCTACCTGTGTGCCCTATCTGAGGGAACGTTCGCCGTGGCCAGTCAAGGGCGGAAACAGTAAGGAGACTGAAGCACCCTTCTCCCCACATCTCTATAGCAGCTCCTTGTACAGCTATTGGACAGTCAGTGTACAAAGAGTCTGGTCACCTTGTCTGGTGAATCATAAGTACAATGTGCAAATACATAATATCGGCTTGGATTGGTATTGGACTTGTATTTGGTGCTTGTAAAGAAAAATAACAATATCAACCAAATCAAACACCTTATTATAGATATTGGAGTCCCCTCTTTTATCTTTTACAAAAGGTATTCTGAAACTTATTAAAACAACGGAGACTCCAATAATGGAAATTAGAATAAAAGCCTCGCATTACATTTTATACTTTAAAGCCTTTATAAATCCATATCGATAACACACATAAATAACATGGTCATCGAGCACGCGTAGAATTATGAGTAGGACGGATTGATATAGAGCTGAGTTTTGGCAAACTTTTCACGTGTAGTTTGGTTTCAAGAAACATGACGTTAAGAATTAGGGGGCATGCCATCCACCCCTCCCCCCTTTCTTTTTTTTCCAACACACATTTATGGTCGGTCATTTCAGGCTAAATCAAGAAATTACTAAAATGTTAGATGAAAACCACGCTATATATGTTAGATTCAGCCTGATGGCTGGGAACAAACTTTTATATTTTATTTAACCTTCCTCAATAACCTTTACATATTTGTTCCATCCTATTTGAAAGGACACAGTCCTGATATTAGCATCAGTTGTTTCAGATCTTTTTCGGCCTACAGATATAACTTTAAGTGAGTCTTTTATATCCAGATCACACATTAAAAGAGCGTTTTATCTTTGTTTTGTTTTTCTCAAAATGTGACCCAGCTTTACGACATCCATACGTTTCATGTTGGTAAGTATGAAACCGAAACACTGCAGATATAATATGATGAGATACATCTCGTCTTCATCTGCACTTCTTTGCGTCTTTTATAGGCCCTCTACTGCATCAGTTTCCTCCTCCTTTTCTTTTTGACATTAAGAGTAACTACCAAGTGTCTTAAGGCGGAAGTGATGGCCACATTGAGCAGGAAGGGCGTCCTCCTCATTGAGTGGCCCTCGTCAGGGGCCCTGATCCCCCTTGGGCTGACACTGTGCAAATGTCTCACTCAGCCCCGGCTCCAACGACCCTTCACCCCTTCTCAGCAGCCGAAAAAGCCCATCATACACAGGAAGCCGTGATAATTAAAATCATCAGGAGAAGGCGGTTGGCCGCCCCTTGAGGCCGGACACCGCCTGTGGAGGTGTGTACCCATCTCATCAGTGCCTTCAAAGCGCAGACGCGGGGCACATTCCCACAGTCGCCGATTGTCGTCTGCCTGCTGCGACTCCATAATTTCCCGCCAACTTTTGAAAGATGTCTGTGTTCACTGAAACAAAAGAGTACTCTATAATTAAGATCTCTCTCTCTCTCTCTCTCTCCCTCTCTCTCTCTCTCTCTCTCTCTCTCTCTCTCTCTCTCTCTCTGTACAGTAAACTTTGTCTATTTGGTCTATTTCGCTTATTCAAGACTTATATCATCGTGGATTTTCAAATTTCAATACCCCTGTACCCCTGGCACGTATTCAATACCGGTGCTTATTCAATTGCAGGCTATAAAATATTAAAGTAAGGAGTGCTATGGAACTTCCTCCCAGCTTCAACGTGAATGGCTCCAGAGAATTATTTCCGTTATTGAATATCATCACTTGTGACTACATTTTCCAGCTGCATGTATATTGCCTGGTACTTGTATATTGCATGCA
Organism: Acholoe squamosa; assembly: GCA_949317995.1. Lineage (NCBI taxonomy): Eukaryota > Metazoa > Annelida > Polychaeta > Phyllodocida > Polynoidae > Acholoe > Acholoe squamosa. The sequence goes on from OX439042.1 coordinate 18,990,519, forward strand.
CGAACCTGAATGTTCTAGTGGTGTGCTTCTTTAGCTGGCACTGTTTTATAATTCATAGCAGTTATAGGGTGGGATATAATATCAAACACCCCTATATAGTATAGGTCAGTAAACAGTGGGTGTATATCCTGCCTTATGGCATAGATTTTAGCCACAGGAGGAAAAGGGTGTGGTGTAGGCGTCAGGCTCTGGAGGAGGAAGGAGGAAGGCTGACTGGAGGTGATGCTGGTGCTGGAGTGATGGGCAGGGGAGGGCAGGGGGCGTACCACCTAGTACCAACTACCCACTGGAGATGAAAGGCTGGGGCGTCGGACAGGTAGACTGGGCGGCCAGACAGGTAGGCAGCAGTGCACCTCCACGCGGCCCCACCCACGGCAGGAACCTCACCTGAGCAGCATGCTCCCAACAGCTGAGCTGCTCAACGATGTTGCTCCACTTATCTAATCCCCAACCCCCACTGACACCTCCTTCCGGTCACTCACTTCCGGTCCTGCAAAATTAACAGTATCTTAATGTAGGGCATAGGCCTGTATAGATACATTCATACATCCCAACTACCCTCTCTTGTAGGGCTTACTACGCATGGGTGTTTGATTAATCCCATTTGAAAAAAAGCAACACGTGGTATGTGTACCTGTACATGACTGTTAATGATAACAGTGTGAAATTGCCTGTACTACTCATCTATATAGATGTATACATTATCAAAACCTTCACCGGTGTACTTTCATGTCACAATTATTGATATTTGGCGGTCTCGGTCCTTTGGTCTCTCTTAACGTTTAAAAACAAAATAAAATCATCATGTATCTGCCATTAGTCGAGGGGTTCACTTCCTTTGGGGGAAAACTGAGGGACAGTGTTCTTTTGCACTAAGCGTAAAGAGCCAAGATATAAATTCCAAATATCCCCTTTAATGTGCTGCCTCTTCAAGGTAACTACATAAGTAAGGGGCCATAGAAATATATTCAACCATTCATATGAATGCATTAAGGACCCTGGCTACAGGCCATTTGTGGTTCGACTCATGCTTGCTAGAGAGCAGCTCTGTAGCGAGTTGCTCACCCAGTGGTCTTACCAGCCTGGGAACGACTTTTAAAAAGTGGCCACTTTTATATAGGGGTCAGGTCGGCAGGCAAACAGGAAGTGGCCCGATTGTGGAGCTGGTTCGCACTTCTTACAGAGGCCAAAAACTGTCTGAAGGTGGCGTGATGCGGGCAATTGGTACTAAAAGGTCGACAAGGAGGTCTCTATGGAGTCCTGGAGGTGATTCTATGTTGTTTTTTTTTTCTTTCTTTTCCCCTATCAATAACGCTTACGTTGAACATACTAAAAGTCTTATTCATAGTAAGAACTATCTCATGTGAAATAATTACGCGTGTGTCCCCAAACAGGGGCGGATCCAGGATTTTGAGAAAGTGGGAGCGCACATTTGGGCCATGTCATGTAAGTGAATAAGTAAACTACATTAGTAGGGGGCCATAGAAATATATTCAACCAGTAGTGATTTTGTGAGCAGAGCAAAGCGGCTATAGTAGGGGGGTCAGAGGGCGTGCTCCCCGGATAAAAGAAGAAAAACTAGAGACTGATAAGACAAATTATGGGACTGAGGGTAAGGATTGGATGAAGTGGAGGAATGGCTGGTCTAGCAGTGAGTGCAGGATGAGACTGAGGTAGAAGAATGGTGGTACCGATGTCAGGGGCGGATCCAGGATTTTGAAAAGGGGGGGGGTTCAACCCTGGTTTATGGGGTAATGCGCCGCAAGCGCAGCACCACAACATCGCAAGTGCAACGGCTCGACATCACAAGCGCAGCGGCGCAAGATACCTAGGGGGTTTGGGGGCATGCCCTCCCCAAGAAAATTTTAAAATCTAGATATCAAACAGTGCATTCTGATGCATTTCTGGATCCCAATCCAGTAAAGCATTTTGGTGTACCATCAGTAGTAAACCCATGATTATGAGAACAGAGAATGGAAATCTTATTGGATTTTGATTGCACAATGGTGTTTCAGGGAGGCTTGGCATGTCCCCTAGAAAATTGTAGAAATATATATATATATATATATATATATATATATATATGTGTATATATATATATATATATATATATATATATATATATATATATATCAAACTCCAAATTTTAAAGCATTTTGGTGTAAACCTAGGGTGGGCAGGTTTCCATGAAGGGGATGCACATCTTAAGTGGTACTGCTTTGTCCTTTGTGGGGTTTTAGGGGCTGGTCCCTCAAAAATTTTTGATATTGTTCCTTAAGGGGGTGTGGGGACTGCCTCCACCCCTGGGAAGTTTTTTGAAAAATGATGTTAGACCTTGAGGTTTAAAGCATTTTGGTGTACCATCAGGAGTATGTTTATGCACTGGTGGAGTTTTGGGTCATTTCCAAAGAAAATCTTATAACATCATCAAACCTATATTTAAAACGTTTTGGTATAGGAAAGGGATGTAAATTTATGTCCTGATACCATACATTGTTCTTTGATAGAGTTTTGACAGCTCATCCCCCAAGGAATTTTTTGAAATATTGGTTTTAAACACAGTAGTCTAAGCATCTAAGGAATTTCTGTATCATTGGGTGTGAATCTAGTAGTTTTATTTGAAAGTGATTTGGAGACTACCACCAAGAAAGCTTTGAAATTTCACAAAAACTCATTACAGCACACAGTATTTTGATGCACCCCAAGTGGTGAATAAAATTTTAATGGGATATAAATCTAATAGAAAATTACCTGGGGGACCAAACATAGTATCCCATGCATAAGGCACACCTGATGCCTAGATGTCTATGTGGACTCACTGGTGCACATTGGGTCACGTTAGAAAATTTTGTGGAAATTTTATAGATTTTAGATACTGTAGTAATAAATTATAAAATTCACAAACAATAAAACCATATCAAAGAGAGATAGGGGCCATGAATGGGGGTATACAAAGTGGACATCTTGGGTGGGCCCAAAGGGGGGGTCCCCCTTCGGGGACCCCCATTTGAACATGTTATGGGTGGACCAAAAGGGGGGGTCCGGACCCCCAGGACCCCCCCTGGATCCGCCCCTGGATGTGAGGGCAGAATGAGGCTGAGGTAGAGGAAGTGGGGGACTGGTGAAAGTGCAGGATGAGACTGAGGTAGAGGAAGTTTGGGACTGGTGAGAGGGAAGGATGAGACTGAGGTAGAGGAAGTGAGGGCCTGGTGAGGGTGCAGGATGAGACTGGGGTAGAGGAATGGTGGTACTGGTGTGAGGGCAGGGTGAGACTGGGGAGTGGAGGAATGGTAGTACTGGGGATTGAGGGCAGGGTGAGATTGGGGGAGGAGGAATTGTGAGAATGAGGGGATGAGGCAGGGTGAAACTGATGTGGAGGAATGGAGAGACTGCAGAGGTTTGAAGACTGGTGGGGCAGGATGAGACAGGAGATGGGAGGACAGTGAGAGAGAGTCTCACTGAGTGAGAGTGAAGTAACAGGAACAGGGGTCCAGACCCACTAAATGCATCCCCCCTCCTCCCTCTCCCTATCATCCTGTGCTCAACTACCCCATACATTCCTACATCCACAGTTTCAAAATGTTTTAGAGGTGGCCACTCATGGTGTAGGTACCTGAAAAAGTGTAGGAAACAATATATGATAATTATAGTAGCAACTCAGAATTCAGCCAAAATATTACATATCTGATATTTATTGATCCTTGTGATGTAGACCTGTCGGACTATAAATAGAAAACCAATAAAAATAAGGAGGGAGGGGGAAGGTACGAGGCAGGGTTAGAAAGAGGGGGCATTAAATACAAATTTTTCTTAAACAGGCTGGAGTTGATGGGGCAATCTAGCTGAATTCCTCCAGTCCCCCTCCACCCCCCCAGTCCCCCTCACCCACCAGGTCCCCTCCACTCCCCCAGTCCCCATTCACTCCTTCAGACCCCTTCCACTCCCCAGTCCCCCTCCACCCCAAGTCCCCTGCCACTCCCCAGTCCCCCTCCACTCCCAAGTCCCCCTTCACTCCCCCAGTCCCCCCTCACTCCCCCAGTCCCCCTCCACTCCCCCAGTCCCCCTCCACTCCTTCAGTCCGGGTTCAGTCCCAATCCACTCCCCCACCACTCCCCTTTCACTCCCCTGGTTCACCCACAGTCCCCTTCAACTCCCCAGTCCTCCTCCACTCCTTCAGTCTCCTGTGCACCACAACTCATCCCCTAAGTTTCCTTCATGTTTCTGGAGGGTCTTGCCAGAAAATCCAAAGATTAAAATGTGCACGTTATTGTATTGTCAATGCCCTTTTCTTCAACACAGAGTTAAAACATGCACGGCTGGTTAAAACTGAAAGTGTAATAAAACAATAATTTCAAAATAGTTGAATTAGTCATTGTCAATAAACATATTTCACAAGGTAGGTACACAGCATATGCATTTCATTCATTTTTTTTTCAATTCATCCACTATAAAGAGTTAATTGACAATACGTGTACTGTGAAATGCTCTCTTAGAGCAATTACACAGAAAAAAATCCATGTTAGTCAATCTAACTTTACTTAGTCAAAAATACCCAAATAATCTTAGTTAGTACATATGACTAATGTGTGACTAACAATGTCTAGTTTATTTTAGTCATATTGACTACCCAAATCAGTTTCTCTCTCCAACCACAATCTTGAATAAGGTATCTGATGGGCGTTTCAGGCAAGCTAACTTATCTTAGTCACTGTCACTTAGTCACTTTGACTAAGATCTCTTAGTGACTTTGACTAAGCTATATTGGCATAGTATTGCCTTTACACACCAGGTGGCAGCGTGGTTTGAAACAGGATTTTTCTGGTGGCTGTGTACCATAAACTATTCGATGGATGTCAAAATGATGGTGATTTTCAGGTGCTGTATAATTTTGAGGCTTTCACAATTCAATATAACATCAAGCTTGGCAAAATATGTCAAATAGTTTAATGATTTGTTAAATGAACTAGGTAGACAGATAATTACACCTTTTCTGTGGGAATCTAGATAAGTAAAATATCCACAGATGTATCTGCTTCTTTGTGGGAAACCCAGAGTAATTGACTCTGGGGCTCTAATGAAAATAATGTGAGGCATTTTACATGTATCTTCCTAAATGATGAGATAATTATTTGTGGGGTGTGGAACCTATACAGAGCTTACACTCACCATTATTAGATTGCATACTTAGTCAAAACCACTGAGGAATCTTAGTCAAAATCAGGCAAGCCAAGGCAAGTTGGGCACTTTGACTAATGGTTAGTCGTATTTGACTAAGAAAAACTTGGACACTTAGGCACGTGCTTTTGACTAGGTATTGTTAGAAAGTTAGCCTTTTTGACTAACATCTGACTAATATTTTGAACATTATTTTTTTCTGTGTATGTAGGTTCTTCTCGTTATCATTTGGCAAGGCCCTCCTTGTTGCCCTGCTCTTGCAGACTCCTGTGACTTCCAAGCCCTTTTCCACCTTGGTGTTTGCCCCCACTCACCTGCCCACTCCTTCACACTGTTCTCTATTTCCTCAGTCTGACGGCGTCCTCGAACGTCTCATCTTCTCTCCCTTTACTCGTTTCCTCGTTTCCCCTGGAGGGTCTTGCCAAAAGATAACGAGGACGAACCTATGTTGTTGTTCTTTTGCCAAAAAGAAAACAAGAACCAAAATGATGAAGGGTTTTTCTTTATTATCCATCTAAATGGAATGTGCAATTTGATTACAACTCAAAAAGTGTTTTCATGCATTCTGCTGTAGAATTATTTGTTAATACTATGGGAATGAGTATGACCGTTCATATTTCTCTCAGTACATATGTACATGTACTCTCTGAGAAAAAGATTCAGAGGTTGTTCCTCATTATCTTTTGGCAAGGCCCTCCTGAGGGAGATGTGCATGGGGCATGGTCCAACTCTTTTCCATTGTAATGTCAAATAATCTATACTGCTCTTAATAAGTGTTTCAGATGAAATGTTCACGTTTTGCTGTTTAATTTGTCAGTTGACGAGAATGAAGTAACGTGCATGTTTTAATTCTAGTTCTCATTTCCTTTTTGGGAAGACCCTCCTGTGACCTTCACTTCCGCCACCTTTACCCCTCCCATTTCCCTGGCACAATTTGCGATATCTCTACGAAACGTTCTCTCTTATGATACTATGTGATGAATTGTTACAGGAGGTACACATTGCAGTAGGGACACTAAAAAGAAATGCACATATGTAATGATATAGGGGCTGAGAGGGAACACTAAGCTGTCTTGACAAAAATGTGTGTACCGTACACATGTACTTCTCTTTCCCTGTAGTCATTTAACTCCCGTCACTCCCCCGTGCAGATTCTACCTTTGATAACCATTCAGAATTCCCTTGCAACTTTACGATGACTAAGGAAAGAAGACACCTAGCCACTCCACCCCACGTCCTGTGGCGTGTCGGTGGCGTGTTCGGTCTACATGTCCACTGCTCGTCTACCAGACTCCGACCAAGGTGCCAGATTACCACCTCCTTTGATTGCATATGTTTTTAGCACTTCCGCTGTGGCTGACGGTGGTCTTTTCTCCCAGCTTTGTGTTTTCTGTTTGTATCCGACTGTATCACGTTCATGCTCATGCTCTTGAAGGGGCCCTTTTCCTGCCTTTCACCACAGCCACCTGATAACACTTAGACTTCTGTAATTTTTGTCGCTGTTTTTTTTTTCTTTCTTTCTTTCTTTTATGCCACTGAGCGTAGGCATGCCTTTAGATGTGGTGATGCTTTTTTCCTCTGAATTCCACTCGAACTAAAAAGAGACGTTCATCGTTGGGTGACACTGTCTCTCACTGCGAAGTATAAATAGCATTATTTACTGGATGCATTTTATCAATGTCTTATTCCCAATCGAAAGGGAATGAATAACCAAATCATTTGTCATAGTATTCCAACATTCAAATAGTGACCCTACCCCCCACTCCGGCTCCCGCTGTATATTCCACTGCATGCCATAGTCTCGGATAGATCCATTTGATTTTCAAGTCAGTATACACGGATGAAAAGCATAATGTGTTTTCTCTGTCAATTCTTCTCTACAACAGCCATGTATACTGCTAATGATAAAAAAAATTAACTACGGCTAGTGACCTGTAGATTTTCCTGAGATGCACGGAACCAATGAAATTAAACAGTGTACGACCGATTTCTCTGTACACAACAGACATAACCTATACGGTGCGCAAAATATTTAGTTTTGATAATGTCTGTAACTAAATCCTATAACCAAAGTGTCTCACTGAACGACAAAAAAGTCAGTTTCTTGGAATAGAGGCATTGACGCACACATCTAGATATCACATGAAACCTTTTTATGTCTGTTTTATACACAATAGGCAGTCAAAGGGATTAGTAGGTCGTATTCAGACGTTTATCACACGGCCCTACAAGACATTACCTTGCCATATCTCCTCCAGGGTGTGGCAGCCTGGTGGGTGGGCTGCAGGGGTGGGCTGAGAACCAGGGAAGTATTTTATAAATAACAACAAGTGAAAGGATGAATCTACAAACTGTACTCCCGTAGATCTACTTTATTGGCATGATATCAGCGTTGGGACTTCGAACATCCGCTGGCCACACAATTATACGGCAAATTTGAAATTGAATTACTACGTAATATAAACTATGCATTGAATAAGCACCGGTCGTATAAAATTCATCACACATTCACAATCACAGTGGTATTCAACGTTTACAACTAAAAAAATCTGAATGTTTTTTCAAGGTTGTGTCTATCTGATTAACAAGAGACTACATTGAATCTTAGCTAATATATATGTCCTCCTTTATATAATAGAATGTATTGTCCCTCTAAATATAGAATAATGCCCCTGCATTTATAAATCACATGGATTTTCTAATCATTTCGCATATAGTGGGATTTTACCTTTAGTGTATAAGTATATAGAGTGATATTGTATACCATATAACTAGCCTGTAAAAGAGCACCGGCGCTTATAAGCTTCAATACCACTCGATCCCCGGCGCTAAATATGCAAGACCTGCGCATATGACATGGATTATGATGTATTTTTTCAAATCTTGAACTGCTGTACCCCCCGGTGCAGTGGCGGATTCAGTATTTGGAAAAGGAGGGGGCGCAACCCCTATTTTTGGGCACTTTTTTGGGTCCAAAATATGTATAGTTAAACTCTTAAGTACTGGGAAAAAGGGGGGGCGCGGGGGCGCTCCCCCCCCCCTCTTGATCCGCCATTGCCGGGTGCTTAATCTGGGACTGGTGCTCATTCAAACAGGCGCTTAGTTTAGGAGCACAAATCAGTGTGTAGTCTGGAATATGCATGTAGGCGTGCCTCCAGGCGCACCTGTCGTATCGTCGCGTTTAAACGTATGCAGGGTTTTGAATAAGCGCCGCTTTTGTGTAGGCGCTGGGGGTATGGGGCTCATGGAATATACCGGTACCTTAAATCTTAAAGAGCAGACCTTGAATAAATGCCTGTCTTGTATGAGGGCCGGGGGTAATCGCCCCTGAATATCGGGGCAGTTATTCGCGACAATACGATAGAGGTCGACCTGACGCACCCTGCTGCAGCTGTTGCAGCTGCTGCAGCATACAGAGATTCAGTGCATCTGCTTTGTTTTAGTTCCCACGATCGGAGTATCCAGGAAGTGGGTGATTTCCCGGTACTCTGCCCCCGAGAGGTGGTAGGCTGCTCACACTCCCCTACATCACCAAGGTAACCGATGGGGCAAACCGCAGCAACCACAGCCTCATCCCGAGCCGGCCACACCTCGTGCACCTGGGCCGAGTTGGAGGAAAAACAAGGATAAACATAATTTTGAGATAACCATGGTGTTTTACCATTGCACTTATACATGTAGCTACAAGTGCCCCCAATAGTAAGATGATTTGTCTAAGTGCCCTGAATACTTCTAATTATAGAGTATTACATGTTTTGTTTATGAGTAGTATATGACGAGATTAAATGCCGGGATTAAATGTTCTTTTATTCAATTCATCATTGGTTTATACGTCCAATACAATTGATTAGAAATATGACTCCCAACGTGCTCACTCCTTGTCACGGTGATATTCAGAGGCGATATTGAGACTTTCAGAATCCTAAACAAACCTTATTATACACTCATGAAAGTGGTCAGAAGTATTCATCTGAGACCTAAAGAGACCCTAAGAACCCATCTAATTGTGATTATATGGGTATAACCTGCCATAGGGAAGGGGGTCGGCCTTGGTAAAATATCGATAAGTCAGCTGTTTTGGAGGTTTTTGCTTATTTACAACCCAGTGTTTCTTCTGCCATAATACATCAGAATGAGATCAGATTAGGAAGTGTAGACCAGATTAGACCCTCTTAGAAACTCCCTTTCTACCTAACCCCCCAGGTTGCTCCCCCTCCCTGCCCCCCACCACCTTCCCATAAAACCCCATGCAATTGGAATACCATAACAATGCTGTGTTATTATATGCAGTGAATACTTTGTATCACCAACGCTCTGCTCTCACAGATATGATGTACTCATTTGACTGCCAAATGGTAAAACTTTTGATAGATCCCCCCTCTTCTGCAATGTCCAAGGTGTGTTAAGGTGGATGGCGCCCATGGTATCAATGTAGTTAATTTTCACCAAACTTTTGTGACAAGATCCAAATGATATATACTTTCCAATGGTGATGAGAATATAGGGGTCCCAGGCAATTTTCAAAGATATTCATCCATGAAGATACTGTGAACATACTATAGGTTTCTACAGCATTCCATGTTAATATGTGTAGAATGACGTTAAAGAGTAGCTAAATTTCTGTATAACTTTCCCAGAATATTCTCATCAACCTTCTTCACCCAGACAATGTATTACCACCATGTGGTCCCAGGCACTTTTGTACTGTTTTTTCACATTGAAAAAAAACAAAACTTATGAAAATAATAGAACTGCATCATGCAGGTTATATACTGCTCCTATACCCCCACACAACCAGCTGACTTGGTGGCCTAATCAAGTTTGCCAGGTGTACACACAGAAGGTTGAGAGTTAGCTCCAGCTTCATGCCCTGGGTCTATGATTTTGTAGTCTGTCTATAAGCCATAGAAAAGTACATATGAGCAAAAACCTGCGCACAGGACATGTTTGGCATGGTAGCCATCCACCTTAATCAGGGGTGGGGGGGGGGTAGGACAACATTTTACCTTCTACTTATACCTTCCATCAGTCCACCATTAAAAACTACTCTTTACCTTTTGATGACCACTGCTGGCTGGCGGCAGCACCTAAAAGCCCCTCGAGCCAATCAGAACAGGTAGCCTATAATGTCAGGCTGCCATGTTCCATATTCTACCAATTGTCCCTCTAATTTCTTATGCTAAAGATTTTAACTGGAAACAAAAGTGCAACATACCAGATGCTTATTGCATCCATAACAGCATTAAATCAGATTTTTGCTATAATTCAGAGGGACAGTAAGTGAAGCAGAGCAGAGAAACATGGTGGAGGGAGCATACAATTACTTGTAGATGAGTAAAGCTATAGAAGTAATGCCACTTTGTGTGTGCATACAATATGAACGAAACAATGGAAAATTCTTCAAAGGAGGTCAAATGAATGTGAAATAGAAACAAATCTGGGCGTCTGCCCCAGCAAGTCTTAATTATTGAGCAAGACATCTCACTGAAACTATATGGCAGTACCAGCAATGTATATGGCATCAGACTCTTTCTTTGTACATGCAGTTAACTTGATGTTGATGGATCATAAGAAGACCAATTATCTAGCTCTAACTGAGAATCTGTTAGTAAACCCTAATAGCAGTCTAGCAGTAGGACATCCACCTGAGGCACATGTAGACCTGCTTCATTTTAACAATAGATACAAGCTATATATTACCAACTGATAGAGTAAGTAAAAAAAAAACCTCAGTGTTTGGCCTATTATAAGTTTGGGTGTTTTAGTATTGAAATATGCTGATGCTAATGCATAAGGGAGAATGAGAGGGCAGCCTGAACTTAAATTAGTTTTGATGGGGAGGTGGAGGGAACACAGCATCAGTCCACCTGGATAAATGTGGATCATTTAGATTCAGTTTGATAGGCATAAATGTAAGGGGCTATAGAGGTCTGACCTTTTCCCTATTGGCAGAGGGTGATGGGCCTCTAATCTGCTACCCCCCTTCTTTCTCTGGGACAGTTGGGTTTTAGGATTCTATGATTCTATATGGTTTAATCAATTTTTGAGATGCCTACATCCATCTTCTTTCTGATTTGAATATACTAGTAGTGGAATGGGGATTAACACTCCACCATTCTTTCATTGCAATACATATTCTCTGAACAGGCCAAATAAACAAATAAATAAATAAGCTGACTAATATCCATGCTGACAGATACAGTGGAACCAATGTGTGGATATGGCTTGTATACACTGCATAACATGTATGTACTGGGGTGATGGGAGAGTGGCGGACAGGAGGAGGGCACCTTTGCTTTGGTATGTCATTTTATATGCACTAGCCCTCATCAAAAGACAAACCTATAAGTTTTTCACCATGCAGGCCATTCAGGCCTGCATGTTGCTCATATGGGCATCTAAGATTTTGAGTAAACCTTTACATAATGGGAATGCCTGTTTGTTTAATGCTGAAAACCCTCTAATAATGGTCTAATTTAAGAAGCTATTGAAATGCAGCCACAAGGCTGCCCAGCCTACATCTACCAGTCTGGTGTGAATGACCATATGTAGATATCTTCGGTTCTTTCCTTCAGAGTACCAGGCAGTCAGCTATAGCTAAGCTTTATTGCAGCTATCACTCAAGACTATGGTTTGTCCTGGCCTAAATGCAACTATTGCCCCCAATTGGACAAAAGTGGCAAATTGAAGTGAACAGTCACAGGCAGGACATACACCAGTAAATACAATGTGTGCTGCTCCAGTACCAATTTAATTTACTGTATCACCTGCAAAATTTGTGGCATGCAATATGTTGGCCAGACAGAAAATGCCATAAAGACTCGTTTTTCCGACCACTACGGAAAAATCAAAAGGAAGGAATTTCGCCACAGTGAGGTTTCTCGCCACATGAATTCCTGTTCCAAGAGAGGTAAAGAGACCAAACGCAGAAACTTGACCATCACTGTGGTGGACTTTATCCATGCTCATCCAAAGACGGAGAAGGCCAAACATCTCCGTAATTTGATTGAGTATAATTGGATTCAAAGGCTACACACTAATGCCCCCAAGGCATGAATGTGAGTGACCCTTTAATCCATTGATGACACACCAGGGTAGAGGAGGGGGTGATTGAGTGGTTGCCACATACACCTAACCGAATTTTCCTGTAAAGGAATATAATCTCATGACCTTCCTCCACCATTTGACATAGTGCTATGGTCACCTCTGTCCATAGAAATAAATTGACATGCTAAAAATCATGTAATGTGATTTTTTGACTACCATAGAATTTTTTCTAAGGCACCCAGCCTTCCCAAAAATTCAGAAAATTAATCTAATTAATTTTCCAGTCACAAATAAATTGTTATTGGTCACATGACCAAGAAACAATCCATTTGTGCACTTCAGGAATTAATCTAGCACCAAAAACACTGTTTTTGAAGCTACAAATAATTCCCCCATTTGTCCCAGTGATAATGGTACCGCCAAATTATTTTTAGATTTTTAGATCTACTCTAACCTTCAAAAATAATTTTATTTCAAAGCAGTCTGAGGATTCCCACAGGTGAAACAGCCAGTTACTCATATTAACACACTGTTGTCAGAGTAAACATTTCTCCGGTGACCATCCCAACATGGCAACCAATGAAATGTCAGTAAATCCAGAGTTGCTCTGAGCAACTCCTGATTGGTCAATATCAGTCACATGTCAAGCACTATAAAAGGGCACAAAACCTTTTGAAACCCTCATTCAAGCGGTAACTGCGATACTGACATGATACCCCGTACCAACCCAAGACTATGGTTTTGCATAAGATCAGTAACAGTGAATATCTATTTAGGCATGCGGGAAACACCTAACTGCCTCACCAAATCATAAGTCTCCATTTCTGCTTGTTTCAAAGGCTATTGAATTTTATCCATATTATTATGAATTGTAGGGAATCCACTGAATACCATCTTCCTGAATATTAATGAGTAAGAATGTGGTGCATCCAGCATATAATTATCCTATCATGAGCAACATGTCATCAACTAGAACTTGAAACTGTCTGTGCCTTATGCATGCCATGTACATACGGAGTCATGGTCCATGTTATTGCAGATAACACAGACCATGACATAATAGGTTTAGAGAGAGCCCACCCTCATGAATGTCAATGAGCATGCTTTGAGTTGATAATTATCATTAGAGGCTTTAGAAAACATCTAATAGACGAATCAATATCATAAGGAACCTCTCTGCACCTTTATAAGTTGGTCTCACATCATCCCTGTATTGTTAATTTTACAGTACCCAAAGTCAAAAGCTTTTATACTCTCAAATTTCAATTTTTATGAATATTAATGGTTATAAATATAAAAAATGCAACATCTTTCTATCTATTCCATCATGAAGCCAAAAAAAACAGGTGTGTTTCCAGTTACATGAACTGCAAAGCTAGGGTCGGTAGGTCGGATTTTTTTTTGATTTTTTTGATTTTTTTTTTTGGTGGGGAGGTGGGGGTAGTGGGAGAGGAGCCTTCCTCATGTCCAATATACGCATGTTATACATCAAAAGAAACATAATTTTAAGGAGAATTGGAGAGGATATGTCACCAATATACGGGGTTGTAATACATGTACCGTAAATTCTCTCTTATAAGGGGCCATGCACATATGACGTCAACGCTAGGGGGTGCGTGGGTGTTTGGCTTTTGATGACAGACAAAATAGGGGGGGGGTGTCTGAGGATTGATGACAATTTTTTTTAGCTTGAAAGTCCAGCGTCTTGAACTTACTGGGAAACCAGTGGCCTAATCCCCTACATAACTAAGGGTCAGGGAAGCAATCAAGGGGGGGGGGCACAAGTGTACCAGTTTGAAGGGAGAACCAGAACTATGCATGAAAAACCAGGCTTATCTGGGACCCTATCATTACACGAGGGAAGCCCATTGAAAAATTTATGTCTGAGTGCAATCTTTGGACCCTGGGCTGGGCTACATTTTGGTTTTTACAGCTTACAAATCGGACCATTATTAAAGAATATACAGCATGAAACAAAAGGCATAGTTCATCTTAGTCAGTCACTTTTGTATTTTGTTAAAAAAAAAAACCGAAATCGGCCCTGTTTTGCTAGGGTCGGTCGGGTAACTGGAAACAAACCTTTTTTTTTTTGGCCTGATCAACATGTCCAAAGCTACAATTTGACACAACTTTTGGGTCTCTATCTTGATTATTAAGGAAGTTGTGGCAAAAATTACATTTTCTCTGAGATGCCAGAATTATTTGATATCTTTTGAAATCAACTTACAACATGCAGTACAAAAAAAATGATAGGTTTACACACATAATATGTCCTCACGGTCACACCCACCTGTAAATCAAGTGCAGACAACTATTAGTATAGCTGATATATACATGTCTATCAGGGAAAAGGTGTCTTATAAAATCCCCAGGGGGGGGGGGTGCAGGATCCCGCTATCCAGCCCATGGACTAATACAGTGAGGATGTGTCCGATTAAAGTATAGTATCACATATTTAGCACGAAGTAACCAACAGCCAGTAACGACCCCCGGTAGTTAGAATCACCACCTGTAGCTGAAACCACTGTATATGATAACCATGGCGGTCAGCAGTTTTGACAGGGTATAGCAGATAACACCCCTGTGGTTTACCGCGGCTAATTGTTGAGGTTTAGTCTAATTGTCAGTTGGGGATATTGGACAGTTCGTGGGAATAGGTACGTGTCAGCAAATGCCCCCTGTCGCCCCACCTGTCGGTCATGGTGAGAGATACCGGTATGTCGATGGGGTGGTGGGCGTGAGTGGTTGGAGGGGAGGCTGGGCCAATTTTCTTACAATAATCAAAAATAATGTTAACCTAAAAGAGCAGGTTTATTAATGCCTATAGTTCGTATCTGGTGTGATTTTATTGGAGACATTTTATAACTGAAAACCCTTATCCAAGATTGAGAGACAATTCCAAAAGTACCGCTTTTAATACCGTAGGTCGTCAGATCGATGGCCTTGTGCGACTCTGGGTCATTCAAGTGCCCATTTTTGCCATTTGAAACATTAATGTATAACCGACCAAGGTCATACGTCTTAGATTCTATAGGAACTTCCTGATAGTCTAGTTGCGATAGCTTGACGTTTCCCTGATAGTGAGTGAGTGAGTAATAGATGTTTAACGCCATTTCGACAGCTAAGGTCATATTCATGGGGAGAACTACATTGCACAATTTCACAGGGGAATGTGTCAGTGCCTGTGCATATGTGCACCACACTCATCCCGAGGGGATAGGAAAGAGAAGAAATAGACCCTTTTAAGTGGGCTAGGGAAGCCCGCTTCCCTGATATGACTATTCGGTGTCAGACTCAGTGTCAGAGAGCGATTCCCAAGACCCTGGTTTTCCAAGTGTGTAAGATATACACCGTCTCCATAGGTCCATACATATCCTTCTGGGGGCAAGGTGACCCTCATGCGTTGTAAGGACTTGAGGTCGTCACTGCAGATAAATTCACTATCCATGCACAGAAAAAAATCCATGTTAGTCGGTCTAACTTAACTTAGTCGAAACGGCCAAATAATCTTAGTTAGTACATATGACTAATGTGTGATTAACAATGTCTAGTTTATGTTAGTCACTTTGACTACCCAAATCGGTTTCTCTCTCCAAGCACAATCTTGAACAAGGTATCTGCTTGGAGTTTCAGGCAAGCTTACTTATCTTAGCCACTGTCACTTAATCACTTTGACTAACATCCCTTAGTCACTTTGACTAAGGTATCGTGGCATAGTGTTGCCTTTACACACCAGGTGGCAGTGTGGTTTGAAACAGCATTTTTCTGGTGGCTTCGTACCATCAATTGTTTGATAGATGTCAAAATGATTGTGATTTTCAGGCACTGCATACATTTGAGGCTTTCACAATTCAATATAACATCAAGCTTGACAAAATATATCAAATAGGTTGATTATTTGTTAAATAAACTAGGTAGACAGGTAGTTACACCTTTTCTGTGAGAGTTTAGATAAGTAAAATATCCACAGATGTACCTGCTTCTTTGTAGGAAACCCAGAGTAGCTTGACTCAGGGGTTCTAATGGAAATGATGTGAGGCATTTCACATGCTTCCTAAATGATGTTACAATGTTTTGTGGGATGTGGGTCCTATATAGAGCTTTCACTCACCATTTGATTAAAACCAAAAATATTAGATTGCATGCTTAGTCAAAACCACCAAGGAATCTTAGTCACAATCAGGCAAGCCAAGGCAATTTGGGCATTTTGACTAATGGTTAGTCGTATTTGACTAAGAAAAACTTGGACACTTAGGCATGTGCTTTTGACTAGGTATTATTAGAAAGTTAGCCTATTTGACTAATATCTGACTAAGATTTTGAACTTTTTTTTCCGTGTGGTTTTTCTATGCTCATCAAATACCCACAGCCCTCAACACCCCACCAATCACCCCCGCCCTGTCCATCTCAATGGAGAGTATCCATTTACAAGTGTTCAACGGAAACGATGACCCGGAAGTAGTCCTGCAGAGCATGCTGGGTTGGGAATGTACAACACACGGCTATATCCATTGAATCCTTTAAAGGCCACATGATGTCTCCATATTTCATATTTCCCTGCGAGTAACTGCACTTTGTAGGACAACGTGTGTTGTATTTTTTTATTTTTTTTTTTCACCTAAAATACTTTTTTTTACATTGAAAAGTGTATTGTTTTGTTGTTGTTGTTGTTTTCTTCACGTTAAAAAAAAACGTTTTTTTTTTCTTCTGACAAGCGGGTAGTACTACATCGGTGCATCATGCTGACCTTTCAGAAGCTCACCAAATCTGTAGGGTCATCATCTGCTGTAGATGCATAAATGAAAATCCTAGAGAGTAGGTTCGCCAAGTCTGCTTACATGCATCATCAATATCAAAGGGTATTGTGACATGAATGGCACGAACTGCTCAATGGAAATTCGAAAATCTTCCTAATCTTCTCAATTCTAAAAAGAAAATGTCCATAGAAATTGGAGCCCGGATTTCTGAATTCCAGAAACAAAAAGGTCTCTGCTGGACTAGTATACATATTTGCAATACAGTCCTTACATACCTTAACCAATCTTGAGTAAATGACAAGTGTAGCACCTGTTCTGTAGATCTATGCACAGGCCACTCTTCCCTGTTACCTATCTACTATACAGGTGGCCAGATGAGGGAAACCATGCCTCCAGGGGGGGGGGGACAGTGTTTTAAGGTTTAAGTTACAGGCTTTAAAATGAGGTATCTTGAGCTAAAATACTCCCGGTAGTTTTGCTGTAATTGCTTGTCAAACCTAGGTTGGTGTATACAACTGAAAATAGCAAATAAGCTCTAAATGCATTATATCCTATAATAGATACTAAAATTGCAAAAAATACAGTTTTGTGGAAAAATAACCAAAGAAATGTGATGTTGTTATCATAGAATTGGTTCTACAGGGAATTTTCGAGCTCTGTTTTCGGTTCTGAGTTCCTAAGGTATTTTCCAGAACATTTGTGGAAAAAATTTCCCTTTTGAAATAGTGGACTGGTTTCCATGGCAACCAGAAATAGCTATATATGGCAATTTTCTATGTTTCCATGGCAATGAAAGTTCCAATTCCATTCCTAAAATAGAATGTTTCAGTGGAGATGGACTAATTCTAAGCATACCACTGGAATCCACATCAAAAATTGGGCTAAAGGATTTTTTTGGTATATTTTTCACCATTCTGCCCATATACTGCCTCCAGCAGGCTATTGCAAAAAGATTTGGAAACGATTTTGTCGGAGGTGGTATTCCCAAAATGGAACTGACTGACCTCAGGGAATCAATTCCCTGTTGGGTTGCCAAAAGATAATTGGTCATAGAAGTAGTTTAGGAGTGGTCATGAACTGGTGAATGCTTCCTAATCGTGAACCAATTCCTAGACAGTTCCTTTCTCCAATTCCCTGGCCTTTCGACTATGGGAAGCATTCAGGTGGAATTAATCATGGAACCAGTTCCTCAACTTTTTGCAATGCAGTCTAATTCAGAGTAAGTCAATTCCATTACAGTATAAGGTGGGAATCGGTCTCCCTGGGTGGAGAATCAGGAGGAACTGGAAGATGCATTAGTTACAGTGAGAATTGAATTCCAAATCTTTTCGCAACAGCCTCCTGGTGGCCAAAACCAGTAATAAAAATCCCCCCCTGGAGGCGCATTCTTGCCTGTTGGCCCATTATAATTTGACAAGTATCTCTGATACACACAATTTGATAGTAAATCCAAAGGTGACATGTTGATATGTTTCCTTCAGATGCAAAAAAAAAACACGACGCTCTGGGTTCAAGTTTATATGAGAAAGGAGAAGTGTTGTGGGGTAGTATATGTATATCTGCATGTATAATGATGCTTTATCATATTCCATCAATGATTGCTTGTAATTTTGAAGGGGATTAAATGATCAAATAATAGGCCAATTTGAGGAACTCTGGTCTTCAGTAGTGATAGCTTTTTAGACTATAGTTGTATGATGATACTTTGGCTTTGATTTTTCACCAGCGATTGTTTGTGCTTTTGAAGTCTACTTTGATACACCTGAGAGTGAGATTGTGTACTTATGAGCTCATGATTCAGGATTTTGGGTTGAGGTAGGAATGAGGAAATAACAACACCTGTGCATGCTATGTGCCATTCAGCAGCCCAGGTTGTGTAACCCTATACAAATCGGTTTAAAGTGAAGGACGGAAGCTGCAGCTTAAACCTGTAAGGACCACATGATACATTGATGCATCATAGATTTAGCTTAGCTCTGGTCGTTATGATACATGTCAAGTAGTATATGGCCTTGGCAAGAATCTCGCCAGGATTGCATTGGTGCATCATGCTCACACTCATTGAGGTTTGGCACGATGCTTTAATGCTGAATTGGTGCATCATGACGAGAAAGGGATAACTAATGACCAGAGAGACCATAACGTGTTTTTAAAGGGTTGATGTTGTAGTGAATAGCGTGCGTGTAACCACGGTAGGGGTATGGAGATGAGATGTCTTGGCTGTGGACAACCAGTTGTATTATGACAGGAAGTCCATTGGCCAGGCAAAGAGTAACCAAATGTTTGTTCTACAGACAGCAGACCGAAGTAAAATATGGCAAAGTATAATAATTTTGTCCAGGCATTTCTTTCTACAACCCCTCCATATACGATTGTGTATCAGGCATGTGTAGAAAACTGATTATTATGCTCTGTTATCCTATAAGCTATAGAATTCCGAAATTGTCAGTGGTGCAAAAGCTACCATATAGCGCATAGATTGCTATATGTAGGTCAAATTAAAGAGATTTTCAGTATCCATATAGGAAGACATATGTGGTGGCAATGAATCTATAAGTGTGATTTAAACCACGGTATACGTGAGAAATAAGTACAAAGGTTTTGCAAATGATATTTCTCACTGAATTTCATCATTATAAAGTGAAGAATTTATGTCATCATGGTGTCAACTGACTACTTAACATGTCAATAAAAGAAGTTATCAGATTGATCTGAATCTGGCCAATTCATGTCATTCTTACATATCGTTAGTGACATTTAGAGAAGAAAGATTGCCACATTGTCCTTGCTGTGTACAGAAACAAATGCTGTGTTGGTGTGCCCTACTCCTCCATAGAGGCCTGTTCAGGTCGGCGGATAACCACAAAAGGGAAAGTTGTGTCTTCACGCGATACCCACCGTCAGAAGTGTTGCCCATTTTGTTATCAATGGCAGGGGGTTGTTGGACATAAAGCAGTAATTACAGACCAATTACCTGCGTAACAATGGACAGATTTAGGGACTGAGACGACAGGGGGTTGCCCACCTTTTGTACTCAAGTCCAATAGACATGGTCTCTTCACAATCTATGTTTCTATGGTGATGACAGATCTCGAGGTCGGTTTAGGAATAGGGCTTTTGTGTACAACTTCCGCCTGTTCACATTGGTCAGTGGTCAGTTTGAACGACACCTGCCAACAATGAAATCCAAGTGTGACAAATTGGCCATATCCTGAAACTTGAAATTGTACCCGACTGAAACAGATAAAAATATTACAAGACTAGCAAAAACCAGGAATGAAAAACGGAGAGGCGCAGTCCCTCTATTTTGGTAGAAAACAAGTGAATATATCACCGTAATAGCCCACCTATATAAGAGGCACCCCGCATATAAGGTGCACTCCCAACTTGAGGGAAAGCTTCTTTTGGACCAGTTTACTACAATCTTAATATCCTCATCTATAAGGCTCACCCCTAACTTTGGCTGCTTCTAGAGCGCAACAGAAGGTCACCCTCACGTATAAGCCGCGCCTTATACGCGGGGTATTATGGTATGTACGTCAGGGAAAGGAGCACCCACCCAGTCTATAAGTTAGGCACAGCTTTTAATTATGACCATGCAGGTATAAAGGAATGTGATATGGATATCTGCTCCTTAAAAACTGTTGGCAATTTAGTTTGGGTTTATGGCATACAACACCACGACACTAGTAATCACAATGTGATGTACACACCAAATGAATGTAATCTATACAGACAAGGTTGTCATTAGACTGGCCATCATTTATAGTACAACAGGACGTGGCGTCAAGAGTAAGCTTTCAAGGTGACATTCAGATTTAGCACCTGCTACATTGAAAAAAAAAAAAACCTGATTTGTGCCTTCATTGAAGCTCAATCGTGGGATTATAGCGTGTAATATATATATATATATATATATATATATATATATATATATATATATATATATATATTTATATATATGTGTGTGTGTGTGTGTGTGTGTGTGTGTGTGTTTGTGTGTATTTTACCAATCTTTTAGCACTTAATTTCTTCTCAGTTTAACAAATCACCTGCAATACATTTTTGTAGTGATAAAGTGTCTTCCGTGAGACATATCTTATATACTGATACTAAATCAGGTTCTGTTTTATTTCATAAAAAAAAGACCAGCACAATAGGCATCGATGACAGTATGGAAATCACCACAGTGAAAAAGGGTAAGGCTTCAGGGTTGCAAATTGAATTGCAAATCAATTTGCTAAGGGCAAGATAAGCAAATAAGAGGATGGGATGCTTTGCCTTGAATCAGAAAATAATTAGAGGGACTGGAAGTCTACATCCTTTAGGGGAGGGATGTTTTCTGATAATTACAAGAGCCTGTGAGCCTGGGGTACTTCGCCCTAACTGCACTGGCAATTTTATTCATTTCCTCTACTTGACATAGGTGACCCCAGAGTACAAACTCAACTACACTCTTTAATCAAACTGTTCAAGGGAAGACTTAACACCTCTTTGGGTAAAAAATGTGGAAGGTTTCCTAAATCAACACTCGATGTACGTTTCCCCATAGATAAAAAGATATAGGAGGAGAATGAAGCCATAAGTGCAAAGGGGAGCAGGAGAATGGTGGTGGGGTGGGGTCGTGGTGGGCCCTCAGCCACCCTCCAGCAATGGGAATTAGGAGGGGGCTTCTTTGAAGTGACACCTGGTGGGGTGATTATAAGGCTGGGCGTGATTGTGATTAATACTCAGGTATTTGGCGCCGCGCCCGCCCAGAATGACAGGCTTACGTCTTTCCGTGTACAGGGGCCCCCGCAGCCAGCTTAGCCACACAGAATGGTGGAGAACCCGCGAGGGGCAAACATCGAGCGGATTTCCTGTGTTCAATAGTGTTGATTTCCGCCGAGAGCCTGTTGAACTATAACCGTTTTAAACTGATATCCTGTGGAGGGAGTGTGCGTGGGCTGGCTCTCTCCTCTGCGTCCCAACACAAACAACCGGAGGTGCAGCCATTTTGCTGGTGTTTAATCAATTTATGTCATTGAGCAGACGACAACGCCGTGACCGTCATTAATTACCCGCGGCTACTGCGGCGCTGAAAGACGCCCCGACGCGGCACCGTGTCGGGATATTGTGCACCTTAAGTACCGTGTCCGTTTTCATAGTTTCCTTGTCTTTGTCGTACCTGGAGCACCTACATCCTGTGCTTTGAGTCTCCCATATACCCCCCATATACCCGTACCCGGACCAAGCTACCCATTGCCCAACCCACTCTCCATAGAGGCCAACAAAGTTTTAAGTCTTGTGTACGTCATAGCGTTACACTTGCACTCTGTATCTAGTATGGACTTAGGCAAAAAAAGAGGTTTGTTTCCGGTAACATGGTCCAAAAGGTTGAGGTCGGTAGGTCGGATTTTTTTTTCTTTTTAATTTTTTTTTTGGTCCAAGGTCTCATATAGTGATTCTTTGCTGGATTTTTCACTGGTGGGTGTTAGAAATGTTCATTTCTTGCATGGGATATTAGAAAACATTGGAAAATATGTCCATACATGTCAAATAACCATTTTGGAAGAGAATCCTTGAAAAATTTTGAAAAAATCTTCAAAAATCTTCAAAAAATACTTTAGAAAATCATGAAAAATTAGAAAAAATCTTGAAAAAATTCTGAGGTCGGCCCTATTTAGCTGCGGTCGGTCGGGTTACTGGAAACAAACCTGGCTGAAAGTAGGTGCTTCGGGACATTTTCCCGCCATTGAAAATGGCCATCCCTCGAAGCGCATGCGCACTGCGTCCTGCTGCCATGACAACCAGATGGTGACTACGGCGGTCCTTTGCGTTCAATACTTTAATCGTTTTATCATTGTCGTTTATCATTTCCGTTTCTTTGAGACGCCCAGTTCCCGCGGGCTACCTACTTCCTGTTCAAGCCGTATAACGACCTCTTGTTTTCCCGCAGCGTCTCATTTGACACGCGGGCAGCCTTATAATTGAATACCCCACACTTCCGGTCATGACGCTACTGACGCTAATTCTCTACACTTGGACCTTTCCACTTTCATCAACTTTCAAAGGCCTTAACCCACCATTTCTTTTTCTTAATTTCTAATGAGTCTCTTGTCCGAGGCAGATTGCAACACCTAATAACGGTATATATCGGGATATGCTCACAACTGTCATATTTGAAAGGCATATATGCACAAACATGTACTTATAATATTATCTCAAAGGCATCGAGAATAACAGGCCTGAACTTGAAGTAATAGGACGGTATTAAATACAGATATAAACCCTGCAGTGCATGATATCCAGGAAAAGGAGCAGCCGGATTTTTCATTAAGTCTTTTATAGTTTAACAAAATGGAAAAGGGCCCCATGTCCTTTGAACTCCGACACTGATGAAGCTACTTAATCATTTTAAAGCAACCAACATTGATATTTCATATCAATGATGAATATATTGCATTGTACATATACTAAGTTGATTATTATCTAAAGTGCCTATACGTGTTGTGTCCAGATCTAATTACGTCCAATAAGTGTCATAATAGAATCTTACCTTTTTTTGTACCAGCCAGGGAACTATTATCATGTATAAAGAAAATGATGCCTTTCCAGAATCCACCATTGACTGTTGATGTCCACCCGTAAGATTTCCGCTTATCAAGGGAATGTTCGACCATGCTTCAGGGCTCATATTCTTCGCTGTCATGTCACTATAATGACGATAATAATCATCATCACGGAGGTGAGGGGTTACTTTGGCAAAGTCACCACTCACCTCCGTAATCAAGGTCTGTGCATAGCAAATAAAAGCACCAGAGGGCAGCACTGTTCCCTTTAGTTTCTCACCCTTCTATAGCATATGGATAACACTTACACAGACTAAACCTGGTAACCAGTCCACGCCCGTGTTCACGACCGCTCTCTGAAGTACTACACATAGAGCCTGACCATCCAACGACCATCAGCGTGAAAATGAACATTATCTGTATTACCCATCCAACCACTGTCTGTGTAAATATCTGCAGAAACATTTCCATCAATGGATTAAGGCACACAGTGTAATATATTGGTATACTTAATGTAAGGGGGGTCTAATATGTCTTTTGCACTGCTGATAGGTTTTGACACAACTAAGTTGGATACAGATTATATTGTTGTTGTTTTTTTACACAGATAGCGGTTGGATGCACCGCCTCTAGCTGTAGTACTTGTACTACAGACATTGGTTCTTTATACAGATAGTGGTTGTACACTATATACTGTGTATATATTGTAGAGGATTCTGTCTTATACATGAGGCGCGACTCATGCTCGAGGTTTTACGATAAGAATGTCTCCATCGCCTTTTAATCCAGGAAAGTAGGCCCTCTCAGTAAACCCCATAGTCCACTTGGACTCTGTCGCGCGATTGAGCCATACATTGTAACACCCATAGTCCACTAGGCATCTGTCGCAGAAATTTATATAGGAATTTATGTATGACTCAATCGCGCGACAGAGGCCAAGTGGACTATCGACATAATGCCCATTGTCCACTAGGCCTCATTCGCCAGATTGCTCATTTGCGCGAATGGGGCCTAGTGGACTATGGGTATTTAGCGGATAATTCACAGGCATATTTGCTTGGCCCAAAGTTGCCAGTAACTTCCTTCTTTGAAACATGCAGGGAGCAGGGAACATGGAGGTATACCTCGGGGGTATACTGAGGTAGCGGATTGTCCAATGGGCGCAGCCATTGCTGAAGCTGGTTCCCAGCTCTTATCACTGATAACACTTATCTGATTGGTACCACTGACCCCTGGGAGGACCGTAGTGAATAGTTGGTGTTATTTCATTGGCTGATAATTAAACCAGCTAAATCGGTATACCCTCTACAGACGAGCAGCACTATAGATTCACTCTCATAAAGCATCCTCAAAGCTTCCTATGACGCATTTACCTAAACCGCTCCTTCACATCCGGGACGTTTTTCTTTTTCATTTTTCTTTTCGCCATGAGATACATAAAGGAGTTGATAAGGCAACTTCCGGTGAGGAGCCTTGTCTTGGGAGGGCTATCTGGATGAAGTTTTTGTCAGTGCACTGAATGACTTCCCTACCTAGTAGGTACTACAGATTCGACAACTTGCACGTTTATCATAGATAACACATTTCGTGCTGCTTAAGTAGACAGAAACTCCTCTCAACACCTGCAATGGTAAAGGTGTAAATCTCGATGTAAATGACCCCTACCGATATACAGGGTACATATCACGTCACTGTCAGTAAGGGAGTGATAATTTTTTAACAACAGGGGGGAGTGGCTGGTGGGTTTGGGTGCAGACGTGCGGGAACCCCCCCCCCTCTTGAGGGTCAAAATTTTCTTCCCCCCCCCCTCAGCGGGCCAAAATATGTGCCCTTTTAACCTGTACTTAATGCGCAGGCTTTTTTCGCTGAAAACAGCTAGGTGAAATTATTTTGACCCCCTGGTCAAGGGGTCGAATAAATTCTGACCCCCCTCAAACCCACCAGCCGCCCCCCCCCTCCACTGTTGTTAAAAACTGATCACTCCCTATGAAACATGTTAGCAGAATGCCTGGGCGTGGCAACCGTTGGAGGGGCGAGGGGTGGAGCAAATTTTGTCCCCGCAAAAGGTGTGAGGCTAAGTAGAGAAATGTTAAAAAATCGCCCTTCCACTTTGAAAGTACCGTGCATGTAATACACATGGGGGGGGCTATACTTTTATATAGGCTTATATCGGGGACCTTCCCATTATCATTTATGGGAGCGCCACATGGCGATACATGGCAGCTCTATGAAACCTTCGTAAGTTTCTTCCTTCAAATAAGTATAGGCCTAGCTTATGACGTTGGGTGAGAAGGCCTCCCCGCACCATGAGAGCCGATACTCATTCACCACCTGGAGGGTTTACTGTTTGGATGACGATGGTGCTTCGTTGAATTACTTTCGAGTATCAGAGGCCTTATCAAAACGTTTGACACATACACAGGCAAAATGGCAGGTATGGGGGGCATCCATTAATTGTGTACGCACAACCCCATCCCCCATGTTGCACCGTGTAGGCATTTGGACTACCCCCCTATGTGTACATACTCAAACCACCTGGACCCCCCCCCCCCTTCCCTCCTTCCCTGTGAAGGGAAATTTCCTTTACAGTTTGGTAAATGTAAAATGGTATGCATACTATGTAAGTATCCCCTTATTTTTGAAACTTTATTGAATATTTCAATGGGTGGGTGGGGGGGGGGGGTAGTGATCACTACAAACAGACTTACCATTAACCCCCACCCTACCCCCAAAAAAGGCTCCATTTATTCATTAGCCTATGCGTACATACTCAAAGCCTCTAAACCCCCCCCCCCCCTCTTTCACCCTGTATGCATCTGTGTGCATTTGGCCGGACCCCCCACGTTATAGCGTTTAGGAAGAAGGCTTAGAAAAATGGGAAACCTAACCTTGAAAGCTTTGATATTCTCCGTTGGAATAATCTTCATAGAGCCTTCATATAGGCGAGCTTTTTCTACTTATTCATTTTCCTATCATCATCAATTGTTGGGGTCTGGTTCGGGGGCTTTTCCTTTTTAAATATTATATGAATATCTGCCATTATTACTGGAACAGACGACACGTTGAAGAAAGTACTCATCTAATTTACATATTAATTTGTGAATGTTGTGTACTTTAAGCTATCTTCAAAGGGGTACAGCATATCATGGGGCATATCCATGCAGGAGGGTGTTGCTCCTATTGTAAAAAGAGCTGTGAGTATGTGCCCTCTTTTCTAAACAAGTCATGCACTGCTTCACCACATTAGTCTGAAAAGTCACCTGCCTTGTTGAAAATAGAGAGAGCTGCACTACCAGGTACCTACTCATGTCACACACTCTGTTATCTATAGTTTATTATACTGACTGACTTCTCCCAACAAGGTACCTACTCAAATCCCCCTTTTTTAGCACCATACTTGAATGACCACTTGTGAGCAACAAACGGGACAAGTTATAGCTACATGAAAAGAAAGGACTGGAAACAAGGGCATTTTTAGGCCATTACCTAAGCAACTAGCTACGCAACATCTCAAAACTGCTGAACCCGGCCCTTATTTGAAATCAGTGTTTATTTTAGACCTGGCTATACCTACACTGGCCAAAACTGTTTTACATCAAAAGTCCACTAGGCCTCTATCGCAGAAATGTATATAGGAAATGTACGGCTCAATCGCACGACAGAAGTCAAGTGGACTTTGGGTTTAAGGCATTAGTTGTGAATAATTCTCTGCGAAAGAGAGTCATCTTTACGACACAACACTATCAAGACTCTGACATTGACACCTGTACTTATGTTTTCTTTTTGTTCAGAATGAAGGTTCTCCATTATACAGGTGTGGAATGAAATCTCTGCATTTCTATGAATGACATTTTCCTGTTTAGACCAGTCTACTTAGACCCATAGTCCACTTGGCTTTTCGGCGGCGAATGAACCATACATTTCCTATGTAAATTGCTACGATAGAGGCCAAGTGGACTCTCGATGGCACCTGTGTCAACCTCTTAGTGTAATCGTTTCACAGAGGTGAGTTTCTATAGAGCAAATTCCAACCTACGCAAATCACACATTATATCAATGCTAAGCTAAATCCTAATTATATCATCCCTGACTTGTCTGCGGCTTGTTTAAAGTACACTCATCACTGACACCTGTAATGTGAGAGGAAAGAAACCTGAACAATTTAGAGGAAATGATCAGATAATGGCTTCCCTGGCCTAAGGCCCCAAGTAGGGTGGAGAGCCAGCACGAGAGCACCTTAAGATGCTTACTCAGGTGTGGAGTAAGGGAGGGGGTGATGGGGAGTGCGGTGTGTGGGAGGGGTAGGAGAGGGGTGAGGAGGGCTGTGTGTAAGGGCCTGTCTCCACTATACGATCATCGTGACCGATGCACGTATCTGTCATGATATTCACCTTGAAAATCTGACATGTTTGATTTTTTTCAGACGATTTGGTACAGATCTGGGTACCGAGAGGTCTCCTTTTGAGGTACCCCACCCCCACTCACATGCTCACATACGGTACCGATGGTCGTTGTGGCTATTTGTCGCCTAGTGGAGAAAGGCCCTAAAGGGCAATGTGGTAAAATCTACTAATAGTTGCAGGCAGTCTCTATAAATTTCAAAAGTAATGGGGCAGGGGGGTGGGGCGTATTGCGATTAGGATATACAGGACCAGAAACTTTATCTAGAATAATTGAAAAAGAAAACAAAAAACATTATACCCACGATTTCTTAACACCCCCCCCTCCCCCCCCCCCAAAAAAAAAGAAAAAGATGAATAAGAAATGTCATTTATTCTACCTATAAGAACAAAGCATATGAAACTC
The DNA here is from genome assembly GCA_949317995.1 of Acholoe squamosa. Classification (NCBI taxonomy): domain Eukaryota; kingdom Metazoa; phylum Annelida; class Polychaeta; order Phyllodocida; family Polynoidae; genus Acholoe; species Acholoe squamosa. The sequence goes on from OX439042.1 coordinate 19,018,855, forward strand.
CTATATTAATAACACTGAACTCCGTACGCCCACGGGCGTGGCGTAAAATATGTTGTACGCCATGCCCCTTGTATGCCACGCCCAATGCAGCAAAAGTACAGCAGATCCTGTCTACTTTGCTCCACGTTTTCAGCTCTAAATCATTTATTTATGGGTGGATTTTCAAAATTCAAAAACATAAATGATCGTAGAGCAATGAGACATCCAATGGAATATAGGGGGCCATATTATTTAGATTTGTTCATGACAGTTAAAGCCTTGATCAGAACTCAATCAGATGAAAATTTACATTTCTGACACTGAATCTACAGTTTTCTGGGCGTAGGGCTTTGAAAATCGCTTGCTGTTGTTCTTATAGGTAGAATAAAACAAAAACACAACTTGTGTGGCAAACAGAGGCTGTATGCCCATCCGTGGGTTGCCCCTGCTGCCCCTGATGCCCTGCGGGCACCCTGGGCAGTAGGGGCAACCCACTCATGGGCATACAGCCTCTGTATGCCCCACTCATTGTGTTTTTGGTTAGTATTCTTGTCAAACAATCACGGAGGTGAATATTTATAAAATCAGCCACTGAGCGTCATGTGCTCCAAGAGTTATAGTATTCATATCCTCATGACCTGTACCCATTTCTCCTTTTTTCAGTTTACCCCTAGCTATAGTACACATGGACACCGCGGGGTGGCTCTGGAAGCAGCTGTTGCCTGTGAGGGGTATATAAGTTATAACATGTATGTATATACCAGAGTTTAGAACCATGATGTAGAGCTCACCTCTCCCCACTATCACCGACCAACACTATTCTACCATATAGCAGGCGGAAGTGGCTGAGGGATTCTCAGTCCCACCCAGATAGCCTTATTACAGGCCAGCAACTGCTTCTGATTGAAGAGGGAGGGGGTGGATTCGGACAGAGTGTGGGGAGGAAGGGAGGGAGTGTGAAGGAAGGGGAGAGAGAGACAGAGAGAGACAGAGAGACAGAGAGACAGAGAGAGACAGAGAGAGACAGAGAGAGAGACAGAGAGAGAGAGACAGAGAGAGAGACAGAGAGACAGAGGGAGGGAGGGGGGGAGGGAGGGAGGGAGGGAGGGAGGGAAAGGGAGGGGGTGAAAGAAAGAGGACTAAAAGAAGTGACAAATATTTTCAGGGTGATGTGCAGATTTACACGTAGAGAATGAAAAAAGTAGAGTTGAGAAGAATGTGTTTAGAAAAAAATTAGAGTGGACAGAGGCAAGCATGAATTTGATACATGTATATAGCTATGATAAGGGGGCTAATAGAAAGGATATAATATATTGAAATGTGTCAAATACAGAGTGAGCGTGGCAGTTACAAGAGTGGGAATAGAGAATAATGTTGGGGCGTGGTAGGTTCTGAGGCCAGCAGAGCAGACCTGCAGCAGCAGGCAGCTGACCGCCAAGAGATGTATGTTTTGGTGTATGTCTATCGATGAGAGCAGCCCCCCAGCACTCCCTGGCGGCCTGATAAGATAAGTGAGCACTTCTAGACGCAGCTTCCGCCCAGAAGTTCCTGGAAGCAGATCCATAGTCTATCGCCCCCAAAGTGGTGCATCATCATTGCTGGGAGAGGTGTAAGGGCGTTTGGTAGGTTACTCCTCTTTCATTGTGGTGCATCATCATTGCTGGGAGAGGTGTAAGGGCGTTTGGTAGCGTTACTCCTCTTTCATTGTGGTGCATCATCATTGCTGGGAGAGGTGTAAGGGCGTTTGGTAGCATTACTCCTCTTTCATTGTGGTGCATCATCATTGCTGGGAGAGGTGTAAGGGCATTTGGTAGCGTTACTCCTCTTTCATTGTGGTGCATCATCATTGCTGGGAGAGGTGTAAGGGCGTTTGGTAGCGTTACTCCTCTTTCATTGTGGTGCATCATCATTGCTGGGAGAGGTGTAAGGGCGTTTGGTAGCGTTACTCCTCTTTCATTGTGGTGCATCATCATTGCTGGGAGAGGTGTAAGGGCGTTTGGTAGCGTTACTCCTCTTTCATTGTGGTGCATCATCATTGCTGGGAGAGGTGTAAGGGCGTTTGGTAGCGTTACTCCTCTTTCACTGAGACTTGAAGTTGATCACATGGCAGAAGGGTCAGAAGGGTTTGAACCAGACAGGACATGTATATACATAGGCCTACATGTATATGTGCCAGCACATATACATGTAGAATGGTTTTATTGATTATATTGATGCGGATAGCCTCTTTGAAGAATTATATGTATCGCCGGATATGTATGAGGATCAAAAGGCTAGGGAACTATATTTGCGTATTCGGATCGAAAGACTCTGCCTGTGGTTGATGGTAAACCTAGAGCTGCCCAATCCATGTTTAATTGATATGTATAGGTATGACTTAATTATGACTAGCCTGATCTCTACTATATGACCGGACCAAGATAGGAGCGGCTGAGGCCTAACTTTGCCACAGTCATAATTTGGTTTTGGAAATCTGTTATCCTCCTTTGCTTATGAAATACCGTAGATTTCCTAAATGGTCAATTGCACTGAGTTGGGGTCACACAGGGCTCACTAAGCGGTAAAAATTAAACTGCTTGGATTGTTTTGGAATTTTTTGTCTAAAATACTGGCGCACTGAGGCACCTACCCTGAAAATTGGGAACACTAATATCAAAAATTGCCAATTTTAGAGTCAATTTCATTATTTAGCATTAGTTCCTATGGGATTCTGGTCCAAATAGGCTCATTTTTGGGGAGTTAATTTTTCCACCATCAAGTGAACACAATGACATGATATCATTTTTACATGATGCTGGGCATTGCCCTTTTATAATAGTAATCTATCATAACAACAAAACTTCTTAATTCATGATATTTCAGGCATAATACATATTGTGGCATGTATGGTTCCATGTGGCACGTACGGTTCCTGACATGGAAAAACTGCCATAGATTTCCATTGAGTTGTATAATGAGACTGTAATATTCACATGTAGATAGGTGCATAAGTGGTTAATCTTTATGACCATGCATCTCTAGGAAATCCCAAAACTATGCAGTGGAGGAATCACTTTATGTGGCACGTATGGTTCCTCTAAAACTACACCAAATCACATTGCAATTTCAAATATGGCAATACTGAGGTATAATGTTAATGAATCTAAAATTCTTTACCTAATGACTGATAGTTGACACCTAAGGCTTTCTAATTATATTTTTGCATTTGATAAATATGATTTATTTCTCCCCATTATCATGTATTAAAGAATGAGGCACGTATGGTTCCACTTTACCTACACCACAAGGTTTTTAGCAATAACTCCAGGCAGATAAGGGGAATAGTTCTTGAATTGACTATATATAATGCTAAATATTGGGGGCTAGTGGAAATATAAAAAATTTATACATTTCCAATGCATTTTCTCTTTACTTTTCTCATACCAGTGGGAGCACTATGAAAAAACATTCAAAATACCCCATAAAAAGCTTATATTTTGTAGTCTGCGGCTTTAAATATTAATGATACATGGGCAAAACCATAGTTTCCAAGCAAGATCTTGACCTTACCCACCTAATTGAAATGAAAAATATCCAAAACGTTCAATCTTTAGTCACATTTACCACCTTCCCATGGTGAAAAATGGGTTTGTCCCCATCTCAGTGCAATTGACCAAATATTCCTAACTTAGGAGGATTAGAATGTGCACATGCCCTATATGGTATACCAAGGTGGCTGTGTATAATTTGTATATAATTACATACCAGGTATAGCCAGTAGCTAGGGGCTTTTCAATGTACCGTTGTGAAGGAGATCTATATCTTAGCAACGCGACACACTCTATAAATCCCCCCGTCAACCCTGGCGGTCAGACATGATTGCTACCTAGCGGAAGTACTTTGAACCTTGAAAGCTCTGTTTGACCATTGGAGGTGTTAAAAACGTGACCTTGGTTGACCCTCTTTGACCCCAGATAACCTTGACATGACCTCTAAGCTTAGACTGCGTGCGGTTTTGTGGTTGTGGCTGTCTGGGCTGGGGCTGTACTAAAAGTGGGTAGGAGGGGGTAAAGGAGGGGTAGTGTAATGCTCACGGTCTGTGGGGTCATGTATATCTAGCCAACACCACCTTCACTAGATATGGACTGGAACAGGCTGATAATGCTGCTCTAAAACAGGATAAAACATACTGTGGCCCTTCAGAGAAATGTAGGAACACAATGGTGTTTTCCCTGTAAGTAAAACGCGACCCTAGATTATATTAAGTGTCAAGTGTTGATGGACTACAAGTCACACGTAGACCCATGCTTAGATCTAGATGTAGCCTGGTTATATACCTATTAAACATTAGGGAAGATGTAGGAGAATAAAGAAGTCAAGTGGAGAAATCCTTGTAATCTTTGATCTGGGGAAAAAGCTCCATGACCAAATCTTTACCTGATTCCATGTATATTGCATTACTTTTCATGGACTATAAAATGTCTGCATCTATGCATGGTATCAATTTTATGAGAGACAAAAATAATCTAGCTAATATTATTTTATCAAATGGGTCTATTTGGCCGAAATATTTCCTTACAATGGAATGAGTGAACATAAAAATAACGAATAATTCTTAACAGGATTTGCGACCTCTTTGGCAAGTATGTACCATTAAAAGCATGATTCATGCACCTTTGGAATAAGTCAGATGTCTGACAAGGGCGTGCTAAGGGTGGTTTATTAGGCCCTGAGGTTTGCCCATTATGTCTACGAGGGTCATTGGTGACCTTCATGCACTCTCCTCGTTATTCTATTGGCTTCTTTACCTGTTTTCCTGAAAAGCATTAACTTTTCCAGCTACCACGGAAAGTGGAGCCGGCAGTGCTCATGATAAAGGTTGGGCTGAGCTGTAGGAGGTTGTGCTAGGTTGGGATCTCGTGTGGAGAGGTGGCAGTGTAGGGGGGATGGGGTGAGGAGGAGGGGTCTCGTGACCTGACCTGGGTCACCTTGTAGGGGTCAGAGACATTTTATAGTACACCATGTCTAACGCCCTTCCTGTTGGTCTATCTAAACCCTGCAGTTTTCTGATACAGTTTTTGTCGCTCCCCTGAACAAAAGGTCTTTACAGCCCTTTTACATGGAATTGCACCTGAAATTACCGCGTTATGTGCAGATGGCAACGTGGTGTATGTCTGCAATCAATATATATCGCTGCTCCTGATAAAGGCCTCTACCCAAGGGGTATACATTGTGTGGTAAAGGATGTGATGAAAGAGATAACCTACACCCTATACCCAGTAAACACACTTACGTTTATTAACGTTCAGGGAACGTAATTTTAGGGGTCAAATAATGTAATTTCCATATGTTCTCTGAACATAAAAATGTAAGGTTTTTTTAGGTAACTGAACGCAACGTAACGTAGATTTATGTCCACAGAACGTTCTCTGAACGTGATATTTACGTTATATATATGTAATATTTTTACATATCTTAAAGTAAAAAACATTTTTCACCCATTGGGTAGATATCTAATGAATGTCATTGAATGTTTATATACGTAAAAGGATTGATGTGCATCTATGTAACCTTATGGATGTAAATCAATGTTTCTTTTACGTCATATGTATGTTCTAATGATGTATTATTTTTACATTACATTTCACTAGAAGTTTTATGGTCATTTACATAATTGCCTGATAGGTTTTTAACTGATGTCTACAGCACAGGAACGTTATTTTACATCCTTACACATGATATCATCCTAGGAAAGTGATGTTTATTTACATCATGGTCTGATGAGATTTCAATCATGGCATTACATCTACTCATAATGAATTTTTATAGAAATTGGAAATTATGGTAATAGCTATCGTTCAACAAAATTTATCCCATTGTATTTAAAAGAACATGCCATGTATATATCTTAACAGAATCATCCCTTTTCATTTTAGATAGCTCATTTCTATAAATAACAAGGACAAAGCAACACATGATTAACAGTACAAAATCTTTTATTAGCAGTATTTATTGTATGCATTTTTAAGCCAGACTATCTAATTTATGCAGAGGAGAAGAAAAATCCTACCATTTCTTTTGTTTCTAAAAACACAAAGTAAAGTGCTTACAATGAAGTATAAAGAGATAATCATTATCAAAATAAATGTGATATCAGCTTTAAAAAGAAGATTATCTTAGGGACCATCCCTTAATTATGTAGGAGTATTTTCAGCTGAAATTCCAGGTATTTTGAGGTTATTTCTCAGACTCAACCATCAGTAGTCATAAATACTATCTCTCTAATTCATGTATGGATATGATTGATATAAAAATACTATACAAAATAGCTTCTGAAATGGGTCCAAATATAATGTATGTAAGAGGGGGGTAGCCCCAATGCATACTTAATGGATGGTCCCTTAGTTGGCACTGCAGATTAGGTACTTGCATATAAGTGGTTATGTTTGGAACAGGCCTTCATAGTGCATGTTTTGGACAGCTGCACCAGGATTTGCCTTCCTATGGCATGAACATTAATTAAACCTACTGTCCAAAAAAACTATTTACATGGATGGTTTATTCAATGTTTGAGAAGGCAAACAGAGAATTACATGTCGTTCTGTGTATAAACTCTGTGTACTGATTTAGGAAGTTTGAAGTTTGAAGTTTCAACACTGTTTATTGGCTTCTCGAAACACTTAGACATAAGTTATTACAGCAAGTCGCCAGTGGGATAAGTGATACAATAGTTACACACAGGTTCATTTGAGTCATGATTGAAGTTCAGGTAGTTTCCATGAAGCTATCATATGAAATTACACTAATCAAGATATAAAATTCATATAGATCATACATTGCCCAAGGTATTCAATACCTCTCCTTTCAAGCATGCTTTAAAGTTGCTTAGAGTATCCTTCTGTTGTATATCACTCGTCAGAGTTTCCCAAAGACGATTTCCTCTATATAGAGGACTGACTCTATATGCCTCATAGACTGGCCTGTTCACCTTCAACTTCTTCTTATCATGTCCTCTTAATAACCTGGGAGGTACCAATATATGATTAATGTCTTGGGCATATTTATACATTAAGCATGTCAAGGACTTTCTTCTCCTTATACCTAGAGTTTCCACCCTACACTGATGTAGTAAATCAGCTACGTGAATATCTTGGGCATTTAATATCTTTAAACAAGCCCTAAGGCAGTGATTTTGGATTACATCAATATGGTCTACAATGGTCTTGGGTCCGCTTTCTATGATATAACTACAGTATTCTAAAGTTGGGACAATCATTTGTTTATAAATACGTAGGGAATTATCTCTATCAACATATTTCACTATATTTCTCAATTGTTTTAGCTTAGTTGTTCCCATCGTATCTACCTTCTTACAGTGTGCTTTGAAAGTTAAGCCACTATCTATTATAACGCCAAGATATGAGAAACTTTGTACCACAGCTAATCTCGTACCCTGCATAAAAATATCTATAGGTTTAATATGCTGTCTTGTCGAATGACACCATAATAATTTGGTCTTCCTAACATTAACTGTAAGTATATTTGTCTTACACCATTCACCAATTCTGTTAACATCAGACTGTAATAGACTTGACATTATTTCAACATCATTTCCATTTACCACCAATGCTACATCATCCGCATATAGAAAATATTGACAGTGTTCAATAACTGACACTATAGAGTTTAAATACAAGTTAAACATCAATGGTCCCAATACTGTGCCCTGAGCTACTCCACAATCCATAACCTTTGTGTCTGAAGACTTGTTATTAACTCTTGTTACTTGAAGTCTATCACATAGAAAACTTTTAAACCAATTCAGACACTTATCGTCACAATTTATATATTTCAATTTCTTTAACATTATATTTAGGTTTACAGTATTAAACGCCTTTTTTAAGTCCAAAAACAAAATAACTGAATATTCATTCCTATTTCTAGCTTCAAACAAGTATTGAATCAGTCCAAAAGTTGCATCAACCATAGATTTACCAGGAATAAAACCATATTGATTTCCATTTATTATATTATTTTCTGTAATAAAGTTCATTAACTGTCGATGTACACATTTCTCAATAAGTTTGGAGAAAACATTAGTCATAGTGATCGGTCTCCAATTAGATACATCACTTAGTAACCCATCCTTGGGTAATGGTACCACATAACCTATTTTCAACAAATCTGGAAATTTAGCATCAGCAATGGAACTATTTATAAAACTTTCAAGTAAATCAGGTCTGTTTAAGAGACATTCCTTTACCATATTACAAGGTATATTTGTAATACATGAGTTCTTATTCCCATCGATGGATTTTAATATGTCAATACATATATCAATAGTACAGGCTCTCAGTGTCATAATATTCTCACACTCAGGTACTAGATCAGGATAGGGCTGGATAGTAAATGCCAGGTGTTTAGCCCTCCCAAGGAAGTTTATTGAGGAGTGTATATTATTAGCCACTTTGTGATGATCATCAAATTGCTAGTGAGTTTGATCAAAGCTTTATTGGTGAATCATGCTCCTCCTAAGGGTGCATTAAAACAGCATGGGTTGAGCAGTATACATGATTCTACTTCAATTACTTGTTTAAGTGCAGGGGTTCTACAATTAGGAAAGATACTGTGAAGGTTAGGACCCTTCTGACACCTAAATTTCCTCTTCAAAATGATTGGATGGGATATCAGAAAATGGTTATGAAAATTCTCCTTAAGTGTTTGTTATTCCAACAAATAAGGTTAGAGCTCTTATACTCATGGCCATCAGGCCCTATAAGCCTTCCTTATCTAAGTGATGTATATATTTATCATCACCAGTACCATGAGTCAGCCACATCATATCATGAATCAAATACTGGGTAGGAGAGTATCATTGTGTACTTGATACTAGGAAAGGGCAAATTTTCAGTTCACTGGTAATTGACAGGGTGTGAATGTAATGCATATACAATATTTATATAAGGCTTAACCTATTCCTTGACTACTAGGATATAACTGCAAGTGTATCCTCATTTACTGCTTGAACATAAATATAAGTGGCTTGCAAACCATAAGAAACCCATCTCTAGTTGCATGGAAATCATTCCAAACATGTTGTTATTGACAGCCTGTAGAAGGTGATAGACCCAACTTGCCAAAGTTGGTAAGATATGAGATGCTGTATCTCACCTCCCTTTAACAAGGAAAATAGTTTAAAATAAAGGGGGTCATTGATACTTTTAATTTGGCAGTAAAAACATGCAAAGTGGCCAACTCAAGGTACATGCACAACTCAAGGTCACTCTACCCTAAACCATTTGGACCAGCCAAGGGGATTTACTACCAATGCTGGCCACCAGAGGGACACCACTATGGCCTAAAAAGTGGAAAATAGACCCACAGTTTTTAACTCCACTTTGATATGTCTCAGACTGCCACGGTACCCCCTATATGGAAACCGAAGGCATAAATTTGCCACCACATCCCCCATCCTCTATTATAAAATGATGACTACCAATGTATTAAATACATACCTAATACAAAATGTGTATGGCAATTTCTTGCGTTGTTGACCTTAGCCTCTGATTAGTGCTGCCTATGGATTGCAGTGACCCATAGGTCCCTTCAATTTGGTTCGGATGGATGTCTTGCCATTGAAATAGTGTAGAATTGGCACTTTTCCATCATGTTTGGGCAGCCATGGGCAGTACAAGGAGACATTTTTACTGTGGGATGGTATGCCGATATATACTTTACTACTCAGCAGCATACAGAGTGGTGGGCACCTGAGAATACCAAGGACAGAAGCACTTATATTCTCTTATAGCTGTGTCGACCTGCTGAATTACATCAGAGGTATGGGAGTCTTTTTAATGTCTGTGCCCTAGCCCTAACACCAAGGGTTATTATAAACAGTGTCATGATAAATTGCCTTTGGTGGTGCACAATGACACCCCCTTTGGTTTGGCTATTGGAGTATTGTGCACTCAGCTGTGACCAGGCCCTTCACTATATGGCACAGGTAGTTAGCAGGGTGGGATCAGTTTGGCATGGTGATCAAAAGTAAAGTGCTGCCCCAGCATGTAATTTCCAATACCCCATGGGGGTCAGAGGCTGTAAAAACTATGATCAACTAAATTGATATTCTCACTTTATGTCAAGAGACTAGATCAAACAAATACTCCTTGTTTTGAGAAATGAACATCACTCTGAGCCCCCCTCTATCTGTCTCTGTCTCTCCTTGTCCCTCTGTCTGTCTCTCTATCCCATGTTGCTTATTTTAAGGGAAGCATATCAGTCTTTTTAACAGGGGGAAAACTGATTCAAAGATAGACAAATTTTGTAATTTTACCGTTAAATGACCGTTAATCAAGGCCCTCAAGGGCCCATGATTTGGTCAAAAACCCTTTCCTTCAAATCATGTTCCTCATAGTACTCAAATTACATGAATTTACATTCAGGCATGGATGTAAATGAAGGTTCAAATGATGCTTACTGAATCCCCAACCAAAAAAGCAAATGACATGATTTTATGTGAAATGATGTAAATACTTGACATAAATAATACGTACAGAAAACGTTCAGAGAAAGTTCTGTGAACGTAAATTTGCGTTGTATTACGTCCAGTAACATGAAAAAATCCTTACATTTTTACATTCAAGGAACGTTCTCAAATTACGTACAAATTATGTATGTGTGTTTACTGAGTAGTTATAAAGTTATGAAGTATGGTTAAATTTAATAACAAAATCAATCACAAGATCTTATTTTGCCATAAGTCTCACAGGGTATAATCTAGCATATGGCTATCTAGCATCACCTTCGAGGTAGGCTTGCCCTGTCCAAACCCATCCTCTGGCCAGGTGAGCATATATTCCCTCTGAAAGCCCAGTTCATGCCCCAATTCAGATGTGTTGGAAGCGTGGAGGCTTTGATTTTTTTTAAGTATTGGGGGGGGGGCATGTTCCATTTTAGGGCACTTTGTCAGTAAATGGTTAAGTTCGCCATCTTACAGTACCCTGTTTTCCAACGTGTATCTATTTCTTCCTTATTTATTTATCTTTTTTTTTTTTTTTGGGGGGGGGGGGCATATTCTTGTGGCCCTTGTCTGGGACGGAGGAGGGGGGGGCATGGCTCCCCTGCCACCCCCACCCCGTTCCCACATTCTGGTGTCCAAGCTGGTCATTGCAGTGGCTAAATTTGATTGTCCTAGGCCAGTTAGGCTATAGTTTTTCACCACCCCACACAGAGAGAATAAACAGAGTCACAAAGGGAGTCTAGGATACAAAAAGGGAGTCAATACTTCCCTGACCCCCTTTCTAGGCTATCTGACTCCCTTTTTATTCAGAGTCACAAGATCCAGACTCCCTTTTGGCAAGGCCAAAGAGAGTCAGTGGAGAATAAGGGAGTCATAAGTGAGCTAGACTCCCTAAGGGAGTCAGAGTATGCCAGGGGAAGTCAGTCAGATAATTTCCACTAGGTGGAAGCACTATCTCCTAAGAGGATTTATCTGGATGCACACATCTTTTTTTCAATCAGAATATATGACGATGAAATTTATATTGACAAAATTCAATTATTATAGAAACTATACATACCCTCAAAATGAAATACAGTAAAGAAACAAAAAGATGTTGATATATGGTCAATTCAAATATATTCAAAAGCTTTAGACACCCATTCGTTGCAGGTATCAGAAAGCTAAACCCACAATCAGTCAACTGCTTTGTTATCTTGACTAATGTACACTGAGGGAAGTTTCATATATCCCCTGCTATGTCTTTCACAATGCAGTGCAAAGGTGTACAAGATGAAGTATGACTGGCATTACACTTTATATCTAGAGAATATGGGTGAAGATGTAAGATATTTAGAACAATTGTACCTTCCAGAAAGGGAGTCAACCATATGCTAGACTCCCTTTTGGAAGGGAGTCGAAGGTGACCCCGACTCTCCTTTGGAGTAAAGGGGAGTCAATTTGAAGGCAAAACCTGGACTCCCTTAAGGGAGTCAGTTGACTCCCTTTCTCCAGAAAGGGGAGTCAATCTGAAGGCAAGCATGGACTCCCCTTTTGACTCCCTTTATTTTCTCTGTGCAGTCACTCGGTAGCAAGAAGAGGTTCCCTTTATTTCGTAAAGGTCCACAAACCTAGGACAACCAGAAATCCCTTGACCAAAGGAATTTTTATTCTAAGTGAAAGACATGGTACAAAATACTTACATTGAACATGCTAAAATTCTACGTACAAGTAGGATAACAATATATCTTGAGAACTAAACTAGCAAGTCAACCCCTATATCACGTGACGACCGGCAGTAAAATGCACCAATCAGCGCCCAGCAAGACGACTTCCGGTGGGCCGCACTAGTAATGGCGGGCAGGTGTCGATCACAGGCCCTAACCATCTTTATGGGTAAAGGTATGAAATGAACCCTTTAAAGGCCGCATGGTGCCCTATTGCATTGCTGCAGCACTGCTGAGTAACTCATCACAGTTGCATTCATAGAGCAGGCTGTTTCGAAAGGATTGGGAACTGTACTTCTGTCGGAGGTGCTATTCCCAAAACAGAACTGACTGACCCCAGAGAATCAATTACCTGTTGGGTTTCCAAAACGTAATTTGGTTATAGAAGTGGTTTAGGAGTGGTTGGCAAAAAATGAATGCTTCCCAGTTGAGAACCAATTTCTGGCATCTTTCCTGCTCTATTTCTATGGCCTACCGACTATGGGAAGCATTCAGGTGGAACCAATCATGGAAGCAGTTCCCCTGACTTTTCACAATGCAGTCTATTTCAGAGCAAGTCAATATCATTACGGTATAAGGTGGGAATCAGTATCTCAGGCTGGAGAATTGGGGAGAACTGGAAGGTGGTTAGCTACGGTGAGAATTGAATGACAATTAAGGAAAATAAATTTAGAAATATCATAATGTCATGCGGCTATCAAAGTATAGAGAGTGAAGGTATGACATTAGGGCGGCGTGACAGGGTAGGGCCGTATATAGGGTAATACAGCGTAACGTAACAATAGTGTGTGAAGAGGGTGTGTGGGTCACGCCCCAGGTGGGGAAAGGGCCCCAGACCTGTGTGTCAACCTCCATCACCTGCCAGAAGATCGGTTATGCACATAATATACACAGTGTACATGTTATATGTATAGTATACACCCATGTAGACAGCCAACTTAGTACCATTGTATGCCAGAAACACCATACCAAAACAATTCGTAGTTTCCAAGTATATATAGGTTCTTTTCATACCAATTAGTCTAAAACACTTTTTTGAACTTAGTATATGAACGTTCAAACATTAAGGTTTACTTACGTTTTAGAGACATAGTTCTCTGAAATACGTTTTCTACCTCATTTAGGCAAAGATGGATGAAGTCAAACTGTGTCAAAGAGGTATTTTTCAAACCATAGAGACATTTCAATGTCATGTCTCTATCTTCTTAAAAAGTAAGGGTTGGTCTATGTCTAAACCTGGTGCCAGCTTATCTCACTGGGTGGCCACTTAGTCAATACTTGGATTAGGATGGCCATTCCATATAATACTTGACTGAAATTTGTCAAATTAATGATGGTTTTGTAGGGTTTATTAAACCAACCATTAGTATTCAAATATGCAATGTCTCATGCAGAGATAATGTAGGCCTATGAAAAATAATCATAGACTACCTAGACATATCATGAGTGGTCAGACACCTTATACAATCATTTCAAAGAAAGATACAGCCCAGCAGAGCCCAGCTAGGTCATCTGTACTATGCAAAGGGATCATGTCCTGTAATGGTTGGACCACCCAGAAGAATTCTACATCATATGCTGAGCCTACAGTGTGCACAACAAAGGGATGAAGCATTGTTTCAGAATTGAATAACAATTCATTTCAGCATTAATTCAACATCAATTTATGTAGATGATGACACCAGGAATAGGCAAAACTTTCGTAATGCAATGATTTAAAAAAGGTGAGAAAATTCTTCAAATTGGTCTATCCACCTCTGAAAACATGCTGGGAATGTAGAAATATGTAATATATCAACATAAATCTAAGTCTAAAGACGTAGAAGAACGTAATTCTGACATCTATGTATGTAAAACGTAACTAAACCTTGATGTTTGAATCTCCACATACCAAACAAATGTAGTTGGCAACAAAATTCTACCTCTGGGCAACCTCCATCTACGTATGTGTGTTTACTGGGTTACAGACAAGAGATGTGATATAATCTTGGCTGTGTGTGAGAGTCGGTAGGGCAATTCTTTTTCAAATGCAGGGGTTCTGTATTCAATCCCAGCCCAAAATCTAAAATATTTTTGATATGAGGAGCATAATAAAATCGTTTTAAACCTCCCTTTTAATCCAAAATAAAAATACGTTCTATTACGCTTTTGAAATATATTTTTATACGTCCATTAAAATGAGGTATAAACATTCATTAGACTACTATATATCTAGAACGTTAATAAACCTCATCGTTTGAACGTCCACATACCATGCACAAAAACGTAATTCAGACCAATTGGTAAAAAAACAAACCTGTAGATATAACAAAATATCTACGTACATGTAGCATTTTGGTATGGTGTTATGGGTATCCATGTACGTACATGGATCTTGGAGTCTATACACAAAAAAAGAGAAGCACTTCTCATTCCAATCAACAGAAAAAAATGATCTAAAAGTTCAAAAAGGATATCAAGGAGGTCAAGTAATTAGGATTTACATCTTGAGCTTCTAAGGAATGTCTTAGATTCTTGTGAAATGTATTTCTAACGATTGATTAATGGAGATATCTATCATATATTTTGGTTAAAAAATATACTTTTGAAGGCAGGCAGTTTTAGCGTGTAGTGCATAAGAACCGTATATATGTGGCGGCTCTTCTGTTTGAATATTTATTGGGCAGACTTATAAATGTGGTTAATGTAACACCTAATGCGGTTTGATACATTTTTTTTTAAATATTTTATTCATTAATTATTTAGACAGCACAGGATACCAAGGACTGGCATAACAGGTCTGTGGCGGATACAGGATGCCAAAGTGTACAATTTCAGTCTCCGGATACCAGCTAATTTCAAAGACATGTCAACATAATAGGTGGGACCTATTCATTCTTCTAGTTTCCGTATCCGTCCAATAGAGCTGATTTGAGGAAACTGCTGATTGATTTACTAATACAATTACCGGTGTTGGAATTGTAATGAATCGGAGGGGACGGATGTGATATATGGAACAAAGGAAATGGCCAGGATAGTAATTTCAGTGAAATGAATGTGTGCATGACATGTTCCTGATTTAAATTGAAGAACTGATTCAAGGTATGTAGTGGCAAGCTTCAGTCTGATAAGGATCTGATAAAGTAGCCCCTCTGGGTACCTACTGTACCCTTTGTACATGCTCTATTCACCCTGTAGATATCTGTCACGAGATCAGGTTTAGAAGCAGACGACATTTATCCTTACCCTGTAGTTAGGGTTCTCTACTTACCAAGTCTAAACAACAAATAACCCCTGCCCTGTCGGCATCCTGTCGTCACAACTGATCATTGGAACAGCTTGTTATTCACTACACTTATTAACTCTATATATCCCATTCGTGGTTTACAACTTAAGATTTCAACCACTTTCAAACCTATTTTTATACACATGAATGTCACGAATGAGTTTTCAGCATCAGTTGTGCATGCATACAGATTATTACTTAAATCAAATCAGCACAAGTGAGTATGAATCTATATGATAGGCATATGAGCTGCCTTGGAAGATTTTAGTGAATACCAGCACCCTGATTCATTTTAAAGACGATTGAGTTTGGAACCTGCTGCAATCTCCAACCCTGCCACACCAAATAGAATGCCAGTGTAGACTTAAGAGACAGGACGGAAGGGCGAGCTAGGAAAATTTGACTATACTGGCTCTGATATATATTCATATAGACCCATCAACCCAACTTGTGACTTCTTTCCATCCCCATTACCCATGTAGCAAGCCCACTCGGGGCCAAATTGGTTTAACCAGGGATAAGGTGGTTCAAAGTGGGCAGCATTCGGTACATGGGTTTTAGGTTCGGCAGATGCTGGGTTTCCAGTCAGGGCCACACAGGGCAGCCCAAATCGGGCAAACCGACTTGAGCCCATTGGGCTCCCAATGGGGTTTGTCCTTAGCATATGGTCTGGGCCACATTGGGCTGACCAGTTTGGGCACTGGTCAGCTTTAAAATGGGCAACCACATTGGGCCCAGGATGCTTTCAAAATGGGCATCCCAAGATGGGTGCTTAGCTACATAAAGTCTTCTCAGTCTGGGGTGAGAGTGGGTTTGGACAGGGCAGCCTCATATTCTGGACTGTTCTGAACTCTGTGATGAGTGTTCCCCCTCCCTCTCCCTCTTTTCTTTGCCCTCCCCACCCATCCCCTACCCCTTCCATCTCCTCCTCATTCCCCTCAACCTGCCCTATCCTTTCCCCCTCACCTTCTCTCGTCCTGCTCTCCCCTGCCCTGTCCTCTCCTCCCCTGCCCTCCCTTACCCTGTCCTGCCCTCCCCTGCCCTCCTCTCACCCTGACCTGCCCTCCCTTGCCCTCCTCTCACCCTGCCCTGCCCTGCCATCCTGTGCCCTCCTCTCACCCTGCCCTGCCCTTCCTTACCCTCCTCTCACCCTGCCCTGCCATCCCCTGCCATCCCCTGTCCTCACCTGCCCTGTCCTGCTCTCACCCCACCCTGCCCTGTCCTGCCCTGCCCTCACCCTGCTCTGCCCTGCCCTCCTCTCACCCTGCCCTGCCATCCCCTGCCATCCCCTGTCCTCACCTGCCCTGTCCTGCTCTCACCCCACCCTGCCCTGTCCTGCCCTGCCCTCACCCTGCCCTGCCCTGCCCTCCTCTCACCCTGCCCTGCCATCCCCTGCCATCCCCTGTCCTCACCTGCCCTGTCCTGCTCTCACCCCACCCTGCCCTGTCCTGCCCTGCCCTCACACTGCCCTGCCCTCATCCTACCCTGGCCTGCCCTCCTCTCACCCTGCCCTGCCATCCCCTGTCCTCACCTGCCCTGTCCTGCTCTCACCCCACCCTGCCCTGTCCTGCCCTGCCCTCACACTGCCCTGCCCTCATCCTACCCTGCCCTGGCCTCCTCTCACCCTACCCTGGCCTGCCCTGCCCCCCCCCTCCCCTCCCTCCACCACTGCTGTAGGAGATAGGTAGTCCCCCTTTCCCTATATCATTAATACACAGGTAGGTTCATAGTGGGGATCCAGATATTTCATGTAAAATGCAACACTGACTAGTCTTGGAAATAACAGCTTCATGTCTTTCTTTATACTAGTAGGCTTGCAAGGTGTATTTGTGGTGTGGGGGCAAACAGGTCCCACACCTGGCCGGGTATAAGAGGACTATATATAGAGGCAATTGAGAAACCAAAAATATCCCCTGCCCCTGTAGGCCAGTCCATGGCAGACTCACTACAAAGTGGTTTCACAGCACTCCAGGCAGAATTCTACTACCCATACAAAACTTATTTCTTTTAGACATAGGACAACTGGAATAGACTACTATATCAGATATGAAGTAATAATGTGCAGACTTTCTCATAGTCTGGAAATACTTAGATGTCTCTAGTCAAAAGTGCAAATCAAGGTCATTTGAGTAGTAGTGGAATGGCAACACCATTTCCATTGCACTGAACTTGGAAGAAGAGCAGATATGCAGAGGTACAGTCATTATGAACTTGAAGGCTCTCTTCTCTACTCCTACATAGGGAAGTAGTGGGGGAAGATTGAGGCCAGAATGTCACTTTAATGAATCAAAGTGCCTTGTGTTGGCTGAATGAGTTTGATTCAAATGGATGGTTCTGCTCTGGCTTTCCACTCAGGTAGATATTGCATTTACTGCTTTGGTGATTAGTGGGGGGGGGGGGTGAGATTAGCTCAAGGATGTGTTGTTCATTGACTTTTGGAAAAAAAAAAAGAATAAATATTGGATAAATTTTTCAAAAAGAATTTTTACCATGTAACCACTAATTTTTCGTCAAATCGGGCAGCCCACTTTGGGCCACACCAAAAACCCATGTTAAACTCACTTTGAGCCCAAATTGGTGAGCCCACTTTCAAACAGATCTGTGCCTAAATCTGTTAGCCCAGTGTGGCCCAGACCATTTGCTGAGGACAAAACCCATCGGGCGCCCACTGTGTTAACCCAGTGTGGCCCACATCAGGAGCCCGCTATGGCCCAGACTTGGGCCACACCATGTTTGCTACCTGGGTAGCATACCAGGAGGTTAATTCAAAACATCCTGGGATCGCAATCCCAGCGATCTTAGGAATTATTCTACCTTATCCTATTAAGCGATCTTAAGATCAGACTGCGTTCACATTTCCTAGCCAGCACTAAGATCGCATCGATCTTAGCCTCAGCCCTCCTACACTATTCCAAGAAGTACTGACTAGGCACAGGGGTAAGAGTCCCAAAATAAAGGAATAGCTGTGGAGTCACTCTTCTTCACAAGAGTGCTTATACCATCGTTGCCCATCCCCATATGGGCTAAGAAATATATTAGATTCCATCTGTAAATAAGGTAACTTTAATGCAAATGTTCAACCAGGATAAAATAAAAATATCTTACCTCAATAGAGAGAGACAGATGAAATTTCCCGAAGACAGAGTCTGGCTTTAAGCAAGAGGATACCAAAGGGAGTGGGGTAGGACTTCACTTCAAAACTTGAGAAGGAAGAATTACCTTAGAGTGCCCTTAACGCATGAGTAGGCTTAAGGGCCCTCAAGGACTCCCCTGTTTATGTATATGTAGCAGGCTATTCACTCTTTCAATCAGGAGTGTTCCCTGTAAGTGTTCTTGTACTCAGGTGAAATCACTATGTAATTCTTTCACTAAAATCGCAGTGATCTTAGTGCTGGAAAAGGAACAGTGAAGTGATCGCAGGACTTACTATTCCTGACAGGCCTGCAACCACTGCATTAGATAGGGTAGACTGGCCAGGCCTTATGATATGTGCCTACACTAAGATCGCTGGGGTTGCGATCCCAGGATGTTTCGAATTAAGCTCCAGGAGGTTAATTCAAAAGGTCCTGGGATTTCCACCCTTGCGATCTTAGCATAGGCACATATCATAAGACCTAGCCATCTACCCTATCTAATGCAGTGGTTGCAGGCCAGTCAGGCACAGCAAGTCCTGAGATCACTTCACAATTCCTTTTCCAGCCGTAAGATCACTGCAATGTTAGTGAAATAATTGCATAGTGGTTTCACCTGAGTACAAGAGCACACACAGGGACCACTCCTGCACCCAAGAGTGAATGTCCCTGCTGTATACATATAGAGGGGAGGGAGAACATTTGCTGAGGGCTCTTCAGGCTACTCAGGCATGAATGCACTTAAATACTGTACAAGGTCAACTTGTGTAATCACTCTTGTGAGAAGGAGTGTTTCCACTGCTATTCTTTCACTATGGGCCTCTTGCCCCTGGAGCTTAATTCAAAACATCCTGGGATCCCAACCCCAGCGATCTTAGTGTAGGCACATATCATAAGACCTGGCTGGTCTACCCTATGTAATGCAGTGGTTGCAGGCCTGTCCAAAATAGCTAGTCCTGGGATCACTTCACTATTCCATTTCCACCACTAACATCACTGCGATCTTAGTGAAAGAAATGCATAGTGGTTTCACCTGAGTACAAGAGCACTTACAGGGAACACTCCTGATCGAAAGAGTGAAAAGCCTGCTGCATACATAAAGAGGGGAGGGAGGACGTTTGCTGAGTGTCCTTGAGGGCTCTTGGGGCTACTTATGCGTTAAGTGCACTGTAAGGTAATTCTTCCCTTCTCTCTCTTTGTCCTGGGGGGAGGGCACAATGCTTCTAATAGGCAAGCATAAATCATACATTCATAGGAACAACTCTTGAATACTGTACGGGGGTCAACTGCACCCTGTGCTCTTTTGTTAGCCCATATGGGGACGGGGAACGATGGTATATGCACTCTTGTGAAGAAGAGTGAATCCACAGCTATTCCTTTATTTTGGGATTCTTACCCCTGTGCCTAGTCAGTTCTTCTTGGAATAGTGTAGGAAGGCTGAGGCTAAGATCGATGCAATCTTAGTGCTGGCTAGGATATGTGAACCCAGTCAACTCTTAAGATCGCTTAATAGGATAAGGCTGATTTATTCCTAAGATCGCTGGGGTCGAGATCCCAGGATGTTTTGAATTAAGCTCCTGTGCACAGTGTGTTCTACTTGGAATGGTGAAGTAGGGCTGAGGCTAAGATCACTGCGATCTTAGTGTTGGCTGTGAAAAGGCAAGACAGTCTAATCTTAAGATAGCTTAATTGGATAAGGCAGAATAATTCCTAAGATCGCTGAGGTAGCGATCCCAGGACCTTCTGAATTAACCTCCTGGCCGCCTTGCGTGCTCCTGGGGCTGTTTCTGTTGGACCCTGACTTGGGACGACGCTGCCGTTTCCAGCCGGGTGAGCGGCCATAATGGGCATCATAATGGGGCAGCTAAAACACGCCTTAGTTATGGCGACACCAGAGCTTGTCCGATTACACACACGGACTGCGATATGTGAATGTTGTCATACGCCGACTCTGGTTATGACACAAGTTGTTTTCTTTTGCTGTTGGAAGGTCGTGGCCCTGCGTCTGGCCTTCCAAATCCACAGGCGCCAAGGGTAACTCTTTAAGGCTGCAGGGTATGCCTTCTGCTTCATATTCCCTTACCTTTAGGAGACACCAACGCAATGTTGGCTGCAATGGGGCATCATGCCGACCCCCCAGGTTTAAATTATGTCTGTAGGATTGGCATGATGCATGAATGCAAAGCTGGTGAGTTACTCACCAGGGCCGCTTCGGTGCATCATTGCATTGCAATAAATTGAAATTATCGAGGCGCCATGTAGCACTTCAGGGGCTATCCAGGTGTGATGTCCTCAGGTCAGTGGAACTGCCTTGATATGATATATCAACACAGGTGATAAATGGCAGAGGTCTATCTGATATGAATATGAGGAATGAAATCACACAGGTTAATGGAGAGCAATGACATTAGGTCTGGGAACTATAAATAGGTTACCTTTTTCTCTAACACCCATGGTTCCAGAAAAAAGGGGTACTTTCGTTCAACAAACCCGTAGGAATTTAACAAAAAAAGTATTTTCGTGTTTATGATTTTTAAAGAAAAAGGGGAATTTGCAATGGGAACATGTTCTGTTAGGCTGACCAGAGGGTCCTTTTTGGTTAGACAAGAAAATAGGCTAGTTTTAGATCATCGGCGTTTTCGGAGAAGTCGGGTGTTAATTTGCCTAAAAGTCCCTGGAAAAGCGATGTTTCTTTTAATAGAGAACGTATACGTGGTGTGCCTCTTTGCGTACTGAGTGCAGGGACCGGGGTTTTATTACAGTGACTGGTGGCGTGCGTGAGATGGCCTGTCAGTGCCACCTGCTGTATATGATGAAGCAGGCGGAGGTTCGGGTTAAAACTAATCATTTCAACACCTCATAAACTTCCCTTTCACAAATACAAGGTGTTGCCAGGGTAGTAACGGTAATCAGCCAACCGTTTGTGCGATTACATATACATACTTCCCAGGCCGTGATTTACCAATTATGAAATTGCTGGTCCAAAAACCATTGAAAAACATATATACCAGGTAGGTTTACACCCCCTACCCCATCTAAACACTGTTTGTCAGAGAGAGAGAGAGAGAGAGAGAGAGAGAGAGAGAGAGAGAGAGAGAGAGAGAGAGGTCACAGCAGGTAGGGAGGTTTTGGTAGTTGAGGGAGTTTTTTTCAGAACACGTAGGAGGGGGTGGGGAGGGTTTTAAAGGGTTCAGGAACACAGAAAAAAGGGTTCAGGAACATAGGGATAGGGTTCAGGACCACAGGGAAAGGGTCCAGGACCATAGGGAAAGGGTCCAGAACCACAGGGAAAGGGTTCAGGACCATAGGGAAAGGGTGCAGGAACATAGGGAAAGGGTTCAGGAACACTGGGAAAGGGTCCAGGACCATGGGAAAGGGTCCAGGACCATAGGGAAAGGGTCCAGGACCATAGGGAAAGGGTCCAGAACCATGGGGAAAGGGCCCATGAACAAGGGGAAAGACTTCAGGAACACAGGGAAAGGGTTCAGGAACACAAGGAAAGGGTCCAGGAACACAGGGAAAGGGTCCAGGACCATGAGAAAAGGGTTCAGGAACACAGGGACAGGGTTCAGGAACATAGGAAAAGGGTTCAGGAACATAAGGCAAGGGTCCTGGACCCTTTCCCTGTGTTCCTGAACCCCTTCCCTGTGTTCCTGAAGTCTTTCCCCTTGTTCCTGGGCCCTTTCCCCTTGGTCCTGGACCCTTTCCCTTATGTTCATCCTCCCTCCCCATATATGGGACCTTATGTTCATCCTCCCTCAATGCATTGGTCCTTATGTGGATCCTCCCTCCACATATGGGTCCTTATGTTGATCCTCCCTCAATACATGGGTCCTTATATGTGGATCCTCCCTCCCCATTATGGGTCCTTATGTTGATCCTCCCTCAATGCATGGGTCCTTACCCCAGATAGCCCGCAAGTGGCAATTTTTGTCATAGAGTGCTTAAAATTCAAAAGTAGACTAATATACAGTAAAACTTCGTTATAAGGAGGACCCCAGAAATGAGGACTTTGCTCCTTATAAGCAAGGTCTCCTTATAAGCAAGGTCAGCCTACTTAGTGTGATATACTGGAATACATTGTATAAAAGGCACACCCCATATGTAAGATTTACTCTCTACTTGAGTGAGAGCTATAGGGTGTACATCAGGCTAGATTTTGGGCACTTTAGTACTCTTTTATAGTATAATATCTCTGCATAAAAGATACCCCCAACTTTTACTTATAAATGCTATAAGGGGCACTATAGGTGTACGGTGGGGGGGGGGAGTCATCAGAACATTATTGGTCCTCATTCTGTCCCCAGAACATCTCACTTGTTTAAACAAAGAAAATACAGGGAGGCTAGGGCATGTGACAGGACATCTCCCTGCCCTCCCTGCCCCTGTGTACCTCAGTAAACATCTAAGGGAGGCCAGGGCCTGCTCAAATTTCCTCCTTATATCAGAGTTTATAGAAAAATTCCCTTGTTCTAAGGGGGTTTTATTACTATAGAAATTTATAGAGAAAGATTTCTGCTAGGAAAATGTGCTCCTTATAAACAAGGTCTCCTTATATCAGAGCTCTTTATAACGAAGTTTTACTGTATAACCAAATATGCCCTGTACAAAATTTTGGACCTTTACCTGCACCGTGTCCAGAGATATGAGGGACTGCTTACCGTCCTACATGTAGGACAGTAGGACTTAGGACTGCTGTCCTTTGAAATTTGTGTTCTTTTGGTTGCCATGGAAAGCACAGTTCCTGTACAAGAGTGCCGAAAACTGACATACAGGCTTATATGTGGCTATTTATGCCATACAAGAAATTTCAAAGCTTTAGCTATAGCGGATCCAGAGGTCAGCACCGTCCTACATGTAGAACAGTAGGACTTTGGGCGTCTGTCTCCTCTGAAAAGGTCAAATCTTTACCAGAAGGTAATTTCCTAAGTAGTAGGTGTTTTGGGACGTGTGTAATGTCATAAAAGTACCTAAGAATACCCATATGGAGCATTTTTTGAAGCCTTAGGCCTAGAACTATAGGATGCAACATTTTACTTCCATATCTGTTAAGTTTATTTGTGGATATAGACCTCTTTCCATGATGTCACTTAAGCGTCCTACATGTAGGACAGTAGGGTTATCTGGGTTATGTGGATCCTCCCTCTCCATATATGGGTCCTTATGTTGATCCTCCCTCAATGCATGGGTCCTTATGTAGATCCTCCCTCCCCATATATGGGTTGTTATGTGAATCTCCCTCAATGCATGGGTCGTTATGTGGATCCTTCCTCCCTATATATGGGTCTTTATGTGGATTCTCCCCTTCCAATATGTGTTCTTGGCCTTGTAATGACAGGAATTGAAGGGGTAGAGGCTTGGACCTGCTTTTGCCGTGTTCCTGTACCCTTTCCCCGTGTTCCTGCATGCTTTCCCCATGCTCCTGGACCCTTTCCCCATGTTCCTGCACCCTTTCCCTGTGTTCCTGGGTCTTTTTCTCGTGTTCCTAGACCGTTTCCCCATGTTCCTGCACCCTTTCCCCATGTTCCTGCACCCTTTCCCCATGTTCCTGCACCCTTTCCCTGTGTTCCTGGGTCTTTTTCTCGTGTTCCTGGACCCTTTCCCCATGTTCCTGGACCCTTTCCTCATGTGGGGGCTGCCATTAATGCACATAGGTGACTAAGTATAACAAATTTAAATATGAAGATAAGAAGACAAGAGGCTTCAAGGTTTTTTACTTTCATTTTCATTTTATCTGATGAAACAAGGGAAGAGATTGTTGAATGTAATGAGAAATTGTATTTTCTGGCAGCAAAAGGACTCATGGCACTGGATAATGCCTAAAAATGGCACTTAAAAATGTTGTTTAATCTAGATTTCAATAAGATATATCAGGAAGTTCTTATAGTACCTATCCTGAAGTTTTGGAAACAATACTAAGATTAGAAGTATGTGAACAAGAATGCATGCTCCTGTTTCAGTTGGTTCGATATGTCAGGGCAATGTGTTAGCTTTTTTACTCAAATTTTGGGGGCAGAAAAATATCAAAAAAAATATTTCCTGTTAGCAGGGGGATAAATACCAATCATATTTGCCTTTGATATACCTGAGAAAAGCACTTAAAAGGGAGGCGAAATTCCCATTGTAGAGGTCGGCAGCATAAGGACCCATTTTCACCTTTCACCCCTTAATTATGTATAGTTATAACTGGATTAATGCTTCTATATCATGGGAAAATGGTCGGAAGGGGCAACCCCACCTTCCAGGTGAGTCATATCATCAAAAAATATTATAAGACAACATGTGAGGGGCAAGGTAGCAAAAGGGCCCATCCTCCCCCAGTCCAAAGAGAGAGAGAGAGACTAACAGAGAGATACACAGAGAGAGAGAGAGAGAGAGAGAGAGAGAGAGAGTCAGAGAGAGACTAACAGAGAGATACAGAGAGCGAGAGAGAGAGAGAGAGTCTGAGACTCAGAGAGAGACTAACAAAGAGATACAGAGACAGGGAGGGGAAGGAGTAAATATATGGTGAATGTGACAAATATGACATATCGTGTTGGAATCAAGCCATCCATCCACACTTTATGAAATCAGAATACATGTATACATGTTGACAGTTACCAGCTAGTATTCGCTACCAGCATTTTAATTAAGACTTCATCGTTCTAAAAAAAAGGTTAGAGATGTGCGATGGCCTTCTCGACCTATTAAAGAAGACATGGTTTATAGGACTTAGTATGGAGGCTTAGTGGAGCTGCCATTTTGAATTTTGCTAGTGGAGGTAAAACCCACTGATAAGACATATCATGATGGGTAGGTACCTTGTCCCTGGTTAACTTCCACATCCAGGGACATACTGGTCCCATCTTATCAGTTGTTATCAGTGTGTGTCGCCAGAACCAGCTCGAGACCAGCTATAGTGGCCAATAGCCTTGTGACCTGGCTGTAGTGATTTTATCGCATGTATCACATATTTTCGGGATATATACATGTAACCTGTTCATGTAACTTGTTCCCGGAAGGACCAAGTGCAGGCTGAAACCAGTCACTTCTGGCACCAATCTCGGAATCTTACTTGTTCCTGACGTGTTGTGCACCTAAATATTGTACCTGAATAATAATTCTCGCGAGATAGATGACAAGATGGCCGAAATGTTGTTCTAGATAGCCGTCAAGTAGTAGCATAAGAGTGGTCACTGTACCAGGCTAATGGGTCAATCATGACGGTAACTGTGGGGTCAAGTAGTAGTACAAAAGTGGTCACTGCATCGGGTTAAAAGGGTTCTGTGGAGTTATTTATGCAGTAAATTGCCTGAGACAAGGGGGAGCACTTTTATGTGTCAACAACAATCCACCTAGTCAGACCCTCCCTCAGGAAACATGATCCCTAGTATGTTGGGGGAGCACTTGAGATTTACCCGACAGATCTATTGGTCAACATAACATAACTATGGCTAAAAATGTCCTCATTTCCAGTCCTTTCTTTTCATGTAGCTATAACTTGTCCCTTTTGTTGCTCACAAGTGGTCATTCAAGTACGGTGCTAAAAAAGGGGGATTTGAGTAGGTACCTAGTTGGGAGAAGACAGTCAGTATAATAAACTATAGAGTGTGTGACATGAGTAGGTACCTGGTAGTGCAGCTCTCTCTATTTTAAACAAGGCAGGTGACTTTTCAGACTAATGTGGTGAGTGCAAGTACTTAGGTGAAGCAGTGCACGACTTGATTAGAAAAGAGGGCACATACTCACAGCTCTTTTTACAATAGGAGCAACACCCTCCTGAGTAGTAGTACAAAAGTGGTCATTGCACCAGGCTGATTGGTCAAATAAACCATAACTATGGGGTCTGAGTAGTAATACAAAAGTGGTCATTGTATCAGGCTGATTGGTCAAATAAACCATAACTATGGGGTCTGAATAGTAATACAAAAGTGGTCATTGTATCAGGCTGATTGGTCAAATAAACCATAACTATGGGGTCTGAGTAGTAATACAAAAGAGGTCATTGTATCAGGCTGATTGGTCAAATAAACCATAACTATGGGGTCTGAGTAGTAATACAAAAGTGGTCATTGTATCAGGCTGATTGGTCAAATAAACCATAACTATGGGGTCTGAGTAGTAATACAAAAGTGGTCATTGTATCAGGCTGATTGGTCAAATAAACCATAACTATGGGGTCTGAGTAGTAGTACAAAAGTGGTCATTGTATCAGGCTGATTGTTAAGGTAAGCTGTGATAGGTCTGTTTTCATAGTTGAGATAAATGTGTTTGTCGAGTCGAAACCTGTGTGTTGATGGAAATATTATTCCACAAAATTCTACCACCGTGAAAATATGAGCGTAAGATACCCGGTACTGAACCAATGCTACGGCATACCAGAATCGCTGATATACTATTATAGAATAAAAAGAATATTAGTTTGGGCAGCAGCGTGCTTGTAAATTCTTTTTTGTATGTTACTTCCCACTGTAAGGCATTCAGTGTGCTCCAGGTAAGTGTGCTATTCTACAAGCATTAGGAGTTATTACATGTTGACACGCTAATCACTCAGTAAACACATAAAAAATATTGAATAAAATGCAGTCACGAAAGAATGATTTATAGCGGTTCACTATAGAACATCGGTCTGCATGTAATACAGAATGTTCTTCGTGATGAAAACAGTTACGGTGGTCTTTCTGAAGTAAACACCACCATAAATATATATCTTAGATACATGGTGCCCCAACAGTTCTACCTCAGCAAATTCCACCAAGTTATTTTATTAGATAGTGCATGTTTGACACAAAATAATTTGCGCCAATTAAGCCGCCACTAGTCTATTCAATAAGGGGGTGGCATGGGTTATAGGTATATAAACATTAGGTGTCACTTGTGAAGGACGAGGGGGCTGCATGTTAGAGTCATCTTGTCCTCATAAGCAGGTACCAGGATTTACTGTTTGCAGGCAATGGTGGCTCTGGTAAAAAGGAAACTGTTCAGTATAGTATGCTATAACAAGGTGTGGATGATGAATGGCTAGCCTCCTGTCACAGGCACAGACCCCGACCATGCCCCAGTTTGCCATCCCCGGTACTAGGGGGCTGGAGGCCGGGGAGGAGGGAGATTTATCCCCGCCTCCCCCTGTGCCGGTGTTTGGCCCCAGTTAACCCCTTCATTGTGCCCCCAATGCTACCTGTCGGCTATGCTTGACCCTCGCCGATCCCGGCGTGCCCTCGGCCAGCTAGATAAGGATGAGTGGGAGCCGTTAGGTACCAGTAGCGCCACCCCCTTCATGCTGCTTGGTAAGATGTAGACTCACATGTGCCACATCTGGGTGTGTTGTGTAAGAGCCTGGTGGTGTTGGTCACGCAACACGCCGGGAGGAGATGGTCTTTTGTTCTCCAACATACCAAGGTTTTAGCTCTGCCAACATGGCGTCTATCAAGCCAAGCTCAAGTATGTCTATGTCAATTATGAACAAAGAGGTGGTGCAATGGACAGGGTAATGCTAGAAGATGGGACAGAAGACTGGAACCTCCAAAACCCATAAGGCCACACTAAAAAAAATTCGTTTCTGGTTGAGAGGATGAGGATTTTAAAAGTCAGTAGGTACACTGAAAACAGTCTTCCTGACAAAATGACATGTATACCCATGTCAACTTGATTTGACACAGAGAGCACACGTCATTGGGACATGTGCACATATGTCACCATGACAACTGTAGCACACAGTAATCCTCATATGATTTGACATGCCTTAAAATGCCATGTCATCTGTGAGTTGACTAGGGTCATGGCCATGTCGAAGGCACTTGACATGTGATGGTTTGACATACATAATTGTTCTAGGATATTCTACTAGATGGAGCAAACAACCATTTTGGTACCAGGACTAATCACTACCAAGAAGTACTACCAACACTTGAGACATTTGATGTATCTGTGTCATTTTGTTTTCATGAAGAATAGATCACTAAGGTCTGTAAATACTATCAATGAATGGTAGTGAATTCTATTTCATAGTTAAATCTGCATTTGTTATTGAATATCAAAATAGACACCCACCATCCTGAATACTCCAACTGGAGTGGTTAGACACCTTATGTGTGGGTCAGTGAAAATACCAAAGGACTGTATTCTAACCCACAATCTATAATCTTAGTATCTACAGTACAGGGAGACATATGGCATTGCCATGCACCTCCATGCCCTTGTCTTATGGACTGCATAGAGGTCCTCAGTCAAGTAGGAGTTCTGTAGATAGGAAAAAGTGCCTTAGTGTTGCAGGCCTGTGGGACTATGATATCCCCTGCCTTCTATTATAGGCCTCCCTTGATTGAACCATTGGTACATACCGTAATCTCTCGCGTAGAAGGCGCAGCCCGCGTAGAAGGCGCACCCCCAACTTAGGGAAGGCAGATCCACGTAGAAGGCGCATCTGCTGCTCCTGAGTCTAATATTTGAAAAACCTGCGTATAAGGCGCACCCCTAACTCAAGGAGCATGGTCCACTCAAAGGACCCAACCCATAGGGGCATTTCAAATATTGTCTGCAACTAACAATACCCCAACTGGTCATGCATTTTCTTTAACCAAAGAAAAGGTGTAGTCTATACCATGGTGCTCTATATACCCTTAAACTGCTGAATGAAACATGCCATTCTGCTCACCATAAAAGTGTTTGGAAATATGTGTACACCCCACT
The DNA here is from genome assembly GCA_949317995.1 of Acholoe squamosa. Lineage (NCBI taxonomy): Eukaryota > Metazoa > Annelida > Polychaeta > Phyllodocida > Polynoidae > Acholoe > Acholoe squamosa. The sequence continues at coordinate 19,048,102 of OX439042.1, forward strand.
CACTGAGAGCTTTGTTAATTACACTATTGACCTTTTAATCAAGAGAATCCATGCAGCATTATAATCAATAATCCTGCCATAGTGTGTGCTGCCACCTGGTGTTGTATGAGCTGTATGTCATTCTCTGTTCTCTACATTACAAACTACTGGTATCCCAGCATGCCATGTCTCTAGAAGAGGGGCCTATTTCCCTGTTATAACAGTGTGGGCCTAGATAATCAATGGGAGGGTATGATATCAACAAATAACAAATTAGGTTTGAACCTGTCTTATCTATAACTCTTTAACAAATAATGCAAATCAGAGGATTATTTCTTTCAAAGAATGAACAGAATTGTACCTTTCAAAATGATGCCAAATAACATCAGTTGTGGGCCATATGAAGACAATTGGCATCAATAGTAGTTAATGAGTTAAATGATTCCTAGAATAACACCAGGTGGCAGCACACACTATGACAGGATTATTGATTATAATGCTGCATGGATTCTCTTGATTAAAAGGTCAATAGTGTAATAAACAAAGCTCTCAGTGAGTGGGGTGTACACACATTTTCAAACACATTTATGGTGAGCAGAATGGCATGTTTCATTCAGCAGTTTAAGGGTATATAGAGCACCATGGTATAGACTTCACCTTTTCTTTGGTTAAAGAAAATACATGACATTGTGGACATAACTTTGGATTGGTAGTTGGAGATACCCCGCGTATAAGGCGCACCCCCAACTCAAGGCAGCCTTGCTCCCGCGTACAAGACCAATAAACGATCTGATTCGCGTATAAGACGCGCCTTATACGCGGGAGATTACGGTAGTTATTTACTGCTCTTGACCCTTATATAATTGTCTCACAGTATTACCTAGCACTCAGGTGAATGGATCAGAAATATGTGACGTGTCTTCATTACGCATGTCAAATGGAGTTGACGAACCAAATATGAGAGGGTCAACCTCATTTGACATGCCTTCATACCTGTCATGTGGGAGACAAATTGTGACCTGTGCAGTATGCGTCAAAGCGATCAGTGTTCTTCTCTCTGTGTAGGTAGGGATTTTTTTTTGTGCGCGCTGTGCGCGCAAGTGAAAAGCTGCTCCACCCAGAGATAACTACTACAAGTTTTCTGTTGGGATTTTAAAGTTTTTATCAAAAAAAAAAAAAAAAAATCCTGGGCCTGAAAAAAAAGTTTTTTTTATACGCACATCTCACACTCATAAGGCCTCTCAACCAGAAACAGACTTTTTTTTAATTGTGACCTAATGGGAAAAATAGAAATATAGCACGTTCATGGACAAATGCGTCTTTCGAAAAGAGAGCCCCACCTATTTTTTTCTTTATTGTGACACCTAAACCTGTAACACTTTCTGATTTTCTCAATACAAACACTGCTTGTAAGAATAACTGGGCAAACAGAGATCAGAGTGGGAAGCCAGAGCCTAAAGTGAATGCTAAGAAGTCGTACCAGTTTTTACATGGCATGGTCCTGTAAGCAGAAAAGGGGAAATCATCCCCAATTTAAGCTACTACTATAGATGAACATTTTTTTACTACCGGATAATACTCATGCTAACGAAAATCCACACCATCCATTCAGATCTTTGTGAGCTAACATGAAGTTATGTAACTAATCCTCAATCAGTTTGATATTTAAGAAAAAATAATGAAAGTAATGATGTCCAAGTCATACCATTTCTTGATTACCTAAATTGGACCACCATGTTCAAAATTGGGCCATCAGAAGTACCCTTTAATGCAACAGGTCGTTCATGATACATGTAGAAATTCGAAGAGGAAATATTCTGGAGGTCATTTTGGAACTAAACACATTTCACTTGGATTAATATCTCGTCTGGGGAATTGATCTTATTGAGTTAACCGGTTGATGAGATGTGTGAAGGCTTGTGGCATCCTCTGATGTCCAATGCTGAGAAATGGCTTGTCTAATCTTGGGACCTGGGTTATGAAATTGAACCTTTTGGAAAATATCTCTAAGGAGTTTAACTTAATTCCCCTCAAGATAGAATACTTACCTGTAAAAATGATATATACTGTAAAAAAGAGCTATTGAACCTACCAGGGATCTTCATAAAACTGAACAGTGGACCATAATTCTATTGCAGTGAACCGTTGTAGTTTTTACAAGAAACCCCAGGTGACAGTACAGTAGTACAATGAATCTCTGTGAAAATAACAATGGATCTCCAGCAACTTAGGATTCCGCTGTTACATGTATTTCGACGACTTTTTCTTTTACAGCGTACCATCTAAGCCATTGAGAATCAATTGAAAATATGAGAAACATGGAGTAAAGTAGGAGTCCAATTTTAGCAATTTAACCAATAGTGCCTAGACACGTTTATTGGAAAGAACAGGGATTTTCCCAAAGATATTGGATTCAAAGAATCACACATACTATGCACACATACTATTATGAACACACCTGACATTGGGGCACTCACCAGTAAATGGTTGAGACATTTAAAAGAGATAGGTACACTGTAAACATGTGAGGTTTACATAAAGACCCAGCTACAGCCCAACCCTGCACCCCATGTGTGGACATTAGATATGTGTGCATAATAGCTAGGTAGGAGAGTGGTGGGGACTGAGATTGGTGGTGACTGGGGGGGGGGGGTTGTGGTAGCGTGAGGGTGCGCCATGTAGATGGACATTAAGGTATACAGACTGTAGTGGCAGGATTCATGGATGATGGTGAAGCACAATATGCCATTCCTCTATGATGTTATCAGGTAACCTATACCTGCAGCCACTGCCCTCCTACCTTCCACGTCCTCTGTACTCCGACCCCCACAACCCCAATGACGGTGAGACATTTGGCACTGGCCCCCTGTCCCCACATCTTATTTAGGCTGAACTTTTCAGGGCCACACACTGCATTAAAACCCTATATCTTTGGTCAATATGTTCTGCGTTCATGCATCATACAGATCCAAGGTAGTAGATGCACTCTTGAAGAATTGGAATGATACTCTAATACAGTGCTAAGTAGACTACTGTATTGGTGTATTAATTATGACGGCCAGGAAATATAAACCTAAAGGCACTAAAACGGTCTTCAATGGGTTAAGGGATATGTTGCTGGTCACGACACCGAGTGGACGTCCTCGTGATTAATGTCTGTACAGCAGGTGATAAATATTTCAAACATTAATCACAATTTGTGGCTTGTCTCTGATTATGAAATTGAGAATCTCCGTCTACCAGGATACAGATTAAATCTTGGTGAATACAATCTTTGATCATTAGTGGCCCAAACAAATCCCATACAATGTGTCGTTCAAAGCCTATATTATTCCAAAGGTGGACTCTACTACTGTTTTGACTTTTATTCACCAGGAGGGTGTTGCTCCTATTGTAAAACGAGCTGTGAGTATGTGCCCTCTTTTCTAAACAAGTCGTGCACTGCTTCACCATTCAACTTGCACTCACCACATTAGTCTGAAAAGTCTCCTGCCTTGTTTAAAATAGAGAGAGCTGCACTACCAGGTACCTACTCATGTCACACACTCTATAGTTCATTATACTGACTGACTTCTCCCAACTAGGTACCTACTCAAATCCCCCCTTTTAAGCACCATACTTGAATGACCACATGTGAGCAACAAAAGGGACAAGTTATAGCTACATGAAAAGAAAGGCCTGGAAATGAGGGCATTTTTATCCAGCTCTTCCATTTACTATAGGAGTAACACCCTCCCGTGTATTATATACACTGACGTGAAGGTGTTAGGAAATTAGACGTGTTTAGGGTAGCCTGGCATTTAACTTCTGATTACATGACATTTTTCTCTTTTTTTGTGTGTTAAAAAACCTAAACACATAGAGGTTGTAAACACGATATTTCCAGCCTCTAAACATGCATGGTGTGGAGAAGACCCCTCTATATTGCACAGGATATCCCTATAACTGATGTGAGGTTTATATGAATTCCATCCCCTTGTAGACTGCTGATGTAATTGCACAGTTAAATATAGATTACGAGAATATCATCATAATGACTAACGCTTAATAATGTTTATAGACCTGGCATCCAATAGTATATATACCTAAATAATACATAGCATCACGATTAACACTTTAAGCGTCATATGATATCTCAGAATCCATGCTCCTCTGGTATAATGGTGCACCAATGCAGTGCCGAGGAGTTTGCTTGACAACGCTGCATTGAAGCATCATAATTATGAACCCTACATGAGTGTATCAACACTGCAGGGTCAGCATGATGCATTAACACAGTCCTAGAGAGTAACTCGCCATGACTGTATCTACCCTAAACCCTCGCGTATAGGACGCGGCTTATACACAAGAATGGCCTCAGGTGCGTCCTATAGATAGTACCTAAATTCAGAGTGCGTCCTACAGGCGAGGTTTTTACACTTTAAGACAGTACTAAACTTATCAAAATTAAGTCCAATCTGCACCCTACATCATTCCCTTTAACTCAGGGTGCGTCCTATACATGAGGGGAGTCCTATACACGAGGATTTACGGTATACATATACCATTAAAGACCTATCTAGCCCTAAAAGGGTTATAGCCATGGGAGGGGTCACATTATGACGTAGGTGAAAGACCTACGTATTGGATCAGAGACACTTTATGGGGATTATCGTTGATGGCCCCAATTAGTTGTGTATCATCAGATGAACAAGTCATTGAACCTAGTTATTAATATAACCCCGTGATGGACTGCCTGACGCCTAAATGGCCAACAGATTGTTGAGGACAGATTAACAGCTATGGCCTGAGGGGTTTGATATGATAGAATTGTATTGAATGTCAATCCTACATATTTTTTATCACTCTGACACAGCTTCATATATGAACCACCGAAATGCACTGATTTCTTTTCTATTGATTTTCTTTGTGATTTCTTTGTAAATGACAGATCACGAGATTTTGATGACGGCTTTCACCAGGTGAATATTCATTATCAATCATTTCATTGATATATTTTACAGGAACACAACTAAATTACCACACAACAAACCTGACCAAATCCATGACCTACCCTAAGAGCCAATGTCAGCAATAGGTCATGCAGGGCACCTCTACATGTCCACACATCCTCATATGGAGAATCCACTTTCCTAGCTGTGTATACATTATAGGTGCTTGTAATGTGGGCTGAGCTTTCATTTAATAGAGAGATCGTCATTACCTAACTGAGTGGGTAATTAATTAAGGTAATGGGTCTTATTAACAAGGCGTGGTCCCACTCTGGCACCTCTTGGGCTAAGTACATAGGTAACATGTACCGACCGCAGGGGAGATCATCCCTTTTTATCGCTCAGTACAGGACACAGCAGGCACGCAGCAGACGACCCTACTTGGTCGTGCATAAAAACAACGTCCATCCATCATATATGCCCTAAATGTCGGCCACCGAAGGGATGACACTTCTGATATACCTATCCTGTATAATCAGTAGGTATTTGAAGGTCAAAGGACCTTCCTACATGCAATATTGTGATCAGCAAGGAAGAATATCGTCTTTGAGTAAGCTCATTTAATGAAGAAAAGGGGGGGGGGGGAAATGGATGCTTCAACATCATTGTTTATGACATAGTGGATGCCAGCGTCACACATCACACAGTCATTATTTTCACTTTTACAAATATGCATTGTTACCAAACTTCTTAAGTGTAATTTTAGGAAACTGTATAAAAACACATGTTAGGGGAAGTATGTGCTCTTGTAATTACAAAACATATAATTATAAAATTGTACCATAATAGTATGGTGGCATTCTTGAGGAGGGCACTCCTTATTCATGAAGTACAGTTTACGATCTTGTTAACCTGAACAGACCTGCCATCTTCATTACTGTCACTTGACGCCATCATCAATACGCCTTGTCACGGCAATTGTGTTTTTCTTAAATCCAGAGCAGTTTTTATGTATATTACACAGCAGGAGAGAAGTAAAGAGAATGTAAAGGAAGAGGGGGGGGGGGAACTTAAACATACACAATGCAGCATACCCCGTAGGGGCGAGGGGCATACCATCTATCTATATTCTTGAATGGCCTTCGATATAGGACCATAGGTATCTATATGCATGCGAGTACCTTAGGGAATTTGGATTGTTATACAGATAATATAGATGTGTGATGTGAACCAGGAGAGATACCAAAGGGAGCAAGTTATATTTTACATTTACATTGTTGGCTGGGGTGTCACGCATATCTACAGCCATTTTAACTTTGCATGTAAAGGAAAAGGCGAGCTTCTAGAAAGCCTAGATAGTTTGATTTCTGTGTATGCCAATATCGATGTACTGTTCTAGTTTAAATAGACTGGGAGATGTCCATAAAGAGGAACCAATTATGCCCTATCACGCCTGTTTATTTGTTGTATTTTCTTTTCTTCTTTTCATCTCTTAATTATTTCGCACTGACAACTTCATTGAAGAGTATGCTTTAAATCTTTTGACCAGTTCATATAACAAGCAAGTATTAACCAGATTTGACATTTCAAGATGAATTTTGGATCAAATATCACCATTTAAGTGTATGCAACGTCCCGTCACCAACGCTTAGCTTTAGGCCTATACTCTGAGGAAGAAAATTGATCTTTTTGCTCCGATATTACTAAATTATCATTCACTTATTATATAACAGGTGGTTAATATCCTCTACATTGCACGCCACTGATTGACAGCGTATGCCGCATTATGATGTGATGTATATATACATTAGAGGATTTCCATACATATTCTGTATTATTGTAGCTTATATAAACCTATCTCGACACACGCAGAGTCCTGGCCCGAACGTCACCCAAACATGTCGACGACTTCCGGCCAATTGTCGCTGGTATGTATCCTAAAAAGAAAATAGGTTATCTGGTGTTAAAAAAAGTAAGAAGTGTCGGAAATGTAGAGACACTGCAGGCCACGCTGAGTACTGCGGAGTTTAACTGTTCTGTGTACAACTTTAAGCAATTAAGTCGTTAACCATTTTACTAATACCACTGCTCATTATAGCATGGAATTATATATATATATATATATATATATATATATATATATATATATATATATATATATATATACTTGTAGACAAATATGTCCTACTTGTTAGGTCCTAGTTGTTCGGATAAGATCTATCAAATCTTTATAATTATTCAAAGAAGACTCGTAATAGAATATCAGTGATTTTTATTCAAACTTAAAAAATACTTTGATCAAACATGCAAGGGGAAAAAAGTGGACGATGAACAGCTGAAAACATACACATGTTTCTCATGAAGGAACTTAAAAAAAAGTAGGAGGGAGCACACTAAAGAGTCAATCATCGGTATACCTGGAGGGTGTTGCTCCTATAGTAAAAGGAAGAGCTGGCTAAAAATGCCTTCGTTTCCAGTCCTTTCTTTTCATGTAGCTATAACTTGTCCCTTTTGTTGCTCACAAGTGGTCAATCAAGTATGGTGCTAAAAAAGGGGGATTTGAGTAGGTACCTAGTTGGGAGAAGTCAGTCAGTATAATATACTATAGAATGTGTGACATGAGTAGGTACCTGATAGTGCAGCTCTCTCTGTTTTCAACATTAAGGCAAGTGACTTTTCAGACTAATGTGGTGAGTGCAAGTTGAATGGTGAAACAGAGCATGACTTCTTTTGAAAAGAGGGTACCTACTGACAGCTCTTTTTACCATAGGAGCAACACACTCCTGGTTTTATGTATCCTGATTTATGTTCCAAAATTGTTCAATTATAATGATTATAACCCTTTAAAACTTCACCACAGTAGTAATTATTATTCCACCAGCAGCAGTTATATAGTGACAGTCTATGGTTTCCACCATTCATTGGAAAGAGGATCCAGAGTGCATGTACTTACTTGTATGTGTTAGTATGTAAATAAAATGGGATAGGCCGGTGTCTTATTTGGTGTTGGGGTCTTGTATTGCTAGTCTTTGGGGTTGGTGATTTAGTTTGGCTTCTTTCCCACGGGACAAGACTCCCTTGTGAACCCTACAGACCACAAAGTGAACAAGTCGTTGCATCTTCTGATGTGGGCAATGGGGGACAGGCAGTTAAGTCACAAGTGAGGGGTTAAGTCTATAGACAAAAGTAAAAAGGTGCGTCTTGATATTCAAGAAGGAGAGATAGGTGAATGAGCCGCGTAGAAGCTACCTGAACCTTAAAAGAATATGTGTTCTATCAGCACATTTTCAGCTCTGAATCTAAAATGAATCTTAGAGAAAAAACTATAGACCTATCTCTAGTTTAATAACTTGAACCGATGATGCATAAAAGTACACTTGATATTTTTAATGCCAATTTTGAACTTGTTTAATCACTTTAAAAGCAATTGCATGTCAGAAGGTAAGTCTTTTTATATATCTTTTTAAAAACTGCTTTTACACACCTTAATTTATTGCGATAATAAAAATCCTACATTATCACCAAAAGTCTAGATCAACTAATATCCACTGATGGAGTCAAGGTACCGAGTATACTTATTTATGTACCATCGGTTATAGTGATGCATAATTGTATATAATCAAATTGTAATATACCTGCATATTAAGTATTAAGGTGTATAATTCACATAAACACAACCTCAACATATATAGAATGAACGATTGAACGAGGAAAATCGCTGGTTGAGAATGATGACTATAATTTGAGTGTTCTTACTGATAAGCATATCTCTGATGATGGGTCTCCTCTTTTGATGAATTATTGTAATTAGGCTTAAACCTGTCAATTTGATGATGGTTCTTGATAGACAGTGGGGCTACCAGAAGCGTGTAAAAAACAACCAACAAATTATGTATAAACTGATCGACATACAGCACCATTGATCCCTTTCCGTGTAGTATAAAGGTAATTGTAGTGTTTGTTATAGGGCCGAGTCATTTATTGCCAGGTGATGGGGGGGGGGGCATGTTAGTTATACGGACTTAGCAGGATTAGTTATTAGCCAATGAAATGATCTCAATGATTCACTGCGGTCCTCTCGGGGGCCAACTGGTACCCATCTAATAGGTCTTATCAGTAGAACTCGCTGATAACAAGCTCCAGCAATGGCGGCGTCCATGGGGCAACCTGCTACCTCGGAATAGGGGGGCATTTTGAAAAAGAGCTTCTTGGAGGCCTTCACACTGAAGGAGGGGGGGGGGGGATGGTCAACACTCAATGTGGGCAATACAGTACGCATTGTGATGTGTTGTTCCACACCTGTATCCATTTTTTTTTTTTTTTGGGGGGGGGAGGTCATTTTGCAAAATCGGTTCTCAGTGGGCGGGGGGGGGGGGGTCACGATAACTTTTATCATATTGGTGGGGTGGGGGGAATTGGCAATCCGCCAAAATCCATCAAGCCCCCCTCCAGCTGCCAATAAATGACCCAACCCATAAACGAAACTATCCCTTATAGAACCAAGATCAACAGTCTGTACCAGCATGCCAACATCAAATATCCACTCTAATAATATCTGTCTTAAAAAATGAAATTATGGTTACAGTAAAGACGTATCGTGGGCTGGTCACATAGCTAAATAATATACATGTACTGTGGCGGCAAGCGCTAGTCTTCGGGGTTCTGCGGGGCAGGTTGGTTCGTCCCCGCACCACGAGAGGGCGCGCCGTCCGCAGCGACTATATAGCGTCGCTGAGGGGCGTCGCCTCTTCAGTCGGAACTCAGAATCGGACAGGTGCAGTTCGTATCAACCTCCCGGTAGAGACCCATGACCTTATAAAGGACGGTGTCTGTGCATATCGTTCACCCAATTCGCTACAATACCATTGCCCTTTAAGAATAGCCTACATTCTTGGTATGGCTTGTTTTAGATATTTCCAACTTGTGAAACACCCCACTGATTTCCCCCAAAGCCCCCCCCCCCTCCCTGGGAGGGGTAAGAAATTGACCCCTCGACTCGAGGGTCCGCTTCTCGTACGTGAATTTACTCCAATCCTTCACGAGGACCGGCTACTACCGCCATCTGGTAGCAATGGTAACTGCTGATACACAGTCATTGTTAACAATGCGGCGATTTAACACAGCCATAAGGAAACTGAACATATAGAGTACATATCAGTCTATTTTTTATTACCTACATGCTATTATGAGTAATAAGTATCCAATTTTGAATATCCTCAACAAAATTGCAGATAACATATTAGAAAATAAATAATCACAATTGTACATTGAATTGATTATATTTCCTATTAGAATCAGCCTTTATCTGTAACGGCGACTGGCTGCGGAAAACCTTTCCGTAGGAACGAGTCTGCAATAAATCCATCAATCAATCAATGTGACATTATTTGGTCACCCTTCATGAGTACATTGCCATCGGGGATGCAGAATTGTGGTAAACGACTTGCAATTTCATGACATCAGACTGTCGGTTGCAGGATGATTTTCTTCTTTTAAAACCAATAGGCTAATCACACAGACCACTACTATTGTTATCCTCTACTATTAGAGAAAACTCATAAGCCCCAGAGCTAGCCATGTCAATAATGTCCTGTGTAAATAACATAGATGACGACCATAGGGCGCAGATTATGACCATTTTCATTAATCCGTGCACATAGTGTCATCTATTGAATGTTTTCGTCAATTTGTTAATCAGCTCGTGAACAATGTTTACAGACTGATTTGAGCTTAGTGTATGGATTATTAAGAGGGAATTGACCATACACGTATATATGGGCAGGCCTTTTTTGTCTGTTTTTCTATTGTTTACTGTTGTTGTTGTCTTTTTACATGTATAGTCCAATACATGCATTTGAAGATTGGTTTATATATTACTTTCATTATGGAAAGTGATGTATATCATGTGTCAACAATGCTACGCCTAATGATAGACTAGGCAGACTTCACCAATAAATACTTGATAATAATGTCAATAATAACAGCCCTCACTAACATCACCAATTTGCCTTAATATAGATCTGCTTGGTTGCGCAACATACCCTAAAAAGAATTATAAAACTGCAGCCCTTCACTGCTGCACGATAGAAGTGACCTTGAGTGCATTATAGGAGTACAGTGCATGCCTGAGCAAGGTCACAGCTTGTCTATCCTTCCAGTGGGATACCAGAGGCTTAAGACTTTTAATCAATGTGATGAAAATGCTAACACATTTTATAAAGACAATAGACAGCTCATTCTTCATGTCTTGACTCTCTGTTAGACTATAACACACTCTGGTCTCGGGCCTTATGAAGGCCCTCGACCATCGTGCATTATATAGTCCAACAGAGAGTCTCAACATGAAGAATATCATTGTCTATTCTCTAATTAAGGATGTAAATTGAAAGTAGGAGACTTTCCAGCACTGTACATAATGGTGGATATGACATCAGCACTGTACCTATTGATTGATGTGACGTCAGCACTGTATGTAATGATAATAATATTAGCACTTTACATGATAATGGACACCAGCACTGTGTGTAATGATGGATATGACACTACATAATAACGGACGTGACATCAGCACTCTACATAATGGTGGATGTGACATCAGCACTGTACCTATGATTGATGTGATGCCATTGATTGATCTGATGTCAGCAATGCATGTCATGATTAGCACTTTACATCATAATAGATGTGACATCAGCATTGTACATAATGATAGATGTGATATCAGCACTGTACATAAGGACGGATGGACATTAGCACTGTACATGATAATGGATTTGATATCAGCACTACAAAATGATGGATGTGATATTAGCACTGTACATACTAATGGATGTGACATCAGCGCTGTACATGATGGATGTGACATCAGCACTGTGCATAGTGATGGGTGTGACATCAGCACTGTGCATAATGGTGGATGTGATATCAGCATTGTACATGATGGTGGGTGTAACATTGGCACTGTACATACCAATGTGACATCAGCATTGTAAATCACAACGGATGTGACAACAGCACTGTGTACACATAATAATGGATGTGAACCCATAATCATAATGATGGATGTGATGAATGTGATATCAGCACTGTGCATGAGCACAGTACATTCACAGTGGAGGAGCATAAGGGGTTTCTTGTCGTTTTGATCTCTTTTTTTTTTTTTTTGAGAGAGAGAGAGAGAGGAGGGGGGAGACCATCCATCTGCTTCCTATATATATATATATATATATATATATATATATATATATATATATATATATATGGCTGGTAAGAGTGTCAAGAGTAGATAAGAGGACATACTGGCGCAGTTTTGAAACTGTTGTTTCTAATTATTGAACTTCTACTGATCACCATACGGTATGACCAATCAACCTACCTGACCACCTACTATGGTCAGTAGATTCCAGAACACTTACCCATATGTTACAAATAACTATACAATACATTATTGCTTCAACTTTCTTTTCTACCCTGCACTACTATTGAAAGTAAAGATCGATGATGGCATGTAAGAGTTCACTCCTCCTCATTTAGCTAACTAATACTTGTCCTACTCAACTGCACATGGACATGAGAAGTAGGGTGGGGTGGAGGACATAACCCCATCACCCTTGCCCAACTCTAAAAAAAAGGTCAAACCAGGAAAGCTAAGGTAAAAAAAGAAATGGCCAAATCCCAGCTTGATCCCCTACACTCTGAACCCACATGTCTTTGATATGGAATAAAAGGTGTCAACTATGCACAAAGTATATAGTGAGTGACTAAAAGCATGTTTCATCCAATAGTAGCAGTATGGATTGTAGAGTGTGGCTGTGTGCCGAGCAGACACTAGCTGAAGGCAAGTCGCTGCCTGGTGCGGTTATAGCAGCCAGCAGCCTTCATTGGCCATGTGCCAGCACTGAAATATTGTCAATTAACATTGCGGCCATTGCTGCGATTTCTACCATTCTTCCTGCTGTCACCCAGTTCTGTCAGAACATGGCAATCAACCCAACATGTTGTACTTAGCCTGGCCCACTGACATGGCGGCCTACACCACGTACATTAGCTGATGCTGCTGCTGGTGGCAGGGTCACAGATTATAGGTGATATAGATGATGCACAGAATACTGGTAGTTCAACTTGGGTACATATTATACCCATTTACATCTAGAGAGACACCTCTGCTATTGGGCACTCTCTCCCGACCTTTTCGTCATACATTTTATACGATAATGGGATGAACTGAACAATATGATTTGATGATGACCTTACTAATAGTCTTAGTGGAAATCATGGCCACCACTTCAGGATAAATATGACTGAGATCACTAATATTGCTCATGCCTCGGGCATGCTTATTAGATTTTCAGTGGTATAGTATTCTTTCCATAAAACTTCCCTTTATTCAATGGGGCTATATCACTCAACCTACTATCCTCATAGTCTCATTAAGGGCCAGTTCATTTTATATCGGAATGGCCACTGACCATTTTATATCGGGATGGCCACTGACCCAGTGCATGAGAGCCTGTCACAAGAGATCGAATCGGGCACGGGGCAGATTTCATCGCATAAGTATTTGAATCACGTCAAGTGAGGTTGACATTCCAATATTTGGTACGTCAACTACTTTTGACATGCCCAACCAAGACATGTCGCACATCACTGGCAGTGCGCCTAATTGCAAGTATTACTGAGAGACAATGATTATGTAAGTGTCAAGTGTAGCAATAGCTCTGTTCCAGCAGTACAATTAAGGTGGTAGCTGGTAAGGGATATATCATAGTTCCATAGCACTCAAACAACAAGGGCCATGCACTTTTAAGTGCATACCTTCTCCATGTCTGGGAGCACTGAGTTGTGTAAAATACTACCATCAGTAGTAATAATACAAGGAAACCAAAAAGGTCTATCTATCATGAAAACATAAGGACACAGATGCAGAATATATGTCTCAGGCGTTGGTAGTACCTCTCGGTCGTTGCTATTCCTGGTACCAAAATGGATGTATGCCCCATCTAGTAGCATATGGGTGGAAATCTGTGTTCTGTGCGAATTTGGCGGAAAAGGTGGTCGAAAATTAAAGTTGGAAATGTACGCTTTCTACTTTAGAAAATGATTCTATATATGATGGACTACACTATTTCAGGAGGGGCACAGTGTTAAATCAATCATTTGAGTAGTGAGACAATGATGAAAAATAATCCCTATATTAGGAGTTAGGAGGGCAGTACCGGTATGTCCGATTTTAAACATCTCAAAGTGCATTTGGATAGGTGGGCATTGCACAAAACCTATTGAAAATAGCAAAATGAGATTCACAGCTTATATAGAGTAATTATAGGCCTATATTTTTAGTATCATATCTAGGTATTCAGATAGAATTATATCCTTTAACCATAGCTCTTCTTTCACGGTAATGGATGTATCCTGAAATTGGTATTATTTTTCTAAGTTTATCTTGACCAGATAAATTCTGTATTCAGATATATAGATGTGGATCTGTACAACAGATGAGATGATAATTCCTGATGGTTTATTCAGTCTGGTTCATATGGTAATCATTATCAAGCATCGACTCCATTGTTTTGCAAATGGCACGGATCTCAGATTTTTACCCATATCCTTCAGCAATTATGCCTGTCAAACCAGACATATCATCACATGTCAACATGTTTATGACATGGCCCTGACCCTTGACAACTCACAGGGGACATGGTATTTTAAGGGATGTCAAATTGATACAGTTCAAAGGTGTACTACATGATTCATGGTGATGCACACTAGTGACAGACATGTCTCAATGATGTGTGCTGTCTACATAGCCACGTCATTTTGCCAGAGAAGATTTGTCAGTGCAGGTGCTTCCCTCTACCAGCGAGCACAGAACTTGTGGTGCAGGTACCTGAATAATACTGGGTAGACCATCTTCTGAACCCCATAAGGCAATTCCTACCTGCCTGGTCAAGGAAATTCTTTTATAATAACACATGTAAGATACTTGGCGTGTTTGCTGCCTATGTGACAATGCAGGCGTATAAAAGATATCCTATCTTTCAAGGTGACTAGATATGTACTAGGGTTGGTCCAGAGGCGTAGGAAGCAAATCTTCATTGGGGGGGGGGGGTGGCCCAGCGGGGGCCCCACTTTGAATTGTAGCCTCAGGCGCACTAGCGCCTATACATACCTGTATAAAATTTGTATCAAAAAGTAATTTTTGATGGATTTTAGATCTGAGCATGATATAAGCATGCACTCTGATGACGAAAACCAGTAAGGATGGGCAATGGACAGCTAAAGAAATATTGAACACACCAACAAAAACTGATAATTAGTTGAAATGTATTACCTAGGACAAAAGGTCACATCTCCCCGCCCCACAAAAAAAGAGAAGACCCACAACCCCCGGACCCCCACAGTGGTGTGGTTGCCTAGCAACAGCAGCTTTGCATAGCAACCAAGCCTGAAATAAAGGTGATAAAAGGTTGCTAGGTTGTATGGTGTTCAGATATTCTATTTGAACAATGCTCTAGCATAATCATGACTATGCCCTTTACCATCAAGGTTCCCTTTCCCTACCTACCCTACTATTAAGAACTGTATGTTGCAATACATCCCTGAGGGGAGACCATATACTTATCTGTGATTATCTGCATAGATTTGGACATGGGGTTCTATGTAAAGCTGCAGTTCCTAGGCAACCACATGACATAGCAATCATTTCTACCTATGTTCATACTATGTGATGTGCACAAGATGTGCACAAGGGAGCTCTATGCAATTTGAAATCAGTGAACTATATACAAGCCATAGTATATGCCTACAGGTATGAATCTAGACAAAATCTATGCAAAACTGCTATTGCTAGGCCACCTAGCAACCTTTTATCACCTATATTCCTAGTCTATGATGGAAGTCACAGAAGAGTTATATACAAGTTTACATCAGGGGAGTATATTGCTGAAAGGAAACCATGCAGATATAAGCATTCAAGCATAATTCAGGCTTGGTTGCTATACGAAGCTGCTGTTGCTAGGCAACCACACCACTTAGCAACAAAACAAATGCAGCACTGTATTCTACTAAGCTGATTTGAAGGGGGTAGGACCCACCAGATACTTTCTAGACTGCACATTTATGTAATTCAATGTGACATCTGAATCTATTGTCCGCCATTTTGAATTTCAGCCATATACAGCCTTGCCATTAAATTTTATGAAGTAGAAACATGCATATTCTCAATCAGCACTCTTTTTAGCATAAGAATCAGGAGAATTGATAAAGATTTAGCATGGAAAAGCATCCATTTACATAAAGACGGAGATTATTGAAATGGAACAGCATCATATTGGCTCAAGGTAGTGTCTTTGCGTCCAAGGCAATAACATGTGTCATAGTCATCAAGGAATTGTGCAAAATGTCTCATATTACTCAGAAAGGTTTGGCCTACATAAATCATATTAGATATTGTGCTTAGATGGGGATAAGGGCAAGTTTTATACATGTATCTGGAGCACATTTAAGATTTTCAGTAAAAAAAAAAGGAACTTTGTAATTTCAATCTTCCGTCTTTCCGACTGTCTGGTACACTCAAATCTGAACTTAAAAACATGTATTAGGGCTTAATGAAAAGCTTATTATGTCTTCTTTCCAACAAGACCAATAGCTTCAGGATCCAGACAAGGTAAGATAGTCTTATAGCTTGGGGATTGAGCATACCCCTTGAATAACATGGTACCAAAATTGACCCAAAAGTGGTCTGAACCAGCACATGGATAATGAGCCAAAACCGACATCCCAAGATAATCGATGTTAACATCTTGAATCTTGTTCAGGGGACCCTAAGGATCGAAAAAATACCCATTGCGTTGGGATGTTTGGGGGAGGGTGCATGGTGGGCCCTAACAGCCCCGGCCTATTTATAAAAGGAGGATATAGATATGAAGCAATATAGATATCCAACTACTCATCTAATGATTGGATACACTCTTCAAAATAGTACTTTCCAAACACTTGGAGCAGATAAGGCTAAGATTGATATCTAGGGCATTTCCTCTATGGCCTAAATGTAGGGCGTTGCGAATATTGTCTTGCATCAGACCCGTATTTTATTTCTATAACCATTCTATATCCGGTCTATGACCCATCCATTACAGTGCAGTTTTTTTCATTTCTCGGTCAGAGGAGGAGGAAATGGTATCAGCATCTGTGTATACAAAGCCTTTTCAAACCCCCATTTCCCCTTTTATCGTTGCATGGCAGTATATCGATATACACTCTATATCTTTCCTACATCGGTTTCCATCTCCAATCCCCGATGTAAAACCCATATGACCACAACTTGCAACATTCTTTCATTAGCTCCGGAATTAGCTATATTTCGCTGAGATAGTCAAATCAAGACTATTTGACTTTACCATTGCATAATATAGTGTCGCCATGCATATATAATATAGATTATTCGTCTATTGAACAACAGGCTGCATCCTCAGTCAGTATTTACAAACATAGCCCAAATATAGCTGAGATATTGACACATTTCAAATTAAGTGTGATGGTGAATTATACATCTTTTGGTGGGATAAATGAAGGTCTTTGGGTTTTATCTTATATCCCGTGTCCCTATGTTATAACAGAACTTGATTGAAGGCCACTTCTGAAAAAGAGTTATAAATACTTTCCACGACTTATAAAAATGTCAAAACGAGAGAATACTCCAGGATCACCACCCAATATCTATATTGCCAAGTAGCATAAGTATGTAACCATGTATGGCACTTGACATCTTTGCTCAACCTCAGCTCACCTGGGGGCCATATATTTATTGTTCACGTAGAAATTGAGGGGGGGGGGTGCATTATTGCTGCTGCATAGGAGGCAGCCCACTCTGACTATGTTATATTCAATTAAATGGAATATTATACAAAGTACCTCCAGGGAACACGGATAGAGTCAATGTCCATGTGCAACGGATGGAGTCCCCCCCCCCAAAAAAAAAAAGAAAGAAAAAAAGTTAAATAGAATAAAAGATTGATACACTGAAAAAAAAAAACCATCCTGACCTAGCTCCATTCACCTAAAATGGGCCCTCAGCACTTATGATGCCTCAGAAAGACCTTTTTCATAGTCGAGTCTGGTGGTCAAAAGACACAATGCATATCTTTAATTTCGCCACTTCATAACTTAATTACATATAAACCGTCATGTCCTGATGACAGAATAATTGTGGTCCACTGCTGATTTTTCACGTGTTCTGACAATGCCAGATGACGGCACACAGCTATTTTGGGGCTTATCCACAATTCAAAACCTCAGGCTTTTGTATTTTGTGACGTGATTGCAATGGTTAACAAACAGGCCTACCCTATAACGATAACATACACAATATCGTTTCATACAACCGCTACGATGACAGGGGCGTAGGAAAGGGGGGGGGCAGGGGGCCTGCCCCCCCCCAATAATGAGGAGGTTCCCTATATAAGCCTATATAAAAATATAGCAGCCCCCCCCAACCGAGACCCCTCGCCCCCCCCCCCCAATAAAAATTTGCTTCCTACGCCCCTGGATGAGAAGTGTTGGACATGCTTTTTAAAGAATAAAATGTTATTTTGGACTGGGATGGCAGGATGTTATCCCAGCTGAAGAGCGCATGTGGCTTAATCTACTCTCAAAGACACAATCGTCGATCCCTCTCTCTGTATATATATCCCTCCCATTTCAGGATCTCTTTCACCGGTGGGTAAGAAAACATAAACTTGTATATTCTAGATATAGGTTGACCCTGGGGTCTTTGCCCTCCTAGGCTCATGTGACCCTCTCATGTGTCATGTGAACTCCTCGTGTGTCACATGACCTTGTCACACTTCACTCGAGGGATCCACCCACATCCGGGCCTCAGGGATCCATGGCTATCCCAGGGAGCAAAGGTCACCGTAGGGCGTTATGGGGGAACAACAAAAAGGGGGCTAGCAGGATTAAAGGAGGATCCAGGACTTGACCCCAGTGCCTCGTCCACCCTCCCCTCCATCCGCCATCCACTCCCTACATATACCATAGCCCCCTTACCACTCAGATATGTCGGTGATATAACACAAAGATGGACACCATACAATTATGAGCATACAAACAGATTTACCAATGGACAATTTATAATAAGATGCCAACTTTAAGTACATATATATTAGGAGATTGATTGTCAAAATCTGCAACATGCCTCACCAGCATATGAATGAAGAGAAGGAAATCACAGCTTATGTGGGAAATATAATCTGACGATATGAAAACTTGTAGACCATAATGCATGTAGACCATAAAAGTAGCCACTTACATCATAAACCGTCAGTGGGACCACCAGGTACTACATGGACCATTGTTATTACATTCTCACAAAGAATGCAAATAGCGACCAAGGAAAACTTGAGTGTTGTTGGACAAATAGCCTGCTGACATGCACATGGGAGGATGGATCTGACAGCCTATTGTATTTAGTGCAGAGGAAAAATCACGACAGGTGAAAAGGGGTCACATTCACTTGTTAGTTGACTTTGAAGTCGCAGGTAGTACAATGTATCCGCAGGCCACATATCACTCGATCACGGCGGAGGCAACCGAATGAAAGAGAGCTCAAAGAGGCGGATTCAAAATAAGTACAGTGGGTGTGGGGGGAGGGGGGAAGGAGAGGATTCAACTCGATCTGTATAACCTAGTCTTTATATTTGCTAGTTCCTAGAGGAAACTTGGGTACCTCAAACGCCTTTTGATTGAAATAATTTTACTTTGATCGTTAGTTCATTTTCAAGTAGAATTGAATATACCAGGTATATCCCAAATGGATGAATTCATATTCTGTACATTACGCAGTAAGATGGATCCGCTTGTTCAGGTTTACCTAATTATTCACCAGAGATGCACAATGGTATTGATTAGAATATGGAGGAAGGGGAGGAACCATGGTCCTACTTTCTGTAGTATGAGATTATAATTATTTGAACAGATTAAGCATCCAATTAGGCAGTCAATGCTTTGGACAAACTTTAAGGGTCCCCTGGTGCCTCATGGTGCATGTTTCTTAGTTGTCATGATGCACCAAATCACGGTTATTGGCTTGTCACTCAGAAGAACTCAAAATATTTAGGAACCTACACCTGCGGTCGTTGGTATAGGTAAAGAAAAGCAAATATATGGTCTTAGTTAATCTGGTACATGTATGTTCATATGCCATCTCACAGGGCTAGTGAGAGCAACACCAAGTTTTTGATGCTAGATCTTTTCTGGGTCCAATGTGTGATTTCATCTTGTTTTGCAGTAATGGAAGCAAAATGGAAGGTAATAACGGACCTGACATGCTCTTAATGATTTCACATGACTGATATGAGCAAGACTTAGTACGTTCTTAATCCTGTCCACGATCCCAGCAAATGCTTGATCCCATTTGTAATCTTATTTTGTTTTGCATACAGGTATCTGAGATCAGGTTGTAACTACATTATCCCTACACTAAAACACGAACAGACCTCCTAAAATCATTTTGCAATGGTTTGACATATCCCTTGTGTGGCTATATTGGTGCTTTATGCCAATACTTTAGGGTGCATCAAAAAGATATGATAGACATGATTCACCGGCATGTATCATGAAGACCAAAAAGCCATACTGCATTATGTGCCCCATAAAGGTTTAAACCAAGCCCAGTGCCATCAGAGAGACTAGTTTCTCTGATTCCATGAAAAGGTAACAAAGATGCATTTGACTTTGTCCTCAAAGGTGCCCTTCTCTGTGAAATCAGTATGTACGTAATGAAACTTGTGTGAAGTCACTGGCAGACAGGCCTATAAGCCAGCCCTGAAGGGAAGGTGTGTTTACAGTTTAACCTGGAGGCTAGGGAAGTTTAACCTTCCGATACTGGAGGCAGGTCTGGCATACCTGAACGTTTCCTACAATGGATCCCTTTGTACTCATCAGCATTGCTCAACCGATATCACCTCTAGATACAATTTAATACACCCGTGGCCGATTGCCACCGTTGCAGGAGATACAGTGGGTGAGGAGGGTGGAAGGTTAGGGGTGTGTGTGTTGGGGGGGGGTTCTTGTCTATCCCTCTCCGCTCTTTACAAATGCCCACAGCTTCGATCCTATAACTGTAAGACTGTGGTAGTTGCCATCTATATGCATCAATTTTAATGTTGGAGGAGAGGGTGGGGAGATATAGGCTGAGACTATAGACCAGGATGACCTGTTCTGAACTCTATAGCTGCAAATGGTCCATGGGGAGGAGGGAGGCTGCAGCAGGAGGCCACAAACAGTAGGCTGTTTGGGCGGGGAGTACAAATTGTCTATTGTTGATTGTAAAGTGTCCACCTGGGGTAGGTGGGCAGCCAGGTGTGGCTTTGACGACATCCTGTATCCTCCCTCAACATCCTGTGCTAAAGTACGGTGTCAACCTGGTCCCACTTAACGCCTCAAATGGGCCCCATGGATGCCCCCCCCCTCCCCACTTCTACCCTCAACCCCCATTTCGCCTACTCTCCCTTCACTATCCACTGCAGGGCATTGCAGGGTGACATGTTTAAACCCAGGTTATTTCTGGATAATCAGAAATCTATTTCTGCCTCAATAGCAATATATTTCTTTCAAAAGGTATGAATTTGCCACAGGACAGCATTCTTTCAATGCTACGACAGTTTTGTCTAGGGTTTGCTCTCACCCTCCAAAGCCCTGTTATACAGAATAGTTTGGGCAGGTGCTAAAAGCCTTATATAGATGACGTGTCGTGGCATTTGTGAAATGACATCTTGACTCAGGTATTAGTGTTGTATGATGGAACTTGTGAAATGACAACATGACTCAGGAATTGGAGTTTGGCCAGGTGGTAAAAACCTAGGCCTATAGAAAGGGAGTGTGAGCTCTCGTAGCACTTGTGATTATCACATGGCATCCTGCCTCAGAAATTGGGGCCATATGCGCTATGTATGATAGCATTTGTGAAATGACATCCTAACTCAGGAATCAGTATCGTACACTGCAAAAATGGTGTTTAGATCCTAAACACAATTCTAAACATATTCTTGCAACGTTTTTGTAATCACATTAATTTCCTAAACATGTTTAGCCAAACAATGTGCTTAGCTCAAGTGTTTACAAATCTAGGTGTTTAGGTTCAAAATTTGTGTTTAGATATCGAGGAAATTTTGCCTTTAGATGTTTATGAATTTTTGTGTTTAGATGTCTAAGTGATTTGGTGGGAAGTAAGGGTTTGCAGACATGTATCCATTAAAAAGATAAAGGAATATCTTTTGTTTGTTTTCTCATTTACTGGAGGACATCAGCAGGTATTTACACTGCAAAGTCTCCAAAGATGTCAGCCACAGCTATATATACATATATGTACACACCGCATTAGAATAGGAGACTTGAAAAAGTACAACAGGTTGGCAGGAAGGACGTTGCTTTATTCTTTACAAATTAATAACATGACATAGGTGTAAGTCATGGAGTTCATTGATTATTTTATGGTAATGATGGTGGTGTAAGTTGAATTTAGTTAATTTTCTATTGTTGTGTCTATTTTCATAACATTTAATGAAATGACATCATGATAAAAAAGGAGTTTGGGGATATTTGTCACAACAATTGATTATAACTGTGTGCAGATAGTCCATTCAGAGGTAGTGCTGCTACCTGGTGTGGATTTGACATCCAAGTATCTAAACATATTGAGGTTTAAACTCTAAATGTCTGAACATGTTTAGCAAAAATGTTTATGTATTTAGAATAAAAGTGTTATTTTCCTAAATGTGTAGTCAATGATACACCTAACTGACATATATTTTTAGGTTTTAAACATGTTTAGACCTAAACATGTTTAAAATCTAAACACCATGTTTGCAGTGTATGTCCCATGTTTTCCAGTTGTCCTTTATAATAAGCGTTATTATGTAACCCGAGTTGATAGGGCATGGAATGATGATGACGTACCAGGGGAAGTTAAGACTGGTGACAGTGTAATGCTATATATAGATGAAAAATATAATTATAATGACTCATGTTTAAGCGACTTAAATGAAAGTACTAAGGATATTGAGGTACAATGGATAGTTGTGAATTTACCATGGCAAAAGGACGGGATTATTGCAAATGTGTATCGTCCCCCTCAAGGAAAGGCTAATGTCTTTACCCAAAAAAATCAAGCCTAAATTTGCTGTGGTGAATGAAAGATTTAACCTAAGAAGGAAAAATGTATATATTATGGGTGACTGTAACATGAATGTGGACACACTGACTAAAGATGAGATAAGTAATTTCTTTAATGGTATAAAAGACCTTGGCCTGAAGCAGTTTATTGTGTAACCAGAGAAGTAGGAAATAGTAAGTCATGCCTTAATTTAATTACGTCAAATGATAGTCTTGTTGCCATGTCTCGATGCTTTAAGATTAATTTATGCGACCACTATTTGGTATATATTATTCATAAAAAAAACAAAAGGTAAAGCGACCTGGAAAAGAATTTATTGGGAGGTCCTACAGAAGATATGATAAAAAGCTGTTTTTTTACAGAATGTAAGAAATGCTGATTGGTCCCAATTTAATTTATCACAAGATGTTAATGATATGTGGAGGAATATGAAATCTATATTCGCTCATGAATTAAATAAATTATACCCAGTAAAAACTATCAAACCAAGAAAGGAACGTGATCCATGGGTGACCGATGATATGATGCAGCTGATGATAGAAAAGAATGAGGCGCTGGCAAAGTCTCGTAGAACTGGACTGGCTGCTGATATTAATCAGGCTAATTGGTTGGGGAAAAATTTATACCAACATTTCACGAAATGCAGTCAGAAATTTCATTCAAAACAAAATGGAGCTGAATAGAGGTAATTCAAAAGAATATTGGAATAGTATTAAATTACTCATTGATGCTAAAGGCAGTACTGATAGCAAGATTAGCTTAGTCGATGGTACCGGTAGGGAAGTAGATTCTAAAGATACTGCCAATTTTATAAATGATCTTTTCATTGATATTGGCCCCAAACTTGCCAAAGATATGCACGAGCCTTGGTCGTATGACGGTAAAATTTCCGGTGAATTCATTGAAGAATGTGATATTGATAAAAATCAAGTTAGGAAATTGATATCTGACATTGATACTACAAATTATGTCATGGCTGATACGACCGTCACTATAGATTAGTACTAGAACTGCCGTATTCAATGGGGGGCATTGAATACAATGTGTCTGTATTCAATGGGTGTCCGCCATCTTGGATTTTGAACAGATCTGAGTTGTTTTTCTTTATTTAAAGGCAAAATGACCCCCTAGGCCATGACATAAATGCAAATGTCCATTCCAGGGAATAAATTTGCATCGTATTCACCTTGGTGAGGCCTGTCCGCATTCAACTCCGCCTATAAGGCGTCGTTGAATACGGACAGCCTCACCTCGGTGAATACGATGCAAATTTATTCCCTGGTCATGGACATTTGCTTATGACCTCTAACATTGAACATATGAAGAGTCATATTGTAAAGGATGCTCTGCAGGTTTTTGTGGATAAACTGATACCGGTATAATTCCTAAGGAATGGACACAAGCTTCTGTAGTACCTCTACAAAAAGAAGGCGATAAAACACAAGTTAACAATCTTAGGCCAGTATCTTTACTATGCATGGTGGTTAAAATTATTGAGATTATAGTGCATAAGAGGATTTATGAGCACTTAGAAGCTGGCAACCTACTTAATGAAAATCATTCAACAATAGCTACTGTTTCACATCATATCGATGATATAGCAAGAAATATCAATTCAAGAGAGTTTACTATAGCTACATATCTAGACCTAACGAAGGCTTTTGATACCGTAAACCACTTAATTTTGATGTGAAAATTAGAAATTTGGGAATAAAAGGTACAAGTGCAAGCTGAAAGTCTTCACCACTGAGGAGGGTCCTTAAGATGATGATGTATACCCAAATCTACAGCTTTAGATAGTCAGTTTGAGGACCCAAGGTTACCATTGAGACATTTACATGATCAGTTTGTCTACCTGATTATAGATTGTTGACCGTAGCTCATGAGATTGACTAGGGTGAGTATACTCAACCTATAATAGGACTTTCGATCAAGGAGATATACTGTGTCAAAGTAAAGCACATTGATTGCTGGTTAAAATAATAGATTGGTTAGGTCAGAAACCCAGAATTGAATCCCTTTAGTGACATGGCATTTTATTTTGCACCTTTCTCTTTTATCTGAATTGTAATTCCCCCCCCCCCATTAATTGAATGGTGGCCCTTTAACATAGAATCAGTATATATTTCTACAGAATTTCCTCAAAAAGCTTTATTTTTTTGAGTAGTTGTTAAAAAAAATAGAAATTTGTGCTAGGGATCCAAGCCTACAGGGTTTTCATTTGAGAGTCAAACATGATAACCATTATACTAGGAGAACTCTCAGATTCAATTAGGTGATATCATAGATAAAATTGTCATCTAATAGCAAAACTTTCCACACCTTAAAAAAAGCACATAAGTAGGGTAAAGGACAGATACCAAAATCAGACACCTTTGGGATTGAATTCTAGAATAAATATGAACATTCCACATATTCTATGATATGCATATAATTATATTGATGTGTCCCTGCATCTAAAAAGTGAAGAATAGATGGACTAGATCATATGATATATTGCTTTACTAATTCTGATGATAGGAAATGTCTAGTCAATTGCACAACTGGTCGGTTTGATCAATATGTTATAGCTCCATATACCAATGACCATTGGAAGTCCTTTTCCAGCCAAGCATACCCCCCCCAACTAAAAGTTCAATGAAATAATATGGATAATGTGGACAGTAATATCATTCATGCTGGCTTGAATTCTATTGTACCATACTATATACCAGTACTTTGTAGCTGTCATATAGGGATGGAATATTTCTTTATGGATGAGCTAACTTGCTATCTGAATGTAGGCTCATTTCTAGCATGAGCTGTCTGACTATATGTACAGCTTGATTCCCTGAGGACAAAAAATTTACAGTTCAGTTACTCATATGTTGTGAATCCAAAAATAAAACTTACTTTGGGAATATAAATGTCATATATACCTTATAATTTAAGACATTTATAGGTACAATGATCAAATATGACCACCTCTTGCTCATCAGACAGAGGTGCCTCTACCCTACATGGAAGTTAATATCCCTCACTATTCCAATTGCAAATGACTTTTTAATCACTTAACTATCACAAATTAAAGGAGGAAAATGACTCTACTTTGCTCTGCCATTGTTATATATTGGAGTATAAGTAAGAAAACCTCCTTGGAGTTATGGCAGATATGACAGGTAACTGCCATAACTTCCACCTCTGTGGAGGTTCTCTATCATATATAACCTCCCTCTACAGAGGCACTGTGCATGGGAGCTGTTTTATTGCTAAGTTGCTAAGGGGGTGCACAAGAGACCACACACCCTCACTTGGCTCTTGGCATACCTCCACTGAAAATGGGCACCCAAGATTGCCCATTTTAACTGGGTCACTACTCACAAGTAAAAGTCGGTCCAGGCCCGTAAATAGGGCCAGGGTAAATAGGGCCAGGTATGAGTGGAAGTAGGGCCTGGATAATCGAGGCTGTTACAGAACTAAAGCTTAAGACTTGTCTTAGTGCATAGAGAATCAGGTATTAGTAAGTTAACTGCAAGAAGGTTAGCCCACCTGAGACAGTTCATGTACAAACAACAGGTTAATAAGAAAATTGTAAATGAGAGGCCAATTAATACCAGATTGCATGATGCTGTTGTTTTCAAAACGTTATTACCCAAATGTGAAGTATATAGAAAAAGTTTACTGTACGGGGGGGGGGAGCTATAGCTTAGAATGATCTAAGTGCTCAGGATAGAAATATCCCAGACTTTGAAGCTTTCAAATTGCACCAAA
The DNA here is from genome assembly GCA_949317995.1 of Acholoe squamosa. Classification (NCBI taxonomy): domain Eukaryota; kingdom Metazoa; phylum Annelida; class Polychaeta; order Phyllodocida; family Polynoidae; genus Acholoe; species Acholoe squamosa. The sequence goes on from OX439042.1 coordinate 19,074,934, forward strand.
AAAGTGGTTGGCATCTACAAATTATCTAGGTCTTCATAACTGAATAACGGTGTCTATATTTCTCTTATATGCAAGTATTATTGCTATTGTTAATCTCAAGTCATGACCATTTAGTTGCTAAAGTATGTATGTTACGGGATGATCTCTTGGCAAATGTATACCCCCCCCCCCTCGATAACAGTAAATGTAATTTTAATGGACACTGACTTGATGTGTTAAATGAAAGTAAGTTCTAAGTGTTTATTTTTATACAGTGTATGGAAGATTAAGTAGAGACAGGCTGCTATTTGTTATGTTGAATACTTTGATTGACAAGTAACGAAAGAACAATCTAATAAGGGCTGGGCTGTAGCAGCAAATAACAGGAGCCAATCTGTCAATGAGTCATATATTTTCTCCTATAATGTCGTGTATACTAAGGAAATGATTGTATAAGTTGTAATGAGTGCTGACGATGAAATGGAATCCAGCGCACAACACTGAAGTTCTTCGTCAGGATAATAAAAGCTATTTTTAAAGATGTATGATATGAGCCTTTAGTTTTACTTAAAATATCGAATATAGCAGCTGCAGAAGTCGTTTCACACCACTGTAGTACATATACACCCATGGATGAACATCCGTTAAAGGATCCAGCAACAGTAGTAGGCTTTACACTTTGCAGGGGAAGATCCGGGATTCTCTTTTTCAATGGTCTATAACGGAATGCAGGGGTATTTGTAGAACCTCTAACTATTATTGAGATATGGTACTCAGTTTTCAAGTACAGGGGTGGGGGTGACATGGAGCCGATCCCTCTTGCATTCCATCTGCCACTGTATAATGACCACTGGAGTTTGTTTCATGTGATGCTATGATAGCCTCTGTTCAAATCTTAATGGAAGCTGTTTGTACCATGAGATCTGATCATATTTGATACTTAATATAATGATAGTGATGGTGCTGATTATATAGATGGCATTGGGCCGTTGCTACCAAGGATGAGTCCAGGTAACATACCACAATAAACCCTGCCCTTTATCATGACAGGGTGGATAATGGATCATTGGATGATAGGTGATAGCTGCCATGAAGGAGGGGATGAAGCATAACAACCCTTGACTACAGCTAGCATGATTTGGGTGGAATTAGTTAACAAGTGTTCATGTTATAGTCAATGCAAGGTGTTTCACATATTGGATCCACCGCACCATGACCCCATAGAACTGTGGGTTAACTGATTTAACCCTTGGCCACTTGAAATAATCTCAGCTATTTTCATATGTTCTAAGGTGGACATCACTGTGGGTTATAGTATGACAAACCTTACCCACTATTACTGCTGCTATAAGGATTTGAATGAATGACATAATCCTGACTATAGCTGAGATGGTGGGGGGAGGCTGCCATGAGAGGATGGATAGGTATAATTACCCCTACTACAGCTGCCATGAGAAGGTGGATGGGGTACAATTACCCACTACTACAGCTGCCATGAGAGGGTGGATGGGTACAATTACCCACTACTACAGCTGCCATGAGAGGGTGGATGGGTACAATTACCCACTACTACAGCTGCCATGAGAGGGTGGATGGGGTACAATTACCCACTACTACAGCTGCCATGAGAGGGTGGATGGGGTACAATTACCCACTACTACAGCTGCCATGAGAGGGTGGATGGGGTACAATTACCCACTACTACAGCTGCCATGAGAGGGTGGATGGGGTACAATTACCCACTACTACAGCTGCCATGAGAGGGTGGATGGGGTACATTTACCCACTACTACAGCTGCCATGAGAGGGTGGATGGGGTACAATTACCCACTACTACAGCTGCCATGAGAGGGTGGATGGGGTACAATTACCCACTGCTACAGCTGCCATGAGAGGGTGGATAGGGTACAATTGCCCACCACTACAGCTGCAATGAGGAGCCATTAGGTTAAGATTACTCAATACTACAGCTGTCATGAGAGGGTGGATAGAGTATAATAACACACCACTACAGCTGCCATGAGAGGAGTGGATGGAGTAGAAGAATCTTGCCTATACAGGTACCATGAAGGGGTAGATAGAGTATAAACCCTTCTCTCCAGATGCCATGAGAGGGTGAATGGAGCATAGTAACCCTTGCCTACAGTCCATGCACGTCTGCCCTCCAGTGTCAGTCAGGTTTACTGTGCTCTGTTAACACAGGCGTGATTTGTTATGCACAGGTCGAGGACCCAGGTACTGATGTTTAGTTAATCGTGATTTAATCGTCGAAAATGGGACACCTCCCCAATGGGATACACTGTTTTGCCAATAATATATGATATGTTATATATAATGTCATTTCTATTCAAGCCTTTGTCTAAGAATCGCCAAAATTGAGCCAGATATTCTTTATATATTTACATTTTATATATTTACATGTGTCAGTCAGTGGCGCCCCCACTTTCCCAGTACTTAAGAGTTTGATTAGATATTTTGGACACCAAAATTTGCTCAAAAATAGGGGGTACGCCCCCTTCTTTAGGGCTGCGCCCCCTCCTTGTCAAAATCCTGGATCCGCCACTGGACATAGTGTTTTTTCTTGTTCCAACTATCTTAGTATAATGGCCTGTTTTGTATCACTACACCCAATGACATTTGCAATAATTCACCACGTTAGAGTGTTCAAAGTCTTGAATGGTCTAGGCGGGGCCCAGCCGTGTGTTTACATAAAAGAAAAGCTAATTCTAGTGATACACCCTTTTATACTTAAATAACCATTTGATCTATGACAGTATCAATCAAGCACGAATGTTAATCATGGCTTGAGATACTTATTTAGCCAAGGCTAATGTCTAATAATTATAATCTAGAGGGTGATATATTCGGCTTACTTTTGTATCTATGCTGGTTTGAGCCACTGCCACATGTTGTGAAGCGATGCAGGCGGATTCTTCCTGTACATTTACCAATTATGTCTCATTAGAGAGGATCCGGGGAGGGGATGTAGTAGTGTCCCCCTGTATCAATTAAGTCTCAAGATGATGTATCACGTGTTCATTTTGACAATATCGCTTATGATACAGTCAATCTCAATTGACGACATTATGTATATGAGACAAATAGGAGGACTTGTTTCTGTCAAGACAAGTCATGTGCCATAAGGGCAACAAGAGCAGGTGTTTGCTAGTGCTGGAATGTTTGTACTGTATCATAGTGTCAGTGGTCAATCAAGTAAATCATAAATAGAGCTAACTACAGTCAGGGAAATCGGAATAGAGCTAACTATTATCAGGCTAATCACAAAATACCCTTTTTCTGTCCCAAGCCTGCACTGAAAACAATAGGCCGTTGAAAACCACTTCTGCATTCGGGGCCTTAACATTATACAGGTCAGTATGATTAGATAGGTTCCGAAGATAGGGTCCAAACATGAATTGGCAAGCGCATGCATTATACCGGGATATGGCGTTTTTGCATAGAAGGGTCACTTAGATGCAAAATTAGATGTCGTCAAAATGATTATCTAAGGTCATCGGTATAATAATGACCTTAAGTATATTCTGGAGTCATGACGTTTACATGCCAAGGTTTTCGGTGGTAATAACGCAAATATCATGTCTAGTAAATGATGATTGAGTTCTGGTGGCTTAAATTTTTTTTAGAGATGACATCGAGTGGGGACTCTCTGATGCAACATCCATGCCATGCCAACATCCCTCAATGTGTTCATTTTTCCCCAAGTTATCAATCACTTCTGCATATGACCAGGCTTAAGGTGGGAAATAAATGAGAGTTCTGTGACACCAGATTTGTTAATGGATTTGTGACTTTTGTGCCGTCAAGTTGACGTGAACTCTTGTATGACAACTGCCTTGTGGCGTGATGGATGTGGCCTCTGTGACAGCACATTTATCAAGGATTCAATCGGCCTTCTTGACAGCACATTTGTCAACCTGTTGTAAACGTGAAAGGAGGTTACAACTTCTACATAACCTTCAGGCCTGCACTGAGAATCCAATCTGAGGACACTGCAGCATTAATGATGGCAAAGACTTGTTTTTGTCAATACAGTCATGTGGTATGCATTTCTGAATCCCCTATTTAATATCTAATCATACAACCCAATGAATATCACATGAGGTTGATAAGTTATACAATTCATTTCAAATTGTTTTTCTGTCTTAAGTTTTCCTCAATGACACTCTCTCGCAATAACACTTTTTCATATTCATACCCACATTCACATGACTATAATTTGACTATTTATGAGGAGATTGTGGTCATCTGTCTCAATTTTCAGGAAAGCTGTTATTGATGTTACTCTTCTTCCATTTGTCCTGTTGGATGTTATGATGATACAAAGGTCTATAACACGTACATTGATGAGACCCAGAGATGGTGGTGTCCGAAATGGGTCAACCCCTCCCTATCTCTATAGATTGCTGCTATGGCAAGTGAAAACCGAGTTGAGTATTGGCATAAAAAGATGAAGGGAGGTGTCTACAAGAGTGTATCTAGACAAATATAAATAAAACAGAAATAAATCGAAGAAAGAGAAAAAATAGAAATTATTCTTTCAATTCTATATTTATCGTCGGAGTACTATTTAGGTGGACAGGTGAATTGGGAGATGTTGTGTCAAACACAAAACCACACTGGCTGGTTTTATGTGTCATTACTTTCCATACAAAATAAAACGGCCCTGTGTGGACCATTGGTAAGAAGGCTGGTTGTGGGGGGGGGGGGGCAGGAAGGGGGCGATGGGCTGGGGGGGGGGGTGATAGAGGCGCTCTGTCTATTGTCTGGTCGTCCTACAAACAGGAAGCTAGACACGTACACCGACTAATTCGATACACAAGGGGCCTTGGGCTGCTTGCTAAGGTTGACATAATAGCAGAGTGTTTAACCTGACTAATACACATCCACCTTCACTCCACAACAGGACAGGGCCAGTCCCGGAACATACCCCCGCCTTAAAAGTAGAATCTACACACATTTATAATTGTGTATACAAATCATCTTCTTTACTCCAGGATAGTGCCTTGAGGCCCGAGAAATAAATGGCAAGTGAAAGTGTACTTTTGTGGTTTGCATCCCACAGCTCTTTATGTCCCGCTTGAGTGCGCCCAGTGGGGATGAGCCCTGTTTGTCACTAGCTGATGTTAATCTTTTTTTTTCATTTATTTTTACTTTTTTCATTTATGTCATCTTCCCTTCATCTCTTTCACTCTTTCCACATTTTTTTCACAGGTAGTACCCCCCCCCCCTTTTTTTGCATGTACAATTTGATATAGGTGGCACTGCTAGCACTACATGTATTAAACTTTGACACCCTAAGGTGAGGGTTTCCAGAGATCAGATAGACTAACTAAAGAAAAGGTGGCCGAGGGTTGCCGAGGCCTATATGCCCCGCCTTTCACCTACATGTACAGGTATACATTTACTTCCACTGCCCTGCGCGCAGGAATTCCGCCCATTCAGCCTGTTTACGGAGCACCCCGCGGAAGGCTATTACATTTTGTTTGTGACGAGGAAACGTCGGCGCAGGCTCCCTGCACAGATTCACATTAGAGACCTTACTGGTACATGTAGCAGGGGGTAGGTCCCTGTTCAGGTTTATGTATGACGAGATGATACTGATACTTTTTCTATGCTTTCATCATTTCCATCCCTTCTGACCACACACCCCAGTAAATGGCACAGGAAGTTGCAGACTGCTATTTTAAAAGTATAATTCATAAATGGAATTTGGAGATTTTTATTTGACTAGTTAAATAGATCTTCGGAAGTCAGTCAGAGGTGTAGGAAGCAAACTTCCATGAGAGGGGGGCATGCTAACGTTGATACATGGCCATATAGGCTGCCATTTTATAATGACATATTGGTCCAATTTGAGTGGTGAGTTAATTGTAGGAATCTTGTACGTTTTAATAATGAAGGCACCCCCCTCCCCATACTCCCTGGAAGTGAATATCACATTGACAGGTCTTGTTTTCGCCGTTCCTTGGATCGTAGTGCTCTTGAGTTGTTATTGTGGCAGGGTATATAAACAGATTATTGCATTCTATATCTGTGCATGAAAATAAGCAGCCAAAGATGATACACCATCTTGAGCTCAGTAGTGATGAGAGGGGATTTTGTAAGCTGTTAAGTCCTTCGAATTCACATTGGAAACAGCCTGTGGAGGCTATATCCCTCAGTCCGAATCCTGACCTAACCCCACCCCTCCCAACACGAGAATAACTTCAGTTTGTCTAATGGAGACAGATATATAACCGCCCACCCTACATCGGCCGTGGCAGGTCTGGCTACGCTTACAGAGTGGCCTTATGTAAGTAGTAAGGTGGAGCCTCGGGCACCCGGAAGCCCTGCAGGCTCCACCGGAAATGAGTGCGGGCCTGTCGTCGGCGATAGTCCCGCAGCTGGCGCGCCGCCGCGCAGGTCATCACCGGTCGGATGGTGGGTCTAAGGGTCTCAGACCAGTCTGTTCGTGGAAAGGCCAGTTTTAATTGGCTCCTTATGGGAAAGTTGTTCTCAGGAACGCTCCTCGTCCTTAATGGTTTTAACCGGAAGTGTCTCTTTGGCCCTTCATTATCATAATTACCTTGACTGATAAGGTACTGGTTTCCTTTTGATAAATCCTATCTATATACATAGCCATTTCATCAACTCTAATTTTCCCAACGATATTAACAATGAACTTTTGTATAGTTCTCGGTTATATGAAATTCTATAAGATTATCATCATTTCCTTCCAATAGCTTTTGATTTTTTTCTTATTTAAAAGGAACATGACATGGAGTGGTACACGTACATTTTCTGAGATGTAATAACAATGAAGAATAAAGGAAAGTAATTAATTACACAGGTCAAAGTATGACCAAGTAGAAAAAGAAGGACTGAAAAAGACATCTGACCTACCTGCCTAAACTTTTTTCACGATAATTTAATATTACCTGATTGGGACTATTTAACCTGGTTTAACGCAAGTTACACGTAGCTCATTTGGACAGTGCACCATCTGCCATTTCTATATAAATCAATATGGTTACAACAAATTTTGTTTATAACGAAGTTTTCAAAAATGGACGAGTAATATATTTCCAGGTGGAGGGGTGGATTTAGGGTGGGGGGGGGGCAAAGGGCAAAACCCAACCAAAACTAAATCTTGGCGTTGCAAGCACTCATTACATGCGATTCATCATTCCCAATGCATATGCAGTCTTCTTTTTTTTTTTTGGGGGGGGGGGACCTTGCAAAATTAGTTCTTGGGTGAGGTCTGATAAAACCCCATTGGGAGGGGGGTGTTATTGGTTTTATACCTACAGCAGCTACAACTGTATTCCAGAATAAGAACTACTCTATTGTGTAAAACCCTTGTGGTGGGCTGACAGTGTAGAAGTACTGTGATTTAAAATTTATGTGGCACTTTTGGGTTTCTGTAAGTTAGATCTTTCACTTAAATTTGGATTCTAATATTTCAGCCACACCGAAGACATCATGAATGCACACACGCACACACACACACACACACACATACACACACACACATATATATATATATATATATATATATATATATATATATATATATCATATACATTAACATATACATTAACATTATCAGAGGGTTGATGTATATAATGATAACTAATGGCTATGGTGCATTAATGCAGTATGCTGCTGTTACAGGGTGGATGTATATAATGACAACTAATGGCTATGGTGCATTAATGCAGTATGCTGCTGTTACAGGGTGGATGTATATAATGACAACTAATGGCTATGGTGCATTAATGCAGTATAATGCTGTTACAGGGTGGATGTATATAATGACAACTAATGGCTATGGTGCATTAATGCAGTATAATGCTGTTACAGGGTTGATGCAGCATCTTGAGACATGGTGCAGAGTTGACACGGTAGTGATGGACAGGTGATCCGTCTTCATCCAACAGGTGTGCCTCTTCCCACGTGGACATCTCCCTCCTCCAGAGCCAATACCTAGTTTTTATCTTCATTACTGCAGCCAGTCAGCAAACCGAGATGTGTCACCCCCTTACCTAACAGCTAAAGACGAGTGTCAAATCAAACCATGCACCCACCTAACTACACATCCGGCTGTTGCACCCCAGGGCACTTTACCATTTTCTCACAGCCTTTAAGGTTAAGCCTGCGCTGCTTGACACACCTGAGTTTTACCTGAGATGGAGGATGAGGGTGGGGGTGAGGTGGGTCGTCTCAACTCTCAGGTATTTTTATCTGAAGGTGAAGGATGAGGGTGGGGGTGAGGTGGGTTGTCTCAATCTTCAGGTATTTTTATCTGAAGTAAACTGAGGTGTGGTAAGGGTTATGTCATAAGGTATAGTAGCCATCTGCTATCCTTAACTGCTACACCCCTGCGTGATGACCGCTGAGTAGCCGGGATAGTTTCCTCCTTATGTAATACGTTTTTAGGGTCATTCCTAGACGAAATTGAATAACAAGTGGTGTATTTACCCCTACGGCCGGCGCTCGGCTCCTTCGAACGCTGGCTGATAAAACCCTACTTCCGGTCGGCCATATACCACAGTCTGCCAGTTACGTAAGTATGGCGTCTCCCGCACCGTCCAGTGGCCTCACCACATCAACCATCCCAACAGACTACTAAGGTTACATGTACACTAGAACACTGGTCACTGTGTTCTAGGGTTTACAAGTACCACTAAATAGTGATATGTGCTATCTAGGGGGAAATAACCCTGCATGAGGTCTCTACCACTTTAGAATCTAAAGCATAGCTCAAAGTGATCCAACCCATGGCCCTCTCGACCGCAGACGTCGCAGTATCCGAATAGGGCTTTTGCGACTGACGGAGCGAACAGAATTTAGCAGAGGAAGGGGTTGGGTTGGCAACTTTTTAAACCCCTCCCCCCAAAGTATAACAGTATCATGTAAAAGAACAAAATGTCATTTCATGGTATTTCATCCATCCCATTCCCAGTGTATTCGAGATATTGAATTACTTGTCCTCTCTCCTCCCCAAGAACCCCCCCCCCCCCCCCACCACCACCACCATCACCACTTCCCAATATGTAATGATGATTACTCCCGTAGCCAGTAAGCTTATGCTACCATATGTTGCTATCTATTTTGGCCCCCACTATTGTCAACAATAGGGGTGTTACTGTAAAATGCCTTTTCAGAGAAGCACGCACTTGCTACATCACACTGGAGCTGTGACCTTGTGTTGTGTGAATTACTTGATCCTGATACCCTGGTATAGTGGTATGGTGGTGGTGTCCGATGGTGGTGGCCGTTATTTCCAGTCTCTTTAGCCCTTTAAGGGCCACATGAAGCCTCCAGATAATTATATATTCCGTGGTTGTCAATGAGCGGTGGCGAGTCGACTCGCCACCACTGCATTTTACTTACTCAGTTAGTGGTCAGTCAGGAGAGGTTTTGAGAAGATCAGAGATAAGAGATAAGATAAGGGTCCAATTGAGGCCTCCTACTTCTGACCCCTGGCTTACAAATCTCTCTATTTTTCTTAAAGAAGTAATTTCTATTACTAAATAGGCTGAGTATTTTATACATTTCCTTAAGTTTAAAAAATTATGATTTGTTTTAGATTTTCTGTAAATTTTTCTTCTAACTTTTCAATGATATTGTTACTTTGAGAAATTCTCATTCTCTCGTACCCAGAGGTTTAGAGCCCCAATGCCTCTGCCTGCTAGGCCGAAATACCTGCCTGCTCACAGGCAGGATCCAAGATGTATACAAGTCTATAGTGGTACAAACACATGGCTAGTCTGAACTAAGTACTCACTTTCAGTTCCTGGAAATTGTCCCTCCTATTCACAAACATGTAGTTTTCATGTACATCAGCTTATATTGACTGAAACATGAGATATATCCAATAAATCTGACATGTTTATCTTGAGCTTAGATATCACTACCTCAATGGCCTCCATTGTCAACATCTTGTGCTGCTACCTTGTGTTAGACTGCTCTTGAAACATAGGGCTAACCAACCAAGAATAGTGTAGTCTTTTTGGCACGAGGTGGCTACACCTGGCTTCAAGATGGCCGACAATGATTTGGAGTTAGGGAGGGAGATTTGAAAATCACCTGGATTATTAATTATTACAAGTATTTCAAGTGCTTTGTGTATTGTGAATCTTTGGATATACATTGAGGGAAGTGTTGGTGGAAGCATTGGACCTGACAGTAAGTACTTCTGTGAGAACTGGGCACTCAGCCAATCTGGCTGACCAAACAGACTACAACAGACACACTTGGTCTCTGAGGTTCCCTCAGAGCGTCTACGGAGTACTGCCTGCATCACGCTCCCGGCTGGGGAGCTTTCAGATACAACTGACCTATGCCTGTACTCTTCCGCTCTGCGTCACAACATCTTAGGGCGAAAAAAAAAGAAGAAAAAAGTTGTGTTTCCAGTTACCCGACCGGCCCTAGCAAAATAGGGCCGACCCTAACTTTTTTTGAAATTTTGAGAATTTTTAGGATTTTTTTCATATTTTTCATTAATTTTCCATATTTCTCTACTTATTTCTCATATCTTTCTATGGGTCTCAAGTCAATAGCTCAACATTAATATCTTTTTTTCACTTTCCTCGGGTTTTTCATCGACGAATATGTACCCATACATCGACGAATATGTACCCATACATTTCAATACAATTTCAAGAAAAAAATTAACAAAACTTTGGTCTACCGACCCTAGATATTTGAGGAATGGAATTGAGCAGCAAAGCACAATGCATGAACGCAGCACTGGTACACAAACTCGAGAGTGCTGCATTCTTTGATATAAATGATGACAATTTAGGCATGATGCATTAATGCACTATGCAGTCCATAGAGGTCTAAGTACTTCAGATGTTGGAATATACAGACTACCAAAAATGGTCCAGATAAAATAGGGAGCAAATCACTGCACTGACTCGTTTACTGTACAGCACTTTATTGCCTATTGTCTGTGTCTCTTATTAAACAGCCCATTCTTGTTTGTCTCTAAACTTATCTAAGCGAAGTGGCGAAAGTGGTGGATGTTGCTCCTAAACAGTAGATCTGGTTAAACTGGGGGCAAAAAAAAGTTGATTGCCAATTGCTGGAACCAATGTGGTCTATGAGTGAACACTATACACACTACACGACCATTTTAGATGGCCTTATTATAATAGATATCTTGAAACAAGAGAAATCTATACATACAAACATTTACTTTGCTATCAGTGTGTCTACATTATTAGTGGGGCCCTTTCCTACTACTGGGTCCACGTTGCGAGTGGGGACCTCCAGTTTCTAAAACTGGGTCTACAGTATGAGTGGGGCCGTCCGTTTTCTACCACTTGAATCTAGATTATCAGTAGGGGTCCTCAGTTTTCTAGCAGTAGGTCTACTTTGTGAGTGGGGCCTTCAATCTTCTACCGTAACCATTGAGTCTACTTTGTGAGTGTGACCCTCCGTTTTCCACCAATGGGTCTACATTGTGAATGTGTATTTCACTTTTATACCACAGGGTCTACATTGTGAGTGGGGCCCTCCCTCTTCTTCCATTGGGTCTATATAGCAAAAGGGGGCCTCCGTTTTCTTCCAAAGCATATATGGGTGCAGCCATTTCATCAAGAGGGCCTGCTCTCTAAGAATGACCTTCAGACCTGTTTTAACAACCATGGTGTCATGGTTGGGCGTATAGTAACACCCCTGTTGCACATCACCCTTGGTTGTCTCATGTCCTTCTGTGTTTCAGGTGTGTCCTATGCAGGGTCCTCAGGTGTCGCCATGACCTAGGGCCGCAAAAAGGGCCTTCAGCTGCCGACATGAACAGGCCGACATGAACATGCCCCACTAAAGAAGCCCCTGAACAGTTTAACACTGAATACGTAGATCGGAAGTCGTGTCATGGATTCACTCAAGCGCTACATCGACACTGCAGGGGGCTGGGCCTGGGGCGGGCAGGCAGGACATGTGGGAGGGGGTTAGCCCCCCCCCCCCCCTTCCTTACTGCCATCTTGCACATTTGCCCCTGGTGCTGGCGTGACATGTCGGGCTGACTGTGTGATTGACATGTGCTGTCATGTAAGGTGAGGGTTGCAGGTGGTGAGTTGACGACAGAGCACAGGCACTGTGCTTACCTCCAGGTCACAAAATGGGTCAGTGGTGGGGGAAAGATCTCTGTTAGTGTGGAGTGGGGGAGGCTGTATTCAGCACATATATATGTGAATGATGAGTTGATTTGTGTGGCTGTGAGCGGGGGGGGGGGGCTGAAGTGGGTGCAGAATCTGAATGGATCCTGTTACTCAAAATTGGTCTATCGCTGATGTATAGGGAGGCGTACCGGTAAAGTGGATAGAAATATGTCCACCAAACCGCCTTCTACTTTTGGATCAAGATAATTCCCCTTTCTTCATGTCATCAGTATCTCATGCTGAGTCATGATACCTTCTAAAACTCTTCTTGCAGTGCAAGTGGTGGGTAGCAGCTAGTGGGCAGCAGTCAGTGGGTACCAAGTGGTGGGTAGCAGCTAGTGGGTAGCAGTCAGTGGGTACCAAGTGGTGGGTAGCAGCTAGTGGGTAGCAGTCAGTGGGTACCAAGTGGTGGGTAACAGCAAGTGGGCAGCAGCCAGTGGATACCAAGTAGTGGGTAGCCGGCAGTGAGCAGGCAGTGGGTACCAAGTACAAGTGGTGGGTAGCAGGAAGTGGGCAGCAGTGCAAGTGGTGGGTAGCAGCTAGTGGGCAGCAGTCAGTGGGTACCAAGTTGTGGGTAACAGCAAGTGGGCAGCAGCCAGTGGATACCAAGTAGTGGGTAGCCGGCAGTGAGCAGCAGCCAGTGGGTAGTATGGCTAGTTACTGTGTTGCATGCAGCAGGTAGACGTCGGCTGAATATAAAGCAGTGAGTACCAAGCAATGGGAGGGAGCTAGATGGCAGTCAGTAGGTAGCAGATAGTGGGAAGCAGGTAGTGGGAGCTTACTATTGCGTAGCAGACAGCAGTGTAGAGGTCAGTGACAACTAGGCCCGGGATAATAGGCAAATGGCAGCATGTAGTGGGCAGCAGCCAGTTGGTAGTATATAGGGAGTGGGTGGCAGTCAGTGGACAGCATACAGTGTTGAGCAGTAGGAGGGTGGCAGCAGGCAGTCTAAAGCGGTAGTGACAGGCGCCCTATTCACCCCCTTCCCCTACCACCACTACCACCATACAAACACCTCTCACGCTCCACAGGTTTCACACGCTTGTCACCGGAAATACCCAGTGACGGTATCCCCCTCCACTCCCCACCCCATCTCCCATCTCGCCCCATCCTCCACCACCGCCCCTTCCTTCACCTCTATCGGCATATGTCCCATACTATGTGAAAGGCACACAATCCTTGTATACCAGCACACCACTCCCTACCCTCTCCACTTTCTACTCCCTGATACAACCTGATACCAGGTGTCACTAGCTCACTCCTAGTAACCCCTGATCTTCTGCGCCCTGCATTGTGGGATATACTAGTAGCCTGTACAGGCTAATTAGATGCATATATCATTGGGCAACACAAGAAGTAGACCCTATGTTTAGTACAGTCCAATACATGTATTGTGCCATACCTGCATATAGGTGCAGTGGTACAGGTGTGCATTGTACCAGGAGTATAGAGGGTTCATTTAGTATACAAACCTGACAACAACATTATATCTCAAACACAATCACCTGTGACTATGCATTCAGTTCAACATAACTTGGGCTGAAGACCTATGTGGGAATATGAGGTGTTTGTCTACCACAAATCAACAACAGCCCCACTAGCTCAGGCAGTAGAGAGTTGAGCTCCCAAAAGTGAGGTTTAGCAGGTCCCCGCCTCTTCCGTGCGTGGGTAGGGGGTTGACACTAAGCTATGTATGTTTACTATATTCTGCATGAACTATATTGCTATATGTTGCATAATAAGCAAGATACATATAATAGAAGTACACCTAGTATGGGACCAGGTTTCAGGCCTTCTGTGCCAGCTTTATGGGTGAGTGAGTTTTACACAACCCTTGACGACGTTCTGCACAAAATACCTGCGTCTACGTCGGCCATTAGGCTATGCTGGGCTTGCTAAACCTCCCTAATATCAGGGAGGTGGGTTCAAGTCACCATATGTCCACTAGGTCATCACTATCTATTTTGTAAGAAAATATTACCAGAAACATCACCTCTGCTTTACACTTATTTTATAGACATTGATTGCAATTTATTGACACAATCAAAATCTAGAAATAAAATGTTTTGATTCAATAAAACCAAAAGCATCAGGCGAGGCTAGAACTCAGTTACGAGTCCAGTGTTCGAACCACTACCCTATTCTAGACAGGTTACATATAGGGTGTTAAATTCCCCAAACCTATTCACAATGCATGCTGACCAGTCAGACCACAGCTCCCTCTAGTGTTTCATCCATACATAACAGGGACTACTTTCCATTCCCTTCCCATCATACATAGGGCAAAAGACCAGAGTATAGGACGCTAGTACTTAACTCTGGGACCAGTATGCTCCCCGATATTCACCGACAAGGCAAGCCACGCCACCTTGAGACGAGCAGGACAACTTTCTTATGGGGCATGTGTCTCCTCGTCATATGACATACATGTACCATGATATCTGCTGATCAAAACCACTGACTTTGTCCCAGCTGAGGAATGATAGCAGAAGCAGTTATTCTATAACGGGGTACGATATAAAGCCGGACAGGAAGAGGGTGGGGGCATATATATTCTGCTAGGTTTGCACTGGAGGGCGGAGTGGTACCCTCCAGGCAGGCTCGCCCCCTCCAGCCTGACAGAGTATTAAACTGAGTATTAATTGCCGCTGGCCGAGGCTGCCCTCCAGGCGGCTTAAGCCCGGATCAGGGGACCCCTATCCTCCAGTTATTCAGGTGTAAATCCACAGGTGCTCGGGCGGGGTCTTCTTACAAGCCCAAGATCCACATGTGTGTATGGGCGCGGTGGGGGCCGGATCCACGTGTTTGTGTGCAGCCTACATCCTTCACACTAAGCGCGGCTAATGTTACCATGTCTTCATCCCCCTGCCACTGTCTGCCCCCCTCATTCCCCCATCCCTATCCCTTAATACACCTATCTTGAACTCCTTCAGGGCTGCATGATGCCTCCAGGTCCATATGCCTTGATTTAGGCAAAAAAAAAATGGTTTCCGGTCACCCTGCCTACCTCAACCAAACAGGGCCTGCCTTAGAATTTGTTATTTTTCATAGATTTTTTTCACCAATTTCATATTTTTATTATTTTGATATTTTCCTTGCACCCAAGTAAAGAATCCAAGATCTCTAGCCAAGCTTTTTACATTTTGGCTGGTATAATAGATAAAATGGATTGTCAATGATTGCTTTTTGTTTTTAGGCCCTATTATGATGTAGCAATGACGGCCGGTTGGTGCATCATTACCGACCTTTAAAAAGCATATCAAACATGTAGGATTGGCAAATTAAACAGAGCTACATTCAGGCCACCAAAGGGCTTAATTGATACACCAAGCTGCCTTTAAAGGGTTTAGTTAGCACCATATCTCACCTGCACCTACAGGGAACAGCGCCACTCCTGTATGGAGGTGGCCATCTTGAAATCAGTTATGTAACTGCCCCCCCCCCGACGGCCATGTTGAATCTGGCAAAGGTCGGGTAATCTCTTATCTTCCCCTCCACCCACAGAAAACAGTGGAGATTGATAAGACTGATAAGCTGCCCCTGCCTATGTCTTCATCATCTTAAGTACCTGTCCATTGTTTTAGGTGTGAATGGAGGGGATTACCCTGATAGGGAGACAATGGCTTGGTTTTACTCAGCCTGGATTATATATGCCCTCTAAGAAAACTTTTAAAGTTTAATTTCTCTTGTATTTGAAGTACTAAATCTATATAAAGCTTATATTGTTAAAGTTTAAAGTATTTGCTATCCAAAGGTATAATTTTTTAGAATATATCTTCATGTAGACTATCAGGAAGGGCCAACCAAAGTAAACTGTACAAAGAGGCCAACTGCTGCTCTAACCCCCGACTACATGAGCCACCTAGCTAATTTGTTTGGTACCATCAATGGCTCTGTCCCGTATAGCCCCGGGTACAATTGGCCTGCACCTCTACTCCGTATGAAGGCCTGCATTCCTTCAGTATGCCATGAGAGGATCCACTAGAACAGTGTCATGTCATAAACTCAGGTGTGTCGTAAATCATAGGTATATATTTATGGTTTAATCTCAATTGCATCAACAGATAAGCACCCAACAGCATGTTTTCCAAACTGAGGTCGGCAGTTGTTTACTACACGTTCATGTATATTTATTGCCCCTATTTATATCTCACCTGGGCCATAAAAACTTCCTCTATTTTGGACAATATTGAAATTGCTCTGGACAGAATTAGATATCCCGATTCCAATTCTTATAGATGTACTGACCTCGATGTCTATGGTTAATTGCGGTTTACTGTGTTTGGTATCTAATGTTGCTAGGGCTTGTATTCACATGTTGATGTTCATGTGAAAATAATGGCAGACTGAATCATAGTTTAAATCTTAATAAGATGATCAATAAGTATTTTTTTTCTCTAAACGCATGAGTAATCCAATTAGATATGAGATGAAAACATCTTCTTTCTTTTGCATATATATATATATATATATATATATATATATATATATATATATATATATATATATATATATATATATATATATATATATACGAGGGTAGAATAATGCTATTCTAGAATACAACACATAAATCGGGAGCTATACAGGTACAGTTGACAAGCAGCTCATGCAGTGTAGTGAACAGCCTTTGCCTCACAACATGTGCATGTGGGTGGGATGGGGGGGGGGGCTTACAATATGAATAATATAGAACGGTGTTTTCTTAGGAAATACATCCATAAAATTGCAGATAAAGTCAAAACACCATAACATTATGACATCAATTTGGACAATTGCCAATTTCAATCATTATGAAAATATGACAAGCCCCAAAGGATGATTTTGAATCACAATTTACTGTAGTGTTATTTTGCAAAACAACAGGAAAACAGTTTTAGAACCTGGCCATGAGATAAAAATCACAAACTCCCCATGCATGTGTGTTTTGCCTTCAAATTTGTGGATATTATGCCTTTCTGTTAAATAAGGTCTTGCTGAACGCAAGACTCAATTGAAATTTGACACATAGAAGAAATATATGGTATCTGTAGCAGCTGCCATTGGAACATTCATTTTTTTGGGTTCTTTTCATTTTACCTTTTTTTTTGCTTGGACTGTCCTACATTCCCATTGTGCTGTGGAAGTGCCATTCAAATCACGGCCGGGGTGGTCACTAATTAGGGCACTAATTAGGTCACAGTCTGGACTAAACGCACCACATCACTCACTCCAGGCAGCAGCAGTGATGTCTATAAATGCAAGGGCAAAGATTCCAACACAAGCCTAGTGCCAAAACCCTTTGGCCAGCGTTCAAGTTACTTCTATACTTCTGAATATATATATATATATATATATATATATATATATATATATATATATATATATATATATATATATATATATATATATAATGGCTCATTCCAAGATATCTGGGACATGGGAGGGCTAATACTGAAATTAACAAACTCCGTATTTCTTAATAACATTATATTTTAGTGATAGTCCTATATCTTTGCTTATTAAAAAGTTTCATTCAAGGATCCATCTCCTAACATGTCAGTTTTTATCACAGATGCCATAAAACCTTCCAAAAACGTGAAGCGTGAGTGAATGAACATAGTTGCAGTATGATTATAACTACTAAATACAAGTCTAGCTGCACCAGATTCTGTGTATAAACTGGTACAACATGAATCTTTATGTATGCCAAAAGGCTAAAGCAAGGGTCGGAAACTCTTGAAATCACATGTTGGCAAAAATATTAAAAATGCTGAAAAATTAGGAATTGTTTCTCCCAATTACTAACTTTATACTAGCTCATTAAAAAAACACTTATACAATAATTATATCAACTGTCCATTGTCTCCAGTGTGTGTACCTCATATAACAATGGCAGTTTGCCTCTTATACAACATCAGTACTGTGTCTTCAGCACCTAATTTGAGACTAATATATAATTCACTCAGGCATCACGAAATTCTCTCACACTTCACATTTCATCAATCTTTATGAAAAAGACCACAGCTCAGCTATACATCATCATATACCAATGGGATTGCATAAACAATGAGAAAAGAGGTTGTGCTACCTATCTAGAGTCATTTATACACACATTAGACCCATCTTGACTCACTACTGTGACTTTGAATTTTTTTTTCAAAATTTCTACACTTTTTGCAATGTGCGCATACCATGTGGTACAGAAATATATCTTAACATACACCAAATACTCTTTTTTGATAACTCAGACAGGTCTATTGTGGAATAGAAATTATACAAACACCAAACAAGATGATAGGTTGACCTCATGGAACTTTATACAAAAACCCTTGAAAACCTATAATTCACTCACGCTTCACGAAATTCACTCACACTTCACATTTCATCAACCTAAATGAGAAGGGCCATAGCTCAGCTATACATGATCATATAACAATGGGGTTGCATAGGCAATGAATTAAGAGGTTATACTACCTGTCTAGAGTCATTTATATACACATAAGGCCCATCTTGACTGACTACTAATACTTTGAAAAAGAAAAATTCAAAATTTCTACACTTCTTGCAATGTGTATACGCCTTGTTGTACAGAAATATATTTCAACATACAAAAAAATACTCTTTTTTAATAACTCAAACATGTCTATTGTGAAATAGTAGTGATCACTTTAGGATGCTCAATCTGTGAGGACTGGGGGGAGCACCCAAGTCATTTTTGGGTGATCATATGTGATCACTTTAGGTCATCATATTGATTAGTTTTTTTCACATTTTTGAGCAAAAACAAAGTCATCAAAATGATGACAGGGATAATCACTTTGATTACCTTTCTTTCCTTTTTCTGTTATTTGATTTTGACATTAGAGTTTTAGAATTATGTTTAGATTACCCCCCCCCCACCCCCTTGAACCTTTATTGAAGTATGTCCAACCTATTGGAATTGACTCCATATAGCATAGCTTTGTATTTTATTGATGGGTGCTTATTCCCTTATTTCTGAATGAAACTTTCAAACATAAAAGGTGTCTAAGCTCTGATTGTATCTACTTTGCATTCATTCTATTCTATGAACCCTGCTATGATGACCTTTACTCATCTATTGGGAAAGATCACCTAAACTCATCTACACTGATCACTTTTCTACTAGTCTAGGTTTTCTGTGTATATCCCTTTTTATTTCTTTTGCGCTTTAGAGGGTTTTTTGTTTTGTTTTTTTACTGTTTGCCACGAGCGTGTGAATACCCGTGTATCTTTATAATGCAAAACCTTTAGAAACGTTTTGGAAACGTTCAAGAAACTTTCTTTCACAACAACATGCCACTCCTTTCCACACTACTCCCATGCACCAGACTCTAGGAATTTCACCCAGGCCAGACTGTAAGAAATTAAAACTCTTTAGAATCTGAATCTGCTGGTATAAAAGGACGCAATATCAAGGGTAGGGATTGTAAGTGTCTCGAGTGTGGCTTCTTATCAGGGAGAAGCAGACTGCCTTATCGGCGTCCCACACCCACTATCCGGTGTGCAATACATTTGCACTTATTGTCATGGGTTGTTTACCCCTACCCGTGGCCATTCACGTCTGTTTTTTTCTTGTACCACAAGTCTACTACATGTACTCTACCCTGTATAGTCTATAGGCGTTATTTCAGAAACGTAATTCTGGTGTAATTGTTGTGAATGTTGGGCAATTCTCACTGAGATATCAGAAGGGTTTTTTAACGATTTCAAATATATAGCGTTCAAAAAGGAGTTCTAAGAAATCTGGATGTAAGAAAAGAAAACGTCTTTTACAACACGTGGCTTTTATCCGAACCCTTTCAAACGTCTACCGAACATTAGAAATGCGCATCTTGCCTGGCGGGGTTGCTTAATCAGTCCGGTTAATCAGGCTTAATCATTCTGTATGATCCAAATCTCATGCTCTCATTCCAACGGGGATGCATCCAAAAATGTTTGTTCTTAGATTGACTGAGTGATTGAAATAATTCTCATTGGCTTGATCAATATTCATACAAATGCACGTTTTTTTAAGGTAGACAGTACAGGCAAGGGTAAATGGACAGCACGACTATCTTCAAAAGATATCCTCAAAAGCATAGTTCCTTTCTGTATGGACGGTATGGCCAATGGACAAACAGATTAAAATATCACTCGCCCTCTAGAGGGTAATATTTGCCCTTTTAATAGTGGTCTGGTTCTGCCCATTTAGGACATTATGGGACTTGCTTTGTGCAATTATTATTATGGCGTTTATACATACTATATAGGTTTCAATATACACTAACTTATGATAAAAACAGATAAATTGTTGTCCATATCGCCCTGGGAGGTTGGTCACATCGTTCTAGCTTTTGGCCCCTATTTTTGGTTACATGTAGGATCCAAGGCAGGCTCTCAGTGGCTTTTTTTCATAGCTAAAGGGTAAAGGGGGCTCAAAGGCCCCTTTCCCGAAGGATTAAGGGAGGGGGGGTGCACTAGAGGGGGGGGCACGTATGTATATGTACATGCCAATGAACTCCCATCTCGTAGCGGCATGACACAAATGTCTTGGCCAACCGTCAACAGGATCGCCCAAGTAGGAGTTAATAAGGATAAATGATTTCCTGCAATTAGTCGCCAATTACATCCTGAATGGACGCTTTTTGTGTCTGCAGTGAATCTCGTGTTAGAGTATTAGCCTAGAATGGCCAGAGACCTAAGACCCTTTATAAAGGTTCACTCTAAAGACATGAATAGATTCAGGTATAAATAGCAACATATCTTTATATTTCTGTAGCTAACGAGTGACTGGACATACATTTTTTTTCGATTTGGGAAGCCTTTCTGAATATATATATATATATATATATTCATATCATCACTCACCATCTTGTTAGGCATGGGATCCATGTTTTTGTTTGAATACTACATAATTAACTTTCAGAGTACGCAAGGTATGTGGAATATTTTTACTTCCATGTACATCTATGTCATCAGCCCCTTAGAACACATCGTTAGTGTGTCTACTATAAATGATATAATACATCACCTGACTTTAACTGTTTCCCTTTTGTGTCACTGTTTATTGTACTACCAAGGCCCATACACAAAGCGCGACCCCCAGGCCAACCTGAAATGCCACAAGAGCTTTGGTTATCAAGTGTACACATCTTAAATGGTTTAACATCTATTTCTGACTTAAAGACACAGGGTTACGCTAGAGCTACTTTTTAAATTAAGATGTAGCACGAGCATGCCTTCTGACCCACTTGTACCATATGAAGGGGGGGGAGCTATGGGAGGAAGGGTGGGGGTTGGGTGAGGATGGAGGATGTATAATGGGGGGGGGGTGTCTATTGGGGGCACATTTCCTGCTGAAGTATTAAAGGCACTTGTGGGCCTTCTATACTGTTAAGTATAGAATGTAGAGACTGAAAGGTTCAACACCGTGGGCCTGGGGTCTAGCTGCAGGTTGCTCATCCCTACTTATCTCCCAAACACAGAAGACGCAGGTCTGACATGTCCTTAGTGATGACACCAGGATGAGGAGGGAGGAGTGACAATGTGACCTCAGGTCCTCCATTCTCCCACACTCACACCAGTGCCGCCCCCAAGCGACACATTCCGGCGCATGCGGAATAATTTATATCTTCCGGTAAACCATGTGACATGGCAGCGTCTTCTGCATGTTGGAAGCGAGAGGAAGGGTACAAGGCTTGGGGCGCCATTTGTTTCTAATCATGTCCTGTTTATGTTGGTTGCCGTGAGATTCATCATAGACCAGCGCCTTCGGCGCTGGGCCACAGGGATGAGTACATTTATGTAGTGGTAATTATTTATCACCACGGGGGGTGGTGGGGAGTTCTTGTGCAGATGCAGATACAGAATTCATCCTACTTCTATGCATTCTTTGCACCCTTCATCCTACTCCTATGCCTTCTGCGCAACTTGAGTCTCAGTTCTACGCAGTCCGCACACCCTGTGTCTCACTTCTATGTACTCCACACACCCTGAGTCTCCCTTCTAAGCGCTCCGCAACCCTGCAACTTGCATCTCACTTCTACACACTCCACACACCCTGCGTCTCACTTCTAGGCACTCCGCACACACTGCGTCTCACTTCTATGCACTCCGCGCACCCTGCATCTCACTTCTACACTCTCTGCAAACCCTGCGTCTCACTTCTACGCACTCCACACAACCTGCGTCTCACTTCTACACACTCCGCACACCCTGCATCTCACTTCTACGCACTCCATGCACCCTGCGTCTCACTTCTACGCACTCTGCACACCCTGAGTCTCCCTTCTTAGCACTCCGTAACCCTGCATCTCACTTCTATGCACTCCGCACACCCTGAGTCTCCCTTCTAAGCGCTCCATAATCCTGCGACCTGCATCTCACTTCTACACACTCCACAAACTCTGTGTCTCACTTCTAGGCACTCCACACACCCTGTGTCTCACTTCTAGGCACTCCGCACACATTGCGTCTCACTTCTACACCCTCTGCACACCCTGCAGCACACTGTAGATCAGAGAGGGGGCATGAAAGTCTTTCACTTGACTCGTACAGAGGGGTGGGGGCAGTGCAAAATGTTTTGACCACAGTCGGGGGCGGGCAAACTAACTGTCACTGTCAAACTTCACTGCCACTGTCAAAAAGTTAACCCACTGCCACTGTCAAAACATTGTCAGTATGGTGAACCCACTGTCACTTTAAAACATCGTCAGTATGGTGAACCCACTGTCACTGTCAAAACATCGTCAGTATGGTGAACCCACTGTCACTGTCAGCACATTGTCAGTCACTGTCAAACTATTGTAGATAGTTTATTTCAGAAAATAAATGCTGCAAAACTGGGGTAAAAAACGCAAACAAACTCTGTTGAAAAGGTAAAACTATTGTAGATAGTGAACTTCAGTAAATAAAAGCTGTTAAACTGGGGCAAAAATCGTAAACAAACTCGGCCGAAAAACATAAATAAACTTGTCATAATGCACCAATGAAGCACCCAAAACTTCAATTTGAACTTCTAATCAAAAATTCTGAATCGACAGAATGTTTTTAAATGTTTTTTACCCCTTATATGCATTTCTTTGCCGTTTTTATGCCAACTTTTTAATGGCCGAATTTGGTCATGTTGTTTTTCCCCACAATATATGATGGGAGACTATAACCTGATTCCTGACATGGTCATTTCAGGACCCAGCACAATCTTCATTGGATTCTGTACTTAAATCCGACTTGGGGCAAGCATACAGTGTTATTTTGTAACAGCTAGATTATGACGTCACAGCTGGCCCTATAACTTTAAAAGTGTAGTCTAAACATGTTTACTGTTGTGGCCATACACTGTGTGTACCTACAGCGACATTCTCCCCATACCTGGCCCTCATACCTGGCATGGGCCAGGGGCTCAGGTTGTCACCATTGAAGGCCGCCTCCTGTCTGTGTCATCATCAGTTTTATGTCACCTATCGTGTGTTTCTTGGAAATTGCTCAGGAATAGTCCTTGTTTCAGAGTATGTAGTGCAACATTTACTAAGACCCATTGCTGCACCCATTCTCATTTACCCGGTACAAAATAAATTCTGCTCATCTCCTGCTTCACCTATCTCGTGGGCTTCTTCTATTGTGAGTTATGTTCGTAATAGGACTGAAAGGCATTCATAACAGCCTCTCAGCATTAGTTTTATGTACCTACTTGTAGGATACCTACACTGACTGATGGAACGATATGCGTAGTAAATTACCATTCTCTAGCTATATAGGCCTATGGGTGAATATTCACAAATCACGTTGGCCTACTGTCTTTTGAGAGGGGGGGGGGTCACTTTTTTACTGCTCAGCGTGCACAATGGTGAAAAAACGAAGGAGAGTTCAATGAATAGCCTAAATGAATGGGGAAAAAAAACACGAAAAAACAAACAAACAACAACACAAAAAAAAAACACGAGTAGGCCTAGATGAATATATTTTTTTGAACTTCCTATGACCTGGCCTAGCTGTAACTAGGCTTGTGATTGTCACTTTTAGTCAAAATTTAGGATTTCAGTAGGTCGAAGCTCTAGATAGGGCTAATTCAAGTATAGGCTACCCATCCATTGTCTTAGCAAACATATAACGAAGAATAGAGGCTGGTCGATCTGATATGGCCTTGGTTTGAGCAGCTCCCTAGATAACGCGAGCAACTCTACTCATGTCTCAGCGTTTGTTGTCATCTCTTCTAGGGGAGTGATCATTTTTTAACAACAGGGGGGGGGCTGGTGGGTTTGTGCGCGGATGCGCGAAAAAAATTCCTGCCCCCCCTCGCGACGGGTCAAAATTTTTTCGACCCCCCCTCGGCAGGCGAAAACCGCGTGCGAACGCGCCCTTTTAACCTATAGTAACACGCGGGCTTTTTCGCTGAAAACAGGTGAAATTATTTTGACCCCCCCTAGTCAAGGGGGCAAAAAGATTCTGACCCCCCCTGGTCAAGGGGTTGAAAAAATTCTGACCCCCCCCCCTCAAACCCACCAGCCCCCCCCCCCCCTGTTGTTAGAAAATGATCACTCCCTAGATCCCCTTGGGTCAAGGTCAAAGGGCTCCCCGCGCGCATTTTGGTCGCTGACACCGGCTTGGGAACGCTGAACATGCAGCGAACCTGGCGGGAACCACAGGAATCTGCCGCCAGTGCCGCAACTTCACCGCAGACGACGCAAACCGCAACTACGCTCTCAAGACGACCCCAACTAGGTCACAGGTGAGAGGGGTCAGGGACTGAGACGCACGTGAGGGGCGGGTCCCGGATGTTGGTGAGAAAGGGTGCCATCTTCAGGAGGAGTAGGGCACAATATAGGACAGGAGCGGAAGACAACACACGATGAAATATTAATGCTCATATTCTGTAGACGTGATAGCGCGCCCTTCCCTCATTATTGGTCATCATAACTGGACGCCTGAACCCTGTATTCGTCATACCTGGCCATCAGAAGATTAGCCCAGCTAAAGGCCCCCCATAACAAGTGGCACAAAGGGCCCAGGCCCTAGGGACAAAAGACAAATCCATGCCTTGTGTTTTTGAGGATCAAATGGCAATGGCAATGCCAATGTTAACGTTATGTGTGTCTGGGATGATCTACAATCTCAGAACAGGTGTTGAGAATTCCTAAACATAGACGTCCCATTTTTGGAAACGTATTTTAAACATGTTTAGAATTCAGGGTGTTTGATCAAGAAGTGTTTAGAAAATGCTGGTGTTTAGGCCCCTATGTGTTAAGGTTATCATTGTGTTCGGTTAATGTGTATAAATATGTTTCATTTTGATTTAGAGCTCGGAATATTATCATTTAGAGTTGATCTATAGAGGAATTACATCCTTCCATGATTTTGGCGGTTATAAAGTAACTTCCCAGGTAGCAAGGATACATTGGGCCAATGTCGGCTTATATTGGGCCAATGTCGGCTTATATTGGGCCAAGCATGGACAAGCATGGCCCAATGCTTCATTGCTGATTGGGTTGATTCTTTTTTTTTTCTTATTTGATTTTTCAAACATAGATTCCTCAGATATTAAATATACATATCCAGGGGTATGATATCCAAAAGAGGGTTGGTTACCAGTACCCTTAATAAGAGACAACTCGTCAATAAAGGGAACCCTGCATGAAATGTAAGCCTCTTGATATCACCCTCCCTAACACAGTAGGGAAAAGGTTGTGGAAGGTCTGCAGGTACCATGGGAGTTAGCAAACCTTGGGTCCTAAGGGAGTGATCATTTTTTAACAACATGGGGGGGGGGCTGGTGGGTTTAAGGGGGGGGGGTCAGAATTTTGTCAACCCCTTGACCAGGGGGGGTCAGAATTTTTTCAATACCTCTGATGGGGGGTCAAAATAATTTCACCTGTTTTCAGTGGAAAACCCGGCGCATTACTATAGGCTTAAAGGGGACGTTCGCGCGCAATTTTTATCCCTTATGGGGGGGTCGAAAAAATTTTACCCCCTCGAGAGGGAGGGGTCGAAACTTTTTTCGCGGGTCTGCGCGCAAACCCACCAGCCCCCCCCCCCCCCCCCGTTGTTAAAAAATGATCACTCCCTAATAGCAGTGTGCTGAACCTGTGTCTCTGACATTTGTCTTACTCATGCACTCCATTCCAGGAATCATGAACTATATCGGGCTGTAGAGTGGGCAATTACCGTTTCCATATTGGCATTTGAATTGTTTTGTTGTCAGAAAAGGGCCAGTTGAATCTGACATTGATTCATTATGTGTGACTGGCACAGACATAAACTACCAAGTTTTACAATATCACAATGTATATGATTCTGTGAATGTTCAATTACAGGCCTATAGTACACAACCCTCTGTTACTGCCTTCAATCCCATAATGTTAATAAACATCAGTATGTTAGAGTAGTTCCGTTTCAGTATTGTTCCCTGTGTGTGTATAAGTGAAAAGGGCATCTTTTATTGACAGCCTCCCTTTACAACATCAAATCAATATAGCAGTGTGCGCCTGACGCCGCTCCCCCCTGAAGCCACACACAGGACACTCGCCTTTATGTGGCAACCGGAACTTCCATGCCCCCACTTCCGGGAATCTGTAGCGCCTTTTACCAATAGGGTGATTGCTGGCCGGACACGCCCGTCGTCCTTAAACAAGCGTTTCCGGTTCCCCTTCCAGGAAAAGAAGCCAATGAATCAGTCTAATTCTTTCTGTAACATTGACACGTGTAGTCGAACGCTATTATTGTGGTCTTGGCAGGCGAATTACACTGTCAGTAGTGATAAAGCTCACTGAATGCACGCTTTTACGCTAATAGTGTTTTGCAATACATCACATTTGGAACTTGTTGAAACTCACATAACAAAAAGTCAAATTTGTATAGCCTTTTGTTTGCCATAAAAAACAGTATATTTGTCACCAATTGGACCAAACGCTCCATGTACATGTATGTGAAACGTCATGCCATTGAAAATATTTTCAACAAAAAAAAAAAAAAAAGAAAAGAAAAGAAGAAAAAAAACAAACTAAACCAGCTTACAATAGTCTATTGGGAGGAGATCTATTCTTCTGAACACTAGTATACATACTCTTACAATAGGCCTACAGCTTTCGTCTCTCTTTCTGAGAGGCTACGAAGATAGATCTTTCTACGAAGACAAAACATTATAAAATGTATGTCTTTTTTATTCCATCTTTCGTGAATAGTATCTACTAGAATTTATTGTATTGTTGTAAGAACGATACGTCCATCTGAAAGGCCTCACTAAATTGAAACATCACTTCATTTGTCCATGGAGTTTTTGAAAAAAAAAAAATATATATATCTCAATAATGTTGAATTGCATCAATATGGCCCCAAGGACCCACTATTTCTGCTACATAA
The DNA here is from genome assembly GCA_949317995.1 of Acholoe squamosa. NCBI lineage: Eukaryota > Metazoa > Annelida > Polychaeta > Phyllodocida > Polynoidae > Acholoe > Acholoe squamosa. The sequence goes on from OX439042.1 coordinate 19,102,422, forward strand.
GTGTTTGTTCCAGCATTCAAGGGGCAGCTATTTTTGTGCTGCTTTGGTTGAATCAACATCTTCACGCAGCCTGCAAATCAGGGATGATTCCATCATGGTTTTAATAGGCAGAAGTCCTTATTTCGTGATTTAAAAAAATCATATTGTATTCATAAGGCCTACAAGAAAACATACAATACATTTAAGTCCCTTTTACAAAATCATAGGCCTATACCAAAATGTGCATCTAAATTGAAAAAGAAAACCAGAAAAAACTGTAAGGTTCATAATTCCACACACAGCTCCACGTATCGCGCTCTAATGAGGTATTAGGTGAGGCTCCACTATAGGTGAGGCTCCACTACGCGATTTTTGTTGAAAATCGGAGCTATTCTCACAAAAGCAGACACAAACACAGATTATAGAGTGGTATTTGTTATTATTTCAAGGTGTAAATAGAAGATTGAGAGAGCTTTTTGTTTATGTGGGGAAGGCTTTGTGTACAATCTCAGGCACATTTTTGTTGCCAAAAGATGTTTTTGTTTACTAAATCAAGTTGACCTAATGTAAATATTGCAGACTTTCACACTGATGACTCTCTGCAACTCAATATCAGACAGGTTTGATTTTTACAGTACTAGACCCTGTGATCTGTGTGATTGCTGTGTTGTTATTTATATTTTGCTGTGTTGATGTTTACATATTGAACTCCCACCCAATCACAGAGTCTGTGCAGGTGCAGGTTAGTTGGTAAATATGGCACACAAGGAGAGAGATCACCCATAAAATAACCTCTGAAATCTCATGTTTACAATTTTGAATCTTATGTTTACAATATAGGAATGTCAACACCCCATACCTTAGGCACTACAGGGATAGAATTAGGTGAGAATGTACCAAAAATCGCGTAGTGGAGCCTCACCTTATGCGATTTTTACTGAAAATCAGAGCTATTCTCACAAAAGCAGACACAAACACAGATTATAGAGTGGTATTTGTTATTATTTCAAGGTGTAAATAGAAGATTGAGAGAGCTTTTTGTTTATGTGGGGAAGGCTTTGTGTACAATCTCAGGCACATTTTTGTTGCCAAAAGATGTTTTTGTTTACTAAATCAAGTTGACCAAATGTAAATATTGCAGACTTTCACACTGATGACTCTCTGCAACTCAATATCAGACAGGTTTGATTTTTACAGTACAAGACCCTGCGATCTGTGTGACTGCTGTGTTGTTATTTATATGTTGCTGTGTTGATGTTTATATATTGAACTCCCACCCAATTACAGAGTCTATGCAGGTGCAGGTTATTTGGTAAATATGGCACACAAGGACAGAGATCACCCATAAAATAACCCCTGAAATCTCATGTTTACAATTTTGACTCTCATGTTTACAATATTGGAATGTCAACACCCTATACCTTAGGCACTATAGGGATACAATTAGGTGAGACTGTACCAAAAAATCGCGTAGTGGAGCCTCACCTATAGAGAATATAAGTGCTTATTTACTCGTCTTCATTCCTACTCTATGGGCAGCAGTACTACCATGAACTACAACAATTGACAAATGGCAAGCTATGAATGGTTGCAAGCTACGAGTTTCAATTGACAAATGGCATCATGTCACATCGGCCTTCCATAGTAGGACTGTATGACAGATTTTGATTGCAAAAAATATTGCTTTCAGATAATGACATCCAGAATGTGTGATGTGAAGGTCAAATTGTGTTAACCTTTAAGTAAAACATGGAGATCTAATACAGACCTACGTTGATGACGTGTTTTACGACATCACGTCACTCTTGTAGACGTCACAGGGGATTCACCTGCCGGATCCTGTGCCGCCACAGTATTCCTAGTAATCCAGTTGTCATGGAGACGAGACGCCTGGGGGAATACCCGCCTCTTCTTCCCAATGCCAGGAACTCCTTTTTCATTACTGACACTCGCCAAGCCGATTCATTGAGATAGGGTTAATTTATAAATCTTATAGCATAACTGCTTTTTTTTTATGAAATTCAAAAAAGAAATTGTTCTTTCTAACCTGATTATGTTTGGCTTGAATTTACAAAGGTGAAGGTGCCACTTTAGCACAAGCTAGATGAGCTCTGTAAAACTTCAAATGTACATAATTCTATAGTTCATATTATCGCAGGTCTCAATCTATGCACATGTACTATGCACATGGGGAAGCAGTGATTGGAATGAATTAACACAGGTGAATTAAATCAGGCAACTACGGTATACCAATTATACAAATACACATGTAATTGATAAGAATAAAGAAAAAAAACAGTCATGGGGCATCTACATCCAAATACCATTTTGACATTTCATTCATAGGACTAATGTTGGAAAATAGAATTAATAGCTTAACATTGGGCCAACTTAAGATCAATATCAGTGAGGCTCACCGAGGCAAGCATGGGCTATAATGCTGGATCCACGGGTGGAAAACTAGTCTCAACCACAAGCTCAGTGTAGTCCCTTCTAGTAGTATAGACAGGGTCTGACAGTCAGCAAAGTCCCTGGTCTCCCCTGTGTTTACACAACCCATCCAATCCACATGGCTACTTTGAATATGCATTATCCCTAGGTATCCAAACACATGCACTGTACACATGACTGAAGTTTATAGGGCTGAATCATTAATTGTCCTATAATTGCCCCAGTGCTGACTTTTAACTTGAGTGTAAATTGTAGTTAGTATGGCAGTGGCTGGTAAGCTGTAGACAGTCAGTCCCTATAATTATGTATGGTCAGGTAGCTACACCATGAGTAGAAATTCCATGAGCATTAATTAACATATCTGAAATAAGACACTGTAAGAGCTATACAAAGCTGATACTAGTACATTTTCTAACTTTATTCTGAAAATGAGGAAGTTATATGATTGAGCCTAAAAAAAGGCCTTATGATCCTATTTATCATGTTTATATGAAATGCAAGAGGGTGAGATATTGTCACCTTACCCAACACATACCCAGAGGGCAATGTAGTTAATTGGATTGTTTGCCTGAAGTCATCTATACAGAAGCAATCACTAAGTGTGCCCTATCACCTAGTAAGAGACTTAGAGTGCTATGGTCAGATGTTGGATACCTAGGGATAATGCATATTCAAAGTAGCCATGTGGATTGGGTGGGTTGTGTAAACACAGGGGAGACGGGGACTTTGCTGACTGTCAGACCCTCTCTATACTAGGAACAGGAGAGAAATTTTAGAATCCATCTAATAATTCTGATGTCAGAATATCTGTTTGTCCGTGCAAGCCATGGTCCAAATCAGTTTTTCTTTTGGTCTCAAGTTACCTAGAAGCTGAGAAAATCAAATTGGAAATATTGGATATGGGCGTTTTGGGAACACTAGTTTGTAGTGGTGTCTGAAACTGTGATCTGGGAGTTGGTGTCTGCAGGCAGTCTGACAAGGCCAGTTCAGGCTGAGTAACAACTGGGCCTGCACACTCCAGCTAAGAGTAGGCAGGGTTGTTAGCACACTAGGGTCTGTAAATAGATCATGTCCTGAAAGAGCAGTCCATACAGGTGCAGAGGGTTGTCTGGTCACACTGTAAAAAGCACCAATTAAGACATGTTTAAGTTTGTCTGTACCAAAATAAACCATAGAAGGGGACCCCCGGGAGGCCCCTCACAGAGGTCCTTTTTCCTGTGTTGATCCACATATGCACATTAAATCCTCATTAGCTTGTAGGGGCTTGCATCAAATAACTTCTCCATAAGATATGTGTTGTAGGTCATACTTAGGTACACCCCTGTTATGCGAATGATATTGGATGGTGAATATTGGGTTCAGTAGGCACCATGTAAGGTATACCAATTGATAAATCACATTCAATAGACTAGATAGCTCAGCTTGATCTTTTTACAGGTGGTATGTTTTTGGCATCCAGTTCATTGTCCTTCAAATAAGCCAGATAACACTCTGTGATCTAGTAAGTTAATGTCACTGTTAGACCAAAATCAGGCAGTGTGTGGGAACTCCTCTGTGCACAAAATATAGGGGCCTTACCTGTTAGCCTGCCACCTAGTGCCCTCTCCTGTACTTATTTATACTACTAGAGAGGACTACACTGAGCATGTGGTTGAGACTAGTTTTCCACCCATGGCTGGATCCCAATCCGTGGTCGAGCCAGTGACTTTGCCAACATAAAATTCCACCACCGATGTGCACAATATTGGTCCAAACATGGCCCAACCCATCTCGTTTTGTCCAAGAGGGTCGACTTTTTTACATATCCTGGATTGCCTAATACAGGATAAAGTATTGGTGTATAAGATGAAATATAAGTCATTTGAAAAAGCAGTCAGGTACATGTGCAAATGATGTTGACAATGATATATAGCCTGCCAATCAACTCCATACTTTGAGTTGAAGTGCTCTGATATGAGATATATTATATAAGGACTCCATAGCTCCTAGAAAACCTCTCGGATTTTGAAGTAAATCCAATATGGTATTGAGCATGCACTTTACATTTTACGTCACAGCATCATAAATCAACTGTCACCAAAGTACCTGCTTGTGATGGATCTCCACAGATCCAAATGTATGGTTTCAATAGTCGTTAATCAACCTGTCACAGTGACCAAGATCATAATACATGTTACAGAGTTCAAACATTGTCATTCAAAGATCCTAATCATAAATGAGAGAATTAAGGTCTTTCAGTTTTATATGATTATCTCTGTCCTTCTCATCCAGTGCATGCCATAGTTACAGAAAAGAATTCCTCCAGTGTTTTTCTTCAGTGTCTTCTTTCTCTGGGCATGACTAAGCAATATCAGTCTAGTAATTTTAATTATGAATCCTTGGCGCAATTCTTTTAATCAACACATAGCGTCAAAAGAAAATAAACATGCGACTGGATGTGTATATATAGTAGCAATTGTAACTAACCAATTATGGCTACAACTGCATGAGGGAATTACCTGAACATTCCCATTTATTTTGAAGACAGTGATATTTTATTCATATGCATCAATAGACCTGCATCCATTAATGGGCCAAGCTTTAGGTGATGTAATCTATATATTATATCTATCTACTAAGTGACCAGAATAAACACATTTGAGTGATATGAAATCATTTTGCGACGTGCTTTTTACTATGGGGGAATTTATTCTGATAAATATCCATTACGTGAAATAATTTTGTTTTGCTATGCAATGGACTAAAGCACCAAGTAAGTATTGACAATGGATTCCGTTTGCTGTTGAATACTCGGGACAACAGTTGACAGCAACCAATCTTTACGGATGCATGATTGGTAGAGGAGGGGGGGGGGTTAGTGACAACACCCAATTGGCATAAAACGTTTTTCTTTACATTGAAAACGTTTTATTAAGTTCCTAAGTTTGCCAAACGCTTTGTTTTAGACATGAAATAAAGGTCAAAACAAATACTCAAAAACGTTGTTAAAAGCGTAATTTAACATTAAAACAACATAAGGCCACATCAAATTGGTCTATGGATTTTCTATTTTAGAAAATGAGGCGCGAGGGCGAAGTTTTTTATTTTATTTTTCAAGAAAAGTTATTGGTCTATGGACTTTGCATACTTAAAATGTGGAAAGGACGATTTTTTTTGGCTCAGATGTCTATTTCTTCTTCTTCTAAGCACACCAAAAATACTGGAATCCACATCTGTAAATTGTTCCCTATTCAATGAGTGGTCTTCTGTTTCTGTAACTTTGGTTGAGCCTTCAAGTTCTTTTTCTCAACAAAAAAAAAATTGCCAGGAAATAATGCGCCCGGTATCCATAGACAAGTTATTTTTCAAATAAAAATAAAATTTCCAGTTTAGAAAATAAGGTGCGGGAAATCCATAGACCAACTTTTTAATTTGGTGTGGCCTAACTTAAAAACATTGAAAAAACGAACGTTAAAAACTGTTTCTATTACATTCAAAAGGTTTCTTTACAAAGCGTTTTCGGTGTAAGAAAAACGTTGTGCAAACGTTAGCCAAGTGGGTATATACATATATATCACATAACGAATCCATGCCGATATTTGCAGAATTCACTTTATACTTTGAACATTGTGTTGTGACGTTAGATCTATTATAACGCAGGGATAAAGGAATGATTGAAGGAACGAATGGATAGACAAACAGACAACAATTAGGGAACCATGATTAGTTTTACGGGCTTGAAATGTGACAGCCTGTTATCAAAGGTGCTAGTTATAAGCCTCGTAAATCGATCTCACTAACGGTGCAGGTGCTTTGTGGTTTTCTTGTAAATATAGGTGTGTAAGGTACTCTATGTACTGCGTCCTAGCAGGTCGACCGTGTCATAGGGGCCAGGGTGCTGCTACCTTGAGGGCGGAATTTATCCATTCCTGTAGGCCATATACCGTTATGGTAATGTTTCATACAGTGTGAGTCAACAAGCAGAACCGTCACCTATACACACAACTACACAGATTCTTCTGGATGGAGATTTCATTTTTAGCTTAGGGAATGGTTATGGATTGGGTTCCTCTCCACCCCTTCTGCCGAATCCAGAAGAGGTGGCCTAGGGGGGGCACAGCCAAGAAAATTTGGTCTATGGGGGCACAAGCGGGTTTTCGAGCCACATTCCCTATAGTTTAGAGTCATAGCCTGGGAGGCTAGGGGGGATAAGATGAAAGAAAGGTGTGTAAAAGAAATACTGGTACACCTCATTCCCTTGTGATTAGAAAATGCGTGCTCCTTACTTTGGATTCCTCAGGTAGGGCCTAAAAAGGAGTGATACAAGCAGAGCAGTATAGTGAAAACGGTGTACCTCGTTTCTTACCGCCCTGCCCCCTTTCCATTTACTATACATATAATAGCTCAATGTACTATGTGGGGGCAATCACAAGTTAGATCTGTATGCCACTTCCGTTACACACCAATCCTTTGACGGCTAGTCTAACCCTTAGAGCGCTGCATACGGCATGGAGAGGCATGCTCCTCTGTCATCCCAATGCCCCAATGCACTGTTGATGATCTTACATCCCAGCACTGCATTGACGCATCATGCTAACCCTTCAGGACTTTACTAACCCCATGGGAGTGGCATGATGCACAAACGCAGCCCTGATGAGTAAATTCACCAGGGCTGCATTCTTGGATCATGACAACCAAAGTGTACAATGTATTATGTTGCCGTTAGATGATTAATCCTTTGGTTCTACATCCATCTTATCAGGATTGAGTCGAGTTACCCGTGTAACAGCAGCACTTGGCACAGTACGGACTACAGGTGACTTATTAATAGTTGCACAATTAACATCAAAAAGTGGTTTCCTCCTCAGTTGAGGTATGTGTGTCAGAGAGCCCTTTGGAGAAGGTTAGGGACAACATCCCCCAAATACCTGTATACTATCTACACTGGTGGACAAAAAGGGGGCCTGTCAGAGTGACATTTACATAGACAGTCAAACCAAATACTTACTCCTCCATGTCTAATTGTTACCCACGAGGAACTACAGGCTTGAGTTGGGGTGGGATTCTCTCCCAATTAGGGAAATCAATTACCAAGTGAATGTATGCACACGTGATGAGGTGATTTTTTTTTATGTTTTCTATCTCACATGTACAGATGTAATCATATATGTGTACATATGCACAACAAATCTATGTGTACATATGCACACTATTCTTTTGTGATGTGTCATAACATAGTGTATATAGGGAGCAGAGCCATTGCTAGTATCAAACAAATTAGCTAGGTGGCCCATGTAGTCGGGGGCTAGATCAGCAGTTGGCCTCTTTGTACATTTTATTTTGGTTGGCCCTTCCTAATAGTCTATATGAAGCTATATTCTAAAAATCTATACCTTTGGATAGCAAATACTGTAAACCTAAACAATAGAAGATTTACATATGCTAAGTACTTCAAATACAAGAGAAATTAAACTTTAAAAGTTTTCTAAGAGGGCACATATAATCCAGGCTGAGTAAAGCCAAGAAATTGTCTCCCTATCAGGCTAATCCCCTCCATTCACACCTACAACAATGGACAGGTACTTAAGGTGATTAAGATAGAGGCAGGGGCAGCTTATCATTCTTATCAATTCTTATTGTTTTCTGTGGGTGGAGGGAAAGATAAGAGATTACCCACAATCCTCTGCCAGATCCAAGATAGCCGGGGAGGGGGGTGGCGGGGAGGGGGGTGGCAGTTACATAACTTGTTTCAAGATGGCCACCCCCATACAGGAATGGCTCTGTTCCCTATACTTTTACCGTTATCACCTCGGTCACTCCTTGTGCTACAGTGCTTTAAAAGCAATGAATGTCAGGTGTAAAATGTGCCCTGGCTTGTGCAGCAGAGTGTACCTATGTTTCGGCTATACTATAAGAACAGGAAGCACGGTAGGCGGGTTTGCATAGGTTGCCGTGTTATGGCCAATCCTGGCGCGGGTCGCCTTCTATAGGTTTCCACTGAAGGCCTTCTCTTTGCCATGGGGCTAGGGGTGGGGGCTGCAGATAGAGAGGGGTGGCAACTCAAACTCAGCCAGGCGTAGCCAGTCTTTCAGGGTAGCTTCTGAGCATCACCTGTCTCCTTCAATGTTGATCCCTTGGGTGAACTGATGACCCTCTAGAGTAAAGGCACAGTGTTACCTCAGTCCAGGGTGATGGCTGTCCCTGCTGACACCTAGGATGCTGACACCTGCCTGTTATGCACCTTTGCTTCCCAGGTGGAGGGAACTGGTAAAAGAAATGACACTGCTGTAAATGTGTTGTTTTTCTGGTTGTTCTTTTGCTGTTTGTATGTTTTTACATTTTGTTCGTTGCGGCTATTAATAGTAGTTGTGGGCAAACAACCTTGTGAAAGACGTGATTACAGGCTGCAGAACACTAATTATTTTTCCACTGTTGGCCTATATAGCTTTCGGGCGAAAATAAAATACTTGTGCAAGTATCTGGGGTTAGCCACTATTATTTTCTTGTAGATATACATTTTTCCCAATAATTTAGGGCCATGGCATGTGGTACAATGTGATTAACTTTTTTGCTATAGGCCTTAGAGTGCGGACATACCCAGATTTGGGGGTTTTGCAGTGAATGATTTCAATACATTCTCTAATTAAATAGAGTGCACCCCCCTCAACTTACCATCAAATATCAGCCTAAATAACACTCAAATCGATTAATATACACCCTAAGGATTAATTTGATACCTGGTTTGCCTACCCACTGTCAGATTTTAGACCAATAATCATTGTACAACACCCTTCAGTGCGGAGCTACAAAGTGTCTCCTGCTGCCACCTCCCGTCAATTAGTGTTCTGCAACCTAAAGGCCTGGGTTGGAATCTTGGTGGTCAATAAAATAGCTTGGAAAGCTTTTATTCACTGGCCCAGTAATGTCTTATCCAGAATCTTTTACTTTTATGCCCCTCAGGCCCCTCAAATCTCTCTGAGAATCAATTCCCAGAGCGGGTATCAGTCTGTGCGCTCTCCGTAGATTTTATCGATTTCTAGCATTGACATGGACGTATGGTGCTTTCACATAGAATAAATGGTCACAGGGCCAAGAAATTTGACATGCTGATAGCCAAGGGGCACCATGTGAGGTGCTGAGTGTTATTCTCTCTCTAGGTGCTATAATTCACAGAAATATCTGGCTAAAATGTATGAAAAACCCTCGGAAATATAATGATATAAAGGAATAAATTCAACAAAATGCATCTTAACTCCATGTGTAATGGCTTAGATGGCCCCATTTACACATTATTCATGCTCCCCCATATAAGGACAACAAAATTTACCAGATATGGTGAATACAAGGACATTTTATTAAGTGTCAGTAAACATTCATTGGCTACATAGCTCGGGGAGAGAAAAATGATGTTTTCCCCCGATGCATGAAAAGGCCTCCCATAGAGCACTGAGGACGATAGAAATAGATGGAAACAGCTGAGAATGTAAAATTCAGGTCATTCTGACCCTGAAAACCATAATTTTGGTTACCTGGCACCCCCAAGAGAGAAGTATCAGGCTTGCGGATTGACACCAGAATATTTCTCATAAACCTCTCTAAGGACGAAACTCCGCTACTACGATTTTCAGTGATTTCTCACTAATTTTATTGATTCCCTTGCCCTTTCTCACCATAACATTGTCAAACTGACTTGCCCTAAGCAAAATAAACACATTTTAGCGAGATTTGACAAACTTGGTAGAAGGCCCTATATAGCCTGTAGAGGCTGCAGAACACTAATTATTTTTCCACTGTTGGCCTATATAGCTTTCGGGCGAAAATAAAATACTTGTGCAAGTATCTGGGGTTAGCCACTATTATTTTCTTGTAGATATACATTTTTCCCAATAATTTAGGGCCATGGCATGTGGTACAATGTGATTAACTTTTTTGCTATAGGCCTTAGAGTGCGGACATACCCAGATTTGGGGGTTTTGCAGTGAATGATTTCAATACATTCTCTAATTAAATAGAGTGCACCCCCCTCAACTTACCATCAAATATCAGCCTAAATAACACTCAAATCGATTAATATACACCCTAAGGATTAATTTGATACCTGGTTTGCCTACCCACTGTCAGATTTTAGACCAATAATCATTGTACAACACCCTTCAGTGCGGAGCTACAAAGTGTCTCCTGCTGCCACCTCCCGTCAATTAGTGTTCTGCAACCTACAATTATTGAACGTTACTATTTTAAGTCCCCTGTGGGCAAACAACTCACAACACTGCAATGACTTACTCTGGAAGTATGCAGGATAGCTTGCCTATGTCTCATCCATGTACAATCAGTACACGCACTATATGATTATGGTGCAAGACTCCATTCTCTCGATGAGACTATGAGACTCGCTCTCAAAGCATACGTTATAGTGAGGTCAAGACTTAGTGACCTCCGGGTGTTTGTAGCGAGAGATGCCTTTGTCTCACTTTAATACTCTCATATTCATAGACAGATGTGAGAACCATCATTTATACATTTGTATCATCAGTGTACATTAAGGTACAATCCCCTCATAAATGCATAACAGAGGCGTAGGAAGCAAATCTTCATTGGGGGGGCCCACCGAGGGCACCATCGCGACCACCTTGAATTGTCGGCTGATGCGGGATGGCGTCTATATAATGCATATATAGAATTCATATAGAAAATAATTTTTGGTAAATTTTGGATCTGACTTTAGGCTCAGACCCAATTTTCCCTATGACATCACCATAATAATCTAATTTGAGATGTAAAGTTTTAGCTTCTTTTCCATTGTGTTTATGAGTTCTTGGAAAATATTGGGGGGGGGGGCCCAGACATACTCAGGCCCCACCTCCTTCATGATTGGGGGGCCCATGCCCCCCTGCCCCCCCCCTTTTCCTACGCCCCTGCATATATGATATATACCAGTAGAAAGTATAGCGGTCTTGGTTTTACTTGCCTAACAATTAGCCATAAAGAGGTGCACTGTAAGGTCAGTAGAACAAAAGGCTTGCGCACAGCTAGATAAAATATGATTTATAACCATACGTAGCATTAGAGTGCCTGAAGATTTGACTACCTTCCCACTTCAAGCTACATGTACATACACAGGGGCCCTATTTTAGTTGAGTAGTTGCTGCTTTCTACCTATCAGACTCCTCCTCTATCCACACTGACCAGGTTTCGCCTTATCTATCCTCCTGGGTGCCGCCCCCGTCTTCCTCCACGTGCTGCAGAGCTGCGGCAGACCCTCCGGTGCCAGTTGGATCCCCGACGGATCGGACAGATCCCAGTGATCTGGCGCCAAACCCGTGTCCGGCCGTCCCAGGGCAGGCATTTCGGATTCCTGTACACACCTCTATATCCCATCCCAATACATCATGCTTACTTCAAGTTTAATACTACCTTTCTTGATATTGTGCATCATGATCATAGTAGTGGCATATATGCGTATTGGGGAAGGCATGGGTATGACTAAAGCTATATATTTCTCTTTTGATTTTAATCAAAAATCCAAATTGACTAATATATGCCTATACAGCACATCTATTGCGTTGATCTGGCTTTCCAGTCGGCGATAAGCCTTCAGAGCTGGGCCTGCAGCCTCTTTAACGGCGGGCCTGTTTGATGGAGGCAAAGCACACCTGGCCTACCGACACTGAACTTCACTGTGAGGCAACACTCACCATCCAGTCCGTATCCGGCCACTTCGCCAAAATCCACAGTACAACATAAAACATAAAATCATATACCACAACAGCATCCCACATATCATACTTTCTATTGCGTATAGCATTAGTAAAATGTTGCCAGAAGTGATATTGTTCACATAAGTTAAGAATATCTTTTGGGATAAGTCTCCATCGCCTAGTATTTTCTATTATATATCGTACATGAGTTACAGATAAATGTGGCGTGCCTTTTTCTGCGTCGTACAGTAAGCGCAGAGCACTTGGGCAGATCTAGATAAGCCACACTAGTTGAGCGCTCGGCAAATAGGCACATCCGGTTTGTGATGACCCGATCCAACAAGAGGCGTGTTACTTTAGTAACTGTGTCCCTAGTCTCTCCACATCGTCACTGTGAAATACCGTCACCATGGTCACACTACGTCCCATGACCAGATGTACCACTACCAGTTTGACGTTTACCATAGACTATTCTATTGTTTTATAGATTAATCTGTAATAGTGGATTGTAAAGATCATTCTTACTCTCTGATATTAAGTGAAATGTTGGAATTCTAACATTGCCCTAAGGCCGAAAACAAAGTTGTGATTCCAGTTACCCGACCGACCCTAACAAAGCAGGGCTGATCCTGGAATTTGTTTTCAATTTTGGGAAATTTTGGGAATTTCTAGCATGAACCGTAAACTCATAGAATTCGAATTGTCTGCCTATACATTTATATGAAAAAAAAGAAAGAAATCCGACTTACCGACCCTAGAGTTTTGTGCCATGTAACTGGAAACATGTTTTTTGGGCCTAACTTTGATTTAACCCTTACCTGATGGTACATGTATATGCTTGTGGTTGTTATTGTTGACCCTACAATTACTGGCATGATATTGTTAGCACACTTTACTGCAATAATACTAGGGTAGGTTTATCTTGAGTCGGACATGTGGACTTGAAGCTATTTCAGTTCGACATGCTACGTCCTTGTCTTACACTGGTATTGCACTCTAATTTGGAAATATATATGTATCAATTACTCGAAATATGTGTCCAGCTCTTACAAGATTAATCTGGTGTGTGAAGTACCGATTGTTGTGTCACAATATATGCAGTCGCGAAGTATCAGATCCAACACCTTCGTACCAGCATACCTTCTACATCTCTTTTTATCTAAGCCAGAAAAGAATAAAGGAATAAACTTTTATTGTATGTTTCCTGTAGACTATATGGTTTTAGATTAGAATCTCAGTAATTGACACATGGAGCCCCCACATAGATCTACTTCAGAATACATTAAAAGTGGCCTGGAATATAGCCTGCATGGGGTCATCTGAATCAAAACGTTTTTCTTCTCCATTTTGGCCTAAGTGACATAGATATATATAAAAAAATACAAAATAGGCCCCATGAAGGAAAGACGAGCTATAGCTAGATCCCCTGTGGTTAGGCGGAGTGGGACGGGAGGCAGAACGTCAATACGGTATCAAGGGGGTTAATTAGGAAGGTCATCTAGACATCCTGTGTAGGCTAATTAGATCCACCAAGAGCACCTGTGGAAAACCATCCCCACCTCATGAGTAGGCTATAACCCAAAGGCCTAACCCTGCACGATGCCTGTGGTTTAATGCATCTTGGTAACCATGATGTAATATTGATATCGGTATGCATCGTCCCGACATACAGGTGTGTATCATCCATGGTGACTTCACTGTTTCTCATCTGTCGGACCATGGCGTCATCCATGCTTCATGACGACTAAAATGGTGGTAAATTTTAGACCCCTCAGACGGCGGGCACAGAATTTCTTTTTTGCCACAAATGCGCGGAATTTCACCAATCCTCCCTGTTGTTACAAAATGATCACTCCCTACGAAGGGGTGAACATTATTTGTGGTCTGACGAGGGGTGGGGGGCTCAACAATTTTAGCCGCCGTGCTCAATCCCATCTGAGACGCGGGGGTGGGGGGAGGGTGTCGGAGTGAGATGCAGGGTCTTCGGGCGTAAAAGTGAGACGCAGGGTGAGGGGGGGGGGTTGTTGGAGTGAGATGCAGGGTCTGCGGAAGGCATACAAGTGAGACACGGGGACGGTGTTGGAGTGAGACGTGGGGTCTGTGGAAGGTGTAAAAGTGAGACACGGGGGACGGTGTAGGAGTGAGAAGCAGGGTCTGCGGAAGGCATAAAAGTGAGAGGTGGGGTGGGGGGAGGGTGTCGGCGTGAGACGCAGGGTCTGTGGAAGGCATAAAAGTGAGAGGTGGGGTGGGGGGAGGGTAGAAGCAGGGTGGGGGGAGGTTGTTGGAGTGAGACGTAGGGTCTGCGGAAGGCGTAAAAGTAAGATGTGGGGTGGGGGGATGGTGTTGGAGTGAGGAGTGAGACACACGGTCTGCGGAAGGCGTAAAAGCAAGAGGCAGGGTGGGGGGAGGGTGTCGGAGTGACGCAGGGTCTGCAGAAGATGTAAAAGTGTTGAGTTTCAAGGGGGGTGGCAAAAAATGACCCCATGCCTGAAAGATTGAGAGAGAGAGAGAGAGAGAGAGAGAGAGAGAGAGAGAGAGAGAGAGAGAGAGAGAGAGAGAGAGAGAGAGAGAGAGAGAGAGAGATTTAAAGTTGGGGGGACAAGTAATTTGATGATTCAAAGTTAAAAGTCTTGTTTTGAGCATGATTTAAGGGCCGTGGGCTGTTTACACCATCCCAGCGCCGAAGGTGCTGGTTAACCCATGAAAAGAGACGTGTGCCCACTAGGACATACCTGACTGCTCTGACTGTTGAGTAATGTCCTAGCGGCACACATATGCCGGGACACCTGCAGCATAACCTACACCTTCACTTCCGGTGTATTATGAATGTCGACTATTTGAGGCTGTAAAGGCTTCAAATAGTATTTAAACATCATGTCATTCTGCTAGATATACATCACACATGCACATATATACTATATATAGAACCAAGTCTATATGGCCTCAGACCAATTGCCCTTGTTATTACGTCCAATCCACTTAAACTACATTATAGAAAAAATAGAGTAAATTGAAACTTGGCATGCAAATTATTCATTTAGATTTTTAGAACCTCTTTTGGGAAGTAACAACATTAGGAGTTTAATACACAAAGAAAGAAAAGAGAATGAGCTCAACGTGAAATCAACTTTACATATAGTATAAAGTATGGAAGTCTTCAGTATTAGAGACATTGCTCTTTGTGATCCAGTAACCAAGGTATGTGAAGTACTAAACCAGGCCTATCTAGCCACATGCAAACATGTCATTGACTATGATCTGAATCTAGATGAAGGATGTCTTCCTTATCAGCTGGACAGGTGACATGCCCCATGTCTCTGCCCCTCATCACACTGCAGCAGTATTACATCCATGTCTATTGATCACACCAAGATACTGTTATGATGCACTGGTTTATGTGCAATTAATGAACCCATAATTATGTTAGGCCACACCAAAAAAATAAGTTGGTCTATGGATTTTGGTTTTGAAAAAAATGGTGCGAGCGAGCAAATTTTTTAATTTTTTTTTAAGAATTTTTTGACGTCCAATGGATTCCTTGCTGGAAAAGTAAGGCGAGCGAAAAAATTTTATTTAAAAAAAAAAATTGCCAAACATCAGAAAGAGAGAACTTGTAGAAAGTGAAGCGAGTGAAATCCATAGACGAGATATTTTTCAAAGAAAAAAAAATTTGTATTTCCGAAAATATGGAGAGGGAAATCCATAGACCAACTTATTTTTTTTTGGTGTGGCCTTAGTGATGGGTCCTTTATCATCTACATGGAGTGCTGGGTTGGGATGGGGGTGTGGAAAAAGAGTTGACCCAAATCTTGATGGAGTGCGTGAAAATATGTTAATCCCTATTGAGGACAGTGCCCGGGGGACAGTGTAAAAATCTTACCCCTACAGTTAAGAAAACGTTGTGATACACATGTACCATAGTTCAGTGAATGGGGGGAGTCTTGGTAAATCTATTATAACCACTCGTTCATTGTGACATAATTCCACTCTTCTTTCCATTTTAAATAAGCTATGGAATATTTGCTGAAAAATTAGAGATAATACTAAAGACGTACATATATATTTATATTGTGTCGTGAAAGAGAAATGCAATGATCAATAATGGCAAAATAGTTACATATTGAGGTGACGCTGTTTAATTCCATAGCAAAATATGTAAGCGGGGCTACATGGAATTCTTAGCATGACTCTGTAGTATGTGTATACTTAGATGAAGACATATATCTTCCAGCTTGTGTCGTTGTATATACGCATATTGTGGTATCAATGGTGCAATGCAAATAACATATAGACACAGGTCTATCAGGTTAGTGTCTGGCATAGACGGCCATTTTGGCGACATTTGGAATATCTATTTGACTTGTCAATAATATTTTATGAATGCATGTAATGATATTGAAAAATACTCTCTGATTAACAGCAAATTCGATGCAACCAACATTAGCCCCAATAAAGCAGCCATAAACCTGAACCAATTTGTCTTGTTTTGAGTGGATGCTTAAAGTATTGAAATAATTCTTAAGGAAATAATGAATCCGGTGGCCAGGTAAATGCTGTCTAGCCCCAGCCCTGACCGGGAGGACAGGTTGGCACACACCTGACATGCCCACCTATACCCCACCCACCCAGGTGAACAAGTCGGTCTCCACAAACAAGCGTCAACTTCATTCATGTCTGTACCCTTCTCGCTGCTAGCGGCGCCCTCATGGAATATGGCACAGCCTTACTCCGGCCGACTCTGTATGATCAGGTGTTTGCGCCGATCCACAAATCCTACATCTCCTCCCTCATTCATATTTTCTTCTTTGAGAATTGGGGTCACCTCGTAAATAGACTTTGTACTGACAACACAGGCATACATACGCATGTACTCGGGTATTTCTGGAGATCTGTAAGGCCTACGTGAACTGGCGCATCCACACTTTAATGTGTTCTGAAATATGTATTTCTTATGTCTTACCTTTCAGAAGAACATGAAGTAAACCAACTCAGGAATATTTGTGTTAGAAGTTCGTGTGCCAAGATGTTGAATATATTATATAACTGTATCTGGTATTACAGGTAAACATTGAGATGAATAAATCTGATGATAAATGAATATTTGGCTCCATATGGTTTTATCTGGGTTTAGATTAAAGGTAGCTGTACAACTGCAATATAAATCAAGACCGCTAATTCTATCAAATAAGATTCATACTATAACTATCAAAATATTAGAATGTATTTATATAAAGAACGTCTGTTTTGAGCATCCACACCCGCATGTTTCGTGTGTCTTCTAATTAGTCAAGAGAGAGAGAGAGCGCGCGAGAGAGACGGAGACAAAGAGAGACACAGATAGATAGACAGACAGACAGACAGACAGACAGACGAACAGACAGACAGGCAGAGGCAGAGACAGGCAGAGGTATATCTACAGAGACATACAGACAGACAGAAAGACAGAGACAGAGAGACAGACAGAAGGGAGTGGAGTAAAGATAAGGTTAAAGAGCCACTATAGTGGTCCACTGTGGTATATAGGTATACATATATTCTACATATACACAGAGAGAAGAACACTGATCGCTTTGACACATACTGCACAGGTCACAATTTGTCTCCCACATGACATGTATGAAGGCATGTCAAATGAGGTTGACCCTCTCATATTTGGTTCGTCAACTCCATTTGACATGCGTAATGAAGACACGTCACATATTTCTGATCCATTCACCTGAGTGCTAGGTAATACTGTGAGACAATTATGTAAGGGTCAAGAGCAGTCAATAACTATGTACCAATGGTTCAATCAAGGGAGGCCTATAATAGAAGGCAGGGGATATCATAGTCCCACAGGCCTGCAACACTAAGGCACTTTTTCCTATCTACAGAACTCCTACTTGACTGAGGACCTCTATGCAGTCCATAAGACAAGGGCATGGAGGTGCATGGCAATGCCATATGTCTCCCTGTACTGTAGATACTGAGATTATAGATTGTAGGTTAGAATACAGTCCTTTGGTATTTTCACTGACCCACACATAAGGTGTCTAACCACTCCAGTTGGAGTATTCAGGATGGTGGGTGTCTATTTTGATATTCAATAACAAATGCAGATTTAACAATGAAATAGAATTCACTACCATTCATTGATAGTATTTACAGACCTTAGTGATCTATTCTTCATGAAAACAAAATGACACAGATACATCAAATGTCTCAAGTGTTGGTAGTACATCTTGGTAGTGATTAGTCCTGGTACCAAAATGGTTGTTTGCTCCATCTAGTGGAATATCCTAGAACAATTATGTATGTCAAACCATCACATGTCAAGTGCCTTCGACATGGCCGTGACCCTAGTCAACTCACAGATGACATGGCATTTTAAGGCATGTCAAATCATATGAGGATTACTGTGTGCTACAGTTGTCATGGTGACATATGTGCACATGTCCCAATGACGTGTGCTCTCTGTGTCAAATCAAGTTGACATGGGTATACATGTCACTTTGTCAGGAAGACTTTTTTCAGTGTAGGGCCAGTGCCAGCAGCCGAGGGAAGGCGTAGCGGCAGTTGCTGCAGCAGCATAGTAGTTTCCGTGAGGTCCGATGCCATGTTCGCCTCCCCCTAATGCCATGGCAACAGGAAGTGGGCTCGGCGCAGGCCGCTCGACATGTTGAGCATGTGTCTGGTGAGAGCAGCTCGCCTCGACCTACAACTCACCTGCTAGTGATTAGTGAGGCGCTCACTTACTCTCCCAGCACATCGCTTGTCCCTGCGCATAGGCCTAGAGGGCCAGAGAGCGTGGGAGTGGTGGGCCTGCTGCGGAGGTGTGTGTGTGTATCTTGCCTTGGCTTGGAGAGTGGAGATTGGATGCAGGACGGACAGGAAGTCCGGAGAAGAGCGGCCTCTACAACATCCGCTCCAGCTGTGTTCGACGTCGCCGTTGACGTCGGAAGCTGCAGCACGGCCAGGCAACCCACCTACCTCTGCAGCTCACTGCACTCTATTAAATAGACCTGTACATACACAGTATATTCTATATTTCAGCAGGCAGGCCTAATATATCTTGGTCTGTGTAGTAAATAGCTCTGTGTATAGCAATAGCTAATGTGTTTAGCAATATATCACGGAATAGTATCGAACTGAGGTGTATAATGTAACAAGCCTATATATCACGGGATTTAATCATATGTAAATAGTGCTTAACTACACTAAATAGTATAGATTATAGGTCTGCACTGTGTAGTACAACGTATGGGGGTACTCTTAGAAAAAAGAGCTAAAAAAGAGTGTAAAATGGGCTGCTCTGTATGGCATAACATAGTATATTGAACTGCTCTGTGTAGTAAAGAGCCACTCTATACTACTCAGTGTAGAGCTGAGCCGACATGAACTCTATATTACATCAGGGAGGCTACACTATAGGCCTACGTGTAGTGTAGTCCCCCTGATCACATGTATATGGATTATCACTGTTTTTCTGTATACATGTAGTATAGAGCAGCTCTATATTGCACCATCACTGATCCTTATACCCTGTATATCAGAGAGCTGCTCAATACAGACTAGCCTAGAACTGCTAAGTTGTTACAGATTGATAAATGATAGTCCCAGTCACACTAGCTTGGTAAAGTATCCATAAGTGAAAGCCCCAGTCACACTAGCCCACATTTTATATGAGAGCAGATTCAAATCCAGCTCCATCACCTAAAAACGTTACATTTTTTAGGAATGTGTAGGCTGGGCGCATAATGCAACGTTTTCTTGTTTGTTTGTTTGTTTGAAGTTGGTGTGGCCCAATTTAACATTACAAGGATTACATTCGATGTGCCTAAATTTACATGTGTTTTAAGCCAATACATCACTAACCAATGTACATAAAAGCAAACTGAAAATCATTTCTTTCGAATTAAGCCCGACCAATACACATGAAAAATTGGAAAAGATAAATTCCCCGTATCACCATGCTGCTAGTTGGCAATACACTCCATATATGTTTCCCCACAGTAGCCCAGGTAGCACACAAAGATTTGCCAACGTTGGCCCAATGCATCGGGCCAACGTTGGGCCAACGTTGGCTGCCCATCGGGCCTACGTAGGCCCGACCAGTGGCATTTGCCAACCAAATGCCAATATTGGCCCAACGTTGGCAGGACATCGGCAAATGGTCGGCCCCTGGCCGACCATTTGCCGATGCTGATGTTTGCCAACCAAAAGCCAACGTTGGGCCTATGTTGGCATTCGGTTGGCACCATCGGGCCTACGTATGCAGGATGGGCAGCCTATGTAAAGCCGATGGTTGGGCCAACGTCGGCCCAACGTTATGCCAATGTCTCTGTGCTACCTGGGAGTGTATGCCCCTACTAGTCTATTGCTTTCCACTCGTGATGCTGGAGATTAACGTGAAGAACAGTCTAGAGGGTTTACCCGGGTTACATTATTGGCCAATGAGATAAGTCCTTGTACTCACAGCAGATTTTTTTGGGTACACTATGTACTACCTGGTACCCATCATGCTGGTTGTTATCAGTGCTTATCTCGCCCAGTGCCAGATCAAGCAATGGCGGACCCACTAGGCCTCAGTACTGAGCCCTTTAGAGTAGACGTGCTATGCTGGCCGCCCCGTGTGGATAAACACAGACCAGGGATCGCCAGTCGCTACCCACATTATATCATTATTTGGATAGTGCACGTGATGACATCTGAAATGTGCCCAGCTTCATCCCCTCATAGCCACAAAAAAAAAGAAAAAAATAGATGAAAGGCAAAAGTACACACACTGGAAACTGATTGTCAGAAAGGGAGCCCTTGTCTAGGCTATAATCTAGAGATGTGAGGTGGAAAAGATGTTTTTTTTTGCATATGTACCAATTTAAAGTCTCTTCAATTTAGACGAATTGATTTTCATGTCAAAGATATGGATCAAAGGCATTTCTGTATGTTTCCTATATGTACATATCTTGATGAATGTTTCTAATAACCGCCCTTGTCAGAAAAATCGTCTTTTGAGATTTTTCTTTTTAATTTTGTTGATAGAATTTTCAGATAAAAGTACATAGAAAAATGGACAAAGATAGTTACCGGACATGTTTTGTATCAAATTAAAGCTTAGGAACTCAGCAATGCACCTAGCTATGACAATTAACCATTTTCCCACTTTTTAAATGTTGATGATAACTTTACTTTTGAAAGATTTTTTTTTCTACCTAGTGGACAACCATGACACATAGGTTTCGGTCTTTATCATCTGCTTATCAAAAAATAAATAAAATAAAATCCTCCCTCGTCACTTTTTTCATCACTTGGTGATGAGAAACAACTTTTTTTTTTGGAGCTGATGCTTATGCAATAACAATACGTGTGGTAGATGGCTGTTTTGTGTGAGGGACAAATTAGCTTGTTATCCGCCCATGCCCATATCATCTGGAGGTGTACATTTAACCATATCAAACAAAATTCACTGATGTTGATGTCCCTTAATAAGCCTACCTATGTATCTAGGCCAATGTATCCATTGCTGGCGTATAAGGTTGGAGTTCACCTTTGTAATACATTGGTCGGGTACGAGCTGCATGGGCCATCCCTCCACTAAAATGAATAAATATAAAAAGGTGATGTAATATATTGAGCTTTCCAACTTCGAGTTCAAGGTCAAGCTCCCTTACAACGACACAGCACACGCGCGAGGTTCAATGGCCGTGGCAAGCCTAATTACATCCTAAATTATACACAAACATATAGGGAATTCCAACATAGATCAATGGTATAATAACGTCCTCGTGAACCATAAGCCTTGTACCAGTAGGATATTGGTCCACAGATCTCCCCCAGTCATTGAGGCCTAAATAAACCACGTTAATCGTACACAGGTTTGAATGGCTGTATGTTGCACGGTGACGTGATGTGCATGAATATGACCTTCTCCACGTGAGCACCGCCGTCCCTCCAACCTGTACTAACATGACGTCACTGCGTAGGTCACAGGTCAATGTGGATCCAGGTCTCAAGGTCACTCCATGGTGTCGTCCAAGAGGTTGTAGGGGGTAAGGATGGGGCAACATGGATGGCCCAATAGGTCTCTTGCCTCAATTCTCTTTGACAATTGCCAAAACGAGCTATTGATATTCAGTGCACGGACTGTGAGTGACCCCAGCGACCGCCCTGTGGCGCCAGAATCGGAGGTGGGGCGGTCACCTCTGTGTGGAAGAGGCCACATTTCCACCAATAGGTAAAGACTTCAATGAATATGGGAAGGGAGACGCATTATCCCGATATTTGGCATACAGATGTATTTATATAGTATCTATATAGTATCTATTAGCCAGCACCTCTAGGCCACTTTCCGGTGGACGTAGACAGGTAATACACTTTATAGATAGAAATCATAGTTGATCTAGATTACAAGTATGCCCCTAATGTCTGTACTAAAGACGATCAACTCACCAAAAAGGTCATTAATGGCTTTTTGTCAATTGTGTTGATATTGTTTCCTTGTCCATACATCCAAATGTGGAAATCGCCTATTTAATGACGTTCAAATATCAAATGGTGGATGTCAGAAATAAATAGTTTTGATAAAGCAATAATATCTAAAAATACCCTTTACTATATATATATATATATATATATATATATATATATATATATCTCCCACGCAGGATTTTATTGCCACCTTTTCAGAAATAATTCTTAGCGGTGTTATAATGACTGACGGGGAGCTATAAATAAAAATACACACTTTGTACTGGGACAAAGTTTAAGCTGTCGACAAAGGTCTGGGTCATGAAAACTTGAGAGCATAAATCCACAGGTACACTGTTTTCCACTTGCCTCGGAGGTCATATAGTATGACGTATAGATGCTCTGCTTAACGGTGATCCGGTAAAACACTTAACACAATCTCTATACTATTTTGGCCAGCAGTGCTATATCGGCCAGATCATCGCTACAAATCGTATAATCATCTGTATAATTCGTCCGATTCCTGTTATGAGTAGATGAACTGTTCTCGGTCTTCACAGCATTCATAGACCTATAATATCTGACATGTAAGTAAGTAATATACAGTGAAATAAGCATGTAGTTTTGTTTTTCTACATACGAAAATAGGGGGAAACTAGCTCAGACGGACCTGATATTAACACAAAAATAACAATTCATTTTGTGACCTTGGGGTTTCAAGGTCGTAGCCTCGATAGATTCCAATGTCATTGAACATGGCAAGGTGAACAGGACATCCCATTGTTTAAGGATATGTCATGTGGGATTCCCTCCTTGACTCTATTTCCAGCATTTGTCCGGATCTTAGGAAATCCTGGATGGCCAGAGTAAAACAACAACTATCTGATAGAATCGATGTGAAATAAAAGAAAAGGCAGCATCTTTCTACAAACACAAGGGTGTGTGTATTGAATAAACACTTTTGGGAGTCTGTTGTCACGTCCTTGATGGATGTCCTGTCCCCCATTTGACCCAGAGTGTGACCCCCGTGTATTGTGCTACTACCGGTATGGGGTAGGAGGATGGTGATGTCTTTGATGTAGTCCTGATCATCACCATACAAGGTTATAACAGAGCACACCATGTTAGAGAAAGTGACTATTTTCTGTAAAATAATAAATTTTCTGAAGTTAATACAGATACAATTGCGTAAACTTATTCATCAGGGGTGGGAATGACCGAACACATGACCCCGAAATGCTTAATTTGAACCCCTGAAACGTGGCGAAACAGAGGTTTTGTTGAGAATCCATGATAGGTCTTTGGAACTTGAAAATCCCTGTAAAGAGAGAACCCCCTTTTAAAAGACTTCAATCTTTGATCACTGTATAATCAATAGTCAATTGTCCATTTGCAGTACGGTCTCTCTTTATACTAAATATAAGAGTTATCTGCAATGTTATCACTCTTATCAGATCTGTATGTTATATTACGCCTAAACAGGTGATGAGGAAACGGTGATGTTCTTTATCAGGAGTAGGCAAGCAATCATAGAGCTGACCCATAATCCCCATTTCCGCCAGCTTTCCATATGGTTCAGTCTCTGCTATCCCATGCCCCTTTTCGCCCATGACCAACAAGATACATAGACTATAGCTCTTAATGTTAATCAAACCAACCGATGTCTGGACGTTGACCAATGTTCTGTAAATTATATTGGAAATAGGTGTGTGATTTGTTTTAAGTCTCTTTCGGGAGCCATTCCCGGTAAAGTGCCAACTTCTACTTGACAGGCTGTAGGAAGACACTGTGAGCTACATTAGGCATATTCACAATACATACTGGTGGTCCTAACTATGTATTCTGCCCAACATCAGAGGCCAAACCCTGGTCCACTCAGTGGGCACAGTATACGACCTAAATGTACTGGGATCCAACCACAGGGATGATCAATCATCGACACAGAACTTTGTGTTAGTATTGTGAACATAACCCTCAGTATCCTTTATGTACCATACATATAGACCTATGTGATGGGCCTAGGAACATGTAGTGTGTGTGTGTTGAAACTACAAACCATCATTTTGTAACCAGGTTGACATTACCTTTAGCACTCAAATGTTGGAGATTCCCTCTATTGTAGGCATACAGTCATTGATATAATCAAATTAGGACATGTATACAGTATGCATGTATTTAGTTGCTTAATAATTGTGACAGAAGTATGTAGGCTATTCCACATAAACAATAACTGTACATACTAACTAGCAGGGGAGCATCATAATAAGTACATTACACTTGTACTGTGTATTGAGTTGACACGGTACAGTAAGAGAGCCCAAGTTTACTCCCCATACATGATGGCAACAAACACAGATATAGGACGGGTTTTGCTCCTTTAACGACTATAAAATGCTTTTACCCATTAAGACCTTTGGTCGTCATGATGTATGCTATAAAGGAATGTAGTTTTGCCTAGCAAGTTTTACTCAGATCCAGTGCTGTTAATTCACCATGACAAGCCTATATGAAGACTCATATGGTGGGCATGATCCACCCGTCAGCACTGCATAGATGCATCATGATGACCAGGGTTCCTACAGTTTGTAGCATTCTGTGGTATCTAAAGGGTTACTTGAATGATGTTCCCTGCCCATGGATGATGGGAGGGGGCCTGTGGTAGCCTGACCCACAAATGGGTAATGGGACCCGGGGCCCGTCTAGCTGGTGAGAAGACAGGGGACCCAGTCCACACCATACAGATGGCTGACGGATGTCGGCAGCAGATAGATAATGGGAAAATCTGAAACAACAGGATGTTGTAAGGCGTCTCTCCTCCCCCTGCCCGCAGGCCTACTATGGCCTAGCTACCAAGTCCCCTACTTCGATATGCCTAGGATGTGTTCAGTCTTAAAGTGGTGGAAACTCACCAAATAGGTAGACGTTCTGGTTCAGAACTGATGTTGATTTCCTCCTCAAGAGCAGGTTTTTCATAGCATAGTGCGATATGAGCAGGAGTTTGAAATTTTATTAATCTTCAAAAGTATGAAATCGGTGTTATATGTCAATCAGGTAATATGTATACCTATTTTACATATGGTTCGTAAAAAAGTATGTTAGTCATATGCATAAATATGGCGATTTTTTTAAATCTCAAAATTGTATTATCAGTCTGGGCCAAAAAAAGAAGGTTTGTTTTCAGTAACCCGACCGACCCTAGCATGTTGATGTTTTGAAGTTTTAGATGATTTTCAAGAATTTTCCTTCTTAAATGCACCATTTAGACTTCCAATTTCAAAATTTTTCTGGGGGATACCCCGAGACCCCCCTACTGTCTTTACCCTACCCATCTTTTTTTTTAGCTCCCCCGCCCCTGACTTTTCTTTTTTTTTGTCCAGGGGGCAGGGTCCCGCCGCCCCTGTATTTAGGCATATCTTTTGCGTATGTTTCACATTTACCATATATTTTCCATGACCTTACTGTGACATCAAATAATCATATAGATCTTCCCATACATTTCTATACATAATAAAAAAACGACCTACCGACCCTTAAATCATGTTACTTGAAACACATGAATTTCTTTTGGCCCTAGAGAAATTATATAAAGCATTCCATGTGCATGGACTCTGTACAGAGGTTATAACCCACTATTTTGAAGAACTGGTTCAGTACTATCCCTACACATTAGAAACCCATATTACTATATCATAATTATAACTTCCACGTAGTATCATCTCTCTGCCTCACCCAGTAGCTTCAGGTGTGGACCAGGTATAGGACCTCCAGTCCTGATCACCACTTATCACTCCAGTCAATCCTACGTCGGTGAACAAACCACCCTTATCACATCTTTTATCTGCACTTTTCATGAATATTACGATAAGGCGGCCAGGTAGGGCGGCAATGCCCGAAGAGGATGACTACTGTGATTCGTGTTTGCGCCAAATCTCTGCGGATCCTGGTGCACATGGCCTGTATTATAGCCTCTGTTGTAAGCCTGGACTTGTGTAATATAACCACATATATCTGTAGGTAAAGTCTTTGCCAAAATCAGATATGTTATATGGACTTCAAGATCAAAGAAGACCATCGTGCTTTGAATTTCAAATGTTTAGATCAATTAACCGTGTCATTTTCGATTATCATTTATACAGGCGCTGCCTTTAGTATCCCATTTTTATCAGAAGATATATGATACGTGTGTGCAATAAGAATAAGCCCATTAGATTTACCAGTACACTTAATATATAAAACCACAAATGTTTATGGCTTGTTGTTATCATTATTATGTACAGAACTTTTGTACCCAATTTGAAATACGGTACCAGACTATTGGAGGTAATTGTGTCATGCAGGGTTATTTCAAATTGCCCAGGTGCACGTGGTTAGTGAGTAGTTGTGAGTGAGATTGGTGTGGGGGGGGGGGGGTAGACAACGGTACATTGTGTGGTAGGGAGAAAGTGGAGACCTGATGGGTGTGGGAGGGTCGACAGCAGAACCAGTTACACTGCCTCTAATTAGGGTCACATTATCCAGCCTGCCAGGCCGTGACACACACTCACATACCTTTGGTTCTAATTAGCCTGGCCAGTCGGCGTGAATAGACTGCGTATAACGACTGTAAAAGCTCGCGTATAACCCCCACCCTGACTTGGGGGAACTCTAATAGCCACATCTGGGTCTTGGGAATTGTACTGCTGCGTTAATTTCCAGGTTTAATTTCATAACTCAATGTACATACCGAACCCTGAGTTCAGGTGAACCTAGAAACTGCATTTCCAAATCAGGAAATGGTCAATAAGCCATAGCTTATACACAAGTTTTTATGATACAAAGATATTCTACCCATACCACTATGACAGGCCTACTTCTCCTTGTCAATGACACTATGTGGTTTGTGAATTACACACTTAATACCCTTTTTCCCCTCTAGTCCACAAACAGAAAGAGAATAAAAACAATAAGAATAAAAACAATAATAATAAAAGATCATGAAAGGCAAAAAATTTTGCATTTCTTACAACTAGATTGCACCAGAGTAGACACATTATAAACTTGGTTCTAGACTCTTACATTGGCTCATTTATATTCAGCGACGGGGAGCGTGGTGTGACAAGGATTGTTTATTATGAAATAAAACATAAACGGCCCATTTCAATCAAGTCTTGTCTCAAGTAGACCGCTATAAATCTTGTTGGTGGTCGTGCATAGTGGCGGCACGTTACATGGACGACACCTACATAGGGAATCTTCATAAACGCTATCAAATGATTGACCCCCCCCCCCCCCCCATAAGGAATTTGTTTCAGGAATGTATACATATTCCAGAAAACAACCGTAGTTAAGCCAAAGTATCCTACTCCATCCCCTAGATGGTGACATTGTAAACACTGCATATTCAAGAGCATAGCCTCTGTGAAAGCTGCAAATCCAAGGCCAAAAAGGTTTCCCCTAGGTAAGTCTAAATATGTAGGGCATGCAAGTTTCTTTACTCAAGCCTCAAAAACACTCCAAAACCATCCCCAATTATGTGACTGCAACTCACAGGCGACTAGATCATCTTAAACTCATCCTAAAATGACCGGAAATACAGATTTCTTTTAGAAATTTGATGAACATTTAAAGAGATGGTCTGGTTTTACTAAGAAGGATTAGGTATCGTAAAAGACTCATTTTTCACCTAACCAGTAACCGCTATCAGACTTCATATAAATGATGGTGTCACGTCGTATTTGCACGATAGACACCACTACATTCTGAGTCTACACAGACCAATATACAAACTATACTGTCTACATATATTTAAGTGGGTATCTAGTCCAGGGAGTGTCACACCATATCAATACTGTAACCCATCTTTTACAGGCTGACGGCGAATAGCTTTGTCAGCAATAAATTGGTGTATCATGCTCAATCTATAGGAGTGTTTGGTATGATGTAGCCCCTGGTGTATAGGCTCGACCAACAGTCAAACTACACATGTATACCCTTGTATCATAATGATATACGCACATAGAACGTCCCTTAAAAGGGTTCTGGGTGGTGACATATCTGAGTCACGTCACCGTCACGCGTCAGCCATGACGTGTTGAGTGGACCGGCCATGTTCCTCCAAACACGCTCAATATACCTCCATTAAAAAGAGGCTGTGAATGGAGGCATAGCATCTTCTACCAACCGGGAGCACAGACGAAGCATGCTTCCTGTATTGGAAGTTTTAGTTATATTGCGGACTATGCAGGGTTGAATTTGAATCAGAGAGCTTGGGTGAGCAGTAGTATGGACAGCCAATATGTCATTTTAATATAGTTCATTATTCATACCGCAAGGTAACTTCAGATTTTATGAACGTTAGCTTAAATTGCAACCTTTTCTAGTTCAAATTTCATATTCCATACACACAACCCATCTATGGTCTTATCCAGTTGCTACTAAATGTCAAGGAGGGACTGGTCTCCACATCTCAGACTAAAGGCTATGATACTATTGAATATTACGTTGTAAATGCAAATTCTCACTCATACTACTCCGTACTGGTTGGTACCTACATGTAGACCTGAGATAAGAAGCTCCCGACAATATTTAAGAGCACCAACGGTCCCGATAGCAAACATGTCTCACATGGGCCATTCTTAATATAATGTTATTTCGACAGTTATTTCAAGTAATTAATCCTAAGGATGTCTACATCTAAAAGCCTATATCAAATATCATATGAAACCATCGATCATGTAATACGTTGGTCATTTTATTACCAAGAAGTGGGCTATACTTGCCAGCTTAACAACGCCTAGTATATGAAACAGTCCATATCAATATCACGATCAAATATAAGAGGCCCCAGTCAGGAATCATCTGTGAAATAACCTCTTCTTGCCTCAGTCATTAGGACCTGAGAGAGACAGGTAATCACGATAAGACCTTCCATTAATCAACATCACTAAAAACACAGTGGCCAAAGTCAAAACGCAGACCAAGAAACTGTGCGATCTGTTTGTCAAGAGAGTTGACAAGTATTGATTGAAGGTGGAATCTACGTGACCTCCTTTTATCGGCCCAAGATTATGGAGATCTTCATACGGGATATTGGGAGTAGGACTATCATACACTGTTGACCTTTGTATATGCCTTTCTATATGGTAGGATATATAATTTCAAAAGGATCTCTTGTGTCCTTATGATCTCCATTTGAAAGACATCACTTACACAAAATGACCTAATAATTTCCTCTATTGGCATATGCAGGAGTAAAGCATTGTGTTTCCAAATGCATATACAAAACTGTTGAGGTCCACAGCCAATGTGATGTATACCAGTACATACATTACACAAGTAAAAAGATTAGGCCATTATTTTCCATGAGCTCAAGCAAGTACGATTCAAACTATTGGCATTTATGGTTAAAGGATTGTGCACTTATGGTCACAATATTGATGACTTTATGTGTGCCAATCCCATCTGACTAGATCAATGGTTAGTATTAGAAATCCTCACAACTGTACTCCGTAGACCTCCGGGGGTCCTGACCCTCAGAGACCAAAGGTGTCTGTTGGTAGTTTATCTACTCAGCCAATCTGGCAGAGTGACGAATTCTCATAGAAGTACTTACTGGCAGGTCCAATTCTTCCATCAACACTTCCCTCAATGTATATCCAAAGATTCACAATACACAAAGAACTTGAAATGCATGTAATAATTGATAACCCAGGTGATTTTCAAATTCCCCTCCCTTACTCCAGCAGGCTGAAATGGAAGCCATTGAAGGAGTGATAGTGTAGGCTAATCATAAACATGTCAAATTTATTGGATATATCTTGTGCTTTGCTCATTACAATAGTCATGTTGCTGTACATGAAAACTTACATGTTTGTGAGTATGAGGGACAATTTCTAGAAACTGACAGTGAGTACTTTGTTCAGAACAGCCAGGTGTTTGAGCCACTATAGCCAGGAATACATGTTGCTCTCTGCCTGTAAGCAGGCAGATCTCTCGGCCTACACAACTGAAGATCCTACCAAGGTGTAACCTCCCTGATACCTTGTAAGCCATTATATTCAGTCCAATATCAACACCTCTGGCATACTTTGATATATAAAATAGGAAATTCGAAAACACTTATATCTAATCGTACATGTATTTTCCAATTGTTATTACATCATGTCCTCTTCACCAAACCCTCTACTTTAGACTATCTTTAGACTTATAATCTCTACTCGAGAAGGGTAGACCCATTCATCCCGCTCACCCTACCTCAATTCGTTATCCCCCAGAGCTGATCTCATCCATACACTGTGGCAGTAAATGTACCACACTTGACGCACCCACCAGTCAACCAAGGATCTAAGCACTTTGAATAGTACATGTACCTCACCTTTCAGCTGAGGATCTCCGCTATTATCAGGATGCAAACTATATCCTAAACGATGGTGCCTGTATAAAACACCTAATTCACCCACCAGTCAGCTGAGGATCTCAGCTGCATAGAAGCTACCTTTATCTCAATTTGAATACAGCAGCCCCACAAGTTAACCAAGAAGCCCTCTAGTCTATCACACTCTCATGAAATAACCCTACCTTGCATTTCACGGCCAGTTTCAGCAACCCAAATATCTCACTGAACCAATGTGAGATTAATGTAATGATCACTTGAATAGGCCTCGTGAGTCTTTAAATTTGCACCTCTCTTGATCTACAACCATTTGGTACCAGTCAGCTGAGGATCTCAGCTCTATATAGGTTGATGGTACCTCTGCCATACTGCAGCTACATAGACAGTACATGTACCACACCTAAGCTACCACCAGTCAGATCAAGATCTCAGCTACATAGGCACTGACATTCCATGGAAGGTCATTGTATCACATCATGGCACATGGCACCAACCAATCAGATCAGGACCTCAGCTACATAGAGGTACCCGTAGTACAATTGGGGTACCCAGCAATCAGATTCAATAGGACCTCAGCTAGATAGCTTGCACATAGCAATCAGCTGAGGGTTTCAGCTAGAAACAGAAGTATCTATAGGTTCCACCTGAGCTAGCAGTCAGCTGAGAGGCAGCTGACCCTGTTCACCGCCCCGACCTGTCACACCTGACCAACACAAAGAGAGGGCACCAAGGGATATGTGTGTCTGTATACGAGAGGGTGAGAGGGGAATTGGGGGTGACCCCCTTCTCAGTACCCTTGTACCCCCTCCCAACATGGCACACAACAATTACCCGGTTGGGCAGAGTTGGGGCCATGGCCTTGGGTCGTATAGGTGTGCAGGTCGGCCCATCCATCACCGACCAGGTCGGCCGTCATGTTGTAGGGGGATCAGCGCGTGTGTGCATCTACCTACCGGTACCTACATATACCTCCACCCACCAGTCTCCAGGAGAGATCCACCGCCACCAGCTACACCCACCCCCTACATACATACACATCCACCAGCCCTCCTTCACTATAGGAACCTGGACCCATATCCAGTGGATCCACCATTTTGAATTTCGCTGGTTATGTCAAAGGTGGCAATACATACTTATAAGGCATTGTCATGATGGGTACCTTGTCCCTGGATAACAACCACTTCAAGGGACATGCTGGTCCCTACCATATCAGCTTATCAGTGCAAGTCGCCAGAACCAGCTTTATTCCCGCTTACACCCAATATACCACTATCCCACAGCCCAAAACATGCCCAGTTACCAGTCAATATAGTGCCTATACTATAGTACTCATTTTAGTTATTTTGTTATGCAGAAGCTCCTATTCAACTGACAATTCAAATTCTGAGTTATCAAGTTCATATATCTGACATAGGGAGGTGTGGCTCCTGTGGTGCTTCGTAATAAAAATCACATATTTCATGTCAAATAACAAAGCTGGTGTAATTTGCTACAATACAGAACCACCATTAGTGGTCCTCTTTGTGCCTAATATTATTATACATTTTCTCTATGGCCCAAGGCCAAAGGCATTAAGATATATTTAGCACAATATTACTTTAGAAATTGTGTCAATGGATCTGAAATAAAGAAACCAAGTGAACTGGGTAAGTTGTGACAGGGAGTCCTCCTTGATTGATTGATATTAAATGGAATACATACACTGATCAACACAACCAGAAGAATGTTTAGGAATGCAACATGTTATATTTTGTACCAAATAACATAGAAACCACGATGTTTATGTATATCTATATAGCAGGGTATCTAGAGTTAGATATTCGCCTACTGTGACTGGGATAGCCTTCGCCCCATATCCTAGCCACATGGCTCTAACTACAGATATCAAATCTAACTTGCAATACATATTTTAACCTGCAAAACACATATCACATACGTCCACTTGGTAGATATAAACCAGTTGTATATGAACCATTATTTTATTTTATATGGACTAAGATGACTGTACCATACCTGAGATTTAGAGACAGGAAAGGGTAATTGAGTATCATGGGTCGGTGGTATGAGGTGGTTGGGGGGGGGGGGGTGCTGACGGGAAGGGGGTTGTGTTGGTTGGAGGGTATGTAAAGTAGGACAGTAGGGTTGTTGGTGTGGGGGGGGGGGGTGAAGCACGTCAGGGGATCGGCTGACTGGAGGATGTAGTGGGCTAGACTTGTTTGTGGGGACAACCTCGTCAAAGTCCACTAGAGTTTCACCAAACTCAAGTTGTGACGACTGCAAAGGGGTGTTTGATGTACCAGATTTGGACAGTTTCCTGCAGTGGTAGTTCTGTCTGAGTATAGGGTGTTTGCAATCCATTTATTACCCCCTGACATGTCTACTACTTACTGAGGAACACGCAGAAAGACCAAACACTTGCACTTCAATTTACATGGCTAACCAGTGTTGTTTATTCATTTTCTTAGTATGAACATATTTTTGACTTTACACAAATAAATATAGCATATCTTTATATAAAATAGTCTCAATATATTGAGATATGAAATAAATATCTCTTCACAATAAATGAAATTTTGAGGGTGAATCCGGGGTCATTTTGTTTGTATTTTTTTTTGTTTTACCAATATGTACACGTCTCTGAGAATTTACACCAGGGTTTGTGAAGCGGGACAAAGGAAGGACAGATGGGGAGACTACAATATTTACTGTCGTAATAATACCTGATTCAATGTATAACACAGAAGTATTCTGACTCAAGTTTATATGGGACTACAACAAAAGTGTATGCCTTCACAATTTACAGGGAGGGGTTTCCGTGGAAGAATCTTTTTTTTTTCATGTGCGTGCCTACATCTTAACAACAACTCCCCCCTCAACTTGACAGTCGGGGCAGAGGGGTGGGGAGCCTCTAGGACTATATTTACAAGTAAGGCTTCCCCTACCACAGCAGCGGCTGACTTGACCCACATCTTTACCACTGTAGTCTACACGTACAAACCGCCGCTACCGCAGCACCCAGAGCAGCTACACAGCCACCACAACTTTATACAAAACAACAAGTTTCTTACTCATCATCATCCTCATCTCACCATCATCATCATCATCTCTAAACAGCAACCACCAACAGTATTATTTATCACTCCAACTGTAACCTTGATATATCCTCTTTTTCAAAAAAAATCTGTATATCTTACACAAGTAGAAAGTTCAACAAATATAATGAAGGAAAGGAAAACTGCAGTAGAATCCCCCAACTCTGTGTTGGTTGCGGCAGTGACTTTGGGTCCCCGCCCGCCGCTGGTTATGCAGCGTAGAGGCAGGAGAATGGGGATTAGGTTTTAGGTCGGAGAGAGGAAGAAGTCGAGACGGTCTGACATTTTATGTGGCTGTTCCCCACATCCGGTGTGTGTTGAGTGTGCGCTATCTGTGCTCCAGTGATAACTGGGAAGTGGGCTGCCGAGGAGGGAGAGGGGGCGGTGGGTGAGGTTGAGGGGGGGGGGGTGTATAAGGTGGGAGGGGGAGGGTCTACAGGCTCGCTGCAGCGGCCCGTACAGCCTCCAACCCTACCACCACCACCCCTCCTGCCACCACCACACCACCACCTCTACCACCACCACCGGTAGGTAGGCCGGCACAGGGCAGAGGGAGCAGAGCGGATAACAGGATAGCAGCAGCTGCCTCCTCACCTCCTCATACAGTACCCATAGCACGTACACCGCAAATCTAGAACAGAGTCCACTTCACATTATATCCCAAGTCTGTGGCATAATACACCTTTATATCGTTTAACAAATCACCATTTCTCATCTCATCTCATCTAAGGCTGAATGATGATAGGAACCGTCACAGCACATGTTATCTAACAAACTCTCTTTAACTACCAATATTTAAACAAATATCACATTGATTTTGTACAAGTCAAAATCTCTGAACTTGATAACAGTAATCACGAGAAGTCATTAGAAGGGCACTTCTATTTAAGTTGTCCATCTTTCCCGTAAAATGTCTCGTTAGTATGCTTGACAGATTCTATATGGGACCTCTAAACATATTACACCCATATGGCAATGTTTAAGAAAAAAATCAAACAATTTTTAATAGAATTTTGAAACCAATTATCATTTAACATAACTTGTGTGCGTCTTTGACTTGGAACATTTAACAGTCGATATGGTTTACATTGAAATATGTAGAGAATACTGTGATGGTTTCAAGGTCGAAACATATTTTTCAGGGGTTAAAACTTAAACCAGGCTGAATATCTTCAACTTACTCCACATAATATCAACTATTCTCAAACACTTGGAAAGTAATATTGTTATTATCATTTACAAACTGTGACTCTTTCCTACTGTATATAGGCCCTATGTATATACACAAATCTATTTACTTTACATCATACACATAAATGAATTTGGCAACGTTCTGACCAAAATAAGACAGGAGAATGAAAAGGAAATAGAAAGGAACAACCAGAAATGCCAGCCTTTCTTCAGAGGAGAGTTCAGCCCGGCTTAAAATTTTCTGGATTCTTTCCTGTGCTACAGTACTCAGTACGTGGTTTCCATGACAACAAGAGCACAAGGTAATCAAGTGCTAGGTAAATGGGCCTAGGGTGAGGAGGGGTGGGGGTAGAAGGGGGCAGGCGGAGAGACCATCCTTGGCTGGTACCATGAACTGGTACATGTATGTAGAAAACACGAAAGGTGGTGATCACCAAATAACAATATTGGGTACATATACTGAAATGGGGTTCAGGTTCTGTCTTTATGGGGTTTTCGATTCATTTAGAAAGAGTTTCGATGCATCTGAAGGATGGAAATGTCTTGTATTTGTAGTTTGTGTTGCACGATTTGTGTTGACCGAAAATGAAAAAGGGGGGTTGAATGAACCAGCATAACAACAAAATAACATCAAGGATGGTCTCGTCATTGAACCCCAGCCTGGTACTTACTATAGGACTTGTCTAATTCTCTCTATGATGTAATACACATATTACCAATATACATCCTTATTTCTGTTCCATCTATTGTGTTTTGTACAGGATCACAAACATCAACGGTATCCCACTGTATGTATGTAAATGTATGCATGTAAGGCGAACCACTGTAGGCTGAGGATAAGAAGTTACCATGTACTGATCCATGTAGCTGTCACTGCTATCATCGGGCAAACAGAAAAATAATCCATTATGTTGTAGAGAGAATATGAAGTAATATATATATAATATATATGTGTAATATATATGTATATATCCTTAGTGCTCCTAGGGGAGGCAGTAGGCAGGGTAAGAGAGGGAACCATATATCTGCACGTACTCCAATCCTTCCTCTCGACCTCCTTCTCTCATATCCCTTATTATAACACAGACAACACTGCAGAAGATGTGGCAAAAAGAGAGAATCACGCCCCAAGGTAGTAGTAGTAGTACACTTATACACATCCTGTGTCTAAAAGAAAACTAATATAATATATACTGTACATCCATTGTCGTATTAACATTATTTCATCATTCTTTATATATTTTGTGCGTGCTTCTTGTTGGGGGTGATTTCCTTCTCTTTCTCTAATAATTATTCTCTCCGTTCATCTTCTCCCCCCCCCATTTCACAATCAATGGGGGCTAGGCACTCGAGCTTTCCGAGTCAATAAGCGGTCTTTTTGTCAGGGCTTGACCAGATGACTTGTCCCGATGACATTGACATCCTCGGCGAGAGCACCCGTTATAACAAGCAGTGGTCAGTCCGACCAGGGCACGTAATGGCCAGTATAGACATAAACACGGTAGGCAGAGGGACATTAGCCCCATACATGTCCACCGCTTACAACAATGCGGCCGTTCACAGCACGCGCACGGCACATCCGCCGTCGACATATTGTCCTCCGAGTTTTCACAATGGTAGAAAATGCACTTGACGCACCTTACACACGAGCAGTACTCGACCAACTGGGTGGCCGAGCACTCGAACCTCTCCTCACATATCCACCTGGAGGGCAGTTCTCTCGGCGACGTGCAGTCATTGCATTTACACTTGCCGCACTTTTTACAAATTATTGAGTCATGCGACTCATCGTCTAAATGACTACTGATGGCCGTGCTGTCGGCTATTGGCGGACTAATAGTTTGTCCTGTTTTGCCGTGGTCCTCCCGTCCTGGTTTGCCCGTGGCCTTGGGCTGGCTCCTGATGACCGACCTGCCGCCAGAGGTCAGTCGTTCTGGGTGCAGGAGGCCGATCACCTCCGTGCTACTATTGTGTGAGTTTGTGGGGTGGTTATTGTTGGACCCACGAATCAAGGTGGCCGGGTTTGCCACGTACTCGTTCTGCGTCCGGATTCCACGATTGTGACCAGCCAACGTGATGACCTCCCGTTCCAATGGGACCTGTTGGGTAGGAGGAGGGGGCCGGGACGGAGAACGGCGTCGGGCCGGCAACACGGGGGGCGTTCGCGTGACGTTATGAACGCTGGCCAGCCCGTCCATCCGGCCGTCCATCGTCGTCCCCACCAGTCGGGGAGGCACGACCGGAAGTCTACGGTCCCCACCATGATGAACTAACGGGCGGGGATCGTCATCCATCGAGTTATGTTGACTTGACGAAGCTCTGAAATGTGAGACAAAAGATGCTAATAGTTAACTAGACAGCATGACAAAATGCTATGATAACCGTCATTCCAGATTATCAATACATCAAATCTAGATTTATGTTATATTCTGAAAGTAATGTGAAGGAGACACCATAACAATACTGAACAATATTGATACACAGTAATAGACTAACATGTGACGGCGTATTCTGTAGAAAAATTCTATAGGAATAAAAAAAAACTAAACTGATTTCTACATTTAACCATAGTGTAGTGGAATTTACTAAAGTAGTAAAGACGCCACTGCTGTATTTATGAAATATGCCGAGGCGAGCACACATGCTTGATACATACACTCCATGAGAGTGGACAAAGTCTCAATTCATTGCATTGCCATTGGTGCATCATGATAATCAAGGAATGTGAGGTCTGTTTTCATGTGAGGCCACCCTTAAAAATATTCTCATTTCCTGTCCAGAGGCCTGGTGGATTTTTTTGTGAGAATGGGAATTTTTTTTCCTGAGTTCTGAAAAACAATTTATTTTTTTTCGTCCACCAGCACAAGAATCTAGGTTTCCAATCACTAAACTTAGAACGTGATGGAAAAGTCATGCCGTCCCTACTTACAATGCTCATGACCGATAAAAATATTTTCCCTCCCTCCCTCATGGGTCTAAAAAATCCCACCCTCTGGACAGGAAACGGACATATTTTTAAGGGTGGCCTGACAACTAAAGGGTTAAAAGGGGATAGGCATCATGATGCTGTTCTGAAAAGGCAGAAATTTATTATACAAGGATAAAAATAGGGTATCCAAATTGACACTAAAATGGCACGATGAAACTCCTGGCAAGTTCTGTTATTTGGTAAAAATTGAAAGAATACTAAAAAGATTAATCTCACATGGGATAAGACTGCTCTAAATGGAGATAATTATTGCCAAGTAAGAATTACCTGGGCCTACATATTAAAATGGTCTTGCATTGTTGTGTTTTGTTTGTTTGTCCCCCTCCCCAAAACACACTGATGTTGCTCAAAGATTTGAAGCCCTCCCAATCGGAGGAGGTGATCGATGGTACTTACCATCGATCTATACGATCGGTCCTTGGGTCATCAATTACATATCATATGGTTTGGCAGAGCGCTCGTACTCGTAGCACTGACAGGATTATGATTAGTAGTCTGTACTGGCATCACAATGAGCTCTGGCTCTCAGTCTCACTCCGATTTGAGCTGGTCCGATCGTATGATGTTTGGACAACAAAATGATTTAAAAGGACCCCATTCATTAGCCTTATTTAGTGATTACGCCTATGCATACTAAACTGTAAGACAGTAAGGCTATAGCATAGAGCCTTGTGCATCCCGTTAACCCTATGTCCTATGAGTGTATTCCCCTACTGTACTTGTACACACTGTCTTTAGGATTCTATAGCCTATGCTAGGTATAGACCTTTTATGAGATTTGAGGCCACATGTACTGATGTAGTCTATTCTGTTGTATAGACTTGTCTAGTCTATAGTATAGGTCTATGTATCCTTAGACCTGCCAACCGGTCCCTAGGTATATGAGCGGCAGACGGTGTGGAAACCCCCACACTAGTCTATGTATCCTCTGTAACTGTAAGTCTCCATGTCATGTGAAACAGGTGGATCAGACTTCGTGCCATCGTAGTCCATGAAAAACAGTCCAAGTCCCAGTTCACTAAGCCTACATCCCACTGTGACAGTAGGCCTACACTACACTGACTATACTACAGAGTATATAAAACAGAAAAGTCTATGCCCCCTAGTCAGGCTAGTGTAAGTATGTATGTAGGCTAGTCGACATCCGCCCTGCCCCACCAGCAGGCAGCACACTGTATGATGAGTGTATCATTATCAACCGATGTGTATTCACTACTAAACAGTGCCAGTACTGTTCAACAACTCACTACCTAACCACAATACACAAAATACATTTGTCATCTATCTAAACCCACACTCTATACCCCAGTATAGCATTCAGAAGGTACCAGAGTGTCTATAGAGTGAACTACTAATGTATATAGTGTTGTAGATTGTGGCCGGCCTCCATCGTCCGTACTTCCACCTACCTTCCTACCACCGCGGCCACAGAGGGAAGCAGGCAGAGAACATGGCTACGCCTCGCGCTGGCAGCCCCTCAATGACGTTTACAATCTGCGCTGTCTACGTACAGCATCGCCCACCATGTCTGGCATCATGTTGGCTGACTTGGGCTGGGAAATCCACCATAAGTTAAGTATATATCCAACATATAAGCTCAGGAGAAGGCGTCTGTTGTTAATTGACGGGCCCAGGCCGTGTGTTTCGCCCACCCATGCACGCACACACTCGTGTGCTCGATTTATGAATGAAGCCTCGGCCCTGCTCCGTGCCCAGCTAAATATAACCTGTTTCCACCACGAAAACCTACCTTATTCCACACCCATTCGGGCTTCCTCCACGCTCTTATCCAACCTTAATCCTTCCGACACGTTGTAGCATCACGTTTGTCGAAGATAGTGGTGAATTTGACAAGAAAAACGGCGATTCTAGCCCTCTGAACAACTGGCAAACTCCGCAATGTCAATGGGGCACCCATATATGGAAGTCGGTCGGTAATGCGACACGAGAAAATCACCTCCCGTGAGACTTCCGGTCTAGGTCCATTTGGGCTCTGCTTGAGGGGTGGCAGGTTGTACTGACAGATGGTTTTGCCCAAATACACACCGTTTGGCCCCGTTTATCTTCATAATTCCAATGAAAATAACCATACTTCCCCCATTCTTGAGTTCTAGGGACTCTACTTGTAGTGTCTATGAGATTTGCAGACATTCGCATTTTCATTCATGAAAATGTCTACACTATCGTGGGGAGGAGTGGTCCAAATGGACTGGTCCACAACCGCATATCGGCGGCCTGCGCTGTCAATGAATGTAGAGCTAAGTGGGTCGACGAGGAGTGCTATCTGTCTCCCGCCAAATTTTGGGAAGACTAGTCCTATCGCGTCTTCCTTAAGCTATTTTGTTATCAGTTTATCACAGGTTCAGCTAGATCAACCTGTAAGTGATGCCACAATACGTGCTCTGACAGCTGTCAGTGGAGCTTTAGGTTTGTCGGGACGGGCTTTGTGAGAGTGGTTTTAGCCATACTCCCAGTCCCATAGTCGTGGTCTACGCTAGCCTGAGCCAGGCCTTATTAATGGCAGTGCAGATTTTTGACCTAGCGGTTTCTGTATACCGGTACCTACTAAAATGAGGTTAAATTTAGTTTCACAAGGATGATGGTCTAACGCATTTGACAGGAGGAATGGGTGGCAGTGGGTAGGCCTATTAAACTAGAAACACATCTAGAAATATATTCTGCCTGACCATCTTGCATAGCCTACTAGGCCTATACCCATATCAAGGGATGAGTTTTAATGCTAGGTGGGAGGGGGGCTTGTTAGATATAGGGGGGGGGCATTTTGAAAAAGAGCCCCTCGGGGGGGGGGGCAAAACTTAATATGGGCAATTCAAATACCCATCGCGACGCATCATAGGCGTATCTGATTTTTTTTTTTTTTTGGGGGGGGGGCTCATTTTGCAAAATCAGCACTTTGTGAGGGGTCGCGATCATTTTTTCCCCATAGTGATGGGGGGTTGGTCGGAAAAAAATCTGCCGATCCACCAAAATCCATCTAGTCCCCCCCCCCCCCCCCCGCCTAGCAATAAATGACTCATCCCTATAGTGTCAGGGGTGGAATCCTATTCTGGTTGGCAGGGCTACCTCCAGCTAGTGCCTATATTGTATTGTCCTTTGACAGTGTTTTAGGTGCCTCACTCAGAGTAGGGGATGTGTGAATGGGGCCGGGTGGTGGCATGCAGTGTGGGCAATGCTCGGCTTGGTAGCGGCTAGGAGGTTTGGGAGGGGAGGAGGCCGGGGCGGCTACACGCCGGGGGAGGCGGGGGACAGGAAACCACGTGCGGTGGCACACTTCAACCCGACGACCGCTCCCACACTGCCTGCCGCTGTGCCGACCCCGGCCTGACCCCACCCCACCAGTGTGCGCGACACAGATTCACCCTCTTTAGACAACCACCGCTGTGCCAAGGCTAGACGAAGCCTACAATCTAGCACAGCCAACCCACAGTAGTCGAAAGAGACATGCCAACAGAGAAACGAGTCGGCTGGCCACAAACCTGTAGGGGTAGGCTTGGATGGGGCATCCATCAGTAACCACCACTCATGTCTCAGTCTACCTGTCACAGTGTGAACTAGATTGATCCGACCATAATGTGTGGCTTTCAACCGCAACATCTGATAGCGCCCATGGGGTTCTTGGTATTTCATGGGCTCTACAAATTAGTCATTAGACACCTTGATACGTCTAGGCTAGAGATACATTCTGAAATTAGGTTTACATTTCTGTCTTCAAATGAAATATAGCACTGGAATTAAATGGAATGTATAGGACTATCTAAGGGAGTGGTCATCTTTATTAACAGTGGGGGTGGTGGATTTGAGGTGGGGCTTAAAAATTTCTGACCCCTCCTGATGGGGGGGGGGGGGGGCGTAGAAGATTTACCCTCTTTTTAGCAAAAAAAAAAGTCCATGTGCTTCTATAAGACGGGCGCAAAAATTCTCTGGTGCAGGGGTGCAAAAAAAAAAAAAAAAAAATTGACTGCCAGCTAGTGGAGGGCATAAAAAAATTTGCTCGTCCGCACAAAAACCCACCACCCCTGTTGATAAATAATGACCACTCCATAACCCTACCTCCATCTTCACCTGTGGCTGAAAAATCTTTAAATATATGGTATTGCTGCCCTTGCTTGGGGCCAAGCAAGCGCTGTTATTTAAACCAACAGTACATGTTTTAGGGTAGATTCACCCTGAGACGTAAGACGTCCGCCCCACTTGTTTGCTGTTACTGTAGTAGGCCTACATGGCGCGGCGGCTTAGATCCGTGCATACATTAGTCTTTTAGTTTTAGATCCCTCCAAAGGTCTGGATGCGCCCAATGGGCGGCGTAGAATTACATTAAATTTAAATTAAACTAAATTAGATCTGCTCAGGGTTCAGCCTACGTCACCTTCTACTGTATACCTACATGAATAAATCAGTGTAGGCCCTAGTGCTGAATCAAGCTGAGAGGCCTCTCTTATTGACAAATCCATTCACTGCCAAACTGATTATAATATTATTTCCCACAGTGCCCAATGAGTGGGATGAAAGTTTCAAGGTGTGAAGACGTCATGGGGGTAACTCACTCTACATCCCGACGCTACATATATAATGGATCAGGTCATTAGGAGCAGCAACTTGCTATGGGGGAGGGGGTTGGGCATCAAAAGTATCATGAGGGTATGCCTCCATCAAATTTAGAAAAATCTCAAGGTTGAGGAAGATGTCAATGTGATACAGGGAAGTACGTCTACCGATTGTGAACTACCGGGTAACAAAAAAAAAAACAACTAACGACACTCAATGGCAAAATTGAAAATTTACAAGACTGGCTATCTAGGGCCAAAGTTGTGTTACTTGATATTTGAAAAGCTAATGTAATGCCAATTTTCTATAATTGCATATTGGTTTTCAAAGAAATGTACCGTTTATCGCAAGTATTTTTGTACATCCAATACATGTAAAGCCTATATTGATCTCAACAGACACGAGTCCCTCACTCAAGCTTTTGTTAATTAAAGCTTCAATTTTCCTTGTCACTAGGCTATATGTGAGGTCACTTTTGAGAAAAGGCGATATCGAATGTCAGTCATACCAGTATTCTCTTCTTGTAATTATGAAGTTTACCAGAACTTAGACTGTCCACCAGTTGCAAATCCCGGGCCTCATCTCGTGGATTCACACAGCCCACAGTCAGGTTCCCAGAATTGTGATGTTTACTTTCCACTCATCTAGCTCAATGGACATTCAAATCTCAACATTCTCTGACATATATCAACTAAAAATAGTCATCATACATCCAAACATATGCAAATATGGTTTGCAAAATGTATGGGTAATTTGTCAGTGGCCAAAGAAATAAACACCACAAAGAGGGAAGAATGCATGGAACCTGACTGAGAGCTGCGTGA
The DNA here is from genome assembly GCA_949317995.1 of Acholoe squamosa. Classification (NCBI taxonomy): domain Eukaryota; kingdom Metazoa; phylum Annelida; class Polychaeta; order Phyllodocida; family Polynoidae; genus Acholoe; species Acholoe squamosa. The sequence continues at coordinate 19,146,008 of OX439042.1, forward strand.
CTCTACGAGATAAGGCCGAGATTTGGTAACTGGTGGGGACTCTTGGAGGTAGGCCTATGTATGCTGAATGACAGTCGTATGAACCAGTCAACGGCTCCTGCATGCCCCCTTGTGACAATCTTCCACAACTAGTTGTCTCGTGTTAACTGTAGGCGGCGTGCTGGATAACACCAGGAGTTGCCGCTCCTCCACTTGTCAGAGCATGGGTTTGGATGATTTTCACATTCATGTACAATGTCATATACTGGATGTCATACCGTGAGCATCGATCAGCTTAGAGATAGAAGCAAGAGAAGACAAAAATTTGTCGTTCTTCCATATAATGAGGAAAGACATTGGTTGTGAATCTCATAGAGTATCAAGCATATTAGCCGAATTTGGTCATGGGAAAGGCCCCGGAAAAGGCCTTCAATTTCACTACTCAATGTTTTTTTTTGAGTAGATGTAAGTGCATTCCCCCCTTTAATGCCTAAAAAGCTCTGTACCCTGTGGGCTCGTCTCCTTAGATCTATGATCAGGGAATGAACTATCTAACTATCAAGTCTCCTCGCGTCACTTGTTAATTGACATCAGGGGCGTAGGAAGGAAATTTTTATTGGGGGCCCAGGGGTCTCGGTTGGGGGGGGGCTTCTATATTTTTATATAGGCTTATATAGGGAACCTCCTCGTTATTGGGGGGGCCCAGGCCCCCCTGCCCCCCCCCCTTTCCCTACGCCCCTGGACATATGTTATATACATGGAGTGTAGAGTGCCCGAGTCTGCCTTCCGCATCCTCAGTTTCACATGTATGCTGCGCCTCATACATGAGGTGCAGGTACCACTGATATATAAGACTCAAATATACTTGAATTACGTTGTATTGGGTACTTTGGTCATATGGGATAGGATGATCCTAGAACATGTATGCGGGGTATATTTGCTATAGTGTCTAAAACCGGGGTCTAAAATGAAGCCGCAGCTGCACCATTTATAGCCTTTCCTTCAAATTGGGAAGTTTCCCCTGGTCAGCGAGCCGAGGCATTACCGTAGTATACGTGGTTAGGACAAACATGTATTTTACCATCAGAAGTTCAGCTGCACGTGCGGCTTATTGGTTTGTATGAACGCAGAATGCGTCTTATATGCGAAGTGCGCCATGTACGCGAGCTTTTACAGTAGGTAATGTCCCACCTAGATGGATGGCGGATTCCAGAATGAGAATATTGATGGTAAGAAAGGCACTCTTGATTTACCCACTTAATGACTTTTCAGAAGATTTCTCAGAAATCGAGGGGGGGGGGCACCTCCGAAATTCCGACACTGATGATTGTAGCTGAAATAGACCTACAACTGTAATATAATGCCATATATTGTGTACGATCATGGCAGATTGGTGGTTTAGAGGGGTGTGGAGATTTACCAATTGTAAACGCCTACCTATGAACAACGAGATGGACGGAAAAGTTGGATACCTTATACTTAAGGCTAAGTAAGGTAGGGCAAGAGGGGGATCTACAAACAACAATACTGAAAGGATGAATGCACCGGGACTCTGAACAGTACCTTGAGCTTATCACTTACCGGTCAGCGCACTCGAGTGCAATCCCATAGAATAGGGGCCTAGGGAATGAACAGGATATGAAATAGTGCAACCAGAAGTCTTCAGGTGGTTGACTTATGCCAACAGGCTCAAGGTGGTGGCTCCATTACATGAATGTAAAACGGTAATGAATCAGCCCAGAACCTCCATGTTTGGCAAGGTCTCCCCTGTGTGGGCCAAGCCCAGTGCTATAACCTAGGGCTGGACATGTTGTACCCATTTGTTTAAAAACTTGGTGTCAGATCTACCAATATCCTCTGTACCGACTACTGTCCTCTTTACAATTTTGACGTTAACTGTGTTTCATAACACATAAGGTCAGAACTTTGACCATCTTAATAATGAGCTACTGCCAAAATGAGTTATGTTGGGTTAAATTCAATTTAGTTTATTGGCATGTAAAACGTTTATATTCCACAAGTCTGCATTTGACAATGAGGATATGTTTTAGTCTTCATGCACTTATATCTCTGCGTATGGGTTAGACCACATTGACCCAGTGTCTACAGGGTTCTATAGTACCCGACGAAGAAGGGGACTATATAACCCTGTAGACAGCTGTTTTTCTTTATCTAAAAGTAAATTAACCACATAAGTGCAAATGTCCATGACCATGGAACATTTTTGCATCGCATTCAGCTTGGTGAGGCTGTCCGCATTCAACTCCACCTTATATATGTATTCAACAAAAGAGCATGTATAAAAGAGTATTGTGCGTCCATTTTTGTCCAATACTCTGTAGGGGCCTGAGGAATATATAGGGGATATTATAAAGGGCTCTCATATCCAGAAAGATGTGGCCAGTGATCACAGAGACGGATCCAATGGGGGCGATGCTATAGGGGGGGGGGGCACATGCCTGAAAATGGACCTGGCTATGACTCTTAACTATAGGAAATGTGGCCCGAGACCATGGCTCTGCCTGCATAAACCCATTTTCCCAGTTGTGCCCCTCTCCCCAGACCACCCCTTCTAGATCCGCCCATGGGTGATCTCCTCGACCCCTAGGTCATAGGATTTAGGGGTCTGTATTGAGGCTCCCCAAGCCTTCCCGGGATCACATTCTTGGTTGTGCCCCCAGACCACTTTTGTTTCTATCGCCCCTGACCGATCCGGTGAGCTATTTGTTGAAAAAATTCAAATCAGTACCGTCCATCCTAAAATAGGGCATAAAATCCAACTCTCGGGATCCAACTACATTTGTAATTCTGCTGTGGCCGCCTTCACTTTTGACCTTGATGTTAATGGTCTTGTACGTAAATCAAGCTTTAATAACTCACCTCCAAAAAAATTAAGTAGATGTCAGAAATGATTGCATTCACTAAATTGAGGTGAAATGGGATACTTGTTATGTGAACCAACCAATGGCAAAGGTTCGCATCCTACATGTGTGCATAAAATCAATGCAGCATAGAATCAACAAGAAATTGATGGTAAACATTGACCAATCAGTTGTGTCTATCTAATGTCAGGTGCTCATTGGGTTGCAGTAGCCTACCAATATCAAAGACAAATTCCTTAGGGAATGAGAAATGTGATAGTAAAGCACTATTGTAGACCAGACCCTCGATGAGGAACAAGAGGGAAAATAATAAATATCATAATAGACCAATTTCATATTCTAAGACGAAATGAGTGAGTTATCAATATAGGTCAGATCACTAGACCACTATCTAGAAGGGACGTAGGAAAGAGGTGGGGGGGGGGGGGGTCAGGGCCACCTCCATCATGAAGGAGAGGGGGGGGCTAAATATATCTGGGCCCCCCGAAAATTTGCCAAGAATTCATAACAAATTGGACAAGAAGCTAAAACTTTGCATCTCAAGTTAGATTAATATAGTAATGGAATAGGAAAAAAGGGGCCTCAAATCAAATCTGAAATTCAACAAAAATTACTTTTCTATACAAATTCTATATAGGTATAGGTGTCATCACGCTTGAGCCAACAGTTTAAGGTGGTTGTAGTGGGGCCCATGCTGCCCCCCCCCCCTCCCCAATGAAGATTTGTTTCCTACGCCTCTGTCCAGGAAGAAACAGGGGCGTAGGAAAAAGGGGGGGGGGGCTGCCCCCCCCCCCCAATAATGAGGAGGTTCCCTTTATAAGCCTATATAAAAATATAGCAGGCCCCCCCAACCGAGACCCCTGGGCCCCCCAATAAAAATTTGCTTCCTACGCCCCTGAGAAAGCAGTTACTCGATAATGTTATAGACTAATTCATGATGTCCAGATATTCAGATACGATCTCTTTTTATGATGTCCTCATCCATCACATCGCTATTAAATATGTTCTGTGAAAAAATCGCCCATGTCCCTATGATCACTATGAAAGGTCTTTTGCTATGACGAGAATGTGCTGGAATGTCAGGTCACATAGCAGCACATAATTATTGCCCTCAGGGCTTGCAGGGTGCCACTCAGGTATGGTCTGAACATGTTAATCTTACCTTTCTCTTACCTGGTACAACTTACAAGTTTGACAGTTTGTGGGAGGGGCACCTTTTGTATATACCGTATCATGGTTTCTAATCGCTTCTTTTCATCATTCCCCTTGATATCCCCCTTGATTCGTAAAGTGAATCTTTTCTCACCTGAGGGTCAGTCGGTGGAGAAGTGGAGGGTCCTTACACGGGAGGAGTGGCGAAGTGGACATGACGACAGCAGACTGTAGCCGTGCTGGGTGAGGACCTGGAGCAGGTGTCCGGTGCCTGGAGGATGGAGACAGCAGCAGCAGGAGGCAGGGGGCAGGACTCCGGACGCTGGTGGGGTGGGTGGTGGAGGGCCGCGACCAGCCACCTACCGACCCGACACCATGACGTCCGTCCGTCGCCGCGCTGCCTGCGGCTCCGGCCGGCAGGGTGCGGACACGTTCACACGGCCCACAGAGCACCACGGCCCCCGAATACAGAGAGAGATCCACTTGGTCCCGGATCCAAACTTTCACTCCAAACAGCTACTTACACACATCCACACCAGCGGCCTATGGTCGGGGCCGCGGCGCGTTCTATGTAGGCCAACGAGCGGATGCGTAGCCTACAAGGCCTACACAACAACCTTTGTTGGGGCGGGCGGTCGGAGGGCCGACCCCCGCCACTACTAATGCTAGGTCACCACCGCCAACTGGTGCCCAAACTACCCACCTCCGAAATATGTCAGGGCTTTTATAGAGCCAATAGGCAATGCAGCCACCTCAATCCACACAGCCTCTGGCCACTACTAGAACTGCCATCAAATCAAACTCGTTATTTCCGGACATGTACATGTAGTATATATAGGGCTATATGCTGCAGTGAAATATCCAGTTTATATAGTAGGCTACACGTTTCCGTAGTATCCCCAACGACTGATGACAAGTCCTGTGACAAGTGAATCCTGCCTCTGTGGTAAACCTCTTGAATTGCAGGTATTGGTAGGCTTTACTCCAAGTGGTGACCTTCCAGGTTGTGAATGAGTGTATTCCTCTAGTGTCGGTGTGAGGGGTAGTATTAGTGGGTATAGTAGAAGTCGTGATGATGTGTGTGGTGTAGGGGTGACTACACAGTGTGCACCCTCTGGCTGTAGACTGTGGTATGGACCATGGAGGACTGGTTACATCTCGTCACCCTCCCTCTCACTGACACACCTGTAGCCACGGGCGTGGTGGTGGTGTCCCCAGGCCGACCCAACACAGACGCGCCCCCTAGTAGCCAAAAGCCACACCATTACTAAGACCCCAGGTAGACTCGATCGATTCCCTTCTTCAACTTATGGGGGGCTAATCAAAAACCAATAGTAGATTCACTGTTCAAGTGGCACTCATTCAAAACTGGAGTTTGCTGGAATGATTGGTGGCTCGAATTCGATGTGTATTGGGCAAATCAAAGTATCATATGCCAATGGACATTCAGCTAAAGCCTAAAAGCACTGTGACTACTCGCAACTGTGTATTCAACCTTGATGAATGATAGCCCACATTCTTTCATATTGAATTTCTTTACATAATGTGTGAATAATAACTAAAAGAAAAAAAAATATGAATCAAATTATTTTGAAATTCCTATTTTCAGGGAAATCCCTGACAACTTACATTTTGCGCAATTAGTGTCGGATCCTGAATTTGGAAGGGATCGGCCCCGAAGACATGAATATTAAACTCACATGAATTCGCGTCTGGTCAGTGAGCCTCTTTTCTTTAACTGAAAATAAGTTCCATGTTACGAGGAATTCCAGGGGGACCTCAAACTCTTTTTTTGGGGGTGGTAACTAAATAACCTGCATTTTTCAGGGGCGTTTTGAGGCGTAGTAGTATATAGGGGTAAACTCAGCGTATAGCTATAGCTACTGAAATCCGTTTGACCTACTTACTAACCGGAAGTGACCTTTTGACCTCGCCTTTGCACATGTTTGACATACATTGTCATCGACTTTGCCCATGCGCAGAGATAGGCTAAATTCTAAATGGTGGATGTTAGGGAGCGTTCATTATTAACAACAGGGGGGTGGGTAGGTAGGTAGGGGTAGGTAGGAGTAGGGTAGGGTAGGTAGGTTTATATAGGGTGTGTGTGCGTGTTTATTTCACAAAGGGTACATGTTAAAACACATTTTTAACCTATGTATTCTTTCTACAAAAATGAAAGAAATCTAACATTTTAGCAAAAATTTTATAAATTTACCTAAATGTGACAAAAGTTTCCACTTTTTACACACAAGATTTCCCTTATTTTAGCAAAAATATTACAAAAATTTTGCTGTATAGAGTGGAGAGTCAGTAATGAGAAGAGCTCGGTGTGTAGAGTAGAGACTCAGTGTGAGAAGAGCTTCCAGGAAATGACACGCTTTGATTAAATGCAGGCTTGGTCATGTGGTAAACAAAATCCATGTGACTGGTCAGTGTGAGAAGAGTGATTATTTTTGTAGTGATTCACTCTTATGACAAATTTGACTTGTGCTTTTAGCCCCTAGCTATGTGACCACAAAGCCGGGCGTAAGTATGTTTGTACATAGGTAGTAAACCTATATGCCATAGATGCAAAATGAATTAATCATTTCCTAGCGGTTACCAGTCTTTCTCCTGGCTTTTGATTGTTTTCTCACCGGTCAACAGCTGGAAAATGACAGGTTGCTGAAATTTTGATCCACAGAGGTCAGGTCTCCAATTTCAGAAGTGTTGGAGTCAACGCTCTCAGTGCCACTTTCATGGTCCATGCACTGATTACTTGGTGGCATGGGTTGACACATTGATGGTTGGAAGGGATAGAAAAGTGTTGGAGGCCAAACAGCCAGGGGAAAAGAGTTTTGATGTAGGCACACGGACAAGCAAAACCCTCTGGCTTGTGGTAGCACAGTTGGCACAGTGCTGCCGCTGAAGTCTGGCCTTGAATTGGAGTGCTGAAGTTGTTGTTATAATTTCTGTAATTTGGTGGTATAGGTGTTCCTGGTCTTCTGTTGGTTTCTAATTGGAGGTTGAGGTGCGATGGTCTTGATGGTAGTTTGCAACTGGGAGTGTGGATGGCTCAGTGTCTTCCTTCCTGCTGGGGCAATTGCTTTACAGGCTTGACTGACCACGTCTGGCTGTCGGTTTGTGAGTGAGGAACAAAAATAGGGACACATCCTTTAGACAATAAGCCATCCAGTATGATTCACAAGAGGTCCACCCTAATACCATATTGACATATAAGGCAGAATAACAGTGTTTTGACAGTTAATCACAAAGTTATAGAGCTTAGTCAATAGATAAAACAAGGTGCGGGCTTAGTATCCAAGGACACTTCTTTTAGTGTATCTTCAACACACCAGGTGGCGATGCTGAGTTGACGCCACGTCGCTCAGGTTAAAGAGGGTGGTCGTGATTATGCTCGATATTGAGCTAGAGTTGCTTTAGGACATGTTGATGCTTCTGTTGGATGCTGGAATTTTTCCTGGATGAATCAAGGTAAGTGGTTTGAAAATTGTGTATATTGGGTGGAATTTCGAATTTTGATCATTTGTGCCAAACAGGTCAAAAATTTTGGTTGTGATGCATTAGGGAGCTTGTTTCCCATGGCTCAATTGGGTATAAAAAGGACTTGCCACCGTTTTTTTATGTCAAAGGTTATGTAATCGTCAGCATGGTCTATTACTTCGATCTGATATTTCCGAACGGTGTTATCCTGCACCTGGATATATATATATGGAAGGTGACAGGTAGGTGAAAAGTGTAAACGGAGAATTTTGTTGAATTTTGAGGTAATTTTTGGTTAGTTGAGTTGCTAAAAGGAAATTGTTTCATTTAAGCATCGTCGAGATACATTTTAATGTGCAAGCGCCGGTGATGAACGGGTGGTGATCAGGTAGGTCAAATTTACTGATGGGTTTTAATGGACGAAATCAAGTTTACTTGTGATAGCACATGTCATTGTTGTTTTGACGCGCACACCAAGTGTGGGCACCTGTGACAGGCTGTTATCATGGTAACACTGTGTGACAGACGTCTTTTTTGACATTGCAGTGTAATTTCAAGATGGCGTTTAGAACCTGGCAGGAAAACTTTTAGATGCTGTGCGCATGCTGAGCAAACACTGATTTAATCTGTCTATGTTAGTTTTGGTTAGCTGATGGTCTAATCTGATGTTAGAGTTAATAAGTTAGGTAGGTAGCGCTAAATGATGGGTCTAGAGATAGTTTGGGGTTGGGGAGTAAGATGCCATTGTGGGGAGGGGGGTCCCCATACAAGTGTGTGACAGGTTTTATCCGGTGCTTTATCCAGCGGGACGCGCTACAGTACCTGCCATCCCCACGTAAGTGTAATGGGTGTGCTTTAGTCCCTACTGACATTTGTTTTAACCTTTTAACCGTCCAATGGGGTCAGTTGAAAATCTGGCTAACCTTTCTGCTGGATTACCAGGTCACCTTGGGTATCTCTTCAGGTGGATAGTATTGAGCCATCCGACAATAATCGTGACGACCTCATTTTCCAGTGCGCATCCAGGTAACACCTGCACGATTTTGTTAGCCGTGGTTTTGACAGCATGGCTGCCAGGATTGATGTAGGGCAGAGGTTGCTGCCATAAATCATATCACCCACTGGAAAGCTGTAGGTGCTACCTATCATTTTCTTGAGCTTAATCCAAGATGTGGGGTTAGCCATGGTGGGAATACTGTGAACAGCAATGAGCTGTGCCGGATGTGTCACGCACTTGTGCACATGCCACATGACAATGCAGCAGAAGATGGCGATGATTCGTGACAACAGGTGTAACCAGGGAAAACTCAAGGCGATATCCAAGGTGTGTTATTACATCGGTGGACAATAATGTGGATTTATCATGGATGTTTACCGCACCATCTCTAAGGGTGAGTAGGTCTTTAATTAGGGGTAAAATTTTCTGGTTGTGTAATTCTTTAAGACGTTGAAAATTTGGTAGGTTTAGGGTGGAAGGTGTGGTTGCTATGGTTACTTCTGACACATTGGTGGGCGGGTTTCCAAAATGTTGCCATAGTGGTAAGTTGAAAGCTACTTGGGCTATTGGGTTTTAATGTGATGTTTTGAATACAAGATAGGATGGAATTGATCATTATCATACTGCCGTTTTTTGAGTGAGCAAAAACACGGTACAAATACTATAGAATGGGCTGCATTTTTTTCACTTCTACTTGTAGGATGGATAGTGACCTGTTAGTTATTAATACAGTAAAACTTGGTTACAACGAACTAGTAGTTACAGCCCTAAAAAGTTCGTTATAACCAAATTTCGTTGTAAGCAAGTTTGAAGGTTGAGTGTAGGCTGGGGAGTCATAGGACTTCTCTATCCGTTCCCTAGCCCTTTTGAAGTGTTGGGGAAGCTAGGGTGCGACCTGGACAGTCGCAGGACTTCTCTATCCGTTCCCTAGCCCTTTTGAAATGTTGGGGGAGCTAGGGTGTGACCTGGACAGTCATAGGACTTCTCTATCCCTTCCCTAGCCCCTTTGAAGTGTTGGAGGAGCTAGGGTGTGACCTGGACAGTCATAGGATTTCTCTACCCGCTCCCTAGCCCTTTTGAAGTGTTGGAGGAGCTAGGGTGCGACCTGGACGGTCATAGGACTTCTCTCTCCGTTCCCTAGCCCCTTTGAAGTGTTGGAGGAGCTAGGGTGCGACCTGGACAGTTATAGGACTTCTCTCTCCGTTCCCTAGCCCCTTTGAAGTGTTGGAGGAGCTAGGGTGTGACCTGGACAGTCATAGGACTTCTCTATCCGTTCCCTAGCCCCTTTGAAGTGTTGGAGGAGCTAGGGTGCGACCTGGACAGTCATAGGACTTCTCTATCCGTTCCCTAGCCCTTTTGAAGTGTTGGGGGAGCTAGGGTGTGACCTGGACAGTCATAGGATTTCTCTACCCACTCCCTAGCCCCTTTGAAGGGCTGTGAGAGGTGGCCAGCAGCCTACCTTTACAGTGATTTATTGTATTTTTCCATATTTGAGGGTCAAATTACTTTGTTATAAACAAGTCTATGTCATAAGTACTTCGTTATAACCAAGTTATTTTACTATAGAAATGTATAAGAGAGGTTTGTGACTGAGTAATTTTGTTTGTTGTATCCAAATTACGTTATAAGGAAGTTTGTTGTAACCAAGTTTCACTGTATATAAGAATTGTGTAAGATGGGTTTGATCATATTGGGGATGGTGGCTGTCATGTGAGCTTGAAAATTACAAGTATGATGGACAGCTTTTGGTATGTCTAAAAATAGGTGGGAAGGCACACTTATTTTACTTAGCTAGTATACTTTTTATTTACTAGAGGCGCAGTGTGTCTACAGGGGCAAGCCTGGACTCCACCCCAGGCTCCCATAGGCTTACTATAGGAGAAAAGACACCTCTCACAACCATGTCATTTTATCAGAGAAGATATGCTCTGATCTCTGAGAAAAACTAGAAACAGAGAGAAGAAGAGTTATTTAAACTTTTACATGACTGTACATGAGTTGAAAAGTGACTAGATTCACATGGGCTTACAATCACTTCGTTATAAACAAGTTCATGTCAATAGCACTTCGTTTTAACCAAGTTTTATTAGCAATGTATCGGAAATGTTTGTGATCAGACATTTTTGTTTGATATAACCAAATTTCGTTATTAGGAAGTTTGTTGTAACCAAGTTTCACTGTACTTAGGAAATTCCCTTCTGGTGAAGATTTGGACCTTTTCATAGGAGACAGACACCCAAAGTCCTACTGTCCTACATGCAGGACAGTGCTGATCTCTGGATCCGCTATAGCTAAAGCTTTGAAATTTCTTGTATGGCATAAATGGCCATATATAAGCCTATTTCTCAGTTTCCGGCACTCTCGTACAGGAATTGTGGTTTCCATGGCAACCAAAAGAACACAAATTTCAAAGGACAGTAGTCCTAAGTCCTACTGTCCTACATGTATGACGGTAAGCAATCCCTCATATCTCTGGACACGGTGAAGGTGCAGGTCCGAAATTTGGTACATGGCATATTTGGTCATATATTAGTCTACTTATCAATTTTAAGCACTCTATGACAAAAAATGCCACTTTAGGGCTCTCTAGGTTAATAAAAATTTCCAAAATTTCCAAATTTCCAAATTGAAATTTTCCAAATTTCCAAATTGGAATTTTAAAATTCCAAGTGTGCTATTGAACTGTTGGATAAGTTTTGTGGATCTATCCTGAATTCCTGCTGCAGCATCTTACAAATTTTTACAAATTTACCAAAGAATTTTTTGTAAAATTTTACATTTTACATACAAGATGTTGCTATGTACAACACAGAATACATGTTAAAACACAGCTTTAACCTACATATTTACAAATAAAAAAGAATTGTAACATTTTACCAAAACTTTATGAAAATTTTACCAAATTTTCAAGTATCTTAGCTTAAACATCAAAAGTTAATCCTGAATAATGTAGCACACATCCATGTCTGTTTTTTTTTCAGTGGATAAACAGTGGTCGACATAGTCTTAACTTTGCATTGGATAAAAAAATGTAGTTGCCATAGGGCCCAGTATGTCTAATGTCTGAGACAGTTTGCTGAATAAAACACTGTGGTTTAAAAAAAGTCCTATGGTTGTAAATGTGATCCTGTGAGTTGGAGCGATGTATATGCATCCATTTTTTTATTTTTTTTTAGGAGTAAGCACTTTTTGTATTGTAATACATATAGGGAAATACAAAAGTTAGCTGTACATGTGCCTCCTGTGTTTCCCTCATATTTCTCAACCTGTAAATTACCTTACACTGTCGACAGGAGACTTATTCATGTGGACTGTAAAAGAGCACATATAGTTTATGTGCTAAATATGAAGAAAAAAAACTTCCATCACCAATGATACTGGTAAACATCCTCTACCAGCAACCATCACCATACCCAGCACCATCACTTACCCCTGGAGAACCTGTCCTTATTCCTGGATAGTTCCCACAAGAAAGAAAAATCTCCATTATCCATTGAAAACCTGGATTAAGCTTACATCCATCCACATCACATAAGAGTGCCTTTAACAAAGGGGTGAGTAAGGTTTATGTATCATCTGCTACATGTAGCTTACTGGTGCATAACCATGTGAGAGTAAGTAAACCCTCCATGGTGCTTATCCTCCCATTCCATACACTCACTGCTTGTGTAGATACTCCATGTGCCACCGCCACAAAGGTAGGATATAAGCTTAAATGATAACTATAAACAAGGGACTTAGTGATGCACACCATTGTTTATTTTCTGCTACAGCAGATGGGACCTAACTAAGGTTTAAAGGTAACTAGGCTAAAGTAGGTAGCTAGGTAGCTAAAATAGGGTATGTAAGTAAAGGTGGAAGCAGGATTCAATTTGGAAATTTGGAAATTTACACTTTATTGTTGGGTCCTATATAAAACATTGTGGTGTGTATATATTAGTTTTGTGTCACACTTTTGGGTGATTATACCGTGTTCCTAGTTGTGTACCTGGTAAAGAAGGTTTATAAATTAATCCTAATGTGAGTGAGCAGTGTAGAAGACTATAGATGTAATGGAGCTAACTTTTGTTATATATGAAGGGGTCGCCATAGAGTTAACATAGGGTCAAAATATGCAGCAGGCGCCATAGACTTAACATTACAAATAGGTTGTGGTGAAAAAAATGTTATAATTGAGTAGGACTAAAGGTAGGAGGGGGTTAAAACATCTCTTGATGTTTTGAAACATGTGGCACAGATGGTTGTGAACAGTTTGTAACAAATTAACAACGTGTAAACTGCTAATTTGCACATGGTGATAAGCAAAATGCAGGGGTTTATTATTTTAACAGTTGTAAAATAGTGAAGAAGTAAGACCCAGTCCAAGTGCAGTTTAGTTCTGATTTATTTCATCCTCACACACAGCTAAATACAACTTCAATACAATATTCCTACACTCCCCTGAACCAATCAGCATGCAACACATCTCCTGCTCCTAACCTTCTCACACATGTATCCCTCCCCAGGTAACCATGGTAATATAGTCTCCTGCTCCCACATGTGTGTGTTGGATCCCTTCTCCCAATATAGACACCCATGATCCCCTAGCAACAAGGCTCCTCCGTTACACAGTATGGTAAAGAGAGTGGGTGAAAGTCAACACATTTACGCCTAGTCAGACGCATGGTTGGTTGAGGGAGATGAAAGAAAGGGGTTGTGGACAAGTGTCCAGTGGTTGTTATTGTTGTGGGGGTTGTGGTGGGAGAATGTTATGATGAGTGGAACTAGAGGTAAGGCTGAAATCCACACTTGTCTTTTGATCGTGGATTGATTGATTTGTGTTTTACAGCACTTTAGCAGCACTAAGTGGCTATCCTGTGCTTCACAGGTTGATAGGCACTATCAGTGGAAATGGTGGTATGATTTGTCTATGTGGGGGAAGTAATCATCAGGTTTCAACTAGATGTTATTGTAGAGCCCAAGGGCTTTTATATATCCCAATATTTCTTCTGGTTTGTGTTTCTCGAATAGTTCTTTCAAGCTTGTACAAGCGTGGTATTGTGCCCTGTAGGGACACTGTTGGCAATCGATGAGGATGTGCTCCACTGTCAGGGGGAAAAAGGCCACACGCACACACACACACGCTATATAAACCTACCTACCCTACCCTACTCATACCTACCTCTATCCACCTACCTACCCACCCCCCTGTTGTTAATAATGAACGCTCCCTAACATCCGCCATTTTGAATTTAGCCTATCTCTGAGCATGTGCAAAGTGGATGACAATGTATGTCAAACGTTGTCTGCTGTCCGCCATTTTGAATCTTGCGGATGCGCAAAGGCGAGGTCAAAAGGTCACTTCCGGTTCGTAAGTAGGTCAAACGGATTTCAGTAGCTGTAGATATGCGCTGAGTTTACCCCTATATACTATTGGCGGTTCAATACAAATGACGCCGAATTTGGATGCTCAGTGCATGGACATGGCCTGTACCACACTGGAAACCTAGGATTGTTGAAAAGTAATCAATGCAGATGACTTTAGGTCATCATTCCTCATTGATGCAAGAAAGTCATCATTTTGATCACACCATTCCTCCCACCAAGGGGCCCTATTTTACAATAGTGTGACATGTCTTATACAACCCAGGTCATTGTTGTGGTAAAACTAACATAGATAGTTGCCTCAAATGTAAAATAGGCACATTCAGAGCAAAAACCTATTCTTTGTCAATGGTCCTATCAAGTGATATGAAGATAAGCATCAACTGCTCTAACATATATAACTATGAAGCCTTTATCTTCAAGACGACCTACTCTAAAAAAATGAATAGGAGTTGGGGTGATGGGGGTGGGTAGGGGGGTTCCAAAACTATTCTTTTATTTCTTATTTTGAGCAACATCGCACTTCAATCAAATTGACTATCCAGTCATTATAATTTATGTAAGCATACAAAAAAATAATCATGAGGTGAAGTAAACGTATTGCTGACCTGAACTAAACACATATATGAAGAAATGGTTACTCTCCCCAGTTTGCATCAAATTTAGCACCCTAAAGTGATCGCTACTGATTAGTTTCTGCAGTCATAGGTTTACAGTGCATAATCAAATTAATTCAGAACAATTAAGAAAAGGAAGCAGAGAAGAAAATATCTAAGACACATGTACACAAGATAAGACGGCAATAATATGTATGCCGTATTCGTATAGCATGCTGTTGAATGGATGCTGGTTGGCCCTCACTGTGGGAGTCCTAGAAGATGGTCCAAACGGAGCTACAACCACCCGGGTACACTCTATACCTACCAACACGGAACTAACGTGAAGTTCTGTCGTTTGTGCATCTCCACATCCATGGCTATGGCTGCTGGACATATGAAACAGTAGCCAGCTGATAATATCTTTCTGTCCGGTCGGCTGGAAGTGCAGATAAGGATCTGTGTCGATCTCAAAGAGATTGCACTACTTCGCAGCAGACGACATTTCTGTTGGCGCGAAAACTGGGGCCACACGGACGCCACAACTGCAAGCTCGACTGCGTCGCTTTTGCGGAGATTGCGAATGGTAAAGGTGCTCTCGTTGTCGGTGGGGGCATAGTAGGGGACATATCGGATAAAAAATATGAAACTCATTTTGTATGTTGTAATGCCAGACTGTTTTTGTCATCACTCCTTGCTTTCATTTAGAGGGAGAAAGACCACGGAGATAACCACTATCAAAAAGAAGGATATGGTCAGAGAAAATCATTTGGAAGCTCTACACGTTAACAGGCTAAATAAAAATGTACGTTTCAGATTTTCCAATCCTACCAAGAGAAACACAACCAACTCTAGATGCTTGAATCTACTTTTTCCTGTGGGTTGTGACAAGGTAGGATAACTCGTTCTCATTTGTTTTCTATCTATTTTTTCGTCATATTTCTTGAAGTCAGATATCCTTTACCATAATAACCAGTGAACCACCACTTATTGTATCCTCAGTTCATTGAAAAAAGAGAATAGGGAAGATCCTCATCATCATGTTTAGCTGTAAGTCAGATATTTCCTCCACCAGAGGTGAAATGTCCCTGGGGGGGGGGGGCACTTGCCCATGATTTGGATATCGACTGCAGCCCATTGCTCGAGAGCGAAGGCGGTCGATCCCCATTAGATCCCAAATAGGGGGGGCGGTGGATTTCCGTCAGATCCCTATTATCAGGGCGGTGAATTTTACATCAAATCCCAAAAAGAGTACTATTTATGCACCATACATATGAAGACATAAAATTTGATAAAAAAAAGTGCTGGACAATAAAAAGAATTTGGTTCATACAAAAGCATGAACACAAAAGACCGCTTGTGGAGGGGGGGAGGCTTGCAGGTGGGGGGCGGTCCAGGCAATATTTGGGATTGTGAGAAAAGGGGGGGGGCAGTCAATGTCCAGCTGATCTACTCAGGTAGGGCAGTCAGATTGCAAGATCACTGAGAGATAGTGTCTTGTCATCAATAGCCAATAATTATAATGGACAGGTATAACAGGGTACAATTATGTCTGTATTTATTGTGTGCTATATGAGAGAGTGCTTTGGGAATTCTGTGTAGGGTTTATGGTAGCTAGAGTTTATGGTAGGCTGTGGAATGTTGCAGACGGAGGGGAGTCGACGAGATCTGGTCAGGAGGAAAAGGAGGGGTGTGCATGCGGTGGACACGTGATGAGGGATTCAGCCAATAACCGAGCAGAGAGAAACCCAGGTAGAGACGAGCAGGATGAGCTGAGCAGAAGTGCGGGAGCCGGCATGAAGAGCGGACGCTAGGCTAGGGCCTGGTGTCGAACCATGGACTACGAGTAGAGCAGCTCAGCTAGGCCTGGAGCCACTATCTCTCCACACGGCCACATCTACATGCACACACCTTGCTAGTCACACTGTTCTGCTGCTGACATTGCCATGGACTATTGAGGATTGTAACCTATCATATCTATGTGTGAATGGACAATAAAACCCAGTAAACACATCCAGAGCAGTACTCATCTGTGGATTAAGAGTGGGCTGGTCTACAGAGAGACACTTGAGTCTAGCTAACCCCAACGCAAGTAACACCCCCTAATATACACATCCAACACAACCATACAGCCCAGATGGTGGAGAACCCGGGTATTTTTACAGCCAAGAAGGGCTATTGTAGTGACTTGAATGAGTTGATTTAAATGTTAAGCCAAGCATGCTAATTGGCTATAGTTTTGGACCAAAAAGGAGAAATATTAGAAGAATGATCGAAGAAACATGTGTGTCCTGTGCTGGGAAGAGGGACCTTATTATTCCTGAAGTAGGAGTCCTTTTTTGCAGATCTTTTCACATGTATGAAAGTAATAATAGCAAGAACATTTATATTAGTGTGTTGTGCGCTTCATAATGTTACTGGGAGCAGTGTGAAATGTATTGTTGAAACTAAATAAGCATGTATCTAGGTAAGAAAACTATGAAGTAATCAATGTTATGATCGCATACTTTTGTATCACATGTCATTGTGCTCTGTCTTATCTGAGGATGATATAATTGTATAGTATGTATGTGGATAAGATGTATGTGAAGACACTGATGTGAAACTGCATTATAGAGAATATCAGGGTAGCATGACAAGACCCATATTTGCGGTGGCTCGAGTCACAGAGGGGGAGCGCCCGCACCTGTCTTGTCATCAATAGCCAATAATTATAATGGACAGGTATAACAGGGTACAATTATGTCTGTATTTATTGTGTGCTATATGAGAGAGTGCTTTGGGAATTCTGTGTAGGGTTTATGGTAGCTAGAGTTTATGGTAGGCTGTGGAATGTTGCAGACGGAGGGGAGTCGACGAGATCTGGTCAGGAGGAAAAGGAGGGGTGTGCATGCGGTGGACACGTGATGAGGGATTCAGCCAATAACCGAGCAGAGAGAAACCCAGGTAGAGACGAGCAGGATGAGCTGAGCAGAAGTGCGGGAGCCGGCATGAAGAGCGGACGCTAGGCTAGGGCCTGGTGTCGAACCATGGACTACGAGTAGAGCAGCTCAGCTAGGCCTGGAGCCACTATCTCTCCACACGGCCACATCTACATGCACACACCTTGCTAGTCACACTGTTCTGCTGCTGACATTGCCATGGACTATTGAGGATTGTAACCTATCATATCTATGTGTGAATGGACAATAAAACCCAGTAAACACATCCAGAGCAGTACTCATCTGTGGATTAAGAGTGGGCTGGTCTACAGAGAGACACTTGAGTCTAGCTAACCCCAACACAAGTAACACCCCCTAATATACACATCCAACACAACCATACAGCCCAATAGGGCGGTAGGGCGGCAGTTGAGGGTGCCCTACAAAGAGTCAGTGCCCCCCCCCCGGGGAAATGTCCCAACGGAACTGAGTTGGGGTCTCGCAAGCACTCCCTCTAATGTAGCCATTCCTTGGAAGGGAACAATTCTCGCCATCACATTTACTCATTCATTTAGTCAGTACATATAGGCATTGCCTTTAATGTATAGCCAAATCCTCTGAAACGGATACACATGCATTTACTCTGGTAAAGCAATATCTTCTGATATACAACCACTCACTGCACTAGCACCACATGACTAGGTGGCCACATAACCTCAGAACTATGACACATCAACTCAAATCTAGTGGGAATCCAGCTAATCTCTTAATCTCCATCGTTTTCTGAACACAGCCACTCCCCAGGGCCGTATCCAGAGTTTCTTGTTGGGGGGTAGACTTCTCCCTGAAAGTAGCCCTTTTTGCCATGTAGTCCTTACCACACCATATCAGCATGCCCCAGGAACAGCGGCACCATGCCCCCACCACATAAAAGAAATTCTGGAAGCCATAAAATAGGTTTTCTCTTGCTCTGTATTGAATAGAGAAGGGAGCACAGACATACACTTATTTGGTTCCATGGTTTGGGAAATGGTGTGGAGGAGGGGGTCTGGGGGGTATCTCCCAAGGGAGTTTTTGAAAAGTGTGAGGCCAAAGAGTGCATCCGGGTGCTTTTTGGGGATAGCTGACATGTTCTATAGGCCCACAAACATCTTGTTATAATCACACAGCTAAGAAAAAGTCAGAAACTTTGTTTAGGTAATCTAGTGATACTATCTGGGGGCATTTTGAAACAATAATTTCCCTTTCTTGTTACCCCAGATTCAAATAGATCTGAAAAGTCATCAAATAAATCTACATGGCCAGATTTTAAACCATTTTCTAATTATTAATTATCTCATTCCATGAGGACCATCATTTATGTTGCCCCATCCAAGGCCAATCCAACAAGAAAACTTGTTTCTCATAATGAAGTTATGGGATTGCAGATTGCGTTGCCCTCTCTGTTGTGATTGCTTCATCAGCATAGCAGCCAGACATAAACTTGTGAGGGGAAGGATTTTCTTTTTTTGTCAAAGCAGTTCAGTAGGGCCTGATATCTATGCACCGTGGGCCCGTAGCAAACAGCCGGAGAAAAACTCCATTTTAATCGTTATTACAAAGTTATCAGTGACATTTCAAAAGAGTGAGAAAGCCCATTATTGATAGCTAGCTGCTTTCCTTGGACCATTATGCTTTCATTTGATACCAAACTTGATTATTTTTTCATTTTTGGCATTATAGAGTCTGTTTGATTTATATAGAAACGAGTTTTCCTTATAGGCCGGGGGCTAATAGGGCCCACCATGCACCTCCCCCACATCCCAACGCAACAGGTATTTTTTCGATCCTTAGGGTCCCCTGAACAAGATTCAAGATGTTAACATTTATTATCTTGGGATGCACTACTGGTTTTTTCTCATTATCCATGTGCGGGGTCAGACCACTTTTGGGTCAATTTTGGTACCATGTTATACAAGGAGTATGCTCAATCCCTGAGCTCTAATAATACCTTACCTCGTCTGGATCCTGATGCTTTTGGTCTTGTTGGAAAGAGGACATTATAAGCTTTTCATTAAGCCCTAATATGCCCTAATAAGTTCAGATTTGAGTGTACCAGGAGGTCAGGAAGACGTAAGATTGAAATCACAAAGTTTGTTTTTTAACTGAAAATTTTAAATGCACTCCAGATACATGTATAAAGATTACCCTTATCTTCCACCTAACCACAATCTCTAATATGATTCCTGTAGGCCACACCTGTCTGAGTAATATGAGACATTTTGCAGCACTCCTTATTGACTATGACCCATGTTAATGTCTTGGATGCGAAGACACTACCTTGAGCCAATACAATGCTGTTCCATTTCAATAAACTCCTCTTTATGTAAATGGATGTTTTTCCATGCTAAATCTTTATCAATTGGCCTGATTCTTATGTTAAAAAGGGTGCTGATTAAGAATATGGATGTTTCTCCTTCATGAGATTTAATGGCGAGGCTGTATATGGTTGAAATTCAAAATGGCCGACAAAAGATTCAAATTTGCACTACATAGATTTGCAATCTAGAAAGTATCTGGTAGGTCCTACCCCCTATAAATCAGCACATTAGAATACAATAGTGCTTTTGCTTTGTTGGTAGGTGGTGCAATTGCCTAGCAACAGCAGCTTTGCATAGCAACCAAGCCTGAAAACATGCTCAAATGTGCATTTCTGCATGGTTTCCTTTCAGCAACATACTCCCCTGATATACACTTGTATATAATTCTTCTGTGACTTCCATCATAGATTATGAATATAGGTGATAAAAGGTTGCTAGGTTGTGTGGTATTAGCAGTAGCATAGCAACAAAGCCTAGATACATACCTATAGGTATATACTTGTGTATAGTTTTCCCTCAAGGACATAGTTCACTGATTTCAAATTGCATATAGCTCCCCTGTGCACATCACACAGTATGAACATAGGTTGTAAATGGTTGCTATGTCATGTGGTCGCCTAGCAACTGCAGCTTTACATGGAACCATATGTCCAAATCTATGCAGATAGTCACAGATAAGTGTATGGTCAAGCCTCGGGAATGAATTACAATGGGAATGAATTACAACATATACAGTTCATAATAGCAATGTAGGTAAGGAAAAGGAGCCTTAATGTTAAAGAGTATAGTCATGAATGCAAGAGCATTGTCCAAATGGAATAGAGGCCCTGAGGAGGATAGATGGTACCTAAATAACCAGAGGCCCTGGAAGGGAAAGATGGGGCCTGAATAACCAGAGGCCCTGGAGAGATAGATGGGGCTGGAATAACCAGAGGCGCCGGGAGGGACAGATGGGGCCTGAATAACCAGAGGCCCTGGAAGGGATAGATGGGACCTGAAAAATACAGCAATATTAAGGTAAGAGTATCACAGCTGTCTACGGAAAAGTGTGCCTGGTTCCCAACGCATCTGACAGTACTAATTGCTGACGAAATGCGAGTACATTCTGACATTTATTGACCAATTGCTGATATATAGAGACTAAGTACTGACATATATTTGACTAATTGCTGACACATAGTAAGTAATTACTAACATATATGTGACATGTACTGGGACTAGGAACCTTAAAGCACCCTGCACTAAGGGCCCTTTTCGCAGATCGTGTCACATATATTGACTAATTACTGACAAATAGTGCATTATTACTGACTTTTTGACTAACTGCTGACAATTAGTGAGTAATTACTAACATAGTTATATTGACTAATTGCTGACAAATAGTGCATAGGTACTGACACATTTTGACAAATACCAGTCAAGGCATGATGTATAAATGAATCAACATGCAGCCCTTAAGGAGTTAATCAATGGCCATGGTCTGCAAACCCAGGGATATATTCATGTATCATGACAACATATAGCACCACGCAGCCCTTGCATTCGTCAGAACAACCAGAATGTTCTGCCCTAAATTCGACATATAGATAGCACTATGCAGTCCTTAGAGGATTAATCATTGCTTGTGGCCAGACTGATTTGTATGATCATAGACCAACTTAACGATACTTTATAGCTCTATACTGTATACCTGCAGTAATAGAGCTGTGCCTATACATGGGTGCTCAAAATTTTTAGAACGTCACATCGTCACTTTTTAGGAGGGATGGCGCGTCACTCCGTCACTTTTTACGTACATGTATATGCCCATGTACTGGGAACTTTTGCTAGTGTCGCCGTCCGTCACTTTTTAAAACGCCTGTGTCATGAGCGTCATTTTTTAAAACCCCTGCGTCACAGCGTCACTTTTTACCCATGTATAGGCACAGAGCTCCCTCCTACACCCATTGACATTAGTCTGACAGCTTACATGCGTGTGCCAGCAATACCCACCCCTATTACTCGGTGATTAACAGGTGGGGGGGGGGCTGTAGGGTTAGTGGTCAGTGTAAACCGTGAGTTACAGATGTTGATTTCATCCATATATAACCCTCTGCAGGCAAACAAACCAATGTACTGAATTGACCTAAGCACCCTGTGACATCATAAGGCCCTAACTGTAACTCACGCTATATCCATTGCCCATTTTATAACAATTTTAAATTTTGGCATATTTACAATTAGAAATGTTTTTCTTCATTTTCTGACATTTTTCTGGATGTTACAATTATACCCCTCATATTACTTAGACAATGCTTTTAACATGATGTGCTGCTCACAGTGATTAAGGGCATACAATGAAACCATGTTATGCCAAGGATTTATATTTTTACCCATCATGCAGTGAGATAAATATGGATTTTTATCCATTTTTTCCCCCATCTTTTCTTACTTCAAACAGCTAAAACAACAAAGTTATGCATGGGACACCATATCAAAATTGTTCTTATTTAAAAGCAAATTATCTGCATAATATTTTAGTCAATTTTTTTCTGAATTTTAGGTGAAAATGGAAATACTTTTATTTTTCAAAATTCAATATAAAAAAGTAGCATGGGACCCCCTTCTTTACTTTTCATATTCTGGCTCAAGATGTTTTTAGCTATCTCTGGGATAAAAATTATGAAAAATCTAGGAACTATGATTCAAGATACATTAGAGATACGGTACATTCTGGCAGTTTGGTGCAATCTGGTGCAGTTTGGCAGCCAATATTAGTCTATTACTGAACGCATACACTACGTTTTCTGTAGCCTGTGGAGATTTCCCTGGGAGTGGGACCTTTGAGATGAGTGCATGAAGGAGCAGGCTATTTTCATTATGACCTTCCATAATAGCATAAGGATACCACTATTACAAAGAGCAAATTAAACATTTGGTTGTCTTGATACTTGTTGCTGGTACGTTTGCAGCCTGTGTTCATATACTTGGGCCATTTCCATATGTATGGGCCAAGATAACCACTAATTAAACAAAAACAAATGAGCCATTCAGAGGAAGATATATAGAGTTGAGTTTGAGTTTGAAACAAGTTTATTGGCCAACAATATCTTAACATACTGAAGCATTTACAATTATCAGCCGCTATAAGGAGGATACATTAAACATGATTCTATGTTGTATACATTCAGTGTTTGACAAGTGGTTTCCATGAACAGTCACATACTTAAGTTTGTCCTATACATATTATATAACATACATATTTCTGCTATCAGGCATTAACGCTTAGGTCAAATTATAATTTCATACAAGTGTTTCTTGAACTTTTGTAGATTATCTACGGTCTGTACATGTACCGGTAGATAATCCCAGATAATACTACCTCTATACAGCGGGCTTGATCTATATAACTCAATTCTAGGTCGATTTACCTTAATTTTTATTTCATCATTACCCCTGAGAGGTCTAATTGGGACAACTCTGTTCTCTAACACCTGTACGTATTTATACATCATACAGGCTATCACCTGTTTTCTTCTGTTTGCTAGTGTGTTGACCTTACATGCTATCAGTAAATCATTTACATGAATATCTTGTGGTTGTCTCACCTTTTTGCATGCCCTTAAACAATGATTCTGGATTGTGTCTAAGTGATCTACTATTGTAGCAGGGCCACTTTCCAATATATAACTACAGTATTCTAACAATGGGACTATCATAGTCTTATAGATTTTAAGGCTTGTATCAGCATCCAAGTATTTCACAATATTTCTTAATTGTTTTAACTTGACAGTACCTTGTGAATCCACTTTCTTACAATGTGGCTTAAAGTTCAAGTCAAAGTCAATTATTACACCACGGTAGTTGAAGTGTTCCACGCTAGATAGCCTTGTATTATTCAAGAAGATGTCATATTTAACAATACGTTGGTTATTTGAGTAACACCATAGAACCTTTGTTTTTTTTACATTCATAGTTAAGATATTCTGTCTGCACCATTTCTTGATATTACCAACATCATTCTGCATAAGCTTACTCATAATCTCTGTATCTCTACCATTTGATACTAGCGCTACATCATCTGCATATAGAAAAAATTCACACTGTTTTATTACACTGGTTATGTCGTTTATATAGATATTAAACAGTAACGGACCTAGGGCTGTTCCTTGGGCTACCCCACAGTCCAATAACTTTTCATTTGATTTAATATTGTTAGCTACAGTTATTTGTTTTCTACCGTATAAAAAGCTTTTCAACCACTTTAGACAATCATTATCACAACCAATACTTTGTAGTTTACTCATTAAAATACTCAAATTTACTGTATTAAAAGCTTTCTTTAAATCTAGGAACAGTACCAACGAGAAGTCACCTCTATTTCTAGCTTCCATCAAAATAATACTGAATTAACCTGAATGTGGCATCCAATGTCAATCTGTTTGGGATAAAACCATATTGTCTATCACTGATAATATTATTTTCAATAATATAATTCATCAACTGTGCATGTATAATTTTCTCTGTTAATTTAGAGAACACATTTGTCATAGTTATGGGTCTCCAGTTAGATACATCAGATAAATTACCAGTTTTGGGCAATGGGACTATTTGTCCAAGTTTCATAACATCAGGTAGTAAACCCTTAGCAATAGATTCATTGACCAGGATTTGTAGTAGATACGGTTTGTGATTTAGTAATAATTTTACAATATTACATGGTACATCTTTAATACATGAACTTTTGTGACCCATTATAGCTTTCACAGTTGTAACACATTGATTTACAGTTACTTCTCTCAACCTCATAACACTATCGGTTCTCAATCCCTCTGGTACATATACAGTACTAGTTATTAGACTTGCTAAATCTGTACCTATATTTATATAATAATCATTTACAAAGTTCACAGTGTGACACTGTTCAACGGTATTACCATTATTATCTTTCAAACACATCATTGGTTTTGAACTATTTCCCTTCCAGACTCCATTTAAGATTTTCCAAAAACGCCTTGGGTCGTTTTTGAACTTATTTAATAAGTTTGTAGTTACATTCCTTCTTTTAACATCCAGTCTTTTATTGATATTTTTTTAACCTGTTTAGCTGTTGCCAAGGCTACATTCACCCTGTTAGATCAACATTTCTTAGCTTTATTGAAAAATCTCTTCTTTAATGTTATCATACGACGTATCTCCTCATAAAAAAATATATCATTCTCTCTCACAGTATGAGCCTTTACAGGGTGTTTTGTATTTAAATACATATTAATATTATTAATAATACACTCATACTTGTCATCTACATTTTTATCATCCATTACAATATTGTTCCAGTCTGAGTTATCCATTGCATTTATTAAGTCTTCTTTTGAAAAATTTCTCATATCTCTACTTCGTATGACTATGGCTTTGGGTTTTACTATTTTCTGTTTTTTTCCTTATAACATAAATTGGTATATGGCTTGGAAAGCTATTTTGAAAACCATGTTGAAAATTTTCAGCTCACCCTAATTAGCATTATTCAAGCAAAACACTAACATTTTCACTTTTATTTTGGTGTATTCTGAAAAAAAAATATGGTTGCATCTCAAAAATAGTCACATTAAATTCCATGACCCCAAAATAGTACTCCTAGCAAATACAGAGCTTTTATAAGATTTTGATGGCGGCCATATTGGATACAGGTGTTGCACTGAAAGGCCCCAAGTTCCACATGATTCTCCTTATTATTCAGCATGCATCTGAAAAGTTTCATTGATTCCCATAATTTTTTTTTCAGAATTTACTAGAATAAAAGTGAAAATACCTCATTAATTAGCATTTTGCATAAATTATGCTAGTTATGTTAACTGAAAATTTTCAAAGTGGTAAATTCTTATTCCTAAATATTATTTCATTGGTGACTAGCTATTTTAGAATAATTTTTTTCATGTGTCATATCATTCACAGGCTTAATTAGGTAATTTTGCATATCTAATTAAAATATCCAAATTAGGGGCCTTAATATGCAAAACCCAGAATGGCCCCTAATCAAATTCTGATTCTGTGGAAAAAAAACTGAGTAAGAACCACCCATTGAACATAAGGCAACCATCATGGTTAATAGAGTAGAGATTTTGGCCTGTCTATTCCAGTAAACTATAGCCTATTTAATACTGCTACTGGCCATGACTTTAACCCCCCAAAAAAACACTTTTTGGTAAAGAATTTAAAAAAAACATGAAAGGTGTGGTGGTAGGAGAAATATGTTGAGCATGTAGTGCTACAAGGAAAGAAACAATATACTGAGTGCAAGCATGACTATTTTGAGCAGAACGGATCTTCAAATTGAAACCTTACAGTGTGCCTGTTCTATTACAGATCTAATACTGTGAAGCATTTTAATTATCTTGGTGTAATCATAGACAGTGATCTAAACTTTAAGCTACATTGTAGGAAGGTGGAGTCTATGGCCAATGCAAAATTGGCCCAACTGTCAAACATTGTGCGCTATCTAGATAGTGAGACAGCATTGAAAATATATAAACATATGGTCCTGCC
Organism: Acholoe squamosa; assembly: GCA_949317995.1. Taxonomy (NCBI): domain Eukaryota; kingdom Metazoa; phylum Annelida; class Polychaeta; order Phyllodocida; family Polynoidae; genus Acholoe; species Acholoe squamosa. The sequence continues at coordinate 19,172,264 of OX439042.1, forward strand.
GACATTTGAATATTGTAATTTTATAATAGATAGCGGTCCCGAAACAATGGTGAATCATCTTGAAGTGATACAGAATAATTGCCTGCGTATGTGTATGCGAATCAGAGATCCTCAGGATGTACATGTAGAAGATTTGCTGGCTAGAACTGATACCGTACCATTATTAGTTAGAAGAGAGCGAATGATTCAAGTGATTATACATCAATATGTGAAGGATCCAGAAAATGTAATTGTCCCGACTAGGATATTGCGAGGTAATAATAAACTGATATTAAAGGTCAGTCGTCCAACATGTGAACTATATAGGAAAAGCCCTCTCTATAGAGGTATGTTATTGTGGGACCGCTTAACTGCAGAGGTACAAAGTCTTGAGGAAAAAGATTTCTTCAAAAGGAGAATACTGAGTTAACGAGATCCTATGTTGGCATATGAATTATATAATGAGATATATACTAGATTTAAAAGAGGTATTTTGAGATTCATGGAAACCCACTTGTTTATTCTCTATTTGTTAAACGAAAATGTAACATGGTGACTGAACTTTGTGTATATTTACTATGGCTGATTTATAAGAAGAGCGCCATTGTGATGTGATATTTATTGGCCAATAAACACGTTTCAAACATCAAACATCTTATAATGGACTAGGCACACTAATAAGCAAAGGCCCTGGAAGGGAAAGATGGGGCCTGAATAACCAGAGGCCCTGGAGAGATAGATGGGGCCGGAATTACCAGAGTCGCGGGAAGGATAGATGGGGCCTGAATAACCAAAGGCCCTGGAAGGAAAAGATGGGGTCTGAATAACCAGAGGCCCTGGAGAGATAGATGGGGTTGGAATAACCAAATAAGAGAAATTTTGAAAGAATATCAATCTTCTAAAATATGCTTAAAAATGAGCTTGTACTCAAAATAATTATCCCAAAAGTTACCAGACTTGTTGTATTATATCAAGATGTATATATCTCCAACATTTAATAACTGGGTAGTATGTTGCTAAAATATCCTTTCTTAAAGTAGCTATTGTCTGTCCTGTAGTGTTATTAGTTTAGGATTTGAATAGAGTGTTTAATAATGCTCTATACTATACTATACTATACTATGCTGTACTATACTATATTATACAATACTATGTCATATGACATTAAATGTTCTGTAAAAAGAACATTTAATTAAAAATATTTCCATTATTACATTCAACAATAATGTTGTAGATACAGTCTGGAAGTTTATACATACATGATAAATTAGATCTAATCTCGTAAAGTGTTTAATAATGCTTTGGGCTTCCATTATATAAGAAATTGGTTAATTCTTGTTATTTGTATCTATATTAAATGAGTCATACATTAGAGAGCTTAAGATCACGACGTGAATGGCAACGTGTACATCTAGATGGATAGGAAATGGTAGGCTAGATGTTGCCGTACATGTTAGAAGTAGGCAAATCTTAACCTCTCTATTGTCAATTGCATTTTATCATAATATCTATCTATTTATTTTCATTACCAATAACTCAATTCTGCTCTGTTATTGTAACTTCATATGTATAACAAACTAAACTCAAACTATTTACAACTGTTAGGCGGCTTACTTTTAAAAACTGATCTCATAGTAAGAGGCAACCTTTTTACATAATTTCATATTGGAAATGAATGTACTTCATTTATGAAACAAACATATTTATCATGACACCTGAATTTGAACTGTATCATATACCGTTGATTTTATGGTAAATAAATATTTCAAAACTCAGCCTCAAACAAGAGGCCTCAGAAGGGATAGATGGGGTCTGAATAACCAAAGGCCCTGGAAGGGAAAGATGGGGCCTGAATAACCAGAGGCTCTGGACGGGAAGATGGTCATATGGAGCAGAGGCCCACGGAGGGGTACATACAAGCCCCACCCCCACACACACACACACACACACACACACACACATATATATATATATATATATATATATATATATATATATATATATATATATATATATATATAAGCCTGGGGTTTGGGGGGGGGTTGCCACTGACACTAAGTTTTTGACTTTAGAATCGTTAATAATTGTCCGATTGAAAAACCGTAAAAAGTGCCAAATAGCTTACCTCCAAGGCTGTCTGATGAGGAGTTTACCCATGGGACTGCTTACCTCCCTGGCTACGGCCATGCTCCCTAATGGGTAGATCACTTCCTATAGCACCGTTGAGGCGCACTCTGATCAAAACAGTGTACTGCTGCAGCATGGCGGAGCTAGGAGCTGTTTTTCAAGATGTACCCATCACCACAAAAAACAAACAAACATGCTATATACCAAATTAAAGCTTAGAATCTCAGGATTACAGATATACCAGGTGTAATAAAATCCAAAACCCATATTTTGCAGAATATGAGGTGGAAGAAAAAAAGTAATTTAATTATTTTTAGTTAAGATTAATTTATCAAACCCTAATATCAATGGCATTTTCATTGAGTAATGCTACTATCTATAATTGCACCAGTGTAAACAACTTGTGTTTAACATGAGGACCATATTTTGAGATTAATTAGGTCAGTAGGTCAAATGTCAGGTCACAAAAATCGGTCATCTTCTATCAAACTACACACATGTACCATAGACTTATGTCTGCAGTAAGTTTTAATAGAAGTGCAAATCTATACTTCTATTTCTTATTCATGCAGCATGGACAACTGATATCAAATGATATGACCATATACAAACAATGAAGAAAGAGTAATGATTAACATGTATGAAAACTATCATAGTCACACCACATTTTACCTGCCAAAAAGTTATCATTTAATTCATATTAAATGATGAAATCTGGGGATCACTGGGATGTAACTCAAAATGTACTGCTCTTTATCCTTGATCACCAAGGGAAAATATATATTTATTAATGAAATGATATTTGAGACTAATTAGGTGAGTATGTCAGGGTCTAAGTCATAGATCATCCTATGACAGGCTATAACAATGTATCATACACGTTTAAATGTATCAGATGAATGGTAGGTGCATTGATGCCTTGTTGCAGCTTCAGACATTTGTTTATGGTACACTGGCAAATATCCTGGCCCCCGCACTCCCAGATGCATGCTGACACCATGTGCATTCTCAGATTTCACATATTTATACCCCTTCCTGTAGATTTTAAACTGAATAGAGCATTAAAAGTCTGAAAAAATAGCCCTTTTTCCAAGTTTTTCATAACACACATGGTGTCAGACTGACAGGAGAGTGCAGGGGCTGGGACAAATATACTGTATAAAGACTATAATACCCTGAAAATAAAGTCATGAGAGAACCTATCATGTTATGAACAGTTTTACACTATCTTTTATTGACAAACAATCCACCCTTAATTAGCAAGTTTGGTGGATGAGCATGTGGGCAGCTGGTGTCCATATTATGTGTGAGCCCAGGCCTACATGATTTTCTTTTGTCATGGGAACCCCCTCAGTGAACCACGTCTGAGTGATCAAAGGCTGTGGTTTGTCTGGCCCTGCCTATAGGATCAGGCAAATAAAAGAACACTTGCTATCCTAGAAGAGTAGGGGAAGGATGCCCCGGTATAAGTTTTCCCCCTCACCCCTCCTCACAGATTTGATCATTCATCTCATAGACTTGGTCATTCATAGATGCAGTCACTGCGGTGTTGGGCAAGCAGCATATAAGTACCTGTCTAGCTGTTTGGAAAAGCAGCTTTATAACCACCTGTCCAAACAGAAAAGAAAGGACTTAATGTCCGAGAACCACAGAAACTGCTAACATTTAAGTAGTATTAGTGGAGGTAAAACCAACCAAACAAAAACAACAATTCCTGTGGTGTGTGCTCTATGTTTGAGTGCAGTGGAGAGACATGGGTTCACACTGAGGTGAAATATGGGTCTAAGTTACTCTAATGTCGTTATATATGTGGATGATACTACATAGGCTGGGAGCAAAAGTGATCGCCTTCCTATTTATAGCAATATCTCTCTGTTTTGTTATGACCACATGGTACAATGCAGTGCAAATGTTTCATTAATTTGATAATGTTTCAGTAATTAAATTACCACTAATGCAACACAGAGGTAACAAAGGGTGTGCAACTGACATAGCTTGTATCCACACCCATCATGGATTTCCCCTTATTATGACCTCATTTTGTCTCATAGATATGATGATCTATGTAATTACATGTGGCACATCCACACAACCACCACTGCAGTACAGCCTAAAATGACAGAATCTAAACCCTCTTAAATAAAGAAACTGATTCATAGATAGCTCGATTTTCAATGGATCTTCAAAATAATTATTTAACCCCTAAATTTTCTGTACAAGATATACTTATCAAAACCAATTTCATGTCAAAATTCTGATTTTTTTTTCTATTTTGCCAAAAGGAGGACCAAAACTAACTGGAAGCCACTAGTTCCCCACAGTGACCATGGACTAGAAGGGCACTGTTGGTGTGCATTGTATATTGGTATCTGTCAGTTCAGTGATGGGGTGGGAAGTGTCATTCTTAATTATGAAAAATAATGATGTAATGCGACTACATCACAAATGTGCATAAAATGCAAATATTTGGCTTATAAATTGACACACCATTTGCTAATCCTCACTTAGAGGGATACCTTTGTATAGGTACCGCACAAGTAACCAGCTGACCAGCAAATGACTGGCTGACACCAGCATGGTTGTAATTGATTAGGTACATCAATATTAGGTTCAGAAAAGCTGATATCTAATCACAAACTTTCCCATAAACGGACTGAAAAAGTCTCACCCATAGGAACCCAAATCTTACATATATAGCAGATCTGAATATTGTCCTATAGGCTCCAATGGTAAAGGATATTGACTACTTTTGTGATGATGAAAAGTGCAAAGTTTGGAGGCTAATAAGAAATCGAAGAAAGATGACATAAGGGAATTTCCATGTATGATCCCGAAGTTTTACATGCATGGTAGATATGTTGAGTGAATGGTTAGTACCATGATACATGTATATTGTAAAATTGCAAGTGATAGATTAGCATGAGTTGACCTATTTTTGACACTTTGACCTTGTCTTACTCACCTATTATCCAAACATTTAATGCAGATCATAAATTTTGCCAATGCTTCATAACTAAGATGGTAAAATAATGAGAAGTTATATTATGCAAAACTTAGTACCCCCGCGTTCTTACAACTATAGTGTCATGTATTTCCATCTCTGACCTTTGACCTTCTGACCTAATTAGTCTGGAAAACCTCCTTTTAATCATAACAATTTCTGACAACCCTCAAGTATACATAAGACACCTAGATGTAGGCATTTTTGTATGCTAAAAGTTTTTTTCTGAAAATGAAATAATTTTATTTGAATAAAAAATTATTAAAACCTTTTTTCTTTGGCAGATTCTACAGATTCAGAGCTTTCCAATGGTGTATGGTGTATAATGTTTTTCTTTGGTGATGGGTGTTCACCTCTTGGGGGCCTGCCTGCTGCAGCAGTAGTGTCTCAATTAAATGCAGCCATCCTCGTTTCTAGCAAACCCCTATTCTGTAACCACTTATGACTTTTTATTTCAAAGAAATCAAATTCTTTTTCAGTAAGACTTATTCTTTCTAATTACTTGGATTACGGATCCGGCGGCGAGAATTTGGCATTTCAAAACAACAACAAAAATAATTCATTTTTTTCTTTGCCTATGAAATTTTCAAGATCTAAGGTAAAGAAGCATACCTGCAAATTCTGGAAAAGAAAAAAAACTAAGCTGTATAATTGTTACCTTTGATTTTGTTTGAAAATGATGTAGGGAATTTCGAATTTAGGGGAGTCCAACAAATTTTGCAAATCTGGAGGCCAAATGTATGTATCTTGATTTTTTAGGATGTTTGATACCATATGTTTACAATTTAAAGCTGGGAGAAGATCTGAAATATATAGATTTTCCAATTTCTGTATATCTATCATCACCCCACTTGTAAAAGTGTCCTGTCGAAATCTCAATCTATTCAGTGCATTCTAATCATGTCGAATTCAAGCATATATGTGTGTAGAAATAAAACACTTCCAGCATTTTATTCATGTCAACAAACACTCTTGATTGTACCAGCACAGTGGCTTCATCTAAAGCCATAAAGCAGAGTATTGTACAATGGTGGTGAATTCAATTTGGATGACTGGCAGCAGAGCAGACACCACTCAGTGCTGCTGCCATGCAGCTGTGACCAGAACTAATTAACCTAGTAGTTTCCCTTCCCACCAAAGAGGATAGACCAGCTGAAACTAAAAGTCCAACAATGTGCACATAATGAGCCATATCATGCCATAATAAGTGGCACCCTATGACTAGGGAAGGGGTATATAATCCTCTGAAATACATATCAGATCACACTATATTAGCTTTTATACCAGCTTTAATGAAGACCCCACCTTCCATGTAAATGTTAAAATGAGATTTCAGTGGATCTGGATGAATCATAAGATCGACCCTGGTGGCTCTTTAAAAAGAAACTGAGGAGTTTGCAGGTATGAAGAAAAGTTGCGAAAAAGGTCCATGCTCTCACTAAATGTTCCATAATCTTCCACTATTTGACAGACAATGCCCAGATTTTATACATATTTATCCTAAAAGGCTCCTTTGACGCCTCAAAAAATGGGTCCCTGAGCTTCAAATCAGATCTAAATTTCACCAAAATTATCTTTCGATACAAATTCCAGAGGTGCAGTAAGCAAATCTTCATTGAGGGGGGGGGGCCCAGCGGGGGCCACACATAGACCCCCTTAAATTATCGGCTCAAGCGCAATAGCCCCTAAACATACATGTACATTGTATAGAAAAGTATTTTTTGATGAATTTTAGAGCTGATTTGAGGCCCAGGCCCTCATTTTCCCTATACCATTACTCAAACAATCTAATCTGAGATGCAAAATGTTAGCTTCTTGTTCAATTTATTATGAATTCTTGGCAAATTTTTTGGGGCCCAGACATGCTCAGGCCCCACCTCCCTTTTCCTATGCCCCTGAATTCTATATAGGTATGTATAGGCGCCATCACACTTGGGCCGACAATTCAAGGTGGACGTGTTGGGCCCCCAGTTGCCCCCCCCCCCCCCCAAATGAAGGTTTGCTTCCTACGCCTCTGCACAGTGATAAGGGATACAGTGAATAACGAAAATAAAAACCACTTTGCTGTTTTTGAAAATATCTTAATAATATTTTATTCATTTAATCATCATTACAATTCAAGAGTCCCCTATTTATTGCACCAGTCTCTATTGTTGTAGACACAACTTACAATAAGTCTGGAATTGGTGTATTAATAACAATATCAGAGTAAAGTACACCATGTACCCGGACCATGGGCTGTGTATACAAGAACATACCCACTAAATGGCGACTCTTTGGAAGGTGTTAATAACCGTAACCACAGATGACAGTAGGTTTTATATATTATCCACATCATCATCCCTCCTCAGACATGACCTTAACATATTGACAGTCTTTAAATAATGCTGAATCCGTCGTTGTCATGAGTGAATCTATATTCCAATGGTCTACGATGTGGACGCCAGAAGTCCATAAAGGGCCGCATGATGCCTTCACTCACTCACATTCCTTTGTCGGTATGATGCACCAATACAGTGATGTCGTGTCTACTCGCCAGCAAAACATTGTTGCACCATGCTGACCGTTTGGAAGCGTGTCAAGCCCATACAGTTACTTACCGGAGCTACATTCACGCATCATAAACAATCAAGGAACATAGTGCAGGGATGCCACTCATTGATCACCAAAAGTCGGAAATCCTCCTTATTTTAACAATTCCCAATATGAAATACCTTTGGAAATGGAATTCGGAATTCCTAAGTGTTAGGGAAAATGGCATCTCTGATAGTGCATTAACATATCATGTGACCCTTAAATGGTTCAGGACAGGTCCGAATTTTAACAGATGTTTGATAAAAGTGCATTTTCATATACAAGTCCCGATGTATCCATGCAATAAGCCCCATAACCACATGCGTGTCCTGTTTTAACAAGAGGGAGATATTGGTCATTAACTTATACAAAGTGCACTGGACTTTTAGCCGTATAATAGTATCGGTAAATATTGGAAATTACAAGAATGAGTTTATTATAAATCAACACACGTCCCCAAACAATAAGGTTCAAACTGTATTAAGATTGTGCTATTCCAATTTGCAATTATAGCCTTCCTGGAAGGCTTCTCAGCCAGAGTACCAACCATGTACCCCCCCCCCCCAATTATTATTGGACGTCACCAGATCAGAACAGTTGATGGTCCTCCCCATTACCTAGATATTTTATCGTATTGCTGTCATACTCATGAATATGCTTTACCTATAGAACAGAAAAGTTTTCACATTTAACATTTGTGTCCTGAATATTGGAGTTCACATATCCAATGAATGAGATTGATTGCCCTATTCCCCTTGTGTCATTTTGAGTCTTGTTCTCTTTTTATATTTCGTACAGTATATACCCATCATTGTATGCGTTGAGCAGTATGGACCTATTGTTTTCCTTTTCAAATTGACATGAACATAAAGAAACTTATTCTGTCGTACTTGTGCGACCTGTATATGATTGATAACGAATCGTGACGTCACAGCTTTAAGAATGACATCACAACAACCAGTATACATGTATATCCCATACCCGCATACTTTGCTGGTACTGTAGTACAGCACAAACCACTTTGCTGGTACTGTAGTGCAGCACAAATCACTTTGCTGGTACTGTAGTGCAGCACAAACCACTTTGCTGGTACTGTAGTACAGCACAAACCACTTTGCTGGTACTGTAGTGCAGCACAAACCACTTTGCTGGTACTGTAGTACAGCACGAATCACTTTGCTGGTACTGTAGTACAGCACGAACCACTTTGCTGGTACTGTAGTGCAGCACAAACCACTTTGCTGGTACTGTAGTGCAGCACAAACCACTTTGCTGGTACTGTAGTGCAGCACAAACCACTTTGCTGGTACTGTAGTGCAGCACAAACCACTTTGCTGGTACTGTAGTACAGCACAAACCACTTTGCTGGTACTGTAGTACAGCACAAACCAGTAGGCACCAGGCCTGTTTTACCCAAAGTCAGTACCTCTCTCAATTAAGCACACATAGTGGCGTATTTCCCTCCTATACGCCTTTTGGATTTTAACTTACACAATAGATGGCTATCACCTCTGTGACAACAATATTTTTTCCCCCGAGAATGAACTGCCTATGTATATGTATTTTTTCTTCTTTTTTTTTCTATCTGGGTGTCAAAGAGAATAATGTATTGTAGTATGAAGTTCCTCCCAATATGTGTCATGTGCTGACAGTAGGGTGTATTGTGTCTTTCCTTTTAAACATGATAACATACCAGTCTCAGCGCCGACAACACGCAGGTTGGTATACAATTACATAGTCTAACGGCCATTACACCCAGTCTTTTACCCATATTAAATAAAATTTGGTTCCTATCAAAGCAGCTAAGCACAGAGTCTTGTGTTATAAAATTTCAAAGAGCGCTTTCATTTCCTTAATAAGAGCCCAATCATTCTTCGACATGTCCTCGCGGAAGTAGTCCTTAACAGCATCGATGGACGCGCGGCTGATCTATAACACACAAAACAGAGAGGCATTGAATTAATATATATATTTGAACTAATCTAATCCATTCATTTCTTTTACTGTGTTCCGATATATAACATTACATGTATACAGGTTTTTCTGTCAGTGTATAACCAGGACTGACAACAATCAGAGAAGGGGACGGAGAATGGGACATTCTTGTCGCCCCTTCCCCTCCATACGGCTGGCATACAGAGAAAGCATTTCTTCACGCCATCAGGCCCCTGGCACCTTCCCAGCAGGCTGTATGCCGGTCCCACTTCCGTTCCCCACGTGGACGCCCAACTCTCTGAATGCAGGATCATTCAAGAAACAATTCCTGCCCTTTTCACGGCCAAAATAGACCGCACCACCGCGTCAGTGATGCAAACTCAAATAACGGTGAATCGTTGGGATACACATCGCCAAACACACAGAAATTATGTTTCAACAAACAACCACTGATCACATATCTACGCCTATGCATGTACATGTACGTCCACACATAAAAATTCACTAAGAATGAATAATTTTCGAGACCATTTTCTATTAAATACAGTGGGTGAGAAGACACTGTGTTTAGATATTGGTGGTTCGTCGTTCAAAAAGATTTATGAATGAAAATCTTGAATAGAAAAATTAAGATATTTTATTTAATCAACAACGTGTACACATATGCACCTCTAGTGGTCGATTTAGATGGGGGGGGGGGGGCGTTCCTTTCTTCCTTTTTGTCAATGCAATAAAGAGTTTATTCAGTTATTTTGCACCACAAATATTCCTCAAAAATGGGAGGGGGTGGGTGCGCGCCCCATCCTTTAGGCTTGCTCCCCCTGATTTCGAAATCCGCCACTGACCACTGTACTAGAGGCGAGGATAATCCTAGATAGTACCTTACAGCATCTTCCTAAGTTCACATTGTGCATTACAGGCGAGCTTTATACACAATTGAACAGTACTAAAGTGAGACCAAAATATCCCCCCATGTGCGCCTTATAGGCCTGGTACATATCATATGTGAATTACGTGAGGTACTGCGGTATACTTTAAGATTTTGCCTTTTCTGTGTGCAATTTGTCAGCTGCATTATCCCTCAAATAATTAGATCCCCTGGGAACTATGGTGTATGCTTGTAGAAATAAGTACATCGTCAGGTTTAGTTAGCTAAAATTTGCAAATGAGGATACAGATAAATGTCCATATAGTGCTACACTAGGCATAGAGTGAAATAGGATTTAGGCCTGCTCCATATGAGGCCGCTACAAGAGGGGGACTGGACTCACTGTGTTTTGTGCCGCCCCATCATGCAGCAGGACCGGAAGGACCACTGCTGGTACCCGTCTACTGCCCGCAGCGTTCTGATCCCAATCCCAATAGGAGTGCAGGGGTGTGTGTGTAGGGGGGGGGGGAGGTCGTCCCAAAATGTGACAGCCACACAGGAGAAGGATCCACATTGGATCCTGTAGATTCTCTCTATCACTGTCCAGAATAGTACAGTATGTGTTTACTGAACTCAAATACCAGCAAAAACGATCGATGTTTATGTATATGAACTCTTACATTGGTTTTCGATAATTGCGATCTTGGACATTTTACACGAGCAGGATTTTATATGTTGTTTTGTCGTTATGCCAATGAATAACAGATGTAATGGCCAAACTGTTAGGTGGAGGGGCATCTTTCACTTGGTGATAGACCATGCATAGTAACCATAGTTTGGAATCCGTTTGGAATGCCCTCAACCTATACATGTAGCGTTATTGGATGGATGCCTCTATAAATTCATTCAAAACTGTCACAGGTGAAAAAAAAATTATAGTGTTGGGGATGCATCCCTACCGCTCAGCCTCCACTACCGTATTTTCTTATCATAGCCACCTGCAATGATATCAAGTGTTGGACAATATATATTTACAGTGAGTGATGGCCGACTAGAGTGGACGCGCACCAGGAGGGCTCCGCAAAAAACCTCTTGTAAACACGGTCAAACTAAATGATCGGCCTTAAAACCATTACATATGGATGTCTAAAACACTGGAACACTAGCTGATGATTATAGTGGAGGAAATATCGGCACGACTGGTGAGTAATACTGGGTTTTTATAGTTCATACAACGGGTATGCCTGCCAAAACTGCACCAAACACACAGGTAGCAACGGTTGCCAACCAGAGTAAAGGAAGACGCAGTAGTAATAGGAAGCGAGCCCTAAGTTTATCTCCCACCTCCTCACCTACTACCCTTAAAAAAAATAAAGTGGTAAAAAAGAGTGTTGTCAAAAATCCACCAGAATCCATAATTAATTCTGAGGACATATCTGTTTCAAATATCAATATGGAACTCATTCACAACCAGGTCAACATGCCACAGGCTGGCTGTACTTACACCAATCTAAATGCCAATCAATCCGCTGTCAATGCTCAGTGGCCCAGCCAGCATTACAACACCATGTCGCCCATTAATCCTCAGCAGATTACCCCAGTGCACTTGACCAACGCTGGCTATCAGTCCTTACCTCAGCAAGCAGTGAATGGCCACTCATTGCCCATGTCATTGAACAATCCCCCGGCCCAGACTCAGTCTACCAACCTGCAAGCCAATCAGTCAACTGATTTAGCACTGATGATAGCTAACTTACAGAGCACTCTGAACACAATGCAAGGTACAATGGCCACATCCCAACAATTAAATGCACTAGAGAGTAGAGTCACTACAATGCATAACACAAACGCCAATGCCATCAGTAGTATTAAATCTGAAATGGAGCATAAAGCTAAAGTAGATGATGAAAGGCATGAAGAATTCAAAGCCTTCAGAGTGGAAGTTGAAGACAAGTTAGCTAAGCACCAAGCAGATATTGAGAAAAGCAAACACGAAATGGCGGCAGTGACTGCGGCACCACCCGGCAACCTGAATGAGTACAAAGAGTGGACCGGTTGGAGTGCACCAGACCGCAACGACCCAAGGCTATCACATGCCAATCCTGCAGTGGAGAGAAATTTGATAATTAGTGGCATAAAGGAAACTATTGAGGGAGACAATAAAGAGGACACCCGAAGCATTATTCTAAAATTTATTAACAGCCTTGGTGGAGACATTGAATCAGATGATATTATCACCGCTTACAGACTAAGACCTAAAAACACCAAACCATCACCTGACATAACCCACAAAATAAAGGTATGCTTCGCCAATTTGAAGGCAATGGAGGAGGCCTTCAGTGTACGGACAGGCCTAAGGGAACCAGGACAGAAGCAGGTTGTCTGGTTTAACAGAGATGAGAATGCAACTACTCGCAGTGCTAAATGGAAATTCAGAGAAATTGTAAGATACCATAAAGAAAAAGGCACTCTGACTTGCAATATGACCGACAATGGTATGAATGTCGAGGGTACCATTTATACAATTGATAATGTAAATGAGCTACCAGGTTTCATCATTACTGATGAACTGCAAAACCACCTCGATGAACTTGAAAAGGAAGAGGATGAGAAGAAGGCCAGTATGGTGGGAAAAAATGAGAAAATGAGGAAAACCAAGTGCGGTATGATATTTAATGGCCCACGCTCCACGTTAAGCAACATGTACAAGGCCAAGATTCGTTACAGCCCACATCTGAAAAATACTACTCGTGGCCCTGCAATTGAATTCACCAGCAATGAGCAGGCGTTTGTATATAACAGAGCTATAATAGCTGATTGCAATGAAATCGCAACAATGATTCTCCAAGAACATGATCCCTTTGAACTGAAAAAAATCAGCAAGGATCCTAGACTGCATTTCCCTACAGATCACATTTGGTGGACCGTTAGGGTTGAGATAATGCGTGATATTATTGAGTGCAAGTTCGAGCAAAATGAACACCTCGCCGATTTCCTGGCTGCCTGTGAAATCCCCATCATAGAGTCCACAAAATCGCGATTTTGGGGAGGCGGTTTACTGCATGACTCTAAACTTTGGGACACCGGGACTTTTCCAGGTCGTAACACAACTGGTGAGTTATTGATGCAACGGCGTCTCATAATTATTAACAGGCGTCGTATGGACAAGCAGGCAACGGAGCACCAAGCAAAGACTGACGCCAGAGCACAGGGTGAAACAGACGGAGCGGGTGGTACGGACGGGTGAGTGACCTATCAGTCCATTCTTGGACCCATACTTTAGCCCAACATGCAACCTGACTACTTCAGATTCATTCAATATAAGAGTGAGGATAGTATTGGCTGGCTTCCACCCAGAAAGACCCACAGATGGGATAACTGGCTAAGTACGGAGTACAACTCACTAGTCATAGGAGACTCCAGGGTCAGAGGGTTATACAAGTCGATATATGAACGTCATAAGAATATTGTATGTGTACGATCATTCCCTGGTGCCAACATAAAGACCATAACCAGTGAAACCATTAGATATCTCGAATCTCACCCATATATTAATTCTGTGTACATAAGTTGTGGCATATGTGATATCACTAAACTAGATGCCAACCACTGTGTAAACATTAGGCCTGAGTGCCTGAACCATGTGAAAAGTGTCCGCAGAATGGAGCGGAAGTTCGCTTACTGTATTAGGTGCATTGGAAATTATTTCCCTGACATTAAAATTACCCTAAGCACCATTTATGGGGTGAAACTAAGGCACAAAGGTTTTGGGAAACATCGTCACCAGAACTGTCTGAACTTCCTGATTCACGATGTAAATAAGGTCATCGTAAAACTCAACACAGAGAGACAAAGTATAACCCCTCGGCCTGATCACTATCTGCACGTCTTCAATAAGACAACCCGCCACTATGTGCATCGATATGAGAGGCTCAAAGATGGCACCCACCCTAACAGTGACCTGGCCATCTCAATTGGACACAACCTAGGAGCAGCAATGGATAAAAACTGGTCGCGCTAACTGGTATGGTAACTTTCCCATACCCAATTATCCTGTCTGAATTAACTTTATATAATTAAATATATCCTAATGGCATGGCAATACCCTGTTGTTATATGAACTGGACACCCAGATTACCTCAGTCCCTCGATAGCTGCACGTGCTCTTAAAGCATCCTATTATCACTCACCTACTGAAAATAAAACCTTACTAGGTATGTACTGTTATTCGATTGTTTCACCCAGGACAACACTTGTGCAACAAGAGATGTACTCGACCACCCCCCGCAGCCTGGTTTAAACCACAAGTACTGATGCTTAGGCCACCGAGGTGATCCAATTGCCATGACCCACCTCTGACAAGAACAGTCAACCTTCACTGTGGTATAGTTTCACTAATATACAAGCCAAGGTAGGATCAATCCAGTTACTACCTTTTATCCATAGCAAACTCCATGGGATTGACAATGTAGTGATGGCAGCAAAAAATTGTCTATCTGCACCAAAATACGACTGCAAGTAGACACAAAACTGCATTCTACACGTTGGCTGTTGCCCGCAGTCCATCTATATCACTATAGACTTGACCGAGCTACCGTATATACTAGACTGCTGCAATCTGGTGGTCTCTTGCCTATAGACTACAATTACAAAAATGTGTTGGCTACTATATCCACATATGGATAGACTGTATATATGTTACACTTATCCCTATTCATTTAAAAGATAAGGACATGCTCCATTTGACTGAACATACTGTGCTAAGTTATAATACACAACACATATCAACAACATAGATTAATCAATCTTAAATATCACCTCCGCCCGATTGGCATGCTATAATGAATGTATGCTTAATGAATGGTCACAACACCTTATCATGTCCACCCAATAGTATCATGAAATCAATCTTCTTGTTGTACTGCCCCTTTGTCTATGTACGTATAGCACGCCTTTTATACACATGACTCATTGTGACTCAAGCGTAAGAAGGTATTCATATTTGATATGTTAATGTGACTAATAGGTACTGTGAGGTCTGCGGAGCCTCTCACTACTTATATCGAGTTGGTTTCAAAATCACTTGTGCCTTTTTTACGGCGCAGGTCAAGGTTTGAGACTACTCCCTAGGCCTGGTGCCACTGGAGGATCCCCGGTATTACAACTCGGGATCCTGTCTACGGCCACTGCTTATCTTTCTTATGAACGTCCTACAGCGTAGACAAACACTAGTCAGAAATCAATCATACTTAGATAACCTGAAAGGCTTAGTGCTAATTAGTTGCAATGCCAGAAGCCTAAGTCGAAACAAACTGCTTGACGTGAAACTAAGCCTAGATTGTGATTTTTTATGCATCTGTGAGTCATGGGCAACACCCGAAAGTGACGACACCCTGTTTCATTGGGGCGGCAAAACGATAATTCGTCACGATAGGACACGTACTACTGGTGGAGGGTTACTGACTTATGTAAATAACGATCTAAGTCCTTTTTGCTGTGTGTGCCCTGAGCTGCAATTAATGGATCCGCTATTTGAAATACAGGCAATAGAGTTCAACAAGCCAACCTATAAAAAACTGCTCATCCTTAATGTTTACAGGCCTCCACAAGCCAATGTCGTTGACTCCCTAGATCTGCTACGCAACATACTAAAGGTGGTAAATAGAAACAACTGTGAACTTTGGATTCTGGGAGATCTTAATATAAATGTTAGAGATAGAAATACTCCTGGCTCAATTGGTCTCTTCGATATCTGTAGAGAGTTTAGTATTAAGCGGCTCATAGAAGATATAACAAGGCCCAACGAAACAAATATTGGTGGAACGTGTTTGGATAACATCATAACGGATTGTGATATTGTGAGTCGCTCAGGTGTGCTGAATTGCATGATTGCTGATCATTTTGCTATTTACGCCTGTAGGAAAAAACCCCGTGAAACAATTTCCTCATTGCAATTTCATGGCAGGACATATAAGCGATATGACCCAGATGACTTAAAAGAATTTCTTATTGAACTAGATTGGAGTGATTTTAATAACACTGAGGATCCAGACGTACAATGGAACTTCATACAGTGTAGTATCACTGAGTATCTAGATACATGCTGTCCTTATAAAGATTTCAACATAAAAAAGAAATCTGAGCCCTGGATTACAGAAGAAATAATTGAATTGATTAATCTTAGGGATGAGTTACTGGCGGAATGGAAAAGAACGGGAGACAGGGCTATCCTTAGAAGGGTACGTGGGCTCAGAAATCGTAATCACAGACAGTTGGAATATGCTCAAAGCCAGTTTGTGCTACACCTGCTGGATGATCTATGTAATGACCCGGCTGGATTCTGGCGTGAAGTCAACTCTCTGGTTAATCCTGTCACTAAGAATCTTAACATCCAGCTAGAAAGTGACCTCACTGGTCAAGTCATACCCTCACACATGACAGCTGAATATATCAATGATTACTTTTCCAACATTGGTCAGGATCTCTTCAGTAAAATGCCTCACTCTGGCCTCCAATATGCTGACCCTGTGTACCCAGATGACATCAATGATCTAGAGCTGAATGAGATGATAAGCAATGACATAGTCTTAAATCTTGTCCGCAAGATAAGTATAGATAAGTCAAGTGGTATAACAGGAATAAACAGTAGAGTGCTAAAAGATGCCCTATTGGTACTTGTACCAGAGCTAACCACGATCCTGAATAACTCTGTAAAACTGGGAGTCTTCCCACTATCATGGTCAAAAGGACTTCTGGTCCCTATTCCCAAAAAAGGTAATATAAAAAATGTAAAAAACTGGCGCCCCATCACCCTGCTACCACTGCCTGGGAAACTCCTGGAAAAGATTATACACAAAGCTTTAAGTGACCACCTAGAGAATGAAAATATCTTGTCTGCAATGCAGTTTGGGTTCCGCCCGAACCGTGGTACCAGCGATGCAGTTTTTAAGGTTGTAAAGGACCTATTTGAGGCCAGAGATGAGGGCCTTATTACTGCCACTTGCTTCATCGATTTCTGCAAAGCATTTGACTGTGTTCATCACCCTACCCTCATATCCAAAATCAACCGATTAAACATTAAAGGCTGTCTTAAGAAATGGCTCACAGCATATCTGGCCCATCGATCAATCCAAACCATAGCCAACGGAGTCATCTCTGCATCGAAACCAGTGAAATTTGGCGTACCCCAGGGGTCTATTTTAGGCCCTCTTTTATTTGTCGCTTTCATTAATGATATAACTGAAGTTATTCATAATTGTAAATTCACACTTTATGCGGACGATGTGGTCCTCTATGTATCGAAACCCATATGTAATGATGCAGTTGACCTTTTACAGCAGGACCTGACCAGAATCCATTCCTGGTGTGGCAGAAATTATATGACTGTCAACACTAATAAGAGTATGTGTATGCTTTATGGGGCCAAGAATAAAATAGACCGCCTCGCTGACCCAGTTCTTAGATTGGGCAATGACATACTGCCAGTGTGTAAGAGTTACCCATACTTGGGTGTTGAGTTGGATGGGAAATTTACCATAACCCCACATATCACCAAATTGAAGAAACAATTCGGTAGTAAATTGTTTAAGTTGAGTAAATTACGTAAATGTATGTCACAAAACACCTGTATTAGAGTATATAAGGCTATGCTAACACCCACTCTGGAATACTGTTCCTTCTATACCGGATGTGGCCAAACAGTAGAGCTTAATAAACTACAGCGCATGCAGAACCAAGCTCTACGAATATGCTGTCAAACTGGCGTTAGACAGATCAGTGTTAAGAATCTTCACACACAATGTAAGGTAGACAGTCTTGAGAAAAGGCGTGCTATACAATTGCTAACCATAATGTGGAAAAAATCTCAAAAGGGGGAAACCATTGAGCGTGAGCGGGTAAGAACCAGAGGTGACCTGAAATTGAAATTTAATATTCGAAGAGCCAGAACCACCTTGTTTCAACGCTCTGCATACTACAGGGGAGTGAAAATGTGGGACCAGCTAGACAGCACAACCCAAAGGCTTCCCACTAAGAGGCGTTTTAAAAATGCTATACTCGGCCTTGACATCATAAAAAACCTATGAATTAACTGAAATATAGATATGGTGGCCCTCCCCATGTGGCCCACTTATGAACACTTGTAATCTTACATGCACTTATGATGTTTCTTGTATGATCTTGTCTTTGTTCTGTTTTCTTCATTCTCATCTCCAAAACGATATTAGAGAGTAGTGATTATTGTCCTATTATTTGTATTAATTATAGGAGAACATTTGTTCCATTTGCAGATTTAATTAATCAACTGGTCACACCTCGGTTAATCAGGTCATATCTTCTCACTGCTATGTACATGATTGTTTGTATTCATATCTCGAATCACCGCTATATTGTACTTACCTCGCCAAACGGCGGGTGGAAAAACGTCCCCTTGGGACGAACCCGTTGAAATAAATAATAATAATAATAATAATAATTTATGTTAGTTCTGGATCTTCATTCCACAATGAGCCATGCAACAACCTGGTGTACGCATACCGGTATATTCGAATATCTATTACCCACAGAGTTTGAATCACAATGCACATACATTAGTTTCCGGAAGAACTTTTGCCCTATATTTGAACTATTTTTGATCCCCTATTAAGCCTCGACCCAGACCTTGACCTTTGAGAGGGTTATGTGGATTAACCTTGAGGCACATGGAGGTCACAGTGCGGCCGGTCGTGGCTGACTGGTTAGAGCGCTCTATGTGTTAGGGAGGGGGTCTTCCTTAAGACTTTAAGGGGCACATTATGCCTCCACTGCCATTTCCCTTTGTCGTCATGATACACCAATGTAGTGCTGGGGAGTGCATTGGTGCATCATACCGGCCCTTCAGGGGTGTATCAAGTCCTCTCGGCATGATGCATGACCTGATATTAGACAGGCCTCCATTCATGTCTCATGGCGACCTATTGCCATAATGCATTCACGCACAACATTTAAATAGTTAATAAAGACACCGGAAGTGAGACCCGATTCGCCTTACAAAGCTGCCATTGACATGTTAGCATGGGGGCAGCATGTGAGCCCGTCACATGCAGCATGTTCACCGACCGGAACCTCCCACACACACCTTATACTCACTATATATAGCAGATGTCATGATGCACCAATAAAATACTGGCGAGTAGACTTATCAGGGCTGCAATCGTGCATCATGACGACCCTTGGGGACTGTATCTCCCGAGTGTCACGATGCATGAATGCAGCCCTGGTGAATGTCTGGGCATGATGCATTAATGCCCTATGTGGCCCCTGGCAGACTGATCATGCCATGGAGGTATACGGCACATGGCTATTGTATTATTGACCAATGGGAGGCATCCCTGGCATATACTGCGGAGTCGGGGGCTGAAGGTGTTAGTCATAGTGCCGTCGGGGTCTAATGGCGGCCCCCAGCTGATAATGGCTATGTGAGCTATAGGGGTGGTGGCGGGCACCATGCAGCAAGCTCTAAATCACTAAGGGCGTACCATACTTCTGACAGGTGCTGTAATTACCAATACGGACCGGAAGTGACGTCCCTATACACGTCCCCTAGCGGCTAACGAGCTTACTACTGCTGGCCGTGTATAAAGTACACGTACACAGCGTACACAGTGTATAATCCATACAGAATGGTACATTACACCCATTATAACAGGCCACGCCCCCTCCGAACCTAGCCACTATAAGGAGGAAGGCTAACACTCCAAGGGCGGCAGTGTGCTTCAACAGATTAGGCCCTTTTGTCTTCATGATGTATTTGAGCAAAGCTATCAGTAAGGCAGGCACTGCATGTATGCATCATGATGACACCACTACAGCTGCTCTACAGGACTGATGCACTTCCAACAGGACTTCCAAGAAGTGGCCATGATACACTATATCAGTCTATATATGCACCATGAATAAGAGAGAAGGGCAATGAAAAATGAACTTATAAGTCTGGATGCTTCATGCTACCCTCACAGGGCGAAGGAAGTTCAACTTATGAATAGTGGGCAGTTTAAGAATGATTATACCGTTCAAAACAGTCCGTTCTCACGCCCAGGAGGATGTTATTAGCATTAATAGGTATCGCACCGCTGTACTAAACAGGTTTTCTCTGGCATCCTACCAACCAGACTTGTAGTCAATATCCATATTTCATATTGCAAATTATATGCACACACACACGTGTATAACAAACGGATGTAGCTTGGCCTAATATCTTTTCTTTCTCTGGAAATGGGATCGCCACACTAGGACTACTCCGTAGACGCTCTGAGGGAACCTCAGAGACCAAGTGTGTCTGTTGTAGTCTGTTTGGTCAGCCAGATTGGCTGAGTGCCCAGTTCTCACAGAAGTACTTACTGTCAGGTCCAATGCTTCCACCAACACTTCCCTCAATGTATATCCAAAGATTCACAATACACAAAGCACTTGAAATACTTGTAATAATTAATAATCCAGGTGATTTTCAAATCTCCCTCCCTAACTCCAAATCATTGTCAGCCATCTTGAAGCCAGGTGTAGCCACCTAGTGCCAAAAAGATTACACTATTCTTGGTTGGTTAGCCCTATGTTTCAAGAGCAGTCTAACACAAGGTAGCAGCACAAGATGTTGACAATGGAGGCCATTGAGGTAGTGATATCTAAGCTCAAGATAAACATGTCAGATTTATTGAATATATCTCATGTTTCAGTCAATATAAGCTGATGTACATGAAAACTACATGTTTGTGAATAGGAGGGACAATTTCCAGGAACTGAAAGTGAGTACTTAGTTCAGACTAGCCATGTGTTTGTGCCACTATAGACTTGTATACATCTTGGATCCTGCCTGTGAGCAGGCAGGTATTTCGGCCTACACTAGGACATGTAAAAGAACGGTATGGAAAACAAGAGAAAGAATAGAAAACCAACTCAGGAAAAAACTTTTTTCCCCACGTATTTTAGAAATAGTTCTTTTTTTAAAAGAAATTTCAAATGACACCCTATATTTATTAATTGCCTTAAAAACCCAAGATTTCATTATGTCATCTTAATTCTAATAAATTCCTGGGGTGTCCGTTTCTTAACATAAAGAAGTATGGCCTTAGCTGTGTTTTACTTTACTTTATACATGTAATTGTCTAGCAATAATGCCCAAACCGTCTAGCATATTGCACCTGATATGTTGGCTTTTTAAAAGTATGTCCTGAAATTTATAGGAAGGTGAATTCGATTAACTCGACATTTCTTTTAAAACATACCCCATAATGGGAGCTTATTGGTGTACAGCCTTGGCCAGCGGCTAATGATACCAGTCCTCTGTCGGGCTGGAGGGGGCGAGCCTGATTGGTGTAATGTCAGTTAACTAACAGGATGCGGCGTGGAATCAAGTAATTTGCCTCCATCAAAGAAAACGAATAACTGCCATTACCTATACAATAACTGGGGGATACCCCTTGGCGTACTTGTTACTTTGGATATCATAGCTGCTTTGGCACAACGGCCTTTGAGAGATGGTGATTTTGATCAAAGTGTCATTTAGAGTCGTTAATCATCATTTCTTACCCTACCCATTAACCACATATTATACATGTAAATAACCATACCCAGATATCTAACAATACATGACGTACACAGGGGCGTAAGGCTTCCTGGTAAGTAGTATGGTAATCTCTCAGTTGTGCATGATGAATATTACTCACCATACCAAAATTGGATAATAGTTTTGAGTTTTGTGTTATTGAAGCCCCCAATCTGTGCATTGAAAATGCATATACCGTAATCTCCCGCGTATAAGGCGCGTCTTATACGGGGGGTTTTAGTTCTCATTGCAACCACAAGGGGGACTCCAAGACCTTTCTTTTGATATGTTACATGCCCCCTTAGCCATAATAGGATATATGGGGGCCTAGAGGGGTCTATGGGGCCCAAGTTACACATAGGTCTTTGAATTTTGAAAATTCATTCAGTAGAACCAAAGTTATGAATTTTTCATTTTTTTGAGAATTTTCCAAAACTCTAGGTGCGCCTTATACGCGGGCTGCGCCTTATACGCGGGAGATTACGGTATTATCTTAATAGGAGATAGGGTAAGGTTTCATTATAATACGTAAAATGTCTTTTATTTAATACAAATACCGGTACTATATTGGTTGTTCAGAACACATTATAACTTTATTTATCTAGTTTCTAACCAATTTGTGTTGACATGTTAAATGAAAGAAACGTAGATTAACATTCAATTTAGCACACTGATGAGTGAGTGAGTGAGTAATAGATGTTTAACGCCATTTCGACAGCTGAGGTCATATTCATGGCAAGAACTACATTACACAATTTCACAGAGGAATGTGTCAGTGCCCGTGCATATGTGCACCACACACATCCTGAGGGGATAGGAAAGAGGAGAAATAGACCCTTTTAAGTGGGCTAGGGAGGCCCGAGCACACTGATGTCATGACCGACTGACAAACACGGGGACTCGAAATTATAAATAAAGATGTTTTACACGCCATATGTAAGAACACACAAACATAATCAAACCCAAGTGGCCAATATTTAACAGGTATGATAACCCCTTCTCTTATCTTGGTGTCATCTGTGACCTTGGGGCTTCCTGTGCACATTGCCAATGTCAAACTCTGAGGTCATAAGAGCACTTAAGTTCTCACAGTTCTCCTTTGAACGTGACCTAGAGGTGACCTTCCCTGACCTTCACAGTGCTGTTAAAGGGGTCAAGGTCAGTGACTTATCTTATGGGGTCCCAAATGGCAGAGAAGTGTGGCAAGTGGCGCCACACTTGGCGTCAACATGAAGCTGGCATTGAGACATTGTTAGCTGCGTCATTCCTGTCTGAGTTTAATTTTAGCAGCTGTCACGACTTATATGATCGCTACCTGTAACCTTCTTACACCGAAATCATAAAATTCTTTTTATTTCAACCTGTTGATTGATTGAAGGTGGCTTATGAAGTTGAAAGGGTTTTTACAGCTAATAGTTCCATTCTGTCCTCGACTACAGTATCAATTTATTGATCAAACTATTGTACTCTATTTTCGTCAACTAATGTTAATTTAGCAACATATACAGGTTGGATGAGTTTGGATCTGGAAGATCATACTGTATCTTTATGAGGACCAATAAAAAAAAGTAATCATCATTCATGACCATATATCAATACAATACACAACCCATTAGGTCCACATAGTGCATCAATGCCTCGTGCCCATAGGTAACTATGATGTACCCTGGCAAGTCTACTCACCATGACTACAATGCCATACAATACCAGTGGCGGATCCAGGATTTTGAAAAGGAGGGGGGGGGGGGGGCGCCCTTTATTTAGCCACTACTTTTGGTTAGATTAGGGGCTTAAAATATGCAAATAAACTCTTAACTATGGCCAAAAAGGAGGAGGCGCGCACCCCCTATCTAAATCCCCCACCGAATACTTTGTTCAAAAAGTTGTCATGTAGTGTTGAGCAGTAGCTTAACCAGCACGTACTGCACTGGTGCATCACCACAGGGGCGTAGGAAGCACATTTTTATTGGCGGGGCCAGGGGTCTCGGTTGGGGGGGGACTGCTATATTTTTATATAGGCTTATATAGGGAACCTCCTCATTATTGTGGGGGGGGGGGGCAAGGCCCCCCTGCCCCCCCCCCCTTTTCCTACGCCCCTGCACCATCAAAGGACATGCATTTCAAATAGAGGATTTATGCGACCCTTAAGGGGATTAGTGGTATATTCACTTACTTTGCTCATGAGAATGTCTGTGTGGTCGAAGTGTCGGCCAAAGAGTTTGGGTGCCTCGCCCGGGATGGGCTCTATCTTGATGCACACCTCGTTGCCCTTGGATGCCCTGTCTACAGCTTTGTGATTGTTTTCTATACTCGTTACTCTTCCTATCTCCAAAAACTGAAACACATGATTTGCAACAAATGTAACGAACCTTTTGCTATTACTTCAATTGGGCATATCTGACTTTAAATACATTTCCAATCCTAAATGGAATTTACACTGATTACTTAGCAATAAGGTAATGTTTCTGCATTAGTCTATTTCTTTCCTTAAATCGGTTATATACATGAATTTCATGGCCTTTATCATGTGAAAATACCAAGCTACCCCTAGAGGGTGAACAATCCCATCAAAAGCCCTTAAATAACATCCCCTCCTTTGGATCAAATATTTCATCACCACAGTACTGACTTTCTTTATTGTCAAGATTTCCCTCCCTTTTGTTTTTGCAATGAAACTCTCAGACAAATTATTAAATTATATTAAAAAGTATATATCAGAACCAATAAAGATGTACTCTGTGCCTACCTCCTTGCTAGGAACACATAGTGGGGTGCCCTCCTTAATGAAGCCAGCCTCTACAGCGACCCCGACCACGATGGGATCTCTCGTGTTGAAGACACAGTTGGGTAGAATACGCAGTTTACATGGGAAGACGGCAATGAATTTGAACTCCTCCTGTTTCTTCCTCTTGAGTTCAGCTCGGTATGCGGTGAAGGCGTCAAACAGGTGGTAGATGATGTCGGCAGTGAAGATGCGCACACCGAGGTTGTCGGCCATTTCCTGCGCCTCCCGCTCTACCTTAACATCGAAGGCCAGCACACACGCATATCTGTAACAAGAGAAATGGAGGTTAACACAATGATGATGTCGGGGGTGTGGGGTTAAAGTAATTTCAGATTTTTTGCCAATTTTTAACCTCTAGCGACTTGATCGTTTAGGGTTTGACCTTTTTGTGGGTTGGTCAAACGTAGGGGAACATGCCCCCCCCCCCTCGGTCTCCCCTGCTTCCCAATCCCATGTTATTTCAGAGGCATAGGAAGCAAATCTTCATTGAGGGGGCCCAGCGGGGGCCCCACCTCGACTACCTTGAATTGTCGGCTCAAGTGCAATAGAGCCTATACATACCTATATAAAACTTTTATAGCAAAGTAATTTTTGATGAACTTTAGAGCTGATTTGAGGCCCAGGCCCCCAATTTCCATAACCCATTACTATATCAACCTATGTTGAGATGCAAAGTTTTAGCTTCTTGTTCAATTCATTATGATTTCTTGGTAAATTTTGGGGGGGCCCAGACATAATCAGGCCCCACCTCCTTTATGATTGGGGGGCCCAGGGCCCCCCTGCCCCCCCCCTTTTCCTACGCCCCTGTATTTGGATTTCATAGGGCGTACTACATAGGTTTTTTTTCTACAGGTCTTCTTTATTGGTTAAACGGAGAAACTGAAAAAGTACCCATTGAAGATTAGATGGGTATTTCCCGATCCATTCTACTTTGTCTGTATGATGCACAGATGCTGACCTGATGAGTAACATGCTTTCTCAATTCGGACACTATCGGTTCTTTTTGTAGAACATACTTTAGTTTCATCTGAATACTTACTGACTATCCCGTTCCAACATAACTGAGGCACGCATGATATCTCTCCGGTGAACGGGTCCTATGTTGATACCTGCATACTGGGGAAAAAAAGGACACACACAAGGGTCAAAATCATATTTACAATGTCATAACTGAGAGAGAGAGAGAGAGAGAGAGAGAGAGAGAGAGAGAGAGAGAGAGAGAGAGAGAGAGAGAGATAGTCCCTGTGAAAATAAGTTTCGGAAATACCTCCCAATTAATTAAGCAATATCCGTGACCATAAGGGGACTGGTCATGTTGCCTCCCTTACAGGGTTTAAACCCATGATCGGTGTTAGAATATGCTGACCCCGTGGCCTCAGACAACTGACCACAAACACTCCCCACTCACTCCACTCTCATTTACACTGACCACTTATATCCTCCATCTGCTGACAATCCTCCGGTCACCATTTGCTCTGAACACAACCCAGCCCTACAACTATATATAGCATGATAACCACTTCCACATGCTTGTACGTAGGACTGTTATTTGGTGCAAAGCTTGATTAATTACCTGATCGGTATTTATACCATTGCTTTAGCGTGCTTTATGTTTTGGTCAATCACTGTTAGGGCATATACTGTATGCAACGCCCCCAACTTTGTAAGAAACTCCCAGGCCGCACCTGAGGCATGGAAATTGCAGTTTTGGTATGGGAGTTAATCTACAGGGTTTAATACCCATGTACAAGGTTCATCCTCACTGCAGGAACATTCTATAGGGCTATGTAGCAGGAGGCCTCTTTCAAGTATGAGCCACGGCTTTTACAGAGGAGTCTATGGTATGCACATTTCAATAGGTCCCCCTGTAGTACCCAGTAAGCCAAAAATATTTCTTAACAATGCACAATGGTATGAAGGTTTGCTATATTGTTCTCGATATTTTTTTATGTATATATGTATTTTGCTTTACTATTCAAAAGAAACGCCACCCTATACGTTTTTCTCTCTCTTCAAATTACTAGGTTAGCCCTGATTCAACCCAAGACATGTTTCATCTTCCCATTAATGAGTCACAGGGGCGGATCCGGGGGGGGGGGGGGGGGTCCTGGGGGTTCGGACCTCCCCCTTTTGGTCAACCCATAACATGTTCAAATGGCAGTCACAAGGTGTCCACTTTGTATACCCCCATTCATGGCCCCTATCTCTCTTTGATATGGTTTTATTGTTTGTAAATTTTACAATTTATGACTCTACAGTATCTAAAATCTATAAAATTTCCACAAAATTTGTGGCCCAATGTGCACCAGTGAGTCCACATAGGCATCTAGGCATCAGGTGTGCCTTATGCATGGGATACTATGTTTGGTCCCCCAGGTAATTTTCTATTAGATTTTTATCCCATTAAAATTTTATTCACCACTTGGGGTGCATCAAAATACTGTGTGCTGTAATGAGTTGACATCTTTTTTTTTGTGAAATTTCAAAGTTTTCTTGATGGTAGGCTCCAAATCACTTTCAAATAAAACTACTAGATTCACACCCAATGATAAAAAAATTCCTTAGATGCTTAGACTACTGTGTTTAAAAACTATATTTCAAAAAATTTCTTGGGGGACGAGCTGTCAAAACTCTATCAAAGAACAATGTATGGTATCAAGACATAAATTTGCATCCCTTTCATATACCAAAACATTTTAAATATAGGTTTGATGATTATGTTATAAGATTTTCTTTGGGAATGACCCAAAACTCCACCAGTGCATAAAAATACTCCTGATGGTTCACCAAAATGCTTTAAACTTCAAGGTTTAACATTATTTTTCAAAAAACTTCCCAGGGGTGGGGGCAGGCCCCACACCCCCTTAAGGAACAATATCTAAAAATAATACATTCACATCTGAGGCTAGTTGAAGCCCTTGAACTCAAGATTTTGACATCTATATTTCAAAATTTTTCTTGAGGGACCAGCCCCTAAAACCTCACAAAGGACAAAGCATTATCACATAAGATTTGCATCCCCTTCATGGAAACCTGCCCACCCTAGGTTTACACCAAAATGCTTTAAAATTTGGAGTTTGATATATATATTTCTACAATTTTCTAGGGGACATGCCAAGCCTCCCTAAAACACCATTGTGCAATCAAAATTCAATAAGATTTCCATTCTCTGTTCTCATAATCATGGGTTAACTGCTGATGGTACACCAAAATGCTTTACTGGGTTGGGATCTAGAAATGCATCAGAATGCACTGTTTGAAGTCTAGATTGCGCCGTTGCACTTACGATGTTGTGGCGCTGCACTTGCAGCATTACCCCCATAAACCAGGGTTGGAGCCCCCTTTTTCAAAATCCTGGATCCGCCCCTGGTCAGTCAAGCGATGAGGGTTTTGTAATACACGTATATTCAGCTTTCAATCAAACGCATTTTTGTAATGATAGAAAAAGGCTAGGGTATACAATGTCCGGCCCACTCTAACATTGGTTGGGGCAGTTGACCCTGAGGCTGGCTGTAGTTAACCCCCAGATGTGGGGTGAGCTCCATGGTCACTATACTCAGCTCACTCCCACATTGAGAGAGGGGTATTACCGGCTGACATCAGGAGCCGGGATGTGGTTAGCTACCACTGGGTATTGGGGCTGTGGGGCTGGTTATTACTTCAAGTATACCACCTATATACGTGTATATCCGTGTCCATCACTGTAGTGGGTGTGGGAGAGCTTACTGCTCACTACTCATTCAGTGGGAACACAACGTTAAGTCAACGTTAAAGAAAGGTTAATCAACGTTGACCAACCAAGTATCAGTATTGATTCAATGTTCTGTGCCCACTGGTTAGGCACTGACGTAACTCCCGTTCGCGGTTCTGGCCGCCACAGCCACTCATAGTGTGATTAACCCTTTGAGGGACACTTTTTACCTCACCTATCTTCAAAAGTCGATTCTGAAGCTATTTATTGGAATATCAAGACAATTAGGGTGTCATATTAATGGGCTTGATGAGATCTATCACATGCATATAAGTTATCAATGATTGGTTGAGAAAAAAATAAGGGTTTGGTCAAGTGAAATTAAAGCCCAACTTTGGAGGCATTTTATTGTATGAAGATCAAGTTGCTCATAAAAATAACTAGTTTGCACGTGTTCTACGGTTAAAAATGTTATAGAATATGCCTTAACATTTCCATTTAGACATGGACCACTATGTTTTATAAGCAACCCCAACATCCTCACCTACAAGCTCTGAGAGGGGTAGGCTGGGACCACCTCCCACACCTCCCACCCCCCCCCCCCACACCCCCACTGCACCACTACTCTAGCCTAGGTCCTTCACTCCAGGGGCTACATGGTTTTTCTTCTGTAGTACTGACCAGTAGGTCCTTTTAGTGAACATCTTAAGAGAGGACTGACTAGCAGGATTTCTCTATGAAGTAGAGGGGAGGCCAGTACACAAACAGGGGACTTCTTCTGAGAGGGAGGGTGATGCAGAGGCAGAGGACTTCTCAACAGCACATGGGGGCTAGGTGTGAACCCATCTAGTCAGGTGAATACCCCACCAGGCCAAGTGACTAAGAGGGCATCTCTGACTAAAAGGACATCACCAGATTTTGCTTTTTAAAACTCATGATCCTTTGCTGACCAAGGATATTCCATAACTAAAGATATTAAATTTTTTTCAACGGAAGTAGTCATTTATCTAATTTCGCAATATTGACCTTTGACCTTAAAATGACCTTGACCTTAGACAAGGTCACCATATGCAAGGTCTTTTGGTGAGCTTAGACCCATTCTTTATCTCAAATTTCTAGTCTTGATATATCATGAGATGTGTCAATTTTACTCCAATCTCATAACATTGACCTTAGAATGACCTTGACCTTGAGCAAGGTCACCACATGCCTGTTCACACTAATCACTGAAAAAGCCTTCAACTATGTTTTATATCAAGTTTCTAGCTTTAGTTTTTCATAGGAAGTAGTCATTTACCTAATTTCACAACATTGACCTTTGACCTTAAAATGACCTTGACCTTGTCCAAGGTCACCACATGCACAATCACATCCGCCTCGTGATGACCTTCGATCTACTTTTTATATCATAATTCTAGCTGTAATAGTTCATGAGAAATGGGCATTTAACTGATTAAATGACTCCTGATGCCAGCTAGAATGATCACGAAATCTGGATCACAATTAAACTCTTAACTATGGTTAATTGTGGCAGAACGATAGACAGAATTTCAGATCTTTGAATGGCCATAACTTTGCTTCAAATTAACATAAAGACTTCATTCAAAAAGCAAAATCAATCAGTTTTGTGAGATCTATCCATAGATCATTAGCTAGAGTACATAGAACCAAGTCCTAAAAATTAGGTAAGTGCCTACACTGGTCATAATTTCTATCTACAGAATTCAATGTGGCTTCACACTCGTTATTGAAGAAACCACATAATTAACCCTCATGGTGAGTAACTCGCTATTGTTGTACTGGTGCATCGTGCTCAATCTTTAGTGCGTATAAAGTTTAGGGCCCTTAGGATACATCGATGCAGCTGGGGCGAAGAACTCACCAGGGCTACATTCATCATAACAACCGACGGTCGTTTGGCATTGAGGGACTATGTGGCCCTGAAAGGGTTGAATATATCGGCCATTGCCATAACACCTCATGTTATCATTTTCTAATAATTTTATAATCTAATACTTTCCGAATTACTACGTGCATACTGTACCTAGAGAAGGAATATATCATGAATATACACCATAATATCTAGGCATAAGAACTGAAATAATGTTTAATATGTGTTTTATATTCGATTCATGACACTGTTGTTTAAATGTTTAACCGAGATTTCCCACAGACTGTTGGGAAAACCCGTGCAGCTTGAAATTAATTACAAATATTCTGGCATACGTCCGGCAAGCTGTCCAGTCTCATCATATGTCAAGTTTTGTTGCATGATTTGTTGAGAGTGTTATTTTTCATATCTACGTTTCATGTGAATTTTTGTTGCCTTTTTTCTTTTATTAATTAAATCTTATTGCCATTTTGTTAAACAGTGCATAAATCAACTTTGCTACTTGAGTGATGTTCGTCTGTGAGATACATAATGCATAGGGGTGACTATATGTCTCTATTAAAAATGTGCACGTATTGAGAGTACCCGGTAGTAGATAACATTAAAAAGCCATGTCTGTACTTATGAGTGTGGTGTAAATTGAGGTGCACATTATGAAGGTACCCCCCACAGAGCGCTCTACATAACGGTGGGTGACAGAAGGAACTGACGACTCTATACAAACGGCATTTTGCACTAGCTTATCGTCTCTATAGGTGAACTCAATGACCCCTGTGACGTCACAGTACACATTGACCTCAGTTTTATATGTGTCCCTCCCCTTCAACCCCAGTCCCTGGCTCAACAGAAAAGCACTAAATCATTTCAAAGCTTAGGTGCGGCTTATAGCCTTTTTTCCCCAAATCAGGATGAAGCTTATATACAGCTTACTACTATATGTACCGTAAAACCTCACCTATAAGTAGTTTTTCTTTTGTATTTTATTTTGGTATAAGTTGATTTCTTTGCTCCAAGTTGGGGGTGGACTTATAGGTGAGCTTTTGAAAAAGAAAATTATATCAAAGGACGTCAGTAGTAATATTTTTATGCTTGAATGTTCCAGGGGGAAGATAGATAATATCAATTTGCATTTTAATCATATTTGTTACCCCCAGAAATATTTCCAATGAATTATCTTTTATTTCTAACGTAAATTAGTAGTTTTATATATATCTTAACACAAAACTAAGTCAAATTATTCATTGGAGGGGTCAAAAAATGGGTGTGGGAAGGGGGTCTGGGACCTCCAAAATTCTCAAATTAGGGATTCGACTTATAGGTGAGGTGTTACCTTTTCCTATTATGATTCAGTATAGGTCGAATTTCTGGCTCTAAGTGGGGGGGGGGGGGGGTCGACTTATAGGTGAGGTTTTACGGTAGGATTTTACAGTATATATGTACCCGGTACTGGGTTTTTATGCATACAGCATATTCAGAATAGATGCACTATCGTTCAATCAATTTCCTTGGTATAAAGAGAGGGTGTTGCGACATATGCATTTCTCTACATCATTTTACATGCGCTCTGCTCATACTACCAATGCATTTTTTTACCCACAATGGATCCACCCCATGGTCCCTTCCTGCTGTCATTTTAAGAGGATTAGTTGATCTCCTAAGTAGATGTTTCACCCATGGCCCACATGACGTAATGACGGCCTGCTGTTGACGTACCACAATAGGGCCTTACTTTAATCTCCATAGAGCCGGAAGTTAGCTGATACGTCTTCAGCGTGCCAATTCTCCTTTAGAGGTTCTAAGGCCCCACGCTGTGTGTCATTGACTCTGTATTGAACTGTGGCCAGAGGGCAGGGCCAGATAGGGAAAACCCACATAACATATTACATACGCGCACAGCTGTCATTGTGTCAATGCAAATGAATGGCAAAGGTGCCTTCCCACGTGTTGAAGTAATTATCGTGGTGCAGTTACCAGTTTTTAAACACAAGACTTATACATGTACGTGCAGATGCACACCAAAGTCTTAAGACGCTAGGGCCAAGAGACTAAGTGCACAATGGGAGTGAGTAATAGAGGTTTAACGTCATCTCGACAACTAAGGTCATATTCATGGCGATGTGTACCATTGATGACGTGAAGAAAGCATGGGTGAGGATGGCAACTTGCATTTGGCCAAAAAAAAATAATGAAGGTTTGTTTCAGGTAACATGGTGAAAAAAGTTGAGGTCGGTACCGTAATCTCTCGCGTATAAGGCGCACCTCGCGTATAAGGTGCACCCCCAACTCAGGGAGTTCTGTTTCTCGTATAAGGCGCACCTCTAAGGGCAGATTTTTGTTACTTTAGTGCTGTTCTATAGTAAAAATACCCCCCTATAAGGCGCACCCCAAACTCAAGGCAATGTCCCTCCCACGTATAAGACGCATAATTTTGTTTGGCATATAGGACACGCCTTATATAGTTGTACTTTGCTAGATTTTCACTGGTTATTGTAAGAAATGATCATTTCCGGCATGGAATGCGAGAAAATGATGGGAAATATGCATATGAATGTAAAATAAAGATTTTGAAGAAAAAATGATTTCAACAAGTAGGACGTTAGGACTGGTCCATTTCATAAATGAAATATGGGAGATCTTCTGTATGTTGATTATCAGTACAGTCTTCAAGAGTGTAGTGGCTGTGCCAGGAGGTAGATCTGTATATGTACATGAAGTATGGTATTTGCATGAAGTATGCCAAAGAGATCATAAGAGTGGCCCCCAAGGGGTAAAAAAAAAAACGACATGGTGACATTTGGTCATTTTGAGGTGACATTTCGATATTGCACCCTTTTAAAACTGACATGTGACATGAGGAAAAATGATAAAAACTTTGGTCCCCCCCTCCCCCCATATTTCCTATGTCCTTGGTCTCAGGGCTAGTCAGGTTCTTATGCCACAGCCATGTGTCACAGGCGTGACACTGAAGCACAAATGTCCTTATACCACAAACATTCTCATATCACTTATTACACCAGAGAGAATTCTACTACCTTGGTGAAATATTTGATGAGAATTTAAGGGCTGATTAAGATAAACCATAAAAGAAATAGCATTTTGGTTTACTTGATACATTGTACACACCTCATAATGGACAGCCACAGGACTTTATGCTACAATTTATGAGATTAAGGATACTCATACTATGGGGCATCAAAAAACATCAAACATGTACTTTAAAAAACATTTTTTTAACATTCTATAAAACGTTAAGTTAAAAATATAAAGTCACGTTTTTATGAATTCTTTTTTTAAAAACAAATGTTAGAAAACATATTATTACATTCAAAAGGTTTTTTTAGCATACATAACTTTTTTTATTGTATAAGAAATCTGTTTTTACAAACATAGTTTATCTAAACCTAAACCAAATGTTTGCAAACGTTAAAAATGTTTTTCTGCAAGGAGGGCGGGTGGTTCTTGATCAAGGTTATTTGTGGTGTAACGGCATCTCCAGGGTAAGGGTGTAAGTAATATTAGGGTGTTTGTGTATGTCTGTTACATTAGACAAAGTCAGGGTTTCATGATGTTTATGGTATAAGGGCAGTTGTGGTCTAAGGGAAGCTCTGGTTTAAGGGCGAGGTCATTATTAACAAAATTAAATGGGGAGGGAGTTGGTTGGTTGGGGGGGGGGCGCAAAAACATTTGACCCTTCCTTGGGGGGGGGGTGTAACAACTTTTGTGGCATAAGGGCAACTGTGTTAAAACTACAGATCCCTGAGGCTGGAACAAAAAAAAAACATAGCAGTATGTATGGTATAAAATTATTGGGCCCTAGCTTTAAAATTCACCTGAATGCACTGTTCCGAATTTCAAAATTGCACATGGGGTACGTCCCTCAGCTGCCCCCCTTATGAGAACCCCTAGACTTGTTTGTGGTATGCAATTTTGCTACTGATGACATACATCTTCTCCTTAGAGTACGTGAGGTCGTAGTCCGCAAGTCTTGTGGTAAACTGGCTGAACAGCAGGGCCCTCTGGTGTGAAATGAGGAAAGCAACAACCAATTGGTTTGAAGCCCTCTGATGTCGCTGTCGTATCCCGAAATTCGAGCATCCCAGAAGTTGGCCGTAATTTTCAAAATAACTTTACCCGTTTCATATTTCTACGGCGTAGGGACAGTATCATTAGGGTTGTTGTCCTTTCAAATTCTATAATAAGAGAGGGATGTTATCATGGTTTTTATGTTTTCAAAATATTGTTTATTTTCATTTATGTTTGTGGCCCGTGAGCGATAATAGGCTTAAACAAGGATTGCGCATGCGCAGCCAACTTCTGGGATGTGCCAACTTCTGGGATATGACATCGCCAAGCATCGGCGTTGTCCTCAAATATATTCGTGGTTCCCATTTATTTCATATGGCGATTCCCAGTTTACGGCGTAGGGACAGTATCATTAGGGTTGTTGTTTTATCAAATTCTATAAGAGATTGGAGTATGTAATCATAGTTTGTACAGCCTTGCTTATCTGGTTCGAGATTAATGCTAGACCACATGACCACGATGGGCAGTACCACGTGACTACGCGACTCCTTGATGTCGCACACTAGCCGATGTCAAACAGGTGAAGCTTGGTGAACACCCCCCTTCTCCCGGAAGAACCGACGCAGCACGGCTGTTCCGCTGCCACAACATCCCCCCAACCCCACGTTCAGATCATATTCTATGCAATTTTGTTTGGGAAAATAGTTATTCTATGATGTTAAATCTATCATTTGATAGGAAATGAAGGAAAGTCATAAGGCACCATGCTATGATTAGTTATTGTACAACTGCTTTACTTTGGGACTATTTCACATTAGCAACCCGGGGTTGCCAATTTGAAAACTGCGTCTGCTTGTCAACACGGCCACGAGGATGGCGACTTTTGCGTGACAGTATTTCCCGATTCCCTCTACTTGTGAACAATCTGTTTCATATAACTTTGCTAATTCATGATGAATTGTCATGAACTCTACAGAATTACATTAATACTGTACCCATCGTTCAAAACAGAGAAAATAAAAGTGGAAAGCCAACGGCCAAGGTGAAGGTCTTTCGTTCATCATAACAACATGGCGGCGAATCTATGATTACGCATGTGGCATGGTGTCAGCAGTTTTTCCGTCAATTTGCAGCTTATATAAATGAAATAAGCCATTGGGAATGAATAATCTAGCATTCTTTTCCTTGTTTTCTATACTGTCAATACTTGACAATATCTAATATTTAATGAAACGGTTGTTTGAATGATTTGTTTTTTTAACGACCAAGTTGTAGTCTCATGATCGGGGTGACTTGTACTGACTATTTTAATCCATATTTGGAAACGTCGCGCCTAAGGCAAGGCTCTTCCCTTTCGCCACCATTTCCCCTCCTCGCGTATGCTCCACAGTAAAGAGACGTTCAAGAGATTCCTCTCGCGGTCTGCAGCATGCAGTAACCGGTACTCTCTTAGTTCCCACAGCACTCAAGCGGACACCATACTGCTCACCGAAACTTGGCTACTCAAACATCATGACTAACTATATATAAAAGTAAATAACATACAGATAAGTATACTTATCTACAAACAAAAACCAACACAGCTTACTGTTAGCCATTTCCCTTTTATTTCCAGCAACCCTTCATAAAACAGGGTAGAATAGTTCCCATGAAATTAGGAATATCCACAAATCGCAACACACCTACCACAGACCACTCAGCAGATCCTTCTGAAGACGGCGCAGCCGTGTATGGCAAAAGTAGTTCTATGGCGTAGGGACAGTATCATTAGGGTTTAGGGCTAACCTTCAAATTCTATAAGAAGAGCAGGATATTATCATGGTTTACTATTTTTCTTAATAATTAGGCCCCCTACAATAAAATTACTGCGCCGTGCCGTCTGCACAGCGCACCTTGTACACACGGCAGCCACACCGTCTGCATAGGACTCGTATACACACGGCCGCATCGTGGGTATATTGTCAGCCCACTTGGGGCCCAACGGGCAGAGTAACAATAAATGGGAGATACCATTCAGGGGCATAGGAAGCAATTTTTTATTTGGGGGCCCAGGGGTCTCGGTTGGGGGGGGCCCCTATATTTTTATATAGGCTTATATAGGGAACCTCTTCATTATTGGGGGGGCCCAGGCCCCCCTGGCCCCCCTCTTCCTACGCCCCTGCCATTGATTTTTAACACTAAATTACTAATGCAATTTAAAGGTGTCAGCGCTAATAGAATTCAATAGATCTCCCATAAAAACTGAAAAATCTTCAAAACCGGGGAAATCTTCAAAAAATTCTGAGGTCGGCCCCATTTGGCTGAGGACGGTCGGGTTACCGGAAACAAACCTTCATTTTTTTTCTTTAACTTATTCTGTATTCCCCTTCACAACTTTCCTAAAAAAACTTTTTATATATGCTAGTCAAAAGGTGAAACCAAACCAAAAGTAGGATTGTCTAAGAGTAAGAAGTTCGGCCGTTGGATGGGGAGGGGGGAGGGGGATAATCCATCCTGCATTAAAAGAACCCACATACTCACATCCCCCTCCCCCACAATCTTCACACACTTCAACCAGCCCACATAGGCCCTCACTGAGTTACCTTTTGCCTCTGACCCAGATGCAGTTACAGCCTTTTTGCACTAGGGCAACGATATGTTCCACAGTGCATTACAATAAAGCATAAAAAGATTCTGTACTTACTGGGATTTTGGATGTCCGTAGGAACTCGAGGAGTGCCTCCAGGGAGCCGAGTGTTGAGGCTTGTACAAAGACGCCTTCTTGTTGTACCTTGATACCCTTAAGGATGGCCTCCAGGGACTGCTCCAGGTCGGCCTACAACACAAACAACACACCTTTATACTTAAACTGTACATCAATCAACAATAGTATCTATGTTGTATTTATGGTAGAATTTGGGTTACTGGTATATACCATTATATTTTACCACTAGTTCCTCCTGTGAGATATAGTTTTGGCGAGACGGAAATCATGTTGGTCTGATTTTCACACATACATGTACTTAGATATATCAGGCACCGAAATTTCCGGTCAGGGGTATGGGTTATAATTCCTTCCTTTGGCACAGTCAGAAATTTCAAGTTCAATAACCTGTTAGCGCCCCCCCCCTCTTTGAAATTTAACGAGATTTTTCGTTAGAAGTGCAATTCAATGGTGAAGATTTGGGGATAATCATGAATATTCATAAACCAAATGGTGCATTGTGGCGCCTTTTGAGGATGGATGGTACCCTTGTATCAAAAGTGCACGAATATTACCCCACTATATAAATGGTAAAATGATATTTCATTGGATCTGGACAAATCTTTACTTTTATTCACAGGGAGTCTTCTATTGCCCCCCCCCGAATAACTGATACATACACAGGTTTTGCCTTTCCTCAAATACCACTCAAAATCATTGTTGATGCACCAGAATGGCATAATTTGTCAAGGTCTATTTTACGATATAAAACACATTGATCTCACTGCGAGATAAAAATTGGATACATGGAGGTTGAATGTGAGTATAATTGGTCTGATCAAAGTCGACAAGTGTTTACTGCAGTATTATAAACAACTGTAGACAGTTAGGTCCCTTTGATATCTCACACATCAGTACTTGTAGTAGTTTGTACTAGTGTTTCTAACTGAGAGACAGGGCGCTAGAAAAGCAGACGACAATCTGTCTATAGGACCCGGATGACACGTCCACGTCCTCTGAACTGTTTACTCAGGTCTCTAACCCGACCAGTGATAAAAGATAAAAGCCACCCTCACCAACAAGTAAACACCTCTCCACTACTTCACAGTTCATACACGTGTCTAAAATTAGACACCCATATAATCACAAGTAAACAAAACTAGAAAACATCGCCAGTTCATAAAAACATATTTCCTGTTCTCTCTCTAGGACGCAAAAAAAGGAGAAAATATTGACAAAATGAGAAGCAAAAATATTGGTGCTTTTGTCAGAGAAATGGACTGCTCAGTGATTTTCACACATGGATTTAAGTCCTGTTTACAGTTTACCTTGCCAAGATAAATTGAGCTTGTACACGTCTTATAATCTGACAAATGCTAATTCAACAGGTTGTAATCCTGTTATATAAAACGATTATTATTTCTTATTTCGATCACACAGATGGCTCAGGGTATGAAATTCATAGATGTATTGAAACATTCTACATGCCTTCCTTTCTTGCCTTCACCCCCCCCCCCCTCAATCCCAGTCTCACTGCTAAGCTTCAATTGCGGTGATTGGCTGCACCCACACACACAGGAAACTCGTTAGAGGCAGGATGCATCGAACCTCAATAGCCTCTACACTTTCCTGAGACCCCCGCCCCACTATACGATCCTGGATCTTCTGCTACCTGTCGTGAATTATCCATATCCTTATGGTGAATGATCAACCCCTCGCGGGGAATGAGAAATCAATCCTCCAATGGTTACTGGTCAATCCCCCTAGTGTCTGAGTAATCCAGGGTCCAGTTCACAAGCATCAAAATGTCCACTTTAAGTGACTTATTTGCAATTCGCTTTAGCAAGTTAGCTAATTCCGGTTCACAAGCTCACATTAAGTCAATTAGATAGCTAAATGTGTAAGTCACCTCATTGACATGACTTAAGGTTAAGCTAATTATTTAAGCTAATTTTAAAATCTTTCATCAATCGCTCAAAACCTGTATTTTTGCACTACTGTTCAGGGGTGTGAAATCCTAAAATACATTTCCTCTGAAGCTATTTCGCAATGATTTCCAGTTTACATTTTTACACTAGATAAAGGTCATTTAAATACTCAATGGTATACATGCCATCCTCTGTCATACAGAGAGGCTAAGAACTATCCATGGGATATTCAAATTTCTGATTTTGGACGGAAATAGATCTATACATTTGAAAAAATTCAAAAGACCCCCCCCCCCTCATATAAATGGTAATTCATTTTCTCAGTGGATTTGCACAGATCTCAGGAATGATCCCTGTGAGCATCAAAACCGCGGATTTCCGCATTTACGGGGAGATTTCACACCCCTGTACTGTTGTAAGAGACAGCTCTTAGGGTCAGAATCTCCCAGTCTACCTAAAAGAAAATTGGCAATTACTATCAAAGCTGCCACAGCAGGCTCCCGCAGTCACCATCATGATTCATGTCCAGCAGAACAAAAAACTGTGTGCATTAAGTAACTTAATGCTGCTAGCTGTATATAATGCAGGTAAACATTTGAACTTGCACCATGTAAATGATTCACATATAAGGTAAATAGAAATATTATTTTTTCATGCCCCTCATTGTTGTGATGTCCAATTTACTACTTAAAATACAGTAAATCTTTCTTTTACTTTTGGTTAAATCACTTAATTAAGTTACTTAGCTTAGTACCTCAGTTAAAGCTTGTGAACTCAGTGTAAAGTGAAATAAATTAAATGACTTAGTTAAGTGACTTAATCATATGATTTAGCTATTTTCCTTGTGAACTGGGCCCAGATGAGGTCCCTAGATGGTGACTGGTCAATCTCCTATGCTGATTGATCAATCTCATATAGTAACTAACCGGTCAATCCTCTGTGGTGTCTGATTGATCCTATGAAGGTGACCTCTAATCCCAATGGGCCTGATCAATCTCCCTAACGATAAAATTTACACAAGGGGA
This sequence comes from Acholoe squamosa, assembly GCA_949317995.1. Lineage (NCBI taxonomy): Eukaryota > Metazoa > Annelida > Polychaeta > Phyllodocida > Polynoidae > Acholoe > Acholoe squamosa. The sequence continues at coordinate 19,212,352 of OX439042.1, forward strand.
CCATTTAATGGCAACATTATTTTTCTTCTTTTACTTTTGTATAAACTCAGGGAGGTCATGGGTCCAGGGAGACCCTGAGTTAATATAATAACACGGCACTAAAACTGTTGAGAAACGTTATTGGCAATGATTGACCTCTATATGGGACACAAGTTTATGACCATGTTTTTCTGAGGCGGAGGTCAGCTTAATCTTCTTGTAGTACGCAGTCCATTATTGAGGTTTGACTCGGTGAGAAAATAGGGTTCAAAATAATTCATGGTACTTGTTATTCTCAGAGACCTGCTTTATATTGACATCGATGAAGTACGTCTTCTAATAAAAATAAGAAGAAATTTCCGAGAGGGTGCCCAAATCCTTTACCAGGTGGGATTTAAGAAGAATTACCGGGTATATGGGATAATGTCACTCAAATATCCAAGACCCCAGTCCCTATTTTTCAATGTTAGAATACATTGTCATTTGGTCTTCATATTTCCGAATTTCCATAGTTTGACCAATACTCACTTCTCGGTTTCTGCAAAACTGCAGTCTACTACAGTGGAACCATATCATATGAGACCCCCCCCCCCCCCGACTTACACACACTCGACCACAGACACATAGGAAAGGCCAACATGGTGCGGGGTATGATCAGGGGCCGGTGACCTCTGGCGGCCGGCACGGGTATTAACCATTAGCCGGGTTTGATCTGGCCATCACCTCCGTGATCTAGGCTAGGGTGTGAATCACCCCATAAACCCAAACCACCAACCCACCGAGCACACCATCCCCTTATACCACACAGTGCCAGCAGTACATAGACCCCTCATCACCCTCACCACATTCACCACGTCTACACCACTCCCATCTACAGGTCCTGTCCCATCTGTTAGTCACTAGGACACTCGTATGCATCCCAGCCATTCGGACATGGATGTCAAGATGACCCATGTTTTAGTTATGCAGGGGCGTAGGAAGCAAATTTTTATTGGGGGGCCCAGGGGTCTCGGTTGGGGGGGCCTGCTATATTTTTATATAGGCTTATATAGGGAACCTCCTCATTATTGGGGGGGGGGGCAGGCCCCCTGCGCCCCCCCCCCTTCTCCTACGCCCCTGTTATGCTATGATAATAGTGTATATAGGTGGAAATATCAAATATCAAGCTCCCTCTGTTAGAGGTTTACCGTCCCTCTCAACCAAAGATTTCTATCTTTTCGTAACCTCTCCCTCTGCCATGAAGAACAAGACGGAATAAGAAGGAAAAAAGGGAATAAGAGCAGATTAAAAAAGGGGAAAACGAACATTGATAACTATGATTCCTGCATGGACAATGAGAGTGAATGACTTTTGTCCAATATTGAGAATACGGCACATTATTGGAGGATTTACAACACTATATGGATGAATACAGGTGTATTTTTATATACATTTGTATGGTAGAAGGTGAAGAGGGATGTTTCATCCCATACACCAAGAGTTACCCATACCAGATTCCGCCCTAGGACAAATAAAGAGATTTTAGCTGGGGAATACCACATACCACTGCAGTAGTACAGGAAACGGAGACTAACGTTTTTATTACATTTGATGGTATGTCACTTGTTTTCAGGTAAACTGACACCCTGTACCTAATGGGCATCTAGAGCTTTATTCGGATCAAAATGAGATGTCACTCCACATGCTGCTGTTGTATGCAAATCCACATGGTTCATGCATGTTACTTTCATTATAAATATAATGTCAGGGTAACATACATGTTAGATATCTTCTTGATTGATATCACTTCATCGCAATACATTATGAAATTTAAAACAGTTTTTGATATCACAGCTAAGACATTATACTAGTTTAAGGTAGTGTCTAATGATTATCATGTATATTTACCAGTGATAATTTGCTCTTGTCATTATAGATGTTTTTACTGACTGATGGTCACTGATAACCAATGTGAAGACAGATTTTGCATTGATACCACCACCACCTTAGGGAGTTACTGTAAACTCTCGCGTATAAGACGCGACCTCTATGCCAAACAAAATGCTGGGGAGTCTTATAGCTTTCACTCAAGTTGGGGGTGCGTCTTATACGAGGGGTAATTTTTCTATAGAAATGTACTAATCTTACAAATATCAGCATTAAAATGTGCGTCTTATACGCGAAAATGCATGTGCTAACTTTGGGGTGCGTCTTATACGCGCAGCGCGTCTTCTACGCGGGAGATTACGGTAGTCATTATTTATCAACAGGGGGTAGGGGGTGTTTTTTTTTACTCCCCCCCCCACCCAGGAGGACTCTGATTTGTTTACGCCCCCCCCCCGTTGATAAATAATAACTTTAGTATGGTCTCTATGTGAAGGTGTTTAAGACGCAGTTGGCTACAAAGTGCAGGATGTTGGTAGTATGTGTGTGTGTGAAGGGATGGGGGAGGTTGGATAAGCTCTTTCTCCACACTACACCATTCTCCTGTCAGCCTGTATTTCCGACAATCCTCCCCTGACCCCGCCATGCTTCTTGGACAAAACCCACCACAAACTCTGCCCTTCCCCCTTAGCGGCCTTTAAACACACTGTCAGATAGTGACACGGTAATGATGGGGCACATCAGTAGGCCCACATCCTGCCACTTCCTAACCCTACCCCCTCTCCCATACATCGTCTGACCCCCCCCCCCCCACACACACACATACTCTTAGTGTTATTCGTTTATAAACCACTAGGTGGCATCCAATACATGGTTACTGAATGGTGTCCCTTAGTACAGATAGATGGCAGCACTACTAACTTTGCAGGTCACGGGGAACTAAATCCATTTCCTCTATGTTTTTATATAGCGTAACACACAAAACAGGGATGAAAGTTACAGAGCACGAAAATGTATGATATGAATGTATAGGGCCCTGGAACTTCAAAATCCCTGAAATCAGGGAATTCCCTGAAGACTTTCATCCCTGACAAAAACAGCCGCCTAAAATGATCGTTGGTCATAATTTCAACCATAGCACGATTAAACCATGTGACACAATGTTGTATAGGCTTAACCCTGAAAATCTTAAATAGCAGCCAGCACACTCTTGAGTGCAGGCCTGAATACCATATGACTCACGAGAGGGCAGCATTTACGTCCACGTGACCTTCAGCATGTATACTCTAGTGGGCTTGTGAGATGTACAAATGTATAACCTATCCCAATAGCATCATATACAATGGTGTGACCTTCACCTACTCCCAAAACACATCTAGCATCACAAGAGATCTCTATCTTATTCAAAGATTAACTCCCAATACACATCCAGCATCACAGAGATCTTTATCTTATTCAAAGGCTATTCCCTTAATTGGAGGTAATCAGTGGATGTATTCTGCAGTGGATGCTGTGACGTGCCTTGCCAGTACATGAGGCTGACATGAGATTAGACTCTGGCACCAGTCTCGATAGTGAAGGTCGAGATTGGGAGGGAGTAGTCACTTCTTTTCCCATTTTCCTATGATGCAGTTAAATCTTGCTACTGTTTTGGCTAAATATAGGATAGCAATGTGCATTGCAGGTAACTCAAAAAGCTGATTTAATTTTTTGCTTGAGAGAAATAAGAGTTATAGGAGCCACCTTGAATTAAGACTTTATGGGGGGTGCAAAGATATCATGAAAATTGAAACTGTATATATATTATTGTTTTATCTCCCTTACATAGGGCCACACCAAAAGAATAAGTTGATCTAGGGATTTCCCTCTCCATATTTTCAGAAATACAATTTTTTTTTTCCTTTGAAAAAGATCTCGTCTATGGATTTCACTCGCTTCACTTTCTACAAGTTTTCTCTTTGTGATGTTTGGCAAATTTTTTTTTTTAAATAATTTTTTTTCGCTCACCTCACTTTTCTAGCAAGGAATCAATTGGACGTCAAAAAAATCTTAAAAAAAAAAAAAGAATTTCGCTCGCTCGCACCATTTTTCAAAACCAAAATCCGTAGACCAACTTATTTTTTTGGTGTGGCCTAAGCTGGTATCAGTGAGAAAGTTAAGGCATGCCTACCATCATTGCAAGGTGACGCTTCTTTGCTACAATGTTAAAGTATATGCATTCCATTTGGAAACCTTTGAGAAACTTTTTCCTGCCCTTTTGTGGTGCTGTTAACCACCATGGACATTTACTGGCTCTCCAAGCAGATGTGTTGTGGTATTAGAACTACATTATAACCAGGTTACACTAATTCCTGCCTGTATGCTGATGTCATCCGCACCACCATCCCTCCTCTTCCTCCTGTTCGCACCACCTGTCTCAATGTGGGCCCTCATTTGCATGCATTTGTACCACCTTAGCCTCTTTGCACCACCTCAGTCAAAAAGGGCGGGAATGTTGATCCATGGCTTTGCATTGGGCCCAAAAGTGTCTTAACTCTACTCCTCTGAAAATGTGACTGACTACTTTGGTTGTTCCAATCACCGTAATCTCCCCCGTATAAGGCGCAGCCCGCGTATAAGGCGCACCTAGAGTTTTGGAAAATTCTCAAAAAAATGAAAAATTTATAACTTTGGTTCTACTGAATGAATTTTCAAAATTCAAAAACCTATGAGTAGCTTGGGCCACCTTGGACCCTCCTGGGCCCCATTTTGTCCTATTATGACCAAGGGGGCATGTAAGATATCAAAAGAAAGGTCTTGGTGTCTCCCTTGTGGATCCAATGAGAACTAAAACCCCCCGTATAAGACGCGCCTTATACGCGGGAGATTACGGCAATATCTCCAAAACAATAAAACAGAAAAACTTAAATCTTTCAATACTTTAAAGAAAACATTCTAACCTCAAATACCATGTACAGTTTTTGCAATTTTTGACTTATTTTCATGCTTTATTTCAGACATGCATTTCCTCTTTCTGTCCCCTATCTGCCTCCAACCAGAGGCACTGAAAATCAGTTTTTTTTTTACCTGGCTCTTATAACTCGCTTTTCGAGTTAATTATTTATCAAAGTAAGTTTACTTGATATCACATCTTATAAGTGTTTGCTTTTGACACCTTTGCCAACATCAAAGAACGGATCTCTTATCTTTAATCCCTTAATTGGTGGTAATTGTTGGATGTGTATTCTTGCCCTGCCTCCACCACCCAGACTCTGTCCTTATCTAGTAATCATCACTCTCCAGTCATGATTTGGTGTTATACCAGTATGGTGCTGGGTGGGTGTGTCACAGTCCCAACGAAGCCTGGTCCATGATATCACTTCATCCTAGACCAGAGTTATGACATCTGGGCGGGTGACCTAGACTTATATGAGATCTGCCAGAGCAGTCACGGCGCTCACACCAACATACCTTCAGCACAAACAAGTACATGTAGCCAGGTAGTGGAATTTTAGTCCTTTACACCTAGGCTGACCAGCTGCCTGTGTCTACCGACTATACAGATCTCAGCAAACCAGCCAGCCGCAGAGAATGACCGGGTGACCGGACCACTCAATCCCAATACACATCCAACTACAAAGAACCTCTTATCTGCATCAAAGAGTAATCCTTTAATTAGCTCCAATACACATTTAAGTACACAGAAGCTCTTATCTGTATCAAAGAGTAATCCCTTTGTGACCTTGACACTCACTGACCTACAAACTACCTGCTATCTGGGGGAGAACGCTTAGGCCGACCGCAGATTCTCAGGGTACTTTACACCCTGATACCTCTCTGTAAGCCACACCTTGCGTAATGGCTCACTCCTACTGAGGGAAACCTATACGGCACACATTGGACTTTATTTGGATGTTTAGAATTTATCTAATGTATTATATCGTCGCCTATAAGGCGCAACCCTAATTTCTAGTAACAGAATCTATGTTGGGCTATTCTTAGGGATGTAAAGTCAGTCATGGGCAAAAATCAGGAAGCCATATATTTAATTGATATAAAAGCCTTCGATTTTTCTAAACAGCCACCCTTTCCACTCGTATAAGGAAAAAACATGTCATTCAAAATTTTCATAAATCAGGAAATCCTGATAAAACAAGAAGACTTACATCCCTGTATTCTTTATCTGAAATGTGGCCAAAATGTAGGGATGCGCACTTAATATGAGAGTATGTGTGTTCACAAAGTCAAATATGGTTTGCCGTTTTATCAAAGCTTCGTCTTTGTGCAATATTAAAGGTTATCACTGCATCTGGATGAACAAGGTAAAGCATTCCTCCATGACGAGCCCTTTTCCTTTGTTGACCAAGATGCAGGTACAACCTTACTGTATGAAGAGGCGACAAAAGAGTTTAAGAATAAACATCACCTACCCTATATACAGCGATTTCGTCATCATATTTGGCCACGTAAAGTGGGAGACCGGCTAGCGCCTTGTCTAAATCCTTGGCAATAATCTTTACTCCCTGAGCTGCTTTAACCTCTTTTTGATGTAAGTAAGCACCCTGGAAAAGAAATTAGACGAGTTACTTTCATTCTGACTTGGTAAATTAAGCATATACATGCATTTTCAAAAGGATGAAATTGGTAACTGTTTACTGTAACTGTTATCTCCTACCGTAATCTCCCGCGTATAAGGCGCGTCTTATACGCCAAACAAAAGGCTGCTGGGTCTTATACATGGGAGGAAAATTGCCTTGAGTTTGGGGTGCGCCTTATAGGGGGGGGGTATTTTTACTATAGAACAGTACTACATTAACAAAAATCTGCTCTTAGGGATGCGCCTTATACGTGGGACAGGCCTCCCTTAGTTGGGGGTGCGCCTTATACACGGGCTGCGCCTTATACGCGGGAGATTACGGTACCACTATTTCTGCAAGATTCACAAGAATTTCTTTCTTTTACATAATTGGTATTCATAAATTATGGAGTAATAGACTTACCTTGACTCTGAGTTCTTTCATAGGTTGCGGCATGAGTAGGCCTCTGATTGATGTTACAATTGGTCCTTCAGTGCCAGCAACAACAATCGTGGAACCTTCCCGCAGAGCTCCATTTACCAAAATAACGTCTATCGTCATTCCTAGGCCAGGGATTGCTTTTACCTGAAATACATGGCACATCAAAATATCAATCTAAGTATCAAATTTTATTAGATACCCAATTATTTGCTGTACGCCCGATCCCTTTGAATACCTGGCATTGCTAATCAAATCAAATTTCAAATCAGATGTTCATACTACATAAAGAGTTACTGCCAGCTAATAGTGGCAGCAGGGATATTATTTCTGACATCTAGAACTGATGCACCTCATGGCATTTTCAACTCTGGTGCGCCTTACGCGTGAGGTGCATCTAACCTTCTCTATAACCTGTGCGTAAATCCACTTTTAGAACATTCCCAAGTCAGGGTAAAGCTTATAGATTGGAAAGAAACAATAAAATTTAAATTCAAAATCAAAATCCTACAATTGCAGGGGAAATCACATTCCTTAAACACATGAAGACTGCATGATGCTTCCCTGCTTATGTTCCTTGGTCGTCATTGCACATATACAGTCGTGGTGAGTCTAGTCGCCGCTATATGGATGTATCATTCCAACCCTTCAGGAGTGTATCAGCCCTGTAGATTTGGCATGATGTAGGTATGCAGCACTCACAAGATACTAGGACAGCATTCATGCATCATGAAAACCAAAGGGGGTATTGCCTTGATGCACTATGTTGCGCTTAAACCATTATTTCTTACCTCCATGACAGTGGATTGGAGATCATCGATGTAGGCGACACGCTCAGCCAGGAAGCTCTGACTCAGCTCACAAATAAGGGCTACCAAGTTACCCATTCCGTCTCCAGAATGAGCTGACGTGGGACACATCGATATGTATTCACGTGGATTCTTGTTCTCATGGAAGAGCGTCACATTGAGACCCTGTGAACATATCAAACTTGTTTAAATATTGAAGTCACTATACTGAAGACACATACCGCACTGCTATAAATAAGCTTATAAATTTGGCGGGCCGATTTCCCCTGGTCCTAATATAAGAAAGGACCTGATTCAAGACACCTTTGTCGTCCTTAGGAGATATTTCAAGAAAAATCCCAACACTTACGATGGAGAAGAGGGGCGGGTGTTGGGAGAGCTCTAGTCTAATAATTAAGCAATTCATTTATTTCTTGAAAATACAGTACCTGTTCAGCGAATTGAACTGTGACCATTTGAACACGTTCTTCAAATTCTATCTTTGTATTACTACTTTGCTTCTTTATCGTATTTACAACATCTGAGTGGGGGTTGGGTTTCCATCCAAACAATCGATCAATCTGAAGGAAAATAACATACCAATTTAGTTGATTATGAATTAAGTATTTATCAAAACCTCGACATTGCAAGATTTCATCAACAGATCTTCACAACTTTTGCATATGTATAAATGGGAGAAATGTTTAATTTTCATAATACAATGTAGTGCTCCATTCAATTTTCAAACAGTGCTCCACTGTGCATCTTTACTATCTTTATTGTTGTATCAGTAAACCATTCTATATAAAAGAAATGTTATAAGTATTCCATTATTTTCTCTGCTGTCTTACCTTATTAAGTGCAACAACAAAAGGGGTCTTTCGTAACTTGAGCAGGTTGATGGACTCTATTGTTTGTGGCTCCAGGCCATGCATTATGTCGACTACTAGGATGGCGATATCACAGAGCGATGAGCCACGGTTACGCAGATTACTATAATGGTAAACATACAAAAAGGGTCATTGGGTTATAACTCAGCTTTTCCATGTTTTATTCCTTAGAGATCTGGAGCCTATTTTGCTAATCACAGCCTTCAACAACCATTCACGGTACTCTTTTTATCTCGACCAAAGAGCATATCAGACACGTTTCATTGCATTTTGCTTTGACTTTTTTCGGGCACCTATTGATGAACACAATATTATGATTTCTCACAATCTTACAATTAACCCAAACTTGGTAGCCTTACCTAAACGACTCGTGACCAGGTGTGTCAATGATTAGTAAACCTGGCAGTTTGAGTTCCTTCTTAGCGAACTGAAAAAAATCCAAAATATGAACAATGACAATGTTAAGCTACATTTATTAAGAATTGATCAATGCTAATTAGCTGGTAACAACTCAGTCTGATCACTTAACGTTATTTATCCATTAAATACTGATACTGAAACCAAGAGTACCACAGACAGTCCCCTAGACCTCTTCACCACGCACTTTTGCACTCTAACAGACTGGGGATTTTCTCTCCAACACCAAAATTCAACACCTTCGCTCAAACACAAGTACCCTGTAATAGAATACAATACTCACGTCTTTACACATGACGGTCTTATCCTGGATGGCTTCACGTGGGACATTGGTAGCACCAATCTGTTGGGTGATACCTCCTGCCTCACCATCTTGCACATTTGTCCGACGCAACTGTTGTCCCAAAAAGACATTCCCGGTATTAAGCACAATTTCCAGTACACCCATTTATACCACTATGATCAGTGTATATCAAACGATCACAGGACCATTAAAATGTACTCATGAAAAGATTTGGAGGTCATTATACGAACTTTGCATTTGTGAAATACCTTCCACTGAGAGGAATTTGGTTCCATTGAAGAAATTTGTTAAGGGATCACTGCACAGAAATGTGAGATGTCAGTCACGTTACCGGTATATTCCCAATGTACCAGGGTATTACCAGCTGGTGCTATGTATATGCTTTAATATATGAAAAGAGATCCGTACCTTGTCTAGAATCTTAGTTTTGCCTGTGTCGACATGGCCTAATACACATACAACTGGCGCACGCAAGACATCTTTGTTTCGCTTTGATTCTGCCAATTCTCGCCTTCTCTGGATGGGAAATTTTCATTCATCAGTGCCAAGTCTAAAAGGCACTGTTTACACTACCAAAACTCATCTACATGTGCCAGCTTAAACATAACAATTCTATATGGTGAAATGCATTTATATCTAAATAACTGTCCTCTTCTAAATGATTATTTCATTTCATATTCGCTTTTGGAATCTATCAATAAAGAGCTTGTATCAAAGGATCTGATTACATGGATTCTCTTCTCAGCCTTATGGTAAGCCCGATCTTCAACAGACATATCCTCATCTTCAGAACTGTCATCTTCACTGGAAGACTCCTCTTCACTGGACTCCTCCTCATCCTCTTCCTCTGATGACTCTTCCTCTTCCTCGTCTTCTTCATCCTCGTCTTCTTCTTCCTCGTCATCCTCCTTCTCTGTGACAGGCTCCTCTGTTCAACACAAATAAATTATCTTATGGATATATACACTTCATGGAAATTAATTCTACTATGCGTTCACCAAGACAGCTATGATCCTAGAAATTTTGTATTTTGTTGGCATCCATAAAATAAACAAGTCAAACTAACTGAATGGTTCAGGCCTTCAATATAGGTGGGTATGATTCCTTTTACTTTTCATTTACCGTAATCTCCCGAGTAGAAGGCGCGTCTTCTACGCCAAACAAAATGCTGCTGGGTCTTATACGCGGGAGGGTAATTGCCTTGAGTTGGGGTTGCGCCTTATACGCGGGTTTTTCCAACATCTCATTTGGGAAAATGCGCCGATGACAGCTTGAACTCATAGCGCCAGCACCGCGGCAGACCGGGAGGTGTTGATGCGCTCGCCGGGGATAAGGCCCACCATGCGCCGATGACAGCTTGAACTCATATAGCCAGCAGCCGGTCGGTGTAGATTTGCTCGGCGGGTTTGACGCCGACCGTCACACCGTGTGCCGATGACAGCTTGAACTCATATAGCCAGCAGCGCGGCAGACCGGGAGGTGTCGACGGGCGCTTGGCGGGTTCAAGCCGACCGTGTGCCGATGACAGCTTGAACTCATAGACCCAGCACCGCGGCAGACCGGGAGGTGTACAATAGTGAGGGTGGGGGGGGGGGGGAGGGGGGCGCCTTCTACGCGAAACAGCCCCCCTGTGAGTTGGGGGGGCACCTTATACGTGGGTTTTTCCAGGAATCGATCCAGAAGAGGTACGTGCACCTTCTACGTGAAAAGCCATTCTCTGAGTTGGGGGTGCGCCTTCTACGCGAGCTGCGCCTTCTACGCGGGAGATTACGGTAGTCCAAATTATGTACAAGCTAATCTTACCTATTTCTTTTACCTCGGCCACCTTTTCCTCTTCATCAAGTTTCTCTTCGACCATCTCCCACGAGTCGGCTACTTCCTCTTCCTTCTTTTCCTCCTTTGGCGCCTCCTCAACCAGCATCTTCTCCTCTATGGTGGGGGTGGGCGTTTCTACCTCCGGACTTTGAGGAGTATCAGATGTGGGTGACGCAACTTCTTGTTGCTTTTTGCGTCTCGGTCGACTGTCGTAGACAATGCGCTTCCGTTTTGGCTCTCCTCCCTCTGGTGTTGCTGGTCCGGTCCCCCCTAGGCGGGCTGGTATCTCAAGACCTGGAGCAACAAAGGTATGATTAATATTGCATATGTATTGGCACTGTATTGTATATATGTTGGTAAAAGTAAAGTTTAGCAGAATATAAAAGATGTCAGCCCTAGATGAGAAATATAGGATAGCAATGTGCATTGCAGGTAACTCGAAAAGCTGACTTTTTTTTTGTTAATCTCTCCATGCTAAGAAATATTTTCTGTTATACATTTGTATGGTATGTCAGTACATTGTTTTGATTTGCCATTATAACACCCAAGATGTCAGCCCTAGATGAGAAATATAGGATAGCAATGTGCATTGCAGGTAACTTGAAAAGCTGACTTTTTTTTGTTAATCTCTCCATGCTAAGAAATATTTTCTGTTATACATTTGTATGGTATGTCAGTACATTGTTTTGATTTGCCATTATAACACCCAAGAGTCACTTTCACAGCACAGACTATATGATTCATATATGACGTAGGCATGGATGAGGGATCTGCTTGGAGAGTGGCCTAGAGGCTGTCATGTCTGATGACATCAGCATCTGTGGTGACTATTTGCACCACCTGTCTCTCTTTGGGCCTCATTTACATAAATCTGCACCCCAATGCCTGTTCGCACCACCTCATTTCAAAAAAAGGCGGGAATGTTGACCCATAGATCAACATCCCATAGCCTCAGCACTGAAGGCCAAAAGCGTCTCCACTGCATTGCAGACAGACAGTGGATGACTACCGTAAACTCCCGCGTATAAGACGCGTCCTCTACGCCAAACAAAATGCTGGGGAGTCTTATAGCTTTCTCTCAAGTTGGGGGGGCGTCTTATATGAGGGGTAATTTTTCTATAGAAATGTACTAATCTTACAAATTTCAGCATTAAAATGTGCGTCTTATACGCGCAAATTCATGTGCTGAGTTTGGGGTGCGTCTTATACGCGCAGCGCGTCTTTTACGCGGGAGATTACGGTAGTTAACATTTATCAATCAATATTTCCCGAAATATATATAAAAAACAACTTCATTCTTACTGTATCCTAAAATAGACATTCCAATGTCAAATACCATGAAGAATTTGATAACTTTATGTTCTCTTGTGGTACTTTATTTCCTGACTTTAGTCCACCCACTCTCCTCCCTCACTGAGCATCTTAAAATATGGTTTTTCTACTTGGCTCTTATAACTATTTTCGAGTTAAAAATGAGTTTTAGCACCGTATAGAAAGTGTCCCTGCATGCAAGTTACACCAGGAATTTGTAGGCTTCTCTAACGGGGGGGGGGGGGGTTGAGGAGTCCATTTGGGTTAAGGAGGGGGCGGGTTGTGCTTGGCTGCCCCCATCCCTGCCTCTTCCCCTACCATTTTTGGTATAAACCGCACCTTACATGTAGGATATTAAGGTAGATGCAACAATACATCAGACATGGTAAGCTTTAGGTCATCATTCTATAACTAATCAAAGCATGGTTCATTGCAAAACAATATACACTGCCTTACGAGTTGACAAATTATCCTTATCTTAATCTACCATGCATTCTATATTTGTAACCTGTTTATTATTGAGATATATAATAATTCTATATATGAAAGTATGATTATTTTTCTTAGAGATTTATTACTGACTTATGATCTACGTACCTCTTGCGGCTAACATTTCACGAGCTCGCTTTTCAGCCTCTTTCTGAGCCTTTGTCTTGAATGTTCCTTCCCGTTTTTGCCTTTCGATCTTTTCCTTTTTCTTCTGTTTATCCCTTTCTTTCTTTTCAGCCTCGGCTGCGGCCTAGGGTAAAAGCCATTTAAAGATTCATAAAGTGAACTTCACTGACCTCCATGAAGTAGTGGATTAAGCTAGACTGGGGACAACAAATTTTAAACCCATCTGAGAGGTATTCTGTTTCGGGGATGGCTTTGGAATACCTCATCTCAAGGCAATCTCTGAACACTTACAACTCTGATGCAAATCCCAAATTTCATGTATAAAATTCTAAACATTGCAACTTCGAAACATATTCTGGATTATTTACAACATGCATGAAGATTAGAAAAGAATTGCCACAAAGACCTGAAAGGCATTCACTGTGTGCTATTGGAGTGAGACCATGATACCGGCCGGCGTCAAGTAGATTTAACTTACAGCTTCTATCTTAGCTTTCCTAAGTTCCTCCAATTTCCTCTCCTTCTCTTCCTCAGCCTTCTTCATGGCTTCCTCCTCCTCCTTGACACGTTGTAGGGCCTCCTGCATTGCTCTAAGCTGCTTATTACCAGGCTTCTTCTTTTTCTCCTCTTCTTCCTTCACTTCCTTTGCTCCCTTCTTCTTTCGGCGGTCCTTCTTGCTCTTTTTCTTGTCATCGTCGTCATCGCCACCCTCCTCCCCGTCAGACTTTTGGGCTGTTAAACAAAAACATTTAAAGGAAATGTACAGCTTACTCTGGAAGTAACTCATGGCTTTTGTTATGTATAAAAGCTTGAAATCTCTGACATTTCAGGTGGAAGAAATACTCTCCCTCCCACCACGATACTCTTGAGTACTTAAACACACACACTTTCGCCTTACTTGGGATCCGCTTTGGAGAAACTGTTTATGAATGACCCCTGCCACAAATGAAAGAGCTCTTCCAAACAGTTTATTATTATTAATCACATAATTATTCTCTTACCTTCTTCTGGGTCTTTGGATGCTTCCTCCGTGACTTTCTCTGCTTCTTCTTCCTTCTTTCCACCTGCTGGTTTACTAGCTTGCTTTTGCTTTTCCTGTAGGATGAAAAAAAAACAACAACATATAACTATGATAATCTGAAATAAAGTAAAGCCTACTACCGGCAGTACTGGAATGATTATGTCCCTATGTCACCACACCACACTTATGTCGCTTTATGTTAAAAAGTTTTCATTACAGTTGATGACTAGATCTAATTTCTACCCTTACACTTTTAGCTAACAGTTTGTGAAAGAAATTTACCTCTCTACAATAATTACAAATGTGCAAATGTCACAATGAGACCATACCAGCAGTTTTTGTTGCTTCTGTCGTTCCCTCTTCTCCTTCTTTTTCTGTGCTGCGGATTTCACGGTTCCACCCTCTTCCCCTTCTTCACCTTCTTCGTTCTTAGTTTCATCCATTTTCTCCTCTCCCTCATCTTTTTGCTCTTCTTCCTTTTCCTCCTCTGCTGCAGCAGCAACTTCTGCTCCTTTTTTCTTTTTCTTCTTTTCCTTTTTCTTCTTTTTCCTATCATCCTCTTCATCATCATCCCCGCCAAGAAGCATGGCAATTTGCTCCTGTGTCATTGATTCTATATCCACCAACTCAAACCCAGATGATGTCTCCTCTGCACCACCACTTGGTTCTAATTTCTCTTTTTTCTTTTTCTTCTTCTTTCCTTCTGACTTCTCTGCTGGTTTTTCGAATTCGGCTAGAATGGCATCTATGTCTTCCTCTTCATTCTTCTTTTTCTCCTTTTTGTTACCTTTTGTTGGCTGTGGTTGCAGTTCTGGTTCATCTGTTGATTCCTCTTCTATAGACTTGGCCTTTTTATTCTTCTTGTTCTTTTTCTGCGTTGGCATTACCTCTACTTCTTCTTCCTCTTCCTCCTGAAATACAAGAAACTATCTGTCAAGTTGATTGTTAAGATTTGAAGAAGGAAAATACTGTATGTACCTTGGCGATGTCGGTAGGTGGAGACTAACCTAAGACCACATTTTCGGTTATATAGTTTTCAGAAGCACTCAGCAACTATAAGGGATGTGACTTCATTTTGGCAATCATGTAGAAAAATCAATCAAGCAAGGTCACAATGGTTACTTTACTGGCTCAATATACAATGTATCAAAAACCCCGCCCATAAATGTTACTAGTAAATCATTTTCCGAGTGATTCTTGGAAAATCATGAGGGTCAACCTTTTGGACAAAAAGTATAAGAACTCCTACGTCCCCGACAATGTTTTATTGCAATTGCAGGGATGTAAGTCAGGAATAGGCAAAAATCAGGAAGCCATACATTTTCTTGATATGAAAGCCCTCTATTTTTCACAAATAGCCCTCCTTACCACTCACGTAAGGAAAATAAATGTCATTCAAAAATTTCAGAAATCAGGAAATCCTGATAAATCCTGAAGACTTACATCCCTGCAATTGTTAGTTCATTCTGCTTTTTCGTGTGTGTGTGTGTTTTTTTGTGTGTGTGTGTTTTTGCATAGTAATGTAAAGCTAACAAGTTGAAGTAGATAAATATTTACCTCTGGCTCCACGTCTTCAATGTCGAGCATTGCAAAAGCAGACATGCCCCCCTTACTCTTGCCCTTAGTTATTGCTGGAGCCATATCATCTTCCTCATCCTCTTCGTCCTCTTCCTTCTGCTGCTGCTTCTTTTTCTGCAATCAACAAATCGATAGTTTAATATATATTTTAGAGAGAACATGTTCAGTACTGTAGTAGCCCGTTTAGGCGCCCACGTGCTTATGAATTTCAATCAGGGATGCCACTCACTGATCAATAGAAATTCGCAAATCATACTAATTTTCTGGGCTCCCAATAGGAAATACCTATAGAAAAGGAATTCAAAAATTCGGAATTCCTAAAAGGTTAGGAAAAGTGGCATCTCTGTTCAATACCTCTGTATCCCGGCCCTTATTTGAAACCCCAGCACTTAAACGGGCCACTACAGTACAGAAGTATGAAATTCTAAAGCTGTAGGAAAAATCACACCCGAGATATTTGATGCCTATGGCAGTGCTCAAATCATAATACTTCCGCTATGGTGTAGTATTCTATTTGATAAATAAGAAAAACTATTGTTCCACTGCACAAAAATGAAACATTATTTGAGATTACTAGATCTATATACTGTAGATATAATGCACATTTTCTCCATGTATTGAAACATACCTTATCCTTTTTCTTGGACTTTCCTGATGTAGGCTTTGGTTCATCTGTGTCCCCATTTGTCACTTCAGGTTCCTTTCCCAGTGACAGAGCTTCTATCTCTTTGGAAACATCCTCCTCCCTGTCGAGGAAATAGTTTATAAATTATATATCTGAAGTCTTATCGTAAATCCTCACATCTTAGAACCTTTATATACAGGAGGATGACCCTAGTTGCGCCTTATATGATCAAGCAAACCTTAAGCTGAAGACAAACATAGCGTGTTTCCCGACACATGCACCAACACATACATGTGCGCGTCAGGAAATGCTTGAAAGGGGTTTTCTGACGCCTTCCTACATATGTTGGCATGGAAACAGCTGTCTGTGTGAACGTGACGTGCCATGTTTGTTTTCCGCTTTAGGGTGCATCAAATACACAATGTATTTACTGTACAGACCTGCATTCAAGCTACAAAGAGCAAGTCCTGGATGCACCTTATGGCCAAAAAGACTGACATGACCCATATTTTGAAAACTTGGGGAGTATATTGGTCAATACACATCCAAGTTCAAATAGCCTCTTTTCTAGACGAAAAGCCAGGTTTAAACATCACAATTATGCATAGGGTAGCTGAAGGTTATCATATGTTCAGTCCCGATGCTTAAAATATGTAATTTAAAAAATAATTTAAAAATTATCGCGGTAGAGTTGATTTAATGCTTGTTATGGTTCGTTTGTCCTTGGCTGTCATCCTGGTGGAAAAGAGGCTGGCTCCAACTGGGTGCCTAAAAATTTAACGTGTGATATACATCACATATGGCCCAGGTTTTGACACATATGAGTTCAAGTACAATGTATAGGAAGACCTACCGTAGGTGAATGGTACTATAGTGACAGTCTGTCAGTTGTCAATGGTTAAGCCTATGGAGAATACACCCTTTATCGCATGTTTCATTGGCGAATAACTCCTCTCCTGGCGAGTTAAGCATTGCACAAGATCAGCAGGTGTTGAAAAAGGATCCAGATTAACCATAGAAATGCATGAGACTGTAATTCTCCTCCATTTTGTTATAATCCAGCAGTTTCGATAGCACCGTGAGTCGATCGTCTCGCTGTCCGCCATTTTGGATTTTGATGTTCTGTGCGCATGCGGGACCCCTCCTTGCCGGAAGTCGCATTTTCGACGGAGAAATGATAGATTATATCGATTTAACTTGAAATTAATGGCTATTTGAGTCTAATCCATGCATGTTAGACAATATCAATCGAATTGAATCGAATACATGGCCTGTATTTACTTTTATATGAAAAATAAAGCTTATGACAGACCACTCTGTGCTCATGTGCGAACTCGCACGAGGATGTTCTGCCTCGGGGGAAGAGTGTAAAGACTAGTACATATAAAGTATTTCAGAGGGAGCATGCAGTAGCCGGTGTAAAGGCTAAGACATAGAAATCATAACAGCCTGCGTCCTCTGTCTATACTACTATGTACAGAGTCCTACACTCGCCTTGCCGGAAATGCGATAGCCATAACAAATGTATGGCGGTCTGATTTACAGGGTCGGTCTATAAAAGGTCTTATACAAAAATTTCCCAACTTTTCCTGCATCTATCGCATTACATAAACGGTCTTCCGGCCTTACATACTGAAAAAAGCGTCTTAATTGGACAATTCCCATAGGAACCCATGTGTTATGTCTATCGCGAAAATCTACCGCACAATGCTATCCTATGGAGCCTCATTTTCATGAGAAAGTAAGTCAAACATGTCAAGTTTTTTCTTCAGCATTTTTCATAGCTAAAGAAATTTTTTTCCCAGGAATTGTGAGTGTGCAATGAAAGACTAGATCCTAAAGAACATCAGGTGTGTGAAACGCTAAAACTGGTTTAGGCTGAAGTATATATTGTGATGATTTATAGTCAATTTCACATTTGATAAAAGTTGTTCAAACAGCTAATTAAATGTATTATACCACCTTTTTGGGGCTTAAGTATGATTTAGATAACAACAGAAACCAGTTTGGAAGGTATCAAAACAATGTGAGACCATATAGTTTCAGTCACCCCCCCCCCCCATATAAATGGTATTTCATTTTCTCAGTGGATTTACACTGATCTCAGGAATGGTCCTGGTGAACACAAAAAAGGCTGAATTCCGCCTTTAGGCAGAGATTTCACAACCCTGAACATGTTTCCATAATTTTTTGTTTAATTATCCCCCAATTTCGATGAGCAATTCCAATCTAAAGTTCCAATTTATGACCATCAGTTTTGACCGAAAAGGCACCGCCAATAACCCAGGAGGACCTGGGCCAATTATGTCATTTATTGTCAGGTGATCTATTATCAGGAGAATACATTACAATTTCAAACTGACAGAACATACCAGTCGTCATCTGCTCGTTTCCCCTTTTTGCCTTTCCCTTTCTTTCCAGCCTTTGGTGCGTCCTTTGTTACAACATCCTCGGCCTCTACTACTTCCGCTTGTGCAATAGGGTCCATGGCGTTGTCATCATCGCCACTAAGAAAAAAAAAGAACATCACAAGTTTAACACAACTTTTGTACATGTACAATAAAAACATTCGATGACTGTTTGCTGATCAAGCCTGTGTATTCAACACAATCCATAAATAAGCATTTTATACAATAAGTCGATGAACTTACATATAGTATAAATATAGGGCAGCAATGTGCATTGCTCATAACTCGAAAGAAATGAAATTTAATTTTTTTGGCAGATGTTATGTACCATAAACTCTTTGATTTGAGGTTCATATCACATTTGAATCAAATCAAAAATGTAGTTTATTGCAAGGTCAGTAATGCAGGTAATGTTGCTTGTATCAGAGAATTTAAGGCAATTGCAGTTAGTTAGACTCTCTGCTGTCCCAAAGCTCTGGCCCCTTTATACTTGATAGTCTTTTCCATTACATTGTTTCTCCAGAATTAAAATCAATAGCCTTGAGCAAGTCTAGCTTGTGGTCTGACATCAGCACTCCCATTCACAGACAGGAACCAACTCCAAGCAGGTGTTAAGTAGTGTTATAGTCCTATACATTCACAAGACATCTGCTTGGAGGACCAGATGCTATTTGCACCACCAAGCCACTATTTACATAACTCCCGCCAAAACTGCGCTATTCGCACCACATTGCCAAAAAAGGCAGGAAAGTTGATACTTGGATCAACATCATATACCTTCACCATTGGAGGCAAAAAGTGTCTTATGGCTGCCAACCAACTGACTCTGTAGAATATAGAGTGAGTGAGTAATAGATGTTTAACGCCATTTCGACAGCTAAGGTCATATTCATGGCGAGAACTACATTACACAATTTCACAGGGGAATGTGTCAGTGCCCGCGCATATGTGCACCACACACATCCCGAGGGGATAGGAAAGAGGAGAAATAGACCCTTTTTAAGTGGGCTAGGGAAGCCCGTAGAATATAGACAATTACTCAAAATTTACAATAGTTGGTACTGAAATAACTTTTCCTGCAAGACCCCGACATCTCCTCCTTTAATGACACTACAAATTCAATAAGTAATTCTGCCTCTTATACATAAAATTTCCATCTTTTTTTAAACTTATGTGCACCACCTAAATGACTGAAAATGAGAGGACCCTAGTCGTCTCCTATAACTCTTTTCAAGTTAATTAATGCCATGTACTGAGAGTTCATGACAGACCAGTGAACGTCTCATCAGGCTCATGAAAAAGTCTAAGGCCTATTAAATGCTGACTACCGGTAGTCACTGGGGGTAGTGGGTGACTGAGGCATGTTGACTTGAGACAGGACATAGTGTGGAAAATTGGTCTTAGTTATTTTTAAATTATTGTTGTTATCACTAAATGGATCAGAAATGGAGTGGACTGGGTACTTCAAACTTTTGAGAAATTAGTTAATGTTGAGGCCAAAAAAAGTGCGTACTTGGGCGTGACACCACTGGCTTCATAAACATTCAAATAAACTACAGACTTGCTGAATTCTCACAGGTAAAGCTGACTGCAGGAGGGCCCGACTTAGTCGGCTTATGCCAAAGATTCGGACATGATGTGTGGATTTGTGGCCTACATACTTTCAGATCAGAAGCACCCTAACTACCGTAAACTTCCGCATAGAAGACGCGCTGCGCGTATAAGACGCACCCCAAACTTAGCACATGTATTTTCGCGTATAAGACGCACATTTTAATGCTGATATTTGTAAGATTAGTACATTTCTATAGAAAAATTACCCCTCATATAAGACGCACCCCCAACTTGAGAGTGAGTGAGTGAGTGAGTAATAGGTGTTTAACGCCATTTCGACAGCTAAGGTCATATTCAGGGCGAGAACTACATTACACAATTTCACACGGGAATGTGTCAGTGCCCGCACATATGTGCACCACACACATCCCGAGGGGATAGGAAAGAGGAGAAACAGACCCTTTTAAGTGGGCTAGGGAAGCCCGCCCAACTTGAGAGAAAGCTATAAGACTCCACAGCATTTGTTTGGCGTAGAGGATGCGTCTTATACGCGGAAGTTTATGGTACTATTCTAATCAGCTTGTCACCTTGAGAAAAGATGACCTAGGAGATGAGTGACCTTTCATAGCTATTATGATATCTTATAATTTGATACATATACTCATAGTACCGGGTACGGTAGCTTTAGCGTACGGTGGCTACCATGTGCGGGTACCGTACAGTGATACTTAATATACATGAACAATGGGAAAGGTTCACAAGAATTGATCAGAGTGAGTAATATCTCACGAGACAACCCTCACTCAGATTCGAACCTTTACATTTATCTCATGTTGTTTTAATATGTTTGTAATTTCACTTATTTGGCAAAACATAATGAATTAATGATGTTATCTGGCCACTTAAGAATAGAAGCTAAAGGCTGTGAAATGTGGGGTAGGGTTATTCAACTTATTGCATGGCATCATCCCATGATGGGGGTGTAAATGGGGTTCCTTAGGGCCAAGTCATTTATTTATTGCCAGCGGGGGGTCAAGTCAGCAACCCCCCCCCCCCTACCAATATATTAAAGGTTATGACAAAGGATATGAGTGTGGGATGATGTGTTGCGAACTTGGATTGCCCATATGGGTATCATCGATAGAGCTCCAATACTTTCATAACAGGTAGATAAGGCATATGGGTCAACAGATGTTAAAACAGAACTCAGAAGAAAACTCAATTTTGCCAAAAAATGTCAGTGACAACCTTGTTGCACTGCGGTGATGAAATGGAGTAGCCTAGTATATTTATCAACAGGGATGGTGGTGGGTTTTTTGCACGGACGTGTGAAATTTTTTTTTTCATCTATAAAAATGTCAGTGACAACCTTGTTGCACTGAGGTGACGAAATGGAGTAGCCTAGTATAAATTTATCAACAGGGGTGGTGGTGGGTTTTTGGCACGGACGTGTGAAAATTTTTCTTTCATCTATAGTACCGGTAGCGCACAGGGTTTTTTGCTAAAAAGAGGGTAAATTTTATAATGCCCCCCTCAAGAGGAATTAAACTTATTTATGCCTCCCCTCAGGAGTGGTTTCAGATCTTTACGCCCCCCTCAAGTTCAACCCCCCCCCCCCCGTTGATAAATAATTACCACTCCCTAGCCTAGGCTATTAAAGTAGTATAGTCAATAGACTAAATTATGAATAGTATACTGTAGTCTGTATAAATAATACCGTAATCTCCCGCGTATAAGCCGCAGCTCGCGTATAAGGCGCATCCCCAACTAAGAGAATGCAATTCCATGTATAAGGCGCACCTCTAAGAGCAGATTTTTGTTAATTTAGTACTGTTGTATAGTAAAATTACCCCCCCCCCTATAAGGTGCACCCCAAACTCAATGCAATGCCCCTCCCACGTATAAGACTCAGCAGCATTTTGTTTGGCATATAAGACGCGCCTTATACGCGGGAGATTACGGTAGTAATACTAATACTAGTAATAGAGTCTAGTGGAATATGGAGCCTCAATTTCTCAAACTCAGTATTCGAGATAATATAACAAAATGGCAAAGACATGAGCCACGTATCACATACTGACATATTTAGCCATTGAAAACATCTAGAGAGCAGGTTGAGATAATATAACTGTACTGCTTTAATACTAAGAGCATATGATATGTCGCAATATGGGGCCTCAAATTCAATCATGACAACAACAAGTCACAAGAGTGTGAAACTGTCAAAGAGTTCAAGAACCGGCCACGGGGTACACGTGCATGAACAATATCTTTGAGCAACTTACAAATCATCGTCTTGGCGCCCCTTCTTTCCTTTCTTTGGTTTGCCCATTGTGACTGGCTAACATGTAAATCCTATTTATGAATGTATATATGCCGTATGCAATTAAACAATGATTTCTTCGCCGGACAGTCTGTCTTCATACAGCTGCCTTATTTCATCCGGATGTGATGAATGCGCATGCGTGACGGTGTAAATCCGGTCGACACGCGCGCCGGTACCCGTTGCAACGCTGTCTAGTTTCCCGCCAAGGTTCGTTTTCACACAGGATGCAAATTAGGGAGTGGTCATTATTTTGGCTGGTCCCGCTGCCCAACCTCCCACGCTCGGTATAGGGCAGGTAGCTAGCAACTTCAAGCATTGGCATTTTCTAGATATGAGTTTTGAGTTTCGAAACTGTTTATTTCCCAACATCACACAACTGGGTGGTCTCCCTTTATATTGGGAAGTGGGATGACCAATCCCTAATACAATATTAACTGACATCAAATTTATATGATATGTCTCAATTCAACATATTACAGGTATGATTCACGGTAAATAATAATGATACCAAGAGCAAAATTTTAAGTACTAGACTTCATCATCATGTCAGCAAGCACAAAGTTTCAGCACGCGTAATTGTTAAGTGTAATACTACTGGTGTGTCAGGTCATATTCATGCAACCTTACTCACTAAAGCCACCATACAGGAGACATGTTTAAACTGGTACACCTTGATCACGACAAGGTAACTATTCATACCTGTGTATACAGCGGTCAATCTCTATACCTACGTACCATAATATCATTCAAAATAATCAGTTCATGCTTAAGCCATTCAGCCATTATTCAATAAATCACAATACAATACACATTTCCCATTCCCTTCATCTTACTTTCAAATCTAAGTGTGTGGAGAAGAAATCCCTATTCAAGCTAATCATGTTCAATAGCTAAGGGACTAACATGTCAGCATACAGCTGAGCGGTGTACGGGTACAAGATGGGTCTGTTCTGTTTGTTTAGTTTTACGTCCGGGGGCCATCGAGGAACTCAGACATTCAAGGTTTCTCGGACATTAAGTCCTTTCTTTTCTTTTTGGACAGGTATTTATATGCTGCTTGCCCGACACAGCAGTGACCGAATCTATGAATGACCGAATCTATGAGATGAATGACCGAATCTATGAGGAGGGTCGAGGGGGAAAACCGCTACCGGGGCTTCATTCCCCTACTCTTTTCGAAGGATAGCAAGTGTTCTTTTATTTGCCTGGTCCCATAGGCAGGGCCAGACAAACCACAGCCTTTGATCACTCAGACGTGGTTCACTGAGGGGGAATCCCATGGCAAAAGACAAGCATGTAAGCCCAGGCCCGCGCATATGGACACCAGCTGCCCACATGCTCACCCCAAGACACAAGAAACCCCAAGTTTGTCGCCTTTTACGAATCTGGTATGCCCACTGTCAGTATGGAAGGAGATTTCTCCTTGTGGACTCCCAATGAAGTTATTCTGCTCCTTCATGCCCTCACATGAAGGTCCCCACTCCACAGGGGGATGGTGGACACAGGAGTAAGCCAATGAGATCATAGCAATACATCACAAGAAGGTACTAGAGTACATATATACGGTATACGGTATAAGGTACATATAGTCATTCATCAGATCATATCTGTTTTAGAGAGTTTCACAAGATCAATCTTATGTAAACTATCTTTAACCCATTGAGGGCTAGCATCTACTATAGTCAACACCATGGTAGGCCTAGCATCGACTATAGTCGACACCATGGCAGGCCTAGGGTCGACTATAGTCGACGCCCATTATATAGGATTAGTATAGGAATTGAAAATAGGCTCGTCCTCTAGGAACTATACTTTTTTCTGAGGCCGTCCCCATGGGCAGGGCAACAATTTTTGCTTGCCCTTAAAGGGTTAAATATGTTTGGGTTATCAGCCAGTTGGACCTTTGCATCCAACTTGTCCCACAATCTAATACCTCGATGCCAAGGGCTTTTATCAGATGATTTATAAACAGTCCTATGCATGGGAAATCTTACTTTACCATCAGCTCTAGTTCTTCTTTCAGCAGCAGGTATAATAATGCCTTCAGTTTTGGATTTTTTGTACATAATACCCAATAACTGAGCAGCTCTCCTCTGAGCCAGTAATTCAATACAATGCCTTTCATGTAGTGCAGTTACCGAGGTTCTCTCATACATATTACTAAAAGTGCATATACGTAGTCCTCTATTCTGCATTTTCTGAATCTTATCAGCATATTCATTATTAGAACACTCCATTAAGAAACTAGCATAGTCAGTATAGGGTAAAACCATTTGTTTATATATCAATAGAGTTTGTTTCTCATCAATATATCTTCTAATATGTCCTAACATGAACAACTTATGATTCACCTTTCTTATAGTATCACTAGCATATTGTTTAAAATTCATTTTGGAATCAACCGGTATACCTAGATAATTATATGATTGTACACATTCAAGGCGTTGATCATCAATGAATACATTAAGTTCAGGTACTTGCTGCCTGGATCCTGGTCTTACTACATTCATTACCTTAGTTTTCTTTTTGTTTATGGTTATACAATTCATGTCACACCAGCGCTTAGTGTTGGCTATATCAATATTCAAGTTACGCTCACTTTCAATGTAATTATCTGCTACCGTAACAATGACAATATCGTCTGCATACATAAAAACATGAGATTTTTTTAAGCATAATGGAAAATCATTTACAAACATCAAAAACAACAGAGGACCCAGACAACTTCCCTGTGGTACCCCATATGTTACTTTGTGCTCATCCGACACTGTGCCATTTAGCATAGTAACCTGACGTCGGTTGTGTAAATACGACCCTAACCATTCACAGGTTTTTTTATGTATTTTCAAGGATTTACACTTTTTCATTTTCTTACTCATTTTCTCACCGACAGTTGCAAAGAATGAATTAAAATAGTTAGCACATTGTTCACGTGATATACTTTCACCTGTTTCATGATGTATAAAGCTAGCCTCCGATCCTGAATTTGTAGGCTTTATAAGCTGTGAGATTTTGCTCCAGAATCCTCTATGCCCGTCAGTGGCATTATTGAAAGCTTCCGTTATTTGTGATTTTTTTGCATCTCTACACATCCTATTAATCCTGCATCTCATTTGTTTAGCCATACGTAAAAGAGCTACATCACCGGTTCTATCAAAGTCCCTCATTAAATTATTGCGCTCCACTATAGCCTCCTTTATATCCTGGGTAAGCCAGGGTGAGTTCCTACCCTTAACCCTTAATAGCTTTAAGGGACAAACCTTATCTAAATATTCAATGATTCTACCATGTAGGATGTCCCATTGTTTACTTGGATCTTTTTCTTTATAGAAGGCTGTCCAATTCAAATACATTAGATGTTCACCCAAGTCTTGCTTATGATAACGTCTATAACTCCTGCCTTTAAATTCCTGGACAATAGGTGGCTCTTTACATTTTTTCATGACACACATGACAGGCCTATGATCGCTTATCAGTTGAGGCAACACTGCAGACTGTATGACATCTTTACTATTTGTTAATATATTATCAATAATAGTACCAGTACGAGGGTTGTCTTCATCCGGTCGCGTTATGCTGTGAATCTTAATATCCAAACCATTAACTTCAGCCATTCCCAATAACTTTTTAGTCTTATTATCTTCCGTATTACTAATATCTATATTATAATCACCTCCCAAAAATATATCGCTGTTCACCAAGTCCTGTGTGTCCAAGAAATTCTCAACCAAGTTAACAAAATTGTCCACTTTACCTGATGGTGGTCTATACAGGCTGCTGATAATACATTTCTTTGCTTTAGGTCGGTCTATACATATGGATACCATCTCAATATGTTCATTCATGCATACACCACTATCCACAATCTTAATGTGATTCGCCAGTTCATTTTTCACATATACCAGTACTCCACCAGCTTTTTTATTTTCTCTATTATTATTAAACATTTTCATGTCCTCCCAATAAATTAGTCCCTCCTGGGTGGTGTCCTTTAACCATGTCTCATTGACACCTACTACATCAAAATGTTTCAGACTTTCCTCTATATCCACCATCTTATACATCATGCTTCGGGCATTGATAAATGCTATTCTTAGACCTTTCTTGATGTTTTGATTAATCATTATTATTTTCGATGTAAAATAACATCATCATGACCTCCACACACATCCCCCCATCTCTCCCCATATATCCAAAGGCAAAGAAAATTTTCAACCATACTAACCTATTCATGTTTACATCCATGCATGCATTCATACGGCGTGTCATATTTTTCAATTTTAGAGAATCTCAGTGCCGGTGCATTCATAACAACTTTCCAACAGTGCAATTCTAAGTAATTAATAATGAGTAGTCCACCTTATTCCCTAACATACAATATCTTACTAAATTGCTCACATTTTATTATATATCTGCATAGCTCTCTGTATAATCAGATCAAATTTAATCACATAGAATAGTTTACATATACCCTGCAGTATACAGGCAATTATTAATCTACGTACTACCTAAGAAATCATGTTATTCACCTTTTCATGCTTGTCGCCCTCACGTTTCATTACAAAGTCGGCCATGTTGGTTCAATTTGTTACCGGCCGTTGGTACCTACAGTAATTTACTACTCTCCGCCACCAGCGCCCTGCAGCTGCTGGGCACATTCCGAAATGTACACATCCCTAAGTCTCATTAAGAGACAGCCCATGAGATTCATACCTCTACTTCTACTGGCACGGAATCTTTCGACATTATCAAATATCTTGTTTTCGTTACCAAAGCCACTCGCCCAATAGGGATCTTGAGTCGACTCCCACAATGCATGAGGTGCTGAATCAGTCAACACCTTTTTGATGCCCTCATCTTGCCCAAATTTCAGTTGCATGCCCCTGTACATCACATCATCACACATTGTGAACCATCTACACCCATCTGGTTGATCAATACTATCCCCAATGTTTTTCATACGTATCGGGTCCTTTGTGTCCATGACCATCTTGGCCTTCTCAAGTTCTTTGAATTCTATACACTTCTTGTATTGAAAGAACTGTTCTATGCTGGAAAATTCACGCTCATCACTAACATCATGCTCTTCTAGCTTGAATCTAGATTCATAGAAGTTTGATAGTTCAGCACGCTTCCCATTGAACACCAGCCCAACGGCAGTTATCCGAACGCGCTTCACCTCATCTTTCGGATTCCCCCTGACGTCATCGTTAGGCTGGGGATTCCCTTCCTTCTGCCTAGGGTCAATTACTGGGACGCTCCGTTTAGCTTTACGTCCCGGTAAATAAACACGAGGTATCTCATCTATCTTAGCCAGAGAATAGAATGTATCATTGATGGAAATACCTTCAGAGGTAGTCTGGACCTTCACCTCCTTGTTGTGCTTGTGTAAGTCAGTAATATTACGTATGATACCCCGAGCTCGTCGCACTTCCGCTGGCTCAAACTTTTGTATTTTCACTGACCTCCATTTATTTGTTCTCATCAACATGCCTCTCCTTGCCAAGACCCTATTGTATACCTCCACATTGGAGAAATTAATACGTATAGGTGGCTTAGCAGACATTAAGTTGCCCACCCTTGTGGCAGATAATACATCAATATTGTCCACGTTCATGTGGCCTGCCCTAAATATGTCACCCAGGACCATGTCTAGGCGTTCATTATTGTTTTGGTACACATTGTGGATAACAACAGTCCTGTCGGTAGCCTCAGTTCTATACAATGTTCCACATTTAGATGCAGAGTCACCCTCTAAGGGGCCCTCTTCTTTAGCACTTTCTTCAGCTTGCACTCCTTTGGCCACTAACTCATTCATTTTTTCCCTATACTCTTTATTTTCTTTCCTCACACCTTCCAATTCTTCTAATATTCTGGCATGTTCCTCTCCAATCTTATAATCAATAAGATCGGTGTAATCTTTCTGCAGTACCTCCTTCAGCTCCTTTCTAGCTCTGTCTTCCTCAATTGCCCCTTCAGTTATTAATTGTCTAACTTCTTTATCTTTCATTTTAATTTTGGCATTTACTTTTTTGACGTTCGAGGCATTCTCTTGAATCCTCTGCTCAAATTTCTTGTCCATCACATCAAGCCTATTTTCTATAGTACTTTGTACATCCCGTAATGTAGCCATCAGTATTTCAAATTTGGAACCCTTTATTACCTTTGTGGGTTTCCCAGTGTCAGTACCCTCTTTGCTAGAGATTGGGACCGTTGGGGTGCCGCTACCTCCATTGTCGCTCACCTTGGTCCAAAGAGTTACTGCTTATATCAATGCTGGAGGAAAAAGATATATCACTGATACTGTCCTCCATGTTTACTGATCTCCTTTCTGATTTTTCAGCATTCACAGACCTTGTAGGCTGTTGCCTAGCCGCAGCTCTACGCTCTTTGGTCGTCTTGTTAGGCTTGCTTCCCTGAGTATCCGCCATTTTGAACATTCAAGATCCCCTTCTAACTCGAGGTAGGATTTTGCTAATTTTTCTGTTAAATCCTCACTAATTACTGAACTGAGGATACTAATCCCTTCAGCAGATATTCACACCCTTTTGGTGCTATTTTTGGGTCTATTCCTGCCTACTTGACTGTTGGAAACGTCCCTAATCCTGCCCATGCTCTGTCGTGCACTTCTACTCTGACGGTATTGGCGAGTGAAGCGCGAGCATGGGCATGCACATGCGCGTGCTTCACTCGCCTATACCAAGGCTTTGTACTTTGCCAATGTTTGAAGAGTGATATGCAAATCATAATTTATGATAATGATATTCTGGTCACATGTTAGCTCTACTAGAACTTGTGACGTCATAAAGTCAGTTAGTAGCTACCAGCGGGCATATCGCATCGATCCCGTTCTAAGTAAGGTGAGAGTTGTATGCGTCCCGTTGTAACTGAGAAGTCCACCATTTAAAGGAGGTGAATGCTCCCGCAGGCTGGCCATAGAGAAGGTGCTATGCTAGTATTCAACACTAACAAAAATGACCATTTTCAATACTTCTACTGCTCAGAATGCTTTCAAACTTCACATAGGCGTTTTTTATCATATGTTGGTGACTCGCTGAAAGTTTAGTGAATGTATTCTCAAGAGAAGTGCCATTATGAAACCATTTAACTTTGGGTATGGATCTTGACTGATGAGCGGAAGAGAGGTGCAGTGGAGTAATGATTTCAAAATTCATCCTTTCAAAATATACTTGGCAAAATTATCTTTTATTCACACACAATATCCATTATAGTCTCTAGATCACTCGCTACAAGTCTCAAATCTTTTGGTAAAATATTAATCGAGCAAAGAGCAATTTTCTGCACCCATATCTTTCTCTCCGTAGCCTGCCAATGCTGTGCAGTGCTTTGTTATTCACCTCCAAAGTATGTCTGCCTAGGGTGCGTGGTGCCGCCCCCTGTAAACAAATCTTGGCTTTTCGTCCAGACCAATAGATCAAAGAGGGGCGCGAAAACTCTCCGCGCCTCTTGCGCCGGGGGGCGCAAAAAATTTTGACTGCCGTCGAAGGGGGGGGGCGTAAAAAATTTCTGCGCGTCCATGCGAAAACCCACCACCCCCCCCGTTGATAAATAATGACCACTCCCTTAGATTCAAGATTTATTGAGGATCCGTGGGGGGGGGCACTTAATTGTTTTCTGACATGGGTGTGCGGCTGAGCCTCTGACATCCCTTACCCTTGCTTACAGGGGTTTTCTTGAAAAGTGACCCTTGCTTAGAGGGATTTTTGTGACAAAGTACCCCTATTTGGAGAAAATTTGATCGGAAATGAAGCGCATAAATTTTTTTCCTCAAAAACTGACCCTTGGTTAGAGGGATTTTGGAATAAAAGTGTCCTTTTTTTGAGCAAATTGGTCAAAAAAGTCACGCACTGGATGACTTTTGGCCAAAACAGACACTTGCTTAGAGGGATTTTTTTTTTATCAAAAGGGACCCTTGCTTTATAAATAGAGGGCTTTTGTTCAAAAACTACCCTTGCCAGCCGCACACATGTGTCTCTCCAATATATGAAGTGCCCCCCCCCCCGGGGTAAGAATACATTCATGTCAGCACCAGATCAACATTGATTGAGTTATACAGTGTTTTTATATATGACAAAATACAATTTATTGCAGCAGGCTTGCTTGATGATTTGCAGTAGGGGCCCGTTTTACCGGTACCGGTACCGATAAAATCTGCAAAAGTTTTCTGTTGTCATTATGGTTTTTGTAGTAGGGGGTCTAGATGGGGGGTGCCCATGTCAAATGTCCATTTTAAGAAAATTTAAAGCTATGTCACATGTCATTTAATTTCTATTTCCCATGTCCTTGTCACTAAGCTCCATGTCACATGTCGATTTTAAGATAAGACCATGTCTCTTGTCACTAACTTTTTACTCCTCCATGTCCTTGTCATTAAAGCTCCATGTCACATGTCGAATTTAAAGGCGCTCTGAATCAAGGAACTATGTCCGCCGACGTTAGCACTGTGGCGGACGTAGCCGATTCACAGCTCCTTTAAGAAATGGCATGTCACCCTGTCGAATTTAGGGGTCTAGACCCCCGTAGTAGTCCACATACTTAAGGTATTCCCCTTCAAAACCTTCCCTCGCATTTTGTATTGATGGTACAGAACAAAATAATACAACATGTTTCACATATTGTGTCGTATTACAGTGTGAACAGATAGAATCCATTGCTTTCTTCCCTCTATAGCTCCTTGACAAGCTGTCAAGGGTACAGTTGGTATCAATGCGTAGTTTAGTGATATAGCTTCTAATGGTGGGTGAGTGTGGCTCTCCATATGGCTCATATAGATCATCCTGGTATGTTTTAAGAACACTGCACCTTCCAACATGTTTTTCATCACTGATGAGTAGTATAGTATGTATCGGAATGGGACTATAGCTAATCTAAGGATATTACTCACTGGGGATGCAGCCAATCAGAGGCCTCCCTTTTGGCGGGAAATTCAAATGTGGGGTCACGTGACCTAGACCCCCGTGGTGTGGCACCAGAATGGACCAATCAGAACCT
The DNA here is from genome assembly GCA_949317995.1 of Acholoe squamosa. Lineage (NCBI taxonomy): Eukaryota > Metazoa > Annelida > Polychaeta > Phyllodocida > Polynoidae > Acholoe > Acholoe squamosa. Next base: position 19,243,852 of record OX439042.1, read on the forward strand.
TCCCTTTTGGCGGGAAATTCAAAATGGTCATGTGACCCAAACCCCCTGTGGTGTGCCACCAAAATGGCGCCCTCTTATTGGCTGCCTGTTTAGGTCACGTGACTTCTATTATGTAAATAAGGTCACATGACCTTAATTTGAATGGATCAATCAGCAGTCGTCATTTTGGTGGGAAATTTGAAAAATTTGGTGATGTGACTCTATTTTTTTAATTTTTTTTCCCAAAAATATGGAGACCTTTGATTGGTTGGCTGTCCACACGTCATACCTTCAGGCAGCTGTATGCAGCAAGCAAGTAGTTATGTGACCTTATTAGCATAAAGAGGTGTGGTTTATTATGTAGATGAGGGTGTGACTATAGTGAGATCTTTTTTTTATATAAATAAAAAAAGGCAAGCTGAGAGCTTGCCAAGAAAAAAAAAAGAAAAAAAACTAGGGAAAAACCCTTGGGGTAAGGAAGGGAGGGGGGCCCTTGGGGTGGGTGGGCTTTGGGTAGGTGGGGGCCCCTTTTTTTTTTAGTAAACCCGCCCCTTGGCTAGGGGCGGGTTTAGTAAAAATAAAAATTTAACAAACAAATTTATTTTGTTTTTTTATTTTGATAAATAATATTTACTCTTTATTATTTACAAGTTGCTAAATACAAATTCACACTCTCTACATAATATAGACGAATATCGGAGAGGAACATGACAGAACCCACACATTGAGATGTACACATTCAACTTTCAGACTATATGGTGTAATCATGGTGTACAATTTTGGAGCAAGTACCCACTTGAAATGAAGGATAGGTGTAAGCCATATTTCCCATCCACATCTCATCGATATTACAAGTGAAATCCACTGAAGTGCTATACAAAGTACTCCATTCATTTTGTCTGGACATGATACTTCTCAGTTGAGCAGCTGGTACACCGGGGTAAGGAACTTTGCTACACAACATTCGGTCGACACACTTTTGACAAAAAGAGTCGAATGTTCCCTTTGAACAATGACACATTTTTCTCAAGAAGTCTGAGCTCTCTTGCAAAAGAGAATGCAACGTGTTGATTGATTCTATCGTATATCGCCTTTTGACGAAAGCACATGTGTTCTCGTTATGGAATTGATATACTTCTATAGCTCTATCTGTGGTGCTACCAACCACTCTTTGAAATGCATCTTTGAAACATACACTCAATGAATCAAATACGTCATTAGAAACGAACACTTTATGAACACCTTGGTTTAACAACGGAGCCTTAAAGAACAAAACATCTGATGCATCTATTATTTCCCAAGTGAAAATTAGATCGCAAGTACACATTGTCTTGTTGTTTTTTTTAACACTGATACACTAGGTAAGTCGGTGGACGAAGTAGATGAAGTTAATACAACAACATTTTGTGCATTTTGTTTTCTATTACTTTGTATTAACAGCGCGGGTAGTTTTTCGTTTCAAAAGAACATTCAAAAGGTCTTTGGGTTCTTGAACGTTTTGTTTTTTATGACACCCTTCGCACTCCATTTCTTTGATTTTCTTTCACCTATCGAGTCTTTATCGTAGCAAATGTAAGTCTTGGAGTTGAGACTTAGAATTCCATCACCCTCCCACTCGGATTTGAAAAGACCCGGAGCCGCTTTCAAGTAGTCGACCTTCCAGTCTTGTTCGGATGCCATAACCTGCAGATCCTGGTGTTTCATCTTTCTCCATTCACACTCCCATACGATGATCAACTTGTGACCTAGAGCTTTTTAAGTAAGCGCTTACTCTAGCTGTTCTGTCACGTTTCTCGTCCCTGTCTGAAGCACACGGATATCTGCGCAGCGGTATGCACTCGTGAGCGTGGAACCAACACCCGTGAAATTGGAAAACGGTGTTAGAGGGCGGGTGAAAACCGTCTACGCTAATTTTTCGGCAACCTAGAGATACCTCCCCTCCGTTGAAAGCGTGGCGAAGTTTCACGCTGTGAGCGTGCTCCACGTAGGGCAAGCACTCTAAAGCGCTCTTAGAGTGTCTTTGCCTAATTTTCAGTTTGAACTCGGTCTCGGGTCGTCTCACCAGGTAATAACCTGTGCAGTGTGCTTCGCTCATGCAGCGCAAGTACAGAGAGTTAGCATCTACACCTAGGATGTGTTCGCACGTTCTCGCTTCTTCGCCGTACTTGTGTTCCCTTATCAGCGTGGCACCCTTCTCATGAAATCTATGGAAGATTATGGAAGGTCCCCCGACCAGATTTTTTTTTATCAGAGAGTGGAGGTGGGAGTCAAACTGGTGGAAGGTCATGAACGGGGTGTCTGTGGTTTGAAAAAGGAACCGTAAAGTCAAACCCGGAAGGGAGATGCCGTCTTTGAACATGTCGATGTTGCGCTCCCTGAAAAATTTAGCGTGATTATTCAGTGCCTCTATGAAGGGTTTCACGTCTTTGTTGTTATAGTGGATCAAGTAATCTCTGAAAGTTTGCATGTTCTGTTTGGACCAAACCTTTTCATATTCGGTGTAGTCAGATTCAGACATCTTGGTGCCAGTCAGTTTGCTGTCAAATGCAGATCTTGGTGGCAGTGTTCTGTTTTTCAGTTTCCTGGTAGATGTCATCCATTCGTAAGGAAAGTGTCCTTTGTGCTGATTTCTGGTGAAAGGTAGTAGATAATTCGCATAGTTAAAACCAGGTGCCAAATAGTTTACTACGTCCAAGAAAACAATGTGTCGAGTGTAAATCACCAAGTATTGGTTACTTCTCTTTATGACGCTGAATTCTTCATTCTCTCGCTCTTTGGAGGAGAAGAACGAGTGAAGCTGTACTTTGATCAGATTTAAGTCATAATGCCCCGAGCTGAAACCTACGATCGGAACTTGGCAGAGATATCTCAAAAGTCTCTTCTTCAGTTCAACTAAAGGGTGTCTTGTCCGAGTTTCATTGAAGTCGATACCGGTAGGACTGAACACCTCCTCTAGGTGGAGAGCTTCAGCTATCCTCTCATCTAACTCCGCTAACATCGGCCGGTAAAGTTCTAGCACTGCTTCCCCAATGATCTTGGCAGTGTCGTTTATGTAATTCAAAATTTTATACAACAAGGGGTCTGAATCTGTGTTGGATTGTCTCACGAAGCAGACCGGACCTTCGCGACCTGGAAAGTTGGATGGGACGCTAGCCGACAGAGGGACGTGTTCCCACAGGACTGACACATGTTCGGTCGACTGTTCTTCAGGCGGTCTGAAGAAAGCTTCGAAATCGAAGGTAATTTTTTAAGGGTACATTTTTGAATTTCCGTCGGGAGGAAAAATGGAAAAATCTGCTAGTGCTTCGAAAACCGTTTTCGAATTTTGGTAGATTCCACCTACGTATTTCAAGGTGACTTGTCTGCAAGGGGAAAGTTGGTTCCTGTGTCTTTTCAGTAAGAACTTAGTCGTGAACGCAGACATACACTCGGGACATTCGTAGATGCCAACGTTTTCATTGAAATCTGTAACGATGGACACATGCAAACCGTGTGCCGCGGACAGGTGTAGGTTGACTTTACCTCGGGTGGCCGATGTTTTGGAAGGTGGCCTGATCAGGGTAACTCGGTTTTTCAGGTTCTGACCCCTCACTTTACAGGTGGTGTAAACCGCTATTTGTAAATCGAACAAGTTCTCTAACGTGGGTAAGTAGCTGATGATTAAACCGGGAAAGGTTTCAGGTTTCGCAGTGGAATCGAACTGAAGCAACAATTTTGAAGCATGTTTGGCGGTCTTGTATAAGTGAAAGGATATGCAGCGAAAGACGAATAACTTGTCCCTGTTGGGAAAATCTCCTCTCTTTTTAAGTCGACCCGAATGGGTTACCCTGCCCCCTATGGGAAATTCTCTGGGTCCCATGTAAATGCAAACGTTCAACTTGATGGGAAAAAGAACATTCCACTTGGTGTCATGTAACGTAGTGCCCTTGAAGGGTTAACATATTTAAAGCCATACATGTTGTTTGTGCAAATGCACTAAGAGTTATCGGTATACAGTAAAATTTCGTTATAACAAAGTGCTTGGGACAAGCGTAGTAACCAAATCATACACTTATAAGAGCATTAAGTGCCATATAACACTTCTCATACCCTTTCTAATGGTCAAAGCTCAATAGCCACGGATGAAGGAGGCCTATCCCACCCCCTTACCCCCCCCCCTACACCTACCACACCCCTAGTGCCATCTAGAGCTCAATGGAGGCGGCTGAAGATGCCATATCACACCCTACACCCCCCAACACCTATCACACCTCTCCTGCCACCTAGAGCTCAATGGAGGCGGCTGAAGATGCCATATCACAGCAACTCCCCAACACCTATCACACCTCTCCTGCCGCCTAGAGCTCAATGGAGGCGGCTGAAGATGCCATATCACAGCCAACACCCCTCCCCCCACCCCAAACACCTACCACACCCCTCCTGCCGCCTAAAGCTCAATTGAGGCGGCTGAAGATGCCATATCACACCCTACACCCCCCAACACCTATCACACCTCTCCTGCCGCCTAGAGCTCAATGGAGGCGGCTGAAGATGCCATATCACAGCCAACACCCCTCCCCCCACCCCAAACACCTACCACACCCCTCCTGCCGCCTAAAGCTCAATTGAGGCGGCTGAAGATGCCATATCACACCCTACACCCCCCCAACACCTACCACACCTCTCCTGCCGCCTAGAGCTCAATGGAGGGGGCTGAAGATGCCATATCACAGCCAACACCCCTCCCCCCACCCCCAACACCTACCACACCCCTCCTGCCGCCTATAGCTCAATGGAGGCGGCTGAAGATGCCATATCACACCCTACACCCCTCAGAGTACCACACAAAAGTCATATATCTTCTTTTGAAGTCATTGTAATGCCAGAAAATTCGTTGTAACAGGATTCGTTGTAATGAAATTTTACTGTATTTAATATGACGGTCAGTTATCATCACCAGTCATCATTACAGCCATGTCCTGACAAACACCTTTTGATACAATGTATCTAATTGGGGTGTCTGCTGCATCATGCACAGTACACTCATGATCAGCACTCATGATCATCACTTGTGACCAAGTGGTGAGTTACTCACTGGCAGTATGAATAAAGACAGGCCAAGTGGCCTAGGGTTCACTCCTTCTACTCTCTCTACTGGTGCACTTCTCAGTTGTGTCTCTCAATGTACCATGGTGTGAGCTATGGTACAGTCAGAGTTGCAAAGTTTCTGTACTTCTTCGGAAGTGATAGTGTTTTCCATGAGGGAGAGAAGCTCTTCCAAAGTTTCTGAATTAGTTATGGTGGGCAGGGGTTGTAAAAGAGATGCGTTGTTTTGGGAGGAATGAAAGTAGCATAGCTTGTTTCAGTTTTCTTGGTGTTGTAAAATTAACCCTACTGACAAACCCACCTTGTATCTGAATCTTTGCATGATGTGAATCTGACGCATAGTATCTACTGCATCACTTAACTCACCGGTTGGTAGTCTTAAGTTTGTTACACTCACGCGACTCCCGTGTGCCCTGACTCCTGTTTGTATTGCGGGCCAATTCCTGGTGAACATTTCCTCACTCTTCGTTATAGTGCATATTATCGGAGGAATAGTAACTCCGTCTAGAGATTCGCGTCGACAGGTGACTCTTTTGCAATTTCCTTCGTTGCATAGAGGTATTACCCTACATTTTTCCACATGTCTGTCATAATTGTACACCCTTTTAAATTTTTTGAAGCACTTTTCACAGATATGATGATCCATTTTCACTGAGATACTTCTTTCTTTCTATCTATCTATCTATCTATCTATTTACCTGTACACCTTTATACGCAACATACCTACACAAAGTATATACACCAACATTCACGTCATATAAAACATACGTCAGTACCAGCTCACACACGTCTCAATCAAATTTTATCAAGAAATTCAAGAATAATCTCTTTTTTGTCACCCAGTTCTTTCAGCCCCTTGGTCGAAAGCATCACACCGTCCTGTGTTGGAGTTTTCTGGGGTCCTTCGTACCTGCACATGTGGATGACGTTCTTACCCTTGTAATAGCAACATACAGCGTGCTTTCCGGATCCAGGACGACAAACCATGTGTTGTAATTGGGTAGTCCTTGGTGTTTTAGGATGGGTTTATATGCTCAGTGAGAAACTCATGTGGACGACAACATGGCCGGAACAACAGTTGTTTTATTGACAGAAATACGGAAGTACGGTTACGTGTAGACCGGGATCTCGCAACATCTCCCCCTTTAAGATAATAATGTTATTGTCTGGATAAACTGTCCTTGAATCTTTTAAAGAAAGATATACTTTGATAGCACCAGTATAGTCTATGATAAACATGAAAATGACTGTTCAATGTTCAATGACTGTAGGTAAAGTCTCTGTAATAAGTGTTTATGAATACTGTCAGGATATCCCATGTAGCAAGCCCGCTCGGGGCCAAATTGGTTTTACCCGGGATAAGGTGGTTCAAAGCGGGCAGTATTCAGTACATGGGTTTTAGGTTCGGCAGATGCTGGGTTTCCAGTCAGGGCCACACAGGGCAGCCCAAATCGGGCAAACCCACTTGAGCCCGTTGGGCTCCCAACGGGTTTTGTCCTCAGCATACGGTCTAGGCCACATTGGGCCGCCCGATTTGGGCACTGGTCTGCTTTAAAATGGGCAACCACATTGGGCCCAGGATGGTTTCAAAATGGGCATCCCAAGATGGGTACTTAGCTGCATAAAGTCTTCCCAGTCTGGGGTGAGAGTGGGTTTGGACAGGGCAGCCTGATCTTCTGAACTGTTCTAAACTCTGTGATGAGTGTTCCCCCTCCCTCTCTCTTTTTTGTTCATCCCTCCCCTATCCATCCCCTACCCCTTCCATCTCCTCCTCATTCCACTCAACCTGCCCTGCCCTTTCCCCCTCTCACCCAGCTCTGCCCTGCCCTTCTGTCACCCTGCCCTCCCTGGGCCTCCCTAGCCCACTTAAAAGGGTCTATTTCTCCTATTTCCTATCCCCTCAGGATGTGTGTGGTGCACATATGCGCAGGCACTGACACATTCCTCTGTGAATTTGTGTAATGAGGATCTCACCATGAATATGACCTTAGCTGTTGAAATGGTGTTAAACATCTATTACTCACTCACTCTCACTCCCAGCCCTCACCCTGCCTTGCCCTGCCCTGCTCTCACCCTGCCCTGCCCTGCTCTCGCCCTGCCCTGCCCTGCTCTCGCCCTGCCCTGCCCTACTCTCATCCTGCCCTGCCCTCCTTTCACTCTGCCCTGCCCTGCTCTCACCCTTGCCCTGCCCTGCTCTCACCCTTGCCCTCCCCTGCTCTCACCCTGCCCTGACCTGCTCTCGCCCTGCCATGCCCAGCTCTCACCCTGCCATGCCCTACTCTCACCCTGCACTGCCCTGGCATCTCCTTCGCTCACATGCCCTGCCCTGCCCTGCTCTCACCCTGCCCTGCCCTGCTCTTACCCTGCCCTGCTCTCACCCTGCCCTGCCCTCTCACCCTGCCCTGTCCTACTCTCACCCTGCACTGCCCTGGCATCTCCTTTGCTCACATGCCCTGCCCTGCTCTCACCCTGCCCTGCCCTGCCCTCATCTCACCCTGCCTCGCCCTCTTCTCACCCTGCCCTGCCCTCCTCTCACCCTGCCCTGCCCTCCCCCCTCCTTTCCCTCCACCACTGCTGTAGGATACTTTCCCTATACCATTAATACACAGGTAGGTTGATAGTAGGGATCCAGATATTTCATGTAAAAGGCAACACTGACTAGTCCTGGAAAGAACAGCTTCATGTCTTTCTTTGTACTAGTAGGCTTGCAAGGTGTATTTGTGGTGTGGGGGCAAACAGGTCCCACACTTAGGTATAAGAGGACTATATATAGAGGCAATTGAGAAACCAAAAATATCCCCTGCCCCTGTAGGCCAGTCCATGGCAGACTCACTACAAAGTGGTTTCACAGCACTCCAGGCAGAATTCTAATACCCATACCAAACTTATTTCTTTTAGACATAGGACAACTGGAATAGACTACTAAATCAGATATGAAGTAATAATGTGCAGACTTTCTCATAGTCTGGAAATACTTAGATGTTTCTAGTCAAAAGTGCAAATCAAGGTCATCTGAGTAGTAGTGGAATGGCAACACCATTTCTATTGCACTGAACTTGGAACAAGAGCAGATATGCAGAGGTACAGTCATTATGAACTTGAAGGCTCACTTCTCTACTCCTACATAGGGAATTAGTGGGGGAAGATTGAGGCCAGAATGTCACTTTAATGAATCAAAGTGCCTTGTGTTGGCTGAATGAGTTTGATTCAAATGAATGGTACTGCTCTGCCTTTCCACTTGGGTAGATATTGCATTTACTGCTTTGGTGATGGGGGGGGGGTTAGATTAGCTCAAGGATTTGTTGCTTATTGACTTTTAAAAAAAGAAAGATTTTGGATAAATTTCTCAAAAAGAATTTTTAACATGTCACCACTAATTTTTCATCAAATCGGGCAGCCCACTTTAGGCCACACCAAAAACCCATGTTAAACTCACTTTGAGCCCAAATCAGTGAGCCCAATTTCAAACAGATCTGTACCCGAATCGGTTAGCCCAGTGTGGCCCAGACCCTTTGCTGAGGACAAAACCCATCGGCGCCCACTGTGTTAACCCAGTGTGGCCCACATCAGGAGCCCGCTCTGGCCCAGACTCGGGCCACACCATTTTTGCTACCTGGGATTGGCAATGATATGACTGTTTAATAATAACAACTCATATGACTTGGCAAGTGTTCTTGGTAAAAGTCTGTATAAAAATATCAATATGAATAAGCTAAATTAAACTCGAGGGGAGCGGTCTCCAGTACGTCACCCTCTAACCTATCTTTACCATAGGTTCCCCTAGACTGACTCAATTAGACAAGTAGGCTTTTTGGTAGCCCGGTTTGAGCGACGAGGCTCATCGGGTGTCTTAGTTGGTGAAGACACAGGGCTGTTTGCGACTGGCGGTCGCTCAGTCATGATAGCAGGTGGTGGTATGGCACTGCCTGAAGGTAGGACTGTGGCAGTGGCAATAGGAGGCATCTCCATTAGGTGTTGGTGGTTTCTCCGTTGGACACCTGACTTGGTCTCGATGTTATACGACCTTGGAGTGTCGGCTTCTCCTTGTATGATGCCCTTCTCCGTCCAGCCCTTCTGTAAATCTGTCTTGACCAGGACAGGTTGACCTGGGACAAGCGGCTGGAGTGGCTTAGCACCATGATGCTGATCGTATGACCTAAAGGTGGAGGATTTGTACCTCTGGTCCCTAGCGAGGATCGTTTCACGGCTAGGCCATACGGGCTCCAGAGTAGCTGATGGTACTGGAAGGGTCATACGTAGGTGTCTACCCATCATAAGCTGGGACGGCCTGGCACCTGTAGCTGCTAAAGGGGTGTCTCGGTATACTAACAAAGCGAGCCATGGGTCTTTCTGACTCAGCATTTGTTTAGCTGTGTAGACAGCTTTTTTTGCCTCCCCGTTGGAATTCGGCAGGTATGGACTGGAGGTAATGTGATTAAACACATACTTTGCTGAAAAATCGGCGAATTCAGCTGACGAAAACTGCGGACCGTTGTCGGATACTATGTCTAGTGGCACACCGAAACAGGCGACAGTGTCCTTCATATGTCCAGTGACGGCTGTGGTGGTGGTAGAGGACCTCTATCCACCTGGAGTAGTAGTCGCACATGACTAGATAGTCCTTCCCTTTGAAGACAAATAGATTTACTCCAACTCGCAACCAAGGCCCTTGTGGTAATGATGTAGACATGAGAGGCTCGCGCTTCTGTGTCGGTTTATGCTCAGTGCAGTGGCTGCACATGTTAACTATTCTCTTGATGTCATTAGTGATTCCAGGCCACCAAACACCGAGATGTGCTCTCTCGAGGCATTTGGTGATTCCTTGGTGACCATCGTGGACTCGAGGAAGTATTTCCGGCCTCATGGAAGTTGGAATGACGATTCTTGAGGCAAACACCAGTAGTCCATCTGTGACTGACAGTCTATATCCTCGACTGTTGAGGACAGGGTCCAGACAAGTGGACTCCGCGAGAGTGCGTCTGAGATTAGCATCTCTTTACCCGGGACATGCTTGGCGTTGATATTATACCTCATCAACCTCATGAGTAGTCTCTGACATCTTAGAGGCACTTCGTCAAGGTCTTTGGTGTTGATGAGTGGCACAAGCGGCTTGTGATCCGTGAGGACCGAGTCGTTTCCATGTCCACGGATGTATTGGTCGAATTTCTCGCACACCCAGACGCTGGCCAGACACTCCTTCTCGATCTGGGCGTATCTCTATCGCTGGTGGTCAGTGTCCGAGAGCTGTAGGCAATTGGTTTCACCTCTCTGCCATGCTCTTGTAGGAGGACTCCTCCTAGGCCATAAGAGCTGGCATCGGCACTGACGATGACTGGTTTGGCGACTTCATAGTACGACAGAACAGGCGTTGAAGCAATCAGCTGTTTTGTGACACGGAAGGCTTCTACCTGCACGGCATCCCAGGTCCACGCTCGGTCATTCAGTGGACCGGTCACTGAGTTCAGGTGGGGCAGGTACGATTCAAGGTAGTGCACCATTCCCATGAACTGACGTAGCAGGGTGACAGATGTAGGCGGCGGCATCTGGTTTATGGCTTGGACTTTATCGGGGTCTGCCCGAATACCATCTTGACTGAAGACATGCCCAAGGAACTTGAACTCCTTCTTCTTATATGAGCATTTATCATGGTTTAACTTAAGACCGACACGATCGAGTGTCCTGACGACTTTGGACAGGCGATCGTCATGCTCAGCGTCGTCCTTCCCATATACAAGGATGTCATCCATGTAAATGAAGACTCCATCTAACCCCTTCAGGGCTTCGAGCATCTTCCGCATGAAGATCTCGGGGGCTGATGTGATGCCGAATGGCAGGTGTCGGAAGCAGTAGCGACCGAACGGAGTGATGAAAGTAGTCAGCTGTTGACTCCATTTGTCTAGCGGGATCTTCCTTACTATGCCTAGAGACGTTAGGCGCTTTATCTCCTCCCTCACCTTCTCGACCAAGGGAAAGGGGATACGTCTTGGGATGTTGACGGTGACTGGCTGGGCATCTACAGATTAAAGGTCTGTGAAAATGTTCTTGGAGAAACCGGGACTCGAACCCGGGGCCCTCCAACTTCGAAGCGGCTGCTCTTCCTCTGAGCTACTTCCCCTGGCCTGACATTTCCACCTTCCATCCACACCTGGATCGGTATGATACACACTAGGGGGCAGTGATTACCCGGAGACCCGCCCCTGGGGGTCTGCCACCGAGTACAGGGAAGTACTGCCCCTACACTCCTCCCCATCAGCTTCAACCACCATCCACCAGCACCAGGCATTCCCCTCAAACCAGTTACCTGGAAATTGAGGCTTTACCAAGCAGTGTTAGGGCACTCCTGACTTCCCAATGGATGTACAGGTACAATTACTGGATTGGTGGAAGCGTCATCTGTATCATATCGGCCCGCCTGAGTCCTGCTTCGAGGCATCCGATGTCCTGACTGACGGCTTGGATGCGCATGACTAAGTTCATGCAGTGGGCGACTCCTCGTCCTAGGAGACTCTTGCCGGATCCATCCACGACTAGGACACGGAAGTTGTACTTCTGGCCCTTGTAGACAGTGTTGGCGATGAACTGTCCTCGACAACTGAGTGGACCCCCCGGGCTTGACAATTTGACTTTGATGTCTTTTAGGGGCGGTCGCGGCTTCACTTTGAGGTAGTTCAAATAGGACATGATGGAGACGTCTGCACCCATGTCTATCTTGAACGTCTCGGATGACGTTCCAAGGTCTAGGGTGACTTTCCAGGCTGAGCCACTGTCGTCGCAGTCTATGGCACCGATGAAGTTGTCAAAGTTCACCGCACCACAAAACTGGGCTTCTCCCTCTGTATCATCATAGACCTCTCTGACGCTCTTATTACGACACATTGAGGCAAAGTGTCTGACTTTCTGGCAGGACTTGCACGTTTTCCCGATCGCAGGGCAGGCATTGGGCCCTGGCGACCTGTGCACGTATCCACAATTTGGGCACTTCTGCTTCGACTGACCTCCTGACCTTGACCTTGACTGACCTTGATTTGACTGTGGCTGACTGGTGAACTACGTTGTCGACTTTGTTGATCTCCTCCTATGATTGTTTTGCTTGCTCTGGACGGCACTCACTGACGTCAGGTCACTGCCGTTGGACCTGACAAGCTCTTTATGTCTTGCCCTGTCGAAGGCTTGAACTAGAGTAAGCATCTCTTGTAACATCTGGAGATCTTGGGACAATAGCTCGTCCGACATTCCGGCGATTAGACGATCCGGGATGTGTTCATCTTCGGCTTCGCCGAAGTTGCAGTGTTCAGTCATCTCACGAAGACTCCTAACGAAGCTCTCCACTGACTCACCGTCCTTCTGACTGCGATGGTTGAATTTTGTCCTCTCGTGGATGGTATTTTTACGGGAAATAAAATATTCAATTTTTCATCACCGTGTCAAAATCTTCCTTCGGGTCAACGGGGTTGGGAACTTCTTCAGTTGGCGCAGGCGGGTCGTCGAATCTGAATGACTTATAGATGTTCTCCGCTTGGCGACCCATCATGTTTACCAATGCGGCGACTTGGATCTCCCCCATTTCTGTCTTAATTTTTTCGATGATAAAATATCCAAAAAATATGGTCTTCCAATCAGGCCAGGTGGCAGGTTTAGTGAAGTCAAAAGACTCTGGCGGCTGGTATTTAGGCATTTTGACAAGGTGGGTAAGCTTACTAGTGCTTTGTATGTATTAAGAAAAATGTCACTGATTTCCTTGACTGACTTGACTGTAACACACTACCGCGTACCACCGTAGACAGGCATCTAGACTTGGCGGCTTATTTTAGGGGCTTAGGTATAGAGTGGCAAGGTTTGGTGAAGTGGGATGACTACATCAATTGTCTTAACATGGACTTGACAATGTCAAATACGGCACAATTTGTATCTGACAATAACCACAGGGTGACAGTGACTTGACTTTGACTGAATATGTTGACTTGACTGACTTGTAGACTTAACTTGACTGACTAGGAATAAAATATTCAGCCTTACCGGTAGTCCAGTGTTGTTGTCTCAATTGTTGAAATTCACCCACAAATATCTCCTTACCAACCTGCCATCCACCCTCAAAAATACTCTCACATTATTGACTAAAGTCTAGTTGTTCATTGTTGTTGTTCACTGGCAGATGGTAAAAAAAAACCACCCCACTTGGCAAAAAACGTGTTTTTAACGTTTGCAAACGTTTTTCTTTGGTTTGGATAAAAAACGTTTTTAGAAAACGTTATTTTGACGTTGAAAAAACGTTTTTAAATGTTTTTTCAACCAATTTTGAACCAAATAAAAACGTTTGCTTTTTCAACCAATTTTCAACCAAATAAAAACGTTTTTTATTTACGTTTCTTTACGTTAAAAAAACGTTTGTTAACCTGATATTAAAACGTTTTTATAAAAACGTCAAAATAACGTTTTTTTGAGTACATGTAAAAACGTTATTTTGACGTTGAAAAAAAAACGTTTTGCAAACTTAGGAACCAAAATAAAACGTTTTTTTGACGTCAAAAAAACGTTTTTCTGCCAACTAGGTGAGGGCTGTCTTCTCCGCAAACTTGAAGGAGGTGGGGAGGTTCCTACTCCCTCTGCTGCTCTTTTAGTGGGTGTAGAACTTTCTGATCTGTGGGGAGCGGGGCCCTTTTCGCGGAGAATGCCTTCCCCACTCACTCGTACCTCCAAGATGGCAGCAGGCTGTTTTTTCTTCCCACCTCCGCCCGCTGTCGTTATTTCAGGGCAGGCGGGGACTGCGGGACTGTGGTGGGGAAGAGGCCAGGCCCAGAGATCTTTGTTGACGGTGTTTGACAGCTTGGTTGCCGCGGGGCAGGGAACCCGAACCCTATCTCGGGCTGTTCTTTCTCTCTCCCTCCGCCCGCTGTCGTTATTGCAGGGACTGTAGGACTGCGGCGGGGAAGAGCCCGGGCCCAGAGATCTTGTTCTCTCCAAGGGAAGGGAATGTGTCCAATCCGGGCATGATGGGGGGCGGGCGGGGGCTTTCTAGCCAGGCACTCCGGGCAGGTGGCCACCCAGTATGTCAGGTCCCGTCGGTGCTCTGGCCAGTACCATTGCTCGGCACATTTCCTTATGGTGCAGGTGACTCCAAAGTGGCCTATCACCCGGCCCCTATGAGACGACTCCCATACCTCCCAACGCCTTCTTTCCGGAACCAGGATTTGAAAGTGTCGGGTGGTGCCTGGTGTAAACCAACATCGCCCCAGGAGGCCTTCCTTTATCTCCAACCGCGGGATCTAGGACACCAATGTACACAGCGGGTAGGGTTCCCCCTTCAACTCTTCTGGAGGGAGAGAGGCTTTGTCCTCCACCCACTGGTAGACCCAGCCCAGGAGGGGAGACCTCCTCCACCATGTCCGAACTCCAGGCCGATGTTCCTCCGAGAAATCAAAGGTGTCCATTATCTGGAGAAACCTGGCGATTTGTCCTTCTGGCTCTCGGAAGGCCGTCACCCACTTGAGAGCGGCATGGTCATTCCTTATAAGGACGTGCTGGCCCAAGAGGACACGAGAATACGACAATGTCATCAAGGTGGACCAGGCAGGAACTCCACTGGAGCCCCTGCAAGGCCACCTCCATCAGCGGTTTTCTGATGGTCCTCTGGGGCCATGGCTACCTGCCAGTAGCCGCTCACCAAGTCGATGGTGGAGAACCACTCCGACCCATGTTGGAGAACCACTCCTACCCAGGGTGTCTAAACTGTCGTCAATGCGAGGGAGAGGCTAGGCGTCTTTCACCGTCGCCTTGTTTAGGCAACAGTATTCGATGCAGAACCTCATGGTGTCATTCTTTTTGCAGACTAGCACCACCGGCGACGCCCAGGGTCCCTCTGCCGGCTCGATAGTCCCTGTCGCTACCATTTTGTCCACCTCCTCGTCCACCAGCGCTCTACCATGTGGCACTAGGCGACGAGGGGGTTGCTTGATGGGCGGATGATTGTCCGTCCGTATCCGGTGCTCCACCCAGGTGGCTTGGCCGATGTTCGCCGGCTCAAGCTGGAAAGCCTCTGCGTGTTGGCAGATCAGGGCAGCCAGCTGTTCCTTCTCCTCCCCCGCTTGCTTCCGCAGTGAGGCTCTCCACCACCGCATCCACTCTGGGATCTGCCAGGCCTACGACACAGAATCTTTGATCTGGGCAAAGTCCGACCGGGTCCCCGCCCTCAGGGAGATCCCCCACCTCCTCTACCGTGGCCAGCTCCATATCCCGGTAGAGGATACCGGGATCATGGCCCGGGTTAAACACCTGTAAAGGAGCATGTAAAAATCCGACCTATCTACCTCAACTTTTTGGACCATGTTACCGGAAACACAGCTTTTTCTTTTTTGGCCTTATCATGAAAAATGTATCATTATCATTAAATGGGCCATCCTCTGACTAGAAGGTAGCTGGCCCCATTCCTCCACCCTCAATCTCATCCTACATCATCTCCAGTCCAACCATTTCTCCTCCTTATTGCCGTTCGTTTCTAAGATCAAAGGGCTATAGGAGGGGACCCAATCTTAAATATAAGCTCTCATATTGGTGCTTCCTCGCTCTCCATGTATAATCCTGTCTTGTAGGTACAGTATTGAGTATGCCTATACCTGGATTAAAATATGCAAATCAGTCAAGCACAGAAGAGTGGTGCTTTCCTACTGTAGGGTTGGTGGTAGTAGTGGTGGCGGTGGTGGTGGTGGTGGTGGTGGACCTGTTATTGCCTTCCTTGGAATGTGTGTGAGGGGTGGGAGTAGTGTGGTGGTGGTGGTGGTGAATCCTGGTCACTGAAGTAGTGGCAGGGGCCACAGGAATAGCCCTGTGTTCTAATACAAAGCACGGCTCCCTCATAATCCTTTGCATTGGTCATTGCCCCCCCACCCACCTCTGAACGGTGGTGGTGGCTGTGCTGCTGGGGTGGCCCCATACCTGCCTTGCACCCCCGGGCTGCCACCACCTCCCCCAGCACCAGGTGGTACTCTTCTGCTGGTGGTGCAGAAGAGAACCACCGCGGCCGCGGCCTGGAACCACCGCCACCATGGCCAGCACCACCAGCAGAGAGAAGAGCGGTGCTAGTGGTGCTTGT
The DNA here is from genome assembly GCA_949317995.1 of Acholoe squamosa. NCBI lineage: Eukaryota > Metazoa > Annelida > Polychaeta > Phyllodocida > Polynoidae > Acholoe > Acholoe squamosa. The sequence goes on from OX439042.1 coordinate 19,260,002, forward strand.
AAGGTCGCCAGACCACCCTGTGCGTTTCTCGGCACCACAGCCGCCGCGGCTGGCACCTCCCCCCGCCTCCACTCTCTCTGCCACCGCTGCCGCCACCACTGCCAAACTCCTCTGTCCGTCCACCACACCCCCCACTCCCTCACTCCTCTCCTGTTACCCACCCCTTATGCTATTATTAGCTCCGTTACCTGTATGTTTTGTGGGCGCCTACAGCCGTTAATTGGCCACCGATTGGTGGGTAGGCTATATGAGGCAGGTCACTTCATTGCTTATGCTTGAGCATAGGTGAAAATAAACATCACCAAGATGTTCGCCAGCTTGAGATACCCTTAAGTCATTTCGCCTCCCCCCACCCCTGCACCCCCTGCCAGTCTTAAGACTGGTGTGTTTATCCCCCCCCTGCCTCATGGTTACCAGTAGTCAGACACTGTAGACAATTCAACCACTAAACATATTCATCCCCCCAATAGAAATAGACAGGTGTGCCAGTGGGTGGACCAATGAACATGTGTAAGGAGCTCTGTGCGTTGTTTTCCTGTTTTGACGCCTCTCTGTGTTTTATTCTGAGACATGGTGACTAAGTTTCAAACCTTGCCCCTTTTGATCTTTCAAAGTTAACAGGTGGATGTTAGTAGCCATAGGGACACCTCAACCACCAAATTATATTGTTTTCCATGTGTGTCGGCCATCTTGGTTTTCGGAAACACAGGGATCCAGGTCATATATGGTCAATTTTGATCTTGAAAAGTTATCATTTGGATCTTAGTGACCATTGGGACACCTCAACTACCTAATTTTATTGTTTTCCATGTGTCGGACATCTTGGTTTTAGAAAACATAGGGATCCAAGTCATATATGGTCAATTTTGATCTCTCAGGTGAATGTTAGTAGCCATAGGGACAATTCAAATACCCAATTCTATTGTTTTCCATGTGTGTCGGCCACCTTGGTTTTCAAAAACACAGGATGCAAAGAATTATGAGGGAGCAGTGTTTTGTATTAGAACACAGGGCTATTCCTTGAACTCTGCCACTACTTCAGTGACCAGGATTCACCACCACCACCACCACACTACTCCCACCCATCACACACATTCCAAGGAAGGTAATAACAGGTCCACCACCACCACCACCACTGACACCACCACCACCACCACCACTACTACCAACCCTACAGTAGAAAAGCACCACTATTCTGTGCTTGACTGATTTGCATATTTTAATCCAGGTATAGGTATACTCCATACTATGCCTGTGGGACAGGATTATACATGGAGAGCGAGCAAGCACCACATTCACGGGCATGTCTTGAATGGGATGATGCAATCTCAGCAACATTGATCTTAATATGAATACGCACAGCATTACATGGACATTTACCCCCACATCCCTCTACCCCCTCAGACATTTACCCCAAACCCCCTGTATTTTTAAAGGAGAGGGTTGGAAAATGCCCCCAGGGCATTCATGGTGAGGACGATGCCCCCAGGGCATACATAGATAATCTTACATGTATAAGAATTTTGACAATACCCTTGGGGCCATGAGTGGAAAACTAGTCTCAACCACATGCTCAGTCGAGGCGTTAGGAGTACGGCCGAGGGATCGATGCTGGTTTGTAAGGCCACCCCCTATTGGTTCTCCCCATGTAGGTCAATGTTGATCCCTGAGTCAACTTACAACACTCCCAAGCCAAAATTAAGGATTGGTACCTAGCCAGACCTGGCTGGGGTGGAAGGGGGTGGAGGGAACAAGCTAAGGTTGTGTAGTTAGCGTTCGAGGTCACCCCAACCCACAATGCACTGCATATGGTTAGAAAACCACTGTCCGAACGCCTTGAATGTAGTCCCCTCTAGTAGTATAGACAGGGTCTGACAGTCAGCAAAGTCCCCGGTCTCCCCTGTGTTTACACAACCCACCCAATCCACATGGCTACTTTGAATATGCATTATCCCTAGGTATCTAAACACATGCACTGTACACATGGCTGAAGTCTATAGGGCTGAATCATTAATTGTCCTATAATTGCCCCAGTGCTGACTTTTAGCTTGAGTGTAAATTGTAGTTAGTACGGCAGTGGCTGGTAAGCTGTAGGCAGTCATTCCCTATAATTATGTATGGTCAGGTAGCTACACTATGAGTAGAAATCCCATGAGCATTTAACATATTTGAAATAAGAAACTGTCAGAGCTATACAAAGCTGATATTAATACATTTTCTAACTTTATTCTGAAAATGAGGAAGTTATATGATTGAGCCTAAAAAATAGGCCTTATGATCCTATTTATCATGTGTATATGAAATGCAAGAGGGTGAGATATTGTCACCTTACCCAACACATACCCAGAGGGCAATGTAGTTAATTGGATTGTTTGCCTGAAGTGGCTTATACAGAACCAATCATTAAGTGTGCCCTATCAACTAGCTATGTGTAAAAGTGCTATGGTCAGATGTTGGAAACCTAGGGATAATGCATATTCAAAGTAGCCATGTGGATTGGGTGGGTTGTGTAAACACAGGGGAGACCAGGGACTTTGCTGACTGTCAGACCCTGTCTATACTACTAGATAGGACTATACTGAGCATGTGGTTGAGACTAGTTTTCCGCCCATGCTTGGGGCATCCATGTCCTGAACGATGCCCCTGGGGCATAGTCCAATACCCTATAGACCTACATGCCCTGGGACCATCATCTGTACCTTGAATGCCCTGGGGCATAGTCCAATACCCTATAGACCTACATACCCTGGGAGCATTATCTTTACCTTGAATGCCCTTGGGGCATTTTCCCATTCTCCTTCCTGGGACTACATCCTTAGTCCCTAGAACTAAAGGTGTAGTCCTCAGGTCAGAGCAATAATCCCTTGGACTAGAAACCAAGGCACCCTATTTAGTACTTTCAGTGTTGTTGGACCTGGGGATGTAGTCCCCGGGACTAGGGAATTAGTCCTGATGAATAGTGTTAGTCCCTAGGATGATCATTCCAGGCCGAAGGATTACACCCTTAGTCCTAGGGACTAGACATATAGTCTCCATTTAGTCCTGAGGACTAACAAGTACATTGGTAGTCCTCAGGACTAAACAGGTAGTCTGTGGTCCCCAATGCAATTTTGTTAATATGATAGACTAGTTCTGAAGTACATATACTAGTAATCTAGTCCTCAGGACCTGTTGTAGTCCTCAGGACCAAATTTCTAGTCCCCAGGACTAGATTTCTAGTCCCAATGACTACATGAATATGGAGGGGGTTTATGTCCTAGCGGGTAGAATAGTTAGGGGGTAAAAGTCCAAGGGGGGATGTGTCTGAGCGGGTAAATATCCAAGGTGGTGAATGTCATGGGGGTAAATGTCATGTGGGTAAAAGTCTGGGGGCAAATGTCCAGGGGGTAAATGTCTTGGGGGTAGAAGTTCTAGTTAAGAGTCATAGCCTGGCCTAATTTCAGGCACTTTCTCCCTAGCCCCCCCCCCCCTGGATCTGCCCCTGCACTGCTTGTTCTCAATGAATAGATAGTAAATAGAAGTATGCCCTCATGGCATTGATAGTGCCATCAGAATCCCATGGGCGTGGAAAGCAGGGGGGACATGCCCCCCGCCCCACTTTTGGCCAACTCCTCAAAAGGTCAAAACTAAAAGGTCAAGCAAAGGGAGGTCAAAAATTGCAGAAAACCCCCCTGGTCCCACCCACTCTGAAACTGCTTCCCCGCCCCTGTAATCCCTTGGGAAGGTATCATTAAATGGGGATCCCCTCCCATGGGCCCCATCCACACTGTATAGTTCCAATGTTCCAATGCCATCAGAACCATCAGAAAGGTAACCTAAAATGAACCCCCTCCCCCCTTGGTCCCCTCCACACTATTGATCCAATGCTATCAGAATCCCTCAATAAGTTAACCCTAAATGGGCCCCCTCCCCCCTCTGCACTGTTGATCCAATATCATCAGAATTCCTCAATAAGTTAACCCTAAATGGCCCCCCCTCCCCTGGGTCCCCTCCACACTATATAGATCCTATACCGTTTGAATCGCAGAGGAAGGTAACCCTAAATGGGCCCCCTCCACACTATATAGATCCTATACCGTTCAAATCACAGAGGAAGGTAACCCTAAATGGTCCCCCCTCACACTGGGCCCATGGGCCCCCCTCTCCCTGCCCAGCTAGCAAGGATACGTTGGGCCAACGTTGGCAATGGTCCGCACCGTCAGCAGCAATATTCCTACGTTGGCCCAACGTTGGCAGTACTAGTCTGATGTCATTCCAACGTTGGCAAATCTATGTTGTGCCAACGTTGGCACTACTCCTGCTGCCCTGCCAAACATTGGTACAACATCAGATATTTCCTGTTGTACCAACGTTGGCAGTTCATTACTGTATTAACATTGGCAGGTCTTCCACTAATGAGGAAATAACCAACGTTGGCCCAATGTTGGCAACATACTGTGTACCCAACCTCCAACAGAGGGCATTGTTGGCTACCGGGGTATATGAAGAGATTTTACCTGCTAGATCCTTCAAATCATGTCATGATAAGCATAAGATCAGCATGTATATTGAGTGTTTTTGATATCTTTAAATCCCAAAAAGTTCAATTAAAGTATTTATGATAATTGTTCAACAGTTTTATGTGAAATAACAAAATACTTGAAACATCACCACAAGGACACCCTTTTTAAGGCAAAAAGAAGTCTAAACTATGGAATGACATTGTATCACTCCTTAGCTAATACAGCTAACATGAGGTGAAACTGAAGAAATGGCTGTCTCTAAAATGATGATTCTTAGCTATGTCTTTAAGGTGGGTCGCTACTATTGGATTTGAGCCTACTGCGCAGGTCCCTGCGCATATAGGTTATATTCATCAGAATCAAACCATTTTTGGTATGAGCATACTAATATTAGTCATTAATGTTCACATAAAAATTTGAATGGTTCCGATCAAAATTATGTATTATATGACACTTTGAAATTTTGGGACATTTGAATCTAGATTTTTCTCATGATTCTCTAACATTCTTTTGAACTTTAGAATTATAGCACTTACAATACCAAGACAATGCCCTAGAAGTGGTAGGCTCTTCACAGTGACCAAGAGCATATAATGAAGCAGCCCAAATGACAAGGATTTGCATATTTTACCCATCATGCAATGCTTTGAATAAGGTTTTTTGTTATCTTTTTCAATACTTTTTTAATTCGAATGGCCAAAACTATAAAATAGTGCATGGGACCCTGTATCAAAACTATTCTTATTGAAAGGGAAATTATCTGAACAATATTCTGAAGAAGTTCAAGAAAAATCTAGAGGTTGAAAATATGAATTTTATTTGTTTTTGTTATAAAATAATAGAAAATTTACCCCTCTCTTTTCTGAAAAATGAGAAATTTACCCAGAATGCCATGGCATGGAGTTAAAATAAAAAAATCTTAATAAATAAGGATATCAGACCGTTTACCATGTTAGGTTTCATATCTCTGTATTAAAGATTTATGACAGAAAGAAATTCTCAAAGCTGAGACACATTTTCTCTGATTTCTAGGTGAAGATTAAAATATTTTTATTTTTCAAAAATCTGTAGAAAAAAAGTAGCTCGGGACCCCTACTTTTCTTTTCATATTCTTATTCTAGATGATTTTTTGTACCTCTAGGAGAAAAATAAAGAAAATCAAGGATCTTTGATTCAACGGCAGCGACCCACCTTAAATAGATGTGATCACATAAGGTGGTTGCCTTTTCTTGTTAGACTAGCATGCTATAATGGAGAGTACATTAGAAGAAAAAAAAAGGTTGGCTAGATGTTGTTACAGTTTGGTTGGTACAAGATTGGCCCAACATCACTGACATGACAACGTTGGCTTAATGGTAAATTAGACAAATGAACGTTGGCCCAACATTGGTATTCTAACATTAATTGGGCCAACGTCAGATTTTAGCCCGACCTTGGTTGGCTAGACGTCGGGCCAATATTGGGCCAACGTCAGTTTCCTGACGTTGGCTCAATGGTAAATTAGACGGACAAATGAACGTTGGCCCAATGTCGGAATCTGACGTCAGTCCAACCCTGGCATTCATTGGCCCAATGTTGGCACAACGTATCTTTGCTAGCTGGGTGGGTCCCTATCAGTACCATCAAGAACCTGCAGGAATGGTACTCTATGCTACTTCTTTTCCCCCTTTCTTTTCCCCTTTTTTCTTCTCTCCTCTTCCTTTTTTTTTGGGGGGGGGGCAAGGCTGTGATAAAATGTGTCATATATTTCTCTACTAATTGTACATGTCAAATCAATATATCTTATAATCTAATAATAATTTAAGTTTGCCAATCCGCCGTTACACTTTATCATGTTGGGATGGAAGGGGCAATATAACAATATACAGTAATGAGCAACTTGAGTTACTTGGCAGAGACCGAACGCATCGTCTGTCGTGCGTGAAACTTGACCATGGATGCATATCGAACTCCGCTAGTAGTCTCCAGAAGCAGATCTTCGGCAAATCCGCCACTCCGTACCTACGTTCAGGGCCCTAGAACGAGGACTGGCCGGGAGACTACTCCGCTAGCCTACACTGGTCCATCAGGGGGCCGTTCCTCAAAAACAAACTCAAACGATGAAATGAGTTTGCCCAAAATCTGTTAGTTTGAGTTTGCTGTTTTTTCTCTGTTCCTCAATGGCAAACTCAAACTCAAACTGACCTGTTTTAAAGTGAACTCAAATTATTGTGGTGAACTCAAATATTCCATTTGAACAGTAATGAATTTGTATTTTACAGCTGTTTTTCTGCTGCTAGTTACTGGCATGTTCCCCTCTTTCTCTATATGATGAGTGTCCACACAAGCACAGCATTTGAGTTCACTTAGACTTGTTTGAGTTTGAAAGTCAGAAATGGAATGGTGGCTACTGTAGAGTGTCAGGATGGTATGGGAACATTATATAAGGATAGAAGAAGGTGTCAGAAGGGCAAGGGGAAGTGTCAGGAGGACAGTGGGGGTGTGACAGACATCTGTAAAAGTGTCACATGTTAGTGGAAAGGTGTCATAAAGACAAGACAAAGTGTCACATGTGTGAGATATTCTGTCACAAGATTAAGGTGAGATGTCAGAACGATGTTGGAAGATGACAGAAGGGTATCACAATGGTATGGGGAAGTATGGGAAGGTGTCACAATGGTGGGAAAAGGTGTCAGATGGCTGTGTAAAGACATCAGAAGGGTATAGGATGGTATCAGAATGACAGAGGAAAGTGTCATAATGATGTGGGATAGTGTCATAAGGGTCTGACAAGGTGTCAGAAAGGTATGGGAAGGTGTCAGAAGGGTACGGGGAAGTGTCACAAGGGTCTGGGGAGGTGTCACAATGGTATGGGAAGGTGTCATAAGGGTCTAAAGAGGTGTCACAAGGGTATGGGGAGGTGTCACAAGGGTATGGGGAAGTGTCACAAGGGTATGATAACATGTCACAAGGGTCTGGCAAGCTTCCACAAGGGTATGGCAAGGTTCCGCAAGGGTCTGGCAAGTCTGGGGAGGTGTCACAAGGGTGTGGGGAGGTGTCACAAGGGTATGGGGAGGTGTCACAAGGGTATAGGGAGGTGTCACAAGGGTATGGGGAGGTGTCACAAGGGTTTGGGGAGGTGTCACAAGGGTGTGGGGAGGTGTCACAAGGGTACGGGGAGGTGTCACAAGGGTACGAGGAGGTGTCACAAGGGTATGGGAAGGTGTCACAAGGGCCTGGCAAGGTATCACAAGAGAATGAGGAGGTGTCACAAGGATATGGGGATGTGTCACAAGGGTCTGGCAAGGTGTCAGAAAGGTATGGGAAGGTGTCACAAGGGTATGGGGAGGTGTCACAAGGGTAGGGAGAAGTATCACAAGGATGTAGAAAGTTATGGCAAGGATGTTTGATGAGAGGGGCATGGATACATGTTGTAAAGGTATACTGAAGTGTCACACAGGTGTGACATGCCATCAGAATTGTATGGTGAGTTGTCAGAAGTATAAGGGAAGGTGTCAGAATAATATGGGAAGCTATGTAAAGAGTGGCAGAAGGTGTCAGAAAGCTGTCTGAGACGTCAGAATGATAGAGTAAGGTGTCAACTGTCATAATGCTGTGGGATATCTTTATAAGGGTAGGGCAAGCTGTCACATGGGTATAAAAATATATCAGAAGGATGTGTTGAGGTGTCAATGTGGTATTGGATAGTGTCATACAGGTGTAGTAAGGTGTTGTAAAGTGTTGTGGGGGTTTGGAGACATGTCACAACAACACAGTCAGCTGTCACGGGGATAAAAGAAGGTGTCAGAAGAAAGTGGAGATGTCACAAATGGGTGGAAAGGTATGGAGGGGTATGGTAAGGAGACAGACAGATGTCAGAAGGTGTTAGAACAATAAAGGAGGGTGTAAAAATGATGTGGGAAGGTGTCATAAGGGAGGAAAAAGAGTCAAAGACTGCCTGATGACATCAGAAGTGTAGGTTATGTGTATAACCTTGGGTGACAGTGTCAGAAGTGTATAGAAAGGGGTCATAGGAATATGGAAAGTGTCACAAGGGATGGCAGTGTGTTAGAATGTTGTGTAAAGGAATCAGAATTATAGAAGAGTGTACTGAGGTGTCACAAATGTGTGTGTAGGTGTCAGAGCAATGTGAAAAAAATATCAAAAGGGTAGTACAATATTTCACAAGGATGTGGGAGGGTGTCAAAAGGATTTGACAAAGGGTCTGAATGATATGGGGAGTTATCACAAAGGTATGTAAAGGTTCTACAAGGGTGTCTAAAGGTGTCAAGTGGATATGAAAGTCTTTGGATGGTAAGGGGAGGTGTCAGAAGTATGGCAGTAGGTGTTAAAAGAATAAAGATGTAAGTGAAGTATTAAAGTAAAGTAGAGTTGAATGGTGTGGAATACTGGTAAGTGGAGTTGAATTAAGTGGAGTCGAGAATCAAATTGACCTGGGTTGGGTAAATTGGATAAAATCAGGTCAAGATGGGTCAATTAGCCATAGATTGGGCCAAATTGAATTAGACTGACCCAGCCTGGATGAATTGGGTCAAAAACAGGTCAAGTGGCCAGAGATTGGGCCAAATTGAGTAAGATAGGCCAAACATCAGTAAATTGGGTCAAATCAGGTAAAAATATGTTACATTGGGCCAAGAAGGATCAAATGGCCAAAGATTGGGCCAAATTGAGTCATTTGTGTCCTAGATAGATAATTCAAACAAAAGAGGTCAATATGGTTAAAAATAGATCAAATTGGCCAAAGGTGGGTAAAATTAGCCCAAGATGAGTGCATTGGTCCAAATAGAATCAGTCTGATCAAAGTTGGTAAATTGGGTCAAATTGGGTTGAAATAGATTAAAATGGATCAATTGTATTGCCAAGGACTGGGTGAAACGAGTTAAAATGGACCCAAGATGAGTAAACTGAGTCAAAACAAGTCATTATAGATTAATTAGGTCAAATTGGACCAAGATTGATATATTGGCAATTAAAGTCAGATTGGCTCGTTTTCAGCCAATTCAATCAATATTGGCTTGCTTTGACCCAATTTACTTAACTTGGGTCAATCTGACTGTTTGACCAAATACTTATTTAACTCCACCTGAACTGATTACGCATTTGTGCATAGTTTGGGCCGATTTTGGTCGATTTTTGACCGATTTTGAGCACCCTGTAACTTCCTCAAAATTGACTGAAACCCTTACATTTTTTCCATTAAGAAGCGTTCCCCACAGAGTCCAAAGAACTAGTCTCTACCTCTTATAGTTTTTATGTGGCAGACTCACCAACTTGAGACAAAATTTGGATTCACCCTAAAAGTTTCCCATAGATTTATCAATATTTAAGCCAAAAATCATGAAAAACTCCAAATAATAAGTCGTTTTTGGTGAAAATTGACTTTGTACATTTTTCCATGCTGAACAAAATGACATCGAAATTTTCTGTGTATTTTGATGCATTATTGGCCATTTGGGCTGGTTACCATGGCAACAGATATGCTAAAAATGATGATTCTGCATAGTTTTGGTTGCCATGGTAAGCAGAAAAAAATATTTCCAAAGATTTGTCATTACCAAACTCCAAGTAAAACTTGCTATATATCCCACTAAATACACTTTATTTCATCAAAATTGATAAAAAAGGGATTGCTAAGTTATTGCAATTTAAAGTTTGGTTGAATAATCAATTTCACTCATTAGAACATCACTTTCATGATGATAAATCTCACTAATTAAAGTATTTAGAGAAAACTTGGGTTTTGCTCTTTCTGATCAACTAGCCTAGTTTAATCCATCACCATTTCCCTTATATTTGGAATATTCACACAACTCCAAAAGTTTTTGAAAGCTTATGCCTATCTAGTACATTCCAAAATTTGCTCTGAAATAACCTGGTAAAGGAAGAGGTAAGTCAGTTCCACCCATTATTTCATGACTATCTGTGATAAAGCTTGAGGTATGATGAATTTTTTCACAAATCTTGGTCATGTGACCTCAAAATGGCCGCATGCTCAGATATGCACCCCAAAGATGATTTTTCTCAAAAACATCAAAATGCAATCTTAGATCCATGAATATATATGAGATCAAAACTAAATATCCAGTCATTTTCATCTCTACTTCTTAATTTTTCATCTTTAACTGAAATGTGAACACTTTTTTTGGAGGGTGGCCAAAATAGCCCCTGCAGGCCAAAATAGCCCCATTCTACTGTACTCATTTTGGACAAACTTTGGCCCTCTTCACCCATTTCAAACTATATTATATTGTCCACTCTTGGCCTAATTTTCCCATTGTAGGTCATCAATTTGGCCAAATCTCTGGCTATTTGACCCATCTTAAGCTGTTTTGACCCATATCTACCTATTTTGACCCAAATTACCATTTGGGTCAGTCTAATTCAATTTGCCCGAATTGATCCATCTTGGGTCAATTTGGCCTATTTGGACCCTTATTGACCTGATTCTTCTTAATTTTCCCAACTTGGGTCAATCTGACTCTTCACTCAACGCCAATCCATTCAACTCCACTCCTGTAGTGATTGACTTGCCTGTCCTTATCAATAACCCTCACACATAATTTATCAAACATCTATGCAGCTAATAAGCAAAGTCAGTATGGCAGAAGGGGGGGGGTCAGCTGAGGGTGACGTAATCTACAAGACTAAGTGTGACAGGGGGTGGGGGTGAAAATGGCCAAAGAAGGTGTGATGTAATTTATGAACGGCCCCTATGGCTGAAACCTGGGCTGAAATTCCCACTAGAAGCCACACCCTGTTTCCATTTAGGTGGGTCACTCTGGGTGGAGACAAACAAACTCAAATGATGAACTCAAAGTGTCAGAGCTTATTTTGAACCAAAGAGAAAACTTCGACCAAACCACCATTTAACTTTATCTTATCCCTCACAATACTCATTCATCAATTGAAGTCATTTTGATGCATTTGGGATGCATTTAGGAGATATTAAATGAACATTTACAGTTTGAGGTTACTGTTCTGTTAAACTCAAAATCAGGCTGTTTGAGTTCAAAAACTGCCTTGAGTTCACTACCCCAATATTGAACTCAAAACTTTCAGGAACTGCTGGGAGTGAACTCAAACTATTCTGGAACAGAAAGATGAACTCAAATGCGAACTCAAACTTTGAGGAACAGCCTCCAGAGACTATCTAGTCTAAACAGCATCCCCAGCATCCGCTAGCCGAAACACTCTTCAAGCAGAGTTTTATCATCAAACAACAGTTCTGTTTGAAGAGTTTCTAGACGTTTCCGGCTTGTTTTGCGCATGCTCAGTGGTTCGCTTCGGCAGCATTCACGTGTGATCTCGAAGTTTCCCCGGTCTGTGATAACTAAACGCCGCGTGGGGATCGTTGTATTTACTCATTCTTTTGCCGATCAATAAGGAATAAGTCAGAATTTTCTCTTATCTCAGCATAGAAAGTAGAGCGGAACTTAAGGTGTAACTTATAACCCAACCAGAACGATTCTAGTGCGTCGACTGTGGCTTGAGGAAGGCACCATTCATTGAGGACTCCAAGCGGGGAGGAGTGTTAACTGAACGGGGAAAATGTCAGTCGTCGGCTTCGATTTCGGCTACCAGTCTTGCTACATAGCCGTAGCTCGACAAGGTGGAATCGAAACAATCGCAAATGAGTACAGTGATCGGCTTACACCGTAAGTATTTAATCCCTTGGTCTCTTTAAATCGATTCAAGCGCAAGGTCAGATGCCGGTTTCACGCCACCACACCTTGCGGAAAAGTGTGACAGTGGACCAATGATTGAATGAGACGCCAGTTATTCAATCAATGACTGTCACTCTGTTAGTGTTAGCGAAGTTAACCGAAAATCCGGACCTCAATAGAATTACGCAAATCATACATCAGATGAAAAGGCTTAAAATTTGGAATCAATAGGTTTTTGAATGAAGTTGATACTCATATTAGATGCACTTCTATGCCACCTTATATATTGGAAAAATGAAAATCTTTCTGAATTCTGTCAGTTCTCAAGCCCATATCTTTACCCAAATATGCAGATAAGATCGACCATTAAACATGCACTGTGACTGTGCATGGGATATTTGGACAGCACTGTAGTACATAATAACTCTTAGATTCTGATTGGAAAGGTCAATCTACTAACCAAAGACACATATGAGAAATATGAGATTAACATGTCTAACTCTAAGGGAGTGATCATTTTTTAACAACAGGGGGGGGCTGGTGGGTTTGCGCGCGGCCGCGCGAAAAAATTTTCGACCCCCCCCCATAAGGGACAAAAATCGCGCGCGAACGTCCCCTTTTAGCCTATAGTAACGCGCGGGGTTTTCCACTGAAAACAGGTGAAATTATTTTGACCCCCCCCCCATCAGAGGTATTGAAAAAATTCTGACCCCCCCCCGGTCAAGGGGTTGAAAAAATTCTGACCCCCCCCCCTCAAACCCACCGGCCCCCCCCCTGTTGTTAAAAAATGATCACTCCCTAAGTGGCAATTTATTACTAGAGCCAGAAGTGTGCTAAAAATCAAGTAAAATTCTAAAATTGAAATTATTTTTTCATCAATTTTTTGGGAGTAGGCATGCAGCAGATTCAAAATCGCAGAAAATCGCAGCACTGTAGGTGTATAACCTGATTTGATTTTGATTAAATAGATGTTGTAGAATACCTCTGTTGGTTCAGTTAGCTTCCTTCTGAAATATTTTTTGGAGTTGCAAGCCGCGTCAGTGGCCGGGAGCGTAGCGACCATAGCGACTCCATGATGTTTTCGGTTTTCTCCTTGTCACCTATGACGTCATTGGTGACGTCATGCTGCCTCAGTGACGTCACCCGCAGTGGCTAGTGATGTTGCCATGATCTATGAGCGCAACTCCTATCCGTGGTCCTTGCCACATTTTTCTTGTTTTAGAAAAATTGATCCAAAGTTGTACAAGTTTGTGAGACCGCCCTTCGATTAAAGATCACTGAAAAAAATTCAAAATCCCATCAAAATGTAGGTCAATATGTTACAAGTGTATAATATTGTATTCCATGTAACTTTTACTATAAAGGGCAATATCCATGTATTTCTGCAATAAGGGAGTGGTCATTATTTATCAACAGGGGGGGTAGTGGGTTTTCAGGCAGACGCGCAGTCAAAATTATTTGCGTCCTCCCGCGCCAGAGGCACTGAGAGTTTTCGCGCCCCTCTTTGATCTATAGTAGCGCGAGGGCTTTTTTTGCTAAAAAGAGGGTGAATTTTTTTAGCCCCCCCTCAAGAGGGGTCAACATTTTTTTAGCCCCCCCTCGGGAGGGGTCTAAAAATTTTACACCCCCCCCTCAAACCCCCCCCCCCCCCTCCCCCCCCCCCCCGTTGATAAATAATGACCACTCCCTAAGTACAAGCCCACTTGTGTGACTCAAGCAGGGTGGTCTGACAGAATCACCAACTTCACGCAAATGTTCACTCACTGAAGCAATGGAAAAATAGAAAATGAAGCAAAACTTTTTTACACTGAGATATAGCTATGTTTTCCCTTTAGTTTGATACTTTATAGAAGTGAATCTGCGAAGAAGAAGCCCCAGAATCAAGATTTTCCCATCACATGTTTACCACTGTGACAGATATGGGGAGCGGGCAGCCAAATTCGGCTGACTTCGCTAACTCTGTCAAGTAGCAGATGATCTTCTGGCACTGGAATTACTTTAATCAGCGCCTAGTCAGGCTAGTGCGAGCTCCAATAGGGGATATGTATATATCTAGACTTGAACAACACTTTGAGTGTCTGAGTTCCTCGATGGCCCCCGGACGTAAAACTAAACAAACAAACTTTGAGTTTAATATTGATAAATTTGATCGAGAACCTATATTGTCTTAGTGTCTATAGATCTATCGTACTACTAGCCCATGGTAGCGAAGTCAGCCCAATTTGGCCGGCCGCACCCCATATCTGTCACAGTGGTAAACATGTGTTGGAAAAATAGTGATTCTGAGGCTTCTACTTGGCAGATATTCTTCTATATAGTATCAAATTAAAGAGAAGACATAGCTCTATCTCACAGGTACAATATTGAAGTTCATTCTCCATTATTTCTACTGCTTCAGATAGTGAATGTTTGGCTGAATTAGGTGATTCTGTTAGACCACCCTGTTTGAGTCACTTGCGTGGCCATGCACTTATTGCAGAAATACATGGATATTGCCCCTTATACTAAAAGTTACATGAAGTACAATGTCAAATAATTGTAACCAAGATATTTCCATACAGTTTGATGGGATTTTGATATTTAATTAATTTTCCTTAAATATTTCTTAAGGAAGCTAACTGAACCAACAGAGGTATTCTACAACATCTATTTAATCATAATGAAGTCAGTTTACACACATACAGTGCTGCGATTTTCTGTGATTTTGAATCTGCTGAATGCATACTAACAAAAGTTGATGAAAAAATAATTTCAGATTTTAGCTTGAAATTTAGAACACTTCTGCCTCTAATATTTAATTGTCACTTAGATATGTTAATCCCCTATTTCTCAGCTTTAAGTTGGTGTCTTTGACTGGAAAGGCTCATATACTAACCAAATTTTATCAGTGATTAACTAGAGTGATGACCTTATACGCAATGCACAGTGCATGTATAATGGTCAGTCTTATCTGGAAATTTGAGTAAAATCATAGGGCAGGGAATGGCAGAAAGATTTTTACACCTCTGAACTATAAATTGGTATAAAAACGCTTCTAGTAGGAGTATCAACTTGATCCAAAAAGCAATGAATTACAAATTTCAAGCTCTTTCATTTAATATATAGATTATGTTTTTTCTGCCGAGGTCCAAATTTTAGGCTGACTTTGCTACCTATGGCTATGGCCCAGTATGGCGGTTTCTGGAACGATGGTACCAAGGAACGATGGTACCACGGGAACGATGGTACCACTTTCCACTCCTGAGGAACGATGGTACCATTTGAAAGGAACGATAGTACCTTGTCTCTGCATTACATGTCTAACCTGCCCCTGCTACTTCTTGATGATAACTTGGTATGGGTATTGAATAATTGATAAGCATGGAAATGGGTGCAGTTGACATATCCAGTAATTTCTCTCAACTTGACAGGCAAAATATTGACCTTTGTTCAGTCATTTTTTTCCTTAAAAAAATAAGTATTGCACCAATTCTTTTTTCTCGCGGCAAATGATGTATATTTCCCCTCCCCTGGAAATTCACCAAAACATCCAAATAAAACCCATTTACAAATACTAGGTGCATAAATTTTAGATCTAGGCCTAAGGGAAAAAAAATTTTTTAATTTTTTTTTTTTTACATAGTTAATGTGAGACCTTAAGGATAAGGGCTCCAGGTGACCCAAAAAATTAATTTACAAAAGATTTCCTTGTTACTTGAAATATTTGTTTCTTACATGATGTGTTATTGAAATGTGGAATAAAAAGTTAGGGTAGCAACAACACTTTCTTCGGTACTAGCCATCTTGAATTTTGGAAGAACTTTAGTGAATAATTCTCAAACTGGAGAGACAGTTGTTTTTTTTTAAACTACAAATATGTCCATTGACATGTGTTACCGTAATCTCCCGCATATAAGGCGCAGCTCACGTATAAGGCGCACCCCGAACTCAGAGAATGCAAGTCCACATATAAGGCACACCTCTAAGAGCAGATTTTTGTTAATTTAGTACTGTTGTATAGTAAAAAATACCCCCCTATAAGGCGCACCCCAAACTCAAGGCAATCTTCCTCCCACGTATAAGACCCAGCAGCCTTTTGTTTGGCCTATATGACGCGCCTTATACGCGGGAGATTACGGTAATCAAGATAGAAATGTAAAATCTTATGGTTTCAGTGCTGCCTTTTGCACAAGATGAGCGTGTGTATGCAAGGGGCACAAAAAATTTTGACCTCCCCCTCGAGGTAAAAATATTTTGATCCCCTGTAAGGTAGAAAAATCATGTGCGAATGTGCCCTTTTAACCTATAGTAACGCATAGAGTTTTCCACTGAAAACATGAAATTATTTTGACCCCCATTAGAGGGGTCGAAAAAATTCTGACCCCCCCCTGTTCTTAAAAAACTATCACTCCCTAATATTAAAAAAAAAATCGCCCTCTCCACATCTGTGGTAGGCAGAATCCATTGACAAAAGAAGAATTTCAAAACGAAAATCCATAGACCAACTTTTTAATTTGGTGTGGCCTAACACTGTAAATATTCATTTTTCAGGAACGTGGTTTCTCTGTGTGAGAAGAACCGACAAATGGGGATGGCCGCACAAAATATGATGATTTCCAATATGAAGAACACATTATGGGGATATAAAAAGCTTATTGGAAGAAAATACAGTGACCCAACAGTGCAGAATGAAAAACAGTTATTACCGTATGAAGTAATAGAGGGTCCAGATGGAGACGCAGCAATACGGGTAAGTTAGATTGAAATCATTTGTTCCCTTCAACATTTTGAGCTTGGGGTAGATATGAGGGCCCACTTGCAACGGAACCATGGGGGTGCAACCCTACATGATTTCTCGTACATGGGACTAAGAAAATAAAACACTTGTTAGCCTTCACAAAAGGATAGACGTAACTTCCATCCATTTGAGCTCTTGTTCCGGCATCCCTGCTGATTGGGTACCTGCAGTCAACTCATAAATAAGATCACTTTCATTTCAAGGATGCAATTACTGCTGTATTTGACAAGTGGCATTCTTAATATTTTGCTATGTTTAAGCGAGAGGCTTAAGCCTTGTGTCAGTGTGGTTCCTCTTGGTGGACATGGTAGACCAGTCAACAAGAACATACTGTTTGCATTGATACATTGTGCTTGACTAAAGGACAGCACTTTGATGTAATGCATTGGGGTTTCATGGTCACAGCATTTCATGGTCACCGCATAACACACCTGCTTCTAATGTTCTCGACAACTTGTGATCAATATGACTGCTAAGTCACATAGAGTGCTGGTGTTTTTATTATATTTTTTAATACAACAGTGTTAATCGTGAGGGTTTAATAAACTCCCTATGATGATAGGGAGTTTATTAAAAAAAATAAGCTGCTTCGAAGAGTGTGAATGTCAATGGACGCGGTGACAAATTTAGCATCTCAAGCCCCTTCAGCTTTGATTTCTGCTTTGCTGGTGGTATTTTGCATGGCAGTCTCCAAAAGAAAAAGGGGGAAAGGCACTGAATGTGTTATATTGCAAGCACTGGGTATTACAGATTAACTATGTCTGATCAGGAACTTTGAATACTGCGAGTATTCACAGACCGGTCCTGAATGGGGAGGTAACTGACTTCGGATGCTGCTGTGCACTTATGTTATGACATGTTGAGCTAGAGATGCCATTTTTGCCGACTCTGCACTTTGCCTTGGCTCCAGTGACCTATACTCGAGGCTGGTAAGTGTTGTGAGTAGTACTGATATACCGTAATCTCCCGCGTATAAGGCGCATCTTATACGTGAATCAGATGCCTCCTTTGCCTTATAGAATAAGCCTGAAGTCTGGGTGCGCCTTATAGGCGGGGTAATTTTACTATAGAGCAGTACTAATCCTTCAAAATTCAGGCCTAGGTGAGCCTTATAGGTTTCTCTTCAACTCAGGGTGCGCCTTATACGCAGGGTGCACCTTATACGCAGGAGATTACGGTACCCTGAGGTAGATACTGCTACCCAAAGACCAGCTTTACAGCAATACAATATGCACTTCTTTTGTAGGGTGAAGCTTTATGCCGTTAGATCTGAAGGGCTGGAGACTCATATAGAGCATAGACTTATAAAAAAAAGGGAAAATGACAAGAAAGAAATCAGATATGACAGGCATTTTTGTTACAAGATGAGTAACTCGGTAATAGTTGGTTGCCATTGTCCTGACTAGAGCCACATTGATGTTGTACCGGTATATATAATCCCAGGGTCACTGATATCAAATGTCTATGTAACGGTAGGTATTTAACCTTGTCAGAGGATTATAGCGCCTAGACATGCCATATAATCCCTCATTAAATAGTAACAGTGTAGTTTGTGTAATGCTATTGAGTAACGGTCCAGCAATGGTAACGCAATATTAAATTCCTATTCTTACTACCGTAAACTCCCGCGTATAAGACGCGTCCTCTACACCAAACAAAATGCTGGGGAGTCTTATAGGATTTTTTCAAGTGGGGGGGCGTCTTATACGAGGGGTAATTTTTCTATAAAAATGTACTAATCTTACCAATTTCAGTATTAAAATGTGCGTCTTATACGCGAAAAAATGCATGTGCTAAGTTTGGGGTGCGTCTTATGCGCGCACCGCATCTTCTACGCGGGAGATTACGGTAGTCTTAGTCTAAATGATTAATAAGGCATGGCTATGAAAATACCCTGACAGCATGGACCCGATGGTAGGATTTAGACATCAGTGCCCAAGTAGTATGATTGTCCTTCTGTCAACACGTGTTATATCAAAATTATCCAATACTTTAGATACATGATGTTGGCCTCAATGATCGCGACTACCAATATACTAGATGGGCAGATATGAGAACACTCCCCTAACTGATAATGAATTCAGCCGTAGTAGTGTCGTGTGCTAGAGTGTGATAGTTCACTGGATCCAGTCCACCCCCCACCCTACACACACACACACACACAGTACAGTTATCACACCTTGGTTGTGGAATAGAGCCAAGTCTGTGGTCACATCAATCGCTACTTTGCACTGAGATACCTATTTATAGGTTGTAAATAACCATACCTCCGAAAAAATATAACACGTATGTTTCTGACTGTCTGAAAACTGAAATTGTGGTTTCTGAATTGAAATTCAAATATGTGCTAGATTGGGTTTATATTTACCTACGATAAAATAATATGACAATATATAGCCCACACTGATGTGTTGGGCAGAAATAGAGCAGTGATATGTAGTTCACACTGATTTGCTGGGCAGGAATAAAGCACTGATATGTAGCCTACATTGGTTTGCTGGGCAGGAATAGAGCAGTGATATGTAGCCTACATTGATTTGCTGGGCAGGAATAGAGCACTGATATGTAGCCTACATTGATTTGCTGGGCAGGAATAGAGCAGTGATATGTAGCATACATTGATTTGCTGGGCAGGAATAGAGCAGTGACATGTAGCCTACATTGATTTGCTGGGCAGGAATAGAGCACTGATATGTAGCCTACATTGATTTGCTGGGCAGGAATAGAGCAGTGATATGTAGCACACATTGATTTGCTGGGCAGGAATAGAGCAGTGATATGTAGCCTACATTGATTTGCTGGGCAGGAATAGAGCAGTGATATGTAGCCTACATTGGTTTGCTGGGCAGGAATAGAGCAGTGACATGTAGCCTACATTGATTTGCTGGGCAGGAATAGAGCAGTGATATGTAGCCTACATTGGTTTGCTGGGCAGGAATAGAGCAGTGACATGTAGCCTACATTGGTTTGCTGGGCAGGAATAGAGCACTGATATGTAGCCTACATTGGTTTGCTGGGCAGGAATAGAGCAGTGATATGTAGCACACATTGATTTGCTGGGCAGGAATAGAGCAGTGATATGTAGCCTACATTGATTTGCTGGGCAGGAATAGAGCAGTGATATGTAGCCTACATTGGTTTGCTGGGCAGGAATAGAGCAGTGACATGTAGCCTACATTGGTTTGCTGGGCAGGAATAGAGCACTGAAATGTAGCCTACATTGATTTGCTGGGCAGGAATAGAGCAGTGACATGTAGCCTACATTGGTTTGCTGGGCAGGAATAGAGCAGTGACATGTAGCCTACATTGGTTTGCTGGGCAGGAATAGAGCAGTGATATGTAGCCCAAAGGTACTGATGTGCTGGTTAGGGATAGAGTGAGTGTGATCAAGTCCACAAACCGCCATGTCCATGTAGCAGTAGAGAACAAGGCAGTGTGCTGTTAGCTGCTGCCGGGAGGTGGGCGTGTGGGGCCCGTGTGTGGTGGGACATGACGCACATAACTGAGTACTGAGTGTCCCGTCACCGCCGCCCCTGACCCCGGGACTAGCAAACTTGTTGTTGAACATGACCAGAATATTAAGGACCATAGGGAGGGGGTGTCTGTTAGGGCAGGAGGTGGTCTGTTGGTGCAGACAGTGTCTAAACTTTCCCCTGTGATGATGATTTGATCGATTCTCAGTGGTGTACTAAAGACAGTCATGCTAATTGATGACATGATGGGGATAACCCACAAATCACTGGCAGCTATCACGTACAGGGTCCAAACATTGGTAGTATATCACCCAGAGATCTGTGTGTCGCCCTAGGCCTTTACTGCTAGGGTTTACATTAGTTTGAAGGGAAGGGGAGGACTGAATGTTTTTCCTAACGTCCATAAATTTCCAGGACTGGTATTAATCAGATACCGATGCAGATAAATATACTTTGGTTCCCTGGTCGGTTCAGGATTTGCCGTTAGTAAAAGTCTCACTGTTAGTAAGAAGTGAAAGAGATGACGTCAGTACGTTCACGCCCCCATTTACATAGAGTAGGGCCTTGTTGTATCAACACGTGTTTACACTGGAAATCCTTCACGTCCAAAATGGGAGGTTAGAGGATATTACTTGTGTTGCAATACAATAGTCAGGAAAGTTTATGAAAGACGTTTAGAAATTGCTCAGGATGAGCCATTAATTACCAGATGAGTGGAGAGCTCTAGGGTTAATATAATGGGGTGAACACTTAGAAAACACATGCGTTAGCTGGGGGGAGAGGGTGGGGCATAAGATGGAGTTGGACGCATACATGGAATCTCCTCATTTTTCTATTTTCTTAGATCTGCCAGGATCAATCTTGTGACTCATTTATATAGGGGGAGGGTCTTCGTAAAATTTTCATCTGATGGTAACAACCAGCCTTTAAAAAGCACCAGAAGTCAGTGTTTGGCTTCTCGTTTTAAAATTCCCCCAGGCCCAACTCCTGTCAATGAAGGTAAAAAAATACTCACAGGGGAAAAAAACAACTCTGTTCTGTTGTAAGGGCTCGGTTCTTATCTCCCCAGTTTGCATATTTGTGGACGGTGATTCCATCCAACTTCATTCGATACGGGACCACAGAAACTACTACTAGTAATCACACACTACTACTCTGTTGTAGAATTGAAAAAAAATGATAGAAAAGACTGTCAAGACTGGCAGAGTGTCGAAGTCCAAATGGCTATACCATGTTTTTGGTGAGGTGTATAGAAAAAATAGTGGCAGTAAGTGCTCTGTGCCCCACGGTTAAGTGGGTAGGGGCCAGGAGGATAAGCCCGGAGTAGATTGTTTATTACTGCCACCCCCGCTTCCATCCATATCAACCCCTCCCAGACAGAAGCAGGCCCAGATCACTACACCTTGTACTCTGGTCCCTCACCCAACTCAGTTACAGACCAGTTGCCATGGAAACCCTAGTATTGACAGTGCAAGAATCACAGAGGCTTGTATCTGGCTGGAAACATGCAGCTCTGGTTTGTTTTGAGGAGTCGAAGTTCCCCCCCCCCCCCAGATGCCTGGTTCATACAATGAATAAAGTAAAGGGAGACACGAACAAACTTGAAAATTATATTTGATAAAATTCTTTACTAGTAGACAGCTGTTTGATCGACACCAGATGCAGGGGTGCCAGGTAAAAAGGAAGTTTTGTGTAGACCGTCAAACTGTGCTATAATTCCCTTAGAATAAGGTAGTCAGTACCGTAATAGAGACCACATAATGTTTAGTTGATTGGAGTCAATATAGGGGCACACTTTGTATACACTATGCCATGATGTAATATAGCTCTCTCTAGTTTGGTTCATTATCCTGGGCTCAATCATGAAGTACAGTGGGTAAAAGATAAACATAATGATAAACCCCTAGATAAGCGATCCTGTAGGGGGAATAAAATGTTACATCGTTTTGGTCTGAGCACTGTGTCAATATTGTACTTACACAGGGGGGGGGGGGTCATTTGAGCTCTAGAATAGGTGCCTGTCTTGTACGCATGTAGCCATGGCTATTTAGTCCTCTAATCTGTATCGACTTATCGGGATTAATTATCAATCAATGAAATAATCCCCCAACTTTTCACTGTGGGCCTCTCGGGGGCAGCAGGTAGCCATCGGATAGCTCTTATCAGTAGAACACGCTGGTAACAAGGTGCAGCAATGGCTGCACTCATTGGATAATCCGCTACCTCGGTATAGGACTGGGCGATTAAATATAATGGAACAGTATTTGACATGATGATTGCTGTGCTTGACAAGAAACGTATTGGGCATGTAGTACAAAGAAAATGTACAAGCGTTTAAGCATGTTTTCCCTTGTGTTTTACAGTGTAACTACCTTGGCGAGCAGAACACTTTCTCACCCGCTCAGGTCTCCACCATGATGTTCACAAAGCTCAAGGAGATAGCAGAGACTAACCTCAAGATCAAAGTGAACGATTGTGTCATCTCGGTAAGTGTAAACCTGCCATAAGAGGATAGCATTAAAAAAATTCCCAGCCTATAAGCCATGGCCCTTGTGTGGGCTCTGGCTCCCTTGTACGCCAATTGTAGGGGTTTACTGGAGGTTTGTAAACGACATCTGGCTCCAACTATTGAATGAAAACATTTCAAGTATTTCCAGTATTAATTTAAAAAAAGGGGGGGGGGAGGGGGCTTCTAAAGTTGAATACAGTGCATTATGTTTTGAAAGTATAAACTATGTACACTTATCAAGCCATCGACTAAAACTTTTTAGGAAACGATAGTCCCATTGCATGTCATGTTCTAACAAAAATGTGGATTTGATTGCCAACAGGTACCATGTTACTGGACTGACATAGAGAGGCGCACATTGCTAGACTCTGCCTCAGCTGCAGGACTAAATGTACTACGTTTGATGAACGACACCACTGCCACAGCACTTGCGTATGGTATCTACAAACAGGACCTGCCTGTACCAGAGGAGAAGCCACGCAATGTTGTCTTTGTCGATGTGGGACACTGTGACACGCAAGTTGCTGTCTGCGCCTTCCACAAAGGAAAACTCAAGGTATGTTGTTGTTACAGATGAAGAAAGTGTCAGATGGATAACACTGAATAATGTCATAGATATAAAGTTGAATATTGAAAGAACCTGGCCCCGTGGCTAATGGCCAGTAGTTTTGGCTGTGGGCCAATGATCTATTTTTTATTTTTTTAATTTTTTTTTCAGAAATCATTTGAAATTGAAATAAATGACCACATGTCATTAGACTGTTGGTCCGGGTGGCCTAAGGCCTTAAGTGTCTACCCCTGTAATGTAGTGTCATATCTTTGTAATGTCGTGTAACGCACTTTACTCAGCATTTCTCACCCTTGACACCAGAGATGCTGACATTGTTCAGGCAGTAGTCCCACATAGTTACATGTTGATGTTTGTGTGGGTGTATTTCTTAATGAATGGATTTCAACCATGGAATGGTTATACTTACAGGTTCTGTCAACAGCTGCTGATTCCAACTTGGGTGGCCGGAACTTGGACTTCTTACTAAGAGACCACTTCGCAGCTGACTTCAAAACACGGTATAAGGTTGATGCTTTTCAGCACAAAAAGGCATTCACACGGTTACTCAATGAGTGTCAAAAAACGAAAAAGTTGATGAGCGCCAATGCCACCCCAATCCCTCTAAACATTGAATGCTTCATGGATGACAAAGATGTTACTGGAAAACTCACGAGAGGCGAGCTTGAAGAAATGGCTGCTGAAATAGTTGCCCGCTTTGAGAAGACCTGCGTAAGCGCATTGGAATCATCAGGTTAGTTTTTGGTGATATACCATGTTTCAAATTTCACCAAATCTTATAGCATCATAAGTTTCTCTTTCTCTTCTTCTAACTCATTATGCTGCTTTTAAAATCTTGCCTGAACGTGATATCTTCATTCCAACTGATAAATCCATGTCTCAAATACAGGCCTTAAGCAGGACGATATCTACTCTATCGAGATTGTTGGAGGGTCCACGCGTGTTCCAATCATCAAACAGACGGTTGCCAACATATTCGGCAAGGCACCAAGCACCACCCTCAACTCTGACGAGGCTGTAGCCAGAGGATGTGCTCTCCAAGTAAGTATCATCTCTGATCAAAGTTAAAGCAGTGCTGAGATATCCACTTTGTCCTCAGTTTAAGCGGGACAGAAATAAATCATGCTACCTGGAGATATAGTACAATTTTGCCATGTATATCCAGACATCACCTTTAAAATCCTCTCATTGGTAGAGAATAGTTTGTGAGTGATAACTGACTAACACTTAATTAGTGTGGGAGTACCTTCACGTTATAAATCATGTATGTGTCAATGTGTTTCAGTGCGCTATCCTGTCCCCGATCTTCCGCGTGCGGGACTTCTCCATCACAGATTGTCAAGCATATCCCATCACACTGAGCTGGCAAGGAGCTCTACCAGATGAGGAAAGGTAAGGATTGCCTGCAAAGTTCATCCATCCGTTGACGCTTAGGGTACCATAATCATGGCATGTAAGAACCCAGTTGTGAGCACCGGGCCTATGTTTGAATACCCCTGAAAACAGATTAAACATTTATATATCTGCCATAGCAGATGAAAGAAAAAAAATGAACTTGACTTTGAAATTAAACGGAACATGGTGCCTTATCTATATGGAGGAATACATTTCAATGGTTTTTACAATTATTTTATTAATTAGAAGTTTTTTTGCATATATATGGCTATTATATGAATATTTTCTCTATCTCTTCAGTGAAATGGAAGTATTCTCCAAGTTCCATCAAGTTCCCTTCTCCAAGCTCCTGACGTTCTACCGCAAGGCTGCTTTTGTGTTGGACGCAAAGTACTCATCTCCTGAAGGCATTCCATACCCCACAGCATACATAGGTAAGTAATACCATAAATGAAGAAGCCTAGAAATGCTCTGTAGATAAGGCTAGTTGTTGCAAAAAAAAACAAAAAAAAACATTTTCACCTTAGAAATTTATTGATGATGTAAAAAGCAGTCCAGGTAATCTTTTATTCTTATGAAAGAACGATAGATAAACAGGAAATTTCTTTTTGCAGGCCAGTTCAAAATCGACAATGTCGTGCCACAGGCTAATGGTGAAGCATCAAAGGTCAAGGTCAAGGTGAGGGTCAACATAAATGGTATCTTCAATGTTTCATCGGCTACGATGATTGAAAAGCTGGAACCGCAGGAGGGCGAGGCTGATGAGCCAATGGATGTAGAAGGAGAGAAAACCGAGCCCACCGAGAATGGACCACAAGTGAACGACTCAACAGCTGCTCCAGCAGAAGGTGATAAGCCGGCTGAAAATGCGAATGCAAATGGAGGCAGTGGAGACCAGAAGGAAGAAGAGCCGGTATGCAAATCTTGCACTTTAGTTGTTTTGTTCTCAACTGGCATAACATCTTTTCATGTTTTAGTATTTCAATTCATGCCTAGAAGTGTGGGTAAAAATGCGCATTTTAATTTAGGTTATAGCTTCGTATCATCACAGTATGTTTTATCTGTAGGATACATAAAGAAATTTGTAAACACAATTTAGTGTTGAGACTTAAATATTTCTGGCGTTTCTCTGTCCAGATGCAGACAGATCAACCAGAAGGAGAGGCAAAGAAGGAAGAAAAGAAGGAGGGAGAAAAGAAAGAGTCACCAAAGAAGCCTAAGAACAAAGTTAAGACGATTGACCTACCTATTACAGCTTCAGTTGCCTCCCTTAGTAAAACGGATCTCAACTTGCTCCAAGAAAAAGAAGTAAGTTGATACAAACTTTTTCTTTTTCTGCCTTACTACTCATGGGGTACTATCATATCGTGAATTGAAGTACCTATCTGCTCCACCATCCTCATGTTGGGGCAATGTCTCGCACTATCACCGGCATAATACAGGCGTTCTGAGTATGACAAGTCTCCCTGAAGAGATGTCTGATGTAATTGACAAATCCATTGAACATCTAATCTTAAGTTTTGGTATAGATAAAGGTAAATTGAACTACTGTGGAGCTCTGTGTATAAGCCACACCCGCCTTGAAGTCACACCTAAACTTGGAGAAAAAAAAAGATGAAATTAAATAACTAATGTTCTGGTCAGTTGATTTTCCACAAAAGTGTGAGGTGGTGTCAAAAGAGTTGTGCCCCTGGGTCTGACTACGCACAAGCCTTTTTCCATACTGTATTCCCTATTTTGTGCACCTTCTTCAGGGTCAGATGATTGCCCAGGACCGTTTAGAGAAGGAGAAGGCTGACGCAAAGAACGCTGTAGAGGAGTATGTGTATGAAATGCGAGACAAATTGTCAGGAAGTCTTGAAGAGTTCATTCAGGATGCAGATCGCGATGATTTCAGGAAGAAACTCACAGACACTGAAGATTGGCTGTATGACGATGGCGAGGATCAGAGCAAGAAAGTCTACACTGACAAACTAGCAGACCTTAAGGTAAGAGTGTCTATATTTGGACCACACTTACTGCTTCTTATACGCGAGGTTTTGATTCACCATGGATCCATAAGGGGGACATCAAGACCTTTCTTTTGATATGTTACACTCCCCCTTAATTTAGGAGCACATAGGGGGTTTAGGGGGGTCCGGAGGACCTAGCTACATATAGCTTTGTGAATTTTGAAAATACATTGAGTAGAACAAAAGTTAAGAATATTTTATTTTTCTGATCAAATCCTAAAACTCTAGGCGCGTCTTGTAGGCGGGGTGCGCCTTATACGCGGGAGATCACAGTATATTAAACGAGGCAAGGGCTTTTGACACCACCTTTCTGACCTCATGTCTACTAGCCCTTAGCCGAGTTTCTTATGATTACCAAGTTTCAATTGCTATTTTGGCCTCTAGCAGATTACATGCACCACCAAAAAACTATTCCATTACACAGCATATGCCCTATCACACCCTTCAAAGACCCCATGAGTCATATTTCTATTTACATGAAAATCTTTTGATAAATGATGAAAAAAACATTTCATGGGGTATGCTTTTCTTATATTTAGATTCCAAGAATTTGCATAGACCATCAAAACCTGTCATTTAGCCCTATTTCTGTTACAACTGAACCCCCAAAAATTAGTCATATAGTGAGACAAAAAGCAAGACAAAGCTATCCATGTAATAGAATTTACATTTAAGGTGTACTTTGATGGCTGTGACATGGTAATTACTGTTGGGTTTGTTCCCTATGGAGAAATGCATGGGATTTAGGGCTCTTTTTACCCTAAATAAAAGGGTAATCAAACTGTCTTTAACCCCACTTATAGACAGATTTCAGATTTTTTAGAAGAGGAGGGCATAGAGTAGGTATGGGAGCAGTGTGTGCCATGGTTATCTGGGCAAATATCTTTTGATATAGTTGATTTTGAAGGCCTTCCAATTTGGTTTATTGATAGGTTTAATTCCAAGATTCTCTCATAGACAAAACATTAGTCTTGCATTGGAGGTGAATGTAGGTGAGTACATAGAGGAGCCTAGTAGGCTTCTCTATGGTAAGTATCAGTAGTGAGATAGCTGGGTCCTTTAAGAGAATTGGCTTCCAATCATTTCCCATGGGAAAGGAAGGAAATGTAACAAGTAATTGTAACAAGGTCACATCACCTTGGCTACACTGTCTGTGATGTTAATTGTAGGATCAACAATGACTGTCTATGGCTGGCTGGGCTGGGCTATGGTCGGAGGGGGCCATGGTTGGGGGGGGCTATGGTCAGGGGGGCTATGGTCAGGGGGGGTATGGTCGGGGGGGCTATGGGCAGGGGGGCTATGGTTGGGGGGGGGCTATGGTCGGGGGGCTATGGTGGGGGGGATATGGTCAGGGGGTATGGTCAGGGGGGCTATGGTCGGGGGGCTATGGTCGGTTGGGGGGTACTTAGGCATGCCTCAATACTCAGCTGTGCTGGTAGTTGTGTTGGGAGGGGGAGGAAGACAATCAAGCAGCTAAATGTGTCCTTAATGACATAGTGGGAAAGTCATGGGCAAGTCATCTAGCCTAGGCTCTGTACCCTTGCCTCGTTTCCTTTCTGTCTCTCCAAGACATACTCTCGACTCAACTGTTTTAAAATAAACGCTCTCTTGTTTTGTTCTATAAGGTAGCTCACCAACCTTCAGGTTTCCCACATGTCTTGAAGTCATGAAGTATCACAGAAAATTAGGTTGTCAGGGAATTCAAGGAAATTCCATCACAAGTAGAGGAAAAGTCATTGATGATAGCAAAAGTCATTGATGATAGCAAATCTCATGGAAAATCCATCAAAACGTACCATTTTCCCCTGGGATTGCTAAAGTTTTACTGGGAGTTGTGTTCAATTATGTACAAAAACAAATAATTGTGTCATGAAAACTCAATTGTTGTCATGGAATTTCAATGTGAGGACTTTGAGGAAACCCTGACTTTTCTCCCGCATGCTCAGATGAGACTCGGAAAAACACCAACATTTGTCCTGAACATACGGATCAAAATTTAATGCTCATAGAAATGTATGTTTGTGCCATTCGTGTATATGGATGACCAAAATGTTATTCTCTTTGTTGTGTAGAAAATTGGCCAACCAATAGCAGACCGGTGTCGTGAGAAGAGAGAAAGACCCAAGGCATTTGAGGAAATCGGCGCCAGTCTACAGAAGGTTCGCAAGGTCTACGACTTGGTAGTTGCCAAGGTATGTTATTGGCATTATAGCTGCCATTGCCATTAATATCATGCTATGTAATGTATGATGTAAAAGATGTGTTTAAGGCTGCTGACTGTTTAGTCATAAGATTGTATGATCCTGCTCCATTGCAGGTACCTCAGCAGCTTTCTTTGCCACCAGTACAAGCAGCTCCATTTAGGCTAATTGCCGATAGAGTATGGGAACGTGAAGAACCCCCGCCACTGTAAACATGTGGGACCAGAGTTCTTTCAAAAGTGACTACTAGTTGCGTGTCGCTACATTCCCCAATACACGCACTTGTTTTTCCATCCACCAGGTGGGACCACAGGTAAATGACACCTGCCTGAAGGATGTACTCGTACGGGGAGTGATTGGGGAACCATGGGCACCACTACAATCCCTAGATAATGTTATCTAAACTGTTATTCCAGCCAGTATGTGCTGTGTAACTAGAGTGTTCCCCAAAAAATTAAGCCATATGAATTACTTGTACTGGGAGTATACCCTTCAAATGATAGCTGAACCATGATCTAGAAGCATACAGAGACTAGTGGCTCTTGGGAAGATTTCCCTAGAGACTTCTGTAGAATATTGAGGGTTGTTGTGTTTTGTTTTGACATTTTATCTGACCATGTGGTAGAGATTGGAGGATTTGGCGATGCCGACAAAATCTAGACATCAATGATAAGCTTTTGGTCTTTTTTGTATGGCAAGTACAAATCGTATATGTCGTGTGGTTAATTCCATTACCTCCAGAGTCATCTGTCAGTTCTTAAAAACACCTCATAACCTCTTATATCTGATAGTGGTAGTAAGCTATTTTGATTGTAAAAGACCATTACACATCATAAAAAGTGTGAGGTGGTGTCACAAGTCTTATGAAGTGGTAGGAGTATGACCTTTCAGCATCGTAGCTTGCGCGGAATCCTCCTGTATAGTCGGATAGGAAATATTTTCTAATCCTTGCTTGGGTAGCTTGAGAGCACAGTCTTATTAGAGAGGTTAAGATTTGCCTACTTGTAACATGTACGGCAACCTTCCTCTTCAGTCTTCAATCCTTTTTTATGTTATTCTCTATTCCCTTCTTCTTAAAACAATGACTTAAACCATTACTATTTGAGTATAAAACTTAACTAAAATAGTTCCCTAAAACATGTTTGACCGCCATGGATATGACCCTAGCTGTCGAAATGGCGTAAAACAACTACTTACCTACCTACCTACGTCTGGCCTACCATTTCCAATCATTCTAGACGTACATATTGCCGTACACGTCATGATCTTAACCTCTCTATTGTCCTGACACCTACATTGGAAAATGATTCCAGCACTTTGGTTTGTGGTACGTTTCCTAAAACCATGTAATGATTAATCTCTGCTTCAGTCAGTCATAATTTTCCATATCTAAGGATACCTGATATCCACATTGCATGCTGCATGGCTTATCTTTCTCTTACAATCCCCAATGGAGAAAATATGGGGATTTACAGTTCAGCGTTGTTTAAACGTTTGGTTTTGTCATTGTGATGGTGAAAAGAATAACTGAACATTGAGACAGAGTATCAGTTAAAAAGCAGCAGCGGCAACAAAAGTACATTCATAACACAGTAAGACCTCGCGTAAAATAGGTGGCTAATCCGTGAGAATATACGAGCTTCACCCTAACCAAAATGTGTAGATTGTCCTTATGCGAGGTACTATGGGAAATATGGGAGAGTGGTTTGCAAGCTTTATACTTAGAGTAACGTCCTGGCAAGGTTAACCAGGCTAGTAGCTTCATCTCATTGATGGACGATGGTGGGGCCCTCATTGGTGTACTAAGCTTCATGGTGAGGAGATGATTAAGTCAAAATTGCTTGTTGACATAAGATGAATCAGGAATGCCACTTATCTTAATTTACCAGGATTTTTCCATGCAAAGATCTCGAAGTCGTTGATTCCTGGAAAAAAAGTCCAGCGTTGCAATTTTTTCTGGTTGTTGTTGATCAGTGTGTGGCATCTCTGATAAGTGCTCTTAAACAAAAATATGATAATGTTAACAAAATTGGTTTCTGAGAAAGGTTCTGAGTAGTTTCTTTTGCATTTCAATTGCTTTCTTTACATTTAAATCGCTTGGTACCAAACTTGTTTCTTTGCTTTCTAACATTCTAACTGATAGGTTGCAAAGATCTTGGAGATGATAAGTGTCGCTGTTTCCCTTTGTTACACGCCCCTGTTACCCAACTGTCTGCTTATTATTAAGTGGACAACGTAAGTCCTAAATAGACGAGACAAAGACTTGGCTTCAAAGGCAATGTACAGTAACTTGAACCAGACTCATTAGAAACATTTTAAGAAATAGAAATGTTATCTCTTATAGCCAACTGTAGCAAGTTTTTCACATGTATTTAAGGATGAGAAGTACGACCACCTGGAGAAGGCAGATGCAGAGAAACTTGAAAAGGCCATCAAGGAGACGCAGGCTTGGTTCGACAAGAGTCTCAACAGCTCAGCACAGCTCAAAGCCTACGAAAACCCACCTGTACTGTGCTCCCAAATATTGCAGATGAAGCAGGTAAGTAATCTGGTCCTCATGACTTAAATAATACTGATTTTTGATGAACTGAACCTAATTTTCTTCGTCAACAGCCATAGTCGTATACTAGTATGTTGAACTTTCAGGCAAACGCACACTAAGCAGCTTAATGAATCTACCTTTGAATGCTGACTTCAGATGAAATATGCGTCTCCCAAATGCCAATATTTTCTCTTTTTGATGTTTATCATCATTTTCGATGTGCCCTTGCCCCCTTAAAAGGGCCTATATCTCCTCTTTCATATTCCCTCGGATGTGTGTGGTGCAACAATTTTCAAATCATTACAAATAGTGATACTATGCTTTCACCTACAGACATTTGAGAACCTGTGCAACCCCATCATCAACAAGCCAAAGCCCAAGCCAAAGGAAGAGCCACCAAAGGATAAGAAGGAGGGTACGCCACCTGCAGCCCCCAACGGAGCAGAACAAAACGCCAAAGCCGAAGAAACTGCACCTACAACAGAACCAGCGCAAGAGAACCAACAACCTCCATCCACTGATGATAAAGCAGATATGGAATTAGATTGAAAATTACACAAAAAATTAATTGCATAACTTATTGGAAGGTAACGACAGTAGGATGTGATGGCTGACTGGGTGAGAGTGGGTATGGATTAAATGGACGACTTCCTAGGCCTACCTTGAGGACGAGCACCATATGAAAAAGTGTAGATAATGCATAATTTCTTATCTATTGTATGGAAGTCTACTGCAATTTATACATGTCATAGCCAAGCGATTACTGTGAAACCAGATGATAGACTGAACAATTTTATTCCTGATAGCCTCAGACTAGCTAATTGTCTCGATTGAATCGTAATATTAGCGAAAACTACAAATTAATTGTTAGTAAATTGTACTTCATTTATGGCATGCATTAAGGGACTGTGTCCCCATGTTGGATCAGAGAGTGTAAATTTGACAAGTGACTGCGGCTGAATGCTACTTGTATTATATTTGCCTCTGCCTCATTTTCCTGGTATTTTGTGAGACCCTTCACCACTACTTAGTAAACGGTTAGGAAGAGTCTTTATCATTGAACACTTGCCTGTATTGTGTATGGACAAATTATGGAGGGAATTCAGTCAGTCACAGTCGTGGTGTGCACTGGATGTCACCACGTTTCCTGATCCACAATATCACATAACCATCGGCACACGCATCATAGAATAATCCGAGTATCTCGATGGTAAAAAAAAATTAATTTCTCAAATGCATCTGATTATGGCCAAAGTAATAGTTCTGACCAAAATGTATGCATCTTTACATTTTCTTAACTCCACTTTTGTTGTGTTCACATACGGACCACTGAATAGATCTAGGATTGTATTGCCTAGACAAAAGAAGTCTCATACATGACCTTGTATCTGTATATACGAACATACATATGAAGCTAATTGGCATGGAGATCGGTCCATTACAATTAGGAAATGAGTATTAATCACAGGACAAAGATCCACCTTATTGCAATGTCTTGGATCAACCCTCGAAGAATCATTAATGTTGAATCCAGTAATTATGTGCTTTGGGACATGTCTTGGAGCGCTTGTACAAGGATCATAGCTGTATTTGAGCATCTTGTAGATGTGATATTAAAACTTGTTCAGCTTCATCACAGTGTTGGGTTTTTACTTTTGACAATACTACAGTAAGATAAGCAATTTTTAATCTAAATGGCAATAATCTAATGCTCTACAGTATGATTTAAAGTTTCTACAGGTTGCATAAAGACAGACGCAGAGAACAGTAGTCCCAGCTGATTTGACCTTTCCCTCCCTGTTGTTTCCAGGCTTATGGTTTACCACAGGGGGTCAAAATAACACATTGACTCCTATGGGAATTGGGCAATTAAGACGCTTTTTTTTCAGCAGGTATGTCGCCATGAATATGACCTTAGCTGTCGAAATGGCGTTAAACATCTATTACTCACTCACTTCAGTAGGTATGATGTTAAGACCGTTTATGTAGGAGTGTGTACATTTTTTGTTATGTCTACCACCTCACTTCTGGTTTGGAGATTTGACACATACGGATCCCTATTCAAGACCTGCTGATATTGTGCATTGCTTTACTCACCAGGAGAGTTATTCGTGAATGAAACATACAAGCGATAATGGGTGCATTTTCCATAGGCTTAAGCATTGACGACTTGGACATACTGTCACTATAGTGTATTCGATTCAAATCGATTAATATTGCCCGAAATGAATGGATTCTATTCAAAAATCCATTAATGTCAAGTTGAATCGATAGAAAATATCATTTCTCCATCGAAAATGCTACTTCCGCAAGGAGGGGTCGCCCATGCCCACAGAACATCAAAATCCAAAATGGCAGACAACGAGACGATCGACTCATGGTCCCATCGAAACTGCTGGATTATAACAAAATGGAGGAGAAATACAGTGTCTCCTGCCTTTTTTATGGTTAATATGGATCCTTACTCAAGACCTGCTGGTATTGTGCAATGCTTAACTCGCCATGAGAGGAGTTAATCGCCAATGATACATACAAGTGATAATGGGTGCATTTTCTATAGGCTTAAGCATTGACGACTTGGACATACTGTCACTATAGTGTCAACAGTTAGGGAGGTTTAATTTCTATTATATTTTTTTTTTATATTTGGTGGAAGACCTGGGCCATAAGTGCTCTATAGCACGCGTCTAATTTTTCTCTTTGTTGGCCTTTTTACAACACTTAACAAGTTTAAGATCAAACTTTATCCTTTACCTACGTACCAGTTTGTTTTTAACTCTGACAAAGAATTATAAGAAACGGGTAACTGGGGGTGATAATTTAAGATCACCTGAAACCTACTTTTTTCACTTGGAAATTTCACTTCAACATTAAAATGTGAAAAGGCCTGAAAGTTTCTGGTGTACAGATATATATGTTAGGATGATATAGATATCAGAGATTACACAGGATAACAAATCTATACTTACCTTTCTTATCTCTTTGTGATACCAGTTGGGAAAAAAATTGATGCCTATCTTGGCTAAATTAGACACTGAAACACACAATTCTTTTCTATGGGGGTGACATCTGGTGACAGCTCTTCCGGCTCTTTTTGCAGGCTAGCCTCATGACTTGTTCATTATTTAGCAGGGGGGACTCAGGTGTTTCCAGGTTTAGGGGCAATGGGAGATTAATATGCCATACCATAGTGTTTCTTTTTGGTTGATTCCAATTTGAAAGTAGCAGTATATAACTGTATGATAAGCATTATTTTCACACTCAATAAAAAATGAATGTAGTGATAGATTAGACATTTTGAAAAGGGAGAGATTTTCTGATACTTGGTCCACCCATGTGAAGTTCATCCTGTGTCGTACCCCACTAAACATGAGCCAGCTACAACCCTTCAGTTTGTCTAGTTCACTGATTAGTCACCAGGAGGCACCACATAGAACACCGTGCTGACGTCAACTATTGTAGTTCATTATTTAGAAGGGGGAACTGAGATGATGGGCAAAGGGATGAACATACAATACCACAGTACTTTTTCAGGCATTGTAGGTCTGGGGGTAGGGGGTAGGTCTGGGGGTAGGGGGTAGGTCTGGGGGTAATTAGTAGATCAGTGGGTAAAGGGGAGGCTCTTCCTAAAATTTTGTTTTGAATGGGTAGATCAGGGGGTTCACATCCCCTTAGGGGGGAGGGGGGCCCTAATAGAGGAAAATACTTTGTCAGTTACAAGCGATATCAATCGCTTCACCTATGTTTACTTTTTCCATTGTTTATAAATTTGCGCTTATATTAAAGGGGAAATTCTTGCTATGAGCCAATTCGGTAAAATAATGATTATTTCAACAGAGTTTTGTAGTACTCATAATGATGCTGATCGCAGAATAGATGGAAGGGGGACAAAGTTTGAATTCTTGGTTTAGTGCCGTAAATTCTCTAGTATATAAAGCCACTGCTAGTACCAAAACCCAAATAAACATGTGGCTTATAAGAACAGCCCAAAGTAGGCGTTGTGGCTTACACAAGGGTGCGGCTAATACAAGAGAATTTATGGTAACCAGGGATGTTAAATGGCTAAAAGTATCCTCCCATGAAGTGTGGTACATTGTACTTGGCTTTCAATTTAAAAAAGAAGCAAAATACTGAAATTGGGCGCGATTTATTGACCCAGGGTCTTTAAAATCGGATTTCTGTTATACTAAGACGCCGCTTACCTAATGTTTGTATTAATCACATAAAACATTTCTCTCATCACTGAAAATAATTTGCCTAGCTTAAGTTTCTGTTCAGTTATACATCATTCTGGCTGATCACATCTGTCAACAGCCATTTTAATGCCTGTAGTAAAGAATAGGGTCCCTAAGAGTCCCATTGTCTAATGG
Organism: Acholoe squamosa; assembly: GCA_949317995.1. Classification (NCBI taxonomy): domain Eukaryota; kingdom Metazoa; phylum Annelida; class Polychaeta; order Phyllodocida; family Polynoidae; genus Acholoe; species Acholoe squamosa. Next base: position 19,296,015 of record OX439042.1, read on the forward strand.
CCCCCACCTGTGGTGGCCTTGCCTTTAAGACCCCTATATGTGATGGTCCCCACCTCAGATGTCTCACTGTTAAGTGTCCCTAATGAACCCCACTTCTGATGGCCCTGCACCTTTGGTGACTCTCACTTGTAATGGCCCCCACCTTTAATGACCCCTTTGTCTGATGCCCCTACCTTCAATGACCCCTATGTCTGGTAGCCCAACCTTCAATGATCCCTGTCTGATGGCCCCAAATTTCAATGGCCCTGCGTGTCAGAGGGCTCTACACCCAATGCCCAGCCCCCCCCCCCCGGCTGATGGCCTCCACGTCCACCATTTGTAAAGGGGCAAGCCATTATGTGCACCCCCCACCCCATTAGTTAAAATTTTCATATTTTGAGATTCTCAAATCCTCCATTCGGGATTTGACAATTAAGTGAACAGTGAATCTTGAAGTGAATGTTCTTCGATTTTTTACGGAACTCGGCAAGCTTAGAACAAGCTACCGTAAATTCTCTCGTATAAGCCACAGCTAGTAACTGAATCCAAATAAAAACTAGGCTTATAGGAATGGCCCAAAGTTGGGGTGCGGCTTAAACGAGGGTATTTTACACTATAAAATAGTACTGAACTGCCAATTTTCAAGCCTTGGCTATAACTTTAAGCTTCTCCCAAAGTCAGGGGTCAGAATTTACGGTAGCTTGTAAGGGAGTGCTGGATTGGATATGCTACAACATAACCAAATTATTTTAACACAGTCGTCTTGCTTAATACTTCTTTTTATTTCCATTTCAATCTATAAACCATAATTTGGTCACAAATCCATATAAATTTTACAGTAATGGATCTCCATTTAATGCATCTTTTTTTCAAGTAGATCTGCTTGTTACCCAAGTCTATTTCCTCGTATAAAGTCTGGACTGAACACAGTTGGCCATGTCTACATATTGCACACATATCGATCAGACTTGGGGAAATGGAAATAGCTCTACCTGGTCGGCCTGCAACATCTTAATACCATGGTAACATGGAAATCCAGTGTGTGCTTAATTCAAACATTGCACAATGAAACCCAAAATGAGTTCTAGAGAACAGATCCATTTTCCCTGCCCAGTAGTGAAGAAAGGAAGATTTGTTTATTGATATATTTTGTTTTGAAAATGGAGGTCTCAATCCCGCGTGTAATTCGTTTGTTTTGCTATGGAGCATCTTCATTACCGACTCATGTTATTCACAATAATAACTCGTGGTCTACCATTAGATGGAGACAATGCTCACGGAGCTCACATGTAAAGGTTTAGAAACCATTTTCATTTTATGCTGGCTTCAAGAAATGACTCGATGGTTTCTTTCGCAAATACATTTACATCAATTCTGGCAGGTTTGAATACATCACATGCCGTTAGTCACACACGTCATCCTATCAAAGCAATTTTTGCCTCTGTCCAATTATCATCACTGACTGCAGTGCAGCTAATATGTACCGAACCATATCATTTACATTCTTCCATGTATGAGCGCGTAGAGAATGCTCCGAGGTATCTCATCACGTAACATCATCAACCTGCGCTGGACGTGTATATTTACACTACCCTCTGTCCACATTCATTCATTCGTATAAATTCTGTCAGTTTATAGGGAGAGTCATCACGGTCGGAATGTCTGCATTGAATATTTACGGTTGATTTCAGCTAAGACAATAGCATACTGCATCACCTTCTCTACAGGTACACCGGCATATGCATCAACCTCCTTATCAGCTGAACCTGAAATGTAGAGAAGACGGGAATATCATTACCGATTTTCATTTTCTTTAACATGCCAGATCAGTATAGCTGCTGTTCTTACGGTAAGGGAATAGCAGGAATACATGTTAGAACTACCTTAAAAAACTATTGTGTATATGCCACATATGCCTACATCATTCGTAGAGGCACAAATGAATGGAATGGCCTGAGTAATTAACATTGCACTATATTAAACCCTAGAGAGTGCTCTCAAAGTGGCGTTCATATCTATGCCTTTTATATCAGGATATTCCCCTGTACAATTGTTATGTACGATAACAAGGTCAAAGCCAACTTGAAAGGTAACCAAAACGCTCACAACATAACAATGAAATGTGCAGGTAGAAAATACATACACTGTTTTGTTTTTCTATAAACAACAGGCACAGGTGCAAGAGATTCTGGTGATGATGACAAATAGGTTTCAGTCAGGTCTTTGGTAAAAACAGAGAAAATACCAATTTTGCTGTTGGAATGAAGTAAATGTGCAATCTGACGTGAAATATTATTTTCAAATGTACAAATACAAAGGCATGTATTACTAAAGTAATGTTTCAGAAATTCTGTACATACTTTTTCCACCTTCTTGATCGTCCCTTGACTTGAAGTTTGTCCGTGGCCGACCACGTTTCTTCTTCTGTGGTTCATCTGTTCCGCTTGACTGGCTTGCACTTATTGTTCGTCTCTATGGATACAAAGGTAAGCAATAGTTTGAAAGATAAAGAAATCACTCTCAAAATATTTAACAAGAACCACATTTTATTGCTAGAAAATAGACATTAGGGTCATTGAGTTTATTCCAGTTATGTTATCAAAGAGTCAAAAAACGAAGTTTCCAGTACTGTTAAGGCCACACCAAAAAAATAAGTTGGTCTACGGATTTTGATTTTGAAAAAATGGTGCGAGTGAGCGAATTTTTTTATTTTTTTTGGCGTCCAATGGATTCCTTGTAGAAAGTGAAGCGAGCGAAATCCGTAGATAAAATCTTTTTTCAAAGAAAAAAAAATTTGTATTTCCGAAAATTAGGAGAGGGAAATCTGTAGACCAACTTATTTTTTTTGGTGTGGCCTAAGTGGAAAGGTTCTACTAGAAAGGTAAAAGTATCTGAATATGTATAACACGTGGGGTTTCAAATTCTGTATGGTACACGTGGGGTTTCAAAGTCTGTATGGTACAGGGCGTGAACGTATCCAGAATACTTTCCATCTAGGAAAATACCGAGGGCCAACTTTTTGGCCTAAAATTGCATGAGACTCTACAGATGGAAGAGAAATCACATCTCTGTATGAAATATCCAAAGCTAAAACTTGAGCTTACCCGTCGACTAGTTGGACTGACAAACTCTAAAGCATTAAAGTAATTTGGCCGTTCACGTTTCACACGCTCTGTCCGTCTTCTTCCTCCTGGTGATACTGACAAAGGAAGCACAGATATTTTTTATTTGTTTATTTTTTCAAATTAATATTTAGTCTTTAAAACATCTAGATCACAATTTGTAATGCATGTCTGGCAGCGACAAAAAAATTGGGAACTTACTCTAGTCCCCAAAATTTTAGGAGCTACGGGCTTTCATATAGATTTATTTGTCAATACTGAAGGTGGTTCCATCAATGGACAAGTATGTATCTATAACAATATCAACTTCGTCCTGGGAAGTCCACTTCATTTAATTACACATGGATCAACATCTATGTTATTTATGTTTTACATTTTTATTTCCATTAAAAAAATGATTTAGTAGTATCCTTACTGTCTACTGATGAGGAACATGCCGACCTAGGGGTAGCCGGAGACCCTGGGTCTGTACCTGAAAATCAATGTTAGCCTTAGCTTAGAATTAGTAAATACATGCTTCTGTGCTGTCAAGAACCGTACATAATTCTGTGGGCTTATTAGTACTCTACCCAACTAGGTTAAACATGTTGATCTTACAGTGTATCTTTTATATTCAAAATGGGATATATTCTAAAAACATAACAGGTTAATGTTGTCAATACATGTACTCCCTTTGTCCTAATTAAAAGTTTAATTCATGAGGTATAGTTAATTAAAAGTTTAATTTATGTGGTATAGTATCTACCTTAATGCAATCATAGAGATAGACCTCGACGATGTAGTAGATACATCGCTGAACTTACTTTTATTGTTATTATGTAATATTATTCAATTAGACTGCTGGTAGTATATACAAGTGGAATTTAAGAAATTCAATTCATCTTATTTTTATTTTTATTCATTTTACAAGGTTAATAAAAACTGCACATCAGCGAGGTTACGCGGGATAATAAGCGACTTATATGACAAACCATATTCAAGTGTGGTTTAAATGATTTCACACACAGTTACTTGAAATAACCACTAAGGGTCGCATTATGTCTCCAGGTTAATGCTCCTTGGTACATCGTTTCCACCATGCCGACCATTTGGGATTATACAAGTAAATCGATCCCAAAGGGTTGGATGATGCATGAATGTAGCCCTGGTGAGTAGATTCACTTGGGTTGCATTCATGCTTTAATGGACGCCGTGGCCCTTGGGCCGTAAGAGGCAAACTTTACAACATCACGATGGCCATTTTTTGTTTATCAATGATCATTATATTGAAGAACCAGAGGTTTCCTAGGGCGAGTTGCAATGCCTCCAGCCATGGATGATCCCAATTGACAAGTACCGTACACGGGTATTTTTTACTACTGACGGATGATCTCCAAGCCATATAGTTCACATAATGCTCACCAGAAGGCGGCGGAGTTTTAGATGCACTAGAATCTGTGCAACAAAGAATATTCATCCTAAGATTCCTTGTATTGATTAAATAGAACTTTGATCTGTATTGAAATATTCCTGAGCATATCTACTCAGGTTTATTATTTATTTAGAGGTTTATTATGGTTCAGGTAATTTATGTACTGTAATCTCCCGCATATAAGGCGCGTCTTATACGCGAATCAGATCGTTCATGGGTCTTGTACGCGGGAGCAAGGCTGCCTTGAGTTGGGGGTGCGCCTTATACGCGGGGTATCCCCAACTACCAATCCAAATTGATTGATTGAATTTTTATCTCACCTCGTGCCTTCCTTACGGCCGACACTCAAGGGTGAGAGGTCCCGCGGGTTGTATCCACAGCAAAGTGAGATTACCCTTGTGGCGTTTTGCCCGGACCCTAGTCTAATGGGGAGGGGGATGATGGCGCCGAATCTATGGGAAGATAGAAAGCACGCCCCTACACATTTACCGAGGCAATGGTTCTTTAACATCCGTCACTACATAGGCATAGTGAGAAATGGACAGGCCTGTTTTAAGTCCTCCTGGCTGCCATAGTACTGCTGCCACCTGGTGTGTTATTCTAGAAATCAGAACCTACCACCAGGTGGCAGCAGTGCTATGGCAGCCAGGACCCCAGCCAGGAGGATTGATTATAATGCTGCATGGATTCTCTTGGTTAAAAGGTCAATAATATAATTAATAAAGCTCTCAGTGAGTGGGGTGCACATACATTCCCATACACTTTTATGGTGAGCAGAATAGTATGTTTCATTCAGCAGTTTAAGGGTATATAGAGCACCATGGTATAGACTACACCTTTTCTTTATACGAGGGTTTTTCAAATATTAGACTCAGAAGCAGCAAATGCGCCTTCTATGCGGATCTGCCTTCCCTAAGTCGGGGGTGTGCCTTCTACACGGGCTGCGCCTTCTACGCGAGAGATTACGGTACCTTTTTTTTTTTTTAAATGTGTGCACCCAGTGTATACATATGGTATCTTCCCCTATCATCATAGTCACTGTGACATATTTCTTTTTAGAGGTTTTGAGGTCAGAAATATAAAGAGTCTATATGCCTAGGTCTTAAATCTACACTCCTTGTAATTTCCTATGTGTAATACCAATCTAGTTATGCTCATATTATTTTAGACTAGGATAACCTAACAACTGAGCTCCCGTTACTCGTGACATCCAGCATACTAAGTACCGAAATACCTAGACTTTTAGGTGCACTCCGTGTTTAAGACACACCATGAACTCAGGGGTAGACATTAACACTGGCCCGGTGGCCAATGGCCAGTAGTTTTGGTTGCGGGCAAGTGATTATTTCTAAATTTCCATTGAAATTGGCCATTTGGCCAGTAGGATATTTGAAACTACATTGCTCTATACTAAAGGGCTGGCCCGGGTGGCCAAAGGTCCCAAATGTTAGTGTCTACCCCTGTGAACTGATGCCAGATCTATAAGGTGCTATTGAGGGTAAATTTGGATTGGTAAATTTTGATCAGTTAAAACTACCGGATCTTTTTTAGTCTAGAAGCCTCAACTATATGGCTCATCCCTAATTTTTGCTGACTCAGTGAGGCTCACTAGGGGTCCATCTTCGATATGAACATTGCCTTATATGCGCGATACAATGATAGTATCTATCGTAAATTCTCTTGTATAAGCTGCGGCTAGTATCAGAACCCAACCCAAGAGGGTGGTGGGTAGGGGTCAGAAATATATATGCCCAATATTTTTCCAACTGTCCCAGCTCCACTGGGGAGCCTAGGACCCTGTAGCTTTTTGAATTTTGAAGATCCATTCATAAGAAAAAAGTTATACCATTTTGAAATTTTCATAATTTTCCACAAACTCAGGGGGCGGATTATACGAGGGTGCGGCTTAAGGGCCAGTCAGACTGGTCGTATGAACGTGGGAGCTACGACGCGACTTTTTGGTTATAAAATCGGGAATAAAATCGGACTATGTGACCATTGAAATCAGTCAAAATCTCACGATTTTAAAATCATAGAAGTTTGGTATGCATGCCTTTATAAATTCGAGTCGTAGTACCAAATTTTTCGTCATAGTTGTGGATTTCCTACAACCAGTCTGACCGAGCCTTTATATGAGGGAATTTACAGTTATCTGAATATTTGCCAGGGACATTTCACATAACCTATCATTTGCAGCAATGATCATCTTGAGTAAACCCACAAACAGTTCTTACTATGGTTCAGATAAGACTACTGCTTTACTCAAATCATAAAGTAACTAAAATGACCAACACCAACTTAGATCTATGCTGTTATATTCACTTTAATACAATACTATTCTGAATACATACCTTCCGTTCCCGATCCAGTGTTACTGTCTCCTCTTTTGGTGTAAAAGCTGTAACCACAGGGACACGTTTTGCAGGCTACAGGCACCTGGAACATGGGCAAACCATCTTTTATCAGTGATAACAGTTATCAGATTGGTTCCATCTGCCCCCCCCCCCCCCACCGAGCAGTCTGCAGTGAATACTTGGTACCGGTATTTTTCATTTGCTGATAATCGACCCGTTATAAGGCATGCCCCACTTACAATATAAGGCGCACCTTAGATTTAGATTTGGACGCTCGGGGGGGGGGGGGGGGGGGAGGCGGGGTTAAGGAAAATGTTCGGCTGTGGGACAATTGGACAGATCGGCAGTTTGCCACGTCTGCCAATTCAACAGAATTTTGGAATTTGTGAGACAATTGGACACGACGATTCAACAGATTCAGATGCAATGCAAACTATGATAATATCCAGCTCTTCTTAGGCCTAAAAAAAATTCTTGTGTTCAGGTAACATGCTCAAAAAAATTAGGGTAGGTAGGTCGAATTTTTTTTTTAAGATTTTTTTTTTAAAGTTCTTATATCCTGAAAACTGTCAAAAACATATTAACCAAATCATATTTGATTTTTTATTGACCAAATTAAAAAAAAATATATATGAAAATGATGGTTATTTTATGTTAGTAGCATTCGTGAGGCCGTGGGTTTAATTTTATACCAAACATGCCTATATATTGACATTTGTTTACATTTTTCTTTAATTTTGGGTCAAATTTACCAAAGATTTCTAAAAAAAAATAATATTAAATTAGGGTCGGGCCAAAAAATTAGGGTAGGTCGGGATACCTGAACACAACTTTTTTTTTTAGGCCTTATAGAATTTGAAAAACCACAACTCTAGTGATACTGTCCCTACACTGTAGAATTATGGAATGGCAAAAATCTGTTTTTAAATGTTAAATAATTATCTTAAAGTGCCTTTTTTATACCAACGCTCAACCTGTTGAATTGTCCCAAAAATTTGTCCAATAGTCCTTTCAATTTCTCTCCAATCGTCCTGTCCAATTGGCAATCTGTCCAATTGTCCGTTTCCCAAATGTTCATGCATCCATGTGTTTCACCATCCTTCCCTACCCACCCCTGTTGATATACAATGACGATTCATAAAAAAGGGTGGTCATTATTTCTCAACAGAGGGTGGTGGGTTTGAGGGGGGCATAAAACTTTTGACCCCTCCTGAGGCTGGGGGGGGGGGGGCAAAAGGGCCGAGTCATTTATTTCCAGCTGGTGAGGCTTGATGGATTTTGGTGGAGCAGCAGATTTTTTTCCGACCCCCCCCCCCCCCCACCACTATGACAAAAATGACTGTGACCCCCTCCCCCCCCCAACTCAGGGAATGACACATCGCGATGGGTACTGGTATTTGAATTGCCCATATTTAATTTTGACCCCCCATTGTGAAGGTTTATTGGGTTTTGCCCCACCCCCCGGGGTCTTTTTCAAAATAACCCTCGCCCCTATTTCTAACAAGAACCCCACCTGGCATAAATGACTCGACCCTAAAGACTTTTGACCTGTCCTTAGGCTGGGGAGGGGGGGGGGTAAAACCTTTGACCCCTTTTTGAGGGGGAGGGGGCAAAAAAAATTTGCACCCATGGACTAGCTAGGTAAAAAACACCCAGTGAAGGGGAGAGCAGTACAGTATCATATATGTAAGGGAGGGATACGGCCCATAGGGTAACTTGCCCGGTTCTCGGACAGGTCCAATTCTCGGACGATTTTTTGGAGTTAGCTAAATGTTATTTCAGGCCATAAACCCTATTTTATTTTGATTTCCTCTCTTTTATATCTAATAGATGTCTATTCCCAATGGTAAATTGATAAATTTCAAAGTGTGTGGTGCCCTCTGTTGGTATCACTTGAAACTTGTGTCCGAGAATTGGACCATTGAAAATGCGGTGTCCGGTAATTGGGCACAATGACATGCCTATTTCCTGACAATTTTGATAATTGATATTCTAAAACCAAAATTAGAGTGAATATACTCGCAAATTCGTCAAGACTTTTAGTTCATCAATATCTAATAATGGTGGTGAACCTGCTTCAGCTTGTAAAGATATCTTTAAAATACAGAGGCTGTCCGTGAACTGGTACACCTGTCCGAGAACTGGGCATTTTTGAATGTCTATACAAAACCCCTTATAACAACTATGAATATTAGGCTTCAGCTAGGGATACTTTTTATTATGATACCAAGGGGCCCTATCCATGCATCCTGCTGAGCCTAAATGTAGGAAACAGAGTTTGGCCAGTTTAGTAGTCTTCCAAAGATAAAACTGTCCGAGAACTGGGCAAGTTACCCTATATAGTCTATGACTATGGCGTAGACATTTTTTGAATATCTTCATGTCAAATAATCTGATTCGGTGAGCTTTGAGCAACATATCACAACTCTGGTTCTAATAGGAGTATCTGAGAAATCCTTACAGTTTTGGAAAGCCCAGATTGTCAGAAATGCGGGAGACTAGACATGCGTGAGAGCGTGAGAAAGGGTCAAAATGCGTGACTCTCACGCCAAATGCGTGAGAGTTGGCAACCCTGGCCTAAGCAGGGCCGCGTTGATCGGCTACTGAACCACCCGAGCCTCAAGATTCAAGATGGCTTTATTGACTAATGTACAGGTACACTTATGTCAGCACCAGGTTTTCATTTACAATGTTGTAGACAGATTTTATATTCGAGTATATACAGTTCACAGCTCCTGGCCTTTTAGATGATTTGCAATATGGGGCCACTGCTAGTATTTGAGAAAGTTTCCTAGTGTCATTGTGTCTTTAATAGTAATCAACGAACTTGAGGTATTTTGTTTCAAACACTAACCGTGCGTTTCTCATCTCGGGCATGTTACAACGTAAGAAGACATGATTGACATCTTGCACAGTATTACAGTATGCGCACTTAGAATTGACAGGTTTCTTTCCTCTATATCTTCTTGACAGGCTGTCAAGTGTACAGTTATTGTCAGTTTGGAGTTTAGCACAGGGATGTAAGTCGGGCAAGGTCCAAAATCATGAAATGATATTTTATCGATGCAAAAATATAAAAAGGGGGATCTAATATCTCTTAAGACAATGGACATGATAGCAACATTCCATTAGATGATATGGGCTGCCAAAATGATTTGATTCTGAGTCAGTCAATTACTCACACATGACTTATCTTGCTAATAAATTGGTCTGCCCTTCAGAAATGATGCTGGATGCATCATAAGCATGGCTTACTCACACACTGAAACCAACAAACGCAACCACTACCTGGTAGTTCCTCTAACAGCCACGGGAGCTGGACAGGTCTCTGTCCAAGCTCTGTGCCCGTACGCTGGGTTTCTGCGTCTGTATAACTACCGCTCACTTCCTGTTGTGTCAAGGTCAAGTCACAGACATGGGAAAAGAGTTTAACAGAAAATAACTGTTGGTATATCAAACAAATCCTTATCTTAATCCCGTAATTAGTGAATGTTTATTCTGCGCTCTGTCTGTCTCAGGCTTAGTTCACACTCTCCACCACATGTTCAGATATCCCACCAGTGATAAACTCTGCTGGGAGAGTGTGTGCACCAATGCAGAACCAACAGGATCCAATGAATTGGGCAAGGCTTCCACCTGTCCCATATGTAGCAGGAGATAAGCGGGCGGAGTGTGGGCAGGTTTCCAGTGTACTGTGCCCGGGGCTCTGTGCCCCCTGGTGTTTCAATAATGAACCATTCTCTTTAATTTTAACCAATCAGAGACCACCAAGCATTCTGCCCTTTAGTTTGTTTTGCATCGTGAAGAAATGGTGAACATGTAGTGAGAATGTTATGAGACTTATAGGGCAGAGGAGACCGACCTGTCAAGTCCTGCTGACCGCCAGCACTGCAGGGAAGGTCGGGAGGGCTTTAGGGGGGAGAGGAGACTGATCTAACAGGTCCTCCTGGCAGGCAGAGCTGCAGGGAAGGTCGCAAAATGCAATTTGGTGATCACCGAGAGCGTAGGCCGAAATACCTGCCTGCTCACAGGCAGGATCCAAGATGTATACAAGCCTATAGTGGCACAAACACATGGCTAGTCTGAACTTAGTACTCACTTTCAGTTCCTGGAAATTGTCCCTCCTATTCACAAACATGTAGTTTTCATGTACATCAGCTTATATTGACTGAAACATGAAATATATCCAATAAATCTGACATGTTTATCTTGAGTTTAGATATCACTACCTCAATGGCCTCCATTGTCAACATGATGTGGTGCTACCTGGTGGTAGACTGCTCTTGAAACAAAGGGCTAACCAACCAAGAATAGTGTAGTCTTTTTGGCACTAGGTGGCTACACCTGGCTTCAAGATGGCCGACAATGATTTGGAGTTAGGGAGGGAGATTTGAAAATCACCTGGATTATTAATTATTACAAGTATTTCAAGTGCTTTGTGTAGTGTGAATCTTTGGATATACATTGAGGGAAGTGTTGGTGGAAGCATTGGACCTGACAGTAAGTACTTCTGTGAGAACTGGGCACTCAGCCAATCTGGCTGACCAAACAGACTACAACAGACACACTTGGTCTCTGAGGTTCCCTCAGAGCGTCTACGGAGTACGAGAGCGGACTCCCTTAGTTCCTCTTCCAAATCAAAAGGGGGAGCTACTAGCAGTGTGTCTCATCAAATATTGTGTGCCTCCCTTTCTCAGCTGTGGCTGGGGGCAGCCTCGGCCAGCGTCTATTGATACTCAGTTCAATAGCCTTGGAGCATCTCTATATTCAACTTGATGTGTATTCCATTTTATTGTTTTATTGCCCCCTTTGATCTAGATAAGAATCTGATTCATGTGGGATGTGTATTCACTCTCCAACCTGAGGTTGGGTGACTGCACAAATGCTGCATCTGCTTGGAGAGTGGAGCTTCGTCGCTGCTGCGGCGAACCACTCAGGATAAGGTCTGAAGCCAGCCCGTAGTGTGACGGGCTGGAGAGGGCGAGCCTGGGCTGGGGGTGGAGGAGAGATACATTCAGACCTTCCTCTATGCTTGATAGAAGAAAAAAAGTGAAAGGGGGTTCGGGGGCAAAGCCCCCGATATAAAGATGTATATTGTCTCAATCATCAGCTGAAACTCAGCTGAACCCTTGCTTTCAACTGAGATCTCAGCTTAATCCTTGCTTTCAGCTGAGATCTCAGCTGAATGTAGTTGTTAATCTCAACTGCATCTTTGTTTTAAGCTGAAATCTCAGCTTAATCCATGCTTCAGCTAAGATCTCAGCTAAATTTAGTTGTTTGTCTCAGCTGAACTTTTGTTTTAAGTTGAGATCTCAGCATAATCTCAGCTGACAGGAAGTGGACCCTGGTCTACAGTGAAATAGATGCCCCTAGGAAGCAGCCAGCACTATCAGCTGAATATCAACTGACTACGACCGAGTCGGCTCTTGGTGGTTAGTTAATAGACGCTTGCAGGAAGGTCGGGAGGGCTTTAGAGGGGAGAGGAGGCCGATCTGACAGGTCCTGCTGGGTGGCAGAGCTGCAGGGATGCTCGGGAGGGCTTTAGGGGGGAGAGGAGGCCGATCTAACACTTTTGTGATGTAGGATGGAATGTTGTTCTATTTAATAAGGAAAAGGGAATTTGTCAAAAATTGATAATGCAGCTTTTTTTCAGAGAACATGAAATCATGACAAAACATGAAGACTTACATCCCTGTTAGCAATAATGCTTCTAATTTTAGGTGATTCTGTATGCGTTAGCTATTCACATTCTTCATATATGTCATTGAGATCATCTTTACACATCTTGATAATTCTACACTTGCCAGTATTCTCTGGGTTATAAATGCACTGGTTGTATTTCTGAATATGTGCATCATTTAACCTTCTCTTTATAATGTTTTTGAGTGAGGATCGAGCCAGACATTCTTACAACCGATTTTAAAGGGGGGCTAGCACGGCAAAGAACAACATGGGTACCGACCCAAAGATCGTTACTGAACATGTTAAGGGAGTGGTCATTATTTATCAACAGGGGGGGGGGGTGGTGGGTTTTCGCACAGATGTGTGAAAAATTTTTACGCCCCCCCCTCGATGGCAGGCAAATATTTTTGCGCCCCCCCGCGCCGGAGCCGCGGAGTTTTCACGCCCCTCTTTGATCTATAGTAGCGCGCGGGCTTTTTTGCTAAAAAGAGGGTGATTTTTTTAGCCCCCCCTCAAGAGGGGTCAAAATTTGTTTAGCCCCCCCCCCCTCGGGAGGGGTCTGAAAATTTTACGCCCCCCCTCAAACCCACCACACCCCCCTGTTGATAAATAATGACCACTCCCTAACCAGGACCAAATAAAACCGTTTCAAAATCGTTGGTAAACTCGTAGGAACCAGCAGAGCGCCCTGATTGGTAAATGGGTGGTCACATGACCTTTTAATGCGGGCATGCATTCGCTGTGCCAGGGCCCCTTTAAACAAGAGGTATTGGATATCTTTAAGCCATTGGTGAGCACTCCCTCAGAGAAGAGGTTTTAGACCAGTGTCTGCAGAGCCTGCCTGGGCCCCCTGCACAGCTCCCACTGCAAGTGCAACTACCCTTAGTGGCGCCCCTAGTGGATTCTGGGGTCCCTACCAATATAGAATGTTCAGTACGATTATTTTGGATTCAAGGGGAAATCTCCCTAAGTTAAGGAGTGATCATTTGCCACGGTGGGCTGTGTGGGTGGTGTTTATATGTATATTAATGTGGTATAAGTTGTGTAGTTATTATCAGCTCGCTCCGCTGTTCTCACGTATTTGGGAAGACTAACTCTAGTGGTATGATGTTGGCCTAGCCCATTCTTTTAACCAACACCAAGACGCCGATACAAGTCACCATTTATTGTTCATTGATTATTCACAGTTACAGTTGTTTGGTGAGTCCACTCAGGTTGTACAGCTTCAACGACATCAGTCTATTCATACAAGCAGATTATGTTTTAACAATCCGATGCTACTGGAGAGGTGTAAGTGCCATAGAGATCCTGTTCAATCCGTTCTTACATTGACTAAGTGTAATACTAAATACTAAACAGCTTCATCCTCGTCTACTCCAGGAGTATGTGTTGCCTCCTCGGCTGCTCCCACAATACTAACTCCTCCCTATCTCTTACCAACCCCTCACACCTTTCAGACGCCGGTGTTTGGCTCACCCGTATTCCCCCCTCCCCCTCTACAGATTCTACCTGACCAGATCTCGTCGACTCCCCTCCGTCTGCAACATTCCACAGCCTACCATAAACTCTTAGCTACCATAAACCCTATACAGGACTCCCATAGCACTCTCCCATATAGCATACAATAAATACACACATAATACAGTATACAATAAATACCCACATAAGCGTACCCTGTTATACCCGTTCATTATAATTATTGGCTATTGATGACAAAACAGGTGCGGGCGCTCCCCTCTTGTGACGCGAGTCACACCAATTGTCAAGCATAAATTATGCCTGAATACATCTTATGTATTGTTTTGTCACTAATACCTGAGGTAATCATCGTTATCATATTATACATTTCAATAGTTATTTATGTACATACATATGCACCACACTTATATAATACCATGCATTATTACTATATATATTTTCCACACTGCATTGGTGACTTATTCTTAGCGCAAACTTGTCTTCTAACATATACTTTATTATTACAATTCTCTCATTTCTTAATTCTCAATTTGTTTTTCTTTCCTTTGTTATTTATTTTACTCATTCACTCGCCTTTACTAAGCACTTTGTCCCATTCTATGTTTATATATTCTTTTTACTATCCTTACCCGGGAGTCGACACCAGTTACACCCAATCGGGCCAATAAATCTCCTTACATCTGTCAACTCCTTGTTCCGAAACGTTCCCCTCTATCTACCCTTTGCCCCAAGCATCACTCTAAAACACACTCTAACGCTTCTTGGGTTACACCTGGCAACCTCTTACTTAACTCACGCGTGCACAGCTTGTCAACGAGTATATACATCAGAAATCTTTCCACTTGCCACATTACGTCGTAGTTAGTGTCTCATTAGTTGGTCGTACATTTAAATTACAGTTTCTTTTAGTTATATTATCTTACTTAATAATATACACTGGCACCATTCCCAGACATTATATCAATTCATCTGTAGATCGTCTTTGTATTGTCTATTCCATCCTTTCGTCTCACGCCAGCTGCACGATATCTTTCTCCCCCCCCCTTTTCTTGTCCTGACACCGTCTATGCCAAGTCTCTCTCATGATGGCGTTTTATTCATCACCTTCAGTCTCATTCATTCAGGTCCACGTACACCGATGACGATCCCGTCCTGGGCTCTTGACCTCGCAGAGCCACGTTCACCGACTCTTTATGACCCTTGTTTACTGAATATGAGACAGCCGTAGCCCCATATGATTCTCCAGGTACTTCTGGTAACTGTCTTGATCTTCTTAACTGAGCCATGGCTCTGGCGTGTCCCGTGTCAGATAACTGATGTGTATTTATCTCTCTGTTCCTTATTGGTGTCCAGCCCGCCGCTGATATCATAGGTATCTCTAGTGGTACACCTGTCGCCAGACCCCCACTATACCTAATCAATCTTGTCATCACCGTAAATCCATAGTCACCGTTCAGTATCCCTGCTAATTTCTTTGACACCTTCACAGTGGCTGGTAATGGCAATGGCACTGCGTTTTCCGCCGTTGCCATCTCAGTGGCACTGTAGCTATGTACTTCGGGCACGAGTAGCTTATTGCTACGTCTCTAATAAGAGCCTGTTCTGCTGGTCTTTGAAATACCTGGTCCAAAGGCATTAGACTTTCCCCCAATGGTATTATTTCTGTGATCTCTTTAGTTGCCACCTGTAGATACAGTCCATCCACTGGTTGAAGCCTCTTTAGTTGTCGCACCTTCCTCACCAGTAACGCTATTATTATTATCAGTACTATCAATATCAATGATAACATAGCTATTGTCGTTTTGTGTTCCGGATCTTCTTCCTCATAATTACCTCCGACATCTTCACCGTATTTTTCATAGTCCCAGGTTTCTAGACTCCTTATTCTCATAGGCATTCTTGCTAATATGTATGCCATTAATAGTCTTTTTAAACAAAAATATTGCACCACCATCAGAGTCATAACAATCACCCCTGCAATCATTATTGGTGAATAATCCCATAGGGATTCAGTAGGAAAATGGCCCCCACCACTCATGCCATCCAAATCGGGTAATGCTGATCCGTCTTCCATTGCACTCACCAAATTCTTAAGATTGACAGCTGCTGGCGACTGTTGTATCCTAGCCTTGTGCTTCATTTTGGTCTTTACTAATTTTGGCAACACTTCATCTTGCAATACCTCTACAGTTTCACCATTTAATACGGCCTTTATCCATGTCAATTTCTTAACGCTGTTCATTTGTAGCAAATCGTTATTTACAAAAGTCACATTAGTTTCCATGTTCACATGACCACATCCTGCCAAGCTGTAAGGCATCCACGCCCCGGCAGTCATGAATGCGCAATCACACCCAATGTTCAATATGGCGTAATGATGCATGTTCACCTTAACAGGTGGGCTTGATTGACACATCAATTGACCTTGTATGTCTGGTCCCGATACCAAAGTACGACCCTTTCCCAGTGCTATCGCAAATGAAGGAAAATTTGGTTGCACTATATAGTTGATCTCACATGTTTCTGCTATGGCCACCTTGTCATTTCTTATTAGTGCCGCCATGCACCCTCGTTCGGCTATTTTTCTCATGTGTGGAATATCTGGGCATACTGCTATTGAGTTGCCATGGCAACACGCCCAATTCACCACTGGCTCTGATATATAATACCGCCCATTCTTTGATATGGCTACTTCTGATGGCAATCCCTCTATTCTCGTCCCATCAGCTTCTTTATTGGCCAGCCGCACTGGCACCGGAAACACCTTTACAGAGTATACACAAAATATGTGTTCCTCTGACACCACCGGAATCCTTATCTGCATCTTCACACGACCTTGGTGCTGATATACTCGCACCACACTATTATCATAGTAATATTCAGGATCAGTAAAAGCGACCCATAATCGTGGGTACGTAGCCTTTAAATATACTTCAGTGTTGACTATAGCTTCCTTCAAATCTTCTCTAGTGACCAGTTTTGATGATAGTTTTCTTCGTGATGCCAATCTTACCTCAGCTGCCATATCCTTTATCTCAATGAGTTCATTTAATAAATGTATAATATACCCCCATTTGACCCTTGTCAGCAGGCTTTCATGGTTGTATACAATGGATAGTTCATATAATGCCACACTGTGCATAGTTTGAGTTCTTTCCAGCAACTTCCGTCTCTTCAATGATATCTTAGCCATTTCATACAATTGTAACTGTCTATCAGCCAACTCTCCCACTTCCGCCATGACGTCCTCCAAGCCATTGCTAGTACCTGTGGCCAATGTTTTAATAACATCACGCATCTTATAATATGATGTCTTCAGTAATTGAATATCTTTTTCATTTCTGGCTACATCATCAGCTCTCCCAGTGCCAAAAATATAGTACGACAACTCTCCTATAATATTTAGACCTGGTATACCTGCTCTCTTAGACCTTTTGACTTGTTGTTGTTCAGGTATGTTTTCCATCAGCTTTTCTACTTCCTCCTCTCTGGCCTGTATTAATTTTCTAATAATTTGATTCAACCATTCTTCTTTCTGTTTGATGTTGTCACAGGTATCTTCAAATAATAAGGTTCTGTTGTGATGTTGAATATCACACATAACCTGCATATTCTTCACACATTGTTCATAAATACTTTCCATTTCCGGCTCTGGTAATCTATCTGGTATCTCTAATACAAACACTTGTGACACATGATTGTGCTCAGCCGTAGAAATACGTCTACCAGGTTGCAAAATGACACCTGATTCGGCTCTCTCTAAAGTCTCGAAAGTGTGCCTTCCAGCTTCTACCACACCCCACAAGGAACATAAGACACATAGTATAGTCAGCCACGCCATTTTCTTCTTGTTATGGCTTCCGGTTACAGTTCGAGTTGGGTTACTACAACTCCTAACTGATCGCTCCTGTAAGTTTTTATGGATCTTGAACACTTAATAAGCCCTATCGTGTCAGATAGTTCACCAGTTCATGACCCTTTTACCCCTTTTTGTATATATTTTCCCGTCAATCTGAACACGTGTGCCTTCCTTTCCTATCTAGCTGTACGTCTCTTCCATCTGATAACACCAATTTATTGGATTGGAGTCTTTGTCTCAGCGACTCCTCCTAATGTGCCCTCAATTTTTTTTTTACTATAGTTTTCACTATATTTTTGTTTTCTTATTTCAACTTCCCATCCCCTTGGTTAGATACCTAGAATTAAATTCTCAGTCGATGCTTGACTTCCACCTTGTTCGCACTGAAGATGGCTAGCTATTCCAGCGTTTCTGTCAATGGCGCCCTCGTCTATCTCCCGATAGATCGTCTCCAGCCCGGCTTTACCTACATCGTCGGCTGCAGAGACCTGTCCTCCACAGATGCTAACGTCACTCCGTGCATGTTAGTATGCACCGGACCGCAAGGCGCGACTATGCCTTCACACACTACCATTCGGGATCATCTCCGCCTGGCTTGTAATATGACTGATATGACCTTACGTATCATTCATTTGGATGGGCGTCCTGATCCCAACTATCGTCTGCAGTCGGCTGTCGCTGTTCCACCTATTCCTACTCCTGCTTATCAGCCAGCTTATGTCGACATCACTCCGCCTCCAGTCACCTTTACCACTCCTTTCGTGCCACCTTGGAGTCCCAGTCTGATGTCGCCCATAGGTGCGCGTCCTGTCTACAGCGCCGTTGTACCTGCTACCTCTGCTCCAAGCCTAGCATCCACCTTCACCTCTAATGTGCTACCAACTTGCACAGCGACCCTTCCTTTACGAGTGGACACCTCTCACCAATATTCTCTGCCTGCCAACTTCGCTGTTTCAACAACTTCTCGTCCATTGCCACCTCAGCATCATTCTTCATATGTGGACTACAATGTGCTTTCTCACATTCCTGCTGCTTCCGGTGTTTCGCCCTTACCATACACACCTTTGCTAGCCACCACTGCACCTCTGACGTCCAGAACAACCCTAACATCCACATTTACCTATTCTGCCGCTGCTTCTCGTCCCTTTTCTACTACCAGCACCACTACTTCCGGTCAATTTCCTGCTGTATCTTCATTAAGGATGCCTCACATCCCCATCCGAGCTGCTCCAGCTGCAGAGGCTCGCGCCACCTCGGCTCCTAGGTCTCCGCCTTCCTGCCTACATACGCCCGCTCTGGCCCTGACCTCTTCTACTTCCGGTCAGTTTACTTCATCTTCATCCACTGCAGCTTCACTTCCACACCTTCCAGTAATGTCGCCCTCGTTCTGGAGTACTCTGGCTATCTCACCTGGACATCCACCCTTCTCACCATTGACCTGTCAGTCCAGCACCATGGCCTCTTCCTCACGACTGACTCACAGTTCTTCTACCATCATATCTCTCTTGACATCTTCATCTGCTACCACTACGCGACATCATCCCTATCAGCTTTCTGCCAGACCACAAGCCTCCCGTTCTTCTAATCTTGGAGGTCCTATCCTTCCAACATTGGTTTCCCCAGCTTCTACCCTCTCGCAGAAGTAAGTATATTTCCCTAGTGATTCATACTTTGATTCCTAGAGACGCTCACTTCGTTCTTGTAATAAGATACTATACACATATTTTCTTTTAAAATATATGCATAAGCTAACTCTATAAAGTCGCTGAGCTCCTCTGATTTGTGAGTAGCGGCGATCACATTCACAGTCTCAGGTGTATAATTGATCTCATTAATACACCCATATGGCTGAATTTTATGTGTCCTAATACCTTCTTAGAAAAGAATTTCACTCACACTTATTTTTAAATATATATCTACAGCTATAGACATCGTATTTCATTTCTCAGAGTCTGGG
The DNA here is from genome assembly GCA_949317995.1 of Acholoe squamosa. Lineage (NCBI taxonomy): Eukaryota > Metazoa > Annelida > Polychaeta > Phyllodocida > Polynoidae > Acholoe > Acholoe squamosa. The sequence continues at coordinate 19,315,858 of OX439042.1, forward strand.
CTTCTTAAATAATTAAACCATTATAGGCTCTGGTTCTTTAACAGAATGCCTTACTTCTGGACAAATATATCCTTTAAATTTAGGCCTCTTAATTATGGACCTTGTTACTGGAGTCATTCTATGTGTGTCGCGACTATGGTCCTGCTGGTTCCGACTAGTGTTTCCATTCACCCTTAGACAACTTATAAGGTGCCCCATAGTGGTTGCCTCCTGTATGTGATGCACTTCTTTCTCTTTGTCTCATATACCTGCTTTATTTACTATCTTCAGTTCTTCTCCCGCTTCATCTGCTGATGATGATGATGCCTCTACTCCTACTAGTCCTTAAATCTTCACTTCAGGTATGTATTTCTAACATGTTTTATATTGAATGCATCCTAAATGAATCCGACCTTTTACAATTTTCTACAAACTGTTTTAAGTAGTTAAGTCTTATCCATAGAGTAGGGTGTATCTGAGCCTTAATATCTCTACCCTCTCTACAGTGGGCGATGATTCCTTTCCTTCAGTAAATTATCACTGATCTCCATTAATTCATCTCAACCGCTATGAACCTTCCGTTGTCTATGATCCAGGCTTTTCCACTAGAACTCATGTTTATAGCTTATCTAAACTGCTGATTATGTTGTCTTGTTGTGGTTATGTCCGCGTAGCATGCTAGTTGTTCTATCTTGTTAAACTTTTGAGTGCAGTCTGTATCTGTTGCTTGCCGATGTCTGTACAGCTGGAGTTCCACTCCTGCACTGCCAACTGTCTTGCTTGTCATTGCATCTTATCTCTTTCTTTACCTGCGCATGTCTGCTCTCTCCCCCCCCCTTTTTCCTGTTACTAGGCTATTAATATACATATGCCTGTCTCAGTGTCCAACGCTTCCCCCCCCCCTCTTTTCTCACGCACGTGTTCATTCCCCCGCTGACTCTGTTTCCGCGCCGTCATTCTCGCGCTGTCTTTTCTGTCTCTTTCCTCCTGTACCCCATTCTTTCCATGCATCTGGAGCTGCAAATACTGCCATGGTTATTTGCTGTATCTTCCATGCAGTATTCTTACTTTCCTCAGGTAATTTCCTAACCCAAGTTTTCACTTCACCTTTCATTCCCCACAATAATAATGCCACATATTCCATTTCCCCTAGATCATATATTCTCTTAATCAGATCCATGTCGTAGAAATATTCTTCTATCTTTTCTCCTGGTGCTCCCCTAAATGTAGGTGGCGTTATACTAATACCTGCCATTTTGTACATTTCTTCGACCTCTCACAACGTTCCCCTAACATGTATTGTATTTTATATCCGTACAGTCCCTTTGTTCTTTCCTATCAACTCATATCCTTACTAGTTATATTTATCAAAGTTTTCAGTTACATCCTCCTCCTCCAGGGTCGTCTCATTGTTTTTAACCCCGGATGTTAATACTCCTTGGGTGATATGCTTTCCCTTTTGCTTCAGTTTAAACATTTCCCAAGTTTCATCTCTTTGTCTACACTGTCTGCATCGTTTCCCTCTACTAGTCTTGCGATGCCTCCTACACTTTCTTGAGAAAAAGAATGCATTAGTCACACTCCCTACTCCATATTTAAAGTGATGTCTGTTTACTTGTTCCCTCAAATATCTTGGCAATCTCGCGATGTCCAATTTCAGTTTTGATATTTTCTGCATTACTATATCCTGTAACGTCGCCCCATTGTATCTAAATACCTTTGGCAATGAATATCCAAATCCATATATAGCATCCAGCGCGTCTTCTACCTGTTGTCCCCTATATCTCCCTGCCTTTACTATAGATGGTGCTCTCTTTCCCGCATCCTCACTAGTGGACATTATATGAGATGTTTTATCCCATGTACCTGTTCCAGGTGTTTGGCCGCTCCTGCCGCTGTTGCTGTTGTTCTGCCACAAATGTGACAGAGCCTTGATGTCACTTGTCTTCTGCTATAATACTCTTCTATCAATATGTCATCCAATCTGATTGATGTATCCAGCACAAATTCATCGTCTTTACTATAAAATATTGATGGTTCTGTCTGTGTCGCTGTTTCTGTGGTCTGAGTCTCTCTCTTAATTATACCACCGGTGCCTTGTAGAGTGGCATCCAACAGCCACTCCCATTCTGTCTGTCCCACGGTGATATCACGTATGCTATCCCATATGTTTCCCTGATGATTTACCAGGACCTCGGCTTGAGCTGCTTCCACCACCTGTATTGGCTCTTGCGTTGAGCTTGGTTGGCCTGACGTTGAAGTCGCACCAAATCCTTTTTCATTTGTTTCTGTTGTTGTTGAACTTGCTGCAGACACTGTGCTCCTTTCATTGTAAGTGCTGTTGCAATAGTTGTCTTGAATCATCCACGTATTATAGTATTGTTGGTATTGCTGTTCTCCAACACTATCGTACCAGCTATCTGCCATCCGTCCATCAGCACCTGCTATTTACTGTGAGGTCTTATCTTGTCCCTCGTTGTGCGCGCACTGCCACATCCTGATGCATCTCCTCCTGCATATACCTGTTGCACTGGCCTCCCCCCCTCCCTTCTTTTCCTACCTTGCCCTACTTTTCCCCTTTCTTTGTGTATCGCCCTCCTTTCCGTCTACCTGCATGAGTCAGCTTGACCTGCTCCTCCGGGCGGCCCCTCCCCCTTCGGCACCTGCATCACCCCCCATTTTCCTTCATAGTAACACACGTCCATACTACAGGATTATCGCCCATCCTGTAGTATCCCGTCTAAGTTCACCCTATTCTCCATCGCTGGATGAGCTGAGCTCCTCTCTGCCTCTCCTGTGATGCTTACAAATCGGTCCCTTTGGAATGATATGTTCACTGCTAGATTCCTCACTCATAATAGCCCCTGCAGCCAATTGCGCCCTCCTATCTCTTTGCCTCCGTCTCTTCTCAGCCCTATCCTCCCTCTCTTTTCTTTTCTGTCTTCTCTCCATTTCTTCCCTCTCTCTTTCTTCGTCCATCTGTCTCTTCACCTCGACATTTCTCACTCTACCCTTCCTTTTCTCTTCATTATCCTGTCTTCGGCCACCCTCGACCTTATCAATATCACTATCCTGTAACCCTTTCTTTTTACACCAATTATCGACCACAGCTTCCTGTCTGGGCTTCTCCCGGCTATCTCGCCGTACAACTCCATCTGTCTCATTATCAGATTCCTGTATAGGTGCGCGCGGTCCAGCTCCGGCCACCTCTCTCTTTTTCTCATGTGCACTGCTATCGTCGTCTGACGTTTTCAATTTGTCCTCCTTATCAGCGCCCGCTAGCGCTGTATCCTCCAGACCAGATGAAGGATGTTCTATCTCAGTCACCCCTTTAGGGTCCTCATGTCGTATATCCTGTATTTCCACTTCTGATTCCACTTCTGTTCTATCCACTTCCACCGTCCTCTTATCTTTGGCTACTCCTTCGTCATTTTCACCCTCCCCTTTGTATGCTCTCTTCAGCTTATTCACATTTACCAAGTGAGGTATCTCTTTGCCCGTCTTCACTGCTCTCAACCTCACCCTGTTATCCCCCACCACCTCTATTATCCTATGTGGCCCCGTGTATCTACCAGCAAACTTCGATGTGTTATTCACCGCGCATTTCGGATCATAGTAATATACCCACTCCCCCTCTATAAAAGATACAGGTCGAGCCCGTCCATCCAATCTACGTCTGAGCTGCTCCTCATACCTAGCAGTATGAGCGTTGGCCGCCTCCTGTAATAACTGTATGCTATGATTGGTCCTTATAAACCAATCCCTTTCAGATGGCACTTTAGGCAGTGGCCTTTCTTCAGCAAAGGACATAGCCACCGGATCCCTCCCGAATTGTAGTGCATATGGTGAAAACCCCGTCCTCATACTAATATTGGAGCGCACCGTCCACAATGCAATGGGTAACAGCTCTGGCCAGTGTTCATGGTCCTCAGTCACATAGCATCCTATGGTATCCTCTAATGATTTATGCAATCTTTCAACCCTGGCATTTCCGGTCGGATTCCTAGAAGACGTAAACCTCTGTTTGGTCGATAGTCTAGCTGTAACCTCACGAAAAACCTGACCCATATATGTAGACCCTCTGTCACTGCACAGCACTTCCACCTTGCCGTACCTACACACGATCTCCCGTAGAAACACCCCAGCTGCCGTGTGCGCGGTTGTGTCTTTAGTACAGAATGCCTCTGGCCATCCCGTCAGAAGGTCTATGAAGGTCATGATATATTTATACCTTCTTTGGACCTACGCAGTGGCCCAACAAAATCTGTCTGTATCACTTGCCATGGATAATCCGGCGTATCCCATGATCTTGCCTTGGCTCTAAAGTGAGGTGCTCTTTTCCTCAACGCGCACCTTTCACATAGCCGCACGTACCTAGCTATGTCCACCATCATATTTTTCCAATAAAACCGAGCCTGTACTTTTGTATTCAGCGCCACTGTTCCCACATGTCCTCCGCACATAATATCATCATGCATGAGATAGAGCACTCTATTCACCATAGCCTTAGGCACCACTATCCTTGGGTTTAAGTCAGCTATAGGCCCACCCCTCTTTCTAGCTGGTTTTATATACTTGCATAACAATCCATCCTTCATACCCATGAAATCAGCATTATGTAAAATCCCTCGCGCCTTTTCCTCATCCACTGGCAATTCATCTCCCGCCAAATATCTCATCATCCCTCTGCAGAATCCATCCCTCCACTGTTCCTGTATGAAGGTTTCCCTATCCAATTCCTCCCCTACCAGTTCCATCACGAGTAACTCACATCCCACCTCAGGCTCAAACTCCCCCGACTCCTCGCCAGGTGTATCCTGTCCTACTGCCAACGGCACTCTGGATATAAAATCCGGCAGGTAATGAGTGGCTCCCGGCTCATACCTGATCTCATAGTCAAAGTCAGTCATTGCTAAACCCCATCTAGTCAACCTTTTGGACGGAGCCTTACTGGCTTGCTGAAGCAAAGGTATTAATGGTTGATGGTCCGTAATTATCGTGATCTTAGCTCCCGTCAGCATATCCTCAAATTTCTTCAATACTCTTATAACAGCTAGGCCTTCTTTCTCTGTTATAGTGTAATTTCTCTCAGCTTTTGTAAATGTATACCCATAATATGTTACCGGTCTCAGCAATCCGTCCCTCTTTACACAGATGGCCGCTCCACACGCGCCATCCGAAGCATCCGTTAAAACATAAAAGTGACCCCCGATCTCTGGATGTACCAATAACGGTGTGCTTGCTAATGCTGCTTGTATTTTCTTGAATGACACCTCACACTCATCCGTCCACTTAAATGGCACCTTGATTTTCAACAAATTATTCAGAGGCATCGACAAAACAGCATAGTTAGGAATAAAACTCCTGTAATAATTACAAAGCCCCAGAAAGGATCTAGTTGTATGTTCATTATACGGTCTGCCAAACTCCTGCACCTGTCTGATCACCTTAGACTGTGTCTGCACTCCTTCAGCATTAATAATGTGTCCCAAAAACTTGATTTCCGCTCTACCCCACTCACACTTTTCCGGCTTGACTGTTAAACCTGCTTTACCTAAAGCTGCCAATACTCTGCCGACATTAGTAATATGGCTGTCCACATCCGGATCAAAGATAATGATATCGTCTAGGTAGGCTAGACAAGTACGTGGTATTAAGCCTCCTAGTGCTAATGACATAATCTTAGTAAATTGCCATGGGCTCTGCTTCATACCAAACGGCATCCTCGTCCATTGCCAAACTCCCGAGGGTGATTCAAATGCTGAATACTGCCTGCTGTCATGATGTAAATCGCACTGATGATACCCACTGAGCAAATCCATGGCTGTAAAGATTATAGGTTTTCTGTATGCCATATACAAAAACATGCTTCTGGCTGTGGGCATTGGGTATGTATCATCCGCCGTAATAAGATTCAACATGCGATAGTCTGTACATAATCTAGCCTTGCCATCCTTCTTCTGCACTACCACCAACGGACTTCTCCATACGCTGTCACTGGGCTCAATAATTCCCAACCTCAATAATTCCCTCACCTGTTCATCAATAATATCCATTTTCTGAGGAGAATACCTGTATGGTCGCGCCATACACGGACCCTTGGACTCATCGACCCTTATTTTCATTGGAGCCAATGAACAATGACCCAACTCCTTCATAGAAAATGCTATAGTGTCCATGTTGACCACCAGCATCTCTCTGAATACCTTCTGCTCCTCCAGCGTCATCATAGTGTCACCCAAATCAAGGCCCCTGATCTTCTTAATTTTATCCAGCCTCTCCTGCTCACTCAATGTAGAAACGCCACATCCACCACCATTGTCCTGATGATCCTGCCGGTGTATTGATCCCCCTCTAGCATCTTGACCATTCTCCCGCCGTTCTTCAGTACATCTTGCCAAAATCTCACGAGCCTCATCCTTTCTATCCCTGCCAACATTAGCTGTATCAATTACCTCCAGCAAATTAAGTTCCGGTTCATCTATGTCTTCCGCATATGCTATAACCTCAGTTGTATCCACATACACTTGCCTGTCAGAGAGATTAGCAATTCTCATATACCATTTCTTCCCCACATGGTTCACCGCACCATCCGCAGCTACCACCGCCAAATTAGACAGTCTCAGCAAGACCGTTGTTCCAACCCTGTCAGCCGCAACATCCCATCCCTTCACCGTCACCAATCTTTCTTCCCATGGGTCCAAAATCGCCGCTACTTCAATTGAGACCGGATCCTCAGTAAAGAGACGTACCTTTCCATCTATAGCTATAATCTGTGCCCTTGCGTCGATCAGAAAATTACGTCCCAGCACAATATCATAAGCCAGTGAATCCACCACATTAAAATCATAGTATATGCAAGCACCATCCATAAAACACTGCAGTCGCACCGTCTCATAAACTTGTAATGATGTTTTGTCCCCCAGACGCACCTTCCCCAATTGAGATGGCTGCCTGTCCCAAATTGCTCTCTCACTTATACTACTCACAACTGTCCGCGCTATAAAACAATCAGACGCGCCTGTGTCCACTAAACATCTGTATGCATTCTCGTCAATAGTACACTGAACCAACCATGGCGCTTTGTCTTTCGATCCCCTATTTTCCGACCCATCCCCTGATATCAAATTTAATTCTGGGGTAGGAATGAGCCGTTGTGCCCGTTTCCCGGCCTGCGAACATCATTTCCCTGATCTCGTTGGTCTCTGTTCTGCTGAGAGGATGACAACTGATCCCTGTATTTCTTCAAAAACGTGCACTCCTCTGTAGAATGTGTGGTAGAGTCATGAATCAAGCAATAGATCGCTCCTCCTCCTTTCTGACTCTCTCCTGCATCTCCCATCATCCTAGCATATTCCTGAGCTCTTCTCTGACCTTTATCATCCCCCTGTTGACCCTGCCTGCTTCCTCCTGTATATCTCTGTCCTTGAAACCTGTTATTGAAATACTGAGACGCGTTATATTGATTTCCACCGCGTCCCCCTTGATAATTCCATCCTCGACCTCCACCGCCTGTACCAAACTGCCTATTCTGACCATATGTTCCCGCGCCGGTCCCTCTGCCCGTCTGCGCCTGATACTGCCCTTGTGAAGTGCCACCCCTTCCAGCATACTGTCCCTGCTGATTCTCCCGTCCATGTTCCATCTCTCTGAGCCCCCTTCTATATTCCATAGTGCACATCTCCACCACTGCTTTAGTCTGTTCCCTAGCATACTTTTTAGGATCAAACTGATCGTCCCCACATGCTCCATCTCGAGTCCCCTCAGACTCTAGCATGTGTAACTGCGCCACACCTTTAGAGTTCCTCCCTTTCTCCACATTTTCCCAATAAGACGCCAGCCTGAGAGCCTCCTCAAAAGAATCAGCATTGTGTTTCATCAGGTCCTTATCAATGGGCGGAAGCAAACCCCCCACAAAGACTGACAGCTTGATGACATCAGGAACGTCCAACTCGTCATATTCCTTTATTTTCAATGCGAAGTCCCAAACCGACTGTCCCTTTTCCTGCTTCAGACAGTGCAAATCCCTATGTTTCTGCCACAGTGGCCTTTTGTCTTCAAAAACCCTCTTCACTATAGCCACTACTTTGTCCAAAGTATCCTTTTCCCCTTCTGGAATACCATCCATCCATTTCGATGCCCCTTTCTTCAAGCCCAATTTTGCATATTCAAGATGCTGATCCGGAGACCATCCAAATAGCTTTTGCATTCCATTCAATTCCTTAAAATATCTCCGATAATCCTCCCCAGACTCCCCATTGAAGGATGGTAGTTTAACATTCGGACTAGGCGCCATATCGTCGTCTTCAAAACCAATAATAGGTGCAATATCCTCTTCTACCTGTCTCTCCGCATCCAAATCACCCACTGAGCTCTCTTCACTATCGTTCCCCTGTACACTAGTTTTAACACCTCCAGCTACGGAGCCCTCGGCGGCTTCCTCCCGGGTCTCCCTTTCTATCTGTCGTCTTCTCTCTTCATCCGCTCTCCGAACCCACCAATCCTCCCAGTCACCCGAAACATCAGTCTGAAGATGGCTATTTAGAACATCATCTAAATGCCCCTCATCTGTAGTACGACCCGTACTATTGCCTGAGCGGATATTCGCAGATACCTTTCTCCAATTTACTGTGTCGCTCAAAAACCTCTCCCTTCGTGCTACGCGCTCCCGTTCTATCTCCGGCCCCGCGAGCAGCTCCTCCCCATCAATGGCCCGCCGATATCTCAGCTCCTGTTCCAATATGGCCCTCCCCTTCTCTATGCTGTGTCGCACCCTAATATTAGTGTTCTGCAGACCTGCAATAACTTCATCCACCCTTGTTCTACTCACAGACTCTCCCAGACGACTGCCACTTTGATCACCTGTAATGACCGGTGTAGTACAGCCTGTCCAATCCTGTCCAACTCCACCACTCTCATCCTGGCCCACCAAGTCCTTATCACTTAACTCTCTCCCATTCTCAACAACCACCAAGAAACCAGAGGGCAGCAGTCTTGCGTCCTCTCCTTGTGAATCACCACAGGCCTCCGACCCTTGTTCCTGTATCTCCTCACCGACGTCCTCTTTCTGTCCTGACGCTGCCACCACCGTAGATGCCCCATCTATTGGATTACTCTCCCCATGTGCGTCCCCCCTATTCTCATGACTATCCTTTGTTCCACTCTCATCCACCTGTCCGTCCTCATGTACTGGCTCAATTAACCCCAATGACGTTGCTATTGCTTCAAAATTCAAATCTTCATCACCAACATCCACCACATCCCCTTCAGATGCGCGTCTGACTCGTCCCTGGTCCACTGTACCCTCAAACTCAAGGCACCTAGGAGTAGCCTTACAGAAATTAATACTGGAGCTCCTAGCAATGGGCGTCGAAAAATACTTATAATTCACTAATCTGTCTCCTGTCGTCCATCCCTTGCAGAGATTATCAGGCCGTTCCCCTGCATCGGCACTTACTGTGTGCTCCTGAACCGCCGCCTGTTGCCCATCACTAGAAATATCAGCCCTGGTCTCCGACTCTGCCGCAGATGACTGATGCTCGTTCTCCACTCCCAATGCCGAGAATGGTCCAGAGGTATCGTCCACTACCACCGACCCTGCTGGTTCAGAATCAGCCGCCGTAGACAATTGTAGGCCAGACGTCCCCCCAGACTTGGGATCCCTTTGAGACGACGCCCGCTCCCCCTCTGACCGAGCCACGGGGAATCCAATCTCTCTAGACACCTCCTCTCCAGGCAAAAGCACCACTTGCGACCTGGGTCCTAATTGCACATGCACATGCGTGTGATCCGATCTAAGAGTGACACGTGATTGATCAGGTCCCGCTTCACTCACTCCGGATCTTCCACCCTGTCCCTCTGCTACACCACTATGTGCTATCGCTACATCCCCAGGCAATGTGCGCGCTGCAGGTATGATAGTATAGACTTCCACACCGTCACTACTGTCAGTGTGTGGCGATGCCGCTGAGTCACATCCAGCGTCTGAGCTGTTAGGTATCGGGTACGGCGAGCCGCTCATCAGTACAATGATAAGCCCAACCACTAATTCTCCACCATCTGGGCTGTGTGGGTGGTGTTTATATGTATATTAATGTGGTATAAGTTGTGTAGTTATTATCAGCTCGCTCCGCTGTTCTCACGTATTTGGGAAGACTAACTCTAGTGGTATGATGTTGGCCTAGCCCATTCTTTTAACCAACACCAAGACGCCGATACAAGTCACCATTTATTGTTCATTGATTATTCACAGTTACAGTTGTTTGGTGAGTCCACTCAGGTTGTACAGCTTCAACGACATCAGTCTATTCATACAAGCAGATTATGTTTTAACAATCCGATGCTACTGGAGAGGTGTAAGTGCCATAGAGATCCTGTTCAATCCGTTCTTACATTGACTAAGTGTAATACTAAATACTAAACAGCTTCATCCTCGTCTACTCCAGGAGTATGTGTTGCCTCCTCGGCTGCTCCCACAATACTAACTCCTCCCTATCTCTTACCAACCCCTCACACCTTTCAGACGCCGGTGTTTGGCTCACCCGTATTCCCCCCTCCCCCTCTACAGATTCTACCTGACCAGATCTCGTCGACTCCCCTCCGTCTGCAACATTCCACAGCCTACCATAAACTCTTAGCTACCATAAACCCTATACAGGACTCCCATAGCACTCTCCCATATAGCATACAATAAATACACACATAATACAGTATACAATAAATACCCACATAAGCGTACCCTGTTATACCCGTTCATTATAATTATTGGCTATTGATGACAAAACAACGGACGGGGGGTCAAAATAATTTCACCTGTTTTCAGCGAAAAAGCCCGCGCATTACTATAGATTAAAAAGGCACGTTCGCACGCGATTTTCGGCCCTTCAGGGGGGTCAAAATAATTTCGACCCATCAATAGGGGGGGTCGGAATTTTTTGCGCTCGTCCGCGCGCAAACCCACCAGCCCCCCCTGTTGTTAAAAAATGATCACTCCCTCAGCCTAAGGGAGTGGTCATTATTTATCAACAGGGGGGGGGTGGTGGGTTTGAGGGGGGGCGTAAAATTTTCAGACCCCTCCCGAGGGGGGGGCTAAAAAAATTTTCAGACCCCTCCCGAGGGGGGGCTAAAAAAATTTTGACCCCTCTTGAGGGGGGGGCTAAAAAAATTCACCCTCTTTTTAGCAAAAAAGCCCGCGCGATACTATAGATCAAAGAGGGGCGCGAAAACTCTCCGCGCCTCTGGCGCGGGGGGGGCGCAAAATATGTTGACTGCCTTTGGGGGGGGCGTTAAAAATTTCCGCGCGTCCGCATGAAAACCCACCACCCCCCTGTTGATAAATAATGACCACTCCCTAAGGGAGTGATCATTTTCTAACAACAGGGGGGGGGTGGTGGGTTTGAGGGGGGGTCAGAAATTTTTCAACCCCTTGACTGGGGGGGGTCAGAATGTTTTCAATACCTCTGATATGGGGGGTCAAAATAATTTCACCTGTTTTCAGTGGAAAACCCCGCGCGTTACTATAGGCTAAATGGGGACGTTCGCGCGCGATTTTTGTCCCTTATGATGGGGGTCGAAAAAGTTTTACCCCCTCGAGAGGGGGAGGTCGAAATTTTTTTGGTGCGTCCGCGCACAAACCCACCAGCCCCCCCCTGTTGTTAAAAAATGATCACTCCCTAAGGTAGGTACATCACACAATGCCTGCACCACTCCTCTGGGAGTGTCCATCATTTGTGACGCATTTTTTGTGACCCATCAAATTGCTGCACTGGAAATTAAACTGCACTGAAATTGGCATATTCTTACAGAACAAAGAATAAATGAACACATATAAGAAATTATCTTGGTATTTCATGGCTTATTTTACCTATATAAAAAAATTTCGGGGACATTTTTGTAGATTTCTGAAGTGGATGACTGAAAAGGTCATCTAAATCAAGTTGTCCAAAATGAAAAAGTAGAATGAAACTAAAAGAAAGTAATAGTATGTTTCATGGCATTTCATATAAGGTCTAGTTTGTGCATGTGGACTGAATAGTACAGCTGGTGACTGCAAAAGAAATTCGAGAAATCACATTTTCCTGTGTTAAGGTGCGAAATGGTGATTTGGCAGTTTTAAAACCGTCACTGCATGACACATGTACATCATACAGGTGTGACACTTACAATACCTGCTAAGATAAACTTGTTTCACAGGCTCCCCGACTTTAGGAGCAATTAACTGATTTTTTACGATTTCCCGACCATGTGAACTTGCTACCACACAGGAAAAAATTATTTGATCGTGTCATCAAAATCTAGGTCATGAGGTTATGTTGGTCAAACATATAGGGTGGCCTGAAACTAGGTCAATAGGAAACCCATTAGATGTTAATGTTAGGGTCAAATACCAGTGGCTATAGGTTATCAGAATGTCTACTTCTTCATATTTTACAGCATCTGTTCCTATATATTTGATCATATCAGAATCTAGGTCATGAACTAATGTAGGTCAGATATATAGGTCACTGGAAAATTAGGTCAAGGTAAAATTTCGTACAGGTAAATATCCAGGTCATATAGCTTTTTATTTCATGCTGATATTGTGGTTCATTCCAATTGAATTGACATTTTACTAACTTACCTCCCTTTCATTTCTTCATTTATTATGGCTAATTGGCCCATTATTGGGATCCAGAAGGTCACAACAAATTGCCTGAATACTTAGGACAAAAATGTCAGATTTCTAGATACTAATTCTGTGATTCTGTGAGAACGAATTGAGATAGGGATGGGCGCCAGCAGCTACTGCTGAACGCTGCCTCTCTGTCACTATAGTAAATAGAGCAACTTCAAAACCTGAATTTTGTTACTTCTGTTCCATGGAAAAATACCATCTTTTGGTATGTTATGTAAAAAGACCCATAGAATATGAATATCATAGGCATTTTCTTGTGGGATGTCAAGTTTATTAAAACGTCAAGTATATACATGACCATGTTTGCTGTGACCGGGGTGAGTCTCACCCCGACATCAGTTACCAAATTTGTTGTAATTCCTACAATTCTTTGTCAAATAACACACTTTAAAAGCCAATTTCAACTTAAAATATCAAGCTTCCTGGCCAATGAAGAAAGACAGAATTTTGTAAAATCTAAAATTGAATAAAAATATTTCAAATTTTTAACCATTTTTTTGAAATTACAAAGTTTTGGGGTACCTTTGGAAACCACAACCAAAATGTCCGCAATTTTGTTTTCTACAAGAATCTAAAACTGGTTCCTAAATATCTGTGTGCTCAAAAGTGCTCGAAGAAAAAGAGTAACATCATATTTTGCTCATAATTGCACAAATCTGACCTGAGTGAATTTACTCCACCACACAGAATTTTGAGTTTCCATCAGAATATGATACATTTTTCCATGTCAAATCACAAAATAGTTTATACCCCTGGAACCACTAAACTGTTTTCTGTCTTCTGGTATGACTGTTTTCTCTGTAACCTTGACTGTTAGAAAGTTATAAGCATTTATATGGGATGATGTCAAAAATGCACCACTCAGTGAGTGTGGTCAGTGAGGCTTGACTTGACTTTAATTTTCCCTCACAGAGCTGATAATGACCTGAAAAAGGTGACAGAAAATACTCCTAACTTTTTTTATTCAAAAATGCACTGCTTCTCTTCTAATCATTCTATTACATTTATTTAAAAAGCATTGAGTTGGCACAGATTTCTTCTTTCCGAGGGCATAATTTTCAATTGGATGGTACAAAATCTAATTTATGGGTGCCCATCCCTAATTGAGATATCAACATGATTCCAAAAGATTTGAAATCCTTGCACTCTCCTGCACAACTAAGACACAGGGGTTTAGCTCTAACTCCTTATCTTAATTTTGATGTGATGTACCTACCTAAGGCCTACCTCAACAAGTGCGAGAGACTAGACTCTAGTCTAGAGTAGTACTGAAATGAAGGCAAAATTACAAACCTGACGGTCGCATTCTGAGCATGGCTTGGACACTGTTTTCTTTGTCGTTGTCTTTGGTCTCATGCTTACTTTCTATCTAACAGCCTATGTTACAAACTTTGATCGAAATCCAACAATAAACAGTTAAGATATAGGACATCACTCGCAGCAGTGCCCCTCTGTGTGCTCTGTGTACAAACTTTGTTCTATAAATAGACACTGAGCGATAATCCGGAAATGCAAGAAAATATACTTTTCCGATACTTTTCCTTAAATCTTATCAGTAGTAATTAGTTTAGCTAAAAGAGAAAGAAAAAAAAAGAGTTTGAAATTATGAAAAAGTTTTCTTTTTTTTCCACATCAAATCTCGACGCAGACGAGACGAGAATCAGGTGCATGGATGCATGTAAACAAAGTCCGATAACACGAAGAAACCTGGAATAAAATGGTAAGATATGGCCATTTAATACATTCAGATGGTGCACATAAACCAAAACGGTGCCACAAAGGTGTTAATGTGTCTATATCCATAGGTATTTATCTTGAATTAAGCTTGTTTCACCTGTTTAACGCTCCTCATTCAAGTGGATGAGCTCGTCGACGGGCACCTGCTGGAGAGACGCGGGGACAGGTCTGTTCGCGCGCTGCCAAAATAGGTATTGTGATTGTGGGACAGACGGCCACAGGCACAGCGACAGTTGGCACATGTCATTGATGGGACCAAGAACGTGGGACCGATGCCGGGGCCGATGGCCCCAACTTTCAAACCAGGGCCTTTCCCACATCTATCACCTATCTTTATCAATCGCCCTTATGAGGCTTATCACTTTCCATGTTACCCGGTACTTGTTTTAAGTTTTTATACCGGGTAGTTACGATTGTAACCCAGTCACTTTGATAGGTTGAGGGGTGGCTGTCACCCCCGGCTGTCACCCCTCAACCTATCAAAGTGACTGGGTTACAATCGTAACTAAGTTTTTAGGGAGTGACATAATTTTTTAACAACAGTAGGTACTTTGACATCGCCACTCTGGGGGCTGAGAAAAGCTGGCAGGCTAGATAGGCACTTTCTACCAGGTGGGAGTGCGGCCGATATTCGCGACCTTGCCGATATCACCGATTTGGTGCCTTATTAGACTGTTTTCAATATGTTTCAATAGATATTCTTGATGGTTAGATATAAAGCTAAGGGAGTGGTCATTATTTATCAACAGGGGGGTGGTGGGTTTTCGCGTGGATGCACGGAAATTTTTTACGCCCCCCCCCCTTGACGGCAGTCAAAATTTTTTTAGCCCCCCCCCTCGGGAGGGGTCTGAAAACTTTACGCCCCCCCTCAAACCCACCACCCCCCCTGTTGATAAATAATGACCGCTCCCTAACCACCAGCAAAATCAGGGAGAAAAAAATTCCAATCAATAAGCATTTTACAGTAACTTGAATATGAAGGTGATATTGAAGCTTTGAAAAATACATTAACCAATGGAGACACCAAAAAAATAACACCAGACACAGCTTAAGGGCATAATAATTATGTACCAGGATATGAATTTTCATGTATGTACAATTTTGCCCACTGATACTTTTGAGAGGACCAAAATATGAAATATTGAAAAGAAATTGCTGTGTACATTGCTGCTACGTTACTATTTTTTATTAGCATTTTATCCCTACTTAGATTTAACTTGGGAACTAAACAAAGATTTCCTATCAAAGCTATGATCCTAAATATTCTAGAAAACAAACTTCTATGTAGATGGGACCACTAGAACATTGCTTTCTAGGTCCTTAGATATCAAGTGGAAACAGGAAAAAAGGCACCTGTGCATGCTACCACACACTGGGCCCACTATGCAGCTGAACTCACATTACAGATATTATAACACCTTTCCTACCATTCCTTTAGTGCTACTTGTCTTAATATTTTGGACACTATTTGCCATGTATCTCTGGTTCTAGAGAAGATAAAAACCTAATTCAAAATGATTTTGAAATGTTCCAATGAGTTCTACCGCATGTGGCCACAGAAATCTTAGAGTATTCTGTTTTATTTTTTTGTTAAAGTGCCTTATGTCAACAGGGGTGAAAAGAAGGGTCAAAAAAATTCTGACCCCCGCCCCAACACACCAGGCCCCACCCCCTGTTGTTGAAAATTGATCACTCCCTTACACTTCACTCAAAATTATATATATATATATATATATATATATATATATATATATATATATATATATATATACATATATATACATAAAAAAAATGTTAATAAAAAAGATTTGTAGTAGCAGTTGTGAATGTAGGCCTAGTAGCTTTCTGGCCACTAATATGAAAATGATTTAATTCCAGTACATGTATGTCAATCATCTACCCAAATTGTACATAAGGCATCAGTTTTGAAATAGGGGCCATCAGTCCCAAAAATGGGGCCCTCAGTCTCACTTTCTGGGGCCATCAGTCCGGTGCCAACTAGCTGTCCCTTGGGCCATGGGCCCGGGTACCAGGCATGGGGTACCCGATCAACAGGTATATACTGTCTAGGATGCTGCCCCTAGCTCGGGCCCCGTTCCACTAGAACATAATATAAGGCCCCTCGGCCTCGTGCCGGCTTCTCACTGTCGTACCGATATAATTAAACTTTTACTCAGTGTCTTTTTTTAGGTAGGTTTGAAGGGGGGGGTGTAGAATTTTTTTACCTCTACTGAGGGGGGGGGGGCATAAAAACCAAGGTCCTATCAAGAATTTAAGGAGTGGCTATTTATTTATCAACATGGGGGGGTGAGCGGGGGCGTAAAACCTTTTGCCCCTCCCCCTCCTCAGGGGCCTCTTGTCAGAGGGGTTAAGGTCATAACAAATTAAGCCTCTTTTTAGCAAAAATGCCCTCACGTACTTATACAGTGTAGATCGTAGTCAACACTTTGGGCATGGGCTAGAAAGGCACAGGATATGAAGGAACACATTATAACTGTCCATGCATTGTCAAAGGAGCGTTAAATTTCCTTTACAGAGGGAAAACAGAAACTTAGAGGTCTTCAGTTGATCCAGCTTTATTTTATTTGGTGATACAGAGTGATCACAAGGTGTTATAAGATGACCACTCACCAAGCCTATCCAGCTAAGCCTGTGCCCTAGTACAGGGTGATACGGTGTCTAGGTCTGAGAGCTGAAAGATGCCCTGGGCTGGCTTTTGGTGTCTTAAATACAAAGCCAGCTTCCGGTGGTGCAATAGCTGGGGTGTTGCCTTTTGCTGACCCCTGCAGGTTGCTGCTAAAAATAGGAACCGGACCTTGCCCCTCAGGGTGAGTTGCTCCAGCAGCTGGGCTAAATATAGGTGGCAAGGTTGTGACCCCTAGCAGGGATCCAAGGGTGAACCAGGGGTCACTGCTGGGGCAGGCAGGGTCAGTGAGTGCCTCTCCCTGCCAGGCCTAAAGTAAAGGTTGGGGTCTGAGTAGGCTAGTTTGCAGAGCTCTGGATAAGCTTAGTGGTTAAAAAGTAAATATATATCAAATAATTGCAATACCCAGAATCGTCCCTTGACAGCATGGTCACTGCATGGGATTAAGTGACAGTACCGGGGGGGGGGGGGTAGCTGGTGTCTGAAGAGGTAAGGTCTTGGGAAAACTGCTATAGAATAATTATACATGTGTATTTTTTTTTAACTCAAAATGAACGGAACCCGATGTAAACATGTCAGTGAATGACCATTCCCTTAAATATGAAAGCCATGTGCTTCATAGTGTCCTTTAAGAAATTTCTGCTTGGTTCAGCCGACAGATAACGTGCAAATAAAGGCGGTGGCCAAGTGCCGACCACTCATTGATGATGAGCAGCAGAAAGGTGCCAAGTCAGTGGTCAAGGTCAGTGGTGAACGAGTCACTTTGGAGGCAGGTGGCAAGGTAAGGTCCTATACAATATCTAAAGCTACATGTATCAGTCAATTGGATTCTTAAGATTCTGTCTGCAAACTGACAATACATGTAATATGCTGGACATGATTAGAAGTTACAGTCTCCCTAATTTTTGAGCATTACTATATACATGAATGAAGTTGGGTTTCTCCCATTTTTATTTATTTAAGACGTTTGTGCCAATATTCCATTAATTAATCACTTTAATCAGCTGCATTTTCTTTTCAGGAACAAAGCTTCGTGTTTGATGGAGCGTATGGCGCCGATGCCAGAGCTGTATGTGAAAACTTTCTTTATCTTGATATGCCCCGTTACTTGTAGTTGGTGTTTACCGTCTTGAAATAAAGCAAGGATTGCAACATTGTCATAATATCAGTCAATTTGATACTTTTGACTGCAAATAGTTAGAATATATGGTCTCATATGGCGTGTGTTATTTTTGTTAAACGACAGAACCAAATCTTCAGTGACGTCGGAGAGAACCTGGTGCACCGTGCCCTTAATGGAAACAATGTATCCATAGTAGCAATTGGAGCAGTAAGTATAGCTAAAACTTCTCTCCTGGCTTATCCTTCATGCGCCACATACATGTACCGTAAGTCACTTAGTGTAAGGGCAAGCAAAAAGGATAGCCCATCAAAGAGCTCACAGGTCATCCCTCTGCTTGTCTGCTTTATACAGTTACATTTAGGAACCTCCCACCATATAATGCAATGTACCGTCATAATGAAAACAAAGTCTTAACACAGCACCCTATTCCTGGTGTAATTTTGAGAGGTTTGTAAAGCTGCAACCCATTTCCCCAAGTACATGCATGTATGTATATCATACCTGTCTATTTGCAGACTGGAGCTGGTAAGTCGTACCTGATGTGTGGTACAGAGGAGGACCCTGGAGTAGCTGTGTGTGTAAGTATCTGTCTATATGATGAACCAAATACCATGATGATATTAGCCATAAACTTAATGAAATTCTTCAATAAGAGGCATTGCCATGATCATATTGGTGATACACGCAATGTACCTTTTCTGTGAAAGGCATAGCCATAATTATGTGATGTAACTTCATGGTACAAGCTAGCCTAAGGTCATTGGTTGTACGAGGCAGTTACAAGTACCGTGGTCCAGAATGGATAAATGAGATCAGGTTGAGATGTTTCTGTTTTAAGATGGGTTTATCTGCTCAGTGAGAAACTCATGTGGACAACGACATGGCCGGAACAACAGTTGTTTTAATAACCGAAATGCGGAAGTACGGTTACGCGTAGGTCGGGCAACCCATTACAACACTACAGCAGTAGTACATAACTCTAACACCAGCGGCAGCACTGCGCGGTAGACGCGAGTGACGCGGTTCTCGCAACATCTCCCCTTTTAAGATAATAATGTTATTGTCTGGATAAACTGTCCTTGAATCTCTTAAAGAAAGATATACTTTGATAGCACCAGTATAGTCTATGATAAACATGAAAATGACTGTTCAATGTTCAATGACTGTAAGTCTCTGTAATAAAGGTTTATGAATACTGTCAGGATATTGGCAATGTTATGACTGTTTAATATTAACTCATATGACTTGGCAAGTGTTCTTGGTAAAAGTCTATATCAGGATGTATAAAAATATCCATATGAATAAGCTAAACTAAACTCGAGGGGAGCAGTCTCCAGTACGTCACCCTCTAACCTATCTTTACCATAGGTTCCCCTAGACTGACTCAATTAGACGAGTAGGCTTTTTGGTAGCCCGGTTTGAGCGACGAGGCTCATCGGGTGTCTTAGGTGGTGAAGACACAGGGCTGTTTGCGCCTGGCGGTCGCTCAGTCATGATAGCAGGTGGTGGTATGGCACTGCCTGACGGTAGGACTGTGGCAGTGGCCATAGGAGGCATCTCCATTAGGTGTCGGCGGTTTCTCCGTTGGGCACCTGACTTGGTCTCGATGTTATACGATCTTGGAGTGTCGGCTTCTCCTTGAACGATGCCCTTCTCCGTCCAGCCCTTCTGGGAATCTGTCTTGACCAGGATAGGTTGACCTGGGACAAGCGGCTGGAGTGGCTTAGCACCATGATGCTGGTTGTATGACCTAGAGGTGGAGGATTTGTACCTCTGGTCCCTAGCGAGGATCGTTTCACGGCTAGGCCATACGGGCTCCAGAGTAGCTGATGGTACTGGAAGGGTTGTACGTAGGTGTCTACCCATCATAAGCTGGGACGGGCTGGCACCTGTAGCTGCTATAGGGGTGTCTCTGTATACTAACAAAGCGAGCCATGGGTCTTTCTGACTCAGCATTTGTTTAGCTGTGTAGACAGCTCTTTCTGCCTCCCCGTTGGAATTGGGCAGGTATGGACTAGAGGTAATGTGGTTAAACACATACTTTGCCGAAAATTCGGCGAATTCGGCTGACGAAAACTGCGGACCGTTGTCGGATACTATTTCTAGTGGCACACCGAAACGGGCGACAGCGTCCTTCATACGTCCAGTGACGGCTGTGGTGGTGGTAGACGTTAAGGCGAGGACCTCTATCCACCTGGAGTAGTAGTCACACATGACTAGATAGTCCTTCCCTTTGAAGACAAATAGATCTACTCCGACTCGCAACCAAGGCCCTTGTGGCAATGGTGTAGACATGAGCGGCTCGCGCTTCTGTGTCGGCTTGTGCTCAGTGCAGTGGCTGCACATGCTAACTATTCTCTTGATGTCATTAGTGATTCCAGGCCACCAAACACCGAGACGTGCTCTCTCGAGGCATTTGGTGATTCCTTGGTGACCGTCGTGGACTCGAGCAAGTATTTCCGGCCTCATGGAAGTTGGAATGACAATCCTTGAGGCGAACACAAGTAGTCCATCTGTGACTGACAGTGATGCACGATGTGCATACAGGCTCTTGAGGTTGTCTGGGACATTCTTCTCGTATTTCGGCCACCCAGTCAGCGTGTAGACGATAGCTGACTGGAGGACCGGGTCATTGGTTGTTGCAGTGCGAAGCTCCTCCTTCTTGGCGTCTGATGCAGGAAGGGTTGACTCGACCGACTGGACGTGCATTTCTACATCCTTGACTGTTGAGGACAGGGTCGAGACAAGTGGACTCCCGCGAGAGTGCGTCTGAGATTAGCATCTCTTTACCCGGGACATGCTTGGCATTGATGTTGTACCTCATCAACCTCATGAGTAGTCTCTGACATCTCAGAGGCACTTCGTCCAGGTCTTTGGTGTTGATGAGTGGCACAAGCGGCTTATGATCCGTGAGGACCGTGACGTTTCCATGTCCGCGGATGTATCGGTCGAATTTCTCGCACGCCCAGATGCTGGCCAGACACTCCTTCTCGATCTGGGCGTATCTCTTCTCGCTGGTGGTCAGTGTCCGAGAGCAGTAGGCAATTGGTTTCACCGCTCTGCCATGCTCTTGTAGGAGGACTCCTCCTAGGCCATAAGAGCTGGCATCGGCACTGACGATGACTGGTTTGGTGACGTCATAGTACGACAAAACAGGCGTTGAAGCGACCAGCTGTTTTGTCGCACGGAAGGCTTCTTCCTGCGCTGCATCCCAGGTCCACTCTCGGTCTGACTTCAGTAAATCATTCAGTGGACCGGTGACTGAGTTCAGGTGGGGCAGGTATGATCCGAGGTAGTGCACCATTCCCATGAACTGACGTAGCAGGGTGACAGATGTAGGCGGCGGCATCTGGTTTATGGCTTGGACTTTATCGGGGTCTGCCCGAATGCCATCTTGACTGAAGACGTGCCCAAGGAACTTGAGCTCCTTCTTCTTATATGAGCATTTGTCATGGTTTAACTTAAGACCGACACGATCGAGTGTCCTGACGACTTTGGACAGGCGATCGTCATGCTCAGCGTCGTCCTTCCCATATACAAGGATGTCATCCATGTAAATGAAGACTCCATCTAACCCCTCCAGGGCTTCGAGCATCTTCCGCATGAAGATCTCGGGGGCTGATGTGATGCCAAATGGCAGGCGTCGGAAGCAGTAGCGACCGAACGGAGTGATAAAAGTAGTCAGCTCTTGACTCCGTTCGTCTAGCGGGATCTGGTAGAATCCGCTTGCTGCGTCGAGGCATGAAAACCTTGCAGCGCCTGTGAGTCTAGAGGTTAGATCATCCAAGGTCGGCAGGACGAAGCGTTCTCGTTGGACGTTGACATTCAGCTTCTTCAGGTCTACGCAGAGGCGGACCTTGCCGGACTTCTTCAGGACTGGTACCATGGGGGCACACCATGGTGTTGGCTTGGTGATCTTCCTTACTATGCCTAGAGACGTTAGGCGCTTTATCTCCTTCCCTCACCTTCTCGACCAAGGGAAAGGGGATTTGCTGGCGACGTTGACGGCGACTGGCTGGGCATCGTCTCGAAGTACGATCTTGACTGGATCTGTTTCGAGGCATCCGATGTCCTGACTGACGGCTTGGATGCGCATGACTAAGTTCATGCGATGGGCGACTCCTCGTCCTAGGAGACTCTCGCCGGATCCGTCCACGACCAGGACACGGAAGTTGTACTTCTGGCCCTTGTAGATGGTGTTGGCGATGAACTGTCCTCGACAACTGAGTGGACCCCCCGGGCTTGACAATTTGACTTTGACGTCTTTTAGGGGTGGTCGCGGCTTCACTTTGAGGTAGTTCAAATAGGACATTATGGAGACGTCTGCACCCGTGTCTATCTTGAACGTCTCGGATGACGTTCCGAGGTCTAGTGTGACTTTCCAGGCTGAGCCACTGTCGTCGCAGTCTATGGCACCGATGAAGTTGTCAAAGTTCACAGCACCACAAAACTGGGCTTCTCCCTCGGTATCGTCGTATACTTCTCTGACGCTCTTATTACGACACATTGAGGCAAAGTGTCCGACTTTCTGGCAGGACTTGCACGTTTTCCCGATCACAGGGCAGGCATTGGGCCCTGGCGACCTGTGCACGTATCCACAATTTGGGCACTTCTGCTTCGACTGACCTCCTGACCTTGACCTTGACTGACCTTGATTTGACTGTGGCTGACGCGTTGACTTTTTGTATCCCTGGCTTCTATTGTGGACGGCATTGACTGACGTGTCTTCCTTCTGGGTCGACTCCACGAGCTCCTTGTGTCGCGCTTTATCGGTAGCTGTTGCAAGCGTCAAGGTGTCTTGCTCCATCTGCAATTCGCGAGATAGCTCCTTGTCTAACATTCCGGCGATTAAACGATCGCGGATATGTTCGTCTTCCTTCTCCTCGAAGTTGCAGTGCTCTGCAAGCTCATGCAGATTTCTTACGAAGCATTCAACTGACTCACCTTGTTTCTGCGAGCGCTGGTAGAATTTTGTTCGCTCGTGGATGGTGTTCTTCCGCGGGACAAAATAGTCGTCAAATTTCTTCAAAACTGTTTCGAAATCGTCTTTCGGGTCGACCGGATCGGGCTCGTCGTCTGTGGGCTCGGGGCGTGCGGCAAACTTAAAGGACTTGTAGATATGTTCAGCCTGGCGGCCCATAGTATATACCAGGGCTGAAACTTGCACATCCGGCTCCTCATCACGGATCTTCTCGAGAATAAAATAACGAGAAAACCTGGTTTTCCAATCCGGCCATGATGCCGGTTTAGTGAAGTCGAATGGCTCTGGCGGCTGATATTTAGGCATTTTGACGAGGTGGGTAGGCCTACTAGTGCTTTGTATGTATTAAGAAAAATGTCACTGATTCTCTTGACTGACTTGACTGTTACACACTAGCGCGTACCACCGTAGACAGGCACCTACTAGACTTGGCGGCTTATTTGAGGGGCTTAGGTATAGAGTGGCAAGGTTTGGTGAAGTAGGGTGACTACATCAATTGTCTTTACATGGACTTGACAATGTCAAATACGGCACAATTTGTATCTGACAATAACCACAGGTTGACAGTGACTTGACTTTGACTGAATATGTTGACTTGACTTGACTGACTAGGAATAAAATATTCAGCCTTACCGGTGGTCCAGTGTTGTTGTCTCAATTGTTGAAATTCACCCACAAATATCTCCTTACCAACCTGCCATCCACCCTCAAAAATACTCTCACATTATTGACTAAAGTCTAGTTGTTCATTGTTGTTGTTTCCACTGGCAGATGGTCAAAAAAAACCCACTGCTGACACCATGTTTTAAGATGGGTTTATCTGCTCAGTGAGAAACTCATGTGGACGACGACATGGCCGGAACAACAGTTGTTTTAATAACCGAAATGCGGAAGTACGGTTACGCGTAGGTCGGGCAACCCATTACAACACTACAGCAGTAGTACATAACTCTAACACCAGCGGCAGCACTGCGCGGTAGACGCGAGTGACGCGGTTCTCGCAACAGTTTCATTAAACAGTAAGGTTATTAAGGGGAATGGGGAAAAAACGCTGATCAGTGCCCCTGGTTCTGTATGCCGTACTTCTTTTCCCCCCTTTCAGTTCAACAGGAGTCTGTTCAAGGGCATTGAGGATGCAAGGGACAAAAAGCAGTTCTTTGTTACGGCTTCATTTTTGGAGGTAAGAACATATAAATTTATTGCCTGCATTTAATGATATCAAAGAAAACATACATAAAATATGTGTAATATGAAATGTCTATCTCGATGTTCAAGTTCTTATTTGTTAGATATAGTATCGCTCGTAATTCTATGTAACATTTTCTCTAAAGATTCTTGACGGGCAGATGACAGATATGCTGAATCCACATAATAACGTTATGAAAATTCGGGAACACCCCCAGCGTGGCATGTAAGTAGAGACAACCATGTGTAGTTAACAACAATTCCACAACCGTCAGACGGTCTGAGTGACCGTTGTACAAGTTAACAGCCAAATCTATCTTTTTTGTTTGTCTTATTGGAAATCCTTCAAAACTCATTTTAACAAAATAGTGTCATGGCAAATGCCCTGTCAAACTGTCGCATTGGCGATATGTAGAAATGTCTTAAATAAGTGATGGATGATGTTAAAAAAAAAAATTTTCAGTTTGCACTCCTACATGCACTCTAGTCCCAATTTATCTTTTTCTTGATTAGTTTCGTGGATGGCCTATCAGAGCTTGTGGTCAAAAGCGGGGAGGACCTCGCCCGGTTGTATGAACAAGGCAATCGTGCCCGCAAAATGGGGGCGACAGATATCCAAGCTCACCGTGCAAGGTAACTATGGTAGTGGCTGAAAGCAATAACTTGATCTTATGCTCTTGTACATTTTTGATTATTATTAGATAAGGGGCCTACATATATCACAAGTACCCCAATTTCGTTGACTAGAATGGAGGGAACGTAATTAAACCACTAAATTGATCAGAAAACCAGCAACAAGGGAGAGAAATTATTTATTCTATATACTAGATTGGGTCTATTAACATTGGATAGCACCCGTTGCATAAAGACTGTTTTCATCATATCTTTGTTTATAGATCACATGGCATATTCATGATCCACGTGGACCAGAAGGAGAACAACACAAGCAAAGTTGGTGTCAAGTCCACAGTGACCTTCGCTGACCTTGCAGGTCATGACCCATCAGCCAGCTCAGCTAAGGCAAATATAGAGTAAGGCTCAATAAGTAAAGCTTAAAACTGAATTCTTAACATAATCATAAATACGTGGGGTCTTCTTACCCAATGAAGCCACCTTGGTGTAGATTGAGAGACACAGAAGAACGTGCTCAACTCCATGGTTTGATATCAGAGATAGTTCATCGTCATTGCCTAACCTATTGAAAATGCAGAGTGTAATCGTTTTTACAACTTGCCATGATCGTGAACTTTCAGCAAAGAGGCATAATCTAGTATAAGAGATCCCACTCCGCCGTATTGGGTGACGAGAGATTGAGCTCCTGAACCGCGTTAATCATAGGAGATGGGGCCAGCTTGCACCAGGGTGTAAACGCGAGGGCTCCCATAGAACGCAATGTTAAACATCGCAACTTGATCGGCAATTTTGAAATGGAAATCTTTGGAATTAAAAATTAATTCTGGTATCTGTAGATAGCTATTGACATGAACTAAATCAGTATCGAGATCATTTAAAAGAAAAATGAGATGTGCAGCGATCAGCATTCCCGAAACGAAGGACACTTTTGACAATTTGACCCCTCTGTGCTAGGCCTTTCCTCTCACGAAGCACAGAGTGCTCAGATTCATAACTTCACTTTCCACTGTCAGTGTGGTTAAACTGAGCCAATAAATAAAAATCTAAGTACATACAATTTATATTTAGGTCATTCTCTGTCATATACTATGATATGGAAGTTGTGGAAGGAATACAAATAATTATTTTGATAGGGTGAACATGGGTTGTTTTCATGTGTTTCGGTAGAAAATGCCCAAAATTGACAAGTTGCGTGGGCTATCCAAGGCTCCCCCGACAAGACAGTTCACATAAATAATATCTAAACCTAAGAATAAACATCTTTGAGTCCTGCCCTTTCACCCAGTGGTCGAATTATTTCATTATTCCAAGGATTAATATTTTTAAATAGGTTTGGAAAATGTGTTGTTTAACATTGCGCTCTATGGGAGGCCCCCACATCTACACCCTGGCTGCACACTGGGTCCCTGGGCGTGCCGAGAACCCCGTCACAACGTTAAACCTATGGGAGGCAGCGGGAGTACTCCGTCTTACTAACCCCAACATTCATCCGTCGGTCTTTGCTTTCAGTGTGAAGACATTGGAAGAAGTTATACAGGCAGTTAAGTCTGGTGGTCATGTACCCTACCGTAACGCCACATTGACCCGTCTCCTACAATCATCATTTGGAGGCAATGCAGCAACTCTCATCATAAGTGCTGTGTCCCCTGCAGGTAAGAAAATAACATTCCCCTATTAAACCATGTATGATAATTGGAACTTACCCATAATGATGTCGCCAAGATTCAGGTACAATGTATATCTAAGCAGTTACATACGTAAACCAGCAACAGGGGCATCCCCAGGTTGGATAAATAATTTTAAGAGAACTCAACTGGAGAAGATTTTGTTGTCTTAAATAATTGTTTTCAAGTATGATTTTTAACTCGAAAAGCGAGTTATCGGAGACAAGGATGGGCCCCTCATTTCAGTCATTTTGGGCGGTGCGAATAAGTGTAAAAAAAGATGGAAACTTTATGTATAAGAGGCATAATTAGTTCAGGAATTTGTAGTGGAATTTGTAGTGGTATTGTAGGAGTAGATGTAGAGGTCTTGCAGGAAAAGGCATTTCAGTAACAAGTTTTGTAAATTTTGAGTAATTCTCTATATTGTATACAGTCAGTTGGTCAGCCGCCAGAAGACACTTTTTGCTTGCAATGTATAGGAATGTTGGTCCAGGATCAATTCTCCCACTCTTTTTGCAAGTGTGGTGCGAATAGGGTAGTTTTGGTGGGAGTTATACAAATAGTGGCTTGGTGATGCAAATAACCTGGGTGAGTAGCATGTGGTCCTCCAAGCAGATGTCTTGTGAAAGTATAGGACTATAACACTACTTAACATCTGCTTGGAGTTGGTTCCTGTCTGTGAATGGGAGTGCTGATGTCAGACCACAAGCTAGACTTGCTCAAGGTTATTGATTTTAATTCTGGAGAAACAATGTAATGGAAAAGACTATCAAGCATAAAGGGCCCAGAGTTTTTGGACAGCAGAGAGTCTAACTAACTGCAATTACCTTAAATTCTCTGATACAAGCAACATTACCTGCATTACTGACCTTGCAATAAACTACACTTTTGATTCAATTTAAATATGATCTGAACCTCAAATCAAAGAATTTATGGTACATAACATCTGCTGAAAAAAATGAAAATTTTAATTCTTTTCGAGTTACGAGCAATGTACATTGCTGCCCTATATTTTTTCATTTCCCTTTATATGCATTTTGTACAGACCGCTCTTACCAGGACACACTGAAGACCCTACAGCTAGCACATACTACACGTTCCATCAAAAATCATGTTGCCATCAACTTGGTAAGCATCCAGCGACTTCTCCATATGGTTCTCATGGAAATTATGGAAGTTATGTGGGTTGCAAAGGATTAAAATGACTTGCATCTTTTTCAACAAGAAGGAGTTATTGCAGAATCAGCCAATTTCTTTGGACCTTTGTCCTACCATCTCAAACCCTGGCCCAGTCTTCATGTGCTTAAGTTATGCAAGCTATCCGTGGTCATTTCATCCTTGAAATAAAACTTGGTATTTTTCTTTACTAATATTTCTTTTAGGACGAAACAAACAGCATAATCCGGGACCTCCGTGAGGAAATTGCGCATGTCCGTAACCGCCTTACAAAGACATCCGATAGTAAGAAAGATGATGTCATGAAGCTGGAGGTGAGAACAAAGAGAAAGTAAATACATGAAAGACAAGGGTACACAGTAAATTGGGAGTACCGATAATCCTCGCGTATAAGAATCAGCTTTTACACTGAAATTACACCCCCTACATCCTATAGGATCTAGCTTAACTCAGGGTAAGGCTTATATGCGAGGTCTTTACACTAGAGAACAGTACTAAAATGACCAAAATTTTACTCCCTATACATCCTATCTGATTTTGCCTAACGCAGGGTGCCTCCTATACGCGAGGGACGTCCTATACACTAGGATTTACGGTAATTTGTAAGTGTTAAAGAAAGGAAATTTATGCATTGTAAAATGACAAGAAGGCATAAGAAACTGCCATATGTGATCACTGAAATTCTAGTCGGGTGTGTGTTACTTCAGGTTCCATATATTTGATAAATTCCCAATTTTTAGATGTATTCCCCCAAACAGCGCCAGAGAGTGCTCCTGCATACGCAATAACATGTGCACACGCATAGTTGCCATAAAGAAATGCATTTAGCAGAGAAGGTTTACTCTTATTGATTATCTCTTTTTGTCACATTTTGGTCTCTAGGATTTGATCAAGGATCTCCAGATTGCCAAACGGCAGACATGGGCAGAGAAAGAGCGTCTGTCAGGGCAGTATGAGGAAGAGCGGAAAACTAACCTGGCTAACAAGGTGTGTGCTTACCATAAATGAGGTCATTCTTACCTGATTCAAAATATGAACCAAACTAAAAAAAATATCTCTGCAATGTTTTCTATTGTAAGATTGCTGACTACACATATTTTGGTATGATTTGTTAATGCCTGTGTTGCAGGGTGTCCTGGAGTGGGTGATGGACACGGTAAAGAAGGGCAACAAGGAAGTACAGGAGAGAGTCATGCTGCTGCAGAAAGAAAAGGATCAGGTGAGGAACAAAATCGTTCTCTGTGTTTATCATTATGTAAAATGAATTTACAATAAGAGGTGGTAGAATTTACAAATGGACCCCTTTCCCAGCATAAGAGTCAGCTGTATGTAGAAATGGACCTTTTTTCAATTAGAAAGTAGTTTAAAGAAATATGCATTTCACTCATTGGGCGGTGAACCGCACTGAATACAGCTGGTAAAATGGTGACAAGCTTGTACTTTGAAGTTGGTGTCTTCTAGGGAGAAGGGACCCATCATACTTTACCAGATGACCCAGTAAAATCAAATGGATGAACTCATTCGGTCTGGATAGAATGCTTCAAGATATAGAAATGGAGAGTTTATCCAGGGGTTGTGAGTAGTATATATAGAAATGGGAGAGTTTTACCCAGGGGTTGTGAGTAGTATAAAGAAATGGAAAGTTTACCCAGGGGCTGTCAATAGTATATAGAAATGGAGAGATTACTCAGGGGCTGTCAGTAGTATATAGGAATGGAGGGTTTACTCAGGGGCAGTGAGTAGCATACCCACTTGGCATAAAAACGTGGTTTTTTTTTATGTTAAAAAAACGTTTTTATTGGTTTCCCTGTTGGTTATTTTAAATTGGTTGAAAAAACCTTTAAAAACATTTTTTGCCAAGTG
Source organism: Acholoe squamosa (assembly GCA_949317995.1). Lineage (NCBI taxonomy): Eukaryota > Metazoa > Annelida > Polychaeta > Phyllodocida > Polynoidae > Acholoe > Acholoe squamosa. Next base: position 19,345,516 of record OX439042.1, read on the forward strand.
GTCGAAATGGAGAGTTACAAGGGGGGGCTATGATAAGTAGTACATGTATATAGAAATGGAGAATTAAGTCAGGGGGCCGTGTGAGTAATATATAGAAATGGGCGGTTTACTCAGGGGTTGTGAGCAGTTACTAGCATGTGGAAGTGGAGAGTTAACCCAGGAGATGTGAGTAGTACATGTATATATAGAGAAATCGAGAGTTTACTTGGAGGCTGTGAGTGGTATATAGAATTGAAGAGGCTGTGAGTAGTACTTATATTGAACTTGAGAGTTTATTTAGGAGACAATGATATTATTAGAAGTGGAGATCTTACTCAGTGAGTGGAGAGTACTGTAGAATCCCAATCAGCTAGCTGGAAGATTTAGATTTTCCTATTATCGAGAGTTTACTTGGAGGCTGTGAGTGGTATATAGAATTGAAGAGGCTGTGAGTAGTACTTATATTGAACTTGAGAGTTTATTTAGGAGACAATGATATTATTAGAAGTGGAGATCTTACTCAGTGAGTGGAGAGTACTGTAGAATCCCAATCAGCTAGCTGGAAGATTTAGATTTTCCTATTAAATCTCCATCACTTTGCGAAGTAGGTAACAGAGGTGTAAGCTTACATGTTCCAAAACTTGACTTGCAGCTGACAACAGAATACAAAGAGAAGCGTAAGAAGGTGGATGACATGAAGGAGGATTTGCAAAAACAGATTGCTGATTACTCTAAACTTGCTGAGACAGGTGGGTATCGAATTCTATCGGTGATGTTTTATATGCCGTTTTTCAAAATCCCTGAGAGAGAAGAAACTGGTTTTAAGACAAATATTACCATAAAATCTTGCCTATTCTCGATAAGCACGACCCCTCTTGTGTTTTGCCATTGCTTGATCTGGTATCAAACTGAGGAAATCATTTCATTGATTTAGATTTCACTCCTCTATCCGCCTATCAGACCTTACATATGAATCGCTTCAGACTTCATCAATTAGCTAGAAAAACAGTTCAAAATAGTTCAGCATTCAAAATTCCCACATCCGTTGTACATAAAGCCAGTCAATGAACTTTACATTTGAGAGTTTAAGAATCGTTTTCAACATGGTTTTTGCCTGATAATGTACGATGAAATGCACATGTCTGACCTGCAGGGAAAGCAAATGAAAGTGAAACCAAACAGCGAGTTGGAGCTATACATGAGCTAAAGGAGAAATTGAAGAAGGAAACTGAAAATCTGAAATCCATCAAGAACAGGTTGAGGGAAGTACAAGATCGACAGAAGAACGAGAGAGAGGTAAGATACTTAAGCTTTTCTGAGTGAAGTTCATTGTCTCTGGAGGTTGTTGAGGAGGGGGGGGGCTATACCATGAGGTTGTGAATGGGCATTTTTCATGAAAACAAGCATTCTCTCAACTTTTACTGATTTCCTCCTTCAGGCAGCTTCTGGGCACACGGTGGTGAAGGGAAATGCAGAACTTCGCCAAGTGGTCGAGGTAAGTATTCTGTGACATTGTAGTTGATATTTCTATCATACGAAGTTAGTTAAGTATTCACGTAAAGGAGGAAGCTTAGCTCTACACCTTTAAGCCTCAATGATACCAAAATGATGTCTGGACATCAAATCAATGTTTGTTCCAGGCCATTGAAATGAAATCGTATTCAGAGGATACCTGTTTCAGGTTATAACCATCACTTTATTTCTGTTAAGTTAGGCTAAAAATTATCATTCATTTTTCCACATGGTCACTATCATTACCCTCTAGAAAAACATACATTTAAGACCGCAGTCTATAAACGATCAATTCTAAATGTAAGACATGTCAGTTATATGAATCTGAAATTCATTAGGCTGAGGAGCGTCGTCGTCTGGAGGCGGATAACAAGGCAGTGCTAGCCGAGGAGCTGGAGCGGATGAAGATAGAGACAGAGCACCAGAAGGCAGAGGTCCAGATGAGGTCCGCCCAGGGAGCAGCTCCAACCGCTGAGCAGAGCATGCAGCATGAAATGGAGCTCATTGAGGTCAAAGGGGAGCGCTCCATTGTCAGTCTGCAGGTTGGTCAAAAACAACTAATTAATATTGAACTCGAAAAGAGTTATAGGAGACGACTAGGGTCCTCTCATTTTCAGTCATTTTGGTGATGCGAATAAGTTTAAAATAAGTTAAAATTGTATGTATAAGAGGCAGAATTACTTATTGAATTTGTAGTGTCATTAAAGGAGGAGATGTAGGGGTCTTGCAGGAAAAGATATTTCAGTACCAACTATTGTAAATTTTGAGTAATTGTCTATATTCTACAGAATCAGTTGGTTGGCAGCCATAAGACACTTTTTGCCTCCAATGGTGAAGGTATATGATGTTGATCCATGTATCAACTTTCCTGCCTTTTTTGGCAATGTGGTGTGAATAGCGCAGTTTTGGCGGGAGTTATGCGAATAGTGGCTTGGTGGGGCAAATAACCTGGGTGAGTAGCATCTGGTCCTCCAAGCAGATGTCTTGTGAAAGTATAGGACTATTACACTTCTTAACACCTGCTTGGAGTTGGTTCCTGTCTGTGAATGGGAGTGCTGATGTCAGACCACAAGCTAGACTTGCTCAAGGCTATTGGTTTTAATTCTGGAGAAACAATGTAATAGAAAAGACTATCAAGTAAAACGGGGCCGGAGCTTTGGGACAGCAGAGAGTCTAACTAACTGCAATTACCTTAAATTCTCTGATACAAGCAACATTACCTGCATTACTGACCTTGCAATAAACTACAATTTTGATTTGATTCAAATATGATGTGAACCTCAAATCAAAGAATTTATGGTACATAACATCTGCCAAAAAATTTAAATTTTATTTCTTTTCGAGTTACGAGCAATGCACATTGCTGCCCTATATTTTTCTATGTACACGTAAATTTAAATGAGAAAAAAAGAACAAAAGAAAACAGATAAATGTGAAACCTATTAAGGGTCATCAATATATATATAGACAGAGGTTCGAGAGAACTGTTCTTACAGAGCGTTGTAAGTTAAGTTATAGCCCTTAGTCAGACCAATGCGAGTGAACCTCTTGCATTCTTCTCGTGTTGTTTTAGTCGGAGATGTTCAGAATTCAATTTAGTTGTCATTAAAAATAATGCTGCTATTGGGTCTGAAATACAGTGTAAGGTTATTGCATGGGGGTGTGCAATACGGAGCTCATAGGTTAAGCCTATGGGGCTTCTGTTTTCACCATGAACTAAATTTGTGCATTGTCTGATGTTTCAGATCCAGTTGCTGCAGCAGGAGAAGGACCACCTGGCACGTAACCTGGAGGCCGTCTACACCCGCCACAAGGAGGAACTAGAGATCCAGCAGCTTCAACACTTCCAGGTAAAAACACTGTACCTGACATCATGTCTCAACTCAAGGTCCATGTTCATTGGTCAAAAGGATATCTTAATAGGCACTACTACCCCGGTGTTCCTCGTTAATATTTAGTCCTGCCTGTAATAAACGCTGTGATTATAAACCTAAATACTTCATCCTTTTTTTCATCAGTACAATGGGCATGTTCCAAGATTTAGATATAACTTGACAATATTTGGGTTTTTTTTACAGACGTTCCGACAGTACCGGGAGATGTTTGAGCAGCAGAAGGCGGTGCTGGAGGCGCGTTACCGCGGCCTTCTGGAGGAAGCCGTGCAGGATGCTATCTTCCTCTCTACCCGCAACGAGGAACTCATGACTGAGAACCAGGCACAGAAACAAGGTTAGACAATAAACTGTGGTCTGTGTAGTCATTAGCAAAGGATGTGCCATCAGATTTTAATTTTTCTAAAATTGGGCAAGTTTTGTGAAACCATTGTCCAGTTCAATGTCATTGAGGCTAGTTTTTAATGCATATGGTTTCCATAGTTTGGAGCTTTTATGATATCACCCCGCACAACGCAGTTGTTGCCACATTCATCGTTTTATCATTTATTGATCAGTAGGCACCGATACATCACTTTTAATATATTCAGTGTTAAATGGAGAGGGGAAATACAATTTTTGTTCGAACCGACGTACTGAACCAATACTTTGTGAAGGGTTAGGTGTACGTGGCAACCACTCAATGACCTTCCTCCACCATTTTACATAGTGCTATTGTCACTTTTGGCCATAGAGAAATTGACATGTTAAAAATCACATTTTTTGATTTTTTTTTTTACTACCATTTTATTTTCTAGGTCACCCATCCCCATTTAAAATCTAAAAATTAATCTAATTAATTTTTCTAGTCACAAACAAATTAATATTGGTCACATGACCAATATATAATTTATTTGTGCACTCTTGGAATTAATTTAGCACCCAAGACACTGTTTTTGAAGCCAAAAATAATTCCCCCATCTGTCCCAATGACAGTGGTACCGCCAAATTATACTTAGATTTTTAGATCTATTCTAACCTCTAAAAATAATTTTATTTCAAAGCAGTCTGAGGATCCCCACAGGTGAAACCACCGGTTACTCATATTAACACACTGTTGTTAGAGCAAATATTTCCCCGGCAACCATTCCATCATGGCAACCAATGAAATGTCAGAAAATCCAGAGTCGCTCTGAGCAGCTCCTGATTGGTCAATACAAGTCACATGTCAAGCACTATAAAAGGGCACAAACTTTTTGAAACCCTTCATTCAAGCGGTAACTGCAATACTGACAGGATACCCCGTACCAACCACAATACTTTGTCAAGGGCATATAGCTGTATTCAAGAACTTTTCTTCATTCTATTTTCAGAAATCGCCGAACTCAAAGACCAATTGAGCATGAAGAGGTAGACCATGTAACAAGAAGGTTCCAGAATACAAGCCAACTCTTCGTGTATCGTCTGTAAATTACAATATTCTCTTCGTCCATTAGTTATGTCACATTCGAGATAATAAGTAAAGGAACATACCCGGTAGGTACAAAATCATAAATAAGATATCGGTGATATTTCTTTTCGAAAATCATGATATCTGATGTGGTTCAAAGGGTGGGTTAAATCTATTGATATCCACTCCAGAAAATTGTACTGCTGATCTCCATAAAATTTCTGGTGAAATATTAGGAAGGCTCAGCTCACTTGTACCGCAATGTTTTCACGAATCAAATGTTAAAGGAAGGTTAGGCTTTGCGCGTAGGCTATTATGATTGTTGATTTTTGTTTTGCATGGGCTGGTCCCTTTCCTATGTTCGCAAGGGCAATACTTTTAAAAATAGCCTTTATGATATGGTGTCTTCAAGATAACCAAAGAACAAAGATTATCTTTGGTCTGTGAGATAATTGAAGATTAATGGCCAACTTATAGTGAATTACCATGTACATGTTGTATTTAAGGTTAATCTCAATTTAGTAAAATTTGATGCATCAGTCAAAATCTGTACTTATTTTTTCTAGGTCACTAATCTATACTAACAGGCGTTCTTAGAATAAAATTCTGGTGAATGTGTTGTAAGCTACGGTAGTATAGTAAGCATTGAAGCATACTGGTATATATCAAAGTATAAAATATCTATATAGACTGTTGTATAATTCATATGATAGCACAGGTGATCATATTTGACAAACACATAATTTACCGAGGATATAAAGTTGGACTGAAAATAGAAATAATTTGATATGAAGGAATGCGTTAGAAGATAATATTTGAGTATGTTTTGGATAAACATGTAGTTGGACATATTTTTATCAACATAATTATACTTTTGTACAATTAAATGTATTCTAGTCATGGCTATTTTAATTATAAGTCTGCTCATGCAGGAACATGACGGCATATTGACCATTAAAATAATATACCACAGCATAAAGGGCATTCTTTGTTTGTATACTACCGCACTGTTAATTGCCGTTCATTCTTAGGAATGAACGGCTATAGGAGGGGACCCATTCTTAAATACAAGCTCTCATAGTGGTGCTTCCTCGCTCTCCATGTATAATCCTGTCTCATAGGTACAGTATTGAGTATGCCTATACCTGGATTAAAATCTGCAAATCAGTCAAGCATAGAAGTGGTGGCAGTGGTGGTGTTGGTGGACCTGTTATTGTAGACCCTGGGGACAGAGTGGTGGTAGCCCTGGACACCTCAGGCAGAGCCATGGTATATAGTATATATAGCCCCCCCCCCCCCACCCACCTCTGAATGGTGGTGGTGGCTGTGCTCCTGGGGTGGCCCCATACCTGCCTGGCACCACCTCCCCCAGCACCATGTGGTTCTCTTCTGCTGGTGGTGCATTTCTCAGCACCACTGACTATTAACCCACTAAAGGCCACCTACATGTATATTTATGTATACATGTACACATAAGTATGATGCACTTTTTTAGGAGTTTTAAGTGGCGTGGCATTGGAGTCTTGGGACCGTTTTCCATGTGTGTCGGCCATCTCGGTTTTCGGAAACACAGGGATCCAGGCCATATATGGTCAATTTTGATCTTAAAAAGTTATCAGATGGATGTTAATGACCATTGGGACACCTCAACTACCCAATTTTATTGTTTGCCATGTGTGTCGGCTATCTTGGTTTTAGGAAACACAGGGATCCAGGTCATTTGTGGTCAATTTTGATCTTCAAATGTTATCAGATGGATATTAGTGACCATTGAAAGACCTCAACTACCTAATTCTATTGTTTTCAATATGTGTCGGCCATCTTTGTTTTAGGATACACAGGGATCCAGGCCATATATGGTCAACTTTGATCTTCAAAAATTATCAGATGGATGTTAGTGACCATTGGGAGACCTCAACTAGCCTATTTTATTGTTTTCCATGTGTGTCGGCCATCTTTGTTTTAGGAAACACAGGGATCCAGGTCATATGTGGTCAATTTTGATTTTAAAAAGTTATCAGATGGGTGTTAGTGACCATTGGGGGACCTCAACTACCCAATTTTGTTGTTTTCCATGTGTGTCAGCCATCTTTGTTTTAGAAAACACAGGGATCCAGGTCATATATGGTCAATTTTGATCTTCAAAAATTATCAGATGGATGTTAGTGACCATTGAAAGACCTCAACTACCCAATTTTATTGTTTCCCATGTGTGTCGGCCATCTTGGTTTTAGGAAACACAGGGACCCAGGTCATATGTGGTCAATTTTGATTTTCAAAAGTTATCAGATGGGTGTTAGTGACCATTGGGAAACCTCAACTACCTAATTCTATTGTTTTCCATGTGTGTTGGCCATCTTGGTTTTAGGAATGACAGGGATCCAGGCCATATATGGTCAATTTTGATCTTCTAAAGTTATCAGATGGATCTTAGTGACCATTGGGACACCTCAACTGCCTAATTTTATTGTTTTCCATGTGTGTCGGCCATCTTGGTTTTCGGAATCACAGGGATCCAGGTCATATATGGTCAATTTTGATCTACAAAAGATATCAGATGGAAGTTAGTGACTGTTGGTACACCTCAACTACCTAATTCTATTGTTTTCCATATGTGTCGGCCATCTTGGTTTTAGGAAACACAGGGATCCAGGTCATATATGGGCAATTTTGATCTTAAAAAGTTATCAGATAGATCTTAGTGACAATTAGGACACCTCAACTGCCTAATTTTATTGTTTTCCATGTGTGTCGGCCATCTTGGTTTTCGGAAACACAGGGATCCAGGTCATATATGGTCAATTTTGATCTTCAAAAGATATCAGATGGATGTTAGTGACTATGTGGACACCTCAACTACCCAATTTCATTGTTTTCTATGTGTGTTGGCCATCTTGGTCTTAGGAAACACAGGGATCCAGGTCATATGTGGTCAATATTGATTTTCAAAAGTTATCAGATGGGTGTTAGTGACCATTGGGACACCTCAACTACCCAATTTTGTTGTTTTCCATGTGTGTCGGCCATCTTTGTTTTAGAAAACACAGGGATCCAGGTCATATATGGTCAATTTTGATCTTCAAAAATTATCAGATGGATGTTAGTGACCATTGAAAGATCTCAACTACCTAATTCTATTTTTTTCAATATGTGTCGGCCATCTTTGTTTTAGAAAACACAGGGATCCAGGCCATATATGGTCAACTTTGATCTTCAAAAATTATCAGATTGATATAAGTGACCATTGGGAGACCTCAACTAGCCTATTTTATTGTTTTCCATGTGTGTCGGCCATCTTTGTTTTAGGAAACACAGGGATCCAGCTCATGTATTGTCAATTTTAATATTCAAAAGTTATCAGATGGATGTTAGTGACCATTGGGACACCTCAACTAGCTAATTTTATTGTTTTCTATGTGTGTCGGCCATCTTGGTCTTAGGAAACAAAGGGATCCAGGTCATATGTCGTCAATTTTGATTTTCAAAAGTTATCAGATGGGTGTTAGTGACCATTGGGACACCTCAACTACCTAATTCTATTGTTTTCCATGTGTGTCGGCCATCTTGGTTTTAGGAATGACAGGGATCCAGGCCATATATGGTCAATTTTGATCTTCAAAAGTTATCAGATGGATGTTAGTGACTAGTGGGAGACCTCAACTACCCAATTTTATCGTTTTCCATGTATGTCGGCCATCTTGGTTTTAAGAAACACAGGGATACAGCTCACATATGGTCAATTTTGATCTTCAAAAATTATCAGATGGATGTTAGTGACCATTGGAACACCTCAACTGCCTTATTCTATTGTTTTTAATGTGTGTCGGCCATCTTGGTTTTCGGAAACACAGGGATCCAGGCCATATATGGTCAATATTTATCTTCAAAGGTTATCAGATGGATGTTAGTGACCATTGGGACACCACCCCCACCACCAATACCACCACCACACTATTCCCAACCCTCACACACATTCCTTATTTGCATATTTTAATCCAGGAATAGGTTTACTCCATACTATAGCAATAGGACAGGATTATACATGGAGAACAAGTAAGCACCACATTCAGAGCATATATTAAAGTATAGGTCCATTCCAAAGGCCATAGAGTTCATATATAATGATCTTTTTTCCTTGGATCATAATAGGAATACGCATGGCATTACAGCATTGCTGTGTTTACTTTGTTGAAAGTATGTTATAGATTAATAAATTGCAAAACACACAACATATGAAGGGCTTTTAGATTCCATATTAAAATATTTGTTCTGAAATTTTTGATCTAAGATCATATCAAAAATGTTGTAAATCAATTCTATACTTCTTAGAACATGATATGAATATGCACGGCATTACAGCTTTGCTGTGTTTACTTTGCCGAAAATATGGGATAAAATTTTAATCTGCGAAACGCACTGCAATTTAACTGCTTTTAGAATTGATATTAAACTCAGAATTGATCTTCAAATTTAAATATGAAATCCTAATATATCTTGATCATAGATGACAGATCCTAAATTGAATCCTTTCAATTGCATCCTTAACACGGGCCTCTTGATCATAGATCTTAGATTCTAAATTTTCGATTGAATCCTTAACATAATCTCCTTACCATTGACCCCTTGTTAAAAACTTCAAGTATAACCCGTACAGTAATGCTCAACATACATAATCCTATACTAGGCTATAGCGACATTATAGGACCAGACTGGTTTCTGCATTACCACATGCATGATGATTTCAGCAATATCTGGTTCTAATCTCGCACTGCAGCTAGTTTCTGAGATATCCATTGAATGTGTGCGTGGTCCCCATAAGGATATCACGAGATATTCCGAGATGAGAACTGTCATGCCCACGCACACACATAAACATGAAACCTCGCTTTATAGATAGGCGAATGACTGGGATACAAAACCCACCAACCCCCCCCCCCGTATTAAAAAATGATCACTCCCTTACCTACGATATTTGATTGAATGAATCTTGAAAATTGAAATGAAAATAGCATTGACACCTCTGGTCTTTTTTTTTTTTATGTCCTATATAACAGGCATTTATTGTAACAACACAGGGTGACTACTCCCTTACAATAGAATTTTGAATCTTCACCTGGGCTAAATGATGAAGATTTGACGTCTATTCTTTTTACTTATCATTTCTCTTGAAACAAATACTAACCCGAGATGTCCGTGCTTGAAAAAAAAAAAATCAGTCTTTCCACCAAAGACGGAGTTTCCGCCCAGTGATCTCATGAGCTCGGCAGCGCGGGTAATTACCTCGCTCTCCAAGCACATGCATCCACTTATCTTCGAATCTCTGTTTGGAGATCGCGGAGCCGCGGGAACCAGTGACCATAAAACTCTTTCGGTGCGTTCGGAGTACGGCCGAGGGATCAATGCTGGTTTGTAAGGCCACCCCCTATTGGTCTGCCCCATGTAGGTCAATGTTGATCCCTGAGTCAACTTACTACACTCCCAAGCATAGTTAAGGATTGGTACCTAGCCAGACCTGGCTGGGGTGGAAGGGGGTGGAGGGAACAAGCTAAGGTGGTGTAGTTAGCGTTCGAGGTCACCCCCACCCACAATGCACTGCATATGGTTAGAAAACCGCTGCCCGAACGCACCGTTTGACCATAACAAGCCAGGCGTCAGACGTTCGCGCAGCATATTAAAGAACGGCAAATTTCCTTTCGACCATCAATTTAACATCAAACCAGGAGGTAAAAATCCCATAGTTTATACTGTATAGTTAATGAATCTAGAGGGCTATGTATTTTGACTCCATAGGAACAATTGGACTAGGTCCAACATTTGCTATGGGCGAAAATAGAGGCATTCTGTGGCTGCTGCCTAGCTTAGCCTTAGATTCTAAGATCTTAATCATCTCTTTATCTAAGTTTCACTTTTTATGTCATGGCTGATACGAATATCACTATAGATTAGTACTAGAACCGCCATATTCAATGGGGGGCATTATATACAATGTGTCCGCCATCTTGGATTTTGAGCTGTTTTTCTTTATTTAAAAGCAAAATAAGCCCCTAGCCTAGGCCTAGGGTAAGTACATCACATGAAAATTAAGATAAGGAGTTAGAGCTAAACCACTGTGTCTTAGTTGTGCAGGAGAGTGCAAGGATTTCAAATCTTTTGGAATCATGTTGATATCTCAATTCGTTCTCACAGAATCGCAGAATTAGTATCTAGAAATCTGACATTTTTGTCCTAAGTATTCATGCAATTTGTTGTGACCTTCTGGATCCCAATAATGGGCCAATTAGCCATAATAAATGAAGAAATATAAGAGAGGTAAGTTAGTAAAATGTCAATTCAATTGGAATGAAGCACAATATCAGCATGAAATAAAAAGCTATCTGACCCGAATGTTGACCCGTACGAAATTTTACCTTGACCTGATTTTCCCATGACCTATATATCTGACCTACATTAGTTCATGACCTAGATTCTGTTATGATCAAATATATAGGAATAGATGCTGTAAAATATGAAGAAGTAGACATTCTGACCACCTAACCACTGGTATTTAACCCTAACATTGACACCTAATGGGTTTCCTATTAACCTAGTTTCAGGCCACCCTATATGTTTGACCAACATTAGCTCATAACCTAGATTTTGATGACACGATCAAATAATTTTTTCCTGTGTGGTAGCAAGTTCACATCAGTTAATTGCTCCCAAAGTCGGGGAGCCTGTGAAACAAGTTTATCTTAGCAGGTATTGTAAGTGTCACACCTGTATGATGTACATGGGTCATGCAGTGACGGTTTTAAAACTGCCAAATCACCATTTCGCACCTTCACACAGGAAAATGTGATTTTTCGAATTTCTTCTGCAGTCACCAGCTGTACTATTCAGTCCACATGCACACACTAGACCTTATATGAAACGCCATGAAACATACTTTTACTTTCTTTTAGTTTCATTCTACTTTTTCATTTTGGACAACTTGATTTAGATGACCTTTTCAGTCATCCACTTCAGAAATCTACAAAAATGTCTAGAAATGCACCAATTTCCCCGAAAAAATTTTCATATAGGTAAAATAATCCATGAAATACCAAGATAATTTCTTATATGTGTTCATTTAAATTCATTTTTTTTTATACTTTTTTATTTTAACTTGGTTACAGAAAAACTCGGTCTACCCCGGTCTACCACTTAACTAACCAGGGGGGATAGAGGGCACGGGATGGCATCCCCAATATGTAGCAGTCTTTAGTCCTTTGATAAGCACCTCTTATCCACACCCTCTAACTGACTGACATGCAGGGTTTCTTCTATAATTCAAGTTTACAGGACAGGACAATACAGACAAAACAGATCAAGTGGTTAACTCCTCCTGCACTTTCAAGACCTAATCTAATCTAACTGGGCAGCCGTTTACAGAAAATCAGTAACAATCTCCATAGGTACAATATCACTATATAATTTTGAGATTGGGATGAGACATTTGAATAGTAAATGCTGAGGGAATAAAACACTTTGTGTGTTTCAGTCACCGGGGCAAGTACCAGGGCTAGAGGGAAGTGTGGTTTAACTCCACTTCCATAAGATTTAGTCTGTACCGCCGTGAGAGTTTAGAAAACCTACTGATCCCTAGTGGGTGGCCCAATCTGGCCCCAGCTTGACCACTAGCGTGAGTCGTCTCTGGCGACCAGCGTTTATTGGTAAAAGTAGTTCTGGCCGCTGGTTGCTGTAGTGGTATATTAAATGTAGGCAGGTACTGTGCGTATCTGGCACAAAACCACACTTTTTTGGCCACTAATACTTGGAATTTCTAAAAAAATTTCAAGTTCCCTTCATAGCCTAACTTGTTGGGTACACACTCACCAAATTTCAGGGGGGGTGGGCGGATAAATTTTCCCCGCGCATGCGTGGAATTTCACCAACCCCTCCCCTCTGTTGTAAAAAATGACCACTCCCTTAGTTCTGGAACCTCTATGGTGTTGCCACGGGTCAGGAAAAAGTCAGGAAAACTCATTTTTATTTCAGGGTCAGGGAAAAGTCATTATTTGGGGTGAAAAGGTCAGGAAAAATTAGGGCTTTGGAAAAGTCAGGAAAAAGTCAGTATTTGGCATATAAGGTGGCCAGATAGGTGATTGATTACCAGTTATATTGAACAAGTCACATTCATCATTGTGTCAAAAATTGAAAGAAACTTCCAAAATTAATCGAAATTTTCAAGAGAATTACGTGTATTAAGCACTGCCATCTTTATTTCTGTTTCATTTGGCTTATAAAGACATTCAGAGTGATTTCCATACAGGGTGTGGGGGGGGGGCAATATACCCCTGCTATGCTAAATTACTAATCTCCCAACCCCTTAAGTACCCCTATCAAAGAACGAGTAGAACTACTTTTGACACTGCAAACCAGGAAATGCAGAGTAAAGTTTAACAATTAGCACCCCCCCCCCCCAATCAACTTGCGTTCGGAACCCCAATATGCATGGAATAAAGTATGGTAAATGGTCAGGAAAATTCAGAATGATTCAGGAAAAAAGTCAGTATTTTTTATGTCTGAGATGCCGTGGCAACCCCGCTTGGGGCCCTTTTTTTTTACCCCCCTTGAGTCCCTTAGCCTTAAGGGGCAAAATTGTGTGCGAACACGCCCTATTCACATATAGTAATGCGCTGGCTTTTTTCGCTGAAAACAGGTGAAATTATTTTGACCCCCCCACCCCACTCAGAGGGGTTGAAAAGATTCTGGCCCCCAGTCAATTGGTCGAAAAATTCTGACCTAGCCTGTACCAAGCCCAAATTGAGCTTGTAAACGTCTGCTTTTTTAGGTAGGTTTTTACCCCTTTTCGCTTGTTCCAGCCTTGGTGATAGACTTGGTGAGAAGATACACCAACAACCAGGTGACTGCTTGTTTCAATCAAGCACCAGCTCCAGTGTCCAATCAGATAATTCCTTACAAATTTATGCAAATTTCGATTGACCAATGCCTGCCATCGGCTGACCAGCCTTGTATAGGCTGATTAAGCCAGGGATAGGCTAAATTCTGACCCTCCCCCCTCTAACCCACCAGAAGCCCCCCCCCCCAATTGTTGAAAAATGATCATTCCTACGACTGTGCTTCCACAGCGCCTGGATTTAGAAGGCACTGTGCTCGCATTACACGATGCCGCATATGTCCAAACGGTAAAAATTGTTTTGTTTACATCTGGGTTTGGATATTTTTCAATATTTCCGCTAATATCTGAGATTACTAGAAAGATGAAATGATGTTTGTCTGCCATTCTACCGAAGAAAATGACTTTATTTCATGGTAATTAAAGTGGAATACGGCAGCCCCATAGGCTTAACCTAGGAGCTCCGTATCCCCCCCCCCCCCTGTGGAATAACCTGGTGTCATATTCCACAGCCTTGAACAGTATATAAAATGGTCATATAATCATATCCAAAATATAGTTTTCTGGGGAAATTAATGTATTTTTGCAAATATCTATCAATAATACAATGAAATAAATACAAAGGTTCACTCATAGAGGGTCTGACTAAGGGTTATTCCATGAGGCAAAGTCCATGAGGCAAAGTCAGACCCACTACTCGTGAACCTTTGTCTATTTATTCGGCCTTTGAAATGATTTACGGTATGGGTGGTAAAGTTCAGTCATAAACTGCCTTGAGAATTTGCTCTTTGCCATCTTTCTTTCTGGTTGTTTTGATTTGAACACGTAAATCTTGAACCTGTGTGTATAAAACTTGCAATATATTGGTCTTGGGCATACCTTTCTACTGCTTTAATATTTTATCTTGTTAATGCCTGCAAATACAACTCATTTATAGCAAAAATAATAAATATTCATAAAAAGATAAAGAAGATGATGATCAAAGCTCTTTTGCCTCATTCTGAAATCCAGCAACTTGGGGCCACTTTTGGCTGCCGCACGTGATATCAGTGCCATATAGTGCTAGCGGCCACTATATAGGCACTGAGACCCTTAGCCTTTGGGCTAGGTCATTTACTGCCCCCCCCCCCACCAATAGGATAAAATGTTAGTGGTGGAGATGGGTTTGCGATGTTTGTCACTTTATGTCATAGACAGGGCTATGTGGCTGGCAAGGCCACATAGCCCTCACAAAGTCCAAAATTCTGAATGCCAAGAAGGGTCTAGTTTTTGTTAAAATCCCTCTCATCAAGTGGCACTTCCAGCCAAAATCCCTCTCAGCAGCGGTAAGGGTTGTCAGAGGTCCAGCTGCACATCCCCCTCAGAAGAAATGCAAGTGCCCCCCAACCCCCACCCCCGGGCTCAGCACCTGAAGTGAACTCCCCAGGTTGAACTTTTATCTCCATGCCTCTGTGAGAGGTCTAGCTCAACCACAGGTCAGAGCCTCCACTGAAGCTGAACTCTCTTCTCTGTGCCTCCCTGACTGGGCCGAGAATTTAGAAAATCTGGAGCATATAATTTGTCAATGATTACAACCAGCCCTTGCATACCATAATCTACCGCAAGGCTCATCCCACATATAAGACGCACCCTGAGTTGAGGAAGCTATAAGGTGCACTTAGGGCCTGAATTGTGATGTTTTAGTATTGTTCTATAGTAAAAATACCGCGACTATAAGATGCACCCAAGCTTTGGGATGGACGTAAAAGGCGCAGGGAGCCTCTGATAAGACGTGCCTTATACGTGGGAGATTATGTTAGGTTGAAATCTTCACCACTGGCAAAGTCAGCATGTCAAACAAGGATGCATGAACTATCACACACCTTTGCAATTCATGCCAACACTGCATGGCTACCACAGGCTGTCAAGTTTTAGACAATGGTGGTACTCTGAAAGGGGGGGGGGGGGCGAAATAAAAGATTCACGTAAAATGCTATGAAAAAAAATTCTAGTTTTTCAGCTAAGAATTTCTATTTTCCCATCTTTGGGACAAACTTCAGTTGACACCCTGGTTAACAATGTATCATCTTCCAGGAATTTGGTACTGTAGTCTGCAGAAACCAATGGTAGAGATACCCCACAACCTTGAAATAGGACCACAAAATTGGGGCTGGGGGTTCTCATCTCAATGAATAGAGTACTACCGGGGTACCACAGTTACACCACGACAACATTTTCTGATGTGGGCTTGGCAGCTCAGTGAACAGAAACAACATGCCCACAAATTCTTACATTCTGGTCAGGTTTTAAGGAATCCTATTGTGACATTTAATACAGTTACATTTTTACACCAGGGTAGTGTTTCTCAGTCTTTGTTGTAACCTGGCTTGCTATAGCTGTGGTGCATCAATCCTGGAGACGCCTGTACCCTACTCATCTACACCTCCTACACTACAGAGGCTAAGCACGACAAAGTACGTATAAATGTAGCTGTACTAACGTAAACATTTTAAATCGTGCAGATTGGGTCAAAGTAATATATGACAGCAGTTTGACAGATATATTCGTTTGTATACAGCTTTACTCAAATAAAGATCTAAACAAAACATACTAACCATTCAGATGCGAAAGAAAACATCCAGCAGCCCACACATAAAAATGTAAATCATTTCAACAAATAATGTGTGATTATGATTATTTGGTTTGCTGTAAGGAATAGCCTGTGTCAAGGATGGTGGTATAGCCTCTGTCAAAGATAAACCATTACAACTATGTATTAAAACAAGAGAGAGAGGGAGAAATAAATGCATAGTGATGCTGATATTTGATTTTGTTGCCATTTCAGTGACGGTCACACTTCTGGGCAAAGATGGAATCTCCTACCGGTACTTTGGATGGACAGCCACTTAGACTGCTGGATCTCCCCCATGATCTCCAGTGGGAGGGTCATCCATCCGCAGTGGCTGAGGTCCTCTTCACTGCAGAAAAGCTAGCTTGGTCGTCTCACCTGCTCGGTAAATTCACAGAACGTAAACTGCGCAGGAAGTATGCACGTGTTAACATGAACAAGGCGGAGGAAGATGCAATTGATAGGATTATGAAGTCCAATGACCAACTTCGGTTCGAGAGACTGGAGATGCAACGAGTTATCAAGATCATTCGGACCATCTATGAAAATGGTATCAATAGTGCAGACACCTCTGACCTGCTGCGTCTGCGCGGGTCCATGGCCGACATGCAAAACATGATAAGACAGCTGAACAAGACGGTACGCACCTCCACACGAAACATCACACAGGCCATGACACTATTGGAGAAAGCACTCAAACGACAGAAGCGATACCAAGCTGCTATTGGACAGCCATAATCGTTTAAGTATGACATGTGCTACCATTGTGATCTTGGTACTGGGATCTTGGCTGTCCAAGAATTGGCCCTCTCTGATGATGTTGGATTTGAAGGCCATTGGCTGGACATTGACTTATTGCCAGATGTTTGGTGCTCATTAGATGGCTGTTTTTCTTGCTTTCTTATCCTGGCTAAGGTGGAAGTGATTTCTACCAGAAATGCAGCAAGAAACGGTTGCTCTCTTGAAAATTATGCTTACAAACGATGAACCCTACAAACCAAAATGTGATATTGTGGGTGCTCACCGACTCAGGATGATGTGATCTCAGTCTGGGCATGAAATGTCCACACTATAAACCTGTAGATCAGGCATTAATTTGATGAGCTTGTAAATATGTTTTGAAGCAAAAAAAAAAAAAAAAAGAACAGAAGAACTCATTTTTTTTCTTTTGTCTCTGTCAGGAATGGCGGGTTGCCAATGTGAGTTCCCATGTGATGTCTGTTAGAATTGTAGAGCTGAAAAAGATAATGGTTTCATTGATTCCCATGTGATGTTTGTTAAAATTGCATAGGTGAAAATTTATTACCGTTTAACCTCATGTATAAGGCCTTTACGTTTACGGCTCCAGTGAAGTCATGTTCATTTGGCAATTCATAAAACACACCCTGAGTTCTTTTATACCTTGAGGCTTTATGGTACTTTCTGTTGGCATAGAAAATACATGTGATATGACAAAACTTAAAGGAATAAGCATAATCAAAAAGTACATCGACAATTGTGTGGATCAGTGTATGGTCAGGTTATCCTAATTCCTTGAACAAACGTGGATGTTCGGCCATATAATTTTGCAAGAAAAAGGGATAGAAAGGGGATTGAATTTGAATTGGATGAAGCAATGCGCGAAGCAGTGTCAATGACTTGTTTTCACTTTTTTTTTGTGTATTAAAGGAAATAAGTGTTTGTCGATTCTTGCAGTACCGTTACGACCAAAAAAAAAACTGGCCTGGTCATTTGTGACAGTGGTTTGCTGCCCTGTATTTATTCGATACTTGAATTGATATATTTTCGTACTTTCACTACTAGATAATCTTGAAAATAAAATGTTTAAAATGTTAAAAACGTTATTTGGCTGGTATTATTCCTCAAACTCATAAATATGTCAAATATGTTTAGTATATAACAATTGAAAGTGAAGTAATGCAGCAGAGGGGGGGGGGGGTTCTTTCGTGTATGTCTTGATAGAATGATTAGGGTAAGGGTGCGGTGATCACCCCTGAACAGCGCAAATTGGCTCCTCGTATATAGGTGGGCATGTGAGGTGAAGGAAAAGGTAGGGAGGGGTAATTGCCCCTTTGCCACCACCAGTAACTTTGCTCCTCATGCCTCTGTTGGTATGAAATTAGGCATCTTAAGCAAGCATACAGTGTCTCAAACACAAAGACCTGCGCATGAAGTTGTCCATAGGTAGCGATAATGCCGATTAAAAACTTCACGACCATGATACATTCCTCCCATAGGATAATTGGTCAAATATGACTAAAATCAGCAGTGATCGGCCCATTTCTTTTGAGATAACAGGTTTTATCTGTGAGATTCCTGGCCATTTTTCTTTTCTTTGTGAAAAAAAAAAGAACTTCTTGAGAAGTGGTGTGAAAACAAAATACCGTAATCTCTCGCGTATAAGACGCGTCTTCTACGCCAAACAAATGTCTGGTGCGTCTTATAGGTTTTCCCAAAGAAGAGGGTGCATCTTATAGGCGGGGTATTTCTACTATGGGACAGTACTGAACTTCCAAAAATCACCCCTAAGAGGTGCGTCTTATACGCGAACCAGCCTTTCCTGAGTTGGGGGTGCGTCTTATATGTGCACCGCGTCTTCTACGCGAGAGATTGCAGTATTTGGCATGACATTGATTGGGTGTCTTTGTCTTAACTTATGTTTTAGAATGAGGCCAGCATGTGATTTTTTTTTCGTTTATCATATATAAAGCGCATTTCCAAAGTTAGAATGTTATTCTAAACTGATATACGCTGTGCCTGTGGACTCGAAATTTGATGGTTTAGCACTGTTCTACAACATAAAATTCACTTATAGATCCTAGCCACCCTTGGACTCTGGGAACACTCCTTACATGCGGCTTACAGTACCATAAATCCTCGCATACAAGATGCGGCTTATACACTGGTGTTGCATCATCTACGTCTGATAGAATTTGACCCAACTCAGGGTGCATCTTATACGAAAAGATTTTTCACTATAGAACAGTACTGAAGGGACCTGAATGTAACCCCTGGTGTGTCCTATAGTATTTAGTCAAACTCAAGGGGCGTCCTATAGTATAGGCAAGGTGCGTCTTATACGCGAGGATTTGCGATCGTTCAAATGTAACACACCACTTTTGATACCACAAATTAGCTGATACACCACATTTTTTTCACCTTCAGGATGCGGCATAAATCAAGCCGACGCTGCCTGGTTTGTGATGATACCATTCCAAAGAAGAGTCATTACCGGTCTGTGTTTGAACACTCGTCAGACATGGACGATGTGGACCGGGGTCTCAGTGAGAGGCTCGAGATTATCTTTGACACTAAACTTAACGAGAACCAGATCCACTCCACTGAGATCTGTCACCTCTGTGAGGCCAAAGCTGTTCAAATAGAGGATTATTTCAGGTAAAGAAATTAAGAAATGTTACCTATCCCTGGTAGTCGTAGGATCTATCACAAAAGAATGCAACATATTAAAGGCTCATGCAACACATTTATCATATTTAGTAATATGTGTTCTAAGCTGTAGGCCACTGAACCGATAATGACACCCGTATCTTGTTCAACCGGCCTGGATACAGTACATTAGTGATAGTCATTATATATGTTTTAAGGCATACATCTGAACACCATATTTAATAGATTTGACTACTGTATTGCAGACTCCTCCTGGTCTTCCGGGAAACGTTCAAGAAAACGGTAAAGAAATATAGCCAGATGCAGCTATGCTCACGGAAGTCGCCGAACTCAAAGAAGAAAAACGCAATATCAAAGGTAAGAGTTTCAAAAGAATTTAAAATCGATTCTGGTTTAGCAATATATAATAAATATCTTTAAAAGAAGTACATATTTGCATATTGATATGTTGCTTCTTGCCTCAGAATCAGGGGGTCAAGGGTTCTATTCTCCGTCACATCAACGTATTCTGTATCTTAATATTTAGCTTCACCATATCATCAATGTGACAAATGATACCCCATGTGTTTCCATATTGAACTACAACCACCTTATGGATCCTACTGCTGCATACATGTATATCATTGCTTGGAATCTTTTTACACATTTTGTGCCTATTTTTACTCCAGGGGACAGTTAAAAACACCCGCCACATAAATTCAACAGTTAAGGAATTAAAACAGAAGAAAGAAATCCCATGTCTCATCAATAAAGACCTCCCTCCACCCCTTTTACCTGAGACTACTTCACAGTGTGGTGGACTTAATGTGAATGTGGATGCTGCGCAAGTGACTAGCTTTACAGGTATCGAGGCTGACACAGACACTAATAACCAGTTACTAAATACTAGTGCTGTCAATGACATAGAACCTCTGTCTGAAGACGCTGTGTTGAAGGAAATGTTAAGCGCACGGAGCAGTGAGGACGCTTTTGGAAATTCTAATTGTGAAATGAAGCAGAGCGCCTGTATGAATACTTTGCAGGAGATATCAGAACCAACAGTGTCCAACTCCAGTAAAGAGCAGCGGGCAATTTCACCTCCGTTTCAGAAAACTGAGACCCCCCAACCATCTGGACCATCAACTAAAAAGTTTGTTGGCAAGAGAAAGTATAAATGTATCACTTGTTCTAAAGTATTCGCTAACATGAGGAACTTGAAGCGACACCAGGCTAAACACTCAGATGACACTACGCCAACCAAATATCAATGCCCAGCATGTGATTGCATATTCAAACGCTTTAGGTCATTACTAAGCCACGTAAAGTTACATAAGGCTAATGGCATAGATATGATCACATGCACTCAGTGCTGTGCACCATTTTGTGCTGAAGAAGACTTGAAGAAGCACATGGATGGGGGATGTCAATGGCCAAAGAAACACCAGTGTTCACAGTGTAACCTCAGCTTTAGGTGTAAGTCAGAACTGGCTAACCATGAATTAATTCATGTAGGTAATAAGCCATTTAGATGTTCTACCTGTGGCAAGGCATTCTCTAGGAAACAAACTCTGCGTGAACACTCCCGGATTCATTCAAGGGAATGCCCGTTCAAATGTGATAAATGCACTTCATCATTTCGCTTTCGTTCAGGCTTGACTTTCCACTACAGTAAAATGCATGGACGTGAAAGATCACATAAGTGTACTGTTTGTGATAAGACTTTTGCAGTTCTGGCTAATTTACAAAGCCACATTAGGCTGCATACTGGTGAGAAAACTTACCTTTGTCCAGAATGTGGGCGAGGATTTGCTCAGTCCGGTACGCTCCAAGTCCATCTCGCGACTCACTCAAATGAACGTCCATACAAGTGTGCTTCTTGTGAAAAGGCATTCAAGAGGGTAGATACACTTCAGCGCCACATGCTTACTCACACCGGTGAACAACCGTATGAGTGTACAAAATGTAAAGTGAAGTATCGTGACCGGGGGTCACTCAATAAACATCTTGCGAGTCATACAGGTGCCTCCTCACACACCTGTCTAGTATGTGGTAAATCTTTCAAGCATAAGTCCATTCTACAGGAGCATGAACGCCTACACACAGAAGATAAAGAACATAAATGTGAACTCTGTGGGAAGATTTTTGCTTTGGCGCGATATCTGAGAAAGCATCTCAAGGTCCATGCCAAAATGGGGAAACCAAAACCTACAAATGCAAGTAAATCTGTGGAGAAACAGAAGGATGAAAAAGTAGCGGATAATTTGGAAACTGACAAAGGCCCAGACTGTATGAGACAACATGAAGGAGTAGAAGGAAACAAGCACATGGAGGTGGTTGAGGATAGGGCTCGTACTAATAGTGACTGCACCCCTTCCTCTGTCCTACCCCTTGATTTACACCAGTCTGACAGTGGCCAACATTTCCAGGTCAATCCCCATGTAACAAGTGAACCTATTCTCAATGACTTCAAATCTGAACCTGATTCATTTTCATCTCAGTCCCCACAGTCCTCTCAATGCCTGATGTCCCAGACCCAAAGTACACAGGATTTTCCCTACATCAGTTCAGCACCAGGGAATATGGGAAGTGCTGACCATGTGGGTGACACAAGGCTCCTCTCCCACCCAGCCTCCACATTAAGTACACAACCACTCCCACACATGTCAGAGGCCTTCAACGAAACTCTCAACTTAAAGATGGTCAAGTATAATAATGACTTTGGGTCCCGTGACCTAAGTTCTCAATCAACACCTGAGAGTTTTAGCACTGGTCCTGAAGAGGAGCTCTACCAGCCCATTCCCATCGCGCCTCAGGGCCATGAGCTGGGTGCAGGTTTGGGTATGGGGCCCCCATCCATGGAGTCAGTGTTAGACACAGGGATAGGGCCTACAGCAGGTAGTTACTTGTACCCAGGTCTCATGCTGCCCACTCCTACAGCCTTCCTGGGCCCACGGCACACCATGGATCAAACCCTGCCCAGTCTATACCCCCGCCACCACCTAGACCATGGAGAAGAACAGGAGTATTGATCAGTGAAAATGGTGGTGATATGGGATGGATCACTTTCAAATCAACGATCAATACGCTTCTTGCTGCTGGCGGCCAGTGTTTATGTGTTTTTTTTATGTCTGTTATCGATATGATTTATGAATATATTCAAAAACATTACTAATGTCAATAAAAGTGGATAAAATTTTGATATTTCTTCCTAGTTTGTCTTATCGCTACAATATGCCGCTTATTATTTTCCAGCACATACTCATTTACGCGAGACCCCTAATAACATCTAATCACTCAGCTAAATAGCTACCGTAAACTCCCGCGTAGAAGACGCACTGCGCGTATAAGACGCACCCCAAACTCAGCACATGCATTTTCGCGTATAAGACGCACATTTTAAGGCTGAAATTTGTAAGATTAGTACATTTCTATAGTAAAATTACCCCTCGTATAAGACGCACACCCAACTTGAGAGAAAGCTATAAGACCCCCCAGCATTTTGTTTGGCGTAGAGGACGCGTCTTATACGCGGGAGTTTACGGTAAATAAAGTTTATGGCTGGAACGTTCGGTAAAGTTCTCTTATAAAAGAGAGACATTTGTATACTCCAAATTTCTTCAGTTACTAAAATTTGAGGCTTGCCTCGTATATACGCAAATCAGCAACATTGCACCGTCGTCCTGTACGTCTGGTGAAACATAATGTGCATAATTATAACAGAGAGACAGGTAGCAGTATTCCGAAAAGTAGGCATTCTCCACCAGGTGACCAGTGTGATAAAAGACAGAAATATGGATGTATTAACACTACCTTTAATAGTGTAAATTAGGAAGTGTAATGAGAGGTAAATCATGCTTTATCGATACTGTAGGACTCTAGGTCTTTCGCTTGAATATTGAATTACGCTTCAAGATTATGTTGATATCATACAAGCATACAGGTAGATGCTAGAATGGCTGGTGCCTACTTCTAGATGATGGGCGTGTGCCCAGTGCCCAAAGGACCAATCTACCTATGTAACTGAAACCAGGTTTCCGGCTTCCATACCTGTCACATATAGCGGTCAATAAACACAAGCCTCTCTTCTTTTTTCATGACCACCCACACAGGCAGAAGAGCAGCTGAAGTGTTTCTTTAGAATATTATCTACTGCACATAAGGCATCACTCATATTTATTTGCACAGGATTAGGTCTGTAGTCCTACTGTGTGAACTGGAGCAGAGCAAATCATGGACATATAAAGTTTGCTTTTAATACTAGAAGTGATTGCTAATATTGATGTAATAAGTGATCTTTTTGCCCAAAGATCTATCAAAGGATCAATATCCTTTTGTGTTATTCAATTCACCGGTTTATGCGATGCACATAAGTAGCCACTTATGATTAGCCTAGTGAATTCAATCAGTGATATAGATATCCTCTGCAATCTCCTAATAACCCCCTGGTCAGTTTAATTAACTAACCAGATATTGCCATTTCTATCGTGAATAGTAAATTGGTAAATTGGACAGTATATAATACATCAAGGGTTCTCCAATCGGTTATTATCATGTTCTTTTTAGTGGGCACTCTGCGCTGATTTTTGGTCATAGCGTTGTCTGTGTCAATAGCAAGAGTTCCTGTAAATATTGTATCCATAGAAACTGGACCAGGTAGGTTGGAGGGTGGGCGCGGCATCAACTGGGCGCACCAAGGGAGGCAGTGGTGTGGTGTGGTAGCCGACTCTGTGGTGTCAAGTATCAGGTACATGTATTATCATACACCGAGGCCACCATCCCTATACTTAGCCACAGAGCAGAGAAGCACACTGGCAGGCAGTCTGTAACTGGCAACACGCCCAGCTGTACATTTCACAGCAGTGCAGTGCAGTACACCTCAGGTAAGCCCCATCAGTATAATGCTAGTTACACCTGTCACAATAATTGTGGACTAAGGGGTTTCTATCAATTGGAGACATTACTAAATGTGCATAACCCAGGGATGTCCAATTGTTGCTAAGACTAATATAAGGAACCCTAGTCTTTAATATATACACACAGAGATGAAACTTTTTGTACACAGGGGTAGATTATATATCGGTATAAAAATTCATAATTATTCATCATATATATCGATACAAAAATGCATTCTTTGTTAAACTTTGTCCCATGATTCGGAATAGAATGTGATAATGGAAGTCCCATCAGCTGCCGTTATGTGTTAAGAGCAGCCTGTTCAATAGGTTCAACTTTCTATACTACTTACTCACTGGGATATGGCCAGTCCCATGAGAACTCACATAACAGACGAGAAAGCCATATATTGACTAGATAACTATTCTTTACAAATTCCCTGTGTCTCTGAGGTAGGTACCTATAATGTATACATAGAAGAGGTATAGATGTACATGCTCAACTGTCGCGTAGTAGGCCTATCGCCTGTTGAAGATGTTCATCCCGATATACTACTTACAGGCAAGCTCGATGCAGCGTTACTTCCGTTCGCTACAGAGAAGCTCCGAGAGTCTGTCTTGTATTCTCTAATTCCCCACTATGGCATCTCTGCTTATCTCTGTGTCTATCCTCATGTCCCATTCTGTATTGCCAACCCCTCATGAGTCATATGCGCTCACTCTTTCTCTCTCACCCCCCAACCCCTTCCTTTCTCTCTCTCTCCTGCTCACCCACCATATGCTAGGATGACGACATAATTATCATGTCTCATACTTGATATGTGAGATTCCACCTATCATGAAGTACTACACGTATATCTACCTTGTTAAAGTGGATGGAGAGCGATGCTGCGGAAGCCTCTACCTGTTGGGCGGCGTCCTGGTCGTGTCCGTCAAGGGAGGGAGAATGACCCTTTGGAAAGCTGTCAAGGAGAATTCAATGCCTCAGTAGCAACAAAGGTGTGGTGTCATTTAGAGTAATCTGTGTGTTACACTGTGGGCACATCCCCTTGGGGACAAAAGTCAGTTTAACTTTGAAACATCATTATCAACATGATTCGGAACGCTGGTCGGTATGTTGGCAATGTTGATTCAACGTTCAACCGATGTGTGTTGATCTCAATTTTGTGAGGGTGTTATGACTCAGGGTCACCTATGCTGTAGGGACTGATTTAAGGGATTAACAAAACTTCAGGAGAAAGGCGTCCCAGATGCGAAAAAATCTGGTTTCAAATTCCCACAGATCAACACCTTTCATCGATAGGGAGGACTAACACACCGATCCCAGATGTAGATGACCGACGGTTTGTCTGCCTGTGGAAATGGTATGGGAAAGGGCTAGTAGGGGAACGCTATTAACCCTCAGAGGGAACCATATTCACACTTTGGGTACAACCTGACAGCACGCCGATATGGATGGATGGAGGGTTGGACGAATGGGTGTCATGTTGCCAGCAGAAATGGGCGATTTATCTTTTTAAGGGATCATCACTGAACATGAACCACATAACTTTACCCTGTACAATGTTTCACAAATTTACACTTGGATAGTGTAGGGTGCATAGTATATTTTAGCTACGAGGTAAACGTCAGCAGTCAGCCATGATAAGTTAGCAAGTCATCAGTTTATCTCAATGCTTCCCGTGAGGACCTCATTGATCTATATCACACGTTCAAACAATTTTATCAACTGACTTTGTAGTAAGGCCAAAGAAAATAAAAGGTATGAGCTAGGGTCGGTAGGTCGGAAAAAAAATCCTCAAAAAGTAATGGAAAATTTCTTTACAATATGAAAAAAAGGAGAGAAAATTCTTCAAAATCACAAAGAGAAAAGTTTTTTTTTTGTCCCTGTTTTGCTAGGGTCGGTCGGGTTACTGGAAACAAACCTCTTTTTTTTTATTTGGCCTAATCTTCATCATATGTTTGTTTGTTGTACATATGGGTTATAAGTCTTCTATCTCTTGAATAAGATTACTCTGCCAATTCTAGAGAAAAAAAAGTATCTTGAAAATATGTTCTCCCAGAATCATTTGATATCTTCAATCCCTTAATTTCTCTCAATTGGATGACACTTTCGATGTTTTTTTTTTCGTGAAGAGCCTATTCCTCGTTCTGAAATTGTGTCCATAGAATAACAACCCAGGGAGAAAGAGAATTGGGGTTTGTGCCCGGGGAATTCTTCGTGGTCGATGTAGGGGAGATCATACAGCTGGCTGGTTGATGCCTACAGACTATAAACCCAGACCACAATTTCAAATAGCCTAAAATAATCGTGTTTTTTTCTAAGGGCCTAAACCCATTGCACGATTGTAAAACTGGCCGATCATACCGATTTGATATGTGTACACATCAAAATTGGTTTAAGAATCGGCCAGTTTATAGCTTCTTATGAGGACAATTAAAGTTTTGATAAAGGTGCCAGATGATAATACATTGGATGGGAATCAAAGCTACTATAAAATATCTCCTCAATGATGAAGGTACAATCCAGTGCTTAACCAGCCAGAACTAACATGATTGATATGCAAAAATCGAGAATGGAGATAAAATATTTAGCAGAATCGGCAGTGTGTTGCACAATCGGCCACAGAATCGGGGGATTTTTCCTTGATTTCAGCACCCTATAACCTCAAACTGTGATATATCTATGTGTTTTATGCAATGTCCAGCTGATAAATGTACCGATTAGTGCTAAATCGGATAATGGGTTTTGACCCTAAGAGAGGATTGTCTTATGTGGCCTATAGATACATTTGGTCAGGGTTTTGCACAGTACTTCCTACCGAAAGCATGATGTAATTAGATATATCACCTCCCTACAATCTAACACAACCACATGAGTATCAGAATAGTTTTCCAATCACCACATTCCCACTGCAGACAGACAGAGCATCATCCCAATATGCGACAGGGTCAGAACGTGAGACGAGTCTCCGCCAGATGGCCATCGGGAAGAATGCTTTGGTATCAGCCAAACGCCGTCGCCAATATCGTATGCAGTACCACCGCCACGACACTTCCCTATATAGGGTGAGAAAATCTATCATTTACTAGTTATACAGTACCTTTGTAAGTCGCCCCTCTATGAATTGTCATTCATAGAAAATGAGATTACATGCAGGGTAGTCTTTACATAATTCTGTAACCGCATACCAGTGAGCACAGAACATTGCATCAAGTTGGCAGCTAGTTGACATTGTGTTGATAGTGTTGATTAACCATTCTTCAGCACTTTTTTAATGATTCCATTTCAATTTTGTTAACCATTCCCATTTCAACATCAGATCAACAGTTGACCTATCAATGTTAAAATATTGTTCTCAAGTCAACGTTGATTCATTGATTTGTCACCATTCATTCAACGATGTCAATTTAAAAGCTGATTCAACATTGACATGTCAATTCAGGATAACCTCACAACTATCAACGTTGAAACAATGTTGAAACAACAATGGATCAGCACTGATGGTTAAATGTTGAAGCACATTTGATTTGATAATATTGTCTTAAGGTGGATGGCTACCATGCCAAACACGTCCTGTGAGCAGGTTTCTGCTCATATGTACTTCTCTATGGCTTATAGACAGACTACAATATCATAGAAGGACCCATGACATGAAGCTGGGGCGAACTCTCAACCTTCTGTGTGTACACCTGGCACACTTACTGATTAGGCCACCAAGTCAGCCGGTTGTGTAGGGGTATACGAAAGTTCTATCAAGGAAATACAGTAGATGGCGTTAGTGTCGACCCAGCCAAATCGCTCCTGATACAGCGGCATGGTGAGTTCCTCTCTTACTCACTGCAGAGTGTACCTCAAGATTTGAAATGCTATAGAAGGCGTTTTTCAATTTCAAAACAGTATAATTGTGAGAGGTGTTTCTGCCCCCTCAATAGGCCTATGGGGCTGATTGGGGCTGGGTGGTGAGTAGCCCCTGTAGCCTAGGGGTCAACTAGGACGCCATCTATACTGTATCAAACTGATAAAACGATTGTATAGGAGCAGTATATAACCTGCATGATGTAGTTCTATTATTTTCATGAGATTTTTTTTTTCAATGTGGAAAAACAGTAAAAAAGTGCTCGGGACCACATGGTGGTAATACATTGTCTGGGTGCAGAAGGTTGATGAGAATATTCTGGGAAAGTTATACAGAAATTTAGCTACTCTTTAACAACATTCTACACATATTGACATGAAATGCTGTAGAAACCTTTAGTATGTCCACAGTATCTTCATGGATGAATATCTTTAAAAAATTGCCTGGGACCCCTATATTTTCTCATCACCATTGGAAAGTATATATCATTTGGATCTTGTCACAAAAGTTTGGTGAAAATTTAGCTACTTTCATACCATGGGCGCCATCCACCTTAACTTTCAAATTCAACCCTATTTCAACTCTGAATCAGCTGTATATATATATACAAACATCGCAAACATTGAATCAACAATGGTGTGCCCATTGGGATGTATCACGATGTCCACCTTTCAAGAGCAGAATAGCACAGAACAGTGCAAGGCTACAAATTACAGTCATATGTATAATGTAAAACCTTTAGGGGCACCATAGTGTTAAAGCATTAGCCTTTATGGACAAGTCAGGGTGCTAATCTTCTATTGCGAGTACAGTGTCAAACTGTGTACATGCTCCTGTGTTTCTGATAGAGCTGTGCGTCTATAGTTCGACAATGATATTTAGATGACTTCAAAGTGGCATGAATACAAATGTGGGTTACCCTTAAATGACAACGTTCTGCTTGAAATCTAATTCTTCATGGGAGTTATATGTTACCCTTTGACAGATGTCCCAGTATATGCTATCTTTACAGTATAAATATTATGATACATGTTGGTGAGTTGTGAATTACCAATTGGCCAACATATAGTTTTAAGATAATACAATAGCTCTTTGCTCGGAATTGGCGAAAACTTTTAGGGTGGGCCTATGCCCCGTTTTGCGGGGAAAGGTCCAGTCATCTGAAATATATATGTTAATTGGCCTAAAAAGGCACGAAGGTGAGAGTTCATGTATGAGCCAGTTCTGTACACAGAAAAAAATAATGTTCAAAATATTAGTCAGATGTTAGTCAAAAAGGCTAACTTTCTAACAATACCTAGTCAAAAGCACGTGCCTAAGTGTCCAAGTTTTTCTTAGTCAAATACGACTAACCATTAGTCAAATTGCCCAACTTGCCTTGGCTTGCCTGATTTTGACTAAGATTCCTCAGTGGTTTTGACTAAGTATGCAATCTAATAATGGTGAGTGTAAGCTCTGTATAGGTTCCACACCCCACAAATAATTATCTCATCATTTAGGAAGCATACATGTAAAATGCCTCACATTATTTTCATTAGAGCCCCAGAGTCAATTACTCTGGGTTTCCCACAAAGAAGCAGATACATCTGTGGATATTTTACTTATCTAGATTCCCACAGAAAAGGTGTAATTATCTGTCTACCTAGTTCATTTAACAAATCATTAAACTATTTGACATATTTTGCCAAGCTTGATGTTATATTGAATTGTGAAAGCCTCAAAATTATACAGCACCTGAAAATCACCATCATTTTGACATCCATCGAATAGTTTATGGTACACAGCCACCAGAAAAATCCTGTTTCAAACCACGCTGCCACCTGGTGTGTAAAGGCAATACTATGCCAATATAGCTTAGTCAAAGTCACTAAGAGATCTTAGTCAAAGTGACTAAGTGACAGTGACTAAGATAAGTTAGCTTGCCTGAAACGCCCATCAGATACCTTATTCAAGATTGTGGTTGGAGAGAGAAACTGATTTGGGTAGTCAATGTGACTAAAATAAACTAGACATTGTTAGTCACACATTAGTCATATGTACTAACTAAGATTATTTGGGTATTTTTGACTAAGTAAAGTTAGATTGACTAACATGGATTTTTTTCTGTGTAGGGTATGAGCTACAATGTAGATTACAGTTGACCTAGCCCTAGGTCAAGAGCCCCCACCCAAGGAAAGCTGCGTCCATAGGGGTGGGTAGCAAGTCTGTCTGTTTTAACCAAAGGCAGAGTAACATTTTCACTACTGCTGTGAAAACAGTACTCAGTGTTCTGATCCCAAAAAGTCTTTATCCTGCCGATGATTATGTCATTTTGAACAAAATCAGTGGGAATACAGGAAATACAGACCCTTTTTCAACTGTGCACCATAACTGAAACTGCCATCTGCCATTTTGGCACTGTGTCAGAGCAGAGCTGCACTGGAGATCTACCATCTCCTACAGTAATATAGGCCTAAGTCTTAATTATTTGTTTTTCAAGTATTTGACAACCCAAATAGGAAACAGTATCAAAATCAAGAATTGTGACCTTTTGGCACACAAGAAGTAAGTAATTTAGTCAGAAGAGGATATTGTCTCTTGACACTGTAGGCTTTCTACAGACTTTCGCTGGAACTGAGGGAAGGGCCCCACAGTTTGAGCCTCTATGATCTAACCCAGCCCGGGGGTCTAGATGGGGAGTCCCCATGTCACATGTCGATTTTAAGAAAAGGCCATGTCACATGTCACTAAATTCCTGTTTCCCCATGTCCCTGTCACTGAGCTCCATGTCACATGTCGATTTTAAGGAAAGGTCATGTCTCATGTCACTTACTTTTTCATTCTCCATGTCCTTGTCACTAAGCTCCATGTCACATGTCGATTTTAAGAAATGGCCATGTCACCCTGTCGAATTTAGGGGTCTAGACCCATCAGCCCGGGCCCAGGAGGCCTAGGCCTGCCTCGGTGCTTGCAGGGAACTTTCAGACGAACGGGGTTGGTTCATGGTTGCAATGTACTAATATATATGCTACATGCCACCCGAACATCTCTGATAATGACCTATCCTGCCTGAATGCCAAACAGTTTACGGTTGTCGCCAGTATTAGGTCTGTAGTCAGAATATTGCAGTGGCGGGAAAATAACGCAGTGCAACGCGCACTGCCGGTTAACATCAAACATTTCGTGCGACATCGGATCCTCAAAAGCACTGCGCATGCCTGGGCATTCTTGTTGCTGTGATGCGCAAGGCAGTGTTTTGATCACGTTTCTATACGTTTCTTATCAATTTCTAAAGACTAGACATAATGAAGGTAAGCACGAAATGATTGTTATGTATAACAAGTTGCAGACTACCCCAGCAACAACCTCTCATGCCAATTGAAGCCTGACTTTTAGAAGAAATGACCCGATTCTCGTCTTGCCGGGGGGCACCTGACGGCAGACCTGTCAGTCTGTCACTGTCACTCACTGACTCAGTCTCAGAATCCCTGTTGTTGAAAAATGAGTGAGTGACTCACTCATTTTTCAACAACAGGTTGGTTCGTGAGCAACATTAGGGAGTGGACATTATTTATCAACAGAGGGTGGGTGATGGATTTTCGTGCGGATGCGCAGAAATTTTTTACGCCCCCCCCCCCTCGACGCCGACGGCAGTCAAATTTTTTTGCGCCCCCGTGCAGGAGGCGTAGAGAATTTTCATAGGCCTCTTTAATCTATAGTAGTGCGCTGGCTTTTTTCTATAAAGAGGGTAAATTTTTTAACCCCCCCCCCTCAAGAGGGGTCAAAATTGTTTACGCCCCCCCCCCCTCAGCCTCAGCCTCACTCACTCACTCACTGTAGGCACTGACATAACTGCCTTGTGCGGGTCTGCCATGCGCGGAGGCTAAAAGTGTGATTTAGCAAAAATGGAGCAGCTGAAGTTGACATGTTTTTACTTATTGATTCTAAAGCTGTTTACAGGTGGATTTGGACAATTAGGGTATCATTTTAACAGGCTTGAAGAGGGCTTCAATATGCATGTATTTGTTTAATAAATTAAAGAGAAAAAGTTCATGTTTCTCCCAGGTGAACTCAAAACTTAAGTTCAGGAGCATTTTATGGTATGAAGTATGCATCTCACATAGTTAAAAATGGCACTCACATATTCCCTGGTTTAATAAGGTCTAGAAAATGTCTAGTTTTCTTCTTTCTAATAGGCAGCAGTATGTTTTTTAAGCAACTACAAAATCATGACCTATTAACTCTGTGAGGGGGAGTGAGAGATTAGCTCTAACACCTCCCCCACTGCAGCACACCTATAGCCACCACTGGAGGGGCCACCTGGAGGTGGCCCCTACTGGAGGGCTGACTACCAGGACTTCTCTGACTGACCAGTAGGGCTATACTTTGAAGTATGAACATCAGTCAGAGTGTCATTTTAAGGTGAAATGGCAACCCACACATTTTGACATGTCATGTGATCTTTACTTTTAACTTTTGGGTTCACACTAACATTACATCAAAACATTGAAAATTTTTGTGAACTTTGACCTCTCTTATTTATCATGACCTTGACCCTGGTTAAGGTCATATCAAGGTCAAATGATCTCTATTCTTACTTTGAGTTTCCTATCAAGGTCAAATGATCTCTATTCTTACTTTGAGTTTCCTATCTCAATATTTTTGCAAGAAATTATGGTTGATTGTTATGGTTTTATGTGGACTGTCAAAAAGTTGGTTATGTCATGTCCCTTTGACCTTGACCTTATATAGGTCAACTTGACCTTTTTGGTGAAATATTAAAAAAAAAAGTCAGCTGATCTTTGATTCTGTCATTCATCTAGCTAAATCTCAACAAATGTTAACTCATTAAAAAAAAAAAATCAATAAATTTGACCTTTGACCTTATAATGACCTTGACCTGACCTAGATAAAGGTCAGGCCATATGTCATTAGAACCACCCCATAATGACCTTTTCTCAAGTTTTTATTTCAAGTTCCTAGTGTGAATATCTTCTGAGAAACAGTGATTTAAGTGTTCCAGGCATTTCTGACCACAACTAGCATGATCACAAAATTTGAACCCTGATTAAACTCTTAAGTATGGGTTATTGTGGCAGAATATTGGGGTCATTTTGTGGTCTTTGGATGGTCATAATGTCACTTTGAATTAAGATAGAGACTTCATTCAAAAAGCAAATCCACTTCTTTTCTTGAGATCTATTCAATAGTATGAAGATAGAATAGATAATATAAAGTTTTGAAAAACTAGGTAAGTGCCTCTGAGGCTCAGGAGTGTTTTCAGCAGTGTTACTATAGTATACTATACTATAGTCACACTGCTGAAAACACTCTTAAAGTCTATAGTATAGGTTAAAGGGTGACACAGTAGGTATGTGAACGAAAAATCAAAAGTCATTACCATATATTTTGCTTTATGCTGGTTGTATGAAGGAACTTGTAAGAATTATTATGCTTTTGGACTTTTAGAAAACAGGCAACTTTTAAGTTTGTGAGATGACTTTCAATGGAAAGAGATTGGGTACATTTTGGTCATCAATTTTAACTGTACAAAGAGAGATGGTCTGTGATCCTATCCATATAATTTGCTCAAACTTTAACAGATGTTTATCATGCCAAACTATACATTTTCTGAAAGCCAATGATCTTGCAGACATTTTGCAGTTTTCCCCGTGTCTCTCTGATGTGTAGGACGGAAACTATGATTTTTTTGAAAAATCCCTAGAAATTCACTGATTAGAAAATCTGCGGAGCTTAGAAAAGTATGTGCGCACTGTTCAATCTTCTTTAAACTTGGCATACATAATCTACCGTGTTTATATTAACTCCCAATCATAGTTTAAATGCTCCTTTTACTGCCCCAGAGGTAAAGGTTATCAGAAGAAGTTGATGTTTATCTTAATCAAGCTGTAATTAATTAACTACCAATCTTTCCTAGAAATTACTATAATGACAGAGTAGAGAACATTGTGTACATATGATTAAAATTTTAAAGTGAATGAATAGACCGATTTAAACCATATTTATGCCCTGATAACTGAAAGCTACCTGTGCACACCCCTAAAATATTGTCACAGGTTTTAGGGACCATGTCCGCGCTCATGACCCTGCTCACGTTCACATACCTAGACACAGTCAGCAAATGTCTCCAACTCTACCCTAGTTACGATTGTAACCCAGTTACTTTGGGCCACGCTTTTAAGGTAAATGACAGGGGACCAGTCCCAAAAGCAGGTCATGAACGGTGCGTTCGGTACCACTGAAAAACGGACATAGAGTTAAGAACTAACCCTTTTCCCCTACGAGGTTGATTACAAGTATTATGCCTGCTCAAATCACATTTTTTGTAGGCCAGAAGAAAACATTGAGGTGGGTCGCTATCATTGAATCAAAGATCCTAGATTTTCTTCATTTTTCTCCCAGAGGTACAAAAAAATCATCTAGAATAAGAATATGAAAAGAAAAGTAGGGGGTCCCGAGCTATTTAAAAAGTGACGCAGGGATTTTAAAAAGTGATGGGACAGCGACACTAAAAAAAGTTCCCAGTACATTGGCATATACATAAAAAGTGAAAGAGTGACACGCCAACCTTCCAAAAATCTGACGGTGTGATGTCCTAAAAAATTTAACACCATGTATAGGCATATTGTTGTAACCAGACCATGTCAAAATCAAGTAACCGAACTGTGATTAGTTATTAATAGCCTCCTTGGCCTGATGTTGGCCCAGCCTATGAAGTAATCAACCTGAAAAGATTCTCAATAATCTTGATGAATCGCACCTTTTATTTTGCAGCGTGTATTTTCCGTGTCAGAAAAGATCCATGGCCCTGGTGGAATCTTCTACAGCTGGCAAAGATGTCATGGCAATTACTTGGCAACAACTGGGTCTGTTCCCCAATTCTTTTATATATATCTGACTCATTCTAAAACATTTTGAGGTTAATACTTGAGTAATAACTGAATGGTTTCATATCTTTAAAGCTTTTTGAGTGTTGTCTCGGATTTGACAGATATCCATGAACCCCATAACATGTATAATCCCTAACGACTTTCTTACATACCTCTTTTGGGCATGTACATATGTCTGTCTTCATAAAGGTTCATAATAAATGAAATTATAAAATCTGCTGTAGACACATTTATATACATGTCTATATTCTATTGCAGGTACGACCACATTGTGCGGATCTATGACCGCCATGGAGAACTCAAAGAAGAAGTCAGCCTTCCAGGGTCAGTACATGTATATTGAAGATGAGTGACCCCGGTATCATACTATCCTGAAATGAAATCAGTGAACTGCGTCATAGCCAGTAGTTAAACTGATTTATTTGGTTTAATGTGTATGATTCCCCCTCCCCCATAAACATCTTGATGTAATGGATAACTTTTAATAGTTCAATTTCACTTTATGCTCTTTCCTGTAAGATATTTATATATATTTTTTTAATAGGATGTGTAATGGCCTTGGATGGGACAAGGATGGGGACACGCTTGCTATTATTAATGACAAAACCGGTGTGGTGTTCCTATGGGACGCCAACACTCAGCGCCTCGCCCAACTCGACAGTGGCCTCAGGTAATTATTGTGCCATGCAGTCATTATTTGATAAATCTGTATTTAGTATCGAAATTGATGCTTAGAAATAATGGACAGATTCTAAATATTAGTCATTTGACATTTAGTGTAATACTCAGAATAAACCTGATGTATGATTTTATAAAAAAAAATAAAAAATAAAAAAATAAAAAATATTGATTCATTGTGGATACAATTACTCAATTTGTTTCTGCTTTTAGAAAGTTTGTATATATTTGCAACATGTAGATGTATATTCGTCGTTATTCATTTTTACCGTATTCGACGTAATAAATCACCTCCCCCAGATCAGCACATTTCTCCTGTTCTGAAGCTTTTTCAGACTAGAAAAAAAACACACTTTGCTCTTCACTACGTTTGAAAGTTACACTCAGAAACTTAGGCTCTAAAATTTCCTTAAAATAAAAAATAAGTTCTCAGACCAATAACTATGTCGAGCAGGGTATATCAATATTACGTGGATATTTTGTCCAAACATATTTCTACATGTTTTTCTCATTACATTTGTAGCAAGTAAGTATTTTTCTATATAAATTGCTGGCTTCGTTAAGCTTATTGCCCTGTTTTATTTTTTTAACAA
Organism: Acholoe squamosa; assembly: GCA_949317995.1. Taxonomy (NCBI): domain Eukaryota; kingdom Metazoa; phylum Annelida; class Polychaeta; order Phyllodocida; family Polynoidae; genus Acholoe; species Acholoe squamosa. The sequence continues at coordinate 19,382,114 of OX439042.1, forward strand.
TTACACCATCTTTACATTTGAAGTGAAATTTGAAGTATTTGTACTCAATATTTATAGAAAAGGATAAGAACAATGCTACATCTATACTATTGCTATGTTACCAAGTTGCACACAAATCTTTTCCTATCTTAACGATGCATTTATTAAGAGAAGTAATGCGTCTACTTTAAACAAATTACCGGTAAGCTTTGCTTCTGAGGATTAACCTTGCTTTGATCAACTATAGACATTAGGATAATGAGATTAGTGCTCTCAATCTGCCTACCCGAACATCACTCTTTTACACAATAATTCACAGACCAAATCTTCCTCAAAATCAAGCATACGCTTACAAATAAAACCTGCTTTGTAATAAAATGGACATTGATTTAGTGTTAATCCACTTATGAAAGGGTGAAAGATGTACGTAAGTTGCCGATACCCAGCTATGTAAACTCAGCTAATAATGCTTGGGAGTGATTGATCAACTCTAAGTTGGTGTGTTAGGGAAATTTCAGTTCGATAAAGATCATGGAGATTACTTGTGATTGAATCAAATAAGTTATTGTAGCATTAAACAATACTGATTTCTGCTTATGACAAAAGATCCGTATACTTTGCAATTGATAAAATGTTCCCTCCACTAGAATATAAATATACCGCATAGATATTTCACATATAAATACTTTGCTACACTACATGTACATATGAATTATAAATATATACAATAGTGTAAAAGCACACCGGCCCACATTCTCTTTTTTCCTGTTTTTGGAGGAATTTCTTTTTCTTTTCTTCCTGAGATTATTCACAAGGTCAAATCATACACATATCGTCCAGAAAATAGATCAAATCAGTCTATTTACACTTTTTTTTGGCTATGAATTGAAGTCTCTAGCTTTATATAAATGCAACAAATAAGATCATAATACTTGAATTGACAGGGACACGCTGACCTTCCTGCTCTGGTCCAAGACGCAGACACAACTGGCGATTGGAACGTCAAAGGGAAACCTTCTGCTGTACAACCATCAAACCTCACGGTAGGTAACTTAATAGGGCACTTAGGACGTGAGACCCATCTAATTACATGTCTGCATTATAAGTATATAATCTAATTACATGTCTGCATTATAAGTATATAACCTGTGGCTACAATATAGCACAGTGAACCCTGGTAGAGAACAGTACAGGGAGTGTATCAACATCAACTATTGATATGATTTGTTTACATTTAAAAAAAATACCGGTTGGATATGATATATTGGAACCTTATCGATTCATCATCAGAACCTATGTAATTGTTAGAGGTAGTGAGTGATAGAAGATGTTTGATATTGTTTTAAATATTGTTGACAACCATACCCTCTAATACTGCTGGTATGTTATAACCCTTTTCTCTTTTATCTCTTTAAAGTTTCGTTATCAATAAAAGATTCAGAAAGTGTGTATACGCCATTTTATTTCGTTGAAATTGAAAGTTTTCATGTGCAGTTTGAGTTGGATGGAATTATTGGTTCATATAAAGTTCACATGATAGCAATGTTGTTGCTAGATGATGATTAAAAAAACATAGAAATAGAAATGCACACTTTTATATAGAGTTCCAGTTAAGTGAATATCCAGGTAAATTCATTTTTCAGAAGAATGCAATTAGACTTGGAAGAGTAAGTTATTGATTAGTCAATGATAGCAATTTCCATTCAGGAAACTTAGTTCTTTATAAAGTTGAGTTGTTGGTTATTTTGTTTGAGTTAATATAGGTGATGAATCGGTAGGGTTCCCTTGAATTGTTCCTTTACTATAGCTATAATAAGTATATTTGAATCAGAAGCTTGAAAACAAATACAAGTCCCGTATGCGTAGATGGAAGTACAATTAGTACAATCATATCTGTATGTTTAAACTGCTACACGCATCTTCCATAATTTCAAATGTGTTGTAAGGATAAAAAGCCTACTGCAAAGTATCAGGATCTTGGACCCTCAGTGGGTAAGAATTAGTCAAACATTCACCATTCATCAAAGATATTATTGCTATAAGAGTTTTCTCCTTTTTTTTGATGAACAGCAAAGTGCCCATCCTGGGTAAGCACACACGTAAGATAACATGCGGTGCATGGAGTGAGCAGAACCTTCTGGCACTAGGTAGTGAAGACAAATCCATCTCCATCAGCAATGCTGAGGGTGACACAATACGACAGACGTCGGTGCGCGCAGAACCTACTGATATCCAGTTCTCCGAGATGAAGGGAGACGAGCGTAGTAGCATGGGCGAGAACACTGTTAGTTGATGATGCACACAGTCTTTCATTGACATACCTAGTGTATATATAATTCAGTTTCTCACATGAATTTACCCAATTACTGCTACAGATATTTTTTTTGGGAGATTGAATTAATCAAATAACGGTATTTTGATTTTCATACAGGTGAGCGTTGTGATTGGGCGGAAGACTTTGTTCCTATACAATATGAACGACCCCGAGAACCCCATTGAATTGGCATTCCAGCAACGATATGGAAACATCATTGCCTACAAGTGGTAAGTCCAAATATTTTACTTTATATAGAAATATTGAATTTCAGCAGAAAACAAACGATTGAAATTATTTTCTTTTCATCTTTAGATACTGGTAATTGAGATGTTTTTTGTTGTTGTTGTTTTTTTACTGAAAGATGTGATAGGAGTAGTGTGTTAAGGGACATTGCTGAATTGGAATAGAAAAAAAAATGTATCAGTTAATGTAATTATTGCATAGCTATCTGTTCTCTATGATCTCTAGGTTCATTATGAGGTGAATTCATGTAACGGTTTAAACAAAGCAGTCTATGTCAGTGTTTACAATTAGCCCGCATACAAATGTATTCAGTTTATAAATATTGGAGGGTGATGATTTCAGGTATGGTGACGGGTACATCATGATTGGCTTTTCAAACGGCTACTTTGTTGTCATCTCTACCCACATGAAGGAGATTGGGCAGGTAGGTTAAAGGTTTTCTAACTGTAATGTTCAGTGGGGGGGGGGATCCATAATTAGATGGTTATAATATAGAATAATTTTCTCAGATCACTTTTTAGGGAAGTGACATAACCTCCGGAGCTTGGGCATGAGTGCAATTTATATCATGTATCTAACTCTTGATTCATCTGGTTTTAGTATTTAATGCCAGACAAGGGCAGGGCTCCGTTCACCGTATTGCCTGAAGGGGTTTGTAACTTATGAGAGTTTGAAAACAGTTTGCATATATTTGACTTAAAAGTCCATCTCTTACTGTTACTGTTGAGACAATTGTTCAAGTTGTTGGGTTTTGTATTAATATGAATCTACAGTACACTGAATATGCCAGGTTAGCATAAGTTGTGTTAATTGAAACAGGGTTTTCGGATAGTTTGCAAAAATTATTGCCAAGTGTATAATTCAACAGGAACTGTTCCAAGCACGTAACCACAAGGACAGCCTGAAGAGCATCGCCATATCACATTCACTGAACAAGGCAGCATCCTGTGGTGATAACTGGTGAGTTCCTCAGAAAGGCTTCCTGAAAAAACTGTATACTCTCTACCAGCGTATGAGTCATATTACCCACTGTAAATTGAGAGAAAAAGTACTATGCAATAGTCCGGTATGCCGCATTCTGAGTTCAGGAATATCCTATATGATAAGCCGCATGCTGGTCTTAACATAGATATAGTGATTGTTTATTGTATTGGACACCCTCTCCCACATAGGGACACTTTTCTTTATGATTAACTCAAAAAACGAGTTATAAGGAGACACCCTGGGGCCCTGCACTTTCAGTCATTTTGGTGGTGCGAATAAGTTTTAAAAAAGATGGAAATTTTGTGTAAAAGAGGCAGAATTACTTAATGAATTTGTAGTGCCATTACAGGAGGAGATGTAGGGGTCTTGCAGGAAAAGGTATTTCATTACAAAGTTTAGTAAATTTTGAGAAATTGTCAATATTGTACAGACTCAGGTGGTTGGCAGCCATAAGACCCTTTTTGCCTCCAATGGTGAAGGTATATGATGTTGATCCATGTATCAACTTTCCCGCCTTTTTGGGCGATGTGGTGCGAATAGTGCAGTTTTGGCAGGAGTTATGCGAATAGTGGCTTGGTGGTGCGAATAACCTGGGTAAGGGAGTGCTGTTACAACAGGATGAGTGCACAACTCATGGGAGCTAATCACAGGCTTTTCACTTTTCGAGTTATCAGCAATTCACATTGCTGCATTATATTTTTAACAAGATTTCCTTGACGTCAAATAGTGTCACCAGACTAAGAAGATAGCATATCGGGATAGTGTAAGTACAAGTATTCCTGTTTTAATTTCAGCATCAAGATCCATGACCTGTCTGACCTGAAGGAGATGTATGCCATCATTACGCTGGAGGAGGAGCGCGGACTGGACCGTATCGAGTGGACAGATGATGGTCAGCTGCTCGCTGTCACCACTCAGAAGGGTGCGCTGCACGTCTACCTAACCAAGCTGCCTATTCTGGGTGCAGCCCACCACACACGTATTGCCTACCTCACCTCCTTACTGGAGGTTACGCTACAGGATAATATCCAACAGGTTGGTGTTAGAACATGTCCATGTGTAGTGTGCAAGAAAACACTGTCACTCTTTTTTTTTGTATCACTTCTCAATTATCTTAAACAGATTGTGTGAAGACCTACTAATAATCTGGCTTGGTTGCTACAGAACACTACGACAATTAAACCTACTTTAAATCGATGGTGAACTATTGAATTGACTATATTTTCTGAATTAGTCCCAATGAGCTCTCATCTCGTGTGTGATTAAGCTAAGCCTTCATGCACCTCTCAGTTTTAGTCTTCAATAACTCCATAAACATTTCTCTTTCTAATTACATAGCACGATAACTTGATGCCGCGTCAGAAACACTATGCAAGTTCACTAATTTACAATTCTATTAAAATTGTTTTCCTTTTGATAAGATGTTTAATTCCTTTGATTACTCCTCTTCTCATTACCAATACTCCTCCCCCTTCAAGTGGTTATATGAATTTACAGTAGATAGAGTATGTAAAAATAATTTTTCTTTATTTTATGAATCAGTGCTTTGGTTGGATTTTAAGAGTTTCGCTTGATTTAAGACAGCTTCAGTATCGTTATGCTTCCATATCCTCTTGCTTGCTATATAGATAGATGCCTTCTCATGTAATCTATCAACGTTAAAAACTTGCACAATCCATTTCAACCACAAGAAATCGAAAGAAGTACATTTACCAGGTAGTCATTTGTAACGCAAATCACATGAGTGATGAATTTCTTGAAATCATTTTATGAGAACTCATTACTGCCTTTTCAATGAAAAAAAAAATCATTTTTTTCTGTCCTATCTCTTCCTGCTGCAATACTGACAATCTTGAAAGCAAAGCAAAGCAAAAAAGGGATAGGAATAAAGTGAAACAACTGAATAAAGTTCTAAATTAAACGCACATCTAATGTTTTCAGGAGCAGGCTGTAACGATCAACATAGATGTGGAGCCATCTTTTATTGGCATCGGACCGTATCACCTAGCGGTGGGCATGAATAACCGTGCTTGGTTCTACCTGCTTGGTGACCATGGTCAGTGTCTATTTCTTTATGTACACACTAACATTAATAAAGGCATTGTAGATAGGTAAGTAAAGTAGGCAGAGAGAAAAGGCAGGATTCCTCTTTAATAGGAGGTGTTTCTACATTTGTCTTCTCATGGAGGCACTTCTATAGTGTTAAATTGTTACTTGGGTTATATCTTCAGTAGATAGCCTGGGTATTTGTTCCCAGTCGTGTAACTAGCAAATGTCGAGAATGCATGTGATAACGGCATGAAATAACAAAATGGAAAATGATGCATTGTGATGAATTATTAATGTTTCACTTCTACATTCTTATTCAGCCTCCCTTTCCTCACAAAATACTTCACTTGACTCATCTTAGTAGACATTTTTTAGAGTTCCACCGACCATTTCACTCACCCTCATTGAAGGATAACAAATCTAATATGTTTAGAACAAGTAATATGTTACAAATTAAACCAGCATTAAATTTTAAGTACTGGTATGTAGGTCTGAACAGTTTCAAATCTAGAATGGCTAGCTGGTCGGGCATAGACTTGGCAGCTGTCCCTGCTCTCTCTATTAAATATATGAAGAGTTTCTTCTAACATAGGTACAAACTTATATGTCTCTCCTGTATTAAGGCTATGTGGATTGCTACAATGCTGATGCGGCCTACTCACACCCAAGTGGTATGATAACAAATAGTAACTGTGCTGTAGCTATGTCAAAATGTAATTGGTACATGCATATTGGACCCAATCTATGCTCTATTGTAGGCTTATTTGTCTTCAATCATGCTTCAATTAATTGAGTTAGAACTGTTGTAAGGAATCCACCCTATTGAATTAAAACCAATGACAACATTAGAGCATTTCGTCTGGGATGTGTTGAGAGTTAATTGGGGTCAGTCCAGTTCTAGAACTTCAGATATTAGACCTGTGTTCATCAGCTCTGAAGACATATTGCAAAAAAGCAACAAAAAAAAAAAGGCGTGGAAAAATCTTAGTTTCCAGTTATCAAAGCATTTGTAAGCCTCTGCTTATGGGAAAGTGTCTGGATATTTGCACAGCTAGCAGTCTAGAGAGTGTTAATTTCCAAGATGTTATAAATCGTTTCAATCAGGAAAAGAATGTCACATCTCATATCTGGTTTAAAATTTTATTGATGTCTCTCCTAGTGGAGGATATAGACTGATTGCCAGTGATTCTGGCAATCATAAAGCAAAATTGTGTTTAGTTGTTCTAAAATGCATGATCATTAAATTATCGTCTATTTACCTATTGGTTGTCTGCCCCCCCCCCTCTCCGGGCGAAGATACCAATCTTCAGCCGAATAACCTAGATTGCATTAAGAAAACAGGATTCTTGATTCAGTAAATTGTGTTAAATTTCTACTCTACTCTGCCCCACAACAGCAAGGTGCACTGTGCTTACCGTAATCTCCCGTGTATAAGGCGCGTCTTGTATGGGGGGTTTTAGTTCTCATTGGATCCACAAGGGGGACACCAAGACCTTTTATTTGATATCTTACATGCCCCCTTGGTCATGATAGGACATAAGGGGGCCCAGGAGGGTCCAGGGTGGTTCAAGCTACACATAGGTTTTTGAATTTTGAAAATTCATTCAGTAGAACCAAAGTTATGAATTTTTCATTTGTTTGAGAATTTTCCAAAACTCTAGGTGCGCCTTATACGCGGGCTGCGCCTTATACGCGGGAGATTACGGTATTCTAGTTAAATGTGTATCTTCCAGTTAGTTCAGCACTTCTGTCCCTAGCGCTCATCAAGCACCCCTTGCATTACACATTACACACTAAGCCCTCTCTCTCTGCATGGCCTCTACTTCCTATGCTATGAAACTATTTTATTTTATGCTGTTTGAATAAAAGACAACTTATGCCAGCGACTTTGAGAAATAAACTGAACTCCTTTATCACTTACAAAACTTTAATCTCTCATTAAACTCACTTATCTAGAACACAGTTATAGCCCTAATCACCTCAATCTAGAATTCCGATGCCATCATCTCCTATCAATACAACTTCACTTTGTCTCCTTATTATTTTTACATATGACATATCAAGGTAATATATATTAACGCTATGATTAAAATGTCTCAGGTCCTGAGAAGCTGAGGGACCGTGAGTATCTTGGAACCATTCAGAGTTGTCGCATCAACGCTGACTATGCCGCAGTCAGCTTTGAGGGCAAGGTGAACCTCCACCTGGTGAGTAAAGATTTTCTCATGATAAGAATGAAAGGTGTGTGGGAGGAGGGGAGCAGTCATACACATGGAAAGGGGATTTACATTAGCAGGGGCGGATCCAGATGCAGGAGGGGGTTAGTTCATTTTCTTTTTCGAATTGCTTGCCTTTCCTTATCAGATTCCTCGGTCAACCCCCCTTAGGCACTTGACTAAATTTCAAGATTTAAACTGATAAGCAGCAAAAACAAATAAAAGGCAATAGAATATGTCTATTTTGATGAAAACTGACATTGCGGTGTATGTTCAGTGTACGCTTATTGGATACTTAACTATTTGTAGCTTGAAAGCAAGACCCGAGAGCTAGAGAAATTGAGAATGTGGGTAAGCAGCGGAGCAAACTGTTGTTAAAATATGTCCTGTTTATAAATTCATTGTTTGTCTTGGAAGTCTTTGTTCCTATTGTCCCCTGTAAAGAAAACTGCACCGTCTCCCTTGATGAATTATAGCGGTAAGAACTTTGTATCTGGACATGAAATTGCGATCAAACCATACCTTTTAGAGTCTGAAAATCCCATAGAATGCACCAGAAAATGATGTACGTGTATATATCTTTTCAAGATTACCAGTTAATTGATTTTGATTGTGAAAAGTTCAACAGCTTCAAATAATATAAGACAAACTTTAAATTTGTAGAGGAAAAGAAGGTGTTATTAGTTGAAAGCTTGTAAAAAGATGTTACTACTGTCATGTCACAGATCGAGGGTGATGGAGCCGGTATGGGTGACGATCGTGAGACACGACTCTTCCCCGACCAGGAACAACAGGACCAGAAGATAACATGTCACGAGATGACACCTGAGTTCCTCATCTATGGCACAGATGTGAGTTTTATCTAATACACTAGTAGATTTTAACACCGTCTATTCACTCAAGTATGAGCGTACTGGTAACTTAATTACCTTGCAAAATGTTAAAACTAAGTAGTGTATTTGATGAGTAATCCCTTAAGAAATTCTTGCTATTACTATTATCTTTCGTCAAGCATTTCTGGGCTTTCTTAGCCCATCGTAAAAGAGTCTTTATCTCCCCTTCCCCCCTTCTTACATGTATCTGTGGCCGATAGGCACAGACAAGGGAGAATGTATTCATAAATACAACTCACCTACTCGCTACCAAGCGGGTTTTTTTGCCACTCTATGGTAATGTTGACTGATTTTGTATATAATTACTTGATTGACTAGACGTCAATCAAGTATTTATTTTATTTATTTTTTTTGCATAGTGTTAAGAGGACGTACTCCACATAGCCCTGTCGAAATCAATCAAGTATTTACATCTATCTAAACCTTACCATATTTTGCTGATACAGTGTCTCCATGAGCATTGCAAAGCTGTAACCTTATATCACAGGGACCCTGTATAAATCTATTGTGCTGACAAGGCATATCAAAAGGGCTACCAGCAGATTATTTACACGTGGGAATAGAGTATTGATGTTGTCACACCTCTGGGTAATCCTTAACCCTTTAACAGGCCACCTACATATATGTACAACCACACTAAGGCCTAAGCCTAAGGTAGGTATGATGCACTAACGCTCTGTGTCCCTTGAGGTACTCAACTAGTTCTGCTCTAGCCAATCTCAAAACACCAGTACAAGAGTGTTGTTCAGACTACAAGAGTGTTGTTCAGTCCCCACTGCCACTCTTACAGGCACTCTCAGACTCAGTCTGCCATAGATAGAGATACCCTGTCCTGGGGCTCCTCCCGTACAGAGTGATCTTGAGCAAACTACCATGCCTGCCCAGGCGCCTCTCTGAAGGGAACCTTTAAACCTTGCATACATGCATCACTGACTTTTAACCCTTTAAAAACAGGATCACTTACACACTCTTATTATCTGATCAACTAGACGTTAATGTCTAACATTGCAGCCCTGGTGAGTTATGGCCATAGTACATGATAGTCAATCATACTTGTGCCTGTGGCACAGCCTTAGACATTTTGTGCTATCATTTCAGAATGGAGGCATCTATTACTTCTTCATTGAGGACTGGCAGTATGTGAATGAGTTCAGGCATGTTGTAGGAGTGCGGAAAATCTATCCCGACCCAAGTGGCACTCGTCTCATCTTCATTGATGATAAAAGCGATGGCTTCGTATACAACCCGGTTGGTTTTGCCTTTAATTTTGCATTGATAACAAAAAGGGCTTAACTAGTAATCAAAATGTTAACCAAGCATTTTTTGGAGATGTGTATGTTTCTTCAGCAATTCTATTAAAAACTTTCAGTGAGGTAAAAGAGAAGAAAGAATTTAAAATGGCCTGTGCTTCCAAGTAGGCCTTTAGTGAGTAAAGAGCCTTTTCCAGTCCATGGAGAGAACCTTTGATTCTTTCATTTAATACAATTCATGACTGAAATAATCACAATTACGGATTCAAGGTGAATGACAATACGGTAGAGATACCCAACTTCTCCCCCACTACAAAGGGTGTCCACTGGGAGAACTGGACACTAGATAAGGTAAGGTTAAAGGTTGATACTTTCTCTCCAACCCTAATGATTTGTACACGCTAACACAGTGCCTCTAAATAGCTGCAACCAATTTAAGTAACAATTGATGCTGTATCCGCGAATCATCTAGTATTAAAGTGTTGAGCTTACTATTCTAACCTTTTCTGTTTATAATTTAGGGTGTGTTCATTGCTTTTGACGACGACATGATCTACACCTACGTGTACAGCCGTGAGACCGTCACAGGTAAAACTACATTTAAAGTAGCCAGATCTGTCCTTGTTTATTACTTAATGTTATTCTTATAGCTCAAATTATAAAGGCAACAGAAAAGTACTCTCCAACTCAGACTTTGAAGTTTGATGTGAAAAAAACTATTTAATTAATTAATAGTATAACTTCTGGGGTGGTGGTGGGGGGGGGGATAGCTCTTTGACAGATTAGAATCACTAAGAATGCTAATACCATATGCAAATAGACAGCGTATAATGGCACTATCAAACACATTTGATTTTCTTGCTAGGTGCGACAGTGCATAAAGTGGGTGAGACAAAGCTGCCATTCGGCCAGCTTCCCATCATGCTGCACAATGGGGAGGTGACGCTTCAGACCTCTAGCGGTAAAGTGTCTACGCTGATGCTAGATTCACACAACTTCGACGAGAAGCCACAGGACCTGACACCTGAGCAGGTAATGATTTGACACTATTTTATTTTCAAGATTTAAAAGAAAAAGAAGCATGGTGTTGTATCAATACTTAGCTTTGACAACATGGCCATTAATATACCTCATTTTAATCTATCGGATTGACACTCCTGCTGAAAAGAATACATCATTGATATAAGGTGCATTGTTGTTGATGATCTTAGATATTGAACGTGATTTAATTGATTTCTTTGTAGTTGAAAGAAACTCTTCAGAAGTGCCTGGCCCTGAGGAGGTTTGCCGATGCCTGGATGTACTGTACATACATAAACGAGCCGGCACAGTGGGACGAGCTGGGTAAAGCTGCACTCCACTGTATCGAGCTAGAGTTCGGTGAGTTTCAGTTTGTAGGTTGTATGGCTACTGCCAATTCTACTTTCATGCAAATTTGGGCGGATCCTATATCAGACAGATTGTTGAATTTGACGGAAATCCTAATACCAATACATGTGTTCAGGGCCATCCCTAATTAGAGTCGGCCTCTGAATCAAATAGTAATGAATATTTTGTAGCGGATTGTCAGTGCCTATGCTTGTATTACAGTCTATTCAATGTGCTCTTATGACAGTGATCTACATGTGTAAGTTTCTGTTTGATTCTTATGAGTTTTATCGATGTATTTTAACATCACCTTGTGTATTTCTGCCTGGCAGCTATTCGTGTATATCGCTACATTGGAAATGTTGGAATGGTGATGTCCCTCCAAGATATCAAGGTAGGAATCATTCCGAACCCTCTCATTCTTGCTCAGAAAGCTGTTGCAGAGCAACCTGTATAAGCGTTATTGCAAGCAATTTCTCCACCTACTTTCTGAGTGTTCTAACTTGTAGAAAACACAGCAACTATAAATAGCATTAGTTTCGGTGGAAAAAACAAAATAACACTAAGCCTGTTCAACATTATTGAATGCTTTATTCAACAGGGTGTAGAAGACCGTAACCTTCTGGCCGGCTTCTTAGCAATGTTCATAGAGGACTTTAACCAGGCCCAGGACCTGTTCCTGGCTTCTGGGCGTCCTGTAGCTGCTTTAGAGGTAAGCAACAATTCAGAAGAATAAAGAGAATCACTCCAGTCATTAAGGTCTTCCACTTTTTGTGGGATACCTATGTAATATGAACAGATCTCTTGAGGGAATAAAATTCTTTCTGTTGTTCCCCCAAAATATTGGTCTTCATTCTGTACTTATATCCTTAAGTGATGACAGTGTTGTGTGTATAACAGATGCGTCGTGACCTGCTACACTGGGATGCAGCACTACAACTGGCCAAGGCACTAGCGCCCGACCAGATCCCTTTCATCTCCAAGGAGTACGCTCAGCAGCTTGAGTTTACGGGTGACTATGGTAACGCACTGATGCACTTTGAGAAGGGAATCACCAAGAATGAAGCACAGAGAGAACATGATGAGTCTTGTGCTGCAGGCATCGCTCGCATGTCCATCCGACTCGGAGACATTCGCAGGTACATTATGATATATAATAGACTTCTCTTGGGAGAAAATGCATGCATTGATCATTTTGACAATTTTGCGAACAGCACAGTGATTGATTTTCATTTGAATTCCACAGAGGTGTGAGCATGGCTGTCAAAATGCCAAGTCGGTCAGTGAAAAAGGACTGTGCAGCAATCCTGGAAAGTATGAAGGTAAGTTCACACTCTATTTTTTTCAAGTCTATCCCATTCCTTTTCATATAGCTATATTCATAGATGAATAATAAAGCATATAGTGTTTGATTGCACTAGAACGGCTCTTGTATCTTTACTTTACAGCAATGGACGGAGTCTGCAATGTTGTATGAAAAGGGTGGCTACTACGACAAAGCAGCTGCAGTCTACATACGCTCCAAAAACTGGTAAGTATTTTGCACTCTGCTGATTCACCTTTCTTGGTCATTAGTTTCAGAATAATTAAGCTCACTATTGAAATAAGTGGCCACTACGGTATTCTCTTATCATTGTGATTGATGGTATCGTTGCCTCAGTGCAACAAGGTTGTAACTGCATCTTAGTCCCCAAGTTATAAGGTACCTACCTAGATACAGTTATAACTTTGTTGCACTGAGGTGGCAGTACTGTCCGCCTAGTTCCTTACATGTAATCTTTGGTAGATCCCTCAGTTGATATATCAATGTTGTTGGTCTTCAGGACAAAGGTGGGAGAGTTACTGCCCCAGGTGTCATCACCTAAGATCCATGGCCAGTATGCACGCGCAAAGGAAGCCGAGGGCCGCTACAAAGAGGCAGCCAGCGCCTATCAGAGTGCGAAGGACTGGGACAATGTGATTAGGTAATGTGATTTATTTGAGGGTTTGAGTTTAAATGTCTTTATTGGCAAGAAGTAAGATATATCTCCTTGAAGTCATTTCACAGTCTGTCCCAGTAGTAGTCATGGTAGACACCTGAACCTAATCCTTTACTAAAGATCTATAGATTTGCCAGGTTGTTGAAATGGTGGTAAAAACCGGAAGAATAATTAAATTGGGTTTAAAAGATAGCCACTTTGAATTTCAGAATAAATCTAGACCACCTCCAAAATCCAGAGGAGGCTGTGAGGATTGTCCGAGAAACACAGTCAGTGGATGGAGCCAAGATGGTAGCCAAGTAAGTGACATTATTTACTGGAACTTTAAGCCTTTGTATACATATCGTGGTGTTGGAGCTAAAACATTAACCACCAGGAACATATGTTTTCCATTTCACTTTCTCTCTAAGAAATCAAATGGTCATTGGTCTCTGTGTAAATACAGTTATCAGACGCATTCGCAAGAATGCCTGGTATACCTATCAGAGACTGCATACAATTGATACCTTAGGAGTATTGAGATACATCTATCACTATATTATGTACAATTGGCAGGTTCTTCCAGCGACTTAACGACTACTCATCAGCCATTCAGTTCCTTGTCATGTCTCATTGTAACGATGAGGCCTTCCAACTCGCACAGACTCATGGCCAAATGGAAACCTACGCCGAGATCATTGGTTAGTGCGTCATTGTCCTTTTTCAGGTGTATCAAATATCCAGCGTTTTACATGTTTAAAACTTTTCATGTATATTCCCAGAAGAAAGTAAATATAAAAGATTGGAGAATATGCTGATTTGTTACCTAAATGCCTCCCATGTCTTTAGTATTCTCATTTCTTAACCCTTGTGCTTGTAGGACCTGATGCCACCCCAGAGGATTACCAGAGTATAGCCCTCTACTTTGAGAACAACAAGAATCACTTCTTTGCTGGCAAATTCTTCCTACTATGTAACCAGTATCTAAGGGTATGTTATCGTCAATCTCTATTGCTAGGTACTAAAGAATTGATTATTAGAAAGAAATATATAATGTCAGAAATGACAAAAGTAATTGGTAGGTTTTAAACTGTCTATTAACTATCGTCTATACAATATCTCAATAGTTCAAGAATGGCCGACATATGTATAATTATAGAAATGTTGTTAAAGGCAAAACCCAAAGACCTCAGTATTCTTCATTCAAGTTTGATGCAAGCTGCAAGTTTGATATAAGCTAAGCCATAATGCAAAGTTTGAGCATAACTGATGTTACTACCACCGGTATTGAGCAGGGTAAAATCACATGTATAAGTCCATGGTACATATACGGGTATATATAGAATATCATGCATTTGTAATATTGTATGTACTTCTTCAATATCATGTTTTGTAAGTATTCTACTTGGTGTTCTACAGGTTTCTGCGGACTAATACACTATTCTCTGTGCATGTACACAACTTTTGTATTAGAAATGTTTACATCTGACAAACTTTAGATATGCCTCTTTTTTTCTGGTTCATGAGAAATCAAACTCCGCAACAATTCAAGCACTGTACTTCGGAAATAGTTACTGCATAATTTCACTAGAAAGTAGTGTCATACATAAACTCATTGCCAAAAAAACTAAAGTTCTATATTGTCCAGTCATTGCAGACTTAATTTACCAGCACTGTTTACTATTGCACACTTTAGGCTTTGAAGCACTTCCTGCGCAGCCCTGAGCGGGAAGATGGGTCAGCGATCACCATGGCTATAGAGACGGTGGGACAGGCCAACGACGAGCAGCTCACCCGCATGCTTGTCGAGTACCTGATGGGTGAGACGGATGGTGTGCCCAAGGTGAGGCTAGATGAGCCATGCTGTGAACATGACTAACACTGCTTTCAGGACAGAATGACCATTGGATGTGTTGTGTGAAGTGATGGGGTGATTTTTCAATGAACTACACATGGGAGTACACATCATTTGTGTACCTTAAACATTACATACCTTCAACGCACACACATGAATGGTCATTCCCATTCTAACCCATCTAACCTCCAGTGCTCTAATAACACAGCTATACATGACTTCCAAAATTGTTCAGAGCGTCACAGGGTCAGTTCCCAAGTCTAGATTGGTAAATGTGATTATGGAAAAAAATTGAGATGGTTGGTTGATTTTTATTTTCAGGGATATTTTGATTCAACACAGTGGTTCTTATCAGCTGCAGAATGAAAAGACATGAGGCTATTTTGGAAGTTGTGTACCAGCTAGCGATTTGTTCTCTTTCAGATATGAGGCAAGACTCCTTTGTACTGCTGCGCCCAAGGACTACAAGCTATTTTTGGCGAAAAACCCAAAGCCTGACTAACATAGCTCCTTTATGTCTTACTAACCCTAGTGTGAACCTTGCAGGCTATGAAACACTTCCTACAGTGTGAGACCAATGACGGTCGTGCTATAGACCTGGCTATTGAGGTGGTGGGTAAGGCGGACGATGACCAACTCACCCATATGTTGGTGGAATACCTGATGGGCGAACAGGATGGAATGCCCAAGGTTGGAGACCGCATGTAACAACTCACGCTTTTGTGCACCATGGGCATGTTTTTTTCTTTTGCTAAAATACTTCTCTAGTGTCCTTTTTCTTATTCTAAGTCATAGAAATGTTGGTTAAACGACTTTCGTTTTGTATTCATCCAAGAGTGATAGACGTGAATTAGGATAGTTCTGTCTTTGAGCAGATAGCCATTTATGCTTGCAATTTCATTTGCAAATATTGTTGCATTGTTCCACTTGGCCCACTTTTACCTTAGCTTACAGCTTTTAGCTTCAAATAAAGGCCATGGGTCATAGATGGACTCTTAGGTTACTTGCTGCCTGCTTCATTCAAGAAATAACCCATTAGCTCTGCTTCCGCTTTTTATGCTTTAATAATACGTCATCACGGATTCCCCACTGATTGGCACTTTTAAAGAGATATTAACCATGTATACTATTATTGTGTAGAAAGTTATTCGGGTAGAGAGAATTAAAAGGGGAAAGGGAGAGTTAAAATGGGAAAGAGAGAAATTGTTGGTTGGCAATTTGTATTTGATACCAGACTTTGACACTATAAAGTCCTGGTAAATGAAGTGACCAAACATGACTATTTCTATTCAGGTAGATGATACTACCCCTTTAATAAAAGTAGGTCACAAGCAGTCATTGTACTTAGCCTGTTCTTAAATGAGACTTTTGTGTTCTTTCGCCTTCAAGTCACTTGTTAGGGAAACATTTGAATTGATTTGCATCCAGTTATACATGCTATTACAGAAAATTTGTGTTATTCAGTTTCAGATTGAATTGTGATTTTTGCTTATTTTTTTTTTGTCTTAAACATACGTGAAGATGCATTTATTGATACATTTACCTATAAAATTGTTTAAGAAAATGCCTGTTACACAAATAATGCTATAGTCAATAGATGAACAAAAATTCATTTGAAAGGTTATTAAAAAAAAATAGGCAATGCTAGATCTGCCGTGTGCAATATTGAGTTGAACAGTGCAGGGAGTTCCCTTATGCTATCATTGAAGAATTAGTTATCGACTATGCTTGATAATCTAGTATAAGATGATAACCGTTGGTAAATATGATATGCTATTCTGAACTACAAAAATTGTGTACTACCTCAGTAATTTCTGTTTGAGTTTAACAAATGAGATGTATTTGTGTATACAGGAACCCAAGTACCTGTTCCGTCTGTACATGGCACTGAAACAGTACCGCGAGGCTGCACGCACTGCTATCATCATAGCACGTGAGGAACAGAACTCTGGTAAGCTGTATAGCCTAATTCCGAGAAAATTACATAGATTTCTCTTATAGTGATAAAAAGACAAAGGTTAGTTTGTTGTGGCTAGTTATTACATAATATTCATTTTTTGTTTAATGTTTGTATGGCCGTTGAGTCAGGCTCTCATATTTCAACATACATTGATGTATATCATCCTTGTACAGGTAACTACCGCAACGCCCACGATGTCCTCTTCAGTATGTATCAGGAACTGAAGAAAAATAAGATAAAAATTCCATCCGAGATGGCCAATAACCTCATGATTCTCCACAGCTACATCCTTGTAAAGGTAAGACCATGTCTGCAGACAAATATTGGTATGTGTGTAGAAAACTTATGCTGTACTGATATCGTATATATCATGAAGTGTCTTAATCATATTTGAATGAATTTTTAACGTTGACAGTAGCAATAAGGTAATAGATAGTCATGTTGCATTTTCACCATTTCAGATTCATGTGAAACGCGGAGATCATTTGAGGGGTGCGAGAATGCTTATTCGAGTTGCAAACAATATCAGCAAATTCCCGTCCCGTAAGTTCTTTCTATGTGTTGTGAACCATTTATATATGATGAATACCAGTAGAAAAAGCTGGCGATGTAAAGCAGTACACATCTAAGCCTGATCCGCTCAAAGGTCCTTTGCTGGAAGATGACTTAACTCAAAATAAACTTTAAATGTTCAATTTAATGATTCTGTACTTTGACTTTTGTTTGGTCCCTTCAGATATTGTTCCGATCCTTACATCGACTGTGATTGAGTGTCACCGTTCTGGGTTGCGGAATTCCTCCTTCAGCTATGCTGCCATGTTGATGAGGCCAGAGTACAGAGACAAGATTGATCTCAAGTACAAGAAGAAAATTGAAGGCATTGTACGGTAAGTTTCAAGAAAAATAAATCGTACAAATCAAGTTTATTTCATCCACACAGCAATGGAGTAGAAATTACGGGTAAATTCAGTATTCTTTTTTCTAGACTATTACCGTAATCTCCCACGTATAAGGCGCGTCTTATACGAGGGGTTTTAGCATCGACAAGGGGGACTGCAAGACCTTTGATATGTTACATGCCCCCTTAGCCATAATTTTTCATTTTTTTGAGAATTTTCCAAAACACTAGGTGCGCCTTATACACAGGCTGTGCCTTATATACGCGGGAGATTACGGTAGATATGAGAAATATGATCTAAGTCATGTTCGCAAGGTCAGATGTGCGCAAATCCGAAATTTGTAAACAGAAGTGCAATATCCATTCCATACAATTGCAATTAGAATGGAGAACATTCACGAGAGCCGGTTGCTCTAATCATCTTATATCTGTTGCAATTCCTTCAGGAAACCTGACAAGTCTGAGTTAGAGGAGGGCAACTCACCCTGTCCGTACTGTGGGACAGAACTACCCGAGACGGAGCTCATGTGTCCTGGTTGTAAAAATAACCTACCCTATTGTATAGTCACCGTAAGTATTCACAACCTTATTCATAGCATTTCCTTTAACTCAGGCTGAGCCTTATACACAGGGTGCGCCTTATATGTGAGGTATCATGAAAAAAACTTTGAATTTGCCAACGCACCAACATTTTGACATATATTTTTCCACTAGAATTTACACAATTTAACTAGAATTTACACAATTTTAGGGCCGGCATGTCGTGAAAGAAGACTTTACGGCCTGCCCCAACTGTGACTTTCCGTCCATTCTCTCCGAGTTCGTCAAGTGAGTAAATATGTGATTGAGTTTCATTTATGGATTATGTAATGTCGGGAGAGGCCTTTTTGGGAAAACCAGGACTGATATCTGATTAGGTTCATAGCAATGCTATTGAAAAAATATATCTATATAATTAAAGTGACCTTTTCCAGAGCCAGAGGGGCTCGCGTTCGTCTTACTATGTATGTCATAAGTACATGTAGAACCACATTCAGCAATTTGATTTGATTACGACTGTTTCTCTCTGACAGCTTGCTGGAGACTGAGGAGACGTGCCCGATGTGTTCTGAGCGCGTCATCTCACAGAATCTCCAGAAGGTGGGCGACATTAACAAGTACCTAAACCCTGAAGTTGGCGAAGACTGAGCCAGCAATCTCTCATGTTAGATACGAAACATAACATTAGAATGATAACTCCCCCCCCCCCAATGGTGACATGCGATATACAGTATCAAGTAATATGTGATAAAGAACATCTTAATAGGGTAGCACTGCTACATAGCACACTCCACTACATCAGCATAGCAACATTTTGAATACCTATTATTCTACATTGAAATTATGATACTTTGTACATGTTGCATATGAAATTAACCTGTACATGAATCCCTCCAAGCGAATGTGATGTGACATTTAGCTTTCCAGTGGTACATGTATAACAGATTCGACCTGAGCCGAAAGCGTTTTTTCGGATAACGTGTGAAGAATGTTGCCAACGTCACTATGATGGGTCCACAGTAGAATGATGATAGTAGTCTCTGCTTCTATTATACCGTCCATGTTATAAAGCTTTTGAAGCTACATTGTATACATATAAGTTACTCTCTAACATTCCATTGGATGTTGACTATTTATTATTAAAGAGGAACACGTTACGAGCATGTTTTTGAATAAAGGAAATTTAAGCTGTCATTTTATCTATATCTTTTCTGTTCTTTGGGGAATATTTGAAAAAGACACTGCAAGCTATCAAATGTATTTGAATAATGAGTAAGTGAGAGTGAGAAATAGATGTTAAACGTCATTTCGACAGCTAAGGTCATATATTTATGGCGAGAACTACATTACATGAATTTACAGAGGCATGTGTCGGTGCCCGCTCATATGCCATATGTGCACCACAAACATCCGAGTGGATAGGAAAGAGGAGATATAGACCCTTTTAAGGGGCTACTTTGCCATGCCATACGGTTGTAGTAATCCACAACTGCCAAGGTTAGGCCTCATGTAATCAATCTCAAACAGCTGTCGTAGTAGTAAGTCTAAAGATGAGTGATGATATATCCCGATAATGATAATGGAATCATGTTGAGAAATTTACTGATATATAATCTGGAGAGGGGCTGCCTTATCTTTTGAAATAAGCCGTCCTCAGTCATAAGCTGGGGGTAGCGTTTGAAGAAATACTATTAGCCAATCTTGGGCCCTCATATCACCTACTAGGTTGGGCTCCACCACGCGATTTTTGCAGAGAATCGCAGCTATTCTCACAAAATGGGACACAAACACAGACTAGAGTATTGTTTGTTATCATTGCAAGGTAGAAATTGTATATTGGGGGAGCTATTTGTTTATCTGGGGATGTGAATGTGTGTGATGTCAGGCATACTTGTGTTGTTAAAAAGATGTTTTTGTTTACTAAATAAAGCTGATGTTATGTAAATATTGTAACCTTTCATATGGGGAGTCTCCACGGTTTGATATCAGACAGATTTGATTTTTACAGAACTGGTTGTTGTTGGACTGCTGTATTGTTATTATTATGGTACAGTGTTATTGTTTATACAGCAGAAGGGCACCTAGCCCATCCTGATCAGTGTGACATCTCAGTCACAGGTTTGGAGTAGATATAAACAGACCTATAGGTAAACACACTCCCTGTGATTACAAGTGACCTCCCAAATCTCATGTTTACAACTTTAGATCTCATGTTTACAGTTTAGGACTGTCAACAGCCTATACCTTAGACACTGACACATGAGAATGTTCCAAAAAATCGCGTAGTGGAGCCTCCACTATTTTCTATTTATAGTAATAAAACCCCGATTATAAGCCGGGGATAGACATTAGTAATTAAAAGCCGATTTTGACCTAAAATAGCAACAAAAACAACAAGGTGCTCTGCTATATTTTGTACAGTGCATGGTAATGTGTCTGGAATAAAAAAATGTATGAAACATTGAATGTGTTTTCGACCCATAGAAGTCGCCATAGAGTTCCCCATAGGAGTGAGTGAGTAATAGATGTTTAACGCCATTTCGTCAGCTAAGGCCACCTAAATTTGATAAATTGGATTACGGGATTTTTCACCCTCAACTTTGGTCGGATAGAGGGGAAAAAAAAAAATTCCGAAATTAGAGCCCAAAAATCCCATCGGCCAGAGGAAAAAAAAAAAAGGCCCATGTTAAGTCATGTTTTGGGACACCAAATGTACATTTCAGCCAATAAAAGGTTGATTTTGACAATTGTATGTCACATGTAAAGGTTAAAACTTTATATTTGTTCATCTCCATCGACATTTTATAATTTTTTTACCCCTAAATGTTGAAAAATCTCATCGGCCAGAGGTAAAAAAAAAAATGGTACTACTTGACTCGTTAAAAATGGCTTATCACTGGGGTTTTAATGTAAGTGATATTTAGTAAATCATAGCGAGTGGGTGGAACGTCAAAACACTGGGGGAAGGATGGAAACACATTTGCAGTAGAAATTACAAAGTTCTTTGGAAGAAAATATCCCATAGTCGGGTGTGATGAGTCAACAGAATAGAGATTTAAAAATCTTTATTTCCATGCCAAGTTGTACATGAAGACATTATTCTTGTATACCTATATTCACATTCATACGACAGACACTCCTAGTAATGGAACTTAAAGTTACATTACAAATTTATACATGATTCAATATGCCAAATGGCTTCAGCTGCAACTTTAATATCTTGAATCTGTGTGAAGTATGTGATGGTTCTTTGTACAAATGGAAATGAACAGATGATAATATTCTACTTCATTAGAGCTACATATCTCTGGTGAAAAATATATACCGGGGTACCAGGTACTCAGGATTAAAGAGGACAAATATTTTTTTTTACATATATGTACACATAATGGCTATGGATATACCATTAGCACTGATTGATGATTATTTTGACTTTAAAGTCGTAAAATAAATTATCCGAACTGAACAAAATCATAGTCCAATACATGGCAATAACATACACCACACAGCTATTCTTGTGCCAAATGTGGGATATCTTCACATCCTGACTCGTAAAGAGGTTCAATCAGAAACAGATATACTGAGAACACACACAGTATCTGGAGTAGAATGTATAGTGAGGATTCAGGATGTTGGGGTGGGCCGTTTTTCCAGTCATATTTTAGCAAGTACCCAACCTGAACCTGCCCTAACCACTAACACTGATGATAGGTAGCGTGCACCACCAAGGCTTCGTGTGAGGCATTTACATTGATTACACACATGATCAACTGGACCAGTTCTGATATAGCACTATACGATGAGTGTCCAGCTGGTTTATGACTGTTGGAGGAACTCATCCAAATTAAAGTCTTGGTTGTCCTGGCTCTCCTCCACCTCCTCAAAGTCACCTCCAGTGTCCATCTCCTCCTCCACATCCTCCTCATCCTCGCTGTCGGACACCTGGAGGTCATTGTTAATGTCATGTGATGGAGTAGCGGGAACCTGTGGGTAATGTGGCTGCTGCTGCTGGTTCTTACCAAAGGATGAGAAGAACTCAGTTGGATCAAAACTGTCCTCGCCATTATCATCGTATTCCATCTGCGATATGTCGACCATCTGCTGCTGACCAACCCCGCTGTAGTCCTGTGCATTCTCATCCATTGGTGTGAACTGGGAGCCGCCTGGCACTGATGTATCCATCTCTGGTTCTGAATCACTCCCGCTTGAACTCAATTTAGCTGCAATATAGTATGATGTAGTTTATGATTATTATCTTGAATATTTACTGCACCTCACTACAATCAACATTAGCACCTTATTATTCATTTGAATTCTTTTATTCATTTGACCTGACTTGAACACTCTTGACTTTACAGGAGGAAAATGTGGTAAGGCACATACATTATCATATGATCTTACCCTGGTATCATCATTTATATAACAGTTGAGTAGTCCTGATATTTCGTCTTTCAAATAACATAAAGATACAAAGAGGCATTCATAAAAATAGAATGACTCTTCTAAATCAAACTTACAAGAAAACTTGGTGTCTTCCATGTCATCGTCACTATTTTCTGGGGTTACTTGCAGGTCGTCCACCAAACTTGACTCATTGGCATTCTGTAATAAAGGATCATATTAAAGGTCGAATAGATATTAAGATATGAAAGGGAACTCCATGAAACTAGTATCTTAGGCGCCGTATCTTATTATGGCCAAATGGTAATCCCCTGCTATAATCTACATAGATGTACTTTCCCTATCATGAGTATCGTCCATTTAAAATGCATGAGTGGGTACCCTTTTCTAAATCCTCAAGGTAAATTTTCTATTTTCTTCTGTGTAAAGTTACTTAATCATTTAAGCTCAAATACACAACTAACCTGAGAACGGTTGGCACTCCGGTCATGATCTCCATCTTCATCTCCTTCTACATCAACAAAGTCGTCGTCCCGCGACAAATTCTGTCAAAAAAAAATAAAATGAAATAAAATGGCTAAGGTCATAGGCCAAGCCTGAGGCTTTCAGTGACATTCTATGTTCAATGTGCTATATACAATGAAATTGCTAAATATACCAGCCCCAAACTGCGTCCCTATGTCGGCTATATAAATGTGATCAAAGAGGCAGTGAGCCGTGCTACTCACGGTGTTTATACCAGCCCCAAATTGCGTCCCTATGTCAGCTATATACATGTTATCAAAGAGGCAGTGGACCAGGGTGCCGTGAGAGCTAGGGTAGACTTGATACTATGACTAGCTTTTTATGGCTATTCATTTTTTATGGCAGTGGTTAAGCCTGGTGTGCTGGCCCCCCGGACACCTGGCCCCTGGACACCTGGCCCCCTGGAAACCTGGCCCCCTGGACACCTAGCCCCCTCGCTCCCAAATCCATCCCTCATAAATCTATTCACTTGAGCAAGTCAAATGTCAATTCACCGGGAGTTAGGCATTGTACAGAAAACTTTATCCTTAGCATGCTTAGTTTATCGCTCAGTCCCCAATGTGTTATGTGTAAAGCTTGGACACTGTAAACATTGCCTGCTGAAAAAAAGTGTCTCACTTGGTGATTACCCATAGGACTCCATGTGCTAATTTCATTGCCAAAATCTATCTGACCCATAGACCCAATGGTTAAAGGACTTGTAGTCAGTATAGCTTCCAAAAACATGACGTAAGTACAGCAGCTTTTTTCGTAGAGAAAGACATCACTCACCATAAAGGACAAAATGTTGTCTGATAGATGAGATTTGAAACTTTCCTTTGGCTTTTGAAAAATGTGTAAACTAACAGTATATCACTGAATGATTACACCCTAAAGTTGGTGATTACAAATTTGTGGATCTGGCTGAAAACCCGGCTCCAATAGCCCAGGGGATACCCTGGGCCAATACGGTATGTTATCTTACAGATCTTCAATACTGTCACATACCAAAAGTAATGCATTTAAATCTTTACATTTAATGAAACTGGTTTTCATGGAAAATAAATAATACAGAAAGTATAACTATCAAAGCATACCATGGCTGAAGTATTCGGCGTTTGTAGTTCTGATTTTCTCATATAACTTGAGTCGCTCGTGTCCTCCACAATTGTTACGTTCTCACGATTTGTGCTGCCAACACTCTCCAAATCAGCACCTGTGTGTCATACAAATTTAATGTACCGTAATCTCCCGCGTAGAAGACGTGCTGGGCGTATAGGACGCACCCCAAACTCAGCAGAAGCATTTTCCCGTATAAGACGCACCTCTTAGGGCTCAATTTTGTAAATTTAGTACTGTTCTATAGTAAAATTACTCCTCGTATAAGACGCACCCCCAACTTCAGTAGATCCTATAGGACGCACTAGGCATTTGTTTGGCGTAGAGGACGCGTCTTCTACGCGGGAGATTACGGTAGTACAAATAGAAATGTATATGAAGTGATCACTTGCTTAAGCATAGACATTATACAGAAACATGAGACGACTACAATGATCCTATGTAGTTTGTAAAGCAGCCCTGAACCAGGACAGATAACTGCTGGCAAGAAAGTCACAAAAAAGTTGACATGAGTTGTACCTAATGAAGTTCCTGTCACGACGCTATCGGTCTCTGCTGCCTCCAGCGCGGCTTCTGTAGCTTGTCGGATGTTCTCCTCTAGCGTTGTGATATGTTCATCTTGCTACAACCAGCCCATAAATAAGTGCACAGCGGACAATAAAAAAAAAAGTAGACACTGGTTACATCATGAAATTATTTCTCAATTTCATCTCAAAACTAGACCTCAAATTTTCCTTTGTTTCGTTGGGTGTTAGTTATGTAGTGGTCAGCGGAAAATGTCTTGGAGAAACCGGGACTCGAACCCGGGACCCTCCAACTTCGAAGCGGATGCTCTACCACTGAGCTACTTCCCCTGGCCTGACATTCTCTACCTTCCAACTACCCTGGATCGGTATGATACACACACTAGGGGGCAGTGATTACCTGGTACCGAGCTCTCTAGAGATCCCCCTCACAAGGTGGGACCACTCGGTATCTCCTCCAAGTACGGGGAATTACTGCCCCTACACTCCTCCCCATCAGCTTCAACCACCATCCACTAGCACCTGGCATTCCCCCTCAATCCAGTTACCTGGGAGCTGAGGCTTTATCAAGCAGTGTTAGGGCACTCCTGACTTCCCAGTGGATGTACTGGTACAAGTACCGGATTGGTCGAAGCGTCATCTGTATCATATCGGCCCAGTTCCCGAGTCCTCAATCCATGATTGCGTTAAGACATGAGCAGGCACACATATCTTCAATCCGTGATTGCGTTAGGATGCTCGGTTTCTCCACCAATGTAGTGGTCAGCGGAAAATGTCTTGGAGAAACCGGGACTCGAACCCGGGACCCTCCAACTTCGAAGCGGATGCTCTACCACTGAGCTACTTCCCCTGGCCTGACATTCTCTACCTTCCAACTACCCTGGATCGGTATGATACACACACTAGGGGGCAGTGATTACCTGGTACCGAGCTCTCTAGAGATCCCCCTCACAAGGTGGGACCACTCGGTATCTCCTCCAAGTACGGGGAATTACTGCCCCTACACTTATATCCACAATGTAAGATTTTTGCGGTATTTGCGAAATGGGGGCAGGAGGATAATGACCGGCAGAATATTATTAGTACGTAGTGATAGCAGTAATAGCACAGTACACATATACAATATAGACAATGACAGTACCTCATTGATGGCCTCCTGCGCCACCTGGAGGATTTTACGTGCAGTTCCCGTGAAGGGGCTCTCCATGCCGTTATACTTCTCACTGTTAACGACAAGCAGCTCCACGTCCTCCAGGAACTGCTCACGGTTATGGTACTGGTGTGTGGTCACGTTCTGCACGAGATTTAAGTAGGTGTATTAAAGCATAGGCAAAGCAATTTTATCGCTATGGAATAGCTTCAAAACTGGAAGTGACAAAAGCCTCTTAAAATGGGTTCGAAAATTCCTTTTTTTTTTTTAAATATCCACGGCATATCCACTGACATTTTTTCTGTAATCATCAAGGTATGGACATGATATCTCCGGGTGCTTGACATTCTTTCTACATATATTTGTTATTTTTCTCTAACATGAAGAGAAATGCCTGAATTTAAATGTAAATTCGGCATCTTACGCAAACTCGGCACAAACCCAACCCTCTCTCCTAAAACTCTGTTGCCAGAGTTAATTAGGACATGAAAAACTTACTGAGCATTGCAATGAAGACAAGTCAGTTATGGGAACGATTATGGCCAATAGACACTAAAAAGTTACATCTAAATCATCACATGACAGAAATGAGGAACATACATCAGTCGCTATTACTATGAATTGTTTAGTTTTCTTCAGTAAACATACCTTGAGAAGAGTCCCCAAGTCCATTGGTTTCTTGATGATTTCGTAGTAATCCTTCACGAACTTCTTCTTGACTGGATTGTGGAATGGCCATGACTGAAAATGAAATTAAAATACAGTGAACTGTTGAAAATCAGACAACAACTGTCATAGGGAGGTGAAGTCACATTACATGCGGGTGGATTCTGAGCTCAGCATATTATCGCCCGGAGGCTTGAAGGGCCTGGGATTTCTTTTGCCATTTAATATCACTGGAAAGATTAGGAGTTGAGCCCAAATATTTTATATATGGGGCCTAGGGGGGCTAATGATAATACTGGCAATTTTAGTTCCAAACTAGAAATTTTTATTTTCTGTTTCTAATCAAAAGAAAGTGTGAGCTGTGTATCTGTTAATGCCCATTTCTATCTTGTTAATTCAACTCTTTCTCCAAACACTCTATCATAGCGTAGTATGACTTACATTTTCTACAGTCTTGAGTCGGTCGGTGACAATGGATGCCAATATGAATGAGAAGGCGACACTGTCATTGTCATCAAGCAGCGGATTGATAGCTTTTTCCAATCTCATCAACTTATCCTCTTTCTGTAAACAACATACAGATAAAAGATATTGTGAAATATACATTGCCATGTATTGATAGATTTTCTCTCTGAAAATTATCGAAGGGGATATCATAAAAAACGATGCATTTTTCGTTCTGTATAAGGCGATTTATACCCAGGAGACAGGAGAAGACATAATGAACATACCTCTGCTATTCTCTGTAGACACAGATCCATCATGCGTTGTGCCGTCTGTGTCAAGAAACTCTTGTTACCTGAAAAAGATATATTGTTATATTGTTACTACAGAGATCTCTAAACTGATGAACAGACGACAAACGAATACTTGAGAAAAAAAATATGAAAACAGCCCTGTTTCTTTCTTTCATATAAAAGAGCTTTTTGTTTTTGGATAAAAAAATATTAAAACAAGTTTAATGCCGCAGGGAAATATCCCTTATAATGGACAGGATGAATTTATATCTAGTTATCAATTCATTATGATATACCATGACAATAAAGCAATTATAAAGGTGAATGTGAATATGCAAACGGTTCTCACCATTGTACATCTCACTGTTCTTCACAAGCTGATTGACGTCCACAATGAATGATTCGCGCGACAAGTATTTCCTGCTCCGAATATTCTACAAAAGTAAAACACATGTCACTATCCTCAAGAAATACTGTTCTCCCAAGGCTATATATTTCACGACAACCAAATTCTACACACTGGCAGCCTCATGTTTTTATAGGTAAGGGGAGCAGTGAAATTCTGACTTTGACAAGCACTAACAGCACAATAGTGAAAATATGATACAAACTCCTTAGTTCCTATTCACCTACCTCTCTGATTTGCTGCAGATCCATGGGCTTTTTGATAATTCTGTAGTAGTCTGGTACAGTTTTAGCATTCACTGGGAACAGGAAAGGCTGGGTCTGTAAAAGTAACACAATGTTTAAAGTCTTCACAGAGACATATATGGACATCATTCATTAAGGCCCGCCTTAATGTATATGAATCGTGTTAAAACAAGCCTCTACATGTGATAATAGGAACATAACAATATGAGTAACACTCTTACAATAAAGCTTATTTTAAGTCTCCTACTCACGTTCATGTTCGGCAGGTCTCGCATCTCATTGAGGATGTTCTCAAATATGGAGGACAGTGTAACGACTGGGTCTGTACGCCTCCTGTTAGATGACTTGTTTGGTTTCTGTGGGAAGATAAAGGGATTAAAACCTGATTAGACTGAATATATAATCTACAGGGACTTACATGGTCACAGAGTAGATGAGATCCTAGCAAGATATGGGTCACTGGAATTTCATGCTTTAATTAAGATTAATTTCAGTGATGTCATCCTATTGTTTGGTTTTTACTTGTAACTCACCTTGAGGTAATCACAGTGAATCGTAGTGCCTGCACGACGACGCTTCTTACTCTCGTTAACCATTTTGGGAAATTTAAGAACTAGAGATTTCCGCTTGACTTGTTCAACCCTGTTGGTGTAAAGAACCATGGAAATGTGAACAGAAAATTGAGAACATTGAGATTATATGTAATAGTTGTGTGCGGACCAAAACCTCTGCTTGGTGGGATTGGGATTGATATCAGTGTCTTCAAGTTGGAAAGAAAGTTATGTCCACATCTGTCAAAATGGTACCAAATCGGCTCAACTCTGAGATATCACTTAAGAGAAACCAATAATCCCCTCGTGCAGGTTTGACTGTGTCAAACGCTAGATGTATCATAGTAGCAACAAAACTATGGAAGAGCAGAGCCAGTGTGCTTAGGCATATTCAACCATCAGTTATAAGGCTGAAAAAGTTTAATATACATGTAAAGTGTGAGGTGTACGTCCTGAATTCTAAGGAGTAATTTGATCATACTACTATAGGACTCAGTATGGATGCCTAGTGGGTCCACCATTTTGAATTTCGCTGATTAAGGTAAAACCCACCGATAAGACATACTACAATGGGTACCTTGTCCCTAGTTAACACCCATTTCTAGGGACATGCTGGCCCCATCTTATCAGTTATTATCAGTGCATTTCTTCAGAACCAACTCCATACCCGCTTGTAGCCAATACCCCGGTAGTAAAGCCTGTCCCCTGAGTACAAAGCTCACCTCTCAATAACCTGCTTGCTGATCTTGAGTTTGGTGCCTTCTATGTTGATGAGGTCCTGATCTACCAGATTCAGCTCTTCCTCAAACTCCTCCTCCTGCTCCTCTGTCACAGCCACTGCGACCGGCGCAGCGTTAGCTGATTTGTTGTAGAGCGGACACTCCTTGTTGGTCCTCATGTGGCCAACCTGGCCGCACGCTCCACATTTCAACTGTTATTGAAGACAAAGTGTGGTTTTAGTGTGGGAAATTTTATGTGGGAAATATTTTCATCCTCAATAAAGTTGTTTATATGTATTATATACAAAAAAATCCACTCTTGATTTGTTTTTGAGTATGATAGTATGCATAGATCTAATTCCGTTTATTTTAATGCTGGATATTTAAGAAACGGTTAACAGTTCATAATATCTCGATTCAACAAATAACAGCTTCAACATTTCAATGAGTATAAACAATGAACAGGGATGCAAGTCAGAGTATATGACAAATTCTGAAGATAGACACAGATTTTTGAATTCAGTATAAAATCTTAAAAGAAACTTTGACCCAAGAAAGGGAATTTAGGTAAATTTTAAATATGCATGTCGGACTCCTATCTCAATTCAACAAATAACAGTTTCAAAATTTCAATGAGTATAAATAATGAACAACAAATAAATGGACAGTAATACCGACTTTTCTTATTAGAAAGCTTCGTACCACCTATAAAAAGTGACATGATTACAGTTTAAGTGGTCAAGCTTAATACTTCAGAACAGTATTATCAAATTACCTGGCAACTGATTAAAATAGCATGTGCTAACAAAACACTATTCTATGCAGAATATATGATATTCATATACCTATGAATAGGTGAAGGGATATCTACAGACACGACACTTTTTGGCATAGTTCCTCCTTGTGCCTAATAGACAAACGTACAGTCGCATCATGGATCCCAAAATAGATATTTTCATGGTCCAGACAACTCAAGATATGAATGATCTAAAGCATTACAATACTTACTTTGTTCTTGAGTGGAGCTGGCTCCTTCTTCTTTTTACTCTTCTTGATCGGTGTTGGTTGATCAAGTGGATTGTTCTTTTCCTTCTCCTGGTTCCTCTTTATCCTCCTCAGTTGTTCTTGGATCCTGGCAAATGGAAGAAAGATACCTACTTATGCGTACAATAAAAACGAAAGTCTCACATCCCAGATCTTATGTTTTACCTGAACATGTTTTTGAAATTGAAAACGGAATTTACGTGGTCACTTACCTTCTGCGCTCTTTCTTCATTTCTTCCTTCTGAGCATCATCCAGCGTTGCAAATTGTTTTCTGAATGAAAGAGATGAGATCAACTTGTATGATGATTCAATACAACATTACAGTGTTTATAAAAAAAAAAGACTACCAAAGCTTAAATGAAAGATCCGAAATATTTGGAATTCCGGTACTCGTACATTTTATATTAAAAAGTTTTGAAGAAAAAATCGAGAATGTAGGTTAGACAGGCTGAATTCTGTTGTTAGAGAAAGGTCGATCATTAAATGGTAACATAGATTTACTGCTGAACCTTTCCTCAATATGACTGATACTTTTTCAGTATTTCCTTGATACATACATGAAGGCTTCGTCCTTGGCCTGACGGATCCTGACATAAGTGTCAATGACAACCGGTTTCCTAACGATCTCTGTTCGTGTGTACTCCTTCCCAGCGTCATTACGGAAGGTCCTTGTGATCTTGAGCATTTTTTGCTACAAACAATAGTTACACATGAATTAAAAATCATTCTCTCAGACGCATCGTGGTGTCACTCTGATATAGGGGTTGTCCCGTAAATTCCCTCGTATAAGCCGCACCCTCATATACTAAGCCGCACCCTGAGTTTGAGAGAAGGTTATAAGCCTCATCTGGGGCTTGAAAATTGGCATTTTAGTAATGTTCTATGGTGTAAAACCCCTCCTATAAGCTGCACCCCTTCCTTGGACTGATCCTATAAGCCTAACTTTCATTTGGGTTCTGATATAAGCCGTGGCTTATACGAGAGAATTTACGGTACTAATGGCATATGTTTTGAAATGATAAGATGAAAATGACAAAGAAGGAAACATTTTTTACTTACCCCTTGTTGCACCTGGGCATTTTCCTCATCTTTATTCTTTTTCTCACTGCCTCCCCCCTCCATCATCATTTTATGTAAGGCTCGTCGTTCAGATTCTTCTCGTTCCATCATCATCTAAAACATGGAGAATACTTTGATATCTTCTAATCTTTCTCTCTAATACAATTACAGCAGAGTTTGGCCAACATAAAAAAATACGACACACACCAGGTTTAGATTGTACAATTATTCAAAAGTATTGTAGCGGGAAGGCTGGAGCAGCCGCTCAACTGAGCGCCATAACCTTAAAAGATTATGAACAAAAAAAGACACATTGCCCATAACGTACCTGGGAGGAGGTCTTTTTATTGGCCAGCATATTCTCTAAGTTCTTCCCCAAGTCATCCAAGTCTGAGTCTTCTCCGGAACTGGACCCCCCTTCATCAGTGGACAGAACTTCATTTGACTGGAGAACCCTGTGGTAGTTAAGGCAAGTCGGTGAAAACAAAATGCAAATGTAGCGCAAATGATTTTTTTCCTATTTTTGTGTATGTCTAGGATCACATCAATTAATTAACATTAGGGTTATGTTAGGAATGCATGAACACAAATTTGCATCTCTATGTTGGACTTACTTCGTTTGAAGGTCGTGGACTCTCTGGCATTCTTCTTTATATCTCTCTTGGTGTTCAGCGACAGAGAACCTGTTTCCACGAGCAAATTTACTCATACCTGTAACGGTATAACAGATATAGATAACTATAAAGTATTTTCATCGCTCTGGTGTTACCGATCTTGTTCTCTTAACGATGGAATATTTCTTTCAAATATAGGGCAGCAATGTGCATTGCTCGTAACTCAAAAAAAATAAAACTTTGATTTTTTTCGGCAGATGTTATGTACCATAAATTCTTTGATTTGAGGTTCCGATCATATTTGAATTGAATCAAAAGTGTAGTTTATTGCAAGGTCAGTAATGCAGGTAATATTGCTTGTATCAGAGAATTTAAAGTAATTGCAGTTAGTTAGAGTCTCTGCTGTCACAAAGCTCTGGCCCCTTTATACTTGATAGTCTTTTCCATTACATTGTTTCTCCAGAATTAAAATCAATAGCCTTGAGCAAGTCTAGCTTGTGGTCTGACATCATCACTCCCATTCACAGATAGGAACCAACTCCAAGCAGATGTTAAGTAGTGTTATTGTACTATACTTTCACAAGACATCTGCTTGGAGGACCAGATGCTACTCACCTAGGTTATTCACACCACCAAGCCACTATTCGCATAACTCACGCCAAAACTGCCCTATTCGCACCACACTTACAAAAAGGGCGGGAAAAATTGATCAATGTTGATACCTTGGTCTACCTCCCTATACCTGAGCCAAAAAGCGTCTTTTTTCACCTATTATCACTCACATAGACCCTGCCTCACATTTTTCCTTATAATTACAAAACTGCTCATGTTTAATGCAAAATGGATATTCCTCCATTATCCTCACATATATAGGATGCACTTAATATGCATTTGATAACCATATCGACTTTTAAAACCTCTTTTTTTCTACCCTAAACTTGACCATCACCTCAGCCTCCAACACCCAAAAAACTCTTACTAGGGACCAACCTACCCCCATGCTAATAACTCATTTCGAGTTAACAACAATTCACAAAAGTACATAAACCACAAAAAAGGTGACTACGCCAGTTTTAACTTTTGAGTTAATCACATGGGGCAGATCATAAGTTTGAGGATAGCTTTTCAAGGTGTACTGACCAACTCCCTCCTGTCCGGCTTTGGCTTGTTCTGTAGACATAGTTCGAACGACATCAATGACTTCCCATCTTGATAACTTTTTGATCTAAATTAAAGAAATAAAGGTTGTTTCATTTTTGTTTTATTGCTTCTCTTTTTCTTCTGTAATCATAGAAATTTTATTTCACATGAGATCAAGCTGATTTCAAACTATGGTTAGGTTTATTTCAGCCTAGTCAATTTAAGACCTTTTGCAGAAAAAAAACAGATGGTGACTTGAAAGACACAAAAAAAAAGAAGCAACAAGACGTACCTCTGCTTCAGGCACCCCAAATTTACGCAGTAGAGACTTGGCGTCTTTGAGAGACAGACGTCTCAGATCAGCGTCTGTACCTGTGACTGTTCGCTTCTGTGGTGTCTTGTTGGTCTCTTCGTCCTAAAGACATAAGTATGCAAAATCAGAAACATTGAAAGAAGTGCACTTGTAGACACATTACCATGGAACTTGGAACTACCAGTAGGTCTCAAGGTATATCCTATGAAGTGATTATCAAATTAATTGCACAGACATGTTCGTATTTAGAGAACTGTGGTCATAAACTGACTTGGGCCTTCGACATGATCTTTTATAGTTTAGACTAGTGTGGAAAAAAAAAGGTCCTGAAGATAAAGGCATAAAAAATGGAGCGACGTGCATAGGCACAGAGGGCTCAGGGTGACTTTTCCTGCGTTTTTTGAAAGGCGTCCAAACCGTCTCACTTTTAGACGCTGCTTTCAAAACAAATAGAAACAAAGAGAGAAAAGTCCAGCACGGACATACATACATAGGAAGACAAATATGTAAACTATCAAACATAGCAATTTTATTGATGTGTCACTATTATTTCTTACAGAAAATTTCAACTGCAAAATGTAACATGAATGACTTTTATCATACACCACCTACCCGGCAGTATAGACTCAGGGTGGTCCCTGAGCCAATAATCCATTCTCTTAGGAGTCCCATCAGTGGCACAAGTGACAGTTTAACACCAATGGCTAAAATAGGCAAGCTTAACATAGGCATGCAAACCCAGACGAAACAGGGAACGACTTAAGGGTAGACTAGATTTTGACCGATCTTAAACGTAAACGCAACAAAAACTCTTAGTAAATAGTAAAGTAACATCTCAATGGAATTTGGACTTTCATTGCATTAATCCTTAGCTTACCGGTATCAACCAAACCCTTCGCCTTTCCTGTAAGGACCATGTATAATTAGGGATTGCCCATAGGTCCTCTTTTTCTATGGCCTTGGCCATATTATAAAGATGTTAAAAAACAAACCCTAATCCAAAGAATGTATTAATTATTGTAATCATGGTGTCCCTAACTATGCGGATAAGAAATGGAAATTTGATGCTGGCCTTTCTTGATTTCCGTTCTTCTGGCTATGAAAACGGCAGTGAAAGCAAGCAAAAAGCAAGGATGATGAAGAAAGGTAAAACAGACTAAGATCTTTAAAAGAAGAACTATTTAGGGCAAGTTGTCAGCTGCAGATTTTCGCTTTATATTAGCCTTTGGAAATACTTCAAGCTGTAGGGCAGTAAAGATGAAAATAGTTCTACATGTACCAAGATTTAAGCTGAAAGTCTAAACTGTAATGTAAAAGACTTTCCACTAAAACTAGGCATTCTTAAGGGACCAACATTTGAGGTTTTACCTTGGGCTGAACTGGCTTGTTGGGCACCTTGACGTAGGAGAACCCTTCACCACAGCCTGTCGGGTCAGCCACACCGTTAAGCGCCAGGAGACAGCGCCCCTTCATGGCAGAAATGTAGGCTCTTGTTGTGTTCCAGGGGGCAACACGCACCTACAAGTCAAATACAAGATCAATGTTAGACGTTGAAGAAGAAAAAGGCCCCTTTATGACAGCATATATAGGGGCTAGGATGCAAAAGTAAAAGGAAGAATCATTGAATCTGTCATGAGACAAAGAGACACACTGCTTTCACATACTTAATGTGGTAAGGATTCATTTTACACACTTCATGTTCAGGGCATGAAAACCAAAACCCTATATTACATTGTTTGTCGCCCTATGTTAAATTTGTACGTCTAGTTAACAACCTACATGTTAAATCATTGGCACAGCTTACAAAACCCTTCCATGGATACATCTGCAGTGAATAAAAATCCTACCTCCTCATCTATTTTGATGGCTGCCTCCTCTTCATTCTCCTCATCAGGTGCAAACAGAGACTTTTCTCCATAACCCGCATCCTTAAGCCGCTGTTCTGCAGCCAACATACTATAGTAGCCACAGCACTGTTCAGGCGACACCATGGCTCTCATCTCCTCCTCGGTCGGTAACCTGAAGTCAGGCTTTAACACCCACCAGTTGGAATCCATGCCTAGAAGAAGAGAAATATAGATGAGCTTACTTCCGATTATTTCTAAAATGGTTGTTGTCCAAAATTTCATCATCTAAAGAGGTTTCAAGTGCAAAACCAGGAGCAAACAAAACGTCACCAGTCCATTGTAAAGATATATACTTTTTGACTCTATTGATATATACTCTACCTGTTCTCTTGAAGTCTGCGCACAATTTGAGCCGTTTACGTATACTAGACTCGGAATGGGAGGGGAAGGCTTTCTTGATTTCCTCCATCTTGATACGTCTAGGATTGTCTTTGGATTTCCAGAATAAACGATGGATGAACACCTTAAATTGAAGTTAACAACGTTATAACTTCTCTGCTGAAATCTACAGGACCCAAATCATTGTATCCAATTCCAATCACACATCGCATTTACAAGTGAGGGGGTACCCTAGCAAAAAGATTAGAAGACTAATGATTAACTGGTAAACACTATAGATCATACCTGGAGAAAGTCGCGGATGAAGTTGTTAGCGCGCTTAGAGTTGGGACCAGGGACCTCATACAGTGGACACTCCTGTCCTACGGTGTAGATGTCGTCCACCATCCGTATATAGAAACTGTAAAAGGGAGTTATAAATATATATATATATATATATATATATATATATATATATATATATATATATATATATATATATATATATACACACACACACACACTTAACATCGTAAGTTTTGATAAAATCACTTCAGAGATTTGGAAAAATGATTCATAGAACGTAGCCAGGATTGCCGGGTACACAGGTTAAAACAAGTCATTTATTACCAAAAAGTATTTACTGTAGTTCCTTACATGTAAGCTTTGGTTTATACATCATTTGGTTTGGTTTCATTTGGTTGATTCTACCTCCAATAATAGAAATTAAAGATTAGCAGAGACACTAGGTTGCTTATACATGAATTTGACGCTTATTGCTGCTTGCAGAAGCTTTCCAATGTGAGGGTGCACTTTATAGCCAGGGTACTTTTATCTTAGAATAGTGCTAAACCTTCAAAACCAGGTACACTTTGTTAGCATTACTCTCAACTCAGGGTGCATTTAATGTATGTGTGGCATGCCTTATACATGCTCCTTACATGCGAGATATGATGGTAGATGTACTAACTTTTGACGATTGCGTATGATGAGAAAGTCAGTCTCTGGTACAGTGTGAGAGAAGATGGGTGCCCGGAACATATTATTCTCAAAGGTTGGTTGGCATTGGCCGGGTGTGATGGAGCCCAGGAAGGGCGATGAATGTGCATAGGCCAGTTCTCCATACTTGAATTCTGGTGGGTTGCTATCCTTGCCTGGTTTCTATTGAGACCAGAGTACAACAGGTATATAGATTAATAAAATGTACGAAATATTGAAACAAACTTTTAAATGTACAAACTGTGTCGCAGCACAGATAATGTATTTTTTAAAGTAAGGTACTGAGTTAATTGGTCTGATTTATTCTATGACTAATAGGGGAGGGAAGTAATTTTGCAAACAGTAAGTGGTGATTAATTTGCCACATACCCTTTTGTAGTAGTTTTTAATCTTGGTTGCCATCCCGACTTGCATCATAAGTGGTGGGAATTCCTCAGAATACTCGGCAAAGATTAGCTCGCCATCCCGTCCGGTCAGGTCCTCGGCTGTGCGCATGAAGAACATCTCTCCACCACCTGATGCCAGACGTTCCTGTTCTCTTATCTATATAAAGACGACCAAAATTTAGTATTTCAGGGATGTAAGTCAGGCAAGGGCAAAAATCAGGAAGTCATACATTTACTTGATAAAAAAGCCTTTTATTTTTCCAAATAGCCCTCCTTACTCATATCAGGAAAATACATGTCATTCAAAATTTTAAGAAATCAGGAAATCCTGATAAAATCTGAAGACTTACATCCCTGGTATTTCAAAAGACCAAGAACACTGCATTTGAAAGGGGCAAAAGAAAGTTATATAATTACACATGCATGTCTACTGTAAATTCTCTCACGGCTTATACCAGAACCGAATTAAATGTGAGGCTTATAAGGTCCTCCAGTACACAGGGTGCGACTTATAGGAGAGGTTTTAACACCATAGAACGGTATTAAAATGCCAATATTCAAACCCCAGATTAGGCTTATAGCCTCCTGTCAACTCAGGGTGCAGCTTATACGAGGGTGCGGCCTATACAAGGGAATTTACGGGCGTATAACCTCAGTCACAGCTATCACTATTAATACATAAGAAGTAGAGCTGTAGAATAGATTTACATACTTTTTCCTTGCGCTTGATCTGTTTGAGTAAAGGTAACACAGGATGTGGACCGGACTGCGCCATAGCTCCATGGGAGTACCTTTTCAGTGGTGGTCGGTGGAAATTACGCATTTTTATCGGACCCATATGTGTTGGGAAGAAGGGCTGGCGCAGTTCAATTGCTGGTGTTGAGTGCTAAAATCAATGATAGAAAATAGATTTATCTAAACTGTCACTTACGAACCAAAGCATAGAAACACATTTCATGAATCGATAAATATCTTATGTCAGAAAAAATGTCATGTTTTATAGAAAGTCAAATATGATTAGAACCCCAGTTATTTGTCTTTACCTGTATCATAGAACCGCCCAAGTTGGTTCTTAGTGCAGTGTCAGCCGCCAACTTGGGGTTGTAATACTCGTCGTTAGACATGTTGAAGGGGTCCTTGTTCTGGATAACGTTGTCTTCCTCCTGAAAAACACATACTAATTATCATATTATACATGTCTGGTGGTTTGGTATGGTGTAAGGTTTGGTATGGTGTGAGGTGTAGAGTTCAAGCTGACCATAAAACCAAAGACTGATGATTTTTACAGTTTTGCCTTACCAGGTTTAAGTTCCCAGTGTACCTAGCACAGTAAAGAGATACATACCGCGTCATCTTCTTCCTCCTTGATAATACCCGCCTTGCCCAGAAGGACCCTGGATTTTCGGACTTCCTAGATGTCGAGAAAAAACAAGGTCAATAACGTTTTAGTTGACTATAAGCCTTAAATGCACGTATTTACTTGTTACAATTAAAATAACAGAGCATTAATTCATTTCAAAAAAAGTTGATGTGACACGATACAGACCTTTTCCTTCTTAGTCTGGGTATGGTCTTTCTGTGCATTAGGGTCACGGTCCTCCGGTATCTCCAATATGATGTTTTCATCGTTGGGGTCGAGGGTCAGGATCGGTGGCTCGGGTATGTGTATCATTTTCTGGATGAACAACGTAAACAACATTAAGAATCTTTTCAAATAGCATGAAAAACTATGATAATGGTACCTGGCTTGATGATACTAAAGGAACACACCAGTCCACTTGTATACATTACAATGTAGTAAAGTTTGCCATGTGTTGCAGGATCTGATTATAGTATGACCTACACATTTAACGATAGACTTTTATTGAGTGAACTGACCGAAGCGTCCCAGATAATCTCATTCTCCCACTGTCCGTACACCAAGTCTTCATTCTCTATGGGGAAAATGCTGTACCATGTATTTCTGCCGTCATCTTCCTCTGTTATAAAATAACAATAGTACACATCGCCATGATTAACATAATCTTTTGATAACACATCACCCCATATAAGTTTACCTTGACATCAGGAAGGCCCTATAAAGTGTACCTGGCATTTTAAAATATAACATTCATTAAAGATGTCATTAAATCAAATACCTCTAGTGTAAGACACATCCTGATTTTGGGAACATCCTATAAGCCACAATAAGCCTTTGTATCATGTATAAGCTGCACCTCAGGTGTAGGCTTAATGGTAAGTAGGCATACAGGGACCAGACCTACTAAACAAAGTTAGACCAGTTGTGCCAAACATGCTCTTCCATGGACGTTTGAAATGTCCATTAATAGTTACTTTTCTTAGTTTTTTGATTAGGTTGAAATGGTTAAGGGGTTCATAAGCTAGCTACATACAGTGTATTTGATAGATGAAGTACATACCCGGTGTAGGCTTCATACCGCTCATCATTGGCATATTCACACCAAGCTTTAACCCTCCTGACATGGGCGGCATCAGTGGTTGGGTTTTTCCTGAATACAGAATTATGTCATGTTTAAAATCGGAAGGTATAAAAAAAAAACTGAAGTGAGTCTTTAGGAATTAAAGCACAGTGCTATGAAAAAGGTGATAACACTAAATTAAAATTCAAGGTAGCCAAACATTGAAGTCACAAAGGAGGCAGAAGATATTCAACAAGGACATTAGGCTGGTAATGGTAGTGCACATTTCCTAAACATTGGTGAACTGTAAATCGCTTTATATGGACAAAATATGAAAATCAATCATAATCACACTGAAAGTAATACAGAACTCTATCAGTGGCAGACTGACTCACCAAGCTGGATAAATTGCTCCGCAGTGCGACTGGAGGAGCTGGGGACCCA
Source organism: Acholoe squamosa (assembly GCA_949317995.1). NCBI lineage: Eukaryota > Metazoa > Annelida > Polychaeta > Phyllodocida > Polynoidae > Acholoe > Acholoe squamosa. The sequence continues at coordinate 19,422,291 of OX439042.1, forward strand.
TCCGGCCCCCATTCCCCGTTGCCGTTGTCCGGCTGTTATCTTCTGCCGCACCTCCTCTCCGTTCCATATAACGTCCTCCTCCCATGGCACCTGTGTTACCATATGGAAGGCCTCGTCTGGGTATGGCACATCCTTCTCTATAGTGTCAGCTGGTGAGGTTTCCTCCTCCTCCTCATCTTCATCTACAGCATCATCAGCATGCCGCTGATTTTGATGGAAAGTAGAATATTAATGCAAAACTCTACGATTAATCCACAGAATATAGTGGTACAGAAAGAAATGTATGATTTCCCTTCCATCGAATTGAAAAAAACAAAAAACAAAAAAAAACAACTGAAGCGTTTATAGTATCGAGAGATACAATTACCAGTAGAAAAAATGTGTGCTGTGCATTGAAGCAGAGGGCTCAGGTGGCTGCAGCATTGCCGGAAGTGGGCGTCTTAAAGTGAGACGCTTTTGGTCTAGGTTGGATTACATATATCAAAGAACAAAGAGGAAAAAGTCAGCCCCGGAGTAGGGCCTATGGCAAGGTATCTCAGATCAAAATTGCACCAGGGACCATTCCTCTTTTTACAAAAGGTATAATGGTGCCTCTGATCCATCTTTTTTTCCATTTTTTTTTGTGTCAGATGGACACAATGGCATCTTATTCATCCATCTGCATGTGTTTTTTTTAAACTTTATTTAATTTTGAATGGAAATTGAGATTGGAAATTGGATGACTGACTTTTTGAAAATTCTACCTCCTACCCAGCGGTATAAACTCAGGAGTGACCTGAGCCAAAAATAGTTCTGGCCCTTGATATGTATTTATTTTGACAGAAGATGTTTCACCTTGAAGCCATAGTCAAAATGATCGTCCTCTTCTGACACACCCAGCATGTCGTACCAGAGCTGTGCGGGTCCATAGCGCCACGCGGCCAGGTTAGGTTTGTTATCCTTGACACCGTCCCCTTCCTTCTTCTCTCCTTCACCTTCTGCCTTCATTGGCTTTGCATGTGAAACCTTCATAAGAGAACATGGAGTGAACATTCATAGGATCTGGCATGAGATTTTAGGATAAAAGGGCAACACGCTGTTACCGTATCTGGATCTGAAAAAAGAACATGAACAGCACATACCTTTTGATAATAATAAATGAGAATTGAACAGAAATCGACCTGTGTAAAAGCTCTAAGAAATCAGTCCAAACAATGGAAGTTTAGTTCTAATCTACATGGAAATGAACTTGTTTTTTCACGGAAGGTCTATTTTTTTCTACTCACTGCTTGGTCAATGCCCAATTCCTCTGGTAATGGTTTCCGGTCCATGTTGAGTTTAATAACATATTCCTCCTCTTCCTCCTCCTCCTCTTTTATCTCTTCCTTAATTTCAGGTTTTACCTCTACGGGGGATTCTTGTACATCCTCTTTTTTCACTTCACTCATCTCTGTGTCGTCGTCCACATGTATCTTTACTTTTTCATCATTGTCAGTTTCTGGCTCTGGTTCTTCTTTGACTTTTCCCCCTGAAGCATTTCTGGACTTCAGTTTACCTTTTTCTGGAGATTCATCTGGCTTCTTCTTTTTCTTTTTGCGCCAAATATTTGGTGTGTAAGTTGGCTTGAAGAGTCGTGAAAACCTCAGGACCTTTAAGAGAAAAGAACCAAGGCCATTGAGCCAGACAAAAAGGAAATACATAAGGGTAGGGCTTCGTGATTCGCTAAACTTTCTCTTCAACTCAGAAATGGTGTAGAAAATATTCTTATCTTTAATTGATGTCAATTTTAGGAGGACAAATCATTCACCTGGCCTGGACGGAATTCTGGAAAGAGTTCTTTAACGTCACGATCAGCTAGCTCTGGAGGCATCATAGCGGCAAGCGGAGTGTTGATCTTTTCTACTGCTCCTTCAGAGTTCTCTTCTCCCGGCACGCAGGAGGGCGACACCGTTGTCTGAACAGGACGAGGCTGGCCGGGGATCCACTTTGGTGGCGGCATCAGCTTGGATCCATCATCATTGTGGGGTTCATCCTCATCATAATCTTCTTCATCTCCTATCAAATTGAAGTAAAATTACTAGTAATCCAATTTGGAGGTTATTTCATTAATTTTTATCGTAATGCCAAAAGTGAATAAAGGGTGGCCTAAAGGGTTATGTCATGGTTAGCAACCCAACATCTGTATGACATTCGATGAGATCAATTAGATGACTGGCAAATTATCTGGCCACATTCAGCGTTCACTTTTTCATCATTCCTCTAAAAATGGAATAGAGTATTTCAGCACTATAAATGTTAAGAGAGTATGCAAACTGACCAGTAGATGGTGGCTTCATAGTGTCCATAGCATCACGTGCCTTCTTTTCATCGTCCTCATCAGCCACTTCTGTTATATCTGAGTAGTCAACGGCCGTGTCAGACTTCTGATCTGGGTCTAATATAATGATGAATAAGTACATCCATCAGATTAAGCATTTATGATGATGGTACTGAATGAAGGGTACTGGAATATATATTTTGCAGCTGAAAATCAAATTAAACTTTTGAGTGAGTGAGTGAGTGAGTGAGTGAGTAATAGATGTTTAACTCCATTTCGACAGCTAAGGTCATATTCATGGCGAGAAATACATTACACAATTTCACAGGGGAATGTGTCAGTGCCCGCGCATATGTGCACCACACACATCCCGAGGGGATAGGAAGGAAGAGATATAGACCCTTTTAAGTGGGCTAGGGAAGCCCTAATTAAACTTTTGACTCTATGTCTATAAATGTTATTGTCATATCAAAGTAAATTAAGTACAGAACTCCATGATTGGTTTTAGATGGGCTTCAGTGCTCTGCATGCGGTAGCCTTTTCGTGTGGCTGTTCAAACATACACAATTTCAATGATTAGTTACCTGTAGAGTTGGAGGACTGGGAGTTTTCACTGTCTTCCTCGGGGGACTCCTGCTCCGTGTCTGCCGTTATCTCCTGGACCATGGAGTTCATACCCAAGGCATTAAGCCCACTAAGGTGCCTTTTCGATTCCTGAATTTATCATAAGTAGAAAAATGTTTCTTTCATATCGTATTACATACACCACCATAAAGTCCTTTTCTTCTAGGTCTGACATTTGTCTTCATTAAGTAGGCGTCATTAAATTGAATGATTGTTATTACTGCTTTTCGCGGCCTTCTACGCAAAGCACACATAACAAGTTCCTCCCAAGCTATATGTCTGCAGGATTTATCTTTCCATGACTGGGGGCTACTCCTGACCTTGCCTCGTACAAAGACAATTCAATATGGTGAGCGGGTGCTTGAAATCCCATTCAGCATCATACCAGGATCGCCTTTATGCGTCACCTCCTATGTTCACCGGCTCATCGACCACACTGGGTTGGGGGCAGGTCAGGAAGTGTTTCAGTACTGGGAGCGAGGACGCTTACGACCTATGACTTATTCAGCCTTTGCCACTGAACTCCATCGCCTGTCAGAATTGTGTGGTATTGTGGGCAAAGTGTCCACCCATTCCCTCCGCAGAGGCGGAGCATCATATCTGTCCTCGATTGGTTGGAATCTTATCGACATAAAATCCCGAGGTGATTGGCAAAGTCTCGCAGTATTGTTATATCTTGTTGATAGCCTGACTCAAAAGGTGCAAAAGACAAGGTTGCAACCTCCTTTCTTCGTGTTTGTGTTAAGTTATGTTTTTCCTTACACTAGGACAATTGTCTTGGAGGTCTTGGGCGTTAAGAGCGCCAATTGTGACAACTTAATTACTGTTTGGTTATATCCTTAGTTAAGTATAGCGGTCATATATGGGTGTTATAATTATCTAGCTACTAGTTATTATAATGGTATATATTGTAGCGGTTCTGCTACTCAGGTGTCTGCTACACTGGGACTCACATAGGGGGCAGGCCTGCATAGTCTCATCTAGGTCACCTGACCCCCTCCCAGGTAGCCACCACACACACAAGGAGGCCACCATATTGTTTTGGTTGGTTCCCAATTTTTCTTTTTGTTTTTCTTAATAGATTAAGGGCGTTAAGAGCGCCAATTGTGACAACTTAATTACTGTTTGGTTATATCCTTAGTTAAGTATAGCGGTCATATATATGCAGACATATCGGAGGGCATTTTGAAATAAAATATGTTATAAAATTCTTTGAAGGGGTAGAGTAATTATCTTTGTGTAGAAACGAACGTTCTCACATCAATATCTGATCAGACAACATTTAATTCAAAAGGGAAGTCATAATACATAACATCAACAAAAAGACATAATTAACAAACATTCATGTCTATAAATTACCCTAACGAGACACTGATAGTGAACCTGGAATCAATGAAGGTTGAATACAGTTCAAACAACATACCGGGTATGCTGAAACCATTGTTTTCTTTCTCTTTTAGTAATCTCATAGCCCCTTTTCACCAAATATATGTCCCGAAACAATTGACCCCCAAATAGCACACTAATGATGCATCATAATCATATTCTACCCATACATCATGAGAGCATTCTTTTGATCCATTATGATAAGACTACACTATAAATGCACCACAATATTCTATATGATGGACAAACAATAAAAGCGTCTGTTTTATTAACCAAACCAAGTTTACCTCATCAAGGACATCATCTATGAGTTGCCCCTTCTTGTCGATGTTACCGAACAGGAACCCGGTAAGATTGACTCCCTTAGCCGGGGGCTGCTCGTGGTCATCTTCATGTTCCTCTTCGCTGTCGTTGTCATGCTCAGTGTGTTCCATGCTGCTCACCTGTCACACAATGAAATTGAATAGTAATACTGTTAATCTGGATACCTCACACAAAGTCTATGCATATGGTAAAGGCCAAAAGAAAGAAATCATTTGTTTTAGCAAACCCGACCATACCCAGCAAAAACAAGGCCGACCCAGACTTTTTTTCTTAAAGGCGCTCTGAATCGAGGACCTATGTCCACCGATGTTAGCACTGCGGCAGATGCCGATTCAGAGCTCATTTAAAAGCTAAAAATGAATGCTTTAAGCTTAATATCGGTACTGTATAGGGTTAAATAGTATATGATCGGGCTCTATTCCCGGGTAGTAGGATTCTTAGTGGGGTGACCCTAGGGATGTCATTGACATCCCACTTTTGTCGATTCCGATTATCACGATTTTTGGTTTCAATTTTTCCGATTTTAAGATACCATAGAGCCCCCCTTAACTGACCCAAAAATGCCCCAAAATTTCAGGGGGTTAGTAGCAAAGGAGGAGGTGTAGGCATTTTTCAGTTGGGGACCTTGAAATACCTGGTATGCACCAAATTTCTTCAGTACATATTGAGCCTGTCCCCAAATGTGACTCAACACCCTTAGGCCTATAAAAAATAGTTATGTTCAGGTATCCTGACCAACCCATTTTTTTTTTGCCCCGGCCGTAATCTTTTTAAGGGATTTTTTCAAAAATAGTGAAATATCTCATATATTTTCCGAAAATAGGCACATTTGGTATCAAACTAAAGCTCACAATATCAGGAATACAGCTAGCATTCAACACTTAATGGAACGGACCCTGTTTGACACATTTTCTATTTACTTATGGTCATTAATTTTACCCTTAAAAAACTAAAGCGTATGCACAAGAGTGATTAACTTACATCCAATATGATTACTCTCTCTCTCCATTGTTTACTGAAACATAATGATGGTTCTGTACTGATAATATGGTGTAGACATAGGCTTGGTTTGTAGGCCTCTTGGTCTTAATCACCTCTCTTTCCCTTAAAATTGATACATTTACTATTTCAGAGATCCATATCAACCATTTCCAATTCACTCCTGTAGACTCCCCCCCTATATATGTACATTTATATGAATTTGCCATCAACCTCGGCCCTATTCACATCCCATCCCCTAGGGATATTCGTGGATGGATACTTTATGGAAGACAAGGAACACCTTGTAATTGGTTTGCTGTAAGCCCTGTCTAAGTGTCTAACTATAATGATACTGTCAAGAAAATTCGACATTTTCAACCAGTTAAATGCATCACCACCATTGTGAGGATGTATGTTAGATCTAGTCCACTGCATTACTGACACTGTAAGCTTTAATTTGATCACAAATATGCATATGTCGGGGCATTCTGTCAGTACATATTGACCAAAATAGAAATAAAAGAAGTTTGTTATATAATCATGTATCGATATCCTAGTGATGTTGATACGATGGTCACCATCTCAATAATGACGATATCTCGATATTGTGGATATCCCTAGGTGATCCCTGCTTAAGCTGGTACCTTGCGAGATTAGGACTGATAAGAGTCAACATAATGGGTACCAGGTGTTTTGTAATGCACCCAAAAGTCTGCACTGAATGAAGGAAATTTTCTGATTGGTCAATAGTGTATCCTGCTAGGTCGGAATATGCCTCAACGGTGGTTAAAATTTTTTGTGACCCCCCCCCCCCTGCCTCAAGTGCAGACAACCGTGCGGAAGAACCTATTTAAGAGGCTAATTTTGTACTTCCCCCCTCAAAAGGGGTCAAAAGCCCTGCCCCCAATAAACACTAAGGAGTGATGATTTTTCAACAATAGAGGTGGGGGGGGGGAGAAATTCTTTTGACACCTCCAGACTTCACCGGGGGTGGGGGGGGGGGGGGTAAAAATAATTTCACCTGTTTTCAGTGAAAAATAATTACTCCCTGACTTAGTCTGAGGCTTTGGGAGTGATCATTTTTTAACAACAGGGGGGGCTGGTGGGTTTGCGCGCAGACGGGTGAAAAAAAATTCGAGGGGGGCTAAAAAAATTTTGACCCCACTTGAGGGGGGGCTAAAAGATTTTGACCTCACTTGAGGGGGGGGCTAAAAAAATTTACCCTCTTTTTAGTAAAAAAGCCCGCCCGCTACTATAGATTAAAGAGGGGGCGCGAAAACTCTCCGCGCCGGAGGCATGGGGGGCGCAAAATTTTTTACTGCCATCGAGGGGGGGCGTAAAAAAATTTCGCGCGTCTGCGCTAAAACCCACCACCCCCCCCCCCGTTGATAAATAATGACCACTCCCTAAGCCTAAGCCAATGGTAAAAACAGTAGAATACCCCAGGCCCAGTACGGACTACGGTACCTGGATCAGGATGGATGCCGTTGCCATTGTTGCAAGCTAGACTGGCAATACCAATAGCACTGTTCCATAAACATGTGTATAGCCTGCTTTATAGATCGACGAAAAGGGTGTAAACCAACCGTGCAACAAAGTAAACACACACTGACTCTCGCCTACTCTACTGCCTTGCGGCTAGCGTGCGATCTCAGAAAGGCCACGTAGTCACGTGGTACAGCTTATCTAGTCACGTGATCTAGCATTAATCTCGATCCAGATAACTAAGGCCGTACAAACCATGATTACATACTCTAAACTATAATAGAACTAGAAACAATTAAAGGGCTAAGGATACTGTCCCTACGCCGTAGAACTACTTTTGCCAAAACTATTAGTTTATAAAAATTGGATCAAGGCTATTTGCTCTGACAGTGACGCTCGCGAGTCTGCACTACGAGGGCTTTCTGAGAATCACGATTTGCGCTGCCTTGCTGGGCCTGCTGGCAGTGCTGGGCCAGGGCCCAGGCCCCAGGCACCGAGGCATTTTTAAAAGGTTTATTGTGATTATCAACAGTTTGCAACCCCTTTTAGAGGAGTAACCATGAGCTTAAACCGTTCATGTATCACAAGCGAATAACTCTCGTACATCAAAGAATGCAGTAATAGGACAAAACTTACTATTTGTGGCGCAATCCAAGCGCCGCGTCTTTAATTATTTTATTAACTCATAATATCGCTCACTGTAAACGAGTGCGCCATCTGGCGACAAGAATCATAAACCAGGTCGTTAACCCCAAAACACAGTTAATTGGCTTATATCCGTTGGTACGTGCAAGTGCGATGTATTCTGACAATTTCAGTACTTCCCCATAATATTGAGTATTTTTTTCATGTATAGAAATATCGCATAAATCTAAAAATTAAGCAAATTACATATTTTATTCGTACCATTCAATTTCGCCAGGTGGCGCCAGACACCATGATCGACCAATCAAAATCGTCTTAGAATTCAGCTCTGCATTACTTAGACTGAGCATTCCGACTTGAGATGGATTTGTTGTAAACCTGATGAAAATTTTCTGAAAATGCCGGTAAGACTTTCATATGTTAGTCTGATTTAGACTAGAATGAATCCCATAGAAATTATGTGACGATTGCTTTCAAAATTACGCCTGGCATAAGTCTGGGAGTGCTGTAAATTGATCTAGATCTCGGTAGTGTTTTGGTTTGTTGACAGTTTCAGTTTGACAGATCAGTAGCGATGGGCACCCAAAAATTAGATTTAGTATAATCCAATCGAAAATTAAACCCTAGAAAGAAGAAATCTTTGCCAACCTAATGCTTCTTGAATGAATGAAATAGACTGATTAGAAGAGAAGGAGTGATTTTTTTAATATAACAAGAAATGCCATTGTGACCGCGTAAACTGAAATACCTCCACTGACACTGTCACGTAGCGATGGGCACCCAAAATTAGATTTAGGATAATCCAATCGAAAATTATACCCTAGAAAGAAGAAATCTTTGCCAACATAATGCTTCTTGAATGAATGAAATAGACTGATTAGAAGAGAAGGAGTGAATTTTTTAATATAAAAAAGTTAGGATTATTTCCTGTCACCTTTTTCTGGTCATTATCAGCTCTGTGAGGGAAAATTAGGTCAATTCATGCCTCACTGACCACACTCACTGAGTGGTCCATTTTTGACATTATCCCATATAAATGCTTATAACTTTCTAACAGTCAAGGTTACAGAGAAACCAGTCACACCAGAAGACAGAAAACAGTTTGGTGGTTCTAGGGGTATAAATCATTTTGTGATTTGACATGGAAAAATGTATCATATTTTGATGGAAACTCAAAATTCTGTGTGGTGGAGTCAATTCACTCAGGTCAGATTTGTACAATTTTGAGCAAAATATGCTGTTACTCTTTTTCTTTGAGCATTTTTGAGCACACATGTATTTAGGAACCAGTTTTAGATTCTTGTAGGAAACAAAATTACGCACATTTTGGTGGTGGTTCTCAAAGGTATCCTAAAACTTTGTAATTTCAAAAGAATGGTTAAAAATTCGAAATATTTTCATTCAATTTTAGATTTTGTCAATTTCTGTTTTTATTCATTAGACAGGAAGCTTGATATTTTAAGTATGAATTGCTCTTTAAAGTGTGTCATTTGACAAACAATTGTAGGAATTACAACAAATTTAGTAACTGATGGCAGGGTGAGATTCACCCCGGTCACAGCAAACATGGCATTGTTTATACTTGTTATTTTAATAAACTAGACATCCCACAAGAAAATGCTTATGATATTCCTATTTTTTGGGTCTTTTTACATAACATACCAAAATATGATGTTTTTCCATGGAACAGAAATACCAAAATTCAGGTCTTGAAGTTGCCCAGTTTACTATAGTGACAGATATGGCTGTCGCCAATCCCTAAGATCAGATCGCGAAGCGATCGTGAAGACAGTCCAAAATCTGGACATCAACAGAAATGCGTGAGTGATATATCAAATGAAAGAGCTTGAAATTTGCAATTCATGACTTTTTGAATCAAGTTGATATTCCTACTAGAAGCCTTTTTATGACACTTTATAAATCAGTAATGTAAAAAATTGTTCTGTCATTTGCTGCTCTGCATATTTGCTAAAATATAGAGATAAGACCGACCATTAAACATGCACTGCATGTAAAGCATTTGGGTATTGTTTTCCATAATTGCTGATAACTTCTGAGTAAACAAGCCAATCTAATAACTAATTACACCTACTTAAAGCTAAATTTCGGCAGATTCCAGAGCGCAACGATAGATGTCGTTGCGGTCTCATAGGAGATGCGCATGCGCAGATCCATAGATATCAGACTGCTGTGTATTTCCATAGGAGGAGGACGTCTCGCAATTTGGCTTACAATTCGAGTGAGTTTTAGCAATTTCGCTATACTTCCATTTTTCATATCTGATTTTATTCTACTTTAGGGGGTTAACTCGCCTTTTAAAGTCTAATTAGGCCTCTTTAGGCTAAATTTCTCAAAGTTTTTAAACGATCTCTGTTTTCCCGCCGTTACGGAGAAGCAGTTGGATTTCATCCCGATCGTTCTACTTTGGGCGAGTTTTCTCACCTTTTTTCCGTTATTAAAGAGTAATCCTTTAATATTTCTTAATATCTACTGTTTTTGGGGTTTTTCCGTCTTATTTTGATCGAAAATACGATTTTGTATACTTTTACGACACCAACAATGACTTAGAACCGTTTGGCGGCAAAATCCTTGGCTGTTTCCGGTGTTTTCCGTCAATTTCCGGTCGGCGCCGAACCTTTCGTCTCGGCTCGCCGTTTTCTCGTTTATTTTGTTATTTTGGTGCAATTAAGACGGATTTTCTTCCAAAAACTGTGAGATTACTCTGTTTTTCCATCTGTTTTCACCTTTTTCTTGTCCTTTTTTACTTGGTTTGCTTTGTATGTTATGTTTTTGTTTGTTTGTTTTTGGGCGATAATAGAGGTAGTTCCCATAGACCAAGGCCTGTACTGTCACTCTAGTGTCAGTCTTCCTGCTGGGGTGGTGGTTGAGGTTATCTACCTCCACACTCCTGCTATAGGAATAAATTTTAGAAGGATCTTCTTCCTTTTACCTGTCTGTTTACCTCTTTTATCCCCAAAACTAACTAAGTTGTCAATTTAGGCTTGTGTTCTGAAGCCTTGATTGACAATTGATGTTTGTCAATTTACCCATAGGTTCATGATCTGGAACCTGAGTTGACATCATCGAACGAAATAATTTTAGTAGACCTTTGCACTGGTTAGATAGTCACAGATATGCCTCTTGATGGAGTTCAGTCTGTTGACCCACCTGGCTATGTTCTGAGCTGGTGGACTTAACCTATGGTATATTAAAATTATTTTGTGCCTGATACACGCAAAGTCGGACCGCTGCAGGTCTCCACATTAATTTCTGATGAAATGAAGTGGCACTAGCCATCCCGTACTCACAGACTGACTTGTGAATGAAATGGCTGTGTATCAGGGAGGTTATCTACACCAATAAGACGCTGGACTCTGTGCTCGCTGTACAGATAGGCCACTGTTTTAGAATTTGGGTACAATTCTTATACAGTGACTCCTTTCGTAACTGTCCGGATCTGCGGTGGGACTTGTTACTGGAGTTGGGTGTAAGAGGACCTTGACACCACCAGAGTTGTGGCCCCCCGGCACAATACTGGCTAGCTGATTCAATCAGTGGTTCGATTTTCTACCATTTTCGCTGATTATGATAGAAAATTTTGACCTGTCTCCCTGGGGAGGGCAGAAGTCTTAAGAACGGTGTCTAAACACGGCTGTATAGGTTGATACTTGTAAATCTGATTTTACCTATACCTTATGCCAAAAAATTTCTCATTTAGAGAAATTTGAAAGACTAGCCTCCTCGCGGAGGGCTGATTTGTCTTTTATGGCTGTGCCCTGTGGCCGTTTAGGTTGTGAATTGCTAATTCAGTTTACCTATACCTTATGCCGAAAAAATTTCTCAGTTGGAGAAATTTATGACCTGCCTCCCTGGGGAGGGCAAAAGCTAGGCTTTTCAGAGCTATAAATTGTGACTGCCTTTGCCAGGGCGTATAAGGTGGTGATTTAGAAAATCACTTTCTCTATACCTTATGCCCAAAAGATTAACAAGCCTGTTAATTCTTAATTAAAGTGAGTCAGAGAATCACTTGAGACCCTTACCTTATGCCGAAAAATTTCAAAAATTTTTCCAGAGGGTCCGCTTACAGTCACAAGCCTTACTAGATTACTCGGGGTTGAGTGAGATTGTGATATCACAATTTCCTTTACCTTTGCCTTATTTCTCTGACTGTACAGAGGCACAGGCTAGGTTGATCACCCCTCCTTGGTTGACTTCAACTGATACACTATAAGTGCAGATAAAGTTATTTAATCTGCTGAACACTCCTACTCATGTTTTCACCTAAGATTGGTGATAGGAGTTGTGTTTTCAGTTTACACCAATAAATGTCTTTTGGTAGCTGTTAGCTACTGCTATAGAATCTGGTAAAGATTCGTTACAAAAATTTTCACTGTGGTGGGAAAAAATTTCCAGACAATTTAAGATTGGTTCTTAGATAAGGTCTATGGCCTTATCATGTCACCAAGTTAAGCAGGTTAGCTACACCTGAAATACAACTCTTTCTGTGCCTGCTCTACAGTTAGACCACTGTGTTTAGAATTTGGGTAAAATTCTAAACAGTGACTCCAATGTAACTAAGACCTGCGATGGGACTTGTTACCGGAGTAAGGTGTAAGATGATTGACACCACCAGTTTTTGTGACCTTCTGGCACAACACTGGCAAGCTGATCTTTAATCAGCATGTCAAATTTCTCTATGCTACCTTTGTGGTGAGAATGATAGAGAAAAAATTTGACCTGTCTCTCTGGTGAGGGCAGATTTCTTAATAAGGTGTCAAAATCAAGTGGTTTAGGTTGTGATTTAAACAATCAAAATTACCTATACCTTATGCCAAAAAATTTCTGTGGAGAAATTTATGACCTGCTTCACCTGGGAAGGCAGCTTTACCGTTTTCCTGGGCATGTTGCCAATAACCGATAAGCTGCCTTGTAGTGATTTCAATTATCACTGAGACCCTTACCTGTGAAAATTCCTCAGAACTTTCTTAAAAGGTCAATGGGTAGCCACAGGCCTGTTAGCTTGTGTCAGGTTTTTCGGGCACTAAAGTTTCCAATACCTATACCTCTTGCCATAATTTCCCTGAAATTATGCTAGCACAGGATTAGGTTGTCCAACCTGGTGTTGAAACTATATACTGATACACTGAAGTTTTACCTAGAGCCATAGCGGCACCCTAGGGTACTTATTTGATAATCACCTAGACTGGTGACCAACTGAGTAAAGTATCAGGTAGCCAGTTACAGAATAATTGTTTTATTTGAAAACTGTAAAAGGCAGGTTATTTACACCCTTAAAGAGTACAGAGATTTCTGTATTTGCTTTAGGCCACTGTCTAGAATTTGGTAAAATTCTTAACAGTAACTCCTGAGTAACAGTCCAGACCTGCGGTGGGACTTGTTAATAGAATTGACCATGACACCGCCACAGTTGTGGCCCATTGGCACAACATTAACTAGCTGATTTAATCTGCATTCCGAAATTCTCTGTTCTACCATTTATGGTGAGAAAGATAGAGAATTTGATCTGCCTCCCTTGGAAGGGCAGAATGGTGTTTAAATTCTGGCGTAAAAACTTTTTGTATAGGTTGTGAATTGAGAATTCAAATATACCTATAATTTATGCCCAATAGATTCACAAGTATGGTAAAAATATTTAAGCCTGTATTTAACAGCTTAAGAGCCATACTTAATGTCATAGAATTCTATGAGAATTGCAGTTGACTCACCAATAACCACAAAGCTGCTTGGTAGTGATATATAAATCACTGAGACCTAGTTTTTACATTAGAATATTTCTTCAGAAATATCATAGAGGTCAATGTGCAGCCACAAGTATCCTAGCTTGTGTTTGGGTTATTTGAGTGCTCAAGTTACTGATAACCTATACCTCATGTCATAAATTCTCTGAATTTATTTATCTTAGGTTAGGATGTCTTTCTTGGTGTTCAGTTTACTTTGACAAACTAAAGTCTACCGGTGGCCAAAGTGGTAAGGTGGTCAACTGAGGTAGTGTGCTCATCTTAATTCACCTAAAGATTGGTGATAAAAATGAGTTACATATCAGGTTACACCAACAAAAATCTTTTCTGTTTACTCAGAAGAGGACAGAAGGACAAAATCTTACCTATTAAACAAGAGTACTGAGGCAGCCATTGCTGAAACCCAGCAATTTCACTGATATTAGATATCAGATGGCTACCAACTGCTCCTCGAAAGGACCGCAGTAAATAGTTGTTGTTATGTCATTAACCCTGATAAACTCTGTTTTTGGAATTATGAGTAAAATTCTTAACAGCTACTCCTATGTAACTGTCCGAACCTGTTGGAGGACTTGTTACTGGAGCTTGTGCAAAGATGACTTTGACACCACCAGGGCTGTAGAGTGAGGTGATTGTTTTTAGAATTATTGGTAAATTCTAAACAGGGACTCCTGTAAAACTGTCCGTACTCCGATGGGACTTGTTACTGGAGCTGGAGACTAAGATGAACTTGACACCACCAGAACTGTGGCCTTTGGCACAGCACTAGTATTGCTGGTCTAATAGACCTGCAGTTGAATCTATCTCCTCTACCATTTGCCTAAAAATGATTTCTTGATTTGCTCCTCTAATGAGGGCAGAAGGCTCAAGAAACGGTGTCTAGATTCAAGGTTATAGGTAGTGTTTTGCAAATCAAAATATCCTTACCTTATGGCCAAAAAATTCCACAACTGGTGAAATTTATTTCAATGTAAGAGCTAAGACTCTCGTTTATAGTCTTGGTTGACCTTGTTAATGAAATTAAATCTAAATACTGAGTTTGTCACTGATGTAGTTTCATAATGGAGACTATCAGTTGATCCACCTTGCTATTTCAAAGGTGGTGGACATAACTTTTGGTATTTTAACTAGTTAATTTCTTACATGAGCCACCAATAAAGCAGACCCACTGCAATATCTCTGAGTCAATTGAAGATGGGTCAGGCTAATCATTCATACCAAATAAAGAAGTGTAGGGGTATGGTATTTTACACTTTAACGTTCATGCACCCGTGAGACTCAGACCTAGGTCCTTCGGGTGTGGTGGGGGAATCCGGATGGCAGGTGGCAGCACCTGCCTCTGGGTTCGTATCCACTACACCAGGGGGCCTACCACTCGTCCGCCACACGTCACGTGGCCGGTCTGAGTTTCGCGGGCTTTTCCCCTATATAAGGCTGGTCCTAGCCCTAGGTTCCTCAGTAGTGGTTTACCCACTGCTCAACCAGGTTGTTACCCGAAAGGGTAACCGAATGCACTAGCAGCATGTAGTCCTCTGAGGCTGTGATCGTATGTAACGCAAGCTCTGAAATAAAAGCTCGGTTGCCTACCCGGAAACTTTTCTCTCTCTTCGTTATGATTTAATCTAACTTAACGAGACGAACCACTACACTGGTGCCGTGACCAGTTGGTCTTCGGGTAAGCGCAGTCAGAAATGACTGAGCTGAGCCCAGTTAGGGGAAATGGCTCAAATCGTGAGCTAGACTCCCCGATGGAGGATGGTGAAATCAAGTCACCACCCCAAGGTACGGAGTGGAGGGATCCACTAGAACACTACCCTGATGGGTTAGAAGATGTAAGAAGAAACTTACATCATGAACTGGATGAATTTGGAGACTCCTTATTCATGCCAGGAGGTACTTCGAAACCTGCACCAATGCATAAAAGTACTGCTCAATTTGGTAAATTACCATTTGAGGTACCAAAGCCTAGTGCAGGTATGTTTGAAACTCCATACAGTTCTCGAATTAAACACCAAAAATGTGGATTCGAAAAGAACAAAATGGACGAGCTTGAAGACATGAGAGCTGAATACGAGAAGATCCAGAAGGATCTTATTACACTGACCGGAACCCGAGACAAGATTCTGACTGAAAACAAACAGTTGATATCGGAACGTCTCGATTACGATCAGAGTTGTAGACGCCAACAACAATTGTTGTTGGATCAGATGGAGAAAGAAAAGCAAGATTTTCAACTCCAGCACGAACAGTATCGTGATGCACTATATACGGCGGATCTGGAATACAGAGCCTCGTATGATGAGTTGAATAGAACTAAACAAGAGTTAAATTCAACTCAATCGGCCTACGGCAAGTATCAAGAAGAGCTGAAGAAAATAGAATCAGCCTTCAAAGATGCTCGGGAAACGTACCAAAAACAGACCGATGAGCATGAAAAACTCAAAGATCAATTGATACGCGAATCCACAGATTTGGCTGTTAAACAGACTAAAATGATGGATGATTATTCCGAACTGGAGGCTAAAGCTATCCAGATGTCAAAGTATCTAGAAGATACTGGTCGTGCAGTAGGCACTCTTGAATCAGACTTCACTGTTTCAGGAATTGCCCTAAACACGACAAGTAACCAGATGTTCTCTTTGAGGGGCAATGACGGGGTAACAGAGACAACTGTACCTCGTTATGAAGGAGTAAAGAGTCATCAGGTTAGATTTACAGATAATACCTCTAAACCTCTTGGTCTAGGTACGGGAAATAAAGGGGATAATTCTGCGAGTGGAGCTAAACAAAGCCGCTCTGCAGGAAGCTCCACCTTTGACGGCGGATGGCCACAACAGTCACCTTTAGGGGGACCAAATGGCCCGTATGCCCAGTATGGATGGAATCAGTCCCAAACAGGAACGAATCCGTCCAATGGTAACACCCGGAACACGTCCGGAGGAACAACCGGACGAGCACCCGGAGGTTCCAGTACAGCTGGGGGGCAATCCGGATGTGATCAAGGATCCGGACCCTCAAGCGATCGTTCCAGGAGCAGACCCTCTGCCAGTGGGACTGGTTTCAATAATGGAAATCAGTCGTATGGAACAGGAGGAAACACTAATCCCAATAGTGGTTTCTTTAGCTTTGGTGGAAATACACAACCCACCAATGGTCCAGGGCCGGCTCCCCAAACCAGTGGATACACCTTTTCACAGGTGCCTCCATACGGAGCAGGGGGATCAGGAGGTGGAGGAGGACCACCATCCGGAGGCTTTGGAAGTACTTATGGTACGAATCCTCCAAGGAAAAAGAGACTCAGTCGCCGAGTATCTCTTTCTCCAGGGTTACAAGCGCTGCATGATTCTAATGCAGCGATTGCTAACTTAGGTGTTGATTGTTACAATCAAGGTCTGGACGATACGGAGATCATGGAATGGAGTAAGGGTTTAACCCTTACTGGATCCACGAATCCGGCTCGTAGAGTAGCTAAGATACCTACCCCCTTTAATGCCAAGAACCCTTGGAAGGAGGAGTATCAAGGCTGCGCGGATGTCTTTAACTGCAATGGATGGGGTAAAGCGGAAGCTCTGCCTTATTTAGTATGCTGGCTAAAGGAAGGCGACGGAAAAGGAGCCGTGGAACAATGGAGAGATTCTCAAATAACAGGACTCTCAGCCCATATGAAGTATGATGAACTCATAGAGATTGCTTCATATTTATATGGGAATATAGTTGGAGAAGACCCTTGGCTGACGTTCACTAAAAGAACACAGAAGCCCAAGGAGTCTGCCAAAGTGTTCGGCTTAGAATGTCAACGACTGTTGCATAAAGCCAGACCTCAATGGAGACTAGATGATGAATGCTTCCTAGATGAGATGTTTAAACAATTCATTGAAGGATTGCGGAATCAAGAACACAGGACAGTAGCCTGTGAAGCTTGGAAGAATGATGCCTCTTTGACAGATTTGTTCCAGTCCCTAGATCATTATGATCGAAAGGCCCGTATCTTTGCCGGGAAGGTACCCCAACGGATGTCAGCAATGATAATCCCGGAGGGAATACCCGAAACCGATTCATCCGAATCAGGGGAACCTGACGAAGATGAAAACGTTGGGGCCATTGGCCAAGGGAACCCCCGGTACAACCGGAACTGGGGAAAGAAACCGGGTTACGTCAAGGAGAAAGTGATCACTTCTAAACCTCCTGTGACTCAACCCGATACCAAACCCACGACGGGTCCTTCTTTATCAGAGGACCTGGTTAACAATTTGGTAAAGAAGATTACTGAAAATCTTAGGAGGCCTAAGCCTGATAGGACTGTTGTGACATGCTTCCGATGTCAGGAAACTGGGCATTATGCTGCCGAGTGTGAGGCAGATAAGCCAGTTTATAGAAACACTCGTTACCGGAGCAATCCGGGTAAGGAGGACTCAGTGAAGAAGGAAAACTGAGAGGGGGTGTCCACAATGGCAACCGGATTACCCCCAGAGTGAGTGATTGCCATGACTGCCAGCCTATCGCAGCTTGCGGTACTGGCAAGAATCCTCTAGCGATTTCGCCCAGCAGTGAAGCTAAGGAGCCTGATCAGTTCCTTACTCATGAGGCTGGGGAGACTGATAGTACACCAGGTGTCAAGAACCGGCAGAAGAACACAGAGGGGAAACCCGATATCAGTCCAGAGGGAGCGGCCAATGAGTTGGCCAGGGTGGGGTGTGCCCAGTTCCCCCCGGGTCATCCTTGTCTCGAATTCTTAAAGGGATGTGGATTTGACCTCGGCGCTAAGACGGAACTTGCTAAGTATGCAAGTAGTCCTACCTACTTGAAAGGTAGGAGGTGGTACGCAGTTGTATCTGTGAGTGGTAGATCCGCTGAGTTTCTTGTCGATACGGGTGCTAGCCACTCCTGTATTGCTAAGAGATTCTACGATCTTTTGCCTACGAATCATGAAACTTTCACAACGGAAGGAAATGCTCGTACGGCCGACGGTAGCATGATACAAACGTTCGGTAGAACATGTATGAGGTTCAGTCTACAGGAAGATAAGGACTTCATCCTTACCCCTACTGTGGCGAACATCGCGGATGATGGTATACTCGGTCTGGATTTTGCTGCATTATATGGAGCAAGGTTAGATTCCCAGAGGGGAATATTGGAAGTGAGAGACCCGTACCATCTCGAAGTACAATGTGTACTTAGGCAAGTAAGCAGTGTAGCCAGTGTAGCCCAGACTGTTAAGATACCACCAGGCACAGCCTGTGATGTCTTATGTCGAGCGGACAGACAGTTTTCAGGAAAAACTGGAGTTGTAGAGCCAGACATGGCCATGTTGTCAAGTATCGGATTGGAATCCGCTGATGTTCTAGTAGCTAACGCTGCTTGGACGGTGGTTCCTATATCCAATACCGGTAACAAGACTGTCTATGTACAGAAGGATACGATCCTTGGATCGGTTGTCTTATCCGAATTGATAGAAGACTGTAAACATGTTTCGGCACCCGGAGCCCCTTCCTCACCCGAAAGGAGCCCGGAACTAGACACTCTAGTAGCCGAAAGCCATGTAGAAAGTGATGAACAACGTGAAGCTCTAACTGACTTGTTGTACAAGTACCGTAAAGCTTTTGCAGCACCGAGTGAACAATTGGGGCGTACCGATAAAGTACTGCATACGATTGACACTGGTGAGAATGAACCTTTTAAGATTCCTTATAGAAGACTCCCACTAGCCAAAAAAAAGGTAGCTGAGGAGGAGATAGCTAAAATGCTTGAACAGGATGTAATAATTCCATCAACCAGTCCTTGGTCTAGCCCTGTGTGCATGGTGACCAAGAAAGATGGTAGCATCCGTTTCTGCATAGATTACCGGAAATTGAATGGTATGACCAAGAAGAATTCATATCCCTTACCACGGATCGATGAGACTATAGACTCCCTTGGAGGTAAGCAATGGTATTGCTCTCTAGACTTACAATCCGGGTACTGGCAAGTGGGTATGCATCCGAAAGATATGGAGAAGACGGCCTTTTCCAGTCATATTGGATTATTCCAGTATAATGTGATGCCGTTTGGATTGTGCAATGCACCGGCGACATTTGAAGCCATGATGGAAACTTTATTAAGTGACCTTTTATGGAAGAAATGTCTCGTCTATATAGACGATGTGATTGTCTTTGGAAAGACATACGAAGAATGCTTGGAAAATTTAGGTATGGTCCTGGAAAGGATCATAACTAATGGTTTGAAGCTGAAACCCAAGAAGTGCGATCTTTTCAAAAGATCTATTAATTACTTGGGGCGAATAATCTCGAATGAAGGGATTAAAGCCGATCCGGAGAAACTGGATGCCGTGTCAAATTGGCAAGCACCCACGAATGCGAAAGAAGTTAGGTCCTTCCTCGGATTCTGTTCCTACTACCGGGACTTTATCCCAGGATATTCAAGGGTTGCCTTTCCTATCCAGAGTTTGTCCCACTGGACACCCGGGATCAGAAAGGAACGATTCCCTTGGGGACCCGAGCAAGACGAGGCCTTTATGAAAATAAAGGATTTGTTTGCTATCACACCTGTGTTGAGATACCCCACGGAGAATGATCATTTCATTCTAGATACTGATGCTAGTAATGAAAGCATAGGAGCCGCCCTTTCTCAGGTCCAGGATGGGGTCGAAGTTCCTATAGCCTTCGCTAGTAACACGTTGAGTAAATCTCAAAGAAACTATTGTACCACTAAACGTGAGTTGTTGGCTGTGGTGGTCTATACGAAGAAGTTCAAGCACTTTTTGTGGGGGAGTGATTTCACTCTACGGACTGATCACTCTTCCCTCAGATGGTTATTGAACTTCAAAGATGCAGAGGGGATGATAGGTCGCTGGTTAGCGCACCTATCCGAATTCGGTCTAAATCACAGCCAGATTGAACACCGAGCCGGGGCAAAGCATTTGAATGCAGATGCTTTGTCTAGAATCCCAGTGAGGAAATGTGCAAATGCTGAGTGCACTGATTGTGGAGCACACAATGCTGTGTTGGCAGGGGTTCGAGTTCCATTCGAAACCCATCCGGAACATGTCTTGAATTGGTCCTTGGAGACCATCAGGCAGTTCCAGAAGTCTGATGCAGTCACATCACGTTTGATTAAATTCCTTAATCAGGGTATCTGTCCCCCAAGACCCGTAGTGTCATTGGAGAACAGAGAGATGAGACGATTCTTAGCTCAATGGGCCGAGCTAAAAGTCCGGGATGGTATTCTGTTTCGATGGAAGAACCATTCTAATAGGAACAAAACCTTGCAAGTTGTCATACCTAGTGCTATGCGACGAGATATTATGTATTTCTGTCATGGACATAGAACTAGTGGGCACTTTGGAAAGAAAAGGTCTCTAGAACGTCTGACCAGACGATACTATTGGCCCGGCATGAGTACAGATCTCACCCGATGGGTGGAGACCTGTCCCGAGTGCTGTAAGAACAAACCAGGACCCGGGTTAGGCAAGCTGCCATTATCCCAGGAACTGTTTGGTGTAAGGTTTGCTAGAATAGCTGTTGACATTATTAGTGGGATTCCCCCCACTCCTAGTGGCAACACGTGTATGATGGTCGTGTCTGATTATTATACCAAGTACACCCGAGTGTTCCCTTTACCGGATCATAAAGCTGTTACTTGTGCTATGGCCTTTGTAAAAGGGTGGGTGCTGCACCTAGGTGTCCCACTCATGTTACATAGTGACCAAGGCAGAGAATTTGAGTCTAGTCTGTGGCAGGAGATGTGTAATTGTCTGGCGATCTGCAAGACAAGAACTAATCCCTATAGACCACAGAGCGATGGACAAGTAGAGAGATTCAATAGGACTTTGATCCAAGTATTGAAGTCTCTGGTAAATGAGCAGATGGATGATTGGGATGAACAATGTGAATTCGTGGTACATGCCTATAATGGCACTGTGCATTCGAGCACAAACTGTTCTCCTAATCTCCTCGTTTTTGGAGAGGATTTGATTATGCCAGCCGATTTGGTGTTCGGCGTAATAAGAATGAATCCGGAAGCCCCTTGCCAGGTGATGTTTGTAGAATCCCTACGGGATAATTTCAAACAAGCCTATGAGAGGGTTAGAGACGAGTTGCAGAAAACTGCGCGTTGGCAGAAAGTTGGCTATGACACAGGTCTAAAAGCTAGATTTTTTAATCTAGGGGATAGAGTACTGCGTCTACACCAACCTCTAGCTAACCTGAAATTAGCCAGTAATTGGGATGGACCTTTCACTATAACTCAGGTTATTAGTGATTGCACAGTGATTATTAAATCACAGCTTGGTAAATGTTACAAGTCAAATGTAGCGAGACTACGCCCATGGAGGGGGAGGGATACCTCCACCGAAATGTACGGCGATGGTCTATTGGAAGTAATGGAACAGAGTCGTGTTAAGCAACTCGAAGTGGTACCGACCCGAAAGCGAGGACCCGGGCGGCCACGGAAGGTTGCAGACCCGAAGAGGGTGGTGCCCCCTGTCGTAACATCCGGAAAGCAGGGGAAGATACAAAAAGTCTCGGCAGGCGCAGGTAAAAATAAGAGGAAAGGTCCCTCTAAGGCTAAGAAGACCTTGGAAAAGGCTCTTATGGATACCAGGTCAATAAAAGAGGCCTCAAAACCTCTTAGACGCAGTCCAAGGTTGCTACAGACTGCCGTAACCTAGCCTGTTAACACAACGAGTGTGTTGTCCTGTACTGTGTACTGTTATATGTTGTAACCTAGTTCAATGTATATTTGAGCCGGTCAAGAGTCTCTGGAAAAGGTCCTATGACAATGAACCCATGGTTTTGGACGGATAATCCGGTGGATATGCTTATGCTATCCATAAACTCCAGAATACCTAGCGAATTGTCATAGTCGAACCCTGAGTACGGACGGACGACCGATCGGGTATTGTATTGTTTTTATGTAAGGGCGCGTGACCTAATTAAGGGCACGCGGGAAAGTTGTTGACCCATTTTCGAATGGTCACGTGAGGCGCCGGTTTGATCATGCGCAGCGATTCAAGTTCGAGTATCCCGCCATATTGTCTTATTCCTGCGAAGGAAGAAGACGTGGCCGAGGGTGGTCTTGCTCTTGTTGGAGTCTGATAGCCCGTGACAGCCATATTCCGAGGTGTGCCCTCGTTAAAAGGCACCCGCCTTTCACTGGGTAAGCAGTACTCACTGCTTATCCGGTGGATTGGGATATTTTATCCCCGAACAGCCACTTCTGTCGATGGCAGAAGAGGCCGTCCGTCTTGGCGGCGGTGCCGGTGCCAGCACCCCGCCAGAGTATGGAAGTGGTTCTCCCAAGAGTCCCACTTATACATACGACGATCAGCAATACGATGCTGATTGTGATCAAATGGATCAACAAATGAATGTTGATCAGTACTTCTCTGGAGTAGACGATAGCGACGTAGAATCGTTCTACGACGCATCCGACAACTCCAGACAAGTTAGTCCTGAACGCCGAGGCGTTCAACAACAAATTGATGTAGGTGAGCCTTATGTAGCCCCTCCATCCGAAGGTTTGAGTGGAGAACCGGCAGGAGCCCAGTCTCTTGACAGGGCTCTGATGCCACCTCCCCCTCAACTGCCGCCCCGTCTTGGTGGGAGTACCTCATTCGGTGCTTTGGGACCTGCTTCTCCGGTTGACAGGCCAATGCACCTAGAGCTGCCCTTCCCAGACAGTCCCGAATGGCATGATGTAGCCGGTCCATATGACGGACGGATGTTAGCAATTTCCGAGGAAATGCTAATACCCACCTGTTATGGGACGCCCAGAGAGGTTGACGAGCGTGTTGTCAACGCAATCTGGGAATGTGCTCATCCGCAGTGGGCTAATACCTTTCCGGAGTCCTGGTTGATGGATTACCATCAGATGGCCAAAGGATTGGTAGTCCACTTATGGTTTCGTAAAGCCGTCTGGGACGCAGAAATGGCTTTCCGAAGGAATACCTCTTATAGGCCTTCCTATGTGTCTGACAAAACGGGTTACACCGGTGTCAAGGCAGATGAGGTCTCTAGATACATAGACAGAGACCAGATCCTACTGTTAAGCACAGCGGATGAGTATGAAGCAGCAGGTAACGCTGTTGTGGATTACTGTCCAGGGGTCCCTATTACGTCTCAAACCATTGAGGCAGAAGAGGCCCGTATTGGTGTGTCTCCACTAGACAGACTCGGGGTAATACAAGACCTCGTAGTACGTCTATTGGAGAGACAGTATGCACTGGCGCATCCGGAGTTAGTACCCGGACCCGCACCCGTGCAAGTAACAGCCAAGATGGCCGATCGGATGGACCGTCTCATGTCTCCTGCTGAAGCTCCCACCTTGGGAGGCGCAGCAGTAGTACCTGAGAAGGCCCTACCTGATGCAGATGTTTCCCTTAAAACTGCTCAGTCTACCCCTACGAAGACTGAGCAAGTAAAGGAGAAAGCAGCTGGTGGAAAGGGTAAAACAACCCCCACCAAAGGTAAGGGTAAAGGGAAGCGGTCAGGAACCGAACCCTCTACCAGCACGAGTGTGGACGACAGTACCCGAACCCGTCGGGTGTCTCCACGCTCGGCCAATAAGAAGGGCGCTAAGGCTTCGGATGTCTCCGGCAACGAGACGGACGCATCCGAGCCTGGCACTTCTACTAACGGCAGATCCCGCAGGAGGAATAAGAAGAAGGTTGACCAACGCAAACCTGAACCTATCGAGGTAGACGTTCAAGCTGATAATACAGAAGCTGAACCGGCTGTCCCAACCGTAAAAGTTGAGCTCGGTGTGCCAATCGTCAAGCTACACGACGTAATGGCCGATTTGAGTGGAGACGCTCAAGATGCTGCAGCCCAGGTCCTCGCGGGTCAACAACCCGTTGTGCAACCTGTGGATGTACCATCCGACCCGGAGGGAGAGGAGCCGGTTGACCCAGTTGTGGATGTCACTCCGACTGACGAGCAAGAGGCTGCTATCTGGGCTAACGCCAATAGCAACTTTGCCGACTTCATTCCTCTACACAGGGGACACCTGAAGGGGAGTAAATCCGTATGGAGACTGCCCCCTCGGATCACCTGTGAGAGGCAGGAAGATATGGAGGAGTGGCTTCGCAAGAAGCTCTCTGATAGAAAGCCGGCCAATATGTACTGGATCTATTGGGAATTCGTTAAGAATTCGCCCAATGGTCTGTACAATTATGACCAGAAGGGCAAGCTCAAGTTTGCTCTAGATGAGTACTACGGGGAGGATCATAAGGATTGTCCCTTCCAACGTTGTACTCAAAGTGAGGGTGAGGTTGAATTCTTCATCGAGAAAGACGCGTTCCTTCGTCATCTCGTGGAGGTTCATATGCACCAGAGGCCGGAATATGTCTGCGACCGAGAGGTTGGCAAGAAATGTGCTAAATGCACAGGATGTGTCACCCCCCGACGCGGAGACATGGTCCGGCACTATGTGACTTCGCATGGAGAGGGCCTGGAGGCAGCCATAGATCGGGTGATGAAAATTCACTCCGAACTCTATGGCAACCTTAGGGGCCTCAATGCAGAGAAGTTGGCTTCCCTCACACCGAGTACGAAGCAGTTTGCGCCTACGGTTCCTGGTACTAACCAGAAACTAAAGGCTCGGTTTGCCCAGACTCCCGGGTCCGGCAAACTAGAGTACGCTCAGGAGGAGTACGATCTGTTAAACGAATGGAGAAGCAACAAGGCCCGCCGTCGTGGTGGGGCTTATGTAACTCCATCCGGAGAACAGGTCCGAAGCCGCAGGGATTACCGCCAGGGACCCTCTGTAGCAGATAGGAAGAGACAGGCGTCTGAATCTCCAAGCCGAGCCAGGTCACCACTGGAGGCGCTGGAGAGACAGACAAATGGGGGAAGGAAGAAGCCACATCTTCCATCTCCTACTGGAACTCCTTCCCATTATGGGCGAGCACCAACTCCACGAGGTGCACAGAACCCGACATTCTTTGGTGTCAGTGGACCGAGTGGCCAGTCCGCCCGGAAACACGCGCCTTTGAATGTCAAAGACCCGAAGCAGTACCCTGCTATAGGCCCACCCGGACCAGAGATGCAAATCTTTGATCAGTACGGGAGGGTCAAGCAGGAACTGCCGACAGTAGGAGGTCAAGCTCCCCGACCTACAATGAGTGCTGTGGTGAGACAACGTCCACCCGCACCATTGTTGACGGCCAAAGACCTTAGAAGGGAATTGTCACGGTTGCCCCTGGTTCAGGGATTACCAACTCAAGGCCCTTCTTCGACCACTGCTAGTGCGGTTACTACTGCGGTTGCTTCTTCGCACACGCAGGTAGCTGTCACTGCGAGTGGGTCTGGAGCACAGCCGAAGCCTCAGGGTCAGGTACCCCCACCTGGTGCTGTGGTTCATCGGCCTAAGCTGATCCAGACAGTGGAGACCTTCTTCAAGAAGGAGGACAAATTGTCTTGCAATATCCAGAGCAAACAATTTGAGACGCTACAGCACCATCTGGAAAACCTCCACCTGGACATGTATCGTCGGACCGTGTCGAGCACTCTCCAGTGTATTGACGCGATCCAGAAGTCAGAGATCAACCGAATCTCGACTCAGATCAAAGCGGATGTTGCCAAAGATAAGCAGGAAGCTGCTAATCTGCGGCAGGAGGCCCTATCCGAGAAGGAAACAGCTTCTCAGATGCTCGACCTAGAACGAGCAACGAACATGAAGAACCAGCAAAAGTTCTTCAAGGTCTTCGGAGTTATCATGGATAACTGGGACGGTACACCTGAGCATGCTTTGAAGCTGTTCGAAGCACGCCAAAAGGTGAAACTTACACCTGCTGTCCCCGCATTGGCACCTACGGATGGAACTGGTATGAACCCCCCTGTTCAGCCACTGGCTCAACAACCGGGTCCAAACCAGCCACCCGAGGAGAACATGGAACAGTAAAAAACTGTTGCATGAAGATCGGACATAATTGTGTGTCCCGGGGTTCTATTACCCATGCATTGTTGGATAAGAAACCATTTTTTTATCCAACCCGTATTGATTCGGGTACCAAACTGTACCCTAATCCGGAAACTGAAAACAGAAGGAGAAAACAAACAAGTCACTCTGGAGGAGGAGTACGAATGCTGTAAACACCATAATTGTACTGTGCCACAATGTAATGACTGTGCCTATTATAAAATCATGGACAATTTACACTAATATGGACTTTTGAACTACAAACCGGATTTACTACTACACCACTACTATTTGTGAGCTAGCACTACAGGCATCAGGGTTTAGCTACGCCCATAGAGTCCATCAACAGTCTACAACTGGATCTACTATAACCTCCAGTTAGCTAGCACTACAGGCATCAGGGTTTAGCTACACCCACCAACAAGTTTTACTATAGCACTTCAGGCATCAGGGTTCAGCTCGCCCATACCAAGCCATCAGCAGCATCCGACTCCTGTTACATCCTCCAATCATGAAAACAAGTAACTTTGTTGATATTATTATATTGTATGTAAAATTGTATTTATAACTATATAATATCTTTTATAAAGATATATTATTATATAAGGGTACCTATAAATATACTGGATCTGCGAATCCTAAAAGTTATTTAAGGTAATCCTAGACCTATAACTGTCTATATAGGTCATTCCTGGTCTCAATATATTAAGAGACTATAATTCTTCTGTAACTTGTAAATATAAAACACTAAGGTATAAACTGAGCTGCGTCTCAAAAGTATAAATATTTTTCTATAAAATAAGAGAAGGTCCAACGGATTTCTCTAAACTTAGTATTGTATTACTCAGGTTAATACCTAATTGTGTTCATATAGTATCAGATTAATTGTCCATATCTGATCATTAATATTTAATTCACTCTGTAAAGTAGACAGAGCTGTTAATTTAAAAAGTCGAAAATTTTTTTTCCGGGTTCAATAACCATAATACGATCATTGTTAACAACCACCGGTCCTTTTCCGGACCCTACTGTTGTCAAAACGTTACTATAAATCTGTGATAATTGTATATTTATCATTTATGGTTGTTATAAGCTAGTGATGGAAATAACATGAACGACACTCGATGCTATTATTGTATAATTTTTCAGAAATAGGATAGTCTTATACTATAGCCTATTTCACATCGAGCAAGTGTAATTAATACCCCTTTTTAGTATTGTAAACAATCACTTACTAGGTTATTAATACACTGCGGTTTAATTACCCCCAAGTTATTGTCTAAGGGGGGCAGTGTAGGGGTATGGTATTTTACACTTTAACGTTCATGCACCCGTGAGACTCAGACCTAGGTCCTTCGGGTGTGGTGGGGGAATCCGGATGGCAGGTGGCAGCACCTGCCTCTGGGTTCGTATCCACTACACCAGGGGGCCTACCACTCGTCCGCCACACGTCACGTGGCCGGTCTGAGTTTCGCGGGCTTTTCCCCTATATAAGGCTGGTCCTAGCCCTAGGTTCCTCAGTAGTGGTTTACCCACTGCTCAACCAGGTTGTTACCCGAAAGGGTAACCGAATGCACTAGCAGCATGTAGTCCTCTGAGGCTGTGATCGTATGTAACGCAAGCTCTGAAATAAAAGCTCGGTTGCCTACCCGGAAACTTTTCTCTCTCTTCGTTATGATTTAATCTAACTTAACGAGACGAACCACTACACAAGTTTGGTATAAGTCTCAATCTCATTTTTGTAACTGTCCAGACCTGTGGTAGGACTTGTTACTAGAGTTTGTGGGTAAGATGAACTCAGCACCACCAGAGATGTGGCTCCCTGGCACAACACTGGCAAGCTGATCTTCCAATCAGCATTTAGGACATGTCTGGTGTACTTGGTGTATAATACTGTATGCAGTATCATTGTCACTGCTTGTGCTTGTATAAACAGCATAACGGTTTATTCTTGTACAACGGTTTATTCTTGTACAACATACACATAATTGTGTGGTACTAGTTATGGTAGCTGATTATTTTGAAGCTATCACGACACTAGACAAACAGACTGTTTTTTGTGTGCTACAAAAGGTCAATATACTATACCATACTGGTATTTAGTATTAGTGATTATATTGTACATCATGTAAAGACTGTAAGTTGTTTTACTTTACACTATGAATGTAGAAACCACACTCTACATAGTAAATGTGGTCGCTGTTTTGCCTGCACCAGCTGAAGCTCACATTATATATGTAGATGGTTTATATATACATTACAAGTGTACTAAATTGTACAACATATGGATTAAAATACTTGTCCAGCAGTCATAGCTGCTTATGTTGTACAATATGTGTAGGTACCATATTTTGCACCTATATGTATGTACCAGCTGCTTATGATTTACAACATACCTTTATGGTGAGCTGTTCAAATCTACATTATAAATGTAGAAATCTTTTTCTACATTGTGAATATGGGTGTTAACAGATTAAGCTGTTTAAATGGTACAACAAGTTGTACATATCCCCCTTTTTTCATTTAAGCAGTATCTTCTTACGCAGGAATGATATGTATCATACCATAACTGACCAAGCAAGCCTTAGCTGCTTATATGGTACATATGCATGCCACTAGGGTGTACAACTAATAGCTGTTTGTGTGCCTACTGTTTTAGTAAAAACAGTCATAACTACTTGTCTGTACATAAATTGTGCAGCAGTCTTACCTGCTTAATTTGCACAAAATATGACTGTTATATACATACCAGCAAGATTGTACACTCTCTGCATGTTATGTCTGCTAGAGAATTTTAACATGCTTATTTATCTCAAATTATGTAGTATTAGAACTACATAGATTGTACAACATCAGGAGGTACAATACTGTTAAGCAGCTGTTAACCTTTGAGAAACTCAAACCTGAGGTAATCTAATTAATGAATTTCCCAAATGGAAAATTCCTCTTTCTAGCACATGACTAATGTGCTATTTACAACTAAAATCAATTGGGATTTTGTTGTTTGGCTTCTTTGAATCTAAAAAGAAGGGTGTTGTTTACCTTCATTGAATCTAAAAGAAGGGTAAATGAAAGTAAGCTTTCTTTTGGTTTAACCAAACAAGACTTTTCTTGAAACCTGACTGCCTCTTTAGTCAGGATGAATAAAGTTATTCACTTATCTTCCTAAAAAGTCCTGCGTTACAGTTCTACCAGTTTGTGAGAACTAGTAACATTAGATAATAGGACTATGGAAATGGGCAGTGAATCAGCTGAACTTTAAAGTCTCCTATGAGACCGCAACGACATCTATCGTTGCGCTCTGGAATATAAAATTAATCGATACTTACATGTAAGTTGATGATTAATTGTTGTTCCAGGAGCAACGATAGATCGTTGCGGGGTACATAGGCCCACCCATCCTCCCTAGGATGAACAGATTAGTGACAGTCAGGCATAATCATTAATCTACAATATTCAAGCTTTCTTGAATATAATATCTATATATAGATCTTATTCGACGATACGAATTCATCTATATAACTACGACAAATTGAATAGTATAGATATTGATTTCCTATGTACCATAAACGAAATTTCTTTCAGCGATTGATTCACTGCCAGCGGACGTCTGACATCTACGGATCTGCGCATGCGCATCTCCTATGTACCCCGCAACGATCTATCGTTGCTCCTGGAACAACAATTAATCATCAACTTACATGTAAGTATCGATTAATTTTATATTAACATATGTGAGTGGCAATGCATTAGACTAATGATTAGATTTCTAGATGTGAAAGTATTTTAAATTTAAAGCTGAAATCAAAGTTTTTGATAAATTTTCTTGAGTGATTTTGGTATAATGCATTCAGCAGATTAAAAATCGCAGAAAGTCGCAGCTATGTATCCATATGGACTGACCATATCTTGGTTAAAAAAATACTGTAGAATAGCCCTGTATGTTCAGTTAGCTTTCTTAACCAATATTTTCATTACAAAATGGCCTCAAAGTTGCATATATTTGCAAGAACACCCCAAGAACACCCTGCTCTTAATTCTTGGTCAATATTTCAGCAAAACCCCTCGAAATGTAGGTTTACATGTTGGTCATAAGGAGACAAGACTGTATCATATCTAACTGTGTTCCAAATAAGCAATATCCTTTCATAGTATTTCTGCAATAAGTGCATGGCCATTCAAGTTAGTACTGTAGGGTGCCAAGGCCCCTTAAATTTAGCTCCAATTTTGTGATCCAACAAGATAAATCCAAGGGAGAATAGATCACTAAAAATAATCATTTTGGGCAAATTTCTTTTCATAAAAGCACGATTTACCCCCAACGTTAATGCCACTTTTCCTGGTTTACCAGGAATTCCTGGTTTTGATTCTAAGATTTCTGTATTAAATTGTGTTAAATTCCTTGGAAAATGTGTCCAAAGTTCAGTTTTCCTGGTTTTTGTCAGCCAGTGAGTGGCATCTCTGCCCCAAGAATGTAAATAATGATACCTTTCATTATGATCAAACAATCTAAAAAGAATTTTTTTGATGTTATCTTTAACCTCAAACTGCTCCCTCTGACAGATCCACAGCAAAATATCATCTTTGACTCAAGATATTTGAATGATCATAACTTCCATATTAATTGCCATAAAAACTTCATTTAAAACGCAGAACCACTTATTTCATCACATCAATAACATGCATAGGATAAAGTCTTAACTGATAGGTAAGTGCCCAACATGGGGGAGGTGGTCGGAAGTGTTCAGAGTTAATCTCGCTGAAAAAGTTTGCAGGCTCTGGCAAACATACTGCAGGCCCATTGAAAAATAAAAGCTAGACATTTTCTAAATCATTTTTAACCATAGAACAGGTGGGAACCATTTATTTTTATGTGCTTTGTGATCTTCTCATCATAAAATGGTTCTTAACTTTTGCTTGAACTACAAAGGGGTCAAACACCAAATTCTCTGTATTCAATCTTATATAAAAAAAAAAATGTCCATTTTAAATGGCTAGCCAAGACCATTAAAATGACCCTATGTTTGTTAAGATCCTCCAGTAAATAGCTTCATAATAATACCGCAATACGTTCTTTCAGACCCAGAGTCATATAGGGTATAATAGACGCCCTGTTAAAACGCAAAAACCGGTAACAAAATTACCCTGTAATGAAGCAGTAGATTAATATAAACTGCTCTACATAATGCCCCAGGTGCACTTTACATAGAGAATTGCCTTATGTATCATTTTGAATAACGGTAAACAGCTACTGGGCTTCTAGATTTGCAGTAGTGATTACCCCGGGCCCTAATTCGAAACAAGTTCTATGGTAATTCAAGGTCTAGTTTTAGTGCATAATTCACTACCCCTGGCATTTATTTGAGACCAGAATTTTTTTTTCAAAACCCAGCACTTAAACTCAATGGTATAGTGTACACATTCACATTTTCTTTAGGAACCAAATAGTATGAAGGACGTGGACAATGTCCGGGTCGTTGTCCGATGCCGTCCACTGAACGGGAAGGAAAAGGAGACCGGATGCAGGATGGTGGTTAATGTAAGTGTAATATCAATGAATGGTATATCTGAATCTAACCAAAAAAAGGTAGAGATGGCATAAAAATCACTACCATAGTTGTATCACACTATTCTAATACTTCAATGTAATGAAATATATATTTGTGGATACCGTAATCTCTCGCGTATAAGGCGCAGCTCGCCTATAAGGCGCACCCCCAACTCAGGGAGGTCTGTTTCACATATAAGGCGCACCTCTAAGGGCAGATTTTTGTTAGTTTAGTACTGTTCTATTGTAAAAATACCCCCCCCCCCCCTATAAGGCGCACCCCAAACTCAAGGCAATGTCCCTCCCACGTATAAGACTCAGCATCATTTTGTTTGGCGTATAAGATGTGCCTTATACGCGCGAGATTACAGTACATAGAAAATAAGTATATTATAACTATACATGTAGCAGATTAAAATTTGCTTTTTGTGGGAATATTGTTTCCTCCAGATTATGTGATTTTCTCTTCTCCTGGAATTTCAATGTAGCATGTTTCTTCTGTTCATCAATTTATATGGTCTTCCCCTAGTCAAAACTGGGAGTACATGCCCTCTGCAAGTGCTGGACTACAGTGTACATTATATTTTGTAATTATTCAACATCAACCCAAGTATTGCTGACATAGTCTCTGGTATTTGTCTGCAGGTGGATGAGGTTCGCGGCTGTATCAATGTGACTGATCCCAATGCAGGGAATGGGGTACCACCAAAGACGTTCACTTTCGACACAGTCTTTGGACCAAACTGCAAACAGGTGGATGTCTACAATCAGGTGGCCAGGCCTATAGTAGACTGTGTGCTTGAAGGTTACAATGGTAAGTGTTTTTGAGATCATTTACTTAAATGAATATTAATTAATCAGTCTTAATGATATGTATATTATTATAGTGCTATGAAATGTGTATGCTGTCAGGTGGAATTTGAATCAAATAAATAAAAAAAAAACTTTCGTTAATAAAGCCATTGCCTATACCGGTAGTTAGAAATAAGTGAGGGATAATCATTCAATACCCTATCATATATAATGAAAAAAAAACTTTATTCAGCAGCCAAATGATCCTCCTTTTTTACAGGTACAATATTTGCATATGGGCAGACTGGCACCGGGAAGACCTTCACCATGGAAGGTGTCAGAACAGTACCAGAACTCCGGGGTATCATCCCTAACTCCTTTGCTCACATCTTTGGTGCCATTGCAAAGGCAGAAGGAGCCACCAGGTTTGTCTCTAGTTACATTCAATTATCATCAATGTGACTTGTTATTCAACATGCTTAAAATATCAAGATCTAATAATCGAGACCCAGATTAGGTCAGATAATAAGTGGTTGTCCTCAATTTAGAGCAAAAGCCTCAGATCCGTTTGAAAAAAAAAAATTCTCAGCAGATAAAGATTACCCTCTGTTCCTTTGCAGGTTCTTGGTGCGTGTTGCCTATTTGGAGATCTACAATGAGGAAGTCCGGGATTTACTTGGAAAGGATCAAACAGCTCGGCTTGAGGTAAGTTTTATCAAAGAAATCAATTCAATGGAAAAATGTTTAGTTCAAAGGAGTCGTGTTGACGTATGCCTGGGTATACCTGGCACTACACCTGTACTTAGACGCTTGTGAATCCGCCGAAATGGATTTATAACATTGATATTTTACCGCGCTATGTGCTTATTGTGTGGACTACCGTAATCTCCCGCATAGAAGACGCGCTGCGCGTATAGGACGCACCCCCTTCTTGGGAGGAGCATTTTCGCGTATAAGACGCACCTCTTAGGTACCAATTTTGTAAATTCAGTACATTTCTATAGTAAAATTACCCCTTGTATAAGACGCCCCCCCAACTTGAAGAGATCTTATAAGACGCACAAGGCATTTGTTTGGCGTAGAGGACGCGTCTTATACGCGGGAGATTACGGTATGTGCAAATTTACACATTGATACAACCTCTTTTAGCTTAGCGAGCAATTTTTAATTTGATTTTGACCGATTTTATCCCCTTTGTAACACTTGTCCTCCAAAGAAGTTTGTTGTATTCACTCATAAAATCTACACATAACATTTACAGGTTAAAGAGCGACCAGATGTGGGAGTCTATGTCAAAGATCTATCTGCCTTTGTCGTAAATAATGCTGATGACATGGACAGAATCATGACACTCGGAAACAAAAACCGTAAGTTTTAAAGTGAATCACCTGAAGAAGACTACTACAAGTCGAAACGTTGCGATCTTATGATAATTATGGTAGAATAAAAACTACTGAACTGTATTTCTGTTGTCTAGTTGTGTCTATTATATATTTATAATTTTTAAAGTGAATACATAATGTAATTTTACTGTAAATTATGTAATGACGTATCAATATAGGGACATAAAAGACAAGTGGCTTTTCGACAACAAAACCAGTAAATTTCATCACGACTTCAGAGGAAAAACATGTTAGTCACGTGTCTTTCATTTAATTTATATCAATCTAAAATTATCATTGCACATTGGTATTTATGTACATATTTCTGCTCACACAGGAGTTGTTGGTGCAACCCAGATGAATGCACACAGTTCTCGGTCACACGCCATCTTCACAGTCACCATAGAATGCAGTGAGAAGGGACCCGACAACAAACAGCATGTACGCGTAGGAAAACTTCACCTGGTAGATTTAGCAGTGAGTATCAACCAGGCATGGATAACGGTATCTTCGCGTGGTTTCTTGAAGTTCAATGGCCCCATTGTTCTATCACCTCAAGAGTGACTCCATTTTTTAAAAGAGGGCAATCATTCCCTGAAAAGCCTAATGTATAATCCGCCCTTGACAAATGAAACAAAGCCCAGAGGCTTAATTCAATAATTCTGACGCAAGGGTGGTGGCTATAGTGATACTATGAGGCATGTGTTGTGGTGAGGGATATTGAAGAAAGTTCCGGCTGTGGCTTCTTGCATAATCTGTAACGGTTTGGGTGCAGCTTATATGGGAGTTCCTTAAAAATAAAGAGCAATATTTAAATATTCTGTAAGGGTCTGGGTGCAGCTTATATGGGAGTTCCTTAAAAATAAAGAGCAATATTTAAATAGTCTGTAAGGGTCTGGGTGCAGCTTATATGGGAGTTCCTTAAAAATAAAGAGCAATATTTAAATATTCTGTAAGGGTCTGGGTGCAGCTTATACGGGAGTTCCTTAAAATAAAGAGCAATATTTAAATATTCTGTAAGGGTCTGGGTGCAGCTTAGGGAGTGATCATTTTTAACAACAGGGGGGGGCCGGTGGGTTTGAGGGGGGGGTCAGAATTTTTTTAACCCCTTGACCGGGGGGGTCAGAATTTTTTTAATACCTCTGATGGGGGGGGGTCAAAATAATTTCACCTGTTTTCAGTGGAAAACCCCGCGCGTTACTATAGGCTAAAAGGGGACGTTCGCGCGCGATTTTTGTCCCTTATGGGGGGGGGTCGAAAAAATTTTACCCCCCTCGAGAGGGGGGGGTCGAATTTTTTTTCGCGCGTCCGCGTGCAAACCCACCAGCCCCCCCCCCTGTTGTTAAAAAATGATCACTCCCTTATATGGGAGTTCCTTAAAAATAAAGAGCAATATTTAAAGATTCTGTAAGGGTCTGGGTGCAGCTTATATTGGAGTTCCTTAAAAATAAAGAGCAATATTTAAATATTCTGTAAGGGTCTGGGTACAGCTTATATGGGAGTTCCTTAAAAATAAAGAGCAATATTTAAAAAGCAAGCAGGGAGTTCTAACGTGTGACTTGGAGCAAACCCACGAACTCTTGAGTATGGCTTGTACATGAGGTGTGGCTTATTCACAAGTTTTTATGCACATTTTCATGTAGGTAACCCCCACATGACAGGTCAGGCACTTCTGGATACCTGGGATATACAAACATGTATGACATTTTGCTTCTGTGCTGCCTATTAAATGGACATATGTAGTAGTGTAAAATTTGTTTTGGGATGTCAGATGAAACTCAATCAGTGCAGGCCAAGGTGAACAAATTCTTCCCAGTATATAATGCTGCCACCTAGTGTCTATGTTAAAGAGTCTGGTTATAGTTCTCGATATGGCCAACAGGGGGGGGGGGGTAGAGGTCTAACAACTTTGACGATCTCAGGGAGACTAGTCTACAGTATGTGTCTCTGTGAGATGAGAGTCTATAGCGCCCATTGAGGTTAGGCTGTGTGCGTCCCCTGGTCCCTCATACTTCAATCATATAACAGGGGATTCTACTATATAAACAGTAAGAACTTACATCACCTGACCACCATACCTCCTCCCCCCACCTCCTAGTCAAAATTGGAGGAGCTACAATTAGAGCTAGGTGTGCTATAGTAGAGGCACCACTCTAACGACATTCTTGGTAAAGACTTGACCTTAGCTGATGAATTATCATAGATTAGCAAAAAGTTTTTTATATTACTTTGTCGTCTCCTCTCACTGTAGAATGTTGATTTGTGACTACAATCTGTAATCAAGTTTATGTAGATTAGACAAGGTAGAATGGCCTCTAGGAAAACAAGAATCCTTAGATACTCGCTTGGTGATAATCTGGGAGATATTGTTATCAATACTGGAAAACATCAAATGAATAGGTCAAGTATTTCTGCCCCAATTAGGGAAATCATGTGGTCAGTATTAAATCTTGGCCCAAGAATTAATCAGTCACTTCTCAGTGTCAATAAAGGTAGCCTATGGGGATAAGGGGTTGGGGCACAAAAAAAAGATGGTTGTTGTCCAGTAGATCTCTCATGTCATCCCGAGGGGTATGTAGTCGGCTATGTACACCATAGGCAGAAATACATCCACAAACACTCCATCCACCGTAATATGTCGCATATTTATAAGGCACACCCAGAGTTCAAGAATCAGCTACAAGCTACAAGGCGCAGGTGGGACTTGATTTTGGCCAATTTAGTACAAATCTTCTCTTCTATAAGGTTATTTTAGGCCTCAGGGTCGCGTATAAGCTGAATGTACAAATTACTTGAATTCAGGGGCACTCTCATCCAGGGTGGATATGAAAAGGTTGAGGCAGTGACTGTGACACACGAAGTGCTTGTAGGAAGTAATCAAGATAGACAAAATGACCCTTTTGAACTATGAGAGGGGTAGTCGTAAGGTGAGAGTTGGCTGTACTAAGGTGATGAATGCCTAAGGGACAAGTCTAGACTTGCTCAAACTTATCACCTGTTCCTCTCTAAACCCCAAAAAGACGTCTGTATTCCTGCTTATTACTCCACTACCAAGGCACTTTTTGTCTTACCTGATATGCCTAACCAGGTTCTAACCACTCCCACCCGTCTACTTTGAGCCCACCTGAAACAGTAGAAGGGCCTGCAGAACGTCATCATTTTTTAAACCGCCAGGAATTTTAGATAGTTTTGACCGAGATCTGGTCCTTTTTTTATTTATGAGCTTTTTTCCACAGCTTCCTTGCTGTGCCAGATGTTGAGTGAATCTGCTCCCCGTGGTCTGATATCTGGTTTTATACTAGACCCCGGGGTTGTTGTGGGATATCAGAGACTTGGTTCATACTGTGAGGTCTCTATTACAGCAGAGACTGATAAAGGGGCATTCTATTGTCTCTCCACCTGTCTTTTTATCTACCCCAATTTACACATTGCTGGTATTAAAGATAACACTCTGTATTGCTGTAAGACGTTATCTTTATATTTTTTACCAGACACGGACACTTAGAATGGGGAAGGATAGGAAAAGTAGCGTGTAGTTTGGCATAAAATGAAACCATTGGACTGAAAAAGTCATATATTGAGAAGAGAGTGGGCAAAGTATATATGAGAAACAGAAATTACATCTGTGACAACCTGTTGTCCCTATCTTTAATACAATTCCCAATGCTGTCCTAAAAAAATTACATACCGTCTCTCGCGTATAGGGAGCAGAGCCATTGCTAGTACCAAACAAATTAGCTAGGTGGCTCATGTAGTCGGGGGCTAGATTAGCAGTTGGCCATTTTGTATAGTTTACTTTGGTTGGCCCTTCCTAATAGTCTATATAAAGCTATATTCTAAAAATATATACCTTTGGATAGCAAATACTTTAAACTTAAACAATATAAGCTTTATTTAGACTTAGTACTTCAAAAACAGGAGAAATTAAACTTTAGAAGTTTTCTAAGGGGGCACATATAATCCTGGCTGAGTAAAACCAGACCATTGTCTCCCTATCGGCCTAATCCCCTCCATTCACACCTAAAACAATGGACAGGTACTTAAGGTGATTAAGATAGAGGCAGGGGCAGCTTATCAGTCTTATCAATTCCCATTGTTTTCTGTGGGTGGAGGGGAAGATAAGAGATTACCTACAATCCTCTGCCAGATCCAAGATGGCTGTCGGGGGTCAGTTACATAACTGATTTCAAGATGGCCACCTCCATACAGGAATGGCTCTGTTACCTATAGGGCACGTCTTTTACGCGAGATTTTAGTTCCCTGGATCCGCAAAGGGGACATTAAGACCTTTCTTTTGATATGTTACACTCACCTAAGGTATAATAGAACATCGGTGGGTCCATGGGTGGGGGGTCTGAGGCCCTATCTATACATAGCTTTTTGAATTTTTAAAATCCATCCTGTTGAACAAAAGTTATGAATCTTTTATTCTTCTGATCATATTCTTGAACTCTATAGGTGCGTCTCATACACTGGATGCGCCTTATACGTGGGAGATTACTTTACTAATCTATGAAAACCTTATCGCCCCCCCTCCCTTGCCCATACCTCCCTATAATCATCAGTATTGATAGCTCTGATATCAAAAGAAAAACCATTGCTTTCCGCCGTTAGCTGCGGGTGGGACCTTTGTGAACTGCTCGTGGTAGTTTTATATGACCAGGAGCTGTTCAGGGGTGATCTAAATGCCCAGGAGCAGCTCACAGTTGCTGGGAGCAGTTGGATGTGGCGGCGAGCAGCTCCCGCCAGTCACAAGGTTCAGTGTGTATCCGCCAGGTGTCGGCACAGATCAAAGACACTCACCTGGGCGCGGCACAGGTGAGGGTGCCGTGCCCGGTAGTACCAGGATCCCACCCCGCCCTCCCACCCTCCCACCCAGCCCCCTCCCCCCAACCCCTAGCCCCTCACCATACTGCTGACTGGGCCGTGTTCGTTTGGCCCGGGTAGAAACTGTTATCTGAGCACAGATTAAAGCGGTTATAAAGATAGATGTACCATCCAGTGGAAATATGAGTCAATACCCTGCGCGTGTGTTATCAATTTAGTTCAAAATAGATCTGAACCCAACGTTAGGGATTTTTTTTTGTTTTTTTTTTTTTTTTTTGCTAAGGTGATAAATCACTCATGCTTGTTGTTTCGGGTTTTCTATGTACATTTCATACTTAGTGATGTAGTGCGATTTAGTTATACAGACAGCAAATTTCATTTGATATCATCATTTTTTTTTTTCAATTTCTTAGTATAACACCGCAGTGCGTCTGTAGAGGTAGCGGGTAGGGCATCAAACTGGCAATTGTTATCAAACGTTGATTGTTCTCTAAACAATTGATCAATATAGAGTTTTCTGTCGGTTCCCAATCACATTGAATGTGAACATAATGCCCAGTTATTTATTATACATATCTATACTTTCAGAATGAGCCAGCTTCAGACCCAGTGTATGCATAAATAATCCTGTGATAATAGTTCCAGACAGTTTTTGCACATGTGGCAGCATACCCAAAGATGATCTCTATCTGTTTTATATATTCCAATGTTTCTCTTTTATTGCACTTGTAGGGTTCTGAGCGACAGTCCAAAACAGGTGCCACAGGGCAGCGTCTGAAGGAGGCCACCAAGATTAACCTGTCCCTATCCACCCTGGGTAACGTCATCTCGGCACTGGTAGACGGCAAGAGTTCTCACATACCCTACAGGAACTCCAAACTCACCCGTCTACTCCAGGACTCCCTGGGTGGCAACTCTAAGACTGTCATGGTGAGTGATGTTCTAATGGACCTTTCACTACCTGTAAAGATAAAGAATATTTTTGTGTGCTTGGGATGTGTGTATGTATGTATGTATGTATGTATATTATATATATATATATATATATATATATATATATATATATATATATATATATATATATATAGTGTGAAAACATCATAGATAAAGCAGATTTACTTCCAGTTTTCTATCTTAAATTATAGAGCCTTCATGCTCAATAGCGTTTATGATGCTTGGATAAATGTGGATAATTGCTGAATTTATTGAAATGTGGTCGATACTGTTTGAAAGGGTCAGAATGGTGCATCAATGCAGTGCTAGCTAGTTCCTCATTGGTAGATCATCAATACACATTTAACAGAAATTCTGAGGCATCATACAACCCTCAAAGTATTTAGAGATATACCAGGTATAGCTCACATAGCCTTTATCAGCTGGGGGCCGCCATCAGCCCCCGACGGCACTATGACTAACACCTTCAGCCCCCGACTCCGCAGTATATGCCAGGGATGCCTCCCATTGGTCAATAATACAATAGCCATGTGCCGTATATATCATGTACAGCAAAGTATGGGAGGATGTCTTAAAAGTGTGTTGTTTTCATGTTGGCAAGTGCCCATGTAAATGTGATATTTGTCAATCGAGAGGTGCTCTGGGCAGGAGGCGGATGAGCAGCTCAGCAGTCACAGTGTGAGCAAATGAGCAGCACTAGTGTGGGCAAAGGTAACAGGTCTTTATTATGGTTTATTTTAGTTACATCTGTGCAGTAGACAATGGAGATAACAGTGAAGTATACCCCTACTGTACCTACAGTGACTAGCCCTATGATAAGATAACAGTTTGGTTGATTTGTTTTGCACTGTTGCCAGGCAGGCAAATGTTATCAGGGTGAGTCACCTGCCTTTTTATGCCCTCTATTATCATGT
This sequence comes from Acholoe squamosa, assembly GCA_949317995.1. Classification (NCBI taxonomy): domain Eukaryota; kingdom Metazoa; phylum Annelida; class Polychaeta; order Phyllodocida; family Polynoidae; genus Acholoe; species Acholoe squamosa. The sequence goes on from OX439042.1 coordinate 19,463,123, forward strand.
GTTTTTTACTGGCCAGACCCAAGGCTCAATGTACGTTTTCTCTGCATTAGCCCTGAGAAGCCTTCCACATTCCCATCCCGTCAGTCTGTTTGGCCGTGCCAGACAATTGAATGGACCACTGCCCTGCCATTTAAAGGGGTCAGGAGTTTTCAAAGAGGGAAGCCAAAACACTCTGGACTGCTATTTCAAAGTTAAAAAAGAATCTTGCCCCCTGTGCTCATCTTCACCTCCTTTGAGGGAACATTCCGTGAATGTGCTGGGGTGGCGAAGCCTTAACCCTTTAAGGGTTGATCTAGTGAAGTCTCTAGGTGTACCCTCCTTTCTCAGCTTGATGCACTAGTGTACTGCATTTGTGCATCAAGACGCCTGATCCGGGTATCTCAGCCAATAGGGCCGGTATGATGCATGAACATAGCCCTTGTGAATAAAGGGCTGCTTTCATACTTTATTGTGACAATTGGGCATAATGCATTAATGCGCTGCGTTCTCCTTAGTGGGCGAACTGGTGCTCCTAAAGGGTAGGGGAAGGGAGAGTATGTTTATATTGCACGTCTGAGGCTTCCCAACCCGCCTCTAGTGGCGATATCTACAAGTGCTTGGCGTCCATAGGCCATAGTGCGTGCTTCACATGTTTTATAGGTGCTCTGTGCAAAGGAACGGGGTACCCTTGACCCCCTGAGGCTCACCCCCAACCCTACCCCACATACATCTATCTACCTTTACCTATTTCCATTGCCTTTGGCCCTTCTAACGTTACTGGAGGCTGGGGAGTACAGGCAGAGTGGGGTTTCAGTGCCACATTCTTCAGGTGAAAGGAAAACACGATGGTGGCCAGGTAAATAATCCACATGTCTGATGCTTTTTTGGCCATCATTGGTCACAGTGGTACTATCAGTAATGTGGTAACTTTACCACCACGCCTAATGGTAACCGTGGCAGGCCCGGGTGCAGGCTTTGATGATACAGTCCCACGATATCAATAGGGAAAGAGCAATGGTTTACATCTGTCAGAGTATTAAATTCCGGTATAATGAGCCAAGAAGCTCTATTCACCATCTGCACTGGAACGAATAAGGCACTATTGGACAATAACAGAGTGATTGACATTTGCATCTATGGCCTGTTCTATCATCATAGCCTAAAGTAAATATTTCTTAACAAGAGGCATAGGAAGCAAATCTTCATTGGGGGGGGGGGCAGCATGGGCCCCACCACACCACCTCAAACTGTCAGTTCAGGCATGATAACGCCTATATAAATTATACCTATATAGAATTTATATAGAAAAGTAGCTTTTGTTGAACTTTGGGTCTGATTTGAGGCTCAGGCCCCCATTTTTCCTATTCCATTACTATTTATTAGACCCGAGGTTCGACCTTGGGTATTCTTCTACTGTACACTTTTTCGCCGAAGGTTTTTGCGGAAAGGGGTAATGTGCACCATAAATCGACCACTACCCATTGTTGTGAATGTGATGGTATTGTATACCTGTTATATGCATATTGATTTTAAAGTGTGGTCATTTCAAATTACTATGGATTAATGTGTAAATCTTAGTGGTATTTTACACATATTACTATGAAATAATATGTAAATTGTATTGGTATTGTACACAGTGTAGGGCGATTTATGGCAGGTCTACCCATAGGCAGCAGTAAAACATCACGTCAGTGGTAGACTGTAATTCCTTGGCAAACTGTCAATGCCTTACCCCCCCCCCCCCGCCAGCCCATAACCAATGCACCCATAACTAGGGTGAATGTGAATGATCTGTTGATGGTATTTATGCTGGTAGAGGCATCCTTTAGTGTTACTGACCAATGCACCCATAATTAGGATATATGTGAATGACCTGTTGATGGTGTTTAGACAGACCAATGCCCCCATTCTTCATATGGTTATGTCGTCATGATACTTTGGTTCACTCACCACTAATGCATCACACAGTCTCAGGTCGGCATGATGCATGAATGTAACCTATACTACCGCTGTGCTGGCATCTCTATTATGATACTTACATATTGCCTATTGGTCGTCACGATGCATGAATGCAAACCCTGTGGCATCTAATTTGTTATGTACCACGACCCCCCTCCCTACACTGTAAAAAAAGGTGTGTTGAACTTACACTGGTGCTTCTCTCCATGACCATGACCCCCCTACCTACACTGTAAACAATGTGTGTTGAACTTACTCTGGTGCTTCTCCCCATGACCATGACCCACCCCCATACACTGTAAAAAATCTGTGTTGAACTTACACTGGTGCTTCTTTCCACCACCATGACCCCCCCCCCTTCCTACACTGTAAAAAATGAGTTGAACTTAGACTGGTGCTTCCCTCCATGACCATGACCCCCCTCCCTACACTGTAAAAAATGTGTGTTCAACTTACACTGGTGCTTCTCTTCATGACCAAGACTCTAGTTAGCCTAGCCAAATATTGCCCTTTTTTCTCATAGGGTTACACAGGGACCGGCCTATCCTTTTAATATTGGCTATTAAAGCTTGCACAAAGAAAGTCAATTATTAATTAATTAAAATTAACTAAAATAATTAGTCAAAATGTGTCAGTAATAATGCACTATTTGTCAGCAATTAGTCAATATATGTAGTAATTACTCACTATTTGTCAGCAATTAGTCAACATATGTCAGTATATGTTAGCACAGTGACATGTGACTGTAAACTATACTCAATCCCTGACCACTTGGCACAAGTTTATCAAATGACTGCAAAATGATTTTTTTTACCACTAGGCACAATTGAAAATAAACAGCACCATGATTTTGTGCCCCCTATTTGTCAGCAATTAGTTAGTAATTACTCACAATTTGTCAGCAATTAGTCAATATATGTCAGTATTTACTCATAATTTGTCAGCAGTTACTCAATATGTGTCATTAATTAGTCAAAATATGTCAGGAATAATGCACTATTTGTCAGCAATTAGTACCCTAAATCTCCGGTCACAAGCCGGCCCCGGTCATAAGCCGGGGGGGGGGGGAGTTCAGGGAAATCCTAAAAGCCGGTTTTGGGATCAAATTTTTACCATTTTCTCTTTATTCTATAGTAAAAAAAACGTCATAAGCCGGGGGGGGGGCTGTGGGAAAAAAAATTAGAAGCCAGTTTGGGCCCAAAATAGAAAAAAAATCCGGCTTATGACCGGGGATTTACGGTCTCACTTTTTGTCAATATCTGATTGAAAATTGAATTGAAAATTGCATTGAAAACTCGGGTCTTTTGGGTCTTAGACCTAACCTGGTCCATCTTATAAATCTAATTTGAGATGCAAAGTCTTAGCTTCTTGTCTAATTTATCATGAATTCTTGACAAATTGTTGTTTTATTTTTTTGGGGGGGGCAAAACATACTCAGCCTCCTTTATGATTGAGGGGGCGCAGGCCCCCCTGACCCCCCCCCCCTTTTTATCCTACGCCCCTGCTTCAGATGTGATCGATATGAATCCATATGTAAATGTCAAATGAAAAGGTCATACTAAGGATACAGTATAGATATACATCACGACTCTTCAGCCTCAATGAATGAACATCTCTGACATCCTGCCGTACCATTGCTCCAGCTGTTATAGCATAGATAACTAGTGGAATAAACTATAAACTATTTAGAAAACCCTCCTCCATTCGCTACAGAAGTTTTAGGGTGCAACTTGTACCTATTGTGAGGGCTGCTATCAATGCTTATCTCGCGAAGCACCAGGTCAAGCAATGGCGGCCCCCACTATGGATCATATACATGAGGAATAGCCTATCATCCAGTATGTGAATGTGTGGGTAAGGGGTTCCCAGGTGTTCCTCCAGGTGATGATGAATGGTCACCGGGCGGCAGGAGGCTCATCTCAGGGTCAGGTTGCACCTCACACCTCTCTCACCTGGTTACCTTGACGACTGCCACGCACTCAGATGACACACCTGGGGAGCGAGGTTGAGATGCCATGGAAGGGCAATTCTCAGTGCCCTCCTGGCTGCCTCATCCCTACACAGTATGCATTGGTGAGATAAGAAATCTGTCCAGTGAGGATGTGGGGTTAAGGAGGGGGTATAGAAACCTTAAGGAAGGTGAGAGGGAGGAGTGTTTGGATGGAATGTGGGAATGTGATGTGGATGGGGTGGTTGGGAGTAGGGTTGTAAGTAACTGGGTGCCCACCTGCCTACTCATATCTGTCCACCAGATATTGGGTGCCTGTCTCACCATATATCTTCACCCAGAACTTTTGGCTAGTAATGTGTATTTCTATTCATTTGAGCTGCTCTCCCTTCTATCCTCACCATTCCCAAATTCTGCCAACGTTCAAAGCGTCAAAAAGAATATATTTCACATATTCCATGGTCCCAACTTTTAACATACCTAGCCCTGTCTGTGGCACACAAACTTTGGTAAGTTCCTCATGCAAGTTAGAAAACAGATACAATGTACAATGATAACCACAATGATGACCCAAGTGCCATCATTAAATGGAACTTTTGTTGGCACGAAGTCTTCATTGTAACAGTTCTTCCTTGATTGTAGCAGAACCTAGATGAGGATCCTAAGGTAGCATGACCCTCATACCCCTCATCCAGCTGCTCTAAGTTACCATGGGCTGATTTGCCATGTTTAACAAGTTTATATGCCCTGACCGCATTCCTGAGCCATCATAATCCTATACCCTAATCCACCAAATCCCATCGCCTAATCATCTCCACCTAAACCTGTCTACCTAGCTTTATACACCCTGGCCACATAGATCCCTGCCCTACCAACCCCTCCCTGGACCCATACCCCCAACCTACTATACCTAAGCTCCATATCCTCTTATCTACCCCTGGAGTTGTTACCCTCATCCATGCCCTGGAGGTGGTCTCCAGATACAAGTTAGAAGCAGTCCCCTTGACCTGCTCCATAGATCCTCCCCTTGGAGCTGCTCATATAACGAGTTGTTCAAGAGGTGCTCGGCTGTCCCTCCACTACCACCACCAGCCACCGACATGGACACATAACCATTGACCCACAAATAAGCATTAGCACGTAAATAACTGCGCACCCTGCATTCCACAAAGGCCTCAGCGAGATGGAAGGGTTTGTAATGAGAAAGACAGAGTGGCTAGAATTAGTTATGTTATGGAGTAGCAGTTAGCACATTAAGGGTCACATAATGCATAAAATGCACCAAGCATATTTGCAGTGTTACCCGCCTGACCTGCAATCATGCATCATTCCAACCCTATGGCTATGGAGTTGATACATTCCCAAAGGGTCAGCATGTTGCGCCAATGCATGCCTGATAGGTAGCCTCCCCAGCACTGTATCAATCCATCCTACAGTGGAACAAGGCATTGAGGCTTCATGCGGCCCATAGATAGAGGGTAAAGCAGACAAATTGCTCTGCATTCTCTGGGTTTCTGTTTTCTTTTTTTTTTTATGGGAGGTGACTGAGTGGACTATGGGAGGTGTCAAACTGTAAGGTTTATTAGAGCTGTCTTATGCCGTGACATCCAGGTGGACTCAATTACAATAGGTAACAAAAAGTGATTGTCTAAGGAACCATCTTTTATGGTGTTGAACTGTTTTTTATTGGTTAGTAGACATATTTGGCTGGATAAAAATGACAAAATGAGTTATGTTGATTTATTTTCTGTAAGGACTGGTCTGCGGTGAGTTGGAAGTGTATCTAAAAAAGGCCAAAGATCATTTTCAGTAAGGGCCTTCCTGAGCTTCTCAAAGTTAAAATTATGGATCGATTTTCACTAAATTTTACCCCTCGCGCTATTCAACACAAGACCCGCAATTCCAAAAGTTTTGATCCCTGGTTTTTGATTTTTGGTACACTTAAACTACTTCATTGTAGTATTATTGAAACAAAATTTGGTGGCAATCCAAGCAATACTCAGTGTAGTTTTGATATTATCTAAAAGCGTGACCAACGCTGAACAAGTTTTGAAGGGTTTTACGCCACAGGCTATAAAAACTGACCCGTTTGGAGTTGGTGACTTGAATAAACCTTTTTGAATAGCCAACATATAGGGCTTCAAATAAGATAAAGTGTTATAAAGTAATATTGAGTTTCTTAATTCATCAGTCCTAAGCCCAATATGCATTAAAACGTGAAATAGATCAGATACTAAATGAATGGAGGCATGGGTCCCCTGAACCGAATTAACTAGAGAATTTTCTCCTTTTTTGAGGGGGGGGGGGATAAGGGCAAATATGTGTCACAAGCCCTGAGTTAGGATGCTACTTATTCTGGGTGTTGTGGTGTAATATGTAGCCACATACGGCTGTAGAGGGAAGATGATGGCAGTTCAGAGGGGGCCTGGAGCACATCGTCCACATACCGAGCACCTCTTTACACGCCGGGGGACCCCAGTCCGGGGTTTCTATGTCCCACCTCCCAGTGACTCATACAGCTTCCCTCACCCCCTGGAGGAGTTATCCACCTTCAGAGCTGCTCCAACCAAAGCATGCCTCCTACTCCTGCAGCTGGGTCTTAGTCGTACTTCTAGTACAAGGAGGAGTGGATATTGGACTCTCGTAGATGTCAGTCCTCAAGACTTCTTCCAGTGGCGACCCTGGAGCGGCTTTAGGAATAATTGCATCACGGGCTGAAAATTCTCTTCAACTCTGCCCCCTCGGCTTACGTGAGACTTAGTGTGAAAGCCTTGGGGTAAGAGGGCATGCCCAGGTAGGCAGTGTGGTGACTGGTCTAACCAGGATTGATAGCCGTGGAGATACCATTGTGATACCTGACTTCATGTCTGGAGGTGCCTGTCATTAACTGGGACATACTAGGGTAGATAGATGTAAATGCCTACTGCAGTGTTACCCTCCCCAGATGTTACAGAAATACCTGTGGAGTGCTGGTCCTTGAGCTGCTCGCCGATCAGTGAGTAACTCCACAGCAGCAAGCACCCCTCATGCACCCTCTGATACTGAGCCGACGCGTGGTGGTCATAGCAAGACACATACTCATTCCAGCCAGCTGCTCATGCGAACTGCTCACCAAAACAGACAAATCATGAGCAACTTGCAGAACTAGGGAGGAGGCAAGATACTTTTGTTCATGGATTTCCGGGTATAGAAACACAACTGCTGGAATGACTGCACAGACTCAACATATGCAACTCATCTCTGAATAGGAATAATTGAATTTCTCGCCTCAACGCCTCAAGTACAAATGGCGAGCGGCTCAAGTAGATTGTCAGTAGGAGTTACAACATAGAGCTCTACCGTTTGCTCATCACTCACCTGCCAACCACCAGGACAATTCTACCTTGAAGTACACAAACTCTACATCTGGCGCCAATTCTCCTGTACTAATAACTGAGCTGCTCCCTGTTAGTGTTAATGAGCTGCTCAGCCCCATACAGATACACCCTGGAGCAGTTGTGAGCAGGTGTGCTGCTTGTGGCTTTGGAGGGATGGGGTGACGACGGCCCCAAAGTGTCATTGTGTGTGTATGTGGCTGCAGTGAATGTTGTTGGGAGGGGGCCGCAGGCGGAAGGCTTACCACACACGTGGAGAAGGACCTGGTGGCCCAGTCATCACACCAGGGGAAGCTGTTTTCTCAGGTGTGCCATATCTCATCACCAGCCTGCCTCTACCTGCTGGATACGTCCTACACATAGTGAACAACAGGATGACATACCACTGATGGACAACATTGTCAGTCATCTGTTGAAAATGATGCCAACGCATCCCAGCCATTTTGACATACCTGTGCATACGTGAAAATCCAGTCATATCTCAAGTGGAGCTTGTGGATCCGACTCCATCTCGTCTATGAAATAACACCACCTAATATTATCACTTTGGATTGTATCTCGTGTATAACCTGGAATTCATACTCCCATCTGGATTCCCTACCACCAAGAACCTTATAGTGTACACCCTTGATACCAGTTGCCACACTGAGTATAGGCACGCCTTGAAGTGTAGAGTCCTCCCCACCCCAGCTGCCATGGACTGTGGTCAGAGGATGATAAAGTCCACATTCCTAATACTGTTACAGTATAACACACCACATTCCTGAGGCATCTATGCTTTGATCCCACCCACAGGGAGCTAAGGCCCAGACTGTTTGCTTTCCTTTCTCCGAGTCCAGACCCAGGCAGGGTGCAGGGCGATAAGACCAACCAGCTTTAGGGCGATGGCTTCAAGGCACTAGCCAGCACCACCCAGGCTTCAAAGCACTGGGAGATAGCGGGAAACAGGTGGGCTAATCCACACCCGTGCCCTTTGGCCCTTCAAGTTCCCATGACAGCCTCCTCCAGGGCAGGTGTCCTGGTGTAGGTACAGGGTACTGAGTCATACCTGTGTGTTAGCAGACTCTGCCTGCTGTAGGTTGCTGCTGGGGGCATCACCCTCCCCCCCCCCTCATCATCATCTTCCAGGTGTGTAATGTGTGACTGGTTACGTTCCTGTTAGCAGTCCTGATTGTGGTTAGCATAATGGGCATCCAATATTGCCGCATGGTGTCAATCCTAGAGAAACCTGGTGGAGTTATAGCCCACTGCAGTAGCTGACAGCAGTATATATAAAACACCATATGTATCAATATACAATGTACAAGAAAATGTATGTTTAAGATCTATTAAGATCTCAATAAAATCAAATACGGGTTTTGATGGAGTGTTTTGGTCTAAAGTTCAACATAAAGAGACCACATGGACATTCCAGTTTCAATGGTGTGATAGCTTTTACTGGAGAACACTTCAAACGTCAGTAGAAGAGAAAAGCTGAATTGTATTTTTTTTTGTTTGATGCTGCTGGGTCTAGAACCCACCTGGAGTGGATTGATGCGGCCAGACCTACCCTATTACATTGAGTGCCTGCAGGAACCTGCTCGCGCTCTACCACACACCTTTAAGTTGAAGCCAGTGGCGCCCAGACACGGCCACGCTGGAGGCAGCAGCAGGGAGTGGGTGGTTGCGGGGGATCTATCTACCTACCTGTAGACTCTGGATGCCGTCGGCCATGTATTTTCTGGCAGGTGATAAAAAGAAGAGGTAAAAGGGAGGTTTGGCAGGATGGAGCCTACATGAAAGTCACACCTTGTTCAGGTATTGAGACCTGGGAGCCACTAAAGGACCGCCTGTAGGTCCATTCCACAACCCCTACTGGTAATGATATCCCATAAGCCTGCCCCTCCCAGGGGATATACAACCCAGGGATTGCAGATAGGAGAGAGGGGAGGGAATGGATTTCATGATGAGTAGCTCTGAGTAATGTGTGTCTGACTGGAAGTCTGAGGGAGACTCCTCCAGCGGCTGCAGCCAGAAATAGCCTGCTGCACCGGTCTAATGCCTTAGTCTGAGTGGGAGCTGCTCGGAGCTGCTCTGCCATACGTATCGTATGGAGATTGTCTCGGACCGTGGAGGACGGGTTTACAGAAGTCTGTACACATCGCCCTGGAGGCGGGTTATACGATAGCATTCCGTGTTTGTGTGAGGGAAGGGGAGGCGCTCATCGACGGCTGTGCAGTAGGAGTCACTTGGGGAGTGACTTGTGTTTGACGAGCAGCTCAGTGTGGATGTGTTATTTGTAGGAGCTGCTGACTGTGTCACCCATGTCCTCCTTCCAAGAGGAAATATTGATGGATTTAACCTGAGGAACAAATGTGTGCATGGATTAACCTGTCAACAGTCACATTGTGGATATTAATGCATCCAGAACAAGTTTGTTTTTTTTTTTTACAAATATCACAAAACGGTATAACCCAATAGGAATATATCTATATAAAAAGGCAAATCTATACCTGCTCTTTTAAAAAGAGTAACACTAGGCAGTTCAGACGCCCATGGCTGTAAGTGGGCGGACACAGTGACCAGTGGTCACCTCATCATGCCGCATTCAGCCAGTAACCATGGCTGCCACTGTTGTCACAATACCTGAGGGCCATGGCCAGTCTGATCATCATGGTAGGAGATGGAGGGCACGGCGGGCGCTGGTCGCTCACGCCGCGCTGGCCAGCAGCTGGCCACTGGCTGGGCTTGGGGCGGCAGGGGGGTCAAAAGGAGCGGACCACGAAAGACGATACGGCACGTCTACGTCGCCGCCCCACCTCACTGAGCCCCGCTCCAACCTCAGCCTCCAGTCGCGCCCTCCACACCTCCCTCTCACCTCCTCTCTGCCGCCGGAAGTCACCAGCCGACGACGTCGACCTGCGCGTTGTGCCCCCGCCGCGAAAGGCGCACACACTTCCGGTTGGTACGCCAGCGCCTGCAACGGCGCGGTCTGGACTGGGGACGCGCATCAAACAGTTCTTCCGGTACACGGTGCTGCGGCAGTCGCGGAATGCCCGCGTCACGCCTCAGCGGCAAAACCCACCAGATGGCGCTTCTGTACATACAGAGACAACAGGAACCGGAACTTCATCCTCCGCTCCGTCCACACCGGATCTACGGTGTTTGCGCGAGCCAGTGCGGACTCCTCTCCTGTCGTCGCCTGACAGGCGGCGACTGTCGGGGGTGGCGTCGGACATTTCCAACATCTCCAGCACCGACTCTGCAGCACAGGCGTCCTCAGCTACCTCCTCCCTCTCCTCCATATCTTCCCACACCTCCCGACAGTCCCGACTCTCCCGCTATGACGCCTCTGTACATGTCATAGTGGCAGCAGCGGAAACGGAAGTCGCCGGCCAGACACCGTCCACATCCACAGGACGACGAGAGACAAAGCTCAAGTCAAAAAGTCAGAGTCCGCTCAGGTCGCGACTACCGCGTCTGACGTCACTCAGTCCACGACGTCGTGCCCCGAGCGACAATCGACTACGTGAGGTGCGGAGTACGAGCCGACCTCCTATCTTCTCACCTCACCACCAGGTGGACAGGGACTCCAGGTACAAGGAGTCACCCTCCTCCAGTGGCACCGAGAGTCGGTCTAAGATCCCACGTAGGACGTTTAACAAACAGGCCAAGAAGGACAAGGTAAACTGTCTGTAGGTTGTCAAGAAACATTTGTATACAATGCTGTGGGATTACTGCAGGTCTCTGTTTTAGCCTGGCTTCCCTAGCCCACTTAAATGGTCTATTTCTCATCTTTCCTATCCCCTCAGGATGTGTGTGGTGCACATATGTGCGGGCACTGACACATTCCTCTGTGAAATTGTGTAATGTAGTTCTCGCCATGAATATGACCTTAGCTGTCGAAATGGCGTTAAACATCTATTACTCACTCACTCTGTTTTAGCAAGTGGTTAAGATAAAGAAAACAGTGTAACATGTGTAGTGGCCATGTTGAATATACCTATCCATCTTCTTATATTTTCTTTTATAAATGGGAATAGGCAGGGTGGTTTGAAAGGACTTCTTGAAACATTTCTTACATTTACATGTCCAAGTATTTATTCGGGCTGACCTACTTGCGGTAACTTACTTCAATTCAGAAACCAAAGGTGAGACCCTGATATCACTCTGCATTTCCTGGGCTTTTTTCTTCTTTGTTTTTCGTGCTAAAGCTGTGTCGGATTGCATATCCCACGCCTGACTCTCCCTCTAGTTCTCTCTCCATCCTCTCCTCAATTATCTCCCTGACCTCTTCACTTGCAGGGTTATTTTTCCAGTGCTAGGTAGATTGATGGTGTTATGCAACTGCATTTTAACATCTTAATTCACACAAATACATCATTTATCGATATCAATCCCAATCCCTTCAGATCCATTTAGATGCAATTTCCTCTATTTTCCCAGGCTACCAATGGTTGGTGGCGTCCCTGCAGCCCATTTTTTTCATAGATGAGTATAGAGGTGCATTTTTGTACATAGAAGATGGGCCCAGAATGAAGCCATGCCGAATCAGGATGTGAACAAGACAGATCCCCTTAGTGTGTTGGCGGAGAGTCTGTGGTCTCTCCACAGTAGCTGCAGTACAACTTTTTTTCTCCTGTTTTGTCTATGTGTGAGTAAGACGAACCCTCCTGGACGCCACGCTGTGTTTACGTGGCCGTGCACTGGTCGGCGCCTAAATCTACAACCTGGAAGTGGTGCAGGAACCTAAAAGTCTGACTAAGGGAGTGGTCATTATTTATCAACAGGGGGGGTGGTGGGTTTTAGCGTGGACACACGAAAATCTTTTACGCCCCCCCTCGACGGCAGTCAAAATTTTTTGCGTCCCCCGCGCGGAGAGTTTTTCGCGCCCCTCTTTGATCTATAGTAGCGTGCGGGCTCTAGAGGGGTCAACATTTTTTTAGCACCTCCCTTCGGGAGGGGTCTGAAAATTTTATGCCCCCCCTCAAACCCACCACCCCCCCTGTTGATAAATAATGACCACTCCCTAATGTCTATATAGTGCGAATATAAATACCCCATTTAGGAGCTGGGCTTGGTCGTATTTAGGTTCAGAGTGGGATATTGAGATTGTTTTCTCTGTGTGTTTACATTTCATTTCTTTATGGATTTTCCCCTCTCAACGGTGTGATGTTTGTATTGTGACTGGTGATAACGGGGAGGGGGGCTGGATTATCTTGTATCCACATGGTTATGGGTGCTCAGAGAATTGGACCGGGGTATATGCACTTGAATGCAGTGATATCAAAATAGACAATATGATAGTACTTGCATAATGCTTTCTTTTTCTTTCATTTTTTTTTTTATTTCAAACTAACATAAATTTCTTCTTAACTTGGAAGGTTTTTCTTGACGTGGGAAGGCATCTTTGATTCATACTGCTTGTAGTATAAGTACTTGAAAGTATACAAAAGTAAGATGTGAACGTGAGTCCACTGGAGGAGAATGAAGTTATACGGGTGGAGGGTGCTATGAAGTAACAAGCTATGAATGGGAACATGCTTCAAAATTGACGCACCCGCAACAGAGGGGTGGGGATCCCGGTGTGAGTCTTTCACCAATAGCACCTGGAGGAGGGGAGGCAGAGAGAAGGAAGGGGTGATATAGAGGTGATGTGGTTAGACAGGTGTAGGTTGGAACAGGTATGCATGTTCTTCCTGTTGGTGGTAAGGTTAAACATACCCTCCCGATGCTGCCGCTCCTGCCATGATAGCTCTATCACCACCCGACAAGCATTTCCTACACATAAGCACTGACTCCACAAGGAAAAAGGAGATTTCTATATCCATGGCTTCCTTCTTCTACTACCTCTTGACTTCCTGAACTGATACTTTTTTTTCTCAATTTCCTAATAAAAAAAAGATAAACATGTCAGATAGCAGTTATTCTTTACAGGGGTGTGAGATATGCTGAAGACATTTTCACTGCAATCAGACATCTTGGTGATATACAGGCTGTATATATTATATCGTTATACAAGACCGATTTGTATTTCCAAGTCAGTGTTTCCAATCTAATGAACATGTTTCCAGTCTGGAGGAAATTAAGACCAGACTCTACAGGTTTCGTTAAGAGGGTGTGTAAGTGTTTATGTTGTAATCTGGTCCACTCATACCACCAGACGTAGCACAGGGAAACGCATTTCACTAAATACCAGCGTGGCCGTATTTGCAGGTCCATGTTTTATGGTGTGTAAGTAGAAGTAGAATAGTCAAGACAAAACAGTTTGAAATATTGAATTACATGGGGCTTTGCTAAGAATGGACCGAGTAAACTTTTAGATTCTTTTGGGACGTTTTAGTGAATTTAAGTCAAACACTGAGGATAGACTGTAGGAGATTGGAGGTGCAGATTGGGGCAACTTCAAGTAAGATGTTCAAGTGGTTGTCTGGGGAAAAGTGAGGTGCTTTAAAGAGGGGTAGGAGTTAATTAATGAAAAGAATGGACTTGAAAGGGACGTGAAAAAATAACAAAATACTCATGAGTGGGAAATTGGCAGTCACTAAAGGAAGAGCGAGAGAGAGCTGAGGCAGCCAAAAGAAACAAAGGGTAGCCAAAAGAATCAATTTAAGGGAAGTGGTTAAGTCTGCACAACAGAAGAAAACTAAAGAATAGCAAGTTGGTATGCATGGCTGTCAGAGTAACCATTGGAAAGAAAGAGTACAAAAGTAAATCAGTAGTTGGAGAAGGGAGTCATAGTCACCACCTGCCACCATAACTGTGTTAGGATGAGCAGTAAACAGACGGACATGTGTCCTTAGGTTTGTGGAACCTAAACTACCCAGGTATTCCCACTTACCCTAGATATAGTGACACACCTTCATGGCCATATGGCCTTTTTATAGCCAAGAAACGAAGACAGTGTTTCTGAAATCTATGAGGTACTGTAGTGTAGGCGAAGTCCCCCTTGTTCCATTATGATACCAAGGAAAGAATTTAGTTGGTGTTCACCCCAAGACAGATAGATGTTTTCCTCTTATTAACTTGGTATGTCTTACTTAAGCATTTTCTGAATATCGATTTGTAGAAAGTTCAAAGAAAATGTTTCAAATTTTCAACAGTTGTGAATTTGTTGGTCTGCGCAGAGCCTCCACTCAGCCAACAAATGTCACCTCTACGGTGGGATGAGTTAGCATTTAGAGTGGGTTCTTTATCAAGCATTGTGAAGTGTGTGTTTTGTATATTTGTAGTGTTGGCCAGTGGCGCTCCCTGCCGACTGTATGGCGCAACCCCATGTTTTTGTTTACCTAGTCGTGTGTTGCCGTTTTACCTGGTTTTACTCTCAACACTTGCCTGTTATTTCTAGCGGGCGTCTTCATCTTTTTGTCCGACTCCTACCGGCTATGGTGTCTGATATTTTACAACTCAACTGCTCACATTCACTCCACACTAAGGTTAGAGTGCCTGTGTTGATTTTTCCATACTTAATCTTATGGGTGAAATACTTCCATGGAAGTGTGCCTTTCTGTTTGGTCTTTAGTTAGCTGCTCTTTTCACTCCACTCTGCTATGTCTAGTGCTTTTATAGGGTACAACCAGCTGATCAGCACTTGGAAATGGACTCACTGTCCGGGTGGGCGATATGCTATCAAGTAAATATATTGTGGCATCATTTGATGAAAGGGGAAAAGAATATGAATCCTCGTATGATAAGAAAGCCATTATCACCACTCGTAGATGTCAGCAAGAAAGAACATGTGGACAGATTGATATAATATATTGATACCGTAAATGTCAAACCGACTTGTAGACAACTCCCACAACGACACATGGTATCAGTAGAGAGATAAGATACCTGGCAGGACTGTGGATGTCCATCGTTAGTGGAGCCCAATATAAAGGGTGTGGAGTATTTGGTGACCGCCATGACAACCCATTACCATGGCTGAGAGGTGGGCGTGCAAAGTGACAGCCTAACCTGAGACTATCCTGAGCCCCACTGGGTGTACCTGCCGCACCTGTGGGCTGGGATGGCTTGATGTACGAGACACGGGGTGGAGTAGGATACAGGAGGACTGGGGGGAAGTGGTAGAATGGGACCTGATGAATGGTCCCTGAATGGTCCCCCTGGCAACACGCCATGCCCCTGTCGGCGCCCTGTTTAGTGCAGGTGGTACCATCCAGGTGGCGTCAGTGGTCAACACGTGAGTAGCGAGCAGCTCAGGAGCAGTAACTCTGCTCTGGGAGAGGTAGTGAAATAGAGTGAAATCTGAATTGATAAAAATGATTAGGGGTGATATGGTAGAGGCACTATTCTATGTGCCATGAATCAAAGCCAATTCATTAAAATGTCTGTCCTCCTACAAGCCCCACAACTCACACAATCAGCGTTAATCATATACGTGAAATCAGCTCCTAGACGAGGGGGGATTGAATAGAGAAAAAAGTTTCCTTTTTATCAGGACATTTGTCTCAAGGAATATTTACCTTTCGTTCAGTCAAATAAGTGGAAGCTCAGCTCATCTATACGTATTGACGCTCCCACCGTAGGCTTGAACTTAAGCTGTGCGCACACACCGGTCATTTACTTCCGGTTATCGGCAGACGACATTCCAGTTGTAATGAGGCGCTGGTCCGCCAGGACGCAAACCGCGCCACATCCACATTCTTTACATTATCGTTAGACATTCGCTGGTTTCCTATGTCCACCCTTACAGTGGCACCAAAGCAGCTGAGTACAAGAATTTAGCTGGCTAACTAGATGCACTCTAAGACTGATAGGGCAGTGACTGGGGGCTGGACGGCTAGATATGAATAGCCTAAAATGGGGTCACAACTTTTCTGGTGGGGATAGAATTAAGTTTAGTTTAGGTTCTACATGGCCACCATTTATGCACACATAAACGGATATATTCACTGTTGTGCCTCCTTTAATATTCAGTCAAGTTCCATGCGCAGTTGCTGAATTACATCTATCCAACTCTGTAAATACCTTTGTTGGAGGTGAGCTAAGTCTCTAAACCTGGTCGACATGGGTGTTTAAAGTTTACACGTGCTTGAGTTGAGTGAAATTAAGATGTTTGACGTCTAGTTGACATGGACTTCCGGAAGCGTCCATCAGAGACCGGATGTGTGCCCAACTGGAAGCTGTGCAGCGCTTTGCCTGCTGGGAAGGTGATGGATGACCCCAGCTGTGGGGGTCAAGTGGCCAGGCTAGGGTTCAGAAGTCAAGGTCGGAGGTACATGTAGCATGTAGTAAGGTCTAAGTCAGGTCTGCTAAACATCCCACTGTGAGCAGACGACACCATGAAGACTCCCGCCATTAACATGTTGCATGTTGTGGTGCCACCCTGTCTCGATCCTGCGCACTACATCCAAATGGTGATGAGGTCATCAGAACTGCCCCAGTGCAGTCTGGGAAGAGAACTAACACACAGAGGGAGTTATAGAAGAGTGTAATACATTTGCCCCAATGAGGTACATGGTTGATGGTTGGTGTGTGTAGAGTATAGGTGTTGCCTTCCTCTGCAATAAACACATGCAGAAGGAAAGCGCTTATGAAATATGTGTGAATTATAGCATTCACATAGACCCATGTGCATGTATTCAGACCCCGATTCAGACATTCACTTACTGTTTTGAGGACTATCAGATCTATGAAGATTCTCATTTTCTGTACATTTATAGGCAGTACAAAAAAGAGGATTTAAATTCTTTGAGATGTTCTCTTTCCAACTACATACTGCATTTGATTAAATAAACTCCACTCAGATATCCACTAGGATACCCTGTGAGTCACATGGAGCTGCAGATAGCTTCAGGCCCATACCCAAAACTAATGACCATTATGTCCCTGACCACCCGTGTCTACTCCCTTTTTTATTGTACCATTCAACTGCTACATTAGATATTGACCTTTTCTCAATCCAGTTAGGGTCTGTGAGGGCATCCCCACCTCAGGCTGGATAACCTTACCAAAGAGATCTAGAAACTTAGTGCTAGGAAAAAGAGGCAAAATAATAGTATCTCATACCATAGAGCAGAACGTTTACCATGTTACCACACCCCTCCGATAAGCCAGCCGCAGCTACCTCTCCCATAATGCATTTCACTTTCCTATCATGCACTGCGTGTGTGCAGAATCGGATCCGCATGCACATGGTTAGGTTGGCTCGCGTCCGTGTTCAGGACCAAGATACGAAGTTCTTGGTCCCGCACTGGGTAATATGCTCAGCTCAAACTGGTGTGTATTTTTTTCTGGGCACATACATGTATGCCATCCCCAATCTATCTTCTTTCAAGGGGCTGTCATTATTGAATGCCCAATCATACCTGGATTTAGAAGTAAGGTAATTTCCAAAATGCACAAACACAGATCTCCCATTTGATCTTGCCTCCACCACCATTGCCACTGATATTTAGGGTCAAGGCTGAGGTCAAGCTTGTGAGGGACCAGCTTCAAACTGAAACTTGTTCCTCACATGCTTGACTGCACATGCCCACTGGTCCATAACTGCAGTGTTTCCTGTGGATCTAATGTTTCAATGTTTCAATTTGAAAGTGACCACAAATAATACATTTGGGAGTATAACATGTACAACAATCAAGGTAAGGTCGGAGGGGGATATTGTGGGATGGCAGCATGTGAACACAGGATTACATTATTAGCTTTCATTCAGAATTTGAAGAGGTTGCAGTTGGGAAGGCATGCATTCTGAAGCCAGGGCTATGGGGGCAGTGTAGACCTGCAGGTAGTAGCGTTCTCTGCAGGTATAGACCAAGGTTGGCTCGTGAAGTGACGTCATGATTGGCCGTCATACGCCCTACTGGTGCTGGCCCAGGTGGTTTTACATCATGTTTTACATCATGTTTCGGTGACGTAGGACGTCAACCGAAACTTGTTGATAGTATGGAAGAACAACAAATTTCTACGACGTGCTTCTGGGTCCTAGAATTATTTTGTTTTTGTGGCCCATAGGCTTAACCATTCCAGAAATGCCATAAAGTCAACTGTAGCACCAAGCATGTCTACCACAGCTATTTACAAACTGTGAACAGGCGAGTTTGCCTCGTACACCTGGCCTTCCTCTGCACGAATATTTTGTGTACACCATAAACTGTTCAAAGAGAAAATTGCACATAAATCGTGGAAAGCACCGCAGAACTCGTGCAAAGCACCCCAGAAACGTGCAGATAGCACTGATCACATGACCAGGCGCATCCCTTGAATTCCCCCACACCCTCCTTGCGTGATTGGCCCCACTGCACCGCTTTTAGGCATCACCTCAAGATTCAAAACAATTTTTTTTTCGGTGGGGGTTCATAATCCAGACTTGTAGTATGTCTCATTGCGTTAGGTACAAGGTGAAATCTGAGCTGACATTGATGTTCGCCAGCTCGAGCTACCCTTAAGGTATAGGTCACTCCTATATTAGGTTTTTTTAACTTGCATCTTAGCTTCTAATTCGGAAAGTATCAGGAATATGGGTCTATTACTTTTTGAAAAATGGAATTGGCATGGTGGAAAACCTTGAAATTGATATATTACACTTTGAAATATGTTGATAAACTGCAGAGCAAAGTGCATTGATTCATTTGTGCATCATAGCATGATGCACTCTATCTCAGCAACCATTAGGAATATGGGTCTATATATTTAGGAAATAGAATCAGTATGCTTGAAAACATTAAAATTGATATATTACATTTTGAAATCTAACAATAAACAGCAAAGAAATGGGCATTGATTCATTGGTGCTTCATGCCCTGGTTACCAAAATATTTGTGCTGATGAAGGCCACGTGTACGAGCCAAACTTGGCTGTTCACAGTTTGTTAATAGCTGTGGTAGACATACTTAATGCTATGAATAACAGATAACAAAATTAATGACAAACTTGATATTTTATCATAACAATAAACATTGTATATTTTACGTAAAACATTGAACATAACCGTCACCGAAATTTTCAGGCTTTGCCTGTGGCCTTAACCATTTTACCAGTACTGAAAATGTTAGCTTTTGATACGTTTGGTTTTACTTTTACTTAAGCTTTGATGATGTATAATTGCTTGTTCTTATCGGTTTTTACTTTTACTTGGTACTTGCTTATATTAACATGACTCAGTGAATACAGAGAACTCATACATAAGTTATTCATCTTCATATAGCATACATTTTTATACTATATGTTTACCTGATTTGAGACATTTTGATAAATCACATTGAGTGACAGATTGAAATGTGGCATAATTCAGAGTGTATGTATCGGGCAATGCAGCGTTTATCATCAGCCTGGATATACATGTACTGGCTAGTTTCTGAGCGGACCGAAGTGATGAAAACCAGTTGTGTTTATGGCAGTATGTTGGTGGTGTAGCCTAATATGAATGCTTCATGCTGTTGATGTTTAACGCGGCGTTAGGCCCACATCACGTGAACTCCACGTTAATAGGCACCGACATAAACGCTGTGTTGGAGTAACCTGAGACAGATCAGGATATGGAGGGTTCAGGGTGATGGGACGGGTATGTAGGTTATAGACAGCTCACCAATACCTGGTGAGTTATTCTAAGATTGCAAAATTTACAATACTGAGTAGTGAGACTAAAGAGATACAATTCATACATTAGAAATGAGATATGATAATGATGAATTAACAGATATAAAAGTTAGGTCATTGAATGCGGTTTCAACGTGGTGAGATATTTTGGTGGGTAGTGTAAAGTAAAATCAGGTGCAAACTCAGCTATTTACAATTATAGGGGAGTCGTAAAGAAAAGGTAAAAATCACATTAAAAAGTCCGTAGGCGCTGAGTGCTGTCCATAGGTAGATAGCAGACCCCTTGGTGAGTGGGGAGCAGTTAGAGGTGGATGGTTGATGAGCAGGAGGTGGTGAATGTTGGGGTTATACACAGGAGGAGACGAGGTATCTGTACCTGGTAGCACGTCCATAGATCACCCTACACAGATATGACCAGTAGTGGAGTGGCAGAGGGTGGGCTGTATGGCTAGCAGGGGGGGGGGGAGGGGGTCTGACAAGCCCTTCCCCATCCACTCCAGGCGCCACCAGGAGGGACCGACAGCCCTTTGATCTATCACACCTGACACTATCACCCCTCTCCTACCTACCCCTACCTACATCCTCATCCCACCCCTCCCCATCTCACTCCTACCCAGCATAGTGCTTTGAGGCTCGAATGATACCTCCCGCTTAATATTTCCTTAGTCTTCTCGCTAGCACTGTACTGGTGCATCATGACGACCCTTTGGGAGAAATCGACCTCCCCTAGAGTCGATATGATACAAGAATGTAGACCTGACAAATCACTCACCAGGGTTGCATTTATTCATCGTGATGACCAATGGGCATAATGCAATAGTGCACCATGTGGCCCTAAAAGAGCTGACTGCAGATATAGACTTATAGCTGCCAGACAGATTTTATTGGTAAAACCTGTATGACGACTAGAATAATCCCGGATAGTTTTCACACTGTATTCTTGCCGCATTTGATGGATGGAGAATGTCTTGGGAATGTTGCTCAATTTTGTTTTATGTATATTTTTTCATATTCCTTTTCTTGAAACGAAATGAAGACCTTTCCATTTCCTTTAAATGCCCCTCTGTTTCTCTCATGGATAACATTCGATAAAAGAAAAAGTATACAGAGCCACTTGATATTAGTATTATACAGAAACGATAGATCAAGGAAAATTATATTTGTTTAAAAATATACATGTAGAGTGATGACAGTCATGGACTGGCTCTGGCTGAGCTACAGTAGCCCATGTGGCTGAAATGGAAAGTGGAAGATCTAAGCTGGGCTGATGATTGAGTTTACCAACTGGCAAACGAATGCTGGAATACTGCAGCATCATGCATCATTCTGGCTGGAGTGCATCAAAACAATGTGCTCACTTTAAGGTTTACCAAGAAGTTAATTAAAAACTCGACATTGTTCCCCTCCACAGGTGGCTAATTGTGGGCCTGCTGACTACAACTACGATGAAACCATCAGCACACTGCGGTACGCCAACCGTGCCAAGAACATCAAGAACAAGGCCAAGATTAACGAGGACCCCAAGGATGCCCTACTCAGGCAGTTCCAGAAGGAGATTGAGGAACTCAAGAGGCAATTGGAGGAGGGCGGTCAGTATATGTATAATCATTAGAACAAGTTGGGGGTGTTAAGAATTTGGGCATGATACATTGATATACCATTCGGATTTGCCTTAATCATAATTGCACTTATTTGACTGTGTGGCGATCTGTAGCAATAAATTAAGAACGACAACAAGAAAGGTGATACAATGCAGTATAAATAATGACAGTTATATGTGGAAAAGTATTCCTTCAGTACTGGACTGTTTGAATTGTAAAATATACTCGAATCGACATCACTGACTCTACATTTAATAGAATGTTAGCCCAAATTTTCAGAAGCCTCTTTATAAACAGCTGTAAATGATGCATAGTAAGTACAGTACTCAGAAAACATTGAGTTGAAACTCAAGATATGTTGGAAACATCGATAAATTTCCACCTTTGTAATCCAGATGGGATTAAGCGAACTGAAACCCGAGGTCAGTTAATAGGAAGAAAATTTGATATATATGTTTCTCATTTTATATTTCGTTACAATAGGCATTTTAACCATCTGATGCGTCATCATAGTGAATTTATAGAGTAGTGACATAGAATCATGGAATAAAATTGATATTCCTTGATTTATGTTTAAAGGGCAATAGCTGCTATTGATATTAACAATTCTAGTAATATTTATATAGACCCGAGGCCAATAGATGGAAACGCTTTGCCATAGGGAGATCTGTACATGTAGTGTACATAAGAGAATGCTTATTTTACTCTTGTTGCGTAATAGAGAATCATTATGATAAAATGCCATTGAAATACTACAAAATGAGTGTGGCTGATGTTTTGTTCATACACTTTCATAGAACAAATTCTGAAAATTCTCACTGGCGCATTCATTTAATTTGCTCACTTTGGGTCCAATAAAGTCCTGTTCATTCAAGCACACCATAGGCAGGACTTCTCTTTTTTCTTGCTTCACTTGACCTCATGAGAAAAACTGTTATTCTAGTTTCTGACAATTTCAATGTATAATAAATCTATACATTGGTCATATTTAGCACCGGTCCTATTACTCTTAAAAACCTCATTGAAATGAAAATCTATCTTCAAATGAGATGTTTCAAAAATGAAATTTTCATGTTCTCATGCCAAGGAACATCCCTCCATTATTTCCCAATATGGCTTCTTTTTGCTACTTCCCCATATACGTTATCAGCATTTGCTTCAACTCTACCTTCTAACTCTTACAGGAGGGTCTCTCTCAGATGGCGATGAAGATGACGATGACGACGATGACGATGATGATATCGAGGGAGGTGATGGTGTTTCTCGCAAGAAGGGCAAGAAAGATAAGAAAAGTATGCATTTGCACTGTCGTTGTGGTTTCATAAACTCTAACCCTATTCTTTGGTAGTTTATTTCCCATATCGCATTCTCTAGTTATATCTTGAGATTTCTTTTCACATTTGCTTTTACAATGACATAGATGTGTCTGTCCTTAGTATTTTCAGTTCAATATCTGACAGGTCCTTGTTACTGAAATTCGCCTAATTCTATACGCACATGTAGATATGAACAGTTTTCCCAAACGATAGATAGACGGTTCAGTGTCTGTAGTATTGCTTACCAGATCACCATTGCAGGGATGTAAGTTTTCAGAATTTTGTCTGATTTCAGAATTTTTTTAACCAGACGTGTCTAATAGATTTAACCACATTTACTTTCTTGCATCAAAGTTTTGTTAATGTTTTACAATAAATGCAGGATTTCTAAAAGCTCTGGCTGTGGGAGGAAGGTCTCCACTTCGTGCTCCTAAAGGATTTCTAAATGTGTCTTCAGAATTTTTCAAACAGTTTGACTTACATCCCTGCCATTGTCTGTTACCCAGTTCGTGGTCTGTCTAAGGAGAAGATGACGGCCATCCAGGCCCAGATCGAGGCTGACAGGAAGCAGCTGGAGGAGAAGAAGGACATGCAGGAGGAGGAGAAGAGGCGCGTGGAGGAAGACCTGGCCAACAAGGAGGCTGACCTCAAGAAGGCCAAGTAGGTCTTCTTGAATGTTTGTAAATGTGATAGGAAATCTGACTTTTGGAATGTTTTTCCGCATCAAAGATGTATTTTGAATGTCCCCATTAACTTCTCATAACCGACATATTTCTTCCTGAAAATGTAAAAAGAAATGACAAATTTCCCTTCATACTAATTTACCTAAATATACTTTCTATTGCATTGAAATATAGAATATTGTACTATAGTGCAGTATAGTGTATAAGTATCCCTTTTTCTCTATGACAGGGAGGAACAGGAGCAGCTGGCTGCTAAGCTGTCTGCTATAGAGAAGAAGATCATTGTGGGAGGTGAGAACCTGCTGGAGAAGGCAGAGGAACAGGAGCGCATGCTGGAGGCCTCACAGCAGGAACTGGAGGAGCGCAAAGTCAAAGAAGATGAGCTCAAGAAGGTAATTACGATGCGTACTTTGATTCACATTAAAAGCCACAATCTTAATGCTTCTAACAACCTAGAATAACAGAAGATGGTGGATTCTGAATCCCTAAAACCCAATAGCTTAGTGCCCAAAATCAAAATGTGATAAAGTTCACCCAGATTTGTACTTAACTGCAAGATTACATGAATACTTGAATTATGACTTTACATCTTACTGAAAGTCATGTTCTTTATTTCCGTTGCTGGTATTCCTAAAATTATGCAATTTGGAATAATGTATTCTGTTTAGGCCCTGGAAGAGAAGGAGCAGGAGCGCATGGACATTGAGGAGAAATATTCCAACCTGCAGGAGGAGGTCAATGGAAAGACAAAGAAACTCAAGAAAGTCTGGACCATGCTGATGCAGGCCAAGTCAGAAGTAAGAATTGCTGCATGTTTAGTCATTGGGTTACCAACTTTCATTCAGATGTGTTTGCCAATGTGTCTGTATGGAGTGGAGAGTATACAATAAGCATTTTTGTATGAATTGATTAAGATATGGATATTGCGCAGTCTCCATGGGCACACCAATATCAATTCAAGTTGAATTAATTTTGGCAACTGGTGGCTCAATGCTCTTCAAACCTGTTTTCAACATTGATTAAAGTTTATAGGCCTAACCACTGGAGTGATATTTTCTAAACAGTCAGGTTAGACCTGTATGGCTAACAAAGTGCATAGATTATTCATGGACATCTCCGTGCTTTTCCTCCAGATTGCAGATCTGCAGCAGGAACATCAGCGTGAGATGGAAGGTCTGCTGGAGAACGTGAGGCAGCTCAGCCGGGAACTCCACCTCAACATGCTCATCATTGACAACTTCATCCCACCTGAGTACCAGGTAAGCAATCATTGACAACTTCATCCCACCTGAGTACCAGGTAAGCAATCATTGACAACTTCATCCCACCTGAGTACCAGGTAAGCAATCATTGACAACATCATCCCACCTGAGTACCAGGTAAGCAATCATTGACAACTCCATACCACCTGAGTACCAGGTAAGTAATCATTGACAACTTCATCCCACCTGAGTACCAGGTAAGCAATCATTGACAACTTCATCCCACCTGAGTACCAGGTAAGTAATCATTGACAACTTCATCCCACCTGAGTACCAGGTAAGCAATCATTGACAACATCATCCCACCTGAGTACCAGGTAAGCAATCATTGACAACATCATCCCACCTGAGTACCAGGTAAGCAATCATTGACAACTCCATACCACCTGAGTACCAGGTAAGTAATCATTGACAACTTCATCCCACCTGAGTACCAGGTAAGCAATCATTGACAACTTCATCCCACCTGAGTACCAGGTAAGCAGTCATTGACAACTTTATTCCACCTGAGTACCAGGTAAGCAGTCATTGACAACTTCATCCCACCTGAGTACCAGGTAAGCAGTCATTGACAACTCCATACCACCTGAGTACCAGGTAAGCAGTCATTGACAACTCCATACCACCTGAGTACCAGGTAAGTAATCATTGACGACTTCATCCCACCTTGGTACCAAATAAGCAGTCATTGAGAACTTCATACTGGCTGAGTACCAGGTAAGCAATCATTTAATTAATTGAATGCCGCCGCCCTGATAAGTTAATAGCAAGGACTCTATTCAAGCACCTGCTAAAGGTTCCGTTAGGGTTGTACACCTTAGGAATGGTCATGATGAAGCAATGCAGTAAATTACTCACCTGGTGCACCATGAATACAAATGACAACGAAGGTATTCTGTGGTTGTTGTATTTACTTTAATACATGTACACCATTCTATGTCTGCAGGAGATGATAGAACAGTACGTACACTGGAACGAGGATATCGGTGAGTGGCAACTCAAGTGTGTTGCCTACTCCGGTAACAATATGCGGAAACAGTCACCAGTACCAGACAAGGACGCTAATTTGGTACGTACAGATCTTAATTAACATTAGATATATATTGGATGTACAACTCTAATCAGCAATGACGTGGTCTGTCCTTATTGATGATGGATATTTTCCAGCTAATGCTTTTCATATAAATGCATATAAAATTGTAAATAATTCTTCAGCTATGCTTGGGTGCATAGGCAAAATTAACTTATTTTTGCGCACATTTCAATATGGGATACATGTTCCTAAAACCCTGCTTTTAATCTAAGCCATATAAAAAGATTTAATAGTTTTAGGCAATCAAAATTTAAGATTTATTCTGCTGATTTAAATTCTCAAATTGGATTTGTGATTTGCTTCATTTCTGAACTAACCACCTATTTTGTATGCGCTACTTTGTGTCCGATGATGACGCCCTCTATTGGAGAACTAAAAGGGGATGTCCCTGTTGTCCATAGTAAGTACCAGTCCAGGCCCTGGTTGGTTCTCCTGTTATTAACTGGGTGCTCATGAGCTTTTTAACCACCTGCGTGTGCCCTACTGCTACTGACAACTAGTGTACCTGTACATACCAGTTCTCACAGATTGCTCTTTTCCATACATATGACTATAGAGGATTGTGTATTTATGTGTGCCACTTCCAGCGACTAACAAACCCATCCTAGAATATAAACCCTATGATAAGGAGGACTTTAGAGGGATGGATGATTTAAGGCACTATATCTCTTGGTGTCACTGTCACACTATATGAATGTGCCACTGACACTGGCAAATGACTAACTGCATTCGTGCATCATACCAACACCACAATTATGATGCACTCCCTTGGTGTTAGCAGTATGCACCAAAATCAGTGCTGACACGGAGACTAGCAATATCTGTGCATCATGGCGACAAATTGAGCTTGGGCCTTTAGGCATTGTGCGATTTTTTCAAGGGTGAATTAATGCTGCCTTTACCTGACTAATATTATAATTCCCAAATTGTTGGTTGCTCTCTAGGGAAATGCGTGATGATTGGTTGTGTTTAGTACTTTCGTATGATATTGCTTGGGTGGATTTGATATCAATGCTTGTGCTTGACTGACCATATAACAGGATACATACACGAGCTCGTGCTTAAAACTAGTGTTGTCTAGCATGCGTCTTCTCTGTGTGATATCATCTTAAACACATTCCCAAACCAAACCAAAATAAAATGTAATCTGTGGGATTTATGCAGAGCCAGTACAAAATAGAAAAGGTGATAAAATCGGCATATGAGAGGCTTTGTCGTTCATTTGCGCCCCTCTACTCCCAATATTTAACATGCCAGACTTCACTTTCAAAGACATCAACATTGCCCTCTAACATCTATAAAATAACCAAAACTGTTATACATTTTCCACACTTAGAAGATATGTATATTTGTAAATGCAAGAAAGCCATAGCTATTAGAAAATATACGTAGCCTAATTGTTGTCAATTAGAACGGGGTGCTACACGATTAAACATCTGAAATTTGTGAAAATAGAAAACGATTGGTAATCATTTTCACCAAATCACTCAACTTCTTGCTTAAAATGATAGAGTCAAACATTGTGGGACTGACTATAATTGGTCGTACCCCAAAGGAATAACATAATGGAATATTGGATTTCCTTGATCATCCTTACAGGATTTCCAGTAACAATTATGCACCTTATTGCCGTTCATTCTTAAGAATGAACGGCTATAGGAGGGGACCCATTCTTAAATACAAGCTCTCATAGTGGTGCTTCCTCGCTCTCCATGTATAATCCTCTCATAGGTACAGTATTGAGTATGCCTATACCTGGATTAAAATCTGCAAATCAGTCAAGCATAGAAGTGGTGGCAGTGGTGGTGTTGGTGGACCTGTTATTGTAGACCCTGGGGACAGTGGTGGTAGCCCTGGACACCAGGCAGAGCCATGGTATATAGTATATAGAGCCCCCCCCCACCCACCTCTGAATGGTGGTGGTGGCTGTGCTCCTGGGGTGGCCCCATACCTGCCTGGCACCACCCCCCCCCCAGCACCATGTGGTTCTCTTCTGCTGGTGGTGCGTTTCTCAGCACCACTGACTATTAACCCACTAAAGGCCACCTACATGTATATTTATGTATACATGTACACATAAGTATGATGCACTTTTTTAGGAGTTTTAAGTGGCATGATGAATTGATGCACATTTAAACCTTTATGGATGGCATGATGCATTGATGCACACTTAGACCTTTATGGATAGCATGATGTATTGATGCACACTTAACCCCTTAGGGATGTATTGATGCACACTTAACCCTTTATAGATGGCATGATGCATTGATGCACACTTAACCTTTAGGGATAGCATGGTGCATTGATGCACAATTAAACCTTTATGGATGGCATGATGCATTGGTGCACACTTAGACCTTTATGGATAGCATGATGCATTGGTGCACACTTAGACCTTTATGGATAGCATGATGCATTGATTCACACTTAACCCTTTATAGATGGCATGATGCATTGATGCACACTTAACCATTTATGAATGGCATGATGCATTGATGCACACTTAACCCTTTATAGATGTATTGATGCACACTTAACCCTTTGTAGATTGCATGATGCATCGATGCACTCTTAACCCTTTATGGATGTATTGATGCACACTTAACCCTTTGTAGATTGCATGATGCATTGATGCACACTTAACCCTTTATGGATATCATGATGCATTGGTGCACACTTAGACCTTTATGGATAGCATGATGTATTGATGCACACTTAACCCCGTTAGGGATAGCATGATGCATTGATGCACACTTAACCCTTTATAGATGGCATGATGCATTGATGCACACTTAACCCTTCATGGATAGCATGATGCATTGATGCACACTTAACCCTTTAGGGATGTATTGATGCACACTTAACCCTTTATAGATGGCATGATGCTTTGATGCACACTTAACCCTTGAGGGATGGCATGATGCATTGATGCACACTTAACCCTTTATAGATTGCATGATGCATTGATGCACATTTAACCCTTCATGGGTTGCATGATGCATTGATGTACACTTTACGCTTTCGGGATGGCATGATGCATTGATGCACACTTAACCCTTTATAGATGGCATCATACATTGATTTACACTTAACCCTTTAGGGATGGCATGATGCATTGGTGCACACTTAACCCTTTATGGATGGCATGATGCATTGATGCACAATTAACCCTTTATGGGTGACCTGCTACATTGATGCACACTTTAAGCATTATAATTAACCATGACAAAATAAATCACCACGGCTATGCCGTGCTTAACTGATTTCCTGAATCCATCAAATACACGCCTCCTAGTTGTTTTCCATGTGTGTCGGCCATCTTTGTTTTAGGAAACACAGGGATCCAGTTCATATATTGTCAATTTTAATCTTCAAAAGTTATCAGATGGATGTTAGTGACCATTGGGACACCTCAACTAGCTAATTTTATTGTTCTCCATATATGTCGGCCATCTTTGTTTTAGGAAACACAGGGATCCAGGCCATATATGGTCAACTTCGATCTTCAAAAGTTATCAGATGGATGTTAGTGACCATTGGGACACCTCAAGTACCTAATTTTATTGTTTTCCATGTGTATCGGCCATCTTGGTTTTCGGAAACACAGGGATCCAGGTCATATGTGGTCAATTTTGATCTTCAAAAGTTATCAGATGGATGTTAGTGACCATTGGGAGACCTCAACTACCCAATTTTGTTGATTTTCCATGTGTGTCGGCCATCTTTGTTTTAGGAAACACAGGGATCCAGGTCATACATGGTCAATTTTGATCTTAAAAAAAAAGTTATAGATGGATGTTAGTGACTATTGGGACACCTCAACTACCCAATTTTATTGTTTTCCATGTGTGTCGGCCATCTTTGTTTTAGGAAACACAGGGATCCAGGTCATATGTGATCAATTTTGATCTTCAAAAGTTATCAGATGGATGTTAGTGACCATTGGGAGACCTCAACTACCCAATTTTGTTGTTTTCCATGTGTGTCGGCCATCTTTGTTTTAGGAAACACAGGGATCCAGGTCATACATGGTCAATTTTGATCTTAAAAAAAAAGTTATAGATGGATGTTAGTGACCATTGGGACACCTCAACTACCCAATTTTATTGTTTTCCATGTGTGTCGGCCATCTTTGTTTTAGGAAACACAGGGATCCAGGTCATATGTGGTCAATTTTGATCTTCAAAAGTTATCAGATGGATGTTAGTGACCATTGAAAGACCTCAACTACCTAATTCAATTTTTTCAATATGTGTCAGCCATCTTTGTTTTAGAAAACACAGGGATCCAGGCCATATATGGTCAACTTTGATCTTCAAAAATTATCAGATGGATGTTAGTGACCATTGGGAGACCTCAACTACCCAATTTTATTGTTTTCCATGTGTGTCGGCCATCTTGGTTTTAGGAAACACAGGGATCTAGGTCATATGTGGTCAATTTTGATCTTCAAAAGATATCAGATGGATGTTAGTGGCCATTGGGACACCTCAACTACCTAATTCTATTGTTTTCCTTGTGTGTCTGCCATCTTGGTTTTAGGAAACACAGGGATCCAGGTCATATGTGGTCAATTTTAATCTTCAAAAGATATCAGATGGATGTTAGTGACCATTGAGACACCTCAACTACCTAATTCTATTGTTTTCCTTGTGTGTCGGCCATCTTGGTTTTAGGAAACACAGGGATCCAGGTCATATGTGGTCAATTTCGATCTTCAAATGTTATCAGATGGATGTTAGTGACCATTGAAAGACCTCAACTACCTAATTCTATTGTTCTCCATATGTGTCGGCCATCTTTGTTTTAGGAAACACAGGGGTCCAGGTCATATATGGTCAACTTCGATCTTCAAAAGTTATCAGATGGATGTTAGTGACCATTGGAAGACCTCAACTACCTAATTCTTTTGTTTTCCTTGTGTGTCGGCCATCTTGGTTTTAGGAAACACAGGGATCCAGGTCATATGTGGTC
Source organism: Acholoe squamosa (assembly GCA_949317995.1). Lineage (NCBI taxonomy): Eukaryota > Metazoa > Annelida > Polychaeta > Phyllodocida > Polynoidae > Acholoe > Acholoe squamosa. The sequence continues at coordinate 19,493,834 of OX439042.1, forward strand.
AATTTTGATCTTCAAAAGTTATCAGATGGATGTTAGTGACCATTGAAAGACCTCAACTACCTAATTCTATTTTTTTCAATATGTGTCAGCCATCTTTGTTTTAGAAAACACAGGGATCCAGGCCATATATGGTCAACTTTGATCTTCAAAAATTATCAGATGGATGTTAGTGACCATTGGGAGACCTCAACTACCCAATTTTATTGTTTTCCATGTGTGTCGGCCATCTTGGTTTTAGGAAACACAGGGATCTAGGTCATATGTGGTCAATTTTGATCTTCAAAAGATATCAGATGGATGTTAGTGGCCATTGGGACACCTCAACTACCTAATTCTATTGTTTTCCTTGTGTGTCTGCCATCTTGGTTTTAGGAAACACAGGGATCCAGGTCATATGTGGTCAATTTTAATCTTCAAAAGATATCAGATGGATGTTAGTGACCATTGAGACACCTCAACTACCTAATTCTATTGTTTTCCTTGTGTGTCGGCCATCTTGGTTTTAGGAAACACAGGGATCCAGGTCATATGTGGTCAATTTCGATCTTCAAATGTTATCAGATGGATGTTAGTGACCATTGAAAGACCTCAACTACCTAATTCTATTGTTCTCCATATGTGTCGGCCATCTTTGTTTTAGGAAACACAGGGGTCCAGGTCATATATGGTCAACTTCGATCTTCAAAAGTTATCAGATGGATGTTAGTGACCATTGGAAGACCTCAACTACCTAATTCTTTTGTTTTCCTTGTGTGTCGGCCATCTTGGTTTTAGGAAACACAGGGATCCAGGTCATATGTGGTCAATTTTGATCTTCAAAAGTTATCAGATGGATGTTAGTGACCATTGGGACACCTCAACTACCTAATTCTTTTGTTTTCCTTGTGTGTCGGCCATCTTGGTTTCAGGAATCACAGGGATCCAGGTCATATGTGGTCAATTTTGATCTTCAAAAGTTATCAGATGGATGTTAGTGACCATTGGGACACCTCAACTACCTAATTCTTTTGTTTTCCTTGTGTGTTGGCCATCTTGGTTTCAGGAATCACAGGGATCCAGGTCATATGTGGTCAATTTTGATCTTCAAAAGTTATCAGATGGATGTTAGTGACCATTGTGACACCACCACCACCAATACCACCACCACACTACTCCCAACCCTCACACACATTCCTTATTTGCATATTTTAATCCAGGCATAGGTTTACTCCATACTATAGCAATGGGACAGGATTTTACATGGAGAGCGAGGAAGCACCACAATCAGAGCATATATTTAAGTATAGGTCCATTCCAAAGGCCATAGAGTTCATATATAATGATCTTTTTTCCTTGGATCATAATAGGAATATGCACGGCATTACAGCATTGCTGTGTTTACTTTCCTGAAAGTATGTTATAGATTAATAAATTGCAAAACACACAACATATGAAGGGCTTTTATATTCCGTATTAAAATAATATTTGTTCTGAAAATTTTGATCTAAGATCATATTAAAAATGTTGTAAATCAATTCTATACTTCTTAGAACATGATATGAATATGCACGGCATTACAGCTTTGCTGTGTTTACTTTGCCGAAAATATGGGATAAATTTCTAATCCGGGAAACGCACTGCAATTTAACTGCTTTTAGAATTGATATTAAACTCAGAATTGATCGTCAAATTTAAATATGAAATCCTAATATCTTGATCATAGATGACAGATCCTAAATTCAATCCTCTCAATTGCATCCTTAACACGGGCCTCTTGATCATAGATCTTAGATCCTAAATTTTCAATTGAATCCTTAACATAATCTCCTAACCATTGACCCCTTGTATACACGGTAAAACAGATACCAGGGTACAATCAATAAAGGCAGATAAGTTCCAGCAAGAAGCACCATCCTGAGATAGTTCCTACATGAGTCCTGACCATCTCTATATAATGGGTGTTTTTGCTTGTTCCAGTTGCAGGAGCCGGACCTGTCCCACGTGTACCTGGCCTATACAGCAGAGGGTGCAGAACAGGCCATGAGGCCACAGAAGTCAGGCAAGAAGTCTGCCCGCCCTAAGACAGCCAATAGCCGACCAAAGTCCTCCAAACCAAGGTAAGGATGAGGATACATATATCTATATCAACCTATATCCTGGCTAAGAATCAGGTCAATTAGAAGTTACTGAGAATATCGGGGATATGATCAGAGGTTCTAACACTTGAGTGCAGTTGGGTCGCCTTTCCTGCAATCTGATTGGTCAAGAGCACATGTTGGGTCAGGGGACCCAGTAAAAGCACTTCCGGTCTCACTTCCTGTTTGTGGCTTTTCTGTCTTATTTGTGAATTATTTTGAGGAAAATCAAAGTTTTTTCTCATGTCAGAACGTAAACAAAGGGCCCTGTTTTGTCTCTGTCCGGAAACCCAAGGCCCTTGGTCCTTCGGCCTTGGGTTTCCGGACAGTGACGCACCGTTGCCCTTTGTTATTGCGGCAACGGTAGCTTAGTCATACTTCTTGTCTTATACTTTCAATGATATGGTAAGAAATCCAACCTTTGTCATCACATATCCCATATCCTCTTATCTATGGCTTGGTTTTACTTTCTTGAATACCACATATATTAACATTTAGATACAATTCCCTTCCATTTGCAGGCGGAGAAAGGACCAGGAAATTGACTCCCTGCTGCAGTGATATGAAGCTCGGTGTGAAGAGATCATGACGCATCTTGGGGATCTGGCCTCCGACTCCTCCTCTGACGGAGACGTTAGTGGTGACGTCAGCACACATAGCGGTGACGTCACCGAGGACATGCTGAGTGACGTCAGTTCAGCTGGTGATGTCACGGAGACGCTGCCTCCTAAAAAGTGTGAGGACGAGGGGGACTTGGCGGGGGAACTGTTCCGTCACTCTGTGCTAATGTTTTTCCTGTATGTGCTGTGTCAGTTACTTACATAAACTGATAACGTCTCCAACACTCACAATCCCACCTAGTAGAAAATACATTCGTTGCTACTGCCCCCATTGGTCTGCCATTTCAACCTGCATGGATTAGCTATCCAAAGTCAGTTTAGTGTTGTTTGATAGAATATGCACAAACTTAAGTCAGTTCAGAGAAAATTAAGATTCCAAAAGGTAAATGTCTTTCAAATAGATATCGCCCATCATTTTAACATGTGTCTTAGAACATACTTCAAATGGGCTGTATATTACATAATAATGGGGGGGGGGGTCTATGGGTACAATAGCAACGATGGTATTTCTTGTAGCACAATCATTCCCCAAGTACAAAAGTTCTACTGTGCCAGTCTAAGCCTCTGTATATATGTATTGTCCCAAGTTGTCTAGTCTTGTGTCTGTCTGGTCACTGCTTTTAACCCTGTCATAATATACACCCGTGATAATAGGCTACAATAGCCTTGTGCGTTTTGGTTTAAAGTTGTCATGTCAATTGTCTCTAGTCCCTATCTACATATCCAAAGACAAATTTACAGACTGCATATTATGTCGGAACAGGTTTCAGAGATGAATGTCAGGACAAAAAGACAAATTGTTCGGCAAGCTGCTTTATAGTATTTGATGGCATATTGTCTCACTTCATACATTCTGATATTATATACTACATATTTGCTGTACAGACATGTCCATTAATATGGTATTCAAGAAACATAGTGAATGGTATTTATTTAAAGTTATTATACTGCTCTCGAAAATATTGCTTGCCAAATCATCTCTATATATGTTGGTGGGTATTTACCGCAGTTGTACTGAGAACTAGTCTACAAAAGAAAGAGAAAATGTTATTTATCAGATACACCAAACAACAGTACGCAAATCTAAGAAGGAAAACAACTTATAAACGTCTGAAGTAAGAAATTTAGAGCAGCTGTGTGAAACTTATTTTCAGGCCCAGCCCTGTTTACCACGTCATATGACCCAGCTTTGTCATGGCTACATTATCTTATATAGACCCTGCCCACTGCTCCTAAGCCAGAGCCTTTTGGCCAAGCCATGTCACGTTTACAACAGAAGCATCCCCTTCTAGAAGAGTAGCGCCCCTGTGATACCCATTCTTGCTGCAAACTTACAAATCCATCTGTGGCACTGGCTACTTTATGTTTGAAGGTGAAGAACAAACCTATCTCTTAATGTAAGGCTTGGTGCACTAGTTTTCCATGTGTTATCATTTTGCCTCAAAACTGAGCAAGAAGATGTTCGCTTGTGTGTATACTAAGTAATCACAGTTCCCCGTTGACAACTAACATTTAGATTTAAACGCGTCTATGAACTCTTCACATCGGATAGATAAAAGGAATCTCGAGCTTGATTAGATATGCATGATATATGTATATAAGACAAGGCCTGAATCTGACAGAGGTAGACTAATTCCTGGTTATTCTGACAGGTGTTAACCCTATTAGGACTGCATGGTACATTAAGGCATTATGCCTATTTGTATGATGCATGACTGAAGCTCCTGTGAGTCTCCTCCCTAGAGCTGCTCATGTATCTTGACCATTGTGCATTAGGCATTAAGGTACTGGGGCCTTACCGGGTTGATGGTAAAGATATAGGTCGCAGTTGTAGAGCCAAAAAGTCCAACTGTCAGCCAGGTGCTGACAAAAATAGGACATGGGTCTAAGGAGGTCTCTAACTTTAAAAAAAAGGTTGAAACTAAGGTCCAACTGTTACTGATTGATATGACTAATGAGTACTGATGGAGATATTATGCAGGCGGTTATACCTCTTGTAAACCGATTACTGGATAAAGATGGTATTACAAATGGCTAATTATTAATTGATCTAACCACAATGACTAATGCTAATCTTAGGATACAAGCCATCATAAAGTACAAGCATGTAGGGCCTGTAGGAGAGATCTTGGCAGCATTCCAGTTCTAACTGATATAAAAGTACACTACTATTTTATTATTACCTCATCATCTACTATCTACTATTTACTTGGCAGTGTAAATCCACAGACCTTTCAGAGGTTGGTCTTACCACCAGGGATCAGGTGCTACATTTGTCATTTATTCCGTAGCGGGAACTGCAGTGGCATAAAAAGACCAATCTGTAAGGCCTTTGTGTTTATTGCACTCCTTTCTTTCCTTTTTCTGTATTATATTACTCTATCCTTAGCAAGATAAAGTTTGAAGGCTGTACGGCATTTTCTCTATGCACTTGTCTGTTTCAATGGATGCATTACCAAGACACAATTGCATTGGCATAGAAGTTTAAGCCCCTACATAACATTCACGGGCTTTCATCGTCTAGCATACAGAGGACAATTGACTAATTGGTGATTCTATATGCCTAGACATAATACAATTTACTTTGCAGCCTGAGCTACTGTGTCCCACCTAATTGTGGCAGTAGAAGTGTATGGTTCGCCTTTTCTATAGGGTGTAGAAAATGAGGAGGTCTTTGAAACAAGAAAGAATGCACCGTAATGATAAATGGTAGTAAAAGGATTAATATATTGTCAAGTGTTAATCATTAGATAAAAACTGAGGTAAAAAAAAAACGCATATTTAATAACAGTTAATTAAGATGTGTATGGAAAAAGGACACCATTATTTATAATGCACCGTTTAATAAACTGCATCCCATATGTCTGTAGGATCTTAGATTGCTCCTAGCTATAACAAAATATCTACTTACTGAGTTGTATCAAGAGGAGGCTACTGGTGCCAGAAATATATGTAGATTTGGGATATTATTGAAATCTGTGGAACAGAGAATAAAAATAAAAAGATTCCCTGTAATATATAACCTTACGATAATTATACAAAAGATGTACATAATGTTTCTGTTGTTCAGTGGCATGTGCAGTACTGCAGGTATGTCTGTGATCTCTATACTGTATATTTTGTTTATTTTTGGTACTTCAAATATGATAAATAAAAACTTAAGTTTTAACTTATGTAAACTGACTAAGGTGTTTTTGTTTTTTTTTCAGTTTCAATACCTACCTTAATACCCTGCATATTCAAGATGGTGCAGGATAGAACTTGTATAAGTGAAATTTCAAAATTGAAGGAGCCACGAGTAGGCAAGCTCACATCTGCGCTTCCACCCTCACGAGTTGGGAGATAAAATCTACCCCCTCCCCCCCCCCCCAGTTTGTCTCGGTTCATTAACAACGGCACACACTTGAGGTTTTAAAGTAGTTAAGTTGGGTGACTAAAAGAGTATCAGGTTGATTAAAAAAAATTGAAAGATGAAGATACATGTAATAGAAATGTGACAATCAAGGGAATTGTCCTTTTTTAACAACTGGGGGGGGGGGTGAAATTCCATGTTTGTGCGACGAAAAATTTTCCGTCCCCCTCCTTTTATTCTTTAGGGGCGCACAGGCTTTTTCGCCCAAAAGGGGCAAAAAAAGTTTGTCCCCCCTAAGAGGGGTCTGAAATGTTTTTGTCCCCCCCCCGTTGTTAAAAAATGACCACTTCTTAAAACAGTTACTGTACAATAGACGTGAACACAGAAAGTCCAGGGTTCTCATTAATAAGAGATGATTGAAATCCAAAAGGAATTGACATAATTAATGTTCTCAGCTCCATTATCGAATCTACAGACCATGCTCTATCTAGTACCAATGAACTATAATATCACCAAAACAGATGGCCTGTTGCTCCACTATAAAGCTAAAAGACTGATGGCAATACAAGTTGATGGGGAAAGTGACAAACCGTTAATGTGGTGGCAATGAATAGGGTGAAAGTACATGGTCGCATACTGAATGGTATCCATCATACTTACAACACTTTAAAATATTACCAAATTACAATTATTTACCAAACAACCTGTATAGATTGGAGGGTTTATTGCTTTTGACAATGTTACTTGTGTGCACTGTGGGGAAATTACCACATAGGTGTGTGAAGAGAACGTTTGAGCGGAATGAACTTTGTATATTGTGAATGTAAAAAGCAAAAGATATTGAGAGTGAGAGCAGCTCTGTAAACAATCCATGGCAACTTGTCTTGATGCAGGATCTCAAAATACTCCCCTGAGAAACCCCCTTTTCCCAGAAGATATTGTGTAAGCCTAGACCTGTAGATGAGGCATTGTAGTACATTATGTTTAAGTCAGTATTCCTGAAATCAATGTATCTTGTATTTAGGACTGAAATTGATTGTAGTCAGTAATCGACATAGTCAAAGGGCATGGCTTCATTTAACCAGTCCATCGCCCTTGTTCCCTTCTCACCAATGAACATGAAACATTCATTTCCCTAGTGAGGACTGACGAATCACCTCGGTGAAAGAAGACCTCTAGAAACTGGTGAGACCAGTCCTGGGTTTCATACATTATTAATGGACTATTTTTATTGAGATGTGAGCCACGTAGATGACTTCATTTGTGGCGACAAGTCTGTCCTCTTCTGACTGCTCAAATGTGGCATTAGAAGGCTATGGTGTCCTTGGTTGGTCCTATTATGGTATGATGGTTAGATGTAATGGTTCTTAATATTAATTCTACCTTTCAGGATGGATACCTTCATCCACATTCCAGTAAGGGAGGTGTGAACGTTATTACATTTGTACTTTTACCCCAAGCTGTTAGATAGAGTAGAACCTTTATATATCGTGGTCAGGTGGGATACACCTTTGATCAATGAGAATATTCCCACCATTCACTGCTGAAGAAAATGGTACCAAACCTGGCCAGAAAACTGTATTTTTAACTTTTTGGACGTTTTGAAATAGTTATGATTAAAAGGAGTTTGCATAAGGCGCTTTTCTTACATTAAAACACATATGAAAAAGTTGTAAAAAAAAAAAGTTTAAAAAAACAAACCCGAAAGGTTTTTAAAACTAATTTACGTTTTTGCATGTAAAACGGGTTTTGGACATAGAAAAAAAAATTCAGAACGTTTTCTTTTTTAGTGCACAGAACCCAAAAATATCATCAAAAATATCATATTTTTTTTTGGTGTTTTTTTTACATAGGCATGAATGAAAAAAAACTGGCTAGTTCCAGCTTTAGAAATGGATGCCCCCCACTGGACAATGCGGGAGAGGCCTATTGCCACCCTATCTTCTCTGTAAACTAAAGGGACACTTTACCTTTTGGGATCAATTTGTTCATATAGTATTGGTAAAGTTCTGTTTATTTTCCTAATATATGTAGGCTACACTTTGTCTTTTTAGGTGTATTTAAGAACTTGATTATTCAGGCAAATTGACAACCAAGTCTGAGGCTATATTGAGAATCTGATTGTGCGGATGACGCCTCCATCAGTGCATGTGAAGAGTATAAGGTGAGGTTCCACTACGCGATTTTTGCTGAAAATCGGAGCTATTCTCACAAAAGCAGACACAAACACAGATTATAAAGTGGTATTTGTTATTATTTCGAGGTGTAAATAGAAGATTGAGAGAGCTTTCTGTTTATGTGGGGAAGGCTTTGTGTTCAATCTCAGGCACATTTTTGTTGCCAAAAGATGTTTTTGTTTACTAAATCAAGTTGACCTAATGTAAATATTTCACACTGATGACTCTCTGCAACTCAATATCAGACAGGTTTGATTTTTACAGTACAAGACCCTGCGATCTGTGTGACTGCTGTGTTATTATTTATATTTTGCTGTGTTGATGTTTACATATTGAACTCCCACCCAATCACAGAGTCTGTGCAGGTGCAGGTTAGTTGGTAAATATGGCACACAAGGAGAGAGATCACCCATAAAATAACCCCTGAAATCTCATGTTTACAATTTTGAATCTCATGTTTACAATATAGGAATGCCAACACCCTATACCTTAGGCATTAAAGGGATAAAATTAGGTGAGAATGTACCAAAAAATCGCGTAGTGGAGCCTCACCTATAGGGAGATTTTATTCTCAACGATTATGTTTAGGGGTCCTACCACATCTGCTTCATTAGGGGTGTTGGATCACCAGATAGATTTAAGGGGGCTGAGTGTATTAGCTATAAGGTGCTAGGCTTTAGAACGTAGAACAGGATTTACTGATGTACCAAGACCCGCTCACCATTTCCAGGGTAAAAGATATAATATTATTACACCAATTACGTCGTTGAGTTTGAAACATCACCACAAGGTAATATATTTACACCATGCAAATGTATAAATAAACAACAAAGGGAAAAGAGGATTACTGAAGGAGTAACGCTATCACCATGTATTCTTTAAGTGTACAGCAGAGTATACATTTCATATCTGGATATAACTTTTTATATTATAAGATAAGGGTCTCTCCCCAGTATAGCTATACCTTTTCTCAAACCCTGTACCGGTATATATGAGTGGCCTATTCCCCGCACGATTTGGAGTGGCCATAGAGTTTTCACAACGATTTGGTGAGGACCCACTCGTAGTGTTTGAGAAATGACTTCTGGGCCTCCTCCGCTTTTTCACGCAATATGAATTACAATTTTATGCCTTACACTCTGCCTATCGCTTACTTTTCGTGGATGCAAATAACATCAGTGCCATTTGATCCAGTTTGTATAACTTGTAGTTTTTATTTCCATTGAGATAAATTGGCCCTCTTTTCCAATTGTGGGAACTAACAAGAGGTTTTGAATTATGATGATTCAAGTAATTCCTCAACATGCCATGGAAAAAGATATAATTATAAAAACAAATGGAATTTTATTAATGGGGAAACACGGCGTATCCCGACAGCCTTAGTGTGTGCTATGCCCTTAAATAATTAGAATTGTTAGACAAATTATGGATCTCATTAAGAGAAGAAATTGCATTGCAATTATATTCAGTATAATTGACATAATCAAAGGCAATAGTTTCATTTGTCCCATCGTCGTTTAATACCCAGAACAGGACATGCAACATTTGTCAGCTGTCTCGTTAACAGAATTGGACCAGACAAAAAGGTCCAAGGTGGATGAGTGGTCCAATGGTAAAAACTACCTGGCTCCAGGATGACTGATTATTCCAGATTTAAATCTTAATTCACTGCATCTTTGTATTTCCCTTGTGGACATTGGCTTATGGTGGCTCACCCATTAGTTTCAATCTCTTTGCCTATGGACGTGGTGAATATTGCGTGTGTCCTAATTCTATTTGGATAGAGTTTCTGGAAACAATCACACACCTGTTTACGTCTATTACTGTTTATATTGTATCTCAGATAAGCCTATTATATTCTCATTAGGCCTATGTGGGAATACTATTAGATCCCCATGGAAGCATATATCTACTCTACTATAACATCCATAGGGAGGTATTGGACCATTGGACACGCCTCCTGCTATTACATTGTCGTTGCAAGCCAAGCAAGCAAGCATTGACTCCACAACATAGCAGAGAATTGGAGGTGATTACCTGTTCAATATTTATGAACCACAGAAAACAGACATGGCTGACAGCAATCATTGCCACGGGGAGGTGCTACAATAAGATGGAGCCGCTTCTACACAAAGCCCACTGCTTCATGTAACCTTTACGGGCTGCATCATTCCTCCAGGTTCTAGTTCCTGTATCCCATGTCGTACTGATGAATCTATAGTCGTCAATGTTGCATTGGAGCATCATGCCACCTTTGAGAGAGTATCAACTCCATAGGGTTGACATGATGCATGAACACATGCAGCCTGGCGAGTCGCGAGTTACTCGCCAGGCCTGTATTCAAGCATCCTGACGACCAAAGGGCTTAATGCCTTAAAGCACTATGCCGCCCTTAATGAGTTATGCGGTCTTGGCAATGACCGCAGCAAGCCTGATTGTGGAGACCTTATTGTGAGGTAGCAAACACCTTATTGGTGTGGCCCTCTGTTCCCAACTCTGCAAATCACCAGGACCGGATTTCATTGGCTGTTCAGTATGATAGAGGAGGCTGAGCACGAGGACTGCCTGGGAAGGTAACGACGGGAGAGCAGCAACAGGAGAGTCTTTATAATGGAATTGAAGCCATATGGTGTTGTCTCCCCTGGTGAACTTTCTCAGGCAATAAAAGGTTCTTGATAGTTTCTCAACAGGTCTTGATATAAATCCATGTTTTAAACAGGCAATTAAAAACGGAAAGGATTCGATCTAAGGGAAGTCATCTGTCATCGGAGAAAAAAGGCAAATACAGGGAACGTTCAACAATTAATTCACTGCTAAGAGAAAGTAGCATTCGGGTGCCAATGATAAGGATATATAGGCACCATAGTTAAACAGCGATAGCAGTGGTGCTGCTAAAAGGGTCTAAAATCAGTGATATAATTGTTGAACGTTCCCTAAAGAGGTGGCTAATGCATACGGCTCGTTCAGCCGAAGGACCTAGGGAAAATGTTGTAGGCCTACCAACATATAGCTTGGTAATGTTTGCCAAGGGCAGGGGAGCTCAAATCCCAATGGACCTTCATAGTCTATAGTAACCATACCCTGCTCTGTGACAATGGGATGAAAGAGCCGATTAAAAGCAGCCCTGAGTGGGTGGACAGGCGTGGTGAGGTGGGTATGAGGGACTTGGCGTGGGTATAGACGTGAGCACACATCCTTCATCTGTCGTGTGGGAGGATGTATTTGATACAATTGTTTTCTTGATTCCTCAACTTAGATCTTACAGGGCCGTGAGTGGTTGTTTGGTGTGGTTGAAATGACTATATGGTGTACATAGTGTTTCTAGAATTTTAACGGAGTTGATGAGATTTAAGGCCAACAACCTACTGTAAAATAACTTTTTTTTGGCTCTATGGAGGGGTCCGTCTGGACCTGTCATTAGGAGGCTACTTTTACGCATTTTGGGCATCCCCAGCCCAGCGAAAAGGTTAGTCCTATGGTTTCTCACTTTTATTTGGGGGGAGGGGGGTACCCCACCAGAAGGGGTGTCTTTTTGTGAAATTTTGCCCCCTAAAATGGTACCAAGTCAGAGGCGTAGGAAGCAAATCTTCATTTGGGGGGCCCAGTGAGGGCAACGTTGCGACCACCTTGAATTGTCGGCTGATGCGTGATGGCGTCTATATAATGCGTATATAGAATTCATATAGAAAAGTAACTTTTGGTAAATTTTGGATCTGACTTTAGGCTCAGACCCCCATTTTCCCTATGACATCACCATAATAATCTAATTTGAGATGTAAAGTTTTAGCTTCTTTTTCTTTGTGTTTATGAGTTCTTGGAAAATATTGGGGGGCCCAGACATACTCAGGCCCCACCTCCTTTATGATTGGGGGGGCCCAGGCCCCCCTGCCCCCCCCTTTTCCTACGCCCCTGCAAGTTCAAGGTTATGTACGCAGATGGTTCCCATAAATTTGAGAGTGGTCCTCCGGGGGCAATTGGGCTTGGATAAAACATCTGAAGGATGATTTGTAAAGACTTGCGGCAGCAGAATTATGATTTATTCAGAACGAAATGAACAGGGAAATCATCGAATCATCATCTTATGCACCTCATTTCTATATAAGATTATCATTATTCTGACAAATAATGTTTCAGTATCAATAATCGTTTAAAGAACTACCCTTTCGTTAGCAGTGGGAGCATTTTATAGAATATTCATGTCTAAAGTTATTATTAAAACTTAGAAAACGCGTCAGTATTTTTGTGGAACATGCACCCCCCAAAGATATTTTGCCCTGAATTCTATTTTTTAATTGCCTCAACGTAGGGGGGGGGGTTGAGGCTCGCAAGATACATAATTAGATCAAAGTCTACTGATCGGTCTAGATTCTTTAGTATCCTTCATCAAAGTTAAACCATTTTCGCTTGGAATAAATATGGTAAAACCTATATGCTAAATTTGGACACCCAACCATGGCGCCTCCTCCTGTGACGCCCTTCCTGTCACCTTTGTTAAGGGTGACTTGGCTGTCTGAGCTGTTTATTTTGCTGAGTCAGCACATATAATGTACAGACATGTGTATAAATATGTCTCATAATCTTAGCACCATCGCGGTATTTGTCGAAGTACATACACTCGCTTTCTCAGCTAGAGATAAAGAGGGAATTCAAAGAGTGCCCATAGAGTCGTGTAAGGGCGGGATCGAGTAGAGGTGGGGGCAAGGGGCTCCTCTGCTTATACATCTAGGAACCATGGGCGTAATGCCTGCTGTGGCCATCCACATAATATATTCCCTTCCCGATCTGTCTCTCAACAGACTCACAGTGAGAGGCTGATTCCCCAAGGGGCGATTCTAAAGAGTATTTGGATTATGCCACCCTCTTCAGCATAATTTCCCATGTTCCTCTCTCCAAGACGAGTCCACTCCTTGGCTCTTTCAGTCTGTGTATAGTTTCTGCTATACCACAGGTATGGCAGAAACTATATGAATATATGTATTTTGAGATTAAAATAATTATGATTATCATTCCATAGTCTAATACAGGGACTCCATTTTCATTAAAGTTTTATCTGTTACTGGTGGCCTTAATAATTGAGATAATCAGATTACCCATATTCATTTCATTCCCTTCTCTTCAGTGGATGGGCGGTGGCTCTATATTTCCGTTCATACTCTTAAAATCATACATGGAGGTCAAAATGAATAACTGAAAGAAGTACTGTAATCTCCCTCGTATAAGGCGCGTCTTATACGAGGGGTTTTAGTTATCCCCAAATCCACAAGGGGGACACCAAGACCTTTCTTTTGATATGTTACACTTCCCCTAAGTCCTAATAGGACATAATGTGGGCCAGAGGGGTCTGGGGGACCCTAGGTACACATAGCTTTTTAAATTTTTTAAATCCATTCAGTAGAACAAAAGATATGAATTTATATTTTTTTGGCAATATTTTCAAACTCTAGGTGCACCTTATACGTGGGCTGCGCTTTATACATGGGAGATTACGGTAATTAACATAGCTGACCAGGACTGGTTATGGGTTTGGTGTCATCTGCATGCTCCCAAGCTATTCCCTTGCTGAGGTTGGTCTCTCAATTGCTCACCCCATCGACCTTTCACCTCAGCACCTACTCAATCTCTCACCCCCCCCCCTTCCCACCACCTCCATCCTGTGGCTGACAGATTACATACAGATAGCATTTGCCCCAGGAATACCTGGCCCCATGTATGTGGAATGAATCCACGTGGAAGGTATACATCAGACTCTTTGATTCGTGCAAACCCCATTTCTCTTTTCCTCATTATTTCTATCTTTATTTCTTCCTATTTTTCTTTCTTCCTTTCTTTCTCATGAAGGTCTTTCTTTCGCTCTTTTGCTGATGGTGCCGACATGAGAATTTAACATTCATTGCAACTTCGGTAAAATGGAGAGTTGAATGGGAATTAGATAAACAACATCAACATTATCATTCACACCTCAAATGTTATTTGGTCAAAGATATCTTGAATTGGATCAAAGAGACATGAATTTGCCTACAACATTCTCGTCCCAGCCAGTGCACGTCCATCCATTTATACAGCACTGTTTATCTAAGAATCCACTATATGTAATTTTACAAACACTAATGCGAACAGAACAAATGGGTTATAGAGAGTGGGTATTGTTGGAAACGTTGATGTTTTCTTTTTTTACAACAATTTGAAATGATCGCCATTCTTTTTTATTTATATTTCAATAAGTTAATTAGCAGGCCACTACTATCTATAAAAACATACGGGTTCTCTATACCTGCATTGGGGATATGAATGGACATGAATGATTATGATGTAGATCTTAAGTATTGCCTTCCACCTGCGGCAATTAGGTACGCATTATTTTGTATTGGCACATGGCGCGGCATGGCGGGGATCCCGTTACAGCCGTGGATGTCTCGGCACGCGGCAGGCCCCCAGTCGACACACACAGAGCGCCACACGGCACTGAGTAGTGTAGGCAGAGGGTCGTCTGCACCAGGCTCCCACACCCCACCATGCACCTCCCAGGTAGGTACCTCCTCAGCCTCCTTAAGCACGCTTTGTTGTCTACGGCTGATTTATATATTGCAGATATACCCCATGCATCCATCTTACTAACCATTATAAAGCTGTCTTGGAATTGTAACAGGGCTGGGGAATAAACCGGAGTCTTTATAGGTTGTAGACAGTGTGTGCGTTGCCCTGTAAGCCCCCATGAGGGTATTTATTCATGAAAATGTGCTGAGCTGTTTCTTTTATATCAAATTAATTGTCTTTACATTGTATCAGGCTTTGTTCTTCTGTGAATATGCACAAATACAGGCTCATGCCATTGCATGTGTTCACAAAGGAGTGACTATACATAACGCGGGGAGGGGAAGGCTGGAGAAGCAGCTCCTCCACAGAGATTCTAAATTGATGCATGATACTGCATGTGATTCTCTGTGTATGAGAAAAGAATGATTCCATCATTCCTTAAATATATATATATAACCTACATCTACACTGTAAAAAAAGAATGTCGTCAAAATGACGGTGCATTCCCTGTCCCAAAGTTGCC
This sequence comes from Acholoe squamosa, assembly GCA_949317995.1. Classification (NCBI taxonomy): domain Eukaryota; kingdom Metazoa; phylum Annelida; class Polychaeta; order Phyllodocida; family Polynoidae; genus Acholoe; species Acholoe squamosa. The sequence continues at coordinate 19,509,154 of OX439042.1, forward strand.
AGAGATCTGTCATTCTTTTCACAGAGATTCGTCGTACAGTTTTGGACCACTGTACTGCCACCTGGGGCTTCTTGTAAAAACTACACTAGTGGTCTGCGATACAATTATGGTGGTCCACTGTTCAGTTTTATGAGGATCCCTGGTAGATTAAACAGTTATTTTTACAGTGTAGACTATTCAAAATCAGTATTTTTCTTTCATGAAATTCATCAAAACGAAAATACCTTATACGATTAATAATCTTACAAGATTAAGAATGAGGTGCAGAGAAGGAATACAGTCTGATTTAAAGATGATTAATTTTCACAAATGTAATCGTCTGTCCTTCATGAAAGATTATCTTTTTGAATAATGAGAAATAACTTTCCTGGAGTGATCCGGACCTAATGGACAGACAAAATTGGCCATCTGTCATCAACACCAGACCTTGAAACCATATATTCCATAGGCTCCTCATAGCTGTGCTGAAGGCCAATGGCTGAGTGGTCACATGTCAGGGTCACATGACACAGACCTTGGAGACAGGTTTCCTATGGCAAGGTGAAGCTGAGGGGATGTGTGTGTGAGTGGATGTATGTGTCTGTGGGTGGAGGGGGGGGGGAGTTATTGATCTGCCAAATTAACACGTTCCTGGGACTGCCAACCACAGTGCAGCGCTTACAGCGCATTGTAGCCTACACAGAGGGGTCAAAGGCCTTATGGACACGGGACATAAAAGGTAGAGCTTGGATACTCTATACAGAAATTAGCTTAGATCAGAAGTACACAGACAAACCACACACCGTTAGAGTCCCTACACAAGGCTGCACCATGGCAGGGGATTGTGTTAATAGTGGCCTGGGGCTGGAAGTTAGAGCCTGTTAAGGTGGGGAGAAAGAGAACCTCGTTATCACGCTTTCCCTTTTGCTATCTGGAGGGCATGTGTGGCTAAGTCTACTACAAAGTGAGAGAATCCAGCAGTCATCCAATGTACTTACCGTATATATGCTCCAGACGTTCCATTAGTACTTAGGAAGCGAAATCTTATTCTGTAAGGACGAATCCATCCTCCTCAAACATTGGGGAATGTGTACCCCCCCCCCATCACCTACAGTAAGGTTTATATAATAACGCGGTGTCTTTTTTATTATTGAAAACAACTGAAGGGGTTTGCCAACCCTATCCCAGTGGTCACAAAATTCTTCCAATAATCAGTTGAATCAACATTGAATCAACATGATCAATGTTGATCATACTGCAGTTAATGTTGATTCAAAATTATGTGCCCACAGGGATCCATCACGTAGGTACAAGAGTCGAAAGCTTAATTCTCTTCAGTCCATTCTTGTTATTACCACTGAATGTAGTAAGTAATCCACAACTCAGACTGAAAGTGCTCAGACTGAAATCTCCACTGCGTAATTTATCAGCAAAGCACCTGTGTCATTAGCAGTGCTTGTAGATATACAATGGTCTGAAGGTCCATTACAAGGTGCTGTAATACCTCGCATTTGAGGCACGCCCCGCGTATAAGGCGCATCCCTTACTTGAGGCGACGGTATAGGACTCACCTGGAAGCTATTTATCAAACGTTGGCTCCCCAAATCGGATTGGAAGCCCCATAAAACTCTATGACCACTCAAAATAGTACAGGGAGGAGGCCACTCATAGGGCTAGCTGTGGCTTTATTTGGACAATGCTAGTAGTGATTTAATGTATAGATATCCTCGCCTATAACATGCGTCATGTACGCGAGATATTAAGGTAGTACTAGTATCTGCTATGACCATTGACTCACCGTTGTAATTCATATAAAGGTAAGGAGCAAATTTTACCGTAAAGTATATCCAGGTATTTTCTGCTGAAGAGCCTGAGAATGTCTGTGTTAAATGATATTGCAGAGTTATCAAGGAGTTTTAGTCACTGCAGACTTTCATTACTGCTGGACACAGGTCAGTCGGGACTTTATTTTAGTTTGAGATAGTAAAACGCCTGGTGGATAGTCACAGCAGATTCCTCAGAGGTTGCAGACTAATGTATTGCTTGGTGGACCTTGAGGGGGTGGTCATTTTCTTTAACAACAAGTGGGGGTTAATGGATAGGGGAGGGTGTTCAGATGCCGCTTGGGGGAGGCAGGAAAGATATCACCTCCATTTTAGTGAAAAGACCCACGTGTTGCTATAGAATAAAACGACAGGGATGGGGGGGGGGGAGAAAAATTTCCCGAAACAGACCAGTAGAATATAAAAGTTTTTCCACCAACGCCCACCCCCCTCCCCCGTTATTAAAAATGACCACTCCCTAACGTCTAGCGTTTAGACAGTTTCGCCATGCTCCCTAGCCACAACGTTCTATAGCATCCATTGTGTATACATGAACGCATTGTGTAACATTCCCCACTTTAATACCAGAAGCAGGGAAGTGCACTTAAGCCTGATTGTTGTATGTACAATATGCATTGACACGTAAATAGCAATTGGCTGCTCTGGACATGTCTTGCACAAGTCTGTGTCATATAAATAGCTCCTGATTAGGTGAAGTGTGACCTTAGTCAATAAATGACGTCACATCCGGTATGTTGGTATTCTGCCCAGCTCTAGGCAGCATATAAATACCTACACAGGTCTACATTTGGGTGCCTTGAAAAAGAAAGGTGTTGTTGAGGCAACAAAGCTCTAAAACTAGGATATGTGCAAGTTGAATTTTTTCATCTTCTCATTTTGAAAGTACCAGGAAGGACTTGTGAATACACATCATAATTGTTACAGTGAATCACAGATTGCTTCAGCTACTATGTAACAAACCAAATGAAAGTTGTGCAACTGATTACCCTTATCTACCTAGCTCATCTAAAATCTCTTTATTCATCTCAGGGAAAGAGTTACATGTTATTTGATCATCTATAGATGGCTGAAAGATCTTTACACGCGCAGAGACAGGAGTGCAGCATCAAAGATACATGTACAATCAAAATTTCTGAATCTGACCAATTAAGTGAAGTCACGAGTCATTTATTGCCTATTGAGCCCCTCCCATACTTTGCAATAAATCACTCATCCCTAAAATTGTCAAATTTGGGAATGGTTTCTTGGTCGTGCTTTAGAAAAATGTTGCATTAATATACCTTTATTTTCATTTGACCCTACAGATGAGTCCACAACAGGCTAAAATTCCCTTTCTCAGGTCTAAAGGCTATAGTTTAACCACCCCTTATCACAGTGATGAGTGATTAGTGAGTCATATGATGGTATAGGGTACATGCAATGAAAGTCAGGTATAGTTGGCTCATCGTCGCCCTGAAGTCTGTTTAAGACTTAGAACAAGACAAAAAGGGAAAACAAATTGAGATGCACGTAAGCCACCTCTACCTCCATAGAATAAAGCACCTATGGTATACTAGTGCAGGATGCTGTGTAATTCGTAGGAATTTGCTGTGCAAATTGATTTTTTTTTTTGCATATTTGGATAGGTAATAGACATAGTTAACAGAAAATTTTAGGGTCCATTTTTTTTTGGATCCATAACACCTGTTTTTTGGGCACTTTTCAAAATGTCTGCCCATGAGTAGACTTTGGCTCATATTTCAGGTAATGGGATGATTCTGATGATCTTTACATCAAGATAGGGGGTTTCGAGAATGCTGATTTCATAAATGATGGTTTTAGATCAATCTAAGGTCATTTATGTAAGGTCATTTGATCAAGGTCAAGGTCATAACTGCAATGAAATATCAAATTTTAGGAGGAAATGAGTTTTTGATAAACTTTACACCTAGCTGGGTTTTTTTTTTAGTATGCTGATTCAGAAAATGAGGGTTTCAGACTGATGCAAGGTCATTTACAAGGTCTTTGTATCAAGGTCAAGGTCATAAATTTAATGTGATAGAAAGTCATATTCAAAGGGGAAATGGGCTATTCATGATTAGTTAAAATGTCACTGTGGGGTTTTGAGGATGCTAATTCAAAAGATGGGGGTTTCATATCAATTTGAGTTCTTTCACAAGGTCATTTGATCAAGGTCAAGGTCATAACAGTGATAAAATGTATGTTTTAGAAGGAAATAGGCCAATTTTGATTATCGTTACATGCAAATAGGGTGTTGAGGGTGTACGAGTTACAATGGATGCATTTAGGAGAAGATGAAAGGGTTAGGGGTAGTCCAAAACAATTCTTAAAAGCTTTCAATATATATTTTTTTTGTGAAAAGAATTAGGAATATCAAAATAAGGCATGGTCACTGTTGGTTTGTTTCAAGTATGTTCACACTTTCCCTACAAAACATATGGTCCGTCCATATAAACTCACAACCCGGACCATAAGGCAGTGGCCACTGCCATATCAACTGTTTTGGCACTGCAAAGGCAGTCATTACTGGGAATTCACTCACTCTTCACCCTGTTGATGCAGTTATGAATAAGTGGTCCACTGCCTTCTAACTGAAGCCTCTCTGCATAGCAGTGTGGATGCAGTGGGCAGCTGCATTCTGGCTGAAGCACCTGGTCAGATTTCCGAAACCACTGCATTACCACTCTCCCCCCACTGATGATTCAGTGGTCCACTGATTTGACACTGTGGTTCTAGCTATAATATGTATACCCATTATTGATTAGGTATATCATATACAAGCTGTTGAACAGAGCTTAGTATAATTAGATACTGGCTAGTTAACATTAACAACCAAGGATGCCTACTGGTTTTATCATACTGCATGGTGGAGGATAGGATGATTCCAATGCCATGCTTTTCAAAATGCTTGATTTGTTCTTCTAAAATATTACATGAATGCACTCTACAAAATATTCTGTCTTTCATCAAAACTAAAATCATTCTTTATTACATTGGGTGTGCAATCTTGGGAAAGACATCTGATACACTTAGAGTATCCTCCTTTTCCCTGACCATTACAAATCCACTCGATTCAGGCACACAAAGTAGGATTGGGGATGAAGCTCAGTGGTAGAATACTTGCTTAGGTTGTGAGGGGTCTGGAGTTCTCCTCCCAGTCAAGCCAGAGTAGATGAGGCCATAGATGTATACATGCCAGAAACGTTCTCAGCACATGTAGTTAGATGCACACAGCAGTAATAGAAGAGGTGACTCTTTTACCACTGCCCCCTGACCCCAGCAGTTACTGTGCAGTGGGCCCTCCTTATGCACTGCAGAAGCAGGATGCAGTGAAGAGGCAGTGGGTGGTTGCTTTACCACTGCTACCTCATTTATATATTTCGGACAGGCTGTTTTGTGACTGCATTCCCACTGTCCTTTAACTGCTGATGGACTGTTTTATTACTCCATTTCACCCACAGCTTGATGGCAATCAGTGTGAAGTGTCCACTGCACAATGACTTCATATCCACTGCAGCATTACTGAAAAATACACTGTTGTACCACTCTGGGACCACTTCTGGTGAACACTGCATCTTGACTGATTACCCACTACTTTCACATGTTATATTTGAGGCTAATTAGTGTATCACATATATGTTAGAAACAACAAGAGAACAACACATAAATGATCAGTGTCTCTCTGAGGATACACTATCCTTAAGATAACCTCTTTCTAATGTGGTCACCTCACCAATGTGGTTGCTTTTAAGAACAAGGAATGGTGACCACATCGGTTGACTCAAACACAGATCTGATGAGGCTTTGTCTCATGCACATGGAGTTATTACAAAAAGCATGTGGCATCATAATTGTGCCAGCTGGAACAATCATTTCAGTTTTAAAGTCTTTTGATCTAAAGATCTCCCATCAGAGACCTAGAGGTGTTGTCTAAAATTGTGTTGCATATATTTTGCAGACAACTGATTCCAATGGTTTTACTTTATGCAGGAGTTTTGCACCTCCCATTTTGGAAGAAGATGGCATATCTAATTCTCCAAGGTTCTAAACCTATAAGAAAAACACTATCCAATTTTCATGAGGACTTATTCTGATTGCCTTTCCATCAAATAAAAAGATTCTGGCACAATTATTGAAATATGTGTCACTAAAGAGAAAGGCAGCAGGTTTATCTGATGCATCTGATGACGTCACAGTTGACAAAATGCATTAGATGCTCCATTGCTTATACATTGAAGGTGTTGCAAAACGTGTTATATTGATAATAATAAAAGTACAGGATAATGATACTCCACAAGGGTCTTCTATTAGGTTATATATTGATATTTGCCAATGGAAGTAGCAAAACATACCAGATGATAAGCTACAAAGACCATCTGTTAACACCCTAACAATGCTATACAAGCACAACTGTGACACATTTTGTCAATCATGACATCATCAAATGTATCAGATAAACCTGCTTCTCTTCTATATAGCACTTGACACTCATCTCAATAACCATGCCAGAATCTTTTTATTTGACATACAGTCCTTCAGAATACGGTATCATGAAAATTGAATAGGGGTTTTCTTTGACCATGAATGAATCACCATCCTCATGGCAGACAAAGGCATTTAATGTCAACCAATCAAGGGGGTAAACACTTCACCAGGGAACCTAAATGCTCATAACTTAATTCCTCTTCACATACTTGATAGTCTATATGGCAACATATTCAAATGAATACATGCATGGTTGCCTGATACAGAGATGTTTTTTTTTTAGCCTTAAAACTCACTCTCATAGAATATTTGTACAGACATAGGTGGAGATATAAGATATATGCCACAACACTCACTTATCTATGTCAATTATAGTTGGCAGTCCCCCATCATGGTGTCAATATTAGATATAGAGCATTCTCTTCATCCACCCTGAATAGGTCAAATGCCTATCTCCCCTTCCTTCCCAAGCAGTTAGAACTTTGGATTTTGAACATAATGCAACAAAAGTTGATTACAAATAAATTGATCTGCATTTTCTTTTATTGTTTTACTCTGGTTGTACTCATTTCTATGACTGATGAGTGCTTGATGATCATGATCCTTTGGGGCTGATTACATGCTAGGCTGGTCTAGTATCAGAGGGACACAGGCTGAACATTCACAAGCCTAGCATGATTTTGCTGTTATTCCCAGTTCTTTGCATATACTGTAAATATTAGTCCAGTATGGAACATTTAGTGTAATATTCAGCATTTCAGCTCTTGAACAGTTCTTTGACAGAGTATTAAAACTCTTCTTAATTGGCATACGTTAGGTATAGCAGTCATGACCTTAACTTTGATCAAATCACCTTGGGAACAACCTCCAATTGATCTGAAATCTTATTTAGATATGTAGATCATCAAAATTGGCCAATTTCCAACCTGAAATATGAGATTGCAAAACTTTGCAACCTTAACATAACCCTTTAAATGATATCAAATTGGTTTGAAACCCTCACCGTCTGATTCGGCATCTTCAAAGCTCCTAGTTAGACCTATGAAGGATCAGTCAGCCGAATATATCATGAAGTATCAGATTGTATTGCATCTATCACCTTGACCTTGATCTCAAATTGGTCTGACACCCTAATTTTCTGAATCAGCACTCTTAAAAGCCGGTAATTATATATAAAGATCATCAGAATCAGCCAATCCTAAAATGTATGTCATTCTATACTAGCTATGACTTTGACCTTGATCAAATGACCTTGTGAATAACCTCAAATTAATCTGGAATACTCATTTTCTGAATCAGCATCCTCATGAACCCCTAATTAGATGTCTACATCATGATTAGCTGATTTCCCCCTATAATATGGTATTCTATCACAGCTATGACCTTGACCTTGATCAAATGACCTTGGAAATGACCTTGAATTATTCTGAACCCTCATTTTCTGAATAAGCATCCACAAAAGCCCCTAGTTTGATGTACAGCTCATCAAAATCAAGTGATTTCTTCCTAAAGTGTGATATTTCATCGCAGTTATGACCTTGACCTTAATCATATGACCTTGTAAATGACCTCAAATTGATCTGCAACCCTCATCTATAAAAGCAGCATCCCAAAAAAATTTTGATGTAAAGATCATAAAAATCATCCCATTATTACCTGAAATATAAGTCTTCTCTGTGGCGGCCATTTTGAAAAGTGCCCAAAAACGGGTGTTAGGGATCCTAAAATTTTCTGTTAGTGTCCATTTCCCTTCCAAATCTGCAAAAAAATCAATTTGCACAGGATATTCCTACGGGAGCCCTTTTTTGAACACAGCATCTTGGACTATAGGCGCAATGTTTCATACAGTTCTGCTGAACATGTTAAGGTGTTTACTGTCTCTATATCTAACATCTTTACTGTCTCTATATCTAACACTATAGAATATATATATATATATATATATATATACATTATCTCGCTACCAGGGAATAATTAATACCGGTAATAACGATAATATAATAATGTTGATATATACAGTGGTAATAATACACGATATAGTAATATAACAAATGATCATATCACAGACACATGAGTTTGGTGGGTTGCTGACCTTGGGGCTATCAGCACCATACATGCCTTTATTAATCGACAACAATAGATATATTAGTTGACAAAAGACAAAGTCAGCATAGTGAATATCAATGAAACAATAGTAAAATTTAAAATTTGAAAATCAGGTAAGCACCTGGCGTGGTGTTACCTGTACCAGGGGAATTTGCCAACTGACGGTTATTCCAAATGCGACCTCTTATATACTGGAGGAGTTGTGTAGATGACGTCATGGTATGACATCATAGATATTGGTACGCCCTGGAGGAAAGTAGTCCCCCTAACCGTTCGCGGCTAATTATATAAATATACACGAGTGTATATAGTTCCATAAGTTATCTCGCTACCAGGGAATGATTAATACCGGTAATAACGATAATATAATAATGTTGATATATACAGTGGTAATAATACACGATATAGTAATATAATAAATGATCATATCACAGACACATGAGTTTGGTGGGTTGCTGACCTTGGGGCTATCAGCACCATACATGCCAAACACCTAAACACGCCAAACACATGTGAAACAATACCAATCAGCAATGCAATTGAGATTGGCAAAGTCTATCTAATTCCAAAAGTTCATTTTTATAATTATGTAAATAAGTGAAAACAGAATTAGATTTCCAATTAACCTTCTTTTTAATAGACTCTATACTAAGACCCGCATCCTTTAACATTGTGGCACCACCGTGCCTAAGAGAATGAGTGGAAACCCAACCTTTGATGCCAGCTCGTAAAGATAAAGATTTCAACTTTGAATTAACAAATTGATATTGTAGAGGCACACCATGAATTTTGAATAAAATATCTCTCACACCCCTACCTGTGCACAATTTTTTTAAGTCTTTAGATGGACAAAACAGTGAGGTATCGTTCCTATACAAATATATATGAAAAGAATTTTTACCCAGCTGGTCAGTTTTAGAAGATTTAACACGAATGGTGGCAAAACTTTTAAATATCTTTACATCTTCTACCCTTAAAGTATGAGGAGAAGCCACCACATGTCCTACCCTGAGTACACCTCTATAACACAATAATATAGCTAACCAGAATTTCATGTCCGCCATGTTGGATAGGTCTAGATTGGACCTGATCCTCAACATATCTTTTGGATTAAGTGGATGAATTTTTCTGACTGCACAAGAGTAATCTCTCTCTATACCATCTAGGACTTTTTTAATAATAAAATTACTACTATAGTCCACATAACCTTTAAGTTTTTGAAAATACCAAACTGCAGACATGTAATTCTTTACAGACGAAGGCTTCATAAAATCAGACAAATATACAGCATATATAGAACCTTGAGATGGAGAACAAGGAAAAGATTGTAAATTAAATTTTTTACAAAATTTTTTATACCTTCTGAGCTGTTGTTTCCTTGCTCTCCTCGTATTCTCTGATACACACTTCATCAAAAGTGACCTTTTTCTGTTTTGTAACCTTTTCCACTCTGGAATTAAAGCAACACATGTTATTACTACGTAAAGTATTTTTACATTTTTCAGGTACACCATTATATGACAATCTAGACAATTGATCAGCTAGAATGTTATCCTCGGATTTAATATAAGTGGCATAAATTTCAACATTGTTCAGGAAACACAACCAAAATATTTCCCTTAGCCATTCCATACAGAGTTTATTTTTAGACCTACCGGTATTTATCATGGCTAAAACCTGCATATTGACGGTAATACAATGTATTCTTTTATTTTTACAGCCAGAAATCCAACTTCTAAGACCCATAAGAAGAGGATATAACTCGTATACATTAATGTTTCTATGGTGATTTTTCAAATTATCTAGTATAGGTGGTTGAGCGAAATGACCCCTGCCTAGATTAAATTTATCATAAGACGTCCAGTCACCATATATAAAATCATTACCCATCCATGCACCGAAACCTTTCATAGAAGAATCTGAATACATAGGTGTATCGACCAAATCGTTTTGAATTAAATTCTTACAATTAAACGTACTGCAGAATTTCAACCACCATTCCATATCATTCCTTGTACACTCAGAAATTTTTATAATACCTCTAGACTTTGCTCTGGCACAAAGATCAAAAATTCTGCGACTAAAAGTTCTCCCACCTTTTCCAACTTGGGAGCAGAAAGACATTAAACCACCGATCCTCTCTAGGTTCTTTTTAGAAATAAATTTCTTATTAACGCTATCTAATAAGAGATTCTTCATTTTTTCAACCTTTTCAATAGGTAGAGACAGTTCTAACTTAACTGAATCTATGTTAATGCCTAAGAATTTACAAACTTGAGATGGGTCGGTCACTTTTTCTTTGGATACTACAAAACCCATGTAGGCCATACATTCCATCAATAAATTTCTCTGCCTAAGACATTCAGCATAAGAATCTGCCATAATAATGAAGTCGTCTAAATAATTTACCAATTTTTTGATGCCATACATTCTAGCCACATCAGCAATAAAATCAGATATTTTATTGAAAATATATGGAGCACATTTAAGACCGAAGGTTAATCTATTACTAACATAGTAACCCTCACCTTGACCAAAATCCCAACGGAACCCCTGTAAGGTGGTGTGGGGACCATAAACATTTATAGACCTGTAGGCAGATTTTAAATCGACAACGCTCATGAAGTCGTTCCTATCTAGCTGAGCAGTAACAGTGCTAATATTATTATATGAAAATGTAGAACTAGTGGTATCCATGAAATTATTAATAGAAATTTTTTCAGGCATACTGCAGTCTGTTATGGGTCTCAATTTACCATTTGACTTCTCGACACCCCCTAAAGAATGTATACAACGGGGCTTAATTTTTGTCTTTGAGACTAAACCAGCAGAAATTTCTTCTAATAAAATGCCACACATTTCATTATAAAATTTTCCTTCCAAAATAGATTTGTAGTTTTTACAGTCATAAGACGTACTACAAGAGGGGTCAACAATTTTAAAACCCTCAACAAAGCCCTGCCATAGAAAATTTGCTTCTACATCATTAATACTAATGATACCTTCCTGAGTCAAAAATGAAGCTACTCTACAAGGCAATATTTGGGCTATTTCACCATGAATATAATGTACACACTCACACACACCATTTATACAACTGTCATATACTCTGATGCTAGGTAAATTTTTTACAACAACAGTAAATAATGGTTCAACTTCATCCTGTGCTGGATGACTATGTGTAACATTTACAATTTTCGAGCTAACATTACCATCAATATTAATCTCATTAACCAAGTCAGATTGACTAGACCTATGGTCACTCGGGGGACAAAAATTTTTCTATCCGTTCCAGAATTAATATTTACAACACCCTTATCTGAAACTTTGGGTGGGGGTAATCTAAAGTCTACCACACTTACTAACCTTGCTTCTGGCACCAGGATATCGAAACCTACAGAGTTAGGACTTAAATCACCGCCATTTTCCTATTCGCTTCTAGCCTTGGAGCATTCCAACTTATTATGACCTGGACCACTTCATACATTGCAAATGTGTCTATATTTGCATGGGTCTTTAGAGCAGCCTTCCGCCCTGTTGTATGTGTAGCAGGGATTGTTAGATGTTTTTGGTCTACTTGAATTCTTAGGCTTAGCAGCATAAGCTCTTTGGGCTTGCACAGTACCATCATACGATAGATACCTTAAAATATCTGAATTTTCAATAACATTGAAGGCATCGATACCATTCTCATTAGCCCTGGATCTTACAGACTTGTCATATGCCTTAAGGGCTGGCACAGTATATATCTTAGTGCCAGACTTCTCAACCAAAACCTGCAAATGCCTCAGCATCCCTTCAATATCAGCGCCCTTTCTATAATACTTTAGGGCGAACTTCAGGTTGACTAGAATAAGCTTCTCAATAGAGTCTATCTTATCCTTCTTTTCTACATAATTCTCTTGGTCAAACTCACCGATTTTGGTATGACGATGACGACCAGACATAGACGAATCCATTGACGATGAACGTGAATAGCTGCGGCTGCATTGAGGAGCTGTAAATGACGATCTAGACCGGTGACGACCCCGTCGAGCGACTTTAACCCACTCGTCCTCGTCTTGCGCTGGCTGAAAGCATGGCGACTGTTGTCTTGTCTCCTTGACTACCGGCCCACGTCCCTGGCGACGTGACGTCATTTCTTGTTTATCAACATACGCACGTGGTTTGCTCGAACCGCTTGTAGCACCAGATATCCCATCTTTGCGGTCCCTTCCGCTAACCACCTCTCGTAATAAAGACTTGATATCCGCCAATTCGCCTTCCAGCTTCTCTAGTCTGCTGTCCCTCGTCTGGTCAACAACTGGATTGTCCAAATCAAATGATGTACTGGACAGATCCAAATCGCTCGCTAATCCTGAGTTGGCCGATTCAGGCGAAGTTTTTGCCGATTTAGCCGATTTTTTCGCCGATACCTTAGTCCTGGTATTTCTCGTAGACTTCCTACCCATTATTGGGCAAAATATGAGGCCCAAAAGACCTTAAACAGCAATTTAAAATTTGAAAATCAGGTAAGCACCTGGCATGGTGTTACCTGTACCAGGGGAATTTGCCAACTGACGGTTATTCCAAATGCGACCTCTTATATACTGGAGGAGTTGTGTAGATGATGTCATGGTATGACATCATAGATATTGGTACGCCCTGGAGGAAAGTAGTCCCCCTAACCGTTCGCGGCTAATTATATAAATATACACGAGTGTATATAGTTCCATATATATATGTGTGTGTGTGTGTGTGTTTGGAATGTAAACTGAACATGTGTAAGTGCTTATATATTTCAAACACGTATTAAAGGTGGTAAGATGCTGTACAAAATGATTTACACTGAGATAATGTTTATGCAGTTGACAGCTCTGAATTAGGACTGGCAATCAATCGAAAAATACTCACCAACACCAATATCTCATGCCTATCCGCAGCTACTGTTCCAGAGCAGGACATGTTATTGGAATGAAGCCCTGTGAAGCAGGAGGGCAGCCATGTTGGATGCAGGTTTTTAATATTACAAACAAAACGACCTCTTGCTCTCTCAAATCCCACTGTCTAGTTGATGTTGGGAAGTAGACGTTCTGCCTTTCATAATTACGCAGAGCCATATAGGGAATAGGGACTTCTTCACGTTATGGTTCGTTCAGTATTTTGCCCACGAACATCCTCAAGATATCTGTAGGGGAGCTCCCACTAAAACTTGCATTACTTTCAATCACACTGGATAGATTTCCAGGACATTTGGTAAAATATTTTCAAATAGTTTGCTATTTCCCCATGTATTGGCCCTAATCACAACACATGCGCAAGTGTAGCCATAACCGGTTTGTCTTTGCAATTGTCAATATTACCCTTACAATTTTGGCAAGAGGAGCTGGCTTCCACTAATTGCATGATGTTCTGACCATCGAAATGCTTTGTGTAATATCGACATATTGGACATTTTTTCATCACAAAATTATGTCAAAACGTGATAACATGGCATCTACATATAGGCAGACCTCTTATATCAGGAGATTCATGAGATGATTATAAATTGTCTTTCAAAATATATATAATGCATTGCAGGATTCTTGCATTCCTTTTAGACAATCATTAGAACAATGCAAGAACTTCAACAACAACTTCTTTTAAAAGTTATCCTTTATCAAACCATTTCAGGTTTTTTCATAAAAGGTTGAGGATAGCCTTGCAGAAAATAATCAACAAGGCCACAATAAGTAGTCACCCTCTACTCCCAACTATAAGCATAGGTGATTACAAAAGGTGGTCTGCTTCCCAATACAGTATCAGCTAGACAGTGGGATTTGAGATAGACCTATATATCTTTTTATCTGGAATATTGGTATACCGACCTGGATGTCCTGCTGATTCACTGAGATTTCAGCCAGAGCAACTCAAAACAACAGCACTTACCTTAGTCTAAAGATTTCCAGAACAAACAACATTTTAGCACATATAGCAAAATTTGCCTAAAGCTAAAATATGATTATATACAGTACATTCATAAAACGAATTGCCACCTGCTGTTTATAAAACATCCTAGCACAAAACTTTTAAACTCCTCACCAATATAGTCAGCCTGTTTTGGCGAAAGCTGAAACCCGAAAATAAAGGTATAATGTCCCTAAAACTATTATCAGACTGTAACAGTAGTAGCTTCTATCAGGAATTTGTGATCACGTCACTTTGCCTGATCAACAAAGCCACGGACAAACATCATGTGGGCAGTCTAAATACACAGTTCACGTCGATATTAGCCTGAAAATAACACCACCATCAATAAATGTTGCCGGTAGCAACAGCACACTACAGTGTTATAGGTTCTTTAAACATCTGCATTCATAAGTATGCGCAATTGGCCAACGATTCTAAATGATTCATAAGGTAGGCCACAACATTGGGCCATCCAAATAGGATTTCCACTGCAGGCTGATAATATATTGGATGTGGCATTATTCACTGTATCTAGTACCGTGGGTATGTTACAATCTGTTGTAGGTAACTTCCTTACTCTGGTGAGTGGTAGCCCTTGATGATTGATTCTGCTTCCTTTCTAACAGACTGAGCAGCTGTCACTTGAGAGAAGAAGAACAATGTACAATGGTAGCATACATCTAAAGAATGGCTGGAAGAAGCTTTTCTTATGATTATGTATAAAAAGAGAACCTGTTGTAAAGAACTGTGTGTTATGTAAATGTCGAACACATCGATCATCCTTTAGGTCTAGGGTAAACACGATCCATTAGACATCAACCATGATGCAAGCACTTCAAGGCTCGATAAGCTTTAATGTGAAAACATTTTTCCTCACTACCTCTAAGTGTAGGGTAGGTCGCCCCTGACTCGACCACTTGCAATCTAATAGTTCGACCACCCCACATTATTGGAAGATTTTCACGATCTATGATTACCGGTTTCTGGCCTATGCAGTATTTTATACCCAGTCCTGAGTTACAATGCCCCCACTGCGTTTGGGGCGCAGTTTACAGCCCCAGGGAGGGGTTGGAGTAGAGACCGGCTGGAGGGGTGATGAGCTCCCTGACAGCTGACTGCAGGGCGGGGCCTGCTCCTGGGTAGCCAGGTGATGGACTCAATGTGGTTCAGAGTGTCTACATAAATGTGCATATTTCCTATACTTCTATTTGTTGAAAATAAATAAATCCAACCAGGTAAGGTGAGCTATATATCAGTCATGCTGAAAAGGTTTCACCCAGAAAAGCAAAGAACTTCATACTTTAAAAAGGTACTTCCTGCCCAGCTAGTGTTCTAAGTGTAGGCCTCTTGAGAAGTCTACCCACCTTCGGGTCTCAGAGAGTGCACCCTGGTGGTGACTGGCGTCAAAAACAGCTGTCGCAGCCTAACTCGGGACGTGGGTATTGTAGTTAATGATGCAAAATCAATAAAAAATGTTATATCAAATAAGTTAAGCTAGGGTGGTTGACCTAAAGTACCAACATGCCTAACTGTTGAGACGGGGGCGACTTAACCTAATTATCGGTATGAAATTATCATAGAATTAAAACTGTAGAAGGGTCTGTGATTGGCATCACAGTAGTGTTAATCTATATTATAGTGCTTTCTACTACTGCCATATAGGTAAGAACTCATTTGGTCAATGTGCTTGTACATGTATTAATATGTGCTTAGCAAACACTACATCATGACAAAATCCAGCTTGTAGGTTAATCCGGAAGCTGTAAGTAAACAATGCTTTATTTGATTACATGTAAACGCGACATGTTATACACATATGTCCAACAGCTCATTATTGAGTATATTATGAGGAGATATATTAAGGAGGGATTGGGTCGAGTCACGCACCAACTAGGAGCATATTTAGAGAATAGACAATGATCTTCTTCACATCAAGACTGTCTGTAAATTGTCCTATAATGCACGAATGCATCTGAGTGCATTGTAGGACAGTCGAGATGTGAAGAAGGAGTTGTCTTTTGTCTTTATAAAACGTTGTACATTTCATACTAATCATTTAAGTACCCAATTAAGGTATGACCCTTGACTTGTTACTTCTATCGTGCAGCAGAGCACTGCCAGCCGTTTTATAAAATATATGAGAACAAAGATAAAAAAAATAAAGAGCGCTTAGGACGTACAGTAGACTACGGACATACAGGAAGTCATGCAGAGGGAAGGAGATACGATTATTACTAGACAATAATTGCTGTTTTATGACTGGTGCAATTAATATTTTCGTTAACTTTCCACTCAGGGCATAAAGAGAAAAGACCCTGTTGCAATATGGTTAATTCAGGCGAGAGCCCCGTGCTCGATTGCAAGGTATCATCAGCCAGGAACCTTTGATCACATGTTTTGCAATTTAGATGGAATAATTTTCACCTGAAGACCCTTGGAATCCCTGCCTATTGTCTTTGTTCTAACTTACAATAATATCTTATCTTTGGTTCATCACTTATTAAACATATGCAATCATAAGCAACTCATTGTATGGTTATTCTGGTAATTGCAATAAGCGATTGTCTATTAGAAGCCCTTATTGTTAGGAGTATTGACAATATCGATATGGATCGTCTCAAGCTGCACATGTAGCAGGACCATACGTTACACAACTCAGTTTGAACTTGAGATCAAAATTAATCTCAAATTACATTTCCCTAGAAATAGGAGATCAAGTCAAAGGGAAACTAGAGCCTTTAGCATTGTTTGAGTTTACCTCAATAATGCATTTGGTGGACTGTTTACCTTATAGTTCAATATGGAATAGGGTATACGATGTATTGTATGGACTGTTCACATAGCTACAGTGAACACACACCATCGACCGGTGGTATTCTGTGCTCTACAAACTGTTAACACGGAAACAAACACACTATTCACTGTATAGATACAGAGTTTTAAGTCCATGCTCCTGTGTATCGTGGTGTGACCAAAGCAAGTCGTGTCCAAATGAAGATCGAGTTACAGCACGCACATAGAAATCAGGACCAGAGTAGAAAGCTAGAGAGTCTCTTGGATCTCATTTAAGCACCTTTTATTCAAGCACCACACGCACTCCAGTTATCACGCCGCAGGGGCTGGACGCTCTGATCTTGGTCGCGTGCTTCCCGGCGTTCCGGCTTAGGTGAGGACTCAATGGGCTTGTAGTAAAGTGAGGCAGTACATGCGCATTAATACAAGTCATATTTCTATCTTCAAAGTCAGGGTATGGCGTCTACCTTTTATAGGATGGAGAGAAGACCCTTGGGGCTACCAGCCTCCACAGTAGACACCCCAATCTGTGATTCTGTCAGGTCCCCCATTTTTCTATTGTTTTCTTCTTTCTTTTTTTTTAAACAGTCACAATTAATAAAACATCTAATTTTAAAAAGAACAGGAAGCCATTAGAGCTCAAGCCCAATTGGTAATAGCAAGCCTGGATTTTTTTTTCAGCAGATCCCATCATGTCGGAGTGCCATCAGCATTAGGGAATTAAACTGATAGCTGGAACCATCGTGTTTAACATTCACAGAGTCCTTAGAATTCACCATCCCGCTACTTCGCAAAATTCTGATTGGATGCATTCATGGAAATCATAGTGTTAGAAGGGAACGGACATTCCCAGATAGGACTCAACACTAGAAGCATAGAATTCCGACAACTGTCAAACAAAAATGGCTTTCCTTCATTCAGATCACTATCGTTTCAAAGCTTCAGGTTCTGTGAGATATAAACTTCTAATATTGAAAGTGTGTGTTTAGAATCTTTGGATGTTATACAGACGTATATTACATAGAATGAGTATGCCCATTTCGAGTGTATTTATGAGTAAGCAATGCTCTACATATAAAGAGCTGTATTCCAATAATCAGACTGGGCACTCGTATCATCCATTGACTCCCACCCCATTAGGACTCTATTCGGTTTAGATGAGGCCGCAACAAGACGTATAGGAGCTCTAGGTCAGGCCTGCCACATGAACATACATGTACAATGTATAGGTACAAATGTAATATGGAAGATGAAGATTTGGGCCACGCCCGTTCCGCCCATACACAATTTGTTAATTGGTAAACAGTGGCGGATTTAGAGGGGGCGGGGCGCCCCCCCCCTTTCCCTGTACTTAAGAGTTTACCTAACTCTTTTTACCCTAGAATTTAGGCAAAATTATGGGTCTAGACCCCTAAATTCGACAGGGTGACATGGCCATTTCTTAAAATCGACATGTGACATGGAGCTTAGTGACAAGGACATGGAGAATGAAAAAGTTAGTGACATGAGACATGACCTTTCCTTAAAATCGACATGTGACATGGAGCTTAGTGACAGAGACATGGGGAAATAGAAATTTAGTGACATATGACATGGCATTTTCTTAAAATCGACATGTGACATGGGGACCCCCCATCTAGACCCCCAAAATTTCAAAATCCTGGATCCGACCCTGGTAAAGGAAATGAATGCCACATCAATGTACACCAAAGTTCACTACAGATATATTGTATAAGAAACGCCTCTAGCAAAAATATGCATTAAATAGTATTAGATATGAAGGTTTGAGTCAGTGCTGTCATTCTAATATGCACCAAGTAGTATAGGAAATGGAGGTATGAGTCAGGCCTGTCACACCAATGTACACTTAGTACGGCAGTTTAGTAACTAATTAATTTCTTAACTGATTAATGTTTTGCTTCTCTTTCAAATGATTGTATACATAACAGATACAGATGGGCGTTATATAGCTGGAAATTGATTTAATACTCCATCTAGAATTAGAGTTATGGCCCAGAATGTGATTTTCCAAATTGGCAGCCCCCGGGCCTATACTCGGGGCCCTGCCTGTATAACATTAGGTAGAACTTTCGCCAAGCTTATACACGTGGCAGGCTTATACACGGGGTCTGGCTTATACACGAGGAAATATGGTACACATTAAGTAGTATAAGAAATTAAGGTTTGGGTCAGAACGGTCACACGATCATACAATAAGCAGTATAAGACATAAAGGTTTGGGTTAGGCCTGTCACATCAACATATAACCTACACATCAAAATATGGCATGTCACACCAAAGACAACTTAGTAGTATAGGAAATGAAGGTATTAGGCAAGATGTTAACATTGATTATCTTGGGATGCACTACCGGTTTTGGCTCATTATCCATGTGCAGGTTCAGACCACTTTTGGGTCAATTTTGGTACCATGTTATTCAAGGGGTATGCTCAATCCCAAGCTCTAAGACTATCTTACCTTGTCTGGATCCTGAAGCTATTGGTCTTGTTGGAAAGTAGACATAATAAGCTTTTCATTAAGCCCTAATACATGTTTTTAAGTTCAAATTTGAGTGTACTAGACAGTCAGGAACACGGAAGATTGAAATTACAAAGTTCCTTTTTTTTTTACAGAAAATCTCAAATGCGCTGCAGATACATGTATAAAACTTGCCCTTATCCCCATCTAAGCACAATATCTAATATGATTTATATAGGCCAAACCTTTCTGAGTAATATGAGACATTTTGTAGAATTCCTTAATGACTATGACACACGTTATTGCCTTGGACATAAAGACACATACGATGCTGTTCCATTTCAATAATCTCCCTCTTTATGTAACTGGATGTTTTTCTATGCTAAATCTTTATCAATTATCCTGATTCTTGTGCTAAAAAGAGTGCTGATTAAGAATATGCATGTTTCTACTTAATAAAATCTAATGGCGAGGCTGTATATGGCTGAAATTCAAAATGGCCGACAATAGATTCAGATGTCACTTTGAATCACATAAATGTGCAGTCTAGAAAGTATCTGGTGGGTCCTACCCCCTATAAATCAGCTTAGTAAAATACAGTGCTGCTTTTGTTTTGTTGCTAAGTGGTGTGGTTGCCTAGCAACAGCAGCTTTGCATAGCACTCAAGCCTGAAAATATGCTCATATCTGCATGGTTTCCTTTCAGCAACATACTCCCCTGATGTAAACTTGTATATAACTCTTCCCTGACTTCCATCATAGACTAGGAATATAGGTGATACAACGTTGCTAGGTTGTGTGGTGGCCTAGCAATAGCAGTTTTTCATAGCAACAATGTCTAGATTCATACCTGTAGGCATACACTATGGCTTGTGCATAGTCTCCCCTCAAGGACATAGTTCACTGATTTCAAATTGCATATATATGACCGCTATACTTAACTAAGGATATATAACCAAACAGTAATTAAGTTGTCACAATTGGCACTCTTAACGCCCTTGATTTATTTAGAAAAAATTGGGCACCAACTAAACAATATGGTGGCCTCCTTGTGTGTGTGTGTGGTGGCTAGCTGGGTGGGGGGGGGGTCAGGTGACCTAGATGAGACTATGCAGGCCTGCCCCCTATGTGAGTCCCAGAGTAGCACACACCTAAGTAGCAGAACCGCTACACATATATACCGTTATAGTGTCGGATTGTGAGTATCAGCCTCGTCTTCAACACATTCTACCACCATACAATTGAATACGGACTTAGCGGGATTACTTATCAGCCAATGAAATGACCCCAAGCCATTCAGTGCAGTCCTCTTGGGGGGGCAGTGGTACCCATCCCGGTAGGCTACCCATCAGATAATTATTATCAGTGATAAGAGCTGGGAACTAGTTTCAATGGCCGCACCCATTGGACAATCCGCTACGCCGGTATAGGAAATGACTCACACCAATGTAAACTTAGTGGTATAGGAAACGGAGGTGTAGCTCAGGCATGTCACACCAATGCAAACGTAGTAGTATAGGAAATGAAGGACTGGGTCAGACATATCAGCAATGTACACTTAGTAATATATAAAATGGATGTGTAGGTCAGGCATGTCACAATAATGTAAACTTAGTTGTATATGAAATGGAGGTGTAGCTCAGGCATGTCACACTAATGCAAACGTAGTAGTATAGGAAATGAAGGTCTGGGTCAGGCCCATCATACCAATGCAAACTCAGTAGTATAGGAAATGGAGGTGTATGTCAGGCCTGTCATACCAACATATACTTAGTAGTATATGAAATGAAAATGTGGGTCAGGCTGTCACACTTACATTATGTGGTGCAGGGAATGAAGCTCTGGTGCCCTATGCCACCAGAGTGAGTCCTGTGGTGGTTAGCACTCTGAACCTGCAAGTCAGCAACTGGGATTCAATCCCCTTTGGAACTAGAAACCCTTTACACTGCACCTGTCACTGGTAGTCCCACAGTGTCATAACGGGCCATAACGGCACATATAGGTGTCAGTGTTTTGTCAGTCCCTTGGGTGTCTGATGAACGTGAGTTGTAGCCATGGCCTGTTGGGGCCTCCCTCACTCTACCATTGGCCATGTTTGGATCTGGTGGGAGTAGTGTAGGGACCCAAGTTCTGGTGTACTAGGCCCCATATGCCACCAGAGCGACTGGCACACAGGTAGTAGGTGGACTAGTCAGGTGTAGTCATGTGGTGTTCTAGTTAGCATTCTACAATTGGAAGTCAGGAAACAGGGTTTGATTTCCTGTGGGAATAGAAACCCTTTTCACCTAGTCTTAGAGCAGTGTAGGAAATGAATGTTTAGGTGAGGTCTATCATGCTAGCATATACTATAAGTAGAATAGGACATTATTGGGTTTAGGTCAGTCTTGTTACATCCACGCCCCCGAAGTAGGACTAGTATTCAACACAGAGGTTTGAGTTAGACTTAGCACACCTGTTGAGCCTTTATGCTACAAAAGTGGTGTTAGGCTTCAAAAGGGTATCTTTTGAAGCCTAACACCACCCCATGGGCCTTTATGCTACAAAAGTGGTGTTAAAGCACAAATAGTCTTTAAACCACAAATGGTTCGTAAGCTACAAATGGTTCGTAAGCTACAAATGGTTCGTAAGCTACAAATGGTTCATAGCTAAAAATGGTTCATAAGCTAAAAAATGGTTCATAAGCCAAAAATGGTTCTCCCCTGTTCTTGAAACAGAGGTGTAGGAGAGATCTTAGGGGTGTTGGGGGACCCACCTACAATCTCACATAGATGGCAATTCTGAGGGAGCAAGTCTATCATTCTATCATTGAATACAAAGAGATTTGGGTTTAACAATGCATAGCTAATGATTCATACAAAGTTGTTTACCTAGCCTATTTAAACATGTTAAGCTCATGGTGTTTGCGTGAGATAAATCATTTCTTTAAATCAAAGGAAAATTAGAAAAAATGTTGGGGGCAATGTGTTATGAAACAAATGACTTATGCAGAGAGGCACACAAAAGCTAGGTAAAGATTTTTCACCTTTCTCCTTTGGAAGAAATCATTTTCAATGAATGAGAGCTGGTATTCAATGTAGTTTGGTTGTGTGCAAACCCTGTGTATCCCACCTTTCAAACAAAGCATTTCTAAATTGGAATTATGATTATTAGCACTCGTTTTTACACTCCAGGTATTGATATCAACCATTTAAACCTTTAATCTAGTCCATTTTTTTCATGATACATCAACACAGGCCTTATAAATCCACAGGGATTAAGGTCACTAGCCGGTGTAGGATGGATACACAGTAGGATTTTTACCATTTGCTGCATCTGAACCATTTGAAGCTTATGAACCATTTGTAGCTTATGAACCATTTGTGGTTTAAAGAGTGTTTAAAATTGCTTTAATGCCACTTTTGTAGCATAAAGGCATGTGGGGTGGCTTCAAGCTTCAAAAGATACCCTTTTGAAGCCTAACACCACTTTTGTAGCATAAAGGCTCCAAAACACCAGAATTTACCATTGAATGGGAAAAGGGAGGGATATCATTAAAACCATATTGAATAATGCAATAACATGTGTAATATGAGAAGATGTATTGCAATGTACCTTTTGTTTATAACGTTGTCACACTTTCATAACTTGGCCAAATAATTTTGCAAATGCATTTTCATTTCAGATGGGAATTGAGCTACGTGACACCCTCCGACTCCAATATCAGGAAAACACTGCTACCTGTATGATACTTTCATAGCCGCAGGCAACGATTACAGTGATCCATTTGGCCGATGTGGGTTTATCCCCTACCTGCAGAAAGTACACGTGAAGTCAGCATGAAATAAGACAAAATGGTGTAAATCGGATGTTGGAGATCACAGAGCTAAGCTCAGACTGGGCGGGGTCCAGGATTTCCATCTGGCTGACGGATTATGGTTTAGAGGGCGGCACCGTGATACGTCATGCGTGCTCTGGTCCCTAGATCTACGTCCTGTATCCTTGTCAAGACGGACAGATGGCGTTTGGGAGTCGGCCCACCTCGATATGGGGCGTCCAGCACCACTGGGTGGCCATGGGGCTGGCTCAGTGCTGCGGCTACTTCTTCTCACTGCTCCTGTGTCTTGTCTCAGGGGTCATCTTGGTCTGCCTGGTTGTCCACTTCCTCCCGCATCTCCGCACGATCTTCTACCAGGAAGCCACGTGCACGGTGCTTAAGACAGTCTACACCGTACAGTACTCTTGTGGGTGTGTGGAAGCAGCCCGCCTGGAGGAGGAACAAGGGGGCAGCTGCCGCTCCTTCTACCCCTGCCTGCTCGTGTACGTGCTCATTAACTCGTCAGCTGCTCATCTTGACCCGGTCACGCAGGAGCAGCTCCGCTGGCCGGTGCTAGCCTACGAGGACGACTGGCAGCAGATTGGCGTCTACAAGGCCGACGAGGGGAGCGTAGAGCGGGTGAGTAGGCAGAGGCTTCCAGATAGGGCCTGGTCGAATAATGCGACAGTGTTTAGAAAGACAAAAGGAAGACCTCCAACAGACTTAGTCACTCAGTGGGGGATTTAGACATCGACGCGGGGGCTCGGGGTCGCGCGTCCCCTCCTTTTTGCTCCCTTTCAACCAAAAAGCTCCCTCCTTTTCAAAAATCTGGATGCGTTAATGAACAGATAGTGCCTACGGAAATTAGATTAGATTAAATTAGGTAAGATTAAAGCATTTACCCAAGATACCATCGCTACTATAGATGAATCCTATCCAGACTGCATACGGAAATGGGTTGAACTTGGACTTTCTTTTTCTTTTGATTTCTTTTTGGCTAAAGCTGTTGCGTTGGTTGAATCCCTTTATAGGATATTACAAAAGCTTTTCTATATTATAGGTCTAGACATTTTAACTTGAAATATTTTTGAATTTTTTTTAGTGTGACCACAGGAAATAGATTCTTTATAAGGATATAAGCCCATCATATCCTGCATCTAACCACATCGGGGAGGTATAACTGACGGCTGTAGGGTTAAATCGTTTAACCAAGGATCCTCCCGGTGGTGCTCCAAACAGAGATTGATCTCTGTGTCAAACAGAAATGTAGTTGTAACCATTTTAATTGAGATTCCTGGTGGATAGAATGGCCTGGCAATTGTGTTGGAAGTCCCATGGGTGGTACAGTTATTGTTACTACACTTTATGTTCCTTTTTGCTCAGACTCAGACCTTCAATCATGTAAACTTACATCTATACACATTACATAGGCCTGGGTTTGAAATATCCATCGGATGTTTACTTATAAATGAAGTAAAAGGCTTGAGTTAACAATACCTCTTGACATTTTAATTTATTCCAAACTTTATGTAGATGTAGGCCCACAACATCCCACATGATCACAATACAACAACCCAATACGGCTCTCGATAATTTCTATTGAAATAAAATGTAGATATTCTATAACAATAATACATTTTCCATTTATCATCGGCTACAGTGTACCAAATACGCCTGTGAGGGTGGCACTAAGACCAATCGTGACGTCATAGAGAGGTACCGAATGGAGATGGCGGACAGGGGGCAGCACCACCAGTGCTGGTTTGACTCATCGAACCTGCTCCACAAGGGGGCGGTGTTTAGGAGGAACATTGCTTCCATATTCATCTTCCACGTCCTCTTCTGGCCCGTCTTCTTCCTCCTGGTGGGCGCCATGGTGTTTGTAATTATCTGTTGTAGGGCCAGGAGTAGGAGGTTCTCGTCCGATATTACCAAGCAGAGCGACTACATGTCGGGCTCAGAAACTGTTATTGTCAACATGGAGGAGAAGTATTGATGTACTTTATGCTATATGACATAGTAATTAAACCATATGACATCTATTTTTGTAATGGAATGGTATCAACCCAAAGACATGGTATATCATTATGATTATTTATTTAAAAAGACAGTGCCGCAAGCTTATGTGAGAGTCACATATATGTATTGGCAATAGTGACTCTCGCTTTTCTTCTCGGTGTTAATAGGAAGAACGCCTATGGACATGTCATTTCAGGTCGGGATTTAATTCTGTCTAGAATCATAAAAAAAAGACAAGTGAAGTGCAAGTGAAGTAAATTGTGAATATAAGCCTTTGCTAAAACAAACCAAAGGAGAGTTGATAATGGACAACTATAAATTGTGTATTCATCTGTCATAGATATAGGTATGCATACACATCACTCTGAATGGTTGAAAACACATTCGCAATAATTCGAGGTATGGTGTAAGATGGGACACTGCCACAACTCCTAGTTTTTATCCTGATGGTAGATCTAGTAGAGGCATAGTCTAAAGAGTGGAGATTGAAAGGAATAACCTGCAGTGAAAATTGAAATACGCTCTTCAGTTACCACACGTTATGATTATTACTTTTTTTTTGCCTTGAACTACCCTCTAAAATAATTATGTGTATGCTTGCCATATATAAATTTAATAATGACTTAAAGGCCGAGACGAAATGTACAGGATGCGTGTTAATAAAAACATGTCCAAATTGTAGCTGTTGTTCATTGGACCAAACTGTACAATCGAGTTACAGGTAACCATGATCTCAAACTGCGCTTTAAAAAATTCTAATTTATGGGGCTGGAATCTATGTATCAAGAGGGGCCTCCTGACATTTAGCTACATTTGATTAACATCCAGACCCTTGGTTATCTTTAATAGGCTTCTTAAGAGCAACAATGGTCTCTTATTGTACAATATGTAATTAATTCCTGCTCTTAGAGATTGCTAATTCAAATTATGACTTCGGACAATATGACAATATATATAGCTCAGAAGTTAGAACTATTTATCCAACTATCTGAGCCTCAGCAGTGCTTTTTTGCTCATAACCCCAGTGCGTTATCCAGCCATAACGCACTCTCAGACCATTTCTTCATCTTCAAGAAGCTGCTGGTTTCAATCCGGACATGTTAATAAATTGGAGAAGTATACAAAGTCAACTCCTCCATACGTTTCCTGTTAAAACCGTTTAGGTTCAACGGGGAATCATTCCCCGGCCGCTGTGGCAGGAGACGAGCTCGCTGTCCACTATACCAAGCCGACCGGTGGTAGAAATGAATCTACATCAAGAATTTGAAAAAGTTGTCCGACATACCTGATGTTTACACACCTCGTTAGCCTAGAATATATGGAGCCTGGTGGAGTTATTAACAGAGAACCATCCTTAGATATCCTAGATGAACATGCCATGCCAAATTCCTCCAATTTCTTCGAAATAAATAAGAATCCATTGATTTTCCACATCGATACGTGTCGGGACCCCCCCCCCCCCCGTCCGGCCATTCCTTGCTCGACACATGGCTGACCCAGTTTTTACATCCAGGCACCTCCCCGCTAGGTCAACAAGACGAAATGGCCGTCTACCGGGCCGTGTGCGTTGGATCGGTATGGAAAATCAATGGATTCTTATTTATTTCGAAGAAAATGGAGACAAAATGTATGCGAACACCAACTAGAGATCGTATATTTGGCGCTGCTAGAATAACAGGGCTTGACATCCTTGGATTATACCCGAAAATTCATTGGAAATACGAGGGTTTGACGGGTGGACTAAAAACAATGGCTACGCTGGCTTGTCAAACCGTGCGGATCGGATGCACTTACAAAATGTCTTCTCATGGATTAATTCTTGGGTTATAAGGTAAGAAATTAATACAAAATGGAGAAATATGTTCGATAAACGCTTTAATGCATGTTATGGGTACCCTTGAAACAAATTCACGTGAATTCACCAGTAAAATCACGTGTTGAACTGGTGTCGTTCCCGTGAATTCCCGTGAATTTTACACGTGAATTCACGGGATTCTGTGAGCAGAAATTCACGTGATATCACGGGATCACGAGAAATGACAGTAAATTCACGTGATATCACGGGAATATTGAAAATACTTTTGCAAATAACCCCCACTTCTAACCTCAATTTAAGATTTGAAATCGGTAGTTTGTATTCCTATCATTGTATTTGTCTTTGATGTAGATCTAGCCTTGAAACGCCATCATTTCGATTGATAGATTCTGAGCAATATAGAGATTCACACAAAACTAGACACATTGACTTATATTTTGATTTGAGCCTTTATTTGGGTAATAAATACATCTAGAATGGGGGCAATAAATGGGGAAGGTGGATGGCGCCCATAGGCTAAAAGTAGCTAAATTTTCGCCAGATGTTTGTAATTACTTTCTCTTTCTAATAGTACAAAGAAAGCAGTCTTATAAACTAGCATAGGGTCCCATGCTAGTTTATGAGATATTTATCTATGAATCTACCATAGGGTTATACAGTGTTTTGCCATAATTTGCATGGAATCTCATTAAAGAGTAGCTAATTTTTTGGCTTACTTTCCCAGAATATTTTCATCAACTTTCTGTACCCAGAAAATATATTACCATCATGTGGTCCCATGCACTTTTGAATTGTTTTTCCACATTGAAAATCTCCTGAAAATAATAGAATTACATCATGCAGGCTAAATACTGCTCATAAACCCCCACACAGCCAGCTGGCTTTGTGGCCTAACTAGTTAGTATGCCTGGTGTAGACACAGAAGATTGAGAGTTCACCTCAGCTTCATGGGCCTGCTATGATTTTGTATAGTTGTTCACTAGCCATAGAGAAGCACACATGTGCAGAAACCTGCATAGAGAACATGATTGGCATTAGAGCCATCTACCTTAAAAAAGCCAGCATCAGCATATTGAATAGAGTAAGCTCCACCGCAATGAAAATATTCAGGTTTTTCATCACACATATAGTCTCGAACAGGTAAACAGGATTGGTGCCTAGCCCGTGCTAGATTTATTTCCTAATTTTGCCACAAGGGAACACAAAGGAGCAAAAGAAAATCAAGGAACCCATTTGTGGGAAAGTTCCATGGTTTACTATGGTGAAGGCAGAAAGAACATACCATTCTTACACCAGAAGTTATAATGAAATAAATGGATGTATTTCAAGGCCAAATAGAGCTAGAACATATTGAGATTGGGGATATGGTTATAAATACTCATGGGTTCATATCTAGCAAGCTATTTCTCTCAAACTATCAGGAGTATTTTCTTATGCAATATAACACTGAAAGGTGTGATCTCAATTTGATAATTGATTTTTAACATGGAAAACCATTTACCCTTACATCTACACTGCTATTACTACCATACATTCTTACATAGAGGATTTGAAGTTCTAGTCTTGGCCACCAGGGGGCAGGAACATAGCATAAAATGCCTTTGCAATATTATACTGTAATACACTATGTATATGGCATGTCTCATATGCAAGAATTGCCCTTTGGTGCATCTTCTAGATGCAGCAAAACTGGCAGTACATTTTCTCTCTGGGAGTAAATTTTCCCCCAAAGTCTCTGCAATATTCCCCCATCCACATTCAGTGGTAAAGGTGGGTGAAGGAAGCACTTGGATGGCTATTGGTTCTTGAATTTCGAAGATCCATTGATTAGAATAAAATATACAACATTTACATATCCTTTTATCATATTAGAAAGGTCTGGGTGTGCCTTAAATGTGGGGTGCACCTTATAGACAGGGTATTGTAACTACATTTTCTTTTGTTTAGAATTCAAGACTGCATGTCTGAATCTTTTTATTCAAATCTACCAAAAAAGGCATGATGAATCCAGGAATCAACAATGCAAGCCTCTCAAAGTTTGGTTTCCCTAAATAGCCATACTTAATGTATCTTATTTCTGACAGAACATCTATGACAGCAATAAAAATATCATATGGGTGGCACCACTGTGCTGTTTTTCAGCCAGCCCTCTTCTCTGGAGTACCTCTCTTAATATGTGCTATCTAGCAGATTTCATCAAGCTCCTGTGTTGCAATTGACTACCTGCATAAAGAAAACAAAAGTACATGCCCATGAGTTAAAGTGAATGTGTGGGTAGTAGTTATATCAAGTGGAACATGAATTAGGGGCATAGGAAAAGGGGCACCAGCCTCAATTATAAAGGAAGTTTATCTGGGCCCCTCAAAATTTGCAAAGTATTCAAAATAAATTTAAATTAAACAAAAATTACTTTTCTACACAAATTCAAATGACCAATGCATGAGACCACTGATAAAAAATTCCACTTATCTTAAAACAAGTCATCTAAATAATATTTTTGGGAAAGTTTTAGTTTAAATCAGTTTTATTATGGAATGATAACAAATTAATCTACTACATGAATATCAATTTGTAAATTGGGTAGAATGACTTCTATATAATAAACCTCATTAGTGTATTACAAATTATTGGATGATAGATTGTTTTTGTGTGTCTTTGATACTAACAGTGAATGACAGCATTTGCTTTTCATATTGATTTTCATCCATATGTCGTTGCCTCAGTGCAACAAGGTTGTATTTGCATATTTTAAGTTTTGCAGGAGAGGGAAAAGAGGGGTTGCAATCTGTCTATATTTCAGACAAACACATTCTATGATAGTATAGCTTAATAACAGGGTTAGTAAAAACCGTTTGATAGAGAGGGGGTTTGTCCCAGAAACATCAATTGGATGATGAAAAAATGTTGACAAACATTAAAAAACGTTTTATGGTAGCCAAATTAAAAAAAAAAAATCGAAATGTTTCCAAAATATTTGTATAGATGTGTAGAGGCAAGGAGAAAGGGTGCTCCATGCTAGAAGTCAACTTTAAAATTCAGATCACTAGCTTTACAGTGATATATTGCATGAGAGGATACTCCTGTTAGTTTTGGAGGAATGGCTTGCTAAATATGGGTAGGTATGACCATTTTGTGAATGTCAATAAGCCATAAGTCCCATTGGTCATGAGATACATCTGTAATTAGCATAATTTATGCTAATTAGCTAAATAAGCATAAATTTTCATTCTTTTGCCCATAACTTTCGATGTAGAAATGGTATTTTCATTCTGTTTACACCATAGTGGACCTTATGAAATGTTCCTTCAAATGGGATCATCGATTTTCTTATTTAGAATGAAAATAATGTTTCCATGGCAACAGAAATCAACAAAAATGCCTATTTTGGCCCAAAAACATTCTTTTTAATGCCAAATATGGACCCTTTCCCCCAAAAATAGAATGTTTTATAAAAAAAATCATTGGATTGTCCATAAAAAAGTAGCCTATAGCAGTTTTAGGCATATTTTTCCTATTCTAGCCCATAGTAGTGCCCCCTGGTGGCTAAAACAGGTACTAAATCCTGCAGGAACCCTCATTTCTGCTTGCTGGCTCACAGATGTTCTTACATTCCCTGGCATAAAATAGAACCCAAGATCTCTTGATATAGAGTCAAATGTGTTACCACTTTGACTATGTGTTGATACTTCATTCATTACAAAGATATGCTTATAATGTAAGTGCTCAGGAAGTTATGAAAAAATCTGTCAACCTTTGGATATGAATATGGGGAATAATGTGACAAATTACTGCATAATCCTATATAATATTAAAGGTTCTGTATCTCAAAAATATGAATGGGTCCCCCACCGGCAGTAAGCTACAAGCCTATCCATTCCTCCAGCACTAGCTGACCCCTCCTTCTGCCCATAGTCCAAGGGAAATGAATCTGTTTACATGTGTTAAGTATGGACTATAGGTTGCAGTTACTATATGTACAAGTGACAAGTAATCAGGGATGGACTATAGTTTGGCATCATATAAATTTTGATGGCCATGCATCAAATGCATCAACTCACCAACCTGAAGCACTACATCCCAACTCACCAACCATTACATCCCTTGAAGGACCACTAATGCATTAATGCATCATGCCCATCGGTCATCATGATGCTACATTCATGCATCATGACGACCATATGAGTTGATACACACACTGCAAAAGGGTCGGCATAATGCTCCAATTAAGTGTTGGAGAGCATGCAGACTCTAATCCCACCTTACCAACCACTAAAATAAAGAACCAGCCTGTACATAGCAGTGTGCGATGCCTACCCCGGTACTGCTGACTGTCCAGGATCACCTTGTGCTAAAACTCTAACCCACATTAACAATTACTAAAATAAACATGTATACATATAAACCCAGCCTGTAAAATAGCAGTGTGTGACACCTACCAATGACTATCCAGGATCGCCTTGTGTTAAATACCTAAAACCCAAAACCACCAATCACTCTGTATGTACCTGAAGTGACCTGGGATGTGTAAAAATAGACACCAGTAAACAGAACAACGGCTGTGTAGGTATTACCAGTCTGCAACATGTGTATTTGTAGCAGTAACTGCTCCAAATATAACAAAACTATGTGACTGGGCTCCTAATATGGGAATGACCTGCTTGTTTTCCATTCTAAGACTCTAATTAACCAATGCCATGTCACTTTGTACTCCTAATATGCACTTCATATATTGGTGCATCATGATGTCCACTGGACATGATGCATTAATGCATCAGAGGCCCTTGAAGGGTTAAGAGGTGTGTGCGGCCCTACTGTGGAGGAGGGGGTATGAGAGCTGTCAAAGTCGTGACCATTAGGGTGTGTTACAGTTAGGCCTCTGTGATGTCACAGGGTGGTTAGCTGCAGGCAGACATTGGCAACACATGCTTAGGTGACTACACCATGAGTAGTAGCTCCTCAATATATTAGAATATATTAGATAGGATATTGTTAGATGACTATATGGAATGCTCCTATGATTGGTATGTAAATTACATGATTTAACATGTACAACAAGAGATTAAGATCTAATGGCAATGTGTGTATAGTTTTCAGGTAAGTGCATCCTAGTCATCTTACCCATAGGTCAACTTAATGCATTGGTTTGTTTGCCCAAAAAGACCCATAAATATTAACAATCAGTAACTGTAACACATCCTATGAAGGGCCAAGTGGGGGGAGGGCAGGTCCTCTGTGTGTGTCTCAGTGCTATGGTCACATGACCAGTTCTGAAGGCCAGGTGTACGAGTCAAGCTGACCTGTTCACAGTTTGTTAGATGTGCTTGATACTACGGATAGCATTATTACATAGCTGTAATGGGCCACAAAAACCAAAAAAAAAAGGACTTTGCCAAGCATGTTGTAGAAATTCATTGTTTCTCCATACTGTCAACCATTCAGTGATCATGGTCACTGAAAAGCAATTATTCTTTGCTGGGTTTTCACTGGTGGGTGTTAGAAATGTTCATTTCCTGCTTGGGATATCAGAAAAAATCATTGGCAAATATGTGCATACATGTCAAATAACAATTTTAGAGAACCTTTGAAAATTTTGAAAAAATCATATGGAGTAGAACGTGTTGTCCTCTTGAACCACTTAGTAGGATGTTGCCTCCAGGTCTTCATTGGTCCAACTTCATGCACCTATAAAGACAAATGGTATATCCATTACTCACTAGGTTATGCCAAACCAAACAGAAGGAGGTAGGTGTGGACATAGAGGGAGCTGGGTGTGGACATAGAGGGGGGTGAGAGTGGACACAGGGGGAGGTGGGTGTGGACACTGAGGGAGGTGGTTGTGGACATAATGGAGATGTGTAGGAAGATAGAGGGAGGTGGGTGTGGACATAGAGGTGAGTGGGTGTGGACAAAAAGGTAAGTGGGTGTGGACAAAGAGGTAAGTGGGTGTGGACATAGAGGGAGTAGGGTGTGGACATAGAGGGAGTGGGTATGGACACAGAGGGAAATGGATGTGGACATAGAGGGAGGGGAGAGTGGACAAAGAGGGCAGTGGGTGTGGACAGAGAGGGAGATGTATGTGGAAATAGAGGGGGATGAGAGTGGACACAAAGGGATGTGAGTGTGGACATAGAGGGAGGTGGGTGTGAACACAGAGGGATGTGAGTGTGGGCATAGAGGAAGGTGAGAGTGGACAAAGAGGGAGATGGGTGTGGACAAAGAGGGATGTGTATGTGGCCATAGAGAGAGGTGAGAGTGGACACAGAAGGCAGTTGGTGTGGAAAAAGAGGGGGGTTTATTTAGACATCGAGGGGGGTGAGAGTGGACACAAATGGAGATAGGTGTGGACATAGAGGGAGGTGGGTGTGAACCTAGAGGGAGGTGGGTGTGAACATAGAGAAATGTGAGAGTGGACACAGAGGGAGGTGGGTGTTGACACAGAGGGAGGTGGGGTGTGGATAAAGAGGTAAGTGGGTGTGGACACAGAGGGAGGTGGGTGTGGACATAGAGGCAGGTGAGAGTGGACACAGAGGGAGATGGGTGTGGACATAGAGGGAGGTGGGGGTGTGGACACAAAAGGAGGTGGGTGTGGACATAGAGGGAGGTGGGTGTTGACATAGAGGGAGTTTGGTGTGTACAAAGAGTGAGGTGTGTGTGAACAAAGAGGTCAGCGGTTGTGGACAAAGAGGTAAGTGAGTGTGGACAAAGAGGTAAGTGGGTGTGGACATAGAAGGAGGTGGGTGTGGACATAGAGGGAGGTGGGTGTGAACATAGAGGGAGGTGGGTGTGAACATAGAGGGGCATGAGAGTGGACACAGAGGGAGGTGGGTGTGGACACAGAGAGCTTTGGGTGTGGACATAGTGGGGATGGGTAGGAAGATAGAGGGAGGGCAGGTGTGGACACAGAGGGAGATGGATGTGGATACAGAGGGAGGTGGGTGTAGACACAGAGGAAAATGGGTGTGGACATAGAGGGAGGTGGGTGTGGACACAGAAGGAGGTGGGTACAGTGGCCCACAAGGGTCAAATTGAAGTTGGAGCAAAGAGTTGACTTTCACAAAAAAAAGTTAAAGTCCAAAAGCAAAATCAATGTTCAAAGTCAATTACATTTCATTGCTGTCAAGCTGTCAAGGTGTCAACTCATGAATGCAAACCCACTTGTGACAGGTATCTTTTGGCTTTGGCATGGTACACTCTATGTCTTTCTATATGTCTATACCAGCAACTACTGGGTAGCTATTGGTTCCCTCACACAATAACTGATGGTTCCATACCAAGTAGCTGCTGGTTCCAGCATCCCATAACTGGTGGTTCCCACCCACTGTAACTGGTGTTTCCACACCAATCAGCTACTGATACTGGATCCCATACCAAGTAGCTGCTGGTTCCCACACCCAGCACTTGGTAGTCCCATACACATTAGTTGCTGTTTCCTGTACCCAGTACATGCTGGTTCCCACAGACAGTAGCTACTGCTTCCCACATCAGGTAGCTGCTAGTTCCCATATAAACTGGTTCCTAACCCAAGTAGTTGCTGGATCCCACACCCTTGCTGGTTCTTGTACCCAATACCTGCTGGCTTTCACATAGAGTAACTGGTAGTGGTTCCCACATCCATTAGGTGCTGGTTCCTGCCCTCACTACCTGCTGGTTCCCAAATAGAGTGCCTGCTGGTTCCCACAACAGGTAGCTGCTAGTTCTGACAACAGTAGCTGTTGGTTCCCATACAGTAGCTACTTGTTCCCATATCCAGTAGCTGCTGGTTCCGATATAGAGTAGCTACCGATTCCCATACGTAGTAGCAAAAGAGTGATCTGGATAAATTCTGGAAGAAAAAGGTCATATAAGTCAAAAATGGGCAAATTGGGAAAGTTGTGTGAAACTAGGTCATAAGCAGTCAAGATAGTTAAAATTTGTCGAAATAGGTCAAATTGGTTCCAATTAGGTAAAATTGAATGAAATTAGGTCAGACTAGGATAAATTATGTCAAATTGGTTGAAAATGGGTCAATCAGGTCAAATTCTATCAAATTAGGTCAACGGTGGTAAGAATAGATCTCATTGGTCAAAATTAGGTCCAGTAGGTCAATGTAGGCTAAGGTAGGTCAAATATGGCGAAAATAAGTCAATTTGGTTAAAGGTGGGTCAAGGAGGTTAAATCAGGTCAAATATGGTAAAAGTAGGTCAAATTGGTCACAGGTAGGTCAGTAGATCAAATCAGGCTAAGATAGGTCAAATTAGGTCAAATAATGGTGAAAATAGGTCAAATTGTTCAAAAGAAGGTCAATTAGGTAAGGAGAGTTCAAATTAGGTCAAATATCTTAAAATAGGTCAAATCACTCAAAAGTAGCATGATTAGGTGAAAGTAGGTTAGAATGGGTCATATTAGGTCAAATATAGTCAAAGTAGGTCAGATTGGTCAAAAATAGTCATAGTCGACCTTTTTTTGACAAATTTCCACATAATTTGACCTAAATGACCTACTTTTACCTATTTCCAGCATATTTGACCTTACTTCATCTATCATACCCTATATTTTGACAAAATTGACCTACTTTTGACCAATTTGATCTATTTCAACCATATTTGATCTATCCTGACCTTATTGGACCTAATTGACCTACTTTTGATCAATATGACCTGTTTTCACTATATATGACCTTAATTGACCCATCCTGACCTAATTGACCTACTTTTGACCCATTCGACATATTTTCACCATGTTTGACCTAATTTGATTTACTTTGACCTTATCGACCTATTTCTGACCAATTTGACTGGTTTTCACCATATTTGACCTAATTTGACATATCCTACCCTTATTGACCTACTTTTTACCAATTAGACCTATTTTCACCCTATTTGACTTAATTTGAACTATCCTGACATTATTTATCTTTTTTTGACCAATTTGAGCTAATTTCACCATATTTACTCTAATTTGTCCTATCCTACCCTATTTGACCTGCTTTTCACCAATTTGACATATTTTTCCAGCATATTTGACCTAATTTGACCTATCCTACCCTTATCGAACTACTTTTTATTAATTAGACCTAATTTCACCCTATTTGACTTAATTTCAACTATCCTGACATTATTTATCTACTTTTGACCAATTTGACCTAATTTCGCCATATTTACTCTAATTTGTCCTATCCTACCCTATTTGACCTGTTTTTTACCAATTTGACATATTTTTCCAGCATATTTTACCTAATTTGACCTATCCTACCCTTATGGACCTACTTTTTATCAATTAGACCTAATTTCACCCTATTTGACTTAATTTCACCTATCCTGACCATATTGACCTACTTTTGACCAATTTGACCTATTTTCACCATATTTACTCTAATTTGTCCTATCCTACCCTAATTGACCTGCTTTTGACCAATTTGGCCTATTTTCACCATATTTGACATAATTTGACCTATGCTACCCGAATAGACATACTTTTGACCAATATGACCTATTTTCAACATATTTGACCTAATTTGACCTATCCTGACCCAATCGACTTATTTTGACAGCTACTCTTTTAAGAACTCGCAATTACCTGATGTAGGAACCAGCAGGCACTCTTTTTGGGAACCAGCAGGAAGTGGGTGCAGGAACCAGCACCTAATGGATGTGGGAACCACTACCAGCTACTCTATGTGGAAGCCAGCAGGTACTGGGTGCAAGAACAAGCAAGGGTGTGGGATCCAGCAGCTACTTGGGTTAGGAACCATTTTATATGGGAACCAGCAGCTACTGGATGTGGGAACCAGCATGTACTGGGTACAGGAAACAGCAACTAATGTGCATGGGAACCACCAAGTGCTGGGTGTGGGAACCAGCAGCTACTTGGTATGGGATCCAGTGCCAGTAGCGGATAGGTGTGGAACCGCAGTTACAGTGGGTGGGAACCACCAGTTACAGGATGCTGGAACCACCAACTACTTGGGGTGGAACCATCAGTTATTGTGTGAGGGAACCGATAGCTACCCAGTAGTTGCTGGTATAAACTTTGTTCATATAGAAAGACATAGAGTGCACCATGCAATGCTAAAAGATACCTGTCACAAGTTGGTTTTCATGAGTTGACACCTTGACAGTTTGACAGCAATGAAATGAAATTGACTTTGAACATTAATATTGGTTTTGGACTGTAACTTTTTTTGTGAAAGTCAACTCTTTACTTCAACTTCAATTTGACCCTTGTGGGCCACTGTAGTACGGTGGGTGTAAACACAGAGGGAAGTGGGTGTGACCACAGAGGGAACTGGGTGTTGACATAGAGAGAGGTGGGTGTGGACACAGAGGGAGGTGTGTGTGGACACAGAGGTAGATGGGTGTGGACATATACGGAGTTAAGTGTGGACACAGAGAGAGGGGGGTGTGGACATAGAGGGAGGTGGGTGTGGACACAGAGGGAGGTGGGTGTGTATATAGAGGGTGGTGTGTGTGCACTTAGAGGGGATGTGGACATAGAGAGGATGTGGATGTGTGAGGGGGTGCATGTGGACATGAGGCATGTGAGTGTATGTGGATAAAAGGGAATGTATGTACATAGATGGATGTGAGTGTGGACACATATACAGACATGTAAATATACTGGGACAGAAGGGGAATCTGACCATGAGTGTTGCAATCTACAACAACCCTGCATACAAGTAAAGTCACCTTCTGCTAGGTGCTTGTGTGAGTTACCCAAATTAGGCTGGCTGGGAATGGGTACACTGTATAAGAGGTAAGGTAATCAGTACACAAGGTGGTCCCACTATGACCTGGATTGGGAAAGGGTCTGACTGCCTCTCACACTTAGTTGTATAGTAGTAGTATGCAGCTGCAATAAGGAGGGCTATTTCTGAACACAGCCAGTGGCCACACAGTTACATGTATAGGTTTGCAATCATGCCTTCAGATGTACAATATCACATATTATTGCAAATAAAGATCCAGTCTTTTATGGATCATTGCAAAGTGCTTGAATTAGCATTCATGAATATTGCACACAACAAGGTACAATGCCATTGGTAATATTGAGATACTAGTGCCATTTCCTATTTAGGATTGTAAGTGCCCTTATGAATAGAGCAGCAAGAAAATGGTGACCTTTACATGTCATAATGAATAGAAAATGGTGAAAGATGGCAAATTTATGCTTACCCACTTTTACCCTCAGTTTTTGGAGACAGGTCTTGTGTGTAGGTGAGCCAGGTGGAAATGACAGCTGAGGTGGGGCAGTGTAGCCCAAACTGGTTGGTCCTGTTGGTGTTTGGGAGTGCTCAGTAGGTATCAGCAGGGGGTGAGGGGGCACAGGGGTGGTTCTATTTCCATCTGATATGTCACATTCATTTTTCAAATCATACTCAAATATGTTCTCGACAGACACATGTCATAACATGGTATTTATGTGTTAATAGTCCATTAAATATCACATAGTTATAGTCCATTAAATATCACATAGTTCATAGTGAGTCTATACATGAGGTGTGATGGACCTAGGCATAAACCTGTTACAGTGTATTTTCAATGGATGGAACTATGGCATGCATCCCATATGAAGGAAGTCTGGTGTAAATTTAAGATTTCCCCATATATTTTCCCCCAAAAATGACACAAAAGAGAGTCAGAAAGGTTTTCCATGTGAGTATCTTGATGCTCATTTTTGAGAAGATTAATTCTTGACACTCAGCAATGATTGCTGGTCTCATATAAGTACCAGTGGTTAGTGGGGGTGGGGAGGTGTTAAAATAACTCTTCAGCACTAAAATTTCATAAGTACCTGTCTTGGATATGGACCAGGGGTAAAGACCAAACAAAATGTCTGGGTATTTATTTAGTACAGTGAATAAGGCACAGTGAGATTTTGGGGGCTTTTACACGGTTAAGTAGACAGCACAGACAGTGTTAAATGATGCCAGTATATTTTTCATGGGAGGCTGAGTTTAGATATGCTTTTACATTCACCCATTTATGCCCCAGAAATCCCCCTCCCCATCTGACTAAAATGACCTGTTCTGTAAGTGTGTACCACAGGTGGTTTGCCTGCACCCTACAACCTTGACAGTCTAAATTTAGCTGACTCTTTACTTAGTGCCCGTAAACAACTTAGCATGCCCTATAATCATTGAGTGCCTATTTGCCAGGCCTCTAAATGCTACCTAACTCTTTAAGGTCTGCTGATGCAGTAGTGTAATGTGCCCATTGGCTGGCATGTTTTACCGATGAAGACTTGGGGAGTCTGCTTGCCAGCATTTCATTGGGGCATCATGCTGATCTTCCCAAAGCGTAAGCATGATGCTTGAATGTAGCCCTGGCTGCATTAATGCATCATGACAACCAAAATGCATTAATGCATTAGGGTTAGCCCTTAAAGGGTTTAACTCTGTTCAAGACATTTCTAGCAAACATGCACATTTAGTGAGATATCATAATTATTAGAACGGGAGAGTGAGTGAGTAATAAATGTTAAACGCCATTTCGACAACTGAGGTCATATTCATGGCGAGAACTACATTACATATCTTCACAGATGAATGTGTCAGTGCCCATACATATGTGCACCACACACATATTAGAATGGGACACATAATATTATGATTCAATCAACTTTATGTATCAATTTTGTCAGTAGCTTAAGTCAATCAATTTTCCTTTTTTTTGGGGGGGGCAAGGCTCTCCCTCTTTTTTTTCTGCCTCGCTCTCTTTCTATTTTGCTCTCTTTCTCTCTCTTCCCTCCCTGTATTGCCTTCCTCTCTTTCTCCTGTTTCCCTCTCCCTTTCTCTCTCTTTCTCTCCTTTCCCTCTCCCTCTCTCTCTCTCTCTTTCTCTCTTTATATCTATCTCTCTTGCTCTATCTGTGCCTCTCTTGCCCTCTCATTTCTTTCCATCTCACTCCCTCTCTCTGTTCTTTGGACCAAACCAGGATTCCATGCTCACACAGAGGCCCCTGGTGGACTCTGGTATCTTCACTTTATGCTGAAGAATCAGACATATGTGTATAAATCTCACTAGAGGGCCCTGTTAAAAACTGGGGAATATCAGGGTAATTCACGGGATTGTAGGTACTATTCCCAGGATCTTCCCGAGAATATGTGCTCACAGATTCACCAGTCATTCACGGGATTTTCCCGTGTCTTGTTTCGAGGGTACGCACTCGTGGGTTTATGGGTCGTGGATTATTAACCCATAAACCCACTCGTGCGTACCCATAACATACATTAAACGCTAAATAACAAATAGCTAAACTACCCCCCCCATCTTTGCAAAATTGCAACGAGTGTTAAAGCGATTTATATCGCAGGTAACTCAGAAGGGTTCATACCAACGAGGGGTGAAGCGATTTGAATTGCACGTAACTCTGATAAGTGCTTAAATAATAACTGGTGCCTGAAAAAAGAATCATAAAATTGACCAAACCTTCACCAAGAGGATAAATCCCCCAACAACAGCAAAATATTGAAATTTTGTAAAGTCAGGAGTCAGGTGGAAGTGTTGTGACAGTGTCAAACACTTCTCTACCCCCCTATAAAATGGTTAACAATAAGAGTGATAATGTGCCCACTAATGAAAAAACACCTCAGTCTTCCCTGCTAAATAATGAGCCACAGTGGGTGACAGGATGTAGCTGACATCAGCACTGTTCTATAGAGGTGGCAGCTCCTGGTGAGAAATGAGTGAACTAGGCAAACTGAAGGGTTGTAGCTGGCTCCTATTTTAGCAGGGTATGACACAGGATGTACTTAACATATGTAGACCAAGTATCAGAAAATCTCTCCCCTTTCAAAATATCTTATCTATCGCTATAATATTCATGTAATATTAAGTATTAGAATAATGCTATTATACACAGTTATATGCTGCTATATTCAAGTGGAATAAACCAAGAAGAAAACACTATGATATAGAATATTCATCTCCCATTGCCCCCTAGCTGGAAACACCTCAGTTCACCCTGCTAAATAATGAACAATGAGACCATCACCCTGCTTAAAAAGTGCGGGAAACCTGACATCCTAAGCTGACACCTCCATAGAAAAGCATTGAGTGCACAAAGGATGTTGCACCCATTTTGAGATGACCTACCTTTTTAAAACCTTAATATCAGAAAAATAAGAACCATGTAACAGGTAACAATTACACCTCTATGATCCTGAATATGTACACTATTTCATGACAGGTTTCATTTTGCCTCATATTTAAGCATTTTCATATTATTTGAGGTTGAAGTGAACAGTCCCATTTCTGAAACAGGCAACTTAGTTCTTAAAGTGTCACTCTGTCCCCACCTGTCTCTAAAAACTTGGAAAAGTAAACTTTCCGAGTTAAAAATAAATACCAGTAAATTAGCAGACAATGTTAACTTTTACACAACTCTACTTTTCTTGATTAATGTGACTAATGAGATAACCTTAAATTTCAGCCAAAGTAAGGTATTATTTTATTGTTACACTAGTCATGTTACACAATATAGCACTGCTCTATTGTGCACATGACTAATTGTTTGCTGGTGGTAGACTATTGCGGATGTAAAACACCCCCATATCGTATGGATGTGTGTACCACTGTCACACTATAATGAACATCTAGGGTGTGACAAGGGAAAACACAGGCTATATTATGCTCACCATCAGCCATGCTGCTATCTTGGCCATGCAACATTTATAGGTAATCTGTCACCACATTCAGCTTCTGCCTGTACCTATCAGCATCACGGTATCAGTGGGAGACTGGCTACATAGAAACATACCATAAAGTGTGGACTATACTAAAGCCTGGAATGAAGTTCATTCAATATATAGCTTAAAATTCATAATGCAATATATGGGGATCATGAAACCTTTGCAGATTGGAGTAATTGGTGGGCGGGGACTGCTTCCAATATTTCAAACAACAAGGCTGTCCAAAAGGCCTTTGACTATTTCAAGCTACACAAAAGCCACTAATGATCTGTGTTTTATGATGACTAATGCTGTAGTTGGGGGAGTTACATCATATCAATAATTAAATGACTATTTTCTCAAAGCTTCCAGTTGCAATTAGTCTACAGTGGTTCAAGTCTCGTAAATAACATAGCGGAGGTTTACGTTGGCACTGGTCACACTTGGGTCAATGCTCCCAGGGGGCAAGGTGAATGATATCAAGACGAATCAAATAGTGCCATGCACACATCCAGTGAGAGTCTAAGGCTAGTGAGCCTTTGAAACATGAAAGAGTCAAAATTGAAAAGAAAACAATACATGCCAGAAAAGGTTTGATAGTGAGATGTTCATACATAGATATCAACGGGCCGATTGGACTGAATTTAATGATAGCAAAACACCAGATCAATTATGGCGTATTTTGTTGGGAAATATTAAGGTAGCACTCTCAGTGACTGCACCAATAAAAAAGATGACCATTCCTGCTCACACTGATGAATGGCTTACTCCAAGGGTAATCAGTCTTATGAGGGAACGAGACAAACTGTATAAGAAATTTAGGAGAACAAAATTGAAGGTTGATAAGGAAATAGCTAAAGCAAAGCGTAATGAGGTTGAAATGGCCTCACTGCACAGCAAACAAACAGTAATGACTAAATTGATAAGAAAGGACAACAAAGACCCAAAAGCCTTTTGGGAAGCTATAGAAAGACGAGGAAAGGCAAAGCCAGTTTGATTAGATTGATAGACAATGTCACTAAGGCTGATATACCCAATGGGGATGTAGCTAATTATATAAATAACTATTTTTCAAACATAGGAGAGGAGCTTGCTATGCGACATCCCACTGTACATATACCCCCCATGCCTGCAGATAATCCCTTAGACATTGAACTTCTTCATACAATGATCTCCACAGAGGAAATGTTAAACGTAATAAGAAAGATTGACTGCAGTAAGTTATCCAACATCAAAGATGTCAAAACATTTATCCTAAAGAAGGTATTTTTATGTGATCCTGGCAAACTGGTTCTTATTTTTAACAAATGCCTACAAAGTAGTTTCTTCCCCAATCTGTGGAAAGCAGCCACAGTTATACCTATACCCAAGAAAGGGAATTGTAAACTAGTTACTAATCTTAGGCCTATAAGTCTTTTGCCCTTACCGGGAAAGATTTTTGAAAAAATAATGGCCAATAGGTTAAGAGGTTTCTTGGAGGAAAGGGATATTATGACCAACACTCAACATGGTTTTAGGCCAGGACGGTCCACATTAACTGCAACTACCACATACCTAAACTGTCTGTATAATGCCATAGATAAGAATAAGGACACATATAGCCTGTTCTTAGATTATTCCAAGGCTTTTGATACTGTGTCACATCCAGTGCTGATAAATAAATTAAAAGACTTGGGTTTATCAAGAAATACTTGTAGTTTGTTCTCCAGCTACTTAACTGGCAGAACACAGAGGGTTGTGGTAAATAATTCTGTATCACAGGTAAAGGCAGTGAAGTATGGGGTACCACAAGGGTCAATACTAGGTCCCATATTGTTTACATTATATATAAATGAACTGCCAACATGTTTCCCCTTGTGTTCAACTGTCTTATATGCTGATGATGCTGTGAGGTCAGTGCATAATTTTGGACAGATGAGGCAGATGGTTCCTGCTGTGAACCAATGGTGTTGTTCCAACCTGTTGACTATCAATAAGGATAAAACAAAATGGATGCACTTTGGTCCAAATAGTGATGATACGAATGACAACCAGGTTGATATAAATAATCAGCAACTAGAACATGTTAAGGAGTTTAAATACCTTGGTGTATTGATAGATGATGAATTGTCTTTTGATAAGCAAAGGCAAAAAACCAAATCAAATGTCATGTTTAGGGTGCACCAATTAGCAAAGATTAGGAGATATCTTGATGTACCAGGTGCAGTTGAGTTGTATAAAAGTAAGATCCTACCAATATTTGACTATGTCGATATCATATGGGACAACCACCAAGCAACATATGCCCAAGATTTACAATTAATCCAGAACAGGGCATTAAGAATTGCCTACAAGGTTAGGTTAGAAAAGAACCCCTTGCACACTACTAATGAGCTTCGTGATATGAGTAAATGTAAGAAATTAGAAGATAGACGTGACACACATCTTTTAATTTATGCATATAGTATCAAAATCAACCAAATGTTATTGATGTTAGACCCAGGAATACTAGACGGCAATTAGGCCTGAGATGCATTCAAAGGATATCCAGGAATCCGGTTGTATATAAGATTTTCCATCAGGAGGCAATTAGAAGATGGAATAAGCTAAAGATAAAGTATACACTGATTAAGGAAAAAGAGGTATTTAAAGAAGAAATTAAAAGAGATTATCCTAAATGTTACATCAATGATAAATATACCATACTTGTCTAGTATACACACTCTTTTTGAATTGTATGATAAACTATGATTGCGTGCTGGGTCCTCTTATGACAGCTATGTATGAATCTTCCATGTATACCTGATTAATGACAGA
The DNA here is from genome assembly GCA_949317995.1 of Acholoe squamosa. NCBI lineage: Eukaryota > Metazoa > Annelida > Polychaeta > Phyllodocida > Polynoidae > Acholoe > Acholoe squamosa. The sequence continues at coordinate 19,553,836 of OX439042.1, forward strand.
TATGTGTGTGGTGCATTAAAATGAAACAAACTGTTTGTATTATACATTGGTATCGTGTAATCTACACCATTACATGAACTCTGAACTCATCATTCATCCCCATCTCATTATGTGTTATATTACATTGTGCAGATATAACTATGAGTGGTCTCTATGTGACATGTAACATTGTGTGCCATTACACTGATTATTAAATAGATTGAATAAGTCACCTATAAAGAAGGCCTGAGCATCATAACGGCTTCGCCGAGCTCGGAGACAGGTTATGTTTTTGCATAATTTCTGTGAACCTTAATAAAACACTTTAAAAAAAAGCCTAATACCCTTCGTCATGTATATGTCGCGATATATAGTTATAGGATCTCTGCCATCTGGACTACTTACATTTAACTGTTTCCGATTTCAGTATGTGTATACAATATATCTAAATGGACGAGGCTGTCATTTTATCAAGGATCTGTTAAACCTTGTGGCCTTTTGCATTTATGAAATGCACAATAAAAACTTGCAGTTAAACGTAGCACAGCTTTGAAGAAAAAAAAAACCATCTTAGATACGTTTTTTTTCTGATTTCCTTAATAACACATACTTCAGTTGTGAACATATCAATTAGGAACTAAATACATGGACGTGCGTCCCGGAATGCACATATATGTGTTAAATTGGATTCGTGTATCAGATATATTTATGATTATAGGAATGAGACACACTTGGGCTGCATGTATGCATATAATAATACATATTACACTTTTCATGCTGATGACCTGGCAGGAACTAGGACACAGGCAAAACAGGAGCAGCAAGGGACGGGTGCATTACGATGTCACAAGGAATCTAATAAGCCAGACTTTAGCTGACTTTATGGGGGTTCTTTAGTGTCTGCCTCCCTCAGAAGGGGGCAATTTCTAGTATGAGAATGGAGTCACATGTCGGCCCTGGTGTTTGCTGCAATGTGTCTCCGGACCGCCCTCTCCTTTTCCAACATGCGTTGTCTGGAAACAAAAATATGGAGCGCAGTCGCATTGGAGAGTCTTGTTCCGTGTTGAAAAGATGGACTGATGGTGTGAAGTTATTTGAATTTAACAATACTTAAAAAAGAAGGGTTAAACTATGAATACGATAATCCTTAGCTTGTTCATATCGATGCTAATACAATTCATGTCTAATACTGTTAGTTTCCGGTAACTCAACTCCAATTTTAACCCGACCCTATTGTTATGAGAGTTTTTTTTCCTCTGAAATATTGATGATCCATTAGAGGGATTTCGGGTAAAAGCGTATACATGAATTTTGGACAAGAAAGGCTTATAGAAAATGATAGAAGTGTTCCCGACCGTACCTAACATATTTCAGCCTGTAACCGGATATACGTAATTTTTTTGGGCTTAAAACACTACTATGACTTACCTGGGGTATTTTTATATCATCCTCCTCTAGTGAGTCACATTCAGAGTGTGCTACACGGGTCCTGGTAATGTACAGACGCTGGCCGACGGACGTAAAGTATCTTTGACGTAACTTCCGGTACAGGTTTGGCAAGAAGCCGACAAGACGTAGTTCCATGCTCCAGGCTATGGACATGCGCTGCATGGGCATGAGGATATGGAGATTATCCATGACGTTAGATACAGAGCGAGTGAAGTGGGCCACCAGGAAGTTCAGAAGCAGCATGATGATGACAAACACATATTGAACATGCATCAGGAAGAGCTCCACCTTGTACTTTGTATCAAAGTGACCAAAATTCAGCATGTTCAAAGTTATGGTGAAGACAGTGTAGACAGAATCTGTAAATGTGGAGAAATGTTTGTCACACAAGTCATTCCCACCGTCGTCACAAATGATGTGACGGAATACAAAGCTGTAGGGGATGTTGAAGAAGAAGAATACAGCTATGAAGCAGGCCAGGTGTTTGACCATTCTCTCAAAGGATATGATGAAGGGTCCCATGCAGGTGGTGCACTGCAGGAAGAACATGAGGGATATCACAATGCAACACATGGCCTGGATGAGGAACACATGGTCAAAGAATCTAGGTATATTAAGGGCCTTCATCTTTAGAGCGATTATCAGAATGATGGCTAGTATGACACTGACACTCAGTATGAACTGGGCAATTCTATAGCTTATGTAGTGCAATGCAATCTTCTTGCGTCCAAGTGGGGTCTTCAACAACCAAGACCATGGCCCGCGATGAGCCTGGTACAGTTCAATCACATCAAAGATACTGGACAAGGATGAATGCAGCAAGAGATAAGCAAAGATGGCATAGGTAATTGAGGGTGCCATGTGTGATGATCCCATCATGTGTGAGATTGGAAACATTGCCAATGTAATGTTTGTATTGTTTCTGCCTATAGACGCCGTGGCCGTTACATTATTATCATCTTGATCGAGGAGACCTTCCCCGAGATGCATAGCAAAGAAGAAGACCACGAGGTAAAGTACCCTGATGAGAAACCAGCAAAAGATGAAAGGTCTATTGATCTGCATCTTGGCATGAAACCATTTCCTAAGAACTGATCCTGTTGGAGATTTCAGGAGGACGTCCTTAATGTGTGGACAGAGGATTTTGCATTTGTCTAAGAGGGTAAAGGTTAGCATCGGTGATTTCATCTGTCTTCCTTCAGCTCCACTACTTTCATACTCAGTAATATCAAACAACTCAGTTGTGTATATACCAGCTGATGTCTCCCTAGCCAGGTATACACCTCTTGTTTCAAACATGGTGCTAAACAGAAGAAATGTTCCCAGGTGCGAGGCCAACTCCAGGGGGCGTAATCCTTGGCCATCCTCATCCATCAACAATCCTTTCAATGTATCTGCAGATATATTAGATTTTATAAATCTCATTGTCTTATTAGCCTCTGTTTCCTTTCTTGGTCGGAGGTGCGAGATAAGGACTAGAGCGTGGAATACATTATAACCGTTATGTTCCTTCTGTTGTACGTCCACCCCATACTTTAACATTGACTGAAGGACCTTGAGGGAACCGTAAGCTGCAGCCAGAATCCATGGTTTATACAGTTGGCAATGGCATGTCCAGTTTCTGTGTATACTTACGTCAATGACGTATCCACTGTCGTCATCTTCCTCCAGAAACACCCAGGAGTCTATCTGCCGACGGTACAACCCACTCAGCTCTGACTCCTGTCGGCCTGTTAGGAAGTCAGCTTTGGCTCTTGGAGACATCTCCTCCAGGGATGCTTCTAGTTTTTCAGCGTCATCCCTGACTATAAGAGTGTGTATCCAGGGTGACAGGATAAGTTTCCTCTTCTTTGAGTCTGTTAGGGGTACACCTGCGTAGTCGGTATCCCTTACAGAACCCATTACGATTTATAGCTCTCGGCTCCCAAAAGATGTGGGAGAGACCTACTGAGAATAGAACTAGCCCAAATAGTTGAACCAATTACCTATTTTCAAACTGATATCAATATAATCTCAAATTATTGAACCAGTTCCCTTTTCTGTGTTGATATGGTCTGTATAGGATTAATGTAGCTACTCCAATCAACAGCAACGCATTTAAAATCTTGAAATGATGTATCTCCTGTAACTTTAAGCAGTTACATTTAAGCAGTTACATTTGAAAGAATATCCACGTAGAAATAGATACGCCCAATGTTCAAAACGATAAAGATACTGTCTGGTCTCTCTTCCCTGGTCTCTGTGTAAGTTTTGGGTCTGCATGTATCCTCACGAGTTGCTCTGTGTGTGCTCTGTCATCAGAGAGCAGCTCACACAGACCCTGTAGACATGCCACCTGGGGGAAGTGCAGGATGGATATTACAAAGGAAACCATTATGGAGACACGCCAAACTAAAATCCAAGGCCGGCCCAGAATCACTTATCCCAGCATAATGCTTCCAGTGGACCTTTCAGCGGTAGCTTTTGTGAGGTGTAGACGTGGTCATAAAACGGCATCAGATAGTAATGGAGTTTGCCCTGGGCCAGCCAACAGAGCTACTGTAATTACTGATGGGGCACCCTACGCAGGTACAGCACGGTGAAGTTAGGGAAAATGTGGCAATGCATTGGCCGTTCTATACTATATGAATAGGAATTAAATTGGATTATGGAAAGCATTCCATAGCATATACATAATTTATTCTTATATCAAAAGTGTGTGCCTGCATAGTTTTAAGTCAGTACTAGATAGGGCCCTATCGGCGAGGCTATTCCATGATCATGTCAATCTCTTGAGATGTGGAAACAGCGAGGATATTGTTATATCTATCAAATATTTCAAATTTATCAATTGCAATTGTAGGTCTATCCTCAGTCTTGATCTAAAATGTGAATAAGATTTATTTAACAGATTATATTTTGTAAAGAACAAGTCAGCCATCACTGATATATTAAGCAGTCGTAAGCCCCTGCAACAAACCAATGCTATAGCTAACACACAAATCACACTGTCCATACAAGTGTGATAGATTCTCGGTGTAGTGCTATCCAATCAGGTGATGGATGTAGAGTTTTGTCAATATCCACAACCGGCAGACCTAATGACGTATTGACACCCGACAGTGTCATATGCGCCCCCTGTGTTGGCAGCACACACTAACGGGTATCCAACAAGTCTTTCTAATATGTGTATTGATCTATCTGGTGTCACCCAGCTAGATCATATGTATAATGATAGGCTGGAGATATCATCTTCACATGATGCAATGGCAGCATGAAAAATATTCATCAAAGTTGAGTCTAGTGCAATATCTAAAATGGGATTGACTGTTTTCTTAGTATACCTACAAGAGATAGAGATAATGCTCTTCAATTATAATAAGGGAGTGAAATCTAGCAACTTTTGGACATGGCAAATAATCTGGCCCATATTGGAGTTCTGCCATTTGCGTCTAATATTCCAATATTCCATCCTTGTATCATTTCCCTGAATTAAAGTTGACTATCATGTCTGTGCAATATTGCTCCAACTTTATGCAGCTTTAACCCTTGCTTAAATTGTCTTTTTTTTTTTTGTTTTTTTTTTCGTGATTTGAATTAAAACGTTGGTAGAGATTAACCAGCAGAGTGATAGAAGTTGGTTGGGGAGAGGTTATTCGTTTCTTTCTAATCTTCTCCTGGACTCAATGATTTTTATATGGACCTTCATACCATAGAAACGCCAGTCATGCTAACTTTAATGTCATTGGAATCATATTCTGCCTTTAGGACCTTTAGATGTACTTAATATGAAGTACCTAGCGGCACACATACATCCGTTTGAACCACTAAAAAGACCCCGAAGGTCTAAATATGTCGTTCTATGTATAAGGGATAGGAGGAAAGCAGAATCCCTCTCATACATATAATTTCCTCGCACCTTCCTTTTGGGTCTTTCTCGCATATTTTATGAAATTACCTACACCAAACGTAACTGCTGTAACTAGCTGCAGGGCATGTCAAAAGGACTTATATACAATGTCTAAGATCCCTTACAATTTTGAATTGAAGGAACTCGACATTTGTAGAGAAATTACAAATTTTATTCATTTTAAAAGTGTTACCTGTGCAAGAGATAAAAACCCACCAATGAACTTTTTCCAACCCAACTGCGAATCATGAGGTACCTACCTCAATGCATTTAAAGGGTTTCGTATTTTAAGTTCATTCGATGGCTTGGGCTCAACTTTTTCAACATTTTTGTTTTCAGTTGATAATTATTGGAACGTTTCCAAATCATGCAAGCAAACATTTAAAAACGTTTTCAGTGTCACATGTGTTTGTTAGCTAGGCTCTTCATTCCATGTCTACGCTGTTTATGTCATTGGGTATGCCATCTGAAATGTGTAACGAACACAAATGAATAAGGAGAGAGCATGGCAAGTAAACGAAGACTGAGACAAGCTGTGTTTGTGTTCAGTATTTACACTGCCATGCACCAGTGATCGAACTGGTTTCCCACCTCCCAACAATCCCAAACACGCGCTACTCGGGTGGATTCACCTCGGGTCGGACACATACCTTAACGTCTACACTTGTTCAAGTCTTTTGATTTTAATTCAAGTGAAAGAAATAAAATTTAAAAAAAAATGAAATCAAAGACTTCTAGTGAATCAATTCTAGCTATATCAAAACAGCGCATCAAAACACATATTGTGATAAGCTAATACATTTACACTGTATTGAGTTCTGAAATAGTGTACATTTTCTATGAAATAGAAATTTATTACATTGCAGATTAAGAAACTACACTTCTTAGCGCTGTCTGAATGATATAAGGTGAATTCCTCTGGCTATAGCGCGCTAGTATGTTATTCTAATGAATACTTAGTACAATTTAATAGCTACACTGCTAACAAAAGCGTGTTATTTACCCTCTGGGACTAGCAAAACTTAATCAGTGGCGGATGCAGGATCTGGAAAAGGAGGGGGCGCGGACCAAAAGGATGGGGCGCACCCCCTATTTCTGAGCAAATTTGGGGTCCAAAATATGTAATTAAACTCATTAGTGCTGGGGGAAAGGGGGGTGCGCGCGCCCCCACGCCCCCTCTAAATCCGCCACTGTCATAGGATAAAGGGAAATGGTTGTTTATGCCCTTTTGTGAAAAGGTGTGTTCCACAGCTATTAATTTATTTGTGTGCCTCTTGCAATAGGCCTGGCACTGTGCGCAGTATGTTTTACTTGTTGTAGGAGTATACAGGGCTCTGACTATTACCAGTAGGGAGTTACATGGGCCGCGCACAGGACGGCAATTCTGCATAGACTCCTGACATGATCTCACTTATTTGCTCCCCAAATCTTTACTATACATAGTCCAGTAATGATTAAGGCATAGATTTAAAGCTATTGGTCATGTGCATGCGATAGGTGCATCAGTTCTTAATTTCTAAATATATTTATTGGTCTTATGGCTGTGGAAACACACAGGTAAATGCCACTTTTAGCATAGTGTGAGTAGGTAGCATATGCAGGGGCGTAGGAAAAGGGGGGGGCCAGGGGGGCCTGGGCCCCCCAATCATGAAGGAGGTGGGGCCTGAGTATGTCTGGGCCCCCCAATATTTTCCAAGAACCATTCCCTATTGAAAATATCATCATTCTGTTTTTTTTTCACATTGCATTAGTACATGTCTTTTCTATCAGATTCCCTATTTGCATAATATGTGAAACAGTCGATTTAATTTTCGATGTAATACCCTACACCAGTTTAATCCAAAATGTTGGCTATTTCAATGCATTCAAGTCACATACAATGATACATGTACAACCATCAGCTAAATCAAGAGGGCTGGATTTTCCCACCATAGCTGGGGGTCTTACGATAGGGCGTTTTGAACTAACCTCCAGAGGACAGGGTCACAAGAGGATGAGGTACAGGTCACGGTTTGAAAATAGTGACCTTATTCTATAAGGACATGCCCCAACACTTCAGGCATATATCAATATTATACATGTACATGTATATCCTGGTGAACAAAAAAAAACACAGGAAGAAAGTTTTCTGACATAGATTCCACATGCTTCATGTCCGGATTACGAGGCGTTCAACTACATATCACTATGATATCTGAGAATCAATCGAGTAGTTCCAGGTTGTCACTTCGACATATTCTTGTCAAAGAAAGAGCTAGGATTAGGGTGTAGAAGAGTCGAGTATTGAAGCAGGAGATTGGAGGGTACCAATTGTTCCATATGAAGTAATCTATATAATTCATGTAGGACTGTGCCACAAGCCCTATGTACATATAGGAACTGGTTATAGTGTAGGCAGAAAGGTACCCGGCCATTTCGGTGTCGTACTGCTCTCTGTCGGGAACCAAAGCATTAACAACAAAGCACCCTCTGCATAGACACATAAAAGACCCCCTCCCTCTCTCCTCCTCCCCACTGCCCCGCATACACTCACCTGGCCGTGCACCACTAGTCAGGTATGGACACAAGTCACCTGTGGAGTCTATGGAACACTGCCAGCGGCCAACAGAGCCTAGTCCACATGGACATAGGTAATCCACAGAGTCACTAAAGCTGTGACATGTAGGTGGGGCAGTTTACTACATGTTGGCAGCTACAGGTCGACATAGGGCTGAGTATGGGAATGCAGGATCGTATAATACTTGAGGTACTACTAGGGTGGTAGGTGGACACTCGTTGAACGGTCAGGTGTGTGCAGGGTACAGCCCCGGGAATGAAGACCAAGCAGGTGACGTCTTTTTATATCCCTCCATATAAGGGTGAAAATAGCACCTTCCCACCAACACTGAGGAGTCTACTCACTAGGGGTATCTTCGGATGGTCTTTATAGCAGTGGAACAATCCAGCTGTGTCTAAATTTGAGAGATTGGATCTACACTCAGGAACTTACACTATTTTTAAAACTTTTAGTAAAGCACAGCAAGTGGGTTCAGCACAGGAGGCATGTAGGAACACAACCCCTACTGTGTTGTGATCCAACTTGACTAAACTCACATGGCAGGGATTTAGCATGGAGGTATAAGGGATTGGGGTCATATTTGTTTCCCCTATTTGTACGACAGCGAACGGGGTTGCCCCACAGCCAGGTAGGACCTACACAACAGGACAGCCACTCAACTGCAGACACAGGCGGCTGTCTGGACTTATGCCCTTTCTTCACGGTAAGGGCATCTGGGGGTCGGCAAGCCCAGCCCCCTCCCCCTTCCTCCTCTTCAGCCCCAAGTTCAGGTGTCCCCGCCACGCGTCACCGGCAACGCTGTTGATGCCTCCAGGGACGCTACGAAATAGCAGCATGGAATTTTTTTATTGATTTGCACGTCAGGGCTGGGTGAATGTTAACACTGGATGGAAAGTCTGCTGCTCCTGGCCCCAGGGGAACCCTTAGGGTAGATCCCATGTGAACCATCACCATGACCGGAGGAGGTATAAGGTCCTAGGGGGTTGTTGGGGCCGTGTGCGGTCGTGCGTGAACATAAAGAGTGGACCTTTCTCATCATTCCTGCATATTTAGTAAAGGATTGGAGTTGTGTAGGTGGGGTTTTCCTGGTATATAACAAATCATCAACCTGTCCTCCCTCAATGTTGTATGATATTTTATACCTGCATGGACCGTCTTCAGAAACACCTGGCCATACTCTATCACACCCACATTTAGGATATAACGGACCATGTTGTGATTTGTGGGACGTCTCCTGGGTATCAACAATAGATATACCAGTACTCCACTACACCTTTCACCTCACACCTGCATCCATCATCAACAGGTGGATGCTGTGACACGTGCTTACGATATCGCCTACAGCATCACCTGTAATCACCATATCCCTTAAGACGCCAGGTAACATGAGCATGCTCTAAGGTGTACCCAAGTATCCTTCGCAGAGACACCATCATAAACATTTCCAGATCATACATAATCGTTATCATGTTAAATCTGGGTAGATGGAGGATCCGGCACGGTGTCCTGTGTGGCCTGCTCGGGTCGGCCCTCACCCTCCTCCTCCTGGCCCTCACAAACCAGCTCGGCTCGCCCCTTAGGACCCAGGAGGGCGCTGCGGGCAGTTCAGACTCCGGCCGGTGGGCTGCCGCTGGGCGGCGCCATCTTCGTAACCTGGCGTGTCCGTGTGGCGGCAGTGAAAGCAGGGAGCAGCAGCAGGAGCGAGACAATAAGGAGAGGTCAGACATGATGAAACTGATGAAGCTGCTCATGGAGAAGCTCAACAGGTCACTAGACCAGCCCCTGGAGCAGCCAAAACACTTTTCTGAGCAGGATGTTATCCAGGGCGCCAGCAGCCTGGACAACAGCTTCCAGAAGTCCTTTGGGACGCCACCTGTCTCTCATAAGCCCCATACCACGGGGCACCGTGGGGTGGGGGCAGTGGCCCTGAACCCAGCATACCACTTCAGGTCTGTAGTGACCTCAGAACAAAAGCAGGCCCTGTATGTGGCCCTCCTTAAGCTCAGTGAGGTGTGTAAGCAGCATGGCTACACCTGGATGCTGTACTCCGGCACCCTGCTCGGCTCCTTCCGGCACCACGATATGGTACCGTGGGATGACGACTTTGACATCTTCATGAACTCCTCCCAAAGGGAATCCATTGTAGCCACACTTAGCAACATGCAGCCAGACTTCCATCTATTTGAAGCCGGCTCCAGATTGAAGTTCTGGACCTCAGAGGGCACACTACAGTCTAGTAAATACCCCTGGAAGTGGCCCTATTTAGACATAAGCTTCTACAAGGAGAACAAGACCCACATCTGGGACGGCTCTATGGAGGATGACTATGGGGATAGGCTATACGTATATAGAAAAGACATAGTGTTCCCCCTGCACCTCCGTCCTATGGGAAGGTACTTTTTCCCTGCCCCCAGAGACTCATATCAACACCTACAGCTCACCTATAAGGCAGGTGGGCTCGGGATGTGTTGGACCACTCACTATAGCCATAAGAACGAGTCGCTCACAGAGGGGGTACATAAGATCATGTGTAGTGAGCTCAAACATATTTATCCTTTTGTACATAGAACTCGTCATTCAAATGGCGTCATGGAGACACTGAAGTTGGATGTGGAAGAAATTCACCACCTCGTTGTGGACGAACCAAAGTATGCTATAACTGATCCATATTCAATCAGACTTATTACTTCATGATTAATGTGATATATTACAGAACGATGGTATAACCGATATAGCAAAGCATGTGATGGTAATAAGAACAATGACTTAGAACAATGCTATATGGGGGAAAGGGGGTATAATATCAGTATTTTGTAGATGTTCAATAAGATGTACAAAGCACACATGCTCCCCTTGTTCAGGTCGATCCGATTCAGTGACTGATGACAGTGTCAAGCCTTAGTTACCATAGTGTTTATCTCAAACATGCATGGTGAACCAGCCAATAATTACTCTATTGTCTGTCATTGGTATTACCATAGAGTGTAAAAGACGGTATTACTCTGTAAATTGTCAATGCGCGCGTCGCCATAAAGACAGTAGGCTAGGTTTTGTGTTAAAATTTTCTAAGTTTTAATTGTATAAATGTGACCCATTCAGTTTTCACATTTTTGTCACAATGTAATTTATGTTTCTTTGACAGAGCCAAATTATTTTCAGCTAGTCCTGATAAGTATAATAAAGTTAAAATGTTATTTTCTGAACTTCTCTTTGATGTCCTTATTCGGTCCATACAACCAGTAACCTAGCCCTAGGAATAGTTACAGTGCACAATATCCAGTACATGTAGCGCACTGGCCCCTTGTTATCTTTGGACCCTGCTGTCCATTAGCCATTAGGAGAGATACATACACTAATAAAGCACAGCAATGGACCTCCCAACATAGGTCTATTACGAGCATTCTACCATAAAGGGCCCCTGAGACCCTGACCATATTGGGATATAGAGGCACATGTACAATACCTCTATATCAAAGCATGGTGTGTATACCTATCCTACCATACACTGCTTTGTAGACACAGTGTAGCATCATAGCTGGTTGTGTATGGCCGCTATCTTTATAGCATCGTTAAACAGTATCATAATAGTATCTTTCGTGGTAAAGCCTCATAGGAAAGTATTTACTAGAATGTATGAATGTCTATATATTGAATCGACATCTATATGCCTATTGTAATACTTTCTTATAATCCAAGCACACAATGTTTAGAGTATTGTTATTTCCCCAAGTTATACGTCATATTCCTATCCTTTCGCCTATAAGTTTAAGGTTAGAATTCACAGGTATAAGTGCCATATAACAATGTCACAGGGTCATTTAAGGCTACGGTCATCCCCTTACCCCATATATTTACCTAGAGGGTGACCCTACAGGACTTGTCCTCAGACGGCCATCCATGTCCTTTTCCCACGAAATTCTTATGAAGAAGGTTCGTTTTATATCAAGACCAAAGAACTGATTCACGCTCAGGTTCACCCTCTTTGTTATGATTTAAACTAAAGAAGATCCTTATGAACACAATCAGCAAGAGTGCACCTTCCCCCTTATAGTCTGTAATCAAAATTGACTAAATGTGGGTTTTAAGCGTTCTAGGAGCATTTTATAGTAAAATTTTGGGAACATACTTTAATAAGTTAATTTTTGGGTGTAGATTAAAAAAAAAACAATGTTCCCAAGCTGAAAAATGCATATTTACCCCTTGAAATGCCAAAAAAATCAAAATGGCCACCAAAAATTCAAGGAAAAAAAATGAAAATCCTGTCTAAAATTATCATTTCTTCATCAATATGGTCATGTAATACCTCAAATCGAAGGTCTCATTGAGTTACACTATTTTACACATATACCTTGGTTGCTATAGCAATATGGTTACCATGACAACCATAAAACAACAAAATTAGCTGATTTATCACAAATCGTAACTAGATCACTCATTTTCCACATATCTGATCATCCAGTACCTCAAAATTACTTTACCTCAGCTCCATTGTTACCATGGTAACTTTGGTTACCATAGCATCTACAAAAATAAACAAATAATTGGCTGATTTGTAGTCAAATCCAAGCCAGGAACCTGATTGCTCACCAAAAAACCAAATCGCCACCAAAATTTCAAGGAAAAAAAACCTGTCTAAAATCCTCATTTCTTCATCTATATGGTCAAGTAATACCTCAAATCGAAGGTATCATTGAGTTACACCATTTTACACATAATACCTTGGTTGCTATACCAATTTGGTTATCATGGCAACCATAAAACAACAATATTTTCTAATTTCTCACAAAATCTTGACTAGAACACTCATTTTCATCTTGTCATCCAGTATCTCTAATTAAAGGTTTGACTAATGCATCACTTTACTTCAGCTCCATTGTTATCATGGTAACTTTGGTTACCATAGCAACCAAAAATAAACAAATAATTGACTGATTTGTTGCCAAATCCAAACCAGAAACCTGATTTCTACACATATAGGCCACAGTGTGAGCCCCAATAATGTCCTTAGAAAATAAGTTTCGTTCCAACAAGAGGGGGGGGTACAACATTTTTGTGGTTTTGTATAGGTAATGACTCTAGGAATCATATATCAAAAGTTCTCTGCTCACCTCCCTGCAGTTTTTGCATAGGTCAAGGTCAAAGATCAAGAATTTCCCTCTTTATTCTTATATCAAGCTGTAAATCCCAGTATTTAATTGTATGTTCTCTGTGGACTAGGCTAAAAGGCTAGAGAAGGGTATTATGGTTTAGTCTAAACAAAAAAATCATACTGATTTCAAATATAATTGATATATTGGTGTGAGTATAATAGAAGTACCCAAAAAATGGGGTTTAAAAATAAAAATATTATTGAAAAATATATTAAAGTATCAACAATCAGTAAAACATGAAATAAACCCCCAATAATCCACTTTAACACTTAAATCAGTTAGATGGTGGGTGAGGAGCATAGTGAGCTTGACCTAATTAGGTAAGTAAGCCTTGACCTACTTAATTAGGTCAAAGGTCACGGAAAATCAACTAATAAATGGCCAAAACATTATCAGAATTTGACTACATTCCCCATTTCTACACCTGAGTGGTCATACAGTAGCTCTAATCAAGGGTTTTATTATGACACACCACTTTCGTGGCTAGAGCCAACTGCCTATTCACCTGGAATTGTAGATAGGCAGTTTAGAAGCAATACAGACTTGACCAGGGCCTTTTTACCCTATAATAGGCCACTTTAAATTATTTTTAGCTTTGTAGATATGGCCTGCATTATCGAAAAGGGGTCTTCTTATTCTGATTTTTCCCTAAGAAAAGTGTAAAAGCCTCATTTTTTACAGAAAAGTATCCGCAAAGTTGATTTTTTTTTATAGATTTCCTAAGACATTAACTATTCCTGAGCTAGGACTCTCATATACATGGAAATACTAGGAAAGTTAATAGTACTTGGCAATCCCATCAAGGGGTATATGGTAGCAAGTCATTTTGGATGCTAACCTAACATAGAGTTATTGATATTTGAGCATAGCCATAGCCCTAGCACAAAGTATAATCCAGGTATTTAAACCCTAGATCCTTTACAAGGATTTTTTCTGGTCTGGTGAACAGCCAGAACACATCTGTGCATGCTCCAATACAATTGTCTCGCAGCTTTCCCTGCTCCCTTCACCACACTGTAGTCCCCAGCCTAAATCCACTGATTCAGATTCCACCACAAGGGCTACAGTGGGATGGGACCATGTCAATTATTGAATCACTAATACCCCATATAAAAAATTATCCAGGATCCTGGATCATTGTTTGATGAAGTATGTGTCAGTGCTTCCAAGTGACATGCATGAATAGGTAAGTAGGCTGACAGGCCCTTCACTACAAGATGGGCTAGGGTTGCTAACTGCTGATAATTGCAATCCGAGGTCTATAATGGGACAGAATTCAACAGATATACTTGAAACTACAAGCAGTAGTCAGACTGTATGACCTGACCCCCCCCCCAACTCCAAATCAATATAATTGTAGTACATCAATAGTTTCTAGTCATTTGGGATAGTCACAGCCAAATAACGCCCCTGCTCCCAATCCTCTCATCTTAGTCTCTATATGATAACCAGGCCTACTAATGTCTAAACTCACCTAGACCTACTGCCATACTATCTCCCTTGGCTGACATTGGATTATTTTTTATAGCCTACAGTGCTCAGGTACATACTAGTGCCTATCACTGCCAGACTGTGTTCCTGGGCTGACCTTGATAGTCTAGAGTGCGCAAGTACACCTACTAACCCAACAGAGAACTCATGATGCATGAATGCAGCTATGTCCAGTCTGCCTGTCATTATACATCTATTATAACCCCATAAAATGCAGTATTAATGCTGTCCTGGTGTGTGAGCGATATACACACATCAATTATGTGACCAATGAGTAGGTCTTATTCTCATGTCGATGACATGACAGTTATGGGGTCTAATAGGCCCACAGTAGGAGGGTTGGTCACAGGACCACACAAGAAGGGTTAGTCATAGGACCAAGTTTGGTAACAGGCCAGGTATACATAAGGTTGGTCATAAGACATATACACTTATGTACACATGTGTTGGTCACAGGACATATACACATGGATTGGTCCTGGGACACACAAAGAAGGTTGGTCACAGGATAATATAGACCTCGATATCGATGTTCAGCATACATAGCCCTGTGGCCTATGTGGTAGGGCATCATAGGTTGGTCATAGGACCACATGAGGAAGGTTGGTCACAGGACCACATGAGGAGTTGGTTACAGGATATAGAGTTTGTATATATAGACTTCAATTTTACACTCTTGCATACTTCCTTCTGTGGCTCAAGTGATAGGCCTTGGACCAGGCATGCAGATCTTGCAGTTTCGAAACCCCGACAGGGTACAATTTTGTTTATCAAACATTAGGGGTGGGTCATCAGCAGGAGTTGGTCACAGGACATGGTCCCATGGACCACCCTGTGTATGGGCCCCCCTCCTCCTTCATGGCATCACGAGTATTTATGCCCCGGCCCGTGCCCTCATCCTTAAAACCTATAATTGCCTGTGATGGTCGCACTATATAATACCTGATGTGTAAAGTGTGGCTTTTACAAAAGGGTGAACCCCATGCTTGCACAGAAACATGTTGAATGCTAGAGGGTAAATGGTGCATTCTGTGCATTTCTCTAGCACAATAATTAAGAGGCTGTTCTAGGCTCATTTACTACAGAATTTAGGGGCAAGGGACCATTTGAAAGTTTGGGAAGACAATGCTCGATCGGATACTGGCTCATGACCATGGTTGGGGAGGGGAGGCATAAGGCTTGGGAGGGGGATAGCATTGTAACTTGCAATGATTCACCTGCAAAGTCAAGACAAAGAAAAAATGAGCCATTAAAAGAGAACAATTTTGATTTTAAACTGGGGCATGGGTATAAAGCATATTTGTGTATTCACCAAACCAGACATATCTTGCACATTCTAGACCAGAGAGAATGAGGTCTAAAGGGTGAAAATGATGATGTCATTGCAGGCATTTATTTCCACCTATCTAGTGGTACCCTATGTCAAACACCAACAGTACCATGACTCAACCACTCAATATATCAGATGGTCACAGAACCGGGAACAGAACATCAAGCACTTTCATTTGATATATTACACTTGTATATAGGAACATGGGAAGTATGTTGAGGTTGTTGCTGAAAGATATAACTCCTAAAAGCTTACACTATGTAGTTACATGTCCACTCAGGCCACCTACAATGACCAGTTCCCTACCATGCATGCAAACAATAAAGGTGAGAGTGGTTGAGTTAGTTTACAGGGCTGGCTGAGTCATGGTACCAAATTTAGTCTAGCATGGCTGACACTTTGAATAGATATATTCTGTCTCATGTATTATCAAAATATTAGATGTTACATATGGATTGTAACCTGATGCCAGCAATGGTACCAAGCAGTGATGAGGTCATTTGAGGTTTCTTTCTATATAAAATATCTTGGCAAAGTCAATGCCACATGTTAGGGAGACATCAAGTGGTTTAGTCTGGGGTGACTTACCCTACCAGTTGTAATGCAAAGTGGGTAAGCAAAGGATATGGGAGAGAAGATGCAGAGAGCAATAGGAAAGTGAGAGATGTTGAGGAGGGCAAAACTTATATATCTAATCATTCAGTATTTCAAATCAAAGGTCTCACCACACACCAGTTTATGTGAGGTCCATAGTTACCACGGTAAATTCTGATACTATAATAACCAAATAATTGACTCATTTGTCACAAAATCCAAACAACCCCCCAACATTTAAGTGGTTCCACAGCCCTTTTGTAGAAGCCACACTTTATATGTCAGGTATTCAATAGTACTGGCAATCACAATGATAACTGTGGACCTAAGATAATGGCATGCATCACTGCATACGTTCATTTTTAGACATTGTATGACCCTACAGATGGACAAATTTGATTTCTTGTCAAGATCTGCTTGAGAATTTACCCCTTTTTGATTGGTATGTTAATCAACTTGCCAAGTGGACTAATAAACGACCGTTATCTCCCATGTATAAGGTGCACCTCGCGTATAAGACCTAGACTTTTAGAAAATCGTCAAAAATTTTTTAAAATTCATACCTTTTTTCTACTGAATGGATTTTGAAAATTTAGATAGCTATGTGTAGCTAAGGCACCCCAGAACCTCCTGAACCCTAAATCATATCAAGGGGGAGTGTGACATATCAAAATGAAGCTCTTGATATCCCCATTGCAGATTCATGGAGAACTAAAACCTGACGTATAAGACGCACCTTATATGTGGGAGCTTACGGTAACTAGTTTAAAGTAGTGTGTTATAATGAAACTTTTGATTGTGACCACTCAGCAGGTGTAGGAATGAGGAATCTATTCAAAAGTTCGTCGTAATTTGGCCTTTTTTGTTGATTTTCTGGTTGCTAATGACATCTCTCCCTTTAGAGCGTGACAAGATGTGTTCCAGTGAGACCTTTAATTTAAGGTATTATTTGACTGTATAGGTGAGCAATCAGGTTCCTGGCTTGGATTTGACTACAAATCAGTCAATTATTTGTTTATTTCTGGTTGCTATGGTAACCAAAGTTACCATGGTAACAATGGAGTTGAGGTCAAGTCATGTGTTAGAGTGAGACCTTCAATTTGAGGTACTGGATGATCAGATATGTGGAAAAATGAGTGATGTACCCAAACTTAGCAAATGCATTTTCGCGTATAAGACGCACATTTTAAGGCTCAATTTTGTAAATTCATTACATTTCTATAGTAAAATTACCCCTCGTATAAGACACACCTCCAATTTCAGTACATCCTATAAGACTCCCCAGCATTTTGTTTGGCGTAGAGGACGCATCTTATACGCGGGAGATTACGGTAGTTAAGATTTATGATAATTAGATAATTTTTTTTATATAGAGCAGCGCTCATTTTTTATTTAAAAAAGAAAAAATGTCTATCATCAACAATGTCTAAATGACATTGTTGATGATATCACCATTTGGAATTTTCTACATAATCCAAGTATCAATTCATGCTCATCTAAATTCCCTGTATCAATCTTAGCAACAGTGTTTATCCATCGTATGACTGACTTTCAGAAGTAGGCTACTGGGGGGCATTTCACAAGGAAGTGATCAAGAGTGTCAGTCTTACCATCACAATATACACATTCTGGGCTTTCCTTTGCACGTATATCAAACAAGTATTTGTTACAAGCTAGTATTTTATGGAGTACCTTATATTGAAATGATTGTAACTTTGTTTCCCTACTCACTTGGTATGGACACATATATATGTCATACCATGGAACCTTTGTAAATTGGACCTCAGGAAAGACTTTTGCCCATTTCATTTCATTCCTTGGCATTTGTTGTGAGTGACGGTATAGAACTATCCAATACAATTCCTTGCTTGATGTTGAAAAGAGATTAACTACATCTGGGTTATTATCAATGACCCAAATACAGTCATTTGGCCTTTGAATTTCGTCACTGGATATGCTAGCTCTCCAGCTACCTGGTATACTTTGTCGGATTTGTAGAGCCTGAAGAAAGTTACACTGAACACCATACCTTTGAGAAATTTGAGTGTCTGACATAAAACTTCCATTATCCAGTAAATCTTCAACCCTGACAATACCAGCTTCCCCCCACGACTTCCAAAATATTGGTGTATTATTGATAGTAATAAACTTATTTTTCCACAATACTTCATTACGGACCTCCGTTTCTCTTACTAGTGAGACATTTTGGAATTCATGCCAGTCCTTGAGAACCTGATAATAGAATGGGCTTGCTTCTCGTGGTATGTTAATATCTGATTTTGTATGAATGAACAGTTTCAAGTCAGACACTTCATGGAGAAATAACTTAATAAAATCACATGGAACCATGGTGGTATCCCAATAGAACCTTTTGATCCAGTTTATGTTAGATACAATGATTTTCGTTTTAAAATTGCCTACTGCAAGTCCACCATGCTTAGTTTGTGCCTGAACATGTGCCCTGGCTACCTTGTTCCTGTTGGAGCCCCATAGGAATCTGTCAACAATTCTATTGACTTCATCTATTGCTCTAGATGGTGTAGTGGTGACTGAGGCCGGGAACATCACACATGGTAGCATTAGGCTGTTCATGATGATAGTTTTACCTTTGAGTGAGATGTTGCGGTGTCTCCAGTCATCACTTATGCTGGTGATTTTCTGTATCTGGGGTTCAAAGTTCCACGAGTAATTTTGGGCTTCTGTCCTATTCGGTACTTCAGAGATGCCCAGGACAATCAATCTTTCGCTCCATGCAAGACCCTCCAATCCGGTCTGACTAGTGTCAATACCACCAAGTGCAAGATATTGTGTCTTATATCTATTCACCTTCAGACCAGAGTACCTCCTAAACCTTCTCAAACAGTCCAGCAGGTGATGTATAGCTGCTGCTGACTCGATAAAACAAGTGGTATCATCAGCATATTGACATATCTTTACTTCTCTAGTACCAAGTCTTATACCTTTAATATCTACATTCATGCGTACATTATGAGCTAACAGTTCTACAGCAATAACAAACAAAAAAGGCGATAGACAGCATCCCTGTCTGGTTCCGCATGCAAGTTCAAACCAGTCACTTGTGTACCCATTATTTATGACACAGGCAACAATGTCTTTATATAATATCCTGACCCATGAGATGTATTTTTCCCCAAATCCAAACCTTTCAAGTGCCTTAAAGATAAACTCCCACCTTATCTTATCAAATGCTTTTTCAAAATCAACCGCCATCAGAATACCAGGGCGACTTAACTTTGTGGTGTATGCTAATATATCTTCAACTGTGCGAATACTTGTTCCTATATACCTTGACCTAACAAATCCAGATTGATCTGAGCTTATAATACTAGGGAGGTGGGGTTTTATCCTTTCTGCCAGGGCCTTGGTGTAGATCTTATAGTCTGTATTCAACAGGCTGATCGGCCTCCAGTTTCCTAGCTGGAGTCTATCTTTTTCCTTTTTGTCAGACAAGACAGCTAAGTTGTTTGTATCTATGAAGGGACAACTGTCGTCAATATCATCTAACTCTCTATAGCTATCTGAGTATAGATTTCTGTAGAATTGCTTCTGTACGCTAAGGATATCTTTGCATTCAGTGACTATATGCCCATTTTGATCTTTCAGTTGAGTAATAAGTTTGTCCATAAAATTCTTTTTTTCTAAATTCAAAAAGTATTTGGTTGGTTGTTCACCTACCTGGGACCAATTCGCTTTTGACCTAAACATGATGGCTCTAGCTGTCTTTAATTCAATATCTTTCAGGTCTCTCTTAACACTTTCCATTTCATCAATTACATCATGGCCCTCATCAAAGGCTGCAGTCAATTTGCCCAGACTGTTTGTTAACTCCCTCTCCACCTTTTTAGACTCTGCCTTCTTCTTTTTGCTGTAATTAATTGAAAATTTCCTTATCTCATACCTCAGAATCTCCCACTTTGCATTGGGTGCCAGATCCTGGTATTCTATCTTACATTTTCCAAGCATAGTCTTAAGTTGATTCACATAGTCTTTATCTGAGAGAAGGGTATTATTAAACTTCCACACATTTGGGCCTCTGTCCTGGTCAGCACTGGAGATTCCCAGTGTTACCTTACTGTGGTCAGATAGCGTTCCAGGACGGATATCTGTTTTATGAACAAAGCCTGTCAAATGCTCAGACACTAGCCAGAAATCTATCCTGGATGCTTGCTCCTGCCTATGAGAAGAATATCTACGTAAATTAGGGTGTCTAACTCTCCATATATCCACTAGGCTGAGAGTATCTTGTAGACTGTATATTTGCTTCCTATACTGCTTATTAGCTGCCCTTATACTATTGGTTGCCCTTCTGTCTATATATGGGTCCGGGGTTTCATTAAAGTCACCTCCAAGGAGAAAGTTTTCGACTTCATAGCCTTTTAATCTATCTGATATTTCATCTAATACAGCCGTCTGGTCTGCTTCATAGTTTTGTGTTGGAGCATAAATATTGCATAAGACATAATCCACTCCCTGAACCTGGATGTGCAATATAATATACCTCCCATTGGCATCCAGTGTCTTTTCTAGGCACTTGTAAGGGTAATTTCTATTGAAGAGTATGGCTACACCTTTGGATGATGAGCTGCCATTTGCACATACCATATCACCACCCCACTCAGCCTTCCAAATCTTTTCTCCTTCTGCTGTGCAGTTGGTTTCCTGAAGGAAGACAATATTATAACTTTCATCCTTTAGCTTCTTGAAAATAGCTCTTTGCTTATCTCTCACCCTTATGCCATTAACATTAAAAGAGCATAGGTTAATCACTCTTGTGTTATTGGTCATAACCTTTTGGATTCAGAATAAGGGTCATATTATATTTGGTTTTACACAGAATTTGTGGGGTACCAATAACTCTACTTTTTAGGTTCAGTTGTCTTACAATCATCCACAGCCACGCTGTGAGGGTACAATACTCATATATCATCATATAACCCTTGCTAACATTCTGTTGGCACCTCATAGAAACAAAATACAATAACACAACTACCAAAATGATGTACATAATCTTGCGCACACAAATAACAGATAAACATAAACACACAAGAAGAGAAAAGTAGAGTATCCACATTTAGTTGCTCCATAGACCATGCGTCTCATGCAACTGAGAGAGCTGTTTGATTATATGTTCATTTTTGTTGGGTATTTTATTTAAGACTATTGCGATCCATCCCTAAGTTGAATGAATCTTGAGCACCACATGGTTATACCCAGCTGTTGCAGTCATTACCATCAATACACACATATACATATACATGTACACATTTTGGGGCCGAGTAAGTTAGGCAGTATCCTCAAATTCCTGGCACACCTCTTGGAGAATTTTACCAAGCAGGTTTTTTCCAGACCATAGCTCCTGGTTTAAGGCGTTCTTATCAGTCAGTCTCATCCCTATGTCCCATACAGCGTCTTTTGAGGCTTCACCAATAACCTTATTTCCTGTGCTAAGGAGACGCTGGCGAATGAGTGGATTTTGTTGGACCTTAGCCCTAATCCCTTCCATTGCAATGGACTTGGATTTAGCGATCCATTCGTCCTTGTGCTCTTCCCTGCACTTGTGTAGTATGCCCTTTAGCTTGGCAGGCACGTCCAGCCGCCATGCCTGTCTCTCTAAGTCTTCACGCCTTGCGATAATGCACCTTTGTATGGCGAGGTATTTCTCCATCGATGTGTAGGTCTTGTCTCCAATCTTAAATGTAGCAGGGTAGTGGTTGCTAAAAGGGGAGGCCTTGGTGAAGAAAACTACAGTGTTCTCATTCTCTAGTGTAGCCAGAGCCTCTGGTCCCAAATATTCATGAAGAGTGTCCCAGTTTTCTTTGTTGTAGAGCTTGCCATCGAGATACAGGGATGTGCCCGACATTCTCACCTCTCTGTAAGTGCCATGGTTCTTGGCCACCCAATACGTCTTTTTAACTTTAGCTAGTTCCCCTTTCAGTTTGGTTGGGATATCCTCACTGAGCCAGAGTTGGGCACCATTTACTTTGTAGTCCCTAAACTGTGCTCTTCGCCCCCACAATTTATTTCTTGCATCCAGGAATTTCAGCCTTATTAGTACAGGCCTTGTAGCTTGTCCAGGGTTCCTCGTAATGCGATAAGCCACGTCAATGCAGCTACTCTCCATTTTTGCATGGCGCCAAAAGATTCTTCCCAACTCTGCCCTCAAACTTTCAGATGTTTTGTTTTCACCCTCTCAGAGGCCATCCAGCAGTAAGTTCAATTTTCTTGAGTACGCTTCCTGTTTGATGGTGTTGTCCTCATTTCTCTCGAGGTGAGCTTTATTTCCTTTAACCTGTATCTCAGTTTCCTCCAGCTTGGTTTTCGTCTCTGATAGTTGGTTCTTTGTTTCCGTTAGATCCGTCTGGAGCTTAGCGACTTGCTCCTTCAGGACCTGGATGTCGCCTTTGTTGATTTCTACATCCTCCGCCACACTTGAAAGGTTATCGTTGAATTCCTTGATGTCGTTTGCAGTAGGTTGACCAGTGTTGTCGACTCTGATAAGCCGTTCCTCGATCCTGGCTAAAGTTCTAGCTAGCGTGAGTAAACTCAGCTCCTCAGGGTTGATGTTCTGGGTTAGTGTAGGTTTGCTAGCAGTACCAGCTACCCCGCTGTTAGACTGGTGTTGGTGGGCTTCTTCGGTGACACTCAGTTTTCTATCAGTATCGTTATCAGACAGTCCTGCTTCTTCAGGCATTCTTTTTTTCGCTGCTTTGTCAGTGTTTTTACAGTCCATAGGGGCCTCCATTGTGACCAGTGGTGCACCGGTTGGAATAGATACAGCACCCCCACATTGATCACTGACACTTGATGTTGACATATTAAAACCTGGGTGAAGTCTAAAGATGCACAAGGTCTAACCCCTACCAACTGACAAAACCTTGACCAGTGTTGGGTATTTAGTCACAATAGGGCTGGGGAGGGACAGCTAATAGGAAATCGACCTGTGTAGTAGTTCACTGGGTTATATACTCATATCTCATATGTGGTTAAGTTGATGATACATCACCGACAACTGAGAACACATGGACATGGAGCTACGTATGGCCACTACATGTTACATAGAGCCTGCCTCCATACCTTTGGGTGCATTCAGTTAGACATTGAATATGGACCGGTTAGAACCATCCAATTTGAAAAATTCTTTTGGATCTAGAATCCTTGGAGCGTCTACTTTCTGGCAAACTTTGAATCGTCACGATCTGACTGTCTGCCTGACAGTTTTGTTGCCGAGCACGTAGAGCGGTTCCAATCCCTGTGCGTCAGACCCACTAATTATCAAGTGCATTGAATCAGGCTTGATCTAGCAATATATAGTTTGATTCTAGCAATATAATAGTTTATGAGGGTTTCTCACAGTGTAGTTGTTTAAAGAATAGTTGTTTACATTAAAGTTGTAGAGTTACTGTTACTAACTGTAGTAGTAGTGTCTCGAACACACCCAGCACACTCAAGTCAGATACCACAGCAAGGCTCTATGATATCTCGACTACCAACTGCCTGTTTAGCAGCATTTATATCTGCCTAGGCATGTCACTCCTTAAATATATTGTACAGCTTAAAATTGTCATAGAGAGGCCCAACAAACGCCAAAATGATCGTGAAAGTCTACCGAGTGAGGCTCACTTATGCCGTGTTGTTATTGTTTATATGGGCCGAACGGGAAGACGGTTTTCGTCATGCACTTCCTGTTGCTACTTGCTTCAATTATCGCTCAGTTCTGTCCATGTGTGACCTAAATGTGGTTTGTTTCTGTGTAATTTACTGAGGAATTGAGAGGGACTTCACATATACAGGTTCCTTGGTACTTGTCTGTTTGTTCAGCGAAGTTTGTGCTCCCTAATAGGGCTATAGAATGCCAAAAAACAGTTGTCTGCTGGGAGTGATATTGCTGGGCACTTCTCTGGCTGGGTGCGTTCGACTCTCTCCAAATTAGATAATTTTGTTGTTTTATGGTTGCAATGGTAACCATATTGCTATAGCAACCAAGGTATATGCGTAAAATGGTGTAACTCAATGAAACCTTCAATTTGAGGTATTACATGACCATATTTATGAAGAAATGAGAATTTTAGACAGGATTTTCATTCTTTCCTTGAATTTTTGGTGGCCAATTTGTTTTTTGGCATTTCAAGGGATAAATATGCATTTTTCAGCTTTGGAACATTATTTTTTGGAATCTACACCAAAAAATTGACCTAATAATTATGTTCCCAAATTTTACTCTGAAATGCCCATAGAAAGTTTAAAAGCTCATTTTGATTCTATTCTATTATGAAATGTCGATATAAAGAAATGTCTTATAGCCCTGCATACAAGCTGCATCCTCATTTTGGGGAATGCTATAAACCACACATGAAGCCTGAAATTGCTGCTATTCTTTCATACTCTATATATAAAACCCCTCATATTAGCCGCACCATGAATTATAAAACAAAATATCCTAAAAGCCGCACCAAAGGTCGGAAATGGTATACAAGCCGCCTTTAATATATGTGGGGTTTTACGGTAGCCCCCCCCCTTTAATTTACATTGTGTACTACACAACCCAACTGCTCACGTTTTATTTTCATAAATGTTAATATCAGGGATGAAAGTCACTGATGCCATAAATCCCTCTAATGCTCAAAAAGAACCCACCTAAATATTGATTTTTGTATATGAATGTATAGGGCTTTGGGACTTGAAAATCCCTGAAACCAGGGAAATCCCTGAAGACTTCCAACTCTGTAATATAATCCTCACTCATTACCTCGATCACTCACAACTCCAACTAAATGCCAGTCTCATTTCCGCCAGTAAGCCTCTCCATCACTTCTCCATATCCCCTATTTTATTTTTTGTGGCATAAATGACTCGCCACTCTTGCTCTTTGATTCCCAGGACCCGTCTCCCATTTCCTCCCACTCCTAAACATGACCTCCTCCTTCCATCCCAGCTTACTTCAGAACAAGCCACTTGCCCCTGGCCGCTTGGACCTGTCCTCATCCACCCCAGCCTACTTCTGCCCTCTCAGTCCCCTTTACCCCAGTCCCTACCATCCACACACTCAGACCTGAAGCATAGATATATGGGAGTAAGTATAATTACTCTAAATATGCTACAGAATTGTCTCTTTGCACGATACCTAATATTTATTATTGACCTGTAAGGTGCATTTCATACCATAAAAGCGATGTAAAATCTCAGGTCAATAATTGTGCTCATCTGTCGTGTTTACATGGAGAAATACCCTTGATGCTATTTTTCTAAAGCTGTATACTTTTTTCCCCGGCAAAAGTAGTTCTACGGCATAGGGGCAGTATCATTAGTTTCTTTTTCAGTCTATAAGAAGAGAGGATGTTATCATGGTTTAATGCATTTGTATTACTATTCAAGGCATGAAACTGTACATCCTAGCTTCAGATTGTACATCCTGAACGTGTACACTCAATCTCGAGCTTTGGCCCTATCTTTCATACTTTTAATTAGGAAAAGATCTGGTCTCATAAACATCCATCGACTGGTTCACACCATATAGCGTTTTATTTCATGTAACATAACAATAATTCACATACATAATACGAAATGTGTTCAATGCTGCCATACAACCATACAACTTCTTTTCATTTCACTTTGCTCTGTAATAATTCTTTTAAATAAATGCAAAGACCTGGGATACTGTTTAAACTCAAATTCATAATGCATGTACATGAACAAGACCAGGCTCTGGTGAATCCACTTTTAATTCACAGTTCACATGAAAGTTCATCTATGTTCAAAATCCAGGTAAGTGAACATGAATCCTAAGTAGACTGAACACATTTAGCTGCTGGGGGTAGGCCGATATGACTTTATAAAAATTACTTGTTCCCCTTTAGTGGCAGCTACGATCATGTGCGTCCAACTTTATACTATTCGTTAGCCCAAATTGAGGTTAGTTTAGAAGGCATAATCGCAGAAATGTGCCAGGCCTTTGACATAGCACAGCCTGACCCCATTATGCCATTGGGCTGGGCATTTTTCTGGGAATTCCTTGGGTAGTACATCACATAGGTAATACAATATGTCGTCATGACGTATTGATTCATGACGTGGGTGACGTAGTTATGACGAGATCATGTGCTGGTACACGACGTTAATGATATACCGTAATCTCCCGCGTATAAGGCGCAGCCCGCGTATAAGGCGCACCTAGAATTTTGGAAAATTCTCAAAAAAAATGAAAAATTCATAACTTTTGTTCTACTGAATGAATTTTCAAAATTCAAAAACCTATGTGTAGCTTGGGCCACCCCGGACCCTCTTGGGTCCCCTTATGTCCTATTATGACCAAGGGGGCATGTAATATATCAAAAGAAAGGTCTTGGTGTCCCCCTTGTGGATCCAATGAGAACTAAAACCCCCCGTATAAGACGCGCCTTATACGCAGGAGATTACGGTAGTTGTAATGTTCTCAAGTGCTGGTACATGACGTAGTTAGGGCGTGATCACGTGGTGGTCTATGACGTATATGATGTAGTTTTGGCGTGATCACGTGGTGGTCCTGACGTTGTCAGAGACTATCTTCCACTTGTTGTCTACAGAGGTGAGTGTGATGTTTTGTGTGAATGTCTGTGGAGGGTTCCCCTGGTACTTTACAGTACCAGACGCCGTCACCAGGATGGTAGTATGACCTTGTGTCGCCCGACCTATGGAATTAGATAATAAAGAAAATTCACAAAATTACTGAGATCTGAACATCTGGCTCTAAAGTTTGCTAAACAGAAAGTAATTACAAGCGACCCATAAAGTGAGTGGCTCATTACATTTGTATTATAAATATTGAAATATACAATCATGGTTCCCACAAGAATCTCAGATTGAAATTCCCTGACTTTCCCTGACCAAAAATGGTCATTTTCCCTGACCAAATTATGGTACCACAGAATATGAAATACCAACATTCAACTGTGAATCTATACCAAAGGTCTGATTTAGAACAACAATAATAGATTCTACTTTAAGTTATCAAAATGAATCAAAACCTTACTTTCAGAAATAAAATTGCCATCTTTGGAAATATTATTTGAATGCCCTTTGGGGAGACTTGTCTAAAATCAAACACAAGTGATGCATTTTGGCAGATTTTCCCTGACTTTCCCTGACTCATGGAAAAATTTTCTAAGATTCTCTGACTTTCCCTGACCACTCTATTTTCCCTGATTTTCCCTGACCTGTGGGAACCCTGACAATGTATTTCCTTTTAAAACCCTTTTTTCTACATGCTATTCATCTAATACATATTATTCCGTTTCCCATGAAAAAGGTTCGGCAACATTTCCTTCAATACTGAAGTTAGTGGTTCTTACTTGGAATGGGTTGTGCATCAAAACATTCTGTTGAATGTTCACTGCCTGGGAGTGCCACCAAGAAGTTGCCGATATCTGAAATACCGCCGACCGCTGTCCCATTCCATACCATTGTGGCTGTATCCAGGTACAGCTTATTGAGCATCTGAAGACGATACACATTATAACTTTTACTGGACAACTTAAAACATAACGATACAAAGAGTGATTGCTACTTATCATCTGTAGACTACAGTACATATATCTAAATGTTTACAGACCGTTGTAACCAAGTTCACCTTATCTCCATTTCAGCAAGGTTGTTGTGGCAGCTGGTATCTATGTCTTTAATAGTTACAATGGTCACAATTACAAAAGGTAGCCTGGGGTATTTAACATGAAAGCCACTATGTGGCAACAACATACTCTAGGAAAAGTCGTTTTATCTTCCTATAAGCAGCATTTTTTTTAACCATTTTAACTGCTTCTTGTGGCTTAAAATCTTCCTTCACTCAGAGTGTGGCTTATAGGCAGGTCAATATGAGACTGCAGGACAGTACTGTACTTAACTTGGAATTCTCGAGCCCCAGTTGTGGCTTATTTCAAAGTTAGGGATGTGGCTTACACGCAAGGTGTGATGGCAATTTCCCTTTTTCTACCA
This sequence comes from Acholoe squamosa, assembly GCA_949317995.1. Classification (NCBI taxonomy): domain Eukaryota; kingdom Metazoa; phylum Annelida; class Polychaeta; order Phyllodocida; family Polynoidae; genus Acholoe; species Acholoe squamosa. The sequence continues at coordinate 19,582,260 of OX439042.1, forward strand.
GAGTACCTCGCATGTAAGGGCAGCACACCGCACGTATAAGGCATATCCTAATTGCACTTTTAAAAAAAAAAGAAAAAAAAGAATACTCCAGTATTCATTAAAAAAAATTCAGATAAATTGATCGAAAGGGATCGTCCCAGGCAGACTATGGTATCATTTATTTTCACTGACAGTTTTCTGTGACTTTGAACTGTTTTAGGGAACTCCATAAGACTTCTCCTGTTCACTATATTGGTGTGGGAATAACCACAGCACCGGGAGGACATACATGCTGTATAGTGATTAGTATTATCTACGGTTGCTCTTTCATCAATTTTCACGTTTACAAGAATTCAGTTACAATGCACTGCCTTACCCTTTATAATAAATGTGTTCAATCCCTAGAATATATTGGCACAGAGAAGAAAAGACTCGTACTTATTTCAAACCATGCCATACACATATCTTTATTCACAAAAATATAATAAACGATATGGGCTTTAATGCAAGTTCAAATCCTTGTGTACATTTAGGCCACGCCCATTCTTTGGTTATGGGCACCTCAGGCCCCAGAAGTGACGGACGAATAGAAAATGACCTATATACTCTTTGTGTAGATGCAAAAGATTCTACTTTAATTAGGCTTCAATCTAAAAAGAAAAATCACATCTGTTTCTTTCTCTAGAAACACTTCCCGACTGAGCGGCAGCTTCAAGAGAATGACCTTTTATGTCTCCATATTTTACTTTGTTAGTTTTTGGCTTTTTTCCTTTTGGGCCCCAAAGAACAGAAAACATATTGGCCAATTGTATTCATCTCAATTCCGAACTAATGGCTCAATCATAACCTTCATAAAATTTAGCAGTTAGGTCAGTACCATAACCCAACATTAGATTATCCGAATACATTGGAAAGTATAGGAAGGTTACAGTGGCAGAACACACATATAGCAGCACAATACTAATTTAACAAAGTTTGCTAATTCCACTAGCTTGGACTTAGATTATTAATGTTGTCAATATTGTCAACACGACATGGAAGCAAAATCATTTCTTCAAGTGATACATATGGTTCGTATCCAGGTACTGGCTGTCCTTAGGACATTGGTGAGACATCGACACATAAATTGTAATTGGGAATAATCAATAATCTTTGATGAAAAAAAAAACAACAAAAAAACAACTACGGTACTCAACTTTTGACAGTTCTGGAAGATTGCTGTTTTAAAAACGACCCTGTTCATAGGTAGGGTTACGATATAGGGAACAACACTTATATTTCTTCAAGACCTCGCATAAAAGTTCTTTTGAAAGACCTCGCATAAAAGTTCTTTTGAAAAACAAATACTTGAATGCATGGTGATACATGAATAAAGAGATACACCTTATTAGTTATTCAAGGATTCATATATCAAAAAAGTTTTGTCTTTGGACGCAAAAATGATGATATTTGACTCAACAGAGAACTTTGGTGAAAATGTCTTTTTTTGCAGGCTGCAAGTACAATTAAAGCTGACTTTATCCAAGCTAAGCAATAAATCTATACATCTAGCCTTTGTATCTACCAAGCAAAATATTCCAAACTTTAGATATTAATATTTTAGTATTGAAACAATGTTTTAAGATCTTGAAGAATGGCTAGACCGGACGGTCCAGCGGACGAAGCGTGTTCCCTGCTTGAGGGACGAGAAGTTTCACCAAAAAATGCTAAAAATGTTTTAAGATTTTTACACATCATTTAAGATGTGAATGATATAATAATCTTAATTGTACTTTTCTTCGTATGGCATAAAAGATACGATGATACATACATAGTAAACTTTCCAATTTAAGCAGTACATGCATATATTTACAAGCAATAGAGATAATCAATTATAAGAATAACCATATCATAGATCGAAGCATCAAACATACATGTATCTGTTGAAAGACGAAACGTTGATACAAACCTCATTTGTATCAACATATTTTTACCCAGGATATCCTATGAACATACATAAATAGATTATGCCCTTGAAAGATTAAAGGAGAATAATGAGCCTGAAAAGCTTATCCACCGGTCATTTTTATGCTAAATTGTATTGGTTATGCTATTCATTTATGTGAATATTGGGATTGCAGGTAGCATATATAGGGTATGTAATTCGACGCCGACGCTGGCCATGTATATGAGATATAGAAGACTATGTATAATGTATATATATCCAGATCCACAACATATCGTGTGGAATACGGCAGTACCTTGCATTATAAGCTTTTTATACGTGAACATGAAGCCTACTGTGGCTTAACTTAAAGGATTTTGCAAAAGAAGGGGTGTGCCTTATAGCTGGGGCAAAAGTACATTTGATCTGTACTAAACTGCTTAAAAAGTGCCCTATGTACACCTCATAGATTTTCACTCGACTCAGGGTGTGTCTTGTATGCGGGATTCACCTTATACACGTGGTATTACCATGGTTTCCACACACCAACACAAACTACTAGAAAGATACTGCAACGTACTAAGACCTTAATATATCCGAAAATAGTAAGACGTCAATATTTCACTAATTAACATATGACTAAATCTCTTGAAATGAGGGCTAAGAACTGCTACCTACTTAAGATTGTATAAATAGCTCAGAATTTCCATCAGTACATCCTTAATTCTTTTTTTCTTTATGAGTACTTCATCCTTCACGATCCAATTTCATTATATAGATATTGTGTTGGCATGACCTATTAAATTCTATTGACGTATACTTTCTTAAAATAGCATCATACAGTAAATACATTGCGATTTAATCAAGCACACTTGGAAGAACAACTAATATGTGTATACCTAAAATAAATACATAAATTATATGGAGAAATGAAGGTAAAGGCTAGGCCTTAGGCCTATGTGTAATTGACTACTATGTCCTATGTTCAATGGCAACCACAGAATCTCTATTCTTTTATTCATTCTGCTGCCCTTCAAGGGTTAATGTGATGCCATTTCCTGATCCGTTGTATCTAAAGGTGAACTGGTGCTATGTGGCACTGAAAGGGTTAATGACCACTGGTGCATGAAGGCTGGAAGAAATAGACTAATCCCCTATTGTTCATGGCCACTAAACTGGTACACAACCTATTCTCTGTCTCTGAGGTGTAAATACTATCCATACCCTCTACATGGCCTATGGGCTACCTTCAACTATATTTTATACCAAAAACATATACACCAATAGCAATGTTTACAGAGACAGAGTATGGGCCATATTTCCCTCTTTGTTCCTATGTCTGTCAGAATCCCTCTTTGTTTCAATGTGGTTTTGTGCCTCGGTCTATGTATATATAAGTATGTGATTGACGTCTAGTCAATCACATAATGAATATGAATGCTTCATACAGTCTATCTGAAGCTTATCACATACAAATTTAGTCTTCTACATAGGTGTTTCATATCATAGCGACTATTTAAAGACTGCACCTTCTTTGATAACTTTACATACCCACCCTGTCCCCTTCCATCTCCTCATAGCCGTGCATATTATCATATAAAGTTAAGGTTTCTATAATAACAATTATCTAAACACATGAATAATCAAAGAGAACATTCGGTTGTCTTAATTTCAATATCAAGCTCCTTCAGTGCAATATAGTCTTTCAGGGAGTCAGGATAAAGTATCGTTTTAAGGAGAACATTAAGTTTTAGACCAACAGTTTGTCGTATCACTGTCCGGCAGAGGAAGCGCAAAGAGCGAGGTGTTGAGACCCACTTCTCCAACCAGCTGACCATCTGCGGCTCATCTTGGAGTCCCAAGGAGATGTGGCCTTCTTTTAGCCATATCGGTTTCATGAGGGCGCCTGCATACAACAACCAGTATGACATCTCAAAGAACTTGAGTTCAAACGTCAGCTGCAATGCTGTGATTGGCCGGTACAAGAAGTGTTGGATACTAGTGGTGTCCAGGTCACAGTTACAGTAGATGAACTTCTTCACAAGCTCTGGGTAATTAGCCCGGACTGCCGCCCATAACGGAGTTGACCCTAGAGTGTTGTCAAAGTTGGGGTTGGCACCAAGGCGCATAAGCATATCCACTCCGACCTCAGAGCGAGCCCGTGTCAATGTCAACATGAGTGTAGCTTTGTCAACATTGTTCCGTGCATTAACATCACCTCCCTTGGCAATGAGTAAGAGGAGTGTCACCAGGTGTTTATTCCGTGCCGCTGAGTGTAATGGTTCATTAAGGTCCTCACCAGCACCTGCTGTTAGAAGATCTAGGATGATCCCAAGATTGTTTTTAACCACAGCTAGGTCAAGCGGTGTGTGGCGCAGGCCATGTGACTGTGACACCCCATTCACATCACAGCCATAGGCGATGAGTAGACGGACGTTCTCTTCACTATCATTGTCTATAGCCCGCATCAGCAGCTTTGTGGCATACTCATTGTTGTCGCAACGTAGCATAGCACCACTATCAATTAGCAGGCGCGTCATACGTGTGTCGGCCTTAGTAACAGCCACATAGAGTGGGGATACGTCCATATAATCTGACTGATTCACATCAGCACCAGCTAGGATCAGCAGCCTTGCTATTTCCAGGTAATCACAGCCCAGGTCATTCTTGGGGTCATAGCAGGCGACTGTAGCCAAGAGTAGTGTCTCACCACCCAAGTCAGGATGAGTAATGTTAACATCAGCATTATGTCGAAGAAGGCCCCTGACCAGCGCAATCTTACAACCTACACAAGCATAGTACAGGGCACTTTCCCCATTGCGCCCTATCTTATCGACATCAGCACCATAACGCATCACATCTTCCAACATGACTGCATTGCCCTCAGTGCAGGCCACATGAATGGGAGAGTACCCGATGTAGAGGTTATGATTCATTCCCACCTCATCTTCAGTAAATTCCATGTTTGCCGATACACCTGACTCTAAAAGAAGACGTAACTTCTCAGGGTTAGTAGGATGTTCTAGCAGGGCCTGGTACAGTGACTGCCTTTTCTGCTTTAGTTCTGATAGAAAAGTGCTAGGCTGTGGATTTGCACTTGGGTTTTTATATTTCTTTCTATGAGCTGGGAGGGTTTGATTTGGCACAGTAGGCTCAGGGGCTGGTACATTGGCTGTGGCCCCCTGCTCCACTGGGTTCCCATTGGCATCTAATGAAGATGTTGATACACTTTTCACTGGGTCAGCCACGAATTCACTAGTGGGAGTATGTTTTTTCTTAGATTTGGGTTTGGTTTTTGCTGGGCATCGATCACCACAGTCGACTAGTTTACCACCTCTTATACAATGTTTCTTGTGTTCTTTGTCCTTTGCGGCACTCCCATTGCTCCAACTTGGTGGTGGGAGTCCAAGCTCAGGCTCTACTTTTTCTTCAGGTTTGCTGGCCTCATTCCCAGAACTCTGACCCGAAGCATTGTCAGCTGGACTACAAGCTTCCGCTCCGTCAGAATCTTCACTAGACGGCTTCTCCCCATGGCTGTCTTCGCCCGCCTCCTCCATGGTTTGGTATAAGATTAGTACTTGAGGTGCAGTGATCAGCAAGGGGCTACATTAGACCCATGTCGCAGACTCACCACGCCTGTTAATGAGAAACACACATCATCAGCTCTAGAGTACATACACCCTTGCCTGAACAAAACCTTCTAAAGTCATAGGGAGTTCTTCCAAAGACCTTAAAGCCTTGCCTCTGAATTGATAAATTTGGTATTGACGTAAGAGAATTTTCCATTATTGCATACTAAGTCAAGCTGGTTATGTGTGTTTAACCTTTGACAGGGTTTACCTCTAGTTAATAGCTTCTGATGTCTTCCGATACTTTGATAACTTCAGACCACATTTTTAAAGATGGATGAGGTACAGTGACTGCTAAAGTGATCATCTCTGCAATCAAATTGTGAAAAGCAGTGGTGGAGATTTGGCTGCGGGGGAAGGGGGTCACTCAATTGGCACTGTGAATGTCACTGTGTTTTCGGGTGAGTGAAAAGGACACTTTTTTATGTCTGCATATACCATATCCATTCAATTTATGATCGTATTGACAGCCATCAGCACATATGCTACCAGTATATCAAAAAATATGAATTATAATATCGGATTAGTAAGAATAACTTACATGTCTTCGTTTGTCATATGTTTCGTAAAATAATTTCACAAATTTCTCTCCCGCTTCATTAGCTTGTGCACTTAGCTGCTTCATATCCTGAAACACAACCAAAGTCAAATGAATGAAGGTCTACATTGGGAACGTGATGAAGTGAAAGTTTTAACCTGAAATTACATTTACATCTGCTTGAATGCCTGGGTAGTTAATAATTCAAGCCAGGGTATGTAATGCCCTGTGGGCACAGAACGTTGGATCGACGTTGATCATACATAGTTGATTAACAGGATCAAACTTAATGCCAGTAGAGGCGATTTATATATTATAGGCCACTCAAAAAAAAAAATGGTTTCTCATCACCGCGCGCATCTAAAAATTGGGTTTCGAAGATTTTTTTACAATTTTTTAGTCAAAAACATGGTAAAAATTGAAAAGTATGGGCATATTTGGTATCAAATTAGCGCTAACGATGTCAGCAATGCAATGGGCAAGAGATTGAGTGCATTTTCACAATTTTTTATAATCAGTAAATTCTTAAGTACTAAAACCGAAACTTTTGGTCCATAATATTCGGGAGACGGGAAACGATTCCAAACCCGTTTATGCCCAGAGTAAAAAAAAAAAAAAAAATTGCCCTTGTCATATTTTTCATGGGGTGGTGATGAGAAACCAGTTTTCTTTTTTGAGCGGCCTAAACTCTTTGGCAACCCTCTCTGAGGGCTCTGGATGGAGGGTCTCCACATGTCACATGTCAATTTCAAGAAATGCTCATGTCATATACTGCCTAGTATAAATCCCCATGTCCTATAGAACTTCTAAGCACCTACCAAAGTACCATGTCAAATGTCGAATTAAAGAAATCTCCCATGTCATGTCCTTTGTTATTTCCTTATGCCACTAAATATGTGTCTAGACCCTTAAAATGGACAGGATGACATGGCCTTTTCTTAAAATCAACATGTGACATATGGGAGATTTAGTGACAAAAACATGGATGATGGAGAAGTGACAAGTTGGTGACATGTGACATGGCATTTTCTTAAAACCGACATGTCACCTGGAGCTTAGTGTGAAGGACATGGTAAAATAGGAATTTAATGACATGTGACATGGCATTTTCTCAAAATCGACATGTGGGACCCCCCATCTACACCTTTACTGTACTATAAATGGACATGTCACATGTACAGGCCCTGAAGAATCAAGGGAAGTGATGCCACGTGAGTGATTCTGGCTCAGTGACTGACTACATGAGATGGAATAAAAGAAAACTAATAAAAGGTTCATGTCAATCACGATGAACTTCTAGTGTGGGGAATCCACACCCATCTGACGCGCCATGATCACCCTGTACGGGTGTGGGAGAGTTGCAATACCAAATGTTGGGGGAGCTTCGGGAGACTTTACGCGCACCCTTTCCTCTCAACCAATCTTTCTGAAAATGTGTGTGCTAAGAGATATGTCCCCCCTTTATTCTTCCTGAAAATCTGGGATAGCTACGATCATTTTAAGATAGAAAAACTGACACTTTGCAACCTTCCCCTTTCCACACAGGTGGGATAATTTCAAAACAAATATGGCGGCCGTCGGAAATGCAAACCCTCATACGGCCAACTTCTATGTGTTTTATTTTATGTGAATAACTTCTTCCAGTAGAGATAGCATTGCGGGGCCGATCGCCACACCCCCAGTGGCTTAACGTGTGCCGATCCACCACAGCGGCCGATCCGGTACCGCAGCCTCATTCCGGGTGCATGTTAACATTAAAAATGGCGGACCGGCGCTCGTACAGTGAACTACGGTAACGGATTTTGTTAATTTTCAGTTATTAAACACTTTAAAAACAAAACAAATAGAGAACTAAACGACCATGGTGTACGAGGTGGCCGATTCACACCATATGTATTTCAATAAATATGGCAAATTTTGTTTCCATTTTAGTAAATGTCGTAGATGTGAACATATTAAAACTTTCCTTCATATCTTCTACACTACAGTACTCAGATTTACTTCTAACTTCTAAGGGAGTGGTCATTATTTATCAACGGGGGGGGGGGGATTTTTTTCGCCCCCCCTCGACAGCAGTCAAAATTATTTGCGCCCACCCCCGCGCCAGAGGCGCGGAGTTTTCGCGCCCCTCTTTGATCTATAGTAGCGCGCAGACTCTTTTGCTAAAAAGAGGGTGAATTTTTTTAGCCCCCCCCTCGTGAGGGGTCTGAAAATTATACGCCCCCCCTCAAACCCACCACCCCCCTGTTGATAAATAATGACCACTCCCTAAATATAAATTGGTGTCAATGGTGAGACATTTGTAAACAAAGTAGTTTCAACTTCCGGTCCCCGATCCATACAGCACCAGCAGCTAAAAGAGATTATAATGGAAAGGAGCCGGTCCATACCATCATATGCCTATTTCTATGAACTTCATGCACTGATGATGCAGTGCTAAATCCCAAGCCAAGTATTGAAGTAGGCTTAGTAGCATAGGAACAAACCTCATATTATCGCTCACCTTTCATCACTCAACAACTCGTTTATCATATCACGATCAAAACTAGCAGTTGTGCTCTCTCGGCCAAGTTTATGATCAACATATAGAGGATATTTTCTACAATCAATACACTAATATTTGACAGAAAAAGTACGTTTTACTCACGTCTGGAGGAAGAGCTGAAGTTGCAGCCATCTTTCTTTTTGCAGGTCGGTGCTCGTTCTAACGCACACCGCCAGGTGGCGAGAGTGTATTGAAATACCTCTGAAACCACACGGTGGCGCCACAAAGTAGCGGGTATCACAACCTCTGACTCTTTAGTTTCTCTATATAAATGATTCCTTATATTAAATAGGCCTAGTGATTTTACACAAAAAGGGTAGAAGGACCATGAGTAACAACTGGGGGCTGAAAAAAGTGGCAGGTTGGGGGGGGGGTGGTAGGGACAGCCTGAGACTGAGTGTCAAACCCCAAACTGCATAGTGCCAATCTGGCCCCAGCTCGACCACTAGCATGAGTCGTCTCTGGCACCTAGCGTTTGTGGGTAAAAGAAGTTTTTTCCATTGGTTGCTGTAGTGCTTATTTGTAGGCAGGTACCTCGCGTAGTAATCTTCCCCAGAAAATGGGGACCATCATCCCCATACACGAGAGAGGTATTCCCTAGAATCCTGACCGGGCGAGACTGGCATAGTGCTAGACAGAGACAGCCTATCACTACCGCTAACCGTGAGGTAAAGTCGGCAGGTAGCTCGGCCTACATAGTGCTAGCTACTCGGCCCTGAACTAGTACCGGCCATGTATCCATCTCTCATGACCCCATGAACCATGCATGCTGATTGGTTGTAACCTTACCAAGCCTGAGGCAACCAATATTACACATCTTAATAAATTTCAACAGCCTCGGCCAATGGAATAGCCTGGGATCACCGCTACATTCCACTGGATGTGTATTCCAGTTACAGTAATTATTTTAATGACCTCTTTGATCTAGATAAGAATATGATTGAAGTGGGAAGTACAAATTTGCACCACAAACCTGGTGCACATCTGATTAAGGTCAGACTCCGGCCCATAGTATCTCGGGCTGGATGGGTCGAGCACCTCAAATGTTGCTCATCTTTGATAGTACTGTTCTACAGTTTAAAATCTTCACCCCAATATGCCTTGATGGTTGAAATAAATATACGATAAAAACAAAACTTTTTAGGTTCAGATATTTTATTTCAACTTCACAATGAATACGTGTGACCCGCATGAACACAATGTGATCATCTTATCCATCCCTCTCATTTCACCAAATGTACAAAATGTTATTCAACTCATGGAAAAGGCCTTTTACGGCCGTTTTCGTTGTTAAATAGTTAGGAGTGCACTAGTCAAACATTATCTGGTACCCCAAACAAGTATATTTAATGCGTTTCTGTGTAGAAAAAGCAGTCAGCAAGGTATGAATTCGAGAATCTTAAAGATTAGTACGGCCAATAGTACCACGATACCCATCTAAGAGCACATAACAGAACTTCCCAACCACAGTATATACAACTCTCTCAACCTACATCTATGTAGCTTGTAAGTAAGACATCAGAAAAAAATCAATACCCCCGACTTACAACTTCCACAGGCAAAGAAATAAATAACAAATATCGATAACGCAAAACCTTTTTAACTACCTCGTATATCACAGACCTTTCCTGGGACTTTGTCCTTGTTAAATTAACACACAGCTACCCCTGTGGCTGTGCAATGAATGCACTGCAAAATGCTACTTTATCAAAATAGCGGAGCGGTCAGTTATGATCGTCTACTCTTTTTAAACTTCTTAATGCCAGTTACATTTAAATTTACACCCTGTCCTTGAAGAAAAGACAGGCAAAAATATATAAATTTCCTGTCATGATACATGGAAATATACAAAGTTACATATACATCAGAAAAACAAAAAAATGAAAAATCGCAATCATTACCCAATAAATCCTCACACCCCTGTACAACTCCACACAATCATCATTTACATTCACACTTTTCTTACTGATTAATATTATATACAGCGTTATAATGCACCGACGTTCCTCTTAGTGATGAGTATGGGATACAATAAGCCAGCTGATGACGAAGTAAAAGAGGAAGATGGGATACATGGCCAGGGACTTCCGGTGGGGAGGCTGGCTCTCTGCAAGAAATGCTGTTGATGCTGGAAAAATACAGGAAATATGTATTACATATTATCTAAGAAAAGACAAAAGAAAACTGAGGTATAGGATGTTCCCTTAACCTTCCAATACAAGTGATGCCCATGTACCATACAAACTTATAAACTGACTAAAAGTCGTACGCCATGACGATGTAGTAAACGACTTTTCTTTATATTATAATAAAACACAATGCCAAGATATATACATGTACTTGATCAGGATGTTATCTGCACGGCTGCTTACCAAATGTAGACCAGGCAAAACAAACAAGGACAATGATGAAGCGAACAATGAATAGAGCAGTGGTCTGCGGCTGTACCACGAGGATGAGACGACACACAGTGAGTGAGATGGTCAGTGGTAACACACAGTATCCCAACACGCACACGGCTTGGAAAAATGATCTGTAACCAGGATGGACAGAAATTATTAGATGTTTAAGCAATGTAGTTTTAACCTTCAATCAGGTAAAATCCACCGGTTCACTGAATTTAGGTAATAATAGGTTACACATTCTATATTGAAGAATCAGAAACAATTTGAGACATGGACAGTATCATCTCATATGGGCCTTACATGGAACCACCAAGCAGCTTGATATTGAGGGTGACGACAACAGCTCCGACCCAGTATATGACAAAAACCTCAGCAAACTGTGGTCCTCCATCATTCATACTGTTAGCGCGCTCAGTAGAACCCTGTAGCATCCTACAATATGTCCACATAGTAAGGTGTCCGTTAGACAGAGACATTCAATCATTCACTGAATGGCAGGTGTAAATCAAATGATGAATGGAACGCTTTCGATATCTCACTCTACCCAGCAGGTCTTTGATATACTTTGCCTATATGTTTGTTGTTCCACTCTTTAAAACAGTTTAGAGATTATTTTTGTTTTGCAGTATTCCTTCTTTAAATGCTCTATAATTCAATACATTTATGTTTCCTAATATTTGAATTACAATTTAAAGAATCAAATCACATTTATTGAATTGAATTTACATTCCTTTTTTTTTTATTTTGGCCATCTTAGGTCTTCATCTATAATGTCAAACTATTAAACTCATTGACATGGTTTATGTACTTACATGGCGATGTAAACACAGAGAAACAGAGGCCCCCACCAGTCCCCTGAATGTACAGAAATATCAAGTATTAGGCAAAAACATTGAGTCTTCCATAATCATTATATTACTATGATATATCCATGATGTAATGAATGTACATCTAGATAGTGATAAGAGGAGAGGACATGCCCGCTACATGTAGATTACTTATATCAGTAAATCAATACTGTCTATACAATGCAGTTAATACTTGTTTAAATAACAATGAATGTAAGTTTGATCTAAGTACCGGTATGTGTACTTACATTGCCGCAGTAGCATTTTACTTTCTTTTGGGTACAGGACGTGGAAGAACTTCTGTCCAATAGCCTTCAAGTCCCGCATCTGAATAAAAGGTATAGAAATAAAAGAGACAGCTTACACCTTTTCCTCAGAAATGAAAGCATTCAATCAATCAAGCAGTGCCGCCAATCACTATGATGTTTGAATATCACGATTAGCATTTCAGAGTTACGCCCTACACTTATTCATGATGTATATATGATAGACACAAAACTATTTAAAAGAAATCTTTCTTACAATAGTTTCTTTGACTGGCTCATCAAGCGTGTTGAATTCGGTCTCTTCGTCACCTGGCTCTGGGGCACCGGGCACGGTGATATCACCTTCCAGCGATACATCATTCATCCTTACTTGCTGTAATTTGTAAAATTAACACAATCAGAATTAATGGGTAGACCATATATAAGAATAAATAAAACCTGTATCTATAACTGATTCAACAAATGTATAGCTGTTAAAAGATAGTATATTCCTCAGCGAAAGAAAATATTTGTTGTTTTGAAATTGAACCGGTGTATGACCACATAAGTAATCTTATCATCTTTATTTGACGTTAAGTTCAGTTTATAAAATGTGCTCAATGTAGAAAACATAAGCTATGGTTATTAGAACATGCATCCATAACAAAACAAGGTTAATCATAACATAAATGAGGTGCACAGATGCCTACTAAAAAAATAAAAGGGCATTGATAAAATTCACTTAGAAGCAAATAAAATTATGCCTGCAGTTGCCTTAATCAGCATACACTTATAATTCAGATTCGGACCATGCAGAATCAACCGAAAAAGGCAGGACAGTCTTTGTCCAGACCGACCCCAGTTAAAAGGGACACTATCTTTTAGAATCATATTAGAAGACTAGTACATGTCAGTATTCATTCTTTACGTAGATCTATTAGATTGGAGAACCCAACATTTGGTAATATTCTCAAAGAAAATTCAATAAGATAATATTGGCATTTCAGCAAAGCACACATGGAGAGAAAAAATCTCTACATTACAATGCAATCAAAATCTTTGTGAAACCATCAAATGCTACAACCGCTACACATTACTGTGCATGCTCTCTAGATATCAAGACATAGTCTATATACGCAAACGAAATCTATACCAAGGAGCCACTGGAAGATTTCACATGCAGCGTGAACAGAGAAATACTCACTCTACCAAAGATTTCATCAGAGCCTAAAAGTGTCTTGTCAGAGTCCTCTCTGATGTCCACACTAAGTATCCTCTGTAAAGGTAACCATGCCAACATTACCCCAATCACCTACACAGAGGACTACAGGACACTCAGCTAGATCTAAATGTTATAGATCTAGGTGTTATGCGCTGCATAACATGTACAATAGTTAAGGTACAAATCCCACTGAATGATGGACTTAAGTCAATGACCATGGAAGGGTCAGCTTGAATGAACCCACCACATATCCAACTGTCCTGGGCATAAACTTGATAAAGATATAGAAGAGTGAGTCCCTTTAATCTGAGAGCTGGGATGAGATGGGTTTGTTGTGTTATGGCTTATCACTGCAGACCGTACAATCTCCTTGATATTAGATAATGAGCACTCCCTTTTTCTGGGTGACAGATTACAAAAGGGCTAAATTTTAAAGCACTCCTTCTTTTCTCCCTGACGAAAGCAGCTATTTTAACATAGCCAACTGGTCATTCTTTCAGTATTGGTGTGTCCGTGCAGCGGAAAGTTGATGAACATGTCTTTGTAAGGCCATCCCATATAGGTTGGGCCAACAAAAAAAGTTGTGTGTTTCAGGTAACTACCGTAATCTCCGGCGTAGAAGGCGCAGCTCGCGTAGAAGGCACACCCCCAACCCAGAGAAGGCTGTTTCATGTAGAAGGCGCACCCCTGAGAGCAGATTTCTGTCAGTTTAGTACTGTTCTATAGTAAAAATACCCCCCCCCCTATAAGGCGCACCCTAAACTCAAGACAATGTACCTCCCATATATAAGGCGCACCCCTGATCTGATTCACGTATAAGACGCGCCTTATACGCGGGAGATTACGGTAGGTAGGGTAGGTCACATTTTTTAAAATTTTTTTACCATTTAACTGTTATAAAAAGACACGAGTCATGGTGACTCATGTAAGACTAAATTGACTAAAAGATAGCCCAAAAAAATGTATAATTTCTTCAAAAATGAAGAAAAAAGTCTAAATTTAGCTAGGTAGAGTGGGGTAACCTGAACAATTTATTTTTTTTTTGGCCTTATACCCGGTACATGTAGTCCTATCTGGGCCCATGTTGATCCTGTAAACTCTGCTCAAAAACGAGGACTGGGGCCTACCGTGGTATGGCTATTGTAGAAGGGTGTTGGGGGAACCAGCTTAGGTTGCATCCCCCACACTTTTTCATGTTTAATTATAGTCGAATTTACACAGCGCATCCCCCACACTTTTTCATCTGCTCTGCCCCCACTGAGTTCCCAGTGGGGGGAGGGGTCATGATAACTCTAAATCACATTGCATTATTGGTGGTGGGGTCAGAAATTCCACCAAGCCTACCCCCCCCCCTCAAGCTGGCAATAAATGACCCGGCCCTCAGTTTACTTTAGGGAGTGGTCATTTTTTATCAACATGGGGTTTGCACAGACGGCAGTCAAACTTTTTTGCGCCTCCCCCCCTGCCCCTTGATCTATAGTAGCACACTGCCACAAGATTTTTTGCTATTATAATAAAAAGAGGGTAAAACTTTTTTATGCCCCCCCCTCAAACTCCCCCCCCCCCCCGTTGATAAATAATGACCATTAAGGCATTCCCTTAGTACTAGCAGTGTTATTTGGCAGTCCCAGTGTCAGTGGCACCTAGTCCTGGTCTGCCTAGTCTCAGTATGGGAACCTCCTCGGGGAACGGACAGTTTGACAGATTGCCGATTTGACAGGACAATTGGACAGAAATTGAAAGGACTATTGGACAGATTTTTGGGACGATTCGACAGGTTGGACTTGACATAAATATCATTTAGAAAATATAATGCAGCAATGTAAATTGCTGATAACACGAAAAGTGAAAAGCCTGTGATTGCACCACCAAGCCACTATTCGCATAACTCCCGCCAAAACTGTACTATTCGCACCACATTGCCAAAAAATTGATACATGGATCAACATCATATACCTTCACCATTGGAGGCAAAAAGTGTCTTATGGCTGTCAACCAACTGAGTCTGTACAATATTGACAATTACTCAAAATTTACAAAACTTTGTAACGAAATACCTTTTCCTGCAAGACCCCTACATCTCCTCCTTTAATGGCACTACAAATTCATTAAGTAATTCTGTCTCTTATATACAAAATTTCCATCTTTTTCTAAACTTATTCGCACCACCAAAGTGACTGAAAGTGCAGGGCCCCAAGGTGTCTCCTTATAACTCACTTTTCGAGTTAATGATCATTTAACATTAAAAAAAATGGCATAGGGACAGTATCATTAGCCTAATGATACTGTCCCTACCCTAATGATTAGGGTTGTTGTTCTTTCAAATTCTATATGACGAGAGGGATATTATAATGGTTTGCTCTGTATTCAAATCTGTCGAATCGTCCTGTCCAATTGTCTCATGAGATGTGAAATTCTGTCCAATTGCGAGACCTGGCGAACCGTAGTTACGAATGTAACCCAGTCACTTTGATGTTTGATATGTTGAGTGGTGACTGGGTTACGACGACAGCTCAAAGAAGCATCTATGACTCACAGGGGCACTTTCCCTCACGACCATTTTTGCTCATCTAGCAATCGTTATAGCCCTTCAATGCCTCAGAAAATATTCTCAAAACATACCTGAGATAAATGTCTAGGGGCCACACTAACTTTCAAAAGTCCCCTTTGCTCGAAATCTAAATAAATTGAGGAACTAAAAAATCCATTAGCTTGATTGAAGTGAAAATCTTCCCGCTGTTGCCATGAGTTTTGGTCATGTGATCAAATTGACCAATGAGCTTCAAGGGCTCTCTTACCAGAAGTGCAACATGACAGGATCTACAAATACTTTGCAGAGAAAAATTAAGGTAATTCCTGCATGGATTCTTCACCAAAATATTGAGTTTTTCTTATTTGAAGGTAATATAAAGACTACGTATGACTAGCCACTCTCGTAGCCCTACCCAAGTAGGGCTACTGGGCGAACCCCATTCATTTTAAGGGCAACATTTTCAAAGGGGTGGGCTGCACTGAAAACATTATCTTTAGAGAATAAATGATACATGTCTTGATAGATATTTGTCTCACCTTTGCGGGTTGCATCAAATTAGAACTAAATAACACAGTATGCAAATGTTTTGATGACATTTTTGATGATACCTGCAGTAAGAAACACAGCGGCGGCCATTTTGACGTCTACATGACGTACCATGTTGTCAGGGTAATACATGTATTTTGTTAATGCCCTCAATATGTCATTACATCACAGTCAGTCTGTGAATGGCAGAACCATTACAGACGATACTCAGTCTAACGTAGGACTCACTTAATCCATAGCCATCTGTAAGTAGTCAAACTCGCAAATAAACATACCAATTTCTCTCGGTGAAAATTCAAGATGGCAACCATAGATTCTGCCAATACCAGGCAGTCCAACTCAACATCGCTACCCTCTGTATATCAAAAGCGAATGATGAGTTGGATAGTTCAACAAGCGAACCGCCAGTCTGTCCAACTGTCCCACAACCCTTTCCTCACAACACTCTGACAGAGTGTAGAGTCTCTGTACCGTTGTCACGGCAGTAGAGATACGGGCTCCAAAGAGTCCCAGAGGGCCAGACAGCAGTGCCAGACTAGGTCTGCCCAAACACTCTCCACAAACCACAGTAGGTATTTCACTAAAAATTGAAAAGCTGTCTGATCACTTAGCATTTAGCACAGCCTTTAAAGACGCATGTTAGTAATACTATGCTTTTGTAATTTTTCATTTAAAGCGAAAATTGATGAAGTTATGGTGGTTTTCATGATTGAATAAGATAAAAAGTTAGTAAAATCCCTTAATTTTGGCAGAAATTATCATTTACAAATTTCTGCTGATCCTAGAAAACTACTGGTATTTGCTCAACGATAGATTTTCTTCATATTTGGCAGCGATGATGCTAAGACCATATACTACCTCTTCTACTAGTATATGTTTTTGAATGACTTCCTATATTCCTTCATGTATTTGATCAGGGGGTATTGATTACATTGACCTAATTAAGGTGACAATTAATTAACTAATTAGAGTTGTGAAAAAAATGAAACACTAAATTGAAGGAAATTTTGTGAACTTGGGGTACAAATTCTCAGGCAGTTAAACCCTCCAATATTTCCCATAGTTATAAGCTGATCACTGAGACCTGTCCCTGCACAAACCTTCCAAGCCTGGCACAGTTTTCCAAAATGCAGTCCAGGCTCATATCATTTTTAATATCAGCCCCAACGATGACATACGTATAAACCACACTCCAGTCTCACAGAGTCTAGACACAGTGACAGAAAGATTGCAGCCCTGAGAAAAGATTGTCAGTTTGTACACAGATCTGTCGAGATTTCATTTGAAGAGGTACCTTCCGAGTGTAATATCTAAACGTACTGCAGGCTCAATTCAACAGATATCTTAATCTATAGGCCATAATCAATGAAAATATTTTCTTCCTTACCTGATTTTCGACCACGTCAGCCATTGTGGAATCCCCTGGAAAACGGAAGTGACGTCATTTATTGGTGCGAGGGATTCCCCCGCCGGTATGACATGTGGCAGCATTACAGAGCGTTGTAAACAAGCCGACAATGTCTACAGCGCCACAATTAAGATTTTGTGGAGTTTATTGGGTTCTTTTATTGATCCTCGTGCCATTGTGTATTGGAAATGACAGTGGGCAGGGGTCAGTACCCACAGACGACACAAATGACAATGTTCAAGAGGGACAATTGCCAAAAACTGACGAGGCACGGACACCACTTCAAATGTGTATCCTTTTTCATCATTATTCTTAAGGGAGTGGTCATTATTTATTAACGCGGGGGGGGGGGGGGGGTGGGGGTGTGGGTGGTGACGGGTTTTTGCGCAGACGCACGGAAATTTTTATGCCCCCCGTCGACGGGATTCCAAATCTTTTGCGCCCCCCCCCCCTGCGCTGGAGGCGAGAATTTTCCCGCTCCTCTTTGATCTATAGCTCACATAGCCATTATGATTATCAGCAGGGGGCCGCCATTAGACCCCGACTCCACTATGACTAACACCTTCAGCCCCCGACTCCGCAGTTTATGCCAGGGATGCCTCCCATTGGTCAATAATACAATAGCCATGTGCCGTATAGTAGTGCGCAGGCTTTTTTGCTAAAATGAGGGTAAATTCTTTTAGCCCCCTACTCAAGAGGGGTCAAAATCTTTTCATACCCCCCTTATAACAGAGGTCAAATTTTTTTTGTGCCTGCCCTCTACACTGGAGGCACGGGTCTGAGGAGGGCCCGAGGCCCGAGGGGTCTGAAATTTTTACACCCACTCCCTTATTAATTTAAGGGCCTTAATTTAAACCCATCACCCTCTGTTGATGAATAATGTATATAATGACCACTCCCTTAGAACACTAAAACCCACCACCCTCTGTTGATGAATAATGACCACTCCCTTAGAACACATAACCCTACCACCCCTGCATGTTGATAAATAATGACCAATCCTCCCCCTCCCTATCAAGGGCCAAATTTTTTTGGCCAGTTCAGGAGGGGTAACATTTTTCTCGTCTCCTCACTGACATTTGACTTGTTGGGGGGGGGGGGTAGAGTACCAGTAGCTTTAGAGTACGATTATCGGAGGCATGATTGGTTTGGTTTTGTATTGGTAATCACTATGATAAAATGTAGTATGGGAAGTAGAGGAATCCATTGGTGTGTAGTCAAAATATAGGGGATTTGTGCCATGACCTCACCTTGATAAAGATTCGATCTCTACACAATTTTCTTAACTGATGCAAGATCAGAGACTTTTCAGGCATAAACGAGCTACACACATTGAGGCTGTCAACACAATCATCAACCTTGGTGACTATCAGAAACAACACAAAATGATAACCTTGGTGCTAGATAAATTGTTTAAGGTAAGTTATAAGGACAGATAATAAAGTACTTCTCTAGATATTTCAAGCCTTTTGGCCATTGTTCTTGACATCCCTATAAACCTGATTTACAATTCAGAGGGGAAATAATGTATCAAGGATTTTGAAGGAAGCCTCATAAAACTAATGTTGAGAGAGATTACCAACTTTTTTTTGCCTCACTTACAGGTACTGACTGATTCTCAGGTTAAGTTGATGTCTATGGGATTCACCCCAGGGGACCCATTCCCAGTTAACGAGACAGTGCGAGATGGTGAGTTTTCTCTCAAACGTTAGGCTTGATTAATGCGCCCAATTTGGGCATGTCTAATCAGAAATCTACCCGGGAGATTAATGAAGCACACTACTAAACTCCCACATAAATGCACATACGAACCGCAGTCATGTATAAGCCGCACACTGAGTTTAAAGGTAAAGCCATGTTATTCTGAATACTTGGATAACGTGAGTCCGACCAAAAGAATGAACAGGAAATTTGATATAATCAATGAATGTTTAAAACTCAGTGAGATATGTGATAGCAGTTTGAAAAGTACCAGCACAGGGTATTGTTAACCCTACCACCCACCCATATTCTCCAACCCTCTCCCCCTACCCAGCCAATATGAGATCGACAATAGCAATGTCATATTGATTGCAAAATTGCCAACATATTGCTAGCTGAAGTACAGAGGTTTTATATAAATTTGTTAAGTGTTGATATCTAGCGTAAGGATGTTGCTGAAAATCTAGTCATTAATCACTGTGCGTTCTTGAAAGGGTTAGCAATGCAATGTGAAATATGTCAGGGTGAATTTGCAAATTGTTCCATTTCATTTTCCATGTAGCATTTTCCAACGTTGCGGAAAACACGGCATTCTTTGGTGACTTGATCCTACGACTTCCTGACATTGTGCATGACGTCATGAGGCGTAAAAAGGACTGGAGTCTTCTCATACAGTGGGGCGTCGGCTTCTGTGATATGGCACAGGTCCTCGAGGAAGCAGACACTCGCTTACTCCATTTGGTATGTGTCGTCTTACTCCTCAATGTAGATGTGATGAAATAGTCCATATACCCGAAAATATACACAGTGTAAAAATTATACAGTTATTCAGGAGGGTGCTTGATATTGAAGGAAATTTACAAGTCACCATGTGGCAAGTGTCTTTGATAATCTTAATGTTATCTTCTGGCACAGAATAGAAATATTATTTTTTAAAGATTTCAGGACTACCGAGTAATTACCATATTTATCCTTGTTCGGCTTTGTTTTTCAATTTTTTTTGTGTGTATGTTATCAGATGTCTCAGGAGCTCGGGATTGCAGAGAAGGACCCAAATTACATTAACCCATACAAGGCGGAAAATCTGAAGGTAAGAATATTTTCTGAAGGTGTGTAAAGGTAAGATGGGAATTTGGTAGCGGAGTGGAATGAACTTGAAGTTGTTAAAGATCAACTTTGGTAAGAACTGTATCCTAAAATACATATCCTGATAGATGTCTCAGTGATCTGTGCCATATAGAAAAAAGTAAGGGCCTTCAATTTCCTAATAGCGTTTTCCTCTTCTGTTTCCTTTCAGAAGGGGAAGGCACATAAGGATGACATAGAGGAATATGCCAAGCAGGTAATAAAGAAACAACAAAAGAAGAAACAAAAAGGAAAAAGGAAAGGTCCACGTTTATCAGGCGGGCGCAACGAGTTGTGATATTCACATCAATACATTTCAATCCATTGTGTATTTCCATCGATCATCACATTTTAGCCTAGAATTCATCAGCCATTATTTCGAGAAAGAATGCGTGTATGATGTACAAAAAAAGCTGACTCCGCCCACAGTGTCGTTTGACAAATCAACTAAATCTATGTTAAAATGCATGTATATTGTGAACGAGACAGGATTCTTTTTTTTTTGCTGATTTGTAATAGCCCTATCTTTAATATTTGCGTTTAGTACACACGCCTTGCATATCGTCGCATTGTTGCAATAAGGTTGTAACTGCAACTTTTGACCCAGATGCAGTTACAACCTGACCGCATTGCACTAAGGAGACATCTCAAAATTTAAGATGGCATCTAAGGTGCATCTGGTGCATGATTTTGAGCAGTTGAGTACCACCGGTAATCTTTAGTAATTTAACCTCGCCTGTTAGACACACCAAGAGCTCAGGAAGTTTCTATAAGTCGCACCTGGCTTATTTCTCATGTATAAATTAAGCCACTTCTCATACATGTAAGTCGCGGCTTACATGCGGGGATTTAGAGTAGTGGTGGTAGGAAAGGCCTGACCTTAACGACTTGGAGAGATTTATTATATTTATAATATGTGAAAAGAAATGAGTTTATGTGAAAATTGATTGTTTATCAAAGTGTGTTGTATAAGTGCCGTTCCAGTTTTAATATACCCTGTGACTCTACGGAATATTTGGCTCATTAATTCAGGGGGAGCTCCACCTTTGTTCGGAATCTAAATGTGAACAGTAAATGGCTAAGCACATATTTCCAAAATAACCCAATATGGGAAATGGATTTACCCATTTCTATGAAGGGATCGAAAACTTAACTACCATTTTGTTGATATACTTTTACCGGTGCGATAGAAAATAAACATTTTAATTTGAAATAAAAATTCATTTATAATACAGGCTCAGTGAATGTTTTATTTCATAAGTATACGCCAACTATATTTGAGAATTCTTGACCCCAATTTTTTAATAGTTGATGGGATATCACAGTAAATACACATTTACGTATATATGGCTTAAAATGATAAATAATGTAGCTGAGCTATAGCTATCACAACTCTATACAGTAGAGATATTGTGGACGGCATCATTATACGTAGCACTTTGTAATTCTTTGTTTAGAATGTTGTGGATTGTACTATACCTTTTACAAACCAAAATCAGCAGTATGATATTTGGCAAGAATAAAAACTTATCACTTTTTCTCATAGATCCATCTTAGGATATACCATTAGCCCTTTAGAGACCACATATTGCTTTAACACATCATGCCCCTTGGTCGTCATAATGTATGAAGCCCTGGTGTGTTTTTATTAACGAGAATTACTCGTCAAAGCTGCAGCCATACATCATACCAATGCTCCTGGGTTGATACACTTTCAGAGGGTCGGCATGATGCACCAATACAGTGCTGGCAAGTAGTATGGTTAGCACTGCATTGCTGCGAGCAGATTGCCATGAACGTGTAGTATTATGTGGCACCGTACATGTTTCTCTTATGTCAAACTACTTCAGAGGAGCAAATACATGCCCAGAAATACTGATAGACTGAGGGCGGTAAAGACCCGTGTTGACTCTGGTTGAATTATAGTTCTCATAGTAGGGTACAACCTTTTAGGGCTATAGGCAATCATGTTTAAATTGACTTACAGTTCTACCATTATTTCCCATCAGTTAAACATAGTTTATCCTCAGACTAGTATCACAGCAGGTAGCCCTAATATAAATAACACTCGTCAGATTTTTTTACATAACAGCAAATGACACATGTTGGTCAGGACTATTGAGTCGTGGTGGTGGGTTGACTACTCTGATCTTCGCACCCTGTAGCTCGATGGCCCTCTGGTAATCTTGGACAGCAATTTCTCGCAGACCCAGCTTACCGCGGACATCTGCCCGCCGCTTCAGTACGAGAGCATCGTCCGGCTGCAGCTGTAGTGCTGAAAAACGCAAAATATCAAGTTATAGTCTCCCTATCAGGGTTAAAGACATCAAAATAAAAAAAAAGAACCGGCTCCCTTCGTAAAGAAAAGAAGGAGCCATTTTACTAGTTACTTTTGAAACAAAATCATCACCACTGCATGATTCTCACCTTTTGAGTAGTCCTCCTCTGCCTTGTCCCACATTTTTAGTGATGCAAACAGATTACCACGGTTAAAGTAGACATGAGCCGCATATGGACTCAACTTGATGGCCTTCTCAAAGTCTCCCATGGCACCCTTAGCATCTCGCTGTAAGACCTACAAATATAAAGCATTGCAGAGTTCAATAAATGAAGAGTATATTACAAGATTATTGTATGAGATTGGCATCTCTACATCGATGTAGGTCCTTTAATATAAATTTTGCATGCATGCATGCGAACATACATTACGACCATTTTTGTTTCAAAATTTCATCATGTTTTGATATTGCCTGAAGAAGTCTGATAAAGTCAGACAAAACTTCGCATTTATTCACATGAAAGAAAAAAACCCTCCTCCCTTGTCTCAATGTCAATTACCCCAATAAATAGTATTAAACTTGAAATGTCTTATTTGGTTTTGTGTGGATATTAATTCATTTTGAAAGCTTGGTAAAATGGAAATCCATAAGCATGCTGCACTATGAGGGTGGTGGTGTTGAATATCGATCCGTCTTTATAACCTAGAAGTGATTATGAGAAAGGACCCTAACCTTAGTGATGGCCCTGTTGAGGAGTGCTGACTCGTCCTTGGGGTTGTAGGTGATGGCCTGACTGTAGTAGGCCAGGGCCTGCTTGAACTGCCGGTTGTGGAAGTAGATGTTAGCCGCATTGAAGTATGCCAGCGCGTAGGTTGGGTCCAATTTGAGCGCCTCCTGGTAATCCCTCTGGGCATTCACTCTGTCATTCATGAACTGTTAAAAAAGAAAAATGCCACATTTTAGCTTTTGAGTTGAAAGTCATTGGCTCTAATAAAGTAGAATTGTACTAGCAATCAACAGATTATGTATGTCCATCATTGTAGCACTGCATGGTGGTGAGTGGCTCACCTGATAAATGACACCACGGTTGGTGAGCAGCTCAGCCGTTGGTGCCAGGTTGATGCACGAGTGGATGTCCTGGAAAGCGGCAAATGTGTCGCTCATCTGTAGGTTAATGATTGCACGACCCTCCAGTGCTGGCTTAAATCCTGCAATAAGACATATTTAAGGCTTATTCTTGACACATCTCAATGGAAGCCTTTTGCATGTACAACATGTAACATATCCTAGTACATAATATTTAAAAAACACGATAGATATTTTTCGTTATAATATGTATGCTCTTTCTAAGAATACTGAAGGTTTTACTTACTAGGGTTGATGTTAATGGCAGCTGAGAACTGGTGCCAGGCGAGTTGATAGCGACCCGCGACTTGCAGGTTGTATCCCAGGTTGACACGTGCTTCCACACATGCTGGGTCAAGTACCAATGCCCGCTGGTAATCCCTCCTGAACAGACAGTGCAAAAACGAAGGGGATTCATGAAACATTCAGATTTATTTGTCAAAATTGTGACAAATATTTGGCTATTTCAAGAAACATATGTATGCATCGGGGTTAGATCAGATATAAGACGGTGGCATTTATAATTTATGACTGAATTACTGGCCTCTCTTATAGATAGCTAGAAAATAGTGCCTCAAGCTTCGACGCTTCCCTTTATTGGAACAGGCTCTAGCCTGTTCCATTGCATTCACATGGGACGTCGATTGCACACGGAATCGGACAGTCCAACTTCCCATGAGTCGACCTGTGCTATTGTATCAATAAATAGCACTAATAGCACTGACTAACTGCTGATAGATGGGCGATTTATGTCAGTTTACCACAGCCCAGTGCTGCGTCCGGCTGGGTAAACTGCCATAAATCGACCATCTATCAGCAGTTAGTCAGTGATAGACTAATTGCTGATAAATTGTGAGTAAATACTGATATATATTGACTATTTGCTGACAAATAGTTAGTAATTACCGATATATATTGACTAATTGCTGACAAATAGTGAGTATTTGCTAATATATATTGACTATTTGTTGACAAATTGTGAGTAATTACCGATATATATCTTGACAAATACCAGTCAAGGTAGGATGCACAATTGAATCAATGGCTATTTCTCTGTTATATATATTGACTAATTGCTGACAGATTATGAGTAAATAGTGACATGTATTGATAATTGCTATAGCTAGTTATATAGTTACTGAGTACTGGCATATATTGATAAATTACTGACAAATAGTGAGTAATAACTAATATATATTGACTAATTGCTGATAAATGGCGAGTAATTACTGACATATATTGACTAATATCTGAGAAATTGTGAGTAGTTACTGACATATGTAGACTAATTACTAACATATATTGACTAAATACTGATAAAATGTAAGTAACTACTACCATGCATGACAGCTAAGGTCATATTCATGGCGAGAATGACATTACACAATTTCACAGAGAAATGTGTCAGTGCCCGCGCATATGTGCACCACACATATCCTGAGGGGATGGGAAAGATGAGAAGTAGACCCTTTTAAGTGGGCTAGGGAAGCCCACTAAGTACTGACATATATTGACTAATTGCTGACAAATTGTGAGTAAATACTGATATATATGTTATAGAGTGACTAAGTACTGACATATATTGATTAATTACTGACAGATAGTGAGTAATAACTAGTATATATTGACTTATTGCTGATAAATGGTGAGTAATTACTGACATATATTGACTAATATCTGACAAATTGTGAGTAGTTACTGACATATGTAGACTAATTACTAACATATATTGACTAAATACTGATAAAATGTAAGTAACTACTACCATGCATGACTAATTGGTGACAAATAGTGAATAATTACTAACATATATTAACTAATTGCTGACAAATAGTCCATAGATACTGACATATTTTTACAAATACCAGTCAAGGCAGGATGCACAATTGAATCAATGGCTATTTCTCTGTTATATATTGACTATTTGCTGACAGATTGTGAGTAAATACTGACATGTATTGATAACTGCTGTTTTAGAGTGACTAAGTACTGAGTGAGTGAGTAATAGATGTTTAAGTACTTTAACGCCACTTTGACAGCTAAGGTCATATTCATGGCGAGAACGACATTACACAATTTCACAGAGGAATGTGTCAGTGCCCGTGCATATGTGCACCACACACATCCTGAGTTGATGGGAAAGATGAGAAGTAGACCCTTTTAAGTGGGCTAGGGAAGCCCACTAAGTACTGACATATATTGACTAATTGCTGACAAATTGTGAGTAAATACTGATATATATATGTTATAGAGTGACTAAGTACTGACATATATTGATTAATTACTGACAAATAGTGAGTAAAAACTAATATATATTGACTAATTGCTGATAAATGGCGAGTATTTACTGACCTATATTGACTAATATCTGACAAATTGTGAGTAGTTACTGACATAGGTAGACTAAGTGTTGTTATGAAATTAGGCAAAATAAAATTTTGGACTGGGATAAACTTTTGTCAAAACCCCAAACAGATGGTCGATTTATGGCAGTTTACCCAGCCGGACGCAGGACGCATTGACCGTGCGTCCCCGTCTTTAATTGGCTGACGGAGTGGCGTGATCCGTCACCCTCATGCATACTCGCCGTTTGATTGGCTGTTGGTAGTGGCCTGATCCAGTTTCTTCGCGCCAAAAGCCACGTGTTCGCTGGTACCGCTGTTATTGCTGCAGTAGCTGCAGCACCAGCAAAAGTGTTTACCGCGTCCCCGTCTTTAATTGGCTGACGGAGTGGACGGAGTGGACGGAGTGGCGTGATCTGTCACCCTGGTGCATACTCACCATTTGATTGGCTGTTGGTAGTGGCCTGACCCAGTTTTTTCGCGCCAGAAGCCACGTGTTCACTGGTACTGCTGCAGCACCAGCAAAAGTGCTGTTTGTTTACAATGCAGCGATGTGTCCGTTTTTGGCCCAAATGTGATGTTATTTGAAAGAAATCTTGCTTTATTGTCGCAGTACACATGGATTATTATCACAACTCGTCCTTGTTTGCCGCATGGTACCGAGAAATTGCAGGAAATTGTTCGATTTGAACAAATCATGACACTGCCTGCTGCGCGGCCCCATTGGTGGTCCGAGAACAGGTCTGTATCATTCTTTCATGAATACCCTCAAAACATCGCTGTAGAGGCCAAAAATGCTGGGGAAAGGCCAAAAAGGCCTGAAGACAGAGAGACATCGTTGGGCGATAATAGGGTTCCGAGAGAAAAACGATTTTCCAGAGGAGTCCATAGCTGTTTGAATTTTTTTCCTACGACAATTTGGTGGAAAGTTATGGCCATTTTTGTGATGTCATAGCTTTAAAACATTGATAACTTTGTCCCCATTGTGCAGATCTGAAAATAAAGACCGCCATGACGTTCGCCAGCTCGAGCTACCCTTTATCTATAGGTCACACTATGGGAAACTCCTATTATTAAGGGAGATACGATTTATTTTGTAAAACTGCCAGTTCTTGGACCTCTCTGCCAGTGCCTGGACTGGCGTCTGCCCCCGCGTCCCAAAAAAGCCTATATTTCGATCCATTCCTTCCTCAAACTTGCCCTTTTTCGCCGGTGACACTTAAAACAGATAGGTTTTGGCAGGAGGTAGGGCGCAGGTGGACCGGCCCAGGCCGAAAAGGCCACTAGTTAAAAAAATTATTTCGCTTATTCTTTTCTGAAACAAATTTTTTAGGGGGGTATGTTCTTTAGGGGGACGAAACACCCCAGATTGATACCAAACATTCCATATCCATGCATATTATTTGCATAATTAGCATAATTATCCAGTATCTTCATACTTTTCCATATGTATAGATGTGTGTCATTGCTCCCTTATAGAATTCATATGCTTGCAATTATACACTACTGACACCTATTTGGGGTTTTGACAAAAATTTGTCCCAGTCCAAAATTTTATTTTGCTTAATTTCATAACACTTAGTCTACATATGTCAGTAACTACTCACAATTTGTCAGATATTAGTCAATATATGTCAGTAATTACTCGCCATTTATCAGCAATTAGTCAATATATATTAGTAATTACTCACTATTTGTCAGTAATTAATCAATATATGTCAGTACTTAGTCACTATATATATATAGTGACTATCAGCAATTATCAATACATGACACTATTTACTCATAACCTGTCAGCAATTAGTCAATATATAACAGAGAAATAGCCATTGATTCAATTGTGCATCCTGTCTTGACTGATATTTGTCAAAATATGTCAGTATCTATGGACTATTTGTCAGCAATTAGTTAATATATGTTAGTAATTGTTCACTATTCGTCAGCAATTAGTCAATACATGGTAGTAGTTACTTACATTTTATCAGTATTTAGTCAATATATGTTAGTAATTGCTCACTATTTGTCAGCAATTAGTCTATGTTAGTATTTGCTCACTATTTGTCAGCAATTATTCAATATATATTAGTAATTACTCACTATTTGTCAGCAAATAGTCAATATATATATATATCAGTATTTACTCACAATTTGTCAGCAATTAGTCAATATATGACAGTATTTACTCACTATTTGTCAGCAATCAGTCAATATATGCCAGTACTTAGTCATTATATAACAACACTTAGTCCATATATGTCAGTAATTACTCAAAATTTGTCAGCAATTAGTCAATATATGTCAGTAATTACTCGCAATTTGTCAGCAATTAGTCAATATGTCAGTATTTACTCACATTTTGTCGGCAATAAGTCAATGTACCGGTATGTCAGTACTTTGTTATTCCTACACTGTAAAAAATGTGTGTTGAACTTACAGTGAGTGAGTAATAGATGTTTAACGCCATTTCGACAACTAAGGTCATATTCATGGCGAGAATTACATTACACAATTTCACAGGGGAATGTGTCAGTGCCCGCGCATGTGTGCACCACACACATCCTGAGGGGATAGGAAAGAGGAGAAATAGACCCTTTTAAGTGGGCTAGGGAGGCCCGTGTTGAACTTACACTGTCTTGTTAAAATGTCAGTGCCTAATCATTATTTGTTGGCAATTAGTCAAAATATATCAGTAATTAGTCACTATTTGTCAGCAAATAGTCATAATATGTCAGTAATAGTCACTGTTTTTCAGCACTTAGTTAAAACATGTCAGTACTTAGTCACTATTTGTCAGCAATTAGCCAAAATATATCACTACTTAGTCACTATTTGTCAGTAACTAATCAAAATATGTCAGTAGCTCCATACTATCACTGACCACTTGTCAATTGACAGTTGACATTTGACATTGAAGCCTGTTCCTTAGGACTGAGTCCTTCACCTGTGACATTTTATGATTGATTAGTTTTGATTGATTTGTTCAATGTCCTAAGGCCCATAGGGCCTCATGGGACTACCTCCCTCTATGCGAAAAGACATTTGGATATCAAGGGGGGCATTTAGCAGTGTAAAATATAGATGATATACTGACTTTGCATAGGTATGACCAATGTCATGGCCAAAGTCCATGAAGACGTTACCACGACCGATGTATGCAGGAAGGAAGAACTGGTCAAGTGATGTTGCACGGCTGAAGCTCTTCACTGCCTCCTCTAACCGCCACAACCTGAGCAGAAGCATACAGAAATAAAAGTTGAAACAAAATCCTCAAGCTCTACCAAATTTTCAAAAAAATATTTTTGGAAATTTGTATTCATTTTTAGACATCTCCAATTTTCTTGGTTTTAGAATGAAAGTAATATCAAAAGGTAAGCCTACTTGTGATAGCAGAGTCCAAGTGTATGATGAACCTTCTTGTCCTGCGGGTTGACCTTAGCGGCTATTAAGAAGTCATGCAGGGCATTGCGGTAGTCTTTGTGTTCAAAGTAGAGCAGTCCGCGGTTTATGAGCACCTTGAGTATGAGCTGCTCACCGAGCAGCAATACGATGCCATAATCCTGGAGCGCCTAAATATGGAAAAGAGCAAGGACGAATTTTGTTATCAAAATTCATATGGAATCTCCTTGTAGTATGGACTTAATTTGTTGTTTCATGGCAGGTGATCAAGAGGTCCCTACAGTACCATAAAAGCTAGTTCATGTGAGATCATTTGAGAATAAGAAAGTAAAAAAAAAAAAGGCTTTTAACAAAGAGATATTCTAATATCTTACCTTCTGCCAGTTGCCGCTGTCATGGTAGCATACAGCACGGTTGAAGTAAGCGAGCGCACACTGGTTGTCGATGGTAGCAGCCTTTGTCAGGTCTCGTATAGCCAGGGCATAGGCCTTTATGTGGTACTTCAAAGCACCTCTACAAAAAGCGTGGTAGACTTTACAATTAGACTTGCCCTAAGCAAATTGTATTTGGAAGAAGTTAAAGAGCTCAATGGCCATATACTACAAACTCCACACAGGTGTTCTTACCATGAGCATATGCCAGTTTTAAAGTTCTCTGATGTAGCTCTAACTAACCTTCTTGTTTTTTACCATCAAATAGATACTTATTAATTTCTAAGATTATTTCAATGGACCTTTAATAAGGCTACTCACCGGTAGAGGTAGGCCCTCACACTGTTCGGCTGTAACTTAATGGCCTGGTTACAGTTCAAGATACCCTTTGTATAGCGTCCCTTCAGGCCATAGTAGGCTGCCCGACTCAGGTATGCCTGCCGAAAAATACATCAAATTAATTTTGGCACATTTCACTTTTACCAAAATCTAGGAGTAATCTGCTTGGTTAAATAACTATACGTTGTCTATTGTTAACCTCAACAAGGTTGTTGCAGCTTGTATTAAAAGGAACAATGATGAACCAATGAGTAAGAAATAAAACGTACTGTTGAAACGAGTAAATGAACGTAGCGATGGTATTAAGCTGAATACTGTACCTGGAACAGCTGTGGATTAAGTGCTAGTGCCCTATTGAAGTCTTGGATGCCCTTGGACTGCTTGAGCTTCATGCGGACCAGACCTCTTTGGTAATACGCCTAGAAGATACATGGGCGATGCTTACTTTTTATATAGTAAATCTATATGAATGCAGATGCATTAAGTTAACTCTCCGGTTTAAAGTACATACAGAGATTTCAAATTTAAAAGAAGAATTTCTTTTTTTACAAATCTGTGTATTGAAATGGGAGATCATCGTCCTTACCTCTGAGTACTTGGGATCAACCCGAATGGCGTTGTTGAATGCATCTTGAGCCCCCAGATAGTCGCGTATCTCGACTTGGCACATACCAATTAGATAGTTCATCTCTGCAGCCTCTGCAGGCCAGGTCTGGTTCTTCTGCCACGGTTTCTGTCAACAGAATAATCGACAGATATGGCAGTATGGAAAATATTGAGACTGAAATTGAACAGAAACTACTGGGTTTCAGGGCTTTGCTGCAATGTAGATTGAATGTGATATGTTTCTCACAGTGGAATATTCTGTCAATGTATAAATTATTGTCTTGTAAATTTAAGTCAAAAGAAACTGTCTTACCACAATTGTAAGTGCCTTCTCGAAACTCTTCACCGCATCCTTCCATAGACGTGCCTTGATCTGAGTTTTTCCAAGCAGGACAAAGAGCGGTGCCACAGGTTTGATACGTGTTGCACCATTAAGAGCCTCAACAGCCTGAGAAAAAACAAGAATTGAATCCACAAAATGATTAAACGCCCTCAATCCATCTATGGCCAATGATTCTCTTATGATTTACAGGAAAATTGACTTCATTAATTTCAATGCCTAGTAAAATCGTAAATACATAATTATAAAACATTTCTAATATACAGTGTAGACCTAGCGTTCATTAAACTTTTACTGCGGAAGAAACAACTACCTCGGTAATCATACAAAGTACATATCATATCAAACTATACCTTGTCGTAGTTCTTGAGGAATGACTGGACAATGGCTTGTTGGGTTGGACTCTGTCCCAAACCTGCATTCAACTCTGCAGCATGTCTTAAAGAGGAGAAAAACATTAGAGATTATGGACAGTGTATTTTGACCACAATAGGATTGTTATTTCTTTGATGTACAAGTAAAATTGTGACCTTATCATGTATGTTTGTTCGAAATAAATTAACAGATTGATATTCCCAAGAGTGAAGCAATTGGTGTTGTGATTCATGTCAAAGGAAGCTTCTTACCTAACACAGAAAGCAGCGAGCTCCAGGTTTCCAGTTTTCAGAACGAGTTGTCCCTATTGAAAGGATAATGGTATAGTCAATATAAAACAGAAGTATACTAGGAAATGTGAAACTAGTCTTAGTAAACTAATCTATCTAGTTCCTAATTGCTACATGACACAGACAATACTCACCCGGTACATGTAGTAGTGTCCAACGTCAGGCCTCAGATGGATGGCACGTGTGAAGTCCAACAGTGCACTTTTTATCTGTAATCAAATATATATTTAAGGAAAAACTGATGGTCAGACAAAGGATATATATGTCCCTGCAATACAGCCTGCAAAATAGGCTTTGGGGAGAAAAATTGTCTTACTGAAGCAAATCGTATCAAAAGAAAAAATAATTAGAGATCACTGTCCAGGCTGCTAATCGAAATGCTGTAAGAAAAAAGGCCTTTATACCTCGATCGGATCTCTATGGAAAATTGGAGCATATGAATTCATTGACACTTACATCATGAACCCTAGTATGGGCCTCCGCACGGCACACATAGGCTTTCACATAGGTAGGGTCTGCTTTAAGTGCGGCGGTGAACTTCTTGATAGCCCTATGGTAGTTCTCCAGGTGAACCATGTAGATCAGACCCAGGTTTACATGTGCTACTGCCATGTCCTTGTCCAACTTGAGCACTGCCTCAAAGTCTGGGATCGCGTCTTCATATCTGTTGAAAAATTGATAAAGTGAGGTATTTGGCCATTGTTTTAAATAAAATGAAAGTAGAGTTTAAACTCATATATTTAGGTTCATCCATAACATATAACTTCGACCCTTATAATCAGGCAGAATCTAGCCTGATAAAATACACAATATTATTGCATGGTTATTACTATTCTCACCTGCCTACGTCGGTGTACAGGATACCACGGTGAAGATAAGATAGCAGGTTCTCCTCTGTGTTGTTGATAAGAAGTGAAACACTGAAGTCCTGGAGGGCACGTTTTGGATGCAATCTGAAATAATCGAGCACCAGTTATGTTCAGATATGGATTAAGATAGCAGTTCTGAATTTGCAGAAAGAAATCGGCCCCTGCAATAGTGACAAGAAAGTATGTGTACAAACATTTTTCTAACTCTACTCACTTTCTGAGAATACATCCTCTATAGTAGAGTGCTGTGTAGTTCTGGGGGTCGAGGTGCACAGCAGCAGACAGGTCCTCCACGGCATTGTTCCACTGTTTCAGCTTGGAGTAGGCGCGGCCTCGGTACAAGCGGGACTGCGCGTCATGGGGATCCACCTTCAGCAATTCAGTGAAGTCATTGATGGATGCCTGCCAGTTACTACAATAGATAGAGGTGTTATTTAGTCATAGACATCATTCTAGTTACATATGCATCCCATTCACACAAGCACATTTCCATATACTACTTACATACATAAACGTCCCATTTACGCATGCCACTTTCCATTTATACAACTTACACACACAAAGTATACCATTCATATAAGTCACTTTCCATATACTACTTACACACATAAACATCCCATTCACAAACATCACATTCCATATACTACTGTAAAACCCCGGACATAAGTCAGCCCCGGTCATAAGCCGGGGGATGAGTTCAGGGAAATCCCATAAGCTGATTTTAGGGCCAAATTTTCCCTATTTTCTCTTTAATCTATTGTATTAAAACCCCGATCATAATCTGGCTTATGACCGGGGTTTTACGGTACTTACACACAAACACCCCATTCATATAAGTCACTTTCCATGTACTTCTTCCATACACAAACATCCCATTCACACACATCACTTTTTATATACTACCGTAATCTCCCGCGTAGAAGATGCGTCCTCTACGCCAAACAAAATGCTGGGGGGTCTTATAGCTTTCTCTCAGGTTGGGTGTGCGTCTTATATGAGGGGTAATTTTACTATAGAAATGTACTAATCTTACAAATTTCAGCCTTAAAATGTGCGTCTTATACGCGAAAATGCCTTTGCTGAGTTTGGGGTGCGTCTTATATGCGCAACGCGTCTTCTACGCAGGAGATTACGGTACTCTCACTAAGCATCCCATTCACACACATCACTTTCCATATACTACTTACACTAAGCATCCCATTCACACACATCACTTTCCATATACTACTTACACACAAACATCTTATTCACAAACACCACATTCCATATAGGGCTCTGTATTGAGGTCCAGTGGGTCCGGCATTGCTTGATCTGGGACCTGGCGAGATAAGCACTGATAACAGACAGCATGATGGTACCAGGTGTTACATAATGCACCAAAAAAGCTCTGCAGTGAATGGAGGGAATTATCGCATTGGTTGATAATGTATCCCGGGTGAGCCCTATACTACTTACACACAAAGATCCTGTTCACATAAGATGCTTTCAGTATATACTACTTACACACAAACATCCCGTTCACATAAGCCGCTTTTCATCTCCTCTTTCCTATCCCCTAGGATGTGTATGGTGCACATATGCGCTGGTACCAACACATTCTTTTG
Organism: Acholoe squamosa; assembly: GCA_949317995.1. Taxonomy (NCBI): domain Eukaryota; kingdom Metazoa; phylum Annelida; class Polychaeta; order Phyllodocida; family Polynoidae; genus Acholoe; species Acholoe squamosa. The sequence continues at coordinate 19,616,904 of OX439042.1, forward strand.
TGAAATTGTGTTATGTACTTATCGCCATGAACATGACCTTAGCTCTCGAAATGGCATTAAACATCAATTACTCACTCACACACAAACATCCCATCCACATAAGCCACTTTCCATATACTACTTACATACATAAAACATCCTATAGTGTCCCTACTATAGATGTGAGAAATACTCAATACTAACTTACACACTGTGGAAAAGAATTTCAAATAAAATTTGTCAATTACCACACAGGTATGTCTAAATATGGTGGATCAAATCCAAACAACTATATCCCAATAAAATAATATTTTACATTAAGGGATATAGAATGTCTCCACTTTCACAGTTCCATATCTCTTGGGGGATTTTGGACAGAAATTAAATCTGCAATAATTCTCAGAGAATAGGAAGCATCCCTTATCTAAATAATATTTTATTTAAGATGGAAATTTGACAATGTCATATACCTTGTATTACCTCAACTGACACCTGATGAGACCTAAAAGGGTCGAAACCTTGTAATCACCCATATTGATAAATTTCAATATTCTCTAAACAATTGTTTGGAGCTCAGCACCAAGGCCTGGAGAGTATATCCCTCCAGTACCTTGGAGACACACATCAACATCCTGTGTATCTAAGGTGATGATGCACCATTTTCATATTATGACAATGGTAGCCCTGGAGACTGCCCCTACCAACAGAAGTTGATGAGGGAGGGCGAGCATGGCAACCATGCCAGTAGTAGCAAGGTAGTGTCGAGGTGCGGATGGGTCCACCACTCGTCCTCTGATTTAAAACATCCTATTCACATACACCACTTTTCATATACTTCTTACACACCTAAACATCCCATCATAAGTCACATCATATACCGTAAATTCTCTCGTATTAGCCGTACCGTCGTATAAGCCGAACCCCGGACTTTGGGAGTAGCTATAAGCTGCACACAAGGCTTGAAAATTGTCAGTTTATTACTGTTTTATTGTGTCAAATACCCTTGTATAAGCCGCACCCAGACTTTGGGAATCTCCCATAACCTGCATTTTCATTTGGATTCTGGTACTAGCCATGGCTTATACAAGTTACGTTACTACTTACTCACACACACAAGCCCATCACCTGTTATGCACAGATACTGTATTAAACTCAGCTAGCCTGTTCATATACCTCTAAGATTAATACTACTTCTGGAGATAATAAATTACCTGTTTTTGAAGTAGTGCAGTCCGTGCCTGAACAATGCCTCTGTCTTGGACGGCATCAGTTTGGTGGCCGTGGCGTAATCCTCCATAGCCAACAGCATCTCCCCTCTCTACAGGAAGAGACCAATGTTAATGTGAGCTAAATATCTTATTTGACAAATGCTGGCAGCAGAAAATGTACGCTAATACATGGTACCTACTCCTTATAACATTTACCAGCCCATTTACCCGAGTTATTTATGTACCTAATAACATTACATACTCAATGATATGTGATTCATCAAACAAAGGTAATTGAATATCTTTTTACCTTTTCATACATTTCTGCACGTTGGTAGTATGCCTCATAATCATCTGGGTTCAGCTTAATGGCCTGTGTGTAGTTAACAATTGCCATGGTAATATCATTTGCTTGTCGATAGATGGCAGCACTAGAACAAAGGGTATATCGAAATTAGAGCTCAGAAGAATGGTATTCAGAACTTAATTGTCCACCAGAAACAGGAGATTTTCTTTTATTATATCACTTTTGGCCGACAATCCAGCTAGAAAATCGTAACATTTTGGGCATGAAAGGTAAACCTTTGTCCTCATGAGATGATCTTCTTTGAAGAAAGGTTGAAAAGAATAAGTCTGCTAAGTTTGCAAGGTGGGAAGTTCTCCAAATTCTCGTGATGGTATTTATATACATGTACTAGAAGACATCCAATGTGATTCAACCAGTTTAATATCATATACCCATTTATCACAGATGACTTACCGAGATCTATACGCGCCTGCATTGTTCTTGGCATGCTTCAGCAGCACATTGAGGTCCTCGAGCGCCTTTTGGCGGTTGTTAAGCAGTAAGTAGATGACGTGACGGTGCCAGTAGGCGTTCAACAACATAGGCTCCATCTCAATGGCCTTATTCAAGTCTGCTAACGCACTGTTCAAGCGACCCAGCTGAAAGATATTTCATTTAAATCCAAATACTTTATTAGCACAGGGGCTTTATCTTCATTGAAAGACTTGTCATTATTGAATATTCTCAATCCTATATGGAAAGAGTTCCCACATCATATACATATCCAATATCCTCTCTACCTTAAACTAGACAAAGTCACAATAAACATACCTTTCTCATCAGAGCACCCCGACGTGCAAGATCAAAGGCCCTCGGTTTGTTTGTTGACTCTATTGTGGTTGTTAGCTGGTTAACTTCATCTTCAATCATCTGTTGCATGTTAAAAGAAAAGCAACAAAATACTTTGAGAAATGGTGTATTAAAGGCTGAGGATGAAAGGAAATACCTCAGCTATCACAAGACAAAACGGTTGCATGAAACCAAACTTCTGAATAAATTCTCTTTTTTATTTCATATGTACTGGGCATGCATGAATCAAATTCATTTATTTCATTGTTCCTGGAAGAAAATGTATTATCCTATATCTGAATTCGGCCCTGAATTCTACTTGCCTCCATGGTCATCTCATCTTCTTCGTCTTCAATGACTGGATCGACCTCCATACTCTCTGAGTAAACAGTGCTAACAGAGTCTTTTCTGTAAATTAAAAGAATTGCAAGTTGAACCTTGGAGTTTGGTGTTAAAAGCGTCTAAAAAATATGCAAGAACTTGCGAAGGTGCTAGGCCCAGGTGCATGGGTGCCCTGGGCCCTAAACAACACTAATTAGACACATATTATGGAGGTTTCATGCCGCTTGTAATTTTCTAATCTACAGTTTATCAGAACTCAGTAAAATGTTTGCATGATCATAATGCTACCATTTTAACTTCTATAATCCATTCGAGGTGGTAAACATGACTGATATCAAATCCTTAAAACTGGAAGTATGGGACACCTTTTGGGTTTCTCCTCCTTGACCTCTTCTTCTTCAGGTTCCTCTGATTCATCATCATCCCACTCCGACTCGGGTGGAGTAGGCGGGAACACTTGGTCAAACCAGGTATTCCAGACACTCCGGTAAAACTCCCTCTCATCATCAAAGTCTGCTTCCCTATTGATGATGACAAAAATATTGTTCAGCATGGTGTGTGTCTGGATAAATAAATTTTAAGGGTCTGATGATAAGCTATGGCTATAGTTTATTATCTTTATGCATACATCATGTCTTTTTTGGATGGATGTGTATAAGTTGTATTTTCAGCCTCTGAAATATCCCCATGTAAGCAAAAGTCATTTATTACTGATATGGTTGCTTACTTGTATCCTCTCCTTCGACTGTAAACGTCATAGTCAAAAGCAGCTGGAACACTCGATCTTCTTGTGGTGCGGACTTTTCTAGAGAGAGATCATTGTACTATTAGTATTTTTCTACTGGGAATCAAAGGAGAACTCCACTTCTTTCAAAGTGTAACTGTTCAGATTATGGTTAGGAAAAACATTAATTCAATAAGGTTATAGGAAGTCCTTTACAGAGCCAAGAAAATAATTTGCAAAGTACATGTGTATCAGTCACATTCTACATACTAGTAGTATATTACTTACTCCGGTACACGCATGTCCCTCTCCACTTGGCGGTCAATCTTCGGCAAAGACTCTGTCCTAGTGAGGGTCGATGGCTGCTGGGCTAAGAAACGCTCCAGCGCTTCAATCCGTGCCATGTCCAAAGGTTTACTCTTCTTTTTCTTTTTCCTGATTGGAATTGCACACGGTTAGACTACCAGTATATAATAATTGATCATAAAACAAAGACGTATTACACACGAAACAAAATTGAAGTTGGAGGATTTGATGTCTGATCTTTTGGTTCAGCTGTAGCATGCACATTACATGTGATGTTACAAGAATCAACTATAACATTTGTAATCATAGACAATATGAGATAAAAATGTCTTACTTTGTCTGTGGCAGGAGGACGTAAGCTCTGCCAGCCTCTAATGCAAGTTCTGCCAGCGTTGGTTCATCTTCTGCAAACAATGAGGTCAAAAGCTTCTAGCTTGACAAATATGTTGGGTCCATTCTAAATAAAATTCAATAAATGTTAATATTGATAATCTCAAAATGTTTTTACTGTTATATGAAGGTGCCATTTGGAAGATAACAAACAATATTAATAGAAATAGCATTTCTAACTCACTTTTCTTTTTGCTGAGTAAGGAGAGTTTGTCCGGTGAGACCGACTTCTCCGTGATAGCATCTAACCGCTCGGGAGAATCTGACTGGGGAAGTTCTTCAGACTCTAGTATTCCCTCAGGTTCAGGTTCTGGTTCTTCCACCTTGTTACGACATGGAGGTTCACGACGCCCCTCTCTAATGTCCTTAAGTTGTTGCCGCTGTTTTTCTAACTGCAATTGAAAATATATATAAAGTACATGTACCATAAACAATGAATCACAGTTTTGTATCCTTGCATAAGAATTTTTCTTTTTCTTGAGTTGTATCTATGCTTGGAGAAACCAAACTAAAGCAATGCTTTGAGGAGATTTATTACATTTTCAAGCAGGTATAGTTTGCACACCTTTATTGATAAATAGAATGGCAAGTTACATGTGTTTTACTTTTTATAGTACACTCACATCTTTCATTATGACGTTGTAGTCTTCATACACAAGAATATAGTCATCTTCATCATTTACGAGCCTCCCTGGTGCTGACTTGCGACGTCTAGGCAAAAACAAATAACGGTTATGTAATTTAAATGGTGTGAATCTGATACCAGTTATAAGCACCTTAGAGAAGTCATAGCGAATGGCAATATTAATATAAGCATGTTCGTCAACAGAAAAACTAAGCTAAAGCACCATATGAAGGTAAAGGCTAGGCCTTAGGCCTATGTGTAATTGACTACTATGTCCTATGTTCAATGGTGACCACAGAATCTCTATTCATTTATTCATTCTGCTGCCCTTTGAGGGTTAATGTGATGTCATTTCCTGATCCGTTTTATCTAAAGGTGAACTGGTGCTATGTGGCACTGAAAGGGTTAATGGGCGCTGGTTAATGACCACTGGTGCATGGAGGCTCAAAGAAATAGACTAATCCCCTATTGTTCATGGCCACTGAACTGGTACACAACCTTTTCTCTGTCTCTGAGGTGTAAATGCTATCTATACCATCTACATGGCCTATGGGCTACCTTCAACTATATTATATACCAAACACATATACACCAATAGCAATGTGTACAGAGACAGAGTATGGGCCATATTTCCCTCTTTGTTCCTATGTCTGTCAGAATCCCTCTTTGTTTCAATGTGGTTTTGTGCCTCGGTCTATGTATATATAAGTATGTGATTGACGTCTAGTTAATCACATAATAAAGGTTCACACACTAGTGTATTATATGTCCATTTCTATACCTCCATGTACATACCTCCTTGGGGGGTAAACTGGAAAGATGAGGTCATCTGGCATCTCTGACTCTAAGGTCTCTGCTGCCGGCATTGAGGCGACTACTGAGAAGCGTGCGCGCAGGTCAGCAAAGGAGATGGGCACGGCTGGACCCATACTTCCCACATCACTCTGTGTTGCTCCTAATCCAGAGGGGAGAATATATGTATTACAGAATCAGAGACCGTCAGTAGGCCTTTGACTGAATATTGAATATGATGTACATAGATTCTAGACAAGGACCATAGCTCTACATTTGTATGGATATACAGTACATGTACTTTCAGATTTTACCTTCACTGATGGACTCAAGGTCAGAGCCTCTTGCACCAGGCCGAGGTCTCTCAGACCCTGTGCGTGCAGTGCTACTTCCAGTTGATTCGCTTGTCATGGTTGACAGGCTCGCTGACTTGCTCATTCCCCCACCATGTGTGCTCCGTCCAGCCTTTACGTCCGCATCATGCTGCATGTAGGCACGCATCAGGAAAGTCAGGTCACGCGCTGACCCATAGTTACGTGTCAGCACTCTGTCAATTACATCATGATACCATTATAGTACAGTTATACAGTACTCTGTGGTAGAGCTTCTAAATAGATTAATAGTTTTCATACTTTTAGGCACCCCATCATATGCTATATCAAGATATCTTCAGTAATACACCTTTTATTACTAGACCCCTTTACCGAAAGCAGGTTATATTATCATGACAATCCTAGTGTGCCTGCATTCAGTAAAACCAGTCAGTTAATGAGAATACCTTTCTCTGGCCATGCGATCCTCAGGATCCATTGTATCCACCACCATCTCTTCCTCTTCTTCCTCATCATCTTCATCATCGTCCATCAGCTTTGTACCTTCCTGGTCTGTGCCTAATGCCGCCCCGTGGTAACTCGGGAACAGGTGCTGCTTCACAATATTGGGCGCTACATCCCACTTAGGGGGAGCAGGCGTCCAGTGTAGGAAGGAGGCATCTGTTTTAATGTCCATCTTTTTACCGTCCACTCCCATTGCCGACACATCAAACTGTAAATCAATTAATTCAGGAACAAATTTATCCTGTCTGTAAACAGTTTTCTTTTTATAGTGAACAATAGGATTTAAGGGTCATGTTCTTCCAAAAATTTGTTAATTTCAAGAATAGTGCTTCTAAACTAAAAGTTGTAACCTCAACACAGATAGAATTTCCACAAGCAGGTGACCTGATGGCTCAAGTTGATTATGGATAATTAACACCTACCACTTGCTGTGCCCTGGAGGCCCATGCTTCAAGACTGTCACCTTGCTGACCAGCACCAAGCCGGTTTGCATCAGTGAGGATGCGGCGTGCAGCAGCAGACTGGACACGGGTTAGTTTGTCACGGTCCTCAGCTGTGCTGTACGTATTTGAGGTTGGGTACATCTCACCAGTTGTCTCTGGACGCTGACCTGCAACAGTGCTCCCTGGCATACTCTGTTTATACAGATACAAGAAAAATTATTATTAGGTTGTTGTAGAGACCATCTTCTTTCCACATTTTAAACTTTCCTTTTCATGAAGAAAAGGGACCTTTAATTTTCTTTTCATGCAATGATAACTACAAATCTCGGCAAAAAGGCATGCATCATCATACCATCTCACTCTGTAGTAAACGTACCTCGTTGTTCTTGGGCTTGAGAACATCAAGTTTGCTTGGAACGTGGTAGCGCCTCCACACACCCAGGTAGTGGTCGGGGAGTTGGACATCATCCGTCACCGTACAGAAATGGTGAATGCTCTTGTCACCTGCATGTCGACCCTTCTCGGTGCCATTTGGTGCTGACGTCCATGTAGACAGGAGCGTCTCACTGCCAGGCTCTGCTTCAGACTCTGGTCGCTCGGGAACAGGCACAGGACCATAGGTAGGTGCAGGTTGTGCAGTCACATTCAGGATATCCTCATAGCGGACAGTCTTAGGGGCCAGCAGGTCCTCCCAGGCCTGAAATATAGTTGGGCATAGGGTTATTTTAAAAGATAATCCCCACAAAAGAAAAGCACCATAGGCAATCATTTGAAGGAATCTCTTTGGTTTATTCTGAGTGAAAATATGTTTCCCTCTGCTTTTTAATCTGGCGATGATAAATCCTCAATACTTTTTAGTGTACACATAACATCAAAAATAAAACAAGAGATAACAAGAATAACTGTCCATATCAAAGACTACCTAGTTAAGACATAGATTAAGTTCCACATACCTGTTCAAGGTCAGGGGTAGGTTCTCGGAATGCACTCAGGTCAATCTGGAGGTCAGTTTTCTCACCTGCAGGCTTGGCTGGTATTGCACCTGCCTCAGCTAGCTGCTCCTGTTTAGGTAAACCCCCACAAAAGTACATGGTCATCGTCATCATAACATTCCAATGTCTATCTCTTGTAATCTAGACTCAGAAGTGATTCATTGAAGGAATTGCCTTATACCAATAAACATTCCATATACTACTTAGACTGCGGCGGTACATGGGTGTCGAGAGCATGATCACATTTCTCGGCAGGTGAAAGTAAATAATGCTTCAAATATAGTGACGTTGTATTACCAGTGCTTCCTGGATGGTGGGTGGAGGCTCTGAGGCTGGAAACTGTGAGGCCGTGGCTGCTGTCTCAGTCTGTGAGATGACTGTTGTCGCATCATCCATACCTGTCCTCTCTGTGTCCATCTCTGTGAACGTTAACACCATATACTTTTCATTAATTTTATCAAATAAAATGAATAACAAATCCTACAAAGGGTATACTCGAAACTGGTACTCATAGGTTCAATTCATGTCTAGTTGCCTTGTTAGGGATATTCTCGCATTTATCCAAAGGACTCATTGGGATCATAATAAAGCTTCAAGTGAAACTGCGAATGATCACTGATAATATCCATTGATTTCTTTCAGAGTCCGTTACAGTTTACTACACTTACCAGTTTCCTGGACTTCGGATTCCCCAAAGTCTATATCAGTAGACCCTATGGTGGTTGTCTTATCCTGATTAAACGTCTCATCTTCTGAAACAACATAGATTTAGACATCAGGAATTCCTAAAAAAAAAACGCTGTGCTTCTGAAGTCTAAGCTTTCTACATCGATCATTACCTCATGTTTCTGTAGTGAGAATGTCCATATTCTCTCTTAAATTTCCCCCAGTGACATTCAGTTATTGTTTTATATGTGTTATTAATGGTGCAGTAACTGCTGAATGATCTAAAGCAGATGGCATGCAATGTGTGAAAAATATTATTACATTGTAACATAGAAGATTCCATAACGTGCATAGACATTAATACCAGCAGAAAAATATCAACGAACATCTGAAGATAGTTATAAGTGTAATGTGGAAAACGTCACAGAAATGCTCAAAGCTCTACGTTAAGACAACATATTGTCTAGATTATTTGCGTACCTGCTATTCAACATGAATGTGCATATAGTTTTTTTCAGGCATAGAGCTTGACATGCAGCAGTATCTTTGTGTATAAAGTTGATGAATTGTCTTACCTCTACATTGTTCCAAGTTGTTAACAATTACAGACAGTTCTTTATCAACTGAATATATATATATATATATATATATATATATATATATATATATATATATATATATATATATATATATATATATATATTTCTTTTCATATATTCTAACTACACCTACAAGATACGCTTTCTCCTTTTATCAAATAGCTATTTCTTTACGTATTTATAGAAATCTTTCCATACGACTGCCCCACAGTACCCACCATGATGGGGTTGTATGATGAAATATCTCGCAATTTACTTTAAGAAAAAGAAAAATAGGCTCTTAAATAAAACACCCAGACCTAATTCCTATAAGTACCCGGTAATAATCAACTGTATACATGTCCCACTCTCGGAAGGCCATTTATTAATAGTGTCTGATATAAAGTACCTACCCTGTGCCTCCTCCTCTTCTGTCACACCAGTCTCTGTGTAAGAGGAAATTACCATTATTACAATACGTCCATATCTATGGGTATAAAATATACACACTGGTTGGCATGGCAACAAAATGACATGATGTGATTTCATTTTGGCAATCATATGGGACTCGATCACATTAGATCACAATGGCACATTAAGTACCGTAATCTCCCTCGTAGAAGACGCACTGCGCATATAAGACGCACCCCAAACTTAGCAAATGCATTTTCGCGTATAAGACGCACATTTTAAGGCTCAATTTTGTAAATTCAGTACATTTCTATAGTAAAAGTACCCCTCGTATAAGACGCACCCCCAATTTCAGTACATCCTATAAGACTTCCCAGCATTTTGTTTGGCCTAGAGGACGCGTCTTATACGCGGGAGATTACGGTACTTGATCCTCAGAATATCAAAGACACCCCCTCTCTCACTCTCCATAAATGTCAAAAGTTTTTCGCAATGGGTCGTGGTAAATCATGAATGTCAACTTTTTGGACCAAAAGTGTAGGAAATTTAACAGATGAAGGAGAAATCACATCGATGGCTGCACTGATACCCTATGGTGCCCTCTAAGGTCAATATACAGTACTGTTATGTACTAAATAGGATTAATTGAGTGGGTCCTGTAACTATACTTGTAGCTCTCGTCACTTACCTACATCTGTACCAAGGACAGCTGCTGTCCGTGACAACACACGCTGCATGATCTCCTGGATCTTACGGTCAGCCTCCGATATTCTACAAGCAATGAACAAGATATACATAGCTAATCATAAAAGAAAATGCAAAAACAAAATACAAGCCTAAACAGAACTACAATTTCCAGTCATCTGACACACCAACTTTTTCCGGTTAGCATCGTTTCAACCAAACCATCTGACATGTATGTACTTTCAATGTGGAAGGATATTTTGTCTATTTTGCAATTACTTACCCTCCAGTTCTGACTGGATCCTTGAGGGAAGCGATAATCTGGTCAACTGTTCTGTCCTTTGTCTTACTCTCCTCCTTGGGGTCAGACTTCTGAGATGTAGACTTCAATGATGACTTCATGGAAGATTTTCCAGATTTAATTTTCTTATCTGAAGATGATAAGATGGGATATTCAATTAGGATTTATATTAGTAATGAAAGTCACTTCATAAAACATCACCTCTGTGGATAAGTTTTCCATGAAAATAAAATGCATACTTTATAATTTTAGGCTTGATTAATAAGAGAATCATTTTGAAATTTATTCTATTACCTCTCGGTGTCTTTCCATCCCTCTTGCTGTCATTTGATACCTTTCGTACACGGTTCAAGTACTTGGCCTCTCCTTCACCAGGGGTTGCAAGCTGCTTAGCTTCCTCCAGCAGGTCTTTAACAGATTTCACCTGTATAATATTTAAGAGAGTTACATAATTCAGAATATTTTAAACATTGGGAAAAGCTAATTCTTGATATAAAACCATGTATCGAATTCAGCAATAAATGGCCAAAAGTGAGTTACATACTGTATGAGCACTTGATGTGCGGCTCTTGAGATCAGCAGCGGAACCATCCCGTGAAAGGTCCCCATCCTCTCCATTGTCAGCTGTTGTCGGTCTCTCTTCTGTTAAAAAAGTTAACCAAACACATGAAAATCAATGGTACCTAAAGTGGAACCAAGTTGATGGGTGACTTGACAGATGTTGAATGATAGGTGAGGAACATGGAAGAAATGGCCTAGTTTTAAGATTTCAGGACTCCATAAAATACGAATGTTGTATGCAGCTTCATCTATGGGTCCACAAAGTCAAACCTTCGGTGCTGGCTATAAAATAAAAGTCTACCTTGTAGCTGGGCAGTCCGAAGGGGTTTGAGGCGGGTCTTTGGCTTTGGAACAGGCAGCGGTCGCTCAGTCATTGGCACTGGTCGAAGTGTTCCTCTAGAGGCTACAATTGCAGGTCTAGGACCAGGGCCCCTCGGATTTAGAATCGGGTCAAAGTTGTCTGAATCATACTCTGGGCTCTGGTGACCTTCAATTGCCGTGTTTGCCTGCAAAACAATATTATATGATTACTCTCAAATTATATGAATACTGTCTATATTGTAAACTTAAATCACAGGCACATATCACACTTCTGAATTCTAATGGGATGAAATATCCAATTAATGTGCGGCTCTTGAGATGGGATCATGATGAAATATCCAATTAAATTCGATGGAAATACAGATTGATTTATTAAAAGACAAGCTGTGCAAAATTTTCGTTTTCCTTCCTCATCACCCTTTGAAAAGAAAATCGTATTTACATTGGTCGACCATTATGCATCTATGTGTTTTTATTTATTCTCCTTCTTTCAAATACTGGTAGATTAACCTGTCTCCTTACCCGTTGGATGGGACCGATGACTGGGTCTGTGTCCGTTTTCATGACGGGTTTACCTTCCATTAAAACGTTCAGGTGCTCGATGACATGGCTGGTAAGAAGAATTATCACACATGATAACTATTTTCAATGCAGGCGGTAATGAAAATGCCGTGTGCCCATGTGAATAAGAATAAACTCTTATCATTGAGACTTAAGGATACTGGAACAAGCGTATTTCTCGGCGGGAATATGTCAAACGTGTCATTGAATTAGGAGTTAAAACAAGCTTTGATTTAGCACTAACCTCTCTCTCGCTGGAACAACACCAACTGAAGAGATTTTCGGTGCTTTCATCTCTGGAAGAAAGGAAAGTGGTATTGAATAGCAAATCTATCACATTTTCATTGTAGCATTCTGAACAAAATAGCCGTGATTAATTCAGCCCTGGCACTTATCCATAACATAATATATATCACACCAAACAATGCCATAGTTCTTCCAAAATATCTTTTCTTAAAATTTGTCAAATAATTGTCTGTACTTACGTTCTGTGGTGACGAGCTCTTCCTTATTGAATGGAAACTTCTTTGTTTTCTGTTGATCCACTTTTAGCAGAATTTCGCTTTCTTCGCGGTCAAGTGCATTGTATGGTGGGACAGTTTTAAGTTTAGGTGACTGAAAGTAAAATATTGGACCAGTGCATTTATCTCTTCTTAGTAAACAATATCCACGTATTTTGATTGCACATAGAGCCAGGGTGAAATTAGAAAAAATGGAACGATGTGCTTTGGTAAGCACAAAGGGCTCAGGGCTAGTGCTGTCACCTACCATATTAAAATGTAATGAAGAAGATATTGAGCAGCGCATGCACAATGTTAACAAACAGATCTACTCTAGGTACACTACTCTGACTATGCTTAGTATACGATGTCGGCCAATGAAAATTGTTCTTTATGTACTTAGAGTATACCTAGGGGGTAGGCAAAGAGGCTACCTGATCATGAACATTGTGGAGCTAATAACGTTTTTTAGAAAGGCTTCCAAAACGTCTCACTTTTAGACGCTGTTTTCGAATCAAATAGAAACAAAGAGAGAAAAGTCCAGCCTGGAGGTAAACCTATGGAGGACTGGATTAGAGAAGATGTTTTTATGAAATGACTTTTTTCTTTATTTAATTTTGTATGAACTCATGGATGGATTTTTGAATTTATTTCTTTACCATAACTAAAGACTGATATATGAACTACTCATGTATGGTAATTTTATTACTTTACATGCTTTGTTTCTTGTAGAAAATTGAGATTGAAAATTGTATAACTGACTTTTTTCCAATGCCACCACCTACCCGGTGGTATAGACTCAGGGTGGTCCCTGAGCCAATTAACAGCCACACAGATGAGGTAAGGATATCTTGGAATTATATGCTTAGGTTGTGTTACCTTTACTCTGGAGGTCTTGGGGTCAGGCAAATCATCATGGAATATTGGATGCGTTTTTCGTTTCTCTAGGACGCGTGCTGCTTTGAACTCTGGTAAAAGTTGCCTAGAAAATTAATTAGAGGATAATTTAGTGGTGTTCATGGATAGACCATGCTTGCTATAAACGATTAATAAGATTTAGACAAAAAGGATAGTCATATAGAGATTGGATTTCTTTTCCCATTCATATCTCGACTTACTATGTGTACACACGAGTTTTTTTTTTGTTTTTTTTCCTAGTTGTTTTCCCCTCTTTCTTTTCCATCATTTACCTAGTGGTTTTCTGTGCATCAGTCAGTGGCTGAAGCATTTCTTCTTCTTTCTTCACGAGCAGCTCGGCCAGAGAGCGTTTGGTCATACCCTCCAATTCCTGCCTTAACAACAGTTCCTGTCGTCGACTCATCCCATGCTTGAAGGTTTTGCTATGCCGGCCATCCAACCCGGATGGGAAGATATCTCTTCCGGCCATCTTGATATAGAGATATCATAACATTTTATAAACGTTACACAGATTTGTCAGTATTTCATGCCAGCTTATAAAGAAAAGATATGCACCTTTCAGTTTCCCTACAGGGAAGCTTTTCTGTACATATCAGTAGATATTTTAAAATTTTCTTTGCTATTTTGGGCATATCTGATGCCCATACTAAAGTAAAGTGTACATACCGTTAATGTCTTTTGTTTTATTTCCTTTTGACCTGTTTTGATATACACTGTACAGAAAACGGGACAGGTTTTTTCACCCACTCAAAATTTTCATACCAATTTAATTCAAAAAGATTTAGAATCCTCTCTTCTTGCTCCTTGGAACCGAAATGGTTTCCATTTGATATCTCATGAGGAACTTTTTTTTGACAGCCTGAATTTTATTGATTTTCCGAAAATAACATATATACCACAGAAAACGATTTTCATTATCCATGCATGAAAAATGAAGCCTCAGCTACAGTTATAATGTGTTCCTACAACAAATAACCCCATTGAACAACTCCATCATTAAGAGGCATTTTGATTCTCTATGGGCATAGACTGAGGACTTGCCAGTGTTCCGTACCTACACTACAGACAGATCTCAGCAGTTCAGGCATCCGCCATATATGACTGGGCCCTTAGTAGATTGGATGAGCAAATTTCATTGGTTCCTGAAGAGGGTAGTGTGGCTCAGGAGATGCACGTCCGCGCGATGTGTATTATACTAATGGTGGATGAGTGAGGTTACATAATACATGTGGTAGTCCCAATACACACCCAAGATCAGTCAGATTCTTATCTAGATCAAAGGGGCAATAAGTTAGTTAAGTAATTAGCCTGAATATACATTGATATTCTGCAGTGTGAAGGTCAAATCAGCATTGGCTGATACGTGGGGGAGTACACGCTCTGTGAGACGACTAAGGTTTCCAGGTTAGTGTAGTGTGGGGACTCCACAACGTCTGCCGCTCCTAGATCGCTCTGTATGGTGTGGGATACTTATATATATATAAATTGGCAAATGTTTCAGTCCTGTGGGAGCACTCTCCGCGCACCTCTCCTATATTCAATTCTTAAGGCCTAAAAAAAAATTCTTGTGTTCAGGTAACATGCTCAAAAAATTAGGGTAGGTAGGTCGGATTTTTTTTTTTTTTTTAGATTTTTTTCCTAGATCCCGAAAACTGTCAAAAACATATTAACCAAATCATGTTTTATTTTTTATTGACCAAATTAAAAAAAAAAAACTATAAAAATTATGGCTATTTTATGTTAGTAGCATTCGTGAGGCCGTGGGCTTTAATTTGATACCAAACATGTCTACCCTAATCTCCCGCGTATAAGGCGAAGCCTGCCTATAAGGCGTACCTAGAGTTTTAGAATATGGTAAAAAAAAAATAAAAAAAATTCATTACTTCTCTTCTACTGAATGGATTCTCAAAATTCAAAAAGCTATGTGTTGCTTGGACCCCCAGGACCCCACTGGACCCCATATGCAGCAGATGTGGCCATATGGGAGTGTAACATATCAAAAGAAAGGTCTTGGCGTCCCCCTTGTGGAACTAAAACCCTGCGTATAAGATGCGCCTTATACGCAGGAGATTACGGTATATATTGACATTTTTTTTACATTTTTCTTTAATTTTGGGTCATATTTACCAAAAAATTCTAAAAAAAAAATTAGGGTCGGGCCAAAAACATACGGTAGGTCGGGATACCTGAACACAACTTTTTTTTTCTTTTAGGCCAAATGAATCCTTCTGGAAATTTAGATATACATACATCCCACCCCCTCTAGCATTGCTGAAAGTTTGAGGATCCTGCCATAATTTTAAGATAGAAAATTTGGACATCTTGCAAGCCTCCCTTCTTGCGAATGTGCGATTTTTTTCAAAACAATATGTAGGGATGGGCACCCAAAATTAAATTTTTAACCATCCAATCGAAAAATTATACCCTAGAAAGAAGAAATCTTTGCCAACATTATGCTTTTTGAATAAATAAAATACAGTAACTAGAAGAGAAGCAATGCATTTTTGAATATAAAAAAGTTAGGAGTATTTTCTGTCACCTTTTCCTGGTCAATATCAGCTCAGTGAGGGACAATTAGGTCAAATCATGCCTCACTGACCACACTCACTGAGTGGTGCATTTTTGACATTATCTCTCATAATTTTGTAACAGTTTAAGTTAGAGAGAAGCCAGTCACATCAGTGGACAGAAAACAGTTTGGTGGTTCTGGGGGTATAATTTTTTTATGATTTGATATGGAGAAGTCTATAATATTTTGATGGAAACTCAAAATTCCCTGTGGTGGAGTAAAATCTCACAGGTCAGTTTTGTGTAATTTTAAGCAAAATATGCTGTTACTGTTTTACTTTTAGCACACAGATAGATGTGAGCAGGCAAGCAGAAAGGGACATCCACACTAGGCCGCATGGATGATCCTTTTTGCTTGCCTGCTCACAGATAGGAATAGATTTTAGATTCTTGTAGAAGACGAAATTGCGGACATTTTGGTTGTAGTTCTAAAAGGTGAACAAATACTTTTAAATTTAAAAAAAATGGTTAAAAATCTGAATTATTTTTTTCCAATTTGAAAATTTCAAAAACTCTGTTTTTCCACATTAGCCAGGAAGCTTGATATCTTAAGTTTCAAATTGCTCCAAAAAGCATGTTATTTGGTAAAGAACTGTAGGAATTACAACAAATTTAGTAACTGATGTCAGGGTCAGAGGCACTCCGGTCAGAGCAAACATTTTCATTTGAAAACTTCATTATAAAAAAACTACACATCCCACAAGAAAATGCCTATGGTATTCCTATGCTATGGGTCTTTTTACATAACATACCAAAAGATGGTATTTTTCCATGGAACAGAAGTAACAAAATTCAGGTTTTGAAGTTGCTCTATTTACTATAGTGACAGAGAGGCAGCGTTCAGCAGTAGCTGCTGGCGCCCATCCCTACAATATGGCGGCCATCGGGAAGGCAAGGCTTCATTCGGCCCACTTCTATCTCCTGTATCTACATAAATAGGGCAAATTTAGTCCAAAATAATGATTTCAGAGATGTAGCCAGTCCTGTATCCGATATGCTTGATCACAAATCTGGACCCTATTTAAACTCTTAACACTGGCAGAATTTTGGGTTCGATTTTGGGTCTTTGATCAGTCATAACTTCCCTTATACTTGGCATAAAGACTTCATTTAAAGAGCAAATCCACTTTTTTTATGAGATCTATCCATTGCTTAATAGATAAAATGCATGGGCCAAAGTCTTACAAACTAGGTGAGTGCCTACCCACGTCCAAGAGTTTTCATGACCCTCTTTGATCTATAGTAGCGTGCAGGCTTTTCTGACAAAAAGAGGTTAATTTTTTTTATGTACCCCTCTCAAGAAGAGACAAAAAGAGGTTAATTTTTTTACAAACCCCTCTCAAGAGGAGTCAAAAGTTTTTACACCTTGCCTCGGGACGGGTCAAACATTTTTTTGCGCCCCCCTCAATCCCCCCCCCAACCCCAGGCCAGGGCCCAGTGTTAGTGATTCAATGACCACTCCCTTACTTGGTTTCGAGGGTGAGGGTTCATTGCTTCCCCCCACCACCAAGGAGTTATGGGGCTGTGTACAAATGACGTCATGCTCTTTTTGGCCATTTTTGACCCCCCTCCCCCCTTGTCATGTTTCGTCATACAATGCTTGAACCCCCCCCCCCCTTAACATGACGTCATGCAGAGATACCCCCCCCCCCCCTAGCCCAAAGTACATGAAGAGAGCATAGCAAATTGAGATGGTTCAAAGGGACATGTATATATTGGGTTAACCTAATGGTGTTGGAAACAGGTGGGGCTTTTTCCAAAGTCCCAAACCGTGCTGGGCTAATAATGGGTGTTAATTTGTAAGGCCTAAAAAAATTGTTGTGTTCAGATAATGGGTTGAAAAAAAATAGAAGTTCTAGAAGCACCAACCTCAAAAAAATTCTGAAAAAAAGTCCCTACCTACTACCTACCCTAACTTTTTTCGACCTTTATTATATCCATTGGGGTAAATGGTTTGGGGTAGATGTCTGGGGGTTAATGTCCATGGGGGTAAATGGTTTGGGGGTAGATGTCTGGGGTTAAATGTCCAGGGGGTAAAGGTCCTGTTACCTCACATCCTCATGAGAGGTTAAGGAAAGGAAATAAGAGAAGAAATCAGATCTAGCCAACAGTTACAATGGCTTCACTGAATTACAAGTGTAACATTACAAGTGTGGTAATATGATTACACATATATAATTAAGATCACACTTACAAAGAAATCATTTAAGGTAAGGAATATAAGGCATAGCCCGTAGAGTCCCATTCAGAAAAAGGAGAGTATAAGTTGTTTGTTTCCAAGGGAGAGTTCGTGATTCATCAACAGGGGGAGCAGGATGCAGATCGAGGGGGGAGGGAGGAAAATAAATTGACACCTCAAATTGGGGATGGGGGCAGAAAAAATGTCATGCCTTTTCTGTGAACTACTGTAGAACAGGAGGGATGACCAGGGCAATCTGTCTGAGGGGGTCATAAAAGTTTCAGATTTCTGCACATCTGTATGGCAATCTACCCTACCCCTTAGGCCTGTTGATGAGTAATGAGCAATCCCTAAATTACCAATGGGTTTGAATTTTGAAATTTATCAAATAGAATAGAAGTTGGGTTATTTGAATCTTTCTACTTAATTCTCAATGCCAGGGTGCTTCTTACCCACATAGATCAACCTATATAAGGGGTCCTTTGGTTAAATGAGTCCAACTAAAAGGGCATTTCAAAATGGTATGGGGCCTGGGTTAGAGGTAGGATAGAGTAGTGGACCAACACTGACACTGATGGCAGTGACAATCATTGAGTGGGATGTCTGAGGAAAGCATGCCTGTATAGGTCACTCCTTGACCCTCTTGTCACTGTATCTGGTTGATATAGTCGCTGTCTATATTTGCTGATAAAATCATCTCTTACTGCTACTGTCTCTAGTTCATCCTAGAGATTAGATTGACATGGCCTACTTCTGGCTCTTTTCTTCTTGATACTGCATAAGTTACTGATGCATACAGGCTGAGTATTGTATCTTGTTGATATAAACTTAAGCCTCTAGAAGTAAAGCTGGTGGTAAGACTGTAATAAGCCTATCCGCATAAAATAGTTTTTGTCAGTTTTTATGTGATACGTGTAGGGGGTGCAGGAGGCGCCTGTGGGGTGACAGGCCCCTCCTGGAGACTGGACACTGGGGCCAACCCCTTCAGGGTGCCTCCAGGGTCCTCCCTGCATCCCCAAAGTGTGACCCCTGCAGCCATGTGGACAAAGGGCAGGCAGTGGAACCTAGGACCTAGTACAGTGAACATGTGCTTCCTTGGTTCTCCTCATATCTACAGCCCAAGGTGAGTCTCTGAGATTATGGTACCAGTTGAAATTTATCATATTGGCGCCAGGAGTACTTACCCATGTGGCTGTAAAGAGTACATATAATTTATGTGCTAAATCATGAAGGAGAATAGACCTCCCATCATCATGGTACTGGTAGATAGCCTCTACCAGCCATCACCATGCCCATCTCTCCATTACTCAACCCAGGAGGAGTCAGGGCAGGGTCTGTCCTTATCTCAGGATAGCCCCACAAGGAGAATGTACATTATCCATTGGAAACCTGGATTACAACCATTCACATCATATAAATGTGCCTCCAACTATAGGGTGAGTAAGGCCTATGCATCACCTACCACATGTAGCCTACTGGAGCATGGCCATGTGGGACTGAGTAAAGCCTCCAGGGTGCATGGCCTCCCATCCCATACACTCACTCCTGCATCCCTGCCTGAGTGGTGCTGTGGTCACTCCATGTGTGACCACTACAACCACTAGCATCCTGCCTATCAAATAGCACTCACAGAACTTTAGGACACCTTCAAACTTTCTGCTAGCTATACTTTAGAATTCATGATTATATGTGTATGTTTATAAGCCTACCCTAAATTGGAAAAAGACATTAATTACTTATTCTGCCAATGTAAAACCATTTTGGAATTTTGATAGACAAAGAGTTCTGCAATAGGAGAAATTTCTACCCTAAATTCAACCACCTCAACCCTGAAATGGGACATTAACCAGGCCAATATCAATCAATATCTGCCATAATAGGAAGAATGGACAATTGTTAATGAACACTGACATTTGGATAATCTATATTGCTGATTTAGTGGAATATATTCAGACCCACACTCAAACATCCCCTTCTCATAGAAGACTAAACCTATAATTCAAGACTGCCACTTGTTAACTAGAGAAGAATAAGTATAGGCCAACTGTGGTGTGTACATGTGTGGTGGGAGGACCTGGAGGAAGTTACCTCACAGCCCCCCACCCACCCACTCACCACCACCAGCTAACTGACTCAGTGGGAGGGTCTAGGTTAGAGCCCCCAACTCATCATTGTTGACACAGTCCACCCTGACCAAACACTTGTCTAATCCTGAACTATACCCTGGTTACTGACTGTTGTTCAAGACTGGAACAGCTGATCTGCAATAGACATTCAGACACCTTATATATTCATCCCAGCCAATAATAATTATTATCTGGCATATGATGATGTGAAGTGTCTATCCCTAACAATAGAAACTGGTTTACACAGCCTGTAGACCACAATTGGAAGATGAACTGTTATCTTACATCTCACTATGGAGGGCAATCTGATATTATGATTTTGAATATGATATCCTCATATTTAGAGTCAGGGTTGTCTTCCTAACTATAGAAACTGGAATGAGGGCAATCTGATATTATGGTTTTAAATATGATATCCTCATACTTAGAGTCAGGAGTGTCCTCTTAACTATAAAAACTGGAATGAGGGCAATCTGATATTATGGTTTTAAATATGATATCCTCATATTTAGAGTCAGGAGTGTCCTCCTAACTATAGAAACTGGTTTACAGAGTCAGGTAGGAAGTCAATAGGGCCAGGGTAAGAGTCATCAAGATCAACCTGAGAGTCATCAAAGTCAGGTTGAGAATCAATGTCAGGCTGGGAGTCAACCTAAGAGTCAATAAGACATCAGGCTGGGAGTCATCAGAGTTAAGTGAGGAGTCAAGAACATCAACTTTAGGAGTCAACATGGTTGGGTCAAGAGTCAATAATGTCGGTCAGGTTCAGAGTCAGCACCATCAAGCCTAAAGTCAACAGGGTCTGAGAGTCAGGATGAGAGTCAACCGCATTGACCTGAAGGTCTGACTGTGAGATCAACATCAGCATGAAACAGAGAATCAGCAGAGTCAGGCTTTGAGTCAATAAGATCAGGTAGAGAGTCAACAAGCCCCAGTAGAATGGGAGTCAACAAAGTGGTATGTGAGTCATCAAGGTCAGGTTGAATCAACATCCACCTGAGAGTCAAGGAGTCAACCTGAGAGTCATCCACAATAGAATAGAATTAGAGTCAACAGAGAGTCATCAAGGTCAGGTTGAGTCAACAACAACCTGAGTCATGGACATTAGTCTTAGGGCCAACAGAGTCAGACTGAGAGTCAACAAGATTGCAGGGTGAGAGTCAAAACAACAATAAGCTTAAGTCATCAACATTCAGGCTGTGAGTCATTAAGGTTAGGTCAAAAGGGCCAACATGCACCTGAGAGTCAAGGAGTCAGCCTGAGAGTCATCCACAAGAGAATTAGAGTCAACAGAGAGTCATCAAGGTCAGGTTGAGTCAACAACAACCTGAGTCATGTGCATCAGTCTGAGTCAACAGAGTCAGCCTGAGAGTCAACAAGACCAGGCTGAGAGTCATCAAGTTCAGGCTGAGAGCTAACCATATTGGGCTGAGAGTCATCAGGCTTGGCCTAAGGTAGGCTAGGCAAGAGTCAATATCATTTGGCTAGAAGTCAAATTGACCAGCTTGAAGAGTCATTAGTGCAAGTGAAATATGACATGCTGGGCTAAATCTATGTCCGGCACTGCAATCTGTCATGTTCATTATAATGCAAGGCTGGGCTCATTGTCCGGCGCTATGAGGCTGTCATGAAAATTGATATATTCAGCTAGGAGGGAAACAGCCACCCACTAATACTGGGCTCAATGTCCGGCACTGGGACTGAATTCATTTTTATCAAAAGCTGGGCTTAATGTCCGGCAATCTGAACAGTCACAAATCTGGTTTACATGTTCAGAGCCAGGAGCTATCCCCTGCAGCACGGAAGGCTCTCCTTTAAGAACGGAATGGGGAAGAGTGTGATACGTGTAGGGGGTGCAGGAGGCGCCTGTGGGGTGACAGGCCCCTCCTGGAGACTGGACACTGGGGCCAACCCCTTCAGGAGTCAACCTGAGAGTCATCCACAATAGAATAGAATTAGAGTCAACAGAGAGTCATCAAGGTCAGGTTGAGTCAACAACAACCTGAGTCATGGACATAAGTCTTAGGGCCAACAGAGTCAGACTGAGAGTCAACAAGATTGCAGGGTGAGAGTCAAAACAACAATAAGCTTAAGTCATCAACATTCAGGCTGTGAGTCATTAAGGTTAGGTCAAAAGGGCCAACATGCACCTGAGAGTCAAGGAGTCAGCCTGAGAGTCATCCACAAGAGAATTAGAGTCAACAGAGAGTCATCAAGGTCAGGTTGAGTCAACAACAACCTGAGTCATGTGCATCAGTCTGAGTCAACAGAGTCAGCCTGAGAGTCAACAAGACCAGGCTGAGAGTCATCAAGTTCAGGCTGAGAGCTAACCATATTGGGCTGAGAGTCATCAGGCTTGGCCTAAGGTAGGCTAGGCAAGAGTCAATATCATTTGGCTAGAAGTCAAATTGACCAGCTTGAAGAGTCATTAGTGCAAGTGAAATATGACATGCTGGGCTAAATCTATGTCCGGCACTGCAATCTGTCATGTTCATTATAATGCAAGGCTGGGCTCATTGTCCGGCGCTATGAGGCTGTCATGAAAATTGATATATTCAGCTAGGAGGGAAACAGCCACCCACTAATACTGGGCTCAATGTCCGGCACTGGGACTGAATTCATTTTTATCAAAAGCTGGGCTTAATGTCCGGCAATCTGAACAGTCACAAATCTGGTTTACATGTTCAGAGCCAGGAGCTATCCCCTGCAGCACGGAAGGCTCTCCTTTAAGAACGGAATGGGGAAGAGTGTGATACGTGTAGGGGGTGCAGGAGGCGCCTGTGGGGTGACAGGCCCCTCCTGGAGACTGGACACTGGGGCCAACCCCTTCAGGGTGCCTCCAGGGTCCTCCCTGCATCCCCAAAGTGTGACCCCTGCAGCCATGTGGACAAAGGGCAGGCAGTGGAACCTAGGACCTAGTACAATGAACATGTGCTTCCTTGGTTCTCCTCATATCTACAGCCCAAGGTGAGTCTCTGAGATTATGGTACCAGTTGAAATTTATCATATTTATACAAGCTAAACTTTCTATCTCCTCCCCAACCTTTTTACGTCCAGCCTTTAAATTAGTTCACTCTGTATAGTGAGGTCTTTGACCACCTATTGTAATGCCATCACTAATGGGACATTCAGGTTATTAATGCCTGTCCCAGCTAGTGCTGGACGAACGGATAGGTGATGTAAACTTACGACCGACACTAGGATAAAATAAATAAAACGAATTAAAAAAAAGGTAATATATATTTCATAATAGATGAATGCTTTAAACTTCCCTACCTTTACAAATCTTTTTTTCTAGCCAAAACTGAAGCAACTTGTAATTTTTTTCATGACATGATGTCATGCAGCCCATTACCCCCCTTGTCATGCTTGGTCATGGGGAGTGGGACCCCCCCTCCCCCCCTCCTGCATGAGGTCATTTGTACACGGCCCCTATTAACCTAATTTTAACAAGAAATGCGGTTGTGACCGCGTAAAAAAACGCCTCCGCCGTTAATGTCGGTATACCAGTGTTTGATGACATGTCTCATAAAAGCAGACATAAAGAAGATTTCACACTTATCAATTTCTCTATTCAGTAATTTTGTATTGTGAGACCTCATCACTTCGCGGTACCGGTGCTATGCGGCGTGGGAGGCGCTAAAAAATGCCCCCTATCCCCACCTGAGGCTCAGCCGAGTGGCACCTGGCAATAAAACTGACTCGTCCCTTCGTCGAAGGCTTCGACGCTGTCGCTGTCTGCTCGCTCGCACTGCGCACTGTCACTCACTGGTTTCACGATGTCTGACTTTTGACAGGAGATTCCTGTTAATCGCATGAAATACTTTTTTGCCTAGAAACGATCAGAGCATTGAACCCACCTTGTACGTAACACAGTAACTGTGTGTATTGTGTGTTCAGCGTAAATTCCTTCAGCAAACATGAATCAAAACAACCTCGGCCGCCATATTTCAACTAACCCGTCGTTGTCCGGGTACGAAACCACGCGAGAATACTTTTTTCATAACTTATCTAAAATAATTGAAACCTCCAAGACCTTTTCATATAAGTATATTCTCATCAACAATATCTCTTTTAGGGGAAGTTTTGACCTTTTTTTTAGAAGAATACACATATCACGACCCAGCGAGTTTGACCTAATATTATAGAATTAGGTCATGACCGCAATGTCATCGTGTGGAAGTAAACACTGAAAATATTTAGTGTTTTTACACAAAGAAACAGGTAAATTGACTTACAATTCTCACCAGACATTCAGGTATGATCTTGTCCCAAAGCTACATATACAAAAAAATCAAGGGGTACTTGTATTGCCATTAATTTGGGCCATAAATGTGACCACGAGGGGACCGGTCACTTGACAAGTTTAACAAACGTCCTATTATCGCCCAATTGTGTGCACGATCTGTCTGCACGATCAACACACAGTAGCCTAAACTAAAGACCGAGTCATGGTCAAAGGCTCGGGTTTGTCTGACCTAGGCCGAAATACCTGCCTACTTACAGGCAGGATCCAACATGTATACAAGTCTTTAATGGCTCAAACACATGACTTTTATGAACTAAGTACTCAATGACAATGACAATGTTGTCCGGCGGGCGCTGACTCTTACCTTAGCTTAGGCACTTACCTAGTTTTTAAGACTTTGTCCCATGCATTTTATCTATTAAGCAATGGATAGATCTCATCAAAAAAAGTGGATTTGCTCTTTAAATGAAGTCTTTATGCCAAGTATAAGGGAAGTTATGACTGATCAAAGACCCAAAATCGAACCCAAAATTCTGCCAGTGTTAAGAGTTTAAATAGGGTCCAGATTTGTGATCAAGCATATTGAATACAGGACTGGCTACATCTCTGAAATCATTATTTTGGACTATTTTCTTTTCATGTATGGAAGAGTTCCCCATAAAAGGTTGAAAATCAATGTATCATATCAAATTTTAACAATTTAAAAGGATTTTATCTCGGCATAATATCATCTGCGATTTAGCGATCTGACAGAATGGGTGCAAAATTATGGAGTTGATATGAAATCTTTAATTGGTCAGAATTTCCCTTTAAATTGACTTAAAAACTTCATTTAAAAAAGAAATCCACTTCTTTTTATCAGCTCTATCCATTGCTATATAGATAATATACATAGGATTGAATTCTTGCAAACAGACAAGGGCCTAACATGGAGAAGCTGTTTGAAGGGTGATAGCAAATGGCACGCTAAAATTTTTGTGGGGTCTGGCAAACATCCTGTTCCCCTATGAAAAGAAAACCCCTTGACATTTTCTAAACCATTCTTTCCTGTAGAAAGTGTGGGAACTATTCTCTTTTATGTGAGATTTGGCCTTTATACCAAAAAATGCTTTCAAAAGTATGGGTTAACTTCACTTGGGGAGAATGGGATGTTTGCCTGCATCAATTATTTCTCATATAGATTCATATTAAACCCCTAATCAATCCCTTTAAAATGAGCCCATGTTTGTTCAGATCCTCTAATAAATAGCTACACAATGAGCTGTCAAAGAAAGGAGAGTTTAGCACTCCCCAGTTTCAGCTTCATCACAGTTTCACACCTCCACTGCAGCAGAACCATGCACTGGGGGTAGGTAAGTGCCTACTTACCTGACGGGAGAGTCAGGCTTCCTGCATAGGGCTCATTTGTCAGGTGGCTGGAATTGTAGGACATAATTTTTTTATGTCGATTTCCTTTTAAAGATGGCTTCCTACAACATGTTTGTTACCATTTTGTAAGAAACCTTTAATACGGGGGCCCAGATTATTTGGTTCTCGCAAATCTGTTAGCCTTCATATCAAGTTTAGCTGCCACGGTCGGCCATGTTGGATGTGGTTTCAGGTCTCACAACAGAGGTGTTATTCATGAAATAATGTTATTCATGAGAATCTGCTTGGAGAGTGGAGATTGACTTCCTGTCTGGCAGAAAATGCACCTGCTGATAGCTACCTGTGCAACCCACACGGCATGTGCCAAATCTTGGAAAAGGGTGCGATCTAAAGGTTTCCAACAAAAGACGCTCTTCCCACTCACAGACAGCAAAACTAAGGTGGTACTCTTGTCAATACCATAAGATGATTGTTGGGGATTTATTTCTGTCAAATGTTATTCTTAGAAATGTGCTGTTTCTAGAGCACCTGAAAGTTTTAGGTATGCCAGTCCCAGCGACTCAGTCCTTAACTGAGTCGCGCCCAGTGACTATGACAATGTCAGTTCCTGGAAATTGTCCCTCCTAATAGTCCTATTCACAAACATGTACTCTTCCTGTAGAGCAACTTAAAGTGGTTGAAGCATGAAATATTTCCAATAAATCGGGCATGTTTATGTTCAGAGTGCAGTCTCCAACATGGAAGGCCATGCTGTTTACTGAGGAAAGCAGTTTTAGAAACGACCTGGATTATAAATTGCTGTGTGTATTTCAAGTGCTTTGTACATTGAGAACATTTGGATATGCATTGAGGGAAGTGTTGGTGGAAGCATTTGACCTGACAGTAAGTACTTCTGTGAGAACTGGGCACTCAACCAATCTGGCAGAGTAGATAGACTACCAACAGACACCTTTGGTCTCTGAGGTTCCCTCAGAGTGTCTACGGAGTAGTCTGACCAGGCAAATAAAAGAACATTTCCTTTCCTTCATTGCTTCAAGAAGAGTAGGGGAATGAAGTTCCAGTAGGCTGAGTAGTAGTAGCCTCCTCACCCCTCCACTGCCACTGGCTCCAGGCTCATCACAACTCAAGACACAAGGGAGCGGCAGACGGTGTTGAATCCCCACACTAGCCTAGGCTCCTCATAATCATAGATTTGATCATTCCCCCCATAGATTCAGTCATCTATACCACTATAGATGCGGTCTTCGCTGTGATGGACAAGCAGCATAAAAATACCTGTCTAGCCTAGTAGCCTAGCTGTTTTGGACAAGCAGCTTTAAAATACCTGGACCTAAAACAAATCAAACAATCAATTAAGACCGAGTCTTTTATAGCATAGGGGGAGGTTGGTGGAATTAAAGGGGGGGGGGGCATTTTGAGAAAAAGCCCCTTGGTGGTGAGGTGGGGAGGGGAGCAATAGTCTGAATAGCCCTCACACTGGGAGGTGGGGGTCAAAACTAAATATTGGTTATTCAAGCACTCATGAGTCTTGTCACTATGCATTATTCTACATATATGGGTCAGGTCGCCAGAAAGCAGTAGATTTTGTGTTTTTGGGTCATTTTGGACTTTTATGGCTCTGGAAAAAGAAGTTGTGAACCAATCTTGTCTTACATAGTCTCATTTGATAGAGAACACTTAGGGCTATCAGAAAAATGTAAATTTGTGGTCATCCATCAAAAACTTTAGGACTTATAACCTACTGAAGTGGAAAAACGGCCAAATTTGTTCTTTTTTATACTTTTTGTATTTTTTACAAGTGTCCTGTATTGAATAAAGAACACTATAGAGTATCCAAAAGTTATTTTTTGTATTGTATATGATCATAGGTATCATTTCCATGAGGTTTGGACATGTTACTAAGTGAGAATTTTTCATGATGTGTCTTTCAAAATGGAAATCTGTAATTTGTAACGTCCGGTACCTAAATCTAAATCAGTTATAAAACATGGAAAACATGAAGCTTCAAAATCTTTGTTATTACCCATATGAGGGGCCCTATCATCCCCTACTTTGGTGAAGAAATTGTGTGTCTACCAGCATTTGTCTCCATATGAGAGCAGCTTATGTGAAATAATTCTGATAAAAGTACCGGACGTTACGTAACGTCCGGTACTTTTATCATCATGTAGGAGGCAGTCTACTGTACATGCATAGCTGAAATTTTGTTCCATTCTGTAATTGAAGTCAATAATAGACATATTCACCTTGTTATTTCATGTGTTTGTTATGCATAATGGGACATTCTTATATTACTGAGAGCAATTTCAATTACCTCCATATTTCAGTATTTTGGTACCGGACGTTACATGACACAAAACAAGCAATAAAAATGGAACCGGATGGCCTAGATCGGTATTTTTTGGTCTTCTGAGCTGAGGAGATGTACCTTGACAATTTTGTTAAGGTTATATAAAGTAATTAGAAAATTAGTTTTTCAGGGCTTTCTAGGGCAAAATCTTACACTTTCTGACGACCTGACCCATATGTATCTGAATTTAGGAGGGGGTGGGGTCATTTTGCAAAATAAGTTTTAGTACGGGGTCGGAAATAATTTGCCGGCCTGAGAAATCCACCAAGCCCGCCCCCCCCCCCACTCAGCTGGCAATAAATTGCTCAGCCCTAAATAGAGAGGAATAGCATTCTTCGCTCACATGGCTGCCATGATATGTGTATTCAATCCGGTCTGACTCTCAGCGCTTCATTGGGTCCACAGCATGTCACCGTGTAGCCTTAGTTACTGTACATCATTTCTACATCCTCTGCCAATATCATTCTGTATGGTCAGGGACAGATTTAGTTCATCTATGCAGACTCGGCCCATGTCTAGCTTACCAGGTGGATAGCCTGTGAAGATAAAGCCATTTAATAGATGTGTATTCCAGTCCAATCTATAACACTTGTTGTGTATTTCAGTCTATTAAGTTATCACTTTCAATTAACCCCTTTGGTCTAGATAAAAATCTCTGTGAGGATGGATGTGTATTGACATCTACTCTGTCTGTCCAGTGTGCAATACGCAATGCGACATGTTTGCACCAGAATGGTGGAGCAGATCTCAAGATCTTAAAGGTCCATAACTGCAGTCCACTATAGCCTGTAGCATGTTGGATCGATGGGACGAATCTGGTCACTGTGAACAGGGTGTAGTAATTTCGAAATACTAATCTCGTGAATTTTAAAATGATTTGACCAATGAGAGAGTGATTAAGAACTACCGGATACTTCTTTATTCTTGAGATTAGAAGTGAAATAAATTGAAGAGGTTGTTTTGCCATGGTAGCTTCCAACAAAACCGAGATAGTTTGACATTTTTGGTCAGATTCAACCATATTCTCCTAATGACAACATCATGGCATCAACATGATATTTTCTATTCATTCCCCACATTCCACCTTCTACAATAGAAGGACCTTAATACGAATTACCCTTATCTTTTAGGGAAAATGCCGGTCGGTTTCAAGGGTACTCCAGGATCTTATTTTACGGATATACAGAAGTTAGCCAAGGGAATTTGGCCTTGGACAGAAGGTGTGAGAGCACGTTTTCCAGATCACTACAAGAAACATGTGATAGAACGACACCAGGTGCAGCCGGTACCTGTGCACTATGTACACGACCCCCGCAAGTACACTGTAGACAAATATGGAGTCAGGTGAGTTAAGTACTACATTTCCGTAATGGCATCATGGTCAGCCAAAGCCTACTGTATTCGTTTCGCTGTCTTTCTTTTTTTTTCTACTTTTTCCTTTTCCAATCTATGCAAAGATACACATAAAACAACAATATTTCCTCCAAGGGATAGATGTGAAGCCTTTCATTGATCGATAGAATTGTGTAGTGATCGTGATTATCACAGACATGTACACCACTTTAACATGAAGGAAAAACATCTCTCATTCGCAGATTACGCGTACAGAATGTCCCCATCCCGACCACACACGTGCCTGAACAGGACAAGGGACTGTGGGGCGGTGAACAGTTTGTGGTTGGTCTACGGAAAAAGAACGACAACCCCATGAAACCAAGGTGAGTTAATACTCTTGGTTTACTAGAGTAACCACGAAATTTTAGCGGTTATTTTAAGCTTTAATCCTGTTTGTGATAGGATAAGAATGGGCAATTTCAAAGAAGATAATCCATATGATGTTATGATACAGGTACAATCTGGTTTCAGCAATTAAAAGAATATTTCTAAAGTGTATGCAGATAGCACTCTTATAATCAATGAGTGATCAACCACAAAAGAAAAATGTATGTCAAACTGTACTTATTTCTTATATCAGGACACCAGAAATTTGGAAACCAAGGTTAAGAAAACGTGTGTTCTACAGTGAAGTACTTGACAAGTGGATGGGTATCACCGTCACACAGCGTACTATGGACCTGGTTGATGAGGCACAGGGTTTTGACAACTACATTCTCAAAGTAGGTTTTAGTTTTCATATTATTGTAAAACGCTTATAGGTACATGTATAAGCCGCATCCGGGGCATGCGCTGTTCTCTGACTTTGACTATTGTTTGAGGGAAACAGTAAGCCTCTCTCTCTGACCTTTGAAAACCCATGACCTTTGGAAACCCATTACCGTGGCTCAGACTCAGGAAAGTACTTGCTTGCCCTGTTAATTCTATTTCTGCGCATTTCTAAACCAACTAAACGGACTTCTTTGATTTTACCCACTTTGAAGGAGGTGTTGTCTGAGGTGCATATTCCTTTTAGACTTACCTTATCATTGTGAGTAACGGTCACGGCACTAATAGATTTGGAAGTCTGATTACCCCCTTCCCTTCAACTTAAACCCAAATATGAAAATTTAATTCAAATAGTTTTGTGATCCAAAACTTTCAGACACATGAGGTGGACCTGAAGTCCAAGCTTGGCATGAGGCTGAAGAGAGAGATGCTGATAAAGCTTGTAACCAACATGTTGTATCCAAACGACCCCGCACGGCGAGAGGCAGTCTACAACAAGTACAAACACTTCATTATACCTGTAAGTACATTCACATGCTTTTATAGACTCAGTCTATACCAAAAGTTTTTCACCATGCAGATTGACTTATGAATGAAATTGGCTGGACATAAAATGACAGAAAACAAGAATAAACTTTCTTTTTCAACCATGTGATTAATTCAGATATCTAAAATTTTGAGAAAACATGATTTTGATGAAATATTTCCAAAATAGCAATGCAATTCTTTATGCTACAAAAACCTTAATAATGCAATAACTGACATGTAGATGAGAAGGATCTTTGTATCATTATGTGCTCACCGTAGAAGAACCAAATTTTGTGTTTGCTCAGGGAGTATACCTACATTCTTGATAGTTTTGAGCGACACTGATATCCATGATGACTGTGGCCCTTACATTTGATATATGATTTGCAAAGTGTAAGGTCACTTTATATAGGCAGTGAATTGGGGAAGACCAGTTAAATCTTATTTAGAGCTACTCTGATTCGCTACAAGAAAAGAAATACATAATGAGAGCCTCGAAGGTATTCTAGAGCCTGAATGAATATCATACTATGAACCGGCACTTCCGTTATTCCCCCCTTTGCTTGGCACTAGTGGCGCTATAAGCTACAAGCGTGACTGGACTGGTTTTGGTGACATGTAGTGGAAGCAGCTGATTAGATGGAGACAAGCTTCTTCCTGCAAGTGGGTGTTACCCAGGAATAAAGTATGAATCATAGCCTGATGCTCTTTAACATTATCAGTGGGGTCTATATGTACCGGACCAGCGAAATCCAAAATAGTTGACCAATTGGGCATGGGTCTACTAGCCTCCTGTGTTCATTGCATTGTCAGGGTACTCGTGCCAGGTGAGAGAGCATTATATTACGCCAGGTGGTGCCACTGTTTGCTATAGGTGTGGATGTAAGCAGGGGTGTGAAATGCCGAAAATGAAGTAGTCTGAAGCGCACTATATGACTTCACGGCAACGTCTAGATAATTTTTTTGCAACAGAATAGAGTTATTAAAAGGGGCCCATTGATCAATATTATAGCAATTTTTTGGTGTCCAGGGTCTAAAGTGCAACATTCAATATTCAAGATTTTCTTAGTGGATTTACAGAGATCTCAGGAACTATTTTTTTCCATCGTTCTAAAAGCATAGATACTCTAGCTTATATCTCGTACACAAATGCACCATACCCATAATAATTCATTACCCTAAGTCCAAAGACCTAGTCGGGCTTCCCTAGCCCACTTAAAAGGGTCTATTTCTCCTCTTTCCTATCCCCTCAGGATGTGTGTGGTGCACATATGCGCGGGCACTGACACATTCCTCTGTGAAATTGTGTAATGTAGTTCTTGCCATGAATATGACCTTAGCTGTCGAAATGGCATTAAACATCTATTACTCACTCACTCCAAAGACCTAGTCCACACGTTTAATGTAGCTCCGATACAGTGTTACAATTACTGGCATCTACTTTATCAATAAAAATCTAGGAGCGGCAACCTACAAAGCAACTTTATGCGTTATGACATTTCCTGATGATTCAAACGATGACTTTTTGTAACCTTTTTACACCTACAATGATATTTCCATCGTTTTCAGAATCAGGATCGTTTTGTTAAATCCAATATGACTTTCAATAAAGTGTTACAGAACATATTGTCGATTGTTTATTTGTCTATGTTCTGAATGAGCTGCATTGTATACAATTAACGCGGTTGTAGGGAGTTCCATTATATAACAACATATTTTTACTTTACCAAAGAATTATGAGAGTGAAATTTATGCGTAGAAGGCGTTAAACCAAGCAAATACTAATTATATCATGTCACACGACCCGATGAGGCAAGTTTAATATTAGAAAAATCACCCCTCTAAATCTGCCACTATTTTATGCTGCCAGTCGGTCACAGCTGTTTTTGTGTGTTTTACATATGACGCTATTTTCCTTTTATCTATAATAGAATCAAAGTAAAATTTTGGTAATTCTAACACAAATGTCTGGTTTTGTATTAGATAGACGATGACATTATCAGGTTACATGAAATATACCCACGGCGTTATATGCCGCATATTACCTAGCCTAACCTCATTATCCCATTTGGTAGGGTCGTATACTCGAAACATTCCCCTTTTCAATTTTTTTTAGATACGTGAAACGCTAATTTCAACATGAATTTATGTCACGAGGACAAGCGATTTCTCTGCTAGTAGAAAGTAGTATTCCGAATTAGCAGGTTGTCCCATGGGCGCCGCCATTGCTGGAGCTTGTTACCAGCGAGTTCTACCGATAAGACCTATCAGATGGGTACCAGTTGGCCCCCGACAGGGCCGCAGTGAATCATTGGGACTATCTCATTGGCCAATAATTAAACCTGCTAAGTCCGTATAGGAAGAGATAACATTGAACCAGGGTTCAATCCAGGGCCAGTGTCCACTTTCTCTATACTACTAGCGGTTAGATGATACGTTCGTACGACAACTTATGCTACGTCACAACTCGATATGCGAAACAAACCGTTCCGAAGTGTCCCATTCTTACTTGGCAAATTTCAAATTTCATTTTTGTTTTATGGCCATTCAAAGAAAGAGGTAGAGACAATATTTACAGAACATATTGTCGATTGTTTATTTGTCTATGTTCTGAATGAGCTGCATTGTATACAATTAACGCGGTTGTAGGGAGTTCCATTATATAACAACATATTTTTACTTTACCAAAGAATTATGAGAGTGAAATTTATGCGTAGAAGGCGTTAAACCAAGCAAATACTAATTATATCATGTCACACGACCCGATGAGGCAAGTTTAATATTAGAAAAATCACCCCTCTAAATCTGCCACTATTTTATGCTGCCAGTCGGTCACAGCTGTTTTTGTGTGTTTTACATATGACGCTATTTTCCTTTTATCTATAATAGAATCAAAGTAAAATTTTGGTAATTCTAATACAAATGTCTGGTTTTGTATTAGATAGACGATGACATTATCAGGTTACATGAAATATACCCACGGCGTTATATGCCGCATATTACCTAGCCTAACCTCATTATCCCATTTGGTAGGGTCGTATACTCGAAACATTCCCCTTTTCAATTTTTTTTAGATACGTGAAACGCTAATTTCAACATGAATTTATGTCACAAGGACAAGCGATTTCTCTGCTAGTAGAAAGTAGTATTCCGAATTAGCAGGTTGTCCCATGGGCGCCGCCATTGCTGGAGCTTGTTACCAGCGAGTTCTACCGATAAGACCTATCAGATGGGTACCAGTTGGCCCCCGACAGGGCCGCAGTGAATCATTGGGACTATCTCATTGGCCAATAATTAAACCTGCTAAGTCCGTATAGGAAGAGTTAACATTGAACCAGGGTTCAATCCAGGGCCAGTGTCCACTTTCTCTATACTACTAGCGGTTAGATGATACGTTCGTACGACAACTTATGCTACGTCACAACTCGATATGCGAAACAAACCGTTCCGAAGTGTCCCATTCTTACTTGGCAAATTTCAAATTTCATTTTTGTTTTATGGCCATTCAAAGAAAGAGGTAGAGACAATATTTACAGAACATATTGTCGATTGTTTATTTGTCTATGTTCTGAATGAGCTGCATTGTATACAATTAACGCGGTTGTAGGGAGTTCCATTATATAACAACATATTTTTACTTTACCAAAGAATTATGAGAGTGAAATTTATGCGTAGAAGGCGTTAAACCAAGCAAATACTAATTATATCATGTCACACGACCCGATGAGGCAAGTTTAATATTAGAAAAATCACCCCTCTAAATCTGCCACTATTTTATGCTGCCAGTCGGTCACAGCTGTTTTTGTGTGTTTTACATATGACGCTATTTTCCTTTTATCTATAATAGAATCAAAGTAAAATTTTGGTAATTCTAATACAAATGTCTGGTTTTGTATTAGATAGACGATGACATTATCAGGTTACATGAAATATACCCACGGCGTTATATGCCGCATATTACCTAGCCTAACCTCATTATCCCATTTGGTAGGGTCGTATACTCGAAACATTCCCCTTTTCAATTTTTTTTAGATACGTGAAACGCTAATTTCAACATGAATTTATGTCACAAGGACAAGCGATTTCTCTGCTAGTAGAAAGTAGTATTCCGAATTAGCAGGTTGTCCCATGGGCGCCGCCATTGCTGGAGCTTGTTACCAGCGAGTTCTACCGATAAGACCTATCAGATGGGTACCAGTTGGCCCCCGACAGGGCCGCAGTGAATCATTGGGACTATCTCATTGGCCAATAATTAAACCTGCTAAGTCCGTATAGGAAGAGTTAACATTGAACCAGGGTTCAATCCAGGGCCAGTGTCCACTTTCTCTATACTACTAGCGGTTAGATGATACGTTCGTACGACAACTTATGCTACGTCACAACTCGATATGCGAAACAAACCGTTCCGAAGTGTCCCATTCTTACTTGGCAAATTTCAAATTTCATTTTTGTTTTATGGCCATTCAAAGAAAGAGGTAGAGACAATATTTGGTTAAAATTTAATATATTTTTTTATTATTGATTTTTTCATTGAATGAGTAACAAATGATTAAGTAAATAACCAATGCACCAAAATCAACATGTGTAACAGAATTAAATAACAGAATCAAATATATACACTATATTACAGTTATGATTACAATACACAGCTCTATATATTTGGACTTGTGGCGAGTTCCATTATCCATTTCTTGGAAAGTGATTTAGATACAGAAATTTGTTTATAAACATGACTTCATATACAGGGCTTATAGGCATTGATATACATTGCACACGATAGGTTTGGGCCATATACATGTAGGCGTGTTATAGGATTATTTACAGTGGTACAAGATTCTTGGCAATCAGAATCAGTTTATGTGCAGAAACAGGGTGTCGCGGTAATATCCTTATAAATCATGGCAGTCGTTGGCCGCCTGTCACACCCCCGTAGGGGCGTGTAATGCATGTAAATTGTTTTTGAAATGTGGACATTTTTCTACACTATACATGAACGTCGTGGTAGCCATCACGGTCAAGGTTTGTTTGTTTTTTACACATTGAATCAATAGTCTATAGCAGTATCTAAATACTGTGCTGGGCCTCGGCCTTGGCCCTGGAGTTGGTCTTCATGATCTTCTTGCCCAATTTCTTGATACGCTTAGAAAGGCTGCGGCGGACACCCCGTGCCTTGGGTGGGCTCAAGGAGACGCCGATACAACTCACGGTGGTCTCCTTGCTGGTGTTGGTAGACAACACACCGGACTGGTCTGACGAGCACGTAGATCCGCCGCTAGAGGCGCCACTGATCTGCGTCTCCCGGCGTGCAGCGCGGGTGTAGGCGTACAGAGACGCGCGGTTATCAGCAGATGGACGCACGCTGAGGCGGGAGGTTTCCGGGTCGGACACAGCGCGAGGTGCACGTGGGGGCATAGCAGGAATAAGCATGTCGTCACTTCCGATGCAGGCAGGGCGGGCTCCCAGAATAACGTCCTTCTTGACGTGAGACGCACGCCGATCACGAGTTGAGCTGCTGCTACGTTCACGGGGCAGCTTTCCGGAAGTGGCAGAGTCTGAGGTGGCGTTGGGTGAGTTGCTCGGGGCCAGGAAGCCTCCACAGCTGGAGGTGCTCGTGCCGCTCGTGAACCTGCTCACCGTCGACATCTGTCGGCTGTGGTAGCGCGCGTCCTGCTGCTTCCGGTTGTAGTTCCGGCTTCCTGTTAACTGGGGCGATGAGGAGGCGGTAGCGTCGGACTCCTTGTAAGAGCTTTCAGCTCCAGTCGATGACGCTACGTCGTCACTGCCAGATGACATGGGTGACGTAGATAGGGCGCTGATGTTGGCGACGGACGCCCGGGTGGCGTTTGTGGAGCACTGGAGGTCCAGCATTGTGTTGGCGAAGAAGGAAGAAGCGTCGAGCAGGTCAGTCTCAGAGAGTCCTACAGGTGACCTCAGCTCGTCACTGAGATCTGGCTGGGCTGTCTGACGCCGCATCCGGCCGTCCAGTGCCTTGAGTGACTCCATGAAGCGGTGGTGCGGCAGGGGGGTCACCACCTCTAGACTCAGGTCGTCGCTGTCCTCAGACCGGAAGTTCTTCTGTCGGCGACTGTTGGCGTGGCGGCCGAGTGTAGAGGGAGTGTCGGAGCCGCACATACCGGAGTCGGATTCATCAGCTTCCGGAAGTCGGGTGATGGCGCGGACTGCTACCGGGGTGGCTTCAGAGTCGGATCCTGTTGTCCTGTGAATGAGCGCGGCGGCAGCACGAGGAGCGGGGTGGGACATCCTGGGAGCGGCAGGTGCGTCGGCACCTGCAGGGGCGGGGCGGTCGTAGACGAGGCGGCGGCGGTGTCCCTCAGTGCTCTCCTCCTGGGCGGTGCTGGAGGCACTAAGGTATTCTACAGGGCAGGTGATAGGAGAGACAGGGGAGGCTCGGGGCCGCTTCTTCTCTGGTGTGCTGTACTGTGGGTAGCGGATGGTACTGCTGAGGGGGCCGCCCACGTCCATGATCCTACTCTGTGAGCACTGCTCTCTGTACGTGACGTTAGAACACTGGGTAATGGCGCTCATGTTCTCCACACGGGACGCACCGACAACGTCACTCAGTGCCGTCTCGTCACCACCAAACCGGCTCCTAGAGTACTCTCCAACCATGAGAGACGCTGTGTCATTGGTGCCGACCCATCCTGCCGCTGACGACGCCTGGGTGTTGTTGGGGCAGCGCGCACTGGAGGAAGTCTCCTCCAGGCCGGCAGAGGAAGCGCGGCTCAGGCGACGCCGGATGGGGCGGTGCGTGCCGGGGGCGGGGCGCTTCAGGTGCGCCTGGCGACGGAGGGTGGAGACCACTTCCGGTTGCTCGATTTGCTGCTTCTCGAAGGCCTCGAAGTTCTGGAGGAGGGTGTAGAAGCACTGCTTCATCTGACGGACGTCCAACTTGAGCTTCAGATCAGCCTCCACCATACGCATCTGGAAAACGTAACAAAGGCAAGGTTAGACTTGTCTGACTTTATGCAATTATAGAAATAGGACAAAACTGGAATTACTGATCCCATATCCCAACCGCACACTTCCCCATTATATTTCTGGAATGTTATTAGAATTAAACACCAACACTTGGACATGGAAATTATCATCTATTAAAAACATCGCTGATGGAAAAGTAAACGTCATAAAAAAGAGAGAATGAAACCGGCCAGTAACGAATATCTCCACTTGGAGTGGATTAGCTATAATACCCAATATTGACCTCGTATGGTTACCATATTGCGTAATATGTATCCTTCAGTTTTCACGGTGGTTTATATGAGAAACATAACCCCTTAGCACCTACATAGGGGGTTGATGATTAAAGGATTAGCATGGCACTATGAGTGTAACTTCAACAAGTAAACCCGCCCCTATTGGAAACAGTCACACTGTAATAGCCCACATGCCGGGGTGACCACCAGCTACCACCTGCTGCGGCTATTGTTTTTGTGGCACCCTGATTGTCAAAGAACATGACAAAGGCAAGGGTTGCTGCACAATACACTGCTTTGACTGGGACTGTTTTTGTTTGCTTCTTAGACCAACTGAGTACAATAAAATATTATCTCCAGAGTGTATTATATGACGGAGTGAAGAATGAAGGTTGTTTTGTTAACCTGGTGGATGACACCTCTCCAACCCAGCGTCTTATGGGGGGGGGGGGAGGGGTCGACTGTGCAAATGCCAATCCTGTAATTATTAATTTCCCAGGATAAAGATAATAATGAACCTTCGGGATACCCTCTGCCAAAGTAAGAAAACAAGAAAATAAGTCAAAAAAAAGAGAAAAAAAGGAAGAAGAGCTGGTATATTTTAACATCAACAAAAATGAATATTAAATCAAAACCTACCATTTCAATCTTGGTGTCAATGAAGAGGTCAGTGAGTTTGGCGTGTTCGTCCCCCTTGTGGGAGGAGCTGGAGGAGGAGGTGGTACCGCTGTCATCAGAGCTGTGACGGGGGTGACGGCGCCTGGAGGAAGAGGAGCGGCCATGACGGCGCTCCGTCCTGGAGGAACCGGAGGCCTTGGAGCGGCGTGGGGCAGGTGCGGCAGGGGCCGGGAGCTCCTGTACTCCAGTGTACGTATCCATAACAGGCATGTTGCTGATTAATAGTCCGTGTGGAGTCAGTAAGTCATGGGTAATGTAGATACAGAAGGGGGTTGGATGAAGTAATGTCCAAGTGTGAGGTAATATAACTTTTATAAGTCCTTCTCGCAGTGCTGTAGGAAGTGTCTGAGTTGTGCACACCTGTGTTGTCAGGTGAGGCGCAGTGGGAGAAGTGACACCCATACCGTGCACACCTCACGTATTTATTCACCCCGGTAAGGGCTGGAAAAACACGGCCCCAGACACACGCTCATTGGCTGGCTGAAACAATAGCCGCACACCCCACTCCACGGGCACGGCGCGTGGAAGCCCCTTCAGTGGGTATGTCTGCCGCATCCCTCCGCCCGCCAATTACCCCCCACCCCTTACCTGCTGTAAGGGGGCGCGGGGTTTGGCCATGACGCTTGAACAGCCCTAGCCCTGAGAGGCGGCGGCGGGGTCAATAATGCGTGGCGGGCAGTGTTTTACATGACAAGCCCCCAGACTTAGCCCTCTCCCATCATGATAACCCAAATCAAAGCCTTGTCCAGGTGAGACGGACAAACACACCTGTTAGCACCTGTACATGTACTACTGCTGATGATACAGCCTGCGGGCACATCTATACCCTCTATACATGTCTATCTGTATCTGGTGTTCAGTCCTTTAGGGGCGAAATGATGCCTCAGACTAACTGAGGCGTAGAATTCATGCTCTGGGTCCTCATGGTGCAACAATCCAATTGATGCATGTATCGTGCCGAAGCTTTGGAAGTGTATCACCCCTGTAGGGGCCTGCATGATGCATGCATGCAGCACTGCCGAATTACATGCTCATACAACCAATAGACATATTATATTAAAACATAATATGGGTATAACGTGGCCCTGTAAGGGTCCCTTTTAAGTTTGATTATACCACTGATAACTCGCCCCCCCCCCCCGGCAGCTTTAACAGTCTGTAATACTTCAATAATATGCACCTTTACAAGCACCACTCACCTGGGAGATAACAGATCCACCCAGCTGTCCCCTACTACCAGGTGTACAGCAGGTGCACTGGGATTATCATAGATTAGATGGATTAACCAGTATCCATCTCCCCCTCCCTGTCCTCCTACCCAGTCCTGCATGCATGATACTGCCATGTTCGTGCCCCTTGGTCGTCATGATGCACTAATACAGTGCTGACGAGTCTACTCGCCAGCGCTGCATTGGAGCATCATGTCGACCCTCTGTGAGTGACACGATGCATGAATAACTCACCAGGGCAGCATTACTGCATCATGATGACCAATGTGCATGATGCATATTTGCAGCATGCCGTCATTAGAGGGTTACTGCGGCGGTTACCGCGAGCTCTGGGACGCAGACCGCCGCCCTTTCATGTTGGAATCAGTCAGATTAGCACCTGATGAATAATGTCTTAATTTACAATAACAATGACATAAAATTATGCCTTATGGAGTGAGCTTTTGATTTCTTCATTAATATCCCTCCTTCAAAGGAGTGACTTCATGTAGTAGGAAGGTGCTAAAGCTTATGTCCGGTTGTCGAAGGAAAAATATGAATGATTTTTAATGAAAGTGAAAAGCGTTGAATCCCATTTGAGCCCTGTATAAAACAATCAGAATTAGTTCAGTAAATGAATGACAATAGGGTAGATTCTAGTGTCATTGTGATGAATATGGTGTGAAACATCTTCAACACGTTCTCAACTGGTGTTCCCCAACGGTTCGACATAAGGAGTCACTTGTATGTGCCCATGTTGTTCAGGACAATGTAATTTTGATGAAGAGCCACATGTTAAGGTGCATAGATGTTTATGGTGTTCTCAGTATAGATAGGTTTAGATTGTATGGTTAAGCCAACAGCCAACTAAATGTTTCAATCAATCGATTTGATTGATAAATTGTGGATTTAGTGTAGAAGTCAATTTTACCCCCCCCCCCCCCCCCACTTTCAACAAGACGCTTACACACGCATATTGCAACGTGAGATTTACACGGATATTTGTCACTTGGTAGTTGGTTACACTTTTTTCCTCAGGGTTAAGTGAGTGAGTGAGTAATAGATGTTTAACGCCATTTCGACAGCTAAGGTCATATTCATGGCGAGAACTACATTACACAATTTCACAGAGGAATGTGTCAGTGCCGTGCATATGTGCACCACACACATCCTGAGGGGATAGGAAAGAGGAGAAATAGACCCTTTTAAGTGGGCTAGGGAAGCCCGCTCGGGGTTAAGTATATTTCTAAAATATACTGAGGGAAAGTAAAATCAGTGCCATGCATTACATGGAGATAAAAGTTATCAGTGCCGGCCTGGTGCCAAGTTAAACATGTTGCGGTAGTTCACACCTTAAAACTGGGAATGAATGATATTACACGTAGCCGGTAATCATGGTGACGTGATTAGTAGCAGGGAGGCGCAAACAGGCTTTCACCCAGTAAATGGGTTTGAAATGATCCGATGTATCATATTAATCAAGTTGATGTGTTGTAACTCTTCATAGGATCATAGGCCCTGTCATAGTTTTTACACTCCAAAGCCTGTTCCACAATTCAATCCATTTCTCCAAGCAATGATCTACTGTATTGATTCGATCAAATTGGCACTGATTGCAACATTTGGAGGATGGGCATAGATTCTAAATGTATACATGAGGCCTAGAAAAAAGTTGTGTTTCCGGTAACATGCCCATAAAAGCTGAGGTCGGTAGGTCGGATTTTTTCTTTTTTTTTGCAACTGGCATCCAAGACCTCATATTGTCACATTTTGCTGGGTTTTCACCTGGTGGTAGTCAGAAATGTTCATTTTCTGCTTGGGATATGAGAAAATGACAGGAAAATATGTGCATTTATGTCAAACAACAATTTTGGAAGAGAAACGTTTTGAAAAAATCTTCAAAAATCGTCAAAATATCTTCAAAAAATCGGGAAAAATTTGAAGAAAAAAATTCTAATGTCGGCCCTTTAGCTGAGGTCGGTCGGGTTTGTTTTTTTGGCCTGATTGGGCCTTACAATTCATCTTAATTAAAGTACAGTTGGGAATATTAGCAATGATACAGAACCTGAGAGACCTAGGACGAATTTCTTTATTAGGAGCCTCAGAGCATGTCCATCCATGCATGGTTTGGCAATGGACAGACAGTTTCAGACATATTCTAGAGGTGTGAAGGGTTAAGTCTGTGTTGACCAGATCAAAGATGTACATTACCAATTACAATCAAGCAGCACACTCCAACTCAGACATACCCAG
The DNA here is from genome assembly GCA_949317995.1 of Acholoe squamosa. NCBI lineage: Eukaryota > Metazoa > Annelida > Polychaeta > Phyllodocida > Polynoidae > Acholoe > Acholoe squamosa. Next base: position 19,659,061 of record OX439042.1, read on the forward strand.
ACTAATGGTAAACAACAATTAGGTAATCAATCACCCTGCTGACCAGGAAATGATTTCTGCACCCAGATTTACTATAGGGGTTTGGGCTGGGGTAGTCTGTGGTAGATATACAGGCCCACCACACAGCCGTTGTTACCCCAACACATTCTCACCCTTGTGTGTTGATTTAGTACTGTAGTTTGATGGTGTCGGTCTAGAGGGACTGAGCAGGCTATTTCTGTGGTCAACATGAAAGAGCCCGATACAAAATGCGGCAACGATGCTGAAACCAGACGTATTGTCTGGGATGGTGTCGGGTGGAATCGGACTGTCTGCGTCTGCCTCTCATCTCCCAACCCCCCTGCCGACTTCTCACTCCTCTCGCTCCATCCAGCCTCCCCCTCTGAGGACACGTGGCTCAACCATCTGGCAATGGGCAATATAGCAGACGACATTTCAATTTGATGGCGCGCGTGGCCTTTTCATGGACTCCTATGGAGTTTAATGCCATCGTTAATGGGATCTATATTGTTGGCATAACAACGTTGGTTATAATCATTTATCAGAATTTGTCTGGCCCATTAGAGTAGGAATTGAGAATAAATGACATCACTGACTCGTGATAGCTCCAAGATATAGTGTGATATGCCGTTACTTCCTGATTTAATAAGTAAATGGAAATCATTAAATAGTAGGGGGGTGGGGGTATAATATTTTGGAATACAAAAGGACACTCGCCCATTGACCTCATAAAGTACAAGTTGATTTGCACGTGTCATGCGAACAAAAAAAAGCAGCTCGGCTGGAGACTGGATATGATATGACCCTACTCCATTTGAGGAATAAATTTACAGTATAGAAAAAAAAATCCCACAAGTTCCTATTCCCTTGCCCCATGCACTTCACGCGCCCCAGGTCATACAAATTACTGTCTGTGTGTCATGTTCTTTGAATGGAATGATGTTTATGAAGATTTCAGCAAATTCCACGATTACTGGCATTTCAAACTTGAAATTTCGAGTCATTAATCCCATCATCCACACCACCCACCCTCAGACAAGGGCCGTGGATTTTACCTGCATTAGTTTAGCTCTGTGTGTGTGATCAAATGAAAATATGATTTCAAACAGAGAAATGCCAATGGTAGGATGATATGACTACATGCAGTAGAAGTCATCTGCATGTGTTCATGCACCACGGTCAAGTATGCAGAGGACTAGTTGGAGTAAACGTGATATCTTCATCTCTTCGTGATTGTGATTCACAAATACTTATTTGGAACTGGTATGGATGCAAAATGGCATAGGTTGATGATGTCGATGATATTGGGCCTGGAGGGGATCGGGATGCATGTGCCCCATCATTAATTCTCCCTCACGTCGAAGTTTGTCATGTAGTTCAATGTGGATACATATGGGCAGCGGCTTTTGTGAGAGCGCCAGGCGAGACACACAGTAGGGAAAATTAATGATAATTTGAGGTATTTTGGGGGTTGATTTCTAGGCGAGAACTCCATGGCACACATAATTGTACGTCCCCTGCTGTGGCGAATTTACAAACCTGCCCCTAAATATCACCGACTCAGAGGGAGATGGACAGTGGGAGGGGGTCTGGGGTCTCAAATGCGGATGAACCTCTGTTGGCGTTGGCGCCTGTGTACCCAAACTCTACCCGCACTTCCCGCAGTGAGTTACAATAAGTATACAATATGTATTAGAGATTTATTCATAGGAAGCATATTCATATTGATAATTAATCCCCAGACCCACAGGTGTCACTTTTCGCGCAGACTTCCCTAAAAATAGGGGAACAAAGTTAGGCTACCAGATTTGCTATTCTCAATGGCCAGTCAAGCCTGTGTATACGTAAAGTCTTTGTGTCTGTCACACTTTCCCTTTTTCCCCTCTACCAGGATCACTAGACAGAGTTCTAACTTCCATGTATTCTTTAAGGACACACGTGTATTAAAAAAGAGAAGTCCAGAATTCCAATGATGACTGACTTTATATTAAGAGGGGTTTTCTGATGATTTGCCAAGTGCAGCAAATTGTCGGCTATGCACACTCTGCTGTGTGTGTTATTTCAGATTCCCGTACTATTTTACAATTAAATTAAAAAATCTATTGATGACGGCGGAAATTCCTGTTTTATGGTAAAATAATGGGAATGAGGTAGCCCAACTGGAACAAAAAGAAAGTAGTGAGAGGAGAAAGTCAGGAAACTTCAATCTCAGATGGGAACTCTAGCATTGTCAATACGGTTGGGACCATCCATTAATTACATGCGAACTTTTTACCCAAAATTTGACCCCCCCCCCCACTGATGCACTATGTACGCATTGAGCCTACCTCCCCCCTCTGCGTACATACTCAAGTCAGTGCCCCCCGCCCCTTGACTAAGGGATAGATATCAATGGGGGAGAGGGTGCTCAAAACATATAATATGTTGTGCACACCACATACTTAATTTGTACCTTTTTCAGAGGGTATTTTGTGCAAACTTGTTTATATTTCATACCCAGTAATTACCCTATTGAACACCCCTAAATACCCTCAAAAAGCCCTAAAACCAGGCTCAAAATACCCCCAAATGCGTACACAATGAATATGCCAAAATGACCCAAGACCCCCCCTCTCCCCCTGTACGCACATGTACGCATTTGGCTTGGGCCCCCACCCCCCCTTAGTGCGTATGTAATTTATGGATTTGTTATTTTATGGTCCCTTTGGAGTATGCAGAATTAAGAGTAGCTTTTGTAGAATATAGGTAAAAAAGTACATGTATGACACAGGGAGAAATTATGTTAGGGTAGGTAGATGGGTTTGTTATGGAACCCTTTTTAGAACCCATATTCTTAAGTTAGATTGCAAGAAAAAACATTGGCCACAAAGTCCACCCTGTTTGGCCACATCCGTTACAACTTTGGCCACATCGTCTTTTGGCCACATCGTCTACAAATCCCCGGGTGTGGTACCCTGTGGCTCACTGGGCGAAGCTAAGTACCCCACACTGACGGAAAAGAGTAGTGTTGTGGCTATGGCTGTGAGAAGGTGGGATGTGAGTAGTACTGGAAAAGCTGAGCAGAAGCCAGGTCCTCTGATGTTCTAATTGCCGCTCCTAATCCTACCCCCCGACACTGCAGGATTAGCGCGGGATTAACCCGACTTAACTAATTCGCGCGCTTGTCTTGTGGACTTTCATCAATGTAACCTATGTCTTCCTTTGAAGAAATGTCAATGTTCTTTAACTGAGAACGCGCAGGGTGGTTTAGCTTTTATACGGTACATTTTAACCGTTTTTGTTTTTACGTCCCAGCCCGACGCCCAGCTCGAATTTGAAGGTGAAAATTCCCATTAACACTTTTCATTTTAACGCTATGACGGCCTTGGAGACTTGGGGGAGGGGTGGAGACTGAGAGAAGAATTTGCATAGAGACATGTAGTCAGCTATGGTAGTGTTAGTTTGCCTTGCCCTACTTCTTACCCTGAAAGAATCACTGGGAAATTAATATATATATTATATATATATATATATATATATATATATATATATATATATATATATATATATATATATATATATATATATATATATATATATATATGATCATACGATCATATACGTCGCAGGGCAGTAGTCATTTTTGACAACGAGGAGGAGGGGGGGGGGCAAAAATAGCTGCCCTGTGCTACTTACTCGTTCATTAAAAAAATCGAACTACCAGTGTAGTGAAGGGCACTAGTGTGATCGCTTGTTGGTTGGGAAGGTCCACGCGAAATTTCTATGTCCCCCATCTCATACGATTCTTCAGAAATGCCACCTGGAATCCTGGATGAGGAATCGATGCACCCTCTAGGAAAGGTCCCAGTCATTCCTATCCTATGGATTTTATAACGATTGTATGAATCACGATTTTAAATCCAAAATGCGGAAATTAAAGGGTTTTGATCAAGGTTGACATCCCTGGTATTCACTGGTTGCATAATGCCGTGTTAACACTCAGTCAGATTTTCCTTATATAGAATACCGAACCAAAAGCTAGCTCTTGACCCATGCATATCTGTAGCCTATACACAGGAAGTATCGCAAGGTTTGCATTACACTTCAGCATCATATGTGAATTGTAGATGATATTATTCAAACATCAAATACCTCTTTGATACCCATTCCCATCCCAACTCCTTTACCCATTCTACAAAGACATGCCATGATTTAGTACAACTTAGGTACAGGAGGACCTCGTCCCTTCATGTCCCAACCTACAGTTAACCTGTACCTGAGTCATACTAGAGGACGGGGTCCCTGGGGGGTACATCAAAGTCTTACTGGAGGAGAGCAGATGGTCACCTGTTCTCCAGAGACTCTCCATTTCCTGGCCATGGTGTGGAGTACTTCCTGGATTGAGTTAACCCTTTGAGGGCCCCATAGTACTGTGATTCAATATACCCATCTGTCGCCATGATGCACGAATGATTCTCTTCTGAGGAGACTTGCTCGAACTGCATCCATGCATCATGTCGACAGTACAGAATTAATGCACTCCTGAAGAGTCGGCATGATACTTGAATGAATAGTGGTGGGTAGAATCGCCAACACTGCATTGGTGCATCAGGAGGACCCAAGAAAAAGGAGTTTTAGACAGTATTTGGCCGTTGAGTGGTTAAACGTGTAAGTGGTATAGATGGGTTTTAGGTGTGACGTTGTGAGGGGTTGGGGTGTGGTAATTGGTATATATTTGATGTTTGATTCTGTGTTATGTTTTAGATAAAAGATATCCGGTGTTATGAATATGTGGGATAAAAGCCACTACTGTCTATTTATGTCACTGTTTTACAGGAATAAAGCAAAACGCAGTATGATACATTTCATACGAAGTATCCCTACTCTGGTAGAAACCAGGAAACATAGGCTTACAATGAAGATCATTTGTTGTAATAGATTGTCTCTTCTACGTCTTGTGACAATCATATCAATTATGCATGTTTATTCTACATTCTTCACAATCGTGGCAATTTTACCAGCTTTAAAGACATGCTTAAATCAATTATCACTACCGACCTAGAGTAGATGGTGACTATAATACCCACCGATATTTTCAGTCTAGTCGTAAATAAATTGGTCTTTGACTAACAATAGAGGTTAAACTCAATGTTAGAATTGCCTGGCGAAAAATACCAATAGGCCTGTCTCTAAACCACTTAGGTTTCTATTAAATCATTGCTATGTTAACATTGATAAGTAAGTGTGTATTGGATGACTTGATTGGTGTCTGGAGTTATGTCTGACTTGTGTCTCATTATAAGATTGTGTCTTTGTGGTTGATGGGTCTAGGTGTTAAAGTGGTTACTGGTGTTGATGGGTTATGTCTGCTTCTCAGTTCTCTCTGTCTTTAATTTTGTTTACATACATTCACAAAGCACCATTCTCAAACACACTCATCCCTGTGCACACACAGAGTCTGAGGTAACTCCCCAGTGCCCAGGTAGACCTCAGCAATCGGTCCTAGCATCCCTACCCCTCAAACATTTGAAGATGCTACAGGCTAAGCTACTACAGTTCCCTGAACCATTAGCCCTCCCCGGCAGCGCATCTCTGGTACATTGTACTGTCCACACCCATATCCATGCTCAGCACTACTGTCTGTCATCGTCCTGTCTGGGACGTACCGTCATCTTGACGTAGAACGGCTGTAGTAGCACGCGGTACGTCCAGGTGTGACGGCGGTGGTTGGTGTTGTCTTTGATCTCGGCCTCAGGTAATTGTCAGTTACCGCCCCGGCCCGTGCCCCGCCCGCGGCAGGAGGAGACGCCCCTCCCAACCTCAACACCCCGCCTCCAAAATGGTAACGGCCATAGCTTTGCTACATCACCCCCATTATTCATTAATTAATGCACGAAGAATTGATTTTGTTTTGAGGTGACATATTTAGGTCCTGTACATTTGGTTAGAGACTGTCAAAATGGAGGTTGTACTAGCTTAATTTGGTAATGTCGGCGTAAGATTTTGATTCAATAATTTCGGAAGTGGCGCGTCAGTTAAGATTCCGCAAGAGAAGGTATTTGAAGAGAGAAAGAAGACTAGCAAATGTATAGGTGGTCTCCTCAGAGAAGTTATATAAAAGGCTCATGCAAGGATGTATTTGGCTTCTTATTTTTCTATTATTTCTCTGAGATAAAGTACATTGCATAGACACACCAAAGTTAAACAAATTGCATGTAAAATAAAGGATAGGGCATTGTGGAAGAAGTCTCATCTACAAGGGGTTGACTTCCACTCACGGAATGGTAATTTTAGAATTTAGGCAAGTAAACCAGCAAAATAGGGTAACATTCAGACCCTTTGGTCTACCTCTAATGTACAGACTGGTCTACCTCTAATGTACAGACTGGTCTACCTCTAATGTACAGACTGGTCTACCTCTAATCAGAGATGAAAGTTTTCAGGGAATTCCCTGATTTCAGGGATTTTGAAGTTCCAGGGCCCTATACATTCATATAAAAACCGAGGTTTTTGGGGCGAATATTGGACCATTTTAGGGATTTTCGTGCTTTGTGACTTTCATCCCTGCTCTAATGTACAGACTGGTCTACCTCTAATGTACAGACTGGTCTATCTCTAATGTACAGACTGGTCTACCTCTAATGTACAGACTGGTCTACCTCTAATGTACAGACTGGACGGGTTCAGTTTAGCAACAAAAAAGATCGACCCATTTGTTGCCTCATTGTGACATCCTCTCGTACAGACAAGGTCAGGACAAGGTGAATGGAGGTCATCTCAGGGTTATGCCCAAACCCATCCCTGAGGGGAGGACTAACAGGGCCTCCCTGTCCCATCACACACCCCTTTCCGACCATTATGTCTGCGTCAATTATAGGACTCCTAACCTGAGCCAACTTAACGTCCAAAACTATGAGGTAGTTTGATTTAAGAAAGGCCTCTATTTACTTAAACTTCCGGTACATAAAGTGATTGTGAACTTTGTTAGGGTGAGGAGGAGGAAGTGGTGAGGGGAGAGCAGGTGAGTGGTACAGGGTAAAGATGGAGAGATGCAGGTGTAGATAGGGCGTTATACGTGGGGCGTTCAGGGCATCGGGATGGGGTGAAAACGATGAAATGGGCCTGGTCTGTGATTTGGATTCTAGTGAGCAGAACCTGCTGCTAAGGGATCTCATAAAGAGCTAAACAATTATTTCATTTATAAGAAAGAACTGTTTTATGGACCACTGATTCCTGAATGTAATGCTTAAAAACGATAGCATTTAGTACAACTCATGTTTCTTATGGATAAAATGTAGTTGTAGTACAACTCATGTTTCTTTGGATAAAATGTAGTACAACTTATGTTTCTTATGGATAAAATGTAGTACAGCTTATGTTTCTTAAAGAGGTCTTTTGTCCACTGCACTCTCTGCCTGTCCAGTTCCGTCTGATACTCATTGTAAGAAACATATATTTGGACGACTGACGTCCCAGTTGCTCTTATTTTTTTTTGTTATTGTCTTCTTTTTTTTTGGTGGGTGGGGGGAGGGGTTAAAAATTTGCTTTGCCCCCTGAGCCCTGGTATCGGGTAGTAAAATCCCACCAAGTTGCACGGAAACGATACATGTATTTAGCCTACCAATGTAGAGTGACCCGGGACTGTGACACTTTCTTACCTCCACAGGATGAGAATCTGACCCCCTCTGCTTTCCCTATCTTTTTACCAAATATAATCCAAAGGCGTTAATCAGAAAACAGAAGGACATATATTAATTATCTAAGAAGGTGAAAATAAATCATAGTTAACAACCCCGAGGCGTCGGTCCCCTGAGGGGCAAATGTTGCTGAACGCGCGGGCTTTTTGAGACCATTATTTTAAATCGGGCTTAAGTCAGATTGTCATCACCCCTCCACTGTCACTCCCTCTGGGGGTCGGGGTTGTGCTGTCTGGTAGATGGATTAGTGCCTGTTGATGTAGACATATTAATTCTGCCTTCCATATGAACAGCTGCAGGTAGGGGGTCTATTTTTGTCGGATTATTCACACGCGACATTGCGATTTACACAGATTCTCACCATGCAGGTATGGAGCTCACTGCACCGATGCTGTGAAGTTCTATTGTTAGTTGAAGCACTGGGGTTAATAATCTTCCATAATAGGCAATGTCTTCTAATCTAAGACATGGTGTTAATCTAAAAAGAAAGTGTGTTTATTGGAGTTCATAAATTAATCGAAGCTGGGCCATTCCCAGGTCAATTCACAAATCTGACTGTTGGAGTTATTACCTTGTAGGTTATTTAGTACCCAATGACTGCATCCATGTCTCGTTTAAGAGCTGCTGATAGTTCAGTATATCCTATAACATGTACATGCGTTGCCAATGTTAGGAACTATGAAAGTCGACCTATACATACAAGTATCATATTTTTTAGTGCCTCCTCTTTTTCATGATTTTTGTTTTACATCTCCCTCAAGCCCAACACCAAAAGGTCATCAGTGTTTGTGAGAATGGTCGCCAAAGAACACCTTGGTGTGAGAACCCCTATAGTGCCAACACCCTGCGAACTTTCTCTTCTGGCGCCAGAGTTGTCATAGGTCGTGTGGCACGCTTAAACACGGGGTTATTAAAATACAACAGGATGGGAAGACCACATCTAATGTTGTCCAAACACCCCACACAGCATGTCACAACCATAATGCCATTATCTACGTCACACCATGACGTATATCCAGTAAGTTCTCCATCGGCGCCAGACGACTTTAGGGCACGCGTGGGACGCTCCGCCCCTGTCGCCACCTACCGGCAGGGAGTCGAATTAACCCAAAGTACCACATAGGGGTACAGAAAAGGGATTCTAAATCAGATGCCTGTATATCTGTGTATGGGAAAAAGAATGACGTGACGGCACGTGGCGACACTGGTCGTCTCTGACCTACTGAACACTGAATTGTAGTCAGGTGTGACAAAAGACCTGGACATCGACTTCTGGTTACATTGCCCCCTGCTATCTCTTTCGCATCTGAGTAGCTTCCCCGGTGAGGCAGAGGGTAACTTGTGCGTGAAGACCAAAAGACACACTTTATTAGAAGAAAAATCTTAAACTCTGACACTAAAATCTGATCATATTTTGAATGTGTAATCTACATCTATTAGCACAACTCGAGTACAACTTTAAGTCTTCTAATAATTTTATAAAAAAAAAATAAAAATAAATAAATAAATAATGTCATGGAGATTTGTGACAAAATAAGTGGTCAGGGAAAGTCAGGGAATTTTGTAAAAGGTGTTGTCAAACAAGGAAAGTCAGGGAAAATCTCCCAGAATGTATCACTTGTGTTTCTACTGTAAGTCAAATCTCCCCACGGTCATTCAAGAATTGATTCTAATTACTGCACCTTTTTTTTTCTCTCTAAACGTTAGGTTTTGATTCATAATCAATACTTCACAGTACCTTTTGGATTTTCCTTGTTCTACACATCTTTGGTATAGAATGACTGCTCTATTCTGGTTAGTCATATTCCAGGGCCTTATTTTTTGGTCAAGGAATTCAATTATTTTTGGTCAGGTAAAGTCAAAGAATTTCTATACGAGATGATTTTGGGAACCATGCTATTAGAGTAACAGGTATTAAGTAGTACTGTAGTGCTGTACCGTCCCTACAGCTATGGGAATAAGAAAGGAAATAATACAAGTAACTTGGGTATAGGGGGACATTTACAGATGCCCTGATAGGGGTTGGATAGGAATGTCTCGGTATGGGGTACACTGAGAGATAGGGGCTTCAATATGAAAACCCAACCCCTACATAGATGTATTAAAGGAAGGACCTATATATTGATTCAACGTAACATACTAGCATCCCGACCTACCCATCTACGTCACTATGTCCCTTTCTCAATTCTTCAGTAATATTTACCTAATTTACTCTCAGATACTGTATCCATGAGAATCAACTAAGTACAGATTTACTGAAAATTTACAGAAAGGGCAAATGTCAAGCCGGCCCTTTGACTACTCAGCCCCAACAAGGTCGACCCTCATAAAGTCAAGCTGGACCTCATTTTACTCTAGCCAGTATGACCTCCACATGTAGCCTACCTTTAATTAATCAAAAATTTACTGGGGGGATGCCCCCAGACCCCCCTTCTGCTATTACCACAACCAAATATATGATACACCCTAGAACACTTCATATTCATATTCCACTACGAATCAATATACACAATATCACATTTTTTCGTGTTGGGGCTTTGCAGGTGTTTAAGTCCCAATGCCCCCCCCCCGTCCTTCTTACCCCTCTCTTTTGAGAGGGGGGGGTAAGGGGGTTGTCATGGACCAATATCTGGCTTCGCCCCCCCCCCCAACATTTTGATGGTTCCGCCGCCCCTGGCCTTTATCCATCTCGACCCTTTTCTTTGTATATTTAGATTACTAGATCTTTTAGCAGTGCATATTAAGATTCCTATATAATGGATCTGAAGTGAAAGTTTTCCCTTGCTGACAATATTGACCCCTAGTCTATCAGCTATGCTGCCTTTCCTTAATTTGCCGCTGAATGCTTCAAGCAATGTACTTGGATTGAGGTGGTGAGTTTTGAGTTAGATGGGGGTTGACCCGGGGTTGACGCTGAAAGGGTCTGAGTTGGATAGGGCTCGAGTTGGATAGAATTTGGATACATGGTGAGATGTTTTAGGACTGTGACTATTGGTACGGCGGAGATCTCCAGGTGAAGCAGATTAATTGTGATAATCGTGGTACCCTGACCGTGTGGCATCCAATGTAGAGCTGGGAGCTTACTTTATTGAACATGTAAAAGTACAGGTTCTCTTTGAAGGGGACTTAAGGACTGGTAAAAAATTATGTTTCAGGCAACTCAGACCTGTTATTTCAGTCCTTTTCTTCACCTACTCGTGGGAGACAGCCTAACATCCACGCGTGAAGAAACAGCCTGAAAACACAAATCATCGTTGAACTCTGCCTATATATTTGATAAGACCATGTCGTCGCCTTAGTGCAAGAAGGTTGTATCTGCATTTTTCAAGTTTTGTAGGAGAGGCAAAAAAAAGTGGAACTAGCAATATTGCCCAGGGCCTGTAGGCATGAATATTATAGGTAGAGCTTCAATACTTTCATAGTAGCTAGATATAGGTCAATAGATGTTAAAATGGAAGGAAACTTTTTTTTCAAAGTGTCAGTTACAACCTTCTTGCACTAAGGCGACGATGTGTAATGTATGTTACAGGTTGAAGAAGCTGAGTGGATAGGACTGTATTTGATAGAACCATGTGTATTGTATGTTACAGGCTAAAGAAGCTGAGTGGATAGGACTGTATTTGATAGAACCATGTGTATTGTATGTTACAGGCTAAAGAAGCTGGGTGGATAGGACTGTATTTGATAGAACCATGTGTATTGTATGTTACAGGCTAAAGAAGCTGGGTGGATAGGACTATATTTGATAGAACCATGTGTATTCTATGTTACAGGCTAAAGAAGCTGGGTGGATAGGACTGTATTTGATAGAACCATGTGTATTTGTATGTTACAGGCTAAAGAAGCTGAGTGGATAGGACTGTATTTGATAGAACCGTATGTAATCTATGTTACAGGCAGAAAAGGCTGAGTGGATAGAACTGTATTTGATAGAACTATGTGTATTGTATATCACAGACAGAAAAGGCTGAGTGGGTAGGACTGTATTTGATAGAACTATGTGTATTGTATATCACAGACAGAAAAGGCCGAGTGGATAGGACTGTATTTGATAGAACTATGTGTATTGTATATAACAGGCAGAAGAGGCTGAGTGGATAGGACTGTATTTGATAGAACCATGTTTATTGTATGTTACAGGCTAAAGAAGCTGAGTGGATAGGACTGTATTTGATAGAACTATGTGTATTGTATGTTACAGGCTAAAGAAGCTGAGTGGATAGGACTGTATTTGATAGAACCATGTGTATTGTATGTTACAGGCTAAAGAAGCTGAGTAGATAGGACTGTATTTGATAGAACCATGTGTATTATATGTTACAGGCTAAAGAAGCTGAGTGGATAGGACTGTATTTGATAGAACCATGTGTATTCTATGTTACAGGCAGAAAAGGCTGAGTGGATAGGACTGTATTTGATAGAACCATGTGTATTGTATGTTACAGGCTAAAGAAGCTGAGTAGATAGGACTGTATTTGATAGAACCATGTGTATTATATGTTACAGGCTAAAGAAGCTGAGTGGATAGGACTGTATTTGATAGAACCATGTGTATTCTATGTTACAGGCAGAAAAGGCTGAGTGGATAGGACTGTATTTGATAGAACTATGTGTATTGTATATCACAGACAGAAAAGGCCGAGTGGATAGGACTGTATTTGATAGAACTATGTGTATTGTATGTTACAGGCTAAAGAAGCTGAGTGGATAGGACTGTATTTGATAGAACTATGTGTATTGTATATAACAGGCAGAAGAGGCTGAGTGGATAGGACTGTATTTGATAGAACTATGTGTATTGTATGTTACAGACAGAAGTATGTAATAGGGTTATATTTGATAATACCATGTGTATATTGTATGTTACAGGCAGAAGAGGCTGAGTGGATAGGACTGTATTTGATAGAACTATGTGTATTGTATGTTACAGGCAGAAGAGGCTGAGTGGATAGGACTGACCCTGGGGGAAGCAGAGAAGAAGCAGAAACGTTTGGAGCAGGAGCAAGAGCTGCACAACCGCCGTCCACTGAAAGAGGCATACTGTGAGCAACTCATCCACAAACTCAAAAGTATGTATACATAACGTAAAGCCTCGAATAAAGGCCATTCACTGTGGTTATGGCTTTGCGGATGGCTTTGCTATAATCCGCATCTGTGGCCTGAAAAAGGTCTCCATTCCTTACAATAGTGTACATTCTATATAAGTAAAACACCACATATACGCCACACCCTCAGTTCCTAAAAGTGCTATAAGCCGCACCAGGGGTCGGAAATTATGGATTTGACCAAACTTCATTAGTGTATCATGGGCATTGTTTACCAGTGAACATGTATTGTTTATATACCTGAACAACATTCATAGTGAGAACCAGTATAGGCAACATTACAGAGACAGGTAAAGTTAGCACACACATAAAATGTGCTTTTACCTCATGGATCTAAGAGGCAACAGCAGGTGTTATACCACGATTTGTGGGTTACACAGTGCTTTTTGGGGTCTATTCCCATCCACATATCTGTCGATATTGCACACCCTATAGGCTGTAACATCAATTTTGTAAGGCGTGCGGTTATCCAGGTAAGGCGTGCGGTTATCCAGGTAAGGCGTGCGGTTATCCAGGATAACCGCACGCCTCTCCCATGTCACATGTCACATATTAAAACCCACGAAATTTTCCATGCCAGGGCAGGGCTCGAACCTACAGTCTCAGATCCCTAATCCAACTCCCTATGCATTGCGCCACAGGGACTGACGAGATACGCTCGGATAGAACCAGGTCTTGCTATGATACGAAGCTGTGTGCGCTGTCGCTGTCCCCTGCCGGGTGACGAGGTGTATTATACACAAACATAACAGCGAGACGCATTGAAATCTTTTTTTCGCCGTGTGCGCTGTCCGCTGCCGGGCGACAAGGTGTATTATACACAAACATAACAGCGAGACGCGTCTTTTTTCGCCGTGTGCCCTGCCGCTGTCCGCTGCCGGGCGCAGAAGGAGGAGACGCCGTGGCCTAGCGGTTAGCGCTTTGCGCTCAGCCGTGAGAGGTCCATGGATCGAGCCCCGGTCCGGGCGCATCTTTTTTCGCCGTGTGCGCTGCTGCTGTCCGCTGGCGGGCGAGGAGGTGTATGTACCTGTGTACACACACTGTCATGGCTGGCTTCGAGTCCCGGGAAGGGGGAATAATTTTTGTTTTCAACTTGAATTTATTGGTATAATATTGATTATTTATTGGTTTCGTGGTATAAAATAAGTAGTCAATGGATAACTGATGACTCGTGGGGGTTATCGACGATAATAACACTCGGCCTACGGCCTCGTGTTATTATTCGTCGATAACCCCCACTCGTCATCAGTTATCCATTGGTTACTTGTTCACTATCTGTTCAGTTTATACATAATGCATGTACCATACTGATGCTTTGGGAGTGTATCAACCCTGCAGGATCGACATAATGTATCTAAGCAAGAATGTTTAAGCAGTAATTTATATCCGGTTAACAGTATCAATGTGCACCTGTTATTGCAATACCGGTAAATCTTTATGATTATTGGACAGCTGATAGTGTCTCTGTGCCTATCAATCAAGAGATTATTAGATAAGTTGTTGTGACTAATTGTACACAGCTTAAAGTAATATGTTACATCGTTTCAGATCCCCCCAAAGATGGAGAGGATGAAGTCGACGACGAGTAAGTTCCCTTTCTTTTAAAAGAACACCAGTTTCAAGTCTTTTACATTTGATACATTAGGGCCAACTTTAACATTTCAAGACGGACTAATAAAGTCCACTTTTGAAAATTATGATATTGAACTTGATTGAGTAGACTCAAATATTCTACAAGAATAGATGTCATAATTGTCAAGTGACTGGCTCGGAAACTAGTTTCTATAGAATCCATGTCTCGAAAAGAATTTTTTTATTTATATGAAAAGAGCCAGTTATTGATGTATTTCCCCCATTTCCTTCAGAACATCCTCCTGGTTCAGTCGCCTGAGTCCCTTCAAAAGTTCAGAAGCCAAAAGCTGACCTGGCAGGACACCTAGTGGTAAAAGGAGAAACCAAAGTAGGCCTGCGCGAATAAGGACACCTAGTGGGAAAATACTCAACTAGTCATGCGTGCACAGTATGCTCCATCTTGTGGCGGCGTCAAGAACCCTCGGAGGCATACCTGGGAAACACGCATAGGGCCTATTCACTCACTTCTTCAATAAAATAATTGATACAGATATGGGTTCCTTGTCTTATTGATTAAGTATAAACAAAAGAAAAACAATTAGGCTTATCCATGAATGCCATGTGTACCAACCATAGTGCTTACAGTTAAAAAGTGTGGACTTTTATCAGTCATGGCCTAGGCAAAGATATCATAGAACAAAAATATAAGAACTTTAGAGTAGCAGTAGAAATGAAGCACCTGTTATCCTACCCATATCCTCGTACCAGTAAACTCATTGGTGTTCTCTTCGCATCTATTTGGAAAAGCAGTTTAGATTGTGTTTATCCACCTGTAATTTTCAGGGATGTAAGTTTTCAGAATTTTGTCTGATTTCAGAATTTTTTGAACCAGACATGTTTAATAGATTTAATCAAATTTCCTTTCTTGCATCAAAGTTTGGTTAATGTTTCACAATAAATGCAGGATTTCTAAATGTGTCTTCAGAATTTTTCAAACAGTCTGACATTAATACAGGTGTCCGATTGTTTATATTAGAGTCTGGGAATTCGAGCTGGTGGTACCTACTTAGGCAATAAATACGGTTATTAGTAATGCAGTATTGAGATATATTGGTCGCTGTTGAATAACCGAATGAATTTCACACGGTGATATATTGACATCATTTATAGAGTCCTTTAATAATCGGGTGCCTAGGGGCTTGAAGTTGAAGGCTGCACTAGTACACTGGAGTCGTCTCCACAATACACCCAGGCTTCCCTAGCCCACTTAAAAGGGTCTATATCTCATCTTTCCTATCCCCTCAGATGTGTGTGGTGCAGATATGCGTGGGCACTGACACATTCCTCTGTGAAATTGTGTAATGTAGTTCTCGCCATGAATATGACCTTAGCTGTCGAAATGGCGTAAAACATCTATTACTCACTCACTCACTCACTCCCACAATACACCTGACTTGGGCCCATGGCCTAGGTCTACATGGAAAGCAGTAACCGTTTGCCATCCATGACCTACCCATAAACCTATACATCACAAACCCATGGGAAAATGTTGGCTGAGTTGCTGTTTTTAGCACCTTGAGGATGTAGATGAAACACACAGAGACAACATCAAAGACAACCCGACCATCTTCTCAGCAGCCCTGGCCCCGATCCACCACCAGATACTGCCTCCTAGCGCCATCCCAGACACCATTCATATTGCCGCTGGTGCCGGACGGTGTGTAGTCCATATGATATAGAGATGTAGGAGATAACGACGAAGGACGCCACCAGCAGTTTCCTTTTGTTCACAAAGTGGCACCATTACCTGTTGGTATATGGATGGGTATATACTAGGATGGTGCATTTCTATCTTAACCCTTTAAAAGCAGCATGATGCCTCCAGGTGAATGTTCTTTAGTCGTTGATATGCACCAATGCACGGCCTATTCTCTAACAAAATGAAATTGGAATCAGTAATGCATTCCCAGGATACATTCATGGAGAGTCATATGGCAATTATATATCATGACAGATGAGGATTAATTCACCGCACGGAACTGAAATGGTTAACCAATGAGGGAAGGTCTGTAGCCCTAGCCCTTATAGTTATATTAGGGAGGCCAAAATGTAAGGTATTCTGCATACCTTAACGATGTTTGGTCTGAGATACAAGTTATGTGACAAATGAGGTGGAACATTTACGATACTCAGTTTAACCCAAGACGGTTTTGGAGTTCGTGACCCACTGAATTTAAAAGTGGAGAATGGGAGGAGACCTTTATTCCATACCAGAGTACGAATATATGAGTTATAGGAATTCAATGGAAACAATTTCTCTGTCGGGAAACACAGACACATGTAAAAATCTTGATCCTCGAATCTAAAAGAACAGTTAGTGTATCTAGGCCATAGTAGGACTTTATTTCAGATCGAAGCTGACCTATAAAATATGTCATGCCTTATTAGACCATTTTAAACACCCCCTCCCCGTCACACCTTTAGTGTAGAAATATATAGGAGCAATATGGCATACTTTATGGATCGGCCCTCAATGGCTGCTATCATACAGATACATGTAGTGGACTACATGTATATTGTGTATCCATTTCATGTCCTGCCTCACACCCCTACTATACCATTACCACACTAATCATCCACATGACATTAATGCCGTCCCTTTGGTTTGTGTATGTAAGGTGAGCCACAATTAAGAGGTGAACCAATCGAGTAAAGAGCCTCCCCTTTTTTCAGTCGAAGAGATCTATATAGAATACACATTCAAAGATTTTAGCATATATATCTGTAATTTCCCCTTTCCTTTTTTTCAATCACTCCTAAATTTGTGTCAGGGTTTAGCACCATTCCTCATGCCTGGTAGAATCCCCATAGGCCCACACAGTTGGAACCCAAATAGGCCTACATAGCTGAAACGGTTCTTGTTAGTCCTACACCCTAATACCACATGCTGCCATTCCTATCCCATTTCAAGCCTCATGGACGCTTGCGTCCGATTATTAACGATTTCTAACGAAGACCACCGGAAGACACCTGCAGAGCTATTGGCATTGGTTTTGAAGTTAGGGGGTGTAGGTGAGGGGCAGGGAAAATATAAGACCGACCAGACAGACAGTGAGGCGTACAGTTTGCTTGGGGCATGGTAAGGTGGACATGCGCACCATACCTTACGTGACATTGACATGCTATAAGTCTGGTTTTCTCCGTAGGTTGAGGTTAAAGGCAGAGCACCATTATTATTCTACCCCGAGGGAGCCCCCCCCCCCACCTGCTCCAATGTCTACATGGTCTTATACTAAAGAAGACTCAACACAGTGGAAGCTTGTCTTCTCTATGGACAAAGCCATCCATAATAGGATGTCGGTCGATGTGAGGAGGGTTAAGCATGATGACCATAAATGTGGTTTAATAGATCATGCTATGGGACAGCCAGACACTCATAGTGGCCAATGTCTTATCATGACATGTCATATATCAATGCTCCTTATCTAGATTGAAGAGAGATTTGCCCAATATTACAGGGAAAGATAAACAGTAATTGAGAGGTTTAAATTGGATTTCCTCTCTTGATTCCCTAATCGTATTTTCTTATAGCCACTCCATTATGTAGTACATGCTTATGAAGTGCATTTTAGTTCAATAGTCTGAGGCATTTTATAGTGATAACATGAAAATGCGACCAATTATTACCATGGCGTCAACAAGACTCGGTTCTTTCCATTATAGAAGGTACCGATATGATGTTCTAACTAAAGTCATCGAAGCTCTTCATCGTCAAATAATACTTTAAGCAGACAAAGAGGTGCGTTCATTTCTTTATAACTCATTTCAATCAAAACCTCATCATAAGCCTAGGGGCCTGTTCAAAATACAAAATGTATGTCATATTACAATGGTAATCGTGCTCATCAGAATAAATCATTGAATGCTGGAAGGCTTTCTACTTTAATGTCTCTTTAGCCCCAAAGCCCTCAGGGATACATTGTCCTGTTACAGGGACAACACCCTGCTCCTCCGGTGTCTTGTCTTGTGGATTATCGAATTAGTTCACAAAAATGATGACAAAGCTATCATTATGATCAATGAGCAAGCCTTTGAAACACTGATTTAGCAAATGTTGGCATTGATCTTGTATGTATGTGAACAGATAGTGTTTTCTTCGCTGGACCGGAAATACTGTTCATTGAGTTTTCTTTTATATCAGCTGAGTCGGCCCTGGACAGCTAAAGGGAACAGAGCCATTCCTGTATGGGGGGTGGCCATCTTGAAATAAGTTATGTAACTGTCCCCTGACGGCCATCTTGGATATGGCAGATGATTGTGGGTAATCTCTTATCTTTCCCTCCACACACAGAAAACAATAAGAATTGATAAGACTGATAAGGTGCCCCTGCCTCTATCTTAATCACCTTACCTGTCCATTGTTTTAGGTGTGAATGGAGGGGATTAGCCTGATAAGTAGAAAATGGCTCGGTTTTACCCAGCCTGGATTATATGTGCCCTCTTAGAAAACTTTTAAAGTTTAATTTCTCTTAAACTTAGCTTATATAAAGCTTCTATTGTTTAGGTTTCCAGTATTTGCTATCCACAGGTATAGATTGTTAGAATATAGTTTCATATAGACTATTATTACAACTTGGTAAAACATTCAGCCTTGCCCCGAGTGAGGCTCGAACTCACGGCCTTCAGATTATGAGACTGACGCGCTGCCTACTGCGCTACCGAGGCGGCTGAAGGATTATCCAAATAATCTATGAAAAATCTGAAAGGATTTTCTATGCAGCTCACTTCCTCATTTCTATTTTGAATATTCCCTTTATCATAAAAATCATAGGACTAAACCGACAATCTGAGATATGTCAACTTATATTGAAACATAGAATTATAAAATATATATATATATATATATATATATATATATATATATATATATATATATATATATATATATATATATATATATAAAGAAGCTTTCCTCATACATTCCAATACACATTTAACTTACCAGAAATATGAATGTCAACTCATAAGCAGACCCATTTGAGAAAACTATAGCATGTATAGCATGGAACCTTAAATGCATTCTTTAAACAGGCCTGCTGCATGTTCACGCTGGGTAAGTGCGTGGGAATACATGAAGGTTTAGGGTGTTGTAATACATGGGCTGAAAATGGGTATAGGCCATGCCTGTTATTGCGTGAATAATCGGACCAAATTGAGCATAATTACATGTACTATCATGGAATATGGGGAAGAGCCCTGGTAAGGGAACTCTTCAGAAGATTCCGCGTTTACTACTTGCACGTATCTAGAAGGGGGATTACATTAAATGGCCCTTGGTCTTCTTTTCATACATGTACGTTGATTTGTCACCTAAGGACATTCTGCGACGTTTAGCCCCGAGAGGCTATTTCCACATTTTATTTACTTCATTTTTATGCCTTCTTCATGCATGGGACTGAGATCTGAAGAAATATCCAAGATAGCTACCGGATAACTCCTAAATCCCCCCTCGAGGTTGTATTTGAGATGACAAATATGGGATCAATCACTTCTTAAAGAGTCTTAGACAATCACCACCCCTTTAATGTTTAATTATTTCCTCAATGAATCCATGCAAATCACAAGAATGGTCCATTTCACCTTCAAACATCCGGAGTTTTGGGTTTACTCTGAAAAATATCATGCCTGATTCTTACATCCATGACATGTATGTACATGTCTAAGTAAACGCCTACCATACTACCTCTGTCCATTGTCGACCGCCGCCGGACCACCGCAGAGTGAAAAATGTATTCATACTCATAGTGTACTACATATAATCAATGAGGGCATAGTGTTATATAATAGGTCAATGATAGTGGACAAATGAAGATGAGGCTGCCATATGGTTTTACATAGAAATCATGGTGGGAAAGTGAGTGTGTGTAATACAAAGATAGATCAGCATGTGACCGCATGGCTGCTCCATGTATCTGTGGCTAATTACCCATGGATGGTGCATCATCCAGTCTGGGTTTCGTCAAATAACCGTCTTGCATGTTATTGGGTTTGGGTTCTGGGATGTCTGGCTTTAAATTCTACACTCCACATCCCCAGGCAGTCCAATAATATACATGTACATGTACAATCTGTAGGCTATCATTATGGACGTTTGACAAGTGTGAGGGGGATGGTCAACTTGGGGCCCTTGTCCATATGGTTCTGAAGAGGGCCCTATTGTTACAGAGAAACCCTGCACCATATTGGGTGGAAATCAATTAATGTAATTTATAGGACTGACCTCTGCATAGACATGGTATGGGGACCATGAATAAGGTACATGTAATAAATGATTTGTCTATAATAAACGGTCACGCACTGTCACTGTTTCTGAATACATCCTCACCCACCTGCCTACCATGTGGGGTGGAAGGTGAGAGGACCCTGGGTTCTACCTCACCTATGTACCATGAGGAGGCATACCTGTACACTGATGATCAATGCATCTATATACTACACCTTTCGTGTAGGGGTAACTTCAAAGGTATCCAACCCCAGGTCGAAACCCTGCAAACCCTTATACAGGTAACACGTACATTTACACGTGTCCTTTATATGACACCCTCCCACCTCCCCTCCCCTACCTCTCGTGCCTCCAGGGGGTGTTGGACTTTCTGTAGATGAGGGTCCCCTCCCCTACACAGCATCGCACCTTTCTGTTGACTGCTGTATGGCTGGTGACACCACGCGACGCTTTCATGACGACACCAACGTCACAGGTCGTCACATATCGGCGTGGTCACACCCCCGCCTCCACCATCCCCATACCCCTGTATGTCTGCCCTAGACACGCCCCTCAGCATCTCCTCAGCCTCCAGACAGGAGAGGACGGCATAATTAGAAGGTGTGATTTTGTTTTATCGATGTCTGTTGTCCAAGAGAAAGAGACAAATTGTGCCCTTTGTCCCCTGGCAGAAAGCGGCGTCCTGCGCGCCCCCTATCCGCAGCCCCTGGCCGCGCCGCCTCATTTGTCCTTTTCCCACACATGCATGTTTAGCAGGAAGGATGGGGTATAGGGCGTGACATGCTGCTCACATGATATCATGTCCTGTCGTGGGACATAAGAATGAGCATTGTCCTCCTACTTATCAGCTGTAAATATATGACCGTGTAGGAACAGCCGCGACGCAGGGCCTTCATTTTTCAGTAAGCCCTTTTCATGTTGACTCCCCATTATCAAATGAAAATGAAGGGTTAAAAGTGAGATAAAATCAAGTATCGCCTGTAAGCCGAAAATCAAATAGACATTTGTTACATCCTTGTGTTCCATAATAGGATTTTTGAAGTTGGAGATTTCTTGATACCTAAAAGAGTAGTTGTATTGTAAACCGATTGTCAGCTTAATCAGATAAGCTGAAGTTATCTTCTTCTTCCTTTTTTTTTCAAACGCGATATGCATGTTGTAGGTACACTCATAGCCTATTCAATGATAACTTCAATGTTGATTTCCTTTCAAGTTGAAATGATGACATTCCCAGAAGATAGCCTACATAACCATGTCTCTGGTACGACAGCCCTTACACAGACGTAAGTTCACTTCCCAACCCTTGTCTAGCCTAAAAGAGGACCGATGTACTGGCGGAAAGAGAGACAAGGTACGGACTTATAAATGATAGAATAAACATATGATATTTGTTTTCAGACTAAAGAAAGGAAATTATCCTATAGGCTGTCATAGTTCTACTGCTGGTCAGATGTCATTTGAGAACCTCAGCATTATCATATAATTCATGACACTCACGATAATTTTAATATTCGATAATCAATTTAACTACGTTTTCAGATTAGTTCACACCATTTACTCTATAAGTAGAAGAAAGGAGGACACACCTTCGGTACTCTTATTCTTGGGAGGGTACATCACTGAACTGTCATGTGATTTGCAAAGAATAGATAAAGTCATAGTTTGATAATATCTGTTGTACCTCATATCATCTACCGACCCTCCGTCCCCTACCCACCCCACCCCGCCCCTACAACCAAGTCACAAACCTGGGGGTCACGACACTGGACTCCTATCATGTCCAGCGCCATGCAAACCTCCATTATAAGGTCCTTCTCTACAATCATAACCTCCCATTCATAAAGGTCAACCCGTGTAATCCAATAAGGACATCAAAGCTGGCCAAAAGGACACAAGCCCAAGGCCCCGGTCCCTGCACTTCCATGGTACAGGTACACAACCTGCGTTCCCTCCTTCCAAAATATACCCCATATCCATAGAGTTTTATGCTAAAAAAGACCCCTTTTCATGGAAAAGTGTTGACTTTTCCAGCGAAAAAAATACCCCTTTTTTCGATAAAAGTGGACATTATTTTTAGCAGTTCTATTTTCACAGGCTGAAAGTATTTGGTGAACTTATTTTAACAGTATAAATTCCATATCTGTGTGTGATTATTTGTTGACAAAAGAAAGATAAATGGAGATCCCCTGAGTGGAATACCCATACTTCCAAGATCATGGAGTCTGCCCCCAAAACTACCCCTTTTTTCTCCCTTATCCATGGAGTCCATGTGGGAAAAAGACCCCTTTTTCTTGATTCCAGGGACATTGGAATTGAGTGGAAAATGACTCTATTTTCCTGCTTTTGGGAACGCAGGTTGTGTACCTGTAGCATGGAAAGTGCAGGGACCGGGCCCAAGGCCCTCAGCCCTGTATGATGATGGACCCCCAAGCTGTGGCCGCGCCCTCACCCGTTCAGTAATCTCAGTGGTGAGCAGACTGACCATCCAGGGGTTGAGTTCTGCATGATTCATAATGCCTGGAGACAGCTACAGGAGGATGACAGACGGACCTCTCTGGACGTTACAGACATTTACGACATCTTCTTTACTATTAAACATGCCGCCCTCTGGTGGGCCATGCGGCACCAACCATGTGGAAATAATGGCTAATATCTGGGGAGAGGGGTCAAGAAAATCGGTTGAAAATTGTCAAAGTTCATACTCTATGCGTCTGTTAAGGTCTATATATTGAGTTTGGTTTATGTATCTCTATAGTCTATTACCAGATTTATTACCTGACCAATAACTGCTTCTTATCCATAAACACTTCATGTATATAACACAGGTAAGGGCTCACAGCACTCCAGGGTTGAGCGTAATTATTGTGATTCATATAGTACATATAAATAGCTGAACCTCTTACTTCAAATATATCAAAATTCTCAACAACAAAAAGAACAACAACAACATACACACACAAAACAACAACAACAAACAATAGAAAATAGATTATCAAATAGTAGTCGTGGTGTTCATGAACACGTGTCATGAAATACACCCCAGAGCATCATGAGCATGGGCCACACGGCATGCCAAACTTTGAAACATATTGTATATAAGTTGTACGATGTATAATGCCCTATATGCACCTACAGCTGAAGTAGGGACGTGTGCTGTGTAGACCACAACGTGCATCAACTTCTATTCTATATCCCCCATCCTCTGACACCCTCCGTGTCTACACATCATTATGATGAGGAGATCTAAGCCCCCTCATACAAATATACAAGCCACGTGCGGCCCAAACCAGGCCCGTGTGCAGCAAATTTACAACCAGCGTCCACCCACGGTCCAGGACATCCTGACTGCAAAACTACTTAATTGATCTCAGAAAGAGAAGGGCCGTATATTGACCCTGACACCGGAAGACGTGTGCTGTCTACGCACGCGCAGAACGTACTTTACTGGCACGAGTTGGGGGCTATTAGAGGCAATTGTAAAAATATATGATGGCATACAATATATGTGTGGCTGACATGCATCAGAAGGAACCTGCTATACTGACAGGGCAAAGGACATTAGCAGCATTAACAACTTGTAAAACCTGTCATGACATGCTGGTCATTGAAATAGAATCTACAATCTAGGCGGTCAGTATAAAATGAACACGAGATCTGGCCTCTCTGTACAAGTTGGCATAGGCCTATAAGTAAGCAGGACTTATCTTTTGCTGTCCTGTCTTTGGGTTGAGATAGAGGGGGGTGGGGGTGGTAGACAGACATACAGAGAAACAGAGGCAGACAGAGACCCGGGACAGCGACAGACAGACAGAGGGATAGACAGGCAGACAGGCAGGCAGGCAGAACGGGAGAGGTAGACGTTTTTGTATATATCCAGCGTAGGAAGCAAATCTTCATGGGGGGGGGGGCCCCACCATGACTTCATTGAAGTGTTGACTAAATTGCGATGACGCTTATACATATCTATATAGAATTTCAATAGAAAAGTAGAATTTGGTGATTTTTAGGCCTGATTTGAGGCTCAGGCCCCCGTTTTTCCTATCCCATAACCATATTAATATAATTCAAGATGCAAAGTTTTAGCTTCTTGTCCTATTCAACATGAATTATTGGCAATTTTTTTTTGTTGGGGGGGCAGACATACTCAGGCCCCCTCCTTTATGATTGGGGGGGCCCAGGCCCCCTGCCCCCTCCTACGCCCCTGTATCCATATTTTTTTTTCTTCTTCTAGTGATAGATCTCTATTTGAATCAGTATCGCAGATACCATAATGACAATGTAGGTTCATTAGATTAAGAAGTTCAACATAATTCGTGCATCCACCCACTCGTTATACTCATGCTTTAGGCACATGTTTATAAAACTACATCAAATGTGAATCATTCTTTTATAACAGTTTGCGGTTCGCTGGTTCAGCCTTTTCATGTTGAATGCAACACATTTTAAAAGTTACCCTGTCGTGTGACTTTTCATTTGCTATTATACTTTTAAGATTGTCACGTGATTAATGGCCTCCAACCACATTACAAGTAGATCCCTTTCTGTGTCAAAAGGACACGAAGGTCCCAACCTCTGAAAAATCCTGCCACTCAGCGCAACAAAGCATGAAATGACCCCCATGTCCGACAAAATTCCGACACTTTTATCCCTGCAGAAGACGCCAGGTAGATGCTGCGATGCACCGCACATGCGTCGCGGTTGCCTTGGTAACCAAGACGAAGCGTCCCATTGTGGAAGTCGTCTGCTTTGAAGAAGGTCATGGTGGGGTCTTGTCTTCCCCCTGTTGTCGATGGTCACTGGTGTTGAGAGTACAGGGAGGGCATGAGGGAAGGGTCTAAGATGGTAGAATGTCAAGATGCTGCACAGACTATGCCATCATCCGAGTCCAAAGGTTACAAAACGTACATATAATATGGCGGCTACTACCCTATTGTTACCTGGCGGGAGGCTGCAACTTGAACGCTTGTCCCCCTCAGACTATAGGCCCTTACCAACGCCTGGGTCGTCATGGGGATTGTTGCATTGGGTGCGAAATGCCATCTTTTAAGTGGAAGATTCATTACAATGTTCAAACCAGTGCTTGATGGTTAAATCTTCCGCTAATACTGCCGATAGCTGTTGTCTACTTTTGCACACTGTATGTCGAGAATTTGCTGTCGCTATCAAAGCCTGAAAATAAAATTTGCTTACAAAGATCATTGTCTTCCTGACGTCACTGAATGTGCAAGTGTAAAACATGTTTATTGCCTACAGACAGTACACTTCCCACGTGTTCCTTATGTAGCTCCTTTAAATGACATTATCAATTAGAATTTATTATCGCCCAAGGGCCTCTGGCGGTTACCCTGTGGCAAGAGTTCGTGCAGAAGTGCATGGATGGATATGATAAAGAGCAGCAAAAGGGTAACTATCCAGACTGATGCAACTTACTGCACTTATCATTATGTACTAAACATTCAAGGTATGGCTATCCTGTAAGTGGTTGGATAAATATTTCAAAACACATGGTAAACAACGCAATTCAAGTTACCTCGTGGGAAAACAACAAAATGCACTTAACATTTCCTATTTGTAAGACGTGCACACGATTTAATTTTAATGGACATATAGTAATAAACATACCATTGCCTTCAGATTGGAGGAGATTTTTTTAGACCATACCCAAGCTTCCATCCCCATAAATAGTTCAAATAGTATACTCTATACAGTATTGATTCTATGTGGAGTGGGGCCATCTATGACAAAGCCTGCTGTGGCGGTTATCTGCTGAGGTGTGTGAAGTCTGCACAGACTGGTTTACATCCTGAGGATGCAGCACTCCATGTATAGACTCTGTATGGACTCCATGGTGTAAATGGGGCCGTTAATCAACTCAAGCACACCAGGAGTGCCACTTCACATCAGGCACGTGAGATGAATCCTCAAACACCAACTGTCACAGTGGCCTGAAACCCAAGACTGAACCTGCCATGGAAAGGTTTCAGAGAGAAATGTATTTAAGATATTTAGGTGATGTTTAGTGAGTGTGAGGTATATAACTATTGAGGATCTGATTTATGACGACCAACATGATTGTGTCTGTGACTAGTATAGGTCTCAAGTTCACCTTCAGGGCATAGAGGTTAATTTGGTACTTGATCCTCAAAGGGATCTTAACGTTTTATTATGGATAAGGTTCATGATTAAAGAGGCATAGGCATCAAGGTGTGCTGTGACGTATGGTACCTACCAACGACTAGGCAGTTTCAAATATTTTCAAGTCAAAGATAATTACAATGTTAATAAATGACCAAAGACTGGTATGTATAATCAGTGGAAAGTAATCTTTAACTTGAAACCTAAGAGCAAACAGCCAAGGCATGATTTGTGAGAGGTATACAAGAAACTTCATTTGGGGGATGATTATAGTATATTTAAAGGGATCATTAGGCTCTGATTTATGACGATCCAGGAAGTGCCCATGACAACTGACCAGTTCCAGGGTCTCAGGTTCACTGTGCAGGTCACATAGGTTAATTTGGTTCTTGATCCTCAGAAGCAAATGGCCGTTGCAGATTTCTCTAGGTCTGTCCATGGATGATAGCTTATATACTACACGTACGTTATTAAAGCATATTTGATATTGAATAACGAATTTCTGTCCTGAAGAGCCATGATCACAAACGTGTCAACTTAAGTGCATTCTCAAGATTCAAGAAGAAATCAGAGAAGAAGATTTCCTCCACAGCACAAATCTCACCGACCAGACAAGTTCAAACACTTTTTAACCAATGATAATTACAAGGTCGAAAAACGACTGTCATGTATATCCTCAAAAATTAGATGCATTTTCAGTTCCAATTACACTGAAAAATGATTGCTGTGTGAAGATTATAGTTCTGGTGGGTTATCTAAAGGCTGGGACACCAGCAGAGAGGTCTTCTGTGTCGGAGGTCAGGACCTTAGGTAAGGTCACCTGACCTTGGGTCAGAGGTGACATAGTAAGTGCAGTGGTCAGCGGAAGGACACAATGTAGTCCCGGCACGCGCTATGTTCACACCCAGTACTCTTATTGTATCCCTGCGCCACGTCCCACCCAGCGAAACAAGAGAAACTTGTCCTAGCATTCGTCACGCCGATTTATCTTTAGAGGGTCACAATAGAAGAAGCTGAAAATGAGAGAGCATGGCGGAAAAAAATAGCCACAAGCCGGGGTCAGTGAGGGGGCTTCTCAGCGGGACATGAGGGGGGCTTGTGGCATCCCTAACGGATAAAGAACAGGGCTCGTCACTGGGAACCTGATTGTTTTATCTGTGCCGGTATCTGTGTTTACAGTCCAGTGGGAACATCTCACAACCACTGTCTTCTGGTGCTTCAGTGGAGACAGGATTAGAGAAATGAAAATTGACAAGGTGTATGAATAAGCTTTGGGATGTGTACTGGAAGTACTGGACCACCTGGTATGCCTCTTGTCTGGTGTAAAGAGATGTCACTCAGGTTAAGGTTGAAGACGATGTGTATAGTGGGGGTTATGAGTGAAACTTTGGACTTGAAGGATATTCGAATTCAAATCACATGTAGGCCTATAACACATGTAGTTTTAAAATGTATAGCTCACATAGCCATTATCAGCTGGGGGCCGCCATTAGACCCCAACGGCACTATGACTAACACCTTCAGCCCCGACTCCGCAGTATATGCCTAGGATGCCTCCCATTGGTCAATAATACAAGAGCCATGTGTCGTATACGGGTTCCTGTGGTAGTGATGTTTGTGGTGCTTGATAATATTAACCAATCGGTTGCCAATGCTGATTCAGTGTTGTTAGCCATCGACTATTTCAACCTCTGAACCAGAGTAGGTATACCAACAATTATACTTATTCACAGTTCAACATTGATTCAACATTGCTCTTAAAGCAATAGTACTGTCATCTTCATTGTTGACACAGCGTTGAGGTCTCAACATGGAAACAACGATATCGAATATTGTGTGGTGTTAGCAACGAATCAATGCAATCAAGGTGAAATCTTGAATCGGCACCGATTGTAGTGTGTAAACTTTACGTAAACATATTCAACCTTGCATCAACTGTTAGCCAACTTTCATGTATATTGTATCAACATTCATTCTATACAAGTGTGCCCATTGGCTTGCAGACTTCCACGTCATGGACAGTCAACCTATTCCTCCTTAATCAGTTGGACCTTGATAGGTGTCGTTTGATCCACAATTTCATGTAGCCTGTGAATATTTATGGCTATGCTATATACCTTCGTGTCCACGTTATGACTGTTATGCTTGAAACGATATGAATTTCTGCGGACACCTTATTGTTCTGTGTATGCAAGGACATAGAAATTTGCCTTTTATTATCACACATGCCTTGTTGAATTCTCAGATTAAATCCTCTAATTTCCTCAGTCCCTCTCAAAAACCTGAACACCTTTTATCTTTAAACTGTCAAAAATTCCTCATTTGTTGGGTCATGATTGACCAATTTTAGCACCATTAATGGAGGCTCTTTATACGGGGCTATCTGAATGTATCTAACGATTCCGTTAGTCTTTGAAGTAAATGATTGAGACTCCAGTTACCAATAGCGGACACTTAGGTCACTATTTTGACTGTACTGGTGTAAATATGGACAGGTATAAGTCTATGATGGAGCTCCATGAAAGTAAGCCTTGGTAACCCTTTATGTTAAGGGCATTTGGTCGTCCTTTATCAGTGATGCATACACCTACGCAGTGCTGGAGAAATTACTTACTAGTACTAAAATTGGTGCTTCATTTCTTCCCTTTGGGAGTGTATCAGCCCCTGGAAGCTTGGATGCATTTAAGAATGCAGCCTAGAGTAGATGCACCAAGGCTGCATTCATAATCATGACGACCGATGGGGACGATGCTTTAGTGTAATATGTGGGGTTAAAGGGTAAGGCTTCTTCATACCAGAAACAGTCTGGTCCTGTCTGCTACACATAAGCTGCCTCTGTAGAGGTCCTCTCTTACATCATGTAATGGGCTTAATGCCCAAAGATGTCCACCTCAAGACATCACCAGAGCACACCGCTGACACCTGTGAGCGGCTTAAGACTGAGATCAAAGACTGGCCACTCTCACCCTCACTCACGTAGGCCAGAAATACCTGAAACAAGCAACCCGAGATGTTATTCCTCCAGGGAGTGGTCAAAGGGCATTTGATTGGGAGAGAGTGAGTTTCCTGTTTTCTTAAGATGGTATCTGTTGGTGGTCAGGTAAATCCTAACGACTCCTGTCACGGTTAACCCTTTAATGGTTACTTTGTGGGCGCCGTGCACAAATACAGTGCTGGCAAGTTTACTCACCAGCACTTCATTGGTGCATCATGTCGACCTTCTAGAGTTTCACAATCCAATAAGGTTGCCATGGTTCATTAATGTAGCCTTGACAATTTGACTCATCAGTGATGTATTATGAGTCATTCTTATCATTGATCATAGTACATTTTACATTAAAGCATCACTCGGTCATTAAAGGGTTAGTCACACACACAGGACATCATCACACACTGCCCTGTCATTGGGAAGAATGACCACAGAATAACAGAGGTTGACGAATGGATGTTGTAGAAGCCAATACTTCAAGGGTTTCAATTAAGCCTGAGTATATTTACTCACCGATTGGAGGGTATATGTCAGAGAGAATGTATCTAATTGTAAAGAAGTGTTAACTTGGGGATGAATAAATATTATTGTTGTAAGCTTTGTATGGTGTTTCGTTCCGACAGTGGCGCGCACCTATTGATTTGGATTTTAACTATAGGAAAGTTGTGAAAAAGATGAGAGAGCTTCTAAGGATACCACGAAAAAGGAAGGAGCAAGAAGCGTCAGGAAAATGCGTATACCTGTATACTCGTACATGTATATGGCATCCCGTCCCCTCCCCATTGTGAAACTGCTTGTACCACACTATATGGTATGGTATAGGCAATTTCAATGTTGTTAACTTGCGAGATTATTACTACAATGCTACACTGATTAAATCCAGTGGCTGATTCAGGATCTGGGAAATGGGGGGGGGGGCGAGGCACAAAAGGAGGGGGCGCACCCCTATATTTGAGCAAATTCTCGAGTCCAAAATATTTAAACTCTTAAGTACTGGGAATAATGGGGGTGGCCGCGCGCCCCCGCGCCCCCTCTAAATCCGCCACTGAAATGATTATCATTTCAGAAAACAATAGGGAGCTAGTGAAAGTATACTAGTAATCCCTACTTGCTTTATAGCAAATCGAACCCACCGAGCAAGCGCAGGTATACATGCGGCTTGAAGGCATTGCCTTTGGTACACCTCATGGATATCACCCCTGCCCTTTAGAGAAGCCTGTGTCTCTTGCATTGAACGTGGTCATGCCAGCTAAGAGTATAACATTAATGTCAACCACACAATACCACCTCTGTGATGTACAACTATCATTCCTAAAGTCAATCACGGGCACGGACACCGCGGGGTGGAAGAGCCTGACTTTAACATCGTAAATGTCCTACATGTACACGTGTCTCATACCAATAAAAGCTTCCTTAAATGATGCACTTGTCCGTCATTGTGTTTTGTTTTCATGTTTATGGGATTGACACCTTGACACTTTCTTTCCCGCGCCCCCAGCTCCGCCCCGTTGGTAATGACCACTGTGGTATGCAGGTAGGGTCTGAGGGGTTAAAGATCAAGGGGTCATTTTTGAGCTGACCACGCCTTGGCGTTGACCGGTGGTCAGTGGTCAAGGAAGGGCAGGTAGATCAGAGTCCAGGCCGTGCCACGTGGTGTGCGCACCTTTCAATTATCGCTCACACCGACGGACGCCCGGCTGATTTACAGAAATGCCGCTGTGAGTCCTGAAAATACGGGTTCTACAACGTGCTGTGAACGGGCCGGAAGCTGCTGCGGGTCGCTACGGAGGGCTTTGGCCCCCTGCCGGGGTGAGAAGTTGGAAACTGGCAATTACTAAAACTGTTTAAATTGCATGCATTGAATACTGAAATGTGGTTTACCACACCGCGTCAATAATTTATGCAAATCTGGCATAATCCTACTCAAAGCAGTCCACCATTTCTATTAAATGTGTTCGATGTGGAGTGCTTGTTCTCAGTTTAGATGAATGTACCTACCTTTATCCATCTATATTTTGTGAGGTGCCGCGAGGAGTGAGATGTTGTCTTTTCCCACTCCTTCTGGTTGACTACAAAGGGAGGAAACCTTACCCAGTGAATGCTTAATTAGTAGTAGTGTGAAAATCCTACAACACTTACAATGAAATTACCTAACGTATATATATCATTAGGTTTTCGCAATGTCTAGGCACATCTATGGGATCTTCGCATCGAAATCCACATACAAATGCACATAGACCTGCACATAGGCCCGGACACATAGGACTACAGAGGATTGTGTAATGTAAGTAGTATATGACGAGTGCTGATTGATGCAGGTGTACTGCGTTAAATTCTGAAAAATTCCTTGTGTCTGTCGCACTAACATAATTTTCTAGCAAACATACAGACTCAACGAGAACACCCAATACAATACCAGCTAGCCATTTCTCAAGCACTACGATCCTACCCCTCTCCCTCCGATTCCAACCACCCCTACGATCCAGTCCAATCGTAGTGATTGACCCTTAGGGCCATTTTCCACCACCCGATATGAGTGCTCTATCGGCCGATAGCTGCCCCACACGACCACCTTGGCCGAGGGGGCTGCCATAGGGTTCAATGGTGGGGCATGGTATCTGTCGGCCAAAAATAGCATCTGCTATGGGTCTAGCGGCCGATAGAGGGGCCAAAATCGGGTGGTGGAAAACGGCCCTTAGTGATCATGTATTACCTACAATTGCCTATGCAGGTGCATGCCTTTCCCCTCTATATCTGCACCAATCGTAGTGATTGATCCTGTCAACACTAGAATACCCTTACGATCCAGGTCAGGATGGTACGATCTGGGGGCACCCAAAACTTAGCGTTTGAGAAATGACTTCCTGGGCCCACACACTATGTACGAGTATATATTCTACAAGCCTGGACTCCCCTTTTGACTCACCCTATTTTCTGTGTGTAGCAATACTAGCATGTAGCTAGATGCAACTGTAGTGGTGGATTCCGGATTTAGACACGGAGGAGGCGCAGCCTTAAATGAGGGGGTGCATTCCCCATTTTTGATTATTTTTTTTGTCCAGAACAGGGGCGGATCAAAAGGGGGAACGTCCCCCCTAGACCCCTTTTGGGGATTTTAATGTTAATTCTGCAGTTAGAACAAGTAATAAATATAAAAGTCTAACATCTTTTCTAAGGAAAAACAAGTTGAAATATTTACGTACTAGATCAACGTATTATCATACCAGGGGCAGATCTACTTTGGACCATATTTATTGTAACTCTCCGCATATTTCCACAAATGGTCTGCTTGACTACAAATTTGGTGATCATTTCCCTGTATTTGCTATAAAGAAACAAAGAAGAATAGAGAGGTGTCAAACTCGTTCAATTACTGGTAGATCATATAAGAATTTTGATCAAAATGCTTTGAATAATTATGTGAATAATGCTGCCCTCACTGAAAACCTTATGCTTTCCCCAGGTGAACTTTATAGTGAATTTGTAAATTGCATCCGTGTGTACCTGGATAGACATCACCCAGTTAAGGAAATGGCCATTAATATGGATGCACCTACTGGTTTTAATCAGAATCTGTCTTTTTTGACTGCTAAGAAAAAAAGATTTCTTAAGAAACTCCGGGGTTACAGAGGTCAGGATGCTAATCCATTCAGAGCCAAAATTAGAGACCTGGACAAACAAATAAAAAATAAGTTGGTCTTGAACAGACAAAAAGAGATAACCAGGAATCTTAATAAATACAAAACTGACCCAAGGCGTTTTTGGAATGTAATAAGTAGTTTATGGAAGGGACCTCGCACTGAGATAAAAATGTCATTAATAAATGAGCATGGTACTGGCATCCCTGACCTTGAGATTCCTGACTTTGTAAATAAATATTATACTTGTATTGGTCCTAACCTTGCGAATTTGATACCAGTTGTCAGTAACACCGACCATCGATGGATTACTGACCTTATACTTTCCCATGTCCCTGAACGTGACCAGTTGTTTGAATTGTTGCCTATTGATTTATTAACCTGCACTAATATTATTAACGGTATCAACTCTGCAAAATCATCGAGTATTCAACACATCAGAGCAAATGTGGTGAAAAACGTGTTGTTACATATCCCACATATACTACTTCAAATAATTAATGGTTCAATCACTAATAGTGTCATACCGGAGATGTTCAAAATAGCTAATGTAATACCGTTGCCAAAGTCAGGCGATTTGTTGAATATCTCAAACTGGCGCCCAGTGAGTCAACTCAATATTGTCTCGAAACTAATTGAGAAGTCAATCCACCGCCAGTTAATTAGGTATTTACTGGATAATGATTTTATATCTAAAAGACAGTTTGGCTTTGTTCCAGGTAGATCTACTAATGGTGCTATTTATATTTTGACTCAAGATCTATTTGAAGGATTTAACAGGGGGGAGTGCTCGGCTGTAGTCTTCCTAGATCTGAGAAAGGCTTTTGATACGGTCGACCACTCCCTCCTCCTAGGAAGACTTAGGAATTTGCATTTATCTGTACAGTGTGTATCCTGGTTTAATTCTTATCTTAAGGACAGAAAGCAATATGCTACTGCCAATGGGCGTGTATCTGCTGAAGAGGCTGTAACGTGTGGCGTCCCGCAAGGGTCCGTGTTAGGTCCGTTATTATTTATAATATATATTGATAGTATAGTATCGGTTATAAAATCCTGCAAATTCTGTTTGTACGCTGATGATCTCGCTATCTATGTCAATGATACCGACCCCAATCATGTACTAAGGAAATTACAGTCTGATCTGGATAGTATCAGTAAATGGTGTAAATTGTTCAAGCTTACTATCAATAATGAAAAAACAAAGTTGTTATGGTGTGCAAGTGATTTACTTAATGCCAGACACAATTTGAGTATAATGAGTGCTGAACTGGATGGTAAGCGCCTTGAAGTGGTTGATGAATTCAATTACCTTGGTGTTATCATTGATCGTGGTCTTAATTTTCGGAGAAACAACGAAAAAATAATATCTAGTTTCCGCCACAAGATGTACCAATTAAGACAGTTAAGGAAATTTGTCGATAATAAGCTGTGTCTGACTTTATACAAACAAATGGTTCTACCTGTGCTGGAACATGCAAGTTTTCTACATGAAAGTGGTCCTAAATCCAGTGTTGGCCGCTTACAGCTTATGCAGAATCATTGCCTACGGTTATGTCTTCGAATCTTTAATACTCGGGATATATCTATATACGATCTCCATGTTAGAACTTACATGAAAATGCTAAAGGTTAGACGTGATAAGAACTTATTATCTATGATGTATGATGTTTCTTGTGATCCAAACTGTGTCAAACTCCCTGCCAGGAACTTGCGCGGCAATGTTAAAAAACAGTTAAAGGTATCCAGATCTAGGTGTTTGACGTATGATAAGTCACCACTGTACAGGGGATGTGTCCTTTGGGACAAATTGGATGCAAATACTCAGCAGATAGGCAGTAAGAAAAAATTCATGAACAAAATCTGAATGTATTTGGTGTATAACCGTCACTTGATAGACTACGCAATTATTTTTGAAAGATGTAATATACATGCTGCCTGCGGATAATCGACTTGTGCAAATCATGGTGATACATACAGCCCCTAAGAGGCTTTAGTTATGTCTTTAGTAATATCGTAATGATCTACACCCAAAATGATGCCTGCCTGATGTAACTTTGTACAACCTGATTGAGCGCTACACTATTTCTTTCCTGTTGCCGTGTTTTGGCCGATCTGAAAAACGTACATGTATGATTTCTGCCAATAAACTTGTTAAACTCAAAACTCAACTCCTGAAAATAGGTCAGGGGAGGCTAAATACACGTATACATAGGAAATCTGGTACGTAACCTTGGATACTCTGGTATGTGTCCTTCGAGCGCTAGTCCCAATTTTCCTGCCTGTGCCCCCCTAATCTAACCGCCCCTTCTGCATCCACCCCTGCAAAATACGTCTGTAATTCAAATAAACTCTTATTTACAGACAAGAGAGGGGGGCACACGCCCTTGTGCCCCGTTTAAATCCGCCGCTGCGTCAACCCATTATCCCACATCTTGTATTGAACAAGTAATTAATGGATATATCATGACATTATCCATTAACTACTTATTTTATTACACGATCAATCAATAGATAATCAATAGAATATCAATAAATTCAATAAAAAAAATCGTTCACCTCCATGCCAGGACCGTGACTCAACATGCTACTGACTGCTCCATATCTTCTATGAAGCCAAAAAGGTGGACCAGCTAGCCATTTCTCAAACACTACGATCTTGGCATCCCCACTACATATTGAACACCCCCTACAATCCAGTCCAATCGTAGTGGGGGAAGTCAGTGACCCAGAATTACCTACGATTGCCCATACAGAGCCATGCCTATTCTCTCTATTTCTACGCCACTCATAGTGGCTGACCCTGTCAACCAAAGAATCCCTTTACGATCAGGGCCAGGTTGGTACGATTTGGGAGGGCTGTACTCATTGGGTTTGAGAAATGACTTCCTGGCCAGGACACAAATGCCTGTACCTGGGGTTTGCAGCGCGACTCGCTGACCAATACACTATCGGTACACACACCTCACGTCGAGTAGGTACACCATGCCTGTCACGGTTATGGGGGAGGCAGTCCCGGCCACTGTGGCATCTATAATTACAATACCCTTCACACCTTGCGCATGTGAGAATTGCTGGGGTCACTACTATCCAGGTAGGGGCTATGCCATTATACATATACAGGCAAACACACATCGTTTCTCATCAGTCCCTGTGGTGCAATGCATAGGGAGTTGGATTTGGGATCAGTAGGGTATGGGTTTGACCCCTGCCCTTGGCAATAGAATTCTCGTAGGTTATAACATGTGACATATGACATGTAAGGTGTGCCTGATATCCATGGATAACAGGCACTGGGTGCCTGATATCCATGGATATCAGCACACCTTACAAAGGTCATGATGCATGCATCATGGCATGCAATATCGACAGGTATCAGAATGGATATATCCAGAAAAAGCACCCAAAATCACAGAAGTCGTGCAATAACAGCCTATAACTCACAGAAGGTGGCAGCATCAATCTGCAAGTTGTATGGTAATGAATACCTAGGTAGCGCCACCAGTCAACTTGCATTAAATTATTCTAGATATCCACAGATATTGACGTATTAAAGAAATGAACTTCATGATGGTATTATCATAGGGCATTCTGCAGTGACTATTGTAGATCATATGCCAAGACGTGCATTTTCTATTAGAACGAACATCCCTTGTCAGTGCGTCAACCAACAATATTATAAACAATAGGAAATCTTCAATCTTATAAATGTAATTTAGACTGACATCGACAAAACATCATGATCATAACTGTATATTTAGAGACATAATTTTCTTGATTCTGAAGAAGGGCAACCAGACCCGAAACGTCTACATTTCTCAACATTGCTGAATGTACAACTTGTGATTGATATTTTATTCAATAAATTTTTGAACTTGAATTGGAGCGTGTCTGGTTTTGTGTGAAATATTACTTTAGTATATTATCTTTATTCTATATGTTTGTATATGTTACAATTTCCATGATCTATTCAGCATGATTTTTTTCTCAAAGGATAGATATCCCACCTAATCATGTTAAAAGACGACAAATAGTATATACATACAGGTAGGCCTATACAAGTTGAGTCAATGGTGATGCAACGTTAGAAAACAAAACAATATTAACAAATATAGCTCAGGCAACCAGGTCATTATCCCTTAAGTGGTTTCTTCACTGCGATCCCTGCATTATGAAGGGATTCCTTCGGGGGTCCCTTACACAATATTTTCAGCCCGTAGTCAATTTGTACTAGGATATGGGGCTAGGCTGTGGACTCCTGGGACATCCCCATTGGATGGTCTACTTGTTGTGGCGGGAGAAAGGCTGGGATCGCCGAGTGTCCTCCGAGAGCTCTGCCATCATAAGTAGTCCCACAGCCATTTACAAACACTTCAAACTAAGCTTCAGCAGACCTCCATAAATCATTAGAACTGCTCCCTTACTCCAGATACTCCAGGTAGATTCAGATTGTATATAGCTGTCGCAACATTCAGTCACATTCATACTACTCTGACGATTTATATACAATCAACATAAAGAAAAACTCCTGATGCATTCACCAACAAACACAGAGTCTTGATAAGGAAATAACAAAAAGAGAAGGACATCAGACAAAGAACACTAGGTGCTCTAAATGATAATCAATAGCATCTTGACAGTGGTCAGTGGGAGGTGTGGGAGGCTGGTGTAGGATGTTGGGAGTTGGTGATATGGTATACACATACCCAGTAAGGGTAGGGGTAATCAAGCCAAGTGACTGTTGACTCTCCCTGTGTGTGGGGCTTTATCTGTGGGTGTTGATTGATCCCCAGGTAACTATGGTGATTTGTTGTCAGGGTAACGGTCAACTGACAGCCACTGCACCACACCCACTCCTCATCACGACGGACTACTAATTAAATGTGTCTGAAAACCTTTGTATCAAAATCATACATTTTAAAATCATAGATATCTGTATAGTGTGTACATTTTCAATCCATTTACTGAAACAGCCCTTAAAGGACAGTCGCAATGCCTCACAGTATAAACAATGAAAGTATAATTCAGAATATACACAGAGGTTAAGGGTTACAAATCCACACGAGGGGGGGGGGTAGGGTACCTGGTGCACTATGGGAAACGTCAGAGCTGTCTCATTAACTACTGTGACAAATGATCCGAATTTACCAAATTACAGCGCCACGCCGATCAGGCAAGTGTACACTTTACACCTGAGATGGTCCCTGAGTGGGAGACAAGTGTCAAACACACACCCCCTGCCTCTCATACCGTTAGTGCACGGCGCCACCGTCATGTGGAAAACTAAACTGATGGGGGGAGGGTGAATTTGTGCTGTTGCATCTTTATACGCATATCACTGGACACGGAAACAAAGGACTTCACACCTTGCCAACAGCATGTGGCATAAGCTGGTTATAAGACATGTACTCGAACCAAGTTGAAAGGTCCCTCTTTGTTTTTTAATAAACAGATACAGTTGCATTATTGAAATGATCCTTACTTGCAACTAATTTTACTCCCTGACTTGAATATAGAGCAAAAATTGCATGGGCTTACAAATATTCAGAGGCCAGCATCAAAATATCAACCTCGAGAACTCCGGGAGGAGAACCTTTCATATCAAAAAGAGAAAAGGGAAGCGTCGGGGAGGGCGATGGCCGCAGGGCGACCCCCACACCTGTGGCACCTGAATCATTCAGGGTGGAAGGATGGTGGAAGGGGACGACTCAGGTGATCGTTTGGACTGACCCTGAGGCCTCTTGTCACACCTGAGTGTTGGGCATCCAGTGTGTTGTCAGGTGAGAAAGGCCTACCTGGACGTCAATGTCCACCTCCTATTGACTCCCTATCTGTGGACTACAGGCTGAAGGGCTGAGAAGAGAGCAGGTCCTTTATCTCCTCCTCTCAGTGGATTCCCTTTAGCTTGTCAGTCAGAAGTCAATTTCAACCATAGAATGACTCTATATGAAGAAGGGAGACTCCTGGACCGTGCGAACAATGGACCTGTGAGAAGGCATGATCATGAAAATGGGACGACTTTCCTTTTATCAATGTGTCTAACAAAATGCCATGGCCCATGGACTGAATAATTATGTTAACGATGTGCACCTCTTTCAAGATGCAGGGACAATGCATAGCATTAAAATCTAGTCTGATCTCATTATGAGATTTCAGAACTCAAAATGACATGTAGCCTTTAGACTTGGGCTTTGATCATGCTGAACAGGAGCACTTTACCTCGGCTTAAACCATATGCTTGATTCCCGGGGGGGGGGGGGCACTCCCTATATGTTCTATAGTAACCATGTGTGTACATCAGCCTTGCCTTGGTACCCCTTATAGTGGGCCAATTTTTATCAAAATACATACCCCTTTTGGCGGGATACACCCTTCAGATCTAAGTCCTTTTTTCTGTTTTTTTAGAAATGTACCCCTTTGATGGGAAGTGCTTTTAAAATCTGAAAAAAAAATCACCTGACCCCCAAAGTTGGGGCCCTTTCAACGGGAAAACTTTTCTCAAAACTGCACATTTCGTAAATATTCACTGAGAATTCCACCCCAAAATCTACACCCCTTTTAGCCAAAAATTCCCTAAAATGGCCCCCTTATAGAGGATCCTGCCGGATCCGTTCATGGGGCCAAAATGGGCCCCCTTTCACGTTAGTTTGTGTACGCACATAGAAACCATAATTCTATGAGTGGCCCCCTGGGGCTTGATTTCAAAGTAACTGAATCGATATTGCGATGAATTACTTATACCATTGCAATGGACGGCAGATAATAATTGCCAATCCTGAATATATGCATAAGAGAGACATGTAGGTAGCACTCTCATTATCTTAAGACATTCTTCAATGTGCCATGCTCTTCTTCTGTGCTTTACCTTTTTCTTTTCGTCATCTTTATTGTAGTGGTCATCCATTTCCTATCGCTGATCAGCCATTTAACGTAAAATGGACCACTGTGTACCCATTGCAACAGACCTGCTTCAACTGATGATAGGTCCATTTAGGATAGGTAACAAAAGAAACAGCTAATCTTAATAGAGTTCTAGATAAATACAAAATGGGCATAATTATTAATGTCTGGACGATAAAACAAGTGTTGTAGGATTTAGTAGCAGAACTATTGCCCCAGGTATTCACCTGTCAGCCACACCTGATTGTTGTGTCTTGATACGCCACCCCTTAGACAGATAACAAGACCCACCTACGCATATCAGATAAGGACCTTCCAATTAGGGTACATTAAATGATTTATTCAGTCATACATCCCCCACCAGCAGCCAAGCACTTCCTCACAGGGACCTCCAGCTTTGCAACAACAACCAATATAGCCTTTAATGCCTAGTAAACCATACGGTTCCCACACATAAAGCTAAGCCAGGATGAACCGACCATGACTGTATTACACTATCAAATCACAATCTATGATATATATGGAGTGGTTAGGGGTAATACTGGGTTAGGGGCCTTAAAGGGGCATTGCCCTTCTGTAGAATGCCTGCAGGGGCCGCCACCAGCAGCACTTAGCTCCTTGCTTCTATTGTCGCCCGCAAAACACAGCTCCGATTTCGCGGCTTACGAAACGGACCCTATGTAAAGACGGATTAAGATATGACATCTGGGGTTCCTTTTGAGGTAGACAGGGAACCAGGAATTTTTCGATGACACACTATTGTCGCCATTGTTAGTGTCGACGTGTTCCATACTCTTCATGCTGGGCCATATTGCCCCATCAAAGAGCACTCTGGGATGGGTCATGACCCTGCGGAAGTAGTTCTGATGGACGCTAGGTGCCTGGGGGGCAGTGGTCAGTGGCCCAATGTAGACATATTGTCGCAAAATTAAAATGCTCTTTCTGCTAAAAAGAATCGTGTCTTGGGTTTCACTAGGCGCTGACAAGTCACGAGAGACCTTAACTACATGGCGCCAGCATGGGCAATAGCAAAAAACACCCCCATCACCTAAACGCCACTTCCTTTAAGTTGTAAACCAACATACAATTTTAGATTTGCACAAATGCCTTTATCCTTTTATCATCATATTTCAAAATGAAATATATCAATGAACGAATAGCCTCAAAACATCTGAGGGATGCATTTCCTGTTATAAACGTTGTTATGGGCCAAGGCCTTCAATATTCTTCTTTCATGTTAGGCCATGTGTATATTTTGATTGTAGCAACCAAAGCCATACATTTTCTCTAGAACTTACATATGGTCTGTTATATAATACACTATAATTATATAGGTGTGATATAGGTGCACAGCAACAAGAAAAAAAAACGTCCATTTTCTCTAGGAGAGACAGACTGTAATAGACTAGTGATCGCGTACAGATACAGGAGAGGTTCAATTTCCAGGGTCATGTCATTAGAAATTTAACCTATACGACCCAGATAAGTAAGTCTATTCCGGGACACCAAAACTAATGATCGGATCCGGTAACAATATGAGTGAAGTTAGATCCCAGGTAACATCCCTCTTATCTGTGATGTATTCCCTATTACCTGGCTGTTACCTGTCATCTTACCTGGATTACAAAGCTTACTGTCACCCCTCCTAGGGTACCCCTACAATGGGCGACAATGTTGTAGGGTAAAAAGACATGCCGCCACCTGTCCATTAAGCAACTGAAGACTGCACAATAGGCAATATATATTAGTATGGTGCCTTTGACAAGGGCTTCGTCCATTAAGGAGGTTAAGTAGGGCGAACATTGGTTGGGAAATTTGGAAAAAAAATGTAGAGACGATCCAATTTCTACCATATACATGCAGAACACTTTAGTGGACAAAAAAATCACGACCAATGAGCAGCTACAATGAAATCACGTTATATTGGTAATCTATACATAAAGCTAGGCCTACATGTATTTTCAAAAATCTGATAATATATCTCGAGTAAAAGTTTTGTAAAAGCTCGTGCATTAATCACTACATTTAAGACAATATCCGACATAGTTCAGCTAACACCCATAGTCCACTAGGCCTCTCTCACAGAAATTCATAAAGGAAATGTATGGCTCAATCGGCCGAGAAGAGGCCAAGTGAACTATGGGTTTTAACATCATTATTGTGGTTTCTCGCAATAAAAGTTCTGTATAACTCCCTCTAATGCAGCAATTCATCCAATGCGGCCACCTTCCCTTACATCGAGAGTCCACTTGGCCTCTATCACAGCAATTTACATAGGAAATGTATGGCTCATTCACCGGCGAAAAGCCAAGTGGACTTTGGGTCTTACGTCGTTAGTCCACTTGGCCTCTGTCTCGCGATTGGGCTATACATTTATATAATGTAAATTTCTGCAATAGAGGCCTAGTGGACTATGGATGTTACACCCAATATCCACCGACTTTGGGTGTTACACCCATAGTCCACTAGGCCTCTGTCGCAGAAATTTATACGCACCTCGGCGTAGTATTAGAGGCACTTTAGCACTGTTCTACAGTACAACTTTGCCTATAAGGTGCACCGGAGTTCAGGTTCCGCGTATCTTACAGTTTCAGGCGAACCTGGGGTTATCCTTCTGTAAAGAAGCCGAGCTCAACAAGAAATTTTCCAAGTATATATAAAGGCCTATAAACGCATTTGGAATTCAGAACTACACTGTAAAAACAGTGTTTAGGGATTAAACACCAGTGTTTAGAAGTTAAACACTTGGTTAAACACTTATTTGTCCCACTTTTCTTAACACTTCTTAAGTGTTAAATGCATTTAATTTTAAACGCGTTTAACTAGGAAGTGTTTAACCAAGTGTTTAAATGCTAAACACTTAAACACTTCAGTGTTTAGGTGTTTGAGAATAAGTGTTTAAACACTAAACACCTAAACACTTCAAGTGTTTAGATGTTTAATTATTGGTGTTGAGAAAATTTGGTGTGTATCTTTAAACACCTTTTTTGCAGTGTATACGTCCTCTTTATTGCTACGAGTATAGATAGACAAAGTATCAATATTCCATACTATTTAGGCTAGTTTGGATTTATTTCATAATCCTCTACTACACATTGGTAGTGAAAACGATATGTTTTAGTCGGTGGCGGATTTAGGGGCGCATTCCCCCACTTTCCCTGTGCTCAAGAGTTTACCTCTTTTACCCTAGGAGTTAGTCAAAATTAGGTGTTATATGAGGGGCGCGCCCCATCCTTTTCAAAATCCCGGATCCGACCCTGAAATTTGTTCACTGAATGTGCAGTATTTCTATGAATATATGTATATCTACTATGATGGCTACAAACCAACTAACATGGCCCGATGACAGGGCCTCCAAAATCATGGCTCTGACATGACACTTTTAGCATGTCCATGACTTCACATAGATCATCTCAAAGACCAGCAGATAACGCTAAATATCTTTGACCTACCCCGTCACCATCACCCTGACCGTTGGTCAGACGATGTCGTTTTCCTGCTTGATAACCTTCGCCTCTTAGTCGCAGAGGTCGGTCGTAATTGGGAAAGATTGCTGGGAAAGGATAAAAAACCTGACCGCTTCCCAATTACAGACTATATAGGGAAATGCTTTGATTCCAGGAGACAAGATTTATGACCATCACCAAACGGAGCGAAAAGCAAGAATGCGTTTAGCGTTAGTCACCAGTATACCAAG
Organism: Acholoe squamosa; assembly: GCA_949317995.1. Lineage (NCBI taxonomy): Eukaryota > Metazoa > Annelida > Polychaeta > Phyllodocida > Polynoidae > Acholoe > Acholoe squamosa. Next base: position 19,703,053 of record OX439042.1, read on the forward strand.
GCGCCTCTGGCGGGACGCCAAGGAACCAACGTGTTGGACGGTGGTAGTTTTTTCTTTTGGCGGGCGTGCGAGACACCAGTGCCGCAAAGGCCGGTGCCATTGATCTCTAGGCCATGGCTTTGTGTCACTATAATTGTTATAATTGGGGCATTGTCAGGACGACACCCACAATTAGCGTATTGTCCGCCTCCCGCCACAGACCGCCTCCAGGGGGCGGCACTAGGGTAGGGGCCGCCACTGAGGCTGTAGCAAACGACAAATCGACTGGAGGACTCCAAGATGGTGTCCCCTGCACATCCGGGGGCACCGTCGATCCACCATGGTGACCTCTGTGGGAAAACTTCGACGATTGCCTCTGGGTGGCGCTTTGGTGACCTTGGGCGATAATATAAGACTGAAGACATGCGGAGATGAAGGTCACTATAGCAATTCACTGCAGGTCGCCTTCTCTAAAGTGTCCCGGATGGAGCGAGGCCCTCAGGCGGGCAACTGAGACATGGAAGGTACCGGTACCTAAATATGGACCTATGGTAGTTAACACATATCAGAAAAAAATAGGATGGAGACTCCCCCGCAGTTGTGTAACTCTGAGAGTAGACGTTGTTTTTATAGGGAACAAGGGTATGGATTGCCCGAGGCCGTCACCAAGTGTAGGCCCATCCAAGAGAGGACAGCTATCAGGCAAATATTACTGACCACAGGCAAATATTTGTATCAAAAAGTCCTTCCCACGAAAGGGGATAGCTGAAAAAATAATTCGATAAAATAATCACGGTGCGATTAAATAAAGCACAGAGGCCTAAACTGTTCTGGGCGACTTATTAAACGCACCTCCCATGGTTATTCAAAACCGTGAGAATCCTGATGGTCAGGCAACAAATCATCAAAATATGACGATCAATATGTCACCGTAACCCAATTTTGAATGATATTCACAAAAGCTAATTGGTCGGCTAGATATGATCGGCACGTTTCATAATACATGTACTATTGCCCTATATGCAATGCCTATACTTATTTCTGTTTCTATAACGTTGTGGATGACCTCCCCTTTAGTTACATGGGTATTATTCACCTGTGGGTATTTAACCTTGTAACTCTCCTGTGTCCTATCTATACATACCTTACCTGTGTGGCCACATTATAGAGAGGAGCTTCACTCTGAGCACTTGTACACCCTCATGTGACAATAATGTAAAGTAGCCAGCACCCCACCCACACATAACGACATAGTGAAAGAATGCAGATTTTTTTTCTTTAGATAAGTAACTTCATTGACCGACCCAATACACGCCGTAGTGGTATAAGAAATATCAGTCAACTGTGTGACTTAAAAGATTAAAATTGATATCTTATAATATGAAAAGCAAGAGAGGGAAACATTATATCAGTATGATATATACTACACTGAAAACATAACCCAGCAAATTGTCGTGATTCCTCGTCAACCTGTGTGAAGTGGCTCACACATGTCGCTAGATGGAACACGACGTCGCTATAGCACAAGATCACCAGGAATAGCAATGGTGGTGATCACATGGCCTCACCTCAGATGGCGAGGATGGTGATCACTCAGACTCACCAGGGATGACAATGCAGGTGATCACTCACCTCGCTAGATGAAACACGCACCTCGTCATAGTGCATGTTCACCAGGGATGGCGAGGATCGTGATCACTCATCCTCACCAGGGATGGCGACATGAGTGATCACTCATCCTCACCAGGGATGGTGACATGAGTGATCACTCACTTCGCTAGATGAGATGCACACCACGTCATAATGCATGTTCACCACAGATGACAAGGATCGTGATCACTCACACTCACGGGGGATGGTCACTCAGGTGATCATTCATCTCGCTAGATGAAACGCACACCATGCCATAATGCACGTTCACCACCGTTGGCGAGGATCGTGATGACTCACACTCACCAGGGATGGCAAAGCGGTTGATCACTCACCTCGCTAGATGAAATGCGCACCACGCCATAGCACAGGTTCACCATGGATGGCGAGAGTGGTGATCACTCAGACTCACCAGTGATGGCGATGCTGGTGATCAGTCATCTTGTTAGATGAAAAGCTCATGATCAACGACATTGGTAATCATGCAGCCTCACATCTGCCAGATCAATGTATGTTTTGCCAGAGAAGGTATTGCCATATGTATCTTCCCTCTAACCACAGACAAGGTGTTCATGTAGATACTTCCTTATGTATTTTTCCTGTAACCAGAGAAAAGGTGTTTATGGATAGTTGCTTTTATTTTAGAGATACCTCTATCTAAATTCAATTGATATTTTCTCTATATAATCTTGATTCAACCCTGAAGTATTACATAGAAATCAGTGTGCAACAAAGCACATTTGATACATATGGGACTTATACTTCATGCCCACACTTCCTAGATAGGCTACATGTTGAACAGTGGTGCTGTCTCAACAACTTTGGCAATGGTGGTGATAAGTTGCCATTCTGAGTGAGAGTGAGTGACAGATGATGCAATCCTCAGAGAGCATTGACTTGGAGTGACACAAATTCACGCATTGAGTGAGACAAAGGCTGGCAATGGTGGTGATAAGTTGCCATTCTGAGTGAGAGTGAGTGACAGATGATGCAATCCTCAGAGAGCATTGACATGGAGTGACACAAATTCACGCATTGAGTGAGACAAAGGCTGGCTATGGTGGTGATAAGTTGCCATTCTGAGTGAGAGTGAGTGACAGATGATGCAATCCTCAGAGAGCATTGACATGGAGTGACACAAGTTCACGCATTGAGTGAGACCAATGTTGGCAATGGTAGTGATAAGTCGCCATTTTGTGTGAGAGTTGATGCCAGTGGCACGGGAGTGGTACATAATCACACAGTGAGTCAGATCCATGTTGGCGATGCTTGTGATAAGCCGCCATTCTGAGTGAGAGTTGACAGGCAGTGGCACATATTGACGGAGTGAGTGAGATCCATGTTGGCAATGGTGGTAATAAGCTGCCATTCTGATTGAGAGCTGACCGGGAGTGGTACATAATCACACAGTGAGTCAGATCCATGTTGGCGATGCTTGTGATAAGCCGCCATTCTGAGTTAGAGTTGACAGGCAGTGGCACATACTCACGCAGTGAGTTAGATCCATGTTGGCGATGGTGGTGATAAGTCACCATGCTTTGTGAGGGATGACAAGGGGTGGCACATACTCACGCAGTGAGTGAGATCAGGTTGGTGACTGTTGTGATAAATTGCCATGCCATGTGAGACTGACACACAGTGGCGAAAGATGATGCAGTGAGTTATCACTCAAAAAGGAGTCACCATTGATGACCAATCATGGCGACAGATAACGACAATTTGCTGGGAAGGCTTAAAAAGGTACTCTGCAGTGATCACCTCTGCTCATCTTGTTGATGATGTCTTGGGATAGTACCCCGTGATCTTTAGGGTGATCACTACAGAGTACCTGTCTAACCTGATCAGAGAAGAGTTTGTGAATGATTACTTTCATTAATTACTTCCATTACTTCCATTAATTGTGTATCAACACGGTAAATGGTACGCCCGCACAACCCCTCGCGGGCATACCATTTACTGTGTTGATCCACAATTACTTTCATTGCATATCCCATTTATGTATACTAGGGCCACCTGGTGGCAGAAAAATATCACCAAAGTGATGACCTTAGGTGATCATCATGATTACCTTAGGGAACGTTCAACAATTACGTCAGTGCTTTGGGGATGAAGGGGGGGGGGGGGTCTTTGGGTTCCTCTATATGTTCCATACAAAAAACAGTGACAAGGGCGTGGGTGGGTCCTGAAAAATGCCTAAATAACAGTGACATAATTGTTCAACGTTCCCTTATGTAATCAAGAGGGAAATGTCACCCTAACTCATCAATAGTGATTACCTTCATAGAAGTCTATATTTTCAGTGAATTAAGGATTACAAGAAGATGGTAATGATACATACAAACCTCTAAGACTGCATTGAATGTGTGGTGCATCTCAGAGGGTTAGGCCAAATTAAAAAAGGGTTAGTTTCCAGTAACCCGACCGACCCTAGCAAAACAGGGGCAAAGAAAACTTTTTTTTTTGTGATTGTGAAGAATTTTGTCTCATTTTTTGATATTTTAAAGAATTTTTCATTACTTTTTGAGGATTTTTCCTGTATCCTTATTTTGTTCTTCCCCTCTCTCATAGTTGCCATTGCCCCAACTAAAAAAAAAACTAAAAAACAAATCCGACCTACCGACCCTAGCTCTTTGAGCTATGTTACTGGAAACACACCTTTTATTTTTCTTGGCCTCATTACCTTCGTCGCATTTCAGTAAGGCATTTCACTCTAAATATAACGCACCTATACAAATTCCGTCCTCTCATGTGCAAAATATATTTTCCCTTTTCTATGAAATTCATGTAGAACGACTATTTGCCCCCACCCCCTTCACCATCCATTTGAAATTGTCCATATCGCCAGTGATTCCAGTTTGGGAACATCGTCCAGGAATCTGGCCACATATATAGTGCAGGTTTGGGCCACTGCCATTACCCATACCCCCCCCCCCCCCCCACGCACACACAATCAGTTATGTAAAGGTAAATATTACAAGGGCTTGTTTGAAACATATACCAGGAAGTTATTACTGAAAATACACCACATATGTTTATTACAAAATGCCTATATCTAGAATAAGCAAAAGAAAACACCAAATTTCGCATAGCACCCGGATGCCACATTGACAGGGGCGTAGGAAAAAAAGGGGGGGGGGGGCAGGGGGGCCTTGGCCCCCCCCCAATAATGAGGAGGTTCCCTATATAAGCCTATATAAAAATAAAGCAGGTCCCCCAACCGAAACCCCTGCCCCCCCCCAATGAAAATTTGCTTCCTACGCCCCTGATTGACGAAATGATGGGGCTTAGTCTGAAACGGTTGATATCAATAATCAGGACGATATGCCATCTGCTTATCATTAAAACTTCAGCATATCTATAGGAACTCTAAGAGCTCTGATATAAAACTGTTAAGCTGGGTGAGAGTCGGGTTGTGGGTTCGGCTCATTGACACAAAGGGTCCTCCATGCATCTCTTCAGGTAGGGTTCATCTGGCGCCACAGCTTCACCTGGTCATGGGTCACTGCTCACAGGGCTGTCAGGCAAGTCAGGAGGAGAAGCTTCACTCCACTTCACTGTATCCATAGCAAAGTGGTATATCTGTATTGACATAGAGTGTCATGGCAATCAAATTGTACTAATGCTTTCATGCATAGTTTTTTTCTATGTATCTGATACATATGTTATCAGATTTCATCATTTGATGAAAACGACTCATTTTCCATTCTATTTTTCACGTCAAGATTGAATTTTCATGTCAAGATTGAATTTTCATGTCAAGATTGAATTTTCATGTCAACATCCATATCATTTTCATTAGACCAATCTCCTGATTGAATATCAAATATATTTGTTCATGCCTTATCAGAGGATATGTTTATGACCAATTGCTGACAGGGGAAATGGTAGGAAGATTAACATCTTCACTCAATGTAGTGGCGGTGTTGTGCTGAGACAGCTCAGTGAGCATTAGGGTGAGAAGAATGGCATTTTCCGCTTGTTTACTTCGTGCAAGGAACCACAATGGTGAACCCATGGGGTTGGGGCACCTGAGGTTGGAACCTCCGGACTCCACACCTCATCAAACGGAACGGCACCGCCTGAGTATCAATCGTGACTCCGCCTTTTGAGATTAAAGCTGGTCTATGTATGCAAACTATTTCCCATGGCAATATGGCTGAAGGAGGGTGTGTTTTGTGTAGGGTGGGGATTAGCAGGGCAGGTGGGGAGGGATGTTACTGATACCAATAGAACCCTTCGTGTCTGAATGTAAAGGTTGATGGTATCCGCCCATATGTAGCACGACAGGTAGAAGGGATAGGGACCTCATCAGCATAAATTTGGGGTTTAATATCTACCTGTGCTCTGCATAATGAGTTTAACCCTACACCTGCGTGCTACAAGATAGGGGCGGGCCAGGCTTACGTGCCATCAGGTGTGACAGAGTCCTGCCCTCATGGAACTCTGATTGCACTTTTTGTTGTTCTCTGCAAGAAGGAGAAAGGCCAGTTCGCACTGCAGAATCAAATCCACTTTCAATACCTTCAAATACATGAAAACATTTCATTTTTCTTCAGAAACCCTGGTCATTCATAAATTCTACGGTGATAAATGTACCAGTGTGGAGCCTATCTATGGAAATGTCATACATGTATTTCAAAGTTTGATTCCGAAATCGTACTGAGGAATGAAGGACGTACATACCGAGTATTTGTATATTTAATGTTCCCTAGCTTTCTTCCAAATCCCCTAATACATGTAGAACCCGTTTGGTTGTGTGCATGGATGAATAATAAGAAAGAGATGTAGATAGGAATACAGAGACACTGAGGCATGATGAAATGCCATATGTTTTACATGCCGTAAGGAATCCTTGTATTTTGTAGAACAATTAAGAGGAAACAATGGGCCTAATACCATCCTTTCATGAGTGCACATGACACTAAGGCGCCAGGTGAGGGGCGAGGCCAAATACATTGCTTTTCTTCCACCACAATCTACCACAGATAAACCCAAACCTGCTCTCCCCCAAAACACAGGTGTCTCTGGGGTTACTACAATAGGGTTGGGAATCTTCCTCGATTATCGCTCATTGTTCCCATTATTAACATGACAAAGGTGCGGGTTGGGACTGCCCCTGGTGCCCTTGGGGGATTTCTCTCCCTCAGCAGTGTAACTCATCTAAATGAATTCCAGTTGAGACTTTATTTATGGTGTGAATTAACTCTAGCGACTTGGTTACAATGACATAGGACTTGAACAGAATGCAGCATCACGGAGGGTCCTTGTGACGCTGCTTCTTACGTCAGTATTGTTCACGCGAGATTCCATTATAGTCTCTCCAAGCGGATACACTGCACATATGTTATAACAATTCAATTTCTTCTTGAACTCTCCCTACTTAGTATTGATTAGATTTAATTATTAAACAGTCATCACATTGCCATAGCCCCTCTACCATGTTGATTCAGGTCAATGAAAAAAGTTACATGTTGTTTGCTGAGTACCCCCGATATACAGAAATCAACAATTAACAGGGATCTTGGACCTAGTGGATGTCTGATGTTTTCCTTTCAGGCCATCCAAAAAAGTTTATGTGGGAGTGTTTTCTTTTTTGTTGCTGTTTATTTGGTGGGTACGGAGGTACAGACTAGATTACTGTTAGCAAAAAAGAAAATAAATAAAAAAAAATCACATCCTAGTACTTTAAGGTTTGCTACTTTAAACTTGTGATAATGCTGTTTAACTCTTTTTTGCTGCATTCTTGACAATGTAGGATTTAAATTGACATCATATACATTATCCTACATTGGCCTTTAGCTATAAGTGGCACCCCCACCCCAAATATTTCAAAAGGCTAAAGTAATACACATACTTTATTTCTTTGAAAAATGTCCTTTGCAACTGTCCAGAGTCTATACATGAAAAAAACACACGAAGGCACAAAAGTATACTTCCGGACAGCATTGCAAAGGTGGCTCTATATTCTGAAAATGTGGAACGGATTTATTGCGTTTTGGAACCAAACTCGTCATATAATACTCATTATATAAAGCAAAGACTATAACAAGTGAGAAAACCTCTCCAAACATTGTCAGGGATTGGGAATCCGCCAACAGAAGAATGTACAATCTAGGGGGAATGTGCAAGTCCTGAGAAAATCAAACATAGACTGATGCAACTTCCATCCACAGCTGTCCGTGAATGGAGAGTGACGATTCTGTGTGTTCTACCCTGGGTGCTCAGAGAAAACATTGGGATTTGTGCTGCACCGTGAGAACGAGGGGGAAGAGACGTTTAACCCTTTATGGGCTTAATGTTCTGTTGTCATCACGATGCATTAATATAGTGGTGTAAAGAGCCTAAAGGCCAGCGATGCATTTATGCATCATGCCGACCCTGTGGATGAGTATCAACCATGGGTGTAGGGTTGTCATGATACACCAGTGCAGCCGCGGCGAGTTACTCAGAAACGTTTCATTTAATAATTTAAGTGTGCATGAAAGGGTTTTAAGTAGGCCTATGCTGTAATGGATTGCCAAAGGTGTTGAAAGGTGTGTGGGGATCTGCTTTGACAGAGCACATATTGCACATCTGGCACCCTGTGCTAAGTGTCATCCATTGTCTATGTCCATTCCTAATTGTGTGGGACCACAGCACAGATGTGCATCACAGGACATGCATGCATTATGTATATCGGTGCACTTGTCTCCTTGTACCGTTATAGCACTTTCTACACTTGTCTCCACATACCGTTACTGCACACCTCATTACTCACCTCAACATGATTCTCACTACACTTAACCTATTTTGAAGGAGGCTTAAGCTGTGCATGTAGAGGAGGATCTCTGCTGTAGCATTTACAATGTAATACGACAGCCGATCAATTCGACGGTTATATATAACTTCAGTGTCTGTTTGTCAAAATTCAAATATATCTATTCAGAGGCCATGTCTCATCTAAATAATGTGCATAACGTAATCTCAGATGTCTTGTAGTCTAAAGGACATATAGCCATTACTGAAATTCCTCATTTTTGCAATAACTCTGCAGGTGGTGATGATAAACACTCATTTCAAGTGTCTAATAGCACATTTTTAGGGTATAGGAACTCAATGGTAATATCCTGATTTTTGTCTGACACACGCTAAGCCTATTATAGGTCTACTTCAGGTCGCCAATACCGAAATTCTTTTTTTTTTGCAATAACTCTGCAGGTGGTGATGATAGACACTCAGTTCAAGTGTCTACTAGCACATTTTCAGGGCCCTTTTTCACAGAAAAAGAAATTTGTATGCATGATATCATATTCAATATAATATATTTCAATGGGAAACACATGGCTTTTATTGTCCTTCTGTTCATTTCCCACCCCATTAATAATCCTCAATAAATTTTGATGTAATTTATTATTAATTATTTACTTTTTCTTTTCAAAGTCAATTTAGAAGGGGAAATGAATCTCAAAAATAATGTTTCCACTTAGAAATGGATTCAGCACAATCAAAACCCCCTATGTGCAAACTTTCATGCTTTCTGCCAAAAGTGCCAAGGTCAGCCCCAAATCGTGCTATATCTCTTAGACTATTGGTTAAGAATTGCACCAATCAAGTGCATTTATCTGTTCATGTGTTTAGTCCAAAACGTAATTTTGTTTTAACTCACAACAGCCCCGACTATCATGTAACCAACAATTATTTGGTTTCGTAAACATGAAGTACGGCTAGAATGTGTATTTGTTCTGAATCAACTGTATTCTCATCATTCCCCCTGTCGCATTTGCAATTTGCAATATCAGATTGGATATCCTAGGACAAGCACAACAAACGATCTACCGCGGATTGATTCCAAAGTCACGTATAAGAACCTTGTCTTTGAATAAGCGCCGGTCCTGAATAAGCGCCCTGACTACAAGGGTGATATTTGAATATTTCCTATACCAAAGTCTTGAATAAGCACCGGTCTTAAATATGGGCCGGAGGAATACTGCCTGGATGAAATCAGCCAGGCGCAAATATAGAGAACTGGGCCCTAATTCCGGACAGACCCAAATTCCGGACACCCTGGCCAGAACAGTGATTAGAGTAATCAACAACTGGTAAATAGTGGTATACAATATTTGTATATATGGCCTCAACTAACAGCTTCAGAAATGATAGTTGTTCCTCAGAAAACATGGGCAAACATGTGATTGTCCTCTACTGAGGGTCAAGTGAATCGGTAAAGTGGTGGACACTAACCACATAGCTAAGCCTGGAGTCCTTGTTTTATTGAATAATACAGTAAAATGTTATTGCAATTTAAACTCTCTTTATAAATGCAGCTATATGAATCATTAGATGAGTAATCCAGGGGATTTTTGACATTGTCATTAATTCTATTCCATTTCATGACTGCCTTTGCAATTGGACCATCCTACCACTAAGGGGCACCTAATTCCGGACACCCTGTAATATACAGAAAAATACTGACTTGATTTTGCTATACTACTTATATTTTTGTTAAAGTATGCCTGTCTATCATATGACTTCAATTTTATATCAGTAACATCTTTGATTAATCTATAAATGACAATTACTGCAAGGACATCAATATTTAGTTACCAGATCTTAAAGATTTGTGCTAAGGCCCCTAACCCCCTGTTACTACTACCCAGGAATGATGTATGTTGAACCAAAAGATGAAGTTTGTTTAAATGGTGTATTATGATAAATTCTAAAGAAAATTGTGTTATTTTACATCTTATCTAATCAGGGATGTAAGTCAGGCATGGGCAAAAATCAGGAAGCCATACATTTACTTGATATAAAAGCCTTCTATTTTTCCAAACAGCCCTCCTTACCACTTGTATAAGGAAAATACATGTCATTCAAAATTTTCAGAAATCAGGAAATCCTGATAAATCCTGAAGACTTACATCCCTCTAATGGATAATTTCACTGTCCGGAATTAGGGGCCTGTGTCTGGAATTAAGGGTCACTGTGACACATTGAAAGACCCAATAGTCCACAATGAAATATCACACCTACAGGTAAATCCTTCTAATACATGTAAGAGGAGATAGGTTCCCTTCATATGTCAAAAGTTGAGGCTAATCATGCATTTTGTCTAGTTGAAATCAACAGACAACCGCTAACTGTCCGGAAATTGGGTCTTTTACTGACAGGCCAGTACGATACTTCAGCACAGGGGATACGGGGTGAGGTAATTTGGGTCCACTTCTGTTTGGAATACCCTTTCTTCCCTGAACGTTTTAGATAGGACCTAACGGTGAATTGCAACAATTATAACGGTCAGACTCTTTCTCCCCAACTCCAATTTTCCTAAAGTCTACAAGGTATGTGTGCAGATCCCAACTGTGATTGTGACATTGCCATAGTGGAGGCACCAACCCTCCAGCGGCAGCTCTTCATTACACAAATAAATTACCAGGCTGCAAACCAAGATAGCATTACCATCTTGTGACAGGTGAATTAAAAGATGGCCATCTCTCCCGTCATGAGACAAAACCACGTGACAGGTGTGTTTATTCGGACGGACGCAAATGACGTTGGTGACGTGACGTCACGAGCTGCTGCGTCCCACATCCGTCATTGAACACTATGATTTACTTTTTCTACCTGCGCCATCTGGTGACGCCGTCGTGTGGGGTGATCGCATCGACTCCTGCAGCGTCAAGATGAACCTCCCCAACTCTCAGCCACTTTACCTTAGGCCAAAAAAAAAGTTGTTTCCGGGGTCAACCGACCTCAGAATTTTGAAGATTTTTTTCCCGATTTTAAAAGATTTTTCTCAAGATTCTTTACCAAACCTTTTATCTGACATTTATATACACATTTCCCATCATTTTGTGATATCTCATGTGTTATATACTAGTGAAATCCTAGCAAAGTTTGGCTTCGTGAGGCCTTAGATAATCAAAATAATTAAAAAAAAAATCCGACCTACCGACCTCAACTTTTTTTTTACCATGTTACCGGGCCTTATGTACGCTTATACGCTAATTTGAGGCCCGGGCATCCCTAGCCCACTGAAAAGCGTCTATTTCTCCTCTTTCCTATCCTCTCAGGATGTGTGTGGTGCACATATGCGCGGGCACCGACACATTCCCCTGTGAAATTGTGTAATGTAGTTCTCGCCATGAATATGACCTTAGCTGTCGAAATGGTGTTAAACATCTATTACTCACTCACTAATCTGAGGCCAAACTCGCCAAAGAGGGGGGTGGCTTATATAGACGGGGTATAATTAGATAAATATTGTATCAAACTGCTCAATTTCAAGCCCCCAGTGCGCCTTATAGCATTACTTTCAATTAATATAAGGATGTCTTATACGCCTCAGAGGTTATCAACGAAGATGGACCTAGCAGGTTAAAAATCATGTTCCATTGAGTTTCGCTAAATTAATATTGTTTCATCCCCCCCAAGCCAAGGTATATGCAGGGATGTAAGTCAGGCATGGGCAAAAATCAGGAAGCCATACATTTACTTGATATAAAAGCCTTCTATTTTTCCAAACAGCCCTCCTTACCACTTGTATAAGGAAAATACATGTCATTCAAAATTCTCAGAAATCAGGAAATCCTGATAAATCCTAAAGACTTACATCCCTGTATATGTTCTGACATTTACTTTCGAAAGGCTACATTGATTACTAGTACTCTAGCCTGAGAATCAGAAGAAAAAGATGTTAAGAGATGTACATCTTTTATAACTACTGGCACCATGCATTTTCTTTGAAATCAAATAAACACATATGTGTATGAACAAGGAAGACATGAATTCATTTTGAGACTAGTTGGTTTATTTTCACTGTGATATACATTGTAATATACAATGCCTTTCTACAGCTCTGTACAAGGTTCTATCTTTCATTGGGACAATCCGACCTACCGACCTCAACTTTTTTTTTACCATGTTACCGGGCCTTATGTACGCTTATACGCTAATTTGAGGCCCGGGCATCCCTAGCCCACTGAAAAGCGTCTATTTCTCCTCTTTCCTATCCTCTCAGGATGTGTGTGGTGCACATATGCGCGGGCACCGACACATTCCCCTGTGAAATTGTGTAATGTAGTTCTCGCCATGAATATGACCTTAGCTGTCGAAATGGTGTTAAACATCTATTACTCACTCACTAATCTGAGGCCAAACTCGCCAAAGAGGGGGGTGGCTTATATAGACGGGGTATAATTAGATAAATATTGTATCAAACTGCTCAATTTCAAGCCCCCAGTGCGCCTTATAGCATTACTTTCAATTAATATAAGGATGTCTTATACGCCTCAGAGGTTATCAACGAAGATGGACCTAGCAGGTTAAAAATCATGTTCCATTGAGTTTCGCTAAATTAATATTGTTTCATCCCCCCCAAGCCAAGGTATATGCAGGGATGTAAGTCAGGCATGGGCAAAAATCAGGAAGCCATACATTTACTTGATATAAAAGCCTTCTATTTTTCCAAACAGCCCTCCTTACCACTTGTATAAGGAAAATACATGTCATTCAAAATTCTCAGAAATCAGGAAATCCTGATAAATCCTAAAGACTTACATCCCTGTATATGTTCTGACATTTACTTTCGAAAGGCTACATTGATTACTAGTACTCTAGCCTGAGAATCAGAAGAAAAAGATGTTAAGAGATGTACATCTTTTATAACTACTGGCACCATGCATTTTCTTTGAAATCAAATAAACACATATGTGTATGAACAAGGAAGACATGAATTCATTTTGAGACTAGTTGGTTTATTTTCACTGTGATATACATTGTAATATACAATGCCTTTCTACAGCTCTGTACAAGGTTCTATCTTTCATTGGGACACGTCTCTAACACACCAAAACACTTATATCCCTCTTTTATGTACACTCCAACTCACACTGCAACAAGTTTTGATTGCTTTTTCTTTGCATAATTTCGGTAATGATTTACAACAACCTTAATAACTGAACACATAGGAATGAGTATCTTGGTAATGCTGCTTGTCAAGCTGGTTGGAAAGAATATTTACATAGTATACAATTCCCTGCAATCTCTCAATTGCAATATTTCACTCAAAGATGCTGGTGAATTGAAAGACATTACACGAACATCTAGACATTAATAAATAAACGTTTAACTTACTCTAGATTGAGACAGAACTATGTATTAAATATCCTACTATTGGCAGGTATTAGTGGTTCAGATAGGGTCTATACTAATGAGATTTCGGTCAAATGACAGTCGTCTGTTTTGTTCAGGGAACTTTTCCTTGTATGTAATAAATGCAGAAATTGCTTTAAATACTTTATCGAAAGGTATCTATAGACAGATGAAAGGAAAAGTACACACCAGGGTCAAAAAAGGATAAAACTAATGAACTTCATACCCCAGTCTTACAGACTTTTGATTAGAAAATTAATTACCCAAGAAGTTTTACCTGCGAGGATTGTCTTCTAGGGGAATTCTAGTATAGCATTACGTGGTTTTGGAATGGTTACTATTCACACCATAGCAATTGAACCATTAAACGAGTGGAACATTTGGCAAGAATGCATCTGCATTGCACGTATCGAAAATACTAAAATGGGAAAACCCCATCGCTTCCATATTAATCAGCTCATGTAATTCTTACATGATAAAACAATATCATATACACTTGTAGATATGTGAACGAATCTCATTGTATTTTACAAATATATACAGAACCCGATATGGGTGACTCCATAGCACCGTGCGTGGTGGTACAAATCAACTCTCATATAGCCTGGCTTTGGGTTAATAGTCGTCTAAAATTTGTATATAATAAAAACATTATAAATCTATATTCTGCTGTCGGGTGATACCATGGTACACTCGATACATTGTATATATTACATAAGAAAATATCCAATTGCTTCATAACAAAAGGCACTTTTTATTAATGCAAGGATCGATTCCGTGTAGAAGTAGGGATGCATTTTTTACATCTTTTGAACACTTCAGTATGAGATTTCCTATTCAGTCAACAGACCGAGTTAAATGTCTGAGCAAAAAAGTAGATCACACATTGCAATGATGGACTTGTCCAAGTCTTAATGCGTTTTTATCATTATAGCAAATACTAACAACAAAAGCACTCTTTGACAGGCACCAACAACAAGAACAACAACAAATGAGTCTGTGTGGTTTAGAAATGTCCTAATGTGTGTATGTGCAGGTTGCCCGTGCTTTTGTAGAAGTTGTTACTAAACTGTTTGATTTTCTTCACCAGCTGTTTTTTCCTGTCGTGTGGCAGTTTACTAGCTACAGCAGAATGCTGTACCACGGTGCGCGTATTACCAGCTGAGTCACTAAGCAGTATGTGGCGGCGGCCAGACCCTGGAGTAGAGAACCCGGAGTCATAGTCATGGTGGTACCGGAGGCACTTCCGGGCGCCGCGACCTTCAGATCGCGTCTCATACCGCGCGCCAGTGTCACTTCCGGCGTTGTTCTCACCGGCCGTTGACGACGATGACGACGCGGTGGCTTGACGTCCAACAGTACACGGAGGCCGCGTACCAGGTTGGTGGTGCCGCCGACGGACTACTGTGTTTTGGTGGTGGTGACGTGGGGGCAGACCTACTGGAGGACCCATGATCTCAAACTTGGGAACATCGACGTAGTCGTAGGTGTCTGTGGTGGGCCGACTGGAGCCTGAGTCGGTGACATTGGGAGAGTTGACGGGTACAGGCATGTCACGTGACTCGGTGCTCTCAGGGCTCTCTGTGGTACTCGTCGTAGTACTGGTGGAGATTGACAGGGGGCGCTGTTGTTTGCTGCCACCAAGGTGGAAACTGCCCACACTGACGACTGTGTCGTCCAGGCTGTTGGGGCTCCAGAAGCCGTCAGAGTCTTTCATAGCCTGGGATGCATGGAGGGTGTCTTCCGACACGTCAGCCTCTGGGTCGTCATAGTCAGCGCCACATTCAGAGTTCGTGGTGGTAGAGAGGGCGCTGAGGTCGGGAAGGGACGAGCGGGTGGCTTCAAGAGACAGGTGTTTCCGGGTGACGTCCATCAGGAAGTCGGACTCAGACAGACCGATGGGGTCCCGCAGCTGTTGTTGATCTAACACGGTCTGTCCCGTTTGACGACGTAACATACGCATACGGCCATTACGTGCGTCATACGTGGCTGTGTAGTCTTCAGCACGACGACCACTGGCCGGCCCAAAGTGACCACTACTACAGTCATCAACACACTCTGACAGGTATGAGCTGTCGTTGTCCGTCTCCGTCACGGCAGTGGAGCTGCGCGGACGTACGTCATCGTCAGCGTCATCCTCGGTCGTCGTCTCTGACATGGTGAAGGAATCGTCCGTCTGGAAGATGCACGGTCCGCCAAAGGTCGGATGGAGACCATGCTCCTTACACAGTTGTGGCTCACGTGACGTTAGTGGTGTCATGGCTGCTTCACGTTCACGCTGCTTGAGACGCTCACGACGCCGCGTCCGCGCGGTCCGACTCTTGTTACGTCGTGACACTTCACTTGCCGTCGATAATGTTGTCATGGGTAGTTTTGAGGGATCGGAGCGCTGTAATGACCGGATATCGACAATGCTATCGTCGACAGCGCGTCGCGTGCTCCGATCTTTACTTGACTTTTGGCGTTTGCGCAGCACGACACTGGGCTCGGAGATAGTGGTGCGTACATCAGAGAAGCACCTGGAGGACTGGGGTCCTTCTATTGGACGTCGTTGTTCCTCCAGGGCCTCCTCGTCACCACTCAGGTTGAGGGTACTGTGCAGAGGGTACATGAGGGTACTATGGAGGGGGTAGTTAAAGGTACTATGCAGGTTACCAGAGATATTACTACCAGACGACTGTTCCCGCAGTGTCTGACTACTGACGGACAACCTGCTGATCTGACTAACGTCCTTGAGGTTACTCAGTGACTTGGACGTATACAGTTCACTAATGACGTCACTAGAGGCGTACTTTATAGGACTCTCGCGCCGTCTGGTGGCGTCAGAACGCCGAGTGTTCACACACATGTTCTCCTTGTCGGCCGTACTGTCATCAGTCAACAATGGCGGACAGTTGAGGGCGTCCAGGTTGTCGTTGGTATTGATCCATATGGACGTCTGGTCCTGTTGAGTCAGCTCCGACTGCCGGGTGTGGTACAGGGCACCTGGGGATACGGCGCCGCCCCTTGACTCTGTCACACTGTCCACCTCCATGGACACCTCCATGGACTGCACACCCTCACCGGAAGGCGACCTCAAGGTCACATACTCTCCTTCAAGGTCACTTAAAGTTTGTGACGTTGCAGTACCAGAGTTCAAGCCCGACCTGTACCCACGAGGAGGCCGCTGGCGAAGGGCCTCCTCCTTGATCGGCGCTAAAGGGGAACTTCCAGGTGTTGTCCTCGGGTGACATGCGCAGTGGCGGTGGGGCTTACAGTAAGGTGTGGACGCCGTTAACTTCCGGTTGTACTTCTGGTCGCTGGCTAGGGCGTTGCTAGTGTCCTTGAGGATGTTGCTTCTTGGCGCCCCCTGGTTCTCCTTGTTCGAGTCTTTCAGCGACCGCCGCTCACGGCGTGGCGCTGCAGTCGACGATAGGGACGAGTCCTTGGCGCTGACTGATCGTCGGGCGTTGAGCCTGGCGCGGCGTGCCTCATAGAGGGCCTTGACCCGTGCCCGCGGTGCGGACAGGGGCTGTTCCGTTAGCGGCACCCCAGCGGCGGCCTTCATGGCGGCAGGCGGCGCTGGTGGCGCCCTCGTCTGATAGGTGTCGTAGTTCTCCAGCAGGGATAGGAACTGCTGCTTGATGTTCTTCAGTTCCAGCTTCATGTGAAGCCCTTCCTCTATGATCTCGAGCTGCAAATACACAAACAGAAGGGGTCTTTTAGTATTGGCGGTATACAACATGTACTGTTCTAAACATCACCATGCAATGTGTAAAAAAGTAAGACAAAATTCTCGTACATAGATGTGCAATGATTATTCAGCCACTTATTCACAAAAGGGAAATTATGGCCAGCTGCCAGACACGAGAAGAAAACACCGAGATGGTTTTTGTCTTTCCCTGTTAACATTATGTTTACAATTGCAGACAAGTTACAACATTATGGTTTGGTTATCCCGCTCGCCTGACCACAGAGCAAATGAGGGTAGGAAATAGCAACGTTTTGTAGGTTTCAATACACGATTTTCCTTTCGGCTATCAAGCAAGACAGATTTGGATGATTGCTGACACACATAAAGTATAATCCATTGGAAATTCTTTTATTCTTCTTGGCTCATATCCAAAAGTATAAGAGAACAAAGAACCACTTCTGTTTATCAGCGTCAAAATCAGAGGATGTGTACATGTAGATGTTCACATGGCACCAGCCTTGTTTGAACTATGATAACCATCTCTGTGTTCAGTTTAATGATTGTTTAAGATTGTTTCAGTCCACCCTACCCCCCCCCCCCCCCCAACTATTTCACACGAAATGAAATGAGCGTTAGGCCTACATACAGGTAATGCTCAATATACGTGGATATAGAAGCAGTAGGCCCCTATTTCACTTGTATACCATAGCACTCATTATAACCACACGAGCTTCAAGTCCTTCCTGTTGCTGTCCTTCACCCCTAACCTGACATCACCTTGTTCCAACCCTGGACACGAGCCGGACGTGGCAGCACAGCAGTGGTGCACAAGGTGCTCAGCTAGAACCTAATACTATGCTGCTACATGATGCCTGAGTCTATTAACCATGGCCTGGGGCTGCTCTGTAATGAGGGAGTCGGAGAATGCCATGCTTGTAAGTGACAAACTGCACCTCACCCCGCCCACTGCGCCCAGACGCGGCTGTCTGCGGGCGGCACTGTCCTGGGGCGGTCTACGACCTGTCAGCAACCCATTCCTGCCATCTTCCACCCAATACTACATGGGACAAGACAGGGGTAGTCATGTCTGAGATGGGTACAGGTAGATGCTATCAGATGGTTCCAGATTCAGGTTCTATACCTGTAGTAGGTGTGGAGCAGGGTTACTAGATATACAGGTACCAATGTGTACCTGTATTGTGTTGTACAGACCAGACAGCAAACATACCTTACACCACCCTCACCACCTCCAGCACCCTCCTCCCCATCTCACGCCTTTTACCTATGGGTAAACAAAGCCACAGTCACTAACCAAGGCACGGCTTCTGTTTCCATAGCAACTAGACCCCCTTTGTGGGGGACTCCTCCAGGCAGGTTCTCTTTAGACAAACCTATGTAACACCAATACGGCACTTTTAACGTCCAACTGTAGGGGGGCACTTCAAATATATGCTGTAAGGCTTATACACAAAATACGATGACAATGTGTGTACCTGTTTGAAACTGAACTACGAGAAACCTGTGGACTAGACCTATACCCAATGGTGAACCCACGTCTAATATTAAAGACAGATGTTAGTCGAGAGTCTAGTTTGTTACTTCACGTTTGTTTAAAGAGGTGACGGAGAGTTGGGTAGGAGGCAGTATGCTTGGTGAGATAGACAAATACTCAGACAATTGTCAAAACTTGAAGCTAAAATGGCCAATATGTGGCGTAAGTCATACATGCAAACTCCGGGCGAGAAAAAAAATTTGAAGGCTGGTGCTTTTTATGGATGGCTGATACCCTTGTATCCGAAATTTTCTAAGACCCCCCCCCCCTTATATAAATGGTAATATGATATATCATTGGATCTGGATGAATCACAAGAGTGACCCTGACAGATTATTAAAAAACTGAGAAAACTGAAAAAAACTGAGGAGTTTGCATGTATGGTAAGTGTGTGCGTGTCGGTGCACATCAAGGCCTACCATCATTACCAACAGGCATCCCCGTCCCTCTGTCACAAACCGGCCTGTCAGTACTACCCACTGACCTGTCAATCACACTGTCACTTGGACCAGGCCTGCTGGTCTAATCACAAATTTGAACTTTCATCTTCTACTGTCAGTTACTGATCCCATGGCCATAAAAACCGTTTCCTTTCCATATTATAAGTTAAACTATCACGTCCCCGTCAAAATACTGGCGGAGTTATCCACAAAAGACGGACGTTGGAGCAGTGATTAGCAAACAATTACCTGCATTGTTTCCATTAAGCAGGCACCTACTTGTTATACAAAGGCCTAACCCTAGACCTGGTTAGCTACTGCTGATCCCACAACCTTTGATGTTCAACAGTGGTTGGGCCTATACCTAAACAAATACACCATTGATCTATACTATTGTCTGTAGAGAAATGCCTTTCCCTGGTTAGCAAAAAGGTGGAAAGTTAGTTGGAGATTTGTCAATGTCTGCGGGAAGAGATATACTTCAATGCAGGAACCCTAAGGAAAACTCACGGATTTCTACGCAAGTCGGAGTAGTTGCAGCTCTGCAGGTATGAGTGTTATGCCTACCTATTGCTAGAAAAACCTAGGTATGAGTACCCCAGCATCAACCCTGGATGATTTCAAAACATGTCCCTGAGTGCCCCAGTAACAAGTCAGGTTCAGTCACCAACCCTTATTGCCCATATATATGTACACACCTGTTGGATCCTGGGCCCTCAGATCCCCTATACACCACTCACCTGTACAGGTGCCATCAGGCCAGGCAGTTGTGGCCAGCCTCCTTAACACTGGCTGAATTGTACAGTCCACATTCTGCACACACTCTCACTTATTCCACAATGTCCATGGTCGAGCTCCACACCACCCCTTGATGGCAAATATTGACAGACGTTTTGCTGCAGCTTTCAGTGTTAAAAGAGGCAGTTTGGTCGTTGTTGGTACTATCAGCCTTCTATCTATCTATCTGTCCCTTCATCAATGATGCTGGTGTATGTTGTTAAATGTCCCTCCTGGTCTGTGGGTTGCACCTCCAGGCTGACACCAGGGCACTATCCACCCTCACCTTCACCAGCAGGTGTTGGGGTTGGTCAGGGGTCTGGCCGGCAGGGTGCTGAAAGGGATTGGTCAGGGGTCTGGGCACTGAAAGGGGTTCTCCTGCAAGGTCAGCGCCCTCCAGCGGGGTAGGCCTGTCCCACGTGTGTACGTGTAACGGTACAAGTGCATGTCTGCACATGCCATCAATGACGGGATGCTATGTAATAGTGCAATACACAACCCAATACACTGCTGTCTTGTCAGTCTCTGCTCAGCCTCTCTCAGCACCTCCCCCTACTTACTGACCGCTATCAATGCTATTACTGACCACTCGGATTCTGTATAGGCTTACAGCCTACCACCTGGGGGTCATAGGGTCAGCCTCCTGCCTTATCTTAATGAGTTTTATTAATCGGTAATAAATTCCTACACTGTAATAGCATGGCGGTTAACTCTTTCGTCGCCAATGGTTCCACTGATAAAACAATGAAACGTTCAAGGTATTTTACCCACATACTGTTCTATGGAAATGCAATACACAGACACCAAAATACAGATCCCGCACTGTATAGACACTGAACTGTCCCGCCATGTCTGTGCACTACAGTGTGTGTGCAGTACTGATAGTTTATGTACACACATGAGGTTAATATTTTGGTTTTATCACTCCCCGCCGTCACGGACCATGATCACTGGCTGATGAGTGGGGCAGGGACGGTGCTTTGATGCCAACCGCTGCCTCCAGGGGCCGCCCCTGTAGTCTCCTCCAGGGCTTGTTGTCAAGACAGGTGCCCACCAACAGATATGGCATTTTATTTAGACTACTAGAGATATTTCATCATGAAGCAATGTGTATTCACCTGACGTGATGATATACAGCAACCTTAATATCTTATCTGCCCAGTGCACACTATGTACCTAACTGCTAAAGGATCAAAGCCCACCCCTAATCCCTGACCGGCTTATCCCCCACAACCACTCCCTAATCCCACAAATCGTTTTACCCAGGGCTAATATCACGCCTAAGCACACTTATACCACCTCTGTCCTCAATAATCTTATATCGACTAAGTATGTTCCCATCATTTGTTTTGGAAAAAAATGGGTAAATTTGGGAGGGGAGTATAAAACAAGAGGAGTGTCTTGGAGTCGTAGAAACCTGTGGTTCAACCAGTTATTATAGTTCCAAGATCAAATAGGACTATAACCCTGTATTTGGAGATTGGGTTCCACCGAAGATACCGCTGCACCTGTCGGGTATAGACAACGACCACCTGCCGTAGTGTTTGTCAACATCACCTCCCCTCATCCCCTCTCCCACCACCCAGGTAAATGTCAGGTAAAAGGCTGTGTGAGATTTATAACAGGACATAACCACACGACCAGGCACATCGTCACAGTTGGCTTCTGCTAACTCAGCTTTAATTGCCCTGTCTTGCAGATAAGGAGACGACAAAATCACGACCACAAACCTCTGTTTGAGTCAGGTCCCTTTGCAGGAGGAGTAACACTGCTGTTATTATTCCTGCACCTGCCACATAAAAAGTTCTCATTCTAAGAAGTGAAGCTCTGCTTTAGACTCTGGGTTTGGTTGGTTGTGATGTGGGAAGCAGGGTGGCCGTTGTAGCCCAAGATGGCCTTTTTTTGTGGAATTCATTATTTAGCCCAGAAAATTTCCCGCGCTTTCCTTGTGGTTTGAAAACTTGTTCTGACATTTCAATTATTGGGTTGGAACATTCCAATGATGACTGAAAAGTGCAACGATTTAGAAAGACTATAATGTAGTGGTGGAAAACGGCATTTAGCCCCCCCCCCCCCCCCCAGATATATAATTTGCTTCAACGTGAAGGCTTGACTTTATTTTGATGGGTGACTGGATTAATGACAGCCATGTCTTCAGTTCGGGAGACAAAGCATGATGGAGAAGGAACAAAGCAGATGGGTTAACCCCATAGGTGTCTTTTGGGGGTGCCACAATGCTCATCACTAGGGCGTTATACTGGAAGGTGTGGATGTGTATTCAATGTGTGTTCACCCTGGATACCTTGAAGAAATCCCTAAGGTACAGACTGACTTCCCGGTGGAC
Organism: Acholoe squamosa; assembly: GCA_949317995.1. Lineage (NCBI taxonomy): Eukaryota > Metazoa > Annelida > Polychaeta > Phyllodocida > Polynoidae > Acholoe > Acholoe squamosa. The sequence goes on from OX439042.1 coordinate 19,725,597, forward strand.
AGTGTGGTATAACATGCCCCGCCCTCACCACCTGACTCTCCAGACATTCAATTATCACCTCCATGGCCTCAAAGAGCTGACATCCAAATATTAAAGACAAAGCCATAATGGGTATGTGGGTGCAGCCATTGGATTTTGACAGAGTGTGAGACACTGGGATTGGACATGGGGCTGTGAACAATAAGTAACCTACATCTGACAACCTCCCGGGTGTTAAACTGCGGAAGTTGTCAGAGACTCTTACCGACCACCTTGTCGGTATACCATGTGGTTCTGGATAGAAGACAGGAAATGGTTCCGCCTGTGCGCCCTCCCAAGACAAGGTTTGGCAGACAGAGGCCGGGGATGGTGGTACCATGTTGGAGGGCGGCGTTTGTTCTTGTATGTTGGAGGGGCAGCATGCGTCGGCCGACATGTTTCTGTGTCATATATCATTCTGTATCATCCATCACTTCCTCCATGGTGCTTCCTGCCACTGTCTGTCAGCCTCCCGCTAGGTGCTCTGGTATGTCCCCCATCCTTCCAGGGCCCCGACCCTGCCCTTATGCCCTCTTACAGAGACTAGTTGTCTCATTATACCCCATCACAACCCACTCACACCTCACCTGGACCCTCACCTGTGCCCTACCACCCCAATACTGACCTGCACCACTCAACTCACCTGAGATTGGCATTTTCCACTATCAGAGGTCAGTATGGCCTTCTCCAGGGCGACCAGCAGAGAAATGGAGAACAGGTGTCCCTCCTTCCCACACTGTAACCCCCTTAACCCTCCTGTAGCTGAGTCTAGCTCTACTCCAGACAGCTCTCCATGTTCACAAAGCAGCCTGGTGCCCTCGCCTCAGAACGTGCCCTTCACACAACGCGTCATAATACAATATACACGGACTGGCCGCAGTGATTGATAACACAGGTCATACCCCCCGACACCCCCACTCTGTTACCAAGGGAACGGAGGGACAGGGAACCTGTTGCTGCTGCTGTTGTTGCTCCAGGGTGTGTGAAGGTAACAGAGGAAGGGGTCATTGCAGAGTGGTCCAATCCCCTTTAATGGCCTCATAATGCTAAAATGCCCTATGGTTGCTCAGATACATGAATGGAGCCCCCATGCTCACAAAGAGTAGACAGTCACCCACGATAGCAACATCCACCCACAGAGGTTTATACGTTTATACATTCCTGAATTGTTGGCACGGTGCACCAATGTAGTGGTAACAAGACTCACCAGCACTGGATTGGTGTATCATGAGCACATGGGGATATAAGCCTGAAGGCATCATGTGGCCCTCGAGGGTTAGTAGCCCTTAGAAGTACCGCCGAGAGGGCAGACCTGATGTCAGTCCCACCTTGAGCTCCGTCAAAGGGGGTGTGGCTGAGGGGTGGACATTACTGCCGTATTATAACCAGTAATTGTGTGGTGTGAAGTCAGCCGCGTTGTTTATGACAAATCTGGGCCCTTCTGGTCGGCCCAAGTCCATTGGTTTCTCTTGTAAATGTATCCTTCCCGCCAGGAAGCTTTTATTATGAACCCTTCTTTACAAGACTGAAGTCCATATATGATACACAGGGTTCAGGGAAGTGCATAATTCATGTATCCCACCCACACCCACCCCCAGTTTGAATATAAAATCGTATATATCACATGAAAAGTTATACAGCCATGATTCAAATTCAAAACTATAACATTCAGTTACAGTCATTGTCAGAAGACATCCATGAAAAAAAATCACATGAATTAACACTAACGTCCATGCTTTGATATGTGTAATAATCTTTAATAATGCACTGGCCCCATCTGATATAAGGTGATGATAAAGATAAAGGTTATATATCAGAGAACATGCTCATTAACATAGAGGCTGGATACAGGGAGGGGGTCCCATGTAGGAGGGTCAGTAATTGGCATGACAGCAGGGTGCCCTCCGCCCCTGTCCATCTCCAGCCCTCTGATGTACCTAGAGATTGTCTCCTAGAAATATGACCAACTCCTCTAAAGAACCCCCTAGCCTTCAGGTTTCCATGACAACCAGGTGGGAAGATAAGCCCTCTCAACATGTTGTCTGTAACAATAGCCATATATAGGTAGCACTGTCCATTGCCTCCCACCTAGCCATGAGTGGCCATAGGGGTTAAATACACCCACAATGAGCACTGAGAGGACTCACATTTCACAACAGACTCCTTTTTGATTTCCATTTCCCCTCCTTTCTGTCCCAAGTGTCCCAATCTCAGATTGATACCCCCCTGATAGTACCCTTGGCCCCTGGTTGTGCCTACCGACAGGACAATTGCGGATGCCCTTTGCAGATTGCAAGGTCACAGGGCTTCAAAGGATAATAGATAACACAGGTGGAGTATTGCAGTAAAGGTCATCCAATGGCAAACCCAAGTCCTCTTTGTATTCACCATATCACCCACATTGAGCTCCAATTTATCATTAGCACCCCGTTGGGATGAGCATACAGCATTGTTCCCGAGAGATGCACAGTGTATTGTGATTGTGAAGGAGTACTTATACCAATACAAGTGTTGATAACGAACAGGGCATTTGCAGTCTTTAGTGTAAAGGGATGGGAACGTGCGTGTTCCCCTGGGAACCAGTAGATTCATTATGAGAAAGTCATTACGCTTTTACCATGCATTAAATTATTGCTGACCTTCATAGCTGGAGTGCTGCTAAAACAAAAGATTTCTAGGACTTCTAGTGTTGTCTAATGGACGTGAGGTATAAGGTGAACCCAGGGGAGCGCATAGTGAGAACATGGCCATTGTTACAACTGTACACCTCCCCTTACCTTGCAGGTGACCATCCAGCCTCACAGCAGGTGTCATAGAACCTAGCCACCAGCAGGTGAGGCAAAGATGGGTCCAGATTCCTACAGCCGTAGGGGGTATAGACACCCCTCCCTCACTCCATCCACAACCCCCATATCCAGTTAAGCTTTAGAGAAATCCTAGAATAAATATTCACCCACTTCTCACACCTTACATGTGGCTATCTTATAACAGGTGGGGCTACGTGACTAACATTACTGCAGGGACGTCACTCTGAGGTGTCCTTATACGACCTTACATGTGAATCTATTACATGGGAGTCATACAATGGTTGCATTGTTACAATACTAACATCAAGGAAAGATAGTGCCTGAAAAAAAAAATCCCTCGCTTTAAATAGTTTCAACATAGTGTCCCCAACACCTTCGACGCACCTAATAAATCACTTAAGTGCGTGTTATGATAAATAGCGTCATAAAACTGACTCATTATGAATTTGCAGATTATGTCTTTTCTTTCAGTGAAAAAAAAAGATTATAGATTCCCACGACCTTAAAGATGATGTATACATAATATCAGGTAAGCAGTCTTAACATGGAGAGGTGGCAAGGTGCTCATCAACGTTATACCTGTAATTTAACATGGGTCTCACCTGCCACCTCACCTAGGATACATGTCTACTAATGATACACCACTCCTACATCCCTGGTGGAATCTCAGTTCTTTTTCTCACATGAAAATTACATGACATAACATTTAGAGTTCCTGAACATGTATTTATCGGGGTTAATAGGCCTAAATTATGTATGTTACGCAAGCAAATGTAGGCCTACATTTCTGGCTGGGCAATGCCTTTGTATGACTTAGCACCCATAGCCAAGGAATGCAATATTTTTGGTGACTACCACCTACCAACGGCCGGGAGACTTGGAGGCCGGGATGGGGGCGGCTGTGACGTCATCAGTAGCGTCTGCTGCTCCCTACTGAGGGCTAATGAGACAGATAGATCTCAGCTGAACACTTTGATGTATGTACCCAGGTAATGTGTCTAGGTCAAATCGTATAATATACCCAGGTAGGCCAGAAGTGTACCTGGTCAAATGAAAGTCCCTTCTTCGGTGGGTATGGGCATTGATGGAATTTTGAGACCAATGTCGGACAGTCAGTAGGATCCCTTTTGAATTGATGGAGTCAAGTCAAGCTAAATTAAACCCGTAACCCACACGCGGAGTTGACAATACACATGTGTATTCTACAGATCAACGCTGTCTCTTCTGTGTATTGCGCCTCAATGCACTCAGGGCATGGTTTATAAAGGAATTCTAAGTGGTAAATCAAAGTCTCCAAAAGACCGCGCCCCAAATAAACCGACCTTCCCCTCAGGACCTCAAGGGTGAAATTGAAAAGGTGTTTGGGATCGTTTGGACTGTACATTATTTGATTAGCATCTTAAGAGTCACCATGGGTCGATTTCTATGACTTGCTATAAAGTTTCAAATCTATTGTAGAGGGTCATTTGAAGCAGGAAAGGGTAATTTCGCTATACCTGTGGGCTATTGATAACAACTGGTGTTATCTGTGAGTGAATGCCCGGCGACCATCAACACAGAGTGGCAGAAACTTATGGGATTCTTATCGCTGGTTTTCTGTGAGCTGATGTGACGTCTTTACGACGTAGACTTTCTACACAGCCTCAGGGACATTGTCTACCTGTCCTAAGGCAGCTCCACACCTCACCTCACCTGTTCACATCACCTCCTTCTTACCTGTATGTACTAACACTACCTGTCTCTACCTGTGTAGAGCTGGGCGGGCCTGTTAGTGATAACTTGTAATTACTGAGACTAGGGCTTCATACCAGGTGGTTTAGTGTAACAATTATGTTTAAGGAATCTGAAAAAAGAGCTATCGATAAATTATACCAAACAAGTCCCCTTTTCTACTCTTTCAGATTTAGGCAAGACAAACTTAAAGGATATAAAGAGGAGTGATATTACCTGGAGGTCTCATGGGGTTTGTGTATTGATGATAAGTAGTCAGTAGCGTGGGAATAAAGGGGACATCCAAATAAACTGACCAGTGGCTTGCTGTGAGGTGTGAGCTGGGAGCGGGGGTACAGTGGGTGATAAAACACAGGATCAGGCTATGATGGACACCAACGACATTCAGCGACTGGAGATTGATGGACGAGCGGTCAGGCAGCAATGACAGGTCAGCCCATACACTAACGGGGAATAGGCGCTAAACACGCCAATAAAACCTCGCAAATTACAGCCTGGCGCGTGGTAGTGGACAGTCACTGACCCCCCCCCCCCCCCCCCTTCCCTCCTCCAACCCCAAGACCCATCCCTGAGCATCGGTCACCTGCGGTCATGCAGCCAAGCTGAAATCCGCACCGGTCAGTATAGTCTTTGTGGTACTTCACCCCCAGGTTGGTTCCAGTGTAATAGTCAGCTCCCATGCCATCCAAGTGGCCGGCGTGGTGTGAGAGGACAGAAAGGTCGACCTCTACACATGAGAACTGGACACTGGTCAGTGTGTGAGTGTCATCTGTCTCACCTTGTCTATTAGGTACCCCGCCCCTAACGTGACCCTCCCCGACACGCACGTTACGCTTCATTGGGGACCATGTATCATTGGCCTGTAATTGAATGGAGCAAAGGTGCTGCCCCCTGTCGTATTATATGTTACTCATCTCGCACATTAGTGCAGTTCGATACACACTATTGGTATTTGAATACATGCATGTCATTAATTTCAAAACACCCGCCACATTTGAATTTATCATGGCGGTGTAAAGACGTATTTTGATCCCCTCCCTCCACTCCCTCTAATTTATATGTTTCTACTTCGTAGGGGGAGATATAGGCCAGTTGGTCTTGTGTAAAACTGTATCTGACTCATACATGGTATTTGGTGTGGTAATGAACTATTATTATTATTATTATTATTATTATTATTATCGATTATCAATTATCATCAAATTAATTCCCAGGCGTTTATTGTGTGGGGCCTGGACCACATATTGTGTTTGATTTGGTACTTACAAGCGAATGATAATTATCTCAAATTAAACATAATTAATTTCCAAATATGTTGCAGCGTTGTTTTCATTCAATTATGCCCCACCCACCTGAGAGACTGAAAACGCAATGGTCAGTCTGGGGGCTGCTCAAGTCACCCCCATACCTGAGGAACAAGGCCCCATGTAACCAGGGCGATGGGCGGTGGTCAGTGGGGCCTTGGGGCAGATTTACGGCCAGTTATGAGGACATTTTCCAGTCATTGATTGGTGATGGACGCCATTGCTGTTCACCCCTGCCCCTAGAACCTACAGTTTGGCCCTGTAGTGGATGGTGCCCGGGAGGAGCGGCGGGCAGTGCAGGTCAGCAAGGTGGGCAAACAGGAGGGCAGTGGTGACCATGGCGACCCCGACCCACCTCTCCCTAATGATATAATTTGATACAATAGGCGTCCACAGAGCAGCACTGACCGGTGGTGACCGCAGGTGCCCGGGGCGGAGATCGCTGACCGCCTGGTCCTGAGGCCCTTTGTCTACTACTGACCGGTCATACACAGTCCCACCCTCACACCTACACCTCAGGGCAATATCCTGATTCCCATGAACCTCCCATCCCATCTCCACTGACCCAGCCTCCAGTATCTGACCCAGCCTCCAGTATCAAGTCCACCCCCAGGCGTGCTGCTTTCAGTGGTTGGGGTTGTAACTAGTTGAAATGTTATCAAGACCTCCTTATATTCGAGAACGTTTCTCTCAAAAGACACCAGTTGTATTCACTGTTCTTACAAAATGTTATGCCTAGGGGGAATTTATACTTTTGGATACTGTTAGCACCTACTTCATGGGTAGAATGCCACTTACAACTTTAGCGACTATAACCTACCCTACATTGTCAATAAGGGTAGACAGTGAATATGAGAGCGAGAGTGATACTCCTCAGGTGAAACTTGTGAACATGGAAGGTACAAAGCGGGGTTTCCTAAAAGGATTGATCCTAAAGTTTGAGCTTGTTACTAGATTAGTCTGAATACTTTTCTTTTTGGCAATGTTGAATTTCCAGGCAAAGACACTCCTGTATCCATATCTATTTTATCGTTTAATACACACTTTTGTAACTTCCCAATACACATAAGCATCTTGCACCCATACATCTTTCTTTTCCTTACATATGTAAACCATCTTCTTCAAGTATGAATTGTACCTTTGTTCTAACCCAAACCCATAGGCCGGGTCCAGTGTGTCACAGACATGCTATAGGTAGGAACATGTAGATCACGACACCAGAAGACACCAACAGACACTGACATGACACACAGTCCCTTCTACTGTACCCACTCACCCGTGTCCACATCAATGCTGCATCTCCCTCCCTTATCAAACCTCATTATCTTATATCCATAGGTGCTAAACGGTCCAATTAACTGACAAAGGTTCAGGTTGACATCTTCAAAGTTGTCATTAGGACGTTTAATTATTGCCCGAAAATAGATGGCAGAGATCTGCCAGAGATAGGGATGAAATTAATCACAGGGGGTTGCTCTTTTGATATCAACAAAGGAGTACACAAAATATAATATCTTTGCAGGTACATATATATGCTTTATGCCAGGTTCTATCAAGAGATTAACAGAGGAATATATGTGTATTGGAAAGCTAACTCTTGTCACATTTTACATTTTTGTGACACTTAGAATACACAATCTTGGACAAGTAGTGTGGACACAGAACGACTGGGTTGGGACTAAACATTAAGGATCTTAAGAATGCATTAACTTTACCCATTGCCTGTTTTCACTCTATTTCAACCGGTCAAATTTGCACATGTGGTATTGTAGGGTTACACACGTGCAGGCAGGCCTCTACCCTAAAGCAACCCCTCCCTTCTCCCGGGGGAGTCAGGAGGGGGTTCTCTAAGATGGATCCAGCATGTACCTCCCCTCCCCAGTTCCCATGGGTAACACAGGGGGATGTGGTCGTGAGAGGATATCTGTTGTTCATACTTGTACTGACCTTTAGACTTTCAGTTGGTAGAGGTGAACCACGACCAAGAGGGTAATACTCCACAGGGTTTTCTTATAATCCACAGACAGGCACACCGTATGTCAGAGAGCATGGCTGGTAAATCCAAGTTAAGAGGTCCTGAATCAACCACTCCACTTGACGGTCTCAGTCTCAGCTAACCACCTGTTTTTGACTTATGTCGCCTTAGTTGAAATAACGGTTCAAAGGCAGCAGTTCACTTGGGGTCCAGGCAACACCTTGGCAATACGATATGGAAAATCTAAAAGCCTATGACGTAAGGTGGGCGGAAAGATATCCAGTGACTTTCACAATGTCTCATGTTCCTCTCTCTATATCCATGATGCTGTCAATGAACGCTGCACCTGTACACCGCCAGCGTCCCTCCCTACACTGGCGCCCCACAGCGGAGACGCAGCTAACTAAACTATACAGGGGGGTAGGTGTGTCGGTGTGTGTCTAGTCCTATCGTGTGTGCGTGCTGCTGTACAGACTGTGAATGACGACCGGACCTGCAGAGGGCGCTCACACATACCCACCCACGTGCCGACCCAGGAGGACAACCAATCACGGGACGAGCTCAGTTGTCATGTGACTGGCCATCTCAGCACCCTCTTGTGGCATAGTTGGGGGTGAAAGGACAAGAAAAGATGGGAGATGGTATGGTTTGAGATCGCCATGCACGAAGGGGGAGGGTCTCATGGGGAGGGTGGTCGTCACAGTCTCTGAACATAGGTATAGGAAGATGCACAGCTTTGACTAGATAACTACAGCCTAGTCATTTATTTTGTCGGTCGCCCAATTGAAAATGGGTGAATCCAGATGTTGATATTTGAATCAATGAAATTATTGCCTTTTACAATATGATTTTACAATTTTCAAATGTCGAATGCTCTGAGGTGAATTAAGAGTGGCCCTGAGTAGGGGTGAGTATGAGGGGGGGGGGGTAGTCGTAGGGGCGCATAGATTGATACCACGTTCATGAGAACATGTAGAAGAGTATGGTTTAGGACAGTGAGGACTCCACCAGTGAGTCGGTGTCTCTCTGTCCACTAGTCAAGTCTACGTTATGCTTAGTTAACTTTTACCAACTGACCTACATCCTCACTCAGATTCAGTGAGTGAGATTGGACACACCTGTGACTGTACTTGCAGGTCTTATTTCAGTGTAAAATGGCAGGTTCTCTTCGATCAGATTTTTAAGTTTTGGCTGTGGATATAGTCCTTTATAAAAGTATATCGCATACGATTGGCTCATGTTATCCACCTTATCGCTAACTCCCACGCCCTAACGGTGAGGTGAGGGGTCTGCTGTAGGGTCATACCGACTCCGTCTGGCACAAAGTGTCTAACCTAGTTCCAAGAAACATGTCACTCCCACCCTAGCCATGTGATTTATCCGTATTGGAATCTGGTCTGGGTGGGTGGGTCCGGGGTGAGGTGGTGGTATGGAATATACACATGTCTATGATAAGGGCACAAGAAGTAATGACGGCAGGGGTGGGCGCGTGGGAAAGGCGATGACATTCCTATCTCTTCCGGTGTCTCCTCCAGAAGCCTACTACCAGAACCCTTACATCCTTGTGGAGAGAAGTGGAGGTAAACTCTTTAAGGGTTTCATGGTCATGGTGGTGCATCACGCCCTTTGATCATCTTGATGTATTCATGACGTTCTACCTACATGTATGCATCCTGCCAATTTTATGGGTAAAGACTAGTAAAGACACTTCAGAAGCTGCACCAATTCAGAAGTGGCCAGTAGATCCACCAGCACTATACACTGGGCATCATGATGAATGAGGATCTGGAACCTGGGGGGCATCATGCGGCCCTTTAAGGGCTAATATGGCGAAGATGCAACCACCTGTCACCACAGATCTCCACAGCTAGTCTCACATCCTTATTCAGTCAGTCCCCACTAGGGGGCGCGCGTGCCCAGCACCACTACGATAACACGCACCGCCGCCATTCAAATTCTCCCATAGTGTGGTGCCTTTTCGAATCTACTTTGTGTAACGTTATAGTTTGTGTATTGTGCAGGTTAACCAGTGATTGACAGTGCATACATTAACACATTTTCCTGGAGGGAAATATGTAAGGGAAGCATGACTGGAGTTTTAATGAGGTCTCTGTAGATTTCCAATCATTCGAATTTCTAAATTACCCTCCCATATGACCTTCTCTTTCAATGCCCTTTCTTTTTTTTTTTTGCCTCGGTTTTGGAACATTAGGAACCTGTCCACCTCGCGTGGACTATGAAAGTTCACCGTCATTTTTGCCCCCTAGTAGAGCCCCCTAAATATAGGTTTTGTATAGTAATGTATGGGTCTTTGGTACATGTACCTTAAAATCCCTGAAGACTTCCATCTATTTATGTGTAGGGGGGGGGGCTATCCCATTTGGAGGACCTGCCTGGGTAACACAGTGGTGCTTATACATGTATACTGCACATCTACCTTTAATAAGCTATATAGTGTGTGTAGTATCCACCCTGAAGTTTGAGGTCTCCTGAGGATACCATCTTACCAGGACCCCTCCCTCCCCACGCACCTGCCTGTCACACCTCTCACAGGTAAAGAGGTTAGAGACTGATAAAAAGAACTAAAAAGACCAGAATCATTCAAGAACCTCTCCAACCCTTCACAAAACCCATATTGACGGGGACCCATGGAATTTACCAGAGAAAATTAACTCCACTCGCCATGAAGCAAGTGGGTTGGGCCATGGGTGAAGGGCCTGGGTGCCATAAAAAGGGCAGGTAGGGGAAGGAGGCAGAGAGGCCCTTGGTAGGCCACGACCACACCCACAGCACACAGGTAGGAGTCTATAAATCAGACCATCCTCTTACGGACGCACCATTAAATCAGGGTTTGGTGTCAGGGTTTGCTGGCGCCGGGTACTCCAATGTGTGCAGCTTGATAAAAGGGTTTGCCATCTAAGAGCTTGTGTTTACCTTGGCGGACAGCCCTACGATGTTCTCATACACTGCTTATGAGCCTGTATAGTGGTGGACCATAGTTTTGTATCCCAGCAGGGTCCAACATTATGTCAAGGCTTGGCAATGTCATCAATCTTTATCAAATACTTCAACTGTGGTAAGGGCATTAATAAATGGCCGGCTTGAATTAATCCCATCCCGTAAAACACAACATTGCCTTCTGCACCAGAGTGTCAAGGACTTGTCATTGGCGTGGACATGAAAGTATTTAGTCTTTTATCCAGATTTTATTTTTAGTTGATGTCCAGGCACGTTTCTCTCCTGTTGAGAATAAGATGTGGGCCTGGGGCATGGTTGAGGTTATCGTCTCCATTCGATTTTTTCACCTAAAATCGTTTGGGGCCATACACTTCCTACACAGTAACCTACATGAAAAGCCAATGCCTGGCGAGGATGACGTAACGTTTTTACAGGAAGGGCTTGCAGCTATTCCCCACTACTGCTGCGAAACGCTTCTCATTGACAAAGGATTATGGAAAAAGCCATGGCAAGTCAGCAAAAAATCCAACTGTTGCCTCCAAGCACCTGGCAAGACAGCGCGCAGAAGCCCTGGGACAGCTCCAGGGAAACCGGCCATAATCTTGGGGACAATGACCACACAGGAATCTCCACGGCCTGATTTTTTGTTTTATTTGACAAGGTTTCCTTTTGTATGCTGCATTCTGCACACATTTGGGTGGCCTAACGTCATATAACTGGATACCTGGACGACGCACAAAAACCTAACATCCACCTGGGAACAAAATCAGGTGAAATTCTCATGAAGGCCTACTCAAACTGTGGTCTATATGTCAGGAGCTGTACTTTTGAGGACAGAAAACGCTTAGTGCATTTGCATAGATCATTACTAAGACTTGTCGTTAAAAATTGAAAACTAAGTAAGCTGTGCTAAAAACTAATGAATAAGTTACGGATGAGCAAATGTGTATTGAGGCAATTCAATATGTTTTCCAGAGAACAAGTGCAATTTGAGTTCTATTGTAGGATATATCACAATAGTGCTTATTATTGTAATGACTAGTTCCCCGTCACGAAAACAGAAACACTGATTGCATGGTAATGCAACATGCCATCTACAGCCTTATTTACACTTTGTTTATGAGCACCTTTCACGTCAGCACGCATGACTGCCTATCTATGACAATTGTATCTTCTTTATCATTGTATTCCCAACCCATCTCAGGCAAACCTTTTAAAAAGACCAAATACAAAAGCATACAAAAAGAAAACACTATGAGATATTTTATCTTGAATGCCATATAGCCCCTGATTAGTCGCTATAGTTACGCACACAGAAATTAGGAGGAGGTTTCCTGATTCCTGGTACCCCATAGTACCAAGTCCTGGGGTACCATCCCCGGAAGCCACCTAACGGCAGCTTGTGACGTAACGTCATCTCATCTCTGGCACCACCTGGCGGCAGGGGGGCGACCTAGGCACTCATCAGGGCGGTGCACACCTGTCAGGTGTAGCTGTAGGTGGGACAGGAGGACAGGTGAGATGAGGACAGGTGGACCTCATGTGGTTGATCCCTCTCAAAACTCAAGGGGAGGAACATCATGGCATATCTCATTTATATGAGATGGGATTGCAATAAATCCAGGTGTTTTAACGCTCTCTACAGACAGATATACAGCAAAGGACATCGCTCTTTTTAATTAGATTTCATTTTGACGTCTTCAGCGAAGAAGGGAAGGGTTAAGATATGGCCCCATGGAGGATGCCCCAATGAGGACGATATGAACGTCATGTCAGAGGGTTTCGTGAGAATTTATCAAGGTCTGTAAGAAGTATTATGACATTGCCCCTGATTACACAAGTGGGTGACACATGGACGATTGAGCCATCTACCCATGACGTGACCATGGAACATCGACTATTCATGTACTGCTGTAGTTCTTGAAGGCTTACAAAACATAAATGGTTCTTAAAGAGTTGTAAATCAGGGCAGTCGGCAAGCAGATGGCAGTTTGGGCATGGGCCGAGTGCCAGTCCCACCAACACATCACCCTGAAACCCTAAAACCATACTGGGTTCAGGTCACCTAGGGTCACCAAATGTAGGGACATTTCAGATGGATTTTTTCTTCTTCTTCAAATTTTGCTAGTAAAGCCAAAGATGATTATTCTGAATTAGGGTTCAAATAGAAATATAGGCATATGTAAATAATGACACAGTGATGAGGGAAAATTGCACCTACTAAGATGGGCATTACACACATAAACATACCTGTGCAGAACCCAACCTTGGGAGAGGAAACTAAAGAACGCCAGAAAAAAATGGGGTATCTGTCATTCCTGAATACCTCCCATGCTGAGTGATTGAGAAGGCTTCAGAACAAAAGGAGGAGTGAATGGCGTACCCAGCTGTTACGTGAAGGGTGAAGGGTCGGGTAGGGGGGATGGTTGAAGGGGTGACAGAGCCAATTGTATTTGGGCCTATATTGGGGTTTGAGGGTGAAAACCAGTGTGCGTTACCCAACCTGCGGATATCCGCAAGTGAAATAATACCACACTGTCCGTGCGTCTGCACTATGGCACTCACCATAGAAGTGCAAAGCACAAGAGGGTGCAACGGGGTTTGACTTCCGATTTCAGCGTAACCAACGTGAAATAATCTAAAAGCTAAAACACGAGCTACACCATATTCCTCTTTTTACCGTGCTGGTGAGATAACTAACATCACTACCTATGTCAGCTTCCCCTGAAACCCCTACATCGCCAACGGTCTACCGGGATTACTTCCGATCTGCGCGCGCATATTTGGTGCTAAAAGTCGTCTGCTCCGACGTCAAATAGGCGCCAAATGCGCGCGCAAACATGGGTATCAGGTGGCGGGTTACCTGCATGGAGGGTACCTGGGACACCTGCCCCTGCAAAAAGATTCACCTGGTAAGGACTGGATCCAGTAACCCGCCAGGAGGCAGCCCTCTTTCCCACCTGTCACTAGCCTGCCATAATAGGCCAGCAACTTAACCCCATACAAAGGTAACTAAAAAGTGGCAAAGAAGTCCCTCTGCATGTCCCTAAAATAAGGTCACAATATACAGCAGTTACAAAACATCACTGGCATATGTACCATTTCATTTTGACCCTGTCTGAATCGAATGGTACAACTCATTATCAATATGGGCTAATATGCTTATCACAGGAATGGTATAGGGGAACATAGGTAATTTTGCCAGATTTCACTTATGTATTGCATCAATGCACTGCATGAGAACTTGTAGGCTCCCTACATGGAAACTGTAAGATGGGCGTGAGGAGTAAGAGGAGTTATGTCACAGTAATAATCCACCTGGTTCATCATCATAGATAGAGAACCCCGGTCAGGGCCATGGAGAGTGACCACCGTGGGAAGGAGGCTCCTCTCAAGGGTCCCCAAGTGGTCAGATCATCAATAACGTCCTTAGGACACTTGACCATGACAACTCCGTTAACAGGCCTCTCTGTCCACTTCACAATTCCCCATTTCTCATAATACCACAAGTATTGTATATGACTGATCACTGAACTAGTGCTGCGATGACAATATCCACTAAATGATAGGTACACATAACATTTCAACGTAAGAAAACCCCCACAATGATGCATGAATCTGTCAAAAAAGGCTTTCACTTGATATGGAAACGTCGTGAGGTAACAGATGCACGGCGACACGGTCCGCCTACATCCACCTGGTGGCGGTATCGTGTACTAACGGTTCTCCATTTCAAACTTTCTCCCCTCCACTCCACGGATGAGTGGTATCTTAACACCTTTAAGAGTGGGAGGAGAAGGGAAAGGAGAATGCAATATAAATTTGACATATCGCTTAGACAAACTTAGCGCTGAGGAATCCATTCTAATGTGCAAAATGTTATGAGAACTGCCAGAACTTCCGACCGCTAGCTTCCCTTGATAATTCTAATTCATACAGGACTCCAAGAGCAAACACTAGCAATAGGTATTAGCCTATACACTGTAGGAATATCAGTAGGCCCATTCATACATTTTACATCGTTTTTTTGCACTCTACCGCAATTCCTTGCGTACATGGTGCGGCTTACGATCGAGGACTGACCCACCTTCACCAGAAAACAGTTAGGGATGTGGCTTATTCGTGAGGATTTCTTCTTTTTTTACTAAACCTCTGGAAGGATATTTAATTGCCTAAAATACATTTCTATCTGTGTCTGACTACTTACAAAAGCGAGTCCGTAGAGGACCACAGTTTTACTAGGTTGCCCTGTTATGGGCATCAGTCACTGGCCGGGCCAGGAAAGGTGACAAGCACTGACGCGCCATCTAGTAGGTTAAACACAATATAAGTTAGAGTAAAGTCCACTAGGTGTCATCAGCGCGCTGTCCCAATACTACATTTCACCTCACTGACACTGCCGACTTGGATGTAGGGATGCTCACCTGACTTTACAGACTACATATAAACTACTACCACTGCCTTCAGTTCTAAAGGTTAATAAAGGTGTGTGTCTGCGTCCCTCAGACGCAGACACACACAGCCATTTTTTTCAAATAATGTACATCTTTTAAGGACCCCTAGTAGATGTGTACTTGCCACAAAACATTCTATTCAATACCTGCGACACTTGCAGAGAGAAAAAAGATACAGACATCACAAGATACACAAAGGTAGTTGACCCGATAATGTCAACAGCACCGCCTACCAACTGAGGGCTTGCTGCACCACGATTGTCCACTGGGACAGCAGATGTTACAATCAAAGACTGTATTAAAGTGCACCACATTAACACTTCTATCAAACAGTTGTAGGTAACAAATATAACATTCACTAGATTCTGAAAGAGCATAAAAGAAGACCCTTAAACAGGCTTCAGCCATGGATTTCAACAGTCACGACTCGGCTTTACATTGATTGTACATGTCATTATTTTCTGAGCCCAAACTTGTCAAAATGAATACCTTTGATATTTATTTTTAATTGAATATAGGTACCCTCTGGTGACTTAGATCTACAGGGGTCTGTCCGATTTTCTGTGGTCAAAATAATGGCGACCAGAAGTTCTAAGTTTGATATGGCAAAATGACAACATCGGACTAAACCCTCATCAGTGACGACTTTGAACCCTCATTGGGGGTTCAGTGTAGGACAGGAGGGCTTGTGGTAATCAAAAGTGGGAGATGCGCAGGAAGGGGAAGTGGTACCTTTAGTCTGGTTCTATCAAATTCTATGAGGGGTCTGACTGTCACTCACTATAAGAGGCCTAAAGGTTAGGGTCAAACCAACACTACCGTGTGTAGATCACGTGACGTGTTCAGTCACGTGTTGCGGTGTTAGCGTGACGTGCCTCATTATTATGACGTACAAAGGGGCATGTTTAGCAGAGATCGCGGGGGCGGGGCATCCCTGCCCCCTGCTACTTCACATTTCTACTCCATGTAATCCAGCATGCATCTGAGCATCCCCCACACGCAGTCAACCTTACATTCTACCTCACCAACCAGTCTATGTCACAACAAACTCTTTCTCCTCACCATTTTTTTTCTTCATCTGCGGCCTCTTATTCAGTCTATGTACATGTAATAGACATTACTGAGTGGTCTAAAGAGGGGATGGGGGAGGGATAGGGGAAGAACGCCATGGCCAGATGTCAACTAAAACTGCCAACGTCCACTTCCAGGTATTGGCAGTTTCTGTCAGTTTACTGTGTTTTTTTTGGAGTTGCTTGCCGCGTAGCGGCCGGGAGCGCAGCGACCTTAGCAACTTCATTATGTTTTCGGTTTGTCAGTGACGTCACGGTCACCTTGTGATGCAATTTGTGACGTCATATGTTGGCCATGACGTCACACGTCGGCCGCCGAGTGGCAACTCCTATCCGTGGTCCTTGCTACATTTTTCTTGTTTTGTGAGGCATTCTCGCATATGAGGCAAAGCGTGGTTTTGAAATAATTCTATAAGGCAAACCAGGGTTGATTGTGAGCTCTCCAATAGAATTCTAATTCAGCTACATGTATAACCCATATAAAAGGTGCACCCTGGGTTCAGGGATATCCTATAAGGCTCATGTATTTTCTTTGCTGATGGCTGAAAAAAAAAATATGTAAAAAAAAAAGGTCTACTGGTCATGAAACGCTGCACATTCTGCCAATTTTTGACAGTTGATACAGTAAATCCTCGCGTATATGATGCCCCTTGCATATAGGACACACCCTGACTTAGGCTAAATCCTATATAATAGGACTCACCTGGGATAAGATTTTGGTCATTACAGTACTGTTCTATAGTGTAAAATCCTCGACTATAGGACGCACCCTGAGTTCAGTTAAACCCTATAGGACGCATCTGAGAGTATTCTTGTGCAAATCCGTGTCCTATACGCGAGGATTTACAGTACCTAAATTTTACCCATACTTGTCCTTAAATTTGTGTAGTGACAGTTGTGACATTACATGTCCTTTTTCTTTTTTGGGGGATGGCTGATGGCGAAGTTCAATCTTGCTCAGGGACCACTTAGGCCAAGTCATTAAAATAACTTGGATTAGCTGAAACTTTGGGGGGCCAGAGTAAAAAAAAAAAGTTTCAAAATGACCCTCAGATACCTAGCGCCCAGAGGAAAAAGCCATTAAAAGTTACGTTTTTGGGCACCTATGACACCTTTTTGTCACCAGGTAAAAAAAAATGTATTAGGTATCAGGTGTTTTTTTTCTCAAATGCCAAAAATCCCAGCAGTGGATCCGTAATCCATATGGATTTTTTTTCTGCCAATGGATGACCAGAATCATAGGTGTGAGAGCCTGCAATACATTGCCAAAGCCCCACATTGGCTCTGATTCACATATTAGTTGTTGTTTATGAGCCAGTATTTATGATAAGTGTACAAATGCAGTATTCCGTAAGGTGTAGTGACCATTATGCATAAACTCCACTTTATTAAACAAAAATGTGGTGAGTGAAGATCATCCATCAATGCTCTTTAGGGGTTATTCTGGATGCAATCTAGTAGTTAGTGCAATTAATCAGACACTGATGTTGCTTTACATTGCTAAATAATTATGTTTCAACCGCTTTTGACTTCCATTTCCCTTTATTTGACGTCATTCATACTTAGATGTTCATTATAAATTGGACTACTAAATTGCATAAGGACTGAATTCTTAAAAAAAAAAAATCAAATATGAGAAAAAATGTCTAGGTAGGGTGGATTTCTCAAATTAGGTAGGGCAACCAGAAACACAACCTTTTTTTTAGACCTAACCACCCTCCATAAAGCGTTGTCTTGTGTCTGGATATCTTGAGTATGCTTAGTCATTTACACAACTAAACCCATCACAAGTAAATACCAATATACAATGTATCAGACATACCGTTAGCCATTATGGAGTTCACTGTCTGGATGGTAACTAAGTACAATCTTTATAGATTAAAATGTCATAGTACATTCTAGGAGGCCAGCAGACAATAAATCATCTTCGTGTGACAGACTCAGGCCGGTCCGCACAGCGACACTGTCATAAACCTATTATATTCCCCATATCTCCCCTTTTTTCATGCTTGGCCCATCTTTATTGAATATGAGGACACACCCCAATAGGTACCATCAATACCTCTGTCTCCCAGTCTTTGTTGTCTGGTAACCTCTCTATCTACCATAATCCATACAGTGCATGTAGCACTGGGGGGCTGGACTATAGATGCCATCCTTTCCACAAAATGTCGAATTCAAAAATGTAGATAATACAAAGCAGCACCCCTGTTGCACTATGTTTTGGCATTGAGTATTTGTAGATATATACTGCAGAAGAGACACGCACTTCCTGTAATACTTTGGCTTTCAGCTATCACCATAAATTCATTTTATCTCAAAATAGCTTAGTTTCCTGGGGGGGGGGGGTACTGCTATAGGAGGGGTATGTACAATATCACGACCTTACCACACGTCGGCGTGAAGTTGTCAAGCCCGTCACACTCCCTGATGATGAGGTATTAATTATGACGATATGTGTCTATTAATAGGTAGGTCTTTTCAACCACCCCATAAAGACCCGTTAGTGGGTGGGCTCTACAGGGTACACCACGTTAATGTTCATGTGTGGCCCTGCACTATCTAATAATACTCGGTGTGTCTACATGTATCTATTGCAGTTCATGTTAGACCCCAGATAGGCCTAACTGGGTGAAATCTCACTGTCTCCAAATTTAGGTCCATGCCTCTGTATTCAGGTCATTATACATAGTAAAGTAAAAACATCGTGATAATACATGCTGAAACAGAACACAGCCTCAATGGTATTGTCCTGACAAGACAAGACTGAATTGAATACAAACTGCTACCCACCATATTCTGCTTGGTGTCCAGATACATACTGGCCACTTCTGCCTTGTCCACCCCAGTAGTGTTGTTATTATTATTCGCGTGCTTCTCCTCCCTGCCGCACGGGGGCGTCCCTCTAGACGTGCGCTGTCGTGTAGAGACGCGCTCTGACGACTTCCGGTGGCGTTCCCCGTTGGCATGGACGCGTTCTACGTTGCTATGTGCGCGGGTGTGGTGTCGCCTTGAGGAGGAGGCGTGGCTAGCGTGGCTGGTGTGGCTGTGGCGGGAGTGGCTGCTGTGGCTGGACTTGCCGAGACTGCTGCCCACGCTCTGGACGTCGTCCATGCTACCCGCCCACGGCGGGGCGACGACACTTCCGCCGTCGCCGCTCACACCCCTGGAAAATAAAAATAGATATTATTGTAGTTACTCTATATTTCTTATAAAACTTAACTGTTTTAGAAAATTTACACCGGTTAAATTATGAGCGTTATCTCAGATTACACTGACCCAACATTCACCTAGTGCTGGGATGGCCAGGTACATGGACATGGTTTGGGTTTTACCAAAGGACCAATGCATGTATCGACTTCCTTATCTGCACTATGATATGCATACATATTACAACCTAATGTATCCATATCTGCATGCATCACACCCCAACCCAAGATACACGTATCCAACCCTAACCACTTCAAATGTGGCAAAATATCCCTACCTTATCCCACGGTAGCCACACTTAATGATATGATATTACATTGATATGGCCAAGAGATAAGACCAATATGATAATCCGTTGGATTAATGTCCAACACATCGTGGTGACAAGAGGCACTATTGTATATCACCTCTACTCCACCCCACACCTTGCTCATATGGTACATTATGACTAAAATATAGACCCATCAACCCTTGCTTCCGTTTGTGCTATATGACTATAAATCTACCGTAATTGTTTTCAATATGTACACTTTATATGTAAAAATCATCCTGAAGAGTCTGAATTCCTGCTATAATCTCTAATGGTGTAAGAAAGCCGTAGAAATCAAGGCAATGACCATGATGGCGCCATATGATGGCGCCAGAGCCTCTTCACCAGGTTCACACCACGTCCACCTTACTTATCTTACTGACTTCTACCCACACTGAGGCTTGCCCTATTCTGAATTGGACATTTCCATGTACAAAATGTGGCATTTTTCATTTATACTTTTACATTTTGTGATGTAGTAAGTCTACGTGTAATCAGATTTACTGAGGTATAGTAGACTACCCAGCAGCGCACAAAACAAAACTGGGAACAACTCAACTGAAAAGAAATCGAATTCAGTTGTCCTGTGGATTCCCATTAGGAAGCCCTACCATCTGACTTGAGTTCAACTAACAACACTATTTATGTATTCTAATTGACTAATGGCGGGATAATCATCTACAATGTTGTTTCTGGCTGTCCATTAGGAAGTCATAAAAGATGCCAGAGTGCTTCACGCCAACCCGTTCTATCTTGTTGTAGTGGTAATCCCTGCATTCTTTATAAGGTACGAATTGTAACAGTCTCCCATTGTCTGTGGTGTAAAGCAAAGCTAGCCACTGGGCATGTCAATCATTGGATATGTCGTCAAAAAAAGTCATAATACCAAATGACGTAAGGTAAATCCTTGATACCTGAAAAGTTTTAATTTGCCTCTGGTAAACATAGATAATACGCTTTGTGATGTTTTCAATCTCATCGCCGGAATGAATACTGACTGTGTTCGGATAAACCTCTTCTACGAGGTAAAACATCCAAATATCGACCCAGTCTGTAAAAGCCAAAATACAAAGCACTTACAACCTCCAAAATCTTGCCTTGCGTCACAAGAGCCTAAAATCCCTCCAATCATTACATCATGCAAATCCTTAGCCAGCAGGGAGGGACGTCAAATCCCCAATAGCCCCAGGTCTTAACCGACACTGTCCCATTTCCTGGGACGAGTCCTTGTGACAGTCCAGGGCGGTGCAGTAATAGCCTGGCCTCCCAATATTGGTGATCTGAGCACAAATCACAACAGAATTTCATTCTAAAGCTCCAAGGCCATGCAGCTTCCCTATAGATAACCCAAACTATGGGTGTATCAAAAAGCTCCCCAGGGACGCATCTCATATTTATAATAAACATCAGTTTGTTGTTTAATATAGTTGAATTGTCAGTTCTTGTTGTCACTGGCTGTTTTGGGACCCACCCTGGGGAGGGACCGTTTTGTCCCTCTCCTGTTCATCAGCGGATTAGCGCCCAGTGGACACTCTGTGTAGGGATAATGCGGAACTACATACACGCCCAACAATGACCGGGATTAGGCACAATAGTAACTAGGATTAGGCCCCAAGTGTCGCTGGACAATGTCAGGACAACGGGACATCTTGTTAAGGTGTGCCCGTGATTGGACGCGAATAATGTCAGGGAAGATTGAGAATATGTCAGGGCGGGAAGTTGTTATGTCAGAAATCATCCTTTAATCCCCTTATTTCCCAACAAGAAAAGACTGTAAAGGGCTCTCAATGATTTCAATGGAAGGAATATTTTTCAAAAAAGCACTGCGCTTGGTGAGGTGTAAAAAGGGGTGATTTTAGGTGGGGAGTTACATCAGAAAATCCAAAAGCTGTAAGGCTGTAAACCAAAGTCTCAACAACAAAACACTTATGACATGGAACTTTTATTAAAACCAACATGGCCTATCTTCTAATTTATATTTTATTTCTTGAATTCAGCAGAGGAATAATGGCTACCAACGCCTGGTTGGCTTCCTAAGTGTAGTGACCCTGCCCTAGCTGACCCCTAGAGACAATTTTCCCTTTAACAATCACTCAAAACCCAAGAAGCCATGAGGGTGCTTGTTATCCAGATGTACTAATATAAATAGGCCCAGTGTGTATGAATGTTCTGATTTTGGGGCTGGATGTTGGTCAGTGCAGCTGAATGGTCATGTTGTGACCCCCCAATTGGGAACCGATTATCAATGTGCGTGTTGACCACACTGACCAGGGGGACCTCCCATGGATACGGTCTCCATCTTTGACCACCATTGTTGTGTTGAGCACACCCAGGGGAGAGGGGGTTAACAGTTTGTCAGGTGGTCAAGGTGTACTACCCCCTCCTGGGGGTGAACTCACCTGACGCCACACCTGACAACTGATATCAAATTTACTGGCATGGTAATGATATGTGGCTCCTCATCACTGTAGATTGGACAGTCTCCACATCTCATAGGCAAAACTAGTCAAGCTCTGTTACAGCCTGTATGATATGCAAACAGAGCCCCACCTGACATAAATATTTGCAACATCTTAGTTGGGTGAGGATTTGGTATCACTTAAGAGCCGATCGATCGTATCCTAGCCTACACTTCATGATGATTTTTTTAAATGTCAAATGAATGAAGGCAATGGGCTGTACTAATTGCCTGGTGTATCCCTCTCTGTTTCTCTAGGTTACTGACTGACTTGTGCATAAAAATATACAACAGGTTGGGGAGAGGAGGCATTCCTGTGGTATGATCCCCCTTCTCTCCCTCCTTGGTGCCCTACATAGCTCCAACCCCCTAACGCCGCAGGTAACAACAGCACACTTACCTGTGCACACCTGACACGCGGGCCTTGATCCAGCCAGGGTGCTGGGGGATCTGGAGGAGGATGTGTATATTTGGAGGTGGTTATGGAGATCGTACCCTATTTGGTGGTGACCACACAGGCCAATACACATTGGTGGTTGCCATGACAAAGCGTGAACAATGTACTTTCACCTCATTATATTTATCAAGAAAACTTTCTGTGAGACATATCAAATGTTGTTTTATATGGTCACAGTGTTAACCACTCCTTGTTATCTATTGTTTGGGCCATTGTATGGTAACAACTTCCTCCAGATAACTACATTGAACTTTTTTTATATAAAATTGCAGTACGGTAATTTACCAAACCACTACAAAACATATTCGTAGTGATATGTGAATACAATTAATTTGAATAGGATATAAAACTAATGCTCCAAACGGTTACAAAAAGTGAATTTCTGTAAATAATGGTTGGGAGGATGGCTGGGCCTGCATTATCAATCTCATCTCTACCTTCCTAAAATGATCAAAGGTCGTGGGAAGTTACCTGGAGAAAGGCGCAGATGAAAGGTGTGTTGATGATCAAGGATCAAAGATCGGCGTGTGCTATATGATCAAAGCATGCCGCCTGGATCATCCCCTACCCTTTATGTACAGATCATTCTTAATCCACTCACACCAATATCTCATCCAGGGACTATTTCCTCATTTTGAAATTACCACCGCATGTCTTGACATAAGCTCGGCCACAGAACTTCCCAAAATATCCTCACACACGCGATCCTGCCTTAAGTGCTGACCTTAAAATGAAATTTAGTTCCATGATTATGGCGTTTATTTGGGCAGGAAGGGGATGTAGGGGCTATCTGCCTTGCACTGAGGCAGTTTGGGTCATTAACTTAATTGGTTGAGAATAACTGCGTCTGTGGCCTTCTTTGTCAGAGGTGTAGCCCAATTAGAGCAGATATAACTGGGCACTGATGATTCATACCACAGTAATTAGCAATATGTCACCTTATACCTATGGAAGAATTTGAGTATACATTTTACACTATGTCATCTTACTGGTATTAATTTAGGTTTCTTTTTGTTAATGATGATTATGGTTACAAACACCAGTCACTATATGTTGATCGTACATGTATTTTGCAATCGTCACAGATTCACATGAGCATTTAGAGGGAAGAGTTGACAACCAAATCAGCAGGAATATACAAGATATAAGCTCCGCGTAGGGGAATCCCCCAAAACCTATTTGCTACCCCCTGGATATGAGTATATACAAGATATTTCAAAGACCAAAGTAAGCCAAAAATGTTGACACATGTTTTAATATATCAGCAAGAACTTATGTCGGATTTGAACATTACAAAAGAAAAAAGATAATCAAAATTCCCTTGAGATGTTACAAAATCCCTTCACGACCACCCTCTGGCTTTACATCCGTATTTATCCAGATTCGTTGACATTTTACTTTAAAACCCACACACCCCCTGGTGGGAAAACATTGACATTGAGGCCCTCTTGTTGGCAGCAATCAGATAGGCGGTGGTCAGGTGCTGGAGAGAGTAGGGAATCTGTGGTGAGTGGCCAACAAGAGCCCTCTTGTTGGCAGCAATCAGATAGGCGGTGGTCAGGTGCTGGAGAGAGTAGGGAATCTGTGGTGAGTGGCCAAACACAGTGGTGCTGACTTTGTTTGTTGCTGTCACCGATATGTGGACAAACCCCACACACTGACAGTTGGTCCGGTGTCACAGGTGTCAGCCCAGTCTCCCCATAGCAGATAGAGGTGTCACAAGGGGCTACGGAGGAATCTAAAAAAACTAATTCGACACTATGATTGCATTTTCTACAACTAATAATTACTATGTAAATATACAACAACACTATCAAATATTGATTCCATGATCATGAATGATATATAAACCCATGCCCTATGTTATATATTTTTTACACCAGCTACCATGTTGATATAATATTTCATCATTTGGCACTTCCCAAACCTGCACATTTAAATGCCCTATTTTCGTGTGTGTGTGTGTGTGTGTGTATATATATATATATATATATATATATATATATATATATATATATATATATATATATATATATATAACCTTGGTCATCATGATCCCTTGTGCCTTTCCCACGGTAAGCTAGGTGTTTCGGCCAATACTATAAGGGGGTCTTCCCCTCACCATTACACTCTACTGCTGACAATTTACCTGGCAGGGAGGGCGACGTCCAAAGGGTGTAACCAAACCCAACTCATGGTTAGAAAGTCTCAGCAGCTACAGAATCCAGGTAGTCTTAGATCGTACATCCATGTCATATCCAGTCCCTTACTAAAGAGGATGTCACCTCCTCCTGTCCCTTAGGCCCTCCTGAGTGTTTAGTTTTGTAGGAGGTGATGTGTTTATAAGATCCCTCGCAGTAGACTAGTTCCTTGGGTGTACGTGTGTGTTATGGAGGAGACCTGTATATAAGGGTAGGACAGTTGTATGTCTGTCTACCTGCCGACCTAGCAGCAGTGGGGCGGCACACAAGTCGTCTTGTCACCGTGTCACCCTCCCTTAACACCCCCCAATACGACCGTCTTAGTCATGTAATGGTCCACGACCTGTCACAGCATTATGTCTCCCCTCCTCCTCCTGCACACACCCAGCTATGTCCTCCTCCACGACGTCAACAGCGTCTTAATCATGACGTTGCTAGTGGTGTTTTTGGATTAAAACACTCCTCTGCTAGTTCCAACTAAAGTATCCTCACAGGTACTTGTAGAAGGTGGCACTGATCTGATAAAAGGTTCTGTATATAGATGGTATAAACGCTGTCCTTCTAGTCCCAGTGACAGGTCAGCTTTATGATGTAGGGCGCTGTGAAGGGTGTGTACTGACCAGTGGTTAGGACTGTGTACCTGTACAGGTGAGAGGGTGGAGGTGTTGCAGACTACGTGTCAGTAGGGTGAGGGTAGGGTAAGGTATAGGCAGACCTGTAACAAGAAGAAGCCTTCTCCTGTCCTTCCTTTAACCCCCTTAAACTATACGCTCCAGCAAGCATCCTACCCACCACCAGCACACTACAATACACATGGAGACAGTCCTAGGTGGGTCTCCATACCTCCTGCACTCACCTTCTCTGTCCCAATTCCACCCTCACCCTACTTAACAATAGCCTGGTGGGCGGCCCTGCTAGGACGCCCACATACTGGGATGATGCATTTTCTTTACCTCAGGTTTTAGTCCTATCCCTGTAATAAGCTTCTAGGATGCATCATAATCCCTGCATTCTTCTAGCCATGCACTGTCTTGCTTTCATAGCCACGCAGTGTCCATTGTCTTATTTCCAGCACTCCCACCATAATTACAGAGATCGGGGGAAAAGAGACAGTGGGCGAGACTAAGTTTACATAAAATCTTGACGGTACTGAAAACAAACAGTTAATAGGTGGTTATAATTTTCTTCTTAGATCTGAAGGACAGGACAAACCATGAAGAGATGATTGTACTTTACCGTCGCTTCGACTACCGCGATAGTACTTCGACACTTCCCCATTCTCACCAATGCCCATCCCATTTAACAATGCCAATACTTATACACAGTCCACATACAGGTACAACTGCCACAATCAGACATGTAAACTCATTCCACTGTCTGGGAGAACAAAAATCTCCCCCATTATATTCCTTCTATTGGTATATCTACGTCATGTATTGCCCCTGACAGTTCTGTAGACTTGTCATTTATATGCTGCCAGTATCAGGTGGTGAGAAGTCAATCGTCAACTGCAGGAAATAGTTCTTGTCTCCTGCTTTAATTGGGTGGCGGAGTGATTAATAGACAGTTCCCAGGTATGGTGATTAATAGCCAGTTTGTACTTGTCATTATCAATGGACAGTTTGCTGCTTTGCTGTACCACCACTATCACCCCCCCCCCCTCAGGGTGCCCAAGAAAGGTGATCTGAAAATAATCACTTAAAATGGGTGCACACTTCTTTCTATGCCTTCTCCAAGGCGCTCAGCAAGTGGTTGACGGGCGACCTGGTGCTGCCACCTGGGTGTCATAAAAAGGACATATAACAAAGTGCTGGCTGAGTGCAGATCAAGATGGGGGTCAAGTGTTCCGCATCAATGAACCTCAGGTCACCTTAATATACCTTAACGCCTATCTACCAGCCAAGCACAAGAGCCTACAATCTTTCCATACAAGTACTGTTGATAAATATGAGGGGGGTCCCCCACATTTTTAAGGGGGGATTTGCACATAGAGCATTCCATGAGTTCAAACTTTTCAGTATAACATAGGAATCAGTCAATGATTGGACGTCTTGGTGGAGGGGGGGGGGGTCGGTAGACTTGTCACTTGAGTAGGAAGATGGCCTGGATCCTCCCAATCACGAGTGTGCTGGGGAGAAATAGAGATGTGTATAGAGTCTATACGATCCGTCTCTACCAGTCAGTGACATGTTCCGCCCGTCTCACGGCTGGCCTGCTCCCTTTTCACCACCTCATGTACTTTAACACAGTCAGAGGGTCATACATACAGTGAAGGGCCACATGGTGCTTCAATGTAGTAAGTCCATTCAGGAATGCATCATGCCGGCCCTACAGAAGTGTATCAACTCAATCAGGTCGCCATGATGCATGCATGCGATTCAGGGGGAGCAGACTGGTCAGGGGTGCATTATAAATGCATCTTGACGTTGCATCTATGCACACTATGTGCCCTTAAATGGTCAAATCCAGCCAGGCACACAACATCCTATCGTTTTTCTTACCCATTAGTGCCCAGAGGCTCCAATTTATGTTTGCCCCACAAAAAATTACAACAGTGTTTATTCTAGAGTGAAGGCCATTTCAAACTGATTTCAGGTCGGATTTGATACCTTCCGAATGTGAAAACTAATACCCACTGGTGTATGACGTGGGTGGTCTCTTTCATGGAAAAAGCTTGTTTGATTTACTTTCTTTAATTAAATGCCGTTGCACCGAAACACAAACAATCATGTGGTAATCAAGCTGAAAGTGCCGTGCAAGACAAAGAAGGGCCTAACTATTACAAAAGGAAGGTACGAATACTCAAATTGAAAAAGAAAATGTTTGAACTGAAAAATACACATATCCAGAACCGTGAAGGATTCCAATTTTGGTTTTTTTTTTAAAAACCTCTAATCAGCAAAAGATTCCGATGAGTCCCTTTATTCTTTCCTCAAATAATCCATTGGTTTCAAATTTCAGGCCAGATCTCAATTAAGTATTCATTGGTGGAGTATTCTCGTTCAAGCCTATCCTCCCCTGGGTGGTATTGTGAGAGTATTGTGTTGTAAACTGAAGTGGTTCCAGTTTAGCACAGACACAGAAATCGATCCAACCCCTTTCACTGTACCTACAACCATCTGTTGGGGGCCATTCTTTGCACAGTACCAGATTAAGGCTAGCCTATGTCAAGTGAGCAGCCTTGGCGTTATCATTACATCAGGCGTAGGCCTCATTGGCCGGCCGTTAGCTGCCATCTTTTGTCTGTATTGGAGGGTGTAGGGGTCCTCCCACAATGCCCTATATGGGTGAGGTGTGAGGTGGCACAATTCACCTCACCATACGGATTACACAAGACCCCCACTAAATCCTTTATGGGAGCGATTGATCAAAATTTGTCTAGCTCCTGGGAGTGGGATTGGGGGAGGTTTGACAGTGTGGGGTGTGAGATGGGGCACCCCAGGAGACCACAGCATCCCGACAAGGTGTTTATTAATCACCTCCACCCACCACCCCTCCTATCAGTCCCAATATTGAACTGCAAAACTCAGGGGAATATCTCTACACTAAATGATTTGAAATTCTCATTAAGGTTAAATAGATTGTGAATATGGGGTTCTTGAGATCTTTCTACTTGGCCGATGATGTGTGTTGATCTTGCCTTTAAGGGATAAGACCAAGTACTTGACTTTCTCAATATCTCCTACACGACTCAACTCCTGAGCACAAAGTTATGAGGCACACTGAAGTACATGTACTTATATAGCCTACTAACGTGGATCCGCTCAAGTACATTGTATCCTAAATGTAGAAATATTATTGAGCTTACTGATAAATTCGGTAAAAAATATATACATACTGAATAATTACTATTAATTGTTAATATTT
This sequence comes from Acholoe squamosa, assembly GCA_949317995.1. NCBI lineage: Eukaryota > Metazoa > Annelida > Polychaeta > Phyllodocida > Polynoidae > Acholoe > Acholoe squamosa. The sequence continues at coordinate 19,754,417 of OX439042.1, forward strand.
CAGAATATAACTATCAAGCTCAAAAGGGGAATTGGCATTATGAAACATACAGTAGTTGCATAGAATGTTGGGTACCCGGGGTCGGGTACCTATGACCAATATGTAAACAACTTTTGACCATCGACCAGCGGTTACGAGTTCGCGCCTTTGACACTAGGTGTCAGCACCGCGCCAGTCCGAGCTCGTACGCGGACAACCTATAGTTGGCCAAACCATAAGAACCACACTGAACCAATAAAACCGTGGTTAAAAAAATGCAGTGTAGGTTGTTAGGGAAAAAAAACACAATACCTTATTCAGGAATCTCATGGGGAATTTCAGATAAATGATTAACAAATTTCACAACGTTTCCAGACAATTTTAAGGCGCTGATCTTGTTGGGTTGGTTGGTTAATTTTTTAAATCAGGGTGAAAATGCAAGCCCCAAACGCAAGTAGAACAGTGGGTGACAGCCAGAAAACTAGTCAAATTAGATGTGTTTTTGAGTGAATGGGGCCCATGCTGGGTGTGAAGGTGGGATCTGTAGACTGGGCACCCGCACAGGGGATGACAATGTCAGTGGTAAGGGCAGGTAATCAGACAGACAGGAGGGTGTGAGGACTGACAGGGAAGGTGAGGGACACCACCGTCACCCCACACCTGGACATTACACGCATGAAGGCAGCTAAGCACTGTGTCTATCCTCCACCATAGAAAATTAGCACCAACTGTGAGCCATGCTTGTAGTCTTGGAGTTTCACCACTCTAACAGTCATATTGATAAGCAAAAGAAATATGTTGTGAAACTCATGTAGATTTGGAAGCTTGCTAAATTCATTCCACAAAAAGATTATTGTTTAACATGAATGACAATGAAGCCGATATGTATTCTTCATATGATCAATGGGTATCCTGTATCTGTATCTGCGATTTAGAAACGGGGCAAAGAAACATATGGAGAGGCTACCGAGAGGCTAGCAGGTCCCGCGCCCAATACACATGGAGATTGTACCCATATGTTTCAGGCTAACCACGATCTAGTCTGGGATGAGTAGGTTTGAGTAGGTCTAAGTCAACACTATAGTTTATATAAAACCAGTCATACAAAGGCAGCTTGTTTGTCTTACGATGACTATCTGTGTAAGTACGGTTTGCTGATGACGTCTATGAATAGTGGTACTGTGATGTAAGAGTACGTCCAGTGGTAACGGGACATCGGTTCATTGGACATACCGTTAGATGGATACAGAAAGACAGCCGCCTTGTTTACACAAAGACACTCTGTTTGCTTGGTCTCAAATTAGACCCAGCACAAAAGGCAGACTCCAGAATCTAAGCCAAGTTATACAGCCAATGCACATGTATAATGTACACGGCTTGAGTGTAAGTGGAAAGGGGTGTATCCTTGGTTGTATTCCTATTTAACAGGCTGACTTGATACAAGGGTTGACGGCCCATCTGAATTCAATATGGGGGTCACTCATTAGTTGTAGACAAATAACATGAATGGACAAACTAGTGTTGAAACTGTTGATACCTTAACACATATTCAAATGGATCTCCACCTTTCAATGCAAAGGTGTTTGGTGTGGCGATCCATCCACGTTTTTGATCCATTCAGTCAGGTGTGTTTCTTTGTGAGTATCATTTGTACGAGTGCATATCCACTCTCCTGCACCCCATCCACCCCTCTATGCCCTAGGCCAACCTGACAATGCAAACCTTTGAGACTAGTCACCCTTCCTCCTGACCCTATACCCAAAGATATAGAGACCGTGTGTTATCAGTACATGTCTGCAGCATCCTGTGCTGGAGGGTTCTGGAGGATGCTGGAGGCTGTGGATGTGAACCAGCACCCTTAGGGTTCAGGAGGAGGTGATGCAACCTGCAGGGAGCTACAACACACAGAACAGAGGTAGTGTGTGGTGGCAGGTCAGCTCGGTAAACCTGTCCACACCCTCACCATCCTCCTGTACCTGCACCATCTCACCCCCCTCTAATGTCCATCAGCTAAAAACCCTAATCTAACATGCAGGTGCTTCAGCTCTGATAATGATGACAGCAGGTTACCAGTGATTGCCAATAAATCTGTCCATACCAATCCTATCTTATACACTATGAGTTAAATGGGGGCATGGTATAGGTGGATTGGATGTTTGTTTTAACATTCACTGATTCCGTCGCATCTGCATCTTTCCTGGAGGTAAGGTTGGGAAGGTTGCAGATAATCTTTATCTTTCTTTCAATTAACTCTGCTCCTCCCCACCCTCAGGCAACCTGTATTGACTGTCTTGGTCCAATTCCTCAGTGTCAGTTTTCTCTTAAACTAGAAAGAATGACCACTGAGATAGACAATGGGATGAGTCTGTAGGAAAGAGGGTGGTGCATATGTTGCTGGTAATGGGTGTAGTTGATTAAAGACCAGGAGGAAAGGGGATCAGGTATCCATTTTACCTGTATAAGGTTCAGAGGCTGACCACCACACCTCCACCCTGTACACAGGTACACAGAGGGACACACCTTCCCTTTGCCACCAACCTTTTAGCGCCACCAAGGGGCGGGGAGCTTGGGGCGCCGCGCCTGGCTCACCTCACTGATTACTAGGTGGCGCCACCCGAGCTAATGGAATTAAAGACAGATAATATGCGGCGGTTACAATTTGTACCCCGGGACTTTGCCAACAGGGGGCGGTGCTAGGAGGGGTAACTCGACCCTGAAAGACTCCAGGGCTTCTTCTTTCAGCAGCAGGTAGTGCTAAGTGTTTGTACCCTGTTATATACACACAACAGACACGGTCTAAACACTGGTCAACAAGGCTCGTTAATCCCTCCTAAGTATATATTATATGCAACCATCCCCTACCAACTAGGTTAGTCCTCAATGCTAAGCTCCTTGGGAACTTTCCTGGCTACTCCAGAGACGATGCATAAGATCCTTCTACGGTCTAGTAGTCAAGTTAATTAACCACCAAGACTGGCATTTGAACACCCTACTGTCGTCCAATAAGATTTGTATATCAAGCAGCCAATTAAGTTTTGATCTCAGCGGTTGTTACAAATTGAATAAAAAACATCTATTAAAGTAATATTTACATCCCATGATAAAATATTGGACTGACTGATTCACATATCATAGACACCTTCATTAAAATCATTTATTATATGAATGGTTTTAACCCACATTTTACTACTTGACCAATACAGCAGTATCCTAGAATCCTTCCTCTCCCACTCCCAAGATATTCATGGGATCAAAAGCCATCCATCTCTTAGGCTTAGCGCCAGCAAGGGGCAAAGAGGTGGGGGCGATCGGTGATCGATGCTAACTTCTTGGAGCCACTCAAGTGCACAAGCCACAAAAACCTATGTTGAACTAGATAGTACGTAATAGCTCTGCAGATGCTGCCAGGTGTGAACATTATACGTCATGTACTTACTGTTTGTCAGGTGAGCTGTGCTGTGAGCTGGTCTTGGGGGACCCCTGTGTGGAACCAGCTGTCAGGTCCAGCCTTGGTGACACTTGCACCACATCATCAACCTTGACAATCATGTCTCTAAGTCCTTGGTACAGGTAAGCACTCAGTCCCTTATATCAAGGGTTAAAACCCTAAAGAGTAAGTCATCCAGTATCCAAACCTGCAGGATAACATCTGCCTACAGGTAACAGTTCAAGTCAGGTGTCCAAAAGAAACTAAGGTAAATAGTAACAATTGTCCAGGGTTATATGTCTATATCCAATAGTCAAAAAGCCAGCCAAGTCCATCAAATAAGTGATAGTGTCCTTGATCATAAAGTATACGTTCATAAGATACCATCTCATGCCATCAGACTGCCACAGGTTGTTGGATACTGGGAGTTCCTTGCTCAGGGCGTGTAACATATGTCAACTCCAGGGTCGGTACATCCATGTAAAAGTACTATGGTGGATGGTGCTGACAGTGATGTGGTGTCTTCAATACTGATGATGTACAATGTCAATGCTCACTGTTATATACATGTCCTGTGTGCACCTAAACACCCCAGCACGTCCTCCATGCATCCAGTCTGTGGTCACCCAGCCCTGGGAGGAATATGAAACTCTGCATGTCTACACACCCCTTAGCCATTCAGCCTCCTCCCCGCTCCTTACACGGACCAGCCAATCAGGGCACAGGTAGGGAGGGGAGGGGGTGGGGGGCACTAAGCCATTCATCCCAGTCCACCACCCCTTCACCCCCTCACCACTCCATCCCTCCTGGCCACTAGAGTGGAACAGACATTCCATGTACGTTTATTACTGTCAGGATATTCCTCCTTAGCTAGTCATCAGTCGCAGTGTCATACAATACTTATTCTGGAATTTTTTGTATTTCTGATAGGCCAAGGAGTAGGGGGCACTCAAAATGATTATAAAACTAGGAAATAAGAAAGGTGCAAAGAGAAAAGGGATATTTCATTACAGACACCAAGGTCCCTGGATGGGTCCATGCCCCACCCACCACCCTGCTGATTGACAAGTAGTGACCGTGCTGGTCCCTGATTGGTTGAGGGCACATGGACCTTCCATCTCTCATCAGGACACTGTGGAGATAACGGGAGATGTTCTCCGTGTGCCTTGCATGCAGCTCCATCTCCATCCACCTATTAATGCTGGTCATGCATTAAATTAAAGCACTCCCTTACACTGCAAAAATGGTGTTTAGATCCTAAACACAATTCTAAACATATTCTTGCAACGTTTTTGTAATCTCATTAATTTCCTAAACATGTCTAGCCAAACAATGTGCTTTTAGCTCAAGTGTTTAGAAATCTAGGTGTTTAGGTTATAACTTTGTGTTTAGATATATGAATTTTTGTGTTTAGGTGTTTATAAAACTTTTTGTTTAGATGTTTAAATGATTTGATTGAGAGTTAAGGTTTGCAGACATGTATGCATTAAAAAACAGAGAGATATTTTGTTTGTTTTCTCATTTACTGGGGGGGGGGGGCATCAGCAGGTATTTACTTGTCAAAGTCTCCAAAGATGTCAGCCACAGCTATATACATGTACATGTATTATACACTGCATCAGAATGAGAGACTTGAGAAAGTACAACAGCTTGGCAGGAAGGACTTTGCCTTATCTATTCCAGAATAACTTCAAATAGGTGTCAGTCATGGAGCTTATTGATTATTTTATGCTAATGATGGTGGCATAAGGGGAATCTAGTCAATTTACTATTGCCCTTTCTATTCACATGACATTCTATGAAATGAAACCATGATAAACATGGGATTTGGAGACATTTGTCACTATAATTGATTATAACTGTGTGCAGATAGTCCATTCAAAGGCAGTGCTGCTACCAGGTGTGGATCCAACATTCAAGTATCTAAACATATTGATGTTCAAATCTAAACACCTATTATTCAACTGTCTCAACTCTAAACATCTAAACATGTTTAGCGTAAATGTTTATGTAGTTAGAATAAAAGTGTTCATTTCCTAAATGTGTAGTTGATGAGACACCAAATTGACCTATATATTTAGGTTTTAAACGTGTTTAGACCTACACATGTTTAAAATCTAAATACCATTTTTGCAGTGTACATTCCCTGAGTATCTCCTGCCCGCCCATTAACAAAATGACGCTGTGATAGCCAGATATGGAATGAATCTCTACTAGAATTACCTGGCACCTTGGGAGTGGTCACATCAGGTATTGCTGATTAGGTTTTCACTTGGCTGCTATCAGGGTGGTATGTGTATACTCTTCTATCTGTGAACGTGGCTCTAAGATGTCAGCCTCGTGTGCCCATGGCTCTAGTATGACAAACACACAGAGTATCACATGGCATTTTCAATATTTTTAAAGGATATCCTGACATTGCAATATGATACTCACTTTTATCATTTAACTAAGATATGGGGAACTAGTAGTTGAGTATTGAGCAATATACAATGTGCCCTTTTTCTTCAATATGGGATGTGGAATCTTGTGCACAATGCTTGATTTGATGCATGCTTGAGCTACCTTAAATGATCATTTCATATTATTGGTAGCATGGTAATCATAGATTATATTAATGAACAGGAATGCTCGAGCCACCCTTGTATATTTTTGTACAAGTCTCTTCTGTAGTTTTGTTTGATAGATAGAATTGATCCAGCAGATTCATTCAAATAATCTGATTTGAAGCCCTGCTGGGCTACACTTATCAGCCATGCACGTGTGCAATGTAGTAGACGAACCCATTACTGTACACCCGTTGGTGTATTGTCCCTAGGTGTTCTAATCACCAAATCTATGAATTGACACTTGCCCAATGGTGGCCAGGGTTACGCTCATTACACATATCCCATGTCCTAATTACTCTCTCATACCATCTGTCTGTACCATCCTTCCCTTTACCAACACCTAACCTCCAACCTGAGTGTACAGTCAAGGAGGCCTTCTCTCCACTACAAGGGCACAGTGAATACCACATCAAAGCTATCAGTCACCTACTCATCCTTTTTACATGTATATCTCACATGCATGTCCCAGTGAAGAGGACACTTGGACATGACCATACCCCGCCCATCTCCTCTTCTTCCAGCTCCTGCTGCCCCCTGCTGGACACACCTGTCACTAACCCCATACACTGGACGCTGCCATTTTGGGAGGTGCTGTGGTCAGTACTACCTTTGTCTTACCCTGCCTTGTTGGCTGACTATCAGACTGGGGAGATGCCTATGGTGTTGGTATCCAGTTCTCAATGGCATCACACTGTTCTATAGGGCACTGAGGCAAGTCCAATCACGCCCATAGCTATAGATCGGCCTGTACACCTGGCTCTAATGAAGCCCTACCTGGGTCCCAAAATGACTGACTTTAGGGGGGGGAGTCCTGCAGAGCAGTAACAAATACTGGGACCTGATTACTGCCCCACCCTGCAGTGTGCCCACCTGGCAGCTGTCTCGGTTAATTGGTGCCCTTTACCTGTCCATAGATGATGCTTATAGTATAGGACACCAGGCATGTGCCCCTTTGGCTGCCGGTGATGCCTTCTTCTACATATTGGCATTCACGTCTCACACAGGGGTGTGTAGACATGTATTCACACACGTGCTGAACGTATGAACACATAGGCACTACCCTGTGTGCACAGGCTCCACATACCCTATGCCCCCTGTGCATCTAGTATTGACACAGACATACAAGTGAAGACTCCCCTGAAATAAGCCATGAACACCTGTCTAAGGTAGTGAAGGCGGATGGGGTAAGAGACTAGCCTCCTGGGACATGTGGGACCTCAATACTGACATTGATAACTCAGTGACGTCATTAGGACATCACAGGAATACCCTTCCGGTCCACCTTCTGCTCTTTCCGCTTTCCCCAGGTTAGTCGCAGAGAATAACGGTACAGTGTAGTTCAATTGAAAACAGCACAATAACGGTAGTTCCCATGGTTCTATGATGCTATGGGATTCTTTCAATCCTCTCAGAGGCCTTCCAAATGCCTCTTTTACTGGTAAATTAACTTTTGACCGTCTGACCATTTAAATAGTACCACATAATTACCAGGGCTGACAAAGGGTAGGCATGGCGTGCTAGAGGGTGGTCAGTGTGTAGCCTTAATAGATGTCTCATATCTGTCAGGGCTCTTTCACAAGGGCAGCTAGAGAAGCTGTTGTCCAGTCCATGTTTTATCGCTGGATGACCTGACCAGTGTTGTGAGGACCAAGCCCTGGCTGACCTCTAACCTCTATTAAGGACTGCCCAGCCAGGGTTTGGTCAGTGAGGTACAGGTAACCGGGTGGTGGTCAGTTCACCTCTGACCCCAGCTTCAATACTCAACTATACTCTCACACTATCAGGGTTTATGTCACATAAGTCACCCTGACCATGGAGTTGGGGTCCTTGATCTGACATGGGAGCTAAGGACAATGGGGAATGGAAGGGTCTCCTGTGAAGTAAGGAATGCAGTTTATTAGAACCTATTTCTATCCAATACCAAACCAAGGGGGGGGGGCCTTCCTAGCCAAATTAATTGGACGGTTCCACCTTGACTTTGAATTCATTTGATGGGAGTGCATGATACATTGACATGAATTTTTGCCAATAAAGGTACACACTGTACAAAGAGGTCAGTACTGAACATTGGGGAGGGAGTCCATGCCCATACTCATTAGATATATTTTGAATTGACAATTTGTAAATCTGGTATCTTTACTCGCACAGGTTTGGATACACATGTACTTAACTTAGAGCAACTCGTCTAACCCCACTGTGGGGATAAAGCAGCCAGCACCAGACTATAAAATTCGCATCCCCACCCCCACACCTGACAGCCCTCCCGCGTACCATGCCACTATAAATCTCAGAATGAGCCATGCGGGCTCACAGCCTGAATGAAAAACTCAATTAAGCAGCTCCCTTTATGTCACATTCAATGTATACAATATGACTAAGCAGGTGAGCCTTTGACCATCCCACCCTGACCACTGCATCGTCATTAAACACCTAGCTGCTCTATGGGGGTAGTACTGGAGAAGCAGTCTGATCCTATGTTCCCAGGCTAGAGCTGGAGGCTGGCACCTGGGAGGGTGAGAACGACTCTGTGAGAAGAACTCTGCTCAAACTGGCCACCACCAGGCAGCTGTCCCATGTAGCGTCCCCCATGAGTAAGTGGACAATGGCGCTGATAAATGGTGCAGGATGTTATTGCGGTCAGGAGGCTGGCTGTAGGAGAGTGGATGAGATGGGTTAGGGACTCTCCATATTATACATAACAGCCGGCAAATGTCAATCCAGCAAAAGGGATGGCAGTAAATACTGCAGATCTTGGGGCATTCCAGATAGGTGAGATGGCCCAGAAAATAATTTCAAACTGCGTCCAAATTGAAATAGCTGGTCTGCCATCAACCAGATACCAAGCTCTATCGACTCCTTCCCGTTAGAATCGTTCTACACTTGATGGAATCGAAAGAATTTTATCAAAGGTATTGTCTAAGGACTCTTTCCACACGGGGCATGTATGTACAGACATATTCAACGCCACATCATCACAGAATAATAAACATTCGATGCCCCAAAGATAAGCATACACAATTTCACTTCAATGTCAAAGGTGAACTCTGAAACGACTTCATGACTTATGTACATTAAACCACATTCAAAACCCCAGACATAATGCTTGTATGTTTGCAGAGATACCATGAGCGGCAGCTGCACATGAGGTTTCTAATTATAATAATACACAGGTATACGACTAATGGTATCTATGAATCAACACAATCCTACTCCATGCAGCTCTACTCCTACCAGATCCCTCCACCACCTGCCACCAGCTTTATCCCTTCAGGGACTCCAGGTTTATATTCCTAGATCGTCATAATACACCAATGCAGTGCTGGCGTGTCTAGGCAATAAGACTGCATTGATGAAACCAACCAACCCTTAGGAAGTGTATCAACCCCATAGGGAGGGCATGGTGCATGAATCCTTGTAACTCTGGCAAGCAACATCACCAGAACTAAATTCATGGCAAATTCATGAATGTAATGCTTTAAAGCATTATGTGACCCTGAGAGGGTTACACATTACAACGGAGAATATATAACGGGAGGGGCGGGGGCTGGGGCCTGTCACGGCAAACAATGCACAGATCAGCAGTCAGAGATGACGATATAGATTACCCCCACAAGGGGTGGCCTCAGGGTGGGGAGTAAGAGTGAACCTGGAGAGCCAAAACCATCTGGTGCAGTTGTTATCTCAAGTGACTATCTCTGTTGTATAGCGTTTTAATACTAATAGCATAGGTCCCAGCCCCCTTTTACAGTACCTCAATATTATGATTATCAATAGCTTATGATGGGATTTGAAGGGTTTAAGGTCCATTGATCCTAATGCCTATGGGCTTAACATTATTTCGAGTCCAGTGAGTAGTGGCAATCATAAACATCACATTGTTTTCATAGTATATAATATTTGGAGAAGGGAGGGAATATTGGTAGAGAATATTCAATGTACTACGTGATGGTCCAAATTACAGTTTGTAAAAGTCACATGAAAATGGCACACAGACATGTAATATCATTCCCAATTAGGTTCCTAATGTATCTTCTTTCCCCGCTTGTTTCCGTCAAAAAGGTACTAACCATAACCAGGAAGCTACTCCCCGAGCTACTCTTCACGACTAGGAAGCAAACCTACATGAAGATTGATAGCCAGGTGGGATGCCAGGTGGGACTGGCGATCAGGGCGAGGGAGATGGTTGTTGTATAGAACATGTGAACTATCACCTAAATGGCCACCAACACCAAGGGTTATGCCAGGCAGACAACAACAATCACTCACCCATCCAGACACAAGACCCCCGGCTATATGGACAGAGCATGGAGGCTAGAGGAACGACTTTTATACTCTATGGAGAGGGGGGCAGAGATATACTTTGAAAGCATCCTCCTAGAACCCTCATCTCTATATTTGTCACCATGGTAACGGGAACAATTCCCCCATATCTGAAGGCTGGCCAGAGAGTCAGTGCCCCCAGGGACATGGCCTAGCCCTGTATGTACGCACGATGCCTTTCAGTTCAGGTCCCGTGGTCTTCATGATGCACCAATATAGTGCTGGCGATTCTACTCACCAGCACTTCAACAGTGCATCATGCCAACTCTTCGACCCCAAAAGATCAGCATGATGCATGAATGTGGCCCTGATAACTGGGCATGATGCATTAATGTGTTCTGTGGTCTCTAAAATGTAAGCTGACTGAACAGGGCACAAAGGTTATCAGTGGTACACATCTCCAGGCTGTAGTGGACATCTCAGGGCCCCTGGACAATAATGTAAATTCTGTATTCTGACATAGTGTTGTTGTTGCATGTGGCCTTGTAACTATTCACCTTTTTGTCATATCATTATAACAATGAGATATTATCGTGATAATGTTATCTGAGTGACCGTCAGCCAGGTGTCCCTTCATGTGTCAGGTAAATGTGTGCCTCTTGTTGGTTTGACAATGATGAAGTACAATGGCTCCACAATGATAAAGTACAATAGCACCAGGAATGGCTCGTGTGCCTTTCTGTCTAATACACATAGAGGAGGGGAATGGTTTGTATTCTTTATCAAGTCATACACATGCATGCCTGGGTGTGTAGCACGTGTGTATGATAGATTAATTAACATCCTATCACGTCTATTTGTAAAGTATGGATATTTCCCCACCTTGTCTTGAATCAGAATGAGTTCAATCTATCTGACATACAAATCAGCCATGGGACCTACGGTAATAGCCTTCACCTCTGAAGATATGAGAATAGTTCCACAAAGGTGCAATATTTAAAAAAAAATCTTGTCCACATCTTTCCCACAGCCTTTTGAGTGCACCTTCCCCATCTAAAGTGTGTTTTATTAGACCTCTCTAGTAACTGTTTCCCACATGCTTCTAGATTTCCTATTACTAACTCGCTTTCAAGAGTACACTAGTTTGACATTTTGATTGTAATCAGGACCTGCTACTAGCAGCTAGAATGCAATATATCAGAATTCTTCAAATTACCAAACAGGACACAAATACAATTTCCTCGTGAACTCCTGTGATCTTTGAAATCATAGATGGCTATCAATCCTCAAAACTGCCAATAAGAGTTTGGTGCAGATATGAGTGATTGAGTCTTTGAACAAATAGTAGGTTTCTACAAAACATACATACTGGGACAGATGGCTTAGGTCTGGATAAGAGGACTATAAGGTCTAGAGTTGCGTCAGTTTTACATAAGTGAGATTATTGGATATCTTTGAGGAGATGACCACACAGGGCTTCAGCCGCCAAAATCACACAAAAAGAATCCCACCACAAAGATAGCGGCACAGATGTCCCCCTAGTGGCAATCATGGGAATCACGCGAACTTTGCAGATTCCTCCAGATTTCTGCCCGAGTTCAGCCAGAATCGATAATCACTAGACAGGCTGCGCCCTCAGGCAGGGGTTAGAGGGAATGAATAGACAACGAGAGGAACTTTAAAAATACCACAATGATTTGATATTGTATAACAGATATATACTTATGATGGAGCGGTGGGATGGTTGGAGGGGCGGGGACCCTGTGATGTTTTTCTCATATAGGACCGAGTAGAGGGGTGATTGGAAGACCCAGGGAGGCTGGCATATGGTCAATTAGGTGGGGTATAACCGCTTGGTAAAGACAGGTACAGGTGTGCCCTCCGCCTATATTACCTGTAATATAAGCCGACCCGTGCCTAACCGGCCTAAACGACATATTGCACAATGTACCTGAGACTACTCATTATGGGACCAGGAGATACCTCATCAATACCTCATAACGCTTTTTGCCAATCTCAGCATCCAAGAAGAAGGCTTCAGGTGTTATGTAACTTTCTGGTGGACACTCTTCTCTGATCAAGTATTATAAGGTGTCATTCAAGCATGTACTAATATCCCTGCCAATATATCTATCACGGTCCTTGGCAGTTTGACGCAACCTGTCCCGCGTGTCCAACTGGGCGCATGCGCGGCCATTGTCGGTGTAAGCAGGCCCCGAGCGGCGGAAGCGGAAAGGTATTCAGAGGAATGCCAACTGTTACCTGTGCGCGTGTCTGTCTGAGGGCCTAATCAGGGAATTACACTAACTGTCACGTCCTCCCAGCCACAACCCTCCAACTATCAACCAGAAACTAACTCGGGCAGAATGATACTTTGGGTAGGGATCACCTGACGCACTGTCTTTGACTCAATTTCAGCGTGAAAAGGGCGATGATAAGAGCCCTTTCTTTGATCTTCATTGGGAAGTTCAGCACCTATTCTATACACTGAAACACTATCGCCATCTGTCGGGGTAGACTAACGGGGAATCACCATGGGGTGGGATTATAAGACAGTTGGGTGTCTAAGAGACCAACGGCCACGTGTCCAACCAGGCATCTTATGTGGATCCACCCCTTGGTTCTTGTCACTAGAGCACAAGTAATTAATGAGGAAGGAGGTCCATCAGGCCTTCATCAAATATTGTGAAGAGACAAGGAGGGCGCGGCCGTAGGAACGGCCAAGACTCAGTAACGAGGCTAATTTTCACGACGCACGTGCTCTATTCCACCCCCTAGCGGGAGAAACACCAACTAGCCGAGAGGAAGTGACGTCACAGAACACCTGTCGTCACGTGCTAACAGCGGGGGCGTCGCCATACCGGCAGTGGTATTTGTAAGCATGGCTGCGTCTTCACAACGCTTGTTTTACAGTTTTGTGTACACTCTCAATCTCAATAAAGTGGACAAGACAAAGCGATATCTTTTACAAAATAAATGTGCGCTACGTTAGTCATTTTGAAAAAAAATAAGGGGCCATGATATCCTATGTGATAAATAAAGTTATCATTCTGTTAATCAGCCACGTGTTTGGCACACGGCAGAGGAAAACGTTGGCACCTGTAAGGGCTCCAATCGAACTTGGAACTTGAAGGGGCTCGAGGTTTTGCCGCGTTGTTCTGACAGATCTCAAAGGGTGTCGTTTTTTTACCATGGGTCCAGAGAATTTTTTTTGTCCATGTCTTTGATTTCATTTACACTTTCATATATTTTTTTTTTTCAAATGTAATTCACTTCTTTTATAAAGCCTGAGAACAGTATGATGGAGTTCCTTCTATGCGGGGGTATTGAATATTTTTAGTAAGTATACCTTTGAAATGAAGAGCTAGTTGGTCATACTAGAAGTCGTATGTCACCTGGCAATAGACAGGTGACATACAATTGATGTGTATTCAGTAGGGCTACATCTATACTTTACATTTAGAAACATGCATTTTATTTAGAATGATATCCCAGTGGGGGGACCATAGGCCTACATTCCAAAGCCATTGTTGAATTATACCTTGGTAATTTATCTGTCTATGGGACGCTTTTCTTGCCATACACAATGTACACAATACTTGGGTAAATATTTGCCTCCTTATGCCTCTCTGATTATTGCACTTATATTAACAATAGGGAGAGCATCATCTTGGAGTAAACGAGAATCCCTTCTTCCTACATAGACAGTCTGAGGAGGGGGAGGAGGAGATTGAAGGGAATCTCCATTGAACTAGAGGAAGCAATTCTCATTAGCATGTCAGGCCAATGCTTTGTCTATAGACAAAAGTCACCGCAGTGACAGGTCAATTGGGATTTAATAACGTTTAGACTTGGGCCGGGTTGTTCTCACCTGCATTAATAAAGGTGTGGGGGATGCTGAGACTGACAATGGGATAACAATAGATGTGCTGGACAGGTACATGGGCAATACATGTATGGGTACAGACTGGGGTACCTGTATAGCATGCAGGGGGGTGTTTAGCTGGGCAATTAACTCCTTGAGTAATTATCACCAGCAGTATATAGCCCTGGAGGAACAATTACCTGGACAACCTGAGAGACAAATGTAATGACACAGAAGAGGGATTACTGCACGGATAATTAGCAATATGTCCAATACACATTCAGTTTATGACAGATGGATAACTACTTTTTCTCGTGAAACAAATGGAAGTTAAAGTGGGTGATTAATTCAGACTTATGTAGAATTTTTGGGGATGATTGTCAAAATAGTAGGATTAATAATGGGAAAATAATGCCAATTGGAGGATTTTCATTCTGAACAACTCTCAATATGACAAGGGATGCCCCATTACCCCGGCTATTACCCTCTCCAAACAGCAGGTGTTCCTTTCATTATATCACCGTATATCTTATATACACATGTAAGTATTCATTTAGTGTTACCCAGAGAACAGAACATCTTATGTTCCTGTCTATCGCAATGTATGAATTCGCACCTTGTTCGTTTTTTTTCTTTCTTCTACTCCATGTCACGGCATTTAGTGTCACAAAGAGATTTGGCACTAAAATACTGGTTCTTTACAGGTCCTTGTGTTACACCACAGGTACTGCACTGCATGTGTATTGTAATAGCGTCATGTGCATTGTAATGCCGATATGTCAACCACTTTGTCTGTACACCTGAGAATACCACTGCCAACTGAGAGGGCAGAGATGAAAGAGGCAGTGACTGCTTAACGGGACATATCAGCTGGAAGCAAAAAGTAATGTGGCCAGTTCATATTCTACTTGAGGAAACCACGGTAATTAATTATCTAGTAGAGTACAGAGAATGTCAACCTTTTTTTCAGTGTACTATAGATGTTTCTTGGAGACTGCCAATTTTCTTCTTCTCTCTAAGAAGTTGTCATATACAACGAGCATTGTCAAAGGTAGCAAACCACAGCCCTATGCACTATGTCTAATAGAGGAGATAACGTACATCCTACGGCTGTAATGTGAGTCTAGGCCGAAGGTAAATGCTGATAATTATCACAGATCCGTAATTTTATTTTCAGTAGGTCGAACATCAGGCTCCCTCTACCGTGTGACTCGGTAAACTTAACTTTTTAAGTCATATTCTATAAAAAGAAAAATGTCAAGCAATATTGAGGAGTCTTGGTTTCTTACAAACATTTGAATACAATATACCTCTTAATTATCAGGTTATTCCAGAGGGCTATTGTTTTACTAGAGGACGGCATATGGCTATTAGCACTCCAGATGTAATACTGTCATAAAAACAATACCGCGGGTTATTATCTTGTCATTATTCGTGAAGACCCTCCTCCAACTACATATAATGACAGTACGTTCACCTTGATTACATGTAAATTGTCTAATCATCGAATACTTTTTATACAGACATATACCAATTAGCTTGGTATGACATCAACCATCTTTGCACAGAGGAACATTTTAAACTAAGGGCAAATACCCTGACATATGGTGCATGGTTTTGGCACCAACCACATCAGCATCTGTTGTTGGGTTATCTGTTGGCATCTTTGGCCGTTACAGGGTGCAGCATCCTCCTGTGTGCAGTCTGCATGTTTGTTTAAGTGATCCAACACTTAGCAGTCTACTCTTACCTCACCCAGCCCCCACCTGCCCCATCCCCTTATTAACACGCCACCCAATATACAGTGTAAAGAGCATGGAGACAGGTGAGATGAGTGTCCTAGGATCCACCTGCACATCCGCACCTGCCATAGACAACCCTGATCTCGTCCTGAGATGAATTCACCTGCTCGAGACCCATCTCTTACTTTTTAAATGATCCAAAAATATTCTTACCGCATAATGCTATATGGTGCAAAGACACACATTGACAGTCTGACAAAGACATACAGACGGCAGGTGAGTTAAAGATCCACCTGCCACCAGGTAATTACCCACCTGTTGGATCATTACACAGGTAAGGCAGTTAACAATTAGAGCACCTTCCGCTATGTACAGGTAAAGGTGTCCTAATTTAAACAAATTTTCCTGTTTAAACTGTTGATATCTGCAGTAAAATCTTCACAGTTGGGGTTCGAAATGTACCCATTTAAATTTTGAATATATCAGTTTGGGAACCCGTGGGAGGGGGTGGGTGCTTCCAGCGTATGGTATTCCATAGACTTTCTCACGTCTCTGATTATGATATGTGACTATGATATAATGGCCGAAAATGGTAGTTACACTTGAGTGAATGAGCGTTGCCACCCCTCCCCTCCCCTGGGCTGGAACTAAAGCCAGTCTTGGTATTCCATCTTAAAAAGGACTCAATACCTTCCCCTTTTCATATCCGAGATTACAAGCTATACTTTACTTTGCTTTCACCCCAAAGAGTATTTCATGCTATCATTATGCGTCTTACATGTGCAACACTTGTCATTTCGGTGTCCGATTTCAGACCACCATTTGTCACAAAGATGGACTGTTCAATTTGCATTCTATAGAGTCTGCAATCAGACTTGGCGTCTGTGACCATGGTTCAGATGCTTGCATACTGGGAGCCATGTGAAGTTATGTTCCATGTGAGTTGGGTTGTCAGAATGAAGTGTGTGTGGGATGGGGAGGTTGTCATGTGCGGGACGGGGAGACAGCTATGGGCGGCACATGGAGATCGATCATTCTCCTGTATGGGGACGGATGACCTCCCGCCCCCAAAGCCCCCCCCCCCCCCAAAAAAAAAAAGAAGAGATGAGTTCTATATATAACTAAAACTAATTGTCTTACATGTAAAGATAACACCGTCTCCTCGTTTTGATCGTATAAATAATTTATTTTCTGTCCTCCACATAAGATTATTTGTCCCATTTTCTTGAAACAAGAGAAATTTTGCTGTGTATTCATCCAAGGTAAATGTATATATACCTTTAGATACATCCTAACTTCCTGTCTCCAACTCTCCCTATGTATCCACCCCCTCAGCTTGGTATTGACCCCAGCCTGTAGGCCATGTATGGTGCATCACTGGCACATAGCAGCACCTGGCGCCACACCCACCTGCCTCCCCTCTACCGTTACCTGTGCCCCTCCCACACCTGTATACATGTTGTTACCTTACCTGGACTTTCTACAAAAAGTGGCCGTCTCGCTGATGATCACAGCAGGAGAGGGAGTCAACCAGAAACTATAACTCCACAAAACTTTCTCCTAGAACCACAGCTATATGCTACCCCAACATCACCCCTCTCCCCCGCCAGTCTCTGCAAGCATAGAAGAGAATGCCTTTAGTGTTTTCTAGGCACTGGCTGGGAAAGGGCCAAGTGAGGCTCAGTTTTCTAGTTGTTGTACAGGTGACAAGGCAAAGGGGTGGTAGGAAGGTGGTCATGGTTACAGGTATACGGGTTAACAACGCCCTCCTGTAAGAGGTGTACCTCGTTAGGAAGGGGTGAACCTTAACCCCTGCTGTACTGGGGTATGGCGGGTTACGAGACGTGACAGGCACGACGCTGGTCAGATGTGCCGCCTCAGGCTGCGATGGAGGTAGTAGAAAAGAATGGGCCCAAGTGTCTAACATAGAGGTGGGCCAAAGCTCCAGGGTACCCACTATGGCATTTTACTAAAATAGTCTGATTTCGAGACTTTCCAATTAAATGCAGAATGGCTGGGACAAGATTTACCATTAGGAGAAGTGCACAACGGTATTTGAAAAACAGTTTGGAGAAAATCATCTTGCAACATTATTGTGCATGACAGTTAAAAATTCTCTACAATTGAATGCATCACCATCGACCCTAAATTACAGAACACAGGCTTCATCATTTTTATTATATAGAGTGCCATTCCTCTTATCAATAGGCCTATATTTCTATGTAGTAAAAGCAAGATAAGAATCAGACATTTGCCCACTGTGAGCAGAGGCTGACAGAGGACACAATGACCCGGACCTCTGTGATCATACAACCAGACACTCTCACTCCGACAGAAGAGTCTGTCGCCATCCCAAAGGTCCTAAAGCCACTTGTAGGCTCCCCTGGACACTGAATACAGCCGGTAATAAGGCAGTTTGTGGCATGGAGTTGGAGGCAGCAACGTTAGCTTCCATTGTGACAGCTGTCAAAAGATGTACAACTGCAATGGGGGTCGGGGAGTCTCCTTTCTCCACGGTCCTCCACGCATGGCTTGATCACTGAGTCCCTCACCCCCACCCCTTCTCTTCTAACGGCACCTTACCGACTGGGTCACGTGACATAGAGGATTCCGGCCGCCATTATGACTTTCACTGACTGCTGGTGCCTGGCAATTACAGCAGCTTCTGACCTTTGTCGGGCCCCGACAGGCCGGGGACCAGCATCCAGAGGTAGTCACGGGCTGTCACAGGTGTCATGTGGTTTATTATCATTATCACAATACCCCTAGGATGCTTACAGGTAGCCACCCTAGGTGGAGTATAGAAATGTTGTCGCTGATGTATTGGCTTTACTAGATAACAGAGAAGGGGAAAGTGTGCCCGAGGTGTCAAGGCACTCGCCCTGTTTATTGTCAAAATCCACTCATCTGAATTTGTATTTATTCAGATGGAGACTGGGAGGAATGAAATATGTGCTATTTCCACCTGTCTCTGTATATTGGAATTGTAGATATAACCGTATGTATCTTGTACTTCTGTTCACATCGTGGTCGTTAGGTCATTTATAACACAACTAACAGCAAATGGCACGTTGTTCTTCATCAGTCATATTGAATTGATATGCAAAGGCACATGCATATATATATATATATATATATATATATATATATATATTATACCGGTACATGTATTTATGTTAAGGTTGGTTACCTCTAGAAGTGTTCGCGGCTGATCCAATACATCTTCAACGATTGCCTTACCTGAAATACATGAAAGGTAAATACGTAAGTACATTTGTTCAATGCCATAAGGAGTTATTAATGCGGGGCCACATTCGTAGGTATTCAATAGAAAGTACATGCCTTCCAACAGTTGCATTCTATGTATCTCTCCATGGTTCCTATCTTTTCTTAACTGCATTCCATCTGACCAACACATTTCGGTAGAAACTGGGATTTAGAAACTAAAAGACTGAGATTTGCATGCACCCATGTCTACATGAGACGTCCTCCAGGTTGTAAAGGTCGTGGGAACCTTACATGAGCCACAAGGAGTACTTCTCACAGGTAAGTCTCACCTGACCACAGAGTGTCCGGGTAAACCACAGGTAGCAACCAGGTCTGTGGATGGGGTTAAGGTGAGCTACGACAGCCAGTACTCTTCACACTCTACCATGTCACCTTGTGGCTGACCCATCAATGATGTTCATTCATGATTTTCACCAAGCCTCCTACAATCACGGTTTTTTCCATTTCTCTTTTTACTTCCCTTCAACAGATATCACATCCTCACATGATCAAGCTGACCTTGACATGACCTTGTGTCTGACCTTGACCATGTTCTATTGTGAGCTGAAGAAAGCTTTCATGTCGAGAGCAAGGCTTGTATTAGCCATAAAACACCGGGTGCAGACAAGGACTAACCTCATCACATGATCAAGCTAACCTTGGAATGACATTGTGCTGACCTTGAGTATGACCTCAGGACATCCTATTATGTCGGGAATCACCCTACATGTCTTGGCTGCGTGGTTTGCTCTTGGAGCGCTAACGGTCCAGTGTGTGGACGATCATTACTGGCCAGTTTAACGGTCTAATGGTAGTCTCATATTCTCTCTGGTAGACAGGTAGCCTAAGCCTACTTGGGATCATGATATGTCTAGTTGAGATGATCGTGCCATGCCTTATGGCTAACCACCTGCCCTTGCCTGACTACACACGCAGCCCATGAAGCATGGAAACAGCTCTCGTTTGTATAGACCCCACACAACTAAAATGTCATAGAGTACAGTCGATGTGAGAGTGGAGGAGGAGGGATTGGAAGTATTTTCCCATAATTGTCCTGTATGTGGGGACCATCTTTTGCTTCTGTAAAGTTAATACACATAATGTTCGTCTCTAAATTCTTCCCCATTAGTGATAACAATACATCTCTTTCCACCATTTCCATTATTAGATTCAGAGCTGATTGAGCCTTCAACCAAACACATAGACCACAAGAGTAAGCTGCGTGTCGGATCCATTAGTGAGCACGGACATCCTGACCGTTGGTCGTAAATTCCCACCCTATAGACGAGGAAGGATTCACGTTGACAGCCGACCCCATCCTCCTGCCTTCATGACGGTGGCGACATCTCGTGACCCACGCCGACACACTTCTAACAAAGTCAACAAAGCCCGCCATCCCTCCCCACCTGCCCTCCAGGGGGCGGGACCATCGTCAGGCCTCAGTGACCAACCGTGTGTTACGGATCTAAAGATGAGGATCCAGGCAGGCGTCGCCTTAGGGCAGCTGTAGGTAGGGCACGTGCCCAGGTAACTTTACCCTTTAAGGAATGATTAAAGCCCCCATTATCATGTCGCCATGCTTCATCATTGTTTGCCATGCTAGAATTGTATTCACCAGCACTGCATTGGTGCATCACACTTACCCTTTGAAAATGTACCAATTCCATAGGGTTGGCATGATGCATGGATACAGCCCTCTACTCGCCAGGGCTGCATTCATGTATTAAGGCAATTAAAGGGTTAAGGGACTAAGGGAGAAAGGCTGTGGGGTCATACAGGGGTCTACATGTTAACATGAAAGGTAACCCTCTACCCCCGACATAGTAACATAGCCCGCTATGGATCCCGACCGTTAAGGGCCGCAGGTACTCCTCAGGTATCCATGCTTTAAGATGTCAAATGATTAAAGAGCCCTGAACATGTCTGACCTCCACATCGTTACAGGAGGTAAATTACCTGTGAGATCGCATGTGGCGCTATGGGCAAGTGTATAAATGGCGCGATCATAATCATAGTGTCTATTTCAACCATAATTGTATAATACTGCAATTATGCATTTAGTATTATAGTTTTCATGTGATATAAACTTTTCCTGTAAAAAACATGAGAGGTGGGAACCGAGCAAACCGCCACCAAACCACATCCTGACACATGGAATATGTCTGAAACATGATTTAAGGCATAAAGGGCAAACTTAAAGTCCGATTTTGACAGTTGAAAAAGAGAACGAGAGGGTTGTACTTGGGGAAAGTACTGTTAAACATTCTACCAGCGCTGTTGTTATCATGGGCCTCACTTGGGGATTTAAGTTCCTCATATAACAAGGATGCCAAAATTCTCATGTTCAAATGTTGTTCCGCATTTACCCCAACTCCAATGCAAACAGGTAGCAGCGTATATTCAGTTATGTCAAGGTGAATATCGATGCTCCATTGACAATGCACTAAACCCCCATATTGCACCCCTGCGTTAAATAACCAGCGCCAAATCCGCACGATGACGTCATAGGTCTATCACGCATGCGCAGCATTTTTGAAACGTAAACATTCAAAATGGCGGCGGTCAGGATTTCGCGATGAAGACGGGTAAATAAGGGTTTAATTTTCAATCTTATTGATGAAATATCGATTAATTATCAACCCAAACACCTTGACATAAATGTAAAGATGAACTCTGACCAGTTTGAGCTTCCTGTTTCTTCACTCGCGTGTCCTGCCCGCTCCGCGCTCGGCCTACCGGCCTCGTGCGGAACGGGCAGGACACGCGAGTGAAGAAACAGGAAGCTCAAACTGGTCAGAGTTCACCTTTACCATTTTATAATGAGCGGAAGCAATGAGTGAATTCTGGTACAAATGTAAAGACATTTACATGCCCATAAAAGCCTTTTGTTCCACCTATTTAACATGTTCATCAAACCTTTCACGTGTGTCCACAGATGGTACATGATACAATGTATCAGCAGATAACAGGTGTGCTTCCATGACCCCTGGATATCAGCCATACTGACAGAAGGCCTGCTTATCACGGATCTTTACTACCCTCTTCAACTTTACCTGTCCCTTCCACACCCATGCAAACACCCAGTTACACGACTGTGAGCATGACGAAAATGCACAAATTAAACCATAATTGACGCATGGTGCTTTAATGAATGATACATAATTATTTGCTGTTATGACGAATTAATGCAGCCCTGATGTGTCTCCTCACCAGAGGTGTATCCTTGGGGCGGTTTTGATCATTTGGAAGCCATGCAGTGTATCAATCCCATAGGGTCTCTAAAATGCATCAATGAAGGTCTGTATGGCAAATAGATACACCAAGGTGGCATTTATGCATCTTGTCGCAGAGTTGTATTTGAGTGCGACACTTGAGGGATTAACACAAGGGGTCAATGGTTAGGAGGTTATGTTAAGGATTCAATTGAAAATTTAGGATCTAAGATCTATGATCAAGAAGCCCGTGTTAAGGATGCAATTGAGAGGATTCAATTTAGGATCTGTCATCTATGATCAAGATATTAGGATTTCTTATTTAAATTTGACGATCAATTCTGAGTTTAATATCAATTCTAAAAGCAGTTAAATTGCAGTGCGTTTCCCGGATTAGAAATTTATCCCATATTTTCGGCAAAGTAAACACAGCAAAGCTGTAATGCCGTGCATATTCATATCATGTTCTAAGAAGTATAGAATTGATTTACAACATTTTTAATATGATATTAGATCAAAATTTTCAGAACCAATATTATTTTAATACGGAATCTAAAAGCCCTTCATATGTTGTGTGTTTTGCAATTTATTAATCTATAACATACTTTCAGGAAAGTAAACACAGCAATGCTGTAATGCCGTGCATATTCCTATTATGATCCAAGGAAAAAAGATCATTATATATGAACTCACTATATGGTCACTAATATCCATCTGATAACTTTTGAAGATCGAAGTTGACCATATATGGCCTGGATCCCTGTGTTTTCTAAAACAAAGATGGCCGACACATATAAAAAAAAAATAGAATTAGGTAGTTGAGGTCTTTCAATGGTCACTAACATCCATCTCATAACTTTTGAAGATCAAAATTGACCATATATGACCTGGATCCCTGTGTTTCCTAAAACAAAGATGGCCGACACACATGGAAAACAACAAAATTGGGTAGTTGAGGTCCCCCAATGGTCACTAACATCCATCTGATAACTTTTGAAGATCGAAGTTGACCATATATGGCCTGGATCCCTGTGTTTCCTAAAACAAAGATGGCCGACACACATGGAAAACAAAAAAATAGGCTAGTTGAGGTCTCCCAATAGTCACTAACACCCATCTGATAATTTTTGAAGATCAAAATTGACCATGTATGGCCTGGATCCCTGTGTATCCTAAAACAAAGATGGCCGACACATATGGAAAACAATAGAATTAGGTAGTTGAGGTCTTTCAATGGTCACTAATATCCATCTGATAACATTTGAAGATCAAAATTGACCACAAATGACCTGGATCCCTGTGTTTCCTAAAACCAAGATGGCCGACACACATGGCAAACAATAAAATTGGGTAGTTGAGGTGTCCCAATGGTCACTAACATCCATCTGATAACTTTTGAAGATCAAAATTGACCATATATGGCCTGGATCCCTGTGTTTCCTAAAACCAAGATGGCCGACACACATGGAAAACAAAAAAATAGGCTAGTTGAGGTCTGCCAATGGTCACTAACATCCATCTGATAATTTTTGAAGATCAAAGTTGACCATATATGGCCTGGATCCCTGTGTTTTCTAAAACAAAGATGGCCGCCACATATAAAAAAAAAATAGAATTAGGTAGTTGAGGTCTTTCAATGGTCACTAACATCCATCTCATAACTTTTGAAGATCAAAATTGACCATATATGACCTGGATCCCTGTGTTTCCTAAAACAAAGATGGCCGACACACATGGAAAACAACAAAATTGGGTAGTTGAGGTCCCCCAATGGTCACTAACATCCATCTGATAACTTTTGAAGATCGAAGTTGACCATATATGGCCTGGATCCCTGTGTTTCCTAAAACAAAGATGGCCGACATATATGGAGAACAATAAAATTAGCTAGTTCAGGGGGCCCAATGGTCACTAACATCCATCTGATAACTTTTGAAGATTAAAATTGACAATATATGAGCTGGATCCCTGTGTTTCCTAAAACAAAGATGGCCGACAGACATGGAAAACAAAAAAATAGGCTAGTTGAGGTCTCCCAATAGTCACTAACACCCATCTGATAATTTTTGAAGATCAAAATTGACCATGTATGGCCTGGATCCCTGTGTATCCTAAAACAAAGATGGCCGACACATATGGAAAACAATAGAATTAGGTAGTTGAGGTCTTTCAATGGTCACTAATATCGATCTGATAACATTTGAAGATCAAAATTGACCACAAATGACCTGGATCCCTGTGTTTCCTAAAACCAAGATGGCCGACACACATGGCAAACAATAAAATTGGGTAGTTGAGGTGTCCCAATGGTCACTAACATCCATCTGATAACTTTTTAAGATCAAAATTGACCATATATGGCCTGGATCCCTGTGTTTCCGAAAACCAAGATGGCCGACACACATGGAAAACAATAAAATTAGGTACTTGATGTGTCCCAATGGTCACTAACATCCATCTGATAACTTTTGAAGATCGAAGTTGACCATATATGGCCTGGATCCCTATGTTGTCTAAAACAAAGATGGCCGACATATATGGAGAACAATAAAATTAGCTAGTTGAGGTGTCCCAATGGTCACTAACATCCATCTGATAACTTTTGAAGATTAAAATTGACAATATATGAGCTGGATCCCTGTGTTTCCTAAAACAAAGATGGCCGACACACATGGAAAACAAAAAAATAGGCTAGTTGAGGTCTCCCAATAGTCACTAACACCCATCTGATAATTTTTGAAGATCAAAATTGACCATGTATGGCCTGGATCCCTGTGTATCCTAAAACAAAGATGGCCGACACATATGGAAAACAATAGAATTAGGTAGTTGAGGTCTTTCAATGGTCACTAATATCCATCTGATAACTTTTGAAGATTAAAATTGACAATATATGAGCTGGATCCCTGTGTTTCCTAAAACAAAGATGGCCGACACACATGGAAAACAAAAAAATAGGCTAGTTGAGGTCTCCCAATAGTCACTAACACCCATCTGATAATTTTTGAAGATCAAAATTGACCATGTATGGCCTGGATCCCTGTGTATCCTAAAACAAAGATGGCCGATACATATGGAAAACAATAGAATTAGGTAGTTGAGGTCTTTCAATGGTCACTAATATCCGTCTGATAACATTTGAAGATCAAAATTGACCACAAATGACCTGGATCCCTGTGTTTCCTAAAACCACGATGGCCGACACACATGGCAAACAATAAAATTGGGTAGTTGAGGTGTCCCAATGGTCACTAACATCCATCTGATAACTTTTTAAGATCAAAATTGACCATATATGGCCTGGATCCCTGTGTTTCCGAAAACCAAGATGGCCGACACACATGGAAAACGGTCCCAAGACTCCAAATAATCCAATGCCACGCCACTTAAAACTCCTAAAAAATTGCATCATACTTATGTGTACATGTATACATAAATATACATGTAGGTGGCCTTTAGTGGGTTAATAGTCAGTGGTGCTGAGAAATTCACCACCAGCAGAAGAGAACCACATGGTGCTGGGGGAGGTGGTGGCAGGCAGGTATGGGGCCACCCCAGGAGCACAGCCACCACCACCATTCAGAGGTGGGTGGGGGGGGGGGGGCTATATATACTATATACCATGGCTCTGCCTGAGGTGTCCAGGGCTACCACCACTCTGTCCCCAGGGTCTACAATAGCAGGTCCAGCAACACCACCACTACCACTTCTATGCTTGACTGGTTTGAAGATTTTAATCCAGGTATAGACATACTCAATACTGTACCTATGGACAGGATTATACATGGAGAGCGAGGAAGCACCACTATGAGAGCTTGTATTTAAGAATGGGTCCCCTCCTATAGCCGTTCATTCCTAAGAATGAACGGCAATAAGGACACTCAAAAAAAAACTGGTTTCTCATCACCGCGCGTATCTAAAAATTGTGTTTTGAACTTTTTTTTACACAAAAACAAGGTGAAAATAGACAAATATGGGCATGTTTGGTATAAAATTATTTTTTTATAATCAGCAAACTCTTAAGTACTAAAATCAAAACTTCTGGTCTCAAATGTTCGTGAAACAGTAAAAGTTTTGTCTCGATATGCCCAAACTTAAGAAAAAAAAATCGCCCTTTTCATATTTTTCAGGGGTTGGTGATGAGAAACCAGTTCTTTTTTTTTGAGTGGCCTAACCCTGGTCATTGGGTGTAATTGTGGTACTATGAGGGGTGCAACTTTAGATTGTGGAGCTGTGATGTGAATTCGGGGGACAATACGACAGGTGGCAATAAGTGGGACCACCAAGTTGGAACCGTTTTATGTGAAAGTATGTTGCGGTTTCGTGTATTTTATGCGGTATATACGGTGCCCCTCGCCACAGAAATTGGTTAAATGAAGGGTGCGACGTCCAGTGGCTTATGCCATACAGTATCGTGTACATATGTGTTCACAAAAGAAAATTTCCTTAATAAATCAAACTTGCAATACAAGTATTCGGCGATCAAACAACTGCCACACAATGGTAGACCAAAGACCAAGAGTATTGGTTGTTTAGGGGTAAAAGATTAAGTCAAAACTGCATATTTCCGTCCCGTCATTTCTACACAAAATGTGTCTGGCCTACTGATACATATCCCTCTTAGTCAAATCGATTTTTCTTTTATGACAAGACATTTCCCTATGGATGTTACAAGGTTGAAGTTGTGCCAAAGCTGCGTCAATTCATACAACAAACCCCTGTTGGTGGCTCCACCTGGCTTGTATGCGGTGAACCATCCCCTGCCCACTGACCCTGTCCAGGTAAGCTTGGCTAAACTGGTAAATTACTCATAGTAGTCTTTGTGAAGACAAATTCAAACTGGTCTTACATGGGTGACCCTGCTCTAAGGTGGCATACTGCTGACATGTATTCAGCCTCGTGTAATAACAGAAATCTGCAGACACCAGTGAAGTGGTCATGTCCCTTCTGACCCCCGGTTCTGACCCCACCTGACCAAAGCTGAACAGGTGAAAGTGGTACCAGGTAATATAAGGAACAAGTACGGCTACTACTATGTACCTGGTTATACACCCTCATGTAACTCTACCTCCATGGTCTATTGTCAGGGTCAGGGTTTAAAACAGGTCATAGTGATGACTAGCCTTGAGCTTTAGATAATATGGGGTATCAGTTGAAAATTTATATGCAATCTTAATTTCATGAACAGGTTTTATACTACATGTATATACTTGAGATTTTGAAAGGCGAACTGATATTTTTCTCGTTGCTTCTGTGCAGGTGTATGATATTGTGTACCTCTGTTATGTAGGTAAAATTATATGAACAATAACTAAATTTACACATGACGATAATAGTTTATCGTATATCTAAACTACCGATAGTTAAATCATATGTATTTTCAGTCAACATGTGTGATCACTCAAAGCTGCCAGAAGACTCGCATACCTGAACTCCTGGAGAAATTATTGGTAATGGTTCAAATTGCAATAAGTTACAATTGACTTAAACTGACCAATATGGCCATAATTCATATTCCATAGTTTGACCAGTGTCCAAACCAGCTCCATGTGCTGCATTATCAGCAACAATCACGCCCCTTAAGCTGACCACATACCTTCACACTGACCATGTCTCCACCAATCAAACATTCAGGAATTCTCACTGCGGGACAACAGCTACACCTGCTCCATGCGGCCCCTGGTGGACAGCGGGGGGACTAAACAGTCATCCCTACCTCCTATAGTGCCTGGAGTAGTGCATTATGAGAATGAAGAAACTGAGGGAAGAGAAGTTAGCAGGGAGTTCTCTGGGCCCAGTGGTATACCCTTTATGAGAGAATTATTAGACCTAATGGAAAATTCCTTTCGAAATTTGATCTTGAGCTGATAAACAGCAATTGACCTTATCTTTGAAAGGTCAGAGCGCGATAAGTAAGGAAGTACAACTGATATGGACTGAGAGTGCAGGATTTCATCCATGTTTTCTCGCACATGCGCAGTATTTGGCCATTTATTTTAATGGATGGTGATGTAGAAAGTAAGATCCTGTCCAGTGAGATCCAAATGGGCCTTTTTAGAGACACCTGATGTGCTAGATTGCTTGGGGATTGTTAATCATATAGGCACAGACATAGAAGCTTTGGTATGAAAGCAGGTTTTGAATTTCAGCCAATGACAAGGGGTGCTGTCAAACCCAGTCCCAGGATGAATCTGTGCATTATTTCACGCTCCACGTGCCTAAGGTGTTGAGTGTAAAGGTAGTCCTAGATTATCCCTTTTCATCCTTACCCTCTCACCCTCCCTCCCACAACACACATGCCCGGCGCGTGTCACACGGCAAACCTCTGAGGCATCCTCCAAGATACCAGATACCAGTCAAGAGGTGACCCCTCAAACAAAACGTGTGACCTGCAGGCCCTACTCAGCCTCTCCAGGCCGGTCTCCAGTGTCTTCAGGTGGGCACGGTAAGAGGAGTGCAGTGGGTGAAGCGTCCCGCTGACCTGGGTCACTGCTGTTTGGTGGAGGCATGCTGCACTGAGGTGTCACCATGGTGACCGACTCCATCGCCGCCATGTTTGTTTTACTGGTATCACCCTGGGTTTGTGGTGAAAGGGCAAACAAAATGGCACGTGCCGAAACTGGGGGTCCCCAGTTCAGTTGGATCCTACCTGGGTTATCAACATTGATCTATCTTGCTTTTCTACCTTTTTTTAAAAACATTTTTTTATTATTTCGCGATCATTATACCAGTCTAACTAACCCATGAGGCCATTTTCAACACAGATCCTTATGGTTTCATGTTTCTTCTATTTTAAAAAAAATGACTAGTATGAAATATACATGCACCATAAGGGTGTATAACACATGTACATGGCTAAGATAATTGTGCATGTAATTGGCAATCAGTTGTAGTGGGGCTAATAGAAACGTTTAAACCCATTAATAACACCTGTGCACACTACAGGCAAAGTGGGTTGTTAGTTTAAGTCATTTGCTGCTTTAGGTCATTTATCAATGTGGGTCTACATGTCCAGTGCACATTGTGCCGTGTAAAACCAGACTGTTGAGCTTATACTCTAATAGCACTGGCCAATGGGAGGAGGGAGGGGGTCACAGAATGGGTCAAGCCATTTTGGACATCTTTACTGATGACTGGTTTGACACTGACAAAGAGGCTGAAAGAACATGTTCATGGTTATTCATGTAGTCATGTTAACTCCGATGACCACCTGTTTTGGCCCCTATCACTACTGTAAGGTCGTCCATACTACCTCTGCCACCAGAGGCGCTGCATCTGCTTTTAGCACTAGGTGTCTCTGAGTGACATGCTCCATTGCTACCAGAGGTTGCTGCGATCACCTGGGTCACAATGACCACGCCTACTTGGAGGTGGTGACAAAAGGGAGGGACGACACAGGGAGGACGTATTGTCACGTCATCTTCTTATCAGATTGGCGTTATGTCTCTATGAAACACCCCTCTCCCTGTAGCACTGTTGTGTGCTGGGCCTGCATGGTGTGAAATGCATTCATTCAGCAGGGCACAAAATACGCCTACTTGGTGAATAGCGAACATAGGGACTCAGAATACATGGTAAAAGGGCGCATGGTACCTTTGGCTCTGCTATTCAAATTATTGGCTTTTGGACCTGTCGATACTTTTTAGGACTCGGAACTGTATAGTAACCAATCTTTTCAGGTCATCACGTAGCCATGACAAAGAATTGCGCCTCTTCAAGCAAAGGCATACGAAGGGAAGGCATGAAATAGTTGAAATTTGAACGTCTTTCTCTTGGATCAGTACCTATACCTGTGTAAATGAACCTCTGGCAATGCGAACCACATTCATAAAGCAGTGCTGATAGTTGGCATTTCCGGACTTATTTTCAAAGCTACAAGTGAGTCAATGCTAATGGCCATATTCAAAGCAATATGGGTGATTAACATTGAATTTGGCGAACAGTCTGTAACAACTGAATTCAATATTATTCGCATACAATCCATTTCGGGACATAGGAACCTGGTCGCTCAGTAGCAGGTGCCCTGTTCGACAGTTAGAGGTGCCATATTGGGGTTGGAAGCAGTTTGACGTGTGTTTCCTGGAGAGGCTGCTGGTTCCAACCAGCCTTCAGTCACCTAAAGCTGACCACTGCCAGCGTTCATCCAGGGGTGACTGGACACGGGTCATTGGTCAGGGTCACTTCTCTGGTGAAATTCCAAAGAAGTCAAACTTTGACCAGCAGACTGGGTGGGGGAGGTTGGTTCCAAGGCAGGCCCTTCACAATAGCATCTCTCCCTGTACATGTCAACCTCTTCTTCCTGTAGGCCACCCCCCTCCCCATTCAGCATGTATCAATGACATGCTGTCTGTGTGAATAGCATGTGAGACATGTGACAAATCACCACTACCACATGCTCCTCACACACGCTCTTCATAACTCCCACCAGTCACATGGGGCGAGACTAACGCCCCCTGGTGCCAAACCCACAAAGCTCTGTTTGCCCAGAACCGCCGGTGAGGGCGCTAATACGATGTGACCTCTGACTTCGCGACGACTGAGGTCAAGGTCGGTGTTAAGGTCTGCAGGATAATTTACTGTCGTTTTATATAAGATGGAATAATATCAATTGAGCGTGAGACAAGCCATGAACCCCCGGTGTAAATGCTATGATGAATGTCTTCCACTATGATTACTATGGTTCTACTACATGCATGCTGATGAGTTTAGCTCGAGGCTAGTTAGCTCAAATCCGGTTCAGCAGATGCATGTCATTGACATTCTGTCTCTAGTACCTCAACATCAGACATTTGCCCGTGCGTGCAGAGTAAGTTAACTTCACATAGCGATGTTGAGCCATCTTTTGACAGGGCTCATTATTATTATTATCAAGCATTGGGCAACATTTAAACTGATACACAATTTCAATTGTGCACGTCCACAAATAACCTACACAAATAGCAAGGTTCAAGCCTCCACTTTTCCCTAGTTATCTTTAAAACTGTCCTTGAGTGCAGGTGGTTTGTTATCAGGCAGACACGCGACTCCCTTGTCAGTATAAAAGCCACAGGCGGGTTCTATATTAATTATGGCATGTATCTGAACACAATTCCCAGATTACCTTATATAATAAGGAACCCAATCACCAACAGGCCCCCTCACAACAAGCTAAAGTGCTTCATTATCACTCATAATGGCATGCTCATATTACAATGCATGTCTGGCAGAGTCTGCAACCAGCCTGAAACGTTGCTGTCATTTTAAGAGACATGCATATCTTTTGTTTACATGAGGTCGCATATGGGTGCCCCAGGCAGCGGGGACATGATTTGCATGCTGCAACATCCTGCTCTATTCATTTCTTCATCCGGGGAATGCCCTCACCATGGCAACCGCCATTAGTGAAAGAAAGATGGCGCCGGTGAGAAGTGCCCGGATCATTTTGTCAGGGTTCAATAAAGGGGTGGGGCACTATGGGGCTTTTAGTAATATCGGTACATGTATTTGCTCCTCTACTGGTTACATTTATCTTGATGCATGTATTGTATCTAAGCTTGCCAGCTTGATGCTAAGTGGCTAAATGGCAAAAAGGAGGTATACACTAAATATCACTTTCTAACTTCCTATCATCTCCACTCCCTCAACAGTTTTTGGTCGTTGTGGCAACGGTAGCCCTCTAGTTTCTGGGGGCCATCCACAAATGACGTCATGCTCGAGGGGGTCAGGCCTGGCATGACGGGATTAATTTTCCATATACCTTCAGCAATGCAAAATTGGCGAAAAACATAACAAGGGGAGGTCAAAAATGGTCAAATTTTGCATGACGTCATTTATGGATGTACCTCAATAGGATTACTACGGGGACTTCACGTTATGCATTGCTCTTCAATCTAACTCTTATAATCAGCTGGTTATTGAATATTGAATCCATCACCAGTTCAAGGGGTGTAATCTGACACTCGGACCTCTTCTTGGTGTAAAATGAGGGTCATTCTGAGTTTGTGAATATTCTTACTTGACACCAGATGACAGTCTCTCTTTCTCCAAAACTCAAGCTATGGATGAGTGAAGGGTTCCATGACTGAGCAGTAACCTGACGATACTCACTAGCCTACTAGTTTACCACATTCCCACCAACATTCACTCTGCATCATCAGCTACGTGTTGGATGGTTAGTTGGATAATCCGCCACAAGGTGTCAGCACTGCGTACCACAGGTAGGAGAGGACAGGTGCCCTGAGGTCCTCCTGCCTACTGATGTGTGGGGACGCGGCCAGGTGTGCTCCCCTTACCTGTTTACCTGGCAAACTCACCTGTGCTTTTGGTGGAAATCATCCCTCCCTGATGCTCAGCCTCATGCAGACTCAGCCACGGTCCACCAGTTTGTTCACACTAGGTTCCTGTACATTTTCTCTGAGACTGCATGTTCTTTTCAGCACTCCTCTGAATACAGCATGAAAACTGCCTGCCCAGTCAGAGTCAGTGCATATCATGCATTTCCACCTCACTAAGTCCCTACCATTGTACTACATGGCCTCTGTCTGTCTGGGTCAGTTTAATGGGAAACATATGGAAAAGACCTGGAGGCCACTGGGAGGTTTGGAGGCATGCACATAATTACCTGCAGGTAACCATCCCTGAGGGAGAAGACACATTCTTTGAATAGTGTTTTACAATGACACTAGGTCCCAAGTGGGACACGTTGAGGCAGGTTACACCACAAGGACCATGTTAGTGCCTCTCTAGAGACCTATCCAACTGACATGGACCTCAATGAAGACATCCTCTCCCTAGGGCTCTAGGAAACACTCAAAAAAGCAATAGGCATATTTATACCTCACCAAATATCCCTATTATGATGTTGAGTGTGTATTGAGTTCTATTTGGGCCCTACAGGGTAAAAGTCGACTTAAGTCCAATATCATGTTGTGTGTGAAGATGGATTTTCTCACTAGGTGGGACTGAGGTGGGGGGGGGATTCTACAGACAGTGGTGGAAAAACACACCGGAAGTGAGCGTTTGGATCTAATCCTTGAATACTTCAGGTGTTTTCCTTAGGGAACATATGGTGGTCCTTGAGTATATCCTCAGTTAATAAATAGCTTCATTTCTCTATTTGAGTTCCTTGGAAGAGGGATATGTTATTGAACAGGATTGACAGAAGAATAAAGAGCAGAAAAGCTGACGAGTGTTTGGTAATTAGGACTAGTTCCTTTAAATTATCCCAGAGAGGCTGGAGAAAGTCCCCAGACACCTAATCCCACCAATTTCCCACCGGTAGAGGCCTCTGTCGGCGCTGTCT
This sequence comes from Acholoe squamosa, assembly GCA_949317995.1. Classification (NCBI taxonomy): domain Eukaryota; kingdom Metazoa; phylum Annelida; class Polychaeta; order Phyllodocida; family Polynoidae; genus Acholoe; species Acholoe squamosa. The sequence goes on from OX439042.1 coordinate 19,788,059, forward strand.
TGTCTCCCCTCCTTACAATAGATCCAGCACCCCCCACCCTCACACAAACCTAATCCCACCCTGACCCTGCCGACACCTGTAGGCCAGCAGGGCACCCACCCTCACAGACAGTCTCAGCATGCCGATGTTCATTTAGCTGCCCCTGGTCACTCCTGTGATGAGTGAGTCGATGAGACGAAGCAGAAACTTTGCCCACAGTCTGAGCACAGAATCACGCAGCATCACGCACGTCTTTATAAAAGGTGTTTGATTAAAAATGAACGCCGACTGAGGGTCTTGTGAACTCAGCTCCATCCGCCTGGAGGGAAACCTGGCCCTAGGTGAATGGTCATGGGCCATGGAGTAAAGAAGGTTAAGACCAAGGTTAACACCCGCATACACACAAACACGAATACCTCTACTTCTGCTCAACTTGCTGAAATTGTTATTTCACCCAACAGAGCTTATTCTACACCACGTCTGATGTCCGTTCGGTTCAACATTCTTAATGCACCCACAATTGACAAGGCCACCTGTTTGTTGTTAATATTTTTTCTTGGATACACAATCTCACCGCTGACCATTAGAATACATAAAAAACACTAAAAAATTCTGCCTTAGCATGTAAATGCACATTACTTTTTTTTCAAGTGCGGTTTGTGTGGTCAATCTGGGTTCATATTGTGTGATAGACAAGCAAGGTCCAAGCAGGTTCCCATAGAATCACAATATGGTCTTGACCACACACAAACAAATCTAAACCACCTCAAGAAAGAAGACACCCTGCTACCCCTGCTCCCACTAATAAGGTGATACTTTGAAGTCTCCTCAGAGTCTAAGATGCAGAGAAGACGCTAAAAGCTTGGTCTATTGTTGGTGCTCGTCCCCGTCCCCACCAAACAGGATTAGCCATAGAGCAGGGCCTTAGCTCTTTAAAGGTAAAATGGTAACTTAATACACTAACGCCTTTGGTCACCATGATGCATAAATGCAGCTCTGGTGGGTAACCCTCCAGTACTGCATCCATGCATCATGCCAAACCCATGAGCATGATGCACCATTGCAGTTATAGTATGATACTCACCAGCATTGCATTGGTGCATGTTGGTAATGTCTAACACACATGAATACTGAGGCACCATTTTGTAATTAAAGGGTTAACAATTTCAGTAAAAGTGTCCCCACTAAGCCCAATCGGTGCTAGATAAGTAAGATTCAGAGCACATCTTCCAACCCACAGAACACGCTCCCTAGGCCCTTAACACCAACCGTTAGCCCAAACAGAAAAGCTAGATTTGAAGAGCAGATATGGCTAGGTACTAGAGATTGACCAGTCCCCAAGGAGTGCTAACCAGTGTAGGGTTTGCTTTTCTTGGGGTGGACTTTATACAATGGAAGTCGTCAAATTTCACTTTGTTAATTGGGCATCTTACCACTGGGTGGGTTATATATTGTACGTACCTACTTGATTAGAGCCTACTGCTGATCCATCAATTGGCAATAAATAAAAGTTAAGTTCAGAGGCATGTACTTTGTCACCATTCATCATGCTGGCATCTTTTCAATATCCACACATATAGGCTAATACTGAAGTAGCACACAACGGTTTGCCTCCTACAAAGTTCTTCCTTTTGATCCTGTATACTCTATTCTTCCCTCACCCTAGAGGGGGTATAGTAACTGGAGATGCGCTAGGTATATAATATATGGACACCTCTTGACCGTTGTAGATGCCCTTCCACAAAGTTTAGAGCTAGAAGGGCCTGCTGAGAGGAAGCTCGGTCCTTTACCACTGCCTGCTGTGCCTTTAGGTGTTCAGGTGTTCAATGCCGCACAGTGCAATAATGAACTATGCCCATTGGTGGTCATGATGCATGCATGCAGCCCTGGCGCGTAACTTACCATGGCTGCATTCATGCATCATGGTGACAAATGTGCGCCATTGTATTGCTGGTGACTGTAGTCTCTCCAGTACTGAGTACTGCATTGGAACATCATATTGAGAAAAGAGCAGGACCCTGGAGCCATCATGTGGTTCTTAAAGGGTTAATACAGAAGGCTACTGCCTGCTGTGCTTTTAGATGTTCAGGTTGAGTGTATGGCTAACTGTACTTGACGTAGCATCCACTGATCACAGACCTACCAAGTGATGCCCCCTGGTGGCACTGATACCCACCCAACAGATCCGTCACCCAGCCACAATACGACACGTTCCCAGCTCTCCAGGTAGCTGCAGACAAGTTTTAATTTTACCCCGACAGTCCAGCCCCTAGCATAGACTACAATGGGAGATGCAGGAGGAGATGCGATACCATTGGGTCATTAGTGGGATGGGGGGGGGTGGAGGCGGGTCAAATTTGTCTGGAGTCTAGAAGGAGGTTACTCAGGTAGGTGGGAGGTTTGGAGCACCTGTGTGTGTGGTGGACGGGATGATGTATGCATGGTGATCAGTGAGTGTCCAGCCAGGTGACCCATTAAGGGACCTTCGTTCCATCAAACTAGTCAAATCTGCCGTCAAGGTAGAGTTGAGGTTTTCTGCGTTTGAATGATTTTTTTTTTCCTATCCTTGCCCCTCACAGAAGAACATCAGTCATTTTTCTCACAATTTTAGTACACCACCTCACGCCAATTATCAGTCCCTGTTCTTCAAAAGTAATAATTATTTAATGGGAACCTGGTCGAAGATACTTCTCGAGATCAAGATCCTAAAACCTTAAATCTCAACTCATACACCTGCCAGTTTTCCCTAAATTGTGTGTGCATCATGGTCCTGCCCAATCTCTGTCCAATTACTAGTCTGTATCCTTTGAAATCTTTCAGAAATCAATGGCACTTAGTTGATAGTTAACTCACCTAAGCCCCTTAGAATTTTATACTCTGTTCCCTCGATCCCAATCCCTGGGAATTTCATTTTGCCCACCTGGCAGGCTTTTACTCCTCTGTAGGACATCTCATTGGTCACAGCTAATAACCCCATTCTCCACACCACTAAAACCACCAGACTGCACCAGATGTGGCTACCACAGTACATAGGGTATATAGCTAAGTCCATAATTATATACTCCTGATTATACACATACACCAGTACTATCCTCACTATCTCTGTCTTTATGTCACCATTTCTTCATCTTTCTGTCTGCTTTCTGACAAGTATAATTGTGCCAAGGCCACTCACTGTCTGCAGTTTGCAATGTTCAGCAGATTGTATTTGACAAATCTCTTTTGGACCTAACCCCCTCATTGTCCAGGGTAAGCAGCCACTTGCCTGCATTTCAGTTTTCTATTTTCAGTGTGGGTTTGAGGCTCTCACAATCACACCCAGACCCTTAGATGAACCCAAGACCTATGTGTGCTCCTGCATTGTTCCCTTCACAAGAAAGGCAAATAGGGGTGTGGAAATTGAATTAGCCCATTGAGAACGGGAGTGGAAATTCAGGGGCCACTCTCGGTTTTTAAAAAGAAGTATAATTCAAAACTGAAATAACACTTTTTAATGGTTCTTATTGGGCACCAGATGTTTACATTAATCTCTGACATTACACACTAAGGGTACATGAAAGACGTTCACGTCGGGAGTACATCGCGGGGGGTGGTAGTCTGAGCAGATGTTTTCTCCCTTTTTGTGAGTTATTGTTCTACAAGGTAAAGAGCTAGTCTATAGTCATAAGCCTCGTTGACATTACATAACTAAACTCCTCCAATCAAGTTACACACTTGTTAAATGTTGAAATTAGGTGGCTTTTTGCAACTTAGTTTGAGAAAAAATACCCACAAAACACAAAGATGTAATTTTCTCCTTTTTATCAGCTTGCTTTCAACATAGAATGTAGAATATAGTTAGTGTGAACGTGCTACTAATTTGCCTTGCTGTAGACTGAGTTGATAAGAGCATGTCGCCGGCAGATCGCCAGTGTAGGTGATTATGTCGGTGTTATGTCTGTTTACAGTGCATTAGATGGGGCCGTTACGCTACTTATCTAAAAAACACTAACCCTCCCCAAACCAAACCACCCGCCGACTAGAAACGCCAGATTCCTAGAATGGCGACCCCTAGCCATACGCAGGGGGTACATACTTTGAAAAAGAAGTAAACAGAAACCGCGCCCATTTTGATAATGTCTGCGGTTCTAGGTTACACAATATGCACGAGTCATGCACGGCTGAGTATTGGTGACCCAAAAATTGGGGACTGCAATACAATAGGGGGAGGGAGAGCGCCCTAAACCCAGCAACCCAAGCTACCCTGTGTTAGCCGCCTGTCATGGTGGTGATGTTCCGGGAGAAGGACACACGTCATGCAGAAGGTAGACCATGGCAGATCTGTTTTACATGTCGGGTGCCTGAGTCTAAGGTCACTTTTGTAAGCAGCTGCGTAACACCAGGGACTCTAAGCTCACATGGTGCTTTGGGTATGGTTTATACATGTCATTGTGCTAGCTGACTTACTACAGGGTTCAGCCACCTCTCAACCCTCGCATTTATTCTTTAAAAGAATAATCCCCCCAAGCATTAAGATGGCATACATTTCCATAGCATTGTTTAAGAGGTTATGTGGTCCAACGTTCTATTGGATACTCCAAAGCATTCTCGTTCTAAATTTTTCGCTATATATAGATGGGGCAGATCTGAAATGCATATATATATATATATATATATATATATATATATATATATATATATATATATATATATATATTAGCATTTCAGTAGATGATGGTAATTTGTTTCCTAGGGAAGGTCAGAAACTTTGGTTGAAATTTGAAGACATGCCGACACGCTGATGCCTAGGCACGTCATGCGTGCCAGAATTATTAATACATGTAAGCCCCGGTAGCTGGGTTGTATCAACTCGGATAAAAAAGTTTAATGAGATTTTTATCCTATGCTAAACAGTTTGTTACAATTTAAATGACAATAGCAGGTGCTATGGAACAATATTGAGATCCCACTGATTCGCATGATAATTAATTGCGCCTTAATTCATCCGAACAAAAGCCTTATTCATAGCTCCGTGTCATCACCACCAAAAAAAAGGTGAGCAGAAAAAAAGTGACTCAGTTGAGAATCAGTTCACGCCTGTAATGAGCTCATTTATCATGGATACTTCACGTGATGGGACTGTCAACACAAACCAGCTATAAACTTTTAAATTCTAAAACGGTTGTCCTATTTCCCACTAATTTGCATCAACTCTCGAGGAAGACACCTGGGGAAAACATGAAATACTTAGCATAATACAAAATCAAACATGGTCTGGTCAATGTAAACACCTAAGGGCCTATGTACAGAGCCTATGTAAGGGCCTTAAGTATATCAAGGGCACCATTAATCAGTATGCATTCCTTGCACACCAAAAGGCCCGTCAAGCATGGCTCTACTCCGTTTCTGTTTGGTAAAACATTTTATAATGCAGTAACCATGACTCCACCACCAAGTGTAATTTAATTTTGAGTCCAAATAATAGTTTCCCTGAACCAATTTTAGAACCGAAGCGGACCTACCTAAATACGAAGCGATCATATCAGTAATATCCCACTGTGAAAATCATTTCAGATAGAAGTGTCCAATAGAAGTCACAACCATGGGACAAACCACGTTGAATTGCTCAGGCGTCAATAGTTTGTTGATCGGGCACATCAGCTAGTTCCTACGTCCGGCTAATGTCAACCCCAGTTCCGGTCACTGTCCCTACGTCCGAGACGTGACGTAACCTATACTCTCTAGGTGGGTCATTTCGGGGACACGTGTCTATATTTGAGGAGCGTTGTGGACGAGCGTCCCGTATTTGCAGACGACATTTTACCTCAAGCTGAGACCACAAACTGAGAGCGCACGTCCCCAAACAAAGACAGCAGACGACAGGCATCTGCGATGTGCCGTCTCCCTCTGTCGTGCATTATACGAGGGGAGTGCGACAAGTCATAAATCTCCCTCCCACTACAAACTCAAAACCCCTAAAATTTGTCTTCCTACACAGTAGGCCCCCACCATTGCTTGTCATAATGATTCTGCCGCCTGACTACCACCACCCAGAGCTCCTCCCTGACAATGATGTTTATGATAATAACTCCTCTTCCCTACTGCCTCAGGGCTTCTCGCCCAACTGAGAACATCCACCCCCAAGAACCTGCCAATTCTCGCCAAGTATCGTCGTATCTGACGTCTTCTCCTAGACTCTCACACCAACCTCTCATGGGATTTTTCCCCTTTTCAAATTAATGTGTTGGGCTTGGTATGGTAGAATATACATGGATGGGTGGCACAAGGATGGGTTTGGTGGGTGAAGGAGGTTGGCTGCTTTATGAGCCTTATTAGTGGCACCAGGAAGCAGCAGGGATGCAGTAGTTGGGTGCCTTAAGGGTGGGGTAGGTACGGGAGCTAGCCTAAGGAGGGATATACTGGGTGCATGGAGGGAAAATTAAGGGGAGTCCTTCATATATTTCTCACGCTGCAACTTCAGTAGACATAATGGCCTCTGGGTGTGGCTGTGAAGTTGTCGTCGGTTTGTAGATGTGAGGACTTCCTGGAGGGAGTTAGGAGGGAGAGAGAGTCCCACATGTCCACCAGTCCCCCTTCACCTGGGGGTGTCTGACCCTCTCCAGTACCACAAAGAAGAACCTGAATAGCTTGAAAATACCCTTAATCTGATATCATTATATTTCTGTTCACTACTATTGCATGTTGTATTGTTGCACTATGAGATCAAATTCCACCTAGCATCAAAAGTTTATCGGTCATCGGGGGGCTAAAGTCTTGGCAATCTAGTGAAATATGAGAGCTTAACACCATCACCTGTCCTTTTGGATGTAAAATTGGAGAAAAGAAATGATTATCTGGTAGTCACCATAGATTGGTACCACGTAGCAAATCTACATTCTAGTTATTCACGCTTAGAATTGGTATTCTAGGTTCTCTTATACGTAGCATTTCATGAAGTGTATGGAGTAATTCATCTGCTCCCAGCCTCCCCCAAGGCAAATATTGGGATATATGTGCGTGGATAGGTGCAGCTTATTATAATCTGAGTAATATAGCTATGTGCTATGGAGATATTGTTTGAAATTTGAGATATAAATTGAGAGTTGTACATAATTGAAACTATTGAGAATAATTTGTGACATATTGATAAAGATATCTCCTGACATAGTGAATAACACCAATAAATGTATTATGAAACCACATTCTAGCTCCCTTTTGATATAATATATTTTGATCCCAATGATTTTAATAGTTATTAGTAACTGGAATATAGTATAAAGAGTAATATAAATGTTTAGGGGAAAGGACTTGATTCTAAACCCATATTCCAAATATATCCGGAGTGGGTGGTTACACCCTCCCCCTAACACAAACCACTAGAGTACAATCAATCATACTACTCACGATTCAAATGTGGACACCGCTGACTAAAATCTCCTCGTATCACCCTTGTGAACAAGTCAACCTAGTTTGATTCAATATGTAGAGGTAAAAATCCTTCTTGATCTGCCCTATCACAATATGCTGCCACATGTAAGCACAGTCCGCCTGCACATCCTGAACATGCAGTAGTTGGCTGGGCTGTGGTCAAGCAGTCAGTGGCTGTGCCTCCCTCCCCGCCCCCCGGACCCCACACACCCCGCCCCCAATCAGCCACCTCTACTCTACAGTCAGGTGCTCATTTGTTGTCCCTCACCTGAGGAAACATCTTCAAAGCACACCGAAAAAAATGGCCCTGGTCGCTGGATAACCCATTAATGGTTGGATAGTGCTTTAATGCATTATGGCCATTTGTCGTCATGATGCATGAATGCACCATGACTGCATTCATGCACCGGGATGGGATAAGATGGTCCTTTGGGAGTGTTTCAATCCTAAACAGTCGGTACGATGCATGAATGCACATCTGGCGAGTTACCCGCCATGGCCCCATTCATTCATCACGATGACCAAAGGGCACCATGAATTAATAGGCTATAACATCCTTAAAGGGTTAAATATCACGGAAGGTGCCCTCGGCCCCGATATGGCCGCTTTAATTACGGACATAGCCGGGGCTGGGCCTCTGACCTGCCTCCTTTCGGAACCAACCGCTCAGAAAAAAATGCATGAAGGAATTATGCATGCAGTGGACGATGTCCCCCCTCCTCCTTGCTGCTACACCTTCCTTTTCTTGACCCCAACCTGGCTACAGGCAAAAGACCAGGCCACGATACCATACTTCTACCTTAATGAGCCAAGACGACCTTTCAGCTGCATAGCTATATTGTGACACGGTAGAATTGATTCACACGACCAAAGTTAAAAAGATTTTTGACACTTTCAAAGCTATCAATAAAGATAGATGCAATAAGAAAAAAAGTTCCATACCGTATATACAATGAAAACTATCACATAAACATAAACAAGAAAATAAAGGAACCGGAGAAGAGGGGTGTTCTCACCATTATCTATCTTTTTTCACCGGCTAGATATAAACACTATTTAACCTGCCAATTGGTGACAAATGACTCTCACCTAGGTAACAGCTGAAGATTTCAAGGTAAATAGCAAAACAGATGTGACATAACCACTAAGGAACTATGTTCCTAATTTAGAAAGCAATAAATCTTTTTTTGTTAAGTTTGACTGAGTAGAATTTGCATTGTAGAGATGGAAGAGATAACAGATCTTAGTCTGGTGAATTCCTTGTCGGGCGTTAGAAGGTAACAATGGGAGACACCAAATACACTTGATGCAGAGTAACACAACACGTACAGTGAAGGAGAGAACCGTGGTTAAGGGATTTAGTGGAAGAGGGAATCATAGTTAAGGGATTTGGTGGTTATATGAGTTGGGCATTGAGCAGCTTTGTTTTCTCCACACCAGGTCGTCAGCTGGACACATTAGACACGGTGTAAAACTGGAGTCTGGGCAGTTAGGGTGATTCATGCCTCGTTTACCTGCTCAGGTGTGCTTAACGACGACTAATGACCTCCAAAAAAGGATCCCCTGCGCCCTGAGGCCGCTAGGAGTCTGGTAAGGGATGGAAGGCAGGGTATGTACAGGTAGGGTCTTTCTCGGTGGTCAGGTAACAGGAACGCCACCATGCGGGCTGCACAGGAGGAACACACAGGTCAGCCTCCCCCTCCCTCCCCAATGGCACGCTGATAAGTACAGGTAAATTGCAGACTGATGAGAAGGCAAATGGATGTAAGCTCTGGGTGCCCTACCTGCCCACTGTGTGAGCACTAGACCTCTAACTTTAATTGGTGATTATTGAAGGTGCACGATGGTTGTTGGCTGATTCTGCGGGCTCCTCCCTCCTCCCCAGACAAACACACCACCCGCACCCATCTCAATTTCACTTAGATCCAAATGGCTGCCACGCTACTTCAATTATCTGATTGCCTCGACATTGATGTGCCTATAGCTCTCAGCCAGCAATCGGTAAAACCCTTGATGAAATCAAATACATTTGGAGATATGGACAAAATCTCGATTCTATCAAATAAATCTGCAGGTGAGGGTTGGCTTTCAAAACACACATCTACAATACACTACTTGTTTAAGGGTCATTTATTTAACAGGAAATATGTGAGGTTATTGCGCAATGAGAGCCATTAGGTGGGGTAATGTGGAAGTTGTTATAAGGGCTAATTGTTTGCTGTAGGAATTAGCTGAAACAGGCAGGTGTTTCAGATAGTAGAATGTAAGGTATAATGACTGTGGGGATAGTATCAGCAGAGTATCAAAGTATCCACACCTGTCATAACCACACCTAGCCTCGTGAGAACCAAAATGCACATCTGAGAACACCCAAATCACCACATCGTCTCCACTTACATGTCTTTGGTCTCTACTACCAAAACATTTCTTCTTTTTCCCCAAAAGAAAATATCCCTTTTCCCCTGTTATCCCCTTTTACTCACACATTTTATGCCAGTTCCCACGCCTCCCCCATGCACAATTCACACACCATACCACACACCTGGCCTTTCTTTTCTCCCACCTGGTTATATAATATTTCAGGTACCCCCAGCAAGGCATTCATGGCTCCAAGAGCAGCCCCGCCCTGCGTTTTAACCTGGAAACCACATATCAATAAGCTGTGAACCCTAAGGTAGACTTCACAAGGTCTGGGTTGAGATGACTTACTTACTCCATACCCTATAGTTGCAGGTGGAACTGTTAGTCAGCTACTGAAGCGGATGGAGATTTCATGTTACATAGTGGCTTATGTTAACCTTTGTAGTCATTGACAACCCAAGATATTACTTTTGGGTGGGGAAAAAATAAGTATCCATTACGAAGTGTCTTTTATCTCTTGTATTGGTAATAGGAATCGGTGGATGGATTAGTATTGAGTTCTCTCGAGTTAGTATTCAGTTCTCTCGAGTGAAAGAAATGGGGTTTCCTTACAAGGGAATGAGGTGAACGAGGTATTGTGGCATACATGTAAAGGTTGGGGTTGCGATACTATGCAAAAGTACACCTAGACCTGTGTAACACATAGACCGTTACTATACCTCAATTGTACAGTATGGAACATTCCAACGCCCGGTGTATACATAGTGCATTATAGGCATATTGCACAAGGCTCAACTACAGGTACATCTCTATACATGTTTACAAATTAGACATCCTATAAATTCTGTTATAAAGTAATTATTCTGGCATCTTAATATGTTTTAACATCATTAGTCACATGTACTGTGCATTTTACATGCATGTATTATGCAGCATGTTTGTACAGCATGTAAACCAATATGCACTTGTTACCTATATTTGGGGAAACCTATGGTCCTTTATATACCCGCCTCTCCTTGAGGTGCCGACACATCCAGTGAATACGCTTGATGACGATGGATTATGTTTTTGTTTGTATACTTCTTAACTTACATAATCAGTCAGCACCCAAGGTGAATGAGGGCTAGATGGATAAATATTTGAAGGATTTATCTTCCATCCCCAGCAGACGGATTTCACTCAAGTTAAGCTCACACCTGTATTACATGAAGGTGTGCCGAAATCAGGTGGTAGAGTGGTATCATTATAGTAAGTACATGTCAAAGTAAGCTGTTCAATATTGTTAAATAGGGACGAATCATTAGTATACCCCGTGAGGGTGCATGCACATTTCCTCTTTTTGTCAGCCTGTTTTCAAAGCGTTATAATACACATACAATAAATAACATTTCATTTTTCATCTAATTTTGCCAATTTTATAATCAGAGAATCTCCTAATATAAAGGGAAGCATCGTCAATTTCTACCCCATAGTGCTATTCTTAGCAAAAAAATAGCTACATAAGGCCACACCAAATTAAAAAGTTGGTCTACGGATTTTCGTTTTAAAAAATTTTTTTGGCGATTTTTTTTTTTGTCTATGGATTTCTCCTTCTGAAATGTTCTTTTAAAAAAAAAAAATGCAGAATTGGCTTATATATTAAAACCGATGAAATTTTGTTCCTGCCCAATGAGTGGTCTGCCTTTTCTGTACTTTCTTTGATAGACCTTGTAAACTCCTTGGGGGAAAGAATCTGCCAATTTTAAGATGATGATGTGGGCGGAATCCAAAGACAAATAAATTTTCTTGAAAAAGTAAAATTTTTATTTTGGAAAATAAGGTGCGGGAAATCCATAGACCAATATTTTAATTTGGTGTTGCCTAAAAACCGTTTTTCTCGTTTGTTTCTGAAGTGAACGCTAAATAACTTGAGATAAACTTGGGTTTTTTAACTCCTTGACCCGGTCTGAACCTTTACAATGGGGCGTCCCTCCCACTTTGGGCTCTATGAGCAGATTGAGGGGTTGCACACCCCAAATGTCCGCACAACCCACAATAAAAATTGGGTTGGAATTTTTATCAGGGCGTGTAAATTGAAGGCACAGGATGTGGACAAGATGATGGCTGTTGGCATAAAAGGGCACCCATTCACAAGTCTAAGTGCCTCCCACAGACCCAGACCCTAATGACAGGCCATCTCTGTTTTACCCAAAAAACACCCCCTGCTCTATAAATACATTACCAGTGCCAATTGAAGAAGAAATGTTTTATTCAAACCCCCATAACGCCCCATCCCTACAAAACACAAGGCACACACAGACACCACAAATCTATTAATGCCCATTCCGAATAGACACGAGGACTGTAAAAAAGGTTCCATCCCGTTACTATCGACATTAAATTTGAGCTGTCCATGTCCATTTCGGTTGCCATAGTGACGGTAATTATGGTCGGCGTCTGAGGGGTTCTGGGTAACCTGAGCGTCCATGGAACGCCGCAGAGACGCCGTGTGGTGAGGAGGGTAGCTGACCAGTAGGGGGATAAGTAAGGGGATGAGGGAGGGTACAGAGGGGATCCGTTGTGGTCCTGTGTATATGTATACACGGCCCTTGTTTCCTCAATAAACACACCAACACGTGAAGCAGATAGCCAGACGTACTGAGCAGGTGCCAGTTATTGACTGTAACCATCTCGTGCCATCGTGTTGGAGTTGGTGGGCCTGGGAACCCAATGGGAACTCCTAGTACCGAGGGAATAAGACAGGGAGAACCCCTTCATATAATGGCCAGGTTCATGGTTAGGCCAAATCCATGGGGGAATTCCTCCTTGGTATTACATGTACATGTTCAGAAATAACCACAGGTGGACGAAATCCCCAGTGGATATGAACTAATCCCTTGCTTGTTGCTAGGGAACCGAGGAGGGACTAGGGGAAATACCTCGTTTTTAGTCTTCCAGTTTCTATGTACACTGTACGGTAGCATATGGGGCTTTTGTTAGCGTTGGAATTCAAGGGATCAAGAATTCAAGAAAATATCGGTAAAACTTGCAGGTCTAGAACGAGCAGAAACATTTAATGTTAACTACGATGTACATTGTATTTAGCATGTATATTGCACTCATCATTGTGACAGCGACGTCTTCATGACATACTCCTGTTGACCCATCACCTACGTCACGCCTGGTGCACTGGTGATGACGGTGACGTAGAGTGAAGAGTCTGACCATCACCTTGGAGACCGGACACGACATGCCCACTGGCCATGCTGATACCTCGGGCGCCAAGGGCCACTCGCCCTGGGATAATGCACGGTGACCCGGGGCACAGGGCGGTGCCTTACTTCAGGACGGGGTGTGGGCACATAAAGGGACGGGGCTGTATTCTGATATGGGACCAGGTCAGAGGACATCGGCCAGCCTGGAGAGATCCGTCTGTTGTGTCCGGTCGGGGTTGACGGACAAGGCCTTCATGAAGACCCCTACTTGGTAGGATTTACAGATGGCACTTGGCAGGGACCTGACAGGGGCTAAGGAGACTGCTCTACCACAGCATCAGTCTTGGTGATGTGCCCCGGTCACCTACAACTAGTGTACTTTAGAAAATGCATGTGTGTGCCCTACATCACTGTTTGTACACACACACAAATATATCATCGAATTTAATAGAGCTTACATATGCTTAGATTTTCAGCTCGGGACACAACCAATGACAAAATGGATAGCCTTAGTTAATAATTGATATTGGGGGTTCAGTCGAGCGGAGGCAGACATGCAGTGAGGTGTTGAGAGAAGTAGGCATCCATTTACATCCAGCCTACCCCCTTCACCCCAGTGACCATGGACGTGACAGCAGGATGCTAAAGCAACTTATACCCCCCCCCCCCCACACACACACACACAAAGAGCTGTAGAAATTACAAGTACCAGAGTTTTTTTGGAATATCGATCATTTTGAACAATATTGGAAGAAACTACTATGTTGGGATGAAGCTGGCCTTTGCAATATCCTTAAATGTCACAAAGATATTCTGTGCCAATTTCCAAGTGTTGAGATGCTAATAAAGCATTAAAGCATTGGACTTCTGGCGCCTTGTTTATTAGCCTCATATCATGCCCCAGGACATTGCCCCACTCCAGCTCCAAGGGCAATGGGACTTGTTGTAGGTCAATCTGACCACAGTCCTATACTGAACTGACCCACCTTACATAGTGTATTCACCCCATTTTTATCAACAGCTACCCTTCTCTACCAGTGGAAGAGGGTGTTGGTATCTGAGCTATGCTGGAGGAGGGTGTTGGGACGTCCCTGATCCCCACTTTTAATCATCATCAGACGCCGGGGGTAGCCCCCTACCATCTGGGTGTAGATTACACTCGACCACCGCCGTGCGGTCAGTCCGCCCCTCTAACCTCTACCAGCTAACCCTGCCCTGCCTTCTGTCTCCTTCTCCATGGCGTGCCGTCCATGTAAAAGAATAACGTTAAAATACCTTTTTCTATTACGTCTCTTTGTTAAGGAGTGGCTTTTCCGAATACATAGGTGGATCCGAGTGCCTTTCCCACTTTCTTCCCTACCAGGGTTTAAGCATGCCCCTCCCCAACAGGGGCGTAGGAAAAGGGGGGGGGGCAGGAGGGCCTGCCCCCCCCCAATAATGAGGAGGTTCCCTATATAAGCCTATATAACAATATAGCAGCCCCCCCCCCAACCGAGACCCCTGCCCCCCCCCCCATAAAAATTTGCTTCCTACGCCCCTGCCCAACCAATAATATCCAAATGATTTTTCCCTACATTTCGTTCTTGGTCACTTCACACACCTAAGTGGGCCTACACTGATGGGCCACTGAGACGTGTGGGCGTGTGGCACACTGAGCTGTCATGACTAAATATGACCTACTTACATTATCCACATAAGCTCTTATCCATTTATGAAGGAGGGGCAGATATTGAAAACCAGGATCGTGAAATAATGAGTGCAATGCCATCACAAAAGCCTCAATTGTCTCTATGATGGTTACTCTATTTGGGGGAAAGGGCACTCCATAATGTGAGCTATTGAGCCGATTCCCACCACTGCCGACCACAGATACACTCTGTACCCCTGACACTCAGCTCTCAGATGGACCCTAACGAAGAAACTGGCCAGCTGATGTCAATTTACACCAATCACCACAGAGTCTAGCCAGCTTCTGCGGATCAGCTTGGTGGGCCAGGAAATGGGAGGGGCGGCCTATAAAGTCAACTAGCAACTCATGGAGCCCAATATGAGTCATATGTCTATAATAACTGTTCGGCTCTTCAAAGGGCATCAAATTGACAGGGCCCCTGAGTGGAAAATGTGCATTCATATATTTAATAAAAATTCTCGCAGGACTTGTAAAAGTAATGGTTTAGTTTAGGATTGTATACATGATGTGTGGTAATAAAAGTACCAATAAAGCACAGTTTGAGTTGTGCAAGTCCAAAGGAGACAGCCATGTCCTAGTTTCCAAGTGTAAACAAGCCATATAAAACCTACTACAGCTACTTGTTGTACAAGTCTGAGATGGTTACACTACACCCCATTCCTACAGCCTGACAATGTGCAGACATTACACATTCTGTCATTGACACACAAAGCATGTGGCAAGGCAGGGTCTCTACTGTTTACAGTCAAACTGATACCAACCATCCATTTCACACGCCACTCCCATGGATGAATGACTCATTCTTGGTCTTGTTTTGCAGACAACAGCAGAGACCTACTGGGTGACCTTTCATTGACTAACTAGGGCATTGCTTTGCTATTGGGGCTTGGGACCAGAATCTAGAGAGAGTTACATCCGGGTAGGCTACAGTAATTCTCTATGAGAGGTCCATGCTGTCAGTCCATGTCATGTCCTGTCACACTGTGACAGTGACAGGGTTAGTGTGTGACAGCCCTTATTTGACATCAAATAGAGACTCCAGCCTTATCTTCATGGTAGGGACATAATCGTTCATCAAAGGACACCGGGATTAGTGTTTTTGCAGCTTACTGGAATGTTGCTGTGGAGTGTTTGATTAGAAAATCAGGCTTGGTGCTAATATTGTCCACCTTCCTGACCCCTGACCTAGCTCAGGCCTGCCCTGGTAAACATGGCTGGCTATGACAAATATGTCCACTGTAACCCCCATAAACACACTGACCACCATACTCATCATTCATCGACGATGCCTTCTCTATCTTCAGACACTTTAAATCCCCCACAACTACCAGAAATAATCAAATTTGAGCTACCATCGTGGTACCTTTTCTGCCCTAGACCTCTTCATAATACATGTAAATGGGTATCAATACATGTATATTGCAATATTGATTCAGGGGGTATCCCCACATTAAATTGAAGTGGGGCCATCATATAAGATGACCAGTGCACTTGAATGGACCCTAATATGTATCTCATGAAACTATGGCAATGAAGAAATGGGGTCCAATAACACAATCATGGTTATATAACATTGATGTAGGACAAAGGTTATCCTGATAGAATATAGGTAGGCAAATATCACACGGCAGTGTCAAGGATAGGCTCCATTGCCAATTAATCTCGTATTGTGGATTAACAAAGATAACCATTACACTATTGCTGCAGGTGCCGTAAGAAGGAAGCTTATGTGGATTTACTTATTAATCAATTAAGTTCTCCTGCCCATAGAGTGATGCATCATTCCAGAATCCTTGACCCAAAAAGGGTACTTAGTAAGATAAAAATGCTTTGCCATGACATGCAGATACCATGCAAACCCTACATAGATGTTCATGTATAATGACCATTGTAGACCTGGTGCTCCCAATGTGGGTCAATGGGATACCAGTATGAATATCCAGGTGGTTCACTTCAGGTCCTAAAAGGCCATCTGCACACCAGGTCAAGCCCCAGAGGATGGCTATTCCACACCAGGAATGGAGTCCAGTTTAGGGGAGTGGTCAAGGGATAGGATGACCTTCCATGTTTGTAAAACCATCCTCTTCCTGGCGCCGACAACTGGCTAACAGCTGACATCGCTAATTGCCAAAAGTCGTCTGCTGTTTGGGAAATTGCCGTGCGCTTTTAGAGTGCGTTCTGAGAAGCAGGAAGCCATCAGTACTTTTCCAGATCTGTTTCCTGTCAGCCTATTTTGAAAGACTGTAAAATGGACACCAGGTTGTTAAATATAACAATTGCCCTTTGGAATTTTGAAAATATGCCTTATTGGTGGTCCCTATTATACTATGACGTTCAACGGATGTCTCATTTCTGAGAGGTCACTGATATAGAGAATAATTGTCACTTGGGAATTCCATGGTGATAAACCTGACGACCGTGACAGCATACTTATGGTAGCTCATTATAAACAATTATGTCCTCTATTTGTCTCCAGAACCGCCTTATCACCACATCATCACCGATCATCTGTACTAATGACCAGAATGGGTGGCCAATGCCTGTGAGGACTTGGTACTTCCTGGTTCTAAATGGGTCGTTAGGTGTGCTGTGTCTAAGAGCAGCTCTAGATGGGGAGTCGATTCTTAGCGATTTGGCAAAAATGAATGCAATCTTTGACCTAAGTTCATCACCTCACCATATCATTATCAGTCCATTACTGGAAAAAAATAGATGCATTGGTCAGATGTAATACTTGTTTGTCCATGGGTACGCGTGCTGTAAACATTAAACATGCCAAAGTTTCTAACAAACTTTTTTTTATGTGGAATTTTGTTCTCCTGCAAACTCGTGAGAGTCGACCAGCTGATGATGTGCTCAGACGCTGGGGAGAGTAAGGAGACCATTGAGATTGTAGGTGGGGGTAAGTAAGGGGAGGTTGTGATTAGAGGGTTCAGTGTTCCCGTGTGTGACAGCTGATAACAGCCCGCTGACCGGTCATCCTCAGTCACCCTGCACGAGGGTGGTGTACGGTCACTGAGTGGAGCTGCTCTTCTGCTCTACTAGTATCCTGGACCTTGGGGAGAAGCTCTATGCATATGCTCTATGCAGGGGATTGCCCTTCTACCCTGGCCACAAGATTAGGGTTATCTCAGATGGTATCTGTCCCTGAACTATACCATCCTGGTACTCCTTAGAACAATCTAGCCTTATACTTATAGTATCTAGGACAAAAGTGGCGCTCGTGAGGGACTAATTAATTATCGTGTCGTAAGAAAAGAAATACCCTACCTTGACCTATTAAACAGGTGTGGATGACTACAAATACTGCATCTACGACCCAATTACCTTCAATTGATGTGAAATATACGTCTTACCGTACCACATATTGATTACATATCCATGTGCAAAACACTCAAGTCTAAGGGAAACTGATTGAAGCAGACCAAGTGCACCCGTTAGTTTATGCTTGGTGGTTATCAAACTTCAACTGGACATTCACATCCAGTCAAAGTACATGGTTCTTGTTGGTTGTTAACCCAATAGGCGACAGGCCTACATACATGACCATCACTAATCCCTCACACGTTGACAATGAAAACTCGACAATACATAGTCCTTTAATCTTACTTATGTTTTCTTCAATAACATTTGTATAGGCTTGATTGTTTATAAACAGAGATTCATAAACATGACGGTCTCTTCTTTTCATTAGCATTCCCTTTGAACCATGAGCAAGTAAACTAATATGTACTCTCTGAAACATGATAGCATGCCTCCATCTATAATAAAAGCGGCCATTGTGAATGCCTTCAGTCTTAGAAGCCATTTTTTCCATAGGATGGATTTCCCTCCTGTTATCAGTTCATACTATGAATTCCACTATATGTAGTAATATGCCACTTGTCGCCAAATGCACAAATTACATAATCGTATCCACAAATACTAATGGCAATACACCTTCCAAATTCCCCAAGTAATCTTATATCCAGCAATATTCCTAAGCCAATATCAATAATTCATATGTTTATTTTCACAGGGATGGCACGTTAGTTCCTGAACTAGCAAGTGTTCCTTAACCCTTTCAGGGCAGCATTGTGTTATGTCAAGGACGTCATGATGCTTCAATACAGCTCTGATGTCTCAACTCACTGCATTACGGTATCATCATATCGACTCTACCGGACTGATACACTCCTAAAAGGTCGACCAGATACCACAATGCATCATATGATATGGGTGCGCCATGCCGCCATGATAGGCATCCGGGTAGTATGCTGCCATTACAGGGTTAACTGGTGGATGTGTGACTTAGCCTCAGGAGTAAGTGGACAGTGGATGGAGGGGTCTACTGGCCCCCATGATAGTGCAATAATGTTTGGAGGGCAGGAAAAAGCGGCTAGTGTGTGGGCCTTGTGATAAGGGGCCCCTCAGGTGAGGTCTGTTTGTTGGGGCAGTGATAAAGAGGCAGATAACGTTACGTGTTGGTCCTTTTGTCGCCATCAGGATCCTCAGAACTCTTGGTCTTCTTGAAGGACCTACCCCTGTTGAAGCTCTGCAGTCTAAGTTTATATTTATATATATATATATATATATATATATATATATATATATATATATATATATATATATATATATATATATATATTATAGGTGAGGCCTGGGCGAACTACATGGTGTTCAAATGACAGTAGGCCTATTAAAGTTATAGAGAGGTCTAAAAATAGCCCCAATATATCCATATTTAATGTAGGTTTTTTAGACAATTCTAGGGAGCAGCAGTGACGTCATAGCAACCAGCGCGGCCCTTATCAGGCTTATCTCCCTACTGATAAGGATCCCCATGAAGGGTTAAATTAAATAGGAAATATACTAGAAAAGGGTGTTAAAACCCTTATCAGAAAAGATCTAGGCACCATGCAGCAAAATGCATTCCAAAATCAGAAAGATATTCAAAATTTGCATTACATACTTGAAGCATAATTTTTCTAATCCCAATATTTGAAAGAAAACAGCAAAAAGGCTACTTTTTCTAGTACATTGCCTAAGTAATTTGTAGGGAAAACATGCCAAACTTTTATTTTGGATTTACCCGGATAATTTTACATCATCGGGAAGCTGGCATCTTGAGTAATTTAATGGTGTTTAAATTGTCTTTTTAATGGTACTAGAACAGAAGTTATGAGGGATTGAATGTGGAATTTCTAAAATATTTTCTGTCAGTGGATTTCCAGCTAGTGTGGGTCTTATCAGTCCCTGCCCACTGTGCACAGGTAGCACTGGTTCTCACACATTTCAGACCTTGCTTTACTTAATCTCAAATTAAAATTGATTGAATGATCATAGAGGGTAACCATTTACATCACTGTAAGCACAACAGTTTGGGGATTAATGGGCTATATTTTGCATCAAAAGGAACTAAGATAAGTATTATAAACCATGTTGGAAAGTCAAAATTTTCTAAATGGCAGTGTGATAAGCAGACCTGAAATTCTTGGATTTTTTACTCAACTCTCCTACACTCTTTAGCTTTGGGCTAATAGATAATAAATAGCTGATTAAAGATCCTAAAAGTACACACTTTTGTGGTTATCCCATATAAGTTTAAAAAAGTTACACAAATATTTAGTTTTGATATTTTCAGGTTTAAGTCAAAACTCTTCTGAAATATGTACAATCTGTCCAGATATTTCATTCTTTCTCCCTCTATGGTAACTGATAATGTCTTAAGCTTACAATAGATGTATCAAATGTAAAAATTGACCAAGAATTAACAAAAATATCAGCATTTTATATTTCAAGGTTTTATAGAAATTACAGTCTGCGCACACCAATACCCCTTGAGAACTGATAAGATATTAAATCAATGACTGGATCTAGAGTAAAATGACCCACAAATTCTGATTCCTTGGTTAGTTTTACCCTTGGTACATGAAAATAGTTAATGTTGACAGTGGAAAAGAGCCCTAAAATAGAAAATCACATTGATTGATTTACTATAGTGACAGATAGGGACTCGCAGGAGTGGGTGCTGGGGTGTTATTCCTATAATTTGACCATTTGCCTGACCCCTAGCAACCAGGATTCTGCTCCCGAGAATAATAACCCAATGGTTCATTTAAGTGTGCATTCACTTCATATTGATATTTGAAACTGTCACCTCCCCTTTAGCCAATATAAAATCCAATACTTGTTCTGGGGTGTTGACCTTAGAAACAAAGATAAGTTCTTGCGTCTTGACCTAATTTGTATGAATGTGGCATGTACTTGAGATGAAAGCCTTGACTTGAGACCAGCCCACCTCCCATTAGTCCTGGTGGGAGGATGGACCCAAAGCTTGGCAAAGGCAGCCTAACCTTAAGACAACACAGCAGGATTCCTTGACAGCAGTGACAACTCTCATTTGACCTATAAATGGAACATATCTAAACCCTATTGTTCCTAGCAAAGCAGTAGGATTTGTTTTGTGCCCCAGCTCAGTGTCAAAAAAAGCTGTACACTCATGCTATGGATTACACAAATGTTAATAGCATTGGGCGTGTATTAACAGTAGGGGGTAAACGACGTGAAACTGTAAAAATGTCAGGTTGTGATATAGATACAACATTGAGAGTGGCAACATATTATACATGTAAGTACATCAGATGATCATAGACTGGAACATTCAATCATCAATGAGCATGTCAAACGAAGAAAATTGTCTAGCAAAGCGACTATATCTAAGATTTCTACTGCTAGGCCTAGGCTAGGGTACCCAACATGGCAACAAGGGTTGCACAATTACTAGTGATGGCTGCAGTATATTTATATACTCTATTGAGTACTGGATAGCAGATGGCAGATTGTTGTCATGAGTAAATTGGCTTCACTGAAGGGTACCATTTCCATTTCTGGACATAGACTGGCCAGGATTGGCCTGGGAGGGGCCGATCCGTCATGGGATTCAGCTTTTGTGATGTAGACGAGTCTGAGAGCACCTGGTCCTTGAGTGTGTCAAGGTGGCCGCGTTCTTGTTGACACTTCCCAGTAGGGCCATGCTTTCGCTTGGTTAGCCAGCCAACTGTCACCCTTTATGTGGCCTCAGCTTCCTTCATGTATACCACAACTACAACTGGCATTAAGAGTTATGAAAGGTGTGATTCTTACCTTATTTAGTCTGTAGTTGTATCCGTAATGTCATGTCAGAGATGTGTGACAGGTTAGAGTCCCTTGCACCCTCAATGTCTATAAATGGCAGCGGTAAGTCAGGGTTAAGTTAGTAGGGGGGAATCCTCCAGGACCACCCCGGCAACAGGCAGGGCTATCGGCCGGCCTCCGACCCGGCTCCGACCACACAACGCAATGCCTCCCTTCTCCCGCCGGACACTCAACCACCAGTTGATAACGGTCTCACAACAAAATCCTAGAAGTTGAAAAGTCTCCTCAAAGTTCCTGAAATGTTACTTCCTTGAGTTTTAGAGTGATATCGACTCCAGGATGGACCCTCACAACAGTAGACTCCAATTAGACGACGTAGGTTTGGTCCAGGCTTTGTTGTGTATAGGGAGTAGGGGACACAGTCGGCTGAGCAGCGGGGCCAGTCTCCCCCTTACAACGCACACACCAACACCTACACCCTACTACCTACAGCAGCTGTGCAAAGTGTCACGGGGGGTACTCCGATTAATTGCCTCGCGGTGGACCACTACCTAGAATGCCGTTTTAGAGACAGTATCCCTGACCTATTTTCTATTGCATACTGTTCGCATGATATTTAAGAATTCTAATATTTGAATTTGCTACGAATTAGTCAATATTATTAGCCCTTGCCAAATGGGGGGAAATCTCTATTTGGCCGGAACATTATTCACCATGGAGCCCCCGTGACAAAATGACCTCCTTAAGCTCTGGCTCTACCATCACTGCTGCATCAGCGGCTGGTATCAAAATAGTCTTTTGTTAGGAAGGGTATGATGTCTTAGCACACATATGCAGGCCTACCTGAGACAAGGGGTAATACCCAACAGTTCTTTTTCAATCATTGCAATTCTAAATTACCTTTGATTTTCCTATCACTAATACCCAACAAAACCATATTCGAAACGAGTAATCAAAGAAATGACTACCAATGGTCAAAATTGAAATGGACTGAGCCATTACCCCCCTCTGGACGGAGTAGACTCGCCCAGAGTAATCAAGGTCATGCGTCAGTGGGCCGTGACGACCAACAGAGGGCAGCACGAGCATGGTGGCGGGAAGGGTTGCCATGCCAACCAAAGTGGCAGACCTCTGGGAGGAGGGCTGTAGCAGGGCTTTTTTTTTTTATGAGATGCAAACTCAATAACAGTGCTTACCGCTACCAGTCCACTACAAAGTGATGGCTAATTTGGAGCCGGGTGGTGCGACACATTTCTTTCTCCTGTCCCTTTTTTCCCTTTAATTTGACATTTGTATGCATGCTCTGTCAAAAATTGAAAGCACAGCTCGGGATCAGAGGCCATCCAGGGCTAAAGGCAAAGGGTCCTTCAGGGGTGCAGCGGTATTTTTTATCTGTGCTCTCATTCAATCCAAGAGAGTAATTTCCCCTGACCCATAATCCCCCTTTAAAAAAAAGGCTTTTTCCACTTTCACTACGTCTCAACCTTGATAAAGACTTCAGCATCGTGAAGTTGCGATGTAAGTTTGGATTTGTTTGGGGGCAGGGCCCCAGGGCGGGGCAACACTTACTAAAAGAACCATTATCCACTTGCGTAATATTTGAGGACGGCCAAGTGCGACTCGCCCTCGGAAAACATTAACACGTTTTATGCGTCTTTAAACAAAATTCTCACGCCCATATTATTTAGCGGTAACCGACATTAACGCACTTTTATCATAGAACAAGAATTGAGCTGAAAGTCCATCCAAAAAAACGCCCAGGCATAAAAGGCACCCAAATCCCAACCCCCCGGGATTCCAACGAAACGACAGCAACTTTATAAAGATGGGGGGGGGGGGGTACTGCAATGTTTCTGGAAGGATGTTTTGATACAAACCTGAGCAACATGATGAGAATTCGTATAAACAACGAGGGCGTTGTTCTATGTCTTCAAAGTGTGGCCAGAATACTGAACATTCAGAAAAAAAAAAGAGGGATTCGGACATCTCCAACAAACACACTGTCTAAGTGAGAAAAAAAGTTCATTTTAAGAGAAAAAAATACTTCTCACCTCTTTTCTCCCCCCCCCCCTGCATGCCCTCGGGTGCATGCATTACATCTTTTCACATCATCTCTCCATGGCCTCAGCCCTTACATTCTTAGCTACCGTTGGACCGCTTATTAGGTCAAGCTTGTTTACTAGGCAAACATTCTCATCTTCAGAAGACTATTTTGTAAGAAGTGTTGGACGGCTTAGGCCTAATTACAAAGGTCTGCTATACACACATTCATGTAGATATACATGGGTATGGCAATGTTTAAAGGTAGCAGTTTTTATCATGGATTAGCAAAATCTGGACCGTTCAGCAATTTGTCTTGAAGGATGGTTTGATGCAAACTTAAGCAACATGATGATGAGCATTATAGTAGACAATCTAAACAATCACTAAAATGTGCTAAAAGATGATGTGACCAAGACGACGATGAAGATTGGGGGCGGGGAGTTGCTTGTCCCGGCCTTTTCCCCTGGGTCGCATTTCAAAATTATTGCTAGCTACATGTTGTTGTATAGGATTTTATGCGAAATTGCCATTTCAATGGTTCCTCATACTAGTAACCAGCTCGGATTGAGCTAGGCCTAAATTCCTAGGATTTTGATTTTTGCCAATCCGAGCTGGCCGATAGCATGATGTTTTCTTTTTAGCCTATGGGCACCTTTTATCGCTTGATAAGGGTTCAATCCAATGGACGGGACCTAATGACAGTAAAGGTCTGTTTGTAGATGAAAGATATTGATGAAGTTTTAAAGATTCAAATTATACATGTGCACCACATGGGACTACATATGTTTCAAAATGTGGTATCTTCCTTTGCTACCATATTTAGGGAGTGATCATTTTTTAACAACAGGGGGGCTGGTGGGTTTACGTGTGGACACACGAAAAAAATTTCGACCCCCCTCTCGAGTGGGTAAAATTTTTTCGACCCCCCCCCCATAAGGGACAAAAATCGTGCGCGAATGTCCCATTTTAGCCTATAGTAATGCACAGGGTTTTCTACTGAAAACAGGTGAAATTGTTTTGACCCCCCCCCCATCAGAGGTGTTAAAAAAAAATTCTGACCCCCCCCGGTCAAGGGGTTGGAAAAAATCTGACCCCTCCCCCTCAAACCCACCAGCCCCCCCCCCCCTGTTGTTAAAAAATGATCACTCCCTTAGTACACTGGGTTGGGTTGTGTAACAGAAATGGTGGATAAGTTTTTTTTAGTTGGATTTTTGGCAATAGGGTAAAATCTGACCTAAAAAAAACATGCCGAAGATGAATATCAACATTGCCTAATTTTCAATTACCCCAACAGGGTGTAATCAGCCAAAATCTAAGATGGCTGCCAAAAATATATGTGTTACTCTAAAATGGAATGACTGGTTAAATTAAAGTCCTCTATCATAACCGACCCTCCTAAATTGAACCCAAGGAATCCAAAGATGTTATTGGTTCATTCAAGCATCATGCTTGCGTGGAAGTAGACAGCTAGTAACAGTCATCCTATTACCTGCTTATAAAACGGATAGCACTCTTCTCTACTATAGTTTTATGGAAATCCTGCCTAATGATGAATACTTGGATCTAGACTCAATGTAGTTACCGTAATTTCCCGCGTATAAGGCACACCCTGAGTTGAGGAGAATGCTATAAGGCCCACCTAGGTCTTGATTTTTGAGGGTTAAGTACCTTTTTATAGTAAAATTACCCTGCCTATAAGACGCACCCCCTCTTTTGGGAGCTTCTATAAGGTGCAGTAGGGCTTTGATTCACGTATAAGACGCGCCTTATACGAGATTACGGTATGTGATAGGCCTTTGCTGAACCTGTGAAAATTCCTTTGAGGGTAAAGACCTGTCACATTGTTATACTCTGAAATCCTTACCTACACTTTTTGATCATCAGATCCGACTACTGTACATACCCATAGTACACACCACCATACTTATGTTATATATGAAATCACAACAGATTACATTCTTAAATAGATTTCATCGCTATATACCGTAAACCTTACCATACAATGTACACCAACACTGCCTGCCTATAGCTGCACCACACCCTAGTAACATAAATACCAATATTAGGGTCACCCCAGTCATTTTCTGTAAATACACGCTGCATCCTATCATTAGGGGGACCAGCATACACCACCTCACCATCAACACATGTCATATACCTTAAGTCTCTGTACAATATGCTGGAATAAATGCAACTTTACTGTAAACTGATACAAGGTCATGTAAATCATGCATATCTTACAGTAATCATAGACCATCAAGATATGACGGTTATCAATACTAGCCATTATTACACAACTTCTGTGATTTTGGGTGCTTTTTCTGGATATTCCCATTCTGATACCTGTCGATATTGCAGGTTGTAGGAGTGCTGATATCATGGATATCGGCACTCCTAGGAGCGCTGATATCCAGGATATCAGCACTCCTTACATGTCCTAACATGTCATATGTTACATGTTAAAACCTACAAAATTTTCATTGCCAGGGTAGGGGTCAAACCTGCAGTCTCCTGATACCAAATCGAACTCCCTATGCAGTGCGCCACAGGGCCTGACGAGAAATGCTTGGTTAGAACCAGGTCTCTATAAGTCAGTAATATGATATAAAGCCAAGGGAGGTCACTCACATATAAAAAGTGTACATTCAATGTGTGAAAATATCCTGCAGTCTGGGTTGTGACCCCCCCCCCACCTCTCTGACAGCTTGCAGTACTGTGCACGACAGGCCTGGTTATGGGTCAAGGTGCTGGACGCGTTCACACTACCACCAAGCCGAGGTGTATGTACCGATGGTCTAGTGGTTAGCGCATTGCGCTCAGCTGCAAGAGGTAGGTGGGACGAGTCCCGGTCTGGGCGTACATTTTTTTTCGCTGTATGTAAACACACTATGGCAGGCTTAGGGAGGGGAATGATTTTTGTTTTCAACTTTATTTATTGATATTCTAATGATTATTTATTGATTTTTTATTGATTAATCGTGTTATAAAGACAGTAAGGAATGTTAGCCCATTCATTACTCTCTTACTGGTGCATACATGTATCCATACTGAGCCTACGGTTGCTCCATGATTCCAGCACTTAGAAGTTGATTGAGAGCAGTGGCCTCATCAATATTCACACAGCTACTTGAAAAAATGGTTTGAGAAAGGACAACAACCATCAGCCCAATCAGACTAAAGAAGCCACCATACATGAGGAGGCAGATACCCTGAAGATACTGCATTGTGCCAATGCTATTAGTGAAGGACAAAGAGTAGATATACAATCTCAGGATACAGATGTCTTTTGTCTGGCCCTCTCTAGAGTCCCCCAACTTTGGTTGCTCCTATAATGAAAATGGGCACAGCAGAACATTGGCATAAAGTCGCTCTTTCTAAACTATACAACAAGCTTACACCTGGAACAGCTAATGCCTTTAACTACCTTCATCAAAATCTGCTCCTCATGTATTGGGTGCTGTTGCGAAGCTGGAACAAGAGCAAGACCCATCAGATGAAGTTGTTGATGGATGTGAGAAATTTTCTCTGTCCTCTTTTGTCCAAAGAATGTTAGGATGACAAAAGCAGGGAATCTCAGGTGGTATCTATTCAAACATCTCAAGGAAGACCAGGATATGGGGAAACTGTCCCCAACACATGGTGCTTGGGTTCAGCACAGAGCTCACATACACACAGAGAGAAGAACAATGATCGCTTTGACACATACTGCACAGGTCAAAATTTGTCTCCCACATGACATGTATGAAGGCATGTCAAATGAGGTTGACGCTCTCATATTTGGTTCCTCAACTCCACTTGACATGCGTAATGAAGACACGTCACATATTTCTGATCCATTCACCTGAGTGCTAGGTAATACTCTGATACAATTATGTAAGGGTCAAGAGCAGTCAATAGCTATGAACCAATGGTTCAATCAAGGCAGACCTATAATAGAAGGCAGGGGATATCATAGCCCCACAGGCCTGCAACACTAAGACACTTTTTCCTATCTACAGAACTTCTACTTGACTGAGGACCTCTATGCAGTCCATAAGACAAGGGCATGGAGATGCATGGCAATGCCATCTGATTGATTGATTGATTTGTGTTTTACAGCACTTTAGCGGCACTAAGTGGCTATCCCGTGCTTCACAGGTTGATAATTTAACAGAGGAATGTGTCAGTGCCCGAGCATATGTGCACCTCACACATCCTGAGGGGATAGGAAAGAGGAGATATAGACCCTTTTAAGTGGGCTAGGGAAGCCCGAGCAATGCCATCTGTCTCCATGTAATGAAGATACTGAGATTATAGACTGTGGGTTAGCATACACTCTTTTGGTATTTTCACTGACCCACACACAAGGTGTCTATCCTCCCCAGTTGAAGGATTCAGGATTGTGGCTGTCTATTTTGATATTCAATAACAAATGCAAATTTAAGAATGAAATAGAATTCACTGCCATTCATTGATAGTATTTAAAGACCTTAGTGAACTATTCTTCATGAAAACAAAATGACACAGATACATCAAATGTCTCAAGTGTTAGTAGTACCTCTTGGTAGTGATTAATCCTGGTACCAAAATGGTTATTTGCCCCATCTAGTGGAATATTCTAGAACAATTATGTATGTCAAACCATCACATGTCAAGTGCCTTTGACGTGGCCGTGACCCTAGTCAACTCACAGATGACGTGGCATTTTTAGGCATGTCAAATCATATGAGGATTACTGTGTGCTTCAGTTGTCATGGTGACATATGTGCACATGTCCCAATGACGTGTGCTCTCTGTGTCAAATCAAGTTGACATGGGTATACATGTCACTTTGTCAGGAAGACTTTTTTCAGTGCAGGCTGGGGTGTGGCACATTCTGGAACCCCAATCTGTCCCAACCCACTGCAATTTGGATGGAAACATAAGGATGATGCATTTGTGCCACTGTTATCTAAGGTGGCAGCAGCACTAGATGTGGTCCTTCAACTGGTTAGGTGTAAATGTGCAAATTTGAATGCATAGAACTGTGCAGCTACCAAGGTGATGATGCCTTCCTTAGCAACCCTGCACTTGTCAACTGCCCTAGAACAGACATGGAGTTGATCTCAAAGACATGTATTGATTTATACCAATCTTTTTTTTGAAAGCAAACTCAGCTAGTATTGACGAAAAGTAATCTTATAATTTTACGTAATTTGCTTAATTGCAAGATGGCATTGATAAAGGATTGTCATTGAATAGTGAACCCCACACCTACTGTCACTGTCAGAGTTACTTGACAGCTCTGGGCTAACAGCCACTCATTGATCTTGCAAGGAAAAAGTGTGAATCAGCAGTTTACTTGTGAATTGTCATGTATATCATGCTTGTGAAGTTTTGGACCCTTTCTGCAGCTTGGCATATGCATAGATGTAGTAGATGGTCAAATGACTTTGGCCATGACCTTACTTACTTAGTGATGATAGTTCCACCATTAGGTTATATGGTAAACATCACCTGATTGTGTCTGATAAGAAAATCTATTAGTGCACCTTTTGGGACAGAAATGTGTAATATATATTTATTATGTAATAGGTGGCTTAATGGTGAAAATTTTAGATGTGTTTATGATATCAATAAGTTCTCACAATATGTATCTTGAAGGCAGATGTGAGATGAGTGTATCCTAACAGCCTTTGCTAATCGTAGATGATCTAGATCATGCCAATTGTGGCATTTTGTAGACATACACATATACCTATCTGTACTGTGTAGATATATGTCTACATATATACTTGTTTGTAGAATAAAGCATTTGCTCCAGTGTCATATCTTGATATGCTGTAAATGCTGTCAAGTATGCATGAGCGAATAGGCAAGACCTTGTGTCAGTATAATGCAGATGTATACATTCCAGAATATTGTACAGAGTCTTAGTAATGGATGTTCATGTGAAGGCAGCTCATACTGGTCTGAGGTTACAGGTAGGATCCAGCATGTACCTATGGTAGCAACTGGGGTGACCCCTAGTGTTGGTATGTGTAACTATCGGAGTAGTGGGTGTACAGGTGGTAACTATGTATAGGTAGTACAAAGACATTCAGTGTATAGCAATAGAAACATTTGTGGGTTATCAAGTGCATAAAAAAGTGAATGTTTTCGATATATTACACCAGAAAATTTATATTTCTGTCATATTTTGTATCAAGATTGTATTGGATTTCACAATTAGACACTCTGAGCCATTTAGATTGTAAGAACTTTATTTAAGAGGAGAGGTGAATATGAACAGGGCATTGCTAAGGAGATCTGTCTGTTTCTAGGCAACCATTTATCTTAGAATCAAACCCTTGGCACCAGTGGAGTCCTTGGGTAAATTTAATGGGGGTGGTAAAGGTGAAATTATTTAATGGCGAA
Source organism: Acholoe squamosa (assembly GCA_949317995.1). Lineage (NCBI taxonomy): Eukaryota > Metazoa > Annelida > Polychaeta > Phyllodocida > Polynoidae > Acholoe > Acholoe squamosa. Next base: position 19,818,224 of record OX439042.1, read on the forward strand.
TCATTTGTGCCATTAGAGATGGAATTCTGATAAATTGGTGGCCATCTTGGATTTTTGCTGATTACACCCTGTTGGAGTCGATCGAAAATTAGGCGATGTTGATATTGAAGTGTGTTTCAAGGTAGCCAATGGGACACTGCAAGTCTGTGGGTAGCAATGGGATGCTGCATGTCTTTGGGTAGCAATGGGATACTGTGCAATGGTATGTGGTATACATATATGTCTCTCGGTAACAAATTGGAGATGCTGTGTGTCTCTGGGTGGTAAATGGGATGATGTGTGTCTCTGAGAAGTAAATGAGATGTTGTGTGTCTCTAGGTAGCAAATCAGATGTTGTGTGTTTCTTTGTATCAATGGGATGCTGTGAGTCTCTGGCTAGCAAATGGGATGCGCTGTGTGTCTCTGGGTGGCGATGGGCAATTAATCATTGTGGCCATGACCTCATTTTTGCCCTCATAATTATATATGAGTACTGATTAGTGGGCCTACGTAACCAATGGTTGATGTGTCAATTGAAAACGATGTGTCCAATAAAATGGACAAAATTGCTAAATGGAATGAATAATGTACAAAATGATGTTAGCCGACATGTCTAGAATACATATCCTAGTTTTGCAGAAGGTCTTTTAATTTTGCTGGATTTTTAATGAAGCAACATTTAAAAATCCCAATTTGACTTTTTCATGTCTGGGGTTTTCAGGTGTTTTTTTCGAAGTGTTCATTTTTTGTCATCCACGATACATGTAGCATATGTGGAGGGGACTGCGATGTTTTCGTCAAGGTGGTAGACATCTATGAACGTTATATCAATAATATATCTTGACTATATTATATGGAATTAAAAGTTAACATTATAGGATTTGTTCTCCATATCAAAAGCCCGGGAATCTATAGATTAGAATTCCCATGAAACTTTAGTAATTTCCCCTTATCATCCGACTCGGTCACCGAATGGCCAGCACTGATGCCCTTTGACCAAGACATCAACGACCTTTCCTTCACATAGGTCGAAAATATGTCAGCAGATCATTTGGTCAGATTAGTGTGTGAGGGGTGGGTAGTGAGGTTGAAGGACATAGGGTGTGGAGGGGTGTGGTAGGTGCCCTGGAGTGAGGGGTACCAGGGACTATAGAGATAGGGTTACCGTCAATGGTCATGGCCGTACCCCCAGGGTGGCCTCAGAGGGACTGTTTTTAAATTTGTAGTTGGCTGACCGCCGATAACACGTTTTACTCAGGGAGGAGAGCTGGAGACTGACCAGAACAATAGCTGAGGTGCAGGTAGTGTCAGCTATTTCTGTGCCGTTAACTTTCCATCTCTGTACACACAACTCCCACAAACTATTGTCACGGGTGGTCTGCAGAAAGCATAAATGACCCCACCGTGTCCTTCCCCCGACCCCTCTGACCTTGAAAGCTCCAGGCTAGGAGATAGGTGATGGTCAGCCGTGGGAATTAAGTAGTTATGCCGATTTCACGGCCTCCAGCTCATCTTTAATATCCAGGCATCCTATAAAGTAAGGGGAGTAGGGGAGTGAAAGGCAAAAGGGAGATTGCTCTGTGACCAGTGGAAAGTACTATATTTTGACATCAGCGTCCGTTGACAGGCACCACAAGTCCTACTGATTCCAGGGGTGCTTTTAATATCCCAACGTTGGGGAAAATGGTTGGAATCCAGCTAAACAGATCATTAGGAAAATTTCAACATTTAATTACTGCATTTTGTGTCCCATATATATTTAGCTATTCATATCTGAATACCAGATTGGACAAATAGTCAGACCGACCCACCCCACGCTCCCACACCACGCTCACACATTTTTATTTATTGATTCGAAAATTAATAAATAAGTTTTAAAAAATGAAAGTAGAAAAAGAATTCACGTTATTAATCATAGAAGTGAATCAAATTCTATTCGTATCTACTACTAGTATGTTGGCAGATCAAATCCCACTCTGCCATCTACAATGTTAATGGAATAGATGTACACGTATTAAGCATGTATAGATTACACCGACTCTGATATGTAATTATTCCAAAAGTAGTGGATCATTGTGATCTTCCAGAGCTGTTGATCCATTTTGATCAGCTAGAGCTGTCACTGATCTCACTGATAAAAAGATACAGTATATTCTGTGAAGGAATTTGTCAGGCAACATATACAGTGTACTCTAAAGAAAGGGGGAAATGTTGATGAACATGAGATATGGGATAAAATGTTGATGTAACTGCCTGATTTTGCACATTTCTCACATATTTTCTATAAAGCACAATTACAATGGTAATTCAAACTCCAAATGATGAATTGAGTGTTAATTGCTATCACAAGTAGAAAACAATGGATGGGGACAGGGGGTTAATGAATATTTTGTAAAATTGCACACCTGGAGGAGGTAAGAGAACAGGACTGATTAGTTCCCGTGGAGTCAAGGTGTCAAGATAGTGAGTATGGTGTGATTGGGTGTGGTTGGTTGGGTGTGAGTTTTGGGGCTGGGTTGGTGTGATAATAGAGGGGTGTGGGACGTGAGTTGGGGTGTGAGAAAGTGGGCGTAGACATGCATGCATGTATGACTGTATCAGTACAATCCGATGATGCATGCCCCACCTGTAATCAATGTGACACTGGACCTCAATTCATGCCTGCATGCCTTAATCATGTAATTATACAGGTAGACACCAAACCCACTTTCTCTTCTCCAGAATATGCTTAAAACATGCCATATGAAAACTGTACTATTTTCTTTAAATGTTTAGAGTTATTGAGTATTTTCATTTTGATACAGTATATTTTCAATATGTTATCATGAAGGCACACAATATCAAACTATTTTCCTTGAATAAAGATTATTCAATACAAAGATTTATACTCTGCTGCTCTACTGAGTGCAGTCTTCCTTTCTGTCCCTGTATTCAGTTGCATATTATCAATTGCACATTCCCTCTAAGAAAACATTGCCTAGGGAAATTATATAGTTTCTTGATGTAATTTTATATGGTAAATTATTTACTTCCTCCACTATTAAACAAATTCTTTGTCTAAACCATTAGCACTACACAGAAAATATATATTTGAAAAAAGTGATCAGTAGTGATCACTTTAGGGTGATCAAACTGACGAGGACTGGGGGAGCACCCTTGTCATCTTTGGGTGATCATATGTGATCACTTTAGGTCATCAAATTGATTAGTTTTTTTGTTTTTTTTTCACATAACTGAGCAAAACACAGTCATCAAAATGATGACATGGGGGATCATTTTGATTACTTTTCCTTTTATTTTACTGCTAGTTGGCTTAAACAATAGAGTTTCAGTTTTATTCGTGAGTTCCCCCCTCCATCCATGCAGGAATGTCATTGGAGTATATCCATGCTTTTGAAATTGACCCCATGTGGTATAGTTTTGCATTTTACTAATCGGTGGCTATTCTCATATTTATGAATGAAACTTTTGAAACAGAAAAGGTGTCTAAGCTCTTAATGTATCTGTCTCACATTCAAGGTCTTTTAACAAAATATTTGTTGTCTGTTTGTTCAATTATCAATACTCCAGTATAGCTTTAAATCAATACATGTCCTTGGGCATTAATCATATAATTATAACATAATTGAATAGCAGGGGCCCCTGGTGGCAGAAATAAGGTAATCAAAATGATGACCTTTTGTCATCTATCATGAAAGATCACCTAAACTCATCTGCGCTGATCACTTTTCTACTAGTCCATATTTTCAGTGTAGGAGCATACCATCTGTTCGTGATACCCTTCATTGGGTTCTGTCATTATAGAATAAGATTTATTATATCACAAATTGATGATAAATAAAACTCTATATAGTGGTGTGTGTTATACACACAACAACAGTCAATATACATGCATATATATGCATGTTTAATTGCACATTCTCATGTACCTGCAAAACATATATACACCCCGCGTAGATACCCCTAATCAGTACACGATGTACAAAAAAGGGGAAAGAGACAATAAGACAACGACACAACCAAAGCCAAACTCCGTGATTATTGGCAATAAAGAAGATTTTGATAATACTGTAAGTTGTCATGTTCTTTCACAAGTTATTCTAATGCACATCGTGATTTCGGATTTATATTTCAACGAGACCGCCATATACCATGCAATGTCTGAATAAACACATATTCAATGATCACGTGTACTACAATGCGAATGTCCACATATTTTTTCGCCCCTGGATGTTTTCTTATTGGCTACCAGATATTCCCTCTCACACGATAACCAAGTAACATGCATCTGTTTGCATTCTATAAGTCTGACCAAACACCTTCTCAATACAACTGTCTATATTGTAATATTTTTGCTGGGAGCTATTCCCTTTCAAATACCAAAGTTTGTCACGAAACGTATTTTCAGTCAGATAAACATATGTGAAATGTAAAGTACTGCACATGTACCTACCTTATTTTTCATAAAGACTGCATTACTATATTAGTTTAGCTGCAGGATATATGTTTTCACTTCCATGGTTCATTCCATTTTAATATCAGGTTTCCCTTTGTTGAATATACAACGATCCTGTCTTATTGGGACATTTATGTACAATTTCCCCATACATGTATCCATATACGTGTATTCCTTATCCAGTGTAAGTGTATTCCTATGCCACTGTGTAGCCTTATTGTTCATATACATTTGACTACATACATGTCCACGTCACGATGTCAGAAAGTAGCTAAGATCTTTATCAGTTTTATTTCCTTTCACCATTTGCCAGACGCGGCAGGATAAACCTCTTGATTATTCATAACTTGACTGACGTCACCAAAATCCATATAGATTTAACTCGGTAGATCTGTATATGACCGTAAATCGCATACACTTTTACCACATGTGTTATAGTGAATAGGCAAAGTGAAATGTCCTTCAAGCTAATATGTCTTATGTTGAATCTAAACTGTTTTCACTACAAGAATTGAAAGCATAATTTCCTTTTTAATAATGACACATCTTGACAGCAAATAAAAATATTTACAAGAGGAAGCCTTTATTGCAAGTCTATCAGACTTAGGCATTAGACTTATCTGGTAGATCTTGAGACGTCTCAGACCTAAGTAAATCCCAAAGTAGCCTGTTCAGTTGTGTATGTAGTTATAGGGACCCACCTGCCCTATACCTGATCCCCCACGTGCCCCCAGACCCCCCACCAAGGGCCCCCCAGATCGACCCCTGCAGACACAACGTGTGGTGCCCTCTGATGTACGCCCACGACCTTATGTCCGTATATGGTTATGACTTTATATGGAAACATATATGAATAATTATGGGATCAGACAGGATGGGGATTTTGGATCTTATATTAAGTAAACCATACATGTCCCCCTTCTCCATGGATCAGAAACTTAAATATCCTACAATTCGTCTTCAAATATATGACCTACACGAGAGACATATTAAGGGCCGTCCATAAATGACACCATGTGAAATCTGACCTTTTTTGATCCAACCCTCGTCAAGCCAAAAGAGAGAAGAAGATTTTAGAATAACTCATCTGAAGATAAAGGGACCACTTTTCACCAACTACATGTAGAGTGCATTGCATTACAATTGGGAGTGAAAGATGTGTTCTGAAATTCCGATTGTTAAATCCTGCACATCAAAAATCACTACCCCCCCCCCACCCCCAGGATAAAAATCAATGAACAGAGTGTGTTGAGTTTGATTCAAAGTAATAATAATTATCATTTACAACTCTGCATCATTCATATTTGTCACAAGGGAGTGATGTTTGGCATTAGAGAGTGACCATGGGTCTTGAGAAAAGGGGAGAGGGAACTGCGACCACCTTACATGCATGACCCCATGTGGGAGTGGTTCGACTGGTGGAGGTGCAAAACTAATTCCTGCCGTCTCCTATCGTCAAGAGAAAAAAAAAAACACTTATAAATGCACACTTGAACCTAAAGATGAATATGCACACACAGGGAACTATGAACGTGTTGTAGTAAAGTCGTCTGCAGGAGGTCGGTTTACTCTAGGTGTTACAAGGTAGGGATCTCACTGCAGGTGCCCAGGTCTAAGCTGAAGGCGTCCACAGCTGAGGTGAGGTCCTCAAGGCCCCAGGTGTCTCCCCCTGGAGGCCAGGTGAGTGGCGATCCAGCCCCCTGCATAGACTTATAAGGGAGTGGTCATTATTTATTAAAAGGGGGGTAGGTTTGAGGGGAGGGCGTAAAAATTTCAGACCCCTCCCGAGGGGGGGGGGCTAACAAAATTTACCCTCTTTTTAGCCAAAAAGCTAGCACGCTACTATAGATCAAAGAGGGGTGTGAAAATTCTCCATGCCTCTGGGGGGGCCCATAAAATTTTGACCACCGTCAAGGGGGGGCGCAAAAAAAAAGGTTGCGCGTTTGCGCGAAAACCAACCCCCATCCCCCTGTTGATAAATAATGACCACTCCCTAATGTAATACCACATCACATGGCTCTATAAACACATTACATGTAGTTTGTAATACCGGTAGTTTGAATATGCTCAATGAATCACATTTTGTATTGCACATGGGGGGGGGGAGAGAGAGAGAGAGAGAGAGAGAGAGAGAGAGAGAGAGAGAGAGAGGAGGGAGAGCGGGAGGGAAGGACAGGGACAGAACAAGAAAGAATGAGTGAGTAATAGATGTTTAACGCCATTTTGACAGCTAGGGTCATATTCATGGCGAGAACTACAATACACAATTTAACAGAGAAATGTGGCAGTGCCCGCGCATATGTGCACCACACACATCCTGAGGGGATAGGAAAGAGGAGATATAGACCCTTTTAAGTGGGCTAGGGAAGCCCGAGAAAGAATGAGAAGGTGGGCAACCACTGATCCATGTAAAAGACAAACAAACTAGTATACGTAGTGTATATCCTAGGTCCACGTGGGATATGGCAACAACACCCCAGCTGTCATCTCACATAGGATGTCTTTGTGAATTAGCTCTATACTACACTCAATTATCTTTGAACAATGGTGTAATATGTATCAAAATATATTTCTGCTTTGTACATCACAATTCGGAGCCTGTTTGCACTTCATCATTTCGAATAAATTCATGGCATATGTGTCAAGGCAAACAATTCACAATACATGTATCATGTGTCGATATTCATTTAAAAGGTGTGTCGCATGGCGCTGATGTAACACAGGTAACACATTTTTCAGTAGTACCTTTCTCTGTTTTTCCACTCGCTTATCTGGGGTTTGATTTCCCGATCTGTTATAATCTGGTGTGGTCCGTTCCCATTGCCAAATTGTCGCCCTCTACATAATCTTATCCTTGCAGGTTGTAATTTCACCATCTTATTGAATTAACTTCCTGTATAAACTCGAGAACAAAAGATTTCCCCAAATTACCCCACTGGCAGTTGCTCTCACCTTAGTGCCCACACCTACTTTCTCCACCCTGATACAAACATCATATAGGAGCCCCTATACCTAAACCTAAAACATCAGCACCATTATAGAATATCACTTAGACAATTAGGAGTGTGTACTCTTGTCTCACCTGGGCACAAATTGGATCATTAGTGTATGTAAAGGATGGGGTGTTACCTGTAAGACCTAACACCTTTACTTGTACCTTTACCTGCACACACAGGTAGTCGACTGCCTCTATGGAGTCCCCCACTTTGTGTGGATCCACAAAGACCGACGCCGCCCCATTTCACGTAACACCAGCCTTATTTACTCTACTCCCTAATTAACCCTACCACAGAATCTGCATAATTATTCTACATCTAACGAACTTTGCATTCTTCTCTGTCCTTAGGGCTATGAATAATACGATCAATTTGGTAGTGTCCCTTTGCGCAAACCTGCATTTGGAAGTCCTTTAGATCTTTATGAAGGCAAGCATATGCTGCTATTAGAAATTTTGGGTTATTTTGTCATTGCTATATCTCGCTAAAGACTGGTACCTACAACATCATGAGTTTTGATTAAATAGCCAAGCTACTGTGCTTTGTTTACATTGTTTTATAATCTTTGAAGAGATATAGATCGAGATTTTTGTATTCGGAATTAAACTTCAATATATATACTGTTTTGAAATGGAGATAAGCTTGTTATTTGGGCTGCACAAGTCAGTCAAAGAACTAAGTCATCAAAAGGAGTAGAAACGTCCTATTATATTGTCATCTATGATTACTTGACGATTACCTTTATCCTTGCGGTCTAAGTGCCCTTATTCTGGTGAGAACTGGGTGGGGATAGGGGCGGAACAACTGGAGGATGGGGAAGGGATAGCAGTTGAATATGTACTGGTCAGTAAGGGCGTGGTGACACTGGGGTAGGGCGTGGCCGTCACCCTACCTTAAAAACTGCACACATAGAAAGACATAGGGCCATAGCCTGTGATTAGGGATCTGATTGTGTCATCATAAGTAGCTGAGTCAATTAGTCACTTCCTTAATTGAAAGGTGTGAAGACAGTTCGCTGACTCAAATCTGTAGCAAACGATCGGTTGAAAGAATCACCCAAAAGACCTAGCATACCAAGGTCCCCCCCCCCCTTTTTAAATATTTCTGAGGAAAGAAAGAAGTTTTAGGAAGTGTATATTTCAATCATTTTCGATGAGATATTTCACTTTGATACGTGAATAAGAATAAGGAGGGTGCAATATCATATATGCTGGTACGTATACTTGCCTCAATATGTAGGCACCACTATCTTGTCCTGTCTCTATGTTTCGGTAATGTAATACGATTAGAACCTTGCCTTAGGGAAAGAAACAAAAGAATAAATGAAATGAGAGACAAGCACTAAAAAGTGACGCAGAAGGATACTGCTCTCCTATCTCTAACAAGAAAATTCGGTCAGCAATTTAACCTTTCGCCTAGGTTGTGAAAAATCCTCTCCATATCGTCAGTCAGTGTCAGCTAATCTTCTCTGTAGCAGCATTCCTAGAGGTTTCCGGCTTGTCCTCTGACACTGTGTCACGTTCTCCCTGTGTCCTAGATGTATAGACGTGCTCACTGACATAGGATCAAGCCACACTATATGCAATCAAATCATTATTTTATTCCATTTTACTTTCATTTTTATCGTGTGTTGTTTTCTTTCCATTTTTTACTCAAATAACTATACCCATAGGTACATAAAATTGGTGATTTATTTTCTTCGACTTTTAGGTCACATGACAACTGACGTGCTGTGAGCTGCTCATCTGCCCTCAGGTTCACTGGTTGTCATGACAACGCCGCCATATGACCCAGGGGGTGCGGTGACCACTGGTCACCAAGGTAGTCATGGTGACATGTTTTTGGCACATCACACTGGAGGAGGGTTTGCAGGGGAAGGGGGGGGGCATCATAAACATACAGCCCTCTTTTCAATTTAACCTGGAAAGGATGATACCAAGAGAGATTGACCAGATATCTACTTTTACAACACGTCAAGAATCCAAAGCTAATTTGAAAAATCTCCTATATTATGTGAAATACTTCTGATATCCACATGAACAGCTCAGAGGAAGTTGACATGTATATCTGTGGTCTGCTTCCTTCAGTGGCTAATTAGAAGCCTTGGTGGTGAAACTTGACCCGCTCACTAGACCCTCCTGGTGGGTGCAGGGTGGGTGGTGGTGGGTGTGGGTCGTTTCTGAAGAGGTCATCCTCCGATAGCCATGTCTTAATCTGCCTGGTCCCCGGGACCTGGTCCTTGTCAAATATCAATGATACTCAATTTTTCCTTCCCTTTTCTTTTTCATGAATCAGTTTGTCTGTGTGTGTTATATGATGAAGGAAAAGGGTTGAAAATAGTTGTACATATAGTTCAGTTATACTAGCCATCTGCTGGTCTTCATTTTAGCTCGTAATATCCCCCCGTAATGTGTTTTCGAGAATAAAATCATTATAATATCATCTTTGCATGCAATGTCCAACTTTGGCCACTCAAATAAAACTGGTTTCTCATCACCAACCCCTAAAAACATTTTAGTTTGGGCATAGATCTCTATCGAGACATAACATGTACCGTCTCCCAGTTATTTGAGACCAGAATTAAGTTTTGATTTTAGTACTTAAGAGTTTACTGATTATAGGGAATTGTGAAAAAATATTCAAAACACTATTTTAAGATGCGCGCGGTGATGAGAAACCTTTCTTTTTTTGAATGGCCTTAAGCAACAGACAATGTCCAACACATGGATATTTGCATATCCGACCAATCGCCCCATTCCTTTCCTGTCCATGTGCTTTCCCCATTGTCACCCTAGATGTCTACACCAAGAGCCCCCTACCCGAGCTGCTCCCTATGTGACCCACTACCTGAGACATCCTCCAGGGGGCGCCTTATTAATGACGTCATTAATCACATGGCTGAGGAGAGGAGGGGTGGGTGGTTGGGGTACAAATATAGTGTACAAAAGGACCGCATGTAGAGGCGGCGCTGGGGTGAGTCCCCTACTCCTTCTATGTGATTATCAGCTTGATTTAAGTCCGATTGGTCGCGGAAAAAGTACCCTAGCCGGCTTGTTACTTTGACCCAGTTCTTCATTGGCCATCAAAAGCTTCCGACTACCTGAAAATAATTGGTCTTTAAAGTGATGACCATTCAAGTGTAAAATCACAGCTGATTTATTAAGTAGGGTGGGCTGAGTGAACGATGTAAAGGGGACAACAGTCCGAACAGGTGTGGCCAACATGTATCATTTTTGGGTGCGTGTTATTGTGACATTGGGGTCTGAACAATTTCATTAGGAAAGAGACGTAGTATAGAGCTGGTAAAAGGAGGAATGCTCATTGAGGAGTCATTCCCTTTCTATGCATTTTTGCATGTTCCATAGTTCCCGGGATGGGGGCTACTGACTCTTCTTTGAGTGTAGTTAGGGAGTGATCATTTCTTAACAACAGGGGGGCTGGTGGGTTTGAGAGGGGGGGGTCAGAATTTTTTCAACCCCTTGACCAGGGGGGTAAGAATTTTTTTGGCCCCTTGACTAGGGGGGTCAAAATAATTTCACCTGTTTTCAGTGAAAAAGCCTGCGTGTTACTATAGGTTAAAAGGGCGCATTCGCACACGATTTTCGCCTCCCGAGGGGGGGTCGAAAAGATTTTGACCCATCGAGAGGGGGGGGGGCTGGAATCTTTTTGGCGCATCTGCGCGCAAACCCACCACCACCCCCCCCCTGTTGTTAAAAAATGATCACTCCCTTACCATCCTACAGCCCAACTTTTCAGCGACTCCGGCCCATGTATATACATGTGAATAAGGGAGTGGTCATTATTTATCAACAGGGGGGGGGGGGTGGTGGGTTTTCGCGCGGACGCGCGAAAATTTTTTATGCCCCCCCCTCAACGGCAGTAAAAAAATTTTGCGCCCCCCCGCGCCGGAGGCACGGAGAGTTTTCGCACCCCCTCTTTGATCTATAGTAGCGCGCGGGCTTTTTTGCTAAAAAGAGGGTAAATTTTTTTAGCCCCCCCCTCAAGAGGGGTCAAAATTTTTTTAGCCCCCCCCTCGAGAGGGGTCAGAATTTTTTACGCCCCCCCCTCAAACCCACCACCCCCCCCCTGTTGATAATAAATGACCACTCCCTAAGTGGTGTCCACAATCCCTGTTTTTACTGGGTCCACTTGTGAAGCAATGCCTTTTGTTCACATCTGAGGCTCAGGTACAGACTTAACAATGGTAAACTTACCAATTACCGCCTCAAACAAGAAGTCATCTTTTAATCTATAGTATGCAGTATAAACTCAAGGAAGTTCCAAGTCACCATTTGTAATTGACATGATTGGGTTACTACATGTAGTAGGTACATGTACTCCTCACTCTCAGCCCCCCAAAGCTTATCAAATCAAGCATGTTTTAACATTTCATTTATTATTCCTTATAAATAGACAATGGCATGATCATGTTGAAATAGGCCCTACTCCCATCTATAGTTCGTGCATACGCAGGGTTAGTGTACAAATCTCAGAGAAAATCCCTCGCCACTCTCTAAATGTTCACTAGTCGAATTGAAGCTTGACGAAGTGAATCTCATTTTTCAGGCTCTTGGTATCAAATTTTGAAAGGAGGAGCTATAGATAAATCGCATAATTAAAAGATAAACTTTGGAGGTTTTTAATATTTCATTGAAAATCCAACACCTAGTTAAATGGGCATGAAGAAATCATCAGTTACTTTATATACATGCTATCAAAAACATCATCAATTCCTGGACTCATTAATCCGTATCGAGGATAAACTATGTCAAGCTTGTAATCACTGTGGCTTTGGACTATTAACCCCCTAGGGTGGAGATGTAGGTGGTGTAGAAAAAAGATCCTGGTTTATCTTGTCTTTGTTAGGTTTATCTGTGGCAGGTTGTCACAATGGCGGTTGAACCTGGTCTTCTGGTACTGGGGCTACTGACTCCTACCGCGCAGGGCTCACGTCGTGCACGTCATGATGGTGACGTAGTGCACGTCGCCGTCACGGTAGGTCTCCTCCAGGACGTAAGATGACCAGCGTCCTAAAGAGGTACACAGATAATGGCCATTAAGGCCCGTGTCCAGCGTGCTGCCTGTAGTAACATGAGAGGAAGGTGCCCAGATATTGGGCAGAGGGTTTTTTTTCCCAGTCATTGGTCCAGAAGTCAGCATTGTTTTATTTTGTGTAAGATTTGCCAATCGATTGAAGAATCCCAGTGGATTTTGTTTGGGTGTAACAGTGCTTGATATCATCTTGTATTGGGGTCGTCATCCATGCGCACAATTAAATCGGGCCCAAAGTAGAACCAAGGCCACACTAGTTCTGTTCTTGCCTATTAAATATCATACTCTAGGGCATTGACAAGATAGACCTTACACTGTGAGCCCAGCGACCCAGTTTTACATTGGAAAGGCCTGTTTTTGTGCACTACAGGGAAAGTTGATGTAAGTACAAACCCATTGACTTGATTGGGCTTCTACTGTAGCTGCTACGGCGGTATCTACTGCGTATTTACAATTCGGGCTCAGAGTGTAGGGTAGCCCAATGGTATTGACCAGAGAGTGTCTTGTCAGCAATAAGTAATAATTATAAAAGACGGGTATAATAGGATGTAGCTATGTGTGTATTTATTGCATGTGGACAAGAAGACGATGTATGGGTACAGTGGTAAGTTTGTGGAAGTAGATGAGTAACAGCTTTGGAATGCAGTGGGCGCTGGCGAGTCAGGCAAGACCGATTCAGGTAACTCTGTAATAAAAGAGATACGTGTAAGCTGCATATAGGCCAGCAGAAGGTGTAATGGGTTAGTGTGGAGCAGGTGAGGAGTCAGTATTGTGGGAGCTCGCGCGGAGGGCACACATGCTCCTGAAGTTGCATTGGGATGAAGCTGTTTAGTATCTAGTATTGCACTTAGCCAGTGTAAGAATGGACTAAGCAAGATTTCAATAAGGACACCTATCTCTCTAGGATTGGGAGTTGCTTGGACACAAACACTGTACTCAGGTTAGAATAATTTCGTTGGAACCCGTGTAAGCTTGATTGGAACATTGGACTATGAATGTAACTGGATTAATACATGTATAATAAACAGTGACCTGTATGAGCGTCTTGGTGTTGGTTCTACGAATGGGCAAGCCAGCATCATACCACTAGAGTTAGTCTTCCTAAACATGTGATAAACTGGTGAGAACTGTCTAATATAAAGGCACACAACATTACATTAATATGCATACAATACAAAACCATACAGCCCAAGAGATTGTAGTCCTCCTTTTAATGACTATACCCAGTCAGTACAGTTCATCTGAATACATTTTTCTTGGTGCAATCGTGTTGGGTTTCACGTAAGAACCATATATATTAAATGAATTGTGCCAACAGGGTAGTGCAAATGTATTTACTAGTAGATGAAAGATATAGGGGCCACTCTGGACGCCATTGAACCAAAGAACATTAAAATGACATCACTCTAAAACTGACCCAGGTCAGCGGTCTCTGACGTCATAAACATCTACAGCCTAGTAACAGGTGTGACGTCGTTTGGCATATAAGTAGCATGACGTGCCGTCTTGAGACGCCAACACAACATCGATGATGACCTTTTGATGACGTGTGTTAGATGAAGTATTGACGTGACCAAGATGGCGCCCGTCACGCCTCACCGATCATACCGGCCCCACCCGCTCTTGTTTATATTTCTCTAATTCTGTATAGGACTACCTGGGGGCTTCCGTGACAGACTCAGTCAATATGAATGATAAATCACGGCCATGCAGACCTAATAAGGTGCTGGATGACCTACTTTGAAAAACGATTTTCTCATCCCCAGAGGCCTTATATCATACCAGCCAGACCTCTGCGGTGAAAGTTTTGCATTTTTTTTATTTTTTTTTTTTTTAAGAATTTTCCTTTTCAAATTCTTGTAAAAAATAAAATTCTCTTTGTGATAATGCTACGTCTATATTCATGATACATATGTGTTTCCCCAGTTTCTTGAGTTCTGAAATGAGGCCATTTTATTCAGATTTGATACTTAGATTTACTTGGATTACGGACCTTTCCACCTAATACTTTGGTCGGCCAGAGGTAGATTAATAGAGCACACCCTTCCACTATCTCATACTTTTTTTATTACCAAAAAATCTCGCCGGCGGATCCGTAATCCATGTTATCATATTAGAATAAAATGGCTTTAGTAGCTTTTTATTTTCCACCTTAACCAGATTATCTTGTTCTTGTGCCTCAGGACAACTGCAGCTGGTGATCCTGCAGTCTCAACCAGTTACTGTTGGTCTATGTTTGTTTTGCTTAAACTCTACAAAGGGGCACACTTCTTGACAGAAGTTTCCTTGAACTTAATCTATTTTCCTGTAACACTCTCATTTGTCCTCTGTGTGTGCCTTTAGCATTTTGAAGTAAACATGGACGGGTACAGCGGCTCCTTGGAAGTATCTATAATGTATAGAAATCAAAATAGGGGTGTTTGTTTTGCTATTCAGAACGCAATATTACAGAATATCCTTTACTTTCAACTCCATCTCCCCAACATCCCAAGGGTCCAGACAAGGACAATGGAACAGTGGCGTCACTATGCGGGAAGTCGGAGAACTGCAGAAACTCTACTTTGATGAACGCCACTCTCACACTTCTACAATCAAAGGCAGGGGAACATATAGCGGGAATACCTATGAGAGTAGACGGATTATCTGAAAACCTGAAGATATCCAACAAAGTTATTACATCATTCTACTGAAGCCTATTCTCACTTGGAGTGAGCCCCATATGTTTGAAAGGGGATAGAGGTCAATCGCAAGCTTAAAAACGGTGTACCGTTGCCGAGGTACAGGCCTATTCATTATAATGAAGAAATGTTCTCCAGCAATAGAAATATGTTCTGTATTACACTTTAAGAAGATCTGACCTTTTACTCATATTTGCCATGAGGGTCGCGAAATAAGCTAATTCTTTCCGAGAATCGAGCTCCAAATTAAATCACACCCAGAAACACACCAAGAAAAAACACGACAACAAAACAGAGCATTTTTGTTCGGGGGTGGGGGTTGGGGCGTAAGCTCTTAACTCCGTCACTGACGAGGTCATATGAGGAAATTGCATGTGGTCATTGTCTTTAACTGATGACCGATGTCGCCACTTCTGCATAGCCTTGTCATTGAACTGATAGGTAATGAATTAGACTGGTATAAAGAGAGCTTTATAGTTAATGTTACCAATAGTATCTATAGAGGAAATGTAGCACTCACTGTAGCAGGCCTAACTTATCCACAATCGGTACTTTTGTATCATTCTACAGTAACACAATGACAATATCCGACGTTTCTTGTTCGCGTACATGTGTGTATTTTAAGGACGATATCCTTACACAGTAACTCATTTTGGTTAACATCGATAAAGCGATTTTATCTGACGTGAAACCGCATGTAAGAGCGGCACTTGGGGCTCGCAAGCTTTCGTCCCACCCAACATGTATCTACAGTGGAGGTATATGATCAAATCTTATGATGGAATGTACATGTTTATCACAACGTATGCAAACACTTGCACTTGCATTCAACACAATGTTATAAAAAATGCACCAATGACACGATGGGGACAAGCAATAGGACACTTTTAATAAACTCTCCTCTAGCAAGTAAACTGTAACCCTGCCATCTGTACCCCCAAGGCATAGGGGAGGTAAACAAAAGAGTTGTCAGATAGGTTGTTTATTTCTCCCACCACATCAACATATGTCACCTCTGTGTCTTCATTGTTTCTGGACCCTGGGCGTTCCCACATTAATAACCCAAGTCACCTCGAGGTGGTGCCACCCACTGGCGTCTGATTTTATTTATTAATCCTTTCAGAATTCTTCCCTGATATATTCGACATGGTGCATGAATGCAGCCCTGGTGCATTTCTGTATCCAAAGGATAGGCATGATGTGTGAGTGTAGTGCTGGTGAGCATATTAAGTCGCCAGCAATGCATTAATATATATTTGCGCCGAGGTTTAAGGTCCTGGGAGAAATGGAGACATGTCAAACTTGAAACCAGGATGTCAAGCCATTGTCAAACTACTATTCCGTCCTTTTCGACTAAGAATTAACAATTTACATAAAGATGACGATAGATGAAACCATTTCTTCTCTTTTCTACTGTGGGCGTGGTGTGTGTTCAGGTTTATGTGCTGTTACTAACAATAGATACCAAGTTAATCCGTTGGAGACAGTACAGCGGCTCAATCTACAATGCCATTTTATCGTCATGATGCATGTGTGAAACCCTAGTAAATAAGTCAGCTGGGCTGCAGACAGATGCTGCCGCCATGACATTGATACACTCACTGCACTGGATCATCGTGCTGATATAGGAAAATCAACCTGAAGGCATCATGTGGACCTCAGAAAGTTATGGGTTAACATAAATGCACCATGTGGCCCTGAAAGGGTTAAGGTCGGGGACACAGGGAGGGGACAGTGCCTAAGGGTGAAATCTACACCACCCAGGCTATCCCTAAATTAGGCCTTACAGGCCCAATCCCGCCTATCTATATGTGCCATCAGTGTGGGGCATGATTTTTTACTCCTTGGTTTGTTCATGGTTTGCTCATTAGTCGTTGTAGGTTTAGAAAATGCAATGTTGGGTTCCTTCGCATGCGTTACCTCAGATAACCCCCGGGGATGGTTCCAGGACTCGTGTTTTGCACCATCAATTTGTGTATTTTAGGAGATAAAGATAATGGGCCCATTATTCAAATTCGTCAATTATCTGTAACATACCAAAGTAGCATAGAAATAACTCACACCCACCCCATCCCCTCAAAAAATGAATGAATCCCAAACATGGAATAAGGTGTGGGAAATAGGCCTTGTTCCATATGCAAAAGGGGCAGATACGGCTTGTGCCTATCTACCTATATCAGAATACATAGGGAGATTTCTCAAATGTGTCCCTAAATTAATGAGCGATTTATGTTAATATGTTGGGAGTCAAGCCTTATCAGGATATTATCTGAACCCTTTATGAGGCTGCAGGTAGAAGAAGGAATGCTGATCATCAGACGCTGGCATGAGTCATGCAGGGGTGGCGCCTCCAAGTGGGAATACTCCGCCTTATTCTATGGACCCACAGAGTAGTGGAATGTCATTATCTACAAGCAGGCAGGCGTAGATTCCAAAAGGAAACCTCTGAAAACATGGGTTTGAAACACGTCTAATATTGATGTGATAATTTCACTGACATAAGTTAGATTAAAACCACCTAGTGAGCATTAAACATTAAACCAATGTTGATCAGTGGAAAATAAAAGATAATTGTGTACATTGTATTGTCCAATACACATCCAACAACCCCACCCCCTCCCGTATTTCTAAATTCTGTCTCTGTGACTGGTAGTATGTCACTTATTAGATATTAGATTCTAGACATCTTTGAATGTAAACATGCATATGTAAACATACATACATGCATATGCCCAATATGCTACTATTATGGAATTTATGATTTTATATATTCCATTTAATCTTATGTGGGAAAAAGAGAGAAGATTTTACCACCTGACACGTTACAGCAACTGATTGATGGTACCTACATTGTTAGATTAGTTACATGATTAGGCTGATGACCACAAAATATTTGGCAATCTCCCAGTAACATTTGGTAGCCCTGAGATATGCTTTAATCAGCTAGGTATCCTAATATCAAAGGGTCATATGTGGCTGAATATCGGTGGTGAACATAACAACCCACTAATTGATTGATTGATATGGAGGGTGGATAATTATGAGTTATAGGTCTCCCTCATAACCGTCATAGCATCTGTCCTGGGACAGAACTCGAAGTGAAGTAGGCCCCTATGTGCAGTGATTTACAGAGTTCTCACTATGTGGGGCATCAATGACAAGATACGTGTTTTTTGTTGTTGTTTTTTCAATCAAAATAAAATTCAATTTAAATGATATTAACCTGACAAATTCGTGAAGTTAACTGGTACATTAAGGTGACAAATCTTTCTATCGCCATATGATTCATAAATTCTAAAAACCAGCTGATTAACATTAATTTTGTGATACCATGGTAAGCCAAGAAATTGCATAGACTTAGTGGAAATCCATCCAAACCGTAGGTCTATATCGATCATATAAGATAATCCCCCCTCGCCCCCTTGGAAAGGATTATCCGATGCAATGCATTAAATATCATTTTCCATGAAGGGGTGTAGATGAACAGTTTGGAGTTATTAATATAAAGGCCAGGGCACTGGTAACGGTCAATATGATATATGGCCAGTAAACATACAGTCACAGACCCAAAGGTTTACTAATACACGATACCATATATTATGCCTACATCAAAGGGTTTTGCCAAACCCTTTACACAGGGCCCTACTATCGATTAGACCCTTCCGGTTTAGGATGAAAAACGATTCCAATAGAGAGCCCAGATAAAAGATGGGGTCGTGTTGCCATCACCAGTCATCATCCCGTTATCCCAGCGCCTGTCCTTATCCAGGTATTGTCTCAAAACCTAATGACCTGTCCCTCCCTGGAGCCACCGATTATCGCCCATCCCCACCCCCTGACGTCACAGTTTACGTCACCGTCCAATGAGGTCTTTGTGTTTATATTGGAGAAGGTTTTCCCAGCTCGGTTTGGTCATTAGCAATGTAATTAATCCATGTCCGGCTGATCTATCCATGTCTGGCGCCATCAGCAAGGTAAGGCAGAGATCACAGACGTTACATCAATCTTATTACGTTATGCTTACGTGGCTTTTACGTATACACGCTGAAAACTGTAGCCGTACTCCCCACGAGGCCCATCAGCCCCCTGTAGAGCAGTAAAAGACTGGGAAATTGGTGCAACAGTACAGGCTTTGCCGCTGATAAAAAGTTTACCTTGGCAAGAATGCCTCTCCAAGATGAAAGCTCTCTGCATGCCGCAAATTGTTAGACCGGTTTCGTCTTTGAGTGAATTGATAATGGGCTGAGCGATTAAGGAATTGTCTGCTTAAAGACATGGCTTGCTTTTATAAATTCCAATTAGGACCACTCCGTACAAAAGTGGAAAATTTTTCACCTGAAACTGATGGCAGTAGTGGTGTGTCATGTTGTTATAAATGTCAAATATGTGGGGATAATTTAAGAAGTTTCTATTATTGAAAATGTCACTTCCCTCTCAGTTATATCCTTTACTT
Source organism: Acholoe squamosa (assembly GCA_949317995.1). Taxonomy (NCBI): domain Eukaryota; kingdom Metazoa; phylum Annelida; class Polychaeta; order Phyllodocida; family Polynoidae; genus Acholoe; species Acholoe squamosa. The sequence continues at coordinate 19,837,838 of OX439042.1, forward strand.
GAGCTGGTATGGAGGCCATTGTATTACAGACATTGTCATCCAAATGCCAAGAGGGATGGGGTCTACTTAATGTCTTTAACACCGGACACTCTCATTTCCCTAAAATAGGGGCATGGGAAAATCAGAGTGGATACTCTCAATACGACCGTTTGAGGCATTGTGGGGGTAAAACTCTAATCACAGGGACACCTCCTCTCACTACACTCAGAAAAATATTGACTGTAAATGAAAGCCTCTGCTCCCCAGGGACCGTGCACAAAACAAACCTTTTAATCCTTTCAACCCTTGGAATATGCCCCATTGTGTGTTCTGTTTTATAAATGAATTCATCCATGCACTGAGCCGGCTTTAAGATGACACGCTGAAATTTCCAACATTGTATTTGTAACGTCAGGACTAAAAAGGGAATTGGATTAGAGGTTTTGGGAGAGGGTTAGAAATCTCATACAAAAAGGACACTTTAGCCATACAAAAAGTATCCTTTTTAGAATTGTCTATGTGCCATTATAGGTTAGTAATAGCAAAGTGAATATTGTAGGATTAATAGTAGTATATTGAAATGGAAACAGGTGAATACATGTTCATAGAATCTATTCTTCCAAGCTTGTTATTAGATGTCCACGAAGTGCAATTCTGCGAGAACATTTATCCTGTAATTGAGGGCAATTATCGATATCAGTCCACTATAGCGAGACAAGGTTTTGTCCTGTATGCATAGAAAGTAAGCTTGTTATAAGGTATCTTCTCCTCCTGTAGAAACAATGCCCTTGCCAAAGAAGAAAAAAAAGTTCGGTAACATGCTCCAGAGGCTTGCAATATAGTCAGGTTGGATTTCCTTTTATAGTCCTCTTTTTATGATTATGTATTGAATTGACTTTTATTGTATCCAGGCATACGAAACATGTGAATTCTGCACACACACAAAAAAAAGTTGAAAATGAAACCATATTCACTAAAGTTTCCTATCTTTGTGTGGAAAGTTCAGTACATTCAGTTATTCCCATCTATAGAGTAGGACAAATGACGCCTTGGACTTCTATCCAAAATTAAGGGTTGCATAAATTGTATTCTGGTATCATCAATTAAGATAACAGGTGCCACTCACAAAATAAGAATTATACACAATCAGTAATCCTTTTTGCAGTAATTCTGATTTCTCTGCCAATCTCACGCACCATTTCTACCACAACTGGGAAAACCCGTATCTGCATCTCTATGGGATTAGAGTTAGGTAACAAGTGCATAGAACCATAGACACTGAACGATATTACAAACTTTGATGCTGACTACCCCCCCCCCCTCCTGTACACCCTCAAGGCAGACCCCTATGACTCAGCCATCTTTGAATTAAACACCGTTGATTGGGGATTAAGTTACAAGTCTGCTGAGGACTGCATAACATCAATTCTTCCTATTCCCTTGATTTCCTCAACACTTGAAGAGCAGTTTGCATCATGAGGAGACGAAATGACAATTGGTCACATCATGGGGAGACACACCCTGGGGTGGGAGGGGACCTCCCCAGTGGCCTTGTCCAGGGCGTTAATCCCTTGTATATCAACAAGCAGCATGACCTTTCGCTGGTCCATGGCGTGTGTGAAGGGTAGGGTTTCAGCTTGAAGTGTATCTCATGAGAGGGGCTTAGGACCCAGGACCTCTGAGAGTCAACAGTACAAGAGGCAGGGGTTCCAGTGCCTCATCCTTTGATGTGGCCAGGTACAGGTGGGGTAACTGGACAGGTAGGTTAAGATACCTGGGTGATGTAACACACCTCCAGGGGGGTGGTGGACAATGGTGACTACCTGTAGAGGAGATGTCCTTAACAGGGTAGGAGGACACCCCACGGAACGACCCAACCGTCAAAATACTGATGGTATTCAAGATGAGTATTGTTGAAGTAGTTTAATATCAAAAAGTCTGTGATCAGAGAACAAAATAAATGCATAGCCAAGAATCACAAATAAAGCAATATAACCTTACTGAACAGGTCATTCATTCATCGATAGTGCTGGAACCCATTTTGTTCATACTACTTAGTCTACTATCAGCTTCACCGTTCCCTTATTTATACAACTCATATTTGTCCTTCAACCCTAAATCCACCCACTCCACACCTCTGCTGATTTATCAATCCGCCTGCGTTTGAAGTCCGACCAAATTTCTTCCTACATATATCATGAGCATGATCTGCAGATATAGCGTTAGGGGATATACAGTCCCCACAAGTTTGTGAAGCCAGCTCATGTGTTGTACCTGTGCTGATTACAGGTAGATAACGGTAGGCAGGTAGAGGTGCCCAGGGGAGTGCTAACTGGACAGGTGTGTAGTACATGATAGCGGTGGGTCATAATGAGAGGTTGTGGGGTCTCTCACCTTCAGGCTATATCTACCTGGGGGGAAAAGCTGTTCCTAAACATGTGTACAACAGGTGTGGTAATGATGTGATTTGTATCTTTAAGTGGTCTCATGAAATTTTACTGACAAAAATCAAAGTGTTCTATGGAATAATCGAAAATTGGATATGATAAACGTTAATAAACCGACCACGCAGATGTCCGATACATGTGCGAATTTCTGAACAGAAAATCTGGACAGAAATCGCCAGGGTCCAACATTGGGGGAGCCTTGCATGTGGACCGCGAAAAATCGCTCAGCATCTGACGTGTATTGGACAACACAATCGTGTATTAGGCAATAAACATCTAATAAAAACAACAATACCCCCTGTGCATTTCATGAAGTTTTAATCAATTCTCTTGGCGACGTAGCCAAGAAGAAAACATTTAATTAATAAGAAGATTTCTGATTATGAAATGCTAATGTGAAATATTGTGCTCACCAATTCATCTACTGGTCAGATTTCGCAATGAACTCACACATTTTACATGAAAATCAATCATAGCTGAAGTGAATGCGCAATACTTCCGCCCATCCACAATGTTGTGTATAATTATTCCCCCTGTAATTACACTTGTGTTTAGGATTTCTATAGAAACTGGACAGGTGGTTAATCATTAAACTAAACCCACCAGTGTTATCCCTCTGTGTCCAGTCTTTAATTATAAACTCCAGGTATAGTATGTCACAGAACAGGGACATTATTGGTATATATCACCTGTGTAATCTTATTTAGCCATCGGCAGATGCTCTTTTATCATGATGACAACTTGATGACGTTGCTTTCCAAGGTTTAGTACAACACAGTCCAAACATTTTGAGAACTGTAAGAATTCCAGCTCGTGTCTACACAAAGGAACCATTGTTTCTGAAATGTGACAAAGTTGGAACAGTATTTTGTTCTTAGTGATGCAATTATGCTGCCAGAGATGGGGATGTAAAAACGTGATACAAACAAAGGATGCGTGTGTGTGGAGCTGTGCAGAAGCCAGTTATGGCTGCCCAAGGTGTGGTAATTGATTAATTAGTACCTCTACACATGACATTAACAGTTTAAAGCTGCTGGAGCATGGACAATAGATTTAGACTTAACCTGCTGGTGATACATTGATTTTACAAGAGCTGGGCATGAAAGGCGTTTCCACAGATTGAATGCCGTTCAGATCACTATCATTTTCGTGGTGGATCCATGGTTGGGAAAATGAAGAGGTGCGGCTCTCCACTATATGTAAAAGGAAGGGGTGAAATGCCTACTGTTGGCTATAAAATCTTGGGACTGAAAGAGGCAAAAAATCGTTATACTTCAGACAAAAGGGCATTGCGCGCCCGCGTTCCCCAGCAAAAAAGTATTGCCACCGTTTTAGGGTAGATTAACCTAAAGACGACCACATACCAAGAGTCGACCACCTGTCAGATAGATTTTCTCACTCTCACATGTACTGCATTGGTCTTGAACCCTAATATTATTGAAATAGAGGTGTTATAGTACCCCATAGAATGATGTACTGGAATATATGAAGTAATTGTCATTGCATGATAATACACTAAAGTTCCTACATTTGAATGGTTTTTAGCATGACCAGCTGGCCATTTCATCAGAATTCTCCAACTTTGGTTCTATAATTTGAAGATGACAAGTGCTCACATATACAACATGTTGACTCTAGGAATTGATAAATATCTTTGCTAAATGATAGAATAAGGAAAAGTGTAGAAATGTTAAGTACTTTCTGTATAGGACTTATTTCCTAGAACATACCGATTTCACCTAGAGATGACCACCATTTCACCTTAAGTTGACTACTCCTTATACACCTATTTGTACATTTAATTGAATAGAAACCAATGATTATGTAGGATTACATCACAAGATTCATGGCCAGAATAGGTTGGGATAGAAATCTTCACTGGATTATGCTCTGATGCATACATTTCGATCTTTACTGTAATGCTATGGTTATTACTGTGTAGAGGAAGTATTTGATACTGAGATTGTGATGATAAAGTTAAAGAATGGATTATTATAAATTAGTCTATATTGAAGGTCTATAAAAGAACATTAAAAAAAGCCTCTATAATGCAGGGTTGCAAATACCACTTCTATTTTGATGAGATTTACAATATCCATGACCATAGAATTGCCTCCAATTTCCATTCTAATTGAGTCACTGTAAAAATATACATTTTCTTATGATGCAATAATTTTTATTATGCCATTTTACAGCATATTTATAGAAGACACTTATTCTATTTTCAAATAATAGTTTAATGATCATAGCGCCATTTAAAGGGTAATTATCAAGTGGTCCACTCAAGGTGCAAGGTGGTCATCTCAAGGTGAAAATAGATGATCTTAGATATGATGAAAAACAATAGATAAACTTTACACATGGATTTGAGAAAGGTAAGTGTTCAAAAAGCCCAAAAAAATGTCTTTCACTTAGTACCTTGGGGAACCCTACGGACCTATTAGACTCAAATATATTAGCTACTGGATTTCCCTTATTGAAAACCTGCACAGGAACGGTCATCTTTAGGTTAATCTACCCTAAGTACTGTGCTTCTTTTAGAACTACGTTCATTGCTTAAAGTGGTGCTTGGCACCTCGCCCTCTATCGCATAAAGACGTGGACATCGAGGTTGATGTCAGTCCAAGAAAACAAGAGCTAATTATTGTTCCCGAACACACCAGGTACCGCTATCCACGATCTTGGTATTCACCTTCTCTGGCGTAACCATGTCATGGTCTGTCAGTGCACGCGTAGGACGTCAAAGACGGCCATTAGTCACCTTACTGTTCTTTCAAAATAGAAAAAAAGACTGCCTGAAAGTTGTCAAAGTTTCAAATTGAAGCAGATCTTTTTTTTGTCTCGTCATGAAATACTTCTTTAAAAGGTGTCCTTTTCACAGTGTTCTGAGGACAGTCGATGCAATAAAGCCATTTCTGTAGGGCTCTAACGGACTCGAACATGTAATTAGCTTTCATTTTCAGCACTGTCTTATTCCTTTGCTCTAAAAGTGAGAAACCGGGTGTAAAACAGACTTCGTCGTTATACTGTAAAAGCTTTTGAGCGCCCAGTGCATGATCTTTAAAAAAAACTATAAAAAAAGGCCGAATGGTCTGGACACCATTGAGGTTTCGGAGATGGAATGGACATCTGTAGGTCAATACTGGCAACAGTGGATTTAATTTACCTCCAACCTTGATCATTTAACAACTTTTTCTCTGACAAAATGGACGAGTAGGAATGAAGCACCCGTGGGCTAATTATCCGAGTACATAGAGAACACTGTTAAAGAGCGCATGCGTCATTTGTTCGGGCTTGGCCACGTGCATCCGGTCATATGGTCCTCTAGCGGCACGCTCTGCTGGTACCCTCAGGTAAACCAATGCCCACAGGACAGAATGGGGCGTGGTGTCGGACCTGCGGTAACCAGCGACACTGCACCCCGGAGGACACGGCAGACGACATTTCCCTTTGGTTTAGTCTTGGCGGGAAAGTCCAAAGGCCTGGGCAATACAGGGTGTTTTCGGTTGGTAAAACAGACATAGAGAGAGAGTCGAAATCACGCACAAAACTAATCAATCGATACGCGCCGGTAGGCCAATCACGTAGGACTCGTAGGACTCTATTATGTTGTAGGCCTAATGCCAGGTCTAATGACTATACTTACCACCCTAAAGTTCCCCTAAAAAAGAGGACAGAAATGCAAGAGAAAAATATCAACAATCATCATTAGAAAAGATCGCTTCCTGTATGAAATGAGGGGAAATATATATGGTAAAACTTGTGTATATATATTTCGAATAAAGACCTTGAGATAAGAATTTGGACAATCTTGAAAAAATCTTGAGAAAAATCTTCAAAAAATCTACAAAAAACTCTGAGGTTGGTCCCTTTTAGAGAGTGGTCATTATTTATCAACAGTGGGCCCGGGGGGAATTTTAACGCCCCTCCTCGACGACAGTCTAAATATTTTACGCCCACCCCGCGCCAGAGGCGCGGAAAATTGTTGCGCCCCTCTTTGAGCTATAGTAACGCATGTTTTTTTTTTGCTAAAAAGAGGGTAAATTTTTTTAGCCCCCCCCTCAAGAGGAGTCAAATTCTTTAGCCCCCCCCCTCAAACCCACCAGCCCCCCCCCCCTGTTGAATAACCACTCCCTTAGCTGAGGTCGGTCGGATGACCGGAAAACTTTTTTTTTCTTTACCAAATCCTTAGGTTCTGTGGAAAGAAACGTTGACTGTATTTAACAATTTAGTTTTCGTATTTAATGTGTGAAATCAAATTGAAAGGGAATGGTGAAAGGTGTTGAGTCGCAACATAATACGGTCCCGGGATGGATAACCCCTGCAGCGCCAGGCAATGATTATAGAAAAGTGCGGGAAAAGCACACGACTTTCGACGTCGGCAAGCACTCTAATACCAGCGCCACATTACAAATAATGCGCACTGCAGGAGAGGGTGGCGCTGTAAACAGTACGGTCGGCAAGAACTGTCACGTGCGGCTGTACTTGAAGGGGAGCGACGCCTGGTGGGAATGTCTGCAAAGAGATATGCCTCAAAATGCCTACCTGAGGCCCATTAGAACCACATGGGGGCTGGCGGCGTTTGGCGGCCAGAGAAAGGGCATCGCTTAGGGACGCTGGAAGAGTGCACAGGGACGGAACGTGGCGTTCATGTGAAGGGCATCAGGGTATTGAACAGAAGACTGATAGCGGCACACGATAAGCGCGCGCCTGTGTCATGTGGGGTGATCAATTGGTCATTTGTAAAACTGACAACGGGACTGTGGCGGCATATGGCCCTTTTGAAGGTGGGAACCAGCGAGGCAAACATAATGTTTGAGATCGTTAGCTGCTGCTTCTGCCGCTGTAACCGTTTAATAAGTCCTCAATCAAAAAATCCCAAGAGATATGGATTGTTAAAGCCGACGAGCTTCAGCGATTACTGCCCCCACGATAGTGTATGATGGTCACCTCCAGTATACGTCACTCGACCAATGCAGGACACTTCATTCCCACACACCCCATTAAAAGGTCACCACGAACTTAAAGACCTGGCCATGGCCTGTGCTGACCGTTGGGGACAGTTTCCTACAGTCTTTTTGATAATCATAATCACCATCAGCCCCATCAAAGTAACAAAGAGGGGTATAATCAAAGGTCATAGTCATCTTTGAAATAAGAAGGTTCCAAATATTTTTGTCCAACCCCAGAAACCCTAGAAATATGCATGAGCTCTAAGAATTTTGGACCCTCTTCCTATTAAAGCGGTAGGTGCACAAGTTTACTTTAAAGCCTGCCCATTCACTTTTGTTTTCAAATCCTCAGGAGGGTGTTGCTCCTATAGTAAAAGGAAGAGCTGGCTAAAAATTCCCTCGATTCCAGTCCTTTCTTTTCATGTACCTATAACTTGTCCCTTTTCAGAGGCATAGGAAGCAAATCTTCATTGGGGGGGGGCCTAGCGGGGTCCCAATTTGAACACCTTGAATTATCCGCTCGAGCGCGATGATGCCTTTACATACCCATAATAGAATTTAATAGAAAAGTATTTTTGGTGAATTTTAGATCTGATTTGAGGCTCAGGGCTCCATCTTCCCTATCCCTTTAACATATTAATCTAATTTTGGATGGAATGTTTTAGGTGCTTTTCCATTTCATTATGACTTCTTGGTAAATGTTTTGGGGGGCCCAGACATAATCAGGCCCCCCTCCTTTATGATTGGGGGGCAAGCCCCCCCTTTTCCTACGCCCCCGCTTTTGTTGCTCACAAGTGGTCATTTAAGTATGGTGCTAAAAAGGGGGATTTGAGTAGGTACCTAGTTGGGAGAAGTCAGTCAGTATGATATACTATAGAGTGTGTGACATGAGTAGGTACCTGATAGTGCTGCTCTCTCTGTTTTAAACAAGACAGGTGACTTTTCAGACTAATGTGGTGAGTGCAAGTTGAATGGTGATGCAGAGTGTGACTTCTTTTGAAAAGAGGGTACCTACTGACAGCTCTTTTTACCATAGAAGCAACAAGCTGCTGATAGAAAGACGTGGAAATTGGGTTTAAAAAATATTGTGCGTTTTCAGTTACATGACTCAATTATCTAGGGTCGGTAGGTTGGATCTTTCTCTTATTTATTTATTTTTTACATAGGGTAGATATAAATGAATTCATCAAACGCTTTGATTTCATTGCAAGACAATAAAGGAAAAAATGTGGAAAATGTGAAAGACATGAGGAATATGAATGAGACATGTAAAATGGATGTAAAAAAGGACAAAATCCTAAAGGTATTGTAAAATCAAAAACATTATGAAAAAATAAAATTCTAAAAAAGAAAAAAATCTGGTTTAAAATAAATCTCAAAGGATCTAATCTTGGTCGTGTTCAGTAGATGCAAGGACTATAAAACATACATGTACATGAAATATGAAGGACACGTTTCGATCCTACGCTATATTCTAATCCCCTAGAATGCTCCATTCCCCAATGGACAAATCCAGTCTACTCCAAATAAATAGATTCTGACAGATGGGCCAGTTGATAGAATAGTTTATGTTATGTGTACTGTCTGAAGGCGGCATTCCTGCGTCAGGGACTCCACACTAGACACATTAATCAGCCTTCTCTACGTAGCAACCGTTCTAACCACCATCTTATACAAACAGGGTTGCACAAGTGCTGACTGCATCTTTTGGTGAGATTAACCCTTTATGGACTGCATGCTACCTGCAAGTTCATAAGGCCAAAATGAATAAGGGATACAGCTGAGTCATATGAGTAGGCTCATATGATTATTATGTCTAATACTGTACTCAGAAGAACCCAGTTTAGGTAAATTCATTTTGCGTCGGTTTTGCCTGTATGATGCAAGTTTGAGCGATAGGCCCCCGGGAACAGATCTTCAATGGCTACATATATGGAACCTGACGACCTATAGACATGATGCACATGTAGGCATAAAGGGTTAATTAGCCCCTGGTTCAGTACCACCTGTTGAGAAGTTGATCACGTAACTGCTGTTTGTCTTGTGAAGATTTTGTCTGAGAGACAGCAGGGTAGTGGACACCTGAACATCCATCAAAAGAGACGCTGTAGCTGCGTCCACTTCAACAGCACAGCATGTCCTCTGCCGAGACGCTGCAGAATTAACTGCCTCATTAGAAGCATATCAAATAATGTGAAGTGGTCTGCACTGAGGAGGAAGGATGGGATTTACGACTCTGTCCGACTGCTGCCGAATATTTCCGAATGATTGCGTCCTGACTGGATCCAGACAAGATTACAAAAAGAGGGATAAAAAAGGGGACCGTTAGGACTAGCCTAGTGGACGAGATTACGAGTAAAAGTTACGTTTTAAGCTGCCTGAAGGCCCCTGCCTTGTGGAGTGTGCAGCGAAATAATCTCTATTTGACGATTGTTACCACTTGACCTTCAAATAGTCAACCCACCATACTTCCGTTATGTATTCAAGAGACACTTTAGATTGCAAATAACTAACTAAGATAAGATTAATGAAAGCAAGTGCCCCTTTCTACTTTTAAAACAACATTACACCTTACTTGGAATAGATCTTGAGTGAAGTCATTGGAGATATAAGAGAGTTTGCGGCAACAGATGCTGCTAAATCTCTTACTGAATTTGTTTCTCAATCTTACATTCAAAGCCACCTTATGACAAATCCATAGCAATAAACTGTTATGGGGTTAAAATATACTTACAAGTATTAGCTATGATAGGTTTAGCTTAAGCTTATATCTTGTGTGACTATTCTTACAGAAAAAAATGATATACAGCATATTTAAGCTATCCCTCGAAACAAGACACGGGAAAATCCCGTGAACGACTGGTGAATCTGTGAGCATATATTCTCGGGAAGATCCTGGGAATAGTACCTACAATCCCGTGAATTACCCTGATATTCCCCAGTTTTTAACAGGGCCCTCTAGTGAGATTTATACACATAAGTCTGATTCTTCAGCATAAAGTGAAGATGCCAGAGTCCACCAGGGGCCTCTGTGTGAGCATGGAATCCTGGTTTGGTCCAAAGAACAGAGAGAGGGAGTGAGATGGAAAGAAATGAGAGGGCAAGAGAGGAACAGAGAGAGCAAGAGAGATAGATATAAAGAGAGAAAGAGAGAGAGAGAGAGAGATGGAGAGGGAAAGGAGAGAAAGAGAGAAAGGGAGAGGGAAACGGGAGAAAGAGAGGAAGGCAATAGAGGGAGGGAAGAGAGAGAAAGAGAGCAAAATAGAAAGAGAGCGAGGCAGAAAAAAAAGAGGGAGAGCCTTGCCCCCCCAATAAAAAAGGAAAATTGATTGACTTAAGCTACTGACAAAATTGATACATAAAGTTGATTGAATCATAATATTATGTGTCCCATTCTAATATGTGTGTGGTGCACATATGCATGGGCACTGACACATTCATCTGTGAAGATGTGTAATGTAGTTCTCACCATGAATATCACCTCAGTTGTCGAAATGGCGTTAAACATTTATTACTCACTCTCCCGTCTAATAATTATGATTGATATCTCACTAAATGTGCATATTGATATCTCACTAAATGTGCATGTTTGCTAGACATGTCTTGAACAGAGTTAAACCCTTTAAGGGCTAACCCTAATGCATTAATGCATTTTGGTTGTCATGATGCATTAATGCAGGCAGGGCTTCATTCAAGCATCATGCTTACGCTTTGGGAAGATCAGCATGATGCCCCAATAAAGTGCTGGCAAGCAGACTCCCCAAGTCTTCATCGGTAAAACATGCCAGCCAATGGGCATGTTACACTACTGCATCAGCAGACCTTAAAGAGTTAGGTAGCATTTAGAGGCCTGGCAAATAGGCACTCAATGATTATAGGGCATGCTAAGTTGTTTACGGGCACTAAGTAAAGAGTCAGCTAAATTTAGACTGTCAAGGTTGTAGGGTGCAGGCAAACCACCTGTGGTACACGCTTACAGAACAGGTCATTTTAGTCAGATGGGGAGGGGGATTTCTGGGGCATAAATGGGTGAATGTAAAAGCATCATTTAACACAGTCTGTACTGTCTACTTAACCGTGTAAAAGCACCCAAAATCTCACTGTGCCTTATTCACTGTACTAAATAAATACTCAGACATTTTGTTTGGTCTTTACCCCTGGTCCATATCGAAGACAGGTACTTATGAAATTTTAGTGCTGAAGAGTTATTTTAACACCTCCCCACTAACCACTGGTACTTATATGAGACCAGCAATCATTGCTGAGTGTCAAGAATTAATCTTCTCAAAAATGAGCATCAAGATACTCACATGGAAAACTTTTCTGACTCTCTTTTGTGTCATTTTTGGGGGAAAATATTTGGGGAAATCTCAAATTTACACCAGACTTCCTTCATATGGGATGCATGCCATAGTTCCATCCATTAAAAATACACTGTAACAGGTTTATGCCTAGGTCCATCACACCTCATGTATAGACTCACTATGAACTATGTGATATTTAATGGACTATTAACACATAAATACCATGTTATGACATGTGTCCGTCGAGAACATATTTGAGTATGATTTGAAAAATGAACGTGACATATCAGATGGAAATAGAACCACCCCTGTGCCCCCTCACCCCCTGCTGATACCTACTGAGCACTCCCAAACACCAACAGGACCAACCAGTTTGGGCTACACTGCCCCACCTCAGCTGTCATTTCCACCTGGCTCACCTACACACAAGACCTGTCTCCAAAAACTGAGGGTAACAGTGGGTAAGCATAAATTTGCCATTTTTCACCATTTTCTATTCATTATGACATGCAAAGGTCACCATTTTCTTGCTGCTCTATTCATAAGGGCACTTACAATCCTAAATAGGAAATGGCACTAGTATCTCAATATTACCAATGGCATTGTACCTTGATGTGTGCAATATTCATGAATGCTAATTCAAGCACTTTACCAGCATTTGCAGTGATCCATAAAAGAAATCCTAAGTACTTGACTGGATATTTATTTGCAATAATATGTGATATTGTACATCTGAAGGCATGATTGCAAACCCATACATGTACTTGTGTGGCCACTGGCTGTGTTCAGAAATAGCCCTCCTTATTGCAGCTGCATACTACTACTATACAACTAAGTGTGAGAGGCAGTCAGACCCTTTCCCAATCCAGGTCATAGTGGGCCCACCTTGTGTACTGATTACCTTACCTCTTATACAGTGTACCCATTCCCAGCCAGCCTAATTTGGGTAACTCACACAAGCACCTAGCAGAAGGTGACTTTACTTGTATGCAGGGTTGTTGTAGATTGCAACACTCATGGTCAGATTCCCCTTCTGTCCCAGTATATTTACATGTCTGTATATGTGTCCACACTCACATCCATCTATGTACATACATTCCCTTTTATCCACATACACTCACATGCCTCATATCCACATGCACCCCCTCACACATCCACATCCTCTCTATGTCCACATCCCCTCTAAGTGCACACATACCTCCCTCTATCAGGCTTCCCTAGCCCACTTAAAAGGGTCTATTTCTCCTCTTTCCTATCCCCTTTGGATGTGTGTGGTTGATTGATTGATTGATTGGTTTGTGTTTTACAGCACTTTAGCGGCACTAAGTGGCTATCCCGTGCTTCACAGGTTGATAATTTATGAGAGGAATGTGTCAGTGCCCGCGCATATGTGCACCACACACATCCTGAGGGGATAGGAAAGAGGAGATATAGACCCTTTTAAGTGGGCTAGGGAAGCCCGGGGATGTGTGTGGTGCACATATGCGCGGGCACTGACACATTCCCCTGTGAAATTGTGTAATGTAGTTCTCGCCATGAATATGACCTTAGCTGTCGAAATGGCGTTAAACATCTATTACTCACTCACTCACCTCCCTCTATATACACACCCACCTCCCTCTGTGTCCACACCCACCTCCCTCTATGTCCACACCCCCCTCTCTCTGTGTCCACACTTAACTCCCTATATGTCCACACCCATCTACCTCTGTGTCCACACACACCTCCCTCTGTGTCCACACCCACCGCTCTCTATGTCAACACCCAGTTCCCTCTGTGGTCACACTCACTTCCCTCTGCGTTTACACCCACCTACAGTGGCCCACAAGGGTCAAATTGAAGTTGAAGTAAAGAATTGACTTTCACAAAAAAGGTTAGAGTCCAAAACCAATATTAATGTTCAAAGTCAATTTCATTTCATTGCTGTCAAACTGTCAAGGTGTCAACTCATGAAAACCAACTTGTGACAGGTATCTTTTAGCATTGCATGGTGCACTCTATGTCTTTCTATATGAACAAAGCTTATACCAGCAACTACTGGGTAGCTATCGGTTCCCTCACACCATAACTGATGGTTCCACACCAAGTAGTTGGTGGTTCCAGCATCCTGTAACTGGTGGTTCCCACCCACTGTAACTGCGGTTCCACACCTATCCGCTACTGGCACTGGATCCCATACCAAATAGCTGCTGGTTCCCACACCCAGCACTTGGTGGTTCCCATGCACATTAGTTGCTGTTTCCTGTACCCAGTACAATGCTGGTTCCCACATCCAGTAGCTGCTGGTTCCCATATAAAATGATTCCTAACCCAAGTAGCTGCTGGATCCCACACCCTTGCTGGTTCTTGCACCCAGTACCTGCTCGCTTCCACATAGAGTAGCTGGTAGTGGTTCCCACATCCATTAGGTGCTGGTTCCTGCACCCACTTCCTGCTGGTTCCCAAATAGTGCCTGCTGGTTCCTACATCAGGTAATTGCGAGTTCTTAAAAGAGTAGCTGTCAAAATAAGTCAATTGGGTCAGGATAGGTCAAATTAGGTCAAATATGTTGAAAATAGGTCATATTGGTCAAAAGTATGTCTATTCGGGTAGCATAGGTCAAATTATGTCAAACATGGTGAAAATAGGCCAAATTAGTCAAAAGCAGGTCAATTAGGGTAGGATAGGACAAATTAGAGTAAATATGGTGAAAATAGGTCAAATTGGTCAAAAGTAGGTCAAAGAGGTCAGGATAGGTGAAATTAAGTCAAATAGGGTGAAATTAGGTCTAATTGATAAAAAGTAGGTCAATAAGGGTACCATAGGTCAAATATGCTAAAAAATATGTCAAATTGGTGAAAAGCAGGTCAAATAGGGTAGGATAGGACAAATTAGAGTAAATATGGTGAAATTAGGTCAAATTGGTCAAAAAAAGATAAATAATGTCAGGATAGTTCAAATTAAGTCAAATTGGGTGAAAATAGGTCTAATTGGTAAAAAGTAGGTCAATAAGGGTACGTTAGGTCAAATTAGGTCAAATATGGTGAAAACCAGTCAAATTGGTCAGAAATAGGTTGATAAGGTCAAAGTAAATCAAATTAGGTCAAACATGGTGAAAATAGGTCGAGTTGGTCAGAAGTAGGTCAATTAGGTCAGGATGGGTCACTTAAGGTGATATATAGTGAAAACAGGTCATATTGATCAAAAGTAGGTCAATTAGGTCCAATAAGGTCAGGATAGATCAAATATGGTTGAAATAGATCAAATTTGTCAAAAGTAGGTCAACTTTGTCAAAATGTAGGGTATGATAGGTGAAGTAAGGTCAAATATGCTGGAAATAGGTAAAAGTAGGTCATTTAGGTTAAATTATGTCAAAATTTGTCAAAATAAGGTCGACTATGACTATTTTTGACCAATCTGACCTACTTTGACTATATTTGACCTAATATGACCCATTCTAACCTACTTTGACCTAATCATGCTACTTTTGACTGATTTGACCTATTTTAAGATATTTGACCTAATTTGAACTATCCTTACCTAATTGACCTTCTTTTGAACAATTTTCCTATTTTCACCATTATTTGACCTAATTTGACCTATCTTAGCCTGATTTGACCTACTGACCTACCTTTGACCAATTTGACCTACTTTTACCATATTTGACCTGATTTAACCTCCTTGACACACCTTTAACCAAATTGACTTATTTTCGCCATATTTGACCTACCTTAGCCTACTTTGACCAACTGGACCTAATTTTGACCAATGTGATCTATTCTTACCACCATTGACCTAATTTGATAGAATTTGACCTGATTGACCCATTTTCAACCAATTTGACATAATTTATCCTAGTGTGACCTAATTTCATTCAATTTTACCTACTTGGAACCAATTTGACCTATTTTGACAATTTTTAACTATGTTGACTGCTTATAACCTTGTTTCACGCAACTTTCCCAATTTGCCCATTTTTGACTTATATGACCTTTTTCATCCAGAATTTATCCAGATCACTCTTTTGCTACTAGGTATGGGAACCGGTAGCTACTCTATATCGGAACCAGCAGCTACTGGATATGGGAACAAGTAGCTACTGTATGGGAACCAACAGCTACTGTTTTCAGAACTAGCAGCTACCTGATGTTGGAACCAGCAGGCACTCTATTTGGGAACCAGCAGGTAGTGAGTGCAGGAACCAGCACCTAATGGATGTGGGAACCACTACCAGTTACTCTATGTGAAAGCCAGCAGGTATTGGGTACAAGAACCAGCAAGGGTGTGGGATCCAGCAACTACTTGGGTTAGGAACCAGTTTATATGGGAACCAGCAGCTACCTGATGTGGGAAGCAGTAGCTACTGTATGTGGGAACCAGCATGTACTGGGTACAGGAAACAGCAACTAATGTGTATGGGACTACCAAGTGCTGGGTGTGGGAACCAGCAGCTACTTGGTATGGGATCCAGTATCAGTAGCTGATTGGTGTGGAAACACCAGTTACAGTGGGTGGGAACCACCAGTTATGGGGTGCTGGAACCAGCAGCTACTTGGTATGGAACCATCAGTTATTGTGTGAGGGAACCAATAGCTACCCATTAGTTGCTGGTATAGACATATAGAAAGACATAGAGTGTACCATGCAAAGCCAAAAGATACCTGTTACAAGTGGGTTTGCATTCATGAGTTGACACCTTGACAGCTTGACAGCAATGAAATGAAATTGACTTTGAACATTGATTTTGCTTTTGGACTTTTTTTGTGAAAGTCAACTCTTTGCTTCAACTTCAATTTGACCTTTGTGGGCCACTGTACCCACCTCCTTCTGTGTCCACACCCACCTCCCTCTATGTCCACACCAATTTTCCTCTGTGTCTACACCCACCTCCCTCTGTATCCACACCCATCTCCCTCTGTGTCCACACCTGCCCTCCCTCTTTCTTCCTACCCATCCCCACTATGTCCACACCCAAAGCTCTCTGTGTCCACACCCACCTCCTTCTGTGTCCACTCTCATGTCCCTCTATGTTCACACCCACCTCCCTCTATGTTCACACCCACCTCCCTCTATGTCCACACCCACCTCCTTCTATGTCCACACCCACTTACCTCTTTGTCCACACCCACTTACCTTTTTGTCCACACCCACTCACCTCTATGTCCACACCCACCTCCCTCCATTTCCACACCCACCTCCCTCTGTGTCCACACCACCTCACTCTTTCTCCACTCTCACCTCCCTCTATGCCCAACCTCACATCCCTCTGTGTTCACACTCACATCCCTTTGTGTCCACTCTCATCTCCCTCTATGTCTACATCCATTTGCCTCTTTGTCCACACCCACCTCCCTCTGTGTCCACATCCACCTTCCTCTATGTCAGCACCCACCTCACTCTGTGTTCACACCCACCTCCCCTATGTCCACGGCCACCTCCCTCATTATCCACACCCACCTCCCTCTATGTCAACACTCAATTCCCTCTTTGTTCACACCCACCTCCCTCTGTGTTTACACCCACCTCCCTCTGGGTCCACACCCACCTCCCTCTATGTCCACACCCGCCCTCCCTTTGGGTCTACCCAAATCCCTCTATGTCCACATCCAAATCCCTCTCTATCCACACCCACCTCCCTCCGTGTCCACACCCACCTCCCTCTATCTTCCAACACATCCCCATTATGTCCACAACCACCTCCCTCAGTGTCCACACCCACCTCCCCCTGTGTCCACTCTCACCTCCCTCTATGTCCACACCCAGCTCCCTCTATGTCCACACCTACCTCCTTCTGTTTGGTTTGGCATAACCTAGTGAGTAATGGATATACCATTTGTCTTTATAGGTGCATGAAGTTGGACCAATGAAGACCTGGAGGCAACATCCTACTAAGTGGTTCAAGAGGACAACACGTTCTACTCCATATGATTTTTTCAAAATTTTCAAAGGTTCTCTAAAATTGTTATTTGACATGTATGCACATATTTGCCAATGATTTTTTCTGATATCCCAAGCAGGAAATGAACATTTCTAACACCCACCAGTGAAAACCCAGCAAAGAATAATTGCTTTTCAGTGACCATGATCACTGAATGGTTGATAGTATGGAGAAACAATGAATTTCTACAACATGCTTGGCAAAGTCCTAGATTTCTTTTTTGGTTTTTGTGGCCCATAGCCTTTAACCATTACAGCTATGTAATAATGCTATCCGTAGTATCAAGCACATCTAACAAGCTGTGAACAGGTCAGCTTGACTCGTACACCTGGCCTCCAGAACTGGTCATGTGACCATAGCACTGAGACACACACAGAGGACCTGCCCTCCCCCCACTTGGCCCTTCATAGGATGTGTTACAGTTACTGATTGTTATTATTTATGGGTCTTTTTAGGCAAACAAACCAATGCATTAAGTTGACCTTTGGGTAAGATGACTAGGATGCACTTACCTGAAAACTATACACACATTGCAATTAGATCTTAATCTCTTGTTGTACATGTTAAATCATGTAATTTACATACCAATCATAGGAGCATTCCATATAGTCATCTAACAATATCCTATCTAATATATTCTAATATATTGAGGAGCTTCTACTCATGGTGTAGTCACCTAACCATGTGTTGCCAATGTCTGCCTGCAGCTAACCACCCTGTGACATCACAGAGGCCTAACTGTAACACACCCGAATGGTCACGACTTTGACAGCTCTCATACCCCCTCCTCCACATAGGGCCGCACACACCTCTTAACCCTTCAAGGGCCTCTAATGCATTAATGCATCATGTCCATTGGACATCATGATGCACCAATGTATGAAGTGCATATTAGGAGTACAAAGTGACATGTCATTGGTTAATTGGAGTCTTAGAATGGAAAACAAGCAAGTCATTCCCATATTAGGAGCCCAGTCACATAGTATTGTTATATTTGGAGCAGTTACTGCTACAAATACACATGTTGCAGACTGGTAATACCTACACAGCCGTTGTTCTGTTTACTGGTGTCTATTTTTACACATCCCAGGTCACTTCAGGTACATACAGAGTGATTGGTGGTTTTGGGTTTTAGGTATTTAACACAAAGCGATCCTGGATAGTCATTGGTAGGTGTCACACACTGCTATTTTACAGGCTGGGTTTATATGTATACATGTTTATTTTAGTAATTGTTAATGTGGGTTAGAGTTTTAGCACAAGGTGATCCTGGACAGTCAGCAGTACCGGGGTAGGCATCGCACACTGCTATGTACAGGCTGGTTCTATATTTTAGTGGTTGGTAAGGTGGGATTATTAGAGTCTGCATGCTCTCCAACACTTAATTGGAGCATTATGCCGACCCTTTTGCAGTGTGTGTATCAACTCATATGGTCGTCATGATGCATGAATGTAGCATCATGATGACCGATGGGCATGATGCATTAATGCATTAGTGGTCCTTCAAGGGATGTAATGGTTGGTGAGTTGGGATGTAGTGGTTCAGGTTGGTGAGTTGATGCATTTGATGCATGGCCATCAAAAATTATATGATGCCAAACTATAGTCCATCCCTGATTACTTGTCACTTGTACATATAATAACTGCAACCTATAGTCCAAACTTAACACATGTAAACAGATTCTTTTCACTTGGACTATGGGCAGAAGGAGGGGTCAGCTAGTGCTGGAGGAATGGATAGGCTTGTAGCTTACTGCCGGTGGGGGACCCATTCATATTTTTGAGATACAGAACCTTTAATATTATATAGGATTATGCAGTAATTTGTCACATTATTCCCCATATTCATATCCAAAAGTTGACAGATTTTTTCATAACTTCCTGAGCACTTAGATTATAAACATATCTTTGTAATGAATGAAGTATCAACATATAGTCCAAGTGGTAACACATTTGACTCTATATCAAGAGATCTTGGGTTCTATTTTATGCCAGGGAATGTAAGAACATCTGTGAGCCAGCAAGCAGAAATGAGGGTTCCTGCAGGATTTAGTACCTGTTTTAGCCACCAGGGGGCACTACTATGGGCTAGAATAGGAAAAATATGCCTAAAACTGCTATAGGCTACTTTTTTATGGACAATCCAATGATTTTTTTATAAAACATTCTATTTTGGGGGGAAAGGGTCCATATTTGGCATTAAAAAGAATGTTTTTGGGCCAAAATAGGCATTTTTGTTGATTTCTGTTGCCATAGAAACATTATTTTCATTCTAAATAAGAAAATCGATGATCCCATTTGAAGGAACATTTCATAAGGTCCACTATGGTGTAAACAGAATGAAAATACCATTTCTACATTGAAAGTTATGGGCAAAAGAATGAAAATTTATGCTTATTTAGCTAATTAGCATAAATTATGCTAATTACAGATGTACCTCATGACCAATGGGACTTATGGCTTATTGACATTCACAAAATGGTCATACCTACCCATATTTAGCAAGTCATTCCTCCAAAATCTTCTCATGCAATATATCACTGTAAAGCTAGTGATCTGAATTTTAAAGTTGACTTCTAGCATGGAGCACCCTTTCTCCTTGCCTCTACACATCTATACAAATATTTTCGGAACATTTCGATTTTCTTTTTTTTAATTTGGCTACCATAAAACGTTTTTTAATGTTTGTCAACATTTTTTCATCATCCAATTGATGTTTCTGGGACAAACCCCCTATCTATCAAACGGTTTTTACTAACCCTGTTATTAAGCTATACTATCATAGAATGTGTTTGTCTGAAATATAGACAGATTGCAACCCCTCTCTTCCCTCTCCTGCAAAACTTGAAATATGCAGATACAACCTTGTTGCACTGAGGCAACGACATATGGATGAAAATCAATATGAAAAGCAAATGCTGTCATTCACTGTTAGTATCAATGACACACAAAAACAATCTATTATCCAATAATTTGTAATACACTAATGAGGTTTATTATATAGAAGTCATTCTACCCAATTTACAAATTGATATTCATGTAGTAGATTAATTTGTTATCATTCCATAATAAAACTGATTTAAACTAAAACTTTACTAAAAATATTATTTAGATGACTTGTTTTAAGATAAGTGGAATTTTTATCAGTGGTCTCATGCATTGGTCATTTGAATTTGTGTAGAAAAGTAATTTTTGTTTAATTTAAATTTATTTTGAATACTTTGCAAATTTTGAGGGGCCCAGATAAACTTCCTTTATAATTGAGGCTGGTGCCCCTTTTCCTATGCCCCTGATTCATGTTCCACTTGAAATAACTACTACCCACACATTCACTTTAACTCACGGGCATGTAATTTTGTTTTCTTTATGCAGGTAGTCAATTGCAACACAGGAGCTTGATGAAATCTGCTAGATAGCACATATTAAGAGAGGTACTCCAGAGAAGAGGGCTGGCTGAAAAACAGCACAGTGGTGCCACCCATATGATATTTTTATTGCTGTCATAGATTTTCTGTCAGAAATAAGATACATTAAGTATGGCTATTTAGGGAAACCAAACTTTGAGAGGCTTGCATTGTTGATTCCTGGATTCATCATGCCTTTTTTGGTAGATTTGAATAAAAAGATTCAGACATGCAGTCTTGAATTCTAAACAAAAGAAAATGTAGTTACAATGCCCTGTCTATAAGGTGCACCCCACATTTAAGGCACACCCAGACCTTTCTAATATGATAAAAGGATATGTAAATGTTGTATATTTTATTCTAATCAATGGATCTTCAAAATTCAAGAACCAATAGCCATCCCAGTGCTTCCTTCACCCACCTTTACCACTGAATGTGGATGGGGGAATATTGCAGAGACTTTGGGGGAAAATTTACTCCCAGAGAGAAAATGTACTCCCAGTTTTGCTGCATCTAGAAGATGCACCAAAGGGCAATTCTTGCATATAAGACATGCCATATACATGGTGTATTACAGTATAATATTGCAAAGGCATTTTATGCTATGTTCCTGCCCCCTGGTGGCCAAGACTAGAACTTCAAATCCTCTATGTAAAATGTATGGTAGTAATAGCAGTGTAGATGTAAGGGTAAATGGTTTTCCATGTTAAAAATCA
Source organism: Acholoe squamosa (assembly GCA_949317995.1). Lineage (NCBI taxonomy): Eukaryota > Metazoa > Annelida > Polychaeta > Phyllodocida > Polynoidae > Acholoe > Acholoe squamosa. The sequence continues at coordinate 19,859,557 of OX439042.1, forward strand.
ATTATCAAATTGAGATCACACCTTTCAGTGTTATATTGCATAAGAAAATACTCCTTATAGTTTGAGAGAAATAGCTTGCTAGATATGAACTCATGAGTATTTATAACCATATCCCCAATCTCAATATGTTCTAGCTCTATTTGGCCTTGAAATACATCCATTTATTTCATTATAACTTCTGATGTAAGAATGGTATGTTCTTTCTGCCTTCACCATACTAAACCATGGAACTTTCCCTCAAATGGGTTCCTTGATTTTCTTTTGCTCCTTTGTGCTCCCTTGTGCTCCCTTGTGGCAAAATTAGGAAATAAATCTAGCACGGGCTAGGTACCAATCCTGTTTACCTGAGACTATATGTGTGATGAAAAACCTGAATATTTTCATTGCGGTGGAGCTTACTCTATTCAATATGCTGATGCTGTCTTTTTTAAGGTAGATGGCTCTAATGCCAATCATGTTCTCTGTGCAGGTTTCTGCACATGTGTACTTCTCTTTGGCTAGTGAACGACTATACAAAATCATAGCAGGCCCATGAAGCTGAGGTGAACTCTCAACCTTCTGTGTCTACACCAGGCACACTAACTAGTTAGGCCACAAAGCCAGCTGGCTGTGTGGGGGTTTATGAGCAGTATTTAGCCTGCATGATGTAATTCTATTATTTTCAGGAGATTTTCAATGTGGAAAAACAATTCAAAAGTGCGTGGGACCACATGATGGTAATATATTTTCTGGGTGCAGAAAGTTGATGAAAATATTCTGGAATGTAAGCCAAAAAATTAGCTACTCTTTAATGAGATTCCATGCAAATTATGGCAAAACACTGTATAACCCTATGGTAGATTCATAGATAAATATCTCATAAACTAGCATGGGACCCTGTGCTAGTTTATAAGACTGCTTTCTTTGTACTATTGGAAAGAGAAAGTAATTACCAACATGGTAAAAATCTGGCGAAAATTTAGCTACTTTTAGCCTATGGGCGCCATCCACCTTCCCCATTTATTGCCCCCATTCTAGATGTATTTATTACCCAAATAAAGGCTCAAATCAAAATATAAGTCAATGTGTCTAGTTTTGTGTGAATCTCAATATTGCTCAGAATCTATCAATCAAAATGATGGCATATCAAGGCTAGATCTACATCAAAGACAAATACAATGAGGAAATTCTCATCATAGGAATACAAACTATCGATTTCAAATCTTAAATTGAGGTTAGAAGTGGGGGTTATTTGCAAAAGTATTTTCAATATTCCCGTGATATCACGTGAATTTACTGTCATTTCACGTGATCCCGTGATATCACGTGAATTTCTGCTCACAGAATCCCGTGAATTCACGTGTAAAATTTACGGGAATTCACGGGAACGACACCAGTTCAACATGTGATTTTACTGGTGAATTCACGTGAATTTGTTTCAAGGGATAACTTATAGTACACATATATTTCCTGATCATACAGTCTATATGCCGACATGTATCTATACTCATTGATGTGACACACGAGACTCATCAGCGACCATTCAATCAACTCGGTGGTCACGCTTCTACAGGGTAATCTCCCCGCCCATGTCCCATCCACCAGGGTCATGGCTTATGTCAAGGCACTATATAGATCATATAAGTTTTCTAACCCACGTGGCAGCTATTTACTTTAATACTCTAAACTGCTTGTGTCAAGCCACCATAGAGCTGTATAGACTTATTTCTATAGAGATTTATTTAGTTTTATTTGATAGAATCATAACATTGTCAGTCTTACTCTATCTTCATATTTTCAAGTAGCACGTGTGAAACTAAAAAAACATCCATTGATAAATTGTGCGATAAATCTTGATCGATGGAACGCATCGACGATGTCGTGTCTTTACGTCATGGCATCATATATATCAACACTTACGGCTCAACTTTGTCGGTTCTGGCCAAAATAAAAGTTATTTATCATTTCATGTCAGATTTATCATAAATTTACCATCACCTAGCCCTACTCACTCCATCTTGTGCCTAACCAGACGTCCACACACATGTAGACTGGGGTCCGCCCCTCCCCGCCTTATGGACAGACAGGGGACACGGTCTGATAACCTTAATGGTGCCATCCTTCCATGTCTACAGGTTTTCATACTTGTCAAGTTACTGAAGGAGCTCCTCAGCTCAGGAGCAGCATGCAAAAGAAGGAGGGGGTGGGTGGGAAGGCCCACTATATGAACCTATATATAAAAGTATATTTATGCCTCTTTATATGTATGCCTGAACAGGAAGTATATTAACATATTCGAACTGATATCAACATAGACAAGGACTACCAATATGATTAATTTAATTAATGTATCATACATGACGGGGGACTCAAATCTCGTGGAGTAAACGTGCCCATTCTGCCAATTTGCTTCAATCCCAATGTGTATAAATGGTGAAACGCATTTGGTGCACTATAAAAAATAACTGTTGAATCTACCAAGGATCCTTGTAAATCTGAAGATGGCAGTACAATGGTACATGTACAAGACCTTGATGGGGGGTCCCCATGTCACATGTCGATTTTAAGAAATGCCCATGTCCCATGTCACTAAGCAAAAACCCATGTCACTAGTGTCACTAACAGAGCTAATCTTATTATTATTAAAGTACAAACAAATGATTCGAGGACTGGGTTGGGGTAGCTTATTAAACTTTGAAATTGGCGAAAATAATACAATCAAAGTGCAGACATGCGAAATGACATGTTGAAAGAAAATGTATTTTATTGGAACAAGACAGTGGTCTATGAATTCGAAGATATGGGGTCGGGGGTGCATTCTGAAGCTTTCTGAGTATAACTGACACCTTCTCTAGGCCCTATTTTTCATGTCACTAAGCCCTATGTCATGTCAAATTTAAGAAATGGCCCTGTCACATGTCACTAGCATGGCCATGTCCCATGTCGATTTTAAGAAAATGGCCATGTCACCATGTCGATTTTAAGAAATGGCCAGTCACTGTGTCGATTTTAGAGGTCTAGGGCCACTAAATTCGACATGGTGACTTGGCCATTTCTTAAAATCGACATGTGACATGGGCCTTAGTGACATGAGGCAAAACAATTAGTGACATGACATAGGTGCTTTCTTAAATTCGACATGGGACATGATAGGCTCTTAGAGGTGACATGGGATGTGGGGATTAAACTGACAAGTGCCATGGCCATTTTTTAAAATTGACATGTGACATGGGGGACCCCCCATCCACACCCCCATATCTCGAAGGAATGGGGGACCCCCATCCACACCCCCATATCTCGAAGGAATTTCTGTGAAAATAACCCAGGGAAAATAATGACGGAACTTTGGGACGAGAATGCGCCGTTATTTTGATATTTTATTTACAGTGTGAATCATGTATTTCTACAAGACACTACTGTTCCTCAATGTTTCTTATGATAAATAAATCATATTTCCTTTCTTTGTCTATACGTCTCTCTCTCTCTCTCTCTCTCTCTCCCTTTCTCTGTCTGTCTGTCCGTCTCTCTCTCTCTCTCTCTCTCTCTCTCTCTCTCTCTCTCTCTCTCTCTCTCTCTCTCTCTATATATATATATATATATATATATATATATATATATATATATGCCACCAATGCCTGGGCCATGGGAAAAGTACTTATGTCTGGATCGTTTAGGGACTAGCCCTGTCGGATCTGGTCAAAACATTACCCCCTGACCACTCCTCCTGGGTCTACCTTGGGCTCTCCAGGGACCAGACTTGTCCCCATCTCACCATCACCAAGCTTACTACCACCTGTCGCCGCCATGCTAAATCATCATGACACGACCCCACGTGTGACCCCTGTCATGACCTCTGACCCTTCTGACCCCTGACCACCACGTGGCCGGCGCCGCCCAGCTCCACAAGAAGTGACAAGTTATGACGGCGGAATGTCTTTTGCCCGAGTACTGAATTCCACACAGGAGGGGTGGTAATCAGGCAGTGTCTTCTAATCTATCTACCTGACGTGGTAGAGGTGGGCGGGGCTGTAGTGCTACAGAGGTATGGAGACAAGGTGATGAGCACTGCTTTGATAAGCAGCAGAAAAGCACCAGGCTGCGTTCCATATCGCTGATCATAATGCAGCGGTTTGACGTAGCTATGTCATATAATGACGTCACGACGTATCAGCCCTTAGGTAGTGACGTCACAAACGTCCTGAACAAACATGACTGTAGGGAGGAAAGGTGTGTCCGTAAGTAGGCCGGGGGTTAATGGGGGAGATTGGGAAGACGTCGCCTCTTCTGCATGTAAAGCAATGGTAGTGCGAGCATGTGAACTTTTGCTCTTCCGACCTATTATTTCTATATATATATATATATATATATATATATATATATATATATATATATATATAAAGGGCATGCTTACAACCCATTCAATCAATCCGATTATATCAAGCATACAGGATTTAATTTTGTTACATTTAATCTTGTAATTATATATGATCTAATCATTAGATCATACATAGCAAGATTTCTCTTGCAATACAGGATTGGGATAGATTGATTTGGGGAACACTGGACAATTTGCATCTACCTCGTATGTAAGGCGCACCCCTGGGCGCACCCTAAGTTCATGCCAAATTTTCGTAATCTTAGTACTGTTCGTCACCATTAGCTATGTAGAGGTACGTTATGATAAACCATAGTAAGGGGTACCGTCTGGCGTGGCGGGTGAGTCCAGTCGTTGGGTGTTTCTCAGGTTCTGGATAGGTGGCAGCACTGATCCGGGCCTGTGGGGACATCTGACGACGAACACCTAGGTCCGTATATAAGGGCCGGGACTCAGCCGCTACGTCAGAGGCCCTCCTGGCCTCTGATCATGTAATATCTTCATCCATTAGCTGCCCTTGTACCATCTTCCGGGTAGCCGTGAGTGTTTCATGTAATAAATCATCCGTTGGCATACACTTGAATTACCGCCTTACTCCTTCTTTCCTGATCAGTAAGGCCCGAACCACCAAATTCGTAAGACTAAACCATTACATTGGTGTCGTGACCGTGATTAGATAGTATGGTTACATTGAAAGTCTTTCTCAAGACTATATAATCACTATGATAATAATAATTACAAACTCATTAGGATGTTATTATGTGGTTTAATTCATTACTTAACAGTTCCGTTACACATAACTGTTATTTTTCCACATATTCGAACAATATTGATTATCCTATTTGTTCATCCGTAACTATTAATACTATCGGGTATATCAAAATATCTTTCAAATGATACTGTACATGATGTTAATGTTATATCTATGGTTATACCTCTATTATTAGGGTAAAGACATATCGTAATGTTATCCCTATATAATAACATAATAGTTATAACTCCTTCCTAAATGTCTGGGGGAGTAGTGTAGAGGTACGTTATTATAAACCATAGTAAGGGGTACCGTCTGGCGTGGCGGGTGAGTCCAGTCGTTGGGTGTTCCTCAGGTTCCGGATAGGTGGCAGCACCGATCCGGGCCTGTGGGGACATCTGACGACGAACACCTAGGTCCGTATATAAGGGCCAGGGCTCAGCCGCTACGTCAGAGGCCCTCCTGGCCTCTGATCATGTAATATCTTCATCCATTAGCTGCCCTTGTACCATCTTCCGGGTAGCCGTGAGTGTTTCATGTAATAAATCATCCGTTGGCATACACTTGAATTACCGCTTTACTCCTTCTTTCCTGATCAGTAAGGCCCGAACCACCGAATTCGTAAGACTAAACCATTACAGCTACAATCATTTATACTTAAACGTCCGCATGTCACAAGCTTAGTGCGCCCTCATGTATAAGGCTTATAATAAACCACGATATACATGTATGAGTGAGTAATGGTTGTTTAACGCCAAGCCGACAGCTAAGGTCATATTCATGGCAGAAAAAGTACATTAGACATCACGTCACAAAGGAATACATGTGCCTGTGCCCGTGCATATGGACACCAGACATATGTAAGAAAGAGGGGACAGGAAAGAGGAGATTCAAGGAACGAATATGTGCCAGTGCCCGCGCATATGGACACCACCCACACTCAGAGAGGATAGAAAAGCAAGACATAGACCCCTTTTAAAGATGGCCTGGGGCTGGGGAGGCCCGGATATACATGTATATATACATGAGGGACTATACTGTAGTTTACTCTGACATATTCAGTCACTACCAGGTGCCGTGATTGAATATATATATATATATATATATATATATATATATATATATATATATATATATATATATATATATATATATATATAGGTAGTCTGCGAATGTGATGCGTTGATAGACATCTCGGGAGTGTGGGGATTGTCCTGGTCAAGATCTCTGAGTGACCTCTGCCACCACCTTGCAGGAATTATTCATTAATATGATTATTAATCATATTTCTCCAAAATTGCAATAAAGCTGTCCGTGGATCTGTTGGGGGTCTGTGAGGGGTATGTGTGTGGTGTGGTGAGGTGACCATTCCGTGGTCAGTAGAGGCTGGCTCGGTGTCTACAGTAAGCTATGGGTCACTCCTGGTCACAGCTGTGAGATGTTTTAATGTCACCAGGTCGTCACAAGGGCCCTTGTCATACAAAGCTCTAAGACAAACCATGTGTCCATCCCATACCTGGCGTCCCCTGTTGTTGGACGTCTTGTGAGGGTGGCGTGACAAGGTATGACACACCCAGGAAGTCGTCACCACAGGGGCCTGTGACAAAGGTGGACGTAATGACCTGTATGGTCAGTGTACGTGCAGGAGGAAAGAATAATCTGGTGCTGTATATGTGTGATCAGTGGTGCAGGAATACCCAAATACACCCAAAGACCATACACAGACTCGCACATAGGGTTTGGTAATCATAGTGGGCTATCACAGGTGGAGAGGATAAGAGGGGCTTTAGGTTCTAAAGTTGGGGTTTTCGTGTTTTGGGGATTCTCTAAAGGAAGCTCTAATACAATCCAACTCGGGTTTCCACCAGTTATGTTTTACCTCAATCCCATCTCCACTCGCTGTCCAACTATATTAAACGAGGCAAGGGCTTTTGACACCACCTTTCTGACCTCTTGTCTGCTAGCCCTTAGCCGAGTTTCTTATGATTACCAAGTTTCAATTGCTATTTTGGCCTCTAGCAGATTACATGCACCACCAAAAAACTATTCCATTACACAGCATATGCCCTATCACACCCTTCAAAGACCCCATGAGTCATATTTCTATTTACATGAAAATCTTTTGATAAATGATGAAGAAAACATTTCATGGGGAATGCTTTTCTTATATTTAGATTCCAAGAATTTGCATAGACCATCAAAACCTGTCATTTAGCCCTATTTCTGTTACAACTGAACCCCCAAAAATAAGTCATATAGTGAGACAAAAAGTAAGACAAAGCTATCCATGTAATAGAATTTACATTTAAGGTGTACTTTGATGGCTGTGACATGGTAATTACTGTTGGTTTTTTCCCTATGGAGAAATGCATGGGATTTAGGGCTCTTTTTACCCTAAATAAAAGGGTAATCAAACTGTCTTTAACCCCACTTATAGACAGATTTCAGATTTTTTAGAAGAGGAGGGCATAGAGTAGGTATTGGGGCAGTGCGTGCCATGTTTATCTGGGCAAATATCTTTTGATATAGTTGATTTTTAATTGTAATAAGGTCACATCACCTTGGCTACACTGTCTGTGATGTTAATTGTAGGATCAACAATGACTGTCTATGGATGGATGGATGGATGGTTGGTTGGATGGATGGATGGATGGATGGATGGGACTATGGTCGGGACTATGGTCGAGACTATGGTCGGGACTATGGTCGGGACTATGGTCTGGACTATGGTCGGGAGGGGGTACTCAGGCATGCCTCAATACTCAGAGCTGTGCTGGTAGTTGTGTTGGGAGGGGGAGGAAGACAATCAAGCAGCTAAATGTGTCCTTAATGACATAGTGGGAAAGTCATGGTCAAGTCATCTAGCCTAGGCTCTGTACCCTTGCCTCATTTCCTTTCTGTCTCTCCAAGACATACTCTCGACTCAACTGTCTTAAAATAAATGCTCTCTTGTTTGGGGAATGTTCTCAAGCTAGCTTCAAGTAGTAGAGCCGTGTTTAAATCCCAAAGCCCATTTGGAAAGAAAACACAATTGGGTAATTCATCTCCAAGGGTTTTTATTGAATATGTATGTATGCCAATCCAATGTCGAATACAAGACAGACTCCACATTTCAATTTGGTACTCATAATCACACACCTTAAACAGGAAGAATTTCAATAATTTAGATCCAATCAATTTTCAAAGTCAATGGTGCCAATATCCATAAATCACAAATAATAATGCCACCACATTTCATCGATAACATCATATAACCAATCGCGGGCATGAGTAATTTCCATCGTTGTTGAATGTACTTAAATCCACACAATTATAAAACCTTTACAAATTTCATCATCATTAAAGATTTCATGAATAAACTCCATTATGGGGGGTATCTCCAAACCACAGATTCACAAATTTCATAACAAAATCATGAATGGCTATCACAATACACAATCACAAACTGTGGGCGTCTTCAAATTCCATCATGGCATAACTCCAAGTTAAATCAATAACTCCATATTGAGATGTTCAAGCGAGCACTGAGAATATAATAATGGGTAGTGAGACCAAGTGAAAGCTAATCAAATCTAAGTCCTTCTGATGTGTGGTTCCTCTATGTAATAATCAGATCCTTTAGAGTGTGTCTAGGCTTCCAATTGAATGAATTTAAGACTTCAGAAAGCACTCTAGACAGTGACCAAAGCTCCAGTAAATACTATTCAGAATTTCAATTGATTCCTACTTGTGGGCTGCCGAATATAAATCTCTTCCCCTTTAATTCCAGGACGAACTGTGGATCCCTGAAGTTCTGAGCACAATCCACACCCAGTCCCTTCGGTTCTAGCCTTATATACCCCCAGACTGCCGGTGGTTTTGATCTTTTGCCATCCGACACCTTTTGGACTTTAAACCTGGTGGTATTCTAACAGATCATCTATAGAGGACACACCCATCCACTCATAAGGACATAATCTCCACTGTTGCCACCGGGACCCCCAAGACCTACATGGGCAATGTCCAATACACTGACTCAGCCTTTACAGCTACGCCTGGCATCCTATAGGACCATAACATGCTGCGCCCACACTAGGCTTCATCGTGTCTAAGAACTTATAGTGACATTCTTTAACTGTTCCCGGTGACATATCGCATTCAAAAGTTTTCTTTCTTTATAACATAATATGTACTTTATAACAAACATTCATGCATTCTACTAGGATATACCCACAGACACTTAGTATGGAGGAACCCAGCGTCTTTATATTATTCCCAGGATTACTATTGTAAATCCTCAAACAATAGCGACCGAATTGTCGCCCTTCTTAATTCCCTATAACTCAATAGCATGCACTGCAGAAACTAATGTGGGCCAGTATGCAGAAGTATTGGTGGTTTTTTATCGCGATTAATTTAGATGGGGTACCTGTAATTTCATGTTGAAATAGAGATCAGATTTGTACAAAGGATCCGAGGAAAAATATAGTGTCATGATTGTCAAATCAATCTCATCTTAATAGCCTTTAGATGTAGCATGTATATTGGCATGCTTCCCTGAAAATTTGCATGACTTTATTGACTGTCGCACATAATGCTTTCATTTTAGAAAATAAAAAGGGTCTCACATTATCAAATGTTATTTCTTAAGGCGGAGTATTATGCATGCACATATCAAACTAAACAGTGAATAGTTGGTGGAAATATTTCTTTATATTTCTTTATTGATATTTTGAGTGAAAGGGCTTTAGAATGATGTAGGTCCTACCTTTGTTGTTGTTGTTGAGTTCCAATCCCCTGTTCCATCGTCAGTGAACTGGATATGGAGATTCCGATCTGAGGCCAGAAATGAAATGAAATCTATATTATAACTGGTATAAAATGTACAATTTTATGGTCCAGCACCAAAATTGCTAGAATAAAATATAGGGGTGAAGTTATAAGTTTGGTGTAAAGTATTTATTGCATAACACCGTCAATAGTTCTGATTTTACAACAGGTGCGCCTTTGTAAGGATAAGCCATCAAAACTACACTCCTCTCAAGACGAATGTCTTATTGAACAGGGATGATTATATAAACCAAACAATTGAAGTGCAGAACTTGGCATTTATTGGAATTCTTCTGGCATCTCCATGGAAATGGATAGCCTACCAATAAAACAAACTGTGGGGTGAGAGTTAAGTTTACAGAGACAGAGAAGCTGGGCAGATCACCAATAGATGACAGGCAGGTGTGAATGAAGACGTGGACCTGAAACATCAAACTACCGACCCACCTGCTATCCATTCAAGTACAATATACAAATGTATTATAACAATACACTCTGAAGGTATCCACGTGTAATTGTGTGGCCTTAGGGCAACCAACGTATTTTGGTTTCTGAGTTAGCTCTACATGTACATGACATTTTTCGTGGCTTGGCATACAAGCCATGGATGTGGAGACCCTCAAAATAATTGTAATGGATAAGGCATTAAATGTAAATCTCTCATCGTATTAGACTGGCATCGGTGTGAAAAAGCCTACACCTGGAGGAGTACATGTATGTCTACTATTATCACTATTAGGTATATGGACATAACTCATGGCAACAATTCGGGAGGAGGGTGGAAATATTATATCAATGCTCCCTTCCCGTCTTTTTCTTCACTATATAATCCATACACATTCACTTGCCAAGTTGGTAACCATTCTAACATTGTTATCTTTACAGGTCAACCACGTAACAATAATCCTTTCTTCTTTACAAGTGCACGCCAACCCCTTTATAATAATCGTTTTTAACTTAGTGGCCACATTCCTTTTTGACGACTATTTCAGTGGAAATAATTTCCCAGGGGTCAGGGTGCAGTGGCCCCAGACCTCAACACTACAACATGCCCAGTGTGGATTTGCATGCTGGGACCGTAGGAGGAGGGGGTGGGGCACGGAGTAATGGTAGAGTATGGTCACCATTAACAACTTCTACTAAACTTCAAAAAAGGCCTTTTCTATGCTCAAGCCTTCCTCGGTTGAGTGGTCAACCCTTGTATTGACCAGTGCTCAACAGAACTGTGTCTGTGATTGTGACCAGTTGACGGATTCTGACCCACTGCGCAAGCTTAATGTCGGCCCACCCTCTCGCGGCAGCGTCCGGCATAGCTGGGGGTCTCCTTTGAAGGTCACCGCAGTGCCCTTGCCGCTCACTGCAGCTCTTGTAGGGCCGCCGGGCGGGGTGCCTGCCCTAAAGGCCCACCTGTCGTGCACAACCGATATTATTACTATTTTTTTCCTTTAACAAAATAGCCATTTCAATAGTTCACTAGTTAGTGACAATTGTGCCCAGAGCCCGAATATGGTCCTGGAGATGCAGTCCTAAATTTATTCCGATGTGATGCAGATAAGGTCGATACCTGAACAGCGGTCAAGAGGTGACCATCGGTCACCTCTGCTAATGTCACATTACTAATATGGTTAAGCCTTAATGTTTATTGGTTGTTAGCCACTCTAGTTAGCACCTGAATATGAGTGAATCAGTAATAGATGTTTAACGCCATTTTGACAGCTAAGGTCATATTCATGGCGAGAACTATATTACACAAATTCACAGAGGAATATGTCGGTGCCCACGCATATGTGCACCACACACATCCTGAGGGGATAGGAAAGAGGCCCGGGGAAAGAGGAGAAATAGACCCTTTTAAGTGGGCTAGGGAGGCCCGAGCACCTGGATATAAGGTCTTAATCAATGATGTTGTGGTATACCTTTGGGTATGAGCTCAGAGGTGAAATAAAGCAGAAATGGTTGAGGCGATGTAAAACGTCTTTCAGACATAATTCTCATCTGACACCATGGATGGTACCTGTACAACTGGTGAATCCAAAGGGAGGGCAGGTAATGTTGGTGTGGCTAATTAGCCGTTGAGATTATTTGACTTTAAAAGTTTAGCTATAATCGAGGTTATACTGAGAAACCTTGCCACTCAGGGATTATATCGGACATATAAGCAATATGGACAATTAGGGAATGAATATTTACCATTTGATTACTTTTAAAATGAATCAAGATTCAAAAACAAGTGACAAGAAGTGTGTAGGTCATAGATATTCATTTTTATAACTTCAGCTGAGGGGAATAAATCATGTTGATAAACGATCAGACAATTAGACGTCTTATATGGGCAGTAGGGGTTGTCGATCTACCTGGTGACTTTGTTTTCTGTTTTTCTTGTCCTGAGTAAGATTTATAACGCTATAAAGATTAAAATCGGTCTCCCATATCAAAGACGACGGCTTTACGTAATGCTATAGAAAGATGCAGACCCGTCAAATAAATCGCATCTAACTAGGACCAGAATTGGCGAGGGATTGGGCCTATCTTCTTTCTGGCAGATTGATTTTTGATATGTGGTCCACTATCTCTAACAGCAGTCAGTTCAATCTAGTTAGGATAAGCAGAAAACGATCAATCCTAATTGTATTTTTCTTTTCACATCTGAATCGCCTGAAAGAAGCTGACAATGCACTTTTTCTTCCAATCAGACTGGAACGTACGCAGCTGTCAATTGTGGATCCTAAGTTTGAAAGCTGTGGGGGGGGGGGGGGGGTATTGCTCCAGACTAGTACCAGTGTTTACCCATTAACTGTTGCTCAGAACGGGCCTTTATAATAGTGTATGGCCGGGCAGTTGGTCTGGCTTTATACCTGGGAAACAGATATAGATCCAAAAATTCTATCAATGGAGTGGGTCTAGTCAGGGGTCTAGCCACTTTGATTCCCATCTCTGTTCTATTGCGTGGTACCTCAGTATACCCTCAGAGCACAATGGCTTTATGACTGGTGAAGGATCCATTACCTAGGGTCAGCCCCAGGCCCAGGGGTTATTTCTTTGGACAGTCTGAAGACCCATCTTCTTTTAGCCCAAGTCATTGTGACCTGTTCACGCAGGGGTGTATGGACTAGCAGTGCAGGCCATGCCAAGCACGTTTTTGCATTAGATAAGCCTAAAAAGATCCACCCTGGAAGGTTAAGCCGAAAGAGGTGGAAACTCCATGTCCCCATACACTTTGAGTGCTTCCCATCCTCCTAGCGATAGGTCTTTTGATGGCATAGCCTATTGTAACAATATGACAACATGGGAGTTTCAATCCCTAAGATATACACGACCTGTACAGGGATGTAAGTCAGGGTCCCGGGGTCAGGGTGTATGACAAATTCTGGGGATAAACATGGAAGTCCTGAATCCATTGCAAAAAAAAACACATTTTAACTTCAATCTAGAGCAGGAAATTTAGGTAAATCTATAGGAATTTTGGACTCGGAAAACTCTAAAATCAAACAGCAATTCTAAAGTTACATAGGGGTCTAGATGGGGAGGGGGGCATGTCGAATGTCAATATTAAGAAATTTCAATATTACATGTCATTAAATTTGTATTTCCCATGTCCTTATCACTAAGCTCTATGTCATATGTCGATTTTAAGATAAGGCCATGTCTCATATCATTAACATTTTACTCCTCCATGTCCTTGTCACTAAGCTCCATGTCACATGTCAAATTAAAGAAATGGCTATATCATCCTGTCGAATTTAAGGGTCCAGACCCATTTACATCCCTGGATATAGACAGACAACAGCTTCAGTATCATATACTGTAGCAAGGCCCAGGGCACCGATATACAGCATGCAGTCCTTGACATCAATTTAAATTGATATTCCCCAATTTTACCCAAAAGAAGATTTAACGTGTGATATATATCACTTATGGCCCAGGGTCTACTACCCCCCCCCCCCCCCGAATATAAAAATTGGGCCTTGTGCGTTGAAGCACAGAAGGCTCAGGGTAGGTACCATAAAACCCTCTATCAAAAACCCTGTAGGGTCACAGGAATCAGCACTTGCGAAATACTGACTAATTACTTACAAATAGAGACTATTATCTATACATGTACTGACACCAGTCTGGCATAATCTTCTCTTACTAAACCCCTTGGACCGCTGGCCCCCTGGTGTGCTGGCTCCCCGGACACCTGGCCCCTGGACCCTTGACACCTGGCCCCCTGGAAACCTGGCCCCCTGGACACCTAGCCCCCACAGAAAACTTTATCCTTAGCATGCTTAGTTTATCGCTCAGTCCCCAATGTGTTATGTGTATACCTTGGACACTGTAAACATTGCCTGCTGAAAAAAAGTGTCTCATTTGGTGATTACCCATAGGACTCCATGTGCTAATTTCATCGCCAAAATCTATCTGACCCATAGACCCAATAGTTAAAGAACTTGTAGTCAGTATAGCTCCCAAAAACATGACGTAAGTACAGCAGCTTTTTTCGTAGAGAAAGACATCACTTACCATAAAGGACAAAATGTTGTCTGATAGATGAGATTTGAAACTTTCCTTTGGCTTTTGAAAAATGTGTAAACTAACAGTATATCACTGAATGATTACACCCTAAAGTTGGTGATTACAAATTTGTGGATCTGACTGAAAACCCGGCTCCAATAACCCAGGGGATACCCTGGGCCAATAATGTTATACTCGTGATGATGTGAAAATTGCCTCTGACATAGGATATATGTTATCAGAATACAATGGAATAAATACAGGATTCACAGCAAATGACGATTTTATTTCAAAACGAATCTTGCCTTTTGGAGGTAGCACATGACGCCACCTCGTGAGTAAACTCGAGTTATTAAGTTCAGCCGTCCAGCTGCAGAAGGCAGCACCGCACACCCAGCTTTTCGGTTTATGTACAGTTCTTGATAGGAATAAGAGATAAAACTGTTGGGATTGTGTAAATACGTTTTAACATGTTGGCATTAACATCTATCTTATTGAGGTGATCTTTACATAGAGATGTATATATGGTAAGTTGAAAATGTGAGCCTTCTGTCTTTTTATAGCTTCTGTACTTCACAAAGAATATCTATCATACTTTTACTTGTTTATCTACTCCACCTGTACTGACATCTTGATGGTTACTAAACCTAATAGATACTAGAAAATTCACAACGGTATGGCAGCTCTATTGACGAGGTACTGTGGTTAGTCCCTTTTCAAATCAAGATCCTCACAGGGCCGTGCAAAAAAAAAAGGGAAAAAAAAATTCCTGTAGTATAGAAATCGAGACCCAGATCTTTTTATTTTTTAAAATTCAGTTTCCTGTCTCATGACACAGAATAGCCTGAGAAATGTGGATAACCAGTTCAATTAAGGACTGATTCTAGAAGTGTAACTCCAGGGTACAGTTTTGTAGCAACCTACCACCTTAATCAATCTCCAATTGACATGTGGATTCATTTCTTACCCATTTTTATTTTTTAATTAGGTCTTAAATGCTGAAATTGATTCCAGACAAAGTTATATGTGTAGACTGTTTGTATCATCATAATCCCACATTGATAATGAAGTTAATCTAAAGAAATACAGCACCAGTTTTCACTTGGTTAGTCATTTGATTAATGATACTGCACTTAGAAAATAGGTTGAAACCGTTTCGCAACTCAATATACATGTATCTACATTAAAAACTAAACCTAATCTTTGGCAGTATCATTATCATTAAACCTCTCAGAACAGTTCCCATTAAAACACAGCTTTTGATAAAATGCAAGTGAAAATATCACACACCTTAAAAAAAATGTCGGTGAATTTACAGTGCTTATTTACTTTGTCATGTCTGTGTTGCTTCTGTTAGTTAAGATGCTGCCTACAAAAGGGGTTAACAGAATTATACAAAAAATATACACAAGTCCAAACCTGTCACACAGTTAAAGAATTATACATCACGATGCCAACAAATACACGTTAATATAACACAGTGTGACGATCCCCACAGGGACAAGAAACAAAGACATGCCTTGGCGGGTTGACAATTTGTACATAACAGTTTACTACACAGCACACAGGCGCTCGCTCTATTGGTTCTTGGAGCGTTTTTTCTTTTTGTGTGACTTCTGTTGCTGCTGTTGTTGTTGCTGTTGTTGCTGCTGTTGTTGTTGGAGCTGGAGGAGCTGTTGTTGTTGTTGTTGCTGTTGTTTGATGGCGAGAACCTGGGGGGAGGAGAGCTGTAGCAGTTGTTGTGACGTCACCATGGTGCCAGGACGCAGGTTGAGCTGAGTTGGTAGGATACCTGTAAAGTCATATGCATAGGGCTTAATTATTACTGATTAATAAAAAAATCTGGGCATTACTGTGGTCGGAGATATTTTTGCTGATATCAATTTTTTGCGGAAATGGTTTGAAATATGATTTCGCTTGTACTTAAATTCACAAACAAATCCCAATAAATGCCCATAGTAATAGCCATTGTATTGTCTGCCAAAGTTTTCACACTTACTGTATTGGGCATCTAACAACCAAGGTGTTAAATGCATTCAGCCCCTGCAGCTCCTTACACACTCTTTAAAGAGCCTTTTAAATTTGTGGATTTTGTGCATGCCATATAATATTCAACCTTCCCACTCAGAGTCCCCACACAAGGATGTTATCTATAGTTGAGAAATATTCTCTGAAGACTTGAATTCGCGAACTTTTTGTTTCCGCGAAAATATATACACCGCGAAATAAACTATGACCACAGTATGTAGTTAGGTACTTACCTAGTTTTCAAGACTTTGTCCCATGCATTTTATCTATTAAGCAATGTATAGATCTCATAAAAAAAAAGTGGATTTGCTCTTTAAAGGAAGTCTTTATGCCAAGTACCGTAATCTCCCGCGTATAAGGCGCGTCTTATACGAGGGGTTTTAGTTCTCATTGGATCCACAAGGGGGACACCAAGACCTTTCTTTTAATATCTTACATGCCCCCTTGGTCAAAAAAGGACAAAATGGGGCCCAGGAGGGCGCAAGGTGGCCCAAGCTACCCATAGGTTTTTGAATTTTGAAAATTCATTCAGTAGAACCAAAGTTATGAATTTTTCATTTTTTTGAGAATTTTCCAAAACTCTAGGTACGCCTTATACGCGGGCTGCGCCTTATACGCGGGAGATTACGGTATAAGGGAAGTTATGACTGATCAAAGACCCCAAATCGAACCCAAAATTCTGCCAGTGTTAAGAGTTTAAATAGGGTCCAGATTTGTGATCAAGTATATCGGATACAGGAGTGGCTACATCTCTCAAATCATTATTTTGGACTATTTTCTTTTTGTGTATGGAAGAGTTCCCCATAAAAGGTTGAGAATCAATGTATCATATCAAAATTTGACAATTCAAAGGGGTTTTATCTTGACCTAATATCATCTGCGATTTAGCGATCTGACAGAATTGGTGGCAAAATTATGGAGTTGACATGAGATCTTTAATTGGTCAGGATTTCCCTTTAAATTGATATAAAGACTTCATTTAAAAACGAAATCCACTTCTTTTTATCAGCTCTATTCATTGCTATATAAATAATATACATAGGATTGAATTCTGGCAAACAGACAAGGACCTAACATGGAGAAGCTGGCAGAAGGGTGATAGCGGATGGCACACTAAAACTTTTGTGGGGTCTGAGCCCATGTTTGTTAAGATCCTCCAATAAATAGCTACACAATGGGCTGTCAAAGAAAGGAGAGTTTAACACTCCCCAGTTTCAGCTTTATCACAGTTTCACACCTCCACTGCAGCAGAATCATGCACTGGGGGTAGGTAAGTGCCTAATGTAGTGAATTCCTCTGTATAAGCCGGCTTATATGTGAACCAGAGACTATGGCTCATAGATTGTGCCCCAAGTAATGGTGCAGATTATTTGTGGTTACTTAGCACTATAGCATAGTATAAATATATTGATAAATAAATAACAGGAGCATTTTCAATATCACCAATTAGTGATGCACAAAATGTTAGTACGTAAGGTAGGCATTGAAATACCTCCACTGTGTGAGTCTGCTGCAGTAGAGGTGTGAAACTGTGATAAAGTTGAAACTGGGTAGTGTTAAACTCTCCTTTCTTTGCTAGCTCATTCTGAAGCTATTTACTGGAGGATCTTTACAAACAAGGGCTCATTTTAACAAGCTTGGCTAGACCTTTAAAATCAATATTTTTTGTACAAGAATTAATGCAGGGAATTTCGCCTTTGAGCCCATTGAAGTTCAACCAAAAGTTTAGAACCATTTTATGATGAGAAGCTCACTAAGCAAATAAATGGTTCCCACCTGTTCTATGGTTAAAAATGATCTAGAAAATGTATAGCTTTTCTTTTTATAAGGGGCTGCAGTATGTTTGACAGACCCTGCAAACTTTTTGGGCGAGATTATTTCTGGACATTTGTCCCAACCTCCCCCATGTTGGGCACTTACTTTTCAATTAAGACCTTATTGTATCTGCATTTTATATGGTCAGGATTTGATAGCTGTGATAAAAATAAGTGGTTTTGCTTTTTAAATGAAGTTTTTAAGACAATTTAAATGGAAGTTATGATCATTCAAAAATCCTGAGTCAAAGACGACATTCTGCAGTGGTTCTGTCAGAGCACGCAGTTCAAGGGAAAAGGTGACCTCAAAAATTTGCTTTTACATTGTTTGATTATGATAAAATGTATCATTATTTACATTCTTGGGGTATATCTTACTTATCTGAAAAGAAAATTGCCCAAAAAATTAATTTCAGTGATATAGTCTACCTTGGATTCATCTTGCTGATCACAAAATTAAACTCTTAACTATGGCAGAATTCTGGGTCTGATTTGGTACCTTTGGCTGGTCATAATTCCACTTTAAATTGACATAGAGACTTCATTTAAAAAGCAAATCCATTTCTCTTCTCAAGATCTATCCATTGCTCATTAGATAAGTTTAATGGGATAAAGTCTTGAAAAATTAGGTAAGTGCCTAAGTAAGGCAATAAAACATACCGGCGCTAACAGAGGTGCCATCCTTAGGTGTGGCCTGAGAGCCCTGTGTGGTGAGCTGGGTGCGTGCCCCAGTTAAACCCGTACTGACCAACTGTACTGGCTGCTGCCCCGGGATCTGAATTAACAAACAGTATTTCTATTCGTAAATTCTGTATAAAAACAATAAAGCACAACTCTGAGAATAGAGCTTACGGTTATTTCATTTTGGAGGATTTCTTAGTGAGGTCTTGTACATTTCAGTGTGAACTCTGTTGTAGTGGTTCCTCTGTAGCCTCAAAAATATTAAGGACGTTTTGAAACTTTACATCAGTGTGTGTATGGCCATGCATATACAAAGATCCAAGTTAATAGGAATTCAAAGAAATATGCATATTAGACCTAAACACTGAAACCTCAGCAGTGAAGGTCACGTGGAAGTAAATGCTGCACTCTCGTGAGTCATATGGTATTCAGGCCTGCACTGAAGGGTGTTCTGGCTGTGGATTGGTTTAGAATTAGAAGAAATATTGGTAAAATTATGAAAAAAATCACAGGTGTTCCCAAATAGTTGATAAATGGAATAGTAGGTGTGTTTTTATATTATGCCAGGGCTTGGGGATTTTATGAGGCATGCAAAAGTTAATCTGGCCAATGGAGATTTTTAGGCCCAAAATAGGGTAGAATGGCACTCACTGCACATATCATTCCCTTATTTAAGATTTTTAGGGTTAAGCCTATCCAACATTCTGTCACATTGTGTATGAGGGATGAGTTATTCGTGCTATGGTTGAAACTTTTACCAACGATCATTTTAGGCAGCTGTTTTTGTGTGTTTCACTATATAGAAACATAGAGGAAATGGATTTAGTTCCCCGTGACCTATAGTCTGATGATAAGTGGTGCCACCTAGTGGTACAGCTGAAGTACATACCTGAAGTAAGGACAGTGGTGCTCCCTGACGGATGTTGCCTGAATTTTTAAGAAGCTGTGTGATACTTCCAATTGGCAAACTGAAGATGTTGGAAGAGGTGGTCATAGCTGAAAAAATAGGCATGAGAGGTTGAAACAAGTCATTGAGAAGAAAATGTACAAGAAATCACTGGTAGGAATACATCGCTCTAACCTAAAACACTATTCAATGCAATATTTCATGCTAGTCAGGACAATACTCACGATGACCTCGTGTTGGCCAATTTACACAATAACCTTAAAACAGATTTGACATAGAGCAGATATATACCTGCAATTGTTCATAAGATCGCTTACCTGATCCGGTGGGTGCAGCAGCAGTAGACGGCGTAGTCGTAGTCTGTGCTACTGATACCATTGTAACAAGTGCTGGTGGTGACGCTAACCCTGCAGTCTGTGGACATAAATAACGTAGATATATTCACTGATAAAAATATCTGAATCAATCTGTAAATATGCATTTCACAGATAATGATTAAATGCCAGTGCAGCTAGAACCAGAAATGTCACTCCCTTGTCGACAAAAGCAGGGAAACCTGGTGATGATGTTGGTCAACTTTTGCAGCCGACCAATATAACAAATTTAGATAAATTCTTCAACAGTAAAACAAAAAAAGTGACATTTCTGGAGAGAAATAGACTACCCTTTACCATATTAACATACAATCTTACAGTGGTGGTTGAAGGTGTGGTGTTGGTGGCGGTGCGGGCTGTCACCGTGCCAGGCAGTGAGTTAAGGAGGATGCCGGTTGGTGATGTCAATGTAGACGTACTGTTAATGAGACCCAGTGGGACTGGTACCGTAATGCCTCCTGCCATGGTCACATTAGCGAGTGAAACCTGTACAAGGTAGAGGGAAGTGATTCAAACGTGAACATTCTTATAATAACAACGTAATGTTGAAGTTTTTCATAACCTCTCAAATCTAATGAGATGCACGAATGTCAAATCAGTTGTCTATTCCGATCACTTATGACCCATTTAATCTTAAACACTGCACATGGGGAAATTTTTGAAAGGGAATCAGATGATGTGATGAAACACTCCTCCCCCTGTTCATGTTGAGCATTTTATGTACATGTGCCTATGTATATAATCTAAGTACCTGGAGGCCTGGTATGTTGTGCAGGTTCTGCAGGCTAATTCCCTGTGGCAGGCCTAGGTTGGCCAGACTTAGACCGGTCACATTGTGTGGTAGGCCAGCCGCCATGGTCGTTGGTGTCGTACCAGCAGCACCCTCTGAAGTGAAAAAATGCTTTAAAATTAATCGGGGGTCACCAAATTGGCATATCACAGCCTCAATCCTAAAATACTACATACCGGCAAATTAAATGCAATTAAACATATGAAGGTAAAATAAACACGATAAAACACAAAAATATCAGTATTTAATGCAGGTATTCGTTTGTCGCAGCTTGTCTGAAGACTAGAGTGATTCAGAAAAAAGGTACATGGGGATTATTGACAAAGCAGTACATATGCAGATGGACAAGAACAAAAAGCATATGTTTAATTGATGTTGATTTCATGATATGAGGATCTTACCTTGTTGGTTTGGTGCAGCGGTGGGAGTGGTACTCTGAATTTGACCTAAAGGTGAACAAAACACAACTCAACCAAATGGCCAAACGCCCAACATGAAAGTGGTTAATAAAACAAATTACGTGTAATACTAACTATATTAGAGTGTCTCACAATAAATAGACCTGAAAAATCCAAACATGTGTCGCATGATTACAAAGTCAAAGTTATATAAACCACAGACCCCATATGAATAAGCCGCATTCAAACAGTTGTGAGCTTAAAATACAAGAATAAAAAGTGCCCCAACAATTTAGTATACATGCAGCAATCATAAAAAAATACTATGATCACAATATGATTTTCATAATTTCTACCATTATTCAAAAATTCAATGTGTGATATATATCACATATGGCCCAGGGTCTACAACCCCCCCCCCCAATATAAAAATTGGGCGTTGTGCGTTGAAGCACAGAAGGCTCAGGGTAGGTACCATAAAACCCACAGGAATCAGCACTTGCAAAATATTGACTAATTACTCACAAATAGAGACTATTATCTATACATGTACTGACACCAGTCTGGCATAATCTTCTCTTACTAAACCCCTTGGACCGCTGGCCCCCTGGTGTGCTGGCCCCCTGGACACCTGGCCCCATGGAGACCTAGCCCCTGGAAACCTGGCCCCCTGGAAACCTGGCCCCCTAGCCCCCTCGCTCCCAAATCCCTCCCTCATAAATCTATTCACTTGAGCAAGTCAAATGTCAATTCACCAGGAGTGAGGCGTTGTACAGAAAACTTTATCCTTTGCATGCTTAGTTTATTGCTCAGTCCCCAATGTGTTATGTGTATAGCTTGGACACTGTAAACATTGCCTGCTGAAAAAAAGTGTCTCACTTGGTGATTACTCATAGGACTCCATGTGCTAATTTCATCGCCAAAATCTATCTGACCCATAGACCCAATGGTTAAAGGACTTGTAGTCAGTATAGCTCCCAGAAACATGACGTAAGTACAGCAGCTTTTTTCGTAGAGAAAGACATCACTCACCATAAAGGACAAAATGTTGTCTGATAGATGAGATTTGAAACTTTCCTTTGGCTTTTGAAAAAAAATATGTGTAAACTACCAGTATATCACTGAATGATTACACCCTAAAGTTGGTGATTACAAATTTGTGGATCTGGCTGAAAACCCGGCTCCAATAGCCCAGGGGATACCCTGGGCCAATTAAGTGGTTAAATGGAGGAAAGCTTAGATATTATTACACATTAGATTAGGTATAATCTCCATACTACTGTACCTTGAGTGATGGTGACTGTGGTACCATGAGGTAGCGCCTTCCCGATTGCCTCCCCGGGCTGTGAGATTCTGCGTGACTTTGCGACAGACGGGGAGGAGGCCGTCGTTCCTCCTGGTGTCACCTGGGATGCTACCATGGCTGTAGCCTGACTGTATGTTGGTAGT
The DNA here is from genome assembly GCA_949317995.1 of Acholoe squamosa. Taxonomy (NCBI): domain Eukaryota; kingdom Metazoa; phylum Annelida; class Polychaeta; order Phyllodocida; family Polynoidae; genus Acholoe; species Acholoe squamosa. Next base: position 19,882,406 of record OX439042.1, read on the forward strand.
TGAGCTGCAAAGATTATATGACATTTACTTCATATCCCATAATATCAAATTTCGCAATATTTGTTAAAGATAGAAGAAAATAAATTTCTAGGAATAAGGATCTTGTTTAGACAAGCGTCTAACAATATATTAACAGACAGTTAAAACATTGAATAAAGTGTTCAAAGATGAAAACCATAAGTAATTATCAGCTAAAGTTTCCTCCCAGTGTAAGTTTATATCAAAAAGGACTGCATTTCTATCAGATTAACAAAGTAACTTACACTTCCCAGTAGGAGTTGTAGCCGGACTGGTCACTGTTGTAGTTGTTCTGCAGAATGAACAAAACGTCATAATATTATATAGCATGGAATAACTACAGAAAGCGCAACTTATACAAAACAATATTTTAGGAATACACATGTATGACGAAAGTATTCATTTAGCTCTCAATATAACCATATCAATGCCCCCTAATTACTTTAGATTTCCATTGTAATGCAAAGATGAGTAACAAAAGATAGATTTTCTTTGTTTGATAGTTTTATTATTATTAACCCTTCCTTACCTGCCGGTGGTGTAGAGACGTGCACGCTGCTGCAGCAGGAACTGGGCTGTGGAGGTGGTCGGTGTGGGGCTGGTTACAGCCACCGATGCTGCCGCTGCTGCTGCTGCCGCCGCCGCACCTAGAATATCAAAGACATATATACATTGTGTTTGATTAAGCCTTAATTTAAGGAGAGACTGTGGAAATCTTTTTGCCTAATGCATACACCACCACAAGGCCAGTCTCGTCCGGTTGGGATTCAGGGAACTCCCTCTCTCGTGTTTGGGGATTGTGGGTCCCCATATTCTGGGGAATATTACTACGCAATGTACCTGCCTACATTGAACCACTACAACAACCAGCGCCTAGAACTACTTTTACCCAGAAATGCTGGTCGCCAGAGACGACTCACGCTAGTGGTCGAGCTGGGTCCAGATTGCCACAAGGCATGACCACAAGGGCAGAGAACCTCTTACCGGTAATCATTTACATTGCTACATTGATTCACCAAAACTTATTTTCACCTTGCCAAGGCTTGGGTCTCTCAGGGATGCCATACATTCTAGGACTCTTTTCATGTTGCTGTAAGATCAAAGATTTAAAGATATAATTTAAGGCCCTGTTTAGATATGTATTAATTTATCTGTTGAACTTGAAGAGTGTATTTACCCTGTGCTGCCCCCTGGGGGCTAACAAGCTGAGTGTTGGTGGCGCCACCTTGTGGGTTCATCTGTATGGAGAGCTGGACAGGGCGTTTCCCATTCTGTGTGTCACCACTCTGAAAATGATAGAAATATTACTAATGTTATGAGACAAGTTTATGTAAGACTGACTCAAGTCTGTCCCGTTGTACCCGTAGTACGAGTATGGGAGTTCCCACAGGTCGCCAGCTACAGTTTATGTGTGTATTTATACTGTACACCATGTATAGGGCACAGATTTACAAGATTTTCCACTTACAGTGTTGTTAGTACTGATGGTGGCGGCAAGTTGGGAGGCGCGAGTGAGCAGCTCCTGATGGTCGGGCTGTGCCTGGGCAGGTGTGAAGTGTGGCACGACCTGCGTGAAGGACACGACAGCACTCTGACCCGGCACCTGGTGCGTGATCTTCACCGACCGCCGACCCTCCTCCGTGATAATCTCTGTGAACTGCTTGATGTACCTGACAGACAATAAGAGGCACACATTACAGCAAACTTGAGTCTGTTATACAGTGTTATAATTGCAGATATGATGGAGATAGGAATGAGATATCTGCAAATTACAAGGCAAGGAGATACTGAAGAGCAAGATTGATCCTAATGTGAGGAAGATCCTTTATTTGGCATTCAAGTAAATTCATTAGAGCCAAGTCTCAATATAGCGGTCTTCAATAAGTCGGTTCATTCACTTATCAGTCGCCTATACCACCTAACAGATTAGATTACAGCCATTAAAAAAAGCATACATCACAGCACTCTTTGTCTTATATCTACACGGTACTTACTTTTCGACGTTTCCTCTTGTTCCTAATTGGAATCTAAGAAGACAAAACAGAGACATGATAAAGCAAACATAGACATGAGCCTACAGTGACCTACTGGTATGATACAATTTTGGACTACACATCAGTAAATAAATTCACATACCATACATGATACATAAAGTAGAAGTCTGTCTTACTTGCAGGTGCTGCCCCTTTGTGGGCCGTTGGTGAAGTCGCGGTCGACGTAGAGCTCGCCGAAGTAAAACTCGTCCGACATACGTTGTGAGATGGTGAGTCGTGTGTGGTAGACCTTCCCCTGACTACGCTCTGTCTCCAGGGTGTACTCCTCCACCACTTTCTGTTTTATACCAAGGACAATTAATCAGCTCAGTGGGAATGTATATAGGTTAGGTACATAGGTTATATTATCATAATATACACGTGTCAATCGATTCAAGTACAAAGTGCCTCACTGAGCGAGTAAGTCTGAGTCACTGTGGGCCAGTTCTAGACCAGCAATCATAAAAGTATAGACAAATGTTGTGTTTGCCTTTTCCATGGAATTTTTTTTTGTATAAGATAATACATGTACAGAAATATTGAAAAGTAACGTTACTTACTGGTGTGTTGTCGTACGTGTGTTTGTGTCTCTCAAGTACTTTGGCAAATTTATCCACCTGAAAAAATAGGTTCAGGAACATTTACATTTGGTCTTCAAAACATACTTCATAACCATGTTGTCTATTAGGAATATCTCAATCAAAAATAGCCGTTAAACCCCAAAATAAATCTCTCCCAAATATCTCTCCTAACCATGATATCGACCAAGACCATTGTAACTTATCATTATTTTACAGTTGTTTAGCTGGGTAAAAGTGGAATACTTCACATTTTCTGATTCCTTAGCATGTACTACTCACCTCAACAGTCTCTGGACACGTAAGTTCAACGTCTCTTTGTCGCCAAGTGTCAACATGCTGTAAGAAAACAGTCCATAGTTAGCTATAGAGTAGAACCGTCTTTAATGAATAGAAACATGTATATTTCCTTTTCTAGTGCAAATATATAGGTGGTAGGGTTTCTTTCACAACAATATCTCAAGTATTCAAATTCTTAGTTTAAAGGGACCTGCAGTTTCAATGATTCGAGTGAAGTCGCCTTGTAATATTAAGTGACCTTAGACCAAGATAACACTCCTAACTACTGTCAATAGAAACATAAAGGTAACAATGACAAACTGACCTTCATAGATGTAGCTTTCTGTTTCTTATTGGTGACAAAGTCGTGGAGTCGTAGGTGTTTGGGGGCTGCACCTTCTGCCATTTTCCGTTTACGGTTCACAGCTGATTGGGTAAACTTCTTAACGGTTCTGATATTAAAATCATAGAAGTTATTCAACAAATGAGCAACACACACATGAAACCTGTTAATCAAATTCTCCTTTACCTGATTATAGTATTTAACAACAATATAGAATAGTACTAAACCTTCATTTTTCAATCCCAATCTGAGCTTGTAGCTTCTCCTAAAGTTGGGGCTGCGGCTAATACAATGGTGTGCCTTATGCCCAGGAGTTAACTGCATAGTTCTCTTTACATATTGCGCAACAATCACATTACAGCGATTAGTAGCTTTTATTACACGGCTTCTGTGATTTTGGGTGCTTTTTCTGGATATTCCCATGCACATACCTGTTGATATTGCACACCATGATGCATGGAGCATGACTTTTGTAAGGAGGCATGTTATCCATGTAAGGAGGCATGTAATCCATGTAAGGAGGCATGTTATCCATGGATAACATGCCTCCTTATATGTCCTTACGAAATTTTTCATTGCCAGGGTAGGGGTCAAACCTGCAGCCTCAGATCCCAAATCCAACTCCCTATGCATTGCGCCACAGGGACTGACGAGAAGTGGTTGGATAGAACCAGGTCTTGATATGATACAAAGCCCAGGGAGGTCACTCACATATAACTACTATACATTCAAAGTGTGAAAATCCCTGGCAGTCTGGGTTGTGACCCCCCCCCCCAGCTTTTTCGCTACTGCTCGCATAACAGCGACGACTGCGGGACGCTTTCAAACCAAACCAAGCCAAGCCTGGCGCCGAGGTGTGTGGCACGGTGGTCTAGCAGGTAGCGCATTGCGCTCAGCTTCTACAGGTAGGCGGGACGAGTCCCGGTCCCGGCGAACGTTTTTTTTTCGCTGTGTGTACACACTATGGCTGGCTTCGAGTACAGGGAGGGAAAGATTTTTGTTTTCAACTTGAATTTATTGATTTTTTTATTGATTATCGTGTAATAAAATAAGTAGTTAATGGATATGTCATGACTTGTGACTGTTATCCAACAATAACATGCAACTCGGGGGGCTTCGTCCCCCTCGTTGCATGTTATTGTTGGATAACAGTCACACATCATGACATATCCATTAGTTACTTGTTCAATAATGTATCTTATGGGCTATACATTGTACATACAATAACCAGACATACCGTTTGAGTGTGTGGGTGCTAAGTTTGCGTGCCTGAGTGCGCAGCTTGTTGAGGAAGAAGACGGCCGGGGTGGGTTCCAGGCAGAGCGGGGGTGACGTGTGCAGCAGCAGCTCTGACTCCAAGGCGAACTTATCCTCCTGTGTCCAGCGGTGACCGTCGTTTGTCAACGCTGCCATGTCACACAGCAGGGTCTGTTATAAAGAGGGGATCCATGTAATCATTATATAAATCCTAACCAGCATTATGAGACTTCTAATAGAACATCAGTGAAGTTAATATATCACATTTTGTACAGTGTTGGTATCACAATTGTCAATTGTCGAGGGAATCTTTTCACAACTAAATTTAACAATATCAAAAGCGTTATGTTGTGCTCATCTACTGATATATGTGATTTCTAGCCGACATCCTTGTAAATCAAAACTGAATGAATGTATGTGTATTAGCAAAGTCTTGCTGACGTATTTAATGAGAACCACCAACGATACAACAAATACTACAAACAAATTTCTCTTACTAATTCATATCAAGGTGATTTTCACAAATGACCACATCAAAAGTGGTGATAGTGAAGTAGTGATACTCACGTGAGGTGAAGGTTTCAGCAGGACATGGCGAGTGTCAAACGAGTTATCGACAGAGCGGCGGTAGTCCCGGAGCTCTACTATAACATTCCCGCTATAGAACAGGTTTGCCTGGAAAACAATGTTGTTCAGGTGTTATATAGAAGAAAAGATCGCAGGTAACTTTTCAAATACTGGTTTTTTATCCATGATCTGATGAGAGCAAATCCTGGCTCTAATCTGAAGCTTTAAGTTTAACTAAACGGTTTTTATTTACAGGTATTTTTTTTTTCCTATTCCACATTTATTTTTGGCATATATCTTGTTCAATTCATTCTAACTGGTCATTATCCGGAGGATAGTAAACACATTGCTTTTGTGAGTTTGACTGCCTAAAGCTGGTGCATTCATTTGATCATTTGATGGGAAATATTCTAAGTATATGTGATAATTTCATTTCAAACTACCGATATTATTCATCTTAATACAATTTCAGAAACAAAGACAGTGTAACGTGCTTTGAAAAAAGCTCACCTGTGCTCGATCCAGTAGATCTGCCAGTACAGGTGGAAGCTGGAAAGAGATTGGACATTTTTCTTTTATGCAAAAAGCAATAATAATCAATAATGAAATGTATGTTAAAGAAAATTATTTGGATGAGGGGTGCATGGTCTGTGAACCAAATCTTTTACCTCTCACACTTATCAAGAGGAATGGGGAAGAAGAGGATCTTGGAATAAATTACCGTGAAATAAAACCTTAACAATTGTTTGTATGAAAAGAGCACGTTAGAACTAGTTACCTCTTCAGCATCAATGTACTGGAGTAACTCCTCCTCTTCATATGCAAGGCGGATGGTCTCTGCGTCCATACCATTGCGGCCCCTGATCATGAGGGAGTAGCCCTCATTGTCCGGATACAGATTGATGATGAGCGTATTGAGGCATTCCCGCTCCACAAGTTTGTCCAGTAGATGGGATGTAGTATTCAGGTTCTATAAAGGTGCATTTATACAGCTTAAAGTAGGTACATCATATTTCTATAATACGTTAGTACTTGCTTGTGTGAAATTTCAAAGAAAAATTTCATTATCAAAAATCTATTTCAGTATGCATATGTTGTTTATTGAAGATGTGAATCAGTTACAGTAGGTCGTAGATGAAAATGGTTTGTCAATTTTCCATCAACTGTGCACATTTTCAATAAGTATATGTAAGTTACAACTTGATATGGAATAAAGTCAGGAACAAAGACCAAATAAAATGTTTTACACATAAACTTACTTTTACATAGGGTTGTTTCTTGGTCTCTTCGACATACAGGTCTGTTAACTTCTGGTCTAATGACTTCCTGTTGGAGGAAACAAGAATCATGTGATGGTACGTGTCATTTGTAAATAAATGTGCGCATTTGGTAAAGCAGGGGAGTGGGATGCTGCCTACCCTCCCCACTCTGGAGAGAGAAAGTATATCCAGAAAGGACTATAATATACTGACTGCTCTCCCTCAATAAATCATACTGCCAATAGGAGACAACAACATATAACCACAGCAAAATTCTGTTGTCATGGATGAAAAGAAGAAAAAAAACTTATCCTTCTGCCAACAGGGGATAATTGTCCATAGACATTGACATAACAGATCCTGTTGTCAAGAGGAGACAGCCACCCATGCATGGTTAAATATGTGGTTTTGGGGAAAACTATCACAAACCAAACAGCCTTAACGGGATTAAAATTTACAATTTTTATTAATTTGCAGGATTTTACACCTATTTGATATAGAGGCGTTGTTGTGGATTAGTATTTCGGTTCAAGACGAGTTTCAGGATGTAGAGCAAGTTTTAACCCTTGTCTTTGCATCCAAATGTGATTGGAGCATTTTGCGAATCCCATCGAAAATGCGTTCGCTGGATGATGGCTTGGGGCAATATTGGACAAATCTTAACGATGGCTTGCGGAGGTGTTGGATGACAATCCATTCTTTCCATTGCGTCAGCTGCTGCGTTTGCTGTGGCCGGGATTCGAAACCGCGCTGCTGGAATGTGCAATGAAAAGAACGGATTGTCGTCCAACACCTCCACAAGCCATCGTTAGCGGCAGAGGTATGATTTGACTTTAGATTTGTCCAATATCACCCCAAGCCATCAACCAGCGAACACATTTTTTATGGTATTCGAACCTGCGCGGCTGGAACATTTTGTGGCCCAGGAAAGAGCCGTGAAACCTCACCCCCTATCACTCATTGAGTTTTAACTTTCCTTGTCTCTGACTCCCTATCACTCGTTGAATATTAACTTCCCTTGTCGGCGACGAGGGATAAAATAACTGGGGAAAAAGTAAATGAAACACAAAGATCGTATCCTTTGTTTAAAACTCACCATTTTGTTTCACTTGGTGTTGAGTCGAGCAACCTTTCAGGGTGCAGAATAGCTGCATCAAGCAGATCCTAGAACCACAGATATTACAGTGAGTGATATTAAACAAGGGTAAAACTGATATCCAAATATATAATACATCAGATTTAAAAGGCAATCGTAAACTTGGCGTATTAATTACCGTAAAACCCTGCGTATAAGGCATGGCTTCAATGCAAGGATTGACCACAGGGGCAGCTTATGATAGAAGCGGCCAAAGTTAGTTGTGCGCCTTTTACGTGAGGATATTAAACTATGGTACAGTAAATATGAATCTGGATGTGCCTCATAGGATGTTGCTATCCTCAGGGTGAGTCTGAGTCTTATATGCAGAATGCGCCTTATATGGATGGTATTACGGTAGTGGCTCAATACAGGTTATTACAAGTACCTACATTAGCACGCTCTACGGCTCTCCCGACCTCACTCTGAGAAGTCTGAAACATAAAGCATTGAAGTGATAATTGTGCATCAATTGTTACATTGCTACAGTAAATTAGAGACTAGTTCCGCATAGTTGTCTCCCAGGTATAATTATGATGTAGAGAGATCTCCGCAATGGCGCACCAGCAAATTCCTGGAATAAATACTTTTAAAACTTGCTCAGATGTTCGTGTGTAGGTGCGACATCCTGCAAGAGGAATTTGGCCACCATGGAGGAAGTATGACTCAATCATATGATTCAAAGACAGATGAGATGAAAAAGGTTGGAGACCATGGAGGTTTAAACCTACTCTTTGTCATAATACACTGTATTTCAAGTTACCACCGTCAGCAGATAGTAATAACAAGGTGCCGTGCTATATTGTGCATAGTGCATGGTAATGTGTCTGGAATCCATAAAACAACGAGTCAAGTAAATGTGGATCAACACGGTAAAATGTACGCCCATGCACCTCCTCGTGGGAGTACCTTTTACCGTGTTGATCCGCAAATAAACCCCTATTGAGGGTCCAGCCCGTATATGAACATGTACTAAAATTTGAATGTGTGTTTTGTTACATGTGAGGCAGGGCGTTTTTTAATCTTTTGATTTGTAAGCTGAAATGATGTCTGGGTGATGTCCCAAAGATTTCCCAGTTCTATAGTTTTGACTTATCGGTAACAAATAGTACTAACATATAATGACTACTGGTAATTGCTGAAAAATGGTGAGTTAGTACGGACATACATTGCACGATTGCTGACAAATGTTGAGTAAATTACTTTCATATATTGACTAAATCATTGATAAATAGTCCCAAAGAAGTCCCATAGTCGTCCCAACAGAACAGAAGTCCCAACAGAACAGAAGTCCCAACAGAACTCCCAATGTCCCATAGTCCCATACATCCATCCATCCATCCATGTCAAGGTAATTCCCTGGTGTATTTATACTAGCTAATAAGAAAAATCCCCTTCTGTGGCTTTGGTCCAAGGTGAACTGACCAATCACAGCCGTGCACAAAGTAGGGTCATGGACCTGAACCACTGGATATGAAAGAAAGGCCTTCTTTGGGAGAGCTGTGCCATGGGTGTGTTTTCACCATCTGCCACTAGATGGCAATGGAAATACTTATGTGTCACTAGGTGGCAGCACAGAGCCAGCATGTTAAACATCTTATATTTTATTTATTCATAACTTATTCTTACAAATAATTTTGTAGCTATAACTATAATTAACCATTATGGTAATGCACAGATAGGTTATCTATACAATGAAAACAGTATATCTGTAAAAGAGAGAGAAATGAGTGTGCTGCCCCCTGGTGGGTAACTATGGAAGTCTCCTACAAAATCTTGTAGTCACTGGCCCTTAGGAGATAATTTTCTTCTGTCCCTTAAAATTTTCATAGATCCATGATTCAAAAGGATTTGGATAGCTATTTTCTTCATCTAATTTTCTAGGACGGGGCAATTTTTGGCCATTTTTCTAACAAGAAATGCGGTTGTGACCGCGTAAAAAACGCCTCCCTGCGTTTTTTTAAGCGGTCACAACGTCATTTCTTGCATACGAGGGAATTTAGTTTGTGGATTCTGTATTGTGACACCTCATCACATGGGGGAAATGCAATCATCATAGCGCCTCTCGTCCCGCTTCGCGGGACTGCCGCTACGCGGTGTGGGGAGGCGCTAAAAAAAAATCTTCAAAAACGGAGCCTTTTCTCAAAAATAGCCACTTTTTATAACATGATGAAATAACAGGAGTCAGAATCTACAAAACAAGGGCTTTCTGATGCTTTTTAAATAAAAGAGCTGTGACATAACTAAGTTGGGAAAAGAAATTATCTCGGATTGGTCATTCTGATAGAAATATAAAGCTAATTCAGGCCCAAACTCATAAAGTGGCAGTCAGGAGATAATTTTCTTTTGTCACTCAGAATTGTGATAGCTCCATGATTCAAAAGGATTTGGATAGCTATGTTCTTCATCTAATTGACCCAAGTGATTTCCGATGGAAATCAGAAGAAGAAAAAATTTTAGGATGGGGGCAATTTTTGACAATTTTTCAGAAAAATCTTCAAAATCGGAGCCTTTTCTCAAAAATAACCACTTCTGATATCATGATGAAATAAGGTCAGTCAGAAACTACACATCAAAGGGTTTCTGATGCTTTTTAAATCAAAGAGCTGTGACATAGCTAAGTTGGGGAAAAATTATCTTGGATTGGTCATTCTGATAGAAATATAAAGCTAATTCAGCCCCGAACTCATAAAGTGGCAGTCAGGAGATAATTTTCTTTTGTCACTTAGATTGGTGATAGATCCATAATTCAAAAGGATTTGGACAGGTATGTTCTTCATCTATGTGACCCAAGTGATTTCCGATATAAATCATGAGAAGAAAATTTTCTAGGAGGGGGTCAATTTTTGGCAATTTTTCAAAAAAATCTTCATAATCAGAGCCTTTTCTTAAAAATATCCACTTTTGATATCATGATGAAATAGGGTCAGTCAGAAACTATAGATCAAGGGCTCTCTGATGCTTTTTGAATCAAAGAGCTGTGACAAAGCTAAGTGGGGCAAAAAAATTATCTTCTGTAGGTCATGTTAAGGCCTACCATTAGTAGTTCCCATTTCTCCCACCAGGAACCCATGGCACAGTTGATAGACTGCAATGCTATACTGATTCAAATCCAGTCTTTCAGGTCACATGGAACTAAATCCATTTCCTCTATGTTTCTATATAGCATAACACACAAAAACAGCCGCCTAAAATGTTCGTTGGTAAAAATTTCAACCATAGCACGGTTAACTAATCCCTCATACACAATCTGACAGAATGTTGGATAGGCTTAACCCTGAAAATCTTAAATAAGGGAATGATATGTGCAGTGAGTGCCATTCTACCCTATTTTGGGCCTAAAAATCTCCATTGGCCAGATTAACTTTTGCATGCCTCATAAAATCCCCAAGGCCTGGCATAATATAAAAACACACCTACTATTCCATTTATTAACTATTTGGGAACACCTGTGATTTTTTTCATAATTTTACCAATATTTCTTCTGTCTTATTCTAAACCAATCAGCAGTCAGAACACCCTTCAGTGCAGTCCTGAATACCATATGACTCACGAGAGGCTGCAGGACACTAATTATTTCCTCACTGTTGGCTTATATAGCATATGGGCGAAAATAAAATATTTGTGCGAATTTCTGGGCTTAGCCACTGTTATTTTCATGTAGGCACACATTTTTCCCATTAATTTAGGGCCATGAGATGTGGTACAATGTAATTAACTTTTCTGCTATCGGCCGTAGAGTGCGGACATACCCAAATTTGGGGGTTTTGCAGTGAATGATTACAATAAATTCTGTAAGAGTGCACCCCCCTCAACTTACCCTCAAATATCAGCCTAAATAACACTCAAATCGATTAATATACATCCTAAGGATTAATTTGATGCCTGGTTTGCCTACCCACTGTCAGATTTTAGACCAATAATCATTGTACAACACCCTTCAGTGCGGAGCTACAAAGTGTCTCCTGCTGCCACCTCCCGCCAATTGGTGTTCTACAACCTAAAGGCCTGGGTTGGAATCTTGGTGGTCAATGAAATAGCTTGGAAAGCTTTTATTCACTGGCCCAGTACCGTATTCTCCCGCGTAGAAGACGCGCTGCGCGTATAGGACGCACCCCAAACTCAGCAGAGGCATTTTCACGTATAAGACGCACCTCTTAGGGCTCAATTTTGTAAATCCAGTACATTTCTATAGTAAAATTACCCCTCGTATAAGACGCACCCCCAACTTGAGAGAAAGCTATAAGACGCCCCAGCATTTTGTTTGGCCTAGAGGACGCGTCTTATACGCGGGAGTTTACGGTAATGTCTTATCCAGAATCTTTTACTTTTAGGCCCCTCAAATCTCTCTGAGAATCAATTCCCAGAGCGGGTATCAGTCTGTGCGCTCTCCGTAGATTTCATCGATTTCTAGCATTGACATGGAGGTATGGTCCTTTCCCATAGAAAAAATGGTCACAGGGCCAAGAAATTTGACATGGTGATAGCCAAGGGGCACCATCTGAGGCGCTGAGTGTTATTCTCTCTCTAGATGCTATAATTTACAGAAATATCTGGCTATAATGTATGAAAAACCCTCAGAAATATAATGTCAAAAGGAATAAATTCAACAAAATGCATCTTAACTCCATGTGTAATGGCTTAGATGGCCCTATTTTCACATTATTCAAGCTCCCCCATGTGAGGATGAAAAAATAAACCAGATATGGTGAATACAAGGACATTTTATCAAGTGTCAGTAGACATTTATTGGCTGCATAGCTCGGGGAGAGAAAAATGAGGTTTTCCCCCGATGCATGAAAAGGCCTCCCATAGAGCACTGAGGACGATAGAAATAGATGGAAACAGCTGAGAATGTAAAATTCAGGTCGTTCTGACTCTGAAAACCATAATTTTGGTTACCTGGCACCCCCAAGAGAGAAGTATCAGGCTTGCGGACTGACACCAGAATATTTCTCATAAACCTCTCCAAGGCCGAAACTCCGCTACTACGATTTTCAGTGATTTCTCATTAATTCTATTGATTCCCTTGCCCTTTCTCACCATAACATTGTCAAACTGACTTACCCTAAGCAAAATAAACACATTTTAGCAAAATTTGACAAACTTGGTAGAAGGCCCTATATAGCCTGTAGAGGCTGCAGGACACTAATTATTTTCTCACTGTTGGCTTATATAGCATATGGGCGAAAATAAAATATTTGTGCGAATTTCTGGGCTTAGCCACTGTTATTTTCATGTAGGCACACATTTTTCCCATTAATTTAGGGCCATGAGATGTGGTACAATGTAATTAACTTTTCTGCTATCGACCGTAGAGTGCGGACATACCCAAATTTGGGGGTTTTGCAGTGAATGATTACAATAAATTCTGTAATTGAAAAGAGTGCACCCCCCTCAACTTACCCTCAAATATCAGCCTAAATAACACTCAAATCGATTAATATACATCCTAAGGATTAATTTGATGCCTGGTTTGCCTACCCACTGTCAGATTTTAGACCAATAATCATTGTACAACACCCTTCAGTGCGGAGCTACAAAGTGTCTCCTGCTGCCACCTCCCGCCAATTGGTGGCGGTGTTCTGCAACCAAGAGGGGAGCATTTACGTCCACGTAACCTTCAGGTCCGTGGTAGGGTTGATAGGACGCACTTGGGTCTGTTTGAGACTATCAGCACCAAACGTGGTGCCACCTTGTGGGTATTGAGTAAACTAAGCTACCAATATGGCATAAGCTGCTCCACAGAGGCCTTTTTATGCCACACAAAGAAACTATTTTTCTAAATTACCTTACCTTTTTGCCAAGGAAACGAAAAGAAAGGTATTTGCTGTACTTTATCTAAAGAAGCTATTTTGACCCTTGGTGACATTGTCCCATTCTCCTGGGGCCTGTTGGGATTTTTTTTTAACATCACATAAGCAAATCAATAAGGAAAATTGAGCTAAAATGAAAAAAAATTGCAGCCCCCCCCCAATGAAAAAAGAAAATTGGAAAACTGTGACAAAAAAAAATATAACTATAGTAATACTTGCCCCCAAAAAAGTTTCATGAATATAGATAGAGAATTAACTGAGATATGATTTTTTGTTTGTTTCAGGAAAGCGCCCTCTAAGAACGAGTTCAAGTTGAATATGGAGATCTGGAGTTCATAGATGAATGAGAAATGGTATAACTTGACTCGTTAACAAAGGTTCACTCACATTGGGTATGCCTAGGGTTATCTCACTTGGCATATTCCATTGTTCAAAACACGGAAAACTAAAGGACTCTAACATCAATCTGACTTACATATCCAATTTCCTCCCTGTTGAAGGTAATCTGATCTATTTTAAAGCAGTTTTTGCTACAGCTCTGTTTGTATTAAGTCTGATCTGAATGTAGGATATCTCTCATTGTAGACTTGTATCAAAAGTAACTTAGGGTGGCGTAAACACTTTGACCCCTCCTGAGACCAGGGAGGCACAGGAAATGTAGCCTCTTTTTAGCGCAACTATAGTCCAATAACTTATATATAGATCAAAGAGGGATGTAAAAAATCTTCCGCACCTTATATCTTGGCTCTTTGGAAAAATTCATTCAAGTCAGTAACGCCCAAGGGATCAGTTTTTATTGCAAATATTCGAAACTGTGAGAATGTAATGGGCGTGAGCAAAGTGAACTCTTCAATAAACCACAGAAATGTTTGTCAAAACTACATGATTATAGATCAGGATATTCGAAAATAGGTCCAAATGAATCACTATGAAGAAAAAAGGAGAGAAAATCAATATTGACAATACAGAAGAAAATGATAAGAATGTAATGGGGATGAGCGTAATGGGCATGAGCGAAATGTCTTTCCCATGCTTCAAACAGCCATTGTGGCACTATATAACCTCTCCCAGCACTGGTCTAGGCCACTAAAATGATTTAAAATACTTCTAGGATGGATGTGAAATGCATCCAGCCTATTGACATTCTTGCTGTGCATTTTCCTCACGCCCATTACACTCACGCCCATTACATTTGTCAAACAACCCCTCCATTTGGCATAACCAAGGCATGTAGAACCTCCATATTTGTCTTAAACGACTCATTAACAATAGATCTTCATATTAGGATTATTGAAAGAAAGAAAACATTGGAAAAGTCAATATCCCAACCAGGGATCAAACCCGGGACCCACAGATCTCGAGACCGCTGCTCTACCGCTGAGCTATCGGGATGGTGCTTCATCCAGGAGAGAGTCAGAGTACAGTGGCTCCACCTGTTTTACCAGACAAACCTACCCTGCTACACTAGCATTTGCCATAGAAGCAAAATATTGAAAGTGAGGGGCATGAGCAAAATGGACTTGAAAAATACTACTGTAAATTCTCTCGTATAAGCCGCACCCTCATAAAAGTCGAACCCCCGACTTTGGAGGGAGCTGCATGTATAAGTAACTTTTGTTACTTGAAAATTGTAGATTTAGTACTGTTCTATGGAACTACAGCCTCCTATATTCAAAAAGAACCTAAGAACCTGACAGTGACATACCGGTATTTCAGCAGAATGTGTCTTATAAGGGTGCTCTTATACCGTAATACGGGGTAATATAAATAATATCTACTCCCTTTAGGCCCTAATTTATGATTTGGAAATGATTGTGTTCTTGGACTTGGTCTTGGACTTGGTTCTATTAATAGACTAGTCTAGTCTAAGTCACTCTTGGATTGTTTACTACTAAGTTAACTAAGTACTGTCGCACATCCAGGAGGAGCAATGAGCACTGTGGCGCCCTATATAACTCACGGCATATATGCGGCCGCACCGGTCTGTGTGTCAGTCTCAGAGTAGCCAGCACAGGGGTCACATCACCCAGACAGGCCAGAATGGCCAGTCTAGTCTAATGATAAGTCTATGGAGGTCACCCCCTTTTCCCATTAATATTTCTACTATTAAACCTGGAGCACTTTTGAGCACTCTTAGTGTATTGAATTCATAATGTCTTACACTACTGATATGTAGAAATGATTTTTCAGAGACTCTCAATTTAATGTGCGAAATCCATTTTGAATGGGCTAATTATCAATTTTTGGACAGCCAACTGTCAACTGACAGACTCATCAAATATTGAACTATTCTCACACTGACAAGTATAAAACACATATCAGACATACATAGGGAATGGTGGTCAACATGACTAAAATCATCTATTCTTTGGATTATTCTTCATTTGTCTATATTATGCTTATGAGATGCAGACACAGAAGTGTATGTTACGGCATGGGCGCCATATTTACTGTAGTGCTATCTAGATCAACTGACAGAGGGCGTACTGCTTGTCGCTCCTCCTGCGACACATCTATATAGAGGAACCGTAAACCGGGGTGACTTTAACTCGCAGGGGTCACTTTGGCTCACCCCCGAAAAAGTGTTGTTTTGATGCATACAAATACTATCTAGGCCATTAGACCAAGGAATATAGCATATAATATTTCTTTTAACCCAAAATGAGTATTCTATGATAAGTTGGATGATTTTTCAGGAGAATTTGCTTGAAAAAATTTCGAAGCAAAAATCTTTTTCAGGTTGTACCCATCACCAAAGAAAAACAAAACATGCTATACACGAAATTAAAGCTTAGAATCTCAGGATTGCAGGTATGAATATGAATTTTAAGAAAAAAAGTAATTAAATCATTTATAATTCAAATTAATTCGTCAAATCCTAGGATTGACATTTTCATCAAATAATGCAACTATATATGAAGAGTTTGGTTCCAAAACGCAATAAACACCATTTTGAGGCCAATATTTCAAATGCCTACATATTAAAGATGGTCAATTGTTATAAGGAAACCATTTTCTTTGAAAAATATATTTTTCAGCTATCCAGAGTTTATTCATTAAAGATTTTATCATGATAGGACTAAAATTCACTCCAGGGGATTACTACAAACATGGGTAGATGCTGAAAATCTGGAATGGATTTGTTGCGTTTTGGAACCAAACTCTTCATATAATTGAATCAGTGTAAAAACATGTGTTTAACATGGGGATCATAATTTGAGATGAAATTAGGTCAGTAGGTCAAAGGTCAGTCCTAAAATAGGTCATTTTCTGCTTACTATAAGTATGTACTTTAGACCTTGTGACAGGTCTAACCTGAGTTCAATTAGGGGTGCAAATCTGTACTGGTAATTCTTATTGATGCAGCATTGGCAACTAGTAGGGATGTCATTGACATCAACCTTTTTCCCATGGGGATTATCACGATTTTTCTCTCAATATTGCAATTTATTGCAAAATATATTTATTAATTTTGATGCATTTGAAAAACAGTCTTGAACATCATGGCAACCAGCATTGTATACATGTATTTGCATCTTTCAATAAATAGACAAACGTTTATGAGGATTGGATCTGACAAAGGGTTGTCTTACGAGGTGAAGCCGAGTGAAATAACCCTCAGTCAGATCAAAACTTAATTTCTTAGTTAATGGTCAAATTACAATTTGACCTTTACATACAAGTAACTCAAATGATATTGGAAAAAACAATCATGTTGATAATTCCATGGGTTAATAGGTCTCCTTACTCCATGCAATATACACCAGAAGTTCAGTCAGCAGATGCAAACCAGTCAATATGAAAACTCATGGGACCAAGGCCATTGCTGCCGGTCCTGCAGAAATGACCAGACTGTGGGATCAAATGTCTGGCTATAATGTTGGGCCATTTGCTACATTTTGGGTTTCATGGATTGCTGCACATGGCTCCTTATAAGCTGTTTCTTTCTAAAGACTAATATGTGTTATTCCTTATATAAGGAACATACAGTATCACTCTTTAATGTTTGGTGTAATATATTCTTCAAGATTTATTTAGAATTCATTCATTATCCTATTTACATTTTGATGCAGGTGACAATCCCTGCAGTGTGTGCTGTGTTTTAGTGCAGTGCAGAGATATGGGGTGCATCCTGAGGTGAAATAAGGGCCTAATGTTGTTATATATGGATGATATTACATGGGTTGACAGAAGAAACTATGATCTTTGCATTCATATGAATATTTTGAGATTCCTTATGACCATATGGTACAATACAATACTAAAGTAGCCCAACTTTGATGTTCTGTCACTAATTAAATTGCCACCAATACAATCAGAATTAACACAGGATGTACCTCTAGTATAGGTTGTAAGAATCCCATTCATAGATCTGCACTAAGTATAGTGCATTTTTGCGCATAGACATGATGTGTACCTTATAAATATTAGTCTATTTGGGACCAGGGCTGTAGAGCTCACCCCCGGGAGCTCACCTATGGGTGTGGACCACTAAATTTGACATGGTGACATGGCAATTTCTTAAAATCGACATGTGACATGAGAGGTTCTTAGAGGTGACATGGGACATGGGGATTTAAGTGACATGTGACATAACCATTTCTTAAAATCGACATGTGACATGAGAGGTTCTTAGAGGTGACATGGGACATGGGGATTTTAGTGACATGTGACATAACCATTTCTTAAAAGTGACATGTGACATGGGGGACCCCCCATCCACACCCCCTCACCTGGGCCTTCCATCAAAGCTGAGTGGGTATGGCCCTGTATGTAATTGTGACTCAATATGGTAGCCATCACTGCACCTGTCAAAATTAGAGACTGAGGGGGGTAACCAAAAAAATAGAAAAAAAAGGTCTGGAACTCCCTTTAAATGCAATATACCGTAATCTCCCGCATATAAGGTGCGTCTTATACGCGAATCAGATCGTGGGTGGGTCTTATACACGGGGGACTGGTTGCCTTGAGTTGGGGGTGCGCCTTATATGCGGGGTTTCTTCAAATGGTTAAGATGCTGATCATATATTTATTTTAATGCCACAAATGAGGTGTGACCGGAAGTAGATCTTAACTCTAACATAAAATCATCCCATTATCTAAACATAGTTTTGAACATTTGTTCTTGAGTCAAATATATAGCAAGTGTATAGGAATGGGATAGTAGCTTCACCTGGTGGCAATTCTAGGAATCATTCCATCAATGTTAAGGCATGTTAGGGAATGATTTAAATCATCACTTTATCATATATAGCAAGTGTATAGGCCATTGGTCATTTTTCACCCTTATGCAAGCTCTAAGGCAGTGGTTTTGTACCATGTCTAAATGATCTACCAGGGTTTTTGGACCAGAGTCTAGAACAAAACTACAATATTCTAATATGGGCAAAACCATTTGTTTGTAGATACATAGAGCATTTTCATGATTCAAATATTTTACAATATTACGCAACTGTTTCAACTTTGATATACCCATCGGCTCAACCTTTTTACAGTGCACCTTAAAATTTAAGTCTCTATCGATAATTACACCCAGATAGTTGAAACTCTCAACATTTGATAGAACAGAACCAGCCACAGAACCTTGCATAATAATATTGTATCGCGCAATATTCTGTTGTACTGAGTGACACCCAAGTATGATGATGTCATCAAATGCATCAGATAAGTCTGGTGCATTGCTCTAGGACTACCTCACTAGCACACTCTTTTCAATTTATATAAATCCTATCAAAAAAACACTATCATGAAAATAGGGTACTAATTCCCTACAAGTTGACCTATATTTCTGATATGAGAGTCAAGATACTGACCTAATTAGACTCAAATATTTTATCTCTGGAAGAAGTTGATTGCTCCATGTTCCATGACTTAGTTGCTTCTAGTTATGATGCGGAAGTAAAAAATTTTCAGTGCCCTGGCCACTTATTACCGTAATCTCTCGCGTAGAAGACGCGCTGCGCGTATAAGACGCACCCCAAACTTCGCACATGCATTTTCACGTATAAGACGCACATTTTAAGGGTGATTTTTGTCAATCCAGTACATTTCTACAGTAAAATTACCCCTCGTATAAGACGCACCCCCAATTTCAGTACATTCTATGACCTCCCAGCAATTTGTTTGGCGTAGAGGACGCGTCTTATATGTGGGAGTTTACGGTAGATGGAATATGGTATATACGGATATTTGCATCTTGACCTTTGACCTACTGACCTAATTAGTCTGAGATGTCACATTGATGATTATGATGCCTTTTATAACCTAAATCATAGGACACAAAGGTAGAGGCAATTAGGTTTTCCATATTATGTTATATTGCAGTTTAAACATTTCCTACAGAACTTGCAAAACCTATAGTTATGTTGTGTCTCTATGAAGAAAACATTTCTTGGCTCCCCTGACCCGAGTCCCCATTCCCTGCCCCTGTCAGGACCACATCGGGGCTGGGCTTGGGACCCCCTCCACTCATGTGGCAGGGATATTGCCAGGATTTTTAACAAGGGGACAGTGTGATAAGATATCAATTTTAAAAGATTTTGATCAAAGACTATATGGACTATTGCAGATTTCAATTAAAGATAGAAATTCAAAGATATTATGATAGCTAAGAAGGTACAGCACAGCTGTAATGCCAGTCGGTTATTATAGATTAATATTTAAATATGATTGTTCGTTGGTAATCTTCATGGGCAATTTTCATTTTAAGGGTCTCAACTTCCGCTGCATATGTCACACTGCTCTAGAAAATCCCCCATGTCAAATAAACTAATTCAGAAGAAATAGGTGAATAGTAGACATTGAGATCTACAAGTGCTTTTTTAAATTTACAGATTTGGATGATTTTTAGTGGGTTTATCCTTAAAACATCACTAAAATATGGCATTTTCACAATGTCACACATCCATTTTTCATGCTTGATCTACCTTAACTCTTCCTTTACCAGAGTATTTCAGAGCAAATTTTGGGTTTTAGTTTGTAATATAAACTCTCAAAAACCGTTGGAATTATGTTAATATTCAAAATTGAAGGGAAATGGTGACCGGTTAAGCTAGGCTAATTATTTAGATAGAACAACACCTGAGTTTCCTCTATACCATTTTGTTGAGCCTGAAAAAATATACAAAGTCAATTTTCACCAAAAAATTAATACTATTTAACATTTTTCAGGATTTTTAGCCTAAATATTGATTAAATCTATAAAAAACTTTTAGGGTAGTTCAGGATTTTGTCTCAAGTTTGTAAAACTGCCATGCTAAAAGTATAAGAGATAGAGACTGACTGTTTGGACTCTCTGGAGAACTCAACTCAAGCTAGGTCTAACAAAAAAGTCAAATAGTTTCAATGGATATATGTGGATCAACACGGTAAAAGGTACACCCAGTAGGGGGTGCGCGGGCGTACCTTTTACCGTGTTGATCCACACATATATATATATATATATATATATATATATATATATATATATATGTGTGTGTGTGTGTTGCTAGGGTATTCATAATGCGTTTCTAAGGTATTCATGATGTGTTGCTATGGTATTCATAGTGTGTTGCTAGGGTATTCATGATTGATTGATTGATTTGTGTTTTACAGCACTTTAGCGGCACTAAGTGGCTATCCCGTGCTTCACAGGTTGATAATTCAACAGAGGAATGTGTCAGTGCCCGCGCATATGTGCACCACACACATCCTGAGGGGATAGGAAAGAGGAGATATAGACCCTTTTAAGTGGGCTAGGGAAGCCCGCTAGGGTATTCATGGTGCATTGCTAAGCCATTCATGATGTGTTTCTACGGTATTCACAATGCGTTGCTAAGGCATTCATGATGTGTTGCTAATTTATTCATGGTATTCATGATGCATTGCTAAGGTATTCATGGTATTCATGATGCGTTGCTAAGGTATTAGAGGTACATTGCTAAGGTATTCGTGGTGCATTGCTAAGGTAGTCATGGTGCATTGCTAAGGTATTCATGGTGTGTTGCTAAGGTATACATAGTGCATTGCTAAGGTCTTCATGATGTGTTGCTAAGGTATTTATGATGTGTTGCTAGGGTATTAATGGTGTGTTGCTAAGGTATTCATGGTGCATTGCTAAGCCATTCATGATGTGTTTCTATGGTATTCATGATGCGTTGCTAAGGCATTCATGATGCATTGCTAAGGCATTCATGATGCATTGCTAAGGTATTCATGATGCATTGCTAAAGCATTCATGATGTGTTGCTAAGTTATTCATGGTATTCATGATGCGTTGCTAAGGTATTCATGATGCGTTGATAAGGTATTAGAGGTAAATTGCTAAGATATTCAAGGTGTATTGCTAAGGTAGTTATGGTGTGTTGCTAAGGTATTCATGGTGTGTTGCTATGGTATTCATAGTGTGTTGCTAAGGTATTCATGATGTGTTGCTAAGGTCTTCATGATGTGTTGCTATGGTATTTGTGGTGTGTTGCTAAGGTATTCATGGTGCATTGCTAAGCCATTCATGATGTTTTTTCTATGGTATTCACGATGCGTTGCTAAGGCATTCTTGATGCATTGCTAAGGCATTCATGATGCATGACACATTTCTAATGTATTCATAATGTCCCTATTCCTAGTACTATGATGAAAATAGAATGAAAGGCATTCATGGTGTGATGCTAAGGTTTTTATGATGCCTTGGTAAGGCATTCATGATGCATTGCTAAGGTATTCATGGTATTCATGGTGTGTTGCTAAGGTATTTATGGTGCTTTGCTAAGGTATTCATGGTGTGCTGCTAAGGTAATTATGGTGCGTTGCTAAGGTAATCGTGATGCATTCGTAAGGTATTCATGATGTCCCTATCCCTAGTACTATGATGATAATAGAATGGAGGGCAAAAAAGCCTAGCTCAGTTGCTGTAAGAATGATACCATGCAAGTAAGGTCATAATAGCATATTATAGCTACCCCTATGGCTAAATGTCATAGCTCTTAGGAATGATTCATATTAAGTTAGGTTTAATATTAGACTTGTTAACTACCTATCAAAAGGATTAGTGGCTTCCTAATGGTCAAGGGCTATTGGTTCTCCAAGTGTTTTCATGTTTAAGAGTGACAGATTATATGAGTGAAGATTATTCTAAGGGCTATGATGACCTGTGCAAGTCTAAACATCCCAGAAAGTGAAGAGTTCTGTGTTGGCTAGAAATGGCCAGTTGACTATGGCAAACTGGCAACAAAGAGCCAATGGCACACTTCTGTGGAGAATAATGCACCATTTTGAGACATAAAAAGCCATAATTAATAAATGATTTATAGATACCCAGTCTTAGATTGCAAAATTGTGACATATTTTGTTTGTTTGAAACAGGCCAAAATGCTTCAATGGTGCAAGAGTATTTCAAAATACCCTTTTTTAGAAATATAGCTAGAGACCCTTGCATATTCCCTCTCTGGTGAAAGATTGAGCTTGTTCTTCTTAACTTTTTTTTTAAGTCTTCACAACATACATGGTGTTCTGCCTGACCTAATATTCAGCTACTATTGTGTCTGATATCAATATGTGTGATATTGTCGACAGACTTCCTTAATCCTCCAATGAGTAAAAGTAGGCCTACACCCCTATCATCTCAAATAGTGTCCCCCTGGGCCTGACTGCCTAGGGTATGGTTCACACATTACTTATACCTTAACTTCATACCACCGGCAGTGGGGGCAGAAGAGCCCAAAAAAGGTGGGGGACGTGGGTGTAAATTTTGATTATTTTCTATCTATAGGTCCATCCTCCACCAACAAAGCCTCCTTTTTTTTCATCACATTGCATACATGTATTGTAGGTGTGTTAGCAACATCAATCACTGGAAAGTTTTCCTATCAATAAGGCAATGTCACTTTAACCCTTTAAACAAAAAAACATGCTCCACATATTGACAGCCAGATTCCATAGACAAAAAGAAATTTGGGCACAAAAAAAAGAATCCACTTACTTGCACCACTTTACAAAATCCCAAAAGGTGTGGCTGTACAGGCTTACTCTTTTAGAGTTAAAAGAAATCGTTAAGTATTTTGTTAAGTAACTTTGGTTCTAATTGGAATTTTTTGAAAATTCTTTCAGATTTTGAAAGCCCTATATTAGGGGAAGAAAGATGTGCCCATGGGCCAAGAATATAGGCAATTTAATGCACCATTTTTGTTAATAATGTGTGTATGGCGCAGGGCGCGGCCCTGGCAATATCCCTGGGTGGGATGAAATGTATATTGCTAAGGCATCTGTGCTGCTAAGTATTATGATGTAGTTCCTATATCTGTGATTTTTTTATCAGTATGCAACCGATATCCAACCTTGATGACTATTTAATCTCTTTTGAGCCAGAGTCACCCCGAAGCCCGGGTGACTTTGGCTCACTCAAAACGGTCCAATTTCAATACCTTATAAATAATTTATTTTAGAATCTAATATAACCATCATGATCATATAAAAATATTGGTCTAAAAAGATTTTTAATCATTATCTATATAGGGATGGGCGCCGGGAGCCCGTGAAAAGCACTGCATATCTGTCACTATAGTAAACTGGGCAACTTCAAGACCTGAATTTTGGTATTCTGTTCCATGGAAAAACATCATATTTTGGTATGTTATGTAAAAAGACCCATAGAATAGGAATATCATAAGCATTTTCTTGGGGGATGTCTAGTTTATTAAAATATCTAGTATAAACAATGCCATGTTTGCTGTGACCGGGGTGAGTCTCACCCTGCCATCAGTTACTAAATTTGTCAAATGACACACTTTAAAGAGCAATTTATTCTTAAAATATCGAGCTTCCTGTCTAATGAAGAAAAACAGAATTTGACAAAATCTAAAATTTAATGAAAATATTTCGAATTTTTAACCATTTTTTTTAAATTACAAAGATTTGGGGTACCTTTGAGAACCACCACCAAAATGTCCGTAATTTTGTTTCCTACAAGAATCTAAAACTGGTTCCTAAATATATGTGTGCTCAAAAGTGCTCGAAGAAAAAAAGTAACAGCATATTTTGCTCAAAATTGCTCAAATCTGACCTGAGTGAATTTACTCCACCACACAGAATTTTGAGTTTCCATCAAAATATGATACATATTTCCATGTCAAATCACAAAATAATTTATACCCCTAGAACCACCAGATTGTTTTCTGTCTTCTGATGTGACTGATTTCTCTGTAATCTTAGTCACTGGGCGCGACTCAGTTAAGGACTGAGTCACTGGAACTGGCATACCTAAAACTTTCAGGTGCTCTAGAAACAGCAAGTTTCTAAGAATAACATTTGACAGAAATAAATCCCCAACAATCAGCTTATGATATTGACAAGAATACCACCTTAGTTTTCCTGTCTGTGAGTGGGAAGAGCGTCTTTTGTTGGAAACTTTTAGATTGCACCCTTTTCCAAGATTTGGCACATGCCGTGTGGGTTGCAACGGGTAGCTATTAGCAGGTGCATTTTCTGCCAGACAGGAAGTCAATCTCCACTCTCCAAGCAGATTCTCATGAATAACATTATTTCATGAATAACACCTCTGTTGTGAGACCTGAAACCACATCCAACATGGCCGACCATGGCAGCTAAACTTGATATGAAGGCTAACAGATTTGCGAGAACCAAATAACCTGGGCCCCCGTATTAAAGGTTTCTCACAAAATGGCAACAAACATGTCTTAGGAAACCATCTTTAAAGGAAATCGACACAACAAGAAATGCGGTTGTGACCGCGTAAAAAAAACGCCTCCCGCCGTTAATGTAATTTTGCATTGTGAGACCTCATCACATGGGGCAAATGAAATCATCATAGCGCACTCCCGTACCGCTTCGCGGTACCGCCCCTACGCGGCGTGGGAGGCGCTAAAAAAAATTATGTCCTCCAATTCCAGCCACCTGACAAATGAGCCCTATGCAGGAAGCCTGACTCTCCCGTCAGGTAAGAGTCAGCGCCCACCGGACAATGTAACCTTGACTGTTAGAAAGTTATAAGCATTTATATGGGATAATATCAAAAATGCACCACTCAGTGAGTGTGGTCAGTGAGGCATGACTTGACCTAATAATTTTCCCTCACAGAGCTGATAATGACCAGAAAAGGGTGACAGGAAATACTCCTAACTTTTTTATATTAAAAAATTCACTCCTTCTCTTCTAATCAGTCTATTTCATTCATTCAAGAAGCATTAGGTTGGCAAAGATTTCTTCTCTCTAGGGTATAATTTTCGATTGGATTATACTAAATCTAATTTTTGGGTGCCCATGGGCATGGCTAATCTATACGTAGATATTCACATTGTGAATAAAAATATCATTTACAACACACAAAAAGTGAGCCAAAGTCACCCCAGTTTAAGGAACTCAATAAGGCATGCGCTGCTAAAATATATCATTTGTTTATTTAATAATCGGTACTGTTATCGCAATCACAACACCCACGCCAAAATTTCAGGGTTGGGTGGCCAAGCCCACTCTCGTTTCAATATCATGCCGCAAAGTACTCAGCATTCTAGCTATTAAGACGACGAATCTCAAACGTCTAGTCTAAAGTAAACGCCGTAATAGTATTCCTTACTCACCATCTTAGAATGTGAATCTTTTCTGTTGCATATAGATGGGGATTAATAACATAAACAGTGATTTTTGGTCATCATTACAACTTTTGTTGACGCTGTATGGAGGTCGCCATTTTGTTTTGGTTAAGACGCCCTCAGGTGTCACGTGAGCGAACTACCGGTATTTTATAACACTAGATGGCGCAAAAAAACGGCCCGCCCCATGAGCATTGTTCATTTTGTGGTAGAAGCATATATGATGGACTATATTCATTCTTGAAATTTTCGAGGAAAAAAGGGGGTAGCAGCGTAATAATAAACCCAAACACAACGTTTGAAGCGTCGGGGTACCAGTATGCTTCACGAGCATATGCGTCGGAGGCGGCGTAGGAACGAGTCCGAAGGACGAGTTCCTACGCCGCCTCCGACGCATATGCGAGTGAAGCATGCTAGTACCCCGACAATTCAAAAGTTGTGTTTGGGCTTTATTATACCCACCCCCCAACTAAGAATTTAATGTAAATGGAAGCTGTAGAATCTGAAACAGCGGGCGGATGGGAAGGTCAAGGTCGTATGCAATCTTGTCAAGAGCTGTAGATTAAATGTAGTGTCTGACCTATCATGAAGACAGGCTGGAGACCAAATGTAGATTAAAAATAAAAAGGGGGTTCGGGGGTAGATTCTAGTAGCTCCATCTAGAACAGCAGGTGGATGGCCGTGAGATTTTGACAATCTGTCACGAGTATAACGATGGCGAATTTTTTGTAAGATAGCCTCTGGAGATAGGACAATTTTCATTAAATCGAGGGCTCTGCCCCCGAACCCCCTTTTTATTTTTAATCTACATTTGGTCTCCAGCCTGTCTTCATGAATGGTCAGACACTTCATTTAATCTATGGCTTGGAGCCACTAGAATCTAGAACAGCAGGCAGATGGCTGTGAGATTTTGACAATCTGTCACGAGTAGATAGATCTATAACAATGGCGAATTTTTTGTAAGATAGCCTCTGTAGGTACACTTGTCACTCTTACAAAAAATTCGCCATCGTTATACTCGTGACAGATTGTCAAAATCTCACGGCCATCCACCCGCTGTTCTAGATGGAGCTACTAGAATCTACCCCCGAACCCCCTTTTTATTTTTAATCTACATTTGGTCTCCAGCCTGTCTTCATGAAAGGTCAGACACTACATTTAATCTACAGCTCTTGACAAGATTGCATACGACCTTGACCTTCCCATCCGCCCGCTATTTCAGATTCTACGGCTTCCTATCTAAATAAGGGGGAACTATATTTTGTAGTGCTAGCTTACATCAGGAGTAGGGTTGTGTTTTGGCACTACTTTTCCGTATGCCCCATGGTCTTTTCCGTATGCCCCCTCCTCTATCCGTATGCCCCCTGCTCTGCATATTTCGCCCGTATGCCCCCATGGTAGGCATACGGCGATCCTGTACATTTGCTATACAGTATCGTATGGGGGGTATAATAATTTTGCAGACGGGGGGGGGGGGGGAGGATCGGGGGGGGGGGGCTATCTTGGCCCGGGTGCTCCGGTCTGCCTTCGCTAATTTACTCGTCTTGGATTGAATTGTTATTGGCTGCACAACACTAATTGTTTTCTCTCTCTATTTCTATATAGGATTTGGGCCGAAATAAAATATCCCTGCTGTTCGTTGGGCTTAGCTACTATGATTTTCTTATAGCCACACATTTTTCCTAAAAAAATAGACCCGTTTGCATGGTTGCTTTGTGACTTAATTTTTTTTTACAGGCCATTTCCTGCGGACATACCGGTACCCAAATCATGCACTTTTGCAGTGAATATTTTGCATTAAATCAATAATTCCTTTTCACCTCAAAGGCCCAATCTAACATCAAATTCGATCTTAGATACCACTTAAACCTGTTAGTATACACCATAAGGATTAATTTGATGCCTCATTTACATTACCACTGTCGATTTTAGACCAATAATTTGTACAACACCCTTCAGTGCAGGTCTAGCTTGTGTGACTTGCTGCCACCTAGCGTCAATTAGTGTAGTGCAACCTAGAGCCAAGGGTTGGATTTTTTTATGAATATGCCAAGGGTCCAAAACCCCTTTTTCCATAGTCCCAGACATGTTTTCTAATAAATCCCTTAATTTTATGCCCATCTGATGACTCAATTCTCTCTCAGACTTAGTTTCCTATGTGCTGCTGAACCAGGATTCTACTCGCCTTTTCACAAGAATTATCGATTTTCTGAGTACTGGGTGGCATTATGGTCATTTCCCGAAGAAATAAGTGGTATAGAACCATTATATTCCACATGGTGATTACCAGGGGGCCTGACAACATGGACCGAATGCCATCTATACTCTAAACAATCAGATTTATAGAAAAATATGGGTAGAATGCAAGAGAACAATCAATAAATAAACCTTTAAAACTGAATATTTCACATAGAATGGATGTTTTCTGCATATTTAAATACCCTGTGACCTCTTTTTTGTGAATAATCATGTTCCCCTGTGTTGTGACATTAAAGAACATGAGGCATGATGACCTCCAGTTACTAATTTTCAAGGCTAGTAGCTGTTTCTTTGTTGCGTAGTCTGGCAGCAGAAAAATTGGATTTTCTCATGTAGCTGGAACAGGCCTCCCATAGAGCATCCACATCCGTATATATGGATGAAAACAATTGGGAAACATGATGTCAATGTCATTTTACTGGGAAAAGCACATATTTAGTGCCTAGAGTTACCTTGGGACACATATTGAGCTTCTAAGTCAACAGTAGTAAATCTTGTGGAAATCACTCTGAGAGCTAGACCCCATAACTATGATTTTCGATGAGCAAAATCAGGCAATTTCTTGATCGTTTTGGCCTAAAATCCATGGAACTAGTCTAACCAAAGCAGAAAAAAATAATCATGGTGAGATTTGAAGGATTTTGCACAAACAGGTATTAGGTGTGTAGAGTGGAGGTACGGAACACCCATAGGCATAGGCATAGGTTACAGACTACAGTGTAGGGCTATCTATATTCAACAGCAATGATGATTTGATAGCCTATCCAATTTTCTACATAACCCAAATTTCTGAGAGAGTTTTGGTAGTAAAAATGTTAACATCTGTACTTTTTAGGCTTGATGGGGAACGAACCCAGAGGACCCCCCTGCCCTCATCCTACCCTAGCGATGAGGAACTTAGGACGGACTCACTGATCAAACTCTGTAATTCAAATGTGGAACTTCCATCATGAATATGAAACTTACTACCCGAGTATCACTCGACATAGACCTCATCTATGAAAGTTTGTCTTTCATTTTTGGTTTTGTTTCCTTGTCATTTAAAACATGATTGGTAATATACGGTACTTTAAATAAGTATCTCTTACAATTTGATTGGCCTATATAGGGTTTTAACTTACACTTGTGACGGACCAACTAAGTGGTAGCGTGAAGTTAGTCGCACATTATAAAAAAAAGAAAAGTTTGCGGAATGAGGTTGTGATAATAATGACTATTTATTCATGGCAAGGGAAGGATGAGTATGCGGTAACAAAACCGAGAATAAAAATAAACCTGAAAAATACAAGACAAAAATTGTGTCTTAGAGACTATTGGCAAGTCCATTATCAGTACACAATAATAGAAAATTATTGTCATGAGGACATGCACAAGCCTACCTACACATACAATACATAAATTGTACAATGGACCTGTGCAAGTCTATTTCACACTTTAATACAAAAATACTACATGGGACTTATGCAAGTCTATGTCAAGCATGAATACCCAAGTATGGCATCATGGAGCCGTGCAAGTCTACACCAATATGTTATAGTTCAACACACTAACATAGTCTCATACATGTATAATATCAGCGATCTACAGGATAATATCCTAAGACCTATGCAAGTCTAAGCCAGCAGAAATGGACAATGTATTTACTCTGAAACAATAACCATCAGCATTAAGATATACATTACCCCATTGGCTTCTACATTTACATCTGCCATCTTGTCTTAGATCCCATCATCCATATACTTAAGAATACAATCAAGACTTGTGCAAGTCTATGCTACTCCAGTAGGCAGCACCTTGACATAAAACTCCCCAGTACAGAAGTTGAACAGTCTCCATATAGTAGAAACATCAGTCATAGAATCATGGTAATTAATTCACAACTTACCCCACACACAAACAGTGGGAACCAGGCAAGTCATTGCCTAATCAGGGTTCCTCCCCCTAACCATCTCTCCTATAATCAAAATATAGATATTCCAAGTTAGTTGGAACCACTTTACCTACATGGTACTACACATATATAGAATCACTATACAAATGACTCACTACACATATACCAATACATTGCATACTAACTATATGCACCCTTTCATATAAGACATACATTTCTTATACAGACAGAAGATATTACAACTCTACCCAAAGGAGTCTGGGTCCCCCTGCCTCCCTCTAGTACACCCCCACAGTGATGTGGTATGCTGGGGTCAGACAGGGTCAGCTACATCCACCACAGAAACCCACCCCTTACTCCATACTTCACTATGCATTTAGTATAAGAAACCCTCACAAAGTTACCCTTTATGGTAAATGCACATACAAATATAGCCAAAGTGTGGTAACTTACATCAGCTGGGTGGTCAGTATGTCCTTGGAGGATCCTCCATGTGGAAAAGGGGCTTTCAGCCCCAAAAGCAGACACAAAAGGGCTCCTGGTCCTTTTTCTTTGAAAGTAAGCCTCCCTTTCCCAGCACACAGGTTAGTAGTATATATATAGGTCTTCTTTGGATATTTCTAAAAAAATATCCAAAGAAGACCTATATTTTTTGAATATCCAGAAAATACCTATTATTTTGGATAATAGGATTATTTTGGAAATAGTAAAGGAGGATTGAAGGAGGATTGAAGGAGGAGGATTGAGAGATACATTCAATTTCAAATCAGCTCTCTAAGGAATGACGTTACTGAAACAGGAGGACCATTATGTATGGTGCTTCAACCAACTGATGGGAGCATACACGCTTCAACCAACAGTGGGAGCATCACCTAACAATGGGAGTATCAGCCGTTCTAAGTTGATAAGGTCGCACGAATAGTCGTGATTTTGTTCACACTGAAGCTAGTACCTGGAGCTACAGGCGTGGAGGTTTGTGACATGAGGGCCGGACCTCTCCAATTAACCCCAGACATTGCGTTCCTTTTATACTCCACCTCAGCAGTGAAATCATAAATGTGGTGTTACACCTTTAAGTCTATGAACAAATAGACATTCAGTTTAAGAGGATATAGATTTTTTTCAACAGTTTGAGTGATTTAGGGACAGAGTTTTTTCTCCTTTATTTTTTTGTTATGTTTCATTGATATCAGCAAAGAACATTTCCTGAGTTATTAGAGGAATTTACAGCGTTAGTTTACAATTGAAACGATAGATTTTCATTTTCATTGGATTTAAAGCAATTCTTGTATTACGATGATAAATCAAATATGTGATGTACAGATCATTTGACACTTTGATTGAAGTATTATGCTGTCTATAAGTGAAAATAAAAATGAAGTGAAACAAGTTGTTTGGATATAATACATTTTATTATAATAATGTAATAGAACAGAGTTAAGTATTATTATAAAATCATATCATTAGGACATATGTGTTTCTTTACGCCATTGTTCATATATTTTGCTGTGTCTTAATTGGAAACATATTTTCGAATAAGGAGTATCTTTGAGTTTGTTAGATTCTTTTAATGTAATATTATATATTTTTTCCAACACAAGTTGTGCAATCGGATCTCCACAATTTATTTTATATTCTTTTTCACCAAAATTTAAAAAAAGGATATGAATTTGTCCTCTGTAATCATTGTCTATGATTCCTGCCTTAACATTTGTATACTTAAACCTATGCCCACTTAATGGTGCTATACGTGCATAATACCCAGTAGGGACAGCAACTTTGATGCCTGTTTCAATTAAACATTTTTCTTTGGCTGGAATTATATAACTGAAAGCACTATATAAATTAAATCCTACAGCGTTAGTTTTTTCTTTGCTTAGAGGAAATGTATTGGAATCATATCTAGTATATCCTAAAACAGGTTTGTTTCCCATTTTTTTTATTGACTGTACTTTAAGACTATTAAGAAGCGTGCATTCACAGAGACATTTATATCATTCAGAGACATTAAGAAGTGTGTTTTACCTTTAGGATTCTGTTTTTCTTATTCTTCTTCTAAAATGTACAGTATATCAAGATAGTCAAAAAGTTCTTTGTCTTGAATGTCTTCCATCGCAGTATTCAGTTTATCTAACTGATTTAGTTTTAACATGAAGTGGCTTTCAATGTTCTTTGATGCGAACAGTAACGTATCCCAGTTTAATTTGGTGACAGTGAAACCTTCTATTTCAATTTTAGAGTTCATGTTAACGTTCGAACTAAACAGATGTTTTATTTGATCCATTTTAGATGAGAGTTCGGTCCATTCTTCTTCGAAAATTTCGATCTTTTGTTCTTCTTTTACATCCAAGTATACGAGTGTGTTGTCTTCGTGCGGCACGTCATCGTACATAACAACTAAATCGAGATTGTAGGAAATGTTATAACATCCTCGCAAACACGTTTTCACTTCACCTTGATCCGTGTAACTATGTGCTCGCACTGTGAAATTGGTTTCATACCGATGATGACTTTCTTCTGAACTTGTTTCATCTTCTGAGGTTGATGATTCAATGTTATTCATTATAGTTTCGTTGTCAGCCATTTTTTTGACGCAATGAATTATGTTGCTACGTTATGTTGTCATAGCTACACTTAGTAACGAGTGTTTACTCGATTTGTAGCGCATACCTTAGCAACCGTGTTACACAGAGAGTGGATACCAAAGACGATCTAAATCATAAATTTCTGCTGGTATTGATTCATTTATATGTCTCCAGCCGGGAAAATAAAGAATTAAGTCATCATTTATGAACAGAGTGGCAGAGAATGAGTTACATATGTGTTCTAGTATACTTTGAAATTGACTTCTGAAAGTGATTGTTTGATCTAAAAATAGTATATTCGCAGATTTCAATGACTGGATAAAATTTTTATATTCTTTAGACTTAAGTACTGTAGTAGTTTCATTGATACGACTATTTCCATGGAATATTATTGAAATCTTGCTGTATCTTGAATTATCTCGGGTTTGCCATTTAACTCCAAAGTGATCTGTGTAATACATGACATTGATTAATTTTTTTAAGTTTTTTATTACTTCATTTAAAAGTGAAGAAGTTTGAACTTCATCGTTTTTCCATTTATTTAAAAAAAGTTCTGCTATTTCATTTTTTAAAATAAAAGTAATTATTTTAGTGTTTTCATATGGAAAAATATTATTTCGAGGTGAATGATCATTGTTATCAGAATCTTGTAAAATATAAAGCAAGCATTCATCTACTTTTGCTTTGTTGTCCATTATGTTTTTTTTGGTTGTATGATTTTTTAGTTTATCATAGAGATTGTGTGATTTTTTAGTTTATCCCAAGGATATTTTGTTTGTTATATTGTATGCATAAAAAACATAACTCGATTTTATTTAATTTTTTTATTAGGGATAATTTCACATCGAGAGATGGAGGGCATTTCATTGATTTTATTAATGGTTTATATGATGTTGATTTTTTTTATTTTTAATGCTTTTTCATCATAGGCTTGTTCTTTAACTGCATCGACTCGTTTTTTCTTTTGCTGATTCTTAATTTGATTTTTCTTCATAGGCTTGTTCTTCAACTGCATCAAAGAATTGTTCTTCATCTGCAGCCTCTTCATTGACAGGGTTTTCTCTTGATGGTTCTTCATCCATTTTTTCAACTGGTTTTTCTTCAGTTTCATTAGTTGTTTTTTCTTTCCCTGATCCGAATCCTCTTTTGTTTCTTTCAGTTACATTAAGAACAGATACTTCTTCAAGGTGAGGGATGCAAATTCTTTCTATGATGATTTGAGCTATTTGATCTCCATGTTTTATT
This sequence comes from Acholoe squamosa, assembly GCA_949317995.1. NCBI lineage: Eukaryota > Metazoa > Annelida > Polychaeta > Phyllodocida > Polynoidae > Acholoe > Acholoe squamosa. Next base: position 19,916,252 of record OX439042.1, read on the forward strand.
TCAAAGTTTTTATTACCAAAATTGAACAGTAGGACGGCAACAGTGCCTCTATAGTCTCCATCTATTACTCCTGCACCAACATCAATAAAATGATGAACTGCAAGACCTGATTTAGGTGCTATGCGACCATAGCATCCTGGAGGTATAGCAAGCGTTAAATCAGTTTTCACCAACATTCTTTCTTTAGCAGGAATAATATAATCATAAGCACTGTATAAATCAAATCCTGCAGATTCTTTAGTTGATCTTGTTGGTTCAATCGCTCTTTCTGTATTTTTTATATAATATATCACAGGTTTACTTATAGGATTTATATCAGGCGTGGTAACAGGAGTATTGCATGGTGTTATTAATGCTGTATTTCTGTTATCCGTAAGTGTTACATAATAAGACTCGTGTGAATATGCCATTTTTGTTGATATTGATATATAAAGATATCAGTAATAATATGAAGTTATAACTAATATCAGTAATAATATGAAGTTATAACTATACTAAGTACTTATGACTTGTTTAATGACTTGTTATGATATAGTTATCTAAGCTTATTTCAGCGATATTTAAAGCGATAATACAATATAATGTTATAACTATAGTATGTATAATACTAAGTACTTATGATTATTGCTATACTACTTGTTATATGATATATAGTTATTTAGTTCTCAGCTTATCACAACTATATTAAAAGCAGTTATAAACAGATAACAATATTATTATTAGATTACAATTGTTATATCACTAGTTATGATATATAGTTATTTAAGATCATCATAAGCAATCTTATGATTAGATGACAATGTGATAAAAAATTATAACTATATCAAGTTATTACAATCTTAGCTTATCACAACTATATTAAAAGCAGTTATAAACAGTTAACAATATTATATTATGATAATAGTAAGTTGTTACAACTGTTATATCACTAGTTATGATATACAGTTATCTAAGGTTATCATAAAGATATTTTAAGCAATGTTATGATTAGATGACAATATGATAAAAAATTATAACTATGACAGTTGTTACTATTGTTGCTGTATTATTTATTATAATATTTAGTTATTTAAGCTTATCACAAGATATTTAAAGCAATCTTATAATCAGATAACATGATAATATATTATAACTAATAAATTTTTATGACTAACTGTATTGTAGTTATTAAAGCTTATCACAAAGATATTTAACATTTTAATTAAAGCCTGCTTGTTCACTTCCTGTTCTTTTATCGAATTCATCGAAGATAATTTTCAAACCATCTTTTCTGTTCATGTCAGACAGAGCTTTTATGAGATGGTGAGTTGCACTGTATTTAGATGTTTGCCACATTTTTAGCACTTGGAAGGCATATTGAGTTAAGTCACGTTCAGGTTCATAAGAAATATTTTTTATATCTTTATATGATATATTTAAATAAATAGCGATATATTTCCAGTCTGATGGTATTTTTTCGCTCAATTTGCTCAAGAAAAGATATATAGCAGTGGAATCAGTATGGTAATTTTCCAATAATTTTTCGCCAAAATATTTTTGAGTGAATTCTATTAAGTCTCTTCTGCTAGTTTCTAGAAAACTTGTTTCTAGTTCCTCCCATCTCTTGTATGGAGGAACATTTCTCCACCATTTTTTTAACATTTCTAATGCCATTTCGCATGGTTTTTTAGACTTAAAAATATTTTCTAAACGGTGATCAGGTATGCCTAGATAAATACCTAGTTTCATCCAGTCTGTACCTAACAGTACAGATATTTGTTGTAAGACTTGATCAGAATAACCTAAGTCTTGATTGAAATAATAGGATGGCAAAGGCATTTTGAAGTTATATGTAATCAGATGTAAAGTTAAGATTGGTTATGTTAGCTGTGTCACAAAGTAGTATCGGAAACTGGTTATGTTAGCTGTATCACAAAGTAGTATCGGAAACAAGTATACTATGATACAAAAACAGAAATAATATAATATGTATAAGGTTATATATGATATATAAAAAAGGACATAATATTACAATATGCATAAGTTCATATATGATACAGTAAGTAAAAAACAAATATATAGCCAGTAAAGATATCGTAAAACTTGTATATTTAATGTTTGTGATTTGTGTTTTTGTTTTTTTATTTACAGAATTTGTAATAATATATTTTTTTATTTTAAGCATTTTTTATTGCTGACTTAGAATACTTTTCCACGAAGCAAGATAAAAATTTACTTTTTCTCTGTCTTCGATAGTGTATCTACTAAAGAAATTTGGATTAATGTTTAACATTTCATGAAAGGTAATTTCTCCGTTTAAAATATCATTCACAGTTATATTTTTAATTTTCAAATCTTTTTCTATATGACAGGCTATCATATCAAATACACTTTCAATTAAAGCATATTTTTCCATGTTTTTACCCGAATAGTATTCAGGGTGATGATCATTATTTTTATAATGATGATCTAATGCATTTTCCCAAATTTTTTTGTCTTTTTCATCTTTAAGACCTTCAGTAGAAAAGAATTTTAAGGTATAACCTATAGCTTCTTTAACTGATAATTTTGATAAATCATGCATATTTAATCGTTTTATAAGACATATTTTTTCTGCATAATTAAAAACTGTTTCTCCTATAACGAAAAAGGCTGCAGATATTATTTGCCTATGCTTGAATACTTGTTTATAGTGTTCAAGGAGTATGTTTAAGAAAGCAGAATTGCATATAATTTTTTCTTTTTTAGCATTAACATATTTGATTGCTATTTCGTCACTGATGTTCTTATTTTTTAAAAGATTTCTTATGCTATATGTTTGAAAACTCATTTTGAATTATATAGCAGTGATTAAGTATACCTAATCACATTCATGTTTTTCTTCATAAAACACTTCATCAGGTATACTTCTATATATGTTTAATAAACTCTCACGAGGGAGATCTACTATATCTATATCTTCAGCAGCTTCTTCATCCTTATCATTACTGTCTGATACTATAGTGTTTATGTAAATCGGACCTTTTCTTTTCCTGTATTCTCTCTCCATTTTAGCTATGCCATAGGCTTTTCTATGCTAACATACTCATGACTTCTTTTTCTGTCTCTTTTATTTTATAAGAGAGAGAAGAATTTTTTTCTTCTTCTTCTTTTATTTTGTTTTGATATTCAGTTTTCTCTTTTTCTAACGAGCAAATGTATGAGTGTTGATGGTGACAAATTTTTTCTAGGATTTCATTACGTTCTTTTTCATAGTTTAATTGAATCTTTAAATAATCCATATTTAAAATATAAGTTATTGTTTATAGGATCAGCGTGATATTTTTTAATCAGTTGTAAGTTGGAGATGTGGTATTTATCTCAGTGATTTTTCTTTGTTTAGGTATATGTATTACAACATATCTATTTTTAAGAGAGGAATTTATGGTTATTATATCAGTAAACTGATTTACTCTTGAGCTTTGGTTTGTTTGAGAATTATTTGAAACAGACTGTCCTAAGTAAGGATAGGACCAGCTTTTTCTCTCATTTATGTTTGTTATGTAACAAGTTAAAAAACTTTGTGTTTTTTCTCCATTTCGAAAAATGTTGCCAGTTTCTGTACAACATAGGAATATTTCATCTCCTTTTTGTAAAGGAGAAGAATATTTTTTTTGTGTTTCATTATATATGATACCTGTTATAGCTAAGACAAACATAACTAAAATACTACTTGCTTGTATAGCTGGTAGTTTTTTTTTAGTTGCATTATTGATTTTACTTAAAAGGTTTGATTCCGTCATTTCAATTTTTTGGATTTTAAAGTGTAATTGTTATTTAAAAAATCGTTTTTAGGTAAGCAGCTTTGACAAATTTGATATGGGAAATGAGCTTCTTTTATCACAGGTATTTTTTTCTTTTTGAAATGATTTATTATTTTATTATCGTTCCAGTCTGTATCAGTCGTGAAACTAGATATTATATCTTGCATGGACATGTTGTTAGCTCTTTTCTCAAGATAATATAAACAATATTGTCCACAAGTTGTAGAAAATAAACCTTGTATAGCATGAGTTGAATATTTATATTTTTCAGGTAATGCTTTAAGAAAACTTTCACGAAGAGGTAGAAATCCATATGAATCAAAATATTCAGCTAATTTATTAGGTTTTTCATAATATAAAGCTACCCAATGCTCACCAGGAGAATCACTGTTGTCAGTGTTAACTATGTAACTAGTAGGGTAATACGTCACTTCAGGTATGGTATCTGCTGAAAACACTCCATATTCTCCTTTTTTTTCTTCTTTTATGAGATTTAGATAAAAATTTATTTCTTTTCCATTCATTTTGTTAGGTTAGTTAATTCAGACTTAAATTTTAGCATATTACTTGAGTCTAATCTCATGATCTCATCATATTCTAAATATACAATGGCCGCTACTCCATGATCTAATTCTTCTTCTAATTTTATTACAAAACCTAAAGTACCAGTTTCAGTTAATTCAAAAGTTTCTGATGTTGCTCCGTCTTTAGAAATATCAAAGCAAAATAATGTTGTTCCCTCTTTAAATTCGTCTATGGTTACATTTTGTGCTTCATTTCTGAATATATCTCCTGTAGATTTAAGGAGAGCAAGATAAGCCATGTTATACATATTATTTGGAAAATCTAATTCATAATGATAAAAAGGAGTTCCTCCATCGTTTACTTTAAGTTCTATTTCTTTAACTTTAAAGTTTTCAAATTTAAATGGATTACGATTATGTGTGCCTGTGAAGCCATCTAAATGCACGAGACCAATTATGACTCTTTTAGGTAAAGGTGTGTTATTCACAACATGTGAAGCTTGAAGAATAGCTTTTTGAGGACCGAAAGTGACATATTTCATGTCTATTTTATGGATAGGAATATCCCATATAGGTAAATTAGTAGCTCTTGCTTCTTCTAATTCTTGATGAAAATCATCTGTTAATCTAACTCTTTTCACGTACAAGTTTATTTCTTGTACATCTATAATATATTTTTGAGCTTCTACTTTTGACATTAAACAAAAAGTTTCATCTGCTCTATCTAATTCAATAGAAAGAGGCAAGTCCCCAGGTAATAATTTAGACTGTGAAAAAAGACTGTCATGTATTCTTACATGCACTTCAAACAATGTTCCGTTTTTTGTTTTTTCATATCTTTTTTTAGCTCCTGCATTGTGAGCTGTACCTGTTAAAGTGTTAACTTCATTGAAATCTTTATTGTCTTTTATGTAAAAACTTAATGGTCCTAAACATTTAGCTGTAAGAGGATCATAACTTAAAGTAAATTCTATTATTGATTTGTAACCATATAAATCATTGCTGTCTGATATTCTTATTCCTCCTACGAATACTTTTACATTCTTAAACATAGTAGCACCAAAATAATTAACAGGAAAAACTTTAGCATTATCATTTATAGTTCCATCGTTAGCTGGAGCGTCAGGTGCTGTTTTATCTGCTTTCAATATTTTTGCTTTTATGTAAAGGTAACTGTTATGTAAAGAAACATAATCTTTTTTGTTAGATTTTAATGTAAATTGAACAGTGTTGCTGTTTGGTGAAGCTGTAGGATCTATTTTTTCATAGTATGTTTTTATTCTTGTAGTATCAGTAGGAGGTATATATTTATAATCCAATTCCGAGCTTATACAATGATGTAAATTTTCATTTAAAAAAGACATATTTTTTGTTCAGGTGTATCTTTTTTTTTTTAATTAGATAATATAAAAAGATCAAGTTATCGGTTTATCTCAAGCTATTTATTCTATCCGAAAATATCACCATGCCTTCCTTTCTTTTTTCTGTTTCTCTTTTTTATAATTTTTGGCTGAGGAGATAATTTCTTTTGATTTGAAAAGTTTGAAATAACTTGAGAACCTAAATCAGACAAACTTTCTTCAGCTTCTCTTTTTATAGCCTTTTTTATATTTTCACCTTTTAAAACATTTTTTGCAATTTTTATTCCTCCTTTAAGAGCTCGTTTTCCTATTGCTTTACCTGCACTTTTCACTGCAGGAGTAATGAGAGGTACGACTGTTTTAAATAAACCTTTTAGTATGCCACCTATACCATATCCTCTTTGATTTCTGCTTCCTATGAAAGGAGTTAGTGTATTATATCCACTTCCATATTGATTGTAAAATAATGGATTTTTATTTTCTCGTAAAAATTGCCTGTAAAGAAGTTTTTTATGAGCACAATTCGAATACATTTTTATTTATTTTCCTAGGATTTTTTCTTCTTTATCTCAAATGCTTTTTCTTTATTTATTACTATTTTTTCCATTTCGTGTCCCAATCTTTCCCATAATATTTAGGGTTGGTTTTTTTTGATCTCCCATATCGTGTTTTACGTGGTGATGCTTTAGACGAACTTTTTTTCTTTTTTATTTCTCCAAAAATATCTTCAGAAGGAGGGGTAGAGGACATAGGTTCTATTTCACTTTCTTCATCGAATTTTTGTTCAAAAGAAGTTGGTTTTATTTTCTTAATTTTTATTTCTTCTCCTATTCCTCCACTTGCTTCATCTTTTTTATTTTCTTCAGATTCTATGAAGGTTTTTTCTTCTCCTGAAGGAATAAATAATTTTTGTTTACCATATTCTGGAGGATAATTTAAATTATCGTCGTCCACGCTGTCAGAATCTTTAAATAATGATTTTTCAATTGGATCATCGTAATCATTTTCTGAATATTCATCATCTGTTGCTTCTATGGATTCTATCTTTCCTTTTTCAATTTTTTTATGTATTTGTCGTTGTCGTTTTTTTATAATGTCTATATTTTGATCTTCTATAGGATATTTTTTTATTTTATAAGCGTCAGCATCCTGCTTGCTTTTTCCTGGTTTATTGAGAAACCAAGATTTAGGTATATGTGGAGATAAATTATACCAAAGTTCATTAATGCCAAGAGGTTCTTTTTTTATGCTAGTATTAGAAAAAAATTTCATTATGTCTATCACATTAGAATTTTTTAGCAGTTTTCCGTTCATTATTATTTCACCCTGATCATTCCAAAAAAATTGTAAAGCAAACATTTTTTTTAAAATTTCTTTTATGTAAGGTATTTGTGCTTGTCTTATATGTGATAATATTTCTTCTATAGATATACCTGTATGAAAAGATTTTTCAGATTGATTTTCTTGAAAATAAGAAAAAAAAGTAGGATTTTGTTTAGATATATCTTGATTAGTACTTAAAACTTTATATGGTTGAATGTTATACATTTTTTCTGCTAATATTTCTTTTTGTCTTTCAAGAATAGGATTTTTTTCATTTTTAGTTTCTTTCGTCTTAATTTCTTCTATAGCTCTAAGTTTTTTATATGTAACTAAAGGAATGAAAATACTTTTTTTGAAAGAAGCAGTCATATTATTGTCTACTTCCTGCTAAACCTCCTAGTAAAGTTACGGCTAAAGGAATAAGCATAGACAAAAAACCACCTTTTTGTTTCAATACTGCTTTCCTTTTTTTGTTATTCACACGTCTATTTACTAAAAATCTTAAAATTTTTTTATGCTTTTTAAGTTTAGCATAAGAAAAAGGACTTAATTTAATGTTTCCTTTCAGTACGTTATATATGCACTGACATATAGCATCTATGTCTTCTTTTCCTGCATATTCTATCAAAAGATTTCTTCTTTTTTTATTTTTAGTGTTACTTAAGACCGAAAGGAAAGCTAATTGCCTAGACAAATTAGGCCTTTTGTTTCTTTTAGTCTTTTTCTTTAAAATTCTTTTTTTCCCTTTCCTTTTTAATATAGGTCTTTTTTTTAATAACAAAGATTTCCTTTTCTTAGGCATTTTTTAAAACGTAATAAATAAAACTATTTCTTGTCTTTTATATCATTCTTTATTTCATTTATCACACGTACATTTTTTTAAGTTTTATTTGGAATATAAACATCTTGGCCTACATCAAAAATATTTCCTCTTAATCTGTATTCTTGTGGAGTTTTTTGATGTCCGTCTATTAAGAGATAAGAATGTGGTTTTCTAGTTGCTTCATTAAAAATATTGATAAAAGTTTTATGATTTTTTGGTAATAATTTTCTTCCTAATATTTGAGGCACTGTTTGATCTAAAGGAGAATTAAATATAACAAGGTAAGTAGCATTTCTGTTCACAGTTTGTCTTTCTTTCCCTTCAGAAAAAAAATTTTGAGATATATATATCACATTTAAACCTTCATGATGACAAGTTTGAGTAAATAATTTTCCTATTTCTGCATTATTACTGCTTTCTTTCATTAAGTCATCTAATATAATAAGTCCATTTAAGTTCGGTTTTATGTATTTATCAAAAGAAGAAGGAATACCATTAATGAAAATAACGTCTTTATCTTGCATTATAGAAGGTTTTTTAGGAGGTGTTTGACCATAACACCAAATAAAATAATCTATGTTTTTGTCTAATATGCGATCACTGTTTTCTATTAAATTATGAACAAAAGTAGTTTTACCACTGTTACTAGGACCTGCTACTATCATAGAAAAAGGTATTCTAATACATGCATTGAAAATAGGAAATTCTATGTGCTCCATTTTTTTTTTTTTTTTTTTTTTTTTAAATTCCTTCAATTTTAACTAGTTCTTCTTTATAAAAATTACCACTTAATATTTCATTGTTTTTATCAATTAATACATATGTTGCAGGCCAAGTTCTAAGAACATAAGCTACTTGAAAAATTTCTTTTTTCCAATGAGAAGAATATCCTTTTCTAAAAGTAGTTTTATATTTAGTAATTCTAACTTTATCTCCAACTTTAAAGGGTAAATGATGGTTTTTAGAGAATAAATATTTCCCGTATTGTTTTATCCATATTTTTTTTTCGTTTGCTTTAGTTACTTCTGAAGGACTTATACCTAAAGTTCTATGCTTACTGTGATTATAACTATATACTAAATTTTGAAGTACATCTATATATCTCAAAGTCTTTTTGAAAGTAAGATATTTATATATTTTATCTTGTATAGTACGATTGAATCTTTCTACTATTGCACTTTTAGTGTCTTGTGATGTACTGAAAAATTTAATGTTATTTTCTTTTAAATATTTTCTGAATACACCTTTAAATTCACTTCCGTCATCAAATTGTATAATTCTAGGCTTAACTTTGCTTTTCATTAATATATTTTTAAAGCCATCTAAAGTGACGGAAGCTGTTTTGTTTCTTAATGGAAAAATATAAGCATAACGAGAAAAACAATCTATACAAGCAAGTAAATATTTGATATCATCATTTTCATTTTTTAAATTAAATATACTAATTAAATCTATTTGCCATTGATCATTTATACCTTTCACTATAGTTTTTCTTCGTAAAAACCTATGTTTTATTTTTTTGTGAGAAGTATAGGTTCTAGTGTTATGAAGAAAAGCTGATACATCCGTATGAGTTATATTTTTATTTTTTTTCTTTGCACTTTCATATAATTTATTTGCAGAACTGAAAGAGGCAGGATCAGACGGATTGAAAAATATTTCTTTTAAAATATTTTCTTTGTTTTTAGTTTGTTGGTTCATATTTTTAACACATATTTCCTGTATTACATTACAGAGATGGAAATCCGATATGCATGGTTTCGTTCTAATATATCAAATAATTTTTATACATGAATAGAACGATACATATAATCACGTGATTTTAAACCATCTCAATGTAATAGAAAGTGTGTCGATATATTATACTGTCAGATTTCACGGTTATCCATGAAATTTTTTCAATTTTATTCATCCAATAAAAAAATGTTTACTGATTAACAGGCATGTAAATTGGGATGAAGCCACTCGGTTTCATGTTTCCATCTACGTTAAATATCAGACTTTTGTTTCCTGTTTTTGTTTTCCTTGAACTAGAATTAATTTTAGTTTTATTTCGTGAGGTATTAGATTGCTGCTTGTTCACATTTCTCTTTCTTTTAACCTGCACCTTTTCCTTTCTTCCTGCTTTTTCATTTTCATCTTGACTTAAGTCATCATCACTTGTATTATTTTCCACCCTGCTAGAAGTCTTATTCATCTTTTTCTTTTTCTTGACTTGTATTTTTACTTTTTTTTCTTCATATTCATTTTCGTTATGACTTACATTATCATCACTCTCTTCTTTTCTTCTTTTCAAGTTTTCTTCTTTCTTGATAGGACGAACAATGTTTGATTCAATATTTTTGGTGGAGTCATTTTTTTCTTCTTCTGAAGATATGCTGTTCGAGTCTTCATTTTCGCTCATATCTTCCATGACTTTTATACTGAAATTTTGTGCGGATTTAGCTTTGCTTCTTAGCTTTTCTTTCATGTATTTATTGTAACAGGCATTACATCTCAGGTGATTTTCATCAGACGTAAAAAAATGATAAGATTGAAAAGGTCTATGACACCTTATACATTCTTGTACCATTGACTCTGCACATTTTAAACAATATTTTTTATTTTTTACTAAATCAGCATTTTTACCACAAAATTCACATTTAGAAACCATTTTTTATCATAAAAAATTGAAAACGAAAATATATAAAGCTAATTAGCTAAGTTATTCATTTATCTCAATAATATTTTTATAATATTATTTTAAAGGTAATAAGGTAAGTCATTCATTTATCTCATTAATATTTTCATAATATTATTCACTGCTATCATTTTCACTTAATTCCATTTCACTTTCACTGTTGCTATCACTACTTAAATTTTCTTCTTTTTCTTTCTTTTTTTTAATTTTTTCTTGCTTGTTTTCTTTCTTCAATTTCTTAACTTTTTCAATTTTTTTATATATTTTATTTTTCATTCGAAGAAGAAGGTCAAACTCTTCTTTTTGAAGAGATATACTTTTATCTTTAGTCAAGTCATGAAAATGTAAATATATATTTCCTTTAAATTTATTTATATCTATTCTTTTCCTCCGACCAAAAGCCAAAGTAGGGTATTTTCCTGATTTGTTCATTTTTTCTTTTATTATGCCTTAGGCTTTCTTTCTAATGTTAATAAGGTTAAAGTTTTTTCAAGCTATCTCATGATCTTTTTTTCTTTTTTATTTCTGGAAAAGGTATTTCGTTTCTTTTTCTTTTTTTCTTTCTTTTAGGTATACTATAGTGTCCATAAGCAAGAGATTTTATCCCGCTATCACATAAATATCTTTTATCTTCAAAAGGAGAAAGAGAAATCTTATGTAGGGAAATGGTATGCACTTTATGTTTAAGACTTACTATATTACAGAATTGATCTTCTCTTATTTTATTTTTAAATAAGACTTTTTTAAAGTTACTATGTTTTATTTCTTGTATACAACTTTTTTTTATGCCTTTCACTTTTTTCTCTTCTTCTCCAGTTTCATAAAGAATAGAATACATTTTAGGTCTTAATGCTATAAATTCTTTTATTTTTTTCCCTCCTGTTTCATCTTTGAATTTTCCTAAAACTTTCATATTTTTAGAGGAAAATAAAGGATGACTTTCTTTAAGATTAGAAAAATCAAAATAATTTTCAATATTTTTTATCTTTTTTAAGAAATGTTCATCTTTAATATAATAAATGAATGAGTCTGTATCCGTGTATAACAATTGAATAATGCTTTCTGAAAAAGCAGGTAACATGATATTATAATGAAAATTAAACATCCATAATTTTGATAGTTCTAATACTGTAAATCCTATGTATATAGGTTTATTTAAAAGAATTCGTTCTTTGTTATATTGTATACCTACGAAGTCTTTTTGAAAGATATGTAGTGATTTAAAATTTGGTTTTCTTATAAGTTTTTCACTTACTAAAGGATTAGAAGTTAATTTCATAGTTGATCTTTTCTTAACATTTTCTAACGTTTTCCCAAAAGTGCTGTTAATTAAAAGTTTAAAAAATTCTTTGTCAAAAGAAGAAGTAGCTAAGGTTCTTTTTGTTGTATTAAAATCGATGTATGGTTTCATCCAATCTTTTTGTTTAAATGAAAGAACTCTATGTATTTTTTTAATTTTCATTCCTAGGTTTAGATATAGCTTTAAGTTACGGTAATGTATAACATAATTTTCCTTTTGATTTAAATTACATATTAATTTTTTTCCTCCTTTTTTATATGAAATTCCTATGTCTTTGAGTACTTGTTCAGCATAAGTGGATAAATCTTCCTTTTTTATTTCTAATTTTTCTGGTGCTAAAGGAAAAGAATTATGTCTATCATGAAGGTTTGCAGGATAAGATAGAGTTACTTCCATAATATAGCCTGTTTCATTATCGTCTGGAATGTTACATATTTCTAATTTATTTATTTCTTTTTTTTCTAACCATTTGAAATCAGAAATAGGTAAAAAATCTGCTAAACATTTTCCATATAAATTATTGCAATCAATATAAAAAATATGTTCATCAGGCTCTTCTGCTATGGCATACCTGTGCGAAACATTAGTTATCCCTCCTCTTACACCTGTTTCTATGAAATTGTACATTTCTATGTCCGAAAATAAATCTAATTTAACCCCAGTATATTTCAACATGGCTTGATAACTTAAGCTTGGTGAAGTAAGAAAATGTGATGGATCTAATCCATAATAATCTAAAGCCTTTTCTCTAAAAGATTCGAAAATGTCACATAAAAGCAAAACGTCTATTTTTAAATATTCTTTCAAATAATCTTTTAGGTTCTTGCATTTGAAAGCTTTGAACATAAAAAGAGCATGCTGGTAATCTTCGTCAGAAATGTTTTCTTTTGTTAAAGAAGAATAAAAATATTTTCTTGCAGGCAATTTTTTTTCTTTCAAAACACTCCATGAATTTATATAATCATAACACATAACTCCTTTACGGATAACATAAGGTAATAATTTTTTATCTTTTAAATGCTTCTTTGTTTCATAGAAGTCATCAGTTCCTTTTTCATTCATAAGATTTGCTAATTTAGCTAAAGAAGTAGGAAGAAATTGAAAAGAATCTATGAAACGAAAATTTTCAAAACTTAAAGTCAAAAATTTTTCTGACGATTTTGCTATAACAGATATATTTTTCTCGTCCACATATTTATATAATTTTTGAATAAGAAAATGAGTGTCATAGTTCATGCTATTATGAATAACAATAGGTATTTTTAATTTATCCATCCTTAAAGACGTATAAGTAAGATTACATCTGTTACAAGCATAATTTATGTCTCTCCCTTTACCTTCTCGCCCTATATGAGAATGATCTAAAACTTTACGTATACCTTTACGAGTCAATGAAACCCCACAAACGTAACATTTTCTCTGCTTAGCTATATGAGAAATATCCTGAGGAGTTAATTTCATAGGTTCTCTTTTATGGTGTAAAATATAAGATATTTCAGCTCTTTTTTGATATAAATAAGAGACAAAATTTGATATGACATTTTTTCCTACATATATGAATGGATCTTGATTGTATTCTTTATATTTTGACACCATTATAGCACCGAAAGCATTTAATTTATGTTCGCGTTCACATAAAGATTTACCTTTATAAATTGGTTCTTTCATTTTATAATTATAACATTCAAAATCTGCATAAATGATAAAAGGACTTTTTACTTTATTTTTGAAATCTGAAAAATTAAGATGTGAACCTATAGGTGGCATATAGTATCCTTGTCCTACGTAAGGATTTTTATTGCAATTCTGAGTTATGTGGGACTTATATTTTTTTTCTGAGCGAAAAGATATCAAGCATTTGTAACAAAAATATCTAGTTTTTTTCCAGAAAAAAGGTCTTATAAACTTATGTAAATTCCTAATCAAATAGTAGTGATCATCATATAATAATAAATCAACATGTCTTCCTTCAGAAACAGTAGTCGAATTAGTAGAAATATACATAGGGAAAGGTTGAATAATCTTTTGCTCTGTTTCTAACATACCAAATACATTTATTGTTAGATTGTTCTTTTTTTCAAATTGTGATATTTCATTTAATTTCACAGGAAAAGTAATAAAAGAAAGATTCAATTTATTTAAAAAAATATCATAAGATTTTGCTAAATTTGAATTATTTGTTACTTTATGTAGACCAGCTAAAACAGAATAAAGAAAGCATTTATTACCAGTTCCTTTTATATTTAAAATTGATTTTTTTTTTGTCTATTAAGTCTTTAGTCTTTTGTCTTTCTTTTCCTCCTAAAGGGTTATATTTAAAAATTGAAATTCTAAGAACTTTGATTTTTTTAAGAAACCATCCTGATCCCATGTGAAGGAAAGAATCAAAAAATCCTAATATAATAGAAAAACTAGACCTAATTGTTTCTTCTAAATTCAAAGAATCAAACCCAAATTGAACTGGACTTAAAAACCATGGTTCTATTTGAAAATATTCATTAGTTTCTAAGTTATATTTTCCTAAAATAACGCAAAGTCCTATCTGAAATTTAACTCCACCTTCTTCTTTCTTTACTTTTAATATTTTTTTCTTCACTTTTTTTAAATTTTTGAACAAAAATAAATCAGGATCATATTTTAAAGAATTAGGAATGATATCATATTCTGTGATAAGATTTTTTAATGCTCTACGACGATAAATCATTAGACTATCGGTCTGAAATGTAAAACCAAAAACACTGTTCCGTATTCAAATTTAACAAGATCTCCTAAGTCATCACAGACAGTTATTTGAATTTCTTGTATTTCATTTCTTTTAAGTTTTTTGTAATATGGAGTAACAAAAACTTCTGTTATGTCATCACCAAAGCTTCCTGTGCATCTTATTGTTCTTAAAAGTGGAACTTGTTTGTTTCCTACTACTTCATTACAAACTATGTTGCTATAAATATAAATATTAGATGCTATGTAATGCAAATTAGGAACCCCACCCGCTATGAAATTTTCATATTCATTTGGTCCTAAATTTGATGCTATTTTTTTATATTCTTCAAAATTTTCTAAAGGAGGTCCCATGAAAGACACAGTATTTCCTTCTTTTTTCTCAGCTTTTTCATGTAAATCTAATCTTAACAAAGAAGACAAATCAGAAGAAAAAGTTACTACGTCTCCTTTTCCTACTTTAAGAATAGGTTTTAAATTTTGTGGTTCTATTTTCATAAAAGGTTTTCGCTCTTTTTTAAAGAAAACATCATCAGGATAAATATCAATTTTTTCTAAAACAGAATTTATAGTTCCAATAAGGTTATTAATAGAATTATAATTTCCATAAGGAATTCTTTCTACTATGAACCTTTTCTCCAAGGTAACATCACTTGCAGAATTTGCTATGAACACATTTTTTTTAAATTTAAAAAAATTTCTTTCCACTATTATAGTTCTATTTCGTTCTGGTCTTTCAGGAAAATTATACCAAGAAATAGGTATATTAACTTCCACCACTCCAACCTCCCATTCCCCTTTCAATGTAATAGTTGAAGGTAAATTTACATAATAAGAACTTGTTTTGTTTTCCCTAGAAGGGTGAATAGTATTAGAAGGTAAATTCACGTAAAAAGGAGAGGAAATTGACATTTCTTTTTTTACTTATATGATATATACTTTTTTGATTATCTCAAAGAAATTAAACTTAAAAAATATTTATTAATTTCATAATTGAAAACATTATATAACATCATAACATAACACTGTTATATTTTTCAACATTTTTATTTTCAAGTAAAGCCATTTTAGGTAACTTGTCTTTCTTCAAAGAAGAGCATGATTCTGATTTTTTTGATAACCATAATAATATATCTTTTTCATACCTATATATTGGCTTCTTTTCAAACCATTTAACATCACAATATTTACACTTTTTTATTTTATGATTCGTTTTCATAAAGAAAAATTCTAAACATTTTATATGAACAGGTTGCATACAACAATGAATGTAAGTAACATTTGTGCTGTTAGAAGAAATTATCAGCTCTGAAGAACAAAGTTTACAAAACATATAAAGAATAGACATTTTATGTTCTTTTTTTCTTATTTGATCTCTTATTTTTTTCTTTAAAGGACTTAAAACATAATCATTAGGATTAACATTCAAGTAATGTTTTTTGTGAGCAGGTTTCATCAATTCTATTACATCTTCAAAATATGAAATTTCTAAAATAAAACATGAAAAATCCTTTATTCTATAATAAAAATCTGTATATTTTAAAAAAATACAGCACATTTTAATAATTCTAGGCAATAACATGACATCAGATAAAACAATCTTCATTATTTCTTCTAAAAGATATGAAGACTGAAAGAAATCAGAGAAAAAGCATAAAGCTTCTACTCTTATTTCTTTTAAAGATGAAAATGGCTGAATCAAAGAAAGCGCTGTAAATATATGTTTAGCTTCTGTTACACTCATATAATTCTGAACAGGGAAACTGACATCTATTAAATCATCTATTTTACCACCAGTGAAAGTCAACATAGCTTCTAAGTAATAAACACGACTTAAAAGCAAACCAACATTAACTTTCATTATCATCTTTATATCAGCAATTTTTTTTCTGATATAACTTACTGTGAAATCTCTTCTCAAAACTTGACACTTTATTATATCTACTCAATAACTTACAATAAATCCTCTTTATTTCAATCCAACAACAAATATGGTAAAGGCATATTATCTTCAATAGACTTTATATATCAAAACTTGTTTGATAAATATGGTACAGAATGTTCTGTTTTAAGGTTCTTAACCTGAAATGTCACAGTGCCTAACTAAACACCGAACTTACAGGTTATATACTCTTATGTGATAAAGGATACCTGTTAGAAGTTATCACACAGTAGTTTTTTTACATGCTTATATTTCTTAAACTTTAATAATAATGTAATGCATTTTTTATAGTTTTTTTTCTTAAGCTTCTGAATTTTTTTCTTAGCCATGAACAAAATTCAGGACTACATATTGGCTTTGCTTTTTTCCATTTCATGCCACAATCATAACATGCTATACCTTTCCGATAATGAGTACTGTATGAAGCAAACTTAAAACTACTGTAACATTTATAATTAACTGGACAAGCACAACACAGCATATATGTTACTTTTAATGTTCTAATTTTTTTATTTTTATCAAAAGTATGGTATTTCCCACACCCTCCGCAGCGAAACTTAACAATTTCTGCATTAAGGTCTAAATCTTGTAACATATCAGTTATTTTATTTTGTAGTTCATTATCCGAATAACAAAGATAATCACAATAAGCAAATATGCTGTGTTTTGTACAAAGCAAATCGTCTAATATGTCAGAACGATTAACTTTTAGAAGATCTGAAGCAAACCAAAATAATTTTCTACTGCTTACATGAAACATAGTTCCGCAATAAACATAAACTTTCAATGCTTTCCCTATTTCTTTGATTTTTTTCGTAGTCCTTTGATATATATAATTAAACAAAAAATCTGACTGAAAAAAAGAAGCAAAAAATGCTAAGGACTCTATGTTTTTGATTTCATTAAAACGTTCATAACAAGCTTTTTTTGATGAAATATTTAAGAAGGAAATGTATAAAAAACATTTCGATACAGATAATAATGAATGTGCAGGTATTTCAATGTTTAATTTTTCCATCAAAGGTTCACGATAAAAATTGAAATAGTTTTTAAAGTATAAACTTCTCAATGAAAGTAAAAAAAGTTCAAGTAGAGTTGCTTTTCCATCTTGAACCTATAAAAACAAGACGGATTATTTTAAAATATAAAACAAACATTGAAATTCTTGTATGACATTTTCATACCACATATTTATGATATAGGCTGCACACATGTTCAAATATAACATCATATAAACATTAAAGTAACTTTTCTTGAAGCTTATGTTTTATTTCTTGTGAATTTTTTAATCCAAATGTGTTGACGAAATATGCTGAATCAAAAGGAGAGGGGAGCCAAAAAGTTTCAAGCAATAACGGCATGACATCATGCTCTTTTTCTGTGCAGTGAAGTATACTCCCCCTCCAAAGAACAGCTCGTCAGTGCATGTTTCACAAGTGATTTTTTTACATATTTTTGTTCTTGTTTTTGTAGGAACTTTCGTCATCAGCTTCAAGAAAAGAGATCCTGTCTCTGTGTCTTTCTTTTGAGGGAAGACGACAGAAACAGGCAAGCGAGACAGAATTAAACGTTGAAGGTAGTCTCTCGTATTAGCCTGTTGTATAGAATCAGAAAAAGGCTCAGTGACATTGACAACTTTGGCTGAACTTTTATCAGGAAGAGTGATGTTGTTGTCGTCTTTCACGACAACTTCACTAGGAACTAAGTCACTGTCTTGGAGAACAGCTACTTCTTTACCAGCAACATTAACTTCGTTACTGTCAATGATTTCGTCCTTGTCCCCTTCGAGAATAACTTCAACTTCACGATGACTGTAGTGGTCATTGTTGTCTTCAATACCACCAATTTCCTCATAGTCAACGTGAAGTTCATTGTTATCTTCTAAGGAGACAACTTCATTCACAACTTGATAGTCATCTTTTGACAACTCAAGTCCAGAAATCTGAATAGCTTCGTCTAGTAAATCTGAAGAAGCTGGACCATAGTCGCTTTTGCAAAGCTCAGAAAGTTTTTTTTTCTTTACTAATGGAGGCATAACCTCCAGATCTTCTTCTTTTGATATCATTCTTTTAGTAGGATAAGCTCGACTCGGTCTTACAAGAAGAGGCATTTCCTCTTCAGGCTTCTGAAGAGAAGATGTTTCTTGTACATCATGAACATTTTTAGCAAATTTTGTTCCTTGAAAAAATTGGTTGTTTAACTTGGACAAAATAGGTTCTGGCTCTTGGTTTTCACGTTCCATCTGTAGGTAATAAATAAAATAAAATTCATAACTAAAATTTTAAGTCAAAAAGTTAAGTATAAAAAAATAAAATGTCACTCAAACATTATGCTAAGCAACTTTTATATAATATTTATTTCATTATTTTTAATTTTTTTGGTTTACAATTTTTAGGACCTCTTCTGTCTTTAGTACACCTGAGAATAGCTGCAGAACAATGTTGCGGACATTTGGCACATTTCTCTATATTTTCAGGTAACATATTAGTTTGTAAGACAATTAAATGCTTATATATTCTATCACATACTTTAATAGAAGATTCTAAGTTAGCCCTACACTGTTCTAGCTGTTCTTTAAATAAGTTAGCAAAAGGTGAAAACTCTCGTAACGAATTTACTTTATCGTCTACATCTATATCTATTTTTTTCTCATGCTTCATTTCTTCATTTTTTTTAAATTTTTTATTCGTTAAACCCTGCTCTTCACTATCTGAATCGCTCTCAGACAATTCTAAATCTTCTTTTAAAAAATTAAATTCAGGATCAGAAGAAGTATCTTGAGAAACGCTTCGTTTAGGTTTAACAGATTTAGATTTTCTCTTTTTTCTTTCTATGTCTAAAGATTTCGAATCATTATCCTCATTTTCACTAGAATCTGACAAATTCTCTTCACTGAAAACATTATCAGAAGCTGGTAATATTTTTTTATTCTTTTTTCTTTTCTTAGTCTCTACATATTCTTTCACTTCCTCGTTCTCAGAATCAAAAAAAATAGAAACAGGTTTGCTTCTCATATTTTCAGAAGGAAAAAAATCTACACTTTGATTTTTTGTGTGAAAAGTTATATTAAGATTCAAAACTTCTGAAATACATTCTAACAATACACTATGAGAAGAAATAAGGTCTAAAAGAATTTTTTCTTTCTCTTGATTTATACAAAATTCATACTCTTTTTTGTAGGCTTCTTCTTTTTTTAACAGAGACAAAAGAAAAAACCAAGTCTCATCTTTCATTAGATCAAATATTTTCTCTTTTGATATAAAAGACTCTTGCTTCTTCCTTTTAATATATTTTAAAATGTAATACAAACAATGTTTCTCTTTAAGCTTAATTTCATTCCAGTAAACTCTGTTAAATTCATTATTTTGACTTAAAATAAAAAATATTGTTAAAAGAATCTCTGAAATCAATTTAATTTCTTTCATTTTTATTATCTGACTTTTCCTTTATTATTTCGTCTAACACAAGTTTTATCTCAGAACATAAAAATAAAAAAATATTACAATCTTTAGTTATACAATTCCCTTTGAAATTATAACCTAAAGTAAAAGTAATATCTTTATTTGAAATTCTTATGACAGAAACATTGTTCACATTATAATCTTTTAATCCTTCATAATTTACCCAAACAGATTCATATGTGTTAGACTCCTTTAATTTATATGAATATTTGTCTTTAAAATGAAATCGTATTTTTAAAAGAAATTCTATGACTTTAATATTGTTATTTTTTATGTCAATTTCTACACTTATTTGGATATTTAATAATGATACTTTAATTTTATTGTAATTTATTAAAGAAAAATGATTCCAAAAGTTTGAACAAAAAAAGGAAATAAACTTTTTAATGTTGCTTACAATAAAGTTAAAATCATTTCTTAAAAATATATAACAACACCCATTTTTGGTAAATTTTAAAGAAAAATCTTTCTTTAAAATAACAATAGAACCTCTATATTTAGAAATTTTCCCCTGCAGCTGATATAAATTCTCTATGTCTAACTTAGCACAAGGGTACGTTCTAGCTATTAAAACAATATTATTAGTGTAATACTGAATTGACATAAGAATTAAAACCAAAAAATATGCAAACCAATTAGTTAACACCGAAAGAATGATATATTATACCATAATAGAAGCAAGCCAGCTATATAATTTATTGAATAACTAAATAAACAAGACAACTGAAGCACGTTAACTGAATGACTGATACAAGCTAACTAAATAAAAGCAAGTAAGCAAATAAATAAAATAATAACCTTATCCAAATTTAATCAGCAATCTTGATGTTGCTAGCAGATCCTCGTCCTAAATGAACTGTGAATAACCTTGTTGATACAGTAAACTGTAAACGACCTCGATGTTAGAGCAAACTGCAGACGACCTTGATGTTACACAGACTAAACGACCTTGATGCTGCTGAGTCCTTAATCAAAAATAAGAAGACAGCACAAGACGTCTATCTGAAAAGAAAAAAGACACTTAATTTCTTTAAATTATCAGCATTATATCATTTCATATATAATCAGTTTCATGTCATCATCTAATTATCGTTATTTTTTCAATATGATATATATAAATTAATCAGTTTCATATCTTCATCTTGTTATTATTTTAATCAGTTTCATATCTTCATCTTGTTATTATAAAATAATAATCATCATTATTATAAATCATTATAATAAAACATTATAAATAGTAATTATAATGTTTTTTCAATATAATCTTTTAATAATAATCTCATTTAGATTAAATTTTACATTATAAACTCATTTAGATTAAATTTTAATGTAAAATATAAATAACAATTCGTCTTATCTATGACTAAAATCCAAAACAAAAGAAATTTACCTTTGCTTTTTACAGTAAAACTTTCTGACTCAAGTTCAGTAAGATCACTCTCGGATTGAGTTTGGATTAAGTATTGATCTGAAAAATAACATTTCATAAAATCTTTAATATATAACTCGAGTTCAGCAAGGTCATTCTTAAATTATTGAGTAAAGTATTAACCTGAAAAAATAAATTTTTATTGAGAAGATTAAAACTAAATCTTCTTAAACTTAAAACATTATTATTAGAACTTGGTTTTATATTCAAATAAAAAAAGTATTTTTCTTTTTTATTTAGTAACAAAGAATAGGTTAATAAATTTACCTCTGTGTACGTAGAAAATATCACGGAACAGATAATTAATTATCAATCTCGTACGGGTCAATAATCTCTGACACGCCTGTATATTTTGCCTTGCTAGTTGTCCTCCTCTATGTTCCTCGTAGTTAGACACAGAGTTTCCTCCACTCATGATACACTAAAACAAAAAAAATAGGAATTCTTTAAAGTAAACTAAGCTCATTAAAGTTCATTAATTGAACAGGGTCTATTTTTTTAAAAGCAGTAAGTAAAAGCATTCAGTTTTTCACTACAGTTTTCGCACAAACACACCAAATAACTATATTTAGTTTGTGACTGTAGTTTTTACTCGAACACTATAAAATAATTTATTTTTACTCTAACGCATAAAAAAACTTAAAACTGTAGTTTCTTCTTCAACGCATAAAATTTGAAGTTTGACATTTTAGTTTCTACTCGAAAGCGTTAAGTTAAAAAAGGTCTAACTATATAAATCACCTACCTTACAGTTTTCCTTTTCCTAGGTTCGTTATAAGCTGTAGCGTTTTACATGCTCCTCTCCTGTTCTGCTTTTATCTGAAAAGAAAATTTTGATTCATTATTAAATATCCACTCGAACACAACTAATTTCAATATTCAGTTTATTGCTACAGTTTTCACTTGAACGCATCAGTTCAGTTTATTACTACAGTTTTCACTCGAACGCATCAGTTCAGTTTATTACTACAGTTTTCACTCGAACGCATCAGACAATTTCCACTCGAACGCATCAGGCAATTTCCACTCGAATGCTTTTACTTAAATGATCTAACACACCTTCAACAAAAGCAATAAGATATTATTTCAATCTCTATTCGAACGCTACAACCTTCCAGCTCATAACCTTATTTTTCACTTGAACGCGAAACATAAAATTACTTAGTATGTTAGTTTTTTCCTCGAACACAATAAGTCATTACGCATGCGTCACTCTGTTATAACAAAATGGCTGACTATACCTTCCGCTTTAGGTAAAACCATCTTTAGCAGCAGTGTTTTCTCCGAGAAATCATACTTTTAAGCCCTATCTAGACCTTTCTGATTTATTGTCTTATTCTATGAAAAACATAAAGAATACCATACTTTTGTATATCAAAAATATGCCATAGTTCTAGAGAAAAATGTATTTTCCGAACGCATATTCCGCAATCGAAAACAAAATACTTCTTACAAAAATTTACCTAGCCTTATGTTTCTTAGTTAATCCGTTAGATGTCTCTTTCTGTTTCTACCGTGTCTAATGAAATACTTTTGGTTCCTCTACTCCTGTCGTGTCTCATCAAATGTTTATGGTTCCGCTATGTGTTTCTTTCTACCCGATGAGGGTTCAAGGGCAGTACCGCTTTATCAAGGATGAGGGTTAAATTGCACATAAATTTGAAAGACATTTAAAAGAAATCATCTGAATTTAAGGAAAATTTATTTCAAATGAAAACTCTAGTGAAAGCCGAGAAGAGAATCTCAGGAAAATGAAATATTTATAAGGTGGTATAACGTCCGTCCCCCTCCTAATCTCGGACCACCATATAGTGATCCGCAGTAAAAAACAATCATAGAATATAAATATGACACACAGGTCCTTTAGTTAAGCACTGATAAGTTAATGAAAGCCGAGAGAAGAGAGTCTCAGGGAAATGAAATATTTATAAGGTGGTATAACGTCCGTTCCCCTCCTGATCTCGGACCACCATATAATGATCCATAGAATATAAATATAGCACACAGGTCCTTTGGTTAAGTGCTGATAGGCAATATTAAAAAAACTGGTGAGCACTATTGAATCATTAGGCACAGTTCAGACCGAAATATAGGTAGATACACACGCAAACCAACAGAAAAAAACTGAATTGGTCAAACCTATATTTCATTCATAAAAGATGAAAATAAAAATTTATAGTTATAATGCATGATTAGAATCATTATAAGCTGGTTTTTAAGGTGGATGAGCTACAATAAATTATAGTGAGAAATATTTTGGTGGTCCGAGACTTTACGGCTAGGTAAAAAATTTGAAAACTACTAGATAATACAGGAACTAGTATGATTAACTTGAACTTCCGGGTTAATTTCGCCAGAAGCTTCTTCTTCAAAATATAATATTCTAAGACCTAACGTAGGATTTACAGCTTCAAAAGCGGAAAATCATGTCAAGAAACAAGGATTATTTTCTTTTAGGACCTAAAAGATGACAGTTTCAGCGAAATCCTCTCTTACCATCGACAAGCTGAACTACTTCGTTGTTATCTAGACATGGAAACTCGAAACAGGTACTTATCTATTTTATCTAAGAAGACTATAACTCACCCTACTTTTAGTTAAAGGCTCATTGTCAGTTTTTTCTTATTCACTCGTATTAATACCTTTTTCTACAGCTAAACTAGTTAGGTTAAAGAAAGATCTAGGTTATTCTCTAGTTCATCATCATCTAGCTCACAGTGAAGATGTGGACTTATATCCTAATATTCGTTCTTGTCCCTGCTTGTCTAGGAGTGGGAACAAAAGAAAATTGTTCATGCTCTTTCTTAGAGGATAGCATTATTTCCTGTCAGAGTCCTAATCTAACATGTTGGATTCAAATGGAACTGACACACAAAACTTTAATCACTTCAGAAATCAGGACACAAAGTAACAACCAAACGCAGGAAATACAATATGGAAGAAACCGATTCCCTTTCTTAGAGCAAGTTTCCTCGAAAGTTGCTCTCTATTCTTGTGAAGCAGGGACATGCAGGTAATTTAAAAGCATTTATTATCCTATTTAACTGAATAGTAATTCGTCGAAATTTTTGCTCTTACACTCTAAAATAATATTTCTTAACCAAAAATACTAATCTCAGAGCAATTTTCTGTTATCAAAGCTCATGTGTAAAATGTAAATTCCTAACTTTTTCTCTGCTAACTAAATAAATAAATATGTATTCAGCTTTGGCTTTAGATCATGCTAAAAGTAGTGCTATTGAAAATATGAGATCATAGACTAGAATCTTTAATTCGACGCTGTCCTGGCACCGTGCCAAATCTGATACTATAAAAGAGATCGTAGTACAATTCTGTTATAACGCATTGTCTATACCATCAAATGTTTCAAGGATAATTCTGTTATAACACTGATAAAGTTAACGTTCTATTTTAACAGGAAAACTCATGTCTACCTTCCAACAGAAGGAAAATATATCCGTCTCACAGAATATCATCTGATGAAAGCAAAATCAACCACAACAAAAACTTCTACTCTGTCTACTATAATCTATAAGTCTACTACCACCTACAAACCTACTGTCTACAAGCCTACTTCCACCTTCAAGCCTAGTACCTATATTCCTACTTCGAACATGTATAGAAGCACCATCTATATCCCTGCTTCCACTCCTGCTGCCTATACATCTACTATCATTAACAAAGAGGCTACTTCAAGGTATTTCTATATTTTTACTAATAATTGTAACCCTTTTATTTGTTTTATATGAACTACGACTTGTACGAAAATGCTAACAATGTCAAAATATTTTCTTTAAATCTTTTCGTCACTAAAAAAACTTTACGAGCTTAAAAATGTCTTAAGAAATCCAAAACTATATAAACGTTGTAATGTTTTCTTTAACTCTGTTCTAGTCATTGAAAAAACATTATGACCTTGTAATTTTAGAAATATTTTAAGAAATCCTAAATATCATTTTCTCATACTTGTGCAGGGATTTTAAAATTCAAGGGTTCTGCGCATTCATATAGAAACCTAGGTTTTCAGAGTAAAAAATCAAACCATTTCAGGCATTTTCATGCTAAATGACTTTCATCTCTGTTAATTCATACTTGTGCAGGGATTTTAAAGTTCAAGAGTCCTGTGCATTCATATAGAAACCTAAGTTTTCAGAGTAAAAATCAAACCATTTCAGGCATTTTCATGCTAAATAACTCTCATCTCTGTTAATTATATAATAAAATTTACCTGTCATACATTAATATAACATAACCTTTCTTTTCAGAGAAAAACTTACCTTAATTAAGACGTCTGAACAGCAAACCACAACTGCTCCTCAAGAAAAAGACTATCAAAATGAGGATACTATAACAACGTCTTCAGCGTCTGGAGAAGGATTTCATCTGGAAGATCAGCCCAGCACTCCTGCTTCTTATATACCAAACCATGAGGAGCTGTCAACCTTAAGTCCCGCCTTAAAGAGCAGCTCTCCCCTTTCAGCTGTACCAAGAGAGCACCAACTGACAACGTTAAGCCACGCCTTAAAGAGCAGCTCTTCCCTCTCACATACAGTAACAGATCAGAAAATGTCAACTTCAAGCCCCGCCTTTATGAACAGCACAAGAGAGTCTCTTCCAAACAATTCTATTAACTCTTCAATGGCATCTTCATCTCTTATTGTATCTGTATCGTTTGGTGTAATCATTCCTTTACTTATGATAACAAGCATTGTTATAATATTAAAGGCTCGAAAAAAAAGAAACAGATCTCCTATATATAGACCAACTTCAGGTCAAGCTAGCACAAGCAGAGAAATTTTCGAGTTAATACCTCTACATTCAAACATACCATAATGTCTTACAAATAAAAGACATTCCCTACTATGTCTTATAATATTTCCTCAAGTTGAAGGGTATATTTACTAAAAAAACAGCATTAAAATTAAAGGTGCTTCTTATATACGCACTGTCTTTTATACATTAGAAATTAAGGTAGTAATTCTGTTTATCCAAAGAAACAATCATATTTTACAGCTACGCTTGTTAATAATTATAAATCACTTAACCAAATTTATATATTTCATTATGTACAACTATATAATCTCATATATGTATCTTGGCTATAAGGTATATTCTACCCTTCTGTATAGCTTTTGAAATTTGTATGTAAGAAACATTAGGTTGCATAATCTGATCTAATTTTACCATATGCCTTATACATAAATATACATATATATATGCTTACTAGTATAATCTCTTGCATATAAAAGGTATTCTCTACATCAAACAAATCCCTTCTAAGTCTTATAGGATTTACTCAAATTGAGGGGTATATTTTCTGAAAAAAAAACAGCGTTGAAATTATGGGTGCGTCTTATATGCGCACTGTCTTTTATACATTAGAGATTGAGGCAGTAATTCTATTTATCCAAGAAAACAATTATTTTTAACAGCTACGCTTGTTAATAATTATGAATCACTTAACCAAAATTCATATATTTCATTATGTATGGCTATATAACCTAACGTATGTATCTTGGCTATAAGGTATATTCTACCCTTCCGTGTGCCTTTTAAAAGAAGACTATTCATTATGCAATACGCTATTCTATTAAAATCTGTATGTGAAAAACAATAAACAATTACTCTGTTATTGAAAATCTTTTAATTATTGGAATAATCAAACTAAAGAACTAAGTACGTATGTACTGATACATAATTTATGTCCTTGTTTTGTTCAGAACGTTATCTGGAAGACATGATTAATATCCTTGTTTTGCTCAAGACATTATCTGAATGCAGTATTCTCTGGGAAAGTTGTGACATTTTGACCTTGGGTCTTTAGCTCTATAAGAAGTAATATAGTGAAAAATCCATCTTTAATCTTCTAAATACAAGACTCATAATTTTTTTTCTATTCAAAAATCACTTTTTTTTAACTTCAAGCATCGTTAACTTTAAAAAACTTATAAAAAATATATGAATTAAAAAAATTATCTTGAGATAATGATTACAATAATAACATTTATCTTGATATATATAGGATAAGACCTAAAATGGTTAAGGGTGGGAAAGCTTCCAGTCTTCACCCTTTAAGACTAGCAATATAAAACTGTGTTTAATGCGCAATTCATAAGAAAACAGTGGAAAATAAAAATAAATAGCAAAAATAGAAATAAAAAGCTGACATACCATCTGCCATAAAATATTTAATTAAAAACTTCAATAAAATTTCATTAGAATTTCTCTCTAGCACTTTATTAATTATGATAGTATCGTAACATTCAACAAGTACAAAACATATGCGAACCTTAAAGGATTTCCTACCACATAGGAGACAAACACGTCTGTAACTAACATAAGAGTGCATCATACTCAATATTCATACGATATGTTTTATTTTCAATTATGATACACAGTACATAAAAAATACTATCATAATATTCTCTCTTAAAAAAAAATAAAAAAGTCAAAAAAAAAGAAAAATAAGACTTTATCAATGTAATATGATAATCTACAGCAAGAAATACAATAATCCATTTTCAGTATTTAAAGGGTGAAGAAAAATATATTGCTTTGTCCTAAGAAAAGATTCTTCCTATAACATAGAGAATAAACACCAGCTCAGCTAGTCTACCATAATACCTTACGTATAAGACGCATCTCAAAACTCAACTATACGTGAGATGTTATAATATGATCAAAAAAAATCCTATGAGGTCAACATTTTACTTCATTAAGAGTTAATAACCATGTAATACGATACTAAATCAACAGGTGGCAGCACTATTCTCTTTTTACATAAAGCTACGTATTAGAACACCACTGTCCTATAAAAATATGATGTTATATAAAGAAATATATCGATACAATATAAATCTTTTATACAATAAACTATAGCCTATACCAATAAAACATTAGGTAACATTTATTTATAACACATCTTCTCTCAAAACATTTATCAATGTAGCACACCCATAATCATAACACTCGTACATGAACATATAGAAATAAATTCATGCATGTATCATACTAATATAACTCAAGTCTAGGCTAACATTAGCTTAAGAGTTCGTAGATCTTCTATTTGGAATTTTTGAAGGTCTGGTCTCTCCAGACCAATATTTAATCCAAAAACATTCTCCTGAGATCTGCATTATACTTCTTCAATCCAACTTACTGGTATAATCCCAAAAAATCCTGAGAGGTCTACATAATACTTCATTAAACGTCATCAAACAGTCTCGATTTATCAATAAAATGATATTCATCAGCGCCGTATATAATACTCTACTATATCAACAGGTGGCAGGACTATATACTATTTGAGAGTTTACAGCATAACGAAACTCAGGGTAAGGAAGGTGGGGGGTGTGTGTAATTGATCCCTAATGCTCTCATATTGTATAATTTGGTTAAAACGAAATTCTTTTATAACTAAAATTACACACTTTGTTATAACAGAATTTTACTACAGTAATTTAACAACATAGAACCTAATGACAAGGACATGGAAAAATGTCATTAGACATGATTATATCCTAAATTCGTCATGTAACACTCAGATCAATGACAAAGACATGGGATAATAGTAATTTGACGTGTGACATGGAACCTAGTGACAAGGTCGTGGAGAAAAATGACATGAGACATGATCATATCCTAAATTCGCCATGTGACACTCAGATCAGTGACAAAGACATGGGATAATAGTAATTTGATGTGTGACATGGAACCTAGTGTCAAGGTCGTGGAGAAAAATGACATGAGACATGATCATATCCTAAATTCGACATGTGACACTCAGATCAGTGACAAAGACATGGGATAATAGTAATTTGATGTGTGACATGGAGAAAAATGACATGAGACATGATCATATCCTAAATTCGCCATGTGACACTCAGATCAGTGACAAAGACATGGGATAATAGTAATTTGACGTGTGACATGGAACCTAGTGACAAGGACATGGAAAAAAAATGACATGAGACATGATCATATCCTAAATTCGCCATGTGACACTCAGATCAGTGACAAAGACATGGGATAATAGTAATTTGACGTGTGACATGGAACCTAGTGACAAGGACATGGAGAAAAAATGACATGAGACATGATCATATCCTAAATTCGCCATGTGACACTCAGATCAGTGACAAAGACATAGGATAATAGTAATTTGACGTGTGACATGGAACCTAGTGACAAGGACATGGAGAAAAATAACATGAGACATGGTCATATCCTAAATTCGCCATGTGACACTCAGATCAGTGACAAAGACATGGGATAATAGTAATTTGACGTGTGACATGGAACCTAGTGACAAGGACATGGAAAAAAAATGACATGAGACATGATCATATCCTAAATTCGCCATGTGACACTCAGATCAGTGACAAAGACATGGGATAATAGTAATTTGACGTGTGACATGGAGAAAAATGACATGAGACATGATCATATCCTAAATTCGCCATGTGACACTCAGATCAGTGACAAAGACATGGGATAATAGTAATTTGACGTGTGACATGGAACCTAGTGTCAAGGTCGTGGAGAAAAATGACATGAGACATGATCATATCCTAAATTCGACATGTGACACTCAGATCAGTGACAAAGACATGGGATAATAGTAATTTGACGTGTGACATGGAGAAAAATGACATGAGACATGATCATATCCTAAATTCGCCATGTGACACTCAGATCAGTGACAAAGACATGAGATAATAGTAATTTGATGTGTGACATGGAGAAAAATGACATGAGACATGATCATATCCTAAATTCGCCATGTGACACTCAGATCAGTGACAAAGACATAGGATAATAGTAATTTGACGTGTGACATGGAACCTAGTGTCAAGGTCAAGGAAAAAAATGACATGAGACATGATCATATCCTAAATTCGCCATGTGACACTCAGATCAGTGACAAAGACATGGGATAATAGTAATTTGAC
Organism: Acholoe squamosa; assembly: GCA_949317995.1. Classification (NCBI taxonomy): domain Eukaryota; kingdom Metazoa; phylum Annelida; class Polychaeta; order Phyllodocida; family Polynoidae; genus Acholoe; species Acholoe squamosa. The sequence continues at coordinate 19,946,549 of OX439042.1, forward strand.
GTGTGACATGGAGAAAAATGACATGAGACATGATCATATCCTAAATTCGCCATGTGACACTCAGATCAGTGACAAAGACATAGGATAATAGTAATTTGACGTGTGACATGGAACCTAGTGTCAAGGTCGTGGAAAAAAATGACATGAGACATGATCATATCCTAAATTCGCCATGTGACACTCAGATCAGTGACAAAGACATGGGATAATAGTAATTTGACGTGTGACATGGAGAAAAATGACATGAGACATGATCATATCCTAAATTCGCCATGTGACACTCAGATCAGTGACAAAGACATGAGATAATAGTAATTTGACGTGTGACATGGAACCTAGTGTCAAGGTCGTGGAGAAAAATGACATGAGACATGATCATATCCTAAATTCGCCATGTGACACTCAGATCAGTGACAAAGACATGGGATAATAGTAATTTGACGTGTGACATGGAACCTAGTGTCAAGGTCGTGGAAAAAAATGACATGAGACATGGTCATATCCTAAATTCGCCATGTGACACTCAGATCAGTGACAAAGACATGGGATAATAGTAATTTGACGTGTGACATGGAACCTAGTGACAAGGTCGTGGAGAAAAATGACATGAGACATGATCATATCCTAAATTCGACATGTGACACTCAGATCAGTGACAAAGACATGGGATAAAAGTAATTTGACGTGTGACATGGAGAAAAATGACATGAGACATGATCATATCCTAAATTCGCCATGTGACACTCAGATCAGTGACAAAGACATGAGATAATAGTAATTTGACGTGTGACATGGAACCTAGTGACAAGGTCGTGGAGAAAAATGACATGAGACATGATCATATCCTAAATTCGCCATGTGACACTCAGATCAGTGACAAAGACATGGGATAATAGTAATTTGACGTGTGACATGGAACCTAGTGTCAAGGTCGTGGAAAAAAATGACATGAGACATGGTCATATCCTAAATTCGCCATGTGACACGCAGATCAGTGTCAAAAACATAGGATAATAGTAATTTGACAACATGTGACATGGAACCTAGTGTTAAGGACATGGAGAAAAATGACATGAGACATGATCTTATCCTAAAATAGTCATGTGACACGCAGATTAGTGTCAAAGAGATGGGAAAAGCTATGTACATAAATTATTTAGTTCCACATAACCTAGAACAGGAGAAAGATAGTTCATATTATTCTCGGTAGAGGGAAACCCGAGAATGCGTTCTGCGTTCTAAATACGATGAAATCTAACGTCTCAATTGTAAACTATGAGCAAATATTCTTTATTGATATCAATGAAATATATCAAATAATGAAAGGAAAGAGCTCTATACGTAATTCATTCAAACTGATCAAGAAAATATAAAGAAAAGAGCATTATACATGTAATAATTTAGTTCCACATAACCTACATCATGCCAGAAATAGTTCATATTATTCTCGGTAGAGGGGGACAAAAAATCCGCGTTTTGAATATAAATCTATCGTTTCAATTTAAACTACCGCTGTAAATTCCTCTAATAACTCAGCAAATGTTCTTTGCTGATATCAATGAAACATATCAAAAAATAGAGGAGAAAAAACTCTGTCCCTAAATCACTCAAACTGATGAAAAAAATCTATATCCTCTTAAACTGAATGTCTATTTGTTCATAGACTTAAAGGTGTAACACCACATTTATGATTTCACTGCTGAGGTGGAGTATATAAAGAACGCAATGTCTGGGGTTAATTGGAGAGGTCCGGCCCTCATGTCACGAACCTCCTTGTCTGTAGCTCCAGGTGCAGCTTCAGTGCGTAAAAGATCTCGACTATTCTTGCGACCTTGTCGACCTTAATGCTCCCATTGTTGGTTGAAGCATGAACGGGTGATGCTCCCATTGTTGGTTGAAGCATGAACGGGTGATGCTCCCATCAGTTGGTGGAAGCAACCATACATAATGGTCCTCCTGTTTCAGTAACGCTCACCGTTCCTTAGAGCACTGATCTGGAATTGAACGTGTTCCACAATCCTCCTTCAATCCTTCAATCCTCCTTCAATCCTTCAATCCTCCTTCAATCCTCCTTCAATCCTTCAATCCTCCTTCAATCCTTCAATCCTCCTTCAATCCTTGGTGCACTTAGTTCATTCCTCTGTACCGAAAGCTCAGCTAAAAACCGTGTGACATGAGAACCACTTGACCTCTCTTTTGTATTTAAAATTTATGATATGATTACTATTTCCAAAAATAATCCTAATATCCAAAATAATAGGTATTTTCTGGATATTCAAAAAATATAGGTCTTCTTTGGAGAAATATTTCATAACCTCTGTACCTCCAGTTCTTATTTAAGATTGGTGCTCATTCAAATCCTAGCGCTTAAAGACAACAATATGGTATAGCATAAAACCAATGCTATCCCTGTTTTCACTGTAAGAGCTTTATAGTACTCAACTAAATCACTAGATGGCAGCACTAACCAGATATTCACATTATGCCAGTATCTAACCCAGCATATGAGCTTTTTTTTCAAAATATCAAAGAAAATAATCTTCCCTCACAAGTCTTTTCACTTTTAAAAAATAACGCAAAGCAATAAATATACAATGTATTATTTCATTCAGTAAAATAACTTCCATTAAACCAAAAAACTGTGTCACACACCACAAACTTAATTATCAATACATCTATATACAATATTCCAAACATTAACTTACTTGTACAATAATACAACACGGGTGTTGTAAAACTAATAGGGTTTTACTTCTCTGTTAATACAAATTTTTGAAGGTTTGGTGAAATCCAAACCTACATTCTAATCAAAAATAATCCTCTACTATTCATCTCCATTATTAGCAAATGCGGCTTATAGTCAAAACTGTTATTATCCAAAATAATAGGTATTTTCTGGATATTCAAAAAATATAGGTCTTCTTTGGATATTTTTTTAGAAATATCCAAAGAAGACCTATATATATACTACTCAGGTTGAAGAGCAGCTCCCCAAGGGCCATGTATGTCTGGAGAGTGAGTAAATGACACATGCTCCTCCAAGTGGGTAAACTCTGTACTAGAGAAGATGGACTCTGACAGATCACATCCGCCCAAACCTTTTGCGAAGCACCCTTGCAACCTACTTCAGTCATAAGTCACTTCCTCACCATTAGTTGCAGCATCAACAGATGTGCCTCAGCCATCTGTCGCAACATCACTGTTGTATGATGATCAGTAGTGCCTTGCTGTTTATTGGCGACTACTGATCTAGGCAGGTTGTACGGGTTAGGATGGTGTCCCGCACCCTTCCTGCTTGTTCTCCTTGCACCTGGCCACCCTCAGGTTCACTGTCACCTTCTACCTGATCTGGTACCAATTGTTCTTCGGCATTAACTGGTGGAATAGCCACAGGAACAACAAAAAGATCATCTTCACTGTCAGATGTATTGTCTTCCTCATAATTGGCCGGCTGGTGGATAGCCGGGTTACCTTGTACAACTATGTGACCATCACTGTCTGCACCTATTGGCTCATGCAGACTCTGACAGTGGAGCAGGTCCCTCCGATTCAGGATCCTGACATCCTCAGGATCACTGGCACTTTTGATTGTGTAGACATTACCATTTCTCTTTGTGACAATATATGGTTGTTTATCCCAGCGATCTTGGATTTTGATTCGTCCCCCTGACTGACCGACTCAATCGGAATACCCTGGCACCTACAGGAATATCAGTGTCTGCACTAACATCTTTGTTATGCCGGTCTTGACGCTTCAGAGCAGCCTCCTTAATGTTGGATCCAGCCCTCTCCATTGCATCCTCAAGACGGCGCTGGTGTTCCTCTAGCCATGCCTCTACCCCCGTCACCCCTTCTCTAGCAGTAAGCCGCTCATCCCTTACATCTTCCAATAGCTGGTCGATAGGGAGACGAGGCTCTCTGCCAAATAGTAGATAATAAGGTGAGTATCCAGTACTATCATGTGGAGTGACGTTGTAGGCAAACACCAACTCAGGTAGGTGGACTGGCCACCTCCTCTTCTCTCCTGGGGGTAGTGTTCTCAGCAAATCATGCAAAGTCCTGTTGAATCTCTCACACTGCCCGTTCCCCTCCGGATAGTATGGAGTTGTCTGGGAGTGTTTCACACCATAGAACCTGCATAACTCTGAGACTACTTCTGATTCAAAATTTCGACCCTGGTCGGAGTGTAACCGACGAGGAACTCCAAATTTTACAAACCACTCATTCACTAAAAGTTTAGCCACTGTACTTGCTTTCTGGTCCCTTGTCGGGAATGCCATGGTAAACTTACTGAATACATCAATCATTACCAATAAATTCTCCTGACCATCTGTGGGCATCTCGAGGACTGTGAAGTCCATAGCCACAATGTCCAGTGGTTGTTTAGCAATCAGGCTACCCATCATTAGCTTCCCAGTGCGTGGTGTCTTTGCTATGATGCACCGCTCACACCCTCTCACATGTTTTTCCACATCTGCTGCAATACCAGGCCAGAAACATCGCTGACGTACAAGAGCCAGAGTTCTTTCCACTGCCTGGTGTCCAGCCTTGTCATGGAGTTCCCGAAGGATGTCCAGTCTCAAAGCCTGGGGCAGTAGGAGCTGTTTGACTTCCTCCCCCCAACAGTCACTTTACGGAACCAGATATCATTTATCCGCTCTAGGCTGTCCCAGTCCCTAAGAACCCTCCGGACCTCCTTTGGATACCGCCCGAGCTGTCGAGCAGTTGGGCGATGGCTCAATCCAGACGGGTGTTTCAGCACAGGATCTGCTTCCTGCATCTGCTTAACATCTCTGCCCTCTAACACTGGGAGGGTGCTAGTCCCAACCATTTCACCCTTCAGCGACTCTCAAGCTTTGGTCTCGTTTGTTCTGACTGTAATAAGTGTCTGTCGAACAGCTGCCTGGTGCACAGCTAATGGAACGCGAGTGTGCTCAACCACAGCATTCAAACTATTTACCTGTGATTTGTGACTGAGTGCATCTGCACTCTGATTCTCCCTTCCGGAACGATACTTGATGGTAAAATTATAGGGGGCCAAATCTGCTGGCCAGCGCTGCTCGACGGCTCCCAGCTTGGCAGTTCCAAGATGAGCTAGTGGGTTATTGTCAGTTAGGACAGTAAACTGAGCTCCAATAAGATAATCACGCAGCTTATCTGTCACTGCCCAATAGCTTCTTCTGGTTAAGAGACCTGAAGTCCACACAGATCCGTAGCTTCCCATCCTTTTCACGGACAACTACTATCTGTGAACCATAAGGGCTTGTTGATTCCCTAATAACTTCCTTCTCTAACCAGCCATGAAGAACACTCTTTACTTCCTCTTGCAGGTGTGGTCGAATTCTACGGTGAGCTAATCTCACTGGAGTGTTGTCTTCCAACGGGATCTCATGTTCAACGATAGTTGCACAACCCAGATCTCCCTCTTCTAAACTAAACACCATGGAGTGGTCCTTCAAGGTCCGACTCAGTTTAGCTTTCTGTTCCTCTGTAAGGTTCTGAGAAATATTGAAGGGAAGATCTTCTACCCTAGTCTTCCGTCCCTCCTCCTGTGTCCGCCTCGCCCCTTGCATCCTGAGCTTACACTGCTCCTCAATGTCCCCACCGATGACAGTTGCCTCATGGATTTCTCTCAACCGGGCCCTGGCTGGTATCCAAACAGCCTCCCTGCCATGGTTGACAAGTGAGACATGCAGTGATCCCTGCTGAGACACTGGGCTAAGGCTTTCCTGTATACTCACATTTACAGGAAGACCAGCAGTGTCACTAGGCTGGGATCCTCACAGAATTCTTACCTGCAATCTTCAGACGGCTAATGATTCCTGTTGGATTAGCTGCCTTTGCCATAGCCGCTTGGCACAACGGTAAAACTCGTGCCCAAGATACCCCTTCCGGCAGTGACTGTCTTATCTGTGCAATATATTCCGGTCCCATCTCCTCTTCCAAGAGGGCCGCCAATCTGTTGAGCAGATTACAACCAACGAGAACCGGTACCTCGTCCTCCCTCTTGTCAAGTGTGGCTTTCTTCACAAAGAAGCCAACATCTTTGATGTACCTTCCCATTACATACACAGTAATCTGGAAATATCCAGCACAGGGGACTCCAAGATTGTTGGTTGCCGTTATGGTTAGCCAACTACTTGGATCCACCAGTGCTGTTCCCTTGCCTGCCAGGTGCTGTCTATAGAAGGATTCCGTGAGCGTGGATACGTTAGAGCCTGTGTCCAGGAGACATGGAGCAATCATGTTGCCCAGCCCTAAACTTCCATATGGGCACTTACCTATCCCAAACTTCACAACCTCTTCAGTAGATGCACCTTCAGAGCCGGAAGAGTCCCCTCCCACTGTCTGGCTCCTGACAGTGGGGGGTTCTAGTTTCCCGCAGACCTAGAGTCCTGACCCTGTGGGGTTGAACTCTTGGTCTTGGGACAGTCCCTTCTCAAGTGACCACGCTCATTGCACTTGTAGCAACCAGGCTCCCACTTTTTCTTGGAGCTGGCAATATTCTTGGGTCCAGCTGGCTTCTCGGACTTAACCGCCAGCTGGTTACATACCCGCTGAGTGATCTGATCAATCAGATCTGCACTCAGCTCTGCCCTCTCCTCTGCGTAGTGCACCACCGTTGAGTCCCTGCCAGACCACTGCAGGGCCTTGTCCCTCAGCTCAGCGGAGGAGGTCCCGGCTCAGGTGTTTGTCCTTAACACCTAGAGCCAACCTCTCATTAAGCTCCGCGTCTACCAAGGGCCGGGTTGGGTCTTGGGCCCTAACCTGCTCCTGAAGCTTAAGGAGTCTGTGCGAGAAATCGATGACGGACTCTGCACTTCCCTGCCTGTGGGTGAAGAATTTCTCCTTCAGGGCAGCCACTGTCATGCCAACACCGGCGGAACTAAATAAATCTAACAGGACCTTAAAAACATCCTCAGCTGTTTTGCACTCAGCCTGGTGCCACATCTCCTGCCGTGGCTGGCCATCAAGCTGCTCCAGTACGTCCGCCACCCTTGAAGCATCAGTTAGCCCCCCACGGGTAGTGAGGTGACCCCTCATGTCCACCACCCATTCTTCGATCTCGAGTCCAGTTGGACCCGAGGGTGGTCCGGAAAAGACAGGGCGTTTCCTCTCCCTTTGGATATACACAGGCGTCTGCGACGCATCCCCACCCGCGGCCTCTGTCAGCTCCCGCGAGAGCCTGTCATTGGTTTCAATGAGCCTCCTACCTGTCTCTCTCTCTTTCTCCAGCTCCACCTCAATGGCCTCCAACCTGCGCTGAAGCTCCTCCACCGACATACTGACCAGCCAGCCGTTCCAAAAATTGCGCGATCAATCTTTTTATACAAATCAAGATTTTTCTTAACTGTATCACCCATAGTTACCTCGCAACAACCCAGTTGTAACCCACTTAATTAAACACCCTTTGTTGTTAATCACCTAATCAGTATGTTTGGAGCAGACAGAAGTCACTTGTTTACATCATAATTGGTGTCAATCAAACATTTGCAAACAGAACATTGGCAGATATAGATTAATAGTAACAGTAGAGACGCGTTGTTCGCCAATGTCTTCTTAACTCGAGAGCTGTCTCAGTCCGCTTCCAGCACCGCATTGTACCAACTTGTCTCCACCACTTCCCACTCTATCCTGTCCTGCCTCATCTGCGCATGGGGTTTATACCTCCATCTGCTTTACCAAGCCATAGTCAAAACCATGCAACCTCATCCCACCGCTGCCACCAAAATGTGACGGACCAACTAAGTGGTAGCGTGAAGTTAGTCGCACATTATAAAAAAAGAAAAGGTTGCGGAATGAGGTTGTGATAATAATGACTATTTATTCATGGCAAGGGAAGGATGAGTATGCGGTAACAAAACCGAGAATAAAAATAAACCTGAAAAATACAAGACAAAAATTGTGTCTTAGAGACTATTGGCAAGTCCATTATCAGTACACAATAATAGAAAATTATTGTCATGAGGACATGCACAGGCCTACCTACACATACAATACATAAATTGTATAATGGTCCTGTGCAAGTCTATTTCACACTTTAATACAAAAATACTACATGGGACTTATGCAAGTCTATGTCAAGCATGAATACCCAAGTATGGCATTATGGAGCCGTGCAAGTCTACACCAATATGTTATAGTTCAACACACTAACATGGTCTAATACATGTATAATATCAGCGATCTACAGGATAATATCCTAAGACCTATGCAAGTCTAAGCCAGCAGAAATGGACAATGTATTTACTCTGAAACAATAACCATCAGCATTTAGATATACATTGCCCCATTGGCTTCTACATTTACATCTGCCATCTTGTCTTAGAACCCATCATCCATATACTTAAGAATACAATCAAGACTTGTGCAAGTCTATGCTACTCCAGTAGGCAGCACCTTGACATAAAACTCCCCAGTACAGAAGTTGAACAGTCTCCATATAGTAGAAACATCAGTCATAGAATCATGGTAATTAATTCACAACTTACCCCACACACAAACAGTGGGAACCAGGCAAGTCATTGCCTAATCAGGGTTCCTCCCCCTAACCATCTCTCCTATAATCAAAATATAGATATTCCAAGTTAGTTGGAACCACTTTACCTACATGGTACTACACATATATAGAATCACTATACAAATGACTCACTACACATATACCAATACATTGCATACTAACTATATGCACCCTTTCATATAAGACATACATTTCTTATACAGACAGAAGATATTACAACTCTACCCAAAGGAGTCTGGGTCCCCCTGCCTCCCTCTAGTACACCCCACAGTGCTGTGGTATGCTGGGGTCAGACAGGGTCAGCTACACCCACCACAGAAACCCACCCCTTACTCCATACTTCACTATGCATTTAGTATAAGAAACCCTCACAAAGTTACCCTTTATGGTAAATGCACATACAAATATAGCCAAAGTGTGGTAACTTACATCAGCTGGGTGGTCAGTATGTCCTTGGAGGATCCTCCATGTGGAAAAGGGGCTTTCAGCCCCAAAAGCAGACACAAAAGGGCTCCTGGTCCTTTTCCTTTGAAAGCAAGCCTCCCTCTCCCAGCACACAGGTTGAAGAGCAGCTCCCCAAGGGCCATGTATGTCTGGAGAGTGAGTAAATGACACATGCTCCTCCAAGTGGGTAAACTCTGTACTAGAGAAGATGGACTCTGACAGATCACACACTAACTTTCAGGGCTATTTCGAATTAACCTGACATATATTCATTGTCAAAACATAGCGTTTTTCATATTTGAAAGTATCTTAATGGGATGGCAGGACTGATTAAGGCCATACCCTTCTTAAAATGCAACTTTCAGCATCATAACAATCCGCTGTTTGGGGCAACCACCCTGTCGCCCAGCCCAGCCAACCAGCTCCCATGCTGGGTAGCCCATATCAAACTGTAGGTCAGGAGACACCTAGTGTTTGAAAATCAAACTGATGAGTCTAGCATCATCACTTTTGATACATTGCCTGAGTAGTTTTGCCTAATCAGAATGATGAGTACATCAAGACTAATCAAAATGATGAGTCTATAATCACCACTGCTACAACCCTCCTACACTATGAGGCCATATCCTGTGCCATTCTAGGGAGCAAATGCAACTCAAATTAAGTGCTACTTTAGGGAGTGGTCATTTCCCAACAGCAGAGAGGGGGTGTGTGTTAAAAATGATCACTCTCTTAGCTATGCAGCTTTGTTGTCATGTCCATTTTCATATGGGGAAACCGTAAAGAGATAGGTTGGAAATGGAAAATCGACAGCTTGAAGTTGTTATTTGAGATTTGCTGATCATTGACATTGAGATGTCATGCATGTTGTTTGCATGTTTTTTTTTTAAAAACTGTCAGGTTGAGAGGATAGGTGGTGCAGCATGAAGGAGGATTTCATTGCCTTCGATTTGAGCCCGAGATGAAGCAAATCGGTAAAGCGGTTGCTGAGATATGTCACTCTGAGTTTTATTTGCAGTACAGTTGCATAGTAAATACATATGCCACAGAGACCAGTGGGCCACTAAAACTATTGGTCAGAACTTTGCCAATTTGTTTCTTGGGAACCGTTAGTAACACAGACTTGGGACTTGGGACTTGGTGCATTGGAAAGCTGTGCTTCCTGTCTATTTTATCATCCTTTTAAGAAGGCTGAAGCAGTGAGACATGTGCCTCTACCAATCTTGATTCCCAATTGAGCTACACTGCTCTTGAAGATAGTCATGCCCAAACACTGGGCTCTAGGTGGACATGTGTAATGTTTTTTGAAAATTCATAACTCCAGATGTACTAATGGTTGAAAATCATAGAAGGTTTGCATATGATGAATTTGGAGGTATTCCATCCACTACTCTTCGAATTTTAGTTTCCCCCTCTATTTCTTTGGCTCAAAGTGTCAGGCTGGATGAGATCTTCATGTTACATACAGGTTTTGATGGTCCCATATGCATATTTTGGGCTCCAGGGGGGTAAAATGTGCCAAAAATGACCAAAATTGTCTGGGCGAAATTGTGTCTGGGAGAATGACATTTGAGTTACAAGCCATGTTATGGGCTTAATTTCCTACAGGAACAATCTTCATACCTCCATGAAAATCTCAGGTCCAGACTATTTTGACCTGTAGATTAAGAAAATCACATTATCATTTATGTCAGATGTGTGTTTGCTATTGTAAAAGAAGCATACTTATGAGAATTATTTTTCTGGGCACATGTCTGGGCGAATGACATGTAAGGCCCCATATGCACACTTTCTATGATTTGTGACCTAACGTTCTGGGATCCTGTGTTCTTTTTTTTAAAGCCTGAGAGCCTTGAGGTTGAGAAAAATGAAAGAAAAATTGTAAAATTTGCTCCAGCTCTGTATTGCCTGTGACTTTTCTAACGAAATTTTCAGGGCAGATGCACAATTATGTGAGCGTTACAGCCCCGTAGCTCACTCCATGTTGGTCGAATGGCTTAGCCAATCAACTCAAATGAAAGCCTTTGATTTTCTGAACATCTTAGACAACTCACTTGTTTGAATCGGATGATAATTGGCTGAGATATAGCCTCTGTGATTTGACATTCATTTTCTGTGCTTTCCCTGCTCTCTGAACACCCAATAACCAGCCCTCCAGGAGCTAACAAGAAGACAAACACGGGTAATTCAAGTATCAGAAACCACCAGGCTGTTTATTTAAGTGCCGACATAAGCCCCGACACGTCTACCATGAGATCTGGGCATGGTTTGGTTTGGTTGATTTTACCTCCACTAATAGTAATTAAAAGTTAGCAGAGAGACTATGTTTTGATTCTTTCCTATTTTCCCCTACTTATCATAGGGCAATGCCTAACTGGCTAAGGCTTCTTTATATTTCATATTTTGCAAAAGAGCTTGGTTTCCCGCAGGAAATCAAGAATCTCCTTGTTTCCAGTGCTGTGGAAAACACTGTTCATTGTCGTTGGATTTTTCAGGAATTTCTTCCTGCTTCTCTTGGTTGCCTGACAATGTAGCATGAGATGTTCCACACTCAGGTGAGTGTTGCATGCCTGACATACAGGTGCCACTTCACCTTTCAGAAGGTGACTGTGTGTCAGTTTGGTGTGACCAGTCCTTAGACGGGTCAGTTTCACCTGTTCCGATCTTGTCAGGTCTTCTTCTGTAAAACTTTGGCCGACTGTTGGTCGGATGGTTCGCAGCTTGCTGGCATTCGCAGCGTTCCATCTGCGCTGCCATTTTTCCTGAACATGGACTTTTGCCATGGGTAGGACATCTGTGTATGGCATTTGGTCGGCCCCTACAGGCCTCCTCAGAGCACTTTTTGCAGCAGTGTCTGCAGCCTCATTTCCTTTGATTCCTATGTCACCCAACACATAACCACATCTTTACTTTTTGTCTTGTTTTCTGTGTACACTTCCCGGATGGCTCGGATTACAGCATTTTCTGGATATAGGTCACGTATGGCTTCTAGACATGGGTGGGAGTCTGAAAAGATGACACATTTCTTCATCATCGAGACCTTGATCCATTTCAATGCCTGCAATAAAGCGTTTCCTTCTGCAGTGAAGATACTACTTTGTTTGTGGAGTGCCTTCTTCAGGTTACCAAAAGGTGTGTGGACAGCGAATCCAACACGGCTGCCATCTTTGGAACCATCAGTGAAAATGGCTTGGTGGTCATTGTACCTCCCCCTGAGTGCCCTGTATTCTTTCTCAAATACATGCTCAGGGGTTTCGCTTTTCTTATTCTTGTCAAGATCAAGGTTCACCTTTGGTGTCTCTTGCTCCCATGGAGGGGTCTTAGGGGGTTCGTCTGTCAGAATCCATTTCATCGGAATCCTAGCCTCTTGGATCAGTGCTTTAGCTTTCACAGCCATTGGTTTGATGGCATTTGGTTTTCCTCTGTAAACATTGTTTTTGTTGTTGAAAATCAACTTGTGAGCTGGATTTGATGGATCAGCCCACACACGTATTGTATACTGTAGTGTGAGCTTCTCCCAGCGCAAGTCCAATGGTGGAATACCTGCCTCCACATGGAGGCTAGATGCCGGTGTTGTCCTAAATGCACCAAGACATAGTCGGAGTCCCTGATTTTGGATGGGTTTCAAACCATCCAAATAGGACTTTGGGGCAGAGGCATAGACCATAATAAAGATTGAAGATATATACTAATCTTGACTTAATGTCGTTTATACTCGGATATCTATTTATGGCCTAAGAACACCTCAAGAAGCCAGTCCGCCCCCGGTTCCGACGCTCGTCAACTGCCCCGACTTCTGCTAATTGCTCTGTCCTGTTCCCGGATACCCCATATCCAATAGTCCTCAAGCCTATGGCCTCCTTCCAGTTGCTCCTAGCGCCTCCTCCTGGTCTTAGCAGCGGGCTAAGACCCCGGGTGCCCCTCCTCCCCTGCTTATATAACCTCCTCCTGGGTCCGTGACGTCATCCCCTGACGTCTCAAGCTCCCTCGCGCGCCCCCTCCCGGCGCCAGCGGGAACTGTCCCCGCTCGCTTCCCCGGTTCCTGCGAGCGCGCCTTCCCAGCCTCCCCTCTCCTATCACACCCTTCCCTCCTCAAAATCCTCCACGGGGGGTTTTCCTTCGGATTCCAGACGGACTGACTTCTCCACGGCTCCAACTTCTCTTACGACAACTTAACAATTATAACAACATTTCCAGGTAAGTTAACTTAACAATATACTTCTTCCTTGTCTCAATTTATCTTGAAAACATCCTCTTATGTCCTAGCCACAGTTTCCTTAACAACTCCCTATTCATATTTGCAGGTGAAGACATCAGCCCCTGTCCGGCTGCCCTCCCCGGACAGAACACATCCCCGGAATCCTCTTATGGTACGTGTCCCCCCTTATTCTTATCCTTAACTATGCAAGGTACAATAATGTCAACTAGAACAGCAGCGTATCAAAATATCCTAGTACACGTAACTTTCTATGCATCCTTAAACGGTAACAAGTTCCGGTATTCACAATGACCAGGTAAAACACACTTATGCATCCTTAAACATTGGGAGGTCCTAGTTATTCACAAGCAATGATCACAACTCTATGAACGTAAATAAGTCCTGGTTATTCACAATGCCTTGGTTAAAACCTAACTGTATGCATCCTTAACGTTAATGGACCCTGGTTATATAATCTATTTACACGGCGGGGTATACTACAAGTGTCTCTCAACCTGTCCCCTCCATTCCTCTGTCCCCGGTTAGCACTGACGGCCCCTCCTACTTGACTCCGGCCCCCGGGTTGTTCCTTTTCACCGTGGTCTCAGCTCGGCCTCTCCCCGGGCGTCGCCTCCCCGGACATCCTCATCTCGCTCCTCCGGTTCCTGTGGCGGTCTCTGGAACACGCAAACCACATGAGATTAGCACCATGTCCCCCACCACCAAGGAACACTTACCCCTTCTTCCCCGGCCCCTTTTTAACTTCCTCCGGACCATTTCTTCCTGCCAGCCAGTAGATACGCCAGTGCTTCCCGAGGCCCCCCCTTGTTTTTTTTTCTTTTAGCTTTGTCCCCCTCCACTCCCCTCTCACTTGAGCTTTCCCCCGGGTCCCGGTCTCCCCTTCCTCTGATCAGTTACCACGAGTCCTCCCCCTCCTCCATTAGCAATCTTTTAATCCGCTCATCCACACTCTCCCTAGGGTAGTTAGTATTCTGTTCCCGAACAGGAGATCCTTCACTTACCTGGTATCTGAAGACAGTCTGGACGAGGTAATTCGTCTGCACCAGGTCGGTCCCGAGCAACTCGAGCCAGGAGTCCTGCGGAGGCAGCTGACCGGCTGCCCACTGCTGCAAGGGGTCTATAGGTCCATCTGGTATCCAGGGAATGGGTATCCCCACAGTGGGGAAAGACAGGTTAGCCCTCCCCAGGACAGGGGGAAGAGTCAGACCAACCGTCGGAGCATCACCAGGGGGCAGAATCATAGGGGCCGCATTTATATAGGGACCAGGTAGAGGCTGTCCTTGGGGTCCCGTGTCCCGGCTGTGCCCCGGCGTTGAAGCCCCGTCCAAATGGGCCCCCCTCCTTTCCTCCTCCTCCCTCTTCCTTTCTCTCTTTTTCTGTTCCTCCTTTTCCTTGTCCTCCTCTTTACGTTTCTCCTCCTCTTTCCTCTTTCTCCTCTACTCCTCCTTCTTTTCCCTCCTTCTCCCTTCCTCTTCCCTCTCCAGTGTCTTTCCTTTCTCACTATCTTTCCTCTTGTCTGACCTTTTTTCTTTGTCCTTGCCCTTCCCCGACTCCTGGTCCTTTCCCTTTGGTCTCTCTGCTTTTCCCGGATTCTTTCTCTCCTTCAATTCCTCTTTGCCACCTTTCTCACCCCCCTTCTTCCCTCCCGTCTCTTTTACTTGTTCCTTCCCACCCCCGTCTCTGGGCTTCTTTTGACTCTTACTCTCTTTCTCCTCCTTGCTTGGAGTCTGTTCGCCGTCCGCCGGCAACCCCTCCTCCTGCCTTTTTAGCAGCACTACCCGGGAATCACCTTCCCCTGATTGGCCAGGTCCCCCGTCACCCAGTCCATTCTCCTCCCTTGTCGTCTCTTGTCCCGACTTGAGAGTGCTACCCCCTGTTGTTATGACTGGGGAGTCTACTCCATGTACCGGGGACCTAGGAGTATTGTTCATCAGTCTCCGCATACTCTCCTGTGCTAACATGGGTATGGCTGGGGCTTTCATGTTCCCCTGGTCATCCACAGCCCCCTGAGCAGACCCTAGTGGGCTGGGCCGCCCACGATGTCCCTTGACCCGCCAGAAGTGGTGCCCTGGGCTTCCAGCCGTAAGCTATTAGCGTGGCCATGTACTGTTGTTGCTGCTGTTGGAGGGTCCACGGGTTCCAACTCCTCGGGGCTATGGTCTGGGCCATCTGTGGTTGGAATAAGCCAGGCATCATCAACCCTTGTCCTCCCTCCATGCCACTGACCTGTCCAGTCCCTACTACCTGAGCTCCCCTCCCCTCATCTCCTTTATCCGAGCCATTCCATGTTGTAGACTTTCCCGGACGATTTCCCCGGGTGCCCTCCCCCTTCTCTTCCTCCTCCCCGTCCCCTCCTTTCCCCGAATGCTTACGCGACTTTGTAGGGGGCTCCTCATCCTCCTCTGATTCGTCCAATCCCCCTAGGGAGATCTTCCGACTCTGAAGAGGAGGAGGACAATGTCTCGTCCGCCTTCCTCTTTGAAGCTGACTGTCGACGGCCCCGGGTGGATGAAGAGGCGGTCTCTGCCTTGGGCGCAAGCTGTGTTCCCGACGTAGAGGCCTCTCCTTCCTTCCCTGCGGCCGCTGATGGTCCCACCACCCTGCCCCTGACCCGCTTCTGAGGGGTGTCCCCTCCCTCCCCGCCTTCCTGACGGTACTTAATGTGGGTACAGTTGGGGATTCTATCAAAGTCTTTCCACTCGTGCTCGGGGTGTACACTGAGGATGTGGTTCCAGATGTCCCCCTGGCGGTCTCCTCGGATTTGTCGTGGGCATGACGACACTGGGCAATCCCAGCCGTCTCCTTCAGTCTTATGCAACTTCATGTGACGCTTGAGAGCGTATTTGCGAGCACAAATGGTGTTACAGCCGGGTACCGTGCACGGTAACTTCTTGGAACCTCCCATCGTGTCGGTCTACTCGAATAGATTGCGCTGGTGCGCCTGGCCTCGCTCTGGGCTCCGGGGAACTAGGTCACGTTCTCGGCAACGAGGCTGACCTAGATCCCCGGGTCGCCCTGGTGCCCTGGACCGTCTGGCTACCCGCGCTGCCTCATGCTGCCTCCTGACCAAGTCCCTCTCCTTCTCTGCCATCATTAAGCTATTCATCCTCTGTTGTTCCTCGAACAGCCTGTTTTTCCACTTGAATATCTCTCTCACCCTATGGCTCATGTCCCTCAAATTCTCCCCTTGTTTCCGTGGGATCCACAGGCCAACAGCCGGTGGTTCTTCCCGCCCGGGGATCCAATGTAGTATCTCCGCCCCTTCGTAGGTAGGACGTAACAAGAACCAAAACCTCTCTCCACACACTAACTCGTCCACTAATTCACTTTCCCTTTCTTTTCCAGGTCTCCTCCTCGTTTGTGGATACCCCACTGGTGCTGGATCCGGGGCAACTGTGGAGCGTCCGTGTCCAGCTGGTCTGCGCCTGCCGTCTGTCACTTCTCTTTTCAGGAACCCACTGCCCCTTCCTACCTGCCACACTTTGGACGAGCGAACTCCTTTAGGTCCCTGTCTCCTTTTCCAGGTAAGGCCTTTTTCTGTTCCCACTTCTATCTCCTTCCAATGCAAGAATGAGGGCGACAGTCTTTCTCCTCTTTGCCCTCTCACCGCCACCGGCCACTGTCCCATTCCTCGGATCTGTGACGTCACCAAGGTCTTTTCCCCCGTTTTGGCGGGAATACCACAAGGTCCCGTATGGATGCCGGTTCCCGGCGAGGGGACGCAGGGGGCCACCACCCTCACTTCTTCCTGCCTCCCCTCGGGCTCTTTCTTCAGTAGATCTGAGTGCACAATCTTCCTTTTCCTTCCGGCCTTGATCTCTACTACCGGCCCTCCTAATACTCTGGAGACCACCCAGGGCCCCAACCAGGGTTCCATCAGTTTGGAGGACTTCCCCACCTTCTTCTTCTCTACCAAGTAGTAAACTACATCCCCTGCTTCCAGAGGTTTTCCCCGTGTCCTCCCCGCATAATTTCTTTCTTGTCGCCGGACGCTGCGTCCCGTATATTCCCGGGCGTACTGATGGGCGGTCGCCATTCTCTGTTGCATCTCTGCCGCAAACCCCGTCTCATCGATCTACCCCCTCTCTTCCCCGGACGGGTACAAGAGGGCCAGAGGGGCCTGTGTCCCCCTGCCCAGCATCAAGAAATTTGGGGTCTGATTCGTTGACGCCTGTACTGAGGATCAGTACGCGAACATGACAAATGGCAGCTGCAAATCCCAATCCCGGTGACTCTTCCTTCAGTAGATCTGAGTGCACAATCTTCCTTTTCCTTCCGGCCTTGATCTCTACTACCGGCCCTCCTAATACTCTGGAGACCACCCAGGGCCCCAACCAGGGTTCCATCAGTTTGGAGGACTTCCCCACCTTCTTCTTCTCTACCAAGTAGTAAACTACATCCCCTGCTTCCAGAGGTTTTCCCCGTGTCCTCCCCGCATAATTTCTTTCTTGTCGCCGGACGCTGCGTCCCGTATATTCCCGGGCGTACTGATGGGCGGTCGCCATTCTCTGTTGCATCTCTGCCGCGAACCCCGTCTCATCGATCTACCCCCTCTCTTCCCCGGACGGGTACAAGAGGGCCAGAGGGGCCTGTGTCCCCCTGCCCAGCATCAAGAAATTTGGGGTCTGATTCGTTGACGCCTGTACTGAGGATCAGTACGCGAACATGACAAATGGCAGCTGCAAATCCCAATCCCGGTGACTCTTGTCTACAGAGATGGCTAACATGGCCTCCAGGGTCCTGTTATACCTTTCTACTAGCCCATCCGACTTAGGGTTGTAAGGACATGTCCTTGTCTATCCGGGGAAGAGGGTAAGCGTCCTTCACCGTAATGGCGTTGAGTCGACGGTAGTCCACACAAAACCGTACCCTCCCATCCTTCTTTTTCACCAGCACTAGAGGCGAGGCCCATGGCCCCTGTGACGTTTCCATGACACCCTTCTCCAACATGCTATCCACTTCTTGATCAACTAGGTCTCGCCTGTGTGGTGCCAGCCGCCGTGGGGCAAGCGTCACGGGGCCAGCCCCCCCAGTGTCTATCTGGTCCTGTACTATCTTTGTCTGTCCCATATCTCCTTCCCCCATCTGGAAAGCATCCCTGTTCCTTTCCAGCATGTCTCTCCATGGTTGCAGGTCCTCCACCTCCATCCCTTTTAGGAGATCCTCCACCACCGTGCTCCCCTCTTCTCCCTCCTCCGTCAACAGCCGAACTACCTCCCCTCCCTTCTCCGGCATGTGCACCTCCTCCAGTGTGGCCAGGTGCATTCCCCTATATAACGTAATGGTCTCTTCACCCGGGTTATAGACCAGGACTGGCACTTGTTCCCCGGATGGGCTAAACAGGGTGCGACCCACCCGGAAACCTCTCTCTCCTTCCACCCCTTGTAGCCCTTCCACTAGCCCCGTTGTCCCTCCCTTCCACTCTGGGGAGAGTATCCCCTCTACCAGGGTCTCCTTACCTCCCGAGTCTCTGTCTTTCCGCTTGAGATGCAGTATCTGGCCTCCTCCTCTTTGGACCACACTACCCTTTCCCCGGCCATGTCCACCACAGCCTTCTCCTGTCTCAAAAAATCTGCCCCTAGAATGCCCTCATTGGCAATATCCGCCACCAGGAACCGGACCAGCATGATCTCGCCCTCACAGGATAGTTCGGCAATCACCTGTCCTTCTACCTTTACCGCTGTCCCGTCCGCCGTTGTAAGACGTCCGGGGTGTGGGGAGACTTTTCCCGGACGTCCGATCCCCTCCCACCATTTGCTTGACAGAAGATTGGTCGTCGCCCCTGTGTCCACTAACAGTTTTAGCGGGTGTCCCCACAGCATACCTCCTAATTCTAACCCATTCCCATGGCTCTCCCTCACCCCTTTCCATTCCTTCGGCCTTTCCCCCTTGTTTGGACTACTCTCCCGGCCGCCAGAGGTAGTCATTCCTAGTTTCCCGAAGGCTTATTTGTTTGGCACTCTGTATCCTGGCTAAATACTTAGGACATTCTCTCTTGAAGTGAGACTCATCCCCGTATTCAAAACATCCTTTGGATCAACCGGAGCATGTCCCTCCCATTCCCGGCCCCGCATCCCCGGATGCCCCGGACAACTTTGCACCGGAGTCACCCACCCGCATACTGGCCATCACCTTCTCCATCTCTTCTCGAATCCACCTCTGCATCTCCTCCCTTCCCGGGGACGCGGGATGAGCCCCTTCTTCCAGGGCTCGTACTCGTCTGTCCGACAATTTGTTGTCGTCCAAATAGGCCTGAGCCTCCACCCCTGTCGTTACTGCCTCGAACAAATCTTTGGGTCTGGTTTGAAATATCCAATATTTCAACTGGGGATCCCCTAAACTGTCCAGAAACCTATCCTTGGCCATTTTGTCCAGAGTGAACGCATCAGCCCCCGGGTACGCCAGGCGTGTTAATCTGGATATATCCTCCAACGAGGCATGCAACGACTCCTTCTCTTTACGGGTGCGTGTCCTCCATAGGGCCTTATAACTCTCCACCTGGTTTGGTGGCTGGAACCTGTTGACCAACGCCTTCCTTAGTTTTTCATAGCCCCCTGGGGAAGCCGGCTCCATTCCTGCAAGTAGCCATCTTGCTACTCCCCCCAGTCTAATGCCCAAGAATACTCCTGCCTCTTTCTCTTCCCACACGCAAAATGGGCAAGGAATTCATCCAGGTTCCCCGTTCCATCAAATTTCCCCGGCATTGCCGCCGGTTTCTCCTTTTTCCTCCCCTTCCCGTCCCCATGCTCTCCTGGTGGCCTGTCCTCTTTTATCTTCTCTAGAGGTACCTCCTCACCCCTCGCTTTGTTATCACCACTATCTGTTGCTCTACCCCCCTGGGGACCCCCACTCCGGGTCTCCTTCCCCGTATAGCTGAGGGCATAGACCAATGGCTCCCGCCCTATGTCCTATTTTTAGTTTCTTAGCTTACTGGTGGGGAGGGGTAGGGTCAGGGGCAGAAAATGCAGGGGAATAGGACGGATAACATCTACCAGGACGTTGGATTGGAGATGGGGGGGGCTGTAATTAACACTTGAACCCCTTCTTGGGGCCATTCTTGGTACCCTTGCCCTTCCAGGCCCTCTGAAATTTGTGTCTGTGTCTGTCAGGTCATGTGTCTTTTCCATAAATCTAGCAATTTCATAATAAGCAAGAAGATGATTCTTTTAATAACAGTCAAATATCAAAAGGAAAAACAAAAGTTGGGTAGGAGAGTCAGTGAGATTGCCATGACAAATGATATTGTGATAGGAGAGGGGAGGCGGGGAAGGCGTGCTCGCAGGAACCGGGGAAGCCAGCGGGGACAGTTCCCGCTGGTGCCGGGAGGGGGCGCGCAAGGGTGCTTGTGACGTCAGGGGATGACGTCACGGACCCAGGAGGAGGTTATATAAGCAGGGGAGGAGGGGCACCCGGGGTCTTAGCCCGCTGCTAAGACCAGGAGGAGGCGCTAGGAGCAACTGGAAGGAGGCCATAGGCTTGAGCACTATTGGATACGGAGTATCTGGGAACAGGATAGAGCAATTAGCAGAAGTCGGGGCGGTTGACGAGCGTCGGAACCGGGGGCGGACTGGCTTCTCGAGGTGTTCTTAGGCCATAAATAGATATCCGAGTATAAACGACATTAAGTCAAGATTAGTATATATCTTCAATCTTTATTACGCCAAGATCTCATGGTAGATGTGTCGGGGCTTATGTCGGCACTTAAATAAACAGCCTGGTGGTTTCTGATACTTGAATTACCCTTGTTTGTCTTCTTGTTACATTGGTGACAGCGGAGGCAGTTCTGGGGGAGGGGTTTGTTTACATTCCCCAGACGAGCGTCGTGACGACGAACATGAGACCCAGGCAAACAGGAGGACAGACACACGGAGTAGAGACAGGAGCCCCTTAGGTGGTGACAGGTTAGAGGATCCCACAAGGTTTGCCATGACCCCACAACGTGGATCTGAGAGTCATTAAGGATCCCACATCCCAGGGCTTACTAAGGTATATATATATGGGTCAATATCCTTCAAACGCCCATTTCATGAAACGCCCGTAATGGAAAATAAAGGTGTCCTTTTTTCGAAACCTGTCAAATTTTCTGAAAATACATTTATTTACCTCAAAAAAACACTAAACGGGAGGATTTTGGTCCCAGCGGTTCAGTTTTTATTAACGGCAGAAGGTGGACATGTCTTTTCGAGAAAAACGTCTGTAATTTTAATTCATTTCTCATGTTCAATCACTTAACACATATCTACAACCTGCTGACCATGGCTTCTTTGGGTTCATTTTACAGTAGTCAGTTGTGGTAATTGTTTAAATAGCTTTTAACCTTGTATCATGATTTATTTAACAGTAGGACTTCTCACAAAAAGGACAATTTCACTAGAAATTCTGAAAGTCCATGTTGTGCCAAGTATGCTGCATGAAAGTTCTTGCTGTTTCAACAAGAAGCAGTCCTTGAAATATCTCTTTCTTATCATGAAACTCCAACTCACTATCTTTCATTTGGACCCACAATCAGGTTAATGTTCATATTTATATCAGTCCCACACACTCTCAAAGTTGGGTTAATTAATGAATTTATATTATGGGCGTATGTCCACGGACCATACATTCACTAGCCATATACTTGTATCACCTTGATGGCCCCCAAAATAGAAAAAAAAAGAATTTTTGCTTTCAGACAAGGAAAACAGTTATTCCTGTTCCTTCAGCAGAGCTAAAACAGTTATAAAAACTAAATCATTCTGAGTAACATGTTCTGAAAGTTGTTTCAATGATCTAAGCATTCATCTCTCATCAATTACCAACCTGAATTTTCAAATACAACTCCATGTAGCATTAACCTGTTCTGGTATAGAGATCTATCATGTCCAGGCCCACTGCTTCACCATTACAAAAATGCCTGAACTTACTAATGTCACTTAAATTATCACTCTAACTTCTCTTATCTAGTGTACTATAATAAAAATTACGGACGTTTGCGTCGTTAAGCAAACATTACAAAATATCTGTGTGATATGGTTTAAAATGGTTAGTAGTCATCAACATGCAAATAAAGGTTCTTGGGGTCTGCTCTCCTCCTCTCTGGCTCCACCTGTACCTGCTTAATTAACTCTTAAACCTACAAAACCAACTGTGAACCAACTGTGTTAATTAATCAATTTTAAAAGTAGCCTTTCCTATATACAGTGTTTGAACATAAATTTTGATATTGTCTAACATATATACATTTAAAATAATGGGCAAAAATCAAACACTGCATAAGGAAGGACTGATAAAGAAATTTGTCTGGCCTGTTCCTACATGCGAAGACTGGAGAGGAGGTGTGAAGACGGTGGTGCAATGTCCTTGTATACTCCCCTCGGCTCACATGGGTTCGGCTGTGCAGACAGGTCAAGTCCGGTTGGTATGTACAGTTCTGTAGCCTCAAGCCCTTGTGGGCGAAGCTAGAGTCCATAGTAGTAGGTATGTGTCTCTAGACTGAGGTGTAGGTACTCTACTTGCTGTTGGCTCTACCTATACGCCTGGTAGGTAGCCGAGGTCTGCAGTCTACCCTGACCTGGTAAAGGGCCTGGACTGACTGAAACTCTTCATGGGTTAGCAGTAGGTTTCGGGAGCGGGCGTTGCTGTAAGGGGATGCCACAGGGCAGATCATGTCGGCCTCGGATATTTCTTCTTCATCTTTCAACTTCGGCCAGGACAACTTGATGTTCTTGTCCCAACTGCTTCCAGCTCTGAAGCCGGGTCTCAGAAAGTAAAGGTTGTAATAACCGCGGGCAAGCCTCTCGCTGGTCACTTCAGCGACATACCATGAATTCCCCCACACAGCTGCAACATAACTTCCATGCTCATACACTTCCTGCCGCACACAGTCATGGTGGACATCAGAGGTGTCCTCAACATAGCGAGCACCCACATGCTCTGCAGTGTCGACCTCCTCCGGTGCTGCAGGTTGCTCAGTCTCTATCTCTTCCTCTATCTCTTCCTCTGTCTCTTCCTCTGTCTCGTCCGGGATAAGTCCGCTCTTGATGGCCTGGGCACGCGCTCATCTAGCATCTTTCTCCGCCTCTTCCTTCTCAGCTGCATTACGGGCTAACTCTGCAGCTTCCATCTGCTCCGTCTCCAATTCACCAAGGCGTCGCATTATGTCATAGTCATATAGTAGGAACTCCTTCCACTGGGATCTTACAGGGGTGGAAGCACACTCATTGTCAAGCAGAGGGATGTTGTTCTCTCTATGCCAGCAGCACTCGTCGAAGCACGATGTTGCACGTGTGCAGATCTTCTCCGAACGGGCAGTGACTGCTACTGAGTGTATGGTCATGGAGCCTTCTACAGACTTTGGGGAAACAATGAAGGGCAACCGGCTGCGTGCATCATAAGTGTTCTTCATGGACATACAATCATACTGCACGGTTCCCTCTCCATCATTACAATGTTCAACAAACAGCTGGGCAGTGTAGATGTCGTTACCCTTCTTCACTTTGTAGTCCACCTTGCGTTTCGCGGCTGCACCAACGCCGTCACATGGACCTTTGCCATGATTGGTCTCGAAGTAATTCCACATGCCGTCGAGTTGATACAGCTCATGGTGGCGACATACCAGACTGTAGATCGAGATATTCCTATACTGGGATGATGGTGAATCCGTCCAGTAGTGCACGATCTTGATGTGTGGGTAGTTCTCGGTGATGTAGTTGCACACTCGCTTCATTATATGGCTGATGGTCCCAGCGTCATGCTTGCGGTGATCGCTCACGTAGCAGAGGCACTTTGATACTGTCAGGCCGTCCTGCTTCAAGTGAATGACGACTGGGTGGACAGTGATTCCATCTTTGTTGAAAAAGACAGACTGAATCTCACCGCCCTCACCAAACCCTACTAGCCAGTTCTGGGCAAAGTCAATCTGTATCGTACAGTCTGTATCGCCAAGCTCTTCACGCTGCTGGCGGACTTTACTGTGCTGATGTTTTGCACGGTCGGAGTGGTTCTTGGTAACGTCAAAGTCCTTGATCAGCTGTTCTATGAAGTCAGTCTTGTCCAGGGTACAGTCCACAGGGCGCAGTCTGTTCACCCAGACAGTCTCATTTACCTTCTTGGTGGCAAGCAGCACTGGTGTAAACTGCCACTGCTTGAAGGTAATTTGATCAGGTAAGTTAGAATAAGTGTAGTCCTTGTTCAGCCTTCCGGTGTCATCTCTCAAAGCCTTCTCGAATGCTGCCTTGGTGTACTCCTTAAACAGGAAATCAGGATTGACTGGCACAAACCGGGCATAAGCGTTGATGGCCTTCAGCTTCAATGAATAGTTCTGATGGGTTTTACAGAGATAACACTCAACCTTGTGCTGCCGTAGGGGGACAATCCACTTACACTTCCTTAGCACACGAGTGAAGTGGTTGTACTGGCACTGGTACATTGCGGGAGCACGGTCTCTGTAGGTAGCATGGATCTCCTTAACATCCATCAGTAACACACGCTTTTGCCTCACTTTCTTTACCCCGTCTGCCTCATCCTTTGCGAAGAGAGTCATCTTCTCCTTCTTCCCTGGACACAACCAAGTGAACTCACCATCCTGGACAAAGGCTATGATAAAGGCTTCAAGTTATTTCTTATTAACTCCACGGTCGGTAATGTCCTTGTTCACATGTTTGGCTGCCTTCCCAGTGAGACCGAACTTCTTAGCCATAACAGCCATAAGTTTCTTCTCGGTGAGAACTTGTGGGTCTGCTAGGCTGTGCAGGATCTTCTTCCTCTTGTTACGGCTCAAGGTCTCATTGACATGCTGGGAAATGACATCCACAGCCTGAAGGATGCGGTTGTCACTCACTGATTTCTTACGAGCTTCAGCGAGTTCAAGCTGTCTCTCCTTACGCTCGAGTTCTGCTCGGAGAGAAGCAATTTGAGCATCAACTTCCTGCTTCTCATGCTCAAGGGACTCAAAGTCATCAAGTTGGGTTCCGAGTCTCTTGTCATAACCTGAGCGCATCTTACGGGCGCGCCACTCGTGGATGCGAGCACACTCTGGGTGAGGGAAATGCTGCACCGAGCCTTCCTTCCCTGGTGCTTGTCGCACTTCCAGCTCCGCCTGGGGGTCGCTGGATGGTCCAGGATGAGACGCGTCACCTGCGCTGTCAGGTTTGTTATGGCCACTGAAAGAATAAATGCAACAAGAATGAAAATAAAGAAACACTAATATAAATTACGGGCGTTTGCGCGCGTACTTCAAAACATTGAATTAAGAGTGATTAAGTTAATGAATTCACATAAATGTGAGATATTGAAACACTATCTATGTTCAGATGATTTGATTTGGTGTGACTAATTTATAAAGATGCCCACGATGCTCCAATGAAGTGCTGGTGACACTGCTAGCTCCAGCACTTCATTGGTGCATCGTGACGACCAATCATTTTTCAACTTACCATGGTGTTGGCGAAGACATGCGGGCAGACTGCCGTGGAGCTGGCGCTACTGGTGTCGAGCGGGATCGCTTCTCTGTCATGATAACCACGCTTAGCGCCCTCAGCTCTTTCAAAGCTGGTCTCCGCGGAGTCGTCTTGCCATCGTTCAAGTCACTATCAAATTATATTCAATTTGTCACTTATTCTATACAAAAGACACAAACTCACAGAAAAAATGAATTAATTTGAATTTAAAGAAACCTTTATTTACTTGTTATATAGATCTATTTCACAAAACTTGTCTTATGTACAATGAGGACATTTATGTTACATGATAACTTTCAAATAAATCTAGGACTTCCATTATGTATTTGTATGTACATGTTGGTCTAGTTGTCTTCGTCGGTTGAAGAGACTGAAGAGATGGTTATTGGACTCCAGATAGGCACGGTTGAGTACAAAACGGGGGGAGGTCTTCCACAGCAGAACTGCCAACAAGAACAATTGAACAAATGTAAGAAAAGAAGATAGATTGCCGCTAAACATTGACCATAATAAAAATTATGGGCGTTTGCGCGTACACTCTCAACTTGAAATCAACATTAAAGCGAAGTGTGTTTTAGTTTCATTACTTAACTCTAAATTAGGACAGATCTGGAAAACACTTACTTTTCGGTGGCGGGTTTTGCGGCTGGTGGCACCACTGGCCTTCGGATCACCAACTCCCGTGTGGCAGGCGCCACAGCTCCACGGCCCTCCCTTCCGGGTGGTGTGAGGCAAAGGGGGCGACGAGAGGTGCTACAAGAAAAAGGTGAGTCTGTAAAGTAACTATTTTTTTATTTCAGATTTCTGGAATAGCTGAAATACACCCTACTTCTTTTATTATTTACTGAAGTATCTATTGCAAAAAAAAAAATAGTATATATGGGAGTAGGAGTACTTACTTTGGGGTGGTAGTATCCTGCTGTTTCTCCTGCGTTGAGTCCTCCTTCGTCAAGTCCTCCTGGGCCTTCTCCACCTGGGGCGTCTCCTCGACCTGCAGGGCGGCTCGTGCTGCTCTGGCTGCGGTACGCCTCTTCCTCCTGGTAGGGAGTATGAAATAAAGTTATTGTCAGTGAATTGGGATACAGGCCATCATAGTATATATATACATGTACATGTACATGTAGAGTAGGAGTACTTACTTTGGGGTGGTAGTATCCTGCTGTTTCTCCTGCGTTGAGTCCTCCTTCGTCAAGTCCTCCTGGGCCGTCTCCACCTGGGGCGTCTCCTCGACCTGCAGGGCGGCTCGTGCTGCTCTGGCTGCGGTACGCCTCTTCCTCCTGGTTAGGAGTATGAAATAAAGTTATTGTCAATGAATTGGGATAGAAGCCATCATACATATACAGAGGTACATTTACATGTATACATATATATATATGGGAGTAGGAGTACTTACTTTGGGGTGGCCTTGACAGCAGACTTAGGGCGGCTCGGCTCAGCTGAAGCATATACTGCTTTGCGGGTCTCATCCGAAACCTTCATAAACAGTAAAATAAGATCAATATTACGAAAGAAAGACAAGGTAAGTGACAATAATCAAAAAATTATAACATACAGCAAAGTTGTTTTTGAATTGTGAATGTTCTTAAACATTTGTCCATGAGATGAAGATTCAATATGAATTCATGAAATAACATACAATATACATTCATTTAATTTTACAACATCTATAGATAGAAAGTGGGGAAAATAAATAATTCTTTTCTTGAAACTGATACTCACTACTAGAGATCTACGCTGCTGGGGTGCGGCATCGTCGGTCTGCTGGGGTGCCTCATCGGTCTGCTGGGGTGCCTCATCGGTCTGCTGGGGTGCCTCATCGGTCTGCTGGGGTGCCTCATCGGTCTGCTGGGGTGCCTCATCGGTCTGCTGGGGTGCCTCATCGGTCTCCTGGTGTGTCTTGCCCTCCGTTGCCTTGGGTGCATGCTCCTTGGTGGACTGCTCGGGGGCCGCTTGGACCTGGCCGGGTGCCTTAAACTTCCCCCTACCCCCATGGCCTTGAGATCTCTTCTCCAGATGAGGAGGGAGAGGGGAGTTGGGGTTCTGTTTTAGAAAATTTCTCCTTTCGCGGTCTAATTTACCACGAGCTGACGACAACTCTCTCTCCCTTTGCTTCTTTTTAAAAGCTTCTGATCCTTCACCCCATGCCTCGGCCACTTCTTTCAGTTCTCTACGCTTTTTTACCGAGCGTTCGGCATCTTTTTCTAGTTTTTTGGCATATTCATCTGGGTCTTCCTGAACTTTGTCTCGATGCCTCTGGGCACATTCTTTCCCGGACATCTTGTCGTCACCCTTGGATGGCCTACCTACACTCTTCCTTCCTTGATCGTCAGACATTCTTCTGTTAGAGAAAAGAAAAGAGAGAAAGTTTGTTAAAAGGAACGCCAGCAAACGCCCGTAATATTAATTCGAAAAAAAAGTGGCAATGGGATTCTGCAAAAATGCCTGTTTGAAAGACACAACAGAGGTGCATCTTCACCCCTGATATCAAGACCCTATCTACATTTTTTCCCCTGTCAACAGAGGATTTTCTATTATGCTTATGGGCGTTTGCCCAGAGAAACGCCCGTAATTGTAATTAAAATTGTACTTTACACTAAGAGAGTAAGGGAGGAAATAGTCCATTTTGGGCAAGAACAAAGTACATCAGTAGGCCTAACTTTGGACATATAGAACAGGTGGGCAGGATATGGCTGATAAGAGAAATGCACAAATCTATGTCAGCGACGAACGCCCACAAACGCCCATAATCAATATCACCACATGGTCTCCAGAGTGAAATGGAGGGGTGTAAAAGCAGTTTCTTCATAGAAATTTCAGAACTAGGTGTAAGAAGGGGGTCAGGGGAAGGACAGGAGGGCTAAAACACAAGATTTTAGAGAATAATGACTTTCACATATATCTTTTTGTGAGCTAAGTGTACTGTTTCGGACAAGAAAATGGTTTTTGAAGGTGAAAACATACTTCATATGACATTAAAAATCATCCAAAGAGGCAGGGGAGAAGAAAGGAGACTGTTTTCTAACATAAAATGGAAGTTCATTGATGTTTGGGGCACACCTTTGCATAGTATAGGTCCACGACATAAATGTAAACAACAACCGAAACTTTACGGGCGTTTGTGGGCGTTCGCAAACGCCCGTAAGATATATTACGTCACATTCTGGAACGTCGTGGAAATGGTCTTTGCAGACACGCGGGCACGTCGCTCCCTCTTTTAAAATGTTCCTAAAGAACTAATTCATCGATTAAACACACAATTTTTACAGCCAGGTTGATCTATGGTCTGAAAAGTATGCCCCTAACATACAGAGATACACGAAATCTTACCTTTGGTCAAGTTTGCAGCTAGATTTTCACTTCTGAAGACAACCCAGTAGGACTCCAAGGATGAAAGATGGTGGCCGCGTCATCGGCTCACCCTCCGCCAGGAACCAGCTCAGCTAGTACCGAACGCCGGCTGTAGGGGTCCCCGAGAATTCCCGCCACTATAAAACTTATGGGCGTTCGGATAGGCAAACGCCTGGCAAACGCCCTACATCGACTCGATGTATATTCGAGGGTAGAGAAGAGGGAGAGGGTTCAGGGAGGGTAAGAACTGTTCTGTAGGAGAGAATTTAGTCTAGGGTACACTTCTCCACAGGTTAGAAAGACGTAGGTGTGGTTTTAATGGGAGATATTGCCACTTCTTTAATTTCATTTGGACAAACGCCCGTAAGCAAAACTATTTTATGAAACTCTCCCAACACACATTTTCGTGGGAAAGAGTGGCGATGGGGGTCTGTTTATTAGTTAAATGGGCAGTAAATGAAGGGAACTACTTTCCCAAAGAAGAAAAATGGATATAGGGGTACTAGTCTCTGACCAGAAGTACCTGGGAAGGGCAGGTTGGACCTCCCCGACAGATGTGGTATGTTTTGGTATATGAAGCCCACTTGGTGGGTATTACAGATAGAGGGTCAAAATTAGCTTGAGTTAGGCCCAAGACTTCATGCTATGGGCTAAAAAGGAGAAAAAATACCTGTGGCTATCCATGTCACATTTATTGGAGACAGTTCATTGACATTTCAGTGTAAAAAGAGGAAAAAACACCTTTTCTCCGACTTTCAAGCTGATTTCTGCAGCATAATTAAATATAAATAACGTAAAACTATACATTTTTATAGCCCCCCTTATGTTAACAGTACATCAGGTATAAGAAACAATAGATAGAACTCATTGGTACTACCCCAGGGCTGTGTGAATGGGACAAGTACCCAAACGCCCGTAATATAAATCAAAATGGACGTTCGGTAGATATTGACCCATATATATATATATATATATATATATAGAGAGAGAGAGAGAGAGAGAGAGAGAGAGAGAGAGGTAGAGCGAGAGAGAGAAAGAGAGAGAGAGAAAGGGACAGAAGAGACAGGACTAGCAGATAAACAGACAGAGACAGATAGACATAGAAACAGAAAGGGAGACAAGCACAAAGAGGGAGAGAAACAGGCAAACAGAGCACAAGACAGAGAGTGAGAGAGAGAGCCAGGGAAAAAACGCAGACAGAGAGATAAAGGCACAGAGATATATAGATATACATATAGAGATAGACAGACAGACATACAGACAGAGAGTGGGACAGAAGTAGAATGAGAGAGAGCGAGAGAAAGCCAGGGACAGATAGACAGACAGAGTTAGTGAGAGAGCAACATACATGCAGAGACTGTGTGCCCCCTCTCTCACCCTTGAGTGGTGGCCCACTGCATGCCTGTAACTCATGTACTCACACTGCATATTGCCTTTTTCTTTTTAGGCCACTCAGTGATCCAGGAGAGATAGGATTTTACACGAGTTATTGGCCAAATAAGGAGATTTTTGGAGGAATAGCTCACTTTCAAGCTAGATTGGAGCTCCCCTCCCTGCTTACCTGCTGCTGCTCTGTGTGTGCCCTTGCCACTGCCAGGTGCGCTAAGATCCAGGAGCAGGCCAACAGTGTGCTGTCACCACCACCACTGTTCTGTGTGTATTGAGGTAGGACTGATTAAGACTTCCAAGACAGGGTGAGTGACTTTACTTACATTAACTGTTGATCCTGTAAGTAACCCTGAGCATCTGTGCTTGAAGGCAATCATGGCTTAGGCTCTGCCACACTTTCCACCTTTTGATCTGTTAGACAGAGACGGAGTCGGGGTCAGGTGGAAGAATTGGGTACGTCGCTTTGAACAGCTGATGGTTGGTCTGACAATAACAAATGCTGCAAGGAAGAAGTCTCTGATGTTACACTATGCCGGTGAAGAGGTTGATGACATTTGTGATACACTGACTATCCCAGATCCTGTGGCTTCAAACAATCAGGATGCTTATACAGTAGTGTGTGATGCTCTCAATGACTATTTCATACCTCAAGTGAATCCTGAGTTTGGCATCTATGAGTTCCGCATGAGACAGCAGGAACCAGGTGAAACTCTGGATATGTATGTCACTGCATTGAGGAAGCTTGCCAAGTACTGTGAATTCACTGATTTGAAGCGTGAACTGAAGTCTCAGGTGATTCAACACTGTAGATCTTCCAAGTTTGTGAAAGACGCTCTGGAGAACAAGAACTGGAGACTTGACCAGATCTTAGACAAAGGTACATCTATGGAGATGTCTGAGCAACAATCTAGTACTATTGAGCGAGGTGGGACATCTGTACATAGGCTCAAGTTTAATCAGCAACAGAAGTCATCTCAACAAGAGTCTCAGAAGCCTATACCTGCAGACAAGGGACAACTGGCATGCTGTAGTTCTTGCAATTTCCAGCATGATCAACGATGGTGTCCTGCCAAAGGGAAGACTTGTAGAAAGTGTGGTAACCATTTTGCACGATGCTGTACTTCACCTTCTAAAGAAGAAAAGCCTAAGCCGAAGGCAGAGGTGAAGAAGAAAAAGAAGAAACAGGCATGTGTGAATGAGGTCAGGGAGGATAAAAATGATGATACTGGTGAGAAGTACATCTACACACTGAAGCCTACAACTTCCAAGAACAGCAACATGCTGAAGGTGATGGCAGAGGTTGATGGTACCAGGATCCCATTCATTCTTGACACCGGAGCAGGTATCAACATCATTGACAATGCTGTATTCAAGAGTATGGAGATAAAGCCGATGCTGCAACCCCCAGATATTGTTTTGAAAGCCTATACATCTAAAGTACCAATCAACATCCGAGGTAGATTTAGAGCTTGTATTCAGGTTCATGACAAGAAGACATATGCATTATTCTTTGTCACAGAAAAAAACGAAGGAAGCTTGCTGACTTATGAGACTGGAGAGGGATTAGGTCTCATACAAGCAAACATGGAACGCCTCCCTGCTATATGCTTTGATGACTCAGATCCACTGTTCAAAGGAGTGGGACTGTTGAAAGACTTTACTGTCAAGCTGCATATAGATGAGAGTATTCCACCTGTGGCAAAACCAAACAGAAGGATCCCCATTAAGAGTAAGGTTGAAGAGAAACTCAGACAATTGGAGAAAGACAACATCATTGAACATGTGGAGGGACCAACACCCTGGGTCTCCCAACCTGTCTTTCCACCAAAGTCCAGTGATCCTACAGACATCAGAATGTGTGTGGATATGAAGAGTGCAAACAAGGCTATTCTAAGGGTCAGACACATAATGCCTACTATAGTGAGTGATCTGAACGGGTCAGTCAAGTTCTCTAAATTGGACTTGAACCAGGGGTATCATCAGTTACTCTTGGACAAGGAGTCAAGGTACATCACTACCTTCACCACTCATATCGGACTGTGGAGATATAAAAGGCTAAACTTTCGGATATGCTGTGCATCCGAGATATTCCATAATGCTATCAGTGTGTCACTGGAAGGTATTCCTGGTGTGTTGAATGTCAGTGATGATATTCTGATCTATGGCAAGACCCAAGAGAGCCATGATGACAGTCTACAGACGGTGCTACAGAGACTTCGTGAGAAGGGCCTAACTTTGAATAGGGCGAAGTATATTCTGAACAAGGACAATCTTAAGTATCTAGGATATGTCTTCTCCAAGGAAGGTACGTCACCAGACCCAGATAAGGTTGCCGCCCTTAACGAAGCTGATGCTCCCCAGACTCCAATAGAGGTACATTCTCTGCTTGGTATGAACTATTACTGTGCTAGGTTCATCCCAAACTATGCGACAATTACTGAGCCTCTGAGAGAGCTTACTACCCAGGTAGCAAAGGTGGTGTGGCCCTACTGTGGCCCACACTTTATTTGTTGTGGCTTCCGATGTGGGCCGCAATGGGCTAACCGATGGGCTGCTGACAGTTTCTGTCCTCAGTGAGGTGTGTGGGCCACACTGGGCTAACCAATATGGGCACAGATCAGTCTCAGAGCGGGTTTGGGTTCAACATGGCTTTTTGGTGTGGCTGAAAGTGGGATGACCACTTTGATCAGGTGGCGCCATCTGAGATAGATATTCTAAAAAATCTATTTTTTCCTCATTTTTTTAAATTTTGAAACCTGAAAATGCTCTGCTAGCCTCCAGGTGCTAGCCCCTCCCCTTGGCCTCCATAGTTGGAGGGAGACTAAACATACTGTATTACTCTCCCCATCATCATAATACAGTAGAACCATCAATTCAAACTTAGTTGGCCAAGGCATGTGAACCAGACCTAGTCCAGGAACATGCTAGCCTTTAAGTTCATAGTGCCTCCCAATGGGTAGCATACTTCAATATAAAATGATTACCACAGGAATGGTGTAGTCACATTAAAAACTTCTGACATCACCTAACTTTGCACATTTCAAATGTATTTTACCAGTAGATCCAAACTCTGAGGAAATTTGTGTACTGTTATGATTTATATGATTCATTAGCCTATTTCTGTTATATCATACTAAAGAAAATCAATACTGACATGGAGGGAAAGCTGTAAATCAGACATAGTGGGGTCATCTAGTGTCAAAGTTCAGAACTCCCAGCTCAGTATGCCTTGTGTGAACCCATCCTCAGCCCTGTCTGGGGAATTATCTTTGGAACTGATCTATGCCTGATTCGGGGTGCCCACCTTGAAACTGTGCCCAATGTGTTTGCCCATTTTGAAGCTGCTCTGTGCCCAAATCAGTTAGCCTTATGTGGCCCACACAACTTGCTGGGGACAACAGTTTTAGATCAGTTTGCCCTATTAGGACAACTCAATGTCGCCCTGACTGGAAACCCACCATTTGCCCAACCTAAAACCATGAATAGTATTCTGCCCGCTTTGAACCAGCTTATCTGAGCTAAAACTGAATGGGCCCTAAGCGGGCTTGCTACATGGGTAAGAAGGACGTTGAGTGGAACTGGGGTAAACGTCAGGAAGATGCTTTGAAGAAGTTGAAGAAATCCTTACGTGAGGATACAGTAACCCGCTACTACGATCCAGACAAATCGACTGAGATCATTGTCGATGCGAGTCTGGTTGGTCTGGATGACTTATTCTCAACACTTGGAAATCCAGTTGAACTCAAGACTGACAATGGACCTCCATTTCAAGGAGCAGAGTTTGCGGATTTGCCAAATACTCTGGTTTTCATTGTCGAAAGATCACACCATTATGGCCTCAGGCGAATGGCGAGTGTGAGCGATTCATGAGGAATCTAGGCAAGGTTATGAAAGGTGCACGCACTGAGAGAAAACCTTGGAAACAGGAAATGAACAAGTTTCTTCGTAACTACCGTGCTACACCTCACTGTACAACTGGTGAATCACCTGTTGTTGCCATGTTGGGATGTCCATTTGACATGAAACTTCCTTCATTTTTAGGGGAGGAAAGGAATGATAGTGTGATGCGTCGCCAACATGAGCAAGCAAAGGCTAAAATGAAGTCTTATGCAAATGAACAGAGACGTGCTGTTCCCAGTGACATCAGACAAGGAGATGTTGTCCTGGTAGAGCAACCTTGACGGAACAAGACAACAACACCGTATGACTCCAAACCCTACATTGTTACAGAGCGTAAAGGGTCAATGGTCACTGCTAATAGAGGTGACAAACACATCACCAGGAACACCTCTAAGTTTAAAGTTATTGACAAGAACATTCAAACAGTGAGATCAGACGATGAGAGTGATGATGAGGCTCCCAGGATGATGTCTTATCAAACTAGAAGTACTCAACAACCTGTTGACATGCCTGAGACAGGTCCTTTGCCTGTCACACTGCCACGTCCGAATGCTGAAATACCAGTTACTCCTCAGCATTCAACTCCAAAGCAACCAGTTGTGGTTAATGAAAGACCACAACCTAACAGATCAAAGCCAGCATGGTTAAAAGACTATATAGTTTAGGGGAAATAAAGATGTTCCACACGGGGCAGAATAATCCCCAAGATCTTTATAAAAGATGAGGACAGTCTATCCTCTCCTTATAGATAGGTTGTGAATTTTATGGTTGATGCATATGTTTCATTTATTTGAGAACTATTACATGCATACAATATGGAAAAGGACAGTGACTGATATATCTGATATATACGAGAAGATGCTGACATGGTTTACCATAAACATTCTTAACTGACAGTATATATTCTGAACATTTGAACAGTACTTTCATACTGTCTTTATCCTAAATATGTGTTTCAACATTACAAATAACCCAAGGTTTATTCTAAAAGGTAGAGATGTGGTGTTGAGCCATCAGCCAATCACAGACCAGTATTCAGGTCATGTGACTTCTTGCGAATAAATAATTAGTTTGAGTCCAGCAGCCATTTTAGTTCAGTGTTGTGTGTGTATCTCCAGGAGTTAAATTCATGGATTATGCAGGTAATAGCCCATAGAACATTACAATACACATGAAAGCTTGTGGTCCAGGGAATACAGCTGGTTTTTAATAATAGACATTCTCACACTTTCTAAATGTCAATTATATGAGGCAAAAAAAAAGAGGAAAAAAATTCTCCCTAGTTACCTTTTTCATAACTTGGTGAGGAAAAACACATTTTTATTGGAGTGACCTTAGGTTTAAAATGAGTGTTATCCCCATTTTTCTGCCAAATGGGCTAATTGTGTACATTGTATACATGGATCAGTTTTATTAAATCAGTGCAGTGCCACAC
Source organism: Acholoe squamosa (assembly GCA_949317995.1). Classification (NCBI taxonomy): domain Eukaryota; kingdom Metazoa; phylum Annelida; class Polychaeta; order Phyllodocida; family Polynoidae; genus Acholoe; species Acholoe squamosa. The sequence continues at coordinate 19,982,242 of OX439042.1, forward strand.
CAAATTAAAAAGTTGGTCTATGGATTTTCTTTTTCAAAAACTGGAGAGGGAGGGCGAAATTTTTTTTGGGGGGAATTTTTTTTGTCTATGGATTTCTGCTTCTGAAATGTGGAGAGGGCGATTTTTTATTTATTTATTTTTTGATTGGGGAGGGATTCCTTGCTCAAAATGTTCTTTTTGAAAAAGAAAATGCAGAATTGGCCTATATATTAAAACTGATGAAATCTTTTCCTATCCAATAAGTGGTCTGCATTTTCTGTACTTTCTTTGATTGACCTTGTAAGCTCCTTGGGAAAAAAAATCTGCCATTTTCAAGATAATGATGCGGGCGGAATCCAAAGACAAATAAATTTTTTTAAAAAAATTAAATTTTCTCTTTTGGAAAATAAGGTGCAGGAAATCCATAGACCAATATTTTTATTTTGTGTGGCCTAAGGACATGGAAATCAACACATACATTACTATGCATTACTTGAATTCTTTTTCGTAGTTGCTACCTTGTAACAGACCTGTAGATCTAAATACCTATAGAAGACTAGACCAAACATAAAACATTTATAAAGGCTGAATAAAACATTTTAATGACATTCTTAGTATGTGTGTTTAGGGGTATGGTATTTACACTTTACGTTCATGTACCCGTGAGACTCAGACCTAGGTCCTTCGGGTGTAGTGGGGGAATCCGGATGGCAGGTGGCAGCACCTGCCTCTGGATTCGTATCCATTACACCAGGGGGCCTACCACTCGTCCGCCACACGTCACGTGGCTGGTCTGAGTTTCGCGGGCTTTTCCCCTATATAAGGCTGGTCCAAGCCCATGTTCTTCAGTAGTGGTTTACCCACTGCTCAACCAGGTCGTTACCCGAAAGGGTAACCGAATGCCCTAGTAGAATGTAGTCCTCTGAGGCTGTGATCGTATGTAACATAAGCTATGAAATAAAAGCTCGGTTGCCTACCCGGAAACTTTTCTCTCTCTTCGTTATGATTTAATCTAACTTAACGAGACGAACCACTACACTGGTGCCGTGACCAGTTGGTCTTCGGGTAAGCGCAGTCAGAAATGACTGAGCTGAGCCCAGTTAGGGGAAATGGCCCAAATCATGAGCTAAACTCCCCGATGGAGGATGGTGAAATCAAGTCACCACCCCAAGGAACAGAGTGGAGAGATCCACTGGAACACTACCCCGATGGGTTAGAGGATGTAAGAAAAAACTTACATGATGAACTGGATGAATTTGGAGACTCCTTATTCATGCCAGGAGGTACTTCGAAACCTGCACCAATGCATAAAAGTACTGCTCAATTTGGTAAACTACCATTTGAGGTACCAAAGCCTAGTGCAGGTATGTTTGAAACTCCATATAGTTCTCGAATTAAACACCAGAAATGTGGAGTCGAAAAATGGACAAAATGGACGAGCTTGAAGACATGAGAGCTGAATACGAGAAGATCCAGAAGGATCTTATTACACTGACCGGAACCCGAGACAAGATTCTGACTGAAAACAAACAGTTGATATCAGAACGTCTTGATTACGATCAAAGTTGTAGACGCCAACAACGATTGTTATTGGATCAGATGGAGAAAGAAAAACAAGATTTCCAACTCCAGCACGAACAGTATCGTGATGCACTACACACGGCGGATCTGGAATACAGAGCCTCGTGCGATGAGTTGAATAGAACTAAACAGGAGTTAAATTCAACTCAATCGGCCCTATGGCAAGTACCAAGAAGAGCTGATGAAAATTGAATCAGCCTTCAAGGATGCTCGGAAAACGTATCAAAAACAAACCGATGAGCATGAAAAACTCAGAGGTCAATGGATACTTGAATCCACAGATTTGGCTGCCAAACAGACAAAAATGATGGATGATTATTCCGAACTGGAAGCTAAAGCTATCCAGATGTCAAAGTATCTAGAAGATACTGGTCGTGCAGTAGGCACTCTTGAATCAGACTTCACTGTTTCAGGAATTGCCCTAAACACGACGAGTAACCAGATGAACTCTTTGAGGGGCGATGACGGGGTAACAGAGACAACTGTACCTCGTTATGAAGGAGTAAAGAGTCATCAGGTTAGATTTACGGATAATACCTCAAAACCTCTTGGTTTAGGTACGGGAAATAGTTGGGGTGACTCTGCGAGTGGAGCTAAACAAAGCCACTCAGCAAGAACCTCCACCTTTGACGGCGGATGGCCACAACAGTCACCTTTAGGGGGACCAAATGGCCCGTATGCCCAGTATGGATGGAATCAGTCCCAAACAGGAGCGAATCCGTCCAATGGTAACACCCGGAACATGTCCGGAGGAACAACCGGACAAGCATCCGGGAATTCCAGTACAGCTGGAGGGCAATCCGGATGTGACCAAGGATCCGGACCTTCAGGAGATCGTTCCAGAAGCAGACCCTCTGCCGGTGGGACTGGTTTCAATAATGGAAATCAGTCGTATGGAACAGGAGGAAACACTAATCCCAATAGTGGTTTCTTTAGCTTTGGTGGAAATACACAACCCACCAATAATCCAGGGCCAACTCCTCAAACCGGCGGATACACCTTCTCACAGGTGCCTCCATACGGAGCAGGGGGATCAGGGGGTGGAGGAGGACCACCGCCCGGAGGCTTTGGAGGTACTTATGGTACAAATCCTCCAAGGAAAAAGAGACTCAGTCGCCGAGTATCTCTTTCTCCAGGGTTACAAGCGCTGCATGACTCTAATGCAGCGATTGCTAACTTAGGTGTTGATTGTTACAATCAAGGTCTGGACGCTACGGAGATCATGGAATGGAGTAAGGGTTTAACCCTTACTGGATCCACGAATCCGGCTCGTAGAGTAGCTAAGATACCTACCCCCTTTAATGCCAAGAACCCTTGGAAGAAGGAGTATCAAGGCTGCGCAGATGTCTTTAACTGCAATGGATGGGGCAAAGCGGAAGCTCTCCCTTATCTAGTATGCTGGTTAAAGGAAGGCGACGGAAAAGGAGCCGTGGAACAATGGAGAGATTCTCAAATAGTAGGACTCTCGGCCCATATGAAATATGATAAACTCATAGAGATTGCTTCACATTTATATGGGAATATAGTTGGAGAAGAACCTTGGCTGACGTTCACTAAAAGAACGCAGAAGCCTAAGGAATCTGCCAAAGTGTTCGGCTTAGAATGTCAACGACTGTTGCACAAAGCCAGACCTCAATGGAGACTAGATGATGAATGCGTCCTAGATGAAATGTTTAAACAATTCATCGAAGGATTGCGGAATCAGGAACACAGGACAGTAGCCTGTGAAGCTTGGAAGAATGATGCCTCTCTGACAGATTTGTTCCAGTCCCTAGATCATTATGATCGAAAGGCCCGTATCTTTGCCGGGAAGGTACCTCAACGGATGTCAGCAATGATAATCCCGGAAGGAATACCCGAAACCGATTCATCCGAATCAGGGGAACCTGACGAAGATGAAAACGTTGGGGCCATTGGCCAAGGGAACCCACGGTACAACCGGAACTGGGGAAAGAAACCGGGTTACGTCAAGGAGAAAGTGATTACTTCCAAACCTCCTGTGACTCAACCTGATACCAAACCTACTACCGGTCCGTCTTTATCGTCCTTATCTAGTATGCTGGTTAAAGGAAGGCGACGGAAAAGGAGCCGTGGAACAATGGAGAGATTCTCAAATAGTAGGACTCTCGGCCCATATGAAATATGATGAACTCATAGAGATTGCTTCATATTTATATGGGAATATAGTTGGAGAAGATCCTTGGCTGACGTTCACTAAAAGAACGCAGAAGCCTAAGGAATCTGCCAAAGTGTTTGGCTTAGAATGTCAACGACTGTTGCACAAAGCCAGACCTCAGTGGAGACTAGATGATGAATGCGTCCTAGATGAAATGTTTAAACAATTCATCGAAGGATTGCGGAATCAGGAACACAGGACAGTAGCCTGTGAAGCTTGGAAGAATGATGCCTCTCTGACAGATTTGTTCCAGTCCCTAGATCATTATGATCGAAAGGCCCGTATCTTTGCCGGGAAGGTACCTCAACGGATGTCAGCAATGATAATCCCGGAAGGAATACCCGAAACCGATTCATCCGAATCAGGGGAACCTGACGAAGATGAAAACGTTGGGGCCATTGGCCAAGGGAACCCCCGGTACAACCAGAACTGGGGAAAGAAACCGGGTTACGTCAAGGAGAAAGTGATTACTTCCAAACCTCCTGTGACTCAACCCGATACCAAACCTACTACTGGTCCGTCTTTATCAGAGGACCTGGTTAACAATTTGGTAAAGAAGATTACTGAAAATCTTAGGAGGCCTAAGCATGATAGGAGCGTAGTGACATGCTTTTGATGTCAGGAAACTGGGCATTATGCTGCCGAGTGTGAGGCAGATAAGCCAGTTTATAGAAACACTCGTTAACGGAACAATCCGAGTAAGGAGGACTCAGTGAAGAAGGAAAACTGAGAGGGGGTGTCCATGAAGGCAACCGGATTACCCTCCGAATGAGTGATTGCCATGACTGCCAGCCTATCGCCGCTTGCGGTACTGGTGAGAATCCTCTAGCGATTTCGCCCAGCAGTGAAGCTAAGGAGCCTGATCAGTTCCTTACTCATGAGGCTGGGGAGACTGATAGTACACCAGGTGTCAAGAACCGGCAGAAGAACACAGAGGGGAAACCCGATATCAGTCCAGAGGTAGCGGCCGATGAGTTGGTCAGGGTGGGGTGTGCCCAGTTCCCCCCGGGTCATCCTTGTCTCGAGTTTTTGAAGGGATGTGGATTTGACCTCGGCGCTAAGACGGAACTTGATAAGTACGCAAGTAGTCCTACCTACTTGAAAGGTAGGAGGTGGTATGCAGTTGTATCTGTGTGTGGTAGATCTGCTGAGTTTCTTGTCGATACGGGTGCTAGCCACTCCTGTGTTGCTAAGAGATTTTACGATCTTTTGCCTACGAATCATGAAACTTTCACAACGGAAGGAAATGCTCGTACGGCCGACGGTAGCATGATACAAACGTTCGGTAGAACATGTATGAGGTTCAGTCTACAGGAAGATAAGGACTTCATCCTTACTCCTACTGTGGCAAACATCGCGGATGATGGTATACTTGGTCTGGATTTTGCTGCATTATATGGAGCAAGGTTAGATTCCCAGAGGGGAATATTGGAAGTGAGAGACCCGTATCATCTCGAAGTACAATGTGTACTTAGGCAAGTAAGCAGTGTAGCCAGTGTAGCCCAGACTGTTAAGATACCACCGGGCACAGCCTGTGATGTCTTATGTCGAGCGGACAGACAGTTTTCAGGAAAAACTGGAGTTGTAGAGCCAGACATGGCCATGTTGTCAAGTATCAGATTGGAATCCGCCGACATTCTAGTAGCTAACGCTGCTTGGACCTTTTAAAATTCCTTATAGAAGACTCCCACTAGCCAAAAAAAAGGGTAGCTGAGGAGAAGATAGCTAAAATACTTGAACAGGATGTAATAATTCCATCAACCAGTCCTTGGTCTAGCCCTGTGTGCATGGTGACTAAGAAAGATGGTACCATCCGTTTCTGCATAGATTACCGGAAATTGAATGGTATGACCAAGAAGAATTCATATCCCTTACCACGGATTGATGAGACTATAGACTCCCTTGGAGGTAAGCAATGGTATTGCTCTCTAGACTTACAATCCGGGTACTGGCAAGTGGGTATGCATCCGAAAGACATGGAGAAGACGGCCTTTTCCAGTCATGTTGGGTTATTCCAATATAATGTGATGCCGTTTGGATTGTGCAATGCACCGGGGACATTTGAAGCCATGATGGAAACTTTATTAAGTGACCTATTATGGAAGAAATGTCTCGTCTATCTAGATGATGTGATTGTCTTTTGGAAGACATACGAGGAATGCTTGAAAAATTTAGGTATGGTTCTGGAAAGGATCATAACTAATGGTTTGAAGCTGAAGCCCAAGAAATGCGGTCTTTTTAAAAGATATATTAATTACTTGGGGCGAATAATCTCGAATGAAGGGATTAAAGCCGATCCGGAGAAACTGGATGCCGTGTCAAATTGGCAGGCACCCAGGAATGCGAAAGAAGTTAGATCCTTCCTCGGATTCTGTTCCTACTACCGGGACTTTATCCCAGGATATTCAAGGGTTGCCTTTCCTATCCAGAGTTTGTCCCACTGGACACCCGGGGCGAGAAAGGAACGATTCCCTTGGGGATCCGAGCAAGACGAGGCCTTTATGAAAATAAAGGATTTGTTTGCAAGTACACCTGTGTTGAAGTACCCTACGGAGAATGATCATTTCATTCTAGATACTGATGCTAGTAATGAAAGCATAGGAGCTGCCCTTTCTCAGGTCCAGGATGGGGTTGAAGTTCCTATAGCCTTCGCTAGTAACACGTTGAGTAAATCTCAAAGAAACTATTGTACCACTAAACGTGAGTTGTTGGCTGTGGTGGTCTATACGAAGAAGTTCAAGCACTTTTTGTGGGGGAGTGATTTCACCCTACGGACTGATCACTCTTCCCTCAGATGGTTATTGAACTTCAAAGATGCAGAGGGGATGATAGGTCGCTGGTTAGCGCACCTATCCGAATTCGGTCTAAATCACAGCCAGATTGAACACCGAGCCGGGGCAAAGCATTTGAATGCAGATGCTTTGTCTAGAATCCCAGTGAGGAAATGTGCAAATGCTGAGTGCACTGATTGTGGAGCACACAATGCTGTGTTGGCAGGGGTTCGAGTTCCATTCGAAACCCATCCGGAACATGTCTTGAATTGGTCCTTGGAGACCATCCAACAGTTCCAGGAGTCTGATGCAGTCACATCACGTTTGATTAAGTTCCTTAATCAGGGTATCTGTCCTCCAAGACCCGAAGTGTCATTGGAAAACAGAGAGATGAGACGATTCTTAGCTCAATGGGCCGAGCTAGAAGTCCGGGATGGTATTCTGTTTCGATAGAAGAACCATTCTAATAGGACGAAAACCTTGCAAGTTGTCATACCTAGTGCTATGCGACGAGATATTATGTATTTCTGTCATGGGCATAGAACTAGTGGACACTTTGGAAAGAAACGGTCTCTAGAACGTCTAACCAGACGATACTATTGGCCTGGCATGAGTACAGATCTCACCCGATGGGTGAAGACCTGTCCCGAGTGCTGTAAGAACAAACCAGGACCTGGGTTAGGCAAACTGCCATTATCCCAGGAACTGTTTGGTGTAAGGTTTGCTAGAATAGCTGTTGACATTATTAGTGGGATTCCACCCACTCCTAGTGGCAACACGTGTATGATGGTCGTGTCTGATTATTATACCAAGTACACCCGAGTGTTTCCTTTACCGGATCATAAGGCTGTTACTTGTGCTATGGCCTTTGTAAAAGGGTGGGTGCTGCACCTAGGTGTCCCACTCATGTTACACAGTAACCAGGGCAGAGAATTTGAGTCTAGTCTGTGGCAAGAGATGTGTAATTGTCTGGCAATCTGCAAGACAAGAACTAATCCCTATAGGCCACAGAGCGATGGACAGGTAGAGAGATTCAATAGGACTTTGATCCAAGTATTGAAGTCTCTAGTAAATGAGCAGATGGATGATTGGGATGAACAATGTGAATTCGTGGTACATGCCTATAATGGCACTGTACATTCGAGCACAAACTGTTCTCCTAATCTCCTCGTTTTTGGAGAGGATTTGATTATGCCAGCAGATTTGGTGTTTGGCATAATAAGAATGAATCCGGAAACCCCTTGCCAGGTGATGTTTGTAGAATCCCTACGGGATAATTTCAAACAAGCCTATGAGAGGGTTAGAGACGAGTTGCAGAAAACTGCGCGTTGGCAGAAAGTTGGCTATGACACAGGTCTAAAAGCTAGATTTTTTAATCTAGGGGATAGAGTACTGCGTCTACACCAACCTCTGGCCAACCTGAAATTAGCCAGCAATTGGGATGGACCTTTCACTATAACTCAGGTTATTAGTGATTGCACAGTGATTATTAAATCACAGCTTGGTAAATGTTACAAGTCAAATGTAGCTAGACTACGCCCATGGAGAGGGAGGGATACCTCCACCGAAATGTATGGCGATGGTCTATTGGAAGTAATGGAACAGAGTCGTGTTAAGCAACTCGAAGTGGTACCGACCCGAAAGCGAGGACCCGGGCGGCCACGGAAGGTTGCAGACCCAAAGAGGGTGGTGACCCCTGTCGTAACATCCGGAAAACAGGGGAAGATACAAAAAGTCTCAGCAGGCGCAGGTAAAAATAAGAGGAAAGGTCCTTCTAAGGCTAAGAAGACCTTGGAAAAGGCTCTTATGGATACCAGGTCAATAAAAGAGGCCTCAAAACCTCTTAGACGCAGTCCAAGGTTGCTAAAGACTGCCGTAACCTAGCCTGTTAACACAACGAGTGTGTTGTCCTCTACTGCGTACTGTTATATGTTGTAACCTAGTTCAATGTATATTTGAGCCGGTCATGAGTTTCTGGAAAAGGTCCTATGACAATGTACCCATGGTTTTGGACAGATAATCCGGTGGATATACTTATGCTATCCATAAACTCCATAATACCTAGCGAGTTGTCATGGTTGAACCCTGAGTACGGACAGACGACCGATCGGGTATTGTATTGTTTTTATGTAAGGGCGCGTGACCTAATTAAGGGCATGCGGGAAAGTTGTTGACCCATTTTCGAATGGTCACATGAGGCGCCGGTTTGATCATGCGCAGCGATTCAAGTTCGAGTATCCCGCCATATTGTCTTATTCCTGCGAAGGAAGAAGACGTGGCCGAGGGTGGTCTTACTCTTGTTGGAGTCTGATAGCCCGTGACAGCCATATTCCGAGGTGTGCCCTCGTTAAAAGGCACCCGCCTTTCACTGGGTAAGCAGTCCTTACTGCTTATCCGGTGGATTGGGATATTTAATCCCCGAACAGCCACTTCTGTCGATGGCAGAAGAGGCCGTCCGCCTTGGCGGTGGTGCCGGTGCCAGCACCCCGCCGGAGTATGGAAGTGGTTCTCCCCAGAGTCCCACTTATACATACGACGATCAGCAATACGATGCTGATTGTGATCAGATGGATCAACAAATGAATGTTGATCAGTACTTCTCTGGAGTAGACGATAGCGACATAGAATCGTTCTATGACGCATCCGACAACTCCAGACAAGTTAGTCCTGAACGCCGAGGTGTTCAACAACGAATTGATGTAGGTGAGCCTTATGTAGCCCCTCCATCCGAAGGTTTGAGTGGAGAGCCGGCAGGAGTCCAGTCTCATGACAGGGCTCTGATGCCACCTCCCCCTCAATTGCCGCCCTGTCTTGGTGGGAGTACCTCATTCGGTGCTTTGGGACCTGCTTCTCCGGTTGACAGGCCAATCTACCTAGAGCTGCCCCTCCCAGACAGTCCAGAATTGCATGATGTAGCCGGTCCCTATGACGGACGGATGTTAGCAATTTCTAAGGAAATGCTGATACCCACCTGTTATGGGACGCCCAGAGAGGTTGACAAGCGTGTTGTAAACGCAATCTGGGAATGTGCTCATCCGCAATGGGCTAATACCTTTCCGGAGGCCTGGTTGATGGATTACCATCAGATGGCTAAAGGATTGGTAGTCCACTTATGGTTTCGTAAAGCCGTCTGGGACGCAGAAATGGCTTTCCGAAGGAATACCTCTTATAGGCCTTCCTACGTGTCTGACAAAAGCGGGTTACACCGGTGTCAAGGCAGATGAGGTCTCTAGATACATAGATAGAGACCAGATCCTAATGTTAGGCACAGCGGATGAGTATGAAGCAGCAGGTAACGCTGTTGTGGATTACTGTCCAGGGGTCCCCATTACGTCTCAAACCATTGAGGTGGAAGAGGCCCGTATTGGTGTGTCTCCACTAGACAGGCTCGGGGTGATACAGGACCTCGTAGTACGTCTATTGGAGAGGCAGTATGCACTGGCGCATCCGGAGCTAGTAACCGGACCCGCACCTGTGCACGTAACAGCCAAGATGGCCGATCGGATGGACCGTCTCATGTCTCCTGCTGAAACTCCTACTTTGGGAGACGCAGCAGTAGTACCTGAGAAGGCCCTACCTGATGCAGATGGTTCCCCTAAAACTGCTCAGTCTACCCCTATGAAGACTGAGCAGGTAAAAGGGAAAGCAGCTGGTGGAAAGGGTAAAGCAACCCCCACCAAAGGTAAGAGTAAAGGAAAGCAGTCAGGAACCGAACCCTCTACCAGCACGAGTGTGGCCGACAGTACCCGAACCCGTCGGGTGTCTCCACGCTCGGCCAATAAGAAGGGCGCTAAGGCTTCGGATGTCTCCGGCAACAAGACGGACGCATCCGAGCCCGGCACTTCTACTAACGGCAGATCCCGCAGGCGGAATAAGAAGAAGGTTGACCAACGCAAACCTGAACCTATCGAGGTAGACGTTCAAGCTGATAATACAGAAGCTGAACCGGCTGTCCCAACCGTAAAAGTTGAGCTCGGTGTGCCAATCGTCAAGCTACACGACATAATGGCCGATTTGATTGGAGACGCTCAAGATGCCGCAGCCCAGGTTCTCGCGGGTCAACAACCTGTTGTGCAACATGTGGATGTACCATCCGACCCGGAGGGAGAGGAGCCGGTTGACCCAGTTGTGGATGCCACTCTGACTGACGAGCAAGAGGCTGCTATCTGGGCTAACGCCAATAGCAACTTTGCCGACTTCATTCCTCTACACAGGGGACACCTGAAGGGGAGTAAATCCGTATGGAGACTGCCCCCTCGGATCACCTGTGAGAAGCGTGAAGATATGGAGGAGTGGCTTCGCAAGAAGCTCTCCGATAGAAAGCCGGCCAATATGTACTGGATCTATTGGGAATTCGTTAAGAATTCGCCCAATGGTCTGTACAATTACGACCAGAAGGGCAAGCTCAAGTTTTCTCTAGATGAGTACTACGGGGAGGATCGTAAGGATTGTCCCTTTCAACGTTGTACTCAAAGTGAAGGTGAGGTTGAATTCTTCATCGAGAAAGACGAGTTCCTTCGTCATCTCGTGGAGGTTCACATGCACCAGAGGCCGGAATATGTCTGCGACAGGGAGGTTGGCAAGAAATGTGCTAAATGTGCTAAATGCACAGGATGTGTCACCCCCCGACGCGGAGACATGGTCCGGCACTATGTGACTTCGCATGGAGAGGGCCTGGAGGCAGCCATAGATAGGGTGATGAAAATTCACTCTGAACTCTATGGTAACCTTAAGCGCCTCAATGCCGAGAAGTTGGCTTCCCTCACGCCGAGTACGAAGCAGTTTGCGCCTACGGTTCCTGGAACTAACCAGAAACTAAAGGCTCGGTTTGCCCAGACTCCCGGGTCCGGCAAACTAGAGTCCGCTCAGGAGGAGTACGATCTGTTGAACGAATGGAGGAGCAACAAGGCCCGCCGCCGTGGTGGGGCTTATGTAACTCCATCCGGAGAACAGATCCGAAGCCGCAGGGATTACCGTCAGGGACCCTCCGCGGCAGATAGGAAGAGACAGGCGTCTGAATCTCCAAGCCGAGCCAGGTCACCACTGGAGGCGCTGGAGAGACAGACGAATGGGGGAAGGAAGAAGCCACATCTTCCATCTCCTACTGGAACTCCTTCCCATTATGGACGAGCACCAACCCCACCAGGTGCACAGAACCCGACATTCTTTGGTGTCAGTGGACCGGGTGGCCAGTCCTCCCGGAAACACGCGCCTTTGAATGTCAAAGACCCGAAGCAGTACCCTGCTATGGGCCCACCCGGACCAGAGATGCAAATCTTTCATCAGTACGGGAGGGTCAAGCAGGAACTGCCGACAGTAGGAGGTCAAGCTCCCCAACCAACAATGAGTGCTGTGGTGAGACAACGTCCACCCGCGCCATTGTTGACAGTCACAGACCTTAGAAGGGAATTGTCGCGGTTGCCCCTGGCTCAGGGATTACCAAATCAAGGCCCTTCTACGACCACTGCTAGTGTGGCTACTACTGCGGTTGCTTCTTCGCATACGCGTGTAGCTGTCACTGCGAGTGGGTCTGGAGCACAGCCGAAGCCTCAGGGTCAGGTACCCCCACCTGGTGCTGTGGTTCATCGGCCTAAGCTGATCCAGACAGTGGAGACCTTCTTCAAGAAGGAGGACAAATTGTCTTGCAATATTCAGAGCAAGCAATTTGAGACGTTACAGCACCATCTGGAAAACCTCCACCTGGATATGTACTGTCGGACCGTGTCGAGCACTCTCCAGTGCATTGACGCGATCCAGAAGTCAGAGATCAACCGGATCTCTACTCAGATAAAGGCGGATGTTGCCAAAGATAAGCAGGAAGCTGCTAATCTGCGGCAGGAGGCCTTATCCGAGAAGGAAACAGCTTCTCAGATGCTCGACCTAGAACGAGCAACGAACATGAAGAACCAGCAAAAGTTCTTCAAGGTTTTTGGAGTTGTCATGGATAACTGGGACGGCACACCTGGGCATGCTTTGAGCCTGTTCGAAGCACGCCAAAAGGTGAAACTAACACCTGCTGTCCCCGCATTGGCACCTACGGATGGAGCTGGTGTGGACCCTCCCGTTCAGCCACAGGCTCAACAACCGGGTCCAAACCAGCCACCCGAGGAGAACAGTGGAACAGTGAAAACTGTTGCATGAGGATTGGACATAATTGTGTGTCCCGAGGTGCTATTACCTATGTATTGTTGGATAGGGAACCATTTTTTATCCAACCCGTATTGATTCGGGTACCAAACTGTACCCTAATCCAGAAACTGAAAACAGAAGGAGAAACAAACAAGTCACTCTGGAGGAGGAGTACGAATGCTGCAAACACCATAATTGTACCGTGCTATAACATAATGACTGTGCCTATTATAAAATCATGGACATTTTACGCTAATATGGACTTTTGAACTACAAACCGGATTTACTACTACACCACTACTATTTGTGAGCTAGCACTACAGGCATCAGGGTTTAGCTACGCCCATAAAGTCCATCAACAGTCTACAACTGGATCTACTATTACCTCCAGTTAGCTAGCACTACAGGCATCAGGGTTTAGCTACGCCCATAAAGTTCTTCAATAATCTACAAATGGATCTATTATTATCTCCAGTTAGCTAGCACTACAGGCATCAGGGTTTAGCTACACCCACCAACAAGTACTTCTATAGCACTTCAGGCATCAGGGTTCAGCTCGCCCATACCAAGACATCAGCAGCATCCGACTCCTGTTACATCCTCCAACCATAAGAATAAGTAACTTTGTTGATAATATTATATTGTATGTAAAATTTTATTTATAACTATAAAATATCTTTTATAAAGATATATTATTATATAAGGGTACTTACCTATAAATATACTGGATCTGCGAATCCTAAAAGTTGTTTAAGGTAATCCTAGACCTATAACTGTCTATATAGGTCATTCCTGGTCTCAATATATTAAGAGACTATACTTCTTCTGTAACTTGTAAATATAAAACACTAAGGTATAAATTGAGCTGCGTCTCAAAAGTATAAATATTTTTCTATAAAATAGAGAAGGTCCAACGGATTTCTCTGAACTTGGTATTATATTACTCAGGTTAATACCTTATTGTGTTCATATAGTATCAGATTAATTGTTCATATCTGATCATTAATATTCAATTCACTTTATAAGTGGACAGAGTTGTTAATTTAAAAAGTCGAAAATTTTTTTCCGGGTTTAATAACTGTAATACGATCATTATTTACAACCACTGGTCCTTTTCAGGACCCTACTGTTGTCAAAACGTTACTATAAATCTGTGATAATTATATATTTATCATTTGTGGTTGTTATAAGCTACTGGTGGAAATGAAATGAACGACACTCGATGCTATTATTGTATAATTTTTCAGAAATAGGATAGTCTTATACTATAGCCTATTTCACGTCGAGCAAGTGTAATTAATACCCCTTTTTAGTATTGTAAACAATCACTTACTAGGTTATTAATACACTGCGGTTTAATTACCCCCAAGTTATTGTCTAAGGGGGGCAGTGTAGGGGTATGGTATTTACACTTTACGTTCATGTACCCGTGAGACTCAGACCTAGGTCCTTCGGGTGTAGTGGGGGAATCCGGATGGCAGGTGGCAGCACCTGCCTCTGGGTTCGTATCCATTACACCAGGGGGCCTACCACTCGTCCGCCACACGTCACGTGGCCGGTCTGAGTTTCGGGGGCTTTTCACCTATATAAGGCTGGTCCAAGCCCATGTTCTTCAGTAGTGGTTTACCCACTGCTCAACCAGGTCGTTACCCGAAAGGGTAACCGAATGCCCTAGTAGCATGTAGTCCTCTGAGGCTGTGATCGTATGTAACATAAGCTATGAAATAAAAGCTCGGTTGCCTACCCGGAAACTTTTCTCTCTCTTCGTTATGATTTAATCTAACTTAACGAGACGAACCACTACATATGTATGTAAATATACAAGTACTTATGAAGAGACCCAAAGCTAATGATTCGTATTGCACATAAAATATAAAACGTACATATATGTAACATTCATAGAGTGTTGAAAAAAACGTTTTCTTCCTAGATTTAGACATAAAAAATGCATTTAACACATAAAAAGGAAAAAGTGGAATATCAATAAAAAGAACAACTAAGTATTAAGAAAATAAAACCGGTAACTCTTTTTAGTCAACATTTTAACATTTCTATGTTTAAAAACAGCTTGTAAATCCAAAAATAACAAGATTTTCTTATGGACATATTTTTTAGAAAGTCTTTCCACCAGGTGGGTCTTTATTTAATTGGCTCTTTTTTTCAGGTGCTCTGCATCCTGTTGTTTATTGTGTTTAGAAGTCATGGACGTGTCCTCCATTTCTACTTCTACACCCTCCTGCCGTTGTGCTGTACTGTGTCGCATTCCATAAAAAACATAGAGTATAATACCTGCGGTTGAAAAAATGAATGAACTTTAATGTGTGCTTGTCATAATTAAAAATAGTCAAGTAACACCCCTATATACATGTTATGATTAGCAAGTGTATTCTGTTGAATGCTGGTGTACGTCATTGCAAATATAACTACAGTTTCAGACAGAGGTCACTGCAATTATCTTATGTCTTTCCTTTCTAGCATTTAGGGTTATACGCCTAAACTTTTTTACAACAGTGACTTTTGCATGTTCTTTTTCTTCTTCATAGCTTTGTGACATATGGCTTCTCCATTTGTAATCAATACCATCTGTAGTTGGCCTTTTTTCCTCCACACAGAAAGCGGCATCCTCAAAGTTTGTATGTGCTACTGAAAAAAAATCACAACTGAGGATAAGGAGAACATATATCTCACCAACAATGATCCAGACAATAAGACATATCCATGTTTCACGACTGAGGCCCATCATCAGACAGAGGTTGGTAAAGAGCGTTAGGACTGGCAGCCATGGTACAAAAGGTATCTACAATGAACAGTATATATAGGGTCAATCAAAAATGATTTATACCCTAAAATTTATTCTCCCTCTAAACTTCAATTCAAATTTGCCTTAATATTCTCCCGAAGATGAACATCAATGGATATTTACCATTACATCCTTTCAACAAAGTGTAAAAATATTCCTATATGAATCTTCAAATTTCTTTTACTTTAAGCAATAATGACCTGACATTTTCTAAACAAAAAGTAATCTTAGAACTATAATGACCTGGACTGTTTTTCCATTCAAGAGGAGAAGAATCCCCCTGCCCCTCTCACAAGAAAGAAATGGAATTGATGCTTGCTAAAAATATTAGGACTTACACTAAATTTTGCAAAACTGTGATTGGGTTCAAACATCAGGAGGAGTCCAAATGCAATGATAGTGCCCATGACTGATAAAGACCAGAAGATAATTGTCCACCATCGAGGGGCTATTATGCACTCGAATGTTCTAGTTATAGTAACAGATAACACAACTAGAGATATAGAGAGAGCACCTATAACCATAGAGTTCACTTCATCTTCAGTTCTTCCACCAAGTATTCCTTTTAGATATAACAATGTTCCTATTCTTTCTTTTTGCTGCATGTTTTGTGCCTTTGGCATAATTGGCATTTTCTCATCCAATTCAGTATCCTCAGTAGTACAATGTTGCTCTGTATCCACCAGCTCAAATGGACAATGAGATGCTGGGATGTAGTGTAATTTGATTAAGGACACAACCATTACTGACATTGCAAATAGTGTGCCTATTGATACCATACCCACCAGGTCCTGAAGATTGGCTATTACACTTATGATGGTTGAGAAGAAAGCTGCAAATACTATAGAGATCAAGGGGGTATGTGTCCATGAATTAACATACTCCAGTTGGCGAAATACAAGACCATCACATGCCATGGCATAGATTGATCTGGATAGACAGTAGGTTTGACTTAATAAAGAGGCAACCATTCCTAGCATAGATCCAACTGCAATAAGGCGTGATGCCCATAGTAATTTATATTGGGCCAATGCAGTTGGGAATGGAATTTGGATATCGACATCATAATAGGGGACAAGAAAAGAGAGGGATAATGACACTAGGCAGTATAAGAAACAGGCAATTGTTACACACAGAATCATTGCACGTGGCAAAGACTTATCTGGGTTGGCAGTTTCCTCTGATGCAACAGCAACAGCATCAAAACCAATGTAGGCATATACAGTCATACCAGTTGCTACAAACATGCCTTTGGCCCCATAAGGAAAGAAACCACCATGATCTTCATTCATATTCTCTGGACTTCCCAAAACAAAGCCTATTATAACTATGGTGAGAATGAGAATGATATTGAGGACAGTTGCAGAATTACTAATAGCAGTTAATGATCTTACACCTACAGAGTTGAAAAGAAAGGCAAGGATACACAGTCCACCTGCCAGAAAATCAATTTGACCCAGAAGAGGTGCCTCAACATGGCCTACGGCTATTAGCGTAGCATTACTTATGGCATTCCCTGCTAATGAGTCAATGTATTCTGATAAGGCCCGTGCTACTGCTGCTGTAGTTATCAAATACTCGAGAATGATGTTCCAACCTGCCAGGAATCCCCACAGCTCCCCTGAAACAATATAAACATAGTTGTAGGCTGATCCAGCTTTTGGAACATTGACACTAAACTGTGTGTAAGACATCCCATTCATAATGCACACAACACCAGCTAGTGCGAAGGCTATCAGTATTGATGGCCCAGCAGCATTTCTCACGACAGAGCCGGTTATAACATAAACAGCAGCCCCCAGCATGTGACTGAGACCTATCAGTACCAAGTCTGCTGTGTTCAGACAACGATTCAGTTCAGTAGCCAGCACATCACCCTGTATCTTCTTCTGACGGTTAGCCTTCCTCCAGTATTCATGCGTAATAGATTTACACCTCTCCAAGCATCTAGCCATTTTCAGTTGCCTGCCTGCGAAGAATAGATAGAAATAACTTATTAGATGTCAACATCAATCAACTTTATAAAATATTACAGGCAATGTATATTTCTTAATCTTTAAATCATTGTACTTTGATGTACTGTTATACCTTGCGCAAAGTGTGTACCCCACTTATAAGACACACTTTGAACTCATGCCAGACGTATATAGTGTGCACCTTGGACCAACTTTTTATCATTTCATCAGTGCTCTCATTCATCTAACCTTGACTCTGTGTGGTGCCCTCATATTTGGCACAACTGTTCCCAACACACATGCACCTGAGTAAAGCTTTACACACTCACGGTTGGATAAAAAAACTTTGGAAAGTGCAAGAGTTATACCAAAAAAGCATAAGTGCACCTGCACTCACCTGCAAAAATATGTGTTAGCATCCATTTATCCCTATAGGGGAAATGAGTTATTGGACACTTAGTTCTCTAACCTGTAAATGAGGACTTAGGTGAACTTGAAAGTGATGACATGTAGGACTCCATGACATTTGGCATTGGTAAAAGACACTAGGCCTAGGTTTAAAAAAACAACAAAAAAACACACGAAGTATCCGTACCTCCAGTCAAGTTAAATTACAGAGTCTGGGCCTGAGTCTCCAAATGACAATATTGACATTAGTGAA
Organism: Acholoe squamosa; assembly: GCA_949317995.1. Taxonomy (NCBI): domain Eukaryota; kingdom Metazoa; phylum Annelida; class Polychaeta; order Phyllodocida; family Polynoidae; genus Acholoe; species Acholoe squamosa. Next base: position 20,000,294 of record OX439042.1, read on the forward strand.
GATAACAAGGATTTTGAGGATAGGAATCACTTTGTCACTAAATTTAAATTGTCACCTCCACTGACTTAAAAATTGTCTCCTCCACTTGTTGACATGGATGCGACGAAGGTTGAGACTCTAAAGTTGGACACTGATAAACCATAGATATAGTAATCATTACCCAAGACCTTTAAAGGGCAAGAGAAGTCTAACGTATAAATTAGATCAAAGAATTTTAGTCAGGTATGTGAAGGTCCACTCAGCTGTGTGTTGAAAACATGTGTCCACCTTGTAAGGTGAAAGTTTGAAGGGATGCTTAGATGTCAAGCTTGGCAAAAACGTTTTTAAACGTGTTTTTTTTTTCAACCAGTTTTCAACCAAATAACCAATAAAAACGTGGTTTTTTTTTCACGTTAAAAAAACACGTTTTTATGCCAAGTAGGAGGGGCTCCAATTAGGTTGGGTGTGAGATTATAGGTTCTAGTTTCTGGTCAAAACAGAATGTCAAAAGTGTCTAAAAACCGGCTTTCACTATACCAAGGTTGCACAGAGGAAATTGTCAGCAATGGAGTCCGTCTATATCTTTATGATGATATACAAGCTATATATATATGGGTGGGGCTCCAGAAAATGTCCATTAAGCAAATTTGTCATGTTTTCTTTAATAACTCTGTAATAAGATCAGTTCAGGTGATATGAACAGCATGGTTACAAAGATCTCAATGAGTACTTATGTAATAACTAAGGAATAAATTATATTTTTCCTGTTATTTTCTGAATTTACCCATATTTTGCTTGAAAAATACCAAAAAATCCATGTCCCCTGAGAAAAAATGATTTTCATTCAATTTTTTTCTCTATTCACATTGTATTAACCCATTTTGCAATTAATACAACATATTTTAGAGACCCTTCTGTACATCACCGTGAATTTTCAAGAAAATTTTCAAATTTTTTCATTATCTGATGAAAATCTTTAAAAATAGAGTTTTTCTCATAAAATCATGTTTTTATTTAAAAAATGTGTTATCTATATGAATAGAATGCATTTGAGGTAGTTTTTTGACAGTATATAGAAGTCTGACACCCACATATTGGAGCAGATATGCAAAAATCTGAATATTTTACTGTTTTCTCTCCATAAATGAGGCCCAAAGAGGGGTAGAAAAATGACCCTTTTAAGGCTATTTTCTTTGGGGAATAATTTATTATATAAATATAAGGCATATAAAGATGAAATTCAGTTGACACTGTGTGTGGTGGGGGCCTGGAAAGGATCTTGCCATTTGATTCAGGAAATTCCACTTCAAAGTATGATAAAAGACAGAAAATTGAAAATGTTACGTTCATCAGATTTATGTTACGTTCATCGGATTCACATGGATGATTTACCTCTAATTTGCCTAATTCCTCAATAATAGTTAAAACAAATATCAATAGGGTACCCAAGTAGTGAACTGCACCAGCTAGTGTAAGAATATTTTCAATGTAGATTATCATTTTGCTGTAATAGGAATGCAATCATAAATGTTACGTTCATCAGATTTATGTTACGTTCATCGGATTTATGTTACGTTCATCAGCTTTTTGGTGTTACGTTCATCAGACTGTTACGTTCATCGGATAAACTGATGATAGCATATGTATGGCATAAATCATCCATGAAGAAAATTTTAAACAACCAGTTAACCTGAGAAAATCAACCTAATCAGCATGCGATATGAATTTTCCAGATAGATATATTCTTTAAGGAGATATTTCATGATTTTCCCCAAAAATGTTACGTTCATCGGATTCAGGCTAATGACTTATCAAAGATAAAATCCTTTATAATGCATAAGTAGATCAAAGAAATATCTTTAGGTATAGCTAATAAAAGTGAATACAATCATTTCCAATTGTCAGTTAGTGGAACATTGTTCAATTTTATATTTTTTTTTGTTTACAAGAATTTTTAAATAAACTTAGAGCAAATCCATCATTTTCTCAATTTACCTGATATTTTAAGCATGACACAAGATATGTGGAAATGAAGGAAAAATTTATATATGATATTCTGTGCATAGAAGAGATACATCTCTACCAGGTTCCAGTGAATATATATCATGGTATATTGTTTGAAAATCATTTTTCCACAATTTTATCTCATTTAATCAAATCTGATGAATGTAACACCCCTCTTAATGCTTAAAATATATGCATTTTGAGCTAAAAAATAGAAAATGATGGAAAAATCCCAACTTCATAATATTTAGCATTCTCATGGGTTATCACCTCCTCCACAGACATGTAAAACTATAGAAGTCTAAGGGTAATTAAAAAATTTGATCATTTTTTCTCAAAATTGGACATTTTCTGGAGCCCCACCCCAGGATATATATATATATATATATATATATATATATATATATATATATATATAAGTAGTATAGTATGTATCGGAATGGGACTATAGTTAAGTACTGTTTATAACTCACTCGACCTGCAGCCAAACAGAGGCCTCCATTTGGTTACGTGACATGTAGCGTCACAAGGGGGCGTGGCCTCATGCAGTCAACCAGAGGCCTCCATTTGGTCACTTGACCTGTGACGTCACTGGACCCCCTGTGATGCATGCCCATATATGGTCATGTGACCTTCACCTTGGTCTCATTTGCATAATAACCACCTCTCAGCCAATCAGAGGACAGCATTCTGGTTACCATGCTAACATGACCTAATTAGGAGATTAGTGCGGTCATGTGATCCCTTGTTTGTAGACAACACGTGACCTAGCCACGTGGCCCAGCCACGGGGTCCCTTATTTGTAAAAAATGGGGCGGGGCTAATTATGCAAATAAGATATTTTACAATAGAGCACTTCTGTGTTTTTTGCAAGCCACCAAAGTGAGTGGTGTGTCTTATACATGAGGATTTTGTACTTTAGAGTAGTACTAAACTACTAAAAAAACATGCTTGTATGTGACACTAGACCATACAACTTATATTAAAGACAAATGCTGGTGGATGAGTGGTAAAGAAGTTGTGTTGATTTTTACCTATACCTCTGGATATCAGAAGTTGTGTTGATTTTTGCCTATACCTTTGGATATCATTAGGTTTATATATAGGGGTGAAGGAAATGTAAAAATAGTGACATATCACCAAGCTTAATTCTCTGGGAAAGGGGTGTAATGAAGGAAGGTCTATAGGAGTCAATGGGAAAATCTATGGCCTCATTTTCTGCTAAAATATCATTCAAGTTCTGTTGCTATTTTCAAATACTTTTAGATTATGACAGTTGGATATGTAGAGAAGTGGAAAATGCAAAAATGTCATATATGGTCAACCTCACTTTTGTGTATTGGACCATTTAAGTACAACATGCTTCCAAAATGATATTCATATTCAGGTTTAAAAATGTTTTCCTTTTCCTTATCTCAACTGTGATATATGGAAAGTATAAATGTCCTGGATTTTAAAACTAGCTTTAAATATTTTCTATGTTGAGGCAAAGTCTATTAAAAGTGTGATACAGAAAGTGTCAGGTGTACCCCTCAGTGCAGTGCCCTTCAGTGTGGATACTATTAGGACCATGAGACCTGATGAGTGAGTAGGGTGTAGACCTACCTATGTATATATCCCCAGGTGTCACCAGTAGGGTAGCCCTGGCGGATTAGTTCTCCAACTTAACTCTATATTGGGAGCGCCGCTGTTCATATGCACAGACATGGACACATGTCTTCATTTGTGACAGTGATGTCTAATCAGAATTTTCTTGCAATGAATATCTACTCTAAAAATATCCACAATTCCTATCATGGATTCTCGTTAAACTGAACAATGAACCCACTGTTGTTGCATTATAGTGAATCAGTGTAGTTTATACAATGAAGCAGTACAGTACACACAATGGTACAAGGAATCTCTGGACTTTTCTAACCCACTTAAAAGGATCTATTTTTTCCTTTTTTCTATTCACTCAGGTGTGTGTGGTCGACATATGCGCAGACACTGACACATGCCTCTGTGAAATAGTGTAATGTCGTTCTCGCCATGAATATGACCGTAGCTGTCGAAATGGCGTTAAACACCTATTACTCACTCACTCACAAGATATCTGTGCGAAAATGACGATGGTTCTGTGGCAATTTTGGGACAAGGATTTTACCGTTCTTTTGATAATTTCACCTACCTTACACAACTTTAAAATTTAGTCACCCACGTTTAATTTAAAAGATTTAGAGAATTTAAACTATACAAAAGTCATAAAGACACGTTCAAAAATTTTCTCACCAACCAAAAAACTGATAGAGCCAGTGTATCAGCGTCAAGTCAAAAAGCACAATATTATCTGTGGACATACAAGGAGCTGGGTCCTGCATGCAACGACTGTGTTTATAGTGAAAATAAGTTTGAAAATATCTTCGAGAACACACTTCACATCGGTACCCGCACAGTAATGTTGTTCCCATTTTTACTGTGAAGTCGAGACGTGGCACACAGCCGATGTGAAGGCTTGACTTTTGTGTTTATAAGAAGTCAGTCAGGCCTCCCTGGGCCTTACCGCCACACTCTGCCCTGCTAACTTTAAACTATAGGAGAGAGCCATTCCTCCTAGCAGGAACCTAACTTAATGATGCTAATGTCCTGGCACGGGTCTGTGCCCTATACTCCTAAACCATTTACACATGCATGTACAGTCTCTCAATAAACTTATATCACACCGGTCTTGGTTCTTCTTTACTTCTATAGCCAGGTCTCCGAGCGCTCTACCCCGCTCCGATGTGCTGCACCTCCTCTTGAGGCTCCCAAACTTGACTAACCCAGGGCCTACTGCCATCGTTTATGCAAGCAGCTCCAGTCTGCTGCTCTGAGCGCTCTGATGGGCTGCACCTCCTCGTGAGGCTCCCATACTTGATTAACTCCAGCCTTACCGCCAACGTTTAAACAAGCAGCTCCGCCCGGCCACTCCGATGCCCTGACATCGTTCAGGACCGTCGTGTCCCCCTGGAGCCCGCTTCTCCTGCATCTCCGGCACTCCCTCAACACTCCTCGTCTGCAAGTACCACAGAAGGACCCAGGTTGAGTACCCTGTTTTTGACAACCTCGACCTAGGCAACAGTCTACCCCTTACTTGACTCCGGGCCGTATACTCCAGACCCTAATTTCTTCCCCTATCTTCTACCGTTCTTCTCCGAGCTCCGTATACTCGGCAGCTCCTTCTCCGAAGACCCTTCCAAATATAGTGACCTTTAACTCTTTCCCACCTGGCGACTGGCAGACGATTGATCGCCCTCCTCCACCCGACGGCCACACTCTGTGCAGAAGTTGTGTCCTACCTCCACTGGGATGTACCGCGTCCGGAATGTGTAAAGCAGTTCTGGACCGCCAGGCAGGGAGATGATGTCGGTGGTTTGATGTCCTCCGGGGACAATGATCATATCAGGACTCAAGTTGGGTTGGGAGCCAATCATCTCCGAATAGGTCCAGAGAATGAGGTGGCCAATATACCCCGTGCTCCAAGGCATAAATCCACTAATGGGTCGTGCTTCCCTCCCTGATGTCCTCCTGTCCGGGATTACTGGGTGGCGTAGAGCTCCGGTACGGGGCGACCCTCCTCCTGCAGGTAAGTCTGTCTCTGCCTCCACTGGTACCACCCTACACCTGGTAATCACTAGCACTTTACACCCCTCCACATCCTCCAGAGGAGCTTCCCAGTCTGTTGCTTTCCCCACCTCCACTGAAATCCCCTCCGGGATCATCACTGTAGCCGCCGCTCCTTCCCCCTCCCGCTCCAGGATGGCCACTTTCATAACAAACTCCCCCCTGGGTGACTGCACTACAAGTCCAGTGTCTCCGTCTATTACTGTCTGTGGCTGTGTGGTGGCCTTTTTTACTGGTGAGGCGGCTGGTGTTAGGACCAGTCTCCGCTCCCGCTCTTTTGAAGATCCCCCTGCTGTCTGTTCTTTCTTCTGTACTGTGCTCGGCTCCTTCTGGTGCTCCTTTTCTGCCTTCTCCTCTCTATCCTTCTCTGCCTTCTCTTCCTCCAAGTGCTCTCTCTCTACCCTCTCCTTCTCCTGTCTCTCCTTCTCTGCCTCCTCCTTCTCCAGGGGCTCTTTCTCTAGACACTCTTTCTCCGCCTCCTCTTCCTCCAAACACTCCTTTTCCTCTCACTCTCTCCGCTCCACATCCACCTTCTTTAGGTCCGCCTTCCTTTTCAGCTCCATAAACTCGGCCATAATGATTTGGTCGTCCCCAAGGAGGGCCGACACGTCTACTGCCTTTGGAAGCTGGTCCACCCCACTGCCTGAAGTTATAGCCATGTCGGAGATGTCCTGCAGTGCTCCTGGTATCTCCAAGCTGGCGCCTCCACTACCCCCCTCAGCTGCTGACGTTTTTTTGCTCCGGCTTCCAAGCGTCTTTGAGGGGGGAGCTAGTCCTGGGCTGGCTGCTGGTCCCGGAGTGGTCCAGACCTAGCCCCAAAAGCTCCCCCTTCTCCTCACCGTTGACACTTCCCTCGGAGTAGACCTCCTCCTTGTCCATATCCCTGACCAGCAAGTCTAGTGGTTTGGCCCTAACTCAGGGTGGGGGTGGGAACTTAGCCTCAAATTCTCACTCCAGCTCCATAATACTCAGCTTCTCCGGAACCACCCCCTGCAGCCGGACCAGTGTCTCCTCAGGCGTCTCCGTTGTTAGGCTGTACCGCCTGTGGATTTTCTTTAATATCCAGTCTAATTTCTCATCCTGGCAGGAGTCAGCGGGAATGGCAGTTTGAACGTCCCGGCAACTACAGCCTCCCCACTAGCTCCCTCCCTCATAGATGTATTGGCCTTGATTCTCTTGCTAGCCTGCACCGGAGAGGTTGGAGGTGCTCCCCTCTTCGGAGCACTTCTAGTGTTGTGTCAGCTCACAGCTGCTTGCTCCGGGGTGCGATACCCCAGTATCATATCTAAGTTAATAGCCGCCAGTTCTGTTTCGTCTCCGGAGATTGTGCCTAGGCTCCCCAAGCTGATGGCGGGCGAGGCCCAATTGCTGCTGCTGGTCACTCCGGAGCCGCCTCCGCCTTTAGGGGGGACAAGTCGGGCAGCCGGTGTGTGGGTCGCTTCAGGCTGCTCCTCCTTCTCCTCCTCTCTGGTCCCCTTCTCTGGAGCTGTTGTCTCACAGGTGCTGGTGGCAGTGGATTCAGGAACGGTAGACGCCCCCTCATCTTTGACTTCTTAGGTTTCTCTCCGGCTTCCAAAGGTACATCCTCCTTCTCAATCATAGGCATGCTGCTGGTTCTCTGAGGCTCTTGGGGGTGGCTGTGACTCCGTGGCTCCCTGCTAGGCGATTGATGTTCAGAGCAACTCCGTTTCTTGTTATAGCCGGGCTCCAACCGAGGCATGGGAGCGCTCGGATTTGGAGCATGAGACCGTCGTTCCCCTGCGTTCTCCTTTCCCACGCTCCGAGCCAGTCTCCTGGCGCTGTTTATCTAGGGGCGACTCCCTGAATGAGTGGTTCACATGCTCTGGTGCCGTCAGTTTCAGTTTCTTATTCCTGGAGTGGTCCGGTTCCCGGCTCTGGGAGTGTGCTGTTCTCTGTTTCCTCTCTGCATATGAGTGGCTCCCTTTTCGGCCTACCCTTTGCTGGTAGAGTCTCTAAGAGCTTTCCTAATAGACTCCTGCCTTTCTCCTCCTGTCTCCCTCCGGCCAGCTTCCTCTGCCCGACTCACCACCACTAGCCTGTCTCCGTCGCCTGTGCCCATGGTTCTCAGCACCTCCCACAGGACGGCTTTTTGATGCCTTCAGAGACGGGCGTCCCTCCTCCTGATTGGCTCCCTTACCCCTTGGGTACCGGCGGCCCAGCCGGCTGGGCCGTTGCTAGGACCCTCAACCTGGCGCCTCCTGCCTCGCCGCACTCTTGGTCCCTGGCTGCCTGATGCATGAGCTCCGCTGCCCTAGCCTCATTTATATCATTATCCTCATATGCTTGCATTACCATGTCTCCTATCCTCCAGAAAGCGGCCCACTGCCCCCTCCACCTTTTGACAATCTCTCAGGGTCTTGGCACCTCATTTGCCTCCTCTCCTCCTGGCGTGCGTTTCTCCCCAGCCATGCTGATTCCCTTTCCACAATCTCGTTCTCCGTCCTTAGTTACCACCCGCTCCCCTCAGAATCCGGGGAAGACCGCTGGGACCAATCCCTGTTTTTAGAGATGGAAGATTCATCCTTAATGGACCTATAAGGTGGCTCCTCTGGCCACTCCATGGCAGTTACTCTTCGCACGGTGGGTGTCAACGTCTCTTCCGCCTGGTTCTGGCTTCCCTGCTCCGTGCTCTCCGCCTCCCCTGCGACCATTTTTAGCGCGTCATGATGTACTATTTTCCGGAGACGCCCTTTCTTGATCTCGTACACAGCAGTTCCTAACCGCCCTTCCACCCTCCAGGGTCCTGTCCAGTAGCTCTCCAGCTTTGGTGACTGCCCCATTTTTTTTAAAGGGTGAAAGTAGTACACCCATGCCCCTATCGGAATTTCCTTAGTCTCTGCCCAGCCATCATGATTCCTTCTCTGCCTTTCTACCGCTTTTCCTCTATGTGCACTACTCCCTGGGTGGAGGCTACCCTGCCTTCCTTCATCTCCCCAACGGAAGCACCAGTGAGAACTAGGACCCTGTCCTTATCTGCGAGAGGCTGTCGTCAAGTCCTCCTACATGGGTGTCTACCCCTTCAGGCACCAACACCACCGTCTCCGCCTTCCCCCCTACTTCCCCTCAGAGTTCAACTTGTAACTCCCCCCTCGGGGAGCACAGCACCAGTCCGTCTAGCCCCACTTTAACAGTCCTTGGGTACCGGTCCAGATTAGGTAAGACAACCATAGTGTTCATTCTATCGCCGCCGGCCGGAGTAGGGGTCGTTGTGAGGGTATCCCCGACTCTTATAGTCTGTCGTTTGTTTGCCAGTTGATCGGCTGCCTACTCCGTCGTACCAGGCCCCGCCTGCTGTTCTTGTTTCTGCCCCTTAGCCTGGCTCTCTGCGTCGGCCTCTCGCAGGAGGGCCTCCAGGCTGCGCTTCTTCGTAGTCTTGCCCTTCCCTTTATCTTTAGGTGACTTTTTCGGGGTGATTTCCTTTCTCTGCCCCTCCACCTCCGCCAGTTCCTCCTGTTTCAGCCTCTTTTCCTCCGCCTCTTTGCGCTCATCCTCCCGCCTCTTTTCCTCCGCCTCTTTACGCTCCTTCTCCAGTCTCCGCTCCTCCGCCTCTTTGCGCTCATCCTCCAGGCTCTTTTCCTCCGCCTCTTTACGCTCCTTCTCCAGTCTCCGCTCCTCCGCCTCTTTCTGCTGTTTCTTCCTTTCTTCTCTCTCTTGCCTCTTCGACTGGCTTTTCTGCTTGGCGTCATCTAGGACTGCTAGGCCTTCAGTTTGGGGCATCGTTCCACGTAGGGCGGTATTACAAACCAGTGGTCCTCTGACTCCTCGCTTGAATCATCTTCCTCCTCCGCCACCTCGGCTGAACCCCCTTCCTCCGAGGGATCCTGTTTATCAGGGCCCCTGTCCTCCTCTTTCTCTGGCGACATAGGTGTTACAATGGTCACTGTCTTGACAATAGCAGGCTTCTGCTTATTTACTAGTTCATATTGACCCACTTTCTCGGGAGATGAGTCCAGACCGTTGCCCCCTAGACCTAGGCTCTCCCCGTCTTCCCCGCTAGTAGCAGACACATCCTCATACTCTGGTAGCTTGATAGAAGACCTGGTAGTAGACACCTCCTTTTTGGTTTCCTCGTACTCCTTCTCTAGCACCTCGATACTAACCTACCCGGGGGAAGGTCCCGCTGCATGCGAAGGAGAGTTTTCGTCAGGGTCTCCCCCTTTTGTCCATATTTTTCTATTAGAAGTCCTATAATGAATTTCAATTTGGCCGCTACTTCGTCATCTATCTTTAATTCACCTGCATCCAGAGCCGGTGCCAGGGCTATAAGGCTCTGGGCTGGGGGGTACTAGGACCAGCTCCTCCTGTGGCTGTCCCTGCCGCCTCACCTACTGTCTTCCTAGCCCTCTTTCCCACTGACCCCATCACTCCCTCTGCCTCCTGCTCATATATCCTCTTAACTCCTTGTCCCCCGGAACCCCATGTGGACCTGGTGGATATACCGCTTTGCGGAGTAGCCCCGCCCTCCGAGTACCCCATTAACTGTTCTAGATACTTTGAGGCGGAGGCGGCTTCTGCCTTCTCCAGTAACGAGATTCCCGGGGAGGTAGCCGTGGAGAATATTGACCCCTAGGGGCTACCCTGGTCGGCTGCCGAGGTGCTGGGGTTGGACTGGTCCCCCTTGGGGCTGCTTAGTCTGGTTGTCTGTGCCTTGGTCCACCGCCCGCCACTTCCTCCTCTCTTTTTCTTAGGTAGTTTGATGGGGGTCTCCTTCTGCTCCTCTACTGGCTTTTCCAGGGAAGTGGAGGTGGAGGTGCTGGCAGTGCCCTCCGCTGCTTCCGCCGCTTTCCCCAAGGGTAGCCTTAAACACTCATCCGGGGGGTCCAGTTCTCTATCTCGGGGTGCCTGCGGCTAATGTGCCGTCTTAGGTCATCCACCCTATCTTTTGCCACCATGTGCTCGCACTGAGTCCCCGGACACTTGTATCCCTCCTGCGTCTTGGCATGCGTCCGTAAGTGTCTATTTAGGCCATCCGATCTCATGAAGAACCACTGCTTCCCGGCCTTTCCTTTTCTGCAGACCTCACAACGATAGCGGGGTATCTCCTCCCCCTCCACCACCTCTGTGGGCACAGGCTTGTGTTCTTTGTTCCTAAATACAGGCATGATTACCTCTGGCGTAGTCCAGAAACTTACCGGAATTGACTGTGACGGAGGATGCTTGCCGCTTATATCCCCCCCTGGGAGCTGCCAGGTCCCCGCCCCCCTCCAACAGTCGACCAAGCACAACCCGGGCAGGTCCTCCGCCGTGGTGGCTGTCCTTGTCTCCCCCACCGTGGGAAGGTTTCGCTTTCCCACGCTCTACGTCTCAGCCATCTACATCGTTACTCTCTGACCGCCGGCTACTGCTGGACCCGTGAGAGCGTTTCCTCTTGCGCTCTGAAGCAGTCTCGTAGCGATGGCCCCTCTCACTCCGTCCTCGGCTAGTACTGCTGGATTGATTCCCACTCCGCCGACTACTACCCGACTTCGAGTGTTGTCCTTCCCTCCGATGGCCACTAGTGGATCTGCTGGACGAGGAGTGTGGTGGAGAGTACCCTCTCTCTCTCCTCCGCCGGCGACTTTCCCTGTGCTCCGTACTGTTTTTCGAGCTGTGGGAAACAGTGGAGGTAACCTTTCCTGAGCCTATTTCTTCCTCATAATCTGGGAGAACTCCTCCGCCTCCGTTAGCTTCTACACCCCTTAGAATCACTCTCCTTGTATCATCCACCATGGCACTTTGAAAGCCACCCGTTATCTCCAGTGGACCCCCTTTTATTACATCATTATTGTTTACTACGTTGCTAGGTGACTCCCCCCGCCCGCCTGCCCCTCCGCTGCTAGAGAGCACTAACAACCTACCCCCGGCGTGGTCTGGCCTTTCCTCATTCTCTTGGTTATCGCAGATAGCCTCCTCAATCATCTCGAATATTCTCCATCTTTCCTCGTGCTTGGCCCGTATCTTACGCCTTTTTGGGTCTTTGGCCTTCTCCTCTCGGATCCCGATATTCTGGAGGTGATTCCGTCTCTGCCTGGCCAAGTCCTCCTCATCCGACCGTTCCATCTCGTCCAAGGACCACTCTTCGTACGAGGGCTCGTCCTCTGGCTCCACCCCTCTCCAGTGGGACATCTCCGCCTCTTTTTTTAAGTGTTTCTCCTGTTCTATCCATCTTCCACACCACTCTTGGCTTTCTTTCGACATCTTTCCTCCACCTGCAAAGACCCTGGATTTACGCCGTGCACCCCGTTTTGGCGCCAACAGGACTGCTCGTATGACGCTGGTTCCCCCGTTCTCCGCCTCGTCTTCGAGTCGCCTCTGAAAGGCTGAGCTCTCCTTCCTCCGATGCCTACGCCATGCTCCCCTCCCTGAATAGGGGGTCAGGAACCGCTTTGAGTGCATCATAGTGGGCCACTCTACTCGTCCTCCCCTTCTTGATCTTGTATACTGCCTCCGCTAGCCTTTCCTCCGCCGGGGGTGATAATAGTAGACGTAGCTCCCCACCAGGAACTCCCCCTACTTTGTTAGGCGCCAATGGATATACCAGCTGTAGCGGAACCAATGTCTCCCGACCTGTTCTACTTTGGTGAATTTCCCCGGCAGAGGAAAGGCCTGACCCCAAAACTGCAGAGTTATTGGACTGGACCGTGGGAGGTGGTTAAGAGGCTAGGGGAGGCAGTATACAAGATCAAGAAGGGGAGGACGAGTAGAGTGGCCCAACATGTTAGGAGATAGCCCTGTGGAGGAGTGGGCGGAGGAATGGTACGCAGCCATCACAAACAGCCGCCGGTCCCAATCCCGCTGGTCCACCGTGGCCAAGAGCATCTCAGTGGTGCGGTTAGCCCTTTGCACCAACCCATCGCTCTATGGTCGAAAAGCACATGTCCGCGTCTGCCTGACTTCCAGGAGCGCTACCATTTCACGGAACAGTCCTGACTAGAAGTTTTTACCCTGGTCGGTGTGCAACTCCCCCGGTGCCCCAAACTGACGGATGAACTCCTCTACCACTATCCTTGCCACGGTAGGTGCCTCCTGGTTAGGCATCGCATAGGCCTCCGTCCACTTGGTAAAGTAGTCCGCTGCTAACAGAATATACTGATTCCCCGCCGAGGAGAGGGGCAGCAGGCCCATAACATCCAGGGCTACCCTCTGCAGGGGTAAACCCACTCCCACATGCCCCATTGGAGTCCTGTGGGGGGGTGGGGCCGTTTTTCTCCTCAAGCATGGCACGCAGCTGGCACACCACGCCGCCACATCCTTCCTGAAGTCAGGCCAGTAGTACCCCCCTTGAAGGTGGCGGATGGTCCTATTCCTCCCCAAGTGACCAGCTAGGGGTTCCCCATGCACCTCTTGGAGCACCCCTCTCCGCCTGGCCTCTGGCACTGCTATCTGAAAGTGTTTCGCCCCTGCTAGATCTTCCCACCATTGTCCGAGCACCCCTTTTTCTTCACATAGCCTGTTCAGCTGAGCTCGCCATGCCCTCATTTCGTACCCCCAAGTTCTTTGATCCTCCTCCGGCGGTGTTCCTCCTTCACTCACCCAGCCCCGTACTGTTGCCAGTGTAGGGTCCTCATTCTGCAAAGTTTGCCAAGCAATCCCTTCTGGCGGAGTGGGCCCCACCGCCGCTGGCGCAGGACCCCCCTCCATCCCTTTCCTCTGAGCTCGGGTGAAGACACGGCAGTGCAGCAACTCCGCCTCGTCCTCCCTTCCGCATTGCCTGCATGGTTGGCGGGACAACCCGTCGGTGTTGCCATGCAGCTTTCCCGGACGGTGTTGGATGACTATGTCGTAGGTGCTTATCACCTGTAACCATCTGGCCAACTGCCTTTCGGGCTCCTTAAAGTCCAGTAGCCATCGCAGGGATGCATGATCCGTCCTTACCACTACAGGGCGCCCTATTAGATAATGCTTGAACTTCCTTAGCCCAAACACTATGGCCAGGAGTTCCCTCCGTGTCACACAGTAGTTCCTCACCGGCTTGCTCAGTGTATGGCTACCATAGGCCAAAACCCTTTCTGCTTCATCTTGCTCCTGAGCCAAAACCACCCCGAGTCCCGTATCACTGGCGTTGGTGTCCATTACGAACTGCCCGTTCGTCCTGGGAAATGCCAGGATGGGTGCCTCCGTTAGGCGATCCTTCAGATCTTGGAACGCCTCTGCACACTCCTCCATCTACCGGAATATGCGCCCATTCTCCGCCAGGGGGCTCAGGGGTTTGGCGCGGGTAGAGAACTCGGGAACGAACGTCCTGTAGTAGCCGGCCAGGCCCAAGAAGCTCCACACCTCCGTCATGGTTTTAGGCGTAGGCCAAGACTGCACAGCCTCTATTTTCTCCGGGTCGGCTTGATTTTTAACCCCGCCTCCTCCAACCTCTGCAACACCTCCCCCAGGCGAAGCAGGTGTTCGTCAAAGGAGGTGGAGAAGACAACGATGTCGTCCAGATAAACAAGGCATGTCTTCCACTGAAGTCCCCTCATGGCCACCTCCATGACCCTTTCAAAGGTGCCAGGAGCATTACACAGCCCGAAGGGCATCCGCCTGAACTGGTACAGGCCCTTGTGCGTCGTGAACGCCGTTTTCCTTCGGTCCTCCTCCTCTATATCCAACTGCCAATACCCACTGGCGAGGTCTAGAGAAGAAAACCAGGAGGCCCCGGCCATGGTGTCCAAGCAGTCTTCTACCTTGGGCAAGGGGTAAGCGTCTTTGACTGTGGCGGCATTCAACCTCCGGTAATCCACGCAGAATCAAGTTGTCCCATCCTTCTTCTTGACTAGGACTACCGCAGAGGCCAACGGGCTGGTGGAGGTTTCAATCACGCCGGCCTCCAGCATCCTGTCTACCTCCACCTCCACTGCTTCCCTCCTATGGGGTGCCAACCTCCTGGGCGGCTGCTTGACTGGTGGATGATCCCCCGTCTTGATCTTGTGTATTGCCAGCGTGGTATGGCCCTTATCTCCCTTATGACACTGGAATACTCCAATGTGACGCCGCAGTAACCCCCTCCGCCGGTGGGACTCTGTCCCCTGCACATTAACCAGGGCCTTGAGGTCCGCCTCTCCGAACGTGTCCGCCACACGACACCAGTTCCCCTTTTCTTCTGACTCCTCTGACTCTCTGCCCACTTTCTGGAATGCACCCAGCGTCATGTCTCGATAAATAACTATAGGTTCAGGCCCCGCATTGAGCACTCGCACCCAGGTCTCCCTCCCCTACGGCCGCACCAAACCCCGGCCTACCAAAAACTTTGGCTTCCCTTTGTGCCCTGCCATGCCTTCCACCACTCCGTCATTCCCCGTCCGCCACGGCCCTTTTATTGTGCCCTCCAACAGGGACTCTTGCCCCGAGCCCAAGATGGCCGGGCGGGTGCTCACAATTCGGCAAGCCTCCTCTCATTCTGTCCAGACTAACCGTCCTCTTGCGATGTCTACCATCAAGTGATGGGTGCGGAGGAAGGCTGCCCCTAGGATTCCCTCCGTGCCCGTGTTGCTGACTACGAAGTCCGCCTCTATCACTTTATGGCCCAGCTGTAGATTGGCTCGGACCTTCCATTTTATGTTCATTGGTCTCCCGTCCACAGAGTAGACCTTCTCCGCCATTTCCCGGAGTGCCCCTTCTCCGCCGTGTCGATCCCACCATCCCTCCGATACTAGATTCAAGGAGGCCCCCGTATCCACTAGAAATTGGATAGGCGCTCCGGCTAGTTGGCCCTCTACTATCAATCCTCTGCCGCCTCTCTCTCTGCGACCCTGGATTGTATTTGTTGGCCCATTTCCTCCGACCTGTACCCGGCCCTCGGTATAGGTGGATTCTAGTTTCCCGCCGCCGAAGGTGCCTGCTCCTCCAACTTCTGGCCCCCTTCCTTGGGCTTGCTATTGGGACACTCTCTCTTGAAGTGCCCTTCTTGCCCGCACCTGAAACACGCCGTGCTGCTCTGCCTCTTCTTCTTTCCTACCGCCGCCTGGTTGTTTATCTCAGCCCACTGCTCCTCCGTCCACCACACGTTCTGGGGTCCCGTGTCTCGTCCTGGCACGTAACCCGGCCATACATCTTTGCCTGGCACCTTCCATCTGGGCCGCCCCGCCTTCTCCTTCCTGTCCTCCGTCTCCCACGGCCATCGGTAAGTATCATCTTCTTTCTGCCGGTCTTCCTGGACCTGGGGCTCATCGGCTTGTCTTTTGGGTTCCCTGTCAGTGGGCTCCGCCTGCCTCTCTGGGTGGTCCTCCGCCTGGCGGGCCACCCCTCCCCTTCTTAACGTCACCTCCTCGTCCACTATCTCCAGGAGAGTTCCTTTATCCTCCCTATCTCCCTCCAACTCAATCTTGACATTGTCGTTGTCTGTTGAATAGTTTGCAGCTTCCGCCATCCTTCTTCCGTGGATCCTTCAAACACCGCTGTCACCAATGTAGCGTTCGCCTACTCCATCTAAATAAAGGATGACACCACTCCGCCAACTTGATTTCAACTATTTGTACTTTACTACCTGGCAGTCTTCGCCACACCATCTAAGTCCAATACTTGTAGGTGAATACTGGAGGCCAACCCTGGATAACGTCACCGACCAGCTCGTAACTCGAACTGTCCGACGGTGGATCGTCTGCCTGTTTATATACACTTGCTGATCCTCCAACACTGGCATGGAGAACCACCAAGCCAGCGTCGGGGACTTACTCCGCCAACATGTAGGCATTGTTGGCTTCTGACATGACTCCAAGCTTAACAGCCTCACCGCCCCCACGCCAGGGTGGTTCCAGCTCCTCCACCAAGCCCTCGGTCTACGCCACTATATATATATATATATATATATATATATATATATCTTGTTATGGAAACATATAGCAACAATGTCAATGTTAATGACTTAAGAAGTGTTCACGTATTACTGCATTTAACAAAAGAAAAATAACAACAACAAACTATAACACCTTGAGTATACCCCTGGATGTCTTTACACTCTAAGAAAATTGATCAATATTCTTAATTGCAATACAAGTGGTATCTACTATCCTTATTATTACCTGAAAAATTCTTACATGGGGGTATGTAATTATGGCCCAATGTCTCAGCTTTGATCCATTTTCCCTCTACTAGGAGCTTGTGAATAACATATATATGGCTATGTAGCAAAGGTATAGCAGGGTGTCTTTGATCGTTGGAGGTCAACACCCTAAATACTGCGACCATGTCAATAAGTTAGAATCCAAATAGGTATAAACGTGGTGTATTATAACACCACAATGTGCCAAATATACAGGTCCATTACTACTTATCAATTCGGCCCTATGGTTTATCAATTGTTGAATGATGGCTGCAGCATTTCATCCACATCACTCCTGTGGTTGGAATCACAAAAATTGCAGAGCTTTTGTGTTGGGAGTATGTATGTATGTATGTATGTATGTATGTATGTATGTATGTATGTATGTATGTATGTATATATATATATATATATATATATATATATAAACATATATATATATATATATATATATACATATAGGGGTGAATTAAAGGACAAGAAATGTCTCATTATAGCCTAACCTACAAATCCACTGGACCATGAAAATACATGTACATGTAACAGAATACATTTTTGTAGTTGGTTATGGCTCCTTCCCACTTCCCCGGCTGGTACCTTGAAATCATAACCAATTGCTCTAAGACCTGTTGTAGGGTCTCAAAAACCATTTGCTTTACTGCAAAATATTTTTGTCTTTGAATATTTTTTTCTCTTAACTCTGGTCACACCTGTCGTAGCATTGTAGACAGTGACCATAAACTATAATAGCAGTTTCGTCTTTTCAATATAAGTGTTACTAGGCCTTTAGTTATGCATATGCATATGCCGTGGTAGGTTGGATAACACTGAAAACGGAGACTTATCAAAAACTCATCAAAACCTAATCGATAGTGATGAGTTTTGCATCATCGTTTTGATGGTGCACCACGGCAGTAGTTTGGCCTAATCAGAATGATGAGTACATCATCAAGACTAAATAAAGTGATGAGTCTAGCCTCATGACTTTTGCTACATTGCCTGAGTAGTTTTGCCTAATCAGAATGATGAGTACATCAAGACTAATCGAAATGATGAGTCTATAATCACCACTGCTACAACCCTCCTACACTATGAGGCCTTATCCTGTGCCATTCTAGGGAGCCAATGCAACTTAAACTAGTTGCTACTTTAGGGAGTGGTCATTACTCAACAGCAGAGAGGGGGTGTGTGTTAAAAATGATCACTCTCTTAGCTATGCAGCTTTATTGTCATGTCCATTTTCATATGGGGAAACTGTTAAGAGATAGATTGGAAATGGAAAATTGACAGCTTGAAGTTGTTATTTGAGATTTGCTGATCATTGACATTGAGATGTCATGCATGTTTTTTTTGTCAAAACTTTCAGGTTGAGAGGATAGATGGTGCAGCATGAAGGAGGATTTCATTGCCTTTGATTTGAGCCCAAGATGAAGCAAATGGGTAAAGCGGTTGCTGAGATATGTCACTCTGAGTTTTATTTGTAGTACAGTTGCATAGTAAATACACATGCCACAGAGACCAGTGGGCCAGTGTAGGAATTTTGTACAAAAACTATTGGTCAGACCTTTGCCAATTTGTTTCTTGGGAACCGTTAGAGACACAGACTTGGGACTTGGTGCATTGGAAAGCTGTGCTTCCTGTCTATTTTATCATCATTTTTAGAAGGCTGAAGCAGTGAGACATGTGCCTCTACCAATCTTGATTCCCAATTGAGCTACACTGCTCTTGAAGATAGTCATGCCCAAACACTGGGCTCTGGGTGGACATGTGTAATGTTTTTGAAAATTCACAACTCCAGATGTAATA
The DNA here is from genome assembly GCA_949317995.1 of Acholoe squamosa. Taxonomy (NCBI): domain Eukaryota; kingdom Metazoa; phylum Annelida; class Polychaeta; order Phyllodocida; family Polynoidae; genus Acholoe; species Acholoe squamosa. The sequence continues at coordinate 20,018,754 of OX439042.1, forward strand.
ATGTACTGGGATACTGTGTTCTTTTTTAAAGCCTGAGAGCCCTATATTTAGGTCTTGAGGTTGAGAAAAATGAAAGAAAAATTGTAAAATTTGCTCCAGCTCTGTATTGACTTTTCTAACGAAATTTTCAGGGCAGATGCACAATAACGTGAGCGTTACAGCCCAGTAGCTCACTCCATGTTGGTTGAATGGATTAGCCAATGAATTCAAATGAAAGCCCTTGATTTTCTGAACATCTTAGACCCCTCACTTATCTATACCTCTAGAATGTCTGGGGATTGTCAAGTAATCTGGACGGTTTTGTGTTAAGAAATTGAAATTATGACCTTAATTGTATGAATCTTATGATTGTAATTGTACAAAATCTGAATAAGGATCAAATCATAAACTGTTCAGAAATTGACCCCCGTATGTGCTCACTTGTGAAAGTCATGCCTATATCTCGGAACTACCGAAAGGCACTGCGAAAGGTCTCATCCTATGGTTTCGCCCCTTCCCCTCCCCACAACATTTCTAACAATTTTCTCCATTGACTGGGCAGCTTTGGAAAGCTTTCTCTCACAGGCACTTTTATATATCGATGTTTTATAGTTACGCTACTGAATCATAATAAAACAAACCATCAACGAAAAGATGGTATTCAACATTAGCCCCAGACCCACAGAATAACGTGTAGTATGGGTAGACACTTTATTAACATGAGCCATGGATCGGTACATAAACAGAGTGGAAACCATAAGTAAAATGTGTTTTGTATTGCAGATTCAATGTGATGCAGCCCTGTGAAGAGTAACAGAATGCAGACTCCCTACACCAGTGATAATAGGGAGGTTTAGCAGCCAAGACGTTAGCCATTCGTACTCCACTCAAGGGAGAAGTAGCAATTCTGTATTAAAGTATGCTACACGTCCGCGTACTTAGTGGCTGCAAAACCTCCCTATTATGTCGCTATGATCATTACCTGGGGTATGACTCATATAGATAGTATACTGACATACTTTAGTGCATCCTTAGATAGTTCATTCCTTACTTATCCTACCATAAATTATATCTATATTAATTCATCTTGAGTCTTTCTTAAACATCACACTATTTTGGTCCTTTCTAATTGGTTATGACTTTTGATTGCGTTCAAACACAAGACAATCCTGATTGTTGCACAGCTAGGCAGTCCTATTGATTACATGTACAGATCTAATACCAGGGGCTGATACTCAGTCATTTTTTCCAATTCCCTCTGATGTAAAAGACGTGTATTCAGAACTAGACGTGTCGTCCATTTCTACCTGTTCAGACTCCTGTTGGTGTGCCGTACTGTGTCTTATTCCATAAAAGACATAGATTACAACACCTGGCGGTGGAATGGAAAAATGTGATTGAGATGATCATGACAACACGTGACATACATCTTTTTTTATCAACCTTAGTTCTATACAATGTCTATCTTTTAAAGCGTTAAACAAATGGGCTCATCTTTGGAAGGTACGGCAATTTGTTTAGAAAAATCTCTACTATTTAATTCGTTATTCTAGTGGCAGTAGCCTATTTTAAATGAAGTCTTTGTAACTAGCATGAAATAATAGATCATCTTGCTTATTTTCTATCTACCGTTCTCCTTTTGTATCTGCAACAAGAATTCTGCCACTTAGCCTTGAGAACCTTGAATACTGATTTTAAAAGAGTGACTTGAGGAAAAGCAACTTACCAATAAGGATCCAAACAATAAGCCGTATCCATGTTTCACGGTTAAGTCCCATCATCAAACATAGGTTTGCAAAAAGGGTGAAGGTTGGTAACCATGGTATAAGAGGTAACTGCAATGATCAATGGTGATATTAAAATACATTTCCCCAAATATAGATAGAAATAAAAATTAGATTCAAAGTTAGCACTCATAATGCATCTGTAATTGGTATTTCAAGAGTAAAATTTATATATGCCTTCATAAATATCACGCCTTATATATCTATAGATAAGAAAGTATTTTTCATTGCTAGATTTTACTGTATTTGCTTATTCTGCACAAAACACAAACAAAATTAAATATTGTTGACAGGGTAGCACTTACACTGTACTTGGCAAAACTACGATTTTGCTCAAACATCAGAAGGAGTCCAAATGCTATGACAGTCCCCATGATTGATAAAGATAAGAGGACTATTGCCCACCACTGAGCGGCTAGTATGTAGTCCTGTAGCCTAGTTATGGTTGCAGCTAAGATGACTAGAGACATACAGAGAACGCCTATCACCAAAGAATTCACTTCATCTTCACTTTTACCTCCAAGTAGTCCTCTGAGATACAGCAGAGTACCTATTTTTTCCTTTTGTTGCATATTTTGTGACTTTGGCAGAATGGGCTTCTTCTCATCTGATGCATCATTCAGAGCAGACTGATGTCCAGTATTCAGGAGCTCAAATGGGCAATGTACGGCTGGGATGTAGTGCAATTTGATTAGAGATGCAACCATTGCTGACATGGCAAATAGTGTGCCTATTGATACCATATCCACCAGATCCTCAAAGTTGGCAAATACACTCATGATGGTTGAGAATAAAGCTGCAAAGGCTATAGAGATCAAGGGAGTCTGTGTCAATGGATGGACATACTTCAGTTGGCGGAAAAGGAGACCATCACATGCCATGGCATAAATTGACCTTGATAGACAGTAGGTTTGACTTAGTAAAGAGGCAGCCATTCCTAGCAGTGTTCCAGCAGAAATGGCACGTGATGTCCAATGTAGATTGTACCTGGCCAATGCAGTTGGGAATGGAATCTGAATATCTATGTCATAATAGGGGGTAAGGAGTGAGAGAGATAGAGACACTAAGCAGTATAAGGTACCAGCAGAACTAACACATATGAGCATTGCCCGCGGTATGGCCTTGTTGGGGTTAGCAGTTTCCTCTGCTGCAATGGCAACTGCATCAAAACCATTGTAGGCAAATATGACCATGCCTGTTGCTACAAATGTTCCTTTAATTCCATAAGGAAAGAATCCACCATGGTTTCCATCCATGTTTTCTGGACTGCCAACAATAAATCCAGCTACAGCTATTGTAAGAAGGACAATGACATTGATGGCAGTTGCAGTATTACATGTGTAGGTGGCTGCTTTCACACCTACAGAGATGAAAAGAAAGGCAAAGATACACAATCCACCTGCCAGAAAGTCAACTTCACCCAGCAGAGGAGCCTCAACATGGCCTACTGCTGATACAGTAGCATTACTTATGGCATTCCCAGTCAGCGAGTCAATGTAGGCTGACAAACCTCTTGCTACAGCTGCAACAGATATCCAGCTCTCCAGAATGATGTTCCAGCCTGCCTGGAATCCCCACAGCTCACCGGAAACAATGTAGATATAGTTGTAGGCTGATCCAGCTTTCGGGACATTGACACTAAACTGGGCATAAGACATCCCATTCATAATGCACACAACACCAGCTAGTGCATAGCCTATGATTGTGGAGGCCCCAGCAACATTTTTCATGATGGATCCTGTCAAAACATAGACAGCCGCCCCTAGCATGTGACTGAGCCCTATGAGTGCTAAGTCACCTGTCCGGAGACAACGCTTAAGTTCTGTAGCCAGCACATCTCCCTCTACCTTCTTACAGCGGTTAGCTTTCCTCCAGTACTCCTTTACAGCTGATCCACATTTCTCCATGCACTTAGCCATTTGCTGTTCTGAATATGCTGACCTAAAACTGATAAAGAAAACAAGCCTAAAATAGGTATTATATGGAGTGTTTATGATGGATTGTAGAAGTTGTGTGAGAATGTGTTTGCTGTTTGATGAATTCACGCAAAGATGAATTTCCAAAACACTAAGTCTTCTTCCCAGGAGTGAAGCTTCTTCCTTTTATCGTAGCAGACTGAAAATGGAGAACTAAGAAAGGGCACGATTAGGCTATGCAAATCGTCTTTTTACTTACCTATAACATCTGCATTAACGTGTTTTTATGGTACAGTTATCAATCGAATATTCATTGTATAATAGAGTATTTTCGCGTGACGTCAGTTTGCCGTGCATGATGGTGTTGGGGATCTGCCACTAGAAACCCTACTCACGCAGCCATAGCCAATGCACTGTGGCGATATACTACCCTGTATAGAAACATTATTTTCTCCTAACCTATTGATTTGATCAAAATATCATTGTCACACCTAATAGTAGAGATTTAGGGGGCATGCTAAACTAAAAATTACGAATGTCTGATTTATACAAATATTGAAAATCATTTGTGGAAGTGGAAGGATGGTCTGTGCGAGATGTGACAGTGAGTCCCTAGCTTCACAGATGGCCACAGTGTAGCGATTTACTACCCTTCATAAGATCCTGATTTTCTCCTCACCCATTGATTTGAACAAAATCTCCTTTTCACAACTTACAGCAGAGATATAGGGGAGCATGAGAAACTAAGAATAATCAATATCATATTCATATAGATATTAAATTTCTAATGTGGAAGTGGAAGGATGGTCTGCCCGAGATTGAAACTGAGTGCCTAGCTTTGCTGTGGCGATCTACTACCCTTTATAAAATCCTGATTTTCTCCTAACCTATTTATCTGGTCAAAAGATACTTTTCACAATTAATAGTATGGATATAGAGAAACATGCAGAGCTAAGAATAATGAATATTCGATTTATATAAATATTAAATTACTTATGTGAAAGTGGCAAGTATTCCTGCTCTAACTGAGAATGCACTGGGTGTGATGTGCTTTTGTATACGTTTGGGATCTCCACCAGGGCCGCCGAGGCTGTGAATACACATTCACTGAAAAAGCTCTATTGAGTTTCTTTTTTATTGACTGTTGGCATACTCAAGTCGTATATTGTACATTGTAAACAGGTGTATGCATACTCTAAAGAAGAACCAGAAGCAAATACATGTACATGTAGAATGTCCCATACAGTCCATCCGCTAACCTAGAAGTCTGCTGAACCATGGAGACCCAGGTGTTGTGGCTAAATATAACATGAAATAAAACATAAAATAAAGATGCGCCTGTGCTGGGGTTCAGGAGGGTAACACATTCAGTATAAATGTGTATACATACCTTACATGTATGTGTATACCCAGAATTAATTCCATTGCAACTTTTAAACATACATGTATCTAAAATACCCAATTAATTTTAGCTAAGAAGCGTCAAGCTTAGAAGCTTAGAGAGAGGACCGGAATATTATCTGTTTTTCATGGTTCATAACTTCTTTTATTAATTGAATCAATATGAAATTTGAGATATTTCAAATTGGAAGATGAAAGGAAATACATGTAAAATCGTTAACCATCAAACATCTAACTGCTCATGTATACGTGAAAGGATATGATTTCCGAAGAAAATGGTACAGTGTATATACACTAGTACCGCGTAGTTATCTTCAAGCTCAGGGGCATTCTCAATAATTGTTGGTAGCTTTTTTTGAGAAATGCCCTCCAGACACAAATTGCACTCTCTAATCATTAGCCCAGTCTAGGAAGGAGGGATGGTATCCAATCTCCACCACTTGGGATGTTGGCACAACCAAAACAGTTTTCTTATTCCAAGAAAATATGAATAACCTTAATTACGAATGGCAGTCAAAATGACCAGACCCTTTTATCTACGACCCTGTTCAAGGATACTATTCAAGGGTTTATCTCGTCCCAAATACCAAGTACATGTAGTGTCGCTCCCTGCAGGTCCATAGACCAAGCGCTATAGTATTGGGCTTAGTGTTGACGCCTAGTGGAACGGCCATTGCTTAATCCAGCATCTGGCTAGATAAGCACTGACAACAACCAGCATGATGAGTACCGGGTGTTACATAATGTACCCAAAAAATTCTGCAGTGAATACAGGGAGCCATCTGATTGGTTAATAATATGTCCCGGGTGAACCCTATAGGGTTTAGCCAGCAAGCTTATTGTATTTTGACAGTCCCCTTATGTTAGAGTTTATATGGATGTCCAGCAGGATATCCGAGCCTATGTGGAAGTCCCAGAGGACCAAATGTAGGTAAAATGTCATCTCCCATTTGGACAAGTACCTAAATTACTAAGCACACGCACTGGAAGTGTTCCCAGGAAAGAAATTCCTTTCACGTGATAAGAAATCCACTAACCTTGATCAACTGGAGGCCTCCACCTGTCTAAATGTCTAGATTCACCACATAACTGGTGTGGTTACACTCTGACCGGTGTACAGGCGTGGTTGAATACCCATTGCTATATTCGGGTTACTATTTATACTAAGGTGGTGCATCTTATGCTGAAAATAGCACAAGGGGTTATGGGGCAACCTGATACCAGGTGTCACTAGCTCACTCCTAGTACATGACATGACCATTTCAATTAGGTAGGCCGCGTAAGGGGCATACTCGCGTGAAAATCGCGATACTCTGCAAAAAAAATCGGCATCTTTCCATGCCTCCTAGAGAATAAACTAATTTAGATGCAGGAATGACAGAGCCCTTGCCAGAATCCTACACATTTTCTCTGTCCTACTAATGGCATTATATTATGGTGGGCCTTCACTTTATGATGGAGGGTTTCTAGGAGACTCCTTTCAGGTAGTTTCACATTTTTTTACATGCTGTCTTAATATAATATTTCATAATGCATCCTTTATGCTGGCCTTGCAAAAAGGCCATGACACATACATTGGAGGTATTAGCATATCTGATTAGGATATTGTTCAAGCTTCATTATGATAGGACCAGTATGTGGCTCTAATTGAAGCATAAAAAGCTATAAAAGAAAAGTCCCATACCTTATAAGAAAGTTAAAAGGTTCAGGAATTAATATATCAAAACACCTAAGGTTAAATTTCATTTTGAAAATATGAGAGTGAATCCAACTGGGGTTGTCAGTCTCTTTAGCCCTGTCAATAGAAAATAAGTCTAAGGGTCCAATGAAAGGACATTTACATGGTAAAAAAAGTCCCACTCCTTCTTATGAAGCTTAACTGGTGTAGAATCCATACATCAAACACAGTGTGAGCTCAAACAAATATGGATTTAAAGGTAATTCTGCTAAAACATAAGTCTCTATGGGCATCATAATGGCTAACAGAAGAATGAAACACAGGTATAATGATTAGATATGAAATGGGATGTGCCATCTATAAACAATTTAATCCATGTAGGAGTAGGTATTATGGCCAAAGGAATGGTTCTGAGCAGTTCTGAAATTTGCCACCTGGGGGCCTCTGAGTTTGATTAGTAACACCATCTAATGTATGCCCGAAACTATAATTGTACTGGAATTTCCTATTTCAAATTTCAGAATGATTTTATATGTAGTTAATATTTCATTGCGTTTTATGTGGCAGACCGTGACTGGCTTTATTGACAAAGCCATAGATCACTAATTTTGTCAATTTCAACCACTCACAATTTGATACATACTTAGTGAAATTATCTCAAAAAAAGTTAGGCTACCCTATGAATATAAGAGACATCATCTATGGAATATCATACCCCTGAGTTAAATATTCATGAAGTTGTATATGGCCTGAACATGTAAGAATGGCTATATGCATGCATATTTTTGTTGGGAGTTGAATGATTGATGGTTGATTGAATGATTTTGCATTTTAGAGGTGTCTTATTTCAAATTGCAAGCAAATAAATGCAGTCAAAATCCACTTTTTGTAGTACAAATGTCACAGAGTATGTTTGTGCTGTGTGAGGATCCTGAAAATGCTCCAATGACTATGAGCAAAAGGTGCCAATTTGAGAGCATATCTTCACTCATGAAAATGTTCACCCTGTAGCAAGTTCCTAATGGATTTTAACGGGACCTAAACCATTGAACTTCAAACATATCAGGCCTTCTAATGAATAATGATCCAACTACCTGTGTTAGGTTTCTGAAACATATCTGTAGTACAAGTCTACTTAAAGAAAAGCGCTACTCTATTTTCATGTTAGCGTTTTATATGGCCTTTATGTCAAATAAAAAGATTCTGGCATGGTTACTGAAATATGTATCATTATAGAGGAATGCATCAAGTTTATGTTATACATCTGATGACGTCACGATTGCCAAAATGCATCAGCTGCTGCATTGACTATGCATTGAGGGTGTTGCAATATTTGGTTATTTAGAATAGTGAAAGGTCCAGGATGAAGATATTGCACAGGAACCTTCTGCTATTTAGGTAATTTATTGATATTTGGAAATAACAAACCATGCCAGAGAAAAAAACTACAAATAGTATCTGTTGTACCCTTATAGTGTTATTCAAGTGCAACTGAGATGCATTTTGGCAATCGTAATGTATCCTACATCTCCCCTCTAATGTGACACATATTTCGATAACCATACCAGAATCTTTTTATTTGACATTAAGACAATTAAATTACACTATCATAAAAATAGAACATGGGACATATAGGGCAGTTCTTAAATTTGACATGTGACATAGAGCTTTAGTGACATGACATAATATTGAAAACAGTTTGAGTGCCCCCTTCAAAATGCTATAGAGTAGGTCTAAATTATGTAGGTTACCAACAGCACAGGATTGTTCCCCATAAAAAGAAAAGAAAAAATATATTTGAAGGTGAAATTTACTATCCAAATTGTGAGGGTCTGATGAAGCACATACATCATAAAAGCATGCATCTCAATGGCATGTTAGTTCCTATAATCAATTAAATGCAGGCCTGGCGAATCTACTCATGAGTACTCTATAGATCTATGGTCCATGTTGTATCATGACATATGTTCTCCCCTATGGTCGACACACTGTGACTCAGCGCTAATGAATAGACATGACAGTACTCTATTTATGCATCATTTTACTTTTACAATGTATTTTGTAAATCTTGTTTTATTCTGCAATGACTTGCACAGTGTTGCTGAAAACGTGTTGACATCTTACACAGGCCATTTCCCTGTTACGCAGGCGATATAATATTGATATTTAAGGTACCTTTATACCTTTATTATAATTTGTTTTATACTGTGCAAAAACTTAAAAGAAACTGAAAAATATTTAATATAAAACATTTTTTTTAAATGTGGCCCTATATTGACTTCAAATTGGTCGATCTGAAAGTTTCTTTCACCATTAGGAAGCTAAGATCATGGCAGGCCATTCTGGTCTGCCGTGATCTTAAGGCCCTACTCCGGCCATAAGGATTCTACGCTGGCAAAAGACTTCGCCAACACTGCTTGCAACTTGTTGAGTGACTTACAGGTAGCTAAATGCCAGCCATGTTGGCTGGTGTTCTAAATTGCCCAAGCTATTAGCCTTAATCAAGATCACCAGGATGAATTCATAAAGAATTAACAAAAGACTGGCCCCTGTGACAAAACACCTCTGTCTTTGTACAAGGAGCTGTTTTGAAGGCTTAAGTTCAGTTATTAGCGCACTATATGGCTCAGGACTGAGGCCTAGTGGGTCCGCCATTGCTTGATCTGGCACTGGGCGAGATAAGCACTGATAACAACCAGCATGATGGGTACCAGGTATTACATAATGTACCCAAAAAATTCTGCAGTGAATACAGGGCCTTATCTGATTGGTCAATAATGTAACCCTATACACCCTGTCTCGTAGTACATGTAGTATTCAAAAGAGGCATTTACCTCAGTAAAACAGTCATATGTTTGCAGTACCTCTGCCCAACCCTTCAGCCCTCCTGTTGCCCTCTCTCCTATAGCCTTGTTAGCCCCTTCCTGACTCCTCAATTTGATTGTCTTTCCCACTCTGTGTGGCCTGAGGCTGGGGTCGTTCTGCATGCAGAGCCCTCTAGTGTACAACAGCTGCAAACTGCTCTGCCTAATGACTGCGCCTCTACTGCACAAGTCACTGCGTAGGGGGCTGATCAATACTGGATCAATTATCGATCCCTGCCATCGGCAGCAGCCCTGTGGTGGAGATAGCCAAGCAGGCAATTGCAGCATCTGGTCGCGTTCTCCATCACACATCGATTTAGGTGTCGGGGTGCTGCTTACGGCCGACCTGTTGGAGGGGAGGGAGGCTGGGGAAGTACCTGTGTAGAGGCCTGATGTGCCAATGAGACAGCTGCTGCTACTGCTAAGACTGCTGCTGCTATTGCTGCTACTGCTGATCGGAAACACATTGTCCAGTGCCTATATACGCCAGGGACCATGGGTTACTGCTCCTGCCCCTCTATATACACGGCCACACACTGCCCGTGTATACACATAGGGGGACAGTACAAGGACTTCAGGCTACATCAACACAGGATGTGAAGCAGATCTATAAAGGAGCATGTGGGTGTTTGGCATCCAGTTAAGACGCATTATGACTATAAAAGGTCACACAAGAGCTGCCACTGCTGGCCTTCAGCGTAGACGAGGAAAACAGTCTTGAGCATGTTCGCCAATCTAAACACTGATATCAGGTAATGGCTTCAAACATCAAATGCACACGCTGGCGGGAGGAAGGAGTGTTATAACATTCAGTGGAGGGCCGATGTTTACCTCTTTCCTTTGTATTTGTTTTCTCTCTTGAGCATGGGATGATCTCTTAGTTTGATAAAGACATGACTGAATAGTACAATTTGCCATAACTTATTGACAACAATCATCTTAATCATTGCACTTTCCCCTTTCTTTGGTCGTCAGGTGATGAACTATTTCCAGGATAACGTCCATGGACCAAATGAGAAGCTTCAGATTGAATGCACGCTGGCCACAGTCAATATGTGCTTACTGGAAAGTGTTTGGATCCTCTTTCGTCAGAGAGTATCCATCCAAAATCTCAGGAATTGGCGAGCACCGAGGGATTCAACTAGGTCCCTTTTAGAAAGATTCCAGGATACTTTCCTTATTGTATCAGAGGCCAAGGCTCCTCTGACAGATAACATAAAGCATGGCTCTATACATGAGGGTGATATTGCAACTAAATCAAACAATATAAGTAGGGAACACCCTATGGGGATAGATGTTAATGAATCTGACGTTTTCCAACAAGGAAATGCAAATGTCAATCACATTATAGTAGAGTTTCCTTCATTTGAGCCTCTATGTGCTGTCCCAATTATTGACGCACTAGTCATTAATAAGAGGGAGCATAATGACATTGATAACATGGGTCTTGACCTGTGCAAAATTCATGACAGCTGTCTTCCTATCGACGCAAAGGGATCAAATTCTTGTGAGGACAGCGAAAGTGGGGTTTTGTACGTACAGTGTGGAGAGGAAATAGATTCTTCCAATGAGTCTGATAGTGATTTCACTAAGGACGACATCTTCAGCATACAGGAGCTTCCATTAGAAATTCTGCACCATATTTTCTCATTTTTAACCCTGCCAGAACTCTGCCACCATGTGGCGCGAGTGTGTAGACGCTGGCGGCATCTGGCGAACGACCCTGTCCATTGGCAGCGTCTCGTCATAGGCCCTGCCGTTACGTCAACGCACCTCTGTAAATGCATACGAAGGTCACCTTTACTCAAATCCTTCTGTTTACACTGGAGGACTGATTTGACATTGGCAGAGGTGAACTTATTTTGCATATCATGCCCCCTTCTCAGGGACTTAAATCTTTCATACTGTGACAACATCAATAACACTGTTCTGGGTATCATATCAGACCATTGCCATAACCTCACATCCCTCAATCTGGAAGGGTGCAGGATGGTGGACACAAGCAGTATCTATTATATCATCAAATTAAAGAAACTATCGTCCCTCTGTCTTTCACATTGTGCTGCTATTGACACAGAAGGAATAGAGTTACTTTCAGAGAATCTAGAATACCTCGAACAATTGAATATTGATGGCATTCCAGATATAACGGACAGGTAAGCTATTCAATTAGTTAGGACTTTGAGACCGATCCCCATGGGGGGGGGGGGTCGAGAGGGCACTGTAAAAAAAATTCCGTAGAAAAAACGGAGATTCTCTGGCACCACTGGGTGCCGGCCAATCTCCGTATTTTTTACGGTCACCGTTTTCTCCAAAATCACTGTTTTTTTATCCGGTACTTCTTCGTTATCTAAAAACGTTGATTTACCATTCTTAGATTAACTGTAATTCTCAGTTACCCAAAAAACAGAGATTCTCTGGCACCACTGGGTGCCGGCCATTCTCCGTAATAACTACGGTCACCATTCTCTTGGAATTACTGTTATTGTAACGGAGAATGTCCTTCACCCAGTGGTGCCGGAGAATCACCATTATTTCAAGGGAATACTTCAAATCACTGTCATTTTGATATGGCATCAAAGGATGGATTATGGTATTTCTATAATCCAGTTCACTTGTGGTCCAATCCCTAGTTCCATGAAAGCATCATAGAATAGTTCATCACACTTTGTAATTACAATCTAGGGGCAGACAGCACCCTAGGATTGCTACAAAGCAACATGCATGGCTGGGTGGACATATATATTTCTTTTCACTACAGAATAGGTGTTTGTCTCAACAAAATATCTCACAAAAGTAGATTACCATACCATTAACCATATTCTCACAGCCCCATTATTGGCCATCAATGTTGATGGTGCATTTAATTCAAAAGTTGTAAATCATTATCATTTTTTGATACATTAAGAAGTGTCTATACAGTAGACACCTCCAGGAAATCTCATCATGAAAGAGGCTGCCACCTGGTGTGATCAAACTAAACAATAATCAAAACACAAATTCCCCGTAAATTGATAAACGGTTTTTCGCTGTGGTAGATTACGGATATTCAATATTGATAATTAGTCACTACACTACTTCACCGTAATTTTCACTGTGATCCTCCGTAAATACATTACAGACACAAAAGCATTTTTTATTCACACACACACACACACACACACACACACACACACAGGGACTGATACAATACAAAAATCAAACCTTTTTATATGTATGGGATATTTTTTTCTATGCCACCACCTACTCTCAATTGAAGAAACTGAAATATACTATGCATTATTATAAGTGCTTTGGGACATACAAGCTTTCACACTATTTAGGAAAATGTATTTTTCAGAACATGTTTTCTGGGTTTCCTTGTTATATGCTCAATATCTACAGGGTTTCACCAGGATTAGAATCACAAGTTATGCCAAACTGTGGTTCATGGTAAATGTTTTGAAATATACTTAGTCTCACCAGATTCAGGAAAAAGGTGTTTCTCTGTACTGGTTTACAGGATTTCCTTGTTATATGATCAATATCTACAGAGTTTCACAAGAATTGAAATTATGGAGATTCTTTGTAAGTATTAAAAATGTGCATTACCGAAATTGCTTTAATATATACTCGGTTTCACCGTATTCATGAAAAAGGTGTTTCTCTGTACTGGTTTACAGAATTTCCTTGTCATATGGTCAATATCTACGGAGCTTCACTGGATTTGAAATTGCGGAGATTTATTGTAAAATTAAACAGTGAATCTCCGTCTATTCAACGGAATATTTTTACAGTGGGGGTATAATGTAATCATTAGACAAAGAGTATAGCTAGGGGACAAATAATACATGGACAACCATTTGTGTCCACAAAAAAGGGCTTTAGATTCCTCTAACAATTAACAATGTACACAGAAAAAAATAATGTTCAAAATCTTAGTCAGATGTTGGTCAAAAATGCTAACTTTCTAACAATACCTAGTCAAAAGCACATGCCTAAGTGTCCAAGTTTTGGTTAGTCAAATAAGACTTACCATTAGTAAAAGTGCACAACTTGCATTGGCTTGCCTGATTTTGACTAAGATTCCTTGGTGGTTTTGACTAAGTATGCAATCTAATACTTTTTGGTTTAACTCAAATGGTGAGTGTAAGCACTCTATAGGATCCATATCCCACAAATCAGCCTCATCATTTAGGAAGCATGTGAAATGCCTCATGTCATTTTCATTAGAGCCCCTGTGTCAAGTTTCAGGGTTTTCCACAAAGAAAAAGATACATCTGTGGATTATTTTACTTATCTATAGACTCCCACAGAAAAGCTTTTTTACTATCTGTTTCAGGGGCGTAGGAAAAGGGGGGGGGCAGGGCCCCCCAATAATGAGGAGGTTCCCTATATAACCCCCAATAAAAGGTTGCTTCCTATGCCCCTGTATTTACCTAGTTTATTTAACAAATCATCAACCTATTTGATATATTTTGCCAAGCTTGATATTATATTGAATTGTGAAAGCCTCAAATGTATACAGTGCCTGAAAATCACCATCACTGTGACATCCATCGAACAATTTATGGGATGAAGCCACCAGAAAAATCCTTTTTTAAAACCATGCTGCCACCTGGTGTCTGAAGGCAACACTTCACCAATATAACTTAGTAAAAGTGACTAAGGGATGTTAGTCAAAGTGACTAAGATCCCTTAGTGACAGTGGCTAAGTTAAGTTAGCTTACCTGAACCCCCAGCAGATCCCTTGTTCAAGATTGTGCTTGGAGAGAGAAAATGATTTGGGTAGTCAATGTGACTAACGTAAGCTAGACATTGTTAATCACACATTAGTTATATGTACCAACTATTATGCCATGGCTAATATCGACGACACTATAGATTAGTACTACTTACGCCGTATTCAATGGGGGGGTGGAATATGATCCTCGCATATTCAGCGGCGCCATTTTGAAATTTATACAGAGCTAGCCGTTGGTGCCAAATGCTTTTAGTTTCGGTTAAAATGTTATGCACTTTAATTTTTCTATTTCAAATATGGTGGTTATTCTTAGATATAGATTAAACAATTCATAACATGATATTATTTGACTATTTTAGTCATTTATTTTTGGTACAATACTTCTAATAACCATATACCAAATTCGAAACTAAAAGTGCTTGGCACCAGCAGCTAGCTCCGTATCACATGACCTACTTCATCGAGCAAGCTGTCATGGCGGATCAAAACAAACCGAGACGAATCTATGCCTTCAAAACCAGTAAATATTGTTGAAATCCTTTATTTAAAAGCAATTTAAACCCGTAGGCCATGGCATAAATGTGTAATGGTTCTACTCTTGCTTGGATGACAAACGAGTCGACAAGAAGATAATTCGGGTGTATGCGAACAGGTTTATTTCGTATTACACAGGCACGGCTACCTGGAGGTAGCTAGGATAGCTCTCGGCATGTACCGGATACTCTTAGTGGTTTTCAGAGATCTTCACATGGAGGTGGTCAAGCCAACTCTGACGCGGCGGCTGAGCCCTGTCCCCCTTACAGGTAGAGACAGTGGCGCCACACCGTGCCTCCCTCTCACCTCCTGGATAGATGCTACCACCTACCCGACAAGTGGAGGGCGAAGCCCGGCTGGCTGACTCACCCACTGCGCCAAAGGACCATAACGTTATTATGTACATATACCTCTACAAATGCAAATGTCAACTCACAGTGAATAATTTTGCATCGTATTCCCCAAGGTGTAGCTGTCCCGTATTCAACGAGGCCTTATAGATTACTTGACCGTTTTTGACTAAGTTATACTAACTTGGTTTTTTTTCTGTGTAACTAGGAACAACATCAATGAAAAAGGATAGGAAGAAAACGAAAAAACATCAACGAAAAGGGTAGACAATGATAAAGCGAAGTCTATAGCTTACTGTGTACTGAGCAGTACGATAAATTTCCTATGACCCTTTAAATTTCATGAAGTGTATTGGGAAAATTTGTTATTTCACTGTTTCATGACGTTTCGCCACATTAATGGGCTACTTGGTGTTACAGTGGGATAAAGCACCTTGTCGCCTTCCACGGTCACCACTTACGGATGCTATGTGTTGATGGCGCCGTGCTCTCAGATGAGGCGTTTGGCGCCATTTCTCAATGTCGCCTGCTTTTAACTCTTTGTGTCTCGTTTGGGGAGATGCTGACCGACTACACCCTTGCACACTTGCAAGTAAGAAGACTGTTATGTCCTCGACTTAGTTAATCTGAGCATTTTAGAAATGATCAAATTACGGCCAAAGTCCTATGCCCTGAGAGCCAAGACTGGGTGACAAATATAACGCAGGCCCTATAGGGCATAGTAATGATTATACATGAAAGAATGTGTTCCTTCGCCAAAATGGGCAGTTGACCAGTAATGGTTGTATCCTGAATTGCATTAGTAAACTCTTGGCCTACTGTATAGCATTTTCCTTCGCCCCAAGCATTAACCGCCGAGTGATAATGAATGTGTGAAGAGGCATTAGCAAAAGGCTTTTGTTTTTCAGAGTGTGGACAGCATGATGACGTTACGATTGTGCAAGTGTACAGGGTTTAGTCTAGAAGGACTTATCACTTTTTTCTCACCTAAGACATTCAGGAACCTGGTTCACCTTGATTTGAGTGACTGCATTAACCTTCATGATGGCGCTATCCACTCAATTGTTCAGTGGTAGGTATAGATCTCTTTCACCGTAAACACAAGTGTATTTGGATAAGGCTAAAAGAAATGTGTATATATCAGATTGCATGGTCCATAAATGTAGGGTAAGTTAGTCAGATTTATTTTCCTTTTCATTTTAACTTTTTTTTTTTTTTACCTTAGTCTCAATTTATCAATTTATTTTGTTTGGTGGCAACTCGCGAGTCACCGTCGCGAAGAAAGTACATGCATCTCAAAATCTATTGAATTGAAAGCAACCTAGACTATAACATAGAGAAAACACAGGGAAAACATTTTAATGTAATTAAATCCCGTTACTTTTAGGATCATAGGGTTCATAAATAGGTTCTGCCAAATAGTATTGTATTCTCTTAGAAGTCATTTGACTCTCCATCCAGGAATAACATTATAGATCTATATAAATAGGGAAAACAAACCCTGATGCACCTGACTTCTGAGGTGTTCTGTGTTCAGTGATCTGAATGTAACCTTGACAACCCAGCGGCGGCCATCAGGGTCTCAAGTCGGCAAAAACCACTTTCAATCACAGAGCTCTGTGGTTACAGTCTACATCACCCGTACTTATTTTGGTGATTTGTGTATTACAGCTGTGGTCACAGTCTATCTATCACTTGCCACCGTTTTACCGTGTGTATAAGCTGCAATTTATATGATAATCTGAGGCCATACAGAATCGGCCCAGGGTGCATCATACAGACGGGATATTATTTACTATAGAGCAGAACTAAACCTTTTAAGATCAATCCCCAGCTACGCCTTATAGCATTCCCTTTAACTCAGGGTGCACCTTGTACACGGGATGCAGCATTTCTACTGATGTCAGTGCTTTATGTTTTACAGCTGTGGTCACAGTCTGCATCATGTAGCTGTACCGATGTCAGTGCTTTATGTTTTACAGCTGTGGTCACAGTCTGCATCATGTAGCTGTACCGATGTCAGTGCTTTATGTTTTACAGCTGTGGTCACAGTCTGCATCATGTAGCTGTACCGATGTCAGTGCTTTATGTTTTACAGCTGTGGTCACAGTCTAAATCAGCTTTACCTATGTTGGTGCTGGTACATCACAGACATTGGTCTCCAGGATATCGTCCACAACTGCCTGTAAGTAACCTATAGCAGGTTTATATATAACCCAGGGGAAATTTTCTCAAATTTTATGTTGGTATCCAACTTGTAATAGAAACCCCATGCAAACAAAATGGTCCTTAGCTATCGTATACAAGGACTTTGTGCGATCGTAGCAACTTTAGGAATAAACTGGGTTCTGCACATATATAAATATGAATATAGACTTGTGTTGCTGTTCGCATATACCAAATGATAGCTGGTAGTTTAAACCGTCCTCATCTGCTATATGTACCACACGAGTAAAGTAGTCTTTCAGGATGTACCTCTGAATTACATACTCTACTAATTGAGAACAGTCTACTAGTTTTAGATGTTCATTGTTCTGTAGATGTAAAGAAATGAAGTTAAGAAGTGAAATACAATGTTTTCCATTGTACCCTATAAGTATACACTATCTGACCCTTGCATGGCTGACCATTTTTCTTTTTCTTATAGAAACATGGAGGTGCTTGACCTGATGGGTCTGTGTGATATTGGTGGTAATTGTCTCATTATGATTCCTACCACCATGCCTAAACTCCGCCTGCTGGACCTCAGCCAGTGCCATCAGGTAGGTAGGCTTGTGTAATAATAGTTCGCCCAAGCATAATATATGGTGAGATATGCATACATACCTGTGTGCAATATGAGGTATTCCATTTGGATAATAGCCTAGTGTTTTGAAAAAACAAACATTGATAAACTTTATCTACCCCTTTCAAAAAGTAGTTCTACGTTTTCTAATCAAGCATCGCGCCACCTTATTATGCCACTCTCCTATACTACTCACGTGCATAAGCTCTTTGCAACGGCCATGTAAATGATATTGCTAAAGCGAGGTGCCCTTTTTATATGCGACATCTTTGGCTGAGATAGCTATATAGTGAGAGCTGTGCATCTTTCACCACTTTTGTTCGTGATGTAAATGTGTTAAAAAAGGCCTAGATTTGAAGACATGGCGCCTGCCAATGATAAATAATACCCCTTTACTATACTACTAACACAAGACCAATGATAAATAATACCCCTTTACTATACTACTAACACAAGACCAATGATAAATAATACCCCTTTACTATACTACTAACACAAGACCAATGATAAATAATACCCCTTTAATATACTACTAACACAAGACCAATGACAAATAATACCCCTTTACTATACTACTAACACAAGACCAATGACAAATAATACCCCTTTACTATACTACTAACACAAGACCAATGATAAATAATACCCCTTTACTATACTACTAACACAAGACCAATGACAAATAATACCCCTTTACTATACTACTAACACAAGACCAATGACAAATAATACCCCTTTACTATACTACTAACACAAGACCAATGACAAATAATACCCCTTTACTATACTAATAACACAGGACCAATGACAAATAATACCCCTTTACTATACTACTAACACAAGACCAATGACAAATAATACCCCTTTACTATACTACTAACACAAGACGAATTCTAAAAGTGCGGTTAACCAGGTTCTATCAAGCGGAGCACACATGCACGTTGTTGATTTGTTTTTTTTTCCGATAAACAATTGTCAGTTTCCCAATATCTTTACAGTTCACAAAGCACTGGTTATAATATGTAGACCCATGCCTATATTTGTGATTATGATTTCCCCATATACATGTACATGTACTAATATCAATAGTTCATGTGATTCTTTACCTTTCCTTGGAGCAGGTGACGGACGAGTTATTGGTAGATGTGGTCAGTCAGCTGCCAAAGTTGGTCGTCTTTAATTACTACGGAGAGAAGATACAATACTGCCCCTACACAGGACGCCGTAAGCACCGTCTTCACAGATGTACCGTCACCAACTAACGGACGCTGCCTCATGACGTAGGAAGCAGTATATATGTATGTCATGGATCATGGCGGACGCTTTGTCTGTTGATAACATCTTAGTGTTTATACTGAAACGCATGTATTGACAAAAATACAAAAAAAAATCACCGTGATTGATTATATATATACACGTATAACAATACATGTAGGCCTACGTGACCTCCATTTTTAGCATATCATGATTGTTCAACATATGAATACATCAACATGTTATATGCAGGTCTGTTGTATATGAAGAATAGCTATGTCTAATAGAGACAAGAACAATCTCCAATTGGATTGAGCTGTGATAGGAAAACTGGAATTGTACAAGACCTCTGTGCTTTGCAGTATGAAGGTTACTGGACGAGGGTTGCTACTTTGTAGTTAGGTTAGACAACGGGACAACGGGAAAGGAGAATTCCATTCCCGCGTCTAGGCTTCTTCGTTAAACGCTACGTTCCCAGGTTAAAAAAAACAAAAACAACAGAAGACTATCTTAAGGACTTTTTAGCCAAATAAGCTGATGTGATTTTGTTCTATAAAAAATAAACGCCATTTACATGGTTAAGAAAAATGTGTGACATACATGTACGGCACGGAGAAATATATAAAAGTAATAAACAACGACATATCAGACAAACATTGGTTTCTCGTCATTACAATGTCATGTAGTCAATATTATATAAATGTAGATATAACATTGCATCCCCGGGTGTAACTCCCGCACACATATGCCTACACACGATACTAAATGGAATTTTTGACATTGTCGTCCATACTACGGGCCATACTAACATCCCCAACGGCGAGGAGCAGCTCAAAATGTAGGGAGCTGTTTAATTTCAGGATAAATTTTCCTATAGGCCTAGGCTACTCTTTCAACCTAAAATTGTGTGCTGGATGCCGGGGCTGGATGCCTTGCAAGTGCCCCCCCCCCCTTCGCCCTCTTGCCAGCGCGTTACTGTAGAAAAAAGGGGGAGAATTCAGACACAGAAAATCATGGCATACCCCCCCCCCTCCCCGCCCCCGACACCCTCCGATATTGAAAGAATGACTATACTCCCTAGTATAAAAACATGAAACAACTCAAGATTTAGGTGCGCGAGTGGGCTGGAGTGCGCTCCGTAAGTCTTCCGTTTTCCAATAGATGGCGGGGCTGCTCCATCCGCGCGTCTATCGCGCGGTGTCCGCCCGCGTAAATGTTGGTCCATGTGGGACCGGACGCGGACGCGACGCGATAGGACTCGACGCGGACGCGTCATGAACAATTTATCTTTTTTTTTTTTTTTATATACAATTTTTCAACAATCACGTCACTTATTAGGGGTGGGGGGGGGTCTTTGGCTTCCGGTGACAAGGCTATATATGATACAAAAACAGGGAAAAGGGGATGGGTGGGTCCTGAGAAATGCAAAAAAAAACAAAAAAAAAAAAAAAACATTATTGTTGAAGGTTGTCCAAGCGGAGGAAACTTCTATCAATGGCGGAGGAGAGGGGCTAAGAACCCCAAGAACCCGGGAAAGAAAAACGATGAGATCAAGCTTTAATATGGAAAAAAAAGAAGAAATTCCCAGAACTTCTAATTGTGACTTGTCTTGGGACCACGGGAACATTTATCCCACCTGGTATACCCTGGGGGTATACCTGAGAAATTGAGCCTGGTGTGGAGGGCATTATCCAACAATCATGCCCAGCCCGAGGGCATGGCCAGGGGCTGTGCAGCAGCCCCTACCCTGGCCATGCGCTCGGGCTGGGAATGATTGTGGGATAACGCCTGACATACCAGGCTCAATTTCGGTTCTACCATAGGTTATTTTGAGTATATTAACTTGAATTATCGCTGGTATGACATCATTGGTCCAAGAGGGCATTATCCTCAGGGCATTATCCCAGGATTAAGCCCTGCTAGCCGCATTTTGGTTGACATTGAACTCTATGGGATCAAGATGCCCTCTGTTCCTGCCTATGGTAGAATGGTAGCTTATGTCCCTAAAAAAAAAAAAAAAAAAAAAGGAAAGAAAAAAAGACGCAGAGGTTTGGTAAAAAAGGACAGCTAGGAGACGTTTAGAGATGAAACAATTGCCTGTGACAGAAAAGGAATAAATGTCAAAATAAACAAAAAAAAGGGGGTCTAGATGGGGGGTCCCCATGTCGACCCTTGTCGATTTTAAGAAAAGCCCATGTCAAATGTCACTAAATTTATATTTTCCTCTGTCCTTGTCACTAAGCTCCATGTCACATGTCGATTTTAAGAAAAGTTCATGTCCCATGTCACTATCTTTTTTGACCTATGTCCTTGTCCCTTGAAGCTCCATGTCCTTTGTCGATTTTAAGAAAAGGCTGTGTCACACTGTCGATTTTAGGGGTCTAGACCCATAAAAAAGAGCTACTTTTAAAGGCCTATTCGAGGTGATATTACATAGACCTACTGTACATATCCTAGGCTAGATGCATACATACATACATGCATACATACATGCATACATACATGCCTACATACATACATGCATACATACATGCATACATACATGCATACATACATGCATGCATACATGCCTACATACTGTTTTGTCATCAATAGCCAATAATTATAATGAACGGGTATAACAGGGTACATTTGTGTAGGTATTTATTGTATGCTGCATTATGTGTGTATTTATTATATGCTATATGGGAGAGTGCTATGGGAGTCCTGTATAGGGTTTATGGTAGTATAGAGTTTATGGTAGGCTGTGGAATGTGTAGACGGAGGGGAGTCGTCGAGATCTGGTCAGGTAGATTCTGTAGAGGGGGAGGGGGGAATACGGGTGAGCCAAACACCGGCGTCTGAAAGGTGTGAGGGGTGGGTAAGAGATAGGGAGGAGTTAGTATTGTGGGAGCAGCCGAGGAGGCAACACATACTCCTGGAGTAGACGAGGATGAAGCTGTTTAATATTTAGTATTACACTTAGCCAATGTAAGAACGGATTGAGCAGGATCTCTATGGCACTCATACCTCTCCAGTAGCATCGGATTGTTAAAACATGAACTGCTGGTATGAATAGACTGATGTCGTTGAAGCTGTACAACCATGAGTGGACTCATCATCAGCTGTAACTGTGAATAACCAATGAACAATAAATGGTGACTTGTATCGGCGTCTTGGTGTTGGTTAAAAGGATGGGCTGAGCCAACATCATACCACTAGAGTTAGTCTTCCCAAATACGTGAGAATAGCGGAGTGAGCTGATAATAACTACACAACTTATACCACATTAATATACATATAAACACAACCCACACAGCCCAGATGGTGGAGAATTAGTGGTTGGGCTTATCATTGTACTGATGAGCGGCTCGCCGTACCCGATACCTAACAGCTCAGACGCTGGATGTGACTCAGCGGCATCGCCACACACTGACAGTAGTGACGGTGTGGAAGTCTATACTATCATACCTGCAGCGCGCACATTGCCTGGGAATGCAGCAGTAGCACATAGTGGTGTAGCAGAGGGACAGGGTGGAAGATCCGGAGTGAGTGAAGCGGGACCTGATCAATCACGTGTCACTCTTAGATCGGATCACACACATGTGCATGTGCAATTAGGACCCAGGTCGCAAGTGGTGCTTTTGCCTGGAGAGGAGGTGTCTAGAGAGATTGGATTCCCCGTGGCTCGGTCAGAGGAGGAGCGGGCGTCGTCTCAAAGGGATCCCAAGTCTGGGGGGACGTCTGGCCTACAATTGTCTACTGCGGCTGATTCTGAACCAGCAGGGTCGGTGGTGGTGGACGATACCTCTGGACCATTCTCAGCATTGGGAGTGGAGAACGAGCATCAGTCATCTGCGGCAGAGTCGGAGACCAGGGCTGATATTTCTAGTGATGGGCAACAGGCGGCGGTTCAGGAGCACACAGTGAGTGCTGATGCAGGGGAACGGCCTGATAATCTCTGCAAAGGATGGACGACAGGAGACAGATTAGTGAATTATAAGTATTTTTCGACGCCCATTGCTAGGAGCTCCAGTATTAATTTCTGTAAGGCTACTCCTAGGTGCCTTGAGTTTGAGGGTACAGCGGACCAGGGACAAGTCAGACGCGCATCTGAGGGGGATGTGGCGGATATTGGTGATGAGGATTTGAATTTTGAAGCGATTGCAACGTCATTGGGGTTAATTGAGCCAGTACATGAAGACGGACAGGTGGATGAGAGTGGAACAAAGGATGGTCATGAGAATGAGGGGGACGCACATGGGGAGAATGATTCAGTAGAAGGGGCGTCTATGGTGGTGGCAGTGCCAGGGCAAAGCGAGGACGTCGGTGGGAAGATACAGGAACAGGGGTCGGAGGCCTGTGGTGATTCACAAGGGGGGAGTGCAGGATTGCTACCGTCTGGTTTCTTGGTGGTTGTTGAGAATGGGAGAAAGTTAAGTGATAGAGACTTGGTGGGTCAGGATGAGACTGGTGGAGTTGGACAGGATTGGACAAGCTGTACTACACCGGTTGTTACAGGTGATCGAAGTGACAGTCGTCTGGGAGAGTCTGTGAGTAAAACAAGGGTGGATGAAGTTATTACAGGTCTGCAGAACACTAATATTAGGGTACGACAAAGCATAGAGAGGGGGAGGGCCATATTGGAACAGGAGCTGAGATATCGGCAGGCCATTGATGGGGAGGAGCCGCCCGCGAGGCCGGAGATAGACCGGGAGCGTGTAGCACGAAGGGAGAGATTTTTGAACGACACTGTAAATTGGAGGAAGGTAACTGCGAATATCCGCTCAGGCAATAGTACAGGTCGTACTACAGATGAGGGGCATTTAGATGATGTTCTAAATAGCCACCTTCAGACTGATGTTTCGGGTGACTGGGAGGATTGGTGGGCTCGGAGAGCGGACGAAAAGAGAAGACGGCAGATAGAAAGGGAGGCCCGGGAGGAAGCCGCTGAGGGCTCCGTAGCTGCAGGTGTTGGAACTGGTGTACAGGGGAACGATAGTGAAGAGAGCTCAGTGGGTGATTTGGATGCGGAGAAACAGGTGGAGGAGGATATTGCACCTATTATTGGTTCTGAAGACGACGACATGGCGCCTAGTCCGAATGTTAAACTACCATCCTTCAATGGGGAGCCTGGGGAGGATTATCGGAGATATTTCAAGGAATTGAATGGAATGCAAAAGCTATTTGGATGGTCTCCGGATCAACATCTTGAGTATGCAAAATTGGGCTTGAAGAAGGGGGCATCGAAATGGATGGATGGTATTCCAGAGGGGGAAAAGGATACTTTGGACAAAGTAGTGGCTATAGTGAAGAGGGTTTTTGAAGACAAAAGGCCACTGTGGCAGAAACATAGGGATTTGCACTGTCTGAAGCAGGAAAAGGGACAGTCGGTCTGGGACTTCGCATTGAAAATAAAGGAATATGATGAGTTGGACGTTCCTGATGTCATCAAGCTGTCAGTCTTTGTGGGGGGTTTGCTTCCGCCCATTGATAAGGACCTGATGAAACACAATGCTGATTCTTTTGAAGAGGCTCTCAGACTGGCGTCTTATTGGGAAAATGTGGAGAAGGGCAGGAACTCCAAAGGTGTGGCGCAGCTACACATGCTAGAGTCTGAGGGGACTCGGGATGGAGCATGTGGGGACGATCAATTCGATCCTAAAGAGTATGCTAGAGAACAAACTAAAGCAGTGGTGGAGATGTGCACTATGGAATATAGACGGGGGCTCAGGGAGATGGAACATGGACGGGAGAATCAGCAGGAACAATATGCTGGAAGGGGTGGTAACTCACAAGGGCAGTATCAGGCGCAGGCGGGCAGAGGGACTGGCGCGGGAACATATGGTCAGAATAGGCAGTTTGCTACAGGCGGTGGAGGCCGAGGATGGAATTATCAAGGGGGACGCGGTGGAAATCAGTATAACGCATCTCAGTATTTCAATAACAGGTTTCAGGGACAGAGATACACAGGAGGAAGCAGGCAGGGTCAACAGGGGGATGATAAAGGTCAGAGAAGAGCACAGGAATATGCTAGGATGATGGGAGATGCAGGAGAGAGTCAGAAAGGAGGAGGAGCGATCTATTGTTTGATTCATGACTCTACTACACATTCTACAGAGGAGTGCACGTTTTTGAAGAAATACAGGGATCAGCTGTCATCCTCTCAGCAGAACAGAGACCTGCGGGATCAGGGAAATGATGTTCGCAGGCCGGGAAACGGGCACAACGGCTCATTCCTACCCCAGAATTAAATTTGATATCAGGGGATGGGTCGGGAAATAGGGGATCAAAAGACAAAGCGCCATGGCTGGTTCAGTGTATTATTGACGAGAATGCATACAGATGTTTGGTGGACACGGGCGCGTCTGATTGTTTTATAGCGCGGACAGTTGTGAGTAGTATAAGTGAGAGAGCAATTTGGGACAGGCAGCCATCTCAATTGGGGAAGGTGCGTCTGGGGGATAAAACATCATTACAAGTTTATGAGACGGTGCGACTGCAGTGTTTTATGGATGGTGCTTGCATATACTATGATTTTAATGTGGTGGATTCACTGGCTTATGATATTGTGCTGGGACGTAATTTTCTGATTGACGCAAGGGCACAGATTATAGCTATAGATGGAAAGGTGCGTCTCTTTACTGAGGATCCGGTCTCAATTGAAGTAGCGGCGATTTTGGACCCATGGGAGGAAAGATTGGTGACGGTGAAAGGATGGGATGTTGCGGCTGAAAGGGTTGGAACAACGGTCTTGTTGAGACCATCTAATTTGGCGGTGGTAGCTGCGGATGGTGCGGTGAACTATGTGGGGAAGAAATGGTATATGAGAATTGCTAATCTCTCTGACAGGCAAGTGTATGTGGATACAACTGAGGTTATAGCATATGCGGAAGACATAGATGAACCGGAACTTAATTTGCTGGAGGTAATTGATACAGCTAATGTTGGCAGGGATAGAAAGGATGAGGCTCGTGAGATTGTGGCACGATGTAATGAAGACCGGCGGGAGAATGGTCAAGATGCTTGGGGAGGGTCAAAGCACCGGCAGGATCCTCAGGACAATGGTGGTGGATGTGGTGTTTTTACCTTAAGTGAGCAGGAGAGGCTGGATAAAATTGAGAAGATCAGGGGCCTTGATTTGGGTGACACTATGATGACGCTGGAGGAGCAGAAGGTATTCAGAGAAATGTTGGTGGTCAACATGGACACTATAGCATTTTCTATGAAGGAGTTGGGTCATTGTTCATTGGCTCCAATGAAAATAAGGGTCGATGAGTCCAAGGGTCCGTGTATGGCACGACCATACAGGTATTCTCCTCAGAAAATGGATATTATTGATGAACAGGTGAGGGAATTGTTAAAGTTGGGAATTATTGAGCCCAGTGACAGCGTCTGGAGAAGTCCGTTGGTGGTAGTGCAGAAGAAGGATGGAAAGGCTAGATTATGTACAGACTATCGCATGTTGAATCTTATTACGGCGGATGACACATATCCTATGCCCACAGCCAGAAGCATGTTTTTGTATATGGCGTACAGAAAACCTATAATCTTTACAGCCATGGATTTGCTCAGTGGGTATCATCAGTGCGATTTACATCATGACAGCAGGCAATATTCAGCATTTGAATCACCCTCGGGAGTTTGGCAATGGACGAGGATGCCGTTTGGTATGAAGCAGAGCCCATGGCAATTTACTAAGATTATGTCATTAGCACTAGGAGGCTTAATACCACGTACTTGTCTAGCCTACCTAGACGATATCATTATCTTTGATCCGGATGTGGAGAGCCATATTACTAATGTCGGCAGAGTATTGGCAGCTTTAGGTAAAGCAGGTTTAACAGTCAAGCCAGAAAAGTGTGAGTGGGGCAAAGCGGAAATCAAGTTTTTGGGGCACATTATTAATGCTGAAGGAGTGCAGACGCAATCTAAAGTGATCAGAAAGGTGCAGGAATTTGGCAGACCGTATAATGAACATACAACTAGGTCCTTTCTGGGGCTTTGTAATTATTACAGGAGTTTTATTCCTAACTATGCTGTTTTGTCGATGCCTCTGAATAATTTGTTGAAAATCAAGGTGCCATTTAAGTGGACAGATGAGTGTGAGGTGTCATTCAAGAAAATACAAGCAGCATTAGCGAGCACACCGTTATTGGTACATCCAGAGATCGGGGGTCACTTTTATGTTTTAACAGATGCTTCGGATGGCGCGTGTGGAGCGGCCATCTGTGTAAAGAGGGATGGATTGCTGAGGCCGGTAACATATTATGGGTATACATTTACAAAGGCTGAAAGAAACTACACTATAACAGAGAAAGAAGGCCTAGCTGTTATAAGAGTATTGAAGAAATTTGAGGATATGCTGACGGGAGCTAAGATCACGATAATTACAGACCATCAACCATTAATACCTTTGCTTCAGCAAGCCAGTAAGGCTCCATCCAAAAGGTTGACTAGATGGGGTTTGGCAATGACTGACTTTGACTATGAGATCAGGTATGAGCCGGGAGCCACTCACTACCTGCCGGATTTTATATCCAGAGTGCCGTTGGCAGTGGGACAGGATACACCTGGCGAGGAGTCGGGGGAGTTTGAGCCTGAGGTGGGATGTGAGTTACTCGTGATGGAACTGGTAGGGGAGGAATTGGATAGGGAAACCTTCATTCAGGAGCAGTGGAAGGATGGATTCTGCAGGGGGATGATGAGATATTTGGCGGGAGATGAATTGCCAGTGGATGAGGAAAAGGCGCGAGGGATTTTACATAATGCTGATTTTATGGGTATGAAGGATGGATTGTTATGCAAGTATATAAAACCAGCTAGAAAGAGGGGTGGGCCTATAGCTGACTTAAACCCAAGGATAGTGGTGCCTAAAGCTATGGTGAATAGAGTGCTCTATCTCATGCATGATGATATCATGTGCGGAGGACATGTGGGAACAGTGGCGCTGAATACAAAAGTACAGGCTCGGTTTTATTGGAAAAATATGATGGTGGACATAGCTAGGTACGTGCGGCTATGTGAAAGGTGCGCGTTGAGAAAAAGAGCACCTCATTTTAGGGCCAAGGCAAGGTCATGGGATACGCCGGATTATCCATGGCAAGTGATACAGACAGATTTTGTTGGGCCACTACGTAGGTCCAAAGAAGGTTATAAATATATTATGACCTTCATAGACCTTCTGACGGGATGGCCGGAGGCATTCTGTACTAAAGACACGACTGCGCACACGGCAGCTGGGGTGTTTCTACGGGAGATCGTGTGTAGGTACGGCAAGGTGGAAGTGCTGTGCAGCGACAGAGGGTCTACATATATGGGTCAGGTTTTTCGTGAGGTTACAGCTAGATTATCAACCAAACAGAGGTTTACGTCTTCTAGGAATCCGACCGGAAATGCCAGGGTTGAAAGATTGCATAAGTCATTAGAGGATACGATAGGATGCTATGTGACCGAGGATCATGAACACTGGCCAGAACTGTTACCCATTGCATTGTGGACAGTGCGCTCCAATATCAGTATGAGGACGGGGTTCTCACCATATGCGCTACAATTCGGGAGGGATCCAGTGGCTATGTCCTTTGCTGAGGAAAGGCCACTGCCTAAAGTGCCATCTGAGAGGGATTGGTTTCTTAGAACAAATTATAGCATACAGTTATTACAAGAGGCGGCCAACGCTCATACTGCTAGGTATGAGGAGCAGCTCAGACGTAGATTGGATGGACGGGCTCGACCTGTATCTTTTATAGAGGGGGAGTGGGTATATTACTATGATCCGAAATGCGCGGTGAATAATACATCGAAGTTTGCTGGTAGATACACAGGGCCACACAGGATAATAGAGGTGGTGGGGGATAACAGGGTGAGGTTGAGAGCAGTGAAGACGGGCAAAGAGATACCTCACTTAGTAAATGTGAATAAACTGAAGAGAGCATACAAAGGGGAGGGTGAAAATGGCGAAGGAGAAGCCAAAGATGAGAGAGCGGTGGAAGTGGATAAGTCAGAAGTGGAATTACAAGTGGATAAAGAAGACATAGGACATGAGAACCCGAGAGGGGTGACTGAGGTGGAACATCCTTCATCTGGTCTGGAGGATACAGCGTTAGCGGGCGCTGATAAGGAGGACAAATTGAATACGTCAGACGACGATAGAAGTGCACATGAGAAAAAGAGAGAGGTGGCCGGAGCTGGACCGCGCGCACCTATACAGGAATCTGATAATGAGAAAGATGGAGTTGTACGGCGAGATAGCCGGGAGAAGCACAGGCAGGAAGCTGTGGTCGATAATTGGTGTAAAAAGAAAGGGTTACAGGATAGTGATATTGATAAGGTCGAGGGTGGCCGAAGACAGGATAATGAAGAGAAAAAGAAGGGTAGAGTGAGAAATGTTGAGGTGAAGAGGCAGATGGACGAAGACAGAGAGAGAGAAGAAATGGAGAGGAGACAGAAAAGAAAAGAGAGAGAGGATAGGGCTGAGAGAAGACGGAGGCAAAGAGATAGGAGAGCACAATTGGCTGCGGGGGCTATTATGAGTGAGGAATCTAGCAGTGAACATATCATTCCAAAGGGACCGATTTGTAAGCATCACAGGAGAGGCAGAGAGGAGCTCAGCTCATCCAGCGATGGAGAATAGGGCGAGCTTAGACGGGATGCTACAGGATGGGCGATAATCCTGTAGTATTCACGTGTGTTGCTATGAGGGAGAAGGGGGGGTGATGCAGGTGCCGAAGGGGGAGGGACCGCCCGGAGGAGCAGGTCAAGCTGACTCATGCAGGTAGACGGAAAGGAGGGCGATACACAAAGAAAAGGGAAAAGTAGGGCAAGGTAGGAAAGGAGGGGAGGGGGGGAGACCAGCGCAACAGGTATATGCAGGAGGAGATGCATCAGGAGGTGGCAGTGCGCGCACAGCGAGGGACGAGATAAGACCTCACAGTAAATAGCAGGTGCTGATGGACGGATGGCAGATAGCTGGTACGATAGTGTTGGAGAACAGCAATACCAACAATACTATAATACGTGGATGATTCAAGACAACTATTGCAATAGCACTTACAATGAAAGGAGCACAGTGTCTGCAGCAAGTTCAACAACAACAGAAACAAATGAAAAAGGATTTGGTGCGACTTCAACGTCAGGCCAACCAAGCTCAGCGCAAGAGCCAATACAGGTGGTGGAAGCAGCTCAAGCCGAGGTCCTGGTAAATCATCAGGGAAACATATGGGATAGCATACGTGACATCACTGTGGGACAGACAGAATGGGAGTGGTTGTTGGATGCCACTCTACAAGGCACCGGTGGTATAATTAAGAGAGAGACTCAGACCACAGAAACAGCGACACAGACAGAACCATCAATATTTTATAGTAAAGACGATGAATTTGTGCTGGATACATCAATCAGATTGGATGACATATTGATAGAAGAGTATTATAGTAGAAGACAAGTGACCTCAAGGCTCTGTCACATTTGTGGCAGAACAACAGCAACAGCGGCAGGAGCGGCCAAACACCTGGAACAGGTACATGGGATAAAACATCTCATATAATGTCCACTAGTGAGGAAGCGGGAAAGAGAGCACCATCTATAGTAAAGGCAGGGAGATATAGGGGACAACAGGTAGAAGACGCGCTGGATGCTATATATGGATTTGGATATTCATTGCCGAAGGTATTCAGATACAATGGGGCGACGTTACAGGATATAGTAATGCAGAAAATATCAAAACTGAAATTGGACATCGCGAGATTGCCAAGATATTTGAGGGAACAAGTAAATAGACATCATTTTAAATATGGAGTAGGGAGTGTGACTAATGCATTCTTTTTCTCAAGAAAGTGTAGGAGGCATCGCAAGACTAGTAGAGGGAAACGATGCAGGCAGTGTAGACAAAGAGATGAAACTTGGGAAATGTTCAAACTGAAGCAAAAGGGAAAGCATATCACCCAAGGAGTATTAACATCCGGGGTTAAAGACAATGAGACGACCCTGGAGGAGGAGGATGTAACTGAAGACTTTGATAAATATAACTAGAAAGGATATGAGTTGATAGGAAAGGAACAGAGGGACTGTATGGTTATAAAATACAATACCTGTTAAGGGAACGTTATGAGGGGTTGAAGAAATGTACAAAATGGCAGGTATCAGTATAACGCCACCTACCTTTAGAGGAGCACCAGGAGAAAAGATAGAAGAATATTTCTACGACATGGATTTGATTAAGAGAATATATGATCTAGGGGAAATGGAATATGTGGCATTATTATTGTGGGGAATGAAAGGTGAAGTGAAAACTTGGGTTAGGAAACTACCTGAGGAAAGTAAGAATACTGCATGGAAAATACAGCAAATAACCATGGCAGTATTTGCAGCTCCAGATGCCTGGAAAGAATGGGGTACAGGAGGAAAGAGACAGAAAAGACAGCGCGAGAATGACGGCGCGGAAACAGAGCCAGCGGGGGAATGAACACGAGAGTGAGAAAAAGGGGGGGGGGGGAAGTGCCGGACACTGAGACAGACATATGTATATTAAGAGCCCAGTAACAGAAGAGGGGGGGGGGGGAAGAGAGCAGACATGCGCAGGTAAAGAAAGAGATAAGATGCAATGACAAGCAAGACAGTTGACAGTGTAGGAGTGGAACTCCAGCTGTACAGACATCGGCAAGCAACAGATACAGACTACACTCGAAAGTTTAACAAGATAGAACAACCAGCATGCTACACGGACATAACCAAGACAAGACAACATAATCAGCAGTTTAGATAAGCTATAAACATGAGTTCTAGTGGAAAAGCCTGGATCATAGACAACGGAAGGTTCATAGCGGTTGAGATGAATTAATGGAGATCAGTAATAATTTACTGAAGGAAAGGAATCATCGCCCACTGTAGAGAGGGTAGAGATATTAAGGCTCAGATACACCCTACTCTATGGATAAGACTTAACTACTTAATACAGTTTGTGGAAAATTGTAAAAGGTCGGATCCATTTAGGATGCATTTAATATAAATACATACCTGAAGTGAAGATTTAAGGACTAGTAGGAGTAGAGGCATCATCATCATCAGCAGATGAAGCGGGAGAAGAACTGAAGATAGTAAATAAAGCAGGTATATGAGATAAAGAGAAAGAAGTGCATCACATACAGGAGGCAACCACTATGGGGCACCTTATAAGTTGTCTAAGGGTGAATGGAAACACTAGTCGGAACCAGCAGGACCACAGTCGCGACACACATAGAATGACTCCAGTAACAAGGTCCATAATTAAGAGGCCTAAATTTAAAGGATATATTTGTCCAGAAGTAAGGCATTCTGTTAAAGAACCAGAGCCTATAATGGTTTAATTATTTAGGAAGCCCAGACTCTGAGAAAAGAAATACGATGTCTATAGCTGTAGATATATATTCAAAAATAAGTGTGAGTGAAATTCTTTTCTAAGAAGGTATTAGGACACATAAAATTCAGTCATAGGGGAGTATTAATGAGATCAGTTATACACCTGAGACTGTGAATGTGATCGCCACTACTCACAAATCAGAGGAGCTCAGCGACTTTATAGAGTTAGCTTATGCAGATATTTTAAAAGAAAATATGTGTATAGTATCTTATTACAAGAACGAAGTGAGCGTCTCTAGGAATCAAAGTATGAATCGCTAGGGAAATATACTTACTTCTGCGAGAGGGTAGAAGCTGGGGAAGCCAATGTTGGAAGGATAGGACCTCCAAGATTAGAAGAACGGGAGGTTTGTGGTCTGGCAGGAAGCTGATAGGGATGATGTCGCGTAGTGGTAGCAGATGAAGATGTCAAGAGAGATATGATGGTAGAAGAACTGTGAGTCAGTCGTGAGGAAGAGGCCATGGTGCTGGACTGACAGGTCAATGGTGAGAAGGGTGGATGTCCAGGTGAGATAGCCAGAGTACTCCAGAACGAGGGCGACATTACTGGAAGGTGTGGAAGTGAAGCTGCAGTGGATGAAGATGAAGTAAACTGACCGGAAGTGGAAGAGGTCAGGGCCAGAGCGGGCGTATGTAGACAGGAAGGCGGAGACCTAGAAGCCGAGGTGGAGCGGGCATCTGCAGCTGGAGCAGCTCGGATGGTGATGTGAGGCATCATTAATGAAGATACAGCAGGAAACTGACCGGAAGTAGTGGCGCTGGTAGTAGAAAAGGGACGAGAAGCAGCGGCAGAATAGGTAAATGTGGATGTTAGGGTTGTTCTGGACGTCAGAGGTGCAGTGGTGGCTAGCAAAGGTGTGTATGGTAAGGGCGAAACACCGGAAATAGCAGGAAGGTGAGAAAACACATTGTAGTCTACATATGAAGAGTGATGCTGAGGTGGCAGTGGACGAGAAGTTGATGAAACAGCGAAGCTGGCAGGCAGAGAATACTGGTGGGAGGTGTCCACTCGTAGAGGAAGAGTCGCTGTGCAAGTTGGTAGCGCATTGGAGGTAAAGGTGGATGCGAGGCTTGGAGCAGAGGTAGCAGGCACTATAGCGCTATAGGTGGGACGCGCACCTATGGGCGACATCAGAGTGGGATTCCAAGGTGGCACGAAAGGAGTGGTAGGGTTGACTGGAGGCGGAGTGATGTCGACATAAGCTGGTTGATAAGCAGGAGTAGGAATAGGTGGAACAGCAGCAGTTGATTGCAGGCGGTAACTGGGATCGGGCATCCCATCCAGGTGGATGACGCGCAGTGTCATATCAGTCATGTTACAAGCTAAGCGTAGATGATCTCGAATGGTGGTGTGTGAGGGCATGGTCGCGCCTTGCGGTCCGGTGCATACTAGCATGCACGGAGTAACGTTAGCATCTGTGGAGGACAGGTCTCTGCAGCCGACGATGTAGGTGAAGCCGGGCTGGAGACGATCTATCGGGAGATAGACGAGTGCGCCATTGACAGAAATGCTGGAATAGCTAGCCATCTTCAGTGCGAACAGGGTGGAAGTCAAGCATCGACTGAGAATTTAATTCTAGGTATCTAACCAAAGGGGATGGGAAGTTGAAATAAGAAAACAAAAATATAGTGAAAACTATAGTAAAAAAAAATTTGAGGGCACATTAGGAGGAGTCGCTGAGACAAAGACTCCAATCCAATAAATTGGTGTTATCAGATGGAAGAGACGTACAGCTAGATAGGAGAGGAAGGCACACGTGTTCAGAGTGACGGGAAAATATATACAAGAAGGGGTAAAAGGGTCATGAACTGGTGAACTATCTGACACGATAGGGCTTATTAAGTGTTCAAGATCCATAAAAAATTCCAGGAGCGATCAGTTAGGAGTCGTAGTAGCCCAACTCGAACTGTAACCGGAAGCCATAATAAGAAGGAAATGGCGTGGCTAACTATACTATGTGTCTTATGTTCCTTGTGGGGTGTGGTAGATGCTGGAAGGCACACTTTCGAGACTTTAGAGAGAGCCGAATTAGGTGTCATTTTGCAACCTGGTAGACGTATTTCTACGGCTGAGCACAATCATGTGTCACAAGTGTTTGTATTAGAGATACCAGATAGATTACCAGAGCCGGAAATGGAAAGTATTTATGAACAATGTGTGAAGAACATGCAGGTTATGTGTGATATTCAACATCATAACAGAACCTTATTATTTGAAGATACCTGTGACAACATCAAACAGAAAGAAGAATGGTTGAATCAAATTATTAGAAAATTAATACAGGCCAGAGAGGAGGAAGTGGAAAAGCTGATGGAAAACATACCTGAACAACAACAAGTCAAAAGATCTAAGAGAGCAGGTATACCAGGTCTAAATATTATAGGAGAGTTGTCGTACTATATTTTTGGCACTGGGAGAGCTGATGATGTAGCCAGAAATGAAAAGGATATTCAATTACTGAAGACATCATATTATAAGATGCGTGATGTTATTAAAACATTGGCCACAAGTACTAGCAATGGCTTGGAGGACGTCATGGCGGAAGTGGGAGAGTTGGCTGATAGACAGTTACAATTGTATGAAATGGCTAAGATATCATTGAAGAGACGGAAGTTGCTGGAAAGAACTCAAACTATGCACAGTGTGGCATTATATGAACTATCCATTGTATACAACCATGAAAGCCTGCTGACAAGGGTCAAATGGGGGTATATTATACATTTATTAAATGAACTCATTGAGATAAAGGATATGGCAGCTGAGGTAAGATTGGCATCACGAAGAAAACTATCCTCAAAATTGGTCACTAGAGAAGATTTGAAAGAAGCTATAATCAACACTGAAGTATATCTAAAGGCTACGTACCCACGATTTAGAGTCGCTTTTACTGATCCGGAATATTACTATGATAATAGTGTGGTGCGAGTATATCAGCACCAAGGTCGTGTAAAAATGCAGATAAGGATTCCGGTGGTGTCAGAGGAACACATATTTTGTGTATACTCTGTAAAGGTGTTTCCAGTACCAGTGCGGCTGGCCAATAAAGAAGCTGACGGGACGAGAATAGAGGGATTGCCATCAGAAGTAGCCATATCAAAGAATGGGCGGTATTATATATCAGAGCCAGTGGTGAATTGGGCGCGTTGCCATGGCAACTCAATAGCAGTATGCCCAGATATTCCACACATGAGAAAAATAGCCGAGCGAGGGTGCATGGCGGCACTAATAAGAAATGACAAGGTGGCCATAGCAGAAACATGTGAGATCAACTATATAGTGCAACCAAATTTTCCTTCATTTGCGATAGCACTGGGAAAGGGTCGTACTTTGGTATCGGGACCCGACATACAAGGTCAATTGATGTGTCAGTCAAGCCCACCTGTTAAGGTGAACATGCATCATTACGCCATATTAAACATTGGGTGTGATTGCGCATTCATGACTGCCGGGGCGTGGATGCCTTACAGTTTGGCAGGATGTGGTCATGTGAACATGGAAACTAATGTGACTTTTGTAAATAACGATTTGCTACAAATGAACAGCGTTAAGAAATTGACATGGATAAAGGCCGTATTAAATGGTGAAACTGTAGAGGTATTGCAAGATGAAGTGTTGCCAAAATTAGTAAAGACCAAAATGAAACACAAGGCTAGGATACAACAGTCGCCAGCAGCTGTCAATCTTAAGAATTTGGTGAGTGCAATGGAAGACGGATCGGCATTACCTGATTTGGATGGCATGAGTGGTGGAGGCCATTTTCCTACTGAATCACTATGGGATTATTCACCAATAATGATTGCAGGGGTGATTGTTATGACTCTGATGGTGGTACAATATTTTTGTTTAAAAAGACTATTAATGGCATACATATTAGCAAGAATGCCTATGAGAATAAGGAGTCTAGAAACTTGGGACTATGAAAAATACGGTGAGGATGTCGGAGGTAATTATGAGGAAGAAGATCCGGAACACAAAACGACGATAGCTATGTTATCATTGATATTGATAGTGCTGATAATAATAATAGCGC
Organism: Acholoe squamosa; assembly: GCA_949317995.1. NCBI lineage: Eukaryota > Metazoa > Annelida > Polychaeta > Phyllodocida > Polynoidae > Acholoe > Acholoe squamosa. The sequence goes on from OX439042.1 coordinate 20,055,427, forward strand.
TACTGGTGAGGAAGGTGCGACAACTAAAGAGGCTTCAACCAGTGGATGGACTGTATCTACAGGTGGCAACTAAAGAGATCACCGAAATAATACCATTGGGGGAGAGTCTAATGCCTTTGGACCAGGTATTTCAAAGACCAGCAGAACAGGCTCTTATTAGAGACGTAGCAATAAGCTATTCGTGCCCGAAGTACATAGCTACAGTGCAGTGGGGTCGAGTGTTATATTCCACTGAGATGGCAACGGCGGAAAACGCAGTGCCATTGCCATTACCGGCCACTGTGAAGGTGTCAAAGAAGTTAGCAGGGATACTGAACGGTGACTATGGATTTACGGTGATGACAAGATTGATTAGGTATAGTGGGGGCCTGGCGACAGGTGTACCACTAGAGATACCTATGATATCAGCGGCGGGCTGGACACCAATAAGGAACAGAGAGATAAATACACATCAGTTATCTGACACGGGCCATGCCAGAGCCATGGCTCAGTTAAGAAGATCAAGACAGTTACCAGAAGTACCTGGAGAATCATATGGGGCTACGGCTGTATCATATTCAGTAAACAAGGGTCATAAAGAGTCGGTGAACGTGGCTTTGCGAGGTCAAGAGCCCAGGACGGGATCGTCATCGGTGTACGTGGACCTGAATGAAAGAGACTGAAGGTGATGAATAAAACGCCATCATGATAGAGACTTGGCATAGACGGTGTCAGGACAAGAGAAAAGGGGGGGGGAGAAAGATATCGTGCAGCTGGCGTGAGACGAAAGGATGGAATAGACAATACAAAGACTGTCTACAAATGAATTGATATAATGTCTGGGATTGGTGCCAGTGTATATTATTAAGTAAGATAATATAGCTAAAAGAAACTGTAATTTAAATGTACGACTAACTAATGAGACACTAACTACGACGTAATGTAGCAAGTGAAAAGATTTCTGATGTATATACTCGTTGACAAGCTGTGCACGCGTGAGTTAAGTAAGAGGTTGCCAGGTGTAACCCAAGACGCGTTAGAGTGTGTTTTAGAGTGATGCTTGGGGCAAAGGGTAGATAGAGGGGAACGTTTCGGAACAAGGAGTTGACAGATGTAAGGAGATTTATTGGCCCGATTGGGTGTAACTGGTGTCGACTCCCGGGTAAGGATAGTAAAAAGAATATATAAACATAGAATGGGACAAAGTGCTTAGTAAAGGCGAGTGAATGAGTAAAATAAATAACAAAGGAAAGAAAAACAAATTGAGAATCAAGAAATGAGAGAATTGTAATAATAAAGTATATGTTAGAGGACAAGTTTGCGCTAAGAATAAGTCACCAATGCAGTGTGGAAAATATATATAATAATAATGCATGGTATTATATAAGTGTGTTGCATATGTATGTACATAAATAAATATTGAAATGTATAATATAATAACGATGATTACCTCAGGTATTAGTGACAAAACAATACATAAGATGTATTCAAGCATAATTTATGCTTGACAATTGGTGTGACTCGCGTCACAAGAGGGGAGCGCCCGCACCTGTTTTGTCATCAATAGCCAATAATTATAATGAACGGGTATAACAGGGTACATTTGTGTAGGTATTTATTGTATGCTGCATTATGTGTGTATTTATTATATGCTATATGGGAGAGTGCTATGGGAGTCCTGTATAGGGTTTATGGTAGTATAGAGTTTATGGTAGGCTGTGGAATGTGTAGACGGAGGGGAGTCGTCGAGATCTGGTCAGGTAGATTCTGTAGAGGGGGAGGGGGGAATACGGGTGAGCCAAACACCGGCGTCTGAAAGGTGTGAGGGGTGGGTAAGAGATAGGGAGGAGTTAGTATTGTGGGAGCAGCCGAGGAGGCAACACATACTCCTGGAGTAGACGAGGATGAAGCTGTTTAATATTTAGTATTACACTTAGCCAATGTAAGAACGGATTGAGCAGGATCTCTATGGCACTCATACCTCTCCAGTAGCATCGGATTGTTAAAACATGAACTGCTGGTATGAATAGACTGATGTCGTTGAAGCTGTACAACCATGAGTGGACTCATCATCAGCTGTAACTGTGAATAACCAATGAACAATAAATGGTGACTTGTATCGGCGTCTTGGTGTTGGTTAAAAGGATGGGCTGAGCCAACATCATACCACTAGAGTTAGTCTTCCCAAATACGTGAGAATAGCGGAGTGAGCTGATAATAACTACACAACTTATACCACATTAATATACATATAAACACAACCCACACAGCCCAATACATACATGCATACATACATGCATGCATGCATCCATGAATCGATGGCACACCATGCATGCATCGATGGCACACCATGCATGCATACATACATATACATATTATAGAGGCTATGGAAGGCCGGTGCGACATGCCATTCGGCATTTGTCAATTGCCAATTCACCCATTCACCTAGAGCCTCCCTTTGCATCCAGGGGCATTGGTTAGGCCCTGGACCCTATATATTAGTCCCTAGCCTAGACCCCATAATTATAGGTCCGTGATTTGGTGATTTTTATACCCAGTTTATATCTACAGCTCATTGCCGTATATTGGGGACCAAAAACTTAGTTTTTCCTATTTTTCCACCTTCAAAATGGTGCTGTGTCTCTCATAGTTGGCCGATCTACACAATTCTTTCACCATGTAAAAGTACACAATTAGGGCATTATTTCTAGATACCTCATTAAGTTTTTGGTGAAAATTAAAAATATTTTATCTTGTATCAAAGTGTGAGTTTCAGAAGCGAAAACCATGAAAAAACACCTACTTCTCCATCTTTAGGCTAAAATTACTATGAAAAAGTGAGTGATGACCCCCTATTTTCATTAATTCATCTTTTAGAGTGAGAAACAAGCTTTTTAAATATGTTTTTACATTTTATATGCCTCTAATAGTTCAAATTCTACCAAAAGATATGTATTTTTTTGAAAACTAACTAAAATCGCCATTTTGACCCGTCCTTTGATACAATTTTTCCCTATAGCATTTAACATGATCCCTATATATGAGAAAAAATGGAGCAAGAAAAAGAAAAAACATGGATTTTGTATCACATTTATGAGTTTTTTCAATATACTGGATAGCTTAGATATTCATGCATTTGTTGGGATTATCCATTGCGGTACTTCATGGTGACCTAATTCAACCTTGACCCCAATAACTGTGATTCAAGGTCAGACAGTGACCTACTTATACAAATGTAAGATATATGGTAACTAATATGATTTATATACTTCTGAAAAGAGTCAATGATATCTCTGACTTGGATTTGATGTCCCTGGTCCATTAAATCAAGATTTTGTTGTTTTATTAAGAGAGAAATCCATAATTTGCACCCAACCACCTGCTATTAATGCAGCTATTTTGCCCCAAATGGGCAGCAATTGGGCAGTATTTGCCCTGTTGTAATAATATGGCAGCTGAAAAAATTATCAAATATCTTCCAATTTCCAATAATTTTCAGTATAGATATTCAAAACACCCTATACAAGACTAGGGTTGTGAAAAAACTAGGATATTTTATCATTAATTAGAAAAAAATAAGGCCCTCATGCTGCAAATGCACCAGTCCCCAATATAGAGGAACGGACTATAGACTGTAATGGTTCTGCCATTTAGGGTAGGCTATGAGAGTGGCTAGTTATTATTTAGCTTTGTGAATAAAACTAAACTTTCATTTCACACAATTTTATCAATTTTCTTAGAGAAGATTTTGGAAAGATTGAGAAGCCCCGGCCCTAATCGATAGTGGCGGCCAATCAATGTGGCTTGTGACGTCAGCGACCCGCCTCTGTGGGCCGTCCGTCACTCTGCAGGCCCCGCCTCTCAGGCAGTGCATCGCCTTGTGTCGGCTGGTCGTGGAGGCCAAGCGGCATGGTGCGCCCATCTTTTGTTTATTTGGAGCATTTTGCGGCTAAATTGGATATTCTCTAGTATGCACACGACAGAATACACCACCATGGAAGTTTTAGGTAAGTTTTAGTGACAAGGGAAGACCATAAACTGGTAAAAGCAGTGTATAATCTGTAGACGTTCCGTCCGACTGCCACTGTCTGTGGATGCATAATGACCCACCGTCTGACAGTCGTGTAGGGAACTGGGAGTGGGAAGGCACTGCAACCGTGGTCGATATTGTACTGTTTCCTCACATCTCACGACCCACATGGATACAGTGTTGGCCTACCATTGATGTAGTAGGTATATGGGAACATACTCTACACCGTCTATCATAGATATTTGAGAAATATGAGTATGGGGCGCTGTTTTAGAGGGGTGTATTTTTGATGTTTGTGTTGTGTTTTGGAGGCCGGGGTTGGTCGGCGGTGTGCACTGCTGTCTGTCGTGTCGCTGTGCCGTGCACTCACCCACCTCATGCCGTCAACCTCCCCATCCAGACGGACTCGGAGGGAGGTCGGGGGGTATCAAGGGCAACCTTGAATCATGGTGGAACAAGCATGATGCATTATTAATCAGTCCAGCGAGGAAACAAGCAATGCGAGAAAGTGTAGACATTTCATGGCCTAAACTGGAGGCCATTTCACCGCATTTATTACAATAAATACGGACGTCCGTATATTAAATACGGACGTCCGTGTTTCACATTTATGCCCATATCTGAACACCTACTGCCCCTACCCCCCTCCGCATTTGAAATATGAAGCATATTTCAAATGCGGAGGGGGGTAGGGGCAGTAGGTGTTCAGATATGGGCATAAATGTGAAACACGGACGTCCGTATTTAATATACGGACGTCCGTATTTAATATACGGACGTCCGTATTTATTGTAATAAATGCGGTGAAATGGCCTCCTGGCACGGGTGTAAGAAACCTTGTAATGTAAATGCCCGGGTGCAAATGCCTTTATATCACTGGTGGGTGGGTCTCTCCTATAGTATTATTGTACCGTATGATGGCGTATCATGCCAGTTGCCACACTCTAGGAATAACACCCCTGCCCCCACTCCCGCGAGTCCCTATCTGTCACTTTTCAATCAAATTTAATTTAAGATTAAGTAAAGCAAGGTCTGAGATGTGTGAGTACCAGTGCAGCCTGTGCACAGTGTACAGGGACTGATAAACGGCACAATGGCAGGGAATCCACTGACAGAAAATGTGATAGAAATTCCATATTCAATCCTTTATAACTTCTGTTCTAGTACCTTTAGAAAGACAATTTAAACAGCATTAAATTACTCAAGTTACCAGCTTCCCGGTGGTGTACAAACTACAATTATCTGGGAAAATAAACGTTTGGCATGTTTTACCCTACACAGTATAGTGAGTACACCTAGCCTGCCTCGGGCTAGGCCTAGATTATCTACACATGCACAGGAGGAAATCTGTAAGCCTACTTTAATAGAGATCCGAGGTGGCAGACGCCCCCCCCCCTCACAACACACACCTTCCACTCTAGTCACATATCAGCAGGACTGAAATAGTGAATGGGGAAACTAGAGTGCAGATATAAAATTGATCAATAATTGATTGCATGGGTACATCAGGGTTCTCCTCACACTGTAATGACGCCGGTGGGCCGCCGGCGTGATTTTTACTGCCGCCGGTGTGATTTCATCTCAGAATCACCTACGGTGTCATTTTAGCTTCATATAGGTTTTTGAATTATGCAAATCGGCCAATTAGAACAGAAGTTACGGCCATATTTATGAAAATACTTTCAATTTCATTGTTAGATTCCCATCTGTAATCCCCACACTGTCATGAATGAGACTAAACAACCAAATTTAGCCTACCATAAGGCTTAGGACATTACCAAATGAAATTTTATGCCAGCTGGCTGCAGGATTTTACGGTGTGATTTTACATTCTGCGGAGAACCCTGGTACATGTAATAAATGTATTATCAAGATTTCGATGCATTGACCTGTGGAAATTGCTTTTGTTAGTGTCACTCTGGTGCCCACAGCCTGTGGCACAGCATCTGCTGACCTGGGATACATTTTCAACCAATGAGATGACTCCCTCCATTCACTGCAGACTTTTTTGGGTACATTATGTAACAAATGGTACCCATCATGCTGGTTGTTATCAGTGCTTGTCTCGCCAGGTGTGAGATCAAGCAATGGAGGACACACTTAGCATCCAGACTAAACCGTATACTGAGGTAGCAGATTGTCCACTGGGCGCGGCCATTGATGAAGCTGTTTACCAGTGGTTATCGCTGATAACAGTTATCAGATGGGTACCACCTGTCCCCCGAGAAGCCTGTAATGAATAGTTTTATTTTCATTGACTGATAATGAGCTTTTGAGGCACCCCGTGACTTAGTGCCAACTGTGGAATATCTACTAATATCCCAATATATTACTTATCTAATAGTGTCAGAGCTATGTATATAGACTTAGATCTCTCCTTGGTCAAAGGGTGCACAAAGGGGCTTAGACAAATTGTAAAAAGGCCCAATATTTTCAGTCTGTTAAAATGATTTGGTCTAGAGAGCTAACCCACAGCTCCATGACTGTGTTTTTAGGATAAGCCATGGAATGGATGGAACTGAAGGTACAGACACACTAAGACCTGATACTAGAGACCACTCAGTCGATCTGATCCCTCTCATCTAAATGAGAGTGATTGATCTCAGTTGTAGCCTCTTGCACAATTACACATACCTCAATTAGGGATGGCAGCTCAGACTTAGATATACCATATTAATAAGTAGTAGATAAACAATGGGTTAACCAGGTAAAGGCTCAGGTTATGTGAATCGCACCGGGTATATATTACGTAACCTGGTTAAACCCATAGTTTATCTGCTTTAAACCATGGTCCAGGTTTGTCACACCTAGTGTATGTGGGAAACATTTCTATACACCAGGTTACAAGATATATTCAGAGTGAGATTCTTTTGTTCTAAGGTGTGACCATGGTTAAAATAACTATAGGTAGGCTTGGGTATCTATACAACTTCAGAATATCCGACTGTGTGTTGACTTACTTCACAGAGGCCCCTAGACTAGAGATTTGTAATTAGAGCGTATCAGTAAAGGGAAGCTTATCTCAGGCGTGTCCCAGTCCAACATTTGTATAGAGACACAAGCGGCTTGAAAATAAATCATTCCACACAGTATACATATACAACCATGGTCGAGAAAATATCAATGGCTGCAATATTTTGGTAGATTGCAATGGTATGTTTACATGTATAATCTCGACAATATTGGTTCAAGAGCTAAAAAAAGAGTCTAAAAATGCACTTCAAGCAACATTTTCAGGGCCTCTGGTCTATACCTGATGTTTTATGGTTCATGAATAAGTCAGCTATGTATACTGTAGTATGTAGATAAGTACTGAATTGCCCAAAAAATAACCCCATAGGCGTACACTTACTACGATATCAATCTATAATCAGTACTCTCAACTGTACTGAATCACGAGCTCCAATAGCAGAATAGGAATTTGCTAAGTAATTCCAAGTTTGCAACATTTAGGGGTTTTAAGTCTAGCAGAATTGCATAATAATCTCATCGCACGGTCTCATTGGTATTAGAATTCATTGTAGACTTATGTATTCCAATAGAAGACTTTTATTCAAGGGGTTTCTAAGTAACTATTTCTGGATTATATCTTTTTTTGCTCAGCCACTTTTATCACTGTATGTAAATGGCCAGGTCAATGCTGGTGTTATGCCTTCCTTGGGTTGTTGTGCCACCATGAAGTTGTGATCAGTGATATACAGTTGAGACAACTGAGTCAAAATCACTAACATATTAAACAAGATGAAACAGATCTGCTTTTGATATTGCCACTTTTTAACTTACTGTATGTTTCTTTTGTCTTTCTTACAGGAGAAGGCTAATCCTGGCTACATTTCCATGGGACAATCCCTCTCAGGTTCCTGGATTACTCACTTGGAATAGGATTTTGAACACATTACCTGGCACTTTTTGAGAGTTGATCTAATTCTATACACTAAGCGGCCTACTCAGTGGTTGATCTAGTTAAGGTGATTAACTTCCTACATCCATAGTATTTATGGTGTTAGGTCACCCATGCAGGCCATGTAAGCCTTCAGTGTGCACCAGAAGAACCCGTCTATAGGTCATCTTTAGGACTACCAGGGTTTCTCCATCAGACACCATGGGGTCAAGCCTGTTGCAAGGTAAGCGGTTCTACTGTCGCGAATGGGCGTTCAGTAAGATTAACCACTGTCTGGAGAACCGGGCCACTTCCAAGACATGTGGAGCCCTCATTATGGGGGGCCCTGGCTGTGGCAAAACTGCTATATGCTGTGAGGTCATCTGGCCCACAGTGACCTCAGGCAGACAGTTGCCGCTAAGTAAGCGGGCCTTAGCATATTACTTTTGCCAGGCACATGACATTGAGACCTTGTCCATCACCAACTTCATCCACTGCCTGGTTGAGCAGATCTCCAAGTCCAAGCTCATCCATGGCTATGAGGAGCAGCTTCAAGACCCTGCTATCCAAGCACTTCTTGAACCCTCAGAGTGCGAGCGGAACCCTGATGAGGCTTTCAAAAAGGGTGTTCTTCTACCATTGCTGTCTATTACACCACCTGCACAGAATCTCTTCATCCTTGTAGACTCTATTGATGAATCTTACCTGCAGTCCATAGGGGACCGAGCATCTGTGAGCTGCACAATTGCAGAGTTGCTCGCAAACCACCACCAGATGTTCCCACAGTGGCTTCTGCTCATATGCTCTGCCCGGAAGCAGAGCAAGATGGTAACTAGACTCTTTACAGGCTTCCGAAAGATCAGTCTTGATGACCTGCGGAAGTCACATGTTGTTCGTGACGTCCAGCAGTACATCCTATGCCGCCTAGATCAGGAAGAAGAGCTCCGTCAACACCTAAGCCGTGAAACCGCTGAAATGCTCAACCAACTGCACATTAAGAGCAATGGCTGCTTTCTCTATTTGGAGAAAGTGCTGGATGGTGTTGCAGACAACTTCATCATGCTCCGTGAGATCCGTGAGATCCCGGGTACCCTGAATGGCCTATACCTCTGGCTGTGTCAGCGGCTGTTCATTCGGAAGCAGTACAATCAAGTGGTACAGCCCATCTTAAATGTCATACTGGCTGCCCGCCGCCCACTCACTGAGATGGAGCTCTACACATGCGCCTACACCAGAGACACCATGCTCACATTTGAAAGTTTCAAGTCTAACCTCGACGCCTTGTCCAAGGTGCTTATCGATGGAAGAGATGGTACCAAGATTCTCTTTCACCATAGTTTTGCTGAGTGGCTCTTGGATGTGAAGCATTGCACACAGAAGTACCTCTGCACAGCAGCCGAAGGACATGGCATGTTGGCCATGAGTTTCACCATGCATGCTCAAAGTTTGACGGCCGTGGAGGTCCAGGATTTTGCATTGCATCTCAGTAAGGCTAACCTTCCAGCACCAATTCAAGCCTACCACCTCTCTCTATGGCTGCTGCAGAGTGCTGCTAATGTGGAGGACAGTCTTAAACCTGGGCTACCTAAGGAGCAGGTGGTGGTTCAACTGTTACATGCTGCAGGTGCCACCATCCCAACTCCAGACCAGGCCACAGCCTCAGCCATCTCAGTTACAGCTGGCCAGGAAGAGGAGATCATCAAGGACCTTGTGGACAGCGGGTCATCTGTTAACCATCTGGACAGTTCAGGACGAACTCTGCTAGCCAATGCAGCTTACCAGGGTAACCTCAAACTGGTGAAGATGCTGCTGGGAGTGGACAGTGTGGACTTGGAGGTGACTGACAAGAATGGACAGACCCCTCTCAACCTTGCGGCAAGGCAGGGTCATACAGATATTGTGAGTGCTCTGCTGATGGCTTCAAGCTGTGTCAACCATCCAGACAATGATGGTTGGACAGCTTTGCGATCAGCAGCATGGGGTGGTCATACTGAAGTGGTAGGGGCCCTACTGCGTGCCGGAGCGGAGGTGGACCACGCAGACAGTGACCAGAGGACGGCGTTGCGGGCAGCGGCGTGGGGCGGGCACGATGACATAGTACTTAAGTTGCTGGAGCACGGCGCCTGTGTCAACAAGGTGGACAACGAGGGCCGCACGGCGTTGATCGCAGCAGCGTACATGGGTCACACAGAGATCGTAGAACACCTGCTGCAGCACGGGGCTGACATCAATCATGAGGACTGCGATGGACGCACTGCCCTCTCTGTAGCCGCCCTCTGCATACCAGCCAGTGAGGGCCACTCAGGTGTCGTCTCGCTGCTGTTGGACCGCGGGGCAGAGGTTGACCACTGCGACAAAGACTCAATGACCCCACTGTTAGTGGCTGCCTACGAGGGTCACCATGAAGTGTGCGAGCTGCTCCTTGAGGGGGAAGCAGATGTGGACCATACTGATAAGAACTTCCGCACCCCGCTGCAGGCGGCCGCCTCTATGGGGCATTCGTCAGTGGTGAATCTGCTGCTGTTCTGGGGCGCTGCTGTGGATACCATTGACACGGAGGGCCGCACTGTGCTGTGTGTTGCTGCCCAGCAGGGCAATGTGGACGTTGTACGCCAGCTACTGGACAGGGGTCTGGACGAGATGCACAGGGACAACAATGGGTGGACACCCATGCACATGGCCGCCTTCGAAGGACATAAAGAGGTGAGTGATTTGTATTTAAAGCACAGTGGGCACGGAGAACAATGGATTTCACACCTCTTATATATTGCATATAGCTGTGGTTTAAGCTGGTTATTATACTTGGACAGTGTTGAAAGGGGTGTACAGCACAGGAGGCCTATAAGCCCCCTGTGTGATATATATTGCTTACAACACTGTCCTCGTACAATAACCCCTACAAGACACTTTTGGCCTTAAGTGCTGAGGCTATGGGATGTTGATCCATGGATCAACATTCCCGCCCCTTTTGAATGAGGTGGTGCGAACAGGCATTGGGGGTGCAGATTTATGTAAATGAGGCCCAAAGACAGACAGGTGGTGCGAATAGTCACCACAGATGCTGATGTCATCAGACATGACAGCCTCTAGGCCACTCTCCAAGCAGATCCGTCACCCATGCCTACGTCATATATGAATCATATAGTCTGTGCTGGGAGAGTGACTCTTGGTTGTTCAGATCGCAAATCAAAACAATGTACTGACATACCATACAAATGTATGGCAGAAAATATTTCTTAGCATGGAGAGACTAACAAAAAACGTCAGCTTTTCAAGTTACATGCAATCCATATTGCTATCCTATATTCAATAGTGTCACCCACTCCTACTATTACGTTCAGTGATAACCAATTTCTCCTAATTTACAATTGGTGTTATGGGTTACATAGGGATCTAACAGTTGAACGAGAGTTAGACTGGCATTCGAAAGAATAATAAATATGTAGTAATAAGTATTGCTTCAGTTAACTGAAAAGATTATAACACAGGTATTCTCTGTGTACCTTAGATGTGGAGCAGTGCTTTCTGAGTCATTCTGAGTACTTTCCTTTAATACCTAAAAGAAGCGGGATGAGAGCCTTTGAGAGTGAGACCTCGGTATCTTCTCCCTCATTACTCTGTCCACATAATTACCCCTTCTGCAGTTGTAACCAGAGTTGTAACCCTTCTGACAAAATCATAAGCAACTCATTAGGCACAAGGCCCTGGCCATGCCCCATCTCCTTCACCCACATCCACTGCACCTCTAGGTAAGTGTACAAGTGATAAACGAGCCCTCACTGTGGACACAGGCCTCTCCTCCAGGCTGTTCCCACGCCCCTCCAGTATCATCACCATGGTTACCAGGTGTTAACACCTGAGACCTTCCCCCCTTTTCAGCCCCAGATACACCACAACACCACTCCACTTCAAAACACAACACCTAATACAAAGGGAGGAGTCATCAGTAAGAAGATATTGTAGGCCAGCTTGTGAGCAGGGAGAAAAGCGTCACTTTCTAGCACAGTTGCTAGATTTGATGCATTGTCCTTGGGAGCTAATGCAGTGGGAGCCATTAGATCGCAAGCCTAATACCCCATTTCCCAGCTTTGAAATTTCTTTTGGCATTTGTCTGATATTTCATACAGTTACTTAATCACCTGTCCCATTGAGCGTAGTTATAGAGGGGAAAACTACAATCAACCATGTGACCTTTTAAATAGACAACATTTTCTGAAATTACGGAGAAATATGGCCATAACAATAGTTCCTTGATGGATTGGCGGCCGGATTGGCATTTTTAGATATTTTTCTTTCGTTCTCATTCATACACATGCATGTTTTAGTTAACGAGACTTAAAATACAAACAGCAGGTAAGGGTAAAATGCAGTCTTGATAGAAATAGCTTCATATGAGTAAAATCTGTCCTTGTTTTGGTTGATATTATCTTTTTTTTCTTCCAAATCCCATTAAACTTAGAGAACATCAACCTCTTTAATCAGCAGATACCTTTTTCCGGTTTGCCCTTTTGTTTTGCTTCCTTCTTGGGTTGCTCTGGGCACAGTAACACATTGGACTAATTTGTAGACTGCCCTTTAATCATGTTTGTTATTGTCTCTGTGAGCTCTCATTAACCCTTAGTCTATTTCTGGGCCCTCCCTCCCTCCCCTCCTAACTTTGTGGTGGCCAGGCAGGTGTTATAATTACTATCATTAGATATTTGTCATCTATTAAGCTTGGACATTTCCTCAAAGTAAGTGTCCTATGTCATGTAGGTGTCTTTGTTGAAATCCCATGGAAGAAGAACCACTTGATCTTGATTCATCCAAAACATGTACTCCAAATACATTTAGATCCATAGAGAATGGATTCTATCTAGCACATTTACATAAGCATCTGTTTCAGAATCAATTTGCAATATGAACAATACCACCAGTATGTTTGTTTAATATCAAATATAAAAATAACAGAAGGTAAATTAAAAGAGAAGGCAGTATCAGGTGCAGCTGCATTTCTTCTTTTTTATCTGAATAAATTTGACCAAGTAAAGTTTAAATACATCTCAGTCTTTTAAAATCCTGCTTCTAGAGGTGACACGTTTCCCCATTCCATCGTTGGTTGTGAGTCGGGTGGTTGGTTTAGAGATGGGGACATGACCTAATTAGCAGGCAGGGTGACCTAATTGGATGGTGAGCTGGTGGGTGCGTGGATACCCTTAATCACCTGTAATCTGTGTCTGCTGATTACAGCTATCTAAAGGCTCACCCCTTTCCCACCTCACTCCAGAATTGTCAGCTCCTTAGAGCTAGTTTTAGGAATCCATGTGATTGTGGAGGTAGGGTTGGGGCAGGGGGTGGGAGTGATAACTATATTAATCAGGGCAATAAGATTGGGGAACGAGTCTTAAAGAAAATTATATAAACAAAGTAGTTATGTTACCACCTCACCGCCGCATCTCATGACTGCAATATTGCAGGTAGTTGTGCTTTTAGAATCAATTCTATGTTATCTGAGGCCCATATCACACACAAACATCTCCATCCATTAGATAACCTTTACATACCGACACATATACATGATAAAAATATATGTCATCATATCACAAATACTACTCTTCCACAGCTCTTGGTGACCACAGAATTTAGCCCTCCCCACATTAATAGCTGGGACTGGGTCTTAGTGTAAAGGGGCAGTAGAAGCTCTCAGTACATTAAGTAAATGTGTACTTAATCCAGACCATTCTGTTCCCCCTACATTGGGAACCCTCCTGATGCCCTGCCTGATCCCTGCATCATTAGTATTCATGACCCACCCAGGTATTAATCCACTATTGATGACCACGGCCAATTACGTAGACCCTAGTGAGGCCTATGGGATTGGTCAGTTAGGCCTATTGTAAAGGACAAAGCTTAAGATGTTTTATCTTGGGTAACTGTACTTTTAAGAGGCATGCCAGGGAGGGGGGTTGTCACATATAAAACTCCAAATTTGAGTTCCTAATGAGAGTATAAAGAGAGGAATCAAGTTTAGAAAGGACATTGTGCTCCATGATTACTTTTGCTAAAACATGGCACTATAATTAATCCTTTCGCCACCCCCTATGGTAATGAACGTTGTGGGGATCTCGCACGGGGTGGAATAACGAATTGTTGGGGTCGGGTAAAATAGTATTGGTACCGGTAACTGCAATATACTACTTGCTTTGTGAGACCTATCAATACATAAGGGTATAAAGAACCTAAATGATAAGCATTAGTCCAAGTGGTTAAAAGAAGGTGGAGGGGTCTAAGTAGTAAGTACGTTTACCTGTATGATCTCCTACCTGTAATCACAGGTGTGTTACTGAGCGCACTCACCTCTAACTCTATAGGTAAAGAGACCACCTCAGGTACCAAGGAAGAAACATCTCTATACATCATCATAGGATGAAGCTGAAAACTAATCTTACTGATGAACTTTTTCTAAAAACAGATCATGCTAACACAGGAGCATCTAAAGTGTTAACTTGCTCTTTAAAGGCTAAGGCAGTTGTGTCACTATGATTAGTGCCCGGCCTAGTGCCCACGTTGTATAGACTGAGAAGGTCAGTGTGTCGAATTCTAGTCCATTAATAACCAAAGTATTAGTGGTATAGACACTGGACTGGTGATGTTTTGGGAGTTGGAGCCAACTAGAGATGGGGTCTCAGGTGGTTGTAGTTTTTTTTTGTTTTTTTGTTTTTTTTTGTTTAACGTCATCACCTTTCTAGGGAGATGCTTTTCCGTCATTGATGTTTGTCTCTTCACAGCAATCGATCCTACATTATACATGCACTTATGATATTAAAAATTTGTCCCATTACAGTATTATAGGGGGGGGGGGTGAGGAGTACAAATTCCTGCACACCCAGGAGGAGGCCAGGTAATGAGCACAGACAGGTGTAAATACAATACACCTGTCGGACAGAGGTCTGCCAGCCCCCAACCGACACTGGCTTAACCTCCCAGAGACGCACACCAATTAGCAAACCTAGAATAGACTCCTCTCCTCCTGATTGACCTCTTTGCTTCCTCTTAGTCCTCACTGCTACTCCCCAACTCACCTGCAGGAGGATGGCCAACTGGACCGTACATCATCCTACCTACACATGGTCTCCAACACTTTATCCTCCAAACACATGTGTAGGCAATGATACTGACATCCCCTGAAAATGGACATTCATCATGTCAGCTGGCATATGTACAGGATTTAGGTGACTGCATCAGCTGTTCTCATAGTAAAGGTTGCTGTTGAGTACTGTAAGTTTTCCAGCTAACCATCCATCCAGTGTGCCGAATAGCCTAACCCCTTTACTGTGTATGTATAGTACAGTGAGATCTAAGCCAGAACTCAACAACAACAGAGACCCGCACAAAGCCAATTTCCACCTCCCTGCCCTCCCATACACACACACATTCCAATGCTCTCTGTGGACACACAATAATGGAAACTGTTTGGGGTTCAAAAGAAAGGGGAAGATGAAGGGCTTGTGCAGGAGGAGGACTTGAGAGGAGAGGGAGACCAAGTGGGCTGTGGCTAATGGGTCCCAGGTGGGGCTTTGGTGTGGCTGCCCTCCTCTATATTAGATCTCCCAGGGCTGGCTGTATTGGTTTCTGGCAGCAGGGACCTGCATATGTTCAGCAAAATGGCCATCTACCTGCCAGCCATAGGCCCAGCAAGTTCACATATACAGAGGATCAATTACCAGGGTATATCATACAGAGATGCCACTTTTCCTAACTTTTTAGGAATTCCGAATTTTGGAATTCATTACCTGTAGGTATTTCCTATTTGGAGTCCCGAAAATTACGATGATTTCCGAATTTTCATTGACCAGTGAGTGGCATCCCTGATCATAGCTTAGAAGAATGCTATGGGGTGTTGTGAGACTGCATTCATTTGGTACATGATAAATGAAGTATGACCATTATAGGTGGCTGTTTTATTCTACCAGGAACATGCCATGCTATGGTGGGTTGAGCTGGAGTGTTCCAAGTGCACACTGTAGTGACTAATGTCTTGGGAGAGGTCAACATAACAAAGTCTTGGTGCAGCTACTTTCATGCCTGACTGGATCCTTCTAATCTAGACACCTCTAGCCCCTGTCACCATGCCAACAGGCAGCGTCAGTATCCCTCCCTCCATCCCACTGTTAGTAGGTTTACCTGTTTGTGTCTCTATCTGCATCATAGTATGTCTACCTGTCTCTTTCCCTATCTGCATCTCAATATATCTGCCTGTCTCTGTCTCTACCTGCATCTCCTTATGTCTACCTGTCTCTTTCCCTATCTGCATCTCAGTTTGTCTGCCTGTCTCTGTGTCTATCTGCATCTGAGTATGTATATATGCTTGCCTGCCTCAGTCCCTGCATCTCAATCTAGCTGCCCGTCTGTCCCTATCTGTACCTCAGTATGTCAGCATGTCTCTATCCCAGGTATACACGCCTTATGTGTCTAGACCCAAGATTTTGGATCATATTAGATACTACAATTTTGTCTGTCTCAGATAATTTACAGTACATGTGTAAGTATAACAATCCCTGCTACCTTAAATGATGTTATCCTTGTTGAGTGCCTGGTTGTGGGAGTTTGTTAAAACAGATGGCATGGGGCACCCAGGGTCAGTAGCTTCACATAGAATCCATGTGTGTGGCCGGGTGACGTGTGTGTATCATAGATACACCAGCTGGCTAAGTTTAAAAACATGTTTAAACAGAGTAGAAAATATTGTTCTAATACTGGCTGCAGTATTGAATGTTGGGCCTGAAGGCACTGGAGAGAGGAAGTGGGTCGTGGTGCATTTGCTTTGTGAGATACCCAATGTGTGAAGGATAATGATGAAAATGACCCAACCTTTCACTTTAATCACATTCAGTTTCAGGCGAGTTGTACAAATTCCTGCAATAAAAATGTATGATAGTTCCTCAACAAGGAAAACTCAACCAAATCAGTGTGACTATATCAACCACCTTCTGATGTAGTACATATCGATAAGTATAGTAGCCATAGCATGAAGACGATGTGCAGTGAACTATTACAGTGCCACTTGATAATCCACTCGATATCATTCTGATCACCCATTATGTCATATAAAAGCACTTGGAGCTAGGGTTGTGGATATTGTTGGTGGGAGTGGTATCCTGATGTTTGTAGGACAGGGGGTGTAGACGTTGACAACACATGGGTGCTGGGTCTAGGGTTAAAGGGGGATCATGTGACACAGGGTCAGGAGCCAGGGGGTGGAGACAATACCAGCTATGGTAGCTAGGGAAGAAGGTATGCAAGCCATGCCTGGGGTGGCTTCTCCTGGGTTCCTCCTCCTGGTGCTGATATACGTGAGTGACTAGAGGGTGGGTTAGATACACCAACCAGGGTTCTGTAAGTGTGATATCAATGACCCTGATCTAGTGTGTCAAATTAAATTCCTCAATCAGCCTAAAGAGATAGAGGAAAATTTAAAGGCATTTCAGGAGCGTAGGAAGCAAATTTTTATTGGGGGGGGGGCCAGGGCTCTCGGTTGGGGGGGCCGCTATATTTTTATATAGGCTTATATAGGGAACCTCTTCATTATTGGGGGGGCAGGCCCCCCTGGTCCCCCCTTTTCCTACGCCCCTGCATTTAAAGCTTTGTGAACATTTCTCAAAATGAGAAGAATAATGTTGAACTGAAGTACTAAACTGTACCTGAAGTTAATGGTCTATATCGTAGTGCCCTGCTCTATTTATTAACACAATGCACCCTAAATTCTCATAGTGCTACAAGGTATGGGCGATTTGTAAGCAGTTGTACAAAGCTCCTATGTATATACTTCCAGGGTTCCCATGTTTTGCTTTAGCATATTCTGTCAGTGAGTGTAGGGACACATCATCCATAGGGCACACCCTGGAGGTGCCTCCTCCAGTATGCCTTGTCATAACAACAGGTGATCCATGCCAGCAGTGGTTGAGGAGGCTTATGGATCATAAGAATGTAGATAGAAGACATACACCAATAGGAGTGTCTCTCCAGGCACTGTATGATATTTGAATTTGGAGTTTGCAGCTGTAATATGTATGATACTATTGTATATATTTATTCATAAACTAACAGGTTGTGTACAGGATATAATATTAGCAGGAGAAGCCAACAACCATGATTAAGATGTAGAGCACTACAGTATTATTATTATCATCTCACTACCGATTTAACACATACCACTGCCTACAAGACTTTAGTGGATATGGTGCATGGTGATGCATGCTCCTCTGGATTATAAACTCCAACAGATACACATCCAGGGAGAACTCCAGTACCCAACAGCTGACAGATTTCAAATACACAATAACAAGTTGGGGCTTGGGCGCTTATTGCTTTTGAGCCTTTCAGTTTGGGTTTAGAAGTCTCGGCATAAACATGACCCACTTATAAAGGGGCATGGTTGGGGGGGGGGGGGGGTGAGAAGGGAGGGGTAGGGTTATCTGTCTGTGTGAGAAAGGGGTCAGAGGGGCCTGTGCTACTCTAGATATATAGACTAGAACCTGGTGAGTGCACTACGGTAATGGGTGAAGGTAAATAAACAAAAACACTGGTCTTAAAACAAATTCTGACTGTCAAATCCAATCATTGTGATCGGATCGTTGTATCAATATGATATTTAGCATCTTAATAATCATGCCAAATGTGTGAAAGACAAAAGTTAATCGGAGTCCCCATAACTTGGCTTAAGGCACCAACTTAATAAAAACAGATCAGATGTTGTATATACTGGTACATAACTTTCTTTTATACTGTCAACAGTTGATTGATGTTCTCATGTGTTTGGAGAATGATTTAGAATAAGCATTATAGAACAGACAACACATGGAAGTAATAGCTGATAGGAATATATAAAGTTAGATATGAGAGTTGGTGGCACCTGACGTAGTCAATCCATTAAGAAGAATTTTCGCGAAAAGGAGTGGAGTCTGTAGATTAGGGTCAATAGATGTTAAAACAGAAGAAAACTCAATTTTGCCAAAATATCAGTTCCAACCTTGTTGCAGTGAGGCGACGATGTTTAAATCCACATGCTGTCACACGGTGCCACAGACGTTAGAATCCACCATGAACTGTAGAAGGCAGATGGATTCCCTCCCAAGGTACTCGGAAGTACTGCAAAGATCCTACATTGTATTTTAAGCAGTTTAAAGCAGCAACATCGAGAAAGTAGATCCAGTTAGTGCGTTATCCTGTAGTAATTTAAGATATGCTACACTTGTTTAAAGTCTCAGTAACCATGCTCTATGGCGGCATTTAGCACCTGGAGGACTGCATGATTCCACCATGGATGTCCCGCTGTCGTCATGATAAACCAAGGCAGGCTTGGTGAATGTACTCCGACGGTGGCACTGCATTTGTGAATCATGGTCGATAAGACTGAATCAATACCTTAGCCTTAACTTGATGACTGGCTGCAGCATTTGTGTGAGTAACTCGCCAAGATTGCATTCAAGCATCACTACGATAAATGGGCAGGGCGCATTACATCGCCGTGGCCATTAAAGGGTTAACTCACAGTGCTGACCTTATGTTGTATCCATGTAGTGGATATCCAGTAGTACACTGTTATCTCTGATACTGATATGGAGCAGGCGTAGTTGGTCAGTGGTCAGATAGTGAGAGAGGCAATCTGATAGCCTCTACTCACATTCTTGTTAGAGGATCAGGAATTATAGGACTTAATCCTGTATATGAGATTGGGTGGAGATTGTTAGGGTTATCTGTTGGGTGGAAATTGTTAGGGTTATCTGTTGGGTGGAGATTGTTAGGGTTATCTGTTTCTATGGGTCATATTTTGTCCCCAATTAACTAGATGTCGGTCAAAGGCCCCACTAATGTCTGCAAGTCTCTGGGTTGAAGTCCCCGGGTTGAAGTCAGAACAGTTTAATGAGTGGCATTACCATAGAACGTTGTGCAGTGGTAAAAATCGCGCCAACTATCACGATAGGCCTAATATAACTGATAGAATGGCTACCCGTTTAGACCTTCTGAATCCACTGTAGAAGTCACTGACAAAGCAACGACCACCACCACAATACCCCCCCCCCATCCCCCCCCCCCCCACACACACACAGTCTTCTCCAGCCCTCAGATCCATCTGGCAGTGATCAAAGGGAGACCTGGGAGATGATCCCGCTGGTTACCCGCCCCTTTGAGTAGAAATCTCGTCTGCAACTTGCCGAGAACAAGCAGCGGAAACAATGGCGACCGCCACCACTTCCGATTCAGGAAGGTCATCTCCATTCACGATAGCTACTCTGACTGGAGTTCATGTTGTATGTTTGGTCTATGTGCTCTAGGCCCCATATGGTATAAGATTCTGTGAGTTTGTAGACAGTATTCATGCATCTCAATGCAGGACGTCATATGGCCACTTTATCCAGCAGAAAGAGTGTTACACTACATGTTGCTATTTTACGTTTCACCTTACATGTTCAGGGACTTTGGAATTCAGACCCCACAGACTAGCAATCTTGCAATAAAGTCTGTACGTTTATTTCACCCTCAATAATTCCCAAAGCTGCTACCATCGACTAAGTTATAAGTGCTGCAAAGGCCTTTTAACCCAGAGTTACTGACCCTGGAGATGAATACTGTATGGTGTACGGTCCAAGTCCTAGTACACTACCCTGAGGTACTCTCATACAGTGGGCTCACCTGTCTGTGCCCATCATACCTGACTAGCAGTGGGTGCCAAGGCCTTTACCTCAACACATCTCTGGTAGAGGAACATGTCCAACCTGTAGGGCAAACTTATGTATTCTATTATACCCTTCCTTGAACGCTGTGTATTTTTAGAGGTCGACAGAGCAGGTCTGCAGCTGCTCCATTCCTGTATACATGTACATATACCCAACCTTGGGAAAGCTTCACTTGTTTTACGACTTGTGGGAAAGCCTGGTAATATGTGCCATTACCAGGGTATTCATTCAGTTTACATGAAATCAGGATTTTAGAATTCAATCAAAATGATTTTCGCTCACCACCACCTCCTATCGCAAAGGGATAGTTACGAATCAGCTCAATTCACATATTCAAGACACATCAGCCTATACAATATTACATTGATCTATGTGAATTTAAAGTCAAAGTTCTTATGGAAACGCAATAACACTCGGCACCATACAGATCTAGCTGCATCCTTGTATTTAATTTAAGTAAGCGAATGTATATTTTTTTATGAGAAGTATACGTTTTTCAATCACTGTAGAACTTTTATCAAGAAAAACACGTTAGCTCTGCTAATTGGGTAGCCTTTGAAGACATACCTCTCCATCTCCCCTGAAAGAAGTTTCTTTGAGATGAAAGCCATTTGTGCGATGGGTGGTGACTGAGTGGTGCTGGAGGCATGGACACTATAGCATGCAGACATCTGCCTTCATCAGTATGGCTGTATAAGTGATTTGGAGAGTTTGATGTTGATTAAATCACGGCCTCCCTTTCTAGGTCGTAGAGACGCTGTCAGTCGAGATAAGCGTCAGTATCAATAAGGTCCCGGATGACGACACAAGGCGTTGGTGACGTCACTTCCCTCTCACAGCACTACTTCCTCGCTGGGTGTTGGCTGACTTCAAAGGGTGTGGAGTAAAACGCCATTAGAGGGTGCCATGGGAAGGTGAGGGGGCTCTAGAAGAAAAGGTGTGTTCCTGGAGGTACAAAGGGTGTGGAGATAGAGGAGGTGAGTTAGATTTTGAAAGTGGGTTGGCTAGAGAGTATAGGCGTGTTAGGTTGTGAGTAGTATATAGTTGTTTCTTAAAACCGGACACAGGAAACTAGATGAGTGGTGCCGTAGGCGTAGTGCTTATTAGGGGTTTCTCTCCATTTCTTCTTGGCATGATTAAGTCATTCTGCCTCCTGATCATTAATAGTAATAGACATTTGGGTTTGGGGCTTGAGCTTAGACATCAAGGGAATAAAATTATTGCTTGCAGTAGCTGAGTAAAAACAATACGAGATCCACAAAACCTCCGTATACCGGTACTTAAACATATCTTTCTCTCTATTTTTATTGTTAGGTTTCGTTTAAGTGTAGACCTACAGACAATTCTGGGATTGAGGGTCGTCATGAAATGTCTGCATAGAATAGTGCAAGTTATAAAGGCTAACATTACCATTGCCATCACAGTCCCTGGTGCCATTTAGATATAAGATTACCAATGTCTCCATCCAGGAAAAAAAAAGACACACGCCCACGCTGTGCCGACATCTATTTCCTTTAGTACTAAATACAATTCAGAGACCAGTTTTCTGTGTAGGTATTTGATACCGTATGCTCTAAGCTCCTTCCCATGCTTTACCAAGCCTTCTCACAATGGAACGCGTTAGCTCCTGATGTGAGGTGGATTGTAGGGAAGGATAATTTCAAAAGAGTAATAAAGAACAAGATAATTAGCTTCTTTTATGCACATTGGAGATCAGATAACATGTGTTGGTTATATGAGGGGCACAGTATATTAAGAGAGTAATATGCAGTATGCACAAGTCGGGACGCATAAGAGCCTAAACATGCAAAAACAACTAAATCCTATTGAGAAACACCTATTGTGCCGTTATACTGTATAATGTGTAAACTTGTATCGTATACCCTGTCCGTTATACTGTATAATGTGTAAACTTGTATCGTACATCCTGTCCTTGTATTTTCTAGTCAAGTCTTCCCATGTGTGATTGAAATTTGAATTTTAACGATGAAATGTAATATTAATTGATTTTGAATTTGTTGGACGATTAAACCCTGTTATAAATCAATAAATTTGAGGAGGACTAATCTTAAACTGCTGCCATGGTGTAAGCAATCTTATGTAAAAGAAACCCTATAAGGGATGGACTGTTATGCGTGATTTGTTGAATACTGATTGAACTTATGACAAACAATGTGAACTGCATTGAATATGCAACCAGTCTCACGCAGCTGGTTATCAGTTTAGTAATGCAGGTAGAGCATCGCAAAGGTGACCTGTACTCTTTCTGAAATAAAAATGTTTTAAACTTGAAACTTGACTTAAGTCCTTCTTGGAACTGCCCCCAGGGAAATCAAGGAAATTAATCAAACTGGTGCGTGCTGTGTCACAGCCTCTTTCTCCCCCTTCACAGCAGATCTCCACGACCTCCTGTCACAAAGGGAGGCGAAGCATTTCACTGTATGCCTAATGTATATAATACTACATCCAGGGGAAATCAAGGGGTGAGTGCCAGACGGTGCAGAGGTTATGCGACATTAATTCTGTTTACTAGATTGTGTCTAGTCTAGTGCAGGTGCTACCTGGTGTAGCACCTAAATCAGTAATCTAATCGTGCTAATTATTTATCACGAACCTGTACTAAGGTGCACTTCATGTTGAATGTTTGAACTCACATATCTGCAGAATAGATGCTGCGATCTCAATACAGGAAATTACACATTTTAGGAGCAATATGAGTACATTGGGTTTACTCTGCAACCATTTCTCCCATTACAAATGTACCCAGAAGTAGTGGAAAGGGACTAATGCAGAACTATAGATGTAGAAGTACTCTATAGATCCTCAAGGGCATCCTCAGGTGAGGGATCTACCTGCCACACCTGTATCAATATAGCACTCCTACTACCCCTTCCCATAACTTGAACCCGTTGAGTAGCTCTGAGTGCCCAGTGAACTCTGACAAGAAACAAAATGTCACTGTAAAGGTCAGGGTGCTGTTTGAACGTGTGTTACCAGGTGAAATCATACCCTATAACCATACACATCTATTACTTGTGTCCATTCCTTTTGACGATAGCTTTTTTCATAACATAATAATTATATCGGTTATATTGTTGATAATTGCCCTTCAATTATTCTTTCAGCACCTCTACTCACAAATAAAAAGATAGCAGCAATATGAATTTGAAACTCTCAGAAACCAGAAAATGGTTGTATCATACAAGATCTACTTCATTAAACCTTGGCCCTTTTCACATACAACATGTCACGTTGATAAAAAGAAGCTCATGGAATATGATTTTAATAGATCAATACAATTCATCCACAACTGTTTGATAACATGTTGCGAAATGCATGCTGAAGCTCATAAGATAGAATCTATGTGATTGGTGGACCAGTGGTACCCATGTAGGACCTTCCCAGTGTCAACAACTTGATGCACCACCCTCCAGGAACTAGTTCAGTATTAACCTCGCCCAGGGCACCCTCTGACAACCACCCTGAGAACTGATGAGGCAATCTCCTGCCTGTTTTCCTCTTACCCCTGCCACCCTCACCTCTACAGGTCGATTACCATATAACTCCAACCAGATACCCAGCCAAACCAATCCTCATCTATGTCTATCCTAAGGCCAATATTGGGAATGTCATGTATATCTTGAACTTTAGACTTTGGGCATCCATAAGGTGCTTGCCCTTCAACTAGATGTACTTCATCAGGTACAGGTACATTAACATACCGATAATCAACTCCTCTTTGCTATGAAGACATTAGGCCACACCAAAAAATTAAGTTGGTCTACAGATTTTGGTTTTGAAAAAATGGTGTGAGCGAGTGAATGTTGTTGTTTTTTTCCTAAGAATTTTTTGACATCCAATGGATTCCTTGCTGGAAAAGTTAGGTGAGCGAACATTTTTTATTTTAAAAAAATTTGCCAAACATCACAAAGAGAAAACTTGTAGAAAGTGAAGTGAGCGAAATCCATAGACAAAATTTATTTCCAAGAAAAAGAAATTTGCATTTCTGAAAATATGGAGAGGGCCATCCGTAGACCAACTTATTTTTTTTTTGGTGTGGCCTTATCTAGTTTTGTAATATAAGCATATGATTGCAGTTACACTATGACCCAGAATACCATCCATTGAGTTGCAGAGTTTTAATGTTACTGATTATATCTGGGGCCCCGTGGAATCAGTGTCATGATGTGCAAATGGAAAGAATTTGTGGAGATAAGCTGAAAAAGTCACAGGAATTCAACTCATTTTTAGGAAACACTTTTGTGAATTCCATTCTTGATAAAAAAAAAGTGGAAATATTCATCGGATGGAAAGGGTATATATTTTGTACTTGGGACAATGAACCATCATTTCCACTTGGAATAACTGGAACAATGAATTATTCAGTGATATTGTAGTTTGTTTATCGAGGCCCTGTCAATGGTAGTGGCATAGGTTAAATATTTCAAATCACCGTACCCATTACATATATTTTTCACAAGTACTATATACCCATTGGAATCAACACATTCAGATCTAGTTGCTGGAGCAGTCCACCCCTCCCATATCCTCTCCACCTGCTCCAGGGGATCCTGGGACATTGTGTGGATAGCTGAGTGATGAGGGGGGACTATTTGCAGCGACACCAGGCCCCAGGACCCCCCTGGGAGCACCTACCCCTGTGGCGGCCTGGAGGAGACATGATTAATCTGTGTGAGACTCCATGCCCTCAGTCAATGGCCACAGAACGTGTGGCATGCTTCCAGGTCTGGCCACTCTCTACTACCCTTCCTGATCCCCTCACCCATCGTCCTGCCCGGTGTGAGGGGAAGAGGTGGCTGTGACGTACATGGTTCACGTGGAAATGGGATGTCACGTCATGTCGCCTCACGTCACGTCAAGCTTAGTGAGGTAATGGACTGAACTCTCGGGGTAGCAGGGATAGGATGTTCCATGAAGTGAAATGGCACCAGTCTCAGAGGATATCAACCACTGGTGGCTAATATATACATTTATCCCACATTTAGTAGATTCATGTTATGGTATGATTTACCGGCATGTGGATTATAGAAGAAATCAATGATTCTCTTCTTGGGTGTTTATATCAGGCATGGTACCATCAGGTACCATCTCAAAAAATTATTCAAAACCCATTCCCAAGCTTGTTATATTGATCTCCTATACTGCTATGTATATTGGTAATAAACTATTAATTTGTAACTTATATTAGTATTCAATCTGGATCTAATAATCCTATTGTGTCTAATGGATGTCAAACACTGGTCTGGCCAACATCTACTGATCTAGCCCCACATATGAGCTCTGTTTGGTTAATATGAATCCCATACCACCCTCTCCATTTACCTTCTATTCACAAGAGAAACTGTGTTTGTGGTAATTTGGACATGTTCCCTACATGTGTTATACCGCCGACGATATATACACGAGATTAACGTGTATATAGCGGTTCTTATTCACACACACAGATGATGTGTATATAAGCGGTCTTATTTACACACAGTTAGGGTTGGTCACAGGACAACATTACAAGGTTGGTCACAGGACATACCCAGTGTGTGTTTAGGGTTGGTCACAGGACATATCCCAGTGTGTGTTTAGGGTTGGTCACAGGACATACCCAGTGTGTGTTTAGGGTTGGTCACAGGACATATCCCAGTGTGTGTGTTTAGAGTTGGTCAGAGGACAAGCATATCTATATAACACCCAATACCATAGCCGACTACACAATGGCTGGTGGCCTAATGGATAAGGCATCAGACTTCATATCTGGCCATGGCAGTTTCGAACCCTCACCCCAACCTATTTTTACTACCCTCCCACACCTTTTTTATGGGTTGGTCAGAGGACATCAAATCAGGGTTGGTCAGAGGACTTTTTTTTCAGGCTTGGTCAGAGGACATGATTTTGAGGGTTGGTCAGAGGACACTCATATACTTTTTAGGGTTGGTCAGAGGACACCGAACCAGCCCTAAGCACATGTGTTTAGCTCCCCTCCTCCTGTCCTCTGACCAACCTTGGTCGTGTATATAAGACACCTTATATACACGACCAAGTGTGTGTGTATAAGACACGCTATATTCACGATATTGTCGTGTCAATATCATCGGCCGTGTTATCCTGGGGTGATGGTTCAGTTGACAAAGGTAACATGGTAGGTGGTTTCACAGTGTCACTTTGTTAAGTATTTCACTCAGTGAAAGGCCATGACAGCATGCTCATGTGATCTACTTGACACTTTTGAGAGACCATTTACAAAAGGTTCTTTCTTGGATTTCTGTGCTCTGAAAGAGAACCAATGATTGATCAGTGTGGAGGGAAGAGAGTTGGTGTGGGCCCAAGTGTTTTGGTGTTATCTCTTGCTAGAATATACCCATGATACACCAAAGGAAATCCCAAATATATGTAGAATTGAAGTAGATCTGTTCTACACATGCAGTTGCGACAATGTTGATCCATATTCTGTGACTGCCCTTTGTCATTTCCTCTAATAGAGTATAAGCAGTCATGAAAGGTAGGTGCAATATTAACCAAATCAATAAAAACTCATTCCCTCTTGATAAACAAACTACAATGTCAGTATAGTTGGCATTAAGTAAAAATATACTGAACCTGATCGTTAATCCAGGTTGAGAATACCGCACATTGTGCATCTATACCAGCGACGTTGAGATACCTCAGGTTTCATCATTCTGTACGTAGTTTACCACAATGTCGAGAGTCGGGAGATGGACATACAAAGAATTGAGGCGCCAGAGTTGACTGGTGTACAATTAGAATACCGGTACTCCCATTTCACTGTCAGGTATTAGAGGTAGTATACACATTGAATTCCTGAGAATACCTGGATGCTGACTTCACCTGGTCATATACCAACCAGTCCTCTTGTAGGAGGAAGCTGAGGATGAGGACGGATGTATGAAGATAGAAATCAGTGTGTGAAAACAAGACTTTGAATGTCACATTTTCTTCTTTGCAGGAATTCTTGTTCTTTTGATAAAATTTCCGATTTGATAAATATACTGATCTTAAAATGTTAATCTAAATCATAGGATGTTCAGCCTATGTGAGCGGTGTCAAGAGGTGTCATCCCTGATTAGTAATGTACATATACTATTTAAATCTATCACATTGATTCTTAAGTTTCCCAGGTCCTCCCCAGTTAGGTGAAATGAGACGGGTGATAGGCATTATTATAGGTTTGAGATGTAAGTTATTTTATCTCAGACTAACCACGAGGTCTCTCTTTTTGTCTTTCTGCATTGGCTACTATGTGTAGATGTCTCTCAGTATCCATGTGATTTAGACAGACAGCTGTAGGTGTAGTGGAGGGTATAGAGCTGCTGACAAATGTAGCTGATACAAGCAGCTAGTGTTGGGCTGGGCTGGGGCCTCAGGTAGCTAAATACTGACACAGACACTCAGTGTGTATGGGCGGTCCCCACTCAAAATGCTGCTACACGAGTTGATAGTAGAGAAAAGTGGGATGGAATGTTACTCTAAGTGCCACAGTATCACTGATATTCTTATATTGATAACAGTAACATTTGAGCCAAGTAAGAGAATATTTGAGGTGTCATCACCAAGCTTGAGTTTGCAGGTGATGGAAAGATGGCTGTTTCTGTAGGTTTGGGTTGATGAGCGAGTGAGAGATTGGTGGTATGGGTAGCAGTATAGAATTTGGGGTATACATGTTCTTGGGATTATATTGTATTGCAGATTGATACCAACAGCTGAGGCCCAAATAACAGAGGATCCAGTGCAAAAGGGACCGCCACAATATATATGTTTGTAGAAACACCCAGCTCCTTCTCCTGGTGACATGAGGGACTGATGTGGACGCGTGAGGAACAAGGAACTTTGGCAACTTTCCTGGCAGCAAGCACGCACTGGAGATGTACATCAAATAAGCAAACACTGTTTGGACTGGGAGGACAACACTTGGGCTCTATATCAGAGCCAACATACAATGGTGTTTTAGTGTATCGTGGGACTTTTATATTCTTTACACTGTGTTTCTACTTAAAGTGATTTTAAATAGTTGGGAGTTTGACTGTCTTTCTGTTCAGCTAAGCCTAAGGTATAGGTTAGCTGCTAATTTTGAGAATGACCCTGGGAGGATGATGTAGAACAGGGTAAATATGTAGCAAAGAAGGTTATTAGATCATGGTTTATACATTTAGGGTTGTTGTCCCGTCCACCCATCCTGAATGCCTACCTGTAGGTACAACACCTGATTTAGTAGGATGCCTCCCCCATAGTTCACAGAGGCCGTGTATACACCTGCATACACCTTCTCCGACCACAACCCAGTCAGTGAGGTCTACCTGAATAATTCAGTTAGCTCCTGTCAGGCACTGGTCGTTGGATACCAATGGCCTGCCAGCTATAATTATATGGGGCTGGGGCAGAAGATACTACCATAACCATTTATGTGGTGCATAGAGTCTTAAAACATGATGCCCATTTGTCGCCATAATGCATGGAAGAAGCTCTAGTGAGTCTACCAGGGTTAAATTCGCAACAAATGGACATAATGCATTAAAGCACTATGGGGTCCATATACTGTTAGTGGGAACGTGTGTGGAGGGGGAGGGTTTGCAAAAGTAGCCGCTGGTTGCTGGCGTCTGTGTACACTAGGATCAATGCAGCAGTCTGGCACCAGCGCATCATACATTATCAATGTTATCTCAAATAAATCAGATAGTGATCGCTTGTATAGAGTACGGTGGGAGAAAAAGGGGAAAAGGTAATATTCGGACCTAGTAGGATACATTATTGACCAATGAGGATATTCCTTTCATTCAGTGCTGACTTTTCAGGGTGCATTACATAACACCTGTTACCGATCATGCTGGCTGTTATCTATTCAAATGGCTGCCATACTATAATAAGATTTATTGTATTTGCATCCAATATAAATATGATTTAGTCCGATCTTATGACTGTAACTAATAAGACAGTTCATCCAATACTTGAGATTGGATATATCAAAACAGGTGGTATTGTGATCATATATATATTTCAGATCCAGTCCTGCCTTGGGTAGGGAATAATACACGCGGATAATACCACCCACTTCTTTCCTGCAATCTCATATAGATTCTCATAATTATACCCCTCTGTATGGATCCTTTCGATGGTAACAGTATCTCAATGTGCCGTTGTAGACGACAGTTGGATGCATTTTATAGTAATCCATTATCAAATCCTTCTATAACTGCACACTATTGCTGCAAATAGATTGTATTTACGAGTGACTCGCCGACAATATTACACACGGCACGGTTCAGTAACATTAACCAAAAAGTAAGTAATATCTTTACAATAATATGCTTGGTGGGCGGCAGATGCGCCCGCAGGAAATGAGGCATTTCTCCTTGGTCCCCCACCTACATATTATGATAGAGACTGGGATGGTTACCATGGCAACCCTTATATTACCTTACTGGAGGAGCGGTGATTGTCCATTGCCTTTCCTGTGCAGCGCAGCAGAAGAGAAAGGGAGCTTACTTTTTCCATTAGAGCTAAGCAGAGGGAGGTTACTTATCGGCATTCCATATTGCTGTCTTAATTACATTAAGGGATGCCTCTAGTTAGTAAGCAGAAATGTATAGACCTATGTAAAGCACTTCTAAAAGGAATACACAACCTCTTGCATATCTACTGTCACAAAAGTCATCCAATCAAATAGAAAGTGAAAGATTTAAAGGGGAGAACATCTTGAAAAATATAAAGTTTTAATTTTACAGTTAATCTTCTACGAGTCCATCCATATTCACCAATCAGATCCAAGCTTCATTTCGAGCACTTTGCCGTCCTACCTGTTATGAGGTGACAAAATTGAGACAGTTCAGCTACACGACCAGCAATTAGAAATATTTTATAGTTTTCCACAGCCCATGCTATAGACAAGGTGTACATGGCGTGTGTGACTCGTTACCTGACTGCCTCTTAGTCAACTTAAACCCCTTCCGTGTTACACCCAGAATGTAACACAGCTACAAAAAAAAACACCACACAACCATATAGCATGTGATGTAGTCATGTTTGGGGGAGGTGTGCTAGTCATCACCACTCACCTAATATCATAGACACAGTCACTAGTCATGTGGGCTTTTTGTCCCAGTTCATTTTTATCTGCCTGTAATCTTGTTTTTCATACCTTGGTATCTATAATATTTTTTTCTTGCCTGCTCGTTGGGAATCTTGTTATTCAGCGTCCTGGTGCTACCATCGTCTTCCCCTGGGAGCCCCTGTGCCCGCTGAGCCGCTCACTGCGATAGGTATGGGGAACTGCTCATCTATAAATAACTCAATCAACAGCTCACAGGAGCTCCTCATAGACATACATGCCAATCCCTGATCAATATCCTGCTGATCGATGGGTGCTTAATCGATAGGTTGTTTGTGCTAGCCTCCCTTGATTATATCAACTCAGGTTCATCCTTCCCCCACTTAATGAGGACTTTTTATTTATAATTTCATTAAAACAATGAATGATAATAATTTGACAATTGATGAATGGAATTGCATTCCCATGTAGCGTTGTTTATTTGGATTCTATTACTGAAATCAGAATGACAAAGGAGAGGAGGCTCACTCCCCATTGCCTTGTTCCTGGATATAATATCTCTTTTTCCGCGACTGCTATACTTGATTTATAACAGTTTAGCGGCTTATGTGACTAGGCTGTTTGTACAGCAGATATGGCTTCCCAGGCACTGTGTAGGATAGAGACCTGAGTGATACCAGGTGGTCCTCCATACAGCCTATACAGCCACACAGAACTTATCAATTATTCACACTGTAAATACAATGTACACATTGTGACACTATAGGGGAACCCACCCTGGCTGAATTGAAGATTGATCCAGGGGAGAGTAGTGATGTTACAGTGAGGAATGTTGAATATAAAGTGTCAGAGCAGCCATTTTAGATACGCATTATCTCATGGTAATCCTGCTGATACCAAAGCCTATCCCATACAATTTAGCCATCATCCTATTGCTCCCCCTGTGGAGTAGGGACCTTCATGTGAGGTCATGAAGGAGCAGAATAACTTCATTGGGAGTCCACAAGGAGAAATCTCCTTCCATACTAACAGTGGGCATACCAGATTCGTAAAAGGCGACAAAGTTGGGGTTTCTTGTGTCTCGGGGTGAGCATGTGGGCAGCTGGTGTCCATATGTGTGGGCCTGGGCTTACATGCTCGTCTTTTGCCATGGGATTCCCCTCAGTGATACTCTTCTAAGTGATCAAAGGCCATGGTTTATCTGGCCCTGCCTATGGGACCAGGCAAATAAAAGAACACTTGCTATCCTTCGAAAAGAGTAGGGGAATGAAGCCCCGGTAGCGGTTTTCCCCCTCATCCCTGCTCATAGATTTGTTCATTCATCTCATAGATTCGGTCATTCATAGATTCAGTCACTGCTGTGTCGGGCAAGCAGCATATAAATACCTGTCCAAAAAGAAAAGAAAGGACTTAATGTCCGAGAACCCTTGAATGTCTGAGTTCCTTGATGGCCCCCAGACGTAAAACTAAACAAACAAACAAAAATCATCCTATTGCATTCTAAAGAGCAGCCTACTACCAAAATATTCCTTGATGAATTTCCTCAGTTCTGCGCTTTCATTTCAGCCACTATAATATGTTCTGGAAATGCATGATGTAATTTTGAATACATAATTTATACAAAATGGACGCCGCAAATCTCAGTTGATGCATGTGAAGGCTGCTCGATGACTTGATGCCTCAGCACTGCTCTGCCATTACAGATGGAAATGAGACTTGATTTCCACGATCTTCCACCATTTTGATATTCCTGATGTGCTGACAGGTTGGCATTAATGCTATGATGGCCCCTCCAGTGCAAAACCCAGAGTGTTAGTTGGTGGGCTGGAGATGGTGGGTGGTAATACCAGTTGGTGATGGTGTGGGTGGTAGTGTAATATTTGTGTTGGCGGAGTGGTTGTTATTGTTGCCCCCTCCCCTGTCCCTGCTCCTCTATAAATCTACCTGGGTCAGGTGGTTGGACCCTCCATAACGCCCTTATTGCCTCCCACCCACAGGTTGTCATCATATACAGCATAACATGGAGTCAGCTTCCCATACCATGGATTGGATTCTCTCCGGTCCCATATATATGTTGGATACTTGTCCATGACCACTTAAATGAGAGGAATACACATGCAGTGTATCAGTGGTAGCTAGATGATTGAAATTGTCTGTTGTGATGCAATTGGACCTCTCCCAGATTAAGCAGGTTGTGATTCAACGTATTCAGACATGGAATACACTGTAAAAACAGTGTTTAGATTGTAAACGCCCAATGTTTAACAGCTAAACACTTTTCTAAACACTATCTTGTCCCACATTTTGAGACACTTTTTTCCATGTAAACATGTTTAATTTCTAAACATGTTTAGAGAAAGCGTGTTTAGATAACAATGTGTTTAGGTGTAGCAAGTGTTTAAACACTCTCCTTGTGTTTAGCTTGGGAAATGTTTAGTTCTATGAAGGGCTTATGGTGTTCCCTATTGTAACATTATATTTGTATGCAAATAATGGAATAATGTTTCTGAGTGGGTTAACAAACAGTGATGGCACTTCTTGGGAATTATATATACCTCTCACTACATTTCCTCTCAGAGGAGGAGAGAGAGAGTAAGGGAAAGAGCCCCTGAAAGAGTAGAGTATCATGGCCAAGAGTCCTCTGCTTTATCTAATTCTATATATTCCACAAACTGGGTGTCCTAGCAAACTACTCCTCTTGTGCACATCATTAATCACTAAATTGTAAAAGGATCCTTTCAAAACAAGATAAGCTACATGTCTCTGTGTCTTATTACCATAAATTATAGGTTTGAGTGTTAATTTGACATGTTTGAAGATGGGTTAGCTTCTAGTTGTGTGGATAAAATGCTGTCATGAACTGCAATGCCACCTAGTGGGATAAATTACAATTAATAACTAAACACATGTGTTTAATGATTAAACACCTAAACATGTTTAGCTCACTTGTTTAGAAAGCGTCTGTTAAAAAGCTAAACACACAAGAAATGAGTGTTTAAAGACTAAACACTAATACTTATTGGTGTTTAAAAACTAAACACTCATTATCATGGGTGTTTAAAATCTAAACACCTATAGTCATGTGTGTTTAAAGACTAAACACTCATAATTATACTGTTTAAATGTTATACACCTAAACACACCCACATATTTGCTGTTTAGGTGTTTAGAAATCATGTGTTTAGATCTCATAGATGTGTAGCCTGTAAACATGTTTAGCATTTTTAGTGTTTAAAGATAAACACTGTTTTTACAGTGTAGTTATGACCTCCTATCATTTTGACATTGTAAAGAATCATAACACATATGTCATTGTAAAGCTAGTCAGTGCACTTGCAATGTCTCAGAGGATATGTACAGCTACAGTCAGTTATAGAAGGGCCCTAACTCACTTTGTAGAAGCAGTAAGGTCAGATATACATGCCGTAATTAGGGTTGACTAACTGTATCTACAACCTCTACCAGTATTGACTAACCCACTCAGCTGCCTCTAGTCAGTACATTAACAGACCCCCAGCATGCTGGCCACAGTCAATTAGGCAAATGAAGAGTTATGCTTATTGACATCTCTACAAAATTAATCAAGACCTGCGGGTGGTGCTCCGTGCTGCTACTTGTGATTTCAGATCATTCTGCAATGTCTTGCTCAGATATGAATATGCAACATGTTCTTCATATCTGGAGATCGTGGGTGCATTTTAGGTGAATATAAAACAGAACCTGAATATTTTGTAGAGGGAGGATGAAAATGCGTATGGATTTCTATCTACTATAGCAAGCAGAACGTGGTAAAGATATGATTACACCTGCAGTGTAGCAATGTTATCCTGAAGTTACAATAGAAAAAATAGAATACCACCCCTTATGTTTTACTGTAGAGCAACTATATGAGCTATGAATCACTGTACTCTGCTGAAAGAATGAGATGACAGTATATAAAGATGTATGTCAGGGACACACGATTATGTACAAGTACAAAAAAGGGTTTGGCAGATAGAACATGAGACAAAGTGACAGCAGTAGCAGCCTCATTTGGAGGGAAAGGGCTGTGAGAAGGGCATCGGTACTTCCACTGGCTGCATGCCGATTGTCGTCTTCTGTATTACCACTCAGTCAGCCTATACTGCCTCCTTCCCGCCCACATATCTCCCCCCCCCACCGTGCTCAGCATTCCAGGCTTATTAGATATTGGAGATTCTACACTGCTCGCCTTCACGGTACCTTGCTTCTCATATATAGCGGCTCTACTGTAGCACAGGAGTGGTATTTCTGTCGTACTGCAGGGTAACATTGCTCGACTGCAGGTGTAATCATATTTTTTACCTCACTCACTGAAAGTGTTCCGCTTGCGATAGTAGATAGTAATACATCTACATTTTCACCCTCCTGCT
This sequence comes from Acholoe squamosa, assembly GCA_949317995.1. Classification (NCBI taxonomy): domain Eukaryota; kingdom Metazoa; phylum Annelida; class Polychaeta; order Phyllodocida; family Polynoidae; genus Acholoe; species Acholoe squamosa. Next base: position 20,090,495 of record OX439042.1, read on the forward strand.
AGACCCTAGCACATCCTTCCCTCCCAGACGGGTAATCTTATTCCTTGCTGTGCAAATAGTAATAATGGTGTCTCAGACGGAAGGCGTCTTGTGTACTTAGATCCTCTGGTGTGGATACAATTCTATGCTAGCCACATTTGGTGTTGTTTAAGCCTTCAAAGACTGCATAATGCTTTGATTATGTGCCCCTTTTTCACCACTTTACACTGGTGAGTCTACTCAAAAGAACTGCTATTTTAGATGCATTATGCCTATCCTTTGGGGTGTATCAAACCCTAGGCTGAATATCGTGGTGTATTTTATAACGATGACAGATATGCATAATGCATTAGAGTATTATGTGTCCCTTAGAGTATTAAAGTCGTCCAGTACCCAGCCTGCAGTCAGCCTGAAATTACAGCCATCAGTAAGTGGTACTGCAATCTAATTGTCGACACATGATGAATGGGGCTGGCTGCAGGCCTGCTCACTCTCTGTAGCATTGGGGGATTCCTTCACTGCTCATGGATGGCTGTGCTCAGCGGTTTGAGCAGCTCTCATCATGCCCTGACCTGCTCCACTTTAAGCTGCTCACTCCCCCATCCACCTGCAACTGAGTGATTGCCCCTTCAGGCCGCCACCCATGGAAGTTTGAGTGGCATGGTCATTATCATGCTGTTTGCTTTTATGACAATTTTCTTTTGTCTAAAGCAAATGAAAAAGACCAGGCCTTGAAAATAAACATCAGTTGCATTGTTGTGAAAGTATTGATATTTGCAGACAAAGGTGATTTGTAACATGAGTAAAGGTGAAAAGCAGGATGTCTAATCTATTAGGTAAATTTGCCTTGTATGCACTATTTGGTCCAGTTCCTCCTGCACCTGGTAGCTATTGATGGAGGAGGCTGACAGAGCCGAGCCTGTGACTCTGCCATGTGGGTGGTAGCCTGAGTCACAGTGCCAACCTTAGGGCATAACAGGCTACAAACTTAGAGCAGGAATGGTGTACGTGGGAGGCCTTAGGTGTGTGCTAGCTGTGATGATCAATCTGCTCATGTAAAAACCTGCGCAGCTCACCACACGATGGAGTATCTGTAGCTCTAGGGCCTTGTTCCCTGTAGATTTGGAGCCCATGGCTAGATACTGCAGCTACCACATACTTGGTGCTGGAGTACTGGGTTAGGGTGGTGGTGTACTGTAATGGGGGCTGACACCTGTTCATATTGATTCACCTGTATTTGCAGTAGACATCATGGGTACTCAAGCTCCCATCTGCTACTCCAGGTCTGGCTCCAGGTCCTTCACAATAGGGTGTTACTTACTTCTACACACATCCTCTCTGTGCGAACTGGAACAATCTCTGAGCATTTTCAATTATGGCTATACATGCAACCCGAACTAACACATGTTAAAGTTGTGCATGTTGGTCTAATGATTACATGCACCATGTAAGAATCATTTGCTTTGCAGAGTTGAACTGTCTAAAGGCACGATATCTCACACTTTTAAGATTGTGTATTCAGTGGTGTTGTTTCTTTAATAGTAGTGATAAAAAAGGTGGAGGATTCTTAATTGTGTTCATCAGCGCGACATTGTAATCATAAAACAGAACATGACTAGAGAAAAAATATAATTGGTACAAAGCAACCACTGCAGTTTCCCTGTTGGGGCGGCCTCACCCTGTCGCCCTACATTCAATTAATGATGCCGTTGACAAAGCAGCTACCCCGGAGAGACTACATGGGGAGGGGAGTCTGCCTGGCAGAAGTCCTTGGTGGTTGGTGTGTACTGGTCCGGGGGGGGGCACTTGCCCATGAGTTGGGTACCGACTGCAGCCAAAAGGGGGGGGGGGGCGGTGGATTTCCGCCAGAGTGTACACCATACATATGAGGACATGAAATGCCCTAAAAAATACTTTGCTGGTCAATAAAAAATTCTGATCCACCCAAAAGCATGAAAACAATAGACAGGTTGGTGGAGGATGAAGGCTTGGAGGGGGTGGTCCAGCCACTTTTTGGGGCTGTGGAAATAAGGGGGGTGGCGGTCAAAGTCCATCTTCCCCACTCACCTAGGGCGATCAGATTTCCAGATCATTGAGAGATAGGGCGGTAGGGCGGCAGTTGAAGGTGACCTACAAATAGTCAGTGCCCCCCCCCCCCCCGGGGTACTGGTACAATGAACTGAGCTTACACAGATAGAGGTGATGTGATTGCATGATGTGGGACTGCTATTCACTGAATAATGCACGCCACTGTCGGTGTTCTGTCTATGTCTGGTGCTGTACTTCCTTCCTTCAGTCCGCCCTCATGGGCCAGTGTGTAGCAGTGCAATCAATGCTGCATTTCCTACTTACGTTGTCCTAGATGACCCAACGATTACAACCTCCCCATCCCCAAACCTGCAAGCCAATCGCTCTTTAACCTTAGGGGCAATCTTACCGGTCATATATCAGACTTACTGGAGAATAGCGTAGATCAGGCCGGGATGATTCCCCCTTCAGAGACCTGAGCCTTTTCCCCAGCCACCAGATCGCCCAGCTAACTACTTATGATGTATGTGCAGATTCCAGCCTGGCTCAGGAGACTGAAGCCAGGCGGCCCTGACTCCTTCCCCTCCTCCTACCGTCCCTTCTTCCTCTCCCAATCCTGCCACCCCTGCCTCCTCTGTAGGCTGTAGTCATACCCCCTAGTGTACGCCACAATATTGACTCGCCCCGGGCAGGTCAAATATGACCCCGCAGGGCCTGACCGATGGGCTTATCAGAACGGCTCAGAAGCCAATGGGAGGAGGCAGAGCTTTGGTCGGGAAGCCACAGCCGCCGGGGGCCAGTGGCTTCAGCCCTGCTACGTGAAGCCAGCGGTAGAGGAGTCACCGGGGGAAACGGACGAGGGGTCTGAGGGGAATTTGGGCCCAAGGGAGAAATGTTGGTGAATAGGATAAACGTTTGGCTTAGGGGAGTGCCTCCAGTTGGGCCAGGGTATAGAAAATAAAAGACATTTTAAAGTTCCGTCCTGGAGGATTATGGATATCTAGATTGCGACCTATCCATGTGCATGGGCGTTTGGAGGAGAAAAGGGAATTTTCCATTAATGTAATTGAGTTAGAAAAAGTTTCCTTGTTTAGGAAAAGGGGAAGTTGACGGGGAAATACATCTAACTTTTGTTTTGAAACGGATACTTATGGACAGGCGGGATGATTTATTGAATTATGGATGTGCGCAATGGAGTCGTCTTGCAGCCTAAATTGATTTGTCAATGTGAACATGGGTAGTGGTGTGGGTGGACGGCAGGGGTTACAACCAGGGCCGGGTTAGGACGTACAAGTATGAGTGCTGTGGTAGCAATGGGGCCTCAGCCGCCCGTCACAATCCATTGGCAAATGCCTTCTCTGAAATGGGAGAAGCCACTCGGGAAGCCAACTGTGAAATACGCAGTGATGCTGGCGGTTCGACTGGCCGTGGAGGAGACGGAGCCATGCCCCCTCCTATCCACTTCTCCAGTAGGGGATAATGCATCTTAGCCTTGAAGCCAGTGTTGAATATTCACGTGAAGCCAAGATTGAATTTACATTAATGAGGGCAAGGCCTGATGTGAATATAAACCTATAAATCCTACAACAGGTTAAGGGAATTATCACAAGGGATGGAAGCCTTCAGGGGTTTCCTGTTTTCAGGAAAATACCTAAACATTTCTGTATATTATAACCTATATGTATAAGGGTCCTATGAAAAATGTTGTGTTTTGTCACTTCATCCTGTACCATACCCGTAAACCAGCGTCGCAAATAGGACGGAATCCATATGTCCTGCCACCATTGCTGTAAATGTAGGGTCTGAAGGGAATTTGGAATGGAGGGCGGCAGTGAAAGGCTACTTGATTGGACTACACGCAGAGCAGACCACAGTTAACATGAAGGCAGTGGAGCTATTCACAGTCCATACTGAGCGCAGTAATAGAATAATAGATAGGCCAATATGTTAGGGGACAGTCCTTGAAGCCAACCACAGATGCCACTTGTAACCACCAATTGCTGGGGGTATTTGTAGGTTGCCCCTACACATGGCCATTAACAGTATTGACCGCCAGCTGTTGGAATTCCTTGTGCTTGGGGAGAGGGCAGTTGGTGGTGACAGTCGTGAGGGTGGAAGGGAAGAAGGTTCCAGGAGGTCTGAGCCTGGGGCCACTGTGTGTGATAAGAAGGACAATAAGGACTTCTAGGCCCTGTGTGTGTCTTGTTTTTGTGTCTGTGTGTGAAGGGGGAATGAGTAGACTCCCTAAGGACCACTTTCCACCCTCTCCCAAACCCCTCACCCACCTCCAACTCCCTCACATCTCTCCCCCATACTCCCTCACATCTCTCCACAACAGCACAGTTAACCCTTTAAAGAACATGTCAATTTGCCATTGTAATGCATGAATGCAGTCCCATTCCTCGCAAGGGCTTTACACTCATGCTTGTCCCATGGAAACCTTTACACACCAGAAGGGTCGGCATGATGCACCGATACAGTTCTCGTAAGTAGGCTCACGTGAAGCAATGGTGCATCATGACCATAGAGAAACATGATGACCATACAGGGATGATGCGACTTTAAAACAGTTAACATTGGGACAGACCCAGATAGGAGCCAATTTCATGCACCAGAGCAGGACGAAGCGGCTCATGAAGATGCCTCCCGTTTACTCCAGTGTCTTAGAGCATTTCATTATCATGTCAGGCCTTCCACCCCGCCACATGGTTCCACATGTTGATCTCTAATGGAATTGCAATATATTTTTAGTTCTTTTCTTCCCTCCGCCTGGCTGGTGCTTGGCGTTTTTAAATGAGACAGAAGAAGGAGAGATCCATTCATAATGTGACATTGATTAACAGTATGTTTTCAGAACCCCACGTACGGTGGAACTGTAGATGACACTTTGGTGTATCACGGTAGTATTAGCCCACGGAGAATGTTAACATTTATTTTCATTATCCATTGTTTTGATTAGGCATATTGATATCAATCCATAAGGTCCCTATGTGCTCGGGGCCAGAGTGCTAGGTGATGCTTTTTTCAATGTAAACAAAAGCCATATTGAGTTCCATAGAGCTCTATTTCATCTTAAGCTATGCTCAAAGTATTGACCAATGACAAAACACTGTCGCATTTATGAATCGATCCTTTGGCAGCAATATGGGCAGACACAGGATCACAGCCAGGGACTCATATACCACGATAATTGTGGCATAAATATCCCCTAAATGATGGTAATTAGTGAGAAAATAGTTGAATATTAAGCTTTGTGTATACAGGGCCCCATGCTATATGGGAACCAAAAGGCCTAATACCATGGAGGTAAGAAAAGGCAGATATCAATGTTTCCTGTACACCAATGGCAGGTATGGCAATGTGGACATTGCTTCTGCTTGAACAAATCTATTTATTCACGCCATAGACATCATGATTAGCAGAACCCTTTAATGGGAATTATTACGCACTGTCACATTTTGGAATTTGAATTTCTCAGGGTTTTGTTTCTGTTCCACTTTCACTCTTACCAACTACAGAGGTTATATTTATATAACCTATCTATACCAACTTACACCTTACATATGGTGCATATACTACGCCCTTATCCCAGTTTTCCTCTTTTAACCATTGTCCATTGTCCCTAGCTTTGCCATATGGGCCCAAGAACAGCCGTGTATTGAACGTTACTAAGTCTGTTTAGTTCAGCAGTTGTCCAGACTGTCCCAGTTCATTTCGGTCCAACTTATAAAACTGACGCCTCCACAGTCTTTCTAACTCGATCTCCTCCTCCCATCTCTCTGATTAGTCCTATTGCAGCTGCATTATCCCTCATTGTGTCTGGTCGTTAGATTCACACGCAGCCCAGTATTAGGACCTCTGCCATGTTTGGCTGGAAATTATAATAGGAGCTTTCATATGATCAGTTATAAATGATGAAGAAAAATAAGTCAAAACCGTTTAAAAGATCCAGGTCATACTTCGGATTTTAATTAAGAGGCATATGGATTTGATATCTAGACGCTTTAGTAAACATACCGGAGGTCATTTTAGCCGCGAGGATATTGCAATAATGAATCTCGTTTATCACTAGATTAGTGTATCAGTATTGAACATCCAATATACAGCTGATAAGATGTGTCCTTACCACTAGTTCAGGTATGGGCTGGTACATGTGTTCTACAGGTGTTGACTCACCTGTCTGGTCAATAAGACCCTGGCCCCCTCAATTAGACAGGTGCTCCAGGGAGTTTAAGCCTGATCTTGTGCTGGTGATTTAAATCTTAGTCTACACCAATTGGAGATCCATAAAAGTCACCACCACACATGTTAAGGACATCTAAATGTCAGAACTACAGGCAAAAGTGTGTATACCTGAATGATTCTACAGCACTGGAGAATGTAGACATGTATAGAATTTAGGAGGTTGGTCTCATGTGTCTTTTAACCTGGTTCTCACCTGTAGTGACCAGAGGAGAAGAGTGCTCTCCACTCAGCTAATCTCAGGTGTGTCCTGATACTTCACCTCCAGGGCTGATTGCCTTCCATCAATCAACACTCTCCGTTTATACAAAACCTAGTGAGTCATTCTTTCTCAGGAATTAGATAAAAGAAAAATGAGTTAAAGAAATAGATAATGAAAAAAATAAGATAAAATAAGAGAGAGAAACTGCCACAATTAAAGTGTCTTTACATAGAGTGCTCATGGTCAGGTACATACAACACCAACTAATATTCATATAATGTGTTTTTAAACACTCTGATTCAATTGGTTCTTTCATGAAGGTATGTGTATACTCATTGTCACAAGGAAACATTCCAACATAACTTCTTACTGTAAGGCAATTGTGGTGCACTAAACCTTTTTTCAGCTAAGTCGCAAGAGGTAGAGGATTCGTTTCACAATTTCATTTGTGGTTGAGGGCGCTTCGCGAGTTGATTCTCGGAATTCCTGTATAGCTATTGAATTCCCAAACCACAGCTATGCCGCCTGCCCCGCCTGCCCTACTACGCCTGCCCCAATGCTTACAAACACCTGTTTTTTTATTCTTAGAACAGACTTCCTGTCTGTGGTCAGATCTGAGGTTCAAGGATCTTCTGAGTAGATACCTTAGTCCTATGCTCCCTTATACTTGGTTCGAGTTGCAGGAAGTCGATGGAAAGATAGGGATGGGATAACAGTTGTGTTTATAACAGTGGGTAACATACATGGGTGCACTATGGAAATAGCTGTTTGACATGCTTCCAGGTTTGGCTGGTGATGATATATATAATATCAGAAGTGATACAATATACATGTACATGTATAGTAAATGTAGCCCTTCATTTTAATAGAAATCCAGGACATTAGTTTTCAGACTACATGGCTTTGGTTCTTAAGGTATTAGAAAACGTTTGCACTAGTAAAGAAACAAGAAAGGGAACCTTTGAACCTGGATTATGTCAAATTGACACAGTAAAAAAGTTATGTTCACCTTTTTTTGAGTTATCTCATGCTGGTCATAAAGAGTAGCCATATGGTGGACAACTGAGACTGAACACCCATCAACACCCCATGGGGAAATCCATGGTGGGGTTCTAGGAGTTCTGTTAACCAGACTCAATGAATGACATTACATTTCCAAAATATGTAAATAGTCAAAATATACGCAGCTATTGCCATTCATCATAGATCATGGCTGACACACTTATAAAAAATATACCATATATCCAGGTACCACTCGTGTACTGTATGTCATAAAGATGACCAACCATTTTAGTTCCATGGTATAAATACAAGTGTCTTCGTTTTAAGTGAAATAAGATTGAAACTACTACTAAGACCAGCTATAGAAATGCATGCAACATCAGGTGTATCTGTTATCGACATAAAAAAGAGAAGAGACTTATAGAAGTACCCTAGTAATAATGGGAGAAGTCTGGCGTCGTCCACTACTATTATATACACCTATATGTGGTAGGCCACAGGTATGTAGAGTCCAGACTCTCTGTCTGACATAGACCCGGCTAGTGGTCATTGAACATTGATTCTGTGAGTAAAAAGTAGGAGTGGCACCATGTGGGGTCTACACTCCATACCTTGTATATCACCCATTGCATTATTGAATGTAAACTATCAACATAGGTTGTAAACTGATACTAAGATGTTATCATACCTAAAACATGAGTGCAGACATGTAGGTGTGTGTTATCAGTACTAGATCACCGATACCATCCTGTTACTGACACTCACATTAACTTGAATGGCACTCCATTGTCTTAAGTAAGCTTACGCCTGCAACAATAGTGTGTGTTATCAATACCCTTCTATTCATGATAGGTTTGCCCTCAATTTTTGCGTCAAAACTGGCTTGTGATTATTTATTGGATCCAAATCAATGATCACTTGATCTCTTTAGAGTATAAACTCCTTAATCTATCCGGATACATAGACTTGCCCATTCAGCTGATATTGATCTACTTTATATTCAAGTATTTTCTTTAAAATTGTCTGAATACTCTCTGGTCACTCCCAACGCCCTACTTTTAATGATGATGTATCAATTGAAATACTTCGCTAGAGACTCCTTTAATTCATAAAATGCCTACTAGAATATCTCAATTCAGTTTTCAGAGCTAAAAAGATACTTTCATGTCATTGATGTTTGTTTGAATAAGGAACTGCTATTGCATAATACTAATACTTTTTGACATTAACATCCCTCATGGACCTTTTCAGTGGGTTAATCATGATTGATATTTTCAATGTATTGCCCTACATTGCCAACATTCAGAGCTACGGGTGCATTGTCTCTATGTAGACAGCTCCTATTATCACCCAGACCAGCCTGTCTGTGTACCAGCATTACCACCATCTCACTCTTCTCTGTGGATCACCCCTACCCCCACTACACACACACACACACACATACCCACCCCTCTCTACTCCCTCCCATTCCCACACCCTTTCACATCACCATTTTGATCCCCAGCCCACACACCTCACCACATTCTATAGCCTTCTTTTCAAACCCGGATCCCCCTTACCTACAGGTGTGTGGTGACTTTGCACACCTTACACACACCTTCAGTAGTAGCTAGGTATGCGGGTAGCATGAAACAGCAAACAAAGGGGGCCTCACACTGGCATGATAACATAAATATTGACAAGGCGCACACAGAGAGTCCCTCTCACTCCTCTTACACCGACAGGTCACACTTCCGACTCGTGGCAAGACGAGCACACCCGATTATCTAAACACTTCTTTATACTACTACCGGAAATAGTAATCGATACAGGTAAGGTGACGTCACGTCTTGAGAATATGAAGACAATGCCTTGAAGCATAAGTGTCAAGAAGGAACATACAACTTTCAGAAAACTCAGTTTAACATGAAAATATGATGACCACTGACAGTTGATGTAGACAAAAGATACTCAACAAATTGCCGGTCAATATAATAAGCAAATGTCCTCGATGGGAATACAATGTAAAAAATCCCATGGAAGTGGACATTTGCATTTATGTCATGGCCTAGGGGTTATTTTGCTTTTAAATAAAGAAAAACAGCTCAGATCTGTTTAAAATCCAAGATGGCGGACACCCATTGAATACGGCCACATTGTATTTCATCCCACCATTGAATATGACATGTCCAGTACTGTTCTATTGCAATGATCGTATCTGCCATGACATAAGGAGAGATAAGAGAATATCTGAATAAGGTCATACTCGTATATGGCAGATAATAATATCCCTTTATATGTTGTTTACCACTGGGGTTATCCTGTTGTAATGGGCAAGGATAAAATTAATTGGGTTCATGTAAAGCGAAATGCTTGCCCTGTATTGTGATTTATGTTTGTAAGATAGGAACGTCATAAAATCACTACCAAAAAGCATACAGAATTTATTTTCAACCAGTTTAGGCCCCCCTAATTAGAGAATAACTTACATTTTACTGGAAACAAACGGTGAAACAAACTAAAACATAAAGGATGAACAGACTGTACTTAATACATTGCCTAGGAGGAAGACTTAGAAGAACATCTTGATGAAATTTATATAAAGGTCTTCGTCTACCGTGGAAAGTGTTCCTCCTTGTGTTTACCACCCAGGGTTTACCACCTGGAGTTTAACATTGGAATGGACGAGGGTAGAATGACATGTTGTTCATGTCATTCTACTGAAGTAGTAATACACCTTGGTGGGCTGTGAAATAAGAATATCACATGAGATATTTAGTAAGATATCCTGGTCGTCTCCTCACAGCTATCCATCATACCTCAGCGCTTTAGTCCCGATTTATTACTGTGGATGACGGCTCCCCACTGCTCAGTGCAGGACTAGCCTGCAAAACCCAAACCAAAATGTCCCAGGTATTTCAGTCTCTGTGTAGATATGAACCCCCGATGTGCGTGTGCGGGGAGGTGCCAAGAGGACAAGAGTTGAAAGACCCCCAACTAAATCCCCCGGTCCTGACAAACTGCCAATATCTATAAAAGCAGCTTCGTGAAAATGGTCATGGATTGTCTCTTTTCACCCCGTATCCTATTATTTGGCAGAGGCTCAACTGACAGGATTCATATCAGTATGAGACTGTGGAGGAAAGATAGGCTTGACGACTTTAACACACTGATGACTGTCGTGGCAAATAAGGCTTGTAAGATTTTTTTGATTTTTTTTCTAGACTTATGATAATAGCCCCACTGGCTCAAAAGAGCATTAGATAGAACCCACAGCTTTCACAAAGTACAACAGGACCAAGCCTCCTCCTGTGAGTCAATTCATTGGTTGTGAATGGCAATGTTACTAAAATGCTGGCGGTGTGTCAGATTGTATAGGTATGATTTAGATGGGGGCGGTAGGGTGTGTAGCTTTCCCATACATACAGGCTTATAGAGCTGTCAGTACGAAAATAAGGGGTCTGTATGTAAACGGACAATATGTTATTCAACCTGATAAAAGCCATGGGCTGGTCTTTGTAGAAGAGAAAAGTAGCACACAGGTGGGCATGTTGATTTCTCACAGCTTAAGAGTTGCGGTGGTATTAGTCTGGGGTAAAATTTGATAGATATACAATGAAATATTAGTATGTATATATATATATTTATATATATATATATATTTATATATAAGGCTCCCTCACAGCTCTGAAAGGTCTCCAGAATGTTGACTTATGATAGATGTCTACCGTGAAGTGATGATTCCATTTCTGTATCTTTATAAAAAGTAGAAGAGAACAGATTAAATCGCCCAGTACACTACACGCCTGAACACATATTGACTTTAGATACGCCCGCTAATTCCAGTACAAAATGTGATTTAGAAGACCACCTAATGACATAATGGTATAAGAGATTTCTGGGTCTGCAGCTTTCTATACCAGGACTCTGCCCTTGTGTTTAGGAGTGTCCCTCCCTGTTATTATCTCATCCCACCAGCTGTTACTAACACAACATTAGACCAATGACCCAAGTTCACACTTAATAAGAATTCTTAGAAGTTAAAAGGCCCTCCAGCAATATCTATTTCTTATACACCTTGACCTCCTAACCAGAAAATCAATGTTATAAGGATGGGCTGATGTGCTCATTTATTATGCTAATTGAATCACTAGTTGGAAGTTCATCTTGGTGCACCAGTAGTTGTCTTTATCAAAGGATTCGGCTTAATAATTCAGAATTTGGCTGGGTTCCAAATCTACCTTCCTATCGTCTCTGGGATCAAAATGCACATCTCTTTAGTATCTAGAAGTAGGTATATCAATAAAAGTAGCAGTAGGATAGTACTACATACATATGCACTTTTTCAATCATGTAAGGTTGATAAATGATATCAATATCAGCATGTATGGTTGATGAAAAATTGGAGAAAGAGCCAGTTCCTCTACTATATATACGAAAAACTGTGAAGCCATGGTGGATTTGAAGTTTGCATTGAAATAAAGAATAGCTCTAGTTCATCAGAGGAGCTATGTTAAGAGAAGATTGTGGATGGTACGCAGAAGCAGAGACAACATTAGGTGCAGTGCAAAGGAACTAGAAGTGGTACTGCATTAATAAGGGAGAGAATGAGGTTAGAGGAGGCCCAGAGGACATGAAGGGTAAAGCAATATATATGAGTAACTCAGGGTCAGGAGGCTCGGACACAAACCCAGACGGCATTTGGCTGGCGTCTGCTGCTGGTAGCCAGCGTCTGATACAGCAGTGACGTATGTTTGTGTGTAGAAGGCCACCTAACGCCACCCTCGGGTTACCCTGAACCAGGCAGCCACCAGTGGAAGCCCTACCTGTAGACACACCCCTAACGCATCAACTGACTCTTGTGAATCATAAGGTATATGTCATTTAGGTAAAATGGGTGCAGGTGCTCCCATGTCGTCCCGCGGTGTTTTCCGCCATAGGAAAGGTCAAGCCTCAAGATGGTACTGTACACCCAAGTGTGTACACCCAAGTGTAGGCTAAAGTAGATATGAGGAAGGTGGTGTACTGGCATACCTCCTTGTATATATGATAAGGGAGGATTGTATCCTGCACCATCCTTTATGTCCTTAACCATGAATTGTCATTTCAAATGGTTAAGATCAAATTTAGATTTCCGAAAGGGTTTTAGCTGTATTTACATGCAATGTTGCATGTATCAAATTCCTTATTATGTCTACCTATACATGTATATGCCCTTGCGTGTGTGAGGGAAGAGATCTGTGTCCTTTTCAAAACAGTGTACACAAAAATGTAATTCCACAGACGATATTGATACATCTCGTGAAAATTTAAATATATGTACGATGATGGTGAGTCAAATACTAGGAGCTGGCCGAATATTGAGTCTCTAATTGTAGATTGTATTTTGTTGTCCTCTATATAGTGCCAAGATAGAAACCTGATGTACGGTATCCATTGTTTTGGATCACACAATAGTGTATAACTGACTAGGGTAACTGGCGTATAATGACTTTCTGTCGACCATACATCCCCAATATGTAATAGCATTCACAGTATTCCTCCATGGTATTGCCTGGAGCAGGGCCCTCCTCCTGTCGACCCAGAACCCTCACCTGCCTGAGCCATACAAAAACGACAAGTAGGCTGATGGCTAAAAGCAATGAGACTGGCTGATGGGTCTGACAGCCAGCCGGAAGCCATACAACGAAGCCACAAGGGAAGCCAATGTTGTTAACCTAAGTACAGTATAGTTCTTTAAAGCATCATGTCCTTTGGTCGACTTGATGCTTAAATGCAGCCCATGAGAGTCTATCGCCTATGCTGCATTCATGCATCATGCCAACCTTACATGGTTGTCAAACTCACGAAAGGACCAGCACAATGCGCTATTGATGTAGCGTTGGCGAGTAGCCTCATCAACACTGCATTGATTCAACATAACGACAAATGGCCACAAATCTGGAGGCATCATGTGGTCCTTAAAGGACTCAGTTAGACAAAAAGGAAGCAGTTTACTGTTGGTATAAGTGAGGGGTGGGGCTGTCAGGAAGGCTGTGATGGGGAGGGGTTAGGAGGGGGTGGATGGAGGCGAGAGGTGATTACACAGCCCAGGGCTGAGTGCAGGGCAGAGATATGGGAGAGCATGTGTAGGTAGCTCCAGGGGCAGGGGAATTGACAGTCAGCAATAAAAAACTGATAGTATTGTATTTTTAGGATAGAGGAAAAAGGACATATGGTGATGTTTTTGAGAGTGAAAACTGTAGCTCTGTGTGTCGGGACACAGTCGAGTATAAGATTGTGGCTTGGCTGGTGAATTTTGGTGATGTGATAGAGGAGGGGGAAGGTTAGGAGGTCACCAGTGGTTCAGCCTAGTTAGACAACCTACAGTGAACACAGAATCAGGAGGACTCTGATGTTGTCCAGTGTTTTGGTTGGTACGTGCCATATGCTGATGGAGGCCGACCTAACTCAAAGCTGGCCTAACATCTGCCCCCCTGCTTTGATCCTTGGTATCACTTTATATCTGCATCCAGGGGATGTGGGTGATATGCTTTGTAACATGACTGCGATATGAGCAATACTATAGCACAATGGGAACTAAGGTTTACAATTATAGATTTGAAATATATTATTATAGCAGTCACATATCATATTGATGTATACATAATGTAGTGAAATGGAGAGGGAGCGAGCACTTGTTTGTTTTTTTGTATTTTTTAAATCAAATAGTTATGATCGTTTCATGATTCATTTCCTGTTCAGAGATCATTTAATTGTCAATAAACATTCTGCTATACTCATTCTATCATATGGAGGACATGCTCTAAAATTAAAAAAAAAATGATAATATTACACTGTAATGATTGGCGTCTCAGGTGATGATTTCATTATTAATGTGTTGAATTGTTCTTTATCTTTCCAGGTATGTACATGTTCTTCTTGATTACCAGACTTGGAAATATACAAAGGTAATCCATTATCATTCTTTATACGTTTATGTACATCCCAAAACGTTGGTGACCTCATATGGTCAGATTAAGCCTGTCTGTGCTTGATTATTTGTAGGAAATGTCTGATGTATGCTATAGCTAAGGAGAAGATGGAAGCAAGCCATTTATCACATGTACATATTCTATACCCCATGTACCAACAAGACACTGCAGCATATTATAAGCTGCACCATACTTATCGTATATCGCCTTGCCTGCCATCCTTTAGATAGGATGTCAATGGGATCCATGGGATTTTAAATGAAGTGGCTCTGATCTCCTCTAAATACTGATCTAGTGAACCTTGTGGTATATTAAGCTAATAGATCATGGATGTTGGAGCCCTAGGGGAGTCTATGCTGGATATACCCGAGCCGCTCCGCGGCTCGGGTATATCCAGCATAGACTCCCCGTGGGCTCCAACATCCATTAACTAATAGGTTTATACCACCATTTCCTCCATTTTGTATTAATTTCTTACCTGATATCCACAGAATATAGCCACGAGAAGGCATTTTGTAAGTGCAAGCGACACGGCCCGTGTCCGCTCTGCGCGAAGCCATTGTTTTTGTTCCTTGCCGGGACAGGTACCGCCGTGTTTACAGTCACTTTTCGTATGGAATCCAACCATGACAAGTTTTCAAATTAAAACATATACATCCTTAGATAGTCTAGATGATCCCTCCATGCGTATTATGTCCAATATATTCAAAATAAAGGAGAATCCATTGATTTTCCCAACGTACGCGAGTCGCGGTCCGGCCATTCCCACCCGCCTCCTTGTCCGGCGAAAGTGTGTCAGTGGCCCGGATGTAGATATAGGTCATCCGCTCGCTGTACGAGGAAGCAGAGCAGCCACGGGCGTATGATGGAAAAATCAATGGATTCTTATTTATATCGAAGAAAATGGAGAAAATTAGCACGCATTCCTCGTCTATGGATCGAAAACTTCTTGGGATTTCAATATTATAACATGAAAAGCTTGGATTCAGGACGAAAACTGATTGAAAACATACGACTAGGACTCCAGGTTAGAACTTATTTACCTTCGCATTGGGTTTCATCACCGTTCAGTGTAGCGCAATGGCTAAGGCCTTCGCCTACCACCACTGCGGCCGGGGTTCAATTCTCATACAAGTTGGCACGATTTTTCAATATGGAAAATGGCTAGATTAACTTTGTATAGATGCCATAATTTCCAAAAATATTCTAAGTCCAACTTGACCCCGAAAAAGTATATACCAAAAATTCTAAAAACGCACATGGGTGGTATATGCAGAATATACCACGTATATATCGGATATAAAACCACCGGAAGTTCCGAAATCGTGGTATAAGCTGATACAGTAATCCCCAAGGCCTGAGAGTGTTACATTGTGCTCTAATGTACTCCAATACCACCCACTGTGCCTTCCTATACAGCCTCTATTGTGTCAGTCAGAGAGGCTACAGATAGGTGTCAACGTATTAGGGATCATTTCATGAGGGGGACATCCATGTGTGATAAGTAGACACTGTATAGAGGTGTAGAGCTGAGATGAGAGGGATGTCATCATCCACATAGAGGCCTCTCTGCACAGCCCTCAATACAGTGAACCTATTGGGATGTGGTATTACTGCTACAAAAGGGAGATATTGCATATATACGGCGAATAGTAGTCAATCTCTCAGTATCACTGAATCTTCTTCTTACCCGTTTACTATATTTAAAACATAGCGTTCCTGTCATGCCAGGAATTGACTGAATTACTCTTTCACTCTTTATACCGTTAAGTAAGATTTCACGATGTATAAAAAGATTTTTCATTAGAGCATATACTCATACAGGTTGGACATGGAAACAAGAAACATGCATGCCCTTACTTAAGTACACCTTATGCAGATCAATGTGAGCAAAGATCAAAACAGTTTCCTGATCATTAGCTTGGACCAAGGCCATTTTCAAAGATTAGATGGAAGTACTTTCTCGCTGAATTTGAATAGACACAGGTCACTTACAACTATGGGTATGGACGTGCATGACTAAGGACCTCAGATCTTTCACCTTACAATCACCTCTTGGCCTCAACTACCTTAAATCACACTCCTCCTCCCCCCACATCAAGCCTGAACACAGACGCCCTCCTGTCAGATGCAGGAACGCACGTCCTTAATAAGCTAAATCTTACCCCCATGGTTCCCCTTCAACTCGTTAATAAGCCAAACACAAGCCCTCTCCTGCCCACCTGGCTTGGACCTCCTGTTGCTTCCAGCAGCGTCCAAAGAGGAAGGTCAGAACCTTAGCGTGTTTTTCAGTGTCTGAACCTGGCTATGCACACCATGCACTGTAAAAATATGTCGTTGAAATAATGGTGAAGTCCTTGTCCCAAAGGTGCCAGGCACAAAGACATAACAGTATTGCGAACATCCCAAGGCAGCCGAATTTTGTGCTGTAACAAGGGAACAATATAGGGATAGTTTGTTGAAAACGGGAGCGTCATACAATTGTTAGTTACGCTTGTTCCACTAGTAAAATATTTGTGACGATCTCACGTTAACAGCCCGCGGCGACTTTCTCACGATATGCTTCATTGATAAGAAGATCCACTTGACAACCAGTGAATGGACCTACAGGCTGTCATCCTACATAGTCTATACATGTGTAGACTATAGGTGGGATGACAACTGTCTGCTATTAGTTTATGACCATTGCGATCTGTAATCTGATACTTACAAATACATGGACACTGACTGCGTTTACTGTATAGATTTATGTGTAGCAATAGGCCTGTTTTGTGCCTGTGGGGATTTGTAACCAGAACAAATTGCACATCTTTAGTTATACCCTGTCACCTCAGATCGCAATACACTTAGCAGTTGGCCTAGGTATAGTCAGTCTGGATGCCTGAAATCTGGCGATTCAGTTAAAAATGGAGTGAATTCAAAGGTGCAAGTCTACAATGGATAAAACGAACACAACCACTCCCTCCTCAATTAGCGCCCTATGCCTTTCACATACTACTTGCCACACCTTTGCCACATCCTCCAGAATGTATTCATCCAGTGATCTTTTCAGGCCAGTAGCCAGACATTGGCCTGAAAGAAAAGAAGCCGGTTAAAAAGACATGATAGTCAAAGCCACGTCAGACCTTGGTTTGACTGTCAGGTTGACAGGAAGACAGACTTTAGGTGTCACTGGCACTGACCTCTATAGGGTCACCCATGGCTTCTTACCCTTTAAAGGCCACTAATGTATGAATATCATATACCTGTAAATTGCCATGACCAGTGATGCATGAATGTAACCCTACATTCATACATACTGAGTATGTATTAACAGCCGGAGGGTCGGCATGATTCACCAATGAAGTGCTGGTGAGTATAGACTCGCTAGCACTTCATTGGCGCATCATGCCGACCAATGGACCTGATGCACTCCTACATTAGCGGTCCTTAGAGGTTCTTAAGGTCAACCACAGGTTAACCCAGTCAGGACCAGCTGACAGCTGGTGACATGACAACACGGGTGGCTGGGTCCATGTTAGGCACGTTAGTCATGTTGACCAGACACAGCGACATGGTCCAAGGTCATGGGGTAATTGGTATGATCCTCTAATGAGGTTAAGAGCATAGGGAATCCGAATGTGAATGAATGTCCTTCTTTGTACTTATTATAGATAGATGTCATCCATGACTTAAAGATTAGAATAGACATAAATGGGGTTCATGTATATTGCATCCATGACGCTATTTTGAGGAATAGGCTTAGGGCCTATTGCTAAGCCTGTTGTCAGGCATCAGCATGGCATTCATGAATCATGTGCCTATACATGGGTGACGCTTGTGACAGAGGGGTATTAAAAGTGACGGTCGTGACGCAGGGGTTTTAGAAAATGACGGACAGCAACAATTTTAAATGGTACCCAGTACATTGGCATATACATAAAAAGTGATGGAGTGACACTCCATCCTTCCTAAAAAGTGACGGAGTGACATCCTGAAAATTTTGAACCCCCAGGTATAGGCACATTCATGCTGACACCAATGTACTTTATGCCTCCTCTCAATTGCCAAGAGTGAGACTCCCCTTTAACAAAATCGTCCTATTGGCCATGTCTGGTTCAGATTGTAGAGTAGAGGCTCCCTACAATTCCATGACCAACCTAACGGCCGGATCTCTTATCGCAAAGCAGCGTCGGGGGAAGCCCTACAGCGCGTGCCCCATGTCAGGTCCTTGCCTCCGACGGCTATCTTCCGGTTCCGGCGCTGTAGGCGCACGCGTAATGCCATCGGGGAGGTCGGACATTCCGTAGTACTCTGGGGCCTGGACGTGTAGATCACCATAAACGCCCTCACACGCCGAGTTCCACATGCCAGCCTGGGCCCACCAGGAGATAGCGTCCTGTCGCCCATATCACATACCACTATCACGCTACCAGTACCACCGATGCATACATATATATAGTTGTATGTATGTATGTACACAGGAGGGTTTGAGTCATGATTGACGATATATCTGCCCCCCCCCCTGACTCCCTCCCAAGCAGAGTACTTAGTGATAAAGGGAAACCACAATCACCTGCATGCACAGTGCTCCCCCACTGCTACTTTGCCACACTGCTGGGACCTTCCTCTTATTCCGTTTTACTTTCACAGCAAAACATGGTTCTATATCATAGAAGAACATAAACTGAAAGAACACTGACAACACTTGTTAACTCGAAAGACGAGTGATAAGAGTCGGGTAAAAAAGACACCCATTCAGTGCCTACTAAACAGTAGGTTAACAGTGAGAAAAAAGTAAGACGTTTTTAGCCCTATGTTAAATCCCATAGGTGGTGCAAAAAACTAAACTTTCCCGCGTTTTTGGTCCGGAGTGGTGCAAATAATTGATGAATGTTGATGAATTTGCCATCATTCGATCCATCCGCGCGTCTCCAATGTCATAATTTTGGCACAAACATGGCGGATATCGATTTTTTTTGTAAATTATAATATAGAAATATGATAAAGAATGGCAAAAGGATATGATTTGAATCGGTATGTTTTATTAAAAAGATAAAAAAAAATATGTGTTCGCCCTGTCATTAATTCACATCACAAAGCCGGGGTCGTGCAAATTTACCCAAATAACCATGGAAATTGGGTTGGGCATGTGCAGATGGAACCAAAATCCAAAATGGCAGACCGCGAGACGATCGACTTGTGGGGCTATAACAGTAAAAAGATAGTGTATATTTGATTCAATTCGATTGCTATTGCCAAAGATGCATGGATTATATTCAAAAAGACATTAATTTCAAGTTAAATTGATAGAATATATCATTTCTCCGTCGAAAATGCTACTTCCGGCAAGGAGGGGGTCGCGCATGCACACAGAACATCAAAATCCAAAATGGCGGACAGCGAGACGATCGACTCACGGTGCCATCGAAACTGCTGGATTATAACAAAATGGAGGAGAATTACACTGTCTCATTGTGTTTGTTTGGTTAATATGAATCATTATTCAAGACCTGCTGCTCTTTTGCAATCCTTAACTCGCCAAGAGAGGAGTTATTCGCCAATGAAACATACGAGCTATAATGGATGCATTCTCCATAGGCTTAACTACTGACAGTGATAATGCTCGAAGAAAACATGAGGTTAGTATCGGAAGGGGCCTAAAAGAAGATATTAAGTGCCCTTTTGAGTTAATTGCATTGCCAAATGCTGTCGTATATTTTGTCAACCGGAAATGTCCAGGTACCAGTGATTGTATACGGAGGAAGCTTATGACATCACACTTTACCATAGGAGATAAAGGTTTTGAAGCGAAGTGCAGTGCAGATTGACCTTAAACGGTGTTACACAGAATTCAGAACGCGAATACCCATGGTCCTTTCCAATGTGCCAATGGCCATGCATCCAATCTACGTGAATGCCTAACATAGGTCACGCCGCTGTGAGTCCGACCAGCGTTGCCATCGACCCTATCCGGGTCACATGACCGGTCACATGACTGGGTAACATGATGTTGCTATGGTAACACGTGGACGCTGCGGTCTACTTGAGGGCGGCGTCCCATTGACGAATGACGTACTAAAAGCGTCAGCGCCGTTATAGCTGCCTGCCTTCATTCAGACCCAGATGCGGAGCAGGGGGCGTCTGAGTGACCTAGATTCCAAGCGCTGATCAGGTTATGTATAATTGGCCAGACCAGAGCCTCCCACCCACCCACAACCACGTGGGGCTTTAAGCAGGCCAACACGGGTCTGGTGTTGTGAAAGAAGTAGTTCTGGTCAGCAGCAATCAATACATCTCATCTAGTTATCCCCTACATGTCAATGGCACTGCCCAGATAAATACGTTAAGGAGGCTGTCCACTATCCTGGTGCATATTGGGGATGACGTGCGGCTTCAATCTACTGGTGATGCTTTTAGTATTGACAGGCTGTAAGAGGCCATCTGGCACGTCACTGTCGGCCTATAGTAATGGAAGTTTTTGCAGCAGTAGTCTATGACTAATCCATGATAGTACATATGAATAGAGTGCATCCCCATGAAGCACGTCAGTTTAGTAATATCATTATACTAACTAACAAATAAAGATAACAGATTGCTGGTCAATACCTCAAATCGGTGCATTGGTGCTGGATATGTTGACAAGTCGTAAGAATATAAGGACGATGCACATTTTGGATGAAAGGCCGATACGCATCACTATAGATTCAATATCCTGTACTTGAGGGACTCAGAGAGAGCCGAGACACGACGATCTGATCCTTCATGACGATGCACATGCCCATCTTGTGCTGTCACGTGATCCGCCCCAGCCTCCCCTAATGAGAGCAGCTCCGAGCAGTTCGTTTTGTGGACGTGTTTTTATCCCCTCCATCCCAGAACACAGCTCCCCAACGACATCTACTATCCCAGCTTGCTACTACTAAAAATAAAACAACAGACTAGAAAATCCCCACAGTGCCGGAAGAAGACAGTACCTTCAGTTTCCGCTCCAGGGCCTTCTGGGAGACAGCCATTGTCTCTTCTCATGGAATCTCGTAGCATTCCATTTGTTTTCACGTGACGGGATTAGATTGTAACTATGTAATGGCCGCATAGTCCATTGAACTTTAATGCATCGTGTCCATTCCTAGTTACTCAGTGACTTTAGTCACAGAATAGTTGATTGTTATTCAGTGATTTAGTCACAGAATAGTTGATTGTACGGAGGAACAACAAATTTCTACGACATGCTTCTGCATCATAGAATTATTTTGATTTTATGGCCCATAGGCTTAACCACTATAGTTAACCCTGAAAAGCTAGCCCCAGCGTAAGGCATGTCTACAGTAGGTATAACAGTGATGTGGCCGTGTCTGGGCTGTCTGTACTGCTTGGTCACGCCTCAGCAGTGTCCGATAGCCAGCACAAGGAATCATATACTTCGACAATCAACTGGCTGCGTCTGGGCCGTGTGTACTGCTTGGTCACGTCTGGTAGTGTCAGGTAGCCAACACATTGAATTACATGGTGTTTTATCGGTTGTGCCATAATGTAAGATAATGTCAGATCGTCGTGTCTCGGCTCTCTCTGAGTCCCTCAAGTACAGGATATTGAATCTGTAGTTATGTGTATCGGCCTTTCATCGCTACCATTGAATCAGAGGTACAAAAAATCATCTAGAATAAGAATATGAAAAGAAAAATAGGGGTCCCATCCTACTTTTTTCTACAGATTTTTGAATAATAAAAGTATTTTAATCTTCACCTAGAAATTAGAGAAAATATGTATCAGATTTGACAATTTTTTTCTGTCATAACTATTCAATACAGAGATATGAAACCTCGCATGGTAAATGGTCTGATATCCTTATTTATTAAGAATTTTTCAATTTAACTCCATAACATGGCATTCTGGGTAAATTTCTCATTTTTCAGAAAGGAGAAGGTTAAATTTTATATTAATTCATAACAAAAACAAATAAAATTCATATTTTCAACCACTAGATTTTTCTTAAACTTTTTAAAAATATTTTTCAGATAATTTGCCTTTAGATAAAATTACTTTTGATATGGGGTCTCCTGCATAATTATGGAGTTTTGGCCATTTGAAATTAAAAAGGATTGAAAAAAACTGACAAAAATCCATATTCAAAGCACTGCATGATGGGTAAAATGTACACATACTTGGCATAATATTGCTCCATTATATGCCCTCGGTCACTGTGAATAGCCTACCACTTCTATAGCACTGCATTGGTATTGTAAGTGCTATAATTCTAAGGTGCAAAAGAATTCGAGAGAATGATGAGAAAAATCTGGATGTAAATATGCCAAAATTTAAAATGGTCATAAAATGGGCAATTTTTATCAGAATCCCCCCAAACTTTTCGTGGACACTAAGGATATATGCGCAGTAGGCTCAAATCCTATAGTAGCGACCCACCTTAACCATTTTTATGATGCATGGAAGCACTTCTGGGGAGTAACTTGCCAGTGTGACAGTGTTGCATTCATTTACATGGTTGTAACACTGATTGACATCAGATTGACTCTATAGAGTTGACACTGACCTAATCGATACACTATTGTAGTGCCAGAGAAAAGAGTCAGCAACATTATATATTACATTGGCGCATCATGAAGACAAAGGAACATGAAGCTGGAGGCATCAAGCGGCCTTTAATAGGCTGGACACGTGCAGGTGCTTGTCAGTATGTTGGTAGACAGATGGCTGGCTGGGTATGTTTTCAGTTCTCTCCAACTACACTCCATCCTTCACGGCCGTTGTCTGTGTTAATGTGCATGACCTGCATCCTAGGGAGCATTCAACAATTATGTCACCGGTATCTAGGCATTTTTCAGGACCCACCCACCCCCCTTGTGAAGTTGTCACTGTTTTTGTATGGAACATATAGAGGAACCCAAAGACCCCCCCCCTCCCCCTAAGCAGTGACGTAATTGTTGAACGCTCCCCTAATAGACGTCTTAGGCTAGTTTCCTTAACTTATTTAAGAGTCAGGCTTAGGTTTCTCATTCATTCAAAGTTGGTTGATGTCACTTCTTGGAATGAGGGTTTTCCTGTGAGTTGCCCTTTCAAAAGTCGAAGAAATTATATTTTCAAGGTCATCTTCATGTGTAAGTTCAATGTATTTTGTATTTGGATACATCAGGAAAATAACAGGCTTCCCTAGCCCACTTAAAAGGGTCTATATCTCCTCTTTCCTATCCCCTCAGGATGTGTGTGGTGCACATATGCGCGGGCACTGACACATTCCTCTGTTAAATTATCAACCTGTGAAGCACGGGATAGCCACTTAGTGCCGCTAAAGTGCTGTAAAACACAAATCAATCTCCAATCAGGAAAATAAATCGTTAGTCAAGGGATATCCGCAGCTTCCTTGGACCATTATGAAAATCGCCCCAGAGATGTAAGGCGACGACACAGGACATATATATTGATAATTGTAGATTCTCATACATGTGTGTAACCAAACTTTGACAGAAAAAAGAAAGGTTTCGATTGCACATCATAACAGGCTTTTGACAAAGTTGAGAACACTAGATGTTTACATACAGGAGACATTTGTCTCCATAGAATGAAGTCAAAGTATATTAATCGACCTTATTACCAATCACGTTTCATCTTTATTCCACATTTGAAACTGCGTATTTAGAAGGGAAAATCGATCTTGACTTTGAAATCGATTTATTATGTGATGAGTACTTTTAAATCCTGTGAAGTGGTATGCAGTTTCTATCCCGTGGTAAAAGATTGGGACTGTAGAATCTAAATCAAAGGGAGAAAAAGCACAACACGGCGTAGGGCGGAGGTGGCTGGTCGGGGAACAATTCCCAGAGGTTAGATCGTGGAATGTGATCTCTGCCATCTCTGCTGAACGCAGACTGGCACTGATACCGTTTTATCAGCACTTCTACTCCAACCTCACCCGCCCCTTGGCTCTCTTCTGTTCTCGGCTTCCTCTGCCTTGCCTCGTGCTTGGTTTGATGGCGTGAGACTAAAAGTAGCAAGACTGAATCTATGTTTAGGCTCACCTCCGTGTAGCAAGAGCCCCTGAATATCTCACCACAAACTCAGCATGGTAGCTTTTGATCTCTTTCATGTAAGTGTTTTTTTTTTACACCAGTGAGGTGCAATTTTGATAGATTGTAGGGGATCGCCGGGAGGGTATCTCATGATCTATTGGAGGTTTTGAGGAGTAAATCATTAAATATCTATTGCCATTGATAGATACCAAAAGGTAAATGTTACTTGACTATTCATCCGCAATGCATTCTATACACATGCTCCTAGTAGTACTCCAGTGCTTCTAGTGATACGCGTTTTGATCTTCTACCTGTCAAAGAACAACTCCACCCATCACCCTCCCTGTTAGCCAATTACCGTTATCTGTGCCAATTACCCCCTCACCTAGACCCCATTAGTTTGGTACGTGAGAATGTAGCAGAGTTGCCAAGAACCCAGTTGCCATACCAGGGTGGGTAGAAATTTGTCATACAATCTGTATCAACTTTACACTTCCTACACCTGCACATCCACAGGATACTGAATACAGTCCCCACCCAGTCGCCTGCATATCTATTATGGATACTAGCAAGCCATATTCATTTTATGCAGCTATTCCATTTTGTGTAAAACATTAACTTAGATTCAAAATCATCCTTGGTAGGGCTGAACTCACTTCAACTCATGCACAATACAGAGAAGTCAGGAGCCTTAGTAACCTAAATCCTCAGTGGATATGAATTTATCATGAGGCTGTCAGGTCTCTACCATGGTTTGTGCACGTATGCCACCTGAGACATGTACCCTGTAGTTAGGGGTCTTTGGGTTCATTGTCAGTGCTGGGAGATCATAGTAACATTTAACAGAGAAAGATTGCATTTGAATTCCATGCGAACAACTAAATTTTGCAACAGGAGTATTTGTGATTGTCATATAGAAAGAGATCATTCAAAATAGTGTCAACTCTGTCTTGACTCCTCGTTCCCTGTTGCATAAAGTAACTATTTTGTTGTTGTAATATGGATTAAAACAAGGAAATAAAGGAGCAGGATCCGTGCTATTTACTCCTATAGACGGTTTCTTCCTTAGGTGCAGCACATAAGGCTGTGTAGAAGTGATCCAGTGACCCCCTCTGACCTGGCTCTTTGCCATTACAAACTGCCACTGACCGTAACCTGGCTAGTACCAAGTGCACCTTCCCCCAACCATTTCCTACACCCTCCCCCTCCTCCTGCCAGGACATTGGCCTGACTCCTGCCTCCAGCACCACCTTAGCAAACAAGCCTGTCCGCATCCAGACACATTTATCGATTTTCTAAGTAAAATGAGGGAGAGCAGTGGGTGGGGTACTTTCCAATGTTCGATTTGCATCCTATCAATCTTTGCCATTTGAAAGTTCTCACAGAAGAATAGATTGTGCATCGAGCGAAAAGGCAATTGCAGGAAGGCAGTTGCTCATTGAGGTCTGCAGCTCTACTCCCCACGGCCTACTCACAGCGGTCTTATCCAGGACTTGGATTCTATCCATCTTGTATGTTGTACACTACTCCAGCCGACTATATTGAATTTCTTCAATTAGCTCCCTTTTGCCCAGATTGTATGATTCATGTATACATATATGTATGTAATCTTGGCATTGATTATAACCAGAGTGTAATACATGTTTTAGCCTATAATCCCTGTTTTGAAATCTCATTTGCTGTGGTAAATGTTCAGAACATTATGTGTTAGAGAAAAGGCAAATAATGTCAATACCAGCAACTCAAGTTAGATGTATATCATATTTATATCTAAGGAAATCTGTGAACACTCTAGATTCTTCTGCCCACGAGCAGACTTCCATGAGTCAGATGTAGATTTATTATACCCCTAGACATGGCGCCGTTTCCACCTTAGGCCCCTATGTCTGAGTCCTCACACCAATGTCTCATGCAGCAGCTGTACTTATGACACCAAGACATGAGTGAGGAGGGAGTTTACTGCCTCTTGACATGAGCTGGGGAAGGCTGTACCTGTTTCCTGGTCTCGTGATGGTGGGCTATGCTGGGCATGGGGTGAGTCAAAGAGCTGCTTTGTATATTGCACATTGTGTTTATTATATAATGTTCATATGAAAGAGCATATATATGTCCTGGAAATGGTATATAAAATGTTACCGTTGCATTGCAACATGAAATGTGCATTAGGAGTCTAAGTGACGCTTGTAGCATTTCTGAACTTGCTTACTTTCAGCTACATCCCACATAAACCATATCAAAAAGATCATATTCTTCGAGGTAAAAAGCTAGGCCATCATCGAGTTTCAAAGGAGAGTACAGTCATATTAATCACGGCGGGAGTCCTACCTTGAAAGTCCCTTTGGCACATGCCAAGAGGCTACTAATCATGGCTATGTGGATAATAGAGTGAGAGGTAACATGTGGTAGGTGATAATATGACACATCCCTATGTCTGGTGCTGAGGTGCTCTGAGCACCTCAATCTGTCTCAAGATGAGCTGCTCTTGTCTGACTCAGATGGAAACCACCACCTGCACCAACACCTCACCCCTGCCCCATCCTCTATAACCAAATAAATGTAGTAACACAGCAGGGTAGACCTGTTAGTTTAAGTGTTACATTGCTAACCCATGATACCATGCTGTTCTTACAATTGAGGTGCACTCACTGTTAATTCAGGAGCAGCTCATAAGTAACTCTTTCATTGAAACTTACACTGAGTGGGTTTTCAATTTTGTAGGGCATTGACACCTGTTACAGCTACGAAAGTGTACACCTGTTATGTATAATGTCCTACAAGACCACATGTAGTTACAATATGGTGTAAGAAAATGCCAGCAGAGCTCAGTGGATATAGTGGATGGCTCTACCATTAATTATTCCTCCATCATTGACATGATTGTTACTTTCACCCAGAATACGTTATGTATCACTACCTCAAATATCGGTGCACGTTCCAGTATCATATCCCTATTTTATCCCCGCTTCAAGTGGTCTAACTTGAGTTTCTGGCTTTTACCATCCGCTATTTCCCACACCTATTATCACGGTTTTCCACTCACTCCCTTCACTATACATCACCTAATATCTACCCATATAGACGGCTAAATCTTCCTATTGGTAGCAGCCCCCTAATGTCCTACAAGACCACATGTATAGTTACAATATGGTGTAAGAAAATGCCATCAGAGCTCAGTGAATATAGTGAATGGCTCTACCATTAATTATTCCTCCATCATTGACATGATTGTTACTTTCACCCAGAATACGTTATGTATCACTACCTCAAATATCGGTTCGTGTTTTAGTATCATATCCCTATTTTATCCCACCTTCAAGTTGTCTCACTTGAGTTTCTGGCTTTTACCATCCACTGTTTCCCACACCTATTATCACGGCTTTCCACTCACTCCCTTCACTATACATCACCTAATAACTACCCATATAGACGGCTAAATCTTCCTATTGGTAGCAGCCCCCCAGTCTAACCTGCAGCCTTTATTAATGCACCACCAGCATCCCCATGCCAAGTGTCTAGTGCTAAGTACATTTTAAAGCTGTGCAGACACTGCAGAGGTGCTTTTTTGCTGGGCAGTAATGCGTCCTGATCGATTGCCTCACAGACTGGTAGCTGCTAATATTATCTGTCGTTTTGAGAGGGTGTAAAAAAAGACGTTTTGGCATGGCTGGCATCGATCCATTTGCTGGTCGACTGTTGACTTTGCTGATGCCTTCATAGTGTGTTAGGGTTGGGGAGGGGGTGGTAGGGGACAAGCAGTATTCAACAGACCTGAGCCGTCAAATAGAGAGCCGTGTTATCCAGATCCCACTGTATGGTCAAGGGCAGGCAGTCATGGGGTGGACAAAGGTAGACACACACTGATGACAATGCTGAGACACACACTGAAAACTGATCCTGGTGGAACTGGGCAATAGAGGGATTAATAATGGTAGACACACGCTAAAATATGCTCCTGGTGAGACTGATGGTGGTGAACAATGGTAAACATGCGCCTGGTGAAATTGATGGTGGGTAACAATGATAAACATGCACTGTACTGTGGCTGCTCCTGGTGGGACTTATGGTGGGTAGCAATGGTAAACATGCACTGTGCCTGCTCCTGTTGAGACTGATGGTGGTTAACAATTGTAAACATGTGCCTGATGAGATTGATGGTGGGTAACAATGGTAAACATGCACTGTGCCTGCTCCTGGTGAGAATGTTGGGGATATACAATGGTAGACGCACCATGCTCCTGATGAGACTGGTGATGGGTAACAATGATAAACATGCACTGTGCCTGCTCCTGGTAAGACTGATGGTGGTTAACAATGGTACACATGTGACTTGTGAGATTGATGGTGGGTAACAATGGTAAACATGCACTTTGCCTGCTCCTGGTGAGACTGATGGGGATATACAATGGTAGACGCACCATGCTTCTGGTGAGACTGGTGATGGGTAACAATGATAAACATGCACTGTGCCTGCTCCTGGTAAGACTGATGGTGGTTAACAATGGTACACATGTGCCTTGTGAGATTGATGGTGGGTAACAATGGTAAACATGCACTTTGCCTGCTCCTGGTGAGACTGATGGGGATATACAATGGTAGACGCACCATGCTCCTGGTGAGACTAGTGATGGGTAACAATGATAAACATGCACTGTGCCTGCTCCTGGTAAGACTGATAGTGGTTAACAATGGTACACATGTGCCTTGTGAGATTGATGGTGGGTAACAATGGTAAACATGCACTTTGCCTGCTCCTGGTGAGACTGATGGTGGGTAACAATGGTAAACATGCACTGTGCCTGCCCCTGGTGAGCCTTATGGGGATATATAATGATAGACACACCATGAATCTACTCTGGCTTAGACTAACGATGGTAAACATGCACTGGACTGGAGTGAAGGAAAGGGTATTGAAATGGGTTGTGGCGAAAGATAATGAAGGTATTGCAAATTACCCTAATGAGGTATATGCGTAGGGGGCTATGAAAATATTGCCGATCAACTGAAGCTAGAAATTTCAAATAACAAAGGTAATTTAAGTAAATATGAAGCTCTATACACCAATGCTTGATCATCGCAAACCCAGCTTAAATTTTATTCCAGACTGATGGTATTCTAATTATTCATGTGTGCCCTACCTTTGCCCTTTGGTGGAATGGAGTTTTCTGATTGCGACCAGCATTACAGCAATAGTAGGCTATGGATAAATAATAGTTTAGACCTGAAGGCGGGAGAAAGGTGCAAATTATTCATTCAAGACTAGCCTGCCATACTTTGTTTGTCTGAAGATGCAGTGAGAGACTATGGTCCTTTGGCACGCACAGCCACAATGGTAGGGTTCTCACCAGACGCATGCCTTGTGTCTATATCAAGGCTTATTCTTGCAGATCAATATTTATCACCATCTTTCCGATCAAACATATACCTCGTTGTCTCTTCCCTGTTTGAACTCTGTGGTGTATCTAACCCGATATCTCACCTGGTGTGTTACAATCAATAGTGCCAGAAGATGCCTGTAGGTACTGAATAGACCCCAGGGGAGGTTCTAGCTGTTAGTTTGTTAGAAATGCAATTGATACGTCTGATGTCTGCACTGCAGCCTCTAGCTCTCACTGTCCTTACTGTGATAAGATACAGCCCAACACACCCACCATCATAGCACTCCCTATCTATAGACAGCCAGTGTTCTTGGCTGAACGCTGTATGTATCGATCCTGGCTGTACAACAGAGGTCTGTAACGTGTCAAGTGATAAATATATACTCCAGTATAGGCAATCATTGTGTTTTGGGCAAATGGCCGTATTGAACCACACAGGATTAGCCTTTTCATCTACAAACTGTGGTACATGTAACAGCACAGTCGTTTTGCTCATAGATTGAGCTCATAGGCTCCCGCCTGATATTCATTATGTTAATGCTTCAGTCTGATGATAAAATTATACATTCCATATTTTACTCTGACATTTACGCACATCCCATATTAGTAAGGTCTGGTAGACAATACAAACAGGATATGTACTGCAGCCTCTAGCTCTCACTGTCCTTACTGTGATAAGATACAGCCCAACACACCCACCATCATAGCACTCCCTATCTATAGACAGCCAGTGTTCTTGGCTGAACGCTGTATGTATCGATCCTGGCTGTACAACAGAGGTCTGTAACGTGTCAAGTGATAAATATATACTCCAGTATAGGCAATCATTGTGTTTTGGGCAAATGGCCGTATTGAACCACACAGGATTAGCCTTTTCATCTACAAACTGTGGTACATGTAACAGCACAGTCATTTTGCTCATAGATTGAGCTCATAGGCTCCCGCCTGATATTCATTATGTTAATGCTTCAGTCTGATGATAAAATTATACATTCCATATTTTACTCTGACATTTACGCACATCCCATATTAGTAAGGTCTGGTAGACAATACAAACAGGATATGTACTGCAGCCTCTAGCTCTCACTGTCCTTACTGTGATAAGATACAGCCCAACACACCCACCATCATAGCACTCCCTATCTATAGACAGCCAGTGTTCTTGGCTGAACGCTGTATGTATCGATCCTGGCTGTACAACAGAGGTCTGTAACGTGTCAAGTGATAAATATATACTCCAGTATAGGCAATCATTGTGTTTTGGGCAAATGGCCGTATTGAACCACACAGGATTAGCCTTTTCATCTACAAACTGTGGTACATGTAACAGCACAGTCATTTTGCTCATAGATTGAGCTCATAGGCTCCCGCCTGATATTCATTATGTTAATGCTTCAGTCTGATGATAAAATTATACATTCCATATTTTACTCTGACATTTACGCACATCCCATATTAGTAAGGTCTGGTAGACAATACAAACAGGATATGTACAACTAAACACTCTACTGACCTAGAAGCACATGGGTGAGATGATCAACAATAACAATACAAGTATAACGGGAAGTGATGATTCACATCACATGTGTAGTGTCACTTGACATCATGAATATCATGGTATATACATGTTCCTGTATATACATATGAATAATAGTATAGCACAGAATATATACATCTTAACTTTTGAGGATTTAATACCTATAGCTGCATTTGTTATTCGTGGATGATAATATTAGCATTATTTTGAACACTGAGAAAATATTCTTACTCACTTAAGTCTGGATCCAGACTCAGGCAATGTCGCCAAGATGAGTATCATTTGAGACTCAACCTGACCCTTGGATGATAGTCAGGCAGAGCCAGAGTATCACCCAAGGATGAGCCTCAGGATCTATCAGAGTATCACCTAAGGATCAGGCTGAGTCTCAAATGATACGCATTTTGGCGACATCGCCTCAGTCTGGATCCAGAATCAAGTGAGAAAGAATATTTTCTCACTGAACACCCATGAGACTGGTCGACAGTCAGATTATGAATACCTACAAAATCACCAATAATCCAAAAGCCTCAAAGGTCATGACCTCAACCAAAACCCCTTGTTCTAATAATAGACGCCCTTTTCCACAACATTACTCCCCATGTCTGGCGGTCAGTATGCGGCTCCTCCAGCTGGAAAAGTGTCCTGTTTCTGAGATGGGATCAATATATATGGAAATTATGTTGGCCTTAGGGCTGGGTGGGGTGAGACCAGCCATCAGGGCCTGATACAGACTCCTCACAGGGCGGGTATTGCTCTGCCTGGGGCTTTCTGTTTATCTGTTAGTGTTACTGGGTTGTGTGGGAAATATCTGATAGAGAATGCTGAGAGGGGACATGAGCAGCTATTGAAAAGGACAAAGCATCCACATGTCAATACATCTGTGTGATGGGACCTCCTCTGTCTACTGGGATAGTATGCTGTCAGTGTCACTTAGTGGTTGTCGATTGCTGTATTAGTATAGCGGTCAGTGATGATGCTAGCTTGCATTGTTTAAAGGGGCCATGGATGCTGCAGAGGCTGGTGGTCCTGTACCTCTAACATTTACTTAATTCTTTGTATAACTACCAGCCATATACAGATAGCACCTATGGACAATTTATACCAGATTCCATCAGGTAAATTATTGTAGATTTGGAAATGAAAATTCAAATATTCTAGAAGTCGTTATACTGAATGCACCCGTGCCATATCCCGTGATATGACCTACTTTTGTCTGTCTATCATGATGTGAATGACGTTGGTTTATTTTATAGTTCACACCAGTCCCTGGTCATGCTGTTCGATCTCGTGTTAAAATTCATATCCCTTCACTCATCCCTAGCAAGCTATTGGAGCACAGAGAACTCCAACATTCAGATCCTAATGCTTTATAAAGACTTTACATTACTGATATTTGTTTTTTACATGCCAATTGACATGCCAGAGTATGACTTCTAGTGTTGCAGTATGTACATACACATTGTGCCTGCGCTCAGTGAACGCCTTTCCAGATACTTTCCCATAAACCAAGCTCCATACAAACATGTGTAAATCCTCACATTGAGACTTGAGGGAGATTCATAACCATGGTCTCTGTAAGCTCTGACCCCATGGGAGGCCACCAGGAGGGCTCTGCCACTGATGAAAGCACCATGGAGGAGTAAAAGCAGGTTAAACATTTTCTGTACAGTCTTGATGAATGGCTGTGGAAGTGTTTCCTCTGTAGGGCAAAAAGCTGCCCGAGCATTCCAGCTGGTCTTTTTGAGCTTCATTGTAGGTGCTCATGTAGGGGTGTCTGTGAGCTGCTCCTGCAGGCCTGCTTGGAGCTACTTGAAGCATGGAGCAGCTCGCCCTGCCAGGTGTCCTGCTGTGGGAGTGGGAATGATGGAACTGCTCACTCTAGCAGAGAGGATGGATGGAGCAGGTAACCTACCACACCTGACAGGCTAGTCAGTACTTGAACTTGAACTGTTCCTCTCTATACTGTAGGGGAATAATGGTGCATTTTCCCAGTCATCAATAGAACCATGCCCGTATGTAACACATTGATCAAAGTGATTTTTTTGCAAAGTATGCGCATAGATTATAATGCCAAGGCCAGAAAGGTTTTGTGGGCCAGGTTACCCGACCCTACCTAGCAAAACAGGGCTGACCCTAGAATTTTTCTTCAATTTTATAGAAATAGGTTTTTCTTTTGGGCAGTTTATTAGCACCATAAGTCATATACATGTCGCTTTTTAGGCATAAAGAAGATATATCTGTCAAATGTATGAAATAGGGGTCCTGTGTATCAAAAGATAATGTATTGTATATGGCAATACCCCTGTATAGAGAAGGAAGTAAACCAGTCCTAATCCACTGTGTAATGGTGACATAGGTGACATGGCCAGTGGCCGCCTGACCCTTCGTCCCATGCAGTAGTAACCATGCAGTAGTAATGTAATGGCCGACCAGGGGTAAGTCCTAAACATGGTAGCTGTGATATGTGAGTCCTCTTTAGGGCAGCACCATGTCAGGGGTCAGAGTGGATGGGGTCAGGGGTGAGTCCCACACACATACATTCTCCTTAGTCTGTTGTGGTGGTCATAGTCAAGTCTGAGAGGCCAGGTTAGTAAAATCACTTTTACTGACGTGTCTGTTTCCTCAAGGGTGGGGAGTTCGATCACCCTGAACTAGGATTGAATAGTTCTTGATCAAGAGCTACCTGCAATTATGATACAGATGAAATTCATTTGTGGACAGGGCAATGTATCTGTAATGTGACACATTTGAAAGTCACAGCAAAAAATATCAAAGCTAGCATTACTAAACGATAGCATTAGGATCCGGTCCCCAACCCTCCATTGCCACATCCCCAACCCTTCATTATCCACTACCCATATGTACTTATTATACGACTCCTGGCTAATATATTACCATCCCTCATCCTTAACTTCAAAGTGGGCATAGTCTGTACTCTGATTATAGGTGTTAGTCACAACCAAATCGAGGCTCACACTAAATAACACATGTTTTCACTGAAACCAGGCAGATCACTCTAATTTACAAAGATACATTTGCACTTGCTTCCCATGATTGCGTGTTGAGGATAGTAGTGTGAGCTAGAGGTATTATGTACTAGGGATGTGTAAGGCTGTCTGTATATGTGCAGCATGGCTGTAGGTATGTATATACATGGTGGCAAGGTGTTGGACTTGTGTAGGTGTAAGGGTTTGCAGCGCC
This sequence comes from Acholoe squamosa, assembly GCA_949317995.1. Taxonomy (NCBI): domain Eukaryota; kingdom Metazoa; phylum Annelida; class Polychaeta; order Phyllodocida; family Polynoidae; genus Acholoe; species Acholoe squamosa. Next base: position 20,125,021 of record OX439042.1, read on the forward strand.
TTGTAGTTATTTGTACAGGTGTGGGGCTGGTTGTAGGTATGTATACAGGTGTGGGGCTGGTTGTAGGTATGTATACAGGTGTGGGACTGGTTGTATGTATGTATACAGGTGTGGGGCTGGTTGTAGGTATGTATACAGGTGTAGAACTGGTTGTAGGTATGTATACAGGTGTGGTATGTGTACAAGTGTGGGGCTGGTTGTAGGTATGTATACAGGTGTGGGGCTGGTTGTAGGTATGTATACAGGTGTGGGGCTGGTTGTAGGTATGTATACAGGTGTGGGACTGGTTGTAGGTATGTATACAGGTGTGGGACTGGCTGTAGGTATGTATACAGGTGTAGAACTGGTTGTAGGTATGTATACAGGTGTGGGATGTCTGTAGATATGTGTACAGGTGTGGAACTGGCTGTAGGTATGTATACAGGTGTGAGACTGGCTGTAGGTATGTATACAGATGTAGAACTGGTTGTAGGTATGTATACAGGTGTGGTATGTGTACAAGTGTGGGACTGGCTGTAGGTATGTATACAGGTGTGGGACTGGCTGTAGGTATGTATACAGGTGTGGGACTGGATGTAGGTATGTATACAGGTGTGGGACTTGTTGTAGGTAAGTGCACAGGCGTGGGACTGGTTGTAGGTATATATATGTAGAGCTGTGTGGTGTTGTACATATATGTACAGGTGTGGGGTTGGCTGTAGATACAGGTACTGGTATACAGGTGTGGGGTTTGCCATAGGCATGTGGGGTCATTGTTGGCATGTGTACAGGGTTGCCCTAGCTATGCGTATATGTGAGGTGTAGCTAGTTTGGTTTGTTAGCTGCAGGAGCAGCACAGGTAAGCTGTATGAGGAGATGGGAGGCAGCAGGTGGGTGTGTATGGTGACTAGGTATGATGGATGCGCTGTATACAGGCACTGCTCAAAGGTATACACCACTCACTCATATAAGGTGAGGGGAGTAGGGGGAGGACTCATAGTGGCTTCATATTCCCTGTGTCATAATGCCAACCTGATGTATGGCAGCCTACATATTCATCCCCCCCCCCTTTCTCCTGATATCTCAAGTGGAAAGGTAGAACTTAGCCATTGGTTTCTGCTTACGGTTTCCCCGGCAGTCTGTATTCTAGCAGTTCACAGGTAGCAGCTGTAGGCCCTGAGATACTCTAGACGATATTTTTTTCCATCTTCACTCAAAAACTTCAATAGCACAATGCTTTGCACTCCCGAGGAACTCGCATTGACTTTCACCACCCAGTGTTGGCTGTCGGGTCCCAGCTTAACTCAATGTTCACTACATTAGAATCTTGAAAATCAGAATCCTTCTATCTTTGTTTGGATTTTCCGCTTTTCTTTTTTTAAAACTGGCTTGGATTACTTGCCATTAGGGGGAACTTGGCTCAGTGCTTGTTGCTTGACAACTTCAGGCATTGGATACGTTGTTGGTCTTTGTAGTGTATCAGTGTGTGAGAAATAACACGTCGGCGAATTGATAGTATTTCGTAGTACACACTGTATTTAGGAGGCAATTGACATCTGAGAGATTGTGTGACTTTGCTAAATAACCTGAAAAGCACGTGGATTTTATGCTTACATCTGTTAACAGTAAACACACCCTGCCCTTCTCCCTTGTTGTCTTTAGCTCGCTGATGCATTTAGCTGATTGCACCTGTATTCATATTTCTCCATTGAAATTTTAAAAAGAAAACTGCTACAAAAGCGCAACCTTCTCTTGTTATGAAGCCAGTGTTGACACTCTTTTCTATGCAGTGAATTATGAGAAGCCATAACTTTTATACATGGACACACAAAACATTGATGTTGAGTGCATTGAAAGATCCTCTTGGTTAAAGGTAGCACACAGATAACTTGAGGTACGGTGTCTTTAAAGGGATAAGCAGGGCATCGGCAGGTTAGGACAGATATCAGTGGTGTCTAGAGAGGTTATATAGAACCTCCAGGTGAGACTACACTGCAAAAATGGTGTGTAGACTTTAAACATGTTAAGGTCTAAACATGGTTAAAATCTAAACATTTTGGTTCAATAGGTGTTTAGCCAACGATGTGTCTAGGATTAAAACATTTAAATTCTAAACACCTAAAGAGTTACATTAAACATGTTTACATGTGTAGACTGTAAACAGACAGAAAACTAGGTGTTTAGCTTTAAAACACTAATATTTCTTGGTGTTTCTGTGTGTCTATTGTATTTTACAATGGGGCCCTGGCACTGATGGTGATTTGGGTTCAATACAGTATAGATGAAATACTTGGACAATATAGCTGTCCCTGTAGATGAAGGTGCATTAATTGATCCCCTTCAGAAAGTGGGCATGAATGATGCATAGGGTCCTCCACCTAAAGTCATTCATAAGCCAATCCCCAAATATAATATCATAGTATGCATAGAGAAGCAAATCAAATATCTAAGCAGAATTCTTCAAATCAGAAAAAAAACTAGTATAAACATAAACACTTTATAGCATAAACACATTAATTAGCTAAACTTGTCATTTCTCTAAACAGTTTCCATGTGTTTAGGATGATATTGTGTTCAGAAAAAGGGGACAAGATTATGTTTAGAATTATGTTTAGGATCTAAACACCATTTTTGCAGTGTAGATGGACGTATATACATGTATGTTTGGGCTAACCCTCCTCCGGCCCCACCACCCACCCCTGTCAGTATTCAGTGGTGAATGTAGGAACCATTCATCAACCTAACCCTTTTAACAATGCTTCTGTCGACTATTAAGACTGATTAAGTGATACTTGGGTTAGAATGACCTTTACAGGTGAATAGACCTCATGAATCTTGGATTGAGAATTAGTTCACATCACAAGATGGATGTTCTATTATGTACAAGAATCCAGGGTCGTGAGCGAGCCATTACTAAGAGTATTCTGTTATATGGATATAAAATGGTTAGGCTTCTAAGTGCTGAGTATACGTCTGTACCTGTTGGCCATGTCCAGGCACTTGTCCACACCCACTTATACAGCTACACGCTTGGACACTATCATGCTACTGAATATTCTCACCATCAGCATGTAAAGGTATTAGCCTACATTCACCATGTGGACCCCAGGCATCTAGATCAGAAAAATTAAATCATGATTTACAATTACATGTATCATATTATCTGAGTGGAAATCTGTACCAGTTTAGGGTGTGATCCCGTGTGGTTAAGATGGAAAGGAGCAGGTCCTGGAGTTCTAGGGCTTAATATATTGGTATCCAGGTGCCTGCCCATGACCCTCCAGTTGATGTACAGGTGGTCAACTATTCCAAGGTCAAGACAAGGTCAAGCTGATCTGTCCTACCTGATGATTCTAGAGTAGACACGATCCAGCTACCCGGTACTACAATCAACCACAATACATATATTCCTCCCTATTCTTCAAGAACTACTGGTAGCCAGTCCCGTGAATTTCTGGGACTATGGGTTTGAGTGGATTGTCAAAATTAAGGAATCAAATGAATATAACACCATAGGTTCTGTGGATATCTGATATAAAGAATCGTTATAAAATGCTAAGCGTATTATAAAGAACATCTTGATCCTGTTACGAAAACAATCATTTCCATTAACAAAACTTCTTCCTCTGTTATCTGCCATTGGATAAGGGATTAGTGCAATCCATTTGCCCATATGGAGATTCTTATTTCCGCTGCAATCCCGCCGGGAACTGTGTTAAAAATGAAAGCAACTCAAATACTCCTGGGATAATCAGAGGATCCATGGGGAGGTTTTTGCACTCATTTGCAAGTCATTATAACAATAATGGGTCCAGGGGGTGGTGTAGCACCTTAAACAATATGCCAGTATTGTTAAACAACGAGCATGGATTGTTGTACTACTGTTATAACTTGAAGGCAGTGTGCTGATAATGTGTTGGATTTTTGGGGCGATGTGGGAGGGGAGCGGCCTTAAAGAGTTAAGTCTGGGAGGAGGAGAAGGGGATTAGGGACGGACATTAGGAGATAACACTGGATCCACTCTGGTTATGAATAAAAGATGGGTGGTGATGTGGAGGAGGGGGGAGGTGACCTGATGGGGTGGGTGGGTGTTTGTATGGAGATGGTCAGGAGGACTGAGGCTCCCTTTTGAACGCCATACAGTGAGAGAAGTGACGACAATTACTATGGAAGCAGCGTTGGGCTGAAGAGGTTGATGGGCTTTTGTAGTAGAGCTGAGGGAAAGGGGTTTGATGGCTATGTGTAATAGGGAAGGAAGAATGTGGAAGGTTGCAAATATGGAAGGAATGACAAGAAATATAGCTTAAGTATATACATCCATTGGATGAGGTATCTGGACGATGCACTCAGAGCCTGAGAGGCTGAGTTGATGAAGAATGTTATGTAGGTATTGAAATAGGAATGAAAGAAGAATGGAACGAGGAGTACGGCACATCCAAAAACCCAAAATGGCAAGAAAAACACAGTTAATAGAAAGAAACATTTGGATACATGCGGAATGTGGGTGCTGGTGCAGTGGGAGGTGTTTGGGAAAGAAGAATCGTCCAGGGACTGATATGGATGTTGGTGAGCAGCTCAACTACTGCTGGGGGCTGGAGATAACCATAGATATGCAGACTGCCTGGCCACACGATGGCGGAAGGAGTGATAGGAGTGTGACACCTTTAGATTGCTGTGAACAATGAAGATAAGCAGTTAATGATGTCTGAGGACACCTCCAATTGCGATGCGGAGTCAGGGGTATGGGGTAGAATACAGAATTATCATAGGGATTGGTTATATCGGTATCAAATTATTTTGATCAGTGGTGTCAATGTTGTGAGTATGCTGTCAGTATGCCCCAGACCTTAATATCTATGAACATCCAATACAGTCATTTAATATACACCTGAACATGGGACACGACGTCTTGCCAAAAGGAATGTTCAATTCAATTTTACTCACAGCTTCATATTTTCACTCAAACCTTGGGCTTTTGAAAACTGAGATCCAGAGTGTTAAGGTCGAAGAACATGGGGAATGTGTCTGCATCCCCATATCGAGTTGTTCAGTCAACATCTCCTTCGACATTGCAGCTGAGAGCTCGTTAAAACGACCTGCCCGAGCTCAGTGTTGACCTTTTTCATTCACCTTTTGATCTTTTCTGTTTACGAGAACCCCTCTGAAAGGATTACTAAGGAGAGCGAAATGGATTTAAATGTACCCTGGATTTTAGAGGTGTGAATATAAAGTGTTCTCTGACTCTATCAGGTGCTACTTAATACCGGATTAGGAGAGGGGTTGTAGAATATAGCACAAATGGCACACATTGTAGGACATTTGCTAACAATGTGGCTCTACATTAAATGCCGCATTTGCTGAGAACCTATTTCAATTTGAGGTGCTATGTATATTGTCTGGGTGAGCTGAAAATAGCATACTCAGGTAGAGGGGACTGCCATCCTGACCCATATTAAGTTATCTGTAATAGCTACATTGGTTGACTCTTTTCCCTTTTTGTTAAGAACAGTTTACGAGCAAAATCTACAAGTATTGCTACATAGCCCCATATATATATATATATATATATATATATATATATATATATATATATATATATATATATATATATATATGCCTGGGTACGGACATATATGCCTGGGTACAGACGCATTCATCTATTAAATCACGCCTCACTCACTCGGCCTCATATGATAATTATTTTCCTCATTTTCCTTGAATAAGAAAACAATTTTCGTCCGTGTACATTTAGGACACGCGTGGCTGACCAGCCTTTCCCACAGTGAGATGTTTTTGTCTCAGAATCGCTCCGAAATTAAAGATAATCACCTGAAATATTGAAAGTGGCCAAAATCAAGCACGTATTCCATTTTGTTTAATGTCAAAAAGTTTAAAAGCTCAAAATTACCTATTGTGTTATGGCAACATTTCTGAGGCTTTTTATATTTGCTCAGGTTTTATTCCGTGAAATCTGAATGCTGGAACACGTTTATTTAGATAAGCTTATCTGTAATGGGAAACTACTTCCTGTATAAGAAACGAGAAGCTGCCATTGCCGTGTTCAGACTCGCATCAAGTAACATTTAGGTTTTTACTACTTATCCAAGAGGAACTCACAAACTAAAGTGGTAAAAACTGAGAGAAATGCAGTAGGTAAAAAGGTAGCTGCCACTCTGGAGGGACCAACAAGGAACCACAGGTATAAACATGAGTTGTAAAAAGGAGTAGAAAGGTTGTGAGGGTGTTTACGTGCTTCTCCTCCACCAGGGGCTCCATGATGATGGCCGGGGTGCCACCTGGTGGGAGAAGGGCGGTAAATCCCTGGTCATGACACTATAGTACCAGAACTACTCTACTCCACTAGATGGCATTATAGGCAGCATGCATGCCTCACCCCTGCACTATTGTGCTGCACCCCTCCCTGTCATATATAATCAGACCACGATAAATAACGTCTTATTCTACACCAGTCCGACCTCCTTCTGCCGTTTTTGTCAGTGTGCGGCCAACGATGGAACTATTTCCTTTTTGTCGCGCCCCGCCCACATCCGGAAGTAGCGGGCCCTGTGAAGTCGAGAAAAGTGCATCTGCACTCTTCAAGCCGATCGTTAATGCTAGAGGGCGAAAAATATTTTCGTTTTAGGGGCATTTCTTATGCTGTGAGATTTAGATCCATGGTGGTGGTGGAGAGTGAGGGCATATGGCCCCAATATTACACTTAGTTTGAGCTGCTCATAGTACGTCCATTACCAACACACAGGAGTAGGGGGTAGCAGGAGACGCTCCTACATCCAGGTGCTGGAGGGACCCTGGAGCTGTCCTGATTTAACTACTGGGGTGCTTTGCTGACCCATCTCTGTGTCACTGTCAGTCTATTCGTATATACCGGGACTCCCGGACTGAGATCTTCCAAAGTGAGTCTTCTCAGCCTGGTATTGTAAGTAAGATAGGGGTAGAATGCAGTGTTGCAGATCTTAATTCTACACTGCAAAAAAGGTGTTTAAAGATACACACCAAATTTTCTCAACACCAATATTTAAACATCTAAACACTTGAAGTGTTTAGGTGTTTAGCTTTTAAACACTTATTCTCAAACACCTAAACACTGAAGTGTTTAAGTGTTTAGCATTTAAACACTTGGTTAAACACTTCCTAGTTAAACGCGTTTAAAATTAAACGCGTTTAACACTTAAGAAGTGTTGAGAAAAGTGGGACAAATAAGTGTTTAACCAAGTGTTTAACTTCTAAACACTGGTGTTTAATCCCTAAACACTGTTTTTACAGTGTATTCCTACATGAAGAGTTTATCATTATGCTGATACACTGTGGAGAAAGTCTCGCGTGTGGTCAAGATGAGCTAAATTAAGAGTCCTAGGTATACCGGTATGCCATCCCTCGTGTATCACTATAAACAATACACTGAATATACACGTTTGCTTTGATGTTTGACAGTTGTGCTAAACTGTATTAGGTCTGTATTGAGCACTAGTGGGTGCCATCGTTCGTCCTCCATCTCCCAAGCTCCTGATCATCAGCAGTATATGCCTGATACCCACCACAGACACCCATGCTGAGGAGCCTACAGTGGGCATCATTTCATTCACAGTGGTGTCCTTCCAGTGTGGCCTTTGGTTAGTTCCTAGTCTGTGTATGGAGCCAGGACCTGCTGTTGGGCAGCCTGTGAGAACCAGCAGATCCATCACAACATGACAGGTGCTGGGGGGGCCCTGGAGGAGGCACCAGTAACATCTACAGTCTGACCCCCAGCCTGACTCTGACCCTCTCGGTGTTATACACTGCAAACTGTATAATTGTTACCACTAATTACTTGATTGACTAGACGTCAATCAAGTATTTACATCTATCTAAACCTTACCATATTTTGCTGATACAGTGTCTCCATGAGCATTGCAAAGCTGTTACCTTATAGGACAGGGACCCTGTATAAATCTATTGTGCTGACAAGGCATATTAAAAGGGCTACCAGCAGATTATTTACACATGGGAATAGAATATTGATGTTGTCACACCTCCAGGTAATCCTTAACCCTTTAACAGGCCACCTACATATATGTACAACCACACAAAGGCCTTATTACCCTAAGCCTAAGGTAGGTATGATGCACTAACACTCTGTGTCCCTTGAGGTACTCAACTAGTTCTGCTCTAGCCAATCTCAAAACACCACTACAAGAGTGTTGTTCAGTCCCCACTGCCACTCTTACAGGCACTCTCAGACTCAGTCTGCCATAGACAGAGATACTCTGTCCTGGGGCTCCTCCCGTACAGAGTGATCTTGAGCAAACTACCATGCCTGCCCAGGCGCCTCTCTGAAGGGAACCTTTAAACCTTGCACACATGCATCACTGACTTTTAGCCCTTTAAAAACAGGATCACTTACACAATCTTATTATCTGATTGACTAGACATTAATGTCTAACATTGCAGCCCTGGTGAGTTATGTCCATAGTACATGATAGTCAATCATATGTGTGCCTGTGGCACAGCCTTAGACATTTTGTTATACATGGATATGTGTGTAGCATTGTGTCAAGAATGCATATATACGTTCTCATGTTTACCCTGTTTACTAAGATGTTACTTTCATTTCTTTTACTGGTACTCCTGCCTTCTTGCATGAATATCTGTATCAGATCTTGAAAAATCCTTTGATGATATATACACCTTAATGTTGATTGAAAAGGCCCAACATTTTAGCAACCAAACAATAGATTAGGGAATTGACAGCATTTCATGTGCAGGACTTTATTCAAATTCGCAATGCTCTTTTGTGAAAAAGATACCATTGAACCCAGGCCAGCCAGCTGCCTGATCTCATTCACAGCCATTCATCATTATCTGTTCACAATTTAATAAATAAGAAAACAAATGCAATTTTGGGGGATTTTGTGCCGTATTAAATCTTTTTGTGGGCCTGTATTTGAACTTGGAACTGGCTCTTCCAAAAAGAGTCTTACGTGGCTATTAGTTTTCTGTCGACTTTAGTCAATATGCCTGGACATGTATTTCAAAAACAGCTATTCTTTCAGACAAATAACTTCAGTGTCCTCATTCCATTTACAGACCTCGAATACTTCAGTATATGAGTTCCGAATAAGGTCTTGAACGCAGCACAGGGTACTGTTTTTGACAGTCGTTGTGTACAATAAACCCCAATCTTAAAACCCGCTTAGTCAGACCATTACACCTACATTACCCCCTCACTGGATCTTTCAGCATAATTCTGCCATCATATTGTCCCAGTGACCATAATTTTCCGCATGCCGATCCCCTTTCCGTACCATTACTTTAACGATACATAATTAACGCCCCTTGCTATCACCACAAATAAGTGGTACCATATTTCACCATTTCACAAGGCATTTAATACCCTCGTCCATTGAAGAGGTTATGAGCTATTACTTCCACTCCAGTGTTTTCTAGATTTATGCCTGTGGTAGGTCTGTGTAGTACCCCATGCTGCTTTCCATGTCAGGGATAGAATGCATGTAGTTGTCTGTGCTCCACATGGGAGGTACTACTAGTAACAGTACGTCCTTTGTTATGAATAGCTGTGGATTGTCTGCTCCAACATCCCCAAATATAACAGAACTGGGCAGTTAATATGTTTATCCAAGCCATTGTCAGCGCCTTTTAGTTACAAAACCCAATACATTGCCCGTTCCAATTAGTATTATATTGTTGAAATCAAACAGGTTCAACCATCCATCCCATCACATGTACAGTTATGATCTATTCTCCACTTGTTATATTTGTGTCAGTCAGGGGCTTATAAGAATATTGGTGGTAGATTGATTTTTGATGGTACCCCATTTACCATCCACTCCCACTCCCTAGCGAGCGCCGGTTACCAGCTCAAGACGGACATGTGACGTGATTAGCAGCCTCCTTACCTACGTCATTGTCACGTCATAGAAGCTAATACAGCATCGCCATCACAGCATGCATTCATAAATAGACAAAGGTGCACGAGAATTGGTCAGCACTGAGGGTTATCACACGAGGCGAAGCCGAGTGTGATAACCCTCAGTGCTGACCAATTCGAGTGCTCCTTTGTATTTATCTCAAGTTATTTTAGTCAGATATGTTCAAAATTCGATGGATTTGGCATTAGAAGTGATTTTATCATCAGTTATTTGACCGTTTTGGATGTTTTCCCAGGGAGTGTGATACGGGGAAGGGTTATCACACTGTGGGGTGTGATACAGAGTTTCTTGGTTAAGCCTATGGGGCTCTCGTATTCAACTTGAGATAAAAGGTGTTGCCATAGAACCAGAACTATGGAGAAGTTTGAACTGAGGAGGAAGGTTGGTGTCAAGGGTTCAAGGGCGTACCATAATGAGTAATACATAGACTGTCAGCCCATTGTCCTGTGTCCTGTATGTGGAGTTTGCTTAGTGGCTGGCTCATAAAGAGAGATTAAACTGTTTACACTAGTAAATCCCAAGCTATCGTCGAAACAAGAGCGATCTAGATGTACTATCTTGGCGGTCTTTGACCAAGAGCTGCTCATAGACTCAGATTGGCCTAATTCTATGGAAGGTGTCTATGGAGAACACTCCCCCAGGGCTCACTATTCCTTTCCAAGCAGAATCTTGGTCATCAAGACAATCATAACATTGTACTATGAGGTAAAATAGTGAAACTGGTGGTAAGGACTTATAAAGACAGCAATTCTGAACCGCAAGGACCCCAGCAGCGGACAGAGAACAAATACAGCAAATCTAGAAGAGACACATCACCATCCCTGATCTGATCTACCATAGTACTAATAATACTCATTTTGGTCCCCAAATTATCCCCAAAAATGGCAAAGCACACATTTCTGATCTGCACCCCCTTATTTTCTAGATGCTGGACCTGCCCTTATTTCTAGATAGATTCTATCTTAGCAGAACTATGATGTCTTAATGTTATGGATAGAAGAGAAACAGTTTTAACACCACTGCCTCTGATTTGGAGGAAACCAAGGGGCAAAGCACCGGAAACTATTGATGAATGTCTGGTCTCGTTATTTCCCGTTATGGCCGAGAAGGGACTGATATGGGCCGGTTGACCGATGGCGCCGCCAGTTGGTGTTTTGGGTTGTGGCTTCCTCTGACGTCACAGCCTCCCAAAACCATGCAATATGTCCTTGAGGTCGGTGTGTCAGAGGGTATAAAATCAGCGAACCCCATACAAATTTGACCAGTACATGTATATATGAAGATGATATACAGAGTTACCCATCTGTGTACTGGTATCGATTAAGCGCAAATTCTTGGGATTCCATGGCTCAGTTCCATAATCCATCATCTTGCAGCTGAAGTGAAATGGTTGTCAGATTAGATAAGGGAAATCTCTTAATGGTCCCTTTGTGCTGCGGTCAAACATACATCATGGGTGCCATTTCAGTTGCTGTGACTGCTCCCAAATGGGGATTTTCCCCAGGCACAGGCCGCCCATGCCTATATATGGGTTACAATAAGTAAAGGGTGGAAAGTAAATGCCTTAATTACCTTTATTCAGAGATATCAGTCAAGAGGATGCACACTGATCTCCTATATAGGAATTGTCGAAGATTTGCAACAATTAAGCAAAGTATCTATAGACGCCTATGATTTACAGGAAAGTATGAATGGTAAACATACATTGTATTTCGTTGTGGTGGTAACTGGGCATGATCCAATGCCTCTACAACAGGTCTACTAGTCTATACACCGTGTGAGGTAAGTCTAGGTGTGTGTTGGCTTAAGGGAGTGATCATTTTTTAACAACAGGGGGGGGGCTGGTGGGTTTGCACGCGGACGCGCGAAAAAAATTTCGACCCCCCCCCCCTCTCGAGGGGATAAATTTTTTTCGGCCCCCCATAAGGGACGAAAATCGCGTGCGACCGTCCCCTTTTAGCCTATAGTAGCGTGCGGGGTTTTCCACTGAAAACAGGTGAAATTATTTTGACCCCCCCCCCATCAGAGGTATTGAAAAAATTCTGACCCCCCCCCTGGTCAAGGGGTTGAAAAAATTCTGACCCCCCCCTCAAACCCACCGCCCCCCCCCCCTGTTGTTAAAAAATGATCACTCCCTAAGTTGCTGACAGAGTTAGAGGTAACTGGAACAGGAGGAGACTGTAAGGGGTGGTATAGGATATAAGCAGAGTTACCCTGGGAGGGGCCTGGTGTGGGGCATGTGTCGGCACCAGGCGTGCAGCTAATGGGATAGATGTGTAATGTGGGAGGCTGTCAGGGCCATTCCCATCGTACCTCAACCCAAAACACAGACCCTTCTAGCACCTAGATCCACAATTGAACAGTTACCAGTCCATTAAGGGCCACCTAATGCCTCAAGGTGGGGGTATCCATAAAGTATGTGCACACAAATGGTGGGGTCGGGGGTGTATTTTTGAGAGATTTTGCATGCATAATCCCTTGATTTTGATGTCAGAACTGTAGGTGGGGTGAAGTCGACCCTTAATGTTTCCATGATGCTTCAGTGCAGTGCTTGTCAGGACACTCCCCAGCACTGCTTTGGAGCATCACGTCACGCCTTCAGGAATATATCCACCCTATAGGATAGAGTCGCCATGATGCATGAGAGCAGCATGCCAGTTACTCGCCATGTTTACATTGATGCATTATGTCGGCCAAAGGTGTGAATTGGAGCAGTTTTAACCCACCCTATCCCAAACCTTACCCTGCAAAACACATCCCACACATCCCAGCCGCAGGAGCAGCACTCAGCATTTCATCTTCCTCCAGGGCTGCAGTTCTGAGACAACCACACCTCCCACTTCCCCCTGCTGCTTGCTGACTCTGTGTAAATGGTTTTATCATGGCGTCTACCCAGGAGAAGATGAGTCCATCAGCGCAGGTTGCGCCATATTGTGGACGGTGGCGTTAATGGGTACCATAGACTGGGACCTGACAGGTTAAGTTTAGTGTTGGGTAGACCGAAATCTGTTTTAGTTATGGCAGAGAGACTGCAAACAGTGATTCTTTTGATTCCACCTGTATAGGTTTGCAAAATGTACTTAGAATTTCTTCTTATGATGACATTTCATTAGGTAGTTGAAATACCAGAGGTACACATGGAGAAGTTTTCTTTTACGTGATGACTAATTGATATAGTCATTCTTCTGTCTGTTGTGCTAGGTATATCAGCTGGGTGTATTTACTTTCAAGTCAATAAGTAATAAATAACACCCAGTTAGGTTGGAGTATATTGTGAAGAAAATGGTGTTCAGTCAATATTTAAAACGGAAATTTGAGCGCAATTCTGAGGTTGTTCAGCCAAATCTATGCAAGGGCCTCTGTCATGTCTCAAACGCTTCAACATTCCTGCTATCAGATAACCATGTACATCAGTGATGACAGAGAATGTGATATTGTAAGAAGCAGGTCTGGGTGATAAGGCTACTTGATACACCATACTTAGTTTATACATGGACTAGCTTACCAATTTATCTTACCATTATATAACAGTCTTAAAATTATAATAAGACGATACACAGCAGTACTAGGTACTGTAGCAGGCAGGCTTGGATGTTATTCATTGGAAGGGGGCGGGAGCCAAGGTGTGCTAAATTGGTCGTCTTTGGTTTGTATATTTACACGTGAGCAGCTCATGAGCAGCACCACGTGTGGTACGAGCAGATGATGAGCAGAATCAGGCAGGGAATGTGTTAATAAGAGTAACAACTAGTATGAGCAGTTCACAGAGGAGTCAGCTGAAATAATTTTAGGACAAGGTTAAAACGAATTATGGTTTGAACTTCTGTATTACCCGATATCAAAGATAATAAGTGATTTGATTGATAGGTCTCCTATAAATCACTTGTACCTTTTGTCAATTTGTTACCGATTCTTTGTACAACAACAATCAAGAACACATGACCATACGATCAACCTGGACGAATCATAGACTTATGTTCTCTTTTTCTCTTTTAACAGGTGTGTATAATCTGCCACATAACCCAAAACCTCGTAAGTAGCAACATAAACCGGTCTAGGGATATCTCTATGGATATATCATTTGGTCAATTTGATAGAAGAACATTTCAGGTAAACCGACCTAGACTAAAGCAATAACCAAAATATTAAATGAATGTATTATTTAATTGTGAAGAAATTCCCATACACAAACCCATAGACAGTAGGAACTACTGTGAAGTCAGAGTGGGGTATAAGAGGAAATACTTGTGGTTCCAATTCAGAATACCATCTCAATGGTTGGTGCGGCAGCCCTAAACAACGCCTGAAGCCATATCTACGTCAATGTCAAAAACATGACCGACATACTTCTCTTAGGGACGTAACCATGAGCGGTTTCTGCTGGTGTGGGGTGCCTCGTTTAGTTTCTTGTCCAGAAGCAACTGACAAAAAAAAGAGAGAAACCCTTCAGTTTTTGACCGAGGAAACATGAGGATTGTAGTAGAGTAGAAAACTGTTTTAGCAGAGGGTTTGGGAGAATGCCAATGAACTGAAAAGAATGTCAATGAACTGGCGCCAATGAACTATATATTATTCAGAAAAGAAATATTGAGGCAATATATTGCATTGCCTCCCTGTTTTGCCTTTATGTGTACATCTGCATTATGTAGCTTATTCTGTTTGCTTGTGAACGTTCTAAAAGCACCAAGTTATGACATATATATATATATATGTATGGGGGAACGATTGATTTTAAATTAAAAAAGAAAGAAACCTTGAAAAGACAAGTACATAGATTGCTTTATAGCTTTGTTCATCCATTGCTGAACAATAGACCTAACTGAACAAGTGCCAACTGAACAGCCGGTAGTGTATATGGCCAATATAGATTTAAAAAAAAACGGTAGGGAAAGTGTGGCCCTAAAGAATATGATATTGCCAACAATTGAGTATCTGACTGCTAATATGGCGGTACGTCACCAACACCTGTCATGACGAAAGCTGCTTCATCCGGGCTACAACACTGCCCTTAGCAGACGCTAAGCGCTCACGTCTCTGACCTTGACCCGGGGTGCCGACCTTGGTTACCTTGTACCCGACCTTGGTGTCCTTAGCCACCTACCGACCATACCCGACCATATCACCACAGTTGGTGATAGAATCACTGCTTGGTGATACATACAAATTTACCCATGCCTCCCTCATGTATAGGATAGGCTAAGATTCATATACTTTTTATATACAAGGCAGTATAATGTTGACATCCATCCTCCCCATAGACTGCCATAGTGGACTCAGATTAGCACAGGACCTCAAGAAATTGCGCTCTAAGAAATGACTGTTGAATTTACCAGACATCTCTGTAAACGCAATGGTGAACCACTGCATTTGTGGTGTGGTGTAAATTCTACAATGAAGCACAGGACACCTTTAATAGAGTAAAGGCCCTGTGCTATGAGAAATCTTTGTGAAAACAATGTTGAAGGCTTTGTCTGGAGAGTTTGATTGAGAACCGTTGTTATTCTGACTGCATTTTTTCAATAGTGTAGGGCTTTGTCCGGTTCAGACTTACAGCGCCCTTTAGCTATTGGCAGCGTCTCTCAACTGGACATGACTGTGATAACCTCCTCCAGGGTTTATCTATAGGGAGTGTCAATCCCACTCTCCACGCCATCACTCGGCTGTGTATGGCGCTTAGACCACTCCATTCAGAGTCAGATTGGACCCTGACAAGCCATGTCATGGTCGATTTTAAGGAGTTTTCCTCAACTAAGACTATTTTACCTCGCCCTTTTTAGGGTTATACCATGCACACACGGCCCCTGGGAATAGTCTAATAATAATAGAAATGGTTGTGCAAATAGCCTATTCACTCTTGTGTTGTAAGCTATGGTCTCTTTGCGGATATATTGGTAGAAGTGCATGCAATGTTCTAAACAAGGCAATGCATGTCTAAGCAATATCTCTGTGAGAGAGGTGATGCAGTGAGCCAAATGAACCTCCTTTGAGGGAGGAGGGTTAACGTTTTGAAGGCAATCCTTTTAAGTGCCACGCCCTTTATCAGCAGCCTGTAGTCCACAACCAGCTACGTCTACCAATGGCTAGGGCTGCATTGTACACCTATATCTTTGTGTATATCAGGTAAATAGATACACCATCCAGTGATGAGCCAATAGGAGGAGGGGCACTTTAGTGATGAGGCCATCAGGAGTGGTATGCCATGCACTCAGTAGTGTTTACGTACACTCACTCTGCTATGTCGTCATGTGTGCCAGCAGTCAGCCTACCTCTCAGTAGGTCATCATCCAGTCTATGCCCTGCAGGCACTGGTCCTCCAGCACTGACCACCCCATGAAGTATTTACATGCATTCAGCCCTGGTAACTTGTGTTGGACAAAGTCCCACTCCAGATCGTTAATGTCTTGTCTATGTTAAAGTGGGTCGCTACCATTGAATCAAAGTTCCTAGATTTTCGTAATTTTTCCCTCAGAGGTAGCTTAAATCATCTAGAATCAGAATATGAAAAGAAAAGTAGGGGGTCCCATGCTGCTTTTTTTTTATATTGAATTTTGAAAAATAAAAGTATTTACATTTTCACCTAAAATCAGAAAGAAAAATGACTAAGATTTGAGATTTTTTCTTTCGCAACTATCAAACCTATAGTATCAAGAATTTTTCTTTTTCCTCCAATTACAAGGCATTATGGGTAAATCTATCACATTTTGGCAAAAAAGGGACCAATATCCTATTATTTTATAATAAAAATGATTAGATCACCTATTTCTAGATCCTAGATTTTTCTTAAACATTTTTGACATATTGTTCAGATAATTTGCCTTAACCCATTGAGGGCTAGCATCGACTATAGTCAACACCATGGCAGGCCTAGCATCGACTATAGTCGACACCATGGTAGGCCTAGCGTCGACTATAGTCGATGCCCATTATATAGGATTTGTATAGGAATTGAAAATAGGCTCGTCCTTTAGGAACTATACTTTTTTCAGAGGCCGTCCCCATGGCCAGGGCAACCAATTTTGCTCTGCCCTCAAAGGGTTAAATAAAAGTAATTTTGATGTGGGGTCCCATGCATAATTTTGGAGTTTTGGCCATTTGAAATAAAAAAAAAGTATTGGAAAAACTGATGATAATCCAAATTCAAAGCACTGCATGATGAGTAAAATATATAAATCTGTGGTAAAAAAACATTGTTTCATTATATGCCCTCAATCCTCAATCATTGTGAGCAGCATATCATGTTAAAAGCATCATCTAAGTAGTATGAGGGGTATAATTGTAAGGTCCAAAAGAATGTCAGAGAATGAAGAAAATAATTCAGATGTAAATTTATATGCAAAAATTTTAAATTGTGATAAAATGAATAATTTTGACCGGAATCCCCCAAATTTTTATGTAGACATTTAGGGCATATATAGGTATATGCCTACCAAAATTGATTTAATTCTGATGAAAATAACCTATATGCGCAGAAAACTGCAGTAGGCTCAATTTCAATGGTAGCGACCCACCTTAACCTAGGTTCACCCAATGTCTTGCTGGCAACCGAAAAGGTCTGAGTATTTGTGTATACATGCGACAATAGGAATTTAGTGATATATAGATCAGGGATGTAAGTCTTCAGGTTTTATCAGGATTTCCTGATTTCTGAAAATTTTGAATGATATGTATTTTCCTGATATGAGTGGTAAGGATGGCTCTTTGGAAAAATAGAAGGGTTTTATATCAAGAAAGTGTATGGCTTCCTGATTTTTGCCCATGCCTGACTTACATCCCTGATAGATACAATGTTCAGCAGTATATGATATAGATGCAACGTAAAATTACCCAGTGTGCACAGAAAAGCAGGTATCTAGAATATATAACCAGAACATATGAGAAAATCTCCACACGATGACAGTATGGGTGGCCAGATGGCAGTGGCAGTAATATGGGTGTGGACCACTAAATTTGACATGGTGACATGGCAATTTCTTAAAATCGACATGTGACATGAGAGGTTCTTAGAGGTGACATGGGACATGGGGATTTAAGTGACATGTGACATAACCATTTCTTAAAATTGACATGTGACATGGGGGACCCCCCATCCACACCCCCAGTAATGTCTATAGAGTACCACCCCAGAGTACCACAGCACACACCAGTTCTATATGGTATCTAATTGTATTTCAGAGGATGTAAAGCAAAGGCAGTTTGTGATAAAACAGACACTATATTGGCTCTGAGCTGCTCTGGTAAATTGCTCATCGAAACACCCCAACTGAATAGAGAGTGCTGAGTAGAGACCGAGCACCAGGAGCCGACACTAAATCTATTACACTGGCTTCTATTAGCTGGCTTCCCGCCCAGCCAGATTACGTCTTGTGGCCACCCCCAGCTCTCCGACCTCTTATATATCCCCGACAACATCAACCTGGCACCATAGACCCTATAGACAGTCTCTATTAGCACCACATACTCCACCCATATGAACCCCATCCTCCATACAAGCATCGATATTTATACCTCACACCCTAAACCGTACAGGGTCGTCATGGCACCGGAAGTACGTCTTGCTACTTCCTGCGGTTCTCACACCAGGCGGTGCTGCGGTCAGACACAAGATTCCCCCTGGCGGAGACGTGGTGGTTTATGTTCTTTTGTGTGTGGGTCTGTGGGGTTTGGCCCATGTGGGACTGGTTGTGCAAGGGGCTCGGCTCTGGGCTGTTTAGGGGTGCTTGGGCCCGACAGATCGATATTGATCGTTTATTACCCGCTCTCTAGGCTCTGGAGGGCCTCAATAGCCGCCTCCAGGGCGCGCCAGGAGGACGACAGAGGGCGCTAATGAGGCAAACATACCCGGCAGCAGCCGTCAAGGGGGGTGCTAGGTACTTGTGACGTCACCACAAGTGGCTTGACGTGAGTTTACCATCTCCTGGCAGAGCCCTTGTATTAGAGCTTAGAGGCTACTGCATGTGACTCTGAGGCACTAGACTTGGGTTATTACCCTGTTATTACTGGCAAGGATATATTATTGAGCGCATGGTAGCCTCCAATAGACAGTATGGATAAGTGAATGTACATGTAGTAAGCAAGGGGAAAAGATAACATATATGTTTAATAGGTATAAGGGCTGTTAATATTTCAAGGGTAGCTTATATGGTCCATATGGAGACTGTAATAACCATTTCAATCTCTCTGTATGGAGTAGTACAGATTTTCTTGACAATTTCCTATTGAAACTGTTCTATTAATTGTGCATCATGTGACATGATAGAAATATATGTATATATTTTCTGCATGTACATGTAACAACAATGTACATTTAACACTGAAGAGATCGACGCCTCTCCCTCTAGCCACACCATCTAGTCACGCATACCTCGGTAATTACGGAGAACAGCTTGGAACTGAGAACATGTCTCCCTCACCCCAGGTCTCAGTAAATATGTACTTGTTTTTGTTACAAAGGAGAAGGATGGCCAATTCTTTTTTTCACACAAGCTCCCGTTAGCCTGTGAGGCTACATTCTGGGTGCCACTATCAAGGACCACTGATGGTATACTCATGTCAGATTAAAGACCTGGAGTGAGCAGGGTCTCGTCTGGTCGTCTCGTCTTCCTCCAGGGTCTCCTGTGTGGGACGCCGCCCACCCAGAGGCCTTATACCCTGGTAGATAACCTACTATCGGTTACCATGGAGACGCCCAGGTGTATCATCTAACTGCCCAGGTGGGCGGTGGCTTCCTGATGTTCCTTCTGTGTAGATCTGCTGTAGCTGCTTCTTCTACCTTACAGCATACCAGCCCAGGCGCTGCTGCTACATCCCACATTCTCAGCCCTGTAGAGGGCCCATTCCTGCCATTCTGATGTTACTATCTCATGGTATTAGGAGCCTATTGGTTATAGGTATGGGCTCAGATCAGAAGTGCCGTCCATAGATTGATACCTCTCTGACAAATTAGCACCTGTCGTCGTGAGGTGTGGCATATCGCGGTGAAAGCAATAAATCAACCCCCTAGATATATATTAATGATCAGTGCTGTGGTAAGCGAATTAATGAGCGCCCCTAATGCAATATATAGACTGGCTGCATGGTCCACTACACTTTTCATCACAACGACAGGGAAGGTGAAGCCAATCAACTCTCATTCACCCAACCAAAATGGCCAAATTCATGGCCAAAAACCATTAGAACCATGTTATTCTGGTCTTCATCAAAATGAAAATCAAAGACATAAGTTATGGACTTTTGCACTGTCCTTTCCATGTTCTCGGGAACCATTAAATATTTAAAGCAGAGCCCTGTCTAGAGCAATATAAAGGAGATAACCCTCATGGCACCAGTGGTATGATCAGCTGTCGGAGGGTCGTCAAGACAACTGTTTACACGCCGTTGTCAAGGTTACCACCATGTACTGGACCATGGAGAATCACGCGTTTATCACACGACTCAGGTCGTAAGGTCAGCCCTTATTGCCAACGCCCAGATCAACGCCAGGCTTTGATCTACATAAAGAAAATGCTATATATTATGATGCAAGCAAATAAATACCTTATGAATTATTCCTTTTTTTCTGTTTTGCATTGGCAATGTCCGGTTAGCATCAAACTTACAGAAAACACTGTTTACATTGGCAGCTGTATAAGCAAATACTGCCCACTCTACACCTGGCCCCATCCTTCACACAATCCATAGGATGACAGTAATGGTCGGAATGACCCCTTAATGTAATGGTCAGTCTCTGATTGATCGGTCAGCCCCCAGGCTGATGATCATTAGCCCCCATTTTATAGACTCAAGTGGACACTTTGGGGATTGGTGTGATTAATCATATTTGATATAAAACAATAAATGTGACATGATCTGCGAAAAGGGGTCTTAGTGCAGGGTGCAATAAGACCCCTTTTACCAGTACATGCCACAAATATGTATCCAATACAACTTGACTTCCAGTCATGACGAGAGGGTGATGTTTTTGCATAGAATGTGGAGAGAGGTCGACTTTGCTGAAGGCATTTCTTGTGTACATCATGCCACTGGGCCAGTGGTCACTAAAATGTCCACCCAGTGAGACCCATTTCTCAGGAGCATTCATCTATAATAGTCAAACCAGACCGAATATATTACAAGCCTTAGTACTTCTTAACTAGAGCTGTCATTAGCCAGTCAGGTTCCCATTACTCTATATACACAGGCAGGGTGTGCCTCCAGTGACTCAGTACAAGTTTTATACTCTTGCGAGAGTGATCGCTTGACAGTCAGGGTCAAAGAGATTAAATCTTAGCTGATAGTGTCTTGTCAGTGGTGCAATTACACCTGAATATAGTGGGATTCAAGTTAGTTTGTATGAACGCTTCTCATTATTTGGATGCAACCATTCAGGTAGATGATTGATATGTCGACAGGAAAGTTAAACCTTAGCTGGTGATGATGTTTCGTCAAGTATTCCAATGTCCACCACATATATATATATAGGAGAATTTTTTTTTTTAATTCCACAAGTACAGCTTTGTATTATGCAACATAATAATGAAATCTGAGTATGCAGGTCGTATCCGCCATGAATACATTTTTCTGTTGCTTTAATTGTGAGCACAGTTAGCACAATCTATCATCACGCCCAGTCAACTAAAACACAACATAGCCTGGGGTGGTAGAATTGTACACAGTCATTAGCAGGTTGGATGTCGTGTCCTGTCAACCTGCCCAAGGTGTTTAGTATATGTAATTATTATTATGAAGGTGGCTGGGACTAATAGCTACACTGATTGTCCACACAGGGTCTAGGCGGGGGTCAGGGGGAGGAGGAGACCACGCCCACTGACAGGTCAGTGACAGGGGGCGTCCATTACCAGCAGGGATCGGAGACAGAACCATTTCACCTCTAACCCTCATGTTAACCCTTTAAGGACCACATGATGGATCCAGGGTCACGTTCTTTGGTTGTCATCATACAGCAGTGCAGTGCTGGCGAGTGTACTCACCACAACTGCATATCCACCCTTAAGGAGACTGAGTCTCACAATCATGTAAGGTCAGCATGATGCATGAAAGCAGCTCTGGGAAATTACACGCCAAGACTGCATCTATACATCATAATCACCAATATCAAGACAGGGTTAAAGGACGTGCCCAGAGTTTACAGGTAGGAGTGATGATGGACGTGGAAGGTGTGAAGAGGGCAGGGCGATAACATAACAGGTCAGGTACCTAAACCAGCTACACCAGTGTTCATGCTATTGGACATCCAGAATTAGGAGTATTGGGTATTAAACCTGAAAGGTGGCCCACTAAGTGATCACTTAGGGTTTATTGGAGGAATGTGATACGCCTTCTAATATGTCACTGGGTATATCAAAGTAAGAATTCTCATTATACTGCGAAGGGAAATGTTGTAGACATAGGCATGATGGACATTGCAACTATACAAAATAATGTGGAAATAGTGTAATAGGCCCCTTCCCTCCCTCGTCGTATTTTAGTACACTGTAAAAATATTCCGTTGAATAGACGGAGATTCACCGTTTAATTTTGCAATGAATCTCTGTAATTTCAAAATCGGTGTAACTCTGTAGATATTGACCATATAACACAGAAATCCTGTAATACAGTACAGAGAAACACCTTTTTCCTGAATACGGTTAAACCATGTATATATCAAAGCATTTATGGTGATGCACAATATGGCACACTTACAATGAATCTCCGTAATTTCAATTCAGGTAAAACTCTGTATATATTGACCATATAACAGGGAAATCCTGTAAACCAGTACATAAAAACACCTTTCTGCTGATCATTTACACTGAACCACAGTGTGGCATGACTGGTATGTATCAAAACACTTATGATAATGCACAGCATACTGCAGTTTCTCAAATTGAAAGTAGGTGGTGCCTTAGAAAACAATATCCCATTGATATAAAAAGTTAATTGTGTTGATTCAATATATGTGTGTCTCTAACCATTTATGGAGGATCACCGTAAAATTTTACGGGGAATTATCACAGTGATTAATTACAGTCAAGTACTGTGATATCCATCAACTATATGCTGATTATCCGTAATCCACCTCAGTGAAACACCGTTTATCAATTTACGGGGAAGCACCGTTTTATGTATTGTTTAGGTTGATCACACCAGGTGGCACCCTCTTTCATGATGAGATTTTCTTATAGGCATTCTACTCTATTGACATTTTTGCATGTCCTAAAATAATATTAATTTAAAACTTCTCAATTAAATGCAGTATCAATGTTGATGGCTAAATATAGGGCTGTTAGAATATGCTTAATGGTGAGATAATCTATTTTTGTGTGATATTTTGATGAGACAAACACCTATTTTGTGGTGAAAAGAAATATATATGTCCACACTGTCATGCATGTAGCTTTGTACCAATCCTAGAGTGCTTTTTGCCACTAGGTTGAAATTACAAAGTGTGATGAATTATTATATGATGCTTTCATGGAGCAAAGTATTGGATCACAAGTGAAAGCAATCATAGAAATACCATAATAATTCATTCTTTTGATACCATATCAAAATGACAGTGATTTCAAGTATTCAGGTGAAATTACGGTGATTCTCAGGCATATGTGGGTGCTGGACATTTTCCGCTATAGTAACAGTGATTTCAAAATAACGGTGACCGTAGTTATTACGGAGAATGGCTGGCACCACGGGGTGCCAGTGAATCACCGTTTTTGGGGTAACTGAGAATTATTGTAAAGTCAAAAACGGTGAAACAATTTTTTTAGGTAACGGAGAAGTACCATTTAAAAAACGGTGACTTTAGGAAAAACGGTGACCGTAAAAAATACGGAGATTTGCTGGCACCGCGGGGTGCCAGAGAATCTCCGTTTTTTCAACGGAATTTTTTTTACAGTGTAGACAGGGACCATACATATTCTTTGATGTATTTCAGTAAATTGGCCAAATCATTGGAATATCAGGAAGTGAACAGGTATACCTGTACATGTATCTCCTTCATCTTCAGCATCAGAAACATTCACTTAAAACACCCATGATTGTCAATACCTTCCGAATCATAGTCAATGCTGCACATGTATGCCAATATGCAATGTGTACATGTACCAGTTTAGCACGTTCAATAAGTAGAGCACGTGCATGTAGCTGGACAAATAAGTTGGAAGGATCCGCTCAAAAACAGTGCCCACGTGCAAACACAAACACCCCTATCAGCAGGAGCACTTGGGCACACCTGTAATAGCTAGGGTGAGGGATGTGCTCAACTAGCTCTGTCCCTATATTCCCTGAATCTCCTTTCAGGCTCCTAACCCACCCTGCATCCCTATCTTTGCTTATCAGGTATTTACATTGACGTATAAACACGTCATCATGCACAAAGCATGCACGCCATACCAGCAACGAGCCCTCTCACTGCTGGTCCCCCATCTTTTTTCTACTCCTGGGCTGGTCTAGTGATCCTGGGGGTTACAGGTCACAACCACCAGTGATCACAGGAAGCTGGTTCTTGTGTTTTTATTGTAACCAATGAAACAAGGTGTAGTGAGCTAGTTAGCGGTATGTAAGCTGGACATGATTTTGTGAGCTACTCAATGTACCAACAGGGGGCCGAGTACCTGTGTGACGTGACACCGTCGGGTGGACTTGTCGTAGGTAAACATTGAGTAGTTGTATGTAGACGAAGATAAGGAAGATTCTAGCCTCACGTTTTCTAGCTTCACCTTTTACTAAAGGACACCACAAACATGGTGCAAGGTCATCCAATCTCCTGTCAAAGTACATTAAATTAAATGTACTTACTTTGAAAGCTATGTTTCATGTTTCCATTTTAAGCGTTGGTCTATTGAACCATATGATAAACCCAAGTAAGACATAACTCAGAGGTGAGTGTAGCCTATATTCTAATACCTATCATATGCTAGTGCATTTAGGAATGGATTAATCTCACCACCTGCAGTGCTGCTATCTCCCCCGTCTACCTCAGTCCCACCTTACCCCTCTATCCACCATATCACACCCCATACCCCACAGGGTAGCGAACTCCAGTAGATGGCACATCTCAGATCTGTGGATGATCATCTTGTATCAGTGTACATACCGAGATGCCTGTATGCCAAGGGTAGGGTGGGGAGGGAACCATGTCCTTATCGTGATGAATGTAGAGAAATGTGTCTGATAACACATGTCTGCGTATGATCGGAATTTGATGGTCTGGACATCTCTTGGTAGGTAATCGGTGTGAAATAGCTATACTATGCATACAAGGTACATTTCATTGACAACCATTTGGTCGATCATATGGAAAGCCGTAGATTTTTGTAAGATGTATGAGTCTTACTATGTATTACTAAAGGCATGTCAATCAATGGAGCCTCAAGAAAGTAAACACTTTCAACACATATCAAACCTAAAAGATGTAATGTCACACAAGACCAGACACAGACCCTATCTTTATTTCTAAAGATACAAGTGAAGGCAGATGAATTGTCCATTATATCATCAATAATATTAGATGATCAACGTTGCGACTATGGTGAGCCTTCATCAGGATAATCATACATATTAGTTTGAAAACATATAGATTTCTCTCTTATTTACAAACCATACACCTGGGTGTAACCCCTGGGTTGTAACGTTGCTGAGTATATACATGTGGTGAATCCTTTGATCAGATCCAGGGTGTCATTTTTTTACCATTGAGTGACTGATTCCTCCAGGGTTCCTCCACTACCTGGCTGCTTCCTCCAGCAGATTACACTAATCAGCCAGGTGTACTATACCTACACACAAACATGGAGATTGGTGCCTGCAGGCCTGCCTTAATCCGCTATAGCTACCTCAGGTCACAACCCTTGTTGACCATTACACCATATATATCACCGGTCAGAGTGATCACATGTCTCTGTTAATACATATTGTGTTGTAACATACACATACACAAAATGTAGTAGCATTTAGGTCTGCTAAGAGAGCAGCATATAAATGAAAATTAACAAGTTTAATCTTGTGAAGTTTAAGAAGTCAGGCTTGAGGGTATTCACGTTGAAATTTGACAGGTTTTGCACTTTTTATTTTATGATGCTCACTTTAAACAGTTTTTCAGTTCAGCTATTTGTTCAGTGCACATCCTGATTGCATATAATTATGTGAAGGAGAAGATATATATTGCACGTTTACAAATGCAACCAGTAACTAGTCAGTGCATTTCCTACCAACACCTAACATATTGGTCACAATGTAATCTGATATATAGGCCTAACTTCTGCACAACCAGTGACACACCATAAAGCATTTCGCTATACCAGTTAAGCCATGTAATACCCCAACATGCACTGCCTTAATGCTATACACGTATCCCTACTGGAGGTCTACGTAACACTATTACTGAGCTGAGCTCATAACGGTTACGGTGAGAGTTGTAAAGTCAGAGTCCTTAAAGCCAGACGTGCCACTTCAATGGTTGACCTGTAACCGGAATAGGATTCAAACGGTGGGCTGGTCACGTGACCTAGTAATAAGATTACCTCGGTCAGGGATTACATGTATGGTGCCTTGGCCGGTGTTAATGCACATGGCGTCCCCAAGGGAGGGGATGTCAAGGGCAGAATTAAATGTCACTGTACCATTTTCAGAACTGCACTTTATGGATAATGGTTGATTCCAGAGCTTGACTCTCAGGAGTTTGGCCACCCCTGACCAAAATTCAGTTGAAAATCAGTATTTAAACAGTAGAAAAACAGTGTGGGGTGACAGTAGTCATTCAGTGTGAAAACAACATGAGAAACAGTAGGTACCATATCTGCATCTACTGGCATTCTACTGCTCAGCACATGACAGCAGTGTTTCAGTAGCAGAACAGTAGTATTAGCAGCATGCAATCAGTATTGAATCAGTTGTCCCAATTATGTAAATGAGATGGCAGCATTTAAACAGTATCTACTCAATCAATGCTGCATGACCATATATGGGGCAGGGACAGTGTTCTATCAGCACTACTGCATGACTGCTGCTATAGCAGTAGGTGAGCAGTAGATCATACTGAAAACTACTGCTGGAGGCAGGTAGAAGCATAAAAGAAGCAGCTACTGTTTTAGTACTGGCACTACCAATGCTGTTCTAGTTGGTCCTTGCTGGATTTGAACTTGGGATCTTCTGATTACTCTACCCACACATTAGCCCCCGAACCACCGCCCCATCAGTTATGTGGAGTTGTCATTACATCCTAGTACTGCATGTAACCCATATGAGAGGGGGTTAGGGCAGCATTGATTCAGTAGTAGGCCTACTGGGTAACTTCTTCCATAGCAAGAGGGTAAGAGTAGACATGTCTGATAAGGTGCTGCTATAGTAGACAGCCATGCACTTTACTGATGTTAAGGTGATAAGACAGCAGATTTATAATTATTAATGAAAAATGTAAAATGAAAATGTCATGATTGGGACCAAAAGAACACTTGATAAATCAATTTATTCATGCCCTACATCGGGCTTCCCTAGCCCACTTAAAAGGGTCTGTATCTTCTCTTTGCTATCCCCTCAGGATGTGTGTGGTGCACATATGCGCGGGCACTGACACATTCCTCTATGAATTGTGTAATGTAGTTCTCGCCATGAATATGACCTTAGTTGTCGAAATGGCGTTAAACATCTATTACTCACTCACTCACTCACTCATGCCCTACATAAAGTCAGTAAGTAATTCTTTGCTTCCACACATCCCAACATCCATCACTGGTACGCAACAACATATTATGCAAATTATGCTTTTCTCTACAAACACTGGATAGTTTCAGAATTTCATTACTTAATCATTTGATTGCTGTTTTCAACCATACTGACATTCACACTAAGCACTGTCTCAACAGCATCAAGTCATAACCCCAGTAAATAACCCATGAATGAACAGAGTGATATTAGTAGATGGTCAGTATACTACTGCATCTATGCTGCTGCACAGAATGTGCCATTTTTGGTATCTGTTAACATTCAGTTGAGGGTCAGTAGACTACTGATCCTAGACTGAAAAAGCAGTGCATATTCAGTTGACGGTCAGAACACTACTGAGTCTAGACTGAAAAGGCAGTGTAGAGTTAGCTGTTTTGGAAGTATTTCAGCAGGGTCTACTGAAATATGCAGCAGTTGAACAGCATATTCTCAGTAGCCACTGAAAGAAGGAGTAGATACTGCCTTCTAGTCCGGGATGTCAACTCATGCATCAGTCCACAACCGTATTCCATTACTCTATCAGTCAATGGGGTGGGGTGGGGAGGGGAGGGGCTTAACATGTTAAATCTATTACATAGCTAAGGCATAAAAAAAGGTTTGTTTCCAGTTACCCGACCGACCCTACCAAAATAGGACCAAATATTTTTCATTTCTTTTTTATTATGAGATTTTTAAAGAATATTTTGTGATTTTCCATCAGTTTTTTTTATGATTTCTCCGCATATTTCATAATGTTCTATCTATTTTTTCACGGGTCTTGAGTTAAGTTTCATAAGGCATGTCTTTTCCATATTTTTTTCACATTTCTCATACTTCTTGTATTTCTACAGTAAAGACATAGAACCTGGCATATCTGACCATACATTGATATACAAACTCAAAAAAAGAATTGAAAAAAAAATCCGACCTTCCGACTCTAGCACTTTGAGCTATGTAATTGGAAACACACCTTTTATTTTGGGCCTAGCTAGTCTTTTAAACTGTTGTCAGAGGCTGTAACAATGCACAATTCACCGCATAAAGCCATACTCCATACTTCTTTTTTTCTGTCAAAATCTGGTCAAATTGGTGAGAAACAACCAGATATGTATTTTACATAAAATTATAGAGAGCATGCATGCATGTGTGTGCATGTGCTGGAGTAATAGAGAATGCACTATAGTGCCATAAAGCTAGGCAGG
Source organism: Acholoe squamosa (assembly GCA_949317995.1). Classification (NCBI taxonomy): domain Eukaryota; kingdom Metazoa; phylum Annelida; class Polychaeta; order Phyllodocida; family Polynoidae; genus Acholoe; species Acholoe squamosa. Next base: position 20,153,825 of record OX439042.1, read on the forward strand.
ACTTATGCATAAAGGCCTATATGTATGTATGGTAAATTGGGTACGACATCAAATCGTGGTCTGAGTCATGAGGGACCTTTGGTACTGAGTGTCTGAAGGACATAAAGATGGCCTGTGGGACGGCTTACATGACTGGTCGGTTAATTAGGTGGTTTAGTGCACGGCCGGGGCAAGGGGACTGAATAAATATCATAAATATCTCAGGAGATGGCTGTGGGGGAGGCTGATTAGAAGGGACAGTACCTCACCAGGGAGCCTGTATTGTATATGGTAATACATGCATGTAAACGGCATCACTGCCGGTACAATCCCAACTTCAGTATAAAAACAGTATTATACTGTGGTAGTTGTAGGTCTATGTGTATATAGTAATTAGTATCTAATTACATGGACAAAGGGTAATCATCCTCATGTTTTCTCTGCCTGGTATCCTTTCCCTAACCCCCAACCACGCCCCTACAAAAAAACACAAGACAATGATGAGAAATGTTATTAGCGGTATATATCGAATTTTTCTTTTGTGCTGCTCGCCAATACAGAATCCCCCCTACAGCCCTTTCCTTCCTTGTTTTATCATTGAGCCTTGATCGCATCAGAATGTTCACTCAGGCTTTATATCTTATAGAATCAAGATAAGAGAAGCGCCGAGCAGACTCCATACTGCCTCTGCTTCAATTGATCTTTATTTCTTCAGATAGAGTAAAAAGCAGGAGCATCCCCCAGGAGGACAGTGCATTGTGGGTGTGGCGGGGTATGAGCAGGGCATGATTGAGTTGCCTGGCAGCACAGTCTGAATGCAGCCCTTGGTTTGTGGCAGATGAAAAGCCAGAGTCCATTTGTCTCCTGTGTCTGCGTGTGTAAAGGCCAGCCCTGCTCACCAATAGGGAACCTCTCTGGTATTATCCGCAGGGCAGGGCTCCATTCTCCACGCCGAATCTCATACCAACCCCCCCCCCCCCCCCAGTATTCAGACATGTATTGAGCAAGTCATAGGTGCTGCCCGGAGAGTGATTTTACAAGGGACCTATGTAACGTGTGATTGGTTCCGACCATATCGAGGCTTTGCTGTGGGATTGAGAGGTGGGAAGGGACTATTGGAAGGGCTTTAGTCTAAGGCTTTATTCTGCAGCCAAAAGCTTTGGGAATTACAGCCCAGCTTGTCTGTGATATAATACCATTGATTTAGACCACCTACATTCCACAAGGAAACAGCCAACGTACTGAGAAACAGAGAACAGGGTAAGGTGGTACTATTGACCGCCTTAGGCCTAAAAAAAAAAGTTGTGTTCAGGTATCCCGACCTACCCTAATTTTTTGGCCCGACCCTATTTTTTTATTTATTTTTTTTTACAATTGTTTGGTAAATTTGACCCAAAATTAAAGAAAAATGTAAAAAAATGTCAATATATAGGCATGTTTGGTATCAAATTAAAGCCCATGGCCTGACGAATGCTACTTACATAAGATAACCATCATTTTTAGTTTGTTTTTAATTTGGTCAATTAAATATAAAATATGATTTGGTTATAAATATGTTTTTGACAGTTTTCGGGATCCAGGAACTTAAAAAAAAAAAAAAAAATCCGACCTACCTACCCTATTTTTTTGAGCATGGTACCTGAACACAAGAAATTTTTTTAGGCCTCTGTGGCTGTGGTTTTTCATCTTAGTATAGACTTGATATGGCACGCGCTTTAATAAAGACACTAGTCACAGAGAAAAGAGATGATTTCAAAGTAAACCAACACCCATATGATTTACTCTGTGATGTCGCACTGGGCTTGGGGAAGATATCAGATAGACTCAGGATGAGATCTATCATAGAGTTTTGTGATTTTATTCCAAATTTATAATCGAAGTGTCGGGCCTATCCTAGCGGGCTATATTTTCAGTAATGTCGGAGCTGTTGAGGATGAAACTACCGGTGAACATGTATAATGTGTCCATCAGTCTGTTAGGGATAAGTTAAATGATGTAGTGTAGACAGTTTATTTATAGATGGAGGTAGTGTATAAGGTGTCTATCCAGGTGAGAGGGTGTAGCACTCAGTCAGCAGGTAATATACACACCTTTAGTCGTATTTAATGAGTACCTACAGGCTTACAACTTACACCGTGCCCTACTCATCTCCCTCACCACCTCAGCCGTCTCTCCAGCCCTCTTAGCCAACATGTTTAACCTCAAACTGTCTGCTCCACACCAGCAACTGATCCCTCAAACTACAAATAAAACCCTCACTCCACTTGGCAAACCTTTAAAGGTTATCATTATACCATTTTAAAGTGAGCAGTTAGTGGGATGGGAAGGACTATTTGGATAATTTATTGGCATGAAATAAACATTTTCCTTTCTATAGAATTTAAGTGATAGTTAAACAATTTGATGACATAGATAGCCAGTCAATGACCAGCATTGGGGTTTAGGGGCCACCAGATTAGTATTAGGCCTATATGGATGAGAGATGGTGGCTTTTTGTCGCTATTAATGTGCTCAGACTTGAGTGGACTGTAAACATCAAGGTGACAGACTGGAATTGCACAAGTCCTATCGTTATCTGTTACTTTTGCATGGTTGCGTTGATTCATCAAAGCAGCATTCTGGCTCCATAATAGGTTTGATAAACAGGCACACCATACTTTGAATTCTCCCTGCAATATGATACAAATTGGGGTCAGATATATGAAGATGGCTTCTTTAGTGGCTTCAGCCAAAGCTGCTTGGTAAAGGTACAGTTCTCTTTGCGGCTACGCACTAGATTTGTTCGTGGTTTAACTAAGGTGTTAAATTCAATGGAAGGCAAACAGGGCTTTACTGGTGGCTACAGCACAAGCCACATTAGGTCTTTTCAATTCTATTGGATGGAAGCCATACCATGGCTTGGATTGGAATCGCATACTGTTCATACGATCATCGGTAGCTTTAACAATATCCTCAGAGTTAGATTTCCAGGTCAGTACATCTTGGCTCTATAGTTACTTGGATAGAAACCACACCATTGCCTTTACCAGTGTCTTCAACAGAATAAACGTAATGCCTCTTTAAACCCCAAAAAGAAGCCACATCATGGCTTCATAACTAGTTTCTACACAAGGTATTGCAATCACTAGGTTAACACAAGGGACCTTCCTTCGACACAGGTAGGGTCTTTACTGTGTGAGAACCAGATCGATACTGTAGAAGCACCAGGCCTCTAACCGTCTACCTTGGGCGGCCCTCTCAGGGTTGATTTAGGGCGTAGTGGAGGAGGCGCCGATCGTTATGGGAGTGTTTGAGGTTGATTTATGGTACAATAAGAGCACCAGCGAGCCCCTGGCTCACCCTTACTCAGCTGGTTTGTTGGCTATGGCGGAAGGCGCCAGGTGAGGCGACACTTTAAGGCACCAACATGGGGCCCACCTTTTCATTATGCCTCATACAGGCATGCCAGGCCTGGCAGGTGTAGCCTCAGCTCTTAACCTTTGTATCAGCTTAGCCAGATGTGTTTGTATGGCAATTGGTGGGGTCAGTACTGGATGGCAGGGAAGTAGAGGGAGACACATTTTTGATGGCATGGTATTGATTGATTTTGTAGTGCTGGGTTAGAGCGATTCTTGAATAATTATATTGGTGTAAGGGATAATGAGATTTATCACTGCAGTCTACAAGTAATAGTCTGGGCATTTCATCGGAATTTGGGTTTCAAAGAGCAGATTTCCAAGGCAATGCATTCCTAGTCGTGGCAGAAGTCAGTCAGATATTAAATTAATAATGAAACTGGCTGACCCTTGTTGGTCAACCAATATTGAATTATTCTTTTTTTATGAGTTATTGACTGCACTCCCCCTCAGATGATATAGCCCTATTTACCCTTACCCGCCTTGATGTGGAAGGTAATTTCCATGTTATGTATATACACCTACAGACTATGAAGGCAGGTCAGGAGCACCTTGTCAGGAAGTTGAAAGAGTTAGCTTCCTGGAGGTGGGAGGAGGAGGGTGTGGTCTAGAAGTAGGTGTTAGCCTTATCACACAGGAGGAAGAGGAGGTTGTCAATACTAGAGGTGTGCTTAACATCAGATGCGTCTCTCAGTACTAGCACAGGTCAGAGGTGGCTGAGGTCAATCCCTGTCCCCTCCAGCTCAATCCCCTGAGATCCTCCAGGTGTAGGGTTAGATCCACACGCTGACAAGCTCTTGCCAAGTTCCAGGCCTGCCAACACCCAAACCCTGCAAAAAGCCTGTGTGGTAGTGTGAGGAAGCTAGCCACTGACTGATACCTGGATGATACCTACCTGCCCCTAGGCACCTGGTAATTGGGATCTGGTGCCAACTGCCTTATCCACAAGGTGTAGCAGAGATCTTCAACAGCCACAAATCTGGAACGGAGCCTGGTGAAGACGCCATATACTTGGACCCTAAACCCAGTTTGTTAAAAGTCATTGGTATCAGAATGGTGCTGATACCATGACTATGTCCAGCAATGGTGATAAGGTCATCGAAAGATTTCCCTGCTTTTAGCTAGAAGAAGAGAAAAAAAACTGGAAGTTGGAACATTTCTTTTTCATTTACCACGTTCAATTGTCTGGACAATGAACTGTCTTTTTTTCAATCCATTTTTATCTCATTGCAATGTCAATACGGTGACACTTGATGACGGAGCAGCCTGACAAGCATATAGGGGAACCATTAAACTTTACCTCAGGCCAGGGTTCTCAAGTGTCCACTGCTCAATTCGTCTCAGCTCCTTCTTCGAGTTTAGTGCTGAAATATGTTGGTGTAATATGATCAACCAGTGACTTAAGGTCTAGTTCACTACAGTTGTAACATACATCATTGTTCTGACACTTACTGTGGTTATATAGGGTTTAGCTGGCATGTCTCCACATTGTATGTCTGTATATATACATCATGGACTGTGTGGTGACAATATGAACTGTTATGTAGTAGAATAACCTCCTTTGTCTCCCATGTGGCACCATGTTAACACAATGACAGTTCCAATCTTACATCAAGGCAGGGTACAATGTCACTGACTACTTATGAATGGAATGCTGTAAAAATGGATCTGTAAATGTCTAAGGGGGTGATACTTCTTGGTTACACAGTACCAAAACTATACCGGTACATGAATCCCTAAATATGTTCAGTAAAATTCTATTTGCAAGTAGTTAAGATAATATACATGAAGGAAAAAATCATTGCTCAAATAATTGGTATTGTAAATCGTATTGATACGATTTCCTCCTATTCATAGCTACATTATTCTCTGATCTGTGGCGTATAAATGGTTAGGTGACTGTATATACCATACATAAGCTAATTCCATAGCTTCCCCCTAGCCAACCTATCATGTTATAAGGCCCCATGCACGCTGTACAGCGCATATCATTAATCCTAATTCAGGTAATTTGGGAGATCCTGGCAACATGAGGGAGTTGCTCCTGCCCTAAGGGCCCTTTGTTATTGGGAGTTAAGTAGTTCATTATTATACCCTAAAGTCCTATCTGATCAGGCTTAAATGGATTATCTCCCAATGTTAGCATTTAAGTGGGCTATCCCATGATTTATAACACTAGGACATCAGTAGATCTATTGGCTTCTTAATGTTTGTATTACATATCACTTTAATATCATGGGTGTGGTACATTATAAGGCAGAGTTGAATGCAGACAGGCCTCACCTCGGTGAATACGATGCAAATTTATTCCCTGGTCATGGACATTTGCATTTATGTCATGGCCTAGGGGGTTATTTTGCCTTTAAATAAAGAAAAACAGCTCAGATCTGTTCAAAATCCAAGATGGCGGACACCCATTGAATACAGACATATTGTATTCAATGCCCCCCATTGAATACGGCAGTTCTAGTATTAATCTATTTTGACGGTCGTATCAGCCGTGACATAAAGGTTGATTCATAACTGTTTGAATAATAGAAAAGCTATCGTCCTGATAAAATATTGAACAGAGGTGTTGGTTCAGTGATGCCGCCGTGTATAGGTGCTTGGTGTCAGTACACTGAGGAAAAAATGATACTCAGAGTGAGTCTAGTGTTAGACTCAGGCAAATGTCGCCAAAATGAGACTGTTTTGATACTCAGGGTGAGCCTGGGGTAGGAGCATACTCCTGCATTGCCTGACACTCTACTCTAGAGTGTGTATAGCCCAGCTGCACCCTCTCTACTGTCATACTCCAACAGTGCCTGTTTTACTGGAGTAACATAATAGAAGAGAATGGGACATTGTCTGAGTATCTCTATGAAGAGGGTCAGGCAATGCTGGACCCTACCTGAACAGGCTCCAACATTGCAAGAGGCTTTCTTACCCTACTACATCCTAGGTCTTACAAAGGGCTTACAAACAGGCTAAATTGTAATCGTTACATAGCCCTGCATTTGTAGCATTTATTAAACTACTCAGCTGTAGGATGTATTAAGCCCAACTCATGAGTGGTTTGATAAACACTTTAAACAAACATAGAAATTAAGGGCACCCTATGACAAAAGCCCATTGTTTCATACATACAGTGATTTCAGATGGTTGAATATTCCACTTCTTATGGCAGTCTAAGTAATCCATGAATAGTTTATGTATTCCTGGTTTCAGTTTCCTTATTGCTCCTTGGTGGGATTTGATCAGGGTACCTCCTGATTGTGACTCCTTTGTGCTCCTATCTGTGTTAGCAAGGCAGGTGTTATTGCAACCTGGCTCAACAGTTGTAGTAGTGGCGCAGTGGTAGGATTCTCACTTTGCATGTGAGGGGTCTGAGGTTCAAGTCTCGGTGGTGCTGTGAAACATTTTTTTTTTCAGTTTAATAGGAAACATCTCAACTATTGCAGTGTATTTTTTAAGACCTAACTTTGTAACTAATTGAGATAGATGCTTGCTTGAAAACTGACAGAATCTTCAACATCTGCCAAGTCAGAAAATAGCAAGAGAATAAATTGTTTGCATAACAAAAAAAAATTCTGGTTGAAAACATGCAGCTTTTCCAGAGCACCCCTAGGCTGGAATCGAACTCAGGATCTTCTGATATCAAGGTAAACTTGTTACCACTACACCATGCTGACTGTGCTGAAAGATCTCCACTTGAAGTCTCATATGATCTGCTCCCTCTGTGTGTGTTGAAAGCTTGTATTCTTTTTTTTTTCCAAGCCCCAAATATGCCTGGGACCATATGTCACTTTTGCATTTACTGCAAAGACATGATCATACTCTAAACGTTTTTGTGACCAATTCCTATATCATATTCCTATATAGATAAGATTATATTCTTAGACATCATGGTTACAAGGACTATACCGGTACATGAATCCCTAAATATGTTCAGTAAAATTCTATTTGCAAGTAGTTAAGATAATATACATGAAGGAAAAAATCATTGCTCAAATAATTGGTATTGTAAATCGTATTGATACGATTTCCTCCTATTCATAGCTACATTATTCTCTGATCTGTGGCGTATAAATGGTTAGGTGACTGTATATACCATACATAAGCTAATTCCATAGCTTCCCCCTAGCCAACCTATCATGTTATAAGGCCCCATGCACGCTGTACAGCGCATATCATTAATCCTAATTCAGGTAATTTGGGAGATCCTGGCAACATGAGGGAGTTGCTCCTGCCCTAAGGGCCCTTTGTTATTGGGAGTTAAGTAGTTCATTATTATACCCTAAAGTCCTATCTGATCAGGCTTAAATGGATTATCTCCCAATGTTAGCATTTAAGTGGGCTATCCCATGATTTATAACACTAGGACATCAGTAGATCTATTGGCTTCTTAATGTTTGTATTACATATCACTTTAATATCATGGGTGTGGTACATTATAAGGCAGAGTTGAATGCAGACAGGCCTCACCTCGGTGAATACGATGCAAATTTATTCCCTGGTCATGGACATTTGCATTTATGTCATGGCCTAGGGGGTTATTTTGCCTTTAAATAAAGAAAAACAGCTCAGATCTGTTCAAAATCCAAGATGGCGGACACCCATTGAATACAGACATATTGTATTCAATGCCCCCCATTGAATACGGCAGTTCTAGTATTAATCTATTTTGACGGTCGTATCAGCCGTGACATAAAGGTTGATTCATAACTGTTTGAATAATAGAAAAGCTATCGTCCTGATAAAATATTGAACAGAGGTGTTGGTTCAGTGATGCCGCCGTGTATAGGTGCTTGGTGTCAGTACACTGAGGAAAAAATGATACTCAGAGTGAGTCTAGTGTTAGACTCAGGCAAATGTCGCCAAAATGAGACTGTTTTGATACTCAGGGTGAGCCTGGGGTAGGAGCATACTCCTGCATTGCCTGACACTCTACTCTAGAGTGTGTATAGCCCAGCTGCACCCTCTCTACTGTCATACTCCAACAGTGCCTGTTTTACTGGAGTAACATAATAGAAGAGAATGGGACATTGTCTGAGTATCTCTATGAAGAGGGTCAGGCAATGCTGGACCCTACCTGAACAGGCTCCAACATTGCAAGAGGCTTTCTTACCCTACTACATCCTAGGTCTTACAAAGGGCTTACAAACAGGCTAAATTGTAATCGTTACATAGCCCTGCATTTGTAGCATTTATTAAACTACTCAGCTGTAGGATGTATTAAGCCCAACTCATGAGTGGTTTGATAAACACTTTAAACAAACTGTCAATAGATCGTTAAATGACTATTAGTAAGGGAAGACAGAAGCTCAGAGGTCTTCAGTTGATCCAGGTTTATTCCAGTTTGGTACAGAGTGATCATAAGATGGTACAGCATGATCACTCACCAAGCTTATCCAGCCAAGCCTATGTATGCCTTAGTACAGGGTGATGCAGCCTCTAGGTCTGTGAGCAAAATAAGATGCTGAGGCTTGATCCTGGCTAGGTTATATAGTCAGGAGCAAGCCCAGATGACGTCATGTCTATTTCTGTACTTTCTATTTTTAGTATAGGGAGCGACTCAAATATGCTGAGTCGGTGGTTCTGCTCAGTCCCAATCTGTGGTAGGAGGGGTGAGCTGCTCCTATTGGCTAGGTGAATCTAAATATAGTTGAGTTCTCCAGTGGGGGATCCACAGGAGGGAGCCTGGGGATTTCCCACTGGAGGAGGGCAGGTGTGAACTCTTCACCCTGCCAAGCTAAAAATAGGTTGACCTTGGTTTGAACTAGGCTTGTAGGCAGAGCTGTGGATAAGCCTAGTGGTGAAAGGTAAATATATATCGAATAATTGTTATACCCAGAATCGTCCATTGACATATCCCCACACTCCCACTCATCTCCGCTATGAGTGCAGGGAAAATATAGGTTTACAAGAGTAAGGATTCTGGGTTTACCAACTTCATATTTACAGAAGGAAATATCTGTGTAATCTTGATCGGTATGAAGGCAATTGCCACAGGGTTTTTAATTGTTCAAAGTCTTTAAAGGTTTGTTTGTAGTGTAGGATAAGGTTATGAGTAAATTGAGGGTAAAGTCAAAAGGAGCCTTTAAGGAATATGATTTTGATTAAGGGTTTGAATTATACCTTTCACTGATTCGTATCTAAAGTATTTGCAAGGTAGCTTGGATTGGGTCTGATCAAGGAGACACACTGAATGCTGAATGATGCTTAAACATGCAAATTATATGTTGACTAAATTGACTAAAACCCATAAATACAAGACATTGTGGGCTTGAAAAGGTATGAAATTTAAGGATCAGCCTAGGAGCTGGGCTTTAAGGCTGTCTTTATGACTGATTTTTCCGAAGTCCTTTCATAAAGGGGCTCAAGAAAAATGTACAAGTACAAGATAGTGACTGATACACTCCCAACCCTAGCTCAGGGTGTACTCAAAACATTTCTATTAAGTGTTTTGACCTGAGCAAGGCCTGAGAAGTTTCTCTTATAATGATGGAAGTGAGTGAGGATATCCCCACACAAGCACTCAGCTCCGTATGAGTGACAGGTGCATGCAAATCCTGTTAGGAGAGGGAGTGTTTGATGCTAGACTTCCAATATTCCATATATCCCCGTTCAACAACTGTGCGCTTTTAAACCAATATAAATTTGGTTTCTCATTAATGTAAGTATTATCAGAAGTTTGGTTCATTTTTGAGATATCACTATGGATGGAGGCATGGGGCCAAAGGGGGAAATCGTTGGGGAGGGGGTTCATGGTACAGATGAGGTGTGCATGAGTAAATGCTGGGCTCTGGTGACATGTGAGCATACTTGCTTTTTTTTTTTAATTTATATCACTCAGACTGATTGTTGCTTGTTTGGTTGTTCAATACTGCCATTTTAGAAAAAGGTGAACTAGCTGCAATGTGCATCAAGGTCCCCTTCATCCAGGAAATATGTGCAGTGTGTCTGATGTTTATATTGGCACAGTATTGGCCTTGTTGCCATTTGGTATACTACCATTTAGAAAAAGGTGAACTGACTGCAATTTGCATCCAGGTCCCCTTCCTTCAGGGAGTATGTGCAGTGTGCCTGATGTGTGATTTTGTGTCGACAGAGTATTGGCTTGTTGCCATTATATGCTTTAATCACTGAGCAAAATTTATCAAGCACAGCCCTCTGTCTGTTAGGGGGGGGTGAAGGGGGCTCATGAACGACTTAATTGATATGGCCTTTCATTGATAGTGATCTTGCACATTATGCTATTGTTTCAAGGGTTGTGAAGGTATGTTTGATTGTATGAATTTTTGAATTAGGAAAGTTCGAGTTAGAGCGCTTTGTGGTTGAACATGGCTATGGGAATGAAAAACATGTACTTTGGGTGTGATGACTGAGATATTTGCCCTACTTCAATGGAGTTAAATACATTCTCATCCAAAAACTTTGCACCCTCATGTACCAATGACTGGTGATATGGCTTCGAAAGGGTTTTCATATACAATGTGGTATACCAAAAAGGGTTCTAACAGTACATTGAGATTGATAAGATAAGATAAATAAAGCAAAGTATAATGGAGTGAATGCAAGAGGGCACTAATGCACATGATTCTTTTTTGGCATAATGATAAACATATAGATAAGTTTGGTACCCACAAGGCCATTCAAGTATGTAGATCTATACACATGCCAAACTACACATGCATGTGCAATGCATATGCGCTTCTGCATGTGCACACAACACACATTGATGTTATTGCTATATGGAACTGACTATTCAACTCCTACACTGCACAGATATAGCACTAAAATACTAAATGTATGAAGTGCAGGGGTTAAAAGGGTCAAGGTCAAAAGGTATTGTGCAAGTTTGATGTTGATATTAAGCACTCTGATGTACAGAAATGATTTGATTAACTGCTGAGGGGGAAAAACTCCTCACATCAATTGATCAAAGTTCAAGTATCTAATTTCTAAACTAAACTAAATATATTTTTGGAGTGTCTTCCTTAAGGCAGGCAAACCAAAAATAGCACAGCAAACAGAGTAAAACTGAAAATATGCATGCATTTTCTATCTAAGGTGAATAATCCCTTGTTACAGATATATGACAAACATGTTGCTTATAAAGGGCTTAGGGTTTAGAGACATCCTGTTTAATGTATCAGGTGTGCCTGTACAACAAAAATTAGACTTCTGGCGGGTTGCGGTCAACTGGTTTCTGCAGCTCCATTCGGCGACAGGGTTTGTGGTGGCAAGCCACGTTGCTGTTGTGATGTGCCCTGATGAAGATGGGAAGATGGAGCCCTTAGACGTAGTTGAATGGGAGTCAGGTGCCGCAATCTCCTTCATGTCTGCTTCTTAGAGTAAGAACTGTCTCTGCAATCGCTTAATTTTGATGATGGTGGATACATTGGGAAAAAGGCACATTAGAGAGTGTGGATTAGCAAGCATTATCAGAGGCAATACAGGAAGTCACAAAATGTAGACACAATCAAAACCTTGGGTCACATGTTTGGTTACATAGAATTTATCACTCAGGATGATCTCAGCACATCAACTCAATTTTGGCAGAGATCTCTCCAGTACTCCGTAAAATGGGGTGTTGAATTTTTATGTTGAGGTAGCGGTTGGGTAAATCGGTGGTTAGGATGGGGTGGTTAATCTATCCCCACACAAAGATGGGAAGATACCATCCCCACACAAGGATGGGAGGATGCCATCCCCACACGAAGGTGGAGGTATTTCAAAATTAATTTGTCCACTGAATGTTGCCTAAAAAAATGGGGAATGTATTAATGATGTCAAATTTTCTTAGTTCGGGGGGGAGGGGTGTAGGGAGAAGATACAATTATGTTCATCCCCAAACAAGCTTGGAAATATTTGTAGGTGAAGAAAGGGATGTTGATGGGGGGGGAAGGGGGGGAAGGAATAAGAAAAAGGGGTGAGAAAAAAAGGATATGATCATAGAACTGTCCATCCCCACACAAGCCTTGAGCTATTTCAGGATACACAAAAGATAATATATGGAAGAGGAGGGGGATTGGAGATTTGTATGGTGTGTCTGAATTTTAATAGTTACTTAAGATGACATGCTGGCACTCAGAGTAGGTGGAAAAAGAGGTTGGGGTTTTAGAGAAAAAAAATAAATAAAATAAAACAAATAAATGAATAAATAAATAATAATAAAGAGAATAAATAAAAAGGTTTTAGCTTATGTTAGCTATAATAGATCAGCACTAGGGCTTTTAGGGGGGGGATAGAGACTAATATATGTATGGTTCACGGGTGGATTCCAAAATACCTCGTGATGAAATTAGGATGACAATGCTCTGGATTGCCAGTTTTCGGCCTGTCTTAGGCGGGTCATTCTCTGCCGGACTTAGGAGTCGGTTTTGGAGCGCTCATTTGTACAGTTCTCAGCCTGACTTAGGAGGTTCAATACTCAGCAGGTCTTAGGAGGTTCATTCTCTGCCGGTCTTAGGAGTCAGTTTAGGAGCACTAATTAGTGCTTTACAATTTGTAAATCATCAGTTGCTAATTGGTAATCAAATATTGGTGTTCCATGATATTGAGTCTATCTCTTGATAAACCAATCCGAAAGGGTACAGGGGCAGACAGGTTGGACTAGCTGTGGGTTGTGAAGTGAACAGTCGAACTTTTTACGGGTATTCTAGTACTCACACTGCCATTGGTTAATGGAGGTACCTGGGTATCATGACATCAGGTTATGCCATTGACGATATAAGAACGACTGATAGTCTAGTACTAAAGATGGGCACATAGGACAGGCCTACCTGGGCTTATTGCACGCTGTAGACGCCATGTGGCTCCTAATCCAGGCACTTGCTCACTGGTTGCGGTGATGTGGTTGGAATTTTAGAATATTTGTGAAAAAGGCTAAGATGGGGGTGGGCTAAGGCTTATAAACCTGTCCGTGAGGGTGGCTATTTCTCACTTCTTGATCTCCCTATGTTGGTATGTCTTGCCCTAAAAAGGCTGAGCCTGATTCTATTGGATGGCTGCAGTTTGGGCATATGTCCCTTATGCAAATTTGGAACCTATGCCCCGGTAATAAAGCTTATAATTGGAATTCCTGGGGTCAGGTTCGAGATAAGGTGGGAGTGGGGAGGGTCAGTGTACGTGTCTAAACATTGCTGACCATGAATTCATGTGTGTGTGAGAAACATCATGCATGGGGGTACTGAGCTGCTCTTAATTGACAGCTTATAAATATGGTGTTCTACCTGCATCACCGTCCTCGTGCTAAACAGAGGTACAAACATGGATTGGGCATGGGGGAATACAGACTCCTACAATAGGCGTGTCGACTGGCAATATGCCATACTGGTAAATAGGAGCCCTGAAAAGCTATCTAGCCGGTGTATGCATGCTTGAAAAGCATGTACCAGAGGATACACTGCCGCCGTGGGCAATTTATGTGGCTACCCAACCATAACTGGAACAAGACAGTCCGCATATACGCTTTCAGTAATGGTTATCATTTTGTTAAGTTTTGTGTTTTGGAGGACAAAAGAGGAAAAAGGGAAATACAGATGGTGTGAGGGTTTTGATCTAAGAGTAATTTACAGGATTTAGACCTTAGGGGGTCTAACATAAGTTATTCCTGAAGGGGTGGGGAGAGGCCAGCTAGTGTCAGGGAAATTAAATCTTTGTATTGATGCTTGGAAAAGGATCTAAAGTTCTGGTGACTTTCAATTGATTTGTTTAGAAGATTTAAGCCAGGAGGCAAACTATAAGAAAAATGGGTAAATGACCGAAAATGGGGTTGGGTAAAATGGTGGTTAGCTTTGATGTAATGGTATAGTTTGTGTAAGATTGGGAAGGGGATATTATTATAAATATGTGAAGTGTTCTTGGCTGTGTGTGAGAGTTTTATGATGGACAAATCAATGAGGTGGGGCTTATGTGGTATGTTACTAGGCTGCAGTAATGGTGTAGCACTAAGTACAGTAAGGGATGGATGAAGTTTAGTGGGGTGAGAGTTGGGGGGAGGGGAGTGAGTAAGGCTATGTGTGAGGCCTGGTGGTCAGCTGTATTGGAAACAGCTGGTAGGGTGGGTCTATGGGGGGGGGGGGGTTGAGGGAGGGGTAAGTGTTAGCTTTCAGTGATGACCTGACAGGGTGACTGTAGACTATACACTATTTGATGGTGTGATCAGCTGATCAGCTGGGTGTAGTGTTGGTCTAAACTTGTGAAGGTTCATGTTTGGATGTTTGAATACAAATGGGTTCAAAGATTTCTTTGACAGCATATGAGTTGCTGTGAAAGAAAGGGTTCAACCCAAAGTATACTACAAAAAGAATGAGTCTAAAAGTGTAATAGTGGTTTGAATTTTGTTTGAATTTCGTGAAGAAAGACTATATTTTAGTCCAATATGAATGTGAAAGACCAATGATATAATTTTGACATGAAGCTTTGGATAATATGAAAACATACTATTCTGTAGAAATAGGTTCTATATGACGACAGGAGTCAGCTGACTATCTGAGAGGGAAAGGGGAGAAGAGGGAGAGGGGTGGGGTCATACTCAGGTCATGGAGATGACCAGGGGGTGGTATATGGGAGAGGGAGGGGGGGGGGTCTGGACTGACCACAGATGGTATAGGTTATAGGGAAATACACAGTAGCAGTTTCTTATTGAATTCAGATACTGGGACACATATCAGGTTATTGGGGTGGGTTGGTTCAAAAGTGATATCAAATTGGGCCTAAAATTGTTGGGTTTCTTATGGATTAGTACAGGATGGTTATTGTCGTCAGAATGAGCCTAAAATGTTAGGGTTTCTCATGGACTGATATAGGATGGCTATTTGGGAAATAGGAAGGTATTTTTACCTGGGACAGGAGCAGTTCACTGTGAGTGAGTTGCTAATAAGAGGGTTTTACATGTACATGGAAAGATCATAGAGTATTATACAAGAGATCCCGCATGACAAAAATAGTAACCTGTGACCAGAACCTGTTTTGCAATTATGTCAGTATTAATGTGGACTTCCTACCTTTGTTACCATAAGTTGCTGGTGCCAATCATCAGGTGGATATAAGTGTTGCTGTATGGATTGAATCCTCCTTGTGCCATTTGAGAGCATGGTGTATATATGGCATATAGTCTCTGGTACTCTGGTCTACTCTGGTGTATGTGTGGAGTAGGTGGTGATACTACCTGTGGTGGTGGTAGTGCTGGTGGTTGGAGTAACACACAGGAGGAGCTACAGGAGGAGGAGGCCTGCTACAGTGAGTAGTAGTAGTAGTATGTATGTATAGGCTGTAGGCTGCTGGAGGCTGGGAGCTGTTGGCTGGCATTCTGGTGTTGGTAGAATCCTGCTATTGTTCTTGTAAGAGGTAATAATAGTGGGATTTTAATTAAGTTCTCCACCAGTGTCAATAGATCGTTAAATGACTATTAGTGAGGGAAGACAGAAGCTCAGAGGTCTTCAGTTGATCCAGGTTTATTCCAGTTTGGTACAGAGTGATCATAAGATGGTACAGCATGATCACTCACCAAGCTTATCCAGCCAAGCCTATGTATGCCTTAGTACAGGGTGATGCAGCCTCTAGGTCTGTGAGCAAAATAAGATGCTGAGGCTTGATCCTGGCTAGGTTATATAGTCAGGAGCAAGCCCAGATGACGTCATGTCTATTTCTGTACTTTCTATTTTTAGTATAGGGAGCGACTCAAATATGCTGAGTCGGTGGTTCTGCTCAGTCCCAATCTGTGGTAGGAGGGGTGAGCTGCTCCTATTGGCTAGGTGAATCTAAATATAGTTGAGTTCTCCAGTGGGGGATCCACAGGAGGGAGCCTGGGGATTTCCCACTGGAGGAGGGCAGGTGTGAACTCTTCACCCTGCCAAGCTAAAAATAGGTTGACCTTGGTTTGAACTAGGCTTGTAGGCAGAGCTGTGGATAAGCCTAGTGGTGAAAGGTAAATATATATCGAATAATTGTTATACCCAGAATCGTCCATTGACAAAACATAGAAATTAAGGGCACCCTATGACAAAAGCCCATTGTTTCATACATACAGTGATTTCAGATGGTTGAATATTCCACTTCTTATGGCAGTCTAAGTAATCCATGAATAGTTTATGTATTCCTGGTTTCAGTTTCCTTATTGCTCCTTGGTGGGATTTGATCAGGGTACCTCCTGATTGTGACTCCTTTGTGCTCCTATCTGTGTTAGCAAGGCAGGTGTTATTGCAACCTGGCTCAACAGTTGTAGTAGTGGCGCAGTGGTAGGATTCTCACTTTGCATGTGAGGGGTCTGAGGTTCAAGTCTCGGTGGTGCTGTGAAACATTTTTTTTTTCAGTTTAATAGGAAACATCTCAACTATTGCAGTGTATTTTTTAAGACCTAACTTTGTAACTAATTGAGATAGATGCTTGCTTGAAAACTGACAGAATCTTCAACATCTGCCAAGTCAGAAAATAGCAAGAGAATAAATTGTTTGCATAACAAAAAAAAATTCTGGTTGAAAACATGCAGCTTTTCCAGAGCACCCCTAGGCTGGAATCGAACTCAGGATCTTCTGATATCAAGGTAAACTTGTTACCACTACACCATGCTGACTGTGCTGAAAGATCTCCACTTGAAGTCTCATATGATCTGCTCCCTCTGTGTGTGTTGAAAGCTTGTATTCTTTTTTTTTTCCAAGCCCCAAATATGCCTGGGACCATATGTCACTTTTGCATTTACTGCAAAGACATGATCATACTCTAAACGTTTTTGTGACCAATTCCTATATCATATTCCTATATAGATAAGATTATATTCTTAGACATCATGGTTACAAGGACTAAAGGATAATAGAAAGGATATTCAGTATGTGCAAGAATGGGTGAGAGGGGGGCTTAATAGGGAACAATTTTCTCACAAACACATTATGACCACATATTCATGCTCACATTGTAGCAATAAGATTGACTTACCAAAATAAGTAATCTTTACAAAAATTCTCAATGGGGCTTGAACTTGCCAACTTCAGATACAAAGTCCAGTGCCCTATCAACTGAGCTAATGAGGCACATGGTGTGGTTGGTGCTAGGATAATGATATAATCTCAGACATTAGTGTAGGGGCTAGACCCCTGCTTTGCTGGAGTATTCAGTTAGATTCAGACTGAGTATGGCACCATACCTGAGCCTTGTGCCATACTCATGCTGATCCTTTATCCCAATGTGTGGCATTGAAGCAGGCTCAGCACGAGTATGGCATGTCAGGGGAGAGCCTCTAGCAGATGCTCTTTTTTTCGTCAGTGTACTGTGGAGTTGGTTGGCGTTGGTTCAGGACCCATGTTCAGGGGCGTAGGAAAGGGGGGGGGGGCAGGGGGGCCTGGGCCCTCCAATCATAAAGGAGGTGGGGCCTGAGTATGTTTGGGCCTAAAATTTATCAAAAATTACTTTTTTATACAAATTTTATGAGGTGCTATTGCGCTTGAGTCGACAATACAAGGTGGCCATGGTCGGGACCCGCTGCCCCCCCCCCCCCTCCCAATGAAGATTTGCTTCCTACGCCTCTGATGTTTCCCTGGATCATTGGTAGTGGTCTTGGAGTTTGCCTGCTTGACCATTGGAGCAATTTTGATTCACGGGAGTTGCTTCCACAACAGAGATTGATACAAATATGCATATATAGCTTATGTATCTGCCTTGTGCTCTTATTGTACTGGTGCAGAGGTAGCTGTATCTAATCTCAAGGCATTGCGCGGGCTTCCCTAGCCCACTTAAAAGGGTCTAATTCTCATCTTCCCTATCCCCTCAGGATGTGTGTGGTACACATATGCGTGGGCACTGACACATTTCTTTGTGAAATCGTGTAATGTTCTCGCCATGAATATGACCTTATAGATGTCGAACTGGCGTTAAACATCTATTACTCACTCACTCACTCAAGGCATTGATATTACCCACGATCAGGGATCTCTTTACAGAGTTAGCTGGCAGTTTCTATTTGCAGGGAACAATGAAGACATGTTTCTGTCAGTACCTTGGTCTAGATCCTCCATATATGACATGTGTCAGGAGTTTGGGAGAGAGAGGTCGGCAGGTTATTCCTTGCGGGGCCATACGGGTGGTTGTCAACACAACCTGTATACGTTTGGACAGGTACATTTATGCAGTTGTCAGTTGAATTGCTGTTGGGAGTTGTTGGGGTTGCCCAGGAATATACCCCTCTATCTTCTTAACGACTCTCCTGTGGATCTATTGAGAGGTCTTCGATAATCTTTTTAATATGTAGGGGTTTTTGATTATCAGCTGCAGGTATATGAAATATAGTTTCTATCAGCAGAGTCACATAGCCAGAAACTTGCTCATCAAATATGGCATGCATAGGGTGGAACGAGTGTAGCTAGAACGCCATTTTTGTGAGATGAAAGGAGTCGAGAGTAAAGGTTTAATCTTGGCTAGAAGGACATTTGCTGTTTGACAAATAAACATGACATTGTGCCATGCTATTTACGGGAAACAAGCAAACCTAGCTAAAATATAGAGAAGTATTCTAGTGTAATTTGTGATCAGGAATACTGTCGTTTACTCTGAACAATTTGAGTGAAATCAAGCATAAATGTTGCTGCTTTCATACAGCAGAGAAAATCACCTGACATTGAATTATAATACTTGTATAAATCAACATTATGTCGAAAATGTATATGTGCACTTTCCAATCTAGCCGTGACATACAGTGATCTGTAGAAACAAAATCTACAGGGTTCTCCACACATAGGAAGTACACGGGCGGGGTTCCCGTGTGCTTTTCAGTGCCGCCCGTGTGCTTTAGCTGAAAAGCACCACCTGTGTGCTTTTCAGAAGACTGTTAGCTTTCTATACTTTTTTGAATTTTGCAAATCGGCCCATTAGAACAGAAGTTAGGCCTGAAAAAGTAAAATTTTATCTAAAAATTCCAACAGAATCCAATCTTTTGTCCATTTATAATATATTTTTTTCAAAATTCTCCCATGAGACATGCCCATGTTCTGCCGCTATGATCCACACAGCGCTTGTGTTCGAAAGTTACCTGTATGCTTTTTCATCCTGTGGAGAACCCTGATCTATTCTGAGTATGTACAATCATATAAGTGAGTCATTGACATGTTAAAAAGGTGATATCTGTTATATTCACGTCTACCTATGTTTGTCTTTACAGGTGGTTGAGGCGCTGATAGAGTCAGGGGCACGTATCACAGAGGTCGACAATGACGGCCGGATCCCACTCATCCTGGCCGCCCAGGAGGGTCACGTGCCGGTGGTGGCCGCCCTCCTGGAGGCTGGAGCTCCCATAGAGTCCCGCGCCCATGACGGTAAGACAGCATTAAGGGTGGCCGCCCTGGAGGGCCATCGTGACGTGGTGCAGTACCTAGTGTGTCATGGCGCCGACGTCAACTACCGCGACGCGGACGGGCGGTCGACGCTCTACGTGCTGGCACTGGAGAACCACGCGGCGCTGGCCGAGTACCTACTGGACCAGGAAGCAGAAGTGGAGAGCTGTGACCTGGAGGGTCGCACGGCGCTGCACGTGGCGGCCTGGCAGGGGCACTATGAGATGGTCGAGCTGCTCCTGAACAACGAGGCCAATGTGAACGCTGTAGACAATGACCGCCGCACGGCGCTGCAGTCGGCGGCCTGGCAGGGTCATGTGACCATTGTACGACTGCTGCTGGAGCGGGGTGCCAGTGTAGACCACACGTGTAACCAGGGTGCTACAGCCTTGTGTATAGCGGCACAGGAGGGCCATGAGGACGTTGTACGAGTTCTGGTTAAGTACAAGGCTAACCCTAACCACGCTGACCAGTATGGGAGGACGGCTACAAGGGTGGCCCTTAAAGGGGGCCATGTGAATGTAGTCAAGATGCTGGAAGAACATGGCGCACAGCCTTTAAACGGGACAAACACACGACGTAGCGCCACCTCCAATGCCTCAGCCGGCTCGGGCGCCGACGGCACGGGGAAGGGCCCTCTACTGTACAGTGGGGCACCGGGCTTCCACCAGGGCAGCGGCGGGGGCAGTGGGGGTGGTAGTGGTGGGGGTCGGCCACAGGGAGGCAGCGGTCAGCGCTCACATCATAGCCATAACAACAAACACCACCACCATCAACATTCACAACAACATCATCAACAACACCAACAAAATCATCAACAACAACAACAGGTACAATCTGCTTCTGTGGTGGTCAATAACGGCAAACAGGTGGCAACACCGCCCGAGTCACCGGGTAACTCGTACGACCGGCGGAAGTCATACCTGTCGAGTAACTCCAAATCTTCAGGTAACCTGACGGCGTCCAATACGTCGTCCACCAACCAGAGTTCGAGCACGGCGGGCAGCATGGACTCCCCAGGACTGTCCTTTACACAGCAGCTCCAGCAATGCTCGATGGCAAGGAACCGGAACCGGCCGCTGAGCCGCGTCCTGTCGCCGGTCAGCGAGCCGCAGAGTCCGGTTCCGTCGCCGCCGGGGTCGCCGCTCAGCGAGATTCACGGCGCACCACCGCGCATTACGCCGGAAGTGCCGTCGCCGCTGTCGACCAAGCAGAGCAGTCCGCGCCGCGACCACGCGCCCACCAACACGTCGTCGACGACGTCGTCTGTACCAAGGCCGGTGCACATCATCGCCAACCCACACAATGAACTTAATAACGCCAACTCCCCTGACGAGCCTGTGTGGCAGCGGATATCTGACGTCAACAAGGCAGAGTTAAAACGGAACTCCTCCCAATCAGAGCCACGCAGCGCCGGAAGTGGCAGCGGAAGCGGAAACAGCTCCGGCGTCTCCTCGCTCAAGTCGCCAGATACAGCGCGACGTAAGCGTAACGGCATTGTCACTAACCCTAACTACTCCAAAGGTGGTAATATCGTCAGCATCAATGGCTACTTTAACAAACTGTCCAACCTGCCGGATAGTATGGATAATTATACAGTCTCCACAAACGGAAATGCGCAGGCGCCGCCGCCACCGGAAAGGCAACAAAATGGCGGCGGGTCTCTAAGCGGTATACACAAACCGCGCGCTGTGCGCCCTAACGGACTGCCGATAAAGAAGGAGACGCCTCTATGATTAGAAACCTGCCTCTAGGTGAGTAAAGCTGTTTTGTATTTTTAGTTCTCTTACTAATAAAATTCCCCCACAGTCTGAAAATGTGTTCCTCCAAGAGGTCGAGTAATATGCAGTGAATGAACGTAGGCCTTGGCCTACATGCTTTGGATTATAATTTCAACAGCTTATTATCCAATAGTCTCATTTCAAAGAAAGAATGAGGATAGATCCCGCGATACAACGTGAGATGGGCCTAGTACATGTATTCAAAGGCCCAACCTTCCAGGGTCTGTCCATTGAGCATTTATATAAGTAGTATGTTGAAAATGGCCATGTACCCGGGCATCAAAATTGACATTTGTGTCAATAAGCCCAATCTTAAGCGCATCTCCATAAAGGGGAAACAAACCCCAGTGCAAATTGAAGAGATGCATGCCATGGGTTCCTATGGCAGCAGCTCAGTAGTAGTAGCAGCAGCAGCAGCAGCAGCAGCAGCAACGTTGGCAATCGTCCAGATTAGAAGCGGCAGTAGTGGTGAAGAGTTTACCCTGTAAGTGTAATGGCAGCACCTACTTTTCAATGCAATATGCTCTTAAACCGACTTGGTGTATGAATGTCCCTTTGTTGAGTAACGCGAGATGCAATGCCCTCATGATGCATTTATCCACTTTATGGGACTGGTGCACTCACAAAGGGTCTGCCTGATACAGCAACCCAGTGTTAGTGAATAACTCGCCCAAGGAATGAAGGCATGGCTCTGAGGCGTTGTGCCACCATGCTGCCTGGGAGGGTTCAGGGTTCTAGTGGGGTTTGGGTGTACTACTACATTGGCTGTAAGTGTAGGCATATGGTGGGTTGAGTGTATACCTGATTACGGACAGCTGCTTCTAGAGTCTTCTTTGTAAGGAGTCTGGATTATAAGGCTGAGATTTAGAACAAGGGGCAGCCTGAAATCTCGCTGGAAGTAGAAATACCCCCGTACTTGTCAACGTGGATTTGCTTAATGATGGACCGATTCATTATCAAAGACAGATGATAAGAAGGCTGTCTAACCCAAAGTCAGAATAGCAGACAAAACAACGAAATAAAATAATGCAGCCGATTAAGTCTTATAGGCATACTGTAATTATTTTGGTTCATTGATATACATTTAAGCGTCTATACAATCAGTAAAGTCAGGCATTGTCAGTGTGTGGTACTTATTGTAATATCTATGATAACACAATTAGTACAACATAAGGGCTGGACTAAAGGTGATGGTAATGGACTATGTGTTCAATGATGTGCTGCTTTGGAATGATCACTTATGATTCCACAGTTGAATGACCCATTCATATTCCTCCTTCACCCTTGTAAGAGCTCAGTTTGCCCCTTGACGTACCCAGAATCCCTTATAGCTAACCATTCCGTCCTCACATCTCTAGTTCCCACGCCCACGTCCACTCAGGACCATTCAGTCAATAGCTTCATTCAGAACCGGCATAAGATACCATTTACATGCAACCACCAAGTTTTGTCCATCGATTACTGACACAAGATGCCTTCCACGTACTCAGCTTATTCTGTGTATGGCGGCATAGTTACTTGGATTTTCCAACATAGGCTTAGTGCTGCCAGCATAGTGGCCTAATGCGAGGCCTTATGCAATCATAGAAAGCACAGAATATGAAATTAAAAAAGGTTAACATCCTTGCGATGATAGTGCAGATTCAAAATAATGTAGATGTCATTAATCTTCTATGGGCAGGCTCTCAGGAAATCCCTCATATTGCGTAGTCTACATCAGTTCCCCCAGTTAATTAGGTTACATGACACATAAGGAAATACCGTAGTTGGTATGCAAAGTGATCAAATCAGATTATCTGCTGAATAATTGATTGAGAAGAAGATACACCGCCTTAGCTTCCCCCTGCTCTGCTGGAAAACTTAATTGATGTCAACAAGAACTGCTGCCATGCAGCATGGAGCGTTCTAATTAATTAGAAATATCAAAATATACGTTGTTCTACAGGGGAAGTACCGTGAGGATAATGTAAGTGAATGGCAATCACTGATATTTGCTTCTGTCTTAAATTATGTCTGGATAATCAAAACCATTAGATAATTGGCCCAGGGTATCCCCTGGGCTATTGGAGCCGGGTTTTCAGTCAGATCCACAAATTTGTAATCACCAACTTTAGGGTGTAATCATTCAGTGATATACTGTTAGTTTATACATTTTTCAAAAGCCAAAGGAAAGTTTCAAATCTCATCTATCAGACAACATTTTGTCCTTTATGGTAAGTGATGTCTTTCTCTACGAAAAAAGCTGCTGTACTTACGTCATGTTTTTGGGAGCTATACTGACTACTAATTCTTTAACCATTGGGTCTATGGGTCAGATAGATTTTGGCGATGAAATTAGCACATGGAGTCCTATGGGTAATCACCAAGTGAGACACTTTTTTTCAGCAGGCAATGTTTACAGTGTCCAAGCTATACACATAACACATTGGGGACTGATCGATAAACTAAGCATGCTAAGCATAAATTTTTCTGTGGGGGCTAGGTGTCCAGGGGGCCAGGTTTCAAGGGGGGCAGGTGTCCAGGGGCTAGGTCTCCAGGGGGGCAGGTGTCCAGGGGGCCAGGTGTCCAGGGCCCAGGTGTCCGGGCGGCCAGCACACCAGGGGGCCAGCAGTCCAAAGGGTTTAGTAAGAGAAGATTATGCCAGACTGGTGTCAGTACATGTATAGATAATAGTCTCTATTTGTAAGTAATTAATCAATATTTCGCAAGTGCTGATCCCTGTGACCCTACAGGGTTGATAGAGGGTTTTATGGTACCTACCCTGAGCCTTCTGTGCTTTAATGCACAATGCCCAATTTTTAAATTGGGGGTGGGGTAGTAGACCCTGGGCCTTATGTGATATATATCACACGTTAAATCTTTTATATTACAGATGTAACTGTAGTTGGTTTTTTTTTAGGTTTTATTGGGTCTAAAGTTAAATACCAGAATTCGGTCTGAGGGATGAAGGGAGATTGAAAATGTGGAAGGAATTTAGTATAATGTCATAGTGTGATATTTTAGAGACTCCAGTACACTCAGGTTTGGCGCAATCAGTGCCAGAAAATCTACATATATATATATATATATATATATATATATATATATATATATATATATATATATATATATATATATGTATATATATTGCTGTTAGCACAATGACATCAACATAGGAACAGAGATAGAGGGAAGCAAAAGAAAATTATCATGAGGAAGAGATCTAATACTCTGGAGTGAAGTCAGCCTGGTTTCCCTAGCCCACCTAAAAGGGTCTATTTCTCCACTTTCCTATCCCCATTCTCGCCATGAATATGATCTAGCTGTCCAAATGGCATTAAACATCTACTACTCACTCACTCAGTGATGTCAGCATATTAACTAGGCTAAAATAGTATACTGCCTGGTCTGCAACACACATCTTGCACGGGAAAAGAATCATTATCATCAATTAATTTCATGAAATCATTTCTTTTCAAATAATCAGCCATCATTCTCAGATTCTAACAAATTGATTAAATCTAGTCGTATAATCTATGGGTGCCTGAGTGTGTTCGCCGTTAGTGGTAAATAGGAGAGAGGTGTGATGCTCCATAGACAAAGGCAGAGGGGAGGCAGGGTGAAGTTAATTAGCAGTAATGGATTCTGGGTGCAGGTGCTCTCATTGTGTGAGTTCATCTTTTTTCAGTGTGTGGGACATTGGCGCAGTGTGCACGGATCTGTGAGCGTGAGGCAGTAGTTGTGTGGAATGGGAGGGTTGTAGAATCTGGCTGGGGTATTAGTGGGTATGGTGATAGCTTGGATCTAGAGGTGTCAGGGGTTTGAGTAGGAGGGTTTGAGTGATAGCCTTGGATGTATGGGATATTGCTGTGTGAGGGAGTCTCACCTTATAGGAGGATGTTATTGAGTATAGCGTTAAACCTTGAATGTAGGAGATATTGGGGTGGAAAGGGCTCTGGGGAGGAGGGGTTTCCGTAGTGTATAGGGGTATTGCTATTGGAAGGTTCTGCTTAGGAGTGCCGAGTGCTGTTCTTGAAAGTATCTCTGATATTGGACTTGAAGAGGGTCTAGGTAAGGGGTTATAATGGGTAGGTGGGGGGGGGGGGTCTGATGAGGATGAGGGGTATCAGTGGGTTGGGTGGACAGGGTGTTTAGGTATTAGTCGGTCTGGAGGTGATGAGTTTGATCACGTTATGATTAGTATTCAGCAGGACGTGACGCTCATGCCGCCTGTCATGGTGGTCGCATGCACTGAGCAGCTCGGGGGAGGCTGGAGATTAGCTCTGGATCTGCAAGGTCATACACATAGCAATAAAAACAGCTTAGGTTTTACCCAGCATATCACATTTATATAAGCCCCCCCCCTCCCATATGTTTTGCACTGTGTATGCTCATAGAATCATTACACAGTATGTCCCATGGGTCACCTACCTTCTTACTCCCCTACCAATACCAATTGCCAATACCTTTCATTTTTGATCATGGACACGCCTGCATAGCCTGCTAATACTCAATACAGCAACTCATTTACCCATCCCCTGCCAGCTTCATGTAGGCCTTATTGTTTCCCCTGGGAGTACCATATCGGACTGATCCGCTGGGAGAGTGAATAGATGACTCTAAATCTAATGGCTCCCTGGTGAACACTAGTTCAAGCTGAGCAGCTCATTGCCCAAACACATTGTTTGCAAACAGCTCACTCGTACTGTGCAGTGAGAACAGACCAAACCGTGTCCTTTTGAAATTGTCTGGTGGATTTAGAGTGCAGGGTCCCACTACTCATCAACCTGACAGATTAAATCGTTTGTCTAAGACCAATGGCAAATGCTGCCTTCTATTACTGATGAATAGGGCTGTTGGAATTCTCAATTCTAGTGGCTCCATCAAAATTTGCTCACAACCTGGAATCCAGAGCAACAAATAAAATCACTGCGAGGTAGGATGCACTCTAACCTATTACCAATAGTATGAAAGATTTGGTATGAAGATTTGGTGTTCTGGCTGTTTCTAATAGGCCAGAGTTATGACCAGAATCCTTTGAATCATTAAGACAGATTAAACTGTGTAATATCATACACTACAGTTATCTACTTCTAGACTGTCGATATTTCATTAATAGAAAGTTTGAAGTGATAAAAAAAGTTTGGTCTAGAATACAAATGATTACATTGCCTGCGTCCTTCGTGGTCTAATTTGGAGATAAAAGTTGATCTAGACGGGAAAAGCAATTACGCTTTGCTCACACCAGATTAGCTGTCGTTGGAAGCTATGCGATTACTAAACATTGTCTAAATCTATTACTTTGTGAAAGCTATATCAGCCCAACATCCCAGTATATTTAATCAGAAGGCACAAGTCCAATTCCATTTTGGAATGACCCAGGAGCCCCACACTGATTGCTTTCCCAGAATGGTACATGGAGAGGTAATATTGATGGCGCTACCCAAGCGAAATGTCATTCTATATGCCTGATTCATATGGGCTGCTCTGATTACTAGTGTTCCACTATATTCTCATGTGTGGTGGTTGGCATTTTGTCCCACAGCAGTGTTTTAACAAACCTTTAACGGTGGAAAGATTCCTCAAAGTACAATGCCTATGTCCCTTTGTTCTGTTGATGTAGCACCAGCGAGTAACTCACCAGGGCCACATTAATGCAGTATTCTGACCCAACCAGGTTATTTAAAACCAACCATCAACCAGGGTCGGCATAAAGCAGCACTGGCGAGCTGCTCCTCTGTACCGGCCACCAACGGAACGTTCAACAGTTATGTCACTGTTGTTTTTTTTTGCCATTTTTCAGGACCCATCCCCTTGTCACTGTTTTTGTATGGAACATATATAGCCTTGCCACCGGAACCAAAAGACCCCCATCCAACCCTAACCAGCAACGTAATTGTTGAACGTTCCCCAACCGCAATAACAAAGGAATACAATACTGTGGGGCATCATGTCAACCTTAACAGGTTAATGCATTCAGTGGGAAGAACACAAAATGGCGGAGTACTGTAGTTAAGTGTATAAACCAGTGTAGTATTCATCCATGTAGAAGTCATAAGTCAACATGAAGCCAGTTGGTGGACACAGGGGACGAGTTATCAGATAATGGGACGTGATATTGGTAAATGGGTACTGGAGGCTTGGACTGACAGCTTGTGATTTAAGTGCTAGGTAAACACGTCCATGTGGCATTGTGCTGCCAGGATTTACCAGCTTCCCTTAATGAAGTGCACGCCACACAGAGAATCAACTGTTAAGCCTGGATAATGATAAAAATAAACTATGATCTTAAAAAGGCTGACTGATAAATGCTTAATGTGGACGGTCATTGGGACGGTCAATGACCCGCTTGGGCTATAAATGTGCTATCGGCTAAGAGATGTAGGGGCGTATACTTGCTCAAGAGAATTGAAATAAAAATTGAGATGAATTAAAGTTTTAAACAGAAAAATTAAGAAGACCTGTAGTGAGCTCAGCAGCCAGAGGAGGAGAGGCATGGGGGTATAGTGGCGTTGGGAGGAGAGCTCAGGGACTGCAGCCAGTCTAGTAGGGGAGGACAAATATATGAGAAAATTGGACTGTACAATAGAACAACATATATTAGCCATTCCTAACCGTTTTTTGGTTACTCGTAGGTGGAGAAAAAGAAGAATTCCACCCAGGTCAACAGTCACATCAGTTAAGCTCAAATTCATTCTGAGATTAAAAGATGTTAAGTAACGCAGAAAATTATGTATGAAACTGAACAAAAATGAGACTTGGACATAGATCCAACTGATATTCTACCATAGAAGATATTGTTGTAGGCTGCTACATCTCTCTAGTCTTTGTTTTTCACTTTGGATATTTTCATCAATAACATTGAGTTGATGGTGGCATGGTGACTTTAATTCATGCATGCCCGGGTTAATTGTCCCTACTGATTACTGATTCGGGGTTCACCAGTGGAAAACTGCTACTGTTTGAAAAAAATGTCTGTTGTAATGGTCCTCCATAGTCAATGTTGATCAATATCTTAGGCTGTGTAGATCAGTATGAAGGTTGGTGGAGACCCTATTAGGAGATCAAGGACAAGGTCTTATGGTATATGCCGATAGTTGGAGGAAATGTGGACAACTGCTATAATCAGTTTACAGTGATCAAGATGGATTTAGCAGGGGATTTAGTGCATATAAGTCGATCAAAGAATCTGGTGGAAATGTGGAACGGCCATTTAAAAAAGAGGACTGGTATCAAATACAAATACAGTAATCCATGTCCTTAGTCTTGCAATCCAATTACTGCATACATATAAAACGACTGTTGAATGAAAGCCATTTAGGGTGTAGGCTGGGTATTGTGGGTATTCAGACGCCAATGCGAATTTTAGACGCTGGTGAGCCAAATGGGGAAAAAAGAAGATCCACAAAAATGGAAAGGAGGGGGGTTATAGGTTGACTGTGCGTGTACACGTGTGTGGTGGGTGCATGTTGTTCTACACCCCGGTCAACACACTGACTCCACTTTGATCGCCTGGTGGTTACCATGGAAACATCAGGTAGACAGACGGGTATCCATCAAGGGTGTCAGCGTTGGTAAAGGTAGTTGTAGAGGTAAGTAGGGGTTGGGGTGTATGGAGGTATGACATGCTGCAGTATACGGTGGTCAGTTTGTGGGTTGATGGATGGGTGTTAAGTACACATGTAGTGGTACATAGTAGAAACTGGATGGACAATGAGATTCATATACTATAACACCACCTGGCTCTTAATGCTTAGAGAACGATCCTTTATTTATGCACTGGATAGATACTCGCTCTCTTCGTTAGAATGAGATCTGCCATAAGAACAGTTTGTATTTTTGGGATGGCATGATAAGATATTGTCCAGTAGCATTTGGTAAAACTACTAGGAGCAACTATTCACATTTAAAACGTTCATCTCACTCATGGATGTTGTGACAGGACATTTACATATTCTTAGAATTGAAAGTAAAAAAACAAAGCTCCAATTTCAATAATAACTTAACACAATCTGAATGGATGTGACAGCACCTGCGTGAAAACCCCAATTAGGTGCAATCCTCCTGGTGTTATTCTACCCACAACTCATGGAGAGGACAAATAACACCCACAGTGTCGTCAATATCAAATGTCCTCTATATTGATTCTGCTTGTCGACTTGAGCTGTGGGAGCTAAGACAGACCTGAATAAACGGCGTGGTAGAGGCAGGTTTTGTTGTACCCTTTAAGGACCACATAATGCTTTAGGACAGTGTAGCTTTTGGTTGTCATTTTGCATATAAGTCTACTTACCATTCCTAATTCATAAACACTGTACTGTACCATGCAGCCCTGCATGATTAAGTTCTGAAGGGTCGGCATAATGCTCCAATGTAGAGCTGGCGAGCAGAATGATACATCATGGCGACCAATGCGAAGCAGTATGCGACCCTTGAAAGGATTAGGGAAGGTCTCTTGTGTGAAGGTAGAAGTCTGTTATTATTCGGACTGAGAGTCTGATGAATAGCGTCCATGACAGGGAAAACATAGCACTGTTTACTTATACTGAACATGCCATCTCCGGCACACACAGCGCTGCTATCACTTCACTATTACCATCTCCACTGACTGCTTATAAAGCCCGCCATGCTGCACGTTTACATTAATTCATATCGATTTGATTATAACAAAGGTAAAATTATCTATAGCTTAGCCAATGTCAAAGGTTTCAATGCAACCTGTATTTATTAGAGTACATGTATTTTAAGTAGTAGATATACACCGAGTTGGTCACTGTAAAAACACAGTATAACAGCCTGTTGTTAACATACTGATTTAACCGACCTAACGAGGTGTATATCTCACTTATGCCACACTTGACACCCACTCAAACCATTCACAACCTGGGGAATGGGACAGGGTGTGTGTGTTCAGCGGACCGCATCAACTTACAACAGCTATATGCGATATATTAGCTGTGCTTTTAAATTGTCTATCCCACCAAGTGTGGTATAATTCTGTTTACTTCATGTAGTTTTTCCCCAACACCGACATGAATATAATTATGTGAGTAAGGGTAAAATACAAGCTCAAAGCAGCCCCATCAAAGATTTCTCCATGTCTTTGCTGATCATGCCCCACCTCCGGGTATGAACCTTGGACTGATGTCAATAGTGACGTCAGGACGTACATCATATCAAGACTTCTATGTCACCATGATAATTTCAGCGAGAACGTGTCTGGAGACATTCGTACGTGTCTCTTTGTTTTTTAAATAGATATAGACCGATCGGACAATGCGCTCAGTGAACCAGCCTGACCGACTCTCTCATACAAAGGTTATTGAACTAGATGGTTTTGAGACAATACAAGTACTACTCTGCTGCTACTGACGGCTGTCAGTAATGGCAGTCCAGTAATGGAATTGTTGGTTTATGCCTCACATGGGATGTCATAACGTCAGAGGACGTATGGAGGGGTGATATCTTTACAGAACCTGTCAGAAGGCAATACTGCCACACAGAATAATCTATTTTAAGATCCATCTCAGAGTAGGCACTGGAGCCTTCCTCCAGCTACCATCTAACCTCGTAATCCCTCCAATGCTGCACCATCAATCACTCTGTAAAATTGAAGTTGCGTAGGCGTGTTACGGTTTGTGTGCCCCCGGGGTAGCTGCACTCTAAGAAATAAGTGTTGAATCTTTAAGGAATCCCCATAACACTAAACAGTGAACCACCTCACTATTGTAGTTTCTACAATGGATCCCCAGATGACAGAATAGTTAGGCACAGTTGCACAAGGAATTTCTGTGAAAATAACAATGAATCTCTGGCAATTTTTGGACAAGGAGTTTATCGTTATTTTGAGAACATTTACAGTGCGGGGCATGAGCAGGTATAACAGTATTTGGCAACAGCTATTACAGACACCAATTAGAATCATTCCCATCTCTAGAACACACACCGGTATGTCTCCACGGAGTCACCAGTGTGACCAAGGATGATATAGGTTCCCTCCTTGGTGTCAAGGATTGTAGAGTATAGGATAGGTCAGTCCATACAGTCCTATAGTGAAGGCCGACCCCCCTCTACCCCCCACCCCCATGAAACTAGGTAACTTTGAGTTTTCAGTATTGGGCCCTATGTAGGATAAGGGGGTTTATGGAGCTATCATGTATCTTCATGAAAGGGATACCAAATGAAATGAAGGGACCATCTAAGCCAAAAAATCCTGCTGAATCCAAAAATGTTGGTCTTTATTATCAGAATTTGACCAAAAGTAACCGAAAATGATGTTTGATGAGGGAAATATTTTGAAAATGTACAAAAATGATATTGAAAATGATTGCAAATCTTTAAATATAGAACACATAAATCAGAGTTAATACCTCAATCCACATACCCAAATGTCTGCCTATCTCTCAGTCAGGCAAGTTCTGGGCCTGTGTATTATTCTGCCTATCCCACATACAGCATATCAATTATGTACCTATCACTCATCCTGCCTATCTCTTCAATCCGAAACATCACAGTTCAATCTGGTTATCTCTGAAAAGGCCTAACTTATAATGCTTACCCCTCACATTACCTTATCTCATTTGTTCCTTCTTTCCTTTAGTCCACCTATCCTCAATCTGCCTATCATTCATTTTATCTATCCGTCATGGTGACTATCCCTCAGACCATCATGTTTAAATCTGCGCTGTTTGTCTGCTATATAAGCCTTTATCGTTTAATGGTAGATTCCTTACCATGTCTACTATTTCAATTTTACCTATCCCTGATAATGCCTATCATGTAGCCTACCTATCCCTCATTGTGCCTATCCCCCAACTCTGCACATCCCTCATATTTGACTTGCATATCTGTCCCTAGGATGCATGTTTTCTTCTTTTTTTTTACATTTGCTCATCTTACAAGGTTCTCTGTGCCTATTCCTCAAATTGCTAATTCCTCAGTTTACCTATATAATGATATGAATGGAGGATAGGCATAATGGGGGATAGGTATATTTCACAAGGCATAGACCTGGAGACAGGTGGAAGAAATTGAACACAAGCTGAGATATGTATAGTGAGAGCGGGTTAGATTGACTGAGCTGACATGGTAAGAAAACAATATGGAGAGCATGAGGGATAGGTATTCAAAAGGATTGGTAGCAAGGGGGATAGGTAGCATGTGCAATATCTAGTCTGAGGGATAGGCACAGACAGTAACTTGTAAGATGAGCAAATGTAAAACAAGAAAACATGGGTGCTAGCGACAGATGTGCAAGTCAAATATGAGGGATATGCAGAGTTGGGGGATAGGTATAATGAAGGATAGGTAGACTTTATGATAGGCATTGTTAAGAATAGGTAGGATCAAAATGATAGACATACAAAGCAATGTACTGTTAACCATTAGGGCCTAAATAAACAGATGGACAATACAGTTTAAACATGGTGGTCTTAGGGATAGTCACCATGAGGGATAGGTAAAATGAATGATAGGAAGATAGAGGATAGGTATACTATGGGAAACTAGGACCAGAGAAGATTAGCTAAAGTAAGTAGTAAGCTTTATTATCCAGGTCTTTTGGGAGATAGCCTTACTTCAAGATGCTTTGGATTTAAGAGATAGGCAGTATGAGTAATAGGTAGACTAATGGATAGGCAGTATGTGAGATAGGCAGAGTAATGCACAGTTAGAATACTTGTCAAATTGGGAGATAGGCAGACATTTGGAAATATGCATTGAGGTACTACCTCTGGTTTACACGTGTCTATAAAGACTTCTCATCATTTTGAATATTATTTTTGTACATCTTTAAAATATTTTCTTCATCAAACCTCATTTTCAGGTACTTTTAGTCAATTTCTGAGAATCATGATCAGAAAATTTGGATTCATCAGGATTTTCTGGTCTAGGTGGTTCCTTCTTCCCCTTTAGTATCACCCTGATAAAGGAATACCACAGCTCCATAAACCACCTAATCCTCTACAGAAATCAACAATGAAGACACAGGGGCACCTAGTTTCATGGGGGGGGGGTAGACGGGGGTGGCCTGTCACACTCTACCCATAGACTATGCTATCAGTGACCTCTCCTATAGTATAAACTTCTTGTTGGTGTATTGTGATGGCGTGGTAGTAGTAGTATATGGAAAGTGTCATTTTACTCAGGTCTCTTCTGCTATATATGCAGTTACTGCACCAACTAGTCATACACACATTCTTGCACATTTTGATCATTCAAAACATATTATTGATGAATTGTAGAGGGCATGTACTGAAATGAATGAGTAGGTATCGAATTACACGTAAAAGCTTTGGGGGTTTTAACATCAGGTCAATTCCATATTACCGAGTATTTGATTAATGCATTACTGGTCAGGAGGAAACAAGGTGACTGTTGTGCGCGATATTTGAATTCCCAGAAAACCCTTTAGAATTTGAGTTGAAACTTCTCATGTGTTCCCTTTGACAGCGGGCTACCCGTTGGCAGTGGCAGTAGTCTAGCACTAGCACTGTGCTGTGTGCTGGGGGTTGGCCCGGGGTGCCTTTGTCACACAGACTCCAGTGCCCCCTGTCAGCTGCCACTGTCACTAAGGGCTGATGCCTTGTGGGGAGCTCTTTTAACTTCCTTTCTACTTTACCCAACACATAGCCTCTGGTCCTCTACTGCAGGCTGCCTTCTATGAGGTACAAAAGGGGCCACGGCAGTGCCATCTGTGTCTTGATGTACGGTGGTCGTGGTCAAGGAATATCGACATATTGGGAAACATAACCGGGGAAACATAGGCTCATATGGGCTGATGAATAGAATACCCCCCCCCCCCCCTGCGACCACCTTACTTTCAGCCGGAGTATATTCTTCCTTATTCAAACAATCCTACCGGGTTATGTGAAGACCCAGATATGCACAGAATTTGACTTCCATTACTGGCAGCACTGACGCCATTCTAACAGCACGTGAGACGCTGGTCTGTTTCCGCTGGTAACCGGTAGTACAACAGAGCGGGTCGGTACAAGTGGAGGGGCAGCTGCTCATCGATTTCGTAAAGGCAGTATGGGATGGGTGGGCGGTAGTAGAGGCAGGGGAGGGCGACTTTTGTGGGCCGGAGAGACGCAATCAGTCGTTACTGCACGTCACACGTCGTGCTAACTAGGTCAATCAGGCGCCCGCTGTGCCAGACACCCCGGCACCCCCTGGTGGGGCCGACACGAACCACTGTGAGCTGCTCTTGGATTGAGTGCAGTTTCTGAGCAGATGGCTAATGTGCTTGGTGTATTGCAGGCTGGGGACTAGATATGGTTGAAGATCTATGCGTTGAGAAATATCAGTGTGAAAATTGCCTGCCGGGAAATGTCAGCATGGGCTGACGGCAATACCATACTCCAGGTTCACCAGGAATTCCTGGTTTTCGGTAGAGATCTTTGCATTCTAGTTTGTAAATCTCCCGGGGGAAATGTGTCCAAAAGCGTTGGTTTTCCTGTTGTTTCCTTTTCAGGGGGTGATAGTGATTACTTAGAGACTGTGTATAGAGGACACTGTGATTTCTTCCTCATTGAAACTAGTACCTACGGAAAGGGGGGGGGGGGGTGGATATACGCGACACAGTATTTCAGGGAAATTTCCAGGATTTGGCCAATATAGTGCAGTTAGTCCGGCATAATGAAATCACGGCCGAAATCATCGATGGAGGATATCCTTACTACAAAGAAAAGAAACGCAATAAAATAAAGGGAATTGTGAAAAATATGAGAAATCGCATTTGACAGGGTCTGAATCAATATTCTAGTTGTTATTGATGGGTGATTTTATGTAATTTTCTTACGCCAAGGCAACTATCTTCTACGTCATATATGTGAGTGAGTGAGTAATAGATGTTTAACGCCATTTCGACAGCGAAGGTCATATTCATGGCGAGAACTACATTACAATTTCACAGGGGAATGTGTCAGTGCCCACGCATATGTGCACTACGCACATCCCGAGGGGATAGGAAAGAAGAGAAATAGACCCTTTTAAGTGGGCTAGGGAAGCCCGACGTCATATATGTAAATTTATGATACATTTTCATTCATGTTCTAATATTCATTTTGAAGGAAGGACTATGTATGAAATACTCTTCTGAGATGAAAGGTGTGTTTATCTTTCTGGTTTTAAGCTTGTTGCCGGGAGATATCGTCATGTATTTAGTGTCAAACGGGAAGCAGATTCAGAGGCAGGCAGTAGAGAGGCGTAGAAGTGCTGCATTCCCTTGGTGATAACGTTTCCATGGAAACAACAATGAGATTACCTCTCTGAAGCCATGCCTCCCGGGATTAAAATTAACCCTCCCTCTCACCAAGTTACAAGGTGGTGACGCCGCTGGCTCTTATTTCCGTACTATAAAAGACTGAGGTGTTTCTCCTGTGGTGAACATAAGCCATACACGTCCCTATGTGCCCATGTTTACACTTCATATTAATGTGGCAAATGTGTGTACTGAGGAAACCTGTAGAATTCACTGCTTTAGCAATTCATCAGCGTATTAGCAAGGTGGGAACTAAAAGATTTAATATGTACAATATGCTTTTTAGATGGATAATTTTTGCGTGAACTTGCGGTGGGACTAATTCCTTTCATTTCATTTTTTTTATTGATGATGATATTGATGATGATATGCCCTATATAAACCTATTTTCTAACAGTTGTCTTCTTCTGTCTTTCAGTTAACTGCGGCACCATAGGAGTATTGGAATGGGTAACCTGGAGATGGTATCGATGACCTGAGTGACCTTTGTGGGCCTACACTTTGTTGAAGGTCATATGCAGGTCAAGTCAATGTCATCGAGTGGAGACACAGTGAAGGGATGTTGAGGAGAACGAATAGCTCCGCTGTGACCTAGCCGCTGTGTACCGCCTGGCACTGTCCTAGAAATGTTACTGCTCGGAACAGGAAGGACGCTGCTGTAGGTCAAGATCACACATAAGGTCACAGGAGGTCAAGGTCAGCAGCCTGTAGGGCTACACCATGCATGCAGTTTAATGTGGAGGCCCTCTCTGTTTGTTATCTAGATGTGATAAATGACAAGGATAAAAATAAAAGAGTTTCCAGGACGTAGAACTTGGGCAGGATGGAGACCATTGGAGGTATTGGTGAGAAGGCAGAAGGTGAGCAATGCGCTGAGTAACTCACTGAGTAACTCACGACTCATCCCATTCTTGTTACTGTCAGACTGCCGAGGTCCTCCTACCCCCTACCATGGGACACCCTGCCATATAGTGCACCTCACATACTCCGAGGAGGACAGTCTTGAAGGTATTGAAATAAAACTAGTCAAATGATGTACATACTATTTGTTGGTGTATGATAAGAATTCTATTGAAACCCTTATACTCACCCCCGCAGTTTTATGAGTAAACAATGTGGGCCTTTTCTCCCTGTGAACGTTGGATGTGCACTGTAATTTCTCTTGGCACCATTG
Organism: Acholoe squamosa; assembly: GCA_949317995.1. NCBI lineage: Eukaryota > Metazoa > Annelida > Polychaeta > Phyllodocida > Polynoidae > Acholoe > Acholoe squamosa. Next base: position 20,190,703 of record OX439042.1, read on the forward strand.
CACATGACATGACGTTGTAAGACGCATTGCACAAGGGCCTACTGGTACTACCCCTGTAAGACCTGTTTCATGTAATTTGAGAGAATCCGCCATGCGCTTGTTGGTTATTTCGTTGTTGTCTGTTGGTATAAGTTGTGTCTTGTGCACTGGCCCATAAGGTGGCTGTGCCGGAGAGAGCTAAATGTGTCTTATAAAGACAAGTTATTAAAGGTGTGTAAAGATATGTCGTAAGGGTGGAGCATCACTCACAGCATCCTCATAGCAATTAATGCTGCCGATAAGGGAATCTATACTATGTCACAGATAAGGGTGCTGCCTGGCTCAAATGATGCCAATTCTAATACATTGTGTCATTGCTGTTATAGATACACCAATACTTTAGTCATGATTGGATGAGAAACTAAGCTAGGAGTTTTGTGCTAAAGATGGTCATCAACATAACTAGGAATGGAAAATTAGTATGTAAGATATTACATATATGTGTGTGGAATTATCCATGGCATATACTACTGATATGTTGTTACGTTGCAGCTTCTTATGCCCCAACTTGGAGAGAATTATTATCAAGTATCCATTGGAAAATGAGCTAATCTTGGTCATAGCACATTGGAATATATTCAGATTCTCCGTCACTGTACTTGTGTATTGTCTAAACTTCCTTTGATGTTGTATTTCCAAAGTCACTTTAACGAAGGAATCATGCTGACACAAAATGAGGAAAAGATTTTCTATATCCAGTTCCATTCATATAACCTTCCAGGCCGGGATACATGACCCTCGATGGACGATGAACATATGAACAGAGTAGCCTTGACATGGGCATGGGGTGTTCCTGCCTGAAAAATCAAACAAAATATTATTAAGTAGATGTTACATTCAAGTGGATACAAATAGACTATATTGATACCTATATTTCCTATTTCAAAGTAGGCTCCACCCAGAATCTATGCTGGTAAGTTGTTTCAAGATCACTATTTCCTTTTCATAATTGCCTCACGTAGGAAGAACAAGAGGACATAAGATCACTGTCATACACTGACTGTTGCTGAGTGCTGCAGAAACAAAGGGAAAAATCTGTAGACCTTGTTTCTTCTGGTTGCAAAAGAATCCAGAGATCCGCTCATTTCACCTGGCAGCGGTAGGTGGCATGACCGAACTGTGACAATGCTTGTCCAATCGTTTCACAGAACGCTATGGGTTTCTAGATCAGTGGTCTTACAATGACCACCTGTGTTATGGCACATGAGTGGCATACTGTAAGGTTATTCTTTATGTGTTTCCTTGACCATGTATTCATAGGTAGGATCTAGATTAAGTCAATGTATCATCCACTGAAGGTTATAATCATGTATGCATACACATTCAAGTACATAGTACTTTAACCGAATGGATTGATTAGGAACAGGTTTATAATGCAATGACCCATTGAAAATACATGTGAATAATAATCTCCCTATATATGAAAATGAGGACTCATAAGCATATAGACTCCTAAGCCTGTGATATGTGTGTCTGCTTAGGATAAGAACAATACTAGTGTCACCTTTGTTTTAATACATATATGTACATATACTATTGATTTAGTGGACAAAGTAATATAACTTAGATAATATTATAATAATCCATTTGGTATGACTTACACCAAAGTGTCCAGAAAACACGACCTAGATATAAACTATTATAACTTATGGATTTGGGATGAGAGTCGTCAGTACTGACTTTTAGAAAGTCTTGGCCTTCATATGCCCAGAGATTACAGTAGAGGTTATCCCAAATGAATCATGAGATTTGGATTTGTCTTCTATTGTTGACAATGTTTTGTCTTTTATTGGTGCCAACGTGTTTCGCTGTGATTTCGTATGATGCTTACAGAAACCCTTTATCTTTAGTTACATCTCCATGATCTTTATCATATTTGATTTCTCTTCAATGAAGAACATTGGAAACAAAAGGAATTTTCTCTGTTTAAGCCTGTTTTTCTTGTTTTACAGAAAGTGAGTAACATATTCACTGATTTATCATTTAAAGCTCTGTAGAAACTTGCAGAAGAACCTTGTTTTTATACATACATGTACAATGTAGATATACTTGTAAATTACAAACTTGTTTCAGTGTTTTAGCTTCCTTTATGTTAATATGTACAAATTGGTACAGTAGGGATTGCTGGCTACAAGATGTCGTCTCTTGGAGATCCCCGAGAATTTCTTTTCTATTTATTTTTGTACTCCTCACACGAGATGTGTAAATCGTGTTAGAATAAACTGCCAGCTTCCAAATAAATCACAGAATCTCAGCTAAAATGTATAAAAAAAGATTGCTTATGCAATTTGCCATGTATAATATGCAGGCGTGACATTTAGTAGATTTCCTAATTATTATGTAGGGCTTCTGTTTGTACAATATTTGGAATATCATTGAATTTCTGTTTAGAAATCCACATTTATGATTGTCATTGTAACTGGCATGGCCTCACAAGCGTATATTAATTACTGGCTTTGGCTCAGTACTAGGTAGTGACTATGAGGATACAGAGAACCACTATAATGAAAAAGAATCGGTTGTGTGTAAATCACCCAATTTTACAAGGACCAAGCGCTAATACAATTGAAAGGAAAGGAAATATATGTACATTCAGACACGCAAGCTGGCATTGATGTCACCCCTACGCAGTCTGCGGCGCAATGACCCCCCCCCCCACCCTGCTTCAAACACCTTTGAATAGAAAGACATCTATGCATTAGGATATTTGTTGCTATTTGCAGATCGTGGTTGATTTCAGTATTTCACGGTATATTGAGTATCTCAGCGATATAATCCATTGCTCATATAATACTACCAGGTAGAGACCCTGATTTTTATTCTATAGTTGTGTATGTAAAAATTGACCGAGCTTTTTGTTCCCAATGGGCCCTGAGTGAGATTAACCCACACATCCTTGACTTTAGGTATATCTCGAACCAAACTTTTCCTTTATAAATCAGTGACCCGGTTTGCAAATTGCAATTGCTCATAATTTCTTTTATTCATTTTATGTTTCGAATGATCACACAATCACACATGGCATACCGGAGAGCTTAAAAACTTGAAGAACCTATATTATTTGCTAAGATCATTGTGTATTGATATGTTCCTGGTTTTTATATCCATGGCTGTTGTGTTGTCAAAACATATATGTACCTACGGCGCTGGTGACATATGCTATAATTGGGAAATTATCAAGAACAATAGGTATATGTATACAATGTCTTATTTCTTTAGAATAAATCCGGTCTTGGTCACGTGAAAGCTTCATTTATTTCTCCTAATGCAAAGTTCTCTGCATATGTAAGAAAACAAAACGTTTAGGCAGGTCTGTGGGAATTTGATATGTTGGTTTTGTACTGTAAGTCTACACTATAGATTCCCGGGTCTTATGTATGCGGTTTCAATTCTACCTGCAGTTTGTATATATAAATATATGAGACAGAATACAAAGCAAAAAACAAAGTTCAACTTCGACAAAAAGATAACGAATACATGCTGATTACAAGATACATATATTATAAATACTGTTTAAATTATTCGATATCATTTTAATGCCTTCACTCAGTGGCGGAATCATGGAGTGGCCCCCCAACACCCCCTGAAAATGGGCCTCCGTTAGACTCCTAACTAGATCTATATAGGAATGGGGTACCGAACCCTGGCTGTGCCCCCCTAGACTTTTTTTTTTTTTTTTTGTGCTCTCCTCTAGACCGCCCCTGTACACCCCTTCTGGATCTGCCCGAGATTCACTCCTAGAACAATATATTATTGAATATGATTGATCTAAAGTATAGTCAAACCACGATCAACAAATGAATACACTGAATTATCCAACCCGAAACATCAATCTTTTCAATGCCAGTGTTAATACACGAGGTGTGCATTCCTGCTTATTATAGGCCTAAATGTGCACCTACCATACACCCACTATAGCTTGTTATACCTACATGTATATGTTGCAAGTTCCTTTTGTACATGTATATCACGTAGACCTTATCATATGTATAGAAAGGTCTCCCGGGAAAGGTCTGCACCTTCCCTCTGTGAGTGTTGGAACAGATTGGCAGACGACATTTCTGTTCACCCTTTGATTTTGGCGCGCTTTTCCCGTTGCTCCCAGCCGTTTGTAGAGTCATGCATCTATGGGCGGGACGTGTCAGTGCCCGTTGCCCGTGGCGTTGCACACAAGAGTAAAATGTGTATTTACCTAATATACATATATCTGCATTTAATAAAGTTGTCAATATGCAAAATGTTTTCTGTATTTCTTTTTCATAGAAATTCCATGGAAACACATTCATTGGCTGCGGACTTGTTTGAATGGCCTGAATGGCTTTACGAACTCTAGGTCTACGCGTCCGATCATTCCAGGGTCTTGAAAAAGAATATCCAAATTAAAAAAAAAAAAACTATGGGTAGCTAAGCCGGCCTAGCTACCCATAGTTTTTTTTCTTTACCCCTATGCTGCCGCAAGAGTGGGGGGGGGGGAGAGAGTATAACATCAAATGAGAGCTCTTGGTGTCTACCTGACCCACAAACTAAATCCCACCGAATTTTCTAAGCCGCACCTTATAAATACGCTGGTACTACGGTATTACCAATTGATATAGATCAAGATATTGTTAAAAAAATCAGATATGAAATCTAGGCTCTATCGGGTAATTTTCATTACAGCAATATCTTATTCAGTTTCTATCGGGTACTATTAGTTGGGACTGATATTAAGGATATTCTTGGCCCAGGGGCATTTCCTTCTAAAATTAAGGGGACTGTAGAGGTACACGTTATTAAACCATAGGAGTTGGGTACCGTCTGACGTGGCGGGTGAGTCGAGTCGTCGGACGTTCCTCAGGTTCCGGATAGGTGGCAGCACTGATCCGGGTCTGTGGGGACAAACGCCTGGGTCCGTATATAAAGCCCAGGGCTCAGCCGCTACGTCAGAGGCCCTTCTGGCCTCCACACCATGTAAACCATTATTCATTGATATTAGCTGCCTCTCTGACATCATCCAGCAGCCGTGAGTGTACAATAAGAAATAAAACTAACCGTTGGCATACACTTGGAATACTGTCTTACTCTTTCTTTTCGAACCGTAAGACCCGAACCCCCCAGGTCCGTAAGGCCACAAACCCTTACACTGGTGCCGTGACCAGTTAATTCTGGTGTATAGCCCAGACGTTATAACGTCCGAACGGCTAGTACATGGGTTAGACACCCTCAGGGAAGCTAACCCAGCAGGGCAATTGGTTGCCCAAGAGAATGGAAATGGATCATTAATGCTCCAAACCCATTCGAACTCACAAGACGCGGAGTCTGCATCTTGGAGAGATCCCGGACCCCACTATAATGATAGTGAGGAGAATCTGCCAGACTCTGTACGACGTGAACAGTCTATACAGAGACAGAGGAACTTAATAGGCCAACAATCACTTGTTGACGAGTTAAGTAATTCGATGTTCGAAGTTGGTGGTAGTACTAACCCAGAACATCCGGCACCAATGCCAAAAAGGGTAACATTCGGAGAACTACCTTATAGATTACCCAGGCCCGAATTACCAATATTAGATTACAGCGCTATAGATGGCGACTTAACCTATGCGGTACCGGAAGGTGAGGAATTCAAACGACCGGATGTCATGTTGTTGAATGAAACCTATGTAACTTTGAACGAGAACCTAAATACCTTGGTCAAAGCTAAAGACGAAGTATTCCATGAAAAACTTCAGTTGGAAGAAGACCTAACTGGCATGCGAAAGGAATTCGAAGCCAGAAGGAGTGAGTACATGAAAGAACTCGAGAATGAAGAATTAAAACTTCATTCCATGAGAGAATCATTCAACAAGGAATATGATAATAGGCACATTCGTATCCAAACATACATAGATACGAACGACCAATTAAACCTTGATAAGGCAAAATTCGAATCCGAAATTCGCCATTATCAGGACGAGTTGGATAAATTGAAACTTCAGTGTAGTAAACAAGCTGAAGACAATGAAACCATCCGGGTAAGTATTATAGCTTACAACAAACAACTAGAGGAGGATAGACAGAAACTCACAAATGAGCTTCAGGAGTTACAGAATACTGCAATAACTCTAGATAAATATGTAGAAGCCGCCCAGTTAACTATAGGCAATATTGATCCAGCTGTGGTATCTACAATGTTGGGAAAGACATCCAAAGATGCAACCCCAATTAGATACAGCCCATTCGTTGATGATGGGGCTGACAAGAATGTAGTATCCGGAATCTACAAGAAACCGGATAATACCATAGTAAATGGAACCGCACCTAAAGCAGCAACCCCGATGCTGGATACGATAGGTCCGGCACCACCCATACCAGATTTGAGTCACAAAATTAAAGCGACTCACGATGGTGCTACTGGAACTAGTAATAATACACCCGTAGCACAACCAAGAGCACCCGGACCAATGAGGCATATGTTGACACCACCTTCATATTTCCCCCAACCCGGCCACAGTACACCAGCAGGGCCAAGATTACCGAATCCACCTCCGGGTTCTGGTAATGTTCCTACTGATGGACGCTTCCTAAGACCAAACCCGCCACAAAACAATGCTAATGGCGGTATGTATCAACCAAGAACATCTTCCTATGGATATAGAAATAATTATAATCCATCAGGAAATGGTAATTACCAAAATGGCAATAGCTATAACCAGGGATGGAATCAAAATAATTCTTACCCTAGATATGCGTCTTCTGGAAACGCCGGTTACAATGGTGGATGCTCAGGCGGTTCGTCTGGAACCTATAATAGTAATGGTCCACCAGGAGGAAATCCTCCAGGCGGCCCAGGAGGATCCGGATCCGGAGGATCAGGATCAGGAGGAGATGGCAGGAAGCCGAATAGGAGAACTTCTATGCCTGCAGGGATGCAAACCATCTTTGATAGGAGCCAATGTATCCAAAACCTTGGCATTGACTGCTACCGGAAGGGAGCAGACGGCATGGAAGTCATGAACTGGAGCATCCGAGAAGCGGATAGACTACGCGGATGTAATAATCCGGCACGTAGGCAGGCACGGATACCCCCTCCATATGATTCTAATGATCCATGGAAGGACAGGTATCAAGCTTTTGTCGACGAAGTCAATTGTAGTGGCTGGACAAAAGAAGAAGCTTTGCCATATTTGATCTGTTGGTTAAATAAAGGCGGAAAAGTAGCTCTCAATCAATGGAGAGCAGCTTACGGATTATACGGTACCTATGACCAATTGGTAGAATGTGCCGCATACCTATTTGGATCAATCGTTAGAGAAGATCCGTGGGTAAGTTTCAAGAAGAGAACACAAAAACCTAAGGAATCACACAAAGTCTTTGGTTTGGAGCTGCAGGATTTGCTTTCAAAAGCACGTCCAAATTGGGCTCATGACGATGATTGCTACCTACAAGAATTGTTCATACAATTCTACAGTGGATTGCGGGATCCGGATCACAAGCAAGTGGTCTGGGATTCTTGGAAAGATGACACTTCCTTCAGTGACCTGTTCATAGCAATTGATGGACATGACATGAAGAAACGATTGGTAGGTCTTGGACCTAATCCAGTAAGAGCAGCTCCATTCCAATATGGAGGTACACCTATTCCGGTATATGATACTTCCCAATTAGCTCCAGTTGAATCGAATGAAGCTGATGAGGAGTATGACTATATCTCCGATGAAAACGGAGAATATATTGGTTCAGTCCAGATAGCTGGAAAGTATTACCGACAGAAGCGGTATAGGAAGGTTCATTCGAGAGGGAGAGGAGGATCTGTCGCTGGTAAAACAGCTTCCGGATCAACTCAACCGGGCAGTGTAGCCCCTACGGCGAAACCAACCGTAGCAGCCACTGTTGCTCCGACTAATATGATGGAAACGTTAATAGCCGGATTAACAGAAGCTCTGAAGAGACCAAGAGTTGACAAATCTCAAAGGAGATGTTTCAGATGCCAGAAACTAGGGCATTTTGCTCCAGAATGTATGGCTGAGAAGCCTGTCCCGCGTAAACAGGAGGGTGTCTCTGGGATAAGTACAGAGGAAAACTAGAAAGGGATCTCCCGAGGGGCAAAGAAGGGGATCCCAGTGACAAATCTTGCCATGATATCACCATCCGTGATGATAGTTCGCATGTAGTAACAAGATCGCCTAACACCGAGGTGGTTGTAGACACCCGGAAGGTTAGGGAAGCTGATATAACAGGTGCCATGGGAGCACAGGGGAAACTCAATATCAGTAACGAGGCAGGCGGCTATGAATTAGCCAAGGTCTGTGGTGCCCACCTGCCCCCGGGTCATCCTTGTCTGGAATTCCTGAAAGGATGTGGATCGACTCCTGGTGTGAAAAATGACGTTCCGATCGTCACGGACATGCCCTCTGTTCTAAACGGAAGGCGGTGGTATGTTTGCCTCACTGTTAACGGAAGATCTGCCGAATTCCTTGTGGATACGGGAGCTAGCCACTCTTGTATCTCCAGGGGGTTCTACGATCTTATACCGGATGAACATGATACTCTCAAATCGGGAGGAAGTGCTCAGACGGCCGACGGCAGTACCTTGCAAACGTATGGTAGAACTTGTGTGAAACTACAGTTAGATGGTATACATGACTATGTCATGAGCGCCACCGTTGCGGATATAGCAGATGAGGGGATACTTGGGTTGGATTTCGCATCCCTGTATGGTGCTGTGTTGGAACCTCAAACAGGAGTGTTGAGTGTGAGATACCCATATCCCGTAAAGGTAAGATGTGTACTGAGACAAGTGAGCAGTATGGCTAGTGTGGCACACACTGTGCGAATCCCCCCGGGAGTAGCCTGTGATGTGCTTGTAAGAAGTGACCCTGCAATGCGTAATAAACCTGCAGTGATAGAACCGGATGTAGTTACTTTGTCAAGTATCGGATTAAATTCTGTAGACACGATAGTAGCGAATGCATCCTGGTCGGTAGTACCTGTCTCCAATACTGGAAACAGTACTATCTACTTGAAAAAGGGACAAGTTTTTGGAAACGTGACCCTTTCGGAAACTGTAACGGATAGTAAGCTAAGCTTACAAAAGGTAACAGGGGATGGTGAAATTTCGGAAGACTTACTTAAGTTGTATGAAGAAACTTCATTAGAAGATCCGGAACACCGGAAAGAGTTCTATGAGATGCTCTGTCAGTATAATAATGCCTTTGCCAAACCTGGTGAAAAACTAGGTACGACAAATAAGGTATTACATAGAATAGATACTGGAGATGCTGCACCCTTTAAGATACCGTATAGACGGTTACCTTTAGCGAAAAAGAGAGTAGCTGAAGATGAGATAAACAAGATGTTGGAACAGGATGTAATAGTCCCTTCCAATAGTCCATGGAGTAGTCCTGTGTGTATGGTAACAAAGAAAGACGGTACTATCCGCTTCTGCATAGACTACAGGAAGTTATTTGGAATAACGAAAAAGAATTCGTATCCATTACCGAGAATAGACGAAACCATTGACTCCTTAGGAGGGAACAGTTGGTTTTGTACCCTAGACTTGCAATCAGGTTACTGGCAAGTGGGAATGAACCCTTCAGATATGGAGAAAACTGCATTTTCGAGTCATATTGGACTATTCCAATATAACGTAATGCCGTTTGGATTGTGCAATGCACCGGCAACATTTGAAGCAATGATGGAAACAATTCTAAGTGATTTATTGTGGAAAAGATGTCTTGTATATCTTGACGATGTCATAGTTTTCGGAAAAACATTCGAAGAGTGTTCTAATAACCTAAAAATGGTACTAGAACGTATTATTTCTAATGGTCTCAAATTGAAACCTAAGAAATGCCACATGTTTAGAAAGTCCATAAATTATTTGGGCCGCATCATTAGTGATGAAGGGATAAAGGCTGATCCTGAAAAAATCGAATCAGTTACGAATTGGAATAGACCTAAAACACCCAAAGAAGTGAGGTCCTTTTTAGGATTCTGTTCCTATTATAGGGAATTTATTCCGAATTATTCTAGAGTCAGTTATCCATTACAAGCAATAGCTAACTGGACTCCAGGAAGTACCAAGGAAAAATTTCCTTGGACGCATGAACAGGAAACCGCTTTTCAAAAGCTTAAAGACCTGTTCACGAGTACTCCTGTATTGCAATATCCGAATGAAACGGATCATTTCATACTGGATACTGATGCTAGTAATGATAGCATTGGTGCAGCTCTCTCGCAAGTCCAAAATGGGAGAGAAGTACCGATTGCCTTTGCCAGCAACACACTGAGCAAGACTCAGCGCAATTACTGCACAACCAAAAGAGAGTTGTTAGCAGTAGTCGTATATACCAAGAAGTTCAAACATTTTCTATGGGGAACGAACTTTACTTTACGTACGGATCATTCCTCTTTAAGGTGGCTACTGAACTTCCGAGATGCTGAAGGAATGTTAGGCCGATGGCTAGCCCATTTATCCGAGTATGGGCTTGAACATCAACAGATTCAGCATAGACCCGGAGTTAAGCATTTAAATGCTGATGCTTTGTCTCGAATACCAATTCGGAAATGTGATAATCCGGATTGCACTGATTGTGGAGCTCATAGGGCAGTATTAGCAGGGATTCGAAGACCATTCGTACCCCTAGTTGCCAGTATACTGGATTGGTCTATGGATCACATACAACATTTCCAGGAAGCTGACTCGATAACTGCGCAGCTACTGCAATTGGTACCAAAGGGTATACGTCCAGTTAGACCAGAGGTCTCCCTGGAAAATCGAGAAATGAGAAGGTTTCTTGCTCAATGGACCGAGCTTGAAGTCCGGAAAGGCGTGTTATACCGTTGGAAGCCATGCAATAATGGTGAGAGAATCATGCAAGTGGTGATACCACATGCTATGAGACATGACATTATGTATTTCTGTCATGGACATCGGACCAGTGGTCATTTCGGAAGGAAACGATTGTTAGCACAACTTTCCAAGAAATACTATTGGCCTGGCATGACACAGGACTTGCAAAGATGGGTAACCACTTGTCCGGATTGTTGTAAAAACAAACCCGGACCCGGGATGGGCAAACTTCCCCTATCCCAAGAACTTTTCGGAGTTAGATTCGCAAGAATCGGGGTAGATATTATTAGTGGATTTAATACAACCGCTAATGATAATACCTGTATGATGGTAGTTTGTGATTATTATACGAAATATACTAAAGTATTTCCACTACCGGACCACAAAGCAATTACTTGTGCCGAAGCCTTTGTAAAAGGTTGGGTACTAAGTTTCGGTGTACCATTGATGTTACACAGTGACCAAGGCAGAGAATTAGAATCAAATCTCTGGCAGGGTATGTGCGAATACTTAGCTATTTGCAAGACTAGAACCAACCCGTATAGGCCACAAAGCGACGGATTGGTAGAAAGGTTCAATAGAACCCTTATCCAAGTCCTAAAGTCACTCGTCAATGAACATATGGACGACTGGGATGAGCAATGCCACTTTGTAACACATGCTTATAACAGTACGGTACATTCAAGTACAAATTGTACTCCGAACCTTTTAGTATTCGGAGAGGATCTGATAATGCCTGCTGACTTAGTATTTGGAGTTGTAGGGATGGACCCGGAATTACCTTGCCATGTAGTTTTTGTGGAATGCTTAAGGGACAGATTTAAAAAGGCATATGAGTCTGTCCGAATGGATTTGGAGAAAAGTGCCAAATGGCAGAAAGTAGGATACAATACCGATCTAAAGCATCGGAAATTCCAATCCGGAGACAGAGTTCTCAGATTACATGAACCACTTAGACACATAAAATTAGCGTCTAATTGGGATGGTCCCTTTACTATAACACAAGTTATCAGTGACTGTACCGTAATCATCAAATCTGACCTAGGTCGACTTTATAAGTCTAATGTGGCTAGATTAAGGAAATGGTCTGGGAGGGAGACCTCCACAGAAATGTATGGTGAAGGTTCCGGAAAGATCCTGAACCAGAATCGCATAATAGACCAGGTAAAGAACACTACAGTGAAGCATGGTCGTGGTAGACCTAAAAAGTGTTCCGAATCAGTAATACCCACGCCAACACCGATTAAGCGTGGGGGAGTTAAAAAAGTCTCGGCAGGTGAAGACAAAAAGAAGAGGAAAGGTGTTTCTAAGGCTAAGAAGCACCTAGAGAAAGCTCTTCAGACTGTCAGGTCCGATAAAGAACTATCCGAGAAGGGTAGATACGTTCGCCGCAGCCCCCGAATTGCCCAGAGGACTGCAGTGACCTAACCTGTATACACAACGAGTGTAATGTTTACATTTAGATGAACGGATGACAACTGACCCGAAAGGTTTATTTGTCGCCGCCGCATGATGTACCAATGGGTAGTGGACGGATAATCCGGTGGATTGGCTTAAGCTTTCCATAATCTCCACTTAAATCCCCGGAAGAGTCATCGGTGTGAGCGATAATTACCTAAAAACAATCAGTTTGTTGATGTACAGTCTGTAGCACGTGCGTTTCCGCATGACGTCACCGCGTCCAGTCTCGGCTGACCTCTCGTGACCCCGCGTGCAACGGGGAAATGACGTCACGAATGCTGGCCCGTCGCCATATTGTTCTTCGGTAACGTCCAAGACGGTCGAGCTCGCTCCCTTCTTGGATTTTACCGGTTAGCAAAACCCCTCGCTGCTCCTCCAGAGTCTGTCTCCTGGTAGAAAGACTCCGTTTGTGTCGGCCCCGGCGCCGTAAAAGCCGGAAAAAGGAGTAGTTTACTCCCGTGGGCGATTCCCCAGTCATGGCTGAGGAATCCGTAGCTGCAGCCAAGCTATCCGGTGACCCGGATAAGCTGACTCCGTCCGCAGAAGCTTTTCCGGAAGCTTTGTCTCCTGTTACACAGGAAGAGAGCGAGATGATGGACGTGGAGGAATCCACGGATCGCTCGTTCGAGGAGAAACTGGCTTCATTTTCACTAAATGAGCCAGAGAAGATGTTATCTCCACTCCCACCAGAGGGATCCGGAGCGACTGCGAGTGCCGAACCCGCAGCGACAGAGTCCGAGACCACACAAGTCGACAGCGCGGAGGACCAGTGGAAGCCAGCAGTGGCTGTCCCGTTCCCAGTAGAGTACGATGGTCGCTACCTGTATGTCCACCCGGAACTGCAGGCACAAGTGACCTACGCGGACGGGACACCAGTCAGGTTGGACCCGAAGGTTAGGATAGCTGTTGAGGGCGTTATGGTTCCCAACCAGCTGACCAGAACGCCTCCCGAGTGGCTTCGAGACTGGCCGTGGTTCCAACGGGGACTTATGGTAGACGCTGCCTTCCGCGAGACAGTGTATGAAGCCAACCGAGCCTTCGAGCTCGGAACGTACCCTAAGCCTGACAAGTCCCTGTGGAACGTCAAGGCTACGAACATCAACTGGGTAGGCTGCGTCTCGGATTCCGAGGGGCAGACTTACCCACGTCCTTGTGCTAACCGGCCCCAGTACCGGACCACTAAGGAGTATCGGGAGGCCGCTGCTAACTTCGAGCAGTGGGATGAAGGTATTTATATTACCGAGCAGGAATTAGTGGACGTCCAGAACACGTCACTAATCGGTTTGGACCGAGGCGCAGCCCTTCGGACGGTTATCGTCCGTCGAATGACTGCCGAACGGGAGGCTCAGGAAGAGGCTAAGAGGGCCGCGGAAGTACCCGCACCTCCTATCCCCGACCTGAAACTTGCCGCCAGGAGTTCAGCCAGTGCTACACCAGCCACCGGCAGTACTACCACACAGGTAGAAGCCTTGACCTCCAGCGCATCCGGAACCCAGGAACCGGAGGAAGACTGGAAGGTCAGCAAAAACCGAAGGTCCGCTGCTCGGAAGCTTAAGAATCTCCCGGATTCTGCTAGAGCCGAGCCGAAACCCAGCACTTCAGCCACTGGTAGTTCTGCCATGGAGGTTGAATCGTCTGACGAGGAGTCTGTGCACGAGTCCTCGGTTGAGTATGATGAGAAGGCCACTCCATCAACTCAAACCGAGGCCGAACGCTGGGCTAACGCCAAGTCCGGATTAAAATCCCGGATTCCGACGTGCTTCTCCGACTGTGCGTATGGAGTAAAGAAGGACGGCTCTACCCTCTATGCCTGCCCGGACTCAGTCAATAAAAATGATGAGTCAGACGATGAAGATTGGATGCGTCTTTCGGACGAGGATCCCAATCCGAGCAAAGCCTATCGAAAGATGTGGCTTATGCTAAACCACACCGAAGGGTATTATACTTATACCCAGAGGAGGAAGCTGCGTTGGGCTTTAGAGAAGTGGTACGGTGACGACCAAAAGTCCTGTCCCTTCTCTATCTGCCAGGATGCGAGTGATGTCATGATCCGGACATGGAGTACTCCAGCCCGGTTTCAACGGCATCTGGTAGAGGCCCACTTCCACCATCACCCGGTTTACATTTGTGATCCGAGTTATGGTAAGAAGGGCAAGAAGTGTACTACGAAGGTGCAATACAACCGACAAAGTGATCTGGCTAGACACCAGAAGAAATGCCACGCAGAAGGTTTGGACGGGGCACGGAAGCGCATCATGGAGCTTCATCAGGAACTCATGAAAGAGTTCGACAGTCTGAGCAAGGATGCTTGGTCTAAGATCCGACCGGGGGACCAAGTCCTCTGCGAAGTTCCGAAGACCAAGGATTCGAAACTCCGAGCAAAGATAGTCCTGACTCCTGGAAAGGGTAAACTGGACATGCACGAGTCTCTCTGGCAGAAATGCGAGGAATCCGGAAAGGATGCAAAGAGAGCTCGTGAAAGGAGCAGGAGAGATCAGAACCGTGGCGGCAACGGTAATGGTCAGGGCACCACCAAATCGAAAGTCAGAGCAGAGGACCGTTCCAGGTCCCCTCTGGCTAGGCACCCCGCAGAGCAGGCTCAGGGCACTGCGGTGTTCAAGAAGCCCGAACCTGCCGGATACGCTGGAGCCGTATCTAAGCCTGGGAAAGTTAGTTCTCGAAACTTTCCGTCCTTAAACCAGGGACCTGGACCTGAGAGCCAGACCTTGGTGGTAGGAAAGGATGGTCGCCTTATGCCAAAGAAGACCACCGCATCTGCTGCCGCCGGATCTGCATCCGCTCCAGCCGCCCCACCAGTTACCTTTACCCAGGAGCAGTTGAATATGTACCTGCAAATGGGGTTGAAACAAAACGCACCACCTGCCTTCTGTGTACCAGCGGCAGGTGTGTCCGGGAGCCCTAAACCCGGAAGTGGTCCACAGGCCGCCTCGACTCCTCCCAAGGCTGTCGCTGCACCTGCGAAACCAAAAGATGCTATTACCATTAAAACCGGTAATGCAGAAGTTTGGTTTGAGAAATCTCGCCAGGGAGAGGCAGATGTCCAGAAGGCCATCTACACTCACTGGGAGAAGTGTGTTCGCGAAAAGGCGACCGAGTTCCATCAGGGTCTCCTAAACGACACCCTGTTGTGTATGAAGGAGGTCGCGGATGCTGAAAAGCAACGCCTCGAGACCCTCATCCGGAGCGATGTGAAGGCCCAGGAGGAGGCTGCCGCAGCTGCCCAAGAAAAGGCAGCTATGGATGTACACGTGCTGGAGAAACGTGTAAAAGAGGAGATAACTCGGAACACCAACCTGAACACTAAGTTCATGAGGGTGTTCGGAGTCGACTTGGACGAGTGGGATGGCACTCCCGAGTCGGCTCTAGCTCTTCTTAAGAAGAAGCATGCTAAGAAATCCGTTTAAGCATGCTACGGGTTATTGCTCCCATAATTTTTTTTCTTTTCCCCATAACCAGATATAGTCTTTGCAGAACCTGCAAGTCTGCGAATGTTTTTCTCACTAGTGTATGATCACCTATGGCATGTGTTCCGGGTCCCTCTTATGACCAGTCTATTGTATAATTCAGGCTGTATAAACCTTATTGCAACCTGAATAGTCTATTCGGATTTATAACTTCTTCCATGAACAATCCGATAGTAGACTTGCTGCTGTGAAGTGTATCCGGATGCCAGTTCCAGACTCCTGCTGTTACCCGTGCTAACCACTTACTAGGATGGACTTTACGATTTACCTCTACAACTCATCTATACTCCCGAATGGACTTATACCAACTACTACTATCACTTCCGGATCAACCTATACTGGACTATTCTCTACTTATGTCAACTAAACTTAAATAAGGATTACGTTTTCTACATAGTTGACACATCCGGACTATTATTCTACATTCTACGCCATTCGAATTTACTTATAAACTTTAGCACTACTAGAGGATTGTGGGTAGCTGCCCCAAATTCATCTACCGTGTTCACTCTATATATGGAAACCATAAACTTTAGCACGTCCATCCCGTGGTTAGCTGACCACACCTACCTACTAGTACCCGGATGATACAGCAGAAGACTCCAGCAGCACCTATAATTTCTGTATATTGTATATAATGTCATATTTCTATTTTTCTATAATAATATATGTATGTGCATATTCACTAGATACATATTATGATACGGGTACATAGATATTTCTTGATACGGATCTCTGATTATTATTAATATTCATATTATAAGAATCCGTTAAAGTTCACCAGAATACACACATTATTGTCCTGCGAGGCAATCTGTATAATAAGTATATTGATCTGGTGCTATAAAGGTTATTAGGTACACGGTGATAATATATTATTATTATATTCATTACTACACCGTGATTTTCTTTTCTTTTCTTTTCAAGTGTATGGTATAAATGGTCCTATTCGTACTACTCACGGAATCCTTAACGGATTCGTATGTTAATAATATACGACATGTCATTATATAGTGAAGTTACTATAACAGTTTTCTTCAAGACTATATGTATTTAAATGTGGTATTAATAACTACAAACACACATACGGATGTTATTATGTGATTTATTTGTTATCGGCGGTTCCGTTACATATAACCGTCATTATCACATGTATACGATTCATATTACTTGTCTTATTGATTATACCGTAGATATAATATGATATTATATGGTATAGTAATTTAACTGACAGTTCCGTTTCACATAACTGTCCCTTATTCAAGTAATTCGTATAATACTTTGACATCCTAATTGTTATTTGTAACTACATTCACTATCGAATATATGTATATGACATTCGTTTCATACTCAATTTGGTGTTAATGTTATACCTATGGTTGTACCTCTATTACTAAAGGTTTAGACATATAGAAATGTTATCCTAGTAATATTATTATAACTATAACACCCTCCTAAATGTCTGGGGGAGTGGTGTAGAGGTACACGTTATTAAACCATAGGAGTTGGGTACCGTCTGACGTGGCGGGTGAGTCGAGTCGTCGGACGTTCCTCAGGTTCCGGATAGGTGGCAGCACTGATCCGGGTCTGTGGGGACATCTGACGACAAACACCTGGGTCCGTATATAAAGCCCAGGGCTCAGCCGCTACGTCAGAGGCCCTTCTGGCCTCCACACCATGTAAACCATTATTCATTGATATTAGCTGCCTCTCTGACATCATCCGGCAGCCGTGAGTGTACAATAAGAAATAAAACTAACCGTTGGCATACACTTGGAATACTGTCTTACTCTTTCTTTTCGAACCGTAAGACCCGAACCCCCCAGGTCCGTAAGGCCACAAACCCTTACAGGACTATTCATCAAGTTGAGCGTGTAGAATGCAATGGAAGAAGCCGATTAGTTTCTGTTACCATGGCAACCACTTTCGATAGTGACAGTAGAAAAATAACAAAGCACCCAGAAATGAACAGGCCCACTTCTATTATAGCAAAGGGGAATGGTTGCCATGGCAACTGAAACTAAAAGTTCTCAAAATCGAACTCTTCCATTGAAACCTAGACTCAAGAAATTAACACCCACTTGCCATTTACCTTCATCTATTTTCGAGATCAAATATGTATGGTGGTATATTGACTATTGTAGATACATTTCCTATGTGCAGCGCTCGCTGTGTGGAGCAAACTATGAAAACCTCATTAAGTATTAGTGAACGCCACATTTCAGCATAGGTTTACATGGGATAACCTATGCTCAAAGGTTTTTCGCACATTGCATTGACCACGGGAGGCACTGGTTATCGCAAGTAACCCTACTAAATGCGATTTAAACAGAATTACATGGAACAACCGAAGTTTGTTTCATTTGTTCTAACTGGCCTTGTCATGGGCAGCGCACAGGGTGTCCTGTCTATGGCATTCCCGCCTCTTGAACAGCAGTCCCCTGCCGCCATCTGACGGATTACTCATAAACTAGCCAGTCTCTGGATGAGCAGCTCATGTATGCCTTCGTGTGGAAGTGTTTGCAACACACCCCAACACAAACTCCCACTTGCAGAGGCTCCACTCCCTTTGCCCCAACATATCCCACTGGTAGATAGATCCATCTGTTCCTTAGGATTGTTTCAATAGCATGAATAGATACGAGTTTCTTCCCACTGAGCACAGAACGCTGAATCAATGTTGACTACCGTAAATCCTTGGTATAAGACGCGGCTTAGAGACCAATATATAGACCCAGACGATGCAGGGACGTTGACGGTGCACTCAAATCTATAAATTTGCAGGGTGTTTATAGATGGGCTCGATTTGATACAAGTGGTTCTTTGAATTTTGAAAATCCATCGAGTAGAATAAAAATAATATGTCATTTTAAAAATCCCGATAAAGCTCTCAAACTCTGGGTATGTGCTATATACGCGAGGTGCGTCCTATACGCGTCCTTTACGGTATTGATAAACCTATGGTACATCTGCCAGGTTGGGATGCACTGCTATTTGCTCTTCATCGTTGGCATCAGGGTTAATGCTTTGGATAGAAGGATAAGCATGTGTAGGGGCACTGTTTTAGGATGACTTCGGTACGAGTTGGTCAGTTCCCGAGCGGGGCGGACACTCGGGTCTAAGGTCGGCTATGCCGGACGAGTGGTGGCAGCACCGCTCCCCGGACTTCTTGGCCTGGACTCGAGAGGTCGCCACCCAACCCCTGTTGCCTTGCATATAAGGCCGGGTCGGCGACTGGCGGAGGGAGGAGAACCCTTTCGGGTTCCGTACGTATGGCTCCGAGAACTTACATAGGTAGCTCATTGTCTGATAGTCTGAATACTCTGATACGGATACCTAATTGATACGGGTACCTTTGCATTTGGAAACCTTTAGTCTGACTGTATGTAGGCTCCTGAATAAATCTTGTTGCCTCTTCTGTACCAGAGATTGTCGTTTGGTAGTCCTTTCCAGATTGGACACACGAACACGAACCCAGAATACGTGACCGTTACACTGGTGCCATGACCAGGATTGGTTAAGTAAGAGTGCGCAGCCGTGGCTGAACAAGTTGATTTGGGTATTGAGAATGAGTCAGTTCCAATAACACCGTGTGCTGGGGGAACTGCATATATGGACTATAGGGAACCGATTCGGAATGTTGGGGATTCGGGGAGTACGGATTCGGAAGCTAGTGGAGATACCTCTATGGGCCTTGAGGGGACCGTAGCGGTTAATCAGACAGTTCCGAATATTCGAAACTCAGAATTATTAGGTGGCGGAACCTTCGGTAGTCCTATTCTGTTAGCTCAGATACCAGCAACGGAACCCCGAGGGAGAAGGGAGTCTGTCTATCCAGATCCTGCCTTTATCCGGCCAGGGAGTTTTTTTGAATCAGTTAAGTACAGCCATGTTGTCCGAATCCATCTTCAATCCTGGCGGGTCGAGCCAACCGGCTCCCATGAACACGAGAGGCTTGGACAGGTACCGCGAGGAGAGGAGTGGGTTTGAAGCTGAGAGGACGGCTCATCTGGAATGGAAAAAGGGGTGCGATCAGGAGAAAATAAGGAGTGAAAAACTGTTGGAATTTGAGAGGAAGGAATGTGAATGAAGGAAGAATCAATTGTTGGAATTAGAAACCTCTGTTGAGAATTTTACATCCGAAAATAATGAGAGTTTACGAAACAAAAAATGGAACCTGGAAAGAACCTTGGAGGACCTGGAATGTAGCAAGACAACTGAAAAGTCCCGATTTAAGGAAATCGAAAATCAGGTAAAAGAAAAAAAATCTGAATACGATTCGGTAGTGCAGCATTTTGAACAAACTAATGAACAGTTAAATCACATCTGTGCTGCACTGGAAGATAAGACCGGTGAGCATGACCGGTCTACATCTCAGCAGCAGATTAGTCTGGGGGCCGCCAAGAGCCAACTTTCTGATCTGGAGACTCAAATCCAAATCCAGAAAGAAGTCTATGAGAAGAATAAGAAAATCATACAGGCTCAGGATGCTGAATATATGAAATTGAGGGACCACCATATCCAGGAAAATGACAGATTGATTCGGGACATCAGGGCAAACAACCAGGTCCTGTATCAGGAACGTGAGGATTTGATCTATGAGATTACTCAGATTTGGTACCAATTGGAAAATACGGAATGAAGTGAGAGTGGGGAAGACGACAAAGTAGGGTGTCCGGATATGAGTAGTATACTTGATGGGGTCCGGAATCAGAATGATATCTCCACCTTTACTCCGAAGCCGATTCTAAAGAACCGATACGATCCCTTTGTGAATCACAACGCGGATATGAATGTGGTCGAAGACAGGTATCAGCCTAATAAGGATCGGAATGTACGCTTGAGTGTAGGACAGAAGGATGCCACCTTCACAACCGAGGGGAGTATCAGTATATCGACACTAGGGGGCAGCCACTGTCCTCCACATGTGGGGAGGACCCCTCACTAGATGGTGTGGTGGTGGACGTGTGTATAAGCGGACAGGACGATGCCCAGGCCCATTCGGTATATGGGAATCAGACCTACCAGGTCTCTGGGAGTTCAGGAGAGACCTTGGTAAAAAATAGTGATCCGAACAATAACCCCATTCCGAAGCCTAAGGCGAGCTCCAATCAGAATAATCCAAATCCGGGAACCCATCCCGATCCGGGATCTCAACCTAATTCGGGAACTGGGTCTGACTCGGAATCCAATAAGAATATGTACGGTGACGGGACTTGGAATAACCCAAATCATTCGAATTCAGGATACTTTGGAACTACAGGATCCGGTGGGGGTGGTAGAAAGAGTAAGGAACAGCAGATGTTAGATTGGAGCTTAGAACAGTGTACGAGGTTGCGAAGTAGGGAAATTTCTGCTAAGAAGAGCCAAATCGAGACCAAGCCCTTTGATGGATCCGAACCTTGGAGGGATTGGTTTTCTGATTTTACAGACGATAGGGAGGTCGATGGATATTCTGAAGAAGAATCTTTACCGATCCTAATACGATGTCTTAAGAAAGGACCCGGGAGAATAGCAGTAGATCAATGGAGATCTCAGTTCCGAGGGAAGGGAACTTTCGCTCAGTTGGTCGAATTGGGTAGTTGGTATTTAGGAAGTATTGTCTCTAAGGATCCTATGACTCAGTATAAAAAAAGGATTCAGAAGCCAGGAGAATCGGTCAGAATATATGGGTTAGAGCTTCAAATTTTGTTACGAAGAGCTAGACCCAATATAGTCTTGGATGATGACTACACGAGTAGTGAAATGATCTCTCACTTTATTAAAGGACTGAGAGAGAAAGACCATCAGGATTGTGCGTACAGAGCCTGGAAACGCGGAACCAATATCAATACCCTATTCGATGCGATTGATGACCTGGCGTTAAAGAAGACATTCCTTACAGGATTCGTACCTCAGGAAAGCAATAGTTTTGTAATGCCTACTCTGAAACCAGCAGAGAAGGTTGTTGTAGCTCCGGTGTCTGAAGCTGGGTGTGAATTTGAGATTGTGCAATTTGAGGAAGAAGATGGTAGTATTTCTGCTATCCGATTCCCCAAGGGGACTGAGAAGAAATTTATCCCCCGACGTAGTTTCACTACCCAGCCCCAGAAGGGAGGTAATGAAAAGACTGGGGAGAAACCATCTGAAGTTAAGACGACAGTTCCAAAGAAAGAAAACTAGGACTCCCCACTAGATATGAAAAGTATGATGGAGAATATGATGAAGTCTTTTAGGGAAGAGATTGAGAGCCATCGGTGGAATAGGCCCCGGTTTGATAAATCCAGGGTCAGATGTTATAGATGTCAGAAAATGGGACACATTGCGTATGATTGTCGGGCTCCTGAACCGGTAGCTAGGAATGTATCCGGTGTTGAGGAGGTAGACGAGAATTCGGAAAATTAGAGAGGGTTGGGATTATGGCGCAAGACTCAACCTTTAGAATTAATGTAAGCCACAGTACTGTCCACAGTAAATCGTCTGAAGAATCCGAGATGAGTAAGTCTTTTAGAGTAGGCAGGGAGGCTGATCACCCCCCTCTTCTCGGGGCCAGAGACCCTAGTGAATCAGTTGATCAAAGTTTGAGAACGTACCAGTTACCACTAGGGAAGAGGAAGGGCCGTGGGTACAAGAACTCGCACGTGCATGTGTGGCACACCTTCCCCCGGATCACCCCTGCTTGAAGCACATACGACAACGAGGGTTGGATCTTGGCATTTCAGAAGATTTTGATCGGTTTACTGGGAACTCCTCCCCACTCGGAGGTCAGAGATGGTATGTACCTGTTACGATTCAGGGTAGGACTGGGGAATTCCTGGTAGATACAGGGGCTAGCCACTCTCTAATCTCCAAGCCATTCCTCAGCCACTTGCCGGACAAGACTGAGAACCTCATAACGGGGGTAAGGGCTTGTACGGCCGATGGGTCAGATATGCAGGTGGTTGGTAAGACACTTATGAAGGCTCAGATCGGGCAGAGAGAATTTGTCCTATGTCCGATAATAGCTGAGGTGAAGGATGATGGCATATTCGGATTAGACTTTGCGAGTCTTTTTGGAGCCGAGTTGAACGCGTGTCATTTTGAGTATTAAGGAACCGTATGATATCCAAATTGTATGTTTGCTCCGTCAGATCAGTTCAGTAGCCAGCGTAGTGGACACAGTTAAGATCCCTCCGGGTGTTGCCTGCGATGTGCTATGTACTACTGACAGGTCTCTGAAGGGTCAGGAAAGTCTGTTTGGGCCGGATACTGCCCACCTGGCCAGTATCGGATTGGAGTCGATGGATACCCTGGTGGGGAATCCATTTTGGAATGTGCTCCCAGTCATGAATCGGGGGATGGACACCATCTATCTCAAGAAAGGTTCGGAAATTGGGGGAATGACACTGGTAAATATGTTTGCCTACTCGGCTAATAAACCGGAAAAGGAAGTGGTCCTACCGGGAAAAGTGAAACTGAATGAGCAATTTGATACAATGATTGAGGAATCTTCTTTGGAAAATAGCTACCAGAAGATGGAAGCGCGGAATCTGTTACGGAAGTACGAGGAGGCGTTCGGTTACTCGGGTGGGCCCCTAGGTCGGAATGATAAGGTGTTACACCATATCAATACCGGAGATGCCGAACCTTTCAAGATTCCGTATAGACGACTGCCTCTGAAGAAGAAAATTATTTGTGAAAATAAGATTCTTGATCAGTTGGAGAAGGTGGTAATGGTATCTAGTACTAGCCCCTGGTCCAGCCCGGTCGTGATGACCACGAAAAAGGACGGTAGTATCCGATTTTGCGTGGAATATAGGAAGTTAAACGGAATGACTAAGAAGAATTCGTACCCTCTACCGAGGGTCGATGAAACTTTGGATGCATTAGAAGGGAACAACTGGTTCTGTACCCTGGACCTACAATCCGGGTACTGGCAGATTGGGATGAACCCTGGTGACATAGAGAAAACAGCGTTTTCAAGTCACCTGGGATTGTTTGAATACAGGGTTATGCCATTTGGGCTGTGCAATGCGCCAGCCACCTTTGAGGCCATGATGGAAGCTCTGTTGAGTTATCTGTTATGGAGGGAAATGTTTGGTATACCTGGATGACGTAATTGTTTTTGGTAAAACATTTCGTCAGTGTCTGAACAATTTGGAAGAGGTCATGAAAAGACTGATGTCCAATGGACTCCGTCTAAAAGCTAAGAAGTGTGAGTTGTTTAGGAATTCCATCACGTATTTGGGAAGAATAATATCTCCAGAAGGGGTTAAAGCTGATCCTGAAAAGGTGGAGAGTGTGCGAAACTGGGAAAGACCCGTGACTACTAAGCAGGTGAGGTCATTCTTAGGCTTTTGTAGCTATTATAGTGATTTTATTCCGGGTTACTCGAGAGTGAGCTTTCCCCTACAAAGCATTGCACACTGGACACCCGGAAGGTCAAAAGAACCTCTCCCGTGGGGGTATGAACAGGAGAAAGCATCCGTTAAGTTGAAAGATTTATTTATGTATCCTGATTGAATGGTCACCCGAGACTATTCGTCAGTTCCAGAATAAAGACCCTACCACTAAGAAGCTCCTGGAAACTGTTCCATATGGGATAAAACCTGTAAGGCCTGCTAATAGTATGGAAAATAGGGAGATGAGGAGATTTTTAGCTCAATGGGCCGAGTTTGAAGTCCGGGATGGAATTCTAGGTAGATGGAAAATAAGTCCGATTAATAAGAGTGCCATGCGTCGGGATGTTATGTATTATTGTCATGGCCACGTTACAAGTGGCCATTTTGGGAAGAATAGATCTCTGGAAAGACTTTGCCAGAGATACTATTGGCCAGGGATGAGTGGAGATTTGCTTAGGTGGATTGCCACTTGTCCTGATTGTTGTAAGAATAAGCCGGGAGAAGGTTTAGGTAAGAATCCCTTGGTTCAGGAACTGTTCGGAGTACGTTTTGCCAGGATTGCAATTGACATCATTAGTGGGTTTACTACAACCCCTAGAGATAACACTTGCATGATGGTGGTGTGCGATTATTATACGAAATATACAAAGGTGTTCCCTCTGAAGGATCATAAAGCTGTCACTTGTGCGGAAGCATTTGTGAGAGGATGAGTGTTGCAGTTCGGGGTCCCCCTGATGCTGCACAGTGATCAAGGGAGGGAGTTTGAGTCGGAATTGTTTCAGGAAATGTGTAATTACCTGGCTATCTGTAAAAGTCTCGGCAGGAGTTGGAAAGACTAAGCAACCTGGAACCCGAATGGCTAGGTCAGATTCCTGAAATCGAGCTACGTCGCCCAATACTAAGAATAGACCTGATAAGGAGGGCGTAAGCCGTAGTGCTAGGATTGCACAGAGAAGCGGTGTAACCTAATAAAGCCCCATCCGAGGAGCAGGAAAGACCCGTGACTACTAAGCAGGTGAGGTCATTCTTAGGCTTTTGTAGCTATTATAGTGATTTTATTCCGGGTTACTCGAGAGTGAGCTTTCCCCTACAAAGCATTGCACACTGGACACCCGGAAGGTCAAAAGAACCTCTCCCGTGGGGGTATGAACAGGAGAAAGCATTCGTTAAGTTGAAAGATTTATTTATGTATCCTGATTGAATGGTCACCCGAGACTATTCGTCAGTTCCAGAATAAAGACCCTACCACTAAGAAGCTCCTGGAAACTGTTCCATATGGGATAAAACCTGTAAGGCCTGCTAATAGTATGGAAAATAGGGAGATGAGGAGATTTTAAGCTCAATGGGCCGAGTTTGAAGTCCGGGATGGAATTCTATGTAGATGGAAAATAAGTCCGATTAATAAGAGTGCCATGCGTCGGGATGTTATGTATTATTGTCATGGCCACGTTACAAGTGGCCATTTTGGGAAGAATAGATCTCTGGAAAGACTTTGCCAGAGATACTATTGGCCAGGGATGAGTGGAGATTTGCTTAGGTGGATTGCCACTTGTCCTGATTGTTGTAAGAATAAGCCGGGAGAAGGTTTAGGTAAGAATCCCTTGGTTCAGGAACTGTTCGGAGTACGTTTTGCCAGGATTGCAATTGACATCATTAGTGGGTTTACTACAACCCCTAGAGATAACACTTGCATGATGGTGGTGTGCGATTATTATACGAAATATACAAAGGTGTTCCCTCTGAAGGATCATAAAGCTGTCACTTGTGCGGAAGCATTTGTGAGAGGATGAGTGTTGCAGTTCGGGGTCCCCCTGATGCTGCACAGTGATCAAGGGAGGGAGTTTGAGTCGGAATTGTTTCAGGAAATGTGTAATTACCTGGCTATCTGTAAGACGAGTACAAACCCGTATCGTCCCCAGTCGAATGGCCTGGTAGAAAGGTTCAATAGAACCTTACTGCAAGTCCTGAAACCATTGTTAAATAAGTACCAGGATGATTGGGATGTTCAATGCGATTTTGTAGTTCATGCATATAACAGTACGGTGCATGCTTCTACTAATTGCACTCCGAATATGTTGGTTTATGGTGAAGACATCATAATGCCAGCAGACCTGGTGTTTGGTGTTATTGGAATTAGTCCCGAAACTCCCTGTAGCATAATGTTTGTGGAAGCTCTAAAGGACAATTTTAAGAAGGCTTATGAACTCGTTAGGAACCAATTGGAAAAATCAGCAAATTGGCAGAAGATAGGGTACGATACTGGATTAAAACCTAGATTTTTCAGGGTAGGTGATAGGGTCCTTAGGTTCTATAAACCTCTTGATAGATTAAAGGTGGTATCTAGTTGGGACGGTCCACATATAATCACACAGATTATTTCGGAAACCACCTGTTTTATAAAAGATCTGAATGGCAATAGGGTTAGAAAACTAGCAGAGGAAATGTACGGAGTGGGTCCGGATGTTAGAGAATTACCTGAATTTGTGGATCTACCCGAGTTGGAACAGTTGACCGATATGAAAGATGCGGACAAAGGTGGGGAAACCGTTCCGAATGAAATTGTGGATTCTGAAAGGATGAAGAAGAAGCTGAGGAAAATGCCTATGCTAGGTACCCGAAAGTGGAGACGTAGGAAGAAGAATGTGGTGGAGGTTAATGAGAAAGATAGAGGAAATGTTAAGAATAAGAAAGTCTCGGCAGGAGTTGGAAAGACTAAGCAACCTGGAACCCGAATGGCTAGGTCAGATTCCTGAAATCGAGCTACGTCGCCCAATACTAAGAATAGACCTGATAAGGAGGGCGTAAGCCGTAGTGCTAGGATTGCACAGAGAAGCGGTGTAACCTAATAAAGCCCCATCCGAAGTTCTAAGAAGTATTGAATCCTGAAACACAACAATGTATTGTCCTGTACGATGTCTTTATGTTATATGTATGTATTGTTATGTGTTATGATAAAGGCGGTGTCAACTTTGTTGACAGCGTGAGGAATGCAGTACCGAGTGAACAGAATCGCTCTAACCTGCTCTGTTATCCGTGACTTGATGGTTCCCGTGGGTGATGAACGGATATATCCGACGTGTCAGTAGAAGGCTACACATACTCTCCATAGATACTCCTGAAGAGATTAAGTTGACAGTGGTAATACGACTTTGACAGATCGTTCTGTTTCCGAGCGTGCAAGCACGTGTGGGGCCTGACCTAGATTCAGGAACGAGGTTAAGAAAGCGGGTATGACCTTTGACCGCGCAATTAGGGTTCTTGCGAGAAGATCCGCCATCTTGTCAAATCAAGCATGGTGACCGGCAGTGTCAACGCGCCTGAGGTGATTTGGGAAGCGTCTTTTCGCGGAATAAGATAGTGTTAAAGTAAGAATCTCTGAACGCTCATTCAGATAACTATTTAGGCTACAAACTGTCGTGCCTGTGGGTACTTCTGTTTCTGTTGTGCATTGTAATGGCACAAAGTATGTTGTCCAAGGAGGTTAAGATGGAGGTCGGGGAGGGCCGGGTCAGTCCGGTCAATTCAGAAGACGAGAGATTGTTGGAAGAAGCAGTGGCAGTTGAGACAATTGTAGGAATCAGTAGTCAGAACACCAGTATGGACGCGGAAAGAATTGAGATGAATATCACCTCAGATGTTGATGATGGGAGTACGAATCCCACTAATCGGGAAGATGAAACGCCTCGGAAGGATGCACGCGGAAAGGAAAAGCGCGCAGAGGCTAGGGAAACCGCCGCCGCCATCTTGGATCCAGAGAGCGAACAGGAATATCTGAATTTCGAGACCGGAGTTATCCGGTGGCCTAATGGTGATACCATTCTGATCGATAGGAATAAGATCTGGGATGAGAAATTAAGTAAGCCACATAAGATAAATAAGAAATAGAGTCCTGCGGGTCTAACGATCCCGAGTCACTGGTTTACGAATTATATGGACATAGCTACGGGGATGGCAAATGCTCCATATTCTATCAGATCTGTGAATCCGTTAAGAAGAGCTGGGATAGTACCCATCTGGATAGGGAGGCTTCTGATACCCTATTCTACCTCGGTGGACCGGGCAGTACTTGTACGAAGAAGTTGGATGACTTGGTAGCGGAAGCAACTCCTGTAGGGCGGATGAGTACGAGGTCTTCTACCATACCTTTTGATCCGTCTTGTTCCCAGTTAGGGGAAACCGAATTACAGAAAGAAGAAAGACGGATTAAGAATGAGTCAATTCGGGATAATGAACTAAAAAGTAAGATTGAGGAGCAGGATGAGGTTCTTCTGAAACAAAAGAGTGAGTTGGAGGCAATCAGAATGGATGAGGAAAATAAGTCAGACATGGCAAGGCTAAGGCTGGCATGGAATCTGACTACCCATTGGGCCGCCAAGAATCTGTCGGATGAAGAATTTAAGGTGACTGTTACCAAGAGAGCTAGAAATCTGTTAAAGAAGAGGATGAAGGAGGATAAGAAAAAGCTTGAGAAAGAGAAAGTTGAGAAGGAAAAGACTGAGGGGGATAAGCCCGGAAATCAGAGCAAGGACACAGTGTCCAGAAGGAGATCTAGAAGGAGAGACGGATGAGAAGATGGATACAGGATCGAATCCGGATTGGGATTGGACGGTTGACATTCAGCATCCGGAGCAGTACGATAATGATCCCAATCTGACCATAGATGAGAAAAGAATCCAGGCCAACATTAAGTCAGGATTCAGAGATTTTGTTCCAAAAAGTCTGCTTGAATGTAAAAGAAATAAGAAGTATTTCGGGTGCCCCCCTCTGATAGATGCAAATAGTGAGGACGATTTGGAAGAATGGATGAAGATGACTAGGAAAGATAGGAATACTTATATGTTCTACGTCAATTGGGTTGAACAAACTCTGGACAATCGGAATGATAAGTACTACGACTTCGACGCCTACAGTAAGTTGAAATGGGCAATCGATATGTGGGAAGAGAAAGTCAACGATAAGTGTCCGTTTACGAACTGTAAGGGGATCCTGATCGGATTTACTAGTCACATCAGATTCATTAGGCATATTGTTGAGGAACATGTGCACCACCATCCGGTATATCTATGTTACATGGATAAAGGTCGGACAGGAGCCGTGTGTTCTGGGATAAGAACGTGTCGGATGAGTGAGCTAGTAAGACATCTGAAAGCGGACCATCAGATGGGAGTGTTTTCGGCAGTTGAGAAGGTATTAGAACTGCATCGGATGTTAATAGCTAAGTGGGACAGTTGGAAGATTGAGAACTTTGGAAGTCTGACAGCTAAGGTTACGAAATTCTGTCAGGTCACCAAACACTCGAAATCGAAATTCGAAGCCGCATTTGAAGTTAAGATGTGGTCGGGTCGGTTAAACATAGATGGGGATCAGTTTGCAGAGATGAGAAAATACAGAGGAGATGTAGCCTACCGAGACGTTAAGGGAGCGACAGTTGCTAAGCAATCACATACGAAATCAGTTGGAAAGTTTAGTTTCCGGGGTATCCAAAGGCCAAGCCCTACTCAGTTCTCTGGTGTTTCGGAAAGAATCTGCAGTGAGAGTCCCTCACCAGTTCCGTCCACTTCCGGATTGGAATATCACTCCCCTTTGAGTAGTTTGAAAGGTGCAGCTCCACCTAAATTCGATGAAGCAAGTAAGAAAGACTTCCCTACCCTCGGAACACCTGGTAAGGAGAGTCAGACATTAGACCAGTATGGAAGAAATAGGAGAGAAACTGTACCAGCACCTTCGACCTCTTCCAATTTTAAAACACCTCGGGACGTTCGGTATGCCTCACAAGACATACGATATAAGGATACGAGCGCCACGTCTGGAGAAATGTTGAGTTCAGTGGTGATTTGAGGATCAAGACGCCGGAAGCATCCGTCAGAATCTTCTGGTCCGGAATCAGATAGTGGCTCGTACACAGTCAGAACTCCTGAAACTAAGGATGCCTCTGAATACCCTCTGAATAAGATGTCGGATGAGTCATTTAAGGTTCAGGAATATGTTGTTCGCAATTGGCAGCAGCAACACGAAGAGAGGTCGGTCGTGTATCTGACCGATGTAGTATCTTCAGTAGTACAACTGACCCAACATGTTCAGAGTCTGGAGCTGTCCCGGTTAGAGAAGGAAAAGGATGAGAAACATGATGTTAATATGAAGGAGTTAGCGATTAGGGAGAAGAAAATAAATAAGAGCAATGATTATTGGAAATCAGAAGTTGCGAAGGCAAGGTTGGAAACCGATCTGTTAAGTATGCGATTTATGGAGGCATTCGGAATACCCATGGCTGCTTGGGATGGGACCCGTAGACACGCCAAGGAACTGTTGGATGAACAAATTTCAGATTATGGTCTGGAACCTGAAAAGGACGTGGGGGTTAAGGGTAAAGATGATACGGAGATGGAAGGTTAAGTCAATACGATATCGTTATGAATAAAGTGGTGCCGCAAGTTATGATGTGGGTAGCTACCTGGAATGATGGGACGTGCAGCCGGGCCGTGCTGTTATCAGGAACTGACAATCCGGGACGAAAGACGTCCGGACTTTGGATCTGTGGTAGCTGTTGGGAATGCAGTATTATTCAACCCTGAATTACGCTGTAGCAGTTGTTCTGTACACGCGTTTTAAGACTATAGGACCGCACAGGATATGGGTGCATACTATGGATGATGGTTACATGTACATTCGAATATTCCACATCGGTTTGCAACCAACTCGAATCTCCATGAACAATACGACTACAACTTCTGATTACGAACTATTACAGGACTGTACAAGTCGGAGCTAGGGGCACTGAAACGGCCTATAAACTATAAACCTCAAGTTCAATACATGATGGATCAGGACGACATTGAAATCAGAAACTTTCATATTACATTCCCTATTGTCATTGTATCATCTACATTTACGAATTTTACCTACCATTCTGAAACCACTTGTAAGATATTCTACTACTCAGATAGTTTACCATTTAAGATTATCAGGAATCTGGCAATTGTTAAGACCAGATTGGTGTATTTAATTCAAAATGTGTTAATGACCATTTGTCAGTTTATTGCATATTATAAGACCCTACAGGTGTTCACGTAAAAGAATATATTATATGGACATTACATTATTTTTGTATAAAAAAAGAAGAAAAAAAAGAAGGGGTCTAGAGGTAGCTATTATAATCAGGATTTCTAAATAGAGCTATTCAGAGTAATATATACCTACCCATTGACATATTTTCTGATGCTATATTTGATTATAATGTTCTAAGTTTGGGTACAATGGTACAATATCAGTTGAGTTATTAGATTCAATTACCAAGCTATGTGTGAGTTCGGTAAAAATGTATTTTATACCTGACTTGGTGTTATACTTACGGTATATTACTGTTATGTTACTCGGTACACACTTCATAAAATTTTTTGTCAGGTGTTAAGCCAGACAACTCATACACTAAGCCGTATGCCCTATTGAATATTTGTATTAATACTATAACTTAAGTTACTACCCTAAATTGTGTAGCACCTTGTCATAGTCTTGGTGGGGGTAGTGTAGGGGCACGGTTTTAGGATGACTTCGGTATGAGTTGGTCAGTTCCCAAGCGGGGCGGACACTCGGGTCTAAGGTCGGCTATGCCGGACAAGTGGTGGCATCACCGCTCCCCGGACTTCTTGGCCTGGACTCGAGAGGTCGCCACCCAACCCCTGTGGCCTTGCATATAAGGCCGGGTCGGTGACTGGCGGAGGGAGGAGAACCCTTTCGGGTTCCGTATTTACAAGGAGTGCTCCCCTCCTCTGGCTCTGAGAACTTACATAGGTAGCTCATTGTCTGATAGTCTGAATACTCTGATATGGATACCTTTGATACGGGTACCTTTGCATTCGGAAACCTTTAGTCTGATTGTACGTAGGATCCTGAATAAAACTTGTTGCCTCTTCTGTACCGGAGATTGTCGTTTGGTAGTCCTTTCCGGATTAGACACGCGAACACGAACCCAGAATACGTGACCGTTACACATGTAACATGGATTTTTACATAAGGCATTGTTCCATCTCCCTTTGCACATCAGCTCATGATGTGTACTATTTTCATAGGCATTTTCTATGGGTTAGGACTAGGTTTATTGCCTCTTCATGGTGTTTGTCCTGTCCTGAATGGGTGGAATACACTGTTCATAGATTTGAATAAGTAGCACTTAGTAATAAAGCAAAGAAAGGGTGGATGATAAGAATACGGGAAGCAGAAGGAAACAGATAATAATGGGAAAATGCATTATACATGTAATGAAGGATCTGTAGTTGAAATAAAATGTTTTTGAATCGGTTTGCTGCAGTAATATATTATAATATGTGTCATTTTGTAGGTATAGGCTATCAATGGCCAAATAACTAAACCAATGTAAATGATAATCATCAGATTTAGTCAAATTTTGTATCTTGGTCACAGGTGTGGCAGCCAGACCTGAATCAATATCTGAAACCCATCGAATGATAGATGTACAATAACTGCCGTCCATTTTATTTGTAAGGATTTGTGCATGTCAATTAGTTAAGGAGCCCCTAATAGGACATACCAAAAATAATTTTTTCACCAGAAAAAATATTCTTGCGGGTACAGAAACAATTCTTGCGGGTACTGAACAATTCTTGCGGGTACAGAAATAATTCTTGCGGGTACTGAACAATTCTTGCGGGTACAGAAATAATTCTTGCGGGTACTGAACAATTCTTGCGGGTACAGAAACAATTCTTGCGGGTACTGAACAATTCTTGCGGGTACAGAAATAATTCTTGCGGGTACTGAACAATTCTTGCGGGTACAGAAACAATTCTTGCGGGTACTGAACAATTCTTGCGGGTACAGAAACA
The DNA here is from genome assembly GCA_949317995.1 of Acholoe squamosa. Taxonomy (NCBI): domain Eukaryota; kingdom Metazoa; phylum Annelida; class Polychaeta; order Phyllodocida; family Polynoidae; genus Acholoe; species Acholoe squamosa. Next base: position 20,223,701 of record OX439042.1, read on the forward strand.
ATTCTTGCAGGTACTGAACAATTCTTGCGGGTACAGAAACAATTCTTGCGGGTACTGAACAATTCTTGTGGGTACTGAACAATTCTTGCGGGTACTGATCAATTCATGCAGGTACTGAAACAATTCTTACAGGTACAGGAACAATTCTTGCAGGAACTGGGCGATTCTTGCGGGTACTGGGCGATTCTTGCAGGTAAATACGTAGCCCCTAATAGGACATACCAATTTTTCCAAAAAAAAGGAGCAATTCTTGCGGGTACTGGGTGATTCTTGCGGGTACTGGGGAATTCTTGCGGGTACTGGGGAATTCTTGCGGGTACAGGAACAATTCTCTTGATGCCCAGAAACAATTTTCGTGGGCACAGAGAAGGTCTTGCAGGTAGAGAAATAATTCTTGCGGATACAGAAACAATTCTTGCGGGTACAGAATCAGTTCTGTAAGGTGGAGAAACCATTCTGTTGTGTGCAGGAGTTATTCTTGCATTTCCGGGGTCCATACAATTCTTGCAGGTAATCTTCTTTGTGACCATAGAAGGACATCTCTTGAAAGTTCGGCAATATCCATGTGGGTAATTCTTCAATTTCAAACGAACAAAGTAAAATTTTTGCAATTCCTGCAGGAATCCTTTTATATTAGCAGGAAGGTTCCTGTACCCGCAGGAATATGCAAAAAAAAATCTTTTTGGTATGTACCCACAAGAATTGCTCAGTATCCGCAAGAATTGTTCAGTATCCGCAAAAATTGTTCAGTACCCGCAAGAATTGTTCAGTACCCGCAAGAATTGTTCAGTACCCGCAAGAATATTTTTTCTGGTGAAAAATTTTTTTTTGGCATGTCCTCTTAGGGGCTCAGTAATTAGTATTCACACAAGGACTCAATATGTTAGATGATTTAGCCTCAGTTTAGATTTTAGTAACAGAGGCAATGTGCCTATTTCTCTCTTCTGGAATACCTATGCTTTTTGTTCTTTCCAAATAAGATTTTGTCGATTTCCCCCGGGTAAACTCACCTTATGTCACTAGAAGTTGGGCAGGATAAACCATTGAAATGGACCTAACATTTGGTTACCCCATGGACAATCATTTACACCATCAAATGCATAATGTATAATAAAATGGCCTCCAAACTAGTGTATAGTTGTACTCCCGAAACTGTTCATATTTCATAAAATTAACATAGGTCTTATATTGTGGCTTCACTTTGTAATCATGTAGGTTCTCATTTAATGTGCAGCATATGCATATGCATTTAATGTTTCTAATTTACGTCTGTTTTCTAAAAGAATAAACCCTTGTGTCCCTAATAAAAGTATAGTCGTTAAATCAGACTTGTAATGTTATACAAGAAACAGGTACCCTTGCATAATTCATTTGGGCACAGTGATGTTGTAATAAATGTTACTGATATCATCCATACAGGTATGTATAACTGTAGTGCCCCATGTCGTGTATAACATTCAAATTTAAGCTTTAATGTTCAGTGTGCTTCAGTAGTCTTTATTGATATTTACTCATAAAAAATATAGTTTCACTTTCTTCTTTAAGTGTTGGTGATAGTTACTTGTATTTAATAGCAATTTTATTACCCAAATATTACACAGACACAATGTCATGTCAGGCATGGCAAAAGAATGCCACTGTACATGTACTTCAATTGACTAAACTGTACAGGTGAAAATGGTATAATATCTTCCAAGGCAGGGGATTCTCAGCATATATGGAAACCTGTGGATAGCCCAAAACTGAGAGCCATGGGGCATTTTTAGCCTCATTTTCAGATTCAACACCCTAAGATTAGGTATAATTTATTTTGGCCGTTGCACAGTGTTTTTAATGTTTCCAGTTACTGGATAATGATATAATGGCAATGTAATCAGTAATTAATGTTTATATTCCATCTAGGATACTCACACATATGGGTTGTTTTTCATACCAGTAAGATCCACAGATAGGAGTCTATTCTTTTTTTTATCAGATTTTCACCATTTTTTTTTGTCATTTTCCCAGAAATTAGGCTACTCACATATGGGTCAGTTGTGGAGGCCTATGACCACACACCACTGTAAAATAAATTCAAATCGCCCCCTGGGTCTTGTTTGTCTGTCATCAATATAATTCACATGGGTCGTGGATTATTAATTAACTCAAAAAGCGAGTTATAAGGAGACACCCTGGGGCCCTGCACTTTCAGTCATTTTTGTGGTGTGAATAAGTTTCAAAAAAGATGGAAATTTTGTATAAAAGAGACAGAATTACTTAATGGATTTGTAGTGCCATTAAAGGAGGAGATGAAGGGGTCTTGCATGAAAAGGTATTTCATTACAAAGTTTTGTAAACTTTGAGAAATTGTCAATATTTTACAGACTCAGTTGGTTGGCAGCCATAAGACACTTTTTGCCTCCAATGGTAAAGGTATACGATGTTGATCCATATATCAACTTTCCCGCCTTTTGGGGAAATGTGGTGGGAATAGTGCAGTTTTGGCGGGAGTTATGCGAATGGTGGCTTGGTGGTGCCAATAACTGGGTGAGGGAGTGCTGAGTTACGAGCAATGCAAATTGCTGGCCTATATTCCATAACCCACTCATGCTGTCTCATAACATGGAATAACCGTCATATCTTCCAGTATACTCGCTCTTGTAGCCTCGTGCACTTGTGTGGTATATCTACGTATGAAGGTATTTTGCTTAGAATGTAGGATCTGAACTCAACATATTTACATTGGTGTTTGATAAACATATTATATGACAGTTTGGGTCCAAGATGATTTCAAAATACGTAAATCTTGGAACACAAGCCAGTCTCTCTCCATTAAGATACAGGTTGGTATGGATTTGGGTGTGCTTTAAAGTCATAAACTTTTAGCATGAACTTTTAGCATTAACAGTTAATTTGTAATCTATCCAAGTCTTCTTGTAATAAAGCAGTGGTGGCAGGAATAATTATAATTGCCAGATATATACAAAGCTGCTATCGTCAGCATAAAGGGATATCTTAGTATTCTTACAACAGCTTCCAGTATTACTAATATACCATAAAAATGGCATACTATCGAAACTTGAGGGACGCCGAAGAGTACAGAGAAAAGGGGAGATGTGTTATGATTTGGCAGAAATTCTTGTTTCCTACTGAATGAATGATTTTGTTATAATGCCAGAGGTTTCCCACAAATAAAATATTTTCTTTATTTCTGAATGAGTACAACTGGATCTATGGCGTCATAGACCATTTAAAGTCTATATAATTATACTGCTAATGTAAAACTGCACTTGTTCCTTTATCTAGCTATATCATCAGTGAAATCCCCTATAATATTGATTAGGGAAAATCTTTCCTGTATCCTCAATGTTGTCCTGATAGTAATTTTGTTCTTCTTAGTAATCACTGAGTTCTATGTACACTCCTTTCTGTTAGTTTACCCGGAAGAGGCAATAACGAAATAGGTCTGTAATTAGACACATCCCTAGGGTCTCCTTGTTTGGGAATAAGATTACCAAATCTTTCTTCCAAGTATCAGGTACAACTGAGTCATTCAAGGATTCCTTAAAAAGATATGAAGGCCTAAGCTAATCAACTTTGAAGGCATGTTACAAAACCTTATTGCTACCCAGTAAACACCATACCAAAAACGCTACGTATTTTCTTAGGTATATCTAGGTTCTTTTTATACCGATTGGTCTGAAATACGTTTTTGAGCTTGGTATGTGGATGTTAAAATGGTATGGTTTACTTACGCTCTAGAGACATAGTTCTCTGAAATACGTTTTCTACCCTATTTAGATGTAGAAAGACGAAATCAAACCAAGAATAGTATAGGTTAACTTCTTGGTCAAACTACGTCATAAGAGGTATTTTTCAAACCATATAGATATCTCTCTCCAGGTGGTCACTTAGTCATAGATTGGATTAGGGTGGGCATTTCATGTCATACTTGACTGAAATGACAAATCAATGATTACATTTGTAGCATTTATTAAACCAAACATTAGTATTCAAATATGCAATATATCTCCAGAGATAACAATGTCATATGAAAAATAACATATTCAGAGTGGTCAGACACCTTATACAATCATTTCGGAGAAAGACGTAGCCCAGCAGAGCCCTGCTAGGTCATCTGTACCATGCAAAGGGGTCTTGTCCTGTAATGACTAATTGGTGGACCACCCAGAGGAATTCTACATTCTATGATGAGGCTAGATTGTACACAACAAAGGGATGAAGCATTGTTTCAGAATTCATTTTAGCGTTAATTCAAAATCACTTTATGTAGATAATGACAGCACGAATATGCAAAACTGTTGTGATGCAATTATTTAAAAAAGGTGAGAGAATTCTTCAAAGTTGAACCTCCACATACCAAGCAAAATTACGTAGTTGGCACCAAAATTCTAAGTAGATCTACCTCTGGGCAACCTCCATCTACAAAATGTGTGTTTACTGCATGGGTAAGGCCAGACTTGGTCGTTTTGATGTTTCTGACTAGCTTCATCCCACTCAACAACAAAAACACGTTTTTAAAGTCAAAAAACGTTTTTAACGTTTTGCCATGATGAGTAGCCATAGGGAAACGTTCTGAAACGTTTTGCAACGTTTTTTGTTGACTAGTTGAATCTAAGGTGTCAGAAAATATCATTCCAATTCAAGTTAATGACTAGCTTCATGACACCCTCTTTATGTATTAGTTAAGCCCCAGTTGTAAAGCATTAGGAGGTATAACCAGTACCTCAAGGGGCCAATCTAAGGTGTCAGAAAACATCATTCCCATTCAAGTTAATGACTAGCTTCATGACACCCTCATTATGTATTAGTTAATCCCCAGTTCTAAAGCATTAGGAGGTATTGCCTCAAGGGGCCAATCCACGCTGTTAGACAACATCATTCCAATTCAAGTAAGTAATTTTGGGAAATGTTATGATGCATGTTTTATGTTGGATTATAGTTATACATGTATTCTTTAACATCTTCTGATCCTGTAAATCTGAAACATACGTATGTAACTTTGATAATCTGGTATGGCTATCGTATGGTATGGACATTGTAACAGAGGTACTATTTGAGGGGTGGGAGAGGGAGCATTGGATATGTGGGGTAGTAGAGTTCGGTGGGGTTAACATGGGGTATGTGTTTTGGATTACATGCTAAAGCCTGGAGGGAAGGGGGATGATGCATGCTGGTAGGGAGTGGAGCATGGGGGGGGGGGTAGTGTACTGGGTTGGATTGGGCATGAGGAGTGTAGAGTGGACATACCCATATATGGATATGGCTTGGGTTACATGTTAGTTACTCATTGGTTCCTGGACTGGATCCACCTGATTGGATAATTTACTGATGCATCTGAGAGATATATGTTTGGGATCATGGATAAATAAATCAGAGCTATACTACACTTGGTCTTGGAGTCATCTCTTCCTGGTTTACAACATGTGGCATGAAGGATGGTTGGAAAAGAATAGTTGTAGATTTATATTCATCTGGGTGTGATAACGTTTTGAACATTTTTGTCATAACTGTAACTGTGCAACCAGTGAGCACAGAATAGACAAAGATGCCTAAATATCAAATTATTAAATATTAAGTACAATAAATACTGCAACAGATCCCAAGAAGTATGTTAGTCCCATTGCGCACCGCACCCCAGCTGATCAATAACGGTCCCATTCTCGATAAGAGTTAAAATGTTCACAGTGCAACCTGTTACGTTCTAGCCTACACCTCTGCAGTGGGACCAGCATTGCCTGAACATGTTGAAGTCTATTAAAAGGGCTCTCAAAATACTCATATTAATAACATTCCTTATATTTATATCAATGGTATATAGGACTTATGATCTTCGTGAAATATCATCAATTAGGCTGAGACGGCTCATTAAGAATTTCACAAGCAATGCCCCATTGAGTGAGGAGGGGGAATACTCTGTAGGCCGTCTAACTGCATCTTCAACAAGCAGAACTAGGAGTACCACAGGAAATTCTCAGCTTGCTGAACACCAAAAGCATACAGAAAACAATGCTTTGACAACTCCTACATTGGTCACCGAAAAAGTCTTACCTCATACCACAGGAAAGTCTCAGCCTGCTGAACAGCAAAAGCATACAAAAAGCAATGCTTTGGCAAATCTTACATTGATTACTGAGAAACTTACACAGAGAAAACGACACAATTTCAGTATGGTTGATAGCCTTGTTCCTGAACCACCTATCCCTGGGATGTACTTTATATCTCAAAAGCAAAGCAGAGATTCCTCAAAGATACCAGATGATGTCATGGCTAAGGGTATCCCTTTCATCAGGGCCAGGACTTACCCAACTGAGCCTCGTGTGGATAGTTGTAATGGTTGCTTCCCTTATATCTATCACAATGTCCTCCAGGCGAAGGGATGTGATGGCCTTCCTTCACTTAAGCTGCTCATCTTAATCACCACAGTTCCTGCTGATGTATCCACAAGGGCAGCCATCAGAAAGACTTGGGGTAAGAATACTAACAGCACCAAGACCCTGTTCCTTTTTGGAGTTGGCTGGTCACCAATGCATCAGCAGATCTTGGTGAATGAGAGTATGATGTATGGTGATATTCTACAAGATAACTACATCGACTCCTATTTCAACCTGTCATTGAAGGTGCTTGGTGGTTTCCATTGGTGGTCACATCACTGCAAAACTGCTCCCTTTGTACTGCGAACTGCTGGTGACAATGTTGTTAATGTTCCCAAACTTTTAGCACTCTTCAGTTCAAACCAAAAGTGGCCTGCTAACATGTATGGGAATTGCCGCCAAGCTGATGGCGTGGTTCGTGATCTACGAAGTAAGTGGTATGTGTCTAAAACAGAGTATCCATATGACAGATATGCCCCTTTCTGTGTGGGCACCTCGTTCTTATTACCTGCAGAGACTGTGAGAATTATCCTAGCTACATCACCAAATGTTCCTTACTACGTCTTAGAAGATGTTTACTTTGGGTTGGTCCTGGCCATTGCAAGGAAGGGCAGGTCTGATAGCACTGCTCAGGCGTTCCCAGGGTTTAATGTGGATTACAAGAAAAAGAAGACGTCTGGAGAGGACGTGTGCGTTCCTCATCCAAACTGGATTAACTTTCATTATGTAACCAGCCCAGCACAGATATATTGGGTCTGGAGCCATTGTAGGGTCTGATCCTTGCCAATTTGATATTTCTTATCTATAACCCAGTGGACACATAACGTTGAATCAACATTGAAATAACGCTGATTCAACGTCTCATTGTTGATACCTGTGTTGTTTTTTTCATGGATTTTAACTAATATTGAGAAGTCTGAGGCGTTTGAGTAGTAGTTAAATGTATAATAGTGTGGATTCTAAACACATGGTATGACTCATAGAAATCAATATTTTGGTAATTCTGTAGGGCAAGGGAGATAGAACAATGTGATTAGCAGCTGTCTCACAGTCACAACAGATGATAACACTAACGTACCATGCAGTGAGAACGACTACTGCAGTACTGATTCTGAAATTGATCGACCAAAATACCAAGTGGACACATCATTTTGAAAAACTCGCTGTTCTACTGATTAGGCCCTGTAGACCCACAGGATTTTCATTCCAGGGTCAGGTATGCCAGGAAGACCTCTGAAGGGAAATACTTCCTTCTGAATCCGGCAGACTTTACCACAATAGACATTATGTTGTCATATTCTCTTGTCTATCTACATTTTCATTTGAGATGGAGCCCTCTAAAGTCAAGTCCATCCTGCATGGCTCTCTTTAAGAGGGGTCAGGCAATGCTAGACCCTCTCCAGTAGGAGTAATTTTGGTTATTGCTTCGCACAATTATAGAAATATCCAATGGCATAGGACAAAGAGGGATGGGCAGGGGTGGGCACCCAATAATGGGAATTCTATGTAAAAGTATAGTAGTTCCCAAGCCGAATTCCTTGCCTCCCTCCAATTTGAAACTTGCGCCCCAAATTCCGATTACCACCAGAATGTCAAGTGTGTTGGCTTCCACAGACATCAACCATCAAGAGATATGCAATTAACTGCCAACACAAAATATACAATACATTCAACTAAAAGAACATCTTCTTTATTGACAGAATATTCGAGGATGTACTATATATTCTAACAGCAATGATTTTGAATCTGTGTAACCAACATAAGCATCTAAGTTGATGAAGAAGTGTCATCAGCAACAACAGGGTGAAGAAAATTATATCTCCTAAGGGGACCGTGGCCAATACTATTCAGGCTCTGCTTTCAGATTGATATGTATCATTCGGTCTATAGAGGTGGAGTTGGAAGTAATTTTGTTATACTAAAATAAAAACAAATTGAATTACAATAGTTTTGAGACACTTTTTTCTATACATAGCACCAGTTGTTATGAGTAGGTAAAAAAACCTTAGAATTTGATACAATATTAGGCCAGTATTTTGAAGGATTGACCCTTTATGATAAAAGATATGAAGTCATATCGCCATCCAGGTTTAGTGGCTTCATAGTAGAAATTATTGCTTTATATGGTCTTGGTATCTTCACTGTGCAACAAGAGAAGGTCACACCCTAGCCAACTATTTAAGAAACAATTTGTATAATTGTTTCAGGGGTGAAGATATGGGTTTGACGTCCATAATTATAGGGTAGCAGTGATAGAGATGACGTCACATAAGGCATCACAGATAAAGATGGCGTCGGTAGTGCCCCCAGACGCCACCAGATGGCACGGTGACCACGTTAACTGTGGACTGTAGTAAATCCATGGGAACAATATGGTTCATCTGAGGAAAGGCCTTTATATGTACATAAGGTATTTGGTAGGATGTATTCCCAAGACCTACTTTCTGAGGGGCGAAGGACTTCCAAAGGTGAAACAGTGCGGTCAATACCTGCAGGAGATTGCTCAATATATTGATCATCTAAGCATTTACTTATTGTGGAAGACAACAAATGGAGGAATTTTGTCGTCCACAGATGTCTTTTCAGCTGCCTGGGCAGGTAACATGGTTTCACAGCCGTAGCCTGTGCTGGAGATGGTGAATCCTTCATGACAATGACACTCATAAGAGCCATGAGTGTTAAAACACACCTGGTCACAGCCGTGGTCATCTGCCTTACACTCATCTATGTCTAGAATAGAAGAAGAAAGAAAATTCCCTTTAGTCAGCTTGTATACTTGACATACAAAGGGGCCTTACTTACACTTCATATAAAGAGATGGGCCTACTATTTTGCAGACAGCATTCAGTATTATTTAAAGGATAACTAAAATTAATCATAATTTAGCACTGTGTGAATTACCATTTGGTTCTCTTGATACCTATAGGTGTGTCTTTTGAGTGAAAGGCAACTCAAACCAGAGGGTGCTGTAATTCTTTCTGTTAGTTTATACATGGTGGTATTCTAAGAGGGTGTAGAATAATCCCTGCTAATATATTTCATTACACTCATGGTGACAAAACTCAAGGTTGAGGAGACTTCTTACCACCACAAGTTTGTCCATCTGAGTTGAGCTCCAAGCCTGGGGAGCAGGAGCACTCTGCTTTGCCACCAACCATAGTGCAGGTTTCACTGCAGCCTCCGTTGTTCTGCTCACATACTGTCTTTGTTTGTCCTTCATCGTTAAGGTGGTGTCCTAAATACATGTATGTCGATGTTACATGTAACATAATAACTTAGCATTCATGAAAACATAATACATAAGTCTCTAGCAAAGATACAGTACACATTGAACAATTCGCCGCGGAGAGGTGTCAAATAGGCTTAGTTTTTGTATACAATGAGTTTAGTCTACAGTCAGACCTTGATAGGTCACCCATTGATCTTGCATACAAATCGTGGCGGATGTGAAAAAGGACTTAATATATGTGACACGATCTGCGAAAAAGGCCCTTAGTGCAGGGTGCTTTAATGATACATGCAATGCCTGTCCAAGACAAAAGGTTGTTGATACCGTGTATGTCTGAAATAGGCCCGCTTTTCCCCGGGGACAATTAAAAAAAAGACATCAATGTCATCTACATTTTCGCAATTGATGCAATAAAATCACAGGGACATATAAATAGACTTTCTTGATTTTGTTATTTATACCAGGACAAGATGTGTATTGGCGCTCAAAATATACTGAAATGTTTGTACTGTTTAATGTATAAATTTTACCTTTCCAAATACACCTTGGCTTTTCCCCATGCCACTTCTCATCCTTGCAGTACATGTACTCAGAAGGGCCGTCCAGGGAGAAGCCAGGATGACACTGGTACTCAACATAAAGATGGGGCATGCCGTCAATCACTGCATGACGTGGGATCTTTGTGGCTGACGTCACGTCAGGTGCCGTCACACCCTCTATCGCCTTGAAGCAGCTGTAGTCGGCAGTGCGCAGGCGCTGGTCGTGTGCAGAAGCACCATAGGTGGACCAATCGTCGCCTTGATGATAGGAGTTGGTCTTCTCTGGGATTCCTTGAACAATTAGAAATTAATTAAGGTGAGTTAATCAGTAAGTATACCTGGTCGATGTTTCTTGAGGTATTACTACTGCAGAGAACCTTTCTGCAAACTAGGATCAGTCTAAGTCATAATGTGGCTTCTTGCATCTATTATGTATTGATTAGGGCAGGATGCACCAATTCATGACTGATGAGTCCATATGTAATTTTAATTGAATTACCGATTGCAAGTAGAAAGAAAACGATGCTGATGAGAGATGCATGTATTAGTCATGAGGGTTCTTTATGTAGACCTAGCTCATTCTTTCTTTTTTTTTCACTTTTTATTAAACTTTGGAAATTACTTAAACCTTTTGAGATACATACACTGCGCACCATTTAATCGATGAGGTATTATCTTAAAGGTTAGCAAATACATTGTAAAATAATGGTTAAAACGCTCCTATATTAAAATGATACTCAGTCAATACATTGTATGATAAAATTATGAAGTACTATTAGTAAATCCTCAAGTACACAAATCAACTGAGGAGAGTTGTGTCAGTTATAAATGGTTAGATAGTTTTATGTTTATAGGATAAATACACATATATCATTTGTTGATTCTAACCATTTGTTAATGATATATTGTCATCAACTATTTACTGCAACAAATTCCTGTAATGGATTACTGAAGAATAAACTTAGGATGACACTAGAATTTGATGGCATATCACCGTAATTATTATTACAGCAACGTATTCTAATATTATTTGACGTAACAGCGTACTATGCAGCGAAATTGGATGCGACCGTTCTATAAGTTTAACGTAAACCTGATAACACTGGTTACACTATTTAATGTGTCGCATAACACTTATCAGGGGATCCACCATGGAAATTAGTCGGGTAGACCACAGCCTCGGCCAGCGGCCATAACATACTTGTTCTGTTTTTGTGAGTGACAAAATAAAATAAAATCTCAGTAGTCTGATACTTTGACTATGAGGTACAAAAATATATCTTGAAACTAAATTATATGAATAACATCGTCCTTACCTTTGTACACACACTTGGGCTTGGATCCTACCCAGTCCTTGTTTATACAGTAGAGTTTGGTGAGGTCTCCCAGAGCTACGTAGCCCCACTTACACCTGTAGACTGTGTACAGCCGCGCCTTCCCCTCCTCCACCACCCACTTGGTGGACGGACTAGCGTGAGGAACACGAGGGGGCGCTACTGCGCTACTCGATGTGATACACCTGGAATTGGGAAGCATTGAATACATTGAACAATTCATAATAACAATGATCTTTCAGTATGTAAAGATTAAGGACTTATATTTTTTTAAGAAATACAAATGCTTGATCTTAACATAATTTAAACGGGGCTATTACTATCAATGAACAGCAATGTTGGAGTATGTAAAGAGGAAATGATTTGTATACCATTTCTGAGACCGATTAAAATCAATGACCAACACGTAGGGTGCTTTAAAGCACCCACTGTCTTTTAATAGCTAAGCAGTAGAAAGTAGTAAAAGATAACATCTATGAGTTCTCTGGGATTCGAAACATCAAAGTATCTTCTTACGTGTAATCAGCCTCCAGCAGCCACTCCTCGTGTGACTTTCCCCATGTGTTATGTTTGTTCTTCCTGTGAGGTTTGTAGTTCATGGAGAAGTCATTGGTCTTACCAACATTGTCCCAGGCCACCCGACCAGATGAACCTGCGCAAACACACAGATCAACTTACTCATTATGTGAATTTGTCTCGTAAAATCTTCGAATCTCATATATTTAGCACCTTGTGTTCGAAATGAATTTATATATGAACATACATAATTAAGTTATATTTTCTTGTGTCAAAAATGATCACTACTCAATTCTTTTACGCTATTTCTATCGCTGCTATTAGCATTATGCCACATGTACAGCGCGCAGCATCTGATAAAGATAAAGACTATGTTATGCTCGTTAGACCTGGACTGTATATTCCAATTAATATACACACCTATACAGTCGGGTTGTGAGTCGCTCCATTTGTGTCCATCACAGGTGAGCAGGTCTGAGCCCTTCAGGAAGAAGCCATCCTCACACCAGAATCTGACCACGGCCCCTGAGTAGCTCACTGCCATGAAGCCATGTCCCATAGGCTTCAGCACAGGGCACCCCGCGGCTGTCAACATAAAAAAAAAAAAACAGAGGACCATTAGTAACTCACTGTTATGAAGCTCTGAGGATGTGTCCCATAGGCTTCAGAACAGGGCACCCCGCGGCTGTCAACATAAAAAACACAGGACCATTTCTCGTGAAAGAGCTTATGGGTCCACCTGAGAGTCACTTTTCTTTTCCAAAAAACATTTTCTCTTAATCTAAGTTAGATAGTACATGTGCACTGTATTTTGCATATTACAAATCTACAATGAAGGATTCCGTAACACACCAATTTTCTTTTCATTTCCGATATTCTTACACATCTAAGTAACATTATATATGCAGAGTTGTACAGAGTTATATGGAAATGACGATAGAATAAGTATTTAACCCATGTGTAGGCACAGAGTTATGTGCAAATGACAATAGAATAATTATTTGCATTCAATATCAAAAGAATGAGATTTTTAAGTTGTTTATGGAAAAGTTATATCAACACTTCCTATCGGGTTTCACTCTAAGCTGAAGGTGCTATTGGAATTCCCTACCTTCTTCATAACGGTGTACCCTTTTTGGAATTGATCAAATGTAGAAAAGTGAATATACCCCTCATCCCCTTGAAGCAACCATGTAATGCTCCTGCAAGTTCCTGCCTACATCCACATGTATTTTACACCCCTTTATACAAACCTGAGTCACACCTAAAGACTCTTTACATACCCATCTCTTCATCCACCTCATTAACAACAGTTCCGCCTGTATACGCTAGGGGGCGATGCGGTGCCTTGTACTAACCTCCCTTTCTCCCTCACCTCACTATTCCAGGACCGAGGTCACGGCTCCTCCAGGGTCCTGCCTTACCTCAACGTCCTCCAGGTGTGTACAGACGCACCCAGACATGTTTTGACATGTTATGTTGGCAGTTTATACACTGCACGTGTTTGAGGCCCTTTGGGACCATTCTGCTTCTAGTTTTTAAAAAAGAATTGAGATTTAATGCTTGGCAGCATCTATAGGTGTCTCTTCTTTCTCCTCAGGTCCGGCTAATGATCTTAGAGGAATGATGGGGGCTGATGTGGAGGCTCTAGAAGTTATGACTGTACAGATCGAGTCGAAAGGAAGGGTTGCACAAGCAGTAAAAAGTCTATTATGACGAGACAGAAGCCGTTGGTCCACACCTGAGATGCAACTTTAATATTGTTGGGGGCTAGGGATGTGCGCCACATTCCACGCCCCTCCAAGGTGGTATGGTGCAATGCTTTGTGATCCATGCACTACAGAAAAAAGTCTTGGATATGTCTGCATATCTTCGCTGGTATACCCTGCAGGTATTGAGGGCATATACCCGCAGGCCCTGTCTGATAATATCTTTAACCAGATTCAGGGGGAAAAGTTCACTTGAACTCATTTCATAGGAGCGATATCTATATGGCTTCTACGGTAACGGTTTTTAATCACTACCAGTATTATGGGGGAGATATTGCACCAAGTGCTCACACCGCTAGTCTGCAATTAGACATGACCTGGGTGCTGGTCAAAATGATAGACTGCTACATGCATTTACTCCCAGCTACTCAACTATGTTGCATTAAATCTTTAAAGTGTAGAATGGAGTTCCAGTGTCACCGACCTTTGCCCGAAATTCGATAGTGCCATATCCCAGAGAGCTCTCTCTATACTTGACTCCAAAGGAAATGCATACCCCTGGAGGAGCTCCTGTACATGGTTCAGTGGGAAGCTGTTTTAGGGGTGTGTAAAAAGGCACTTCCAGTGGTGTACATGTGGGGTTAGGATCTCCATGTGGCGGTATGTGAGGTTAATGGTGCCACAAACCTGAGGGCCGTGCTGGGGGATGCTGGGGGATGCTGAGGGGTGACTTGAGGTGCCAGAACCAGACACTATGGTGTATCCTGGGGTAGTAAGAGGATACCAGCAGCACGCACCACCAACCCCACTGGCGTTCAACACGTATTTTAGTTATACCATGCTGTAAATTATATCATCATCCTCACTAGCCATGTAATATTTATATCATGTCGAGCCATATTGACTCATTTTTGGCCATCGCTTCACGAAGGAACCCATCACCCTTGCGGGCATCCATTTTAACTGTCGAACCTGTTGAGAGTCACAACAGACCGCAAGATGCACGTGTTTAATCTTTGGTCGTCTTCAAGAGGGCGCGCTGTTAATCAATAAGTATGCACCAGAACAGCAGAAATGAAAGCCTAAACCCTCTTTCCAGGATCTGCAAGTCGCCAAAATTACTCCCTTCTCATTAGCCTAATACTAGCAATAGAGGAAACGTGAAGGCTGGGCCGTCCTTGTTGAATCGGGATGATGATCAGATAATAATCATCCAATGTTCTTGTAGTCTGTCTGCTATCAAGACTAGTCGTCAGTTGACTCACTTTTATACATCGCTGACTCTCGTTAAGAATCCAGCTGATCCCATTACCTCCCTGTGTAAAGAACATCCCAGACACAGGAATGTTACAGAAATAACCCATAATAGAGCAGACAGGTCCCATCAGTCAGCTGACAATGGCTGAGTCATGTCTCTGTTATATTATCATATAAACATGGCGTTCATGTTAGCCAGATTAAAATGTAACCCATGGAATATGGCTCGTTCATAGTGGGACAGTCACAGCTAGAGGTTCACTCTTGGAACCTTACAGAACCACAAGTCTTTGTGTAATCAAGGGATGTCCCCATTGCAAATGCTCCCCTGTTTGCATCAGCAATTACTCAGTGATATGGATTTGGGTAGTGAAGATGACACACTTCAGACAGTCTTGTTTGCTGGATCAGCTTTCTGGCCGATTGTTTCCAATGTGCAAAACCTTGGTATTTTATGTCATGGCAGATACGATCGTTACTATAGATTAGTACGTATTCCATGGGGCGCATGGAATACAATATGCGTGTATTCAATGGGTCTCTGCAATCTTGGATTTTGAATGAAGCTGAGCTGTTTTCTTTAATTAAAAGCAAATTAACCCCATAGACCATGACTCATTCATATAATGGCTTCGTGGAATACGCCAGTCCCACCTTGGGGAATACGATCCAAAATATTCCAGGGTCGTAGATATTTGGTTATTATCTGTTTGCTACAGTGTAGATCTAATTGTAATTTATTGTCGCTTTCGTCTTCATGAATGAGGTAAAAAAATTTTTGCACGCCCTATGATATAGTTTCAGGCCTGGCAATGCTGTGGGAGGGTTAGAGTTATAGTAAAGTGCATGTAATGTTATGCAAACCTGAGCAATAATTACCTTAAAAGCTGACTTGCTCTATTCACGTTGCTGTATGACTTAGTTGGTCCCAGAACTTCACCCCATGGAGGCAAGGACTAGATCTTCTCATAGAAACAACTTTTTGCCCTACATCGAGAAAATCTGATTTTCCTATCGTCCCTAGTTCTAACATTTATTTGTTCTATACCTTCCCCTTGTATATACTTCTGCCACAGTAGACTGGCCAGCTGAATATTGCATCTATTAAAGGGGTTGAAATTACACAGTGTGTACAATTCAGCTACACTCTTGCCCCTTGTGCCTTGTCGGAGGCAGATTCTCAGCCCCTGATTCTGCATCCTCTGTAATCTCATTTAATCAGCAGATTGCCCTCCACCTGTGTAGAAGTGGGTACTTCCATACTTTTATAATCTGTTGTACAGTGTTCACCAATGAGAAACCTTCGTACATTGTATAACCTATTACCTAAATGTTCCTTAACGTTAGCAATGTGATTATTAACAGTAAGACACCTTTCACCAAGGTAGTTGTAAGTGGTGAGGTATGCATGAGTAGGATGTTACTGTATGTAGGTGTTCAGGAGTGAAACTGAAAGGTAATTTGCCATACCTGAAGGTGGAGTAAGGGTAGTACCATTAGCTAAGGAATTTGCTGCTGTATACGTCGGTCTGATAAGGCAAAAATAATGTATGTTTCAGGTAACATGGTCAGAGTTGAGGTAGGTAGGTCGGATTTTTTTTTTTTAGAATCCAAGGCCTGATATAGTCATACTTTGCTAGGTTTCCACTGGTTATCGTAAGAAATGATGGTTTCCTGCATAGTATCGAGCAAATGCTGGGAAAACACTGTGTTTAGGATTCGAATGTAAATTTTTAGATGAAATTGTAAAAAAAAATCTTTAAAAAATCGGAAAGTTATGAAAAAATCCTTAAAAAATGCTGAGGTCGGCCCCTTTGGGCTGAGGACGGTCGGGTAACCGGAAACCTTTTTCTTTGCCTAACGTTAATACAGCAGTATGAAAAGGGGGCAGGGGATCAATGTACTGCGGGACCTACGTCAGGAAGCTTGAAAAACTTAAAAGTTTTAATCATGCCAATGTCAGGGGAATCATAAAACAAGGTCTCCGTCACATTTAAAATTTATCTATTTTTCTGTTGTCTGGTGTAATTGTGTATACATACTGACATCAGCGCCTTATGGTTCACACTTTTTCAAATAGGTTTTTCATATGTACATGAAAGCTAGCCTACAGTTCGTTTCTTCTTCTTTTTCAGTATGAGCTTATGGTTTATATGAGCAGGTCACTCTCATACTGAGCAGTCTGAGATCTAGGTAGGGGTAATAGGCTGGTAGGAGCAGCTCTGTCTACTCCAGGTGTAGGGAACAGGAAGCCTACCTGGGGAGGTGTTTGTAAGTGTGTCCATCTAATATACACACTCAGCTAAAACCTCCACTACCTCCTGTACCCTGCCCCTAACCCACCTGTCTCACACCACTCCTCCTGTTCTTACCCTAACCCTCCCAGATCTACATCCTACTCTCACTTTCCTCCAGTGTGTTCTTAGTGGAGGGAGCTGACACCTGGCCCTCCTAACTCTAATAATCTAACTCAAACAACATTGTTTTCTGACCTCGTATCTACTACTACGTTCCTAGATTACCTGGCCACATCACTGCTACCTCACATCATCCTGACAACATCTTTACAGTTACTACTTATACAAGAAGAGTGCATACAGTATTAGAAGTATACTGTACTACTTACCTTTTCCAAACTTACTATTTACTGTAAATTCCCAATCGCCCTCTCCTCCTCCTTTGATGTTTCTATATTAATGTTGAATTATAATTCTCAATGGGATGAGTCAGAGCTTAGTAGGGTAAGCCACGAATAATTATTGTGGTTAATTGACATGAAAATGGCATGAAACAGATACTGTTGTAAGTTATTCCCTTCCAATCAATTATTGGGAACTTGGACAAATGCAAATGGATAGTTACTTTTCTATAATATGGGGACACCACTCTCCTATACACAAACACAGGGCTCCCTAGAGCTGTAAGAACTACCAAGAACTATAACACCTGTACACTACCATGATACAATGTATACATGTGTAAACGGTACCTGTGTATACACACACTGCAGACCCCCTACAGTGCCTGGTCAAGGGCTTCCCTCTCCCCATGGTTCCCTTGGTATCCCTATCTACATGATGCTGAATTATATCACAGATACTGTTTAGTATGACCTGACATACTAGTTAGCTGTGTCTGTAAGATATGGTAGATAAGACCTAGCTCTTACACAGACGTGGTATGGGTTTACACACCTGACCCTCACACCTTCCCACAAGCCTCTATTTTCCCCCACACTGAAAAAAGTCTTCCTGACAAAGTGACATGTATACCCATGTCAACTTGATTTGACACAGAGACCACACATCATTGGGACAAGTGCACATATGTCACCATGACAACTGTAGCACACAGTAATCCTCATATGATTTGACATGCTTTAAAATGCCATGTCATCTGTGAGTTGACTAGGGTCACAGCCATGTCAAAGGCACTTGACATGTGATGGTTTGACATACATAATTGTTATAGGATATTCCACTAGATGGGGCAAACAACCATTTTGGTACCAGGATTAATCACTACCAAGAAGTACTACCAACACTTGAGACATTTGATGTGTCTGTGTCATTTTGTTTTCATGAAAAATAGATCATTAAGGTCTGTAAATACTATCAATGAATGCTAGTGAATTCTATTTCATTGTTAAATTTGCATTTATTATTGAATATCAAAATAGTCACCCACCATCCTGAATACTTCAACTGGAGAGGTTAGACACCTTATGTGTGGGTCAGTGAAAATACCAAAGGACTGTATTCTAACCCACAATTTATAATCTCAGTATCTACAGTACAGGGAGACATATGGCATTGCCATGCACCTTCATGCCCTTGTCTTATGGACTGCATAGAGGTCCTCAGTCAAGTAGAAGTTCTGTAGATAGGAAAAAGTGCCTTAGTTTTGCAGCCCTGTGGGACTATGATATCCCCTGCCTTCTATTATAGGCCTGCCTTGATTGAACCATTGGTACATAGTTATTGACTGCTCTTGACCCTTACATAATTGTCTCACAGTATTACCTAGCACTCAGGTGAATGGATCAGAAATATGTGACGTGTCTTCATTACGCATGTCAATTGGAGTTGACGAACCAAATATAAGAGAGTCAACCTCATTCGACATGCCTTCATACATGTCATGTGGGAGACAAATTGTGACCTGTGCAGTATGCGTCAAAGCGATCAGTGTTCTTCTCTCTGTGCAGGTATCCCAGAATGCACTATGGTGATGGGAGGGCTCTTCCTCTCCAATGAAAAGAAGAATGGGGTCTCAAATTAAATGTAACAAAAAGTTTGCATTCATATCCATCGTCTTCAATTACAAGGTGTTTGTCAGATGTTTTCTTGATAGAGCTTGGGCTTCCTTAGCCCACTTAAAAGGGTCTATATCTTCTCTTTCCTATCCCCTCGCATGTGCGCGGTGCACATATGCGTGGGTACCAGTCCATTCTTCTATGGATGGTGTAATGTAGTTATCGCCATGAATATGACGTTAGGCTTAGCTATCGAAATGGTGTTGAACATCTCTTACTCACTCACTCACTTTTGATAGAGCTTAGAAGTCATAACTGCCAGGGAATAGTGCTTAATTGCTAGTCGACATTAGAAGTACAGTGTAAAAAACCAACATCATAAGAAGCTTTCTGAAGTTGAGTCACCACAGTTTTCTATTGTATATTTGGGTTGGTGGGAATAGAGTTGGTAACTCCAGTACCTAGGCTGTCACCCATCATCCCTCACCAACATTAACCTTAAGACTACTCAGTCAGTCATTACCTTCCAAGATTATCCTGAGCTGCTGACCTTAGAACTGCTCTGCTCCTGGGTCCTTATCAGGTTTACAGTCTGAGGATGGAGTTAATCACCAGGAGGTGTGCATGGAGCCCAGGAGCAGATCACTTACCACCCTGGGATACCCTCAGATGACTCCCTACCTCTCTAGTCTATACCTCTCTAGCCTGGGGTTGCTTTGGCAAAAAGCGCAGGTGTATCTATAGGATCATATTCCCATGGCACAGCAGCTCTTGAGAAAATTGCGAGAACAAAAATGGGTGTATCAGAATACCTCTGGAGTGTGTTGCTCCTATGGTAAAAAGAGCTGTCAGTAGGTACCCTCTTTTCAAAACAAGTCACACTCTGCTTCACCATTCAACTTGCACTCACCACATTAGTCTGAAAAGTCACCTGCTTTGTTTAAAACAGAGAGAGCTGCACTAACAGATACCTACTCATATCACACACTCTATTGAATATTATACTAACTGGCTTCTTGCAACTAGGTACCTACTCAAATCCCCCCTTTTTAGCTCCATACTTGAATGGCCACCTGTGAGCAACAAAAGAGACACATTATAGCTACATGAAAAGAAAGGACTGGAATCGAGGGCATTTTTAGCCAGCTCTTCCTTTTATTTTAGGAGCAACACCCTCCTGGTACACTGGTCGGAAAGAAAGGCTTGCAAAAGAAAAATGATGATAGTGAGCTATAGTGCATAACTTCGCTGTTTCATTAATTTTCAAATAAATTCATTATCATGCTCCCTTTACTGCATTACCATATCTACAGAGACAAGAATCCAGGTGGAAAATAGGGAGTTATCCCGTTTTTGCTTGGTATCGTTGGAAAACCTTAACCGTAAACCCGGCCGTAAACTCAAAAGTCCACCTTCTGATCTTAAATTAAACCGCCCCTCAATATCTCTGGGGACCATTTCTTAACACACTACGACTGCACCCTTCAAGTCGTACCAAAATCCCCATAGGAGTAGCATTGAGATTACAAGTCGTAGGGCTGTGTGTGATTTTAGTGCATTAAGAAATGACCTCCTGATTTGATTGAAAATGCCAAGCCTTACCGACACAGATGGGGGCCTCCCATGTCCACCGTCCCTCTGCACACAAGGCATAGTTGGTGCCCAAGGGCATGTAGCCGGGGTTACACTGGTACTCTGCGCGTAATCCTCCGTACAACAGGCGGGCACGGCCATTAACTGGTGACACTGGTTCTGGGCAAGGCTTAGCTGCAAAAGAAATGAAAAGAAAGGCGTCAGAAGTAACCACTTTTGCGTGGGAAAAGGACAATGGCAATGGGTGTGAAATTGAGATGTGAAGACAAAGGACATCTTTCAAGGGTGGCTCGGAATTGAGAATGGTATCCACAGTCTATACTAACCATGTAGGCTGTTTTGTCCTTTTTTTACTGAAAAGAGTGAGGTCATACAAATGACCAGGAGCTTAATTCAAACCATCCTGGGATCCCAACCCCAGCGATCTTAGTGTAGGCACATATCATAAGACCTGGCTGGTCTACCCTATGTAATGCAGTGGTTGCAGGCCTGTCCAGAATAGCTAGTCCTGGGATCACTTCACTATTCCATTTCCACCACTAAGATCACTGCGATCTTAGTGAAAGAAATGCATAGTGGTTTCACCTGAGTACAAGAGCACTTACAGGGAACACTCCTGATCGAAAGAGCGAATAGCCTGCTGCATACATAAAGAGGGGAGGGAGGACGTTTGCTGAGTGTCCTTGAGGGCTCTTAGGGCTACTCATGCGTTAAATGCACTGTAAGGTAATTCTTCCCTTCTCTCTCTTTGTCCTGGGGGGAGGGCACAATGCTTCTAATAGGCAAGCATAAATCATCCATTCATGGGAACAACTCTTGAATACTGTACGGGGGTCAACTGCACCCTGTGCTCTTTTGTTATCCCATATGGGGACGGGGAACGATGGTATAAGCACTCTTGTGTAGAAGAGTGACTCCACAGCTATTCCTTTATTTTGGGACTCTTACCCCTGTGCCTAGTCAGTTCTTCTTGGAATAGTGTAGGAGGGCTGAGGCTAAGATTGATGCGATCTTAGTGCTGGCTAGGATATGTGAACCCAGTCAACTCTTAAGATCGCTTAATAGGATAAGGCTGATTTATTCCTAAGATCGCTGGGGTCGTGATCCCAGGATCTTTTGAATTAAGCTCCTGAGCACACTTTTGAGGGAGGTCTACATTGCAATGATATCAAAGTTATATGATGTATGCGCTAGAAAAGAATAAAACGGAATCTTCGGAAATTTGGAGAATAGGACTTGCCACCACTGTTGTTAAGTTATGAAGGTAATTTAAGTTATTGCTAGATTTCCGACATAAGAACCTCAGGAGCTTAATTCGAAACATCCTGGGATCACGACCCCAGCGATCTTAGGAATAAATCACCCTTATCCTATTAAGCGATCTTAAGAGTTGACTGGGTTCACATATCCTAGCCAGCATTAAGATCACATCAATCTTAGCCTCAGCCCTCCTACACTATTCCAAGAAGAACTGACTAGGTGCAGGGGTAAGATTCCCAAAATAAAGGAATAGCTGTGGAGTCACTCTTCTTCACAAGAGTGCTTATACCATCGTTCCCCGTCCCCATATGGGCTAACAAAAGAGCACAGGGTGCAGTTGACCCCCGTACAGTATTCAAGAGTTGTTCCCATGAATGTATGATTTATGGTTGCCTATTAGAAGCATTGTGCCCTCCCCCCAGGACAAAGAGAGAGAAGGGAAGAATTACCTTACAGTGCACTTAACACATGAGTAGCCCTAAGAGCTCTCAAGGACACTCAGCAAACGTCCTCCCTCCCCTCTTTATGTATGCAGCAGGCTATTCACTCTTTCGATCAGGAGTGTTCCCTGTAAGTGCTCTTGTACTCAGGTGAAACCACTATGCATTTCTTTCACTAAGATTGCAGTGATCTTAGTGGTGGAAATGGAATAGTGAAGTGATCCCAGGACTAGCTATTCTGGACAGGCCTGCAACCACTGCATTACATAGGGTAGACCAGCCAGGTCTTATGGTATGTGCCTACACTAAGATCGCTGGGGTTGGGATCCCAGGATGTTTTGAATTAAGCTCCTGATTTGATGCTTGCATTTCGTAATGAGATCATTTTGTCATGTTTTGTCTCTTCCGAGGGCGGGGAATACAAGCATGGACATTCTTTCTACTCAATATTCGAGAACTACCCAAGTGACACAACAATGCATCTATATGTCCACCCCCATTTCTGTCAATATAATAACCATATAGCACCTCGACATCTCTTGCTTTATTCATACCCATATTTCTATCAAGCACATTCAGTGACAATTTATCCTTGATTATTTCCACTTCCACTTCAGTGGATCCTTTGCAATATCAAGTAGGATCTATGTCTCAAGGGTTCTAGATGGCGTCATGATTAAACTGTTTGTTCTGAATGCCTCAGAGGCACAATTACATTCATATCTCCCACTAATAACACGCCTGTCTCCCCTGAGGCATCACTGAGCAATTCTCTCAACACCTCCTAGCCATTGGCACCTCAGTGAGCAGTTCGTGGAATGGGCTCATAGCGAGGGAGCTGCTCTTCTGCCTGAGTGGACATTTTGAGCTGCTCACGGATTGACTCAGAGATGTCTACAGGGTAGAATAACAGCGCGATGGGGGTATTACAATGCCTCATTAATTATACCAATGTCATTAATACAGACAGTCTCAGGACTAGAAATGGGCATGCCCCAAGGTGAATATATCTGAATCTATTTTTCCTATTGGGTACTTTGGAGTCATGTTTTTATTTTATCATGCGCACGGCATATCCTATATTGAACATATAAGAAAAGGGTGAAACACCGGGGTGAAACAACAATTCGGTAATGTTTAGCCATAATAAAACTTAGATTTGAGATAAACTGAAAAGCTGTGTAGGTTGATTCTTTGTGTTAAACTGCATCCATAATCCACTCTAAGAAATACGTGCTGAATTTATCACACACCCTTGCAAAACTGAACAGTGAACCTCCATAAAGTTATTGCAGTGAAGCAATTTAGCTTCTACAATGAAGCCCCAGATGGCAGTCCAATTATGCATCCATAAAAATAACCGTGAAATTCTTGTCTTAAAGTTGCCATAGACCCGTCATTATTTTGACGACATCTTTGCACAATGTGCTTACACTGGCTGACCTGTGTGCAGAAGGCGACGTATTACACCCTTCCTATTGTACACTGATGGATTGTGTCCTAACTGAATTGGATAGGGGTCAACGAGATCTACCAGTGATATATGTGTTACCTATTTCCCTAGGTAATTCAATTTCCCCGTGTAATATCTGATCTGCAATCCATGCTGACAAGTTGATTAAACTCTTTGCGCCCTTTTCCATAGAAAGGGATTGTTTATTTATGTGCAGATATTACTGATATTAGAAGTGGTATTAGAATAGCCTAATAGGTGTTATAGGTTGAATCCCACATGGCGAAAAATGGCTAAAATATCTATATATTGTGTCCCTTGCATTGTATGGCCCTTGTTGAGGCCATAAAACACAATGACTACTGCAAACTTGACCCTAAACCACTGTGGAATTCGGAATCAGTTGATCAATCCTTGCGGTTTATGACCCCCACAAGTGCTATACAATGCATGGGACAAAATCGCAGAGATTATTTTAGCCATTTTTCGCCATGTGGGATTCGACCTTATACCTTCTCTGACACTGACGTATAGACGTTCAGATAACACATACAGGGATAGGGTGGCTATGCAAGGAAAACACACGGCGTATTCAAATATAAAGTTGCGCAGGCTATTTAGTAATTAAAATAGCACTATTATGATAAAAAATGAAAACCACACTTGTGATAACCATTTCAGTAAGGAATTGTAAACTAAAAAAACTAATAATAGCCTTATGATTATGTTATGTTTGCTAATGATGTACGGATATCTCAGTGTACAGTTGTGTAAAAGCAATTTCCCTCGCAGTATACTAACATAGATCTACACTAAGCTATGAAATAAGATATATGGGTATCTTTGATCACAGTTAGAGTAGAATGATTAATATACAAACTACATCAGGAATATGAAATATTTCTCAGATCTCAGCCATACTTAAGGTGTGGACAGTCTGTTAGTGGCCACCCCTGGGAGCCTCCATGGTATGGCTGTGGGTGGGTGGGTGATAGATGCAGGGAGCCCATGCTCACTGCACCCTGCCACAAGCCTCCTCCAGATATGAGGATGTTACACACTGTACGCTTTTTTTATTGCACCTGGGATATCTCGGGAATGCACAGGGCATAGTGTGAGGGGCGCCACATAAGAGGCATAGCAGGTTAGATTCAAATGTATCTGCAGCAGCTGTTACAACATTGGCTCCCTGGTATCTTTAGACATGTTGGACCTGGGCTTTACATGTATACTCCCTGGTACAGTTTTTTCTTGGGTATGTGGTGCTTGTCATGTGAAAATAACTGCTAAAATATTGCACAGACCTAATGTGAAAGAAAAATGTTGAGTTATTCACATAAGAACACCCATTCGCCGTGTCCAGTTGCAGTGCTATTTCATTCTGGTGCAAATTTCACAGGATATCTCTTGTTGCACCAATTTCACCTTGCATGTCAGAAGGTGTATGGTTACAGTTTGCAGATGGCGATATGCTTCTAAGCTCTTAGCACCACCAGACTGCCTATGAAGATGTCTCAATATAAATATTACTTTCTGAGAATACAAAGTGATGTCCCTTGCACCAAACAGACACGGCAGGAGTCTGTTATGTTATTCTGCTTGCCAGGTAGTAGAAAAAGTCAGGTAACACAGGTATTTGTCTGGCTATAGACATGACGTACCTACTGGAGCAGTTAGAAAACATGTCCAACAGCAGAAAGGGGCACCTGCCGCGCAGGGTAATGTAGCCATATTGCAGTAATCCGAGGCTGTGTAGGACAGCACAGGGGGCTTTGTTTTCTGTGCTAAGTGCTCCACTAAGTAAGCAACAACTGATCTTCAGTACACTGTGGAGCTGCCTATAGGTCGAATCTCACTTGGCGAAAAATGCCTCAAATATCTCTGCGATTTTGAATCTGTTGTGTTTATGGTCCCTTCTGCAAATTCGCAAGGCATATAACTGCTGTATGGTGTATAAAACACAAGGGCACTGTTATGTTTTATTACATAGTCTTTTGGATACTTTGCCTTTGTTGATGTTTATATCTTTGTGAATCATATATTTCCTGGCCTAAAATCGGGAAAGAGTGCTTGTGTTCTATACACCCTACTGTACTTATATGCCTAGAAAATTTGGAGTGAGTCCTATAAACGCAACAGATTCAAAATCGCAGAGATATCTGATTCGACCTTCTCTGACACTAATGCCTGAATTCCATTAATTATGATTAGAGAATAGCTTGGTAGATCTCAATCAATGCCCCAGATGGTTCTAGAAGGATGTCCTTAGCCTGGGTACCATCAAGGTTGGTAAATGTTTATGGCAATGTATACCTTACAAGTACCATTTGTCCAATCCGAATTTTGATTTCACTAGATTGCAAATCTAACTTCCAGCTATCTTGCTTGATGTTAGAATGGCGCTAGCCCAAAGCATCCATTCAGGTCGAATCCCACATGGTGAAAAATGGCTGAAATATCTCTGTGATTTTGTCCCTTGCGTTGTATGGCCCTTGTTGAGGCCATAAACGCAAGGACTACTGCAACCTTGACCCTAAACCATTGTGGGATTCAGAATGAGTTGGTCAATCTTTGCGTTTTATGGCCCCCACAAGGGCCATACAATGCAAGGGACAAAATCGCAGAGATATTTCAGCCATTTTTCGCCATGTGGGATTCGGCCTTTCTGGGTGTCATGTCCCCACCCATCTAAAGGATGTCGGTCAATGACTAATTTAGGAGAGAGCTTTGCGTTGGAAAGGTTTGGAAAAATCAACTCTCGAACACAATTGAATTTGGTCGGAAAGGCTTTGCCAATTGCCAGTTCCTACGACAAAGAATTGAAGGATAATTGTACCTATATAACTACATTAATGCTTTTAATCGCTACCAGAAGGCCTCGTTTCATCAACCGAATTTCAGAGTAGGAATTCGATTGATTAATTTGTCGTTATGTCATCAGGCCGCCTACACATTCTTTCTCTCGTGTAAATCCTATATTATGGTGAACTTGTATGTTGAGATCTGGGTGCATGGTTTCAAAATTACATTTGGGTTTGCCTCACATTTCACATAATAAAGGGTAAGACATAATTGTGATACTCCTGCTCAATTCTTGAATGTCGTGGTTATCTTTATGCATGTATTTCCATGCAGGTATTGATGGAACTCAGAAACAGTGCGCCATCTCTTTTTACAAATTATGTCTCCATCACCTTCCCTAATGCACTGCCATTATCGTTCCTTGTTGTAAAGAATGCCTTTTTCATCCTCCCAAATACATTGACATTAACTCATGTTGAGAAACATTTAGCATATTATATACAACATCGAAATCACGTTTTCTTGGGAGAATCCTAAAATGCCCATGGGTATGAGAACACAATGTGGACAGACTATATTTTCCCAAGTCTAATTCTGTATCTACTATATGGATCATGTATGCTGGTACATTCAGTAGTGGATCTGGGACGGTATCAAGAACAATTTATGGCCTATAATTGCAGTTCTCAGCCTGCAAATGGCCTTCCAAAGGCATGTCACTTTTTCAGTCCATTGGCCTGCTTGAAAAGCCTGGGCGTATTGCTGCGCCAGGAGGGCATTTCTCACGCTGGTACGACCAGACCCCTTTAATTTGTAGTGGGATCCCTCACTCTAATGCCAGTACAGCCCTGTATATATCTAATGGTCATTAATAAGTGCACTGGTTGGACAGCCCTACCAAACCCTATGTACCCAGGTAGCAAGGATACATTGGGCCAATGTTGGCTTATATTGGGCCAATGTCGGCTTATATTGGACCAATCATGGACACGCATGGCCCAATGCTCCATTGCTGATTGGGTAGTAGCTACATTAGTGATCGTTCAGAGCAGTTGTAGGCCATTCAGGACTCACGATGATCCAATCGGCTAGCGTGCGACATCAACAAGTACTCGTAGTCACATGGTCTTGCTGATCGTATAGTCAAATGACCGGGTATTGATCTCTAACCAGATAAGTGAGGCTGTTCAAACCATGATAACATCCTTCAAGATCTTAATGATACTAGAACTACTTTTGCCGAAAATATTTAGAAAATTGCACTGAGGCTATTTGCTCTAATAGGAACGCGCGCAACCTTGCACTTCGCTGACCCATTGAGGATTGCGACTTGCGCATCCAATCTAGTTTTGAGGGATTCAAATCGGAGTGGCTGCCCAGTCGTACCATGCTGAGAAATGCCTTCCAGGCTGCAGCATGTTGGGAATGTTTTATGTCGGCATGGTGCTACATGCTGATTGACGGACCGTACATAAATTCTGTTAGCTTTGATGTTAATAGTGGTCGGCACAGACTTTCTCACATCTCACTGACACTGTTATAGTTTATAATGACTTCTCAAATAACCAATTACATTTATTTCCCACCATTACTTTGTGAAAGATTTTCTTATCTCCGTCTATAGACATCCATTAATGAGACATGATAAATTTTCTCTAGTGCCCACTGATAAAAGCTGTCAATGTGGAGCTTTGTGTATGAACCCTTTGAGATTGATGTTTGCCTGTTAAATCCCATCACACCCTTCTATTACCATGCAAAAGGCTTTCCACCATAGAATTTGTTTGCATATTTTGACGAGGCTAATTTATATTTTCTCTCTCAATATATGCTCACTTTAAGTTTAAGATGAATTTTACAAAATGAGCATGTATGTGGCCCCTTTCCCCAGCTTAAAGCAAAAGGATAGACGACCCACACTTTGCCATTTCCTCACACCTGTCAACACCTCAGACTGAATGCATCCATTGGCAGATTTGTGGCCGGATTGAAGTAATCTTTAATTGAAGTATCAATTTGCAAAATGAGCATATCACTCATTGCAAAGGCTTTGGTTTTTACACTAATAATCATGACCCTCATTTATAGCCTCATAAACCTAGACATTAAGCCCCTTTTGGATATTAAGCCGTATGAATGACATTTATCATGCTCAGGGGAAAAGGATACACACTGTAGTTTTTAATAGTGAGCAGCTCTGTACTTTGAATATATCCCCTGTGTGTCTGGACCTGAATTGCCCCCTCCAATGTCCTCACCATCAAAGACCCCTCCTCCTGCAGGTTTCCGCCTGCAGCCCCTATGAACTGACACAATACGTTTTAACCTGCCCCGGGCCCCACACCACCCACGGGGTGGCTGACAGCCTGTCGGCCGTGTGAATAGGAATGGGTGGGCTGGGGCCTATCAGACCCGTCTCCAGGCCGTCACACACCACAGGCACTGGAGGAAAAAGCCTAACGGGGATTCATAATGAAATCCATGCCCACTCCTCAGTGTTTCTGTATGGGGCATGGACCTGATACTGTCATTGAATGGGAACTACACCAGTTTGGCTGTATAGTGCCTAGACCTACAGGGGAATTAGAGTGCCAATAGTGAATACCTATTGAGGAGGGAAATGTTGCATGGTGACCCCACTTCATAGTCCCACTCCAAGGTTCCCACTGCTAGGCACTTTGAGGGGGTATGTATAGAAATGTGTGAATATGAGACCTGCTATGTCCAGGATACCAAAGGTAAATCAGATGTGATAGTAGACATATGTGACATGCAATGGGAATGGGGACCTTAAAGCACCCTGCACTAAGGGCCCTTTTCACTGATCCTGTCACAATATACAGTATACTCATTCCAGGTAACAAGCTGCATGATTTGCTAATATCATAATTATTGACTCCCAGATTATGCCCACACCTGCGAGCAATGGGCTCCCTCCATTAAGATTAATTATAAGGCCCATTCAAATAGCGTTCATTTACCCCTTTATATGTGCGATTCCTTGAATATAGAGGAAATAAATATTTGAAGGAATTCCCACAAAAGCTGGAAAGAATTTTCTGCAACTCTATTGCATACACCAGAGTACAAGCACCTGTCATTTCTCTTGCTTCATCTCTAGAAAACACTCTAATGTGCATCTCCTATAACGCGCCTCACTGGTTCTCCCTTCCTTTCCCCTCACTGACTCGACACAGCCTCAGGATCGATGTAAAATAAACTGGCATGCTTATCGGCTGAAGAAGACCAAAGGTCAGGTTGGCCTCAACTGGAGCATCATGGTGCCTAAGGACACAGGCTCTTAAGGACACTTCAGTCTCCACCTTAACCCCTCCTTACTACCACCATCCTCCATCATGGTCCTTAAGCCGGATCCTTCAGTGGCCAATTTGTTTTCCCTCTTGGCTTTTCTGCTGCAAATCGTCGTAACGCAATACTGCTCATTGACAATTACCTCCAATTGTAGTTTGGGTTAACACAAATCACATGGGGTTAGACGCATGGAGGTTAAGCTGAGGACAATCTCCTGGGGTTTGCTCATTGTTAGTCTACCTCCTGTATAGTGCAGCACATTGACCTACCACTGTCCCTACATTCATCAATTATATTGACATACTGACTCCCAAGGTAGTAGTGTGCCTTGGGGTGGGTAAGGCTGTGGGGATTGTGAACAATGCTCTAATTGCTAGTTTGTAGGCTGAATTTGACAGTTTTGTCAATGATTATTGAACACACCCCCTTGGGACATTGTCTCAGTGGTTCCATGTGGAATCTATTATGTCTGGACAAGGGAATTGCCATGTTTTATTTAATATAACAATTATGAGCAAAGTCTGTAAAACTTTGAAGCCTTTATCTAGCCTTAACAGATCTAGAGCATGTTGCTCCTATGGTAAAAAGAGCTGTCAGTAGGTACCCTCTTTTCAAAAGAAGTCACGCTCTGCTTCACCATTCAACTTGCACTCACCCCATTAGTCTGAAAAGTCACCTGCCTTTTTTTTAAAACAGAGAGAGAGCTGCACTATCAGATACCTACTCATGTCACACATTCTATAGTATATTATACTGACTGACTAGGTACCTACTCAAATCCCCCTTTTTTAGCACCATACTTGAATGACCAGTTGTGAGCAACAAAAGGGACACATTACAGCTACACGAAAAGAGAGGACTGGAAACGAGGGCTTTTTTAGCCAGCTCTTCCTTTTACTATAGGAGAAAACCCTCCTACAGTATTGTATCAACACACCACGGATAAATACAACTAGACAAGATGTATGCACTGGCACCGATGAATAGGCGCTCATGTATGCCTTCCAGTGTGTTTCGTCTCTTAATATTAAACACTTACACATGATTCAAATATAGAATCCCTATAAAGATTGCATTGACATCTAGCACGTCTTGATTTATTTTTCTGAGAGGTTGACAAGGAATGAGTCTGGATCCAAGGGTGGGCAAAGCAGATCAAGATGGTCGGTGTCGAAGCGGCTGATAGGGGCCATATGGCTCTTACAGGGTGCATAGTTTTGTACAAGTTATCCTTTGTTATCTTAAACAGATCCCATGTTGTCTTCAACCTGACCCTGACTTGGCTAGTTTTAATCTCCTGCTAATTTTTATACTGTGGCTAGAGAATGAAAGCGTATCCTGGGGGTCCAGCCTTTGGTGTTCCAGCTGTTTTAATCTGAGCTGCTCGACTGGAGGCAATCCTCCAGAGAGCAGAGGTCAAATAACAAGGCCAGCTGTGTGCTCCTTTTTGCTTCTCGATTGTATATTATAACTATTTCTAGTACTTCCTGATCTATGCCCAATATATAGTTATACCATACAAGTGAAAATCTACAGCATGGCATGTATTCACATGTGTAGTCCAGGCTCATTTTTTTTCAGACACAAAGTTCTGTTCAAAATTTCAGTCTCGTCACACAATTAAGAGCCGACCTGGTGTATTAAAGTGTCATTGTCTGGTTCCTAATATATGACAGATGCGTCAATGTGTGATTATATTGAATTAACGGAACCTTCAATTGCTGTGTCATTTATCAAGAGAACTATATTTGACATTCTGCATAAATAAAACTATTACACCATCTGTGTTTCTTCCGATAGGAAATGATACTAATATATAAGGAAAGGTACCAACGGTCCTTCGACCTCAATTGACCGCTGAGGTCACAGCAGGGCGCCCAGGGGAGATTGAGAATGAGCTGGAAAGCCCATCTTGACCTCACAGTTGGTTGGAACCTTTGGTGAACTTTTCTGCCTTAACCTGACCTTGCACACCTGGTGCCCTTGACCTTTGCTTCCCAAGGTCTTTGTAAAGGTCAGGGATGTCAGAACCAGAAAGCTTTTGTGTTTACTTCTGTAAGGGCCTCAGGACGGGATAGGTCTGTGTTTACATCTTTAAGGACATGTTCCCATTGGGTGAAGTCCCATTGAGAAGATATAATAATGCTGCCTTTGTTTTATATGCCATGACACCACCTACCTTTTACAATAAATAACACTTAGCATCACCATATTGGTGCATTGCCTTGCAGCCATGCTGTCACGAGAGTTGCACACAGTTCACAGAACACTTTATCATATAAACGTCCAAAAGAAATGCATTGCATGCGTAATTATGCCGAAATGGACAAGATTAGATCTAATGGACGAGAGTTAGAATTATAGACATAGCTGAAGTTCCTTATGTTCATGTGTTGAGAAATGAGAACTATATGTCATCTATATACATTCCTCCTGCCAACTGCAGCATGGTAACCTCAGGGTGTGCAGGCATCTATGGGGTTATGGTGTACTAGTCTGCCGACAGGTGGCCACCATTCGTCAGCCCTCTTCCAGGCCTGTCCCATTCACTCCTCTCCATACAGCAACACATCTAAACGGAAAGGCAACACGGCTCTAAACGGAACGGCAACAGTGACCCCACTGACTTGGCAATGTCTGCCAACCAGACTCTCTGACAGGAAAAAGTGCAACCTGCTCTACCAAGAAGAGACGGAGTGTAGAACACTGCTGTTGGCAGATCCACCTTTTTCTGATGGTAAACCTAAGTAGTGTGGGGGAGGGCTTGGGTCTCTAACATGTGGGGAACCCTTCACACTGGCTTGGGATGAGAAGACCCATCATCAGGACGTGTGCCTGGTTTTACTTTTTATCTGTCTGCATCTATAGACAAAGGATATATACTTCTTAAGTAACCCAAGCTCTTTAATACATGTAAGTCCATGTACTGCTCTCAGAGAAAAACACACAGACTATTGAGAACAATTACTTTATTGACAAACCTACCAATAGCCAATGGTGTCTATGGACCAAATCCCTGGACAAATGAAAATCAACCAAGTCTTAAGGTCGAATCCTACGATGAGATCTATGCCTCAAAAGATTCTGCAATTTGGGAACTCTTGCAAATAAGAAGCCTTGTCTATACTACAATTTGCAAGAACTCTAGCACACTATTGTAATTTCGAAATCCCACTTTTGCAATAGAAATGGCGTCTTAGCCTTGCAATATAGAACCTATGCTACAAGTAGGCTTGTGCAAATTGCTATGCCATTCCATTTAATATTGAAACTGCAAGCTAATATGGGAAATCACAATGTATATATTTAGATTATAAGATTGAACCCTGTGTATAGTTTGTGTAGACGACATAGGATAAAGGATTTGATAGCAAGGTGGAACTTGGGTTGCATATTGAAGAGGACAAGCATGCCCTCATGTCCAAGATTTTACTTAAGTTTCTGGAATTTGCAACAGAATCTGGCAAATTGCAGAAACTTTTCATTTAAGCAAGGGCAAATATCCAAATATTTAGATCTTGATTTGTCTACCAAGCTGCAAGAGTTCCCATGCCATTATACCTCCCTGTCACTGTTATTCCTCTTGCAATATGCAGGGAGTACATCAAATTGCGACATATTTCTATATTGCAAAAACCTATCTGTGAAAATTACATCATGGGATTTGACCTTTATGTTCAAATTACATGCATGTTCAAATACTCGATCTAGCTCTGGTTGTGAATATGTGTAGAAAAATACTGTACAGTATAACACATGCTCTTGTTTATATATAGGCTACCTAGCATATCTGGGCTGTAAATCTTTGTTATGGAAGATGATTATCCCTATATTTATGTCTGAAGACCAGTTTTTTACAGCTCTCCTCCCAAGGAGATAGGTCAGGGTACCATTGTGTATCTGCAAGGGAAACTCCCATATCCCCGAACATGTTAACATGATGTTTGGGACTATTTCCGTTGA
This sequence comes from Acholoe squamosa, assembly GCA_949317995.1. Classification (NCBI taxonomy): domain Eukaryota; kingdom Metazoa; phylum Annelida; class Polychaeta; order Phyllodocida; family Polynoidae; genus Acholoe; species Acholoe squamosa. The sequence continues at coordinate 20,257,737 of OX439042.1, forward strand.
GCCAAACAACCTATGTGCAAGTATTTCCAAGGGAAAGGGGGATATGAATAACAAACAACCCCCTCTATCTGTAACAGCTTAGCAAATATTCCGTGGGTGATGCTCCATATGCAACTGGCGGTAGCAGGATGGGTTTACATCCTAACATGTAGCAAAACAATGGAACATAGCACAAAGGCACCCTAGATATGGGATTCTAGTTTATACCACCATCTTCCATATACCTACATGCATTCCAGGCACCAATGGTAGCCATTGGCCCATTGGAATTGCTCCATGGAGCTACACACAAATCTGCAGAGTCTTTTTTCCCCAATTGGCAGAGAATGTTGAATCAAAGTCAAGATGGGACTGATCAATGTTCAGAAACTCATCTTCAACATTGATTCTTGAAACGGTCTGTGCCCACATTGGTATGTAACTTAGTATACGGTAACTTGGTTATAACGAATTCCTGTTACAAGAGCAATTGCCTCGTTGTAATGGAGTGCTCGTTGTAATAGAGAAAATCACAATACACAGATACATGTACATCACGCAGTGGACAGGTATAAACCTTTGCTCTTTATAAACCAGTTCTCCTTATATTTAATCTCGTTGTAGTCAAATTTTACTCAGCAAGCATCTTATTCCCTTAATGAGAAAGGTATATATTGAATAGGATATATCAGTAATTTGGTATCGCAGCATGCTAAATTGCTTGGGGAGTGGATAAAGTAACACTTTGACATAATTTGTCATCAGCTTGCAATGGCACAGGCCTACAGTGTGGAGGCATTTAAGGGAGTGATCATTTTTTAACAACAGGGGGGGGCGGTGGGTTTGAGGGGGGGTCAGAATTTTTTCAACCCCTTGACCGGGGGGGTCAGAATTTTTTCAATACCTCTGATGGGGGGGGGGTCAAAATGTTTTCACCTGTTTTCAGTGGAAAACCCCGCGCGTTACTATAGGCTAAAAGGCGATGTTCGTGCGCGATTTTTGTCCCTTATGGGGGGGGGTCGAAAAAACTTTACCCCCTCGAGAGGGAGAGGTCGAAATTTTTTTCGCGCGTCCGCGCGCAAACCCACCAACCCCCCCCCCCCCTGTTGTTAAAAAATGATCACTCCATAAGTCTGTAGCGACCACTGTGGCGTGTGTTCTGCCGTGATACGTCAAGGGGGATTTTTGTTACGTCAAGCACGTCGTTACCAATAAAAGAAGACCTCCGGTTTGAGAGTGAGCGTGACCGGCCCAACCTCGGTTTCATTCAGGCCTCTGATCCGTCACAGACAGCTTCCGGTCATGTCAGGTATCTGAGGCACACCACATACAGATGGTTCCTGACATTTTATGAGCCACCCCGCCTCCCAAATGACTTCATGTGACAGAGCATTTCACACAAAAAGGATAATGCCTGGCAACATTTAGCCTCTGAGATCTTTGAATCTTTGCACGGTGTAGGGAGACACATATTAAAAGCGCGAAGTGCCTGCTAAACTTCATATTTGACATCTGCATGCTCTTACTTATAATATGTTTACGTTCACAATATTGAGTTTTAGACATTCTGTTTCCTTGATGATTTAACCAAAGGACACAAAAATGAACTCGTCGTCTGTGGTTTATGTATCCTCAGGCAGTGTCTTGAATTACAAATATTCAAAGCGAAATGATAATGTTTATAATAGATGTGATTGTATAGACCTACTTTTTTAGGGCATTAATCCCCTGATTGGAATAAGGAAAACTGGATCTCTTCTCTATCCGGAATCCTGCCATAGGACTATACTTAAGTCTAGGTCGTAAGTGTTGGACAGTTCCGCTTTCTGCAAGAACCCAAATAGAAACAAATACCCTAAGGGGCAGGCTGCTCGTCAAAAGAATCTCTATTAAAACGCCCAAGTACATGGAAAATTGACACCTCTTAGCACTCGAACAGAAAAGGGCCCTTTGACTGGAAAGTCCTTAGAAGCAGGGGAGCAGCTCCGAGCAGTTCCCATATAAAAAGAGCTACTGAGGACGGCCACCCTGGGGTGCTCTAATGCCATTAGACCTTCATAAGGAGCAGCTCAGCCCCACTTCCTGTTTGTAATTCTGCTCATATTTCTCCTTGTCCCCTTTTTGAGAGGATATTAGGGAGCTGATCTTCTGTCTTACTCTTAGATGGTGTTCGGCAGTGACAATAGTGTTTGTAGTGCACTCTACTAGAGTAGCTTATGGGCTGTACGAATAGTGACATGAGTGGTGCCATATGGGGATGGTGGCTATGGATGGGGAGGAGTGGTCCCTATACCTGAAGACTACAGACTGTGCGGGTTTTGTAACTGACAGAAATTAACCATAGTTGACTACCTATAATTATAATATCATAAATTGACCGTCTGCTGCCTTCTTTGCTCCTGTTATACCACCCCCCCCCCACCTCCTGCTCGTAGCTCGGGTGTATAGCCGAAAAGAAGTCTTGCGTTTTTCTCTAACTGACCTTGCCATCAATTTCAAGCTTTAATGGATGCAAAGATTTGATTTTAAAAGTACAAAGGAAGTTAAGAAACATCTCCCGTCTAAATAATATGAGAATTACTAGGTCCATAGCTATAACATACACTGCAAAAATGGTGTTTAGATTTTAAACATGTTTAGGTCTAAACATGTTTAAAACCTAAACATATAGGTCAGTTAGGTGTCTCATCGACTACACATTTAGGAAATGAACACTTTTATTCTAACTACATAAACATTTATGCTAAACATGTTTAGATGTTTAGATTTGAGACAGTTGAATAATAGGTGTTTAGAATTAAACATCAATATGTTTAGATACTTGGATGTTGAATCCACACCAGGTAGCAGCACTACCTTTGAATGGACTATCTGCACACAGTTATAATCAATTGTTGTGACAAATGTCCCCAAATCCCATGTTTATCATGGTTTCATTTCATAGAATGTCATGTGAATAGAAAGGGCAATAGAAAATTGACTAGATTCACTTCATGCCACCATCATTACCATAAAATAATCAATAAACTCCATGACTGACACCTATTTGATGTTATTCTGCAATAGATAAGGCAATGTCCTTCCTGCCAAGCTGTTGGTCGGGAGGCGTGGCGCAGTCGGTAGCGCGTCCGCTCACAGGCCGTAAGGTCGTGGGTTCGGTTCCCGGCCCGGCCGGGGCATAGTGGTGGTTCCAAACGTCGCCGTAAGGTGTCGTTTGAGTTCCTCCCTGCTCTGGCTAGGCTGTGCTGGAAAGTCTCTCGGCGGTCATGGCAGACAAATGACTTGAAACAGGCCTGTCCATCTCTCACTATGCCTATGTAGTGACGGATGTTAAAGAACCATTGCCTCGGTAAATGTGTAGGGGCGTGAATTCTACCTTAGCTCCCTCTAGTGTACGGGTCCGGGTTTCACGCCACGGGACCTCTCACCCTTGACGTGTCCAAAGGGCACATAGGTGAGGTTAAAATTCAAAGCAAAGCAAGCCAAGCTGTTGTACTTTCTCAAGTCTCTCACTCTGATGCAGTGTGTATTATATGTACACATATATAGGTGTGGCTGACATCTTTCGAGACTTTGACAAGTAAATACCTGCTGATGCCCCCAAGTAAATGAGGAAAAAAACAAAATATATCTCTGTTTTTTAATTCATACATGTCTGCAAACCTTAACTCTCCATCAAATCATTTAAACATCTATACACAAAAATTCTTAAACACCTAAACACAAAAATTCATATATCTAAACACAAAAGTTTTAACCTAAACACCTACATTTCTAAACACTTGAGCTAAGCACATTGTTTGGCTAAACATGTTTAGGAAATTAATGTGATTACAAAAACGTTGCAAGAATATGTTTAGAATTGTGTTTAGGATCTAAACACCATTTTTGCAGTGTATGCTCATGTGTTAGGGTCCTTTAGTAGTTTATAACATATGCTCATGTGTTAGGGCCCTTTAGTAGTTTATAACATATGCTCATGTGTTAGGGTCCTTTAGTAGTTTATAACATATGCTCATGTGTTAAGGCCCTTTAGTAGTTTATAACATATGCTCATGTGTTAAGGCCCTTTAGTAGTTTATAACATATGCTCATGTGTTAAGGCCTTTTAGTAGTTTATAACATATGCTCATGTGTTAGGGCCCTTTAGTAGTTTATAACATATGCTCATGTGTTAAGGCCTTTTAGTAGTTTGGCCTGCAAAACTTCCTAATTGCATTATGCCAGTGAAGTCGTTGTTAACCATGCAAGATTATTTTCAATATGTTTGACTCTATTTTAGGTTTATGTCTACAACTGACTAAGGGTCAGTGATATCTGTTGGACAAGGGGCCTCACGGGGTGCCGAGTGTGCAGCAGAGAGCTTCTTTCATCTCATTAATTCGCTCTTGGCCAGGAACACGAAAGCTACATTTACAAAAGAAATGCCTTTGATCTACCCCCTTGTCTGTCTCACGCTCTTAATCAGAGCTACCAGAAACGATTATGAGCTCCCATGATGGTTTCCATTCGTGGCCATCAACAGACCTTTATTGTGTGTCCACAGTTTCATGGGAACGGCTAACTTCAAGTAGAAAACATATAAAAAAAGAAAAGCAGTAGCTGAAGATATCGGTACTTCTGAACAAGAAGGTGTATGCTATAAATTGCACAAAGGGTGATATATGAATGTAACTACCCATTGGTAGTTTAGTACTACCAAACGTGCCAAGCACTGAGTATGGTTTTGCAGAACATTTATATATTTCGTTATATGATTATGGCAAACAATCTTTCAAATATATAAATGACAGTGCATTATGTAATTAAACACTACTTTCAGCAAAATTCTTAGCATGGTATCTGTCCCAGCGCTTTCCACCCTAATATACACGATGATATTTAAGTTGCTAACATGATGACAAGCCCTACAGGGGTATCCATCCTCCAGGGTATCCTCAGGACAGACTTAATGGAGGCTACTGGAGTCAGGCACAGCCTGAGAACCAACAAAGGACCTGCAGGTCTTGTCACTGGCGGCTGTCTCAGTCCCCATCTACAGCTGGCCGATACACGGGTACATACAATATGCCGCTTACGTGAGCAATTTGGGTCTCCTCTAATGCTCAGTATTGTATGTAATAGGCACAGGGTCCGTCTCTAGCTATATCATTTTGTAATCATCTCTTGTATAGACAGGAATATTCATAATAAAGACAGAGAGGTCACCCTGACTACATCTAAGCAGTGCTCGTCTTCTATTTGAGGCAAGTGGACCCAGGCAGTATAGAACATGCCATGTGGCCATGCATATACTAAAAGGAGGTCTACCTCTTGAGAGAGATAATTTATTGACATTCAAATGTTGTCAGCTGTTTTCTGTTTCAATGAGGTGAATAGGGTGCAGTGCAATACATATTGCCTCTGCATGTGTGTTCCAGTTTTCCCAGTTAGGGTCCCAGAGAGGTATCCCTTTCCTTCGTGATGAAGCACATGTCTTGTATATAATTTGCGTATTTTAGTAATGTATGAGTGAAGTGTTTGCTACAACTTATACTCATTGACTACAGTTGCAATGCTACTAAGCACAGCTGATCGCCCCAAGTTACGAACGCCCGTACGAACGATAAGACCCCTTACAGTGGAAGATGCAATAAAGAGATTAAAAATCAATTCAAAATAAAAAAAAAAAAATTCACGTATTTGTGCATATGGATGCGAGTGACATACAATTTTATTCACAGAGCACACACAATTATCCAGTATTTACATAAATCGATTATTGGTTCCGTGATGTATGAGGACGATAGAGATCTATGACCTGTGTTCAGATCCTTTGTCCAGGAAGGAAATGGCTGTCGTATTATCAAAGCAATAGAAATAGGAGCATGCCTATCTGCATGCAATATGCGTTTATATAAGCATACCTTTGACAGCTTTGTTGTAAAAGAGTAGCTCGGCTGCGGGGGTGAGTCGTTATGAGTCGATGAGGGATGAGGTAAGCAGACTGCACCATGTATTGAGCAGTTCCAGTGAACTTACAGCAAACACCTATTCTACATGGATATACGCGATTGGCGTTTTTATATAAGACATTATATATATATATATATATATATATATATATATATATATATATATATATATATATATATATTACACCCAAAGTCCTAAGCCCTGCTCCGCCCCGAATATCAAGCTCTTGTGAACTGTCAGTTTATGCTAGTATTTTTCTTAACGAGAGACAAATGTGTGAATAGATGTCTACGAACTGTCTCCATTGTTGTTTATGTTAAACAATAGACGCTCTGGGTAGCCATGTGTTGATGCTAGTTATATGTATTGACATGTCTACCTATTGACAAAGCTGCACATTGAAACTATATGGATGTTTATCGGAACAAAAGGATCACAAACTATTACATATAATGTGCTAAGTAAATACAGCGACACGTCCAATGGTTATCCCATATAAAATCGATAACCGACTCTTCTACATATTGAATTTTTCACGCGGCAACCATATGACCTTTATTTCAAAAAGTGTTCATGTCTTTTATGCGTGAATGAGACTATTTCTTTGACATCCAAATTATATCCACTCTGCTGCACCATTTGCCCATATTGAATGCGCTTCTTTCATTCACATCTCTCACTTCAAGAATGCCATGGCTCAATAGCTAACATGGCATGCTAACATAAACCTACAAGTTTACAGAATAAAGGAAAACAGCCACCTCTTCTTCCATGCAGTGTTAGAGTATATAGGGGTAGTGTGTTCTCACCTGTGGGAATCTGTCCATGGGCGAGCACCACGCCCCATGCTGAGAGCAGTACTCCTAATATCCACATGTTGGCTGCTGCTATAATCCACCTCCACTAATCTATTACTCCTGTGTATATAGATGATCCACGCTCAGTGGGTATCAACACCCAGCACCTGATCGTAAATAGCAGTCCTCAGCCTCCTGAGGCTAGGAGGGCAGTACCTGAGCTCCAGGTGACAACTGAAGGTGGTGCGTTATTGCTGAGACAAGATCTCTAAATTTGTGTACTCCCCTTCTCACGGCCTCCTCCTGCTGTACTCCAGGGCCGTGTGTTAGCGGGGACGATCTGTGCACAGAGGGTATGGACACCTCTCCAGTACTGCCTGCTACTCCCGCTCCTCTGCCTACTACTACATGTACTACTAATCCCTCCTGCTGTACTCCCGGCCTGTACTTCCGCCCACCTCTGTCTACCTCCACGCTGCACTGCCTCCTCTCTGCCTCTCTCTCCATCGGCTGCCGCCGGAGGGCCTTACATGCAAATTGTATCTATTCCCTCTCTCAGTTTCCTACTGTCCTGCCGAGCTGCTCAGTGTACATTGTATGGAGGCAGGGGGAGGGGCCAGCTGCTCGTGGGACGCTCGGCGCTGAGTGATCTCTTGTCGTGGGGGTGTGGCACTGAGAGCTGTGATAAAGCGTCTCCCTCACCTCCATGTCAGCCCCAGTCACTGAGCAGCTCAGACTGAGGTCCTTGGAGCTGCTCCTGAGCACTGGGATCCCTCATTAGTGTTGACGGGGTTGGGATGACAGGTCCCAGGCCCTACAGGTTGTCACTCAACGCACGCACTGACACAGAGCGTATGGTCCATGTTATATTGTTATTACATAGCTGCTTATAGCAAAGCATTTTTCAAGTTAGACAGTTTATATGTCAATCCGGCGTTGGAGAACGTGTCTTGAGTCGGCACTATTCTTCTAGGCAAGGCCTAGTATTACCTGAAACATTTTTTTTCTGGGCCCAAAATATATCACATATTTATACATGCTGCTGCATGTGTATCTATTTCATTTTCCTTTGAATGATGTTCTTTCTGTGATTTCAAGTGTATTTGTCCATGTAGTCACCTTTTAGGCATTTTTGATTGAGTGTGCTAATGATGCACATATTATTAATATAAGGTGTCTCTTTGAATTATTTCCCACTGTTACCCTTTTGCTTTCACTGACCCATATATAAGGCCAAAGGTACTGATATTGCTGATTAGAAAGTGAGCATTTACCATCGAACCTATTACAGTATTGTATGATCGGCATTTAATTCTTCAAGAGGTGGGGTGGATGTATGTTGAATTTTTTTTTTCATCTGCATATCTATCACCTTATAAATAGCCGTAGAGCTAAGTCCATTCACACCAAATAGCACTCAGGACCACCAGTAGATTGCTCCGCTCAGGGTCTGTCTGCTATTTACTGACCTGCTCAGTGCTGTCTGAGCAGGTCCCTAACCCTTGTCCCAACTGCTCACTCACCCACACATATACCACGCCGAGCAGCTCACAGATTATTTTTGAACGGAGGGAAAATCCTATCTCTTTTTGTCGGTAGCAGCTGTGCACGGCACCCTCTGGTGGCTTCCTGACAGATCAGGGCAGGAGGTGAAGGAGGAGAGGGAGAGGGCATATGGGGTGCCAGGTGCCTCTGTAAGATTGACATTATCTATAGACTCAAGTCAATGTTTTGTCAATTAATGTCTATTGTTGTTGGTATTTGGAGATATTGACCTACAGTGATATGAACGTATTGCAGCTGTTGGTACATGTACAAGTATGCCTACTTATTGGGGTTCGATATGGAAGGCTATACCCGGGGGGCTATATAACAACTGGTTTAACCCACAGTGATATAGTGGAACTAAGATGATATATTTTACAATGTTGGGATCCATTTAAGTGCATACCAACATGTAATTCCCATGATACATATAGCTCAACAAGGGGTTGGTGAAAATACGATATTATACTCAAGTGTATGATAGACTGATGGCATGTGGACTAGGAACTTTGGACATTATGGGGCTTAGTGACATGAGTTATGGTCGTGTTTTTTTTTAATTCGACAGGGTGACATGAACATTTCTGAATAATTAATAGTTAGACATGAACTTTTCTTAAAATCGACAATAGGCATGGAGGCGGGGGCATGGAGGACCCTATTCATGGCCCTTATATTTGTCGGAAACCCATAGAATACTACATTATGTATTCAATAGACTCGTGTATGTACATGACATGTATATATATATATATATATATATATATATATATATATAATTTGGTGTGATGGCGGTCCGCTATCTTGAAAACCGCCTGAAATAGAATAGGGTGCTACTGCATGTACCTGAATAACCTGGAGGGTGTTGCTCCTATAGTAAGTAAAAGAAAGAGCTGGCTAAAAATGCCCTCATTTCCAGTCCTTTCTTTTCATGTAACTATAACTTGTCCCTTTTGTTCCTCACAAGTGGTCATTCGAGTATGGTGTTAAAATAGTGGGATTTGAGTAGGTACCTAGTAGGGAGAACTCCGCCAGTATAATATACTTTAGAGTGTGTGACATGAGTAGGTACATGATAGTGCAGCTCTCTCTGTTTTAAACAAGGCAGGTGACTTTTCAGACTGATGTGGTGAGTGCAAGTACTTTGGTGAAGCAGTGCACGCCTGGAGTGCACGACTTGTTTAGAAAAGAGGGCACATACTCACAACTCGTTTTACAATAGGAGCAACACTCTCCTGACGTATTGGGCCAAGATAGAGGATAGTTATGATACTTAGCACCACATAGCCCTGTACTGGAGGGGCAGCAGGTTGGTATATAGGCCACCACCTTCAGTATGGATCCATAGGTCTGTATCTATGAGCTGCTGACAGCCCTTCTCGGTAGAACAGAGCAACTCATCGTCAGGGTTAAGATGACTGAGATGTGGGACAGACTCAGAGTGGCGGGAGTAACGCTATGCCAGGCCATTTCACCCAGAAGACGGCAGACCTTTTAATGAGATTTCAATAATTTGACCCATAATACCTCTTGCGTTTGTAAAGTCTTGATTCTCACTGTAGCTAAATCCTTAGGGGGCATCCATTAATTATGTACGCATCTAGGGGGGGGGGGGTGGGGGGTCAGGCCAAATGCATACAGATGCGTACAGGGTGGGGGAGGGGGGTCAGAGGCTATGAGTATGTACGCATAGGGCCTAATGAATTAGGAGAAATTGAGGCATTTTTGGGGGGTAGAGGGAGGTTGATGGTAGGTCTCTTGGTACAAAATATGGTTACTGTAGGAGACAACCCCTTATTCAAGTATTCATTAAAGCTACAAAAATTAGGGGAATTCTTACAAAGCATGCATACCATTTTACATTTACCAGAGGGTAAAGGAAATTTTCCTGCACGCAGGAAAGGGGGGGGGGGCTCCAGGTGGCTTGAGTATGTACGCATAGGGGGAGGGGGTAGGCCAAATGCTTACAGGGTGCAACATGGGGGGTGGGGGGGTCAATTTTCGGCAAATTTGTGCGTACATAATTAATGGAAGCCCCCTTAACCCATTAACTTTAAGGGCCGCTGATGTATTAATGCATCATGCCATTGGTCTTCATGATACATGAATGTAGGCCTGCTGAGTAACTCACCAGGGCTACATTCATGCATCATTCCGACCCTATGGCATTGATACATGTACTCCCGGAGGGTCGGCATGATGCTCCAATGAAGTGCTGGCGAGCAGTCTCACCAAACTTCATTGGTGCATCATGCTGACTTTTGTGCCATTTTGGTTATCCTTTTTTTTTTGATCAAATATGTTTAAATCAATTCAATGGTAAATGCCATCCCACTCGGAATAAAAACGCCTTGTAATGTTAAAAACGTTTTTATTCGGATCCTATTTATTTTAAACGTCGAAACACAAAAAACGTTTCTTGTGTCGAAAAACATTTTTCAACGTAAACAAACGTAGCTAACAAACGTTTTATTCGCTTAAAATATATTGAAAAACAAACATTTCTATATGGTTGAAAATTGGTTGAAAGGAACGTTTAGAACGTTTTTGAACGTAATATATAAAAATATTTGGAAACGTTGAAAATACTTTTTTTTACAAGTGGGACATAATTGCATACGAATTAAATAGCTTATATATCAAGTAGCAATCAGTTTAACCCCTCCCCTCCCACAGACATAACGCAGAATCATCCTGCTGCACTCCGATGCACGCAGCCAGGAGGCTGCTGCGAAAAGATTAGGATCTTAATTCTCATTGTAGCTAACTCACCTTCCAGTTCCTTGTGATTCTCTGAGAAACCACTTCCCACCTTATACTGTAATGGAATTGACTTCCTCTGAATCAGACTGTGTTGCAAAAAGTTGGGGGAACTGGTTCCATGCATGATTGGTTCCACTTGAATGTTTTTGCATAGTAGGTAGCCCAGGGAATTTGAGGAAGGAACTACTCGAGAATTGGTTCTTACTTGAGAAGTATTCAACAATTCAGGACCACTCTGGAATCACATCTATGACCAATTACTTTTTGGCAACACACCAGAGAATTGATTCCCTGAGGTCAGTCAGTTCCGTTTCAGGAATAGCACCTCCGACAGAATTCATTTCCTATCCTTTCACAACACCCTCTTGTTCCCCTCCCCACCAAAGCACACGGAATCTTCCTCCTATAACATGCAGACTCTTCCCCCTGCTTCCTCTAATGTGTCTTCCCTTGTTATGCGATGTACCTCCAATACACTCATGGCCTACACCGGGGCCTACACACTAGAACACAAAGATTTTCCCCTCTAATAAACAAATATATATGTATACATATACTCCACACCACACTTCTGATACAGCATCAGTGTATATGATAATGTAAGGAACTTTCTGGGCCTTCATTTTAGTGTTGGTAAAGGTCGAATCCCACATGGCGATTTAGGGCTCCAATATCTCTGCGATTTTCTCTGTTGTGTTTTATGGCACTTACAAAGGCCATAAAATGCAAGGATCACTGCAAAGTGGATCATAATGTACTGTGGGATTCAGACTAAATTGAACAATCCTTGTGTTTTATGGCCTCATCAACGGTCATAGAACACAACAGACAAAATCGCAGAGATATTGGAGCCCTAAATCGCCATGTGGGATTCGACCTATAAAGTTTAGCCCATCACACGAGCTATGGCAGTTTCCTCTATACCTTCCTCTATATTGTAAACGTGGTATTGTACTCTAGCATATACTTTTCCAGATGTATGGCGACGTTCTTCGTGGGAGGTAGAATAAACAGATTTGCTTTGTAATCTGCTTTACAGCATACCTGCTCGGTGCACATTCACTAAATCAACAGTGAGTATTTCTGCACAAACAAAACTGAAAATGTTGGGCATGCTTACATTTTTATCTGAAATATTCACTTCCACAAAATAACCATTATTCACTTCTACTACGTCTGTGCTGCATTGATATGTATGTTTGCCCGTCTGTTGCATTCTACCATAGAATTATCAAACTGGCATACATAAAATGAATCATGGCAAGACGAAACTAATTGTAAAGAGCTAAAGAGAGCTATACACTTCACAGAACCAAATCTACAGCGACAAGTTAATCCCACTGCAGAAATAATAGCAGTTTGTGGGTCTACAATTATAATATTTTCAAACTAAAATTTGATGTACACACCTAAAAGATCCAGTATCTTGCATGAGGCTGTTTAGGGAGTATAATTACAGACCCCTACACGTGCTCCTATGAGCTGCTCCCTTATCTCCCACGCTATCAGCTCATACCTCCACCATCTCCTCATCAGCATACTTCAGTACGTGTTGGGAGGGTAGGAGGAGATAACTGATACCCGACAGGTGGGCATCCTGTACCAGGGTGTGTTTATTGATGGTCAAGTCAGTCTCTATCTGATGCCCTATACCAACAAACACGCCCCAACAACATGCCCCATGTCGGCGGGCGGTCACTTTACTGTCCAATCTGTATGGTTCTTGTTGCCTTATTAGAAGATGGATGTGATTCTACTGGGCATGCCACATGACAAGCTGTACCTTCTAGACCAAATAGTACTGCTGAGTTCAGTTTTGTCTACCAGTCCCAAAGTTTTGTCTACCAGTCCCAAAGTGTCCAAAATCCCAGGCCAAAATCTTAAATATCCATCAGGATCTCTTCCAAAATGGACTTTCATCCACCTGTTGGCGGACATTTTGGAGCGAAGCCTAATATCAGGTGCTAACAATCAAGATAAACGCCAAATAATTGATTACTCCCCTAACGTGAAATTCAAAATCAATCAAAAGATTAATTATCGTTCATATTCTAAGCGTAAGGAAGTGAATAACTAGGGCCTATATCTAGTACTGAAGGACAATTTATATAAATAACAGGCACGAGAATACAATAGCTGTTTATGGGAGGGCAATAGCAGGACACTAACTGCAGATGAATGTTTGATTTGGCTCTTATACTAGACCTATGAGCCAACTACTCCATTGTCGCCAATTCATTGGACACAGATCTCCTACTAAATAATGCATACCTCCTTCTCCTCAGATTTACCTTGAATATTGAAAAACGCTATAGGTCGAATCCCACCTGGTGAAAAATGCTTCAGATATCTCTGCGATTTTGAATCTGTTGCGTTTATAGGACTCACTTCAAATTTGCTAGGCATATAAGTACAGTAGGGTGTATACACAAGCACTCTTTCCCGATTTTAGGCTCGGAAATATATGATTCACAAAGATATAAACATCAACAAAGGCACAATATCCCAAAGACTACGTGATAAAACATAACAGTGCCCATTTGTTTTATACACCATACAACAGTTATATGCCTTGCGAATTTGGGGAAGGTCCAATAAACGCAACAGATTCAAAATCGCAGAGATATTTCAGCCATTTTTCGCCATGTGGGATTCGACCTTATGTGATAAAACATAACAGTGCCCTTGTGTTTTATACACCATACAGCAGTTATATGCCTTGTGAATTTGCAGTAGGGACCACAAACACAACAGATTCAAAATCGCAGAGATATTTGAGGCATTTTTCGCCAAGTGGGATTCGACCTTATACTGAACAAACCCACTCCGTTGCTAGTAAAAACAGAGAAACCCTGTCTCGGGAAATCCATCGCGGCTTCCACAGTCATCCCAGGAGCAGGATGAACAGTTCAGACAGTCTGTTGGATGCTTCTCCCGGAGTGCTTCTCTGGTACAGTTGAAGAGCCCCCTTTAACCCTTTGAGAGCTACACAATGTCACTTAACCCTGTAGAGGCATAATGTGGGCCTGGGATGTAGCCCTGACAGAGGTTACCATGGTTACATCCGCATCATAATTAAAGAACAGAGTGTGCACTATCCGCCCGAATTGTAAATGGATTTGTCCTGACAGTAACTACCACTGTTTTCCAAAAATAGAAGCAATCTACTGCAAAACCCTTGGCGCAGTCTAACAGTGTATATACATAAAACCACCATGTCGATGTCAGAGAGTTAAACGTCTTGTTAGTTGTATTTCCACTTCATTATTAACACCACAAACCTGGAGATGAGCATAGGGAGTGTGTCAGATTAAATAGTCCGTATCCCTGAGTCTGTTAGGGATCAGATGGAATACCGACAAACCGCAGCTCTTTCTGCCAGTTGAACATCAATTCCAGATACTGAAACATGTGTTTTCCATATCCTTGTCACTTCAGAGGTGTCCATGGGTGTTTTTTTTTTTCAAAATAATTTTTTTTTACTGTTTATTCCCATTTGCTTGTTTAAGGACATCATGCTCCCCTTGGGGCAAATGGATTAGATTAATTAGATTAGATTTTTATTGAAGCGGACTCGTTCTGAGGGAACGGTTTTCCGTGGCCATTTCACATCTTTACAATCTTAGAGAGGGAAAAGTCACGCTTAACTAGGTCAATTACAGAGTAAGTATATATAGATTTAGATATGATGACTAGGCTGCAGGATCATAATCCTTAGTCAGAGCATGGTAACGAGTTATAGGTCCAGCTTGCCAATGGCATTTTTAAATCGTAGTTTTATTAACTCTCCTATGTGACCACTGCCAGTGTAAAATGAACAGTAATCAATAATTGGGCATATCATGGCCTTATATATCTTGATGCTTACATTAGTGGTCATTGATTTGCAAAGTTTACATAATTTATATAATTTGTTACCAAATGTCTTTTTTTTAACTTATTTGTATGTGGAGTGAGACTTAGGGCACTATCAAATTCAACTCCTAAGTATGTGTAAGTGGTACAGCTTGGCAATTCATGGCCTCCTAGAATTAATTTCGGCTCTTCAATATTTTTCAGTTTGTGTGGGGTACCAAAATGCATGTACACATGTTTTTTTCTTTGTTTTCAGTCATGAAATTCACATTTCACCAGGCATTAACATGCATGAGGTCTTCCTGTAATAACTGGTCTGCAGATTCTTTGCTGTCAGCTGTGCTGTATATTACCACATCGTCTGCATACATTACATATTTACAATTTTGAAGACAATTTGGTAGGTCATGAATAAACAGGACAAAAAGCAGCGGACCTAAAATTAAACCTTGGGGTACCCCGAATTTGACTTCCGTTTGTTGTGAGGATTTCCCATTTGCAACAGTTTCATGTGAGTGATGTGCTAGATAGCTTGTTAACCATTTTCAGTTTTCCGTGTATATTTAGGTTATAAATTTTCTCAATTAACTTGGGGTGGTGGACACTATCAACAACTTTGCAGTAGTCAATGTAGCATGCTGTGGTAATTTTGTTGTCATCACGGCTGTCATAAAGATCCTTTAGATAATGAAAAATAGCATCACTGGTTCCACGGTTAGGCCTGAAGCCAAATTGGTTCTTACAGAGGATATTTTCATTTTCCAAGTGGCTAATTAAGACTTTGTGGATTAACTTCTCTAGAAGTTTACCCGGCAGCGGTAAGAGAGTGATGGGACGCCAGTTTTTTTATGTTGTTAAGGTTTCCCTTCTTTGGGATGGGGACCAAGGTCCCCTATGAGCAGCTTAATGGGAATGTTCCCTCGTTAATCAAGTTCCTGAAAAAAAGTAGTCAATTGGTCAGTGATCACTAATAGGGCATCCTTTAACACTGTACATTGTACTATCGATGCCTTTTAGGCCACTTGACAAGGGGTATCATGGTCGCCTGGTATCGATATATTCATATACAAACTTATTATCAAAGCGTTATTGCTGTGTTGCTATGTCAAACAGTGGACACAGCGGAATCTCCTGATGTCACATTTGTAAACCTATTTGACTCAAAAATTATCCATGTCGTACCATCAAAGTGCCACTAATACACGCCTATCAAAGTACTGCCACTTGTACAATAACATGTACATGTATATATGGGATTTTCCATCCGTGGATGGTGACACTGACTATCTGGGTGGTCGCCGAGCGCTGCACCTTGCATGGGAAAACGCCCCGCTGACTTTAGCATAACGACCATATGATCACCAGACATGGACAAACTGGATGAAAACATGCCATCTACGTGTTATAGCTTACATGGGGTAGACTCTGCACATTGTTAAACTGCCCTTCAATCAAGCCAGGAGTTTAAAAATGCAGTGAAAATTTATAATTGAATAATCTCACACAGAGAAAAATTCCAACTTAGTCTAACTTAGTAAAAGTGGCCTAATGATAAAATTAGTACATCTGAATAAATGTGTAAACAACAGTGACTGATTTACTTATGTTTGTCACATTGACTATCCAAACCAGTTTCACTCTCCAAGCACAATCTTGAGCAGCGCATCTACTGTATGTTCTACGGGCAAGATTACTAAGGGAACTTGTACGATCTTAGTCAGTTTGACTAACATCTTTTAGAAACTTTGACTGTGGATATTCACGTGGTGATGCCTTTACATGCCAGGTGTTAGCCAGGGGCGCTTTTAAGATTCAATCAAACATTACGCTTGGCAAAATATACCAAATAGGTTGTTCAGTTGTCAAACGAACTAGATAGTCAGATGGAAACATTTATTCTGTGGTAATCTAGATAAACATAATATCCACACAGCTGTATACTATACCTGCTTCTTTGTGGCAAACCCAGAGTAACTTAGCTCAGGGGTACTAAATGAAGGTGATGTCTTACACACATTCATTCATATTTGTTTGGCTATGTGAATTGTGTTCATTTCAAAATAACTTTATCTTCGATCTACGGGATGACGACAACAAAAGAGGCAAGATTGTAGCACTTTGCCACAGAAGTCGCAGAGTGAATATTTATCCAGCCAAGAGCACAAATGACAGGGCGTTCTTTTGCCTCAAAGATGACCCATTATACTGAGATCGGTTTGGTTTGGTTGAGTCTATCTCCATTATAATGGAGGTAGCCTTAACCAAACTATTATATCTTTTCTGTTTGGACAGGTATTTCAAAGCTGCATGTCCTAGACAGCTATTTATATATGCTGCTTGCCTGACAGCAGTGACCGCATCTATGGATGATCGACTCTATGAGATGAATGATCGAATCTATGAGAATGGGTGAGGGAGAAAACCACTACCGGGGCTTCATTCCCCTACTCGAAGGATGGCAAGTGTTCTTTTACTTGCCTGGGTCCCATAGGCAGGGCCAGATAAACCTGGACAAGAAAGGAGAACTTTAGTTGCCACAGGGACCAGTCTAACTTCTGGAGAGCAGATGTCGACTGTTCACCACGATTTCTCCAGCCTTATTTGCGCCCCCACCATACACCTGCCATAAAGGTTATGATAAAGATGTCATAGCAACTACATCTTTAATTTCAAGAGATTTCCCCCCGAGTATATGTTGGTGTATATGCCTCGATGTAAAGCCACGAGCATTCTTGTTCGGTGTATTGGCGCCTTTATTTAAATGTGAATAACCAATCATACAGAATTTAAAGTAAAGAAAAAAATATAAAAAAAAAGAATTGCAGGCTGTGGGGTTGGGTGGACGGTACTAATAGACGCAAATCCCGTGCTACATGTATAATGTTTCTGTAGCTGAGTCACTCACCACATGCCCCATGGTTGTGGTGAGCAGCTCAAACACAGCCTACCAGTAGGTATAATACTGGCACACGGTAAAAAAGGTACTCTATACCCTGCCATCATCAACATAGCCACATCATCCACCCTACCACCTCTGTGAACCACACACGGAATGGACTATTAATACTATCAGTAGCAACACGTTTAATAGGCCCTACAAGTCATAGATTCGGATCAAAACATCTGAAACACATTTTGTTTGGGAGGAATCCTTTGAAATTTTGTTCATGATATTTTCACGAAAATGCACGTTTAAAGAAAAGTTGGAGAGGTTTCGTGAAACATTTCGCAGAAAGTTAACCGTTGCAAGGGTGATTTTGGTGAAAATTAGGATGATGCTGGTCGAACATTAAACCCTTGCTAGGGAGATTTTGCTGAAAGAGTACCTTTGTCAGCTGCACGCCAATACAATGTCATAGTGAGCCCCCTCTTCGACCCGGGATGTATTTAGAACTGTGATTTCAGAGACAGAAAACCCTACAATAGCATATCCTAGCATGTCCAACGCCTTGGTGCCGTGGGAAGAAGGATTGAGTCATATTCCCATCTTTGTTTTCCTGATCCGTCACGGTTATCATAATATCCAGCTTTGTAAGTCTTGGTCTGTCACTCCTCTACAACACGTAAGGAATTCAGTGAATGACACCCTCTTACTGCCCCCATGGGACGTTATAGACGCCCTGGGGCTATAGACCCTATCGATGATATAACCCCTGCAGGTTTTATGATAGGGAAACTTTGAAGACATGGCCTGTTTAACACGATGGGATGCATTCCCATGACTCGTATGGATTCCATATTAAATCTGGTAAAAAAATTGTAAACGTTACCATGTATTAAGAATCCTTTCCGGGCCTAGCTACCTCTGATATGTATATATGCAGCAAACACATTTGTGTGCCGTTGACAATTTGTAGTTAAAGTACAATTTCAGGTGTACATGTAACTCCAGTACCACTGGTACTGGATATATTCTAAAATAGACGGACCTCATATCTAATGTTACAGCTGTCAGTCACCTGTTCCCACCACTCGTTCATATTATATCATACAACGGTTAGTAAGCAGTAGTATATAAACATGTATAGAAACGCAGCTCTCCACAAAAAGATCTTGGAGTCTGTGCCCGGGCCTCCCTAGCCTATTTAAAAGGGTCTATTTCTCCTCTTTCCTATCCCCTCGGGATGTGTGTGGTGCACATATGCGCGGGCACTGACACATTCCCCTGTGAAATTGTGTAATGTAATTCTCGCCATGAATATGACCTTAGATGTCCAAATGGCGTTAAACATCTATTACTCACTCACTCACTGGGGTCTGTGCTGCCCCCTGTTGGCCATCAAACGTACCTAGAACGCGTGTATCTCGAGTAGGTATATCAAAATATTTCTAGTTGATTTCTTAATACATTTTTGTATAAGATGGAAACTTGCAAAATACCTGCACAGGAATGTTTGGGTGGACGTAATTGCAAATTGCCTGCTCGTTATGTGCGACACAAATCAGAATCCTCAGCTTGTAAACATACTAAAATCAATTTCCAGGAATGTCTGAAACAGGTGAGTTTAACCTTTAAAGAACACCTAGAGTTTTCGGATCTGCCTCAAAACTTAAAGATTTAAGACAATTTTCTCTATCAATGACTTGTCAGAATTGAAAATATGCACCATGTGTAGCCAGGACCCGCTGGACATCCATACTGTGGTAGAGGTTAGCGGGCAGCTCAATATAGTACATCAAAATTTTGGGTCTCCCCCCTGCTTCAGGCTCAGAGAGATACAAGTCCCCACGTGTAAGCCATGCCTCATATGCAAGGTACTACGGTATATGCTGCTGGTACCTTGAATGCCAACCTTTTAGAGAGGGATACTATTTGGGAGTGGAACAATGGCGTTAATAGATTTTGAATACTGACTGAGACACCGTAAGGCTTGAACAGCAGCACGACTGAGTCACCCATTTCAGCATACAGCACCGGTTATTTTATTCATTCAATCATTACATATCTGGGAACCTAAGGATCATAAAACTAAGGTATGATACAGTCATTTAACAAGATTCATTCAGAAGTAAAGATACATACAACTTATATAGATCTTCAATCATTTGTAAGCAGAATGTCACCAGATTACAGTACTTAACGGTAAACCTAGAGATATACATATAAGCACTATGGTTGATGTAGGAATGTAAAACGTAACATAATCTTCTGATAACAAGTTGATAACAGACTTAAGTAAATATACCATGACCTATATTCAAATGGGACACTTGGGCTGTAATGAAAAAGATACGTATGGGAGAAATAAGTAATTTCCTACAGTAATAATCTCTTAGACAAAATCAGAATTGATAAATCCATGGCCATGTCAATCTGAGTAAACTTTGTTGCTTGGCAGGAAAATACATTTCTTAAAATCACATCATGAAAGTCACAAAGAAGGAAAATAAGTTTTGAGCTGATCATTGTTTCTTCAGTTTGTCCATTAGAACGGCATTTTCTTGTTTCATTTGTTTGTAGTCAGATGTCATACGCTCCAGATTAGAAATGACCTTTTTCTTCGACTCCTGCTCGATCTGGAAAGTAAAATTGAGAATACTCCATTTTCATCTTCTATGGGTAACAGCCCTTAAATGAGATCGTTATTCAATGGATGACATATGAATAATTTGTGATTGACTCCTTATGCCACATCAAATTATAAAATATGAAATATAATTTCTTAGCCAGAAAATAGTGAATTATTTCTGTCTCGGTACATTGTTAAACTTAAATTTGAATCAAATGATAAGTAGGATAACTCACCTGATCTTCTAGGTCCCTGATTTCACGCACTATGCTGCCCGTCTCCTCCACAGTTTTTATCAATATATTGCAATTCTACAAACATATAAAAGGACATTAAGAGTAAGAGATGACACTAAAATAGGGTCTTCATTAAATTCAAGTATAATCAGCGCCTCCCCCCTCCCCCCCAAAAAAATAATAAAATAAAAAAAAGAAGAAAAATCTATTGTTTCCAAGAGGAAAATGATACATATTTATGTATATAGCAAAGACAGCTCGCCTGAATAACAAACAATAATAGAACAATCTAACTTGGGTTTGTACTTACCTCATGCAAAGACGCCAGATATTTGTATGCTTTACGTACTGATTCATCTTTTTTCGCATCCTGTGGAAAAAGAAAATTTTCAATCACCAAACATGTATTTGTAGCAGAATACCCATTCCACATCAATAGCTGGACTTTGCTTAATATCATAGGTTTTCGTCATTTCACTGAGAAATCAGATGCATCAGGCACAATTTAAATTCTTAATTTTTCTCAACGTAAATATGAGCGTTGTACAGCTTCTTGTCGCGAATATGGTGTGTGACATTACGGGGTACTCGCAGTATTTATATTTGCGTAAAATTCCGCTTATAAGCCACACCCTGAATTTGGGAGAAAGCTATAAGCTGCAGAAGGAGTCTGAAATAGTGCCAAATCCTTAATAAAGTCTATATAAGTAAAACCCCGTGTACACGCCGCACCCTGAGTTCCTGGAGGTGCTATAAGCCAAACCAGGGATCTGAAATGGTCTATACATGTATACACGGAGTTTTACGGTATATAGGCTAATTATGGGAGGACTGTGTGTACTCAAGTACAGCTACCATTATTTTAAACTCACCTTGAATATCAACTCGTCTGTGACGGTGAATGTTCGGTCCAGTTTACCGGCCTGCATGTTAATCTCCTTTTGTATTGTCTTTGTGTCCAATAGGATCTACAGAGCACAAAGAAAAACATTCAATAAACTACTTGTCGATGTATCTATCTCCCAGCTTCTCTTAGACAATATATTGGGGAAAACTTTACATGTTACAATTAGGTCTTCCTAAGTACTAAATGTACTCAAGGCAAGTGCATGTAATATTTAGGAATTAGTGGAGCAAATCCAATTGAGAAACCATAATATATATCTCAGGCTTGTACTAAATTCAAAACAGACAGAAAAGGGAACCACCAGGTATACCTTATCTATTTCCTCTTTTTGCTTTTTGATATTTGAAACAATTTCCATAATTTTCCTCGTATATGCTGATCTGTTGACATCTTTGGTCATCCTTCCATATTCCGCAAGCTGAAAATGAGAAGAGGGCGATATGGATGAAAGAATAGGACAATATATATATAACAGCACCACACTTAAGTCACAACAACTGAAAGTGAGGTTATCAACGGACATCTGCATCGGAATAGCACGATATGTCAAGATTGGCCAGAAAGCTTGAAATCAGGGAATATATTCTGATCAAGACCACTTTAATACAAACTGGGGACGAGGCCAACATAAACTTGACATTTACTTGTGAAGGTTGGTCCATGCTTTGGTCTATAGTTTTCTTTTGAGGCTATTTTTTTCTTTTAGATTGGTCAATAGATTAAAACATGAATATAACGAGTGTTGAAGCGAGTGAACTCGCAAGTAACTTGGAAAGTATAGGTCTCGCCATTTTGACACTATAGTGACAGCAATGCGGAAGACTTACCAACAATTATATGGAGCTGTAGTAGTTGTTAATATAAAAAATATCCCAAACAAAGAAGAAACGTAGTCCATACGTATTGCGAGACTGCCATTTTGGATTTTGCCGTCAGTCGGCTAGCTATATCGTCCTCTCGCACCAAATTTTCTCTAATCATTTTAAATCTTAGTTATAAGGCCTGTATTTGCATGGATTCATCTTTTTCCCCCTATGTTGTACCATATTATTATGATTTTCTTTAACATCCGCCATGTTTGTATCAAAGTGACACAAACTTGCAATGTCATAGAAGTTTAACTGCTCGGACGTTTTTTTGGCAAAAACATGCCGAGACGAACGCAAATCGCTTCATTGAGAATTATGCTACTAGAATGTTTTTATTGTTATATTTTTAAATAAGAAACATAGAGAAATGTCCAATATAGCCATAGAAGGCAAAATAACATGCAATATATGATGTCTATTTGAACTTCACCATGTGTATGACACCCGATCCGACCAGAGCTGACACCCTAAGCTGACACCTCCATAGAAAAGCATTGAGTGCACAAAGCAACTTGCACCCATTTTGAGATTACCTACTTTTTTAAAACCTTAATATCACAAAGATAAGGACCAGATAACAGGTAAAAATTACACCTCTATGATCCTGAATATGTACACTATCTCATGACATGTTTCATTTTCTCTCATATTTTATCATTTTGATGTTATTTGAGGGTGAAGTGACAGTCCCATCTCTCAGAGGCCATTTGAGTTCTTAATTTTCGGCATGCCCCCACCTGTCTCTAAAAACTTTGAAAAGTAAACTTTCCAAGTTAACAAGCACAATACAATATATCAGATTTGCTACAATGAATGCTTTTTGATCTACCCTGGTACCAATAATTCATGCTCACCAATTGCTTGTGTACTTCCTCCTTTGTTCTAGCCTCTGATGCAACAACTTTCATTTTCTCTCGTAATTCTCTGATCTCCTCCAACTTGTTCTCTGCCTCATGCTGAAATAGAAATTTATTTTTTCATCACAGGTAACTCAAAATTCACAATTACTTAAGTGTATTATCAAATCTTTCTAAAGAAATCGTACTATCCTTCATTTATCTTTTATAGATAGGAACATTTCTAAATGTAGCTAAACAACATCACCAGGTATTTCTAATTTACGGTAAATACCAGGATACAGTATTCCCTTTTGTTCTCCTAGCTGTATAATATAGTATCTACTCACAGCACGGTTACTGTTGACCTCTTTGAGCTGACGGAGTTGCTCGATGAGCGGCACGCGGTGCTTCTCCCACTGGTTGGCAAGGTTCACAAGACGCTGACTACTCGCACCTACTACTGCCTGCAAGACAAGGATGAGTCATTAGATATGCATAAGCTGCTTTAAAAAGGCAAATGTCCTCTATTTACACAACTCATAACAGTTTACTGTTTAGTTACGTACTTTTGCGATACATCAACATCAATGATATTTCACCCTGACAGTATCTAACTAGAAGTTAATGTTACGTGATGTAAAAGCACTCATTTTGTATCCAACGATCCAACTTTACTATGAGTGGAAAGGTTATTGATACAATGCCATCACCTGCATTACTCATCTCCATAGTACCTCAATGTAACTAGCAAAACGTAGTCATCACTTCTTCATATTCTTCATGTCAAGATTCTCTGTTGGACTATAACACACTATAACGCATAACGGCCTTATGAAGGCCCGAGACCAGAGTGTGTTATAGTCCAACAGAGAGTCAAGACATGAAGATTGAGTTGTCTATTGTCTTTATAAAACATGTTACCATTTTCATCACATTGATCAAAGTCTAAAGCCTCTGATATCCCACAGGAATGATAGACAAGCTGTGGCCTTGCTCAGGTGTGCACTGTACTCCTATAATGCACTCAAGGTCACTTCTATCGTGCAGCAGTGCATGGTCTGCCATTTTATAAATACTATGCTTGCATGAGTACACAGATGATGTCAAATGGCGTTATGTCTTTACAAAAACGTTGTCTTTACAGACTTAAGTGCTAACCATTATCATACCTTGACACAAACTGTAGATGCAGCAAAATAAGGCTAAAATGTCTTTTTCATCGACTATGATCCAGTGTACTCACCTGAAGTTTTTCTATATTTATTTCTGCCTCTGGTAATAAGTCTAATGTTTGTTTCTTCACTCTATAACCATCCTCCTTCTCAATCTTCTGTCTTTCTATAGAAGATATGCTTTCTTGAAGCTGTCGATGTGAGAAAAGGAAAACACATTTTAGTTCATATCGACCTTATTGCAATATAACTTTATAGCATACGTTTTTTTTAATAACCAAATACGTCATCGACAAAGAATCAGTTTCAGTAACGTCTGCCTTATTAGTAACATTTAGAAATAGATTTTACTGATTCCTATTTATACCCCCATCTGGGGTTCACTTAAGAAGACAAAATGTACCTGTTGGTTGCTGGCATTCATCTTTCGCATGTTGAGATCCAACTTCTCTATTTGTGACGTCACTTCCGCTAATTCATGACGTATAGATTCAACCTCCTCTTCCTGTTTCTTCTGTTGCTCCTGAACAAAAATGACACACACGACTCAGTTTTTCACAACGTAATCATTTTCAATAATCAACTACAGAATGTCTCTCATAAGAAGTAGCGGGGTAGGGACAAGTATACTGACCACATGCACTTTTATATAATAATGGAGTGTGTTTTATCGAGGACGGAACAATAACCAGCCTTATCCAGCATAAGAACTATTTCCAGTGTACGTGATATTTGATATCTGTGAGGTAGGACTACGACTTACTTCTTGAGTTTCCATCGGCGATCCCTCTAATTTACTAATACCTAAGGACGGCGCAGTTTTCTCTTCATCCTAGAACAGTAAAAGAATGGTCTCAATGTAGATGAACTGTTTGATAAATAAGCAATAATTACAACAATGATTATCAATACTACTCTAAGGGTGTTGTCTTGCAATCTGTTCAAACATAAACGTAACTTTTTGTTAAAATCTTTAACGGGTATTTGTCATCTAAGCACGACCGAATGTCTGTACATAGATGGAAAGACGGAATGCTGTAGACCAAAGAAGTTGAAACGTTTCTATATATTATAAGACAGAATTGGTTGCAATACCTGAGCAAACTGCAGTTTTTCCGTATGTGTAAAGCGTGAACCTTTAGTTTTGGCGGTGGTGGCAGCTGCGCGGTCACTCATGGCAGTTACCATGGAGACCAGGTCTTGAGAGTCCTGAGCTGAAGAGACACCAGCACTGGCAGCCTCTACAGATTGCTGCAACTGGTCTGTAATACTCTTCTGGAGTTTTTGCCGCTTTCTCGCCTTGTATTCCTATAAAGTAAGTTTATGCCAATGAAATCCTCATTTTTTCTTTCTTGGATCAAAGGAAATGAATATAGCCCCCTTATGGATGGTACACTAATCATGTGTTTTTTTTGTTCATGTTTTATCGATGATAGAAAAATTCGGAAGTACATAGCAGTATTGATAGATGAAGTAGACAGCTTCTTAGGATTGATTACATGTGTTTGTCTCATTTACTAAAACATGCTGTGAGTGCTTTTCTAGCCACACATTGATGTAGCTATCAGATATAGGATGGATGATGAACTGTAAGTTACCTCAGGAGAGAGTCTTGAGGCGAGGCCATTCGCGTTCCACTCAGCCTCCCACTCCTGCTGTGCTGTAAAGCTGACAGCGTTTGTCTCCAGTATTGAAGCCGCTACTGATGTGTGCTGGGGCGGTTGACATGTAACCGGTGCCAAGTCACGCTTATAATAATTTCGACATTCTGTAAACACAATATGTGCACAGGACCCATTACATCAAACAAAACTCTGCATGTAGAAGGATGGGTCAAGATTATTTATCAATTTTCACCAATACTTTATTTCCCTGATTGTACAGAGCGAAATCTATTTTGAGTTTGATATGTATGCAAAATATGTATGCAAAATATATACAAGCAATGATAGCTCATATCAACAACACTTACCTTTAGGTATTTTTCTTGTAATGTCTCCAATTCCTTGTGGGCTTCTCAGGTGATACGCTTTGAAATTATGGACATTACTGCAACCCTATCAGAAGAAAGGAGAAAATATTTTCACACCTTTGTCCATCCTTTTACAAAGAATGGGATGAAAGGTATTAGAATTATGAACATAATTCACATATTTTGTGGTCCTGTCTTTTGTCAGCTCATCTTGTACAGTCTTTGTGTAATGTGTCAGAAATGTTGCAGCAATACTAACCCACACGATATGTGCATTACTTACCTCCCTGTGCCAAGTAGATGGTTTGCCCCGCCATGCGATACCCCTTGACTTGCAGTAGGAGGGAGTCCATGGACTACGCAGCTGAAGAGCCAGAGCAGCCGCTACAGAACGCTGCAGTAGGGCAGAGCCACCTATAACAAAGGAAAATGACGTAACAATTTTTACACAAATAGCAGAGACGTATAGGGCATTTATTTATTTTAAATTTTTACATTAAAAAATGTTCGTGAAAATCATTATATTAGAACTGAAGTTATGTTATTTCAAAATCCTCTAGGCAAATTCTCTAGGTGCGGCTAATAACCCAATGTGGCTGAGAGGTGGGAGTTTAAATACACCATCTATTCTTTTACAAAACAATTACACATAAACGGGTGTACTTTACCGACTACTTCTTCAGTAGATTCTACCGAGTCTCTTGGTAGCTTCTCAATGAGGAACATGAACACCTTACGCACTTCTGATTCATTGGAATAGAGGAAAGTCTGATAACCAACTTCTCCTCTATATCCAAGGTTCTGAAATTGGACAAACACATTATTAACCATAACATGATTGTGAAAACTATGCCTCCATGTACATTATCACTGAAAGCTTTGACCATTCATATTCTTTCTGGGTCATAAACATAAACAAGATAGATCATGTTTAAAGTTTGAATCGACAGATCTACTTTTCATTCCTCCACAACAATTCAATCATTCAAGAAACTGTTAAATTTGAGAAAGTCGACTCACTGTGATAGCCGTTGCCAGAGCTGTTCCGACCCTGAAGCGGGCGGACATGCTCTGTGGCAGTTTGTGTGGGATGTCGGAGTCATTGTTGATAACCTTTAGGCATGTGGCAGTTGCCTCAACGATCAACTCAGTGGAAAATTTGTGGATACTGGTTATATCCTCCTCAATGTCACTGCAGAAATAATTCAGCTGTCAGAGATACATATCATATGGTAGAAACCGTAATATAACCCCGGGAAGATAACATACATTTATATGGTGGCAAACAAGAGTTACTGGAACGATGATCCCAAGGAACGATGATCCCACGGGAACAATGATCCCATTTTCTCCTCCCTAGAAACGATGATCCCATCTTAAGGAACCATGGTCCCACATTAGAATATCTCTTATAGCTTATGTTTACTGACCCATGTGCACTAGTATTCCATGATTTGTTGGTGATTTATGCATGGAAATTGATAGAAATGATGAATTATAATGATTAAATGCCCAGAAATGTCTGAAAATGATTTTTTTTTTCAACACTGCAGGCTACTTCTCTAGGCTACTTACATACCCTACACATTAAAGGCACAGTAATATCAGATTTTTAATGATTTGTTGGTGATTTATGCATGGAAATAAATAGAAATGATGAATAATTATGACTAAGATGCAAAATAAATGTCCGAAATTGTCTGTACCTATAGAACTAGATCTATCATTGGAGTGATTTTTTTTTTCATAGTTATTTTACATAGATGTATTTTTTTTGTGTATATTTATTTTTTACTTATATTTCTTTTGATTATTGGGGATGCGTATCATTTACATGGATTAATCCTAGGGTTTCACAGATTAACAGACAAACTGTCAGTACTGTACCTACACACACATTAGCCTACTGTCACTCTCAAATTCTTCCTAGATTTCATGGAAAACTCTTCATCTGAATACCACTTTGTCAATAACATGTTCAGAGATATGATACAAACACAATATAGCCATATTTGAAAAGTGGGGCAATCATTTCGTTAAGATGGGATCATGGTTCCTCAAAAGCTGGGATCATCATTCTGGGATCATTGTTCCTTGGAATCATCGCTCATGTAATCGCAAACAGTTGTTAATTATAGATAGCACCCAATAGTTTCGACTAATATAACATATAAGGTCTGTGGTGGAAAGAAAAAGATGATTGTACTTTTAATATATTTTGGGCATGTGACCATTTACTAACTAGAGGGTTAGTGTGAAAAAGAAACGAACTGCAAACCTGGCTAGTTAGTCACAGCCTAGTGTTTTGTATTAGGTCCTGGGTGAGATTGAATTATGTATATTGCCTTGGAAGGCTTGGTGAAAACAGGGTACTTATCATGGTAAATGTCAGTACCGGTACCAATATTTGAAATCCCAGAGGCAGAGAGTTAGAGAAGTTACATCTATGGACATACACTTATTAAATAATAAATACTGACCCCTGGTCAATACCCCTGCCCCTGGATCTGCATTGTTTAGACCATCAATCATCGGGAAACAATGATGTATTCAACCCGGGAGATTCAAGGGAGGCGGATCCCTTCCTGGGCACCCTGATGGGTTCAATGGGTTTCCGCACTCCACTTCAAACTCCGACTTTGTAGGCCACAATTTGGTAACACATCAAAGATTTTCTCCAAAAGACACGACTTAAAATACATGACAACCAAATAACTATACAATGGAGCTTTAGTCTTTCGTACTAAACACATAATATGTCCGAATAAGCTATCTTATCGTAATTACCATCCGATTGATCGTAGCGAGTGAACGATGATTCCGTCTACTTCCTCCATTTTGTCCAGCTGCACGTCATGTGACATAAAAAAAGTATACGTAGAGAATGAGCATTCGTACTCTGATTGGTCAATATTGGAGAAACCACTCTTCATTATTGCGCTCAAACATGTGTAGATTGTTATAGAAATAAATAATGATGTTGAAAAAAAATATAAAAATATGATATACTCAATTCCATCAAGGTAATCGCTCCTATGAATAAAATTTGATTTTAGAAAATATTCCATGCGGTCCTGCTTTGTATACGTTATGGCGGCCAGTGGCGCTGTTTACAACTTTGACATAACGAAAACATAGTTAATTTAATAATCATATGGCCCACAGTGGTTGACACAAACCCGTAAAAAGGTTCCCTATATATTAGTTCACAATGGAGTCCGAGGAACTTCATGCTTTGCGTGATCAAGGTAAGTCTAGCCCAAGATATTGATGGAGTTTATCATCGATTATGAACTCAACTGTCTCAAGTTGACGTGCACTGACAAGTTCTGCACCTGTCCTGTGAGGCTGTGAGTGTGACCCTGTGTCTGGCTCAGCGCCAGACAGCCGCCAGTGTCTGTCATTATCTTAACAGTGTTAAAATGGGCTTGCTGCTCTCCCTAGGAATAATGACAATCTGAAATAATGTGCATCACTCTCACACACATTCAGTGTAGCATTTGATATGCATTGATCATGATTGATGTCAGCCGTCAACAAAATAACACAGAGTCAGACTATGACAAACATAAATCTTAATACATGTATTAGGTATGTGACTAAAAATTTTAAACACATGAGAGCTTTTGGTTTTTGGCACAGTCTTTTCTGCACATATGTGAGAAGCAACATGTTTTTTGAATTGTAATTTTAAGGTCATTTTTGAGTGAGTTATTGAGGTTTTTGTGAGACAAGGTTGGCCAAATTTTCGTCATGAAATTAAACTCTGCAAAGAGGAATTGTCTGTGACCCTTAGCTACATTATTGCCATAATTTGAAAAGAAATATATCATAGCAAACCATATATTTCCTGAAAGCCAATGACTTTACGGATACAATGCAGTTTAAATGAAGCTGATACGACCACTAGGGTCAGAGATATGAATTTATGAATATAAAAAGTTGAGAAAAACCATCAAAATTAGCTGAAATTTAAGTTGGCTGATCCTAGAAACCTATGTGCTCGTCGATAGAATTCCTTCATATTTGGCAGAGATGGGGTTAAGACTATGTACTTGCTGTTCTATATGTTTTTGTTCGACTTCCAAAGTTCTATCATATAATGAATGAGAGATTACTAAAACATTTACCTAATTAAGGTGGTAATTAATTAACTAATTAGAGTTCATACAAAATTGAAACACTAAATCAAAGGAAATCTTGTCTTCTTGGCAGATAAAATATCAGGAACCTTATTCATCAACTATTTCTATAATTTTAAAGCTAATCGCTGAGACCTATTCCTGCACACACCTCCCAAACCTGTCACAGTTTTCTAGGACATGGTCCGCGCTCATAGCAGCCCTTTCATTCACGTACCTACATGTATAAGGGAGTGGTCATTTTAATATACCTATCAAATAATCAACAGCATGAAGGCTGAACAGGGACGGGGGAGTAGTGGGCTTTCGGCGTTTCGCATGGATGTGCACATTTTTTTAGCCTCCCCCCTCCTGCACTGGAGGTGCAGATAATTTTCCAGCCCCTCTTAAGGCTCTTTGATCTAAAAGTAGCATGACATGCATGTTTTTCTTGCTAAAAAGAGGGTAAATTTTGACGCCCCCCTGACCCTCAAGAGTAGGCACTTACCTACCCCCAGTGCATGGTTCTGCTGCAGTGGAGGTGTGAAACTGTGATACAGCTGAAACTGGGGAGTGCTAAACTCTCCTTTTTTTTGCAAGCTCATTGTGTAGCTATTTATTGGAGGATCTAAACAAACATGGGCTCATTTTAAAGGTATTGATTAGGGGTTTAATCAGAATCTATTTGAGAAATAATTGATTCAGATAAACATCCCATTCTCCCCAAGTGAAGTTACCCCATAACTTTGAAATCATTTTTTTGTATAAAGGCCAAATCTCACATAAAAGAGAATAGTTCCCACACTTTCTACAGAAAAAAAATGGTTTAGAAACTGTCTAGGTTTTTTCATTTCATAGGGGAACAGGATGTTTGCCAGACCCCAACAAAATTTTAGCGTGCCATTCGCTATCTGTTTGTTTGTTTGTCTGTTTGCTAGAATCCAATCCTATGTATATCATTTATATAGCAATAAATAGAGTGGATTTCCTTTTTAAATGAAGTCTTTACATCAATTTAAAGGGAAATTCTGACCGATTAAAGATCTCATATCAACTCCATAATTTTGCGCCAATTATGTGAGATCGCTAAACCGCAGATGATATTAGGCCAAGATAAAATCCCTTTAAATTATTAAATTTTGATATGATACATTGATTTTCAACCTTTTATGGGGAACTCTTCCATACATGAAAAGAAAATAGTCAAAAATAATGATTTAAGAGATGTAGCCACTCCTGTATCAGATATGCTTGATCACAAATCTGGGCCCTATTTAAACTCCTAACAGTGGCAGAATTTTGGGTTCAATTTGGGGTCTTTGATCATTCATAACTTCCCTTATACTTGGCATAAAGACTTCATTTAAAGAGCAAATCCATTTCTTTTGATGAGATCTATCCATCGCTTAAAAGATAAATTGCATGGGACAAAGTATTGAAAACTAGGTAAGTGCCTATCAAGAGGGGTCAAAAGTTTTTGCGCCCCCCCCCCTCAAACCCAGGAACCCCCCTGTTGTGTTGATAAATAATGACCACTCCCCAACACTCTAGATCTAGTCTAGCTTAGCTTAGGTCTAGCCTCTACAATTGGTTTTTACTATTTATTCCATGGCTTCATTCCAGTCGATTATGTAATTAAAGTTAATCCTCCCGCCTTTGATCTAGATAGTCTCTGTGAAGGTGGGTGTGTATTGGACCCTATGCTGACTGCACAGTGTGCAACACACAAATTTACACCACCATCATGGCGCAAATATAGATATAACTATATTAGGTATGGATGGGTCCAGCCTAACCCATAGTGTCTTAGGTTGGATGGATCAGCCTAAATCTCATCTGACACTATTCATCAGGACAGTAGACTACAGAGACTACTACGGGGTAGTCTAGATATATCAGGGGATTCATTAGCGCAAGTTTTGAATGACTTGCACTCATACAACAGAACATCCGACAGCACTTGCCAATATCATAAGTTCTTAACTTCTGCAAATCCTGTCTCACGCCACATGTCTGTCGCATGGACGTTATCGCAGCAGCTGATCCTCTGCTGGAACATTTTCTCCAACAGCATACATATGTGAAACAATTGCAGGAAACTCGTGGAAGTGGATCCACAACTGATGAGAGGAAGTGTTCATAATTTCCTTCCTTGGGCAGGGTCGGGGTGGGGTGTTATTGGCAGTGCCCTTTAGGTTTTGTAAATGTATATATTTTTGGGAGCGACACCCCGGTTGCTAGGGACCTGGCAAAGGCAAATTATGTAGTAGAAAAAGTAACATTTTTGCTGTTTTGTTTTTTCTAATAATGGGATTATAAAATAGTGCATCAAGTATGTGATGCAAATTTCTAATATCTTTCAGATTTTGTGATGCATTTTGCTGTGGGATGTTTAGATCCTTTCTGATAAGGATTTTAACACCTTTTCTAGTACATTTACTATTTAAAATAACCCTTCATGAAGATTCTTATCAGTAGGGAGGTGAGGCTGATAAGGGCCGCACTGATTGCTGTGACGTCACTGCTGCTCCCTAGAATTAATATCCTCCTGCTCAACTAACGCCTAAAGTCAGTGTGTGGGGGGGATAACATTGTTTTATTCAAGTATTGTTACCTGTGTTATGGGAGTAAAAAAAAAGAAAGAGAAGAAATTTCAGGGTAGAACCTGAGGCATAAACAGATATATGGGGGCAAAAAACATGGAAAAAATGTAAAGAATCCTGCTTGTCAAATTTGCATCAAGGTGTAATGCTACCTGAACACAACATCTGTATTCTAGGCTTCCACAGTAATGGTTTCATGATAGCTACAGCCTATTTACCATGCTGTCTAATGAGAAAGCACATCCATATACACTTTGCATTAAAAATATATACGTATGGCTAGGCCAACTAACCAGTCCCTAGGTGAGTAATTTAAGAGTGGCAGACGATGTAGAAGTTACACTTTGTATACCCCGAGTTTTTCACATATACACACACATATGTATCTTTTTTCGAATCATGCATAAACAGAATGAACCTGACAATAACATCCATCAGTTAGCAGTAAGGTAATGAGCATTAAAGCTATAGCGTAGGTTTGCAGTCTATGCTTTATATCTGGATTCTCTGTATGTCTTTTCTTTACCTTACGATGGCTTTATTTCTGTAGTTTATGCTTACATGTTTTGATGTATGCTATATTTTAGTATGAATGACACCTTTCACTTTTTCATCCCACATTAGCAAAGCACGTACTGTATAAGAAATATGATCAGCCTTAAACTGAGCAGGAAGATATGGGAAAAAAATAGCGATAAGAATTCGATACTTAATATTGCTACTTGTGTACCCTGAATTTTGGTTAGTTTCAACCAAAAAGGACATTACTTCATACTTGTAAGAGAAGTGTAAACAAAATTCCAATGGCATAGACCTATACGTGTATGAAATCACTCCCACCCTCTCGAAACAATGCGTGTAATATGTGATTGTGTTCCACTATATGTGCTATTTTTCACGCACGTAAAGTTGTAAATGTGATTGTGTTGATGCATGTAGCTTGTAATGAAATGTTCCAAAATCCCTACCCTTCGACCCAAAGCTTAAGTCAGTGCACCTATTTGCAAAAAAAGATAATGTCAGCTCATGTATCTACCCTCAGTTACATCTGAAACCCCCTTTTACTATTTACTTTATAAAAGAAATATGAACTGTAATATTGAGGAAGTGAAGTGAACGATGATTCGGCGATGTTTGACAACAATCAGTAATGAGATAAAGTTAATATTTTTTTTTCTTTAGGCCACACCAAAAATATAAGTTGGTCTATGGAATTGGGTTTCGAACTATTTTTTTTTTTTTTTGGGGGGGGGGGGGGGTTTGTCCAATGGATTCCTTGCTGGGAAAGTAAGGCACAAGCAATTTTCTTTTTTATTTCAAAGAAAATTTTGCCAAACATAACAGAGAAAACTTGCAGAAAATGAGGCGAGCATAATCCGTAGACATGATTTTTTTTCAAAGAAAAAAAAACTTTGCTTTTCCGAAAATATGGACAGAGTGATCCGTAGACCAACTTATGTTTTAGGTGTGGCCTTAGTAGACGTTTCATTTGTCCTAATATATGCACGTTTTTTTGTTACCCCTCATATAGTTCAACGACTGAATAGTGCCCTTGCCCAGTATCAGGAAAAGTACCCTCCTTTGCATACGGTAAGAACCACCAACTAACCATAATATCAAATTTGACTATGCATAGTTGTATATAGAGCCATGTCAAAGTTTATGTTGTGTATGAATTATGTCACGATAAACTCTTAAAGCCAAGGTCTAAAAATAAGAATAACAAATCATACCAGTTTACAAAAAAAGTATCACTGAGCCTTTGATATAATCATTTCACATCAAACTCTGCAACATATGCATTTTTGTAATTGCTACAGGCTACGGAAAGTGCTGAACTGCCATGGCTAACCGACAAAAAGTAAGCTACCAGTATTCTATTTTACAAACATTTGTGTGCTTTTATTATATCTCTGACTGGTCACCAGTCGATTTGATACAGGACCAACATATCTGGTTAATTTTGAGTGCATTTCCACTTTTAGCTTGATGTCCCCGTTACTGGTTGAGTATGATGCTAATCTACAGACACTGAGGGAACAAAACGAAAACTATCAGGTATGTCCTCAACATGGCTGTTACATGTACATCGATCAAGTTGTGTTAAGTAGTCTATGAATTTTACATAAGTACACATGTGCCTTTCATATCTTCATTTCGTTAAGCTTTGTCATGTCAAGGAACGGGACGTAATGAAAAATGTCTTAAAGATACATCAGTTTCAAATGTTCAGATATATATTAGGCAAGTGTCCAATATGCTCACGATTTGATATATTATGTCATCGTTTTTATACCATTTTACTTTCTCCCCTTCCGCATTCAGTCTAGTCATCGGGAGCTACGATTACAAGTCGACAAACTTGTTGCTGAGAATAAAAGGTATTTGACCATATCAAAGTGATTTTTCAATGTATTTCAAAAATGACACTGGACTATCAGAATCAGCAAATAATTTAAAAAAGCAATAATTAAACCACTCTTAGTATTTGGGCTTGCACATTTAGGCAAACAGTTAAGGGTAGATGTCTTTTCATGTCATGATGTGCCATCATGTTAAATTGGTTTGTTCATATGTACATAGATTGGCACGTGAGCTGAAATCTGCCGTAGAGACACAAATGACGGACCTCCCCGTAGATACCGGAGGACAAACACTGGACGATGACCAGCTGGTCGCTAACCTCCAGGCGCAGCTCCAAATGGCCCTACAGGTGAGTTGTAGTGAAAATATCGCCCATAGCTTAGCTTGCTGACTGTAACTAGAGTATCCAATGAATCAACCCAGGGTTGTACATCAGCTCGCTCTTTGATCACTGAAGTGGCCAAAACACAGATAGAAACCAAAACATTTATCATGGGTCTGGCCCATAACAAATTAAACAAGCCATAACTGGAATGTATTACATGTTCCAGGAGAAAGAGGGCTTCCCTAGCCCACTTAAAAGGGTCTATATCTCCTCTTCCTATCCCCTCAGATGTGTGCGGTGCACATACGCGTGGGTACCGACACTACCCTCTGTGAAATTGTCTAATGTAGTTCTAGCTATGAGTGTGACCTTAGCTGTCGAAATGGCATTAAACATCTATTACTCACTCACTCGCTTCAGGAGAAAGACTCTGCCATGGAGATGTGGCAGGCAGCAGTACAGGAGGTAGATCGCCTGGAGCAGGAGACTAAGGTAGGTACACATAAACCTCCATGGTGAAGATATACTCCAGGGTACCAAGGGATTAAACAGTTGGCTGCCGAGTTATACAGCTTGTATCTTGTACACAGTGTACTTGTTTTATGTGCCAGCCTTTCGTGGTGGTGGGTCTATTGTATCGGATAACTGGCGTTTGGCTTTTCATCCAGTATTTCAATTGATATCCATGTGTTTATAACAAGTCTGTATAACCAGCCTTTGTCTTTGCACATACTTTCAAAATAGATATAATTTACACCACGGTCATAATGTTATACACGTAGTTTCGTTTTGAACATGCATGCACGTCCAAACCTTTAAATTCTTCAATGTCTTGCTGATAAATCATCTACCATCTAATATACTGTATTCTATAGTATAATTACACGTCATTCATGTTGTTAATGTAAACATACGATTTCTGTAATGGAAGTTCAGGTTGCTTACTGGGTATTTTATTTTACAAATGAAAAACCATGGAAAGTTGGAACAGCCAGAAAATAAGGAACAGGTAAAAACAAAATGGAAAAATCAACATAGAAATTTCATGAACACAACTTTTGCGTCAGGAACACACATTTTCATTGACAACATTACACAATTTTAAGACCAAGCCAGCTTTAATTCATTTCCTATTGTCTTTCACTGAAAATTTAAGGAGTGAAGGTATTTTCACATTTCTGATTTTGTCAGCAAAAGCTTATACATGAGAGAATGCTTCATTTTGTGTGTTCTCCATTTTCTGATCTCTTTGACTTCTAATCTTTTTTTTTTTTTTTTTTTTTAATTTCTGATTTCATTTGCACATTAATTGCCATAATTAGAAATCCCCAGTCTGTTCCACCATTGAGCATTAGGCTAGTGAGCTGCTCACCCAGTCTGTTCTGACTTGTTGTGCACCCTGGTTCCCTGCTGGGCATGTTGGTACACCTGATGTCACACCTGTTTAAGTCTCACCTGTCTCTTGTCTGTCACTGCGCCATGTGTTTCCTGTAGAACCAACACTTCAACCCGCGCCTTGAGACGCTGGAGGCACACACACATAAGGTAAGTCCGAG
This sequence comes from Acholoe squamosa, assembly GCA_949317995.1. Classification (NCBI taxonomy): domain Eukaryota; kingdom Metazoa; phylum Annelida; class Polychaeta; order Phyllodocida; family Polynoidae; genus Acholoe; species Acholoe squamosa. The sequence goes on from OX439042.1 coordinate 20,295,105, forward strand.
AGAGCGTGCCTAACAGGTGACCACCTAATTAAAGACCATGCAGGCCCAGCAGCATTGGTAATATTTGGACTCATTAAAGTTGATTGCAAGATTTTTAGACAGCTGTGCGGGTAAAGAATAAATGATCTGTTTTCAATGTGACATGTTTGCACAGAGTGAGTGACGTTGGGTTGTCATGAAATTCGCTCATGTGAACAACCGTCAAGTGATGGTAGCATTATTGAATGATGAATACATGTACCGTAATTTCCCGCGTATAAGGCGCGTCTTATACGCAGGGTTTTAGTTCTCACTGGATCCACAAAGGGGACACCAACAGCTTTCTTTTAATATACTACCGGTACTCTCCCATAATATTACATAAGGGGGTCCTGGGGGGCCAACTACATAGCTTTTTAAATTTTGAAAATCCATTCAGTAGAAGAAAAGTTATGAATTTTTTTTCTACCATATTCTAAAACTCTAGGTGTTTCTTTTACATGGAATGCGTCTTACGGTAGTTAAGATAGCATCGTCTGCTCTGTAGATTTAACCTGGTGTCTACTCCACTTGCATGTGTACATTGCATTATAAAAATTGACTCCTGATCAGTTTACTTAAGCTATAAATTCAACTTTTTCATATTCCAAATCTTGCACCATTTTGCTTAAAGCAACATGGACGGTTAAGCATTATAATTGCATGTGTTATGCTATGGCTATCGCAAAGAACGCTTATTAGACTAGTAGTGGGAGTAACGAGATTCTAAACTCTCTGGTAGGAGGGACGGTCTAAACTGAAGAATCCCATCATATTCTGTCAAAGAATGATCACTTCCTTATCAAGTGTAGATAATTGAGAATTCCTTACAATTGCCAGATTCGTAGTCAGTACAACAGGACCGTATCAGAGCTGACAACTGAGGTGAACGCCCTGCAGGAGGAGCTGAAGAAAGCCAAGAACGAACTTAAGGCCTCCAACATCCAGGTGATGGACCTACGCCGCACCCTGGAGGAGATGAAGAACCAACTTATACGTAAGGTATGTGTCCATGCATCGAGTCAGTTTTAGGTATGTTCAGTAATAGCAGGGAAATTTGCACATTGGAACATTAGGGTCGTCTCTTTGCACTATCATTTATACATGTATCAGTTCATACACATGCTTGACCATTGAAGACCTATATGCTGTTTAGTTTCCCCGTAAAAGAAAAGATCAGTTGTGTACCTGTGCAGTTATCATGATTATTGGCAATAAAATGCTTATTGAATCATAATAAAAATGTGTTACCAGGAGCAAGAAAAGAACTTCGTCCAGGGTCGTGGAGAACAAGCAGGCAGTAAAGTAGAAGGACTGAATAAGTCAGTGGCCGACCTTAACAGCAGGTTAGATTATGCCGTTTTTTAATACTTAAGACAAAATTTCTAATGAAATCAAGACAGATTTACATATTCTGAGATGTCAAACGTAGATCTTAGCATTAAACTTCTTGGTATTGAGTACACCCGTACAATCGCTTTCCTTTCAGACTACAAGACACCGAGCTGCATTTGAGCAGCACAAAGAAAGAAAGGGCTTCACTGGAAGAGAAAATAATTGAACTACAAAAGAAAGGGTGAGCACCAACATTAATTATGAGACATATTTTGGTTAAATAGAAGTGAGATAGATGATAAGTTTAAAGCTGTAATCGGGCCTATACAACTATCAACATCATACATGTAGTTTGATAGCGTTTCACTAAACTTAACCTAGTCTATTTCGGCATTGACTTATAAAGCAAACAGAGAATTTTGGGCATTGTTAGTACACATGTACTGTCCATGTTTCAGTGCTGACCTGGAGCAGCGTGAGTATGAGGCGGTGCTACAGGTGAAGGAGTCGGTACAGATGGTGGAGAACGCCATGTTGGAGAAAGACGAGGCGCTCGTCAGGGAGCGACAGGCCACGGAGGATGTAAGCCGCCTCCAGGACGCCATAGCCAAACTACTTGACGAGGCTGGTGCTAGGACACGACAGGAGGTCAGTTTTGGTTTTTGTTATTTTCTGAGAAGTGAGTAGAAGCCCTACATCGTCTGTCCAGATTTGTTACTTTCTGAGTATAGAATTTCTTTAACTTTTCGCTCCTATTTCACTTTATCTTAAAGATTATGCTAGTTAACGTTTTTTGCCCAGAAGTTCAAGATTTCATTTCCCAAAAAGCATTGACAGGTGAAAATGTAGTGCTTTGCGGTATGAATGAATTAAAAACTATGATTTCTGTTGTAATGCCAGGTTGATGCAGTAAAGAAGCAGTGCAATGATAACATATCACGGCTGATGGAGGAGATTCACGCATTGGAGCTGGAGAACAGTGAGAAGCAGGCTCAGATAGATCGGTCTATCAGAGAGAAGCGGGCAGTGGAGTCAGAGCTAGAGAAGGTAAGGATTTAATCTGGAATCCGATGATCGTTACCTTTTAAAATAAATTTATGTTGATTTTACTAATTTATTTTTATACCCAACATTTGATAGCATTTGATCCAATTGAATTGCACTCGTGTACATCTTTTGAAATGAGTAAGAAGAAAATAACAAAAAACAAAACACTCCATGAATATTTTGCATTTGATCAATTATCAGATCTACCAGGAAGGGTTGACACAAGGGACTAAGGAGAGTGGTACAATTGATGACCTTAACAGACGAGCGTGTCATGCTGAGCGGCTGAAGGATGAGGCCATGGTTAAAATAGACTCACTCAGTGGACAACTGCGGCGATTGGAAATCAAGTATGTACTCATCAACAGGCTATCCTGACTCTGTTTCAAAATCTTTTTCCTATATGATTGAATTTCCCCCCCCCCCCGAAATCTTATTGAAGTGTATTTCCATAGAAAAAAAAATCCACATTTCAGTGAGCACTTGCACTTTTCTTAGCCACTCGTTGTAAGTTTAACATATTATGGGGAGCCGTGCTATGCTTTATCGATGTCTGGCTATACAGAACGACCCCCCATTCTTTACATAGGGGTTTGGCCAAAAAATTAAGACAAAGTTGGTGCTTAATAGCAGTCATGTGGAGGTAAATGCAGGAAATCAGATGGTAGTGTGGTAAAGTTTTACATTTTTTGTGTGTACAATTTCCAGAAATTTCTTTTAATTTGATGTGGAAAGTTTAGAAAAAGAGGTTTGTGAAAGCTGTCCACATTGTTCATAGAGCTCTACAACTCTCAACTTTTTTTTTTATTAGAGACCTTCAGCAGCCACTGCGTAGGCCGTACACCGTAAGCGTAGCCGTACCTCCTGAGATAAGCACGTTACGGGGATGGGGGTGTGGGAAAAGAGGTTCAGCAGATTTAGCTGATACCATGGAGTATTATCACTTGTGCCAACTGCCAAACCTTTAGGAGATGGACTTGTCAGTGGCAGCTTCAAGATTTATACCCTCCCCGAGTCATTTATTGCCAGGTGGGGGGGGGGGCTTGTTAGATAGGCCTATGGGGGGGGGGGGTCATTTTGAAAAAAATGCCCCTTGGTGGGGGGGGGGCAATTCCCACATGTATCTTATTTAGGGGGGAGCATTTTGCAAAATTAGTCTAAGGGACCAAAAATTCATCCCTGGTCATTCTTGTTAGTCAGTTGCTTTTTTTAAAAAAAAAAGAATTATTCATTTTGTGATTTTTGCAGGAAAACCCCAAAGACTACTCCAGAATGAATCCTAAAGAAAATTCACTCGGGGGGGGGGGGGGGTTGCTGTGGGTTGGATACTTGAGGGGGGCCTCCCATGGTCCAAAAATTTTTGACCCTGAAGAGGGGGGGGGCAAATTTTATTTCGCATATACATCCGTGCGCAAACCCACCAACCCTGTTGTTACAAAATGATCACTCCCTAACCTACATCTTAGTAGGATGGTATGTCGACAGATCTGGCTGCCAGGACATGGTGTTAAACATGAGGTCCCTGTGTGCAAATTTAACAAGCAATCATCATCAAACTTCACTGACATGTAGATAACATATCTATACATCAACTATAATTAGCATAGACATCTGGGATTTTAATTTGATATGATAAGATAGATAGGGGAATGTGCTAAGTTTAGGACGTACGAATGGCCTTTCCCACGTTCAGGCCGCGCGTAACCACATCGCGTATCTAAGTAGGACAGGGTCACACAGCAGATAGCGATGACGTCAGCACATTGCGTCTACGTTTATGGCCTACGCGGCGACTGCTGAACCTCTCTATTAATGTAATCAGGGTCCTGGATGGGTGGGGGACTACTCAGTCATGCCTCAGTAGTTCTGCTTGGGCAGGAGTAGGGTCAGTGGCTTAGGTGACCAAAGGGGCTATCAAAATAAAGTGGTGGAAGGGGGGAAGGTCTTATCCAGCACCAATCTCAGATCGCAGTAAGAGTATTATGCTACAGGTGTAGATTGATGTTAAGATATCAGTAAAGCTGTATGTATAATATAGCAGGGTTCCCACACATCATGGAAAGTCATGGAATGTCATGGAATTAAAAGTTGTCAAGGAAAGTCATGGAATTTCTGAAACTTCTTCTTGAGTCATGGAAAGTCATGGAAAATAGGAAAAAATGAATATTTATTGCAAAATCCATTGGAGTGGACTTTCTTGCACTTCAATTGCAAGAACTTTGCCGGGAGGTCAACCCCAATAATATCCAAATAAAGTTAAAAATGTCAAAAACTTCATGGAAAATTTTGATTTTTGTCATGGAAAGTCATGGAATTTGAGTCTAGGGACTTTGTGGGAACCCTGTATAGGGTTGGATTGATGTAATCCTGTTTTTTCCCACTTTCTCAGCTCTCTTGTTCAACGCCCCCTCTTACTGGTAACTGGTTACCATTTGAACTGCTCTCATTTAAATTGCTGTCTAGTTTTATATGTTTTGATGATTATGATTTGTAAGTGACTGATGTCCTTCCCTACAGACACACACAGGAGGGCAAGCAGAACCTAGCGGAGATAGAATCATTACGGCAACGGTTAGAGAAACTGGGCTTGGAGTTTGAGGGAGCCAACAGTGACAGAGTACGCCTTATGGAGGAGGTGGATGAACTTAAGAAAAAGACACAGGCCCTTACACAGGAGAGAGATGCAGGGGAACGCAAGTACAAGAAAGAAGTATGACTTTCATTACAATCAATTCAACTAGAAGAGAAATAGAAATGTTGAAATGAAGCAGGCTTATGTCCAGTAATTACAGACATTTGGAGAGCTGTTTTGAATATTGCCCTCAGTGTTTGCTTTGTCCGATGCCTCGGTAAAGACCTCCAATCTTCTGTTTTTGAAAGTTAGACGCCCATGGAATAGGATGAATGCTGTTAAATGTTCTTTAAAGACTTTGTTATACTCCAAAGTATATCAATCATATCTAACTTCATGGGATTTCCACAGATTACACTGTTGGAGCGGGAAGGGAAGCGTAAAGCCACAGACTATGAGACGCGGCTACAGGCCGTGGAGGATGGACATCGACATGCCATGCTGGAGTTAAGACAACTACTCTCATCACAACAACGGATGAGTGCAAAGTAAGATAACCTTTGATAGAATCATATCAAGATTTTTTAGATTATTTTATCATGACTTAAGAAACTTTCTGAAGTTAGCAGCCCTTGGTGCCGGGTAGTTTAATGCAACTTTTTAAAAGCATTATTGGAGATGCCCTTAGCATCTCCATTGTATTCACATGGGAGGTCGATTGCACACCAAATCGGACAGTCCAATAACCCTTGAGTCGACCTGTGCAATAGTAAATTACCTTATTTGATAATTTCTGTTTAGAAATTTAGCCAAATTACAACTGCTTTATATTGCTTATATGGACACATTATTCATCTTAATTTTGAAAGTGTATACAAAGCTTCGTTTTACTATTTTGTCATATTTTGTTGGTTCATTTTGTTCTTATAAGACTAGTCGTAACAGGGTGATACTACCCTCCGCCCAGGCATGCACCAATTCAACCCACCCTCCCTACTCAAACCTTGCCTATAGTTAAGTAATTATAGCCTGTACACAGCCTAGTCCGCATGCACTAATTCAACCCATCCTTCCCACTCAAACCACGCCTAGAATTAAGTAATTATAGTTGGTACACAGTCCAGTCCACATGCACCAATTCAACCCACCCTCCCCACTCAAACCTCGCCTATAATTAAGTAATTAGTAGCTATTAGTACAGCGTTCAAGAACAGGGAGAAATCGCATACTGTAAGACTGTATATCAATTTGCAGGGACAGACTGATACCTACACATCGTCATAGTGCATTTAAGACAGGGGTAGCTATACTCTATAAAACAGGACCATGCTTGCCGCTATGAACTCCTGAAACATCATCATATAGGTATATGGGACTGCTAAGGTGTTAAGTTGCCTTAAAATATCGTCAAATTCCCTTCATGGCTGCATTTTGGAAGCTAACTTTCTTATGCTTGACCATAGGTGAAAATAAACATCACCATGATGATCGCCAGCTCGAGCTACCCTTTATCTATAGGTCACACTATGGGAAACTCCTATTATTAAGGGAGATACGATTTATTTAGTAAAACTGCCAGTTCTTGGACCTCTCTGCCAGTGCCTGGACTGGCGTCTGCCCCTGCGTCCCAAAAAGACCTTTATTTCGATCCATTCCTTCCTCGGACCTGCTCTTTTTCGCCGGTGACACTTAAAACAGATAGGTTTTGGCTGGAGGTAGCGCTACCACACCCTGGATAGTGCACAGGTGGACCGGCTGGGGCCGAAAAGGCTTCTAGTCAAAAAAATTATTTCGCTTATTGTTTTTCGAAACCGATTTTTTAGGGGGGCATGTTTTTTAGGGGGACGAAACACCCCAGATTGATACCAAACATTCCATATCCGCGCATATTATTTGCATAATTAGCATAATTATGCAGTATCTTGGTACTGTTCAATATAATATAGATATGTTCCATTGGTCCCTTATAGAATTCATATGCTTACAAGTATAAACTACTGACTGCACCTAGTGACTAGTGGAATCTGAACAATAGAAAAGAAATACCCCTCCCCTACCTTCCTATAGCATCAAACAAGTTATTCAATGGAGGCAGCCATTGCTTGATCACATGCTTAAACCTTTTAGATCCAAATGCTAGTTACCAGTGCATTATCACTGTTTATAAGCTTTACACATCAATACCTGCACCCACCCAGGGCACATGCCCAGTTTGCACTGAATGGATGTCTTTCCATTTCTCCATTCTCTGGTGTTTGATTGAAAATGTTGACGTCATTCTGTGTTTTAATTTGTGTTTTAATCTGTGTTTTTATGGTACATATATTGAGTTTAAGGCTATAACAGGTTAGTGTTAGTACTAAGGTATGATAGTAATTACTCACTATTTGTCAGCGGTTAATCAATATATGTTAGTAATTACTCACTATTTGTTAGCAATTAGTCAATACATGTCAGTATTTACTCACAATCTGTCAGCAAATAGTCAATATATAACAGAGAAATAGCCATTGATTCAATTGTGCATCCTGCCTTGACTGGTATTTGTCAAGATATGTCAGTATCTATGGACTATTTGTCAGCAATTAGTTAATATATGTTAGTAATTATTCACTATTTGTCAGCAATTAGTCAATACATGATAGTAGTTACTTACATTTTATCAGCATTTAGTCAATATATGTTAGTAATTGCTCACTATTGACTAATATCTGACAAATTGTGAGTAATTACTGACATATATGGAGTAAGTGTCAGTAATTACTCACTATTTATCAGCAATTAGTCAATACATGTCAGTATTTACTCAGAATTCACCAGCAATTTTTCAATATATATTAGTAATTACTCACTATTTGTCAGCAAATAGTCAATATATATCAGTATTTACTTACAATTTGTCAGCAATTAGGCAATATATGTCAGTATTTACTCACTTTGTCAGCAATTAGTCAATATACGTCAGTACTTAGTCACTCTATATCAGCAATTATCAATGCATGTCAGTATTTACTCACAATCTGTCAGCAAATAGTCAATATATAACAGAGAAATAGCCATTGATTCAATTGTGCATCCTGCCTTGACTGGTATTTGTCAAGATATGTCAGTATCTATGGACTATTTGTCAGCAATTAGTTAATATATGTTAGTAATTATTCACTATTTGTTAGCAATTAGTCAATACATGATAGTAGTTACTTACATTTTATCAGCATTTAGTCAATATATGTTAGTAATTGCTCACTATTGACTAATATCTGACAAATTGTGAGTAATTACTGACATATATGGACTAAGTAATTACTCACTATTTATCAGCAATTAGTCAATACATTACATGTCAGTTTTTACTCAGAATTCACCAGCAATTATTCAATATATTTTAGTAATTACTCACTATTTGTCAGCAAATAGTCAATATATATCAGTATTTACTCACACTTTGTCAGCGATTAGTCAATATACGTCAGTACTTAGTCACTCTATATCAGCAATTATCAATGCATGTCAGTATTTACTCACAATCTGTCAGCAAATAGTCAATAAATAACAGAGAAATAGCCATTGATTCAACTGTGCATCCTGCCTCGACTGGTATTTGTCAAGATATGTCAGTATCTATGGGCTATCTGTCAGCAATTAGTTAATGATAGTAGTTACTTACATTTTATCAGCATTTAGTCAATATATGTTAGTAATTGCTCACTATTGACTAATATCTGACAAATTGTGAGTAATTACTGACATATATGGACTAAGTGTCAGTAATTACTCACTATTTATCAGCAATTAGTCAATACATGTCATTATTTACTCACAATCTGTCAGCCAATAGTCAATGTATAACAGAGAAATAGCCATTGATTCAATTGTGCATCCTGCCTTGACTGGTATTTGTCAAGATATGTCAGTATCTATGGACTATTTGTCAGCAATTAGTTAATATATGTTAGTAATTATTCACTATTTGTCAGCAATTAGTCAATACATGGTAGTAGTTACTTACATTTTATCAGCATTTAGTCAATATATGTTAGTAATTGCTCACTATTTATGAGCAATTAGTCTATATGTTAGTAATTGCTCACTATTTATTAGCAATTAGTCTATATGTTAGTAATTGCTCACTATTTATTAGCAATTAGTCTATATGTTAGTAATTGCTCACTATTTGTCAGCAATCATTCAATATATATTAGTAATTACTCACAATTTGTCAGCAATTAGTCAATATATATCAGTATTTACTCACACTTTGTCAGCAATTAGTCAATATATGTCAGTACTTAGTCACCAATTCAACTTGCGTTGAACTTACATTGTCAATTGACATTTGATATTTGACATTGAGGCATCTCCTTAGGACTGAGTCCTTCACCTGTGACATTTTATCTGAGTAGTCTTTAAAAAAGCTTTAATTCAATTTCTCCTCAGATGGAAAGAGGAGTGCCAGACAATAACTTCTAAGTTTGAAGCCAAGGTTAATGACCTAAGGAATGAGATAAGCCGGCACAAAAAGCGTAATGAAGAAGTGACAAAGTTACTGCGGGAGAGTCGTGATAAGACAATCCAGGCCGAACAGATGATCTCTGAGTACGCACGCAATATTAGACGTATGGAGGAGCGGGTCCGTGAGGCAGAGAGCCGTGCAGCTACTGCATCATTACAGGTTGGTGTCACTCCATCACATCTTTTAGCGTTTATTCAGCTATAACCAGAGTTTGAGTTCTACCCAGCGCGCATTCCCGAAACTGCCCTCATATGTGGCTCACAGAATTAACCCCAAGATTAACTTTTATATAAAGGTGTTATCTAATCATCTTTTCTATTTAGGAAAAATGAAAATAAATACCCTTTACTATTTAGGTATCACAACAAATGGCCCGGGCACGAGCGGGTTTAGCCAACAGTCAAACAGGTTTAATGGGATCTACCAAACTCACCAACGGGTAAGTATATAAAGATTTAGTTTCTTGTGAGAAAAACTGTGTTTATAACAGAAAACAACACGACTGGCTTCTTAACACCGTTTGTACATAATATTTGGTATCATGGATACCAATGTAAATATTCCTCAGTGACGTTTTCCTTGTATGATTATTGTTCTCATTACTTCCTTTGCCTGTATATACCTGTATATGATTTGTCCGTCTAAGCAAACTAATCAGAAAGATCAGAGTATTATGAAATGGAGTTGTGTTTTTCAGTGGAATCGTTGTTTTGCAGGGGATATACCACACAATTTTTCTTGTCATAGCACATAGATTCCAGAGAAGTAATCATTTTGAGTTGACTTCAGCATGTTATTTACATAGTCTGAACGTATCCACGAGGTTTCCCAATGTGAGAGAATATCCTAAACTTGTGTTTAAGCTTTTTTACGTTCTTTGCATATTGAAAAAAAAGGACAGAATCAAAGAAAACTCCATATCCTTTAGAGCAGTAGTGTTTGAATTCTTCTCTCTTTTTTTTTTGCATCTTAAATGGCAAAAGAAAAAAAATGTGACTTTGGCATGTGTAGTTAATGATACAGTAAATCCCATGTATGTGTGTATATAATATCGACAGTCGGTCAATAGTCTGCTCAACTGTCTCCTAGCATTGACCACAAGGCGTTCCTCCGTATGTACATTTATGCATTGTTTCACAATAGGTGGTGGAATAGCCATTGAGGCTGAGATATGATGCATCTAACATAACATTTATAACTCATGGATTTCATTTTAGAAAAATTTGGATAAAGACTAAAAGGCCCAAAGGTCCTAATATTACCTGATAATACATGGCGCACTTAGAATAGTCTAGTTTTGCTTTCTTTGGAAACTTGTTTATCCTTGATTTGTATTTTGATGCTATAGTTGTTTACAGAGATGAAGGTAGAACAGATGCTGTTTGAAACCCCTTGTTTTATGTTTTCTTGAGTTGTAGCTATTGCATCGTCAGTTCACTAACCCACAGATTAGCTTATTTGTACGACCCCTAAAATAACGCCAAAATTAACCAACTCATTACAAACATATTTCATTTTGAAATCATTTAAAATCAGACAAGATTAGGAAATATGAAAATAAACAGATGGATAAAACCCGATACAAGTGATAGCATTGTTTGTTCATCAGGTTATATCTCAGATCAATCGAAATTTCAATTCAAAATACCACTGGGTATTCATACTTTTTTGGTTCATTTCATATCGAGTGATCACAGCTGATTTAACTGAGCGTGTACGATTCTGATGCTATTAGCTCCATTTTAATGAATATGGATGATACAAATGTGTTGTATTTTTCAGGGACTTGGCCGAACCTATAACACTACAAGACCTGGCCACTGACACTCAGAAGTCAGGGGTGCACTTTGCAGACAATAACCAGGTGTCACGGGACAGGTAGCACACCCTGACACCCCACACAGTGGGTAACAATATATCTTAGCAACACACAACCCAATCTAACCCAGCACAGGAAAATACACAATTGTAACAGTCATCGCAGTTACTTTAACCCATTGATCTTTTTTCCCCATCATTATTACTAATTATTCTTTGTTATATCCTTATATCATCGGTTGGTTGTTAATTTGACGAAAGGAAACGGGATGGCATAGGATATTAAAATGTATAAAATCATCATTGTACATAAGTGTTTTGTATTCAAAAGTGTTAAATCATTTTGGTATCAGGTTCTAGCAATCTGTACAAATGTGTATTGTTCGAGGCTGGGGTCATAGGTTGGGCATGTTAACATTTTAGAGTACGTTGGGGTAAATACTATGTCTTGCATCGTTCTGTACATATACATTGTATAGAAAGTTCATTCCATTTTGCTCAATACGAAAGAGCTATGTATATATGGGCTCTCCATTGAATCTAGGTAAAGTGATTAACGTTTCTAAGGCGATTTAACTCGACTGAGATAATTGTATATTGAAGTGTTCATCACGTTGGCAAAAGTGCGCATTGCTTGTTCAAAATGGGAGGAAATGTGGTGCATTATTTTTGTTAGAATAATCAGAGATGCCACTTTTCCTGGTTTACCAGGAATTCCTGTTTTTTATTCCAAGATTTCTGTATTAAATTATGTTAAATTCCTGGGAAAATGTGTCCAACGTCCAGTTTTCCTGGTTTTTGTCGGCCAGTGAGTGGCATCTCTGAGTAATGGTAGGCGAACGTTCCATACACAAGGTCACAGATTTCAGGTGTATACATTTATGCATAAATCAATTAGAACGGGATTAGACAAACATGAAATGATATGTAGTGAGAAGTTGCAGTAGAAAAAGCAGTATTTGGTGTGATGGTGTCTCAGTTTCAGCGAGAATGAAGAATCCTTAGTGGCCTTACATTATAGCTCAAAACATACAGAGCGTGGGCGCAGATCACACATCAGAGTGGGGAAAATGCTCCTTCAATATACCTTGAGTTTCTCCAAGTATCAAACATGATACACGTTCTATGTTTTCTATTGAACATGTAGCCCTGGTGCTGGACTTTTGGACATGTCAACATTTCCCTACAACTTTATGCTCTATACGTCTATACATCATTCCATAGTTGTCATAACCAATGTGGAATTTGTTAGATCGAAGGGTTGTACGTGGTCAGTTTCGTTTTCGTCATGCCAATATTCCACAGCCTATGCCATAAATCAGAAATGATTACATCACCTATTACATTTCAAAATGAATCTCATTTCTGTCATTTGGACAAGTGTGTCAGGTTGTTGGTATGATCAATTTCCTAAGATTACTGTATGTTTGTTTCTTGTTGAAACACTAAATGTTCGAGATGTGGTTTTGGTAACCAACAGATCTTTATAGAATTCTTGCTACTAAGCAGACCATGGTACATCGTGGACATTTCTCTAACATGAGTTAAACTAAAATTGTAACATGTAGTAACATATTTTAGTCTAACAACTGGATACTTCCGATGCAATGTAGCATAATCTATAGTTCAAGTCAATTGACCACATTAAACACAGAACACAGCAGTGTATGTTGTGCTTCAATAGCACCGATTTTTTTGTACATTCATTGTTGGTCGATTGTTAAATACTCGTGCTTATACACCATTGACCTTCACGTTATATGTGGCACTGTCTGTGATGACTCTAAGATTTGTCCAAGTCCGTCCGATACTCTGTGCTATTAATGTTATATTGTGTCACATAGAAGATGCCGGGTATTTACTTATTCAGTATAAATGTTGGTAATTTGGGACTAACACCAACTGATTGTTAATTGCTGTATCTTGTATATTATACACATATGGCATAAACATTTTAATAAAATTGTTGGTATCGAAATACACATTAGTTTCTGTTGTCTATATTTTATGCACATTATTCCAATATAAGGCACTCATGTAAAATTAAAATCACGTTGTATATCTGATGACATAAATTAATTGTCAAATTGATTTATTTATTGTGGCACAAATAAGAAAACAGCGTAAAGAAACTATAAAGGAATACATCCTCTCATCGAACCCGTCTGCCAATGGTCTGAGAAAATGACCGGAAAATGAAAAGATATATGCGATATTGATAAACTTGTATACTGATAAACTTTTATCGTTTGAACTATATCAAGCAGATTACATTATATTACCCGATAGGTATCAAACTTGAGGCTTAACTAAATTCAAATAAATTTATCTAAACCCGAAAACCCTTTGAGGGAAGAGTCGTCAAATGAGCATGTATTTGAATGATCCAGCAATTGACAACGCCTTAACCTGACTTGTTGCTAAAAGCACCCTTCAAAAGTTGCTGAAATATTTGAACTACAATTGAAAGACATGGCGCTTATACATGTATATGTAGTAAAAGACCTGAGGAATATTTGTGCAGTACAGTAACTGTTGTATCGATTTGAAATATGTGGAAACTTTGGTAAATAAGTCACAGTTTTCACCAATTCTGTATGAATCTCAGGTACCCGCAGTTAGTTTAACATTACCTTTTTAACTTAAAAAACGTACAAGGCAGCTAACTTTGACAATGTCATATATGAACATTTAAAAAACTACATTCAGTCATCATCTTCAGCCAGTTTGCCCTCTACATGGAAGTAAATGTTGAACATGTGCCCAAACCCCCGTTCCTCCAGGTACTGGAAGAGCTGCCCTCGGTCCGCATGTGGTGCTCGGCCAGCCGCCTGACGCATTGCAAAATAACGCTCCTCAAAGGGGCCAAATTTCCTGAAGTCTTCAATAGGCTTATCACCCATATCTACGTCCTCTCTCTCCTTCATAGTTAGTTTCTTCCATTGCATACGACGTATTCTACCCCAAAAGTCTTCCACATCATATAAATAACCCTCAAGGACAATAATACCTGGTTTTCCCGGAACATAAAATCCTGTCAAGTTAAGCTCTGCCCCAAACTCAAGCATGTCCTTGCGTTTGATTTTACTGTATATATGATGGCTGTAAATCCACATGCGGCAGAACATATTATTTTTAGGGTCTGCACTCCGACCCTTTGGCTGACTACTCTCTGGTTGTGGCTCACTGACAAAGTATTCCTCAGCATTGTCCTGTAGCCAGTCTATGAGTGAGCAGGTGAGCAGCTCCCCTGACTGCCAGCTGCTGTTCAGGTGGCTCCACATGGCTTCACTGAGCAGGTTGTGCTGGGTCCGAGAGAGAGATGCAGCCCGGAAGAAGATCTGTGGTAATACGGATGGGTAGTCGTATGGTAGGCGGCACACCAACTCCAGGGGCTGAAAGATATAGAAACCAATAACAGGTAAGTAAAGTGTTGTTGATTAATGAAATATAATATTTTTCGTGTAAGTAATGTTATGAAATCTGCAAAGTTTTGGTAAACTTCCTGAAATTGATTGTCCACAGACTAAATGGGCTACTTTTAGGCATATAACACAAATTCATGCAGTACTGCAATATTATACATCTTTGTAAAATTCTCCTGACTTCATGTACTTTAATGTTCTGCACCATGAATCATTTACCTGAATATTCTTAGCTTGTAACTTTACTAGAGCCAGTTTATAACAGTTTTTTTTCTTATCATTTTATTGGTCATGATAGAGGTACAAAGTGGTTTACCTATACATGTCTTTTTTTTAATTACCCCAGATAAATTCCTAACTTATCAAATACATTGATTACACCTTAGATATTTCCTAAAGAGGGGAGAGTTGGAGTGGAAGGTGAGCTCATTTGGCTGAAAATGGTGACTGACAGACTGTCAACACAGATCTACTGCAAATACTTTTATTCTGGGGGAGTAGGAGAGGAGGTGGTCAGAACACCCTTTTTTCTTATCTTGCTGGTGTAATAGGGGGTTACTTACTTTATAACCTGATATGGTCTATCCTTAGTCTAACTCTTAGGGCTTAGGCAATTTTACTCGGAATGCTAAGGCGACTGAAGGATGCAGGTGTATGTACAGCCTGGTTTATACTACCGATGGGTTACTCATTGGTGCCAGCTAGGGGGTCTAATATATGGTACCGGAGTACTACTGTAGAACAGAAGAAAAGCACAAAACAGGACTCTACCCGATGGTCCCTACATCATTGATTAGGGATTCTTAATATAATTTATATACCCTCTTTGAAGGTCAAAATGCAGCTTGCTGGCGGCTTTATACATTAAGGGGTTGGTATGAAAATATGGGTGTAGTCGTTGGGAAATTTGATCTGGGTGTACTGGGTAGTATTTCTTAACTATATAAGGTGGGGGTGGTCTAAACGGGAGAAGAACTAATTCAATACTCACTGTGGATTACAGGTAGAACACCAATGACACAGACACCTCATTTTTTCTAACATCAATCACATAAGCTACCCAAATGTTCATTTCATGTAGTTGTAAATGATACTAAACATATAAGTCACGGCTTATATAAAGCTCTTTACGGGTGCCCCTAATATCCCAATGCCCCATTTAGTAATGAACATCCCCCTTAGTTAAGTTTCAAAGTGACAGATTACTTAGTTAGTTTGTTATTAAACTCAGATGCTCGTAATTAGAGAGATTAATCAATTTTCTTTAAATAAATTAAGTCAACGGTTAAATCGTTAAATAACCCTTTATATAATACCGGTATCAGTTCTCTCTTCTTCTACACAACACACAACAGCAAAATATGATTATAAATATTATGCTACAAATTATTAAACCAATTCTCGGAATGGTCTACTACTCAATATTGAGATGGATACAGATGAAAGATAATTTGGCCTCATGGGTAGACTTCACAACAGTATGCATGGAATGAGAATACTCAATTGCTGCGCATATGATATGTTGAACATTGGAATACAAAGAGACAACAGAACATGGTGGAATGTTAATGACAAAAGTCGTTTTGTATACCAGATACGTGGACTGGCAGTACTGCCTCAAGACATCACATTTATACATTAGTCATCACCCTCAGCTAGTTTTCCATCTACATGGAAATATATGCTGAACATACTCCCCAGCCCTCGTTCCTCTAAGAACTGGTAGAGCTGACCACGGTCAGGGATCCCAAGCTTCCCTCCCTGTACCTGCCTCACAGCAAAGAATCGCTCCTCAAAGGGACCAAACTTCCTGAAATCATCCACACTCTTGTCACCCATATCCCAGTCCTGTTTCTCCTTCATAGTGATCTTTTTCCATGTCCACCGTCGCACACGTCCCCAGAAATCCTCTACATCATTATTGTACCCCTCAATGACTATAATCCCTGGTTTGCCTGGGACATAAAATCCTGTCAGATCAAGCTCAGCTGCAATCTCCAGCATTCCTTTTCGTTTGACCGGATTACGGATATGGTGACTGTAGATCCACATGCGACTGAACATATTGGTTTTAGGGTCTGTGTCACGGTTCTTCTTTGGTTGACTGGACTGTTCTGCTGGTACATCAGCAGCAAAGTATGCCTCAGCATTGTCCTGTAGCCAGTCTATGAGTGAGCAGGTGAGCAGCTCCCCTGACTGCCAGCTGCTGCTCAGGTGGCTCCACATGGCTTCACTGAGCAGGTGGTGCTGGGTCCGAGACAGAGACGCAGCACGGATAAACACATGGGGTAAAATGGATGGGTAGTCATGTGAAAATCTGCACACCAACTCCAGAGGCTGGAAAACATAAATCAACACCTTCCAATTCCATCGCCTGTGTATCTCCCCAAACAAGGGTACCACGTAATAATGGAAATAACTGTGCCTATTGTACATTAATTCTTTTTTTTTTTCTTGAGCTGCCTTTTAAGTTGGATCTAATCTCCCTTCCCATGATCAGCAATTGGCCTACTTCACTCATCATAATTATTCTGCTGTATTAAGATGTGAGTAAATGTTACCATATCAGTAATTATATACATGTAGTGAGCTACTGGTATTATGTTGTAAAGCTGCAGGTACACAGATGGCTTCTGCTGCACAGCATCGGCCATGGCAGCTGGCCACAAGACAGCTGACACTGTCAGCTTTCTTGCGGCCAGCTGCTGCAGCCAAGTGGCTGGCTGCGCGGCATCGGCCTCAGGGTGTTACACCAGTGGCATCGGCCGCAATGCATGTTCTGCGGCCAAAGCCGCACTGCCGATGCCGCAAGTGTAACTGCAGCTTAAGAGACGAGCCATTTATTACTACGGTAGTTGGAGGGGTAAGGATTGAGGTTGGTGTACTCTCTTGCTAGATAAGCTGTAAATAATCTTGACACACCCTTCTACTGAGGAATAGGAACTAATCAAGTTTATGAAATGAATCCCCCCCTCAAGAAAAAAATAATGCACTGGTAAAATGTATGTAGAATGATAAACACTGAAGAAAGTAGGCCTACCTCTCTATACAATATATCCGGGCACCACAAACCCGTCCCGCCTTTGGGAAAGTGCCCGTCCCCCCTTCGGGAAAGTGCCCGTTCCCCCTTTGCTTGTAAATTATGTAATCATCTGTAATGTGATCAGGTAGATCATGGTATATTGTTTTATACTTGTTGTGAGCGATCAATAAAAAAGAAATGTAATAAAATATATAGATGGCATACCCCTGAATGAGTGAATACAGGGGTGGATCCATGCTTTTGAGAAAGGGGGGCGCACATCTTGGCCATGGGATGTGGGTAAATGGGTTGATGGACTCATCACAAGAGAAGCGCAGTGAGTTCGCAAGCGCAGCGAAGTGACTTTAATTGGGGGGTCTGGGGGCATGCCCCCCAGGAAAACTTTGAATTCTAGAGGGCATTTGGTGCATTCTGGTGCATTTTTAGACTCCAATCTATTGGCAGTTTTGGTATCATTTACTACAAAATATTTGTGGGTATGTGAATTTCCAGTAGCAGGATGAGATTGAGGAACAATGAGCCTGTGGGTGGGGACCCTCATTTCCAATCTCATCTTGCCCTCACCCCCAGCCCCACTATTCCTAATGACAGTCTCATGCCCTCACACCCTGCCCCCCCCCCAATCTTAGCATTCCCCAACTACCAGATTTCATCCTGTCCTCATCCCCAACCCACTATTCCTAATTCCAGTCTCACCCTGCCTTCACCCCCAATCTCACCATTCTCCTACTACAAGTTTGCATCCTACCCTATTGGCCACTAGCTGGTCTGGAGCTGGTTCCGGTGACACACTCTGATAAGAACTGATAAGATGGGACCAGCATGTCCCTGGAAGTGGGTGTTAACCAGGGACAAGTTACCAATCATGGTATGTCTCATAAGTGGGTTTCACCTCAACCAGCGAAATTCAAAATGGTGGCTCCACTAGGCCTCCACACTGAGTCCTATACTACCAGTCTCATCCCACCCTCACCCTAAGCCCCACTATTTCCCTACTGCCAGTCCCCTCCTGTCCTCACCCACCATAGCTCCAACCACAACCTCATCCACCCTCCTGCCTACCTCTCCATCTCATTTTTTACTATCTACCCTATATATGAAGTCATATGATAATAACCAAAACATTCCTTATCTCATCTTGAAACTCTAGCCCAATCCGTTTTACTGTCCCAATTAAGCTTACTGTCACCACCAAGCCCAGAACTGATTGTGCACCCCTGCATCCTTTTGCTGGTGGGAGGGTGACAGTAGGGGAAGGGTGGAGAAAGGAAGGCAGTGGGAAGGGAGATCAGTGATTGGGGAGATGGGTACAGCGACTGACACTGGGGAGGGGGCATGGACAAGAGAAAGGAGGAGCAAGTATTGGAAGGCATCCTGAATAAAAAAAAGACAATCCAGGACTGCCCCTTCCATCCATCAAAGATATTCCTACCCTACACTAGCTTTCCCTCTCATCTTGATGCTCCTCCTTCCATCCAGCTGGGATGTACAGGGAAAAAGGTGAATGGGGAGTAAATGAATATTGGTAGTACTTTGGAGGATGGGTGGTCAGCCCACCTAGCTAGTTTATGCCAATGTAAGGGAGTGGTCATTATTCATCAACAAGGGGGGGGGTGGTGGGTTTGAGGGGGGGCTTAAAATTTTCAGACCCCTCCCAAGGGGGGGGGGCTAAAATAGTTTTGACTCCTCTTATAGGCTAATAAAATTCACCCTCTTTTTAGCCAAAACGCCTGTGCGCTACTATAGATCAAAGAGGGGCGCGAAAACTCTCCGCGCCTCTGGCGCGGGGGGCGCAAAAAATTTTGACTGCCATCGAGGGGGGTGTAAAAAATTTCCGCGCACCCGCGAAAACCCACCACCCCCCCTGTTGATAAATAATGACCACTCCCTAAAGGTTGGGTTGGGGTCATTTTCAAGAGAAAATTTTGAAAATTTCATTGTTAAAACAATTAAACATGCATTCTGGTGACTTTTGGGAATGACTTAATAACTTTTGTTCTAGTAGGAATATTGGACATTCTAGCAAACATGATTTTGGAAAAAATGGGGGGGGGGGTGCGCGTCCGCTGCGCCCCTCCCCCCTCAATCCGCGCCTGGAATATAATTAAACAGTATTATAGTACATACCTGCCCACCAACAGAAAGTTTGACAGTGAAACCTATCCTACTCTGCAGGTTGGACGCATCGATCTGACCTTCCAGAAAGGCATTAATCTCAGCTACACTGCCTTGATCATCCAGGACAAACTCAGAACGGTCAGGAAACATGGAGGACAACATCTCCACTTCTGACAACTGCAGTGTCAATGTCTCTGTTAGGTCCGCTGTGGGCGACTCTGTGGCCTCAGAACTCATCTTGACCAGTCACAATTTGTCTATGACAATTGGTGGTCAATCTGGATGTATTAGATATTGAATCCTAACTCTCATGTCCAAGAAATGCGTGAAATTTAACACGGCAACTTTGCACTTTGGTTTGTTTACATCGCCATCTTGATCCACGTGTTCGCACTGGTTTTGGGACATGTCGGGAGGTGGCGTGGCAAAAAACGTAGACGCTTGGGACGCCTCTTCCCGCGCTCCTAAAACGAGTGTGAGATCGGTCGACATTCTTAATCCATCTAGCTCAATTTATCCATAGAAATATTCAGCGAGGACTATTTCTATGATTTATCACAGAGGTAGTCCAGAACCGTTGACTAGAGCGGCCTAGGAATTTCTTTGATTAAATTTGGTTAGAGCTTGATAATGAATAGAAATTCCCCAATTTCGTAAAAATGAATAAATAAATAAAATTAAAAAGATAAATAAATGAAATAAATAGAAGAAGAAAGAAAAAAAGGGGGGGGGGAGAAAAAAAAAGAAGTATCATGATTGCATGTACTGACCGCATATTCCTTGCTTCTAATATGATTGACATTTGATGAATACGATCAGGAATCCCTTTATCCAGTGGCCCAGTTCCTGAACTCTCATCTCTGTTCCTCTCTACGGGAGTAAGGGAGCATTCATTATTTATGGCAGGGGTGGGGGTGAGCAAATTGAGGGGGGGCCATTTATTTTCAGGGTATTCTTAGGGGGGGCAAATATTTTCAGGGTATTCTTAGAGGGGGGGGCTGTTTATTTTTTACCTATTTTTAGAGGGGGGGCCATTTATTTTTATGGTATTTATCCAAAATGCCGCAAATTTCATCACCATAAAATGTCTTTTAATGTATCAGAGACTCCTTTTGAAAGATTAAAGGTAATCAAATTGATCCAGTTCAGTGAAATCTAATTGGATGGAACTATATTCAGAGATCTTTTTCAATTGATCAATACCAATGTGCATTTCTTGTCGATGACTACCAGTATATGCAGCTACAAGACCACCTGAATGTGTAAGGACATGTTATAAGGCACATCTCATGTGGGTATAAAGTCGACCCTTGCTTCATCAGATTTAAAAATGCAAGGAAAACTGTCTGGTGAAGCAAATTATCCGAGGATGTAAGTCCAAATATAAAAGAAAACATAGAGATAGTTCCCGGGGGGGGCACTTGAATTTATTTTGAAGGGGGTGTGCGGCTGGGCCTCTGACAGCTCTTACCCTTGTTAGGGAGATTTTACCCTCGAAAGTCCACCCTTGTTAGGGAATTTTCAGCCAAAAACTCCATGTTTTGGAAGGAAAATCTGATCAATGAAATCACATTTTGAAAATTGACTCAAAAATGTCTAGTAGTTGGGAAAATTTTCTTGAAAAAAACAGCAAACTTTGCCTGATCCGCGGGCTTTTTGCCCAAAAGTAGACCCTTGTTAGGGAGATTTTCTTAAAAGTAGACCCTTGTTAGGGGGATTTTTCTTAAAAATAGGACCCTTGTTAGGGCGATTTTGGCCAAAAAGTGACCTTGCCAGCCGCACACATGTGGTACCAACACATATGAAGTGCCCCCCCCGGGAGATAGTTGAAGATCATCTGTCTTTATAAAGGGTCGAGGAAGCAAGGACCAACTGTAAGCCCTGGGTCAAGGTTAAACCCAATTGGCAAATGTTGGGATTTAAAAGTACATACAAAATATCCTGTGGGTGAAGCACAGATTGGGTGATAGTTGGAAAATTAAGTACTGTTCTACAATATGATATCCTAGCATACCCTGACTTTAGGAGGATTCTTTGTGGGTCTGACTGAAGGAGCTATCCTCGTGTATAATCTCCACCTTATGCATGAGTTTTTACAGTAGTAGGTCTACTATTCTACACAAAAATACCTTGTCTATAAGGTGTATCTGAGTTGAGACCCATTCTATCACCTATCCCTTGGAGTCTATTAACCCAATGAGGGCAGAAGACACATGAGTTATCTGGCCATGGGGCAGCCTTTAAATTTCTTAGGAGTAAGGGCCTATATTCTATTAAATGCACCTGCACTAATAAGCACACCCCTCGCCTTTTGGGCTGTAAGCACACACCCCTTGTGTCAAATCATGCTAATGTAAAAGTAAAGTTTTAGAGCAAAAACAATGGTTTTTCGACTTTAGGGGTGTGCCTTTTGGAAATGATCTTTTTGTATTAAGGTTTCGACCATCTTATGATTAATTTTCAGCACCGGTGCGGTTATTAGAATGAATATGGTACCGTATTCACAGTCCCCGCACAATTCCTATATAAGGAGGCCTACATGGTGTCGACTATAGTAGATGGTAGACCCGCCACGGTGTTGACTATAGTCAATGCTAATCATTAAAATGTTAAAGTACTACTCCCATGAATTATAGCTAAAAGAGAGATATAATTATATGTATCACACAATGTAAAGGCATGGTTTTGGTATTTATGTTAGATGGCCATGTTAGATAAAAGAATATTCATGATGGAAGATCGTCATTGGGGGGGTGCTTTATTTTCAACCTATTCTTGAGGGGGGGGGCCATTTATTTTCAACCTATTCTTGAGGGGGGGGGCCCAAAAATTTTGGACGTATTTGTTAGGGGGGGGCCTTTTATTTTTGACCTATTCTCTTTTGCCAAATGCTCACCCCCACCCCCGCCATAAATAATGAATGCTCCCTAAGAGAGGCAGAGTTCCTCAGCCAAGTGCAACGATTCAGAGTAGGCAATATGATATGGGAGGTGAGCCCTGATTTAGAATAAGAAGCATTCAGAAGCTGTGCCATGAGCCAGACTAAGTATTCAGAATGTGGGCCATTCAGAGTACTAGTAAGTAGTGAAAATGGTAAAGGTGAACGATGATAAGTTTTTTTTACGACAGTTTCTTCACGAGGGTGTCCTGCCCTTTCCACATGAGGCCGTTAGGCCGAGTGCGCATGGGCAGGACACCCGAGTGAAGAAACTAGGAGGCAAAAACTTATCAGAGTTCATCTTTACATTTATGTCAAGGTGTTTCCAGCCATAGATGTTCAATTTCTTACAAAATAAACCCAAATTCACCTGTCGTCAACGTGAAAAGCGAAAATGCTGACTCCGCCATCTTGAATGTTTATGATGGACCTATGACGTAATCGTGCGGATTTGGCTCTGGTTATTCAACGCAGGGGTGCAATACGGGCATTGTCAATGGGGCATCGATATTCACCTTGACATAAATAGAGAATGGTCCATTATTCAGCGTAAGTAGTACCGGAACATGGAAAGTGGACCAATATTTAGAGTAAGTAGTATATAGGAAATGGGGCATTATTCAGCGTAAGTAGTATATGGAAAATGGGTCATTATTCAGAGTAAGTAGTATATAGAAAGTGGGCTATTATTCAGCGTAAGTAGTATATGGAAAGTGAGCCATTATTCAGAGTAAGTAGTGTATAGAAAATGGGCTATTATTCAGCATAAGTAGTATATAAAAAGTGGGCCATTATTCAGTACAATATGGAAAATGAGTCATTATTCAACGTAGGTAGTATATGGAAAGTGAGCCATTATTCCACATATGTAGTATATAGAAAATAAGTCATAAATCAGCATAAGTAGTAAAGGGAAAGTGGGCTATTATTCAGTATAAGTAGTATATGGAAAGTGGGCTATTATTTAGCGTAAGTAGTATATGGAAAGTGGGCTATTATTTAGCGTAAGTAGTATATGGAAAGTGAGCCATTATTCAGTGTAAGTAGTATATAGTAAGTGGGCTTTTATTTAGTGTAAGTAGTATACAGAAAGTGGGCTATTATTTTGTGTAGGTAGTATATAGAAAGTGGGATTTTATTAAGTTTAAGTAGTGTATGGAAAGTGAGCCATTATTCAGGGTAAGTAGTATATGAAAAGTGGGTCATTATTTAGCGTAAGTAGTATACATGAAAGGGGGGGGGGCATTATTCGCTTCACTAAACTTTGGCTCTGATTCGGCTTTGAGTAACATGACATATAGGCACTGATTCATCAGTGGGTAGAATATGGACATTTCATGAGAGATGCAGGAATGAGGAGTGTGCAGGTATCCAGAATTGGCAATGACACTAGAAAGCACATCAATAGTTATCAAATTTATTGCTTCTCTTCAGAATTGCACAGCAGGATTAATTGTCTTAATTAATATGAACAACATTAGATGACAAATGCAAGAACTTAGTGGAAATATTACCTTTTACAACAGCAGTTATAAAAGTACCATTTAAGATATATATCCCTGTGCCTTCATACTGTACATTTACCATAAAACAAGCAAATTCAGGGTGTTCTGGTTCCCATGACAGTACGTAACAAACCTACTTAAATAGTTTATATCACGTGATATCTAGTGTGCAGAGGTAGACACGGATATCTCCTAAATAACTATTATGGAACTGAGGCGTCCATGGGTTAATCCCTATATCTATAAAGAGAAACATTTTAAAAAGATTTAAGTGACAAGGGAAACCATTTAACCTGATATGCTATATGGTATATCTCTGGGCTGTCATGGTGTCGTGATATTAAGACAATGTAATAGTCTATACTATGATAACAGAATTCTACATGTCGATCTATTGTATCTAGATAATTATTGATAGCCCACGAATGGTAAAAAGAAAACATTATAGTGCGATAAATAATAGTTAAGGTGGCTGTATAAAATATCATCGAGTTAGGAACAGGTCTTTCATCCTCATCGCAAAGTTCACCGTTAGGAGATAGCGATTGTACAAATGTTTCCTCCACAGGACTATGGTATCGCTGAACTGTTTGTACATCAATATAGTTAAGAAATATATAAAATCTAATACGTTTATTCATAGCACAATACTGTGACTATAATGTATCCTGTTTATCATGCCCTGTGTGAAGAAAAGGTGTTGTACATGTATTGATATTCATTGAGAAACTACAAAGTGATGTGGTCATCCTGTGAACTGTGTCAAGATCTGTAATCCATGTATAAGGCTCCCCTGTACTGTCCAATATTCTGTACGGCATCGAGTCATTTCGTATCACCTTCTTCTTTGCACATTATAACGTGTTTGAATTATGTAAACCTGTGCCAATTGTAGCACGTTCTATTGCACATTGTAGGCACACCCAGCTAACGAAAATGTCAAAAATCAAAGGAAAGATTTGATGGAGAAGGGTGCATTAATCGAATGTAATTATAACCTTGTTGCAATACACATTTTGCAAACGTTTCTATACAAATGCAATCTTAATGCAAAATCGCTCTATACAAATCATATATACAAACATAGTTTATAATCAGTTTGTTAGCAGGGTGTGCAATTTAAAAGTCCATAAGTCATGATGTCACCTAACGTCGGTCAAAGACACCAGCTCTCATCATGGGGAACCTTTCCGTGATGTGTTGGCGGGATCTGAGCCCCAAGGACCGGGACCGCCGTGGGAGACTGGAGGGAAACTCACACCGACAACTGTAGGCAGAGATCTTCTGTTTCAGGTAACCCGGTGGGCAGTTCTTACGGGCACACGGGTCGTATACATTGCTGCTAGGTGGCGCTGGTGTGGTGTTCTCACAACTAAGGGGAAAAAACAGTAATGAGAGTAATTATGTGCATTATTGTTATATGGACTAAGTACTCAATTCTTATTTGTGTATTGGAAAATGGCAAATAAAGCACCCAGTCTAAGGGGCACTAATTTATAATACATTTATATGACACATTACAGAATCTCATTACAGTGTATTCCTTCCCATCATACCAAATATTCTTTAAAATCTTCCTATCTTTTCCCCTTTTCCATACTGCATCAATTAGGCAATTAATTGAAGAAAGAAATTGGATCTTTTTCTAATTCCTACCTGCATGTGTCTGGTCGGAATACCTCGCCATGTATACAGGTAGGTGTCTTAGAACAAACACAGGAGCATTTACTTTCATCCCACTTCTGTTTGACAGGGCAATTTGTCACTTGGTCCTCGTTCTTACATTTACATCGACATTCCTCTGGATCATACACCTGTAACAGAGTGGAAAAGACAAGTTTACAAATAGTGTAGAGTTACATATGTACATGTATTATAAAAGAGAATAATTCTGGGGGTTTAGTTCACAAAACATTGATTAATCTCATGCTCCCTACCATTTGAAATCTCCAACCAGATCATCGTAGGTAATGACCTGCTATATGAATACATTTTATGTCACCAAATATTATATGATCTGGTGGAGTGGTGAAAACAAGGCAAGAATTAGCATGCACCTATGTAGACCTATAATGACATCGTCATAGTGGGTCTCACTACGACTTGAGGGGGGGGGGGCATTCCGAGCATTGTCATTACACATGGACATGATTCATGGATGTCGTCCTTTAGATTAGGATATTGCATACAGTTATAAAACGGCTGGCAGTGCTCTGCTGCACTATAGAAGTGACATTGAGTGCATTATAGGAGTACAGTGCATGCCTGAGCAAGGTCACAGTAGTGATAAACAAGTTGAGTGCCATTAATTGGTATAGGCATACCTTTATTTGGGTGATTAATTGTTTGGAATGTAATGTACAATATTTTATAAAGACAATAAACAACTCCTTCTTCACATCTTGACTGTCTGCTGTCCTATAATGCACTCAGATGCATGCGTGCATTATAGGACAACAGACAGTCTCGATGTGAAGAAAGTCGTTGTCTATTCTCTAATTAAAGTATGCCTATATTGTGTAGGCCAAATGTACCTTACCTGTATTCTCTCCTTACAATGGTATGGCTGCACCTTACAGCGGCACTCACATGCCAGGTGGACCGCTAATGCTATCTCCTCTATACCGTCATACTCCAGGTACTGTGCATTCACTCCAGGGTACCGTGTCCGCACCACCTGTAACATAAAGTGTTAACCGTTAAACTGAGAATGGATGCATTGTCATTTTACCCTAGGTTGGGGAAGCACTCTGTAATCTTGAGTAACTCAGGGTGAAATGATTATTGAGTGAGCGGCTCATGGATAGGACCGTGCATACGTAGAGAGCAGGTCATACATTGGGGTGAGCAGCTCATGTGCGGAGCAACGCAGACGTTAGGAGTAGCTTATGCAGGTTATAGCTAAGCGAATCCTCATCTGGCGCAGCTTTCCAAAGATCTTCTGGTATTAATCAGTAGGCTTAGATTGGTCATACCTGCGCATAATGTATTATATTTATATATAACTCACAGATACAGTCTGAGTAGAAGCCTGACTTGGCCCACACTCCAGGGTTTCACTGGCACAGCAGCCTCCACACCTCTGTAGGCTGACGCAGGACGGGAAGTAGACGACGGTTGGGTCCGGGTCTGCCGGTAGATTCACCGGCCGCATTGCTGGAGCACAGCCCTCCGGACTGGCCACTTGACTGGCAGCAGAATCTGGAATGGAGACATATGTGATCTGTCCACCACAAGAAATAGAGCAGTTCTGCAGCAGTGTACTCTGATTGACAGAGCTAACAGTGGCACTACAGGACCACCTGCAGCGGACCACCTCTGCATTGTCAGCTAATCAAATGGAGCATTTTAGCCTGGAGGCTATTTCTTAACAGTGTTATTTAGCATTGTTAAGAAATGCCCTCCAGATCAGAATGTAAATGGGGGTTAAGCATACTAGTAGACGGGGGACGTTAACAGTTGTTTTATGCGGTCAATCTATCATATCGTTTCAAACCCAATAGTGCAGATTTTGACTTATAGGCTGCCCCTCTGGGTCCAGCTTTTACAAATCCACCAGAGAATTAAATAAACGTTTTAGCCTTTTCAATTAAATCAAAAAAGGCCTTTCAAAGTTAACACTACGCTTTTTCTGCAAGCTGTTGTGCTTGTCAAGAGTCAAGAGTGGTCATGCACTGAAAACCCGCCGCTATTGGAAAGTCGTCATATATATCGTCACGGTCGTCAGAGGGTCGTCATGCCCTTATCTACCCTAAGTCATCCTACTGACCACCTTGGATTTACTACTGGTCTCTCAATGTCAAATCCCACAACGTGAAAATGGGCAGAAAATCCTTGTGATATAGGATATGTGGTTGCTTAAGGCCAAATCCGACAACACGAAAATAACCAGGGAATCCTTGTGATTTTGGCAGCTAGTGTACCTTAGCAGATATTGGGTGGCAATATTGTCTAAGGAAGAGCTATGATGGCTAAGAAGCCTTGCCAAAGTGTTGATATTTTGGAAGTGGATCATATCAAAAGTTTTTGATGTTTCCTTTACAAGAGGCTAGAAATCTCTGTGATATACTGAAATCCTCTGTGATTTAGAGGAAAACAAGACTAAATCACAAGAGGTTTGTCTTTGATAAATCAGGATCCAAGTTCCACACACAGGGGTTATAAGAAAGCTCTGCTTATGATTTATACATATGATGCCATTACATTTGTATTGCAAAACCAAAAAATTAAGTCAGAGACAGCTGTGATATCAATATCAAGTACTCTATCTCTGTCAATCAAACTGGTAACTAGCCTATACAAAAATAAAATTCAGAGATTCCCTTTGCCATATTGTCTAATAGTGAGATTTGGGGAAGGGGGACGTTGATAAGAATCTTTCTGATTTACAACATTGACTAGAGTCCAAGGCTGCCGATATCCATAAACATAGAATTTTCAGATCCATTTTTCACGTAGTGGGATTTGACCTTTAGCCGATATTGGGGTGGTGATATCGTCTAAGGAAGGCCTATAACGGGCTTAATAACCCTTGCCAAAGTGCTGGTATTTGGGGAGTGAAATACATCAAAAGTTTTTGATATTTTCTCCACAAAGGGCCAGAAATCTCTGTGATAAACTGAAAACCCCTGTGATTTAGAAGAAAACAACAGTTTCTAGTAAATCACAAGAGGTATGTCTTTGATAAATCAGGAGCCATGTTCCACATACTACACTTATAAGGGGGTTCTGCTTGTGATTTATGTGAGCTACATTTGTTTATGCTATGCAGGAGACCATTCCAAACTGAAAAAAAAATAGTCAGGGACAACTGTGCTTTTGATATCAAATACTCTATCCCTGTGAATCAAAATAAAAATGCGTCTGTGCAGTAATGAAAATCACAGAGATTCCCCTCCTACTATCAGCTATAGTGGGATTTGGAGTGTGGAGAAGTGCAGTGAGAACCTTTGTGATTTAGGAAATTGGCAAGAGTCCAAGGCTGCTGATATCCAGACTCACAAACATTTCAGACCCATTTTTCGTGTAGTGGGATTTAGCCTTGAGCTCCCACTATGCACTTTGCAATACATATGCCATGCCCTGGTTTGTATAACTCTTACAGGGGTAGACACTAACACTGGCCCGGGAGCCATTGGCCCGAGGTTTTGGTCGTGGGCCCGTAGTTTTCTCAAGATTGACCTTCCTGTGGGCCCGGGATGGCCCACAGATGTTTACAGAGTGTCATCTAAAAGAGTTACTTTATATAAGTATATGCATGTTTTACATCAATGGAAAGATAAAATTAGCAGGAATCTAGCTGTTCTTGCTAAGTTATGGTGTGAATTAACGAGAAATGCCTTTGATTTTTCCTTTTTAAACATCAACTGACTAATCTGGGCCCACAGTTTTAGCTCTGGGCCCATAGATTTCTAAAGCTAAGGGCCCGGGTGGCCAGTGGCTAGAAAGGTTAGTGTCTACCCCTGTCTTGCATCTATACAGTGTACTTGTTGTATAGTCTACTATGGAAAGGAGATTTATAATCATTATTTGATATAAATGTACATGTTAAAAGATATGAATGTTTTGGCGGAAATTTAGAAAAGAAGATAGATTATCCTGGTCTACACCTCTTTAATGGATAGAGCTGAAATGTAACTCCTTATCTTTTGAGTACATGTAGATAGGTGCACTCACAAAACACTACGTACTGTAAACAGAACCATGGCAGTTTGTCGGGAACATCCCTACTAAACACTGATCGATTGATGAGGGAGATGAGATATAATCTTTAAAAAAAAGCAATAATAATATGGAAATGCTATGCTATGATATGGCTGTTAAGGGCAGCCTAAGTGACGACTCAGGATCGTCTGTGACGACCCAAAGTCGTCATCTATGACGACCCCATGACGACCTAAGTTTGTAGTTTTAGGTATTGTCACCCCCTACCACACACCTTCGGCAATACAGCAGGTCGGGATGAAAGGGAGCCCCTGGGAAATTTCAACCCAGTGTAAAGCCTACAGCACACAATAATTTTTATCATATTCCTATATGGTCAAATCCCACTATGTGTAAAATTGACCTGAAATGTCTGTGCTTATGGATATCGGCAGCCTTGGACTCTAGCCATTGTTGTAAATCACAAGGATTCTCAGCAAACCTTCCCCTTCCCCAAATCTCACTATTAGCCAATATGAGAAAGGGAATCTCTATTAATTTTATTTCTGCACAGGCTAGTTACAAGTTTGATTCACAGAGATAGAGTACTTGATGTTGATATCACAGCTGTCTCTGACATAATTTTTTAGTTTTCAATAGCTTGCAATTCAAATGTAATGGCATCACATGTATGAATCACAAGCAGAACTTTCTTATAACCGCTGTGTGTGGAACTTGGATCCTGATTTATCAAAGACAAACCTCTTGTGATTTACTAGGTACTCTTGTTTTCCTCTAAATCTCAGGGGGTTTCAGTATATCACAAAGATTTTCAGCCTCTTGTGAATGAAACATTTAAACTTTTGATTTGACCCACTCCCCAAATATCAACTCTTTGGCAAGGCTTCTTAGCCATTTTACCTCTTGCTTAGACGATATTGCCACCACAATATCGGCTAAGGTACCCTACCTTCCAAAATCGCTAGGATTCCCTTATCATTTTCATGTCGTGGGATTTGGCCTATACGTCAATATTGGATGGATGCATTCTTCTATTCACTTTAATATGGCCTAGACCCGTTTGATCCCGCCCTATATTCTACAGTCCAGTGAATTTGAGTTGCTACATGAGTTGCTTTGCGAAGAATTAAATTTCCCATAGTGTCAGAAGAATACAGTTCAAAGTACTGTATATGCTTCTATATTATATACAAAGTTCGATTTTAACCTCTAAATAAGTTGGTTTGATGTTCGAAATCTCTACCTAGCTCCCACACTACAACGGAGAAAAGGCAAGGACCCCATTACATTTAGATTTTCCTCAGCTACTCAACTAAATGCTATGTTACGACTGAAACTCTTTCATTCCTTTACGATGATCACGTAGATCTATAAATGGTTTTAGACTAGTGGTTAACATCTTCTTCCCCATCCCGAGCATCTACTGTCATGGCTGTCAGTACGATTGTGTCTGCATCCCTCATTCCCGGCCTACGCTGGGCATCTGTGGTCTGTATTACTATGTGGTGGGAGAGTAGCGAAGCGGAATTCAGGGGTAGGTTTCCAGCCTATTCCCGGCCTCCAATGGTTATCGTCCTGCCCCCTACCCCGGGGTATCACCGACAGAGGGGATGACCTGTCATGACCACTTCTGCCCCCATCTATCAGGACGCCGCTAGTGGCGCCATCCTGCAGGACTGATACAAGACGATACATCGTACGACGTGTATGGCATAGATTGAGGCTAGGAGTGGTTTGTTTGTTATAATACACAGCACAGATCCTCGTCTGGTTTATAAGAACCATCTATAGGGCTATCTAATGATGAATGTTTAAGAAAATTATGCAAAAAAATAGCTACAAACACTATTTTAATTGCAGACTGACAGTGCTGTGCAAGCACTACTGGGCCCGAAAATGTTATCACAATCCACACTTTTCACGTGTGAAAGATTGAGATGTTTCAATGTGTTGTTCGTACAGGCACCTTGTATAAATATATTGCTTATAAAGGTTTCAAATTTTGACATGTCAACTGCAATGTGTAAAGGCCAAATCCCACTACATGAAAAATGAGTCTGAAATGTCTGTGATTCTGGATATTGGCTACATTGGACTCTTGCCAATTTCCTAAATCACAAGGGTACTCACTGCACTTCTTACCTCTCCAAATCCGACTATAGCTGATAGTAGCAGGGGAATCTCTGTGATTTTCATTACTGCACAGATGAGTTGCTAGAATGATTCACAGAGATAGAGTATTTGATATTAAAATCACAGTTGTCTCTGACTAGTTTCTGTGGTTTGCAATGGTCTCCTGCATAGCATAAACAAATGTAGCTTGCATAAATCACAAGCAGAACCCCATTATGACTGTAGTATGTGGAACTTGGCTCCTGATTTATCAAAGACACACCTCTTCTGATTTCCTAGAAACTGTTGTTTTCCTCTAAATCACAGGGATTTTGAGTCTATCACAGAGATTTGAAAGCCCTTTGTGAAGAAAATATCAAAAACTTTGGATGTACTATACTCCCTAAATACCAGCACTTTGACAGGGATTCTTAGCCTTTATAGGTCTTCCCTAGACGATATTACCACCCCAATATCAGCTAAGCACCCACATATCCTATTTCACAACGATTTCCCGACTATTTTCACGTTGTGGAATTTGGCCTTAACTTTAATATTGCCTATACATCTGAGCATAGGCTGCACTTGATAAATGTATCCGTTTCTATAATTTTGTGTTCAGTATAACCTAATAAATTTCACATGTATTAAATTGAATCAAAAATGTGTTGAGCTTTAAGACTTCCAGTACATGCCAAATATTTCTCTTTGGGTCGTAATTTCCTCTATACTCTTTTAGATGTCTATTAAAATAAAGTATAGTCATATGGCATTCCGTCTACTAGACCATCCTCGTATTCTTATCGTGGTGGGCTAGATAGCTATACATTTATGGACTACGTTTGAATGAAGGCCAGCTCTACGTATGACATTATAGTATATCTCATGAGATATAGCTGCATGGCTCCAACACAAAATAGATGGGCACCTAGCATATATATGTAGGCCTACTACATTGCCTCGAGCGACTGATATATAATAGGTCTGTACCATGATCTTACCTACGCTAAAAACTAGTTCTGTGAGCCAGAGTGAACCAAACAAATTATTGATTAAAAGGCCAAATCCCACAATGTGGAAGATGGGTCTAAAACGGCTGTGATTCTGGCTATGGCAGCCTTGGAGTCTTGTCAAAAACAAAATTCACAAGGGTTCCCATGCCACCCCTACCTTTATCAAACCCCACTACTAGCCAATATTGGAAGGGAAATGTCTGTGAAATTCATCACTGTACTGAATAGTTGTTACTTTTAGTCACAAGTATATCATTCTTATGACTATAGTGTGTGGAACTTGGGTCCTGATTTATGAAAAGATAACACACCTCTTGTGATTTACTAATGATTTTTGTTTTCCTCTAAATCAGAGGGAATTTCCGTATATTACAGAGATTTCTGGCCTCTTGTGAGGAAAATATCAAAAGCTTTTGATGTATTCCACTCCTGAAATAACAACACTTTGGCAAGGATTCTTAGCCATTATAGGCCTTCCTTAGATGATATTACCACCCCAATATCGGCTAAGTAACCACATATCCTATATCACAAGGATTTTCTGGCTATTTTCGCGTTGTGGGATTTGGCCTTAACTGCGGAAAGTTCTTTGCTATATACCGTTGACATCGATTTTGGATATTGCTTAGCATCGACCAAATTCAGCTTGAAGAAGTTTACATTTCAAACCGATTTCTGTCCAACAAACCCTTCCACGACAACTTTGTTGGAAAGATTTTGACCAGTATTTAGTAAAAGAAACAGCTTTCAATAGAATTCATACTGATGGGAAGTATGAGCATTTATAGAAAGGCAAGAGTACACATACTTTACATAGATTCAGTGCCACCTCCCTGTGCTGCTGGATCTAGTCTCTAGTAGAGAAGCTATCATCTGGCTCTTAAAGATAAGCAAAGGAGGTGTGTGATCTAACAACAGGCTCACAATATCTACACAGCATAGCCAGACAGCGATCCGCCAACAACACCTCATACACACAGCTATATAGATAGCTCTACTTCCCTCACCAAATCTCTGGGGCCACTTCCAGGAAAATTTCCGGGGCCACTTCCAGGGACCCAATGCCAGTAAGTAGTATATGGAGAATGGCCATTGAGTAAGGCGAGAGCTACGCGGACGGACCAAAATTCTCCAAACTGGGAGTAAGTGATCCACTTTAAAGGGGGGAGGGGTTTTACTTCCGGAAATCACTGTTGTAGATCTTGGGAATCCACAGCAAGCTATTGCGAGTATACTAGAATAAAAGCTGTCCCCAATTGTGCAGAGAACGCTCCGGAGTAAAACTACAATTTTATCACTCCCCTTCTTCCTTCTAGATCAGTTATTCAAATGGTTAGCCTCTACTGGCTACAGATCGTCTTGTAATCAAAGCCATCTATAAGTCTGCAACCTATGTCACTTTGTGTCAAAGGACCCTCTCTGCTTGTGCACTTAGTGTAAGCCAACAGATGAAAGTGACAATTGTCCTGCCCCTAGCGAGAAAAGCTCTAGCTGTCAGTTATGAATGGGTGACATTTTCCCTATGTATCATGTTCTAAACGCTCTTGTGTATACGACTGCCTGTGAACATAAGCCCTCTTCGACAGTCCTGTGAGCTTCCCTGAGCGCTTGTCACTGGCCTGCTCAGCGTGGGCAGCTCTTGTCCCTTTGCACCCTGGGCTGATCAGTCACATACCTCTCCTGAGCTACTCACTGCCTGTAATCCCACCCTAGCCGCACGCCGCCACATTTATCACAAGAGACTGTTATCTCATCCTGCCCCCTGTCGTCCCCCTAGGACTAACCCTTGAGGCTGCATGATGCCTAAACCTCATATTCCTAATATATCATGATGTACCAATGCAGCAGGGAGGAGCACTACATTTGTGCATCCTGTCGGTCTTTCAGGTCTGTATCAGTCCTGTAGGGTCGGCATGATGCTTGACTACAGCACTGAAACGCAGCATTATTAATCATGACTACCATAGGACATAATGCATTAAGGCATCAAACGGCCTTTAAAGGGCTAGCTATAAGCCTAGTTCCCCACAAGCTGGTTGTAAAGGCCCATGAAGCATCCACCTGCCCAGCTACTACTCACCGAGCAGCTCACCCATAAACTACACTCAGTCTGCTTATCTGTCCACAGGTGGCGGTCTGTGTACTTAGGGTTATGGACAAAGACAGGCTTCTATATAAACATATGCTTCTGCTGCATCAATAATTCCAGCTGGGTTCTAAGAGGATGGTGCATAAGGAGAGTAATCCCCTCATTCTAACCACCCGACTGGATAAGCTAGGGCGATAAAAGAGGAAGAGGATAGACCTGTACACTGCAAAAATGGTGTTTAGAACCTAAACACAATTCTAAACATATTCTTGCAACGTTTTTCTAATCACATTAATTTCCTAAACATGTTTAGCCAAACAATGTGCTTAGCTCAAGTGTTTAGAAATCTAGGTGTTTAGGTTCAAAATTTGTGTTTAGATATCGATGAAATTTTGCGTTTAGATGTTTATGAATTTTTGTGTTTAGATGTCTAAGTGATTTGGTGGGAAGTAAGGGTTTGCAGACATGTTTCCGTTAAAAAGAATAAAGGAATATCTTTTGTTTGTTTTCTCATTTACTGGAGGACATTAGCAGGTATTTGCACTGCAAAGTCTCAAAAAATGTCAGCCACAGCTATATACACATATATGTACACACTGCATTAGAATAGGAGACTTGAGAAAGTACAACACGTTGGCAGGAAAGACATTGCTTTATACTTTACAAAATAACATGACATAGGTGTAAGTTATGGAGCTCATCGATTATTTTATGGTAATGATGGTGGTGTAAGTTGAATTTAGTTAATTTTCTATTGTTGTGTCTATTTTCATAACATTTAATTAAATGACATTATGATAAACAAGGAGTTTGGGGATATTTGTCACAAGTGATTATAACTTTGTGCAGATAGTCCATTCAGAGGTAGTGCTGCTACCTGGTGTGGATTTGACATCCAAGTATCTAAACATATTGATGTTTAAATCTAAACACCTAATATTCAACTGTTTAAACTCTAAACGCCTGAACATGTTTAGCAAAAATGTTTATGTATTTAGAATAAAAGTGTTATTTTCCTAAATGTGTAGTCGATGATACACCTAACTGACATATATGTTTAGGTTTTAAACATGTTTAGACCTAAACATGTTTAAAATCTAAACACCATTTTTGCAGTGTAGACTGAGCTCTCCTAGCCGACTATCAAAATCGATGAACAATTATGATGCAAGCACATTCTGGTGATCTATAAGATGTATAGCAAGATCAATAATATAACTATTTGGATACCAACTTAAAGCTTAGCTTTAGTATTAGCACTGTAATTATGTATAGATGGTAACTTTGATGTCCATCAGGAGGAAATGTTAAGAAAAGTACTCACCCACTCCATCCGGATCAACTGCCCCTGAAAAAAGCATGCATATATTTTACAACTTAATGTATAGATGAAGAAATTCAATGAAAGTCTTCAGGCCAATTCGATGCTGAAGGCGGAGCCCCTTGGAATGAACTTTGTTGAACATGTTGAATAATTGTATGATATAGCCTATGCTTTAACATATGGCCATAGAGATTGGGTCTTCAGGCTGAGTTACATGTTCATTCTTCCAGTATCTATAGCCTCTATATGGTTTTCTCGTTCACTCGATAAGGCTAACATATTTTGGTTTACATTTATATCTTGGTTTACCAGATATATCTGTCATTTACTGACTAAAAACGCAAGCGTTGCCCAGCATTCGTATGAGAGTTATTTTTGAGGCAGTGTTGGATTAAGAAAATGGTGTTCGGCCAAAAAAAAAGTTTGTTTCCAGTTACCCGACCGACCCTAGCAAAACAGGACCCAGGACCGACTTCTTTTTTTTATGACAGGACCATAGTAATGATACCACAAGAGGTACAAAAATGGCAGACCACTTTTTGGAAAGAGCTCTCTGAGGCCGTTCATAAATTACGTCACACAGGAGGGGGGATTTTCCAATTGTGACAGGGGGGTGGGAGGGATGGAAAAAAATCTGCTGATCTCCCAGAATCCATCTCATCAAGCTCTGACAGCTGCATGTCAATATCCTCTCAAATCTTCACCTTGCAATTACGTTTCTGTTGATATATTAAATGTCCATATTGGACAGGAGGAAGACTCCTCCGAGGAGAGGGAAAGCTCCCCCCCCCAACAAAAAAAAAATCCGACCTACCGACCCTAGCATTTCAGTTCATGTAACTGGAAAGGGCCTAAACCCATTAGACGATTGTAAAAGTGGCCGATTCTGAGGGTACACATCAAAATCGGTTGGAGAATCGGCCATTGTAGGACTTCCAAAGCTTGCAAATGTGCCAAATGATATCGAAAGGATGGGAAGCAATGCTGCTACAATGTCATACTTCAAGGGGCATGGTACATCCAATACATTACCTACCAGGGTTTTCTAACATGTTAAATATATGTTAAAATCGGGTATGAAAGTGAGATTGTTGCACAATCAGCCACAGAATCGGTGGCTTATTCATTGATTTTACCACCCAATCAGCTCAAACTGACCAATATCTATGTGTATTATGCAATATTTGGCTGACAAAAGTACCGATTATTGCAAAATCGGGTAATGGGTTTTGGGCCTAACACACCTTTTTTTGGCCTTAGCAAAGAGGGAAGCAAGACTCAATTTAAATCTTGTAGATTCTACAAGGTGGTGCAGCTGATGAGATAGGAGGATAATTTCAGTGCAGAGTTAAACTTGTCTGAAAGGACGATTATTTAAATCCTATGAGCAGCGTCACACGATAATTCCCACACACACACCCAGCCCCTGGATGGCTTTCTCCATGATCCTCCCCTCAGGGACTTTCTCCTGGCGCACATTCTGGTTATCGTCAACTGCCACCTGGAGACGGCCCTTTGGGGGACTGTGTAGCGAAAGACATGCCAACACCAACAGGGAAATCTCTGTCTTACCCAAGGGGATGGTACTGTTGGTCTTGACCCTGTCCATAGAAAACCTGACGTGAAGTATTTGTTAAGATTCTACCCTGTCTCTTTCAAATAAACCTTTTCATATAGACCCTAAAGCTGAGGCTCCACTACGCGATTTTTTGGTACAGTCTCACCCAATTTTATCCCTATAGTGCCTAAGGTATAGGGTGTTGACATTTTTATATTGTAAACATGAGATTCAAAATTGTAAACATGAATTTCAGGGGTTATTTTATGGGTGATCTCTCTCCTTGTGTGCAATATTTACCAACTAACCTGCACCTGCATAGACTCTGTGATTGGGTGGGAGTTCAATATATAAACATCAACACAGCAAAATATAAATAACAACACAGCAGTCACACAGATCGCAGGGTCTTGTACTGTAAAAATCAAACCTGTCTGATATTGAGTTGCAGAGAGTCATCAGTGTGAAAGTCTGCAATATTTACATTAGGTCAACTTGATTTAGTAAACATCTTTTGGCAACAAAAATGTGTTTGAGATTGTACACAAAGCCTTCCCCACATAAACAGAAAGCTCTCTCAATCTTCTATTTACACCTTGAAATAATAACAAATGCCACTCTATAATCTGTGTTTGAGTCTGCTTTTTGAGAATAGCTCCGATTTTCAGCAAAAATCGCGTAGTGGAGCCTCACATTAACATGAATCCATGTAGTGACTTTTTGATACCTGGGGGTAGGAAAGGAAATTATCGCACACATGCCACCAATACTCACTCCTCCCTTGGAGGGCCAGAATATGTGTACTTCTAGCTTCCATCCTATAGGTTAAAACAGTGATCTCTCCCCTAGTACAATGCGTTACAAAGATTAGTTAAACACTCCTTACCTTCCTCTGTAAAGAAAAGATCTTCAAATGAACCCTTCTGTACGTGACCTGTGATAAGAAAAAGGCAAAATACTTTTACAGCAGTAAATCATATCAGTTATCACCAATATTAGGTACAGAGGGATGCTGTTAGACGTGGATTTCCAATTATAATATACATGCATATCATCTCTTATTCAGAGTCGTGGAATCCTGAAACCGATTTCCTCTGATATATCAGAGGAAATCGTATACGTATACGTATTGTACCATCTCCCCATGAGAATTAATTTTTTCAGTGGATTTGCACAGATCTCAGGAATGATCCTGGAGAGCATCAAAACCACTGAATTCAGCGTTTCAGCTAAGAGTTCACACCATTGTAATTATTAAAGTTATATGTACCACAATGAAAGGAAGTCAATGAAGCACAAGGGCTTGGAAATACCATGGGCTAGCTTACACTACTCCACGATATCAACACACGATGTGTTCCTCTCGGAGTCCATTATAAATTTATCCAAGCAAACATCCCCTTTTACCTCTCTAAATGGCCTTTAAGAAGACATCGATCTTCAGTCATTATAAATAATTACTCTATGAAAAACAACTTTGCAAGTCCCGAAAGAAAGCATATTAAAAAGAAAGGGTCCAATGAAGAACAAATTATCAAGGTCCAATCAGAGTCATTATGTTATTGAGATAAAGAAGTCCGTAGGGCATTTATTTCTTATTTCTATTACTCAAACAGGAGCCCCCTGGCCCCTAAGGGTAGACATCTCTGGAGGGTGTTGCTCCTATAGTAAAACGAAGAGCTGGCTAAAAATGCCCTCATTTCCAGTCCTTTCCTTTTATGTAGCTATAACTTGTCCCTTTTGTTGCTCACAAGTGGGCATTCAAGTATGGTGCTAAAAAAGGGGAATTTGCGTAGGTACCTATTTGGGAGAAGTCAGTCAGTATAATATACTATAGAGAGTGTGACATAAGTAGGTACCTGGTAGTGCAGCTCTCTCTATTTTAAACAAGGCAGGTGACTTTTCAGACTTATGTGGTGAGTGCAAGTACTTTGGTAAAGCAGTGCACGACTTGTTTAGAAAAGAGGGCACATACTCACAGCTCTTTTTACAATAGGAGCAACACCCTCCTGACTAACAAATCCTGTCATGGGCGCCACACGATGGACTATAGTGATGTTTACCGGCCGCTATAAGGTTTTAGTCTGTCCATACTCGCCAGAAGCCATATTGTATGGTGTGCACTGTTCTGGGGGTATCAGATTCTCGGGGGATCTTAAATGGGTTTGTTCTGAAGGTAATGGTCTTAACAATCCGTTTAATCTCCCTCTAGTGGTAACCTTGTATTCTATAACGGTAAAATTAAGACGTGGACAATGTCTTTTGTATTGCCATGGGCATAGACTATTTGAGATTAAATGAACGGTGCTTTGTTCGCATATAAATCTGAATAGCTATCTATTGCATTTTGTAAGCAGCTAATAGTCTCATATGTGTGAACTACACAAGGCACATAATACCATATTTATATGTAAAAGTACGTATAATCTTTAAAAGGGACTCTGCCTATATACATCACCTCCATTCTGTATGTATCTACATATACTTCAAAAGGCAGACGCACAATCTAAAGGTCTCTTCATGTAATCAGACTTCAAAGTAGGCTATAATTGCCGATGATCGAGTTCCGTGATTCATTTATATTTTGTATTCTTCCAATGTAAAATTACCATCATAGCTTGGGCTAATGTTACAAGCAATTGTTGGGAGCAAGTATGGATCATTTTATTTGAAGCAGTCTGCCAGCCCCCAGACCTAGTCAATACCCCTTATCCAATGTCATGTGGAAGTTGGGAAGTTTGAGTTCAGAAATGCACAGACCCTCCAAAAACAACACGTTTACCAATTCCACAGAATACGAGGCTCTTTGTTGGCACCGATTTTCATTTTATCCCGTCGAAATTGACTTTTAAATCAAGGTCTGTTATTTCCCTGGGAACCGCGGCTTCCCCTATTGTGTGTTTTTTTTACTGTTTTAATTAGTTTTGCAGTTTATTTTGTTTTTGTCATGTCCTCGCTAGCTCTGTTCCTCTTGGACGTCCTTGGTGTGACGTCACGAGGCAATGCGTGACATCATGAGCGTGATTGCATGGACCTGCATTATCAGTTCTTTTAGGTTATCATCAGTGGCCCTACCCCTCACCAACCTCTCCCCTTCCTCCTATCAATCCAGCTCTGGCTGCTATCCCTGGCTGCCACCGTCCTACTACCCTCCCCATTGCCTGCAGTAGACAAAAACCGCCTACTATTTTATTAGACCTGGAGGGTGGACAGATGCGATAAGAACCTTACTTTAGACAGAGCGAGGACTGTTATTCCAGGAGGGGCTAGAAACGTTGATTATCTAATGAATCATTCCTCAGATTTCTTTGCCGAGCTATTTCATCTGAGTATTAGTTTTGAAAGAACAGCCACATAGGGTTTCTTAGAACAAAACCTATGTATAGAGTACATCATAATTTTACTACTGCAGAAACATGGAAATCATAGAATCTTGATTTGAAAGTGGGGAGTCTACACTGATACCCATCAAGTGGGCTTATAGATAATTGTGTATAACTATCATCCAGTATAATGGCTTTAGCTAATTAAATCCACCATGATGTGTATGTCCAACCTGCATCTGATTGTCTGTGCGTTTACAGAGTGATATGACACCAAATCATATCAACGCAGCACACATTCCATTCCATTACACCCATCGCATGCCTAGGTGATAACACAGTTATACCACAGCCAATTTGAATACAGCATTGTCACATCAGCAGGCTCCTCTGATACCCTGATACCACATTCTACAGCCCCTATACAGAAGCCTGCACACTCCCAGGGTTATATGAGACATGCTGTACAGCCCTCCTACAGCCAGAGGGAACGATATTGGGGGCAGTAAAAGGCGCTGCTGCTGTGGGGGTTGTGCACATAGCTGGAGGGTGTATTTGACAGTCAGACTGCCACATTGAGATGCATATAAACATAAATTTATAGACTTGATATGGCAAGATTTTCTTTTGTGTGTAAGTACGGAATGTCAGAGGTCTGATGGCCATGAGAAGCAAACATATAAGAGCAGACCTTTGCTGAGGGCCATGCAAATAAACCTGTTGTGTGTCTACAAAAACAAATAGCCTAACATAGAGAGAAGCTATATATGATAAACAGTAAAGGCCCAATCCCACAACGCGAAAATAGTTAGAAAATCCTTGTGATGTAGGATATGTTGTTATTCAGCCGATATTTGGGGTGGTATTATCATCCAAGGAAGTCCAATAACAGCTAAGAACCCTTGCAAAAGTGTTGTTATTTCAGGAGTGGAATACATCAAAGGTTTTTGATATTTTTTTCTCACAAGAGGCCAGAAATCTCTGTGATATAGGGAAATTCCCTCTGAGGAAAACAAGAATCTTTAGTAAATCACAAGAGGTCTGTATATTTTTCATAAATCAGGACCCAAGTTCCACATACTATAGCCATAAGAATGTTGTACTTGTGAATCAAAGTAGCAACTAGTCAGTACAGAGATGAATATCACAGACATTTTCCTTCCCATAGTGGCTAGTAGTGGGGTTTAGGCCAAATCCCACAACACGAAAATAGCCAGAAAATCCTTGTGATATAGGATATGTGGTTACTTAGCCGATATTGGGGTGGTAATATCATCTAAGGAAGTCCTATAATGGCTAAGAATCCTTGCCAAAGTGTTGTTATTTCAGGAGTGGAATACATCAAAAGCTTTTGATATTTTCCTCACAAGAGGCCAGAAATCTCTGTAATATATGGAAATTCCCTGTGATTTAGAGGAAAACAAAAATCTCTAGTAAATCACAAGAGGTGTGTTATCTTTTTATAAATCAGGACCCAAGTTTCACAGACTATAGTCATAAGAATGTTGTACTTGTGACTAAAAGTAACAACTATTCAGTACAGTGATGAATTTCACAGACATTTCCCTTCCAATATTGGCTAGTAGTGGGGTTTGATAAAGGTAGGGGTGGCATGGGAACCCTTGTGAATTTTGTTTTTGACAAGACTCCAAGGCTGCCGATATCCAGAATCACAGGGGTTTTAGACCCATTTTTCGCATAGTGGGAGTTGGCCTTAAGGGAATGATTACACAGTGCCTTGCTATAAACCATTGAGCTCTGTTAACAACCCCAATGTTAATACTTCAATAATTGTTTTAGTGACACATAGTTCCCTCATGAACAATCTGGCGATTGATGGTCTGGAAACTGCTCTGTAGATTGATAGTTACCATATAATGATCCATTGAACCCTACACTGCAAAAATGGTGTTTAGAGTTTAAACATGTTTAGGTCTAAACACGTTTAAAACCTAAACATATAGGTCAGTTAGGTGTCTCATCGACTACACATTTAGGAAATGAACACTTTTATTCTAACTACATAAACATTTATGCTAAACATGTTTAGATGTTTAGAGTTGAGACAGTTGAATAATAGGTGTTTAGATTTAAACATCAATATGTTTACATACTTGTATGTTGAATCCACACCAGGTAGCAGCAGTACCTTTGACTGGACTATCTGCACACAGTTATAATCAATTGTTGTGACAAATGTCCCCAAATCCCATGTTTATCATGGTTTCATTTCATAGAATGTCATGTGAATAGAAAGGGCAATAGAAAATTGACTAGATTCACCTCATGCCACCATCATTACCATAAAATAATCAATAAAATCCATGACTCACACCTATTTGATGTTATTCTGGCATAGATAAGGCAATTTCCTTCCTGCCAAGCTGTTGTACTTTCTCAAGTCTCTCATTCTGATGCAGTGTGTACTATATGTACACATATATAACTGTGGCTGACATCTTTGGAGACTTTGACAAGTAAATACCTGCTGATGCCCCCCCAGTAAATGAGAAAAAAAATATATCTCTGTTTTTTAATGCATACATGTCTGCAAACCCTAAATCTCCATCAAATCATTTAAACATCTAAACACAAAAATTCATAAACACCTAAACACAAAAATTCATATATCTAAACACAAAAGTTTTAACCTAAACACCTACATTTCTAAACACTTGAGCTAAGCACATTGTTTGGCTAAACATGTTTAGGAAATTAATGTGATTACAAAAACGTTGCAAGAATATGTTTAGAATTGTGTTTAGGATCTAAACACCATTTTTGCAGTGTAACCCTTATTTTGATTTGGATAGCTGCATAAAATTAAAAGATTTCAGGTTTCTC
Source organism: Acholoe squamosa (assembly GCA_949317995.1). Taxonomy (NCBI): domain Eukaryota; kingdom Metazoa; phylum Annelida; class Polychaeta; order Phyllodocida; family Polynoidae; genus Acholoe; species Acholoe squamosa. The sequence continues at coordinate 20,339,364 of OX439042.1, forward strand.
TGATAGAATTAAAGTCGATATAGATTCCTACAAAGTCCCTGTTATGTCCATTAGCCGCTTTGATGTATTCCCCAAATGTCTTTACCTGCGCCATTGTTCAATTAGGGACTTCCCACTTACAATATAAGCTCTTCTACTCAACCTTAGTCCTGAAGGGTGTTTGAAAACGGTTGGCAATTAGATTCTCATTGTAGGTACCTCACCTTCCACGTCCCCACTCTACTCTACCCTCAGAAGGCACTTATCACCTTATATTATACTTAATTACACGACTTCTGTGATTTTGGGTGCTTTTTCTGGATATTCCCATGCACATACCTGTGGATATTGCACACCATGGTGCATGCATCGTGACTTTTGTAAGGAGGCATGTTATCCATGTAATGAGGTATGTTATCCATGTAAGGAGGCATGTTATCCATGGATAACATGCCTCCTTACATGTCCTTACATGTCATATGTTACATGTTAAAACCTACGAAATTTTTCATTGCCAGGGTAGGGGTCGACCAAGCCGGGTGCCGAGGTGTGTGTACCGATCGTGTACACACTATGGCAGGCTTCGAGTCCCGGGGAGGGGGAACAATTTTTGTTTTCAACTTGAATTTATTGATATTCTATTGATTATCTACACTGAGAAAAATAAGTTACTCACTTGAGTCTAGATTCAGACTCAGGCAATGTCGCCAAAATGAGTATCATTTGAGACTCACCCTGATCCTTGCATGATACTCAGGCAAAGTCAGAGTATCAACCAAGGATCAGCCTCAGGATCTGCCTGAGTATCATGCAAGGATCAGGGTGAGTCTCAAATGATACTCATTTTGGCTACATTGCCTGAGTCTGGATCTAGACTCAAGTGAGTAACTTTTTTTTCTCAATATATTGATATCGTGTAATAAAATAAGTAGTCAATGGATAATTCATGACTTGTGTGTGTTAGCAAAGGATAATTATCCATTGATTACTTGTTCAGTAATGTGGTTCCATGTGTGATTGGTCAACGACAGAACTGAATTCCAAGAGTTTGGAAACGCCCTCCAGAACACTCAGGAGACTTCAGTGAAAGCATTAAGAGGAAATTACCTCTGGCCATCACAGCAACTGATTGAGTGATGAGCATCACGTACCGTACACATGTCCGTCGATACCTATATGTGATAATGTATTGTAATATAATTATGGAGCACATCTACCGGTACTACAGATGTAGGTCTATCCCCTCTTCATGTACTAGGAACTATAATTTATAGAATCAATATACGATGGGTGGAAAACAAATTCGTCAATAGCTCTTCATAAAATTTAGCGTAGAGAGCTTTTATGTTACTTGTTAGGTAACATTGTCTATATAGATTAAAAGCAAACAAAACTCTTTTTATGAACGCCAAAGTAGGTTATGATTGCCAATGCTCAAATTTCAGAACTTTGATTTTATAGCATCTTAACAATCATATCAAGTGTAAATTTACCCCGACGCCTTCCTGACATATCATATTCCATTGCAAACTAGTACATTAGCAGCAAACAAAAGAACTCAAAAGAAGGCGAACACTATTAACCGATTCGATCAGATACAAAGCCTTGTGGACAGTGCACCATTTTTCATTTCATTCCTTTGGAATTGACTTTTAAATGATGGGTTTTTAATTCTAGTCGGAACCACAAGTTTCTCCGATAATGTGCCCAGCTGTTCTGATTTTAGTGTTTTGATTATCATTTTTCATTAATTACTTTTTTTCCATTCTAACAACAGCAACACTCCTGTTTCAGTTAATTGTCCATTGGCTGTAAACTGCTTTCAACCTTATTTTATAATACATTGTATAAAGAAAGTTTTCATAAAAAAACAAGTATATGCATCAGGTAGCCAATCAGGATACAGTGCTGTCTTATCAGTCGATGTTTTTGAAAATGTCCAAGAACAGCCAGTAGTACTATTAGCCTACAGGCTTAACAAAAAATAAACACTCCATACAGTGCATACACACACATGAAGGGGGGGGGGTCTCAAAAACCTGTTTTTTCTTAACATGATGGAATCATGCGGTGCATTCTGTTATTTTCAACTTCGGATAAGGTTTGACGACAAACAGACCAGACTAGTCTGGCAGAATTCATGTGTTTTTTAGCCTAACCCGGACTCGTGGGTGGGAAGATGTCACCCTTGGGCAATTCGAGTTATTCAAGATGGCCGCCAAAATGTCTGAATTTCCTAAAAATCATCTCTCTCAGATTCTATTTAAACATAGGAACATGGTTTAAAGTTCAGAATATACATTTTCTGGGTCAAGGAATTCATATCTTTCATCACTGGGGTGGTAGAAAGCAGCCATTTTGAATTTTAATGAGATTATAGTATATCGACATAATTTCTTTAAAGTTTCTTCATCTCCTGATTTGATCAAGGTAGGAATTTGATCTAAGGCACCGTTATTCAACTCAATATTGTCTCGAAACTAATTGAGAAATCAATCCACCGCCAGTTAATTAGGTATTTACTGGATAATGATTTTATATCTAAAAGACAGTTTGGCTTTGTTCCAGGTAGATCTACTAATGGTGCTATTTATATTTTGACTCAAGATCTATTTGAAGGATTTAACAGGGGGGAGTGCTCGGCTGTAGTCTTCCTAGATCTGAGAAAGGCTTTTGATACTGTCGACCACTCCCTCCTCCTAGGAAGGCTTAGGAATTTGCATTTATCTGTACAGTGTATATCCTGGTTTAATTCTTATCTTAAGGACAGAAAGCAATATGCTACTGCCAATGGGCGTGTATCTGCTGAAGAGGCTGTAACGTGTGGCGTCCCGCAAGGGTCCGTGTTAGGTCCGTTATTATTTATAATATATATTGATAGTATAGTATTGGTTATAAAATCCTGCAAATTCTGTTTGTACGCCGATGATCTCGCTATTTATGTCAATGATACCGACCCCAATCATGTACTAAGGAAATTACAGTCTGATCTGGATAGTATCAGTAAATGGTGTAAATTGTTCAAGCTTACTATCAATAATGAAAAAACAAAGTTGTTATGGTGTGCAAGTGATTTACTTAATGCCAGACACAATTTGAGTATAATGAGTGCTGAACTGGATGGTAAGCGCCTTGAAGTGGTTGATGAATTCAATTACCTTGGTGTTATCATTGATCGTGGTCTTAATTTTCGGAGAAACAACGAAAAAATAATATCTAGTTTCCGCCACAAGATGTACCAATTAAGACAGTTAAGGAAATTTGTCGATAATAAGCTGTGTCTGACCTTATACAAACAAATGGTTCTACCTGTGCTGGAACATGCAAGTTTTCTACATGAAAGTGGTCCTAAATCCAGTGTTGGCCGCTTACAACTTATGCAGAATCATTGCCTACAGTTATGTCTTCGAATCTTTAATACTCGGGATATATCTATATACGATCTCCATGTTAGAACTTACATGAAAATGCTAAAGGTTAGAAGTGATAAGAACTTATTATCTATGATGTATGATGTTTCTTGTGATCCAAACTGTGTCAAACTCCCTGCCAGGAACTTGCACGGCAATGTTAAAAAACAGTTAAAGGTATCCAGATCCAGGTGTTTGACGTATGATAAGTCACCACTGTACAGGGGGTGTGTCCTTTGGGACAAATTGGATGCAAATACTCAGCAGATAGGCAGTAAGAAAGAATTCATGAACAAAATCTGAATGTATTTGGTGTATAACCGTCACTTGATAGACTACGCAATTATTTTTGAAAGATGTAATATACATGCTGCCTGCGGATAATCGACTTGTGCAAATCATGGTGATACATACAGCCCCTAAGAGGCTTTAGTTATGTCTTTAGTAATATCGTAATGATCTACACCCAAAATGATGCCTGCCTGATGTAACTTTGTACAACCTGATTGAGCGCTACACTATTTCTTTCCTGTTGCCGTGTTTTGGCCGATCTGAAAAACGTACATGTATGATTTCTGCCAATAAACTTGTTATTTATCTATGACGAGTCTTGGTCAAGCTACAATTCTGTCAGACTAGACAAAACATCAAGGTAGTATTACTGCATCAGCCTTCTTGAAACTTCTGTTATCACTTTTTATCTTTGCCATTTCTTTGGTGCTCCTATTTGCCCTGCCCGATCCCCATCATAGGGCTCCCTCACGGCCTTCCATTACAGATCTGCACTCATCTGCTGAACTTTGGCCTAGAGTCCCTGGGGGACCTCAATGAAAGCATTAAGAGGGGATTGCCCTGTGACCATTGCAGTGCCAGCAGCTATAGCCAGTGATGAGCAGCACATACCATTAATCAGGTAGAGAGCTGCCCGACTCCCATACATCAGGCCCAGGCTATCGTATTTTATCTCATCTAACAGGAACTGCTCATTGTATCTATCAACATTAAGTTTCGCCGTCCCCCGCTTTGTTGTTATACGGTTCATGGTCTTATTTGGAAAGTAAAAACACCTTAAAATCATAGCGTCCTTCATAGTATAGGGCCCTAAAATCGCCTCCTCCGCTGTTGTTCCATTCCTCCAGGGCTGTCCAAGGCAGTGAGAGGTAGGGCCTGATAAGTGTCGACAGGCTGTCGTTACTGATAACCGGTTGGGCTGTGTGGATGCCACTTGTCAGCTAAGAAGTGGGTAATTAGCATGAGGTAATGTGGGCGGTGGGATTAAGCACCAGCGTCCAGTAGGCACCTCATAATGAACTTCTTAATCAGTTCTGACTTATACATTAAAAACCTCTTCTCCTCCTTTCCATATTTATTTGCTCATTCTTTTAATGTTTTATGAGAATGTTATGGCCTACTCTGCTGGAGAAGGAGTCAACCGCAAAAGGCGGAACACATGGCTTTATTTCAGTGTCCGCCTCCGCGCAGGGGCAGGTAATTTGATTTTGATATCATTTTTTTATTGTTTAATAAAGTTTGAATAATGGGATTGGCTCTGATATGATTATCGTATTACTTCACATGCAGACGGACACGTGGGGGTTCGTCTGAGCTCCTTATCTTCAGAATGGGTCGAAAAGGGAGGGATGAGGAAACATGTATTTATTCATATGTGATGGTATACACGACGTCTCAGAAATAGTGCAAACTTTACGTGTGCATGTATCAGAAAACTTTTGGAAAATATATAGATAAAGTATGGCTTACATTAAGTTTCGACGTTGAGAAATAAAGCATGTACCCACATTTCCTAATAAAAAGGCCCCCATTTTCTCAGAAAATAGATGCCCCCCAACTCTGGTGCGTTGGCTCCCGACATGTATACTTTATAGAGCTCCCAATTCGTAGTACGGCACCACACTGCTTATCCGAGTTATTATTTGTCAGTTTCGACCATTTGGACGCACAAAGAATAAAAAAACTAGATGTATCCTAGAAAAAGACCGGTTATTTTTCCACATTTTTCTCGTAGAACCAGGAATGACCTAGTTATATAGAGCGGATATGTTCCTGTTAGCTAGTAGATATCTGTGTCACATCCTCCCCTAGTGGCCTACTCTCATATCGATAACTCTAATATTGCCGCAGACTTAGAGATTGCTGACAACGCACATATCTATAGTGTCGTTCTTTTTATATGTTCTCTCTACAGGTGCTTAATTCATCGGACCATATAGTAGATCATTGAGTCGCTCTAAGTGGACAATGTAGATATGTTGTCCCTAACGCTTATTGTAGAATACTTTTTTGTTGATAATTCATAAAAGATGATCTGCCTGTAATTATGAATATCTTAAATCGGATTAGACTTGAATGTAGATCGCAACATTGCGTACAGCAATGCAGTTGGCAATGATTCTTCTGTTTTCTACTTGCACGCATAGATAGTAATTTACACCAAAAGCTTCTCTTCATAGCCAGAGCCGCCCAGTGGTATCTCACAGACATTCGCCCATCATACAAAATATCCTACAGCTGCCCTCATGTAAACAGATTAAGATGAGAAATTACTGCTTAATGTCTGGTGATTCCATCTAGCCCAATAACATGTGTTATGTTGTAAAACATTGAAAGGAGATTAACCTGACGTGAAGGTAGATGATTCCTCCAATTTGTTGACCCATGTATTGAACTGAATCTAACTCCTATTGGAAATTTTGTAACCGAATTATTGTTAACATATTGTATTTTCTATTTTCTATGAGAGACACTGATATATCAAACATTTGGCTACTATGAAAAGCATACATTTTATGACATTGTTATAAGCCAATAAAAATATTTCAACAGCAACAACAACCTGCGCCCCCCCATCTAAATCCGCCACTGGCCCAGTGGTATCTCACAGACATTCGCCCATCATAAAAGATATCCTGTACAGCTGCCGTCATTCTCTTAAAGCACTAAAGGTATAAAACACAGAAATCCTCTCATAAATCCAAGACTGATCCACACAGTTATTCCCAAATCCGGGATCTAGGTACTTATCTACTAAATCGTCCTTCAAAGGTGGCATCTTGTGATGGGATATTAATCCAGTTGGTTTGCTAATTACATGAATCATAAATAATCGATAGTAAGCACCGGTTTGAGAATCGACTGAGTGGCGATTGCACCCAGTCTCTGGTTCTTAACACAGAAGCTATTAGCTCAGTCAGTAACAACCATTAGTGAGTGCGTAGGCGCATTGCACTATCGCACCGAAATGGTTTTAAATCGTTTGTTGGTAGGTGCGCCATGTAAAGTTAGAGCAGAACTGATGAAAGTCCCATTTTTGGTAATTCAGAGAGCAAGGATTAACATATTACTAGGAATGTGTATTATGATATGCATCCTATACAGATTTTAGGTAACATTTAAGCTTCACACCGATTACTGTACGTCAGTATAATACTGGAATTAAGTGTCAGGATTGATCTTAGAGTACTACTTACTTGATCTGTTGCGGTTTACAACCATGTGTAGCATGAATTCCTTTGTGGAGTTCATCTTAGCCATTTCTAGTAACATTGATGCAGGTATCTGAAAATGAAAAAGAGTAACCTTAAGGCCAAATCCCACTACTTGAAAAATGGGTCTGAAATGTCTGTTTTTCTAGATATCGGCAACCTTTGACTCTTGCCAATATCCTAAATCACAAGTGTTCTCACTGCACTTCTAACCACTACAAATCCCACCATAGCTGATAGTAGGACAGGAATCTCTGTGATTTTCATTACTGCACAGACGAGTTGCTATTATGAATCACAGAGTATTTGATATTAAAATCACAGTTGTCTCTGACTATTTTCTTTAGTTTGCAATGGTCTCCTCCATAGCATAAACAAATGTAGCTTACATATATCACAAGCAGATCCCTCTTTTAACTGTAGTTTGTGGAACTTGGCTCCTGATTTATCAAAGACACACCTCTTGTGATTTCCTAAAAACTGTTGTTTTCCTCTAAATCACAAGGATTTTCAGTCTATCACAGAGATTTCTGGTCCTTTGTGAAGAAAATATCAAAAACTTTGGATGTATTCCACTCCCCAAATAACAGCACTTTGGCAAGGCTTCTTAGCCTTCATAGGCCTTCCTTCATTGATATTACCCTTCCAATATCGGCTAAGGACCACTGCATTCCTAAATCACAAGGATATTAGGACATTTTTCGCGTTGTGGGGTTTGGTCTTTATGTACCTTAACAATGGCATTTAAGCATATATGAAAAAAAACTCTACAATACAGGTGTGGCCTATATCATGTCTCTTTTTGTTCTTGACACATAGGCATACATTCTTAGTCAGAGTTATATTGTAAGAAAATAAATGCTATCTGAATATTTGAAGTCAGTGTCAGTTATACGATACTGCAGCATGTCATTATGGTTAACGTAGCTTTATTATGAGGCGTATAAACGAGGAAAATGTCTACAAAGATTTGTGAGTATACTTCTTACGGTCGGAGAGGATTTATATAAGCGCATGGATATTAGTTGTAAGGTTACTCGTGCTTTGCTTATGAAGGTAGCTGAAAACATCATATATAGAAGCATCTCCCCTTTTGTAAGGCACATCAACAAAGACCCTTCCTCACTAATACTATAACGTTAAGATGTGGTGCACATGTGGTACCTCTGCTATTTCTAGTACAAAATTATGCAGGAAAGAAATGATATATACTAAAAGGGCGAGGTGCTTTGAACATCTGACATTGTTCAGGTATGTTTGTGAAAATCTCCCACCTGATTCTTAGTGCAGTCTATATCTATAAAAATAACCCAGACGAGGATCCCTAAGTCTACCTGTTTGGGAATTGATCTTCATCATCAATAAAAACAGCGGATGTACGACAGCAGGATGTAGATATTACAGGGAATACTGTGATAGAATTCCGTCAGCACCCCTTGACTAGGGGGTAGACCACGACGTACTTTGGGTCGATATCTCGGCAAGTATAATACTACAGCTGTATATTAATTCCACTCCATGAAAATGAACCACAGACCTCATCCCGCCTTTCATTCAATTCTCTCATCTCCTTTCAGTGCCATCTGTCTCTGTCTCTCTCACTCTCTTAATTGATATATATCTGACAGTGTCCCCCGAAAGGACACTTAAATGCAGGGCGTATTCCGGGGGTCTATTTAGGTTCCTTTTTCTAGTAGTACTTGTACTGGAGGGTGTTGCCCCTATTGTAAAAGGAAGAGATGGCTAAAAATGCCCTTGTTTCCAGTTCTTTCTTTTCATGTAGCTATAACTTGTCCGGTTTGTTGCTCACAAGTGGTCATTCAAGTATGGTGCTAAAAAAGGGGGATTTGAGTAGGTACCTAGTTGGGAGAAGTCAGTCAGTATACTAAATTTTAGAGTGTGTGACATGAGTAGGTATACCTGGAGCGTGTTGCTCCTATGGTACAAAGAGCTGTCAGTAGGTACCCTCTTTTCAAAAGAAGTCATGCTCTGCTTCACCATTCAACTTTCACTCACCACATTAGTCAGAAAAGTCACCTGCCTTGTTTAAAAAAGAGAGAGCTGCACTATCAGGTACTTACTCATGTCAAACATTCTTTAGTATATTATACTGACTGACTTCTCCCAACTAGGTACCTACTCAAATCCCCCTTTTTTAGCACCATACTTGAATGACCACTTGTGAGCAACAAAAGGGACAAGTTATAGCTACATGAAAAGAAAGGACTGGAAACAAGGGCATTTTTAGCCAGCTCTTCCTTTCACTATAGGAGCAACGCCCTCCTGGTATTGCAGCTCTCTCTATTTTAAACAAGGCAGGTGACTTTTCAGACTAATGTGGTGAGTGCAAGTACTTAGGTGAAGCAGTGCATGGCTTGTTTAGAAAAGAGGGCACATACTCACAGCTCTTTTTACAATAGGAGCAACACCCTCCAGAGTGTACACTACTCTGCTTCGTCCCTATAGTCCGCCTCCTAAGACTGCCAATAAAATAACTGTCGGTGTAGTAACATATCAATATAAGACTCATCCCACTTTGTAAAAGAAAAGAAAAACCATTTTGTTACGTTTGGGAATGGGTTTGGGTATATACTGGAACGTTCATAAAAACGTTATATCACAGTGGCGGATCCAGGATTTGCAAAAGGAGGGGTCGCGGCCCAAAAGGAGGGGGCGCACCCCCTATTTTTGGACATATTTTGGGGTCCAAAATATGTAGTTTAACTCTTAAGTACTGAGCGAAAGGGGGGGCCACTGTATTTAATATGAACGTCAAATAAAGGTTAGGAAATGAAACGTTTTCAGGCACGTTTTATCTTTTTTTAACATGTAATGGAAAAGGTTTTTTATAACATGTAACGTCAAATAAAATGTTTTGTCGTTTTTAATACACTATTGCTGTAATATTGAATTCCAAAAGTGCGATGTACTGAGAGAGATTTCCTTCCCTATCCCTGTTTTCACACTAGATCTTCATGCATGGTACAATATTTTCAAGAGCTCCGCTCAGGAGCTTAATTCAAAAGATCCTGGGATCCCAACCCCAGCGATCTTAGTGTAGGCACATATCATAAGACCTGGCTGGTCTACCCTATGTAATGCAGTGGTTGCAGGCCTATCCAGAATAGCTAGTCCTGGGATCACTTCACTATTCCATTTCCACCACTAAGATCACTGCGATCTTAGTGAAAGAAATGCATAGTGGTTTCACCAGGGTACAAGAGCACTTACAGGGAACACTCCTGATTGAAAGAGTGAATAGCCTGCTGCATACATAAAGAGGGGAGGGAGGACATTTGCTGAGTGTCCTTGAGGGCTCTTAGGGCTACTCATGCGTTAAGTGCACTGTAAGGTAATTCTTCCCTTCTCTCTCTTTGTCCTGGAGGGAGGGTACAATGCTTCTAATAGGCAAGCATAAATCATACATTCATGGGAACAACTCTTGAATACTGTATGGGGGTCAACTGCACCCTGTGCTCTTTTGTTAGCCCATATGGGGACGGGGAACGATGGTATAAGCACTCTTGTGAAGAAGAGTGACTCCACAGCTATTCCTTTATTTTGGGACTCTTACCCCTGTGCCTAGTCAGTACTTCTAGGAATAGTGTAGGAGGGCTGAGGCTAAGATCGATGCGATCTTAGTGCTGGCTAGGATATGTGAACCCAGTCAACTCTTAAGATCGCTTAATAGGATAAGGCTGAATTATTCCTAAGATCGCTGGGGTCGTGATCCCAGGATCTTTTGAATTAAGCTCCTGAGGGCATTCGCCGCCACTCCAATATGCTGTTAATGATGTAGATAATGTAGGTATAATTAAATCAATAACCGTGTCTGCCATAGAGCTTTGGAACATTATACACCTATGTACTTATATCCTCATCTCGTGGCTACACCAAACGCCACTGTAAGAAGGAAGTATTTCAACAATTGGTTTTTGATATTTTACTCAGAAGAGGCCAGAAATCTCTGTGATGCACTGAAATTCCCTGTGATTTCGAGAAAAAATAAAAACAAGTTTCTAGTAAATCACAAGAGGTGTGCCTTTGACAAATCAGGAACCAAGACTGTCCCACACACTATAGTGACAAGAAAGTTTCGCTTGTAATACATGCATTCTATATTTGTATTAGACAGTCTATATAGCGAGGGTTGACGTCGACCCTAGCGCCACTCACGGTCGGGGGTTTGGCCACCTTTTGGAGTGAAAATGCCGTCACTGACCAAACACCAATTGCTTCTGTTATGTGCCCCATCGGGCATCTTATGTGTGTGTGTGTGTGTGTGTGTGTGTGTGTGTGTGTGTGTGTGTTATTTTTTCTTCTCATATACAGTTCTAGTAAGGATTGACACCCATTTTAGGCCCCAGCTGTGGCTTACTGCATTCTACCAAAGTAAGAGTGTGGCATATATGCAGAAACAGGCTGTACTGAGAATTTTAAAGGTCGAATCCGACATGGCGAAAAATGGCTAAAATATGTCTGCGATTTTGTCCCTTGTGTTGTATGGCCCTTGTGGGGGCCATAAAATGCAAAGATTGATCAACTAATTTCGAATCCCACAGTGGTTTAGGGTCAAGTCTGCAGTAGTCCTTGCGTTTTATGGCCTCAACAAGGGCCATACAATACAAGGGACAAAATCGCAGAGATATTTCAGCCATTTTTTGCAATGTGGGATTCAACCTTAAGATATGTGAAGTACTATGGACAGCATGGATATGTACATTCTCCTTCCAGATAGACCTGTAGCCACCTGGTGTAATACTTTTACAATTTCCTTTTTTGGGAATGGGAATTAAGGTACCAGCCGACCAAGCATCGGGAAAGATCCCCTCATTTACGGAATTCTTAAAGATGTCAGTCAAGGAGTATAATAGACAACAGCCGAGGGAGAGACTCGACCTAGACCAGTGCCCAAGTAAGGGGGGGGGGGGTTCCGCAACCCCGATCTTGCCCCTAAGGTCATTTTACAGTACATACTATTTACAGTTTAACTTGTTCAGCAGATAACATCAGCTTCCGTATATGTGATAAGCGTGGTTGGCCCCTTGATTTATACCTAAATATAGACCTTTTTACCCAACAGCTAATTAGCTTCTGAAACTAAGGGTATACATGTACTTTCATTGCAATGGTATATGAATCATTTCACACCACCATCCTGACAGACCATTCGCTAAAATGTAGGTGTTCAGAATTCCTCAATTCTGCCATTATCCTATGTCATCAAGTTACTGCATATAATACAAATATGAAGACCTGGTATTTCCAGTGCTGTGGCCTACGTCTAAGTAGTGGGAAACATCTTGTTGGCAGGCTAACGTCACATACTGTAAGTGGGAGTGACACTTGCCCTTTAAGTCGATGGCGTGTCCCAGAAGCCCTGGAGGGTTAGCCACTACGCCACCACTCACACAGCAGCTTCTGAAGGACTCTGTGGGCCGTCCATAAATTACGTCACACAGGAGGGAGTTGGGGGTGTCAAGGAAAGTGTGACGTCACATTTTCAAAAATTAATTTTAAGGCTCATATTAAAGATATCATATGGAACAAACTTAATATTTTAGCTAGAAGGGAACTACAGAAGGTCAGCAATGGCAGAGGTGAGGCAGCATGCAGCTACTGTGTACCTGTGACAGATGAACATAATAGGTGTTCTGTGTAGTTCTATTCACAGGTGATTGGGCATTGATAGGGGATCAAACAGGCCTGGGTGGGGTTATGCTTATTGTCTAATGGGTAGATTCAGCTAAAACTCAACACTGTGCAGTGGCAGATCCAGGATTGTCTAGAGGGGGGGGGGGACCCAAGACATGGTGAAAGGTGATGAGGTACTATATATGCGGCCCCCAGCATCACAAGCCCCCTGTTTGGGCCCCTCTCTACACATTTCTTTTCCCTCCCCCCCCCCTTTCTCCTTTTCCATCTCTTTTTTTTTTGGGGGGGGGGTTGGGGCGGGCAGGTCTCCTGGGCCATCCAACTGGATCCGCCACTGCTGTGTATAGGCCATGGCACTAACGAGAGGAACCCTATATTTGTAAAGGACCCTGGAATCTACCTAAATTTATCTTACTGTCACTACAAACGAATTATTTTACTATCACAAGTATATATGCATATTCAATGATCTGATGGTCATTCATTCATAGAGGAATCTAGTGTATAATATGGAATGAAACTACCACTGTTCCCCATCTATGTGGTTATGGACAGCTGAGGGTAGAGGGTAGCCTAGGGTGTGTTGTTTGATCCCCATATTAACTGACGGTCTGGCCAGAAAAAGTTTGGCTAGTACAACTACAATGCAGGTCTATTACTAGGAAGGTGTGAGGTAGAGCTATGCAGCATTGTGTGCCAGATGAACGGGTAGATGCAGGGGTGTCGGAATAGGGGGGACAGGGGCCATGCCCCCCCCCCCCTCCAATCTCAGGCCAGGGGGACAGACTGTATTTTGCCCCCCCCCAAATGTTGAAACCAATATACATGTACACTATCATGGTGAACTTGGTCATCTGCTCACAATTTGACCTAAATAGCAGGACCAATATCTAGATTTTCAAAATTTTCCTTGGGGGCAGGCCCCTAAACTCTCTAAAAATATTGAAGTGCTTCACTTGCTGTGCTTAAAGTTGTTGACATACCCCACATGACCGGCATCAGCCACCCTAAAGTCATGTTGCTTCCACTCTCCTGAGGCATCCATCACCTGCGAAGGTCTGAGTTACAGAGCAGCTAAAATGTGTGGGGATTGGGGGTGTAAATGTGTCCCCAACCCCCTTGCCCATAGTAAGGTAATGTAAGATTTGATTTTACCCCCAATTCCCTGGTACTCTGGTCAATAGTATGGCTGAAGGGGGGGGGGAGGTCCAGCCAGGTGTGATGTAATTTTGAGGGGGTGTTGGCTGAGTGTGACAAAGTGTGACAGGGGTGTGGGGGGTGTTGAAAATGGCCAAAAAAAGGTGTGACATAATTTATGGACGGCCCCTGTCCAGTGGTCAGAGAGGGGGAACATGGCTCACATTGTGTGGGCAATCATCTATAGGGCCTATATATCATTTCTGCTATATGATGGGTGGACCTACAAAAGATATATATGAATGCAGTCAGCGGCAGAGATATGAGGGTGGACATAAAATTTTGTTTTGGGTCGAAGAAAGGAAGGAAGGACGGAAGGAAGGAAGGAAATAAGGAAGAAAGAAAGAGAGAGAGAGAAAGAAAGAAAGAAGGTGAAAAAGTAGCAAAGCTGTGGGAGTGAAAAGGATTTATACAAAGATGGGAACTAATGTAAACATGAACAGAGGTAAGAACAAAGAAGCCAGAGATGGATATATGACTAAGTAAAGGAATGTGGACATGTTTACAATCACCTTGTCGTATCATCCCACCACCTACACCGCCTACAAGCTCATGTATTGAACTGAAGAGGTGGCGGTTCTGACACTTCCCCCAGTGTGGCAGCTGTCTGCACAGGAGGAGGGAGACTGGTAGTTTCGCACTCTGAGCTAATAATTAGTATTTTCAGCAGCCGTGGAAGATGGATAGACTGACCACAACTATGTCGACCACATGGTCAGTGTGGATCCCACACACCAGATACTACAGGAGTGTGTCCGTGTTTACATACAGACGGGTCCTGACCTGACTGGGACAAGGAGCACCTATGTGCACCATAATATTATACCATAGGTCACTAGAGCGTGTTTCATGACTCTGTCTCATGTTCTGTAGATATAGAGAGGAGGAAACCATTTCCTTTTCAATAGGTTTGCACTTTGGGCTATGCCAGTCATGTGCTAATGAAAATAACTGAGAGGACCTGAGTAAACTATTTTATTTTGTCATTACCAAAGGCTTTAAATAGTCTTTAAGTTTAATATACATATAGTATGATCAATATAATACAGACATTCAATAGAACGGTTTAAGAGCTGAATATGATCTGTGAATAAAGGTAGATGCCTCCACCTTACACTGATATATGAATTGTTAGTGTAGGATTTCCAAGATCCAACCCTTTTTGGCATATACTGTGTAATAACCACCACAACAGCCACTTACATCACCCATCTAGATCTAGTGATACCACACCCTTTGCAAGTTATACGCCTTTAAAATAAATCAATCCCTTTAGGACTAGACTTATTTTGAATCCCTCTATTGATTCCATCCAGCCATCACCACACATTTTTCTAAAGAATTGATGAAAGTGAAAAACATAAGATACATGTACTTATAAGTGGAATACAATATTGGCCTCATTAGAAACATATAATTATGCATGTACACACTACAGGCCCAGTATGGATCCATACACCCCATATCATATACTAACAAATTCCTGGAACACAATGCCTGGTTTCTCCCACGCCCTAAAGCCCTGTACACGAACACTTAATGGGGTGTATGCAACTTTCTGTCTGTATAAACATCTATTAGGCAAATGTAATCAGGAGCATAACGTGCCGAATGGAAGTCACTGTGAGCCTGCCGTATCTACCTCACTAATTAGACAACGTGATTCTGGATAGATACAGGCGGGTGGGGGGTGGGGGAGGTGAGAAAGGAACTATTCTTCATTTGGGGGTGGGGAGTCTGTTCCTTCCACTAAATTCTTGAAGTGTAGTGACTGTAGGATTACTAGGGTAGATGATGATAATCCTTTTACCGTTATAAAGTAATGATATACGTAGACGTACATGTAAAATCCCTGTAGGCTACTGCATACAGGGCATTTCACAATAATGCCATTTTGAAATATGCTACTGATACTTCACTGTCATATGTAAGAAGTTGTGAAGGTTCTAAGTAAGTCAGACTTCATATATGCAAATAAAATGCGACCAAAAGAAAATACTTGATAGGAGGCAGGGCATTGAACTAAATCAAATGCCTTATTGGGCGAGAGCATGGCTATTGAATCAAGAACCTGGGAAATGGGACAAATTACCTGCCACACTGAAATGAATGTAAGACTAATCCACTTTGTACTGAATACAATCTGTGCTCCAGCACAAACTATCCAGAGAATTTAATAAAGACACAAGAGGCTGCATCATCTGCTTTTATTAGGATCGACTTTCTCCAGAGATGTATGTGGGTGGTGAAATATGTGGACTATGGCTGGTGCTTGAAGAGGAAGATGTATTGTGTGGCTGGTTCTTGGAGTGGATGCATGGTGGCGGATGTATGTGTGGGTGATGTATGGGAAATGAGTGATGTTGCGTCCAAGATGATGTGATACGTTGCATGGTTTGGTGACTTTAGGAGGGTAGAGTGACGTCAGAAAATATTTGTTTAACGTTTATAAGCTCTGTTGACGTTTGTTAAAAATGTCTTCTGTACATTCAAAAAAGTATTTTTTGACATTCTATAAAAACGTTTTATTCCTAGGTAAAAGGGACATGTAACCTATTGCTATTGACAAACACCTTTCATTATGAGCGTTTTAAGCAGTTATTGGTGTCTTTCATTAACATTATTTTACGCAAAACGTTCGCAAATGTTACATCTATATTTTTTTTTGCCAGGTGAGTAAAAACTGAGTTACAGTGTATGGTAGCTTTTAGTATGAGCTTAATTCATGATACCACATTTGAAGATATGATTTTGATATGGATCTAAAAGTTTAAAAAATGGAATCGGCATGGTTGAAAACATTAAAATTGATATATTACACTTTGAAATATGTTGAGAAACAGCAGAGAAAAGTGCATTGATTCATTGGTGCATCATGCCCAGATTGGCATGGTGCGCTCTATCTCTGAATCCATCAGGAATATGAATTTAAAAGTGTAAAATATGGAATCAGCATGGTTGAAAACCTGGAAATTGATGTATTACATGTTGAAATCTGTCGACAAACAGCCATTGATTCATTGGTGCATCATGTCCTGATTGGCATTATGCACTCTATCTCAGCAACCATAAAGAATTTGTATAGGGGTATCTGGAAATCAAGTATAGAATCTGACTGGTGTCTCCCTCCCCTCCCACCCTTCTTGCCCACCCAGACAGCTATAGTTGGGGTCTGTCCGCTCATTTTGACCGTTGGGGCTGACATATATAGAGAATGTATGGGAGCTTATACCCCCCTTGCTCCGGTCGCCGTCCAGTCTGCCCTAGATGTGCGTTGCCAAAGCTCCCTCCCTCCCCGTGGTCCCTATCCTTGATTGGCTGCTATGTCACTGAGGTATAATTTATTGAACATCGTGGACAGCAGTTTACAAGAGCTATGCTCTCACCATCTTATATTACTATGAGCTACTCCAGACAGGAAAATCCCTGCCCTGACTCAAACTGAGCGATTGAGCTCTTACTTTATAGGGCTTGGAACAGAGTAGGTTGGAGTAGGGAGGAGTGTGATTGGTGTTCTCAGTGATGTGGGGCTGTAGCAGAACTAAAAGCTTGCCGTGGGTGTAGAGTACATAGAGATAGATTTTCATCAACATAGGCTACCTATTTATGTTACAACCCTCACATATCACAACGCTGGATCTAAAAGTTAAAATACATCATGCCAGGCAAAGCATGATGTACAAATGAATCAATGCCCATTACTCTGTAGTTTATTGGCAGGTTTGGACATGTAATATATTGATTTCAAGATTTTCAACCATGCCGATTCCATTTTTCAAACTTTTAGATCCATATTCCTGATGGTTTCTGAGATGGAGTGCATCATGCAAGCGACGGCATGATACACCAATGAGTTAAAGGCTATTAATCTTTTTAATATCAATACTTAGTCACCATAAGTCAGTAGTTTATATTTGCAAGCATATGAATTCTATAAGGGACCAATAGAAAATGTCTATATATTGAAAAGTACCAGGACACCGCATAATTATGCTAATCATGTAAATAATATGTGCATCGCATTGGGATGCACAAACTCTGTAAATAGAGTAAATCGCACGTGCTGAACGCAATGAGATGTACTACAAGTCTGAATTATGAACCCCAGCTGAAAAAAATTGTTTCAAATAAAAAGGCACAGACTATGAAAATAGTGTAAACACTACAGACACTCAGTCACCATGTATTAGTAGTTTCAATTTGTTAGCATATGAATTCTACAAAGGAGCAATAGAACATATCTATGTATATTGGAAAGTACCAGGACACTGCATAATTATGCTAATTATGCAAATAATATGCATGGATATGGAGTGTTTGGTATCAATCTGGGGTGATTCGTCCCCCTAAAGAACATGCCCCACTAAGAAATTTGTTTTAAAAAAGAATAAGCGAAATAAAATTTTTAACTAGGGGTAATTTTCACCTCCAGCCAATCCACCTGTGCCCTTACCACAGTGTGGATGTGCACTACCTTCAGCTAAAAGCTATCTATTTTGCGCTCAAGCGGTGAAAAAGGGCTATGTTTAAGGCAGGGAGAGGTCGAAAAAGGGCTTTTTGAGGGGGGGGTACATGCCAGTGCAGGACTGGCAAAAAGGGGATGGGGTGGGGGGGGGGGAGTCAAAAACCTCATATAGGAGTTCTCCCATACTGTGACCTTTAACTTAAGGGTAACTCGATCTGGTGAACGTCATCGTGAACTCAGATTTCACCTTACACTAATGGTAAGAAAACTAAAAAGCAAAAATCTAAATTTTGAGGGGCAGGACTGCCCAGAAGCAAAACTATGAATATAAGGTAAATGGAACATGCCAAACGCAATGAGACTTACTACGAGTCTGAATTATGAACCCCCGCCAAAAAAAAATTGATTCAAATCTTGACGTGATGCCTATTTAAAGGTAATAACATAGAGCTGCTCTTTCAACATCACACAGCTGGTAGATGGAAAACGCCCCCAGGCTTGCCTTACTACATTACCCCTGGAGAGGCCTCCTCACAGGTTGAACCCACGACAGTTCTGTTTTTCCCGTCATCTTTATGTGGGTGTGTGATAAGGGCCCTCCCAGTCAACAAAAAACGTTGCAAAACGTTTCAGAACGTTTCCCTATGGCTCCTTTTGTTGAGTGGGATGCTACTCATATTCCGATTTTCACAACAAAATGTTTCCCTAATCCAATAAAAGGCATGCCTATACGTGTGGCACCTTACACAACTGTTGCATGGGGACACCCTGGATGTCTTTCATGTGGGAAAGCGTTCAAATCGACCCCTCCAGCACCCTTGTGGTAATCAATTGTCCATTGTCTGGAAGCCCGTGAGGCCTGCTGAATCTGAACACCTTACCGTTCAAAATCTTTGAAGAAAATGTATTTGTGCTGTAGAAATATATGCATGCTACTCTTATCATTATCAGTATGAGAATGATTTCGTTTTTGAGGTGTATAGGCCTACAGTCCCATTTATATGATGACACGGTCACGGTGAGTATTTAATAAAACACTCCCGTTGTCATCTATAGGGATGGGGAACTGAATGAGCCTGTTGTAAGCTAGGGCTGAAACATAGAGCATATGAAAATTGTACCTAGAGTTGAATACTTCTGTTTGGACGTTGTGACTGTTTTTCTGCAATGTCATGGCTTCGATGCTAAAGGCCACGTCTTTTTGTGTGGGGGTTGGAGGAGGGGGATCTATACGCCCTATTGGTGGAGTATCGCACATATCACCGAACTGAAATTATCGAACGATTTCTCATCGTATCTCAAACATTGACCTGTGACAAACAAAATTGAGCTGTCTATCTTCATAATTAACTCAATCATAATCACCGACGTCGATGTTAAAACAACAGTGTGGCATTCAATAGATTGTGGCTCAATGCCAACGACCGTATTGCACTAAAAGGAATGGGCGGTAGATCGCTAGCTCTGAAGTGATGGATTGTATTTCTCCCTCATGTGAGTAAATAGAGAGACTGTTCATCACTATTGTATGGTTATTGTAATTGTCCAATATGAGGTACTCATGCCAATGTTATTAATTTGAGGTGACTATCACAGAATGCAGAACCACGAGTCACAATATCTAGGAGCCAACAGATCAATACCAATAGCTTCAGTATAAAGACTGATGAGAAATATGAATATAGAATCATTTCTTCTCATATACACCACATAGCTATTGATTGATATGGATGTTTATAGTAGGCATTTATACATATTAGTATTTTTGTTGCCCATGTCTGTATTACATCACATGGCAAGACCGATGTAACATTAATTGTTGTTATCACAAAGAAGTATACATGTGACTATATACCAAGACAATTACCGCAAGCTATGGATATGATCATAGACCTACAACATTCTATTTAGATGAATATAATTGAATTATTGTCGAATGATGGTTCCCATCAATATTCAATTTAGAACTACCAGACATTTATATCGTGTCTGCCTAGCATGGAGCTAAGTGGAGTCCACAGGAATTTGGTTTCACTGCCTCATTAGGAATGTTTACACAAATAATATAAAGCCACCAGGAAACCAGCGCCACAGTCCCCGCACCCCCAACACACACACACGACTTAAGTCCTTAATGGGCCCCATGATGGGTTCAGCTTCATGTTTTTGGTTGACATGATGCACCGATGCTGATTCAAATGCCTTGTCAGAGTGCATTGGTGCATCAGGCAGATCCTTTTGGAGTGTATCCACCTTGTAGGGTCGGCATGATGCATGTAAGCAGAACTGCTTACTGCTGATAAAATGGGATATTGCATTAAAGCACAATGCTGCCTTTAAAGGGCCTCCTCCAGCATACACAGAGCCATATGGCAGTTGTCCTATTGCCTGGGGATCACCATCAGTGCTCATATCGAGCTTCCATTACAGATACCTCCATTTTTATCCATGCCCAATGCAATAACCAAGCAATAGGCACACAGCCATAGGGCTGCAGATGGATGCTTCGTATCTCTGTAATATGATGCTCATGTCTGTGGAGACCTGTTTTTGGCTCCAAATACAGGAACTACATCATTGGAATACAAGGAGAGATGTCTCTGTGCAAAGACATATGCCCATATGAGTGGTACTCCATGCTTATCTACATTGGCTGTATTTCTGCTTCAGATAATGAAGTAGGGTATGGAACAACTAAAACATAAGAAAAATACATAATGATTTTATCCCCATTTCCTTTTTTATACACAAGGTATGGATTAAAACCGTTAGGTGCTCTATCTACCTCTGTCTCTGTGTCGGTCTGTCTGTCTATATCTGTATCTGCCAATCTGTCTATCTCTGTCTGTCTGTCTGTCTATCTTGTCTGTCTTTGTCTGTTTGTCTGTCACTCTGTCCATCTGTCTGTCTGTCTCTGTCTCTCCCTCTGTCTCTCTTTCTCTGTCGCTGTCTCTCTCGCTATCTCTCTCTCTACTCTATCCATCTATCTCTTTTTCTCTCTCACTTGCATGCATATACCTATCACACACAATGTATTTCAGCCAGTACACCTATTGATCAAAGGAATGGATAAGGGTGGGACAAGGAGCGACTGCGGAAAAGGAGGTTGCTAATGTAATGGGCATAGCGATGAGAGTTCACTCACCACTTGGCTAAAAACGTTTACAAATGTCTGGAATAGGTTTGGGTAAAAGCGTTTGTGAAAAACTTGTTCTTACGTTGAAAATTTGTGTTTTAACGTAATAAAAACCCTAGTTTTTTTTAACGTATTTGTAATGTAACAAAACGTTTGTTTATGAAAATCCAAATATATAAGCCGCACCCTCCTATGAGCCAATTTGGGAGTAACATTGAGGAGGTGGTGGGAAAGACAGGGCTAGGAGAGAGAGAGAGAGAGAGAGAGAGAGAGAGAGAGAGAGAGAGAGAGAGAGAAATAAAGAGATAGACAGGAGAAAGACAGAGAGAGACAGACAGAAAGACAAACAGACAAAGACAGAGGGATAGAGAGAGGGATAGAGAGAGGGATAGAGAGAACATGACATTAGCCTGGGACATCCCGAATACCGGCCTGAGTCATTCAATGTGAGACAGATGATGAGTAGGTATGGTGGCCCCAGTCTTAGCAAAATAGGAAGTATAGATGAACTGACACGCAAAAGGGAGAGGACCTTCAGTAACTAAGGAGACAATTTGGCAAGACGAATCCTTCTTTGATGTAGCAGGAACTACAATTATAGTATCACACATGCCATAACACGCCATACTGTGGACGAATCAAAGAAGTAATGCGATGCGGGCAGCTCCAATTTGTGTTTGAGCTTCACCCACTTCACTGACCCCAAAAGGAATGGTTCATAGCATCCATGTCCTCCTACTGACATATCCTGTGTGCCCATCCCCAAATGTCTGCCTACCTCAATGTCGTCTGCTAGAAGTGCAGCATCCTATGTAGGTTTCTCCCAGCTGTCTAGTGTCGGCAATCCTCACATGAATATGTTATGTCCTTTTCAGACGAATGCTTATCGATTTTCCTTGCGTATTTTTTCTTTCGTGCTATTCATACCACTAGTTATATATCTGCTGTTATGGGATAGCCTCTTGGCCTTTGGCCTTTCAATTCTATATCTTGTAACAGCAGGGAGTGAGAGATGTCCATATAGGCAGACATGGACATGTTGTATCTGTTCACTAAATCCATAGGAAATAAACTTATTATATCCATTCCTATTCTTCGCCATCGAAAAACACTCCGAGACGTTACTCATACCCAGGTAGCAAAAATGGTGTGGCCCGAGTCTGGGCCAGAGCGGGCTCCTGATGTGGGCCACACTGGGTTAACACAGTGGGCGCCCGATGGGTTTTGTCCTCAGCAAAGGGTCTGGGCCACACTGGGCTAACCGATTCGGGCACAGATCTGTTTGAAATTGGGCTCACCGATTTGGGCTCAAAGTGAATTTAACATGGGTTTTTGGTGTGGCCTAAAGTGGGCTGCCCGATTTGATGAAAAATTAGTGGTGACATGTTAAAAATTCTTTTTGAGAAATTTATCCAAAATCTTTTCTTTTTTTTAAAAGTCAATAAGCAACAAATCCTTGAGCTAATCTAACCCCCCCATATCACCAAAGCAGTAAATGCAATATCTACCCAAGTGGAAAGGCAGAGCAGTACCATTCATTTGAATCAAACTCATTCAGCCAACACAAGGCACTTTGATTCATTAAAGTGACATTCTGGCCTCAATCTTCCCCCACTAATTCCCTATGTAGGAGTAGAGAAGAGAGCCTTCAAGTTCATAATGACTGTACCTCTGCATATCTGCTCTTGTTCCAAGTTCAGTGCAATAGAAATGGTGTTGCCGTTCCACTACTACTCAGATGACCTTGATTTGCACTTTTGACTAGAAACATCTAAGTATTTCCAGACTATGAGAAAGTCTGCACATTATTACTTCTTATACCATGGTTATCACATTTTTGCACGATTTTACGGTGCCTGGAGCTGATAATGACGTTCGAATAGTACGCGCTAATTGAATGGATATTGACACTAGAGACGAGACGACGTGACAGCAAGTTGACATGATAGATTTAATTCGATAATAAAAAAACTATAGCATTAGAAGCTTAATGCGTATAGAGGATGAAAGAAGACATTATAATCTATCACCTACCTTTAATTCGCCATAATATAAAATGTATTTCCAACAGGATTGAAGAAATAAAAATCGAATCGAGCGAAATTTCTCCGTCATGTTGACTGCGTGGCGCACGGATTATTTACCGCGGCGAGACACAAGTTGTCACGTTGGCATATGCTCTATGGGTATTCTGGCCGTCGCGCGCAGTCCTTACCAGCGGTAGCTCTATGAGAATGCCTGTAGGACACACGCCGACCTAACACTTTGCGTCCTGGCAGTCCTGTCGTCTCGCCGAGAAACCAAGATGGCGGAGGACTTTGAACAAGACGTATCGCTTGGATTTTTATTTCTTCATTTTATAAGGTATTTACTTAAGAAAATGGAGGAAACCATGGTATAAACGTCATACATAACAAATAGAGGTTCACTCGTTGATTATAGAGGCTAGATAAAAAGACACTCGGCCTACGGCCTCGTGCTTCTTATCTGCCCCTATAATCAACTCGTGAACCTCTATTTGTTATTTATGCCTTTAATATCTGATTTAGTAGTCTATTCCAGTTGTCCTATGTCTAAAAGAAATAAGTTTGGTATGGGTAGTAGAATTCTGCCTGGAGTACTGTGAAACCACTTTGTAGTGAGTCTGCCATGGACTGGCCTACAGAGGCAGGGGATATTTTTGGTTTCTCAATTGCCTCTATATATAGTCCTCTTATACCTGGCCGAGTGTGGGACCTGTTTGCCCCCACACCACAAATACACCTTGCAAGCCTACTAGTACAAAGAAAGACATGAAGCTGTTCTTTCCAGGACTAGTCAGTGTTGCCTTTTACATTAAATATCTGGATCCCTACTATGAACCTACCTGTGTATTAATGGTATAGGGAAAGTGTCCTACAGCAGTGGTGGAGGAAAGGGAGGGGGGAGGGCAGGGCAGGGTGAGAGGAGGGCAGGGCAGGGTGAGAAGAGAGGGCAAGGCAGGGTGAGATGAGGGCAGGGCAGGGCAGGGTGAGAGCAGGGCAGGGCATGTGAGCAAAGGAGATGCCAGGGCAGTGCAGGGTGAGAGTAGGACAGGGCAGGGTGAGAGGGCAGGGCAGGGTGAGAGCAGGGCAGGGTAAGAGCAGGGCAGGGCAGGGTGAGAGCAGGGCATGGCAGGGCATGTGAGCGAAGGAGATGCCAGGGCATTGCAGGATGAGAGTAGGGCATGGCAGGGTGAGAGCTGGGCATGGCAGGGCGAGAGCAGGTCAGGGCAGGGTGAGAGCAGGGCAGGGCAAGGGTGAGAGCAGGGCAGGGCAGGGTGAGAGGAGGGCAGGGCAGGATGAGAGTAGGGCAGGGCAGGGCGAGAGCAGGGCAGGGTGAGAGCAGGGCAGGGCAGGGTGAGAGCAGGGCAGGGCAAGGCAGGGTGAGGGCTGGGAGTGAGAGTGAGTGAGTAATAGATATTTAACGCCATTTCGACAGCTAAGGTCATATTCATGGCAAGATCCTCATTACACAAATTCACAGAGGAATGTGTCAGTGCCTGCGCATATGTGCACCACACACATCCTAAGGGGATAGGAAAGAGGAGAAATAGACCCTTTTAAGTGGGCTAGGGAGGCCCAGGGAGGGCAGGGTGACAGAAGGGCAGGGCAGAGCGGGGTGAGAGGGGGAAAGGGCAGGGCAGGTTGAGTGGAATGAGGAGGAGATGGAAGGGGTAGGGAATGGATAGGGGAGGGACGAACAAAAAAGAGAGAGGGAGGGGGAACACTCATCACAGAGTTTAGAACAGTTCAGAAGATGAGGCTGCCCTGTCCAAACCCACTCTCACCCCAGACTGGGAAGACTTTATGCAGCTAAGTACCCATCTTGGGATGCCCATTTTGAAACCATCCTGGGCCCAATGTGGTTGCCCATTTTAAAGCTGACCAGTGCCCAAATCGGGCGGCCCAATGTGGCCCAGACCGTATGCTGAGGACAAAACCCGTTGGGAGCCCAACGGGCTCAAGTGGGTTTGCCCGATTTGGGCTGCCCTGTGTGGCCCTGACTGGAAACCCAGCATCTGCCGAACCTAAAAACCATGTACTGAATACTGCCCGCTTTGAACCACCTTATCCAGGGTAAAACCAATTTGGCCCCGAGCGGGCTTGCTACATGGGTAATCTACATGTACGTTAAACCAAGCGTCACATGAATACTAGTAAGGTTAAGGCAGCATAATTCAGTGATTTAAAAAAGTAAAGGAGAAAGTTCGCAGTAAATCCAGCTATAAATGACCCGCAACAGTCCAGTGTGCATGATTCAGCGAATTCATTATAATATGTGTGTTACTATATACACATATAATGCACATGTATTATTAGACACATAGGTCGGTTATAATGGGACCTGACTAATCTAGGGCAAGCATCTTGGCCTCTGACAATGTCCAAGGAACAGCTGCTATGGATGCGCCAATACACATCAGGAGAACATTTCTTAACATACCGTATACTACAGGGCGTACTAAAATTCCGTAGGAATATCTAGCACGGGAAATTGCAGTCGTAGGGCTGTGTGCGATCGCAGTGCCTGAAGTAATGGTCTCCTGAGTAAGACAGCATCGAATCACTAATCTCATCCCCTTGGCCACCTTTCTTAAGCAAGTGTATGTTTATCCCTATTGAATTTCGATGGGTATGATAATAACTTAACCTTTTTGTGCCCAGAATTATTTGAAGATTTTACATCATTTCACAATTATATCAATTTGTTGATAAGACCATCTGTTATTCTGACCTTCTCTTTTGATATGGGCTCAGCATAACATTTTCTGAATACTTATAACTCAATGAAGACTTTAAGTCAAGGACGTGATATTTCTGGTCAGGTCTGGTAACCATAGTTACTGAAACATTTCTTTTATTGTCATTTGTTAGTATTTGGTCTCTCTTGGGCTATATCTATGTCCATGTTCCTGCAATCTTGGGCCATACAGAACATTCAAAGCTGATTCTGCCTGCATGTGTACAGCCACTCAGGAAGGATACTGTGTTAGTAGTAGTCAATGCATGGATTGTCTTTATAGATATGAACAGTTCTTGTAAGATCTAATTGGGGCATGGGAACTTTGGTGTATATAATCCAGCATCACTTTGGTACCATACCACATATTAGCTCCTGGAGGGTTGCCCTCTAATTAATCATATAAAATGACAGCTCATTCTCAAGTTTTGACTTCCTGTGCCTGATATAATGAGAATAGAGCAAATTAGATGGTTGTATCGTAACTGGGAAGTCATGGCCATTCTAAAGAGGGTCTAACTTTGCAGATTGGACCAGTACAAGTTTGCGAATGATAATTTCCTTCAATATACATGCATTTAAGCCCAAAACCGCGCTTTAAAGCGCGCTTGGGCACCTAGGGGTTAATAGCACTGACTGCAGAGAGACTTGAATATCATCTAATGTCGTTTAGCTGTGGAGGATGAACCTTTATCAAATAGAGAGATGATTGGTTAAGGGAGTGGTCATTTTTTTAACAACGGGTGGGGGGGGGCTGCATGGATTCGGGGGGAGGGGAAAAAATTCAAACCCCTCTTGGGGGCAGGGGTAAAAGATTTTCACCCCTCCTTAACGATAAAGCTAGCATGGTACTATAGATTAATGGGGGGCAACAAATTTCTCAACCACCCACTCCCTAAACGGCACCTGAAATTCCGGGACACCCACTGGAGACTTCATTATCAATATTTGCTTTTAAGCTTAAATGCAATACTAAAATATCTAAATGCCATCTACTCTAAATGCTAGTGCATGAATCAAGCTCTCTAATTGGTGAATTTAAAGCTGGCAGGAGGATATTTCATAAAAACTGACGACCAATCTAGGTTTAAACGATGGATTTAGAAACGATCATTCAAGAAAGATATTTCGGGAATTTTATTTACAATTAACAGATTTTACAAACCAATCAGCCCCTAAAGGATTTTGGTTAGAGTGTTTATCATGGTGACTGAGTAAATGTGTGCATATAAGAATGCTAATGCTACCATTCTCAGCAATTGTCATGTAGGCCTATTGACGAAAATCATAATTCTATGGTTGTCTTTCCTCTCTTATGAATTGCCCTCCAAAAGCGGGCCTTCCACCAAAACAAATTCGTGCACGATTTTGACATCGGTTTGCATCGGTGATGCATCGGCTGGCATCAGTGATGACTTTTGACCATCGGCCCCAAATCGTTCAACAATCGTTCAAAAATCGGCTTCAGTGCAAGAGGTCAAAGGTGGACATCGGTTTGCATCATCTAACTATCGTTTTGCATCGGCGATGCTCCCAATAGCTGGCTGATAATATTAAATCAGTTTAATATTATCGACTACCCAACGGCCTCTATGCAAAATCGGCCTGATAATCCACACCACATTACAATGTAGTACCACATACTCTTTGAATAATGCTGGTTTATTTGCGGATTCTTAAAGTACATGCATGTAAGAAGCTCTGACAATGCAGTATGCAAGCCTCGAGTAGGTAGTAGCACACCCAAACTGGGCATTGTAATTATTTATAAAACGGCTGGCTCTGCTGCACGATAGAAGTGACCTTGAGTGCATTATAGGAATACAGTGCACGGCTGAGCAAGGTCACCATAGCTGTAAACCAGTCAGATGCAGTCGTGCATTATAGGACAACAGACAGTCTCGATGTGAAGAAGATCGTTGTCTATTCTCTAAACATATAATCAATATACATAATATACACCATATATAAGGTCACATACGCTGCAGATGAAGAAAGTATAATGGGAGACATATAAAATATAAGTCTGTACAGTGCACAGAGTAATAATATGGTGTGCAAAATTGGTCCGATAATCGTGAACGATTTTATTTTTCCTTAGTGGTAAAAGTGTGACATACTTCTCCTATCAGTCTACTATCGGCCCGACATGATGGATGAGCTATATATATATATGAGTCGTTAAGAGTTGCTCTGGTGCTGATGTCCTAAGGACGCACTGTCATGGGATATACATATACAGAGTTATAGGAGCAGTACATATTTAATGGTGACAATGGTATCACATGGCCACTCAATGACATAGGTAGGCTCATTTATGCGCATCATTATGAATATCCAGTCCTCTGTGTCACATCAGTAAAAAACTTCACTGAAAAAACTGAATCTGACAAAATGACATGTATACCCTGCATGTCAAGTTAGATTTCACTTGGAGAGCACAATGTCATCGGGACATGTGCACATATGTCACCATGTCACCTGTAGTGTGCCTTACACCTCCTATGATTTGACATACCTTCAAATGCGATGTCACTTGTAATTTGACAAGGGTCACAGCCATGTCAAAGTTGTGTTGAAATCTGAAAATATGTCAAGTTTGACATGCATAATTGTTGTAGGATATACCACTAGATGGGGCAAACAGCCATTTTGGTACTAAAATTATTGACTAACAAGAGGTACACCTGAGACATTTGCTGTAGCTCTGTGTCATTTTGTTCTTGATATATTGATTGATCACTAAAATTTATTGGTATTTTCACTCAAGGGTAGTGAAAACCATTTCATTGTTAAGTATGTATGTATTATCTGATAATAGAATGAAACCCCTATATCCTGAATACTCCAACAGGGGAGATCTGTGGGCAAGGAAGAATACCAAAAGGTTTTATGCTCACACTCAAGGTATAATACATAGGTTCAATGTCTACAATACATGTGGACATATGGCATTCCCATGTAGCTCCATGTCCTTGTCTCATAGATTGCATAAAGTTCCGCTGACAAGGAGACGATATGTAGATAGGGATATAGGCCTTGTTAATGTAGGCCTGTGGCACCATAATATCCCCTACCTCATAATACCTTAATTGTACCACTGGTACACAGCTATTGGCTGCCATTGACCCTTGCAAAATTGTCACACAGTACTACCTGGCACTCAGGTGCATGAACCAGGAAAATGTGACTTGTGTTCACTAGGCATGTCAAATGGAGTTGACATACAAAATGTGCGAGCCTCAACCTGACTTGACATGCCTTTGTACATGTCATGTAGGAGACAAATCCTAACATGTGCAGTACATGACAAAGTGATCATTTTTCTTCTCTCTGTGCACTGCTGCCACATATCAGAAACATAAATGCAAGATGTCCTTGAAGATCCACTTTCTGCATCTGACCTCCCATTCTTTTGAAAAAAAAACTGTGGCTAGGTAAGTGACATACATAAGGAGAGATTCTAACACCAAAGATAGTGGTTACCAAAGATAGTGGTTACCTTCTCTTCTATCAGGCTAGTAATGGGGTCTGACGTGGGATGAGCCCAACATTGTGTTCAAGAGACAAGCAAAACAGTCCCAAACAAGTGTCGACTGGCTAACATTTTCAGCACATTTACCAGTTTTACTGCATATTATCAGTTGAGTCAAAGATTTAGTAATTCCTTAGATATGGGTTTGGATATGATAATTCAAAATAAATAAAATGGATTTGATGTAAAATCTGGTGTTTGTTCAGTTTTTACTAATATGGATTTGGCTACCGAGGACGAAAATTGACAACTCTAGGGTAATATGGATATCTCAAAATTGAGAGCCGCCAGCAAAGAACTGATGTTATTTCTGAATTCACCAGATCAAAATACATGGGAATTACTGGGTTTCAGCTCCGTTTTTTTCAAAAAGTGAAAATTTGTTATACAGTTTAATTTCCGCCCCTATCAAAAGGCATATTGAAGGTTTGATTCGATAGATTTTCATAAATAAAGGCCATTACAAACTCCTTTGTCTTCTGCTGTGGCTGCATCAAAAGTAGGGCTTTAACAAATAGAGAGATGAGTGGTTGAACAACATCTGAAGTACACAGTAATATTTTCTGTGACAACCACTGGAGACTTCATCATTAATAATTGCTTTAAACAATACTAAAATCTTCCAATAAATGCCTTAGACTCTAAAAGACTAAATGCATGTGCATGAATTAAACTCTCTCATTGGTAAAAGTAAAGATAGCAGAGGAAGCTAGATGTGTACAAAGCAATACATATAGTGTCTTTGATATCCGTTACAGGATTGCTGTCATTCAGAAAGGCGTTGAGTTCTTTTTGTCAGACACAGCCTCAATTGCCTCACGTCCATCCCATCATTGC
This sequence comes from Acholoe squamosa, assembly GCA_949317995.1. Classification (NCBI taxonomy): domain Eukaryota; kingdom Metazoa; phylum Annelida; class Polychaeta; order Phyllodocida; family Polynoidae; genus Acholoe; species Acholoe squamosa. Next base: position 20,369,842 of record OX439042.1, read on the forward strand.
CTTGGCATGTAAGAGAGTCTCATCCCCGTTGCCATGGTGACGCCATAGTTGCTTCCCTTAGAAGTGAAGAGCATGTCGTGTGTAAAGGCCCCACAGCATGGGAGGAGGCGGGTGGAAGCGCCCTGCAAGGCAACCTCTGGTCCCTCCCCTATCAGTCACTATTGTAATGCCAATCAACAAGTTCCGTACACAGTGTTATGGCAGATGAGCTATGTGCGAGTCGTTTAGAGCTGCTCTGCACCTGATGTCCTAACGACATACTCTCATGGGATACACAGAGTTATAGGAGCAGTACATATTTAATGGTGACAATGGTATCACAGGGACACTCAATGACATAGGTAGGATGATGAAGTTCTTTTTATCCTTTTTTTCCTGTGCGATTCCTATATCTTCCGAATGTGTCATCAGCCCATTAAAAGGAGGCGTCATTCTCACTTGGTAAAAAAGGGATTTTCAACGTTCGCAAACCAAATAAAACCAAATAAAAACGTTTGTTGGTTTAATATGTTTCTTTTATGTTAAGAATAGTGTATACCCCCCTCTTTTTTAACATTTTCTGAATATTCAATTGCATATATTTTCATGAATTTCAATCAGAGATTAACCTATTATACCTCATTTTTGACCACACATTTTGTTTCTTTCAGTTTCATGGCATTAGAGGGCCGGTTACTAGGGATGGAATGCTAATGGAACAAAAACATTCTTTTTCATGTTACTTTTTTTCGGATGGCTACATAGGGTGAAATATCATTAAGATTGATGGTTTTGATGATTTGAATGTAACCTAAGGATAAATTAGCAGGGAAGGGTGTCTCATTTAATGGAAATTTCAATTATTAAGGTCTACAGGGGTTGGCAAAGGAAGAAAATCCCCATTTTTTTCAGGATTTTGTGAATTTCCTCATTTTTACCTATTTTTCTACTTTAACATTCTCTCTAGCCCTTGACAATTGAAATATTCACTAAATGAGACACCCTTCCCTAGTAAATTATCTCTAGATTACATTTAAATCATCAGAACCATCAGTTTTAATGATAATTCCACCCTATATGGCTGTCCGAAAAAACTAACATGAAACAGAACGTTTTTGTTCCATTAGCATTTTCCTTCTAATGCCAGGAAATTGAAAGAAATAAAATCTGTGGTCAAAATGAAGTATAATAGGTTAATCTCTGATTAAAATTCATGAAAATATATGCAATTTAATATTCAGAAAATGTTAAAGAAGAGGGGGGTATACACTATCCTTAAAAGAATTTCAAGGATGTTTAAAAAAAAACACGTTTTTTTGTGTGCATGTTTTGACGTGTTTTTTTTTTTCACATTGAAAAACGTTTGGCAAACATAGGAACCAATGATAATGTTTTTTAACGTTAAACGTGTTTATGCCAAGTGGGCTGTTTCTACATGTTTTTGGTGAGAGTTTAACTTTAAGAATACAACATGCACTGAAAACCTATAACTGCAGAAACTAATCAGTAGTAATCACTTTAGGGTGCTCAATTTGATGCAGACCAGGGAGAGTACCCCTTTCATCATATGTGATTAGTTCAGGTCATCAATATGATTACTTCAGGTCATCAATACTGATTAGTTTTTCACATGCTGAGATAATAATGACCTGGAAAAGCAATTTGATTGAAGTACAATGTTGCTCAAAATAAGAAATAAAAGAATAGTTTTGGAATTCCCCCAACCCCACCCCATCAACCTAACCCCCATTCATTCATTAGAGTAGGTCTTAAGATATGGGATTCATAGTTATATAAGTTGGAGCAATTGATGCCTATCTTCATACTTCTTGATAGGACCATTGACAAAGAATATGTGTTTATGCTCTGAATATGCCTACTTTATACTTTCATTCTCATTTTACAATATGTCCCCTTTTCAACACAATTTTACATAACTTCCCCACTTTAAACATGCATGTTGATACATTTATGGCAGTTATTTATATCAATTTTATCACAACAATGATCTGGATTGTATGAGACATGTCACATCATCATAAACTAGGGCCCTCTGGTGGGAGAAATGGTATGATCAAAATGATTACTTTCTTTCATCAATGAGGAATGATGACCTAAAGTCATCTGCATTGATTACTTTTCAACAAGCCTAGGTTTTCTGTGTGTACATCAAACCCAGCATTCAAGGCGCACCTCACATATAAGATGCTCCTTGAGTACCTATCAGGCGCACTTGGGTTCAAAATTGTGGTCATTTTAGTACTATTCAATAGTTCTAAGTCCTTGTCTATAATTTTCTTCCTGACTTAAAAAACAAACAAACAAAGCACAGCCAAAGGGGTTATCCTCACGTAGTCTATACTTGAGATTTAACTGTAATTTTTCCTTACATCGAGAGTCCACTTGGCCTCTATCGTAGCAATTTACACAGGAAATGTATGGCTCATTCGCCGCGGAAAAGCCAAGTGGACTATGGGTCTTAGCCGCTGGGCATGATCGGGACACATTTCGGACTCTCACCGCCCTTGTACCAGGGGGCCCACAAATAAGATGAGATTCTGGAAATTCATCTTCTTGGCTACATGTACGTTTTACGGCTCGTAAATCGGACGATTATTCCCCAGCCAAAGAGTAAAAAAGGGTGTCCTAACCAACTGACATGCAAAAACTGCATAAATCCTCACCCGCCACTCTTTTATATCGTGATGATAGGTGAGGCTCCACTACGCGATTTTTGCAGAGAATCGGAGCTATTCTCCCAAAATGAGACTCAAACAAAGACACAAAGTGGCATTTGTTATCATTGCAAGGTAGACATTGTATGTTAAAGGAGCCATTTGTTTATGTTGGGATGTTATTGTGTGCAATTTCAGGCATGCTTATGTTGTCAAAAAGATGTATTTGTTTACCAAATCAAGCTGACCTAATGTAAATAATGCAGACTTTCACACTGATGACTCTGCAGCTTAATATCCGACAGGTTTGATTTTTACAGTACAAGACCCTGCGATCTGTGTAACTGCTGTGTTGTTATTTATATTTTGCTGTGTTGATGTTTATATATTGAACTCCCACCCAATCACAGAGTCTGTGCAGGTGTAGGTTAGTTTGTAAATATGGCACACAAGGAGAGCGATCACCCATGAAATGACCCCTGAAATCTCATGTTTACAATTTTGAATCTCATGTTTACAATATAGGAATGTCAACACCCTATACCTTAGGCACTATAGGGATAACATTCCATGAGAATGTAGCAAAAAATCGTGTAGTGGAGCCTCCACTATAGAGATCCAAGTTATTCTTTTGGAGTCTGACAAGAGAATGAATGGACTATGTGCTGTATAGCACACACTGCTGTCAATGTCTCGTTACATGTCATGAAGTGAGGTAACAGGAGTCCAGACAATTCAGTTGATGATCCAGCTTTATTGTAAGATTGGCATGATGAGTAACTGATACAGTGTACAATATAGTACTCGCCAGTCTGACCAAGCTATATCCCAAGCCAAGGCACCTGAGTGTCGTAGGGTCTAGGTTTGAGAAGAATAAGATGCTGAGGCTTGATCCTGACTAGGTTATATAGTCAGGAGCAAGCCCAGATGACGTCGTGTCTATTTCTGTACTTTCTATCTTTAGTATAGGGAGCGACTCAAATATGCTGAGTCGGTGGTTCTGCTCAGTCCCAATCTGTGGTAGGAGGGGTGAGCTGCTCCTATTGGCTAGGTGAATCTAAAAATAGTTGAGTTCTCCAGTGGGGGATCCACAGGAGGGAGCCTGGGGATTTCCCACTGGAGGAGGGCAGGTGTGAACTCTTCACCCTGCCAAGCTAAAAATAGGTTGACCTTGGTTTGAACTAGGGGGTAGCTTGGCCAGTTTGGTTTGAGTATGTCGTTCATAATTATAATACATAGAATAGTCCATTGACATATCCCCACATTCCCACTCATCTCTGCATGAGGTTAAAGGGAGTATAATTATAAGGAATGAGAGTCTATATCAAGTCCATTGACATGCTCAAGTATAAGATGTGAAATAGGGGGGCTGAAAAGATGTTCAGCGCTGGGTAAAGATTGATATTACCAAGTTTCTTGTGAAAAGGGGGTACAATATTTGGTTCTACCGGTAGTAGTTGGTACAAAACATAGGAGCTTGGATAACAACTGATATTTTTCTTAGCTAAAACTACTTGAACTTGCATCCTCTCGATTGAGGCAAACTCTATGAACTAATTCAAAATAATCTGGCTTGAACACTACAAAAATAGATGCTAAGGGTACTAAGACTGCTCTGGCTGAGCAGGGTAGTAGGGGCATGACTAGGTCTGTCTTGTGCATCATACATTGTCAAAATACATTTTCTATATCCAGTATAAAAATATACGGTATAAAATTACAAATACATCAGCGGTATAAAAGCACAGATTGTTTAAAAGAGGTTTTAAATAAGGTGAAAATATGTACATGCTGTCCTTACATACAAGGTTTTAACAAATAAGTTAATGATTGAGCTGGGCAGTAGTGGTATCACTGCTAAGCTACATATATGGGCGAGGTGACGATCATCAGTGACATACAGTGAGATGTGACCGAAGATCTCTTTTGGACTAGCTTGTACATAAAATAATTGAAAACACAAACTTGCATGCAAGGAGAAACTGTTCACCCAGAGCCGAGAGGTTGGTGAAAATGTGAAATTTCTAAAAAAAAATTTTGGATTTTTGGAAAAGGGGGCATTTGGCCCGAGGTAGTTGTCACTTGTTACTTTTGGGGTTGAAAGGCTTGCCGAGGTGGCATTCTGTAGAATTTTAGTAGTGGAAATTACAGGCTCTGGATGTTCAACTTCTTGAGACAATAAATATTTCAAAACATTTTTCACACATGGTTTTCTACTGAGGCTAAAACCCATAAATACAATGACATGGTTGGGCTTGAAAAGAGGGATGGGGGCTCTGTGGCACCTGAAAGCTAGGGTTGATCTGCCAGCCAGGTCAACTCTAAGCTTACACAGAGTTTTTACAAGTAAATGTATGGTGGTTTTTTGGTTAAGATGGTACAATATGAGTTTGGTTTTATTTTTACAATCGTGGAGAAATCGTGTAAACCTTGCAGATCGAATTAAAGGTCACATACAAATGAAAGCGGTACTGTGGTTCTTGGGGGGGGGGCGTTTTAAATTGTGTCCCTACAATCGATAAATATGGAAGGAAGGTAAGAATAACACTGATTTGTAATTGAATTCGGAGGGGTTTACATGACTTTCTGAATATTAATGTTTCCATGGTTTACTGTCTCCAGCACTGACACTGGAGGGGGGTAGGTTAGGGTGGGGTCTGGGGGTTCTTATGTAGAATCTGCCTCTTGCCCACTTCCTTCTGAGTGCAGCTCTTTTAATAGGAGTGCTGGGGTCTAAATCTATGTCTCTAAAATCCTCTTCCACCGAGGCCAGGTTGCCTGGTTCGGCAGAAGTAGAGGTTGAAGAGTCAGAGTCTTCAGACTCGGAGCTATTGTCATTTTTGTTGTCCTGGTGATCTAGGTTTGAGGTGCTATTGGTGAAGGTGGTGGTGGTGTAGTGTCTCTGGGACACTAGGGGTCTGAACTTGATGCCTGTGTAGGAGCAGGGGCAGACAAAACCCTCAGGGGTGCTGGAGCACAGTCTGCACCCTGCTATTAGGCATTTTGGCCTTGCTGGGGTGCGGGGGTTGCTCCTCCAGTTGTAGCGGGCCTCTGGGATGGGGGTGTCGGCCCTTCTGCTGCGTGTATTTCCGCCGTTAGGGTTCGTTCCTCCTGAGTATTGAGGGTAACTGGTTTCCTGACCTGGGTATTTTTCGGCTGAGGAGTTTTCTGGTCTTTCAGGGCCGGCTTCGTCGGTGTTGGACTGGTCCCAGTCATCTCGCGTTGACCTGTTCAGAAAACAACATAGAGCCGAGAAAACAAAGCATTAGAGACTGTGTCAGGGTTGTATGGTTCACAATCAGGTCCGCAATAATACTAAGATTAACCCATGGTGCTAAATTTTAGTCAAGTCGACACCTAGGAGTACCATACAGAAGCAAAGGTTTTGGTTTGGAGCTAGGCGGGAGGCCGTATCCAAGGACTCTATGTTAATTTCAATGCTACACACCTGGCGGCGCCAGCGGACGGTTGCTGGGCCGTACGCTGCTTTGTCTCGGATTTTAGTTCAGGAAAATAACACCAAGAGGCGCCACTGCGCCAGCGTCTGTACAGCGTTTGGTTAATGTATGGGATTTACGTTAAGGCCTATGAGTTTACGGTAAATGAGAGATGTAGACTTGCACCAACCCTTCAGGGTTGGGACGGGGGCTGGGGAGGTTTACTTTGTATTTTGGGTTGGGGGGGGTTGGTTTGGTTTTGAGAATTTTGGAAAACGACTGGAACGGTCTGGATTTTGAGGTTCGAAAATTGGGCCGAAAAATGAGCTTAAGGTTCCCGCGGTAGGGTCCACTATAAAAGGGGAAGACGGCGTTTTTGACGTCAGAAACTGCTGAAATATTGACGGAGGAAGTTCGCACCAAACCCCGGAGATTTTGAAGGAGGCTCTGTGTTGCTTCGGCAAAAAAAAAAGGAAAAGGATTGTCATGGAGGTGTCGCTCTCCATCCATGTCACGGAGTTGGGGACCGTTTGCCTGATGCTCCGCGTCGTTGAGCCGGTGGGGTGAGTCAAAATCTAATGGATGGATTCATTGTTAATGTGCTAATTTGTTCGTCGTTGAAAAACATTATGCTGTTTTTCACAGAGGGTGGCTTTGGTTTCTCTCCAGGGTGCGTGTGTATCTGGTGGTGGTTGGATGGGTGCCCTATGCGTGTCATGGTTTTAAGGGCCTGCAAGGGGGCCCCGGGGGCACCGGCAGCGGACCCTGTGGGGTTTCTGCTTAGGAGAGAGGTGAGTGATATTTCAGGAGTTTTTGAAATTTTGTGGGGCTATTTTTAGGTTTTTAATTAGGAGGGTTGAAATGCAACGAAAAATTTGAATCCTTGTAAGGGGTCGATGGGGAGTAAAGGGCTGTCTGTTTGGTTTCAGGGATATTGATATGAAGGCGTGGGTCGGTTGAGGACGGGCAGACAAGAGAGCCGGGGAGTGAGAGAAAGAAAGAAAAGGAAGATGTGAAGCCGGAGAAAAGGACTAGATTCCAGAAGGTGGCGAGGCCTAATGCGCTATGTGATTGACTGTGATTTCCCTGTGATTTATTATTGTGATTACGGCATCAACAGCCAGAAGGGCTCGGATCAACCTGTGATAAGTGACTTTGATAATATGCTTGATTCCTCGTGATTTTAATGTGATTGGCGCCAGAGAACCTGATTAATTTGTGATATTTGCTAATAATATAGAAAAGTCCACCACCAGTTTAGAGTTTTGTTATGGATTTTGGGGCTTGTAAATTGGGTGCCGGTGTTGTCTGAATTAGATTGGTATAGTGATCGGGGAGTGGTAAGTCGGGGTATGTTGCAAGTCTACTGTAATATAAACACGTGCATATGTTATTGTATTGGCGTGCACACCACGTGTGGACGTTTATTTGGTTATGCATATTGTCATGTGAGCGTGATCATGTGCGAAAAATTTGCATTTGGTGACTGGTTTCGGTACTGGGGACGCTTGGCAACGTCATGACGCTGCGTTTGGCGCGAAAATGCCCAGACGCAGCGTCAGCACTAGACGTCTGTGATCCGCTAACAACATTCAAAATTGGGTCAGTGGGGCTGCTATTGTATAGGTATGTGGCGGTATGTTTGTTTTAATGGGGCTATGTTTGTTAAGCTGATAAGACTGACGGGTAATGGGATGGGAGTCTGGAATGAGATGAGGCATGGCTCGGCATCGCCGGGCTGGGTTATCTGTGGGGTAGGGGGGGGGGGGTGGGGTATCCCCACATAGGATGTGTTATCCTGTGTGTGGCTATCCGGTCGTGTGCTGTGGTATGGTTGGACGGTTCCATTATATGAGAAAATAGGGGTGGCCGGTGGCTGTAGAGCAATTTTGGCTACGAAGACATGTGGGTATCCCCACATAAATCAAGACAAGGGCCTTAAAGATTTTGAACGGAAAAATAAACATACCGATTTCTGGTGGGAATTTGGTAGATATATCCTCCCGGGTGGGGTCGAACACGTACATGTCCTTAGGGGGTTGGTAGTCCTTTGGTGTGAATTTAGTTAGCTCCACCTGGCCGCTGGGATTTTGGGTGCCCCTGGGCCTGGGGCTGGGGCTGCTGGGGGCCTGGATCCTGGGGATTTCTGGGATGTTGGTGTCTTCGATTGTCTCATATCCTGGGGTCAGCTGGAAATCTGGCTGGGTCTTGGATTTGATGACCAGGGTCATAACATGTGGCTTCCCATTTAGGATCCTGTAGAGGGGTAGTCTCCAGAAAAGAGGGCAGCGAGGGTATCTCTCGAGCTGCACCACTCTTAATTGAGCGCCAATTATGAAGCTGACCTTGGCCTTCCAGTTGAGATCCAGGTGGCGGCCAAAGGGCCTAGTGAGGCGGGGCTTTCCAATTTTAGGGGCCTTAATGAAGGGTGGCCATAGGTTGGAGCCGAAAATCATGGTTCCCACAACAAACTCGTATGTTCTGCCCTGGGAGTGGATGCGGAGGACAAACTGGGGCAAGCCATCGGATTCGTCTTGCCTACAGTGTGGCCAGTGTCTGCAGCATCTGGAGATGAAGAGGCGGGCCAGGTATAAGATGATCAGGACGGAGCCGATTGCCCACATCACATCGTAGCGTCCAGGAGTCTGGATAAATTCCAGGCTTTGCTCCACGGGCTGTTGTGTGGGTGTCGAGGGCCAGTTGTTGTTGGCCTTGTTGATCAGATCCTTGAGATTCTGCCAAGTCGCTGCATCCGCCATTCTGGGTGTGTTGAGTGCTAGATGGACTGTCACCAACTGAGCCAGGCGTGACACGCGCATCTGGATTTGGCATGTCATTGCACAACAGAGGATGGCAATCAGAGGGGTCACTAAGTGGAACCAGATCGAATATTCCAAATGGTAACCAAGGTGTGTTAGTGAACTTGCTGACAGGAGAGAAGACTCATCTGACAGACCTTTGGCTGCTCGTCTGAGGGTGAGTACGCTTTTAATTAAGGGTACTATTTTTTTGTTTGTGTAAGGATTTGAGACGCTGGAAGTTAGGTAGTTCCAGGGACCGTGGCACGGTTGTCATGGTAACGCCTGATATGTTAGCTGGAGGTGAACCAAAATGTCGCCATAGTGGTAAGTTTATGGGGCTCATGGCCATGGGTTCCAGTGTTATATTTTGTACGCAGGTTATATTTGAATTGATCATAACCATGCCTGCGTTCTTAATAGAGCATAGGCATGGTACTGACATGACTGAGTATGCTGCATTGATCATTGGGATTTGTCCCGCATTGTGACACTGTAAGTAAGATGGCGATTTACTAGTGATCATGAGATATGTTGACCTAGAAATGGGTTTGATTAGGTTGGGTATGGGTGCAGCCATGTGTGCAGTGAAACTGCAGGTGTGGTGCACTGCATCAGGTAGGTCCAGGAGTAGGGACAGAGTGCAGGTGGGGTGTAGAGGTGATAGCAGGGGGAGGGGTAGGTTACAGCTGATGAAGGTGTCTTGTGTACACAGGTCTAAGTCTGCCTGCTGAAGCTCCATGAAATGGGCGTGGCTGGGAGACATGGCTATGTAGGGGGGTAGGGGCTGTACCAGGGTGTAACCTGTAGAGTTAACATCTGATGTGTCAAAGGGGACTGGAAAGGTTTCAGTTCTGAATAGGGTGTAAACATTATCCCCTAGTCCTATGGGTATGGGTAGTGAGATGAAGAGGGTGGAGGGGTCACTCCACTGGGCACTTACTCGTCTTTTATAGTAATGACCTATGGGTATGTCAAGGATTGATATGCCTTGGTGGGCGCTACTCAAGGCGCTGGAGAGGTTGTTTAGGCCTGACCTGAGGGTGTCATGGGAAATTAAGTTGGGAGGGAGCTCGCCCTCCATTAAGCTGTTTATGGCACTTAATAAAATATCTAGATCCTCCTGAAGGTCGATTAGTGACTCAATTTGTGAGTTTGCTGCAGAAAATAACATGGAATAAAAGGTGTCCTGTCTGGCTTGGGATTCTAAATTTAAAATAATGTTTGAAAAGTTGGAATCTAATGTTTTTAGATTTTGGGCCAGCAGGGACAGTGCGTCGTCAGTATCATTTTGGAATTCAGATAGGATGTTTAGGGAATTGTAATTGTATTCTGAGATATTTAATAGAAAATGGGTGGCTAATTCAACCACATGCATTTTAGTGGCCAATCTTCTGTCAATGTCAGAAATGTCAGCGTTTAGAAGGCCAATTTCAGGTTGGGTTCCCAGGCCTAGGGTTGCTCTGAGAATATCGCCAATGATTTGTCCTGGGGCATTTCTGGCCTGACGGTTCCTGGGGTTGGAAATTAAATTAATCAAAAGGTCTAATGAATTTTGGGTTTTGTCAAATAGGGTGCTAATCAATGTGTCCAGATTGTTGGCTGTTTGGGTAATGTATGGTGGGGTCCCGGGCTTAAGTAGGGGTGACACTTTATCAGGTCTTTGGAGGTTGGGGGACAGGGAGATGTTCAGACTGAAAACTAGGGGGTAGTCCATGAAATTTGAGATTAGGGGCTGTGGTAACTGGGTAAACAGTGTTCCATAATTTGGTCTGAATACGATCCTTTGTGGTAACTCCTTGTCCTGTGATCCATTGGTGAGGTTGAAGAGGATACACAGCACTATTAGAGGTACTGCGGCTCTGTAAAAGAGATGTGATGGGGGGATTGAGTTTGTGAGTCATATCAGCAATTGGGTTATGTGGTGGGGGATTTTATGGTCGATTGTGTGGGAGGTGTCCTCCTGTGAAAGGGGACTGTAGGCACACCTAGGTGGGTGTAGTGTGGTTTGTTTAAACAGTGGGGGGTGGTTGCTTGGCGAGGGTGTGAGGGGGGTATGATGGAGATGTGACTGGACCTGTGGTATTAGTAGGCTAAGACTAAATGGGGGGGTTGTGAGAGTAAAAATTTTGTAGCTTACCCTGTCAGATTTATTTCAGCAATGGGCTGTAGGTGGGAGTTTAGACAGGTTATTGGACCACATGTGGGTCTCAAGAATGGCTTTCTGAACTACTAATTCTATGGCGTCCCTGATGACCAAAGCTCTGCCCGTCCCACTAAAGTATCTGGGAAGGTCTTTTAAAGGCTGGTCAGAGACCAGAAGTGTGCGCGCGCACAGCAAGGCTATATAAGCGGCTGTTTTAGGTTTGAAGGTGCTCCAATCTGGAGAAGTTGGCATGTCACAACAGACATAAAGTAACATCCTCTTGACGAGGGTAGAGACCAACGGGTTTGATAGCGGCAGTTCCTTGTGGACTGCGGGGTCATTCAGGTAATATGCTAAATGTCTAGAAGTCATATTGAAGACCAAATTTTGGTGGTGTACAATGAGCTGCCTAAACTCAAAAATGTCTCTTCCTTCTTTCAATAATCCAACCGGTCCCAGGAGGTCGTAGATTGTCCAATTTTCACTGAAGAGAAGTTTTAATTTGAGTAAGCTACTTTTTGAATAAGCTGTAAACCATACAGAGGGGTGAGTATAGGGGCACAAACAATTGAGTCAGGTATGGGGCGCGAAGTGAACAATCAAACTTTTTACAGGTATTCTAGTACTCACACTGCCATTGGTTAATAGAGGTACCTGGGTAGCATGACATCAGATTATGTCATTGACCATATAAGAACGACTGATAAAACTAGTACTGGTTAATGGGCACATAGGACAGGCCTACCTGGGCTTATTGCACGTCGTAAACGCCATGGTGATCCCTGGTCCAGGCACTTGTTCACTTGGAACGCTGATATGGTGTGATCTGGGTGATATTGTGGAGTGGCTAAGGTGGGGGTGGGCTAAGGCTTATAAACCCATCCGTGAGGGTGGCTATTTCTCACTTTTGGATATCCCTATAGTGGTATGTCTTGCCCTAAAAAGGCTGGGCCTGATTCTATTGGATGGCTGCAGTTTGGGCATATGTCCCTTATGCAAATTTGGAACCTATACCCCGGTAATAAGCTTATAATTGGAATTCCTGGGGTCAGGTTTGAGATAAGGCGGGAGTGGAGAGGTCAGTTCACATGTCTAAAAATTTGCTGACCATGAATACATGTGTGTGAGAAACATCATGCCTGGGGTACCGAGCTGCTCTTAATTGACAGCTCATAAATATGGGGTTCTACCTGTATCAGCGCCCTCGTGCTAAACAGAGGTACAAACATGGGTGGGCATGGGGGAATACGAGCACCTACAATAGGCGTGTCAACTGGTAAATAGGAGCCCTGAAAAGCTATCTAGCCGGTGTATGCATGATTTTTCTTTAAATGAAAAACATGTACCAGAGGATACACTGCTGCCGTGGGCAATTTATGTGGCTACCTAACCATAGCTGGACAAAATTGTGTGCATATGCTGCCCTTGAGTGGTTGACAGTGCGGCTGGTTGAGGGGTTTGATCCTGGGGTCAAACAGTGTGTAATTGGGCTCATTGGGCCTTTGATAAATAATTTAAAGGAAAAATAAAATTGGTTTAAGAAAAACGAGATATATATAATAAAAGGATAAATATAAAAACAGAAGGCGTGCGAGGTGATAAGTTAAGAGGTGAGTGTTAGTAAATCTTCAAAGAAGAGAAAAAGGGGGTACCTGATGATGAGTGCCGCTGAGGGAATTTGTTATCATCGGGTCGGGGCTTTGAGGTCGGTGGTCACATGTGTAGGATGGGTAATTGGGCCTAGGTGTGTGTGAGTGCGGGTGTCCCTGTAGATAGCAGGGGTGTGGCACGTGGCCTGAGTGTGGGCCAACAGCCGTGGTGAGTGTTGGTATGTGTGTGTGTATGGGGGGGGGGTCGGGGTTGAGAGGTGTTTCTGTGTGTGGGGGGGGGGTATTTGTGCTTTCTCTATATGTGAATTCAACGAAATTTCATTGCTTCCTTTTCTTTGCCCTTTTCTTGGGTGATGGGGCAAAGGTGATGATACCTTTCTTTGCCGGCCTTCCTCTCTTTTTCTTGAGGGGAGGGGCTGGTGTATTGGTATCAGCAATTATGCTTGAATCAGGGTCAAAGAGAGTTTGTACCGGACCAGTCTGGAGCCTTTTTATGATGGCTTTGGCGCTGGCCCTTGTAATTGATCTTCTCAGCCTGGATACATGTACTGCCTTTTTAAAGACATGTCCATCCTGCAACCTTTTTAAAATTGCAGTCACTGATGAGGTCATCTTAACTATGATGTAAGGGCCAGAGTATGTGGGTTGCAGCTTTTTGGTGGTGTGTTTCACCAGGAGGTTAGGTATATGTAAGTACACCAACTGACCGGTATTGAAGGTGGCTACCTCTGCAGAGGCGTCATGCTTGGCCTTCATCTTTTTGTGGGCCTTTATCATGTTTTCTGCTGCCTTCATTTGAATTTCATCCCTGAGATTTAATAAATGAGTGGCTACATTTTCTTTTTGTGTCGGGTCAACATCTTCTGTTGCTGTGATCAGTGCTAATGCAGCCTCTGTGGGTAGGTGGGTTTGTTTTCCAAATACCAAGAGATTGGGTGAGTAACCCAAGGCACTGGAGACTGTGTTGTTCATGCTAAAAATCACAGCTTGGAGGAAGGTTGACCAATGTTTTTGTGATTTAGACACAAAGGCTCTGAGGGATGATTCTATTGTCTGGTGTTGGCGTTCACATAGACCTTGAGATCTGGACCAGTGTGCGCTCCCTGTGACATGCTTAATACCAAATTTATTGCAGAAGAGGGCAAAGAATTTTGAAGTGTATTGTTTAGCATTGTCAGTGTTTAAAACTGAGGGAGTGCCATGGATGCAGATCACTCTCTGAAAGAAACCAAGGGCTACCTCAGCGCTTGTGTTGTCTTCTGTGCACCATGCTGTTACATGTCTAGTGGCATGATCTGTGACCACATGTATGTGGTGGGATCCATTAACAGCCTTGTTAAATGGTCCTATTGTATCCATGGTGACATGAGAGTAGGCTGTGAGTACAGGTTCACGGAGTGTCATTGGTGATTTTAGGTTTTTCGGCCTCTTTTTGGTGGTAAGGCATGTGTGACATGTGCCACAGTAATCAAACACCTGTTTGAACATTGAGCGCCAATAGTACCGTGACCTGATAGCTGCATATGTTTTCATTGAACCCAAGTGCCCTCCTAATGGGGAGCAGTGTGTGGATTCAATTAATGATTCTGCCCACTTTTCTGGAATCACAATTTGAAGGGAGGGGTCTAGGGATTTACCCATGACTGTGTCAGTGATTCTGAAAAGTACCTCATCTAGTATGATGAACTGATCATGATTGGCTAAAATCTGATTTGTCAAGCCTTGATCTGGTGGCAACTTTCCATCCTGAATGTAATTTAGCATTGATGAAGCAAAAAGATCTTCTTTTTGTGCTTTAATCAATACTTCTCTAGAGGGTGTGAGTGAGGGGTGCTTGCAAATTTTGGTGATAGCCCTCTCAGCCAAAGGTAACACTTTGTGTGACAGCTTGGCGCGTCTGGCATTGGCTGCCTTAACTGATACCCTGGGTGACCTAGACTTGGGAGGTCGACCTCTTGGCCTTGAACCAGCTGGCTTGACCTTTGTGGGTCGGCCTTGTTTGTTTACAGCGGTTCTGGACCGTGATTGGCTGGGGGCTGGGGGTGTGTCTTCCTGGGAGTTCTGTGACTGTGCCCTGGTCAAGACGCACAGCTCCGTTGGCGCTGCTAGTGAAGCTAAGTGGTTTCTTTCAGAGCTATTTTTCTTTGCAATTACACCTTTGGGTGGTTTGCCTGTGCTTCCCCAGATTTTACCTCCTTTTAGAATTGATCTAGGGGGTCCCATCTGGATTGGGTTCTTGGGTACTGGCTCGTTGGACCTAAAGACTTTGGTCATGGAGATATCAGAGAAAGTTAATTTCTTGGGGGGGAGAATAATTTTCCCCTGGGATCTAATTGGCACTGGGTCATCAGAGCTGGGTGGGTAGGATCTCCTGGATAGGAAATCTGCCACAAAATTTGCTCTGCCTTGCAGATACTTCACCTCAAAGTCGTAAGACATGACTGTGTCTACCCACCTGGCTAGTCTCCCATTAGTAATGTTCTCTTTTTTATTAAAAAGGGAGACCAGGGCAGTGTGGTCTGAGTACACTTTGAAGTGGGCTCCATCCACATAATGGTGGAACTTTTTAACTGCAAAGACGATGCCTAGAAGTTCTTTGTCTGTTATTCCATATCTCGTCTCCTGTGGTGTCAAACCTCTACCTGCAAATTCAATTGGTCTATAGAAACCATTTTCATCTACCTGTGTGATCACAGCTCCCAAGCTATAGTTGCTTGAGTCTGTAAATATGACAAATGGCTTGCTGTAGTCAGGGAATTTGAGGACAGCTTCAGTGCAAATTGAAGCTTTGATTTTCTCAAAGGCGCGCTGGCAACTAGTGGTCCATTTAAAGGTCCCTTTGGTGGCTTCATATAGAGGTGCCATTATGTGGGCAAAACCTTTAATAAACCTTTTGTAGAATTGTGCCATGCCATTGAAACATCTAAGGTCGTGGATGTTTTTAGGTGGAGGGAAGGTTTTGACTGGCCAGATTTTGTCTGGGGAAGGTGACACACCGTGTTGATCTAGAGAAAATCCCAAGAAATCCATCTTGGTTGTGCCAAATTCACATTTTTCTGATTTCAGTTTGATATTTCCCTTGATGAAAAGTTTGAGTACCTCATCTAGGTCCTGCAGGTGTCTTTCCCAGGTGGGGCTATAAATAGCCACATCGTCAACATATGCTACTGCATTTCTGTACTTGCATTTCATGAGCAATTGCTCCATGACATTCATGAAAGACAAACCTGAGGTTTTGAGTCCCATTGGGAGAACTTTGGCCATGTATCTGGTTCCATTGGCTGAAAAGGTGGTAATAGGCCTAGATTCTTCCGCCAGGGGAATTTGATGGTAGGCACTATATACATCTAATTTTGAGAAATATTTTGCACCTGTTCTGCCAACTTGTTGCATGAGGTCGTCTGCTCTGGGGAATTGGTAGGAAAAAGATTTGAGGTTTTGATTAACCCATCTGTAATCCACTACCACTCTCCAGCCTGAGGCTACAGATCTGTCCCCCTGAGGTTTGGGTACTAAGAAAGCTGGTGAATTCCATTCACAGGGCTTGGTACATTCCTCAATGATTCCCTGTTTTAAATGTTTATTTAGGAGCTCTCTTTGGAAAATTTCTTTATGAGGGGACATTCTGTATGAGGGCCTGTTGCAGGGCTTGAAATCTGGAATTAATTCCAGCTTGACCTCATTCTCAGTGTTGGAGCCAATGGCGCTGTCATCAATCACAAAAGCCTGCCTATTCTGTTCAACAATTTTACGTACCTGCGTTTTTTGAGTCTCAGTGAGCTGCTCACAAATTTTGTATTGTAGGGGTTCATTACCCTTGGGAAATTGCTCCAGGGGGTCTTCACCACAATTTATTGGAAAAAGCTCGCTGGCAGGTGAGACATGGTTCAGTGAATGATGAGTGTCCAGGGGGCCTATTGGTATAGCCTTTTTCATGTTGAAAGGTTTGAAAATACCTAGAGGTGTGTGTTTCTTCTTTAAATGCAAAGGAAAATCATTTGGATTTGCCACAGTTACCGGTATTAATTTTGCACTAGTCTTGGGTTTAACCAAGGCGTGCTTAATCAAGAAAGGTAGGGCTGGTTTGATATTTTCAGTGATGCCTGTCAATTTATTTAAATTTTCTGAACCGTTGACAATAGCATTGAGAGTGGTTTCAGAGTTTGGTGGTATTGTGATATTTTCAGCAGGCCTGATTGTGTTTATGGAGGGAAGCTTGGGGCCAAAACTAAGCTTAGCTTTGTACTTGGTCATGAAGTTTACTCCAAAAATGATGGGGTGATTTAATTTTGGTACAACATGTAATCTTGTAACAAATTCTTTGCCTTCAATTAGGAAGCTGAGTGTAATGGCATGGTTTACCTGTACTGTGGATCTGTCTGCTAGGAGGACATTCATACGTGAGCGTCTTCCATGTTTAAAGTTTGGGGTGTGTATTACCTTATCTGCCATTTTTTGACTGATAAAAGATAAGGATGCTCCAGAGTCTACCAAAGCTCTATAGGGGTGGTCATTTATGTCGACAAAGACTGCACCTTTAGTTAACTCGGTATTAATGCGAGAGACCTTACCTTGCTGCCCATACTTATCTGACTTGATTCTCAGTTGAAGCCGTGCCACTCTGCTACTGCTGTCCTCGTAACAGTCTTCGCTGTCTGAAGAGGAGCTGTCACCAAAATCCAGGTTGTTGTCCTTGGAAAAATCCATTTTTGGCCGCTGTAGGGAGTTGATTTCTGCATCACTTTGAATATCAGTTGGGTGGTGGCTGGCGGGGGGCGTTCCAGATTTCATATCCACTGTGGTGGGGGCGGGGTGGTTTGGTGCTTTGCATCCTTCCCCTGAAACCTATTCTTCGTCATCATAGTCTGTGTCTTCATCAATGAAGTCTTCATCACCATCGTTGTGATCATGATTGTCTTCATCAATGTTGTGTAGGTCAGCGTTGCCCTCAGGTTCCGTCGGATCACTTTCATTGTTATTCCTGGGGAATCTGCTGGGTGTGGGGTCTCTGGTCCTCCTATTCTGGTAAGGGGGACTATTGCTGTTTATGATATCAGCCTCATGTGTGACCTTTTTAAAGGAAACCTGTTTATTGTTTGCTGGGGCTGTGGCCACTGTGATGACTATTTTGTTGTCATCCCTGGAGGTAGGATTTCTGGAGGCGCTTTGTGATCTAGCTCTTTGCTGAGGTGGTTTATTTCTTCCTCCAGAAGCATCCTGAGACCTTGACCTTCTGAACCTTCTGTAATTGGGGTCAGATTGGTTGCTGGAGCCGTTTTGGGTCCTGGTCTCATACTGCCTGTTGTAGTTGCCACTGGGGTACCTGTCATACTTTTTATTGTTGGAGTATTGGTTTTCCTTTCTGGGTGTGCCACTATTGTTTTTGTTACTGTTCATGGCACAGAGGTCTGCTTGTTGGGTCCCAGCCATGGCCATTTTATGTGCTTCTATGCGCAATTCCTGTGTAAGGGCCATTTTTTCTGCATCAGCTATGGTTTTGGGCATGTCAGGGAGGATTACTGATTTAATTTGAGGCTTAAGCCCATTAATCAGGTAATCCACTTGAACTGACTCCTCCAGGTTGCTGTTTGCCAAGAGCAGGGTCATGTCTTCTAAGTACTGTTCCACTGTCTCATCTGGCTGTTGTGTCCTGTTTCTATAACCTTTGCTGATGGTTGCAGGGTCAGGGGTGCCAAAACGCTTCAGGAAGGCTGCATATACTGCCTCATTGTCATACATGATAGGCTTCTCAAAAATATTGGCGAAGAACCATTGAGCTGCCCTGCCCTTTAGGAAGGTGTATAGGCAGGAGGCGTGCAGGTGTTGGTGGCGGGGGTATACATTCCTGATCCAGAACTTAAATTCTGTGATGAATTTGGCGGCAGACCTGTACTCAGTTGGTTTGTCAAATGTCTCAGGCTTATTAAAAGAGCTGAGTTGGGCTGAGGAGAGTTTGTCATCACTCAAAGTCATTTGACCCAAACCACTGGCGATGTGAGATTGGCCTATCATTGGTATCATAGGGGTGGAGTGGTCGTATGCCTGGCGGTGTCCTGTTGGATGTGCACCTGTGCTTTGAGAATACAGGGTTTGCATGGGTATAGGCATGTTGCTGGGTGTACGAGCATGAGCAGGGATATAGATACTACCTGCCACTGTACCTAATGTGTTAGCATTGGCCTGCACTGGGGTGGTGGCTGGAGCTGCCATCTGGCGAGTAGCGGAGACACTAGGAATATCGTCTCGGGTTGACCTGTGTGAGGTGGGCGTGGCACCCAATAAACCAGCTGGAGTGTTGTTCTGGAAGGCGCTGGGTGGGCTTAACCTCATGTCATTGCCAGCATGTTGGTAACCTGGCATGGTAGGTGCACTGGGGGTCTGTGAGGCGTGAGGTATACCCAAGTTTGCCGGTGAGGCGTGGGCAGGAGGGGGCTGGAGTGGGGGCCTGTGGCCATAAACTGAGCAAATCTCTCTCCTAACATCATCCATGTTCCTGTTGATGCGCTCAGAGATATCTGCTGCCATCATTTCAGATCTTCTCAGGACATCTGCATTATCTTCTGCAGCTCTCCTGTGTGATTGTATCAAGTCGCGCTCCATCTGAGCCTTCCAGGTGTCCATGTTGTCTAACCTGTCGTTGACTCTGTTTAGATGGCTGGTGTGCTCCTGGCCTACCCTTTGGATTTCAGCTGATAGGAGATTAATCTGGCCAGTCAGTAAATTGCTTAAGGAATCACTGACTGCCTGTGTACATTCTCTTACCAGATTCCTGGCCAGGTCGTCCTGATCATACCTGGGAGGATGTGTAGTGGGTGTCCTGCTGTCCATCCTGCCTCTGCGTAGGTGAGGGAAGGTGATTTCAGGATCGTCCTCAGAGGTTAGGCTGTCTTCTGAGGTGCAGTATGGGGTGGCTCTTCTCCTGAAGATCTGGGAGGTGGCTCCTATAGCACCTGCTACTGCCGAGTCTATGCTCCTCAATACCCTATAGTAGGGGGGTGTCTGCCTTCTAAGAGGTGAGGTAGACTGTGCCCTCCTTCTCCTGGGGCTAGGTAGGGGTGTATAGTCTGAAGAGGTGGCCCCTGTGTCCAGGTTTGGGGTATTGAGAGTGTTTGGTGGTGTTGGGGTAGCCTCAGGGGTCGGGGTATTTAGATATGACCTGAAGGGGTCACTAGATGTGGTGGCGTCAGGCCACTGCTCCTCTAGTATTCTATTAATGCGACCTAAAAATGCTGAGGGACTTTCACCACACTGTGTATTGTGAGTGTTGGGGGCTGGTGCCTCCTGAGCTCTATTTGTCCTTACTGATCTCCACCTATTGATAGCTGATCTTATCCTTTGTCTCCAGAGATCAGATTCAGGTGGTAATGTAGGGTCAGGGGGAATATAACTGTCCCAGGTGAGTTCAGAAGGGTTGGGGTGTGTAAAACCAGCTGGGGGTGAGGTGGTGTCTGTACCGGCAGCAGGCTGCCGAGGTAATGTAGGTATGCTTTCTAAGGCGGCCTGTAATCGTGGTGACCTGGGCTCTAGGTGTGAGTCTAGGTCTAAGTGGCTTGGTGAAGCTACAGGTGTAGATGATGTTTCACCTGGTAGACCAGCAAGTCTTAGGACTGGGGATTCAGCACTTGAAAAACCAGGTAAAGTCAGACTAAGTCCTGGTGCCTGTGATGTGAGTGGGGTGCTGGTCTGTGTACCGGTATTATTGTCATCAATTGTTGATGAAAAAGTTTTGTTTCTACTCACAGGTGTTGGCTTGGGTGTTAGAAATGATGGTGGTAGGATTGGATCCAACAGAAAGGCGTCAGGTGACGAGTCAGATGACGGAACAGTCTGCTGCTGGTCTGGGGCTGCTGCTGGTGCTGCTGCTGCTGCTGCTGGTGGGGGCGCGTCTAGCCCTGGGGATGTAACGGCATCTTCTGTAAATGGCTCTTTGGTTGTTGTCTCACTTTGATTCATGGCTCATGAGAGGTGAAAACAATGGGACGTTACAAATAGGGTTCTCCACCATTGTCAATGTCTCGTTACATGTCATGAAGTGAGGTAACAGGAGTCCAGACAATTCAGTTGATGATCCAGCTTTATTGTAAGATTGGCATGATGAGTAACTGATACAGTGTACAATATAGTACTCGCCAGTCTGACCAAGCTATATCCCAAGCCAAGGCACCTGAGTGTCGTAGGGTCTAGGTTGGAGAAGAATAAGATGCTGAGGCTTGATCCTGACTAGGTTATATAGTCAGGAGCAAGCCCAGATGACGTCGTGTCTATTTCTGTACTTTCTATCTTTAGTATAGGGAGCGACTCAAATATGCTGAGTCGGTGGTTCTGCTCAGTCCCAATCTGTGGTAGGAGGGGTGAGCTGCTCCTATTGGCTAGGTGAATCTAAAAATAGTTGAGTTCTCCAGTGGGGGATCCACAGGAGGGAGCCTGGGGATTTCCCACTGGAGGAGGGCAGGTGTGAACTCTTCACCCTGCCAAGCTAAAAATAGGTTGACCTTGGTTTGAACTAGGGGGTAGCTTGGCCAGTTTGGTTTGAGTATGTCGTTCATAATTATAATACATAGAATAGTCCATTGACACTGCTTATACCCATAGTCCACAGAGCTTCTATCGGCCGATCCTAGGGCCGATAATGCATATAATCAGCAGACAAAAGGGGTAAAAGATGTCCTGTAGACTTTGAAATGTGACAGTTGCTTGTAGATAATGGTTTTCTGACTAAAAAAAATCCAACAATAATGGCAGATAATGCAAGGAGAATTAATATAAAATTATTTGATATTTTCAGATGTAAACTACCCGACAATAGTTAAGAATCTCCCAACAAAACATCCCCGACATTGATTATCTGCCCCCTTTTGTATAGACTATGGCTATTATACCCATAGTCCACTGGGCCTCTTCGGCCGACTTTTGTGTAGGGAATGTATGGCCAAAGTTGGCCGAAGAGGCCCAGTGGACTATAGGTATTAGGGTGGGTGGTAGATGTTGGGATGGTTGCCTATAATGAATAGTCAATGAAAGCAAAACAGAATGGTCAACAATAAATATTCTTTAATGTGTATCAAAAAGTGGTACACTTATTTAATGATATCACACTGAAAACCTGGAAGATCCAAAACTAGTCAGCGGTGACCACTTTAGGTCCTCAAGTTGACGATACCTAAAACTACAACTTTAGGTAGTCAAAATGACGACTTTAGGTCATCATCCTGACAACCTAAGTCATCAGTATGACAACTCTGTACTGTCAGTATTTTCATACTGACAACTCAGGTTGTCAGGATGATGACCTAAAGTCATCATTTTGACTACCTAAAGCTGTAGTTTTAGGTATCGTCAACTGGAGGACCTAAAGTCGTCACCGCTGACTAGTTTCAGATTTTCCAGGTTTTCAGTGCAATGATTTGTCCATCTTTCAGTTTTGTCAAATTTCAGATGGAGGTCTTGAAAAAAAAGTTGAGTCTTTGATTCACTGTAAAATCCTTCGTTGGATAAGTTTTTCAAACTGTATTTGCTTTGTATCACAACTTACCATCCACCATTCATGTTGCACTGAAGGCTGATCATTATGTGATGAGCATAGTATACAATGTACTGTGTTTTAAGGTAGGTTTCCAGGTTATTTCAGTTGAATACATTTTAGTGCATTGTTTGTCACGGGTAAGATGAAATTATATGTGATATACACCAATATGACTATAGTTGATGTCTGATTCAAATAAGTTTTATTTCATAGGGCGTTGCTAGGCATGGAATGAAAATGGAACAAAAACGTTCTTTTTAGCCTCTATTTGTTTGAACAACATTATGGGGTGAAATCCAAAATAGTTATCAGTTCTGATGATTCGAGAATTTTCATGAAGTCATGTCCTATGGACCTTTTTTGTTTTGTTGATATTCCAGTAATTAAGATCAGGATAGCTCTTCAAAATTGATTATCAACAAAAGAAAACAAAGCTCCCCAGGAAATGCCCCCAATATAATTCTCCAATCACCAGAATGAATACCTATGTTGAATTTCCATCCCATAATGCTGTTCTAAGGAAAAGAAGCTATTTTCATTCCATGCCTAGCAACGCCTTATAAAATGGAACTTATTTGAGACATCAACGTTGTACATCTTGTATAGGGCCTAGTATGGACGTCCTGTGTGTCCACCATTTTGAATTTCGCTAGTTGAGGTAAATCCCACTGATAAGACATAACAGGATGGGTACCTTGTCCCTGGGTAACACCCACTTCCAGGGACATGCTGGTTACATCCTATCAACTCTTATCAGTGCATGTCGCCAGGAACCAGATCGGGTCCCGCATACACCCAATATAAAATGTAATTCCATCATACCTGTGACAAATAATGCACTAAAATGTATTCTGCTGAATTACCCTGGAACCCTACCCTAACATAATATTTGTTTTAAAAACGTTATATAGTGTCTTGTCATATTTTGATAATGTTACACTAATTCTGAAATCAAAATGGCAGCATTTTGTTTTATATCAGAAGTCTTGCGCATGTACAGAAAGGACGAGAGTAGGAATTTAGGAGAGCTGGATTTGACTTAAACATAGGATTCAATGGGAGACGGGAAAGTTTCAAAACGAAATGTTTTTTAAAGGCCCTTTTCTGTGATGATTTATTGAATGGAATTTTTGTTTTTCGTTTAGACCCTAGGGGTGGGACAAAAAAATTTCAGATCCCTGTTGGGGGGGTACAAAAAAAATCGTCCCTTTTGAGCGAAAATGCCTGTGCGCCACTAAAGAATAAAAGGGGGACGGAAAAATTTCGGACCCCTCCGAGGGGGGGACGGAAAAATTTCAGACCCCTCCAAGAGGGGGGACAAGAAAATTTTCGCCCAAACGCACAGAATTTCACCAACCCCCCTGTTGGTAAATAATGACCACTCACTAAGGTCTTTTTTTTTAAAGACAACTCTCATCGTCTATTTGAGATTTAATAGTGTACACAGCGTCTGGCTATGTTCATTTGGTCTATTTGTGTAGTTTGGCTTGTGTTAGAGGAGATAAGGTGATTGATATTATAAGCCAATAAAGATATCGATCACAACGACAACAACAACACCAACAACAACACAATAACATTGACTAAAGGGATTAGCTGTTCAACTCACTTGTGTTCCGTGTGTTTCTAATGTCTGCAGCCACAGCAAAGAAAGCCAAGCAGGTAGAAGTAAAATCCTAGATGGATGCATCTTGCAGTTTATAAGTGATAGGAATAATTGATAGGCCTAGGGCTAAGCAGCTTATGGAATAAATAGGCCTAATTATATTACAGGTTCTGAGAAAGTTATCTCCTGCTGAGAAGCTGTGTGTTTTTATGATCGGAGGACATCCACTTTCCCACCATGGATGTATATGATTATAATGGGTTTGATGTAAGATGTACACAGCGTCCTCCTGTTGCTGCCTCTGCTTGTTGAATGCTACTGACATCGTGAAGGCGGGAGAGATGTTAGACAGCGCCGTCACTCTCCATACACAGGCCTGCGTCTCTGCGGCGAAAGGAAAGATCTGCTTGGTGAGTGTATTTCAAGAGTAGGTCTCGCGTCACTATGTATTCATATGTAGCTGCAACTATTTTTTTCAAACTGTTATCTACATAGATTACTTCTAATTAAGATATAATATTATAATTTTCTACGTATTAATAAGAGTAGAGTACCAAAATGATAGTATTTATGTGTATTTTTTTTATTAAAAATTTAATTATGGGGAGAGACACTGCACTGAGGCCAATATCTCTTCCGGTTTTCAGAAGCCGGTTGTTTTGTTCCAAGTTTTCTGCAGATTTTCCCCGTTTTATTGTGAATTTGAGCCGATATGGAGCTGGTTTACAGTGCCAGTAGACCAGCCAGTGGCAAAAGGGACTGGGTGAGAGATGAGGTACCGATATGTTGTCTGTCTCCCAAAAATATCATCGCCTTCACCACGACGATGAACCTGTCCGAGAGCGGCAGCGGCGATCGGTCGGGGTGAGTACCCGGTACACTACTATTTAAAGACTACTACACTACAGTCTACACTGTCTTGTCCGGCGGGCGCTGACTCTTACCTGACGGGAGAGTCAGGCTTCCTGCATAGGGCTCTTTTGTCAGGTGGCTGGAATTGTAGGACATAATTTTTGTATGTTGATTTCCTCTTAAATAGGTACATCACATGAAAATTAAGATAAGGAGTTAGAGCTAAACCCCTGTGTTAGGTATGTGACTAAAAATTTTAAACACATGAGAGGTCTTGGTTTTTGGCACAGTCTTTTCTGCACATATGTGAGAAGCAACATGCTTTTTGAATTGTAATTTTAAGGTCATTTTTGGGTGAGTTATTGAGGTTTTTGTGAGACAAGGTTGGCCAAATTTTCGTCATGAAATTAAACTCTACAAAGAGGAATTGTCTGTGACCTTTAGCTACATTATTGCCATAATTTGAAAAGAGATATATCATAGCAAACCATATATTTCCTGAAAGCCAATGACTTTACGGATAAAATGCAGTTTAAATGAAGCTGATATGACCACTAGGGTCAGAGATATGAATTTATGAATATAAAAAGTTGAGAAAAACCATCAAAATTAGCTGAAATTTAAGTTGGCTGATCCTAGAAACCTATGTGCTCGTCGATAGAATTCCTTCATATTTGGTAGAGATGAGGTTAAGACTATGTACTTGCTGTTCTATATGTTTTTGTTCGACTTCCTAAGTTCTATCATATAATGAATGGGAGATTACTAAAACATTGACCTAATTAAGGTGGTAATTAATTAACTAATTAGAGTTCATACAAAATTGAAACACTAAATCAAAGGAAATCTTGTCTTCTTGGCAGATAAAATATCAGGAACCTTATTCATCAACTATTTCTATAATTTCAAAGCTAACCACTGAGACCTATCCCTGCACACACCTCCCAAACCTGTCACAGTTTTCTAGGACATGGTCCGCGCTCATAGCAGCCCTTTCATTCACGTACCTACCTGTGTCTTAGTTGTGCAGGAGAGTGCAAGGATTTCAAATCTTTTGGAATCATGTTGATATCTCAATTCGTTCTCACAGAATCGCAGAATTAGTATCTAGAAATCTGACATTTTTGTCCTAAGTATTCAGGCAATTTGTTGTGACCTTCTGGATCCCAATAATGGGCCAATTAGCCATAATAAATGAAGAAATGAAAGGGAGGTAAGTTAGTAAAATGTCAATTCAATTGGAATGAACCACAATATCAGCATGAAATAAAAAGCTATCTGACCCGGATGTTTACCTGTACAAAATTTTACCTTGACCTAATTTTTTCATGACCTATATATCTGACCTACATTAGTTCATGACCTAGATTCTGATATGATTGAATATATAGGAACAGACGCTGTAAAATATGAAGTAGACATTCTGATAACCTAACCACTGGTATTTGACCCTAACATTAACATCTAATGGGTTTCCTATTGACCTAGTTTCAGGCCACCCTATATGTTTGATCAACATTAGCTCATGACCTAGATTTTGATGACACGATCAAATAATTTTTTCCTGTGTGGTAGCAAGTTCACATGGTCGGGAAATCGTAAAAAATTAGTTAATTGCACCCAAAGTTGGGGAGCCTGTGAAATAAGTTTATCTTAGCAGGTATTGTAAGTGTCACACCTGTATGATGTACATGGGTCATGCAGTGACGGTTTTAAAACTGCCAAATCACCATTTCGCACCTTCACACAGGAAAATGTGATTTTTCGAATTTCTTTTGCAGTCACCAGCTGTACTATTCAGTCCACATGCACAAACTAGACCTTATATGAAACTCCATGAAACATACTATTACTTTCTTTTAGTTTCATTCTACTTTTTCATTTTGGACAACTTGATTTAGATGACCTTTTCAGTCATCCACTTCAGAAATCTACAAAAATGTCTAGAAATGCACCAATTTCCCCGAAAAATTTTCATATAGGTAAAATAAGCCATGAAATACCAAGATAATTTCTTATATGTGTTCATTTATTCTTTGTTCTGTAAGAATATGCCAATTTCAGTGCAGTTTAATTTCCAGTGCAGCAATTTGTTGGGTCACAAAAAATGCGTCACAAATGATGGACACTCCCAGAGGAGTGGTGCAGGCATTGTGTGATGTACCTAATACGGGGGCCCAGATTATTTGGTTCTCCCAAATCTGTTAGCCTTCATATCAAGTTTAGCTGCCACGGTCGGCCATGTTGGATGTGGTTTCAGGTCTCACAACAGAGGTGTTTTATGAAATAATGTTATTCATGAGAATCTGCTTGGAGAGTGGAGATTGACTTCCTGTCTGGCAGAAAATGCACCTGCTGATAGCTACCCATTGCAACCCACACGGCATGTGCCAAATCTTGCAAAAGGGTGCGATCTAAAAGTTTCCAACAAAAGATGCTCTCCCCACTCACAGACAGAAAAACTAAGGTGGTACTCTTGTCAATACCATAAGCTGATTGTTGGGGATTTATTTCTGTCAAATGTTATTCTTAGAAACTTGCCGTTTCTAGAACGAAAGATTTAGGTATGCCAGTCCCAGCGACTCAGTCCTTAACTGAGTCGCGCCCAGTGACTAACACTGTCAGTCTCGCCCGGTCAGGATTCTAGGGAATACCTCTCTCGTGTATGGGGATGATGGTCCCCATTTTCTTGCGAAGATTACTTCGCGAGGTACCTGCCTACAAATAACCACTACAGCAAACAGCGGAAAAAACTTCTTTTACCCACAAACGCTAGGTGCCAGAGGCAGAGACGACTCACACTCACAGTCACAGAGCTCTCAAGTTTTGACGAAACCAAAGTCAAAGAGTGAGACTTTGCGGTATTGGGTAGGCACTTCAACAAAAAAATTAAACTGAATACAGAAAGATCCCTGTGACCGTATTTGATCAAGGCAATTGAGATGTTTTTAAATCTTTTGGAATTTTGTTTATATCTTGTATAGAAAAAGAGATACAGGGCAAATAGTACCACAAATATTGAGGCAAGTACCACTATAGTAATGGTAGAAAAGGTGTTATAATATCTGTGATGTGAGTTCAGCTGCATAGTGGGCCCAGTGTATGGCAGCATGTACTGGTGACAATTTTCTGTGTTATCACTTGATATCTAAGGGCCTGGAAAGTAATGTTCTAGTGATCAGATCTAAATAAAATTTAGTTTTTTATGATATTTCTAATCTTAGCTTTCAGTTGATATCTTTAATCCATTTCCAAATTGATTCTAAGTAGTAGTAAAATGCTAATACATGAAATTATACATGCTGCTAGTTAGTGCGGCGACTAGTGAGTACTACTCGTGAGATGAGTAGACTAGTGTATGGTTCACAGTCGCCACGGTGTAAGGGATAGGGAGGCCTTGCAATATATTTTTGTTTGTGGCTCCCCTGCTATGGACTATTCCTGCTCACTATTCTAATGTAATAACAACAGTGTGTGTACTTTACTTATCAGTGAAGGAATTTTCAGAATATATCTCATACTTTTGGTTTTATTCGCAGATAAGACATTTCATCATTTGGAGCCCTATGGCAGATTAGCATTAGAGCATTTTAAGATTCAGAAATGCATCCCTGTAGCCTTTGTTTTAGAATTGTTCGTTTTGAAACTACTATATATATGCAGTACAGGTTTTATCTCAGTGGGTTATGGTACAATTGGATCATATTTTCTGTATTTGAACAAAGTATTCACTGTCAAAGATCTCTATGGAGAAATCAGTGGTAAAGTGTGTGTTGCCATATTTGCATTTTTGTAAATCAGAGGAGGTTGAAGTGTAAGGCCACCTTGTGGAACTGCTACATTCTTTTCTGTGTAAAATTTTTAGTTTACATTGAAATAATGCTTTCTCAGAATATGTATCTACTATTGGTGATGAAAGATTAATTTGATTACTCCTTTCATTATATAAACGATTTTGTGGAACACTGAAAACATGTATGTACACCGAGGTACTTACACTGTGCTCCCCCTCTACAGAGAGGTGGAGTGATCTGGCCGGTTTGCTGACCACTGGCCCGTGACGAGGTACAGACTATTACAAGTGATTGGCAGTTGGGTGTGTGTGTAAGGGGGGGGGGGGGGGGGGGCAGGCAGAGCAGGCTCCTGGCAATCTTAGACAGTGTACACTCATAATGACACACCTGTTGACAATGGCATTGAACATTGAATAAGACAGGTCCCTGTGGCAGCTGAGTGAGGTGCATGCAGAATGGACAGTCTACAGACTATTGGTACTTAGCTGTAGTGGGTAGTTCAGGTTGAATTTGTGCTATATACTACCAAAAGCCCAGGTGATAGTATGCCCTATCTGTCTCACCAACTGAAACTAGACACAAGATTACAAGTCGCCGCGCCATGTCTCACAGGACTATTCTCTACTATTGTATTAAAATCTACAACACTATGGTTTTATTTATTATGCACTTTAACGGTGCATTAGTTTTTTGGTGTCTCCAGTGGTTAATATGTTTTTCAAAGCTTCAATATTGCATTCATACTAAAGTCATTGTAAAACGCTTAATAATTGGATTTTTTTCTCCCAGATTTCGCTGGTGGGTACCTTGATATCTAAACTTAAGGATAACTATTAAAATACTAGGAAAATCCCCTCACAGAACCCTAAATCAGCGATATGGGCAAGGTCGCGATTATCAGCCGCACTCCCACCTGGCAGAAAGTGTCAACCCAGTGTGCCAGCTTTTCTCATCCTCCACAGTGGCTTTATCAAAGTGCCTACATTGGGGGAAATGTGACAATCAACGTAAAAGTGGGGGGTTTGGGGGCATGTCCCCCAAGAAAAAATTGAAAATAAAGGGGCAAAATGGCCGAGTTTTGTACACCAAACAGTGAGTGAAAGTCCATATTCACTCTACAAGCCTATACTAGATTTTGAAGCCTAAAACGCGTGAGAAAAAGGCTCCTCTGCGTGAGTGCGTGAGATGAGCCTCAAATGAGTAAGACTCACGCCAAATGCGTGATTGTTGAGAGCTCTGGACTCACGCTAGTGGTCAAGCTGGGGCCAGATTGCTGCACTGTAGTGTAGTAAATGAGGCCTTCTCTACCATGAAGAGTGAAAACCAACAATGGCTATAAGATATCCAATACCTCTTGTTTAAAATCAGTTGTAAGAATGTCTTGCTCGATCCTTATGTTTGGTCAAAGTCCTCACTCAAAATCAATATAAAGAGAAGGTTAAATGATACACATATTCAGAAATACAACCAGTACATTGATAATCCAGAGAATACTGGCAAATGTAGACTAGGCTAGCGCTAGTACATATTTTCTGTTAGCCAGTCTGGCGATTTTGCCTCATTTTTGATTAGCCAGATATGTAATCAATTAGCCAGATTGATCTGATCAACCTTCATATAATATTAGAACACATCATTTCTAGGTACATGTACCACAGAGTATTTACAAAGGTAGTGATATTTCAATATGATTATACCTTTTAAATATTCCACTCCACTTTTGAATGGGGGTTTACATGCAGCTCAGTTCGGTGATAGAGCTCCACATAGATATGGATTTAATATAAGGCTAGGCATTAAAGGTTTCATCCACGTTTCTGAAAATTTTTGGTATTTCTTTCATGATGGAAGAAAGTGCAACATAGACCTTGAAAATTGTGTGTGAAAGTGGACATGGCGAGCTACTCCCAGAAACATTGAGTAGGAGCTGAACCATCATAGAGGAATTGCGATAGAAACATATGTAAACAGATATTAAGCAATTAAATCATAAATCAGAAAATGTTTTATCAAGATTTTTAAAGAGAAAAATCACAGAAATGTCATATTCATTTGTATAAAGAGGGGATGCGTATGACTGGTTTTGTCATGTTAAAAGCTTTCCAACGGTATGCTACACTCCATATATCATATTCCCAGTGGTGAATTGGGAGAAGGATTAGCCAGTCTGGCGAATCCAATGGGAAAACTGTTAGCCAAATTATGGTTTGATTCGCCACTGGCAATCTGGCGAATGGCTAGCGCGAGCCTAGGTAGAATTATCAAGATGTGTAAAGATGATCTCAATGACATTTATGAAGAGCGTGAATACCTAACGCATACAGAATCACCTAAAATTAGAACCATTATTGCTAAACTCCGGACCGACAATAACTGTACACTTGACAGCCTGTCAAGAAGATATAGAGGAAAGAAACCTGTCAATTCTAAGTGCACATTCTGTAATACTGTGCAAGATGTCAATCATGTCTTCTTACATTGTAACATGCCTGAGATGAGAAACGCACAGTCAGTGTTTGAAACAAAATACCTCAAGTTCCCTGATTACTATAAAAGACACAATTACACTAGGAAACTTTCTCAAATACTAGCAGTGGTCCCATATTGCAAATCATCTAAAAGGCCAGGAGCTGTGAACTGTATATACTCGTATATAAAAATCTGTCTACAACATTGTAAATGAAAACCTGGTGCTGACATAAGTGTACCTGTACATTAGTCAATAACGCCATCTTGAATTGAATCTTGAGTGTTTCAGTGTAGACTGTTGTAGCTGTAGCTACATCAATTCAAGTAGGCCCGTGATTGTATTTAGTCTTATAAGACTCAGTATGGAGGCCTAGTGGATCCACCATCTTGAATTTCGCTGGTTGAGCTAAAATCCACTGATAAGACATACCATGATGGGTACTTTGTCCATGGTTAACACCCACTTCCAGGAACATGCTGGTCCCATCTTCTCAGTTCTTATCAGTGTGTGTCACGGGAACCAGCTCCAGACCAGCTAGTGGCATATAACAAAGCTGTTTACATTGCCATTAATTGGCAATCTGGTGCTGACATAAGTGTATCCGTACAATAGTCAATAAAGCCGTCTTGAATCTTGAAGTTGAATAGACTGGTGGACCAAGGTCCACAAGATGCCTGGAAATCATTTTTAAGCAAATAAAGGGCATTGGTACGGACGAAAATGAACTTAAGTATAGACTATAGTAAAAGTCTATACTTAATCTACCAAGGGAACCTACTTCATATTCACACATAATATTCGTTCATATCTTTAGGTTACTCGCTGAAAGTCCCGCATAATTTGATGGAATAGTTTGAGAGAAAAATGACATTTCTTGCACCCCAATGATGTGCCAGGTAGACTGCCAATGGTGACCACTGGTGTGTTATTCACCTCCAACGTATGTCTGCCCTGAGTGCGGCCTCTATGAATGGGTCGCTAAGGTTTTGTTTATGTCGCTAAGACTATAGTTATATATAAGGGCAGCTAAGGTACAAGGAAAACATGGATTCCTTAAGCCAGGAAATGGAAGGGAATATTTATTATGCTTTATTTTCAATGGAACAAGGCAGATATCCATGCCTGCATAGTACATTTCTCCTTGTTCCATTAGAAAACCCCAGCGACTTATATTAGCGACCTAAAGCAGGAGTATGTATAAGGGAAAGATAACTAGCTTAAATCAGCCAAGGGGGAGGGATCCCCCCAAAAGAGGGTCTTTTGAAGGGGCATTTATAGGAAAAACTGGGGCTTGGCTTTTTTGGGAGGGAAAAGAAGGTTGCATAGTTCATATTACATACAAATGGATGAATTTGTATGTAGGCACCTGTGATAGGCAAACCAAAACAATCAGCGACTTATATTAGCGACCTAAAGCAGGAGTATATATGGGAAGATAAGAGACAAAAATCAAAAATCTTTTAGATGACTTTCTGTAAGTTTGTAAACAAAAGCAGTGGCTTTTTCTTCCTATATTCTTTTTTACTGTAATAAAGATCCTAATAGCGACCTAATCTTCCACCGTGCTTAATATGAATAACATATTTTACTTCAATTAAATAAGGCTTTGCCTTTAAGCGACTTATTAAAACAAAATTATATGAACCAGTTAACCTTCTTTACCCCCAAAAAAGCCAAGCCCCAGTTTTCCCTATATAGGCCCCTTCAAAAGACCCTCTTTTGGGGGAATCCCTCCCCCTTGGATGATTTAAGTTTGTCATCTTTCCCTTATATATACTCCTGCTTTAGGTCGTTAATATAAGTCGCTGTATGAAATGAACAACAGGTAATTAGTCTGCCTAATGGGGTGGCGCCAGGCTGAAGTGGGAGGGTGTTGATTGCTGCCTGGGGTGTCAAAGCAATCCAAAAGCATGGGCCTTGCTCCATTACAAGGACATGCAGAGTCGGCACAGAGTCACTCCTATATTTTCTGTCAAGAATGAAAGAAAAGAAAAATTTGAATAATCTTTCTGTGTGGCTTTTTATTACGATAAATACAGTGCATAAAAGTATCCAAGGAAGTGCATAGTTTGTGACGAGGCTTTTTGTTATGGAATAAGGCACAATTTCTGTATGAAGTCAGATCACATGGGTGTGACCCTTGTTCCATTAAAGAGGCATTTAGAGTAACATATATAGATATTTATGATGCCATTTGTTACATATGGGTTCCTTATTTTACAAAGCGACCTAATCCAGGATTAGGCCGAATTTTTGGTTTTCTATGAATAAACTTCAAAATGAAATAAAAAGTTACAAAACTGTCAAAACATCAAAAGAAAATATTTCAAAATTAGTAGATCTAAGGGAATCCCCCATTCTGAGTACCCAAACTCTTGCATACTTGTGACATGGTATCCCATAAATAACACGCAAAAAAAAGTGACCCTAACATTAAGGTCAAGGTCACAGGGTAGAAGGGAAATACTGGAGCATGCACTGTAAATATGACTCACTTATTGTTATTTATTTTCAAGTTTGTTTTTTTTCTCTACCAAAAATGTGTCTAAGGTACTTAATTCTACTTCAAATATTTACTACAAACCTTCTATTAAAGCGTAGTACTAGGTTTAGTTGCAGATGATGTGAGAATAACAGAGGCATGGAGTGGTAGGAACTGAGATCAGGGGTTTATTAGTAGAGGTGCAATGTTAAAGAAAAGTACCGTAAACTCCCGCGTATAAGACGTGTCCTCTACGCCAAACAAAATGCTGGGGAGTCTTATAGCTTTCTCTCAAGTTCGGGGTGCGTCTTATACGAGGGGTAATTTTCTATAGAAATGTACTAATCTTACAAATTTCAGCATTAAAATGTGCGTCTTATACGCGAAAATGCATGTGCTGAGTTTGGGGTGCGTCTTATACGCGCAGCGCGTCTTCTACGCAGGAGATTACGGTACCTCCCCTAGGAATTTTCTGATTATGGTGGTGTTTCAGGTGTAATCTTAAATGTGAAGGGTGCCACAAAAGATAAGATACCACATTCAGGTGTCATGAAATGTACATTAATCAGTACCCTAAGTTTGTTACCTAGCAACAGAAATATTCCATAGCAACCGGCACAATATGTCTCCTTTTCCACTACAGAACTCTCCCATCCAATTAGCACTATTGCCAACTGCTGCAGGATGCAAATTCTGTTTTCTACATAAGAAATTCAAGACTTTGCAGCAATGTTTGAGGATAACACATGTTCTATCACTAACAATGTAAGAATGCCAATGATACCAACGTCGAGCCATTGCAATGAATCTAAATTTTCATGAATGAATTTGAACTTCATGGGTATTTTTTTGGAAAGTGTCATTTGTTTAGACTGTGAAGTGTCATTTGTTTGGTCACTCTCCTATGGAATGCACAGTGCTACTCTTTCCATATGGTGAGACTGAGAGGCCTAGTTAATTTTGCCTAGTTTTGATACACCTTTTCATCCAGCCCTTTCTTAAGACACACGCTTATTTGAATACTGTTTTAGTACATTTGAAACCTTGTAAAAGGTGACCAATGACTAAGGATGGAAAGTTCAGAAAAGTGTGATTCAGGCAGACAGGAATATCCTGCAGCACTTTCTCACATCATATGATGCTTGCCATGAGGTAGACATGATAGACATCTTGAACATTAGAAATCATATTGCTGTTTCTCTGTCATTGATATTCCTCAATGGTGCCGTTCACATTTGAAACAAGCAGTTTGATGTACAAGCAGTTGTTTCAACAATGGCTAAAGAAACAGCTGTAAAAACATCCATAATGTGCTGATGTATTTTTGAAGACATTGGCAATAATTTCCAAATAATTGAATTAGGGTTTTACATATCCATCAAAACAAAACACAAAAAAGAAAGGTGTAGCAAGGAAGCACAACAAATATGGGACCTCATTGGTAGCTATGATGTACATGTTATAAAATATTGACAAATTTTCATTGCTCTGCCTACAAAGAAGTTAAGCCCAGTAACTTCCTATCAGAGGAGTGAATTTAGAAAATGCCAGATATAAAAGGGGTAGTGATGTTTAGGGTTCATTATGGATAAAGATCTTTCCGAGATATTGCCATGTCTGAAATCAAACCAGGATGGCAACACTTGGATCATGTGGTATATTTTGTGTATGATTGTTTTTTTGCACACATAAAAATGCATCTTCTTCTGTTGAGAGAATGGTTAATATCATGTGTTCAATGATGCAGCTGATATATGAAAAGAAAAGAACTAAATGCATTCCAATCCAGAAGGTTACAGAGAAGCTGCATTCCCATTTTATCTATGCCCTTCAACTATGTCAGCTAATAGCTTTGTTAACACTGTTCATGTCTAACCAAACTTGGAAAGTGTTTTAAAAGAAAAAAAAGAAAACACCAGCTACTAGCATTTTTTTATGATAGAGCATTGGCTGAGGAGGAAGACATAAAGGCAGTGGAATTTATAATAAATTCCAAGTAAATTAAAGACAGAAGCCACCGGTCAGATGCCACCGGAGGTGCTACTGAATGCTTTATTAAATATTCACAGCCATAGCATGTATAGCAAGAGTGCACATATCTAATTATTTGTGTGCAAGGCTTGCAATGTTTAGCAAACAGACGGTATCGATATTACCTGTCGTATCATGTGAAGCCTGACACACTTCAATCAACAAAGTATGCTTCCCAAATCCACATTATAAGGGTCCTCATTATCAGGTAATGGTGTGCAAGAACCAGAAAAGACCTCAGAAAGCCCACATGAACAGGCAATAGAATACCATTGAGTTGGTACCACTGACCTGTGAAGCTGTTTGCACTTTCCATCTATTTTCACTTTGTTTGTGCTACTCTGGTGCCAGATGAAAAGACTATTAGAAGAATAATGTACACCAATTATATATCTAAAGACTTTGAGAGTGGCTGATCTTAGTTGGACTTTTGAAAATCCAAAGTTAAAGCCAAGCAAAGAGTTCTGTTGAAAATGGACTGTTCATATCCTACTTATCACCCAAATGACCTTGGCCTTAAACTTAAGGTCATCATATCATCCATTGGTGTTGATAGATTAGTCAGGTACACATATCTACTATTTTGAGGAACCGTTTTACAATATAGATATATTTTAGGTATTTTCATTTTATTTTTAAGGATTTTTGTAACTTTTTTTTTTTAAT
The DNA here is from genome assembly GCA_949317995.1 of Acholoe squamosa. Lineage (NCBI taxonomy): Eukaryota > Metazoa > Annelida > Polychaeta > Phyllodocida > Polynoidae > Acholoe > Acholoe squamosa. The sequence continues at coordinate 20,405,911 of OX439042.1, forward strand.
TTTGAAGTTTAAAAATAGAAAACCCAAAATTCAAGCTGGGCAACATTGATATTCAGATGCTGCACGTCCCAAAGATGCTAAATTGCTGTGTTTCCTAGCTCTACTGCTCCATGCCCTTGATAATATTTTCACTGTGAGGTCCACCAGTCTATCTTGAATACACACAAAATTTTCCTGTGCCACTGTGTCTGTGGTGTTACTGAACTTGGACTCTGCCTACCCTAATTATTTAGCCTAATAGAACTTAGTCTCAGTAAAATTAGTGAATAGACTTGTGCTATAGATAATTCAGCACTGTCCCTACGCCGTAGAATCATGGCAAAAATCCATTTGTTAAATGTAATAAATTAAAACTTAAAAGTTAAATGATCTGATTTCTAAATCATAATATAAAAATGTTAATCATGATATCAAGTCCAACCTGTCGCATTATCCCAAAAATCTGTCCAATAGTCATTTCAGTTTCTCTCCTGTTCTCCTGTAGTATCGGCAATCTGGGGGCTGTGTACAAATGATGTCATGCGGGAGGGGGGGGGGGGCGGTTAGGTCCGGCATGACAGGATTAATTTTCCATATACTGTTACCTTCAGCATTGCACAGTTGGCAAAAAATGTGACGGGGGGGGGCAGAGGCCCAAAAAGGTCCAAAAAAGCATGACATTATTTTACACAGCCCCTTGTCAAACTGTCTGTTTGACTTTCCCTCAAAGGCGGCAACATACCCTCAGCTGGTTATTCATGGAACGGACAACTTGACAGATTGCCAAAGGGGGGGGGGGGCACTCCCTCTATGGGCTATGGACGCACAGGGTCATGGTAGCCATAAAAAAATCACTGTTAATAATAAATGTCCACTCCCAAAGTCTAAAATTGTCTAATTGAAATATACCTGTCCTATCACATGCACTGCAATTACAAACCCCTCTTTTAACTTAAAGTGACTCAGTCTCAGAATCTCAGTTTGACAAGATCATATATCATGATGCTATACTGAACCTTTTACACCTATGAAAAATTCGAATCATCACCGAATGGCCAAATAGACCTTTCCAAACCCATTCTTATTATGACATGTACTGATCGATTTGCACAAAAAGTATCCTCTCAGCAGGAACATCTTCTTTATCTCTTTGTACCCCTATTCCATCAGCATCTTTTTCTTTCTGCGTGTGATATCTCCTGTATTTTCAATCAATAAAGACATCATCTAGGTCATAGTCTAAGTATCGCTACATTAAAAATATTCTCGTGAAAAAAGATCACGTTAACATTATAAGTTCTACTTCCAGGTCCAAGTCATCACCCATGGAGACGATTTACCACATCTATGTCTGTGACATGGACAAGCCATGGGAGGTATTCTCTGTGTCCAGTTACACCAACAACATTGTAGCCTTGAAGTGGGACGTATCGGGAACACAGCTACTTGTGGCCACCGCTCATGGGGCGTGTCACGTCTATTCCATGAAGGTACGTGTCTTTTTTTTTCATTTATTTAACTAAATAATACTCAGTTCCACAATTGATAACCCATTTTGCCTCCTGGAATTCTTGTGAAGAACAAATATGATGTATGATTGTCATGAGATATATGATTGTGTGATTGATTAAGATTTTATTCTCTAAAGATTGAATTTTGATCATAGATTCACTTTTAATGTTATCACAGAACTGGCTTCTCAACGACTGGGAATGTGTTCATGGCTCAAGGATTGAAGGGGAAGAAATAGTGGCTATATCGTGGCTACACAATGGTAAACTGGTACGTATAGTTTCTAGTGTGTTACAATAAGGTTGATTGGCTCAGGATTTAAAGCAAATCGCAAATGATAAAGTTGTAAATCCATGAACAGGACATAGGACAAAATGTAAATCCACGGACAAGCCTTGAGTAACTACGTGATGAATATTTTATTTCAAATGAATACATGACTATATAAGTCTAAAAGATGCACTTCGAGTTTGTATCAAATTGATACAATCCAACTTATGTCCCTGACCAAAGTCTAGATATTGGCTTTTACTTTTGTATTGTCTACTTGAGAATGAAAGGCATTGTTTCTACAAATCCGTTGCAGGTGTCATTCAATGGTGACCGCCGTGACAGCATCAACATAAATGACAAAATTTCCAGGACACCATTCCAGCCGTCTTTAACACACTTCGGAGGTCGTCCACTTGACGGCTGGATTGCAATTACGTCCACTGGATTGGTAAATTTTACTTAGTTCTACTGTATATATTATGTGATTAGCTAATAAACATCTCACTGGTTTATATATTTATAAACCAGTGAGATGTATCTTTCTTAAGTCGAGTTTAAGCCAGCTCATGTAAGACAAGACCTTGATGTAACATTTTACATACTATCTACTCTATCTTTAACCCGAAAGGGGTTATAAGAACCAGGAAGAAAATGCCTATTTTAAGACGCTCCTTCTGGTGGGGAAAAAAAGAGGAGAAAATTGAGAAAAAGAGGGGGAAACAGGGCCTTTTTTCTAATCTTTCAGATAATATTTTGGCAAAATATGTTAGGCTTACCTTGAAACACTGATTGTATTCTTATCTGCTGGAGATAAGCCAGAATCATTATCAAAATACAACACTACATAGCCATAGCAGTTGGAGATGCTTTCGTCTCCAATGCTGAAGGCCCATAGGAGGTGCGTATGGATGAACATTTGCACGCTTTTGGTCAGAAGAGGTGCGATTATTGCTCCAAGGTTGATACAGTGTTGATGAATCTGCCACAATACGACCCGCGCATGCCCGAGATGTCGTAATCTTGGTACAAACATGGCGGTTATTGATTGTTTTTGTAAATTAATCAGGGTTATAATATAAAAATGATAAATAATGATAAAAGAATTCCATTTGAATTGATATGTATAATTAAAAAGATAAAAAATATTTTATCTTCGCCATGTCTCAAATTTGCATCCCAAACCGCTGGATGGTGCATATTGACCCAAATATCCATGGAAATTAGGTCACACATGCGCTAGGCACCATACAACAATGGCGAAGGAGACGCTGCTTTGCTTTCAAAATGCTAAAGGAAATTTACGATTACAGAATAATTTGATTGATTTGGAGTACATCAGGTGGTATATGAATAGGATTGGGCCTTATCTAAGACCTGTTAATATGGTGAAGGGCTTAACTCGCCAAGAGAGGAGTTATTCGCCGATGAAGAGAATGTGAGCGATAATGGATGAATTTCCCCATAGGATTAACCATTGATAATGATAACGCTGGCAAAAACAATGAGGTTTGTACTTTCATTGCTTCAGAGGGGACATAAAAGAAGAGATGAGGTGCCCTTTAGGGTTACTTGCATTGCAAAATGCTATCCTATATTTCTTGTCTTGAGTTTAAGCCAGCTTATGTAAGTTAAGACCTTGATGAGGAAGCGGCCAGCTAAGCCTATAGTAATCATTATGATTTAACCAAACTTATATTTTCACCACTTTCCCCCAGGTGTGTGTTGGCCTTCTGAAATCAGGTGAGACTGTTACAGCCCACATGGAGAGTCTGGCTCCTTGGCGCTCACATATCCTCCATGCTGACATAGCACGGGATCCCTCTGGTGACCTCTTAGTGGCGGTCAGTGATGGTACCGTCACAACTGCTGTACGCTGCTACAAAGTTTCGCTAAGTCTAGAGAAGGAATCATGCGTCATCACCAGCAGCCGTACCGCCAGCTTTTATGTCAAGTGCCACACAGAAGTACAGACACCATCTGCACGTGTCACCCATGTTCAGTTCTTGTCGAACGACTCTGGTGATGCCCTCATTGTTGGTGCTGGCAACACAGAATTCAGCTATGTTGAACTGTGGACATTGACCAACCAAGTTGCACGTAAGTAAACTTGATTGATAAAAATCTTTCAGAATACAGTAATTTATAACCTTTCAATCTATTTCAGGATTGAATATCTTTATCCATCAATACATTGTGTCCAATAACTTTTGTGTTGATAACTTGATACATTAAATGTGTCAGGATCTGCGAAAAGGGACCTTATTTCAGGGGGAATAAGGTCCCTTCTCCCAGTATAGGCCACAAATGATTGATCTTATTTTCATGAGCTATGTTTCATCATCATAATATTTTTTTAACAGCCCTGCACCGTGTGTACAAACCATCTTCTGCTGTGGATTCATCATATAAAATACACCGCTGGACATTCAAACAAGTGATTACTCACTCCGGCCTACCCACCTCCATTGCTGTACCACGCTTCCCCATCATCTATCCAAACGGCGACATCTCACAGGCGCTCTTCCAGTATGTTGCTATTGCCTACAAAGACGGCTCAGTAAAATTAGTGAACCGGAGTAACTTCCAGCCGATGACATCCACCAATCTGGACACGGGTATCTCGGAGCCCACTGGTGGTGAGAAGAGGCGACGTCTCATGCCATATATTGTACACATGCAGCAGACGCTTACTGGCTGTGGTCTAGTGGGCCTAGATCAGCATAGGTGTGTACTTAAGAATGCCATTTAAAAACTCTTTATAATACATTTATGTAACAATACCATGTAGACTAGGTATCTGTGTTGCCATGTGAAATTTGCTTTTATTGTGTTGTATTTGGTCTAAATGATAAACTAACGGTACTAAACAAGAATCCCTTTGCTCCATCTAATTTCTTCAGTTGCCTGTATGTAATGAAAGCTGCTAATACACGTGACCCGGTGACACAGGTGATACCATCCTACGTGGTGGGCATGCTTGAGTACTGCATGTCTGTCGGGTATGACTGGTGGGACGTCATTGCTGCTCTGAGGCCAGGTAAGTCTTTATTGTTTTTAAAATTGAAAAAAAATGTATAGTACAGGTTATTTTCTAGTGGCCCATCTCCTCCTGTTAATGGCATATTCCCAGTGTCAATATGTTAAAACCGAGACCCTGTATTTTATCTCACTTCAGTCGTAAATTCTACGGTAATGCTACAGGCTTGAATAACATGAGTTATATTCACAGTAACGGTAGATTACTTTTGCTATAAGGCTTCTTGGGTAAAATGCATGTACTTGAAAAATCATCACTTGATTATCCCACATCACTTGATTATCCCATGTGGAAGTCTGTATTGATTACATGTCTGTTCCTATACCAAGTTTTCAGTAAAGTGAGACATCTCAAATCCATTTCAGGATAACACTGAGTTAAGTTAAATTTTAAATATCAACCCTTCCGTCATTTATGTACAGGGTCTGTAGAAAACATTATTGCCAAGTTAAGAGATAACTTCATGAAGCACCCACCTACCAGTCAGGAGTTGATGCTGGGGCGCCACCTGGCGTTACGGCAGACATTATACCGGTGTTCTGGAGCCTCTCAGCGTGCCGCCGACACACATGCGCACCTCATGCTGCTTGCCATCAGTAACGCCTTCAAAAGCACCCTGCGCCCAAAGTCTCTCTCTGCACAGGAACTTGTAAGTGTATCACTATGGTTTTGATATTAAATCAACAGTTCATAGATGGAATTTGCTTATGTATTTGAGGAAATAATTATTCCGAAGCTAGCATTTTATCAAGGAATCTATCCATATAAAAGTCAATTATGTCTGTGCAATTATGTTCGTCCTTAAGCAGGGGCAAAAAAGTTGTCACATTATAGGTAATGAATTTTCTTACAATTTTATCTTGTAGAGTCCTGCGGAGAAGCTGACCAACAACTGCAACAAGAACTTTGAGGTGGATGTGGACAAGGTGGTTCTTACCCTGAGCCCAGAGAACAAGGAGTTCATCGTCGAGTTGACCATCTTACAGGAGCTGCAGCCACTAATGCAGTGGGTGGGAGATCTGACTCTCTACCTTCTAACTGCACTACCGATGTGTCAGAACTATGCCACCTACCCGGGTGCTGCATTGCTGCGGGACCACAGCTTCCTCGCTTTGCTTCGTGAGACGCTGGTCGTCATCCGTATCTGGGGCTTCATCAATGCCAGCTGCTTGCCACACTTCACCTGCACCTCCAGCTTTGACTGTATGGCACAAATGTTCAAACTTCTAACTCGCGTCTGGCTCTGTTGCCGAGATGCCAACTCCATCGACATGGAGGAGGCAATCGTTGACGAGTGCTGCTCGCTGTCAAGTCAGGTCATTGTTCCCCCTGTGCACCAAGGACTGTTTGGTAAGATGGACTATGGAAACTCCATTCTGGCACAGCAGCACCCAGTGACATACACATTTGGTGAGGTGCCTGCACACAGTAAGCGCGGGGTGATGATTCCGTTACCTGATGGCCAGCAAATGTGTGCACAGAAGATGGACATGGTGCGGCAGGTCAGCCTTGGTATGGTGCCCTCTAACTCTACCCGGCAATGTTCCCGCTGTGGTGCTTACTCACAACACAAACCGCCTTGTAAGAGCCAGGCGCTGCGTGCCTGGGAAATGCGCTGGGTGCGAGCTTGTCTATGTGGTGGACTTTGGCGGCTGGTATCAACACAAAGAAGCCCGCCTTCAGATCTATAGTATTAGTGTGAGTGCAGCAGTATACATCTAACAAAGTGTTCATCTTCAGACAGATTAATCATCACAGAGGGTATAATATATTCCACATAACATAAATTGAGAATGTTGTTGATAGAGTGAAAGTTGTTTCATTGTAAAGTATTAATGCTGTTGGATGAGACGTGACAGATTGTTGGACAGAAGACGAGAAAGAGAATGGAATTCATTAGTAAGAATGAGATTCATTATATTTGTGACTGTTGGTTTCCCAACATTTGTCATCCCTAACTTTTAAGCAGATAAATTACTACACAAGAGAAAGGATATAATTCTTATATATCAAATGTCTCCCATAATGCTTACGGTATTTTTGACTGTAGTCCTGATGAATCCTGATGAATCTCCAAATATGAAGGCTTAATTTTGTGCTTTATCCACAAAACTGGGTATAGTATTCTACATAGTAGATCTGTAAATAGTTGAAGTGTACATAGCAACATGATTTGAGCATGTAGAAACCGTGGTATATCAATATACTGACGCCATTATTGTAAAAGCTACAAGTTACAAGTATGGTTATCTTTGGATAATATTATTTAGCTAAGAGCTGATTCTAGGTGTCTAGCCCAATATCAAACTGTAAAATAGAGACATAATAGCTACTAGGTAATACAATCCAGTAGTATCACGATGAAAGTATAATGGGGAATAAAGTGTAAATTAAATATAATGGATTTATTGTTATTCCTAACACTGATAGACATTTACGTGAATGAGACCCTCCATCGAATCTTTGATGTCACAATACCTTTCTGGGTTAAACTTCCAGGTAATGACGATAAATCATTGGTACTGACATTACTTAAATCAAGATTCCAGATGTGAGTGCTAGGTGGCATCGAGTTTTATGAACATTTAGGACGATGTCATAGGCAATTAAAGGTAGTAAATACGATCCAGCTGGTTCAAAATTGACTAATGATTTCTCTTTGTTACTTTCAGGGATGTTAGTTTGATGCTTAGGTTACATAAAGAAAGCATAAAAATCATAGGTCACGGTGTCGGCTTTTCCACTGATGGCCATTGAAGTTTGGTGGTCTTAACTATGGAAGGCTATGAAAATTTTAATTTTTCTACATTAAATTTTAATTCCATAGAAAAGAATCTTCCAACAATTTCTTAATCAAACCTCAGGTATTTATAAGATCATGAGAAACATTTTGCAACCAAAAGATAAAGGGTCATAGGCAAAATGAAATTTTCCTGAATAAACTAATTTAGTATAGGAGTCTATGCGAACAGGAAATATGAAATCCAGTGATAGGAATGAGTAGAACACCAATGTATCACATCTAAAGTGTTGAGAAATTGGGTTATTTATACATGTATAAGTAAGGAATATGGGAAAATATTGGCAAAATCGTGTCTCCTTGATTCACACAATAGCACCATGAAATATAAACTTACTGATGCATTGAGCTACGTATTTGCAAAAAAACATGGGATCGCCATTTCGCCCAGTCAAACCTCACAGGGAATAATATTCAAACGTTTTGCCACATATTGAGCAGTATTGCAATGTTGGGTGGAATAAGGGAGACGACTGAGGCTTGCATTATTTGAACAAAATTGAATCCAAATGCTGATTGTTTCATGCATCACATTTTATTGACAGGCCTCATCGACAGCTTTACCTTACAAAATCATCCAGTTTGCATAGCACCTTTTCCTGTTCGTGTGCACATTTCTATGGACAGACCCATCGCTACATGTACAAACTTCACTATTTATGATACAAAGGTTAATACATAACTTGTATGATACATTTGTGTACATAACATTCAAATCACTAGGGCAGGGATGTGAGGGGCAGTAGAATTTGCTGGTCATATCCCTTACCACCCCACCTATTATTTACATGGTCAGAGGGGGCAAGGGAGCGATGCAGTGCTACATAAGAAAAATCTTACAAATATTACCTAATTATAAGGAAACCTGAAGCTAATGGAGTTAGAAGGCATGGTTTATATATGTCACTCAACTTGAGAGAGGGCATTGAAGGAATATGCTAACGGGGTGTGCAAATCATTTTGCTTTTAGCTTAGTTTGATGATCGTATTAAATTGTATCAACCAAGTGTAAAAGTGTCTATGCGTAGAGATGTGCATGGCAAGCCTGGCTGTACATACACAGGCCTGGTGATGTTTAAAGTGTGAAATCCAGACTATATTTGCGTCAATGCCTAATCATAGCACATGCTAATATGGGTAAAGCCACTGTCGGCATTATTGCAGGGTCCCCTTTAAGGCGACCGCAGATGGGCCAGACTCGATCGGTATCTAAGAAAGTCACTCCCGATCAGATCGGGCACATCAAACATGTTTGATATTTGAACGACTGGATCGGACATCCCCGAAGACGCCCCCGACGTCATGATCGGCCGACCCAGTCGGCCCCGTCTGCGGACCCCTCTATGAGACAACGTCCAGTCCTCTCTATCCATTATCCATTTGTCTTAACGAAGGGAATATAGGTACCTGTGAAGAATTTCTCGCAAGTAATCTAGTAAAAATAATATGCATTATATAAGACCCGATTAAAAAAGTTCTGCTCTTCACTTACATTAACTTGGGCACTTACATACCGTAATCTCCCGCGTATAAGGCGCAGCCCGCGAATAAGGCGCACCTAGAGTTTTGGAAAATTCTCAAAAAAATAAAAAATTCATAACTTTGGTTCTACTGAATGAATTTTCAAAATTCCAAAACCTATGGGTAGCTTGGGCCACCTTGGGCCCTCCTGGGTCCCATTTTGTCCCATTTTGACCAAGGGGGCATGTAAGATATCAAAAGAAAGGTCTTGGTGTCCCCCTTGTGGATCCAATGAGAACTAAAACCCCCCATATAAGACGTGCCTTATACGCGGGAGATTACGGTAATTGTTTCCTTTTAGGACTTGGATGTCTGCGCAAAGATAAGGTTCACTCAATTACACCATAAGATGAATATGCCCACACTGTATTTGAATGTACATTTACATAATAATATCGAAGCAAAGTAAGGAACATCTGGTTTTACTTATTTCCTCTTTATATTGAACAATTGAATATACTGATAACACATGTGAAAGCATATCCAATTAAGAATTGTGACCTAAGGAAAGCCTCCTGCTCCTGCACAAATTGGTCGGATTTCCTGTGAAATACAACCTCAACACTCAGAATATTTACAAGTATTTTCTATCATATTTACAATAAGTTTCCACCGACAAACTTTGTATTGGAAAACTATCAAAATATACATACACATTATAAATTCAGACATCATAAGTCCACTCTCTCAATCATCTCAGATCTGTAAAGCATATTTATACCAGCTATATCTTATTATAATGGCTACATTGTGTTGTGGGTAGAGATAGGATATGTCTCTGACTCTCGTCTCATAGAACTGCCATTTGCTTTTCAATGTGACTATCATAAACCAATATAATATATGTCCACAGCCATATTAATATGATAACATTGTCCGCCTCAAAGAGGAAATAAAATCCAATAAACACTTATGGTATATAAACGAGAGTATGCTTCTAGCTTGTGACATCACTTGCATATTCTCATGGTTCGCCATCGTAGTCATTTTCTGTTGTACCTATATATTGCATGTCATTGAGGCCGATATCTATGTTGTGTACAATTTTTTTCTATAATCCATGTATCACAAGCACAATGGACTCCACTGATACCAGTGGCCAATTCCCATTGTATTTAATGGACATTCGAGCGACTGGCATTAAATGGACCCGGGGTTGTCTCAGTGTTCTAGACTTCTAGTAAACACCTAGGTAGCACATGCACCCTTATCACAAGTAACTGAGGGTGTCTTCGATTATATTTATTCAAGAGACACACATTTGATATATGTGCGACTTACACAGAGCTAGACAGACATTTTCAGTACATACATTTATAGGAATGGAATGGTGACCTTTGATATTTCTCAACAGAGGGGAGGATTGGTATTCTAGAGACTATAATGCTAGCAGAAGCACTTTGTGTTATAGCAATTATAGAACTAAATGTACATATTAAACAAGGTAAAGTCATATACAATGTACCAGTAAATTAGCCTTTGGAAACGATAGTAACGTGTGCATTTATGAACTCAAATTTATTTTAGCTATCTTTAGACAATACACACCAGCACTGTGACATACACTATGGCTGGTTTGTTTTCACTGTAGAATTACAAAACCTGGTGAAAACCAGATTATTCTGATTCTAGTTGAATACTTGGTGGGTGTGGTCGATCAGTCAATTGAAGGGGCCGTAGAGCTTGATCAGAGCGCCCCCTTGTGTGTACTCCAGGTACTACACTGTATAGTCTATGCTTTATACCATATGGTATCACAGCTCCCCTCATGATGAATTCATGTACGAGTGTTGATCTACGTAAATAATAACCATGCACCACCCTGGCACATAAAGATTGCTGTACTGTAATATAGGATTTTGTTCAATTCATATAGGACTCCTTCTGGTTTAAGGTTTTGATCATTTTTTCCTATCTTGATCGTCATCGGAACAACTGTTACAGCGTACAAGTCCATTTTCGTCACAGTTGACACAGCGGAGTGCACAGAACTCCTCTGTAAAGTGGTTCCTGTTCAGTGACTTTTTACTGCCATGACAGGAGGGACAATTCACGAACCGATAACCGCCACACTTAGAGCAGGACGTTGTATGTTGGACTTTCTGTAAAACATAAAGGGAGAGAATTAGAATTAGATCAAATAACAAGGTTCTGATTCAATTAGACAAGGCACCAGAGTTAATACACTTGTAAGATTTTTATTGTGTATGTGCATTTTCTTTTACATTGTATGATTTTTATTTTCATTTTAGCTTTATTGTTTTCTTGCTGGGATCTCCATATAAAATCACATATAGTTCAAATACAGAAGATTTGTCAACATCATAGTTTCTTCATATTTAGCAGGGAGTGGTAGAGGACAGCGTATAAATAGGTGTGGTCGTGTAGATTATACACAGTAGTCGTGCCGAGTTGCTCACCTGCTTGTCTAATGAGCAGCTCATTTATATAATGTGTAACTCAATGTCTGCTGGACTACCCCGATCTAATGATTATGTCTAGCAGTCCAAACACACCCACTCCCTTGACATTAGTCACTGTATGGGTTAGCACCTGGCAGTTCACATCAGGGCGGGGTGGATGCATAGAACCGGACACCAGGTGATATACTATTGTCTTATTATTTGCATACTAAGCAAAATCGTACTTAGTGAAGGAGGGCCAGTATTATTCACTAAAATTGTAGGCCTAAAGTTGTACAATGAAGATTGCACAAGTTGCATAGTCCATGAATGTTTAAGTAGATGCAGTACCCGGTGGTGTCTTTAGTTTCATAAGAGTTTTCCATTTATTTCTAAGCATCGTGAGCAGGCCATATGCCATTTAATCACACTCCCTCCCCAATACAACAAAGGACAGGCTCGCTGTTCAGTGCATTAAAACTCTACGTGACTTAGTCCATGTCCCCACAACGTGATTATGAAGTAAATAGTACAAATAATCAATGAACAAGAAGTGCGTCGGGGGACTGAACTATATACAATAGTATGGAGATAGGGATGCATAATATGGAAAGCCATTTTCTTGGTGGAAAGCTTAACTCATTAGTTACCTCAATTTTCCCTCGAAATCCCAAGAAAACAACTAAATTGCCTGGGAAATTCCAAAAAAAATTTCTAGGGAAAAATTGTGAACAATTCGTCAAAACGTTCCAAAATTCCAGAAAAAAAAATTGTGAATTCTCAAAATTCAAATTATCAAAAAATTTGATTTTGACCACAAAATAGACACCTGAGTTGGCATGCCAGCACTGGCACTAGTAAAATTCATCGTCATTATCATTATTGCATTCGCAAACCACACATTGTCATTGAGCCAAGAAAGTAGATCTAGAATGACTGAGAATTTTGCCACCCAACTCCTCAGCATGGGTGAAAAACATCATTAAACTTCTTATGATATTTTCATTCAACTGATAGCGAGTAATCTCCAAGTCATAATCTACTAAGGTGTAAAGTTTGCAATTAATTTGACAAGAAATATCTGTAGCTCTTACTCCCGGGCTCTTAATTTCTACTCCTGCTCCTCCCCCCCACCCCGTAGGAAGAGCTGAACAATTACCAGCAACAAAAACCTGATTTATAATGAAAATATTAAGCATTCATTACCCGCACTTATTGAGACAAAGAGAAACAAGTGCACTTTATTGTTTGGTGGTCAAGATGAAATATAAGGTAATTCTGCCACAGGAACATTTTTGTCATCCCTGCCTTTCACAGGGCTTTTCAATAGGGAGGTCGCCGTCAGTCTATGACTATTAGCAATTGCCATGTCTCACCTGTCCCCTGTTAATGTGAATAGTTAGGGGGCCTCACTGGAGATTGTGTCATTCTCAGTTAGGTATAGCCTACCTAGACTAGTACCCGGCCCACTGTGGCTACGCCTTCTTCGGCACCAGAGTACAGCCTACCCACCGTGGTCACTGGTTGAATGGGGGGATAGAGTCTTCTAATTGGGACGTCTATAAATAGAATGAGGGTATTCATGATTTTGCTGACATTGCTTATGTCCCAAAACACAGACTTAGAGCCTACCTGGGGAAAGGGCAGTTACACAGATTGATTACACGAGCTCTGAATATGGAAAAATGCTTTGGTTTGGTATTGAATCTGTGCAAGACTTTAATCGTATTGACATAAAAGCAGAGGCCTTTATGACCTGGTTCCAAACCAGTCCAGTGTGCCTTGTGCCGCCACCTACTGCTCGCTGGGCAAACTAAAATATGAATTGATGTATGCGCGCCATCTATTGCAAAAACGGTTAACTAAATTAGCCAAATAGGAATAAAGAGAGAAAAATCTTTTCAACCAATCACAGCTTTTCAACCAATCAGTGCTAAACACCAGCATATTATGCAAATGAGCTCTGTATGTTAGTCTATGGTAAGATGGAGATGATTTTCTGTTCTATCTCCTAGGATAAATTTCTGATAATAACGAAGGGTATTGATAACAGATCATCTCCATAAAAACTTGCAGTTTGTAGAAATGTATCAGGCAGGTATCAATATCGGTACCTCAGTCTCTAGCGTTATCCCATACACATTGATATCATACTGTGACCATAACTGTATCTCCCCAAAAGAATACATGTATACATATTTTGGAATTAGGCCAGACATTATATCGGTTGAATTTCCATGCAACCTTAAGCCAGAAACGTACAATCATTGACTTGTTATAATTCACTGGGAGAAATCTTCATGGGGTAAATACCCTTGCGATTATCCATTAAAAAGTACCATTTTCAACAGATGGTTCTCACTTTGATAAGTTTTACATAATTATTCAACGCACTGTAACCATCCTTGGTAGCGATCTGTCCTGTTAACCAAATATAAAGGTTTGGGTAGGGTCTTGTCTGCTAGTTACACTAGGTTGGGCAGAAGAAATGTTAGATGGAGTAGCATCCACCAACCACAAACATCAATTATACGTATACGAAAAGGAAATATGATATCTACCTTAAAGTTTTGGAAGATCTGTCTAAGTTCACCACTCTCGTTCATGTAATCCAATTCTTCCACTCCCTGAAATGAAAAAGATGATACACATGTTACAGTTTGAGCCAAAGAAAATAGTTCCGAAGGCAGGTAAAATTATTGCACAATTATAACAGTAAATCATACTTTGATAGCAGCTCTGGGTTTATATTTGCAACGACTATCAAGAGGCAACATAAATGGAAGAATTGAGGGAGAAATAATTCCTCATATAAATTCAGTTTTTCTCCTATCATTGCTGGGGTCCCTGCACTTAAACGTATCGAACTCTACTTGGCGTAGAAGACCAGATACATACTCCAGATACCTGCCCAACCATCAACGACCATAGCAATGGTATCATCATATCACTAGGCAACACATTGTATAGACACAGGCCCATAGACATAGGTGTTCTCACTAAAGGATGACATATATCACCAGTCCCTCACCATAAACCTCAAAGGGGTTCAAAGAAACCACAACAGGTGATATTGGTAAGCCTTAACAGTAGGAGATCTAGCCTTGGGTTTATTTGGGGCTCCACCCAGGCCTGCAGGACTAGTATCTGGTCATGGTTGGAGTGTTGATGTGCCGTGTTACTGTCCTGGAGCCCTTGGATAATTCACTGCTGACAGACACCCAATATTAATGGCCCATATTCTACCATTTCTGAGATAAGAACTCCTAAATGGTTCCCTCTATGAGACTATTTATCTACTATAATGATATCAAATTAACCCCAACCTCATGATGATATCATGTGTTTAACATTTCAGTTTCCTGTGTGTTCTTCCTTATTTAACAGTAATGGTAATTTAGCCCTAAGTGGTTCTTAACCACTTCAGTTTAAAAAGTCCTCTACCATTGGCCGCTGACCAGTTGTGTTAGGCCACCATTAACTGGGAAGTTGGCACTTTTCCATGTGCCATTGTCCTACAACAGACATGCTACCTACCCCTGGCTTTGAAGGGGCTATTAGATGTTATGTTATCAGCCCTTTGAGGGCCGCATAATACCCCAAGCATTTTTTTCATGTGTGAGAATGATGCACCATTGCAGAACCATGAGGAGCTCGACAGCAATAGGTCTGTGCATAACCCCACAGGGTTGCCATGATGCACCAATACAGCCATTGTGAGTTACTCGCCAGCGCTACATTTATGCGTGCATCATGACAACAACTAAACACAATGCGTTTTTGTACTCTGTGGTTCTTCAAGGACAAAATTGGACATGGTCCTGTGAGATACATTACCGAACAAGACGCCATTCCTTTTGTTGCAGAGGACAAAAGAAAGGCTTCTGGTTTCCGTGCAGAAGAGCATGTCTTGACATATGCTGTGCTTGGAAGCAGGTTATATCTCCTTAGATGTGACGCTGTTCATGAATATACTGTATCATTTTCTATGCATCACCTCACATGAAGAATCGGTCTGGGTTCCCTCTATGAGTTTGGCCAAGGAACCCAATAGAAGGATATTTCCAGAATAGAAAATACAGTTGACATATCTTATCTCTGATAGAACAGCTTAATGAGTCTTGCTACGGGACACAACCATTGAGAGACAACCTCTCTAATATAGTGGTAGGGTTTTTGACTTGTTGGACTTCATTGAAAACTGGCTCCTCATTGCTGTTCCAGCTAGTATGATGTATGGCCAAGATGGAAGTACCAATATTTGCGCAGAATTTCAACATTAGCACATGAACTTAAAACTTCTGTAAAGATATTTGAATTCAATTTTCCAAATATTAAGCCTATACTGACAGAGCACAAAATCATATTGGACTACCATTCGGGATTTGCCCCCCCCCCCCCACTGCATGGAGGGAATTGTACGTTGCATAAGACTTTGACAAGGTGGTCTGTTTTCTTTCATCAGAAATTGAGACAGATTTAGATCAACTTACTTATGGTATATGATGCTTAAATAGTGACATGAAGACAGATATGATTTTTTTTTTTTTTTTGGGGGGGGGGGGGTTCTGTTATGACAAAGATGGATAACAATCATAGAAATTGGTATTTCTGAGATGATACCCCCCGACAGCAATATCTCTAGCAGAGCCCCATGTTTTTTTTGCATTATATATCAAAGTTATTCCATCATCATAATGATGACAACAGCATTCTTTCAACACCAGATTGCATTGAAGCAAAGGCGCAAAGCTCCCCATGTTGACCTACATCATACGGGTTTCTGACCATATGGGTTACCATATTTTACATGACTTTTCATGATATACTCTATATGCAGCTCACATAGAGAATCTAAAATGTCACCTGCATTTGGGACACATTTTCCTTGGAGAACGATTCCATATTATAAGTGTGCATGATTGCATTCCTAGAATTTATCATGTTCTTAGACTGACTCACTATTGGGTTAACCGACCAGTTCACAACTAGCATGTCATACATCAGCCTCCTTATGCAGGTATAGACATGTAGGTGTGGGTAACTGTGGTCATTGGACCATGACGGTTTGACCTGATGGGGGCACACACTGACTGGGAGTATGACCTGTTACCCTAGATACCAACTAGGGACCCCTAGGACAGACAGCTCCAGGGGATTATATTTGTAATCATACACTGAAAGTAGACAGGTAAAATTTATGACTTATGATCCTTGTTCAGTGCAAGGCCCTTGGGGCTGCAGTGGTTTACTCTCCCCTTTTATATTTTCCTCATGGAAGTTTCAAAGACATAATTATGCCTTAAGATGATTGTTAGGCACGTATACCGCTTATAACCTGACTTTAGATTGAAGACCAAGTAGGCTATCATGTATTTTCTTCTTCTCGGGAATGCCGAGAAATTGAATATTTTTACATATCAATTACCAAAATATGTTTGACTTAGCATCTTCCATCTCATCCTCTCATTTGAAAAATGGTTCAGTACAATTGATAATTAGCAAACATGTATTACATGTATCCTTCGCAATATCAATGAATTTCATAAACACTCAGGCCTCCTTGAATCTCTCGAGAGTGCTACTGGATCAATAGATTCACAAACATTTTGACTGGGACCTTGCTGTGTATAGATCACGACTCAAGGGATTATCACATGTTAATAATACTGGAGCTTTCTGATGAGTACAACACACACAAAAAAACACTTAAAATTTTGTTTTGGCATCCAGTATTATCCAGAGGGATGTACTTCCATAGCTGGGAAACCAATTCCCTTCACGTGAAGTCCTTGATCAATAACACAATAGATGTCAGCCAATGTTACAGCACGAATGATTAAACTTTCATCATGAGTCAATACTAATGGTAGAGAAGGCGTGCAGCATCGGGCTGGATGTTGTAGGCTACTACTAAATCCATGTTAAACGTTTAGATGTTCACTGCCCAATCTGAGCAAAATTGCTCTAGAACACATTTTAGCCACTGGATCAATGTATATCAAGTGAGGAATCACAGAAGTTCAGAAACCTTAGCACATATCAATTGCCGATTGAACAGATATACATATGATAACGTCATGTCATGTTGATTATAGTTGCTGAGTGTGATTTCATGAGAAAAGTAAATAAAGTGTCATTAAAATCTCACATAATACGGGAGATGGATAGTTATATACAGGGTGACCCTCTTCTATTATCAATACAGAATTTTACCTGATTACTTTCAATGATCACACTTTGTTTGCCTAAAAATCACATTAGCCTAGGAAACTGAGAAAAACCAGGAGGTTGTGATAGCATTTTGGAGCATGAACCCTTCTTGTCATGAATACAGAATTTCACTTAAAATTAGTACATACATGTATATTAAAAACTCGGAGCTAGCCCTACCACTAGGCACATCCTGTACTTACATGGCTGTATACACTCTCCAGACCCTCCTCCATGACTAGAGTTATTCATATTCAGTCAATATAAGGGTGATTAGTCATCAATAATTGACCAATCAATCAGCTAATCAATAATCGGACGGTCAGGGCTGGCTGATCAGGCCCCAGAGTGAAGGAAGCCGAATAGTGCCGGGCAAAATGCCCCGGATGATTTGTGAATGAAGGTATAGATAGAATACAAAGTAGCCAACCCTTGCCATTAATACTTAGACCACGTTAATCATTGCACACAAAAAGAACAATTTATCCATAGGAGGATTACGTCCTTTGTATTTTAAAAGTAAGCCATTCTTGTAACATGCACTGCACCTTGGTGCGTCTAACTCCATGTTTTCTGTATACATTTTAGAAGTATCATGTTTGAAGAATATAATAACTGTATTCCTAAGAAAATATCTAACCGTGGAAATACCTTAAGGCCATAATGATTATAAATCAATTTAAGATATAACCAGGCATTCTATAGTTGGTCATTCAGTCTAAAACATATCATAATGCTGTGTATACGGACTTAGCAGGATTATTTATTAGCCAATGAGATAAGCCCAACGATTCACTGCGGTCCTCTCGGGGGCCGACTGGTACCCATCTGACAGGTCTTATCAGTAGAACTCGCTGGTAACAAGCTCCAGTAATGGCGGCGCCCATGGGACGACCTGCTAACTCAGAATAGACATGGCATGGGGACCAATCGCAGACCCTGCTATTTAATGCTTATACATGTAGCATTACTGCAGGTCACTGAAGCTCATGAACTTGCAACAAATAAAAGCGAAAAAATCACTAAAAATAAATCTTAATTTTGTAAGTATTTCTTATGCCCATTAGAAAATATAGGTCTTTAAGAATATGCACAGTAAATTTCATCATACAGCTTTAAATATTTCCTTGTGAATCTTGATCGTGAAAAAAACATGAAAATTCCACCTATTTACGTGTAAAGTCCCTGTTTTCTGCAAAAAAAACTGAAAAGAGTTGGTTGCTAAGCAACCGATCAAAATAAAACAGATGGCTCCATTGGATTCCTTGGCATCGATTTAGGGGGGGGGGGTAGGTAATTTTGTATTCATTGTAGAATTGATATTAATGGAACTATGGCCTTCCATAAATTGGAATATTTCCTATTTTTGATATGGCTCTCTATGCCCATATATGGCATCATATGGCGTAACGGACGCGTAACGGACACATAACAGACACCCTTAACATGGTCGTTTTGTGACATTGACTTTAAACCTCTGTAGAAATGGTGAAAATGCATATTTTTAGATCCAAAAAGTGACAATTTACATCTGTGAAAAAAAAAAATCCAATCGTCCTAATTAATGCTCGATCATCTATTATATAATCCTATATTTTTAAATAATTTTCAAATAAAAAAAGTAAGAAATAATTTTTTAATTCTCTTAGTATTTTTCTGGAAAACGATGAAAAAATGTTAAAATATGACATGAATATAATAATAACACCCTTGGGAGGGTTGATGTCTTATTTTGTTGGACATACAGTAATGCATTGCAACTGTACTTATTTCCAATAATTTTTGGATGATGAAGTCACCATTCCTACTTTGTGACATTGCATGATATAATGGTCGGTGGCAGTTCTGTGAGCTTCACCTAGGTATGTTTCATTGGATTGGACTTTGAATTAAAAAGGAACTTGAATCACGACTTTGCTGAATGGGCTTTACCTAAATAAGAATGACCACGGATGTTAGTCTGCAACCAGGTGCAAAGCCAGGCAATGGTTGTAGCACCGGCATGGTACGAGGCACACCCATGAGAGCCTCAATAGATATCACACATCTTGATATCATCATTTTGATAAAGCTATTGGAGAGAGAGGGAGATAGACGGAGGTGGTGGACCGGCTGAAAGGGAAGGTTAATTCTCAGGGGGCACGGACAGAAATATGGGCCTAATGAAAGGTGAGATTCCTTTTCCTACAGACACATAGAGGGTATCTATCACTGTCAGTAGTACGTGCAACCCCTGTGCACTGAGTGTTTGCTGGGGTGGGGGGGGGGAGTAGAGTTGTCTACCACCATAGATGATTGATTCCTTTGAATAAAAGGTTATTGGTATTTTCAGTGTAATTTTAGAAGTTTAGTTATACGTTGCACTGCAATTGAGTAATGAGTACCATCTGTGTAATAACATTTAGAATGGCGCTCAGAAAATGCCAATCTTTGCTCGATGAATTTGGCGCAAGTCGATAATGTCGGCCATATTTCCTCACCATTTAGCCCGAAGTGAATGGAGAGAAAAAAACCTGGCATGGCAGGCCGGGTGCAGTGGAATTTAACCAAAGAAATACTACAAAATATTTCAGTAAAAGAGTGGCATTTGCACCGGACAACTGCTAACCTTTAACCAGCTACAACGCCGACAAGCCGCCGTGGACAAGCAGTGGAAACAATTATTTGCCTTATGTAGTAGACCTACGTAGGGGCCATAAAGATATGTGGCGGATTTAGCAACTAGAAGTTTAAATTTTTCCTCAATAACTGTCCATTGGTTATGGAGAGTGGATTTACAGATGACTAACCCATACTCTCATAATTCATTTCACTGGAGCTCATATCAATCTCTCTGATAAAAAAGAAGGCTGCGTGTCTGTTCTGTGCCGACAGGAACGCATCTATCAGCCAGCTAACACGTTGTGCAATAATATTTACGTGTGAGAAAGTAGCAATATAAATACTTTGGAAATGCTAAATGTGTTTTTAAAAAAGTTTCATGAAACTGGAACTACCGGTATGTTGGTTGGAGAAGACTCATCCAAGTTGAAATGTCACTATGCCAGTAGGGCATTAGTTTGTGTCACTTTTCTACCTGATGTTGGAAAAGAACAACCTGCATGAGCCCCCAGTCCACCCACAACCATGTGGGAATGTAGACACCTGTACATGAAAAGCTATGGTATTCAAATGGAATAGAAATACCTTCAAAAGTGTCGATGGATGGAATTATATAAATGATATAAACAAATAGAAAAAGGGAGTGAGTGAGAGAGGGAGGGAGAGAGAGAGAGAGAGGGAGAGAGAGAATATGAGTGAGAACGAGAGTGAGGGGGAGGGAGGGAGACAGAGATACAGAGGCAGAGGAAGAGAGGTGGAAAACTACTTTATGTACTAGTCTTGAATCGTTTTCAAATCTGAAAGCCTTCCTTTTCATTTAAAGTGATAATCTAATAATTTGTTAAACCATAGACAGGTTAGTGGAATTGTTGCTACAATAAACAGAAACCCCGATGGGGAACATACTTGAGTTGAATTTAATTATATATGTGTAGATACACCGGAGGTAGACATAAAACATATAGCAGAGTACTCCAGGAAATCTCTAAGGAATAAGGCTACAAGTATAAGTAACTGGTGCATGTATGGCTTTGTCCTATTTATGACTCCTGGCTGTTTACTATTAAATGGGGTAAAAAGATGTATGAGGCCTAGTCCCTATAAGAATAAAACTAGTAAAACCTTTAGCAAACATCTAGATTTAGGCCATAACCACCCACAGAACCTGATGATAAGTATATATATATATATATATATATATATATATATATATATATATATATATATTTATATATATATATATATATATAAGTTATCTCGCTACCAGGGAATAATAATACCGGTAATAACGATGATATTAAAGAGGATAACAGAGATGATAATATATATACAGTGGTAATATAAATGATCATATCACAGACACATGAGTTTGGTGGGTTACTGACCTTGGGGCTATCAGCACCATACATGCCTTTATTAAAACAACTATAATAATTAGTTGACAATAAGGATAGTCAGTAAAATGCATAATATAATAACAATAATACAGTCATAACAATAGTAATAACAATAGTAAAATTTAAAAATCCAGGGAACACCCAGCGTGGTGTTACCTGTACAGGTGAAAACGAGCCAATTGGCCGTTACATTGAAAACTCCCCCTTATATATGGGAGGAGTGTTTACCATGACGTCATGCTATGACATCATAGATACCAATACGCACAGAAAGTAGTCCCTAACCGTTCGCGGCTAATTATATATATATACACGAGTGTATATAGTTCCATAAGTTATCTCGCTACCAGGGAATAATAATACCGGTAATAACGATGATATTAAAGAGGATAACAGAGATGATAATATATATACAGTGGTAATATAAATGATCATATCACAGACACATGAGTTTGGTGGGTTACTGACCTTGGGGCTATCAGCACCATACATGCCAAACACCTAAACACGCCAAACACATGTGAACAAACACATACCAATCAACAATGCAATTGAGATTGGCAAATCCTATCTAAATCTAAAAGTTCATTTTTATGGTTATGTAAATATGTAAAAACAGAATTAGATTTCCAATTTACCTTCTTCTTAATAGACTCTATACTAAGTCCTGCGTCCTTTAACATAGTAGCCCCACCATGCCTAAGTGAGTGAGTGGAGACTGAACCTCTGATACCAGCACGTAAAGATAAAGATTTCAACTTTGAATTAATATATTGGTACTGTAGAGGAACACCATTAATTTTAAATAAAAAATCACTCGCATCCCTACCTGTGCACAATTTTTCTAACCCTCTACATGGACATAACAGTGAGGTATCATCCCTACATAAGTATATGTTAAAGGCATGGCCACCAAGTTGATCAGTCTTAGAAGTATTAATGCTAAGACTAGCATAACTTTTAAAAATTTTTACATCACCTACCCTTAGTGTATGAGGGGAAGATACAACATGCCCTATCCTGAGGACACCTCTATAACATAACAGAATAGCTAACCAGAACTTCAAGTCAGCCCTGTTGGAGAGATCCAAATATGATCTAATACATAACATCTCTTTTGGACTCAAAGGATGAATAACCCTAGTTGGAACAGCATAATTTCTACCAATACCATCTAACACCTTTTTTAGCATGAAATTACTGCTATGGTCTAGGCCACCCCTAAGCTTTTGATGATACCAAATGGACGATAAATAATTCCTTACAGAAGAAGGTCTCATATGTTCGGATAAGTATACTGCATATGTAGCAGCCTGTGATGGAGAACAAGGGAAATAAGTTAAATTGAATTCTTTACAAAATTTTTTATACCTGTTAAGCTGCTGTCTCCTTGTTCTCCTCGTGCTCTCTGACACACCCTTCGATAAAAGACACTTTTTTCTTTTTTGTAACCTTTTCCATTCTGGAATCAAAACAACACATATCATTTTCAAGAAGAGAGTTTACACATTTGTCCAGTATACCCTTATAAGCAAGTCTAGATAGTTGGTCGGCCAGGACATTGTCTTCTGACCTAATATAGGTTGCATACACCTCCACATTATTGATAAAACAAAGCCAAAAAATCTCTCTAAGCCATTCCATACACAGCTTATTTTTTGACCTACCGGTATTTACCATAGCTAACACTTGCATATTGTCGGTAACGCAATGTATTCTTTTATTTTTACAACCAGATATCCAACGTTTAAGACCCATAAGAAGAGGATATAACTCGTACACATTTATATTTCTATGGTGGTTCTTTAAATTATCCATTAAGGGTGGTTGGGTAAAATGACCACTACCTAGATTAAATTTATCGAAAGATGTCCAGTCACCATATAAATAATCTTTATCCATCCATGCACCGAAGCCTTTCATGGAAGAATCTGAGTACATAGGTGTGTCAATATCATCATTTAGAATTAACCTCTTACAGTTAAAAACTCTACAAAAATCCAACCACCATTGGAAGTCTTGGCGAGTACAGGCTGATACCCTAACATAACCACCTGGTCTGGCCCGAGCACAGAGATCGAAAATTCGCCTACTAAAAGTTCTACCACCCTTAACTACCTGCGAGCAGAAAGACATTAAACCACCTATCCTCTCCAAGTTCTTCTTTGAAATAAATTTCTTATTAACGTTATCTAACAAGAGATTTTCCATTTTCTCAACCTTTTCCACAGGCAAAGACAGTTCCAACTTAACTGAATCTATGTTAATACCTAAGAATTTACAAACTTGAGATGGGTCGGTCACCTTTTCTCTGGATACTACAAAGCCCATGTAGGTCATACATTCCATTAATACATTTCTTTGTCTAAGACATTCATCATAAGTATCAGCAATTACGATAAAATCGTCCAGATAATTTACAATTTTTTCTACACCGTAGAATTTTGCCACTTCCACAATAAAATCAGAGATTCTATTAAAGATATACGGGGCACATTTCAGGCCAAAAGTTAACCTGTTACTCACATAATACTCCTCCCCATGCCCAAAATTCCATCTGAAACCTTGCATGGTCGTATGAGGTGCATACACATTTATAGACCTGTACGCTGATTTTAAATCTACCACACTCATGAAATTGTTCCTATTCAATTGAGCAGTCACCGTGCTAATACTATTATAAGAAAAAGTAGAGCTAGTAGTCTCCATAAAATTATTGATAGATATTTTATCCGGCATACTACAATCAGTTATAGGCCTTAACTTGCCATTAGATTTTTCTACACCACCTAGGGCATGAATACAACGGGGTTTATCTAAACTTTTAGAGACTAGACCAGCTTCAAGTTCATCTAACAATATACCACAGTACTCACTATAAAACTTTCCCTCGAGGATTGACTTATAATTTCTGCAATCATAAGACGTATTACAGTCAGGATCCACTATCCTGAACCCTTCAACAAAACCTTGCCATAAGAATAGCGCCTCCTTGTCATTTACATTAATCACTCCTTTTTGGGTTAAGAATGGGGCGACTCTGCAAGGTAGAATCTGGGAATTTTTTCCATTGATGTAATGAACACATGTACATGTACCTTCCACACACTTGTCATATACCCTGATGCTAGGTAAATCCGTGACATTAACAGTAAAAAGTGGATTAATTCCAACCTGTATTGGGTTATAACCAATAACCTCTATATTATTTTCCAACGAAATAAATTCTTTGAAAGTACTCTGTTCTGCTAGGAGCTTAGTTGAAGGAACACACTCCCCAACCATCTCCGTATCAATTAACTCCTGTACTGGAGTTTGTGAGGGCGAGTCGATATCTACCGAACTTACCATAGCTTGGTCAGGCATCAAACACATTTCATCACAAGCTATGGGACACCGACCCCCTACAGTTTCCTATTCACTCCTGGCCTTATGGCAGTCAGCTTTACCATGACTTGAGGAGTTGCAACCACTGCAGATATGTTTGTATTTACATGGGTCTCGTACACAACCTTCTGCTCTGTTAAAAGCATAGCATGGGTTATTAGAAGATCTCAGTTTGCCTACATTCTTAGGTTTAGCACTATAAGCTTTCTGGGCTTGAACGGTCCCATCATATGCCAAATGACGTAGTATATCTGAATTTTCAATGGTTGAAAAAGCTCCTATTCCACTATCATTAGCCCTGTCCCTCACTGACTTATCATAGGCTACCAGGGCTGAAACCGTGTATATTTTGGTGCCAGACTTCTCAATTAATACCTGTAAATGCTTAAGCATACCCTCAACATCGTCACCTGACTTGTAGTACTTCAATATAAACTGCAAGTTTACAGACATCAGTTTCTCAATAGTGTCAATTTTTTCCTTACGTTTGGTGAACTGAGAATGATCAAACTCACCCAATTTTGCATGGTGACGATGCCTAGAGTAAGATGAATCCAATGACGACCCTCTAGATGTGCTTGGACTGCATTGACGAGCAGAAATACTGGATTTAGATGATCGTCTATGTCGCTTGTGGTCAACTTGCACCCACTCGTCCTCACCGTCAGACGAAATTTCGCATGGAGACGCTTGGCGGGTAGCCCTAGCAACCGGTCCGCGTCCTTGACTACGTGACGTCATACCTCTCTGTTTGTAAACATCCGCACGTGCTCTGCTCGAACGACTTGACGTATTGACGAATCCTCTATCCCGATCGTCCTTTCCATTGACGACCTCTTGTAGAAGCGATTTAATGGTCGACAGCTCGTCTTCTAATACATCTAGTCTCGTCTGGTCAATAGACGACCCTCCCACAACACCTGTAGCAGTTTGGGGATCAGATGGTGTATCACCAGTAAGTGAGAGAGTCGAACTACTCGTCAATCCTAAATTGGCCGATTTTTTCGTCTTTTCCACCGATTTAACCGATTTTCCACCTGGTGTATTGGCCTTCGAGCCTTTAGCAGCCTTTCTACCCATTTCACTGGTAAATAAAGGCCCAGGAGCCCCTCAAAACGGTTAAAAATTTAAAAATCCAGGGAACACCCAGCGTGGTGTTACCTGTACAGGTGAAAACGAGCCAATTGGCCGTTACATTGAAAACTCCCCCTTATATATGGGAGGAGTGTTTACCATGACGTCATGCTATGACATCATAGATACCAATACGCACAGAAAGTAGTCCCTAACCGTTCGCGGCTAATTATATATATATACACGAGTGTATATAGTTCCATATATATATATATAGGTAGAGTACAAGTACACCTAGTATACGTGCACACCTCTTACAGCAGCATTACCATTGTCTTTCTATGACAAGTTTCATGCATAAAGATCTTTATGGCAAGACAGATACACCTGGATGAGGTCTTTATGTAAACATAATATATGCTGAAAGGCCGTGAGAATTAAGGTAGTAGAATCCAAAATTTATCTGACTGAAATATTTCCCATGGCCCTTTTTCTGCACTACTATTATATATCGTTCTATCTGTCATGACATGAATGGTTGAATCTTGGCTGGGGATGCCATTTTATGCCATAAAATGAGAGCTCCTTTGTTGTAGAGAAATTAACTGTGAGACTCCATGGTGTCCGACATAAACGCAAAGTGGAAAGATATCCAGGAAGCTCCCCCCCCCAAAAAAAAAAATGACATTAACTCAAGAAGGATACTAAATCGATTGGACAAATTATAAACAATCTGTTTTTGACGTTAATCTTTTTCCATCATTTTTGCCCCTTAAACCTGGTGGGAATATACAAATGAAAGCAATAGACCAACTGCACTACAACATGCAGTCAAATACAAAAAAAAAGCGTGGGCCCAAGACCATTGCTGTCAAAATCGCTGCCGGGCCTGCAGAAATGACCAGACTGTAAGACCAAATGTCTGGCTGTAATCTTATGATCCTGGGCTACATTTTCGTTTTCATGGCTTGCAAATCTGACCACTATTAAGGTTTTTACAGCCTAAAACAAAAGGCTCAACTGTTTATTAAGATTTAATAAACTGATTAAAATAGTGAGTTGGTTATTGTTTTTCGTCATCTCTTTCTTAACAATCTTGAGGAATCCGGTCCTACCAAAATCTGTCCGGCCTGCAGAACAATACAATCTGCAGGATCGAATGGCCTGTGGGTGAAAAATTTTTTCGTATAGACTGGACATGTATTGAAAAGCTAGATTTGGGGGATACTTGAAAAGTCAGATTTATCATATGTGGGATCATAGAGAGGCTAAGGGAAGTTTTGAAGATTTATACTTTGATATATTCAAAAAAAAAATCTATTTGTGAGTAAATGGTTAACTTCACTCTATATACCTAAGCGGATAATCATGATGGTTTCAAAAGAAAAGGACAGTTTAAATGTCAGTATACACCCTGACTCCATCCCGTACCCTCCTGCTCCAAAACCCTTGTATCAATCACAAAAAGTATGACTTACCCCTAAATGTTGTCCATCAGCAAAGACTTGTGGTACAATAACATGGTCTGTGTCGAGTCTCTCCATGAGTGTCCTTTGGTTCTCCTTGCTCATGAAGATATCTACTTCTTCATAACACACCATATGAGTCTGTAGGATCATACGGGCCTTCTGACACCGCTCATACGTCTCACGGATTATACGCATTGACGTGACGTAGATGACGATCTTCCCCTTCTCCGTCCCACGCAACGTCTGTAAGTACAGAAATAACAAGAAGTATTAATCACAAGGAAAATCGAGAATGATAATTAGAAGAGTGTCTGAATTTAATGATGTACTTAATTTGGACTTCAAAATCACTTTGAGGTAACACTACCTATCGCTGCTTGCAAAAACAACGTATAAACGTTATTCACTTTCCTGAAAGTTTTGCTTCCTTAAACATTTTGCGATGAAAAAGTTCATGTTATTGTTGCGAAACATTTCTAAAGGAAGTCTAAAACATATTTGGGGAAAAACAAAATCATTATATTTTAACAACAACCAAGGTTTATTTCTGGACAATGATGGTATATCTAGTGCACGGAGAAGACCTACGTCTGTTTTCTTTTATATCTGTCTTAAATCTTTGGTGATAGTCATCCGTAGATTAAGCGACCTATCTATATATAAACTAAACTTGAAATCCAGATTATCCTCGATACATATAAGGTATGCACTGGCATAAGGAGAACTAATGGGGCAGGACTATGGGGACATAATCCAGAGTCTCAACCCGTTGACAACATGCTGTCTAACGCTGATGAGTTCGAGATTCAAATTTCAAACGCTCTTAGCTACTGGCTGAGGAATCATTCACGTGAGAGGTTTCTTATCAGACCAACCGTGTGTATGATCCCTGTGGAATCTGCAGGATACATGAATGCAATTAAGTCTTCTGCCAACTGGTCAGACCCACACCCATGCAATATAACTACCAAAGGGCATAGTGTATCAAAGCTCTGTGAGGCCCTTAAGGGGCTATGGGCTTAGGCCTCCAAGTACAACATGTACATGGATATGATATAGATCTGTATCTTACTCGTGATTGTATGTATAACCAGGACGCCAGAAAGGTCAGCATGTTAATATGTTACACACGTGATGCAATCAATATTGACAAACATCTGTGTGCTTACAACATGAAGACTATGGGACAATCAAATGCTTATATAATACATTTTAGTCATATTTCACTGATATATCTTTTACATATCTTCTAGGAGGGTGATTGTGACCCCTCTCTTGATAAAGGTAAAATAAAGCAAAGATAAGGGATACATGTAATTTACATAGTTTCCCCAACTTCCTCAGTATCATCCTTGGTACATGCCCTAGAATTAATGCAAGTCTTTCAATCAAGATACAGTGCTTGCTGATGTAGAGCCTAATTATTGGGAATCCTGTCAGAACATGAAAGCAATTAGTCTGATTGGATGTTGGACGTCACTTACAGAGAGAGGATTACCAATACCGACAGCATGGCATCATTTCTCACTATGGGTATGTACATACACAAACTAACCATCTTTTCATGACACCACGTTTTCTTTTTAAATTATACACTGAATCGGTCTCACTGAATCTTCTGACTGATGCTATTGATAAACAGTATTTACTATCGGTCAACCCCCGGGGGTCAATCGTACAGGCAAATATTGCTTTACTAGCAACTCCTAATGTATGCGATGCATTTGCATGGATAATTGGCTGATGTTGTATAGCAATCCGGGATAGCTATATATCTATCCTGAACAGCATACATTCCCTTTAGCCTTCTGTAGTCTGAGCAACATGGCCAGATACCATAGATTTGAAATCATCTAAGGGGTACAAATTGCTTCAAAGTCCGTGTATTGGCACATCAAACTGACCGTGCAGGGGTTTATCAGCCTCACAGGATCAACTTGGTGCCAAAACCTCTGGCGAGTTATCTTAACAAGGCTACAACATTACGACGACCGAAGGACATTTTACATTAAGGGGGAGGCATTAAACTATCATGGGGTCCTTAAAGCGTTGTCTTCTGATGGTACATGGCCTGTATTAGAGATGCACCAGCTGGACCAGTACAGACAAAGTCTACACTAAGTCTATGTGAACTATTTGTAGCATGTGTCTCCAGAGCAATTCGCTGGAAGAAAGTTTTCACATAGCTGTGGGAAGGTCACTAATGTCACTCTCCTTGTCTGTCTGATCCACGGATGGACACAGTATTTTGGGTTGGGCACATGTCAAAGTGTAAAATATGCACCTGTCAACCTGTCAACCTGTCCATGAATATCACCTGAAAACCTTATAATATGGGCGTGCCTGACAACTGAACACGCGCTGAGCATACTTTCAAAATAACAGCCTGAAAGTACCACATTGAAAGCTGGTCTGTCCATCAGCTGTTCACAGCATTGTCAGGTGTGGACAATTAGCATATCTGTGGTTAGAACTATTATAAATCCACTAATAAAATTACTATGGTATTCAATGAGGGTCATAATGAAATAGCTTAGCCAAATGGAATTTAGGAACATGATAGCATATTTTCAACTTAGACCATGCATGGCTGGTGTTGGATCGTACCGTATTTTCAATCCAAATAAAGTTTTATCATCTGCCACTAGAGACCTGCTACCTACCACTTCCTGTAGAAGTTATAAAAGTTAATTACCTGCAATATAGTGTTTATAGCATCTGAATTACCTATAGCGTGAACATACATACATAAAAGGCCCATGTCAACCACAGCAGCCTATATAAATCCAAATCTATGACCTCATTACCGAATGCCTCTAGGCATAATCCAAGAGTTTGCTTTTCCATGTCACAGATGAGAGAGAGTGCAAAAACTACTGTATTACTGTGGATGTCGTAAAGTTCCACATTCACTTCTACCCTAATAGGCTGTTTGGGACTGTTTGGTTTCTTTCTCCATATTAATTCCATTTAATGTGACGTTGCCTCTTACGTTTTTTTTTTAAATATACACATAATATACGTTAAGGTCCTAAAAATAACCTTCGGTCAGAGTAAATCATTAATTGAATCATTGATTGGACTTTGGTAAATTGTCAAGCCTGCCTTAAAATCCCAACATAACAATAAAAAAAAACATGTGGGTTCGTGTTCGGGTCATCCCCATCTGGTGGTGTCTGACTAAATGACTGATTTCGTGACGTCACGGCATTCCCTTGGCAACAGGTGATCCTACGTCGACCTACCACAACATGGGGGCTTACTAGTTTGTGGCTTTCACCAAGACATCATGAGGCCTACAGATGATTCACCTAATATATAATTATTTCCCCCAGTCAGCATTAATTCTGGATTCAGGTAATGAAGCTCCAGCCATTCATTGGCCACTAATTGACCAGGAAATTATCTGCTTCCAATTAACCAGGAATGGCCACATAAGGGTGCAGGAGATCTATCTATTGTTAAAAACATTCTACATCTTTGATACATGTTGAGAGGTAGACTTTGTCGTGCAAGTTAGTAGGAGTCAGAGTCTCTAAGGATGTGTGCCTATCATGATACTATAAATATCATTCTATCAGCTACGTGGTAAATAATTCAATCAGACACATGTCAGTACAATATATGGGGAATACCCTTCGAACACAAGTTCTACCATTTACATACATAATGCTCACTATTGCACCATACAAGGCATTATAGCCCAGTCTGCCGGGGTCTGCATACACATGTATGCAATAGGACTATAGGCCATGTATACCTGTAACAATGGAAATGCTCATTATTATTGATGAGCTGCTCACTCGGAGGGTGTTGTGATGGAGATGTATACTCTCCACTACATTCTGATACAATAGTGCACCCCACCATAGGGCGTTGCCCTGGCTGATACCTACAAGTCATCACCATGGCAACAGGTGTGGGGTACTGTACAGGTAGATAGGGCATCATTTATATACATAGCCTATATTCAAAACGATGCACCTATATAAGAATGGAATAAGTAATCACGACTTTTATAATGGTATACCTACTAGAGGTACACCATGATGTAGGCCTCAGATAAATTGGTGCATAGCTGCATAATTATGATTAAGGAATACAGGAACAATTACTAACTATAATTCTTCTTTTCAGATTCACATTGATGCATGAAAACTCCAAAAAGTTACACAGGAATACAAATATCCACTTTTATTTCTGATTTTTCAAAAGGAAAATATGGATATTTTTACGCCAGGCAGTAGACTTGCAATATTTTGGCACTCATCCCAAATCTGAACCTATTATAGTAACAGTGGACATCTGGATAAGTAATTAAGTCAGTCTATCTGGCAGATACAGCGGTCAGTGACATTTAATGGGTCTGTCACATATATATGATTCGCCAGTGGAACCATTTCTGTCAAATAAATAACCGCAGGATACACTGGAGTAGAGCGGGCTTGTACATGGCACGACCTGTCCTGTGGACGGAGCTGTTGAGTCTACGTTTATGATACGATTTATCAGAATTATTAGGATGGGATCATGTCAGGGGATATATATGTATCTGTATTTCATTTTCTATCGCTTTGTTTTTTTTTGTGTGTTTTTTTTTGGCGTTGTTTACATATTCAGAATATAAGTTCATGTGATTAAGTTTATCATTACATATATTCACCCGTCATCAAAATGAAAATAAAATGGTTTCCTCTCCTAATGTTAAAGCATTGATTAACACCCATGTAAAACTCCTATAATGATAGTTGACGTGGAGACATAATCATGTGATAAAAGGGTCGGGAAACAATTACTATGTATTCATATTTTATGTCTCTTTGCATCGTCTGTTTTAATCTAGAACATATTACATACAAATTGGCGACATGATCATTCTACAATTAAACAGCTTTAGGAAGGGATACATCCTTGATATGATAATAGTATAGCCTCCAGGTGTATACACTAGTATCACTGTCATGTGAAGTCCATAATAACGGGATATTACATTGTTGAGCCAAATATGTACATCCTATACAATTGCTGATTAGTGTAGCTTCCGAAAGGCACACTTTTCTCGTGAAGTGGTCTCATTTACAATAGTTTTCTAGTGAAATGTCTTTCAATAAAATACTCTAAAGCTATGTTGCCTACCCTTAATTAACATCTTGGTGATAAAAAAAAACCTTTTAATTCGTGATGACATATCCACACCTGGCTCTATGTACCGAAACAGGGAACATGAATCATTCAATACCCCTTGTTTTATTGAGAAATAAATACAATATATTGGAATCCGTCCTATCTACCATAACCACTGAACAAATACATAAAGCACACATTATTTCAATGTGGAAAGTTTACACTGTACTGTACTGTTCTCAAATGCAAAGGAAACCATGGAAGTTGAATTTGCACTACACCCCTTCTAAGTGAGGGGCTTGAATGATGAAGCTGACTTATGATGTATTGAAATTCACCTTATTTTACCTATATCCAAGAACATAAAACT
The DNA here is from genome assembly GCA_949317995.1 of Acholoe squamosa. Classification (NCBI taxonomy): domain Eukaryota; kingdom Metazoa; phylum Annelida; class Polychaeta; order Phyllodocida; family Polynoidae; genus Acholoe; species Acholoe squamosa. The sequence goes on from OX439042.1 coordinate 20,439,070, forward strand.
ATAAAAGTTATAAAACAGGTTTATCTATTCAGCATAGTCAGAAGGTCTTCTTGTTTGGGATCTTTCAGCACATATAGTTGAAGTGAGTATGTCTGGTTTAAGAGTCAATCTTAAATATGAAATACATGTAGGATGCGCCCATACTTCATCTGCTGTCTACTCCACATGCTTTCACTTTCCATAATTTAGGTCATATTTGTTGAGACCATCAGATTTATGCTAAATAGTACATGTATACACAACTGTGCATCTTTATGAGAGTACGACATGTGTAAATGATGACCAGTGTCAACATGTCCAATATGAATGATTGTTAAATATACGGTAGCCTTACAGTATCACGTAAAGGCAGACTTGGTGCAACATCTCCTTTCTACCCATTCAAAGGAAGGTACACTAGATTCATAAAATACACACTGTTATACAGACACACCCTTCCACACATCCAGGGAAATACGTGTATGCATCAACTAGTTAACCCAGAAGCACCCAGCTCTAGTCAATCTTTCTTTGGATAAGCAGTGGTAGATTCATGAATTCTCATCCTGCAGAGCAGCCTCTTGTTTAACTAAGTCGAGGCTATGCCCATTGGATGAAGGGGTATGCATGCTGGTTTACAGATGACGACCTGAACATAACAGTAATATTATCATAATCCTATTCGCGATCAACGTGCTATATTACGAAGGTCATATGACTCACGTGCGGAGTAAAAATCTTTAAAATCAAGGGAAGATAGAGGGATTATGGGCTAGACTGTATCAGTTCAGCTAAAACGGTGTAAACCGTTTATTTACACACCTAGGACAGGTGCTTGTAGTAGGTGAATCCTATTTGACATAGCCCAGTCCTTTCTTACCTGGCTTTCAGAGATGTGCTTATGTACACACAAGTACCCCTCCTATTAAACAAAATGAGTGAGTACATTATAGACCCTGAGTGCTTGGCGTGAGCCGTGGGAAACACTGTATTATAGTTTAACGGTGAAGTCTCCTCTGATTCTCCCCAGGTACAATGCAATGGGAAACAATGCATGGGAGAGTCATTTTGCTTTGGTAAATAGTGGAAAGACCATCCAGTTCCTGTCACTGCAAATAACTCAAGTGGACTCCTTTTTACAATAGGTTTATATACAGTTTTGTATTACCATGTATATCACAGTGCAGAAGGTACTAGGGTAACTGGCAGTTACCCCATCCAACTTGGCAGATGCTGTAATGTACTATACAGAACTAAACCCGCAATTACACAGTATTTCAACTGATTTGAGTCATGTTAAATTGTTTAGATGTGGTGTACAACATGTATAATCATCTGAACTTATAACTATAGGCTGGCAATGTCTAGATCAGTAGTATAAAGAGGTTTTAGAGTTGTCAGGGTAACTCGGTCTGTTTACAATAACAAGTACTTGGGTAACTTCATTAGGAGTTACCCTAGTACCCAACTTTCAATTTTGGCTGATTTCTAAGTAATCCAAGTAATATAGTAACTCTAGGTCTTGTGTCCATAAGTACCTATGCCCTGTTTAATATTCGGTGATACTATCATGATGTAGAATAGTGTATTAAAAGCAAAGAATGAGGAATTGTGTTCACACTTGATTGCATGTGCCCGCAAGTTGGATGGGGTAACTGTCAGTTACCCTAGTACTTTCTGAGCTGTGCCTATGCTGGATGTATTTTGCATCGAACGACTGTGATTTAGACCTACATCAATTTCACTCGATTATATACTTGTAACATTATTGGACTTTCTACGTGTAAAGGCATTCTATCGTGGGAATTAGGACCTTGCAAAACGTAGTATAACAAATTGGATATTCTCATTTCTCAATATGCCGAGGAAGGGGGATTAAAAAAGTCTAGATATACTAGATACAGAATGGGGAACTGTAGGTTCCTGGTATCAATATGACGCTTTCGCCGTAAAAATAAAATCATGATGCAAAGGAGTTCTTTCTCCTTAAATAGTGAGTAGATCTATAACGATGTGCCCTGGGCTACGTGCAGAGTAATGCTGAAGTACGCCATTGACCTGTAGATTCACTGTTGGAGAGAAATCTGACAGGTACTTAAGTAACCCGGAAAAGGGAAGATACAGGACTTGGCAAAGAATTTGTGGTTAGTTATAAATGTCCAATATGGCACTTTCCTCCTTGTATCAATGTACCTAACATAAGGTGCCATTTTGTGGTCTTTGGTTTTTCAAAGAACCAAACAAATGAAGTGCACAAAGCAGCTGAAGGTTCCGCTCTGGTATTTAGGACACAGCTCTTTTTTTATCATTTTAAACACTGTAGTAGCATCTGAAGACGCTGTAAAGTATGAACCAAGGAAAGATACACACTATAAAAAATGTCGCCGAAATGAGGGCGGAATTCTGCTCACTAAATTACCAGAGATCCGTCATTATTGTCATAGAGATATATCGTAACACTATACTGCCACCTAGGGCTTCTTGTAAAATCTACACTGATTCACTGCAATACACTTATATAAATGGTTGTTCATTATTTAGTTTTATGAGGATCCCAGGTAGATTCAACAGTTATTTTTTACAGTGCAGGTCTCAATGCTGATACACAAAAATCATATAAAAACCATGTTAATTGTGGCTGCCCATCATCTATGTATACAAACTGCCTCCCCTTTCTGACATCAGTATTGGAGATATTGATTAATCTGATCTGCAACTGGGGCATAACATTTAAAAAGTAATACCATGACCTAACACCAGTCTCAGCCGTCAGCCCGAACATTATTTAGTAGCAGCTGGTCCATTGTAGAAGGAAGTGACAATAAATTGCAAAGAACCACCATTCTCACCAGGACTCTCTTAAAGAATGTCACAGAAATAAGTTTAGTTTGTATAATCCTGCATCAGATCCTGTATTAATTTCTTTTTGAAAACAGCTCTAACATCATAGACCAACTTAAATAGGTATCAGTGGCATCCGGACACGACCCATTGCTGACGCATGGAGGATCAGGTTAGCAGCACCAACCTCTAAAATTAAAGTTTCCTTTTACATAAAATTGACTTTAATTACAGAAGCCCTTATCATACACGCGCAGAGTACTGGCTGTGTGATGATTGAAAGCTACTTCATTAACAATGATTGCTCTTGATGCTTTACAGAGGCGTAGGTAGCAAATCTTCATCGGGGGGGGGGGGGCCCGGCGGGCCCCCACCATGGCCACCTTGTATTGTCGACTCAGGCACAATAGCACCTCATAAAATTTGTATAAAAAAGTAATTTTTGATAAATTTTAGATCTCATTTTAGGCTCAGGCCCCCATTTTCCCTACCCCGTTACTCTATCAATCTACTTTGATAATGCAAAGATTTAGCTTCTAGTTCAATTCATAATGAATTCTTGGCAAATTTTGGGGGGGCCCAGACATACTCAGGCCCCACCTCCTTTATGATTGGGGGGGGGCAGGCCCCCCTGCCCCCCCCCTTTCCTACGCCCCTGCTTTACTACCTAATATAAGGAACCTGAGCCAAGCTCTTGTCAGCGAGATGTGTCATGGAGCAAAGTATCTGGCTGACAGGTAGGCAGTACATACTAGAGTCATGTTCCTCAGGGACACATCAGTAGCCCCTCCCCCTCATCTTCTCCTGTGCAGGCTCTGACCATGGCCAGCAGCAGATGCTGTTTGGCCACAGCTGGTGGTGTCCATGTTCACAAAGTCAGCTCATCTCTAAATTCTGTTACGACGTAGTAAGACCAAACAGGAGATATACTGCAGGTCAGACACTTCCCACGCTGAGACTATAAGGAAGTGTCATATTTATAAGTAGTATAGTCCGCTGGGCTTATTGTCAAATGGTTCTCAAATTGTAAAGAATTATATGCTTTTTATATAACTCCTATTCAAGCTAAACCAGCTTCTTCAATAGATTTTCCTGTATACAACATACATATCCGCAGGATACTAGTATAAAGGGTCTTGTGAGGGTTGTTGTTCAAGCTATAGGTTTATTTTATATTGTAACACAGAATGGTGGGGTGAGGCAAAGGAATTTAAGGGTCAATATATAGTGACTCGTCTGGGTTGTATCTATAATAATGTGTGCAATGTATAGAGATGGCCCTTTTGATTAACGTTGCAGGTGAACAAATTTGAGTTCCGAAAGAGACTAAATTAGGCAGCAGGAAGAACTTAACTGACATTACCTCAGTAATAGCAGCTATCCCTTTTTACATTCATTACCATAACTCTTTGAAACTTTCGTTTTCAGCTGCTTTATCAACCGCTCTTTTTTTTCTGGATACATCAGTACTCAAATGTTTTCTTTTGTGAAGATAGTACATGATAGTTATAATCACATTACTTCTATGTATAAACATAGCACCATCTATCTTTGTAAAAATGATCCTAGATTTAACTACAAATGAAAGTTTTTCCCTGAACACTCCAGAACCTGTCAGCATAATTACATGATTTATGACTACATTTCCGACCGTTAAAATGAACTGGAAGCATCCCTTTACTTGACATAGGGCATCAAACTTCACAAGGCTGTAAAACAAGTATATCTGTCTGTTGTTGGCATAGAGAGTCCTGATGGTCAGACTGGTGGTGAGGTCAGTGGTGTGTCTGAACACATTCCAGACTGCACTCTGATCACAGAGGCTTGGGTGCTGCCAGCAGTCAGTCATGCCAGGTACAATCACCACTATCCTGTCAATTCACAACCCCTTCTGGGCTTGTAAGCAAGCCTCCTGGGTTGGCAGATGAACAAATGATATAACTCTTTTACTTAACATCCCAGGTGACATCAAATATCTTTCTTTTTTTATCATGTTTTTTTTTATTGAATTCAAAACAGCCATATCCTAATTGTACCTCATAACGTGGCATGTTAAGACACAGCTAATGTGATGTGGCAAGTCTAGACGTAATACACAGGGCAAGAATAGGTTTCTTATAATTTACTCGTATCTTCTTTTATATTTCTTAACCACCTATCGACATGCGAAGTACATCAACACAATAGTATAATCTTCATCTTGGAAGAACCAGGCAATGTGAATGAGGTGCATATATCATGCATAGGGGGGCATTCAGTTCTTTAAAAGATGGTATTTTATATGTGTATGTGTGTGTTGGGGTGCAAACATAGAATGTGGGTATGCTAGTGCAGTTTGTGGAAATTATATGGATTACTGGGGTGCTTGGTTATGAAATTTGCTATATTGTCCTGGGTATGGAGATCTAATGTTATATCATAGCTTTGCTATTGTTCTATATTATCAGTCGTGGTGTAAAGATTGCCTTATTATAGAGGTAGGTTTTGGAGGCGGGGTAGATCTAATGAGATCAATGCTACACCATCCCACCCTTCAGGCACGCGGCACCTTTGTGAAACACGTGAATTATTCACCCATTAAGGAATCTAGGGACTCGGTGCTGAGTTGAACCTGACAACGGTTAGTTTATTAACTAGAAGGTGGGAGGCAGTATACAGGTCCACCTGCCTTAATGAGTCACTCCAGGGTCTTCAGATATATTTGACGTTTTTAAACTAAGATAGTGGATTTACACTTAAGCATTTTTAACAAGTAGCCAAAATCATATTGCTTATGATGATTTTATGTTCTAGCGGAACGGGGCCGGAATTTTCCTTTCATAATATCTACATTATATATTGTATGATGTGTTATTGGCTCAGGGTCCCCCTGAGTCTATGGTGGTGTTAAAAGTCATCTGTTGTCAATTTTTCATTTTACATTTTCTACAAGAAATAAAAGCTTTAAATGAAAAAAATGATCATGCAAGAGTAGGTCTTTATTTACATCCAAGAAAAAAAAATAAAAAGGTCCATTCTAGGCTTCACACCAAATTTTTGAAAAAAAAAGTATCTGAATTTACATTTTTTTCTACAATCTAGTCCTTCATAGGCATAGGTCCAGGTGTGACTTTTCTCTCTTTGTTCTTATAATTATGATCCACCAAAAGCTTCTAAATGTGAGACGCGTGACTTCCGGTTCACTCTCCACCCACATCCTTTGCCATAGTTTGCACAATAAGAAATCCAAACATCAGCATGGCGAGTGTAGGGAGGACAATAAATACCCTGAGCCCTCTGTGCTCAATGCACATCGCGCAATTGTCTTCCACTGGACCAGTGGGTTTATCATACTACGTTGAACCTTTCACGTCTAGATGACCTCCACACAACCGCTATAGTCTATAGTCGAACTGCCTGCGGCCATTAAAGTAGATTTCCTTAGAAGGTACTGGGAAGTGTTCCATCAATCATCAAACATGGTAAAGAGACTGCTACTTCTGAACCTAAGGGCATGCCAACACGTTACCTGTACACCTTTTCTATATCAACTAGAGTTACAGGTATTGCCTTCAGGGAATAAAGCAGTTCAATAAAGAGGGTCTTCTCTCTGTTTAATCAGCCCAATAGAAAATACTCTTCATTGCTGGGACCGAGCATAGATATTGTGCCTGTTTCTAAAGCAGCCCAATGGACATCGCCTTCCAACTCTTGTAAAGCATGCAGTGCAATTAAAGGACCTTGATTTCCTATTGTTATAAAGTAATCCTATGACCATTGCCTTCTGTTATAAAGCAAGCCAATGGACATTGCCTTCCAACTGCTATGAAGCAGTCTAATGAATATTATCTTTCATCTGTTATATCAAAAGTAGTCCTATGGATATTGCATTTCATCTGTTACAGAGCAGCCCAATGAACATTGTCTTAAATCTATTTCAAATCAGTCCAATGAGCATTGCCTTTCATCCGTTATTGAGCAACCTAATGGCCATTGCCTTCTGTTATAGAGGAGTTCAAATGGGTGCATTACCTCCTGTTATAGAGTAGTGCAATGGACATTGGATTTTATCTGCTATAAAGCAACTCAATGGACATAATCTTCTATTTTACAGTGTGCTCAGTCCAATGTACATAGCCTTATGTTATTAAGCGGCACAATGGACATTGGCTCCTGTTATACAGAGCAGCTCAATGGACATTGCATTTCATCTGTTATAGAGCAGTCCAATGGACATTGCCTTCTGTCTGTTTATGCAGTCTAATAACCACTGTATTATCTTACCAACTGTTTGGACAAACTGCCCGGTAGAATGTGTATTCGGACTGCACTGGACATATTGCCATTTTAAGCAGACCAATGGACACTGCCTTCAGGGAGTTGATACTGTCCAATAGATTATCTTCACTGCCTGTAGCACTACACAATGGAGGTCTGGAGGACATTTCTCAGTAATCCAAATTAACATCATTCTGAAATGCCCTCGAGATCAAATCATATACTAACAAGAGGGGCAATTCCATGTGTATTGCATCTCCACAACTTCCTGGAAAGGACATTAGCAGGTTTTTTTCTCCAACAAAGGATATCGGAACAGCTAATTAATAGAAATATTTTCAGTCTGCAGTTGATTACAGACTTGCAAGGAATTGTTCAATGACTTAAACCTCATTTGGGTGGAAAGGACACAACCCCGGAACCAAAGGGTGTATGTGACCCGTGTTATCTATAAACAGGGCAACTTGAGCAAGGCGTTGCAGCCTCCGGCCCCTCCCTTTACGTCAATACCAGTGAGGACTCCAAGGCGTGGCCCATGCAGTAGAGAGCAATGGCATACAGGTGAAACACTGGTAGTATACAGTGCATTGACATACATGCACCAACCTCTATTGACATCTGGGTAGGGTATATGACCCTGAGTAATCTATAGGACACTTCAAATTCCTACCTTGGTGCAAAGACAAGTAGCTGATATTACTGCCATCTTAATTGGGTTTTTAGATCGAATGGCTCTCAAATAGCAGGAAATGATGTATATAACTTCTGGGTCACAATACCCCCCCTCCATTTTCCTTCATACATATATAGCTGTCAGATATTCAAGAATTATATATCTAAGCGATAACATTTTTGTAGTGTTTTATAGTATTTATGTTGTCAATATCATTTGAACTGTTAATGATTACCATGGACTAATGCCAACTTCATGGTTTCTACTTCCATGTTGGTAGGGTGGGTGGGTAAGGGGGCGGTTACGTGCTCTACCGAGGATACCGAGGCACACTCGCTGCTCGCCTCCCTGATTACCACATATTACTTTGTAGAGTGGTAATTTTGTCGAGGATATTATAGACTAAATGTGGTATAACTGTTTGACTTCCTCATACTTCACAGCTCTTCGAAAACCGTGCCCAGCCCGGTGACTGTATTACTATCAAATGATGACAACTTGTCCACTGCCTTTTACTCTTTTTTTTCCAAATGAGTTGGCAATTTGTAGTTACACTACGTTACCTGGAGGCTGAAATCCTTTCATATGAGAAGCATACACAGAGAGCAAATCCAATAGCAAAGATACTGGTACAACTGTCTGTAATTGTGCCAAATACAACTCAAAAGCAATGTTCTAACATTTCTCTAGTACCATGTAGTTACTTCTCTTGCATCCAATTAAAAGATATGTTCTGAAACATCCCCACACGCAAGTACCAGCGAAGGATTGCAGACGACATTTCAATCGCGTTCTGACACACCGGAAGTCGTTCAGCAGCGGACGCTGACTGCTGTGGGTGCACTACTATACTGGCACTGGCCACAGTTGCCATGGTGCTGGAAGTCTATACCACTTGGCGGACTTTCACCCTCAAATCAAACATCCAGACTCCCCTTGGCTGCTCAGCCATGAAATAACTAGCTAAACACTACATATATACTTCCTGTATAAACCTTCACCTACTGTAAAGCCAAACTAGGTCTTATGCGTTAAGTGTAAATAAAACTATTGACCTATTGATTCGTTCATTGACATACTCATCTCAACACACAATGATGTATGTGTGGGCTCTCTGTTGAGCAGCGAATTATTTATAAGTTTAGCCCACGTATACATACAAAAATCATTACTTCTCGTTATGTGACACCATGTTGGGACATTGAAAACATTGGTAAAAAGGCATGTATGGCTAGTGGTATATAACAATGGAGATGGTTACATATGGTGTCCTCTCTTCACTCCCAATACACAATAGATATACAGAGGCCTATAGCAACACACAGTTGAAGAACCATGCCAAAAGAGGCTCCCGAGGGACTTCAAGGCATTTGGATCAAATGAATATGGGTGGGGCCGACTGTGTAGTCTACCATATGTACAACACCTAGAACAGGTCGAATGCCTTGGTTACATTAGCCAAACATCCTGACTCCCCCTCCTCCTTAACTTCCTCTTCCCTGACAGCATCTAAATATATCATGTCTCTCCTTCTTATCGACTAACCTGTGTAGCAGGTCCACTCTTGGTTTATAAATCATGGCAACCTTCCTTCAGCAAAGGTAAGTATGACAATAATGGGTGACCATATTGAGATTGTCACAATACTGGTATATCCACAGACCTTAACACAATCTGTCCGTGCCATGGTCTTTCCAAAGCTCTGACAGTACAATATAGGTTGACTAGTCATCCATTTACAGACAACACGACCAGTCAAATTCCATGACCATCCGTAGTTTAAGTTAACTCTCTAACCCCCAGATTCCCCACACTGAATCCTACTTTTAACATGATGTACAGATAGAAGGCTGACTGGTATCATATTGACAAAAGGACATAGAAAATGAAGCCGTTTGCTTCCATTAGCAGATTTAGATTTGACTAGATGACTCTCTCATAGGATGCCTGGTAGCAAATCTAAAATAGAGATGGGTCAGTTACACAGATTGCCAGTGTATAATATCCTGCTCTCCATGTACATAGACCTCATGGTTATACATGCACTATGCACCTGACTATAGATTGTAATCAACTGCTCACTGTGCTCTGGAATCAGTCCATGTGTGGCAGTACTATGAGACAGAGCAGATTACACAAATACATGAATACATGAGCAGCTCAGAGCCACGCCTTGTATTGTTAGTGAGGGGTTCACAAACAGGGTCCAGGAACCTACACCACTCATACCTACTCAATGTGTGAACCACCACGTGGAATCTAATATACCTTTATATAGTATGTGTAGTGCTAGACTAGCGGAGGGTACATTTTGAAGTTGGTACAATGTACCACTTGGCAGCTGCCGTGATAAAGCAACAATTTGATTTTGACCTGCTGCATATGTATAAATTGGCTTGCTGTTTGATTTCTGGTAGCCATATTGTTGCACCCGCTACATCTGAAGCAAGTTACATTTGCTGCATATGCCCTCACTGTAACACCCACTGAATGTTTAATATTCAGTCGAATCCAAATTGAGATAGGTCTACATTCGAAAAATAAATATCATAAGGCGTTATATTGTGGTTTAGCCTGTGTGACCAATACATGATGTATGATTTATTTTTTTCAATCCTCGTATGTATATATGATCAATGATATATTAATGGTAGTTGCATGGCCATCTCTATGATGACAATTATAAATGCTAACTGTTGTATTGTTTAAACCACATAACCGCATAATAGTCAAACATATAGCAATCTGTGAACCAGGTACATGAGGTTAGCTGCATGGATGTTGAGTACTCCCAGTGTTGAGCCAACAACTTCATTAAACTTTCAGTATACATTCTCAATACAGATGCAGGCGGACAGCACACAGTGCCCACAAGATTCAATCAGTCTAAATGGCTGCAGGCCAGGGTATACCTGTCCATAGTGAACCTGGGTCAGAGGTCAAGGACAGGGAGCTATCACAGGACGTATGAACCCTATTGATGCTAATGCTTGAGGTTGTTTTAACTGCTTAGCTAATACCAGGCAGAATACATGTAGACCCCCCCCCACCCCCCCAATATCCAAAGGTAATCGATTCCCCTTCTATCAAATCAAGGATGATGTCATCTGAGACATTTAATACTTAGATAATCGGAGTCAAGGCGACAAATATAAAATGGGAGTTACTGCAAGAAATGAATATACATGTAATACGTGTTCAATGTCCTGATAAGCCATAAACATACTAAGTCTTTTGCAAATGTTGTCTCTTTTACATTTTAGTGCTTGGATCCAGTGTCATTTTGACCACTTTATACCTAGGACTGAGGTAATATGGTATTATCATATACATGTACAATATATTACGATCGTTTCATGCAGTCTTTGAGAGGAGACTTCAATTGATGTTGCGTGTGTTAGGGATGAGAGGGCACATATAGATTCATATATGCAGATCTACTTCAGACATACACACTAGGTATCCATTGTTACACCTGGGAGCAGGAGGTACATGCTTTGATGTCAGGATGATCACAGCTATACAAGTCTACACAATGTGGAACTACCATGACACACACAGAGCCACATTCCACTCACCATTATACATGTGGGAGGCAAGTCATGCATAAAACATAGGGGATTAGCATAATAATCTTCCATTAATGATATGTGCACTTTTTCTCGTTTTTTTTCATAGTATGTACTTCATTTATCAATGCATGAGTCAACTGCGATATGCTTCTAACGAAGGCTGGAATTATGCAATACTAATCTTCCATTTATGATGTTTCTTTTTCCTGGCTTTTTTTTCTGGTATGCACTTCATCTATAAACATCTTAGTCAACTACAATATGATTCTAATGAAGAACGGGACCATGCAATACGCTGTAATTCTAGTCAGCAATACTCTTCCAATAGATTTTATCAATGATATTGACACACCCTCAAGTCAGTCATCCCGTATGGGAATAATGACAAAACTGTCAACAAGGCTGTAGTCACTTTTGCTTAAAACCCCAGGGAAATCATTTGCCTTGCCAAAAACTGTGTGACAAGTCGCAAAAATGACGGGCATAAGCAACGTGTGCCCTGAGTCAATAATAATCTGTTACACCCACCCATGGTGGGCTCGTTATTGCTGTTGATAATGATGACTATCAGGGCTGCGGGTGCCAATTGGAGCCACAGGTAGAAGCGGTATTACACAGCCAACCAACAGGTACACACAGGTGAGAAGGAGCCTGCAGTGGTAGATTCAGTTGAGGGCCAATATGGGCGGGGCCCACCAGTTTCCATGTATATATATATATATATATATATATATATATATATATATATATATATATACATATATAAATACATATATATATATATATATATACATATACATATATATACACATATATATATATATATATATATATATATATATATATATATATATATATATATATGTGTGTGTGTGTGTGTGGGTGTGTGTGTGTGTGGGTGTGTGTGTGTAGGCCCTTAACTTCCAGACAAAGTGTTCTAAAAAAAAAAAGAATATGAGCTACTAAATCTAATGTATTGGAATAACATACATGTATGATGTATATATGCATACATAAATCAGGTTATCCTACATCTATCAGCTTAAAATATGTTAGTCTAATTTCCCCTTCTTCATACACTGGGGTATTAAGGTATGTGCGAAAATATGCAGATCTACTCACTGGCTATTCATATCTCAATATTGCCCATCTTGGGTTAATTCATAAGCACACTCACCTATTACATTGGTTTTTGACTTTCTGGTCCTGTACAGTACTACCATCTACATTTATAGTTCATAAGAAATGTCCATTGTTTCCATATACATTGTATAAACCCCAACACCAGATGTTAGAGTCTACTGATAGATTGCATGTAGCTCTGACCAGGTGTTCCGTAATTAGTCTAGAATAGCCATTAGCATCAGTGAGGTACAGGCTTAACTGGCCGACCCTGATACTGTCCTCAATGCCAATGATTAGCATGATTAATTACACACAATTATCGGTAAACTCTCGACAGCTAGATAGTATACATATATGTAGCTGTGCATACATAAAGGTCTTAGATGCAGATAGTCATTGGCGTGTTTCAGAATACAAAAGGCCCACCCTAAAAATTCAATATTGATTAAAACAAATTAAGTTTAACTCTGGAGATTAAAATATAAAAATCATAATAATAATATGATACAAAATAGTATTTTGTAAGGTCATACATACCGTGAGGATGCTAGGGTATTGCTATTGCCTCTGCTTGTCCCCATTAGAATGATATAAACTGTATTACTTTTCACTACATATTTCCGTCCAACGACACTTCCTTCCTCCCAACCTACTTTTAGTCAATAAACAAAATGGCCGTGGTGGAGTAGGTGTCTCCTATTTATATTGCTTTATCCTTTATCTTTGTTCAGTCAGCATCTGAAAAAGTCCCAACAAAGACCAGCCCTGTTATACCCCAGACACAACAGGTGGGGACAGTGGATCTCCTTGACCCTTTCTGGGCAACACGAGGCCCTTTGATGCAGCCCAGGCAAGTGACGTGCCAGTTCTGTACTGAAGCACCATACCGACCCTACTGGGATCAATGCCCTTCCATGCATGCAGTGCTCTCAAGTAGAGTCACCAACACTGCGTTGGTGCATAGTGACGACTAAGTAGAGTCACCAACACTGCGTTGGTGCATGGTGACGACTAAGTAGAGTCACCAACACTGCGTTGGTGCATGGTGACGACTAAGTAGAGTCACCAACACTGCGTTGGTGCATGGTGACGACTAAGTAGAGTCACCAACACTGCGTTGGTACATGGTGACGACTAAGTAGAGTCACCAACACTGCGTTGGTGCATGGTGACGACTAAGTAGAGTCACCAACACTGCATTGGTGCATGGTGACGACTAAAGGACATCACCAGCATCCGAACGGCCATTAAAAGGTTAACTGGAAGGATGGGGTAAAGGAGTGCACCGTACACACGTGACAGTATATTTACCAAGCTGGGGATGAGATGTGGGCCGGGGATGAGGGTGCATGTATTCTGTAAGGGGGTAAAGGGGACAACCCCCTACATCTTCCCATTGGGAGTGTCTTGGATCTGTGGTTAAACATACAGACACTGACTAAGCACACATCACGAGCTCCCCACCTAAGGGCAGCTATGTAGCCCAAGGATGGGGCACTTCAATGCCCTGTGGGGATCATGGGGCGTCACAACTGACCGGTTTCTGGTGAGAAGTGCACTGTTAAACACTTATCCCATTGTTGAAGGTTTCCTTTGCGATAAGGCCTGAGCTGAAAGGGTTCACCAAGAGACCCATTAATACATACCACTAATACCTATCAAAATACCCCTAAAGTATCTGTAATCATACATCCAAGCTCACTTGCATTATTACACTGGGTAGGTACATCCTCTGAGCTGCCCATTTGCAATGTCGATAGTAGTGACTATAATGCATATACCCACAGAGAGGATAGATGCACGGTGAGACCCGGGGTCAGACAGATACATTTATCACGATGAGGCTGTTGCTCTTAGTACAGAGATCTTCAGGAAATACACAATCCAACGTAGCAGCCAGAGGTCGAATACTTCTTCAGTAAAATAAATCCCTTTGACTTTGGGAAGTGAAATGTGCCCATGAGAACAGTCAAAAAATAAATCAGACAGTTCAATAAAACCAGGAGAAAGTCTTTCAGGTTAGACCATGAGATACACAAAATGTGACAGAGGACAAGGATCATCGTCATGACAACACAATCCTCTGACCAGACGCTGGTCATGTTTTAGTGGGGGGATAGATGCACGGTGAGACCCGGGGTCAGACAGATACATTTATCACGATGAGGCTGTTGCTCTTAGTACAGAGATCTTCAGGAAATACACAATCCAACGTAGCAGCCAGAGGTGAATATTCTTCAGTGAAATAAATCCCTTTGACTTTGGGAAGTGACATGTGCCCATAAGAACAGTCAAAACATAAATCAGACAGTTCAATCAAACCAGGAGAAAGTCTTCCAGGTCAGACCATGAGATACAAAAAAAAATGTGACAGAGGACAAGGATCATCATCATGGCAACACAATGCTCTGACCAGACGCTGGCCATGTTTTAGTAGGGGATGTCACCTTGTTACCATGGTGACCACACAGCCCCAAGTTGGGACGACATACCTCGCCGATGATATACACACATCCTCGAGGTGCGAACAAGCGCTCACCTCCTCGAGGTGCGAACAGTGACCTTATTCTCACCTCGAGGAGGTGTACCACATAGAGGTGAAAATAAGAATCCTTATTCTCACCTCGAGGAGGTATGCTCTTATTCACACCTCCTGGAGGTGTGGATAAGGGATTTATTCACACCTCCTGGAGGTGTGGCTTGCAATTTTCATCCACACCTCAAGGAGGTGGTAATCTTTTTTATTCACCACTGGGAGGGTGGGGGGCTCAGAAATTTCAAAGAGGGGGGTTTCATACTTTTGGAAATTTCAAATGATCAGGTAAGGGGGGGGGCACAATCATTTTTGTCATAACATTAGGGAGTGGTCATTTTTTAACAACAGGGGGTCGGTGAAATTCCACGCATGCGCGACGAAAATTTTTCCGTCCCCCCCTCCGAGGGGTCTGAAATTTTTTCTCCCCCCAAAACCCACCCCCCCCCCCACCCTGTTGTTAAAAAAATGACCACTCCCTTACTGATGGGGTGCAGGAAATTCCAGAGCCCTCTAGGAAGGTGTGAAAATTTTTTGGCCATTTTGGGGGCCGGGAAGCCCCCCTGGTATCCCTACTTAGGGAGTGGTCATTATTTATTAACAGGGGAGGGTGGTGGGTTTTCACGCGGATGCATGGAAATTTTTTACGCCCCCCCTCGACGGCAGGCAAATTTTTTTGCGCCCCCTGCGCCAGAGCTGCTGAGAGTTTTCGCACCCCTCTTTGATCTATAGTAGCGCGCTGGCTTTTTTGCTAAAAAGAGGGTGAAATTTTTTAGCCCCCCTCAAGAGGGGTCAAAACTTTTTTAGCCCCCGTCAAGAGGGGTCAAAATTTTTTTAGCCCCCCCCCTCGGGAGGGGTCTGAAAATTTTACGCCCCCCCCTCAAACCCACCACCCCCACCTGTTGATAAATAATAACCACTCCCTTAGCCTGGCTTAGGCTGCTGTACCTCTACCTGCTTGAGGTGAAAATAAGGAACTTTGTCTTCACCACATCGAGGTGCGTATAACTGTCCTTATTTTCACCTCGGCGAGGTGCGTATAAGGGCGATTATACGCACCTCTCCGAGGTGAAAATAAGGACAGTTATACGCACCTCGTAGGGGTGCGAATATCGCTTCCCACATACCTCCAGCGTCATACGCAGGCCTGGTACAATGTATCTAGAAGCCTAACTATTGCACTTTTCATAGATACCCTATATACGTATGGGAGACTGGTATATCTATACAAAACGCCTGAGAAGGATTTATTGGTTGAATTCCTGAAAATGACCCTCCTCATGTTATACAATTGTTCTGGTTTCCTACGCCCTTTTGTCATTTAATGTCATGTGGTTTCTTCCATAATGAAAATGATGATAAGGACATAATCTGTTCAAAATGCATAACTGAGATCACAGGTAGTTCCACAGGTACTAAGATGAGTGTCATTAGTGAGGAGACCCTTGTTTACCTGTACTAATTACCATGCAGTCCCTTATTAGCCTATCCAATGACTTAATTAGGTGCATTTGATTCCTACCATAGCAAGATACCCCAGATATTACTAAAATGGCAATAAAATCAGACATAAATAATTACTGTATAACGCAACACATAAACTAGAGCTAACAGCATGTCAACGTGGAAATTCAGTACCCCTTCATATAGAGTCAATAAAACCACATTCATAAATGCTCACCTCTCCATAAAGGTCTCTCTCCATAGGGTGTATGGGGTATATTCGTATTATGTAAAAGAATAGACTGAAGAGATTAGTGGCTATTACCTTTAAAAATGCCTTGAGGCATAGAAGCGAAGAAAGCGATTTCCTTAAACTTTACAAAGTTGGAAAAATATCTGTTTTGTCCCTGCAGCCAAAGTGAAGACTTTACTGATAAGAAATCTTGGCTGAGCTCGAGTTAGTACTACATGCACCACAAGAAGATGTTCCGAAATTAAAAGCAATTTCTATCTGCGATCATTACGGCAATTACACTTAATTATAAATTGAGTCTCTAGTCAGAAAGCCATCCCTTTATTAAAATATGCCAAGAAAGAAATCCGCTCCCTCTTTTTCCCTGGAGAGTCAGTGCATACCGATGGATGCATTTCCATGCTTTATGCATAAACTCATTGTGATATCACCCCTGTCATCATAAAGTGTTTAGGTCGATGCTTCGCTGCGTGTCACTGTTATGATCTCTGCATCCCTTCAAACCAATTACTGACCAATTTTCCATTGACCTACCACGCATGCGCAGCAGGGTATAATTACATTATCGGAGACAGACTGGGATAATTCTTCTCACCTGGGGCAAAGGGATGACTCACAAACTGGTTGGGAGTAAAAATAAGCCGACATCCATTTGGATATGGGAGCGAGAATATGGGACGACCAGTTAGTGTCACCTGGTAGGGCGCTCAACCATATAGGTCTGTAGGATATCAAGAAACAGGCAGCTTAAAGGATAGGCCACGAGAGTTAGGCCGAAATACCTGCCTGCTCCCTCAGAGCGTCTACGGAGTAACGAGAGTGTGCTCGAGATATCCTTTCTCCTTGCCTGCTGACGTTTGTGCCATTAGCCAAGGGCTCTCTACCCAGGGCACTCAAACTGGTTGTGAGATGACTGTATATCTAGGAGATGTGAGATTAACCTATATTGCCAAAATACATGTGCTTTAAACATTAAAGTTCTTTAAACATTAAAGTTTGCATAGCATACATGTTGGGAGAAGGTTATTTAAATAGTGCTATAGCAAACAAGGAACGAAACAAGTGGTATTACATCCTGTCAAGACACTCTCAGTGAATCTATTATAAACTTGTCATATAGCTACATAGATATAGAGGTTTGATAGACGTCTCCACGTCCATGCCTGTACCTTGTAAGTCTAAAATGGGAGTCTAAAGTCAAGAAATCGCGTCGCTGAAGGATTAAGGCTAAAGCTCCAGCTCCCTAGCTTGTCTCGCTCTAAATTTAGCCCTTTGATATCGTGATATGTAAATCCTTGGTATTGTTAAAGTAAGGATAGGTTACGTTTCAGGGGTAGGTGTGATAATCACTATAGCTCATCCTTACACAACGTTGTATTGGGTACAAAGTCCAAATTGGCGGAGAACCCAAGAGGAAAAAGAGGCTTTGGTGGTTTCCTGTGGGTGGGATATGAAATGGCCCCGGGGAAATGGCAGAAAGAGGTGCATGACCACCACACTGGACTGTTTAATAGGCGTACCGCTGTGGTCCCATATAAGCACCGGGTCTTTGAATACCGGGGATACAGTGGTATTGAAATCTATAAGCATCAAGATGCTTAAACAGGTGGGGTCTGTGGATAAACGCCGAACTCGAATAAAAACCCTGGACTGTCCCCTCTGTGCAACAAATCTGGACCTGGCCAGTCGTGGTCATGAATCAGTGTGGATCATAGAACCTACCTTATTAACATCTTGACCGGGTCCGTCCAGAAAGGTGGCTATCCCGGCACGGACACGGTTCTTGACCCCGCGGATCGTCCCCTTGTTACTGACGATCTTAAGGTCACGTAAAGTGTCGGGGTTCTTGACGTCACGTGACCCGGCAAACGTACTCTCCACCACCACCTGACTGCGGAGCTGCTCCTTGGACGCTTGGTCCCCATGGTTACCGTTCTGTGTGAGTAGCTCAGACACGTGGTAGCGCTTGGCGCTGTTCTGTTCCACCAAAGGCAGGTCCAGGGGCTGCTCGGTGCCATTCACGAGCAGGTAACCGTTCACAATGGCGCCGTTCTCATGGGCCACCACCTTGGGCAGACTTCCATCCGCCCCACACCACCGACTCGCGTCGGGCATCCCCAACGCCGTCGTCGCCATCGCTGGGCCTCCTCCGATAGCGGCCGCCGCTGGCGCGCGCGGCTTTGTCTTTGGTGCGACGGCAGGTCCACTTCCGGTCGACGGCTTGGCCGGGGGTTTGGGCGGGGCCTTTGGTGGGGGCGGCGGCGGGCCGGAGATGGGCGGGGCCCGGCTGGCCCCCGGGTTATGGGACTCCGTGCCGACGGGGTCTGGAGTCACACAACCCTCAGGTAATTGATAACAGGGGAATTGGCTGTAGGAGGAATTTCTCTTGTAAGTCTTAGCCTGAACACCGCTAACGTCTTGGTCGTCGTCGTCGTAGAAGATCCGGTCGCGGTCGTCGTCGGACGATATTGCTACGACGGCCCGGAAACGGCCGGCAGAGGAGCTGCTGGTACTGCTGGCGCGGCTACTACTGCTACTTCCGCCGCTACTTCCGCCGGCGCCTCCCTCGTAGGGCGGCTGTGCAAGAACTAGACCCGACGCGCTAAGACTACCCCCGCCTCCACTCAGCAGTTGAGGCATGACAACTCGTCTAAAACGTCCACCTGTTCCACTTGGTATTATTCAGGTCCTGTGAACTACTGGGCCATAACGGCTGCTTTTCCTGTACGTTTTAAATGGAGCAAAATCACTCAGATTTATGTGTATGTGTATATATGTACTCTCAATATAGACGGCACCTTGGGATTTACCCAGGGGTGTTGTCACCTGGGTAGGTATGTCACTGTGTGCAGGCTACTGGAGCACTGACCAATAAATCCCTCCTCCAGTGGCCAGCCTCCCTGTTCAATGTATGGAGCAGCAGGCTAGTGGGTGGTGGGCTGATTGACCAGAGTGGTGTGGGATGGTCAGCTGTACTACCAGAGGCAGGTATGTGTAATGATTAATACTGTCTCCTCCAGTACTCTACCAGCAGTCAACACCCGGCCCATGCAGCAGTCTGACTCTCACTGAACTCACTCACCGGGCGTGACGAGCCCACTCCCTCCAGGCGCTAACCGCCACAGCTGGCCCCGCCTGTGACGTCACTCAGGTGAGGCTTCTCTTACCTGCTCTCCAAGCAGACACCTGGTAGGATTTGTATGTTACAGAGGGATGAGATTAATGCTGAGAGAGCATGAGCCCCACCCAGTGACTGCATGTGTAGTTCAGCCAGAATCTAACAGGTGGCAGGTACATTGTATGTACTGAGTAGACACAGGTGAGAGGATGAATTCTGATTAATACAATCATTTATAGTCTGGGTGAGTGTAGAGCAGAGCTGGGTACCCCCACTCCTCTGCCACGAATTATGGACATTCTGGTTCACCTTATTAAAATCAGATCGAATGGGCACATATAAAAAGAAGACGGATGTCAGCAATTAGAACAGAACGGATGTTCTGATGGATCAACTGGCTGCACACAGGTACAAGAAACATGGTTTGTTTGAAGTCATAAATGTATTACAATAAAGCTTGTAAACAAGCAGGCTACTCCAAATAAAATTTAAAAAAAAAACTATCACTAAAAGTATCATAAAAAGAAAAGGGGAAGGGTTGACCACAATAAAATACGTGATGAGGGAGAATACAATAAACTTATAATTTATAATAGCATAGATCCCCTTAAAATGAAATTCCCTCTTCAAAGACGCAAAAGTCTCTGAACGTAATTTTTGAGATGCTGCGGTGATGTGAAAATGTTTTGTTTTTAATCTACAAAGGTTGTTCCGAAGCACACTGTATGTGTCTTGTGTGTGCTCACTTAAAATTGGCATATCCGCTAAAAAGAATGATTTGAAAATTTGCGGGAACTTGCCTAAATAGTTTGCAAATGCTCATATCTTGTGGTATGCATATATTGTTCCAGTAATTGCTTCCCCAAAGTGCCTTAAGATGATTTGTCTAATCACAACACAATACACTTCACTGGATGGTCTTGACATTCCTGCTCACCACAGTACCACCAGGCTTAGACTAGTGTTTAGTACACCTTGAGAATTAGGACTGGCTGTTCATCCACAGCACACAGCCTCCCCCTATAGGAAATCAGACACATCTGACTTATTACTAGCATAGGGATAGATACAGGACAACGGTTTTCTTTGTTTTGGAGCAGAAATATTTCATATAATCATTAGATATTTTAGCACATGGTTTAGAATGTAGTCTAGATGGCAATTGAGGAGATACTCCAAATTTCATGCTGTGATAGTGGACATGCCATCTTTAAATATGCTCAGAATGAAGCCATTCTTTGCTTACCCTGGTTAACTTTATCACTTTTTGAATACAAGTTAGGACGAGATTGTTTTAAATCGAGTACATGGACTGCAGAAGCTTTAAATATAGGCAACTATATCATTTACCTAATGGCCCGTTTAAGCGCCTTGGCCGTCATTAATTTCAATACCCCTTTAACCCCAGTGCTTGGGACCGGTACTTACTTGCACAATCACTAGCCCCAATTTCGCATCATGACAATTCTCAAATAAGTTGGCGTTGTAAGCTTGTTGTGAATTCTATGACGAGGATGCTAGGTGTCGTGAGGGTGCAGCAAAGCTGCAAGACCACTTTCATGAGGGGTTTAGGAGTTTAGTTGTGATACCTTAAAGAACTTTTTTAGTTGAATCAAGGTCTTCAATCAGTATGTGCTGTACATAATCTGTCACTACCTACAATAATAACTGCTGTAATATTACTGCTGCTTATGTCACTGTCTGTGGTTATCAGTCACTATCTACAGAAACCAGTCTCTAGTTATCTACTTTTTCCAGTCAGTTATCTCTCACAATGTACAGTAATCTATCACTGTAAGCAGTAATATGTCAACTTATTCCATGCTTATTCCACCCATATTCAACTTATTCATCCCATATTCCACACATACTCCAACCTTATCTCACCATTATTCCACTTTTTCCCATCCATATTCCACTTACTACATCCATATTCCCAATTCATTTCATGCAATTAAATACATATTTATTACATTTATATTACACACTTTTCCACCCATATTCCACTTACATTCAATCCCACCTTCATTCCAACCACATTCCACAAATTTTTCACATTGATTCCAATCTTTTTCAATTATTATACCCATATTCCAATTATTGCACCCAAATTCCACACTTATTGCAACCATATTCCACACTTATTTCAGCCATAATCCACTTATTCTACCTATACTTTACTTATTCCTCCCATAATCCACACTGATTTCATCCAAAATCCATACTTATTCCACTCATATTCCACACTTATTGCAATATTAGTTGACCACTTATTGCACCTAATTCCACACTTATTCCACCCATATTACACTTACTCCACACATAGTCAACTTATTCCACCCATATCCCACTTATTCAACTTATTGGACTCATAGTCCACACCTTTTTCCACCTTATTCCACACTTATTCCATCCATATTCCACTAACTCCACCCATACTCCACTTATTCCACACTTAGTGAATGCATAGTTCACTTATTCCACCCATATTCCACTTAGTGGACCCATAGTCTACACCATATTCCACCTTATTCCACCATATTCCACCTTACTCCAACCATACTCTACTTATTCCACCCATATTTCACTTATTGGACCCATAGTCTTCACCATATTCCTCCTTATTCCACACTTATTCCATCCATATTCCACTTACTCCACCCATACTCCACATATTCCACCCATTATTCCACACTTAGTGGACGCATAGTTCACTTATTCCACCCATATTCCACTTATTCCAACCATATTCCACTTATTGGACTCATACAGCATTCCACCTTATTCCAAACTTATTCCATCCATATTCCACTTACTCTAACCATACTCCACTTATTCCACCCATATTCCACACTTAGTAGAGGAGCAGCACAGGGGGCCCTTTGGGGTCCTTTAATTCGTAAGATTACTGATAGCTATAAGTTTGTTTGTTTTTATGTTGCCCAATGTCTCTGGGTATGGAAAAGTGATGTTTGACCAATGAAAGCTTGTGCAGTCACTGAGAAATCTGCAATTCTTTACAGCCATCTTTTGAAATTTTAGCCTCGTTTTTTGAGAGCTAAAATACACATTGGTCTACCTGTTCTGGCACTAATATTCATCTTACAACAATTCCAATGGTACCTACCCCCCCCCTAAATTGGACCCAATGATCACATTGCAACTAACCATTTGTTGCTAGGAAAAACGGTTACATAGCAACAGCTGATTTTAGCTAGCAACGAACCCTTTCCGTACAATATTGCATTTTCTACAATGGCATGGACATTCTCAATACCAAAATGAGAAGCAATAGCCATGATCTCCATTCTGTAAGTCATTCCTAGGAAAGGTCTTTCTTTGTCTCGGAAAGGGTCTGTTGCTAGCTAAAATCAGCTGTTGCTAGGTAACCACTTGTCCTAGCAACACATGGTTGGCTCCAATGCAATCGTTGGGTCCAATTTAGGGGGGGTAGGTACCTTTGAAATTGTTGTAAGATGAATATTAATGCCAGAACAGGGTGATCAATATGTATTTTAGCTCTTAAAAACGAGGCTAAAATTTTGTAATGGTTTAGTCTACGAATTCGGTGGTTCGGGCCTTACTGATCAGGAAAGAAGGAGTAAGGCGGTAATTCAAGTGTATGCCAACGGATGATTTATTACATTAACACTCACAGCTACCCGGAAGGTGGTACAAGGGCAGCTAATAGATAAAGATATTACATGATCAGAGGCCAGGAGGGCCTCTGACGTAGCGGCTGAGCCCCGGTCTTTATATATGGACCTAGGTGTTCGTCGTCAGATGTCCCCACAGGCCCGGATCGATGCTGCCACCTATCCGGAACCTGAGGAACACCCAACGACTGGACTCACCCGCCACGCCAGACGGTACCCTACACTATGGTTTATATTAACATACCTCTACACTACTCCCCCAGACATTAGGAAGGAGTTATAACTATCATATTATTATATAGGGATAACATTACGATATGTCTTTACCCTAATAATAGAGGTATAACCATAGATATAACATTAACATCATGTATACTATCATTTGAAAGATATTTTGATATACCCGATAGTATTAATGGTTACGGATGAACAAACAGGATAATCGATATGTTTCGAATATGTGGAAAAATAACAGTTATGTGTAATGGAACTGTTAAGTAACGAATTAAACCACATAATAACATCCTAATGAGTTTGTAATAATTATTATCATAGTGATTATATAGTCTTAAAAAAGACTTTCAATGTAACCATACTATCTAATGATACATTTTGAATTATGAACATTTTCCCGTTGGAGGTTTTATGTTTTCTTTTAGAAACATTATGATATGTAACCGTTATGATTTATACACTTGAAAAAAAAATAGATAGAGTAACATATATCACATAGTCATCCATAAATAACCACCGTAGCACCAGATAACTATTATTATACAGAAGTATGCCACGCAGGACAATTATGATATTCTGGTGATTATGTATTATATAAGTATCGGATCATGTCAAGTAATGAATAGTGACAAGAGATCCGTATTACTATTAACCCGTATGAAAATATGCAATAACGTATCATAATAGTACAAATATACATATAGACGTAGTATTCATAAGGATAGTGAGGTTATATACATGACTATATATGTACAGAATGCTGTTGATGTCTTGTGCCGCAGTCTTCCGGATGCCTTGTAGGTAGGTTGTGTGGTCAGCTAACCACGGGAGGGACGTGCTATAGTCTATTGTTATCCAGTAGAGGTTATATATATAGAAACATGGAAGTTGAATTAAGGGCAGCTACCCACAATCCTCTAGAAGTGCTATTGTTTATAAGTAGATCCAAATGGTGTGAAGTAAATAGTCCGGTAGTCAACAGGTAATAATAGTAATCCTTTTGTGTGTAGTTGACATAGTGTTAGTCCAAAATGGTTGATCCAGAAGTAATTAACAGGGTAGATAAGTCCATTCGGTACATCAGTAGATTATATCATATAAGTCTATCTAGTATAGTGGTCAGGAACGGGTAACAGTAGACATCAGGTTTGAGGTAACAGCATCCGGAGGTAACTTTCAGCAGCTTTTCTACTATCGGATTTTTATAAATATGGGTTCTAATCCGAATAGAACTTTCAGGATATAGTAATAAGTGTATGTCCTGAATTAGACTGTTTTCTGGTTATAAAGGAACCCAGAACACATAGGATAATCATAAGTGTTGATTTTCATAGGGAACATTCGCAGATATATATAATTTCTGCAAAAACTAAGTCTGGTTATCAAGGTTTAGGAGAGAAAAAATTTTGCCAAGTAACCCGGAACGCACTTAGGTTGATTTCTTCGCGTGTTTCTTCCTAAGAAGGTCTAAAGCAGACTCGGGAGTACCATCCCATTCATCTATGTCGACTCCGAATACTCTCATGAACTTAGTGTTCAGATTTGTATTCCGAGTTATCTCCTCCTTGACACGTTTCTCAAGAACATGTACGGCCATAGCTGCCTGTTCCTTGGCAGCTAAGGCATCCTCCTCCCGAGCTTTTACTTCATCTCGGATGACAGTCTCGAGGCGTTCCTTTTCAGCATCGCCCACCTGTTTCATACACAACAGAGTATCATTCAGGAGGCCCTGATGGAACTCTGTTGCTCTGTCTCAAACACACAGTGGGTGTAGATGGCCTTTTGGACATCTGCTTTCCCCTGGCGAAACTTTTCGAACCAGATTTCGGCGTTACCAGTTTTAATGGTAATCACATCCTTTGGTTTCTCAGGTGGTGCAACAACCTTGGGAGGTGTTGACACTGCCTGCGGGGCACTTCCGGATGTGGGGCTTCCGGACGTTCCTGCTGTTGGAAGACAGTAGGTGGGTGGCGGATTTTGTCTCATCCCCATCTCCATGTACATTTGTACCTGTTCTGGGGTAAACGTCACCGGCTGAGCGGCTGCAGTACTTGCAGATCCGGCAGCGGCGGGTGCTGAAGTCTTTTTAAGGACTAAACGACCTTCTTTTCCCACAACCAAGGTCTGGCTCTCGGGTCCAGTTCCTTGTGTCATGGACGGAAAGTTACGAGTGTTCACCTTCCCTGGTTTAGATACAGCGCCTGCGTATCAGGCAGGTCTGGGTCTCTTGAAGACAGGAGTACCCTGGGCCTGCTCCTGTGGGTGACGTGCCAGGGGGGATCTGGAACGATCATCCGCCCTGGTTTTAGTGACAGTAATAGACTGACCATTGCCGTTGCCACCTCGGTTCTGGTCTCTCCTAACTCTCTCTCTCGCTCTTTTTCCTTCTTTTCCGGACTCCTCGCATTTCTGCCAAAGAGGCTCATGCATGTCTAGTTTGCCCTTACCGGGAGTTAAGACAACCTTAGCGTGGAGTTTCGAATCCTTGGTTTTCGGAACTTCGCAAAGGACTTGGTCCCCTGGTCGGATCTTCGACCAAGCATCTTCACTCAGACTATCAAACTCCTTCATGAGTTCCTGATGCATGTCCATAATTTGTTTACGGGCTGTATCTAGACCTTTGGCATGGGCCTTCTTCTGGTGTCTTGCCAGATCGCTACGCCGGTTGTATTGGACCTTCATAGTACATTTCTTCCCCTTCTTACCATAACTCGGGTCACAAATGTAAACCGGGTGATGGTGGAAGTGGGCCTCTACCAGATGCCTTTGGAACCGGGCTGAAGTGCTCCAGGTCCGGACCGAGACATCGCTAGCATCCTGGCAGATGGAGAAGGGACAAGACTTTTGATCGTCTCTGTACCACTTCTCAAGTGCCCAACGTAGCTTGCGCCTCTGGGTATAGGTATAATACCCTTCGGTGTGGTTAAGCATAAGCCACATCTTACAATAGGCTTTGCTCGGATTGGGATCTTCGTCCGAAAGACGCATCCAATCCTCGCCGGCGGATTCACCATTCTTGTTCACTGTATCCGGACAGGCATACAGAGTAGAACCGTCCTTCTTTACTCCGTATGCACAGTCTGAAAAACACGTTGGGATCCGGGTTTTGAATCCAGATTTGGCGTTAGCCCAACGCACGGCCTCAGTCTGAGTAGATGGGGTGACCTTCTCATCATACTCTACTGAGGACTTGTGTACAGATTCCTCGTCCGAGGAAACTACCTCCATGGCGGTGCTACTTGTGGCTGAGGTGCTAGCTTTCGGGTTGGCTCTAGCAGAATCTGGGAGATTCTTGAGACGCCGAGAAGCAGACCTCCTGTTCTTACTGACCTTCCAGTCTTCCGGATCCTTGGTTCCGGATTCACTGGAAGTAGATGCTTCTACCGGATTTGTGGTTTTCCTGGTAGCACTGCCAGTGGTTGTTTTGGAACTGGCCTAACTTCTAGCACCAAGCTTCAGGTCGGGGATTGGAGGTGCGGGTGCCTCCGCTTCCCTACGAGCTTGCTCCAGGGCTTCCTGCTCCCCAGTCAGTCGCCGGACGAGAATCGTCCGAAGGGCTGCGCTCCTGTCCAGTCCTGTAAGAGAGGTGTTCTGGACTTCCGTGAGTTCGGCTTCGGCTATATAATAGCCATCATCCCACTGCTCGAAGTTAGCAGCGGCCTCCCGGTACTCCCTCATTGTTCGGTACTCCGGCCGGACAGCACTAGGGCGTGGGTAGGTTTGGCCTTCGGGTTCCGAAACGCAGCCTACCCAGTCAATGTTTGTCTTCGTCAGATTCCACTGAGCCCTGTCCGGCTTTGGATAAGCTCCTAGCAAGAAGGCTCTGTTAGCTTCATACACCACCTGTCGAAAGGCGATGTCAACCATGAGTCCCCGTTGGAACCAAGGCCAGTCTCTGAGCCATTCTGGTGGCGTCCTGTCGAGCTGTTCGGGAGGCATAACACCCTCGATAGCCATTCTCACCTTCGGGTCCAGTTTAACTGGAGTACCGTCCGGTTTTACTACCTGTGCCTGTAAGTCCGGATGGACATACAGGTACCAACCATCATAGGCCGCTGGGAACGGATCGTCCACGGCCGGTTTCCACTGGTCCTTAGATCTGTCAACTTGTGTAGTTTCGGATCCGGTTGCTCCTAACGCTGCTTCGGGGTTCGAAGCGTCTCCAGATCCATCGGTGGGAAGTGGTGACAACAGTTTTTCTGGCTCATTCAGCGAGAATGAAGCCAACTTCTCTTCAAACGAGCGATCAGCGGATTCCTCCACTTCCATCAGCTCGCTTTCCGCCTGTGTAACAGGTGACAAAGCTTCCGGAAAAGCTTCTGCGGACGGAGTCAGCTTATCCGGGAAACGCACATGCTACAAGCGGAACATAAACAAACTGATTGTTTTTAGGTTATTATCACTCACGCCGATGACTCGTCTGGGGATTTAGGTGGAGTTTATGGAAAGCTTAAGCAAATCCACCGGATTATCCGTCCACTACCCACTGGTACATCATACGGCGGCGACAAATAAGCCTTTCGGGTCAGTTGCCATCCGTTCCTCTAAATGTAAACATTACACTCGTTGTGTATACAGGTTAGGTCACTGCATGTTCTTGAGAACTCCCCCACGCTTAATCGGTGTTGGCGTGGGTGGCACTGATTCAGATCCCTTTTTAGGCCTACCTCGGCCTCTCTTCAGTATCGGGTTCTTTACCTGGTCTACTATCCGATTCAGATTCAAAATCTTTTCGAATCCTTCACCATACATTTCTGTGGAGGTCTCTCTCCCAGACCATTTCCTCAGCCTAGCCACATTTGACTTATAAAGTCGACCAAGGTCTGATTTAATAATTACGGTACAATCACTAATAACTCGGGTTATTGTAAAAGGACCGTCCCAATTAGATGCTAATTTTATGTGTCTAAGTGGTTCGTGTAGTCTTAGTACTCTATCTTTGGATTGGAATTTCCGATGCTTTAGATCGGTATCATATCCAACTTTCTGCCATTTGGCACTTTCCTCCAAATCAATTCGGACAGACTCGTATGCTTTTTTTGAATCTGTCCCTTAAACATTCGACGAAAACTATATGACAAGGTAGCTCTGGGTCCATTCCTACGACTCCAAATACTAAGTCTGGAGGCATTATTAGATCCTCTCCGAAAACTAGCAGATTCGGAGTACAGTTGGTACTCGAATGTACCGTACTGTTGTAAGCATGTGTCACAAAATGACATTGCTCATCCCAATCGTCCATGTTTTCATTAACAAGTGACTTTAGGACCTGAATAAGGGTTCTATTGAACCTTTCGACCAATCCGTCACTTTGTGGCCTATACGGATTGGTTCTAGTTTTGCAGATAGCCAAGTATTCGCACATACCTTGCCAGAGATTTGATTAGAATTCTCTGCCTTGGTCACTGTGTAGCATTAGTGGTACACCGAAAGTCAGTACCCAACCTTTTACAAAGGCCTCGGCACAGGTGACTGCTTTGTGGTCCGGTAGTGGAAATACTTTGGTGTATTTCGTGTAGTAGTCACACACTACCATCATACAGGTATTATCATTAGTGGTTGTATTAAGTCCACTAATGATATCTACTCCTTACAAGTCTCGTGACATGCCGGGTGAATAGTTTTACTCAGTGTATTGCTAGCAAAGGCAATTGGTACCTCCCTCCCATTTTGGACTTGCGAAAGGGCTGCACCAATGCTGTCATTACTAGCATCCGTATCCAGTATGAAATGATCCGTCTCATTTGGATATTGGAATACGGGGGTACTCGTGAACAGATCTTTCAGCTTTTGAAAAGCAGATTCCTGTTCATGCGTCCAAGGAAATCTTTCCTTGCTACTTCCTGGAGCCCAGTTAGCCATTACTTGTAATGGGTAACTGACTCTAGAATAATTCGGAATAAATTCCCTATAATAGGAACAGAATCCTAA
The DNA here is from genome assembly GCA_949317995.1 of Acholoe squamosa. NCBI lineage: Eukaryota > Metazoa > Annelida > Polychaeta > Phyllodocida > Polynoidae > Acholoe > Acholoe squamosa. Next base: position 20,468,685 of record OX439042.1, read on the forward strand.
AAATGATCTCACTTCTTTAGGTGATTTAGGTCTATTCCAATTCGTAACTGACTCGATTTTATCGGGATCAGCTTTTATTCCTTCATCAGAGATGATGCGGCCCAAATAATTTATGGACTTTCTAAACATGTGACATTTTTTAGGTTTCAATTTGAGACCATTAGAAATAATACGTTCTAATACCAATTTAAGATTGTTAGAACATTCTCCGAATGTTTTTCCGAAGACTATTACATCGTCAAGATATATGAGACATCTTTTCCACAATAAATCACTTAATATAGTTTCCATCATTGCTTCAAATGTAGCTGGTGCATTGCACAAGCCGAACGGCGTTACGTTATATTGGAATAGTCCAATATGACTCGAAAATGCTGTTTTCTCCATATCTGATGGGTTCATTCCCACTTGCCAATATCCCGATTGCAAGTCTAGGGTACAAAACCAACTGTTACCTCCTAAGGAGTCAATGGTTTCGTCTATTCTCGGTAATGGATACGAATTTTTCTTCGTCACTCCATTCAGCTTCCTGTAGTCTATGCAAAAGTGTAAAGTACCATCTTTTTTTGTTACCATCCATACAGGACTACTCTATGGACTATTGGATGGGACTATTACATCCTGATCCAACATCTTGTTTATTTCCTCTTCAGCTATTCTTTTCTTTGCTAAAGGTAACTGCCTATACGGTATTTTAAAGGGTTCCGCATCTCCAGTATCTATTTTATGTACTACCTTATTTGTCGTACCTAGTTTTTCACCAGGTTTGGCAAAGGCAGTTCTATACTGACAGAGCAATTCATGAAACTCTTTCTGATATTCCGGATTTTCTAATGAAGTTTCTTCATACAACTTTAACAAGTCATCAGAAATTTCATTGTCATCTGTTACCTTTTTGTAAGTTTAACTTACTATCCGTTACAGTTTCCGAAAGGGTCACGTTTCCAAAAACTTGTCCCTTTATTAGATAGATAGCGTTTCCAGTATTGGAAACAGGCACTACCGACCAGGATGTATTTGCTACTATAGTGTCTACGGAAGTCAATCCGATACTTGACAAAGTAACTGCATCCGGTTCTATCACTGCAGGCTTATTGCGCATTGCAGGATCGCTTCTCACAAGCACATCACAGGCTACACCTGCGGGAATTCGCACAGTGTGTGCAACGCTAGCCATACTGCTTACTTGCCTTAGTACGCACCTAACCTTTACAGGATACGGGTATTTCACACTCAACACTCCTGATTGTGGTTCTAAAACCACTCCATACAGGGATGCAAAATCCAACCCGAGTATCCCTTCATCTGCTATATCCGCAACGGTGGCACTCATGACATAGTCATGTATCCCATCCAGTTGCAACTTCACACAAGTTCTTCCATACGTTTGCATGGTACTGCCATCGGTCGTTTGAGCATTTCCTCCCGATCTGAGAGTATCGTGTTCATTCGGAATAAGATCATAGAACTTCTTGGAGATACAGGAGTGGCTAGCACCCGTATCCATAAGAAATTCGGCAGATCTTCCGTTAACAGTGAGGCAAACATACCACCGCCTTCCGTTTAGAACAGAGGGCGTGTCCGTGACGATTGGGACGTCATTGTTCAGACCTGGAGTCAATCCACATCCTTTCAGGTATTCCAGACAAGGATGACCCGGGGGTAGGTGGGCACTACCAACCCTGACTAAAAAATAGCCACCTACCTCGTCACCGATATTGGGTTTCCCCTGTGCTCCCTGGGCACCTGTTATATCGGCTTCCCAAACCTTCCGGGTGTCTACAACCACTCCGGTGTTAGGCGATTTTGCTACTGCATGCGAACTATTGTTACGGATGGTGATATCATGGCAAGATTTGTCACTGGGATCCCCTTCTCTGCCCATAGGGGGACCCCTTCTTAGTTTTCCTCCGTTGTTGAACCAGAGACACCTTCCTGTCTACGGGGGATAGGTTTCTCAGCCATACATTCGGATGCATAGTGTCCTAATTTCTGGCATCTGAAGCATCTCCTCTGGGATTTATCTACCCGAGGTCTTTTCAGAGCCTCTGTTAATCCAGCTATCAATGTCTCTACCAAATTCGTTGGAGCAGCAGTGGCTGCTATGGTAGGAGCGACTGTAGCTGTGTTACCTGCTTGAATCGATCCGGAAGCTATTTTATTAGCAACGGACCCTCCTTTTCCTTTCGGATACACCTTTCTATACCGTTTCTGCCAGTAATACTTTCCAGCTACCTGGATTGACCCAATATATTCTCCATTTTCATCGGAGACATATTCGTCTTCCTGGTCAGCCTCCTGCAAGTCAACTGGGGCCAATTGGGAAGTTTCATATACTTGAGCAGGGGCACCTCCGTATTGTAGTGGAGCTGCTCGTACCGGGTTAGGTCCTAGACCCACTAGCCTTTTCTTCATATCGTGTCCATCGATCGATATAAAGAGGTCACTGAAAGATGTATCATCCTTCCAAGAATCCCAAACTACTTGTTTGTGATCCGGATCCCTCAATCCACTATAGAACTGTGTAAATAATTCTTGCAGATAGCAGTCATCAACATGAGCCCAATTCGGACGTGCCTTTGATAACAAGTCCTGTAGCTCCAAACCAAAGACTTTATAAGATTCTTTAGGTTTCTGAGTCCTCTTCTTAAAGCTTACCCATGGATCTTCTCTTACGATTGAACCAAATAGGTACGCGGCACATTCGACCAATTGATCATAGGTGCCGTATATTCCGTATGCTGCTCTCCATTGGTTGAGGGCTACTTTTCCGCCTTTGTTCAACCAACAGATTAAATAAGGCAGAGCTTCTTCTTTTGTCCAACCACTACAGTTGACTTCATCGACAAAAGCCTGATACCTATCCTTCCATGGATCATTTCGAATCATAGGGAGGAGGTATCCTTGCCTGTCTACGAGCCGGATTATTACATCCTCGTAGTCTGTCTGCTTCTCGCATGCTTCAGTTCATTACTTCCATGCCATCTGCTCCCTTCCAGTAGCAGTCAATGCCCAAGTTTTGGATACATTGGCTTCTATCAAAGATGTTTTGCATCCCTGCTGGCATGGATGTTCTCCTGTTTGGTTTCCTGCCATCTCCTCCCGATCCTGATCCTCCGGATCCAGATCCACCAGGGCCGCCTGGGGGATTACCTCCGGGTGGACCATTATTGGGGTATTTCCCGGACGGACCGTTGGGGTACCCACCTCCATAACCAGCATTTTCAGTTCTTCCAGAAGATGCAAACCCGGGATAGGAAATATTTTGATTCCCTCCCTGATTATATGTATTCCCATAATGGTAGTTACTTCCTCCTGCGGGATTATAGTTATTACTATATCCATGAGGATTTGCTCTCGGTAAATACGTTCCCCCTACCACATTGGGTTGTGGAGGATTCGGTCTAGGGAATCGTCCACCATTAGGTACATTGCTCGGACCCGAGGTTGGGTTAGGCAATCTTGCACCTGCTGGAGTGCTATGTCCGGGTTGAGAAAAATACGATGGTGGTGTAAGTAAATTTCTCACTGCTCCCGGTGCATGTGGTTGAGCCACTGGTGTAGTGTTATTTCCACTAACTGTATTAACATGAGTCGCTCTAGTTTTATGACTCAGATCTGGTATAGGTGGTGCCGGACCTACAACCGTATCAAGCATAGGAGCCTGAGGTGTAGGTGCACTATTGGTGGGTCCTTTGTTCGTTCCAGCCTGTATAGAGGTACTATTTGGAACACTTACTCCGCTGGATGCGGAATGATCCGGCTTTTTGTAAATTCCGGAAACTACATTCTTGTCCGCCCCATCAGTAACAAATGGGTTGTATCTGCTGGGCGTTACATCCTGGGATGTATTTGCCAACATTGTAGATACGACATTTGGATCTATAGTACCTATAGTCAGTTGTGCGGCTTCTACGTATTTATCTAGGGTCAGTGCAGTATTCTGCAGATCGTGAAGCTCATTTGTGAGTTTCTGTCTGTCTTCTTCCAGTTGTTTATTATAAGCTATAATGCCCATCCGGATAGTTTCCTGAAGTTTCAATTTCTCCAATTCGCTTTGATATTGGCTTATTTCGAATTCGTAATTGGCCTTATCAAGACATAATTGATCGTTCGTATCTATGTATGTCTGGATACAAGTGTGTCTATTGTCATATTCTTTATTGAATGACTTTCTCATTTCTTGAAGTTTTCTTTCTTCATTTTCTAATTCTTTCATATATTCACTTTTTCTGGTTTCGAATTCATTTCGCATACCGATTAAGTCTTCTTCCAGATGCAGTTTTTCATTGATTACTTCATCTTTCGCTTTGATCAAGGTATTCAAATTCTCGTTCAAAGTAACATAGGTTTCGTTTAACAACAGGACATCCGGTTGTTTAAATTCCTCACCTTCCGGTACCGCATGTTACATCGCCGTCTATGGCGCTGTAATCTAGAATCGGTAGTCCGGGTCTGGGTATACTGTATGGTAATTTTCCAAACGTAACCCTTTTTGGCATAGGTGCCGGATGTTCTGGATTAGTGCTTCCACCAACTTCGAACATCGAATTACTTAATTCGTCAACAAGTGATTGTTGACCCATTAAATTACTCTTTCTCTGTATGGATTGTTCCCTCCGTACAGAGTCCGGTATGTTTTCTTCACTATCCATCTTATAGTGAGGTCCGGGATCTCTCCAAGATGCAGTGTCAACATCTTGTGAGTTCGAATGGGTATGGATCAACAATGACCCATTGCCATTCTCCTGGGCAGTTGATTGCCCTTCAGGGTTAGCTTCCGCGAGGCTGTCTAACCCATGGACTAGCCGTTCGGACGTTATAACGTCCGGGCTATACACCAGAATTAACTGGTCACGGCACCAATGTAATGATTTAGTCTTACGAATTCGGTGGTTCGGGCCTTACTGATCAGGAAAGAAGGAGTAAGGCGGTAATTCAAGTGTATGCCAACGGATGATTTATTACATTAACACTCACGGCTACCCGGAAGGTGGTACAAGGGCAGCTAATAGATAAAGATACTACATGATCAGAGGCCAGGAGGGCCATTGACGTAGCGGCTGAACCTACTCGGCTGGACCTAGGTGTTCGTCGTCAGATGTCCCCACAGGCCCGGATCGATGCTGCCACCGATCCGGAACCTGAGGAACACCCAACGACTGGACTCAACCGCCACGCCAGACGGTACCCTACACTATGGTTTATATTAACGTACTTCTACAATTTCAAGAGATGGTTGTATAGAATTGCAGATTTCTCAATGACTGCACGAGCTTTCATTGGTCAAACATAACTTTTCAATACCCAGAGACATTGAACAACATAAAAAAAAAACAAGTTATAGCTATCAGTAATCTTACGAATTAAACTCCTAAAATATGGCTCTTTTGAAGGACTTGCTGCTCTACTATAGTGCACACATCGTTCACTTATTCCACCCATATTTCACTTCCATATTCCAAACTTATTGCATCATATTCTACACTCTTTCACCAACATTCCACCTAACGCACCATTTTCCACACCTATGCCATTCATATATTCCCTCCGCAATGCATTTATTCCACCCATATTCCACTTATTCTAACCATATTCAGCCCATATTCTACTCACTCCACCCATATTCCACACATATTGCAACCAGAGTTAACTTATTCGACCCATATTTGGGTTACATAACGTCTGTTTAAGCACACCTGCACTTATTCATTTCAACCCCATGTTACCCCATGCGCTTGTATTAGACCTGGGCTTATTTTAGAGCCTGCGCTTATAGTTTTAGACCTCCTCGATAATAGGATTTTTGATGGAAAAAAAAACATTGGTCCTGAACGGCTGGCCACTGGCAAGTAACAACTACACTGCCTGCTATACTGCTGGGGTCAGATCCGTGGCCCGGGAGTGGTAGCCAACCTGCTGCCACTAACCCCCCACCACACACACACACACACCTCTCGCCTTCCACTCATGTGTCCAGTCTGGCAGGCCCTACGCTTTAGGGGGTGAGGGGAGGGGGTTATGGACTAGTTGAGGGTATGGAACCAGGGTGCAAACGGTACATTGATTTACAGTGGAGGGTAGAGCTCAGGGCAAAGTCTATGGGCCGATGCAGTTGTAATAGACCACTTTCGTTTAGCAGAGGAAAGTGGTCAAAAAGAATTAGGCCCATGGACATCTCATCGAAAGTAAATTATTCCATTTCTGTTATTGTACCTGCATTCAGGTGTTTAATCTATTGTTCATGCTGGATCGGTTATCACCTCCTGAACACATCCAGTAATTATCGTCTAAAGCAGCGGTACCCAGTAGTTAGAATTTCGGAGTTTCTGCTTTAATGCACTATCCCCTCCTTGTGAGTAATCAGGAAATAATCTGGACATTCAGCCAATTAACAAATAAGAGCAGCTTAGAATGCGCCATTTTTACATTTGTCGAGAGAGGAGAGAAGAGGGAGAGAGAGCATGATAATCTGTCCCACAGCTTGACTGATAATAACACTGGTACACTCATGAAAAAGAAAATACATAAAATGCTGTCATGAGGAAACTACGAAGGGATAATAAGTGACACAATATCATATGGCCATACAAAACAAAACTTTGATTCACTATTTCACCAAACTTTTAATGCTTCGTTGAATAACGCAATGATATCACATCATATCAACAGAATACATATTCTGTAGGCCCCCATAAACTGGGGAACCTATGATCATCCTATCACCATTGTGTACTATTTAATGCCCACGTTTTTGAGGGAGGGTGCCTTGATAGTGCCTTTATCGGCAATGACCCATGGTGCACCCTTGTAGGTGGCCAGACCATCCCCATTCACCAGGAGGTCAGGCTGCACCGCCTCCCACACCTTCTTCTTAGGGTTTAACTGCGCGTCCGGCTCACCTAGGGTGGAGAAGAGAAATATATATAATACATATTGTATGGGATTCAAGTTGTTGACATGATGGTTATTTTAGTCTTTCGAAGGCATAGCTAATGACAGAAGAAATTCTTTATGGGCATGCTCCTACCATAAAACCTTGTGTATAAGCCACACCTTATATATGTGGCCCTAGCTGCACATAATAGGATGATCCTAAAGCTAGTTACATTGAGATTAGTATGGAGCTGCTCAGTATCAAGCCTTCTTGGCATCAACTCAGGGTGCGACTTATAGGAGAGATGTGCTTTATACGCGAGGTACCGTAATCTCTTGCGTATAAGACGCGTCCTCTACGCCAAACAAATCCCTACTGGGTCTTATAGGATTTCCTCAAGTTTGGGGTGCGTCTTATACGAGGGTAATTTTACTATAGAACAGTATTGAAATTACAAATATCACACCTAAAAGGTGTGTCTTATACGCGAAAATGCTTCTCCCAAGAAGGGGGTGCGTCCTATACACGCAATGCATCTTCTACGCGGGAAATTACGGTACTATGTTATCTTGGCCAACATGAGCATTTCTTAGACCAGTTAAATTTCTATCCTTATATGCAGCAAATTTGAGTTTGGTATCATTTAGTAGAGGTCTACTTAAGGATTTGACTTCGGCTGTGGATGTTCGTATCATAGTAAATCACCATGTCATACCTGGGAATGCTGGGACAGTGACACAGTCTCCGATGGCAGCTCCGGCTGGTACCTCGAGGATCTCCACCTTCTCTGGGGTACTCGCACACATGATCATACCCTCAGACAGAATACCACGCATCTTGGCAGGCTTCAGGTTTGTCATGAAGATAGCAAGACGGTCCTGCATCTGTAGGCATAAGATGCTCGGTTAAAATTGATTTTTTTTTTCTCCAAATAAAATCAGGTCACTTTGGAAGAGATATCTATACAGAGATATATTAATGCACGGTACTTCCATGTACACCATGAACACCCTCCACAGAACAAGACTATTAAAGATCTTGCATAAAAATATTGTATGCACCACAGACATTCTACTATGGATCATTTCAAGCCGATCACTTATGACACGTTCTATGATGTTTAAAGAGCATAATGCATGCTATTCAAGAGCCAGTATTCAATATTCATGGAAATTCAAGTAAAATTGATAACTAACCTGTTCGAGTGGAATATGTTTGACAAGTCCACTGATAATGGTTCGGTTCCTGTCCTCACCAAGGTTCACTTCCTCAATGTAAAGTCCATCAGCATCAGGATGCTTCTTCGCTGATACGATGTGACCCACCCGCATGTTGAGACGCGACACATCCACAGGCAGCTCAGGACCAGCTGGCGCCTGGTTCTTGGGCTTAGCATCACCTCCTGTGCAAACATTTGTTTTAAATCTTAGTTTAAGCGTGTCTAAAAAAAACACATGTGTAAGAGAACTTGTAAATGTTGAATGTTCATACTTATCACTTTAGATCACATACCGGTAACTGTAAAAGTTTGTGGCAGATTCAGGGTGTTGAAACGGAAGGGACGCACCCTATTTTGGCGAAATATGAGATATAAAGTAGACATTGAAACTACAGCCCAAAAGGAGGACTTGTGAACCTCATCTGAATCCACCACTATCATTACATGATGACACTGTTGTACGAGCTTCGGAGATAAAAAAAAAATGAATATTTTTGTGGACAGCTAAATCTATACCTTTTTTCTTTTCCTTTTTAGCCTGTTTCTTTGGTGGTTCCTGTGTGGCGGCGTCATTGGACGCTGCTGCTACTGGGGCTGCTGCCACAGATGGAGCCACTGCAGCGGCAACTGGAGCTGGTCCTCGTGAGGGCATGGGAACCTGCTTAACTGTAGGAGAAGGGGTACATGTTGTATATTATTGTGATACGTGCTATAGTAATCTGAAGGCGACCCCCCCCATACTGTAAGATGCTTATAGTTACTACACCTTTACTGGTACAAGATACTTTTACTCATTTGTGGTGGGTAATGTGACAACTGGTCATTAAGGTGACCATAATATGAGTCTTCAGTGGTACCACCCTGGAGGTTATGGCCTATCCCCAGCTGGGGTTATGTATAAAGGCTGCCTTTATTGGTCTCGCCTTTAGATGGGAGATTCACTTTATATCCATTACCTAAAACGTTATCTGCTACAAAGAGGGAGAATTGCCTTGACATGTCTAGGCAAAATGATAGTGTTGCATTACAGACAGGACAGATATGGGACGGTGCAAGGGCACTTACGGTTAAACCCTGTGTATAAGTCACACTTTATACACAGCTCTGAGTTCAAAACAGCTGTCTGCTTATCTGCATTATCTGACTTCATGAAATGAGAATTGCCAGATATTTCTATTAGTAATCACCATGTCATCAGATAGGAGAGAGAGTGAAACTTGTGGTTGCTAAGAGTTGATGATAATACCGACATGGTTTTATTGTGCTATCAAGTCACATACCTCCATTTCTTATCTCAACTTGGGTGAGGTGTTCTCTTAGTTCGTCCACTTCACTGCGAAGTTTGTTGTTCTCTGCCCTAAGCCTCACCTCCTCCTCTTTGCATGCATTTTCCACTATGTAAACACAAACAGAAAAAAATAGCTACTAGTACACATATTTCTTTCGTTATTTTAATAATATCGCTACAGAATGCAAAATTATTTACCCAAAGATTATTGATAACCAAACATATGTATAAATTTCGCTGTATTGGTAATGCAACGGTATTAAAAGATAATGTTTTGTTCAATAAAGTACGAACTGACCTGCAGACTTCCTAATAGCGTCTAGCTGGGCCCTGAGCTGGGTGATGATCTGCTCAGCCTGAGCAGCTCGTGACTGCAGTCGCTGGAGAACGGCCGTTGCTGCCATATCTAGAATGTGAACAATTAACTTGTTTATACTGTTAGTTTGGTGCGGTCTCTGAACATCATGGGATCCACTACTATGACAGAGGCTCTGTTCCTTGTCATCCTTGGGAAAATACATAGAAAGTTGAAACGGCAGATAATCTGCTCCAACAGGAATGGCAAATATCAACAGCTTTCGATATCTGCTACAGCTCTCGCACCTTCTGTCAGATATTGGCAAGAGCATAGAAAATGCAGTAGTGGATCCAGGTCTATAGCAGCAGATCCACTGCCGTGAATACTTGCGACATGCACTTGTGCGTGTTCTCAAAGGAAACGTTCCAGTAGTGGATGGCTTGCTGGATGTTTATGGGACGTCCGAGCGATGTGCGATAACATTCACAGAAATCAAAATTATTTAATATTTGCAACTGCTCTCTGATGTTCTCGCCATGAGTGCAATTTGCAAGTAGTTTGTGGCAGTGGATCCGCTGCTTACGCCAAAGGCTAGCCTGGCTTCAGTCTCTGATAATGTGATAATGATTATTATATATTTGTCAGAAAATAGTATTCATTAAGATGTAATGAAGGAGTGAGAGTGTATTGTACCCTCCCCCCCCCCGCATCCTCCCTACCCTGCCTGTTGTCATGAAGTAAAGTGCAAGGGACTGCAGCCAGTCTAGCCAAAGGCCTGTACCCACATATATATGATGCCAACACCTATAGTTTGCCTTCTTCAGACTTTGCACAGGCTGCCACCGCGTAGAATGCAAATTGTCGAACACAAGCAAATGACTTTAACACAAGTTTTTTAGACCATCATTATCGTGCAACTTATAGTGCGTCCTACTTCACTTGCACTACTCACCTAGCCTAATATACTAGTCTAGTAGCCTATAGTAAACAGGCCTAACTGGTAGTGTTGGGCCGAGACCAAGTTGGATTTCCTGTGCCAGGATTCTGGTAACCAATACATCTATGAATTGTCAAAGGTATGTCACCTTGTCCAATGTATACCTCCACCTGCTACCGGTACATCTACCGATATCCACTAAATTTATACCAGTACATGTACCTCCGTACCTGTATTTTGCATGTCGTGGTTACAGTGGACCAGTGGTATTGCATCATATATGATAGTCAAGCAGTTGGAGGAGATATCTTTGGCAAGTTTGCTAAGGGAGTGGTCATTTAACAACAGGGGGGGGGGGGTGGTTGGTGGGTTTGGGGGGGAGGGACAAAAAAATTTCAGACCCCTCTAAAGGGGGGACGGAAAAATATCCCCCCCCCCCGTTGTAAAAAAAATGACCACTCCCTAATTTTGGAATTCGCTACTCATTGTAACTGATTGTTTTGAATCAGAAAAAGACGAACTCTACAGTTTCAGTGGTAATAACCCAATAACAAGGGAGTCAAATGGGCATAGTGAGTCATTGAGAGAGTGAGAGCGAGAGTAGTGTCAGCAACGATCATTGGTCCAATGATTGGATGTGGTGCTTCCAATCCATCTCTCATATGTAGGTATGTCAGCGTTGGGGCTGATATGAGCCTGGACTGCGTCATGGAAAACTGTGCCAGGCTTGGAAGGTTTGTGCAGGGACAGGTCTCAGTGATCAGCTTATAACCATGGGAAATATTGGAGGGTTTAACTGCCTGAGAATTTGTAGCCCAAGTACACAAAATTTCCCTCAATTTAGTGTTTGATTTTTTTCACAACTCTAATTAGTTAATTAATTGTCACCTTAATTAGGTCAATGTAATCAATACCCCCTGATCAAATACATGGAGGAATATAGGAAGTCATTCAAAAACATATAGAAGAGGTAGTATATGGTCTTAGCATCATCTCTGCCAAATATGAAGAAAATCTATCGTTGAGCACATAGTTTTCTAGGATCAGCAGAAATTTGTAATTGATAATTTCTGCCCAAATTAAGGGATTTTACTAACTTTTTATCTTTAAAAATTGATATTTCCACTTCTTTTGGTCAGAATGACCTGGGATGAACTGCATTGTGATGGCAAAGTTCCAGGCTTTCAGGGGATGTAAGCTTTTCCATGATACAGCAAGTTTAAAAATCAGACTAAAATCATGGAAAGGTCACACATGTCATGTTCCTTCTTTGTACAGTTTAAAATGATGACGAAAAAAAATGCCCACTTTCGATCGTGAAAACCACCATAACTTCCTCAATTTTCACTTTAAATGAAAAATTCCAAAAGCATATTATTACTGACATGTGTCTCTAAAGGCTGTGCTAAAAGCTAAGCGATCAGACAGCTTTTCAGTGACATACCTATCATATGATCCACCAGCAACAACCACGTTGACTCGTCGAGGCCGAGGGGCATGAACTGTTTCAATGACAGTCACAGAGATAACACAACAAACTGTATTAACGGGTATCTACCAACATATATATGATCTACAATAATAAACGTACCATTTTTGAAAGTATCATAATTGTCACTTCACTTAATAATGTATGAAATACCTGAAAAGTAGGTGCGCCGGTCTTCGCCCTCGCTGTTTTTTCGGCCGCTGGTGGAAACGCAATCATGATGCGTTCGTAAGGGGACTCTTCTTGTTGATAACTGGAAATGTAAATGATCTGTACCTGTAATTACGATTATAACTACATATATAGTTGTTGAACAGAGTCTCTGTTTCTTCAATATGCCTACTAAGCTAATAATTAACTGAAAATATGTTCTTTTTACATAAAGCATTTTCGTGAACGAAGCATGTTTTGGTGACGATTTTGGAAATTTCCTCCCTCCACCCGAAGAGTTCCACATCAAAGAGGGCGGATGAGTTAGAATTGGGTTTGTAATTTGACAATTTTATCTTGTATTTACTCTATGTTACATTGTTTAGGTGACATTAACAGTCAATTTTTCATATTGAACCACGAGGCATGACTAGACCACGACATACAGCCCGGAATTGAATGTGTATTCCGGCCTTCAAGGCTTCAATACTCATTCAGAATGTAGGTATGTGAACGAAAACTCAAAAGTCATTACGATATATTTTGCTTTATGCTGGTTGTATTAAGGAACTTGTTAGAATTATTATGCCTTTGGACTTTTAGAAAACTGGCAATTTTTGAGTTTGTGAGAGGACTTTCAATGGAAAGAGATTGGGTTCATTTTGGTTATCAATTTTAACTGTACAAGGTGAGATGGTCTGTGACATTGTTTAGGTGACATTAAAGGGGGGCTAGCACGGGAAAAAACAACATGGGTACCTGCTCAAAGATCGTTCACAAATTCACGGGAACCAGCTAAAAAAATGTGATGCTCTGATTGGTCAAGGGGTAGTCACGTGACTTGCTAACGCGGGTACGTCTTAGCCGTGCTAGCCCTCCTTTAACAGTCAATTTTTCATATTGAACCACGAGGCATGACTAGACCACGACATACAGCCCGGAATTGAATGTGTATTCCGGCCTTCAAGGCTTCAATACTCATTCAGAATGTAGGTATGTGAACGAAAACTCAAAAGTCATTACGATATATTTTGCTTTATGCTGGTTGTATTAAGGAACTTGTTAGAATTATTATGCTTTTGGACTTTTAGAAAACTGGCAATTTTTGAGTTTGTGAGAGGACTTTCAATGGAAAGAGATTGGGTTCATTTTGGTTATCAATTTTAACTGTACAAAGAGAGATGGTCTGTGATCCTATCCATATAATTTGCTCAAACTTTAACAGATATTTATCATGCCAAACTATACATTTTCTGAAAGCCAATGATCTTGCAGACATTTTGCAGTTTTCCCTGTGTCTCTCTGATGTGTAGGACGGAAATTATGATTTTTTTATTAAAAAAAATTTGAAAAATCCCTAGAAATTCACTGATGAGAAAATCTGTGGAGCTTAGAAAAGTATGTGCGCACTGTTCAATCTTCTTTAAACTTGGCATACATAATCTAAAGTGTTTATATTAACTCCCAATCATAGTTTAAATGCTCCTTTTACTGCCCCAGAGGTAAAGGTTATCAGAAGAAGTTGATGTTTATCTTAATCAAGCAGTAATTAATTAACTACCAATCTTTCCTAGAAATTACTATTATGACAGAGTAGAGAACATTGTGTACATATGATTAAAAATTTAAAGTGAATGAATAGAACAATTTAAACCATATTTATGCCCTGATAACTGAAAGCTACCTGTGCACCCCCCTAAAATATTGTCACAGGTTTTAGGGACCACGTCCGCGCTCATGACCCTGCCGACGTTCACATACCTATCATTCAATTCTGGTCACTGCAACAGACTAGGCCTACCATACAGTGATACACTACAGTCTATTATACTCTATACCGATGTTGCAAGTGTACAAGTGGATGCTACACCGAAACCCGCTGGCGCTCTTCGTGCCTAGTGGCTGCTAGCACTATATGGCACTGATGTCACGTTATTTGGATCCGCCAAAAGTGGCTGGAAGTGGCTTGAGCCTCAAACCACCCATTTTGTTCTATTTTTCAAAAGATTTCTCACTGTAACTACTGTTCAGTTGTATTTATATGTTTTGACAAGAATAAATATTTTAGATATCCAGTAGTAGAAATTTCTGTCATATCCCAATATTTATCACTTTTTATACACAAAGGTTTGAGCCTGGTTTGAGACTACAGATGCTCAAATCAAAACAACCCAAAAGCAAGATCAGTCTCCTGGAAGGACCCCGTAGGAATAATTGATCGGGTAGATCATAACGGTTGATGTCATTTGTACATGTTATGAGCGATTAATAAAAAAAAAAAAAAAAAAAGATGGCGACCAACAGTTCTCAAGGCCATTCTTGACTGACTTCAAGCAACTGTTACTCTTTTAACTCTTAAGATTATATAATCATTTCTTGTCTAGGGCTAGATTATAATCATTGAAATAGGCTCGTAAGTTTCAAATATCATCGCACTGTCTCTAATAGGGCAAAGTGGAAAGTAATAAAGGCATTTGTCATGCACGGAGGTACGAGGTCACGCTAGAAACGAACACAGCGCCTTCTGAATCCAGGCGCTGTGAGACACGGATGTAAGTGGATGCTAGTACCATGCTGGTAGGGCATACAGGTGTGACTGCACTGCAGCAACCAGCTTAGGGCTAATTAACATACATTCTCACGAGACTTGCAGCTTCAGGGGTCAGAAGACACTCCATTATACATGGGTGACTCCCCACACCTGTAGGTGTGAAAATCTCACACCTGGAGGTGTGATGAGTGACAGTAAAGAGTGATAGCCCACACTAATCATACCTTTGAACTTGTAATTATATTTTTAAGCCACTATATGCTAGTTAATAGTCTTAATAGTACTTCAGTGTGTAGGGTGGGACAGAGTGGATTCCCACCAGGTATTACATAACTGTACCCTATAACCAGTGTAAGGCACATGCTGGTGACCAGCTTCAGCTAGACACAATGGCGCCACCCCTATCCCGCTAGGTAGGAATACACTAGACCTAAAAAAAAAGTGTTGTGTTCAGGTAACGCTACCTACCCTAATATTTTGGGCCTACCCTAACTTTTTTTTTGGGGGGGGGGGCATTTAGGGGGAAAATCTGATATTTTGGCACTTATCGAGACATTAAAGTTTTTTTCCATCATCTCAAATCAAATTTGCGTCGTGTAGGTGTGAAAATTTATAGCTGGCCTAAAAAAAAATTCTGAAAAAAAAAATTCCTTCATACCCTAATTTTTTTCTACCCCGTTACCTGAACACAACAATTTTTATTTTAGGCCCTAGTAGTAGTCACAATTTACTGGGTACCTAGCCCTAGGCTGAGGAACTCTGCTTCTCTTAAGTGGGGGAGCCACTGCTGCGACAAAGTCTGACAAAGTCCTTGCGACGTCTCAGCGGCATGCAACAACATTCACAGAAATCTAAATGATTTAATATCCTGGGAGCATCTCTATATTCAGATGGATGTGTATTTCATTTTTATTGTTTTATTGCCCCCTTTGATCAAGATAAGAATCTGATTGATCTGTGATGTGTATTCACTCTCCAAGCTGAGGTTTAGTCACTGCATGAGTGCAGCATCTACTTGGGGAGTGAGCTTCATTGCCGAGGCGTCGACCCATTCAGATAAAGGGATGCGGCCAGCCCGTAATGTGTGGAGGGCTGGTGGGAGCGATCCTGGTACACGCATGACAATCGCAATGCTACTCGCAGCAGTGAATCCATAGCTTTACTCCCGTAGAGAGGCAGACAAAGCTGTAGTTTGAAACTGGGAAAAGGTGTGCTCGCATGGGCTTGTGAGCACTTTTTTAACCACTTATTCTTGGAATTTTGTGATTTTTCCAACTGTCTCCCTTTTTCCAAACCTTTCCTGATTCTGCATGTGGTAATTCCAGACCGGCCCAGTGACCATGGTCAGCCTTTGGATAAGCTGACTTTATCTCACTGCTGATGGAAGTCAGCCAATCAAAGTACTCACCATGACATAAGAGTTTCCACAATTTCCTCCACTTCTAAACTACAGCTTTTCTGAACTCCCACAGAGGAACGGAGATGAGAGTTCAGGAACTGAGCTAACTACTACTGTACTTGACTCACTACAGTTTAATACTACAGTGCAACACTCCCGGGTAAAGTCAGTGACTGACTGCGGTGTTGGCGCTAGTCCCTCATTTCAATGATTTGCGGGAAACAGACAGTTCGACACATTTCCTTTCGGTATTTGCCAGGCCTGGTGCTTCTCCAGAATTTTTGGGACTGATTTAAAGAAACTTGCCGACTCAGTGTTCCTTTTCCGATTTATCTATATATTTTTCTTATTCACTCTTTACATCAAATAGTAGAGTGATAGCAACGAGCCTAGGCCTAAAGAAAATATTGTTGTGTTCAGGTAACGCTACCTACCCTAATTGTTTGGCCCTACCCTCACTTTTCTATGGGCATTTTGGGGAAAAATCTTATATTTTGGCACTCATAAGACATGGAATTTTTTTTTTTTTTTTACTATCTCACACATCGAATTCGCGTCACATAGGCACGAAAATTTGCACCTGGCATAGAAAAAAATTCTCGAACCTGAACACAATAACTTTGTTTTAAGGCCTTATAGGGAATCTGTACAATTCTTGGTGATAGTAAAACAAATGTGGTAGACCCATTGAGGCAGACTTGTAGAGGGAGCAGTTTCTGATTAGACCTGCCAACCGGTCCCTAGGCATATGATGTACAGAGCTCCCTGAGCGGCAGACGGTGTGGAAACCCCCACACTATCTCTGATTTGAATAGGAAATGATCACATAAAAAATATTGGAGTGGTTGTGTGCTTTTGTTTTCACGTCTATCAGAACAAAAGTAAAATCTCTCGAATCACCAAAAACAGCTGTCCAATGGCCCCCTATAAACACTTCCAACTCCGTTCAATAGTCCTGTCGAACCAGAATTATGACGAATTTTCTGCTAATTAAAATTCTTTTAGATAGAGTGGCCTGACTTTGAACCACGCCATATCTTGTGTCGAGGCAATGCTCATTGGCTTTAAAACGGAATTCTTAGCATTGATGGTCATAAATGAGCTTTACTACCCTCAGATATACTTGATGATTGTTTTCCCCCAAGCCTAATAGAAGGATGCTTGATATATTTGATGTCCTCTGTACTGCCCCCTCTCTCTTTTGCGTTTCTGCTGAAAAAACAAACATTAAAGTAAGACTACGGTGTATCACTTGAAGCGGATATGATATATAAACACTGTTGCTAAACCCTTCCATGACTACACAATCAACATAAACAATGTAATTACTATTGTAGACTTGATGTGATGTAAAACTGCCATTATGCCTGCTCTGGGAAAGGCCCAGCTCGGGGCCTCCACCTTCTGTGCGTCTGCTTACCCTAACGACAAGTGTGGTGCTAATGGCCTGCCCCTCACCCCAAACTCCATCAAGATCCTGGGACGCTTTCAGCACCTCAGAAAAATAGAACACCCGCGCCTCTGCAAGTACATCACCCTGTACAGGAGCAAACACGGTGAGTGACCTGCACTTTGACGTGAAAGAGGTCTTTACTTTGAGTCAAATACATACACAGAACTAAACGACCATGGCGTACATTGTGGTCGATCCACCCTGAGCGGGGCTGCCCCCCCAAGGGGCGGATCATCACTATGTGGGAGTTAAGTTCTATATTTATTTCATGTTATGATGATGTTAAAAGGCCTAACTTCAATGTTTCATGTTATATTGATGTAAAAGGGCATCAATTCAATGAAAATAACATGTAATTTATTTAAAGTCATGTGACCACCATTGGCAATCGAGACATTTTACGCCACTTGGGGTGTGGCGTATGGACCTTCAATGCTATCTCTATGAGCCGTCGTTATTCACATGAAATAAAGTAGCATGATGCCTTCCAGAAATTGAACAGACTATAGTCTATCTTTTGTTCTATGCAAACGAATTGGTAACCCCCCTTGGTTCATGTACATGTGCATTTGGCCGTGTCTATGTTCACAGTCTGGAAAGAAGGATGCCACATACATGATTTATGAAAATCAGATTGTGAACTTGGATTGCTGAAGGCACATTATTATCGCGTTCAGTACACATAACTCTGCATAGTCGGTGGAATAAATTTGGGGCAGAAACTGACAATCTACACTTTCCATATTTCAGAGAGAATCATTGTTGTCGCCGAGCATCACACAAAGAATCTGGCAGTAGAACAGAAGATAGACAACATTAGATGGTTAGTATGTCAGGAAATTTTAACTATATTTCCAGTCATACATTGTTATCTACCTCTCTATTATAAAGTACACTATCGGCCATCTCATGACTGATTACCCTTTACTTGATTGGACGTTCTTCTGTTTATCTGGTCCAAGGTATCTTTTTGTATTACAAAATATGCCTTCCCTATGGCTTTGTATTTCGGTATTCATAGTACTCCTTTGAAGAGCACATTATGGACTTATAAAAAAAAGAAAGGTTGATGTATTTACTTTATGGATTGCCAGGTAAAATACTAATAGTCCTGTATTATTACAGCTCAGAGGATCTAATACGACTTGCACATGGAGCCCTAGATGGCCTCTCCTACCTCAACCAACATGGCCTTGTCCACAGAAACATGGCTCCACAGAACATCTTATTTAATGAACAGGTAATTAGAGCTATACAACAGAGCAACCCTGTAATTTACCTCCACAAAGATGCTTCTCATATTCCTATTCTTGTTGAAAATATAGGTTTCAGGTTATGGAAAATATCAATTTCATTTTTGCACATCAGTAACAGTTCATTGAAAATGTATTTGAAGCCCAGAAGATTCGTATCTGCGGTAATTTGTGATAATTTTAATGAAAACAGCGCGCCATCATTGATATTAAACTTATCCTTTGGTATTTAGGGTGAGGTCAAGCTGTCTAAATATGGACTTTACTACATGACTGCGTATGGTGCGGACGTGTCCTTCCCCATCGGGTAAGATGATAGTTACAAATCTTTCTTTTTATATACAATAAGAAATCCACACAAACCAGAAAAGCCTTATTAAATGTTAACATATTTTGGGTTAATACATTGAGAATAAAGGAGGGGAGTTATTGAGTTTTGACTAGATCCGCAAGTCTTCTTTATGTAGTTCTGTCTCAATCGAGATTTTATCACCTTTTTACGTGTACCACTACTCAGAACGGCTTTTGCTGTATTAATGGTGCATTCTAAAAGCACATGTTTAGTGTTGTGTATACTTGGAATAATAAAGTTGTCAAGGTTTGGGTAGATAATCGTAAACTAGTAACTTGTTCAATGGGATATCATGGTATAGAAGAACTCCCTTCTGTTACCATTTCTTAGTATTCTTCCACAGTAATGTACCAGCATTTATCATTATTCATACTGTTTTTTGTAGGAAACCCCAGTACATGGCCCCAGAGGTGATCTCACAAGGGCCTGTCCAACTTGACGACTACATGCTGGACCCTAACCACGTGTCATCTGGACCCAAAGTGGACGTGTGGTCCCTAGGCATGATACTACTGGAGACATGGCTTGTGAGCGGAGCTTTTTTTTGGCCTAGTTGTCCTCCATATTTCCCGCTTCGTACATTTATCAATTTCTGGCTCATGACTAGGCCTATGATTAAGAGTTTCGACTGACTGAGATTTTCTGAAAAATGTAGCAAGCACCTCTCATGTTATTAGCTGGGAGGTCTACACCTCCCAGCTATAGTACATTGCCTCGGTCAGGGAGAAACCATCGTCCATTTAGCGACCGAAAACGGATACAATAGCTCAGCTACTGAAATCATCAGATCGTGACCTAGACCGCTTAGGCCTTGCTAAGGTCATTTCAGTTATTCATTTTTTATTTGCCACAATAGATATAGCAATGAAGACCTCGTCTCATTAAGCCCACTCATTGTAAGGAATATGCACACATATGTCACAGCATCGGCCCTCTCTATCCCATGTCCATCTCTATCCTGTCCTCTTCTTGTTGATTTCATGAAGCCGTGAAAGCCTTCCATTAACCCACTAAAGGCCACCTACATATATGTATATATATACATGTTCACATAAGTATGATACCCCTATTATATTAGGAGTTCTAAGTGGCGTGGCATTGGTTTATTTGGAGTCTTGGGACCATAAAAATGCGTGCCATTCCCATATTAGGAGCCCCAATAGCGTGGCATTATTATATTTGGAGGAGTTATTGCGTCCAATTACCTAAATTACTCTGTGGCCCTTTGAGGATGAATAGGCGTCCATACACGTGCCTGGGGAGCCAGCTACCCGCCCTACCCACTTATATCTCGCCTATAGCCTCCATGATAGACACCCAATACCCCCCCCCCCTCTAGGGGAGGGTATTGGGTGTCTACCGAGATACGTGCCATAACTATCTCTGTAGTATAGTGTCTGATTGCAACACAAACACTCCCAGAGCCCACATTAGCTGCAGAGGCGTCCTAAGGCGCGAAAACGCGGCCCTAACATGTCTTATTGCTATACAATCACTACCATAGCCCACATTACCTGCAGAGACATCCTGAGCCGAGGAAACACAGCCCAGTCTTTGTATTGGCACTCACTGCATCATTATAGTGGTGCATTGATGCTCGTAACTCAATAACACTTTATACATGAATGTAGCTCTAGTAGTTATTGAGCCTGTGCCTAGTGTATTTGTATTCTATGCTGTGCAATCCCTATGCACCATAACAATCTGCTCTACACACTTCAAACTCGCCTGTGCCTTGCTATAGTGGTGCATTGACGCTAGGAACTTTTTGGAAGCTAACTTTCTTATGCTTGACCAAAGGTGAAAATAAACATCACCATGATGATCGCCAGCTCGAAATACCCTTAAAACATAGGTCACACTATGGGAAAACTCCTATATGAGGTTTTTGACTACCCCCTGCACCCCCTTTTGCCAGTCCTGCACTGGCATGTAGCCCCCCCCTCAAAAAACCCTTTTTCAACCTCTTCCTGCCTTAAACATAGCCTTTTTTTTTCGCCAGTTGAGCGCAAAACAGGTATCTTTTGGCAGAAGGGAATGCGCGTCCACACCATGGAAAGGGCACAGGTGGACTGGCTCAGGCCGAAAAGGCAGCTACCGTAATCTCCCGCGTATAAGGCGCAGCCCGCGTATAAGGCGCACCTAGAGTTTAGAGATTTGACCAGAAAAATAAAAGATTCATAACTTTTGTTCTACTGAATGGATTTTGAAAATTTAAAAACCTTTGTGTTGCATGGACCCCCCAGACCCCCCTGGACCCCATATTCAGCTGATGAGGTTATATGGGAGTGTAAGATATCAAAATGAAGGTCTTGATCTCCCCCTTGCGGATCCAGAAAGAACTAAAACCTCTCGTATAAGACGCGCCTTATACGCGGGAGATTACGGTAGTTAAAAAAAATATTTCGTTTATTCTTTTCCGAAACAAATTTTTTAGGGGGGCATGTCCTTTAGGGGGACGAAACACCCCAGATTGATACCAAACATTCCATGTCCGTGCATATTATTTGCATAATTAGCATAATTATGCAGTATCTTGATACTTTTCCATATATGTAGATGTTAGTCATTGCTCTCTTATAGAATTCACATGCTTGCAAGTATAAACTACTGACACCTATTTGGGGTTTTGACAAAAATTTGTCCCAGTCCAAAATTTTATTTTGCTTAATTTCAGTCAAAACAAATTTTCAATAGTGCGAGGTCAATCAGAGGGAAAAACTACCACAGATCCATATCCTACAATGCATTGTTGCATTTTTTGTGTGCATAATTAGCATAATTATGCAGTATCTTGGTACTGTTCAATATAATTATAATAGACCCTATACATCTTTATGGATGCCTTCCCCCTTCACTTTCATGCTGGTGTAAGTGTCCTTTGTCTTACTAACCAATGCACCTCTCCCTTTTCTACAGCGTACAGCCGGTCTGTGTGTGTGTTAATGTGTAAGGGGGAGGGGGTACATATAGTTCCTCTTTATACCGATATTGCAGGATGTAGAATGTGTGCAGCCATTTCTTGAGCTGATTTCCAGCATGCGACACTGATAGCTATCAGAGAGCACTTGTACCCAAATAACTCAGGACTGAATTTATCAAGGCCTTTACACTTCTCCATTCTATGGTGTTTAATTGAAAATGTTGACGTCATTCTGTGTTTTAAATTGTGTTTTAATGTGTGTTTTTATGGTACATGTATTGAGTTAAGGGATGTAGTAGGTTAGTGCATAATAGTAGCCATAGGGACACCTCAACTACCCAATTCTATTGTTTTCCATGTGTGTCGGCCATCTTGGTTTTCGGAAACGCAGGGATCCTGGCCATATATGGCAAATTTTGATCTTCAAAAGTTATGAGATAGATGTTAATGATCATAGGGACACCTCAACTACCCTATTCTTTTGTTTTCCATGTGTCGGCCATCTTGGTTTTTGGAAAACAGGGATCCAGGCTGTATATGGTGGATTTTGATCTTCAAAAGTTATGAGATGGATGTTAGTGACCATAGGGACACCTCAACTACCCAATTCTATTGTTTTCCATGTGTGTCAGCCATCTTGGTTTTCAGAAAAAAACAGGGATCCAGGCCATATATGGTGAATTTTGATCTTCAAAAGTTATCAGATGGATGTTGGTGACCATAGGGACACCTCAACTACCCAATTCTATTGTTTTCCATGTGTGTCGGCCATCTTGGTTTTTGGAAACACAGGGATCCAGGCCATATATGGTGAATTTTGATCTTCAAAAGTTATGAGATGAATGTTAGTGACTATAGAGATACCTCAATTACCCAATTCTTTTGTTTTCCATGTGTGTCGGCCATCTTGGTTTTGGGAAAAACAGGGATCCAGGACATATATGGTGAATTTTGATCTTACTCACTCACTAATTGCTGACAAAGTGAGTAATTACTGACGTATATTGACTAATTGCTGTTATATAGTGACTAATTACTAACATATATTGACTAATTGCTCACAAATAGTGAGCAATTACTAATCCGATCATAAGTACATAAATCTAGATGATACGACCGAGCAGCTATTACAGCAATGCTGTATTTCTATATCGAAATATAATATCCGATCATAAGTACATAAACCTAGATGATACGACCAAGTAGCTATTACAGCAATGCTGTATTTCTATATCGATATATATTAAATGATCATAAAAACATAAATCTAGATTAAAGAGTCATGATAATGATCCTTGAGTCATGATAATGAGTATAGAGTCATGGGCGTCCTCGTATTAAATTGCAAGGTTTCACAAGCAGTCTCAGGGCTCGACAAATCCCTGTGTCCAGTGCCCGGGACACAAAATTACTTCTCTTGACACAACTTATTTTTCAAGTTGTGTCCAGTGGACACAGCTGCCAAGACAGGGTTTTACATTGACCTAAATGGCAGAGGCACACCATTTAACCTGCTGGACACAACTTTGTGTCCAGTGGACACAATGATTCCGAACTGATTTATCGAGCCCTGAAGCACCAGTGCTTTTAAATGATGATGGATGATACAAAATCTTCATGTACCGGAACTGAGGCAATACTTATTCTAAATGGTGCTATTAGGAGGTACCGGGATGCATTATTAACCAATGAGATAATTCGCTTCATTCACTGCTGAATTTTTAGGGTGCTTTACATAACACCTGGTGCCCATAATGCTGGCTGTTATCAGTGCTTATCTCGCTATTTCACTACTTTCGTATTTTACATTGCAGAAAACAGCGTTATGGCAGGCCCTGACACTGCAGCAAGTCATTTACAAAGTTGTAGGATTTCTTAGAACAGGTATAGCTAAAGACAACTGTCATTTCATAGAGCTCACTAAAAGCATTTTGAAGATAATGTACCTTTCCCAAAATTTAAGATGCTATCCTAGCCAATTCATGTATCACTGATCTTTTTTCAGTGATAAAACTCGATCATACACACTTACAGTATATTCTTTATTTCCTGGCAGATTGTCATCCAGTGGACATCATTGTCAAAGACCACGGGTGTGAGGAGAGAATAAAGGTAAGTGTAGGCTATGATTTTTGCTTGTCTTTTATTTCTATTGAATTTGTAAAGAGCTTTTACATTTATCTCACCCCCCTCACTAGAAATGTAACCACCTCAGGTGTTAGCCTATTTAAACATGAATATGCCATCACGTTCTAGACATCCATTACACTTTTCGAAATTTGTAAAAGTGTACTT
Source organism: Acholoe squamosa (assembly GCA_949317995.1). Classification (NCBI taxonomy): domain Eukaryota; kingdom Metazoa; phylum Annelida; class Polychaeta; order Phyllodocida; family Polynoidae; genus Acholoe; species Acholoe squamosa. The sequence goes on from OX439042.1 coordinate 20,493,169, forward strand.
CTATTAATTTTAATAGGATGATGGAGTGTTTTTTTCATTGTTCCAGGAGTTACCTGATGACTTGATGGACATGATCCGAAAGTGTCTTTCTGTTTTCCCCACGTCCAGGTTTGTATTCTGTAAAGTGTTATCGTTAATTGAATAAACAATTTTGTTTACTATATGCAGTGTGAACAAATAAGAATAAGTTATACTTGGATAACCCAGTATATGTGACGTGTCCTAGGAGAAGGGGTCTTACCGTAAATCCCCTCGTATACTAGGAGAAGGGGTCTTACCGTGAATTCCCTCGTATAAGCTGCATCCTAAGTTTGAAGGGAGGTTAGAAGCCACATCTGGGGCTTGAAAACAGGCAGATTAGTACGGTTCTGTAATGTCAAAACCCCTCATATAAGCCGCACCCTGACTTTGGGTCTATCCTATGAGCCGCACTTACATTTGGGTTCTGGTATAAGCCGCGGCTAATACCAGAGAATTTACGGTAGTAAACCCTGCACTCAGACCCTTTTTCACAGATCGTGTCAAATATATACTTTCACTTTCAGACCAAGTCCAAAGGAACTTTTGGAATATCCCATATTTGCGGAACTACAGAGCCAAAAGGTAAAAGCTCTCAATATACATGTATATTTAAAAAAAGAAAAAGAAAAGGGGGAAATGCATGCACTGTACTAAAGTTTATTGAATTTTTACTCCTCTCGCAATATAAACTCCAGATTTTTACCATAGTTGATTTTGAAGAATTTCGCTAGTCATACATCCATCTTCAACACTGTGTCTTAGAATCCAAATAACCACTCCCTTTATTGCCTAGGTGCCACTTCAAAATGGGTTCGACATGTTCTCTACTGAGCTGCGGTGTAAAGATTTGGACATAGCCTCTCTAGAGGAGGAAGCCATGCTGAATGGTAGTTATTGATAGGCAAAATCATTGAAGTCAGCGTTAAAGTATTTGGCGATATTAGAGAGTTTTAGCAGTCCCGACGTGAACGTATTCGTATTGCGTAACCAGGCAACCATGTTGATTACGTCATCAAAGCGTGTGCAGTCCGAGAGCACTACATACGCCCATCACGTAGCAAATCACTTAGATACGTTCTGTACGTACGTAGCTCCGTAGTAGAGGTACGTGTACGGATACGCCCACATTGGCTTTGCTAAAACTCTCTATTATCTATACCTGACTTATTAAATTGAATAAGAGTACATGTATCCAGATATACCAATGTCACTGGTAATAAAAGGCCATACCGATTTTTAGAACTTATAGAAGAATTCTTAAATAGTATTGTATAATTGAATATTACTGTGAAAAGTTTGTCTCTGTGCTTATCTGCAATTAAAGGACAGAAAACGGGCGTGTTAAGGAGGTAGCTTCTCTGATTAGCACAATCGTGAAAATGTCTTCTCCTTTTGAAAGAAGGGTGTGGTAGGATATCATAATTATTCTACCTGCCCCATAGTCCAAGTGATACCCAGTCCTCCAGCACCTGTTATCATACCTTACTCACTGTGTATCACATTATCAGGTGTGGACACCGATCACCTGGCGGAACGCACCTTTGACGAGGTTTACTACCTGTGGCAGCTAGCTGGGGGTGACCTAGAGATGACATTGAAAAAGGCCGGGCTTATCAAAGGACGACCGCCCATCACTGCTATTGCAAAGTGAGTATATTGGTTTTACCTGACAGATAATCTCATTCCATGACCATCGCTCGATAAAAGAAAGCAATTTGGGAAGGGACTTATTGCTACATGTAAATATCCACTTATCTCATAGAATAACCATAGGTCACCATAGTTCTCCAGGTAAAACCGACATGCAGTTGCATCGACAGCTTAGATTTAATAAAAAAAAAAAGTAAATAAAAAATTGAAAAAAATGGGGAAAATCACCATCAGAACCAATCTTGTTTGATCAGCTCTCTCTATAATGGTTAATTACAGTTTCGTCATAGAGGATGGGGAGGTGTTTGGCCAGGAGCGGGACCTGGGGGTGCTGCTCGCGGACACGGTAGTCATACTCTCACAGGAGCAACTCAGACAGGTAGGTCAATTGTTCATAGACATTTATTTCAAATGATTATCGGGTAATATGTTTAAGATAGCTGCTATCATTTCCAAGATATCACAGGCGTTCGGTATCTCAAGTTCCAGAGCGCAACGATAGATGTCGTTGCGGTCTATCATAGGAGATGCGCATGCGCAGATCCGTAGATGTCAGACTGCTGTGTATTTCCATAGAAGGAAGACGTCTCGCAATTTGGCTTACAATTCGAGTGAGTTTTTAGCAATTTCGCTATACTTCCATTTTTCATATCTGTTTTTATTCCATGTTAGGGGGTTAATTCGCCTTAAAAGTTAAGATTAGGCCTCTTTAGGCTAAAATTCTTACAAATTTTAACGATCTCTGTTTTCCCGCCGATCACGGAGAAGCAGTTGGGTTCCTATCCCGATCGTTCTACTTTTGGCGAGTTTTCCCCCCCTTTTTTCCTTTATTAAAGATCATTTCTTTAATATTTTGTTAATATCTACTGTTTTTGGGGCATTTTCCGTCTTATTTTGATCAAAATACGTTTTCGTATACTTTTACGACACCAACAATGACTTAGAACCGTTTGGCGGCAAAATCCTCGGCTTTTTCTGGTATTTTCCGTCAATTTCCGGTTCGGCGCCGAACTTTTCGTCTCGGCTCGCCGTTTTTCAGTTATTTTGTTGATTTGGTCCTAAATAGACGGATTTTCTTCCCAAAACAGTGAGATTACTCCTTTTTGTATCCGTTTTTACTATTTTTCATGTCCATTTTTTACTTGGATTGTTTTTATGTTATGTTATGTGTGGTTTGTTTTGAGTGATAATAGAGGTAGTTCCCATAGACCAAGGCCTGTACTGTCACTCTAGTGTCAGTCTGCCTGCTGGGGTGGTGGTTGAGGTTTTCTACCTCCACACTCCTGCTAAGGGTAACTTAGGAGGACTTCTGCTTCCTTTTACCTGTCAGTTTACCTCTTTCATCCCCAAAACAAACTAAGTTGTCAATTTTAGGCTTGTGTTCTGAAGCCTTGATTTGACACTAGATGTTTGTCAATTTACCCATAGGTTCATGATCTGGAACCTGAGTTGACATCATCAAACGAAATAATTTTATTAGACCATTGCACTGGTTATTTTGTCACAGATATGCCTCTTGATGGAGTTCAGTCTGTTGACCCACCTGGCTATGATCTGAGCTGGTGGACTTAACCTATGGTATATTAAAATTATTTCATGCCTGATACACTCAAAGTCGGACCGCTGCAGGTCTCCACATTAATTTCTGATGAAATGAAGTGGCATTTAGCCATCCTGTTCTCACAGACTGACTTGTGATTGATATGGCTGTGTATCAGGGAGGTTGCCTACACCAACTAAGACGCTTGAATCTGTGCTCGCTGTACAGATAGCCACTGTTATTGAAATTTGGGTACATTTCTTAACAGTAACTCCAGTTTGAACAGTCCCGGCCTGTGGTAGGACTTGTCAGAGGAGTTGGGTGTACTGTGACCTTGACACCACCATATATTGTGGCCCCCCGGCACAATTTGGTAAGTTGATAATAAATTCAACTTTTTCGATTTCGTTTGAAATTTTGACCTGCCTCCCCGGGGAGGGCAGAAGTCTTAAGAACGGTGTCAAAATAAGGCTGTATAGGTTGTGAAGCGTAAAAATGATTTTACCTATACCTTATGCCGAAAAATTTCTCAGTTAGAGAAATTATTGACTTAGTTCCTCAGTGAGAGTTCAAGTCAAAACTGTGTCCAAGCCAGGTTTATAGGTGACTGTACTGTAAAATATTTTCACCTACACCTTATGCCGAAAAATTTCTTCATTGGAGAAATTGTCACAGTTGGGGTTAAAATGGTAAGGTTTGAATAGTAAATTCAAAAACACCCATACCTTATGCCCAAAAATCCTTTGCTTGTGATGTTATTGAGTAGTTATAAATGCTTATAACTAAAACCAATAACTAATACAAAAATTCTGTTGAATTTTTGCAGATGCCTCTGATGGTGGTTAAACTTCCACAAGTCCTGAAAAAAGTTACGTCGCTTAGACAGCAGACGGCAGTAATCAACGCCATCATGAAGGCGGAAGGCAGCAAAGTTATCACTAAAGCCCAAGTCCACACTGGGGATGAGATCGAAGAATTGGACTCGTCAGTTGAGAGTCCCAAACCAAGCAAAAAGAGAGTGGCTCCCAAAAAGAAGTCCCCTCCTGCCAAAGTACCTGATAAAAAGGCGAAACATGCGCCAAAGCCTAAATCATCTGTCAAAGACCATGAACTGTCTGAAGCAGAAGAAGATGATGATGAGGAAGAGGCAGATGAGGAAGAAGAAGAGCAGCAAAGCTCAGATCATCGAGGAAACGATGACGAAGAAGATGATGAAGATGAATCATCTAGCCCCGACAGATCTCGAGAGAAGAGCAGAGGTCGTCGAAAGCACACAAGACACTCTAGATCACGCTCTCATCACCGCAGATCTCGGACCAGATCCAGATCACGCTCGAGACGAGGCAGGTATAGGACAAGGTCTAGATCTCGCTCTCACTCACACTCACGCAGACACAGATCTAGGAACTGATCCAGATCACGTGGACGCAGGCATAGAACCAGGTCCCGCTCAAGGTCACATAGACGTAGGTCCAGATCTCGTTCCAGGTCACATGGACGTAGGTCCAGATCTCGTTCTAGATCACGTGGACGTAGGTCCAGATCTCGTTCCAGGTCACGTGGACGTAGGTCCAGGTCCTACTCAAGGTCACGAGGGCAAAAATCCAAGCGCCTCCCAAAAACCAAAAAACGCCTTCGCGAGATGAGTGAAGAGGCAGAAAAGCGACCTAAAAAGAAAAAACAGTCTGTAGAGGAAGATGATCATACCCACGAGGATGATTCTGACAATGCTGAAGACCCTTTCGAAGGTCAGAGAAGTGGTGCCTTTACTGACAAAGCTAGAGAGATTCTCAGCAAAGAGCGCGGACCTAAGAAATCTTCCGCTATTCAGACTGGACTTGCTGCGACTATCCAGAGACTTTTGTTGAATGCCAACGCCAAAGAGTGTGAACCAAAGGTAACCGATGAATACCCTCCACCCAAAAATGTGGCAGCCATGGTCGTTCCGGTACTTGAAGCCTCCATAAAGAAAAGACTGGAAAAAAGAGAGATCGTCCCCGATGAGTACATGGCTAAGGCCCAGTCCGCCATTATGGCCGCGATGACTGCTGTAATCCCCGTCATCTCTCTGATGGTAGATAGGGGCGATTTGGACGATCAGCTAAATGAGTGTGCAAAAGGTGCAATAGACTGTATCGAACTCATGGGATACGCAAACAATATTCTTGTACGTAGGCGAAGAGAGAACTTGCGCCACAAGATCCAAGAGGACATAAAACAAGAAATTATGGATGCCCCAATGGGTGGTGCTACCCTGTTCGCCGAAGCGAAGTCCATCGTAACAGAAACGGCGGAAGAAAGAGAGTTTACGAAGAAGATTCTGAAACTCAGACAAGCCCCTAGAAGGCGAGGTTCCAAAAAAGGGTTCAGACGCACAAAGGATTTTCTCCAAGGCGACCGAAACAGGAAGGGCGGCGGGCGATCAAGTTATCGCAGCAGCTACCGCGGATACGCGAGAGGCGGCAACAGCCAATCCAGTCGCAGCAACCGGGGTGGTCGAGGAGGTCGCGGCAGCTCCTCCAAAAGAGGAAAGAAGTAAAGGTGCGTGCTGTGAAGGACAACCTTTGCCTTTCCAATACACCTGAAAACTTTTTTGGTGGGCAAACTGTCCATTTCTTGGACAATTGGAAAACTGTCACAAGTGACCCCTGGGTTCTGAGCAATGTGGGTGGAATTGAAATTCAGTTTAATGTTTTTCCACACCAAAAACATGTACCTAGACCTTATGATCTGAAAGACTATGATCCGCGTAAAATAGATCTAGAAATTGACAGAATGCTTGCCCAAGGTGTTATAGAAAAGGTAAAGGATGAGGAGGGCCAATGGATTTCTTGCATTTTCCCTGTTGCGAAATCCGATGGAGATACCCGTATCATCCTGGATCTCACGGAACTGAACAACCTCGTGCCATATGAACATTTCAAGATGGATAATCTTGAAACTGCTATTAACCTGATAGGTGAAGGTGTGTACATGGCATCCATTGACTTGAAAGATGCGTACTACACTTTCCCGATCAGAGAATCAGACCGGAAATATCTGAAGTTCGTATGGAACAATGAGCTTTTTCAGTACCGAGTGATCCCCAATGGCATATCTTGTGCTCCTCGAATTTTCACCAAGTTATTATCCCCCATTTTTTGCACTCTGCGCCAACAAGGGTTTATGGCCTTCCCCTACATGGACGATACTTTCATTATAGGGGAGACATTCTCTGAATGTCAAGAAGCCACAACCAAATTGGCGCATCTGTTCGATTCTCTGGGCTTTGTAGTGCACCCAGAAAAATCAGTCATGACACCCTCTACCAGCTTGGAATTCCTAGGATTTCTGATTAATACAGAAGAGATGACAGTGTCGCTACCTGCTAAGAAATTAGATAAAGTCCAGCAAGTAGCATCAGAAATCCTACATGCCCGCAATCGAACCATTAGAGAGGTGGCTGGATTGGTTGGTATGTTCAATGCTTATTCCAAGGGGGTAGAGTATGGCATGAGCCACTACAAGGCTCTAGAACGTTGTAAAAACGGAGCCTTGAAAGCAAATAAAGGGAAATATGAAGCCACCATGAAATTAGACCTAGAAGCTAAGAAAGATATCCGATGGTGGCTAAACAACTCTCAAAACCCCTGCTCAATAAGAAATTCCACTCCAGACATCACCATTGACACAGATGCCAGCATGCAAGGTTGGGGAGCCCATCTCGGTGATCATACTATAGGTGGGAGATGGTTGCCAGAGGAAAAGGACCATATTAATGTCCTTGAACATGGACGTAGGTCCAGATCTCGTTCTAGATCACGTGGACGTAGGTCCAGATCTCGTTCCAGGTCACGTGGACGTAGGTCCAGGTCCTACTCAAGGTCACGAGGGCAAAAATCCAAGCGCCTCCCAAAAACCAAAAAACGCCTTCGCGAGATGAGTGAAGAGGCAGAAAAGCGACCTAAAAAGAAAAAACAGTCTGTAGAGGAAGATGATCATACCCACGAGGATGATTCTGACAATGCTGAAGACCCTTTCGAAGGTCAGAGAAGTGGTGCCTTTACTGACAAAGCTAGAGAGATTCTCAGCAAAGAGCGCGGACCTAAGAAATCTTCCGCTATTCAGACTGGACTTGCTGCGACTATCCAGAGACTTTTGTTGAATGCCAACGCCAAAGAGTGTGAACCAAAGGTAACCGATGAATACCCTCCACCCAAAAATGTGGCAGCCATGGTCGTTCCGGTACTTGAAGCCTCCATAAAGAAAAGACTGGAAAAAAGAGAGATCGTCCCCGATGAGTACATGGCTAAGGCCCAGTCCGCCATTATGGCCGCGATGACTGCTGTAATCCCCGTCATCTCTCTGATGGTAGATAGGGGCGATTTGGACGATCAGCTAAATGAGTGTGCAAAAGGTGCAATAGACTATCGAACTCATGGGAAACGCAAACAATATTCTTGTACGTAGGCGAAGAGAGAACTTGCGCCACAAGATCCAAGAGGACATAAAACAAGAAATTATGGATGCCCCAATGGGTGGTGCTACCCTGTTCGCCGAAGCGAAGTCCATCGTAACAGAAACGGCGGAAGAAAGAGAGTTTACGAAGAAGATTCTGAAACTCAGACAAGCCCCTAGAAGGCGAGGTTCCAAAAAAGGGTTCAGACGCACAAAGGATTTTCTCCAAGGCGACCGAAACAGGAAGGGCGGCGGGCGATCAAGTTATCGCAGCAGCTACCGCGGATACGCGAGAGGCGGCAACAGCCAATCCAGTCGCAGCAACCGGGGTGGTCGAGGAGGTCGCGGCAGCTCCTCCAAAAGAGGAAAGAAGTAAAGGTGCGTGCTGTGAAGGACAACCTTTGCCTTTCCAATACACCTGAAAACTTTTTTGGTGGGCAAACTGTCCATTTCTTGGACAATTGGAAAACTGTCACAAGTGACCCCTGGGTTCTGAGCAATGTGGGTGGAATTGAAATTCAGTTTAATGTTTTTCCACACCAAAAACATGTACCTAGACCTTATGATCTGAAAGACTATGATCCGCGTAAAATAGATCTAGAAATTGACAGAATGCTTGCCCAAGGTGTTATAGAAAAGGTAAAGGATGAGGAGGGCCAATGGATTTCTTGCATTTTCCCTGTTGCGAAATCCGATGGAGATACCCGTATCATCCTGGATCTCACGGAACTGAACAACCTCGTGCCATATGAACATTTCAAGATGGATAATCTTGAAACTGCTATTAACCTGATAGGTGAAGGTGTGTACATGGCATCCATTGACTTGAAAGATGCGTACTACACTTTCCCGATCAGAGAATCAGACCGGAAATATCTGAAGTTCGTATGGAACAATGAGCTTTTTCAGTACCGAGTGATCCCCAATGGCATATCTTGTGCTCCTCGAATTTTCACCAAGTTATTATCCCCCATTTTTTGCACTCTGCGCCAACAAGGGTTTATGGCCTTCCCCTACATGGACGATACTTTCATTATAGGGGAGACATTCTCTGAATGTCAAGAAGCCACAACCAAATTGGCGCATCTGTTCGATTCTCTGGGCTTTGTAGTGCACCCAGAAAAATCAGTCATGACACCCTCTACCAGCTTGGAATTCCTAGGATTTCTGATTAATACAGAAGAGATGACAGTGTCGCTACCTGCTAAGAAATTAGATAAAGTCCAGCAAGTAGCATCAGAAATCCTACATGCCCGCAATCCAACCATTAGAGAGGTGGCTGGATTGGTTGGTATGTTCAATGCTTATTCCAAGGGGGTAGAGTATGGCATGAGCCACTACAAGGCTCTAGAACGTTGTAAAAACGGAGCCTTGAAAGCAAATAAAGGGAAATATGAAGCCACCATGAAATTAGACCTAGAAGCTAAGAAAGATATCCGATGGTGGCTAAACAACTCTCAAAACCCCTGCTCAATAAGAAATTCCACTCCAGACATCACCATTGACACAGATGCCAGCATGCAAGGTTGGGGAGCCCATCTCGGTGATCATACTATAAGTGGGAGATGGTTGCCAGAGGAAAAGGACCATATTAATGTCCTTGAACTCTGTGCAATCAACCTAGCCTTGCATAGCTTAGGACGAGTCAGGGATATCCACGTACACGTACGCACGGATAACATGACCGCCTTGCACTATGTGTCAAAGATGGGTGGAGTGAGATCTCCTGGATGTGACAAAATTGCTAGGCTCATTTGGGGTTGGGCTGAGGCAAGAAGGTCCTGGATCACGGCATCCTTTGTCCCTGGTATCTTGAATATCAAAGCGGACAGAGCATCCCGGGTCTTTAAAGACAATCTCGAGTGGAGCCTCAATGATCGCATATTCAATAGAATATGCAGGATCTGGGGCAAACCAGAGTGGGACCTTTTTGCCTCCAGGCTAAATCACAAATGTGACCTCTACTGCTCTTGGATGCCAGACCCAGGAGCATCCCATGTTGATGCATTTACCATGTCTTGGAAGGGAATTAATGCTTATGCTTTCCCTCCTTTCAGTTTGGTTGCACGAGTCGTGAGGAAGGCCAGAAGCGAGAAACCTAACAAGCTGGTTTTAGTAGTGCCAGACTGGCCGGGCAGGGTCTGGTATCCTCTAATTCACAAGTTTCCCAGCATCAAAATCCACCCTCATCCCGGAAATCTAGAATCGAAGGGAAGAGGGGGGTTCGTAAGAGGCATAGGCCTTCAGGTTTTAAGACTGTGAAACTTGACCTTATTCAGAACCAGGGGTGTGATAGGAAAACCGCTGAATTCTTGCTAGAAAGCTGGTCTGCTGGTACACATAAAGTGTACGAGACATACATGAGTCAGTGGGCCACTTTCTGCATAATTCACCATGTCTCCTATCGCTCCCCTTCCCCTTTTGAGGTGTGCCGTTTCTTACGGCTTCTTTCGGAAAAGGGCAAGGCCTTCGGCACCATTAACGCTGCAAGATGTGCGTTGTCGGTTTTAGTGCAAAACCTTGACAACGGGGCGACCATGGGTACCCATTATTGGGTACGCAGGGCCGTCCAGACCGCCTACAGAAGGAATCCTCCTTCTCCCAGATATTCCCAGTTCTGGGATGTTAGGCTGGTTTTCAGCATGTTCCGGCGTTGGGGTGCCAACGAGACCCTGTCCCTTCAGTCGTTGGGTCTCAAGTTAGTCATGTTGATTATGCTAGTCACAGGCCAACGGGGTCAAGTCATTCCAGCACTTGATCTCCGAAATATGACTTATTTGGCCTCGGGTTCTGTGCGTTTCGTTTTAAAGAATCTAATGAAAACAGCACGTACGGGGGAACCACTCAAGGAACTGGTCCTGGAACCGTTCCATGAGGAGGAGACTCTGTGCGTCGTCTGTGCTTTGAAACGATACGTTCAGATCACGAAGCCTTTCAGAAAGGACAAGAAAGGGCGAATGAAGCATTCGCTCTTCTTGTCCTACATTAGGCCACATAAGGAGATCACGCAGGACTCCTCAAAGAGGTGGATCCTCGCGGTACTTACTGCGGCTGAAATCGACACCAGGGTATACCGAGCTCACTCCACCAGGGTTGCTAGCACCTCTGCTGGAGGGAGACTCGGTGTATCCACTGCTGTCTTGCTTCGCCATGGATCTTGGAAAAATGCCAAGACCATGGCGAAGCACTACAACAAACCCATTGAGAAGCCCAACCCTCCTAAAACTCTTGCCAGACTTTTATTGGAGGACTCAATTGAGTGACTGTACAAATTGATTCATGCTCCCATAAGAGGTTACACCTAAAAAGGGGAGAATTTTCCCATAAGTATTCTTGCTAAATACTCAATGTGAGATTGTTAGCACCATATTTAGGTGCTCCACTTGATTAAATCAGTTAGTCTTTTGATTTGGCATTGTTTTTTGCCTTTTGAAACCCGCAGATAAGGGTAAAAGAAAATTAGCCTTTTCTTTTGGTTGGCTGAGAACAACCACTTTTCCTTTTCTTCGCCTGACTATTGTTAGAGTCAGGTTGAATAAAATTATTCACTTTTCCTAAACAGTCCTGTGTTACAGTCCTTTGTGGGAATTAGTAAACAGATAAGATAGGACTATGGAAATGGGCAGTGAATCAGCTGAACTTTAAAGTCTCCTATGATAGACCGCAACAACATCTATCGTTGCGCTCTGGAATATAAAATTAATCGAGTACTTACCTGTAAGTATGAAGATTAATTGTTGTTCCAGGAGCAACGATAGATCGTTGCGGGGTATATAGGCCCACCCATCCTCCCTAGGATGAATAGATTAGTGACAGTCAGGCATAATCATTAATCTACAATATTCAAGCATTCTTGAATATAATATCTATATATAGATCTTATTCGACGATACGAATTCATCTATATAACTACGACAATTGAATAGTATAGATATTGATTTCCTATGTACCAGAAATGAGATTTCTTTCAGCGATTGATTCACTGCCAGCGGACGTCTGACATCTACGGATCTGCGCATGCGCATCTCCTATGTACCCCGCAACGATCTATCGTTGCTCCTGGAACAACAATTAATCTTCATACTTACAGGTAAGTACTCGATTAATTTTATATTAACAGTAGTTTTCTAGATCATAAAGTGCTAAAATAAAATAAGTTTTCAGATTCATAAGTACAGTAATTTGATTCCTTTACAGAGGCTAAGTAACATCGATGAATCAGCTTACTATCCACTATTGGAAGATGAGTGAGTGTACTTTTTGTTTTTTAACTGATGATATGTCTATTAGGGGTAGTTGTGCAAAAAGTTTCGACCCAGATTGCAATGTGGTTCAATGAACGTAGAATGTTATAGAAACATCCATGACATCATAACATCGATCGGATAGACACTGAATTTTATTTTGACAGTTTTCATCCCATCCATGGTCTAAGAAGCAGGTTTATAAACTACCGGTTATATTGATTTCAACTCATAAAATGATCATTGTTACATATTGAAAAAAAAACACACATATATACATTCTGTTAACCAAATGAAATAAGTACATAGCCGATTTCCAAGGAGCAGTGATGAGTAACTCATATTTGCTGACGTTGCAGAACGAGTAGCTCTAACAGTGCGGCCCTGCCCACCTCCCCTAGTACAGGAGACCTGTCAGACACGGCCACCCTGCCACTAGTAATCAAGGAGAAAGACATTGAATATCAGGTCAGGGATATACTTGCTAATACAAAATATTTCCATCCTACATTGATTTGCTGGTATAAACATGGACCCGTACAATACATGTCATGCATGTCTACGGTATAGTGTATGCAGAATATTTTATGATCCATGTCATTGGGGAAGTGTAAATTTTGCTATAGATGATTTACAAATGAACTTCAAAAGAAGGATGTCAAGTGTAAAGATTCCATTGATATTATTGTGCAACTATTTTCACAGCAATGATTTACCCGGTACCTGAATTTGAATATGTAGCTATAGACAAAGTCGCATGGTTAGTTTAATCTGCCTTAGGATTTAGAAGCATTTACTGATCTACTTGTATCACATGTATATCTTGATATAATATAGTTCCACCGGATCATCCTATACTCCCGCCTGCTGAAGGCCTACCCATACAAGCGGGCACATATCTGGAAGGAGGCGCGAGTCGACATCCCTCCACTACTCAGGGCCCCTGTGTGGGCAGCCTTACTAGAGGTGGAGGTCAGTATGGCTTCTAGGGCTATTCCTAAATTGATTAATATTTGTGTGATTTTCCAAAGGCATATATAATCACTAGTCTAACATAAAAGTTTGAGTGTAAGAGTCTAGTTTGAAAATATGCAATGCAGAATGCCGACTTATATTTTCTAGAAACTCAAATTGCGTGTAGAGAACATAAATATATGTGTATAATTTAAACAGAAAAAAATCCTTAAACCGTGTCAAATAAAGTTGGGAAAAGTATACAGGTTTGTATACGTTTTGGTGCATTTACAGGGTGACGTCAGTGGACAATATGACAACATAGATAAAGAAACCCCAACTCCTACGGACAGACAGGTGAGAAGAGTGATCGCCATCACTCAACATAAGATAAGATAGTCATGCATCAAATCCTCCAGTATAGTAAATGCAATAAGATGAGCACTATTTGGACATGCTGTGAAAATGCTACTCATATGAGGATGTATAACTCCACAAAACAAAAATGGCTTGCATCTTTAACAGTCATGTATGTGTTAGAAAATAGGAAAACAAAAGAAAAGCCAGCAATTTCCATGTCTTCTATAACATATTACATTATGTTGAGCAGATTGAGGTGGACATCCCTCGTTGTCATCAGTACAGCGAGCTGCTCTCGTCCCCCGCTGGTCACGCCAAGTTTAAGCGCGTGCTCAAGGCGTGGGTGGTGAGTCACCCGGAGTATGTATACTGGCAGGGTCTGGACTCACTCTGCGCACCCTTCCTCTACCTCAACTTTAATAATGAGGGTAAGCCTTTTGGTGACAATGTATGCATAATCTCTATATATTGGCACAGCTCCCGTACATATTAAAGGTAGTAATCGGTTATAAGTATTCAACTTTTAGCTTCTGACAGTGTATTTTTTATCAATGTTTTTGCAAGGATACATTTTACCAGATAGCAATTTGCTTCTTTTTTTTTTCGATTTGTGTTTTATTATCAAACTCTTCAATCTACAGCTGCGGCTTATGCTTGCCTCTCGGCTTTCATCCCCAAGTACCTACACAAGTTCTTTCTGAAGGACAACTCAAAGGTTATTCAAGGTAAGATGAGCATTATGTACATCATTTCGTTTCTTGGCTACTCATAATAAATACCCAGACCTTTTCTTTGCGGTATCTTCAGTACAGCGTATTTCAAATTGAATTTAGCTCTTTTACTTGTGAGATGATAACGCTAAACCAATCTGGTATCAATAGTTCTTGATTTCCCTTCCCCCAGAGTACCTTGCTGTGTTCTCCCACTTGATCGCCTTCCATGAACCAGAACTGAGCAGTCACATGGACGGTATCGGCTTCATACCAGACGTAAGCCTTTGTTGATTTGTAACTGTAATGGTAAATTTACTATCTCAAAAGTCAGGTAAGAAAGGCACTCAGTCCTGCCATGTCCCCCAGAAATTTCTAACAAGCTATACCGCTGCGAAAGCGCGACATTGTACAAGTAATGAGTTACAAAAAGGTCCTTCTTAGACCTAATCAATGATAACTATGTGTACCATCGTATTTTAATATGGGTAGATTTGATTATGATAGGTATCCAGCTTACTCTCACAGTTATCGTTGACAATGTGACTTTAACATTTCAGTTATATGCCATCCCCTGGTTTCTCACCATGTATGCACGTAGGTGTACCATTCTGTAATACTGACTTAAGCTTACATATCCCATGAAAATAAATAAAAGAAAAAGAAAACATTAAAAATATAATGAAGTTTATGCAGGAGCCTTATGATTAATCGCATTACAGTCCTCCAAACCGTGAAAGTTATAACTATGAGATTTTGATTTGATACCAGTAATGTGCCCCATTCACTATAGGATTCTATTTCGAACCCTCTCTTTAGATGTGTTCCCACTACACAAGATATTCCACCTATGGGACACGTTACTACTGGGTAACTCGTCCTTCCCCCTGTGTATAGGGGTGGCCATCCTCCAACAACTCAAGGACCAACTACTGACCTACGGCTTTAACGAGTGTATTCTTCTCTTCTCTGATATGCCTGGTATGTGTCAGCTTCAGTTATTATGGGGGGGCCGTGCCCTGCTGTGGAGCTATGTCGTCATAGAGAACAGCCCCACATTCTTTACTTTGGGGTTTTGGCGAAAAAATTAAGAAAAAGTTTGAGCTGAATAGCAAAGGCAGTAATTGGAATGTGTTTAATCTGAGAGTACTGTGAGAAAGTTAAATATTTTTTGTACGACCAATTTGTAGGAATTGTTAAAATATGATGATTGAAGTATAGAAAAGTAGAGGTTTGTTGAAGGTGTCCAAATTGTCCATAGAGCTCCATAGTAAATCGACTTTTTTCTTACTGCATGTAGGAATGTCATTTTCAGTCAGATGTTAGGATATGCCATCAGCAGTATGTCTGAGAAATTTTATGTTTTTTGTATGAATAGTTTCAGAGATATTCCCATTTTTGTATATGAATTAGGATCTCACCATAAAACTGTTTGTTGCAGGGAGTAGCAATTGTACTTGCCTTGTAAAATATATTGTAGGTTGAAGAAGAACCAGGGAATTTTTGGGTGATTTTTTTTTTATGTCTTTGCTAGATGTATATGTAGAAATGATAAGAAAAATAGAAGGAAAATGTTAGGTTTCGATGTTCAAAGTTGATGTGAATTGAAACGTGATTTATAAAGTTAGGCCTGGTGCCATGACATCAGTGTTGTAGACCAGAGTTGCGTTTACTTATATGGTAAGGGAGGGGGATCAGACGTCTGGTCTTTAGCATACATTAACTTGTGAGATTATCCATATATGGTCATAGATTAGGGTTCGAATAGATTCATACGCATGAATGGTGATCTGAATGAATGTTTCAAGTTGTTTACAAAATGATATATCAAAATGTTATGTTTATGATAGGGAATGTGATACAATATTATAAATATGTATGGTTTTGAGCAAATTTGAAAGTGTTTGTGATCAAATCAAAAGATTGCCAGAACTATTTTCTCAGTGCAGTAGACCAGAGTTGTATTTCCTTATATGGTAAGGGAGGGGGAGCAGGCGTCTGGTCATTAACATACATTATGGCTGTTTACTTGTGGGAATATCCTTATATGGTCCATATATCATTGCATCATTCCCACCAGGGAATGATGCTATCCTGTTTCCCCCCCCCCCCACTTTCTCTGCTCGCTTGTTCCAAGGCCCCCTATACTGGTTACCATTTGAATTGCTCTCACTTAAAATTGCTGTCTAGTAATGCCTTGATTCAATGCCATGATATATCTATAGCTATCCTGGACTAAAAGGAAAAACTAAACAGTGGAGGGTAGAGGGCGGAGCTGGAGGAGCGAAGGAAGAAGAGCTCAAAAATAACTCAATAAAGTTATTTTTCTATCCTCTATTCTAACACACTCTTAAGTATTCATTGATGGTTTCATGATTAAGGCACTCAAATGGAATTGAAACAATCCTGGATGAACCTACAGTAAATTGTGACAATATGACTGATATTTGCAGAGATTGATATAGAGAGATGTGTTCGAGACTCTATCAAGATTTTCTGCACTACCCCAAAGAGCACCACCTACCGGCAACATGCGAGATCACCCAAGAAACCGGCTACAGAAGGCAAGAACGGCAGGCCGGTCATGTCTTACTATACCCAGGACTACAACGAACAGCCCAACACTGAACTGGTGAGGAAATTAACTTGATAAAATATTATTTAGCTTTGGATGCCTTACTATCAAAGAAAGAAAAGCCCAACAGTATTCACTGAAGTGGCCAAGCGCATGTGGTATATACCGTTAGTATTTCAGTTGGTATCGCGACCTGAATTTAATATGGCTTCAAATGCAGCTAGTTGAAAGTCCTGGAGAAGTTGATCTGAACTTGGGTCAAGGAAATTGTGCATTGTCATTAACTGCATACAGATAGAGATGTAACAAAAAGCAAGATTGAAACAAAATAGTTTTGGTATATTATATTTCTTCTCAACATATAAGAAAGAAAAGAATAATGAGTTGATATAATTGGTTTCAGTCTATGGATGCCCTGACGTTGGACGAGCTGCGTTCCACTAAGTGTCCGCGGATCTCAGCTGAGGATCTGATAGACCTGTGTGAACTGCGGGGACCCTCCCCGACCCGCAGTCCGACAAAGTCTACCCGCTCCAGCAAACCACGCCTTATTGTTGTAGACTGTCGCAGTCCTGAAGAGTATCCTCTTTATGAGTACAATATGCTCTAAGCAAAGGGAATGTGGTAAAACATAAAGAGATATACATTGCCCTGGATGAAAGAGTTTAGCCTCTGATATCCATGCGAACTACTCTGAAGGGACCCTCTAGCCACCATTTAAAAAATAAAAAAACGACTCACATAATGCTTTTGAATATCATGAATGACACAATTTACATTCCTGCTTGAATTTCCTGTGTATATGGTTATATAGAACAAGCAATGTCTATTAAGACATACCTTAACCAAGATCAGGTTCATGCGTGGTGCCATCAGTGGATCCATCAACATCCCCTTCAGTACAGCATTCGGACCGGAAGGAGAACTGGTAGCGTCCCCTAGTGTCCAAGTCCTGAACCAACATAGACATCAAGTCAAGGTCATTGTCGGCAGCCGCGGCAAGAATGCCACCAACGTGAGTTGCTTTTTCTAAGAAAAGAAACTATAAGAGTGGTTTCTGGATGTTATAGTGCAAATGTCTAATAGTGAAGCATAAAACCTTATCACAAAAGTCTTTGAAAGTTACCCTTCCTAACAACCTCAAACATTATATATAGCACAAACAGCATTTGATTACGTTTATTATTAAAACAGTGTCAAATTATTTCCATATATATCTCAAATATGTGCATGTATTTTGAAATTAATTTTGCGTAGAACTAGCACTCATTAGGTACGGCTTATACTCGAGGTTTAATGGTAACTAACCTATAACCAATTCTACCATTCCTTTTCTCTATTTCTGTTTGCAGTTCGCCAACTCTTTAGTCCAGTTATGCTACACCAAAGTCTGTATTCTTCACAAAGGTATCGACGTCCTACGGCCTACAGGCCTCCTGGTAGTCCCGCCCCCTGAGCTCTGATTGGTCAATGGACACTTAGTCACATGATCTATATAACAGTATCTGATACTCAAAATGCCAACTTTGAAGAGGAATGATTTAAAGATGGTCATCTTAAGTGAATATTCCTTTCATTAATATTCTTTCATTCATTCCACAATCATAATTGATTGGATTTTAATGAATTGAGTCAGACAAGGAGCAGAGTGTCAAATCATGCCATTTACCGATATATCATAATTCATTGTGCAATACATTATTTTATCTACACATTATAGTTGTATTAAGGTGTTTATGAAACAGTTTGTTGAACACATTGATATCCAAGCTTATTTACAAAAATGTAGAACAACCTTCTGGTGTTTGTTAAGGGTAAATCACAGAACACATACAGTAGTGTCTGAATGTGATCCAATTAAAAGAAGTGCTATTTTTAAATTATTGTAATCATTGGAGAAATTGAGATGGATTGCTGGAATGTGTGGGTGTGACAGATCATTTTTTTTATCAACTTAACAATGAATTTTACTTAAGTGTTCCCATTGCGTGCTGTAGAATACATGGATTTGGAATGCGAGTGCTTGACTGTATATATGATCAATTCTTGAGTAAAATACCGGTATGTAGATTTCGTTGATCGTCAATTCATAGAACTCAAAGACGGTTTGATTTGTTGTAAAATCATGAGCAAACGTTAGGTATGTTGTATCAGTATTCCAATTATTGTGGTTTTACAGACCAAACTGTACGTTGTAAAAACAGATGGACTAAGAGATGAATTCAAATAAATATATTACTGAATATGATTTTATCAGTGTTATAATTTGACTGCTTCCATTAATACAAAGACTGACGCCAACATCACTTAGGCCACACCAAATTAAAAAGTTGGTCTATGGATTTTCATTTTGAAAAAATGGAGAGGGAGGGCGATTTTTTTTTTGTCAATGGATTCTGCACATCACAGATGTGGAGAGGGCAATTTTTTTTATAACCAAAGATTTCCCAGGAAAGGAGTTGAGATGAGTTGGCCAGTTTTTAAAGCTCCCGGACCAAAATGCAGTAGAAAATCAGTATTTAAATAGTAGAAAAACAGTGTGGTGTGACAGTAGTAATTCAGTGTGAAAGCAGCATC
The DNA here is from genome assembly GCA_949317995.1 of Acholoe squamosa. Lineage (NCBI taxonomy): Eukaryota > Metazoa > Annelida > Polychaeta > Phyllodocida > Polynoidae > Acholoe > Acholoe squamosa. The sequence goes on from OX439042.1 coordinate 20,512,237, forward strand.
AGAAACAGTACTGTATCAGCATCTACTGGCATTCTACTGCTCAGCACACAGAACATGGCAGCGGTGGTTCAGTAGCAGAACAGTACTATTAGCAGCATGCAAGCAGTATTGAATCAGTTGTCCCAATTATGTAAATGAGATGGCAGCATTTAAACAGTATCTACTTATTTAATGCTGCATGACCATATATGGGGCTGGGGCAGTGTTCAATCAGCACTACTGCATGACAGCAGCTATAGCAGTAGGTGAGCAGTAGATCATACTGAAAACTACTGCGGGGGGCAGGTAGAAGCATAAAAGAAGAAGCTACTGTTTTAGTACTGGCACTACCAATGCTGTTCTAGTTGGTGCTTGCTGGATTTTAACTTTGGATCTTCTGATTACCCACGCATTAGCCCCCTAAGCCACCACCCCATCAGTTATGAGGAGCTGTCATTACTTCCTAGTAGTTCATGCAACCCATATAGAAGGGGGCTAGGGCAGCATTGATTCAGTAGCAGGCCTACTGGGGAACTTCTACCATAACAAGAGGGTAAGAGTAGACAAGTCTGATAAAGACAGCCATGCACTTTTACTGATGTAAAGGTGATAAGACAGCAGATTTAAAATTATCAATGAAAAATGTAAAACGAAAATGTCATGATTGTGACCAAAAGAACACTTGATGATTCAATACATTTATGCCCTACATAAAGTCAGTGAATAATTCCTTGTTTCCACACATCCCAACATCCATTACTGATACTCAACAACATGATATCATGCAAAGCCTGGATGAAGTGTGCTTTTCTCTACAAACACTGGATAGTTTCAGAATTTCATTACTTAATCATTTGATTGCTGTTTTCAACCATACTGACATTCACACTAAGGACTGTCTCAACAGCATCAAGTCAGAACCCCAGTAAATAACCCATGAATGAACAGAGTGATACCAGTAGATGGTCAGTAGACTACTGCATCTACGCTGCTGCACAGAGTGTGCCATTTTTGGTATCTGTTAACATTCAGTTGAAGGTCAGTAGACTACTGATTCTAGACTGAAAAAGCAGTGCATATTCAGTTGAGGGTCAGTACACTACCCAGTGTACACTACTGAGTCTAGACTGAAAAGGCAGTGTAGAGTTAGCTGTTTTGGAAGTATTTCAGCAGGGTCTACTGAAATATGCAGCAGTCGATCAGCATATTCTCAGTAGCCACTGATAGAAGGAGTAGATACTGGCTTCTGGTCCAGGATAGTATCTGCCATTGTTTGTTCAAAAATTATGGCCCAAAAAAAATCAGATTTTTGCAGAAAATAGTGTGGGCGCAATCCATAGACAAAATAATTTTCAAAGAAAAAAAAATTTTGATTTCCGAAAATTTGGAGCGGAAAATCCATAGACCAACTTTTTATTTTGGACTGGCCTTATGGCAGTAGTGTCCTGTTTTTAATCAATAGCCAAATGGATCACAAGGTGTGATATATTTGAACCATATCAAATACTGATCATCAAATATGCCCTATTTCAACCTCTGGGTTGGATGCTATGTTCATTCTGGTGGTAGATGGGGACCATTCATAAATGACGTCATGCCATGTTTTTTTACTTTGCAATTTTTCAATGCTGATGATATTCGGAAAATTAATCCCCTCATGCCGCATAATATTGACCACTCCCTAAATTGTTCCATTGGAGTGAGCAGCAAAGGCCTTAAATGGCATCACTCCTAATGGGACCACTCCCTATTTTACTATCACTCCACCTAATTCTACAATCCGCTTTTATTGCACCGCTCACTCTAATCAGGACAGTCCTCTTATGGTACCAATTACTCCAATTGCATCAATCCTGCAATGGCAGCACTCCCTGTAATTGGACTGGCGCTTTAATTCTGTAAAGCACGTGTTCTCCCTCTTAGACCAAGACCACAAAAGGGCCCACCAACATGTAGTGGCAAATTTCTTATTAAACCACTCCCTCCAATTCCTAATAGTACCCCCCCTCTAATGTGAACACACCCTTTAATTGCACCAATCCTAATGGCACCAGTCGCTCTAAATGGACCATCCCTCTAATAGCACCCCCCCCCCCTCAAGTGTTACTACTCCACCTATAAATGGCACTACTCCCTCTTGTGGGACTTCAACACGTAATGGAACCGTAATCTTCAATGAGGCTACTTTTTTATTCACATCCCCGCACAGGGTCTCTCTCTCTCTCTCTCTCTCTCTCTCTCACTCTGGCTTCCATGGTCCATTTAAAAGGGTCTATTTCTCCTCTTTCCTATTAGGCCGGGGGCTGATAGGGCCCACCATGCACCCCCCACATCCCAAAGCGACGGGTACTTTTTTTTATCCTTAGGGTCCTCTGAACAAGATTCAAGATGTTAACATTGATTATCTTGGGATGCACTACCGGTTTTGGCTCATTATCCATGTGCGGGTTCAGACCACTTTTGGGTCAATTTTGGTACCATGTTATTCAAGGGGTATGCTCAATCCCCAAGCTCTAAGACTGTCTTACCTTGTCTGGATCCTGAAGCTATTGGTGTTGTTGGAAAGAAGACATAATAAGCTTTTCATTAAGTCCTAATACATGTTTTTAAGTTCAGATTTGAGTGTACCAGACAGTCGGGAAGACGGAAGATTGAAATTACAAAGTTCCTTTTTTACTGAATATCTTAAATGTGCTCCAGATACATGTATAAAAATTGCCCTTATCTCCATCTAAGCACAATATCTAATATGATTATGTAGGACAAACCTTTCTGAGTAATATGAGACATTTCGCAGAATTCCTTGATGACTATGACACACGTTATTGCCTTGGGCACAAAGACACTACCTTGAGCCAATACGATGCTGTTCGATTTCAATAATCTCCCTCTTTATGTAAATGGATGTTTTTCCATGGTAAATCATTATGAATTCTCCTGATTCTTATGTTAAAAAGAGTGCTGATTGAGAATATGCATGTTTCTACTTCAATGGCGAGGCTGTATATGGCTGAAATTCAAAATGACTGACAATAGATTCAGATGTCACTTTGAATTACATAAATGTGCAGTCTAGAATGTATCTGGTGGGTCCTACCCCCTATAAATAAGCTTAGTAGAATACAGTGCTGCATTTGTTTTGTTGCTAAGTGGTGTGGTTGCCTAGCAACAGCAGCTTTGCATAGCAACCAAGCCTGAAAATATGCTTGAATGCTCATATCTGCATGGTTTCCTTTCAACAACATACTCCCCTGATGTAAACTTGTATATAACTCTTCTGTGACTTCCATCATAGACTAGGAATATAGGTGATAAAAGGTTGCTATCTGTGCATGGTGGGCCCTATCAGCCCCCGGCCTATATCCCTCGGGTGTGTGTGGTGCACATTTGCGCTACATTCCTCTGTGAAATTGTGTAATGTGGTTTCTCGCCATGAATATGACCCTAGCTGTCGGAATGGCCTTATGCATCTATTACTCTCTCTCTCTCTCTCTCTCTCTCTCTCTCTCTCTCTCTCTAACCTATCGGACCACAGTTCCCTCCTCATGCAACAGTGGAGGACTGACCTCCCCCGTCCTGAGAATATTCTTATTATTGACTTAGGCCTAACTTTGGGTACCATTTTATGGTCCAACTAGGGTCCTATCAATCGATTCATTTACTCACTCACTCTACCCTGAGTTATGACATCCATCACATGTTCGATCATTGATTACGTCCAGTCAGGGGCCACCCAGTGATTTTATACGCACACGTTCTTAAAAAAGACTCCAATCATCCTTTCAGGTTCGAAATGCATTTCTAAAGAGGACTTGGTTGCGTTTGATGTATCATGGAATATGTCCTTCGTTTATATCATGTTTATATTATGTAAAGTGCACTTTCACTCTAGATAAGATATACCAGCAATTACACTACGGGTGCATACACAAAATGTTGATGATTCCAGGGAAATAATGGTGAATAAATGATGTCTATAGGGAGAGGGCCACAACAATAATAACAACGGACACTAATTTAGGGTACAGAATGACAACACTCTTCAGCTAATCAATTTAAAAGCTGGGGGCGAGAGGTTGCAAAATATAGCTCTCAGGTGGGAGGATGTTGTTTACCGTGCATTCCAATTTGTTATATGATATGTGTATGGGGCGCATTTACATGAGAAACGGCGTCCATAAGGAGTTTTGTTTGAGGCATTTTCACTGTCCTAAACAGTAAACAGTAGCATCATCGCTATAAGCCGTGAGTTATAATGAGAGAATGTGTCGCGACCAGGATCAACGCCACCGCACGCCACAGAGAACCATGAGTAGTATATGAAAAGGCGACACGGCGTACGGGCCGTGAGTAGTATATGAAAAGGCGACGCGGCGTAAAGGCCGTGAGTAGTATGTAGAAACCTAGCCCGGGGTCGGGCGCTACCTGCGCCGACCGGTGAGCAGCGCGGCCCGCCAAGACGCAGGTACAGCGATATCCGCGTACAATGACGCGCGCCCGGTGAAGATGGCGGAAGTCGGTCACAGCGAAACGCCTGCATTGAGAGGGATCTAGATCCACCCACACCTTACCTATATTATCTTACGTAGAGAATAGCCTTTTTGTATGATTTACATTTGCCATGTAGCAAACTTTGATATAGTTCATGTTTATCAAAAGGTGATTTCAGCATTGAAATATACATGTGATGGCTTCTTAGTATAATATATCAAGAAGATATTTCTCACGATTCCATGATAGCACCTTTCAACATGTAACACCAACATATGCAAGGCCCCTTTTCTAAAGGGTGTTTTAGCTGTAATTTTTGGTACCGAGCGCGGTCGTAGAAATGACCCCCAGTAATTGGGAAATGGTATAGACATGTATCGTCTTCAGCTCTTAGCATCCCGTCAGCTTCGTTGATTTTGAGCCGTTCGAGGCAGGTTTCGACGACAACGAACAATTCTCATCTGCTGTTCAATGAATAGCCATGTTCGAAAATCGTGAAACCTGTCCGGAAACAGCCAGTCCGTCGTCTTGAAAGCCGATCTCCAATTGGTTGATCCTGGGGTGTTGACGATGACGTAGTTGTGCATAATGGCAGATGAGCGCATGGTGAACCTCAGCGCTGTTATATTTGAGAGCTTTAACATGGAGTTAACTGCTTCTAGTCCAATATGACTCCCACTCAAACTACACTCAAAATCCCTGATCGATTGCGTGTCAACAAAATGCTTAGGGGATCTGTTGGAAATGATGATACATATTGTGTTTCCTACATGTAGGTTGAAGGTGACGACGATGCGATTCATCTTGATAACTCCGCCGCCATTTTGTAATATATATAAAACATGAAAATACTCTGAAATATTATATCCTTTCAATTGATCTCCCACAACTCATTTTTAGTTATTGACTCTGAGGGTAGAGTACACACATGGATCAACACGGTAAAAGGTACGCCCGCGAGGGGCTGCGTGGGCATACCTTTTACCGTGCTGATCCACAAATTTTATGATTCAAAGAGATACTGAATGTGTGCATGGTCAAATGAACAATAATTCAAATCGTAGGTGCTGTCTTTAAATTTCAGTCATATGTTTACACTTATTCTCGTTGAATCCACCCCAAATTTAAAAAGAAAAACCCTCATTGCTAAACTTATATTATATCATCCTAGGTACTTTTGTTATAACACATGCAGTTTGAAGAAATAAAGATATGTATGGTTTGATTCCATCCTAACGCTTACACCTCCCTATAGCCTACACCTCCGTCATAATGTTACGATCGCAACATATGTGGGGCCTACAGAAATTGCCCAACCCCCTAATCTCAAAATTACTGATATAACCCCTCTTCATTTTAAATCAAGCACAAGTCCTAGAACTGAGTCTATTCCCTGTTCTACTCGACAACTCTCGATGACAAGTTGGAGGCAGATGCTATCCTATTCAGACCTACCTTCAGTCAGTTGAAGCTCATCGTCCCTGAGTGACCCTGTCACTTGTTGCAGTCATACCTTCCGCCTCACTCTGCTCCTAAGCTATAGCGCGCCACCGGCACTTCGCCCCGATAACTTATACAAATGAGAAGTGGCCCTGACAACTTACACAAATGGGCAGCCGCCACATCTCATTAGAACGCCGCGTGTCCAAAGAAACGAGCTCTGTGCGCAAATGCAGGACCCCGTGCATGGCAAGGTGTAAGCCCCGCGGCGGGCGGCAAGGTATCGTTGAATGTCGGAGAGGAGGTCGGGTGAGGGGGAGGCTGGCCCACAATAGGTGTACGGGGAGCAGTACCTGTACAATCTCTGCTGATGTTAACTAGGTATATAGGATTCAGCTGATAACGGTGACTGGGTGTGTCTGTGGAGGACACAGGGGAGGGGGGGGATGTCACACATGGATTTACTTATCCTCTTCCTCCAATAGACCACTTCATCGTGGATGGTTCTGGTGTCTTGTGTTTTCAATTGTTTCTAGGCCTTACCTAAAACCTAACTCACATTAACTCTACGCTGCCATAAGCCAGGGTTCTTATGGTAACTCCTGACATGATACTAGATCAGTATACCACAGGATTGAATACCTCAATATTTATGTTCGTGAAGTATTAGAGATAACCCAGTGTGTCTTTTGTGCATTTTTTTAAATCCCTCTCTTTTTTTCATACATAGAAGGTAGTCCGTACCATGGGCTATCAAATATTGGGTCTAAGATAGGGCCTGAGAATTACACAGTCCATATTCTATGGATCATTTTTTAGAAACTGGGGAAAAAAGACTAAGACAAACATGGGCATTTTAAATGCATAATCCTTTCAGATAATCCTCTAATGGATCTAGCTTCCAACAGTATAGCAGCAAAAGTATCTCACGTTAGATGATCTAGGATGTCCCATATTTATAATCGATGACCTTAATGTAACTAAACATCTAGAATTGCAAAGGTTACAAAACAACTCTATCGAGTCAAGTGAAATCTAATTACACAAATGGACAGTGTGATATTTCAGTTAAGGGCCTGAATGGTATAGGTTCGCTGATTTCTCAAAATTCGTGAAATATATCAAGAGAGTGATGGATGCTGTAATTGCCATTGTGAATGTTATCCGTATGATTTCTCAACTAACTATATTTTCTCGTTGAAATACATCATTTCTCCTGTCAACACATGCAGGACGACCCCCACCCCCATTCGACATGCCCCTTCCTCCCTTGCTACTTAAGGTGAGAAGAGCCCTGGCCTATACAAGATTTGTGCGTCCTCTTGCTTGCTGTTCCAGCCCCTGTTTGATGACAGGAGAGGGGTAGATGTGCGGCGATCTGAGCAGTTAGCGGTCGGAGAGGTGTCCTTTTGTGATTTGCGCGTCACGACTTTGGCCCCAGTTATTGTCGAGGTCGTCACGACCGACCTGATCATCTTACGTCGCCCTGTAGCACAGACCCGCGCCCGGGCGCCGCCTCCCCTATAGTCCTCCTCCCACCATGCATCGTTAGCCGACCTGCTCGGCCTCATACACCGCTGCCTCCCGCTTCCCCTACTGGCATTTCCGCGTCGAGTCGACATCGAGCCCCAGATTACTAATAAATGGCCGCGTCATGTACATGTAGTGAAGACACATGGGCCTAGCAGCTTGCCTTTTTGAGTGGATTTTTTTTCTATAGTTTATTCATAACAAGGAGACAAAAGGATATAGGGATTACAGACAGTTATGATGTGGCGGAGGTTATGGTTTCACATGGTGGAGAGTAAGATTGGCTGACTGAGAAATAGATGAGAGACTAAGACTATAGAAATGGAAATTTTCAGTAAAGATATACACTCTCAGCCCCAATTGTAAATGGGCTATAAAGACCACTGCATAGTGGGTACAGGGCAACCCACTGTTGGGTCATTGGATTTGTGTTGACAGAAACTACCACTGTTTTTTTTTTCAAAAATAGGAGCAATCTACTGTAAACAGCTTACCCGAGTCTGACTGTGTATAGGCACACTTTCTGAAACTCAGATCGTAGGTAGAAGCAGAGATGACAGTTGTATTCATATACTTAGAGGCAGAGCATTGGTGCAGGTGGCGTAAAGGGGTTAACGTTTTTTTATTCTCATCGTCACTGATTAATTGTACAGTGGTTATAGTGGGTGAAATTAGAGGCATGGTGATGAGAAGTACATGTATACATTTGCATGTAAACTTTTGAAACTGCAGTAAGACGCATGAAGAAAGGTTATGTCGGATATAAGCGGGTATTCTCTCATTGTACTGTGATACTAGCTGGTATTTCCCAGTTATTAATGCTAAGCCGAATGAGAACACTGACTTCTTTAAATAAAATACCTCGATTAGTTTTAGCTTAACATTTATGGGAAGGCTACACGCATCAATATACAGCCTGTCTTTATTAAGCCCCTGTAACACAATCCATGCTAATGCTAGTTTGCATAGTACATGGACACTACATGACATTTTGTACTCATAACTTGCACACACCTCTACACCTCTACTGCCACTTCGCATTTTAATAAAATACATCCTGAGCTCCCGGCCTTAGCTATAAGGTTCATTTTCCTGTATGTCGCGTAGGTTTCAACAATGACAAGTTGTCAGTTAACAATCGGAACCATATCAATAAGAAAGCACATCATGAACCTGTATAGGGGCACGCTACATGGAGAAATGAGAAGAGAGATAGAGAGAGAGAGAGAGAGAGAGAGAGAGAGAGAGAGAGAGAGAGAGGTAGGGCGAAAGGAAAGCCAGTCAAAAGGGAGTCAATGACACGATTTACCTCCTCGACCCGTCAACACCGAAACACAAACTTCTCCCCAAAAGCTGTGGGTGTATTATAATATACAGACGCTGATCCAGCTTTATTTAAGTCAGACGTCACAGATTACCCGAGTGCCGCAACACACACTGCACTGATACCGGCTTCAGCACACCGCCGCCTTCAGCAAAAAAAGACAAGTTTCTATACTACTTACACCACGCCTCGACTCTGCACTCCGCCCGTACTGCACAGGGCTGTGGCCGGGGCTGCGACGCCGCGTCCCGGCTGACACTCACCTCCCCCGGCCGCTCCTCGTCTACCCTACGCCCGCCTCCCTGCTCTAGGCTCCCCGTACGCCCATTACCCACCCCTCGATCCTTGTTCACTATATGCCTTGTGCTCAATGGGAGGGAGTCAACAATAAACGCTGCAAAACGTTTCAGAACGTTCCCCGATGGTTCTTTATCATGGCAAAACGTTTTGAAAGTTAAAAATGGGGGGTTAACGTTAAATAACGTGGTTTTTTTAGTTGACTGGGAATCTACCGAATTAGGTAGTTTAACTAAAAGTCATGTTCTACTTCACAATTCAACTTGTACTCACCACAGACTGAAAATCCACCTGGCCTGTATGTATTGTACATGCAGCAGACTGTTGCACACAAGCTAAATAGAGCACTGAGAAGGTGACCTCTCACCACAGTAGACTGAAATGCCTCCTGCCTCGTTCAAAAACAGTGGGTTCTGCCAAACCTTTTGACGTCCCTGTTCTATAGGAACCCATGCAAAAAGGGCACAAACAGTGCTGCTAGCTGTAGACAGTATCCTTAAGGACATAAATTATATTATCATTATATTACTCAAACAGACACGCCTCACTGAGCTGCTGAAGGACATACACAGAGTAGGTAATAATCTGACTGACTGCTACAGACAAGGCACCTTCTCACTTCACCCTTCTCTGGCACTGTACTGGCATGACCACCTCTGTGCAGTATGAAAAAAAAGTTAGGACTACAAAAAAACTGACTGCTGCAGGTATGGCATTTTTTTTTAGTGAAAACTACCTTTTCCCCTATGTGCAATACCCTCCCGATACCTGACTGTGTGACTCGCTTTTTATAGTGCTCATGTTTTGAGCCGCTATCATCTTCAATGAAAGGTACTTATACCTGACTGACATGAGTCCTTCTTTGCAACACGAAAAAGGATCAGGACTGAAAAGATGACTGCTGCAGGTGAGGCACTTCTTAGGCAAAACTACATAATATTATTCCCCTATGTGCAACATCCTGTAGGTATTATAAGTATGACAGTTCAAGCCCACAATTATTTAAAGAAGAATGGAAGGTAGTTTCTGACAGGTAAGTGTGGCCGCCAGGTCAAGCTTACATAAACAGTAGATGTTTAACAGAGACGTAGGAAGCAAATCTTCTTTACCTATATAAATTTGTATAGAAATGTATTTTTTTTCTAATGAATATTAGGTCCAGGCCCCCATTTTCCCCATCCCATTATTATATCAATCTAATTTGAGATGCAAAGTTTTAGCTTCTTGTTCAATTTATCATGAATTCTTGGCAAATTTTTGGGGGCCCAGACATACTCAGGCCCCACCACCTCCATGATTGGGGGGCCCAGTCCCCCCTCCCCCCCCCCTTTTCCTACGCCCCTGTTTAAAGATGAAGAATCTTGGGCCCATGTATGCAGGTTCTGTCGATGATTGCAGGGGTTGTAATAAATTGGGTCCAAGAGGAGTCACTATTAACCATTTTCCTAAGGGGGGGGAGGGGGGTGATGGATTCGCGTGATGCCCGCCGAATTTTTTTTCGACCCCCTCCCTTCCAACAGGGTCTGAAAATCTTCGGTACCCCCTTTTATCCTATAGTAACATGCGCATCTTATATGCTATAAAGGAAGATTGTTTTCCTCTGTTCTCTCGAGAAAGGTCTGAATTTTTTGCCCCCGCCCCGTTGTTATGACCCCGGGTTATGACCACTCTTTCACCAAATCATCCCCAGGTTATTAGATTGCAGCTGGGGTCAAAATGACGTGCTGAAGATATCATTTTCAATTTGAATCTAAAAAGCTTGAATTATAACAAAGGAAAAATATCGAAAACGATCATTTATTCATAATATCAATGCAAGTTAATCGACCAAAGAAAAATTACCAGTGGAGAAGAGGAAACAAGAGCCTCCATTCGTTTATTTCATCAGCGTGATGCAAAAAGAATAAACTCAATAGTCTGGCCTAGTGATATAACTGTGTTTGAAAGTCATACGTGCTTTATTTTTTAAAGCATGTATGGCGAGTTGAAATATCAAGTATAGGCCTACAATCAATTATTGATGGGCATGTCCGTTGTCATATAAAGATGACCCCTTTGTCTGTCTCTCTCTCTCTCTCTCTCTCTCTCTCTCTCTCTCTCTCTCTCTCTCTCTCTCACGCACACATACACATACAAAGTGATACATGCAGTTGGTCTATAGATTTAATGTTTAAAATTGAGCATGAGGACTCCCATTAAATCTCCCTAAGAAATTCTATAAAGAGTAACAAGAGGAAGGCAAAAAAATTTCATCGAGTTTTATTATGCTTCCCAGCTTTTCACTGTTCATGCTAGATTGTGATATGTTGAAAATACCAACTTTTTATTATCTACATTTTGTACAATCAAAATGAGCCTGTTCTGTGCACCTCATTTACATATCCCATATAGATAGAGGTCATGTTGATATCATTATGCTCAGTTGTTCCTTATGTTGTCCAGGATCCAGTTATTGAAGACAAGAACATTGGTGTAAACTCCATAGTTACGGCCACACTTCTCACCCCAACTCACTATGCCTTGTATCTCATACACCTCACTGTCCAATCGCTTACATACCAATGGACCACCAGAATCACCCTGAAAGGAAATTGTATACTTTGAAAGTGTTCTAAAGTTTAAAATGTAAAAAAGAAATATGTGACCAGGTAAGCAAAAACATCCCCCTTCAGGGGAGTTTATTATCAAAGTTCATCTGGAGGCTGTTGCGAAAAGATTTGGAATTCAATTCTCACTGTAACTAATGCATCTTCCAGTTCCTCCTGATTCTCCACCGAGGGAGACCAATTCCCACCTTATACTGTAATGGAATTGACTTACTCTGAATTAGACTGCATTGCAAAAAGTTGAGGAACTGGTTCCATGATTAATTCCACCTGAATGCTTCCCATAGTCGAAAGGCCAGGGAATTGGAGAAAGGAACTGTCTGGGAATTGGTTCTCGATTAGGAAGCATTCACCAGTTCCTGACCACTTCTAAACTACTTCTATGACCAATTATCTTTTGGCAACCCAACAGGGAATTGATTCCCTGAGGTCAGTCAGTTCCATTTTGGGAATACCACCTCCGACAAAATCGTTTCCAAATGTTTTTGCAATAGCCTGCAGAAGAGCTTGAAAATGAGACATCATTGGCTTAAATATTCCTAGTAGTTATGTCAGAACTCCTCCTTGAACATAGGTCGTTATTCACATCTGAAATTGGTGATTAAGCTCTAAATACATTATAAACCATAAAAATGTCTAAAAACACAATAAATCATAAAGAACACATAACAATATGGTGATTTTTATCATAGATATTGATCTAGAAGGATTTTTCAATTTCTGTTTTCAGTTTTGGGTTTTTGATGAGTATCCCCGGAAATTGACATAAAAATCTGCAAATTTTGATTGTTGGAATGGTTGCCATGGCAACCAGGAACAGGCATATAGGTTGATTTCTCACGAAAAATGTTCATTTTACCAACCAAATATTTCTACTGAAAATGGTGCATTTTAAATGAGGCTATTGAATTCTGCATCAAAAATTAGCTTAATATATTTTTATAATGATTTTAGAGTAATTTTGCCACTCCAATGCCCCCCAGGTGGCCAAATGGGAGATGTGTTCTCCCTTGATGGGTCACATATATATATATATATATATATATATATATATATATATATATATATATATATACAGGAGTGCAGGCTACCAGAGAACTCTATTGGAGAAACAGGAAAATATAAATGTCAATGAGGCAATAAGCAAACCTTGCACCACAGTATTTTCTTACTGAAGAGGATAACAAAATGCATTCAAAACGCTCATTCGTACTGTGGTCTTGAACATTCCTCTTCACTAGGATTTGATAACTCTGACGAGACACACAAAATTAAAAAATGATACTGCATCGGCATATACAAAAATGTCTTATTGATGGTAAATCGCATAAGATGAAAGTCGTCTCCGATATAAGCTTTGCTCACTTACAGCACAAGGGCTATTTCTTCCATCCCTGTGTCCTGCACATATCATGTTGTCACTATAGTAGTATTGGGAGTAGGCCTGTCTACACTCAGCCTGCGTCTGTATGGGCGTCTCCACCTCCAGCAGCGCCACACTCTGTTCCCCACCTGTAATATACAAATATCACCTGATCAATTGTAGTCCTTTAATGAAAGGATATAGACTCAACCCCATGGGCGTGGACTGGTTACCAGATTTAGTCTGTGTAGGTGTTATCCATATGCTATAGTAAGGGTGAGAAAGTAAAGGGAACAGTGCTGCCCTCTGGTGCCTTTATTTGCTATGCACAGACCTTGATTACAGAGGTGAGTGGTTACTTTGGCAAAGTCACCACTCACCTCCGTATTCAAGGTCTGTGCATAGCAAATAAAGGCACCAGAGGGCAGCACTGTTCCCTTTACTTTCTCACCCTTACTATAGCATATGGATAACACCTACACAAGACTAAATCTGGTAACCAGTCCACGCCCGTGCTCAACCCTGTTGCTGGAGCGTTTGCAACTCATGTAATTATAGCTACACTAAAAAGATTTAAAGTAAGGGAGCGATCATGTTTTAACAACAGGGGGGGAGGCTGGTGGCTTTGCATACGGATGCGCGAAAACATTTCCGCCCCCACCTGTCAAGGGTCAAATCCCCCAGACAGATATATACCTCCTACCCCCAGAGGGTCGAAAATTGTGTGCAAATGCACCCTTTTAACCTATAGTAACGCGCAGGCTTTTTCACTGAAAACAGGTGAAATTGTTTTCACCCCCCTGGTAAAGGGGTGGCCAAGGACTTGACCCCCCTGGTCAAGTGGTGGAAAAAATCCTGACCCCCCCCCCCCTCAAACCCACTTGTGGCTAAAAACCCTGTTGTTAAAAAATGATCACTCCCTAAGCAGTATAAAGTAAATAAGTTGAAAAATAACAAAGTAACCTTGTCAACCTAGACATGAAGTCTTCGTATTGTCGACGACCTAAGGGTGACCGATGGTTGACAGGCCAAGTTGTCAACATGAACAGCTGAGAGAGGGAGAGAGACAGAGAGAGACAGACAAACAGACAAACAGACAGACAGGCAGACAGAGACAGAGACAGCGAGGCAGAGAGACAGAGCACGAGAGAGAGAGAGAGAGGGGGGGGAGGGAAAGAGAGAGCGAGAGAGAGAGAGCACAACTTTTTACAGTATTTCTGATGATACTTACCAAATCTCTCACTGCCCCATCCTGTTCCATAGCACGTCGTTGAACGTGACTGTTCACCACTTGGTAAGCACACAGGTAAAATGGCCTCACTTAGAGTTAAAGGTGAGGTGAGTTTAATCAGAGCTATGTCACGGTCCAGATAAGCTGAAGAGTAGTACTCGTGGACTATGACTTTGTCTATTGTCGCTGTAGTACCAGGTTCGGTCAGAGCATTCAAACCTGCCATAACTTTGTAGTTGTCAACACTTGCCCGGAAATCCCTTCTGATAAAAGAGAAGATGTCTGATATATACCTCCTACCTAATTGCACACACCGGTATATACTTTACACATTAATGCTTCCATATATGTGTTATGTTAGCAGGGGCGGAGAGGGCAGCTTTTTATGCACTGTAAGAAGTAACTGTTGAATCTACAAGGGGTCCTTGTGAAAAATGAACAATGAACCACCTTATTACACAACAGGGAGCCAGTGTATAATCCCCAGGTGGTAGGGTGGTGGTACAAGGAATCTCTGTAAAAATAGTGTGAAAATAACGAAGGATCTTTGGCAACTTTGGGACAAGAGATCCTTTGTTATTTCTACAACATTTTGTATACAGTGTGGCTAGATTTAAGTAATCGAGTTCAGAAGTTGTAACTGGTAGCACAAGGCACAGATTGTATATGTTATATATGTTATCAATATAAGTACACTAGAATTAAAAACGCGTATATATTCGTTTTGAAAGAATTGCCTTCAGTGTGTAAGTAGTATATGATATTGACAGTTTGGACCAGGTCCATGAGTTGACAATTTGTACATGTATGTTTAAGATGCAGTTTGGTATGTTTTCATTTACAAGTAAGAAGTACACAGAATTGACACTTCATACAAGGTCCAGTTCAGTATGTCGTCATTGATAATATAATGAGTACACAGAATTGACAAATTGTATAAAGCGCAGTTCAGTATGTTGCCATTGATGATATAAGTAGTACATGGAATTGACAGTTTGTATTAGGCTCAGTTCAGTATGTTGCCATTGGTACGTAAGTAGTATAAGGAATTGGCAATTTATACAAGGTCCAGTTGAGTATGTTTACATTGATAGTAAGAAGTACACACAGTTAACAATTTGTTCATGTTACAATTCACTATGTTGTCAATGATTATTATAAGTAGTATGTGAAATTGAAAAATTGTGGAAGGTCCAGCTCAGTATGTTATATTCAAAATTGACAATTTGTACAGGGTTCGGTTCAGCATAAGTAGGCCTACGTATATTTCTGTAGTGTAAAGATATGTTAAAGAGACTTTTCTTGTGATCCATCAAATTTACATGTCCCAGCTATAAACTTACGTGGTAATGCAAAAAACAAAAGCCTGAAAGTTAGTAGATCCAGATGTTTAACCGATGACAAATCACCTCTAGTTAGAGGAATAGGCTCAACGTGGAGATACAAAACATTCCCAGGTAGCAAGGATACATTGGGCCAATATCGGCTTATATTAGGCCAATGTCGGCTTATATTGGGCCAAGCATGGATCCATTGCTGATTGGGTTGTTATCAAAAGCGAATTAATGAACAAATTGTAAATCTGATAGGTCTGCTTAGCTCCATCATTATGTACCTATTATACATTTAAGAAATTTGCCCACAGCCTTACATAAAGGATTGATATCAGGATCTATTTTTGTCAGAATATATTGCCTCGTGTATCATGATGCCCTGCTAATATAGTAAAAAAAGGTAAATTGAGTCTGAATCCCTGTACATCAGCCAGCCCATGATTATTTACACCATACTGCCTTATTGAGCGTTATACTTTTTACTCTTGTTGCCGTGTTTTGGCTGACCTGAAAACGGTACATGTATGACCTTTGCCAAATAAAACTCAAACTCAAAAACTCAAACTCAATATGTACAGGATCGAATTTATCATGAAAGTAGTTTGTTATAGAGTTAAATATCTAGACAATGCTAAATTCAGCATAATGTGTCAAAGATGTAAGTAGAATAAGTCGTCCCTGAATCGACCACTAGGCAAGTTGTTACCTCAAGTCCACTTAAAGTAAAAATTTGCCTAGTGGTCATGTCAGGGGAAAATTACTACTGTAAACGTATTAATTTTCGCGCCGTACATATTTTCGCTACTTTCGCGCACCTATGTAGGTGCGGGAAAATAGGATGTGCGCGAAAATTTGACACCAAATACTCTCGGGACTATTGAACCTGTGGATGTGTGAAAATATGATTGTGTGAAAACATCTTTCTATGCCAGATGCGTGAAAATTTAGCTGCGTGAAATTATCTACGTTTACAGTATACAAAGTTGAAAATTTGTGCGACGTACAGTAAAGGCCTAGTTAATTTTACAGAGCTGAAAGTCCGAATACGGTCCATACCCCGAGAGATATGATGACTCAAATCTTTCTAAAAAAAGTCTGATTATGATTTGATAAATGACCATCGGAATGATTTAAACAAACAAGAATATAGAAATAATGAAGAAAAAGAAATTGACTTACATACAGTGAGCTGCGGTGAGGATCCACTGGGGTTTAATGATACTGCCTCCACAGAGGTGGGTTATTTCATTGGGACTAGAAGAACTCTCCCCAATGCTGACCATCCACGGCCAGCTATATTCATCAGACATCACACCACCAGCAAACCTCCTCAGATATCGCTCACCACACGTCCCAGCTACAATGGTAGAGATGGGAGAAGGATGTATTATAGATTTTAGCTCAGTTCCTGAACTCTGATCTCCATTCTTACGTGAGTTTAAAAGTGGAGAAAACTATTATAGCATGGTCAGAGCTTTGATAGGCTGGCTTTTGTCACCAGTGACAGAAAGTCAGCATGTCAAAGGCTAACCTTGGTCACCAATGACAGAAAGTCAGCCTATTGAAGGCTGACCATGGTCGCTGGGCCAGTCTTGAATGCAGAATCAGGATGGGTTTGAAAAAAATGCTTTAAAATATTCAATTTTAGGCATCTGCTTTCCATATTGGCTGGATTGGAAAGCAGACAAGTTGGGCTATCTGTGACAGTTAAAAGAATCACAAAATTCCAAGTATTAGTGATTAAGAAAGTGCTCACAAGCCCATGTTAGCACCCCAGTCTCTTACTACAGCTTTCTCTGCCTCTCTCTACAGGAGCAGGAGAGGCAGAGTTCCTCAGCCTACATAGATTTAAGCGAGGTTAATGCAGGAGTGCCTCATGTCCATTCCCAGGTAGCAAGGATACATTGGGCCAATGTCGGCTTATATTGGGCAAATGTCGGCTTATATTGGGCCAAGCATGGACAAGCATGGCCCAATGCTCCATTGCTGATTGGGATTGGTTCTCATGATGCACGCATGCATCGATGTCATCAGAGGTATATCCATGCATCATGCCAATCCTACAGGTTTGCTGTCCTATCGGCCTTTATTAACAGGGTTAAGTCATAAATCACAGTCCTAAGAATTCTTCTGGAGGCATATGGATTAGTACAAACATTCGCTCAAGGATCCACGATCATGTCTCTCAACCGCCATTAAATTGTTCGTGCAATTTTATGATAATTTTTATGTGATGACAATGTCATTATTCCAAATATATACCCCTTATATCATTTAGGTACATCTTTTATTTCGGGCTAAACTTTTGCCCTTTTCGGTGGGAGGAGGGGGCGGGCATGGGGTTGGAATTAGACTTTTCTATTTTCTTTGACAACGATTTGTATATTGTATCTTTCTCCATCTCGGACAAGGAAGGGGTAATTGTAAGATTCTAGTGGCTTACGTGGCAACGGTGGTGTTGATGGTGGCGGGGGAGTGCCTGGAGTCCCACTCCCAGTAGTCCTTGTTGTCGGTATGGTGGTTCCTCCTGGTGTAGTTGGTGATGGTGGGTCACGGTTGACTGCTGCATACACTGCTTTAAACCCTGAGTTGACTAGGATGCCATCAGAACTAAACAACACATACATGTAGTTAGTGGTTGATATCAGAATCTGACTTGTGACAGAACCACAGACATTGGCTAGAAGGTTATCTGTTGTAGACGATCCATCATACACCCTGACACTGTCATATTGGCAGTTAGCACTATCCTGAATATTGACAGGGGACAGTGTCAAGGAGACAACCTGAAATGGAGATGGAAAAATTATTGATTATCTGTGAATGAAGATATCAATATAACTATTGTGAAATAATGTATCTTTTGTATAGTAAGACTGAAATGTCTGAATATAATAAGATATGGAAGCTACCAATACTTATCAATGAGATTATTTACCACCAAATGGCTCATAGCCTAATTACATATTTTTCCCTTCAAATATAAGAAGTAATGATGTATACACATCTAGGGTCTAATATAATGAATGATCACAGATGTCATTAACCCAGATAGCCCTACTGTCCTACATGTAGGATGCCTAAGTGACATCATGAGATGAGGTCTATATCCACAAATAAAATCACGAGATAAGGAAGTAAAATGTTGCATCCTATAGTTCTAGGCCCAAGGCTTCCAAAAATGCTCCATACGGGTTTTCTTAGGTACTTTTATGATATTACACACATGTCCCAAAACACCTACTTCTTAGGAAATTGCCTTTTGCTATAGATTTTGACCTTCATAGACGGGACAGAAGCCCAAAGTCCTACTGTCCTATATGTAGGACGGCACATATCTCTGGATCCACTATAGGTAAAACTAATTTCTTGTATGGTATAGATGACCATATATAAGCCTATTTGTCAGTTTCTGGCACTCTGTTGCAGGAATTGCAGCTTCCATGGCAACCAAAAGAACATAAATTTCAAAGGACAATAGTCCTAAGTCCTACTGTCCTACATGTAGGAAGGTAAGCAAAATTTTGTACTACTTATCAATTTTCAGCACTTTAGGGCTATCTGGTTTATGGACCTTACCTGGTTGTTACCAGCTCTTATTCTCCAATGACAGTTTTGGTTATTCTTGTAAGTTGTACCCTGTGAGGATGAAAAGCTTCCTTTCGGTGCTTCTTCTGTTGCATAACCACTACAGAGGGTGTTCACTATCATTGAAAGAAAGTGTAAGTTGAAAAGGTTTGTATGCATCACTTATTTTTGGGTATGGTGGTATTATATTTGACTGCTCTATATAATACAGATTATTTTAAGTAGTAACAGCTGACTGTATCATTGAGCGCAGGACCAAATGTTGGGCAATATCCTGGAGTATACTTCACAAGGTATTTTGATTGGATGTTGCAAATGCAACTAAATAGCAGCCTACATGAGTGGTCACTTATATCTGCACCGCTACGACTGGTCTACCAGGTCCTATGTGATTTTACATAGGGGTTGATCGTACTGACCAATCCTAGGTCACTGCCTACAGTCCTCCAAATCACAGTGGTTGTGTGCAATTGTAGCATCTTGTAAATAACCCCCTGAACTGAATGTCACCCTTTCACCATATTTTGTATAGGGGACTCAGCTACTATAGCAATAATGTTGTTGAACAGTGTAAATACATACATGGTCTAGCTTCCCATTTAGCAGTGAATCCCAGTCTGTTAGCATCTACATCAGACGAAAATGACACCCACATTGTTGATGATCCAGAGGTGACTGTGGGCATGTTTTCACCCTGTGAACAGACCCGATACAACGCCTGACTCTGTCCATCATAAATCTCTACCCTTCCCGTGAAGCAGGAGGGGAGTTCCACATCTTCAAATGTCAAAGCAATGATCTGAAAATATGGATATAAGATAACCGATATAAAACTGTGAGGTCACAAGGGATGTCATGATGAGTATTATATTTGATAAGATATTACTGTTGATTCAAGGAGAAATAAAAAGAAAATGCCATCCAGGGTCAGGCACGTCCCCGATACAACTGTCATTGGAGTCTGCTATTAATTAAGAGATGGCCTATCAAGGAGGGTCAAACAAAGCCCTAAGCTATACGGAATATCAGCATTTTGAGACTGGAAGAATGATCCAGCTTTGCTGGACCCTCCCCTAGAGGCAAGTTCTAGTTAGATTGCCATTACTTTAAAACAAAGTTCAGCTCACTCACCATTCCTTGTGTTATTCTTATGTACCAATTACATGCATGTTTATATGTATGCACGGCTATCGGCAGTGACAAATGTCCAGAATTGGTGTACACATTGAAATCCAGAGAACCATCACATTTGTTAGATTCTGAAACAAGGTTGAAAAATTGTATGTTTGCCCAGTAAAACAAGAAATAAAAGATATTTCGTTGCATTCCTTTGTCTCAGACCGCCCTCATCCTACCAACTGGGCCATGAGAAATTAAAACTGTAAAAACATTTTTTCGTACAGGCAGGAGACTGATGTTTGTAGAAAGTTACAATCCTGTTACCTTCTAAGCAGTACAAGCTTACCATGAGGCGTGGCAAAATGATACAGCCTGGTGATATAGACATACTAAAGGAAGATGTGACAGGATCTGCGAAAAGGGCCCTTAGTGCAGGGTGCATTAAGGTCCCTATTCCCAGTACATGTCACATAATCATTATTTATCAGTACCTCGTGGATCCTGTGTGGTTGGAGTGGTAGTGGTAGGTGTAGTGGTAGAGGTAGTGGGTCTAGTCGTGGTCGTACTGGTAGTTGTAGTCGTAGTTGATGTGGAAATAGTTGTTGGCCGTCGATCGGAGGTTCTGAAAGATGCATCTATGCCACTGCCGGACACGCCACCACCGGCATACAGAAACACTATCATGGCATTAGAGGTGGAGGTGTAAGTCATCTCTTTCCTATTTGAACCACATAACCTGGCCACCAGGGGGGAGGTGGTGGTTGGTCCGTCCACAATGTAGATGAACGATTCCCTACACGGTGGGCTCTCTATCAACTCATGGTGAAGGATGGTCAGATGGACAAGCTGCAAAGATAAACAGACTTGATATACACTTATTTATAATGTAGTTGAAGATTACATTAGTAACATAAATATTTGCACTCAGACGACCTTGAAAAGTGTGTGCAGACTGAATTGATACGTTGGTGGCCAAAACTATTGCACGAAGAGAAGATGGGATGAGTTACCTGCCCTTCAACTTGGGATATCAGTATTAGTACTTTAGTGGAAATGAGATAGAGATAGATTAACACTTCAGGAAATGTGTGTTGCCAATGCCGATTTAATACTAATGTTCCAACTACACATACCTTATTGCTTTCAACCATTAACTTCCAGTAACAGCTCATATAGGGACTGACACCTTGGGACAACATTGTCCCTAGTTTACCATCATTACGAACTTCAGCTGAGTAGCCCCGACTTGTGCACGTGGCCCTGGCTGTAGGTGTAGAAATTCTGACAGAGTATACATGTATTGAAGTGAATGCTAAAAGGGTAGACACAGGTCAATAAAAATAATGATATAGATATTTGTAATAACGATCCATTTACACGTGATCGAGTATTATAATCATGTGAATAGAGGTATTTTAGTATAACTTGAGATATAGATATAGATAGACTTCAAATAAAGTAGAACCAAATGTGAAAAGAGCCAATAATTCACACTTTACACCACTACAATTTGCCAATAGGACAATATTGTGTGACCGTGCGAACCAACACATTTGTCAATCTTGATTTTTATTCAAATATACCTGCTTGATATAGTTTATACAGATAAGTCTGTATAGTATATATTCTTTTTACAAATAGGTCTGTTTCAAATGTGACCTACCCGTGTCTATTGTGGTGGTTGGAGGGGTTGGTGTTGTGGTTGAAGTTGGTGTGGTTGACATTGTAGTTGTCGTTGATGTTTTGGAGGTAGGTGTAGTCGTTGTAGTGGTGGTTGGTGTGGTTGTGGTTGGTGTGGTGGTACTGGGAGTGGTCCGCCTCCTGGTGGTGCTAGTAATGGTGGTCGAGGTGGTCGTGGTGGTCGGTCTTCCTTCTGGAGTCACCCCCACAAAAGATGCATTAAGCCCAAACACTGGACCATCCATGGCTTGTAAGTAAACGTTCATCTGGTTGCCTATTGAATCATATGTTGTCCTGCCAAAGTTATAGCTGCATAAGTCGTTGATTATGGAGTGGTTTTCATCTTGGCCATTCCTGATTCGAATGAAGGAGTTGGAACAGGAGCCTCTGACATCATGGTAATATACAGTCAGCCTAACGATCTGAGATACAGAAATCAAGTTATTACTTCTTAAAGTTGTAGGGGACAGGTCATTAGGTATATTAATGCAATATAGCATAAATATGGAGGCCCACGGTTTGGATATTGAGAATATTGCACTCGCCTTCGGCTCGTGCAATACCACCTTTTCCTCCATAATAACATTAAAACCCTACCTGATATCCCCAGAATATAAGTAGCAGAAGACATTTTTTTCAGTGCCAGCGTTCTTCCTCGGTCTGGTAGTCTTCGCCATACCCATGGTGCCCGACTTTCCACCAATTTTTCGTCTTGATTCCAAGCTTGTCATGTTATTATAATGAAGTCCCAACAAATATACGATCCCTAGATGATGATAGCACTCCATTTTGGGCTGTACCCTTCGAAATATAGAAGGATTTCATGAATTTTCAAGCATATAAGCGAGTTGTGAGCAGCCATTTGCGTCCTCCTCCTTGTCCGATGAAATGTGTCAGTGGCCCAGAAGTAGGTCAGACGCCGTGTTGAAGAAGACTCTTGTAATGGCTTGAAAATTCATGAAATCCTTCTGTATATCAAATCATACAGACCAAAGAGGCATACCATCATAAGCTGCGGACCCTATATATTGTTTAGGCTGAAAATATTAACATGACAAGCTTGGGTTCAAGATGAAATATGGGTGGACTGCCAGTGCTACCACTACCGGGTAGGTGTTAAAGGCTTCTTCAGTGTGGCGTAATTGCTTAGAGTCTTGCCTACCTTCACTGCGGCCGGGGTTCAATACTCATACGGGTTGGGACAATTTTTCACATTGAAACAATGGCGAGACTGAAATTGTATGTCCGCCAGCACTTTCCTAAAAGATTTTAAGTCCAACTTTACCTCGAAAAAGTATATCCAAAAATCCCCCAAAAAGCACCCAAAATGGTGAAAACAGTGTGTATATGCTCTCATAATTCACTGCAAAAACGGAGCATAACAGTAAGGTAAGGGCCAGAATAGTGGTATAATATATCATGATACATTAATCTGGCATATCCCTGTAATGTAAACTTTGGAAAAGATAACTGCTTATACCACAGTGGGCAAAAGAAAAGGGGAAGTTGCAGCATATGGAAGTATAATGTCAGTCAAGACTAAGAGTTGCAAATAAAGATATACATGTGTCTTCGCCCATGAAGAGTTACACCATGTATTAAGGAATGATTTCCTTAGGTCTGCATGCAGTCTTAGCAACCCACTTGGCAAAACAATTTGTTACGTTTGGAAATGTTTTGTAAAGGTTTGGATAGAGAAACGTTCAAAAACTTGATTTCAACATCAAAATTGTTAGTCCACCCTTTGACATTTTTGAGACTGTCAAGTGGGGAGTCACCTCATCAGGGATTCAGGTCTGCATTGTAATTATTGACCTTAGATTAATTAATACAATATAGCATAAATATGGAGGCCCAAGGTTTGGATATTGAGGAATATTGCATGAGCCGAAGACTGGTGCAATATCCTCAATATTCAATATCCAAGCCTTCGGCTCATGCAATATCCTCAATATCCAAATCCAAATCCAAAGCTTGTCATGTTATTATGATAAAGTCCAAACAAATATATGATCCCTAGATGATGAAAGCACTCCATTTTGGGCTGTACCCTTCGAAATATAGAAGGATTTCATGAATTTTCAAGCATAAGCGAGTTGCGATCAGCCATTTGCGTCCTCCTCCTTGTCCGATGAAACGTGTCAGTGGCCCGGATGTAGGTCAGACGCCGTGTTGAAGAAGACGCTGGTAATGGCGGACCACGACTCGCTTAGGCTTGAAAATTCATGAAATCTTTCCATGTATCGACCAAAGAGGCATACCATCATCATCTACGGACCCTATATATTGTTCAGGCTGAAAATAATAACATTACAAGCTTGGGTTCAAGACGAAATATGGGTTGACAGCTAGCAGTACCACTACTGGGTAGGGGTTAAAGGCTTCTTATATATGTCAACATTGGATTTCGTCACCGTTCAGTGTGGCGTAATGGCTTAGAACCTCGCCTACCTCCACTGCGGCCAGGGTTCAATACTCCTACTGAATTTGTATGTCTGCCAGCACTTTCCCAAAAGATCTAACTTGACCTCGAAAAGTATATCCAAAAATAAAAAAAAAGCACCCAAAATGGTGAAACAGTGCATATATGCTCTCATAATGCACTCGAAAAGCAGAGCATAACAGTAAGGGAATGGCCAGAATAGTGGTATAATCTGGAATGTTGCTTATTTAATAGCAATTCTACACTTACCATTCCAGTCTTTACACTAAGCGTCCAGTTACATGTGAGAGGGGGTCTTATCAGACGTATGTATTGGGTGCCAAGGTCGCCTGAGACAGAGAGGTCGCTTGTAAATCCATTTTCACTACAAGTTGACCTCACTGAAATTAAGTAAAGCAATCGTGATATGATCATTTGCATTTAACCAACCTCGATTCTCTTGTAGCCCTCGACGCGAGTCATAGTTGCACTGTTAAAATATTCCCTAAATTTCGATGGAAACTCCGTAAAATTTTACGGTGATTCATTGTAATTTAAAAGAACGGTGATTACCCCTATTATAACAGTGTTTTACCCTAAGGGTCACTGTAACTAAATTCTTTGCAGTTTTTCAAAAGGAATTCACCATATTTTTACAGTGATTCACTGGCAATGTGGGTGCCTGTGAATCACCGTTTTTTTTAGGGATTTTTTTTTACTGTGCGGAGTCAGCTTGGGTTTTCTCTGGAAAGCATTGAGGGTTTTCCATTATGCAGTTGATATCTTGTCAACAAAGGTATTTTACTTTTAGATGATAGGGAAGTTTAAACTGAATATTAATCTACATCATGGATCATAATAATGTCATATTGCAGTTGCGTGCTACACTATGAGTAAGTAGTAAATCCCAGGAGTAGGTCTAACCTGATGATCCTTCCGTTGTTGGTGTTGGTGTTGTTGTGGTGGTAGTAGTAGTTGTTGTTGTTGATGTTGTAGTTGTTGGTCTTGTTGTTTGTATTGTTGTAGGTATAGTCGATAGTGGTCTCCCCTGGATATAATACCCACGGAATTGAGAGATCCCATTTCGGGGAGCCTGGAAGTTGACATACATGGTGTTTCCTGTGCTGCTGAAAGACTGATATCCTTGACTATTACAGACAACAGCAATCAGCCAGGACTGGGGGTCAGGTCCATCATAGATCCGGAGCCAGTCTCTGCCACACGACCCAATCCTACCAGAAAATAGGGTCCTTTGCAAAACAAGGTTTATGACCTGAAATATGAGAAAGAAAAAGGTGGATAATTATTTTTTCCCAGGAAATCTGGTTCTTTCCATTCGTTGCTGTGGTGTATCATTGGATGAGAGCAGGCTCACCATGGCTACATTCATTCTGATCCCAATTAAGGGTTAATGTTAAAGATAAAACCCCAAAGGGTTAACTTAACAGATCCGTCTAATTGATGCAAAATCTCTCCAACCTAATCATATATGTTATTGGCTGTAGAATTTATCACTCACATAGCCATTTCTTCCAGTGATTCTCCATGCGCAGTTTTGGAAGGTATTGGCTAGTGCAGGTGAAGGGTTCCATTGTAAGAATCCCCATTGTTGTGATACTGATTTTACACCATAACAGTATTGTTGACCTTGATATTGTTGATATCCTGAAAAGATAAAAGAACGTGTGTATTGAATATCATCTAATCGGTGGACATCATTATATCATACATGTATTTAGATTTAGCCTGGGAAATATCATGCCCTTGATGTAGAATGATAGGGGTTAGTAACATATTTTTTACTCAAAATAGCGTTTATAATTACTGGGATAACCCTCACAATAATTATGTACATGTATATCAATATCATCAAACTCTTATCATTCCACAGAAGTTCATGATACATGTGATTCTGTTGCTTTTTTTTTTTATTATTTCTAAGTCGTAACAATTCATCTAAAACTAGAATGCAAAGCCCTAAATACCAAATATCTCACCCCTAGATGGAAAAAGGTTCTGAAAGATTTTCTGTATCTCATGATGAGAGATGCCCGCCTATAGGTACTATTTCATACATACTATTTTTACACCTACCGCTTGTTGTTCGCCTTGTTGTTGGTAAATATGTTGTAACTCGAGGGTCTGGTAGTGTACGATACCTTCCAGAGAACCAATATACGCCATTACGTTGTGTGAAAAAGTTGATATACATCCTATTACCTGTACTCCGAATGACCACATTCCTCTGGTTTCCACATATTGTGTCAATAAGCCTTGATCGTGTATCATGCCCATCATAAAATGTGATCCAGTCATTCCTACAGCTACCTTGTGTTCCATCAATACTCACTGAGTCTAGCACCACTTCTATAATCTGAGAAAAGTATACTCTCTTATGATCTTTAGGCCATCAGAATACACAAGTAGAACTAACAATGCCCTCCTTAGAAATTGTTTTTCATTTTCGTTATATAAAATTTCAGAGCCCATTTGCGTAAAGTATTCTCAAACTGTAATTGATAATGTATCGTCTCAACCCCTGGATATGTCAAGTCATTTTAAAGTTCTTGTAAAATCGCAATATTATAATCATAATGTTTGGGACTAAAGATAAAGTTAAGGTTTCAGAAAATTATAAATACGTACTTGATTTCTACCTGCAATTATCCTCCATGCACAGTTGACTTGTCTGTAGTAGAGTCTAGATGAAGGACTTGACTGTAAGCGTCCAGATGGAGCAGTGACAGGCTTTAGACCTTCACAGTATTCTATGCCTCGATAATCTACAAGGTAGATTACTTTGGATTTTCTTGGAATTGTTATAGAAAGGTGATTTGATGAACTGTTTGTTTATGAGTTATGTAGTCCAAGGGCAAGAAAAAAAGTAATTGGGAGAATAGGCCTATGGACAGGCATAGATGATCCAAAAGGGAGAAGAGAGAGAGAGAGAGAGAGAGAGAGAGAGAGAGAGAGAGAGAGAGGGGGGGAGAGAGAGAGAGATACGCCCATCCCTCCACAATGCATTATGGTATGGGGAATGTTATAAGAGGTAATGGTGGTGAAATTCCTAAATAGCCTCACCAATGCAGAACTGGTGCGCTAAAATGTGTAACGCCATGGCAAATCTTGAACTCACCAATGTTCATACCAGGGTACAGATTATGGTATTGTGATGTGAACTGTTATCTAATGATGTGCAGTGGTAATGTGCATGTTTCCCTTATGTGTATTTTGAGTTATGGTTTCATTGTTGGAGGAGACCTACTTGTAAAGATATAATGAGACAAAGTCTTTTCAACAACAACACTTGAGTTGGGTGCAAGGTGTAGCCTCTCTTAAAGGACATGGACATTCCCTTATCACCAATCAGCATGCCAATCGCCAACTCCATGTACTGCATAGAGGGCACCAGCGTCTTGTGTTGCAGAGTGCAGAGACGCCCCCTTTGGTGAGTATATTTGCCTATTCTGTCAACTTATATCAAAGCAATAGACTTCTGACAATTTGTTTAGAGATACAAACATATTATACTGATTACCAATAGAGAATAGCTTGAAAAGTCTAGGTATTTAATTAGTAACATAGAAATACACATTATTTATATCACATTATAACGATTGGTAAAGTGATACATAAAACATTGTAAGACAAAAAAATACCAACTGTCACATGTGTGTATATCGATACCATTATAATTCGATGTTAACTTGTGGTGAACGATAACAATACTGTATCTGTAGTGGGCACGGCATACCATATAAACATACTAAGTATAGTGTAACTATACCTGACCTACCTTGTCCCCTGATTGTTATGGTGAAGAAACTAATGAAATAAAACAGTAACAAATATTTAGTCCTCATCGTGAAACCTAAGCAGCTGTGGAAGTGTGTGGGTAAACAGCGAGGGAATGGGGCAAAGAACCAACCCCTCTAAATATGTCAAATATACAGCAATACATGGTCGTGACATCTTGAAGATACTTCTACTAGGTCAAAAAGAGGAGCTGGTCATAGTCTGATAACCTGACAAATACTGCGTCTATTCTATACTGAAGTGTCCCACCTGTATCAACCTGTGTCAGTGTACACTATTCTTTATTGTCATATAGTATAGAAGGAAACATGCTTTGTCGTGAGCTCATAGGTGTCCACCCACGACATCAATCCAGGACCCTAACTAACCTAGAACCACATGGTAGTATGGTTAAGTTTAACCCATGATAAAGCAACAAACAAGAGACATTAAAATTAATGTTTTTTTTTTATTTCTTCTTTTATTTTGTTCAATTCTAGTTTATCATATCGTTAGTTTAATATACTGTTATCCCATTTGTCAAATTATAATAATGATAATAATAGATTTCTTAAAGGTAGAAAACAAAGATTGAAACACAGATGCACATTCCGACATTGCACTCTTTAAAAGGTGACATGTGACATGCCCATTCCCTAAAAAAATTATATGTGACCTGAAGCCTTGAATTTTGGCGACATTGTGACATCGGAGGGCGGGGGTCCTTGGGGGCCCCACATATGCTAGCTTCCTTAAGAAGCTAGCATATGTTCTGTTCCTGACTCACATAAGAAATAATAATCATAATGCCACCAGTTCCTAAAAATTCTTACCAAAAAAAATCAAATATAACACCATCCTTTCTTCTACAATATAAACCTAACTCCAGCTTCTCGATTATAGTTATGTTTAATTATTCTCGACCAATTTGCAAAAGCCAAGTTATCATGTGTAACTACCATTGCCTCCACCCGCCCCATACCTCATGTCCGTACAATAATGTTGGCAACTGGTGTTTGGCTATATGGTATACACGTGGATATTTTGGCAAATAGCAACCTGTTGCAGTGGACCAGCCTAATTGATTTTCTCTTTGACTTCCTCAGAAATGGTATGGACCTCCATAATGCTAAGGACAAATTACATGCATTATGAAGACGGATTTCCATTTGACAAATTTACGGGAACCCTAATCTATTTTTGATATGCAAAGGAAACTGGAAACAAAACAACATAATATGTAACATTTTGGAATGGATTTATTTTGACAGTAAATATTTTCGACTTTGTATCCCATGTGTTTCTTGGATGCATTCCTACATCCCACGACTAACATGAGCAGACTTTCGAGAGAAAGGGAGTTTTTATCTGTATCTTGTACATACTTATCATTCCAGATTAAATAATGTATACACTGTATCTGAAAGAGCATTAGTAAAATATGCAAAAGGAGCCATGCATACTGCTGTTACATATTACAACATACATATGTGGTATCCATATGTAGGTATCAGTGACAGTTACCAGATTCTGTTGACATTTCGATTTCATATTGTTTAATGTGGTTTTTATAATATCACAGGGAACACGCGAAACTCAGTCATGGTGACCGCTAGATACTTATCTTTATACATTGTCATTGTGTATAAGGCCAAGTGCATGCATACATGGCACATACAACCTTCAAGAGATCTTCTCTCTATTGGCAAGGCCCCTCAATACTTTTCCTCTCTCACTCTGTTGAGCTATAGTATAAAACACATTGATTTTCTCAAATCTGCCTTTGCAATGGTGTGATGCAAAAGAGTCGTTTAGGAAGTCGTTGTATATACACATGTAGCTGGTATAATTCTATACATATTTTCAATATCTGCATATCAAATTAATTTTACATGCTGCCCTTCACTTCAGTATAGGATAATCCATGCCACATTAGTGCAGTGAAAGAATAGATCTTCATGAATACACATTGTATATTTTTTGTCTTCCTAAATCTGTGCTGTTGTACCATTAATTGTGTTAGTAGTGTTCTGATAAAGAAGGTCTCATCACTGTCTCAACCCTTTAAGTGCCAAATAGCCATGTTTCTTTATGTTGCACTAATGATGCACCTCGGGAGTGCATCAACTCAAAGGGCCGGTATGGTGTGTGGGAACAGGTGTAGGGAGTAATCATATTGCATCTGTACATCATGGTGGCAGTTTATACAATAATGCCCAATGCATACAATAAGTCAGGCTATCCTGGAGCATCGGGAGGTTATGAATTATGTTGAGTGTATATACAATAAACCACATACTACACTTACTATGTTATCTTCTATGTACATCACAGCATGTAGCTTCTTGTGGTCAGAGGATGTAGGCCTGTGGGCCTGTTTGGGAATTTCAGTGGCAGATTTAGATGGGGGCTAGTATTTGAGAGTTTATTTGATTATTTTATTTTGTACCTCAACATTGTCTCAAAAATACGGGTGCTCTCCCCCTCTTTGGGTCGCGTAACCGCCTTTGCTAAATCCTGTATCCGCCACTGGTTTCCTCATATTGTGTTGAACAGTTATCTATTCCACAAAACTTTGAGATGAATGATCAGGGGTTTGACCTCATGGTGTTTTGGATCCAGGTTAAGAATCTTGTGACACGTGTGAAAACACCACGTGATTTGCACCCAGTGTTAAAAGTAATAACACCCTGGAGAGAGTAGATCGTTGAAGAATCCCCACAGGCCAATGGACCACCAGAATCACCCTGGAATAATAGTACACAAAGAACAGTCATATATTCTATAGAACACGTCTGAGCATGGTCAAGAAGGAGAAATATTCAAATATCTATTAAAAAAGCAGAACTCTGATACAAAACTATTTCAAGAGAGCAGTGCAGATCTGCTGAGGTACCTGTAGCCCAAAGCTAAATGGGCGATATTGTTTCACCCTTTGTAGGTAGGTAACCTAATTGGGCAGTAATTTCATAGGGCAGTCACCCCTGACTCGACCACTAGACATGTTGGTACCTTAAGGCAACCTATAGGCCTGCAGGGGCTTCACAATGCAGTTAATGAGGATCAATCATAAGTAGTTATGTATGTTATCTGAAAGAATATTATCCAAGGTGGTCGACTCAAGGTGCCAAATGGTCTAGTAGTCAAGTCAGGGGCGAGTCACCCTATACCGACCTAGCTGGATACATTATAGACCAATGAGATAATTCCCTTCATTCAGTGCAGATCTTTTAGAGTACATTACATACCACCTGGCACCCATCATGCAGGCTGTTATCAGTGCTATATCTCTCTGAATACCACATCAGGCAATGGTGCCCCCTATAGGAGTCTAGACCCATACCCAGTGGATCCATCATTTTGAATTTTGCTGGTTCTTCTAAACTGGCAAACAACACTGATAAGACATGGCATGATGGGTACCTTGTCCCTGGATAACCACCACTTCCAAGGACACTCTGTTTCCATTTTATCAGCTAGCGATCCTATCAGTGCCCGTCAATAGAAACCAGCTCCTGTCCCGTTTAGACCCAAAACTAAGGAACCTGCAACCTCAGGCAAAGGTCCTACCTTGCACGCTCCTGAGAACCCATCCTCGAATCCAGCACAGAGCATAATGCCTGATCTGTACTTGTAGCCATGGTCAGTGCGAGAGAGACAGTAGAAGTCGTCTGCTATAGGAGCTCGAGTCTCCAACAGAGTGTTTGAGAAATTTCGTCTGTTACCTACAATGAAGTACAGATATTTTCATATTATGTCGGTAGCATTTTCATTTCATTTTTCTAATCAAATAAACGCTAGTACTGAAACAAAAAGGGTATATGTCTCCTGCAACACAAGGTATTCTCGACGTATGAAATTGATGTCCCTGCCCTCTTGCCCCTAGATACCAAGGCTGTCCACATGATACCGTCTGCTCTTTCATATCAGTATCACTATGTAAGATACACCGCAGGCCCGAATGACATGATGTCTGGCTTACTGTCTACTCTAGATAATTAAATTATAAGATTCTGGCATAGTATGATTGTCTTTTAAAACGACATATTCTTGGACTACCAGGTCATTATTCAAATTGTAATATTGATTAACATACTATTATTATATTCATAGCCTACTGATTTATGCCGAGTATACACTAATACTGGATGCAAGCATGGCGAATATCATGTAAATGAATGTCGGTTTGCAAATCAAATTATTTTTTTTAAAAAGTGATATTTGAAAGTACTTGGCCACTTTATTCTTTCACTTGTTTACTAGAATCTATAATTGTTAATACAGAGGAACGCATTGTATCAAAAGCTGTACTTCACAAAATTTCAATGAGTTTAGATGAACATATTGACTGCATGATATCACTCTGGCTGGCACCCATAATATTGATCAATTGGTATCTGTGTCGGGCATTTTTTCTAATTCATAATTGATACCTCAGAAATGTTTTAACTATATGATTATGCCTATATAATGTTGAAACCATTGTTATCCTTTTGAATGTTTTGCTAATATTAGTGATATATGGCCAAAGTAGACATTTTTTTCAATATGGAAACTGTATTTTGACCATAATATTTTGACACTATCTTTGATTGCTTGTAAAAAGAAATGGAACGTTAAAGATGACATGCTGTGGCCAACACTTTTCTACTCATATTATACTCATTGATCATTTCTATATAAAATCACTTAAATCAGTCTGCCATCAGTAAAATATGATCTACTAGTAAATAAGCCGCTCTAAATCAACTTACCATCGACTGTTAGTTCTCCCCAGCCTGTGACTGAGCAGTCTGATCCTGGCCTCAGATCTACGCTGGGCAGGCAGATGGGAAGTATGGTCTTGGAAAGTTCTGCAGGCTGTGACAGACGTAGCAATGCTATATCATTGATGTAAAACTCGCTGCTATCAGCAGGGTATATTTGTGACACATAGTCTGGGTGTGTGTAAACACGACTGATGGCATGAGGGACACCACTGTTCCTCAGATCATGAGCACCCAATACCACTGAATATGGCCTAGGTGGATTTGGCCAATGAGATCTGCAACAGATTTGAAATTAGTTAGGAGTCACCATAGCGTACTTCAAGGATTTATCGTAACTTTACAGTATAACACTTTGAGGTTTTAACCCTGGCAATCATGCCGACCCTGCGGGGTTAATAAACTGCCGGAGGATTAGCATCATGCACAAAGGCTCGCCAGCACTTCATTGGTGGAACATGTCACTATTTTCCATGAATACACAAAGACCATTGTAACGTCCCCAATAGTCTCACTGTATGGAATACATTTGAACATTATTATTATATACTATCACTATGGTCAGACTTCGAACATATATGGACATGTAATTTAAAGTAATAACATTAGAATCATGTCGAGGGTTGATTTGTAGATTGGTTTCACACATTTCATGACGAATTCCCAGGGGATCTTTTCTCGGCTATGGAGGTGACTTACGGACACCCTACGGCCAAGTTTTGGCCTCCATTAGTCAGGTTATGGAATTATGGAGTTTTCAAATAACTTGAGGAAATCTATACTTATAATGTTACAAACTATGTCACAGGGTGTACAGGACCTAGATCCAACTTTCCATGCAAATGCAGTGTTCTATCTTGCTTAGGTGAAGTGATATCGCTTATGGAGAAATGTTATGGCTTAAAGAAATTTTCTTCTGGACCCCCATAAGTTTGAGAAACGCGCCTCAGCCAGGCTGCTTTCTTTCGAGCTGTTTATCAGTATCCAGATTTAAACCACCTAAAAACTAATCCATGGACATAATGTAAAGTCGTTTTAGTTATTCCTTCACTTACACACAATGAGCAGCCGTGACAACCCAGTATGGGTCAATGAGGCTGCCACCACACTGATGCCTCCTTCCATTGTTCAGGCGGAGACTGGCCATCCACGGCCAACTGTTGGGTCTAGCCTCTTCACCATTGTAGATCCTAGATAAATCTCTTATTCCACACGCACCTGTGGGTGATATATAAAATGTTATGGATCATGAATATTTCTTTTAAAGAAAAACATTTCAAATGTTTAAAGAAACTTACAAGCAGAATCATTTGAGTGTATAGACTAACAATAACAGTGAAGTGGGGGAACTCCTTGAACCCGTTCAGTCAATCGTATAATAAGCCTTTTAATAGACCTACCTACATCGCAATTGTACTAGCCAAACTAATTCTGGCCAGACCATTAGCTTATGTGGGGATCAAACACACCCATTGAAGGCTACAATAACCACATGGTTCCAGGCATCCTGTGGGGAGCAGGTTTTTTTCATTCCATATCACACACCAGATCCCCCCACGAATGAATGACTATCAGATCATTGAATATGCATATACTTGTGATAATCAAATAATTCGGTTGCAGTGACACCAAGATAAATTTATAGGGTTCCTCTTGTTGGTATCATAGTCTATATGCAGTGTTGGATCTATCTCTTAGACGTTAGGCATGACCCCAGAGCTACGCAGAACCCCTTTTGCACATGTGGTACTATGTTTATTAATTATACAAACGGTATTTAATAATGGAAACAGGAAACACCTAAAATAGAAATATCATGTATCATAGAGATCTGTATTTTACGACAAGGGGCTAGTTCTAGATTCCTTGAAGCTGGTTAAGAGAGGCACTTACGAGGTGTGGGTGTTACTTTAGGTGTGATGCCATCAACAGGGGTGACACCATCAGTTACACTTCTGTAGGTGGCGCTGAATCCTGGACCTATATTACTATTATCTGATTTAAAGTCTATGTACATATAATTTCCTGTTGATGTAAAAGTAAGTGATCTATCCCCCTTGGACCCACAGATACTCCCCAGCAGACTGTCTCCTCCTGAGAAGCCGTCATAAATTTTCACATAATCCCTGAAACATCCAGATGAGTCCTCAAGGCCAAAACGATTGAAGGTCAGTTCAATTTGCTGGAACATAAAGGGGACATTTACTAAAGTTATTATCATATACTACTAGAAATAAATAAGGTCGAATCTCACATGGCGATTTAGGGCTAAAAAATATCTTAGCTATCTACTACCTGAACATTGCGAATTAGATGACTACCATAAAATCGCAACAGATATAACTACAGTGTGAAGAATAGAACACAAACAGACTGTTGTGTTTTCTTATAAACTAATTAAAAAATTATGCCTTTATAACACCCATGATCCACTAGCCCTCTGTCACAGAAATTTATTTAGGAAATGTATGGCTCAGTCGCACAGCAGAGGCCAAGTGGACTATCGACTATACTAGTTTGTTCTTTTTATAATGAGTTTAAAGTTCACCATGTTTGATTGAACTTGTATTCGCCATCTGCAGCGGGCTCTGTTGGAGTAGCCAACACCACTGGGCGAGTTACTGAACTCTCCTGATGAACCACTTAATGTTTGAATTCCTGCACATGAAGCCCTCCCTGAATTAAAACAGAATAATGAAAACTTACTTCATAAGTAGATAATGTCATTCATGTGAAGAATTGTTGAAAATAATGAAAGTTACTTCGTAAGTAGATAATGTCATCCATGTGAAGAATTGTTGATACTGCACATAATAATGTAAATAAGATGTATTTACTGCAGGGTTACATTCTAATAAATATATACAATGTAGTAGTATACCAATATAAAAGGTGGTAGGTGTAGATCTAATGGGGACATGTATTCTGGAATGCTATAAATATTGTTCATGAAAGAGTATTCATTGTTGTGTATAAGATATACTCCATGGGACCAAAAGGCATTATCTTGTATAGGAGGCAACGGCAAAGTCTCCTATACTTTATATTGACTTGAGGCGACATGAGTATATCTGGCATATAGTATAAAGTGAAGTATAGATGAGAGATCTTGAGATATTTGGGATAATTGTAGTAGTATACTTGCTGGATGGTTGTGTAGTCCATCTGCCAATCAATCCAGGAGCAGTTCCAGAGTTATCGGACCTGAAGAGTAGCCGTATCCAGTAGGAACCAGAGGTGATTTTAGTTAGAGAGCCCATATTACCACAGATCTTTGCCAGCCTTGTGTTACGTATGTCTACTATCTCCAGGTAGTCTCTTGAACAGTCTGTTGATGATTCCACATTAAAGCGTGTCAGTTCCAGAACCACCAACTGGGAATAAACAAAATTCACGTTTATATATGTTATTCAACGGAGAAAATAGAGTGATTTTAACCTTGCTTTTCAGTGTTATGAAAATGAATTATGATAGCATTAGTAAATCAACCATTCAAGGTGCTTGCCGATCACAAATAATCATTTGTGCCTGCTCTCCTTATTTAACATAAGTTATTCATAAGGAAATAAAAGGAGATGGAGGTTAGTTTGGATGATATCCTATGAAGTTCTATACGGCAATGTATGGACCCCCTTTGTCCACCTACTGAAAACACACTAATACGTAGCTAATTTAACACAGTTGTGTACAAAAATGATGGATACTAGGTCTAAATATACCGTTGTCTATATGCCACATTTCATGCAATTGGTATATTTTATCGTACTCATATTGTAATTTTGGCGAAGATTAAGAGATTTTGTGCTATTTTCTTTTCCTGTCAATAATTCTACATGAACCAAACAGCGTTCACTGTGTCAAATAATGATGGTAGTTTGTGGTCGCTCTTACATTTGGGGATGGTACCTGGATATCCCAGACGCAGTACTGGTTGCTGTTGTAACCAGATAGAGGTGTTCCCAATGAGCCTGTGTTTGTGGTAAGGCGTCTGTACAGGTTGGTGTTACAGATGTTCTCCACTACAAAACAGAGGATGAAGAAAACAGTCATTAGTTTGTCTTGACTGTTTTCTTTAGAGAAAACCATTCACATCAGACAGAACTTGTCATATCTCCCCCACACCACAGTTGCGTTAGGAATACTTTATAGTGTGAATAGAAGTTCAGGAATACATTATATAGTGAATAGAAGTTGGTTAATCTAGTCAAGATCCGTGCACACACAAACCAATATTTATGTGTATATTGGATTTTGAAAGTCTTTAAATGTTGTCTTGGTCTTCAGAATCCATTATTGGTATGCAAATTACATGATAATACAATGTTAATAGTCTATGATAAAACCACTCTAGCTGGTTATTATACCCATGCACTTAGTATATAAACTTTTTAACGTTAGAAAAACGTTTTATTAGTTCCTAACTTTGCAAAACGTATTTTTATTGTAAAAAAATTGCTAAAACATGTACATGTACTTGAAAACACGTACTTTTGACGTTTCACAAAACTTATTTATTTTATGTTAAAAACGTCTTTTGACATTAAAAAACATAAAACGTTTTTGCAAATGTTTAAAAATATGTTGAATAAAACGTTTAAAAACGTTTTCCAACATAAGAAAACATTTTCTTAAAATAACGTTTTTACCCATACTTAATAAAGACGTTTGCAACGTGTTGTTTTTTTTGCCAAGTGGCCAGGCGTATAAGTGAGTGGAACCAAGGACCAAACCTTTAAAAAAGTAGCTAATATGGTTTAGGAGCTATTGTAATTAAATTGATACGTTCAGTGGCGGATATTGGATTTTGAAAAAAAGGGGGCGTACCCCTTGATCGAGGCAAATAAACTATTCACCACAGGCAAAATGGAGCAGTCACACACCATCGCACCTCCTGTCTAAATCAGCCAACGAATCAAGCAATAGCATGGTGCTCGATATTTTATGCCATCTACATAGAGTGATCGACTTCTATGGGGGGGTGGGGGCTTATACCTGGGCCTGGGTCTGGTCCTGGCCCTGGTCCTGGAGAGGGTGTAGTGGTCGTTGTAGTAGTTGTGGTCGTGGTGGTGACATCTGATTGGAATCTGGCCCTGAATCCACCCCTGACACCCTTACTGTCTGTCGTGAACCTGACAACCATCCTATTACTTGTTGATGTAACTGGTGATCTGTCTCTGTTGCCACATCGTGTACCTAGCAGATTATTGTTTCCATCAAACACCTCAACTTTATCTGTCTTGCAGTCCCATTGTGGCTCCAGGTCCAACTCCTCAAATGTCAGAGTAATTGACTGGGGAAATATCAAAATGATGTATTATAAGACATAGTTAAACTGGATTGATTGTGATGAAACCCACCATAATTAACCAATCTCTTAAAAATAAAATGCCACAATATTCAAAGTACCTTGTTGCAAATTAAATGCTTGCTTTGCCCACATCACAATTTACAAGGCATATAGTTATAAGGTACGAGAATTGAGGGTTCTAACGCAAGGCTGCAGCACAGCGTGAAGTGATGTTTTTATTTCATCTTATCTTAGTGGGAAATGCTCAGATTCTATCTAACTGGAACGAAAATGACACACAAAAGGTAGTCACTTGGCAAAAAACGTATTTTTAACGTTTGCAAACTTGTTGTAGGTTTTGGTAAAAAAAAAAAACGTTTTTAAAAAATGTTGTTTTTTTATTACACTGGAAAAAACACCAAAAACCCAAGTTTTTCAACCAAATAAGACGTTTGTTTTTTTCAACCAATTTTAACCAAATAAAAACGTTTGTTAGTTAAGTTTCTTTTAAATAAAAAAAAACAACAGTTTTTTTTGCCTAAAAACGTATTCATTGAATGTTAAATCTTTTTTTTGTACATGTTTTGACGTCATTTTGATGTTTAAAAAAATGTTTGGCAAAGTTTCTATGGTAAAGGCTGTTTTTTTTATCTAAGTGCTGTGGCCTCCTGTAAATAGATCTATGGGGGCATTTTGACAATGCATGGGTGGTTTTGACCAATGTGTAATTTCTTTCTTAATTGATAACTAGAACAAAAGAGAACCACCTCATGTCACATGTATATCAATTAGTCTGTGAAAGTAAAATGTTATGCCAAGTGGATAGCTAGTCTAAAATATTGCTATTGTAGTGCCTCTCTCATAAGGCACGCCTCATCTTTGTCTATAAGGCACACCTCGAGTATGGGTTTATCTCCCCCCCCCCGAAAAAAAAAAGATCAGGATGAGAAAACATTTGTTCTACTCAATGAATTTACACAAGCCTCCCAGCCCCATGTGCTTGCAGGAGGGGTATAGGAGGGTGTTATATTCTGGTAAAAGGGGTAGTTGCATCTAAATAAGAGTTGAAATAATTTATATCCTTGGAGGACCTGCATGAATATTCTGGGTCCAAATATAACAGGTGTAGATATTGGCTTGTCTGTTGCTCCTTCTAAGAAATAGTAACAGTAACATAAAAAAAGACAAGTACCTAGTCTAGGTTAGCGCAATTCAATTCCCTTCTGGTATTTGTTGGGGTATATAGTTCGTGACTGACATAGTTTCTATGGTAAAGGCTGTTTTTTATCTAAGTGCTGTGGCCTCCTGTAAATAGATCTATGGGGGTATTTTGACAATGCATGGGTGGTTTTGACCCATGTGTAATTTCTTTCTTAATTGATAATTAGAACAAAAGAGAACCACCTCATGTCACATGTATATCAATTAGTCCGTGAAAGTAAAATGTTATATCCTGTGACCTTGAACTGTGTCGATCTTCCCGAAAACACAATATCTCTTCAGTGGAAAATTGAAGGGACAAAGTATACATTAGCCGCTTATACATGTAGTAGAATTTGTGGAGAGACAGTGTCCCAGGCAAAATAAACCATTTTTGGGTTTATCAGTTTATTCTATTATTTGTTTCAAATATCAAATATTTCATAAAAAGTGCTTTTTTATGTTCTCAAAAATGTTCTTATTTCGAGGTTAATGAAACGTGACTATGATGCATAAAAAACGCAACTCCATGTAAGAAACGTTTTGCTCTAGTGTCCCTTTACCCACTACATTGTATACAGAGAGAAATACATGTGTGGGTCACCTGCCTATCGACTTACTTCCTTGATTTACAATATTTTGCATTTAATATGCAAGTCATATAAGGTCGAATCCCACATGGTGAAAAATGGCTCAAATATCTTTGCGATTTTGAATCTGCTGCGATTTTGGGACCTACCCAATTTGGCTTGGGAGATAACTACAGTAGGGTGTAGAGAACGCAAGCAATCATTTGCGATTTTAGCCCTTATGTTATATAATTCATAGAGATATAAACATCAATGAAGGCAATATATCCCAGAGGGTAGATGGAAAAGCAAAACAGTGTCCTTGTATTCAATACATCATCTGTACTTATACAGGGGCGGATCCAGGGGGGGTCCTGGGGGTCAGGACCCCCCCCCTTTTGGTCCACCAATAGCATGTACGAATGGGGGTCCCTGAAGCTGGACCCCCCTTTTGGGCCCACCCAAGATGTCCACTTTGTATGCCCCCATTTGTGACCCCTATCCTCTTCGAAGTAGTTTTTTATTGTTTGCAAATTGTACAATTTATGACTCAACAGTATTTAAAATATATAAAAAATTCTCAAAATTTTTCGAACATGAGCCAATCCAGAAAAAGCACTGTCATTTCATACATATAATGCTTGGCTTAGGCCTATATATAAGGCACAGCTTATAGCTTATACACATACAAGGTGAGTCTTATGGGTTGAGATTGACTGGTATAGGCAGTGGTATAGGAATGGGTCAGGGATGTAGGTATAATTGCATTAGAATAGGGGTAATCTACAGAAAATTATCCCCAATATGCATGAGTGACCACATAGGCGTCTAGGCATTCAGTGTGCCTTATACATGGTATACTATTCCAAGTTAGCAGGTTGTCACATGGGTGCGGCCATTGCTGGAGCTTGCTACCAGCAAGTTCTACTGATAAGACCTATCAGATTGGTACCAGATGGCCCCCGAAGGACTGCAGTGAATAGATTGGGGTTCTCTCATTCGCTAATAATTAAACCTGCTAAGTCCGTATATGTGGGGTTCCCCAGGTAATTTTCCATCAGATTTACATCTCAATTATTCATTACTTAGGGAGCATCAAAATACTTTGATACTTTTTTTGTTGAAATTCCACAGTAATCTTGAGGGCAGGCTCCAAATCACTTTCAAATGAAACTACTAGATTGACACCTAATGATACACAAATCCCTTAGACTACAGTGTTTGACACCAATATTTCAAAAATTCTCTTGGGGACAAGCTGTGCAAACAAGAACAATGTATCAGGACATAAATTTGCACCCCTTGCTGAAAATGCTTTCCTATACCAATATGCTTTAAATATAACTTTGATGATTATGTTATAAGATTTTCGTTGGGCATGACCCCAAACTCTCGTAATCACCAATGTATAATCATACTGCTGAGGGTACTCAAAAATGCTTTAAACTTAAAGGTTTGACATCAATTCTTCAAAAATATTCCCAGGAATGGGGGCAGGCCCCCACACCCCCTTGCGCAACACTATCTAAAAATAATAAATTTCTAGGAGACATGCCCCCAGCCTCCCATAAACACCATTGTGCAATCAAAATTTAATAAGATTTTCATTCCCTTCTCTCATAATCATGTTGATGGTGCACCAAAATGTTTTACTGAATTGTGATCTAGAAATGCATTAGAATTTACCATTTGTCTACATTTCAAAATTTTCTTCCCCCAAACCCCCCTACAAATACATGTCGCGGCGCTGTGCTTGCGACGTCGCAGTGCTATGCTTGCAACATCACGGCCATACGCCCCAGGGTTGGACCCCCCCCTTTCCAAAATCTGGATCCGCCCCTGCTTATATGCCTTGCAAATTTGGGGTAGGTCCCAAAATTGCAGAGATATCTGGCCCACTTTTCACCTTTGGCCACAAGTCATTAAAGTTATCCATGGTGGCTCACCTGTGCCGGATAGTCGGCGGTGATGCTCCATCTGCAGGAGGCCGAGTTGCCATAGTTTATTCCCCTCACTGGGCTACTCTCCACAACACCCGATGTACCAGTGAGGAGTAAGTCTCTCGGACAATTTACCCTAGCTGGAAATTTGCAATGTGGAAAAAGAACGTGTTAGATATACTGTAGTGGCCTGTTTAAGCGCCGGGTTCTTGAATAAGTGCCGGTCTTGAATAAGCGCCGGGGATAAGGGGGTATTGAAATCGGAAAATACATTGTAATTTATGTCACCACGGTAGGCATAGGATTCTTATCGAGATACTAGCTCAATCCTTTAAAGACTGCGTGATGCATCAACTGATCAACGCCCATATTCGTTTCTGCTCATCGTAGTCCCGGTGAGTATCTAGAGAGTGGATCGACCCCCATTCCCGGTGATTTACTCAGAGATTTAGGACTATATTTATGTATCAGAAGGACTAAAGAGCTTTGTCCATTTAAGTGAAAGATAACACTTACAGAATGTATCTGCGGTCCATGTAGCTCTGAAGCCCTGTCCACTGCTGCTAGTGCCATCAGATGTGAAGAGGACGTACATGCTGTTACTCCTGGACACGATGGTAGGTGGACTCCTCCACACACCACAAAAGTCTCTCAGTAAACTTACGCCATCAGAGTCATAGATATTGATAATGTCAGCCCCACAGTATGGCTCCACTGATAGGCTCAGACTACTAAAGGTCAATCGGACAATCTTTAAAACCAAGA
Source organism: Acholoe squamosa (assembly GCA_949317995.1). NCBI lineage: Eukaryota > Metazoa > Annelida > Polychaeta > Phyllodocida > Polynoidae > Acholoe > Acholoe squamosa. The sequence goes on from OX439042.1 coordinate 20,554,963, forward strand.
GGCAGTGGTTTTGTAATAGGTCTAGTTTATGTAAAGGCAATGGATTATATATAAATGCTTGTGAAGGTCATACTATGATGATATCAATATAATTTTCATTGCAAATATATTGTATGAATGCAAGAGAAACTTAGATCAATTAGGGGTTATCAAGTAAACCCTTCTACATAAAATGAGGTCCATAGTTACAAAGACCCACACCTTGTTCCTGGAAGTGGTGATTTTCCAATAGCAGGCCATATTGTTGCCATAGTTAGCGTTGACTACAAGACTACCAGTCTCACCATTTGGTGAGTACTCCCCAACACCATTGCAAACTGAAACTATGATAATACATGAAAATGGAGTGTAGAACCAATAAGGATATGAGATTATCAGGTACGTGTTTAACATTTCATGTTTTTGAGTTATTGTGATTAACATATTTTACTAGGTTTTGGTGTCCAATACGTTGACTGTCACACCTGTAACAGGCTCGTTCAACCAGGCTAATAGCTACATTGAATAGTTTTCTTTTTTTTCCATAGTAGACTGAACATACAAGAGACAATCTAGATGGAAGACGCACAGGGGACTGGGGTTGAAACAGTGTATACTCTCCTGTCCCTTATCTCATGTCATTGAGTTTAACAGATCACCATAATACAGTACTAATTATTGTTCTGCCTAATTATCACACTGTGCAAGCCAGGGAAATTCCGGAAGTAGAAGTGGGAAAACCTTTTCTACGCAGGACATTTACTTTATACAAGTGTGTGATTATACATGCATATGTATGTATGTATGTATGTATGTATGTATGTATGTATATGTATATATATATATATATATATATATATATATATATATATATATATATATATATATATATATATATATATTCTGATGAGTATTGTCTATCGCTCATGTGAGGAGCATATCAGGCGTCTGTGTCTAGCAGAGTAGAAAACATTGTTTTTATAAATCATCGGCGAGATAGTTGGACTTTCCCTGAGGTTATCCCGTGGCATCCAGGTATCCGTCAACACATGTGTGACCCAAGATAATGGGTGAGCCCCCACTCCCCCCCCCCTCCGACATGGGTGACCCCCGGGGGTGACCCCCTACACAGGTATCTGATAGGTATACCTTTTCCTTGGACTCAGACATTTACATGGAAGAAACAAAGGCTAAACTGTGTAACAGTGTACACCCCCTTCACTGAATCCTGTCGTCAGAGTGTCTTTTTTTTTGGCATATCGGTCCAGACTTCTATTCTAGGAATTATAAACCCTTACCGCTGCTGTAGCTATAAGTTAAACTACCTTAATAATGTTTGCCGAGTTTGAGGAAATGTAGGGGGGCATATGTGACCAGGCAAGCAAAAACACCCCTCTGCAGCGAAATTCATTATCAAAGTTCATCTCAAGATCTTTAAAATGAGACATCATTGGGTTAAATATTCCTAGTAGTTATGTCAGAATCCCTCCTTGAACGTAGGTCGTCTTTCATATCTGAAATTGATGATTAAGCTCTAAATACTTTACCATAATCTCCAGTGTATAAGGAGCAGCCCACGTATAAGGCGCACCTAGAATTTTGGAAAATTCTAAAAAAACATGAAAAATTCATAACTTTGGTTCTACTGAATGAATTTCAAAATTCAAAATCCTATGTGTAGCTTGGGCCCCCCCGTACCCTCCTGGGCCCCCTTATGTCCTATTATGACCAAGGGGGCATGTAAGATATTGTAATAAACATAGGCCGGCGGCTCGGCGGCAGCCACCGAAGCTCGGTGGCGGGTTCCCGCTGTGGCCGCTAGGTGGCGCGTCGGCGGTGACGTCACAGCCTTGTGACGTCACCGTCGGCGGCCGGGGGCTATAAAACGCGGTGTTCGGTGGTTTTATAGCAGACGCGATCAGACACTCAGGTGGCCTACGTGTAAGCTATCTTAAGATAAGTTCGGTGGCTAGTCCTAGCTCACGAACAGAGTGGCGTCTCTAAGCAAGAATAAGTACAAGTACAAGTATCAGTATAAGCAAGTAACTGATGACCAGTGACTGTTAGTCCTTAAGGCTCTGAAGAAATAAAACAACAACAACGGTTGAAACTTCATACTCCATTCTTTATATACGGTGTCGACTCTGGTTATTACATTGGTGACAGCGGTGGTTGTTTACATTAACGAACTGGGGTGTACCAGAGTAGAAACACAGGCATGGCAGATAGCGAATTAAAGATGGAGGAGGAGAGGGCAGCCCTGGAGGAGCAGTTAGGGGCGGGTAGGCGAGGAGAACTGATCCAGGTTGTGGATGAGGAGGTCTCTGTTAAAGTTAAAGGGCCGGTGGCTGCGGCGGCCGGCGCCACCGAGGCCACCGGAGCAGACGACAGGAAGTGGGTGATGGAGGAGCGACCGGACAGGAGGGCAGAGGAAGCATCACCGGGGGAGGAAGTGGGAGTAAAGGGTGGCGTGGCTAGTCACCGGGCACCCCTTGGTGCGGCCGCTAAAGTGGACAGCGAAATGGGCCCGACTGAGTTCGGTGGCCGGTTCGGTGGGAAGGGCGGCGGTTCGGTGGTTGGCCAGTTCGGTGGCCCGGTGTTCGGTGGAGCGGGGAGTGATAAGGAGGATCACCGGAGGGAGGAGCTGACACGAGAGTGGGGCCCCGACAGGGCCCACGGGGAGGTCAGAGAGGGCCGCGGGACGATCGGAAGGGAGGGGACAGACCCGTTGGCAGAATGGCTGAGGCAGGGCAGCCCCAGAAGTAGCTCTAGGACGGAGAGTGTGGAGGGGGCCAGAAGCTCCACGCCCCTGGGGATAGAGCAGACACAGGGAATGATGGCGCCAGGTGGCGGGAGACGCCCGGGCAGGCCGGGGCCCGGAGGCGAGGGGGCCACCCGGAAGCCTATTGTGATGCTGGGCAAGTACGACGGGTCGAGCGATCTGGAGGAGTTTTTGTCGCACTTCGACCTCTGCATCATGGCTAACGGATGGACGGAAAGGGAGTCGGGGACGTTTCTGGGAATAAGCCTGTCGGGGGTCGCCCGGCGGCTATTGGCGTCAGAGCGGCCGGCGGCTCCTGGGGGATATAAGAAGTTGCGGGATGCACTAGTAAATAGATTCCAGCCGAAGAGTCAGGTGGAATCGTATAAGGCTCTGCTCCGCACCCGGGTGCGGAAGCCGGGGGAGGAGTTACAAACCCTCTCGGAGGAGATCCTGCGACTGGTGCGGCTGTCCTACCCCAATGCAGACGCCCAGATGGTAGATGGCATGGCTAAGGATAGATTTGTCGAATGTCTGGAGGATACGGAGCTCCGACAGTGGATATACCAGGGCGAGATTCCGACTCTTCTACGGGCGGTGGAAAGGGGTATACGGGCGGAGACTTACCTTAAAGAGGAACGGGCGAAGGCGGTGAAGGTCAGGTCCGCCACGAAGTCAATGGCGGAAGAGATGGGGGAGCTGCGGGCGGCGGTCACCCAGATGAAGGAGTCCCTGGCCCGATCGGCCCCGGTAACCGCGGAGGGGGAGGGGGCAAGTAGGGGACGGGGCTGCTTCGAGTGCGGGGCGCCAGACCACTTCAAGCGCGATTGCCCTGTCTGGAGGAAGCGGGTCAAGGCCGCTCGGAAGAGAGAGGCGACGAAGAAGGCTTCGGAAAACTAGACGGGGTCCCCTCTTCCAGCTGGGAGGAGACCCATAGAGAGAAAAGGAGGAGAGAATGGCTGGGTCGGAAGGAAAAGAAGGGGAACGGCCTGGAGGTCGGAGGGAAGTTATGGGGCAAGGACATCCACTTAGTGGTGGACACGGGGGCCACCAGCGACTTGCTCTCCACAGCATGGTGGAAGGCGGAGGGGTCCCCTGGGGATCTGAGACCGGTGTTAACAGCATTCCATACGGCGGATGGGAAGCCGCTGCCGGTGGAGGGTCGGGTGACGGCGGAGCTGCAGTGCGCGGGCCGCGCGGAAACTACATCGTTCGTCGTGGCCGATATATCTACCCCGGGCCTGCTGGGTGCAGACTTCTTGAGGCAGACGCGGGCGACGATTGACATGGCCGGGGAGAGGCTGGTGTGGCCGGAAGAGGAGCCCGGGACTCAGCCCTGCCGACTGGTGAGCTCGCGGACGGAATGGGTGAGGGGTCGCACGGAGAGGGTCATACAGGCGCGTGTGCCGGAATCGGCCGGGCTGACGGACATGCTGGTGGAAGGAGTGGAGAAGGTGGAGATGGCGAGGGGGATTCGGATAGGCAGGGCACTGGTGACACCCGAGAGGGGGGAGGTGCCGGTCCTGGTCTGTAATCCGGGCCCTAATCCAGTGGTCCTGTACGAGGGAATGCACGTGGCTGTGGCCGAGGCTGTGGGGGAGGAGGAGCTCCGGGGGGAGGAGTGCCGGCTGGTGACCGAGGAGGGGCCACGCGAGAGGTCCCGGACGCTCGTACAGCAGCTGTTGGGGGGAACCCAGGTCGAGGATGATCAGGAGTGGATCCAGCTCATTGCCCGGAATAAGGCAGCATTCCAGGAGGGCGACGAGGACCTGGGACATACTGACTTGGTGTCACACACCATAGAGACGGGGGGGGCGGCCCCTATTAAAATGGCTCCCCGACGACTGGCGCCGCATCGACGGGAGGTCGTGGACAAGGAAGTGGAGGAGATGTTGAGGAGGGGCGTCATAGAGCCGGCGACGGGTCCGTGGGCAAGCCCCGTGGTCCTGGTAAAGAAAAAGGATGGGAGGGTGCGGTTTTGTGTGGACTACCGCCGCCTAAACGCGGTGACGGTTAAGGACGCCTACCCACTGCCACGGATAGACGATTCACTGGACTCGATGGCGGGGGCGTGTTGGTTCAGCACGTTGGACTTGGCGTCGGGATACTGGCAGGTGGCTATGGAGGGGGCGGATAAGCCGAAGACGGCGTTTGTGACGCACCGGGGCTTGTTCCAATTCAAAGTAATGCCGTTCGGGCTCTGCAACGCGCCCGGGACATTCGAACGCTTGATGGAAGTGGTGATGCGAGGGCTGCAGTGGTCCACCTGTCTCGTATACCTGGACGACATCATCATGTTCTCGGCCACCCTCGCCGAACACGCCACCCGGCTGGAGACGGTACTAAAGCGGCTACAGGAGGCCGGTCTCAAGGTCAAGGCCAGTAAGTGCCAGTTCGTGAGGGAACAGGTCAACTTCCTGGGCCACCGCATAGATAAGACGGGGATCGGGACCGATCCCGAGAAGGTGGCAGCTGTCCGGGAATGGCCCACCCCGGTCTCGGTAACGGATGTCCGGTCCTTCCTGGGGTTGTGTGGCTACTACCGCAGCTTTGTGCCCGGGTTCGCGGCCATCGCACGGCCCCTGTCGGAATTAACCGAAAAGAGCAAAAGATTCCGCTGGGACAGATCCTGTGTGGAGGCCTTCCATTGTCTGAAGGAGAAACTGAGTGAGGCTCCGGTGTTGGCATATCCAAGGGACACGTCTGCTGGACACGGACGCCAGCGATATGGGGCTAGGCGCCGTCCTCTCGCAGATGCAGGAGGGGCAGGAACGACCGTTGGCCTATGCCAGTAGGACGCTTAGCCGTTGCGAACGCAACTACTGTGTGACGAGGCGGGAATTGCTGGCGGTGGTGTTCGCGGTGAAAAAGTTTCGGCACTACCTGGTTGGGCGGCCGGTCCGGATACGCACAGACCATGCAGCCCTTAAATGGCTGGCGAGCTTCCGGGAACCAGAAGGGCAGGTGGCCCGGTGGTTACAACTCCTGGAGACGTTCGATCACGTGATCGAACACCGCCCCGGCCGGGATCATGGTAACGCGGATGGGTTGTCCAGGCGGCCATGCACTCAGTGCGGTATGGAGGGGGAGGGGGGCTCTCCCCTGTTCGACCAACCGGGAGAATGTAGGGCAGTAACGAGGAGGGAGGCGGCCGCAGAGGCAGAGGCTGAGGAGGCCAGCGGGAGGCCCCAGACGGCGGAGGAGGACGGGGAGGAGGAGGGTCCCGTCTTGTCCTCCGCGGAGCACTGGGCGGCAGTACAGAACCAGGACGCCATTCTGGAGAGGGTCCGGCGGTGGGTAGCGGAGAACGCGGGCCCCGCATCGGACGAATTGGCCGGGGAACCCTATGCCGTGCGGGCGCTGGCGGTACAGGTGCCGCGACTGAGGCTAGAGGGAGGGGTGCTTACCCGGGTCTGGTGGGAGCCGGGGGGCCGATCCTTCGGCCAGATAGTCGTCCCGGAGGGAAGGGTGCCAGAGGTGTTGGCGGAAGTGCATGGGGCTCCTCTGAGCAGCCACTTCGGGAGGGCCCGCAGCCTACGACGGTTACAGCAAACCTATTACTGGCCCAGTTACAGAAGGGACCTAATACAGTGTTTGGAGACCTGCCCGCAATGCCTCAGCAGGAAGGGGGCCGTGCACCCCCCCGGTCCATGATGAGACATGTGCCGGTAGCGGCGACGCTGGAAAGAATGGCCATGGACCTGATGGGGCCGTTGCCGAGGACAGGGAGAAAGAACCGGCACATCCTTCTGGTAATGGACTATTTCACGAAGTGGGCGGAGGCTATCCCCTTGCCGGACCAGGAGGCAGAAACAGTCGCCCGGGCCTTCGTTACGGAGGTGGTCTGCTGACTGGGGCCACCGGGGACGATCCATACCGACCAGGGGAGGAATTTTCAAGCTCAGATGTTCCGGGAGGTGCACCGTCTCTTGGGGGTGGCACAGACCCGTACCTGTCCCTACAATCCGAAGTCGGATGGATTGGTGGAGAGGTGCAACCGCACCGTGGAGGCCATGCTCGCCATGACGGTGGACGATAACCAAGCTGACTGGGACTTACAGCTACCGTTCGTCATGGCCGCGTATCGGTCGTCGCTGCAGGCGTCGACCAACCAGACCCCCAACTTTATGATGATGGGGAGGGAGACACTGTTACCTGGGAGCCTCATCTACCCCCGGCCGGAAGGGGGCCACCCGGGGAGGGCCGGGAGCGGGGAGGGGTTCGCCGTAGAACTGCAAGTCCGGATGGCGAAGGGCCACGCTTACGCTTTAAAGCACATGGGGGAAGCGGTCCGCCGGCAGGAGAGGAACTATTCCACCCGAGTGAGGGGGGAGGACCTGGCCGTCAGGGACACGGTATACTACCTGCTGCCTAAGAAAGAGGTAGGCAAGTGTCCCAAGTTCATGCGGCCATGGTCGGGCCCCTGGACGATCACCCGGAGTTTGGGGGGGGCCGGTTTGGGAGATCAAGAAGGGCCGGAAGGTCCGAGTGGTTCACTATGACTTACTGAAAAAGACCCAGGCCCCGCGGGAGGAACCTGTAGAGGTGGTACGTTGGGCGGAGTCGGCCACCGGTGGGGAGTGGCCACCGGTGGCGCCCTCTGGAGCGGCCGCAGGGGGAAAGCCACCGGGGCCCCACCTAGTGTGGTCGGCGGAAGGCGGGCCACATCCGGGTGTTACGGCGGTAACCAAGGCGACTCCCGCCGACCACAGGGACACCGGCGACTTGGCGGCTCCCATGGGTGCGGTGACTAGAAGAGGAGGGCGCTTGTGCGCGTCATATTGGCACTGGAATCTCGTAAAAAGAGAGGAAAAAGGTGGGGGTGGCTTACCTGAGAGAGAGGGAATCTGGAGAGAGGCTGGAAGGCGTGGAGTGAGGGTTCCCAGACCCGGGGCAACGAATTTCATCCTTCGGCCACCGGCTGGCCACGGTGGGGGGTGGCGCCCTGAAAACGAAAGAAAGGAAATTAGCACTGAGAGAGTGGTGGGGCGGGGGAAATTGTCTCAACAACAGAAGGACTTACCTGCGATCGGTCCGGAGGGAGAGATGAGTGACAAGGTGGTCGCAATTTTTGCGGCCAAGAATCGGCGGTGGGAGGAAAGGCAGAGGCGGGAAATGGAGGTGGCCACGGCCACACCCACCGACCGCCGAACACCAACGGCTGACGCGGAGGCCGCCTGGTGTAGCGATCGGGAACTACACCGCGACCTCGTTAGGGCCGCCGACCTAGAAAGGCGAGAACGAGGCGCGACGTGGCCCGAAAGAGACACCGACACCGAATCCGACATCATGAAGAAGTCGTCGGTGCCACTCCCTTGTTCCATTTGTGGCCGCAAATTTATGCGAAAGGATAGCCTCTCGCGGCATGTGAAGGCTGTCCATGCGGAGAAGGGGCCGGGGTGGAACTGCCCGGGGAAGAAATGCCAGGCGCAGGCAAAAGAGGGTCGGTGGGACAACCTCATGACTCACATGGCAACACAGCATCCGGGCCACCCGTGGCTGAGCCTGTCCAGGGCTGATCGGCCACCGTTGTCAACCATACGGTATAGGGGGGTCGCCACCGGAGCGGCAGCCACCGCCACCGGGGAGGAGCCATCGCCATCCGGAGAGGGCGTTAGTGCAGACCCTGAAGGGGAGGAGGGCCACGCCTCGGAGACGGCCACCGACCGCATGGAGGAGGCCGCCGACCACGGGGAGAAGACCGCCGAGGAGGCAACCACCGGGGAAAGGGCCACCGAGAGTGGGGAGGATAGCCCGGCGGCCAGCCCCGCCAGCGCTCAGGACTCGCCCAGGCCCCGCTCCCGCAGTAGCGCCCGAAGGGCGGCCCACCTGACCACGGAAAGGACCCCCGTGCCCGCAAGCCCGCGTCGATCACCCCGGCGGCTGCGCAGTGTAGTCTGCCCGGCTCCGCGGCCGAGAGAGCACAGCCGCTCGCCGCAGAGGGATCGAAAGCGGAAGTCGGAGTCGAGGGGGGCCGCGGAGGCGTGGGACGCCTCTCCGCCCCGGATCGAGTTGGGGGAGGGAGAGGAGGAGGCGGCCACACCCAGCAAGGTGGCCCGGACGGGAGCCGGGGGCGACCAGGCCCAGGGCGCGGCAGAGCAAGGCCGGTCCCGTCACCACTCGGCGGAGGACCGGGAGGCCGCCAGGGTCCTGGTGGAGGAAATGGGGCGGTGCACACCCGTCCGGTCGACCTTGGGGGCGGAAGCGGAGGCCATCCTAGACCAGGTTCTGGATGCCCCCTCCGCCGGGGGAGAGGGCGACCCGCTCCTGCTGCGGTCGCTGCTCCGGAGCGAGGGGGGCGACCCAGCCCCAGCCGGGGTCGGAGAAGGTCTCCTCCGACAAACGGGCCAGATGGCCCAGGAGATGGCGAGGCGTTACCAGCGGCAGTTACTGGCAGAAGCCCTGCAACGTCGGCAGTGGCGGACCCCCGAAGGGGAGGTGGTGTCGCTGGACCGCCCCTCACCTGCCACGGTGGACACAGAAGGGGGGGGGAGCAAATCGGTTGCTGGGGGGTCCCCCCGCCAGGGCCTACCGCCGGAGCAGGTGCGGCGTATCCTACAAACTACGCCGCCCCCCGTTCAGCCCCACACCTCCGACAACAACACCCTGGCTCCGGGGAGCCACCTGGAGGGCCTCATCGCCGCCCGAGTGGTGGACGACAGCCAGGAGGAGGAGGAACTCGACTGGGAGGAAGAGGAGCCCAGTCTGGGGGCGGTGGCCTACCGCAGCGTGCCCCTGACTACGGACTCCGACGAGGAGGAGGCATCTCCGGAGGAGGCGGGCGACAGGCGGGTTATCACCCTTACGGGGCTGGACCGTGAGGACAGCCCAGCGCCTGAGGCCGAGGCCGAGATCCGCACGGTCACGATGGGGGGCGCGCCGCTACCCGTGGCCGCTGGTCAGGGAGCGGGAGAAAGAGAGAAGAAGGGAGGAGAGGATGTAAAAGCACCCCGAGAAAAGAAGGAGAGAGAGGGGGAGACGGCCACTAAAGACAGGAAAGAGCGGGACAGAAAAGGGAGGGAGGAGGAGAAGGCGAGGAAGGGCAGCAAAGAGAGAGAGAGGACGGAGAGAGAGGCAGAAAGAGCGGCCAAGGAGAAGAAAGGGAGAGAGAGGAGGGAGAGGGACGAGGAGAAGGCGGCTAGGGAAAAGGAAAGGAGGGAAAAGGAGAAGAAGGAGAGGGAGGAGGAGAGAGCGGCCAGAGAAAAGAGGGATAAGGAAAAGAAAGAAAGAGAGGAGAAGGAGAGAAAGGAGAGGGAGGAGAGAGTTGCGAGGGAAAAGAAGGAGATGGCTGAGAAAAGAGAGAGAGAGGAGAAGGCGACTAGAGAAAAGAAGGAAAGGGAGGAACGAGTGGCTAAGGAAAGGAAGGAGAAGGATGAGAGGGAGAGGAAGGAGAGAGAAGATCGGAGAGAGAGGGAGGAGAGAGCGGCCCACGAGAAGAAGGAGAGAGAGGACCGGGATAGGAGAGAGAGGGAGGAGAGACAGGTTGAGGAAAGGAAAAGGAGGAGACGGGAGGAGAGAAGAGTGGAGGAGGAGACGAGGCGAGAGGGCCGGGGGAGTCAGCGGTACGAGGCTGGCCCCCACAGGAATGAAAGTTACGGTGAGTACCGGAGGCGCCGGGAGTACGAGGAGAGGTACGAGGAGGAGAGGGGCCGCCGGGGGGCGGGGCCCAGGAGAGAGGAGTGGCGGGAAGAGTGGGGGGAGAGGATCCCTGGGGTGGAGGTCCCCGGGCTGCCGCGAGCGGAGGAAATGGACCCCCTGGCGGGGAGGCCGCTTTGGATTGGGGATACCTACCAACGAATCCCCTGGCGGCGGGTGGACAACCCCGACAAGCTACAGAAGTGGGCAGTGGGGCTGGCTCCATCCCCGGACTTGGGCGATGAATACACCCCCGTAGGAGGACGGGCGCACGGGTGGGTGGAGCTGGTGGGCCCATCCCTGTGGCGTACACACTATTACGCGACTACAGTTCAGAGGTACGACCCAGGGATGGGTCAGGGAGGCGTGCCCCCACCACCACCTCCACCTCCCCCTCCGGGAGTGGGGCGACCCCCACCGTCGGCTACAGCGGGCAGACCGCCCACCCAGGCGCCAGGAGCAGTTGGGACGGCCGGGCCTCAGAGTTCGGGCTTGGGTCTACCGCCGCCGTCAGCCCAGGGACAAGGGAGATATGGCCACCAGACCCTCCCACCCTTCGTCCCACCGCTCTCAGGGCCCTCCAGGGCCGCCCCGCAGCCGCCACCACCGCGACCAGCCGAGGCGCCCTTGAGCCGCGACCTAGAGGAGCGGATCCGTCAGATGGTCAGGGAGGAACAGCAGAGGGGGAGCCAGTAGGAGGGAGGAGCGGTTGCCAGGAGGGAGAGGGAGAGACACGTGAGGGAAGAGGGGACGGGCAGTGGCCGGTGAGAAGGGATGGCAGGGACGTCGGAGGGCGCAGCCAAGAAGCTGAAAGACAGCCGGGAAGGGGGGTGTGAAGGGGGTTAGTAGGGGTAAGGGGAGTACTGGTGGGGGATTGAGTACCTGCCAGGAAACCCAGGCCCTGAACACCCCTGGAAGCCCCCAGGGCATAAGACAAGCAGCATAAGATAAGGGCTGGCGGCCCAGAGAGTCGGGAGGATCCCCGTGGCCAGGACAAGGAAGAGACGGCCCCAATTCCTGCAGCTGTTTTACCGCGCCCTTCTAGACCGCAGATCTCCGGTGTTCGGATGTATATATTTCGTTAAGTGTATAAATGTAGATATAAGGTTATCACAAAAACCAAACACGGTCAGTTTCTTATTAATAACAGTTTATTCCTAGAGTATGATAATTGATGTCACATTTGGTGCATAAGTAAATTAGGAACAGCCCACTGTTGGTGCTGGTAGTCCAGATTAAGTCATTGTAAGTCGTTCACGCGCTAGTCTGGTTATTACAATATTATATAGTTAGGGAGTTAAAGACGGGCGGTCCGCTGTTGGAGCCCAAAGGTATGGTAACTAATCATGATAATAAAGGGGGGATACTCACCTGGTACATACTACAGTAATTATAGGGGTAAAAGAATCTAGGTTAAGTAAAGTAATACGAGTCCTTAGGCTGTACGGCCCGGGTGCCATGGTTGGACACTCGAGTAATGTTTATTATAAATGTTATACCCATAGAATAAAGTAAGGTGGGAGGGATGTAATAAACATAGGCCGGCGGCTCGGCGGCGGCCACCGAAGCTCGGTGGCGGGTTCCCGCTGTGGCCGCTAGGTGACGCGTCGGCGGTGACGTCACAGCCTTGTGACGTCACCGTCGGCGGCCGGGGGCTATAAAACGCGGTGTTCGGTGGTTTTATAGCAGACGCGATCAGACACTCAGGTGGCCTACGTGTAAGCTATCTTAAGATAAGTTCGGTGGCTAGTCCTAGCTCACGAACAGAGTGGCGTCTCTAAGCAAGAATAAGTACAAGTACAAGTATCAGTATAAGCAAGTAACTGATGACCAGTGACTGTTAGTCCTTAAGGCTCTGAAGAAATAAAACAACAACAACGGTTGTAACTTCATACTCCATTCTTTATATACGGTGTCGACTCTGGTTATTACAATATCAAAAGAGAGGTCTTGGTGTCCCCCTTGTAGATACAATGAGAACTAAAACCCCCGTATAAGACGCACCTTATATGCGGGAGATGGTATAAACCATAATTATGCCTGAAAACACAATAAATCAGCCTTTTTCCTAAAAATACATAATAATATGGTGGTTTTTATCATAGATTTTGATCTATAAGGAATTTTCACTTTCTGTTTTCAGTTTTGGAATTTTAGTGAGTATTCCCAAAAATTGGCATAAAAATCTCTGAAAATTTTGATTATTGTAATGGTTGCCATGACAACCAGGAACAGGCATATAGGTTGATTTCTCATGAAAAATGGTCATTTTACCATCCAAATATGGGCCATTTCTACCAAAAATGGTGCATTTTAAATAAAACCATAGAAATCTGCATCAAAAATTAGCTTAACATATTTTTATAATAATTTTAGAGTAATTTTGCCCTCCAATGCCCCCTGGTGGCCAAATGGGGAATTAAAAATCCCCGCGGAGGGGTGTTCTTCCTTGATGGGTCACATATATACTTATATTTTGGCCACTTTAATATTTCTCTATATCCTCCCATGGAAGGTCAAACCCGAACGATGGCTGCTTCTCTAGGGTGCACCAGGAATCCGCCTAAGGAGTATCACGGTAGGTATATGTTGTTGTTGTTGTTGTTGTTGTTGAGCCTTTTATGTATACACATTCACAAATGTGCTATTTATAACGGGACCAATGTGAGTATACCAATACAGAGGTAATATACATGTATAATATAAAAAAAAATCACAGCTGCCAGCAATGGCAGTGCATGGTTCATGTGCAGTTCATGTAGCCTACTGCTGAGAGAATGGTGAACCTTTTTGGTCATCATGACAAGGTGTACAATGGGGAGCTCGTATGTACAGTCGGGGGGGGGGGCACGTAAGGCACATATCCTAGGTTGTTGATTAAAGGTGTCTTATACTCCCACCCATGCTCTCTACCACACACACCTTGAGCACCGACATTAAATAAGGCATTATATAAAATTTATGTATCCTGAATGTGTATTGATTCAATGGAGATAGATTTCAGTAGCATTAAGAGCTGTTTTATCGAGGAGTGAGATACCGAAACAAGGCAATGAATAAGAAGCAACTAAGCATGCAATGTGGGTAAATATCAAATCACCTTACAATTCTGCAAATATTTGTATAAGTATCAACACTAACCTTGAGCTGAGGCCTGATGTAGTAGGCCTATAACGACGAATACGAGGCATCCAGTCCACATGATGCCTGACATGTTGTTACAGCAAAGATGCCAAATATCACTGAGGTAGAATCTACCAGGGGTGGGTACTTATATTGTGATTCCCAGGTGTTGGTAGCTGGGTTATTGGGACAGAACATGAGGAAACGTGCCGCAGACACGGCCTGATACACACAACAAGAAAGGATATGAGACTTGAGTGCAGCTAGACAGAAGCATCTGGGTGGACATCTTTAGGTGACACATTTCCTTTTAGCTCTAGGTGGGAAGGGGGGCAATGCAAATTGATGCCATTTATTAAACTCTTGCCATATATACAACAGTATATATCTTGGCCCAATAGTCCTGTCCATTCGTCAATTTGATTTCTCCTCTACCCCTCCTCCAGATCATCTCTCTTCTAGGTTCTCTACCCCCGGCCACCCCACCCCCTTGCGCCTCTACATCTCCTGCACGTTTCTGTTCATCGAAAACAGTCTCAAGATTCCCCTTCACCGGCCTCTGTACCCTCCCTATCCCTTTCCCCAGGTCCTCTGTCCCTCCTTAAGATTCCCTCTCCATCCTCCAGGTTCTCTACCTCTCCTCCAGGTACTGCGCTTTTTCGAACTTCAATACCCTTACTTTTTTTATATGCTAAAGAAACGTGTCTCTTTTTGCGTTTTTAAGTTCTGCAAACGTGTTATAGAACGTCAAAGGGACGTTTTCTAATGCAACAAAAAAAGCACACTTTTTTTCACTGTGTCTAAAAACGCGAAATTTTAACACAAAAAAGACGTTTTTAAAACGGTCCTGAAATTGCTTCTTTTCGTACGTTGAATGTTTTGGGACCTGAGGAAAACCTGTTTATTTCAAATGGTTTTACCCAACCTTTTTCCCCATAAGTTTCCAAAGTTAAAATACGTTAATTGCCAGGACGTGATAGGGACTGGGAGGGAGAAAGGTGGATAAGGAGAGACATGGCATCAAATAGAAACCAAAAACCATATATGCAGGGAAGAGGTTAAAGGAGAGAGCGGTGGGGAGCGGGCAAAGACAGACACAGCTAGTTGTCACACACAAGAAACCGTTATCAGGAATGTAAATGAGTCTGATAAGACATTTAATAAAGAGGGAAAAGATTTAAAAGCATTCAAAATTCAAATAAAAAGATATCCTTAGCAATGAAAATCTAACAAAATACAGGGTACATATTTTTATTTTTATTGTTTATTTGTCGAAGAACATTGCAGGAATACCAAGTGCCTTTCCATTTTCTTGGAGGTTGACATTGAACATAAGCATAATAGCGCCTACATCATTTAACCATATGCTATACGGACTTAGCTGGTTTAATTATCAGCCAATGTAATGACACTAACTATTCACTGCAGTCCTCTCGGGGGCCAACTGGTACCCATCTGATAAGTGTTATCAGTAGAACTCGCTGATAACAAGCTCCAGCAATGGTTGTGCCCATGGGGCAACCTGCTACCTCGGAATAGACAACACTGCATAACTGTAACGTGCTAATCGGTATTCATGTTGCTATATAAATGATCCAAGTAGATGTAGCTAAGAAAGACCCAGGGGGTATTTCAGAAGGTACTACGGTAATCTAGATCATTCACCTACTATTTGAAAAAGGTACAACGAGGCCATGTTATAGTTGAGCCCTATGCTTCTATGTACAACAGCCTATGAGGTCAATTATATGCAGTTTATAGAACAACCGTAGCACCGACGTTCACAGTGTCCTCTTGTTCATTGTATGGGTATGTAATGACATCATGGTGAGTCGTAGTACGAGCTTTTAAATTTACCACGATTTGAAGATGTGCACTTGCCCTTACTGAAATACCCTCCTGGGATATAATGAGACAGTTTGACCTTTTCCTTTTTCCTATATAAATATATTATAGTATGAGAGATAACATCGGGAACACTTATATCGATATCTCATTTTCTTGAATATAGTACATGACTATATAATCATTATGGATAGTACATGGGCTTGAGCACAAAATTTAGTCTTGGGGCATTTTCCTTTTTTTTTACACTTTTTATTCTCTAGCAATAGTGTTAATGTTTCTCTAGTATGCAGTGTGTGTTGATAAATAAAGTGCATTATAAGCTCGTATGGCAGCACGGGGTGGCTTCTCTCCCAAAAAAAAATTATGCTGTTTTCTCAGCAGATTGTTTTAGGAGATTAGCAAGACAGTTGTCTTACAAAATGTATATCGTGTGGCAGGATTATGCTGTAGTATTTGAATTATTGAAACTCAAACTTAAGAAAAATGCAAAGAGATTTATGTTATAATATTTCTTTTTCATAAAAGGACGTTTCTTGTCGTATTAGTTTACATAACTATATTGTAAAAGTGACCATACCCCATTCATTACAACATGCCCCCCCCCCCATACTCAATACAGTTAAATGTACATAGATAGTTAACGGTTCCTAAGCACACAAATACCTTAATCACAAACTTTTTTTTCTGACAAAACAATGAACCGTGGGATTATGACTGTTTTAACATTCAAACGCCTTTCTTTAGAGAACATAAAAGGCACATATATATGAAGCTAATGACTAGCATCTTAACCCTACACACATCAAAGGAATGTTCCTAGTAAAATTTACAACCTCATATTGGCAAAGTATTGAGTAAGACTACAATGCATGACCCTTTTGGGCCTGGTTAAATATTGTTCATAGACTTGTGCTATACATACCTAGCTCCCAGTAGGAAAACAGGTCTAGCGTTTTATGGTCATGAGATTGAAGGAAAGTAAAGTTAACCCTTCAAGTGCAGCCAGTCTAGATTTGGCCATTTTCCCATCCAAAACATTGGTTCTATTACTGTTAATTTTAGCAACGACGATGTAACATAATATCACAAACATTTTGCAATGATGAGCTACAAATATAGTTTCTTGGTTTTGTACATATACAAGGTTGTATAGATTCAGCCACTCGTTGAAGTATTATCTTAATACACCGCATACATGACATGGTACGCGTAGTACTCGATATGACAGAACTGAAATACATACTACCTGATGAACAAAGGGCGCCGAACAAAGACTTACATTATACAACGTAAATTGCACTTTGTAGTCCACTATTATTGCATATTAGAATAAGATGGGGTCTACATGACTATCATCAGAGACCTACATACCCTGTAGGTTATGTGCTATTATTAATATGCATCGCACGATTCCCAAAACTCTACCATTTAGATGAGTTTGGGAATTCGTTGTAAGCATTTTAATTTTTTTATGTGGTTTTAATAAACAACCAAATACAAAAGGCTTCTTTCGTTGATATATACACGTATGCATGTCTTTTTCTTTTCTGGGGCTTGCTATAACCTCATCCAAATCCTTAAGAATTTATTAGAATGCAGATTTAAAAGCAGTTTACTTGGGTGTCTCTTTGCAGATCATTAAGGATAAATAGATTGTATTTTATAAAACATGAAATATAACGCGAGTGAATATTTAGTGCTTGCAGTTCTTAATCTATGGCCAAAAGAAAAAGGCATTATTCCTAAGCTCTTCATAACCAATAATAACTTTACTAGAATTGAATATATATATATATGAATTCACTGATGGATCCAGCCCATTACCTCAGAAATGTAACTTAACAAGGCATGCTAAACCTAAACTTATGTACAGGTATCCTATAGTTCTATACTACCGTAATCTCCCGCGTAGAAGGCGCAGCTCGCGTAGAAGGTGCACCCCCAACTCAGAGAATGCCTTTTCACGTAGAAGGCGCACCCATAAAGGTTGAATTTTGTAAGATTAGTACATTTCTATAATAAAAAAAAAACCGCGTATAAGGCGCACCCCCAACTCAAGGCAATTACCCTCCCGCGTATAAGACCCACGAACGATCTGATTCGCGTATAAGACGCGCCTTCTACGCGGGAGATTACGGTAGATAGCCACTTGGATAGAAATAATTAACACGGCATTGCATTATCTAAAGCATAGCATTACCTGAGTGCACCAAGAAATAACAACAAAAACGAATCTTTCCCTTAAAGAAAACAGAAATGTCAAGAGAGAACCAAATCACGTATATTCATATTAGTATGCACCTTATAAAAATGTCTTCAAATACTAAAGTTATATTTTGCCGAGAGAAATTTTGCTGGCGGAAGTATCATCTATCAACTGAACCTGATATATTAGACACAAACGCATTTGGACGAAATATTGTCTGAATTTACAACCTTCCCCACAGACACTCGCCTTTGTATATCCTTTATTAAAGAGCATTGCAGGGGTTATCTCTAGAGACTAGTTCTCAGTATTACCAAATATAGCAGCCATGAATCCAGCACAGCAGATGCAGAAACAAACAGTGCCGATGAGGATGTAAGTTGCTGTGGTGATCCAGAAGGCGTACCAATATAATATTGGATTACAGTAGAGACCTTGGTCTCTTGTCGCGGGGTCCGGAGAAAACACATTTAGTGTTTGGTATATCCATACATTGCCTGCAGTATGAAAAGATACAAGACAGGATGTAAACTGTCAATTTGATTTATTGGAAAGGTGTAACATCTGAATTAAATATACGACAGCATTTTGCAATGCAAGTAACTAGAAAGGGCACTTAATCTCTTCTTTTAGGCCCCTTCTGATACTAACCTCATGTTTTCTTCGAGCATTATCACTGTCAATGGTTAAGCCTATGGAGAATGCATCCATTATCGCTCGTATATTTCATTGGCGAATAACTCCTCTCTTGGCGAGTTAAGCATTGTAAAACAGCAGGAGGTCTTGAATAGTGATCCATATTAACCATAAAAACGCATGAGACAGTGTAATTCTCCTCCATTTTGTTTTAATCCAGCAGTTTGCAAGGCACCGTGAGTCGATCGTCGCGCTGTCCACCATTTTGGATTTTGATGTTCTGTGCGCATGCACGACACCTCTTTGCCAGAAGTAGCATTTTCGACGGAGAAATGATATATTCTATCGATTTAACTTGAAATTAATGGCTTTTTGAATATAATCCATGCATCTTTGGCAATATCAATCGAATTGAAGCGAATATATCCTATCTTTTTACTGTTATAGCCCCACAAGTCGATCGTCTCGCTGTCCGCCATTTTGGATTTTGGTATTCTGTGCGCATGCCCGACCCAATTTCCATAGTTATTTGGGTCAATTTGCACCACCACAGGCTTTGGGATGCGAATTAACGACAGGGCGAACACGTATTTCTTTTTGATAATACATATCGATTCAAATGATATCCTTTTACTATTGTTTATCATATTTCTATATTATAACACGGAATAATTAAAAAAAATTTGATAACGACCATTTTTACGATAATAGAGACGCGCGGACCGATCAAATGATGGCAAATTCATCAACATTCATCAACTATTTGCACCACTCCACACCAAAAACGCGGGAAAGTTCAAGGGTTATTAAAACCTTAGAACCAAGAAGTATTGTTCATCTGGCTATTTGGTAGGAATAGCACCACTTCAAAACTCAATGTGCATCTTACATTTTGGATGCACCTTATACACAAGGTATCAAAGTTAGGTAGTAATCATGTGAGTGAGTAATAGATGTTTAACACCATTTCGACAGCTAAGGTCATATTCATGACCCACATTCCACAATTTCACAGAGGAATGTGTCGGTGCCCGCTCATTTGTGCACCACACACATCCAAGAGGATAGGAAAGAGGAGATATAGACCCTTTAATTGGGTTAGTGAAGCCCAGTAATCATGTGTCTCCACTGTTACATTATAGTATGGTTGGGTTCTATCATCAAAACTCCCCTGGATTAAAACACGAGCATCTGCTTTAACAGAGAGTCTCCATTTAAGGGTCGAACTTTAGAAATAGGGCCGATAACATCTGTGTGTTAATCGATTTTGCATCCTTGCTGTGAAAATCGCCCCTGGTGTGGCAAATTGGGGTCTATGCTTATAAACGCCCTGGAAGCCTAACACTGAAACACTCACCGGCAATAAACCAAGCTGTCAGGAAACAATTGAGCAAGGAGTCCATGGGGTTGGTCTTGGTATTGCCCTCCTCGTTCTGTTCACGATGGTTCTTGGCACGTTGACACATATTGGACAGGTTTTTGAGTACACCAAAAGCTCCCCCCACAATCAGGTATATCGGGATGTATCTTTGTACTGGGCAATCGTTGAGGTATTTTGATCCTGAAAGACAAGAGCAGGATTAATCTTTTTTTTATTTTAGGGGTAAATTGGCTTTAATAATCACTTTTGGTTTGTAGTTATTAGATTAGTAGTTGGAGTTTGTAGGTGTGACTGCTCTGAGACAACACACTATCCTGGTGGTCTTCTTTTTTTCAAGGTACCGTGACATTTTGTGTTCTAGACAACTAATTATCAAGTGAGTTTTTTTTTTTGTTTTTTGTTTTTTAGCATCAGTGGGAGAAAGCCATAATCTTTCGTCTTTTGAATAATAATTATCAAGTGAGTTTTCTTTCAGCAGTACGTAAATTCTGTGTCATATCAAAACTTACCCATGACTATCATAGAGATGGGAATGGCGAGCACGAGACCAACACATATTGTGCAACCCACTGAAAATCAAATAACCGCATCCACTTTAACTAGACAGCAATTTTAAGTGAGAGGAGTTCAAATGGTAACCAGTTACCAGTATGGGGGGCTGGGGAACAAGAGGGCAGAGAAAGTGGGGGAAAAAACAGGATTGCATCAGTCCAGCCTATAGTTATATACAGACTTACTCATATCTTAACATCAATCTACACCTGTAGCATGATACAGGTATATACCCTGTAGCAGGATACAGGTATATATATATACTCATACTGAGATTGGTGAGACCCTCCCACGACCCTATTTTGATAGCCCCCTGTGGTCATCTACTAAGCCACTGACCCTACTCCTGCCCAACCAGAACTACTGAGGCATGACTGAGTAGTCCCCCACCCACCCAGGACTGCGGAGCAGTAGCTGTGTGTCCCCCCACCTCCTACACCCAGTGGTGTGCCTGCCTGCCTGCCTGCCTACAACCACCCACCTATCCTCCCCCTGCCTACTCTACCCCCTGGTGATTGTCTGCGTTGAACACCAACGTTTATTTAGCATATTGACCTTCACAAGGAAAGATTTCAAGGCCACATGAACATACCATGTTTCACATACACTATTATTGCGCAATATTAGTTACCTCTTTGTAATTATAACATCACTATTAAATACAATCATACTGACTTCACATGTTATAGAAATAGTTCAAACAGAAAAAAAAAGACTTTTTGGCCTTCTTACAACAATTTTCTCTACATTTTAGTACTTGTTCTTGAAACTACACCTTACTTCTAACGGCCTTATACTCAATCAAATATACAAAAGTGGAATTTTCTCAAAGGCTGCCTATTAGAAAAATCTGCAATTTTGCACACTCATTCTATGTGCACTGATCTCACAACTATCCCAAAATGAAGCTCCTGATTACATTGATAAAAAAGTCGATTTACTATAAAGCTCTATGGAAAATTTGGATAGCTTTTACAAACCTCTCTTTTTCTAAACTTTCCACATCGAATTTCAAGAATTCCTGAAAATTGTATGCACAAAAAATGTTTAACTTGCTCACACTACTCTCAAATTTCCTGCTTTTACCTCCATATTTCTGCTATTAAGCACCAACTTTATCTTAATTTTTCGACCAAACCCCAATGTAAAGAATGGGGGTCGTTCTGTATAACCAGACAGAGATACAGCATAGCACAGCATAGCACTGGCCACCCAGGCCAACAGCTTTAGAAATCTATTGGCCCGCAGCTAGATATGTTGGCCCAGGATTTGTAGCTGAAGAAACTGCTATTTCAAAAAACAGTAAACAAAGTTGAAATTCTGAGCCTAGAAAAGCCAGAATATAAGGAAGTGGTAATTTTTAGCAACAGGAATGGGGTGGTGAATTTTCATGTGCCAGCATGTTAGAATTTCAACACCACCGGCCCATGAGACTATTTTCCAGCATATTTCATTATGAGATAGTATTCTGATCTTTTAATGAATGAATCCTCATAGTTGTGATTGCTCTTTTTCTACTAGATACAATAGACATAAGTGGAGGGGACACTGGCCACCCGGGCCAGTAGGAAGGTTGTTTTGGAAAAATCACTGGCCCGCACTTAAAACTACTGGCCATTGGCCACCGGGCCATTGTTAATGTCTACCCCTGTTGGATTGTAACCACCACAGACTTTTTTCTTTTCTTCCGACCCTTCAATATATACATGTGTGTATTACTGCGCTCGGTAGAGCCTTTCCTTTTCCAGATGGTGGGTTACTTTGATCAGTATCATGGTAGAAGGAAAATGGAACAAAGATTTATTTCTTAACCTGATCAAAAGATGCATGGCTATCGACATACTTTAGTAACATCAACTTACAAGTTCCAATGACGATTATAAGAAACTTCTTGAAGAATTCTACCACTGAATTGGATTCTCGTCTCGCTGCTTGCACCTGACCAAAGATTGATTCATAAGATGGTGGGGCCTCTGAAATATCAACAATGTCCATGGTATCAATGACACAGATTTTACTCCCACAGAGAGACTGATTATATAATGCAAGTATTATGTTTATGTTGGTTGATTACTGAATACAGACATTACAATGAGTTCTGATGAAGCATACATTCATTTCATATTGTGTTAAAAAGCTGCTTTATAGTGAGGGTTATTTGAAGTAAAAATACATTTTGTAATGGCAATCTACTAGTCTTATTTCACCAGGTTTTGGGAGTAGAGACAAGGGTACCTGTGGGGTCATTGATGTTGTCATATGATGGAGGAGGGGGTGGTGCTGCGTCTGCTACCCCATATACTGGGTTGTATGGTGGTGGGGCGGCTGGTAATTCCTGCGACCGTGCCGCCTCCTGGAGGAAGGCAGAAAAACATGATTATCCAGTATATCAAACTTAAAGATGGGGTAAGAGCTAACCTGGGCAGATTTTCAGTCACGCAAATAGCGGCAATGGTAAGAACTATATCTGGCCCTTTATCTATATCCTGGTGGGAAGAGGAAAAGACACAATCTTTTTCAACTGCTACGGAGACAGACAATGAGTCACAGAAGACTAAATTGGTTAAAAAAAGTAGCCAAAAAAATGTATAATTTCTTCAAAAATGAAGAAAAACGTCTAGGGTCTACCTTGTTTTCCAAGGTAGGGTCGGGTGACCTGGAACAAATTTTTTTTTTGGCCTTAAGAATGTTTCAGCAGACAATTCCCTTGAAAGTCTCAACCACAGAAACGAAGGTGATAAATCTATAAAGACCCAAGACTGACCTCTAATCGGCCTTTGAGGATCAAAATTGTCATTCCAAAATCACATGGAAACCTCAGTGGAGTTCTTTCGCTTCATCTACAGACTAAAGGAGTAAATATAGGATCTGGTTAGTCAGGGTACGAGCATATGAGGTGTTTCATTTCAGAGCATATCACGAAACCTTCAAAGGGAATCCCTACGCTGCGCCGTATAGCATTCTTTCAAAGTGTGGGTGTAAAATACATGTACTGTAATCTCCCGCGTATAAGGCGCAGCTCGCGTATAAGGCGCATCCCCAACTAAGAGAATACAAATCCACGTATAAGGCGCACCTCTAAGGGCAGATTTTTGTTAATTTAGTACAGTTCTATAGTAAAATTACCTTCCCCCCTATAAGGCGCACCCAAACTCAAGGCAATGTCCCTCCCACGTATAAGACTCAGCAGCATTTTGTTTGGCGTATAAGACGCGCCTTATACGCGGGAGATTACGGTACTTTGTAAATAAAAGAGTTTTTTTTTATGGACGAGATACTAGGGTATATTTACAAAATAGTACCCAAATCAAAAATGGACCAATTCAAAGGGATTTCATTGGAACTTCGCTATAATGAACTGTGATCTAACAAAGACTGTGTATAGTGAAGGAATTCGGGCTCAATGTTATCCATGTACATGCACACATATCTAGCCTTCTTGAATGCTCGTTATCAGCAGGAAGCATAAAGTTAGTGACGTTAACATCCTAGTCCCGATGACTTCACTCCAATGGAGCTTTACTCTAATAAAATCAGTGACCCCCTTCCATTCACTGGTTCAATAAACCTTTCAAGTTTTGTTTACTGCCCTTTGTACTCTACTTCTATCCCAAGACTAAATCTTAGCAATCATCACCACGTTATAACGGAACGTTTCATTATGAGTGCCCAGCTGTATGACATATGTAAAAGCATGTATCACAAATGCTTTATCATGACCAAGTTAGTCTAACTGGTAAAACACTAAATAGGCACATTCTGTAAGTTACAAATACCGGTAAATAGTGGACAGATAGTTTAGAGAATATCTTACCATCCCAATTTATATAGAGTTCCAACCCTGAAGGCATGCACTGACTGGTCTGCCCATCACTTCACCTGAGGGGACTAACAATGAGTGAGACCTTATCTACCTTGACACTACTACCTGGTCTATATTGACCAATCTTATTGTTTGTCTGACATACATGCGTTTGACATGATGTAAACAGGCACTAGGCTAACCCCTACGACAATGTAGTGACAGGGAGGATTCTAGGCTCTACTGGGCCTGTCACACCATGGAGCAACAGCTATTGATGCACACAACATCATGATAAGAAATATTGTAAATGAATAGACTTTGATCTTTTCCCCCTGTGTATGGTCAATACGATATGCATAGGCCTAAGGCCGGGCTAAAGCTAGGGATCCACTGACGCGAATTTCTTGTGAATAGCACTTGTGCGTGTCTTGTCGCAGAGCAGTCGCAAATATCAAATTATTTAGAATTCTGCGAATCTAGTCGCAGGCTGCACCAACATCGCATGTACGTAGTCGCAGCAGCAGATCCACTGGTGGAAGGTTTTCTGCGAGTAGGCACGCACGACTACAATTCGCAAGTAACTCGCGGCAGTGGATCTGTACCTTAAGCTAAGGGGGCCTTTTTTGGATTGGACATTGAAAGAAAATAGTAATTGAAAGCAAAGAAAAATTGTAGGCAAGAGTCACAAGCTAGCTTTTTAAATTAAATTATGGTCTCACCAGAAAAAAAAACAACGTTGAAGTAACAGGGTTGTCAAATCTAATCCCCTGGGCTTGAGACCCGCACGTTTCGAACCTTTGTTTCACGTAACCTGACTGTACCTAGCAAAACAGGACCGACCCTAAAATTCTTATTCTTCATTTCTGTATAAACTTTTGGGTGTGTTTTGAGTCAATTTAAGCCACCCGCGAGTCCAAGTCACTAAGACTCATTGCACATAGGAGTGTAATTGATACCTACCAAATCGATATATCGTCATTTACAAGATCATGATCATTGCATCGATAAACCATTATATCTATGCATTTTTTGTCCCCTGAATAAAAAAATATTACACCATTTGCATCCTCTTAGTATTCACTGACCTTTTAAAACAGTAAATTTTAGAGATAGGACTCGAATATGAAGAGTATATACATGTACAAATTCTCCCCAATTAGGCCACACTTTTTTTTCCTTTTGGGATACGGGCACCCAAAATCAAAGCTCAAGGTCAGAGGGCGAAATAAAAATAAAAAAATAAATAAAATAAAAGCTACTGTTATGCAGCTCGTGGGGATTATGAGACAATTATATGAGATATTTTTTGTGACTGTATTTTTAGATGTAGGGATTCTTTTGTTTTGAGTCTCTTCTTATGATCTAACTAAGCCTTCAATGCAGATGATACCACAATGAATGTATTCCTGACCTTATAAGCTTCGATTTGACACCAAATACTCCTACGTTTTCTATAACAAGTGTCATAGATATGGTAGGATGTCGGAGGAAATAAAAAAAAGTTGCTTTTTCAAATTTTATTTTTATTTTGGTTTTTGACTTTTCCACGTCGGCGGGCCCGTAACCCAAATAAAAAGCAAAGTGTGGTCTTAGACGAATTTTAATTACGAACCTTGAATAGTATTATGCCCCCACCCCCAAAACAAAGAATCAGAATCTGCATGTGCTTTAATAGTACCACAATGCAGGAAGTTTATACTTGAGATAACAAGTGTCCATTGGTGGATCCTCCCTCTCCCTTGAATAGGTGCTGGGGGTATCAGGGACAGGGGGTTGAAATTAATAGCTTCCTTAAAAAGGTGCCTAGGGGTGATGCGAAGGGGGAGTTGGGCCGAATAGGGGCATGAGCTATTATCAATTGCATATCCATTATGAAATATTATTACCGTAAACTCCCGCGTATAAGATGCGGCCTCTACGCCAAACAAAATGCTGGGGAGTCTTATAAGATTTTCTGAAGTTCAGGGTGCGTCTTATACGAGGGGTAATTTTACTATAGAACAGTACTAATCTTACAAATATCAGCATTAAAATGTGCGTCTAATACGCAAAAATGCATGTGCTGAGTTTGGGGTGCGTCTTATACGCGCAGCGCGTCTTCTACGCGGGAGATTACGGTACTTGTGTTTGATATCATTGTTGAGCAAATCAATGTTGTTTAAAATTGATGGGTATGTAAGCCATAAACAATAATAGAAATCTTAGCCAATTCCTTTAGGAAATGAATCTCTGGATTACGCAATTGAATGAGGGTTAATGTCAATTCAAAGGGATAACGGCTTATGGATATAACATTTTACTTTCAACCCATGTTTTCGTTACGTCGGTCTGCAATGAGTGTAGCTACAGTAACTACAGACCAGCAGGTTTGGCGCCGCAGGTTCTGCCTAAAGAAGCTTTTAAAATGGCTTGTAGTGTGAAACCCTAGGACCCCATAGCTATAATTCGCCATTTTAGCTGAATTCCCCTGGTTAGAATTAGCCAAAATGGACTCTGATTCGCCATTGGCGATTTGGCAAGTGGCTAGCGGAATCCCTGAAAAGAACTTGAGGGCACAAACTAGCGGTAAAATTGTTACTTTTTCTGTTAAAAAGGGTATATTTTTGCAGAACACTGCCCCTCTATATGGGTCCAACATTTGGTTTAATTTGTACGCACATGATGACCATAGTATAGGCTAGTGGCCTAGGCACTTGCATAAACCACTACCGCGTCCGCGCTGCATGTAGCGCCGTTACTGTTATCAAAACAACTTTCCATGCTGCTACAGTACAAGCAGCAGATAATAGGGGCTGGGGGGCTTAATATTTGGGCTAGAATAAAAGTTAATATACCAAATTGAAGCTTAGAATTAGGAGATTACAATGAGAGGTGAATATTTTTGTATGGTCGTGGCTTTCGAATTTATTTTTTATTCTAAAATGACCAAAATTAAGGGGGAAAAAAAGTTCACCAAAGTTCACCTACATAGTTGTGTTCCTACATATCCTAAGTATATTCCCTGCAAATTTTAAGTCTGAAGGAATAAGCCCAATGAAGCCCCAGCCATAACAGTTTACCCTTGTTAATGCAGCTTCAGTGCAGGCAACCTAGACACTGGGACTATAGCATAGTATAGGGACTGAGCCATTGCCCTATTTCAACTAGGTTGATCTATTTATGGATTGACCTTATTTTACTAGGTCAAAGGTCAATACACACAAACTTGATAGGTATCATGCACAAATTCAGTGTTATATCTGCAATTTCCTATGAATTGCGAGAAAACAATGTGATTAATTAGGTCATGCATGGATAATCAGGTCAAAGGTCAAATTTAAGGTCAAGATATATAACATGCATGAGAATAAATTCTGATAAATGAGAATACATTAGGGAGCATACAGATTCTCATCTCAACAGGTCCATTGTGTTCAGGTACTTAGCTATGTTTTGGCTTCATAGCCTGACCTTGAAGGTCAAAGGTCAATTAGAGGTTCATGGAGGTCGACCTTTATATCATACATCATCATTTATCAGTAGGATACATCTTAATTCTGATGGCAAGTACACAAATTATGATAAACCTCTGGTAGTTATCATAGTTTGAACAAATTGACCTAGTTAATTAGGTCAAAGGTCAATCATAAGTAGGTCACAGGTCAAATGGGCATGGAAGAACAAGGGCACGATATCTGAATAATATATACTGAAAATTTCATGCAAAAATATGAATTATTGACTGAGTTAAAAAAAAAAACTCTTTCCTCTGTCTATTCTGGCCCTATCTGGATTCAATTTTGATAACAGTCCTCTTATCAGCTTAACCATTGTGTCAATGGGGATCGAGTGTCCATCAATTTTGGATCTTAGATTAAGATTGCTCGGGAACTATATACAGTAAAAAGACAATCTAAACAGATCTAAAAAGCAGGCAACGAGCTCTACAGGACAGGGCCTATAATCAAATGTTTAAAACAATTGAAAAAATTTATGCAAGTCCCTCACTAGTAGTGAGTACCAATGTATTGTAGTGACTAGGTGAGTGACTAGTGACAGTGTCGTGTAAGGCCTAGGCTGTAGTGTAGACTGGAGCCTGTGTACGGTTAAATCAGATGGGTGAATCAGAATGTAGGCTGTAGCCGTGTCCCAGTGAAACACTCAAACAGTCACAACAGCAACAGAATGATCTACACTACAGTCTTTGCAACAGGCTAAGGGAGTGGTCATTATTTATCTACAGGGGGCGGGTGGTGGGTTTCCGCGCGGACGCGCGCAAATTTTTATCGCCCCCCCTCGACAAGTCAAAATTTTTTGCACCCCCCCAAACCAGAGGTGCAGAGAATTTTCGCGCCCCCTCTTTGAGCTATAGTAGCGCGCTGGCTTTTTTGCTAAAAAGAGGGTAATTTTTTTTAGCCCCCCCCCCCTCAAGAGGGGTCAAAATTTTGTTAGCCCCCCCTCGGGAGGGGTCTGAAATCTTTACGCCCCCCCCTCAAACCCACCATCCCCCCCCCCCGTGTTGATAAATAATGACCACTCCCTTATGTCTGCTTTTATGAGACATGTCATTAAACACTGGTATACCGACATTAACGGCGGGAGGCGTTTTCGCAAATATCAAATTATTTAGAATTCTGCGAATCTAGTCGCAGGCTGCACCAACATCGCATGTACGTAGTCGCAGCAGCAGATCCACTGGTGGAAGGTTTTCTGCGAGTAGGCACGCACGACTACAATTCGCAAGTAACTCGCGGCAGTGGATCTGTACCTTAAGCTAAGGGGGCCTTTTTTGGATTGGACATTGAAAGAAAATAGTAATTGAAAGCAAAGAAAAATTGTAGGCAAGAGTCACAAGCTAGCTTTTTAAATTAAATTATGGTCTCACCAGAAAAAAAAACAACGTTGAAGTAACAGGGTTGTCAAATCTAATCCCCTGGGCTTGAGACCCGCACGTTTCGAACCTTTGTTTCACGTAACCTGACTGTACCTAGCAAAACAGGACCGACCCTAAAATTCTTATTCTTCATTTCTGTATAAACTTTTGGGTGTGTTTTGAGTCAATTTAAGCCACCCGCGAGTCCAAGTCACTAAGACTCATTGCACATAGGAGTGTAATTGATACCTACCAAATCGATATATCGTCATTTACAAGATCATGATCATTGCATCGATAAACCATTATATCTATGCATTTTTTGTCCCCTGAATAAAAAAATATTACACCATTTGCATCCTCTTAGTATTCACTGACCTTTTAAAACAGTAAATTTTAGAGATAGGACTCGAATATGAAGAGTATATACATGTACAAATTCTCCCCAATTAGGCCACACTTTTTTTTCCTTTTGGGATACGGGCACCCAAAATCAAAGCTCAAGGTCAGAGGGCGAAATAAAAATAAAAAAATAAATAAAATAAAAGCTACTGTTATGCAGCTCGTGGGGATTATGAGACAATTATATGAGATATTTTTTGTGACTGTATTTTTAGATGTAGGGATTCTTTTGTTTTGAGTCTCTTCTTATGATCTAACTAAGCCTTCAATGCAGATGATACCACAATGAATGTATTCCTGACCTTATAAGCTTCGATTTGACACCAAATACTCCTACGTTTTCTATAACAAGTGTCATAGATATGGTAGGATGTCGGAGGAAATAAAAAAAAGTTGCTTTTTCAAATTTTATTTTTATTTTGGTTTTTGACTTTTCCACGTCGGCGGGCCCGTAACCCAAATAAAAAGCAAAGTGTGGTCTTAGACGAATTTTAATTACGAACCTTGAATAGTATTATGCCCCCACCCCCAAAACAAAGAATCAGAATCTGCATGTGCTTTAATAGTACCACAATGCAGGAAGTTTATACTTGAGATAACAAGTGTCCATTGGTGGATCCTCCCTCTCCCTTGAATAGGTGCTGGGGGTATCAGGGACAGGGGGTTGAAATTAATAGCTTCCTTAAAAAGGTGCCTAGGGGTGATGCGAAGGGGGAGTTGGGCCGAATAGGGGCATGAGCTATTATCAATTGCATATCCATTATGAAATATTATTACCGTAAACTCCCGCGTATAAGATGCGGCCTCTACGCCAAACAAAATGCTGGGGAGTCTTATAAGATTTTCTGAAGTTCAGGGTGCGTCTTATACGAGGGGTAATTTTACTATAGAACAGTACTAATCTTACAAATATCAGCATTAAAATGTGCGTCTTATACGCAAAAATGCATGTGCTGAGTTTGGGGTGCGTCTTATACGCGCAGCGCGTCTTCTACGCGGGAGATTACGGTACTTGTGTTTGATATCATTGTTGAGCAAATCAATGTTGTTTAAAATTGATGGGTATGTAAGCCATAAACAATAATAGAAATCTTAGCCAATTCCTTTAGGAAATGAATCTCTGGATTACGCAATTGAATGAGGGTTAATGTCAATTCAAAGGGATAACGGCTTATGGATATAACATTTTACTTTCAACCCATGTTTTCGTTACGTCGGTCTGCAATGAGTGTAGCTACAGTAACTACAGACCAGCAGGTTCGGCGCCGCAGGTTCTGCCTAAAGAAGCTTTTAAAATGGCTTGTAGTGTGAAACCCTAGGACCCCATAGCTATAATTCGCCATTTTAGCTGAATTCCCCTGGTTAGAATTAGCCAAAATGGACTCTGATTCGCCATTGGCGATTTGGCAAGTGGCTAGCGGAATCCCTGAAAAGAACTTGAGGGCACAAACTAGCGGTAAAATTGTTACTTTTTCTGTTAAAAGGGGTATATTTTTGCAGAACACTGCCCCTCTATATGGGTCCAACATTTGGTTTAATTTGTACGCACATGATGACCATAGTATAGGCTAGTGGCCTAGGCACTTGCATAAACCACTACCGCGTCCGCGCTGCATGTAGCGCCGTTACTGTTATCAAAACAACTTTCCATGCTGCTACAGTACAAGCAGCAGATAATAGGGGCTGGGGGGCTTAATATTTGGGCTAGAATAAAAGTTAATATACCAAATTGAAGCTTAGAATTAGGAGATTACAATGAGAGGTGAATATTTTTGTATGGTCGTGGCTTTCGAATTTATTTTTTATTCTAAAATGACCAAAATTAAGGGGGAAAAAAAGTTCACCAAAGTTCACCTACATAGTTGTGTTCCTACATATCCTAAGTATATTCCCTGCAAATTTTAAGTCTGAAGGAATAAGCCCAATGAAGCCCCAGCCATAACAGTTTACCCTTGTTAATGCAGCTTCAGTGCAGGCAACCTAGACACTGGGACTATAGCATAGTATAGGGACTGAGCCATTGCCCTATTTCAACTAGGTTGATCTATTTATGGATTGACCTTATTTTACTAGGTCAAAGGTCAATACACACAAACTTGATAGGTATCATGCACAAATTCAGTGTTATATCTGCAATTTCCTATGAATTGCGAGAAAACAATGTGATTAATTAGGTCATGCATGGATAATCAGGTCAAAGGTCAAATTTAAGGTCAAGATATATAACATGCATGAGAATAAATTCTGATAAATGAGAATACATTAGGGAGCATACAGATTCTCATCTCAACAGGTCCATTGTGTTCAGGTACTTAGCTATGTTTTGGCTTCATAGCCTGACCTTGAAGGTCAAAGGTCAATTAGAGGTTCATGGAGGTCGACCTTTATATCATACATCATCATTTATCAGTAGGATACATCTTAATTCTGATGGCAAGTACACAAATTATGATAAACCTCTGGTAGTTATCATAGTTTGAACAAATTGACCTAGTTAATTAGGTCAAAGGTCAATCATAAGTAGGTCACAGGTCAAATGGGCATGGAAGAACAAGGGCACGATATCTGAATAATATATACTGAAAATTTCATGCAAAAATATGAATTATTGACTGAGTTAAAAAAAAAAAACTCTTTCCTCTGTCTATTCTGGCCCTATCTGGATTCAATTTTGATAACAGTCCTCTTATCAGCTTAACCATTGTGTCAATGGGGATCGAGTGTCCATCAATTTTGGATCTTAGATTAAGATTGCTCGGGAACTATATACAGTAAAAAGACAATCTAAACAGATCTAAAAAGCAGGCAACGAGCTCTACAGGACAGGGCCTATAATCAAATGTTTAAAACAATTGAAAAAATTTATGCAAGTCCCTCACTAGTAGTGAGTACCAATGTATTGTAGTGACTAGGTGAGTGACTAGTGACAGTGTCGTGTAAGGCCTAGGCTGTAGTGTAGACTGGAGCCTGTGTACGGTTAAATCAGATGGGTGAATCAGAATGTAGGCTGTAGCCGTGTCCCAGTGAAACACTCAAACAGTCACAACAGCAACAGAATGATCTACACTACAGTCTTTGCAACAGGCTAAGGGAGTGGTCATTATTTATCTACAGGGGGCGGGTGGTGGGTTTCCGCGCGGACGCGCGCAAATTTTTATCGCCCCCCCTCGACAAGTCAAAATTTTTTGCACCCCCCCAAACCAGAGGTGCAGAGAATTTTCGCGCCCCCTCTTTGAGCTATAGTAGCGCGCGGGCTTTTTTGCTAAAAAGAGGGTAATTTTTTTTAGCCCCCCCCCCTCAAGAGGGGTCAAAATTTTGTTAGCCCCCCCTCGGGAGGGGTCTGAAATCTTTACGCCCCCCCCTCAAACCCACCATCCCCCCCCCCCCGTGTTGATAAATAATGACCACTCCCTTATGTCTGCTTTTATGAGACATGTCATTAAACACTGGTATACCGACATTAACGGCGGGAGGCGTTTTCGCAAATATCAAATTATTTAGAATTCTGCGAATCTAGTCGCAGGCTGCACCAACATCGCATGTACGTAGTCGCAGCAGCAGATCCACTGGTGGAAGGTTTTCTGCGAGTAGGCACGCACGACTACAATTCGCAAGTAACTCGCGGCAGTGGATCTGTACCTTAAGCTAAGGGGGCCTTTTTTGGATTGGACATTGAAAGAAAATAGTAATTGAAAGCAAAGAAAAATTGTAGGCAAGAGTCACAAGCTAGCTTTTTAAATTAAATTATGGTCTCACCAGAAAAAAAAACAACGTTGAAGTAACAGGGTTGTCAAATCTAATCCCCTGGGCTTGAGACCCGCACGTTTCGAACCTTTGTTTCACGTAACCTGACTGTACCTAGCAAAACAGGACCGACCCTAAAATTCTTATTCTTCATTTCTGTATAAACTTTTGGGTGTGTTTTGAGTCAATTTAAGCCACCCGCGAGTCCAAGTCACTAAGACTCATTGCACATAGGAGTGTAATTGATAACTACCAAATCGATATATCGTCATTTACAAGATCATGATCATTGCATCGATAAACCATTATATCTATGCATTTTTTGTCCCCTGAATAAAAAAATATTACACCATTTGCATCCTCTTAGTATTCACTGACCTTTTAAAACAGTAAATTTTAGAGATAGGACTCGAATATGAAGAGTATATACATGTACAAATTCTCCCCAATTAGGCCACACTTTTTTTTCCTTTTGGGATACGGGCACCCAAAATCAAAGCTCAAGGTCAGAGGGCGAAATAAAAATAAAAAAATAAATAAAATAAAAGCTACTGTTATGCAGCTCGTGGGGATTATGAGACAATTATATGAGATATTTTTTGTGACTGTATTTTTAGATGTAGGGATTCTTTTGTTTTGAGTCTCTTCTTATGATCTAACTAAGCCTTCAATGCAGATGATACCACAATGAATGTATTCCTGACCTTATAAGCTTCGATTTGACACCAAATACTCCTACGTTTTCTATAACAAGTGTCATAGATATGGTAGGATGTCGGAGGAAATAAAAAAAAGTTGCTTTTTCAAATTTTATTTTTATTTTGGTTTTTGACTTTTCCACGTCGGCGGGCCCGTAACCCAAATAAAAAGCAAAGTGTGGTCTTAGACGAATTTTAATTACGAACCTTGAATAGTATTATGCCCCCACCCCCAAAACAAAGAATCAGAATCTGCATGTGCTTTAATAGTACCACAATGCAGGAAGTTTATACTTGAGATAACAAGTGTCCATTGGTGGATCCTCCCTCTCCCTTGAATAGGTGCTGGGGGTATCAGGGACAGGGGGTTGAAATTAATAGCTTCCTTAAAAAGGTGCCTAGGGGTGATGCGAAGGGGGAGTTGGGCCGAATAGGGGCATGAGCTATTATCAATTGCATATCCATTATGAAATATTATTACCGTAAACTCCCGCGTATAAGATGCGGCCTCTACGCCAAACAAAATGCTGGGGAGTCTTATAAGATTTTCTGAAGTTCAGGGTGCGTCTTATACGAGGGGTAATTTTACTATAGAACAGTACTAATCTTACAAATATCAGCATTAAAATGTGCGTCTTATACGCAAAAATGCATGTGCTGAGTTTGGGGTGCGTCTTATACGCGCAGCCCGTCTTCTACGCGGGAGAATAGGGTACTTGTGTTTGATATCATTGTTGAGCAAATCAATGTTGTTTAAAATTGATGGGTATGTAAGCCATAAACAATAATAGAAATCTTAGCCAATTCCTTTAGGAAATGAATCTCTGGATTACGCAATTGAATGAGGGTTAATGTCAATTCAAAGGGATAACGGCTTATGGATATAACATTTTACTTTCAACCCATGTTTTCGTTACGTCGGTCTGCAATGAGTGTAGCTACAGTAACTACAGACCAGCAGGTTCGGCGCCGCAGGTTCTGCCTAAAGAAGCTTTTAAAATGGCTTGTAGTGTGAAACCCTAGGACCCCATAGCTATAATTCGCCATTTTAGCTGAATTCCCCTGGTTAGAATTAGCCAAAATGGACTCTGATTCGCCATTGGCGATTTGGCAAGTGGCTAGCGGAATCCCTGAAAAGAACTTGAGGGCACAAACTAGCGGTAAAATTGTTACTTTTTCTGTTAAAAGGGGTATATTTTTGCAGAACACTGCCCCTCTATATGGGTCCAACATTTGGTTTAATTTGTACGCACATGATGACCATAGTATAGGCTAGTGGCCTAGGCACTTGCATAAACCACTACCGCGTCCGCGCTGCATGTAGCGCCGTTACTGTTATCAAAACAACTTTCCATGCTGCTACAGTACAAGCAGCAGATAATAGGGGCTGGGGGGCTTAATATTTGGGCTAGAATAAAAGTTAATATACCAAATTGAAGCTTAGAATTAGGAGATTACAATGAGAGGTGAATATTTTTGTATGGTCGTGGCTTTCGAATTTATTTTTTATTCTAAAATGACCAAAATTAAGGGGGAAAAAAAGTTCACCAAAGTTCACCTACATAGTTGTGTTCCTACATATCCTAAGTATATTCCCTGCAAATTTTAAGTCTGAAGGAATAAGCCCAATGAAGCCCCAGCCATAACAGTTTACCCTTGTTAATGCAGCTTCAGTGCAGGCAACCTAGACACTGGGACTATAGCATAGTATAGGGACTGAGCCATTGCCCTATTTCAACTAGGTTGATCTATTTATGGATTGACCTTATTTTACTAGGTCAAAGGTCAATACACACAAACTTGATAGGTATCATGCACAAATTCAGTGTTATATCTGCAATTTCCTATGAATTGCGAGAAAACAATGTGATTAATTAGGTCATGCATGGATAATCAGGTCAAAGGTCAAATTTAAGGTCAAGATATATAACATGCATGAGAATAAATTCTGATAAATGAGAATACATTAGGGAGCATACAGATTCTCATCTCAACAGGTCCATTGTGTTCAGGTACTTAGCTATGTTTTGGCTTCATAGCCTGACCTTGAAGGTCAAAGGTCAATTAGAGGTTCATGGAGGTCGACCTTTATATCATACATCATCATTTATCAGTAGGATACATCTTAATTCTGATGGCAAGTACACAAATTATGATAAACCTCTGGTAGTTATCATAGTTTGAACAAATTGACCTAGTTAATTAGGTCAAAGGTCAATCATAAGTAGGTCACAGGTCAAATGGGCATGGAAGAACAAGGGCACGATATCTGAATAATATATACTGAAAATTTCATGCAAAAATATGAATTATTGACTGAGTTAAAAAAAAAAACTCTTTCCTCTGTCTATTCTGGCCCTATCTGGATTCAATTTTGATAACAGTCCTCTTATCAGCTTAACCATTGTGTCAATGGGGATCGAGTGTCCATCAATTTTGGATCTTAGATTAAGATTGCTCGGGAACTATATACAGTAAAAAGACAATCTAAACAGATCTAAAAAGCAGGCAACGAGCTCTACAGGACAGGGCCTATAATCAAATGTTTAAAACAATTGAAAAAATTTATGCAAGTCCCTCACTAGTAGTGAGTACCAATGTATTGTAGTGACTAGGTGAGTGACTAGTGACAGTGTCGTGTAAGGCCTAGGCTGTAGTGTAGACTGGAGCCTGTGTACGGTTAAATCAGATGGGTGAATCAGAATGTAGGCTGTAGCCGTGTCCCAGTGAAACACTCAAACAGTCACAACAGCAACAGAATGATCTACACTACAGTCTTTGCAACAGGCTAAGGGAGTGGTCATTATTTATCTACAGGGGGCGGGTGGTGGGTTTCCGCGCGGACGCGCGCAAATTTTTATCGCCCCCCCTCGACAAGTCAAAATTTTTTGCACCCCCCCAAACCAGAGGTGCAGAGAATTTTCGCGCCCCCTCTTTGAGCTATAGTAGCGCGCGGGCTTTTTTGCTAAAAAGAGGGTAATTTTTTTTAGCCCCCCCCCCCTCAAGAGGGGTCAAAATTTTGTTAGCCCCCCCTCGGGAGGGGTCTGAAATCTTTACGCCCCCCCCTCAAACCCACCATCCCCCCCCCCCGTGTTGATAAATAATGACCACTCCCTTATGTCTGCTTTTATGAGACATGTCATTAAACACTGGTATACCGACATTAACGGCGGGAGGCGTTTTTTCACGCGGTCACAACCGCATTTCTTGTTTAGCCCCCCCTCGGGAGGGGTCTGAAAATTTTACGCCCCCCCCCCTCAAACCCACCCCCCCCCCCCCGTTGATAAATAATGACCACTCCCTAAACAGCCCAGAGCCTAGACTAGAGGCTAGACTCGAGGCTAGATCCCGGGCTAGACCTGTTTCAAAGAGTCAAAAAGCGATGTTGATACTAGGGCTTAACGTTTACCTGGTTCTCACGCATGCTTAAGTAAGCTGCCAGTCTCATTTATTAAAATTCTAAACAAATCAATTGAAAATAAAAGGTATAGGGCATTTATTTACCTGTTGTTTTGAAACTCCACTTTCTAGGTCCGCCATTTTGTATTGTCAGCCCGGTCTGTTCCACCAGGCGGCGTTGTTGAGCAGGAAACAACTTGTTACGTTGGCTACGGGCCAGGGGGCATAATGCCGCGCCGCCTGCAAGTGACGCGGGTTTTACGCAAGCAGCAACTGCTTTGGGGCTGTGAACAAATGACGTCATGCAAGAGGGGGGGAGGGGGGGTCCCACTCCCCATGACCAAGCATGACAAGGGGGGGAGGGGGGGGTCATGGGCTGTATGACATCATGTCATCAAAAAATCACAAGTTTTAAAGGGGCCCTGGCATGGTAATGCATGCCCGCATTAAAAAGTCACGTGATCACCCCTTGACCAATCAGGGTGTCGCGATTTTTCCACTGGTTCCTGCGATTTTATGATCGCTGTTTGAATTGGTACCCATGTTGTTAATTTTCCATGCCAGCCCCCCTTTAACAAGAAAAGAAGATTTGTAAAGGTAGGGAAGTTTAATGCATTCATCTGATATGAAATACCAATACAGGCATGCTTTCCTCAGACATCCCACTCAAAGAGTATCACTCCCATCAATGTCAGTGTTGCCAATTGGTTGTCTAGGCCTACTCTATCCTACCTCTAACCCAGGCCCCTTAACACTTTGAAATACCCTTTTAGTTGGACACGTTTTATCATACATAGGACCCCATGTATAAGTTGATCCCTGCAGGTAAGAAGCTCCCTGACCATGAGAATTTGGTAGAAAGTTTCAAAAGGACCCAAATTCTATTCTATATGATATATTTCACAATTCAAAAACCCATTGGTAACTTAAGGATTTCTCATTACTTATCAACGGGCCATTCTGTCCTGCAGACATTAATGTTCTGCAGGTTCGGACTGATTTTGGCAGTACTGGATTCCTCAAGAACACAAGGTCTTGAGATTACAGTCAGTCATTCGGTCCCACAGTCTGGTCATTTCTGCAGGCCCGGCAGCAATTTTCACAGCAATGGCCTTGGTCCCACATGTTTTATGGACTGCGAGGGGTGCAGTAGATTTCCATGCAGAGGTGCAGAAAATTTTCTGACCCCTTCCCTTTGGACAGGTTGCAATTTCCCTGGTCACCCCCCTTGTTATACAATAATTCACAGGCTTTCCTACTGAAAAGGCCTAACATCTTTTTGACCCCTCCCCCACCTTGAGGTGTCAAAATCATTTCTCCCTTGGAAACAAACAACCTTACTCTCCTTTGTCTGAATGAGACTCTAGGGGCTATGCCTTATATGCAGGTTCTACAGCAAAAACTGACTGCTTTGTACCGTAAATCCCCGGTCATAAGCCGGCCCCGGTCATAAGCCGGGGGGTGAGTTCAGGGAAATCCTATAAGCCGGTTTTGGTGTCAAATTTTTCCCATTTTCTCTTTATTCTATAGTAAAAAAAACCTGGTCATAAGCCGGGGGGGACTTTGGGAAAAATTTAGAAGCCGGTTTGGGCCCAAAATAGAAAAAAAAATCTGGCTTATGACCGGGGATTTACGGTATGTCTGATTGCAATTGATGGTCTTCTGACAATTTGATCCTTTTCTTTTATCATGTATTAGACTATTGATCTAGACAGGATATTTTGACAGGAAATACTTGTGTATGATCAATACCATAGGCATAGTACTCTGTGTATAAGGCACGGAAATTCAATCCACATATAGGGACTCATAAGCTGATGCTGACAGTGTTCAGCATGTTTTTCTGTTCATTAATTTTGTTGATCAGTGCTAGTTCATCTGTTTTATGTTGCATGTATCCTTGATTGCCAATTCACACCCATTATTTCCCTTTGAACCATTTCAATTTGTTTATCTAGGCTGTACACTTTTCATGCACTTTTGGCGGGGGGGGGGGGTATCTCTGCATGACGTCATGTTAAGGGGGGGGTCAAGTGTTGTATGACGAAACATGACAAGGGGGGGAGGGGGGTCAAAAATGGTCAAAAAAAGCATGACATCATTTGTACACAGCCCCTTTCCCCCGGGCTCCTTGTGGATCCTGGATACAGAATCAGTCTTTCGTGGATCCTGGATACAGAAGCAGACCCTTGTGGATCCTAGATACAGATGGAGATCCTTTTGGGCAGAAAAATTTCTTCTTTTTTTTTATTAGAAATAAAAAAAATATCAGAACCACAAAATTTTTTTTGACCCCCTCCCCTGCCATGGAGAAGCTGAAAATCAAGAGCAGACACGTGCACTCCCTCCAATTAATAGCAGGGCTGAAATAATTTAGTCCACCCCACCTGTATTTTCTCAAAGGGGTTGAAAAAATTTTGACCTCCTCAACCCCCCCCCCCTCCGCCATTGTTAACCTGTTGTTAAAAAATTGATCACTCCCTATAAGGGCTACATTGAAGGCCTATGGGTGTTCCGTACCGGCCCACTATACCCAGAGGGAACATATTCTGTATGTGGGTCACTCTACTGACGGATCAACCGGAGACTGGGGTCAGGGAAGCCCAATACACATTCAACTTCAATTAGATTCTTATCTGTGCGGGAGGGGAGGGGGAAGGGGGAGCGTGGTTGTAATACACATCTTAGATCAATCAGATTCTTATCTAGATCAAAGGGGGTCATTAAAAGTAATTAAATCATTAGTTGGAATACACAACCAGTGTGACCCCAGTCTCCTGTCGATCTGTCGGTAGAGTGACCCACATACAGAATATGTTCCCTGTGGGTAGAGTGGAGGTACAGAACACCCATAGGCCTTCAGTGTAGGTAAGGGCAATCACAGTTCTGATAGGGAGGCTAAGTCGCGTCACATGCGGGCAGATTCTGAGCTCAGCATATTATCGCCCGCAGGCTTGAACTTGAAGGATAGGGGAATTTTTTAGGCCTTGGATAACTTTTGAAAGAATGAGAGTTGAGCCTAAAAATGTCATATATGGTGGGACTGGAGGTCAATGGAAATCATTTCAGTTCCAAATCAGAAATTTTTTTACGACATGGTTTATGATGAGACTTAGGCTCCCCAGGGGCACCGTGGGAAAGTGACACCTGCTGTCTGCTTAATTTTCGCATCACTCCTGTGCGCTATCCTGTATGCCCTAAGGCCCGTAGCCAACGTAACAAGTTGCTTCCTGCCGTTGGCCAGCCCTATGCACTACCAGTACAGTTGCTTCTGCCGGATAACAGATACACTGATGGACCTGTGGATGTTGTGTCCTTCAACCATACCCACAGATAACATGATCTGTATGTAGGTCACTCAACCGACAGATCAACGGATATCTAGGGTCACACTGCTTGTGTATTCACTTTAATGACTAAATAAGAATCTGATTGATCTAAGGTGTGTATTATTTACAGCCACATACCTCCTTCCCCACCCCCTCCCCTCCCCCTACAAATAAGGATTTGATTGAAGTTGAATGTGTATTCCCTGGCCCCAGTCTCCCGTCAATCCGTTGGTTGAGTGAACCACCTAATCTGTGGGTATAGTGGAGGGACGGATCATCCACGGGCCGATCAGTGTAGATAACAGATAACCGGATCCCCGGCATACACCAGGGCGCCTACATGGGAAGTATAACATATCCTGAGGGCAGTCACAGCGCTTGACCAACGTATCCCCAGCACAGAGCAAGGATTGTTCTTTGTCCCCATGCAGTACATTTAGCGCTCTGCAGTACTCACCCAGTCCCAGGTATTAAACATATCCTGCCTCTCTGACTTTCACACCATACTTTGGTCCACTTTTTTGATAATTCCGAAAATTTAGCATGATAGGAGTGCAAGTCTTGGGGAAATAGCTATTATTAGTTTGAGTTTTAGTCAGTATCTTTCAATTGTATATGTAATTTTAAAATTTTGTCTCTGGCAAGTAGTAGAATCACATCAAAATAGGTTGGGGCAAAAGTTACCCTTACTTCGGGGCAACTTTGGCCCAAAAGGGATTTCTCATGGAAGTATATTTCTTATTTTTTCACAAGCAAACATTGGGTCAAAGTTACTCCTAAAAACTTTGTCAATATAAAAAAAAAACATTCTTTATAAGGCCACACCAAAAAAATAAGTTGGTCTACGGATTTCCCTCTCCATATTTTCGGAAATACAAATTTTTTTTTCTTTGAAAAAAATCTCGTCTACGGATTTCGCTCACTTCACTACAAGTTAGTTCTCTTTGTGATGTTTGGCAATTTGTTTTTTTAAATATTTTTTTTTCGCTCGCCTCACTTTTCCAGCAAAAGGAATCCATTGGACGCCAAAAAATTCTTAAAAAAAAAAAAAAATTTCGCTAGCTTGCACCATTTTTTCAAAACAAAAATTTGTAGACCAACTTTTTTTTTTGGTGTGGCCTAATAGAAAGTATCCAATTCAGGAATTTTTCATCAAAGGTGAATAAAACCTTATGGATACAGTCTAAAATATGGCATGTAACAAAAATTGTAAAAAATAAAAACTATTTTGACTAAAATGACGGGCATTTAGTAGTGGCGGGCCAGTTATCCCAAGGGCAAAAATTGTAGCTTAGATGATAGGAATTTTGATAAAAGTAACCTAGATATGAAAAATATCCTTGATTGTAATATCGAGATCAAAACAACATTTTTCTGTGACTGGTTAAAGTTGCCCCTTACCCTTTAAGGGCCGCTGTTACATTAATGCATGATGCCCACTGGTCATCATGATGCACTAATGAAGTGCTGGCGAGACTTCTCACCAGCACTTCATTGAAGCATCATTATTGATCGTGACGACCCTCCGGGAGTTTATGTATAGACCAAGTACCATCGGCATGATGCTCCAATGAATTGCTGGTGACCAGCACTTCATTGGTGCATCATGACAACCAAAAGGGTATGATGCACTCCTGCATTAGCGAACCTTAAAGGGTTAATTGCCTCCAGTATTATACCCGTAAAACCCCAGTCATAAGCCGATCTCTTTTTCTTTTGCTATTTTTGATCAAAATCGGCTTCTTATTTATTGCCAAAGTCTACCCCTGACTTATAACTGGGGTTTTTATACAATAGATTAAAGAGAAAAAGGTGTAAATTGAGCCCCAAAATCGGCTTAAATAACATTTTCTCAAAGTCTACCCTAGGCTTATGACTGAGGTTGTCTCATGACAGGGATTTTATGGTAGAGAGGAATCTGATTGAAGTCCTAGTTGTGTATTGACCAACTCCTGCTTACAGAAGTTACACCAACACTCGTACAATGTAGATAAGACTGGAGAAATGTACCATTACTTTGTGTATACTACAACATGCATAAAGTGCATCCCACATATAAGACACACTACCATAAAAGCTGTAAGCCCCTCTTTTGGAAAGCTCTATAACTACCTAGTATAAGGTGCAGTCCCGGTAGGCCTCAGATTTGCGGTATTGGCCTACCGGTACCCATACTGGGTACAGGTTTTAAAACCTTGAAGGTATTAAAAGACATGGTAGCCTACCAGTGCAACAAATGTACAGGAGTACATGACAGCACTTTACCACTACTGGGTAGTATAGTGCTGTATCTGGTAGTGCACGCCCTGCAGTAAACCTTAACCCCGTACAGATCACCATGCCCGGAACTTCATCGCAAGAGAACCCAAGATGGAAGGCATCATGGGCACACCAATATCTTCCGGATTAGCTGCTATACAAAACAAGGTCTACTTGACACTTTTTCCTCAAAGGATGAGTAGGGACTGACCTATCAAGAGCTGTGTCATATTGCACCACTAAAGGCAGCAGTACATTAGGTGAGGCCTGCATAACATTTTTGCATCATGGAAGGAAGCCTACACATAAATCCAGCTGCAACTTTTGCTTGAGATTGTCATTTGCAGGCGTATATACCCAGACCAAGTCATGTTCCCCGTTACCCATAAACCGTACCAGTGCGTACACAGTATATCTGATGTTAAACAAATGCACTTTTCCTGGTATTATTTTATTAACATATAATTACAATAATTTTACCTGCTTTTCAATATCGATATTCATCGTTTACAAATTGACTGGAATAAGCGGTAGCGATTATCATTGGGACACGTACATGTATTTAGCATGAATAAAAAAAATACAAGATACATATTAGTTAAATCAGGTTTTCTCCTATTTGGATATCAAAACTAGGATATATATGTGTGTGTGTGTGTTGTTACTAAACAAGATATCTGTAAGTCTAGTTTTTAATACAAAACATGCATACATGTCTTATTTTCAATCATTTTCATCAAACTTTCTCGAAATCTGTGTAGCTATGCGATTTTGTTTTCTCTCACTATAATTTATGAAATGTCTATGCATTGAACCTCTTGACACAAAAAGATAAAAGCAAATATATCTTTTTTTCACCACAAATAGGGAGCATTATTGATAAATTTAGGAAATACAAATCATGGAATGCACCATTTCTAGCAAAATAAATAGGGTAAGTCTTTTAAAATTCCCTACATCTACACTTTCCGATATCATACCTCAGCTTTGGTCATACTGAAGAACAAATACAACACTGACTACAATGCAACAAATCTACTTTCAATTTCAACCAGTAATTTCCCCATTTTCCCCTATAAATACAACACACATTCTCCTTCCTTTTTCCTACGATGTAAGTCAAAACCCTTTGTTGCAGTACATATACAAGTACAAGATCAGCAAAGATTGACAAATTCAGGGCCCAATAATGTCTTATTTGAGTCTATGTCATGATGCTTGCGTTTGGCTTTCCTTATAATTGGCCCCTAAATTACAGACAAAGAACAACACATTACCAAATATACAGCCAGGGTAGATTGGTGGGATAACACCCATTTGAGGTGATTAGGGAGAGGGAATCATTCTACATAAAATATCCCTTAGCTCCACCTTAGATTCTTTGAAAGTCCCAGACTACCAAGATCAGTGGTGGCCACTGGTTCGTTTATAGAAAACAACCTTAGCTATATAAATGCTAACAATACGGCTACATAGACCAGCACGTCATTGATAAGATAAATAAGTACATGTATGTATTTGGATTCTGAACCCTCCACCATACAAAATTGTAATTATTTGTACAAGCAGCTACGATCTGCAGATATACATTCAGACAGCAATGCACACTCTCAAATTGTTTAAGAAGAAATCTAGATTTTTGGTTTAAAAAAATCCAAATACGTACGTATATAGCAGCAAATGTAGGTTAAAAGGAGGATATCTAAATGTTTCAATAAAGGAGTAGACAAAGGATATTCTTATGCATTCGGGTACACTGTTGCAAAAATTGTTCGCGTGGGTCTTTTCAATACAGTACACTTTAGGCCTGTGAGTCTTTTTCAATAGTTAGATGATGATGATTAATAGTTGCCATGGACTAGAGTTGATTCCACTTGTTCTTTTGATGCTCTGTGTCAATGACATACTGAAGAGATCACTAAGTCAGTTCTATTGTGGCGGTACAACAGGCGCTAGGCGCTCGATCATAGCCATGGCTTTGTATGATAGATTACGCACAAACTCCGGACATTGTGGGCGCGTAACCAGGTGAATTGTTGTCACACGAAGCTCATAGAAGAGTTGTCTGAAACATAAAACAACGGACTTATTAAGATTCAATGAACTAAAATACGGTATATTGATATGTCCTTAGTTAATTGTAACATATCAATCATTTAGTCACCACACATACTATTACTTTCTGAACGAAGCTTAAAGGTAGGGACCTAGATTCAACAGTGTATCTCTGGTCTAAAGA
The DNA here is from genome assembly GCA_949317995.1 of Acholoe squamosa. Taxonomy (NCBI): domain Eukaryota; kingdom Metazoa; phylum Annelida; class Polychaeta; order Phyllodocida; family Polynoidae; genus Acholoe; species Acholoe squamosa. The sequence continues at coordinate 20,599,811 of OX439042.1, forward strand.
TTACATTCTATACACGAGTAGAACTTAACACTGCTAACGACTATTAAAATGACTACGAATTTAAATTAATGGGCCTCTTGATGATAGACTTGGTATAAAGATAAATTTTTACCGGCAGTAGGGGTTTCTTCGAGAAGCATAGCGTAGAGACAGGAATCGGTAGTAGACAAAAGGCATGATAAAACTGGCATTACCTCTGAAAGAACAAAGAAACGAGTTCAATGTCAATACTCTCAGCTAAGTCATGCATGAGTTATGAATAATCATGTAATTTTTGCCAACCTTCGTTTCTATTAAGTTAGTGAGAAGGTATCCTTGTGGCGCCATGATGTGTTAGCGAATGACTATAGAAAATCGTAGCTGTTAAAATTGAATTCTAGTCGGTTGCATCTTTAACCTGTACCCTGGGTCAAGAGTATCAGTCTTATTATTTACTTGTCAGTTATGCGACGGTATTAAGTATAAAATATATTTGTAAAAGAGACTACATGTAATCCCTTTAAAAAACACGTAATGTATGATACTTACGTGAACATCATGAATATAATGGCTGGCATCATGAAGATTTCATTACATGCTATAAAGCGCAGGATTTTACGTTGATTGGAGTTTAACTTTGTGATGAGATTCCTAACTACCATCAATGAGTTTGGTCCAACTTGCTGCAAGATAGGAGAAGAAACATATCTTAGATTCAGTATTTATTGGGATTAAAAAATCTACCAGTATTTGGATTGAGAATACTTATGAAGCAATTAATGTCACAAAAGAATTGTCTGATGAACACTTACATCAACGATGCTCTTGGTGTAGGATCCTGCGTGAAGTAAAGCAAAGAGGAAAACTGGAACTAGGGCCACTGGTACAGAGTTAAGGTCAATTACAATTCAGTCAACAAACAGGACACATTTTCTCTTTTTTTTTGGTGTAGAGTACCAAAAGGTGGTGATTGCTCACTGAGGGAATCCAATCAGAACAGGATAAATGCATTATTTTGTATTTTGGGTTAAGGATACATGTGACGGGGTAGCTGGTGACGAAAATAAGGGAGTAGAAGAGATAGTGTGCGCTATCCTCCAGCATCATCAGCCCAAGAAACTCGCGGCTCAGCTGGAACTGTGGGAGGCGCTGGTGAAGGCGGAGGGCGCTTGTTGCTGCGTTACTTAGTAACACTTTCTGGTAGAGGCTATGAGGGTTTCCCCTGTTATAAATATAGAGGCAACTTACAGTTCCTGGCATTCATTATTGTGTGGGTCTTTAACTGATTAGTTGATACGACTGGGGCCAGTATACTCAGTAACTATTTCTAGCGCACATCGTCACATATTATTTTCTGGAATGTCAGTCAATGATACAAAATGGAACATCATCAACGAGAACAAATCATCATCAAATGTACTTCACAATACTAGACCTACATACCCAAATAGTGGCAGGAAGAAGAGGAAAGAGCACACAATGGTGAACATCCGCGTCAACCATAGTGCAGCTGCCACTTTGTCTGTCTCCATAAACCCCTAGAGGAGAACAAAATGTGCATGTATTCTTTAAAACTTAATTGTCATCACAGATGTGGATATACAGGAGTCCACACGAGTTTATGAAAGATACCAGTACTAAATGCCTGTCTGCTTTTATCTGTATGTATACATGTTTCCTTATTAATCGTCCGACTGTTGTTCTCATATTCATTAAAGCTTGACTACTGATTCCCACCACCGTATTTCTTTTTAGTAGGGACAGATTCCCACCTATTTCTCATGATTAGAATACACCAGCCTGGTAATTGGGGTTTTAGTAAGTCTAAGTGTATGCCTACTTACCATGATTCTGCTCACAGCACTTCCACCTTGTGGTGGTGGGGCTCCTCCCTGCTGTTGATCCTGATCTGGTTCAGCCATGATTATTTTTTCTTGAAAAGAGAAAAATGATTTGACAGTCTTAGAATATATTGAGATCTCCCATTTATAAGACGGGTATTATACATGAATCTAAGCAAACCCCTCCCCATGTCAGAAAAATCGTCTTCTTGATTTCTAATTCGTTTTTTTTTTTTTTTTTTTTTTTTGAGAATTTTCAGATATTATACATGAATCTAAGCAAACCCCTCCCCATGTCAGAAAAATCGTCTTCTTGATTTCTAATTCGTTTTTTTTTTTGTTTTTTTTTTGAGAATTTTCAGATATTTTTACGGTACACTATACATAGGCACTTACCTACCCCCAGTGCATGGTTCTGCTGCAGTGGAGGTGTGAAACTGTGATAAAGCTGAAACTGGGGAGTGCAAAACTCTCCTTTCTTGACAGCTCATTGTGTAGCTATTTATTGGAGGATCTTAACATATATGGGCTCATTTTAAAGGGATTGATTAGGGGTTTAATATGAATCTACTTGAGAAATAATTGATGCAGGCAAATATCCCATTCTCCCCAAGTGAAGTCATCCCATAACTTTGAAAGAATTTTTTGGTATAAATGCCAAATCTCACATAAAAGAGAATAGTTCCCACACTTTCTACAGAAAAAAAATGGTTTAGAAAATGTCTAGGGTTTTTCTTTTCATAGGGGAACAGGATGTTTGCCAGACCCCACAAAAATGTTAGTGTGCCATTCGCTATCACCCCTCTAACAGCTTCTCCATGTTGGGTCCTCGTCCGTTTGCCAGAATTCAATCCTATACATATTATTTATATAGCAATGGTTAGAGCTGATAGAAAGAAGTGGATTTCCTTTTTAAATGAAGCCTTTATGTCAATTTAAAGGGAAATTCTGACCAATTAAAGATCTCATATCAACTCCATAATTTTGCACCAATTCTGTCAGATAGCTAAATGACAGATGATATTAAGTCAAGATAAAATCCCTTTAAATTGTTAAAATTTGATATGATACATTGATTTTCAACCTTTTATGGGGAACTCTTCCATACTTGAAAAGAAAATAGTCCAAAATAATAATTTAAGAGATGTAGCAACTCCTGTATCCAATATGCTTGATCACAAATCTGGACCCTATTTAAACTCTTAACACTGGCAGAATTTTGGATTCGATTTGGGGTCTTAGATCAGTCATAACTTCCGTTATACTTGGCATAAAGACTTCATTTAAAGAGCAAATCCACTTCTTTTGATGAGATCTATCCATTGCTTAATACCGTAATCTCCCGTGTATAAGGCGCGTCTTATACAGGGGGTTTTAGTTCTCATTGGATCCACAAGGGGGACACTAAGACCTTTCTTTTGATATCTTACATGCACCCTTGGTCATAATGGGATATAAGGGGGCCCAGGAGGGTCCAAGGTGGCCTAAGCTACACATAAGTTTTTGAATTTTGAAAATTCATTAGGGAGTGGTCATTATTTATCAACAGGGGGGGGGTGGTGGGTTTTCACGCGGACGCGCAAATTTTTTTTACGCCCCCCCCTCGACGGCAGTAAAAAAAATTTGCGCCTCCCCGCGCCGGAGGCGCGGAGAGTTTTCGCACCCCCTCTTTGATCTATAGTAGCGCGCAGGCTTTTTTGCTAAAAAGAGGGTAAATTTTTTTAGCCCCCCCTCAAGAGGGGTCAAAATTTTTTTTAGCCCCCCCTTGAGAGGGGTCAGAATTTTTTACGTCCCCCCCTCAAACCCATCCCCCCCCTCCTGTTGATAATAAATGACCACTCCCTTAAGTAGAACCAAAGTTATGAATTTTTCATTTTTTTGAGAATTTTCAAAAAACTCTAGGTGCGCCTTATACACCGGCTGCGCCTTATACACGGGAGATTATATTGACATAGAGACTTCATTTTAAAAGCAAATCCACTTCTTTTCTCAAGATCTATCCATTGCTCATTAGATAAGTTTAGTGGGATAGTCTTGAAAAACTAGGTAAGTGCCTACATTAGGATTAGCTTTCTCGCACCAACGCACCGTCTCTCGTCGCTGTTTATACGAGAATCTCCCGATTTTTTACTTTCAGGCCATCTAGCTTATCCCAGAAGCAAAACTAGCTTCAACCAACTTCAGAATCAGTAAATATGGGTCCGATTTACCCACATCTGTTCCAACTAGCAACTGAGGATGAAATTGGCTAAATATTGAAGAAATTCGAGTTTGAACCCCTTTGTTTATGTGGATTCTGTGGCCATGCTAACATACGCAAATCGTGATTCTAAAGAAGTCCGCGTAGTGCAGACTCGCGAGCGTCACTGTCAGAGCAAATAGCCTCGATCCAATTTTTATAAACTAATAGTTTTGGCAAAAGTAGTTCTACGGCGTAGAGACAGTATCCTTAGCCCTTTAATTGTTTCTAGTTCTATTAGAGTTTAGACTTTAGAGTATGTAATCATGGTTTGTACGGCCTTACTGGATCGAGATTAATGCTAGATCACGTGACTAGATGAGCTGTACCACGTGACCTTCGTGATGTCGCACGGTAGCTGTTAACATACCCTACAGTGAGACATCCCGGGAACCAGCGTGAGCATCGTTTAGGCGGCCTCGTACAGCAGGTGGGCGAAAATACATCACAAATCTAACACTAATCCCCCGCTTCAGTGACAGTGTCAGTGACTCTTCCGAACAAAACCCGGGGTATAAATATACTAACCAAAACCCACAGCTCAAAAGGCCGCTACTGACTCGTCCTGATCTTAAAATATATTGAATGATCCCTCCCTGGATGGAGAGACCTAGGAGAGATGTGACTTGCCCATCCCATTGACCGGTGCATCTACCTGTGTCCTCCGTACGCGACTGGATTGGTGGAGGGTTGGGTGAAGGCTGAAGCCGATCGAGACGAGAGTCAGTAGCTTTGCGCTTGCTTTGATCATTCCCTATCGCCGTGGAACTGGTTGTAGCACTTACCTAGTAATATCTAGGGCCGTATCTAGTTGTAATATGGACCAATCTTCTTCTCTAAGTCTGCTTAGATTTAGAAATAGCTCAATCGATGACGAAGGACCTAGAATATTGAGACTTGTCGAGTGATGAGTGGCCGAAAGCCATGAACCGGATATGAATGATGCTCGCCTCCCCTGACCGAAGAGTTCTATCCGCTTAGCTGGTTCTCCGCGTTTTCTGAAGTACAGCTAGAACCAGCAGCCTCAATATTTAGACATGGCGGCGAAAGTGACAACCAAACGACTATGAAGTGTTTATTTTCGATATTCACACTGTTTTAGTGATCGTTATCAAATATACTTCTACCCCCAAGTGGTAAGATCTACAATAGGAATTATTTTCCAAACAGAATATGATAATGAAGTATCATTAGATAGCAATCTGGTTTTGATCACTGTTTTACTGTAGCACTGGCAGTCCATACATGATTGATTATGATACAGCCTAGTTAAAAGGCACTTCAACAAAAAAAACTTAAATGAAAACGGAAAGATCTGTTTAGACCCATTCAATCAAGCTCATTGAGACTATTCCAAAAAATTTGGAATTGAGTGTCTATCTTATCTAGAACCAGAGATATTATAAGGAAAATATTGTAGCACTATAGTACCAGTATAGAAATGGTAGAAACATTTGTGATGTGAGTGCAGTCATGCAGTGACCACTGCAAGTGGTCACCTGCTTGGCAGTCACTAAAGTGTGATTTCTTTTCAATGTGTAAGTGACTGGAAAAATAGGTTCTCCTGAACCAATCTTCACAAAAATTAGATTTCCAAAATGTTTGTAATATCAGCTGTCCAGGGATATTCTTGGATATCTACCAAGACTATTCTAATTGGCCCTAAAATGCTCAAGAAAAATCGGCAAACTGCAGTGACATGCGCGGCCGTCATTTTAGGAAATCTGTAAAATGTATCATATTTTGGTCCTCTTAAAAGTATCAGTGGGCAAAGTCATAGAAAGATAAAATTTCATAATCGTGGGAGATTATTATGCCCTGAAGCTGTGTCTGATGTTAGTTTGTTGGTGTCTCCATTGCTTGATATGTTTTTCAAAGCTTGAATATCACCTTCATATTCAACTTATTGTAAAACGGTAAATAATTGGAATTTTTCCTCCCAGGTTTCGCTGTTGGGTAGCTTAATATCTAAACTCTAGAGCCAACAATCAAAATATCACAGAAACAGAATAATAATAGCCAAAATTTGTGATATCTGTGAGGCTGCGAATGACAGCCACACTGACACCTGACCAAAAGTGTCAAAGCTGCCTGCCAGCTTTTCTCACCCTCCACTGAGCAGTTATCAAAGTGCCTAGCCTAGTACAGGTCATGGTGAACTAAATCCATTTCCTCAATGTTTCTATATAGCGTAACACACAAAAACAGCCGCCTAAAATGTTCGTTGTTAAAAATTTCAACCATAGCACAATTAACTCATCCCTCAGGGTCATACACAATGTGACAGAATGTTGGATAGGCTTAAGCCTTAACCCTGAAAATCTTAAATAAGGGAATGATATGTGCAGTGAGTGCCATTCTACCCTATTTTGGGCCTAAAAATTTCCATTGGCCAGATTAACTTTTGCGTGCCTCATAAAATCCATAAGGCCTGGCATAATATAAAAACACACCTACTATTCTCCCTGTCGGATGGTGAGGGCCGTGAGCTACGCTGGAGCCCTGCCTGTACTATGTACCGTAATCTCCCGCGTATAAGGCGCAGCCCGCGTATAAGGCGCACCTAGAGTTTTGGAAAATTCTCAAAAAGATGAAAAATTCATAACTTTGGTTCTACTGAATGAATTTTCAAAATTCAAAAACCTATGGGTAGCTTGGGCCACCTTGGGCCCTCCTGGGTCCCATTTTGTCCTATTTTGACCAAGGGGCATGTAAGATATCAAAAGAAAGGTTTTGGTGTCCCTCTTGTGGATCCAATGAGAACTAAAACCCCCCGTATAAGACGCGCCTTATACGCGGGAGATTACGGTAGTCTGTGAGCAGAGCAGTGGTACTACAGGCGAGTAGGGGCATGTTCATCATTGCCATCTATGGCGAGATTCTTTCAAAACTCAAATTTCTCAAAAAAGTTTAAGGGTTAGAGAGCTCTTTCTCACATATGTCAAAGAACACATCATGTTATTAATCATTATATTGAGTTCGTAGCTCATCTAATGCTATTTAGCTCACAATAGGCATCCAAAGATGGTGCAGGTGGCCAGTGTAGCTCTCCCACTATGCTTCATAACAGGGAGCACACAGAGCCGAGACCAGTGTTTGCAGCGTCATCCAGGCATTTTCATGTGTACTAGCTGTTGCACCCTCTATGAACAGTGGCCATTACTGACAGGCAGATTCCATTTATTAACTATTGGGGAACACCTGTGATTTTTTTCATAATTTTACCAATATTTCTTCTGTCTAATTCTAAACCAATCAGCAGTCAGAACACCCTTCAATGCAGTCCTGAATACCATATGACTCACGAGAGGGCAGCATTTACGTCCACGTGACCTCAATTAGGCAGGGGATCTTCAGATTAAACTAAAACTTTTTTCCATGAAACCTCAGACTCTGTCCTATCATATCCAGAAGTGAGGTGGTAACAGCCTTTCTCAATGTCAAGATATGAGCGGGTCCATATGTGTAGATCACAGTGAAATTCCCACTGGTTTTCAGTGCTGTTTCCAAGCAGCGACTGTTATCATCAAAGACTCATGCACTAGACAAGTGAAAGCTCTAGAGCTGCCAAACTACATATATGTATGGAATACAGTCACATGGTGATGAAGAGGGCATTGCTTTTGCAAGATATGGTGTGGCATTCCCCAGAGAAAATCACAAAATCATGGAAAATATATAATTGCTGAAAAATGATTAATATTAGGCCTATGATTAATCCAACTTTTATGAGATGATATCCTATCAGGGGATCATTTCTTTAGCTGTGCCTTTTCTGTTGTATGCATTTATAAATATCTATTATCAACATTGTACCAATATCTGCACTCAGGGACAAATTACTAATTGTTAATTGGATAATTGCTCGGTCATTGAAATTTTGACTGGACACAGCAAACACGACCAAATTACTAGTGGTCCCTATGGTAGGCCCTAAATGGACATCTGTGCATAAAAAGCCCTAGAAAGATTGAAATAAGTCTAAAAGTTAATTTTCAGCTGAAAATTTCATTCTGTTGGTGGGTTATGTCCAGAAAAAGTGGTGTTCGGGGCAATTTGTAGAAACTACAATATTTTGGAAATTACCCTATCTCCGCAAGCAACATTTTCTAAGGTTATTCTCATTTATACACCATTTATGTGGCTATTTTGGTCATATTCTTCAAAACTAGCCCTGCTATAACAGAAAAATGACTTTAAAATGTGATCTGAAATATGAAGATAAAATGCCCATTCCTCCTATAGGTCATGGGAACTAAATCCATTTCCTCTATGTTTCTATATAGCGTAACACACAAAAACAGCCGCCTAAAATGTTTGTTAGTAAATATTTCAACCATAGCACAATCAACTCATCCCTCATGCACAATGTGACAGAATGTTGGATAGCTTAACCCTGAAAATCTTAAATAAGGGAATGATATATGCAGTGAGTGCCATTCTACCCTATTTTAGGCCTAAAAATCTCCATTGGTCAGATTAACTTTTGCATGCCTCATAAAATCCCCAAGGCCTGGCATAATATAAAAACACACCTACTATTCCATTTATCAACTATTTGGGAACACCTGTGATTTTTTTCATAATTTTACCAATATTTCTTCTGTCTAATTCTAAACCAATCAGCAGTCAGAACACCCTTCAGTGCGGTCCTGAATACCATATGACTCATGAGAGGGCAGCATTTACGTCCACGTAACCTACAGGCTACAGCCTACAGGCTGGCCGATATTTTACAACTCAGACCACTACCCTTCCTTCTGAAAGGACAGAGATCGTTTCATTAGTAGCTAAGTTAGCTACAGGCTACAATCACTGTCAGTGCAAAGAGTAGAAGTGTCACTGCTACTAAGTATCTACTTTAATAGACTCAGAGAGTCGTCATGATTCTTTATCAATTTTTTTTGCGCCAACGCTGGACTGTTCCTCTTCGATGTATTTATTTGAACTGGCTTTTTTGCTAAAAAAAAATAGAAGAAGAAGAAGGAGGGGTCTAAAGTTAATTACACTCCCACTGTTGATAATTGATGCCCACTACTTTAATAGTAGATCAGTGTGTTCAGGAAGGAAAAAAATATTAGGGTTGGTAGGGACATTTTTCGGGTGATTTTTTTTTTAAGGCTGGCTGTAAATTTTCATGTTCCTGATCAGATCGGGACTGTATGGTACCGGTACTCCTTAGCAACCAATCAAGTCTGGCCCGCCTGCAATCGCCTCTAAACTGCACCCCCAATTTTATAAGAGGCTATAAGGCCCACCTGGGGCTTGAAGAGAAAAAGAACCTTCATAGAGTAGCTAAAGGGGAGGGGTGGTGCTGAATGTTGTTCATGGCTCTGTGACAAAATCTTCCATTGGCGGTGGATTTCATCTGGCATGGGGTTGGGTAGGTGTTTATTACATGAACAGTGGGCTGGGTGTGTGAGTAGTACAGGGACAATGGGATGTGTGTGAGTAGTACATGGACAATGGGGTGGTGTGTGTAAGTAGTACATGGACAGTGGGTTGGGTGTGTGAGTAGTACATGGACAATGGGGTGGTGTGTGTGAGTAGTACATGGACAATGGGGTGGTGTGTGTAAGTAGTACATGGACAGTGAGGTGGGTGCGTGAGTAGTACATGGACAGTGGTGTGGGTGTGTGAGTAGTACATGGACAGTGAGGGGGGGTGAGTAGTACATGGACAATGGGGTGGTGTGTGTGAGTGGTACATGGACAGTGGGGTGGTTTGGTTGTGTGAGGAGTATGTGGACAGTGGGGTGGGGTGGGTGTGTGAGGAGTATGTATAGACAGTGGGGGGAGGGTTAGTACATGTAGTACAATGTACATGGAGAGTGGGGTGGATGTGTTAGTAGTACATGGACAGTGAGGTTAGATTTAAGCTTAATTGTACATTGTTGTTTTTAAAGAGACTGGTCATTAAACAAGTGAGCCTCAATAGACGTTCCAACAAGATGTCAGACTCTAACAGCCGGCTCCTACTTGGTCTCCACAAGACACGCATTCAAATTAATCCTCTGCCAGATGCCTTCAGAATAAAGCCAAAGTAAGCTATAAATTGAGATATGGAGTTTATGGTGGTTTAAGTAAAATGTTTCATATAGGACTCTGTTTGGTAAAACTCGACATATGCTGTGCACATCACTTAGTAGCCCCTTTGTGGCTACTAAGTGATGTGCTTCCCTTAAAAGGGTCTATATCTCCTCTTTCCTATCCCCTGGGATGTGTGTGGCGCGGGCACCGACACATTCCTCTGTGAAATTGTAATGTACACGCCATGAATATGACCTTAGTTGTCGAAATGGCGTTAAACGACCATTACTCACTCACTCACTACTCACACACCCTCACCACCCCACTGTCCATGTACTACTCACCTACACCACCCCACTGTCCATGTACTACTCACACACCCACACAACCCCACTGTCCATGTACTACTTACACACCCACACCACCCCACTGTCCATGTACTACTCACACACCCACACAACCCCACTGTCCATGTACTACTCACACACCCACACAACCCCACTGTCCATGTACTACTCACCTACACCACCCCACTGTCCATGTACTACTCACACACCCACACAACCCCACTGTCCGTGTACTACTCACCTACACCACCCCACTGTCCATGTACTACTCACACACCCACACAACCCCACTGGCCATGTACTACTCACCTACACCACCCCACTGTCCATGTACTACTCACACACCCACACAACCCCACTGTCCATGTACTACTCACCTACACCACCCCACTGTCCATGTACTACTCACACACCCACACAACCCCACTGTCCATGTACTACTCACCTACACCACCCCACTGTCCATGTACTACTCACACACCCACACAACCCCACTGTCCATGTACTACTCACCTACACCACCCCACTGTCCATGTTTTACTCACAAACCCACCCCACACTCCATGTACTACTCACACACACCACCCCACTGTCCATATACTACTCACACACCCACACAACCCCACTGTCCATGTACTACTCACCTACACCACCCCACTGTCCATGTTTTACTCACAAACCCACCCCACACTCCATGTACTACTCACACACACCACCCCACTGTCCATATACTACTCACACACCCACACAACCCCACTGTCCATGTACTACTCACCTACACCACCCCACTGTCCATGTTTTACTCACAAACCCACCCCACACTCCATGTACTACTCACACACACCACCCCACTGTCCATATACTACTCACACACCCACACCACCCTACTGTCCATGTATTACTTACACACACACACCACCCCACTGTCTATGTACTACTCACACACCCACACCACTGTCCATGTACTACTCACACACCTACACAACCCCACTGTCCGTGTACTACTCACACACCCACACAACCCCACTGTCCATGTACTACTTACACACACACACCACTCCACTGTCCATGTACTACTTACACACCCACACCACCCTACTGTCCATGTACTACTTACACACACACACCACCCTACTGTCCATGTACTACTCACACACCCACACCACCCTACTGTCCATGTACTACTTACACACACCCACACCACTCCACTGTCCATGTACTACTTACACACACCCACACCACTCCACTGTCCATGTACTACTTACACACACCCACACCACTCCACTGTCCATGTACTACTCACACACACCCACACCACTCCACTGTCCATGTACTACTTACACACACCCACACCACTCCACTGTCCATGTACTACTTACACACACCCACACCACTCCACTGTCCATGTACTACTTACACACACCCACACCACTCCACTGTCCATGTACTACTCACACACACCCACACCACTCCACTGTCCATGTACTACTTACACACCCACACCACTCCACTGTCCATGTACTACTCACACACACCACCCTACTGTCCATGTACTACTCACACACACACACACCACTCCACTGTCCATGTACTACTCACCCACACCACCCTACTGTCCATGTACTACTCACACACACACCACTCCACTGTCCATGTACTACTTACACACCCACACCACCCTACTGTCCATGTACTACTTACACACCCACACCACCCCACTGTCCATGTACTACTTACACACCCACACCACTCCACTGTCCATGTACTACTTGCACACACACACACCACTCCACTGTCCATGTACTACTCACACACACACACGACCCCACTGTCCATGTACTACTCACACACACCACCCTACTGTCCATTTATGTCATGGCAGATACGACCGTTACTATAGAATAGTACCGGACATGCCGTATTCAATGGGGGGATGGAATACAATGTGGCCGTATTCAATGGGTGTCCGCCATCTTGGATTCTGAACAGATCTGAGCTGTGTTTCTCTATTTTAAAGCAAATTAACCCCGTAGGGCCATGACATAAATGCAAATGTCAACTCCCATTGAATATTTTTGCATCGTATTCCCCTTGGTAAGTCTGGCCGCATTCAACTCGGCCTATAAGGCCTCGTTGAATATGGCAGACTCACTTCGGGGAATACGATGCAAAAATATTTAATGGTCGTTGACATTTGCTTATGTACTTACTATTCACACACCCACCCCACTTTCCCTGTACTACTCACACACACCACCCCACTGTCCATGTACTACTCACACACCCACACCACCCCACTGTCCATGTACTACTCACACACACACACACACACACACACACCACCCCACTGTCCATACTACCATAAATTCTCTCGTATAAGCTGCACCCCTCGTATAAGCAGCACCCCTGACTTTGGGAAGATCTATGAGCTGCACCTGAGGCTTGAAAGTTGGTAGTTTGATACTGTTCTATAGTGTCAAATACCCTCATAAGCGGCACCCTCCCTTTCGGCACAGTCTATTAGCTGAATTTTGATTTGGGTTCTGGTATAAGCCACGGCTTATACAAGAGAATTTACGGTACTCACGCACCCACCCAACTCTCTATGTACTACTCACACACACATCCAACTCTCCATGTACTACTCACACCCAACCTATCCAACTGGTCCATGTGCTACTCACACACACCACCCGACTCTCCATGTGCTACTCACACCCACGCTATCCAACTGTCCCTGTGGTACTCACATACCCACCCCACTCTCCATGTACTACATACACACCACCCCAGTCTCCCTGTACTACTCACACATCCACACTACCCCACTTTCCCTGCACTATTAACACACATATACTGCCCTATGCAATTTGCAAGTAGCCCTCAGTTATAAAGTAAAAGCTGATTAGGCCACACTTAAAAAGAAGATTCTGTTTCTGATTGAGAGTATGAGGATTTTAAAAGTCAGTAGGTAGGTAGGGATCCTTTTTTTTTTTTTTTTTTTTTTTGCCACGTGAGCGGAGCGCCTGCCCAGTCTAGAAGATGTTCTTTTTGTTTCAAGGGGAGATTTGTTCTAAAGAAAAAATTCCTGCCAGGGGCTGAAAAAAATATTTCATCAGCACCTCTCACACTGACCCGTCCTCTCAACCAGAAACAGACTTCTTTTTTTTTAATTGTGGCCTAACTATGAAAAGCTCATCTAGATGATTATAATCCAGTAACTGCACCACGCACACAAACTACCCCATTTTTAGGTTACATGTAATAGGCGTTTGGTACATGACTTTGGTTATCCAGACTAAAATGATGGTATTACTGAGACGATTTCAAATCAACTAGCCATGTATGTTTTCAGTTCCTCTCTTCTTTCAATTTCATTTTTAAGAAATACGGGGCAACAACCACCTTATCATGGTAGAAGTTTGGTGGTAAGTACAAAGTCGTCACATATAGAATATGTTTAAGTACAAGGTCGTCACATATAGAATATGTTTTAGTACAAAGTCGTCACATATAGAATATGTTTTTGCCAGTCTAAATGATTGTCATTACTATTATGGAGTGATGGAAAATGAAATCGCGTTTCTTCACATCACTGTAGAGAATGGTTCTCCCTTTGCTTTATTATAGGCACTTTCCTTCTTAACATGAATTAAATGTGTTACTTTGATGAATCATCCAGTTCTTATTTCTCACGATAGAATGACGTCAACACGCGGCGTCACCTAGCGCCCACCCTACAAAAGAATCTGCCATATGATGCTCTTTCACCGGACAAACGTAGGTTATGATTATCTTCATCGGGTAAAAGATTTGTTTTTACTCTAAATTGCTGTGATACATTGTCAGCGCCTACCAATTCGATTTATTTCACGTGGAAAACATTTGCATGCCATTGCCTTTCCCTATATAAGCATCTTGTGATATCACCGATTATTGATGTTGTTACAAATGTCCCCAACAGGAGATGCTTCTGTCAAGAATCTTTTTATAGAAAGAGAACGGACGATGGCAAGGAATAAAGAAGAGTATTTGTCCAAGCGCAGGTAGGATTTTGTAATTGATATTCATGAGACCTCATGGAGTAATTGTTATGGCATTGACTTGAGTCAATGCCATAATTATATGTATGGTAACTGGACCCTGATTCTGCAACAATAGAAAATAGAGGAAAATTACACACTTGCATGGGCAGTAACTGCATTTGCAGATGGTGTGCAGTTTGGCTATCACAGGCACATTAGAATATAGTGTAATGCTATGTCTGTGTTTTGTGTAGTCTACCTAGTTTAGGCTCATGCACAGGTATGTAACATGAGTTGGGCATAAGCATTGCAGTCCTGACAGGCACTTATAGTCAAGCACTTATAGTCAGTGTTCACATAGTTGGCAGATAATAATTGCAACATGTGAGAGTTAACATGAATTTTTAAGGTTTTTGTGTATATCCCAATATTGAATCTTATTTGGACACATGGTATATTAATTCTAAAACAAATATTTATCCAGTTTCAATGTTAAATCTGAGTTTAATGTTCTGTCACAGAAGATAGCCAACTTGGTTGATACAGCCAAAACAAAATAAATAAAAAAAATACTATGGGTAGAATAGCACGTTCACAGGTCATAGCTGTCATTATTGGAAGAGGCTCTAGCCTCTTCCATTGCATTCACATGGGAGGTCGATTGCACACGGAATCGGACAGTCCAACTACCCTTGAATCGACCATTGCTCTTGTAGCACTAAATAGTACTGAATAGCACTGAATAACTGCTGATATATGGTCGAGTTATGGCAGTTTACCCTGCCTGTACACTGTCCAGTCCGCATGCACCAATCCAACCCGCCCTCCCCATTCAGAACTTGCCTAGAGCTGCGTAATGATAGCCTGTACACTGTCCAGTCAACATGCACCAATCCAACCCGCCTTCCCCACTCAGAACTCGCCTAGAGCTACGTGATGATAGCCTGTACACTGTCCAGTCCGCATGCACCAATTCAACCCGCCCTCCCCACTCAGAACTCGCCTAGAGCTGCTTAATGATAGCCTGTACACTGTCCATTCAACATGCATCAATCCAGCCCGCTCTCCCCACTCAGAACTCGCCTAGAGCTGCGTAATGATAGCCTGTACACTTTCCATTCAACATGCATCAATCCAGCCCGCTCTCCCCACTCAGAACTCGCCTAGAGCTGCGTAATGATAGCCTGTACACTGACCAGTCAACATGCACCAATTCAACCCGCCCTCCCCACTCAGAACTCGCCTAGAGCTACGTGATAATAGCCTGTACACTGTCCATTCAACATGCATCAATTCAACCCGCCCTCCCCACTCAGAACTCACCTAGAGCTGCGTAATAGCCTGTACACTGCCCAGTCAACATGCACCAATCCAACCCGCCCTCTTCACTCAGAACTCGCCTAGAGCTACATGATGATAGCCTGTACACTTTCCATTCAACATGCATCAATTCAACCCGCCCTCCCCACTCAGAACTCGCCTAGAGCTGAGTAATGATAGCCTGTACACTGCCAAGTCAACATGCACCAATCCAACCCGCCCTCTTCACTCAGAACTCGCCTAGGGCTGCGTAATGATAGCCTGTACACTGTCCATTCAACATGCATCAATCCAGCCCGCCCTCCCCACTCAGAACTCGCCTAGAGATGCGTAATGATAGCCTATACACTGTCCATTCAACATGCATCAATCCAGCCCGCTATCCCCACTCAGAACTCGCCTAGAGCTACGTGATGATAGCTTGTACACTGTCCAGTTAACATGCACCAATTCAACCTGCCCTCCCCACTCAGAACTCGCCTAGAGCTATATGATGATAGCCTGTACACTGTTTATTCAACATGCACCAATTCAACCCGCCCTCACCTCTGTAATAGATTTGTCAGCAATTAGTTAATATATGTTAGTAATTATTCACTATTTGTCAGCAATTAGTCAATACATGATAGTAGTTACTTACATTTTATCAGCATTTAGTCAATATATGTTAGTAATTGCTCACTATTGACTAATATCTGACAAATTGTGAGTAATTACTGACATATATGGACTAAGTGTTGTTTTATAATGACTAAGTACTGGCATATATTGACTGATTGCTGACAAATAGTGAGTAATTACTGACATATTGACTAATTGCTGACAAATAATGAGTAATTACTAACATATATTGACTAATTGCTGACAAATAATGAGTAATTACTAACATATATTGACTAATTGCTGACAAATAGTCCATACACAGTGACATATTTTGAAAAAAAGTGTCACAGGTGAAGGACTCTGTCCTAAAGAACAGGCCTCAATTTCATGTCAAATGACACATTTTCTAGGGTGGACCGACAAATATACCGGTATATATATTGACTAATTGCTGAGAAAGAGTGAGTAATTATTGACATATATTGACTAATTTCTGATAAATAGTGAGTAATTACTGACATATATTGACTAATTGCTGTTATATAGTGACTAAGTACTAACATATATTGATATATTTTGACTTATCACTGACAAATTAGTCAAAATATATCAGTAATTACTCACTATTTGTCAGCAATTAGTCCATATATGTCAGTAATTACTCACTATACATCAGTAATTAGTCAATACATGTCAGTATTTACTCAGAATTCATCAGCAATTAATCAATATATGTCAGTATTTACTCACATTTTAATGAATAAATGTTAGTAATTACTCACTAGCAATTGGTCAATATATGTTAGTAATTTCTCACTATTTGTCAGCAATTAGTCAATATATGTTAGTACTTAGTCACTATATAACAGTAATTAGTCAATATACATCAGTAATTACTCACTTTGTCAGCAATTAGTCAATATATGTCAGTAATTACTCACTATTTATCAGAAATTAGTCAATATATGTCAATAATTACTCACTCTTTGTCAGCAATTAGTCATAATATGTCAGTAATTAGTCACTATTTGTCAGCACTTAGTCAAAACATGTCAGTACTTAGTCACTATTTGTCAGCAATTAGCCAAAATATATCAATACTTAGTCACTATTTGTTAGTAAATAGTCAAAATATATCAGTAGCTCCATACTATCACTGACCACTTGTCAATTGACAGTTGACATTTGACATTGAAGCCTCTTCCTTAGGACTGAGTCCTTCACCTGTGACATTTTACAAACAAAGAAATGTGCAAGGAGGATTAGTTCCAGCCGCTGACCATTAACCCCTTAAGGATCACCTTAACCCTTTAAGGGCCAACAGTGCATAAATTCCCATTAATTGTCTGTATATAACTCATGCAGCAATGACATAGGACATAGACAATGACATAGAACATAGATGTCAATGACACCAATGTCAATGGCCTAAACTTAACCTTTATAATTATATTAAGTCTACCGTGGCGGTTTACGAGTAAGTTAAAAGTCTGTGAAGTAATGGTAACATTTCATAGTAGCACATTTAGTTTCATACTGTCTTCTTAAACATATAAAGACTACATTTGACTGATTTTGAGATGCCATCGATAGAATATCCCTTTTCAGTGAATTAGCTGAGGAGAGGAACCGGTTGCTTTTAAAACAGAAACGCCTCAAACAGCAAGGTCAACCCCCAACATTAGCTGGTGAGCACATTTACCTTCACGTGTAGGTTTATGTTCTTAAGAAAAATCGACACAAAAATCAGTTCTTTTTTATCTAGTGAAATTGACAGGGGTGTGAAATTTCCGCGGAAACGCGGAAATCTGCGTTTTTGATGCTCAGAAAGACCATTCTTGAGATCTATGCAAATCCACTGAGAAAAGAATTTACCATTGGGGGGGGGGGGTCTGACTTGGAATTTCTGCCAATACCATTCAAGATTGAAAAATGTGGGCATCCCAATGGTAGTTCCAAACATATACTTGTACAACAGAGTGTGTTATATTCTGCCCAAAGATCATTTAGATCACTTTTATCCAACATTGAAATATTAGCTAGCAAGCCGTATATTACACTTCAGAGGAAATAGGTTTTGGGATTTCACACCCCTGATTGATCATTTCTGGTATATAGCATTATGGACCATATACCTGCCATTCTGCAATAAGTGATATACTGTGACATTTTGGAAAAGTACCCCTTTTTTTTCTAGATGATCGACTTCCCGAAGGGTTTACATTTTGGCGTGATCCTAGAAATGAGGTTATTCAGGGCTCCCGTTCTCTTGCTGAGGTCACCCGGCAACATTTGGCCAGCCAAGAAGCTCGATATGATAATCACATGTAAGTTCATCATGATTATGCATTTTGTCTAATAAATATTTATCATATCCATGTGAGCCAATCAAAATCTTTTTACAATATTTGTTGATTTTTGCGTTAAAATATTTTGAAATTATAACCTAATATGAAGATCGATTCGTGATTGAAACTGATGCAACTAACAGGGTTTATAAAATTTCCCATTAAACTTTGTGTTTTTCTTTCAACAATGTTGATCGATGCAGGCCACATTTCTTGCTGTCGTATCAAGGGGTCTATGGAAAATAGATGATACACACTTTCACTGTTTAAAGAATCTCTAAACACATGAGTATGGGATATCTTGTCTTGTCATTATGCTGACGTGATTATGAAAAATGATACAAAGAACATATATTTATCTACCGCAATAAAGATGAATTTACTCGACAACAAAAAGAAGGGACCATAATTATATATTCAGAATCTCTGCTTTTTCACTGGACTCTGATGTTTGATAAAGGAGGCTATTTTCAAAAGTGTCACCTTCACAGACCACTCTATCCGACTATGATGATATATTGCATATTAGACTACATGTTACTTATCAACCAATGTAGTCAAGGCAAAGACTGGTTTCACTCTTCTAGCAGAACCCTACAATGGCTTACCTGTAGCATAAACGCAGATTCTGCTTGGTTACGTCATAAATATTTAACAAGCCACCCCTCGTGAGGTGTGCCATCATTACTTACCCCCGCTAGTAGTCATGCCAGGAGCGAAAAAGTAATCCGATCATGAAGGATCAATAAAAAAAATCGATCAGAAATCAATATAATCAATACAGCCTGTGATGGGTTAGGAGGGATCACATGGCTGTCTGGCTAACCTGTGGTGTTTACCAGTCATTTGGGTAGTGACTGGCGATGGGAGAGTTACACCTATTTTTACTGTCCATGAGTACTTTCAGGAAGGTCATTCCATAGTTTTTAATTGACATAACTGCTTTTGCATTTTTCCAACAGATTGGGTGAGTAATCAAGCTATAGAGGCATGCTCGTCGTTGTACATAAATGTTCCCCCAAATTGTTAGATCTAGCATTAGTTGAGTAGACCTCATGTTGATAATGGATGGCGCAACTGTTACTTAGAAAATGTGCCTCCCTTTATGTCATACATATACATGTAATTGTATTGATGAATGTACCCTGTGATGTCAATCTTTGATGTGAATGCTCAGCCTGCCCCCTTTCTGTCTTGTCAAGTCTACTTCTTATCATACAGTGTTATATTTCATGAACCTTAGTTGAAATCGTATAGCAGTGCCTGTTCTCTTGGTGCATTTTATAGATTTGAATATGATGTATTGTACATGTATTAGGCACTAGATGATATGCAGATGTACTATTAAGGCAACTACACATATTGCCATAACCCTCCCTTTTGTTGTATGTTTGCATGTAGTAATTATGTTTGCATGTAATATAGATACACTATACCTTTTAAGGCTAGACACCATACACTGCATGTATCATTTTTGATTTGTCTTATACACAGAATGGTCTTTTGTTGAAATTATTGTTTAGCACATGCATATCTCATACTTATTTTACTATTTTGCCATCCTTGATTTGTTAGTTTAGATTAAATAGTAGACCTACAGTATTATCTGTGAAATTGATAACAGTTCTGAGAGGCAACGGGTATTTTCTCACTTCACATATCTACGTTTGGAATACAATTTTGTAAAAGACTACACAATTTTGTTTTTAATAATTTGTTCGTAAAATGTTCACATGCCAAATTCACCCGATAAAATCGGGCATTTTAGCATACTGCTTACTAAAAAACTGAAGTACTATAGGAAGTTACATTTCACTGGTCCCAGGTTCGGGTATACATTTGACAATATGCTAATTATAGAAAGAGATTTTAAAGCAGGATTTAAGGGGGATGTAAATATGCACAGAAATGTATCAAGATATAAAAAGAAAGAGCAGAATAGATAGTGCGCATCTATGATACTTAGATAGGCGGGAAACACTGTTTAGCAACTGGGGGCTCTTTATTTATCTGGGTGAATAACAAGCTGCAAATTATAATGATGATGATGATGAATGACATAGTAGTATATGGTGTATGCTCATCTATTTTCTCTGCCCTTACCAGAGCGGCCCGTGCGGCTGAAGCTAGCCGACGCCTGCGACCTTACAATGGGGAGCTTGGTCCTCAGTCGTATGCGCCATGGCAGATGGAAGATTACTTCCTGATTAGAAAACTTGTAGAGGACATGGCTGATCACGTTATCAACAATTATCTACATCTTTATCCACCACCCCAGGGGGATGTGGAGACTGAGGCGTAAGTAGGAAATGCGATTTGGCAGAAAGAAACTTCCCCTAAATCACAGAATACAGACTCAGAAGTCATTGGGTGCTTTTGTCATGCAGTGTTCAGGATATAATCAAATGCGATTTTGTTATGTACATTCTTTTCTCTTTGCCTGACTTATCGAAACCAATCATTATGGCCATAGATTTTAGCATTGCAATGCCATGAATGAAGTGAAATTACATAGCTTAATATCCTAATAGCAGCCAATTGCATATCTACAAATTGATGAAATAGTATCACTTGAACGTATTAGAATACATGTATGACATGGTTTAGTTATACAGCAATGAAAACCATTGCAGTGCGCGTCGAGAGGCGGAGGAGGAGGCGGTTGCCCGATGGATGGCCCAGCTGGAGGAAGGCCGCATTGTGCAGCTCACCATGGAGGAGCTGCTCCTACAGGTCAGTTTAAAGAACACAGGAGAGACTCTTTAACCTGCATATCTTCATATGTACACACACGGATAAGAAGATGGAGCCTAGGCCTGTCTATTCTTGCATAAATATGACTAAAGAAGCCATTGGCTGTTGTATACACCTGCATACTTTGTATTCCTCACAGGGCGCTAATATACAATGTATTCCTGTAATGACCCTTTACAGGAGACGTCAACTCTGACACTGACCACAGCCCAGGAGATTGTCAGTCTGTGGCAGATGATCCGCACCAGGACCGATAAGTCCTTCATGAAAACTGCTGAGGTTAGACATATTTCCAAAACCTAATCTTCTATAACTTTGTCATTTATTATCTAAAGTGTGAAATTTTAATCTAAAATTACTATGCCGCCTTTTCCTTCTATTTCACATGGATTTTTACAAATGATACAGAAAATAGCCACAGGACAGAAAAATGGCCGAGAAAGGGACGACCCTGCATACGACCTCATTACTAAAACCTACTTCTCCCTAGAACACCATCGGGACAAGTTCAGGTAAGTGCTTCATTTCCTTTGAAGAGCGTCGTTTGTTTCTACTTCATATGACTGTATCATTGAGGATTGACTAGTAATTTTTGAACAAGAAATCCTCATCGACCGCTCTTTGAAAGAAGAAAATGTATATTACTAGTCCCCAGATTAAGCAACAAAGCCATGTGTACCATATCAAATCCAGCGTTCATTATTTCATTGCAAATTATTATACATGTTATGATAATTCCATTTTCAGAGAGGATGTTTGGGCACATTCACAGCCAGTTGAACTCACGGGTCCTGCAGTGGATTCAGAGTAAGTTGATCTTCATTCCCAGTATTTCCCAAACCAATATTTTCACAGTTAAGCCCTCCGATAGTAATTGTTCAATAGTAATTGTTATGTTTCAACAGGCATGCAGTAGCAATTTGGGGTATCGATAACTTTACTTTGAATTAAGATTATTGTTCCAGCCTATGCTATTTGAATAATGCCATTTTAATTTACTGAGTATGTCGGTAATAACTTACACAAACGATAACCAACGTTTTGTAATTTCTTATCAATTGAAATTGAGATTATCGTATTTTCACAAGTCCCAATCCGATGACGTCGTAAGTGGTTTACATGGATCCAGCACTGTGGAAAGAAATCATTATCTATTTCCACGATCTAATGCTTCATATTTAAATCGAAGGATTCCATAGCTTAAGCTGAACCTCGGGATACTCTAACTTGCATTGGGTGGTTTCTCCATGATAAAAAGGGTTATCAGAACCCAAATGGAAACGAGCAAATGATCAAGTAAGAGATCCGGGACCGGCGTTTAGATCTAGAGGGTAGTTCTCACTAAATTTCCCATGTGAATCCAAAAGTGCCATCATGGACGGGATGAACATATTTCAGAACCGCGTTTTCAGCTTAGCAATTCATTATACGGGAAATAATGGCGAATTACATTACAGACTGAATTAGATATTCCCTCTGCAGAATAGGTCTAGGTCAGTGATACAGATTCTTGTTTAGATCCTTCTTTAGAATATAGCTGAAGTTCCTTCTGGTAGGTAGAGTGTGACTTTTCTAAGCACACCACCAAATGCATAAGGCCATAATCCCAGCCATCACGTCAACAGATTTGAACCAAAGTGCTCCTCCTTAAATGTTAAGCCACTGGCCCTACCATGAAATATGTGTATTTCCTTCTACAACTAGAGAAGCTAAATTACCAGGCACTGATTGAGAAATGGCGGCACGCGTTTGTCACTTTAGTTTGTCTATGTATGCAGTATAAAACAGAAGGTGATGGTTTTACAGAGAGCAGGAGGACAGTGATGTTCTGTTGTTGGAGTTTGAACACATCACCCCGATGGCTGCACGACAGACGGAGGCACGGCCCTGGGACTCCTATCACACCCGTGTGATGAAACAACGCTGGGCCGACTACAAGTCTGGAGAGGCCACCTTCTGGAAGGTACAGTGATTTGATACTAATATGTGCGTACATTCTTTCAAACGTATTTGTTTGAATGTAGGTATGATTAGATGATAAAAGACACTGGTGTATGCAAAATTGTCATCACCCTATTTAACTTGTGTTTGATATCTAAAGAAGAAGAGCTTGTATTATCTTTGGTGTTGCATTTGATATATCCCCCCTGCAGAATATGACACCACAGTTGAACTCGGTGAGCCTCAATAAGAAGACGGCTGGGGTAGTTACAGCCCGCGTCTCACCAGACCAGCAACTGCTCGCCCTGGGAACTGCTCATGGTAAGCTTGAGTTCCTCATGTCTTATGTTTGAAGCATCAGTATCATTGAAAGGTAGATTTATTCCAAATGATTTAAGTGTGTAAGTGCTAAACAATGTAGACACTATACTAACCTCATTGGTAAATCTTAGTTGCATTTTGGTTTAATTTCAAGTTGGATACTTTTAAAAGCAAATAACTGGAGTTCTGACATGATATACACCTTTTCACTTCAGGTGATATATTGGTATATAACTTAAAAATGACTCCATGGCAACCGATAAGAACGCTGCATAATCTAGAAAAGGAGACACACGACCCTGTCATTGACCTGGCATGGAATGCTATGGGGACCCACCTTATCAGCATTAACCTATCAGTAAGTGAAATAGTATTCCCCTTTCTGAAAACCACTTCAGACCTTATTAAGCACTGTAAACCTTAAAAAGTATGAATAATTTTGTGGGATAAGATGCAAATCAAAATAGAAAGATTTATTTTCATTACTTTTCATGCAGGGTGCACTACAGATATGGGGCCTCCATGGGTATCGTGTGCGGAGTCAGAACGATGTGAAGCGGCTTGACCTTGGGGCAGACAGTCGTGGCGTGTACCCTGAGCAACTCACTCAGCTACTCATCCTGGACAGTGACCGCCATGACCTCAACTTACAAAAGGGTGATTTGATAAAGGCAATATAAAGAAAATATTTAAAAAAAAATTAAATTGTTTATTGTGTTTTCTCACAAGGAATATTACGATACAATATGAAATATTATATAATTGACAATGAAGTGGTTAATGATACTGCTATGACTGTATGTACTGTACCCCCGTACTGTACACTCCAACCTGTCAATTTCAAAAGAAACGTATGACTACACAGTTGAATGGTGCTATTCGATTCTCATTGCAAGTGTCTGCACATTGTATTTTATCAGGAATGTTTTTCAGAGTTTAGGGTACAATCCATTTTATTACAGGACCTCTTGCTGAGGCACGTGTACACGACAGCAATACACATTATTTACCAGATTTAGTTGTGTATTTCCCAACCTTCACACTACTCGGCTCTCAGGTAAGTACATTTTAAAAAGATGTCTAAAAGTAAGATGATCTATTTGAGTAATGAACTTTCAAATATCTTTGTGGCACAAATAGCTAGATAAATAATTGATACATGTATTGCACAGGATTGCTTGTTTCTTGAAAAGAGAAGTGATCTAATGCCATGCTGTGCCAACAAAAATGAACCTTTCTAATATAGACACCCATTGTGAACATGTATTTGAATCACATGAAATAAATAGATATACTTGTGGCTTCAATTTGAATGATTTATTTTTGTATTTTTGGACAGTCATGCATATCTGTTGCTCTTCATAACGGGGATGTATTACGTCTAGACCTGGAGCTTACACTACGGGAGAATGCAGAAATGGTCACATCTGGGGGTGAGAACATAGAATAAGTGCATTAACTAATCTGATAGTTTAATATAGCTCAAATAACCCAGTACTATACACCGAATTCGAATAAGTAAATTTATTATGCCTGTTCCATATTTGGGAGATTTTGTGACTTAATGTTGCAAAATTTCCTCATGATAATATTTGTATTCATGACAGAAACAAAGACGGTAGCAAAGGGAAGGAGAATGCAATTTTGGAAGAGGAAAAGAAGTAGCCTACATTCCATTCTGTATTGTTACATTGTTTGAGCAGTTATAAATTGTTAATGTTATGTTCCTTGAGAAAAGGGATAATGTGCGCTTTGACACATTTATTCATTTAATCGTTCTGTGTTTCTCATCATTACCTCAATAGAATTGTTGCAATTGTATTATTGTAGATTGATTAAAACAAGTTTGACCATTCGCTACGTAAAGCATTGGTTTAAATTCAAAAGCAATGATCATACTATCAGTCGTCAGTGATTCTTTCAGGAACCTACTCGTAGGCACTTACCTACCCCCAGTGCATGTAGTCCAAGAGCCCAGACACTTTTACTTTTGTTTTTGTGACCAAAAGGTTTGAAGGTTGATTCCTATGTAGAATTTTCTGCTGATTTCAGAAATGCAAGTCTTACAAAAATCCATTGGGGCGTTCTCTGGAAAAATTAGGTCAAAGTTGGTAACCTCATGTTCTTTCAGGAACTGATTTCATTTCTTTTGTGAGTTGGAATCATGTGTATATTCATATAATAGAGGTCTCTATACCCATCTATTCTAGGGTCAGGCATCTGTTTTTGCTACTCATATATTCAGTGCGCACATTTTCTCGAAATTTCCAAGATGGCCACCATAAAACCATTGAATTTGTACTATTTCAACCTAAGATATTATAAAAATCCTCTTACCTGTCTGTTTTCTTGGATCAAACTGTTGTCAAATCATCTATCAAAGCTTTAGAGATGTGTCAGGATTAAAGATAATCAATATCAGATGGTCTGGTGTAAAAATAAAGTTAGTCCACCAGTACTGTTTGTCAATATGTAGATGTTCTTAATTCCTTTGTCCGAATGCTTATGAATATCAACCATTGTGCACTTTTGTTTACTACCATATATATATATGCAAATGGCTTTGTACTTCATATAAACAGAGCTTTTCTACCTCTAGTTTAGGTCCTTATGGTAAGAGGTTTCATAACAGGTGTTTCATATGAGAGAAATGTTAATAGATGAATAAATTACTAGTCTTCATCACTCTCTTCTCCCTCCGAATCATCTCTTCCGTTGCGGTTTTCTCCAAATGACATCTCCTCTTCATCGACATCATCAACCTCAAGTGAACCTTCTACCAGGATGTCCTGCACTGACCTGGGAATCTGAGTACAGTCATACCAGTGTATTTCATAGTGTCCATTGACCATCTTCCACCCATAGTCCACAGGGTCTAATCTCATGGGGTTCGGACTCCATGCCCATTTCCACATGGATGTTACTAGATGTGCTCTTTGTAACTGTTTTGCCAAAACAGCTTGGCTTGGTGGAAAATTACTGGGATTTGCCCCTTTCACTAGCTGTAGCAATTCACCCTTATCTTTTGGCTTGTATTTTTTCCTCAAATACTGCAAACCTGGCTTTATTAACAGATTTTAACTTTGGCTTTCCATACAGAGCACACACCCAGGGTTGTATTTCTTTTGTGAGACTGTCAAGGTTCACATCATCCTCACCAAGCTTTGCTAAGGTTGCAGTGTAATCTTTGCTTTTGAGCATGAGAGAAAGTGGGCTGACCTTGCCCTTGTGATTAAATGCAGGTGTATAATCACTGCCTGTGATTGCATGTAACAATACCAGGACAATGATAAGCATCTCCACCATGGTTAGAGATCTCGAATGTAGCATGGTGAATGCCATACTAGTGTAGAGGTTTAATACTAACTGGTGCCGTCTGGTGTGGTTGGTGAGACCTGTCACCTGGTGTTCCTGAGGTTCCGGGTAGGTGGCAGCACCTGGCGATGAACCGGGAGCATCCCTATAAAAAGGCTCTGCACTCACCTGCCACGTCAGAGGCCATGTAGGCCTCCGTACATAATACATGTAGATATCATGTTATCCTGATCATATACTCACAAGGGTAACCGGAAGGTGTAAAACATAATAAAACCGTTGGCATACACTCGGAATACTGTCTTTGTCTTTCCTTTCGAATTACAAGACTAGAACCCCTCTGGTTAGAAAGACTAAACCATTACACTAGGACTACATGCAATCACAGGCAGTGATTATACACCTGCATTTAATTACAAGGGCAAGGTCAGGCCACTTTCTCTCATGCTCAAAAGCAAAGATTACACTGCAACCTTAGCAAAGCTTGGTGAGGATGATGTGAACCTTGACAGTCTCACAAAAGAAATACAACCCTGAGTGTGTGCTCTGTATGGAAAGCCAAAGTTAAAATCTGTTAATAAAGCCAGGTTTGCAGTATTTGAGGAAAAATACAAGCCAAAAGATAAGGGTGAATTGCTACAGCTAGTGAAAGGGGCAAATCCCAGTAATTTTCCACCAAGCCAAGCTGTTTTGGCAAAACAGGTACAAAGAGCACATCTAGTAACATCCATGTGGAAATGGGCATGGAGTCCGAACCCCATGAGATTAGACCCTGTGGACTATGGGTGGAAGATGGTCAATGGACACTATGAAATACACTGGTATGACTGTACTCAGATTCCCAGGTCAGTGCAGGACATCCTGGTAGAAGGTTCACTTGAGGTTGATGATGTCGATGAAGAGGAGATGTCATTTGGAGAAAACCGCTACAGAAGAGATGAATCGGAGGGAGAAGAGAGTGATGAAGACTAGTAATTTTTTCATCTATTAACATTTCTCTCATATGAAACACCTGTTATGAAACCTCTTGCCATAAGGACCTAAACTGGAGGTAGAAAAGCTCTGTTTATATGAAGTACAAAGCCATTTGCATATATATATATATATATATATATATATATATATATATATATATATATATATATATATGTATGGTAGTAAACAAAAGTGCACAATGGTTGATATTCATAAGCATTCGGACAAAGGAATTACGAACATCTACATATTGACAAACAGTACTGGTGGACTAACTTTATTTTTACACCAGACTATCTTCAATCCTGACACATCTCTAAAGCTTTGATAGATGATTTGACAACAGTTTGATCCAAGAAAACAGACAGGTAAGAGGATTTTTATAATATCTTAGGTTGAAATAGTACAAATTCAATGGTTTTATGGCGGCCATCTTGGAAATTTCGAGAAAATGTGCGCACTGAATATATGAGTAGCAAAAACAGATGCCTGACCCTAGAATAGATGGGTATAGAGACCTCTATTATATGAATATACACATGATTCCAACTCACAAAAGAAATGAAATCAGTTCCTGAAAGAACATGAGGTTACCGACTTTGACCTAATTTTGCTGGAGAACGCCCCAACGGATTTTTGTAAGACTTGCATTTCTGAAATCAGCAGAAAATTCTACATAGGAATCGACCTTCAAACCTTTTGGTCACAAAAACAAAAGTAAAAGTGTCTGGGCTCTTGGACTAATGGTTCTGCTGCAGTGGAGGTGTGAAACTGTGATAAAGCTGAAACTGGGGAGTGCTAAACTCTCTTTTCTTTGACAGCTCATTGTGTAGCTATTTATTGGAGGATCTTAACAAACATAGGCTCATTTTAAAGGGATTGATTAGGGGACTAATGTAAATCTATTTGTGAAATAATTGATGCAGACAAACATCCCATTCTCCCCAAGTGAAGTTAATCCATAACTTTGAAAGCATTTTTGTGTATAAAGGCCAAATCTCACATAAAAGAGAATAGTTCCCACACTTTCTACAGGAAAAAATGGTTTAGAAAATGTCTAGGGGTTTTCTTTTCATAGGGCAACAGGATGTTTGCTAGACTCCACAAAAATTTTAGCATGCCATTCGCTATCACCCTTCAAACAACTTCTCCATGTTAGGTCCTTGTCTGTTTGCCAGAATTCAATCCTATGTATATTATTTATATAGCAATGGATAGAGCTGATAAAAAGAAGTGGATCTCCTTTTTCAATGAAGTCTTTATGTCAATTTAAAGGGAAATTTTGACCAATTAAAGATCTCATATCAACTCCATAATTTTGCACCAATTCTGTCAGATGTCTAAATCGCAGATGATATTAAGCCAAGATAAAATCCCTTTAAATTGTTAAGATTTGATATGGTACATTGATTTTCAACCTTTAATGGTGAACTCTTCCATACTTGAAAAGAAAATAGTCCAAAATAATGATTTCAGAGATGTAGCCACTCCTGTATCCGATATGCTTGATCACAAACCTGGACCCTATTTAAACTCTTAACACTGGCAGAATTTTGGGTTTGATTTTGGGTCTTTGATCAGTCATCACTTCCCTTATACTTGGCATAAAGACTTCATTTAAAGAGCAAATCCACTTCTTTGGATGATATCTATCCATTGCTTAATAGATAAAATGCATGGGACAAAGTCTTAAAAACTTGGTAAGTGCCTAGGCTACTGTCCCTATTCCATAAATTATTCCCAGCATGTGTATCCATAGAAAATGACTTATATTGTACAGATATATACATGAGCTCTTGTGACATACTTCTGTTGTCTTGTTTTAGCTATTTTGATAATTGTACTGTATACATTTTAGATCCAGAAGATGAGCGACCAGTAACTAATCAGACCGACCGGACCAGCCTCAACCAGAATAATAATGCTAATGAAAGCCGGCCAACAACCAACCAGACAAACCGGTCTGGCCAGCCTCCCACTGTACAAGAAAAGACTCCTCGTATATTAAACCCACCAGTAGGTCTTATATATTCCTAGTTTTATAGAGATATAGTCACTGGGTAGAAATGGGATATCTGTATCTTAGTTGAAATTAATTGCAAAAATTTGGTTAGAATCATCGATTGCACTATTTTGGTTTATGTTGTTGGCTCGACAATTTGTTTTTTCAGACAATGAATTTGGATTCTTTCACTAGTGAAAGAATCCTTACCACGCCATCCATACAGTCTTGATTGCTTTTTGACCAAAAGTATCTAGAGTAGATCTCTTTAAACCCTCATTACATAAGTCCTGAACGGCTTCAGGTACCTCTGTTTACCCATGTAGGCCTAGAACTTAACCCTTTAGTGGTAGAACTAGCTATTAACAATGACTAATAGCCTAAAGCATAAAGCCTTAAATATGCATGTATTACACAATATGATTCTGCTAATCGTTGTATAGTGCAGTCTTTTTTATATCTCAAAATAATAAGCACTAGATATTTATTTTCTATTTGCCTAATGGTCATCATGGGCATGATGCATTTATGCATCAGCAGCTCTCAAAGGGTTGATGTTGATTTCATGAAGCTGAGAAAGCTTATAGGCGTGCTGGTAGAACTGTTGCCCAGCTCTTGTGCTATTATTAGCTCTGTTACCTGTCCATTTGGTCCATATATATATATATATATATATATATATATATATATATATATATATATATATGGATCCATTCCTTCCTCAATAGATGCATCAATACATTCTGCCCATTTCTCGTCATGATGCACCAATGAAGTGCTGGTGAGCAGTCTCACCAGCACTTCTTTGAAGCATCACGACGAACATTTTGTAGTTAATCTATCAACCCATAAGGTTGGCATGATTGGCATGATGCCAGGGCTACATCCATGCATGATGACGACCAAAAGTGGTACAGTATTGTATTTGGCCATGAAATAAATTATTTGTCTTTAAAAGATCGGTAAATAGGCCTACCGTATCGCTAAGTTGGCATTTAAGACAGGGGTAACTATACTATATAAAACAGGACCGTGATTGCTGCTATGAACCCCTGAACATCATCATACAGGCATATGGTACTGCTAAGGTGGTTTTTATTCTTTGTCAAAATTGAAAATAAAGACCGCTGTGACGTTACCCAGCCCGAGCTACCCTTAAGTTATAGGTCACACTATGGGAAACTCCTATTATTAAGGGAGATATGATGGTTTTTGTAAAACTGCCAGTTCTTTGAACTTCTGCCAATGCCTAGGATGGCCTGTGCCCCCCCCCCCCCCGTAGCAAAAACACCCTATATTTCGATCCATTCCTTCCTCAAACCTGCCCTTTTTCGCCGTTGACACTTAAAACAGATAGGTTTTGGCTGGAGGTAAGCGCTACCACACCCTGGATAGTGCACAGGTGGACCGGCCATGGCGAAAAAAGCCCCTACCATAATCATGTATAAGGCGCGTCTTATACAGGGTGTTTTAGTTCTCATTGGATCCACAAGGGGGACACCAAGACCTTTCTTTTGATATCTTACATGCCCCCTCGGTCATAATAGGACATAAGGGGGCCCAGGAGGGTCCGGGGTGGCCCAAGCTACACATAGGTTTTTGAATTTTGAAAATTCATTCAGTAGAATCAAAGTACCGGTAATGAATTTTTCATTATTTTTTGAGAATTTTCCAAAACTCTAGGTGCACCTTATATGCGGGCTTCGCCTTATACGCGGGAGATTAGGGTAGTTAAAAGAATTATTTGCTTATTCTTTTTCTAAACCGTTTTTTTAGGGGGGCATGTACTTTAGGGGGACGAAACATCCCAGATTCATACCAAACACTCAATATCCACGCATATTATTTGCATAATTGGCATAATTATGCAGTATCTTGGTACTTTTCAATATGTATAGATATGTTCCATTGCTCCCTTATAGCGGGCTTCCCTAGCCCACTTAAAAGGGTCTATATCTCCTCTTTCCTATCCCCTCAGGATGTGTGTGGTGCACATATGCGCGGGCACTGACACATTCCTCCGTTAAATTATCAACCTGTGAAGCCCGGGATAGCCACTTAGTGCCGCTAAAGTGCTGTAAAACACAAATCAATCAATCAATCAATGCTCCCTTATAGAATTCATATGCTTGCAAGTATAAACTACTGACACCTACCGTAATCTCCCGCGTATAAGACGCGTTTTATACGCGAGGTTTTAGTTCTTCCTGGATCCGCAAGGGGGACACCAAGAGCTTTATTTTGATATATTACACTCCCCCTAAGTCATATTATGACATAGATGACTCCAGTGGTGTCTGGGAGGCCAGAGCTACATATAGCTTTTTAAATTTTGAAAATCCATTCAGTAGAAGAAAAGTTATGAATATTTCATTCTTTTGGGCATAATCCAAAACTCTAGGTGCGTCTTATACGCGCACTGCGTCTTATATGCGGGAGATTACGGTAGTGACTAGTGGAATCTGGACAATATAAATGGAATACCGCTCCCCTACCTTCCTATAGCATGAATCAAGTTGTGTAATGGAGGCAGCCATTGCTTGATCAGGTGCTTAGACTTTTTAGATCCAAATGCTAGTTACCAGTGCATTATCACAGTTGATTTACACATCAATACCTGCAGCCACCCGGGGGACAAGCCCTGTTTGCCTTCCCATTTCTCCATTCTCTGGTGTTTGATTGAAAATGTTGACGTCATTCTGTGTTTTAATTTGTGTTTTAATCTGTGTTTTTATGGTACATATGTATTGAGTTTAGGGCTATAGCAGGTTAGTGTTAGTGCTATGGTATGATAGTAATAACTCACTATATATCAGCAGTTATCAATATATGTCAGTATTTACTCACAGTCTGTCAGCAATTAGTCTATATATAACAGAGAAATAGCTATTGATTCAATTGTGCATCCTGCCTTGACTGGTATTTGTCAAAATATGTCAGTATCTATGGACTATTTGTCAGCAATTAGTTAATATATGTTAGTAATTATTCACTATTTGTCAGCAATTAGTCAATACATGTTAGTTATTACTCATATTTTGTCAGCAATTAATCAATATATGTTAGTAATTGCTCACTATTTGTCAGCAATTAGTCAATATATGTTAGTTATTACTCACTATTTGTCAGCAATTAGTCAATATATGTTTATGTGATTGACTAGACGTCAATCACATACTTATATATACATAGACTGCTGCACAAAATCACATTGAAACAAAGACAGATTCTGACAGACATAGGAACAAAGAGGGAAATTTGGCCCATACTCTGTCTCTGTACACATTGGTATTGGTGTATACGTTTTTGATATATAATACAGTTGAAGGTAGCCCACAGGCCATTTATAGGGTTTTAATATGGTTTTCTCAAGTTACACAAAGTTCTGTGCCTCCATGATGTGCCCTAACTTTGGAAACAGACATCAAAGGGGTCCAGCCCACACTGTACCCCCCCCCTCCACCTCTGATGGAAGACTCTATTATAATAGAAAGATGTCATATGCCATTCAGGTTTAAGGATACTCTCTCCATTTTAGCATTTTCTGAATATTCAATTGCATATAATTTTGTTAATTTGTATCAGAGATTCATATATTATATCTCATTTTGACCATACATTTTGTTTCTGTCCATTTCCTGGCTCTAGAAGGTCAGTTGCTAGCCATTTGCTAATTAGGCCACACCAAATTAAAAAATTGGTCTATGGATTTTCTGTTTTAGGAAAAGAGGTGGGAGGGCGAAATTTTTATTTTATTTTTCTAGGAAAATTTATTTATCTATGGATATTGCATAGCCAACATGTGGAGAGGGCGATTTTTTTTTTGATTTTTTTTTTGGCGGGGGTCCCTCTTTTTTTTTCCTGAGTGCAGAATAGGCCTATATAATGAAACTGATGGCATCTTTACCTATCCACTAAGTGGTCTACCATTTCTGTACCTTTATTGACAGATCCTGTAAGCTCCTTAAAAAAAAGAAATTGTAATTTTCCAGAAAATGATGCAGGTGGAATCCATAGACCAATAAATTTTCTCAAAAAATTAAAATTTGTTTTTTTTTTAAATAAGGTGCGGGAAATCCATAGACCAATATTTTAATTTGGTGTGGCCTTAGGGGCGGAATGCTAATGGAACAAAAACGTTACTTTTCTTTGAACAGCCATATAGGATGGAATATCATTAAAATCAATAATTCAATGATTTGAATGTAATCTAGGGATGATTTACTAGCGAACCGTTTCTCATTTAGTGGATATTCCAATTATTTATATCTCTAGACATTGCCAACTGAAGAAAATGTCTGTTTTTTTCATGATTTTGTGAATTTTCTCAATTTTTACCTATTTTCCTACTTTAACAAGCTCTGTAGACCTTAATAATTATGTGATTGACTAGATGTCAATCACATACTTATATATATACATTTTTTGTACATAGATCGCACCACAAAATCACATTGAAACAAAGAGGGATTCTGACAGACATAGGAACAAAGAGGGAAATTCGGCCCATACTCTGTCTCTGTACACATTGGAATTGTTGTATATGTTTTGGTATGTAATAGCCATATGATATAGTTGAAGATAGCCCATATGCCATGTAGATGGTACAGCTAGCATCTACACACCAGAGACACAGAATAGCCTCCGTTCTGGGGTGGTCACAGGTCAGCAGCAAAGAACAATAGGGGATTAAGGAATTTCATCAAGCCTGCATGCACCAGTGGTCATTAACCCCCTCAGTGCCACATAGCAGCAGTAAAATTATTAACCCTACAGGGGCATTGAACATAGAACATAGGACTCAATCACACATAGGCCTAAGGCCTGGACTTAACCATTTTAGTAATTACTCACTGGTTAAGGACTGAAAGTGTCAAATCATATGACACAATCATCAAATGTTAGTAAATAATTAACTACAGCACTGCTGTATCTGTCTCAACCTATCAATAATCCTAAGTATAAGAAAACGATTTTTTTTTTCAATATTCAATATATTCAATCACAAATCCTTAAATAGTACTACATGTATATGATTGACATTCTTAATATCCTTAAACATGCTCCTCCTCGTATCAGACAATGCACCGAGCCACTACGGAAAAAAGTTTAATGCACGACAAATGTATAGCTAAAGAAATATCAATATTCCACTACCCCTTTAACATAAATGTCATACCTTATAGCTGAGAGGCATGGGACCAGCTTCATCCAATGCCATAGGACAGAACATCCAGGCAGAGCTGTACAGGCACCACAAGTGCTCTGTGTTATTGGTGGGTTTTGTGGATAACGTGGGTGATATGGTGACTGTGGACCTCAAGGGCTACATCTATATCTGGCATTACAGCGAGTAAGTAGATTCTTTGTGGGGCGTTTGTTATCTGTGAAATATGTAACTCTTCACTAGCTTATGTATAAACCCTTGATGTGAAGGGCATTGAAATATTCCTTGTTTTCCTGAATTCACATGCGATATAAACATATTTGGTATTTCTTCTAATGTTCATAATATGAATTTAACATATTGTTTCATTGATTATTTCAGGGCGTCCATGACAAGCTATGGATGGTTCCATCCACAACAGAAATTCAGAATGAGTGGATCCAAAGTCATGTACCGAGCTACACAGAACGCACAACCCAACGTGAGTTTATTATATTATAAGGAAATTATAAACTTTTTAATGTACACCTAGGATCTTTGAATGGCTAGTCTATTTACAGGAATAACGGTATTGTTAATAGTGCCTCAACCTAAAATGGTGTCCCTTACGAGAATAGCAATGTTATTTCAGATAATCTTCAGCACTCAACGCAGTGATATCACACGGAAACAACTTGGGAAGGAAAGAGAAAGAGGTAAATGCAATTCTACACAAAAAGCTTTTGTGTGATTGTCCTACTGTCAACTTTGAGCACCATAAATAACGTGATCTAACTGATGCATGCTATTTAAGTTTGAATATTCGGGTGAGGGTATCATTCTGCAATCCTCTTTACCGCCTTAAAGGAGGCATAGGGGTCCTATGTGCTGTGCCTTTTTGTTTGTATGTTGAAGCATCATGTCAACCCAACAAGATTTCTGTTACTGATTTCTTTTTGTATTGTCTTTGTTTTACAGTTGAGGGACTCATTGAGGAGTTGGAACTTAAGGATCCGTGGCATGAGGAAACAATACAGGAACATAACCTGCTTGTGAGTAGAAGTGAGCTTTTATAGTCCATGCTGTAGAAATATAACAAGAAACGCGGTTGTGACCGCGTAAAAAAACGCCTCCCGCCGTTAATGTCGGTATTCAGTAATTTTGTATTGTGAGACCTCATCACATGGGGCAAATGCAATCATCATAGCGCACTCCCGTACCGCTTCGCGGTACCGCCGCTACGCGGCGTGGGAGGCGCTAAAAAGAAAACATTTTGTAACTTTTATTGCAATTCTGAAGTATAAAGATCTCAATAGGATGCCACTTTAGCTTTTAGAATCAACTGAATGGTAATGTAAAATCTATGTCATTCTACTACTGTTCTTTCAATGAATAGTATAAGCATAGGTCTTGTGGCCTACAGAAACTTCAAATAATAAGTATGGCAATTGCCGATATATATTAAACAGGTATGTCAAACATCTTTCCTATTGTAGACCCAGGTGTTCCTACCTAAGGAGGGAGTATCAGCAGAGTCTGGGGCTATGTTCCATGTTATAACCCGCTACCAACAGTCCAAGTACCTCTACACCTACATGACACGTCTATATGAACCTGTTAAGGTACATGACATATAACATGTAACTTCTATATCAAGATAGAATAAAGAATCGGTATATACAAGGAGACCTGTCTATGGCCCATGCAAGCCGCTTATTCCTTCAGAGCGAAAAGGAACGCAACTGACTCAGAATCTCCTCTGTTCGGATTAACAACAGAACTGAGAGGACATGCAGTTTAGCCTGTAAAATATACTGTTATTAAAAGAATCGTAAAAAAGCTTGAAAAAATTTACCTGTTTAGTATTATAATCGTTTGTTCTTATTTCAGGTAAAGAGTACGCGTATGTTAGGGGTGAGACAGACACCTAACGGGGATGCGCTTGTGTTTCTTCTTCTGTTCCCGGAATTCCCACCGAAAGGTAAGCCATTATTTATGTCCTGTGTGTCCATCTTGCGTTCCCTAAACTTCAACTAATCCATATACTAATTCTAAGATTAAAGTGCTGAGACATAGCGATGCTTGGTTGGGAGAGGTATGCTATGGCAATAGATCATAATCTTCTAAAATAATACTTCTATGGGACTTCTATATAAAGTGGTTCTGTTTTCAGAGTATCATCGGTTCAAAACTGGTGGTGGCAGTTTGGATATCAGCCTCACCAAACACTCAGGTTATTTAACATTTTTTGAATGTCAGAACGTTGTGGCAGATTGAATTGTATCACTTCCCATCCCATTATATTTTACCTCCACCTGATTATTGCCCAAATAGATATCCACATTATTCTTTCCATGATTGATGCTCATTTACACTATAGACTATCATATATCCGACATTGATAGGCATGTTCACATGCTATGTCACCCACCTACCTGCATGTGTAATCACCCGTTACCTACAAAATTTAAATATTTATCGATGTCATGTAACCGGCTGTATATCACCTGTATATTGATAAATCTTGTCATTGGGTTTGATATGCTGTGGAAAGGTGCATTAAAACAACAATAACAGCACTTCTCCCCCCCCCCTTTTTGTTGGCTTTCCATTTTGTTCATGTACTCTCTATGGGTGACCATGATTATGTAACAGGTTAGGTTGTCAATGGAGGCCTGGTTTCATTTGCCTATGCTATCAGACTTAAGAAATAAAGCAATAAGTCAAGTCACCTAGGTAGCAGAAGGTTAAGTAGATATCACCATGCTCATACTTAAATCATGTAATTAGTAACTATGTAGTGCATTCAAAATGTATTTAATAGATATGATGTAATACATAACACTAATTCCTATTAATTGGCATTTCAATAGGCTTATTTTCTTATCACTTTAACTTATTTCTTAGCACCAACAATCACCATAGTGATAATGGACCTCCACACAATGACAGTGAGAGACTTTAACTGTAACCTGGACCTCAGTGAGCAGCAGTACTCAAGGTGTCTCCACGAACAGGTCGTGTCCTTTGATGTAGGTATACCTCTTGATAACAGCACAATAAATGATGGTCAGCTTTGACATGGAGAGGAGAATAAGGACAACTCTATGCCATTTCTTGTAGCTAATGGCTCTGCTTTATGATGGTATTTCCCAAGTTCGCGAATTACTTTTTACTCAAGGGCGGCCGCAGATGCTCCCTACAGAATTTACTCTATAGTACAGTATTGAACTTTAAAAAAAAAAATCAAGTCTCAGGTGCCCTCTATAGCAGGGCCGTCTTATATGCGAGGATTAAGGATATTCTAGATTTCCATTTGGACACGAATCTGTAACTTGAATCACGATTTTCTTGCCTTTACCTTGACCAGGTGAGCCGGCCGGTGGGTCCTACAGGTGCGTCCTACCTGTTCCTGACCTACACAGGTATATTTACTGTCATATCTCTGGTATCAGGAGAGACTGTGCTCAAAGTAGACAACCCAAAGAGTCCTGATCCAGGTAGGTACCCCATAGTTCTTAGTTCAGCAGTGGTATTTGGTTTAAGTGCATTATACATCCAAAATAAAACCGAATTCAATTCAGTCATCGAGTTTGTTTTTTTTTTGGTTTTTTTTTTTTTTGCAAACAAGCCCATTCAATATCTATTTCAAAACGAGTTGACAGTGATATCCATGAACCCTCATGCCTTTGATTATTAACGTCCTCAGACCCTCCTTACCTCAGACAGGAGATTGTAACTACCTGCTCGGCTTCCATTGTATATGTGGACTTAAATTCTCTGAAAATTTGCTACCTAAGACATTTTCCTTGCATTCTAAGCAGGTCGAGGAAGTGAATGTTAACAGCTAAACATTACCTAATATGATATGTTACTTAACCTACAAATACTTTAACAATGTTCACCTTACCTTCAGATTTTGTTGGGTGTCGGTTGTCGGCTAAGGCAATAAGTGTACCAGTCCAGGCGCGACTTGCAGTCAGCTCCACTCCGGGCCGTATCACTGCCATACTGCACTACCATGGAGAGGTGAGACGTTTAACTACTTAGTATTTCATGATCGCGGAGTATGTGAAATGAATTAAATCCATAGGTTCCCTAGATATGTTTAGACAACTTTTAGCTAGTTTCTACTGACATGACATACTCAGATCCATGTATGAACCGAATTGTCAGTTGAAATATAGGCTATTGACATTTTACGAGTGAGTAGTATTTGAAACTATAAAATGTCCTCAGGCTGCAGTTATTCTTTACCTGGTACCACCATTCGAAGAGTTAGGCAGTATATATCCAGATATACTTTATATGATCATGTATACAGATAGATACTAAAAGATAAGATATATTGTCTAAATATTTGTAGGAGAAGAAACTGCAGACACAACTAACAGCCATAGAGCTCACAGACGGCAGCACGGCCAGTAGCCGTCGTGAGACATGGAATGCTACAAAACGATGGTCGGTTTACTCCGCCATTACTTTATCTTTGAATATTCATGTCATATTATCTAACATTCAGAGAGACAAGATGTACTTACACCGCCTCCCCACCTTCCTCCCGTGATGTTAAAGGAATGCATGCACACATGACATAATTTATGGAAATAGAAGTAATTGTTTTTATCTGAAAGCCTCGAGTCTTCAATCCTGAAGCCCATGTCCATTATGTCAAGATATATATGCACCATTCTCGATGAAGATGACTATCAGGAGAAAGAATGCAATACCCTTTGTGTGCCTCACCCATCTTATCCTGTTATGTTCCTCCAGGGTGAGCCCCGGAGTGCTGCAAACCCAGGACCGTGCGCGGCGTGTGGACCGGGCAGCATACAGCTTACCGTCCCGTGATAACTCCCGGGCGTGGTGCCTCCTCCAGGTGCTGGGCTGTATGGACAAGGCCATCCAGCAGGTGGACGGAGTCTTCACTGACCAGGAACGGCAGCAGCTCCATCTGGAAGACTCAACCTATGCCTATAAACATGTCACCCCACAGGTAAGATAACCTTAAAGATGCCACTTTTCCTGACTTTCCAGGTATTCCTGGGTTTGATGTAGAGATGTCTATTGAATCAAGCTAATTTGCTGTGAAAAGGTGTCCATAATCTTAGACTTTCCTGCTTTTTTTCGACAAGAGAGTGTCATTACTGTAACCTGGTCCACCGCCTATCACGTAGCTTAACATTGGGGAAATATAAGGGGAGGGACACGAGAATCACTTTTCATATCATCATATATGATAACCATGGTAGTTATCAAATATAGCAATATAGATAAATTCATTGATATTACGCACACACACACACCAGAATCAAGTAGCGGGCATAGTCTACTTGAACTAGCAGTTTTCTTACCATGCTAATATACAAATTACTGTCATCAAAATGCATACAAAAGGAAAGGTAAGTCCCCTTGTGAATGTTGACAGTGAATTTATGCATAGCTGCACATTATCACTATCAGTAGCATATTCATTTTGTGATGTAAAACCTAAGAATTGACTGTTGTTTTACCATAGGGGCTCACTCTGCATGTGGGAAAGTTTCATATATCGCTTTGAAAGCGACAATGCTAAAAAAAAATAAAGTTCATAATAAAGTTGGCACTTTTTGCACTGGTCGCTTTTAAAATGGGTTTAGCTGAAATAATTTTTTGAATTGAGGATCGATATCTTGTCTCATCTAATTTCCCATATAGTATGTATATGGGCCTGTATATGTATGATGATGAACCCTCCACAACTTCTCTATACCTACAGGAGACGTCCCTAGAGGAAGGCATCGCCCCTTTTCCTACCATACCGCCAACAGAGGGCGGGCGTGACGTCACCACCAGGGGAAGCGGCAGGACACCTACTGAACCCAAGCCGGGGACAAGCGCCGACACGTGAACAGAGTCTCTCTCCAAGCAAATTTTGTAATAACAGAGGTTCCATCGTTGCCATCTTTAATACGAGACTTACAATGTTCTCGAAAACAGATAAAACTCCCCAGAATATTATGTACACACAAAGCATATACATATTTTGTATATATGTATATGAAGTCTATGGAAGAAATTGTGTCTGGTTGAAATTTTTAACCAAAAAAAAAAAATACAAAAAAAAGTATAAACACAAAAAGATGAATTATGAATCTAGTTGATAAAGAACAAACAGCTGGATTTAACCTGCTGCAACCTCTACTTTTGCTCCTTCTTGTTTTGATACAATGAATACTTCGTACATCATTACGCCTATAAACAGTTATCCAAGTCTACGGATGATTCCATAAAATGCCATCATTCATGAAGAGTTTTACGTTTTATCAAGCTGAATGTCAAAACAAGTGAAGAGCGAACAAAAGTGTCTGTGAAAAGTCTAATTTTTTTTAATAGGACCTATTTGTTTCTGTGGTACTATAATAGAGAAACTATCAAGCTTTGATGTCCTAGCTAGGTGTAGCTTCACAAACCATATATTATGGGAGTATTGTGTACGTGCTTTAATGTAATTATATGTTAATGAATCATTTATTGTTTAATCGTTTCCTAATTAAAGTTAAAGGAGCACATTCGTAAAAACCCTCATTTTATCTTAGATATAGAATTGTCTCCGATATCATTGCTAGATATGACAAATAGTAAGCCCGATTATGTGTTTTAGATTATGTTACATTGTATGTGTTTCGTGGTTTGTTTTGTATTCCGTTATAACCTACATAGAAAACCAAGTGCAATATTATGGCTTCACTGAAGAAAAATAAAAGAGGAAAAAGTGTCAACTTCTCATGTTTCATCATTCGTTTCACTCATTACAGCAGTCTTAAAGTATGTGCATACTACATGTGACCCTGAATGCAGGAATGTTTGCTAGAATTCTGATTCGTGCCTTTTATTAAATGAAGTGGCTGGTGTAAGGGAGGTGTATGTAGTAGAGTGAGTGGCTGTTGTAGAGGAGGTGTATGTAGTAGAGGGAGTGGTTATTGTAGAGGTGGTGTATGTAGTAGAGGGAGTGCTTGTTGTAGAGGTGGTGTATGTAGTAGAGGGAGTGGCTGTTGTGGAGGTGCATGTAGTAGAGGGAGTGGTTATTGTAGAGGAGGTGCATGTAGTAGAGGGAGTGGCTGTTATACAGGAGGTGTATGTAGTAGAGGGAGTGGCTGTTGTGGAGGTGTATGTAGTAGAGGGAGTGGCTGTTGTGGAGTGAGTGAGTAATAGATGTTTAACGCCATTTCGACTGCTAAGGTCATATTCATGGCAAGAACAACATTACACAATTTCACAGAGGAATGTGTCAGTGCCCGCGCATATGTGCACCACACACATCCTGAGGGGATAGGAAAGATGAGAAGTAGACCCTTTTAAGTGGGCTAGGGAAGCCCGTGGCTGTTGTGGAGGTGTATGTAGTAGAGGGAGTGGCTGTTGTGGAGGTGTATGTAGTAGAGGGAGTGGCTGTTATACAGGAGGTGTATGTAGTAGAGGGAGTGGCTGTTGTGGAGGTGTATGTAGTAGAGGGAGTGGCTGTTGTGGAGGTGTATGTAGTAGAGGGAGTGGCTGTTATAGAGGAGGTGTATGTAGTAGAGGGAGTGGCTGTTGTAGAGGTGTATGTAGTAGAGGGAGTGGCTGTTGTGGAGGTGTATGTAGTAGAGGGAGTGGCTGTTATAGAGGAGGTGTATGTAGTAGAGGGAGTGGCTGTTATAGAGGAGGTGTATGTAGTAGAGGGAGTGGCTGTTATAGAGGATGTGTATGTAGTAGAGGGAGTGGCTGTTGTGGAGGTGTATGTAGTAGAGGGAGTGGCTGTTATAGAGGAGGTGTATGTAGTAGAGGGAGTGGCTGTTGTGGAGGTGTATGTAGTAGAGGGAGTGGCTGTTGTGGAGGTGTATGTAGTAGAGGGAGTGGCTGTTGTGGAGGTGTATGTAGTAGAGGGAGTGGCTGTTGTGGAGGTGTATGTAATAGAGGGAGTGGCTGTTGTGGAGGTGTATGTAGTAGAGTGAGTGGCTGTTGTAGAGGAGGTGCATGTAGTAGAGGGAGTGGCTGTTATAGAGGAGGTGTATGTAGTAGAGGGAGTGGCTGTTATAGAGGAGGTGTATGTAGTAGAGGGAGTGGCTGTTATAGAGGAGGTGTATGTAGTAGAGTGAGTGGCTGTTGTAGAGGAGGTGCATGTAGTAGAGGGAGTGGCTGTTGTGGAGGTGTATGTAGTAGAGGGTGTGGCTGTTATAGAGGAGGTGCATGTAGTAGAGGGAGTGTCTGCTGTGGAGGTGCATGTAGTAGAGGGAGTGGCTGTGGTAGAGGTGAGAATGTACTGTATATCCTTAATTATAAGCCAGGGCCCAAATATAAGCCTGCCCCGATTATAAGCCTGGTCAAAAGGCCCACTGGGTGTAATATAAGCTGGGGCCCGAATATAAGCCTGGTCAGAACAAGCAAATCCATAAGAAGTCCCATACAGGGGCTTAATTCCACTTCTAATAGGAATATTTTCACAATCTTTTCAGTCTTATGAAGCTTAAGTCCTATATTTTACACCAAATACACATTTAATACAGATATAGTTTACATTTATCTAAATAATGTACGAATTATTTCCGAGAGATGAGTAGAAATGGGACATATAATTAAATTGAAATTTTTGACAGGTTTCAATGGGGATTTTTCAAGTGTATAAATTATAAGCCTG
Source organism: Acholoe squamosa (assembly GCA_949317995.1). NCBI lineage: Eukaryota > Metazoa > Annelida > Polychaeta > Phyllodocida > Polynoidae > Acholoe > Acholoe squamosa. The sequence goes on from OX439042.1 coordinate 20,643,649, forward strand.
CCCCAAATATAAGCCTGCCCCGTTTATATGCCCGGTCAATTTACCATTTGAAATCAGTATAAGCCCGGGCTTATAATCAGGGATATACAGTAGTAGAGGGAGTGACTGTTGTAGAGGTGGGCATGAAGCAGAGGGAGTGACTGTTGTAGAGGTGGGCATGTAGCAGAGGGAGTGACTGTTGTAGAGGTGGGCATGTAGCAGAGGGAGTGACTGTTGTAGAGGCGGGCATGTAGCAGAGGGAGTGACTGTCGTAGAGGTGGGCATGTAGCAGAGGGAGTGACTGTTGTAGAGGTGGGCATGTAGCAGAGGGAGTGACTGTTGTAGAGGTGGGCATGTAGCAGAGGGAGTGGCTGTTGTTGTGGAGGTGATTGTAGTAGAGGGAGTGGTTATTGTAGAGGTGGGGTATGTAGTAGAGGGAGTGGCTGTTGTAGAGGAGGTGCATGTAGTGTAGTGTTGAGCCATTGGCCAATCACAGACCAGTATTCAGGTCATGTGACCTCTTGTGAATAAATAATTAGTTTGAGTCCAGCAGCCATTTTGGTTTAGTGTTGTGTGTGTATCTCCAGGAGTTAAATTCATGGATTATTCAGGTCATAGCCCATAGAACATTACATGTAGTAGAGGGGGTGGCTGTTGTAGAGGAGGTGTATGTAGTAGAGGGAGTGGCTGTTGTAAAGCTGGTGTATGTAGTTGAGGGATTGGCTGTTGTAAAGGGGATTATGTAGAAGAGGGAATGGCTGTTGTAGAAGAGGTGTATGTAGTAGAGTGAGCGGCTGTTGTAGAGGAGGTTATGTAGTAGAGGGGTGGCTGTTGTAGAGGCGGGCTTATAGTAGAGTAGGTGTATACATATGTGATAGAAGGAGTAGATGGAGTCAATTAGCATGTCATTGGCACATCACACAAGGGGACAGCAGTGTGCCTTTTAGCTGCAAATTCTAACCATTGCATTCTCCACCTCTCTCCATTAATTCTGTTCATTGATACCCAATGGCAGCACGACACGGCTGCTTGGCCAGACCTGATTTCTTCAAACACACATCATAACTGCCTAAATGTTGTTAAATAACATGTTTCTAATCGAACACCTTATAGGTCTCAAGAGTAGGTTTATCTTTATCTATTTCTAAATATGAATCATTTATATACAGATCAAAAGAGAAGTGCAATTAAAGTTAATTTGGCCAAATATCTACAGAGTTTAGTTTTCATTATCCTAGTGGGACTCACTTTAACATGTTTGTGTACAAATGGGTGATTTTCTGGTGATTGTTGTTGTTGTTGTTGCTTTAAGGGGACACAAAAAAGGTCATATTAGCTGCATTCTACTGAGTAGTTGTCTTACTTGGGAGTGGTTCGGTCTAGATGAAAACATGGCACTGGACAGAAAGTGGGGAAAGACACACAGACAAATAGAGAGAGTGTGTTGGCTGTAGACGATGGAGTAGTAGTAATAGAGGGAAAGGCTACTGTAGAAAGTGGCTGTAGTAGAGAGTGCCTGCTTAACGGGAATACCATATTTTCCTGTATAAGCACCGGGTCCTTATAAGCGCCGGGGTTCAGGGGTGTTAAAATTTCAAAGTACAATATAATTCATGTCTTGAATAAGCGCCAGTCTTAAATGAGCACCAGAGTCAGATCCTACTTAAAATTAATAAGTGCCCGGGTGCGTGTACAGGCCAATACAGTATGTGTATTGGAAAGGGTTAGGTGCCCTAACTGGCTATTTGTAGTCCTATTGGCTGAGCTAGAGGGCACCGTGTTAGAGATTTGGTGATCAGCGAGAGCGGACTCGTGATTCCCCCCTTTCCCTCTAGGTGGCAGGACCAGGCTGGACGGGATGGAGGAGATACATTCAGACCTTCTTCTATACTTGATAGAAGAAAAAAAGTGAAAGGGGGTTCGGGGGCTTTGCCCCTGATATATAAAAACATTGTCTCAATCTTCAGCTGAAACTCAGCTGAACCCTTGCTTTCAGCTGAGATCTCAGCTTAATCTCAGCTTAATCCTTGCTTTCAGCTAAGATCTCAGCTAAATCTGGTTGTTTGTCTCAGCTGAATTTTTGTTTTAAGTTGAGATCTCAGCTTAATCTCTACTGACAGGAAGTGGACCCTGGTCTACTGCGAAATAGTAGTAAAGTGTAGTAGTTCTAGGATGCAGCACACACTATCAGCTGAATATCAACTGACTATGACTGAGTCCACTCTCGGTGGTCGGTTAATGAGTGCTTGAAGTGGGAGATACTATTTAACTCCCACTATGCCTCACTCCATTTTTTTAGAAAAAAAAACAACTTTATTGACCGATCCACCACGTGCTGTAGTGATAATAAATGTCAGTCAACTGTGTGGCTAGAAGAAGTTCATTTTGGACCTAGATGAAGAGATAACAATTTACTAAGCTACAAAAATGGGATGATACAAACCCAGGCCACTAAATAATGTAGCAAGGGAAGGTGAATATTTACAATGATCGGTGAGATTAGCTTGTCATATGTCAGTTTAGGATACCAACTGAGTCTGAAGAAAGACTCAGTTCATTATTGAGATACATACATATACATACTCTGAATAAAGAGAAATATACAATATGTACAATTAAGGCGGACATCATGTGCCCTCTTGGGAACACACTGAAATAACAATTCAAGATAAGGGAGACTGCGTTTTTGAGAATATCTCAGAAGGATGACATGATGACTACATATAAGGAGTTCATGGTGTACATACAAGGCACACGTAAACATCGGATGTGTCAAAATCATTTGGGTAACAGACAGTTTGCAATGATAAGATAGGTGATGGGATCAACAATCAGCCACACAGTTGATTTTCGACCTATCCAACTCAAGTTCATTCTATTAATGAACTCTACCATTGAGGCATTATTCCACTTATTGGGGTTTTAACTAGTCTGCTATGATGAAAGACTCCTGATTTGGTGTACTCTCAACTGAAATATCGGCATCTGCAGGTTTGTTGCTTCTTTTCCCTTAGTATGCAGGAACTGGAAATACTACTCACTCATCAAGCTCACTCATCAAGTATATGTTTTATTTTCTAGTCTGAAATATATGCTTGAAGAGTGTTAAGCTCAGGGACATAGTTGCAGTCACTAGTGCCATCATATCTAACAGTAACACGGTGCCCTCTAGGTATAAATGTATACCACAGGTAGAATATGCAATGGAACGAATAGTCCTGTTAGACGGCTAGATGGCATAGCCATGTGTTCCCCATTAGAGATATCCTGAACATTCTGTCTACAACTGTAAGGCAGGGAAGGAGAAGCTCCCTCACCCATCCTATGATTATACAGTCTGAGGTAGTAATTGCATTGGAGGGCATGGTTTCATTAGACCAATAGCACACATTATGGAGGTAATGGACGATAGCACACATAAGAGGTAATGGACGCACTAGGTGAGTGGTCCTATCAGAATTGTTTTGCCATTAGGAGAAGTTGATACATTTAATATTATCTTACAGTTTTAGATTGATCAACACTTCCCCTTTCTCGGGAATCATGTTGCCATCAGTCACAGTATGTGTTGTTCCAGCCCTTGCAATTTTTCTGACCCCCAGTGAGTAGGACGCAGCGGCTATTAGACCACTGCATAAACCAGCTCGATATAATTTGATTATAAGTGGTGAAGAAATCATATAAGGTTTAGAGAAAGGGTCCCTCTCTTAAACGCATAATCGCGGCTCCGATCAAATACCACAGATAGTCGTTGTAAACCTCAGCCAACATCTTTCAGGCTGTCATGATTCCTCCAATGTGTAATAAAATTACGTGGACTGAAAAAGCCCGACAGATAGGTATTAAATGTCTCCCAAAGTGATTGGTTGATTGTGGGCGAGTGTAACCAGCCCTTGTCACTCACTGTAGACTCTAATACGAACCGTCGTGATGGCCCTGATGCATCACCTGTTCTTATATCGCGCGTCACGCCTGTTAATTGTGAGCAGCACACGTCACGGGGAGGAGCTCTGGAGCAGCTCCTGTGTTCTCAGACTGATGCATCTTTAATGACCTTTATCTCATACCCTTTTGGTGCCCATGCCCGATGCCCATGACGTAACATATACACCTCATGAAACACAGACTGCATTCTTTGAGGCTCAATGCACACTTAAGTTTTCGCAAAGCTGGTATTGGTAGAGGGCATTGGTGTCAGATGCCATCATATGGGCCAATCTTGCAAGTACATAACACTATATCAGTGACTATTATAACTTTAGATTTCTAAAATCCACATGGTGACATAGGCCTTTTGGCTTAGTGTTATTTTCTTAAATTCTATATGGGGACGTGGACATGTGTCATTTGGGCTTATTGACAAGAGAGAGTATTACCATTTAAGAATCAATTTGCGATTACCATTCAAGAGTAACTCATGCGTCCCAATCACGATTTGGTGACATATTTTTTTTCATTCTTACACATGTGTAATTCCAAAAGGGGAATTATATGACTCGCAACCTTGGAGGTGACTGAACTGAACAGGATAATACAAGTCATTTAAGGCCTCTACAACCTCCTGGAGTTATCGATAAGGTCAAAAAAAGTAATTTGTTCCTGTAAAGTTAACTTCTGGAAAAAAATGACTAACAGACCGCAAAATGTAAGGATTGATCTCCGACTCCTTTCTTTGAGTTAAGCGTTATGAATGCTTGAAATCGTGTTCTTTTTTCTTTTATCAAACTGTTTGTATAAATGTCCTCTTTCTATCCAGATTGTCTTGAAGAAAAATCAGTAGAGGGGCATTAATTACCTATGGGACATGATACAAAAAAAAATAGTTTTCCCATTCACTTCTATAGTTAAGGCATTTTACACTTAAACTGTCATATCGTGAAAATAATCATGGTGACATATCGATTTTTATTTGCATTTTCTGAATGTCAGTCCATCATACTGATATAATCCAGAGGTATTTGAGATTATCAGTAGAAGAAATTCTCGGTTCCTAGAACAGTGGTAGTCTTCATATCCATTAAAGGTTGCTGCATTTCCATCATCAGTAAATTTGGCTATCTGACCCACAAGGACACACTTCATCACCCTTTTATCTCATCAGTAGGTAGAGACATCTGGTGAATCTTGTTGGAACATGTTAAAATGCTGTGGGACGGACATTCATGTTTTATGGTTAACTTTATGCTCTACTTGTGTTACTGAGGCGATATCGACATTAATCTGCCAAATGTATTTTAACATCCAGCGTCCCCCATATGACCCGTGAAAAGCCCACAGGTGAGAGGGGCGTGCACACCTGTAGTACCTGCACCAAACTCAACTCACCTGTAATCAACCATACTGGGTCAGGTGACCTCTGATTGGCTGAGAGAATCCACACGTGACCTAGTCCCCTACTTTCTGTTCACTGTACGAATAACCACACAGGGTAGTCGGCGCAGTGGTGTGTGGTAGGTGGGATGAGTGGACGTAGGTGACCAACTGGAGTAAGCTAACGGTTTTACAACAGGGAAACACTACCAAAACTATCACAAATTGTCCCACTGACAGGGAGACAAGTACCAATTCACCATGGGCAACCTCTGCTCTGTGAAGGGTGCAATAGACCACTGGATCTATATCCAAACTGGAGACAGGAAAAACAGTGGATCGGACGCCAATATCAAAATCATCCTGTACGATAACCGTGGCCAGAAATCACCTGAGATTGCATTGGACTGTCAATTCAGGAATGATTTTGAGAGAGGGCAGACTGACACCTTCCAGTGTCCTCCCCTAGAGCACCTGGGGGATATAGTGCAGATAGAGTTATGGAGAGACAATGAAGGTGTGGCACCTGACTGGTTCTGTAACGTAATTGTAGTGAATGACACCCGCACAGAGAAAAACTTTTATTTCCCTGTGCTTAAGTGGGTCCGGGCCGGCTACCATTACATGATACCCCAGTTCGACACCTCCGTCCCGTCCAAGGACCCCTTTAAGGAGCAGAGGACCGAGCTGCTGGAGATGAAGAGGGAACTGTACCAATATGCCCAGCACTCCCCAGGGATGCCTGTCCAGGTAGGTAGACAGCATGCTCCAGATGACAGGGGTATTTAAATTAGGTTACCTGGAGTAAAGCAGTTAGTGGGACACCACAGGTGTATTATCGCCCACCTGCAGGGGATGTGGCTTAGAATTGGTAAGTGTGATGGCAGGCAGAGTCCACGTCAGTTATATTTAGTCTCCAGAGATATATCATTAGATTTTTTCATACGATTCGAAGTAAAATTAGCCTAAGCCTTTAAAAATAACGTATTTTGGACACTTTAAAGTAGTGACATAGTAAAGAATTCAAATACTTTATATTCACTATAATGGATCGGGTCATTTTATTTTAATCTAAAATCTACTTGGAGTAACCTAAATGCTTAACCCATAGGGCCATTCCCTAAGCTAAAACAACAGATTTTGTCGTCATTGAAACCTGCAAATCAAAGCCAATATGGGCATTTCCATAACCAATGCTAGAGTATCATGTGCATTCAGTGTATATTGCCCAATCATCTAATCTGAGTGTCTTAATGTCCCTGATCGTATGTGTTTTCTTGAATACTCTTCGTTATCTATAGATGTGTATTATACATGTATTCCCATATATAAGACATAGTCATAGCCTAGAAAAGATGTGTAAATTGCACATGCATTCCCTTAGGTTGTCTAAGTCTAAATGTGCATTGTGTGTGCATTCTATGAATGTGTTATCTGTCTAATCAGTAATGTGTATTCTATGAGAATGTATCTTTATATGTACTACATGTGTGTCCTCTGAGTATATCATTTGTTTAAATGTGTATTGCATTATGTTTCTCTGAGTACATCTGGCGAAATGCCTATTGCATTTGTCTTCTGCCTTAGACTAGTACAAGGGCCTATGTCTAACTGTGTATTGCATGTGTGTTCCCCGAGTACATATACCACATATGTCTCAATGGGTACACACACACACACACACATATATATATATGTGTGTGTGTGTATATATATATATATATATATATATATATATATATATATATATATATATATATATATATGCATTCCTGAGTAACTCATCTGTCTAAATGTGCATCCCATACTTTACACAGTCTAAATCAGTAAATTTGTATTGTATGTGCATTCCCTGAGAAGCCCCCACCTGTCTAAGCAAGTGTGTATACCCTTACTTAGTTCCCAACCAATTCATGTTTAAATGACTTGTGTACCCCCTATATCTCGTCTGTCTAAATGTGTGTGTGCTCAGTGAATTCCCCGCCCATGTCTGATTTTGTGTTGTATGGTAACATTACAACACATGTATTGCCTGTCCATCTCATGGGTCTAAATGTGTGTTGTACTCGCATAGCTTATCGGTTTGTATGTGTATTCCTGTAAAAAAACATTCATTTTAAGTGTGTAGATTTTGTACTACACATACATTCCCCGATGTCCTTCTACCATGTATTCCTGGCCTATAGGATAGGTGTATATCGCTCATTGTTACTTGTAAGGCCTTAAATGTATGTCCATGTAAGATGTGGACTAATCTACCGATAGTAAAGACACATGAGAGTCACATGTAAACTGACTGATCATAGCGGTTAAACGCCTAACTGATAACCACTGATAAGGCTTCAAGCCACACACATCTGTGTCAACAGCTTTATTTGCTCGATCGTCAGGTATATCTTTGGACATAGGCCAGGGGCACACTAACAATGCTGTGGTTACTTCATTCCGCTGAGGGTAATCAGTCATTGGGGGGACAACGCCCTATGACAATAGCTAGCGATAGTATAATGTATTAGTTGGTTCATGTCGTGCATACCAAGAAGGCCCTCCAGATATACCCATTCACTCTACCCACTTATTAATATGACTAGAGGAATTGGGTCAGATGGACCGTGCACCCCTGGGTGTGTCATCAAACCAGTAGAATACTCTTATCTCTTTATACATCTCATTGAGGAATGAACTGATAAGAACAGAACTACAGGTAGTTGACATGAATTGCATCGTTCTAGAACACTGTGAAGTTTGGTGCACTAGCATGCATTGTTAATTAGTAGCCTTGGTCAGCTGTCAATATATCTGGCTAATTGCCATCCTCATTAGATGGAGTGATAGAAGCATATCCCTATGCTTATGATTATGGGCCCGGGAGACCATAAATCACTGATATGAAGGGTACTGGGTAGAATGCCATCCGGATGAAACTAAGCTTAAGTAGCGGACTGCCACGAGGGATTGTCGAATGGACTCTAAAATTAAAGTTATGTGACCCGTATGAGTTCAAGTTGGCGCATATTGGGGTCATAAGGCCGCTTTGCAGATACTTTTTGGGAAAACATAGTGAGGGCGGTTCCGGAGGCTGATATTGCTTTCAATACACTATTCCCATGCATAATCATTAATGTAACCATTACTAACATCATGTATTTGATAAATATACATTGTGGATGATGAAATGGGGATTAACATGCTGTTTAAATCATGTTTCTATTCACAAGACTAGCTGATATATGTATTATTTCTTGTTTTGAAAGGAATCTTTCTCAGTTGATGCGTTTTTTCAAACAATTTTTAAGGTTTAATATAAGGAATAGAACGCAATAAGGCGGCCCCTTTTAACTGATGCGGGTGGTATCCACGAAGGCGTCAAAGCTGATAATCTTTTTAAAGGGATAGATTCCGTTGGTGTACATACGAACTGAAGTCCTGCTGTGTCCTTACAGCATGTGTATACTGCTTCCACACAGAGGTGCTAATTTTTATTGCCCCACAGGTGGTCCTGTTTGAAGTTTGGTCTGTGTGGGGTCATTAGGGTTTGGGGGTGGAGGCTGGAGCAGCTCCATAAACTGACCAACAACTCAACAGAAGTGGGTTGGTGTCTATTGATGGAACAGCCTGATTTCAAAATTCTGACAGTTGGAGAAAATAAAATACTCAATTTCTGATTGTGTTATTCATCAGAAAAAGCTGATTTTAGCTATACCTATCATTGAGGTACTCACACATATATGGTATGCTCTTTGCAGAAAATAGTATTCACTAAAGACAGAGATATTTAGGATAACTTGGCATATTTGACCAGAGCTCTTTACCCCACCTTATATGAGACCCCCTGTGGGATCACAGGCTGTTCCGTCCTATTTATAGTCTTCGTTCCCCTTTAAGTGGCCTTAGTATGTAGCGTGTACTCAAAGGCTGATGAATTATTTGATATCGATAGATTTTTTTTTCAACTGCAACAATATAGGTGTGAAATCAGAGGTCACTTGATGGAGCGGCAGGGATGCTGCAATGAAAATCGGTGGGAATGTTCATGCGATGTCAGCATCAGACGCATCATCACAGCAGGGGGTAGTGCTAGGTGTGTCATAAATAGCCATTATGATTATTCCGGGATTCCCATCGAGATAGATTTGACAAAATCTTCCCCCATATAATACAGAGGCATGGAGGTGAGAAGACACCTTTATTCATGTATGTATGCCTTTAAGATATGTGCTCCTTGTAAGAGTCCTTTTCGCATGATTCAGTAATGTAGAAATGATATAGATGGGAGTGCACTTTGGCATTATACCGTCCTCCATCCGATATTTCCTACCCGGAGAGATCTTTTCCTGCTATGCCAAAAAGGATAATTTTCCGTGATATGGAGGCGGCTGTTTCTCCTCACAGCATGTAGTAAACATTGATAAGTTTCTCGGAATGGCCCACCAAGCACAGAGGCATTTCCGGTACAGAAGAAGAAATTGCCGTCTGTGTCAGCAGTGTTGAAGTATAAAGACCACAGTGTTATTTGAAAAAGCCTTAGAGTGCACATCACTATCTTTATGGCTGCGATAGTAAGAATTTATGATAATTATAGCAATCTCACAATACTAGAGCTTTGTGTAGATGTGATTAGTCATAAGTCGCACGGAGCAGCTCACCAGTCTGAAGATACAGACAGCACCATGCAAGTGATAAAAATGTCTTTTTAGTTAGTAAGTTACCATTTACACTCTCGACATTCAACCACAATGCTGACTGTTATAATAATCCAAAGATCCCCATGTCAGTATACATATAGGCCCCCTACATGCACTTGTATATTCTAGGAGACGAAGGTGTGGTCCAGACCCGGGGATGAAGAGATAAATTGCCTTGTATTTACCCAAGCATCTGTCCCATCAGTCATTCGCTGTTGGTCATGGGAACACCCAAAAAGATGTTTTCTGTCACCACTTGCATATTTTTATGGTTTCTAGAGAAGCTTCTATCCTGTAGGTACTATGAGCAGAGACTCTCTTTTTCCTTTGGGTAATAGAAAAGACAGTCTGAGATATAAAATATGTTATTGACCTAATGAGCGAGCAAGCCTCTGAGATAGATCCACCTTAATCTGATACTGATATTTGAAATGTTCTTTTATGGTAGGCCATAAAACACACCCGGGCATGGCTGTAGATTTGGCAAGTCTACAAGATAATATGTCCAGAACTTGAAGGGAGTAGCCCCAGAAGTTAGTTCACTTCTTAAGGAGATAAATAAAAACGGGTTTGGGTGATGTACTCCATCTGCCTATACTTATGTTATGACGCACGTTCAGGGCACCTAAGAACATGTGCTCCTTTACGGCTTACTGTGTAAGCCCCGGATAATATCCAGAGCAACATTATCAAACATGCTATGGGATTATAAATGTTTTCAACTTATGCATAATATCTCTACATTGATTATCATTTGATATCCGATTAGGAAGGCAACGATAATCCAGAACTGTGTCTTCTGAAGAACAACTATCAATCAAGGTTGATTTTTTTTCAACATATGGATACAATGAAATTTCTCTTTGAATATGAAAGAGGTTTTCTATTAGCGTATAATCCCATATCGGCTGGGGTGAGTGGGAGATGATATGACCAGAAAACATCCATGCCTGTGTTTCATACATATGCACAATATGATGAAGCAATAGTTATGTATAATGACACAATTGACTGAAAACATAGATGTACAAGTACCAAGTTGATTGTGTTGATAGAGACCACACACACGTGCAATGGGGCATATACCTCCCTGACTCTCCCCCACTAATGTCAGACAAACAAACTGCTCATAGATTACACGCGTTCTTGCGTGGCGGGTAAACAAACATTGCTCATGCCTTCCAGCACCTGCAGCACCCTTCATAAATCTCATCCAGGGTGTTAACAAATCACCCTCAGTGTGCCGCACACACCCCTATCAGCCTATCTATAGCGATTAGGGAGGTTGGGCGTGTAGTCCGACTTCCGGCCGCGCTTGGCATCGTGGGATGGCAGGTGCACCTCAATCAGCAGTACTTCTCTCCATCTGATGGAGTGGGGTGACTCATAGAGCAGCACCAGAATATTCATCCTCTGAAATTAAGCAGAAGCTATACCTTTTTAAGAAAGTCACCATTTTGTAGCGGCAGTCCCATTTGAATTTTGGCATTTTAGGCTATATTGAAAACATCGGGAACGTGGACGAGATTTTACGAATATGGGAATGGGAAAGGTGCATGTATAATTATGTACTCGTCTTGACTGTCTTAATACCTATTTGCAACTCTTTAGTGTTTCAAATATAGTCTCTTCTTATCTTGAGGGGTTATCTATATTTGAACCTGTTCAATATTGATCCCAGTTTCAAAGTGTATACATATAGCTCTCAGCCATAGATCTTTATTTTGCCGACGTGTACATTTGTACTATATCGTTAACTATATCAGAGAGATAATCCATCAGAAACACTTAATGGGAATACTAAATCAGTTTGCCTCCATAGATGTCCAGTAGGACTACTTTCTACCCATGGGAATTGGGCAGAGGTCATATGGTGTGACTTGTCAACCTGTCAACCTGACTGTAATACATGGGGTTAGCATAGTTGTCCTGTGGGGTAAATTGTTAGATCACTCAGATCATAATGTTTTCCGCGTACTGTCCAGGAGGTCTCTTTGATAATTTTCCTAATCCTGGCGGTTGCTGGCTATGGTCAAACACCCCAGATATTCCTCGCGTTCACATTAAGCCTGCACAGGAGATATAGATCTATGTTACTTCCCAAGCAGTTCGAGGAATTCAACAATATTAGGTTAATCCATATCATTATCGGCCCACATGCTCAGAATCCTAGGCTCAAAATACGATGTACATCACTTAAATTAAAGTCAAGTTCACGTCCTTAGTATATTATGGCTCTAGACCCCTAAAATCGACATGGTGACATGGACCTTTTTTGGCTTAGTGACATGGGACATGGACCTTTCTTTAAAATCGACATGGTGACATGAACTTTTCTTAAAATCGACATGGGGACATGGACTTTTCTTAAAATCGACATGGAGACATGGCAATTTCTTAAAACCGACATGGGACATGGGGACCCCTAACCCGGGACCCCCCATGTCAAGGGCCCCTATATTGTTTTCTTAAAACAACGTAGCACATGATACATCAAATTATCTTATGTAAGTACCTAGCAAAGAATAAGCCTCCATGGTCCAAGCACCACAATGTGTATCCCTATTCAATTGTAAGCTGTAAAGCCCCCATACCTGTCCATGTGCCATGCTAGTCTTCCAGCTGAGGAAACTTCGAAGGGGTATGATTATTTCATGTCTTAGCCGCGATCTTTAAGCAGGATCATCCGCTCGGCAAACCCTCTTCTGCTTCTGTGGTCCCCAGACAGCCAGTCTCTACAGTAGAGCAATTACAGAAAACCCCTGGATGAAATACCCCGGGGAAATACCTAACGTGTAGCCAAGCTATGTAAAGCTTATGCCAACAGCATGCTTCTTTTCTTCAAACTACCGGTTTGTCTATAACATGAACTATAATGCACGATTTTACCTTAAACCTTGTGCTTTCTTTTACAGGTGAAGGTTTTACCAAATGATGAAAACTTCTCCGACGAATACAAGGTATGTATGTCCCATTCAGTAGAAGATTACCCTAACATGATCCTTTGAGAACCCGACATTTGCAGATAAACATCAGCATATCGGGTGGTATGCGTAGCAGATATGTATACAACGTGTAAAGGTTTATGTAAAAGGTGCAAAGGGCGTATAATTTGAAGTGTGAAGAATATTTAGGAGGTCATTTTCTGCATGGCATCCCAAACCGATCCCAAACGTCTACCTTTCCCTTGAAACACATCAGTTATGGCGAGACAGCGGAACGAATGTGGAAAGATATTATAGGCGTTTGAAGGTTTCTTGAGTGAACCTCTCGAGTTTCTTACTCCTGCATCTTATTGAAATATAAGAAGTGGTGGCTGGAGATGAGAATGAGAGAACAGGAACATTGCCGATCATAGGATTCTAAGGCCTAGAATTCACAATCCATTGTAATATCTAGCAATGTAGATACATGTTTATCACTAGTTTTATTCAGTGGATTGAGTGAACCATTCACAGATCCTAGGCTGGTTTGGAATTACCAGGAACTCAGCATGGGGACCTTTGGCCCCAGGGTTATCTCCCGAGCTCACATGTTGTGGAGGCTGAGTGACCCCCGTAGGTGGTACTTCCGGGCTCACACACTAATATACCACATGAGAGCTTCAGGTCGGGTCAGTAATGTTTGGATGGGTGTCTGGTGTAAATCTGTAGACTTCTCCCACATAATAAGAATCATATTTATGTACACATAACCACCAATGTATACAAACAAACCCAGTGACATTGGTCCTGTTCATACTGTCCACCAATATGGAAATATTATGTATGGGGTCCTTTATAGAGCTTACTCCTATTACTTAAATCCCTATTTAAATGCTATAGCACCCATGCATAATCTAGATGTATTTTGATCCTATTTTGTCGAGAAATTGTGAAAATACAAGCTCTATTGTAAAGGCTTGACCAAAAAGAATTCTATTCTAATTAGAAATCATCTAGGTCTACAGATGAAGGCATAGGAATTAATGAAACAACCGAGATTGATCCATTTACACAATGATTGACATTGCAAGGGGTTATCAATCTATCTGGAGATGGTATGTGCATTGATAAAGCTACCCTCTTTCTACAAACAGCCCCTGACGCTAGTGGAACACTATTTAGCTCATCTATTTCGATTTCACGTAGGTTGGTTCTTACCCTATAGACCTATTCCAAAACTTGTGTAGTATCCCTTTCATTGCTACGACAATTCCGCCAAACCTTACACCATGACTACATAAGGGAGCGCTATTATTTATGGCTGGGGGGATGTTATTTTTGAGGGGGGGGGGATTCATTTTTGGGGTATTCATGAGGGGGAGGTGCCTCATTTTGGACCATTCATGTAGAGGGGGCAATTCATTTTGGGGTTTTCCGTAGGGGGGCGCTTCATTTCAGGTATTCCCGTAGGGGGCGCTTCATTTTTGGGTATTCGTTTTGGTGGGTATTATTATGAGTGAAGTGGACAAAAGGCCTGAAGGAATGATCCCTGATACAATTGGAGCCCTTGGACTCCCAACATGTAGTAAGAACCAGCTGATATCAGTGCATGAAGCTTTGCTACCAATGAATGTTGTAGGAATGTCTCTATATCTCATCAACATCAATGACTACAACTGGCATACCAACAGTTTATTCTTCAGTAACACATTCAATCGAGCCTGACAACATCAGACATGTTTTATATCACTTATTACATCATGATATTTATGGTTGGCCTGGCTTTAGGCGTTCTACAGACTTTGTCAAAAATCACATTGTAATAGTCAAAATGGGCCGGCACAACTTATTGTTTGTAGGTCAGCAATGTGTAAGTGTTTACTCTTGGTTGATTTCATCACTCTGAACAGATCATCACTGCCTTACTGACTGCATCGTCAGGCCTCACAATGGCCTATGAGCAAGGTGACGTTACACTGGTAACATGCTCCAGGGCAGTGATGACAGTTGGATGGTCACCTGACCACTCCTCTCTCCAAATACAGGCAAGTGATGGCGGCTGCAGCTTATCAAGGGGTGCAGCTTATACAAGGGAATTTCCATAAGTGTATCGTCACCTTGCTTATAGGCCATTGTCAGGCCTGGCAATGCAGCCAGTAAAGGCAGTGGTGACCTGTTCATTATAGATCTTGATTTCTTAACCTTTATACCTGGTACTTGATGTTAAGGATGGAGCAAGGTGTGTGCTTCTAAGAACTGTACCAGTGACCACAAAAGCACTGTAGGTGCTTCATCCATGTCAAGGTAGTGTGACAAGAGGAACAAGCTGCAACCTAGTAGCTGGTTCCTGGTGTGGTGTGTGGGTTATCCAGTCAGGGTTGCAGCAGCTCTGGGTGGATATATGGGTCTATCCTCAGGTACCTGAGGCTCCTTGCACTAAATGTGTGTGTCAAGGGGAGTCTGAGGTCCTGTGTGGTTTTATATGGACTCATCAGACTGGATTTGTTTTTTTTGCAAGGTCCTCCAATGCCCACTGTTTGTGTGTGGGGGAGGGGGATGATTGGCCCGGTCCCCAGGTGTGCTGGGAGGGCCCCTATGTGTACCCGGTACTTGATGAACCACAATGTTCAGGCCTATGTCACAAAAAGATTGTATAGCTGTATCTCAGTGTGGTAGTACAGCTGTATCCCAGTGTGGCAGTATATTTTAGTGTACTATTTATACAGAGAAATGTCTATTAAAATAAGTTGTGGAAAGGGACATTCCCTAGTAAGGTATTCTCAAAGGGTGGGACACTTCATTTTAGGTTATTCCCGAGGGGGAGACACTTAATTTTGGGGTATTTGAGTAGGGGGGGTGTTTCATATTTGGGTATTTGCGTAGGGGAGGCATTTCATTTTGTTACATTCGCGTGGGGGGGGGCTCCATTTTCAGGTATTGGCCAAACGAAAATACCACCCCCCTGGCCATAAAGAATGAATGCTGCCTAAGGGCTGATCTTGGAGGACAATATCAGGTCATACGATCACGTGTTAAAGCTGCTTTTCAATATGTAGACATGTGGCGTGCCATGCTATAGAATCTATTGAATCATATCCTAGTGAGAACTGACATTGCTCTGATCAACTAGTTGGAGGATATTATATTTGCGTAATAACGCAGGTATACGAACAAGTGCATTGCGCTAATAGTGCTACATGTATATACAGAGAAGCCAGAAGTACTACATGTACTCCTGCTCATCCTATAAGGGTATTAAGATGAGTGTGCATTTTGCAATCTACCTAAGGATAAATACGTATGTGTAGGACAGACATTTATATATGTGTCGGATATGATAATTATTGTACACACATTGTAAGTGAAATCGATATTCACCAGGCCCCTATCTTCAAAGATAACCTGGTAAATACTATAATCTAGGTTAGCTGGAAAGTAGGCATTCAAGTCAAACACAGGTAAAAAGCCCTTATCAAAATTGGGGTCATCAAACTGATGTCACCCACGTGAGCTGATAGTAGCCTAAGTGCATGCCAGATCTGTACACAGGTCTGGATGTTATCAAAGGCTGTGGGTCCATTATCATGAACAAGACCTGGTCTGGACATAGTTTCAATGCTGAGTACCCTGCAGTTTAATAAATACTCCCATTCTCTCTCTCTCTCTCTCTCTCTCTCTCTCTCTCTCTTCCTCTCTCTCCCTCTCTATTTCTCTGCCTCTGTCTGTCTGGGTGTCTGTCTCTCTGTCTCTCTCTGGTTTTCTCTGTCTCTCTGTCTGTTTCTGTCTGTCGCTCTGTCTGTCTCTCTGTCTGTCTCTGTCTCTGTCTCTGTCTCTCTCTCTGTCTCTGTGTTTCTGTCTCTGTCTGTCTGTCTGTCTGTCTGTCTCTCTCTCTCTCTCTCTCTCTCTCTCTCTCTCTCTCTCTCTCTCTAAAAGAAAATCCTATATTCATAAATAGTAGTGAGTAACTGATATGCCATAATGGTGTATATGTACGACTACATTTACAGGGCTACGTTAGGTGGACAGGGCCTTATTAGGCTTATAACATAATATTCAAGCAGACCCTGCAATCATGATTATCGATCAGAATATCATGATAGGGCATAGAGCATGATGCTTTGGATATAGACCAGTTGTGTAATCACGTGTGTACCTAAACTATGGATGGTATACACATTGACATCTTCCCATAGACCATCGCCCCTTTACTTTATATTCATAGATCAGTAGAAGCATCTCTGTTATACGAATGGAAAACCACAACCCATATGTTGCTACTGATATGACATGTGTCCAATTCCTATACGTAGGCCTATCCAGAAATTACCATACTGCATCGTTGACCTCATATAGATAAATCAATGCATCCTTGCAAACAGCACTTGGCTATGTGGATATTGTAAAGTAGAGCTAGATGTAAGAATCTGTAAGGTGCTATATTTGAGTGTAATGACTGTAAATTCTTCCCTCAGGAGAGGGAGTCAAGAGTGCACTCGAATATCTGGCACCTCAATTTTAAGCCATTCTAAAGGGTTTTACTTCAATCCTTTGTTACACTCTGTAATGAGAGGCAATATAAGTGTGGACCAACAGCCAACAAAATCTACACATGTATAGATCATGATTTATCGTTACTATAGTTGGGGTACTACGGTATTCTACACATCTACTGTAAAGAGTAGAACACTTTTGTTCTGAAGGACTGGTCAGTATCTCAGTACCTTAAGGCATTATTAAACGCATATATCAATAATGGCGAATGATAGGTGCCATACCCTTAATTAGAGATCACATTCAAGGAAATCCGTCCAGAATTCATGATGTTGTCGTGTCATTCCCCTTAATATCATTGATTCCAAAGATGCATTATCTCCACCTGTTCCACGTCAGGTTTACATGGCTCCTGGCTGTGTAAGAGTATCAAACTGATAACAGTAATCTTTGTACACCGGAAGTACAAACTCCAAAGTGCCGTCAGCTGAAAAGATGTGCCCATGTCATGGCAGTGTGTATTGATATCCATTTAAAGTTTGCAAACTTTTATTGATGTTGTTATATCAATAATGTGGTTTTGGCTATCATTTTCCACGACATTTCTAGCTAATGAGACCTAGAAATTAGGATAAATTTACAATATGATAATGGACAATGTTACAAACATGACTACTCTAAAAGGACACATATCCCCATCTACTTTATAAGTGAGTGCAATTTACACTTGCACCATGGCTGCAAAGAGGATAACCAGACGAGATGGGATGACAAATATGCAGAATGTTTCACTTTACCACCCACAGGTGTTCCTGATACCTATTGTTAGTCACAGATAAAGGTCTCAGGAATTTCACGAATGTCTGAGGATATTTGCACCCTGTTTTGTACACATGATGCCCGGGAGAAATTAAAGAGGGGTGGTACAAGACCTATGAATACATCGCATATTAGTCAAGCGTAGCAGGAATTGGGCTATGAATCATTACTGGTTTCTCCAACACAATGTACATGTAGATTTCTATTTCCATCTGTGCAAAAGAAAAATATAATCATTTCGACTATCCCATTGTATCAGTGTGTGTTGGAGAGTTTAAAACACATGTTGAATTGTACAAGGTTTTATAACCATTAGGCTTTAAAAGCTCTGATACAATCCATAAACTGGTTAATCGTGTGTTAAAACAGCAGGTCCACAGGGACAGAATGGCTCCAATAGGCTGCCCATGGCATAGAATGAATGGCATGGTATGGCATGACATGGTTTGACTCAGCTCATAGCATGGAGGAAGAAGCTGTGCTGCTGAGCAGCAGGAATTCCCCATGTACTCAACAGGTGTATGTACTAGTGATGCGGTGTGTGTCATGGGTTAGACTGGATCGACAACCAGGGTTTACTTTACCTGTGCAGGTGAGCAGGGTTTCTCCCATCACTAACGCTGCAGGTGGGTGGGACCTCTTCTTACACTTCAGCTTCAAGATGACAGGTAGAGGTCTATATACATCATAATCAATGACTTTTTGCTTCTAGCATTAATTATCCAACCGTCTACCCTCCTCAGAAATGCTACTTTTCCTAATCTGAAGGAATTCCTTCTTTTTAGTTTGTGTAGCATTGCATATACGCTGCCTTGGAAAATGACCAAAATTGGAAGGTTTCTTACCTTTTTTAAAAATAGCCAGTAACACTCATGCATATTGCATACTTGAATAAAGTGGAATCAATTTACACTGTGTTCAAATTCTGATCGCTCCCCAGCCATCCAATTCTGGGCATGATAATAGATGTCCTTTTAAAGGTCATTGGGTCATTGTGGCACATACTTCAAGACTGACATTTGAATGTAGAGGGGTTCCATATATGATATCTGAGTGGTTAACATAAGGTTAGTCACTATAGCTGTTTGCACCAGGCATAGAAAAAAAGTTGCACTTTATGCTTGTGTGATTTCTTTTCAACTTTGCCTCAGGAGTAATATGTATACTTTAGGTAACTGCCAGGAGCACATTCAGGGTGCTGAAAAAAGACATGCAGCTTAAAACTGCAGGTGCAACAAAGAAAAACAGTATTCATGGTATTCATAACAAAGGTTGACCCAAAACACAATTAGGACAAGTAAAGGGAAAGGTGGGACACCACTGGGATTGTGTACACGTGAATACAACAGCAGCACATTTATAGGGTTTTAATATGGTTTTCTCAAGTTACATAAAGTTCTGTGCCTCCACGATGTGCCCTAACTTTGCAAACAGACATCAAAGGGGTCCAGCCCACACTGTACCCCCCCCCCACCTCTGATGGAAGACTCAATTATAATAGAAAGGTGTCATATGCCATTCAGGTTTAAGGATACTCTCTACCCCCCTCCATTTTAGCATTTTCTGAATTTTCAATTGCATATAATTTTGTTAATTTGTATCAGAGATTCACATATTATATCTCATTTTGACCATACATTTTGTTTCTGTCCATTTCCTGGCTCTAGAAGGCCAGTTGCTAGCCATTTGCTAATTAGGTGCGGAATGCTATTGGAACAAAAACGTTCTTTTTTGTGTTACTTTTCTTTGAACAGCCATATAGGATGGAATATCATTAAAATCAATAATTTTTATGATTTGAATGTAATCTAGGGATGGTTTACTAGCGAACCGTTTCTCATTTAGTGGATATTCCAATTATTTATGTCTCTAGACATTGCCAACTGAAGAAAATGTCTGTTTTTTTTCATGGTTTTGTGAACTTTCTCAATTTTTACCTATTTTCCTACTTTAACAAGCTCTGTAGACCTTAATAATTATGTGATTGACTAGACATCAATCACATACTTATATATACATAGATATCACCACAAAATCACATTGAAACAAAGAGCGATTCTGACAGACATAGGAACAAAGAGGGAAATTCGGCCCATACTCTGTCTCTGTACACATTGGAATTGTTCTATATGTTTTGGTATGTAATAGCTATATGATATAGTTTAAGATAGCCCGAATGCCATGTAGATGGTACAGCTAGCATCTACACACTAGAGACACAGAATAGGGATTAAGGTATTTCTTCGAGCCTACATGCACTAGTGGCCATTAACCCCCTCAGTGCCACATAGCAACAGTGAAATTATTAACCCTACAAGGGCATTGAACATAGAACATAGGGTTCAATCACATGCAGGCCTAAGGCCTAGACTTAACCATTTTATTGGAATATCCACTAAATGAGAGGCGGTTCCCTAGTAAATCATATCTAGATTACATTCAAATCATCAAAATAATAGATTTTGATGATATTCCATCCTATATGGCCGTTCAAAGAAAAATAAAATGAAAAAGAACGTTTTTGTTCCATTAGCATTCCATCCATAGCAACTGGCCTTCTAGAGCCAGGAAATGGAAGAAACAAAAGGTATGGTCAAAATGAGATATAATATGTGAATCTGTGATCAAAATTATATTCAATTGAATATTCAGAAAATGTGAAAATGGAGGGGGTAAAGAGTATCCTTAAGGAGTGCATTAGATATTTCACATTAGAATTTAGAATCATCAAGACTAGGATGTCTGTCTGTTCTTGGAGATGGCCAAGAAGTAATCATAGCCTACCACAAGCACACTTATTGCCACCTATCAAATTGACAAATGACAGCTTATTTTCTAGTATACGGTTATCAGCAGCCACTCATGGAATATGACACATAAGTAGAATGACTTCCCATAGACCCCCCACTACCTTAGGTGTTGGTGTGTATGTTAACTAGTGTTGTAGTTGGCATGTAGCCCTACTCCCCACCGTCTCAGATGTTAACTGCACATCTCCTACAGTGTTACAAGGTGCTGGAGGAATGTTGAAGACCACTCAGGGGGATAACCTACACCAGATTGACTTCTGTCTGATGTGTAGTGTCAGTTCCCATTACAGGTAGTGCTACAGGCATGTGGATCGGCACACCTGAGGGTATGCATCTCGGTGTATTGTGTCTGTAGACAGCGGAGGCAATAACCAAAATCCTTGATGAACAATAGACTCTCAGATTTGCAAGGGTGAACCAAATTTGTGAGAAGTTCAACAATGAATGCCCCGATGTATCGTTTAGTTAGCCTTGGGGTGATTTATAATATTTTCAAACTATACTATGGCTGCACATGATAACTCAAAATGTACTGAGGTAACACAACACAAGAAAAAAAGTACATGCGCCAATACCCACATCCTGAGTCTGAAAATCTATTACATTTAGATCTGCTATTTTCCCTCACGCCCAGAAAGTCACATTCATGATTTAAACGCCCTAGACCTTTCCAATATATAGAAAACTAGATTGTCCACCTTAGCTGTGAGATAAATGAAGATCTATCTAAAAGCTAGTTGAAGGGACACATTACAGTGTCAGCAGTGCTACGGGAGTGCTACACTTTACTGTTAATATAAATTACATCGGCCATACTAATTATGCCTTCTATCCCGACTTCCAACCAGTTCCGTGAGTCCTGCTCTACAGCAACAAAGATTATGTCATGTGTACTTTGGGAATATCTCTCCATTTCCTCCACATCTATGTTTATCAGGATCTCTCCTATTTGTCTCTTCCGGCTGCTATATTCTCATTTTGTATATGACTGCGGATTTCACCAGTGAAGTAGTCATCATAATCTTCTCTGTAGGTTATCATGGATAAGCATCATATATATATATATATATATATATATATATATATATATATATGGGTCAGGTCGCCAGAAAGCAGTAGATTTTGTGTTTTTGGGTCATTTTGGACCTTTATGGCTCTGGAGAAGGAAGTTGTGAACCAATCTTGTCTTACATAGACTCATTTGATAGAGAACACTTAGGGCTATCAGAAAAATGTAAATTTGTGGTCATCCATAAAAAACTTCAGGACTTTTAGCCTGCCGAAGTGAAAAAACGGCCACATTTGTTCTTTTTTATACTTTTTGTATTTTTTACAGGTGTCCTGTATTGAAGAAAGAACACTATAGAGTATCCCAAAGTTACTTTTTGTATTGTATATGATCATAGGTATCATTTCCATGAGGTTTGGACATGTTACTAAGTGAGAATTTTTCATGATGTGTCTTTCAAAATGGAAATCTGTAATTTGTAACGTCCGGTACCTAAATCTAAATCAGTTATAAAACATGGAAAAAATGAAGCTTTAAAATCTTTGTTATTACCCATATGAAGGGCCCTATCATCCCCTACTTTGGTGAAGAAATTGTGTGTCTACCAGCATTTGTCTCCATATGAGAGCAGCTTATGTGAAATAATTCTGATAAAAGTACCGGACGTTACGTAACGTCCGGTACTTTTATCATCATGTAGGAGGCAGTCTACTGTGCATGCATAACTCAAATTTTGTTCCATTCTGTAATTGAAGTCAATAATAGACATATTGGCCTTGTTATTTCATGTGTTTGTTATGCATAATGGGACATTTTTATATTACTGAGAGCAACTTCAATTACCTCCATATTTCATTATTTTGGTACTGGACGTTACATGACACAAAACAAGCAATAAAAATGGAACCGGATGGCCTAGATCGGTATTTTTTGGTCCTCTGAGCTGAGGAGATGTACCTTGACAATTTTGTTAAGGTTATATAAAGTAATTAGAAAATTAGTTTTTCAGGGCTTTCAAGGGCAAAATCTTACACTTTCTGACGACCTGACCCATATATATATATCCTAGCGGGGTATATATATATATACCCAGCTAGGATGGTTATTCTGAGAAAACATAGAAACTGCCATAGGACTTTAGGCAAGAAAACATAACGTCCGACAAATTTAATTTTCTAAATCCTACTTAAATTTGTTCCACACACTGAGATGATATCGTCGCCTCAGTGCAACAAGGTTGTATCTGTATATTTGAAGTTTTGCAGGAGAGGCAAAAGAAGGGTTGCAATTACTATAGCACACAGTTGACACAACCTTATTACATAGGGGCCTGTAGACACATACATCACTGACAGAGCTTCAATACTTCCATAGAAGGTAGATAAGGGTAAATATATGTTAAAACAGAAAAAATTCAATTTTGCCAAAATGTCAGTTAAAACCTTGTTGCATTGAGGTGACGATATCATTTAGTCCCGGCATTTAGTAAGGGTGGGTGATGGCCAAAAGTAATCTATGGGTAATAATTGCAAAGATAGAGAGTGCAATTAATCCAGTCACATGCCTGTTTCAGTGTACTGATATTGCTCATTAGTGCACCCTAAGGGAGTGATCATTTTTGAACAACAGGGGTGGGGGGGGGGGGGGCTGGTGGGTTTGCGAGCGGGCGTGTGAAAAAGATTTTGACCCCCCCTCTCGAGAGGGTAAAATTTTTTCGAACCCCCCATAAGGGACAAAAATCGCACACGAACGTCCCCTTTTAGCCTATAGTAATGTGCGGGGTTTTCCTCTGAAAACAGGTGAAATTATTTTGACCCCCCCATTAGAGGTGTTGAAAAAATTCTGACCCTCCCCCTGGTCAAGGGGTTGAAAAAATGCTGACCCCCCCTCAAACCCACCAGCCCCCCCCCCCCTGTTGTTAAAAAATGATCACTCCCTAATGCAATTCCTCCAAAATGTGAACCATTGGCATAATTCTCCCAATTACATCCATGTATAAGAAAACCAGAGGGAACGTGACCAAAATAAAAAAGATGTAGCAAAGGAAGTCTGTCTTTCATGAACATTCCAGATGGTTCATTTAAAAGAGGATTGGTTTCGAGTCGAAATTTAGATGCAAATGGATGTAGTCTCGATCCTGGACATTACTATCCTGGCGCCAGCAGTGTTTACACTCTCCCTGTGTTGTATTTTCCCATGTGGGGACATTATGCCATGTGTAATGTCAAGAGTCCTATACTGATGGTGTACTGTCCATAAACCATAATTACTACGTATATCCACTTATAAATTTGACAATAAACTTACACCCAATATTGCTGACAATTTGTGAAATAAATGAACCATGGCTAGAACTGACTAGAACAACATTGTAATCTTGTCTTCTCACGGACATGGAGTTATAATATCATACTGTCGATAGGATGTGTACATAGCATGAGCCTCACGAGGATTTTGCATGGCTTCCACTGAATGACCTAGTGTGAAATAATTCGTCCATAGTCTGCCAATGTACAGTGCCTTACCTATCTTAACTGTAATCAATATTCAATACAGGTATATTAGAAAGTAATGTAGGAATAACTGACAAAGTAGTACAATCTAGGTTGTTACTCGTATTTGAGTTAAAATTGGGATAAAACTACTTCACTCTCTAGAGATAATGACACGCATTTAGTATGGGTAAAATTTGAAGACTTTAGAGAATCGCTATATAGGTTCCTTGTGTTTTTATAATGCTATTGTCAAATTCCTCAGAGGTAACCTTTATCTTTAGCAATACACTAGTGGTCTCGTCATTACCTTAAATTTGTTTTACAGAACCTCTTCACGCCCAATGTAGGTATTTCGTGCTGAGTTTTAAATTCCACTTATTTATCTTATTTCTTTCACCCTTTAGCACAGCTTGTGTTTCCCACTTGATGTATTCCTGTGTGTATAAAGTGTAAATGTTGCTTTCCCACATGCTTTGTTAACCTTTACATATACATGTAAATAACGTAATTCTGATAATCACGCTGATAATGCATTTTTATCATAAAATTAATAAGATTAACTTAAACATAATCCCTTTGCCTCAGTGGTGGTGGTGGTGGTATGACTTGGGTAGACTCAACTGTAATATATTATATTTTATTACATCTTCATAACAAACACCCATGGGTATTACATATTACTTTGTACTTAAATGGATTTCCTATCGTTCACCACACACTCCCTTCCTTCAAGTTTAGGGTAGTAGCTTGTGTCTTCCCCTCGTGGTGGCAAAGTGAATCACAAAATCACATCCATGGGTAGTTTTCCTTTCCACCTTTCTTTTTCTGGTGTAACAACACTATTTGTACCGTGCCACATACACACAAGATCACCTTTTATATTTAACTGCTAACCATTGCTTTTGATTTTAGTTTGATAAGGTCTTCACTGTCTTTGGAATTTTCATAAATATTGAACATCTATTTTCATATATTTTATGTAACATACTTTACATACATAACGATAGATAAAACCAATAATACACAAGATGCTCTTTAATGGGTAAATGGCTACTCAGCCTATAGGTTAAACATGGGCGACTGTTTTATCGTTTGAAACACTCGTTTGGAACCCATTTACTGATTGCAGCTCTTTATCCATGACTGTACATAAAAAATATAGATAATATGCTATATTTTAAATCATATTTAAACTAAACTGGTTGCTTTTACTCAGTGGGACCTGGAGAGTCAGAAGATCAAGCTGTTGGCAGTGTCCATGATAACACGTATCAGTACAGACCAGTTCCAAGGTTTGGACGACCTTACACAACTCTTCTCTGGAGATGCCTTCCCAGAACCCAGGGTAAGATAGCACATACATGTTTATCTTATATATCTAAATACCCGGTATATGCATAAACACATAAACTGTATCGAATATATCTATAACGCTACAGTAGCTTTTTATTGTATTCAGTTCAATTTAATATTAATTCTTTATGTGGGTTGCACGGTATAGTAACACCCCCTATCTTATGATATGGATCCGTTCAATTAAATTAGGATCTTGAATGGGAAATGGGAGTGACCTTCTTGCAAAAACAAGGATATAGCTCTAATAATCGTCAAGCAATAGCCGGAAGTTAGAGAAAATGGCGGATATTAGGAAATTTGAGAACAGACTCTGAAACTAGGGAGTGGGAAATGTACGATATTTTAGTAATAGGATATAATCATTACTTTTACGTCCTGTTTCCTTTACAGTGCTTGAAGGATTGGAGCCATGACTCCTTTTTTGGGGCGCGGAGAGTCGTAGGATGCAACCCTACACAAATCAGACTCTGCACGGCTCTACCAGAAAAGTGAGTTATCATAATACAAATATTAAACATCACATCTCCTTCTGTGATATAATATATTAAATAAAAGTAAGCTAAAAAAACAATATGTACCCCGGTAATACTATATCTATATCAATTTATACCATCAGCGGTATGATTTATTTTGCAGTTTTTCCTATACAGAACATATGTGAATTATGTATTTGATTTATAGTATGGGAGTGACTGCAGAGATGTTACGACCCTTCTTGGAGGGTTGGACGGTTAAGCAGATCGTTGAGGCAAAAAGGCTCTTCATTGTAGATCACAAAATCCTAGAAGGGCTACCAACCAAAGACGGAACTGCTGTAAGTTAATGACAAAATGACATCTTTAATGAAAGCTAAAATCTTTGATAGTTTTACTACCTGATAACTTAACAATTTGCCAGTTTTCATCCTCAAAAGGGTTGGAAACGTGTTACAAATTAAAAAAAAAAGTTTCACCACTGCTTAAAGGTATGAATTTATACTCTTCTCATTGAAACTTTGAATTATGTGTCCACATGTCCTATTCATCCACTAGATGCCAGCACCAATGGCTCTGTTCTTCCTGAATGGAGAGAAACAGCTGATACCTATTGCTATCCAGCTGTACCAAGACATCGCTCCCAACAACCCTGTAAGTGATAGAGTGCATTATCAAACTATTTAATCAGAAATGACTTTCTACATAATGAACTATGCCTACCGGTATTCATATTGGACTTTTTATAGTTTAGTTTTTTTTTTTAAATCATTATCAATGATATCCTGATTAGGCATCCGCTTTAAGCATCGGTTTGAAACTGTTTAACAGATTTGTATATCCTATCTTTTGAGAGATATTAACCTACAGAGACCATAGAGACAGGTTTGTATTATTTATCCAAAAGCTTTACCATTTTAAGTAGACGTAGCCTATATTGTCAAAATTCCTTCATGCAGGTGTTCTTGTGTAACGATGCACCCTTCACGTGGATCATGGCAAAGATGTGGTTTAACCTGGCGGATGCATCCATCCACCAGTCACTAACACACTTGGGTGAGTTTAACCACTATTATCTCTATTTCACCATGAATACCCTTGTAGTAAGTCATGAAATCGTCGAAAGTGGACGTCAGTTAACTAGTTGTGTTCCATTGAATCTGACAACAGACCTGTATTTAACTTTATTATTCCTGCTAAAGCCCCAGAAGTAAAGAGTCAGGTGGGCCGGTCCGGGCGGACTGGCTGACGAAGCTAGTGATGTTGACCCTTACTTGACCTAAAATGACAGAGTTTGAACTTGGGCGATCTCTCACCTAAACTCTGGCTTGTATCATGTGACTTGCATATCAATCTATGGCCTGTTGTCATGCAGTTAGTAGGTGTGTCCCGGATCTAGGACCTGATTGGGTCCTTGCCTAGGTCAAGGTTAGGGTCAGGCCAGAACATGCCATTCCCTGTGACTTGCATAATTTTGTTGTTGTTTTTTTTTTTTTTTTTTTTTTTGCGGAAAACCACCCCTCCCCCTTTGGTTGAGGGACGAGAATTTTCACCAAAAAAAAAATAATACAGAAGTAAAGAGTCACAAATAGTATCAGTTTCAGAATCCATCCGACAAAAGGTATTGTTGAATGTACTCTCGTGAGCAAACACTTAAATGGTTAATTCTTGAAGTACCTTAATTGATTAATGAAGTATTAGTTATCAAACAATGTGCATCTGTTCCACGATTTATCCACCTTGGGGCCCTTGATGGGATCCCCCATGTCCCAAGTCATTTTTAATAAATGGTTATGTCCCCATGTCGATTCCAAGAAAGGCCATATCGATGTAAAGAAAATTTCCATGCCCCATGTCAATAAGCCCAAAAAGGCCCATGTCGATTTTAGAGCTTTAGGGGCATCAGTTGTCAAGTGTAGTATTACAGGCCTACTATGTATTTCAGGATTTACCCACCTCATCATGGAGAGTGCCTGTGTATCCTTACACCGCTGCCTACCACCTAACCACCCCATCTTCAGACTGCTAGCACCACACTTCGTCTTCCTGCTAGCCATCAACACGTAAGTAGAGCAGATTACATTTTC
The DNA here is from genome assembly GCA_949317995.1 of Acholoe squamosa. Lineage (NCBI taxonomy): Eukaryota > Metazoa > Annelida > Polychaeta > Phyllodocida > Polynoidae > Acholoe > Acholoe squamosa. Next base: position 20,672,087 of record OX439042.1, read on the forward strand.
TTCCACAAGTATAATCTCATGCTGCATTTAAGCTCATCTAACGTAAATCACATAGGATATTTCAATCATTGCTGTTTGAAGCTATGTTTCTATTTTGTAACAAAACACATATTGTAACCTTATACGTATAAGTCAATCTGTCTTATTATGATCAATTGTCTATTTACATCAGCTCGATTGTTCAGGAAGGGTATAACATTCATAGATCGTTTCATGATGTGCCAAGGGCGAGATCATACAAAGTGAATAGCCCTACGTACATCTTTCAGCCTTTATACCTTATGTTGTTTACTTCCAGGCGGGGATTGAACTACTTGATCTCACCTGGAGGCTGGGTAGATAAGACCATGTTCATAGGCACAGAGGGCATGTTTGAGCTGATTCGTAGAGGGTAAGTGTTTGACTCCAAATATAGCTATAATATACAAACGTTAGGTATATGATCTGCCTCTTACGTAGGTAACCGACTCTATTGGAATAGTTAACAATTTCAAACATTTCACGTCATATTTGATAGTACTCTCCACACGGCATTTTTTGAATGTATAAATGTTACATTAAATATCATTCTCGGCGTAATAATATCAATTAGGCCGTTTCTATTAACAGCATGAAGGAATGGCGGTTAGATGTTCAAGGCAATATCCAAAGTGAATTAGAACGACGGGGGGTAAGTGTTTCAACTTTTTATATGCCAGCCTTAAGATATTATGAAATGTAATGGTCATCATTTGGCAATGCGCCCATAGAAATAGCCTATAGTTCATATATATTAATCCATATCTATAATTAGTGTAAACGTAATCTCTGATTAGGTCTGGTATATGTATCTGGTAGGTCTGGTGTATGTATATGGTAAATTGATCCTTATTCTGAGATTATAAGGTGGTTCCTACATTGCTTCAATCAATATGATCATTTAGGTGTTGGACCCTAAGGTGCTACCGTGTTACCCCTATCGGGATGACGGAATCGACCTTCACAAAACCATAGAGACTTACGTCAACACTGTCATCCGCATCTACTATGGTATGTCTTACAAATGCCACATTCTTCTTAAGGACGAACCGATTCCATCATCTTGCAAGGCTTATTAGTTAGTGTCATAGAGAGAGAACTTAGTCTTTTCACAGAGGTGCATTTTCCCACAAACATACCCCATATTAGATCCCTACTATTTATAAATACGCATACATAACACTTATTCACCAAAGTATATGACCAATGTACTGTTTCTTGTACACTATCATATTCAATGCCACCTTACAGCGGATAACGAAGCAGTGAAGGCTGATACAGAATTACAGAACTGGGCAGCTGAGATGTCAACACCAATAGAGAGGGGAGGAGCCGGAATAAGGGTAGGCTTACATTATCTCCTAATGGTTGAATGAGGGAATGGAATGGGTGATACATGTATACATGTACTTTCTTCCCTCTATATCTGTTAAGTATTGAACCAGCCCTGTGTTGTAGCTGATGATAAGCATGATTATGATGAATTGTACAAACTTTTTTTCCCAATGACTATCATTCAATTGAATGAAATGAAAAGCATCCAACTTAGCTTGTTTAGCAGGATTAATTCCCATCAAACTATCCATGCCTCTGCAGGGAGTTCCTGGTAACGGCAAGTTCTCTGGACTAGATGACGTATTGGCTACATGCACCAATCTGATCTTTATCTGTACGGGAGGACATGCTGTGGCAAACTTTGGGCAGTATGACGAGTATGGCTTCTCACCTAACTACCCTGCACTGCTCAATGAAGGCCCACCTGTGGACAAGGTAGGTAGTTTCAAATAATTATATGCCTTAAAGCGTATTTGAATATGATCTGATAAGCATATCAAATGTGGCCACCACCTCTAATATTACTAGCAATCAGTTTTACCTGGGACAAATTCGACATATTAAGAGAGATTCCACTTTTCCTAGTTTACTAGGCATATTTAGGTTTTAGTAAAGATTTGAGTACAGACATTTCCTGGGGAGAGGTATCCAAAACCATGGTATTTCCTGGGTTCAATATGTTTACTTGGTTTCGTCGATAAGCAAGTAGCATCTGTACTTTTAAGTCCATTGAACGTGGTTGAATGTAAAATTTAATAGTCTTGACGAATTGCATAGATTGGGCTACTTTTAAGATATACTGAGATCCACAAATAATGCATTCTCATGTCATATGCAGGTCCCCAAGTCAGAGGAGGACCTTATTAAGGCATTACCTAACAAGGCCATCACCCTAGACACCATGGTGGTGACTCGTCTACTTAGTGGGAGAGGCTCCAGTTCAATAGGAGAGTTTGAGGTCCAGTTCCAGTTTGATCCACCGGCATGCAAAGCAGAAAATCAGTAAGTTGATCATAAACCTTTCAAACTCGTTCTTATTCAATCTCAATCTGTACAACTCAAAGAAAGAAAATAAAACCATCAATATTTTCAGCTCCTATTGATATGAATCTTCAATGGATTTCCTTGACAGAAATACATAATGACGCGCATTGGTTCCTTATAACTAAGACTTCCTCACTGATGCCCATGTCAGAAATCTGACTCAATCAGAACAAGATAGCTATTCCAATTCTTAGAGAAAATTTGTTATCCATTATTCAATTTTACTTGTTGAATATCGGAAATTATGAGAGATTATTCACATTTCCAACCTGTTTACTTCTTTCTTGTAGGTTCAGAGAAGACCTCGTCAAACTGAGCAAGACTATCCAAGAACGAAACCAATACAGACAGGAACTGTACAAATACAACTTCTTAGACCCTGAACTGGTGCCCAACTCTATAGCCATATAGACAACCCCCCAATTTGAAGATGTAATTACTTACAAGCAAGACTGTGTTCTAATTTAACCACTTTTTGATGATAATAATATAACAAATAGTGAGTTATAAGTGCTAATCTGAGCAATCGCTAGGTGCAAGTACTGAGATAGTGACTTATAGAAAATAGGCAATATTTTCTTTTTAGCAGCGTTTATTTCAGATGTAATGAGTGATAGGTCATGATGAAACAGGTATTGTATATAGGCTTGTATGTGATTAATATGTTTTGTTGCATAGCTGGGGTATCTCTATTTGTGATTGAAGTTCCTGTCTTGCAGCTTTATGTACATGTGTATCATCAACTACGAGGACAGGAGATTTATCAAAAATATTCTGTCTAAAATATATCCTTATATCAGTGTATGCAACTCTAATATAATAATGGTAAGTGTTCGGCTAGCACTTAAATGTGCCTTGCACAAAGCTGTCAATGAACATATATATATATATATTTTTTATAATGTCTATAGAGATATAATAGAAATCTGATGAAGTGTAACATGTAGATACCCATAGTTTCTGCTCGTCTAGTATGTAATGGATTACATAGATATACCAGTAGCCAGTATGTATACTATAGAAGGATATAAAACAATGAAAAGGAACTTAATGACAAGGTTTTTGATGTTTCTAACAGAAAAGGTGGTCGCATCATTAAATGAAATTTGTTTTAAAGGATAAGTCACCCCTATTTTCATTATATCCTTTTATGGTAGTATTTATGTTGAATCAAAAGATTCAGTCAGACCTTTTATAAAAGCTTCTATTGTAAGGGCAGGAGGGAGACATCTCTGATACAGAGTATGACGTCACAATAGACCAAATGCAGCTGGATGCAGACTTCACAGCACTAAGTATTTACAAATAAATCCTGCTAATATGTGTATTTTGACAGTGGCTGCATATTTCATTTGGTTAATACTAATTCATAGCTTCACTGAGCTGTCCCATTACATATATACAAAATTACACTTTACTTTTATCAAAAGAATTATGATTCTGCAAAAGCCTCTACAATTCACAATTTGGTGCATTTGGTCTCTAGTGACGTCATAGAATGCACCAAAGAAGACTGTTGCCTGGTCTTATGACAGCAGATGAGCTCAGAACCGTATCAGAATCGTTTTTTTTTTCAATACAATGAGAATTAAAAGAAGTCATGTTGAAAATCGGGTTGCCTTTCCCTTTAAGTACACGTGTATTATGGAAACAATAGAATACATATTATAATGCATGTACAAAGCTGCCTGATAACAATTTTATAGAGTCACTGTTATATCATGGTTGTGAACAGAAATTTACAGCATATATAACCACGAGTATAAAAGTATTACAACATTTGCAGGTGCTTCTTGATCATGCAAAATTGCCTTGTTATCAATTTTGCAAAATGCATAATCTACACTCGATTCTGATTCATTGTGTCTTTGACAGGATCTAATCAGCGCATTGCAACGCCAGCTATCATGACATGAGTCTTATAATAACATTGGTAAATACGTGTTGTGTATAATAGTTATCGAGTGATGTACATAATTTTCTAGTACAATGACATAACTACGTTACTAAAGGCATTTTATCATAGCCCCTGATGGAAAACTGTTGAAGTAAAACTGATCGTTTTATGGAGCCTGTCTTTTCTAGCCATTATGTGTTCCGAAATGACTTATTTTTCTACTGAATGCGTTATGGCTGTGTATCTTTGATTTAGTTCTTCCTTGGTATCTCTGTTCAAATGATTCCGAAAATGGTCTAGCCACATGGTCGGTCTTTGTTTCGTTTCCACAGCATTGAAAGATCAAGGTCTTTTCCGGGGGTCTTCTCAAAGACCCACAGTCTTGATAGCCTCGGTTATTGCCCTCTATATATATGTGAAATAATAAAAATCTGGGATAAAAGATAATGATAGGATGTGAACTGTTATGCAGAGTACATGTAATAGGTAATGGAACATTACAGTGAAATCTCAATGTAAGGAGGACTAATACATTTGTACAAAGGACTACCTTATATGTACATTTTCCTTCTGATATACATTTAGAATTGCCTGTAAGGAACTTTACTTTCATGTAGCCGAGGGGAGAATTTGGCTGGCCCCATGGCCCTCCTTCTAACGGGATTTCACTGTACTAACAATCCTACTAAGACTGGTACTGATTTCACAGCTCATGTTATCATGGTACCATGTTTATGACTTATATGGTAAGACTTGTATTTGTGTGTTGAGGTGCCCTTCTCCTCACAGGCAAAATAGAGCCGCCCTAGAAATTCATGTCAATTTTTTATCAAAGAGAATCGCCGCTTAAAGCCCATTCCAAAATAAAGGGAAACAAGCTGATCTTCATTACTGAAAATATATAATAGTTTTCTGAATATGAAATCGAAAATACACTGATTGCCTTATCCCCTTTGTGACTTTTCTTCTGAAGTGCTAGCTATCAATTGATAGTCTTCCGCGAGTTACATGCTACACCTTTTATGGTTTAATAATAAATATAATTATCTAACTAGCCTGTGCAGAGTCATGTAAATAAAATAAATGAAAAACGGTATTCTTAGATGTGTTGCTCTGTGACCTAACGATTCACTCCTACAACTGTCAAGAGTTTTTGTCAGAATATATATGCATTAAACAAAGAATTTTCATGAAATAAATCTTGTTGATATAACACATGGTTTGCATTATTACCATGACAATATACACATTATAAATAAGAAAAACATTACTTTAGCTACCCCGCCAATTAATAGGTTAGACATCAATCCAAAAGGGAGGGTACTTGAAAAATTCCCCCTAGCAATATGGGTGTGCGGTTGGACCATGCAGTGACAACCGTTGCCTGCTAGGGCAATCTTTTGTGGGGTTTCGTCAAATGCCTACCATTGCTGTGGCACTTTTGACAAAACAGTCATAGACTTGGCATATTAAGTATATATATATATATATATATATATATATATATATATATATATATATATATATCTTGTTTGGGGAAATACTACAGATGAATCATCAATTCATTCATAGCATGTTCACGAAATTTGGGAAACCGTAACGTAAATAGTGGCATTTTGCTGAAAGTTGACACTTATACTATAGACATTGCTGAAAAGTGTAGAGGTACACTTTACTAAACCATAGGAGTTGGGTACCGTCTGACGTGGCGGGTGAGTCGAGTCGTCGGACGTTCCTCAGGTTCCGGATAGGTGGCAGCACCGATCCGGGTCTGTGGGGACATCTGACGACGAACACCTGGGTCCGTATATAAAGCCCAGGGCTCAGCCGCTACGTCAGAGGCCCTTCTGGCCTCCACACTATGTAAACCACTGTCTTTTAATATTAGCTGCCTCTTTGATATCATTCGGCAGCCGTGAGTGTGCATTAAGTAATAAACCTAACCGTTGGCATACACTTGGAATACTGTCTTACTCTTTCTTTCCGAACCGTAAGACCCGAACCCCCCAGGTCTGTAAGGCCACAAACCCTTACACTGGTGCCGTGACCAGTTAATTCTGGTGTATAGCCCGGACGTTATAACGTCCGAACGGCTAGTACATGGGTTAGACACCCTTAGGGAAGCTAACCCAGCAGGGCAATCACTTGCCCAAGAGAATGGAAATGGATCGCTAATGCTCCAAGCCCATTCGGACTCACAAGATGCGGAATCAGCATCTTGGAGAGATCCCGGACCCCACTATAATGATAGTGAAGAGAATCTGCCAGACTCTGTACGACGCGAACAGTCCATACAGAGACATAGTAACTTAATAGGCCAGCATTCAATTGTTGACGAATTATGTGATTCGATGTTCGAAGTCGGTGGTAGTACTAACCCAGAACATCCGGCACCAATGCGAAAAAGGGTAACATTCGGAGAACTACCTTATAGGTTACCCAGGCCCGAATTACCAATATTAGATTATAGCGCTATAGATGGCGACTTAACCTATGCGGTACCGGAAGGTGAAGAATTAAAACGACCGGATGTCCTGTTGTTGAATGAAACTTATGTAACTTTGAACGAGAATTTAAATACCTTGGTCAAAGCTAAGGATGAAGTATTGCATGAAAAACTTCAGATGGAAGAGGACCTAGCTGGCATGCGAAAGGAATTCGAAGCCAGAAGGAGCGAGTACATGAAAGAACTCGAGAATGAAGAACTAAAACTTCAATCTATGAGAGAATCATTCAATAAAGAATATGATAATAGGCACATTCGTATCCAAACATATATAGATACGAACGACCAACTAAACCTTGATAAGACAAAATTCGAATCCGAAATTCGCCATTATCAGGATGAGTTGGATAAATTGAAACTTCAGTGCAGTAAACAAGCTGAAGACAATGAAACCATCCGGGTAGGCATCATAGCTTACAACAAACAACTGGAGGAGGATAGACAGAAACTCACAAATGAGCTTCAGGAATTGCAGGCCACTGCAATAACTCTAGATAAATATGTAGAAGCAGCCCAGTTAACTATAGGTAATATAGACCCAGCTGTGGTATCTACAATGTTGGGAAAGACATCTAAAGATGCAACCCCAATTAGATACAGCCCATTCGTTGATGATGGGGCTGACAAGAATGTGGTATCCGGAATCTATAAGAAACCGGATAATGCTGCAGTGAATGGAACCGCATCGAAACCAGTAATTCCAATGCTGGATACGATAGGTCCGGCACCACCCATACCAGATTTGAGTCACAAAATCAAAGCGACTCACGATGGTGCTACAGGGAATAATAATAATTCACCCGTGGCACAACCAAGAGCACCCGGACCAATGAGGCATATGTTGACACCACCTTCATATTTCCCCCAACCCGGCCACAGTACACCAGCAGTACCAAGATTACCGAATCCACCCGCAGGTTCTGGTAATGGTCCTACTGATGGACGTTTTCCGAGACCAAATCCACCACGAAACAATATTAATGGCGGTACGTATCAACCGAGAACATCGTCCTATGGATATAGAAATAATTATAATCCATCGGGAAGTGGCAATTATCAGAATGTTAATAGCTATAACCAGGGATGGAATCAAAATGATTCTTACCCTAGATACGCTTCTTCTGGAAACACCGGTCACAATAGTGGATGCCCTGGTGGTTCATCTGGAGGCTATAATAATAATGGTCCACCAGGAGGAAACCCTCCAGGCGGCCCAGGAGGATCCGGATTCGGAGGATCAGGATCAGGAGGAGATGGCAGGAAACCTAACAGGAGAACTTCTATGCCTGCAGGGATGAAAACCATCTTTGATAGAAGCCAATGTATACAAAACCTTGGCATTGACTGCTACCGAAAGGGAGCAGACGGCATGGAAGTCATGAACTGGAGCATGCGAGAAGCAGATAGACTACGCGGATGTAATAATCCGGCACGTAGGCAGGCACGGATACCCCCTCCATATGATTCTAATGATCCATGGAAGGACAGGTATCAAGCTTTTGTTGACGAAGTCAATTGTAGTGGCTGGACAAAAGAAGAAGCTCTGCCATATTTGATCTGTTGGTTAAATAAAGGCGGAAAAGTAGCCCTCAACCAATGGAGAGCAGCTTACGGAATATATGGTACCTATGATCAGTTGGTCGAATGTGCCGCATACCTTTTCGGATCAATCGTTAGAGAAGATCCGTGGGTAAGCTTCAAGAAGAGGACACAAAAACCTAAAGAATCACACAAAGTCTTTGGTTTGGAGCTACAGGACTTGCTTTCGAAAGCACGTCCAAATTGGGCTCATGATGATGATTGTTATCTACAAGAATTGTTTATACAATTCTACAGTGGATTGCGTGATCCGGATCACAAGCAAGTGGTCTGGGACTCTTGGAAAGATGACACTTCCTTCAGTGATCTGTTCATAGCAATCGATGGACATGACATGAAGAAACGTTTGGTAGGTCTCGGACCTAATCCAATAAGAGCAGCTCCATTCCAATACGGAGGTACACCTGCTCCGGTATACGATACTTCCCAATTAGCTCCGGTTGAATCGAATGAAGTTGATGAGAAAGATGAATATGTCTCCGATGAAAACGGAGATTATATTGGTTCAGTCCATGTAGCTGGAAAGTATTACCGACAAAAGCGGTATAGGAAAGTACATTCGAGAGGGAGAGGAGGATCTGTTGCTGGTAAAACAGCTTCCGGATCAACTCAACCTGGCAGTGTAGCCTCTACGGCGAACCCAACTGTAGCAGCCACTGTTGCTCCGACTAACATGATGGAAACATTATTAGCCGGATTAACAGAAGCTCTAAAGAGACCGAGAGTTGACAAATCTCAGAGGAGATGTTTCAGATGCCAGAAACTGGGGCATTATGCTCCAGAATGTATGGCTGAGAAACCTGTCCCTCGTAGACAGGAGAGTGTCTCTGGAGTAAGTACAGAGGAAAACTAAGGAGGGGTCTCCCGAGGGGCAAAGAAGGGGATCCCAGTGACAAATCTTGCCATGATATCACCATCCGTGATGATAGTTCGCATGAAGTAACAAGATCGCCTAACACCGAGGTGGTTGTAGACACCCGGAAGGTTAGGGAAGCTGATACAACAGGTGCTATGGGAGCACAGGGGAAACCCAATATCAGTAACGAGGCAGGCGGCTATTCGTTAGCCAAGGTCTGTGGTGCCCACCTGCCCCCGGGTCATCCTTGTCTGGAATTCTTGAAAGGATGTGGATTGACTCCTGGTGTGAAAAATGACGTTCCGATTGTCACGGACATGCCCTCTGTTCTAAACGGAAGGCGGTGGTATGTTTGCCTTACTGTTAACGGAAGGTCTGCCGAATTCCTTGTGGATACGGGAGCTAGCCACTCTTGTATCTCCAGGGGGTTCTACGACCTTATACCGGATGAACATGATACTCTCAAATCGGGAGGAAGTGCTCAGACGGCCGACGGCAGTACCTTGCAAACGTATGGTAGAACTTGTGTGAGACTACAGTTAGATGGTATACATGACTATGTCATGAGCGCCACCGTTGCGGATATAGCAGATGAGGGGATACTCGGGTTGGATTTCGCATCCCTGTATGGTGCTGTATTGGAACCCCAAACAGGAGTGTTGAGTGTGAGATACCCGTACCCCGTGAAGGTTAGATGTGCACTGAGACAAGTGAGCAGTATGGCTAGTGTGGCACACACTGTGCGAATCCCTCCGGGAGTAGCCTGTGATGTGCTTGTAAGAAGTGATCCTGCAATGCGTAACAAACCTGCAGTGATAGAACCGGATGTAGTTACTTTGTCAGGTATTGGATTAAATTCTGTAGACACGATAGTAGCGAATGCATCCTGGTCGGTAGTACCTGTCTCCAATACTGGAAACACTACTATCTACTTGAAAAAGGGACAAGTTTTTGGAAATGTGACCCTTTCGGAAACTGTAACGGATAGTAAGCTAAGCTTACGAAAGGTAACAGGGGATGATGAAATTTCGGAAGACTTACTTAAGTTGTATGAAGAAACTTCATTAGAGGATCCGGAACACCGGAAAGAGTTCTATGATATGCTCTGTCAGTATCATACTGCCTTTGCCAAACCTGGTGAAAAACTAGGTACAACAAATAAAGTATTACATAAAATAGATACTGGAGATGCCGAACCCTTTAAGATACCGTATAGACGGTTACCCTTAGCAAAAAAGAGAGTAGCTGAGGATGAAATAAATAAGATGTTGGAACAGGATGTAATAGTCCCTTCCAATAGTCCATGGAGTAGTCCTGTGTGTATGGTAACAAAAAAAGACGGTACTATCCGTTTCTGCATAGACTACAGGAAGTTGAATGGAATAACGAAAAAAAATTCGTATCCATTACCGAGAATAGATGAAACCATTGACTCCTTAGGGGGAAACAGTTGGTTTTGTACCCTAGACTTGCAATCAGGCTACTGGCAAGTGGGAATGAACCCTCCAGATATGGAGAAAACTGCATTTTCGAGTCATATTGGATTATTCCAATATAATGTAATGCCGTTTGGACTGTGCAATGCACCTGCAACATTTGAAGCAATGATGGAAACAATTCTAAGTGATTTATTGTGGAAAAGATGTCTTGTATATCTAGACGATGTCATTGTCTTCGGAAAAACATTCGAAGAATGTTCTAATAACCTGAAAATGGTACTAGAACGTATTATTTCAAATGGTCTCAAATTGAAACCTAAGAAATGCCACATGTTTAGAAAGTCCATAAATTATTTGGGCCGCATCATCAGTGATGAAGGAATAAAAGCTGATCCGGAAAAAATCGAATCAGTTACGAATTGGAATAGACCTAAAACACCCAAGGAAGTGAGGTCCTTTTTAGGATTCTGTTCCTATTACAGGGAATTTATTCCGAATTATTCTAGAGTCAGTTACCCATTACAAGCAATAGCTAACTGGACTCCAGGAAGTACCAAGGAAAAATTTCCTTGGACACATGAACAGGAAAACGCTTTTCAAAAGCTAAAAGACCTGTTCGCGAGTACTCCCGTATTGCAATATCCGAATGAGACGGATCATTTCATACTGGATACTGATGCTAGTAATGATAGCATTGGTGCAGCTCTCTCGCAAGTCCAAAATGGGAGAGAAGTACCAATTGCCTTTGCCAGCAACACACTGAGCAAGACTCAGCGCAATTACTGCACAACCAAAAGAGAGTTGTTAGCAGTAGTCGTATATACCAAGAAGTTCAAACATTTTCTATGGGAAACGAACTTTACTTTGCGTACGGATCATTCCTCTTTAAGGTGGCTACTGAACTTCCGAGATGCTGAAGGCATGTTAGGCCGATGGCTAGCCCATTTATCCGAATATGGGCTTGAACATCAACAGATTCAGCATAGACCCGGAGTTAAGCATTTAAATGCTGATGCTTTGTCTCGAATACCAATCCGGAAATGTGATAATCCGGATTGTACTGATTGTGGAGCTCATAAGGCAGTGTTAGCAGGGATTCGAAGACCATTCGTACCCCTAGTTGCCAGTATACTGGATTGGTCTATGGATCACATACGACATTTCCAGGAAGCTGACTCGATAACTGCGCAGCTACTGCAATTAGTACCAAAGGGTATACGTCCAGTTAGACCAGAGGTCTCTCTGGAAAATCGAGAAATGAGAAGGTTTCTTGCTCAATGGACCGAGCTTGAAGTCCGGAAAGGCGTGTTATACCGTTGGAAGCCATGTAATAATGGTGATAGAATCATGCAAGTGGTGATACCACATGCCATGAGACATGACATTATGTACTTCTGTCATGGACATCGGACCAGTGGTCATTTCGGAAGGAAACGCTCGCTAGCACGACTTTCCAAGAAATACTATTGGCCTGGCATGACACGGGACTTGCAACGATGGGTAACCACCTGTCCGGATTGTTGTAAAAACAAACCCGGACCCGGGATGGGCAAACTTCCCCTATCCCAAGAACTTTTCGGAGTTAGATTCGCAAGAATCGGGGTAGATATTATTAGTGGATTTAATACAACCGCTAATGATAATACCTGTATGATGGTAGTGTGTGATTATTATACGAAATACACTAAAGTATTTCCACTACCGGACCACAAAGCAATTACTTGTGCCGAAGCTTTTGTAAAAGGTTGGGTACTAAGCTTCGGTGTACCATTAATGTTACACAGTGACCAAGGCAGAGAGTTCGAATCAAATCTCTGGCAGGGTATGTGCAAATACTTAGCTATTTGCAAGACTAGAACCAATCCGTATAGACCACAAAGCGACGGATTGGTGGAAAGGTTCAATAGAACCCTCATCCAAGTCCTAAAGTCACTCGTTAATGAACATATGGATGACTGGGATGAGCAATGTCATTTTGTGACACATGCTTATAATAGTACGGTACATTCAAGTACAAATTGTTCTCCGAACCTTTTAGTATTCGGAGAGGATTTGATAATGCCTGCTGACCTAGTTTTTGGAGTCGTAGGAATGGACCCTGAACTACCTTGCCATGTAGTTTTTGTGGAATGTTTAAGAGACAGATTTAGAAAAGCATATGAGTCTGTCCGAATTGATTTGGAGAAAAGTGCCAAATGGCAGAAAGTAGGATACGATACCGATCTAAAGCATCGGAAATTCCAATCCGGAGACAGAGTCCTCAGATTACATGAACCACTTAGACACATAAAATTAGCGTCTAATTGGGACGGTCCCTTTACTATAACACAAATTATCAGTGATTGTACCGTAATTATTAAATCTGACCTTGGTCGACTCTATAAGTCAAATGTGGCTAGATTAAGGAGATGGTCTGGGAGGGAGACCTCCACAGAAATGTATGGTGAAGGTTCCGAAAGGATCCTGAATCAGAATCGCATAATAGACCAGGTAAAGAACACTACAGTGAAGCGTGGTCATGGTAGACCCAAGAAGTGTTCCGAATCAGTGACACCCACGCCAACACCGATTAAGCGTGGGGGAGTTAAAAAAGTCTCGGCAGGTGAAGACAAGAAGAAGAGGAAAGGTGTTTCTAAGGCTAAGAAGCACCTAGAGAAAGCTCTTCAGACTGTCAGGTCCGATAAAGAACTATCCGAGAAGGGGAGATACGTTCGCCGCAGCCCCCGAATTGCCCAGAGGACTGCAGTGACCTAACCTGTATACACAACGAGTGTAATGTTTACATTTAGAGGAACGGATGACAACTGACCCTAAAGGCTTATTTGTCGCCCCCGCATGATGTACCAATGGGTAGTGGACGGATAATCCGGTGGATTTGCTTAAGCTTTCCATAATCTCCACTTAAATCCCCAGTCGAGTCATCGGGGTGAGCGATAATTACCTAAAAACAATCAGTTTGTTGATGTACCGCCTGTAGCACGTACGTTTCCGCATGACGTCACCGTGTCCAGTCTCGGCTGACCTCTCGTGACCTCGCGGACCGCGGGGAAATGACGTCACGAAAGCTGGCCCGTCGCCATATTGTTTTTTGGTAGCGTTTGGGACAGTCGGGTCACCCCTTCTCTCTTAAATTCTACCATCTAGCAAACCCCTTGTGCGCCCTCAGAGTCTGTCTCTCAGCAGGCAGACTCCGCTTGTGTCGGCCCCGGCGCCGTAAAGGCCGGAAAAAGGAGTATTTTACTCCCGTAGGTGATTCCCCGGTCATGGCTGAGGAATCCGTAGCTGCAGCCAAGCTATCCGGTGACCCGGATAAGCTGACTCCGTCCGCAGAAGCTTTTCCGGAAGCTTTGTCGCCTGTTACACAGGAAGAGAGCGAGATGATGGACGTGGAGGAACCCACGGATCGCTCGTTCGAGGAGAAGCTGGCTTCATTCTCACTAAATGAGCCAGAGAAACTACTATCTCCACTCCCGGCCGAGGGATCCGGAGCGACTGCGAGTGCTGAACCCGCAGCGACAGAGTCCGAAACTACCCAAGTTGACGGACAGAAGGATGAGTGGAAGCCAGCAGTGGCGGAGCCTTTTCCAGCTAGCTATGATGGTCGCTACCTGTATGTCCACCCGGAACTGCAGGCACAAGTGACCTACGCGGACGGGACACCAGTCAGGATGGACCCGAAAGTCAGGATAGCTATCGAGGGCGTCATGGCTCCCGAACAGCTGACCAGGATGCCTCCCGAGTGGCTTCGAGACTGGCCGTGGTTCCAACGGGGACTTATGGTGGACGCTGGTTTCCGTGAAACCGTGTACGCAGCTAACCGAGCCTTCGAGCTCGGAGCGTATCCGAAGCCTGACAAGTCCCTGTGGAACGTCAAGGCTACGAACATCAACTGGGTAGGCTGTGTCTGGGATACCGATGGCCAGACCTACCCACGCCCTAGTGCTATCCGGACGCCGTGCCGGACCACTAAGGAATTCCGGGAGGCCGCTGCTAACTTCGAGCAGTGGGATGACGGTTACTACATAACCGAACAGGAATTGGTGGATGTCCAGAACAATTCACTAATCGGATTGGACCGAGCTGCAGCCCTTCGGACGGTTATTGTCCGCCGTATGACTGCCGAACAGGAGGCACAGGAAGAGGCTAAGAGGGCCGCGGAAGCACCCGCACCTCCTATCCCCGACCTGAAGCTTGCCACCAGAAGCTCCGCCAGTGCTACATCAGCTACCGGCAGCACTACTACCCCAGTAGAAGCCACGACCTCCAGCACATCCGGAACCCAGGAACCGGAGGAAGACTGGAAGGTCAGTAAGAACCGACGATCCGCTGCTCGGAAGCTCAAGAATCTCCCGGATTCTGCGAGAGCCGAGCCGAAACCCAGCACCTCAACCACTGGTAGTACTGCCATGGAGGTTGAGTCGTCTGACGAGGAGTCGGTGCACGAATCCTCGGTTGAGTATGATGAGAAGGCCACTCCATCAACTCAAACCGAGGCCGAACGTTGGGCTAACGCCAAATCCGGATTCAAAACCCGGATCCCGACGTGTTTCTCCGACTGTGCGTACGGAGTAAAGAAGGACGGCTCTACCCTCTATGCCTGTCCAGACTCAATCAATAAGAACGATGAGTCGGATGATGAAGATTGGATGCGTCTTTCGGACGAGGACCCCAATCCGAGCAAAGCCTATCGAAAGATGTGGCTTATGCTAAACCACACCGAAGGGTATTACACTTATACCCAGAGGAGGAAGCTGCGTTGGGCTTTAGAGAAGTGGTACGGCGACGATCAAAAGTCCTGTCCCTTCTCTATCTGCCAGGATGCGAGTGATGTCTCGATCCGGACCTGGAGTACTCCAGCCCAGTTCCAAAGGCATCTGGTAGAGGCCCACTTCCACCATCACCCGGTTTACATTTGTGATCCGAGTTATGGTAAGAAGGGCAAGAAGTGTACTACGAAGGTGCAATACAACCGACGTAGTGATCTGGCTAGACACCAGAAGAAATGCCACGCAGAAGGTTTGGACGGGGCACGGAAGCGCATCATGGAGCTTCATCAGGAACTCATGAAGGAGTTCGACAGCCTGAGCGAGGATGCTTGGTCTAAGATCCGACCAGGGGACCAAGTCCTCTGCGAAGTTCCGAAGACCAAGGATTCGAAACTCCGAGCAAAGATAGTCCTGACTCCTGGAAAGGGTAAACTGGACATGCACGAGTCTCTCTGGCAGAAATGCGAGGAATCCGGAAAGGATGCAAAGAGAGCTCGTGAAAGGAGCAGGAGAGACCAGAACCGTGGCGGCAACGGTAATGGTCAGAGCACGACGAAATCGAAAGTCAGAGCAGAGGACCGTTCCAGGTCCCCTCTGGCAAGGCACCCCGCAGAGCAGGCTCAGGGCACTCCGGTGTTCAAGAAGCCCGAACCTGCCGGATACGCTGGAGCCGTATCTAAACCTGGGAAAGTGAGTTCTCGAAACTTTCCGTCCTTAAACCAGGGACCTGGACCTGAGAGCCAGACCTTGGTGGTAGGAAAGGATGGTCGCCTTATGCCAAAGAAGACCACCGCATCTGCTGCCGCCGGATCTGCATCCGCTCCAGCCGCCCCACCAGTTACCTTTACCCAGGAGCAGTTAAACATGTACCTGCAAATGGGACTGAAACAGAATGTACCACCTGCCTTCTGTGTACCAACGACAGGTGTGTCCGGAAGTCCTAAACCCGGAAGTGGTCCACAGGCCGCCTCGACTCCTCCCAAGGCTGTCGCGGCACCTGAGAAACCAAAGGACGCCATTACCATTAAAACCGGTAATGCGGAAGTTTGGTTTGAGAAGTCTCGCCAAGGGGAGGCAGATGTCCAGAAGGCCATCTACACCCATTGGGAGAAGAGCGTTCGTGAGAAAGCGATCGAGTTTCATCAGGGTCTCCTAAACGAAACTCTGTTGTGTATGAAACAGGTGGGCGACGCTGAAAAGCAACGTCTCGAGACTCTCATCCGGGACGATGTGAAGGCCCAGGAGGAGGCTGCCGCAGCTGCTCAAGAAAAGGCAGCTATGGATGTACACGTGTTGGAAAAGCGTGTGAAGGAGGAGATCACTCGGAACACCAACCTGAACACTAAGTTCATGAGGGTGTTCGGAGTCGACTTGGACGAGTGGGACGGCACTCCCGAGTCGGCTTTAGCTCTTCTGAAGAAGAAGCATGCTAAGAAATCCGTTTAAAGCATGCTAGGGTTATTTCTTCCATAATTTTTTTTCCAACACCAAATGACCAGATATAGTGTTTGCGGAACCCTATAGGTCTGCGAATGTTTTATTCACTAGTGCATGAACACCTATGATATGTGTTCCGGGTTCCTTTGACCAGTCTATTATATAATTCAGGTTGTATAACATTTATTGCACCCTGAATAGCCTATTCGGATTTATAATTTCATCCATGAACAATCCGATAGTAGACTTGCTGCTGTAAGACGTATCCGGATGCCAGTTCCAGACTCCTGCTGTTACCCGTGCTAACCAATTACTAGGATGGACTTTACGATTTACCTCTACAACTCATCTGTACTCCCGAATGGACTTATATCAAATACTACTATTACTTCCGGATCAACCTATATCGGACTATTATTTTACTTATGTCAACTATACTTAAAAAGGATTACGTTCTCTACACAGTTGACACATCCGGACTATTATTCTACAAATCTACACCATTCGGATATACTATAAACTTTAGCACTACTAGAGGATTGTGGGTAGCTGCCCCAAATCAACTACCGTGTTCACTCTGTATAAGGAAACTATAAACTTTAGCACGTCCATCCCGTGGTTAGCTGACCACACCTACCTACTAGTACCCGGAGGATACAGCAGAAGACTTCAGCAGCATTTATAATTCCTGTATATTGTATATAATGTCATATTTCTATTTTTCTATAATATTATATGTATGTATATATCCACTAGATACATATTATAATACGGGTACATAGACATTTCCTGATACGGATCTCTAATTACTATTAGTATTCATATTATAAGATCCGTTAAACTTCACCAGATAACACATATTATTGTCCTGCGAGACAAATTATATAATAAGTATAATGATCTGGTGCTATAAAGGTTATTAGGTAAACGGTGATAATATATTATTATATTCATTACAACACCGTTATGTTTTTTTTTCTTTTTTTTCAAGTGTATGATATAAATAATCCTATTCGTACTACTCACGGAATCTCTAACGGATTCGTATAATATTAATATACGACATGTCATTAGATAGTGATGTTACTATAACAGTCTTCTTTAAGACTACATATTCAAATGTGGTGTCAATACTACAAACACACATACGGATGTTATTATATGATATGTTTTATTATCGACAGTTCCGTTACATATAGCTGTCATCATCACATGTATACGATTCATATTACTTGTCTTATTAATTATACCTGAAATATAATAGAATATTATGTGGTATAATAATTAAATAGACAGTTCCGTTTCACATAACTGTCTCTTCTTCAAGTAATTCGTATAATATTTCAACATCCTAATCGTTATATGTAACTAAATTTCACTATCGAATATATATATATATGACATCTGGTTCACAATTTATTTAGTGTTAATGTTATACCTATGGTTGTACCTCTATTACTAAAGGTTTAGACATGTAGAAATGTTATCCTAGTAATATTATATGTATAACACCCTCCTAAATGTCTGGGGGAGTGGTGTAGAGGTACACTTTATTAAACCATAGGAGTTGGGTACCGTCTGACGTGGCGGGTGAGTCGAGTCGTCGGACGTTCCTCAGGTTCCGGATAGGTGGCAGCACCGATCCGGGTCTGTGGGGACATCTGACGACGAACACCTGGGTCCGTATATAAAGCCCAGGGCTCAGCCGCTACGTCAGAGGCCCTTCTGGCCTCCACACTATGTAAACCACTGTCTTTTAATATTAGCTGCCTCTTTGATATCATTCGGCAGCCGTGAGTGTGCATTAAGTAATAAACCTAACCGTTGGCATACACTTGGAATACTGTCTTACTCTTTCTTTCCGAACCGTAAGACCCGAACCCCCCAGGTCTGTAAGGCCACAAACCCTTACAAAAGTATACTCTTACTAGGGACATTTCAGCCAAAATCGGTATCCTTGCTAATATATATGTATGCGTATAGACAACATACAAAGAGCCCCCTCCCTCTAGGATATCAACCTAATCAACGTCTTTAAGGTATTCCCTTAAAATGTCTTGTAGTGTAGATTCACTCAAAGACGTCTGACTCAATGTGGAAGTGTGGAAACTAGAATGTAAAAGTTTAAAATGAATTGATAAGAAATAATGAATTTAAAAGGTGTGTCAAGTCTAGTTCCTAAAGAGTTATTTATGGTCTGATAGCTTCACCAAGCCTGAGTAGCAGCTAATGCACTCAGAGCTATTACCTACCAAAGACATCCCATGGCAGACATTACATTGTAGAGGAGCTGATGACTTTGAGTGAACCTATACCCTATATTGTTGTTTTGGATACGTCTGGTAGGTAATTACATCTAAGTATTATATTGCTTGGTCGAGACTTAGGCCTAGGGTTTGACCTAAGTATCATCTACCAGATGGTATAAACTCTAATTCATCCTGGTTATTGATATGGAATATTTGATGCTTTAAGGGACACATGTTGTTGTAGTGCACTGTGCTAATTTAGTGCTCAATGAATATATCCATGTATACATCATGCCAACCCTACAGGGTGCGTCATTCACAAAGGTCCTGCACGATACAGCATAGCATCGCGGATGCGATAGTCACCAGCGCTACAAATACATGTAGTGCATCATAGCAAAATAACCTGAAGCAATGAGGTTCTGCGACCAATAAAGGGTCAAGGGGTCGCTTCAGGGTAATTCAGCTGAACACATTTTGGCACACTATTTGCCACAGAATATTGGACTTAGATATATTACTGACAGAGGTAAACGAAGGACTGCGGGATATATATGCATAGATTAAACCATAAAAATGCATGAATCCATAGAAATGTATTCTATAGGGAGTTCACCTCTGTCTTTATTTCTTTTATATAGACTAATTCAAAATTCACTGAATTTAGCAATTAAACAGGTCATGTGGCCAGGGGTGCAGATTGAGATAAGCTATTGCATTGGGGAGGGGGTGCGAATCGAAATTCCTTGGTTAGACCTTTGGGAGTATTCCGGGGAGTGCTGTATTCATACATTAAATAAAGACCAAGACCCCGTTTGATGACTCTTCTAAATCAGTTCCATTGCGCCTTACATTGCAAGCCTTAGAATGTGAATGGACGCACACGTTATATGAAAGCTATAGACGTTTCCATAGTTATCAGAAAAAGGAGTAGTGGAGTGAGGAATCACCATCTTTCCCTGTAGATAGGCTAGATTGTGTATTTCTTCCATTTTGGAAATTCGAGCACGTCTGTAGAGCTTACTGATTGGAATATATAAATCAAATATTGGTAAAATTGGCATATGATATACCTATACCTCTAACATACACATGTGTAACGTATGATTATTTGCTGAATCCTACTATTATAAGGCCGCATTTCCCTCGATCCTTGTCTTCCATATAGTTTAGTCTAAGATGCATTTTGCTCAATACGATTTCAAAATGTCTCCCTAAATATAGGGGGTGTATGCGCTGCGCTCCTTTTCCAAATCAGCCACCCCCAGATTATATATGCAAAATGATGGAACTACATATCAGTGGCTAAATTGACTTTATAAGGTGCACACACTATGTTTAGACCCATTAGGAATTGAAAATCCATCATGAAAATCATATCATGTGGAATATGTATTAAACCAGAAAGATTAATGAAAATCTAATGATCCATAATCCTGCCCTTAAACTGACCTATCCATACACGATCATTCCATGTTATCGCAGACTTTGATACCAGTGATTGGCTGTTTACCCCAGTCCCTAATGATAACTAGATGAGGATAGCCAGTGTGGGTGGAGGGGGCGCTGGAGGACTGCATTATTATGTAAGACAATAAGGGCACTGCCACGCCTATGTAAACAAATTGATGCCCTCAGTCCACCTACTCACCTTTAGGCCTTATCGGCTGGTGTATCACAAGGGGAGGGGTCCATTGGCTTATCGTTTTTTCTACCACTGTCCATTTAATACTATCCTTACGTTCTAAACTTGATGTGAAAGCTATGTCGGAAAGCTAGTAACATAACTCGTATCTTTCTGGCTATGTCTTGTAAAGAGGGGTCGGAAATTGTGTTCATTTCATGTGAATAACTACTTGCCATAGGATTAACGTTGAAGGGCCGATCGCCTCTATTTTCATTGAATTTAGGCCTTTTTCGAACAATATAACATGAAATAAATAGAGAACTAACTTTATTTAGTTCATGCACGAGAATACACTCGTCTTATTCAGATAGAAATAACCTTAACCTTGGTCATTGAATCCTAATAAAGATGGCATTTTAATCATGTTGCCTTTCTTAAAAAATACAGAGAGATAAGATAACTGCATGTACATGATAGACTCAATAACAACATATACAATTATCAGTGTTAGTTTTCCTTTGACTATCAATTTACCGGGTATGCCTATCAGCAAGGGTCATATTGGGGATACACTTTAAGAGTGCTGATAATTGGCTTGTCTGTACGAAGGGTTAAATCTCAGCTTAGTGACCTGGACAATTACCCTGTGGATATAACCAATTAGTGTTGGACATGTTCCATCCCTCCCACCTCATCGCCCACACTCTCAATACTACAATAGCCACACCAGCCTCCACGACGTGCATATATGGGTGTAGGTTCCCTTATACCCAGTAGCCATAACGTACCGGGGTAGACCGTGCTGCAATCTGATTGGCTGCACTTGTATGGACACTTGGCCAGTCCCTTAAGGCCAGTGGAAATAGGATAGCCACACTGAAGGAGATACCAAGGAATAGTGACGCGTTCAAGAGTACTGCGCCTGAAGAAGTTGGGGATATGTACATATGAGACTGGGTTGAGATTGAATCCACGTGAATTGGATATGTGCAACACTGCCCTACCTCTAGTTGGCTCTGAGAAAAGTTATTACTAACTTGAGAAATACCCGATTGGACTCTCAATTACTTACAAAAGAAAAAGATAACTACGGTAGAGGATTTTCCTTTGAACTTGGATATTTGGATTTATATTAGATTTGCTGCATCAATTCATCCGTATACTGAAGTACAATAACTTGTGGAAGTGTATTTCCATAAGAAGCTCGATCTAGGTTATAGGCAAAATGGAATTTAAATTATAACATGGAAAATAACCCTTGCACTTGAAAAGGATTCAGGGCCCCTGGAGCTGCGACTTAACATGGAATGTAAGAGGAAAAATGGAGTGGAATTGGAATGATTGTGGCCATATGGAAAATCAGTGCTTTTGGTGAGAAATATTGCATGCCAACTGCTTGCTTGAATAATTATTGTACAATGTATATCTATGGTGTTATTGCCATAAGTCCCTTCTTTGATGATTGATCAATGATGTGGTTTAAGCTCCAGTGGTAGCATAATGCATCAGAGACACATGCTACCTGTCGAACGATTCCCATGCGCTGGTATGTAAGAACCTTCAAATAACCAACTTGTGCCGCTGGTATTACTTTGACATTCACTTTAAACCAGAAAAATGGGTCATTGTTGGCATAGTCGAGAACACATTATAGGACCTATATATGGTAAAGGAATTCACCCCTGGTATTTTGCCATTGCTTGTATCTGCCTATGGTCCTTTAACTCTGTGCAAAGTCTGCGGCTTATACTACCTAAAGACATCCAGGTAATGAGGGAAAATCAGAGCACAACTGGCGCCATGTCCAAGCAGATGGCATATAACACCACAGAACTGCTCAATAACCTGCTCAGAGGTTATGATAACCGACTCAGGCCAGGCTTTGGGGGTGAGTTTATTGTGTAATACAAATCTGACTGCGATAGAGACCTCGCTCTATTTATGAGTACTTTTATTTCTTTAGTTAGTAGGTCACTACTCTTAACTTTGTGTCTTTTACATGTATACTCTAAATGGGAGTTTGTAAGATTTCTAGATTCTCAGGTTTAAAATTTTACATTTATAACCTATAGGCCCATATCAATTGGAAATCAAATTAAATATCTACGATACCCCCTTTCCCAACAATGAGCATTTAATTGATCTAATTATGCAAGGATAGTAGCTTTGTAATGTACGATGCCCAAGTGAATACTGAGAGGACAGTTGTGAATGATAATTTTCCGGATTGTTCCAGACATTTCTACCATATAAATGCTTTGCATACAACACTGGGTGAGAGGGTTAAGAAGTCCACTAGGCGCCAAATGAGCAGCCATTAAAATCAATATCAAAGAGCTTCATTCTCTTGAAGATCAGACTACACACTGAAATGTGACACTTGTTCTGAGCGACTCCCACCCACTCATTGCCTGCTTAGGGAGTGATCATGTTTTAACAACAGGGGGGGGGGGGGGGGCTGGTGGGTTTGAGGGGGGGTCAGAATTTTTTCAACCCCTTGACCAGGGGGGGGGGGGTCAGAATTTTTTTCAACACCCCTGTGATGGGGGGTCAAAATAATTTCACCTGTTTTTAGTGGAAAACCCTGCACGTTATTATAGGCTACAAGGGGACGTTCGTGCGCACATCCACGCGCAAACCCACCTGCCCCCCCCCTTTGTTAAAAAATGATCACTCCCTTACCCCGAGCCTTTCCTACTGACCTCACTTAAATCAAGAGCCGCTCACACTGCAGAACCAATGAGAGGGGCCCAGATGGGTAAAATCGAAAAGGAGACAAGGCCACTTTTTAAAAATCGACAAAGGACATAGGGTTGGATGACAAGGGGCAAATCCACTTTTTAAAATTGACAAGGGGACAATGTCACTTCTTAAAATCGACAAAGGACATAGGGTTGGATGACAAGGGACAATAGCCATTTCTTAAAATCGACAAGGGACATGAGACCCCCCTGTCTAGGGCCCTAATGAGCGGTGAAAGGTCTTCTGCCTCATTTACTTTCTCGACAAAGGTCTATTTAGAAGAAAGAAAATAGACCAAATGCAACCTTTGAGGTTCAGGACACCTTTAGATTTAGAATGGATTTGAACTGAACCTACTAGAACTGTTTTGTAATCAATAAAGATCGCCGAGTGAAGATTTGATATCCCAAACTGTACACACGTATTCAAGATACATGTCTGTTATTCATATTGTGACAATTATAGAGGATATCGTAAAGGTTTCTTGAGGTTTAATATATTGGCTTTCAACACTACAGGTCCTCCAACCATAGTGGACGTCAATCTTAATATAAGGAGCATGGGTCCCATATCTGAAAAGGAAATGGTGAGTATATATCGTCTATTTTCCCGATCTTTCAGGTCTGTCATGCATGCCCGCTATATATCGCTTCTGTTTCAAATAAGATAGAATATATAGGGAGAATGGGAAAGGATTTAGGTAGGTAGTCATTTTAGGGAGGAGAAAATGGACGGAACGCATGCTAAGAGAATATGGATGCAATTAAGACATAGTCAATGTGAAAGCAATGGAGATTTGGAAGAAATTGAATTGAAATAGAAGCCTTGGTCAAATCTTCCACATAAATCCAATATGTTATAAGTGCACATCATAATTCATATGCTTCACTAAAGGCCTATCAGATGGACTGCTACTTCCGGCAGAGCTGGGTAGACCAGCGCCTGCGCTTTACGGGTCCAATGAAAATGCTTCCGGTCAGTGTGAATATTCTGGAGCGTCTGTGGAAGCCGGATACTCACTTCTTAAACGGTCAGCGCTCCTACCTCCACATGGTGACTACTCCTAACAAACTACTCAGGATCAACCAGGATGGACGTATACTGTATTCGATGAGGTATGAAACTGATTGTTTTGATCAAAATGCATATACTTGGGGGGGGGGGGGGGTCTAGATAAGGGTCCCCAAGTTACATGTCGATTTTAAGAAAAGGCAATGTCACATGTCACTAAGTTTCTATTTTACCATGTCCTTGTCACTAAGCTGCATGTCACATGTCGATTTTAAGAAAAGTTCATGTCACAGGTCACCAAATTTCTACTTTCCCATGCCCTAGCCACTATAAGCTCCATGTCACATGTCGAACTTAAAACATGGCCATGTCACACTGTCGATTTTAAGAGTCGAGACCCATGTACTTGTTCTTTGGTCCCATGGAGGTATACTAATTTGCTATATCTATGTGTTTTGTATTGGTAGAATGGCTAACATTGATAGATGCGTCTATTGCTATGCAATGGTGTATGCAATGGTGTATCAAAGAAATGCATATTATCAATGGTCAGATTTGTTATGAATAAATGATATATTTCAGGTTAACTGTCAAGGCCAGCTGTCCAATGCATTTAGAGAATTTCCCAATGGATACACAGACTTGTCCGCTACGATTTGGAAGCCGTAAGATAACTTCACCAAATATTTGTTTAAAACAGTTTTTGTGTTGTGGTTAGGCTATGTTCGAATAAACAGTATGCTAGACAAGACTGGAAATGAATCTTTGCATGGGCTAGGTGCCCACCTTTCTCAAGAGTACCAAGGGATTGTTGGCAAGATAACAGTTATCAGTAACCATACAGTTTAGGCAAGAAGGAGAGATTGATTAACCAAGGATGTTAATTCTGTAAGAATTACCCATAAACTAATTACCGATGGTGAGCTACAAGTCTGTGGGTGGTGATTGATTACAGACGGTTATGACACGTCAGACGTACGTTACGTTTGGACGCACGGCATCTCACACTCCATCAAAATGGCGGCCGACATGCGTCTCTCACAGTTTGATCTCATTGATTATCCAGCTGGGAACGACAGTGGACACCGTGGAAAAGGTGGTACCCTTTCACATTTAGCTGGTCCACACAGGGCATTATACAGTGACAATTTATTTGTATAGAGGCCTGTTGCTACATTTATTATCCTTTTTTCTTAGAATTTAAAACATACATCATTTAGAAAGCAGTGTTGTTCTTGTGAGCGGTCACAGAGAAATGATGTTCCACACACCCCAGTGTGATGCATCCGTTCTTCCTGGCAGCTTGCATAGGTAACCCTGAAAGCTCAACTTATGTTTGATACAGCAAGTTTACATGGCTATGTGAAAGTTGTTTTTAATGCTAGGAGATATATAATCTCCAACGATGGTTATGGTGTCTTATCTTTAATATGACAGGGAAAATATGGCGGCCCGGCAATAGAGGCGTTGAGGGGAAATATTCTACCCTGTATGTTGTGTTCAAACTGCGGCGTCATATGGGTTATTTCATGATCAATGTCTATGTACCCTGCACCCTTCTCACTGTGATATCATGGGTCGGCTTCTGGATCAACAGGGAGGCCACTGCCGACAGGATGACACTGGGTAGGTCCAGGAGGAATCCTGCTTATCTTGAATTGTAGCTACCTGTATGCCTAATTGACATTGTCGCTCCATTCTTTCTCCATTATGCCAAGTGAATATATTGTAAATACCCAGTGATATCTTCCAATGATTGATTTGAGATCCTGGCAAAAATGCTCATTTCCCTATACTACTTACAGTTTTGACCGTTGTCCGTCGAGCCAGCGGAATATTTACCTTTCGTATACTAATTACAAATAAAAAAAACCCAGCAATTTGGGCCCCGTTTCTAACACATCCAGCTATGGGACAAACACCACAGAAATGTGGCATTAACAGATAACCTCTGAATATAGCTCCTTTTGTCTTATACGTCTACAGGCATCACCACAGTGCTGACCATGTGCTTCCTGGGTATCGATAACAGGAATGACCTTCCCAAGGTATCCTATTCTACAGCACTGGACTACTTCGTTGCCGTGTGCTTCCTATTTGTACTAGCCACTGCTATACAGTTTGCCGGGGTGCACTTCTTCACCAAACATGGCAGTGGGGAGATCTACCATGACGCAGCGAGTCAGTCCGGGCAGGAGGTATGGAGATACTAGTAGACTTGTACTAGCGGACTTTACTTTGCAGTCGGGATAGGTTTTTAAATTCCCTTATATTGATACTTCTTTACTTGAAGCCCTTTAACAGATACTCGAGGTGGCCTTGTGGCCCCCTGCAGCTTTCCATCTAGGCTACATGTACTATAGACCTAATTACAATAGTAACATACACATTGATGTACCATGGACAATATAAGCTCTTATATTTACTCAAAGACTCGTATGCAATATAGGCTCTTATATACCCACAGATCCGTATGCAATGTGACAATGAGTTCTCCAGAAGGATATTTTTCTGTGAAGGGTTGCCTTTGCTATGAGTACTGGTGTTAAGTGATGAGAGAGGGAGTAGAGCCAAAGAGAGAAGATGTCTAGATGTGTATACCATCCATAGTTTAGGTACACACGTGATTACACGACTGGTCTATATCCAAAGCATCATGCTCTACGCCCTATCATAATATTCTGATCGATAGTCACGATTGCAGGGTCTGCTTGAATATTACACAGTAAAAAATAATGTTCAAAATCTTAGTCAGATATTAGTCAAAAAGGCTAACTTTCTAACAATACCTAGTCAAAAGCATGTGCCTAAGTGTCCAAGTTTTTCTTAGTCAAATACGACTAACCATTAGTCAAAGTGCCCAACTTGCCTTGGCTTGCCTGATTTTGACTAAGATTCCTCAGTGGTTTTGACTAAGTGTGCAATCTAATAATGG
The DNA here is from genome assembly GCA_949317995.1 of Acholoe squamosa. Classification (NCBI taxonomy): domain Eukaryota; kingdom Metazoa; phylum Annelida; class Polychaeta; order Phyllodocida; family Polynoidae; genus Acholoe; species Acholoe squamosa. Next base: position 20,699,548 of record OX439042.1, read on the forward strand.
TGAGTGTAAGCTCTGTATATAGGATCCACATCCCACAAATAATAATCTCATCATTTAGGAAGCATACATGTGAAATGCATGCCTCACATCATTTTCATTAGAGTCCCGGAGTCAATTACTCTTGGTTTCCCACAAAGAAGCAGATACATCTGTGGATATTTTATTTATCTAGATTCCCACAGAAAAGGTGTAATTATCTGTCTACCTAGTTTATTTAACAAATCATTAAACTATTTGACATATTTTGCCAAGCTTGATGTTATATTGAATTGTGAAAGCCTCAAAATTATACAGCGCCTGAAAATCCCCATCATTTTGACATCCATCGAATAGTTTATGGTACACAGCCAACAGAAAAATCCTGTTTCAAACCATGCTGCCACCTGGTGTGTAAAGGCAATACTATGCCAATATAGCTTAGTCAAATTCACTAAGAGATCTTAGTCAAAGTGACTAAGTGACAGTGACTAAGATAAGTTAGCTTGCCTGAAACTCCCAGCAGATACCTTATTCAAGATTGTGGTTGGAGAGAGAAACTGATATGGGTAGTCAATGTGACTAAAATAAACTAAACATTGTTAGTCACACATTAGTCATATGTACTAACTAAGATTATTTGGGCGTTTTGACTAAGTTAAGTTAGACTGACTAACATGGATTTTCTTTTCTGTGTATGTTATAAGACCCTGACAGAAAGACAGAGAGAGAGAGACAGAGAGAGAGACAGAGACAGAGAGAGAGACAGAAACAGACAGAGAGACAGAGACACCCAGACAGACAGAGACAGACAGAGAGACAGAGACACTTAGACAGACAGAGGCAGAAAAATAGAGAGGGAGAGGGAGAGAGAGAGAGAGAGAGAGAGAGAGAGAGACAGACAGACAGACAGACAGACAGACAGACAGACAGACAGAGACGGAGAGAACGAGAGCGCATATATTATAACTATAAGCACCATTTCTGTTTTCTCCAGGATGATGAGGACGATGATATGGAAAGACAAACCTACGTCATCAAGGGACGACACGTCAACGGGGAGGCCATAGTCATGTTCGCGGAGGCCCCTGCGTCTCTGCAACGCGGCCCAAGACGCTCAATACCTACAGATCACCACTGCTGCCGGAAGTTCCTTAATTGTCTTCTAGGTAACGCTATTTACCGGCAGAACCATTCGACACCATCGGACCCTGGGTACAACAGCGTCAGTGTGATCGACAAGGTGTCTCGTTATCTCTTCCCAACTTCATTCTTGATTTTCAATATATGTTATTGGTCGTCATATCTCAATGACGGAGGAGAAAACAGCAGGCTATCATGACAAACCTAAGTCCCTATTTGAAATTTAATTGTTTTAAGATATCAGCAGGGCGATTCATAAAAAGTGACGATCCATCTAAAATTAAACGAGGAATTTAGAAACGATCCTTGTAGAAAGACATTTCTGGAATAATTTGCAGAAAATGCACATCATATATAACCTTTCAGGCCCTAGAGGATATTAATTAAATCAATGATTATTGTAAATGAAATAGTGTGTATATATCGTGAGTTTTTATGAATCGCCCTCCATACGTTCGATATGTGAGAAAAAAAAACAACTGAAAGTAGCCTGTTTCTAGGTACGCTACTATGATGCCCTCTTAATAAAGAAAGGAAAAGAAAGAAGTCATTTTAGTGTTATTTGACCAGGTATTGTGAGTGAAACATATCACGTTTTTGGCCAAAGTATAACTGCCACTGCATACATAGTGGAGATAAAATGTAAGAGAGTTTTTATAGTGCTCCTTATTTTTGGAGGGGGGGTGGCGGGGGGTTATCACGCGGATGCAAAAAAAAAAGATGACCCGCTAAATGGGATATAAATGGCCCAACAGCGGTATGAGCCAGGGTGATATGAGAGTAGAGAAATATAGGCACCTATAGGGCATTAGCACATTAGGCTATGGAGGCCGCCATTAGACCCCGACTGCACTATGACTAACACCTTCAGCCCCCGTCTCCGCAGTAAATGCCAGGGATGCTTCCCATTGGTCAATAATACAATAGCCATGTGCCGTATAGCAGGTAGGCCTATGTTTGGTGCTAGATGCTTACTACAGCAATGACTTACATTATAGTTGGTGCCATCACCAGGTTATTGGTTGTGGTAGTGCTGACGTCCTGTACCTATATGTAAGCCTTTTTTCTTTTTGTTTCCAGCAAAAATCAACTTATAGCTCTCACTTTCGTCTCGTAATGACTATAACCTACAGTAAGGCCTTGTGAATAAGTCAAGCAACTACCTCTTAATAGCTGCTAAGTACTTCGCATGACCTGTAATAACATGGTGGAATGAAGTGGTGGCTATAGGGAAACCAAGTATACAGCATGAAATAACCTAGGGCACTGTAAATACCGATCTAACTTCCCACCTCTAATGTATTAATTCAATGAACTATGATGAACTGAATTAATCTATCAATTTATGGATGTATGCAATCATGGTGGAATGATTGTATCATAACTCTGAACTTGATTCGTTGTTCGGAAAACTTGTGTTGAAAATCATGAATAAATGGTTATGAGTACATAACCAAAAAAAGTCACATCCGGCTTTTAAATAAGCCGTACTTTTAAATAAGCCGTACTGATATTGCTGGAGATTGAATGTGTGATTTAGATCACAGATGCCCCAGGGTCTGTCTGGTATGGCCAATCAAGTACCAGTAAAGCAGTATACTGTTTGGTAAGTCAGTGCTGTGCCATGAAGCAAGACCTCACCTGGTCTAGTTTATGAAGAAGGGGAAGGCCTACCTCAACAGCAGGCTTCATAACAGGGTACCTTCTCACTCGGGTAAGTCGGATGGGGCCATCAAAGATGGGATCCATGAGAGGCGAGGCCCACGATAAATGAAGACCATGAGAGGTGTGGGTCATCAATGGTTTGGAGAGAGAGATGAGGGCCATTGAAGATGGGGCCCTGAGAGGCAAGAGTCACGAGAGGCGGGTGCCTTGAAAGATGGGACCATGAGAGGTGGGCAGCCATCAGACATGAGGGCCATCAAAACCATCAGCAATGGGGCCCATGATAGGTAGGGGCCATCAGATATGGGGCCATGAGAGGTGGGGGGCATCAAAAGTGGGGAGGAGACCATCGGCGATGGGCGTTAACATAGGTAGGGGCCATCAGGCATGGGGACCATTGAAGGTAGGGGCTATTAGAGGTAGGGCCATCAGATATGGGAGCCATAAATGGGAGTGAGTGAGTAATAGATGTTTAACGCCATTTCGACAGCTGAGGTCATATTCATGGCGAGAACTACATTACACAATTTCGTAGAGGAATGAGTCAGTGCCCGCGCATATGTGCACCACACACATCCTGAGGGGATAGGAAAGAGGAGAAATAGACCCTTTTAAGTGGGCTAGGGAGGCCCGCCATAAATGGGATATGAGAGGTAGGAGTCATCAGGTATGGGGGCTATATATAGGCTATGAGAGGTAGGGGCCTTCAGACACGAGGGACCATCAGAGATGGAGGCATCAGGCCTGGGGCATCGAGAGGTGGGGGCCATGAGAGGTAGGGGCCATCAAATGTGGGGAGGAGACCATCAGCCATGGGGGCCATCTGACTTTGGTGCCATTAGTGTTGTGTGTCATAGGTAGGGGCCATCAGACATGGGAGCCATACAAGGGATATCAGAGGTATGGGGCCATTAGAAGTGTCCTTCACAGGTGGGCATCAGAGTTGGGGGGCTCCAGAGGTGAGGGTCATCAGTCATAATATACAAGAGACATATGGTCTGTTAGAAAAGGGGACATTCAGAGGTTGTGACCATCAGAGGCGGGGGCGTTCAGAGGTTGTGGCCATCAGAGTTGGGGGGGGGGGGTTCAGAGGTGGTGGCCTACAGAGATGATGGCCATCCACGGTGGGGGCCTTCAGAGGCAATTGAAGATATTGTCATAATGCCTTAGTACCGCCACCTTTTTGGTCCCATGTTTCCAACCTCAAAAACATCCAGGTTTGTTCTATGTTTTAGGTGATGATTGTGTATTTGTGTAATTTGACGCCGGGGCGATGTGAGCTTAGACATCAAGATGGGTGGTGTGCGCTTATTAAAGTTAATACCTAAGGATTTGGTGCCGCTGCCAAAGGGAAAGTTAATAGATAAAGCAGCAGGGAGTCATTAGAGGTTGTACACAGTGTGTAACATTCACAAAGGGCGATACTCATCATGGTGCTGTGGTCAGCCTAATCACCTCCAGGTCATAAATGACCACTCCCCAAATACAGAGCTGCTCATTGTCAAGACTTTGTCTGGTGAATTCTGTGGGTGATTCTAATCTGGTGTGCTCAGATGGTATCTGATTTTAATGCGATAACACCTATCAAGGAGGATGATGACCTGCCAGCATGTGGCAGCGTCAAATCCTTAGGTATAAACTTAGTATGGGTACTCTATAGAATGACGCACCTCTCACTGAGCCCGTCAGTGCCTCTCCCGGGGCCTAACCATGACAATGTTATATAGCCCCTTACTGTCATATAACATAAATGATATCATGTCCCTTGAGAAACGGTAACAAACTAAGATGAAAAGACGACTTTGAATACTGCAAATTTTTAATGACTCAATTTGACCACAGGAATGTCGAATCCTCTGTAATGTGATACATCGAATATCCCGGATATATAACAAGCCTATTTTAGTATGATAATTTTTAAAAAACACATTAAAAGCTGTAATATAATTTAAAATGTCAAAACTCATACAAACAACACATCCATACTCTCAATTTATCCATGTATGAATACAACTGTACAACAACCAAGCGCCATTCATCACAGAAAATGGAGATGAAAAGAGAATGGGAAGGCAGTTCCAACTACCCATATGGCAGTTTACAATGTAATAATCATAAACATTGTCAATGCAATAATAATCATGAAAGTCATTTTGCTGTTGTTGCTTGTGTTTGTTCTCAAATTGTCAAAGTCATTTTATAGATCACCAATCATCGTCACTGCTATCTGAATCGTTTTCTCTTATCGACTTCTTTTGGTTTCCAAGGATGGTGACTTTCTTCTGGTTGGGCTGCCATGGTGGGGTGAGCAGGTCACCAGAATAGTGCACAATGTCATTCTGTCCCATCCTCCACTCCAACATCACAGCTGGGAAATCATCTACACCACCCATGTCATCAAACCCAATGATCCAGTCACAGGTCTTACTGTCCTTAGACATGCAAATAGTGGGGAGAACCTTGATCCGCAGGCGCTGTGTAAGGAATGGACACTTCTCTGCATTGATCTTGCAGAACTTTGTTTCCAGATGCTTTGGGGCAAGCTCAGCCATGTGTTTGTCGATGATCTTGCAGCGCTCAGTGCTATCTCTGTAGAAGTGGCAGGCAACCCGCTTGTTCTTCTTGCATACCTCAAAGAATTCTTTCTCTTCTGGGATCTCTTCGTATTTACCATGCCCTTGAGCAAGCCATTCTTGTTTCTGTGCTTGCTGCTTTTTCATGGCTGCCAATCGCTTTTTCCGCAGTGTCTCCATATCATCCTCGTCAAGCTTGTCCAGTTTTTCGATCTCAGCATCGAGCTGTGCCTCTGCCATCTGGGCAGCATGCATCAGCTGCGCCTCTACGGCCTGCTGCATCATGGCTTGTGCGTCCATCTGAAATATCAAATACCAAGCTTGAAATCATCTGTAAGTGTCATCCCCCAATTTTTGGCAAAATCATACTGCCACTAACATATTTATAGGTGACATTCACTGGCATGTTTTTTACACGTGCTTTGAAACTATTAACATAGGTAAAAGGATTTTAATCAAAAGGGCAAAGTAGCCTGCATCATGCCATCTTATGCAAGCCATTTCCCTCTAATGTTTACCCATGACCGACCAGAGGCCTCCATATTGGCATTTTTAGTGTACTGCAAAAAGAGCCGGGACACCTCAGTTCCCAGTACTAGTTAGACTAAAGAAGCTTGGCCAAGCGCCAAGCTAATGAGCATCTTAAATATGAATATTTATATGGCCTGTGTAAGAGTAAAATGCCTGCATAAGACGCCAAGATACAGGTCACTATAGCCGGACTGTTTCAGTCATCTGACTGGATCAGTAGTCAAGGAGGAGCCCTGTGACGCTGTGTGCGGGGACGTCCATCTGATCGAGTCAGGACGGATCAAACATGTTTGATATGCTCTGATCCGATCAGATGTCTCAGTCAGATGTCCCCTTTACTGCAATACTGGTACAATAAGTTTTCGGCAATAATGAATCTCGACTCCCCCTTCTGGAGCCACCTCTGAATGCTGCCCCACTATTAAGTATTATAGATGAAGCACGCATCTTGAAAGCAAAAATCATCCACTGATTGAAGTGTGTTTATCCTCAATTTGTGAGGAAAATTAAATGAAACCACTCTGCAGTACTACCACTGACTAGGCCTAGCCCTAGGCCTACCAGGCTGGACCCATCCAGTCCGAGATACTACGGGCTGGAGCCTGGAGTCGGACCGTCACTTGATATTTGCGCCAGGTTGGTGTGTACAGTATTGGACACTATACAGTCAGGACAAGACATAATACACACTCACCTTCAATTAGATTCTTATCTAGAACAAGGTCCCTTGTCAAGGGGGGCAATAAAACAATTAACTGGAAGACATATCCAGTGAAATGCACAGCTGATCCCATGCTATTGTATTGAACTGATATCGATAGCCGCCGGCTAAGGCTAAGTTAGGCTAAGGCCAAGGGTAGGTTGATAGTTGTGTATTCACCAATAAAATACTGCCTTAGCCTTAGCCTTAGGGTTTTACACAAATTACTGAGTACTACTGTACTACTGAGTCTGAGTAGATCTGAGATACGTGTTGCCAACACGTATCTCCAACACTGTTGGTGCTGGTACCCAATCAATGGCATTGGATGATTGATGTGGACCGTGGTAGTCCCATAACCTAACCAGGCCTACAGGCTACCCTACCTATACTATGTCTATGGTATAGTATAGTATAGGCTTTAAATACTAATACAACGATCGGGACCGAATGTGCCTGTGTAAGTGTGACATGAGAATGTAAGATGAATCATCGACAAACGCAGGACTGTGTGAGTCACTGAGTGTGACTAGTCTAGGCCTACACTTCTTGGATGATCAGTTTCAAAAATCATGATTGTACTACGTACGATATAGCAATTATAGACACGAATTTCATGGTAAATGGACACCTACCTTTTAGCCTAACTGGTGTACTGCCTGAATGTGTTCAGTCCTGTCTATGCACGTGTATAAACACAACTAAACAGCACCCGCAAATCTTTGCCTGCCGCGTTTCCAAGCAATTCACCGGAAGAGGAAATTAAACGTAGAAAGTACAAAACACGTGCGCATACACTACCCGTTGCAACTGAGCGTTGTTTACAAACAGACGAAGACGTCAAGATGTTATATCAACACCAAATTTCATCGAAATAGAACAACATGTCTTTTCAAAATACCACATGCCACATCAGGCATGTTCTTTTGACCATTGTTATTGTTTTGATTATACATACAATAGCAACAGCGGCCTGCAATAGTCAGAGACGGGGAAAAAACAGAAGCAGAGGTAGGTACCCACTCAGCCACGCCCACTGTAAACTAGACTGCCCAGCAAATCTGTGTCAACTTTTGTCATGCTGTGCCAGCCCTCACCCAATGCGCTCTTAGGACCCGACAAGATATGACACATGCGTGAACATCCCAGCCAAATTTGTGAAGTTGAGTCAACATGTGTGAACCTTCACCAACAATGTCAATGACACATGATGACATCATGTGTCATCACACATTATCACACACTGACACATGGGTCATGACACAGTATCACATATATTGACACACAGACTAATTTGTGGATGGGGGATAGACAGGGGGTTGGAGGTGGTTGTGGATTTCTGATATTTCATAACTTTATTAACATCAATTCAGCTGTTCATGCTGGTTCCCATTGAAGATATCTCTCCTCTGCATGTCATGTGTTGCCCACTTTGCTTGAAAATGGATAGATATTCTGTCAGTTGTGTGAGTTGAATTTTCCTTGTATCATTCTTAGGAATGCCTGTTGAAATGAAAAGAAATGGTCATAAACAAACAGCAGCAATCTAATTTTGACCACCCACTCAAATCCAAGTTGATAAACAATGACCACTCCCATATGGCAGCCTGAATCCCCCAGAATATCCCTGAGCCTTGCTCACATAGAAAGTTCTACATTAATTTGGGGTGTTGAGACTGAATTCTTCAACAAGATAGATGTTCAGGGATTATAGATGATATCAATGTGTTACTGTATAAATGCTTATCACATAGGATTTCAAGTCAAATAAATCTAGAAGTATTGACACATGTTGATGCATGCTCTCTCAGGTCTTACTGAAGTAAATGAAGGTTTGTCAAGCTGAGTGAGAGTTGACATTGTAACACACAAAATGACATTATTCGTTATCACTCAATGTACTCACACATTCCTCACCCAGCATGACTCATGTTCACTCGGATTTTCTGGGTGAGTTTCGTCTGTGTCACGGGTTGGCCGTTCACCTACTTTGGTAGGGCTGCGAGAGTGGCTAACTGTAAACCCACTCTAATACCAGCTTACGTTCTCAGCTCACGTATCTCTGATCCTGTGTAACTCTGGGAGAATCAAACCAACCAATTACTCATCTTCACACACTATGGCATGCACACATGCCACGACACAGTATCACGCACATTGATGCATGCATGATGAAACAGCATCATGCACAATGTCAATGACATATTGACCAATTTATCCTAGGGGTGGGTGGGGGGGGGGTAGTGGGTGTTTATTTTTACTAGTATATGTGTATTACGTTTTTATTGATTATCATTATAAATTTACTGTGAACTTCAATTCATCTGATTACCTATCCTGTTTCCATGTGAAGATTATCTTTCCTCACAATATCAATATGATGTTTTACCCACTCTCCTTGGAAATGGATGGATGTGGTGTCAGTTTATGATTCTTTGTAATATCCCTGGGAATACCTGCTCAAATTAAAACAAATAAACACAAAAGAGAAAAAGGTTAAATGTTGCCCACCCACTCCCCAGATACCAGCTGCTTATCACTTAGCATTCTTAATCCCCCAAATTTCTATAGACCCTGATCATAGTTCTATATCTGAACGTATCTTGTGCTTGAAATGAGCAGCAAGGCATTACTAGATGTTCAGACATAATTGGTAATAACAATGTTACTCACTGTACCGACCTCGAAAGGATGGAGAGCTGAGTCAACTCAGGATGGGGTTCAAACCTGCCATCTCCAGGAACTACCAGGGGTAGTGATAATAGAATTACTATTCTTTCAGGTTTGGATTACTCAGGATTCTCTTTATTCATTCCGGTTGAAAGTAAAAGCTTTTCTCCGTTTCCAAAAATAGACTGAACACTCATATGATACCCAACAGCCAATCCCTCCTGCTCTGGCTTCTAATTATTGAGCAGTGATGGGAAGTCAAACTATCAAACGTTGACCATGATACTGGGGCAGAGACCCAGACTATAGTACATTAGGAATAAGGAAAGGTTTGTAAAATGCTCTAAAATGACCAGTTTCAGCCATCTGCAAAGTAGATATGTTAGGCTATCTGTGACAGTTGAAAATATCACAGGGGGGCAAATGGACTGAGCAGCACATGTAGCTCAATTACCTGTGAGGTCCTACTTTACAGCAATCAATCTGCTCGCCGTTTATTGCCCCGTTTATGAGTATTTGAAAAATAAGAATAAATGAAATACAAGTAGCAGTTTTCTAACTTTTGACAGCTTCTATTGATTGCAGATAGAAATAATAACACGCCATCAAGGAAGAATATCCTGTTCATCGTCGTGGACGACCTACGTCCATCTCTTGGGTGCTATAACAACCCCAAAATCTCAACTCCCAACATTGATCAACTATCTTCAAAGTCAATCACATTTGACCGTGCCTATGTCCAGGTATGTGAGCTGAAGATTTCCTTATCAGAGTGAGGCATTGAATTCTGTCTCTAATGCAATCAAGAACCTAAATTACATGTATACTTAGAGATCACTTGTTATGACCTACATAATATACCTGAAATCAGAGTGCACTTATACGTGCCTTTTTATGCGAGACACTGTGGTAGTTTTAAATCTCTGTAATCTCAAATTGTTATAGCAAGCCTTTTGTGGACCGAGCAGGACATCTTTCCTCACTGGGCGGCGTCCAGACACCACCCGTTTGTACGACCTTCATTCCTACTGGCGTAAGGCAGCTGGAAACTTCACCACACTACCACAGTACTTCAAAGAGAATGGCTACCACACCGCTTCTATAGGCAAGGTGTTCCATCCAGGTAAACCTTTTTTTTCTATTTTGAATTATTTTTTTCTCACGGATAATACGGTAGTCTCTAGAATCAAGTGTAAGAAAAAGTGGAATTTTGTTCGGTCTGATACTTGAAGGGCTTAATCGGTCATTGAAGGATATAGCGGTTCACATCACGAGATATCCTGCAAACTCTTTCCAGTCATTAAGTGTATGTAGGTATATGTCACGATGTAGTAGGCTCCATTTTCTGTAGAACAAGCGATATAATAACTTTTGAAGCAATTGTACCTCGTGTATTTACACAGAGAATGAGAAATGTGCATGATACAACATGCCGATAGTTGTACCTTACTTTAACCTAAAATCTTTCTTCTCTAAATTAAAAAAATAACATGCAGGTAGAGCTAGTGGTCACACAGATGATTACCCATACAGCTGGTCAGTGCCTGCCTACCATCCATCCACCCAGCAATATAAAATGTCCAAGGTAGGTTTATATCTAGCGACTCCATCATCTTACATCATGTGTGGCCCATATAATAACCTTAAAATGACACTTCCTTGAGAAAAAAATCCCATCTTTATAACCCAGGGACGTAAAAATGATTAGTCTGTAAATAAGCTTATTGTCAGTACAGTTTATTAAGCTAGTGGGGATGAAATCGAATGTCAAGGGAATCAGTACCGGGGTACTCTTTGAGTGTAACGTGCATATGGAAATTCTTGATGTACAAGCTGTGGATAGATGGAAATCAATGTATGCGTAAGTAGTACCTGGAAAGTACCATTTGAACCAGGGTAGAGAAGTTAAAAGCATATGTGCCGGCATCGTTGATATGACCACGTTGGTCTAGTTCTAGACTGCCTGTTTTGATATCGAATACCCTTCTGTCATCATACCATCTTGATTTACAAAATTTAGGTATGCCCTGGAGCCGATGGCCAACTACACATGAACTTGGTGTGCCCAGTAACAGTTGATGAGATGCCCGAGAAATCCTTGCCTGATATACAAATTGCTGACTATGCCACACAAACGCTGGCTAATTTATCAAGAGTCACATCAAAGCCATTCTTCCTGGCTGTTGGCTTCCACAAGCCCCACATACCATTGAAATACCCTAAGGAATACTTAAGTAAGTCGGGATTTTTAATGATGAGCTATTTTCATTGTTAATTCTATACGAGGAAAAGGATCTCGACATAACACATCACCACATTACCCATTAAATATGAAGTATTTTTGACCTCTGTCTACTTAACTTAAGCTGTTTTCCCACAAATTCATTATAGGATTTTCCTTTGATAAGAGTATGGTTTAATCATAGACGAAATATGCCTTAGCATTGACTCTATAGTGTTTCATTTCGTTAGGCCTGTACCCATTATCAGAAGTAGACCCTCCACCAGACCCACATCTACCTCCCGGCCTGCCACTGGTCGCCTGGAACCCATGGACAGATATTCGACGACGAGAAGATGTAGAAGCACTCAACGTCTCCTTTCCATTTGGACCTCTCCCTCACCATTTCCAGGTAGATAGCCAAACGATACATATACTATTTTTTAATCATTGGGAAGGTAAACTACCTGGGATTCCATTATGCATTTTGATTATTGATTGATTGATTTGTTTAAGGTCCTAAGGCTCTTACACCTCATGGGACTGCCTTATTAGTTTGCAGACATTTAGTCTGTTCTTTTTCTCAATCTTAATTTGCGCATATGAGTGTGTGAATGTGGGTGTGCACGTGCATGTGTTTGAGAATCTGTTTGTAGCAATGGGACACGGCTTGCAGCAGTGAGACACTACTTGTGGCATCGGCCCCCTCTTTACCATGCTGCTTCACCCAGATAATGTGCCGCAGACTGTTGACACATCGCCTGGCCAGTCCATTATCCTGACACCGGCGGGACAGTCGTGGTTCTATACCAATCGGGCCAATATTGTCTAATATGTGCTTCTCTGTCGATGACTATGAGGATAAAGGTCGCACAGAAATTATTATTTCCATTTTTATCATTGCAGCAATTGGTCCGACAGAGTTACTATGCGGCTACGTCATACATGGACACACAGGTGGGTCAGGTTCTACATGCGCTCGACCAGGCAGGACTCTCCAACAACACCATCGTTGTCTTCACTGGAGATCATGGTTTGTCGTTTTTATTCAGCTTGGAAAGGTAATATTTGTAGTAACTGGTTACCAAACAGTAACGATGCACCTTGTATCATCTCGTTTATTCCAACCTAAAGACGGCAGCATATATTGAGAATTCCTTTAGATAGGTGCATCACTATATCCCATAAAGCCTGGTTCTTAGAAAATGAGAAAAACTTGAGATAAATTACGATGGAACTCTATCCATCCTTTATCAAGTCAGTGTCAAGAAGAGTTTATGTGAGTGGAGGTCCATATCATCTTTAAATTTTTGCGTTATGTCAAAAATTACACTACTACGGCAGTTTGATTGATGATTATTTCTCACTTTCACATTTTTGTCCATTCTAGGTTGGTCACTAGGTGAGCACCAGGAATGGTCCAAGTACAGTAACCTTGAAGTAGCTGTGCGCGTCCCACTAATGTTCTCCATACCCGGGGTCACACATCCACTAGAACCGCAAGGTGCTCGCTACCCCATTATAGATTCGCTTGAAGGAGAGGCATACCGCACATCACACAATAGACCACATAGACAGAAAGAATCAAACAAAAGAGCTTTGAAATGGCAGAATAAATTAGGACAAACACGCAACCGACAAGGGAATTCTAGGAGGTCACAAGAACTGGTTGAGCTTGTTGATCTGTTTCCTACCCTGGCTGATCTGGCTGGATTAAAGTCCCTACAAACATGCCCAGTGAACTCCCATTTAGTCAAGGTCTGCACTGAAGGTTTCAGCTTTGCACCCCTTTTAAACTCCACTGTCAGTGGAAGATCACCTGTCAAATGGAAGGAAGCTGCATTTAGTCAGTATCCGAGACCATCTGTATCCCCACAGAACAATAGCGACAAGCCGCGACTGAAGGATATAAAGATTATGGGTTACAGTATGCGCATGTCAGAGGTCCGGTATACAGAGTGGATAGGATTTGATCGCAAGCATTTCAGGGGAAACTGGAGTGATGTCAGGGCAAGAGAATTATACCTTCACTCGCTTGATCCAATGGAAGACAACAATCTGGCAGGGGACGCTAGATATGCCACATTGGTTCAAGAACTGTCTTTGAAATTGAGGCGTGGATGGAGGGCTTCCTTGCCATCCTTACACTAGTCAGTGCTATTGTTGTGCACACCTTGAAATATTTGTTTCATGAAATATTCTACGTGCCTTGCCATATTCGATTGTAGAAGCTTTTATAACCTTGATAAAGATCAGGCAAACAAGTTGATGATATGAAAATTTTTGTGATTTATTGTATGTCACACTTGTACCAATCTCGCTATATTGGTAGATAGAATTGTATTTCTAAATTAGGGCTTTTATATGTGATCCAATAGTATTTTACGCCATACCGTTTGTGGCACACTATAAACTCATTGATATATTTATTTATATCTAGGTGCTCAATTAGTATATGTCTTCATCTCCCATTACATTTTCTTCGTGAAGCGATATGTTCTGTGGTACTCCAGGGATGGGTGACCCGACAATGGGACAGGTCGTGTAGCCGTTATGGTAGATAAAGAAGTTCTTAGACGCCTCATGGGTCAGGAACATAATACCAGTGTAGGGCACAATCTGCAAGACAATAATTTGTCAGCTTATCATTTGTTCAAACAACTTTTTAGTCATTTTACTGAAATACACGTTGTGGACTAAGTGAAATTTAAGTGATAAAATTAATCGGTACTCATATTAACAACCATACCCTATGGTATATGAGGTTTTCAAATTAAATTTGAGCGAAAATGTAATACATGCATACAGTGCAAGGTGACTGTCCTAAGACAATGGGGATTGATAAGGGAATACTATACCTTCATGTTGTTTATAAGGCAGCCCCTCCAGAGTCCCCAGAACCCATACTTTTTGATGGTAGCTGAAAGTGCAGCCCTTATAGTTGGACTTGGTACGTCTACATTGCCTCTATCCCACAGGACTGGACTGTAAGCCTGGAAAAATAGGAGGATTGTTGAGTGAAAATGACAGGGATATTGAGAAATATTGACTATATGATATATCAATTGCTATTGTAATGTAGATTGTTTAAATAGAAATACCTTTATAATTGTATCGTGGTGCTATATAAATGTACATACAACTCTATTTTGAACTGTGCTAATGCTAGAATCCATAATAGAGGTACCTGTGCCAACATTGTCATTTACCTGGGACAAGAGATCAACAAACGAATAGATACATTCTTGTATCAGTAAGTTGTGACGTGTTCTTTTTTTTCCAATAAAATGAATAAGGTCATGAAAATACTTCTAATTGGTTTTATAGAATAAAAAAAAAGAGTTGACAGTCCTACAATCAGTTAGCTTGGCACATACATCGCATCTAGCTGTGACCTATACGCCCAATGGGTCAACCATTCATTGCACTGGGTGGGACAAATTTTTGACTGTTTCCAGTGTTAATTTTAACAACGTAGCGTGTAATTACCCCCCACCCCGCAACAAAAAAAGGAGACATAAACCATAATTTCCTCTACTTGATAATGAATATAAAACGGACACTTTTTTTCATATATATACAGGTTTATTATATAAATCCCAAGTTATGAATGACACTGATACTTCTTCACATGTCGAGAACATGGTCCTCGGGTTATGTAACAGTTTCAACAACAATGTAGGCTACTAATATTCTCTCAAAACAATGTTACACATCAACAAGGGGTGAAATCGGATCAAGAATAAGATTCAGTTTTTGTACATGGACTTTTCACTCAACCAGATCATGGTATAAGTACATGAAGTTATAATATACCGTATATTCACCCCCTAAACTTCATAGTAGTTTTTTTGTTGTTGCAAAGATTGTGATCTGAGACAATAATGAAATATCAGACTCTTCTGAAAATAGCTTTTGAGTTGGCATAATTCAACTGACTCTTAATATTATCATCTATCCCCTGCATGTACTTCATAGTAACTAGGGAATATAAAACTCATAATATTGTTCATATACACAAACTTTTGGGGGTGAATGTATGTATACATAATAGCTTTTTCTTATATCATTGAGTGAAAATGACAACTGAAACTGAAATTGTTGAGAAACATAAAAGTATTAGAAACATGAATGATGGAGACTGCATGATGAGGTGACATGGTATGAAGCATTTAGATATTTTTATAGAAGATCAAGACATGAATAAACCCTCTCAAACAATACCGGTAGTTGGCGGTAATAAAACATGATTTGATCATCCATTCACAATGATGAAAAAGTATAAAGTATATCCTACTTATGCTTAGTAGTTACATAAGTCGACAAAGACTAATAACAGAAGACACTATAGAGACCTATAGAAATGAGATATAGGCATAGACAGTGGTTTTGATATCAGAGCCATTATTAACCTCCCACCCCCTTTAACTGAATCTGTGCCTGAGGTCATACAATGTGTTGATCTGGATGGGATAAATGTGTCACTTGCATCTGTTGGTGCGGTGAAGGTGTTAGGTGTTGTGTAGTTATTGTATGGTGATTCGTCGATAACACTTCAACTCCAAATTCTGCCTCCAGGAGAAACTGCTGAATCTTGATCTTAACAAGTCCTGAAATGCAGATGATAAAAATTTAAATCCAGTCAATACGAAAATGTGCTGGACACTGGCTATAGCCAGCAAAGTAGTCAACAGAAATTGTCAAAGTATCGAACCATGTCTGTCTTTCATCTCAGGACTGTTGGTTATATCTTAAGTGTCGGTTCCTTTCATAATACTTTTTACTAAAGCACCCTATCCAATATCAATATATTTCTCGACAGATTTATTTCATATGTATGTGACAACATGTTGATGCTAATGTTTCACTACTATATTCTAAACATAATCTTCAACCCCTTTGAGAATTTCATTCTCAAGAGTAAATAAGTACGGTAACTGTTATTGTTACCTTTTTGGAGAGGTTCAAGTCTTTTTAGAGCCGGACCAAGACTGAGAAGCCACAAATCGTCCTCGTCTTGCTTAGTTGTGAGAGTCTTTAAATATTCTGACATGTTGTCCAATACATTGTCCTGTTTCCACTCAGGGTCTTGCTCGCCTACTGAAAATGTCAAAACACCAACATTAGATACAATTGAAGCAAGATTTACTAAATAATTTGCAAACGTAAGTTGAAGTACACTTACACCAGGTTCTCATGAGGCACACTCCCTCTTTAAACCAAACCTAATAATATAAATATAGGACAGCATTTTGCAATGCATGTAACTCGAAAGGGCACTTAATCTCTTCTTTTAGGCCCTTTCTGATACTAACCTCATGTTTTCTTCGAGCTTTATCACTGTCAGTGGTTAAGCCTATGGAGAATGCATCCATTATCACTTGTATGTTTCATTGGCGAATAACTC
Organism: Acholoe squamosa; assembly: GCA_949317995.1. Classification (NCBI taxonomy): domain Eukaryota; kingdom Metazoa; phylum Annelida; class Polychaeta; order Phyllodocida; family Polynoidae; genus Acholoe; species Acholoe squamosa. Next base: position 20,716,434 of record OX439042.1, read on the forward strand.
CTTTCTTGGCGAGTTAAGCATTGCAAAACAGCAGCAGGTCTTGAATAAGGATCCATATTAACCATACACATGCATGAGACAGTGTAATTCTCCTCCATTTTGTTATAATCCAGCACTTTCGATGGCACCGTGAGTCAATCGTCTCGCTGTCCGCCATTTTGGATTTTGATGTTCTGTGCGCATGCTCGACCCCTCCTTGCCAGAAGTAGCATTTTCAACGGAGAAATGATATATTCTATCGATTTAACTTGAAATTAATGGCTTTTTGAATATAATCCATACATCTTTGGCAATATCAATCGAATTGAATCGAATATATTCTATCTTTTTACTGTTATAGCCCCACAAATCGATCGTCTCGCTGTCCGCCATTTTGGATTTTGGTATTCTGTTCGCATGCCCAACCCAATTTCCATAGTTATTTGGGTCAATTTGCACCACCACAGGCTTTGGGATGCGAATTAACGACAGGGCGAAGACATAAATTTTTATATTTTTAATTAAACATATCGATTCAAATGATATGCTCTTGCCCTACTTAATCATATTTCTATATTATAACACTGAATAATTGAAAAAAAATTTAATAACGACCACTTTTACGACAATAGAGACGCATGGACAGATCGAATGATGGCAAATTCATCAATTATTTGCACCACTCTGGACCAAAAACGCGGGAACATTGATGAAATTCGCACCTCTTATGGGATTTAACATAGACCGGAAAAGCGTCTTACTTTTTTATCTCTGTAAAGAAGCACTGAATGGGTGCGCTTTTTACCCGACTCTTATAACTCTTTCGAGTTAATATGGGTTAGTTTTATGTTATCAAAAAGTACCCAGTATGTCTTGTATGAGGCGTAATCAAAATTGCCTCCTTTTGTCTAAGTCATATTTGTAGATAGAAACAACAATTACCCTCCATCCCTGCCTTTTTCTGTTTCTTAAGAGGCTGGCCCTTTTGCCGCTTTGCTTTGGGGTCGTTTCCGTCTCTGCAACTTGTTCTGTCCATTGTTCGTTTTGTGCCAAGTGAAGAAACGGGAGGAATACCTAAAAGGAGACAACACTTTTTATTTTTAAAGAAGTGTGAAATTATGGCGCCTATTGTTATATAGAAAGCTACTTGTACGAACAAATTTAAATGGTCAGGGGTTTTACTTGTTTCATATGCATGTGTTTCACTGGTTCATTAAAAAAAAGAATAAAATAACTTTTAAACAAGTAGGGAGAATTATGCCTGTACCCACCATTAGGTGCAAATGCTTCAATCAACAGCGGGTCAATTTCTACTTTGGGCTTCTCCGATCTGCTGTTCAATTTCACTTGTCGCTCAAAACGCTCCTTCTCAGATTTTATCTTTAGCCTAATTTTTTCAGCATCTGGAAAGGGCCCAGTCCCTAGAATTTCACACATGCGCTTGGCATAGTCTTGTCGCCGGGGGCGCTGGCCACTTGCTGAGAACTCTGCTACCATTCGCAGCATCTTTCGGGTAGTGGCTGGGGTGAATGTAAATTGGGTTGTTATCTGCTGTGGTCCGGTGACTGTGTTAAACAAAAAGGCTAGAATTATAATAAGTAGCTTATAAAATCTCAAACGTAAAATGGAAGTTTAACTTCAGGAAATTCAACTCATACTAGAAAAGAAGGGGTTCTATATCAAGCTAATAAATCTAATCATATAATTTACAAATATGCTGTACAAGATATAGGAAAAAAAAGGCTCACCATGAATCTGGTTCGCCTGCTGCTCAGGTTGTATTGCAGTATCATCTAGAAAATGTAGAATATTCTTGTTTATCATCCAATTTATTCATTCGTTTGTTAGCCTGTACTTGATGTTTGTATCGGAGTTACTGGTTTTTCACCATAAACTTAAGTGGCCGGTATATTTCAAATATCCATACACATAACACTGATACCTACTTTGTAGTGGCTCAACCTGCTGCACTGCTTGATTACTTGCATCATCTGGAAAAGGATGCATGCAAATTATAAATATGTATAAATTTACTATCTAAACGCCATCTAACAAGATAATCATTTTCAAATGTGGCATTGTGATTGTCGATCCATTTGGTCTCATTGCTTTATTTCACAATACGAGGTACCATTGGAGCATATGTCAAAATTATTGTATTTTTTATTTTCATTTTGTATTGATTACTTCATCGGAGCCTTTAAATCCTACTGTTACTTCAGTACGAGGAGAATTTATCCTACAATTGATATGAAATTGAAAGTTTTCTTTTGCAATTGTTATAAACTTACTTCCTCCTCGGATCATCTCCCCAGTTAACCTGTCGTGTAGCATTCCATCCATTGTGTTCCAATCCACTGTAGACCTAAGAAATTAATAAAAGTGGAATTAAGGGTCAACATTGGAATTGTTTGAACCAGCTTTGATAAAGTAATACTGTCTAGCTCCAATAAATATTCCGCCAACAGCTATCCTAATTCGGAATAGATAGGCACTGAAATACTTCCAGTGTGTGAGTCTGCTGCAGTAAAGGTGTGAAACTGTGATAAAGCTGAAAATGGGTAGTGTTCAACTCTCCCTTCTTTGCAAGCTTATTCTGAAGCTATTTACTGGAGGATCTTTACAAACACGGGCTCATTTTAACAAGCTTGGCTAGACCTTTAAAATGAATATTTTTTGAACAAGGTTGAATGCAGGGAATTTTGCCTTTGGCCCCATTGAAGTTCAACCAAAAGTTTAGAACCACTTTATGATGAGAAGGTCATTGAGCACCTAAAAATAAATGGTTCCCACCTGTTCTATGGATAGAAATCATCTAGAAAATGTCTAGCTTTTCTTTATCTAAGGGGCTGCAGTATGTTTGACAGACCCTTCAAACTTTTTGGGTGAGATTATCTCTGGACACTTGTCCCAACCTCCCCCATGTTGGGCACTTACCTATCAATTAAAACCGTATTGTATGCATTTTATATGATGAGAAATTGATAGCTGTGATAAAAATAAGTGGTTTTGCTTTTTAAATGAAGTTTTTATGACAATTTGAATGGAAGTTATGATCATTCAAACATACAGTCAAAGACGCTATTCTGCCGTGGTTCTGTCAGAGCACGCAGTTCAAGGTTAAAGACGACATCAAAAATTTGCTTTTACATTAATTGATTATGATAAATTGTATCATTATTTACATTCTTGGGGGTATATCTTGCTTATCTTAGAAGAAAATTGACCAAAATAATCATTTTAGTGATCTAGTCTACCTTGGGTTGATCTTGCTTGATCACAAAATTGGATCCAAATTAAACTCTTAACTATGGCAGAATTCTGGGTCTGATTTGGTACCTTTGACCAGTCATAATTCCATTTTAAATTGACAGAGACTTCATTTAAAAAGCAAATCCACTTCCTTTCTCAAGATCTATCCATTGCTCATTAGATAAGTTTAATGGGATAAAGTTTTGAAAAACTAGGTAAGTGCCTACAATAGAGTAACCAGTGGGTGGGGGGGGGGGACTTATTGGAATTTTGTGGACTATCAAATATCAAATTTTTCTCTGATCCCCCCCATCAATTATTGTCCAATATATCAAAGTTCTGATAAGAATCCTCATGAAGGCTTATTTTGGATAGGACATGTACTAAAAAAAAAAGATGCTAAAACCTTATCAGTAAACATCTAAGGGAGTGGTCATTATTTATCAACAGGGGGGGAGGGTGGGTTTGAGGGGGGGGCGTAAAATTTTCAGACCCCTCCCAAGGGGGGGGGCTAAAAAAATTTGACCCCTCTTGAGGGGGGGGCTAAAAAAATTCACCCTCTTTTTAGCAAAAAAGCCCGCGCGCTACTATAGATCAAAGAGGGGCGCGAAAACTCTCCGCGCCGGAGGCGCGGGGGGGGGCGCAAAAGATTTTGACTGCCGTCGAGGGGGGGGCGTAAAAAATTTCCGCGCGTCCGCGCGAAAACCCACCACCCCCCCCCCCCCCGTTGATAAATAAGGACCACTCCCTAAGCATCCCACAGTAAAACGCATTACAAAATCTGAAAGATGTTAAAATCTTGCTCCACATGCTTGATGCACTATTTTCTAATCCCAGTATTAGAAGAGAAAATGTTACTTTTTCTAGTACATTCCCTATAAATTGACCCTTTGCCAGGTCCCTAGTAAACAGGGTTCTGCTCTTGAAAATAACTAACAAGCCCCCCTCCCCACACACACCTAGCAATGAATGACTCGTCCCTGAATATCAAGTGCTGCTTTGCCAATGCCTGAGGACCGTACAGTTGCTCTTAGTTGTCACCTGTGCTGCTGGAGAGTTCTGAGTCTCAGGTTCACTGCGACTCCAGCTGACTCGTTCAGTCTCAGTCACTGTCACAGTGAGACTGACTGAACGAGTCAGCTGGAGTCGCAGTCATTTTCACTGCCTGTCACTTTATTGCCCTTGTTCCTGAGATTTTACATACGTAATAATTGGAACTCCTAACTAAGAAAACTGTTTCTACCAATAGCAGGGCATGTCATTATCGATTTGTTATATAAAACTGCATAAATGTCTAGTCTACACTCACATATCTTGGCTTTGTCCGTCTGCTCTTGCAGCCATCTTGGATCGGCCTGCGCCGTGTGTCCGCCACAAGCCTTGCTCGGCGAAGATGGCGTACGCCAATGGCGGACGTCTAGGTCAACCTGATGCCCCACTCGTCCGCCGGCGTATGTCTCTGAATCCACGGACCTGTCCCCCAAAAGGCTGTTTCTAACGACAGCCTAGCAAACTATGGGTGATCTACGTTCATTGAGTGTTACCACAACACCCCCAAAACAGCCTGAAAGCTTTGACTGTGTTTTGGTTGCAAAAATTCGATCGGCGTACCGCTTCGATTCGACTTCTGGCGGACTTCCAGCGCTTGGCTACGGCGCGCCCTTATAAAACTCAAGAGCCATCTGGAGGAACTTGAGGGAACCTAGGAGCGGCGGGCGGGTGGGGGTGGGGGGTGGGTAGACTGATACGTTATACCCTATTCGACCTAATACGCGCCCAGAGCGCTTAAAAGATTGTATTTATGGCCCTCGTCAAGAGTTTTAATATTCTGGAAAATTGGCCTTTTTTAGTCTAAAAAAAAGAGGGGGGAGGGGCGCTTTAGGGAGAGGTCATTTTTTAACAACAGGCCCAATCAGCAATGGAGTATTGACAATTGGGCCATGCTTGGCCCTATATAACTTATATAGCAAGAATACATTTGGCAAATGTCGACTTATATTATAAGCCGACATTTGCCCAATGTATTCTTGCATTTTCATTTGGGCGTGTCCATTTTTTTTCGGAGGGGTCACAATTTTTTTTGCCCCCCGCCTTTGTGCTATAGCAATGCGCGGACTATTTCACTAAGAAAGTTCCCCCCTCCCCCCAAAAGGGATCTGAATTTTTGTGCCCTTCCCCAAAAAACCACATCCATCCCTTGTTGTTAAAAATGACCACTCCATTAAATATTAGGGGAGGGGCGCTTATCACGTCGAATACGGTAAGTCTGTTCTGTTGTACCTCAGCCTCGGCTCACGTCTAGCCTAGTGTGAAGTCTAGAACATAAGCACATTAGGGAGTGATCATTTTTTAACAACAGGGGGGGGGGCGGTGGGATTGAGGTGGGGGTCAGAATTTTTTCAACCCCTTGACCGGGGGGGTCAGAATTTTTTCAATACCTCTGATGGGGGGGGGGTCAAAATAGTTTCACCTGTTTTCAGTGGAAAACCCCGCGCGTTACTATAGGCTAAAAGGGGACGTTCGCACGCGATTTTTGTCCCTTATGGGGGGGTCGTAAAAATTTTACCCCCTCGAGAGGGGGGGGTCGAAATTTTTTTCGCGCGTCCGCGCGCAAACCCACCAGCCCCCCCCCCCTGTTGTTAAAAAATGATCACTCCCTTACTCCGCCCCCTCTACAAATGTGTTGATACATTTCATACTTAATCTAACATTTCTGCAGGACCCTATAAACCTGATAATGGCTAAAAGACGTCCTTAGAATCATACCTAAGGGAGTGGTCATTTTTTAACAACAGGGCCACTCCCTAATATGATTAATGTGATGTGCACTCATATTATAATTGCAATTATGATAACAGTGCACATCACACTCAGGATGGACATGGTTTACAGTCAAAGTTAAATGAGAAAAAAGTGTGTGCATATGTTCTTCGACATTTTTTGGAAATGGGGTCATATACTTTGGTGAATAAATGCCATGAAGAGGGTCCAATGTCCACCCTTCTTAGGGAGTGATCATTTTTTAACAACAGGGGGGGGGGGCTGGTGGGTTTGCGTGCGGACGTGCGAAAAAAATTTCAACCCCCCTCTTGAGGGGGTAAATTTTTTTCGACCCCCCCCCATAAGGGACAAAAATCGCGCGCGGACGTCCCCTTTTAGCCTATAGTAACGCGCGGGGTTTTCCACTGAAAACAGGTGAAATTATTTTGACCCCCCCCATCAGAGGTATTGAAAAAATGCTGACCCCCCCCCTGGTCAAGGGGTTGAAAAAATTCTGACCCCCCCCTCAAACCCACCGCCCCCCCCCCTGTTGTTAAAAAATGATCACTCCCTTACCACACAAATTACCAGGACCTTTTTCTCTCTTTTTTTTCTAAACAAATTTACAATGTATTTAGATCTGGTACAATAGATCGGGTATGCGCCTGTCTAGCTAAATATCTCAAAATGCAGAAATTACCACCTACCTGCATCTTCTTGCGCACAGTGTCCAATGGGAATGTAATTGTCTGTGCAACAGCACCAGCTATACATCCGTTTACGAGGCCTCTTATAGGTGACTGTGAGAAGTGAAGGTAATGCTCCCAGATGTTATCCATCATTTCATACGCCAAGAACATCATCCCACTGAAGGGCAGAACAGCTTCAAACAGCAAAGAAGTTATGACAATTTATTATTATCACGATTTTGATAACATCATTCTGACCTACGTAGTATGCCAGGTTATTACAGACAGGCTATAAGAGAACACACACTGAGCTCTGATTTAGTAAAGTTTAAACGGGTTATAAATCTACTAGAGATACCTTGTCAAATCTGATGTGATATTAATTGTGAGAGGTTCATTTTTACAGAAGAATTGAAAATTACTACCATTTCACAAGGGTCATTTAGCTATAAAACAACCCAAGGCCAATTACAATTTATGTCTGGGAATGGGTGTTATCTGCCCTTACTGTTGGAAACTGACCTTTCTTATAGATATTGATTGGTTTGGACTTTTAAATGGATATAATTATTTTATCAAATCTCCTGTGCTCTGTATACATGTCAATATTTATAGACCTAGTATTTGTTAAAACGCACCTAGGAGAGACGTTGACACACCGCGATAAAAAGCAAGTAATCCTTCTTCTTTGTATATTGTTACAACGGAATCAGCAATGCCATTGTAATGTGCCAATCTATGACATGTGTGTTGTGCTATGAGGCGGGTTTTCACGCTGTCCGACGGATACATGGCCACTGTTGCCACCAGTCCTCCACTGGCTCCTGACAATGCCGCCGACCATGGTGTAAGTCGTCCAAACCTGTCACAAAATGCTAGTCTCACCCGCTGAAATGTCAATAGCTGGATAGATGAGTATGGGATGATTCTGAGACAACCAATAAAGTTTCCCTTCCAAAAGGCACGAATGCCCTCGGAACTGTAAAGGCTAGAAATGGATCTAAGGTACCCTGTGCCGGAGGGAAGTGTGTCCCAGGTACCGAGTTGATAGCGAACTTTGATCACATCGAGAGGGGCCGTGATGGTTTTGCTGGTGAATCCTGCTATACTAGCACAAGCAAAGCTTTGCATAAATGTTAAACGCACGTCAAACCTGTGCGTTTTAAGCATAGTTCGTATGGAAATCTTCTGGCCCACCTTACGATTTTATCTCACACGGCCACGCCCATCCACGTGGGTTTGTTGTTGTTATGGTTGCGCTAGGCCGGAAATAGTAACTAAGAATCGGTCCTTACGCAAAATATAGTTCTTATAGTTTACGGCTTACATTCCTAAAATGATGAATAAGTTAGAGAGTTTCTACATTAATGTTGAATAACTTATTAACATAGATAATGCACTATTGTATATTGAAGCATAAGGGTATGTATTGCAAAGGTTATTGCGGTATGATACAAACGCAGTCGTCCGTCGAACTACTTTCTTGAAAAATCTTCAAGCACAAGTTTTATTTCTCAGTAACAAGACTTCGTGGTGTGTTCGACATTAAGCATCTGCTTTAAGATTTCAAAAATGACGGAAGGTGACGTGTTTGTCAGCTCGAAACTGGTAAAGGTAGGAATTTTACTTCAATACCCAATAACGACTGATGAGAGAAGTTTCTATACTGCACTGACAACACACAGCTACATATTTACTCGAAGTATGCGTGCCTTGGCTCAGTAGACCATGTTTTTCAATTGTGTTTATCATGGTTTCTCCTATTATCGCCCAGGCCGGTTTTGGCTGATCTTGACCAAACAGATTCAGTCACTGACAGCTGTCAAGCTTTAAATAGATTTTCACCCCCCCCCCCCTCGAGAGGGGTCTGATATTTTTACGCCCCCCCCTCAAACCCACCAGGCCCCCCTGTTGTTAAAAAATGATCATTCCCTTACCAAAAAGAACTTTTTTAAAGAAAGGTCTCAATTTTTTTTTTATCCACCCTGCTCTAGTAGTAGTAGGGACGAGTCATTTATTGCCAGCTTGGGGGGGGGCCCTTGATGGATTTTGGCAGATTGGCAGATTATTTTCAGACTAGGCCGAAATACCTGCCTGCTCACAGGCAGGATCCAAGATGTATACAAGCCTATAGTGGCACAAACACATGGCTAGTCTGAACTAAGTACTCACTTTCAGTTCCTGGAAATTGTCCCTCCTATTCACAAACATGTAGTTTTCATGTACATCAGCTTATATTGACTGAAACATGAAATATATCCAATAAATCTGACATGTTTATCTTGAGCTTAGATATCACTACCTCAATGGCCTCCATTGTCAACATGATGTGGTGCTACCTGGTGGTAGACTGCTCTTGAAACATAGGGCTAACCAACCAAGAATAGTGTAGTCTTTTTGGCACTAGGTGGCTACACCTGGCTTCAAGATGAGAATAAGGCCACTGCTCGCACCTCGAGGAGGTGAGCGCTTATTCGCACCTCGAGGATGTGTGTATATCATCGTCCATGATAGACTGTAAGACACGGGTTCTTACACAGACCTGGGTCAATGACACGGTTGTTCATTTTGAGGAAGGACATTTGACCAGATTGGCAGTTTGACAGGACAATTTGATAGGACTGTTGGACATATTTTTGGACAGTTGAATTTGACAGTTTGGGATTGATGAAGACAGGTTCTTAGTTTTAAGATGATTATTAACATTTCAAAATGGATTTTTGCCATTCCAAGATTCTAGTATTCTACAACGTAGGGACAGCATCATCATATAAGGTTGTAGTCCTTTCAAATTCTATAAGAAGAGAGGGATATTATCATAGTTTGAGTCGGGCTTTCCTAGCCCACTTATATCTCCTTTTTCTTATCCCCTCAGGATGTGTGTGGTGCACATATGCGCGGGCACCGACACATCCCATTGTGAAATGTGTAGTTTAGTAGTTCTCACCATGAATATGACCTTAGCTGTCGAAATGGCGTTAAACATCTATTACTCACTCACTCTCATAGTTTGAGTTTAGTGTGAGTACTAGGATACAGGCAGTGGTTTAGGGCACCTTAAAAATATGTCTGTTTCCTGCCCAGAGGATGGGATTTCTCAGACCCATGAGGGAGGGAGGGGGACATTTTTTTTTAGAAAATATTTTTATTTGTCATTTAACATCGTAAGCTGGGACAGCATGGATTTGCCATCAGTTTCTAAGATTTAGTGATTGGAAGCCTAGTGGTTTAGTGTGAGTAGTATGGACAGGGTGGTTTAGTGTGAGTAGTATAGGCAGGGTGGTTTAGTGTGAGTAGTATAGGCAGGGTGGTTTAGTGTGAGTAGTATAGGCAGGGTGGTTTAGTGTCAGAAGTATAGGCAGAGTGGTGTAGTGTGAGTAGTATAGGCAGAGTGGTTTAGTGTGAGGAGTATAGGCAGGGTGGTTTAGTGTGAGTAGTATAGACAGGGTGGTTTAGTGTGAGTAGTATAGGCAGGGTGGTTTAGTGTGAGTAGTATAGGCAGAGTGGCTTAGTGTGAGTAGTATAGGCAGGGTGGTTTAGTGTGAGTAGTATAGGCAGGTGGTTTAGTGTGAGTAGTATAGGCAGGGTGGTTTAGTGTGAGTAGTATAGGCAGAGTGGTTTAGTGTGAGTAGTATAGGCAGAGTGGTTTAGTGTGAGTAGTATAGGCAGAGTGGCTTAGTGTGAGTAGTATAGGCAGAGTGGTTTAGTGTGAGTAGTATAGGCAGAGTGGTTTAGTGTGAGTAGTATAGGCAGGGTGGCTTAGTGTGAGTAGTATAGGCAGGGTGGTTTAGTGTGAGAAGTATAGGCAGGGTGGTTTAGTGTGAGTAGTATAGGCAGGGTGGTTTAGTGTGAGTAGTATAGGCAGGGTGGTTTAGTGTGAGTAGTATAGGCAGAGTGGTTTAGTGTGAGTAGTATAGGCAGAGTGGTTTAGTGTGAGTAGTATAGGCAGAGTGGCTTAGTGTGAGTAGTATAGGCAGAGTGGTTTAGTGTGAGTAGTATAGACAGAGTGGTTTAGTGTGAGTAGTATAGGCAGGGTGGCTTAGTGTGAGTAGTATAGGCAGGGTGGTTTAGTGTGAGTAGTATAGGCAGAGTGGTTTAGTGTGAGTAGCATAGGCAGAGTGGTTTAGTGTGAGTAGCATAGGGAGAGTGGTTTAGTGTGAGTAGTATAGGCAGGGTGGTTTAGTGTGAGTAGTATAGGCAGAGTGGTTTAGTGTGAGTAGTATAGGCAGGCTGGTTTAGTGTGAGTAGTATAGTCAGGGTGGTTTAGTGTGAGTAGTATAGGCAGAGTGGTTAAATGTGAGTAGTATAGGCAGAGTGGTTTAGTGTGAGTAGTATCTAGGCAGAGTGGTTTAGTGTGAGTAGTATAGGCAGAGTGGTTTAGTGTGAGGAGTATAGGCAGGGTGGTTTAGTGTGAGTAGTATAGACAGGGTGGTTTAGTGTGAGTAGTATAGGCAGGGTGGTTTAGTGTGAGTAGTATAGGCAGAGTGGCTTAGTGTGAGTAGTATAGGCAGGGTGGTTTAGTGTGAGTAGTATAGGCAGGGTGGTTTAGTGTGAGTAGTATAGGCAGGGTGGTTTAGTGTGAGTAGTATAGGCAGAGTGGTTTAGTGTGAGTAGTATAGGCAGAGTGGTTTAGTGTGAGTAGTATAGGCAGAGTGGCTTAGTGTGAGTAGTATAGGCAGAGTGGTTTAGTGTGAGTAGTATAGGCAGAGTGGTTTAGTGTGAGTAGTATAGGCAGGGTGGCTTAGTGTGAGTAGTATAGGCAGGGTGGTTTAGTGTGAGTAGTATAGGCAGGGTGGTTTAGTGTGAGTAGTATAGGCAGGGTGGTTTAGTGTGAGTAGTATAGGCAGGGTGGTTTAGTGTGAGTAGTATAGGCAGAGTGGTTTAGTGTGAGTAGTATAGGCAGAGTGGTTTAGTGTGAGTAGTATAGGCAGAGTGGCTTAGTGTGAGTAGTATAGGCAGAGTGGTTTAGTGTGAGTAGTATAGACAGAGTGGTTTAGTGTGAGTAGTATAGGCAGGGTGGCTTAGTGTGAGTAGTATAGGCAGGGTGGTTTAGTGTGAGTAGTATAGGCAGAGTGGTTTAGTGTGAGTAGCATAGGCAGAGTGGTTTAGTGTGAGTAGCATAGGGAGAGTGGTTTAGTGTGAGTAGTATAGGCAGGGTGGTTTAGTGTGAGTAGTATAGGCAGGGTGGTTTAGTGTGAGTAGTATAGGCAGGGTGGTTTAGTGTGAGTAGTATAGGCAGAGTGGTTTAGTGTGAGTAGTATAGGCAGAGTGGTTTAGTGTGAGTAGTATAGGCAGAGTGGCTTAGTGTGAGTAGTATAGGCAGAGTGGTTTAGTGTGAGTAGTATAGACAGAGTGGTTTAGTGTGAGTAGTATAGGCAGGGTGGCTTAGTGTGAGTAGTATAGGCAGGGTGGTTTAGTGTGAGTAGTATAGGCAGAGTGGTTTAGTGTGAGTAGCATAGGCAGAGTGGTTTAGTGTGAGTAGCATAGGGAGAGTGGTTTAATGTGAGTAGCATAGGCAGAGTGGTTTAGTGTGAGTAGTATAGGCAGAGTGGTTTAGTGTGAGTAGTATAGGCAGGGTGGTTTAGTGTGAGTAGTATAGGCAGAGTGGTTTAGTGTGAGTAGTATAGGCAGGCTGGTTTAGTGTGAGTAGTATAGTCAGGGTGGTTTAGTGTGAGTAGTATAGGCAGAGTGGTTAAATGTGAGTAGTATAGGCAGAGTGGTTTAGTGTGAGTAGTATCTAGGCAGAGTGGTTTAGTGTGAGTAGTATAGGCAGAGTGGTTTAGTGTGAGTAATATAGACAGAGTGGTTTAGTGTGAGTAGTATAGGCAGAGTGGTTTAGTGTGAGTAGTATAGGCAGAGTGGTCTAGTGGGAGTAGTATAGGCAGAGTGGTCTAGTGGGAGTAGTATAGGCAGAGTGGTCTAGTAGGAGTAGTATAGGCAGGGTGGTTTAGTGTGAGTAGTATAGACAGAGTGGTTTAGTGTGAGTAGTATAGGCAGAGTGGTTTAGTGTGAGTAGTATAGGCAGAGTGGCTTAGTGTGAGTAGTATAGGCAGGGTGGTTTAGTGTGAGTAGTATAGGCAGGGTGGTTTACTGTGAGTAGTATAGGCAGAGTGGTTTAGCGTGAGTAGTATAGGCAGAGTGGTTTAGTGTGAGTACCCTAAATCCCCGGTCACAAGCCGGCCCCGGTCATAAGCCGGGGGGTGAGTTCAGGAAAAAAATAAAAGCCGGTTTTGGGTCAAATTTTTACCATTTTCTCTTTAATCTATAGTAAAAAAAAAGTCGGTCATAAGCCGGGGGGGGGGGACTTTGGGAAAAATTTAGAAGCCGGTTTGGGCCCAAAATAGAAAAAAAAAATCCGGCTTATGACCGGGGATTTACGGTAGTATAGGCAGAGTGGTTTAGTGTGAGTAGTATAGGCAGGGTGGTTTAGTGTGAGTAGTATAGGCAGGGTGGTTTAGTGTGAGTAGTATAGACAGAGTGGTTTAGTGTGAGTAGTATAGGCAGAGTGGTTTAGTGTGAGTAGTATAGACAGAGTGGTTTAGTGTGAGTAGTATAGACAGAGTGGTTTAGTGTGAGTAGTATAGGCAGAGTGGTTTAGCGTGAGTAGTATAGGCAGAGTGGTTTAGTGTGAGTAGTATAGGCAGAGTGGTTTAGTGTGAGTAGGATAAGCATGTCTAGTGATTACGTGTGAGTAGTTACTATAGGCAGAGTGGTTTGTTTTAGGTAACATACTGAAAATAAATACCCCTCTACTTCATGTATTAGACACAACCTATACTTGATACTATGTACTATCAGGTCCAACTCGAGCCAGATGTGGAGCAGTAATTTGATGTAATCCTAGCCCTCTAGAAGATCCTGTAAGATGTCGTGAGTTATACACGGGCAGCTCTTGGAATTAGTACATGCGCCACATAGCTTCACTGAGTAAATTAAAACCGTACAATCATTCACACATTGATCATTCCATATTGATTTGAGAATGCGTATCACAATATCCATGGAATTTATGTTCTGATTAACAGCGCCTGGAGGCCTATGTTAAGACAACTGAACATGGTGTCTTTGGTCTTCTCTATGGCGTCCACCACGAGGGCAATGTTCATGTCATCAGCAGTTCAATTGGCCCTACAGGAAAACCTAAGGAATTCGGTGTAGCTACAGACAACTTCCACGATGTCTCACAAGGTATGAATAGCAGTCCGTCAAACTTAGACTAGAAGTGTTATGTCATAGATAAAATTCCGAACTAAAGAAAATAGATAAAGTATAAACCTGTAAAGAGTTTACATGTACATTATTTACCATCAATAGATAAATTCTATGATATATAAGATATATGTGGAACTTCAAACGACATCATATAATAATTAAAGAAAATCTGTGTTTAAGGTCTGTCCCTGCTTGGTGTGTGGTTCAAGATGAACCAGGGTCATCTATCCCCCGTAGTAAAGCAGGTATGGGAGAAGATTGTACCTAAAGACATTATTAAGGTGAGTGCAACTTCTTTATACTCCAATCAATCAATAAATCCAATAAATCTCTTGTATGTAGAGACTTTTGCTCACCATAGACTGTTTCATTTGGAGGGAAATTCAATTAAGCATGAGATAAAGAAAGAAGTTGGGATTGCAAACAGTTTCTCTTCATTGACAGGACTTGTTTGGTGAGGGGCCATGCATTGTGTGGCCAGTGGGAGAACTTGACCTCAAGGAGAACCAGATGTCTGTAGAGGGTGCCGCTAACGGACCTCACCTGTACCAGTTAACAACCGGAGATGCGCCTCTTGTAGAGCTACCGGTACAGAGTGTCGCCACAAGTGTACTTGACTCTGCATTACTGTTCCGCCTTCGCTCTCAATTCAGCATCGGGTTTGATTACTCAAACAAGAAAGGTATATCTACATTATGTGTACATATTATATAGATGTCTTTTTATTGTTGACATCAAATCACTAATCTGTGATAAATCATAATTTGCATGGTTTCCTTAGTATGTCCAGTTGGTAAAACTATTACTCTTCATGATTTTGGTAGTCACTCGTGTCTCAGAGGTCTTCATAGGTTATCCCACTCTACAATATCAATGGGACTATTTTCACTGATCACTTATTTATTGTTTTCTCAGTTGAACTACGGAATAACATCCTGCAGGCGGTAGGGTCTGTACAGGACAAGGTCGGGTCTGATCTAGCCGTGTTCCATGTCCAGGACAGCCCAGTACTTCTATCACAGAACCATGCTACTTATGGACCCCTGGATGAAGACTCACCCTGTATAGATCTACTGAAACACATTAGTACTGAAGGGGAGGAGGTAACAGAGAAGAAAGGCAAGAAGAGGTCTCCACAAGTACAGGTGAAACCAGATCTTTTACATTACATAACAAGAAATGCGGTTGTGACCGCGTAAAAAAACGCCTCCCGCCGTTAATGTCGGTATTCAGTAGGCCTAATTTTGTATTGTGAGACCTCATCACATGGGGCAAATGCAATCATCATAGTGCACTCCCATACCGCTTCGCGGTACCGCCGCTACGCGGCGTGGGAGGCACTAAAAAATATTGATTTTGTTGAGGTCCCATGATATATATCATAACACGACATATCAGCAGAGATGCCACTTTTCCTGGTTTACCAGGAATTCCTGATTTTGATTCCAAGACTTCTGTATTAAATTATGTTGAATTCCTGGGGAATTTGTGCCCAAAGTCCAGTTTTCCTGGTTTTTGTCGGCCAGTGAGTGGCAACTCTGTATCAGGTAGATCTAGGAGGGAATGAACATTGATCTAACTAAGTGTAGGGCAAACAGAAATATCACAAATTAATAAAACATACAAAACAACTTGGTATAAGGGATTGTGCTTGGTTCATTTTATGATTGACATTTCATATTTTCTCCACTTATTACATTAGTCAGTTGTAGCAGTGCAGCTGCTGTTAAAGGCCAGTGGTAAAGTGGCAGCTTCTAACGGCATAACTTGTGCACCCATCATTCATCACGAACACAGTAAGTGGCTCACAGTCATCATCTATTAGTACTCTGCTATGTCATACTTTGTGGTATCCTATAGTTCTCTCTTTTGTTGTATAGACATGCCTTCATCCCATCAATCTATTGATTTTTGATATGTTAAATTCAAGTGTGCCTAAATATTTATATATCACCAATAGATTACGCTGGGTGTGGTTGTCACACCAGTTAGCTCCAAAATTAACATAAAGTACATGTTGTTTGATACTTAGGAGAGTTTCAGCATGTGTGTGTTCCTCTGACGCTGGATACTGTGGTACCGATCCTACCTAACGTGCCGCTCGCTAAGTTGTCTGAGCTGCTCGCACAGGCAGTGAGCAGGCAACTCTCTGTCATGGAAGCCTGTCTACTCACCCACTCAGAGGTCAGTTCTCAGTAATATTCTGTAAAATTATGAGATAATTTATAAAAGAAATTTTTAGAAATGACCCCCAGTCCTGTATTACCTATACCTAGTGAAAATAAATGTATGGGTACCCCCTAACTTAACATACATTCATGCTTATGATCTCCATAATTGTTTATGAATAGCACCTTACTAAGTGATTCTTCTTTACAGGGTGAGACGTTCCATATTCCAAAAGCTCATCACTTCAAACCAGGTTGTATGGACCATATATGTACGGTTGTTTATCCTGAGGGTGTGGATGAAGCAAAGTTAGGTAAGAATTCAATTTTGTACGTTATCCTAATGCCTTGTGTATAAGGCGCAGCTTATTCACGAATATATAACCCAAGTAGGACCATTCAAAGTTAGGGATTTTAGATTATAGAACACTATTAAAACCACCAGAATTTGGTCAGAGATGCACCTCACAAGTTCAGCTTGCATTAGGGGTGGGTCTTATACACAAGGTACAGTGTATTACGGTAACGGTTACCTGTCAGTAAAATGCCCCTGTTATTTTCTTTGAAGATTGTCAAAGTAATTACGATTTATGGACAGATGATGCTTAACTTCCATTCTGGTTACAGAGTCATATCGTAAGGGTCTACACCATTTGTTAGGCCTGCCAACAGACCAACCGCTGCTCCGGAGGAATGTAGCATACAAATTCCCTGGTGATGCAGCGACCGATGGCTATCTTACCAACACACATATTGGACTTCCACTCTCTGCAGGTAGGCACAAATTTAAATTAATCATTACTGTTATGTATAAAATACACATCCATGCCATTATCAATGTTAGGCCACACCAAAAAAATAAGTTGGTCTACGGATTTCCCTCTTCATATTTTCAAGAATGCAATTTTTTTTTTCTTTGAAAAAAATCTTGTCTACGGATTTTGCTCGCCTCACTTTCTGAGAGTTTTCTCTTTGTAGTGTTTGGCAAAGTTTTTGAAAAATAAAAATTTTGCTCCCGCCTCGTTTTTTCAAGGAGGAAATCCATTGGACAACAAAAATTCTTAAAAAATTAGAAAAAAAAATTCGCTCGCTCGCTCGCACAATTTTTTCAAAACGAAAATCCGTAGACCAACTTATTTTTTTGGTGTGGCCTTATATATGTGATTGACTAATAGCACCAGTGTAAATTGCAGGTCTACCCCGAAATGTGAAACAACTGCATAGTTGTCAAGCAACCTAGGATAAATTCTTGTAATTTGAGAATTAAAGTTTCTTTATTGAATTTCCTTCTCTTTACAAAACACTGGACAGTCCATATTGACAGTTCTGTACCATGAGAGTGACTGTAACATCAGTATATTATGTTGATAGTGGAGGGCGGTCGGCAGTACCTGGTTGAAGGCACCTATACATACCATCACTACATGCAGGACCGGTTTGACGATGACAAGTGGGGATGTGCCTACCGCTCTCTGCAGACACTTGTATCATGGCTAAGACATCAAGGCTATACAGAGAAACCAGTACCCAGCCACAGGGATATCCAACAGGTAGAACCTATTCAATATAACAACAAAAAATATAAATGTTTGTCGGGATAAATGTACAAGGGGGTTTTCATGTGAAGTTTCCCTAGATTTTCAGAAAATGGTCAAAGAAATAAAATAATTCATAGCTTTTATTTAAAGTGTTTTATTGGGTCTAATAACACAATACAATTAAAAGAGAGTAAACTAATAACCCTAGCCTGGGCGCTTTGCCCTACTTACGCTAGGACCCAAGTTCTACTGAATGGATTTTCAAAATGCATAAAGCTAAGTGTAGCTTGGGCCCCAGACCCCCCAGAGCCCCCTTATGTCTTATTATGACTTAGGGGGCATGTAGCATATCAATATAAAGGTCTTGGTGTCCCTCTTGTGGATTCAGGGAGAACTAAATCCCTGCATATAAGATGCGCCTTATACACGGGAGATTAAGATTGTATGTCGAATTGCATTGATCAGGAATTCAATTCGGCTCTTTCCAGCAGTTAAGCAGTTGCGGGGTTGGGGCGGGTTGGTAGATATATGTAGCTTAATACATTATGATTTGCAATATTTGACTTTCTGGTATGTAAAAGCTGGTGTTTGTCAATCTTTTCCCCAGGCATTAGTAGACATGGGTGATAAACAGCCGAACTTTGTTGGATCTCGGCAATGGATTGGATCAACAGAAGTCAGCTTTGTTCTGGACCACTTGTTTGAGGTGGGTATAAGGACAGGCAGAATCGACAGTCATTTGTGAGCGTTTTTTGTTGTGATTGTCCGGTACACTTGTTTGAGTTTTTGTCAAGTAAATTCAACCCGAGGGGAAAGACAGCGTCTCTCCTCTCGACAGTCTATTCTTTAATATAGCCCTATTTTCATAGATCTATTAAACCTTGAACCTCCATTTGATCCGCGATACCACAGATTACATAATACTAAACATGTCTATGATTAATTTGTAGGTTTCTTCCAAAATTTTGTTTGTGAGTAGTGGGGCCGAGATGGCGTCAAAAGCCAGAGAGCTGGCCTTACACTTTGAGAAGCAAGGATCGCCAGTCATGATTGGTAAGGAATACATCTGTAATGGTTCGGGTCTTTCTAACCAAAGGGGTTCGGGTCTTGTGATTCGAAAGGAAAGACAAAGACAGTATTCCGAGTGTATGCCAACGGTTTTATTATGCTTTACACCTTCCGGTTACCCTTGTGAGTACATGGTTAGGATAACATGGTATCTACATGTATTATGCATGGAGGCCTACATGGCCTCTGACTGGCAGGTGAGCGCAGAGCCTTTTATAGGGATGCTCCCGGTTTGTCGCCAGGTGTCCCACGGACCCATACTGGTCCCAGAGTTAAGTACTAGCGTCCTAGACTCTGGTCTTCTGCCCTATGTCTGATGGGAAGGGACAGGAAAGTAGTCCTTGTTGGTATGGGTGAAACACTAGAGGGGGCTGTGGTTCTGAGGAGTGGGTAAGGACTGATCTTGATGTTGTAAATGAGGTGGGGACTTTACACCCTGTATGCACCCTGTCCACAATAGGGTAGTGGTTAGAAAGCTGGAATCATAATGCAGGGTAACTGAGTTCTATTCTCACCAGATTTTTTTTTCATTGAACCAAAAGGGTTTTTTGTGCTGCCAATTTTTAGGTTTTCATTTCATTTTGCTCTGCTGCTCTTACCAGGCATGTATAACTGCTCAAAGAAACTAAGATATACATAGCAGAGGTGATGTTTTTGGTTATGTCATAATAGATCTATACATTTCTTACAAAAAATCATAGTATTGACTTGGTGGGCCTATGGTGACTTGAACCCACTGCCCTCACATTGGGAGTCCAACCCTCTACTGCATGAGCTAGCGGGACTGTTGTTGATTTGTGGTAGACAATCTCCTTATATTCCCAAATTGGTCTTCAGCTCAAGTTCTATCTAGCTGAATGCCTAGTCACAGGGTGATTGGGTATGGTATAATTATGTTGTTGTCACGTAAGTATATTAGGTGAAACCTCTATACTGCTGGGACAGTGCACACCTGTACCACTGCACCTACTAGTATACGCAGGTATGACACAATACATGTATTGGGCTGTAATAAAAATAGGGTCTACTTCTTGTGTTGCCCAATTATATGTGCATCTAATTAGCCAGTACAGGCTCTATCCCACAATGCAGGGCGCAGAAGATCAGGGGTTACTAGGAGTGAGCTAGTGACACCTGGTATCAGGTTGCCACGGACCCGGATAGGTGCTGCCACCTACCCGGAACCTCAGGAACACCAAGCGACAGGTCTCACCCGCCACACCAGATGGCACCAGTTAGTATTAAACCTCTACACATCTATATGTAAAAAAAAATTTTTTTTTTTCATTGAGCTCAGCTAGAGATTGGTAGCTACTAGTAATTCTGTATCAACGCTGATAAAATTCTTGTTTCATATCAGTTATTCGAATTGGCTCATTCTTTTTTTCATAAATCTCATATCCTAATTTTGAGTTTTAAAGGTGACAGGTAAATTGTTGTTGCCATTCTTACAGGTGGAGGAGTGTTGGCACACACCATCCTAGGGGTAGACTTTAATGATGTTACTGGAGACGTCAAGTTCCTCATTCTAGACCCCCACTACACAGGGGCCGAGGATCTTCAAGTTATTCAAGATAAGGTGAGATAAGCCACTTTTCATCTGATTCATGTAATTCAAGAACCTCGTATGTAAAGTACTTGCCTCTGATCTCGTGTTAAATAACAGGCTGATGAGTAGTTTTCAATCGCTTAGAATTATATATAACCAGTGCCATATATTGTAGTCAGTACGTTATTGGTTGATGTACATGTTGTATAATGATAATGTCTTGTATTTCAGGGCTGGTGTGGCTGGAAGGGGCCGAACTTCTGGGACCAGAACGCCTACTACAATATGTGCATGCCACAGCGTCCTAAAATGATCTGAATTCTGAGAACTATAATCATCTATGTCAAATTTATTATTGAATGTACGCATTTGCTTACGGATAGATGCGATTATGTCAGCATTTTTGTTGTTGTAAATTAATAGCACATACTGTAATCCAGGGCACATAAATCAACCATTATGACACTCCAGTAATTTGGTGGTTTTTCTAGTCTGAAAATGGGGGGGGGGGGCGCTTATTAGAGGTTGGACACTTATTACGTCGGAAATGGTAAGTATTTTTATATATTGGCTCTGAATTGGAGGGGGGGGGGCTCAATTTAAAATCGAACATGAACAGAAGGTTTTGTTGAGGGCAATGACTTATGTATTATCAAATAGAAATCAAAAGAATTGCCCACAGAGGTGGTGGTTAAAAGAATGTACTGCATGACAAAAGGGTGCTATATTCCAATGCTTTTATAAGATATTTATACTTCCTGTATTCCATTTAACTAGCCTGCCATTGACGATCTGAGTTATTGAATGAATCCAGTGTAAATGTTTGTAGTCTTTGGTAGGTTGTTTATTTAGGCCATCTAATTCTGATAACTTGGATTACGGGATTTTTCAGCTGCAACTTTGGTCGGGTAGAGGGGAAAAAAAAGCAAAAAAAAAAAGCTCACACTCCTCGCATGTCACTAACGAAGTAACCCACCGCCAAAAATCTCGATGCCGAATCCGTAATCCAAGTTATTAGAATAAAACGGCCTTAGCGAACATACAGAAAGCAGTCAATCAATATGAAATCATTATTGAATAAACACAATAAACAATCAATGCAAAATAATGTTCTCATGACTTAATTGGTGTGATCTCTTCCCTGTATATAGCAGGTGTGGGATTTTTTCAAGATATGGGAGAGTAAATTGGGTCATTCTCGATATCTCCACAGATCCATGGAGAAAATATAATGCAGCAATGTAGATTGCTGATAAATCGAAAAGTGAAAAGCCTGTGATTGGCTCCCATGAGTTGTGCACTCATCCTGTTGCATCAGCACTCCTTACCCAGGTTATTCGCACCACCAAGCCACTATTCGCATAACTCCTGCCAAAACTGCGCTATTCGCACCACATTGCCAAAAAAGGCGGGAAAGTTGGTACATGGATCAACATCATATACCTGCACCATTGGAGGTAAAGAGCGCCTTATGGCTGCCAACTGAGTCTGTACAATATTGACAATTTCTCAAAATTTACAAAACTTTGTAATGAAATACCTTTTCCTGCAAGACCCCTACATCTCTTTTAATGGCACTACAAATTCATTAAGTAATTCTGCCTCTTTCATACAAAATTTCCATCTTTTTTTTAAACTTATTCGCACCACCAAAATGACTGAAAGTGTAGGGCCCCAGAGTGTCTCCTTATAACTCGCTTTTCGAGTTAATGATGAACAACATTTATATGGGGGAGGGGGGCGTTCTTGGATACTGAAAAGGATCCATTCCACACAACTCGTCTAAAAAGTCAAATACCATCCAGATAAGGGATTTGCGCACAATCTCCAAAACCCAGTCCCATGCTTTCATTTACTGTAATTGTTAGTGTACCCATTCACAAAATCTTAGTTTAGTACAGCATTACGCATTTTAGCCATCATAATGCACTGTGTGTACCTGTACCTGTGATGCGGGTGGGCTGCTCACAATTCCTATTATGTATTTGACTCTTTTCTGGTTTGTAATTGTGAATTTGATGGATGTCTGCAAAGAGCCAGTAGTTTTGAGTGCGGCCAAGTGATTTTTTTTTTTTTTAATTCTTTTTCAAAAACAACCTTCCTATTGGCCTGGATGGCCAATCGACTTTCCCCACTACCCGGTACTAGTCTACTGCATCTGGTAGTAAAGGTGTCTTAACTACCGTTGACTTTGTGATCAAAGGAATTTTAAGACTGCAATACTTTCAATTGTGTTTCATGTGTACCAGTAATCTGAGGCTGCTGCCTGTGTGGCTAAAAAGGTTGAGCACTGTGCCCCCCCCCCCCCATCCCTGTATACGGGTCCACTCCCTAA
This sequence comes from Acholoe squamosa, assembly GCA_949317995.1. Lineage (NCBI taxonomy): Eukaryota > Metazoa > Annelida > Polychaeta > Phyllodocida > Polynoidae > Acholoe > Acholoe squamosa. The sequence goes on from OX439042.1 coordinate 20,738,984, forward strand.
CTTTTACTGACCACATCAGTGGCTAAAGTGCACCATGTGTCAATCATGCATACCAGCGTACCATATACTGTGCACATCACTTAGTAGCCCCTTTGAGGCTACTAAGTGATGTGCTTCCCTAGCCCACTTAAAAGGGTCTATATCTCCTCTTTCCTATCCCCTCCGGATGTGTGTGGTGCACATATGCGCGGCACTGACACATTCCTCTGTTAAATTATCAACCTGTGAAGCATGGGATAGCCACTTAGTGTTGCTAAAGTGCTGTAAAACACAAATCAATCAATCAATCAATCAGCGTACCAGCCACGCATTAGACGATAGAATTATGGTAGATCATAATTATTTGCCTCATTGGATTTGGGTATATGATGGCATATAGCATTTATGTCATGGCTGATACGATCGTTACTATAGAACAGTACTGGAAATGCTGTATTCAATGGGGAGGATGGAATACAATGTAGCCGTATTCAATGGCTGAGTCACGTGACCTGCTGCAATGAACACAGCTAAATTTTGTTGAGTTTCTTTACTTAAAGCTTTCAAACCAGTGTAGCCATGACATAAATGCAAATGTCCACTCACATGGGACATTTTTGCATCGTATTCCCCTCGGTGGGAATACGATGCAAAAATATCCCATGCTCGTGGTCATTTGCTTATATATTTTGTTCCCTACCCAGAATGAATTGACAGAAGCCCAGGAATTGTCTTATGTGAAATCTTTATTACACTTTGTACAAGTATACGATAATGCTAAAGTGGCTAGTCCAACAGCGTCACCATGTTTGTGAGAGTAAACGAGGGTGGAGCCCAGGTGCTGCTTCCATTTCACAGCACTTACAGGGAAACACCTGGTCCACAACATTACTTGAGTATAAATAGCAACCAAGACACAGGGCAAATAAATCAAATAAGAACCAAAAAGATACTTAAACATGACCTTCAGACTAAAGATACACAAATTAGTTTGACCCCAGGTCAACTCTAAATGGGAGCTTTGCTCGAAAACTGAAATTTTTGGGCTAAAAGAAAAATCACATTAAACAGCGTAATTTGAGTACTTAGTTTATAAATAAATCATCAATAATTGTACCTGGGGTTTTATCAATTCACAATTTCACATGGTTATGTTGCAAGGTTTGTTTCAAAGTAAAGTGCAAGGGCCATCCTACGCAGATGCAATTTTATAACGTGGCAAGCGGATTTTATCATTGTGGGGGAACACACTATACGTTACTTCAGGGATATATAACAAAATATCAACCCTTTAGGTATTGGAATCATTATCAAGATTCAACTCAGTTCCTCAATGCTTACCCACAATAATACCACTAGAAGTGAGCAGAGAGGAGTTGGAAGGGGGCTCAACACAATAGTGGTTGGTGTATATAAAATAGGGTTGACAACTACGTTAACTGTCTACAGTACCAACTTCTAAGACTGAAGCATTGATCGCGAAACGTCCAATACCATTCTGATAAGAATACTCGGTAATATAAACTTGGCAAAAAATATTAGCAGACTGTAATTATTTCTCAATTACGACAAAAAACCGATGACCTGCATGTATGTGTATTTGAAAGAAAAAAATCCCTTGTGCCTGGACATACATTTTGGGATGTGTAATAATGTTATTTCAGGCACCACATCATCCATCTCGCTTACACTCTCTCCACTTGAATCCACAACCTCCATGTGTCATTAACACACTACCGTTCTCTACACACTGGCTTCACAGACACACACCTTAGACTTCGGTCCAATCCATGTAACAATAAATTACCTATTAAGAGCGACTGGGGATTGCGACCGTACATGGACATGCAAGTGATGGCAGGTTGACGACTGGAAACCATCAACGACACGCCAAATGGCAGCACCAAAGCTGACCAATCAATGACATCCCTATAGTTATTCCAGGGTAGTTTAACTTAAAGCACAATTACAGGGATGTTTCTCTGGATGTAATACACACGACAGTGGCATATAATATGTAGCATGATGAACACAGTAACCTCCGGTGAACAAGAAGGGCTGGCCTGCAGTTGTATTCAACAAAACCTGTCAGTGTATCATCCAACTCTCCTCTACCACAACTTTTACTTTCTTCTCGTACTCCCGCCGGTTCTCCTGGTACAACTGGGCAGCCTGGCTGTTTGCAGGACTGTTGGGATTGGGCTCGTCCAGTAGCGACTGCAAGTAGAGGAAGAGAGAAATGGGGCGCTGGTGGCATAATTGAGACTCTTTGTTAAAACAGGCAGCAGCTTGATGTGAGTAGAAGTATCCAGAGCAAACTGTCAGGAGGCCCCATACATGACCATATGGCCGCTGTCTCTGCCATGGCCTAAGTTGGAGGTCAGTCTGTGCTTCAAGCAAACAGGCGCCAGAGCAGCTCTATGTGTTATGGCGAGTAGCTCAAGCACCTCTTTGTTCACATACCATTGGCTTGCGTTTTGGCAGTCCCTTATACTAGCAGAGACTCCCTGCCATGACACAAACCCACGAGACGGCTGAGGTGCGCTGGCCACATTCACAAATATATAATACAATGTCATCTTAGACACACGTGGTAATATAATGTCCCTAAGTCTAACTGGGGGCGTACTCTTAGTCATCATTCCAACTCTCCTGCACGATAGCAGCTACTTTTTTCTCGTATTCACGCCTGTTTTCTCTGTAGAGCTGGGCCGCCTCATTGTTTGCAGGACTATTGGGATTTGGGTCGTGAAGCAGCGACTGCAACGAGACAAGACGCCACGAGATAATGAAAAACTGATTTTGTAATTTATTTTACGAGGCATATAGTCATTTACACTGTCAGGAAGAAGTGAAGATCTAGTTTACACTTTTGGAAAATTTCTGTACGGAAATATTCGGCTAGGAAGCAAAGATTAAGACATTCACAGACTGGTGTTATGAATTGATTCAGCAAGATTGGTTACATTTAGATAAGTTGTTTACTGAGGTTAGCAGAGCAAAGTATTTCTCATGATTTTTTCTTTTCTTTTCAAACTATTTATGCAACAGAAAACAATGGTATACCCAGTCGTTCAGACTATGAGGCTTCCCAACTTATAAAGCATAAGGAACCTGAGTACATGTAATATTATAACAAAAGAGTACATGTTAACTACATTACCAAGAATACACTACAAAGTTTGATAAAGCTACATTGCTTAAGTCTGTCTAAAGTTCTAACAAGTTCTAGCTCATTTATGGGGGTATACATTTAATATCATTTACTTCATGACAATTGGGCATTATTATCTAATGTGATTGTATATGTAAATCTTAATCTTTCTACTGAATCGTCAAGAAAAGTTGATGCTCACTTGTATTGAAGTTAGAATAGCTGATACGTCATATGTAGGACTCCACCTATTTTGTAGAATATCAAGGCATATGCTGCCGTCGGCATACACTGAAAGACAAAGGGGAATTTAGTGACGATAATGGTGAATATAAATAAGTTAAAATAGATTATATGAATTATGAGCAGTCCACCCGCATTACATATGCCTATCTATTATATATCAATCACATATAGATGTGGGTTGGCTAAATTAGGGAACGTTCATCAATTATGTCACTGTTATTTAGGCATTTTTCAGGATCCACCCACCCCCTTGTCACTGTTTTTGTATGGAACATATAGAGGAACCCAAAGACCCCCCACCCCCTAAGCAGTGACGTAATTGTTGAACGTTCCCTTAGCCATAGCGAAAGCAATATATACAGAAGAGTTGGACAGTTTATGATGTTATACTGAATCAAATGATCAAAAGGAAAGGAGAACAAAAGGGGTAATGAAGGGGTCGAGGTAAAATCGCTATGTTGCATTCAAAAATTCTTATGCATTCAAATTTACTTAAGAGAAACTAGGACGTATGCAAAGGCTGTAGTATGTGCACCAAGTACAACCACAACTGGAATATCTGGGTGACTTTGGCGCACTTAGAGGGGGAATCCTGTGTTACTCATATGCTACCTGGTAAGCACAGCTGAGTGTGCACCCTCTGATATCACCTGGTTATATAAATAGACACCACTCCAGCGGCCGCGTCATTTCTCCTGGACCCCATCCCAAAACCCATCGGTACACAAACACCAAGTCTCATGGCTTAAGCACTTGAACTCATCACACTCAATAGCAAAATGAATTATAATACACCCCTGAACGGTTTAGAGGAAAAAAGAAAGGAGCAAGCATGGGTAGAGATGGGATGGGGATTGGGGTTAATTATTATCGTCATGTGGGAACACAACAGAGATTACCACTTTTCCACCACGTGTTCATGTTAGCTGAAAATGCCCACTATGATAATCTGAAAACCCCACCAATGCCACTCAGTCCTCATGTATGCGGAAGTTTATTTCCTAGAAGGAAATGGGTATGTTTGAGCTATGTATGATGCTGAGAACTCATGAACAACTGGTTCATTAAATCAGAACTATATGCGGTTTATACGATGCAGATCAAATATCTACATATCTATTTAAAAAGCAAGCATTAACTTACCATTTGGATGAAACATTTTAGATACAAATCGTACTGTAGGTGGCTTATTTGGATATTCCTCTGTGAATTCAATTGTTAGTTTGAATGTACCATCTTCGAAGGGTGTGTCGTTTGGCCTGAAATAAAATAGAAATAATTTATATCATCAGAATATTTAGTTTATGTGCCTACATATCCTATGTCAAAATTGTCTTTTGAATACCCATTGGTGCATCTAGTTATTATAAAGAAACTAGTGCCTTTGGCACTACGGGGGGGGGGGGAGATTTTTTTCCCCCAAAAAAGTGTGGCCTATTCTCAAGCCAAACTCGGCCCTATTTTAGAGCAATGTGTGGCCTATCCTTAGGCAATTTTCACAGCAAACTGGGACCTATCCTCGTGACTATCTGTGGCCTGTTACATGACGCTACTGACGTTGCCTAGTGACGTGAAATTGCTAGGTTACGTGACGTTGCTAAGTGACATGATGTTGCGTCACAAAAAATTCTACATTCTCCTAGATACTCTCGGAGGTATGAGTTTAAGAGAATATTTATGGAACTATACATCAGATTTTCATGTATGACCCATCAAACTGAAGCTCTTGTTACATTAAATGCAGATGTACTGAGAGAGAGAAGTTTCCTCTGATATTAAACCAGGGGGAAGCTCCGATCTTTTTTGATCGAGATCTTAGATGGCGGAAATTGCAGTTTGTCTGACAGTTTTTTGAGGCTAGATGGTTCTTTTCCTTGAAATAACTGTTTTAGGAAACTGAACTCTCGAAATTAAGACGACAGTAAGGCATGAATTCGTTTAAAACACTCTGAAAATATTACTATAAGTAAATTTGGGAAGAAAAATCGAGTTAATTTTTAAAAAAATAACACTTATATCGAGCCTCTTTTGGTTTATCTGTTCCTGGCAAGTACTTAAGTTTATTTTAATGGGGTGGAGACCAGCGATGAACTAATGCCTTTTTATATATAGGGTAAAAAGGTTGGCGGGATTTCCTGCCAAGGCATGAGAATTGGGTTTTAAGAAATGTCCACGATGGTGCCTAAATCCTTTCTCTAGGTGATATTGGAAAGTATGTTGCTTGGGTGGATACCTACCAGGATCTAATACATTATGTACCCCCAATATTTTCTCAGCAGATATGTGCAAATCACAAGAGTGACCCAAATTCCAGAAATTTCCGGAAAAATCCTGAGTTGACCTTGGTCTGTATGTCATTAGGCAGCGATGAGTGATTCTTAGCCTGAGGGCTAAGGATTCAAGACGAACCAATTTACTGGATTATTTTTTATATTTCATATGCTTCTTGACAGGATAATAGTTAAGCTGATATTTCCATATCACACTGGAGAATGTAGCCATAAAGGACTGGACCTTCTTGATCCACACCCCGGTGAAGAAGGTCAACAACAGGTACCAGTCAATTTTGTCTTCCATGAGTTACCATGACTCATTGTCATTCTAACAGTTAAAACATATTCTACAAAAAAAAATTGATGCAAAGACGCGGAGGTTGGCACGGAGACTAATTTGCATCCTTTCGCTCAGCAACTTGCACTGCAATGAGGTCTGCCAACATTAGCCTACTGGCCCGGTCTTGCTCCTTTCTCTGACTGTCTTTAGCACAACCGCTACTTTTGCTTCTTTTCCGCATCGCTGGTCTCCAGTGTCTGCAGGCCTTGAATTAGGACCCATACGGAACTATTGCCACATAGGCTCTCGCAGAGTCTCATCTTCTTGCATAAAATATGACTTTGGCCACAACTGACAAGAATCGAATGGTTTTTGAGCTGGTGTAAATGGGATGCCAGGAGAAATACAGAGAAACTATTGTATCTTCCACCTCTGATCATGATGGCAGGGGTATGCCAAACATCTGCGCCATTGGTTCCTCTATGATAGGCCGCTGGCTACTGATATAATTGATTATGAAGTTACTTACAACCAAATGTAAAATTTAGCATATTTTGGCACAATTTAATGCCTCAGATCCCAAAGATCGCCCATCCCAGTTCTCGTACATAAGCCCCCCCCCCAAATCAAAAGCCATATAGTTTCTGAACTTAAGGTGTGCCTTATAGGACTGACCCGGGATACATTATTAACCAATGAGATGGCTCCCTCCATTTACTGCAGAATTTTTTGGGTACATTATGTTACATCTGGTACCCATCATGCGGGCTGTTATCAGTGCCCATTTCGCCAGGACCCAGATAAAGCAATGGCGACCCCACTAGGCGCCCATCCTGAGCTCTATAGGCAGGGTAGAATGATATTTGTATAGAGTAGTATTAGAACTGTATAAAACCAGGACCCAGGTGGGCCTTATAGGTCCAGCATCAACTCAGGGTGGGTCTTACATGTGAGGTGTATCTTATACGTGAGATAATATGATACTGTTCTATAGTGACAAAACCCCTTATACAAGCCATATCCTCAATTTGTACTGGTCCTATAAGCAGCACGCCTCTGAAATGGTCTTTAAGCCGCAACTTCTATGTGGGATTTTACAGTAGTTGTGTATATGACATGGGAGTGTGTATTGGAAAATACCACATGAGATGTGAAATCAATGGGCCAACGTATCAAGCTATATCTAGATGGAATGCTCTTCAACCTGACCTTAGATGGGTTTTGGATAGGGAACAATTTGCTGTGCAGGTCAAGTGTAGGCTTGGTAGACTTTTTATTGACCATTGGGTCAAGGAACGCCCCCATCTCCTTTTTGAGGGAACTGATATAGTCAGAGGTTCAGCTTAGCGTAAAATTGGGGTGAATACATGAATATGGTAGTCATTCAAGAGCGTTTGACTGATTTATATTTTTAAACCTATATGTAACATATCTGGATATATTATTCTTATCTGTATAGTTGGAAGCTTGAAGAGTGAAACGTTGTTCAATTGCATGTATGCAGTAGTTCAATTGCATGCACGCAGTACTTATACCCATAGTATAGGTTCAGAATTGTAAACTTGTGTGTATGGTTGCATAATCTACTTAAGGTAAACTCTGCTGTTTGGAGTTTTATACCTTTGTCGGTAAAGTCAGATTTCCTGGGGCTTGTCCCCTTGTGCTATGTCTAGTCCACAATGTATCTGGTTACATGTATTATAAATGTGATTCATTTCTTCGATGTTTTCCATGTACCTTATTTTACCAGGGATTTTGAAAGGGCTGCGCATCGCACACATTGCGCATTTAAAACTGAAATAGCGCATTTAATACTCCATAAAATGTGCCATTGGCAGCATGAACATTGTCCAAAAATATTTGACAAAAGGTTTCTTTAAGCTGAGATCTATACAAAACATAGTAGTGTTGTATACCATTGAAAAGCTAAAATTATGACGGAGACAGCCATGAGCATCTCACTTTGATTCATATGGCCATGACAAGACCCATAAGCAAATAATACATTTGAGTAGGGTCCCATGGCATTCTAAAAGGCTAGACAGTTTCTTATGTTCGGCCATTGACAAACTCAATTGAGTGCATTGTCAGTGGTGTGGAGGGGTCATGACAACACCAAATGCCATTTGTAATTCTAAATAGACAATCACTGTTCAAACATTCAGCAAGTTCCAATCACATCTGCACTACTGTATACAAGAATCAATTTGTCAAATCAGTCTAAATTGATTAGGATATACCTGCACCTTGCAAATACTATAGGTGATGAAGACCATTTATCAGTCAATTCATCTCTATTATTGTCTACTTGGATACCATATGTAGTATTATGTACACTTTAAAAATGCCTCAAATCATAATTTTGTCCTTTGAAAATCAGTTCAACACCTGGCACCCTTGAGAATTAATGCAGCCTCTAACCACAATCTCAGACTCCATTAAACAAATGAATCAAATGTAAAAACTAGACAGACATTTCAAATGCCTTTAAGCGCTCCTTGTATGCTACCGTAATCTCCCGCATATAAGGCGCAGCCCGCGTATAAGGCGCACCTAGCGTTTTGGAAAATTCTCAAAAAATGAAAAATTCATAACTTTGGTTCTACTGAATGAATTTTCAAAATCCAAAGACCTTTGTGTGTAACTTGGGCCCCATGGACCCCCCTGGGCGCCCATATATCCTATTATGGCTAAGGGGGCATGTAACATATCAAAAGAAAGGTCTTGCAGTCCCCCTTGTGGATGCAATGAGAATTAAAACCCCTGTATAAGACGCGCCTTATGCGTGGGAGATTACGGTAATTACATTGAATACTGTATGATAAAATTACATAAAAAGGTAAATCATACCCCTTTGGCTGCCACACATTTTGCTTTCTAACCATAGAGTATATGATTGCCCATTGTTCTTCAAAATGGCGCATTATTTTGGCCATGAATGCGCCATTGGCCCATTTAAAAAATTCTTATCAAAATCCCCGTTTTACCTGTGTGATAATTTCCTATTTTATATTATTTATATTACCGTAATCTCCCGCGTATAAGACGCGTTGCGCGTATAAGACGCACCCCAAACTCAGCAAAGGCATTTTCGCGTATAAAACGCACATTTTAATGCTGAAATTTGTAAGGTTAGTACATTTCTATAGTAAAATTACCCCTCGTATAGGACGCACCCCCAACTTGTAGAAATCCTATAAGACGCAGTAGGGATTTGTTTGGCGTAGAGGACGCGTCTTATACGCGGGAGTTTACGGTACTTATTTAGAAGCAACATACAAGAAATTTGTACAGGTATCTCCTATGTTAATGTAAAGATATATGTCACTAGCTTCGCGCATAACTGGTTAATTTTATGGGTCGAACAGTATTACTGAGTATGTTAACCAGGACCAAATAAAACAGTTTAAAAAAAAGAAGTTATACCATCAAATGCAATGTGTATTGCACATTATCACAGGCACAATAGGTGTATATCAAACCATGTCATGATAATGCAGGGTACACTGCACCACAGCACAGCAGATGTGTGCAATGTTTATTGTGAACCAGCATCTTATGTGACAGCTGTGCTGTTGCCTATTTATAGCACAAGGGACTGACAATAGTTTCCTCGTGGCATTACATAATAGTTCATCAACCTTTGCTTTGGGACGCATTGGCTATGCCTGTGAGGTTGTATCCCTCCGCAGACAGGCAACTCAATACAAAACAATGTCAAGTGTGCAGGCCTTCTCAGACTGAGATTGGTTTGGTTTGGTTGATTTTACGTCCACTTATAGTACTTAAAAGTTAGCAGACATTTCTGTGGTTCGCGGACATCAAGTCCTTTCTTTTCATTTTGGAAATGTTTTTAAAATCGGCTTGTCCAAACAGCTAGACAGGTATTTATATGCTGCTTGCCCGACACAGCAGTGACCGAATCTATGAATGACTGAATCTATGAGATGAATGACCGCATCTATGAGGAGGGTTGAGGGGGAAAACCGCTACCTCGGCTTCATTCCCCTACTCTTTTCGAAGGATAGCAAGCACGGATTTTGATAGGATTTTTTTAAATGAGCAAATGGCGCATTCATGGCCAAATAATGCGCCATTTTGGAGATTAATGGGCCATTATTAAACCTTTAGTCAGAATGCAGAATATTTGGAAGCAAAATGTGGATCATAGTGACATAACATGGGCATGCCTCATGAAAGAATTTTGGAAATTTATGATAAAACAGCCAAAAATAGGCTCATTGGAATTTCCAAACACAACTTTACCTTTGATTTTTAGGCCTAACTTCTCTACTCATAGGCTGTTTTACAAAGTTTGAAAGAAGTATGGAGAGCTCATACTGAACAGAAAAATACATGGGCAGCAGTAAGAAGTACACAGGAATTCTGCCCATGTACTTCTCATTTGTGGAGAATCTTGCAGTGTATTTACTGCATTTGATTGTCCAGTAGTTTAATTTAAAACTTGTATATTCTTTCTTGTCATTTCTAGTCAAAAAGTGACCAAAAAGATGGGGATTGCTCTTGATATGGAAATGTGCTCATCAGCATCATGATATGTGCATATCAGTGCTTATGGACGCACTTATGAAATCTAAGTTGGATGTGGTTTCTTTCCAAGTTGTTTTTTTTCTAGTAAAATAGTTCAAACAACTGTTTAATGGAGCCTCAGATCTTGAACAGAGCTATTAACATTGATTTAGGGGGTTGAGTTGGAACTACTCTTAATGTTATGAGTGGGTCTTATTTTTCTTTATCTTACACTTTCATTAGTAGGCCCAGCTACCTCATGTCTTTAGGCAAAGCATAGGCGGCGGAGCCATGGGGGATGTGGGGGATATATCCCCTACACTTTTCCTGGTGTGGGGGATGGAGTATGTTTAATCCCCCACACTTTTTGTGATGTGAATGTGAATGATTTGGTAAAAGGTGTACCACAATACACGAAATTGTCCCTATATTTTCTCAATTTTCCTGGGGGATGAACCCCCAGCCCCCCATAAACATCCAAATTACATCACAATACAAGCATTTTTGTAGATTTTCCCTGCAGGTCCTTAATTATTGCCCCTGATATTCTTTTGTACCCCCCCCCCACTCTCACCCAACAAAACCCACCCCCTACACGTTTGAGGACACTCCACCACCTATACAAAGATGCCAATTAAGAAGTGTTCAGTTTTTTTTATTTTTTCATATTCATAACAATTTTCAGCCCCCACTACTAGGATTTCAAAGGAAAAAATTGCAATAGCTGTTTCCGTCTCGATATTAACTTTCCAGTGGTATATAACACTACTACGTTTTCTATACATCTCAGCTCAAAGCAATTTTTTGTAATATATTTTGGGCCCATGCTCATGAAGCCAATGTGACAATGGCGCATTTGTTGGTGTATTTAATGCGCCATTTAAGTTTTAGATGCGCAATATGCGCGATGCGCAGCCCTTTCAAAATCCCTGCAGCAAGTGTTCTTTTATTTGCCTGGTCCCATAGACAGGGCCAGACAAACCACGGCCTTTGATCACTCAGACGTGGTTCACTGAGGGGGAATCTCATGGAAAAAGGCAAGCCTGTATGCCCGGGCCCGCCCATATGGACACCAGCTGCCTACATGCTCACCCCAAGCCACAAGAAACCCCAAGTTTGTTGCCTTTTACGAATCTGGTATGCCCACTGGTAGGATGGAAGGAGAATTCCTCCTTCGTGGACTCCCAATGAAGTTATTCTGCTCCTCCATGCCCTCACGTAAGTCCCCACTCCACAGGGGGATCAGACTGAGTATACTTTAACACACAGTAATGGTGACTATACAGTTAGTATACAGTGAAATATTCATTATCCATTGATGCCACCACATTTACCATGAACTCCTGTATAAGTGTAACTTAACTCTAAAGGTACTATTGCCATAGAATGATGCCACCATGACAGCGTGAGTGACTATCACTATGACATTCTATCATATGACTGTCATGACACTTTAATACACAGTAGGATTGAGTGACTTTGTCTTCATTTGTAAATTTCTTGTAGATAGGGACCCCCGAATCCGCTAGGGGCGCCCCTTGGGGAGGTGCAGTGAAAGCTGTACAGGGGGCTTAGGCAGACTCCCTAGACACTGCTGTAGAACCTCTTCTGTCAGGGAGTGCCCTTTAACAACCTTTTACAGGTTAATAGTCATATGTATAGAGAAAAGAAAGGGCTATCCATCCATATATAACATAAGTATTTCCATGTGAGAAAAAATTACATTTGGATATTGTTAAAAACATAGTATTTGACCCCCCCTCAAACCCACCAGCCCCCCCTGTTGTTAAAAAATGATCACTCCCTTAGGTTGGACTTTACCTCAGTATGCACTGTAAAAAAATTCAGAACAATCAGACGATGCTCTCCCATGCTCTCAAAGGATTTTGTTGACTGAATGTAAAGCTCGGTGACCTCCGAGAGTTAGATCTAAGTCAAAGGTCAAGGTCAAAAGGTCATTTGATTAATTAGGTCACATACAAATCCATCTAGGATTTTTTGGAATTTTTTAAAAACTCCTACTAGAAGTGAAAATAGGTTTTTAAGGGTGTTTTGGAAAACCCTAGATATGGATCTCTTTGGTCACAACCTTTAAGCTCTATTATAATAGAAATTTATGGGTAGCAAATCCTGGGATTTACTGACATATATTTCACCATATCTCGGGGTTCTATGACAGACAGAAACAAAATTCCAAAAGATTTAGATTTCCATGCCCAGGCTCTATCCAAAAGAACTAGTCAACTGTGGTATCTAACAGATTCCATTTTTTTCTGGGGTCTCTAATGTAGATCTAGGCAAAACCAGTATTTTTTTTAAGTTTTTCAACAGAAATCAAGCTCATGCTTACAATAGGGAGGGGAAGTCACATCATGTGCGGGCGGATTCTGAGCTCAGCATATTATCGCCCGCAGGCTTGAAGGATAGTGGAATATTTTAGGCCTAGCATAACTTTTTTAAGAACGAGAGTTGAGCCTTAAAATTTTATATATGGTGGGCCTCCAGGTCAATTCAAATATCGGTCATTTTAGTTCCAAATCAGAAATATTTTTACAACATAGTTTATCGCGAGAATTAGGCTCCCTATTCTCAGTAACCAATCTAGACAAGTTAGTGTCTGTGATACTTACCCAAAGATCACAGCGTTCCATAACAAGATATTGTTTTCTGTGGGAGCACCACTTACACCTGCAGGTGGGTCTGTTTGCAATCTGAAAGTGAAACAAATGGAAATTGAGCATCACCAGAAAGATGAGGCAGAGATCAATGAAAATATACATCTTTATCCACAAACATAAGTTGACAGTCCACACAAAGCATTACTTTCTGGATTACACTTACCAAATTATCTGATTTACCTTGAAATAGCATCATTCATCAACTTTTGCAATTCTTTCATTGAGTCATGACCATGAATGATCACTGCGGCAGCCATTTTGGATAGATTGTGTCAAGAAAACCAACATTTCAAACATGAAAAGTCACTTACTTTTTGAAGTCTCGCATCAACCGCCTCCTCGCTGGTGTGGACATTCTCTATAGATCCCCTAGGCTTAAAGGATAAAATCAATATTCACAAAATATCCCAGAAATTAAAAGATTTCGTGCCACGGTGCGTACAATTCCTCTGTGTTGTTGCCTATGACGTTCACATCCGGGTTCTGTGCTCCGACTGAAGGAGAAATTCCATGTCGTCATTTCCCCAGGCGTCACGTGATGCCCAAGAAGGTCATGTGATCAGACAGGTTGTCCGTACAATGAGCAGCCGGGTGTGTTCTCCACGATTCTAGAATAACAATTGTCGTTCACTGAATGTAAATGTTTTAAATGCCAGGTAGGCAGTGGGATAAACATACCGTGTCAAAATATGTTCGTGCTGGATGCAGATGGAATTGATGATAGGCCACTGCCAGCTGGTGGCCGTTCGAGCACGTGGCTGAACAGAAAAGGGGGCGTGGTCGACTCGAAGTGTGAAGTTACCACCAGTATATTTCCTTAGTGTCTTTCTGATTTACATGTCATATTGGCATGGTCATGATAAGAGGAAAACTCATGGTCTTCTGGTCACACGATTTATGAACGCTTTTAATATCGTTTGATTGGCCTATCATTTTTTTTATAGTATGGGTACCGGTATGGCGTTGATGTGGATCCCGGTGTTTGATAGCAGCCTACATTGTGAATGGAACAAACACTTATCTTGCATCGAAATACCGTTTCTCATACAAATGCACTTCCACCCCCACACCTTCTCTACCTCCACTGTCCTCATTGAATATTTGTCAACAAAAGCCACGTGGTGCCAGATTGCTTCGCGGATCACATTTGCCCTAGTCATGTGATCCATTCAGGTCGTACAGTTCTACAATAATGGCTTCCGACCAGGTTCTACGAGAAGGTAGGGGGCTGTTTATTTTGTCTAATATTCATTTACAACAGATCCCTTCGTTGATATATATGTAAGATGAGTTCTAAAATTGATGGCAGACTTAGCTGGGACGCTCAGAAAATTGAATCAATGTGATTTTGATAGAGATTTTCTGCACGGTTACCGACCCTCTCCGGGACCGGCTCCAACCACTCTCGCCGACCTCATTTGCATATCAGACTTTAGCAGAACATTAAAGTGCCATATCAAGAAATCGATGAATTCCTCTCCCGGAGTAGTGACATGCGTTGATATCATGTCTGTGTTATTCATTTGCAATAAATCTCCTGAATGTAACCATTGGCTCTTTAGGGACATTCAGCTATTAATGGGTTTTTTCCACTACCTGTGAAGCTAAACGCCCGGTATGTTCTGGCCTCACTGAGTGAGTCACTCAAGTCAAAGGTGGTGGAACAAATTATTCAAATAGGCCGACATGACGATAGAATAGACATAGTTTAATAAACATATTATCGCTTAGTGTATCAGCCACATAAACACGACACGGAGAGAATCTCCACATGTACCCTAATTAAGGAATGATTATATTTCTAAGCAGGTACCGGTAATGAAGGAGAAGGGAAAGCCATGGTTTACACTTTGTACCTGCATGCCCGTGTTCACTGCATTTTGTGTACTGTAGATAAGGCCAAGGGAACTCACATTTAATAGAGATAACCGTCCACCGCCCGCATGTATTTTAAGGGGCTGCATGAGAAATTTTCGTTATTCATTATCTAGAAAAAAATTTCAGAATTTCTCAAAAATGCATTTGGACATGGCAGGAATGAGCAAAGGGGGCCATATTTGGTATCAAATTAAAGCTTACATTGAAAGGAATGTCTATATCATGGTGACATATACAAGCTAGACATTTCCAGCCACTCGTACTTATATATTAAACCTTATGTGTAAGCTGTGGCGTATACGACAAACACCAGGTGCACATTAAAAGGCGGAATATGTACCTAGTATTCTCTTATTTGAAGTCAGGAAGCATCTTATAATGACGACATATGCGCCTTACACTGGGGTTGTGGTTTATACATAAGGTTTAAAATGGTTTCAATGGGAATCTTGCGCCCACCCCCTTCTCAACTAAAGAGTGATATCTGCCATGATCTATCAAGGGCCTCTTACTGCTGCTTTTTAGTGCTAGTATTTATTTTAATTTAAAAAAAAAAATATTGCAATACGCATATCTAGCAGCCCCCACCCCCAGCACGACTCAGGTATGCCCTCCACTGTAATGGCAGGTGTATAAATGAAAGGGGAATTACTGGTACCACCAGAGCCTGGTCTACAATACCGGTATTCTAACAAAATTAATTTTTGGCATATCAAGGATAAGTTTAGGCCATGAGAAGGCAGGTGTGTGTACGCTAAGTCAAATCACGGGTGCTCCGGTCTGCCTTCGCTATCACAAACATCACCCAGCCGGTATTGTGGAAGTATGGTACACCCATAGGTTACAGTGTAAGGTGTTTGTTGTTACAGGATATTTCCATATTGTGTTTACCATCTGCAGGTAGATTTAAGAACATTTTGTAAGTTGTTTGATATATAAAAAAAGAAGCAAATTCCAGTGAACTAAGCCTCAATGGGGGCTTTCAGGCACATATACGCCACCTTGCGAGCAGAATAAGACATTTCTTCTAAAAAAAAGTATCACTAGATGTCACTAGTGAGTTGGGATCTGGTACCTTAAACTCTTACTAGATGGCGAAGCAGTAAGCCTCTACTGCGACCTGGTAGCAGAGGAGCGAATTTACATGTCTCATGAACGTATTAGATTTCCTTCTACATATTTAAACACCCTTAAAAAGCTACCGTGTAAGGTGCACTCGGTCTATAGGCTGCACCTCCAACTTGAAGGAACCCTGCAGAGCACACATAGGGCCTGATTCAGACCAGAATTTTAAGCTTTCAATCTATCCCAATATAGAAGCTCATTGAAGGGCGCGCCCCCTCCTTTTCAGAATCCTGGATCCGCCATCGCCCTCATTACATCCAGTTTTAGGTAGTCAAAATATTATATTTTTAATCATAGACCTGTCATGTAGGTCTATGATTTAATATATTACCACTATTGAGACTAACAGTCTCCATGCTTCTTTTTCCACATCTGAACATGAACCGATGGTAACACAACAGCTAATTTTGGTGATGTGAGAATTGGCCACTGGTGTCAGTGTGATGACCCAACCAACATAAATCATGTTTCAAAACCCAGCATATCTGTATCACACCTCTAATGCACAACTACACTTTGGGCTAATGCAATACATACCATTAGCAATCTTAGGCTTTTTCTGTACTATTTGATACACAACACATCAGGTTACCGGGGTGAATCCTTACTTTTGAGCAGTTGATCTACCCGAGTACCTCTGGCATTATAACATGAACCCATGTATTTAATTGTTAAACCATGTATATGGCGCACCCTGACTTTGAGAGAAGGTCAAAGGGCACACCTGTGACTTGATATTGATTACTTTATGCGTGGTACTATAGTACAGTAAACATAAGATTTAAATCCTATTCCTCTATTTTGAGTGCAACTCATGTTTTTTTTTTCATTTCACAAGCCACAGCTAATCTAGATACGCGATTTAAGATGGATTAAGGTTAGAATTAAGTTCTAAATCGATATTGATGTGGACCAAATTCCCCTATATAAATGTTTAAAAAAAAATTAAAATTGATTTTGATTTTGCCTGTAATGAATTCCAACAGGAGTACGCCAGAGCCTGGTGTCGCTGATGGAGCGACTTGAGTGTGGCGGGAGTCGGGAGAAGCAGTGGGAATACAAGCAGCGCTTCATTAACAAACTCCGCCACTCACCCATAGCCACTGAGACGGACAGGGCTAACGAGCAGCACTATGAAGTACCCACCAAGTTCTTCACCACAGTGAGTCAAAATAAACAGTTAAAGCTGAGGAAAGACAAGATGAAGAGACAGACATTCCACCCTACCGTAGCCCCATACCATGATACCTCGCGTATCGTGGCTTATTATAAATTATTCTTGCGCCTTAACCTATAGGATTGGCCAAAGTTGGGGTTTACCTTATAGGAAAGGATATTACACTACATAAGAATATCAAGGACGTAATATTTGTTCTGTCCGAAACTGCCCAAATTAAGGTACCTGAACCAGATATGCCCTATAGCATCTCCTTTTACTTTAATTGTGTGCGTCTTAAATATGCGAGATGTGCCTTATACGCAAGGTATAAGGGTAGAGGAGAAATCAAACACACCAATAAAAGATGAATTTTTCAAGTAGAATGTATACAAAATTCCTGGGTCTCAAGTAGCATACATTACATTTGACCATCAATACCTGTTTATCTGATTATCCGGTACTTAGCATTTCTCCCGTTTTCTTCTTGGATTATGATAAACTGCATATGCAGGTACACTGAAATTGCTGACCTGGCCAGAAGTGTGCGGGATAAAAAAGTTGACACTGATGCGGTTTCTCAGGGCAGTGCCAGGACCATGCTCACACGCGCTTCCTAGTACTACTAAACGGATCACAGTATTGCTGGTTTCAGATATCTCATCTGAATCTAATATTTGATGTTACCACATAATCTTCCATTTAAATTCAGATGAGATCTGACATGAATCCTTGAACCCCCGAAACCACGTTTTTCTTTTTTCCTCTGACATTTGTCTTCTTCTGAACCATATTCAGTTGCAAAACGAACCCTTTTACCTTCACATGTAGCGAGAGGCTGTCATCGTCTGGCCTAGTAACTGCAGGAAGCACGTGGGTGTCAACATTTGTCTACTCGCAGCAGCTAGAGGTCTCACATAGGGAAATCGCGGGGTCACTCAGTGCATCCTTACCGACAGAAGACCTCCGCACTGAATACTACATGAGTTCTGGGTGGATAAAATAGTTAGCTAATTTAGTAGAACTCTGTAAAAATTCATAACTGGTCCTGAGTAGGTACTTATTCATATGATATAAAATAAAACATGATTATTGCAGTAATGCCCATTCATTTTTGGGCTTGTTTGGATTGGGTCTGAACTGAATTTATTCACTGCAAAAAATGTCAATTATGCAGGTGTCTGTACATTTATGGCCAGCATTCCAGATTTTCATGATCGATGCTCAGGTTTTTTTTTATATGTCGTAAATTGAGGTTGCCCCTAAAGATATACGTGGGTCCCGGATAAATTATCATCGGGCATCGGGCATCTGTCAGTGGTAAAGCGTCAAAACAATGTGACAATGGCAAATGCCAATTATGCCCCCTGCTGAACAAGAGTGGAGAGATAACATCTGGGGTCACTCAACACACATATGCATCAAAAGTCGATATTACTTGCAAATGCACAAATGTGATCTACTCTATCAGTTGCAAAAGATGCAAAAAACAATATGTGGGACAAACCAAGCAAACGCTTATGAAAAGGTTCTACCCACACCTTGGCAACATTAGAGAAAAAAGAATGAACACCGACATGGGGAATCACTTTAACTCTGATGGACACATAGGCCTCAATGATGTGGAAGTCCACATTGTGGAATTCATTAATAAGAATCCACACACTGATTACGCTGAAAAGTTGCGTAACAAACTTGAGAGGAATTGGATACTAAAATTACGTACCCAGGTCCCTCATGGTCTGAATCTGATTGATGCACCAAACTATTAGATCAGTCTGCCACTGTTAAAAATGGGTCACCTACCCCTGAGCTCCGTCCAAAAAAATTATTTTGAATACCGGGTGGGCCTTGCCTGTAGCCAACAATAGTAGGGCACGCTTAAATCATTGGATATACTGGACCAGTTTTAAACTGACCTTCTCTAATTGATTTCAGCCCAGAACAGTGCAGTTCACCAACCATAAGATATATTTTATAATTATCATATTATAACCAAATATATCCTGTCTCCTTTTTTAGTTTGATTCATAGGTCACTATGAATCCTTCTTTTTCAGTCTCACTGACTAAGGATTAAATGTAACATTGATTACATGCCTTGAAGTACCTCTAATACACCTGATGAGATCTATAGGGTCGAAACCTTGATAGTCACCCATATCACACACTGTGTGTTATTCTCTAAATAACTGTTTTGAGTACAAAGTCTAAGGCCTGGAGAGTGTCACTCACCAGCACCTAGGGGCCCCAGTAAGCAGCACCAGTACCTTGGTGACAATGCATTTTTGTTTATAGAAACATCTTGCACTATGGAGACCAGCCTTAACAACGGAAGTTGATAAGGTGAGGCGAGCATGGCAACCGTGCCGCAACTGTGCCAGTAGCATCAAGGTAGTGTAGAGGTGTGGAGGTGCCAACTTTCGTCCTCCTAGTATGTCGTAAATCGAGGTTGCCCCTAAAGATATACGTGGGAGTTTTTGCTCAATACCTCCGGGGCACACTAGTTATGGCATGCCATGCTACATTAAAATATAGTGAAAAGGTATTTCCATGGCTGAGACCTAGAGGACCAGGTCAAAATTTTAAGGATGACGCATTTTGCTGATAAACTAGTACCCTCAGATATTGTTCCTGTGGACAACAGCAGATGTCAGCAGCTGAGTCAGTTATACAGTGTACAGATATTCACGCCAGTTGCTAGATATTTCCACTAGATGGCAGTCGTACTCCGTTGTAAGTCCAGTTGTGGAGGTAGTCTTGGTACCTTGTAGGTACAGAGGAAACGCCGAAAACTTCAATACAACAATGCACATGAAAAGATTACAATACAAGTCTAATTCGATTTTTATTGGGGATGATTTTCCCACACAGGTTGTAAATAAACATAGGACCTGTAATAAACATTAAAGCACCATTAAACTCCCCTCTACTCAGTGAGTGTGACTTCCTAAATTAGAGCTAGCCTAGTAACGTACAGTTTTAGGTGGGTTTTATCTATGTCTTGAATGAGAAAACCCTTCTTGTAAAAACTGTTTTCGGGAAAATGTCATAAGCGTCGAAGTGAGAATAAGCATGAGTTTTTGTCTCTCTTTTTCTCTTTTGTGAAATATCGTGTCATCTTGCAAGTGAAACACAGTGGCATATTAAAAGGGGGCATGATATAAAAACTCATTATAATTGGCATAGCAAGATACTTCCCCCTTAAAATATTATGATTTCCTGTTATGCTCTTTTTCACAGGTTCTCGGTCCAAGGCTGAAATACAGTTCATGTTATTGGCCGGAAGGAGTAAATACTCTACAACAAGGTATGATAGTGCAGATTTATTAATTCTTATCTATCACACCTTCAGAATTCCTTTTGGTCAAAAGTATATGTCTCACAAAACCAGATGCTGATTCATTTGATTTCTCGAAGGTATGGCTCTATACCTAGACGTTAAGAAGAAGTTGAGCTTGTATGAGACAAATGTGGCACCAGATGCAAGAATTATTAACGTGTATTTGAAAACACACAATTTGATCTGCTTACAGCTGAAGATGCTTCACTAAAGTTGATATGTGAGAGAGCTAAAGTAGAGGATGGTCAAAAGATTATGGTGAGTCCACAATTTTTCTTACCACGGAGAAATGGAAAATAACATTTATACATTATAAAATACAACAATTAGTATACATGTGACAATTGTGACCTGTTTGTCTCGGTTCATATCCTTTAGGGACTGACGGAAAGGTTCTTTAAGCTAACACTCTAGTGGAATTATTAGGTATTTGAATTGTACCATTGCATTTAAAGTTAATGTTTACCTTGTGTATTGGAAACAATCTGACCAGAAGACAACTCTATGAAAGGTCTGGTGCCCCCAGGGGTGGTTAATACACCCTCTGTCCCTGCTGTAACCCAGTCTCCCACAGAGGCAAGGGCAATGGCTTAATTATGTCAAGTCAAGATGGAGATAAAGTAGGCTTAGGAAGCAAGGTTTTATTGGGTGGGACTGAAGGGTCTCGGTTGGGAGGCCCATTAAACCTTTATCCAAGCTTATACAATGTATATTGGCCCTTCTAATTATAGGAGCCCAGGCCCTCCTTCCCTCTTTTCCTATGCCAATGAGATTTATAGAACAGCAAATCCATTTACTCCCCAAAATAATAAGATTTAATATTGTTGATGATGGGATATAAATGGTTAGTTGTTGTACGGTGTATTTCAATTTGTAATGTCATACTCACCTAACAATGACTTCAGAATTAAAGTATTAAAGTGAGCAATGTGCGTTAGGCCAGATTATGATTTTGATACTATGTACTTGAGGAACTCCACGTGTTTAATAGAAGGTGATGTAAAAAGTATGAATACGTGATCGCCAAATTACATGTAATCCAATATAGATCTACTTGCCAATTACCTATTCAGGCAGTGGTTTAGTATTCCAGTCACCTACCTCCCCTATGACCTAGCAACATGTAACTCGGATATCAGTTACATTGTTATTGACTAATGGACAGAAGCTGTAAAGAAATGCCCAGAGTTCATGTCCCAACAGCCAGCCTACCGGGGGTATATATAGTCCTGGCTCAGCTTCTTGTTTGAAACGTGTGCTTATAATATGACAGGTGCGGGTAGGTCACACCATGACTTATATTGAATTTCCAACTACGAAGTACCTGAGTATAGATTAGGTATGTATTGTGATCTAACTTTTGTTGCTGCATCTTTGATCTGGAATAAACTGAGATTAGTTCTACTTCTCATGTGTGGCACACTCCAATAACGAGAAAAAACTTTCTAACGTTGAGAAAAGTTGTCTTGAAAAGATCCTCCCCAACCTCACTCCCCACCCCTCCAGCTGCTTTCTGCTGCCTGCAGCCCTTTAGGCTCGCTCAGGCAGTGAAAATCACCCTAATCCCGGCCCTCCTTTGGCGATCCTAATGTTATTGCATTGAGGTAGGCCCCAAGGGAGCTGCTCACCTATTCTGCTCATCGGGGCCTTGAGCGGCTCGGGACGGGTTGGAACAGCCCAGGCCCCCGGGTCGGGCGGGGTGAATGCCGGCCGGTGTTTGGGAGGGGTGGGCGATGCTGGTCGGGCATGAAGGGACGTGAGGAGCAGTTGAGAGCAGCTCCAAAGTGAGCAGCTTCTTTTGTCAGCTCAAGCAACGTGAGTGACCTGCAGGACGGCTGCCAAAGGGGGCAGCTGACCGCTCACAGGTGGTACTCTCAATTCTATAGCTGCCAATACACGACATTATTTGTGTCCACACACCTCCCCCTACCCCCCCCCCCACACACACACACTACTCTCGCCCCCCTCCCCATCCATAGCAATAGAGTCTACATTCCAGAGCTTTTTTTACGCTTATAGTCTGTACCCACAATGTTAGTGTCCGTGGGTATAAGCAGGCTATGCTAGGGGTAGTTGTGTACATCGATATCAGGCCGATCAAGTAATGGCAATGTAGGAACGTTGTGGCCCCCAAGGGGTAAAAAACGACATGGCGACTTTTGGCCATTTTTTGGCGACATTTCGACTTTGTACCCTTTTAAAAGTGACATGTGACATTTCCAATCTTTAAAAAAGTGACATTTGATCTGAGACCTTAAATTTTGAGATTATTAGACATGTTTTTTCCCCCTAAAAAAGTGACATGTGACCTGAAACCTTACATTTTGGCGACATTGTGACCTCAGGGGGGGGTCCCCTTGGGGGCCCCAACGTTCTGGGCAAAACCATCTTATATAGAATTCACTTCAATAGCGTGAGTTACAGTTAGGCCCTTGCTACGTCACAGGGTTGTTACCTGCGGGCAAACATTGCATACACGTGGTCAGGTAGCTGGTATAGGTTAAGGTGGACTTTGGCTATCATTAGTATAGGTTAAAGTTGGTATATCCTCATATCAGATAACGGGTGCATTTATGCAATGTAGATTGTCACTGCTATCAATGTACTTGACACACCTGCCCTTTAACCCAAGTACAATGTTCATGTATATATGGGTTCCCAACGTCCTCATAGATTGATACTTATCATACTGTAATATATAAGAGAACTTATGTCACAAAGGTTTCTTTGACATCCATATTTTGGGGTTGGGTTTCACATGATCATCATTGTAACGCGTCATTCTACATGTATAACCCATTTTGCAACATCAGTTCTTAGTGGAGCGATCACTTAGTGGGTCCACAAAAATCCACCTAGCCCCCCTTAACCTAAAGTCGGAGATAAGATGCTAATAGCGTGCACCGGTAGATGAGGGGGGCTGGGTGGATTTTTGCGGACCGGCAAATTCTTTACCGACTTCCCACCAATATGATAAGTTATCGCAACTAAGCGATCGCTCCACTAAGAACTGATGTTGTAAAATGGGCGTCATTCGGATGTCATTCTACATGTATAACCCATTTTGCAACATCAGTTCTTAGTGAAGCGATCGCTTAGTTGCGATAACCTATCGACATTAGGGTCGGTGGCCCCCAGGTCTCAAGGCCCCCAAACCCATAGCCCTCCTGTCATTTCGCCCAATAGATGAATGACCCTCAAAATATGTCACCATACCTATCCGTACGTCACCGTACCTACCCTTCTTGCCCCGTACCTATCCATACCTACCCACTTATACCAAATACCATCCTGTGCCAGGCCCGTACCAACCCATACCTACTGTACCTATCAAATACCTACCTCGTACCTATCAAATACCTACCTCATACCCACCCATACCTACCATACCGCCATGATACCTATCAAATACCTACCTCCTGCGAGGTCGCATACAATGGTAAAGGTGAACGATGAGCAGTTTGAGCTGACCGTTTCTTCACGAGCGTGTCCTGCCCGTTCCGGAGAGGGCAGGACATGTGAGTGAAGAAACAGGAGGCTCAAACTGATCAGAGTTCATCTTTACATTTATGTCAAGGTGTTTGAGTGGGAAATATTCAAAATCAATAAGAATTGACCTACCACCAATGCGAAATGCTGACCGCCGCCATTTTGAATGTTTACGTTTCAAAAAGGCTGCGCATGCGTGATAGATCTATGACATCATTGTGCGCATTTGGCCCGGGTTATTCAATGCAGGGGTACAATACGCGGTCTCAGTGCATTGTCAATGGGGCATCGATATTCACCTTGACATAAGAATCCATACGCATACCATACTTATAGTACCAACCCCTCCAGTACCCCACAGTTGTTAAAAAGTATCACTCCCTTCCTATTAGTCCATAATATAGTAACAGTGTCAAACTATTGCAAGTGTGCCGATTTCCAGAAACCATGAGAAAGGACAAATCTTGGGTAAAAATGTGCGTAAAAGGCTTCTGTAAAATTGGAATTTTGATTTAATGACACTAGAATAAGATTTTAATGCTCTGTGTGACTGTGGATGGCTCACTTCCGTTATCCAGTGTCAAATTTATATATCGAATGGCCCGTTAAACCTGAACATCTGTGAGAGTTCAGTGATTTATCAGACCTATTTAAATGTATAACCCTACTTATTTACATCGAAAATAATATCAAACTATATTTTGTTGAGAAATAATGAATAATGGATAAATGTTATGACTGAACTTCATGTACAGATCCATTGACAGTAGAGGCAAATACGGAGTGTTGGGGTATCCCAGAATGCACCGCACATGGCAGAATTCCGGTTTGCGCGCAGATGACGCAACGGCCGAGCCGGTGCTGGAATTCAGACTTCGTGGGAAGAAAAAAATTGTTGGGTCCTACTGTTGTGTGTCAGAGTGTAAAAATTCATCAGGAAAGGACAAAGAGGATGGTGTGGATGGCAGATCATATTTCAGATTCCCCCTAAAAGATGAGAAAAGGACAGCTCTATGGGTCAAAGCTATCCCAAGGAAAAAATGGACTCCCAAAGAATCAACTAGGATCTGTTCTGACCATTTTGTCGGAGGTAAGCCTATGTTTTCATTTTTTTCTGTCCAAGTATGTTCTCTATGTGTCCTCCTGTCTGTATTTGTACCAGTGGTGGTTTGATTTGGCCCAAATTAGCAACACAGCCTTCCGAAATGCAAACTAAAACCACTGACAGTGACACTGTCACAGATTTTCAGCTCCAATCCACCTCACTCTAAATAAAGCCAAAATTTTGTACACATTTGCAATATATCTCCATTATATTGTACACAGTACACAGGAGAACCTACAAACTCAAGATTATTTCCATATACAAATCCAAACTCTGTTTTTAAATCACACCTGACACTGTCACACACTGACAGACCCAATACACCACCTGTGACACAAATAGGCTGTGTTACCACTGTGTTGAGAGAGAAGTGATGATTAGGGTGTGGTCATATTTTAACAATGGGGGGGGGGGGTTGGTGAAATTCCTCGTGTGCGTGATGAAAATTTTTCCGTCCCCCTCAGAGGGGTCTGAAATTTTTCTGTCCCCCCCTTTTATTCTATAGTTTATTCTATAGTTGCACGTGGGCTTTTTCGCTCAAAAGGGGCGAAAATTTGTTTGTCCCCCCTGTGATCATGTTTTACCAACAGGGGGGGCTGGTGGGTTCGAGGGGGGGGGTCAGAATTTTTTCAACCCCTTGACCAGGGGGGTCAGAATTTTGTCTACACCTGTTTTCAGTGGAAAACCCTGCGTGTTACTATAGGCTAAAAGGGGACGTTCGCACACGATTTTTTTCCATTATGGGGGGTCGAAAAAATTTAACCCCCTCGAGAGGGGGGGTCGAAATCTTTTTCGCACGTCCGTGTGCAAACCCACCAGCCCCCCCTGTTGTTAAAAAATGATCACACCTTAGAGGGGTCTGAAATTTTTGTCCCCCCAAAAATGACCACTCCCTTAGGACTATAAAAAAAATTGTTGTGTTCAGGTAACTGGGTTGAAAAAAAATTAGGGTAGGTAGGTACTGGGTAAAGATATTGTTTTTAGGCCCGCTGTAACTTTTCGCACCCATGCTACGTGAATTTGACATGTGAGATCGTACAAAAATCTTCCATGTCTCAATAAGTGCCAAAATATCCAATTTTTTGTGAACACAACAAATTTTTTTTAGGCCTTAGCAAATTGACATGTACAGCCAGTGGTGGATTTTTCAGTGTGCATGTTTTTGTGCCCCCACTCTGTCCATGTGATAAACAGTCAGAGATGTGACACCCCATAAGGGAGTGGTCATTTTAAATGATTAAATTTGCTTTGCCACTAATATCTCATCTTTCTTTTCTACCAGGGAAAAAATCTGAGGTGCCTGGCACCACCGGTTACTGCCCGACAATCTTCACTGGCGCCGATCTAAAGCGAGGCAAAGTTCCCCCGAAGCCGAGAAACAGCCAAAAATCTTGCAAAGCTGCAAGTTATGTCCCTTCAGAACCAGAGCCAGTGGAACTGGTTCTTGCAGACATCGAACCGTCACTTGTAGGTCGTCTGACAAACCCAAAGCCTGCCCAGGATAATGCCTTCTACACGAATCCTGTTTGGGTGTCTGAGCATGATTACACCAGAACTCAAAGAGAACACGGCCCTCCAACCTATGTTCAGTATCTTGAAAACCGTTTAGCTGAGCTTGAAATGGAGAATGAACGTCTGAGGGATGTACTACCCAGGTATGATAAACTAAGTGATGACGAGTTCTACGCATGGACCAACCTACCCTCACGGGCTGTATTTGATGACGTTTTAACATGTTGAAGCGCGAGGTGCAGCAGACCTAAAGGTTTGGCGAGGAACAGGTACAACCCAACATGTTCACTTCAAAGCGAAAGGAATGCAGAACAAGCCAGGACCTGACTGTGCTCTGTCACTCGCTGAGAAGTTGTTCCTTGTGCTGGTAAAATTGAAAACTGGCTTCACCAACCTGCTTATTTCTTCTATCTGAAACCACCATCAGCCAGCTCTTTACAACCTATGTGCATTTCCTGTGTGTGGAGCTGAAGTATCTCTTTTAAATGCCCGAAACAGACAACCCAGACACTATGGCCAAACCCTTCAAGGAGTATGACAACTTAAAGACTATCATTGACTGCACGGAGATCTATTGTGAGACAGCAAACAACCTCCAGGCCAGGAAAGAGCTGTACTCCAACTACCGTAAATCCCCGGTCACAAGCCGGCCCCGGTCATAAGCCGGGGGGTGAGTTCAGGAAAAAAATAAAAGCCGGTTTTTGGGTCAAATTTTTACCATTTTCTCTTTTTTCTATAGTAAAAAAAAAAACGGTCAACGGGACTTTGGGAAAAATTTAGAAGCCGGTTTAGGCCCAAAGTAGAAAAAAAAATCCGGCTTTACGGTACAAGGGGCATGAAACAATAAAGTTCCTTGTTGGCCTCTCGCCCCACCTGTATGTTAACTATGTATCAGCAGCGTGGGGCGGGAGGGCGTCCGCTAAACACATTACCCTTGCCTCATCTAGCCTCTTGGATAATCTACCACCTGGATCTTCAGTCATGACCGACAGGGGGTTCAACATTAATGATGAACTCGCAGCCCGTGGTGTGAGACTACGTCCCTGAGTTCAAAGGGCAAGGGTGATCCCAGCTACCACGTGAACAACTGACCTGGGTTTCCCTAGCCCACTTAAAAGGGTCTATATCTCCGCTTTCCTATCCCCTCGGGATGTGTGTGGTGCACATATGCGCAGGCACTGACACATTCCCATGTGAAATTGTGTAATGTAGTTCTCGCCATGAATATGACCTTAGCTGTCGAAATGGCGTTAAACATCTATTACTCACTCACTCACCAACAAGTGACCAGATCAGAGTGGATTGCGGAAGACCGCATCCACATTGAGCGCATCATCCAAAGAATCAAGATCTTCCACATCCTTAATTCCAGGATCGAATTAAGCATGCAGGACATTATTGAACAGATTTTCACCTGTTGCTCCTATCTGACAAACTTCCAATCCAGCATCATCAAGTAATAGAACATTTTGTCTTGAATGCACAACTTTGTATCTACATGCTTCAACTATACTCTACCACGTTCTGTCACAAACAATATTGAACTGATTGCTGATGTTTCATATTGTGGATATCAATCCTTGATCTTTTATTTTTTGTGGGGTGGGGTGGGGGTGGGAATAAATGGCCATGAGTAACTAAAAAGCAGACTCACTTCATTGATGCATCATGATGACCTCCGGGACTGTTTCAATGTCATAGGGTTTGCATGATACATGCATGTAGCTGACCATTCTAAATACTTAGTTATTTTACATTGCCATTGGAGATTTGATTAAGTGAAATTATATATGTGATTGAAACTTTTAGTGTACCGTAGACTCCCTTGTATAACCTGTGGCTTATACATGAACCCAACCCAGGTGGCTGGAGGTTGGGTGGGAAGTATCAAATATTAGTGACAAGCGATTATGGTTTCAACCTTCTTGATCTATTCTATTTTACCCACTAAGTACCCTGTCTCCTGTTTGGGCTGCTAATTGGGCCTTAAAAGTGGCCATTTGGTCAGTAGAATATTTCAAAATGCATTGGTCTATACTAGTCTACTGGCAACCGAAATGTGAAATTATCTGTGTTTACTTGAATAAATTTTAATGAAATACCTGTTGCATTCTTGTTACCTTTCACAGGGATACATTCACTCATTCGAGTGAATAATCATCCATCGTGATGTCCAATTAGAGGGGATGTGCTATGAGTCTCATCGATACCTAGGGGCTGTGTACAAATGACGTCATGCATTTTTGGACCATTTTTGACCTCCCCCCCTTGTCATGTTTCGTCATACAAAACTTGACCCAAAAGCATATTGTGATTTCTTAATGACATGATGTCATGCAGCCCATGGCCCCCCCTCCCCCCTTGTCATGCTTGGTCATGGCAAGTGGGACCCCCCCTCCCCCCTCCTGCATGACGTCATTTGTACACAGCCCCCTACCAAATCGATACGTCGCGATTTACGAAATCGCAATTATCACATCAATAAAACCATTACATCGATACAGTCATTTGTCTCATAAATGCACAGGACTTGGGCTTTCCAAATTTGAAAGAATTTTCCAGAAATTCCTATTAGAACCAAAGTTATGATAGAAAATGTATTGTGATTCAATCCAATCCAATGCAACCCAATCTCAACAATTTTAAATAATAATTAATGCATCGTTCATTTGAGTTTGTTATTGCATTTTGCCAATAGATCAAATAATTATGTAAATTTTGTGTACAGGGCAATATAATAACTCTAATTTGCCTAGTAATTGGAGTATATGATGTGTTTCCCTGTTAAAAAGCTCATATCATGGCCATTTTGCTCTATTCAGCAATAATCGATATATTTGAATTATCAAGACCAAAATGATAATATTCATCATCGATATCATCATCGATATATATCGGATGTCAATGACACTCCTAGGATGTGCACTTAGGTGCTTACTATGTACAACGGACTGGTATATCAATCTAATAGGTTTCTGACATATGGATAAATAAGACATTATCTTTTGATCAAAATCTTTATTTGAATCAGCAATAATAAGATATTAAAAAAAGCACATACATGTACAAAATCATTCATAAATTCATTTATATTCACAGACTGGCCGGCCAGGCATAACAAAACCATTCTAAATTACAAGAAGTCTATCATCATGGACATGCACTGAAAATACCAGCAAAAATATTGAGAGAAATTTAATCAAAACCAATTAATAGGATTTGATTTCATTGTCAATTACAGACCGTCACACAACAGATTATCAAAATTTCAGTGTCAACAAAATATATGTTTATATGGTAACACAAATGGATGGCGTTTACACAAATTGCTACACTATATGAGACAGGCATATATCTAGAATGGTATTGGCAAAAATTCTAAGTCAGACCCCCCCCCTACAAATGGTAAATTCTTTTCTCAGTGGATTTGCATAGATCTCAAGAATGGTCTTTTGGAGCATCAAAAAACGCGGATGTCACACACCTGGAGATTAAGTACTGCAATACCCGTGTATACGGTGCACCCTGCATATAGAGAAAATATAGAAAAAAATCATAACTTCTGTTCCAATCAATGGATTTGCAAAAATCTAAGACCTTCTCAGAGACTCCCCGTCCCTTTTAACCAATATACATCTCATTTGAATAGCACACAAAAATGTATTTTTTTGTACCACCTACATCCCATGTGTTATTTTGTAATAAATTATTTTTTTTTAAAGAATTTTTTGGCGTCCAATGGATTCCTTGCTGGGAAATTGAGGCGAGCGAACAAATTTTATTTTTTTAAAAATTTTGCCAAACATCACAAAGAGAAAACTTGTAGAAAGTGAAGCGAGCGAAATCCGTAGACGAGATTTTTTTCAAAATAAAAAAAATTTGTATTTCCGAAAATATGGAGAGGGAAATCCGTAGACCAACTTATTTTTTTGGTGTGGCCTTATAAACATCATTGTTCGCAAAATCTGCATCAAGCGGTTTGTGGTCACACTATAAAACTCTTCATATCTCATTGGTATCACTTTAAGAAAACATAGAACAGCAGGTTGGTTAACAGATTGCAAGATGAGTGTGACTCGGATGGTGGGGGTCCCCATCCTCTGCCTACTTGTATGCCCCATGAGTGCGACCGGGATGCTGGGGGACCCCATCCTCTGCCGACGTATAAACCTCAGAAGGAACTCACATGGACTGAAACTTCTTTGAACACATGTAGCAGAACCAGTCATCATGTTGGTTTTCCTGGGTGACATTACCACATGGCCAACAGTACCATGCCCCACAACCACAGTGACAGTCACACTGAATGCTGGCATTGCTAAAGTCACTCTCGGCTAAACCATCCTCTGGCAATACTTTGTGACAACGCCTTGCCTTGCAGTGTGTAACTGCAGTGTTCTCTTTATTCTCCTTGCCCGGTAGAGTTCTCCTTTTCTTCTTAGGTGTTGAGTTATGGCACTGTGGATCTGAAGGTATCAATACCTTTCTTGGTGCATCTGTTCTCGGCCGTGACGGCGTTCGCGCAGCTTCTATTCTCCTGCTGCGGGCACGAATGGATAGCACAGGGGTGCTTACCGGTGGGGGCATTAGTTCAGATATTTTACTAGGCATCTCAGCGGCCTTCAGCTGTTCAGGAGTGTCGACAACAGAGATTGTCACCGGTGTCTCATCATCCTTCAAGGTGGTCTCGTCTTCTGGTTCAGGAGTGGCGGTGACAAAGATAGTTGCAGGGGTCTCACCATCAGTCAGGATGGTCTCGTCTGCTGGTTCACGAGTGGCAATGACTGAGGTTGTCAGAGGAGTCTAGCTCTTTGCTGCTTCAAATTCACGGAGGGCATCTAGGCACTCTTCATCGCTGTTGCTATAGTCATTCATAGCAAGCAGGCTTACCCTCCCAGGGCCTTCTACCAGAGTAGGCAGAATAGAGTCCCGAAAGAAGCATTGCAGATTCTTCAGTAGAGTAGCCCAGTAGGCTGGGTCAAATGGCACGGAGATAACTTCCATGCTGTCTGGTGACCATACCACAAAGTCGGAGCTCTGCAAACCCATCACACCCATGGCCATCTGCACCTGGGAGTAATACCCTTCCTTTGTCTTTTAAAGTTTGCAAATGCCATCTTCATATGTGAGGTATTTTATTTTCTTGGCTGTCACTGCTTCAGGGATGGAAGAGTCACATGCAACATATGGGCACTTTATCTCGAGAAGCTTTGGTGGATGGCAGTGGCAATGCACGGTCCCATCCGGTGATACCGGAATGTAGGAAGCTGCGGGAAGCACAACCAAACCATGCGTTTCTACATTAAAGTTTTCATGTAGAGCTAGGCTGGCTTCTCATAGGTGGTATGCATCACATGCATCTTTCTCATGTGTGTTACCCCACTTGAGTGACGGCACACTGCACCTTGGTGGATGGGTGAGGATGGCGTGCCGGGCCCTGATGCATCACTTTACTAGTGAGTCAACATTTGCTTCACTCTCCCCGGTGACAACATTGTTGATCTTGGCTGCAATAGATGACGTTATGCAGCCACGGCGTTGATTGTACCACGTCACATTGTTAACCTGCCCTCTAGTCTTTTCTTTGATAAGATGACATTGCTCTGGGCTCATGGTCAGATGTTCGACCATGCTATGCTGTATGATGACATTGCCAACATTGCCAGGGGGGTCCTTGAAGGTTGGGAGATCAGCGATAGGTGGAAGAATTGATGTTTCAACTTCCAGCTCACAGCTGTAGACGAGGTCGATGTGTGTATCAAGCGCTTTGTCCAGTAGCTGTGATGGCATTAGGTGAGTCATTGGAGGTAGATTGAAGCAGAAGGGATGTATAGCATGTGCTGCTGGTATGTCCTTCCCTAGTCCATGGGTTGCGGACATCAAATCTACACGCAAGCGAGAAATGACGTCTAAGGGGGGCGGTGGCATACTGGACATATACCGTGCTCCATAGTCATTTGTTGTACGGCGGATGGACTTTGGGGTTCCCTTCCTCACTTTGATGTCTTCTAGGGTTTTTGGTTCAACGCCGGCAGCTGAAAAGTAGAAGTGATGAGATTTAATTTTAAGTCTAGTTATAATACTGTAGATGCACATTTATTTTTGCTCAGTGAACATTTCAGCTAAAATTTCATACACTATACCGTAGTGGCCTGTATAAGTGCTTTACATTAAATGCTAAGTAACTTGGTTAATAATTGGTCTTTTTTCACCCAGATTTCGCTGGTGGGGAGCTTGACATCTTGACTTTAAGAATAAATAACAAAATCTATGAGACACAGAATAATAATGTAAAATATTGGTGCTTAATGCGAGGGCGCGAATGACCGCCGAATTCACAGCCGAGATTAATAACCTTTAGGATCCGCCCAGTAACATCGCACGTTCGTGCAGGTTGCGTCATCCGGAAGTGCTGCATGTCCCTTCGATATGATATCTGCTACACGGAACAGCATGGCACCGATATGACCACATGCCTGACAGTTCCTGAAACACAATAAAAAGAATAGTGAAATATCTTTCTATTGATATGGAATTAGAATTATATGGAAATATTGATCATTATCTTACATATAAAACTGAAAATATTACTTGTGTTTACAATTTAGGAGATGAACATTATCATTATCATATTAGAATAAATGATAGAATGATTTCCAAAACGGTCCCTTATATTGTAGGGTGTCTTATATTAAAATCTTGTCTACGGATTTCGCTCACTTCAGTTTCTACAAGTTTTCTCTTTGTCTGTCATGTTTGGCAAATTTTTTTACTTTGTTTTTCTTTTTAATTTTTTACAAAACCAAAAATCTGTAGACCTACTTATTTTTTTGGTGTGGCCTAATCAATAACAATACAATAGTACCGTAATCTCCTGCGTATAAGGCACGTCTTTTACGTGAATCAGAGCCCCCCTGTGCCTTCTAGGATCAGCCAAAAGTCTGGGTGCGCCTTATAGGCGGGGTGATTTTACTATAGAACAGTACTAAACATTCAAAAATCAGCCCCCAAATGAGTCTTATAGGTTTTCCTTCAACTCAGCGTGCGCCCTATATGCAAGATGCGCCTTATACGCGGGAGTTTACGGTATATGAGTAAGGCTGTTTTATTCTAATAACTTGGATTACAGATCCGGCGACGAGATTTTTGGCAAAATCAAAAAAAAAAATTAATTTTTTTTTTGCCTATGCCCGACGAGATTTTTGGAGTATTTAAAAAAAAAAATGGTTCTTCAAGAAAAATATAAGTTATCACTCATAAACACATCACATTTTGCCCTTCATATTCGGAAATTTCTCAATATTTCTACTGAAAATGCCTAAAAATATGGAATTACCAGGCCTTTTTTTTTTTTTTTTTTTTTTGCTCCGGCGGTGGGGTGTTTTGGTTGTGAGATATGAGAAATGTGAGCCTTTCTTTTTTTTTTCCTCTGCCCGACCAAAGTTGGAGGTGAAAAATCCTGTAATCCAAGTAATCAAAATCAGGTGGCCTAATAATGAATATTAATGAAATGGCATTTACAGTTCTGTTCAGGCAGTTGAATGCTATCATTATCTAGACCATACTGATATCACAATTAATTGAAAGAAACAAATCCAAAGCTTAGAAACATAATGAAAGCATTAATTGGGGATAAGTAATCACTGGATGTGGGCAATAGCATAGGGTCTAGGCTTCTTGTGCAGGCATTAGCAATAACTAAAAGGACACAGATTAGTGAACTAAGTGGGTGTTGAGGAATGGGATGTGAGGAATTTTTACTATTATAAACCGAAATAAATGGCATGCGAATGAAATGAAAAAGCTAAATATGAAAGGAAAAAAAGCACATTTACCACCACTATATCCCATACTTACTACTCTGTACTTGTAATCTTTAACTGTAATATTTCATGATATAAGGAAGAGGTCAGACACCATCATTGATAAAGGAAATTCTTCTTAGGACCCCATAGGGTTATAAGAAACACACACAAGCTCCTGTGAGTTATTCATCGGAGCCATCATAAACTTTGACAGTGGCATACAAATTTACTATATGATATGAATATTATATGAGACTTCTACAATCAACTTTATATATTATGCATAAACAGCTCAAAGTCAACTGGTTTAATATCTTAGAATTATTTGTATACAGTACCATATCATGAGGATTCTACAATCAACTTTATAGTTTAGCTCAAAATTGACTAAGTTAAGACCTTTAGAGTTACAATATTTGATACTGAAATGAAATGATAAATTTACCCTGCTGTGCAAGTGAAATAGCCACCGAGTGGCTCACCGGTAGTGGAGTCCATTACAGCATAGAGCGACTTGACGTCAGCTTCGTTTGTTGGTTGTGATGGATTGCAGCAGGCCCTCAGAAGGTAGAAGTTCTTTGATGACGGTAGCCAGTGGAAATTGATGGAATGTATCATGTCCACTAGCTGGTATGCTCGGCTGAGTTTGAACTTCCTGGCCATCTCTGCAGTGATGACATCCTCATCCAGGAGGTACCTTTAATTTGATACATAAACTTGAATAAGGGCCAGGGCTATAAAGGTATTGATATCTTAAAATACACTTTAATGTTTGAATAAGTGTCTGCCTAGGATAAGGTTTGGGTGTATAGATTCCTCATAATCAGTGAGGCCCCAGTGGTATACATGTACAGGCTAATACGGTAATGATCACTTACCACCACTTAGATCTTAGGGATCTCACTTTCTCTCTTGATCTGGGTTCAAAAACTCTTTAGATCCCCCCCCCCCCGAGCCAAAAACTATGTGCACAAACTTACAGAAACACACAACACACATACAAACAAATGAGGAAAGTCTGTCCTGCCACCCCCCCTCCCATCCTTTGTCATTACTTGGTTATAAACATGACTTTTTGTGTAATACATTGGACCATCAGTAACAACATGACTCACTTCTTGACCATTGTGTCATCAATCTCAGGACATTTGTTGAGCTGCTTCTCCCAACTCTTCATCGCTGCCACATTCCCAGGTCCCAATTTGATGAATTCGGCAAACTGTGTTCTTGTGAGCCCCGCATCAAACAACCTGGGAGTGAAGGTCGCTTGGGTTGATCCGCCAGATGTTGAGATCCCCACCCTATGGCAGAGGAGTTTGATTTCCGCTTGCCTCCAATGTTGAGTGCCAATACCATGAGCAACGCAGGCCTTGTTCAGCAGAGTCAGTTTCACTTTGCTGATCTCTTTATACGAGGATGCTGATGTAACCACCTGGTCCTTGTTGACCGACATCTGAAATTATATAAAATGAATGTTATTAAATACACATTATAAAACGATGCGCCGTGCGTTGTGGCGCGAGAGAAGCAATGACAGGGCCAGACATCAAGATGCTTTCTATTTTCTTTTACCTGTTTAGGCTTCACCCCCTAAAAATCCTTAGGAGGCCCAAAATAAGACGAATTTAGCTAACCTTTGGCGTTGGTCCCATCAAGAAGTTCAAAATATTAAGCCCAGGAGAATTTTTGGAATTTTAGCTTTGTTCGTGTAATGATAAGTCTATGGGCGCTAGCCTTCAATAGAAGTGAATGGAACTCTAAATAAACAATTTTTTTAAAGCTAGTTAGGGCTAATTCTCAGCAATGAGGTTAATACACATTAAACTTGTGATATTTTACTTGGTTCCCACCATATTCCCATTACAAAATATCCAGGGGTTAATTTTTTATTAGCGTTTTAGTTTTGGTCGACATGGGCCTATTTAGCACAGAAAAAGTTTTCAGGTCCTACTTTATTAAATTATTCATAGCCCCTGTAAAGGAGTGATCATTTTTTACAAGGGGGGTTGCACGTGGATGTGCGGAAAATCCGGTTGGGGGGAGTCGAAAAATTTTGCCCCCCTCCAACTCAACAGCCCCCCCCCCATTGTTAAAAAATGACCACTCCCAAAAATAATACTGACAGTGACAGGCAGACAGTAGTACTACTACTTAGTCTACTAGTACTCTAGCAGTTGTTTGCCTCATATTTATAAATGAATTTAACCAGATGCAAGGAATTTCTGGTTTCTAATTCTGTATTTGTGATCCAGGTATTCAGAGGGGAGAGCCATACATACAATTAATAATATGGATAAGAAAAATTACACCACTGGGAAATACACAGGAGTCAGTGAGTGCTGGCACTAGGTCTTGGCAGATTTCTACTAAATTCTAGCCATAACTCTGGCACAAAGCACATGTACACAACCCTTAGTATCCAGTCTCAACAGCTGTGTACTTAAATTTACTTAAGTAGTCTCACGATTACGTCACTGGTAAACAGGCATGCTGGGAGGTACTATTTTTCTTAGCTTGTTGCTGGTGAGTCAAGCTGGCAGATGGATACCAGCGAATGCTGGTTCCCACAAGCACCCAGTATTGGGGTCAAAGTAGGTCCAACACCAGCGGTGTATGAATACGGCGATTTTTGGTCAAAATGGTAACCATGGGGAGAAGGCTTAGTTTGCCCACCAAACTAGGTCGCCGAAGAAGTTGCACTTTCGCGTGCCCCAATCCACCGGGCCAATCTGGTTAACCTGGTCGACCAGCTGTACCCATCGGGCATACACCACAGCTACAGGCCGGATGTACCAGATCCAGTCACCCGGTTAACCAGGTCGGGTCGTGCGAAAGTGGCCATGTAGATATATCTCTATGGTTTGACATATCATGCTTTAATACCATGATGACGTTTCTGGCACTTCCTTAGTAGCCTACATGATCATTTTTTAACAACAAGGAGGGGGGAACGGTTGGTTTGAGGGGGGGTCAGAATTTTTTCAACCTTGGATAGGTACATGCAGTGATGCCACCTTTCCTGGTTTACCAGGAATTCCTGGTTTTCATTCTAAGATACCTGTATTAAATTATGTTAAATTCCTGGGAAAATGTGTCCAAAAGTCAAGTTTTCCTGGTTTTTGTTGGCTAGTGAATGGCATCTCTGGTACATGGTAGGTACGACCTGGTTCGGTAGGGTTGGTACTGGTAGGTACTGAGGTAGGTACGGTTGGTATGGGTTGGTACTGGTAGGTACATGGTAGGTATGGGTAGGTACTGAGGTAGGTATTGGTAGGTACTGAGTTAGGAGGAATTTGCATCGTTTTATTTCGGTAAAAAAGAGATATTGGGAACAAGAAAGATGTAAAGGTGTTTTAGGAGTGACATATTTAAGTTTTAGGTTGTAATAAGAGCTTTTTCAGATATGTGAATGAGGGCCAAGGACGAATGGGGCCGAGCCACCAAAGGGCTACGGGACAGTGTGGGACAGTGGACCATGTGGATGGATGCCTCATGACAGGGGGCTATGCACCCCGAAATGCTCATCTCCTTCTAAAGAAATAGATGCCAATAGGGTGCGCTATTACTGATTCGGCCCATATTTGGTGCTATTCAAAATTTCTTTCATGACAGGGAAGGCGAACAGGTTTTATGCACACCTGGAGCCTTCATTTGGACCCCTTTAGTGGAACTGATAACACAAGTCACAGTTTTATTCCCATGACAACCCATCATATCATAGTCTACCCTAAAACAACCCAAATCTGTCTGTATGTTGCCTAAATTTCTACCAGTGATATTGGGTAAACTCCCTTAATTAGCCTGAACATGTAGGCTCTGAACTGTTCACCTTAATTGTCCCCGCCTGAGGCGTGCCCACTAATGGTTACATATTACCGGTAAAAAGACTTACATCATGTGGATATTCCTTGTCCCCAGCCCATATCCTTCAGGCACCTGGACGACCCGCACATCAAAGACAAAAAGGTGCCGTCTTGTTTGACTGTGGCGTGTGGGAATGGCGCCACGCCTTTGGTACCTGAAACCCGAACGTTTTGGGTTGGCGCCACGCTGGTGGCGTCTTGTCTGTTGCCGAGGTTATTCCTTGAAACCAGTGCCATTAGCTAATTGTCGTCTGCTTTAGCCCTGTAACTTTCAGTGTAGTATGGAAGGCCAGTGCGACATGCCATGCCAATTGCCGTTTGCCACTGAGATTTTGCTGATTGATAGTCTGAATGGGTGACCCACTTGCCATTTGCCACTTAATTTTGATATAGACTTAAAATGATAGTTGAAAACTTTGAAATGGCAAAAAAGGAACTCATGTCCAGCCATAACTGGCAATTGGCAAGCCCACAATTGGCAATTGGCAAGCTACAAGTAGCAATTGGCAAACAGCAAATGACATTAACAATTGGCAAATGGCAATATGTAAGTGGCAAACAGCGAACAGCAATTGAAATTAACAATTGGCCTATGGCAAGACGTAAGTAGCAATTGGCAAATGACAAATAACAAATGGCAAACGGCATGTCGCACCAGCCTTCCATAGTATAGCATATGGAAGGCCGGTGCGACATGCTGATTGCCAGGTGACATTTGCCAGTTGCCTGTTACCAGTTACCAGTTTTATGCTCCTGGTGCCTAGTTGCCATTTGGCAATTGCCATTTGCCAATTACTATATCATGCCAATTGCGGTTTGCCCCTGAGATTTTGATGATTGCTTGTCTCAGTGGGTGACCCAGTTGCCGTTTGATATAGACTTGAAATGATAGCCTAAAACTTTGAAATGGTACAAAAGGAAAATCATATACAGCCATAACTGGCAATTGGCAAACCCACAATTGATGAATGATAATTGGTAAGTGGCAATTGGCTACAAGTGGCAATTGGCAAATGACAAATGAGAATAACGATTGGCAAATGGCAAGATGTAAGTGGCAACTGGCAATTGGCAAATGGGAAATGAGAATAACAATTGGCAAATGGCAAGACATAAGTGGCAAATGGCAAATGACATTCAGTTATTAACAATTGGCAAATGGCAAGATGTAAGTAGCAATTGGCAAATGGCAAATATGAATAACAATTGGCAAATGGCAAGATGTAAGTGGCAATTGACAAATGGCAAACGGTTAAAGCCATTAACAATTGGCAAATGGCAAGACATAAGTAGCAATTGGCAATTGAGAAATAAC
Organism: Acholoe squamosa; assembly: GCA_949317995.1. Classification (NCBI taxonomy): domain Eukaryota; kingdom Metazoa; phylum Annelida; class Polychaeta; order Phyllodocida; family Polynoidae; genus Acholoe; species Acholoe squamosa. Next base: position 20,778,714 of record OX439042.1, read on the forward strand.
AAATGGCAAATGGCATGTCACACCGGCCTTCCATAATAGCATTAGCAGTGTGATTATCATCCATTTGTCCCTTGTGTGACCCTGATGTGTCAATCAAAGAACCGACAAATAACACAATGACCAATTATTGCGTCCATATACATGTATGGTTCTCAGGTATACCCTTTGTACCCACAAAAAACATGATGCACTAATTCAGAGATACCACTCTTCATGGTTTACTAGGAATTCCTGGTTTTGTCTTTTTGAAATGCCACTAATTTTTTTTAATTTTCTGGTAAAAGCTGTCCAAAATCCAGTTTTCCTGATTTCTGTCTTCCAGTGAGTGGCATGTCTGACTAATTAAAGCAACGTTGATGTCTTCTCCATTGTTTTACCACGATTTCTGGGTTACTTTTTGGTGGATATTCCCATCCACATATCTGTCGATATTGCACACCCTGTAGGCTGTAACATCAATTTTGTAAGGCGTGCGGTTATCCATGGATAACCCGCACCCAGTGCGGTTATCCATGGATAACCCGCACGCCTCTCATGTCTTTACATGTCATGTTACATGTTAAAACCCACGAAATCTTATGGCCTGGGCAGGGCTTGAACCTGCAGTCTCAGATCCCTAATCCAACACCCTATGCACTGCGCCACAGGGACTGACGAGAAACGCTCGGTTTGAACCACGTCTGGATATGATACAAAGCCCGGGAAGGATACGACTGTGGGCTGTCCGCTCCCATAATCACGGGACGCATTCAAACATAGGCAAGCTGAGACGGCCGCTGAAGGAGGCGACGCGGTGGTCTAGTGGTTAGCGCATTGCGCTCAGCCGCGTGAGGTATGCAGATCGAGCCCCGGTCCGGGCGCATCTTTTTTCACCGTGTGCGCTGTCGCTGTCCGCTGCCGGGCACGAGGTGTATATCTAGTCTAACAGTTAGTAACACAGTCTGGGCGCATCTTTTTTCGCCGTGTACACAAACATAACCGCGAGACGCATTCAAAGCTTTAGCTGTCCGCTGCAGGGCAACGAGGTGTGTGTACACTATTTTTCGCCGTGTGCCGCTGCCAAGCCTAGCCGAGACTGGGGCTGTCGCTGTCCGCTGCCGGGCGATGAGGTGTATGTACCTGTGTACACACACTATTGCTGGCTTCGATCGAGTCCCGGGGAGGGGCAATAATTTTTGTTTTCAACTTGAATTTATTGGTATTCTATTGATTATTTATTGATTTCGTGGTATAAAATAAGTAGTCAATGGATAATTCATGACTCGTGTGTGTTAGCAAAGGCTAATAACCTTCACTAACACACACTCGTCATGAATTATCCATTGATTACTTGTTCAATAATGTATGGCTACATGTTGAATATGTTGGGAAATCATGGACATAATATCACTTAAAGGTTTACTTCCTCATGGTTGGGAATAACAGAAATGCTTAGACCGGTTTCTGGTGTATGTGTATTCTGGTCATTGCATACAATTTGTATTACTAGGTCATGACTGACTGTTTGATTTTTTGGGCTTCCCTAGCCCACTTAAAAGGGTCTATACCTCTTCTTTCCTATCCCTCGGATGTGTGTGGTGCACATATGCGCGGGCACTGACACATTCTAATGTGAAATTATGTAATATAGTTTTTGCCATGAATATGACCTTAGCTGTTGAAATGGCGTTACACATCTATTACTCACTCACTCACTCACTCACTCACTCACTCACTCACTCACTCACTCACTCACTCACTCACTCACTCACTCACTCACTCACTCACTGTTCGATTTCTGTCTTCTCTTTGTGATGCCATAGTTTACTTTCTTATTGTTGCTTGCAATACCCTTCACACCAACACAACATAACATTTGTTTGCCCAAAGAATTCACAGAAACAAGCAAGAAAGTGTGTCTTCCCCTATTGGTCCTTTATTCTTCTGCAGTTCTGTCATCCTTACGCCCTTGAGCACTGATCGAACCATCTACTTGGCTCCTCCCACTCTGTACGGTGCAGAATATGTCAGGGCAAAGAGAATATAATATGATTCAATGGAACTGTACATGGCCATTTCCAGGAAGTGCCATATTATTACCAGTTCTTCCTATGCAGGAAGGCGGATGCCTTTGGGTTTACACACTCTATTGATTTGTGTGACTAATAAAGACTTTTCGATGCTGAAGAGCTACGCACATATATGTGTTCATCTGTTGTACCTTTAATCATATAACAGATGGGGAACAGCTTGTGGTATCACACAACCCCCCTCCCACCACACTCACTTCCAGCCCCTATGTAGAGTATTTATAAGAAACCATCAGAGTGCATACAGTGGAGTATAATGTTAAACTTGAAAAGCGAGTTATAAGAGCCAGGTAAAAAAAAATGATTTTCAGTGCCTCTGGTTGGAAGTGGAAATAAATGTCTGAAATTAAGCATGAAAATAGGTCAAAAATTGCAAAAAATGTACATGGTGTTTGAGGTTAGAATGTTTTCTTTAAGGTATTGAAAGATTTAAGTTTTTCTGTTTCATGGTTTAGGAGATATTGATTGGAACATCCAAAGTAGTCAGTCACATTTTCAGAGGAGTAGAGTTAAGACACTTTTGGGCCTAATGCTAAGCCTATGGGATGTTGATCCATGGATCAACATTCCTGCCATTTTTGACTGAGTTGGTGCAAATAGGCTAAGGTGGTGCAAATACATGCAAATGAGGGCCCACATTGAGGCAGGTGGTGCAAACAGGAGGAAGAGGAGGGATGGTGGTGCGGATGACATCAGCATACAGGCAGGAACTAGCTCCAAGCAGATATCAATTAGTGTAACCTGGTTTTAATGTAGTTCTAATACCACAACTCATCTGCCTGGAGAGCCAGTAAATGTCCATGGTGGTGAACAGCACCACAAAAGGGCAGGAAAAAGGTTCCCAAAGGTTTCCAAATGGAATGCATATACTTTAACATTGTAGCAAAGAAGCGTCACCTTGCAATGATGGTAGGCATACCTTAACCTTCTCACTGATACCCTGGCTTCCCTAGCCCACTTAAAAGGGTCTATTTCTCCTCTTTACTATCCCCACGGGATGTGTGTGGTGCACATATGCGCGGGCACTGACACATTCCCCTGTGAAATTGTGTAATGTAGTTCTCACCATGAATATGACCTTAGCTGTTGAAATTGCGTTAAACATCTATTACTCACTCACTCTCACTGATACCAGCTTATCTAAGGGAGATAATTAATACAAAAATATATATACAGTTTCAATTTTCATGATATTTTTGCACCCCCCATAAAGTCTTAATTCAAGGTGGTTCCTATAACTCTTCTTTCTCTCAAGCAAAAAAAAAAATCGGCTTTTCGAGTTACCTGCAATGCACATTGCTATCCCATATTTTTAACACCACGCCCAGTTGCTCCCAAGTTTTAATTTTATTTTGGGTTCGACGTAAATATAGAATCTCCGACACATAACATACAAGGTATACATTGAAAAGAGAAAAAATAAAAATCTTCAAGTATGATGGGAATTCATGTGGCCCTTGACGCAAATGTAAACTTTTCGTCCTGTTCAGCACAGGAGATATTAAGTGTTGCTCTTCATCACCAATAATATAACTGAACTACCATCTACCTGAACACTCCTCATAATCTAGGAAATTAAGGTGGTTATGAAAGTTAAGCTATGAGCAATTTTATATTAATAGTCATGATTCTCATTATTGGTTTTAGTACTTCATGTTTCACCAGATAGAATCCCATTTTAACATAAAAACCATTTAAAATCAAACTTCTCCGTAACGATGGAGCAGATGGTGCTGAAGGTTAGGTTGTAAGAGTAATGAAAAGAAAATGTAATGATAAAGTCAAATTAATTCATGTAAATTGATCATCAAATTAAACTCTATTTATGATCATTCAGATATGAGTTTGAAGGGTGAAAAATCAGGCATGGTGACAAGTGTTTATGAGTGAGATTATTTGCACATTTGACATGTACAGTAAAATTCCTTTACAACGAATTGCTTGGGACAGGTAAAAGAATTCGTTGTAAACGAATTTTGTTGTATCCAAAATGGCCATTTAGATGCTTCTAACCACCCTGGCACCTCTCTAATATCTCCCACCCCCCTTTTAGATGGCTGTAGAACCAGGTATAGGCGGGGGAGATGTCCTCACACACGCCCTGGCACCTCTCTGATCCCCCCCCCCCCCTTATAGATGGCTGTAGGACCTGGTAGAGGCAGGGGAGATGTCCTCACACACGCCCTGGTACCTCTCTAATTCCCCCCCCCCTTATAGACGGATTTAGGACCAGGTAGAGGCTGGGGAGATGTCCTCACACACACCCTGGCACCTCTCTGATGCCCCCCCCCCCCTTATAGACAGGTTTAGGACCAGGTAGAGGTGGGGCAGATGTCCTCACACACACCATGGCACCTCTCTGATGTCCCCCACCAAACCCCCCTGTTACCCCCACCCACCCCATGCTGACAACCTATCCCCTTGAAATTTAAAGTTTCCTTTCAATTTCCCCTGGGTTAAACTATCTTTTTCACAGAAAAAGTTTGTTATAAACGAATTAATTCCATGTAGAATTCGGTATAATGAGATTTTTCTACTATAGAAATGTATGGAATTGAATGGGTCATAAGGGATTTGTTTGTTATAACCAAAAATTCATTATAACATGGATTCGTTATAAAGGAATTTACTGTATTTACCATCTAGCACCATTAACCTGTTCCGGGAAATGTGATTCATCAACGCAAAACATTTAAGGCAAAGGGAAGAGAGAGAATATGTCTGCCTCAGGCTATGGGTAGGTAGGCCAGTCTTTTTTTTTCAAGCAGGAGACTTGTATCAAGTTGTACACGCTGAAGACTAGGGTAGATAAACCATCTTTTAGGCAAAGAATTTGTGCGTGTGAGGTTAAAAAGCTAAAAGTGGGTTGGCCAGATCTCTTTTTTAAAACTTAGCCTCAAAATTACCTATACTAAACTTGACACTCATGATGATGACTTCCCTGGTAGTCTGGGAATGGCATAATCTAGGCCTATTTGAATTACAAGAGAAGTGGCTGTGCCTGATTTGGATCCAAGCATGAAATACATGCATAAAACCTTATGAATGTATATGTATGTTTTGAAAGCTAATAATTAATCTAATAAACTGTGATACTTTTCATAACAAGATGGCTGAAAAACCAAGATGGTGGCTAATTACTGCATTCAAGACAAGGGTATTACATTTCACTTAATCCATCTCATAGATGTGGTCATTCATCTCATAGATTCGGTCATTCATAGATTCGGTCACTGCTGTGTTGGGCAAGCAGCATATAAATACCTGTCTAGCTGTTTGGACAAGCAGCTTTTAAAAACCTGTCCAAAAAGAAAAGAAAGGACTTGATGTCCGCGAACCACAGAAATGTTTGCTAACTTTTAAGTACTATTAGTGGACGTAAAATCAACCAAACCAAACCAAACCAAACTTAATCAAAACAGTGCATGGAGAGACGACATTTTATGTAATAACATGGTTTTCGAAATTGTCGACAATGTGGCCAGATGCTGATGTGTGGCCGAAATAGCCTCCAGGGGTATTTTTGGACACCATGGAGGAGTAATGAGGACACCCTGGGGGAGGTGTCCAGGAGTCTTTGAGAGGGACTCAAGGAAATGGTGTACAATGGTTGTAAATCATTGGGGGAGGGTTGTATACTCTAAAATAGAGATGGGAGACCAAAAGGGAAAATATGGAGACCCTGGAGAACAAGTGCATGCCTACTTTTCAGAATTTATTGGAGTATTGGCTAAAACACGTCTTTAAACCACTGACTTATTTTTGTTGAAACAAGTCATTTCCATTTTACGACAATTGAGTAGTAGAGACATAGCGAACTCTAATGCAATGTCCTACACACCCAATTTTCAGCCCCTTTAAGGTGATCTAATCTATTTCCTGGCAGTTTTTGTTATAGCTCTTCTTTTAGGTGTCCAATCAAAATCCAAAACAACTGCATGTTATCCTGAATCAATTGTCCTGATGACTTCTTATTTCTGAAAATGTACGCACCAGGGCTGACTTGAAAATCAACCTCAAGAGTCAGCGGCCAAAATTACAGCTTGTCAAAAAGTCTCCATATAATAGGGGTCTGCTTTTATGGAATTCACTAGCCAAAGACATACAGGCCATTAAAGACAAATGGAAATTCAAATCTGCAATCATCAAAATAGATTTCAGTGCCATTAAACAACAAGCCTTGTAATATATGGTTTATGGGATAGGTCCAGGACCTCAGCCCTGCCCTCCCTCCCTACAAATTAAAATGCTTCACTAACTAAGGAATGTGTCTATGCCTATTTGATTAATTAATTCATGTATACTTTTTCTAACACTGCTACAGGTCCAGGACATCAGCCCTGCCCTCCCGCCTAGACAATTTCATTTTTATTCAGTGACCTTAGTCACTGAATAGTTGAATGTACGGAGGAACAATGAATTTCTACGACGTGCTTCTGGGTCTTAGAATTATTTTGTTTTTGTGGCCTACAGCTTAAACCATTCCAGCAATGCCATAAAGTTATCTGTAGTACCAGCCACGTCTACCACAGCTATTGACAAATTGTGAACAGGTGAGCTTGGCTCATAGTTCCCTTCACTCCCTTGGCCGGGCACCCTCCCCACTTGTCAATCACTGTGGCCCTGGACACGTCAGAGCAAGCGGCCTCTCCCCAGGCACATGTGTGACCCCCTCCCCTACCTCACTACTACAAGCTGTCAGAGCATAAGACGTTCCTCTAGTCTCCATGACCATGGTCAGAGTAATGCCAATGATGCACATGCTGGTATACATCATACTATACAATAACCCCTTACAGACATCGTAATGTTTTATTAATGGCACCATACAATAACCCCTTACAGACAACATGATGACATGTTGGTTGAACCATACAATAACCCCTTACAGGCAACATGATGTTTTATTAATCATACCATACAATAACCCTCTACAGGCAACATAATGTTTTATTGGTTGTACCATACAATAAACCTTTACAGGTAACATGATGTGTTATTGGTTGTACAGGCAACATGATATTTTATTGGTTGTACCGTGCAATAACCCTTTATTGGCAACACTGGCTGTCTGATGTTCATGGATGGATGGTTGGATGAAAGATGACGGTACAAGACGGTACATCATGGTACATGATGATACATCATGGTATGTGTCGGTACATCATGGTACATGTCGGTACATCATAGTACATGACGGTACATGATGGTACATGACAGTACATGATGGTACATCATGATACATGGCAGTACATGATGGTACATGACACTACATGATAGTACATCACAGTACATGACAGTACATTGTGGTACATGATGGTACATCAAGGTACATGACAGTACATAATGGTATGTGATGGTACATCATGGTACATGGTGGTACATGACAGTATATCAGTAAACCACTTACAGGCAATATGATGTTTTATGAACCCTTTAAGGGCCGCAGATCCAGGAGTGGATCATGCACTATTGAAGTGCTCATTAGTTATCAGGAAGTTGACTATTTGAATATTGACTATTTGTCTGGAAGTAGTCAATATATTATGTCAGCAGTTACATGTACTTACTATTTGTCAGCAATTTGTCAACATATGATATAATCATTATGTTAGGATAGTGCATTGTATATAGTACATTGAACATAGATGCCACTGAAAGCCTCAGTTGAATGAGTTCCTCGATGGCCCGCGGACGTAAAACTAAACAAACAAAGAAAGCCTCAGGCTTAGCCTGTGACCTTAACCATTTTTTTCTATTTTTTTCAAGTTTTTGGCATTTTTATTGGCTAGGTAAAAGAGTTGGAAATAGCAGCATATATTTTGCCATTTGTTTATCACATGTCTGGAAATAAACCATTGTGTAGAGGTAAGGAGAAAGGGTGCTCCGTGCTAAAAGTCAACTTTAAAATTCAGATCACTAGCTTTCCAGTGATATATTGCAAGAGAAGATACTCCTGTTAGTTTCAGGGGAATGGCTTGCTAAATATGAGTAGGTATGACCATTTCTGAATGGCAATAAGCTCTACGCCTAATTGGTCGTGACATACATCTATAATAAGCATAAACCTGGTGAAAAATTCTTTCGAATGGGATCATTGATTTTCCTATTTAGAATGGAAATCATGTTTCAATAACAACAGAAATCAACAAAAATGCCTATTTAGGCCCAAAAACGTTCTTTTTACAAGCCTAGTTTGGAACCTTTTCACCCAAAATATAACATTCTATCTATTGAATTCTCCATAGAAAAGTACCCTATAATTGTTTTAGGCATATCTTTCCTATTCTAGCCCATAGTGGTGCCCCCTGGTGGCTAAAACAGGTACTAAATCCCGCAGGAACACCCATTTCTGCTATCTGGCTCACCATTATCTATCATAATGACCATTAAACACCTACTCATAACGCCCTCAATTCAATACCTAATGTCTCAGGTAAAAAGAAAAAGTCCGACCTACCTACCTCAACTTTTTGGACCATGTTACCGAAAATTTACAATTTTTTTTTGGCCTAGGTGGTTAACAATCATCTTTGTCAAAAGGCACGATAACTTCGGGTCTATATATAGCTTGATGCAGCAAGTTGGGAACCTAAAACTTAGTTTTTCCTGAATTTTCGCTAAGAAATGCTGTAGTTTAGCCAAAGATTATCCGATTTACACAATATTTGCAGCAAATGGAAGATGAAACTCATTGCTTTCAGGCCAGTGTATATGGTATTACATTAATATAGTGCACAGTTTACCACTGAAGTACAAATTACAAATTTAAAAATCATTAGTTTTAAAAAAAATGTTATTTCTCAAGGGTTGGCCCTATACATTTTGTGAAAAAATATTCGAATCATCAGTTTTTCATAGATAGTGCATAATACTGACCAAACAAGTTTATAAATGGGTATGCTTTTTTCCCTACCTCCATGGTGGCTCATTACACTATGGGAGACGTGATTTTTGTTAGTTTGCAAAAACTGATTTTTTAGCAAAATTTCTTCTTGGTTTTTTATGTCAGACCACATAGATCACTATATATGGATGCGTGATCACCAACTGATACCAGAATTATCCATTTATCTGTTCTACTTGATTATCTTTAAAGGCCTGTGAAATATCTAAGTGATACAATAATTGTGAGAAGAATGCATCTTATGATTCTAGTCTATGGTGCCGACAATGCCTTTGTTGCTATTGTAATGGTTTGTATTACTATTTCGGTGGTTCGGGCCTTACAGATCAGGAAAGGAGTAAGGCGGTAATTCAAGTGTATGCCAACGGATGTTTTATTGCTTAAGACACTTAACGGCTACCCGAAAGATGATGAAGGGGCAGCTAATGTTAATCAAAGATCTTACATGGTCAGAGGCCAGGAGGGCCTCTGACGTAGCGGCTGAGCCCCGGTCTTTATATATGGACCTTGGTGTTCGTCGTCAGATGTCCCCACAGGCCCGGATCAGTGCTGCCAGCTATCCGGAACCTGAGGAACACCCAACGACTGGACTCACCCGCCACGCCAGATGGTACCCATAACTATGGTTATAATACAATGCCTCTACATGGCTAATATGGGGTTCTAATAGCATTTCAATATAGTTTTCAAAGAATCATCAGGTCAAAACAACAATTAATGATGTAATTTAATAGAAACAAATTGTTCAGGTCTTCAGATATTCTTATCTTGAAAATGATGAAGACATTTACGAGCATGGTGCTTTTCCAGCCCGTATGGGATCTACAGAGGGCATTTTGTCTAGTCTGACATGTATTATGAGGGAATAATGCATAACAAATGATTCTATTTTCACAATTTGTTATGATTTTTGACATAGAATCATACACAAGACTTGTCTTCTGTAGCATATGCAAAAATGTCCCTTGAATGAAGGCATTTTACATGCACAGCTGCCTCCAAAACTGGAAAACACTCAGGTGCTCAACTTGCTGCATCGAGCTACCTCAGATAGAATGACAATAATCAAAGTCTAGTCCTATCATCCTTCAATCAACAGACACTTTTGGTGATTTTTTTTATTTGTGTTGCATGCATTCTTCACAAAGATATCATACTTTGACCCAGACCTATGTGGTCTCACTATACATCCAACGTAATTTGCCCCTGCTCAACACCTTTTCAGCAGAGGGACGGTTACCTACGGTGGTGTGTGTAGCTCTCACGATATCACGTGACCGAGATCTCGCGAGAATGGACATGTTGACAGAACGCCAGCGGTGGCTCCCCAAAGCACAGGGTATATGGAAGCCTGTGCCTAGAGAGTAAGGGTATAGGTGTTCTAATTATAGAGAAGCAGTGACACTCTTGTGGCACGGTCATCTCTGCACCCCAGAGGTGTTCTGTATAGTCACACATCCAGGTGCTGACCTGTAGTAGTAAAGCTATATCAATTGGCTTGCCTGTTGCATAATCTATTGAACACCCCTGCTAGTCTCGATTCATCTCTGTGTCAACATTGTGCTGTCCTGAAAGGACATAGCTAATTTGCCTACCTAATACCTACCTTCTTAATAGTTGTTGATTTCAACTAGCTGTGCCCTATGATTAGGGCAGCAGACTCAGAGGCCCTAAATTAAGGAGTAATCTAAGACTATTCTGACTTTTTAGGCACACCTGAACTAGTGTGGCATCATGACTATAGTCTACATTGACCACCATAATACATTCTTATAAAGGGAGAGAGAAAAATACAGTACTACCTGAATGAATTACAGTTAATTCATAGAAAGTGTATTTGAACTGGAAGATACATATCACTAAAGCTTAGGTTTTTTTTCAGCATAAATGCAGTAAATATGACCTCTTATAACATAGACCAACCCCACACACAACAACAATAAATAGTTAATGGCTGACCACCATGTGTCAGACCTTTAATAACTACCCAACACTGTCTCCCCCACAGGTTTAGTCCATCTAGCTTGTGATCGGGAGGAATGCTATCAGATTCCGGGGAGCATGGAAGGGGTAGCTGAGTGGGAAAGCCTGTCCTAATATACAATGCATATCCTACCATTGCAGCACCGACTGTAAGGACAAACATGCCCCATAGCCGACCCATATGTAAGATAAAAATGACTAGTATCTGTAGTCGTATTGTATTGACTAGGGTGAGTATAGTAGATCCAGGGCCCATATATATGTATCATAATGTGTCTGGAGCAGCCACACATACAGATGTAGGCACAATGCAGTACATTTTTTTGTATCAATGTCAGTCATTGAGAGGCTACCTTGGTCGCTCTCAGTCTAGCCCGGTCGGGATTCTAGGGAATACCTTTCTCGTGTATGGGGATGATGGTCCCCATTTTCTCGCCATGAATATGACCTTAGCTGTCGAAATGGCATTAAACATCTATTACTCACTCACTCTCCAGAAGCGGTGGTCTGGGCGGGGCACAACCAGTAAAATTGAGTCTAGGGGGGCACAGCTGGAATCCCGGCCCCGATTTCCTATATATAAGATTAATTAAACTGCTGTCTCTAGTCAGCAGTTTTATTACATCCATACTGGAAGGCGCTGTTTACCTGGAATCCGGATCATCAGAAATCGAGTATAGAATCTGACTCGTCTCTCCCTCCCCTCCCACCCTTGTCGTCCATCTATATGGCTATAGTAGGGGCCTGACTGGTCGTTTTTGGCAGGTGGAGGGAACTAACATTGAATTAGAATGGGAGCTCATACCCCCCTTGCTCCAGTCGCTGTCCAGTCTGCCCTAGACGTGCGTTGCCCAACCGGAACGCCTCCCTCCCTCCCCTGCGGTCCCCGTCTTTGATTGGCTGCTACGCCGCTAAGGCAGTCAGAGGGACGCATTCACCCCGCGTCCCTTTCTTTGGTTGGCTGACGGAGTGGTGTGATCCGTCACCTGGGTGCATACTCACCATTTGTTTGGCTGTTGATAGTGGCCTGACCCAGTTTCTTCGCGCCAGAAGCCACGTGTTCGCTGGTACGGCTGGTACTGCTGCAGTAGCTGCAGTACCAGCGTGTTATTTGTTTACAATGTGCGATGTGTTGATGTTTTTGGCCCAAATGTGTTGTTATTTGAAAGAAATCTTGCTTTATTGTTGCAGAACATATGGATTATTGTCACAACTCTTCCTTGTTTGCCGCATGGTGCCGAAAAATTGCAGGAAATTGTTAGATTTGAACAAAGAATGACACTGCGTAATGCGCAGCCCCATTGGTCATCCAAGATTGGTGGTCCGAGAACAGGTCTGTATCATTCTTTCATGAATACCCTTAAAACATCACTGTAGAGGCCAAAAATGCTGGGGAAAGGCCAAGATGGCCTGAAGACAGAGAGACATCCTTGTCATCCGTCTAGACGGCTATAGTAGGGGCTTGACTGGTCATTTTGGCCGGTGGAGTAAACTTACATTGAATTAGAATGGGAGCTCATACCCCCTTGGTCCGGTCGCTGTCCAGTCTGCCCAAGATGTGCGTTGCCCAACCGGAATGCTCCCTCCCTCCCCTGCAGTCCCCGTCTTAGATTGGCTGCTACGCGGGAGGTATAATTTATTGAACATCGTGGACAGCAGTTTACAAGAGCTATGCTCTCACTATCTTCATAGCTTGGCTCATTTTTAGGGGGTCTAGGGGGGTACGTGCCCCCTAGCCCCCCTCCCCTGTATACGCCCCTGAGGATACTCGTTCTTTTGAGTGTACAGGTGAAAAACTGAAGGTTTTTCTCTGGTCTGACAAGTTTCTGACATTCATCTCGGCCCACTGTCAAGGGCAGGTTCCTGACGTCAACAGCTTATTTTTCTTGGATAGGCAGTCATACATATATGAAGCCGACCAAAGAATCCTTGTTTATGTTTACGTTCACGGTAATGCCAGGTCTTAATGTAGAGGTCTTAGCCTCATACAAATCACGACATCACCCAGACTTGTCCCGGTGTTTTTAATTCTGCAATCCGTAATATAATTCCTTTGATAGCACGGCATATACATTCTACTTTGGTTGTTAGTAAGAAAATATCTTTGTGGCAAGATCTTCTGTGTTGATTGATATAAAAAGGTGGGGAGTGTTTTTTTGCTATTCGATTACACATGCATCTTAGCATGTTAGGGATATTCTGTGCAATTTTCTTCTTTATTGGAAAATAACATACCATACCTTAACACTCCTTTGTTGTCCAACCATGGAACCATATCTATTTACTGTTCTTAACCAGATGGCATCAGATCCCCATGTACGTGGCAAGTTGTTTCAAAGTCGATATGCGGGGGAGTAAACTGAAAATGTGTGATTGGGGGAGGGGGGGGGGCATCACACCTAACAAAAGAAGTAGCTCAGGACATTGCAAAGCCACTTAGGATTATAGAACAAAAAGTGGATGACACCCAAAGTTAAAAAGAAGATGTCCAGATCACATATCCTTACACCTGTGTAACGCCGGGGGGTTTGGTGGCAAGGCAAGCCCCCCTCAACACTCTCAGATTCCCGATCAAAATGTCACATTCTATATACTACTATGTGTATTCTGGCCTTTCTACTGCTCTCCTCCCACACTATCAGTCTCTCACCCCGCCCACACCTAGAGGCCTTACAGACTATTTTTGGGCTTCCCTAGCCCACTTAAAAGGGTCTATATCTCCTCTTTCCTATCCCCTCGGATGTGTGTGGTGCACATATGCGCGGGCACCGACACATTCCTTTGTGAAATTGTGTAATGTTGTTCTCGCCATGAATATGACCTTAGCTGTCGAAATGGCGTTAAACATCTATTACTCACTCACTCACTACGGATTATTTTGGGCCATGAAGCTAGTTTGTTCTTCAGACTCGCCTCTCCTAACAGCTGTCACTATTAGCCTTTCTGCGCTACAGGTCATATATCCTGTTTCTTGACTTTCTTTATGACTTTCTTTAGATATGGAGCGGCTTGTGGCATTATAGGGCTTAGTATGTAGGCCTAGTGGGGCTGCCATTGCTGGATCTGTCACCTGGCGAGATAAGCACTGAGAAGAACCAGCATGATGGGTACCAGGTATTACATAATGTACCCAACAAAATCTGCATTGAATCCAGGGAATGATCTGATTGGTTAATAATGTATCCCGGGTCAACCCTATAGAGTATATATGTGGGTGTAGACAGGGTATTTAATAAAGAAGATTTTGATCCCATGGACCTAATTATTCGTGGCCCCAAAATGAGTGGTGTGCTCCTGTGGGTATAGCCTTTCCCTAAACCTGCTCTATATACTGCTGCGCTTATACAAGACCGGCGCTTTTAAGACATAGTTTAAAGTGCGAATTTTAATTGTATCTACTATGTGTCCGGTGCTTATTCGAGAACGGCCCTTATTCAAAGATCTGACGCTTAAACAGGCAACTACGGTATTTGTCATCCGAGCAGGCAATCATTTCATCAACGCCCAACATGAATGAGGTTTATCTCCCATTTTTAGCCTTGTCTGATAAGAATGATAATACTGTATGTGTCTGGATATATATTGTAATGAATAAGTTGGACACAAGACCAGAGGCGTTTGTAGTAGAGTAAGGGAAAGTGACACCCGTATATTCTCTGTGTAATAAAAGGCGAGTACAAACAGCAGTTGTAATGGGTTATCAATCATCAAACATTCATCAACGTCGTTCCTAGAGCCAACTTCGCTAGGGAGACTGGATCGGTCCACACCCAGCGACAAGTCGAGGTTGACTAAAGGAGGCGGCCACCCCGCGGCTCCTTATATAGTCGCCACGGGCGGGGCGCCACCTTGCGGTGCGGGACCGAACCAGTCTGCCCCGCGAAGTCCCGCAGAAGTCGTTGACTCGAAGCGACTTCGCTACACTCTTCCCCCTTTAATTCAAACTCTATACATCGAGAAAAGAGGGGGGAGCATGAACTATTATAATTAATGAACTCGCAATAAGGCGCCCCTATACGCCAACTACTGAATAGGGCTATGCTATATGAACCTCCTAAATTAAATAGCCCTGCGACATCGAGCGCACTCAGGCTAAAGCTGGTGATTCCCACGGCGGTCCCCTCGAGGACAATATCAGCCAGAGTCGAATCGGTTCCCATAGTAACTTGCATAACTAGCCCAAACATCCTAAAGCCGAATAAGCAACAGGCGACAATAGGTTGAACCTGACTATGTAGTAGACTAAGTCCCCGGTCGTACAATAGTAGACGAAGAGTCGTTAACATTTCCCCAAGTCGAATTTCCATAGTAACAGGCAACGAGAACGCATTCCCCGTCCTGGTGGCACCCTCGGTTATCCCCGCATCCCAGGCCGCACAGGCCATGTCACACACAGCCGGTCTAGGTCTACAGGATAAATGAGTCGCGGTAGGCCCCTCAACAGATATCAGTAGTATGATCACCCCGAATAACGCTGTTGCCATGGCAACCTCAGCTATATAGACGAATACATTTTGAAGAGTCGTACATGTCATACATCGTAACACAAATAACAATGCAGCAATTGGGACTGCACAAGTCGTAACCACACCGGCAAGTACAGTTGCCCTAGTAACTTCAGTCGTATAGGCGAACACAGTACAAAGGATCATACATGCCATATACAGTAACGCGAACATCAATGCAACAATAGGAACTGCACAAGTCGTAACCATACCGGCAGGTGCAGTTGCCATATACAGGAGTCCAAATATTAATATCAGAACAGGAACTTCACACGTTGCAAACTGTCTCTCCTGGGGGGCAACAGCCCCAGCGAGTGTCGGCCGAACCTGGGGGGCAACAGCCCCAGCGTCCTCCAAAAGGGCCTCCTGGGGGGCAACAGCCCCAGCGAGGGTGAGCATGACCTGGGGGGCGACAGCCCCAGCGTCATCTCGTCCGAGCCGCACGCCTCGGCTCGGAGGGTCCTGCACCGGCCTCACTGCTCCTCTGTTGCTGGTGAGTGCTGCAATCAACCACAAAAGAACATTGATTAACTGGTTAGTCGCAGCCCGGTGCGCATCCCCTGTGCTCCCCCATCCCACATGAGGGAAGCTGGTGTCGGGTCCTTCCTGAGCCTTCACAGTACTGATGACCCTAATTACGATAAGGCGAATCACATAAGAGGTTACTACAGACGACTCAGCCTGATATACTGCAGGCTGGCTCAATTCACAAGACGATACAAGTCGATAATACTTCCACCCCCTCCCCACCTCAATTACTGGTGAGGGGGGGCCTCCCCGAAAGGGTGTGTGGTTCTCAGGTCTGTCAACAGGCGAATTTCACTTACCGAAGCCGGGGAACCCTCCTGCGGATGAGACGTACGGCTCCCCTCCTCCTCGTCGACAGTGGGGGGTTCACGGTCACCCGAGGCGTCTGAAGGTCGGGCGGCCGTAGGTTCCGGTGGCTCTGGGGCTCCCCGAGCCGCGGATGGTGCAGGATGACGTCGAGCTGGCTGGTCTGGTCCGCCTCGCGCTGTTGAGGTGGAGGGGCGTGGGGGTACCACGCGTCGGTATGTAGTGGATGTGGTGTTCGACAGAGTGTAGGTGTTTGCATCATGGACCTTGAGATGACTGTCGAGATCACCCGTTATGGCACCATAACCAGGACCTAGGTCCCTGGGAGGGATCATATAGGCCGCCCACCGTTCCAGCGGGTCGGGGTCTCTCCCTTTGACATGCCACCATGGCATGAACATGAATGGTGACCACGCTGGTGGCATATTAGATGGTGGGGGACGTCGGCGCCTACGGGCGCTAGGTGGGGTATGGCGGAACGATGACCAGGTGGGTGGCATCGGGTGAGGTCTAACCCCAGGGGCCGGTGGAGACTCCTCCCTGGCCGCGGTGTGTTGGTGCTCTGGAGCAGCATCCCTCGGGCGACGCCGGGGCGAGGCAGGGGGCGAATCCCACTCCGGGGGAAGGGGGTTCCCACACTCCTCATCCGATGGACAGAGGCGCGTTTTGGGGGTCGCAAGAGGTAAGGCGTCCAGGTCTGCTCTCTCGTCCGGGAGTATTTCCCCGCCCGGCCAGCGTGATGATGGGGTTTTGGCGTCGGGCTGGGTGGCTGGCTCGCCCCCCTCCGTTTGAGTCGACATGGAGACGACCGGTGTTAGCCTGACCAACTCCACCGGGCTGGTGCGGTCCCATACTCGTCCCAGCTCACCGACCTCCTCAGGTGTGAGAGTGATTACCGTGGGGATTAGTTCTACAGGCGTCTGTGCGGCTAACAGATGGTGTACGGCCACAGCGGCCTCATCCTCCCCGACATGCTGCAGTGCCACACCTCCCATGGTGGCGGCCGAAGTGCCCACTCGAGAGGGGTCACTGAGGGCGGGGACGTTAGAAGTCGATGGGAGGGCCAATGCATTGTCCTGACCGATGGGTTTGGCCGGGGAGCTTGCCGACTGAGGGACGGCAGAAGTGTCCCCGGGAGGGATATGCTTCCCCCCTTGGGCTACCCCAGGCGCTGAAGGTACTGTCGACGAGGAGGTGGTGTCGGGAGGCGCTGACCCCGTACGGGTCCCCTCGTACCCCGAGCTTGGTACCTGCGCCTCTGACAGCGATGTGGTGCCGGCATCCGATGTTGCCTCGGGACATATAGGCGAGGGAAGGTCGGCGGCCGATGACTCTTGAGGCGCTGACCCCGTATGGGCCCCCTCGTCATCTTCGGACACAGGCGACTCTGCAGACGCTGTCGGTGGGCTACCTGGTAGTGCCTCCAGGAGAGGACTGAGATCCACTCCCGTGGGAGCACCCTCCGGTTCCTCCTCCGAAGACAGAGATACGCTCTGGTATTGTACCGGATCCTCAGTGGCCGTTGCGGTGGCCGTAACCGCGGGAGTATCCGCCACACTGGGTGCCGCTGACGCCTGTGGCGTAGCCTGAGTCGGGGCAGTAACGCTGGGAGCAGAGGTGACTGCTGTAGTAGGCACACCCCACATTGTCAGAAGGTCAGTCAGCCTCCTCGCCATGTCCTCCTTACTGGTTCCCTCGGCGACATACGCCGAGCTCAGGGACATCAGTAGTTCCTTGCTGACGGGCGTGCCGGCCGTGCTAGTTGCCGGACCCCAGCTGACTAGGGTGGGCGCGGGCAGCGTAGCAGGAGTCGGTGGTGCCACTCGGGTAGGCCCAGCAGGGGGAGGAGTCGTAGTAGGCTGTGACGCGGGTTCCAACACCGTCTCCCCCTGGGGGGCCTGGGGGGGGGCTACAGGGGGAGGAGTCGTAGTAGGCTGTAAAGCGGGTTCCAACACCGTCTCCCCCTGGGGGGCTCCCGTCTTCTTGGGCGCGGCAGCAGCAGGTGTAGCCAGCTTTTGCAGGGGGAACGACCCAGGGGGAGGAGTCGTAGTGAGCTGTGAAGCGGGTTCCAACACCGTCTCCCCCTGGGTGGCCGTCTCAGATGGAGGAGCTGGGGTGCCGATCGTCCTCTCTCTCTTCCGGCCCCGTGGCGAGCCGGAGTCAAGTCGGCGGCGTGTCCTCTCTAGGGTCGAGCTGCTAGAGCTCCTCGGGGAGGAGCGGGTAGGCCGGGCAGAGCTCGCCGAGGTGCTTCTAGGGGAACGATCCTGGCTCCTCTTCCGCTTCGACCCCTTCTTAGCGTCGGGGGGTAGTTTGGCGGGCGTCAAGACGGGTGATACGGCGGACCCCAAACTAATGGAAGGGCTGGCGCCGAAATCGCCACTTCTCCCGGGGTGGGGGGGAGCTGGTCTCTCCTGAGGTGGGAGGGCCTTCTTAGGCGGCACCGGAGACGGAGTTCGTTCCCCCTCGGACGGTTGGCTGGACTCCGGAGAGGAGGGGGCGGAGCCACCGGACTCGTCTTCGGATTCCCCGTCGTCGCTTTCGGACGATTCCGAGGGCACTGGTATGGCCACCTTTTTCCGAGGGGAGGGGGAGGACTGGGCGAGTCCGGGCACCACCCGAGGTTTGGGCATCCGCTTGCTGTCTCTCACCCAAGGATGATCTGCCCCCCCTTGCTTACGGTGTTTATTGCGGATGTGCCTGATCATATCCTCTTGGCGGTCGGTGGCGTAAGTGCACCCCGTCTTCCTATATGGACAGAACCATCCCTCTAGCTCTCCCTCGGGGTGCTGCCGGCTTCGGTGCCTGGTCATAGCCTGCCTCCGGGAGAAATCGGCTCCGCAGATATCACAGGGAATGCGGGACCCCTTCATGATGCCGTGTGGACACTTGCGGGACCGTGCGGGACTGCGGGACCTTGCGGGACTGCGGGGACTGCGGGACCTGGCTCTTCCAGGGGCCCCCCTCCGGTCGTCGGCCGACGACCTGCGGTTCCTATACGATTTTTCAGGCGATTCTCGCCTCCCTCTCCCTTGTAGACGGGAGCCACCTCTCCCTGAACTCCCCCGAGGTTTAGGAGATGCAGAACTGGAGGATAACGACGAAATTCGGGGACTTTTGCGGGTCAGCTGTTCCTTCTTCCTCCCCTCCGCGGTTCCAGACAGTGCGGGACTCCCCTGTTTACCGTTTCTGCGGCCCTGCAGCGGTCCCGCGGCGGGACCCGGTGACAGCCGTCGCTTCTCTGAGGAGTTAGCCACTCGAGGAATCACGTAGGACGCTAATTTCTTAGATTTTCCTGGCATTTTTGGCTCCCTCCCTAGTCTGTTCCACACTGACATTTCCGGCTGAGCTTCCTCCCGTTCTTTTGTGACGTCAGAGGCGGCGTCCCGCTGCGGGACGCTACGTGATCTGCGGGACCCCCTTGTAGTCCAGTTTTCCCGCCTCCCGCTCCCGGGAGCGCTGCGGGACCGTTGGTCGCTCTGACAACCAAGGGGGTACCAGCCGCGGGCCCGGGGGGCACCTCCCCGTGACCAGTCGTTAACCTTTCCCGACGGCATTGTCCGTACCAGGGAAGACAAGGCGAGCCCCTCTACGGCCCCTTTTTCCAGAACCCGGAAGCCGTCCGGCCTTCTTGCTTTCACCTTCCAGGGGCCGTCCCAATTTATTTTAGACGGTGGTCGTCGACCCCCTTTGGCGGTTGGATGGTAAAAGACGGTATCCCCTCCTTCCCACGGCCCCCCTCCAGGGGGGCCTCTTACCGTTCGAACGAACCCCTCTCCTTCTCTTTCCGGCGAGGGAGTGGCGGTGGCTTCCTCCGGTGGGGTCCGGGCGGGCAGCGGGTGAACCCCTTCCGGGGGGGGCGGTACCTCCTTCAACGAGTCGCAATGCACTATTTTCGTTTTTCGTCCCATGCGAATCTCATAGACGGAGCCGGCCAGGTGACGAGTAACTTCCCAGGGACCCGTCCAGAACCGTTGGAGCTTAGGGCTGACCCCTTTCTTCTTTATCGGGTGTAGATAATAGACGGTAGACCCAACTGCAATTGTTCGCTCCCTGGCGTGAAGATTGTAATTCCTCTCTTGCCGTGCCACTGAGGTACCCAGGTGCCCCAAGGCCACCTCGTGCGCAGATGCCATAGACCGCCGAAGACGGGCCACATAGCCTTCCGACCCCTCCCCGAGCTCTTCCTCCCCCTCTGGATACAGAACTGTCAGCGGAACCATAGTCTCCCTTCCCAACATCATCATGTTAGGAGAGACGCCCGTCGAGGAGTGAGAAGAGGCGCGGTAGGCCGCCATCACGAACGGAAGCTGTAAATCCCAATCGGATTGGTCCCGGGCCACCACGGCGGACAACAGGGCTTCGATGGTACGGTTGCTCCTCTCGACGAGACCATCCGACTTGGGGTTGAAGGCGCACGTGCGAGTTTGGAGGATGCCTAACAGTCGAATCGTCTCCCGGAACAGTCGGCTTTGAAAGTTCCTTCCCTGATCGGAGTGGAGCGTTGCTGGGGGACCAAGACGACAGACGATCGTTTCAACGAAGGCTCGGCCTACTGTGGAGGCTTCTTGGTCTGGGAGAGGGACCGCTTCGGCCCATTTCGTCAAATAGTCGATCATGACCAGAACGTACTTGTTAGCACGCGGCTCAGGCGTAGTCGGAAAAGGGCCCATAAGATCGACCGCCATACGTTCCATTGGAAGACCAACGGGGACATGCCCCATCCGGGTACGGTGTGGCGCATGAGGAGGTTTTCTCTCCAAGCACTCCGGGCAGGTGGCCACCCAGTAGGTCAAGTCACGCCTGAATTCCGGCCAATACCATCGCTCCGCACACTTCCGAATCGTTCGGGTGCAACCGAAGTGCCCCACGATGCCTGCCCCATGGCAAGACTCCCAGACCTCCCTCCTTCGCTTCTCAGGGACCACCAGCTGAAAGTGGCGCGTGGTGCCCGGAGCGAACCACCACCGACCTAGGAGACCCTGTCGGATCTCGAGACGTTGAAATTGTGCCGCCATAGACCGAAGCGGGTATGATTTTCCTCGTAGTTCTTCTACCGTAGGTGGGGTGCCACTCTCCACCCAAGGTATTACCTGAGAAAGTAGGGGATCCTCCCTCTGATCGGTTCGCCACTCGCCCCGTACCTCTTCCCCCCGGTCAGGGTCAGAAGCACCTTGGCGGGTTATGGCAAAGACGTGACTGGTCGAGACGGTAGCGTCATCTCCCTCTTCTTCGGAGCGACCGCACTGGCGACAAGGAATGCGCGAGAGGCCGTCAGCGTTGCCGTGGCGACTTCCTGGGCGATGTTCCACCGAAAAGTCGAACATGTCCATTACCTGTAGCCACCGTGCTATCTGCCCCTCGGGCTCCTTGAATGACATTACCCATTTCAAGGCCGCGTGATCTGTCCGAATCAATACGCGACGGCCCAATAAGTAGTGGCGGAATTTTTTTAAGCCGAAGACAACCGCTAGTAATTCCCGCCGGGTCACGCAATAATTGCGTTCAGCCTTGGTGAGGGTACGACTGCCATAAGACAGGACCACTTCGCGTTTGCTCTGTTCCTGCGACAGTACAGCCCCTAGACCCATGTCGGAGGCATCGGTGTCAAGGACTACCTGTCCTTCCTCTTGGGGGTATCCCAGAATAGGCGACTCAGTCAACAACTGCTTTATCCGGTTGAAGGCGGCCTCACAGTTGTGATCCCAGCGAAAGACTCTGCCCTTGTCCGCCAGGGTGGTTAGTGGTTTTGAGAGAGTAGCAAAGCCAGGGACGAAAGCCCTGTAATAGCCTGCTAAACCGAGGAAGCTGCGTACTTCCGTGAGTGAAGCAGGGGTAGGCCAGTCGCGCACCGCTTCTATCTTCTTTGGATCCGTGGAGATGCCCTCCCGACTCACAACATGGCCTAAGAAGGAAACCTCCCGCCTCGCCATCCGGCATTTAGTCGGTTTAACTTTCAGCCCTGCCTTCTGGAGTCGAGTTAGTACTTCCCCCAACCTCGCCAAGTGTTCGGAAAAGGTCTGGGAGAAGACCACAATGTCATCAAGATACACCAAACAAGAACTCCATTGGAGCCCTCGCATGGCAACCTCCATCAGGCGCTCGAAGGTGCCGGGGGCATTACAAAGCCCGAAGGGCATAACCGTAAACTGATACAATCCCCGATGGGTGGCAAAAGCCGTCTTTTCCCGGTCCTCTGGAGCCATAGCCACTTGCCAGTATCCGCTGACCAGATCCATGGTCGAAAACCATTCAGATCCGGCCAGTGTGTCCAGGCTGTCATCGATCCGTGGCAAGGGGTATGCGTCCTTTACTGTCGCCTTGTTAAGTCGTCTATAGTCGACACAGAAACGCATCGATCCATCTTTTTTTCGCACAAGGACCACGGGTGACGCCCAGGGGCCCTCGGCAGGCTCAATAGTCCCCGCTTCGAGCATCTTGTCAACTTCCTCGTCTACCAGGCCTCTACGATGGGGGGCCAGGCGGCGTGGTGGCTGCTTTATTGGCGGATGACTATCGGTCCTAATGTGGTGCTCCACGAGGTTAGCCCGGCCGATATCCCCTGGTTCCAGTTGAAAGGCGCCAGCGTGGGAGCGTAGCAACTCCTCTAGTTGCTCCCGCTCCTTGCCTTCTACCCCACTCACCAGGGACTGCACCATAGGCTCCACCCGAGGATCTTCAGTCGTAACTATCCGACAGTGAGAAGGGCTGTCTTCTTGCCCCTCTGCGGGGACCTCGCCTACTTCTTCCACCGTGGCCAACTCCATGTCACGATAGACTGTGACAGGGTCTTGACCTGGATTAAATAGTCGCAATGGAGCCACCTTCTCCCGGGGGTCTATCAGGCCTCTCCCCACCAAGAGTCCTCTTTTGTCCTCTTTCTCTCGTAGGCCCTCCACGAGACCTAGATTGGCACTGTTCCACGGTCCCACCACATAACCGTCAATGACGGTTTCGGAACCCGGGGCCAGGACTGTAGTCTTCTGGCTGACTATCCGGCAAACTAGAGTCGCACTAGGAATGGCCCGCGGGGCAGCCGGGAGAACTAGCCGTTCGCCTGCCATGTCCACCATCATGCGGGCCTCCCTCAGAAAGTTAGACCCTAAAATCACTTCAGTCGGCATATCAGCTATGTGCAAGACGATGGGCCAGGCTCCCCTGGCCAAAGACAGTGCAGTTTCCCAACGTCCCCGTAGCTGCATAAGTCGGCCCTCTACAGAATAGACTCGCTCTTGGGAGGGGGGAAGCTCCCTGTCACCCCCATTTTTCTGCCACCAGGCTAGGGACACCAAATTTACTGTAGCACCCGTGTCCACCAAACACTGGACTGGTCTACCCTCAATGGTTCCCTCAACCAGGAGGCCCGCTCCTCCCATCTCAAGTCGTCCCTTAACCTCTGTAGTTGCCTCTTCTATCTGCCTATCTTCGGTCCTGACTTGGGAGTCAGTCAGGACCGAGTCTAGTTTTCCGCCGGCTTCACCTCGGTGGCCTTACGGCCCTGTCCTTCGGCCTCCTGGATTCTAGCCTTCCATTCAGGGCAATCGCGCCGGAAGTGCCCCTCTTTGGTGCAATGGAAACAACGGACAGGCGACCTGCTTCGAGTCGACTCCCTTCTCTTGCCTTCCTGAGGACGTCCCCATTTCTTGAGAGCCGCGTCAGTGCGAGCCAGCGAGGCCTCGGAGCGGGCCTGCCCGTCTTTCATCTCCTTCCGCAAGGCGGCAAGCTCCTCAGCCATAGTAGTCGATGACGCGCGGGCTGCGGCTGCTCCCCTCTCGGCCCCTCCCGACCGAAGGCACGCTTCCGCGTGTAGGGCGACCTGGATGGCGCCGGATAAGTCGTCTGGCATAGCCTGATAGATCCATTGACGCAGTCGTTCGTCGGGGAGGCTCTCTATAAAGCGATCACGGCACATGATATCCACCGTGGAATCGTCGGCACATGGGTATGCTAAGCGCATATATCTCTGTATCTCCTCAGCGTGTGACTGCAGACAGGTACCCTTGGCTCGCTCCAACGAACGTAGTTTAGACTTGTACACGGTGCTCTGATTTGGGGGCTGGAACCGGTTTACCAAGGCCTGCCTCAATCTCAGGTACCCGGCCTCCGTCCCCGTCTCGATCCCTGATATCAGACGTCGGGCCACTCCCGTCAGGCTAAGGCCTAGGAAAACGCCCGCGTCGGAGTTATTCCACCCATTGGCCCTTCTGCATAAGTCGAAGTGTGACAGGTATTCTGGTAAATGCCCTGTGCCATCGAATTTACCAGGCATAAAGATCGGTTTGGACAACCTATCGCGGGGGCCCCACTCCTTCAAAGCGTCAGTGGACAGGCACCGAGGCGACGACGGGGGAAGGCGAGGTTCACCCACCATTCCTCCTATGTTGCTAGTCGAGCGACTTCCCATCAAGTTAGCATCCGCTGCCGGGCCAGATCGTGATGGTGGCCACAACCCATGTTCGGTTGCTGATCTTTTCCATTCTGCCAGAGCAGGCCCCCCTTCCGGTACCAGTTCTCGGGCAGTCGAGTCAATCAGCGGAGCGGGGTTAGAGGATGAAGGGGGATCCAGTTCACCAGGTGACATTGAGGACATTTGCTCCGTCAAAGACGCTAGCTCCCTTGCTTTCTCTTCGGCAAGGCGACGACTTCTCGCCTCCTCCTCGGACCGCTCCCGCTCCTTTTCTTCCGCTCGCAGAAGCTGCTGGGCCTGAGCCAGTCGTTCCCCCTCCCGGATGGCCAACCGGGACTCCTCCCGCCGCCTTTCCTCACTCAGTCGCCATTGTTGCACCCACAAGGCTTGTCGTCTCTCCTCATCCGGATCCACACGTACCCCTCCCCAGACGGTGGGGATCTCGATATGTGCCCTCGGGTCAGGTGATGAGGAGACGTGGGGTGCTGGTATTGACCACGGAGAATTATTCCCGTGGTCCTCCGGCCAAGCACCCTGACTCACGGTCGATGGTCGGCCGTAGAACCCCGGGGGTGACCCTGTAGGGCGACCCTTGGGCCCCGCTGAGGGTAGTTGTTTTTTTTCTTCCGTCTCAGGATGGGGTGGGGAGGGACCACCCACCTTCTCCGGCCACCTCCCCATGGGGGGTTGTAGACCAGAATGGGGTGCCGGTCCCTTCCTCTCCCAAAGTCGACCAACTCCGAGTCCACCCATCGGGGAAAAGTCCCCGACTTTTCCCCGAGGTACCGGACTCCGACCGTTAGACTGGGGGCCACCCTCCGTCCCGGTCAGAACTTCCCCCGCGGGAGGCTGCTCGGTGCGGGGTTCCAACCCTCGCCCCCCTTGTTCCTTTAGGTTCCACCCGGGGGAACCCCCCAAGGTATGAGCCACCGCAACACTGGGGGCGAACAAAGTCGACTTGCCCAACGGTTCCTTTTTTTCTGCTCGCTCAGAAGACGGTGGGAGGATGTTTTTCCCGGTGGTTGGCAGTTCCGATGGTTGAGGTGCCGGTGAACTGCGGGACCGCAGGTCTGCGGGACCTTGCGGGACTGCGGGACCTTGCGGGACTGCGGGACCTTGCGGGACTGCGGGACCTTGCGGGACTGCGGGACCTTGCGGGACTGCGGGACCCGGAGGTAACCGCAACATAACTTCTTCGTCGATCTGTACGACCGTCCCCCTCACCCCCGCCATCATCTCCTCCCTCTCTTCTCTTGTAAGGCCATCACTAGACGCACTAGTACTTGCCATTTTCCCGATTTCGTGACCAACTATCCGAATCAGTGGGTTCCCTTAGGAGAAAGTAATAAAAATTTCTACCAAGTTACCCGCTGTCACCACTGTAATGAATAAGTTGGACACAAGACCAGAGGCGTTTGTAGTAGAGTAAGGGAAAGTGACACCCGTATATTCTCTGTGTAATAAAAGGCGAGTACAAACAGCAGTTGTAATGGGTTATCAATCATCAAACATTCATCAACGTCGTTCCTAGAGCCAACTTCGCTAGGGAGACTGGATCGGTCCACACCCAGCGACAAGTCGAGGTTGACTAAAGGAGGCGGCCACCCCGCGGCTCCTTATATAGTCGCCACGGGCGGGGCGCCACCTTGCGGTGCGGGACCGAACCAGTCTGCCCCGCGAAGTCCCGCAGAAGTCGTTGACTCGAAGCGACTTCGCTACAATATATAAGACAGCCTGTCTTATTGCAAGGCTCTATAATTGTGTCTTGCAACAGCGACATCGCGAGGCAATCATCCAGGGCCGCAGGATTCGTAATT
Organism: Acholoe squamosa; assembly: GCA_949317995.1. NCBI lineage: Eukaryota > Metazoa > Annelida > Polychaeta > Phyllodocida > Polynoidae > Acholoe > Acholoe squamosa. The sequence continues at coordinate 20,805,233 of OX439042.1, forward strand.
GTAGCGTGCCTAACAACAGGCAGATCACAAAATTCCCCGTTTAGCATATTAGTAGTAATGTTGTATGCACGTGTGGATATATGGAAGACCTGATGAGAATTATGAAAGGGAATTGCAGTTTTTCATGTGTAATAATGTATCATTGAGTGTAGTTCTACAGGCCATGTCTGGTAGATCATATCGTATATATTAAAGGCGTAGATTCACTCCAGCTTATCCGAGGTTGTACTAAAAGGAAAAGTAGGACTAGGCCCCCTAAGGGCCCTTTTTCAGAATTCAATAGGGGTGTGTGTAGGGGGGGGGCTGTGTAGATGTGGGTCTGTTGCTGTCCCTTAGCCCAAAGAGTAAAAATCCTAATCCAATACCCAGGTGATGGAATAGCTAAAGATGAGATTGAATCTGTTAAAATACTGAGCACACTCGATGTTTCTTTCAAGGTATAAATTTAAAAAAAAATCAACTTGTAGTGACTAGACTAGTACATGTAGTTAGTCTATACTGTTTAGCAGGGAAATTAGCAGTTTTACCAGTAGTTCACCATCACAGACCTGTATATAGAGAAGTACACCACCAGCGGTACAAGGACACATGGTACTAGAAGTAGTAAACCACAGGCTGGTCTGTAGTCTGTCTCATTTACTTCATCTAACCACCCAACAGTAGTCTGGTCCTGTAGGGCTGCAGGAGGCCTATGCCCCCTCTCTGTCAACACTTCATCTCTCTCAAACATATCCCTCTCTATTCACACACGGTCGTGTGTCACCCCCTCCCCCCACTATCTATCACTATCACCCACCCCTCCACATGCCTGCCAGCATCACAGTCTCTATTCACCATGCATGTCTAGACCACTCACAAGCACATGTTCTCTTTTTTCATCTTTTTTTTCTTTTTAGCCCCTCTAAGGGCGATGCAGTGCGAATGCAAATGCCATTATGATGCCTGAAACCAGTACGTACTAGCGAGTAACTCGCTAGGGCTGTATTTATACACATACATAGATAGAACTAAACGACCGTGGTGTACGAGGTGGCCGATCCACCACGAGAGAGTTGTCTCCCGAGGGGTGGATCGGCCACCGAGGACACCAGGGGAGTTTAGTTCTATATTTATTTTATGTTTTTAGAGTCTTTAATTAACTGAAAATTAACAAAATCCGTTACCGTATTGCCCCATACGAGCGGCGGTCCGCCATTTTGAATGTTTACACGCAGCCAGAACGAGGCTGCAGTGGTGGATCGGCCGCTGTGGTGGATCGGCACACGTTACGCCACTGGGGGTGTGCGGAGCGGCCGCGCAATGCTATCTCTACGGGAAGAAGTTATTCACATAAAATAAATACAGGGTTGATGCATGTCGAAGGGTCAGCCTGATGCACCAATGCAGTGCTGGCGAGTAGACTCGCCAGCACTGCATAGCACCAAGGAGGTAGAGGCATGATGCGGCCCTTTCAGGGTGAGTGGTGTGTTTTTGACAGGGTGTTGTGAGGCAGTGCTCATGTTGGATCCCTACTTATGTTGGATCATCTGCGGCGCTGTTGACGCCGCCTGTCTTTGATGTCGCCGCGCCGCCGTCGTCCCCGGACCTCTTGCCGTGGTGTCAGCCGGCCCTAGCTCTAACACAGCTGGGCAACACCCTCCACACCTACCCCCATTCCCTCTACTCCTCCCTTACTGTAAATGTATCGATAGTGGTCTAGACCTTTAGGATAAACTCTAGGGCGAAATTTTACTTTTAAACGACAACATACGAGAAACTGAAACTCTAGCAATTATCTACTATCCCTGCGTACTAGAAACGCGATTCCTAAGTAGATACCTTCACACAAAGGACAGATATATATATATATATATATATATATATATATATATATATATATATATATATATATATATATATATATATATATATATATATCAGTCATTGCTGCATCAGCACAGCTACAAGTGCAGTATAACTCTTATCAAGTCACTTTCTAACCCGTTAATTCATTGATGGCGGTGTGAGTAGTGTAGGGAGTTGGTGCCCTGGCGGAGGCAAACTTAGGTCCTACCTCTCTGCCCTCTGTCTATGTTCGTCTCAGTGCAGTCAATGAGACAACCAGCAATTTGAAAGGCATATATTGATCTCAGTGATAGTCACAAAAATTACAGTGCTCTCCGATGAAGTACATGTATACTTAAAATAAGGACCTTAAGTATCTACAGAGAGGAATTCATGAATCTCTTACAGGAGAGCAGGGTGTGGGCTCTTAACTGTTACTTTAAGTGTTCTATGATATTTCCAAAACCTACGCCTGCGGCGTATACAGGTGTATAAGATCAGCGCTTTTTTAAAACCCAAGTTTTGATGCCTTTTGATGCCTCATCACCTGCAGGCCTGTATATGATACTACGGTGTACATGTCATGTCATTTTTTGACACACAGATCTATATGGTATTGTATCATGTAAACATGACATTCTGCCCGCCGGGTAGTTTTTGGGTAAGAGTATACTTCCATATCACTTTATGCAGACTGCCCGATGATTTATTAGTTTTATATCGCGATTCGACGTCATACTTTCTCATAATAGATAGTCTCAGATATATGCAGCTGCTCAGATAGAAACTCACCTTGAATTTACCTATAAGCAATAAAATGTCAGGACATTGGAAAATGTTTATGTATCTATAACAAACAAATGACACATTATATATTTGCATCGTATAGAATTATCTTATCGGTAGATACATGTATAAGCGGTATACTAATACGTTGGTCTAGCCTTGATAGATGTGGAATGGAAAATAACACTGAAAAGGGTAAAGGATGCCCACAGGATTAATTGCACATATTTTCGTTGAATAAAGCAGGCAAACTGATGATATGTCAATGTCCCTAAACGGCGTCGGGAAAATCCCATGCGGTTTTGTTGTATGGTCTAATATAGAGCCCGCTAGGGGACGCAGGCAATGGCCAGTATAGGCCAATAGTAGCGGAGGCCTCTTGACAGCGTGACAGTGACGTGACGATGACGTATTGCCATTGGCGTAGTCTGGTGCAGCAAGTCTCACCCTAATCTGAGCCTCTCCTTCGTCTGGCTCTCAGCGTCTGTTCCAACTCCGGAAGTAAGCAACCGCCATCTTGGCTCTGACATTCTTGGATTAGTCCAAGTAGGGCAAGTTAAGCTGTAAATTACAGCTTGTAAATTGACAAGCTGGAATAGTAAATTCAGAGGGAATATAGTGGTATGAAAGTCTTTACCGCATTTTATTTTAACAGGTTGTTGGGATTGTGGGTGTCGCCATAATGAGCGATAGATGCGCCACCCAGCGGCAAGCGGCTGTGAATACGACGTATGACAGGTAGAGACAGCAGACTAGACAATAGAGTTGGAAAAGGGAAGTTGGGGATAGGGGTAGGCTGATCTGTCACTATTGTCTATTGTGAGCAGTAATGAAAGTTGAGTGAACTCAGTGAAACAAATAATAAAAGGCACCAAAAACTACTTAATTGATTAGATAAGTCAGTTTCACTTTTCATTCCAATGGTGGCAAGTCTTAATTGTTAGGTCCCGCAGTAAATACAGATGGATAGTAATAAGTCTCCCTTTCCCCCACTTGCCGTGGAGAAGATGGGAATAGCACTCTTCTCATTTTATAAAGCTTTGAATCATTTACAATGCCTGTATAAAGGGGTCGATACACGATTTGCGTGAGGGGAATAACGATGACAATCCTATTCAGAATATCAATATATCAGAGTTTGCATTGTGACTATTTACACGTCTGTGCCACAGAGAATCTAAATCAGTATGATACATAGGGTCCACACGTCCTACAGTGTAAATCCTAAAGGTGAAGATAAATACAAACTTGTGATGAAGTATTTCTAGTCCCTGTCTGCCTCCTGTTTCTTCATCTGTCTCACTTTAAAGCTTAAAGGGCCGCATGATGCCTCCAGTTTCAGGATACTTGGTCGGCATGATGCATCAATGCAGTGCTGGCGAGTCTGCTCGCCAGCACTGCGTTGATGCATCATGCCGACCATTCAGGAGTATTTCAACCCTGTAGGATAGGCTTGGTGCATGGCTGCATCCAGGCGAGTAGAGTCACCAGCAATGCATTCCTGCATCATGCCAACCAATCTACATGATGCATTTATGCATTATACATTATACTATTTAGTATTAAACCGTATACAGGACTGAAACACAATTCACTCTGCCCCCTGACGGTGATGGTACAATCCGTCAGCTTCATCCCATAATCCACGTTCACAGACGTCATCAAAGTTTTACAACTTGTTGGCCACAGGTCAGAGTGGTCTGTCTGGTGGTTGGTGGGTGGACGTGTATATCCTGACCTGACACCATAGACGTGTTACCTACCTAGATCTATGGTTGCACACTGGTCACTAGATAACTATCCAGATGTCTCGGGGCTCTTGATTCAGCTGTTGCTTCTAATGTATATGTGAGATTGGGCTGATTTCCCCCTCCATTTTTTACCTCTATATTTTGTACCTGTTTGGTGGGATTGGCAGCAGTGGGAATACATACACAATGAGTAGGCAGTGTGGTAAAAAAACGTGGGGGTTTAGTGGGTGGTGGCAGAGCCAGGGGCCGAGGCCGTTTTGTGATCGTCAAAGCCGATGCCTGGAGGTCCTCAGGGCCAGTAGTGTCCTCTGACAATTCACATTCATCACTATGGGCGGCACACTACTAATCCATCACCCTCCCCTTCCCCCACCCCCTCAGGCCTCTCCTGTTCACTCCCTATCTCAACCTCCCACTTAACCCCCACCACGAGCTGCTCCCCCTCCCCGACTGTGGCCGTCAGACATTTGAGGAACAGCTCCGTAGTACTATTCTTGGTCGTACGGGGGCGCCTCTGTTTCTTTCCATATCAGCTACACTCGGAGCCCTGCTGCAAGGTCAAGGTCATCGAAGGTCATGCTCTGACTGAAGGTCATTGATACTAACCTTGTGCCTTCGGACTAACACTTGGACTAACAACTGGTTGCTTTATTGAGGAACAAACAGGTCTAATAAGTTTGGTACAAATTAATCTGTCATGATTAATACATGTAGTTGTCTGAAGAGAAAAGGGAGGGGGGGGGGCGCGAAAGATATTGAAGGAATGGGGGAGAAAGTAGAAGAGCCGGGGAAGAGGCAGGCATTAATAGGGGCATACGGGTAGGGCCAGAAAAAATCTACCAGCCCCTCACAGTAGTTTTTTTTTCTCTCATCCTTTGGGGTAAATGCAAAACATGGACGAAGCATAGTAACCTCCTCTCCCATCGCTCTTCTCGTTTTTCTCCAATTATGTTCAATTCTTCATCACAATTTGGCTATTTTTTGTCTCCACCACTATTCCCCATCACTCATCCATCCATCACTTTACGTCCCGAACTGCCCTCCCCTGACCCCATTTGACCTCTGTAGTCCTTGACCGTAGCTCAGTCTGGTACCTGTCTGGGTCCCTCTCTGTCTGACATTTGACCTTGTCTGACCTTTCTGACTACACATTGACCTTTGGTTCCCGGTAGTCCGACCTTGAATTCACCAGTTATCAGTCCTGCAGTCCAAGCCCTAGCCTTGTCTACAGATAAGTTGTTGAGCGCTGTGTCACTGGCCCCGGTCGTTCGTCTTTCTTGGACTGACCACCAAGAGGTCAGAAGAGTAAAACGAGCGCCAAAAAGATCTTCCAAAAAGTTAAATAAAAGATAAATGGGTGGGAAGAGGAGTTGGTAGCGGGGGCAAAATGTCCATGATGGAAGGGCCCACCGTGGGTGATCAATCCCGGCGCTGGCGGGGGTTCAACAGGTGAAGGGGACAGGGCATTAAATTAGTATTCCTGTGATAGAGGGCCAGCTAGGGGTGGTGGGATGGGGATGGGTAGGAAAGAAGCGATGGACTTGGGTATTGCATGAAGGGGAGGGGGGCAGGTAGGAGGGAGGGGCGGGCAGAACAGTGGCAGGTTCCAGCCTCCACCACATAGACTGATTAGAAGTGAGAGTGGAACTTTCCAACAGGATTAGCTTCCCAACTGATGCTATTAAATGACAAAAGTTGCCGTGCCTGAGGTAACGCAGGGAGACGTTTAGGACACATGAACATAGTTGAATGGAAGTTTAAATTTATATACTACATGTAGTACCATAATTCTAAATCATTGTGGACAAATATCATGTAGAATCATGGCAATCTGTTGTATAAAACTAACTATATTTTAATAAATGTTGACCATCTGTTCTAATATACATAACAATGGCTTCACATAATGCTATTCATACAGATTTTCCATGAGGCTGTGCAGTTAATAGTTGTGCTTAAATGGGAGACAGAATAAGTGTGCTGAAATGAAATCAGAACTAGATCTAAAGGCCGTCGGCTTGTCAAATCATTTATTTCTGCCCCTCTCATGGGAGCCTCTGGTGTCGTTCATTATGGATAGAGGAGCAGCAGCCGCATCCCAAACACGAGCAGCTCTGAGCTGTTGGTACTTAGAGGAGGAGCTGCTCAGATTATCATCATCATCAAGCTGGTGTTTTGGCAGCTTGTCTCACACTAGGTGCAAATGTGACTTATTCTGCCTTATATTGTAATGCAAGTCATGGTCAGCAGAATTTAAGTCTACTAGTATTCTACTTTGAAAATGGTTTGATTTACCTGTCTTTCTGTAATATATATATATATATATATATATATATATATATATATATATATATATATATATATATATATATATATATATACCCTGCCTTTCTTGAGTTGACTTCACTGCCTCTAGACAATCCAGCAGACAGGGACTCATTGAAAGCTTCTACGAGAGTCATATAACCTAAAAGCAGGTCTATATCCCAATATCATCATTTTCATGCTCGGCGTGAAGTGCAGAGGCCCCAGAGTCAGGATATTGGCATATGAAGTTGTATCTATAGCAATATGGGCCCATCGCTGTATCTATACCCTAAATGTGGCTATAAGTACATGATTGCTGGTGCACAGCCAAGAGCAATGTCTGACCGATACACAATATAGAGTGTTTGCTGTTAGGGCTGAGAGCCCTAGTTTCCCCAATATGCTGACAGACTGCCCAAAAGGCCGCCTTTCTGCTACCATTCCCTGGGAAACCTCCAGTTGCTCCACTGGATTTGGTTCTGCTGTCTGCACATAGGTGGCAGTACCGTCATCCATAGAGACCACACAGTCTGAACACAGAGTCTTTATTACGTTTCAGGTTTCGTTTTATTCCCATTTGCAGATTAAAAATTGTTACTTCAAATAAGTTCTTCTTACATAACCATACTAGAGCCATTCAAGGCCATTATATTAGGCCTATTGATAAAAATAGAAACGACGCTAAATAATCTCCATCTCCAGGAGAGCTTTGATGACTTTTGGAAAAGGTGTCCCTGGATACAATCTATATGCTAGGGCTGATTTGTTGATACACAAAGAGAATAATATAGGAAGTAAATGGAGAGACAAAGATGCTTGTCCCAGGGTGTGCCAAGACACTGCACAGACGATATGAGAAGTCTTAGTGTGAACTATATAAACTTTCCCTTTGTCTAAATCGATTGTCTGTGCTGTATTTGACTTAACAAGAATACATTCTAGTCATCATTGTAGTAGGCTGTTTATCCCAGCGCCTTATCAGCCTCCGATGGGTCGATACATCATGCAGTGGTGCAGATGAGTCAAACTACCTTTCCCCTTAAGGGCCACATGATGAAGCCTCCAGGTTCATTGGTTTCTGTCACCATGATGCACCAATGCTGTGCTAGCGAGTCTACATGCCAGCACTGCATTGAGCATCAGGCTGACTCTTTGGGGGTATCAAACCTCATTCCACAATGCTGTGTTCATATGTACCAATTATATGCACAGGGCCGGGTGGCCCTGTGGATAGCGCGCTCACCGACGGATCGCCAGTTCGTCGGTTCGAGTCCCGTCGAGTTGACTCAGCTCTTCATTTCGTTGGTCGGTAAAATGAGGAGCACCAGAGATTTATCTCACTGCGAAAGTAATCAGGGGGCAGTGACAAAACATGGAGACAGAAATGTCAAAGAGAAGCGACCATAGGCTGGCATCTATGGGCACTGTGTATGTATCCTAAAACTTGTATAGCCCATGGTACTTGTTTCTCTGAGGTACACCTCCTGAAAGCTGAATTGCTTGTGGGGGAGATCAGAACCCAACTCCATGTGCATAAAGCACGGCCACTATACCAAGGGCAGGAGTAAAACTTACCTAATTATATGCATCATGCCCAGCAAAGGGCACAATGCATTAAAAGCATGTTGCCCTAAAAGGGTTCAGAACAAAGAGGACTGTCACCAGTGGGAGGCAAGTTGTCAAGGCTAACAGCAGGGTGAAGGTTGGGGAGGGGAAGGGGAATAACCTTCATGTGTCAAATTGCACTGAGTCTGGCTCCACCGGACATGTCCTTTTTTATTTACTAATGGCGTCTTCGGAGGGGGCAGATCCACCAATGCAGGATTTAGTTTCACACCAGAAGAATAAATAGCATCATATTGATTCCATGTGCCTTCTGGTGCCTTCTTTTTTGATTTGCACTTTTAATTATGATAATTGGGATGTTGTATTCTTCACCTACACAATCCCATCTTTGCATTTTATCTTGGATGTATATGTTATGTCTCTATTGTCGTAAAAATGGGCGTTATTAACTTTTTTTCAATCATTCAGTGTTATAATATAGAAACATGATAAAGAATGGCAAAAGGATATCATTTGAATCGATATGTATTATTAAAAAGATAAGAAATTATGTGTTCGCCCTGTCGTTAATTCGCATCCCAAAGCCCGTGGTGGTGCGAATTGACCCAAATGCCCATGGAAATTGGGTCGGGCATGCGCAAACATAACCAAAATCCAAAATGGCGGACAGCAAGACAATCGAGTTGTGGGGCTATAACTGCTGGATTATAACAAACTGAAGGAGAATTACAGTGTCTCATGCCTTTTTATGGTTAATATGGATCCTTATTCAAGACCTGCTGCTGTTTTGCAATGCTTAACTCACCAAGAGAGGAGTTATTCGCCAATGAAATATGCAAGCAATAATGGATGCATTCTCCATAGGCTTAACCATTGACAGTGATAACGCTCAAAGAAAACATGAGGTTAGCATCAGAAGGGGCCTAAAAGAAGAGATTAAGTGCCTTTTCGGGTTACTTGCATTGCAAAATGCTATCCTATATTTCATAAAGAGCATTGAATACAGAATATTAGGCCCTTCTTTTGCCAAGGTCTGTCCCTTCTTTAATAAGTTATGTCTAGCCCTGCTATAATGTCTTAGTGCTAAAAGCTAACCACAAAAACTTCAGAAATGTTTGGAAGCTTATGATTAGTTGAGCACACACACTGATAAAGAAGTCAGATATCCTCTGAGGAAAAATAAATGCATGTTCATTGTCGGTGTCCTGTGCAAAGGCCATATTTCTGTGTTGTTTGAGTGTAGAAGTACCAAAAATGGAGTATCCATGCTTTGCAAGTTTGTAGTTTAGTATATCTTATATAGATCTGATTCAAAACACCTTGCCATGCTGAAAAGGAAAGTAGAATACACGTCGTCTTAAGCTGCAGCCCGTACAATATCATCGACCGAAGAGTGATATGAATTAAAGGAAAGCGGAAAGGGGATTTCATTGACAAGCTGTTTTATTCATAACTACATGTAGTTGTACGTTCTATATGATAACTGTGGGTGAATAATATGTCTACATCTAAATATATGTAAACAGCTGCGCCCAGGCCCATATGAAAAGCTGCTATGCCTGGCGTTTGTCCATAGTAGGAACAGGAGAGGAATTTTAGAATCCATCTAATAATTCTGATGTCAGAATAACTGTTTGTTCATGCAAGCCATGGTCCAAATCAGTTTTTCTTTTGGTCTCAAATTACCTAGAAGCTGAGAAAATCAAATTGGAAATATTGGATATAGGTGTTTTGGGAACACTAGTTTGTAGTGTGAATGGTGTCTGAAACTGTGATCTGGGAGTTGGTGTCTGCAGGCAGTCTGACAAGGCCAGTTCAGGCTGAGTAACAACTGGGCACACTCCAGCTAAGAGTAGGCAGGGTTGTTAGCACACTAGGGTCTGTAAATAGATCATGTCCTGAAAGAGCAGTCCATACAGGTGCAGAGGGTTGTCTGGTCACACTGTAAATAGCACCAATTAAGACATATGTTTGAGTTTGCCTGTACCAAAATAAACTATAGAAGGGGACCCCCGGGAGGCCCCTCACAGAGGTCCCTTTTCCTGTGTTGATCCACATATGCACATTAAATCCTCATTAGCTTGTAGGGGCTTGCATCAAATAAATTCTCCATAAGATATGTGTTGTAGGTCATACTTAGGTACACCCCTGTTATGCGAATAATATTGGATGGTGAATATTTGGTTCAGTATGCACCATGAAAGGTATACCAATTGATAAATCACATTCAATAGACTAGATAGCTCAGTTTGATCTTTTTACAGATGGTTTGTTTTTGGCATCCAGTTTGTTGTCCTTCAAATAAGCCAGATAACACCCTGTAATCTAGTAAGTTAAGGTCACTGTTAGACCCAAATCAGGGGGTGTGTGGGAACTCCTCTGTGCACAAAATATAGAGGCCTTACCTGTTAGCCTGCCACCTAGTGCCCTCTCCTGTACTTATCCATAGCTAATGACGAGCAACTGGGCCTTTGCAAATAAAGTTGACTTCCTGTTTGCCATAGAGTTATAAATTATATTTCCGGTAGTCCACAGATATAAATCCAAAATAAGATCATGTATTCACCATTCACCACAATTATATAGTGATTTGGCTGGTTGGGTTTGCCTCTTTATTAGGGGGCTCCCACCTAAAAGAAACACAAGGATTACTGTACATATTTGGAATATGATTATCTTTGAATGATGGACTACACTACGTAAAGTTGAACATTGATAAATAGAGCTGCCAAGAGTTAATAATGGCGTGAATAAGTAATGATGTGGGGTGCTGGATGGGGCATTTGGGGATAATAGAAGAACAATACCACTGCGCACACAACTCTTAGCATGCGGCTTCCGGTTCCTCTGCAACAGTAGAGAATGATAATTGTCTCCGCTGGTCACTAATGAGCACCGAGCAACGGGTGATGACGAGAAAATGTCGTCTGCCAGACCCCTGACAAGGCAAGGGCTGCATACTAGTCCTACAAGTGCTACATATAGTTCATTAATGTCTCATGTCATGCTTCAGGTATGTGTAGTACTGGCGTGTAACTCACGTATAACTGTAAGTTTAAAACAGCATGGCAAATCATGTATCATGCATACCCTATACGATTGATAGAGTCATTTACGGTTATCATGATGCACCAACAGAATCGCCAACACTGTATTTCTGCTTCATGATGACAAAGGAACGTGAACCTGGAGCCATGATGCGACCCTTAAAAAGTTATGTACATGTAGTATGCCCACCTAGATTATCATATTCTGAGGTAGCGGGATCGTTAGTGGGGACAACATTGATTGATCTGCTACCTGGCAAGATAAACACTGATAGCAGCCAGCACGGTGGAAACCTAAAATCTGAACTGAAATAAATAATGCTTTTTACAGTTAGAAATTACATCAGTGTTATTTGTTTGGTCATGACAATTTGGAAATTGAGAGCTACAAGAAGAAAAAAAGCATTTTCACCTTAAGCAAGAAGAGTTCAAAATCGAGGATTCATTACAGGTTCGTGTTTAAAACTCCACAGTGACGTTCGTTAAAAGTTTGGTCAGCTCTAAAAAACGTGATGTGGTATTTATTTTATGTTGTCAAGTTCATGTTCCTTCACCATAAGTTTTACAGAAACACACTGTTACACTCACGGTCAGTTGAGTACATAGTAATTTAAATACGGACATTAAGTATTTCCAGCTGGACAAAGTCAGAGATAAAAAGAATGGGTCAAACTTGTTAAACTTACTTCGAGGGACGTACACTTAACTTTTCTCCTGGAAATCCTATCGCGGAAGGAAACTGCATCGGGTGATAATTGAATTGTGACAAATTTGCAATACAATACAGCTCATATTCCCATTATTTCCAGTTCCTAAATACGTTAAATGATTGACAAATAAGACAAGCTGCAACTGATGTAAAGAGGAAACTCATCAGACAAGGGGACAGGGGTCGTAGATCCCGGGGATGACCCCTGACACTTTTCCCATGGACGTGGTATGGCTTGCTGGCCATGAATGGAAATAGTCACATGCTGAGGGCATATTAACATGTGTAGGCCGATCCAGTACTTGGACATTGTATTGGGCCATATGGTGGGTTAAGTTGAACCCAGCAGCTCTACCGTGGAAAGGGATAAGAAGACAAATGGCCCAGATAATGGGAATTTAGTAACATGAATAAGAGGGAATTATAAAGGGCATAAGTAATATATAAATTATTTTTTTGTGACTCCTGTATCTTTTTCCTGAAAGTTCCTTGTATAAGACCTTCATATAAACAGGACTAGCAGCCTTCAAGGTTAACTTGGGTTTCAAGAGTGTGGTGTTGCAAAGGCTGGGGCTACCTGTAGAGGGCCTTATCTCTTCATTGGGCCCTGATTGCATGTTTCAAGTTTTCCCTATTTTCTTTGAAGTGGGGGGGGGGTGCATTTAGTCGATTGTAACTGGTGCTTTACGTAGCCCATCTGACATGGTCGTTGTATCCTCATTCCCCCCCCCACCCCTATTCAATGAATTTAGTCGCACTCATAAACAGGCACGGGCACACTTATTTTCTATCTAAATAATGTTTAATGTAGTTTTCTCGCCATGAATATAATTATGACCTTAGCTGTCGAAATCTCAACCAATTAGTCATTCGTTCGCATTTTAAAACCAGCATGCTTTCATCTGATTAAAATAGTGACTTTTATCCTTGAATAACCTGGAAATCATGTAAATAAGCTTGTTAAAGTTTGAAAAAGAGAAAAATCAAAACAAAATGGTATCAGGGCCTGTACATACTGTATGGGAGCAGGGGTTCTCAGGGATTAGCACTGTTGTGTCTGTAGATAAACCACCTAACCATTGTTATGGCTGTACAGGTCAGAGGTTGTGTACATTTTGTTAGTCTCTACCTCAGAAATAGATACAACCCATGACTGTGGTGTATATGTGGGGTACATGGACACATTCCACACTGATAGCCCACTTAGCTATCACTTCAACACTAGTATCAGTCTGATAGAACCCTAGCAAAGTGGTGCCTGGTACGACTGATAACAGGCACCACCACACACATAACCTCATAATTCACTCAGGTTAATGAGTGCAGGTGCTTTTATAATTTGACTTTTCTAGGGTTTTTGATAATTAATACTCGATTTCATATCGTGATGTATATTGTTTGTTATAGGAGGTAGGAGGTACATGTAACGTGAAGGTAGGCTTGATCTTTAGGGTCTTCAAGAGTTTCCATGGGAAAATGTGTTGTGGGCATGTCTTAGTAAGTTATGATCACGATTCCTGCAAATACATGCCTTAAATTGGCACTGGATTCTGAAGTACGTGTAGTTGGATGTGTATTCTTTATCAGGCATACACATTCTAAAACCGATCCTGTTCCAGTTATTTGACATAGAGAGAGATGGCTGCACCAAAGAGGTTGGCTGTACCACTACTTGAGTGGTGCTATATAGATATAGATGGTTACCCCGCATGCATGCTGATGCCCATATATCCCGGCCTTCCGGTGCCCATGTTTATGTGACAGGGATGGGGTGGGTGGGCATGGTGAGACCATCATGACAACGGCATACCAAGTGACTTGATAATGATGGTGTTGATATGTGTCCACTGCCCCCCTGCACCCACCAAGTGAACATTCCTGAAGGTCCAGACGATGGACGATTTATGTCCTTAGCTCCAATCTTGAAGCCAGCCGCGTCGAGGATGGCCCCCAGGGCGCATACACATGCACTTGGCAATAAAGATCCAAGCCATATTCTCCGCTTGGAGATTGACAAGGTGGTTATAGTGCCCAAGTGGCCAGTAGGTGAACTAGATGTACCTCTACAAGTTTATTACAAGGCTCATGGTGTAAAGGTCCTTGTTCTGTTTGACCTTAGTCTTGTATATGGTGACTCTGCCATTCCTGAATGTGACCTTGACAGTTAGCTGTGAAGAACAATAAGAGAACGTGTGACCTTAACACGAAGGGCCCGTGGATATTAACATATTTAGGAGTGTTGAATAGTGTCTGCTTTACACAGCTTTCATAATGTCATCCTTGGAATTTATACCAAACCTTTAAAGAGAAAAGCACCAAATGCCTACCTTAAATAAGAAGCTGGCAAAGTTCGTGATAGTAAATTTGAATAGCATGAATAGAACATGAATACATGAGAACATGAATAGCTGCAATTAATGTCACATAAAAATGACAAGGTGGCAATTATCCTGGTAACCGCTGTAGGCATCAAAGCATAAATCAATTTCCCTTTTTCTATACTGTCATGATAGGTGTGGTCAGTAGTGCAGACAGTGTGCAGCAGCCTGCCCCACAGGTAGATCTAGTGTCCATTATGTGTACCACTATCTGAGTAGGGTTTTATGGCCAACACACCTGGAACAGACACACCTTACCAGCAGACCTCTGTGACTTGACAGAGAAAACCAGATCCTGGGGTTTATGCAGACCTGCCCCCTACAAATACAGTGATATCAGGTTCAGTGAGTGCAACATGCAATTTAGATAGTACTTGTATTTTTAAGTAGTAGCACTATTATGCCTGGAGAAAAGTAAATGATATTAACCTTTTACTTAGTACTCCATGTTGTGCGTCAACAGATTATTTGACAATTGTATCATGATAGGTACAATAACACCAAGTTCAGAGGGTGCATAACATATATATATATATATATATATATATATATATATATATATATATATATATATATATATATATATATATATATATAGTGTTCAATATCAGAAGTACATGTAACGTGCCTTAAGGCATGTATATGTGTATGACAAGGAGTCAAGGTATTATATTCATACATGTAACAGTGGTAGGAGCAGACTCTGGGTACAGGAGGCACCTGGAGGAGTGTGCTGTGACAGTCTGGCCCCACCAGCAGGGGCTGAGGTACGTACAGGAGGGTAATGAGTCCCTGGAGGCGTCCTCCAGTAGGAACACCAGGCGCCCCTGTGTACTGCAGCAGCCGCCCTGGTGGAGGCAGACCTGTCATCTCCAGACCTATAAGGGCCACTCAGTGCATTAATGCATCATATTGGACATTTCACGTGAATGTGGCATCGATGGGTACTGTCATGCATCATGCTAACACTAGAATGTTGATACACTCCTGAATAGTCAGTCTGATGCACAAATGCAATTTTCACGGACTGGCTTGACAATACTACATTGTTACATCACGAAAACAAAGGGACATGACCCTAGATGATGCATACCCCAAGGCGGCTGTCAATACAAAACACCAGACATGTATATAGCACATAGGGCGCAGATGGAGCTCTCATCATAGAGACATTAATGTTCCTGGGAAGAGCGGATTTTAACAAAGCTATGTTTATTATAGGGTACATGATGGATGAGATTTAGCTTGAATTATTAAATTGTTGTAAGTATTATCTATATTAGCACCCATGAGTAGGGTTAAAGAGAAGATTGCATTCCCAGTACCCGTAGGATGAATTAGAGTCTCCTCTTAGAGACTCCATAGGGGAATACGATTTAATAAGTAGATAAATGGCAAAATTATACCGCATTAGATTATACACAAATTAAAGATTGAGATGCATTACTGCCTATTTAAATGTGCCCTATACAGGGCAGGTGGCGCAAATTCTAAGGAAAGTGTAAATAGGTACTACATAGAATGACGTATTGCCTCTTTATTTGACCAGCTGTAAGGAAACTAATAATGAATACCAAAAGAGTATCAAGCCTTTGCTGATATATTGCAGAACGCCATTGGTGGGATGATATATCTCAACTGTTGTCTGAAGAATTATAATACATCTGTGGGGGCGTTCATTGTGAAAATACCATTAATCAGTAGTCAAGAGGAGTGGGTGGATTTAATCCACCTACTCAGCCAGCCCCTTAATCTTCCAGAGCTGCAGACAAGTGCTAAATGAAGTGCTCAGCACTGACTGATTCCATGTGTGTAGGAGCAGCCAAGTTGAGCAGCTCAGAGCAGCTTGGCCATTGAGGTGTTAAAGAAGCAGCTCTACAGGACGTGTAGGGAATAGCTCTGGAACCTGAATGTTGACCCCATACAGGTCCTCATCAACCTGCTATGATCATCTATTGATATGTAGATTATCAGTCTATCATGTAGTAGTGCTACACTGTCTGTTTAGAGTGGCTGCTCTTTATGTTCAGAGCAATAACTCCTTTGTATATCATTGTAAAATACACGTTGATGTTGATGTGAATGTTCTCGTGTGGTTTCCTATATCTACAATGTACGCCTTAGATTCTCATAGTAAGCGCACTCCATACCCTACTTATATATTAGGAAAATATTGGAATACCAGATTGAATTGGAAGTTGACCAGGAACTTGGGTTAATTGAACGTTTAGCCTAAACTGTATATTTGATATATCAGCTTAAAATGCGACATTGCCACCGTATATGTGACACCCCAATTCACTGAATACGTTATTATTAACCCGAAAGGGTTATAAAAGCCAGGGTGAAAATGCTGTTTTTAAGACACTACTTACAGTGGGAAAAGTGGAGAGACTTTTCTGTGCAATGCTAAATCTCATAGGAGGTGCAAATGGGATCAACATTCCTGCCCTTTTGGGCAGGGGTGGTGCAGAAAAATTGATGAGTGTTGATGAATATAGGATGTGTGGGATGCTGACCATATATATTTTTAGAAAGCCACAAATAAGGTGTGAAGAAAAGTAGAACATAACCCTAACATTGTATCATCAGTTTTTGTTCTCCATTTGAGCATTCCATCAATGTTGTGGCATTTTAGGGAATGAACATAAATCATAACATCATCTACACATAGTTTGAATATATCTTTTTGAGTCATCTAAATTCATCTAGGTTCTCAAAAATATAGAAATTGTCTAGTGTCACCCAGTGTTAATTCCAGGAATCATTTAAAGACACAACACTAGGCGGTAGCAGCACTATACTATACAAGGAAGCTTTAAATAATGCTGCACATCTGAATAAGACAGGCCTTATACACTGGAGATAATAATAATTCCGATTGATTTAGAGTGCATCAACCTGTGTATTGGTTGGATAGGCCCTTATTTAAGACCTGTTGACATGATAGAGGGCTTAACTCACCAAGAGAGAAGTTATTGGCTGATGAGGAGAACATGAGTGATAATGGTGTATTTGCCCATAGGCTCAATGAACAAGTAATTAATGGATATGTCATGACGTGTGACTGATATCCAACAATAACATGCAACGAGGGGGGGGAACACGAAAAAAAAAGTTCGCCCGGACTGGGACTCGTCCCGCCTAGAAGCTGAGCGCAATGCACTAACCACTAGACCATCGGTAGACCTACTGCAGTCATCGCGGTTATGGTAGCAGCAGCGACAAAGCTGGCAGGGGGGGGGGGAGGTCACAGCCCAGACTGCAGGATATTTTCACACTTTGAATGTATACTAGTTATATGTGAGTGACCTTCCTGGGCTTTGTATCATATCAAGACCTGGTTCTAACCAAGCATTTCTCGTCAGTCCCTGTGGCGCAATGCATAGGGAGTTGGATTTGGGATCAGGAGACTGCAGGTTCTACCCCTACCCTGGCAATGAAAATTTCGTAGGTTTTAAATATGAAACATATGACATATAAGGTGTGCATGTTATCCATGGATAACAGCACCGGGTGCCTGTTATCCTTGGATAACCGCACACCCTACAATAGTCATGATGCATGCATCATGCCATGCAATATCGACAGGTATGTGCATGGGAATATCCAGGAAAAGCACCCAAAATCACAGAAGTCATGTAATAAGCATTGACAATGACTATGCTGACCAAACCAAGTTGGTTAGATTTTGCTTTAGAGGGAACATAAAAGAAGAGATTAGATGCCCTTTCGGGTTACCTGCATTATACAATGCTATTCTATATTAAATTAAACTTATCTTTACATTACGGTTTTACGACACCTTGGAATCACCCAAGAAATGTGTTTCACTTCCTCACCACTCATTCCTGTCACTGAGACCAGAATTCTGACCATGGGTAGAATTGGTTTGTACGTGATAACCTGTAGTTCCCAGGGGAACTCTTCTCTTACACCGACTCTAATAAAGTACCTCCTCGTTGAGCTCCTCAGACTTTCTCCAGGGCATGTACTTCTTACCCCACTCCACTTCCTCCTGTAGACCTACACCCTCAGGAGTGGGGCATTGAGAACGTTATGCAACCATAGTGTAAACCTCTGCAGACAACCTTAATCATTGGCCTGTAGCCAGTCTACTAAAGTTCTTCGTGAGTTCAGAGTACTAAAACCTTGCATGTATGAAACGGTTCTTACCGTGTTGGATATGGATAGCTAGATGACTTATGTGTATGGGGATTTAATCTTCATTGCCCATGGCCCTGTGGGTGTATTCTTTAGACAGTGCCTGCCTATTCAGAGGGAAGAACCCATGCATAATCATCATGTGATTACTACACATAGGTGTTTGCAAGTAAAACCCAGATACTGTTAATTAGGCATTCTATAGAAAGGAAGACTCCAATAGGCAATAATTCTAAGGTTTCTGTTCTTTTACACATTCTTTTACACATTGTCCAAAGGTTTTTTCTTGATTAGAAACACAGGTTCTTGAAATTAAAATTAAATGGCCATTGTCTTGGTCTTGGTCATGTTAAGAATGCAGCCCTCAGTGATGATGTACCCCAATCTCAGGACACCAGTTGGGTCCATGTAGTGTAGAATCGTATGCATACATTGCTGATGACACGTGCATGAACGTGCTGAGGACTGACTTTGTGACCCCCATCTGGTTAAAAGACGAACCCACAGGCAAGACACCTGGTCAGACAAGAGATTGTAACTGACACAGACAACAAACCAGCCTTTCTGCGTACTACCTCATCTGCTTTGTTTAGTCTACTGGAGGAATGAGGTCGTGTGTTCTGTGGATACATCCAGTGAAGTATACATGTAGCTTGTTGGGAGCTGGGATTATTCTGCTGTGCTTGCTGCTTCAGGTCCCTGGAGAACATTGTATATACACTGTCAGATAGATCTCTATGGTCCAGGGGTGGTTTACTTCACACGATACTGTCAGCACATCACTAATAGATAAGATTTCCTAACAGTCATAGAAGTATCCCCTATCTATGCCAACCAGTTATTATTAATTAGGCTAGAGGCTTGACTGAAGTCTTCCTAGAACTTCCTTGATACAATATGATATAATATTTCTATGAAGTGATGCAGGCGATGTACTTTGGTTTCCCCTGGATGTCAGAAAACACGACTAATTAACACAATTATGCAGTAGATTATAATTTTCCACAAACATTTACCTCATTTATCCCTCCCTTATCTCGGGTTTGTTTTTCCTTCCAAATAGCTTAGATGGAATCACAGACCATTTTGATTTTTGTTGTTGTTATTGACTCGCTAAAGTCTCACTTGTGAGTAACCTCGATGCACTTAGCGTTCACAAGTTCTCTAATAAGTGAAACAAGTCAACATACAACCATTAGGTGGCTTCAGGGGAAAGAAGCCCTTCCAGCCAGCAGACAAGGTTTCCGGCAGCTAAAAGCTTTCCGACTAATAGATAATGCATTGCTTGGCCTGGATTCAAGTACTGTTCATTTCAAAGGAGGTCAGTGACGAACACAGTTGCACTTGCAAAGCTCTTAGGAGAGGGATCCTAACGGCAGTCAAACCATGAGTGCGCGTATTCAGACATTTCGGTACAGTGTGTCTGCCTCTTTTCTTTTTTTTTTAGGATTATGGAGCCCCTAGATGTCTATATCAATATGAAATACCAATTGCCATGGAGCCCGATAACTTCTATATCCTTGAGTGCCAAGATATTATCATTGAGTGCCAAGTATAAACGGGCGCACAAAGCCGTTTCAGAGTTGTGTTTTTTGTGGGTTTTTTTTTTGTCCCCTCCCAATTCAGAGTCCCACGCAGATGATCATCAACTGAACGTGTCTTAGTGAACTAATCGTTAAGGTTTATTGGGAAATCAAAGATCGGAATAGCAAGTTGAGTTGGAGCTGTTTCAGATTATTTGTATTTCTTTTTCTGTTAGGTTGATACAAAAAGTTCTGCTGGTTCCCAGCTCATACCTCTCACAGTAATTTAGTGTTAATGCCCTTTCAACTTCATATCCATGCATATTAATCTGAATAGAATCCCTACGGTGAATTACCCCCCCCCCCCACCAGTATCCCCCTAACGCCCTACCTCAGGCAATGGCCAATACTGTTACCTAGACAACGGGTCCATGTTAACGGAATTGTCAAAGACGCATTTACGTCCTAATAATACGTCATAACAACATGTTTGACGAGGACGTGACGTCCTTATGGCTGATGTGTGCCGGTACCCCCTGCATAGGGTCATCACGATGACAAGGTCACATTTACATGTTTTTCACATGTGTTTCACATGTAGATAGGCCTGTGCAATGGGGGCTAACAAACACTAATCCGATAGTCAATTATGTAAATGAGATGTGCGTAGTTGGGGATTGATGAGGGGAAGGATAAGCCAGTTGATGTGTTTTGAAGCACCTAGAAATGGCATCGAGGTTAGAACGAGGGTTGCATGGGAAAACCTGGGCACCTGTCTACCCCCTGCTCGTGGCATGGCACATTTACCTTATAAATGATGATGGAATTATGAAACTCTTACCCCATCACTAGTTCATGAAACTGACAACCTTCAGTAACTTTGATAAGTGTCAGTCCTATCTTTGAATTAATAAAGACCGCCTATAGAAATTGTCACAAGGCTATAGCTGAAGTTATTTGAAAATCCGACAGTCAAATTAACTCCAGATAAGCTAGTTCTCAATACTCCATTCTTTGCTTTCAGTACCTCAGAGGATTAATAAATTGTTATAATGATTATAATCTAATCGTTATTGTATAACATGTAAGCATATGGTATTTTATAGCAGGTTATTAGAAATTGACATAAAAATTGTCAGAAAATAATATCAGCATAATATGCCCATTCCCATAACGCCCTAGGATTTGGATAGCGTTTATCGGCATAACTATCTCTTTATCTATCCATGGTAGTTGGAGACCATAACACGGGAATAAAAGATGCAGAAATGATGGGATAAACGATGGTCAGGCCAAGGGACCTCATAATTTACATTTTTCGAGGACAATGACTGATGCTCCCAGTAGTCTGGAGTACACATGCTCAATGACATGTTCAGGACCCTTTTCAAGCACACTCCACACACAAAAATGTAGAGTTGCTGGGGTCTCCTAATTTAACAGTATAAAATAAACGAGTGAAGACCTGTCAAATCTAACTTGTCGGCCCTGACACAGACTCTTCATCTTGACAACTTTAGATGTCAAGATGGCCCAGGCAGATGGACAATCTAACAATCTTTGAGTGACGGGCCATGAAGTTGTCAACATAGGCACAGAAGTTCTAGGCATGACTTCAGGACATACATACATTTCGCAATGTATTTTCTAAATAACTACATGTATACATACTCATTTTCAAACGTAAGAGACGACACAGGGTGTGCCATGAAATGTGCCCTGTTATCAATTTTGTTTACACAGCTTTGTACCAAATTAAAGTAATATCATTTATTTCTTTTAAATCGGCATTGTTTTATTTGGTTTCGACAACAGATTTTCCCCCGGCTTTAATCCGTATAACAAAAAAAAAGGAAAAAGGAAAAAAAAACACACAAAAACAGTGGGACATTATTTAGATCAAAGGGTCCTTAATTAGGTCGAATCACACTCACCTAATATTTAGCTGTCAGTGTCTGAATGTTGTTGACATTTAACAAAAAAAAAAGAGTTCAGAAATTTGAATAAATTAAGACGACATCTCTTCTCTTGTACCTTGGGGGACTAAGTAATAATCCCCCCTCCCTACTCATCCTTATCAATTTATGTCTCTATGTGTAGTAACTTCTTTCTTTTCACCATCAGGACCTTGGCTGTGGATGGGGATCCCTCTCTCTGTACATTTGTGAGAAGTTCCCCCGGTGCCACGTGACGTCGGTTTCCAACTCTAACACCCAGAGGGCGCACATCGAGGCGGAAGCCATGAAGCGTGGGTACGCCGACCGTCTTCACGTCATCACGTCAGACGCTAATCACTTTGTGACGGCCGAGCGTTATGACCGCATTATCTCCATAGAGATGTTTGAGGTAAAAAAAAAATGGCACTTTTTTTTTTGTAAAGAGAACTTTATGACATCAAGACCGCTGCCCCACCCATCCATGTCAAAACATGGATATGGAGGCAGAGTGCTTGTAACAGAAAAGCTCCTCATCCCAAAGATAATGATGCAATCCATTAACTTGTGCAACTTAAGGGAAATAGACGTAGGGTACTTTGTAAAATTATTGCCTTCAAATGAAATTTCAAAGGTTAGTTATCATCTAGCCCAAAACTTAATTTTCCCTATTAATGACACATGGTCCAGGCAGATACTAGATTACAGAATAATGCATTATTTCTACCTCAAAGAGCTTTTAAATCATCAAACTAGATTGCATTTGTAGGAAGTGCGCCATGTGAAGGTACCTTGACTTGCTATCCCACCAGCCATTTTAACAGCAGAAACAGCATACTCACAATTGTGTCTGTGCAACTTTTTTAAACTTCTTCTTGCCAAGATTAATTGATAGAATCCATCAGTGATTCAAAATGCAGTCTGTCGGATGGTTCTCTCATGGCTGATTTCAAACCTGTTATGTTAATTAAAGAGACCTGTGCTCATATTGGGGAAATACATACTAAATGACTGAAGTGCAAAGTTTGGAGATGGATGGCACATTCCCTGTTAAGTAGGGAACTGCTGTCCAGGGAAGTTTCTGTGCCATAGTACATTTGAAAATCAGTTTTTACCAACTTTTTGGACTTTTTTAGGATTTCTAGAACAAATTAAAGAAAAATTTCCACAACATAGATTATTTTCAGACTTTTTGCATGTGGGGGGCCTTATGAAGAAAAAGGCTGCTTACTGAAAACACTATGTCCTGAAGCATGATTACAATTATTGATCCATTACAAT
Organism: Acholoe squamosa; assembly: GCA_949317995.1. Lineage (NCBI taxonomy): Eukaryota > Metazoa > Annelida > Polychaeta > Phyllodocida > Polynoidae > Acholoe > Acholoe squamosa. Next base: position 20,828,503 of record OX439042.1, read on the forward strand.
TGGCAAAGAAAATATATGTATGGTATCAAATGTGATGTTTTAGAGTTTTTTAAGTGTTAAAATTCGAAAAATAAAATTTTCCCTTAAATTTACCCATTAAGCAGACAGACTGGACCTCTTTATACCAGTGTCCAGTATTTTAGGGTGACCTCCGTTACCATCAGCCTTTAGTGGCCCTGGGCAGAAAATAAAAAGAATATTCTGGTCAATGTCGGACTAAAATGAAGATCAATTAGGGACATAATTATGTGCCAGATTATGACTTGATATCTCTTCACATCTCCGCACTAGATGCATTTCCCTGCCAAAATCTGAAGTAGTTTTTTTAAGGTGAGTGACCTCCGTTACCATGATTAAGCATGTACAATTAAGGTGGAAACAAAAATAGCCAATACTAGTCCAAAGATAATGAAAAAAAGGAAACTGTATACCAAAAATCAGATTGATTGATGGTATATCTAATTTTCTAGAGAGGAAGTACTGTAAAAAAGTGACCTCCGTTACCGGTGACCTCCGTTATGAGTCAAGCCAAATATCTAGCTTTAAAATCCCAAGTTGGTCAACTCATTTTTGACACACCTTGAAATCCAGAAAATTAGCTATTCCTTGAGCACAAGGTCATGACACATTTAACCTTGGCCAAGGTCAAGGTCACCCTTTTCAAGGTCAAACACCTAAATTTGCCAGAAATTAGCAAGGAAATCATTTTATGGCTATAAAATTGGTGTTGATTAACTTTTTGGCATGCTGTAAAATACTAAAATGGCCATATCTTTGAGTCCTTTTTCATAGTTTCAACAATGTTGACCCTAGACAAGGTCAAGTTCATCCTTTTCAAGGTCAAACATTGTTGAAATCAGCTGGGAAATTAAATTTATGACCATAACATTGGTTTTAATTCACTTTATGCCATGCTTTGAAATACTTGGTCTACTTGTTGAGTGCCTTTTCAAGGTCATAACACAGTTGACTTTTCAAGGTTAAACACCTCAAATTGGCTGGATATTAGCAGCTCATCCTTAAAAAATTGGGGGAAAAGGCCATTTAAAGGTAAAAATGCTGTTTTGTCCAAAAATGAGGTGTGGTAATTTTGTTAGAATGGATGTCAATTTAACTGAATCAAACATTTTTAGGTAGATTCTCACTCTGAAAAGTGTAAGGTCATCATATATCCTGCTGGATGGGACTAATATGCTGATATAAGTGGGGGATATTGACTAATGACAACAAATAGAGTTTATCAGGTTGCCATGGTAACCAAATTTGGAATTTTCCTTAGACTCATATGAAAAATGCCACTCCAACAGCTTTCAGAAGATGCCATGTGAACTATCAAAACAGTATGTTCAGAGATAACACAAAGTATATCAGTGTGATTACAGTATATAGTAACTGATTAATTTTCCTGCAATTGATTAGTTTTGTGAATATGGGACCAGAGCCTTTATGAGGCATTTTCTCAGTTTAAGGTATTTGGCATGATATCTTTCAACAATGGTTTCAATATTCTTCCCATGCTCTTATTAATGTGTATTATATGAAATGAAAGCTCTTGATGTCCTTTTTTTAAATACTCTTTTCTCTGTGGCCTATCCCTTAGTTTCTAAGGATGGGTCAAGGGTTTTCTTTTTGTTTAATTGATACTTTTTCAAAGTTCTAACATTGTTGACCTTAGCCTAGGTCAAGATCATCCTTTGCAAACGCCTTTGGTAACACCTCTGAATTTTTAATCTGTGATTTGTGCCTTTATATTTGTTCGAAGCAGAAATGGTAATTCTTTAATATATCTTTAACAATATGCAGGATAAAAGCTTAAAATGGCTGCCATATACATGGTTCTAAATTTCATGAATAAAGAGTGAATTTAATCCAATATTATGGCCATAAATATGATGTCCTTGCTAATTTCTGTCAAATTTTAGTGTTTGACCTTGAAAAGGGTCACCTTGACCTTGGTCAAGGTCAACATGTCATAACCTTAAAAAGGTACTCAAGGAGTAGACCATTTTTATTTTAAATTTCAAAGTGTGTTAAAAATGAATTTAAACCAATTTTATGGCTCATTATGTGATATCCTCGATTTCTTATTTTGTTTGAGCTGGTTGTCATGGCAACCAGGTTGCCATGGCAACCAGCCTTTCCAATTAAAAAAGTATGCCAATTTATAAGTTGGGTCCCATTTTGCACAAATAGTCAAGAAACAACCTAAGGGCCATTGAGAGATGCAATTTCTCATTCTAAAAGGGACCTGTATTCGAGGGCTAATATTTTGATAACCAGGAAACATTTATGTTCACTTCTTTTTTTTTGGAAGTATCAGGATGACTTCAATTTTTTGTTGGTACCTCACACTAACCTCTGTGAATATATCCAATTTTAGACATTTTCTCATCCTATTTGCAAGACTTAACTTGGAATGTGCCGGATGGTGACATCTCGTCTGTTATTCAGATTCTGCAACTTAAAACTTTCATTATCGTATATAACTATTGCCCTCATATTCCTCCAAGCATCTCAAATGAAGAGTGAATTGTCATTCAATTCTGTGCTTAGCCCTGTTAGCTGATAGTTTATCATCAATTTATTGTATCTAACGCGATCGTTCAACATACAGTACTCTAGTACATGGCGTACAAGACTCATATCGTGTATAAGGTGCACCCTGATTTTATTGCCAACATATATGGCACATTTGGAGCCTGATTTTGGTCATTCTAGTGCTGTGTCATACTTTCAAAGCATCGCATATAGGGCTCGTTCCCTTTGGCCGATTCCATAAGGCGCAGACGTGTCCACCCTTGTGTATACTGTACAACCTAAGTTATATGTGAGGTACTAGCTGGGGTAGTATTTTCAACTTTGAACCAGAGATCAGACTGTGCATGTTTCAATAAGCAAGCAATAAGATCGAGGACAGACATCATGAATCTAAACTTAATAATGAGAAGTTCATCCCAAATTTCGCCATCCGTTTTGCAGCACATGAAGAACTATGAGTTGCTGCTGGCCCGTGTGTCGTCCTGGTTAAAGCCTGCAGGAATGTTATTTACACAAATCCTCTGTCATTGGGAGTTCCCTTATAGCCTGGAACGGAAAGGTGGACCTGAAAGTGAATGGATGGCTGAAAACTTCTTCAGTGGTGGAACCATGCCTTCTGCAGACCTCTTCGCATATTTCCAGGTAAGTATATTTGCTGACATTCTATTGGCTACAAGCGGTTCTAGAGCTGGTTCTTGCAACATGCACTGGTAAGCACTGATATGATGGGACCAGCATGTCCCTGGAAGTGGGTGTTACCTAGGGACAAGGTACCCACCATGTTATATCTTATCAGTGGGTTAAACCTCAATCAGCGAAAATCAAAATGGTGGACCCACTGGGTATGGGTCTAGAATCCTTATATGCTGAACGCCTAGTGGGGCGGCCATTGCTCGATCTGGTAACTGGAGATAAGCATTGAAAACAGACAGCATGTTGGGGACCAGATGTTATGTTATGTACCAGGAAAATTCTGCAGTTAATACAGGAATTTTATCTAATCAGTTGATAAGATGCATCTTATATGAGAATCTATTAAAGGCCTACTGAGCAGGTGCCAAGAGAGGGGGTGCATCCCAGTTTGTTTGAGTATCTCAAGCTCCTGTTCCCTGTCTTTATACCCATCTATGTCTCTATCTCTCCACCCATCCCTCTCTTTCCACCAACCCTTTTCCCTCCATTTATCCCTCCTTTAATCTCTTCTCTTCACCCGCTAATCCCTCCCTCCATTCTCTTGTATAGCATTCTCTCCCTCCACGCACAAAAAAATGTCTAATCCTGTAGCTCCTGAATAATAAGACATAAAGCGTTGTATTTCACTACAGTCAACCCTTTTATTCCTTGACCCTTTGATTCCTCAAGGGCCACATCCACCAAGACTTATGAGATGTAGATGCCGTAAGAAAGTTAACTTTTGGCCAACTTTTGAACCAACTTTTACCCAAAAGTTGGCAGCAGAATCACTTTTCATCAGTTGACTTGCACCTAAAAGTCAGTTTTCACCAGACTTTTGGACCAAAGACTGAATCCACCAACCAGTTTCCTGTAAGACAGTCAACTGACTGCTGAATGTAAGGTCAGTGGAAGCTGTTTTTTCCCATCAGTGAGTCAACTTTTGTCCCATATACTGACTGATGACTGCCTTTTGAAATATCAAACTATGTTTGATATTCTTATAATTTGCTCATAAGTCTGCTCATAAGTCAGTACCCTGTGCAAACCCTGGGGGATGCTGTTGATATCTGCTATAATGTATACAGAGAGCTCCCAACTCCCCCTTCCCCTCTTTGTCACCCATCCCCCGGCCTCCCTCTACTGACCCCTTGTGTCCCCCTCTCCTGTCCCTCTCCTCTCCATTAGCTCTTGCAACACTCTTAATGCGTCTTAATTGATAGATAAATATAGTCACTTAGTCACTGTTAGTCATTAGTTTTCTATCTGTTTGTGTCCGTGCCTAGTCATGCTCTTGAGTGACAATTTTTTTGTGCTAGGAATTATTCATTAGGCCGTTTTATTAACTAGAAAAGCGAGTTATAAGGCGACACCCTGGGGCCCTGCACTCTCAGTCATTTTGGTGGTGCGAATAAGTTTAAAAAAAGATGGAAATTTTGTATATAAGTGGCAGAATTACTTAATAAATTCGTAGTACCATTAAAGGAGGAGATGTAGGGGTCTTGCAGGAAAAGATATTACATTACAAAGTTTTGTAAATTTTGAGAATTTGACAATATTGTACAGATTCAGTTGGTTGGCAGCCATAAGACGCTTTTTGCCTCCAATGGTGAAGGTATATGATGTTGATCCTTGTATCAACTTTCCCGCCTTTTTGGGCAATGTGGTGCAAATAGCACAGTTTTCGCGGGAATAGTGTCCATGCAACTTTTTTAAATAGTGGCTTGGTGGTGCGAATAACCTGGGTGAGGGAGTACTGATGCAACAGGATGAGTGCACAACTCATGGGAGCCAATCACAGATTTTCACTTTTCGAGTTATCAGCAATTTACATTGCTGCAGTATATTTCTAATAACTAGGATTACGGATCCAGTGATGTGATTTTTGGCAGATTAAAAAAAAACAACTTTCCGACCTTCCATTTTCTTCCTTCCAATGGTCAAAATTTCTCTATATTCCTTTGCTTGATATCAAAGAATTTTCCATGCCACTTTTTCTTTTTTTTGTGCCTCCTGGCGATGGCAATATTTGGTGGTCAGATACAGGGGTTAGTGAACTTTTTTTTTTCGATGCAGATAAGTGAAAAACTCTCTGATGCAAGTTATCACAATTATATGGCCTTCGTTTAAAAGGTTTGTAACCAAGTTTTAACTGGGTTGTAATGAAACTGAGTTGTAACCAGGTTTTAACAGTATGGTAAGCCATTTGTGACAGGGTTGTACCAGGATTGACCCAGGTTGTTACCCTCAATCTCTACCCACCATGGTGTGACCATGGACTATGGGTCTATAAGAGCATCATACAACCATGGTATGACCCTCATAATACCCTGGTATGACCTTTATAAGACACTGGTATGACCATATTACAACCCGGGATGACTAGAGTAAGACTCTGGTATAACCAAGGTACAATCATGGCACAACTCTGATATAACCATGATACAACCATGGATATGACTAGAGTAAGACTCTGGTATAACCATGGTACAACTCTGGTATAACCATCACACAACCCTGGGTATGACTAGAGTAAGACTCTGGTATAACAATGGTACAACTCTGGTATAATCATGATACAACCCTGGGTATGACTTGAGTAAGACCCTGGTACCATGGTACAACCCGATATGACTAGAGACTCTGGTATTACCATTGTAAAACTCTGGTATAACCATGATACAACCCTGGGTATGACTAGAGTAAGACTCTGGTATTCCCATGGTACAACTCTGGTATAACCATGATACAACCCTGAGTATGACTTGAGTAAGACCCTGGTAACACGGTACAACCCGATATGACTAGGGACTCTGGTATTCCCATGGTACAACCATGGTATGACTCTGGTATGACCATGGCACAAGCGTGGTATGACTCTTGTATGGCCATGGTACAATCACAGTACAACCCTGGTATGACCATGGTAAAACTGTGGTATGACTATTGTACCACTGTGATATGACCTCACTATGACACTGGTACAACCATGGTATGACCATGGTATATAACCATGGTACAACCATGGTACTAATCTCAGTACAACCCTACTATGACCATGGTAAAACTGAAAAAAACTGGTATGGCCATGATACAACTGAGAAAACTGGTATGACCATGATACAACTGTGGTATGACCTCAGTATGACACTGGTTTGACCAAGGTACCCTGGTATAACACCCGTTCTAAGCAAAGTATAACCCATATACGACCATGGAATGACCCACGTATGCCCAGAGTGTGACCAAGAAATGACCGCATTGCATGGCACAACCCTGGTACGACTGTAGCAAGTCATTGGCAAGTCATAGCTAAGTTGTAACCAAGTGATAGACCCAGCATTTATAGGCAAGTTGTAGCCAAGTCATAATTCATAACCAAATCATAGCTAAGTCATCGACAAGTCACATCATACACCTTGTAACTATCCTTAACCACAGTGGTTTGGTTCACCCCGTCCCACTACTGCTGCCTTGGTATGGATGGTCTGTACAAATCTAATGTAGACCTAGGTAGGGAATAAAGTAAGGGACATGATCCTGATTGTGCTCTAGACTGTCTAGATATATTTTGAAGCTTATAAGGGCAGAGTGTAGTCACGATCATGGCCAAGTGCCCTATTCACATTATAACTACTCATTATCCTTTAAAAACCTACCTACAAATATGATGAGACATATATTACATTCACTGTTGGTTTTGAAATACAAGGTTAGATAGGCCAGACGAATTCTATTTCAATGATGTGAAATGAATCACTGCCAACCATTTATTGGAGATGCCCTTAGCATCTCCATTGTATTCACATGGGAGGTCGATTGCACACCAAATCGGACAGTCCAATAACCCTTGAGTCGACCTGTGCAATAGTAAATTACCTTATTTGATAATTTCTGTTTAGAAATTTAGCCAAATTACAACTGCTTTATATTGCTTATATGGACACATTATTCATCTTAATTTTGAAAGTGTATACAAAGCTTCGTTTTACTATTTTGTCATATTTTGTTGGTTCATTTTGTTCTTATAAGACTAGTCGTAACAGGGTGATACTACCCTCCGCCCAGGCATGCACCAATTCAACCCACCCTCCCTACTCAAACCTTGCCTATAGTTAAGTAATTATAGCCTGTACACAGCCTAGTCCGCATGCACTAATTCAACCCACCCTTCCCACTCAAACCACGCCTAGAATTAAGTAATTATAGTCGGTACACAGTCCAGTCCACATGCACCAATTCAACCCACCCTCCCCACTCAAACCTCGCCTATAATTAAGTAATTAGTAGCTATTAGTACAGCGTTCCAGAACAGGGAGAAATCGCATACTGTAAGACTGTATATCAATTTGCAGGGACAGACTGATACCTACACATCGTCATAGTGCATTTAAGACAGGGGTAGCTATACTCTATAAAACAGGACCATGCTTGCCGCTATGAACTCCTGAAACATCATCATATAGGTATATGGGACTGCTAAGGTGTTAAGTTGCCTTAAAATATCGTCAAATTCCCTTCATGGCTGCATTTTGGAAGCTAACTTTCTTATGCTTGACCATAGGTGAAAATAAACATCACCATGATGATCGCCAGCTCGAGCTACCCTTTATCTATAGGTCACACTATGGGAAACTCCTATTATTAAGGGAGATACGATTTATTTTGTAAAACTGCCAGTTCTTGGACCTCTCTGCCAGTGCCTGGACTGGTGTCTGCCCCCGCGTCCCAAAAAGACCTTTATTTCGATCCATTCCTTCCTCGGACCTGCTCTTTTTCGCCGGTGACACTTAAAACAGATAGGTTTTGGCTGGAGGTAGCGCTACCACACCCTGGATAGTGCACAGGTGGACCGGCTGGGGCCGAAAAGGCTTCTAGTCAAAAAAATTATTTCGCTTATTGTTTTTCGAAACCGATTTTTTAGGGGGGCATGTTTTTTAGGGGGACGAAACACCCCAGATTGATACCAAACATTCCATATCCGCGCATATTATTTGCATAATTAGCATAATTATGCAGTATCTTGGTACTGTTCAATATAATATAGATATGTTCCATTGGTCCCTTATAGAATTCATATGCTTACAAGTATAAACTACTGACTGCACCTAGTGACTAGTGGAATCTGAACAATAGAAAAGAAATACCCCTCCCCTACCTTCCTATAGCATCAAACAAGTTATTCAATGGAGGCAGCCATTGCTTGATCACATGCTTAAACCTTTTAGATCCAAATGCTAGTTACCAGTGCATTATCACTGTTTATAAGCTTTACACATCAATACCTGCACCCACCCAGGGCACATGCCCAGTTTGCACTGAATGGATGTCTTTCCATTTCTCCATTCTCTGGTGTTTGATTGAAAATGTTGACGTCATTCTGTGTTTTAATTTGTGTTTTAATCTGTGTTTTTATGGTACATATATTGAGTTTAAGGCTATAACAGGTTAGTGTTAGTACTAAGGTATGATAGTAATTACTCACTATTTGTCAGCGGTTAATCAATATATGTTAGTAATTACTCACTATTTGTTAGCAATTAGTCAATACATGATAGTAGTAACTTACATTTTATCAGCATTTAGTCAATATATGTTAGTAATTGCTCACTATTGACTAATATCTGACAAATTGTGAGTAATTACTGACATATATGGACTAAGTAATTACTCACTATTTATCAGCAATTAGTCAATACATTACATGTCAGTTTTTACTCAGAATTCACCAGCAATTATTCAATATATTTTAGTAATTACTCACTATTTGTCAGCAAATAGTCAATATATATCAGTATTTACTCACACTTTGTCAGCAATTAGTCAATATACGTCAGTACTTAGTCACTCTATATCAGCAATTATCAATGCATGTCAGTATTTACTCACAATCTGTCAGCAAATAGTCAATAAATAACAGAGAAATAGCCATTGATTCAACTGTGCATCCTGCCTCGACTGGTATTTGTCAAGATATGTCAGTATCTATGGGCTATCTGTCAGCAATTAGTTAATGATAGTAGTTACTTACATTTTATCAGCATTTAGTCAATATATGTTAGTAATTGCTCACTATTGACTAATATCTGACAAATTGTGAGTAATTACTGACATATATGGACTAAGTGTCAGTAATTACTCACTATTTATCAGCAATTAGTCAATACATGTCAGTATTTACTCAGAATTCACAAGCAATTATTCAATATATATTAGTAATTACTCACTATTTGTCAGCAATTAGTCAATATATATCAGTATTTACTCACAATTTGTCAGCAATTAGTAAATATATGTCAGTACTTAGTCACCAATTCAACTTGCGTTGAACTTACATTGTCAATTGACATTTGATATTTGACATTGAGGCATCTCCTTAGGACTGAGTCCTTCACCTGTGACATTTTGGTTAGGTACACAATCAAAGCAGACATTTTTTGTTCAAACTTTTGGTTAACTTTTGGCCAACTTTTGGCCAAAAGTTGGCCAGATTTTTGGTTGTAAGTCTTGATGGATTTGGCCCTACAGATCCATCATTTCCTCAGACAGAGGATTTGCAACTGCCTCCATGTTTTTTTGCTTCCTCGTACATTTTACCTTGAAATTTTCACATCTGAGGAAGCAAGGGCTGACTGCATATTCAAGTTGGCTTTCTGAGTACCACATTTTTTTTCTGCCCCAAGTCTTTGTACATGTATCTTTCTCTCTATATATATTATACATAAGTACCATTACCCCTATAGACCCAGAGATCGCTGTGGGTGGTTCTAGGAATTTCTGCACCTGCACACCATCTCTGTTTGGGTTACATACACATCAGTCGTAGATAGTCTGTCTACCTGTAGGTCGCTTTTTTACCTATCAGGCAGTGATATTGTGTGGTGTTGAGGACTCTGTGTATAGAAATGACTGACATATTTGGGACAGGCTGCAAAAAAAAAGAAGGACATTGTGATGTCAGGATGCTGGGAGGGAGGAAGTACGGCAGACGCTCTATCCACTTGCTGTCAAACTATAAAGGTCCTTTCACCTCATAAAACCAGATTGTGATTCTCTATATGCGGTATAGCACATGTGATTGGATGAGCTTTGGCAGCTTTTTTTATAAACCCCCTATTCTTACATCAGAGGTATCTATCCGTACAGCCTTATCCTGGTTGGTTTCAATCAATCGCCACAAGGCTTCATTTGTCCCAGTTTTCCATCAACTTCTATTAGTCAATCATCTGTTAACAACGATGTGTAACCATATGTATTAATACACATCTTCATCAGCCCAAATATATAAGACCATCAATCTCTTCCCCTAGGTATTGGTTAATGAGTGGATTTAATTGACATATTGCATCACGTTGCTATATGTAGATCTACAACTGTCACTGTACCATCACAATCTGGTACTTGTCATCTACTATCAATCATAATGAATCAGCTGGTCTAACTCCCGAGTCACCACAATCCATCACTTCCTACATGCTAAACCAGCTGATCCCCTAGGCTGACTGGCTGCCTGTGTTTGTACCTACACTACAGGCAGATCTCAGCAAACCAGCCATCCTCCCTGAATGGTGTCAGTCAGAAGATGCACGTCCGCGCGATGTGTATTATACTAAGGAGGTGGGAGGGGGAGGGGGAGTGGGAAGGGCGACCAATACACAACTGACTTCAATCAGATTTTTATCACTATCAAAGGGACTATAAATTAATTAAGGAGATGCTGCAGTGTGAAGGTCATTTCAGCATTTGCTGATACCTGGGTGAGTATACACTCTGCGAGACGACCAAGGCTTCCAGGTTACTGATCCCCAGAAGCTGAGATAGTTCTCTGTCTCCTCACTGGGTGGCAGTAGTGAGCCTCTGTCAGAGCGTACGCTGTACACGGAGGAGTGTGAAATGACGAGGGACAAATTAGGAGCTTTCATTTTCTCTACCTTCAGGGCATAGATTAGCAGCTTTCCCTTTCTCTGCCTTCAGGGCATAGATGTCAATCAAAGTTTAAAAGTTTTAGGTCACTTTCTATAGACTAGAACAAGCTTGGCGATAAACCTAAGACACTTTGTATTAGTAATTACAATATATCGATATCGCAAGTCCCCTCCCCCGCTTATTGTACTTCCCTAAGTCATCTTGAATGGGTTTCATCTTTTGTGCCCACGTGTCTGATGCACATAATGCGTGGGTACTGACGCATCCATCGGTTGATGTGTAATGTAGTTTTCTAGCCATGAATATGATCTTAGCTGATGAAATGGCGTTTAACAGATTCACCTCCCACAGCCTGGTCCTTGCAACTCCCAGCCATGAGTGACATCTACCTGCGCTCCCAAATGCAAGGAAAAGGGGTAATTTCTCCCTAAATCTGCATGTCCCTGTGGTCTGGAAATAGGGGACTTTTTTCTCAATAGAATCCGTATCTCTAAGAAAAATGGGTCCAATTTATGTGAGGGCCCCTCATATTAAACACTAAGTAGGCCTATATGTATTTATTTCCTTGCTGATATATGCTGCATAGCTCTTTTATCATATTGTTTAGAATTGCAGAATTCCATGTGCTGCTTGAGTTGAACAAACACTTTTTCATGACTTTCTCCTCAGAGTGACTGGAAAGGGGAATAAATGTCCGCGTTTGCTAAAAATAGGGGTGTATTTTTACCTTAAAAAATCTGTGTTTTGCTGCAAAAAGGGGTGCATTTTCACCTAGAATCCGTGTATAAGGGGTCATTTTGAGGAGGGGGAACGCAGGCGGATGTCAGTCCTGCCTTGGGAGTGCAGGGACCGGGGCCCACAGCCTATCGCCCCGGCCCCCGGCCCCGGCCCTGTCGCCTGTCGCCTTTAGGAAAACCAGAAAAAAGAGTGCCAGGACTAGCATATATCCATGTCGGTTCATCATCATGTACATGTTGTCTGAGACTGGCCCCATGTGTTGGCCTCTTTGTATACCTGTGTAGTCTACTATAGTAGTTGGTTCCATGACACCCACTGCCTCTTCTTTTGAAACGTACAAAACGAGTACCTTTGTATGTGTATCCATGGGTGCCATTAGCACTTTTATCTGACTAATAAGACCATCACCACCCCTGCCAACATCCAGACCAGAGTACAATATGGCTTTTGTTAAGTGTTCATGAATGCATCCAGTAGTTGTGCACTTCACACATGTCCAGCCCTTCTACACGTGTTCTAGCGGCCCTTTTTTATACCCTGCTGCTCCCAGGCATCACGGAATCTAGCCTCAGTGATTTCTCTCCAAATACAATTAAATTTCAAAAAGCTGGCCGAGAAGCAAATGTATGGCCTATTTTGCAAGAAAACAACAAAACACACGATAAGAATATATATATAAAAAACAAACATTACAAGCACCCCTTTTTTCTGACCCAGAAATGTTTATTGATGAGAATAAAGCAGTGGCTTGATAGTAAAAAAACCCTCCACCCTAGCTTGGCCATCAGTCAGGTTGATTCTGACCGGGGAGAGGGTGGGGAACAGGGTCGGCACGCGACCAGCTTTATGCTTATTTGATTGGCCTCACCCTCCGACCACATCCACACCCAAACAACAAAGACAATGTGATACCACACCTCACCCTTCCCTCCCCTCACCACACCCCAACCTCGTACCTTGCCACCCCACAGGTCATCACACCTTATCACGGAGTCCTCCTCCTTTGAATTCTGATGTTGAAGGAGAGGACCACACTGAAAGCACCAAGGTCGTCAGACTGACGATACCCAAAACTACAACCTTAGGTACTCAGATTGAGCACCCAGGGTAGTCAATCTAATGGGTTTAGGTCAACACACTCACCCAAGGTAGTCAAACTGATTACATAATGTTGTTAGAGTGACAACCTTGGTGCTGACTACCTTCGGTCCTCAATCTGACTACCTAAAGCTGTAGATTTGGGTATCGTCAACTTGAGCACCTAAAGTCCTCAGCGGTGAAGACCTTCAGTTGAAGACTGAAGGCCTGATCATCAAACATGATTGGCACATACCTGCCACCTTGTGAGTATGTTACATATTGTCAACAGAATGCCATAGACTCATACTGGGGAGAGATAGACTGAGGGATTTCACTCCCTGTAAGGTGCTGCCCCCTCTCTGTACCTCTTCTGACAACTCTAGGTCCTCAATCTGACGAGTTTAAAGATCTGCAGGGTTTTCAGTGCAACGCCCCGTTTGCAAACCCGCATTTCAATCAGCTTACCTTGCTCATCTGCCAGTTGTAGAGGGAGGAGTCTTCACAGAATCCACTTAGTTAGTCAGACTAATTTGGGCATTACGTGTGGCAGAATTATGTTGGGCTTATTTTGTTCCCCTTTTTCTGTCTCAAAATGCTGGGATGTTTACGTGGAGATGGCGGTGTTGTGGATCGCAGGAGAAAACATTCAGATGCAGCTTTCACTATAGAACCTTTTAAGTATTAGTATTGGAGTAAGAAACTTTGCATTAGAGAATCAGAATGTAATAGAATCATGGGAATTTCAGCCCCCCCCCCGGCAATATGGAACGAATCTTTTTAAAATACTAAAAGCGAAAGAGAAAGTTGATTTTGGAGCTACCACAGTAATCGATTTGTATACGCAACACCGGCAGTGTTAATTGTTTCTTTTTCTTCCTCTTTTTTGTTGTTGTGAAACCGTTATGTGGCAGATATAATCTTATTTGAATTGTAAATTCAACACCTGCTCAGAATAGCGAAAGTTTGTAGATAGGTGTAATAGCACCAGTCATATCCCCAAAAAGGGAGACGGATTGGTAACTACCGTCGTGGTAGAACCACGGGGCAATGATTTAAAATTGGGTGGGGGACGCTATGCACATCGTTTGGACAGGGTGTGTCAAAGACAACTTGTGAATCTGTATAAAGGCTTCTCTTTTCAGGGGAGGTCGATTTTCACAGGGTCAGCCTAAATTGATCAGGGGGAAACTTAATCTTAGATGATTAGGACTTTACATAATAAAAAGAAAGAAATTTTAAAAAAAAAAGAAGAAAAAAACACCAAAAAACTATGAACAGATTAGAATTGATTCCAATGTTGGTAACAGATTATTAAGACCAGTAGCCAGGCCTAGGGTGGTGAAGCCAATGCCACATGTATGCTGCACCAATGTCTAGTTGGCTGGCCTTGCATGTCTAGCCCCACTGTGTTTTTACCCACATTATTAAGACTTTTTTTCTGCGTGGGAGTGTGAGTAGTATTGTTACGTACGCAGACTTGGGGGGGGGGTGGAGGGGGTGTGCATGTGTCTGTTAGGGTGCATTGGTGACGATATAACGTGTTACCTATCGTGTTTCCATGCCAGCCACCGCTGGAGCCAACATCAAGAACACCCTATTCACGACAGTGGTGTGTCTTGAGGATAGACTACTAGAGAAATTACATGTAATTGCCTTCCTGTGCTGCATTGTTCTTTTTAAAATGGGTTTTTATCTAATTCCCCAGCCTAGATATCATACTAGTTAATGTAGTGGCTCTCACATCCCGCTATGGATATGACCCTAGCTGTCGAAATGGCGTAAACATCCACTTACCTACCTACCTATGTCATATGGCCAGACAATAGAATAGAGTCCCCACAAAGGCATGATAATGCGATCTATCTGCTGGTGGCACTTCGGAGACGTTGACTTTTAAATGTTAATGCCCTGTTTTTACCATTCCTAGAGTGGCATAATGATGATTTTGTTTGTTATTACCTCGTATCAGTTTTCTTTCCAAAGTAAATATAGTTCAGAGAAAATAAAACGGGTGGAAGTTATTTTGTCAGTGGTTTTTAAAAGAGCTTTCACGTTTATGCTCACCAATTTTCCTTAAATATCAAAATGACATCAGAGATGAGAAAAATCCTTCTCTTGAAAAAATCTACCCAAGTAATGCACAGCTCTCTTTTAAAATGCCTGTCCATGAGACTTGTACATTAGTTTCGCTTGAAATCTTCTCTCAACATTCAGTCTTTTTATCATTTCTGGTTGCGCCCCAGGATGGACACAGCTAGAATAACAGACAGTGAAGGGGCATCCACGGGGCATCAACACCAGTACCTGGAGCGTGTTGGTGGTGGTAATGACCTTATGCTTTGGGCCTTGTCTGCCTACCCTACACGACCCCAGCAGAGGACACCCCTGTGACCCCCACCAAAAAAAAAAAAAAAAAAAAACAACAACAAAAAAACATGGCTGGCCTCACACTGACCTGAGCATTGGCCGTTGTCTGCGCTCTCCAACCATACACGTAGACGTACTACAGTACATGAACATGGGGTTTAGATGTGCTTGGTGAGCGTTTTGTCTGGTCTGTCCTACGGCTCCACCACCAGCCACTGTATGAGAATTGGGTCAGGTTTGAATTAGATCGGTTTCCATAGCAACAAGAGATGCGTGGACAAGAGCGAGGTCTGGCTACTAGCCGTCGCTAGGAGTAGCAGCAGCAGCAGCAGCAGCCCAAACAACAGAAGTGCTGTCAGCAGAAGCAGCAGCAGCAATACCTGGGAGTAACAGAAACCATTTCTGTGATGATGGCTTCCTGGGAGTTGGAACCCATACCCAAAGCCCGTCTAGACATAATTCTTGCACCAGGAAAGGGGGCATCCATTAATTATGTACGCACATTTTTGCCCAAAATTGACCCCCCAACCCCCCATGTTGCACCATGTACGCATTTGAACTACCCCCTCCCCTATATGTACATACTCAAACCACCTGGACCCCTCGCCCCTTCCCTGTTCAGGGAAGAATTTGTTTACACTTTGGTAAATGTAAAATGGTATACACACTATTAAATACACCCCTTATTTTTGTAGCTTTATTGAATATTTCAATGGGGGTTGTGCTCACTACAGTCATTATGTTTTGTACAAACAGACCTACCATTAACCCCCTCCCCTATCCCAAAGCCTCAATTTCTCCTAATTCATTAGGCCCTATGCATACATACTCAAAGCCTCTGACCCCCTCCCCCACCCTGTATGCACCTGTACGCATTTGGCCTGACCCCCGACCCCCTTGGATGCGTACATAATTAATGGATGCCCCCAATGGAAAAAAAAACAAGGAGAGAAAAATGAATCAATAAAAAGAAGACCACGTGCAAACAATGTATATCACGTAGCAGTCTCTTGTTATGCCATGCGAAACACTGTGCATTCAGCGTGTTGCAGTGATTTCATCTACACAGAGAGAAGAACACTGATCGCTTTGACGCATACTTCACAGGTCACAATTTGTCTCCCACATGACATGTATGAAGGCCTGTTGAATAAGGTTGACGCTCTCATATTTGGTTCGTCAACTCTACTTGACATGCGTAATGAAGACAAGTCACATATTTCTGATCCATTTACCTGAGTGCTAGGTAATACTGTGAGACAATTATGTAAGGGTCAAGAGCAGTCAATAGCTATGTACCAATGGTTCAATCAAGGCAGGCCTATAATAGAAGGCAGGGGATATCATAGTCCCACAGGCCTGTAACACTAAGGCATGTTTTCCTACACAGAAAAAATAATGATACTCACCGGGAGCCTAATGTTAGCCTCAGGCAAATGTCGCCAAAATGAGTATATTTTGATACTCAGGGTGAGCCTAGGGTGTAGGCATACTCCAGCAATACCTGACACTCTACTCTAGATTGTTTATGGCCTAGCTGTACCCTGTCTACTGCCCTAATTTCACAGTGCAGGAGTCTCTTTAGAGACAGGCTCAGGGTCAACTGGAGTAACATAATAGAAGATAATAGGCCATTGCCTGAGTATCTCTATGAAGAGGGTCAGGCAATGCTGGATCCTACCTGAACAGGCTCCACCATGGCAGGAGTCTTTCTTACCTATGGTGTAATGCACTGCCAGAGTATCCCAATACATAGGATCACACTTTACTGGATTCTATCTTCAGAGTGAGTCCAGCAACACTACCCAGTGGGCACAACCCCACTTAAAGAGTTACTAATCAGCACTGCATTGTAGGGCTTACAGACAGTCTAAATTGTAATGGTTATGTAGCCCTGCATTTGTAGCCCTTATTGAACTACTAAGCTGTAGGGTGTATTAAGCCAAACACATAATTGGTTTGTTAAACATTATAAAGAAATATAGAAATTAAGGTCACCGTTTGACAAAAGCCCATAGTTTCATACACACAAGGATTTCAGATGGTCGAACATTCAACTTCCTAAGGCAGTCTAATTAATCGATGAATAGTTTGTGCATTCCTGGTTTCAGTGTCCTTTTTGCTCTTTGGTGGGATTTGAACCGGGTACCTCCTTATTGTGACTCCTTTGTGCTCCTATATGTGCTAGCGGGTCAGGTGTTGAAAGTGGCACTATCAATATGATATTTCAACCATAGACCTACTACAGTGAGATGTCATTGGTCATATGAGGCCCAGTAGACTAATAGGGAACACAGACTGGAGGGACCATAGTAAGGAAAAATGCCCATAATAGGGAGGTTTAGCAACCATGACGTAAGTCACTCAAATCTGATTTTATGTAGACGTATCAATGCTGTAAGCATGCTGTACGTCTGCGTTATATTGCCTACGTAGTGGGCGCTAAACCTGCCTAGTAAGGACAAATGTCCACAATGTCCTCAGTAAGTATTGCACAGTCCTACTTATATGCCTATTGCAACCTGGCTCACCAGTTGTAGAGGTGGCACAGCGTTAGGATTCTCGCTTTGCATGTGAGGGGTCTCAGGTTCAAGTCTAGGTGGTGCTGAGAAACATTTTTCTTTTTTTCAGTTTAATAGGAAACATCTCATCTATTACAGTATATTTTTCTAAGACCTAACTTTGTAACTAATTGAAATAGATGCTTGCTTGAAAACTGACAGAATCTTCAACGTCTGCCAAGTCAGAAAATAGCAAGAAAATAAATCGTTTGCATAACAAAATATTTCGGGTTGAAAACTTGCAACTTTTGAAGAGCATCCCTGCTGTGGAATTGAACTCAGGACCTTATCATATGAAGGTAAAAATGTTACCACTACACCATCTTGACTGTGCTGAAAGATCTCCACTTGAAATCTCATATGATCTGCTCCCTCTGTGTGTTGAAATCTGGTATTCTACTTTTTTCCAAGCCCCAAAACATTAGAAATATGCCTGGGACCATATGTTACTTTTACATTTACTGCAAAGATATGATCATACTCTAAATGTTTTAGTGATTAATTCCTATTATATTCCTATATAGATAAGATTATATTCTTAGATATCATGGTTCTAATGACTAGAGGATAATAGAAAGGATATAGAGTATGTGCAAGAATGGGTGAGGGGGGGGGCTTAATAGGGAAAAATCTTCTCACAACCCCATTATGAATGCATATTTATGCTCACATTGTAGCAATAAGATTGACTTACCGACTTTACAAAAATTCCCAATGGGGCTTGAACTCACCACCTTCAGATGCAGAGTTCAGTGCCATATCAACTGAGCTAATGAGGCACATGGTGTGGTGGGTGCTAGGATATGATATAATCTCAGGCATCAGTGTAAGGGCTAGACCCCTGCTTTGCTGGAGTATTCAGTTAGATTCAGACTGAGTATGGCACCATGCCTGAGCCTTGTGCCATACTCATGCTGATCCTTTTTCCCAATGTGTGGCATTGAAGCAGGCTCAGCATGAGTATGGCATGTCAGGGGAGAGCCTCTAGCAGAGGCTCTCATGATACTCAGACAGCACAAGAGACTAGGTGAAACTCAGGCTGATCCTCTTTTTTCTGTCAGTGTATCTACAGAACATCTACTTGACTGAGGACCTCTATGCAGCCCATAAGACAAGGGCATGGAGGTGCATGCCAATGCCATATGTCTCCCTGTACTGTAGATACTGATATTATAGATTGTGGGTTGGAATACAGTCCTTTGGTATTTTCACTGACCCACACATAAGGTGTCTAACCTCTCCAGTTGAAGTATTCAGGATGGTGGTTGTCTATTTTGATATTCAATAACAAATGCAAATTTAACAATGAAATAAAATTCACTACCATTCATTGATAGTATTTACAGACCTTAGTGATCTATTCTTCATGAAAACAAAATGACACAGATACATCAAATGTCTCAAGTGTTGGTAGTACTTCTTGGTAGTGATTAACCCTGGTACCAAAATGGTTGTTTGCCCCATCTAGTGGAATATCCTAGAACAGTTATGTATGTCAAACCATCACATGTCAAGTGCCTTTGACATGGCCATGACCCTAGTCAACTCAGAGATGACATGGCATTTTAAGGCATGTCAAATCATATGGGGATAACTGTGTGCTACAGTTGTCATGGTGACATATGTGCACATGTCCCAATGATGTGTGCTCTCTGTGTCAAATCAAGTTGACATGGGTATACATGTCACTTTGTCAGGAAGACTTTTTTCAGTGTATATTTTGCCTGCTGCTGTAATACCAGTAATTTAAACAATTTTTTTTCTGATAACCTACCCTTTGCCATGTCAATGAAACGTCACCAATATCTGATAACCTGATTTAACAGCACTACAATGGACCCATGTCCTTGCCTTCTCCTAAGCTATTTTCATATAGATATATAGAGAGGCTAAAATACGTTCATTCATTTGCCTAGACAATTTTTGGTGGAAATATTATGTGGCTAATGTCTGGCCCGCAAAATGTTGGTAGATTTCGTCACAATCTGTTCTCTGGGATTGTAAGAACAAAAACTATTTCCCACGAAGTGATAAAACTTTCTTAACCCTCTCCCCGCCGGATACCCCACACTTAAAACCATATGGAACTTCCAATAGATAGACATGTATATGGTTCGGTGGTGCATATAAATTGTTCAATTTGTACAGTAATTGTGCCTGATTAAGACAAAACAAACAAAAAATAGCTGAACCTGCACTTAATCGAATTCCAAGGATGGAGAGCCCACTACTGTCATGCAGGATAACTGATGTCAAGCACCCCAGGGAGACTCTGTAGGCAGAGTCCCATGAGAGGGAATGAAGATGAAGTGTAACAGTAAAAGGGGTTAATTGACCTCACTGGAGTGATCATCACGTGAGAACTTCACTGATGTCCTTCTAACCCCACCCCTGCAGCTACTGTTATGTTTGTGCTCCTCGCTAATGGAGAGGTATGGCTGGATTGGGTCCTTCCTATGCAGGAACTAATGTGGGTTTCAAATGAATGATTTGATTATAACAAGTGTGGGCCATGTTACTGTTTTCATGTTTGCATTATCAGAACATAACGAGTTTCTAACGACATAGTCCTACATTCCTCTTCACATGACCAAAAGGAGATGGCCTGACAGTTTGGAGATTATGGTCTACTTCCAAATGGGAAGAGGAGCGTTTCAATAAGTACGTTTTGACCTATGAAGGTGCATGCAATTTTGAGGACACTTTTGGTTAGAACAGACATTTGGCAGACAAGTCTCTGCCTCTATATCCCCTTAAAAGGGTGATATCCTAGTCAGTGTCAACCGACCACAATAGGGGTTTTATGGTGAAAATGCTCATAATGTTGATTAGTTGTCCAACTAAAGATGTACAGGTATACCTGTACATCAGGTCTTTACTGCGGTCTGGTGGGATCGTTTTCAATCACCCTGAAACCCATTTTCCACTTTCAATTTACAGTTACAAAACTGGAAATTGTTAATATATTCTAGATGTACATTACAAGATTTCTCATTCCTGGGTTTTCTCTCTTTACTGCTATATTGAACCTCTATACACAACCCTGGTCATCAGATTCGATTTGGGAGTCTTTTAAAATTCAGAGACAGCCTGATCATTGTAAAGCAGAATCATGTACCCAGAGTATGAAAACAGGTTTATGAAAGCAGGTTCCAACTGGTCCTAATATTTTTCTCCATGTGTTAAGTGTAATATCGTCGAGTGAACAGCTCAGGGCATGTACTTGTATATCGATATATAATGTCTCACACTTTCTCTGGTTCTCAGTGGCCTCAATAATGCTGGCAATTCTTGACGATTTGAAAACATTCACCCCAACTTTTTGAGCCTACAAATTAAGATTGTGTCACAATATGATATACATACGTATACGGCACACCTCGCGTGTGAGCTGCACCCCGAGTTCAAGGGAATCATATGGCGCACCTAGCTTGAATTAGCCCAGTTTAGTATTTTAGTGAATAGTATGCCCGGCCAGCAATCATCAGTGCGCAAAAAAAAGGTCCCTCGTAGAAGCAACACGTTTGTAGTCAGTTCTCAGGAATTTGACAAAACATGCGCATTTTGGAGTATGGCTTTAAATGCCTTGGCTAAAAAAGATTTGAACCCTCTTGAGGGGGGGCTAAAAAATTCACCCTCTTTTTAGCAAAAAAGCCAGCGTGCTACTATAGATCAAAACTCTCCGGTGCGGGGGGGGGGGCGCGCAACAAGATTTGACTCCCGTCGATGGGGGCGTAAAAATTTTCCACGCATCCGCGCGAAAACCCGCCAACCCCCCCTGTTGATAATGACCACTCCCTAACAAGGAAATGGAAAGGGACCCTCGCGATCCGACCTCCGTACGTCCCTGCTTATAATGGTTATGACATAGGCCTACATATAACCCAAAGTACCACTATTAACATTTTTATGTATGATTTAATGGGCAAGTAGGTTCTAGTTTGGTGTAAATCTCTGTAGGCCTATAGTGCATGTACAAAGTAACGTGGGCACAACCAGCCTATATTGAATTAAATGAGCCAGTTTATCTAAAAATGACATCAACGATGACTATTCATCCTCACTGATGGCATACAGAACATAGGTTAATGAAAATAGAACTGATTCTATCCCTTGGGTGAGCGATATTATTAAGTGAAACTGGTTATGATTTTGGCCATGTAACCAGGCCGCAAATACGAGCCCAGACCTTGGTGTTATCGATGACCTAGGTCACGGTTTCATGTCGTCATAAAAAGATAAATAAACCAGGGACAGAGACTGAGTCAGGTCTGGCATCCAATCAGATCAAACGTTACAAGTGGGCCAGCGTCCTCGTCACGGGAATGACTTAATGCACATTTTATCGCTCGACCCGCAGACACATTAGCGTGCGGCCAGCTAATTTTATTACAAAAGACAACAATTTCTCTATTATCAATCAAACGAGCTGGCCGGCGCCTTTGTGGAGGGCCTCTTTTATGGCGCGCAGTAAATCACCGACAACGGGTGTTCCTTTATGGCGGCCATGGTTGTTAGGACCGGAAGTAGCTGCTCGCTCTCTGCCGGTTTCCGGTTGATCATAGCGCCGCCCTGTGGGCACGGCCGGGGCAGCGTAGTTTATCCATGTCGGGGATTATATGGTGATTCGATGGTACAGACTGTAAGGCGTTATGGTGTCATCTATGTCGTGATGATAGCCCGGCTCGTTTGGCGGTTTATTCCGCCCAGATGGGTGTCTAGCCCCCATGGCATGGGTGGTTGTAAGCATACATTGAGCCCTTGGTCGGCTCCCTCCTTCTGAGGGCATTTCGCCGCTGGTGAACCTCGTCCAGGATGGTCCGTTATACCATCTTTTATATACCTGTCCTTTCAGTACTAGGAAGCTAGACTGTCGCTGGATTTATCCATATTTATACCATGGTTATCACGTTCTTGAATTATTTTACGGTGCCTGGAGCTGATAATGAAGTTCGATTAGTACGCGCTAAATGAACCCATATCGACACTTGGATTGAAACGAGATGACAGCAAGTTGACATCAAAGATTTTAATTCGATATTAAAAAAAACTATAGTAATAAGACCTTAATGCGTATAGAGGATGAAAGTAGAGATTATATTCTATCACCTACCTTTAATTCCTCATGATTTGACCTGTATATTTAAAAGGATTGAAGATAGAAAAATCGAATCGAGCGAAATTTTCGCTGTCATGTTGACTGGTAGCGGACAGATTGTTTACTGCGGCGAGACACAAGTTGTCATGTTGGCATATGCTCTAAGGGTATTCTGGCCGTCGCGCGCACTGCTTACCAGCGGTTCTACTATGAAAATGCCCCTCGGACACACGTTGACGTAATATTTTGCATCCAGGCAGTGTTGTCGTCTCGCCGAGAAACCAATATGGCGGAGGACAGTTTAGGTCGACTCGCAACAAATAACATTGATTTTCATGGCTTTATAAGGTAAAATAATTATTTTAATGGTTGAAACCATGGTATAAATGCCATAAATAACAAATAGAGTTGAACACAGTGATTCTATGGGCTAGAAAAGAAGGCACTTGGCCTATGGCCTCGTGCTTCTTATCTGCCCATAGAATCACCGAGTGCAACTCTATTTGTTATATATGCCCTTAATAACTCACTGTCAGTGTGAGGTTGATCAACTTCTATGAACCACAAGCCTATAGCTATATCAGTTAGTGACAGACTGAAACTGAAGAATCTCGTGAATGGAACTCATGTGTATTGTAGCCTATAATCTTACCATACTATGTAAGAATACCAATGGATGATTCAGTTATTTAGATTAAGATGAATAATTAGGAGTCAACACTATTAGTTATAGGGGTGGGTCATTATACCTGACGTAAGCCCTCCTTTCACTATACTACTCACACCGCTGTTTTGGTGCGTACTGCAATGTCACGTGTCGTGTTAGTTTAGAACGGTTCTTTTCGTCTTTAAGGCGGTCCATGATCTGCCCATGATATGGTTTCCCAGTAGAACCACTGACTTCAACTACATTTGTAATCAGCGAGGATCTATTGGCAATAAGAGCGCTGTGTTGACGAACCTCGGTTCCTCTATAATATATATGGCTATCTCTTCTCAAAGATAGAGACTCATTGAGACAGAGTTCAGCCTTTATTCATACACGTTATGGTAAAGCAATGTCTGCATTACTGCCGAATCCTTTGTGTCTTCTTTTACTCTTTTACATTCATAGTAATGTATCGCAAAGTGGCAGTACATTTTTGTCTGTCCCTTTCTCTATGTCTCTCTCGTCCTGCTTACCTCTCTACCTCTATTCTCAGTCCCCATCCACTCTTTATAAGTTTTCCTTAACTCCATTTTCATAATGTGAGTAATTGCTGGGAGCTGCCTAATAGGACACCCCCATGTGGACTTAGTGCTGGGTAGTAGTAAACCCAACCTGATAAGCCTGCTGACATAAAGTGGCCCGTGTCCCTAACGTCTCCCTGGCCCTATCCCCCTTCTCACCTTATGGCCCTTTTATAGGTCTCCTTGGGACCAAACCTGTAAAATTACGAGTCGTGTGAGCAGCTGCCGCCAGGGGCCTGCCATAATGCAGGTTTGGAGACGTTAAATAGCTAGTGACTTGACTAGGGCTGACTATTTAAAGACCGCATGATGGATCCAAATTCACGTTCCTTGGTCTTTATGATGCACCAGAACAGCGCTGATACATGCACTCGCCTGAACTGCATTTGTGCAGTTATATCCATCAATCGGGAGTATATTAAGCCAGTGGGGTTGGCAAGAATGTAGCCCTTCTGAGGAGACCCACCAAGCCTGCATTAATGCACTCTAAATGTTTAGGAGTTACTGACTGGACTAGACTGCTGCAGCTCATAGTCTGAGCACTCTGTAGGGAAAAATAATGAAGGAATCCCAACAGACGTGACAGGGGACGTGGGGAATCAGACTGACACACTTGGGTCGATCTGACTTCTGAGGCTCATTTTTAAGTGGATAATTGGGAAGGCAGAAGTGGGGGATGGTGACTGTGGAGTAAAATGGCAAACCATTCTTCTAAAGGAAGTTCACAAGTGTCTCTCAATATGCCAATGTCAAAAGTTAAGGGCTTTTTAAGTTGCTGTTTGTCAAATGCCATCGCCTCTTATCTCAGGTGATATCGCTCTTTCGTGGATATACCAGCATTTAAAATAATGTCATGCATATGGGGGGAGGGTGTAGACATTATAGAATGGGGGTCCACATAGAATTTTAAATAGACCCTCTCATTAACTCGAAAAGCGAGTTATAAGGAGGCACCCTGGGGCCCTGCACTTTCAGTCATTTTGGTGGTGCGAATAAGTTTAAAAAATATGGAAATTTTATATGTATAAGAAGCAGAATTACTTAATGAATTTGTAGTGCCATTAAAGGAGGAGATGTAGGGGTCTTGCAGGAAAAGGTATTTCATTAACAAGTTTTGTAAATTTTGAGAAATTGTCAATATTGTACAGACTCAGTTGGTTGGCAGCCATAAGACACTTTTTGCCTACAATGGTGAAGGTATATGATGTTGATCCATGTATCAACTTTCCGTCCCTTTTTGGCAATGTGGTGTGAATAGCACAGTTTTGGCGGGAGTTATGTGAAAAGTGGCTTGGTGGTGCGAATAACCTGGGTGAGGAAGTGCTGATGCAGCAGGATGAGTGCACAACTCATGGGAGCCAATCACAGGCTTTTCACTTTTCAAGTTATCAACAATTTACATTGCTGCATTATATTTATTCAGTGGGGAGACCCCCTCAATTTCTCACACACTAAAAAGGATAAAGTGTTGTATTAAGATACTTTGCGAAGGAAAGCCATTTCCCATGATGCAGATTATTGTCACTCATTTCTCATGTCAGCCATTTCCCATACATGCAGATCATTGTCAAAATATTGGTGGTTGTTTTCCTTTGACGAAATGTTTCGACAACGATGTTAATACTGATGCCACTTGTAATTTAGTAGGACAAACCTCCATGATATCATGGGTCAACTTTAAGTCGAACAGAGCTATAAACAACTCTACTCTAGTTTATCATTATTTAGCTTAGTTAAATTTTCATTGGATACCCATAAAATAATATCTAGCTCACTTTACACATGAAAAATACACTGCAAAAATGGTGTTTAGATCCTAAACACAATTCTAAACATATTCTTGCAACGTTTTTGTAATCACATTAATTTCCTAAACATGTTTAGCCAAACAATGTGCTTAGCTCAAGTGTTTAGAAATGTAGGTGTTTAGGTTAAAACTTTTGTGTTTAGATATATGAATTTTTGTGTTTAGGTGTTTATGAATTTTTGTGTTTAGATGTTTAAATGATTTGATGGAGAGTTAAGGTTTGCAGACATGTATGCATTAAAAAACAGAGATATTTTTTGTTGTTTTTTTTCATTTACTGGGGACATCAGCAGGTATTTACTTGTCAAAGTCTCCAAAAATGTCAGCCACATCTATATATGTATACATATATTACACACTGTATCAGAATGAGAGACTTGAGAAAGTACAACAGCTTGGCAGGAAGGACATTGCCTTATCTATTCCAGAATAACATCAAATAGGTGTCAGTCATGGAGTTTATTGATTATTTTATGGGAATGATGGTGGCATGAGGTGAATCTAGTCAACTTTCTATTGCCCTTTCTATTCACATGACATTCTATGAAATGAAGCCATGATAAACATGGGATTTGGGGACATTTGTCACAACAATTGATTATAACTGTGTGCAGATAGTCCAGTCAAAGGTAGTGCTGCTACCTGGTGTGGATTCAACATCCAAGTATCTAAACATATTGATGTTTAAATATAAACACCTATTTTTCAACTGTCTCGACTCTAAACATCTAAACATGTTTAGCGTAAATGTTTATGTAGTTAGAATAAAAGTGTTCATTTCCTAAATGTGTAGTCGATGAGACACCTAACTGACCTATATGTTTAGGTTTTAAACGTGTTTAGACCTAAACATATTTAAAATCTAAACACCATTTTTGCAGTGTATGCGTTATCAGCTGTTAGCTGTGTTAGCCACTTTTACATACCAGAATTTCTTGTTCCCAATTCTATTGAAGGAACACTTGGAAAAGTATATATAACACCTGCTTTTGCTAAAAGGACAGACAGCAGTTTTGCCTTGTTTGTAAGTATTTCCAGCATCCACCCACTCTGGTTAAAAGGCGGCCGCTTCCTAAATTGTTTTATTCAGGAGCCATGTGATATGTGTCAGTCGGATTAACACACTTTCATTGGATGCTGCATTTAGAAATAAATTATTCATATCTTTACTGCTTTTTAAGTCTAATCCACTGGAAATGGTCGTAAATCTGTCTTGTTCACTCATCATTTACTTCTTAACACGAATGTGCACAGGACTGAATAAGCCTTTCAACTACACGCATAAAACTTTTAATTCTGGGGTTTGAATTTATTTATGCACCACTCTGTCCGATTCAGCCAAGGGAATGTTTCCATTGGGGACCCTGTAGTTCCTTCAACCCGATGTGCTATATGGCTTGTGACTTGTGTTGCCGACTCAGATCCCAGTTTACTGTGAGACCTCATGAATAAGTCACTCTTATCTCAATACAGAATCACAAAGGCAGGTTTATTACTGAGATAAATCAGACAGATCCTCATCATACTGTTAATGCGTTTTCTCATGTACAAGATACTGTACTTGATTGTAGACATTGAAAATGTACATGTATAAACTCCAGCTGACAGATATTTAAATTTAGCTCTGTTGGGGCAACTGGTAGTAGTACCAAGAGGAAAGTTAATTGCCCCGGTCTTCGGAAATGATGCCTTAATTGGTTATATTCAAACATGAGAGCTGGAAGTTTAGATTAAACCCCATCTCACAATAGTGTCCAAGGTATATGTGAACGGTATGCAGTATAGACAGTGTCTTCGTATTCAGCACTTCCTTGGTGCGTCATGCCGTCCTATGGACATGCAGCGCCCCTGCACCAGCGACCCTTAAAAGTTTAAATAAAGCATGTGACCCAGATGGCTATTCATAGGTATGTCACATTCCTCCACCCCTTGAACAATAGGTGAAATTGAGTAAGAACCCTGGTATGAAAAAAGCACATATTGCATGCTAGTCTACGGACCATGAGTTCGAGGAGTGCACCTTATAAACGACCATGGACTATTATCCCATGCTTCATCGCGTATGTTACATACCCTAATGGTGCAGATTCTCAAAGGCCTTTTTTAATGTGTGAGTAAGTGATCCATGTTTAATAGAACACATTTTTGTCCACTTTTTTATCCTTAAGTAAAGCATGCGACACAGACGACAATTCATAGTAGGCATGTCACATGAATTTCTCCACTCCTTTCACAATAGCCAAAATTGAGCAAGAACCCTGATATGAAAAACACCCCAAAAACACACATAATATATGCGACTACGGACCATGAGTTAGAGGAATGCACCTTGAAAAAGACCATGGGGTATTATCCCATGCTTCACAATATGCCCCATGTCGTGGGATTATGACCTGTCAAAGAGACATTTATGGACTTGGATGGTACCCGATGTGTTCATGGATGGTGGATGGCTGTCTGGGCGTCATGGAGTTATGGCTTACAGCTCCTGCTGCTACTTGTGAATGTTATCACGTGTAGACCAGGTACTAACCCCTACTTCCAACCCAGACACACAATGCTCCACGCTCATTCCGACTTCACCATTACCAGCTGCCAGTTTATAACTATTAAGTACCACAGAGTCATCAGACTGGGACGCCTCTATTTGCTGAGAGGGTAATTTCATTATAAGGACATAAAGAAGTTAATGGATTCCGCCGATGGAAATAAGAATAGTCCCCTTGCCACCATTCTGTGTGCAGTGCTTTTGGCCTGAATGCTTACAGGGACAGCCAGTCCCTTCTCAGCGGGGTCACTCCCCAGAGGCCAGCGTCTAAAGTGCAAACGCTTTTTCACTTTTATCCTCCCATAAAACAATGCAGTTATGTAGAACGATAAATAATTTTCGTGGCACTGGTGGTTTTCGTACTGATGCGGTAATTCAGTACATTAATTTTTCATAGACGGTTGGTTTTATTGGTCTATACATTCTGACTACTGGCACATTTTATTGGGCACGGTAGGGGGATGCTGGCCAAGATATGAGACCCATAGACACATTCTGCCCGATTCCTAATGCATTTATTCGCCTTAGAACTAGGTTATTAGCGTAAATATCATGAAGTCCTGTGGTTAAATCTCAACTGTCAGACCAGAGCATCTTAAATGGTGCGTTTTAGTTGACAGGCTAAGGGTCACCCTGCAGTATCTCTAGTCACAAGAATTTCAGGTAGGTTAATCAGATTTCTTTTTTTACTTTTTGCCTCCCTTATACAAGGAAATCCTTGCCACCATCACAAACAATTTTCTTCAGCCAAAGATAAGAAAACAGATGATCTTGGGAGAAAAAGAATACACTATTACATGTCTATTTCAGAGGAGCCCTGGGAAGGGAGCTAATTTAGGGCTACCTTCCTGAGGGTTTCTGATGGCATTGGGGGGGGGGGGGGGGCGAGGGGGAGAATGTGTCATAGGGCGCACAATTGCTTGTTTTTTATGCACTGTTTAAGCTTTACATGCACTGTGGGTCTGTCCAAAGCCTGTACATATAATGAACTTACCCCTTATCATTAGTGCTCAGAGGGCATATTCTGGACTCATATATAGCACCTCTAGATTATGCTATGCCCATGCATCATAGTCAATAGCATTGAGGCCCCAGGGGCATATTCAAAAATTGTATAGAAGCAGACTGCTAGATACTCTCTCATGCCATAGCGGCATCTTAATGCCGCTCCCGTGCTTGGTTGAACCCATTATAATGCATTGAGGGCATATATGTTAGGTTCTTTCCTTAAGCGTAACTCATAAGATATCTATAGCAGTCATAGATATGCCCTCTGGGATGGACCCAGGAATCTAGCCTGTCTTCTACCTACAATCCCCAATGTGCCCCTGGGACACGCCCACGCTGTTATATAGTGCACATGTATAGGGGGAGAGAATGTGTCTTGACGGCATCTATGATAAATGTGATGGCATTTATGGAGAAGGCAGGGTGAATGAACTGAGGATGGAGGATTTATGGGACTGGTGTTGGGCCAGGTAGAAATACATGTATCAGAGAGGTTGGAGGAATCTTGTGACTAGAGATACTGCAGGGTGACCCACTACCTCCAACACTACTTTCAGTCAAAGAATGGCCCCTTCCCCACATTATACACCTCGTCACCGAATCTTGCCACACGTACCCCTCTATAAATTCCAGAATCCGCCCCTACCTCCCATTGTTCAAAATCCCCAAAATGGAACATCAGTGGACCACATCGTAAACTCAGAATTAGCCCAACTGACAGTCTAGTCTTCCATTTTAAGGGTCTAACTTTGTTTAACCTTACGTTTGAACAAAATACTATCTCTATGGTGTAGCCATCGACCTGAATTAATATCTGATTATTTTCTTTTCATCAAATATTGAACACCACTGATGCCACCTTCTGCTATAGAAGTCTGGCTCCTGACTATGAATATGTTTTCTAGTATATCAATAACCAGGCAGTCACTATTAGTTATTGAATAACTATTAGAATGAACATAACTTATATTTATGATAAACATCAATACATACAAACAAATGACGGGAACACGTAAATGGCAGTCAGTGTGGAATTGTCCATCCACACAATTGGCAAGAGCAGACAGAGTCTGAACAGAAAACACTTGTGACAACCTTATTGATACCCACATAAACCTTTTATATGGCGTGTTTATAACTTCTATGCATAGATATGTCTATAATAAAATAAAAGCCCATACCATGTGTGCATGTATGCCAGGAAACAATGACGATTCCCATGATGATAGTTAGGTTAACATCTGTTGAATCATGGTCCTTCAATATAACAATTTAACTATTTCTTTTAGTACTTAACTAAAACCAACTGAAAAGAGTGCTCGATATTATGAGTCCTTTCTGTATATTTATCCAATCAAATAGCCATCCTTTGCACAGAAAACATAAAAGTGCAAAATGTGATCAATACTGATCACTTTAGGGTGGTCAAAATGACGCAGACTGGGGAGAGTACCCTTTCATCATTTGGATAATCACAAGTGATTACTAAATTTAATCATATTGATTAATTTTTTTTCACATTTATTTAGACAAAACATGGGGTCATATGTATGATGAGAATAGGTAATCATTTTGAAGACTTTTCATATTTTGATTCTATGATATCACTGACAATATGATTCTATGATTTGAGAATGACCACCTCTGTCTCCTTATCAATAGGGCCTTAATTGGAGTTGGTCCTCTCCTTGGAAATACGCCCATTCAGGTAGAGGTATGCTATGTTTTTTTTACCAATGGATGTCGATCCTATACTTCTTGATATCATTTCTGATACCAAAGAGGTGTCCAAGCTCATATGTGTATCTATTCTATTTCTAATCTGGTTTCACAACATAACTTCTTATCAAAATCAAATTTTACATTACGTTCTTACTTGTATAAGTGTTTGATAAGGTGTTCACGATTATCATCAGTGCAGCCATATAAACCAATACATGTCCTTAAGTCTTTATGACTCACATTATTGTATAGTAGGTCCCTCTTTTGGCAGAAATAGGGTAATCACAATGATTACCTTTGTTCATCATTAGGGAAAGATTACATAAACGTATCTACAATGATTACCTTTTCTCTGGCTTAGATTATCAGTGTGGTGAAGACCCCCCCCCCTTACCTAACAATTATTGTACGAGCAAGCCTTTTCCTGTCGGAGTGTAGTCATGACAACAGCCAGCGTGCTTTACATGAATGGTAGCCTCGATCTTGAGTTTGCCGCCTGGCGTCGATGGTAAAACTTCCGGTCGATTCATTCTCCTCCATGAGTTCTTTTTATGATAACGTTTTTTACCTTAATGGGCCCTGCCCCGCCCTCCTTCCCCTCCCTCACTAGAAGGAAAGGTGCTCTTTTTTTCAGTTCCATACTGTTATAACAGGACGTAACCAATTTAGCTGTTCCTCGTTTAAACTGCAGCAGTAGGACAGGTATTTCCCAGCAGAGAGGCAATTCTCTTGTATTTTCCATTTTATTAGGATGATAAAGAAAACTCGTACAAGGCATTAGTATAAATAGGCAATTCGCCCTCGCCCCTTCTCCAGTACATCCTCGTGTGGCCTGTAGGTACCACTATAGGTTATGATGTATAGTAGCGATCACGGACAACGAGGCAAAAAAACCGTTCCCATTTAGGAGGACAGATGTTATACTTCCTGCTCAATCCATCCCCCATACTTACACCCACCATACAAGCACACGACCCAGGAGGAGGAGTTCATATAGAGCAGTTATGGTCGTAGCCAGACGAGCAATCTGTCCTCCAGGGACTTTAGCTTGTTTACCAAAGTTATAATCAGACAGATATACAGACTCCTGGTCTTGATATCTCTACTGGGGTTGACATCATAGGCCAGGCTTAAATAGTTTCTCAATACCGATATTGCTGGAACTTGGAAGGAAACAAATGTCGTGATGCTATATTTAAGGAGCACAATACAATGTAATCTAGCAGAATAAGACAATGTATTACGAAGTGAGTTTTATAGAATACAAAGGACTTTTCTTCTCATTTCATCGTTTCTTGATTCTTGAACATGAACCATTCTCTTTTAAGATGAACTTTGGGTTTTTATGGAGGAGATGAAGATTGCAAATTTCCAGCTGAGAATACAGGATTAAATTCACTTCTCTTTTGCTCACATCAGCTCTCATCCTATACTACCGATGCTCTCAAAGTTGATGTATAATTTGTCCATTATTTCCTCAAATCATGCTCAACATTCACACTTCACGTATTACTTCAGCACCGCACACTTAGGGGAGGGGTTAGTACTGAATTGTATCTTTAATATCGCCAAGCAGGGTGAATGCAATGGTTCCAGCCAATGGAAAGATTAAAGAGTCTACTCCTAAAATAAGGAAATAACTATAAATCTGATAATTTTATTGAGGGAAAATAATCTGAGGGCCTTGATTCATTTGCATCACCAGTCATGCACACTGAAAACCTGGAAGATCCGAAACCAGTCAGCGGTGACCACTTTAGGTCCTCAAGTTGACGATACCTAAAACTACAGCTTTAGATAGTCAAAATGATGACTTTAGGTCATCATCCTGACAACCTGAGTCATCAGGATGACAATACTGACAGTACAGAGTTATCATACTGACGACTTAGGTCGTCAGGATGATGACATAAAGTCATCATTTTGACTACCTAAAGTTGTAGTTTTAGGTAGCGTCAACTTGAGGACCTAAAGTGGTCACCGCTGACTAGTTTCAGATCTTCCATGTTTTCAGTGCACTTTAAGATAGACAGCAAATTCTTATGGCAATTAGGAGTTGGTCAGGGTCATGTAGGAACGTGGTGTCATCTTTATTTGCCCAGGATCAAAATTGATCTTCCAAGCCATTCCAATGACATTTGTGATAATTTCGGTCTCGGGTTTGAAGGTTTTTCATCACAGCTGCAATTTATAAAGGATACTCACACCCCGGGTGTAAACAGTCATGTACAGTCCTGTCTTGAAATCCACATCAAAGGGAAAGCAAAAGCTGACTCACTAGGAATGCAAAGTGTCCAGTAGATCGTAGCTTTTGATGATCTTAAGGCCTAGTGAAATGATAATTGTCCATCATTATAGCTAACACTCAGTGCACACCTGATTACACATGCTGGTTAACACGATGTCAACACCTCACCCACTTCCAGTGAGTGTATCAGTGCTGTCACAATGCCATAGACACTTGTGACAGCTCATGGGCATGCCTCATTAGTCATCTTAATAAGATCTATTGTTTTTAGACCCTCCCTGTAGACGTTCTTTGACCTAGGGCGATGCACTTGAAGAACATTAAGAACATGAAGGCAGGCTACTATGGACGAGCTGTGGCAGCTGTCTGTTATCAATTTGATATGAATGGTCAATGTCAAGATATCAAATGGCTATTTACATAAAACAAACAACAACAAAAACAACTACCAAAAACAACAGATTTGCAAGTAGCACTACACTGCTTCACAATCTATATACAATATACCATACAGGTAGTGTCCATACTTTAAAAACCAGTTAGCACAAGGGCAGTGATGACCAAACTATAGATACCAAAGGGCCACTGATTTTGATGATTTCCCCATTAAATCAAGGTTCTTTAATCGATGTCTAGAACATTTAGTAGGGTCAGTTTAGAAATATGACCTGAAAGCCTTTCAGATTAACCCCCCGCCTCCCAATCTCCAGGCATGTCACCACAAATTAACTGAAAATAAGAGTTCAACAGGGTTGGACAAATCTTTGTGCGATATCCACATCAGGTTTGCCAAGTTGTTGATCTGGTGATATAAATTCAAATTGTTCCTATAATTAAGCTGCAAAGTCCATTAAAGGAATGTCCGATAAAGTGTACACATGATGAGAAGAAATAATTCACATTTCCAGTCCCATGATGATGAGCTTTTCTTGCCATGATATGTTCATATTTAACTCGGAAAGCTGAGTTTTAAGAGACAGGTAGGGGTTGGGGAAATTTTTAAGACCGGAAGTGAGCATTTCTGAGAAGAGGTTGTTGTGTTTGACCTCAAACTACATCAAAACCATCAAAATATGAGATGAAATGAAACCTGTCATGTGATAGTGTACATGTTCAAGATCATGGATGTGTAACATTTACCTCTTATCAGATTCTAATCTTTGTAAAATTTAGGTTTGGGTGTCACGTATGTGATAAGAATATAATGGAAAATATATTGCATGTTAATCTTGTTTCTATGGTTCTTTTGGACATTTCCCTCTGTATACGCATTAAAAATGTAACAATTAATTCAATCTGGTACTATTATCCTCGGTGATGTGATTCGCGTTCGTCGCGGCATGTTTTTGCCAAAAATCTTCCAAGCGGCTCAACTTTTACGACATTCCGATTGCGTCTCACTTCGATACAAACATGGCGGTTATTGAATTAAATTTGATATGTTAGAGTGTAGGGAGAAGAAGATGGATCCATGCAAAAACAGGCATAATAAATATGATTTGAAATTATTTGAGAAATTTGCCACAGTAGTACAACATAGCCTGCCGAATGACGGCGGGTGTGAGGATAGCGCGCAATACTTATGGACTATATTTCTTCTTTGCTCTCACTATAGTGTCAAAATGGCGAGTCGTCCACTTTCCGAGTTACCAGCGATATCTGTCGCTTCAACACTTGTTGAATATGAACTTTAGAATAACCTTTGCATTGATTAAAAATAGCGTAGATTGGGTAATGTAATCCCGGCAATGTTTATCTAACGTTCCGGTAGAACATGCTGTTTGGCATTTTGAACATCTCAGCGTCACTATTTAGGGTTCTAGATTAAGATTCAATGTAAATTAATGACATTTAAAAACTTTATTTCTGATATGTGATTGGGTAAAATGCCGGGGAAAAATGACTTGCAGGCCGATTTCACAGAAGAGGGGCTAGAAGAGACAGAAACCGAACAGATACGATAGCAGTATCTACAAGGCTATGATGGGAGGGCCGGGATGGAGGGTACTGTAAGCGGAGCACCAGTGTTTATAAAGAATTAAAAAGAAAAGATAAAAAGTGAGGAGTTGCTATATAACATAGCCAGGGAGAGTGGGGAGTCGGTGTGTTGGCGGTGGCCCAGACAGCGAAGCAGGTCAGACCAGTACTTTACTTCCTCGTGTCACCTATTTTCAGCCACAAATTGTTAACGCGGCTGCAGGCCTCCTCTCATGCAGGTTCAATGGACTCCAACTTGTACACACCCCACGCTGGAGCACGGTTTTAGAAATGCAAGATTTAGGTTACAGGTACCTCTTTACCTCTGAAGTAAATTCTCTACTTGAGCGAGGGAGTAAAAAATGTTTTTATCATTATTCAGAGGCATAGAGATCCATGGCAATTATCCCTGTAATTATCATAGTAAATCTAATATTTCAATGTAATTTTGGTCTTATCTGACTGAGGAGGATCCCCAGGTGAGCAGTGGTAACCTGAGTTGGGCTGGAGGAGTATAGGCTGGAGGTGGGGAGGGGTACAGGGGGTGGAGCTGGGGGTAGGGGCTTCCCTCAGCCGCCATGTTTGTATACAAACCGATCGGCATTTCTTACCAGGGAGAACCCATGGTGTTGACAAGTAAAATGGGTTTAAGAGTTATAACTTTGAAATTATGCCGTTTCTTCCAACTTTTAGTATGTTTAGTAAAATTCTGACAAATCGTCCTCATTGCTCGTGTGCAAATCTTTTCAAATCATAAAACCTAAGTGGTGGAGTACAGGGGCATGTTTACCACGACAAAGACACAGGAATTCCCACACATGCTTAAACTGCTATTATTCATGTTTTATATTATTATTAGATTGTGCATATTATGTTATGCTCTAGAGTTGAACTCACATAGGGACCTAAGGGAACGTTCAACAATTATGTCACCGGTATTTTGGCATTTTTAGGACCCACCCACCCCTTGTCACTGTTTCTTGGATGGAACATATAGACGAACCCAAAGAACCCCCCCCCCACCCACTAAGTAGTGACGTAATTGTTGAACGTTCCCTAAGATAAACATCTAGATAAAAATGATAACTGATTTATTTTTCGCAGAATTTAATGGTCAGTTCCCCTGAGATCCACATGATAATTAATTATTGCATTGCTCCACATAATTATATAATTATAGTACACTCCAATTCACAACCTATCCTACTATACATTGTACCAACATTCACTACCACCCATTCCCAGCCACTGTCTGGGAAAATGTGTGTCAACAGTAAACCTGGTAGACCTCCTCGACGCCACAGTGCTGTGGGAAAGTTGAGGTTCTCACAGCACCTCTTTACCCACGTACAACATAAGCCCTGTACTGGTCTACAAACCCTGCATCACTCCCTGTGGTGACCGCACCCAGGCCACCCCAGTGCTACACAGGTCAATCTTCTCATGGGTGATCCCCCATGTCAACTAATTTCAAACAATGCACTAGTCTCCGGATGCATGGGCCTTATAATCTGCTGCACTGTAGACATAGTACAAATTTTTATTGGAGACCATTAAGAAATATGGTTTCATGAATGACATGAATAATATACCCCTACAATGAAATAGGGAGCATAAAACCTACATGTACATGTATATTGTTTAGCCGAACTACTGTATAATTGTTTCAAGTATCAGTATCTGATATGAACATTACAACTGTGCTTAAGTACATAAGCATGAAGAGTATACCCCTTTGCTTTAAATCGAAAATAACTCCCAAATACCTATACGGCGTATATTTATGTTTGATAACCCTCAGTACATCTAGTGCAAGTATGCCCTCGTGTTGTAGCCCTCATGTACATGTACCAGTGGTAGTATGTCTACATACCTGACCTCCCATTCACACCGACATGCCCTATTTAATGTAACCCTCTCCACGTCAACCTCCTCTGTCATATCCACATCCTCATCCCAACCCATCAGTCTGACCATAGAGTATAAACCCAGTAAACACACTACGTGTTTCAACGTAGATTTTTAGTAGATATTGGTTGGTTATCTACCAAACCTCTGTAGGAGGTTGTAGCTACGTGAATACTGGTTGGTATAAATGGGTTGATCTCTGAGGTTGATACTACGTAAATTTAAAGAGGTTTATTTCTGTAGATATCAAGTTGGAATTTTGGATTGATTACCTATGCGGGTAAGAGGTATTTCTACGTATTTGTACTTTCAGCTCATCTCAACAGATGGCAGTACAGTATGCCATTGTATTTAATTATCATCTCCATCAGTGTTATTGTCTTAATTGACCAGCTGTGGTAGTAATATACAATTGATTTGAAAGAAACATGTATCAACCTTTGATTTGGGAATAGGTTTGTTAAGAAGATTCAATCATTATGAGTAATATGTCCTCTTATTTGGATCCAGGTACAGTAAACACCCATTCTGTGACATT
The DNA here is from genome assembly GCA_949317995.1 of Acholoe squamosa. Taxonomy (NCBI): domain Eukaryota; kingdom Metazoa; phylum Annelida; class Polychaeta; order Phyllodocida; family Polynoidae; genus Acholoe; species Acholoe squamosa. The sequence goes on from OX439042.1 coordinate 20,866,469, forward strand.
GAGAAAAAATACATCTATGACCAGTATTAGAAAATCCTCAACACACAAGCAGGAGTTAAATACTGGACTCTTTAAATGATGAAACTTATGGCTGAAGGACCTGAGAGGCCTACATCTTCAAGCCCTGGATATTATACCAGGAAGGAAAGAATGATTTGAGAACATAACACCTATACAATCAAAAGTTAAAGGGAAATATATTTATGTTCACTTTGGGAGTATATAGACAATTATTTACGTCTAAAGAACATAATTTCTCTTCGTAAATTTCAGTGACAAAGAGGTATATTTACGTAAATCTACTTATACGTAGATAAGACATACATCTGCATACACGTTTATACGTTTATCTACGTTGAGGAAATACGTAAATAGACTGAAATATCTATGTGTAATCTACGTGTATATAACGTATTTGTGTTTACTGGGAAAGTTCCTCTAGTCTCCATGGTCTGACTAAACTCGGTCACCCACAACTCCCCACGACACGACAACTTACTTTGCAGTCAATCTTCTCTTTATCCCTTTCTTTATATCGACCTAGAGCGCGCTCTCTCTCTCTCTCTCTCTCTCTCTCTCTCTCTCTCTCCCTCTCTCTGTCTCTCTCTGTCTGTCGCTGTCTGTCTCTCTGTCTCACTCTCTCTCTATCTCTGCTACTCTCACCTCTGTCAGGGTAGGAGTCCTACATGGTCATTGCCCTGAGGTGACCGCCATCAATATGTTAACCCTTTAACGGCCGTATACTGCCATTGTGTTTATGTTCCTTGGTCGCCATATTGGTGCATCATGTCAACCCTTCGTGGGTCCATCCATCACGGTCAGCCAACATGATGCAGCGCTGGCGAAATACTCGCCAGGGCTGCATTCATGCATCATAAAGACCGATGGTGTTGATACATTATTACACTATTTACCACTCTGAGGGTTAAAAAGTCTTCACGATAAACATGCACATATATACAGTATATCACTTCTTATTTACAAAGTTGTTCTTGTGGAGGAAGCCTCGAAAATACTGACCATAGACAGTGTGGAAAGGCAGTACCCAAATCTGCAGGCCCTTGCTTATTATTAGTGCTTTGTTTTTCAGCGTACATTTATCATGGCACGGTCGCCATTATTTTGTGGCTGAGAGGGATGTGTCAAACTTGAGTGTCCCATACAATATGTTGTGCGTAAATAATTTGACAAAGGTCTCAACTGTCACATTGGGGGAGTATGGAGACTTTCAGATGATCACACCATTGATATATACCCCCACCATCCCTTCCCCCGTCCTGTGCTGCCACCTCACAGGAAATATTTACCCTACTCCCTACTCCAGACCAGTGGTTGTTGGCCCAGGGTATCCCCTGGGCTATTGGAGCCGGGTTTTCAGTCAGATCCACAAATTTATAATCACCAACTTTAGGGTGTAATCATTCAGTGATATACTGTCAGTTTACACATTTTTCAAAAGCCAAAGGAAAGTTTCAAATCTCATCTATCAGACAACATTTTGTCCTTTATGGTGAGTGATGTCTTTCTCTACGAAAAAAGCTGCTGTACTTACGTCATGTTTTTGGGAGCTATACTGACTACAAGTTCTTTAACCATTGGGTCTATGGGTCAGATACATTTTGGCGATGAAATTAGCACATGGAGTCCTATGGGTAATCACCAAGTGAGACACTTTTTTTCAGCAGGCAATGTTTACAGTGTCCAAGCTATACACATAACACATTGGGGACTGAGCGATAAACTAAGCATGCTAAGGATAAAGGCTAGGTGTCCAGGGGGCCAGGTTTCCAGGGGGCTAGGTGTCCAGGGGCTAGGTCTCCAGGGGGCCAGGTGTCCGGGGGGGGGGGGCAAGTGTCCGGGGCCAAGTGTCCGGGGGCCACGTGTCCAGGGGACCACGTGTCCAGGGGGCCAGCACACCAGGGGGCCAGCAGTCCAAGGGGTTTAGTAAGACAAGATTATGCCAGACTGGTGTCAGTACATGTATAGATAATAGTCTCTATTTGTAAGTAATTAGTCAATATTTCGCAAGTGCTGATTCCTGTGACCCTACAGGGTTGATAGAGGGTTTGATGGTACCTACCCTGAGCCTTCTGTGCTTCAATGCACAACACCCAATTTTTATATTGGGGGGGGGGGGTAGTAGACCCTGGGCCATATGTGATATATATCACACGTTAAATCTTTCTCAATCCTGGACGCCCCTCCTCCAGGTCCGGCCTCCAGGCCTCCTTACATCATGTGTTATGAAGCACATGGCCTGATGGGAGCAACACATTTTGTTCGAATCTCAACCATCTGATTTAAATTCCGAACACCTGCTTCCTGTCATTGATATTCCCCATGATTAAGATTTCATTACTTGAAGTCGAATTCGACCAGTATTCTGAACCCCCAGGGTCTGAAACCCTTGCTTGTTAAAGAAAGTTTTGCTGTTGAGATCTTGTGGCATGAACATGCGAGGAGGTCGGCACTCTTCACAGCCTCTCAAGTCGCCGTTTTTTTTCCCCCAACCTCAACATGACTCATAACTGTCGAATCTCAGCTGAACATAGACATCTGAAAAGTGGGGGGGGGGGATTCAGTCCATGTGTACTAGTTTCGAAATTGGAATTAAGACAAAATTATATTCATGACATTCATTATATTAAGGTTTTAAATGTTCCTTGTAATTTGATTACACAATGGACACTGATCAGTGTGCTATCTCCGTTTGTCTTTGCAGGTAGGTTGACCTTGGCTTTCTCTCCAGTTCCTATAGGTAATTATAAGTTGTCCTTTATATTCCTCTGTGTACTCCTCTGCTAATGTTGCTATATAGACCATCGAGATGCACTAATGCATATAGGTGACCCATCCTAACCAAATGGTACGGAAGTCGCAAATAGAAAATGTTTAGATAAGAGATTTCATTTGGTATAAAACACTTGCATATTTGAACCAGGTTGCCCTCTGTGCATCGTCTAGCAGTAAATGTAGTCGGATAAATTAATGAAAGTTATTGCTGATATGATTAACGTATTAAACATAATAAATTTAAAACCCTATACAATTCCTATGTAATTCTACATAACCACAAAAGCTATAGCTATGTCGTTTAGGCATTTGGGGCTTACATTCAGTTTAGGAAGCAAGGATTCTAAAAGACATCTACCCATATGTTAGAAAAATGCTAAAATATCAATTTTGAAAAATTTGATAATTTTGACACTATGCAACTTGAAAGGGCCATATCTAGGCTTCTACATGTGCGACTTCAGTACCAACTTGTTAGGATGGGTAATTTTAATTTATTAGGGTTGATTTCTCATGCCAATCCGTTGACAGGAGTGTATCAACCCTTGTAGGGTCGGCTACCTTTACTGGAATTCATTTACGTTATTCACAGGCACTGCGTCCAAAATGTACTGCTTCGTAAGAGATTAACCTGCCCACAAAGGTCTAATATTATAGACCAATTTGATGACTGTTTAAGACGGGGATGAGGAACAGCTTAATTAGTTGTATTAATAATGAAGAGCAGTGTTTATCCCCATGTGAGTGTTAGCGCCCCTCACTGCAAGAGTATTAAGTACTGTACAACGTCATCTCGCTATACACAATGTAGTAAGATGTAGAGGGATATCAAGGTGAGAAGTGTGTCGTGCATATCGAACTTGGAGGGGTGGAAGGAAGTAAAGACTCGTTCATTGGGCTGATATCTTCAAGGACTTCATGAATAACTTAAATAGCGTAATCACAGGCTTACCCCAACTCTCAAGGTCGTGTCCTGAATCAGCGTCTCACTGAAAGGATAAAGGAAACATTCCATTAAAATTGCAGCTTAAGCAGGTAGACTGGGACTGCATATGGTGATCTGAGGGTGGGGTGCTTTCATGTACAGGATACAGACATGGGGCTGTATTGATTTGCAAGTACTGAATGAGATATGTGGTATCTATGATATGTTCATTACACGAACCGGTTTCATTTCTTAAAGTTAGAAGGTTCAAATGTGTACATATTATCTCAAGATATACTCCATGCGGTTGCATTTTCATAGAAATAGTGTTTATTGGTAATAAGAGCACAGAGACCCAAAGTGTAATGAGGCTCAACCAGAGGGTGATCACGATAAGTGCAATAGTGGGAAGTGGCTCTTACCTCATGTAACACTACTTTTCCTTGGTTCGTTTCAACCTACAATGTTATGAATAGTACCATCCATCCGCCGATCCTATATTCAGACCACCGACAATGCAAGCTATTTATGTTATGTGTTTTATTGTATTATTTCCATTGGAAATAATAATCATTAAGCCATCCATACAGTCTTAATTGCTTTTTGACCAAAAGTACCTAGAGCAGAAGTCCTGAATGGCTTCAGGTACATTTGTTTCTAAAAATATAGGTACCTTGACTGCTTTTTGACTAGTGACCAAAGTACCTAGGGTATTCCTCACCTATGGTAAAAGTCCTAGGGCCTCAGTGACTGTCACAGAACACAGACAGCTGGGTAGATCCCGCATGCCGCATATATAACCATTTAAGGGCTACATCATATGGTTGCTAGGCACCACTTGTCGTCATTTGGTCGTTTTGCCTTCTGTGCTTTACATATCATTCAAAATAGTATATATATATCTGTTATTATCATTTATTCTGATAGCCCTGGGTTAGGGCTACATCAGGAACCCTGATTTTCCATACATCTAAAGCATATTTTGGGAGTGAGGGGCCTAAAACTATCCCAAAAGACTCATTTTTTATCGATAAAATAAAAAAAAAACACATAGAGAGATGAATAAAAAAAATCAAAAGGTAGGAGGGCAGATATATATTTCTAGGTATGATTATACTTAGCTGAGGATTTTTTTAAGACCTTTTGGACGTGTATAGACTAATTTATTATTATGCTGCAAGTAAAAACGTGTTTGGTTAATTTTCGAGGCGAATCGTCTAACGCCCAAAGATTGGGCCCTAGCTCTAACATAAATAGACTAAATGGACTAATGAAATATGGCATAATCATCCTTAATATCTACCTATTATGCATAAAAAAATTTGGGATCTTTGGTCTTACATAGAGCCGTACAGATGGATGGAAGCATGCTGGGGTAATTTTATGGGGCGAATCGTCTCACGCCCTGTCTTTCCCTATATATACATATAACTGTTAGGATTTTCATATTTAACCATCCTCAATATTATCAATGAGTACCTACATATGAAAGGGTTAAGACCTGTGAATGGCATTTTCCTACTACAACCTTGACCAGAGATATACACATTTCTATTGGGAGGAAAAAACGTCTCACGCCCAGAGATTTGTCTCACGCCCTGTATAGACAGGTATATATAAGTACCAGAACATCACGATTAATAAAGCTCATTATGATGCTTAAGTACCTATATAATAAAGGATTAATATACATGAATGCCGTTTTCCTGCTACCACCATAGCCAGAGATATAGCTATCATAATGGAAGGGGGAATCGTCTCATGCCCGGGAGATTCATCTCACGCCCTGGATAGACTGCAAAAAATCATATCATTTTGCCTCAGACAAGAAAATGAAGAAAATATAAGCCAATGTAGGTGTTCTATGCTCATATTAAAGGGTAAGGTGTCTATTTTCATTAACAATAATAAAATTGAAGATAACTTTAATTTTGGAGAATGCAGAGGGCTACCATTGAACACAAGGGTAGGGCGTGAGACGAATCGCCCTCACACATTTTTCAGTCAAAGTTTGCTGCTGTGCTGTACCTTTAGTTTTCATATTTAACCTACCCCCATATTTGGATCTTATCGTCCAATCACTGTAGTATACACACACACATTTCTTTACATCTGCTAGTATCTTTATTTTCGGCCCCCATCCAGCTCAAATGAAGACAAGTCGTGCCTATCGACCATATGCCCCCCTTTGATTCGAGTAGCTTTTCTATAGTTTATATCCTGTCATTAACAGTATGCCCTATACTGTCCTTAAAGGGTTAGCACTAATACTAATGTATTTACACCTCTCCCCCACCTCCTCCTAATCACCTTGTAATAGTATAGCTGTAAGACCCCCCTCACTTCCAAGGGGGCCCAGTCAGACCGCCTCCACCTCTCCTACCCATCATCAAGTACCTGTAGTCAATCAGTATTGTTTAATAGAGCCACAGCCCACCCTGAGGCCCAGTCAGACGGCCTCCACCTCTCTTACCCATCATCAAGTACCTGTAGTCAATCAGTATTGTTTAATAGAGCCACAGCCCGGTCTGGGGCCCAGTCAGATGGCCTCCAGCTTTCCTACCTGCCACCATGTATTTGTAGTCGCTAGATCAGCCTATACATAGCCATAGTAACTTACTTTAATCCCATAAGGTCAGAATGAAGCTTCAATGCAGCCCTATGCAGCTATGAACTCAGTAATATTGTTAGATCAACCTATCAGAACTCGGGCTTCCCTAGCCCACTTAAAGGGGTCTACTTCTCATCTTTCCTATCCCCTCAGGATGTGTGTGGTGCACATTTGTGCAGTCACTGACACATTCCTATGTGAAATTGTGTAATGTAGTTCTCACCATGAATATGACCTTAGATGTCGAAATGGCGTTAAACATCTATTACTCACTCACCTATCAGAATTAAGGAAACCTGAAGAAGATAGAAGAGGTGGAGGACACGTCTACAGTAGTACAGCATATTAACTTAGAATATCAATTAGGTGTTTTTTGAATTTTACCTTAAAGGAGGGGAAAGTATCAATTGCTTTATATTCTCTATCTATAGTCGACCATTTTTGAAAGCATCTATATTCTACTGATTTGTAGCATGAGAGAGAATAGTCCCTAAGATGTTCCAGTTTATTTACCTGTGACCTTATATGTATTTCTGTTGTCCTTGCTAGAAAATCAGCTCTAAGACACACTTTCAAACCCCTGTTCTGGATAACAATGCATTCAGGTTAGTACCTGAGGTAGCTGCATAAATTACATCACCATATGTAAAGTGGGGGAGAATCACACTTTTGTAAATTTTCAGGCAAGCCTCTTCATCCATATAATACCTAATTTTGTTTAGTAAATAAATTTTATGGATAATGGAATGTTTAATGGCTTCAAAATGTTTATTGAAATTGAGACAATTATCAATTTAAATTCCTAGATATTTAAATTCTGTAGTTTTTTTAATTCCCAATATGAACGGTTACATCTCTTAGCCTTTGTAGCTTGCCTGAGGATGAGGCAATGGACATATAGTTTTTTTAGGGTTTATGGTAAGTTTATTCTTAGTACACCAGGTATTTAGGGAAGCTATTCCATTGTTTAATATCAACTCAGGGGACATATATGTCAAGGAATAGATGTGTGGGGACATATATGTCAAGGAATAGATGTGTCATCAGCATATACCTTGTATTTACAGAAATTCAGACATGTGTTTAAATCATTAATATAAAGTAAAAACGGTAGGGGTCCTAAAATTGAGCCTTGGGGCAATCTGAGTTATGTCCTTGAGTGTAGATAACCTGTTGTTAGCAATAGTCTTTTGTTTCCAGTTTGTTAAATAATTTGGTAAACCATTCTATTGTATTATTAGTGAAACCTATAAAATTTAGCTTTTTTAATAAGATAGAGTGGTTAATGGTATCAAACGCTTTGGAAAAATCTATAAATACAGTATGAGTCATATTGTCATGATAAATATAGGCCGGGGGCTGATAGGGCCCACCATGCACCCCCCCCACATCCCAACGCGACGGGTATTTTTTCAATCCTTAAGGTCCCCTGAACAAGATCCAAGATGTTAACATTGATTATCTTGGGATGCACTACCAGTTTTGGCTCATTATCCATGTGCGGGTTCAGACCACTTTCGGGTCAATTTTGGTACCATGTTATTCAAGGGGTATGCTCAATCCCCAAGCTCTAAGACTATCTTACCTTGTCTGGATCCTGAAGCTATTTGAGTGTACCAGACAGTTCAGATTTGAGTGTACCAGACAGTCGGGAAGACAGAAGATTGAAATTACAAAGTTCCTTTTTTTTTACTGAAAATCTTAAATGCGCTCCAGATACATGTATAAAACTTGCCCTTATCCCCATCTAAGCACAATATCTAATATGATTTATGTAGGCCAAACCTCTCTGAGTAATATGAGACATTTTGCAGAAATCCTTGATAACTATGACACACGTTATTGCCTTGGACGCAAAGACGCTACCTTGAGCCAGTACGGATGCTGTTCCATTTTTAATAATCCCCCCTTTATGTAAATGGATGTTTTTCCATGCTAAATCTTTATCAATTCTCCTGATTCTTACGCTAAAAAGAGTGCTGATTAAGAATATGCATGTTTCTACTTCATAAAATTTAATGGCGAGGCGTGTATGGCTGAAATTCAAAATGGCCGACAATAGATTCAGATGTCACTTTGAATTACATTAATGTGCAGTCTAGAAAGTATTTTGTGGGTCCTACCCCCTACTCTGTTACCTCTTCAGAGCATCAGGCCCAGTGTTCTCCATCCTTACGTATCTCTGAACATTACATTCTGGTTCAACTTCTCTCATAGCACTGTGATCCCAGCAGCTGGTGATTATGTTGCTGAACACTTCTGAGAAGGCATGTTGATCTGTTGCAGTTCATTATCCCCAACACATTTTGTGTAGTGAATTACTAGTTGACCCTGATAATACTACTGAAGGCCACTGGCACACAAACCTTGAGTACCTTCTACCATTCTACATCACCCACAGTGGACATGGTGGTGGATTGGTCTAGCTTATAGAAGAGGGAAGTGTCATCCATATTGTACAAATTGCTCCTATCATATCTAGAAAGTACCTGAAGCTACTGTTGTGATTCTGTCACCATCACTATAATCCGCAGTCTCTCTCTCTCTCTCTCTCTCTCTCTCTCTCTCTCTCTCTCTCTCTCTCCATGGATCCTATGAATGGAGATCATCTTCCTGCCTTTGACAATTGATACCCATCATTTAAAATAACCCAGGGTTTGGACATTGAGATGCTCACCACAGTGCCAAGTCATCTATTGCATCTTTTAAACAGCAATCACAGACTTGACCACTAACTCTGTAATTCATTTTTCAGGAAGGTTTCATTAATATGGGAGAGAAAAAAAGCATTGTATATTGAATGACTGTGATGGATACATAACTGAAAATGGACAGAATACCTAATGGGGGGTTTATTACATGTGTTACCACTATCAATGACATCTGACATATAGGCACAAAGTGACAAGTAGCTATTAAGATCAAGCTAGCCATATCAGACAATAGGCTGGCAACCTGCCTATTGGAGAAATGATACAAGATGTTACCAGTCAATTATCCCCTGTTTTTGCCCTAACTCACAAGGGGCACCCTATCACCCCAATGCTTCACTGTCTCTCCTATACAGATATTTAAAATATAAAGTGTGATTGGAGATTTCTAACTCCCATCTATTGGAGTTCAAGAGAACTATTCAGGATCTGGGGGAAAATAACCCCCACCCCCCTATCTCTACATTGAGCTGTCATGAAGTAAAACATTCCATCTTGGGAGTATGAATGCATGGGATAAATAAATTAATAACAACAACCCTCACATCATCCAAACACACATTTACTACCTTGTTCTATTATGTTATTGTGGCCAACAATTTCACACAACTAGACTGATTTTCTGGGATGGATCTAATCTCTTAACCAAGCCAGACTCTTACTGATCACTTCAGAATCATAATTCTGTAAGTTTACTTCAAAAAACTATCTGTCATTTGAGGTCTGTTCAATGATCCTAGCACTCATCATCCCCAGCAAGGGTAAGTAAGCCTGTAGTTTCTATCCAGATCTCTATTCTATTTGAGCAATGCTCTAGCATAATCATGAGTATGCCCTTTACCATCAAGGTTCCCTTTCCTAACCTACACTACTATTAACAACTGTATGTTGCAATACATCCCTGAGGCGAGACCTGCATAGATTTAAACATGGGGTTCTATGTAAAGCTGCAGTTGCTAGGCAACCACATGACATAGCAATCATTTCTACCTATGTTCATACTATGTGATGTGCACAAGGGAGCTATATGCAATTTGAAATCAGTGAACTATGTCCTTGAGGGGAGACTATGCACAAGCCATAGTATACAGGTATGAATCTAGACATTGTTGCTATGCAAAACTGCTATTGCTAGGCCACCACACAACCTAGCAACCTTTTATCACCTATATTCTTCGTCTATGATGGAAGTCACAGAAGAGTTATATACAAGTTTACATCAGGGGAGTATGTTGCTGAAAGGAAACCATGCAGATATGAGCATTCAAGCATATTTTCAGGCTTGGTTGCTATGCAAAGCTGCTGTTGCTAGGCAGCCACATCACTTAGTAACAAAACAAAAGCAGCACTGTATTCTACCTAGCTGATTTATAGGGGATAGGACCCACAAGATACTTTCCAGACTGCACATTAATGTAATTCAAAGTGACATCTGAATCTATTGTCAGCCATTTTGAATTTCAGCCATACACCGCCTCGCCATGAAATTTTATGAAGTAGAAACATGCATATTCTTAATCAGCACTCTTTTTAGCATAAGAATAAGGAGAATTGATAAAGATTTAGCATGGAAAAACATCCATTTACATAAAGAGGGAGATTATTGAAATGGAACAGCATTGTATTGGCTTAAGGTAGTGTCTTTGCATCCAAGGCAATAATGTGTGTCATAGACATCAAGATTTCTGCAGAATGTCTCATATTACTCAGAGAGGTTTGGCCTACATAAATCATATTAGATATTGTGCTTAGATGGGGATAAGGGCAAGGTTTATACATGTATCTGGAGCACATTTAAGATTTTCAGTAAAAAAAAAGAAACTTTGTAATTTTAATCTTCCGTCTTCCCGACTGTCTGATACACTCAAATCCGAACTTAAAAACATGTATTAGGGCTTAATGAAAAGCTTATTATGTCTTCTTTCTAACAAGACCAATAGCTTCAGGATCCAGACAAGGCAAGATAGTCTTAGAGCTTGGGGATTGAGCATACCCCTAGAATAACATGGTAGCAAAATTTACCCAAAAGTGGTCTGAATCTGCATATGGATAATGAGCCAAAACTGGTAGTGCATCCCAAGATAACAATGTTAACATCTTGAATCTTGTTCATGGGACCCTAAGGATCGAAAAAAATACCTTTCGCGTTGGGATGTAGGGGGGTGCATGGTGGGCCCTATCAGCCCCCGGCTTATACCTTACTTTAACCACATAAGGTCAGAATGATGCTTCAATGCAGCGCTATGATGCTATGAACTCAGTAACATCGTTGCATCAGTCTATACATCGCTATAGAACCTTACTTTAACTCCATAAGGTCAGAATGATGCTTCAATGCAGCCCTATGACTGCCACAGAACACAGAAAGCTGTGTAAAGGCGTCATTAGCCCCCCTGGGCCGCCTCACTCCGTGGCATTGCTCTCTCCACCCCTAGCAGCAATACAAAGCTGTAAACCTCCCCCCCCCCACTCCCTCACTCAAACATGTAGTCTCTGGTAGTGTCTGTTGCCAGGCAAAATCCAGTGGTGTTGGCATAAGGTACCTCTGTTTACCCGCATACGCCCTATACTGCCCTTTAAGGGTTAGCGCCAATACCCATGTATTCATCTTTTTGAAGCGTCATTAGCGCCCCTGGGCCACCTCACGCCGTCGCATTGTCTTATTTGAAAGCCTGGTACTTAAACCTAGCATGCCATTGCAATTTTAGGAGTCCAGTCACATACAATGTCATATGGCTCTGTGAGCTTACAATTTCGTTATGATACTGCTACACCTTGCTATAGTATTGCATTGACGCTAGGAACCCACTTCGACTGTATAATAATCTGTTGGGTAAGACTGATACTGCTGCACCTTGCTTTTGTATTGCATTGACGCTAGGAACTCACTAAGACTGCATATTAATTTGTAAGGTCAGACTGATATTCCTTTACCTTGCTATAGTCATGCATTGATGCTAGGAACTTACTAAGACTGTATATTGGCCAGGAAATAAATTATTTGTCCTTAAAAGATAGATAAATAGGCCTACAGTATCGCTTAGTCAGCATTTAAGACAGGGGTAGCTATACTATATAAAACAGGACCATGCATGAACTCCTGAACATCATCATAAAGGCATAGGGTACTGCTAAGGTGGTTAAGTTGCCTTAAAATATCGGTAAATTCCCTTTATGGCTGCATTTTGGAGGCTAATTTTCTTATGATTGATCATAGGTGAAAATCACCATGATGATTGCCAGCTCGAGAAACCCTTAAGTCATAGGTCACACTATGGGAGAAGTCCTATATGAGGTTTTTCGCCTACCCCCCATCCTCCCAGGAAAATTTTGGCATGAACCAGGGGCATAGGAAAAGGGGGGGCAGGGGGGCCAATAATGAGGAGGTTCCCTATATAAGCCTATATAAAAATATAGCAGGCCCCCCCAACCGAGACCCCTGGACCCCCCAATAAAGATTTGCTTCCTATGCCCCTGTGAACCCACCCCCCCACAAAAACCCTTTTTTGACCTGTTCCTGCCTCAAACATGGCCTTTTTTTCGCCGGTTGAGCGCAAAACAGGTACCTTTTGGCAGAAAATAGTGCGCATCCACACCGTGGTAAGGGCACAGGTGGACTGGCTAAGGCCAAAAAGCCCCCTAGTTAAAGTATTTATTTTGCTTATTCTTTTTCGTAACAAATTTTTGAGGGGGCATGTTCTTTAGGAGAACGAAACACCCTAGATTAATAACGAACACTATATCCGCCAATATTATTTGCATAATTAGCATAATTATGCAGTATCTCGGTACTTTTCCATATATATAGACATATGCCATTGCTCCCTTATAGAATTCATATGCTTGCAAGGATAAACTACTGACACCTAGTGACATTGTATTGACATTAAAAAGATTAAAAGCATTTTATTCATTTGGGCATCATGCCCAGATTGGCATGCTGCACTCTATCTCTGAATCCATCAGGAATATGCATCTAAAAGTTTGAAAAATGGAATTGGCATGGTGGAAAACCTTAACATTACATTACACTTTGAAATCTGTTGATAAACAGCAGATAACTGTGTGTTGATTCATTGATGCATCATGCCCAGATTGGCATGATGCACCCTATCTCTGAATCTATCAGGAATATTGATCTAAAAGTTTAAGAATTGGAATCGGCATGGTTGAAAACCTTAAGATTTATATGTTACATGTTGAAATCTGTCAATAAACAACTGAGGAATAGGCATTGATTCATTTGTGCATCATACCTTGACTGGCATGATGCACTCTATCTCAGCAACCATCAGGAATATGGGTCTATAAGCTGAAAAAGAATAGAATCACTAAGCTTGAAAACATTAAAATTGATATATTACACTTTAAAATCTGTCAATAAACAGCTGAGAAATAGTCATTGATTCATTTGTGCATAATGCCTTGACTGGTATGATGCAATCTATTTCAGCAACCATTTGGAATATGGGTCTGAAAGTTTGAAATTAAAATTGGCATGGTGGAAAACCTTGAAATTGATATATTACATGTTGAAACCCGTTGATAAACAGCAGAGAAAGAACCATTGATTCATTGGTGCATCATGCCTTGACTGATATTTGGCAAAATATGTCAGTACCTGTGCACTATTTGTCAGCAGTTAGTTAATATATGTTAGTAATAACTCACTATTTGTCAGCAATTATTCAATGTCATATTACTATTTACTCACAATTTGTCAGCAATTATCAGTACATGTCAGTATTTACTCACAATCCGTTAGCAATTACTCAATATATAACAAAGAAATAGACATTGCTTCAATTGTGCATCCTGCCTTGACTGGTATTTGTCAAAATATGTCAGTATCTATGGACTATTTGTCAGCAATTCGTCAATGTATGTTAGAAATTGCTCATTATTTGTTATAATTATTTAATATATGTTAGTAATTACTCACTATTAATTATTTTGTCTGCAGTTAGTCAATATATGTTAGTAATTACTCACTATTTGTCAGCAATTAGTCAATATGTTAGTAATTACTCACTATTTGTCAGCAATTAGTCAATATATGTTAGTAATTACTCACTGGTTAAGGACTGAAAGTGTCAAATCATATGACATAATCATCAAATGTTAGTAAATAATTAACTACAGCACTGCTGTATCTGTCTCAACCTATCAATAATCCTAAGTATAAGAAAACAATTTTCTTCAATATTCAATTGATTCAACCACAAATCCTTAAATAGCACTAAATGATTGACATTCTTAGTATCCTTAAACATTTTCATCCTCGTTGAGTGTAAAAGTCCATTAAATATTCTACGTGTACTATGTCACGTTTTTCTGTCTCCTGTTTTTGTAACACCACCAAGTGCCTACTGATGCAGGCCATCTATGTAAGGGGAATGGGTGCTATGTGTTCATCCATATGGGTAGGCTGGGAGTCATTCAGATCGCATACCTAGCATAGCTAGCATACTTTGTGATAATGATCTAGCAAGTGCACATCTGCTTGGGGCTAGTTGTTTCAATATTCCTGACAACATAGGCCTCACATCGTCAAAAAACTCACTATGTGCTGATCATAGTGACGTAGATCCTGGTAATATATAGCAGGGGCCTGCCCCCCCCAATCACAAAGCAGGTGGGGCCTGAGTATGTCCGCCCCCCCCCCAAAAAAAAAAAATTGTCAAGACCTCATAATAAAATCCATAAGCATCCAAAACACTGCATTTCAGGATAGATTTATATGGTAATGGGATAGGGAAAATGGGGGCTAGATAAAAGTCACCAAAAATAACTCTTATATACAAAATCTATATAGATATGTATAGGTGTAATCGTGATGGAGTCGGCAAATCAAGGTGGTCGTGATGGGTCCTGGCTGGACCCCCCATTGGGCCCCCCCAATGAAGATTTGCTTCCTACGCCTCTGTATAGGGACCAATCTTAGAAATAAATCTTTCACAAATGCATACCTCTTAGAAGGGGGTCGTCTATGGGGAGTACACATATCAAAATCTGGTCTAGGGTGGGGCCATAAGTAGGTTTATAGACTATGTTTTCTATAGTTAAAAGTCATAGATGGCACAATTTAAAGAGATCTGGGGGGGTTGCATAGCCCCTAGGTCTCCTCCTCTTGGATCTGCTCTAGTCATTTTCCAAAAATATAATGTTTAAACATGGGGGTTGGTGGATTTATGTGTTGACGGGTGAAAAAGAATTCTGGTGTGTCTCTTTTTATTTTGATTCTTCAACTCTCCCTCTTTCAGGGTCGGATCCAGGATTTTGAAATGGGGAGGCACCCTCATTTAGCCCCTAATTCACGCTAAATTCTAGGGTCAAAGTTAGGTAAACTCTTAATTACAGGGAAAAGGGGGGGGGGCGTGCGCCCCCGTGCCCTCTCTAAATCCACCACTGTCTTTGATTAAAGGGTATTGTTCTCTTTAAACTGGCCAAAAAAGGGGTGTGCAGTGGCAGATCCATGATTTGGGAAAGGAGGGGGTGCGGCGTAAAAAGGAGGGGGTGCACCCTTTTTACTTTATCTATTTTTTTTTTTTGGGGGGGGGAGGGCAAATTTTGGCCCTGCGTCACTTGTCCAAATCTGCCACTGACGTGGTGTACTTTATGGAGGGCCCCTAAGTGAAATGAGTGTGCTGAATTTATAGCAGTCAGAGACCGGGCCAGGCAGTCAGCATGACACAGCGTTTTTTTTATAATAGGTCCAGTCATGCATGGCCTGGGAGAAATGTAGAGGGTAGTTATTTAATTGAAATCAGTTACCAACATACTGTGCAACCTGGTTGAAGCAAGGCCATTTTATATGGGAATTCCCTACACCCCTCTTTAAAACATGATATCTTCTGGATCTTCTCAAAAACAATCTTTTGAAAAAGTGACCACAAGGCAGCCACTCTCTCCCCGCCAATGTCACACTGGGCAGAGCTTTGCCAGCAGCCATAGTATACCAGTCTCCACCACCACGACCCCCTACTCTGTAAAAAATGTGTGTTTAACTTACAATTTATAGCCTGTATCCATGACCAAGACCCCCCCTACACAGAAAAAATGTGTGATGAACTTACACTGTATAGCCTGTTTCCACCACCATGACCCACTCACACTTTATCTCCTGTGTCTACCACCACAACCCCCCTACACTGTAAAAGAAATTGTGTTGCATGTCATTATTAATGCACTATTTGTTAGCAACCAGTCAATATATGTTAATTACTCATTATTTGTCAGCATTTAGGGCATCCTCAATGAGAATAATAAGTTCTCGAGACTTAAACTTGCAATTAGTCAATATGTGTCAGTACTTAGTTACTATGCTCTCACTATCTTTTAGATTACATTTTCATTGACGGATGGAAATGCTCCAATTACATTTGGATCCAAAGACAACATTTTGAGGTTTATTTTGTTTACAAAAAGGGGTTAAAACCCACAAAAAAGAGGTTAAAGCACAAAGCACACTCTATTAGTGTACAAGATGTTACTATATCTGTGCTATAATTATAAAGTGCTCTATTCTTTTGTTATTTTAATCACAAAATGTTATTTTGTCTTCGGAAATATTATGGCTAGAGCAAAGCTGAGGAAATGATAATATGTGACCAATGGCGATTACATAACTACAAATGTAGGTGAACCAGAGTCATTGTAATTATTTTCCAGGGATGGAAATAGTATTCAGAGTACGAGAAGGGTTGTATGAGGACATTCCCAGTGAGCAGGGAATGGTGTCAGGGAGGGGCCGACGTCACTCTCTCCCCATCAATGTCACACTGGGCAGAGCTTTGCCAGCAGCCATAGTATACCAGTCTCCACCACCACGACCCCCTACACTGTAAAAAATGTGTTTAACTTACAATTTATAGCGGGTATCCACGACCACGACCCCCCCTACACTCTAAAAAATGTGTGATGAAGTTACACTGTATAGCCTGTTTCCACCACCATGACCCACTCACACTTTATATCCTGTGTCTACCACCACAACCCCCCTACACTGTAAAAGAAATTGTGTTGCATGTCATTATTAATGCACTATTTGTTAGCAACCAGTCAATATATGTTAATTACTCATTATTTGTCAGCATTTAGGGCATCCTCAATGAGAATAATAAGTTCTGGAGACTTAAACTTGCTATTAGTCAATATGTGTCAGTACTTAGTTACTATGCTCTCACTATCTTTTAGATTACATTTTCATTGATGGATGGAAATGCTCCAATTACATTTGGATGCAAAGACAAAATTTGGGGTTTATTTTGTTTACAAAAAGGGGTTAAAACCCACAAAAAAGAGGTTAAAGCACAAAGCACACTCTATTAGTGTACAAGATGTTACTATATCTGTGCTATAATTATAAAGTGCTCTATTCTTTTGTCATTTTAATCACAAAACGTTATTCTGTCTTCGAAATATTATGGCCAGAGCAAAGCTGAGGAAATGATAATGTAATGGTTCGTATTGACTTATATGTTGGGTGGCTCTTTGGCTCGCTTACCACTAGAAATACCAACACAACACGAGTAGTTCGGGTTGGGCAAAGCCCCAGAAACCCCTACCTCTCGGGTAGGACTTTATTCCACTCTAGTCTACAGGTTAGGCTGCGCGTCTGGACTGGACTAGATCCAGTCACCTTCTGCCGCTCGTCCGGCTCCTTAGTAGGAGCTGGACGCGAGGCATGGTGCCGCCCCCTCTTGTACCAACGGGGTATCACAAAGCGACACCTAGCTGGCATAGAAGGAACAGGCACCACACGAACACGTCTCTCGGATGAACGGCACTAATATATATACGACGATACCGGCCCCTACACCACCCCCACTAGACTATACCTAGGGTTGGGTGTAATTAATAAATACCTATTGTTAGCTTTATACAATAATATTATACACAAATAGGTAAGTCTATATATACAGTTCGTATAGCATATAGGACATTTAGGGGCATTATAAATAATATGTACATAATGAGGCATCGTCGCATATAACCCGAAGTAGTGGTAATTAATAATAACAAATAGGAAGTGGCGCCTTATGCACCATCGACCTATGGTGATGTATAGTAACAGTGTTACAATAGTGTTATTATTATGAACAAGACGCATTAAAAAGTAGTAGACGAGTAATCAGGCGATATGAATAAAATTTTACAGTATTAACTAACCGACCCGAGATGGGGTAGATAACCCGAGAGAAAAATTTTGTTTGTTTTAATTACAAAAATATATATTTGGTATATAAAAATATATTTATACAAAAATAATAATACTGACAAATAGAGGTGTCCTGCCAGGGTAGCAGGATCACCCTTACAATATACCGGACTTCCGGCGAATCTGGAACGACTGGTTTCTGCAGCTCCATCCGGCGACATATGTGTGGTGGCAAGCCACGTTGCTGTTGTGATGTGCCCTGATGAAGATGGGAAGATGGAGCCCCGGGTAGGTGTGGTAATCCCTTTTTGGTGTGTCGGGTTTAGCGTCCATCTTCGCTGCAGGTTACGTTCCAGATATCAGGAGTCCAGCGTAAGGAACAGTGCCTCTGGCATATTAAATGCTTTTACCCTCGGGTACAAAGGAGACACCGTCAGATGGACACTTAAAGATCTTCCGGATCCGTGTCCATCTTCTCAGCCGACTCCATTGAGGCAGATGGAGCCGAGCTGCTACAGCTGCTCGTAGAGAGCGCCGCGGAAGCCTCGCTGGGCGTATCGCCCTCCAAGCTCAAGGCCCTCATCACCGCGGATGGACTGTCCATTGCCTCGGATGCTGGTGAAGCGACCGTGGCAGTTGTAACAGTCCGGGTGACGGTAGGGGGCGGGAGCAGGAGAGCTGCCGGAACTGGCGGAGCAGCCGGGACCGGTGGAGTGGCCAGAACCGGTGGAGTAGCCGGGGCTGGCGGGGCATTCGGGGGTATATCTGGTATGAAGATAAGGGACGACGGTAAGCCGTCCCACTCCTCCAGATGTTTCCCGAATGCCAGGAAAAACTTGAGGTCAGCCTCCTTAAACCTATGGATGTATCTGGCGTTTTCAGCTTGATGAAACTCCTTAAGCTTTTCGGCTTCCTTTTGCTGACGCCGGCAGGATTCGAGAGCCTCCTGGACTCTGTCCTTCTCCAGCTGCCTGATCTTGTCTTCCTCCCTCTTCTGGATTTCGTATACCAGATTGAGGGTGGCTTCAGTCATCGCCCGCCAGTAGTCGACTGACTTCTGGCGGTGCAATGCCTGCCACTCCGCCATCAGCTCATTCTGGATGTGAACCGTTTGGACATCTCTGTGGTCAACAAACGTGTTCGGATCCTGAAGGCCTGACAGCGTATCCGAAATTAACTCCATCAGGGGTACCCGAGGGCCCGTTGGTGGAGCAATGACTGGTGGAGGCGCGGTGGCTTCCACTGGGGCAGGTGGAGTACCTGCTGGAGGAGCAGACGGGCCCTCAACCGTAAGACCGCCCCGGCCTCGGCCACCGCCCGGGGAAGCTCGGGTGGACTCCAGCCCACCACGGCCTCTACCACGGGGTTTGGTCCGGCCCAGGGAGGTAAGGACCTGCGACTCGGGTCCGGCTGGTCCCATAGTGGGGAACTTCGCCGCGTACTCACTGTACGTGGGGCGCTTGCCGGAAGATCCCTCTCCGGCCCACCAAGAAGAATACCCAGATGGGGGAGCGAAGAGTTCGCCCCCACCATCATGGCTGCCAGTGGCTTCGCCCGGGCGTTGTTCCGCGGGTGCAGGTGTAGAGGTGGTGGTGGCTGGAGTCGCCGTTGTGGCTGCCTGGCTACCCGACCTATGGGCCTGGTTGCTAGGCATATCCAGAGCCGAGACTTGTTGTCCCGACTCGCGACGATCAGCTGGGTTAGCTGGTCTTGGCTGGTCCTTGCCACCCGAAGGGCTCACGGACCGGTCTGCTCGGGTCCTCTTGGAAGCACCGGTAGCTGTTGTTGTGCCTCCGCCGGGACCCTTAGAGCGGGCTTTGGCCTTCTCTCGCTTATCATCTCCTCGCCACTTTTTTACCTTCAGGTGCACCTCACTGGGCATCCCGAACTTCGTGGAAGAGAAGTTGATTTGGAAGAAGGTCAACAAGTTGCCGCTCTTCCATGAGCAGAATCCGGTCTCGAATGCCTGCTCCTTGACGTCTTTAATGCTCAACGAGGCCCAGTTAGCAAGGAGCTCGTTGAAGCACTTGATGGCTCGTTTCCTGGTTTTCTCCAGGCCGATGCCATGGGCCTTCTGCAAGTGCAGAGCCATGTCTCGTCGCCGGTGAGTGCTGAACGATCCATCACAATGTTTGCTCGGGTGGTCCCCAAGCACACACATCATCACAGGCTTGTGGTGCATGTGATGTTCAACAATGTGGCGAGCGAAGCGAGGCTTCGTCTCGAACATCTTCTCACCCGTGAGAGCCAGCTGGCATGACTCGAATGGGCACCGTCGGCGACTGCCGGTTGGTCCCCATTGGGTCATTGCCCACTGGACTTTCGTCCGGGCCTCGTAGCTGTAAATCGACCCCAATTTGGATTTCAGCTGGTCAATCCAAATGAGGTAGAATTTACCTACAGGCGTATCCGAGGGGCCGGATTTCATCCACTCCTCGTCATCGCTGTCACCGTCCTTATTGACGGCGCCGGGACACATGTAATGGACCGTGTCGTAGGCACAGTCCGCGAAGCAGCGAGGAGTCCGTTCTTTGAACCCTTCGGCTGCATTCTTCCACATCCATTTCTGATTGTCGTCTTTTGGGACATCCGTGGTCATCTCTTCCCACGTTGTCACGGACTCCAAATCAGATTTGGCCGACTCGGGCAGTTCTGGATCGCTGTCGCTATCCTCACTGTCCGTGTAGATACCAGCTCCCCTACGGCTCGCTCGGCTGGTGGTGGTAGTACCAGCCGAAGCCTTGGCAGAGGATTTGGCGCCTTTTCCGCTGGTGCTGGCAGTGGAAGCTGCAGCCGAGGTGGCTACTGTGGTGGTTGTAGTTGTGGTGGTGGAGGCGGGCGTCTTCGGCTGACCCTTACCCCTCGGCTTGGTGGGGGGTGTGGGTTCTGCGGGAGACGCTTTCGCTCCGTTCTTTTTCTTCCGGCGCTGAACCTTGGTGGGCTGCGCCGGCATCTCAGGGCTGGAATCCGACTCCCGTCGATTCCGGTCCTCTATACGAGGGCTCCTCCTTCCGCTGACTGGGGAGTCAGAGTCGGAAGAGACCTTGGTTTTCTGTTGGGCCTGCTGTTTGCGGTGGGCCCTGCGAGCTGCGGTGAGCTCCTTCTGCTGCTTGGCAAGCTCGGCTCGCTTTGCCTCCACAGCAGCCTGTTGGCGCGAGATGTCCTCATCCGAGATCTCGCCAGGTGCCTCCGGGATGTCGGCAGCTGGGTCGGTCTCGGTTGTGGACCTCTCGACGGCGATGCGGACATCCTCAGCCTCCAGATCGCTCTCAGTGAGAGGACCCTTAGGCGCAGGTTTACGGGTCAATCGCTTGACCCGGTCGGTTTCCACCGACGACAAGGTTACCGTGGAGTCTGTATCCATATCGGATTCGGACTCCCTTAACTCTGAGGCCTTTCGGGTGATGCCCTCAGAGATCAAGACGGCTCGGGCCAGACTCTCGTTCACCGCCATATTCTCCGCTAACTTCAGATAGTTGCGGAGCCAAGAAACTGGCATATTGTCAGCCAGCTCGTCACTGCACGAGTCCATTACCAGAGTCTTGAAATCATCTGGTATGGGCTCGGGCACACCCTGCTCCACCGCCATTGGTCCACATCCGAACATGGAGGCATGCATGGGGATGTAGGTCCCCCAGGAGGTGTACACAACACCGGCCTCGCGATCGACGTGTGCCATACGTTCGATCCGAGTCTTGAATCCCGGAGGATACATTGGAATGTCCAGGACATCCACTTTGCTACCCGAAGCAGCTGCTGCAGACGAGCGCTCCGGGCGTGGTGGTGGTGGAGGTGGCATCCTCTCCCGGTCGGTGGCCTCGGCCATAGCCGAGAGCGTCCGGGCGGCCTCCTCTGTCGAAGAATCCATAGATTCCTCGACCCGAGACGGGACCTTCGGGTCCTCGCCTACCTCCAACAGAACGTTGGCAGTTTGACGCGCGGCGTCAATCGTCCCCTGTGCCATGGCACTGAGGGCGACTTCCAAATAATTTGGCGTCTGTGTTGGACTCCTCCCGAAGGATTCGTCCAACAAAAGGTGATGTTAGGCAAGCTAACCGACAGCTAGGGGCCTGTAAACCGCCAACAACAACTAGAGCAAAAACGGGTGGCGTCTAACCACCACGAGTCCGCTCTAGTTATGACCAGTATGACGTCACGTATCTCGCCTCGCGAGATCCCGCCGTGGCTATCCGGTGACCTAGTTCCAACCTTTCCCGCCGCACCCGCGGCGCCACCTAGGGAACTAGATCCGAACTAACATTCGACTCGACATGCGGGACGCGGCCTACCACCCGAGTGCTATCTGCTGGAGTTTGGCGGTGTATACAACGCTTCAAAGCAAATGTACCGGTTAATCCGACCGCCGCTCACGGGATACAGCTCCCCGGGGAGGGCACGTTCGGCATCTCCAGCCGTGGACATATGTTACCCGACTATGGCGGACAACACGCAGCAGCTCGTTGTGTACTGAGTTAGGTTACGGCAGACCTCAACCGGGGACTGCGTCTAACGCCTTCGGTTAGCCTCTTATTTTTCCCGGCTTTACGTACGGCCCTTTCTGGATTCCGCCTGGCCACAGCGGGCACCTTCCCATACGTAATGCCTTCACTCAGCGAGACATTTTTCCTTTTCTTACGATTAGGTCGTTTCCTGGCCTTCGTCTTCTTTTTCACCATACCCTCGTCTCCCGGCGTCTTTCTCGGCCGGCCTCTAGGGCGTTTTGTTGGTACTACCACGCTCGGTCCAATAGGGACAGATACAGGTGGCTTGTAGCCGAACTCCCTCTCCGCCTCTTCGCGTCCCTTCCAGGGCCGAAGTTTTCCGACATTTGTCTTCCATTTCCTACCAGTTAGGCAGTCCTCCATCATCACCGTAGATTCGGAGATGACACGAATTATTTTAAACGGACCTTCCCAAGGCGTTACGAGCTTCAGCTTCTCCAGCGGCTCATAATACCTTAGGACTTTGTCCCCTACATTAAAACGAATTCGTTTAGCATTGGTGTCATAACCCACCTTCTGCCACTTCGCACTCCTCAGCAGTTCTTTACGAACGGCCTCGTATGCCTGTTTGAACCTGTCCCTTAATGACTCCACAAACAACACAGTGCAGGGCGCCTCCGGGTCTATACCAACCACTCCATACACTAAGTCGGCGGGCATTATGATGTCCTCGCCGAACACTAGCAGGTTGGGAGTGCAATTAGTGGATGAATGGACAGTGTTGTTGTAGGCATGTACTACAAACTCACACTGTTCATCCCAGTCGTCCTGGTGGGTATTGACCAGGGGCTTTAGCACTTGTATGAGGGTTCTGTTGAAACGCTCTACCTGCCCATCCGACTGTGGTCGGTATGGGTTTGTTCGGGTCTTGCAAATGGCTAGGTAATGGCACAATTCCTGCCATAGCTCCGACTCGAACTCCCTTCCTTGGTCGCTGTGCATCATAAGAGGAACACCCAAATGTAATACCCAGCCTTTCACAAATGCCTCCGCACACGTGGCGGCTTTGTGGTTAGGAAGGGGGAACACCCGAGTGTACTTGGTATAATAGTCGGTCACTACCATCATACAAGTATTATCTCGGGGCGTCGTTTTAATTCCACTGATGATATCTATCGCCACTCGAGCGAATCTGACACCAAACAATTCCTGGGATAGGGGTTGCTTACCCAGGCCGGGTCCCGGCTTGTTTTTACAGCAATCCGGGCAAGTGGCGATCCACCGAAGCAGGTCGCCTCTCATACCGGGCCAGTAGTAACGCCTTTGTAGGCGCTCTATTGACCTCTTCTTACCGAAATGGCCACTTGTTTGATGGCCATGGCAATAATACATGATATCCCTCCTCATCGGGGTGGGTATCACTATTTGCAACAGCATACCATTGGTGGGAGTTGTCTTCCACCTGCACAGTATGCCGTCTCGGATCTCTAGCTCGGTCCATTGGGCTAGTAATCGCCTCGCCTCCCTATCCTCTAGGGATACTAGCGGCCTTGCCGGTTTAATACCTGACCGTAGGTATTCCATTATGCGAGTTGTGGTGGGATCCGACTGTTGGAACTTCTTGATCGTTTCCGGGGACCAATCAAGATAGCTGCACGCCGCCTCCTCCCAGGGGATACGGGGGGTGGTATGATCAAATACCAACCCGGCTACCACAGCATTGTGGGCCCCGCAGTCATCACAAGTGGCATTCTGGCACCTTCGGATGGGTCGTCTCGACAAGGCATCCGCATTGATATGTTTAGTACCGGGTCGGTGCTCTATCTGTTTATGCTCTAATCCGAATTCGGATAGATGAGCTAACCATCGTCCTATCATCCCTTCGGCGTCCTTAAAATTAAGGAGCCACCTAAGGGACGAATGGTCGGTTCTTAAGGTAAAGTCACTTCCCCAGAGGAAATGCTTAAACTTCTTCGTATACACCACCACAGCGAGGAGTTCTCGTTTGGTGGTACAATAATTTCGCTGTGTCTTGCTTAACGTGTTGCTAGCAAATGCTATCGGCACTTCGACTCCCTCTTGGACCTGAGAGAGAGCTGCCCCAATTGCATCATTGCTCGCATCGGTGTCTAAGATGAAATGTCCCTCGGGAGTGGGATATTTGAACACTGGTGTATTCCTAAACAAATCTTTTATTTTATTAAAAGATTCTTCTTGCTCGCTGGTCCATGGGAAGGGGTCCCGTGCCCTACCCGGAGTCCAGTGAGCTAGACACTGCATGGGGAAGCTCACACGAGAGTAATTTGGTATGAAATCACGATAATAGGAACAAAATCCTAAAAATGATCTCACCTCCTTAGCACTCGTGGGTCTTTCCCAATTCTCCACGGCTTCCAATTTTTCCGGATCCGCACTCACTCCGTTAGGAGTAATGATCCTTCCCAAGTATGTAATGGTTTTTTTAAACAAATTACACTTCTTGGGTTTAAGTTTAAGACCGTTTGATAGTATCCGGTCGAGGACCAATTGCAGATTCGCCAGGCATTGCTTGAATGACTTGCCGAACACGACCACATCATCCAAGTAAACCAGGCATTTCTTCCACAAAAGATCACTCAGTAAGGATTCCATCATAGCCTCGAATGTAGCGGGGGCGTTACACAATCCGAAGGGTAAGACATTATACTCGAATAGCCCCATATGACTGGAGAATGCTGTCTTCTCCTTGTCATCGGGGTGCATCGGTATTTGCCAATACCCGGACTGTAGATCCAAGGTACAGAACCATTGGTTCCCGCCCAAGCTATCTAAAGTCTCGTCTATCCTTGGTAAAGGATACGAGTTTTTCTTTGTCATACCGTTCAATTTCCGATAATCGACACAGAAGCGGATTGTACCGTCTTTCTTAGTGGTCATACAAACAGGGCTAGACCAGGGACTCGAGCTGGGCACGATTACCCCTAGGTCTAGCTGTTTTTGTATTTCCTCTTCACAAATTAACTTCTTCTTTAGAGGAAGTCTACGATACGGAATTTTAAAAGGTTTCTCGTTGCCCACATCTATGGTGTGCAACACCTTATCGGATCTACCCACCGGTCCTCCCTCCCTACCAAAAGCACTCTCGTACTTCTGTAGGAGTTTCGACAGGCAATCCTTATCTTCCGTATTTTCTAAATCGGACTGATCAATCAGCTTTTGGAATTCTTCATCCAAAGGATGCTTACTAACAGGGTTCAGTGGTTTATTGAATTTTGCTTCGGCGACATGTTCTACCGAGCTCATCCTCCCAATACAGTCGCCTCGCTTCAGATAGACTACTGAACCACTTCGGTTAGTCATGGGTAATACAGTCCAAGCTGCATTAGCCACTAACGTATCCACTGAGTCCAACCCGACGCTCGACAAGTACACCGTATCGGGTTCATAGACTCCAGTTTCATTCCTTTGAGCCATGGACCCGCCACAAAGGACATCGCAAGTGGTACCCGGTGGGATCTTCACCGTATGTATCACTGATGCGACCGAAGACACCTGTCTCAATACGCATTGGACATGCAAGTCATACGGGTTCCGTATACTCATCATACCGTTCCTCGGGTCCAAGACGGCCCCGTATGAACTTGCAAAATCCAGTCCGAGGATTCCGTCATCACTAACCTCTGCTATAGTTGGCGAAAGAACGAATTCTTTGCCTCCTATACGGATAGGCATAAACGTCCTACCAAATGTACGCATACTGCTTCCGTCGGCCGTGCAAGCATTTACCCCCGTTTTGAGGTTCTCATGGCTGCTGGCCACCGAGTCGAAGAACCTTTTGGACACACAGGAATGGCTAGCTCCAGTATCCACCAAGAATTCTCCTACCCGGCCTTCCACAGATATGGGTACATACCACCGTCTCCCCCCTAAGGGTGAGGGGTTACTGGTAAACTGGTGAAAGTCTCCCGAATCACCAAGATTCAATCCGAGTCCTCTCAAGAATTCCAGACACGGATGACTTGGGGGAAGGCGTGTCCCACACACTCGGATCAACTCTTTGATCCATCCTTCCTCTCCCCTAGTGTGGCCACTCGCCTCCATACGCTCACCCTCGTACATATAAACACTAGGGTCCCCGGCCCCGGCCAGGGTGCAGGGGTGCGCACCCCCGGCCACCCGGCCTCCAGGTGTAATTGATTCGAAATTTTCCACCGGGTCACCCCCGGTAGCATTTTGGCATTCGTTCTTCCATGGGGTCGTATCAGATGCCGTTGATACAACCCCCACTAGTTTTCCACATCAGTGGAATCCGTAGTGTTCTCCCTTCCTTCGCCGTTGTCTTCGGGTTCATAGAAGGCAGCCATTACCGGTTTAGCAGCGGTACATTCAGACGAATAGTGTCCCATGCGTTGGCATCTAAAACACTTTACAGTTCGGCGATCCACTCGGGGTCTCTGCCGACTGGCTTGGATGGCATCTGTAATTTTCTTACACATGTCCTCCATAAGTTTGGTCATGTCCGGGGACTGACCCTTCGATTTATCGGCGCTTACTAAAGGTTTGGATGCCTTCTCACTAGCCTTTTGGTCACTCTTGACCTCAGGTGGTGGTCTTGAGTCCCTTGGCTTATTAAAAGATTTCCTAGGAATATACTTCCTGCCCGAAGTATTCTTCCTTAATTGGACCGAACAGAAGGTTCCGTCCTCCTGTTCGATTTCAATCAATTCAAAATCATCTGAGGGGACTTGCACCTCAGATTGCTGGACCACCGATACCAGGGGAGCCGAGCGGATGGCATTCGGTATGTCACCAGCTAACATTGTTCGCTTCTTCACGGCCATATCTATACCATTAAATATGTCGTGAAGTGTTACGCCTTCTTTCCAGGCATCCCTGGCAGCAACCTGCTCATCTTGGTCTCTCAGACCCTTGACGAATTGGGTAATCAGATCGTCCATATACCAGTCCTGGTTTTCAGTACCGGGTCTGGCTTTGCTTAGCAGGGCATGGAGCTCCATACCGTATGCTCGAAAAGCTTCGTTGGGCTTCTGTGTTCGCTTCTTGAAACGGACCATCGGGTCCTCCTTGACCATGTTGCATAACAGTCCACTAGCAGATTCTACCAACTGCTCAAAACTTCCAACGAGACCGTACCAGGTTCGCCATTGCTCTACAGCCATGCGACCCGGGCCGCCCTTCAGACATCTTACCAGATGTGGCTTGGCCTCGTATGGGGTCCACCCATTACAATTCATCACGTCGATGAAGTCTTCAAACCACTCTTTCCATGGTCGAGTACCGTCATATTCTTTTGGAATAACGGCTACCCTTCGGGCAGAATTATGAGCATACATCAATCTAGTGCATTGCTGTTTGCTCCATTCAACCGCCTTTGTTTCATTCAAGGTTCGGTTGCTCCCTATACCACCGAAGCTCGTATTGCCCGGTGGAGGTGGTGGTGGTGGCTGAGTATACGTCCACTGTGGGACACTGTGGTTCGTATAACCCGCGCCACCCTGGTTAGGGCCAGGACCCGAGGTACCACTGTAGCCTGTGGGACCCGGGGTACTGACCCCTCCTTGTGTGCTTTGATAACCGCCGCTAAAAGGCTGGTTACCGGTCGGATGACTGCCATCGTTCGATGGATTGGGTTGGTTGCTGTCATTACCAGCTCCCAACCCCACATTGTCACTCGGATCCACATGTATGTGGAATCCGTTAGTCTCTGCACTGCTGTCAGAGGCTTCCCGTGGTACATAGTCCGGGTCCAAATTGTGGACTATGGGCACTTCACTTATCCGGACTCTACTAGTTCAGCCATGTTTATCTTGGGTTCTGATATAAACTCCCCCTTGATCTACATTCCGCGTCGCATTATCATTGACAAATGGATTATACGGCGGATGCTTCGGCGTAGAACAGGAGACAGGGTCGCCCTGTTTAACGAAAGTCGAGTTCGGGTTTGTGTCCTTACTTGCCGGAGGGGCATTCGCTTGCTCCTGCTCTTGTAAATAACTCTCCATGGCAGACTTATTTATTGTGAGGGTAGCTAGATCTGTGGTCAGGTTTCGCTGTTCCTCCCTCAGCTGTGCGTTTTCTGCTAAGATTTCGGATCGAATCTTTTCATTTTCCGCCACAGCTCGGTTTCGTTCTTCCTGAGCGGCTAAAGCCTCCCGCTTAAAAGTATCCTTTAGTAAGCGGTACTTTTCACCTTTTTCTTTCTGAGACCTTTGATACTCGTTGGTCTCCTTCCTTATTTCGGCTTGTTCCGAGACCAGTTTGGCCTCGGTCTCCGCCTTTCGGAGTTGAAGTTTCTTCAGCTTCTCCTCCATAGCATGCAACTCGGATTGTAATTTGTTTACATCCCGGGCCTTAGCAACTTCTTCGGCTCTAGCCTTTTCGATTGCTCTAAGTCTATTGGCTTCTTCGAGTTCCAAATCAGCCAATCTTTTCTCTTTCTCGAGTTCGTCTCTCTCCTTCCTTTCCAACCGATGGGTTGCCGAAGTTAGACGATACTTTAGGTCAGATTCTTTTAGAATCGCCTCCTGCTCATCGGAACGTAATTTTCTGATCCGAGACTTAGTTTCCTCTTCTATTTTTAATTGGGCCGCCATGAATTGTTCATGTTGCCGCTTAGCTTGTAACTCTACCTGTTCTTTGGCTTTCAAATAGGCCGGGGTATTTTTATACCCAGGGCCCATCCGACGTCCGTATATAGACCTGCGACTGCCTCCAGGATTAAACATGGAGTCAGACAAGCCTTCATCTAGCGATCGGCCTAAGTGATGCCTTTCTGAGCTTTTCGGTTCGGCACCCCTAGGCTTATTCTTCGCATTTATGCTTGGGACTATTGCGTCCATTATGGCTTTGACATCATCGCTCTCATGGTCCGACGATGTCATTAATGGGGGTACTTCGTTTGCACCATCCGGTACTG
The DNA here is from genome assembly GCA_949317995.1 of Acholoe squamosa. Taxonomy (NCBI): domain Eukaryota; kingdom Metazoa; phylum Annelida; class Polychaeta; order Phyllodocida; family Polynoidae; genus Acholoe; species Acholoe squamosa. The sequence continues at coordinate 20,896,027 of OX439042.1, forward strand.
CTATTGGGAGGGTCGCAGTACGTTTTCCAGGGCTTTGTGCCACTGGCGTACCCAAGTTGCTAGCTGAGCCTGCTGGTACAATAGGACACAGCTGGCGTCTACTAGTTATAGCTTGGGACCAATCACTCAGGTCTAAAGTTGGGGGTTTTACTATTCCCTTGAACAATCCCGTATCCGGTACTCCCATTCGGGGTGTACCCGGATACAAGTTTACGATACCCTCACCTGTGGCACCGTCCATCAGACCAGGTGTCGAGAAAACAGTTCGAACACCGGCCGGATTATACATTTGTTGTTGACTGGGTTTCCAGTCTAACAACAGATGCTGGGATGTAAAATCATCCTCTTCGAATCCCTCTAGCCCAGGGCTGGGGGGATCCGCTTCGGGTTTCCCGAGGCTTTCGGCCAATGTGGCCGCGCACCACCCCCCGAACCAACTGGTCACGGCACCAGTGTAATGGTTCGTATTGACTTATATGTTGGGTGGCTCTTTGGCTCGCTTACCACTAGAAATACCAACACAACACGAGTAGTTCGGGTTGGGCAAAGCCCCAGAAACCCCTACCTCTCGGGTAGGACTTTATTCCACTCTAGTCTACAGGTTAGGCTGCGCGTCTGGACTGGACTAGATCCAGTCACCTTCTGCCGCTCGTCCGGCTCCTTAGTAGGAGCTGGACGCGAGGCATGGTGCCGCCCCCTCTTGTACCAACGGGGTATCACAAAGCGACACCTAGCTGGCATAGAAGGAACAGGCACCACACGAACACGTCTCTCGGATGAACGGCACTAATATATATACGACGATACCGGCCCCTACAATAATATGTGACCAATGGCGATTACATAACTACAAATGGAGGCGAACCAGAGTCATTGTAATTATTTTCCAGGGATGGAAATAGTATTCAGAGTACGAGAAGGGTTGTATGAGGACATTCCCAGTGAGCAGGGAATGGTGTCAGGGAGGGGCCGACGTCTCAACTTAAGGACCCCTTACCTGTTAACCTCTGGACCAATTAGATCACATGTGCGCACGCATGCGCTTAGCTTGCATGTCACATGATTATGTACTTGATTAGGACTCGTAATGAGTTCTTGCTAATGAAGGGTTGTCAGAGTTGGACTCGGTGTGACCTACAGGAGCTTCTAGTTGTTACAGCAGTATATTCATAATGTGGCTTCCCTGCGGTATTTCTACCAAAAAAAGGAGTTTTAAGTACACCATGCGTTTAAAAGTAATACTTTCTCAATATCACTTGGTGTGTGTGTGTGTATTGGTTTAGGTCTATCGATAAAGAAGCAGGGTTTAATTCTGTCTATTATCATTCTCACCTTAATTGGTATCCATGGGCCTGTATTGTCAATGAATTTTCAGGACTTGTTTTACCATTATTGTTATCTCACAGACACAAATATAATATATCTCATACATAATTCTACTAAATATAATTTCCACTTTGGGGCAAGGGAAATGAAAACAGATTATCATCCCCATAATATAAACAAAATGAGGGTTCTTCTGGGTATAGTGCATGACCCCAAACATTGCATGCTGTAATTATGGGCAGGAGTGACGTGGGCACAGGACAAACAAATATGGATATTCACAAACGTGTGCAACAGTTTGATATACATCTTAGGGTTTCTTGCACGGCATCATGTCCCAGGTTCGCAGTATTATAAAGGGACCGAATACAAGTATCATCATCATTGTACAAGTGCACCTTTCCTTCAAAGTCATTAGGATCGAACCATAATATAACCAATAATAATAAACAAAAGCCCATGGGGCGGGTTCTGGTGGTGGGGGTGGGGGTATCCTCGTATTCCCAACTTTTTTTCTTTTTTTTGGGGGGGAAGGGTTTTGATTGTTGTAAAAATTACAAATATGTACACAGCTCACCCCCTCCGCAATGTATTTCGCCTGCTCCGTCTCTGCTTTTAAAACATTGATAACTATTTTATCAATTTGTTTACTTTTAATTCACGATTGGCTAAGACGGACATAATGTATCCTTAACTTATAAGTTGTATTCATGTTATGGCATTTTTCAACAACAGGTGATTTGTTGGCTTTTGAGATCATATATGGCAAAAAAAAAGTATTTTTTTTTAGGATCCAAATTTCCCCGCCCATCTCCAGTGGCTCAGACTCCTTTTTTGTCCTCGAGGTGTCGATAGCCTAACACAGGGCAACTTTGAGCAGACTAGTCCACACAAAGCGGCGTCAGGAGGGGTCTGGAAGACCTGATAATTCTGCAGTCCCTGATACATGGCATTTTGTGCAGACAAAACCAGGTTTGAGTAGACACCAGGCTGCTGAAAAACATGACATGTATCATAGGCTTAAGATAAAAAAAAAAATGACCGATCGTCCCTAGTGTTTGGTGACCTCCACACATCTTGTAGCCATATACTTCACTGTGCATGATATCTTAAGCATGAGATACCTCCATACCACCCCTATCATATATGGACCAGACATATGTGTCTCCATCCTCAGGAGGGGTGTCTTCTACACACAGACAATACACATCACCACCCACTCACTGTACTATGCCCCATACACATATATCTTGTCCAATCTCCCTATACCCATCAGCTATTGTGCCCACAGGGGATGGCTTCTGGTATGGTAGGTCAGGGTAATTTGATCCCTTAGGTGTAAGCCCACACCTGAGGATTTCACACTAAATTATGGCCTTCAGGCTTTGATCCCTACTTCTGTTTCCTGCTTCTGGATATTGAATCCCTCCCCATGAACAGGAAATAAATAATCGCGCTATTTAGCCTTGAAGTGAACCTGTTAAATCACCTCAGTTAGGCGATGTGAAGAGCTGGCCCAGTTGCAGTTTACATATATGCATACATGGGTAGACACTAATTTTTCGAGCTACTGGAGTCCGTAGCTTTAGACATTTATAGGCTAGAGCTAAAACTGCAGACCCAGAGCAACAAGTTTACTTTGTTTCAAAGAGAAACTTATCGGTATACTTCACCAACCCACACCATAAAGTAGTTTAATATAATGGCCAGATTCTTGCCGATTCTCCCTTTCAAATTATATAACCGTGCAAATACTCGTATTTATAAAGCAACTTTGACAGCGGTCTTTGTGTCAACTACTTGTACCTTGTGCCCGGAATCGCCCACAGGCAATTCCTGAGAGAACTATGGAGCCACACCCGAAACTATGGGCCATTGGCTTCCAGGCCAGTGTTTCTTTCTTTCCCCCTTTCTTCCCTTCCTTCTTTCTACCCCGGTGGAGTTGGGACCTTCATGATGAGGGCATGACTCTTTATTCTAACAGCGGTCATACCAGAGTCGTAAAAGGCGACAAACTCGGGGTTTCTTGTGGCTTGAGGTGGGCAGCTGGTGTCCATATGTGCCTATATTGCTTTCGTTATGGGATTCCCCCTTAGTGAACCACGTCTGAATGATCAAAGGCCATGGTTTGTCCGGTCCTGTCTATGGGACCAGGAAAATAAAAGAACACTTGCTATCTGTCGCAAATACCTGTCAAGACTGAGAAAAGAAAAGACTTAATGACCATAAACCACAATCTCTCTGCTAACTTTCAAACTTAACTAACCCAAATCCTTCCTTCTTTCCTTGTGTCTTTCTTTCTTTTCTTCCGTTCATTCTTTCTTTCCTTCCCACCTTCTCTGTATATCTCTTTGCCTTCCTCTCCATGCCTGTCTCTCAGTCTCTCGCTGTATGTCCCTCTTCCCTATTATCACTAATTGTACCTAAGCATTGCTCTAAGCTATTTGCACCTTCCTGGGGGTCGGTACTGACCCATTCACGTCGTAATAATTTCGTACATTCACATTATTTATGTACAATACCTTCCGGTGTTTGTGACATACTACCTGAGCACAGGATGTAATACACTACCCTGATAACAGGGGGCGCTACGGTTTAACTGTTAGGGGTCAGACCACAAATTCTGTAAAAGCTTCCTGTACCTGCTCATTATGTGTACTATTTATGTACTTTGCCAACCCGTTTATAGAAAATGGGTTCACTTAACGAGTGTACATTCATTAAGGATTTGATGTATAACTCACACAGAAACATATCAAGATTGGTATATATCTTGTGGAAATAGGCGCCTCAAAGTAAGAGCTGATTCTTTGGGCACTATCCCATTATGTGTCCAACCAGTAAACTATAACATACGTTAGCTTGGTGTGTCCCTACGCTCCCAGGTCCCAATGGTGCACTAAACAGTCGTCCTGAACACCCAACCCTAACCACAAACCCCCAGGCTTAAAGTTAATGCGATTGTTAGGCTTTCGCCTACTTTTAAGGTTTTTATCCAAAAAACCTACTTTGAAGGTTTTAACAAATTAGGGAAAATCCACAGGCTTTGATTTTCCAGATCACTATTTTCCAACAATCCAAAAACCTGATGCCTGGTTATCACCCAGGAAGAAAGAGAAGGGGGTTGATAAACAAGAGGAATTAGTGGCAACCAGCAGGTGGTCACACAACCAAAATCAGGGTACTGATCCAGGGCACGTCCTCCCACCCATCAGCCACACTGAGTACCTCCCCCCAAAACCCATAACCCTAAATATGGCTCCCACGGGCCCACTGCACCAGGCATTGCCTTTTGCAGGGCGATTTCCTGTAATTACATTATTATCGTGCCCCCTTCCCTCCGGGGCCCAGGGATTGGGTATGCAATTGGCACTTCCTTCCCCCAGCTCAGTACTAGGCCGTCATAGATTGTATCACTTGGTGGTTGTTATTCTGATGTTCTATTGTTGCTGATGTTCTCTTTGTTGCTCTCCTCTACTTTTACCTCTACAAAGAACTCATACCTTTAGATTACAACGAATGCAACTTATGAAAGGCTCTACAGTGCTCTAAGATACATCCTAGTTCATCCTTCAGCAGATTGATTTTATAAAATCGGGGCAATAGGTTAATGTCCATAAAAGTTTCCCTTTGAATGTTGTGAACATCGCAAAAGATGTTCTGTGATTGCTCTTGGGGATTAAAGGCACCTTTGGACACACACAATGATTGCTCTTTGATGTCATGCGTCTTAATGTATTAAAACTGTCATTGATTAATAATGAAACATGATTGAATATGCCCTGCACTTCATTTCTATATTCATATTAAGTAATAAATGCAATTTCAGAGTATCCTGAAGTACTTCATAAAGGTATAAAAGGCTCAAATTATTATGTGTTAATGTTATTATGTTATGCATAATTATCATAACACTTAAGATGCGTATACTTTTAGTCGCATGAGGTTTAAGCATGGATCTGCCATCACGTTTGGAAATCAAGTTGCAAATTTAATTCAACCAGAAGTAAATTACTAGGTATGGAGTGAACGTTGATCAGACAAAATGATTGACATGATAAGCCTTGATCGGAATAGAAAATAGTGAACTTAACGAACATATAAAATGTATCTTCAGTATTTCCTCCACCGGTATGCACGCAGATATAAAACGGAAAGAGAAAAATTAGGTATGAATCACTTATGATATATAATTATGAGTACAATCGAAAGATAACTGATTTATGTGACTTTTAACTTAATATATATAAGACGCGTTAATGGCCGGTGTTAAAGGTTATGCATAATGAAACAATGGTACATGTATAATTAAACAAACGATTTTTGGAGATGCCCTTAGGACCTGACAGGCTTTGCATTTCATGAAAAATTGACCAGTGAAATTGCCTGAGTCGACCTGTGCATTTGTAAAATTGCCTTATTTGATAGTCTATGTAATATCTATGGGTAAGGGCTGCAGAATGGGTAAGGGCTGCAACTAAGTTGTTGGATTTTGGTTTACCCATACCCTCTCCTTGGCAGGTGCACAGAGGTCGTCCTGGAGAAAAGCTGTCCACTGTTGATAATATTATAGTAAGTGACCTGTGTGTGAGTGGGGGGGGGGTGTCACGGTCCTTGAGGTAGCTGTCCGCTGGTGTTATGTAGGGCTTTGCCAACCTGAGAGTGGAATATACACCTTTGCGTATCAATCAATAGGGTCAGTATGATGCTAGTGCCACATTCATCCTTTATGGATGGCATGATGCATTGATGCACAGTTAAACCTTTATGGAAGTTAACCTTTTTATGGATGGCATGATGCATTGATGCACACTTAACCCTTTATGGATGGCATGATGCATTGATGCACACTTAACCTTTTATGGATGGCATGAGGCATTGGCACATGCTTAACCTCTTATAGATGGCATGATGCACTGATGCACAGTAACCCTTTATTTATGGCATGATACATTGATTCACAATAAATCTTTTATGGATAGCATGATGCATTGATGCACAATAAATCCTTTATGGACGGCGTGATGCATTGATGCACACTTAACCCCTCATGGATCGCATGATGCATTGATGCACACTTAACCCTTTATGGATGCCATGATGCATTGATGCACACTTAACTCTCTATGGATGCCATGATGCATTGATGCACACTTAAACCTTTATGGATGGCATGATGCATCGATGCACAATAAATCCTTTATGGATGGCACAGTGCATTGGTGCATGCTTAACCCTTTATGGATGGCATGATGCATTGATGCACCCTTAACCTTTTATGGATGACACAGTGTATTGATGCACACTTTATTCATTATGGATGCCATACAAGGAGAAAGGGTCGTCCAAGGTCAAATATAATATTAAAAGTGGAAGTCATCAGCTTTAAAGTGAGGTATAGCCTATCTAGTCGTGGAGATATTGCTTTATGAACAGGTGATGATGTGATCATACCGCTACAGCCAATAAGCTCTATCTCTCATTGTGTTAAGTAAATCATTCATCTAATTTGCATAATGATGCAAATTGTCAATAATTATTAGTAAATTATAAACCTGTTTTTATACATTTGGTCATAACTTTGGATACAGAAATAGCATAGATCTAGACACCTTTTTCAGCATATAAATCCCCATGAATCGTTCTATCAATTGATACATATTTTTCTTCTATTTGGAATGTTACTTTTGTTGCCATGGCAACACACTTTTATAGGAACCATTGTTGAAGTCTCTTTTTGGATTTAAAACATTCCATTTACATTCTGAACAGGCTCCCCTATAGACCAAATGCAAGAAAATAGAATGTTTTTGAAGGAACCATCATTTTCTTTGTGAAAAAAGTACATAAAACAGTTTTGGGCTTATTTTTCACATTTCTGGCCATTGTTGCTCCACTAGTGGCCATACCCAGTACCAAAATCTCACAGGAAGGTACCTTTCTCCTCATCTGCCCACATTTATGGATGGCACAGTGCATTGATTGTTTTTTACTGTTATTGAAAACATCAGTAGCTTTTGACAGTTCATCATGATTTGTACCATAATAGTACAAAGGGCATGCTGAATAATTTCATATTCATGGGCATCTCCTTAGGACTGAGTCCTTCACCTGTGACATTTTTCTCATATGTAAAATTATCAAACGGTGTAAGGGTCCTAAACTCAATTAACTTAGACTTCACCTGCTGTAGATGGAGGGTATGAAAAACTATTAGGTATAGAGCAATGTCGCTGGAAAAGATATAGACAACGCATTTGTAATTCAAAGCAGTTTTGAAAATCCAATAACTAGTCGACCTATGAAAGGACTTGTTCTGTCCTGTGACAAAGTGTAAATCAAGCTTCTTATCTCCAAGACTCAAACCCATATACCTACATAACTGCTTCATAAACCCTAAATCTATTGTCAGCTATTATTTTAAAGTGTTGGCTGCAGGCCTGAGGCAGATGTTTTATGAGTCATTGAGTGAGTATTTATTTACATTTGCCTGCCTGATGAGGCATTTATGGGCTGGTGACTGGTACTTGGTGGGCCTAATAACAAGGGCAGATATTTGTAGGTTGTCACTTGGACGTGTCAGCTGCTGGGACCCTGCCTCAGGCCTTGGTAGTTACACTCCAATCCTGGCATGTACAAATAAAAGGTGTAAGGGGATATTGTGCTAGGATGAAGATGTGGTACTTGTATTGTAATTAACTTGAAAAGAGTTATAGGAGACGACTAGGGTCCTCTCATTTTCAGTCATTTTGGTGGTGCACATAAGTTTAAAAAAAGATGGACATATTATATATAAGAGGCAGAATTACTTATTGAATTTGTAGTGTCATTAAAGGAGGAGATGTAGGGGACTTGCAGGAAAAAGTATTTCAGTACCAACTATTGTAAATATTGAGTAATTGTCTATATTCTACAGAGTCAGTTGGTTGGCAGCCATAAGACACTTTTTGCCTCCAATGGTGAAGGTATATGATATTGATCCATGTATCAACTTTCCTGCCTTTTTTGGCAATGTGGTGCGAATAGCGCAGTTTTGGCAGGAGTTATGCGAATAGTGGCTTTGTGGTGCGAATAACCTGGGTGAGTAGCAACTGGTCCTCCAAGCAGATGTCTTGTGAAAGTATAGTCCTGTCTGTGAATGGGAGTGCTGATGTCAGACCACAAGCTAGACTTGCTAAAGGCTATTGATTTTAATTCTGGAGAAACAATGTAATGGAAAAGACTATCAAGTATAAAGGGGCCAGAGCTTTGAGACAGCAGAGAGTCTAACTTACTGCAATTACCTTAAATTCCCTGATACAAGCAACATTACCTGCATTACTGACCTTGCAATAAACTACAATTTTGATTTGATTCAAATATGATATGAACCTCAAATCAAAGAATTTATGGTACATAACATCTGCCAAAAAAATAAAATTTTATTTCTTTTCGAGTTACAAGAAATGCACATTGCTGCCCTATATTTCATAAGTGAAAAATATGATATGCCATTATCCAAGATTGAAATAGGTATTTTTTGTAAGCAAGGGTGCATTTATTTTAGTTGTCTCTTTTGGTAGGTAGCCATACACTATCAATTACCTGTTTGTTGAAGACAGAATCACTATTCTAAAATAACTTGTACAAGTGCTAGAATTGATACGATTCTTTTTAGAATAATGCGATTTCATTTGCAAAACAGTCTCAAAGTCTAGGCCCCTTCAATGTTGCTCCCCCTTCACAACAAATTCAAACTTAACCATAATAATCGTACGTTTACGTTCACATATTATTAAAGTATGTAAATTTGATTCACTTAGACACAATTCTGACAGCATCTATAACAATACATGCATTACACCCATATGAAATACATGTATAGCCTGTAAAATGTATAGATTTGATACACTAAGACGTGATCCTGACAACATCTATAACAATACATGTATTACACCTATATGAAATATACCCTGTAAAATGTATAAATTTGATACACTAAGACATCATCCTGACAACATCTATAACAATACATGTATTACACACATATGAAATATGTCCTGTATATATTAATAACTGTGTGCATATAAGGTCACCGTGTCCATGCATGCCCAGGGTTCACACAACGAGGCCACAGAGTGCCTTGACTGGTCCTACCAGTGCACATCAGGTCAGCCATTGATTCCCACCATACTATTAATAAACCCTCCATAGTCATGTGTCTGCAGCCTCCCCCTGCACCTATCTTATGGAAACTAATTATTCAAATTATACAGGGCTTAACCTTTGTTAATGAGGGATGATTGATCTTGGTATATAAAGTGTGGGGCACAGTCTATAAAAATATCACTGCATCATCAGCTTGCAACTACCTTTTGCTATCAGTGAACGTAGTACCTCGCATATTATAAGGTACGACTTATATGCAAGGAACCCGTACGGTGCCCTTTAGAATCTGTCTAAGTTAGGGATATGCCGCAAGGACGAGATTTTTCTACAAATAATTGATACTGCCCTTACCAAAACAAGCCCCTATTGCACGTTGAGGTGCGCCTTATTCGCAGGGTATTATGGACCGATGTAAAAAAAAAAAAAAAAAGAAGTCTGTCATAGTACTATAGTATTAATAGATCCGGGATACTTTCCCAATTTTTCCTGGTTAGACAAGTTGACCTTAGTGAAACCAAGGTGTTTTCTTTTCCAGAGATGCCACTTTTCCTAACTTTTTAGGAATTCCGAATTTTGGAATTCATTTCCTATAGGCATTTCCTATAGGGAGTCCAGAAAATTAGGACGATTTCCGAATTTTCATTGACCAGTGAGGGGCATCCCTGTCTTTTCTCCAACGATTTATTTCTAAAAGCAACTCTTAACATTTTGGAAGGAGATTGAATTAATAAAACGAAACGAAGCAATCAAATGTACCTACCCAATGCGCATATGCGAAAAACTGTGAGGGTAAGAATCCTAAGAACCCATGCTCATTATTGGCGTAATTGTGACGTTGGAAAATTAGAGAAATTAGATAATGAGGTCACACGACAAGTAACACATGTAGCTAGGGGAAAGAGCTGGCCAACTCCTTAATCATTGTTCTACCTGCAATGATTTTTATGGGCAAAGTATCTATATCCAAGCATGTGCTAGTTATTGGGGAGGTCCACAAAAAACAGACGATATGCATGTATAATGTACATAATATCAAGTCTTTCTACAACTACTACTACTGCTACTGCTACTACTGTGAATGCACTTGTGGCTTTGTTACTACATCTGATGCCGTTCTACCTGAGCAATCTCCAAAGAAATCTCTCTCCCTTTTGTAATCATGTATCCACAGCAGAGATGATATGTACAGTTAAGAGATAACAGTACACAGTATTGTGTAAATGAGAATGGCTTTGCTTCAGGAGACATCAAGAGTGGTGCTATTATAATTGTCCGTGTATTTCTCATGTATTCTCTAGGTAGGACGTAATGTTTATTTTATGATCAGCACCATGTCGCATTTTAGAATAATATTGAATTTCATAAGTATAGACTTTCCTACCGTATATACACATCAAAAGTTTCCCTTTGGCAATATAAGTTGCACTACCGAGGAAAGGAGGCATCACCAAAGGCAACAACTAGGCCGTTATATCGACCAGTGGTTAGATCGATCCTACCTCTATAGACTTTCAAGGGGTTCTGTTTCTACCTAAAAGGTAACATCTTTTTTGCTCCTGTCTGCACATATAGAGGAATCAAAGGGAGGGTGGATACTCAAAGTCAGCCCTGATAGGACAATGATAGTATAAGATAAGCAGCCACTACCTGTGTACCCTGTGATTACCAGGATCTTGTATCAGACAAGATTGGTCATCTCTAAATGATTAATCCCAATGCTTCTTGACTCCCCCTGATATTTTGTATACATTACTCCCCTCATTCAAAGATGCTGACCGAAAAACCAGCCAATCGGCAACCAGCAAGGTGCACTAGATGGGCCCTCGGGTCACCAGGTGCGTCGTCAGTGGAAGAAGACAGCCTAGTAATCCATACTCTGAGTCTGACTGGAATTTAATATTGCATTTTCTTAAATTTTAGTTGTTTTTTTTTTGGCATAGAATACTTCCACCAGACTCTTTTTTTCACATAAGATCCTATAATTGGTCTACCTTGTACCTTAGAAGATATTCTGGCCATATTACCTGAAACATACTCGAGTGGATTTTCCCTATTAGCCTGGCTGTGAGCTATGATGAGGGTTAGGTGCCGTGACGACCAACATACAGAGAAGAACACTGATCGCTTTGATGTATACTGCACAGGTCACAATTTGTCTCCCATATGACATGTATGAAGGCATGTCGAATGAGGTTGACATTCTCATATTTGGTTTGTCAACTCCACTTGACATGCGTAATGAAGAAACGTCACATATTTCTGATCCATTCACCTGAGTGCTAGGTAATACTGTGAGACAATTATGTAAGGGTCAAGAGCAGTCAATAACAATGGTTCAATCAAGGTAGGCCTATAATAGAAGGCACAGGATATCATAGTCCCACAGGCATGTAGCATTAAGGCACCTTTTCCTATCTACAGAACTTCTACTTGACTGAGGATCTGTATGCAGTCCATAAGACAAAGGCATGGAGGTGCATGGCAATGCCCAGGGGTGTAAGTCTTCAGGGTTTATCAGGATTTCCTGATTTCTGAAAATTTTGAATGACATACATTTTCCCTATACCAGTGGTAAGGAAGGCTGTTTGGAGAAACAGAAGGCTTTTATATCAAGTAAATGTATGGCTTCCTGATTTTTGCCCATGACTGACTCCCTGAATGCCTTATATCCCCTGTACTGTAGATACTGAGATTATAGATTGTGGGTTAGAATACAGTCCATTGGTATTTTCACTGACCCACACATGAGGTGTCTAACCTCTCCAGTTGAAGTATTCAGGATGGTTGGTGTCTATTTTGACATTCAATAACAAATGCAAATATTAACAATGAAATAGAATTCACTACCATTTCTTTGATAGTATTTACAGACCTTAGTGATCTATTCTTCCTGAAGACAAAATGACACAGATACATCAAATGTCTCAAGTGTTGGTAGTACTTTTTGGTAGTGATTATTCCTGGTACCAAAATGGTTGTTTGCCCCATCTAGTGGAATATCCTAGAACGATTATGTATTTCAAACCATAACATGTTAAGTGCCTTCAACATGGCCGTGACCCTAGTTAACTCACAGACAGGGATGGAAGTCTTCAGGGATTTCCCTGATTTCAGGGATTTTGAAGTTCCCAGGCCCTATACATTCCTATAAAAACCCAGGTTTTTGGGCTGATATTACCCTATTTCAGGGATTTTCATGCTCTATGACTTTCATCCCTGCACAGATGACGTGGCATTTTAAGGCATGTCAAATCATATGAGGATTACTGTGTGCTACAGTTGTCATGGTAACATTATGTGCACATGTCCCAATGACGTGTGCTGTCTGTGTCAAATCAAGTTGACATGGGTATACATGTCTCTTTGTCAGGAAGACTTTTTTCAGTGAAGTCAGGATCAAAGCTCCACTTTGGCGGACAGGTGCCATCAGGTGGTGACTCCAGGTCATGGGTGGCCTCCCCTCACTATGGGGGCAGGCTAGGATAACAAGACATCCTGATTTAGGCGCCTAGATCCTCTGATTCTGGCTCACCTGTCCTTCCGGTGGTCTCTCCAGGAAAGGTCGATAAGGTTGAAGACCTATAATTAAAAGAGCGGATGCCCCCGGTAAATGACTTGGGACTCTGGACTGACCGGGGACTCGCCACTCAAAGCCTTCTTTATTGTTGGGAAAAAGGAGCGAATGAATTAGGTATCTTCACCTTAAGGATTGGCCTTTGGTCGATATAACTGTCTGGTAGAGAAGAGTATGCCTTGTGCCCAATTCCACCCCATGTACCCTCCCCACCCCTAATGTTCTCCTAATCTCCTGGTCAGACACAAAGTACGTCGGATAAAGGTCGATCTAGGGATAAGTTTATATTCATAAATCAAAGGCCTTTAGAAATGGAACATGCAGCTGTGGTCGGTGTGGAGCTCTAGGCTGTATGTCTGGTGCCAGGGTGTCATTCAGGTACAGGAGAGGGACATCAGTGCATTCTACTCCCCCCCCCCCAATCCACGTCGAGGACATGAGGGCTAAACAGTATCTTTTGGCACCCCCATACGTTGTGGAAACGGTATTGAATTGCTTAATCTTGCCATGTTAGACTTTGGAACAGAGTGTAGGTTTTCATAGCTCCCCCTGTTTTGGCCCAGCCCCTGCTAGGTCATTGGCGGCGGGTTTTCAACAATTTTGGTCGATCAAAATGGCTGACTTTAAGTGGGAATTTCTTATACAAAGAAGGGGTCTATAAATTAATGGAAAGTTGATAAATTTTCTTTAGATCTTTGTCTTTCTGTAGATGGAAACAATTCCTGGGAAAAAAATTTTTACCTATGAAAAAAAGCTGAAGGAAAAACTTGGCATGTTTGACTAAATTTCTCATGAAAATGAGGCTCCATAGGATAGCATTGTGCGGTAGATTTTCGCGATAGACATAACACATGGGTTCTTATTGGAATTGTCCAATTAAGATGCTTTTTTACAGTATGTAAGGCTGGAAGACTGTTTATGTAATGCGATAGATGCAGGAAAAGTTGGGAAAATTTTGTATAAGACCGGTTAAGACCGTTCATAGACCAACCTTGTAAATCGGACCGCCAAACTTTTGTTATGGCTATCGCTTTTCCGGCAAGGCGGGTGTAGGACTCTATGTACGTAGTAATATAATCAGAGGATGCAGGCTGTTATGGTTCTCTTAGCCTTTACACCAGCTACTATGTGCGCCCTCTGACATACTATATATGTACCATATGTACTAGTCTTTACACTCTCCCCCCGAGCCAAAACATCCTCGTGTGAGTTCGCACATGCGCACAGAGTGGTCCATTGTAAGCTTTATTTTTCATATAAAAGTAAATACAGGCCATGTATTCGATTCAATTCAATTGATATTGTCTAACATGCATGGATTATATTCAAAAAGCCATCAATTTCAAGTTAAATTGATATAATCTATCATTTCTCCATCGAAAATGCGACTTCCACGGGAGGGGTTGCGCATGCGCACAGAACAGCAAAATCCAAAATGGCGGACAGCGAGACGATCTACTCATGGTTGCATCGAAACTGCTGGATTATAACAAAATGGAGGAGAATTACATTGTCTCATGCGTTTGTATGGTTAATATGTATCCTTATTCAAGACCTGCTGGTATTGTGCAATGCTTAACTCGCCAGGAGAGAAGTTATTTGCCAATGAAACATGCAAGCGATAATGGGTGCATCCTCCATAGCCTTAAGCATTGAGTCTTCGACACACTGTCACTATATTGACAGTCCCCTAGTGTAGGTGGTGGGCAACCTGGGCCAGTCGTGCATGATTGCACGCGTTAAATCTTTGTTGTTAGAATCTCCCTTTATCCCTAAATTTGGCCAAAGGAGGATGGGGTGCGCCCCCTCTTTTACCCAAAACATTATAGGCGCGCCCCTCCCGTTCTAACTCCTGGATCCACTACTGCATTTGCATACAAAATTAAAGCATGGTGGGGAAAAATTCTGGTGATGGTTAAGGCCCCCAGAAATAATGGCCGTGCCCTGGAGATGAGCAGATGGGTACACAGGTTAAAGGTGCATGAGAACTGACGGTAGGTGGATGTAAAAGCTGGAGGCATCGGCAGGAGGACACACGCCGCACGTGGAGGGGGTTGTACAACCGCTATCTGTATTGACGACCGCTATATGTAGTACTACAGTCAGTGGTTGACCTTCCAACCACTACCTGTGTAAAAGAAACACTATCTGCATTAAATTAAGTGTATCAAAAAGGGGTTATCTGTATCAACAGGCCATTGTATTCCCCCTTTCACTAAGTGTGTTGATGCTGTTTTCAGACTGACTCAAGTTGGGTAAATCAGGTCAAAAGAGATTAGATTTGTCCAAGATAGGTCAATTGACACTGGATTGAACCAAATTTAGACACATTGACCCAAGTTGGGTAAATTAGGTTACATAAGGTCAAGTGACCCAAATTGAGTCAGATTGACTCAGGTTGGGTAATTATGTCAAATCCAACCAAAATAGGTTAAATTGGAGCAAGATGGATCAATTAACCCGAGATTGGCCCAAACTGAGTCAGTTTGATCCAAATTGGTTCAATCAAGAGAGTTTAAACTGACCTAAAATGGATCGATTGACCCAGGATTCACCCAAATTGAGTCAGAATGACTCAGGTTAGGTGAATTAGGTCAAATCCATTCAAAAGAGGTAAAATTGAAAGATTGCCCCAGTTTGAGTCAGATTGATCCTAGTTGATTTATTGGGTCAAATCCAGCAAAAAGTGATCAAATTGGCATGGGTCAATTGACCCAAGTTTGTCCCAAATTGAGTCAAAATAGGTTAATATGGGTCGGAATGAGTAAAATTAGCACATAATGGTGAAATGGCCAAAAACAGCTCTAATTAGCTAATTTAAGGCTATTTTGGCCTATCTTGCCCCATAATATTATTTACCTGATATGAGCCATTTTACCATCTTGGATCCATTTTACCTAATTTAGGCTAATCTTGAGTCAATTGACCCACCATGCCAATTTGACCTATATTTACCTGATGGGACACAATTCACACTCTTGGCTCTATCTTAGGCCTACCTAAATTTGGGCCAACCTTGGTCAATTGACCTATCTTCGACAATTTCATGAAATTTGACCAAATTGTGTCAATCTGACTAAATTTGGCCCAACATAATACTTTGGGCCAACTTTACCCATCTTTGACATAATTCTCCTCCTGACTTGTTTTGACCCAATTTGCCCATGTTGGGTTATCTGACTCAATTAGGTCCAATCACAAGCTGGTTGATGCATGTTGGGTCAATGTGACCTAATTTAACCCATGTAGACCTGATTTGACCCAATTTACCCATCTGGGATCCATCCTACTCAATTGGGTCAATATTGGGACAGTTGACCCATCCTGGTCCAATTTTACCTCTTTCAGGGATGAAAGTATTCAGGGAATTCCCTGATTTTAGGGATTTTGAAGTTCCAGGGCCCTATACATTCATATAGAAACCCAGGTTTTTGGGGCGAATATTGGACCATTTCAGGGATTTTTTGTGCTCTTTTGGGCTAATTTGACCCAACTACCCTTTTTGTGTCAATCTGAGTCAATTGGGCCCAATCTATGGCCATTTGACCCATGTTGGGCCAAATTGATCTGATACTAATTAATATGAAAAAGGCTGAGGGACAAACTATAGCTAAGAAACACTTACAATATTCCATCCCATCCCATTACATTCATGCACACTGAGCCCATTTGTCACTGCAACACCTATAACAGTATGATACATATAGTATTTTTTTCATACAGATAGTGGTTGGATGTGTCTTAATTCAGCATCAGAAAAGTTACAACAGAAAGTGGATGTTAATACAGATAGCGGTTGGATGGTTACTACAGTTAGTGTATTGGATGGTCAGCCGATATCTGTAGTACTACAGATAGCGGTCGTTGATACAGTTAGCGGTTGTACACGTGTAGGCATCAACCCCAGCTCTCGCAGCTCTCGCATCAAAGGTGAGCTGCTCCTTTGTCCCCAACCCTGGCAAATCTATCACGCCCTCTTCCTACCCACAGAGCACCCTTTATCCAGCCAGGCCTTCAGCATCCAACCCTTACGTTGACGCCACAGTCAGCCTAGCGTCATGCTCTTGCCGTATGACGCCAAGAGGCGCCAGGTGACGTCATAATTGGGTTAATGGCTGCTTGTCATACCCTTCTAGTCCTACACACACGTGTGCTCACGAGCGCTCCTCGTTCTGTCGGAACATTCATTTGATTTGGTCACTTGGAAGGGGGGGGGGGCGTATGAGAGGTATTGGTAGTTGAAGAGGTACTTCTGTTATTATGAGGAACTTAAATGACGGCTATTACTGGCGTTACATGTACATGTCTCAATGATGATGTAAAATAAAAAAAAAGAAGAAAATCAGGAAACAAAAAAAAAAAAAAAAGATTTAGGTGCCAGCGGCTTAAAAGAGGGAAGATGCAAGGGGGGTTGTGTAGGGAGGGTTGTACAGAAGGTAACTATAGGTGAAGGAAGGAGGGAGGTGTGCTTAACAGATTAAAAAGATGACGCAAAGACAGTTCATTGAGGCTGAAGAGCACTTAGAGGGAGATGGTTTCCACACATCAATGGGTGCATGGAACATAGTAGTCGGTATTCGCTGCACATGTCTGTAGAGCCCCAGGCTCTAAATCCTTTACAGCCCTCAAGATGCCTCAATGATCGCCTTCTTTAGTCGGCGTGATGCATCTGTACAGTGGTTGGGAACCCAACATGTACCCCACATTGGCCTTTATAAGCGCCGGGGCGCTTATTGATTTCAGTCAGGCTTTATTCCTGGCCCTTATTCGAGACCGACAATTATTCAAGACTTAGATTACAGTAAATTATAAAATTTCAATACCCTTACATCCGGCGCTTATCAAAGCCGGCGCTCTTTCAAAGACCCGGCGTGTATACATGCTAGTGCGGTAGTATTTATCAATACCGTAGGGTCGGCATGATGTATGCATGCTGTCTTGGCGAGTTACTCGCTAGGGATATATGCATGCATCATGACGACCAGTTCGAGAAGTGCATTAAATCACCATGTGGCCCTTAGAAGGTAATTGGAGTAAGAGGGATGAGCAGATGCTTTACACGCCTCTGTCCATTGCCCCAGGGTCCACCAGAACAATATGGTGCTGCCAATTATCTCAGCACGTCGTGCAAGGTAAAGCAAGAAGTAAAAATGCAGAAAAGAAACGAGGGCAATTTGTGAAAAAAAGATATGCAATACTTGTGTCAGTCTACCTGTTAATGTAAAGGTGCAGCAACATGTCGACTTTATCCTGCTTCTTTCAGCTACAGGACCATGCAAGGTACAACTACATGCAAGGTAGATGCAGATAATACTCACTGGTAGGTCCTCGACTCGTACAGATCACTTTAATTGTTTACACCTTTTATCTTAGATGTGATTTTTTATTAAAAATAAAATTTTGTAGATGTTACTTTTGTAAGACATCATTCTATGAAAACGTCTCATGTTGGTCATAGTGTAAGGACGAGAGAAACAGATTCAGGAAAATGGAATAGTGGATCAATGTCCACTGCCGTGCCCCTCCTTCCACCTATCCTTCATGTACCCCTCCATTGCACCCCTCAATAACTACATATACACCAGTGCAGAAGTACACACTCACTCTGATAATCTGACAGTAAATTATATTTTATCCTATTTCAAATGTTTTATTGAAGTGTGGGCTATTCAAATTTAGTGACATTTCTTAATCACTACTATGTTTTTTTTTTATAAAGTTATGTCATCAGGGGATTCCTTTTTTTTCTATAAAGGTATATGCCGTCAGGTGATTCCCCTTTTTTTATATAAAGGTATAATGCCGTCAGGGGATTCCCTTTCACTTTCGTTGCAGAACTGTACTTTTCCCTTCTTTCGCTCTCACACAACGCGTGTCAGACAGGGATGCCACACATTCAAATCTACCATGGCAGCCAATGGAACAGGTTGCTAGTTGAATAAATAGGAATACATTGAAAATAAGCTCTCATTCTATGATATACAACCTTTCTTCTATTTTCAGTCAATTATAAGCATAGAGTCGGGTGGCAATAACAGTGTAATAGTCCGATATCGGTCATTGACCTATAGCATCAGTACAATATGAGGCAGATAAAGAATTTAAGTATTGCTAAGGCTGAGAGAAACCGACCATGCTTTCCCGGTGGTAAACGTTGCTAGTTCCTAAATCAGATATGAAAGCCCCCAAGATGTAGACGGCGCTCCAAATTGGCATCCCCTCCACGTGATGGTTGTGCTGTCCATACGGACACGACATGAGATTACAGGCAGAGATAAGACTGTGAGCAATTACATGGCGGAAAGGGATCAAAGTCACTAGCCGTATTGTATCAAAATACACGAATCGGTGGGGGTTTCATCCCTATAGTGGGCGATAATAAGGCATCCAGGCAAGCTACTCACATTTGGGGAAAGGGGCGTTGGATGGAGCACGAGCCGCTCAGAGCATGCAGTTGAGGACCTCCAGGGGATATTCCTGTAACTATCCCTAATAAAAGGATTGGGCCTTATCTGCGGTCGTTCTGTTAGTGTAGCCACTCAGTAGGTCGACACGAGCTGCTCTGAGCAACTCCAAATGTAGGTCAGCATGAGCAGATGTCAACACCTTTTGTCTGTTGGAATCATACCCAACGTCAAAAAGTGGACAAAGAACAGCTGCTTTAGGAACCACCGATGCATGGTTGTTGTCTCTACAGACAGAAAAGAGTTAATAGAAAGGGTCAATGCCTTCCATTCGAGGAAGGAAAAATGATTTGGGCGGAGGAGTGTAGTGTTTTTGAATGATTCATACAGGCCTGACTTGTTAGTTTTTGGCGTGGAGGTACGGAGATGTTGCTTATTGTAGTGGGTTGGATTTAATTAGCGATCATTATTTTCAGGGCGTGGTTCCCCCTGATGTTATTCAGATGAGGATTTCAGGATTCCTTCAGTTTCCCTTGGCAGGGATGGTGGATGGTTTTGGAGTGATGTCTGTGTGGGTAGGCATGTTTTCAAACTGTGGGAGGTGGCCGACTTAACAATAGCTTTGTGCTTCACGCCAACATCACCAACGAGGCAATGGTTTTGTGAAAGCCCATGACAACTGTCCTCAGTGACACGGTGCATATGGTTTATGTTTCGCCATGTGAAATTGTGAATGCTGATTTCATCTATTGAGTTATGATCTCCAGAGAAAATGATTTTCCTCCCTTTTGGCAACCATTTACTGGCAAATCTGACACATGGTGAATTCCATAAATGTTTTGTGCTTACATGATAAGCCATTTTTCTCATAGGCCTATGAAATACCATTGCAAGGGAGGCACTGAGCACGTATTCAATAAAGATTGTTGTTTTAAAAGTGACAAGGACAGAAAGCCAGAGCTGGTGAATGTGCCTTAGATTACATTATAGACAGACTAGCAGCTTTGAGCTGAATAATGAATGGCGTCTTTAAAGTATCACAATTTAAACCATTGCCATTCTGTCTCCCACATCATAATCTAGAAAAAACAGAATTTATCCTAATTAAGTAATACTCTATTTCTCAGCGAAGTGACAGGTGAATCGGTCTTTAAATCCCCAACTGCCAAGACATAACTGGTATTAAGTGTGTCTCTAGTGGACCTCTGCTGTTCTCATCTAGATTCATGTCTGATATTTCTTCCCAGCTTCTCAATTCTGTCATCTTTCACTGGCGTGGGAGTCAGACCATCAGTGACATCTGGCAATTGATTTTTGCCAAATTCTATTTCACTCAGTTATGTTCTGTCTGGCGGCTGGAGTCTGCTGGATTTTTCTAGTGAGATGTTTCTGTGTGCGGCAGCTACTGACGTGCTGACTGGATGATAATACTACTGCCTCCCTCTAGTCTTGAATGTTTCATGAGCTGCTCGTCGGAGCAGCTCGGAGCAACCCTGAGTTGACAATCCACGCGGCCCTGTGCAGCTATAAAGGCTGTCTACCTCACCCTCGACGACATCACATTCTGGGATGTCACCAGGGAAAAAGGACCCCTTTGGTCTCCAAATGTGCATGTGACAAAGGCTCAGGGGCTCTCTGACAGCTCCCCATTTTTGTCTCTGTCCAAAACACACCTAATGCATAGAGTGACTTGTAGGTGGGGGCCTAGGGAAATATAAATGTGTTGGTTCATTATTTAGATGTGTAAAGAAAATGTGACGTTTTCTCTACCCATTTGGTAATGTGCGGGTAGCACTGACAAGTATATCACAAGGCACGTGCACTGCCAATAAGATCATTTCTTTTGATCGTGTATGTATTGTAGGTCCATAGTCGCTCTACAGTTAGACCCTTGATCGCTCCTGGTCACGTCAAAACACAATCTAGGATATGACCACTATAGATTGTATCTCATCCGTAGACAACTTGATCTAGGGGGACAGAGGTATTGTATTAGAACCCATTTATAGCAAAAAAGGAAATGTGCCTAGCCTTAGCCATGGAGAAAGTATACTGAGGCAATTATAGACTTGTGCTCGTGAATTGCAGTTATCAAATGATGTCAGTCATCATTGGTTGCCTACCATACATAATCCATGGTCACCAAGATTTCTCTGTCTGGGATATGGAATCAATTTTGACAATAGATCATTTGTAGCGATTCACATACATAGCACTGACATGATGTTATCATCAAGGTACTGTATTTCAGTAAAATTAGAGCAGTGAGTGAATTTTGAGGAACTTGAAATAAGCCTGGTTCAGCGATTAGAAATCACTAGGACCCTCTGTGAAAGCAGCGATTCCTTTGTAAAAATGATAGTGAAGGTTTTCTCACCGAATCCCCAGATAATCACCAATATTCTGACAACATAAAAGTATATTACTCTCTTATGCTTTTACAATCCCCCTAAGTGGTTCTTTGCACTGTCCTTTATTCCTGTGGGCCCATCTGTCTTTTGAATAAAAGTAGAGTTTTAAAAGCATCCCCAAGAAAGCATTCCATTACTCCATACTTAGCCCAGCCTGTGAAACAAGAGGTCATCATTGAATGTCCCTTTAAAGCAAAATTCAGGATTTTCATTGACTTTAGGACCTCTGTGTTAAAACCACTCAAGGACATCATGGATCAATCATTTAGGTGAACATTAAAGAAGGATGTATTTAATAATTAATTTATGTATTTTACCTTCTCCATCATCCACTCCCATACTTCAGCATCTCCTCGCCGCCAACTGCTCCCCTCTCCCTTAGTCCTCTGCCCCTTCCAATTCTGGCCGTACTCAAGTGCCTGTGTTCCATGTCATAGGTATGTAATTCTTACCAATTACATTTTGTTATGGGTAATTTGTTCATCTGAAAGAGATGCTTGATTTTTATGTAGACCAATAAAACAGTATTGTTTAACTATGTGTTTGTATTCTACTACTACATACAATTTATCTCTTTTTACCTAACACTGACTCATACGCACTGCAGCAAAATAAAAATAAAATATTATATTGAAATGAATGAATACATACATAAGTGAATAAAAAAAGGACTATGACACCCATTCTCAGAGTTAAGGCTATTGGATCAGTTTATTAAAATACAGATCATGCATCTTAGCGAGACCAACAAAAGTTCCAGCTGTGATTATATCAAATCAGCTGTGGTCACTTTACTTTGCTTTTTTCAGCACGCATGGCTGAGCCTCTGAAAGGGTGAAAGTGGCAGAAACCAACAGCTGGACAGGCACAAGTGCATCAGGAAATATGCTAACAGAATCTCTGTAATGTGCCAAAGACCTTTGGTATCCTCGGAACATCCTCTATCAAACAGTCTGGCCCTTACATCCTTGCCTGTTGAATGTATCTTCATGTTTGATTCATCAAAGCAGATAACCAGACCTCTAATGCCTGCCCCTGATGCAGCACCCTACTTCCCTGACTAGCCGCGAGACGGCGCCACTAACACAATTTTCAGCCAATCAGGTGGCTCCTTGATCGTCACGTGAATAGTGTGCCGAGAGTGGTCGCGTTTATGGTCTAACCCTGCTGGAATCTTGTATCGATCCTAGAGGGCTCGGGTTCTTGTACAAAATGTCTCAACCTTCTCCGACCACACATTGTCCATATATTATGTGTGATGTTGACATAATGGGGTGGAACAAGTGGGTGTAAGTACAGGAGGGGTTTTGGTTTAACAGTCCTAAACACTGTTTGCATTGCAGTGTTGTTCATCATACTGCCTCTATACATCGCCATGCCATTCAAAAGCATGGCTGGAAGTCTTTAGGGGTCTTCCTATTCTAGGGGTTTTCAAGTATACCAAATACCTAGACATTCCTGTACAGAAATTATATGATTTGAGAGGTTTGATTTGAACATTTCTGGGACCTTTGTTCATTCCTAAATCCATAGGACCTGGCACTTCCAAAAGGCCATCGAGGAAATAGGCTACTAGTATTCGGAATCTATGGGGTATTAGCACATGATGATAAGATATGAGTCGTGTATTTGGCTAGCACTAAGACTCCCTTCAAAATCGGGTGTCCTTTGAAATCAGATACTCGGCGTGAACCCCTGTAACTTACATAGAGTCTGGGGCCTTTAATCTAGGCCATATGTAATTTCCATTTTTTTTTTTCAATCAGTATAGTTCACACGGAGGCCACCCACAAATAACGTGTGGCCAGGTGAGGGAAAACATGCCTCCTGGGGAAAGGGCTTTTTGAAGTCATCGGCTTTAAAATGAGATATCTTGGGCTAAAATATCCCCAGTAGTTTTGCTGTAATTGCTTGTTGAACCTAGGTTGGTGTGTATAATTGAAAATGGGAAATAAACTCTAAATGCATTGTATCCTATCATAAACATTAATAATACTACACTACAGTTTTGTGGAAATATGACCAAAGAAATGTGATTTTTTCATCATAAAAATTGGTTCTAGAGGGAATTTTTTAGCTCTGTTTTTGGTTTTGGGCTCCTGAAGGAATTTCACAAAAAGTTTGTGGCAAAAATTCTCAATTGGTATAGTGGAGTGGTTTCCATGGCAACCAGAAATTGCCTTATCTACCAATTTCCTATGTTTCCATGGCAACCAACATTCCAATAATGGAACATTTTCAGTGGAGATTGAATCATTTTAAGCATACCACTGGATTCCTTATCAAAAATTGGTCTAAAGCATTTTTAGCATATTTTTCTGTGTTTTACCCATATACTGCCCCCTGGTGGCCACAGCTGGTACTAAAAATCCCTCCCCCCCCCGGAGGCACGTTCTCCCCCGTTGGGCCCCACGTCATAGTTTCCTGACCAATTTTTGACACCCTCCATTCATGTTTTTACTATCAGAATGTGTATGAAGCCATCCCACTGGCCTGTAGATGGGACATTGACCGATATTTATACCCATATACATGTACATGTATAGTACACAGTGCCTGCATGAGCACAGCTGGAAAACCCTTATCCTTTTAGAAAGTACATAATACAGTTTGGTGACAAACGTTACTCATTAAACTGAACCCAAATAACTCCAAATTGCCATGACTTTTGGGGATTAGTTACTTACCACGATATTCCATAAAATAATTCGGGCTTCCCTAGCCCACTTAAAAGGGTCTTTTTCTCATCTTTCCTATCCCCGCGGGTGTGTGTGGTGCACATATGTCATAGGGGGCGGAGCAGTCAGAAAAGTGGGGGTTAAAACATATTCCAACCCCCACACTTGAAAAAGTCTGGGGGTTGCAACACCCACATCCCCCACGTCTCCGCCGCCGCTGTATGTGTGGGCACCAACACATTTCTCTGTGAAATTGTGTAATATAGTTCCCGCCATGAATTTGACCTAAGCTGTCGGTATCATGGCGTTAAACATCCATTACTCATTCACTCACTCATAAAGTTATTATTGTGACGACCAACATTTACCACCATTTACCCATGAGGATATTCGATAGTAGTACATCTTATCTGTTACTTTGTCGTTGTCGCGAATCCCCACCTATAAAAAGGAATATGTGACATAAAATTTAAAAGTGTGAAGAAGGTGGAATCCAAATCTTTTCAGAGGCCTGTGGGCCTGTGCCGCTGTCGGAAAGAAATAGGCCATGTTTGTTCGGTCAATAGTAGTCAATAGGTGTGTAAGAATAACATCATCAGGTGATAAAATACACGAAGAAAATGAAAAAAATAAATATCAATCATATTTGGGTTGTTTTTGAAAAAGTTATATTTGGTTGGGGGGTTAGGGAGGACAATGCGTTACAAGATTCTATCAATACACCTTTGGTATTTCAGGTTGATCTATCTTTAACTGAGATAAGGGGCAAGTGAACCCGAAGAAATTGGGTAGCAAAATCTCCCAAGGAAGCAAGACAGCAGATCAAATAGAACACGACCAGTAGGATTTGCTCTTTGACTCATGGACGCCTAATAAGAGATGCAGTACTAATAAGAGCCAAGTCCTTGAACCATAGCTTCTGAACAGTCTCCTTGAACCCTGTGTCACGGCCTAACGCCTACCCTGGAGCTGATAGAGAGGAGGCAGGTGTGGGCCTGGTACTGGAGATGAAGACTATCTATATATCTACCCCTGCCAAACAAGGAGCATGTGCTTGCTACTGATGAAGTCTAGGAAAGCACGAGGCCATTTAAATCGTGTGGTTTACTTTTGTAGTAGTCGCTGTGAGAATTGTCATTATCAGCTAAATTCATGGTTATCAATCGTTATATGATCTTTACTAAAAACCAATCAGGAAATAGCCAATCGGAAACCAACGAAAAGTAATTTACCATGACACTGCCTTTGTTACACGATCAGCTCACAATCACAAAAGCAGCCTTAGGTGCAGACGGAGGAAGGGTGAATCTATATATGAATTGTGTGGGTGGGTATGGTGTATTTAATATATCAAATAAAGTATGCCTTTGTAGTGAGTGTATTTTGAGCCATTTTGTAAACTGGGACACTTATTCTGTGCACGCATACATTGTACCGCAAATTGAACCAATATTGAGTGCAACAAAGATGGTCGCCGATGTCGGGGTGTCGGAGATGGGAGAAAGGGGTCGGCAGATCGCGTCACAGGCGGAAGGTGGTCGCCATCAAATATGGAAGACCCAACACGCACTTGGTGACCCTGGACGCCGATCAGCGGCCGCTGGACGATGGCCAAGTGTATCACCTGGCAACATCTCGAGGCCGCCTGCTACAACCAACAGAGGCGCTCAGTGTTAATGTGAGCAGTTCAGAGGGGAGCTCTATACTCGGTGAGCTGCTCAAATGGCTGGTTGTTCCATGGGAGCTGGTGTAGATTTGAACCCACTATAAGGCGTTAGAGTTTACACCTGTGTACACACTAGTATTCTAGTTACCTCTTAGATTTTCTTCGCAATGCTTTTTAACACCATTAAAGGTGTGCCAAGTGCGGTTTAGTGCCTTTGTCAACTTCGTATGACGCTCTAACATCAGTGCCACATTACGTAGAATGCGTACAGTAGAAGGTGGCACTATAAACAGTAGGCTCCGTATAATTGACATGGCCAACTTCGATCCCGCTTTGTAACCAGCTGTTTTCTTCCCTCCCCAGCACTCTTTGTTATATAGGGCTACTCTGTCCCGAAAACTTCTTATGCACCTGTTGCAAGTCACTTGTATCTTGATGAATAGAGTATTGTCTTGTACCTGAGATAACTAACTTTTCTCCCATTCTAATGAAACCTGTTCATATGATAGACCTTATTCTTCTAGTGTAAGTGGTCCCCATTGCCTTGGGGATTATATGTATGAAAAGGGGGCCGATGGGGTATAGACTACGAAGATATGAATTTTTGTCCACAAGTGTACGTGCTCCCCAGTCAGTCACCCAATGATCTACAAATAGAATTCGGGCTTCCCTAGCCCACTTAAAAGGATCTACTTCTCATCTTTCCTATCCCCTCAGGATGTGTGTGGTGCACATATGTTCGGGCACTGACACATTCCTCTGTGAAATTGTGTAATATCGTTCTCGCCATGAATATGACCTTAGCTGTCGAAATGGCGTTAGACATCTATTACTCACTCACAAATAGAATTCGGAAACAAAACATCTGTATTTCCATACTCGCCCGGTGCCTACACTTTGTGTGGTACAGTGGCATCCACGCTCATTCTCAAAAACAAGAAGAAGGGTACCTTTTCACTCTCTCCCAATGTCCCTGGAAACAGCAAAAAGGGGTCATTTTCCATGAAAACCTCCGCATATTTTCATAAAGGGGGTCTTTTTAAGGGGCAGGGTCCATCACCTTAGCCCAAATCTTTGGCTAACCTTGGTTACTGATTTATCAGTAGCCTATCATCCCAACCTCTCTGTATAGATGTACTGAATTTCTTCGGGCTTCCCTAGCCCACTTAAAAGGGTCTATATCTCCTCTTTCCTATCCCCTCAGGATGTGTGTGGTGCACATATGCGCAGGCACTGACACATTCCCTGTGAAATTGTGTAATGTAGTTCTCACCATGAATATGACCTTAGTTGTCGAAATGGCGTTAAACATCTACTTACTTACTGACTAAATTTCTTAGACAGGCTCCTTAAAACATGTTATGCTCATGGTGTTTGCATAGGATCAGTTTGTCTTCAAAGTATTGGATACACCGTATATGGAAAAGGCCCTGTCTTCAATAAAAAGGGGCGTTTATTTACCATGAAAAGTTCACGTTTTTCAAAAAAGCGTCTTTAAAAATCCATGTGAAAGGGGTGTTTTTGAGAGGAGGGAACGAGCGTGGATGTCATCTTTGTGTTTGAGTGCAGGTACCGGGCGTACACGATGATGCCACGTCATGAGTAGTACATATACCACATTTCACTGAATATATTACTCTTAGTTTATATGAAATGAATCGACCTGTTTGTTTCTTACATATAGACCTGAGTAGATAGAGGACATGTAGATATGGCATTTAGGTGGAGGATATTTGTGCCTAACATACACTTACTAACATTATGATATAATATCAGTGTTTATATAGGTATTTCATGGTAGAGGTAATGTTGCGAAAGAGGAATCTGAAAGGTTGGAAGTTGGAGCGTATTGTATTTAATACAGTAGGGGCCGTCCATAAATTACGTCACACAGGAGGGGGTAGGGGGTATTTTCTGTTTGTGACAAACTGTAGGGATGGGGGGAGGGTGTCAAGGATTGTGTGACATCACATTTTCAAAAATCAATTTTAAGACTTATATAAAAGGCATCATATGAAACAAGCTAGATAATTATGTTTAAGCTAGAAGTGAACTACAGAAGGTCAGTACTGTAATGGTAGTGGTGAAATTTGGGTGCTGTGCCCCCAACTCCACGCCCATAGTCAGGTAAAAAATCTATTTTACTCCCAAATCCCTGTTACTCAGGTAAAATTCAGGTAAAGACTCACCAAGATATTGTCAATGGAGGCTGAGCTGAGTTGATAGTATGGCTGAAAGGGTGGGGGTTCTAACCAAGTGTTACGTAATTTTTGAGGGGGGGGGGTGTTACGGATGTGTGACAAAGTGTGGCAGGGGTGGGGGGTGTTGAAAATGGCAAAAAAAAAAGGTGTGACGTCATTTATGGACGGCCCCATATAGCTATTAAAAAGTACAGTTGGCGCACTTTATCTAATTTTACCGAACACATAGACGCATTTAGAAGGGATTACATCCAGAAATAGTAAAGGTAAATTTACAACTGGTTCAAATGAGAACTGCGCCTGAGTGTATACGGCTTGATTACTAAAGATAACCGTTGACAGCAGTCTTAACGGCGGTACACATGGCTCTCTTGACTTGAATATGCATGGGGATAAATGGATGTATTTTTGTCCCTTTAAGCTGTGGAAGCCTTGTTGCCTGGCACTTTGATTAATCACTATAAATACACACATCTAAAGCATATCTGTCATACACTAGGTTAACGCACTGGAGGAGCTAATTGGAATTATTAAATACCATATTGTGTGTATTATTACGCTCATTCAGACATAGGCTATGCACTGTTTGAGCAGTTATATTCATTTGAGCAACTCAAGCAAGGGAAGTGGTATGCCAAATAGAAAACGCCACTTCATGTCTGATTGTCGCCCATTAGTGAGCTGAAGTTCACCCGACTTTACATCAGTGTTAATTAGTTCCAATGGTTTGATTTCCACTCCCACAGTGTACGTGTACCCACAAACTCAGCCTTCCCACAGCCTTAATTCTCTTGGATCTATTCTAAAAAAAATAGAACACTGTAGGTATCTAGGTTTTCTGGGTTTTTCACTCCGATGTTGGAGGGGAGAATAGTGAGAAACTCAATATGCATATTTTAATCAAAATAGTTAATAAAGTATTGATATTAGATTCTACATGGATGCTGATACTGGGTTCCCAAATATACCAATACCAAAAAGTAAATGTGCAGCCAGAAGGCTCTCCAAAATGCTAAAAATAAAATTTTGACAGGAGATGATGTGAAGAAGCTAGGTCATCATCATATGTAGCTGCTTGGGTAAAAATTCGAGGCATTATCAAGTTCACTGAGTTTTCATCTTAAGTACTAGTATGTACCATATGCCATTAAAATCGCATAATACTCGTGTACTTGCCTTCATTTCACACGTGTAAATATAATTTGTCATTGCTCGGTGCTCTCCTTCATGAGCAGTGAGGCGTGGAATTGGGTCAATACTGAGCAGCTCCCTGATTAGTGCTAAGAATGGATAAGTAGAAAGAGTAGCTCAAAGGTTCTTAGGGGTCAGTGGGTGTGACTAGCGGGTTGTGTAAGGAGCCGGTTCGATGTACCATATTTCATCTACTTTAGGGTTAAGCGAGATGTGATGGGAAGGGCCATGTATTTTCATAGGGAGGGTTTGGAAATTGGAGAGGACGGCGAGCAACCTACACTAAGCCAACTACATCCATGATAAAATTACTAGTCTATTTTACGTTCAAAATCAAGCAAAAGTTACAATGTGCGCACCTTATTTTAGCCAAGATAGAGGGGGTCCCCCCTCCCTTTCCAAATCCTAGATCCGTCACTGAATTGGACAATTTCATTTGCGATCAAAGTCAATTTATATTTGCCTAACAGAGTTCATACAACCCTACTGTAATGTGTGATCAGGTAAACATTGTGGTAGGAATTGTGGTATGAACATAGGGGCCCTTGATGGGAGATCCCTAATGTCCCATGTCGATTTTAAGAAATGATCATGTCACTGTGTCGATTTTAAGAAATGTCCATGTCACTGTGTCGATTTTAAGAAAAGCTCATGTCCCCATGTCGATTTTAAGAAAGTGCTAATGTCCCATGTCACTAAGCTCAAAAATGCCCATGTCGCCATGTCGATTTTAGGGGTCTAGGGCCCTAACATACCCTCAAACACAACCGTACAGTGGTGCCCCCTACATATCAAACAGCCGTGCGTCTGACGTCACGAGGAGCGAGGTTCCCGCCAGAGCCGACACGGCGCTCGGCGGACCGAACTTGACCCGAACAATGGCAGTCAGTGTTGGGCTGGCAATGTGCCAAGAAACGCCAGTTGGCATCTTGCCAAGATAGGCGGGTGCAGTAGAGTTTGGGCTTGCAGCTCCCATCTGTAGACAGCCAGCTGACTGGTGTGTATTGGTCCCTGGTATTGGGTATAGAGATAAAAATGGAATCAGTCAGGAGAACAAGGAGCAGCTGATAGATAATATGTAGTGGCTGCTTTGAGGGTGGGTGGCTAACAGAGACTGAGGGTTGTTCTGATGGCATTCTGTACATGTTATGTACCATACCACCACTAATGTTGTACGGCCAGGTCTGATCGATTCCTATACTTTTTGTGGGGTATATCATCTTTATAAACCTGTCTACAGTGCTTTGTTAACCCAAAAGGGGTTATAGGAGCCAGGTAAAACTAGGTCATTTTCAGTGCCTACTTCCGGTTGGAAAAAAGATGAGAAAAACGATTTTGTTTTTTTGCAAAAGAAGGGTCATATCACACTTTTTTTTCTAATCTTGCTAATAGAATGATAGCTAAATATGTTAGGCTTACATTGATACAGAGATTGTATTCTTATGTGCATCAGATTAGCTAGAATCTTTATCGAAACAGGTAAGGGTAGGGGTCCATAATCCTCCATGGCAGTTACAGTTGGTGGTCAGTCGGGATTAGTTTTGAGAAGATCAGAGATAAGAGATAAGATAAGGCTCCAATTGAGGCATTCTACTCCTGGCCCCTGGTTTACAAATCTCTCTGTTTTTCTTAAAGAGGTAATTTCTATTACTAAATAGGCTGATTTTTTTTCTATATTTCATCAAGTCATTTCCTGATTTGCTTTAGATTTTCTGTAAAATTTTCTTATAACTTATCAATGATTTTGTGACTTTGGGTAATAGAAAATGGGAGAGAATTTTCTCAGAGGTTTAGAGCCCCACTGCCTCTGCCCACATCACCCTCCCGGCTGGGGAGGTTTCAGGTACGACTGACCTAGGCCTGGTTAAGACGCTTTTGTTTCCAATGGTTAAGGCCCCATAGGAGGTGCGAATAATCAACTTCCGCGTTTTTCGACTGAGGTGGTGCGGACAATTGCATTTTGGGTAAAAAAATGATCCAACGTTGATGATTTGCCAACATTGGTCTCGTGTGCGCACTCGAAATGTCGTAATTTCGGCACAAACATGGCAGATATCGATTTTTTGTAAATTATAATATAGAAATATGATAAAGAATGGCAAAAAGATATCATTTGAATCGATATGTATCATTAAAAACATAAAAGAAATTACATGTTCGCCCTGTCGTTTATTCACATTACAAACCCGTGGTTGTGCAAATTGACCCAAATAACCATGAAAATTGGGTCAGGCATGTGCAGAGCAAACCAAAATCCAAAATGGCAGACAGCGAGACGATCAACTCACGGTGCCATGCAAACTGCTGGATTATAACAAAATGGAGGAGAATTACACTGTCTCATGCATTTTAATGGTTAATATGGATCATTATTCAACACCTCCTGGGCCTAAAAGAAGAGATTAAGTGCGCTTTTGGGTTACTTGCATTGCAAAATGCTGTCCTATATTTAACCGAATGGAAACGTCCCAGTTACTCCTACAACACCAGCTAGTAACCCCCCCCCTAAACAAGTCTAGTCTTCCTCAACTTTAAGTTGCGAAACCCAGAATCCTCATTTTGTGTATTTACCTTCCATCTTCCTTGGCCACTGAGAAATATGTTCTAAGTTGACTCGCAATTGGGGAATCAATACAAACTTCCCAATCACTCAGGGGCCGATTCCCCTTTTGGCCCAAATAGGGCCCCCCCCTTTTTTGACCCACCCAAGATATCCACTTTGTATCCCCCCATTTATGACCTTTATTTGTCTGTTAATTATACAATTTATGACTCTACCAGTTTACAGTATCTAGAATATATAAAAATTTCTCAAAATTATCTTATGTAAGCCAATTCAGAAAAAAAACACCATTATATCATACATATGTATATAGATAATGCTTAGCCTAGACCTATATTAAGGCATAGCTTATAGCTTAAACCCATCCAGTTTTCTTGGGGGCAGGCTCCAGATCACTTTCCAATGAAACTACATGAACTAGATTCACACCCAATTATACATAAATACCTTAGACCCTTAGACTACAGTGTTTGACACCAATATTTCAAACATTTCCTTGTGGGACAAGTTGTCCAAACCCTATAAAAGAACAATGTAGGGTATCAGGACATAATTTGCATCCGTTGCTGACAATGCTTGCCTATACCAAAATGCTTTAAATATAAGTTTGGTGATTATGTTATAATATTCTCTTTGGGCATGAACCAAAACTCCCCAGTGCATAAACATACTCCTGAGGGTACACCAAAATGCTTTAAACTTCAAGATTTTACATCAATTCTTCAAAAACTTCCCAGGGGTGGGGGAAGACCCTCACACCCCCTTGGTCAAGAAGATAAAAAAAATTCTAGATTCACATCTGAGGTTAGTTGAATCCCTTAAACTAGAGAGTTTGACATCTATTTTTCAAAACTTGAGGGTCTACCCCCAAAGCCTCACAAAGGACAAAGCATTACCACACAAGATGTGCATCGCCTTTATGGAAAACCTGCCCACCCCAGTTTACACCAAAATGCTTTGAAATTTGCAGTTTGATATTTATATTTCTAAAATTTCCTATAGTGATATGCCCGCAGCCTCCCTCAAACACCATTGTGCAATCAAAAGTTAATAAGATTTTCATTCGCTGTTCTCATAATCATGAGTTTACTGCTGACGGTACACCAAAATGCTTTACTGGATTGGGTCTAGAAATGCATCAGAATGCACCATTTGATGTCTAGTTTTTTAAATTTTTTAAACCCCCTAGATATATCGCGGTGCTGCGCTTGCTTGCGACATCATGCCAATAGGCCCAGGGTTCGATCACCCCCCCCCCAATCAAAATCCTGGATCCGCCCCTGATGTCACTGTACGTCAAATGCTCTGTACCGTACATACCGATCACTATACTGCTCTTGGTGACATTCGATAAATACCTCTATAATTCCATAGTAAGAATGTTTGAAGGAGTGTTTTGATTAATAGGAAAGGTTCCAGCGGAAGGTCAGTCCGACAAGGGGCGGAGCCTCTGGCAGGTGAACATTTGGTGTGTTGGGAGGAGGCTGGGGGTAGGAGGGTAGATAGAGTAGCGGAGGTGGCCGCAAGTATAGGGAACAGAGCCATTCCTGTATGGAGGTGGCCATCTTAAAATCAGTTATGTAACTGGCCCCCGACGGCCATCTTGGATCTGGCAGAGGATTGTGGGCCAGAGGATTGTGGGTAATCACCTATCTTCCCCTCCACCCACAGAAAACAATGGGAATTGATAAGACTGATAAGCTGGCCCTGACTCTATCTTAATCACCTTGAGTACCTGTTCATTGTTTTAGGTGTGAATGGAGGGGATTAGCCTGATAGGGAAACAATGGCTTGGTTTTACTCAGCCTGGATTATATATGTGCCCTCTTAGAAAACCTTTTAAGTTTAATTGGCCCAGCCCCTGCTGGGTCATTGGCGGCGCCTTTTCGTTTGAAAACTGATGGTCATGGATTGAAACTTTATATGGGAATTGCTCATCAAAATTGGGGGATAATTAAACAAAGAATCATGGAAACATATTCTTTAGGATGTTGTCTTTCATTGTACATGCACAATTCCTGGGAAAAAATTTCTTCCATAGCCTTAAGCATTGAGTCTTCGACACACTGTCACTATATTGACTATATTGATCTGGCCCAGTCTTGCATAATTGCATGCGTTAAATCTTTTCTTTTGTATTTGAAGTACTTAGTCTATATAAAGCTTATATTGTTTAAGATTAAAGTATTTGCTAACCAAAGGTATAGACTTCTAGAATATAGCCTACTATAGACTATAAGGAAGGGCCAACCAAAGTAAGCTGTACAAAGAGTCCAACTGCTGATCTAGCCCCCGACTACATGAGCCACCTAGCTAATTTGGTTGGTACTAGCAATGGCTCTGTTCCCTATACAAGAGAAAGCAGAAGCATTTATGATGTGTACATGTATATAATAGGTTGAGGCTGTCTACACCTGAGGGGGTCATTACCCCAACACGTGGAGGGAGGAGGTCGTAGAGGGACACCTGCTGGTGTTGATTCACCGGACAGGTGTGCAAGTAAATAAGGCACTTAATGCACCATATCCATTGGTCGTCATGATGCATAAATGCAGCCCTGACGAGGCTGTTCGCCATGGCCGCATTTATGCATCATGACAACCCCACCAGCTCGCCTAATGTGCAAATGTAACACTGGCGAGTAGATTCGCCATCAATGCACCATAACAAACCTAGATGCACTATTTCTTCTGGAGAGGGTTTTCACAGAAGTGGAATATGGGATTTTCTTGCAGATATCTAATAGGTACAGAGTGAAATTCTCAATTGCCACAGCAGCAGTAGGTTATCGAAATGTGTGAAGTAAAGATAGTGCTACTGGCATGATGATACATGTACCATCTTTCCTAGAATCCAGCTGTAATAAAGGTTTAAGATGGTTCTGTCATCGTGATCCGCTGTTCCCTAGAGCCCAGTTATCTCTGTGATTACCCGGATAACATATAGATAGGGTACTGCTGAGAGTCTAGCTGAAGATGGAAGGGTGTGGTTTGTCACCTGACAGGGTGAGGTGTGTGTAGACAGGTGTGTCTCCAGGTCACCTCAGGTGTCCATCGTCACCACTTACCTGTGAATCCTACCCACCCACCTACTACCCTTTAACCCTTTAGGGGCATCAAATCATTATGCCATGTAGTCTAGTCCCGACCCACGCTAATGCAGCTTTTGTCAGTCTACTGCATTCATACGTCATGTGGACACAGTCAATACACCCTGATACACTCTCGAGGGGTCGGTATTAATACATTGCTGAGTAGATTCCAGCAATGCATCGGTGCTTCATGGCGACCTAGGGACATGGACCTGGAGCCATCATGCAGTCCTTAATTGGTTAACTTCCCACACTCAGTCTCCACATCCCCACCCCAGGACTCCATCCTCTCACTCACCACTTCTCCCACTGATCCACCTGGACTGGTGCCAGCTTCTCCCTCCCCCACTTCCCGGCTGTTCAGCTGTAGCAGGCGATCATTGGGTATGATAGGTATAGAGGAGAGGCAGGGTGGTAGGTGTAATAGTTATTGCCAGGTTAGGGAGTGATCATTTTTTAACAACAGCGGAGGGCTGGTTGGTTCACATGCTTACGCGCGAAAATTTTTTTGACGTCCCCCCCATCTCGAGGGGGTAAAATTTTTTTGACCCCCTCCATAAGGGCCGAAAATCGCGGGCGAACATGCCCTTTTAACCTATAGTAACGCGTGGGGTTTTCCACTGAAAACATGAAATTATTTTGACTCCCCCATCAGAGGGGATGAAAAAAAAATTCTGACCCCCCCGGTCAATGGGTTGAAAAAATTCTGACCCCTGTCAAACCCACCAGCCCCCCCCTGTTGTAAAAAAATGATCACTCCCTGAGTGGTTGTGAATGGATGTACTAAAATTGTGGTGCGAATTTAATGTTCTCCCCGTGCAATGTTACCAACAGCACATACAGGCTTCATGTGATAAAAATAGTGTAGCATGTTGTTGGTCAATAGGTTACTTCTCAATATATGGTAAAAGAAAATCGATTGACAGGTGACAATACAGGGATAGATAATGACAGAAGAAATCCGTTGAAAATTGAAAGAGAGTGGTCCTATAGGGGTCAGTGTCTGATACTATCCATAGGTATTTTCATAATGGCAGGGATTTGCCAGGAAGGTTTACAAAGGGGGTATCAGAGTAAACCCTGTAGACGGATTTGTGAGATGATTTAGGCATAGTAGAAAAATAGGTATGAGGATATGCAGCTTTGGGAAGTAATTTATAGTAGAACAGTGGGGTGCTTAAGGTGGTGGTTTACAGTGCTTGGTGTTGGGAACCTGGAGGAGTGGGTAGGCGTGGGTAAGGACTAAAGGGGAATTCTGGCACCTGGCCACCCTGGAGGAGCTGGAGTCGGGGTGTCTGGGTCAGCCTAAGGTGACCAGGTGTACACTGGCAGGTAGTGACACCTAGCAGGCGCCATACAAACTAGAGCCTCCAGGGGTGACTAGAAGATAGACAGGAAACCAGTGTACTGACGGCGATTGATGCTGTGGTGAACAGGCGCTATTCTGCAAGTGAACTGGCATCTATACTTGATAATTACATCTCCATGGGCAACCAGAAGCTGCAAGAAGTGTAAGACGAATAGTCAAAATCACTAATTTTGAAAGAAATATTCTTATCCACCAATTCAGATCATTGAAGTGTCTAAGAATGTTATTTTTGGATGTAAATCCGTACTATACATGGGCTTACATCCTCAGCAGTGGACTACCAACTTGAACCTTAATTTGGTCATCCATTCTGTGGGGTACACTGCTACCCAGTCTTGGACTTGCCCAGACTGTACTATATACAGTCTGGGAGACTTATTATAGATCCACTGATGTTGCAACAGGTTCAAGCAGGTGTTAAATACCCACCTATACTGTACCCTTACCCCAGTAAACACATGATATCATCCTTATATATTATGGTTAATGAAGACATAGAATTTAAGTGGCAACTACATAGTTTGTTTGGTGTGTGAACATTCAAGCATTTAGTTATTACTAGCAAAAATATACTTGTAGGATATATACACAAAGAATATTGATAGATATGTGCCATGCAGAAGCCTTGAACTCTGGACCCTTCACATGCCATCCCAACTTGCTACCACTGTATTACAGATTCTGGTGTAGGTTGGTCTGTTAAAAGGCCATCATATCATTTCATTACAGGGTACGTTATACCTACAGCCAAGAGTGTCATTCTCTTGGCTGCTGGTAAATTGATTGCCTGGTTAGCTCAGTTGGGACAGCAGAGGTTTCCAAATGCAAGGGTCATGAGTTTAATCCCAGCCTAAGCCCAAGTTTTGTAGTTGCATTGATTAAAGTTTACCCCTCACCTTTGTACCTAAATTTCTCTGTACATTCTTACCATTAGTCTACCTATCCTCAATCTGCCTATCATTCACTTTACCTATCCCTCATGGTGAATATCCCCAACTCTGCACATCCCTCATATTTGACTGGCACATCTGTGATATTACCTAGCAACAATGTATCTTTTGAATATGCTCACCTTACAAGGTACCCTCTGTGCCTATCTCTTAAACTGTTTATTACCTATCCTCCTTGTGGGGTTCCCTAGCCCACTTAAAAGGGTCTATATCGCTTCTTTCCTATCCCCTCAGGATGTGTGTGGTGCACATATGTGCGGGCACCAACACATTCCTCTGTGAAATTGTGTAATGTCGTTCTCGCCATGAATATGACCTTAGATGTCGAAATGGCATTAAACATCTATTACTCACTCACTCACCTATCCTCCTTGAAGGATAGGCAGCCTGAAGGATAGGTAACCTCAAGCATATATAGCATGAGTGATAGGTAGATGTATGCGTGAGGTAGACTGTTAAACTTTTTCCTTAGGGGATAGGTTGACTAAGAGATCAAAATGAAGGTTGGTTGTGAGCTATCCCAGCTGAACAAGCTGTGATAGGTAGGAAAGCTATAAAGTGAGCATGAGGGATAGGTATTGAAGAGGATGGGTAGGAAGGAGGATAGGTAGCATGTGTAATAAACAGTTTAAGAGATAGGCATAGAGAGTACCTTGTGAAGTGAGCATATTGAAAAGATACATTGGTGCTAGGTAATATCACAGAAGAGCCTCTCAAACATGAGGGATGTGAAGAGTTGGGGGATAGTCACCATGAGGGATAGGTAAAGTGAATGATAGGCAGATTGAGGATAGGTAGACTAATGGTAAGAATGTACAGAGAAAATTAGGTGCAAAGGTGAGGGGTAAACTTTGATCTTTTAAGCATTTGAGGGAAAACCTAATTAAACTCTAGATGTTTCAAGGGATAGGTAGTATGAGTGATAGGTAGACTAAGGGATAGGCAGTATGTGGGAGAGGCAGAGCAAAACACAGGTAGAGTACTTGTCAGGTTTAGAAAGGCAGACATTGGAATATGTAGATTGAGGTACAGACTTTGATTAGCATGTTGCATCTATAAAGGTTCCAATCATTTTCAATAAAGCTTTTGTACAATTTTAAAAAATTCTCATCATCAAACCTCCTTTTTAGGTACTTTTGGTCAAATTTTGAGAATCAAGGTCACAAATTTTGGATTCAGCAGAATTTTTTGGTAAAGGTGGTGTTTCCATTTGATATCACTCTGATAAAGATTCCTGACATCTCTATAAACCCCCTTATACTACATAGGACTCAATACTGAACACAAAAGGGAGCCTACTTTAAAGGGGGGGGGGGTAGAGGGGGGGGGCTGTTACACTGTGTCCATAGGTAAAGCTCTGAGTTTCACCTCCTATCTATTGAAGCTTCTTGATACTACTACCACCCTATATGGATGGCCTTTTACCATTTAGGCATACTAGTATTTTACCCTGTATGGATGACCAGGTACCATGTAGATACAGTATTGCCCAGGTAACCCTATTTGGATGGTCAGGTACCATTTTGTTATCCAAGTGCCCTGTATTGATGGTCAGGTACCACATAAGTATCTACTACCCTGAACAGGGATCCTGAGGTAACATGTAAATATAAGTACCTTACAAGTATGGACTCTTTCAGGCATAATGATACAGGAGATGCCCTAGTGCCATAGCCCCAAGGCAGTAAGCACCTTCCTTATTAGCATCCTCATTTGCTCTGACCCTATCCTCACCCCGGCCAGGCTAATCATGTCAACCTAGTTACCATGGTAACGAGGTTTGTTTACATCATGGTTATGGGATGGGTGACCTTCCACAGTTATGCATGTGGTGAACGATAATTGAGGCTATGACCGCTGGTCAACACTCTAAGCTAGTAAACACCCAATTTAGGCGTCATATAATGCTAGACCTTTCATCTTCTCATTAGGCCAAAAAAAATAAAGTTGTGTTTCCAATTGCATGCCTCAAATATCTAGGGTTAGTAGGTCGGATTATTTTTTTCATTTTGTATAGAAATATATATGGCAGACATGTTGGATTCTATGATTTTACAGTAGAGTAAAACACAATGAATGTGAAGCTCATGTAAAAAAATAAGAAATGAATGTTATGAACTGTATACCAATAGATAAGGACCTAGATAAGCTCAACGAAAAACAGATGAAAGAAATATGAAAATGGCAGGAAAAATGCCTAAAGATTGCCAACAAATGTTAAAACTTCACAAAAAAAAAAGAAATCCAGGACCATCCCTGTTTTGCTAGGGAAACAAACCTTTCTTTTTAGGCCTTATCAACTAAGCTCTAGTACCTCTCACTCAAACTATGAAGAACGTCCATGTTTTATACCATGATTTCATTTATTTTGAATATCTAAATTTAAAGATGTTCCCCTACACTGAAATATTAGCTAATCGACTAATATATCATAATTATATAATCCTTTATATCTCAAATATGAACTCATGAATATCTTACTGTTTTCCTTCGGATTGGCGTTTTTTAACTCACAGAAAGAGTGCTTTTATTTCACAAAAGGTATGTTTCTACAAAAGGACTTCGAACACCCATGAAGGGGATTGGGTTACTTGTATCACAAGAAACGTTAGATTGTATTCATCAATTATATTTGTAGAAAGGAATCTTATTATAGCCTTTGTCCTGGTTATAAATGCAGTCAGAAGAAAGCATGTTATCTGATACTGCCAATAAGTGACTTCATCTCATCCACCATTCCCTCACTCCCTACATGGCTGATTTCTCAAGTTCATATTCCATGTTTGTAGTCCTTGTCCTTCGTCCCTCCATTTTACCTGTCCATTTATTCAGTGCCCTCTCTCTTGTCCCTGGGAACATTATCTACCCTTCTCTGCACTTCCTACTCTCCCCGTCTTCTCCTTCCCAGCCCCCTGCCCTCCGTACCCTTCCTATTCCCCATACCACCCCTGCCCTTCCTACCCCCCACATACTCCCATGTCCTCCAATTACTTTCCTATCCTTTTTATCTCCTTTACCTTCCCTATATCCCCTTATCCTGCCCAACCGTCAAACCCTCTCTTCTCTTCCCACCCTTCCTATACTCCCTATCGTGAATACCCTCCTATCCTCCCTACATTTCCTACACTCCCAAATTTACCTTACCTACCCTATCTGCATCCACCATGCCCCCATCTCCTTTCCCTCCTTTGGGCTTCCCTAGCCCACTTAAAAGGGTCTATATCTCCTCTTTCCTATCCCCTCGGCGGGCTTCCATAGCCCACTTAAAAGGGTCTATATCTCCTCTTTCCTATCCCCTCAGATGTGAGTGGTGCACATATGAGCGGGCACCAACACATTCCTCTGTGAAATTGTGTAATGTCATTCTCGCCATGAATATGACCTTAGCTGTCGAAATGGCGTTAAACATCTATTACTCACTCACTCACTCCTTTCCCTCCTTACCTCCCATACCCTCCATTCCTCTTTTACCCCCATACCGTCCCTTCCTATTACCACTACTCTCTCTATCTCCTCTATCCTCCCAGGTCGCTCTACATCTGTAGTACAAGCAGTAGATGCGGGGTAGTAAGCTGTGGTTCACCTCCCTTATAGGTGGTGAGGGTTGGCTCTGGGCCGTCAACTGAAGCAACTTAAGTAAACTCATGTCACAGGAGCAGCTCGGAGCAGCTCATCTGTGTAATGGCTGCTCTCACCCCCTGCCTCATCCCATACAGACCACATTACGCCCTCCACTGCCCCTTAATACACCAGGTTATGGGGTGGATTATTGGCAGGCAAAATCCACAGCGACCTCCGTTTTCAACTTGTACCTGTTGGGTAGTCGCGTGCATTTCCTTTTTTCTTTGGAAATGAATCCTACCAGGTCAATTCGATCTATGGGGATGGAAACCTCGCACTACTCATACTTGTCGAGTAATCCTGATTAAATTTCGATATTGAATGGTGTTTGTGTGTTTATTTTGTGAAGAATGTTTCTCAAAATCGGCCTACAATATGTGAGATTCCCTTACTCGATCAGGGAGTGTAGAATTAAAAGGCATGCTAAAAGAACGATGACGTCATCACCGATACATTTTTAATGGGAGTTCTCCTGATATTGAATGCATGAAAAGTCTTTCTTCACATGCCATTGCGCGTTTTATAGTCCAAATAAATAGATATCAGTCAAATTTCCGCATCAATTCTGTTCATTCATTATTTCGCAACTGTGTGCATCAGAAAAAAGTTTGGGATGTGTCTTATAGGCGAGGATATTATATCATAAAATAGTACTAAAAGGTCCACCCCTTAAAGGAAACATCATCAAAGCGGACTAACAGAGAGCAACTGGAAAGAGGAACAATGATTTGACTTATCATTTGACCTATGAATTACAAAGCAGAGAGCGAGGAAGCATAAACGTACGATTATTGAGTAGATCTGCAAGGCCAGGGTACAGATGGCTAGATGTGATATAAGGCCTTGTACTGTGTGGTACGCTAACTATTGAGACAGTTGCTGAAGCGGAACAGGTCCCAGCTGATTGCCTCTATAACCCTAGCCTCAGGACGCACCTTGAGATCCACAGCCAAAAGGTCATGTATCAGACACCTATATTAACCCTTTATAGGGTGCAGGATATCTTGTGGTTTAAGTTCCATGATACGATTTACCAGTATTGGTAAATCTACGTGCCAGTTTTGGACTGGTACATCGGAGAAAACTTTGGGAATGTACCGTATCAGGTGGAAACAATGCATGTATGCAGGCCTGTAGAGTAGAGTCAACTCACCAAGGCTGCACTCGTACACCAGAGCACTATGTGACCTTGAAGGATGTAGTAGAGGTTTGTATTACCATGGACGATGACAGAAGTCCAGCAGACATGCCTAGACACGCAGTATATATGAAGGTATTAGTCATTACAATAAATCCTCTTAATAGCCTTTATGACTAACAATTGCAATGGATTAGTAGTTCAAGAACAATGTTACACAGTGTTACACATCGGGACATTATCTAATCGCCTCCCCTCACCTTATAGAAAGGAAGAAAAATGAAAGAGGGTTGAAAAAATAGCATGACGTCCTCTACATCAATAGTGTCACCTGTATTATTCAGAAATTGGTATGGTGATTACAGCTTATCATTTAACATTATATCTCGATGATTACTATCAGGACGCCATTTATTTCATACATTTCAAGCAACCTATACCATAGAGATTGATGGGATAATCTGTAAACTATGAAGGCATTGATCAGGCACAGGAGCTCATTTAAAAAGTAAGCAATCCTTTTAAGCCGAGGAGACGCTGTGACAGATTCGCCATCAGCCGCCACGAGGTTTGACGAAAATGGCATGGCACAGGGGAAAGATACGAGGTTCTTGTAAAGTCAGGGGTTTGGCTATGGGGAAATCAAAACTCATGTTGGAAGGGTGTAGCATTTACGTCCAGGGAACAACAAAGGAATCCCTTGAAGCCATAACAATGCGTCAACAAGGAAATTGTGACCATGGATGTATTATGAAAGGAACCGATAGAAGACGACGGATAGTTTGTGGATGGAAAAGCAGGCTCCTTGCTATGCCTTTGGTGTGAGTGTAGGCTCTGTAATAATTAATTTATACTTGCCCTCAAAAGGGAATTCAGTTAATACCATGTTTGAAGGGATCAATGGATGAAGAGTATAAGTTATGAAAACCAGGCCCCTGGGGTATTACCTGGAATCATCAATAGTACGTGGAATCGTCAGTACATTTCCTCAGATCTTGCCACCTAAGTACCATTATGCAACGTACATGGGGGTTGTTCTTTCAATAGCCCATTTTTGTTTGGACTTGTCCATCACATTCGTGGAAATGGACTAGATATTTCTTAGAAACATTATACATGGGTTTCAAGGAACCAATGTGCCTCGA
The DNA here is from genome assembly GCA_949317995.1 of Acholoe squamosa. Classification (NCBI taxonomy): domain Eukaryota; kingdom Metazoa; phylum Annelida; class Polychaeta; order Phyllodocida; family Polynoidae; genus Acholoe; species Acholoe squamosa. Next base: position 20,939,503 of record OX439042.1, read on the forward strand.
GGAATGGTAGACCTGTGTGTATATCATATATATGCTTAAATAATTCGTTCATTGTTCCAACACCACACTTGCATTCTTGTACCTGCAATGTGTACCTCTGACACTATGCCTACTTTGGTAATAGAAGATACCTTATTTATCGCCTGTCTAGACACATTCTATACTCTATTGTTCTATAGATATAATGGATCGGCATGGGGAGACACACGCGAAATCAATCAGAATTGACAGAAATAACAAATATTAAAACATGGCATTAGGGAGGGGGAAGTAGGAAAAAAACCCTTTTTCTTTCAATGAAGGAAGAAAAGAGGCGAGTTAGGGGGTATAAGGCTGACCCCCACAAAGGTATCAATCATGAGCTGTAATAACTCATTCGTAACATCTAGGAAATACTTTTTTTTTAAATTAATAGTTAAGTGCGTCCTATGTTGATGTAAAATGTTGAAATATGAAGAGATTCTTTAAAGGTGATGTTCCTTTCCTCTGCACCTTTTCTGTGCATTTTACAACTTATAGATGGTGACTCCCTCCCCAGAATACGGGTTATTTGGGGTAGGGGATAATGTCCAAATTTGGTGTGGTTGCATTCCAGACACACCTGGACACAACGTAGAAATGGACTCAATTCAGAACCCGTAGAAAATAAATCCCTGGGCGCGCTGAAACCAGAATATTTTCCCATTTCCAATATCCTGTTTGCTCGGCCCCGAGTATTGAATGGATGATGCCAACTGGATGGTACCCTCGCAGTGCTGCCCTCATCCCGAGCACCTCTGTCCATCACTCTCCCTACTCTGAACAGAGGCTTCCCACGCCCCTGCCCCGCCCCAGCACCATGTCACGCCCCTTTGATGGCAGGTCGACAGGGATCAGCTGGGCCTGCACAACACTGTCTGCAGGGGGCGGGGCAGGGGCCACCCCCCCCCCCCCCACCCCCCCACCCCCGGCACCCGGGATGGAGATAAAAGGGTTGTTCTCGGGAGATGGGGTCGGGTTGAGGTAAGGCTGGGACATGGCTTGATAACACAAAAAGGGCCCAGTTCCATGCCCATTCATGATGGATAGGGGACACAGGAGTGATTCCAAGGGGCATAAGGAGTGAATGTGGGGGTCATGTTGAATGCAATATTCTCAGATGTTAGCAGAAGAATGTGAACATTACTTATCTAGGTATCAGGGTACGATACATTGTGTGATATATTGCAGTGAGGTGGATTTCCTGGTGTTTTTACCTTCGCCAACAATATCATATCTGTTACCTGCTCGAGTATAAACCTCAGAAGACTAGCCCCAGATATGCTTAATATATGTAGAATATTTGTATGTACTCAGGAGCCTGGACATTTATACTAAAGTCAAGAAAGTACTAAACTGTACAACATGAAGCCACATGTTGCGCCCTGTACCATTTATTCAACCTGTGCTCGTCATGGTTTCCTTACTAAGGCCTTAAACGAGGATGTATATTGCATTTTGTAATGAAGTAGCCATTCGCCAATTAGACTGTAGTGACTAAAATCTAAGTTCTCAGTGCAAGTCATGCAGGTCAGTCTAAATATAAGATTAGACATGTAGATAGGACGCTTGCCTGTTTGCATTGATTTAGACAGTATCATTGGGATTCAACATGACTAGTGGACTTTACCGGTATTGGACGAGGACTTGTGTAGTTTTGATGTGGCATCCATTTTTATGGGCTCATCACACAAAGTAGTCTTTGTGAGCCTTCTCTGAAAGAGCCATTGAAGAACAACCAACTGTACCCTCTCTCCTAATTACTCGGCTTAAGCGAGAGCATTACCATCCAAAATCTCTTGCAAAGCATCTCAGGTACTTGTCTTATATTGCCTGCCTGCCACTAGGTGATTCGGAAATGGATGGGGGAGGAATGCCATCCTGAGAATTGGTTTACATGTAACTGATTGGCCTAGAACTTGCTTTGTGTTTTTGCGAATTGGCTCTGGATTTCAAAACCAAATTAGAGATAGTGAGAGTATGTGGTTAGCTGGATCGTGGGTCAGGCTAAGGAGACTAGACCCCCACCTTCCCTCCTCCCTTCTTTAATACTACATACTGCCATGGCGCAGCTTTTTATCTGCCATGCTGCTTAGAAAGTTGCTGCTTGCTGTCCTAACAGTTGCTGCTTGCTGTCCTGGATATGCTTCCTTGCTGCCCTGACAGTTGCTGCTTGCTGTCCTGGATATGCTTCCTTGCTGTCCTAACAGTTGCTGCTTGCTGTCCTGGATATGCTTCCTTGCTGTCCTGACAGTTGCTGCTTGCTGTCCTGGATATGCTTCATTGCTGTCCTGACAGTAGCTTCTTGCTGTCCTGGATATGCTTGCATGCTGTCCTGAAAGTTCATGCCTACTGCCCTGGATATGCAATTTTGCTGTCACGAAGGTTCCTACTCCGTCTTGCAGGTGGAGGCTTAATAACCTGCCCATCGTAGCAAGTGCCTGATTACCAGCTTCAGGAGATGATACACCTTTAGATTGACCTTCCTATCGAGAATATTCATAGGGCACTGCCCTGGTTAGATATGATCACATTTCTGGCTTTTATTTCAGCGCAAGTGGGTAATCAGAAAGGCTGTTTCCTTAGGGCACTGTCTTCTTTCACCTTTAGACCGCTTGGAGATTACCACATTTCTTGGGAAACAGGTATTTACCTGATAACAAATGGCTAATCACAAGGCAAGAAAAGGTCAATCGGTGAGCAGATTTCTGTATATTGTAATCTATAGCCCTTTTTGAGTGACCCCATGTCTAAAGGCTTAGGGTCCCCTTTTAGTTTCTTATTTTGTTTTCTTCTTTCTTCCTTTTCATATTGGTAAACCTTGCAGGTTAGGAAATCCAATCCCGGACCAGAAGGCAGTATCTACTTCTCCTAATTCTACTGAGAATATGCTGATCAACAACTGCATATTGCAGTAGGTACTGCTGAAATACTTCAGAAACAGCTGACTCCACACTGCATTTTCAGTCTAGACTCAGTAGTGTACTGACTATCAACTGAATATGCACTGCATTTCAGGCTAGAATCAGTAGTCTACTGACTCTCAATTGAATATTAATAGATTCCAGAAATTATATACTCTGTGCAGCAGCATAGATGCAGTAGGCTACTGACCATCTACTGGTATGACTCTGTCCATTCATGGATTATTGACCTGATGCTTCTAAGACAGTCCATAGTGTGAATGTCAGTATGGTTGTGAACAGCAATCAAAAGATTCAGTAATGTAAAAATAAAACTATCCAGTGTTTGTGGAGACAAGCATACTTCACCCCTTTGCATATGAATATCTTATTCAGTGCCAGTAATGGATACACATGGATGTTGGGGTGTATGAAAGTGAGGAATTACTCACTGACTTTATATAGGGTACAAATATACTGAATCATCAAGTATTCTTTTGGTCCCCATCATAACATATTTTTTTTACATAGTATCGATGTATCATTGATAATTACAAAGTGCTTGTTTCATCACCTTAACATCAGTAAACTGAAAGGCATTATACTATAGCAGCACTTTATAGATATGTCTACTCTTACCCTTTTGCTATGGTAAGAGTTACCCAGTACTACTGAATCAATACTGCCCTAGCCCCCTCCTACATGATTTGCATGCTCTACTAGGAAGTAGTAACCGCTCCACATAGCTGATGGGGCAGTGGCTCAGGGGGCTAATGCGTTGGTAGAGTAATTAGAAGATCCCAAGTTCAAATCCAGCAAGGACCACCTAGAGAGGCATTAGTAGTGCCAGTACTAGAACAGCGGCTGCTTCTTTTGTGCTTCTACCTGCCCCCAGCAGTAGTTTTCAGTATGATCTACTGCTCAACTACTGCTATAGCAGCAGCCATGCAGTAGTGCTGATTGAACACTGCCCCAACCCCATATATGGTCATGCAGCATTAAATAAGTAGATACTGTTCCAATGCTGTCATCTAATTTACATAATTGGGACAACTGATTCAATACTGCTTGCATGCTGATAATACTACTGTTCTACTACTGTACCACTGCTGCAAGTTTTGTGGTGCTGAGCAGTAGAATGACAGTAGATGCTGATACAATACTGTTTCTGATGCTGCTTTCACACTGGATCACTACTGTCACACCACACTGTTTCCCAGCTGCTTCAGTGCTGCATTTCTATTGCATTTTGGTCCGGGACGCCAGGTTATGCATGCCATATATTTTTTTTGTGGAAATGCCACATAGAGTATAATGTAACGTTCTCTCTGCTGTGCTGGTCGATACAGTCAGTGCACATCGGTCACTGGGGTGGTGAGGGGTGCGTGTGTGTGGCTTGCGGTTGGGAATTGAGGGGAGGGGATTGTGAGGGAGGTTGGGGAACTAATCATGAGAAGAAATACATGTATTTGCTCAGTAACTCCATTAATAGCTCCTCCATCACTGTTAAAGTCCGTGCCCACCATTCTCTATGCCCCAGGTCTACCCCTAGGAGCCCCACCCCTCCCTACCCCACGCCTGGCTCCCTATGGGTTTGTATAGTGGCGACCCTAGCGGTAGTCTCCCTAAACATGGATGACCTCCACCAGAGGGCACGACAGGCAATCACTCACGTGACCACTTCTAGGTGCATGTGAGCACCAATATGATCCTAGACACGAGATCAGCCCACGGGAGGTGTCCAGATCAGGAAAGGTGTGAGCTGGGAATCTATTATTATTTTGCCTAGAAGTTGTTGTACCCTGTTCCAATGTGTGAGAAGGCATGAGCCGAGACCTTGTCATTACTTCTATCTAAGGTTGCTACCCTTTCAGATCTGTATCAATTTAAGGAAAGCTGTGAGATAGGATTTATCATCATTGTATTTTGATATAAGGTAGGATGCGAAATTGGAATCAGGTATATAATGTTGTGGCCTACATTATGCCTTTATTTCTTTTTGGGCGGATATGAGCTTGGGGTCTATTATCATTGATGATGCAATACCCTCATAAGGATGTGAAATGGGAACCTATGTAATCTTTAAAGTGATAAGCTGTATAAATTGATGGGAAGGTCTGAGCTGGAAATCTGATAAAAACGTTGCTTTGATACCTTATATCAATGCACATGAAAGTAGGAGGTAGATTTGGTTGCTAAAATGGCACTAATATAAGGTTGTCATAACCATTACCATGGTGAGGAGAAGATAATCTGCATCAAGATCTCAGAACACATAGATTTGGGTCTAATTGGGTTGAGATGAATTTCTGTAATGTGTTTTTTTTGTAGATGATCTGATAACATTGAATAGTGAGCCAGGTCGGAGATGTCATGTATTGTAATAACTGGCTATGGACATCAAGGTTTACCTCGACAGGTTGAGATCAGAAAAACTCTCTCAGTTGCTTGAAGGTTGCTGTGATGCAGCTAATTTGTGAATCTTTGATATTGATTCGGTGATATTTCTTTTAATCATGATCTTTCACGGAAAATGCGAGATGATGAATATCATGTCACAAGAAGAAGTGTGAAGAAGACGTGGAATTCAACGGACCAAAGGGATACTGCAAAGGCCCCAAAGAAAAGCTAAAGGAGACCATGGATCTCAGTACCAAGTCAAAAAGGAAGGTCAGGTTCCTATACACCCACAAAAGGAAGTACGCACAAACAGACCCCTACATCTTAACAAACTCACAAAATAACGAGTTAGAACGATCTTGATGGCCCGTACTTGGATGTTCAAATCATGGTAGAAAAGGATGGAAATAATTATCACTAGAGTTTCATAGTAGCAGGTTTTTCGAGAACGTTTTATTCATACCTTATTTCCCGTTCAGGTTTTATTTATACCTTATTTCCCGTTCACATATACATTAATCCAACAGTGTCAGTGCTTTATTTAGCTCAAGAACCAATGTCAAACTGATATCACCTACATGACATATGTTATTAGAGCTCATAGGACTTGCTCATTTCTCTTCCCTCCTTTCTTGGTGCACCCCCCCCCCCTATTACCAAGACACAGGCTGCTGGCTCATTAGCTAGTAGCTTCCTTGTGCACGCCCGGCGCCACACCAATGATGTGGCCGCTTGATGACTTCCTGGACACTCGGCATACAGAGCAGCTCGGGAGCTGCTCGGCGGTTCACGTCCAATACTGAGGCCGCCACTTATGTCAACATGTGGCACCATGGGTCATTATCACTCAGGCAACTGTTGCCTTGGTGCCGACCTTCAGACTGGCCTGGGTCAGACGCTGGTGGGCACCAAGTCTGATTGGACGTGTATAGAAGAACTGCTCAGAGTTAATGAACCTACTGCTCATAGAACGTGGTGTCGTCTGATTTGAGCAAGATCTGGGTACCGATAGTCTTGTCTGTCGGGGTCTAAAGGTACAAATTATAAGTTTACCGCTATATGTATACATATGCACAGAGAAAAAAATCGGTAATCTAAATATTAATCAGAATAGCATGGCCCAGCTTTAATTGAAAGATTCAGAATAGACAAAATTGATAGGATTCCATTGAATCCAATGCTTGCTTGTCCCCTCGTAGGGCTGCATCAGATATAAAACATAGCAAGCTTTAAGTGCTTAGTAAAAGATACTCAGTGGTATTCCAGTATAGGAAATATGAAGTCTATCATTGTCGTATATTTTCTTAAGATTAAGTTATATCCAATTTCAGTGATCACATTTCCTCTTCGTTTTTATCTTGAAATAATCAACCTGCTGTCGCGAAAACATGTATACGTTTGTATCAAATCTAAAAAGAAATTTTCGTCTATATTGTTGACATATAATAAAGTTTTATCGAGTGTAGCGATAAAGCATGGCAGTTCCTTCCTTAATTGCATGTAAAGGAGTTTTGGTAAGCATAGTATTGCCAATATAATGAATCAAATACGACAGGTCTGTTGTTGGGTAGGTGCTGAACATGCATATATGCCTAATATAAATATAAAATATTATATGTATAATTTGTTTTCTCATTATATAAATCATGCTAATTTATTCTGGCCTGCCTCACTTATTACCTGCTTTTCCATAGACTCGTAGTCCCATAGAATTTATCTATATCAAGATATAAACTATTCAAAGGTCTAGGGTTCATTTGTGCACCCAGAGCATGTAACCACAAGAAAAATTATCTCTTATGAAATTGGAGGCAGTGGGCCTGACACTAAAAGCATACAAATTGTCCTTAATCTTGCCAAAACAGGACAAAGATCCAGCTGCATAACCTAATTTATGTGGAAAACTATTATGCCTTTAAGGGGTGAGGGTTTGCATTAGTGAACCCCTGAATACAACCCTAATGTATTTCTGTACCCTACTTGGGCCACCCTGCTGAAAAATTGTTTCTCATCAAATATGACTCTCCTTAACTTAACTGGGGGATTTACTAGTCATTTACTGACAAACATCACTGACACGACCAGGTTTTTCCTCTTGAAAAATGTAGGGACAAAAAATCCAAAACAGTATTTGTGTGGTGCTCATGGCGAGGAGGTAGCAGGAGAAACAGGGTTTTAAGTGCACGAGCCTGGGGGAAAGCGGACGCAGGTGGGACAGTCCTGGAGTGTAGAAGAACCCGCACTTGCTTGTATTGCTGTATTCCTCCGTCCTCCCTCCCTACCCATCTCCCCGCCCTCTCCTACCCCCTCCTCCCTCCCTAGCTAGCTCCCTTTCTGTCTCAGGTGCCTCCCTGTCCTTGTTCTTGACTTTCACCGCTGCCATACTATCCCTACATTCTCAGATACTCATGGTTTCGTTACTCCATCCCCTGTGCGCCCTACACTGCCTGCTCCACCACCTCCCGTCACCTGTCAGGTGGGCTGACTGATGACCCCCCACCACACCCCCCGGGGACACTCCAGTGATGTGGGGACAAGTTTCGCGTGTCCGGCCATGGCGTTGGGCACAGGAGCCGCCTGATAGGTGAGCCGGGTAAACCATACTCCAGCAGCCTCATCAGCCCTTTGGGGGCTACATGGTGCCCCTTGGTTTATTATATTAATTGATGCACCAATGTAGTGCAGGGTAGTTTGGTTGCAAGAATTGCATTGGTGATTCCACTCACCAGCACTGCACTGGTGTATCATGTCAACACTTTTAGTTATCAGCCTTGTAGGATTGGTACGATGTATGAATGCAGCCCAGTTGGGTGGACTCGGAAATGCCACAGTACATAATATCACAGAGTGGCATTTAAGCCAGGGGTAGCTATGGTATATAGCAGGACCTCGCTTGCAGGTTGTCATTCTTACAGCGACCACCATAGAGGTAGGAGCTAGGCTCCTTCCCCCTCCATGGCACAAAGCTTGCAGGAGGCCGGCCATACAAGGTGTCCTCAACGGAACCTATACGGCCTCAGGCTGGTAGCGGCCGGGCCCCAGGGTTGGGGGTGACTATAAGGCTTAGTACTGAGGCCTAGTGCGTCTGTCATTGCTTTTTCTGGGAGCTGGTGAGATAAGGACTGATAACGACCAGCATGCTGGGTACCAGCTGTTACATAATGTACCCAAAGAATTCTGCAGTGAATGGAGGGAGGCATCTCATTGGTTGATATTGTATCCCGGGTCAGCCCTATACAACCCTACAATCAAGGGGACCGGCTTTAAAGTGTCAGAGGCCATAAACACCTCTGCACACTGTGTGTACACCCAAGCATGACCAACGACCGCCGCTCTGAGCAAACAGCAAGCGAGCCTTTCTCTCTGATCCCAGGATCAGAGAAAACTGGGCGAAGGGCCATAAAACTACATCGCCCTGAGGCCCCAACCCTCCCCCTCCTGATCAGTTCAGATATGTAAAATCCTATTTGATTGGAGGATGAGGAATCTAATTAAAACAATGGATGGGGCGGAGAAGATGTATAAAAAGCTGAACACAAATCGCTCAGCATCACTTCTCAAAAAATGGAGCACCAGGCTACCACTCTGAGCTCAGACTCCACCATTCCCGGCGGGCAGGGTACCCCCAGGGAGATCATACCCAGGCTACAGAGTCCGGTCAGAGCATCCTGGAGGACATTATAGCTGTGAACAGGGCATGTAAGTCCCAATCCAGCTTCACATCTGACGACAGCACTAATGCTGACGCTCAGTGTGACATCCCAACACAGCAATTTGACTCAATATCTGAGGATGGGATGGAACCGGGAACTGAGCAGCCAAGTGCTGGCAGGCCAGGTTGCCCAGATCACATACAAATCCTCAGAGAACATGGGAGTGAGATGCCCCTGCTGCAGCCACTGCAGGAACCCATAGACTTCCAACCGGGCCAACACACCCCATATCATCTGAGGCAGACATGGAATACTACCTGTAACCTAGATACCAAGTGGACACAGGACACTCCACCACACGCAGGAGGATCCTACCTTACTGTAACCAGCTCCCACAGCACGTCCCAGCACCAACACCAGGGCCGGCACCATGCCACCTGGAGGCGCTCGACCGCCACCTAGCAGCACACAGAGCTGAAGCCGATGCCCCAGCCAACAGACCAGCTTCGCCCACTCAACCCACAGTGGACATGGTCAGAGGGGAGCTGGAGGAAGGGGAGGTGCTGGACTCACCACTAACGGCAGTAAAAATCCCTGAAGAAGAGCCCATGGACAAAACCACAGGTCCTGTAAGGGCCAATGTAAAAACTGATCAGCGACATATACAAGACGCCCCTGGGGAAAACGGACACAGCAACGCTGTATGAGAAATACCCCAGACCAGACAACCTGGACAGCCTCCACAAGACGAGAATAAACCAAGAGATCTTCGACAAGCTAGAAGCTAAGGACACCAAATATAAGCAGCAGACTGTGAACAGGGATGCACCTTATACATCTATGGAATGGGCTCTCCAATTTGCAGCCAGACTGCTAATATCAGCACTCAACAGTCTATACACAAAAACACAGACCCCAAAGGAAATGGCAGTATCTGACTCTCTAACACTCATCGCCAAAACCTCCTGGAGACTAAACAACATGAGGAGATCACTCCTCAAGAACACTGTTGCGGGCCTCACCTCACATCTGGCCAAAGATAACAATAAACAAGGCTTCTAGTACCTACAAGGTGACAACCTGAGGGAGGAAGTCACCACACTTAATAAGCTTCATGACACCTTTAAGGAAGTCTTTATCACACCCAGAGACAAAATGAAGCCCATAAACCAGGGAAACTCCACCAAGGGCCTAGCCCAGGGCCGGGGTCAATAGCGAGGGCACCAACATCAACAGAACAACAGGTACCATCAAAACAACCAACAGTCGCGCAGAAACAACACCCACCAAGGGAAGTACAACGAGAAGAGGAAACAACACACCAACTGAGTCCAATACAACAACAGCAAACAACACAAAAACAAGCAAGACAAACGCCAGCACAACGGAGGCAGCACCAACTACAGGCGCTAATAATGAAAGTAAGTCCACCTTCCTCCTACACACATACAAGTCACACATTCCAGGCAGGTGGTCTTGGCAGGGAAGCACACACATGGCCACAATACACATCAGATGGATGGGTACTGGACATGGTAAAAGGCTTACCCATAGGTATATTCTCCCTGCCCAACTGAGACAACCTGACTCTAGGTGCTTGGACTAAGTGAAACACAGAATCATGACTGAGCAACTGCTATCACAAGGCATAATAGAACCTGCCTTCCCATCACCTAGAGCCTTAGTCACACATGTTCCTAAAAGAAAAATCTAATGGAACATACAGGCCCATACTAAACCTGTCAAGCTTGAATGAATACACATCATACAAACATTTCAAAATGGACGACCTGTCAGTGGTTATGAATACGGTCCCAAAAGACAGCTACCTAACCAGCATAGACATAACCCAGGCCTACTTTTGACAACTGGTAGAACTGAGGGATAGGGACCTTTTCACTATGCAACTTTTCACTACCGGTAAAACTGAGGGATAGGGACCTCCTACAACTAATACATCATGGCAATAGATATAGGTTCACCTGCCTCCCCAATGGTTACTTTGCAGGGCCTAGAATCTTCACAAAAATGATGAAGGCTCTCATGGCACACCTGAGAACATAGCATGGGGAAAACCTTGTCTTTTACATAGACAACACACTAATCTATGCAAAAAACAAAAGCAGAAGTCAGAACAGCCACAATACACACACTCAGGGTGCTACAAAATGCAGGCTTCACCATCAACTTTGATAGATCCCAACACAAACCATCGAGTACCTAGGCTTCACACTGCACTCACCCACACTAACCCTCACAATACCTGACAAAAAACAGGCTGATATCTCACAAAAGGTGGAGGATATCCTTAAGGTACAAATATGTACCATAAGGAAATTCTCTAGGAGCCCTAGCTGCGACAGAATCTGGGAATGACAGAGCAAAAGTACTGACCAAAAAGCTCATCATTGCAAAAAGCCAGGCCTGAATAACGACATAGGGTAATTATGACAAATTCATCCCCCTTAGAGGGTTCATAAAACCAACCCTGAGAGAAAACCTACAGTACCTTCTACATGCAAAGTAAACATACACAGAAAGGTGCCCACAAATAGCCCTATACACAGCCTCCTCAGACACAGAAGGGTGCATACATACCTGAAACCCACTCTGAGTATGAGGAAGAATGTTGTGGAGAAATAGAACCCCTCCATATAAACATAAAAGAGATCCTAGCAGTCCGTAGGGCACTCATACACTTCAAAAAGGCCCTAACGGGGAAAACGTACACATGTTCATAAACAACACCACAGCCATCAGCTGCCTCAACAAAAGGGGCTCTAGCCAATCCATCCTCTGCAACAAAGCTACAGAAAGTGTATTCAGTTGGCCTGGGAAATTAACATAACTTTTAAAACCACGTACATTCCATCAGCAGACAATGTAGAGGCAGACGGCATCAAGAACCTTCTCCATGGCGGGAGAATGGACACTGAGCCCTGAGAGCCAAGAGAAAATATTCAAAAAGTTCCCAAAACCTGACATTGACCTATTTATCTCACCTTCCAATGCAATATGCAAACACTTTGTATGCCTACACCACTACCCCAATGCATATCCAACCGATGCATTCTCCATAACCTCACTGAGAAGATATTGTTACTCACATGAGTCTAGATCTAGACTCAGGCAATGTCGCCAAAATGAGTATGACTTGAGACTCAGCCTGATCCTTTGATGATACTCAGGCAAAGCCAGAGTATCATCCAAAGATCAGTCTCAGGATCTGCCTGAGTATCATCCAAGGATTAGGCTGAGTCTCAAACCATTCTCATTTTGGCGACATTGCCTGAGTCTGGATCTAGACTCATGTGAGTAACAATATTTTCTCTGTGCTGGACAGGCTTTATGTACTCATATTTCCACCCTTTGGTATCATTGGCAGGACTCTAATGAAACTGAAGGAAGACAGACCCAGATGGCTACTACTTGTACCAGAGTGGAGGACGCAGCCCTGCTACCCCGACCTCAGGAGACTGCCCACTTTCAAGGACAGATGGACACTAAGGGTCAACTCATCAACACTACAATGGCCAGGAGATCAGAAAAAAAGTCTTCCCCATCACCAACAGGATGAGGCTCCTATGCCTGCCCCTATAGCCAACAAGCACCCTCTTGAGATCATCTGGTGCAAGCACATAGGAATATTCAAAGCCTCCTGGGAGCTCCTCATGGCTTTATGGTCAAAGTCTATCATAGCCAGCTACGCAACAGCGGCAAGGAAGTGGCTAAAACACATCAGCGAAAACAACGTCAGCTTCACCCACCCTGGAAAATAACTGTGGCTACTACTAACAGTGTGGGGCGACATAGAAGAACTAGACCTGGATAAGCTGACAAAGAGAACCCTACTACTCTTCATGCTAGCAACAGGTCAGAGGATACAGAGCGCCTATGTCCTGCTAAGAACTGACCTCAGACTTTCAGAGGATACCATCAGGATCAAATACTCTACAAAACTGAAGTCCAACCACCCTAAAAAGAACCCTCAGGTTTGACAAACATGAAGACACAGGAATATGTGTCTACTCACACCTGAATGCCTACCTGGTCAGGGAGGACACAAAAGGAGCACACCCCAGGGTGTTTGGCACCATAAAAACGCCTTCCACCCCAGCCAGCTCCGTCACCTTATCAAGATGAATTAAGGTGACCGTAAAGGTCACAGACATAGAGGAACACTTTGGGGCATATAGCACAAGACACGCTGCCACAAGTGCAGCGGACAGGCTAAATGTGCCAATAAATGACATACTCAGCTCGGCAGGATGGGCTAGAGCCAATATATTTGCCAGGTTCTACAACAGACCTCTACTGGAAGATATAGAGGATACCCCACATGAGACTAACTTCATAACTGCCATCATGAATCATGAGCCACCAACCAGACAGTACACACCAAACACACCTATAGAGAGTGGTGGTTTTATCAAACTTAAGTCTTTAAATATGCACATTATAGTCAATTATTAACATATTTATCCCAGAATATGCATATATATACTTAGGCACTCTAATACTTGAGACACACATGTTAAAATAAACATAGACACCTTATCACCCTTCTCAGTACATGTCACCTAACAGGTACAAAGAAAAGGGGGGGACCACCATCAAAGGTGGCCCCGACCACCTCTCTTCATGAAGAAGGGGGGGGGGGAGACATCAACAGTGGAAACACTGTGTCCCACAACATAGATTAAAAGACTATACATGAGATCAACATAATGCAGCATAAAGCATTTATGATCAAAAGACATACAACATGTATACCTACTCTGCTTGAGCAGACAACTTACAAAGTGTAAATAAAACCTGTCTATCTAAACATGAATCTATGACTTGTGGTCCTTCAATTAGGATATCCGCCAAGACGAATACATGACAACCTGCAAGCGAGGTCCTGCTATATACCATAGCTACCCATATGGCTTAATGCCATTGCTCTTAGGAATAGTTCATATTAAACTACACATTGTTAGGTTTAATATTCAATTATTACACCATACTGCCATCCAAGGACAAGTGAAGCCTGGGGTGAATTTGAGCTAGGGAGGCGCTTGTGGCAGTCGACCACTCAACAGCAGCACCTCAGAGTATCACATTAACCTAATTTGTGCATAGATCTCTTTTTTTTTTGCATAGAGACCTGAACTTCAGATGACAAGCCAGTCAGTCCTCACAGGTAATATGGATGAAAGTAAATTTATGTTTGCTATAATGTCATGCCAACAGATAGGATACTGGAAAATGGACAGAACACAAGGAGAATGGCAGATAGATGGTTGTGCAGATAAAGGTACGACAAGGAGGAGAATGGAATATGGACAGCAGGGCACTCTGCATATAGTAGAAAAAGGGCCCTGCACGAAAATAGGTTATAGGTGGTAAAGTAGGCAGGAGTAATGAATAGAGGGACAGGATAGGTGGTGGACAAACTGAAGTAGTATATAGAGAAAGGGGTATGGGCATGGCAGTATTAGTATGACAGTATATCAGGCAGGCAGACAGGATTTGCATACAGAGGCGTAGCAGTATTTGTAACTAATAGGCTGAAAGGTGCACATCTCAGTGGCGGATTTTCCCCAGTACTTAAGAGATTAATTAGATATTTTGGACCCCAAAACTTGCTCAAAAATAGGGGGTGCGCCTCCTCCTTTAGGGCCGTGTCCCCTCCTTTTCCAAATCCTGGATCCGCCACTGCATCTAGGTAGCTAGAAGACAGTAGTAAACATAGTGTGGCAGCATTTAAAGCAAAATATCACTGCAAAATAAGCAGTCGCTAAGGTACTCTACAAATACTAGTTTTTTCATAGTATTGGCTAGGTGTATATATGTAGTGCTGGCAAGCAGAAAGGCAGTAGAGTGAATGTATAGTACTCTGTACTAAGGAGGTGGGGGAGGGATAGTTAACCCCTAGACAGGTGGCCATGACCCGGCCACCCATCTGGTGTAGCGGCGCGGCTTTACGAGCCCCTTGGCCTCGACTCACCACCTTACACCATAAAGCTAGCCTTATCTCCCACTCCATGGGGTCACCCGGTACAAGTCCCGCTGTGTAGCCAGTGCCGACCTCACCAGGTGAGCTGCACTGCCGACACATCCTAAATCTACTTGATTCCTGCCGCCACTAATAGCACTTAAAGTGCTATAGGGCTTCTTAGTACATATAGTAATTTAGCACTTCTAGCGATTAATAAGCGATTACGGTATCAGGACTGCAGGTTCTATATGTGGTAAAGAGTTTGAAAGGGAAAAACCTGGCTGTTTGAGATTGCAGCAGGCCTGCGTTTGTAGGCTAATTAATGATAGCGGGAGGTGTGATGGGTTGCTGCCTGAATCTGATCCCCTAGTTGCCAGCACCTTAAGGGGTGAATCTAGCCGCCGGCTGCCCCCTGTAATGGTGCCAGGGTAGCGTTATAGGCTGAGAAAATCTGTCTACCTGGAAACCACATCTGTGCTTGATACCTGCCTACTGGATAATTATCCCTATCATCAGGCTCGCTTAATACCTCCAGGTTCATGTTTCATAGTCCCCATAAATCACTAATGCAGTGTTGCTGAGTCGGCATTCTTGCATCATGCTAAACCATTTGGAGTTCTACCCTGCAGGGCATGATGCATGAATGCATTAGATAACTATTTGACTTTAAAAGCATATATGTTGAAAGAGAATAAACAGAGTCACAACGGGAGTCTAGGTTACAAAAAAAGAGTCAATACTTCCCTGACTCCCTTTCTAGGCTATCTGACTCCCTTTTTTATTCAGTCACAAGATCCTGACTCCCTTTTGACAATGCATAAGAGAATCAGTGGAGAATAAGGTAGTCATAAGTGATCTGGACTCCCTAAGGGAGTCAGAGTATGCCAGGGGAGTCAGGCAGATAATTTCCACTAGGTGGAAGCACTATCTCCTAAGAGGATTTATCTGGATGCACACATCTTTTTTTCGATCAGAATATATGATGATAAAATTTAAATTGAACAAATTCAATTATTATAGAAACTATACATAACCTCAAAATGAAATACAGTAAAGAAACAAAAAGATGTTGATATATGGACAATTTTTTTATATATTCAAAAGCTTTAGACACCCATTCTGTGCAGGTATCAGAAAGCTAAACCCACAATCAGTCAACTACTTTGTTATCTCACTAATGTACACTGAGGGAAGATTCGTATACCCCCTGCTATGTCTTTCAGAAAGGGAGTTAACCATAAGCTAGACTCCCTTTTGGAAGGGAGTTGTAGGTGACCTCGACTCTCCTTTGGAGTAAAGGGGAGTCAATTTGAAGGCTAAACCTGGACTCCCTTAAGGGAGTCAGTTGACTCCCTTTCTCCAGAAAGGGGAGTCAATCTGAAGGCAAGCCTGGACTCCCCTTTTGACTCCCTTTATTTTCTCTGTGTATAGTTAACAACTTGTTTCTGCTTCTGACATCCAATTATTCTTTTCGTCGTCGCTGTGTCAATTGGCCATAAAAATCACGGGGAAAAGATACATGCAGGATTTGTGCGCCTATGGCAGTCCTACTCATGGTAATAAATGTAGGATACTGAAACGCCAAAAGCCGATATTTTCGCTCCCTACAAAGTGATACTTTCCACGGATTGAGGGAAATCTGTTGAAGTGCACATATTAGTATCATTGCCATACTCAGCACCCTAAATCAGTAAAGGCGTGGTAAGTAGAACCCAATAGCTTCTTGGATATGATTTGGAGACTGCAACAACAGAGAAAAATACCTTACCATTAGCATCACCAATAGAGGGCAATGCCATTCATTTCATGTGTCTTTTAAAGGTAACGAAATCCGCCGCATTGGCAAGAATCATTCTTAATTAATCTGGGTGTGGTGAAGATGCTTGCAACTCTATAAGTAAGATCAGGAAACCAAGAAGAAAATGGTGCACGTTATTGGTAGCAACCTCTAAAGGAAAATCCTTCAATTAGGCTGCAAATGATAATGTGGCCTCAAGATGTAAGGGATTGTTTGCACGAGAATAATCATTTCAAAGGCATAGTGGAAGTAATCATGACTTTGTATAGGTGTTTTAACCACGCCCTTCAGTTATGTATTCACACCATTAATTGTTTGGATAATGGGAGTACTCTCCCACCTTTTCTAAATGTCAACCACATGCAAGTGAACCGATATTTTTGTTTCTTTTTACTGTGTGAACCCTGTGTGAGGGACCTTTAGGGTGTCATTGAATCCATCCTTCTTATATTTCATGTTGCCTGATCGCAGCTATTATCATTTCAGTGAGGGACCTTAAGCTTAATGCCAAACCCCGATTTCTTTCTGACCGTACCTTCCACAAGGGGCATACCATTTGCTACTCAAAGAAGCCACCTTAGAAGGTTTATGCTTTTGCAATTATATACAATGCATCCTATAAGTAATTGATCATATTGGAGCTGCAATTTATTACAGAACATAGGAAGCACCACTGTAAGATCTTGTTCAACTTAAGTTTAACTTAAAGGTGGTTATGCCATATTGTACATCTAGGAGGAAGGAAGTAAAAGGCGATGTCAATCTTTACCATTAGACATTCCTAGGATTCGAGCAAATTATGGTAATAAAACACAGTGGCGGATTTAGAGGGGGCGCGGGGGCGCGCGGCCCCTCCTTTTTGTCTGTATTTAAGAGTATATTTGCATATTCAGTACCCCAAAAAATGCTAAAGTCTAGGGGCGCACCCCCTCCCTTTGGGCTGCGTCCCCTCCTTTTCCAAACCTTGGATCCGCCACTGCAATATACATTGTTTGGCAACATAACTGATCGTCAGGGCAGTGAAGAGTATAACTTATAACTGAAAACGTCCATGAGAATGTCAAACAGAAAACAGCATGGCATACGTCTTGCTTTGGTGGCAATCTTGACTTCCTTGAAGCAAGGTTTTTCAATTGGCTAGGTGAATGAAATCAAGAATACAGTTCTGATGTATTGATGTTGGTGTACCCCAGATGCGACTGCATTTTGAAAAGAATTAAGAATGAGCCAACTGCTTCTCTTCCATAGCATCAATGATATCTGGGCGTTGGATGCTGATGAAAGAAATTACCACTACCGAGAGAAATTTCGTACTCCCTAAATGCCCAGTGTCTTTGTGTCTGCCTGATACCATAGGCACAACCGACAAACAATTTGATATCTGATATGGAGGGATTGCGTAGCTATAGATTGTTATTCATGGGTGATCGCTGTCGACACACCTGAAGTTAACTACGTACAAGTTTCCCCAAAGATTAGTTACCTTTTACTCTCCTGTTTTGCCGTTCTCATAAGACAGACAGAAGTGACAGTACTCTCTCTTGTTGGCTCAGGGACCACCCTGAGTTTATACCGCCGGTGGCATTGGCAAAAAGTCAGTTATACAATTTCAATTTCAATTTTCTACAAGAAACAAAACATGTAAACAAATAAAATCACCATACATGAGTAGTTCATATATCAGTCTTTAGTTACAGTAAAGAAAAAATTCAAAAATCCATACATGAGTTCATACAAAATTAAACAAAGAAAAAGGTCATTTCATAAGAATATTTTCTCCAATCCAGTCCTCCATATATAGGTTTACCTCCGGGCTGGACTTTTCTCTCTTTGTTCCTATTTGTTTCAAAAACAGCTTCTAAAAGTGAGACGGTTTGGACGCCTTTCAAAAAAACACGGGAAAAGACACCCTGAGCCCTCTGTGCCAATGCACGTCGTTGAATTTTACTTAATTAGCACGAGGGTTTCTTTTTCTGTTTGGGATTGCACACTAATTGTAACAGGGGCAACTAATACTATATCAAATGGCAATTAATTATGAGTTATATACCTGGTCAGTTAAGCATCTGTTATATGATCCAGTGGTTTCTCTATGCAGACATCATGTAGAACAATTTGTCATTGAACATTTGGTTCTCAAGATATGATTTTTATTTTCTATATCTTGTATGGAAAGTTCTATCGCTAAATTGCGATGGTACCGATCTGGTTGACAAATACCTCACTCAGTTATTTCTCAATCTCTCCATTCACTCATTTATCACAAAGAGAAAACATGCCATGCTGATGAAAAAGGTTCCTTGTATAGAGTAAAAACGATGCCTCCCAGGGACCTAAAATGACAACCTTATGACAGAATGAATTCCTGCCCGTCGTACCTTATCCAAACAATGAACATGGGAGAGCAGGCTAGGAAACCCATTAAACGTCAATCTCTTAGCCTCATTGAGGCATTTCCGGCAGTTCTTTCCTCTGTGTGAATATTAGATGGTACAAATACACAGTCCATTAGCCAATGGTTTTGTTCACACTGAATGCAGGTTATTGAACTGTTTTAGCTTCACTCCTTCATATTGACCTATTTCAACAATCTCCATTGGCTCTTGCCTAGAAGTATGTCGACGCATAAACCATGGACCGGTTACCTTATTTATTGTAATGTACTAAGTAATCGTGTTTCATGAGAGAAGAATGTCATGTTTGACGCATTTTATCAAAGTCTTATAATTAATGTAATTTGTAAACCATTATGCATTAGCACTGTTATCATTTCATAGGAGTTCTTATATCCTATGTACATTATCAGATTCACAATCAATCACTTGTTACCAATGGTATGTTTTGTCACATGACTTACGCCATACTACATCAATTAGCAATGATAATAATGATTCATTGCCTTGAAGTATGCGACCCATTTCCTCCACTTACGCCTGCGCATTACTGCTGTTACCGGGTGTTCAGACCACGTCTGGCTTTAGGATTTTCACTGCAAAAGAAATGTATATTTTCTGTACAATATCGGTATATGCAAAACAACAATATTAGTATGACAGGACCTCAAGATATTCATATACCATGATGTATGAAGGGGTGATAAACTATATTGAACAATGGCGCTTTCAGTCTCATATTATGTGTTCCCCACTCTGATATATCTGGAAGACTATTATGCTATAAATTTGTTCAGTGACGATGTCCACGCAAAATATGTTTGTTGCATGCAGCCGTTTTCATAAGTGTCAATTTGTGATTTATGACACCCAGATGAAAGAAGTGCAGTTGACCTGCGTCCCCTTGTTCTGAATATTTGATGTAGTTGAAGTTAATGTTTGATAAAGGCAATGAGTTGTGAGTTGTGGGTGAATAAACACGTCATGTTTCTATGCCACTCAACCCGTCAACAAAACTGTCAGGAGTAATGGAATATTTATTACGAAATTGCCGTAATAACATGTCCGATAAACAATATCCAGATCTATGTAAAGGGTTTTATACCAGACCTTGCATAAAATACCGAGAGGTTACATGTATTTTTAATGTTGAAATTATGATATTAATTTTCTGTTTTTACAATCTTTTATGGCGATTAACTGTGTTAACGCCCACGCTGCGTTCGTATCACAGCCACAAAAATGGCGCGTTTCTCTGATGACTGTTTTTCTGTATGCCATGACAGTGGTTTTATGTTAGTGTTTCTTGTGACAGTCATAAAGGGGGCTTCAGCATGTCTGAAAACAGGGTCCTTCATGATTTTCTTCCCTGATTTTCTTCCCTGCAATTTGCTCTCAGCAGAGAGCTCTTGACACCAACCTTGGCAATCCATCTGTTCATGAGCCTAAAATGCTTTACACAGATAATAACGAGGCGCATGGCATTTAATAGCAGTGTAGAACGACCACCTTATGCTATTGAATTTCTATGGCTCATGTTCGTGATCTCTGAAAACGATCAGAGTGCCATGGAATGTGTCCAAAAGTGGCAATTTTCGAAATTTAATTGTTATTAGTATGTATGATTTATCAATCATGCTAATAACACTCTACTCTAATTTCAGGTATGTACAATATGAACAGAGTGGTGGTTAAAGGGTATACTTCTGCACTATAACGAACTTCTGAACAAAGCTCATCGTATAGCCCTATAGCGTTGGCTTAAAACAGTATCAGACTAAAACTTTATACAGTAGTTTTAAGGAGCTTATAGCAAAGTAAAGTCATCCGTTGGAGAATTACAAAAATGGCCTATATGGATTTCTCATCCCAAAGAACAACTGGTATTATAATGTGTTATCCTAGACCTGTAAGACTGAAATCTAACCATCTATATGCGAGGTTCGTCGGGTGCAGACACACAAAAAAGCTTGCCTAATCGCTGCCTTCTGTTGTGATCTACTTTTATAGTTTCTCATTTTGTATTCTTTAACAACATTTTTTAAGGCAGTGGAAACCTTTGCAGTAACTTCCGCACAACTAACCTCAGACACAAGGGAACTGACTGGCGCGACAGGGACGGACGTTTTTTATGCAAGCCTCCACTTAATTCCGGCACTGCCCCGCCAACCCGCATACAGGGACGAGGCCCAGCCTGGCCTCCACCTCTACCGCCTGTCACTCCTGTAGGATAACCCTCTAAGGGCCATAAAGTGTCATGACACTTCATACCCACTGGTCGTCATCAATACAGTCAATTGAATGATAACAACATGCCGTATGCTTTGGAAATTATATGTTTAATTTGTATTAATTGAACAGATGAACCACAACCATCTTACCTCAAATTAAACATGAGTGGTCCAGGCCCCACACAATAAACGCCTGGTTACATAATTAATAATGATAATGCATAACCAACTGAGCATCGATCAATATTACTAAACACCGAATTACACAATCTGTGTGAGTCAGATATTACCAACTGGCCACCTGGCCTAAATATCTCCCTACTGTAAGACATACATGAAAAAGAGGGAGTGGCGGGCGGGGATCACACAACGTCCTCACACCGCCATAACAATTTCAAATGTGGCGGAGGGAAGAGATAATTATATGCACATACTAATGAACCAATACTGGGCAGTGAAACTGCAATATATTGAACCTTATACCTTTCCAGTGCACTAGGTGGCGACACAGTTGCCCCATTCAATTACAGGACCATGATACATGCTCTACAATTGAATGATAACAACATGCCGTATGCTTTGGAAATTATATGTTTAATTTGTATTAATTGAACAGATGAACCACAACCATCTTACCTCAAATTAAACATGAGTGGTCCAGGCCCCACACAATAAACGCCTGGTTACATAATTAATAATGATAATGCATAACCAACTGAGCATCGATCAATATTACTAAACACCGAATTACACAATCTGTGTGAGTCAGATATTACCAACTGGCCACCTGGCCTAAATATCTCCAAAGCTTTTAGCTAGGGCAGTGTGGACCGACGTCTTGAATGCTGACTTGGGCGCGTATTGGTACATGACATTAGATCTCCACAACCCTTGTCGACGCACATCTTCTTCGGTGGCTCCACCCCCCGCTGCAGCGAGTGAAGCCCCCCGTCGTAGTCCATGCAGGGAATATCCCTGGGCATCCTTATACCCAGCTTTACTTAACCCCTTTTTTAGCAATACTTGGAGAGATGCAGATGTTACCACTTGTCTTGTATCCGCCCACACAAAAGCTGGACTATAGTAATGAGCCGGTACCATAGCAACCATGAGTTTGTACGCGACAACAGGGCAATGTCTTGACCCTGGAGGTAACGCCGCTATGGGCAGAGTCACGGGGGGAGCTGAGCCCGAGGTGGTTTTTGAGCTTCTAATCACTATCAGCAGACCCCCAGGTACCTCTCTAATGTCACATCTTAATAATCCGTGCCCATCTTCCCATGGGGTCTTTACACAGATATTCGATCCTCTTAAGAAGGCGAAGTAACCTATCAGATAGGCTGCCTTACATACCACACCAGTTAATCCGAGCGAGTCTAGATAATCACACATCCTGTACAACATCTCTGGGGACACAGGGGGAGCCGGCCGTGGCACATGAGTGGACAGCTTCTTTATCCCTGTCAGCATTTCCTTGACCAGTCGGGCATCAAACGCCGAATCATTCCCCCCTGCCAATATCACTAAATGTCTAGCTCCAGATGTGTAATTCGCCACGGACAAGGGGGATTTTAACATTGATGACTTGTACTGTACATACATGCAGATGTCATCCACAGTGGGGTGATAGACAGATACGCCATACAACAGACAGAAGCCAAAGAAGTCTTCATACTGTTTCTTCTTATTCTTCCTCGTAGCTTCCGAGACGGCCGCTTGCCTCGTCGCAATCATTTGCTCATACATCGGGGATCCGTACCAGGCTGTAAGCAGAGCAAAATGTCATTATAAACCTGGGCTAAAGATAGGCTCATCAAGATCTGGATGCAATTCTGTAAGCTTCCTCTCTTTTATCATACGCTCCGCTACAACACGATGCCCCACCCCCAGCGACATCCTAGAGAGGGCGTCGGCAAGGATCATTGCCTCCCCGGGGCAATGGATGGCCCGTATCTTAATGTCATTCTTGGTGGCGTACAGCCATATTTCACGGGCGCATGAAGCTAGTATCGGTTCCGACGTTCTACCAGTGGCCAGTGATGTTACAGCTCCCGTGTTATCCCCTACCATAATGTACTCACAGCCCCTTGGGTTCTTGTGACCTAGATTTTTCACTGCCAGAACCATATTCTTAGCCTCGAGCAGTGTTATATGGAGGGGCTTCTTGTTGTAGTTATCCCATTTAAAATGGGTCGGGTATGTGACAGAATAGTAATGTGTCTCGGACCATGCTCCGCCTCCCACTAGACTACTGTCACATTCGATTTTCCATGTAGGCCTTTCTTCGACTATTAGATGGATCCCGTTTGACTGTTCCGCGTAATTCCTGAACCAAGCTAGGTCCTTTCTACACTCAGTGCTTACTGGAGCAGGATTGAGGGTGTTCGTGAGTTTCAGCAGGGCCAGAACTCTCGCCATAAACCTTCTGGCTGGGGGCAAGCATGTAGCGATGTGAAACAGCTTGCCCGCCAACTGCTGAACCTGACGTCTGGTGACCCACTTCTTGTCATTCCAGGTACCCACCTCTTCTAACACTTCAGCTAACTTCTCTTGGGGGATAGTGAGTGTCATCTGGATTGTATCAACTTCGTACCCCAACCATGTGAGCTTGGTTGTCGGCCTCACAGTTTTGTCCGGCGCCAAGTGTAGTCCCAATTCTTTGTTCAGGCTTTCAAACAATTGGAGTGACTTTTCACCTTCCTGTATAGTTGGGGCAACGACGGCGTAATCGTCGATATAGGCCAGTATTGCGTGCTTATGTTGTGCCATGATGTATGCCACCGCAGTAGAAACTCTCTGCATATGCATGCTCGAACTTCGACACCCAAACGAGGGCGACATGTCAAAATACATCAAGCCTCTATGCATGATTCCTCCTAGTGGTAGATCTAATACGTCAATCTTCAACTGCCTGTAGGCACGCTGGAGGTCTGCCGACCAGACAACACAACCTGGGCCGTAGAACTTAATAACTTGTAGCAGATCTGTTATAGCTGGTAGCGTGTACTTCATCAACCTCCCTTGAAAGTTGTTCTTGAGAATTCCACTATTCACAGATCTGCCGTCCGGGTGAGATAGGTCGACTATGATTCTTCTATTTATAGAGTTCTTTTTCTCTATAGTCATCACCGGGCTGACTTGACTCCATGGCTCAAAAGGTGGATCCTTGAATGGACCAAGGAGTGTGTTGTGGCGGAGCTCTGTCTCGATGAAATTATCGATGTGTAGTAAGTGGTCCTGCGCGGATGTGTGGTTATCAAGCGTGCTAACTGGGGGTCTATCTCCACTATAGGAACTTGGAAAACCGAATCTGAGATATTCCACAATCTCCTTGTCGTGGTAATGTTTCAGTCTGTACTCCCAGGCGTCAAGATTGAAGTTTGACTCCAATGGGATCCGCGCCTCCTTATAATTAGGCATTGCTGACGCCCTGATGGTGTGATATCTTGCCATGACATCTGAGTACAGTTCACAGGCTGTGCGTGTTGGGTACGGCCATATTACATCCAAGTACTGGGAGTAGTCCTCAGGGGTAATGAGGAGGGCTGTAGTTGGAGCGTCCTCCTTCATCTGCTTGAGTATGCGGCGTTTCACCTGGGTAGACGTAGCTCTGCCATACATTAAGTCGCTTTTATCACCAGCGGTCCTAGGGTTGCCTGATACAATGGTGCATTTCGGGCTGTGTATACTACTTACACCTAACCTAGCTTGACATTCTATCATACTGGTGACCGGGAGTCCCGTTATAGCGGTGGCTTCATTATGGCCTGCCCGCCTATGATTGCCGCTACAATTATCACCCTGAGTGGGTGGACACGGATGAGTGGTCACCGCGTTGGTGGTTGGTATGTGGGTCAGTGTGTCGGCATGTACACATTGACCTGTATTCTGACTCACACAATTATACACACTGTCACCATCTTGCGATACCATTGGAACAACTCTTTTACTCAGGCTACATGCATTATTATTGATTGCTGACTGATCTCTTTGTACACCCATTTTACTCATTGGAGTAGACGCAATAGGATATTGATCACCCATATCACTCAATACATGATTATCAATGGAGTCTGGCACAATATTGGTTGCAGCCTGTGGGTTATGACCATTCTTATAACTGGTAGGAATGGGAGAGAATTGGGTTGTGAATAATTCTACCTGATTCTTTTTACTTCCACGCCTAACAATATGCGAGTCTTGCGCCATTACGCCGATGGCCCAAATATCACCTGTCCCAGATTCTTCAGTTCCCTCCTCCATACTGACTATGGATTCACAATCAGATCTACCTGGTACATTGTTATGGGGATCAGCTAAGCTGTGGGCGATATCAATTTGAGATGGGGTATCAACCATATCTGTGCCATTACCTTGCATACCCTTATTATTATACCGAGGATAACTAGTACATAATTCAGGGTGGATACCACTTTGCGAGAGATCATGCTCTCGATCCTCGCCGCTCATTTGGTCACCAGCCAATGGGGCTTCATCGTCACACGTACCTGGTGATTCATGACTTAGGCGGGATTTGTTACCAATTCTGATATACTGAGTATCTGTATGGTCTAGAGTGATGTTGAGTATACTACGGCTTACTTCTTGGATTTCATCATCCGAACAAGATACACGCGAGGTATTTTCATTCTCTAGATCTGTACATTGCAATTTATCAGAGATAATATTGGCATAATCAATTTCATCATTTACAAGCGGACATACTTCAACTGAGGCGTCAAATCTGACAAGTTTAACTTCTGAGTTAATGCTGTCTGCACCTAAGGGCGCGTCAACAATATCATTGTCGATCACTCGCCATTTTGTCGTTGCTTTTAGTGAAATGTCCACTGGCTGATGAGGGGAAAGTTGCACTTCGTCATTGCAGCTTAAGACGGAAACGTCGTTGTCATGTGGCGTTTCTCCCATTGTCCGGTCGATCACTGCAGCACGGCCGGACGCTTGGAGTTTTTTGCCGGATTACCAGTGAGGCCATAACAGCTTATCCTTGGATGCCGTTTGGCCCTGCACGTGGCAAGTAAACAGTTAGAGCACAAGTGCAGTCTACGCTCGCCATTTTCTACATGATGGCGATTTTCGGGGCACTTGCCTTCATTGAAAGCTTTGCATGGCGGGGCCGCCCTTGCTACCTTGACAGGCTCCGGCATGTCGCAGACGTCCCCTTTTTTACCAAATGGGGCTACCGACGGCTGGTCCTGTGCCTGAGGCTGGCGGCTCATGGATCCTCCACCATTCCTCACGGCATTGGCGCGTGGCTCCATCCATGATCCTTTCCTGGCCTTTTCAGATCTTTCTATACGGATGTCGTATTGCTTGTCCCAGTTAATGGGTGATTCCGGGGCGAGGGTAGAGGCGATGGTAGACTCACTCCAAGCCCTGACATCTGGCCAGTAATAATTGATTGTATCCTCCGCCACGTCTATAGCATGTCTCATATAGTGCTGGCGGAGGGGGACCGGGGTTGTAGCAGAGTCATAAATCTTAAGTAAACCATACATATATTCTGGAAACTCCAGATTACCAAGTGTTGTAGGTACCATCTTCTCACCCCTTGTAACGTGAGCATGGGGAAAAAGAGGGCTCGGCTTACCCGACTTGGCTAGGGTGGTTTTCATAAATTCAGTGAGCTGGCGCTGAACTTCCTCCTCAGTGGGCTGATGCATTTGCTGTTGCATGAAGTGCTGCGGCATCCCGGTCGGCGGTTGGTATGACGGTTGCAAAAATGGCGCCGAGTAGGTGGGTTGCGCCATTTGTGGGTGGACGGCCTGAGCCGGTGGTGGGTGGTTTTGGAAGAACGGAACCTGCTGCTGGACATTTGACTGGGGCAGCACTTGGGGTTCTTGTGATGATTTACTCGCCAACATTGCCATCATCTGATCAACCTTATCGTTCATAGACATGACGCGGGCATCATTCTGTTCGCGCCATTTTTTAAACTGTCTCTTTGATAATTTATCAGACGAAGCCTTTGACTTCTTCTTTTTACCTTCTGCTGGTTCCATTGTGAGATACGCACTCCTTGTATGCGGTCTGCTCAGAACTAACCGCAATTACAGGTACAATCCCTTGGTCCCAACACGTCTACCACCACGATCGATCACACAACGTCCTCACACCGCCATAACAATTTCAAATGTGGCGGAGGGAAGAGATAATTATATGCACATACTAATGAACCAATACTGGGCAGTGAAACTGCAATATATTGAACCTTATACCTTTCCAGTGCACTAGGTGGCGACACAGTTGCCCCATTCAATTACAGGACCATGATACATGCTCTACAATTGGCTCAGGCTTCATTCATGCCTTATGCTCACTCTAGAATGTTGATACCATTGGCATACTCAGGTTTTGGAAATGGGGGGGGGGGCATGTGCCAATATCAAAGTGTATCCCCTATTCTTAAGCAAAATATTGGCTCCAAAGTAAGCAAATCTTCTCTAAAGTATACACAAAAAGGAGGAGACGTCATTGCCCCCCCTCCCCCGTCCAAATCCTCTTAGTGGATATATACACCCAAAGGGTTGGTATGGTGCACCAATGAGTACTGGCGAGCTACTTGCGAGTGTTGCATTAGTGCATCATGACGACCAAGTAACATGAATCAGGAGGCATCATGCGATCTATAAAGGACTAGACAAATCAATGTGAGCAAAAACGGCGAAATGACAGGAAAGGGGCTGTGCTTGGTGGGATAGGGGAGGCCAAGCAAGAAAGAATACTTGTGTGGAATGCTACTGCATAATGACACATCTTCTGCTTTTTTGTTTGGCTTCTTGATGCCACTGTGCTCTGACGTAACGTCATTTCCCATTTGATGAAGAAGAGTTGTGCGGAGGGAAATAGTAAAGGTTTGGCTGCAATCCCTATAGAAAACAGTCTTCTCTTTTTAGATTTTTTTTTGGGCCTTTCCCAACTTTCCTTTGGAATTCCGAATTTTTTAGCCTCAATTGATTTGGTATATAGCCAATGATTTGCTATGCCATAATGACATTGGATGTACCATGCTGGTGTGTACATAGTAGTCATCTTCAACAGAACATGTGCTAAAATAACCTCTGTTACAGTGACCTATGAATGGTTATACCATGGTTATGGGTCATTTGTATATTTTTGCATTCAAGTTTAAGGATAAAACCATAAGGAAAAATGACTCGTAAACTTTCGAAACGAGCGACCGGCTGCGTGTCTCCGCCATAGTGTCAACATCCCCTGCGTGACAGTTCCGCCGTCTGGTGTATAGAGAAAGAACTCCTCAGAGACGATGCCGTGGCGAAACGGACCATCCTATTTTCGCCATTTTGAGGAAATATATAGCCTTTAATTCTTCTATTGAAACATGGGAACAGTAAAAAGAAGGTATATTCTTTGCTTGGTTAACCTGTAGGGGACAGAAATGCTCTATAAATGGTGGAAATTGAATGTTATTCTTGGCGTACCGGACGGTATGTTGATAAACAGAAATCCAATATGGCAGAATGGCTTCCTCCTCATCGCTGTCGATTCAACTCGAATTTCTTCTGTCGATTCAACTCAAATTTCTTCTTTATTTAAGGTAAAAAACTTACATTTTAGGGTATGTACCATGGTATAACGCCCTCGTTCATTATATCCGTGACTCAATTCAACTCGTGCATCAAGAAGCCTTATTTAACCTAATTGACGCCGATTATGTTTGTGATTCGTTCATTTAGTATACCTGGGCGTGCAGTAATCGCTAGGGTTTCAGTGCACAGGTGGCACCGTCCAGGCACCTGGCTTCTGCGTTCTAACCATAAACTTTCAACTTCGATTCCTGAACCATGGAAATGAACCTAACCTGGATATTGGGGACTTATAGCAGTTGTACACCAAAACATGACATGATATCCTTTGTGATATGTGTGGTCAGACATTCCATCTAACTTAGCGTATATAGATTTACCTCAAAACTAAACCCTCAATCCCAGACTACCTAAAGGTGTGTATCTGTTAATATTCATAACCCTTTAAAGAGATCCATCAGCACGATGCAACAATGCAAGCGATTTACTAATAAGCGCATCATAACAACAAAGGGACATAGAACTTCAATGGCGCTCAAATTTAATGGTGAGACCTGAAGATGTTCCACCTTGACCATTACCCACCAGCTACTCATAGGCCTCTGACACACCCTGGTTTACCCTCGCGTCAGACCCTGGTTGTGACTGACCAGGTGTAATGGAGTGATGTATAGTTTGTTTTGCCCAAAGACTGGGTCATGCCAGGCCAAGGGCGAAGAGGTCGTGGCCGTAGTTTGTCCCACATACTGGAGGCACTCCGTGAATAGGCTTAGGGCACAATGCCTATTGAATCTATTCCATTGCCCTTTTGGCTGAGGCATTTTGTGCGGATGTCTGTGCATGGAATACGGCATTGAGAAATCTTAAGTGATCAGATGTAGGTCGTGTTGCAATGAGCTGGAGGTGAAGTGTCTCCGGTATAATCATTGCCCTTCTTAAGCGTCTTTCACCAGATTCAGCTTCAGCTGGCAGGCAGGTGGGATCCAGATCATTATTGCATCTGTAATGACAGTCCGCCCACACAACGCCTACTCAAAATCTAAAATCACATAATACTTGTGCAGCTGAATGGCCAGACTTAATGAAGCAGGTCGGCTTCTAATTCAGTATCAAATTAAGGTAAGAGGTTTAATGTCCTCCAACAGCTGACTGCTGAGAGATGGAGGTAGTGGAAATGCCCCTCCCAGTATCAGGAAGCACCAGCCAGGTGTTATAGCCCTGGTGATGTCTGAGTTCTGGTGCTGAGCAGCCCGGTGAGCAGCTCAAGAGCTGAAGAGCTGCTCACATGGGTCACCACGAGGGTTAAAGGGGGTGAGGAGTAGTGTCAGGCTCATTGGCCTTCAGATCCCAGCCCACAGCCGTACATCACAGCGCGACGTGTTCTCCTGGGCCTCATCTGGATCACTACCGCCTTGTTCTCCCCACCCCACCTTCTACTACACCCTGCCTGTAACCTCCCCTAGTAACTCCCAAACCGATTGGATGTTCCCCCATCCGCTCGCCCCCCAATAGCGATTGCTTTGCACTTGGCAACCTTATTGCCTCCTTTACTTGGCCTAAAGGGTGAGTGCAGTCCAGAGAAGGGCGTTATGTGGGCAAGAACTAAAGCAGCTGTTTCAAAAGTGAATCGTTTCCCTTTGCCCTAGAATAAAAACACAGATTAGCATTCTGAGACTATAGGATAATACATTATTGCCGTTCGTTCCTCATAGGAACGATCGGCTCATTACTTGAATTGAGACTTCTGAAACACATGCCAGTAGACTTGGCCCAAGTCCTAGCCCCCTAGCACTATTATTCATAGTTTGACCTGGGTCTTCTCACCCAGAACCACTGCACCACCCCTATCTTGAAGACCATTGCAGGTCCAAAGTGGTGCTTGTTCACTCTCCCTGTATATCCCAGTCCTATAGGTACAGTATGGTGTATACCTATACATGGAGTGATTTATGCAAATTAGTGCTCTTGCTTGAGCTATGGTGGTGCTGGTGGTGAATCCTGGTCACTAAAGTGGTGGCAGAGGCCACAGGAATAGCCCTGTGTTCTAATACAAAGCACTGCTCCCTCATAATCCTCTGCATTGGCCATTGACCCCCCTCCCCCCACCTCTGAACAAAGCTGGTTCTATAGTGGTGAATGTGGTGGTTATATGAGTCCACCACCTCCATGTTTCTAAAATGTGTAAAACCTATCCCTAATGGGTAGGGACATAGGGATGCTGTTAGGGCTGGTATAAACGCCGTGAGTGGCACAGACCATTGCCTGTTTCATAACATGTACATAACCCTTTATGGATGGCATGATGCATTGATGCACATTTAACCCTTTAAGGATGGCATGATGCATTGATGTGCAGTTAACCCTTTATAGATGGCATGATGCATTGATATGCAGTTAACCCTTTAGAGATGGCATGATGCATCGATGCATAGTTAACCCTTTATGGATGGCATGATGCATTGATGCACATTTAACCCTTTATGGATGGCATGATGCATTGATGTGCAGTTAACTCTTTATGGATGGCATGATGCATTGATGCACTTTTAACCCTCTATGGATGGCATGATGCATTGATGCATAGTTAACCCTTTATAGATGGCATGATGCATTGATGCATAGTTAACCCTTTATGGATGGCATGATGCATTGATGCATATTTAACACTTTATGGATGGCATGATGCATTGATGTGCAGTTAACCCTTTATAGATGGCATGATGCATTGATGCACATTTAACCCTTTATGGATGGTATGATGCATTAATGCACATTAAACCCTTCATGGATGGCATGATGTATTGATGTGTAGTTAACCCTTTATAGATGGTATGATGCATTGATGCATAGTTAACCCTTTATGGATGGCATGATGCATTGATGTGCAGTTAACTTTTTAGGGATGGCATGATGCATTGACGCACTTTTAACCCTTTATGGATGGCATGATGCATTGATGCATAGTTAACCCTTTATAGATGGCATGATGCATTGATGCATAGTTAACCCTTTATGGATGGCATGATGCATTGACACAATTTTAACCCTTTATAGATGGCATGCTGTATTGATGTGCAGTTAACCCTTTATGGATGGCATGATGCATTGATGCATATTAAACCCTTTATGGATCACATGATGCATTGATGCACATTTAACCCTTTATGGATGACATGATGCATTGATGCACATTTAACCCTTTATGGATGGCATGATGCATTGATGTGCAGTTGACCCTTTATAGATGGCATGATGCATTGATTTGCAGTTAACCCTCTATAGATGGCATGATGCATTGATGCATAATTAACCCTTTATGGATGGCATGATGCATTGATGCACATTTAACCCTTTATGGATGGCATGATGCATTGATGTGCAGTTAACTCTTTATGGATGGCATGATGCATTGACACACTTTTAACCCTTTATGGATGGCATGATGCATTGATGCATAGTTAACCCTTTATAGATGGCATGATGCATTGATGCATAGTTAACCCCTTATGGATGGCATGATGCATTGATGTGTAGATAACCCTTTATAGATGGTATGATGCATTGATGCACATTTGACCCTTTATGGATGGCATGATGCATTGATGCACATTTAACCCTTTATGGATGGCATGATGCATTGATGCACATTTAACCCTTTATGGATGGCATGATGCATTAATGTGAAGTTAACCCTTTATAGATGGCATGATGCATTGATGTGCAGTTCACCCTTTATAGATGGCATAATGCATCGTCAGCAAATATGTCAGTAATAATGCACTATTTGTCAGCAATTAATCAATGTATGTTAGTAATTACTCACTTTTTGTCAGCAGTTAGTCAATATATGTTAGCAATTACTCACTATTTCTCAGCAATTAAACAAAATATGTCAGTAATAATGCACTATTTGTCAGCAATTGGTCAATGCATGTTAGTAATTGCTCATTATTTGTCAGCAGTTCGTCAACATATGTCAGTAATCACTCCCTATTTGTCAATACCTGATTGAATATTGAAAATTGAATTGAAAATAGCATTAAAAACTTGGGTCTTTTAGGTCTTAGACCTAACCTGCTCCATCCTTTAGATACCTGATTCTATTGTTTCCCATGTGGGTCAGCCATCTTGATTTTCCAAAATACAGGGATCCAGTCCATATATGGTCACTTTTGACCTTCAAAAGTTATCAGCTGGATGTTAGTAGCCATAGGGACACCTCAACTACCTGATTCTATTGTTTTTTCATGTGTGTCAGCCATCTTGGTTTTCAGAAACATAGGGATCCAGGCCATATATGGTCAATTTTGACCTTCAAAAGTTATCAGGTGGATGTTAGTAGCCAAAGGGACACCTGAACTACCTGATTCTTTTGTTTTTTGTGTGTGTCGGCCATCTTGGTTTTCAGAAACACAGGAATCCAGGCCATATGTGGTGAATTTTGATCTTCAAATGTTATCAGATGGATGTTAGTGACCAGTGAATTTTGATCTTCAAAAGTTATCAGATGTTAGCATGCTGGTATATGAGTCCCACCTACATGATAAAGTTTTAATGTTTTTCCTTTACAATATTGGTTGAATTTGCCTTAATCATAGCTCCGAATTATCTTAGTATTAATGCGTACAGCATTACAGCTATGCTGTGTATTTCTGTGATTACAATAATTTGGTTTTGAATGATAAAATATCATGAAACTACCAGATTAAATTTTGAATCAGTATAATGTACGGCAATATAAAAATGTCTGCTACTAAGACCGTGGTCAAATCCTAAAATCTGATCCTAATATCCTGATCCTAGATATGGAGATTTCAGCTGAATCAATATCCTGATCCTAATATCCTATCTATTGCCCCCTCGTAATTATGTACATTGCTGGAATCCAACAGGGCACTTTCTTTCTGTTCGCTCTTATTGCATGTGAATAGTGAGAATGAGTACTAAGTATGCATAGATATTATTTTCATTGAATCTAAATGGGAATTTCAGATAGAACCCATGTTATTTGGGAAGAAAGATACTAGAAGAAAAATGCCTTAATATTATTGGCATACATGCACTATTCTTTGCTTACGTTTCTAAATTCTATAAAAAGCACACTTGCCTTTTGTTCCACGTTGCTTCTTCCTACACAGAGAGAAGAACACTGATCACTTTGACACATACTGCACAGGTCATGATTTGTCTCCCACATGATATGTATGAAGGCATGTCGAATGAGGTTGACTCTCACATTTGGTTTGTCAACTCTACTTGACATGCATAATCAAGACACATCACATATTCCTGATCCATGCACCTGAGTGCTAGCTAATACTGTGTTACAATTATGTAAGGGCCAAGAACAGGCAATAGCTATGTACCAATGGTTCAATTAAGGCAGGCCTATAATAGAAGGCTGTGGATATCATAGTCCCACAGGCCTGCAACAACAAAGCACTTTTTCCTATCTACAGAACTTCTACTTGACTGAGGACCTCTATGCAGTCCATAAGACAAGGATATGGAGGTGCATGACAATTCCATATGTATCCCTGTACTGTAGATACTGAGATTATAGATTGCATACAATTAGCATACAATCTTTTGGCATTTTCACTGACCTACACATAAGGTGTCTAACCTCTCCTATTCAGGATTGTCGGTGCCTATTTTGATATTCAATAACAAATGTAAATTTAACAATGAAATATGATTCACTACCTTCATTGATAATGTTTACAAACCATAGTGGTCTATTCTTCATGTATACACAATGACACAGATACATCAAATGTCTCAAGTGTTGGTAGTACCTCTTGGTAGTGATTAATCCCAGAACCAAAATGGTTGTTTGCCCCATCTGGTGGAATATCCTAGAACAATTATGTGTGTCAAACCAGAAATATCATCACATGTCAAGTGCCTTCAACATGGCTGTGACCCTATTCAACTCACAAATTGCATGGCATTTTAAGGCATGTCAAATCATATGAGGACTACAGTGTGCTACAGTCGCCATGTTGACATGTGCACATGTCCCAATGACATGTGCTCTCTGTGTCAAATCAATTTGACATGGGTAGACATGTCATTTTGCCAGGAAAACCTTTTTCAGTGTACACTAAACATGTCCCACGTTGAAGCCACAAACCTGATCTTTCTATTATTTTAGTTGTCCCCAAAAGGCCCTCTGGCTTTAATGACATTTTCTTACTGCTCTACCCATTAAGCAGAGCAAAAGTCAACGCCATGGCCTATCGCCTCCAGCCACTAAAACTGGACTACATGGCACAAAAAGGGGAAAACGATGGGAAAATGCGATCAGGTCACAAGGAAGCAAACCAAAATCCATGTAATCATGCATGGTGTCAAAGGAGCAAAGCCCCGTGATTTTACCCATTTATCACCAATCTCTCATGTTTCATGGATTCATTTTATTTTGAGAATTTCTGCATGATGGTAAATCCTGACCCTCCCTGTGCAGTTTAAGAAATGGAGAGGTGTATCCCATATGCCATGTTATCATGTGCAACTGCATTTTCAATCAGTCTCTGCTTACACAGAGACATAAAACAGGCACCTTGATATTATCATAAGAACTGATGAATCAATTCCTCCAGGGATACTAACACAAACAGTATCATATAAATGCGTAATACTAGGTTGTCTATCCAAAAGAAATAACAGATTTCTGCTCTGGAAACCAGGTTTGGAGAGGGTCAATAACACATAGGTGCTATCAGGGGCACAGTTGTGCTATAGATACCCCGATAGTGACTTCTTTCAGGTTATGTTATATACATGATGAAGGCCATTTCAGGGAAATAAATCGCTGTATTACACAGTTCTCATCTTGCACTAATAATGCCAAGAGGTCTTTACTTTACGAAATACTTCTGCTCATGTAGAACCAAATAGTAAGTCATTTTAGACCACGCTTTTTTCATTCATTTGGATAACGATCATCACCTGAGAAATTAATTCACGTAACTAAGGACGAAATGACAGATTTCATACAAATGAATATTTGTGAAAAAAAACTCTGTTCTCATAGGATTATAGAAACCCTCAAAATTCTTTCATGTTTTCTTCTCTAGAAACCGTAGTAAGCGAATTGAAAACCATACAAGCCAATGTGCAGCTCAGAGAATGATCTCTTAGAAGTTAACGTTTTGAGACTCTTTCATATTGTAATGTATCCATAGTGTTTAAAGTACTATTGTTAATTGTGGATCATGGAGCTAGAAATTTGTGGGAACTGTAATATGATAAAATCCCTCTGTCAGCAGATGACTAGGTCATGCATAAATTAATATGACAAATCCTCGTGCCATAAGGAGATAGTCATCTGTTAGCACATGTATCATTTTATCTAGTTCCTGTTTTCAGGTTCAGACATGTCACGTACGGTCCATACACTGGATTTGAATCAATGCATTATCTGCCAACATATATGCTGATTCATGGCTGACATATACTGACTGCCTGTCGACATTTTGACTGACTCCCATCTGACCTAATGAAGTGAAGTTCAGAATTCCCAACAAATTCTATCAACGAATAGTACAGTCTTCTGAATAGCTACTTGTTTTATTCTCAGTGCAGGCGGGGCAGCAACTCAAAGAATAAAAAGAACAAGAAAACTTAATCCTATCTGGCAAAGTGTATGTGGTATTTAGTATAAAAAATGCAAGTACACAAATGTCAAGGGCATTTCTTACCTAACTGTAACAATTGCTTTATCATAATCCATGTCCCTTGCACATGCCACACTCTCTCATGAAGCTAATACACGCTCCCCTCTATTGTTAGAAATGTATATGCCTCATTAAATGGTGCACACTGTACTTTCCACGACGATATTTTCCTATCTAATTACAACATATATTGCCATATCATGTAGTGCTCGTGACAACGACTTGTGGATATACCGCGAGACATCTTAAGCAGTGCGCGTGTGTTCAGGTGGGGGTGCAGAGTAAAAGATGCGTGTAGGTGAAGAAGAAGGGGTTTTATATTGAAAAGTATTTACTTATTGCCTCCTTCCTTGTTGTAAATCAAACATTGCTGTGGAAAAACTGACAGTAGTTATTGTTCTCATATTAAAGATTCTGACACTTTCTTTTTCTCTCAAAAGGAATCTTCTCTGCCTTCTCGGCCGTTTATTGTAAGATGAATTCCCTCAGATTTCCTCATATCATGACGTCATTAAACCCATACCCTTTGACATCCATTTTCGTCAGTTCTAAGAAAATCTCAAGTCAAAGCACTAGCTGTAGAATTTGAGAAATAAGTTATTGAGGTACCTGTGCAAATTCATGAAATAGACGCTACTTGAGCAATGCACCCTTGTGTTAAACGCTGATGCCTGTATGTATGACACACATGAGTGGTGGTGAATGATGAGGGCTGCCCTATTCACTCCCCATCCCTCCTTATCAGTAAGCTGCGTGCGCCGACTTATGGGGCATTATTTCGGTATGGGAGATTCATGGGCCATAATGGCAACTGTAGCCTGGGAGATTAGCCGCTAAAGGCAGGCGGTTACCTGCACCTGAGGTGCCCGAGAATGCCTGGATTATGTGCACATGCATCTCTCCCCTTACTTGAGCTACTCAGCTGGGCCGTAACCAGGTTAGGGAGCCGAGCAGCTCACTGGGTCAAATCTATATTTAGCCGCATGCTTCGGGTTGGGTAGGCATCACTTGTGGCATTAAGTGTGGATACATTCTCTTTCCTGGCGATATGGGGTACCCTCAGGAGCATGTTGCTCCATACCCCATTAGGAAGGCACTTCACACCTAATGCCATTGTGCTCAGCTGTGACATGTAATCTCACCATACCACTCAGGGGTTCTTCCTTTTTCAGCTAGTATTTCTTTGTGAATGACTCTGGGAGGGTTGACTTGTGCATATGTATTCATGTCAGGATAAGGATACAATGTATTCATATTGATAAGAAACCCACCATTTGTACAATCCAATTCACAGCCTACATATCTCTTTCTTCAGATACTTAAGTCTTGTGCTGTATACAGCAATGCATGAGCTTACTTCACGTTCATGTGATCCTTCAAGCCTTAAAATGGCAGCAGTGGATAGATTACCTTTTGTAAGTATGAAATAGGAGAGCCTCAAAGATTGCTTTGGAAATAGGCATGTACATTATTCATGGAGTCCATGATTTCGGTCACCTACCTTGGTAGGCCTTGGTATGCATCCGGTTGTCTATCATTGAAAGTAGTTTATAAAGCCGGGAGTGTTTATCAGGCGATGTCTTAGACTTAAATGGTGAAGGAAGTAACAGTTGCTTTATCAACCAAAGAGATATACACTGCAACTCACTGGAGAATCCTTTCATGAGGAGTGCATTTGTCTCCTGATATATCGGTATATAATTCAAGGGAAACACTCCACAAATATAAAGCCCATACAATGTTTTACATACATTTTGTACTTGTTACGGGACGCCTGAAAACTATGCCTTAAGTACGGTGTACAATGATGCAAATTCCATTTTCTCCTTCGACGATAATGATGTTTGTGCTACACCTGTGTGATTGTAATTAGAGTAATTTGTCTCAATTACCCATCCATCTGTCTTGAAAGGGACTAGACAATTACTCAAGTCTCACATTTTTCGTTTCTGTAACATTGTGTTCTTTTCGTTTGTATCTTGAATTAAGTTCATCCGAAAAAAGGACGTGTAGTTGATGTATCAATTTGTGTAAAATACTGTGGCAGTTTCAGATTCAAGGGATAATACTTACCCAGGGGCAGAAGGGTTCAGGTATATAGGGAGCCATGGTATTTAGCTATAGGCTTGCTTCAGTGTATTTCTAATGGGTAAACACTTGGCATATTTTGGAGAAGTTTGATATTTGTGACCGAACCATCGGATATCTTGGCAAAGAAAAGCAGCCCCTGTCTTGCCCCTACAAAGTTGACCTCCACACAGTTGATTGCACTTTGAAGATATCAAAGCAATTGCGGATGTATAGAATCAAGAAATATATATGATAAACTTATCCTCTAGTTCCGTCTATCAAGTGGAAATTCTTTGAAAACAATAAGATGCCTCTTAGGGACCATTATCCCAATGTGTAGTTTTTGATGATTTATAACTTAAGGCTTTTAAAATAATGTGTTCATTCTAAGCGATTCCCTTCTCAAACACCTCGCAAAACCAGCGGCAGTGCTGAGTGTAGGAAAACGGGTGATCACGCTGTAGGAGATACAACTATAAGGAGACATACAAGCGTCTCCCAGCTGCTCTGCCCTGACCTGCTCAAGTCAGCCTGAGCTGCTCATACAGCCATGAACTGAGCAATTCATTAAATATGATTAGCCGTATCTATAATGTCTCATATTTTCTGCACCAGAGGCCTCTACCTGTCACTAATCGTTGCCAATGAGCACGTGTATGTCACCTGTTGCTGCTCCCCCATGGTAAACACCCCCCAAGGTCAGGGGCTTGGAGGTTAGTGCTTGACACGACAGCGCTTGTTTGCCTGTCATAGTAATGATTTGGTAGCTAGGGTATGGGGGCCTATGCTTGTAGACTACCTAGTGTATGGACTGCTCCATGGGGTTATGATGATGATGGGAGATGATGGATGGTCTCCTCCAGGGCTGCTTGTAAACACCATCACGTGCCTTAAGGAGGGATTTGTATAATAGGAAATGGGACAAACATGTTTATGGCTTCACTGCTTCAGTGGTGACTTTTACTGTACAGGTGCATTGTTCACCTCATAAAGGCAGCAGTTGTGTGCCTTATGTGTAATATGACACATAGAAACCCAATTCAACTATCACTGCATTTATTAAGCATTTGATGTTTACATGTTTTACCCGGTACCTGTTAAGTGTGGAAATTTAATTCGGGAAAGAAAGAATGATATGAGAGAATGAAGGGAACTTGTTTCAAAGCTGGCAGTTTTTATGTAAGGCGTAAAGCAAACTTGGCAACCAACAGCCTACAACTCTTAGCATAATTGTACACTCCAAAACAAATTCTTAATCTTGTAAAGCTAATAATGAACAAGGATGGAAACAGGAACGGATGCATTTAGTTCCCTATACGCAACAAACCTTATTCCGACCTAGCGGGATACATCATTGGCCAATCAGAAAATTCCTTTCATTCAGTGCAGACTTTTTAGAGTGCATTACATAACAACTGGTCCCCATCATGCTGGCTGTTATCAGTCTTTATCTCTCAAGATGCCAGATTCAGCAGGGGTCACCCCACTTAGGATCCTGCTAACCAGGAATAACCTTCAAACACAAATGACACTCTCACAACACCCATGTGCCTCCCACTCTTCCACATGATTCTAATCACGCACGCAGATAGTCATGCGACCAAACTCACGCCAGCCCCTACTTGACATGCTTAGCTAGCCTACCAGGAAACCCACCTCTACACGTTAAGCCCTGGAGGAGGAGGCTAGCAGTATCCCCTTAATCGAGGGGGGCACCAGGAGCGGCCAGCCTCCGTCAATATGATTCCGGCACTGGGAGATTCAATAAGGCTGCGATTCTCTGGCTACTTCACAAACGCCTCCTCCAATCAGCTGCCTCGAGCATCCCCGAGCGACTCGCGAGCGGAATCCCGATGTAAATGGTACTTAACCCATCATCTTCTCCTTACAGAGCCTTGGAGAGGAAGTTAGCATCGTTAACAGAGGTCAGGCAGGGGTGGCCTCTTTTCCCCATTGGTCATTCCATGTGATGTGTCTTTAATACACACTTAGCGTTCCTGTAAATAGGGGCCGATTACTGGGATTTGTTTGTGGGTGTTTGTCTTTCTTTCGGCATGTCCCACGGCCGTTTATTTGGTAATCATTCTTGTACGTGTAATGAGATGTGAGGAAGGATGGTCCTGGAAGAAATGATGTTAGGGGGCTTCCAGCTGTATCTTCCTATTTCTAATCTGTCTAATTACTGTACTTTTGCACACTGTTATTTAGCAACATTTTGATTGTAGGAAGCCAGCTGATCCATGAGTATAAGACTGTTCTCAGGTTAACTGTCCTTTAGATAATGGACATTAGTACGTTTTGATTCTAGAAAGAGGATGCTAACTAACTGTAAAGAGATGTGCATCTGACTGGAGGCTGTCCGTCTGTCTGTCTCCCTCTATCTCTCTGTATCTGTCTGTCTGTCTCTGTCTGTCTGTCTGTCTCTCTGTCTCTCTCTCTCTTTCTCTTTCTCCCTCTCTCTCTCTCTCTCTCTCTCTCTCTCTCTCTCTCACTCTCTTTACTTTCGAAGACCTGAACACTCAGAGCATGTTAGAAGCCACGTACACAACCTGTCCTGTGATTCTCTTGTCAACACACTGTAGTCCACGTATTTCAGTTGTGACGTGGAAGCTGTAACAATGTCCACTGAGAAAACAGCAGACGACATTTTCTCTGAGTGCTGATCACATCAAGAGAATGGGAAGTGAGCAGACGACTTTTGCCAACAATAAGATACGAGTGACAGAAGGGCTCTTTCTTGTGTGGCTTTATCTGACAGCTGGCGTCAGTGTGCTGTTTGTTCACATGATGCCTGAGACAGTACATCTTTGATATCAAGACAGCCTTCAATGGCTTCAATTGTTCAGTATAAAGCACATCCCGTCCGGTGTAGATTGCATGACATCATGTCAGTTTTATAACTTGCTGTTTTTATTCTGTCTCAATTTTGACATTTGTAGAGGCTTTTTTGATTTACATATCACAAATATAAGTGATTCCTTTAAGGTCAATGCCATGATATATGTTCATCTGTATACAGGAGTATTAAAATCGTTTTACTTATGTTCATAGCACACGATGCTAATACTTCTCGAATGCGTTATTTACACATGGTCCACTGCTCCTTGCATCAGAGGCTGCAATACTAAAATTATAGGACCACGTCCTTGTGAAATGGGGAGCATAGCCAGTGGTTATATTATAAAGTTTTAACATTAACATAATGGGGATCGGTTTTGAATTTTTCTGGGCTTCCTTGATATCCACTATAACCCTGCTACAGGAGAAGGAATCTGCAGTGGTAGACACTAACTTTTTTAGCAACTGGTCACCTGGTCCAGCAGCCTCACAAAGCTATTGGCCTGCAGCTAAAGCTGTTGGCCTGGGATTTGCAGCTGAAACCTCTGTTTTATGTGAAGAAAAGGGATAAAACAATAACAAAAATGAAACTATAATACAGGCAATCGTTCACTAATAAGTTGTCGTTCCTCATGCCCCTAACATATGAAATCCCCCATTAAAAGTATCACCGTTTTAAGATTCCTATGGCCACAAAAGTAGTTATGACGTTTCTTTCTACCTGATACCCCAGACTTCAGTATGGGGAAAGCCAGCTATAGGGAACAGAGCCATTCCTATATGGAGGTGGCCATCTTAAAATCAGTTATGTAACTGGCCCCCGCACAGCCATTTTGGATCTGGCAGAGAGTTGTGGGTAATCTCTCATCTTCCCCTCCACCCACAGAAAACAATGGGAACTGATAAGCTGCCCCTGCCTCTATCTTAATCA
Source organism: Acholoe squamosa (assembly GCA_949317995.1). Lineage (NCBI taxonomy): Eukaryota > Metazoa > Annelida > Polychaeta > Phyllodocida > Polynoidae > Acholoe > Acholoe squamosa. The sequence goes on from OX439042.1 coordinate 20,981,971, forward strand.
CCTTAAGTACCTGTTCAATGTTTTAGGTGTGAATAGAGGGGATTAGCCTGATAGGCCATCATAGGGAGACAATGGCTTGGTTTTACCGAGCCTGGATTACATGTGCCCTCTTAGAAGACTTTTAAAGTTTAATTTCTCTTGTATTTGAAGTACTAAGTCTATCTAAAGCTTATATTCTTTAAGTTTAAAGTATTTGCTATCCAAAGGTATAGATTTTTAGAATATAGCTTCATATAGACTATTAGGAAGGGCCAACCAAAGTAAACTGTACAAAGAGGCCAACTGTTGATCTAGCCCTGACTACATGAGCCACCTTTTTAATATTTCTGGTACTAGCAATGGCTCTGTTCCCTATAGCCATCTGGGTCAGTTTAGGAAGGTTGCTTTATAAAAAGAAATCACTGGCCCTCACTCCAAACTACTGACCATGCATTGGCCACCGGGCCAGTGTGAGTGTCTACCCCTGAATCTGTGTACCATCTCAGTTTCATGCCTGGCCATACTTTCAGCACTACAACATCCATACATGTGGGAAGTCTCGGCTCACCTTTCTCTACTCTATAAATAAATCTACCGTCAGCTACATGGCAACGACCGTGAGGAGCAAATGATAAGGAGTAGATAGCTCGGTGTGATGAGCGGTACTTTGCTGCCGCCTCTAGTTAGGCAGTCCTTATAAATGGTCCTCGGTCCCTTGGTTAACCCTTCAATTGCCGCATTCTGCATTAATGCATTATGCTCATTGATCAGTCGGCATGATGCTGGCATACATCTACGTACCAGGATATCATCCATTCATAACCCTGACCCTGTGGGACCGATAGATAGACCTCTGCAGGGGCAGCATGATGCAGCAATGCAATGCTGCTGAGTAGACTCACTAATACTGCATTCCTGCATCACCAAACACGATCAAGGAACATGAACCTGGAGGTATCATGTGGACCTTAAGTTAAAGGGTTATTCAGTCAGACTGTGTGGTTCTAGGCTATCATGTGGTGTAGCCTGGGGTGGCAGGGGCTGGCTGGCAGATGCTTCCTCCTGTCTCTTGGTCATTTACTGTAGCATTAACACGGCAGACTGAGTAGACATTGGGAGGTGTGTTGGCCGACAGGGATAGCACGCAATAGGCTTTAACCAAAGCGGACATTCTTAAGACAAGGTGATCTTTCACTCACAGACAGCCCATAGAGTAGCGCATGGAGCGGCGCACATAGCAGCTCATAGAAACATTGTGATAGAAAATGAGTAAGTCTAAAAGACCATGCTAACTGAATCCATAGACAACTTTTCCCTGATGTTGATAATGCCTACTCAGCAATACATGAATGTAATATATAATGATTAGACTTGAACGAATGCCTTTCAGGGGATGATATAGGCACGACGTTGAGCCTATATAAGCCCATGAAAGGCATGAGTTACATTTTGTATTGCATTTATAACATGGTTTTCACCATTAATTCTAAGTATTTACCTTTAAAATTGATAAAATCCATTGTTTTCTGTTGCGAGTCGACGAGACGGTCCTTCGCCATCTTGGTTTCATGTTAATGTATGGTTAAGCTGGCGACCTGGTGCAACTCCCATTCTCATAGGCCTACTACCATGAATACGTTGAGACAGAGCTGTGCCAGTCTATAGCGTAATCCATTCTTTATACATCAGATGGAGGCACCTGTAGTATTGACAGAATGGCAAAGACGCACAGCCAGTCACCCGCTTCGAATCTTTATGATTTTTTTTATGTTAAAGTGAGCCATAATATCAAGCAATCTACCCAACAGGGAGTTAGAATAACATGTAAAGGATACTGCTGAAAGTATTTTGTCAGATTTGGTCTATAAGCTTAAAAAATGGTGGATTTACATTGGTGTCAACTCGTTGTCAAGGTATGTCCGGTCCGCTGTCAATTTTTGGGTTCTTTATCCTGAAATATGAGAACCTGTTTTATCTACTTTCAGCACTCAAATCAGTGCGTAAACTCAATAACCATGTTATAAGGGCTATTGTGTCGTGGTGTATTGGGTGTAAGCGGGAGTGGAGCTGGTTCTGGTGACTTGCACTAATAAGCTGATAATGCAAGGACCAGCATGTCCCTGGAAGTGGTTGTTATCCAGGGACAAGGTACCCATCATGACAATGCCTTATCAGTGTGTTTTGCCATCTTTAGCATAACCAGCGAAATTCAAAATGGTGGATCCACTGGATATGGGTCCCGGCTCCTATACATAATAGGCGTGAGTATATTCTCTATATTAATATTCAGTAGACCTGTACCTGTCCACAGAGTAAAACTATTCATTTTGTTCAATGTCCTATTAGTCGCCACGCTCTTATACTGTACGACACTGTTGGTGATCAGATTGGGGTTAAAATAACAATCAGTCATTGTATACATTAATATAGAGTATTGCCGGCAGGTGGTGTTTATTATTGATTCAATAGGGTAAGTCGCCCCTGACTCGACCACTAGACATGTTGGTATTTAAAGTCAACCACCCATCCATCCATCCATCCATCCATCATAAGTTATTTTCACTCTTCATCAGTAATGCTTTGGGTACGTGCAAGGTTTACCTGTTGTAGTTAGTAAGTGAATATCAATAAGTAACTCTATGTCACCCGAAGGAAGTTAACCTGGACTGGTCGACATAAGCTACCAACATCCTTAGTGGTCGAGTCAGGGGTAACTTACCCGAGCTCTGTTCCTTGGAGAGACATTGTATTCACGAGGCTGCTCTTCAATTTAAAACAAAAGGAAAAGTCTAAATTTACAATGCTTTTCAGTTGTTACATCAATTCATTACAACGTCAAAATAATTAAAAGATAAAGGGAGCGGTTGTGCGAAATGAAGATAAAAGAGAGAAGATTAAGACCGAGAACAACAGATGACAATCGAGCCCCCATACAAAGCTCTCCTTTGAAATCACACTAGCCTGGCTGTAGTATTCAAATGTAAATCTTAAACGGCTTTTGGAATCGGACCTTGGCTACAAAGCTGAAGTAAAATGTATTAATGTTGTATGCCTCATGTAGTTAACGATTCATCTGTTGATATCTTTGATAATGCTACTTTTCCTTGATGCCATATATACACAGTAAAGAAAATTTCCTTTAAATATAACGGAGATCTTAAGCTTATACTCATGTTACTACAATCAGTGCAGATGCAGCAAGCTATTTCTAGCTATGAATAAGGTTGTCTCCAGTAACTATTTCTGCGCGTTGGGCTGTGTGGGTTGTGTTTATATGTATATTAATGTGGTATAAGTTGTGTAGTTATTATCAGCTCACTCCGCTATTCTCACGTATTTGGGAAGACTAACTCTAGTGGTATGATGTTGGCTCAGCCCATCCTTTTAACCAACACCAAGACGCCGATACAAGTCACCATTTATTGTTCATTGGTTATTCACAGTTACAGTTGATGATGAGTCCACTCATGGTTGTACAGCTTCAACGACATCAGTCTATTCATACAAGCAGTTCATGTTTAACAATCCGATGCTACTGGAGAGGTATAAGTGCCATAGAGATCCTGCTCAATCCGTTCTTACATTGGCTAAGTGTAATACTAAATATTAAACGGCTTCATCCTCGTCTACTCCAGGAGTATGTGTTGCCTCCTCGGCTGCTCCCACCATACTAACTCCTCCCTATCTCTTACCAACCCCTCACACCTCTCAGACGCCGGTGTTTGGCTCACCCGTATTCCCCCCTCCCTCTCTACAGAATCTACCTGACCAGATCTCGCCGACTCCCCTCCGTCTACACATTCCACAGCCTACCATAAACTCTATACTACCATAAACCCTATACAGGACTCCCATAGCACTCTCCCATATAGCATATAATAAATACACACATAATGCAGCATACAATAAATACCTACACAAGTGTACCCTGTTATACCCGTTCATTATAATTATTGGCTATTGATGACAAAACAGGTGCGGGCGCTCCCCTCTTGTGACGCGAGTCACACCAATTGTCAAGCATAAATTATGCTTGAATACATCTTATGTATTGTTTTGTCACTAATACCTGAGGTAATCATCGTTATTATATTATACATTTCAATATTTATTTATGTACATACATATGCAACACACTTATATAATACCATGCATTATTATTATATATATTTTCCACACTGCATTGGTGACTTATTCTTAGCGCAAACTTGTCCTCTAACATATACTTTATTATTACAATTCTCTCATTTCTTGATTCTCAATTTGTTTTTCTTTCCTTTGTTATTTATTTTACTCATTCACTCGCCTTTACTAAGCACTTTGTCCCATTCTATGTTTATATATTCTTTTTACTATCCTTACCCGGGAGTCGACACCAGTTGCACCCAATCGGGCCAATAAATCTCCTTACATCTGTCAACTCCTTGTTCCGAAACGTTCCCCTCTATCTACCCTTTGCCCCAAGCATCACTCTAAAACACACTCTAACGCGTCTTGGGTTACACCTGGCAACCTCTTACTTAACCCACGCGTGCACAGCTTGTCAACGAGTATATACATCAGAAATCTTTTCACTTGCCACATTACGTCGTAGTTAGTGTCTCATTAGTTGGTCGTACATTTAAATTACAGTTTCTTTTAGCTATATTATCTTACTTAATAATATACACTGGCACCATTCCCAGACATTATATCAATTCATTTGTAGATAGTCTTTGTATTGTCTATTCCATCCTTTCGTCTCACGCCAGCTGCACGATATCTTTCTCCCCCCCCCTTTTTCTCATGTCCTGCCACCGTCTATGTCAAGTCTCTATCATGATGGCGTTTTATTCATCACCTTCAGTCTCATTCATTCAGGTCCACGTACACCGATGACGATCCCGTCCTGGGCTCTTGACCTCGCAAAGCCACGTTCACCGACTCTTTATGACCCTTGTTTACTGAATATGATACAGCCGTAGCCCCATATGATTCTCCAGGTACTTCTGGTAACTGTCTTGATCTTCTTAACTGAGCCATGGCTCTGGCATGTCCCGTGTCAGATAACTGATGTGTATTTATCTCTCTGTTCCTTATTGGTGTCCAGCCCGCCGCTGATATCATCGGTATCTCTAGTGGTACACCTGTCGCCAGGCCCCCACTATACCTAATCAATCTTGTCATCACCGTAAATCCATAGTCACCGTTCAGTATCCCTGCTAATTTCTTTGACACCTTCACAGTGGCCGGTAATGGCAATGGCACTGCGTTTTCCGCCGTTGCCATCTCAGTGGAATATAACACTCGACCCCACTGCACTGTAGCTATGTACTTCGGGCACGAATAGCTTATTGCTACGTCTCTAATAAGAGCCTGTTCTGCTGGTCTTTGAAATACCTGGTCCAAAGGCATTAGACTCTCCCCCAATGGTATTATTTCTGTGATCTCTTTAGTTGCCACCTGTAGATACAGTCCATCCACTGGTTGAAGCCTCTTTAGTTGTCGCACTTTCCTCACCAGTAACGCTATTATTATTATCAGTACTATCAATATCAATGATAACATAGCTATTGTCGTTTTGTGTTCCGGATCTTCTTCCTCATAATTACCTCCGACATCTTCACCGTATTTTTCATAGTCCCAAGTTTCTAGACTCCTTATTCTCATAGGCATTCTTGCTAATATGTATGCCATTAATAGTCTTTTTAAACAAAAATATTGTACCACCATCAGAGTCATAACAATCACCCCTGCAATCATTATTGGTGAATAATCCCATAGTGATTCAGTAGGAAAATGGCCTCCACCACTCATGCCATCCAAATCAGGTAATGCCGATCCGTCTTCCATTGCACTCACCAAATTCTTCAGATTGACAGCTGCTGGCGACTGTTGTATCCTAGCCTTGTGCTTCATTTTGGTCTTTACTAATTTTGGCAACACTTCATCTTGCAATACCTCCACAGTTTCACCATTTAATACGGCCTTTATCCATGTCAACTTCTTAACACTGTTCATTTGTAGCAAATCGTTATTTACAAAAGTCACATTAGTTTCCATGTTCACATGACCACATCCTGCCAAGCTGTAAGGCATCCACGCCCCGGCAGTCATGAATGCGCAATCACACCCAATGTTCAATATGGCGTAATGATGCATGTTCACCTTAACAGGTGGGCTTGATTGACACATCAATTGACCTTGTATGTCGGGTCCCGATACCAAAGTACGACCCTTTCCCAGTGCTATCGCAAATGAAGGAAAATTTGGTTGCACTATATAGTTGATCTCACATGTTTCTGCTATGGCCACCTTGTCATTTCTTATTAGTGCCGCCATGCACCCTCGTTCGGCTATTTTTCTCATGTGTGGAATATCTGGGCATACTGCTATTGAGTTGCCATGGCAACGCGCCCAATTCACCACTGGCTCTGATATATAATACCGCCCATTCTTTGATATGGCTACTTCTGATGGCAATCCCTCTATTCTCGTCCCGTCAGCTTCTTTATTGGCCAACCGCACTGGTACTGGAAACACCTTTACAGAGTATACACAAAATATGTGTTCTTCTGACACCACCGGAATCCTTATCTGCATCTTCACACGACCTTGGTGCTGATATACTCGCACCACACTATTATCATAGTAATATTCAGGATCAGTAAAAGCGACTCTAAATCGTGGGTACGTAGCCTTTAGATATACTTCAGTGTTGATTATAGCTTCTTTCAAATCTTCTCTAGTGACCAATTTTGAGGATAGTTTTCTTCGTGATGCCAATCTTACCTCAGCTGCCATATCCTTTATCTCAATGAGTTCATTTAATAAATGTATAATATACCCCCATTTGACCCTTGTCAGCAGGCTTTCATGGTTGTATACAATGGATAGTTCATATAATGCCACACTGTGCATAGTTTGAGTTCTTTCCAGCAACTTCCGTCTCTTCAATGATATCTTAGCCATTTCATACAATTGTAACTGTCTATCAGCCAACTCTCCCACTTCCGCCATGACGTCCTCCAAGCCATTGCTAGTACTTGTGGCCAATGTTTTAATAACATCACGCATCTTATAATATGATGTCTTCAGTAATTGAATATCCTTTTCATTTCTGGCTACATCATCAGCTCTCCCAGTGCCAAAAATATAGTACGACAACTCTCCTATAATATTTAAACCCGGTATACCTGCTCTCTTAGACCTTTTGACTTGTTGTTGTTCAGGTATGTTTTCCATCAGCTTTTCCACTTCCTCCTCTCTGGCCTGTATTAATTTTCTAATAATTTGATTCAGCCATTCTTCTTTCTGTTTGATGTTGTCACAGGTATCTTCAAATAATAAGGTTCTGTTATGATGTTGAATATCACACATAACCTGCATATTCTTCACACATTGTTCATAAATACTTTCCATTTCCGGCTCTGGTAATCTATCTGGTATCTCTAATACAAACACTTGTGACACATGATTGTGCTCAGCCGTAGAAATACGTCTACCAGGTTGCAAAATGACACCTAATTCGGCTCTCTCTAAAGTCTCGAAAGTGTGCCTTCCAGCATCTACCACACCCCACAAGGAACATAAGACACATAGTATAGTTAGCCACGCCATTTCCTTCTTATTATGGCTTCCGGTTACAGTTCGAGTTGGGCTACTACGACTCCTAACTGATCGCTCCTGGAATTTTTTATGGATCTTGAACACTTAATAAGCCCTATCGTGTCAGATAGTTCACCAGTTCATGACCCTTTTACCCCTTCCTGTATATATTTTCCCGTCACTCTAAACACGTGTGCCTTCCTCTCCTATCTAGCTGTACGTCTCTTCCATCTGATAACACCAATTTATTGGATTGGAGTCTTTGTCTCAGCGACTCCTCCTAATGTGCCCTCAATTTTTTTTTACTATAGTTTTCACTATATTTTTGTTTTCTTATTTCAACTTCCCATCCCCTTTGGTTAGATACCTAGAATTAAATTCTCAGTCGATGCTTGACTTCCACCCTGTTCGCACTAAAGATGGCTAGCTATTCCAGCGTTTCTGTCAATGGCGCACTCGTCTATCTCCCGATAGATCGTCTCCAGCCCGGCTTCACCTACATCGTCGGCTGCAGAGACCTGTCCTCCACAGATGCTAACGTTACTCCGTGCATGCTAGTATGCACCGGACCGCAAGGCGCGACCATGCCCTCACACACCACCATTCGAGATCATCTACGCTTAGCTTGTAACATGACTGATATGACACTGCGCGTCATCCACCTGGATGGGATGCCCGATCCCAGTTACCGCCTGCAATCAACTGCTGCTGTTCCACCTATTCCTACTCCTGCTTATCAACCAGCTTATGTCGACATCACTCCGCCTCCAGTCAACCCTACCACTCCTTTCGTGCCACCTTGGAATCCCACTCTGATGTCGCCCATAGGTGCGCGTCCCACCTATAGCGCTATAGTGCCTGCTACCTCTGCTCCAAGCCTCGCATCCACCTTTACCTCCAATGCGCTACCAACTTGCACAGTGACCCTTCCTCTACGAGTGGACACCTCCCACCAATATTCTCTGCCTGCCAACTTCGCTGTGTCATCAACTTCTCGTCCATTGCCACCTCAGCATCACTCTTCATATGTAGACTACAATGTGTTTTCTCACCTTCCTGCTACTTCCGGTGTTTCGCCCTTACCATACACACCGTTGCTAACCACCACTGCACCTCTGACGTCCAGAACAACCCTAACATCCACATTTACCTATTCTGCCGCTGCTTCTCGTCCCTTTTCTACTACCAGCGCCACTACTTCCGGTCAGTTTCCTGCTGTATCTTCATTAAGGATGCCTCACATCACCATCCGAGCTGCTCCAGCTACAGAAGCCCGCGCCACCTCGGCTTCTAGGTCTCCGCCTTCCTGCCTACATACGCCCGCTCTGGCCCTGACCTCTTCCACTTCCGGTCAGTTTACTTCATCTTCATCCACTGCAGCTTCACTTCCACACCTTCCAGTAATGTCGCCCTCGTTCTGGAGTACTCTGGCTATCTCACCTGGACATCCACCCTTCTCACCATTAACCTGTCAGTCCAGCACCATGGCCTCTTCCTCACGACTGACTCACAGTTCTTCTACCATCATATCTCTCTTGACATCTTCATCTGCTACCACTACGCGACATCATCCCTATCAGCTTCCTGCCAGACCACAAACCTCCCGTTCTTCTAATCTTGGAGGTCCTATCCTTCCAACATTGGCTTCCCCAGCTTCTACCCTCTCGCAGAAGTAAGTATATTTCCCTAGCGATTCATACTTTGATTCCTAGAGACGCTCACTTCGTTCTTGTAATAAGATACTATACACATATTTTCTTTTAAAATATCTGCATAAGCTAACTCTATAAAGTCGCTGAGCTCCTCTGATTTGTGAGTAGTGGCGATCACATTCACAGTCTCAGGTGTATAACTGATCTCATTAATACACCCCTATGACTGAATTTTATGTGTCCTAATACCTTCTTAGAAAAGAATTTCACTCACACTTATTTTTGAATATATATCTACAGCTATAGACATCGTATTTCTTTTCTCAGAGTCTAGGCTTCCTAAATAATTAAACCATTATAGGCTCTGGTTCTTTAACAGAATGCCTTACTTCTGGACAAATATATCCTTTAAATTTAGGCCTCTTAATTATGGACCTTGTTACTGGAGTCATTCTATGTGTGTCGCGACTGTGGTCCTGCTGGTTCCGACTAGTGTTTCCATTCACCCTTAGACAACTTATAAGGTGCCCCATAGTGGTTGCCTCCTGTATGTGATGCACTTCTTTCTCTTTATCTCATATACCTGCTTTATTTACTATCTTCAGTTCTTCTCCCGCTTCATCTGCTGATGATGATGATGCCTCTACTCCTACTAGTCCTTAAATCTTCACTTCAGGTATGTATTTATATTAAATGCATCCTAAATGGATCCGACCTTTTACAATTTTCCACAAACTGTATTAAGTAGTTAAGTCTTATCCATAGAGTAGGGTGTATCTGAGCCTTAATATCTCTACCCTCTCTACAGTGGGCGATGATTCCTTTCCTTCAGTAAATTATTACTGATCTCCATTAATTCATCTCAACCGCTATGAACCTTCCGTTGTCTATGATCCAGGCTTTTCCACTAGAACTCATGTTTATAGCTTATCTAAACTGCTGATTATGTTGTCTTGTCTTGGTTATGTCCACGTAGCATGCTGGTTGTTCTATCTTGTTCTGCTTTTGAGTGTAGTCTGTATCTGTTGCTTGCCGATGTCTGTACAGCTGGAGTTCCACTCCTACACTGCCAACTGTCTTGCTTGTCATTGCATCTTATCTCTTTCTTTACCTGCGCATGTCTGCTCTCTTCCCCCCCCCCCCTTCTGTTACTGGGCTCTTAATATACATATGTCTGTCTCAGTGTCCGGCACTTCCCCCCCCCCCCTTTTTCTCACTCTCGTGTTCATTCCCCCGCTGGCTCTGTTTCCGCGCCGTCATTCTCGCGCTGTCTTTTCTGTCTCTTTCCTCCTGTACCCCATTCTTTCCAGGCATCTGGAGCTGCAAATACTGCCATGGTTATTTGCTGTATTTTCCATGCAGTATTCTTACTTTCCTCAGGTAGTTTCCTAACCCAAGTTTTCACTTCACCTTTCATTCCCCACAATAATAATGCCACATATTCCATTTCCCCTAGATCATATATTCTCTTAATCAAATCCATGTCGTAGAAATATTCTTCTATCTTTTCTCCTGGTGCTCCTCTAAAGGTAGGTGGCGTTATACTGATACCTGCCATTTTGTACATTTCTTCAACCCCTCATAACGTTCCCTTAACAGGTATTGTATTTTATAACCATACAGTCCCTCTGTTCCTTTCCTATCAACTCATATCCTTTCTAGTTATATTTATCAAAGTCTTCAGTTACATCCTCCTCCTCCAGGGTCGTCTCATTGTCTTTAACCCCGGATGTTAATACTCCTTGGGTGATATGCTTTCCCTTTTGCTTCAGTTTGAACATTTCCCAAGTTTCATCTCTTTGTCTACACTGCCTGCATCGTTTCCCTCTACTAGTCTTGCGATGCCTCCTACACTTTCTTGAGAAAAAGAATGCATTAGTCACACTCCCTACTCCATATTTAAAATGATGTCTATTTACTTGTTCCCTCAAATATCTTGGCAATCTCGCGATGTCCAATTTCAGTTTTGATATTTTCTGCATTACTATATCCTGTAACGTCGCCCCATTGTATCTGAATACCTTCGGCAATGAATATCCAAATCCATATATAGCATCCAGCGCGTCTTCTACCTGTTGTCCCCTATATCTCCCTGCCTTTACTATAGATGGTGCTCTCTTTCCCGCTTCCTCACTAGTGGACATTATATGAGATGTTTTATCCCATGTACCTGTTCCAGGTGTTTGGCCGCTCCTGCCGCTGTTGCTGTTGTTCTGCCACAAATGTGACAGAGCCTTGAGGTCACTTGTCTTCTACTATAATACTCTTCTATCAATATGTCATCCAATCTGATTGATGTATCCAGCACAAATTCATCGTCTTTACTATAAAATATTGATGGTTCTGTCTGTGTCGCTGTTTCTGTGGTCTGAGTCTCTCTCTTAATTATACCACCGGTGCCTTGTAGAGTGGCATCCAACAACCACTCCCATTCTGTCTGTCCCACAGTGATGTCACGTATGCTATCCCATATGTTTCCCTGATGATTTACCAGGACCTCGGCTTGAGCTGCTTCCACCACCTGTATTGGCTCTTGCGCTGAGCTTGGTTGGCCTGACGTTGAAGTCGCACCAAATCCTTTTTCATTTGTTTCTGTTGTTGTTGAACTTGCTGCAGACACTGTGCTCCTTTCATTGTAAGTGCTATTGCAATAGTTGTCTTGAATCATCCACGTATTATAGTATTGTTGGTATTGCTGTTCTCCAACACTATCGTACCAGCTATCTGCCATCCGTCCATCAGCACCTGCTATTTACTGTGAGGTCTTATCTCGTCCCTCGCTGTGCGCGCACTGCCACCTCCTGATGCATCTCCTCCTGCATATACCTGTTGCGCTGGCCTCCCCCCCCCTCCCTTCTTTTCCTACCTTGCCCTACTTTTCCCTTTTCTTTGTGTATCGCCCTCCTTTCCGTCTACCTGCATGAGTCAGCTTGACCTGCTCCTCCGGGCGGCCCCTCCCCCTTCGGCACCTGCATCACCCCCCCTTCTCCCTCATAGCAACACACGTGAATACTACAGGATTATCGCCCATCCTGTAGCATCCCGTCCAAGCTCGCCCTATTCTCCCTCGCTGGATGAGCTGAGCTCCTCTCTGCCTCTCCTGTGATGCTTACAAATCGGTCCCTTTGGAATGATATGTTCACTGCTAGATTCCTTACTCATAATAGCCCCCGCAGCCAATTGTGCTCTCCTATCTCTTTGCCTCCGTCTTCTCTCAGCCCTATCCTCTCTCTCTTTTCTTTTCTGTCTCCTCTCCATTTCTTCTCTCTCTCTGTCTTCGTCCATCTGCCTCTTCACCTCAACATTTCTCACTCTACCCTTCTTTTTCTCTTCATTATCCTGTCTTCGGCCACCCTCGACCTTATCAATATCACTATCCTGTAACCCTTTCTTTTTACACCAATTATCGACCACAGCTTCCTGCCTGTGCTTCTCCCGGCTATCTCGCCGTACAACTCCATCTTTCTCATTATCAGATTCCTGTATAGGTGCGCGCGGTCCAGCTCCGGCCACCTCTCTCTTTTTCTCATGTGCACTTCTATCGTCGTCTGACGTATTCAATTTGTCCTCCTTATCAGCGTCCGCTAACGCTGTATCCTCCAGACCAGATGAAGGATGTTCCACCTCAGTCACCCCTCTCGGGTTCTCATGTCCTATGTCTTCTTTATCCACTTGTAATTCCACTTCTGACTTATCCACTTCCACCGCTCTCTCATCTTTGGCTTCTCCTTCGCCATTTTCACCCTCCCCTTTGTATGCTCTCTTCAGTTTATTCACATTTACTAAGTGAGGTATCTCTTTGCCCGTCTTCACTGCTCTCAACCTCACCCTGTTATCCCCCACCACCTCTATTATCCTGTGTGGCCCTGTGTATCTACCAGCAAACTTCGATGTATTATTCACCGCGCATTTCGGATCATAGTAATATACCCACTCCCCCTCTATAAAAGATACAGGTCGAGCCCGTCCATCCAATCTACGTCTGAGCTGCTCCTCATACCTAGCAGTATGAGCGTTGGCCGCCTCTTGTAATAACTGTATGCTATGATTTGTTCTAAGAAACCAATCCCTCTCAGATGGCACTTTAGGCAGTGGCCTTTCCTCAGCAAAGGACATAGCCACTGGATCCCTCCCGAATTGTAGCGCATATGGTGAGAACCCCGTCCTCATACTGATATTGGAGCGCACTGTCCACAATGCAATGGGTAACAGTTCTGGCCAGTGTTCATGATCCTCGGTCACATAGCATCCTATCGTATCCTCTAATGACTTATGCAATCTTTCAACCCTGGCATTTCCGGTCGGATTCCTAGAAGACGTAAACCTCTGTTTGGTTGATAATCTAGCTGTAACCTCACGAAAAACCTGACCCATATATGTAGACCCTCTGTCGCTGCACAGCACTTCCACCTTGCCGTACCTACACACGATCTCCCGTAGAAACACCCCAGCTGCCGTGTGCGCAGTCGTGTCTTTAGTACAGAATGCCTCCGGCCATCCCGTCAGAAGGTCTATGAAGGTCATAATATATTTATAACCTTCTTTGGACCTACGTAGTGGCCCAACAAAATCTGTCTGTATCACTTGCCATGGATAATCCGGTGTATCCCATGATCTTGCCTTGGCCCTAAAGTGAGGTGCTCTTTTTCTCAACGCGCACCTTTCACATAGCCGCACGTATCTAGCTATGTCCACCATCATATTTTTCCAATAAAACCGAGCCTGTACTTTTGTATTCAACGCCACTGTTCCCACATGTCCTCCGCACATGATATCATCATGCATGAGATAGAGCACTCTATTCACCATAGCCTTAGGCACCACTATTCTTGGGTTTAGGTCAGCTATAGGCCCACCCCTCTTTCTAGCTGGTTTTATATACTTGCATAACAATCCATCCTTCATACCCATAAAATCAGCATTATGTAAAATCCCTCGCGCCTTTTCCTCATCCACTGGCAATTCATCTCCCGCCAAATATCTCATCATTCCCTTGCAAAATCCATCCTTCCACTGCTCCTGAATGAAGGTTTCCCTATCCAATTCCTCCCCTATCAGTTCCATCACGAGTAACTCACATCCCACCTCAGGCTCAAACTCCCCCGACTCCTCGCCAGGTGTATCCTGTCCCACTGCCAACGGCACTCTGGATATAAAATCCGGCAGGTAGTGAGTGGCTCCCGGCTCATACCTAATCTCATAGTCAAAGTCAGTCATTGCTAAACCCCATCTAGTCAACCTTTTGGATGGAGCCTTACTGGCTTGTTGAAGCAAAGGTATTAATGGTTGATGGTCTGTTATTATCGTGATCTTAGCCCCAGTCAGCATATCCTCAAATTTCTTCAATACTCTTATAACAGCTAGGCCTTCTTTCTCTGTTATAGTGTAGTTTCTTTCAGCCTTTGTAAATGTATACCCATAATATGTTACCGGTCTCAGCAATCCATCCCTTTTTATACAGATGGCCGCTCCACACGCGCCATCCGAAGCATCTGTTAAAACATAAAAGTGACCCCCGATCTCTGGATGTACCAATAACGGTGTGCTCGCTAATGCTGCTTGTATTTTCTTGAATGACACCTCACACTCATCTGTCCACTTAAATGGCACCTTGATTTTCAACAAATTATTCAGAGGCATCGACAAAACAGCATAGTTAGGAATAAAACTCCTGTAATAATTACAAAGCCCCAGAAAGGACCTAGTTGTATGTTCATTATACGGTCTGCCAAATTCCTGCACCTTTCTGATCACTTTAGCTTGCGTCTGCACTCCTTCAGCATTAATAATGTGCCCCAAAAACTTGATTTCCGCTTTGCCCCACTCACACTTTTCTGGCTTGACTGTTAAACCTGCTTTACCTAAAGCTGCCAATACTCTGCCGACATTAGTAATATGGCTCTCCACATCCGGATCAAAGATAATGATATCGTCTAGGTAGGCTAGACAAGTACGTGGTATTAAGCCTCCTAGTGCTAATGACATAATCTTAGTAAATTGCCATGGGCTCTGCTTCATACCAAACGGCATCCTCGTCCATTGCCAAACTCCCGAGGGTGATTCATATGCTGAATATTGCCTGCTGTCATGATGTAAATCGCACTGATGATACCCACTGAGCAAATCCATGGCTGTAAAGATTATAGGTTTTCTGTATGCCATATACAAAAACATGCTTCTGGCTGTGGGCATAGGATATGTGTCATCCGCCGTAATAAGATTCAACATGCGATAGTCTGTACATAATCTAGCCTTTCCATCCTTCTTCTGCACTACCACCAACGGACTTCTCCAGACGCTGTCACTGGGCTCAATAATTCCCAACTTTAACAATTCCCTCACCTGTTCATCAATAATATCCATTTTCTGAGGAGAATATCTGTATGGTCGCGCCATACACGGACCCTTGGACTCATCGACCCTTATTTTCATTGGAGCCAATGAACAATGACCCAACTCCTTCATAGAAAATGCTATAGTGTCCATGTTGACCACCAGCATCTCTCTGAATACCTTCTGCTCCTCCAGCGTCATCATAGTGTCACCCAAATCAAGGCTCCTGATCTTCTTAATTTTATCCAGCCTCTCCTGCTCACTCAATGTAGAAACGCCACATCCACCACCATTGTCCTGATGATCCTGCCGGTGTATTGATCCTCCCCTAGCATCTTGACCATTTCCCCGCCGTTCTTCATTACATCGTGCCAAAATCTCACGAGCCTCATCCTTTCTATCCCTGTCAACATTAGCTGTATCAACTACCTCCAGCAAATTAAGTTCTGGTTCATCTATGTCTTCTGTATATGCTATAACCTCAGTTGTATCCACATACACTTGCCTGTCAGAGAGATTAGCAATTCTCATATACCATTTCTTCCCCACATAGTTCACCGCACCATCCGCAGCTACCACCGCCAAATTAGATGGTCTCAACAAGACCGTTGTTCCAACCCTTTCAGCCGCAACATCCCATCCTTTCACCGTCACCAATCTTTCCTCCCATGGGTCCAAAATCGCCGCTACTTCAATTGAGACCGGATCCTCAGTAAATAGACGTACCTTTCCATCTATAGCTATAATCTGTGCCCTTGCGTCAATCAGAAAATTACGTCCTAGCACAATATCATAAGCCAGTGAATCCACCACATTAAAATCATAGTATATGCAAGCACCATCCATAAAACACTGCAGTCGCACCGTCTCATAAACTTGTAATGATGTTCTGTCCCCCAGACGCACCTTCCCCAATTGAGATGGCTGCCTGTCCCAAATTGCTGTCTCACCTATACTACTCACAATTGTCCGTGCTATAAAACAATCAGACGCGCCCGTGTCCACTAAACATCTGTATGTATTCTCGTCAATAGTACACTGAACCAACCATGGCGCTTTGTCTTTTGATCCCCTGTTTCCCGACCCATCCCCTGATATCAAATTTAATTCTGGGGTAGGAATGAGCCGTTGTGCCCGTTTCCCGGCCTGCGAACATCATTTCCCTGATCTCGCTGGTCTCTGTTCTGCTGAGAGGATGACAACTGATCCCTGTATTTCTTCAAAAACGTGCACTCCTCTGTAGAATGTGTAGTAGAGTCATGAATCAAACAATAGATCGCTCCTCCTCCTTTCTGACTCTCTCCTGCATCTCCCATCATCCTAGCATATTCCTGTGCTCTTCTCTGACCTTTATCATCCCCCTGTTGACCCTGCCTGCTTCCTCCTGTGTATCTCTGTCCCTGAAACCTGTTATTGAAATACTGAGATGCGTTATACTGATTTCCACCGCGTCCCCCTTGATAATTCCATCCTCGGCCTCCACCGCCTGTAGCAAACTGCCTATTCTGACCATATGTTCCCGCGCCAGTCCCTCTGCCCGCCCGCGCCTGATACTGCCCTTGTGAGTTACCACCCCTTCCAGCATATTGTCCCTGCTGATTCTCCCGTCCATGTTCCATCTCCCTGAGCCCCCGTCTATATTCCATAGTGCACATCTCCACCACTGCTTTAGTTTGTTCTCTAGCATACTCTTTAGGATCGAATTGATCGTCCCCACATGCTCCATCCCGAGTCCCCTCAGACTCTAGCATGTGTAGCTGCGCCACACCTTTGGAGTTCCTGCCCTTCTCCACATTTTCCCAATAAGACGCCAGTCTGAGAGCCTCTTCAAAAGAATCAGCATTGTGTTTCATCAGGTCCTTATCAATGGGCGGAAGCAAACCCCCCACAAAGACTGACAGTTTGATGACATCAGGAACATCCAACTCATCATATTCCTTTATTTTCAATGCGAAGTCCCAGACCGACTGTCCCTTTTCCTGCTTCAGACAGTGCAAATCCCTATGTTTCTGCCACAGTGGCCTTTTGTCTTCAAAAACCCTCTTCACTATAGCCACTACTTTGTCCAAAGTATCCTTTTCCCCCTCCGGAATACCATCCATCCATTTCGATGCCCCCTTCTTCAAGCCCAATTTTGCATACTCAAGATGTTGATCCGGAGACCATCCAAATAGCTTTTGCATTCCATTCAATTCCTTGAAATATCTCCGATAATCCTCCCCAGGCTCCCCATTGAAGGATGGTAGTTTAACATTCGGACTAGGCGCCATGTCGTCGTCTTCAGAACCAATAATAGGTGCAATATCCTCCTCCACCTGTTTCTCCGCATCCAAATCACCCACTGAGCTCTCTTCACTATCGTTCCCCTGTACACCAGTTCCAACACCTGCAGCTACGGAGCCCTCAGCGGCTTCCTCCCGGGCCTCCCTTTCTATCTGCCGTCTTCTCTTTTCGTCCGCTCTCCGAGCCCACCAATCCTCCCAGTCACCCGAAACATCAGTCTGAAGATGGCTATTTAGAACATCATCTAAATGCCCCTCATCTGTAGTACGACCTGTACTATTGCCTGAGCGGATATTCGCAGTTACCTTCCTCCAATTTACAGTGTCGTTCAAAAATCTCTCCCTTCGTGCTACACGCTCCCGGTCTATCTCCGGCCTCGCGGGCGGCTCCTCCCCATCAATGGCCTGCCGATATCTCAGCTCCTGTTCCAATATGGCCCTCCCCCTCTCTATGCTTTGTCGTACCCTAATATTAGTGTTCTGCAGACCTGTAATAACTTCATCCACCCTTGTTTTACTCACAGACTCTCCCAGACGACTGTCACTTCGATCACCTGTAACAACCGGTGTAGTACAGCTTGTCCAATCCTGTCCAACTCCACCAGTCTCATCCTGACCCACCAAGTCTCTATCACTTAACTTTCTCCCATTCTCAACAACCACCAAGAAACCAGACGGTAGCAATCCTGCACTCCCCCCTTGTGAATCACCACAGGCCTCCGACCCCTGTTCCTGTATCTTCCCACCGACGTCCTCGCTTTGCCCTGGCACTGCCACCACCATAGACGCCCCTTCTACTGAATCATTCTCCCCATGTGCGTCCCCCTCATTCTCATGACCATCCTTTGTTCCACTCTCATCCACCTGTCCGTCTTCATGTACTGGCTCAATTAACCCCAATGACGTTGCAATCGCTTCAAAATTCAAATCCTCATCACCAATATCCGCCACATCCCCCTCAGATGCGCGTCTGACTTGTCCCTGGTCCGCTGTACCCTCAAACTCAAGGCACCTAGGAGTAGCCTTACAGAAATTAATACTGGAGCTCCTAGCAATGGGCGTCGAAAAATACTTATAATTCACTAATCTGTCTCCTGTCGTCCATCCTTTGCAGAGATTATCAGGCCGTTCCCCTGCATCAGCACTCACTGTGTGCTCCTGAACCGCCGCCTGTTGCCCATCACTAGAATTATCAGCCCTGGTCTCCGACTCTGCCGCAGATGACTGATGCTCGTTCTCCACTCCCAATGCTGAGAATGGTCCAGAGGTATCGTCCACTACCACCGACCCCGCTGGTTCAGAATCAGCCGCAGTAGACAATTGTAGGCCAGACGTCCCCCCAGACTTGGGATCCCTTTGAGACGACGCCCGCTCCTCCTCTGACCGAGCCACGGGGAATCCAATCTCTCTAGACACCTCCTCTCCAGGCAAAAGCACCACTTGCGACCTGGGTCCCAATTGCACATGCACATGTGTGTGATCCGATCTAAGAGTGACACGTGATTGATCAGGTCCCGCTTCACTCACTCCGGATCTTCCACCCTGTCCCTCTGCTACACCACTATGTGCTACTGCCGCATTCCCAGGCAATGTGCGCGCTGCAGGTATGATAGTATAGACTTCCACACCGTCACTACTGTCAGTGTGTGGCGATGCCGCTGAGTCACATCCAGCGTCTGAGCTGTTAGGTATCGGGTACGGCGAGCCGCTCATCAGTACAATGATAAGCCCAACCACTAATTCTCCACCATCTGGGCTGTGTGGGTTGTGTTTATATGTATATTAATGTGGTATAAGTTGTGTAGTTATTATCAGCTCACTCCGCTATTCTCACGTATTTGGGAAGACTAACTCTAGTGGTATGATGTTGGCTCAGCCCATCCTTTTAACCAACACCAAGACGCCGATACAAGTCACCATTTATTGTTCATTGGTTATTCACAGTTACAGTTGATGATGAGTCCACTCATGGTTGTACAGCTTCAACGACATCAGTCTATTCATACAAGCAGTTCATGTTTAACAATCCGATGCTACTGGAGAGGTATAAGTGCCATAGAGATCCTGCTCAATCCGTTCTTACATTGGCTAAGTGTAATACTAAATATTAAACGGCTTCATCCTCGTCTACTCCAGGAGTATGTGTTGCCTCCTCGGCTGCTCCCACCATACTAACTCCTCCCTATCTCTTACCAACCCCTCACACCTCTCAGACGCCGGTGTTTGGCTCACCCGTATTCCCCCCTCCCTCTCTACAGAATCTACCTGACCAGATCTCGCCGACTCCCCTCCGTCTACACATTCCACAGCCTACCATAAACTCTATACTACCATAAACCCTATACAGGACTCCCATAGCACTCTCCCATATAGCATATAATAAATACACACATAATGCAGCATACAATAAATACCTACACAAGTGTACCCTGTTATACCCGTTCATTATAATTATTGGCTATTGATGACAAAACAGCGTGGGAGGGAAATGCCTTGAGGTGACCTGAATTAACACCATCTTTATGTCTCCCTCCAGGGTACCCTTATCTAATGGTTACCATGGTAGGTCGGTAGGGGATGTAACGTCCGGTTCTTACAGACAAGCTGCTATTCATGTCAGACTGGCTGTTAAACATTGAGGGAGTGCAGAGTGCCTGAAACTGTATGCTCCTTGGTCGTTATGGTGCATTAATGCACCAGTGGTAAGTCTACTGGCTAATGCTGCATCAATGCATCAGGTCCTCTCAACAGGGTTGATACACCCCTGAAAATGTATAGGCATGATGCACCAATGCAGTACTCTCAAGTAGCCTCACCTGTCCTTTATCAGTGCACCATGATCACATAATTACAGGCTTCTTGAGCCATTACGCGACAATAGGGTTAATGGTAGAAGGAAGTGCATGTAACATGTTACTTCCTCCTCTATCAACAGTTTCCCCAATATAAACACCCATACCACCTACTCCTTGTGTCTCTCACCCCAGGCTACAAGCTGTATGTCCCGTGCCTGGGGACCTTTTCTATGTACTACTTAATGTGCCCCAGCTCAATATGGGTTGTTGGAGAGTGGCCCTCTATATGTACCCGGCAGTAGCGGCCACTAAGGCACTATAACAGATCTGTAGCAGGACCAGGTACACTAAGGTCATACAAAATGTCATCATACGATAGCTTGCATATCAGTAAATAAGGCTCATCAGAACTTGCCTATCCTTTGCCTTTCCTCTGCCATAAAGGCCATAACTATTTCAATCATTTAGGTAAAAGCTAATGCTATGTCTATAAACCGATAGGAATTTCTATGTCGCACCCGCATAAGAGCCTTACACTGAAAATATAAGGCTTATAAAGATACTCTGTAGTGATCACTTTTTGTCATTTTATTGATGATGTCGTGGGCAAGTACCCAGTGATCTTTAAAGTGATCACATGCGATCACCCTGAATGATCACTACAGAGTACCTGTCTGACCAGATTAAAGAGCAGCAGGTAAATGATCATTCTGTCATTAATTGATATTTTTTAATTATCCCTTTCAAGCACTTTCTCCTCCCACAACCAAGTCTTTATTGTGGGAGGAGTAAAAAATAGATGGCAATCTTTGATTGATATCAGCTACACAGACTCCCTTTCCCCTAGATCAAGGATATATTTAATGTTTGCCTTGGTGAATTTACTTTTGCATCTCAGATATTTTTAAAGTGATGGATTGGCAAAGGGGGCTCCGTGGCCATTTTTTGACAATTTATATAAGTTTCTTTCTCATTAACTTATCATTTTTTACTTCTTTTTTTCATTGGGCTGTATGAGTGGTAAGCGTTCCACCATGCCCTCTTTTCCTAGATGGGTGTGTGAAGAGAGGGCTCGTTGGACAGATGCATATCCACTATTCAATAACTGTACATGTCGTATAATAAGTCATCGTTCCCTGTTTGGGTGTTGTACATAGCCTTTCATCCTCCAGCAAATATTATGGTCAAACTTGTCAATGAACTGCAACAATGGCTTTAGAATACGCCCCCAAACCTTCAGGTGAGTAGGATATATGGTAGTGTTATGAATAGACAAGAGGACGAACTGCCTTTTAATGTCATAGTCGCAGTAGTATTGGCTAGGATCTTTGACTTTGTGAACGAAGTGATCAGTAATATGTTCGGTATAAGTAGGAATAATGCTTTTGTTACATTTCCTGTATAATATACAAAAGGCTCACGAATACCGTATTCCATTGTTTAAGTCCAAAGTGAGGAGAATAGAGTATTTGCTATGCCCTTCCCATCCCACATTCTAGAGTTTTGATTAGGTTGGCATTTAAGTTAGATATATACATTTTCTTGGTGACCTTTCTAATACATGTATGTGGCAGGCAATGACGACAACTCTACAATTTACTGAAATGCTTCCAATGGCAATATTTGTTAGTGAGTAGGCAAATCCCATTGTACACAAAAACCTGACTCATGATCAAACATGTTTTCTTTTATTTAAGGTGAGTCCATTGTCTCCTGCTGACCTCCCAAGTTATCGCTTGTAAACGCTAATACCGTAATAGGTGAGTCTATACTAAACCATACAGATATCTGTCCTTATAAACAGTGTCTCGAGTCACACCCCTGGGGGATACGTGATTCAGGTTAAATTGTACTCAATTCGAAATGTATGCAGAGGAGATATACTGCAAAGCCCCATTAGGCCTAAAAGTGTTGTATTCAGCAGGTAACGCCACCTACCCTATTTTTTGGCCCTACCCTTACTCTTTTATGGGCCTTTTGGGAAAAGAAATCTGATTGTATAAGACGCGCCCTGAGTTGCTGGCTTTGCCATAATCTACACATATGCAATTACAATGTTACCATTCTACATTATATAAAACCTTTTGTATAAGCTGAACCTTACTGCACTCTGAGTCTATTTGACCCCACGAGCCTCAGGTATGAAATGTTGTTGAACCGTGGCTTATACGCGGGGTTTTATATATAATGAGTTTGATGCTTGTTGTCACTGACCATCGATCCCTCAGCTTGACCGAAGACACTGAACGCAAAAAGGGGAATCCATGTTAGGAAAGTCTGAGCAGCCAATGGATAAGGGTAATCCACCCATCCTTTCATTTCTTTTTTTTTTTTATGCTGCTCATATCGATACGTGCATGCTACAGCCAAGGAGGACTACTGCTCTCTGTAGTCCTCCTTGCTACAACTAATGAGATTTAAATGCAGTTATGGACCAATAACCTGCTGGTGTATATGTATATCCACGTTCATAAGGGACTATACCGTCTCAGATGTGTCTGAATCTAGTCTTTCAG
This sequence comes from Acholoe squamosa, assembly GCA_949317995.1. Classification (NCBI taxonomy): domain Eukaryota; kingdom Metazoa; phylum Annelida; class Polychaeta; order Phyllodocida; family Polynoidae; genus Acholoe; species Acholoe squamosa. Next base: position 21,005,115 of record OX439042.1, read on the forward strand.
AATCACATCTAGACATAAAGCAGCACGGACACACTACATGTATATATATCGTAAATGTTACAAATGAAATTCTATCCTACGAGTAGGACCACTCATAATGATTAATCTCGATATGTTGTGTATATGCGACTCCCTGTCCAGAACCATGGCTATAAGTAACATTTACGACACAATGTAGTGTAAACGACAGAGATGTAAACATATAGAAAATCACCCAGGATTAAAAAGAGGGTTTACTTTGTTGTACACCTGTAGGGACTATAGCCCAAGCCTTTTTATTCTGTAATCCTCACAGCATCTCCTTAAATGTCGAGCGGAATAAATGTCACTTTCTTTATGGTTGGAAGGGGTGCACTATTTCCGACTGTCTGTAGGGTTTCCCATATGGGACCTAACCCAACATTCTAAGATAAAAGGGCACCGGCCATCACCACATACATGTCTTGTAATGTCATTGGGGCCTTGGGAACTGCAACAGTTTCTTTTTTATCTCGGGGAAATGTGACAACTTAATTGCAAGGATTTGTAGAAACAGGGCAAGTTTTCCCTTAGGTACCCCATCATGTTATTCTTAAGTTCTTTTCTTACTGCTTCCTTTTTGTGTACTGTACAGTTTACGTAAACCATAATGATACCCCTCTGGACCGAAGCGGTAGAGAAATCTTTTTCTTTTTCTTTACTAAAAGGGAGTTTTTTTGTTTTTTTTTTATCTTACCCAGAGCACGCTGCTGTCATATTTACTGACGGCCATTTTTTCCTGGTGGTAGACCCTGCAATAAAACCTGCTATATTTGTCCTTTCCTTATGAGCTGCTCGACTCATTGTGAGCAACTCAATGTAACTCTTGTCTCAGGAATTACTCTCATGAGCATTACAATGCATACTTATGGCATTATGTTTTTATGCTTTGCATTTGAAATTAAAACTAGGCATGGCAAATATTGACATTCTGAGTGGGCGTCTATGGAAAATAAATGTGGTGGCATAAAATGTTATACGATTTCACATTCAACAACGTGAGCATTTTCAATGGAATTGCATTTAACAATATTGTATTTAGGAAATGAATGATGTTTTGTCTCTCACAATTCACGACCACCTTCTGAGTCTACTCCCATGCAATTATCATTTATACCTGTCCGTCATAATAAGTTGAATTATTCCTAAATGGTTGAATCGTTCGGGCACCACCCTGTACCCTATAGCATACCTTAATTAAAATGAGCTTTCCAAGGGAAAATATCAAATATATCTTCACACTGAAGCTGTATGGGCTTGTCACTTTGATCTTTTTCAATGAGTCATATATTTGATTTTAATACAATAACTTCCACACTGAGTCACCTTTCACAGGAATCCTAACATAGATGATTGCTTGCATGAGTCTTGATTTCTCTGACTCTCTTTTTAAACACACAGTAAAAAGAAATTCCCTTAAAGATCAGTGCTTCACCGGCAGGGGTTCTCCGTTATTTTAAGGTTCAACCTTGCTCCCAAATTCACTGTACAGTGAACAGGGATTCTCTGTACATTTTGAATGGGAATTCACAGTATATTTATGGTGATTCATTGTTTCTTTACCATGATGTCAGGGTTATTCCAATAGCCTGTCATATATCCTTGCATCACTCCACAGTATAGATACGATCTATGATTCCTGTGGGATGTTTCAAAACTGCTTTCTACATTCAGATTTTGTTTTAGAGATAAAGCATAAGCACATTATTCCTTATACTCAGTCTCTAATACATTGGAGTGTCCAGGACTAGACACTGTCCATCATCAGGGGACTAAAAACCTGCTGCCTAAGTCCATGGTCTGCTGATTATAGACTGGTCTGGATGTATGTTTATAGGGTAATTCGCCCCTGACTCAACCACTAGGCGTGTTGGTACCTTAAGTCGACCATCACACCTTATTTCAAGTTATTTTCACAATAAACTTGGATTGTTGGTGTCAGGATATCTATATTGTAGTTAATGGTGCAAAATCAACTGGTAGTCATATGCCATCTGAAAGAAGATAACCCAGGGTAGTTGATTTAAGGTTCCAACATGCCTAGTGGTCGAGTCAGGGGCGAGTTACCCTAAATATCGCTGGGAATGGTGTTCCAAGTTCCCATTTTGAAATACTTGGTGTTGGTCCACCATACAATCATATTTCCATGTCTCTACAGAATACATGTCTACTGTAAAAAATGTGTGTTGCAGGAACACACTAAATCATAACACACATGGATATTTAACTCACTTTTAACATTTTACTCACTTTCTGGACATTAACACACATATTCTAACACACATACACACTTTATCCTGAAATATGTTTAGATCCTGAAAAGTGTGTTCAATCAACACACATTTTATTAATCCTTTGCAATACACACATGCCAGCTCAGTCTTAAGTGGCATTATGCAACAGATTAACTACCCCCCACCCCACCTGACCAAAGGTCAGTTTTAACAGTTACACACCGTCAGTTTGAATCTGAACTTGCTGGAGAGAGCAGTGTCTTCACTTATATGCTATATGTCTGGTAAGTAATTTTATATATTATCCTCTTAAAAATGATTGAAATGCCAGTTGTAGTACAATATGCATGTACATTGTAGTAATTCATAGCAATACAATGTCATTTATATAAAGGAATAATTTTCCATTAAAAGCTTTATGACTATGTAACATGTTGTGTGCCATCCAGTAAGTATCTTTCATGTTGTACAAAGTGATCTATTATATAAATACATGTAGTATATCCTCATCATTTTTTTTCTCTTCAGATAATTGCTTCTTCCAATGCCTGCAGGTACCCACATGGACTTAAGAAGAGAAAGTTATCAGGAACTAGCAAATGGGGCTATTCTACATTTTGAAATGTTGATATCATTATAGTACAATGTATACATAGCATGTATAGTTCAATGAAGGCCTTATATAGACATCCTTGTGAGTTCTGAAAAAGAAATTAATGAACTAATCATGGAGTATTCTAATGTACTATCAATCACCCCTGTGCCATTCTTGTCATGACTAATGTTTTATCTTTGTATAACATGTTCCTTTGCTCTTCACCTTAAACATTAATTTTTTGTTTTCTTAATATTTCAGATCAGAATTTGCACCATTCATTCATCATGGCTCAGAGAAGAACTGTATAGTGATGGACTGGCTTTAAATGCAAGAGCCTGGAATAACTTAACAGACAGACAGAAGTGATGATAAATGTTGAAAAATAAAGATACCCCCCACTAACACTGCCTCCCCCCACCCTCCCACCTCCTCAAAGTTTGACACACACTAATCTCCACACACTTTATGTTTACACTATTTTGATGTCAACACACTTTTTCTGTCAACACACTTCTGAGAGTTACACACTTTTTAACACACTTTTGAGTTAAGTGTGTTGTGTGTTGAAAAAATAAGTGAGTAAAAATGTGCTACAAATAAGTGTGTTACAAAGTGTGTAAACCCAACAAACATTTGTTACAGTGATATATGGAAAGGCATTGTATATCATTAATGCAGTTTAATCCTACCCATTTTCAATAAAAATTTCATGTCATCAGAGAATTGACAAATGATCTCTGTGTGATCATCGTATTTCATCTAGTGACATGCAAACGAAACACAGTTCAGGAGGTTTCACAGTGAACCTAACCTAAATTTTGATATTCTTGTAAAAATCTAGTCTGACAATACCTGATCTCTTTCCTAAAGAGAGTCGGGCATTGCTGGATTTTTAACAGGGAGTGGGAGATTGACTGAATCCAACATGTAATTATGACTAAAATGAGTGCAATATAGCTACATATGCATTTTGCCCAAACACTTGATTAAGGTATTTATTCTAAGAGGGCCATCAATCTTATTGAGGATATTGTTTCCCACGTATACTACCGCTGCATCTCCTTGCCGCTCATCCATAAGTGACCAGTGCCTTTGCGTTTGCTGTTGAAATTCCTTCAATCCTTTCCTTTATATCCACAACCAAAACTTTCACTGTGGTACTGCACCATAGTGGATCTAAATCGACATGTTAATCTTGGATCAAAGGTTGCTCTACCTGAAGAAGGTAAGAGTGCGTGTCCACTCAGTCCCAGTCAGTAAAACAGCGGCCAGGTGTTGGTGCACCATCAGTACCCGACATGCAACTCCAGGAGACCTGTCATGTTCTAATCATATCCCATTAATAATGATTAATGATTATTAACAATCCCATCTAGAAGCATGCAGGTCGTGTATTGTCTCGATAATTTCTCTTTTTAAAGTCTGACCTTGGCAAATTGTTTTCTTTTATATGTATATAACAGTACAATGAAATACCAAATGATTTTATCACCCTATCGAGTTTGCTTTTCATGCTGGGAATCTATATCCTTTTATGATATTCCATCAACAATGGTTATTTATGGACACATATTTATTGGCTCAGGGACCACCCTGAGTCTATACCACCGGGTAGGTGGTGGCATTGGCAAAAAGTCAGTTATACAATTTTCAATCTCAATTTTCTACAAGAAAGAAAGCATGTAAATAAAAAAAATTACCATACATCAGTAGTTCATATATCAGTCTTTACTTACAGTAAAGAAAAAAATTCAAAAATCCATCCATGAGTTCATACATATTAAAGAAAGAAAAAAGTCATTTCATAAAAATATTTTCACCAATCCAGTCCTCCATAGGTTTACCTCCGGGCTGGACTTTTCTCTCTTTGTTCCTATTTGTTTCAAAAACAGCGTCTTAAAGTGAGACAGTTTGGACGCCTTTCAAAAAACGCGGGAAAATTGACCCTGAGCCCTCTGTGCCAATGCACGTCGTTGAATTTTTCTAGTCATTTTCAGTTGTTTTCTTTTTATATCTGTAGGCGTGGTCTGTTTAGTAATTGATTTTGGAGGTATATGGCAGTGCAATAAACAGCTATTCTGAATGTAGTCATATCTTCAACATTGTTATAATGCATTTTCCAGTAAAGGGAATACGGGCCCTTTCAATGCTACAAATATATGCCATTGTTCTGGTCCAGGGATGCGACACGATGTGAAGATGTATTTATCAAAATCATAAGCCCCCTGTCAATTTACCTCCTACATGTATGATAGTTATACTGTTATAAAGTTAAAAGTATTTACTGATAAGAACACTTGCCAGTTATTTACAGTCGTGAATTATAAGTATGTGTTCAATGCCGTGAATTTGAAGTACCGGTATGTTATACTTTTGAGGTCTTGAGTGATGTCTGAAAAGTGAATCTAATTTAGATTTACAGAAGTAAGTCCTCAGGTTTTATCAGGATTTCCTGATTTCTGAAATTTTGAATAGAAGACTTTTATATCAAGTAAATGTATGGCTTCCTGATTTTTGCCAATGCCTTACTTACATCCCTGGTCATTTATAGTGTAAGACAAATGTTAAGCGCAATGTAGGAATTTGCGCAGAGGAGGGATAATTATTGACATCAGACCAGGTAATATAAAGACCAAATCTCAATAATTATATTTTGTTTCATTGTTTACCCCACCCTGAGGGTGTAGTGGTACTTAAAGGATGTGTCAATGCATCTTACACCTAACTATAGGTGTGAATAAAGCTGTGAGAATATAACCAATATCATGCTGAAGAGCAGACCCTAGTACAAGTAGACCTTACCTACCATTATTTATAACTCAGTTTTTTGAAGTCGTTTATTGGGCAAAAACAAGGTACATAATAGAATGTAAATTGTTTAACCTAGCACCTACTCATTGTAGTGCTTACGCTAGGACCCATAATATATCATAGTTTGAAAATATAATACATATTTTATATAACGATAGTAGCAGTCACATAGCTTTCTTTGTTTAAATTAGCCTACTAGGGTTTAATAGAGATAATACACTACCCTAAGTATCAATACAGATGTCAAAAAGTTAGATGCCTTTTGGCTGTAATGATAATGAGATGAGATGAAGATATTAACAGAAGAAATATCATAGGTGTATTATAGATACTTAATCATACAAAACAGTTTGGATAGACTTTTCTAACACTATTTTTGAATTTATACATATTGTCTATAACTGTAAATTCTGGTTTTAACTGATTCCATCTTGTAATGGCTCTATAGAGAGCACTACGTAGAACAATTGTTTTTAAACTGTGTGGAACAGTCAGTCTCTTTCCTTGGTGATATCGTGTAGCTATATTCCTTCTATCAATAAAAATCATATTTTGGGCAAGTGTAAAACCATAAGACAGTAGGTGTAAATCTCTCCTAACATATAGCTCTGTACAATTACTTCTTTCTTGTATTTGTTTGGTCGTCATAACAGGATTTTCCTCTAACTTTACCTTATATACCATCCTTAATGCTCTGTTCTGTAACATTTGTAGATCTCTGTTTTCCCCTCTGTAGTCCCTATCCCAAATAAAATCACAGTAGTCAAATATGGGTAATATCATAGATTTGAAAACAGTCAAAGAGGCATCTTCGTCAAGTAGAGCTCTCACTCTCCCCATTTGAAAAATCCTTTGTCTAATAGTTTGCATAGTGTTTTCCCTATGTTTTACAAATTTCATCTCTGTATCCATTCTTAAGCCTAGGTAAACAAATTCATCCACTTTCTCAAGATTCATATTGTTCATAGTAAACCTAGTATTATCGTTAATGTTAGTGTTAAAAGACATCCATTTGGTTTTTTGTACATTGATTTTAAGAGAGTTATTTATGCACCATAATACTATTTTCTGAATAACTTGGTTCATTTTATATGGGGAGTCAACAGATACCACTGCATCATCCGCATATAACGTAATATTACAATCAACTGCCTTGGCTAGGGAATTAATATATATGGAAAACAGAACAGGACCCAAAACTGATCCTTGAGGAACCCCATACGTGATGGGTTTCAAGGATGAGACGCTATCATTTGCCAATGTACATTGCGAACGTTCTGCTAGATAATTTTTGAAAAATTTACATGTATTATAACTGAGACCTAAAGCCTGTAATTTTCTAAATAATTTAGGGTGTGAAACCGTGTCAAAAGCCTTTTTGAAATCAATATATAGACAATAAGTTAGTTTATTAATTAAATAATTGTTGATAATTGTTGCAAGATGCTCAGTGATAGCCGTCTGCGTAGAATGTCCTTTTCTATAACCATGTTGGGTCGGGCATAATAAATTTTGATTTTAGCCTTTTACAGACGATTCTCTCAAGTAGTTTACCTGTTATAGGCAGTAAGCTAATGGGTCTAGGATCTTCAACATTCATAGAGTTAGCCTTTTTAGGAAGGGGTATAACGGTAGCGATTTTCCAATCTTCAGGGAAGATAGCTGAAGTTAGACATCTATTATATAATGATCTGAAGATATCAGGAATAGCAAACATGGAGTCCTTAATAATAAAAGATTTACAATGTGCAATTGCAGATGGTTTCTTTATATCAATTGCCTTAACTAGCTTAATAAAGTCTATATAGGACAGCTCAAACAGAAGATCAGTATTTTCTACTATAGTACCATATGGGGGGATTACATTTTCATTTCTGTCTCCGGGCGGGAGTGCATTTGCTAATTTTTCTCCAATACCGGTAAAGAAACTATTTATATATTCAGCACAACCTTCAGGAGGTATTACTAAGTTTGTTGTATTGTTTCTAAGTTTAATTAGAGAAGTACAGGTTCTGTTAGGTAATACCTTCTTAATTGCTTCCCAGTATTTTGCAGGGTCATCTTTCCTATGCTCTAATAAATTTGCCATTTCTTTTTTCTTATTATTAAAAATTTCTATTTGGACCCTGTGTTTGTAAAAATTTGCTATTCTCCAGTCATCTTCTTTCATAGCGTTCTTCGCTGTCCTATATAAACTATCTCTAACCTTCATTAAATCCAATATATCCTCCGTCAGCCACAATGGGGTGTGCTCTGGTATAATAACCGTTCTAATAGGACACATAACATCTAGATAGTCCTTTATCACCTTTTGAATATTTCTCCATATATCATTTGGGTTTTCTAGTGTCAATGTTTCATCCCAGTTATAGTTGGCTAGAGTATTTTTTAGGGATAAGAAATCATAATTTCTGTATGATCTAGCTTTGACCCTTTTCTTTTTGATCTTATGTCTTTCACATTTAATTACTAAGTATATGGGAGTGTGGTCGGAAATGTGATAATCTAGTGTACCATAAGCCGAAGCATTATGAACATTAGTATAAATATGGTCTAGTAGTGTCCCTGATTTTGGACGAGTAACTATATTAATTAGTTGAAAAAGATTATTACCAGTGCAAAAATCATCAACAGAGGAGTCATTTACATCCTTTTTGTTAAGAAGGTTCACATTAAAATCGCCTATGATAATTAGTTTCCTATTCCTAGTAACAGTATCAATTAATTCACTAAGTTTGGTATATATTGCCTTAAGATTATTACTATCTGGCGGTCTATAACATACAAACACTTTGTATTTTACAACGCTGATCTCAACATCGACACAGAGAATTTCAAATCGACACAGAGAATTTCACATTGACACAGAGAATTTCGACTTCCTGTAAGACTTTATGCAATGTCAGGGTTCATGTTTCAGTAAAATATTCTTAAACTGCGCAACCTAATATAGGGGGCAATTCCAGAATTGCGCAAAATCAGTGAGGGGCAATTCCGGAATTTTGCCATTTCCGATTTTGCGCATGACATATGCATAGCTAAGAATGATTTTATTTTGTTGCTTCATTCTACTTCATGCATTCCCGATTATTTGGGAAGCCACTGACGCACATGTCGTGTGCATTTATTCCATGGAAACCACGCGGGAGGCCAGCGAGCATGGCAATTCGCCTGCAGTCCGAGCGGGGGCGTTGCGGTCGAAGCATCTCCCAGAGTCCCTTGGGGATCTAGCACTTCCGTTGGGTCCTGCAGGGGCTGTGGGGAGACAGTGGAGGGGTGAGGGAGGGTAATGCGGGGGAGGTCAGCACCCATTACCCATCAGTCCAACCTGTCCCTGTATGTCCACATGAAGCTTTATTGGGGCTAGGGTTTGCCATAGTTTCCAATGAATTCCAGTAGCCTCTTAGTATAGATCTGGACGAAAACTGCCCTTATATGGAAGAGATATGTCGCTAAGGTTGTCCTCCATTTAAAAAAGCAATTCCACTCTAGACATTCCTATTAAACACAATTGCATATATCAAATCAGTTCTCCATTTGGATGCACATTTACTAAAAGAGGATCGGTTATTGCTCCTACCGTCAACCAATGCCAAAACTAAATACAGGTATCTCGCCCACTCTCCTCCTGTGTGGGTGCAGTGATTTAGGACGACTCATATCTCTTATTGGAGTTGGCATCAAGACAACGTATTGCACATTTATGACATCTGACCTTGGCCTACTGGGACAAGGTATTTGGGTTGTAGGGTTAAATAGACTGAGCAGGAGTAATTCTGTGTTTTCCCAATTTGATGTATTACCCTATGGCCTAATTACAGCTGACAAGCCACCATACAGATTACCCGGGTCAATATGGTATCTGACCACTGAGCAGTAGAGTGGGGGGGGGGGGCTGTGATGACTGGGAAAAAGTTTCCAATTCCACATGGGTATACTGGCCAATCAGGAAACTATAAATCTTTTAGAACGAGGACATGTTATAGTAAATCTACACTATTGTAGAGGTTGGTGAAAACATTCTGAAGAAACCGGGACTCGAACCTGGGGCCCTCCAATTTTGAAGCGGCTGCTCTACCTCTGAGCTTCTTCCCCTGGCCTGACATTCTCTACCTTCCAACTACCCTGGATTGGTATGGTATACATAGGGGGAGTGCCACAATCAAGTGAACAGTCCCTCTTAAGGCTCTGCGTACCTGACAGGGGAACGAACTCCTACACTATTACGTACTTTATGATTTATAACTTATCCATAAATAAGGATTTATGAGCAGATCGGGAGACTTTGCAGTGCAGTAGATCTATGCATTTCGCAACTTCAACTAAAGAACTGTCCTTGTCCTGTTGAATAAGAAAGGCAAGTTTATATTTCGAGGAAAACTTCATTTCTGGTGTCATTCTAATTTGATTAAGCAGCTTGGGATTAAATCTACCAGTATCCGCACTATATACTTCTCTGGTCATGGAGAAAGATTAGATGGATTCGAAATTCCCGTCATGTCAGGACGTCATTGACGTAAAGTCTGACGTTGACGCTCCGTAGAATACTTGACGGTGGTATACTGGTGCCCCGCTGATGCTGGCGATGACGCTGGGCTGCGAACCACTCCTAAGCAACTCGATAAAAATGTGCGTCTCATCCGTCATCTGCTCACCGTCAGTGAGTGAGTAGCTCGCCGGTAGCGGCAGATAGAGTCTGGGTGCAGGCCACCTGTGGGACCTCATACCAAGCATCGTCACCCCACCCTGATCAATTTCAAAATAGACATGTCCATGCCGGTCAAAGAGAAAATATGGAAATAATACACCATCACCTAGCGTGCTGTGTACTCTGGGAATGTGTACTGAGCCACTCCGTACATTGATATTCCCAGTATTTTCAGATTTGCCTCATACTTATGTACATGTGAACAAGTGATAAAATCTTATGTTTATGTACCTGTTTTCTCCTTAAACCCATCGGTCTTATTGACAACTTCTATTCATAATCAGGAATGCTTTCATAACTCCATTTTATACAATGTAGTTACTCAATTGCTCTTTATTCTTTTCTTCTCCTATGTAGATATTGGATGGCGGCCAAATGTAAGCTACAAAAGCATCATTACGTCACCTGTTCTTTTTTTTTATTAATTTCATTTTGTGACCGAAGGTCTTGACAAGTCTATAATATGGAACCTAGCGGTATATAATATTGACCAATGAGAAAATTCCTTTCACTCAATGCCGACTTATCAGGGTGCATTACGTAATACATGGTACCCATCAGGTTGCTGTTATCAGTCCGTATCTCGCAAGGTATCAGCTTCAGCAGGGGTCAGTCCACTATGGAATCCGCTAAGCGGGAATTGACTGGCCATCTAATCCAGTCTCCCCTACCGTGAACAGTGCACTACCCTGTGCCGTCACTGTAGGGCACAGGGTAGTGCACTGTTCAACATGTTCCCCCCCCCCCATCAGTGACGGCACAGGATACCAGTGCACCCGCCTCCGGCCCCTCCTGACGAGCAATTACATGGTCAGCGATCTCTCCGACAGGACGTGACGTCATGTGACCACTGGGCATTCTGGGAATACCGTCCGTCTGTGACGGATGACGTCATGAGGGTCGCTGGTGCCCTCACGTTGGGCTTCCAGTCTGCTGGAGGATGGCTGGTTTCCGCCTGGAACTATGGGTAATATGCGGCCACACAAACGTCAGTCTCACCCGGTCGGGATTCTAGGGAATACCTCTCTCGTGTATGGGGATAATGGTCCCATTTTCTGGGGAAGATTGCTACGCGAGGTACCTGCCTACAAATAAGCACTACAGCAACCAGCGGAGAAAAAAAAAACTTCTTTTACCCATAAACACTAGGTGCCAGAGACGACTCACGCTAGTGGTCAAGCTGGGGCCAGATTGTACAAACGTGGCATGCAATCTATACAATTAGAAGGATAGTTTACAATTGTTATGGCTATTGGAAAGGCTGGGTAAATGGAAGTGCCTTTTCAGAATATGATATAGGGGTGTTCAGACTCTGATTGTCTATATAGTTCTGTGAGTGCGTTGTTTTTATTTTGCTATGCAGCTGTAGTATTGTAGCATGAGCACTTTAGTAATCACAGGTCTTCAGCTTTTGTTTTCCTCCTCTACGTCATTGTGTAACATTTCGGTTCAATTCTTTTACCATAGTGTCCTATGGTGGTATATCTAAGTGGATGCAAAGATTTCGAGTTATAGCCGAATATTCTCATGGTGTTTTGGGCAAAAATGCTTTAGAATTTCCTCCTTGCACCCTTTATCACCATACTTTTGCCATTCACTTCTATAGTTAAAACATGTCTGCTTTTTCTTTTCACTCTAGTGCTTTTATTTCTTATTTCTCAGTGATATCCACCTAATACATGTGAGTTGAATATTGGTTCTGTGGGAGTACTTGTGGGGGACAACCATAGGTTTTGAAAAATGCCATCATTTAATGTGCTTTTGAAGACTGTTAAAATGGACATCCTCCAGGTTTGGTTTTAGCAATTATGTATCCTCTTCCCTTGGCATAGTAATCACAGGTAATCCAAAAGTGACTGGTCGTATTTGCTCAAGTAGGTTCGATAAGTTCAAGTAGTTAGCCATTGGGTGAGTAGGGTCGTCCAGTGCAACTTCAAAACACTCAAGCAAGTACAGGTGTCCTCAGGTACATGTGTCTTCAGGCATACGTGAGGTAGTGGTGGGGGGGGGGGGGGTGGAGGGGAGTCTCTAGGTGTCCGATAAATAGACCACTGTTATGCCCCTATGTAGTTGATACACTACCATAAGAGGTAGAGTGAGGTATTTGGTCAGGGAATCGTTCTTTGCCTTTATAAGCCCCAAATAACAGAATCAATTATTCGGAGTCTAATGTGGCATGGCATTGCTTTATTTGGAGTCTAAGGACCATAAACAATCATGCCATTGCAATATTAGGAGGCCAGTCACGTAGCATTATTATATTTGGAGGAGTTACTGCATCCAGTAGATGCACAGGGTATCAATAGTGCTACCAAGGGGTGTTGGAGGGTACAGGATAGTTCTACTGTTCTGTAGTTCTATTGTTCTATTATATAGTTCTATACTTCTACTGTTCTATAGTTATAATTTCATATTTTGCGTGTGTATTAAATCCCTCCTTCTGATGAAACTTTAGCTTATAATGATGGACGTACGTACTCACAGTTTAGATATATACACATATAGTATGGACTGCTATATAATGGGAATGTTTCAAAGTGCGATTTTTATGTCAAGCCGCTGTCAAGGGTAATCAAGTAAAACTAATTGTTCATGTCTTCCCAGCTTGTACCTGGGCTACCTGGGTAGCGCCTGATAATAGCCTCGTTCCATGCACTACTCACGATTTAGCCTCATCATGGTTGATCTATCCCAGGACGAATATATATACGGCACATGGCTATTGTATTATTGACCAATGGGAGGCATCCCTGGCATAAACTGCGGAGTCGGGGGCTGAAGGTGTTAGTCATAGTGGAGTCGGGGTCTAATGGCGGCCCCCAGCTGATAATGGCTATGTGAGCTATACATACCCTGTCCGCTATGTATACGGCACATGGCTATTGTATTATTGACCAATGGGAGGCATCCCTGGCATAAACTGCGGAGTCGGGGGCTGAAGGTGTTAGTCATAGTGGAGTCGGGGTCTAATGGCGGCCCCCAGCTGATAATGGCTATGTGAGCTATAGGTCATCCAGCCTTGTATGTGTACTGTTTGCATAATGCACTGCCTTTGTGTATATTAGTAACCCCCCTATACATTGGTGCTGAATAGCAATTCTGTTTAAAGTCATGGGATTCTCAAGTACCCCTTTAAAAGCCAGCTAATATGCTTGATATTGCTGACTAACAGTCGAATATAAGGCACTGTTTACCTGATACACTAATCTATATAAGATACCACGTATTCCCTGGACGAAATTGCAATAGTTTGATTAGGCTTACACAGTTATGATCTTTTTCAGTCGGTGAATTTAAGCTAAGCTTGAAAGCAGATCATCTATCGGATTTGCATGCTGTGGAAGGGCCTCGCCCTCAACTCAACACTTCACCTAAGTACTGGGTACATTAATGAAAACCTTCACCTATTCATCCTCATGCACCATGGGACCCATCTATCCTCACACACCCTCACACCTGTCCATCCTCACACAACCTCACATACGTCCATCCTCACACACTGCAGGGCAGATCCAGGGGGGCCTAGGGGGCACGTACCCCCCAGACCTCCTGAAATTGGGCCAGGCTATGACTCTTAACGATAGGAAACATGGCCCGAAAACCCGCTTGTGCCCTGCCCCAGACCAAATGTTCTTGGTTGTGCCCCGCCCCCCTAGACCACCCCTTCTGGATTTGCCCCTCCACACCCTCACACCCATCGGATGATCCATCCTCACACACACACACACACGCACGCACGCACGCACGCACGCACGCACGCACGCACGCACGCACACACACACACACACACACACACACTCACACTCACACTCACACACTCACACACTCACACACTCACACACTCACACACGTCCATCCTATCCATCCTCACACACCCTTACACCCATCTACCCTCACACCTATCCCTCCTCACACACCCTCACACCTATCCATCCTCACACACCCGCACACCTATCCATCCTCACACAACCTCACACCTATTCATCCTCACACACCCTTATACCTATCCCACACACCCTCATGCCTATCCATCCTGTCACACCCATCTATCCTCACATACCCTCATACCCAACCATGTTCTTACCCCCCCCCCCCCCCCACAGCATTATTACACTTATAGCCCTCCACCCATACAGCTACCCACATGTCCCTCCACCCCACGCCCAATCTCAAACCTATCCACCCTCATAGACATCATTCTATCCTCCCACCCTTATAGCCGCCACAATATTCCTCCACTTGGACACCCATAGTCACACTCATAGTCACTCATCAACCAACCCTAACACCCCGGCCTCACACCCCTATATACCCCACACACCACTGCAATAGCCCAACCCTATCCATCCCTAATCTCCCAAACGGGGATCCTGTGCCTAATCGGACCGTCCAGTTTACCCAACAGTAGTATATAGGGGCAAACTCAGTGCATAGGAACAGCTACTGAAATCGATTTGACCTACTTACGAACCAGAAGTGATCTTTTGACCCCAACTTTGCACATGCGCACAGATAGGTTGAATTCAAAATGGCAGACAGCGTAACGTTTGATTTACATTGTCAACGACTTTGCGCATGCACAGAGATAGGCTAAATCCAAAATTGCTGACAGATGATAGGGAGCGTTTATTACTAACAACAGCGGGGTGGGTAGGTAGGTAGGGTAGGTAGGTTTATATAAACTGTGCGCGTGTTAGATACATGCGCATGTTAAATACATGCATGTGTGCGGCCTTCCCCCACAAAATACTTAAGGGGTGCCGCCAACCCCATAGCATACCCTACCCTACCCTACCTTACCTTACCCTACTATACTTTTACCTAACCTATTCTATCCAGTAACCAACATGTTTTTTTGTCCCCCTACATTATAACATTTTCCCACCGTAACATTACAAAAATAAATGACACTATCAACATGTTCCAATTAACCTTTTACATGCTGCACCCTACTATAGCATGCATACCCTTATCATGAAATTTCCCCCTACCACCACCACAACCACCACCACCGTGCACCCATTGCTGCTCACTGGTTCGTGGATTAATAACAAACAATTTATGTAGGGTAGGGTATGGGGTGAGGGACACCCCAGTAACGATGCATGCAATGACTGACACCGCCTATTAATAGGGACAACATGGAGAATAAAAAAAGGTTAATATAGACGTAATACACTCAAGCATGAACAGTTAGATGTCAAATGCAGAAATCGCTTGACAAGATTTCCCTTATTTTAGCAAAAATGTTACAAAAAATTTACAAATTTACCTAAATGTTACAAAAATTCTACTTTTTACTCACAAGATTTCACCCTAAAACACAGTTTTAACCTATGTATTTTCTTTCACATCCATCCTTTGGTTGTTGTGTCCTATATGTGACATTGTGTTACACTTTTTGGATGATTATACCGTGTTCCTGGTAAAGTAGGTGTATAAATAATTATTAATCCTAATGTGAGTGAGCAGTGTAGAAGCCTACAGATTTAACTTTTGCTAAATTTTTGAAGGAATTTTCACCAATGTACAGTGAAGTAGTTTAAAAAGTAGATGTGCACAAATAAACTTCCAAAGTGTTGTATGTTGTATCCTTGATGTTAAATCCTGGATTAAGTACAAGGTAGTAGTAGATACAGTATATGGACGGTCAGAGAGCTTGTGGTGTAGAGTGGAGAGTCAGTAATGAGAAGAGCTCGGTGTGTAGAGTGGAGAGTCAGTGTGAGAAGAGCTTCCAGGAAATGACACGCTTTGATTAAATGCAGGCTCGGTCATGTGGTAAACAAAACCCACGTGACTGGTCATGCCACAAAGAATGTGTATAGTGGAGCATTACTAGGATCACCAAGAGATTTGATTGCATTCAGTGTGTGGAAGTGTGGGTAGTTGAGACGACCACAGGAAGGCACCACTAGGTAGTCTGATATCTTCAACCTGCTGAGGAGCTTTGAATTAAGTGGGAATTAGTAGAGAGTGGGAGAAAAGAATTAAAGGTTATATCTAAACGACCTTTGGTGAAATGGACACCAGAACATGTTAACCTTGAATGAAAAAATCTCT
Organism: Acholoe squamosa; assembly: GCA_949317995.1. Lineage (NCBI taxonomy): Eukaryota > Metazoa > Annelida > Polychaeta > Phyllodocida > Polynoidae > Acholoe > Acholoe squamosa. Next base: position 21,021,544 of record OX439042.1, read on the forward strand.
ATAAAATCCTGGTGCCAACGATCTAAGTGACAGCACAGTCGATAAGTAACCAGCAGATTGAGACATTGAGATAAAAATATTATATGTTAATGCTGATTCTAATAGTAAAGAGGTAATAACTATCCTGAAAGGGGTTAGCTGTATATGTGAGCATGGAAGTCAGACACAAGTATAGGAGGACCAAAGCCTCCAATGGCACCAGATGGCTATGGGGGAAATTCAGAACCATCACATGCATCATATGGTTTCTGCTGTGGCCGTGTCCTAGTAGGACAGCAGACATGGGTTTTGATATTAAGGATATGATTGCTTTAGGGGTAGTAATGAAGCCAGGGAGAATTATGAGTATAGCAGATTCGGATCATGTGTCCCAAGAGTTTGTATTAGAACTAAACCAAAAATGTTGTCCCCCCACAAAGTGCCAGCATGTATAATGAATGCATATGAATAATTAACGCCGTAACTAAGCAATTTAATACTTTAGTTGTATACCCCAGCCGGGATATGCGAGATGATAAAACTTAATGAAGAATGATTGGACCTGGCTAACCAGGAAATGATAAGGGTACGGCAGACAATCTTGCATGACACACTAGAGTTGATACCGGTCAAAAACAAGACTATTAGATCAGAGAGAGCGGGAATTCCAGTAAGTAATGTGTTCTCAGAATTCAGATGTAGAGGAAGTTGGAGAAAAAAATTAACATCATGAAGGGGACACAGAGGAAAATTTATAAAATGCTGAGAGAGCTCGCCACAAAGGGGGATGAAAATTTCAGCAAAGTGCAGATTGAGTGGGATAAAGCCCTACAACAACAGTATTGTTCACAGCACAGGCGGAAATATTAAAATTTCAGGGGTTTCTAAAAGACTGTATCAATCAGAACACTGACGCCTTATTCAACATGTCTATCTTTCAGTCACATATCAATGGCGTGTTAAGAACCAAACTGGATATGCCCTCCACTTTTTACTTTTACTTTTTCCTTTTTCACTTTTTTTACTTTTTTTTTTCATGAACAAGATACAAAGAACAGCTAAACTGGTCAGGGAAATAAGAGAAGCTATTAAACACAAAATTTCACCAAGACTTATCTCACCAAAAGATTTTTTTTTTTTTTTTTGTGGGTTATGACCTGTCCGCATCGTGCGGACAGGTCATAACCCACCTAGCCCTTGTTGAAAAGATCTATTATTTCACCAGTGAGCTGACCGTTAAAGTGCACCATTACATCTTTCAACCATTGTACGCATCGTGCGGACAGGTCATAACCCACCTAGCCCTTGTCGAAAAGATCTATTATTTCACCAGTGAGCTGACCGTTAAAGTGCACCATTACATCTTTCAACCATTGTACAACCTTTGTACATCACTCACCACTAACCCTTGGCGAAGATGGCGAGTAAATCCCCCGAAAAACCGAAAGAAAACCCGGACGACGCAGCGTCGACTTCAAACGGCGCGCCAGCGAACGGCAGCATGGCGAACCAACCAACGCCCGCAGTAAGTAGTTTTTTGTTCTCTCGATCTCAAAATCGAGAAAATTTAGTGTCATCAAAGTCTATCAATGATGGCAATACACCTTTTATGTCTCCAGTTAATAGTCAGACAGATCTATTTATCAGTCAGTCCATTAATCTGGAGGGCGTCTCACAGAGCGCTACGCACATCCGCTCAGACATGAGGCCGCCCAGGAGTAACGCTAGTCAGCCAATTGTTATAAGTTCGGGCCATGAATCCCAACCTAACAAACGTAAAAAGACAGATATATCATCTCCAGATATCTCTACTGCTGAATTACTGGGAGTGGATAATGCTGACAACCTGAAAGAAATTCACAATTTCCTTCAGGAAATCAACACAAATCCAAACCTAGCGACTAATGTTTACAACCTCATAAAAGTTGCAATGAATTCCAATACCGGTAACAATGACACTTTGTCATCTAATATCGTTACAGAAACCTTGAAAGTGGCAACTGATGGAATAAAACGCTCTGTTTCTTTCCATCAGGATACCAATCAAGAAAAACCCAGCGCTCCCAAACCGGTCTCTACGAGAATCGAACTCTCCAAGGCTGAAGAAGAGACATGGATGCTTGCTAAATCCCATAGTATCCGAGGCCACAAAGCACACCAACGCGCCATGTGGCTGGAGGAACTCGAGGGTGACCAACTCATCACAGGCTGGGCTTTAGGAAATGAAGATTTACCGATGTATGTATCTTCCAGTGAGAGAGCCATGGACGCTCTAGCTCGCTCACGCCGAGCAAGTTGTTTTACTCACCAGAAAGCCGTAGCAGAGGCTCTTCATGCCGATGCTGAGCAAGAGATTGATGAAGGCAATAAGCACTCCAGAAACCTCTCCAATATGGTGAGCTCATCTCAGAAAATGGAAAAAATCAAGGAGAAAACCGACCGCTTCCTTATGACAGAAAGCAGGAAGTTGGCTACCAAGATGGCTTCCACCCGCCTGAGACTGAACAACACAAAACAACCCCTGTCAGTCTTTAAAGACATCACTACTCATTATAATAGTTGTAGGAAGGTTGTGGGCTCTAAGGACGAAGACAGTGATGAGACTACTGAAACTCTCACCGCTGCCGACTTCCCACCCATCACTGCCCCAGAGCAACGTGAAAAACAAGAACAATAACAAAAAGTACCCTTCTGATCAAGGTAAAAAGAGGGCCCGCTCAGCGTCCACCAACACTGAAGTTAGGAAAAAGAAGACGGCCCCACCCACCAATGAGTCTAAACCCAAAGGTGGAAATAAGCAAAAGCAACAACCCCAGAAGAAACAGCCTAAACAGGCTTTTCCCAAACCCTCAACCTCAACAGAGACCTCGTCCCCGTCGAGCAACGAGGGTTGGCAACCTTCAAAAGCGTCCAAAAAGGCGTTGAAGAAGAATCTGAACACCAAACTCACCCCAGAACAAACCATGACCTTGATGAAGTCCCTAGAGTACATCAAGTCACTGAATCTCTGAAGACTTTTGCCCTTGTTAAACCGTCACATCTTGACAGTAATTCTACACAAGTTATGTCCTTTGACTTTGACACTGTTACCCTTGTTCAAACTAACCATACAAATGACACTTTGGCCCTGGAGCCTACAAATGTTACAGTTATCACAAATTTGAACAATTCTAGCAATAATCAAAACATCTACGAAGACCTGAACTTCGATAAATGTAAGAATGATTCAGTATATTTGGAACATACTTTCAAAAATAAAATAATCATTCCTTTTGTTGACCCGCCCTCGTCATTAGTCAATCTTTCAAATTATGACCTATCTCCTACTGAACTTTCTGTTCTAGAGAGAGGACTAAATTTCTGTCCCACCCCTGGAGAACCGCACTCGGGCGATCTCCGGAGGGAAATTGATAGATTTCACAGGAATCTCAGAATCAAATCCTTTTTTGATCCAGATAGAGCTAGACCTGAGAAAAAAGCACAAGCCAACAGTACCACTAATGACCCAGTATCTGATACCCATGTTATTAGTAATGACCAGTCTATCAATGACCCTCAACCCCCCAGTGGTTCATATGAACCCTGTCTGGAGAGAACCTTAACTGATACGGAAAAGATTCTCTCCAGTTCAAAGGTTATAAAGAATGACCGAAGTTGGAAGCCTCCTTTAGGCCCTACAACTCTGGAAACCTTTATTAACACCAACGAGGCTGACCTCAATAAAGTCATATCTAGGGCTCCGAGAGTCCGAAATTTGACTCTAGATGAAAAGAACTCTCTACGAGAACTATCTAGAAATCATTCCATTGTAGTAAAAAAAGCGGACAAAGGCGGCTCCATTGTCATCATGAACCGCAATGATTACGTCATGGAAGGACAGCGACAACTGAAGGACGGTAAGTTCTATAAAGAAACTACTGTTGATTTAACCAAAGACCATTGTCACAAAATTAATTTCAGTGTCAACTTACTAAGAAGAAAGGGAGAAATCAGCGAGCAACTTGAACGGAAACTCCTCACTAGTAAACCGAGAACACCCTGTTTGTATCTTCTACCGAAGATACACAAAGGTAAGTACCCACCGCCTGGAAGACCAATTGTCTCTGCAAATGGTTCTCCAATGGAAAAAATATCAGCCTTTGTTGATGCCTATTTGAAACCGATGGTTCCAAAAATAAGATCCTACCTCAGAGATACCAGACACTTGCTTCTTATATTTAAGAAACTGGGACAAATACCAAGTGGATCTCGGATTGGCACTTTGGATGTAACCTCGTTATATACCAATATTCCAAACCGTGAAGGCCACATGGCAGTAGGTAGATTTCTTATCAAACACAGGAGGGTGAATCCAAATGAACCCTCCAATGAAAGCCTATGCCATCTATTATGGCAAGTGCTAACCATGAATAATTTCAAATTTAATGGTAAACATTACCTACAAATCGCTGGCACAGCCATGGGCACTAGAGTTGCCCCAACCTATGCCAACATATTCATGGGGGACTTTGAAGAAAAACACGTCTATACGTATCGACTACAACCTTTTTTGTGGCTTCGATTCATAGATGATGTATTCTTCATCTGGACCCATGGAGAAAACGAGTATGAGAAATTTCTACACCATCTGAACACGGTCCATCAGACAATAAAGTTCACTGGTGAAATTTCTGATAAGTCTATAAACTTCCTTGATACCACAGTGACTCTCACTGCGGGAAACATAGAAACAGACTTATATGTGAAACCAACAGACTCCAACAACTACCTCAGGTATGATTCCTCACACCCCAGACACTGTGTAAGGGGCATACCGTACGGACAGTTTCTACGGATACGGAGAATCTGCTCTAAAGACGAGAACTTCATACGCCATAGTATAATGAAGGGCCGTCACTTCATACGACGCGGGTACGACCCCTGCTTCATACTATCTGCCTTCCTAAGAGCTTGGGCTACAACAAGGGAATCTCTCCTTGTAGACAAGCCCAAACCTCAGAAAGACCAAACACCCCATATATTGGTGACTACTTACTCACCAGGCAGTGACTGCCTAAGTAAGATTGTACAAACCAACTGGGATCTCCTAGTGAAATCGTACCACACAAGGAACATTCACAAAAAGGGCTTCATGACTGTTCATAAGAGACCCAAAAACATTGGAGACCATGTAGTAAGAGCTAGACTCCCCAAACTCCCTGATGAGAACAGGATTCCTAGGGTAAATACCTGCAAAACTAAAGGTTGTGGGTACTGTACCAGAATGAACTACAGTGGCAAGATCACGTGCCCCACTACTGGTCGCACGTACTCAGCCAAGAACAATGTTTGCTGTAAAAGTTCCAATTTGATCTACAGCCTTTCCTGCAAGCGGTGTGGGAAAATGTATGTGGGTCAAACAAAGGGACCGTTGATGGATCGTATCCGCACACATTACAGAAACATACGGAATAATGTTGTAACAAGCATTGTTGGATCTCATTTCAACACTAATTTCCATAAACAGCTAGATGATGTGGAGTTAACCATAGTTGACTTCATACATGCTCACCCTGATAGTGACAAAGCTGGCTACCTACGGAACCTAGTTGAATTCAATTGGATTCAAAGGCTCCATTCCAATGCACCTCAAGGGTTGAATATAGCAGATGCCCCCTTTGGAGCTGGCTAAATAGAGGTTAAGAGGAATTCTGGGAGAGTCCACTGTTTGGACAAACCCCACTTGAGCCCAAAATAGCCTCGCATCCTTGGGATGCCCGACCTAGCCACGTCAAAAAAAAAATTTTAAATAAATCATCGGGCACCCCGAGTTGGCTAAAAGGTTTATAAATATACTCGTTCTTTCACTTTTGAAAGTCAGTATAAGAACACCTAAGTGGAGAGTCCTGTTTAACTTTTCCATGCCTGTTTGATATTTCTACCAAATATTATAGTAATTGACAGTAAAACTCTAATTTTATTGTCATTGGACCCGCAACCATAGTTACGGTGACCGAGTGAGGTTGCCAAGAAACTTTTTTCTCAACAACACCACAATAACACCAAATTCCTGTGAATTTGGGACCACTGGCAACATTTGCCACTATTTTGCACAATCAGATGCCTGATGAGTCCCCACTGGACGAAACTACTCTTTTTAGTGGAAATCCTGATATTTTTACTAAGTTGCCATAACATCTATTAGATGTTGGCAACTGTTGTCAAGCTCACCTAGGTGATGATGACATCAGTGGCTGTTGCATGGCAATGGTGTTCTGAATGATGTCACAGGGTTTAACCCCAACCGTCATTTGGAGTGGTAGCATCGTGCGGACAGGTCATAACCCACCTAGCCCTTGTCGAAAAGATCTTATCCACCAAAAGCATTCAAAAGGTGGTGGAACAAGCAGCCCTAAGAATTACCACAAACACTCAGTGAACTTTATAGAGCCAGATTACTATTACGAGAATGTCGTAGTTACATGCTACCAGGAATAGAGGAAAAACATATTTAAAAGTGAATATCCCAGTGATGAATGGTGAACACATTTTCAGTGTATATCAGGTGGTGACCCAGTACCAATTAGAATTAAGGGCAAACAGGTGGATGGCACCATGTTAGCGGGATTACCAAACGAAATTGCTATATCCAGGTCAGGGACATATTACATTGCCACACCAGTGGTCACATGGTCAGGCTACATTGGAAAAACAGTAGCAATTTTGTCCAAATGTGCCCTACATGTGAAAAGTGAGCAAAAAATCGTGTAAAGCTGCACTCATCAGGGATGATCTGTCAGCTATCCAGACACTATGTGACATACAATAAGGGTACGTCCCATTTTTCCGTCAATGGCAATGGGAGATAACAAGGTGTTAATCACAGGACCAGAAGTAGAGGGTCAATTCCAGTATAACCCTGTGGGTCGCAACCCCCACAAATCATCACCATCCACTGGGTTAGCGATAAGCTACCTTTTCAATTAGCCAATTTGGCGAATTTTGATTGATTTTGATTAGCCAAATTCAGTGTCAATTAGCCAAATATATTCACTTTAAAATATACATTAGGTGGAGAAGATTAAGGGACAATGACTGCCTAACAAAAGCAGATCCAATATGTACGGAAATCTGGAATTTATTTTGTATTTCCAATGAAATGTATGTTGAATGGGGGGTTTTGTTTAATAGAAAAAAAATCCCTTGTGACTCTGAAGCTAATCCTTACAAAATGCAAAATCTTTTTCTAAAACTATAGGGGCTCTAATTATATGATGGAAGCATTATAGATATATCTAGACTTGCTCAAGTCTCTTAATTTTAATATAAAGGAATTGAAATTCTAGAAATTGAAATAAATTAAAGTTTAGATGGAAAAAAAGTAAGAAGACCTCTAGTGAATCAGTAAGCGACTGCGCTGGGGGAGAAGGGGGAGGAGTGAGTGTGGTACTGAGTAGCAGTAGACTAGTAGCGTCTGTAGTAGATCCTAGAGACTAACACTAGTCTAATCATCTAAACTAACCCAAGTCTTTTGATTTTTATGTAAGGAACATGGGGACCAGCGCTAGTCTAGGATACACCATGTTACATTCCTCCTTGAATTTCCTTTCCAATGGTGTATTATATGGCTATATCCTTATAGGTGAATTAAGGCCTACAGCCTGTGCTTACAACCCTCCATTGGGATTCGCCAATTTGGCGATTTTCCATGGAGTTTTATTAGCCAAAATTGCTTTTGATTCGCCATTAAGGATTTGGCGAATGGCTAGCGCAAACCCTGATCCATCACTGCAGTGTAAAAGAAGTGGGGTGTGATTGTGCCTTTCTCACGGCGGGTTCCTGGATGACGTATAGTCTAAAAGGGTATGCTAAAAAGGTATTAAAAACCAAGGTCCATTTCTCAACAAATAAACTGTTGAAAATGGGAAAGTTAGATCAAGAATGGGTGGCAGCAAAGATTAATGCCAGGGAAGTGGCGACACTCAAACAAGTTTTAGCTTCCAGCTAACGTTAGAGACGTATTAGAGCAGAAGGCACTGGACACCAACAACACGGTGAAGGTGAAAATGGCATTATAGTGTGCAGGGATGGAAGATGGTCTACTAACTTTAGAGGATAGGTTAGGACAGATTCAGCTGCCAGGACATAAACCACCCCAGTGCCCGTATGAGGGTAGCTCTAAGGACTCTACAATAACCGAGTTGGTCATTATAGTGGTAGTATTAATACTAGTAGCCATATACCTGATTAGGAAGGTTAGACAAATGAAGAGGAAAAAACTACTGGATGGAATATAATTGGACTTATCATCAGACTCTATGAACGAAGTAATCCATTTGGACACCTGCAGCATCCCTGTCGACCATGTCTTTCAAAGGTCTATAGGGGAGCCACTGGTCAAGGAAGTGGTGGTATCAATAACATGCCGGGGGCACATGGCCCTAGTAATATGGGGGCGAACCCTATACTCGACAAAATGTGGTTCGGGAGAACTGGCTATACCAGTGAGCCTACCAGACACTATCAAGGTATCCAGAACTACAGCTTGGGAGTTGGATAGGATAAATGGAGTGCTAATAGCCAGACTTCTTAAATAAAGTCCATGGATTTACTTAGAAAGCAAGACCTGGATTCTGAGCAGGTTTTGACTACACTCCTGCCTGCTAATGTATCAGCCCTGGACATAACTTTAGGACAGCCAATGCTCCTCAAGTGTACACTGGGACAACTGGATAACAACCACTTCACTGAAGATACAAGTGGGATAACAACCAGCCAGGGACCCACTGTGCCTGAAAATCTTTTTTTTTTTACCAAAGCTCAAGCAACCAGACAAATCAGGCATTACTAGGTGAGCAGCAGGACAATAGTGCCAAGGACATGTCCACCTAAGGACACATCACTTGGATTTACTGGCAGCAAAACAGTAAGTGTGCACAGGGTTACAGACAACCCTCTGGGGTTACATGAACAAGTCACCAGTGGACAAAACAGCTTGAACAATGGAACCCATATAAACTCTCAAGCACAAACTAAAGTTTACACATCATCATATGCAAAATGGATTAGAAAAAAAGTGTTAACTTTTAGCACCTACATCATAACATTCTCCCACCACAATGTAAAAAATAAACAACCAAAGGTAAACTAGGCTAAAGTGGGTAGGTAGGTAGGTACGTAGATAGGTAGGTAAAATAGGGTAGGGTAAGGTAGGCTATGGGGTGGGGGGCACCCCTTAAGTATTTTGTGGGGGAAGGTGCATAACACATGCACACCCTATATAAACCTACCTACCCTACCTACCTACCTACCCACCCCGCTGTTGTTAATAATAAATGCTCCCTACCATTTGTCTGCCATTTAAGATTTAGCCTATCTCTGCGCATGTGCAAAGTCGATGACAACGTAAGTCAAATGTTTTGCTGTCCGCCATTTTGAATTTAACTTATCTCTGTGCATGTGCAAAGTCAAGGTCTAAAGGTCACTTCCGGTTCGTAAGTAGATCAAATCGATTTCAGTAGCTGTTCCAATGTGCTGAGTTCGCCCATATATACTACTCCCAACATCTACATGTCTATGACAGCCACAGACAACATATCCACCCTGGAGGAGCCTTAAGTATGCTTGTGGGTGGGAGAGGGTGCTGGAGGAAGATGCATGGCTGCATTAAGGGGTAAATCGTCACCTGCGGGTTACATGAGAACAACCCTATTCAGTATAACCCTGCTGTCCAGGCCCCAGGCTACTCTGTCTACACCGTTCTTATATCGACCAGCCCATTGATGGGGAGTACCTATTTGGGAGGCATCTTGTTTGTAGGGAAGTCTTATGTGTAGGATCCAAACATGTTATAACCGTCCAGTTACAACAGGTGTTGTGTGGCCCTGCCTTAATAAGAACTATTTGGTGGTAAATGATATACACTCGATATATTGGAAAATTTGAATTTCAGTGCTAATGTCCCTCCATATATTGGAAAATTTGAATTTCAGCGCTAGTGTTCGTGTGTGTGAAAGATGCGAATCTATCAAATGGAAGACGACAATTTCAAGTCAAAATGTGTATGTGTATAATGCATATGCCAGAAATTAGCCCTGAACCGCTGCATAGTATTTAGATGCCCATGTATATGCATGATGCATGAATGCAGCCCTGATCAGAACACCTGCCAAAGCTGCATTCATGCATCATGCCGACCCTGCACTTCCAAAGGATGCATAACACTGACGCAGGATGGTGAATGTTGGCGCATTATGAGGTCATTACAAGGTATTGGTGACCAATTGGCGTCTCCGCCGCATACTTCCAGTGGCGCCACCTAGCGGCAGGGCACCGGGAAGGTTAGCAGTGAGGGCTGACTGTAATGAGATCAGGGTAGGTTTACGGAGCCTGGTCACTGTCCATCCTAACCAGCCCGATGGTGAGTGGCTAGGAAAGCAGGGGCGTAGGAAGCAAATTCTTATTGGGGGGGCCCAGGGGTCTCGGTTGAGGGGGCCTGCTATATTTTTGTATAGGCTTAATATAGGGAACCTCCTCATTATTGGGGGGGGGGGCAGGCCCCCCTGGCGCCCCCTTTTTCTACGCCCCTGGGTAGTCGGGTATTTACTATATTCTCTGCATGACTAGGACCCCCTTCTATTAGAGGATAATACTTATAGCCCATGAGCCCATAGCTGAATATTGGCTCAAAGGTATCATTTCTGGGGACTAAACTAGACCATGCATTATGGTAGGTACATTTCTCAGGACCTCAAATTACTTTGCTAGACATCTGGAGGTGGTAGCTTATGTAGAGGTATATGTACATAATAACATTATGGTCCTTTGGCGCGGTGGGTGAGTCAGCCAGCCGGGCTTCGCCCTCCACTTGTCGGGTAGGTGGCAGCATCTATCCGGGAGGTGAGAGGGAGGCACGGTGTGGCGCCACTGTCTCTACCTGTAAGGGGGACAGGGCTCAGCCGCCGCGTCAGAGTTGGCTTGACCACCTCCATGTGAAGATCTCTGGAAACCACTAAGAATATCCGGTACATGCCGAGAGCTATCCTAGCTACCTCCGGGTAGCCGTACCTGTGTAATACGAAATAAACCTGTTCGCATACACCCGAATTATCTTCTTGTCGACTCGTTTGTCATCTACACAAGAGTAGAACCACCACACTTAGCTTCAGAATCTTCAATCTTCTGATGGAACTCCAATTATCTCTGACAGCCTCACGTTTATTGGTCACCATTTCCTTAATAATTGGGTTAGAGAGAGGGGACCAGCACCAAAATGAGCCATAGAGCAAGCTCTTCATCCCCAAGCTTGATGGTTATTGCATTTGCATATTTTGAATATTCATGCAAACGTCCAGATTTTTTGGAAATATTTTAAAATATTTCACTTTCACAATACATAATACCCAAGCTGTTACATAATGTATGAAATTGACCCTCGGAGAAGCTGGTGTTTTTGGCCATAGTTTCCCTAATAATGGACATAGAGGCACACAAATGATACTAAAATGTGGCTAGACACTCTGGTTCATAGATATATTTTGATACAAATACCTTTTGTCATCCATAAAAAAATGGGATTGCCTTTATCAGTGTTTATATAAGCCAAAGTGAGTTAGACATAAGAAAATGGTTGGACAGAAGAATGACTTCCAAATGTATCAAGGTGTTTATCTATCATGCCAGGATATAGTCCTTTACCCTACAATACAGATACAATGAATTATATATGAATTTTAATCACCCGCTTCCCACTTTCTTCAAAATTCCCTTATTTTGAAAATGGGAGAGCACATAGTTGGAATCAAAACATGGATTGACAACATGGACTTTACAGAATGATCCACAAATCATGATCACCCAATAAGATATGGAGGGAAAACATAACTTACCTGACATATTGCACTGAAATGTTATAGTTAATTCAATAGAAGAATAACTGAGGGCTGGGTTCTCTTAAGGAATAAAGTTGTCAGATATGGGGTAAAGAGCTAGTGTATTACACAGGTTTCATCAACCATAATACAGTAGGTGGCACTAGTGTTGACCTGACCATTTTGGCCCAGTTACAGGGGCACCACTGGAAGGATGATTCTGAAGGAAAAGAGGGTAGTCAGAGTAGGGTTGTCACCTGTCATTACTGTGGTGGACACTGGAGGAGAGATAATAAACATCAAAGACAGCACCCCCTACCCAGGCCTGAGATAACCATTAACACACTCCTCCATGGTGAGATAATCTATATTTAATTGGCTTAATGCCCCCAAGGGACCTGTCTTGTGGTTTGTTATGACCACCAACACCACCCCCATGCACCCCCTTCTGCCCCCTTTTCTGAGCTCTCAAAATTGGACGGGTCACTCATATTTATCTAAGTCTAGATAGATTTTGGCTAAAGATAATGCCCTAATATCGCAGGGATGGGTAGATGAACATTTTCTCTCTATGTAGCTGTAATTTTTAAGGTGAGGGGACATTTAAGGCTCACCTCTGAGAGGTGTCTCTTTCTCCATATTGATTGCATAGGGTTATGGGGCTAGATGAGTGTCTAGCCCTCCTAGCTGGCTAACCTACAGGGGCTCCTCCTTGTGATTGTGACTAGTGAAACTGGTGTATTGGCTCAGGGACCACCCTGAGTCTATACCACCGGGTAGGTGGTGGCATTGGCAAAAAATCAGTTATACAATTTTCAATCTCAATTTTCTACAAGAAATAAAGCATGTAAATAAATAAAATTACCATACATCAGTAGTTCATATATCAGTCTTTACTTACAGTAAAGAAAAAAATTCAAAAATCTATCCATGAGTTCATACAAAATTAAAGAAAGAAAAAAGTCATTTCATAAAAATATTTTCACCAATCCAGTCCTCCATAGGTTTACCTCCGGGCTGGACTTTTCTCTCTTTGTTCCTATTTGTTTCAAAAACATTGTCTAAAAGAGAGACGTAAGGTAATGCATGCCCATGCCATCACAACACAAAAACGGTGCCATTCGAATTTCCATAGTTACCAAAAATCAGTGATTTTTTGGATTTTTTCCAAATTTTTGGTAACTATGGAAATTCAAATGGCTCTGTAGACCTATATAATTGGAGTATCAGCTAACGAAAAAAAAGCCCCCTAGAGAATGACTTCTTTTTCAATTCTAATTTATCAAATCAAAAATTTATAAAACTATTTTAGACGGTCATAATGGTGTATGATATGCACGGGTATGAAACATTTCTTCTAAACCATTAGGGCTAAAGTGTTCTGTTTAAACCACCCTATTGTGCCCCCTTAACCGCTACTTATTTTTATAATAACATGAAGTGCTTTCCCATTCCCACTGCCCAAGTATTTCCCTCGCTCTTCCCATTCCCACTGCCCACATATTTCCTTAGCTCTTCACACCTCAGTGTACCTCTGTGAAGTTGTGTAATGTAGTTCTCACAATGAATATGACCTTAGCTGTCGAAATGGTGTTAAACATCTTTTACTCACTCACTCACTCAATCACTCACACCTCAGTGCCACAACAGCTGCACACTTAGGTCCCAGTTTTATATCCTTAATAGGTTAAGCCGCTTGCTTTTATGATACAGTTAGCTGACCGCCCTCCTTTTCAGCCCTGCTGCCATCTGACCGCCCACTACTCCTGAGCGCCAGGCTGCCATTATCATCAGAACCCCACCTCATTCTTAGCCAAGCTTTAGCAAAGCTAACCTTGTCTTGAAGTGCTTTGTAAAAATATATATTTTGCAATATAATGTGAGGGAAGTGGATAGAGGCACATAACTGAAATCATTTTACCAATCGGAATACACAATGTTCTAATGAATATTTAATGAACAAGCATATAAAGATTATCATATCTGCATTGTAAAGTGATGAACCAAATCCAGATATCATAATGAATCCATTGATGCCTTAAGAGGTCATTAACTCGGAAAGTTTACTTTTCCGAGTTTTTAGAGACAGGTGGGGGCAGGGTGACACTTTAAGAACTAAATTGCCTGTTTCAGAGATGGGACTGTTCCCTTCAACCTCAAATAACATGAAAATGCTTAAATATGAAGCAAAATGAAACCTGACATAAAATAGTGTACATATTCAGGAACATAGAGGTGTAATTGTTACCTGTTATCTGGTTCTTATCTTTCTGATATTAAGGTTTTAAAAAAGTAGGTCATCTCAAAATGGGAGCAACATCCTTTGTGCTCTCAATGCTTTTCTATTGAGGTGTCAGCTTAGGGTGTCAGGTTTCCCGCCGTTTTTAAACAGGGTGATGGTCTCATTGTTCATTATTTAGCAGGGGGAACTGAGGTGTTTCCAGCTAGGGGGTAATGGGAAATGAATATTCTATACCATAGTGTTTTCTTCTTGGTTTATTCCACTTGAATATAGCAGCATATAACTGTGTATAATAGCATTACTCTAACACATAATATTACATGAATATATAGCTATAGATAAGATATTTTGAAAGGGGAGAGATTTTCTGATACTTGGTCCACCTACGCTAAGTACATCCTGTGTCCTACCCTGATAAAATATGAGCCAGCTACAACCCTTCAGTCTGCCTAGTTCACTCATTTCTCACTAGGAGCCACCACCTCTATAGAACAGTGCTGATGTCAGCTACATCCTGTCACCCACTATGGCTCATTATTTAGCAGGGAGGACTGAGGTGTTTTTCATGAATGGGCACATTATCACTCTTATTGTTAACTTTTTTATAGGGGGCAGAGAAGTGTTTGACACTGTCACAACACTTCCACCTGACTCCCGACATCACAAAATTTTTGATATTTTGCTGTTGTTGGGGATTTAACCTCTTGGTGAAGGTTTGGTAATTTTATGATTCCTTTTCAGGCCTCAGTTATTATTTAAGCACTTGTCAGAGTTATGTGCAATTCAAATCGCTTCACCCCTCGTTGGTATGAACCTTTCCGAGTTACCTGCAATATAAATTGCTTCAACACTCGTTCTTATGATTCTTATGTTACATATCATATTGTATGGGCTGCTAATTCGCTACAGACTACGGCAGAGAATTCAGGTTTCCAGGAATATTAAAAAGTCTGTTTTGAATAATTATTTTATGTGAATAACTTCTTCCCATAGAGATAGCATTGCAGGGCCAATCTGCACACCCCCAGTGGCGTAACGTGTGCCGATCCACCACAGCGGCCGATCCACCACTGCAGCCTCGTTCTGGGTGCATGTAAACATTCAAAATGGCGGACCAGCGCTTGTATGGGGAACTACGGTACCGGATTTTGATAATTTTTCCTTATTTAAACCTCTAAAAACATACAATAAATATAGAACTAAACTCCCCTGGTGTCCTCGGTGGCTGATCCACCCCTCGGGGGAGGTCTCCCCCGAGGGTGGATCGGCCACCTTGTTCACCAAGGTCATTTAGTTCTATCTATCTCTGATATATGAAGCAGGGCTCATATGATAGGTCACATTTTGGTACCATTTATGTGTCTCTATGTCAGTTATTAGCGAAACTGTGACCAACACATCAGTTTCTCTGGGGATTTAGTATTATTCACACCCTTTAGGAACTGGGTCAATTTCACACATCATGTAAGAGCTATTTGTCAAAAGTAAGTTCTCTCTAGCAAGGAATATGTAAGGGTATTTTCGGGTAATGGTTATGAATCACTAAACCTGTTTCCTTGGGTTTTATACATTGTGAAAGTGAAATATTTCAAAATATTTCTGAGAAATTTGGATGCTTCTATGAATATTCAAATATACAAATGAGATAACCATCAAAACAGGACTTGGGGATAAAGAGCTTGCTCTGGGCCTCATTTTGGTGCTTGTCCTATCTCTATAACCTAATTGTTAAGGAAATGGTGACAAAAACTGGCCTTGGTGAGGCTGCCAGTAATAACTAAGCTCGGAATAAAAAAAAATGAAGATTCTGAAGCTAAGCTACCATTCCCAGATGTCTAGCAATGTGATTTGAGGTCCTGAGACATGCATCTACCAGAAATGCATGGTCTAGTTTAGTCCCCAGAAATGATACCGAAAAACCTATGGGCTCATGGGCTAAAAGGATTCAAGGTTAGGTATGTGTTTATGGACGTGTGAAAATATGACAGTAGTGAAAAAAACTAGAGTTTACCTCCATTGTATACGAGAGAGAGCTCTCATGTTAATACAGTGCATCTGTAAATATCCTGCCTAAATGGATGCATTAGAATGTAGTTTGAATATGGAGACTTCTTTTGTAACTCTTAATAGCACTTTCTAATAATAGGCAGGTTTAGCGAGCACTACCCAGGCTATGTAACGCAGACGTGCAGCATACCTACAGCATTGATACGTCTGCGTTAAATCAGGTATGGGTGACATACATTGTGGTTGCTAAACCTCCCTAATATATCATCCCATGGTGTCAGGCTGTACGTGAAATGTCAACTTTGAATATCAGCCCCAATCAATCAATTAAGACAATTTATACTTCACCTGGCTCTGCACCCCATTGTTCCTTCTTTAGGTTTATTTCCACATTCTACAGTTGGGGGCCAGCAGGAGCTTTTATGAATTAGGTCAGTTCTGGCAGGAGGTTTTGTGAATTGGGTCAGGTTTGGGAGGAGGTTTTGTGAAATAGGCCAAGTGTAGCAGGAGTCTTATGAATTAGGTCATTTTTAGGTTTAGGTCACAGCAGATGGAGTGGAAAATTTTGTCCCATATGGGATTCGTACCCATGCACCAGACAGTGCTGGGATCCAGAGTCCCATGTGCTAACCATTACACCATGAGTCCTCAGCTGATATTGTGGGTGTTAGAACACTTACTGAATGGTGATATGCTACTACTGACTGAGTAATAGATTACAGATAAGGAGGGTAATTTCACTTTGAAGGTTTGACCAGTCAATGTAGTGTAGTGGTTAAGGCCTGGGACTAGAAATTTAGACCACACAGGTTCAAACCCCTTGTGATTTTGTTTTTATTCTCAGTTAGCCACTGTTATTTTTGCAACAAATTCTAAAAATAATGTATTAAAATGAACATCCCCTGAATGCCAATAGGATAAAAGGGGCATCAGGGAGGCCTTTTACAACGACCCCTTTTACCTTGTATGTGTATATTAAAAAGGGTCTCCCTATGCAGTCTTAAACCCATATTCTGTGATTCAAAGTCAGAGTTTTGGAAAAGACTATTCTATTTTTCTCATTAGAGAAGGTAGGTTAAAACGTAATGTAATTTTACGTTTTATTATGTATTTGGCATAGATATTCTTGATTAAATCAGCATTCCTCATCACTTGCTGGGTAAAAGAAAGGTAGATATTCTGGGTGTTACACATGAAACTATGTCTAAACTGTTCTGAGATAGGTAATGCTGAAACCCCAAGAGGTTATTTTTCCAGAGTTAGTGAAACACTCTAACAAATGGACTTTTTCATCAAGGGCATTTAATAAAAAGAAAAAAAAGAAAGAATTTAATATCAGAAAGATCCTATGAAATGAGAGTTTTCATAATAGTGTAGGGGCAGTAATTCCCTTACCTGGTGGAGATACTGAGTGGTCCTGCCGCACAAGAGAGCTTGGTACCAGGTAATCACTGCCCCCTAGTGTGTGTATCATACCAATCCAGGTGTAGTTGGAAGGTAGAGAATGTCAGGCCAGGGGAAGTAGCTCAATGGAAGAGCTTCCGCTTCAAAGTTAGAGGGTCCCGGGTTCGAGTCCCGGTTTCTCTTTGACATTTTCCACTGACCACTACATTGGTGGAGAAACCGAGCACCCTAACGCAATCACAGATTGAAGGTACGGGAACCCCGTATCTTAATGCAATCATTGATTGAGGACTCGGGAACTGGGCCGATATGATACAGATGACACTTCGACCAATCCAGTAATTGTACAGGTACATCCACTGGGAAGTCAGGAGTGCCCCAACACTGCTTGATAAAGCCTCAATTTCCAGGTAACTGGTTTGAAGGGGAATGCCGGGTGCTAGTGGATGGTTGTTGAAGCTGATGGGGGGGAGTGTAGGGGCAGTAATTCCCCGTACCTGGTGGAGATACCGAGTGGTCCCGCCGCACAAGAGGGATCTTTAGAGAGCTCGGTACCAGGTAATCACTGCCCCCTAGTGTGTGTATCATACCGATCCAGGTGTAGTTGGAAGGTAGAGAATGTCAGGCCAGGGGAAGTAGCTCAGGGGTAGAGCTTCCGCTTCGAAGTTGGAGGGTCCCGGGTTCGAGTCCTGGTTGCTCGATGACATTTTCCACTGACCACTACAATTATATAGACATTAATAAGACATATTCACTGTAATGCCTAATGTCAGGGCAACTTGCTATGATACTCTATGAGGATTGTTCATAAATGGTAAATTGGTGTGTATTTCTATTTTCTCAAGTCATAGAACGATCCCTGGGAATCAATATGATCGTACCACTGTTTAAAGGGTAATACATAACTAGTATATCATATGAATACATTGAATTCTACATAAATAGGTGTCCGAATCTATCTTGCGACCCTTCACAACCCATATCCCAATATATGTTCTAGGTACAAGGAGGACTGAATAATCTTGAGGCAAACTGTTTTAATATACACACCACCACTTCCCCCCCCCTCCCTCCTTCACCATTCCCCATACAGCACAAATTTTTGCTGTATGGTGAACCAACTGGATATATATATATATATATATATATATATATATATATATATATATATATATATATATATATATATATATATGCATCCTATACATATATATTTCTACATTTATTGAAATACTGTCGAGGCAACGCTGGCACATGTCCCCATTTGAGCAGTAATATGAAAGTAATATGCAGGTGGGAAACAACACGTGCAGGTGTCTTTAATATAGATTCCTAAAATAGTTCTTCTCGTATAGGCATTTCTGAATATCTTTTTTTTTTCTGATTGATTTCTGATTACATGTACGACATGAGTAGGCGTGAGTGTCAGTAACTGTGGCCAAATGCAGTCTCCATTCTCATCTGAGAGAAGGGGTAATTGAGACATTGAAGAAATTATGTCTTTTTTTAAATGAGACATGTATTACCAGTTGAACAAAGATTAAAGCGTCACCCCTGATTACATGTACGACATGAGTAGGCGTTAGTGTCAGTAACTGTGGCAGAATGCAGTCTCCATTCTCATCTGAGAGATGGGGTAATTGAGACATTGAAGGAGATGCTCTGAGCTACTGTGAGCTGCTCAAACAGCAGTAACATGATAGTTTTACTTAGATGTGTAACATGACAGAAGGATTACCACAATTTATGTCACATTCAATACCTTGTATATATGCATAGAACATGAGAACGTTATTTGGGCACAAAGGCATGCACTTTAGTATTAGTATGAAATCCATACAGAATATGACATAATGATCCATCTACGTATTTATGACATTTCGTCACTGTCTTCTTTAGTTGGATAACGAGTCAGAACTGTTGTTATAGAAAGGTAACATAAGTAATAAAGGGATATCGCCATAGAAAGCAGGGCATTTGAGGTGATGCTGCTGGAGGAGTCGGAAGGTGGGTTGTGGGAGGGGAGAACAAACCGATGCCTCAACCCTGGAAGGAAGAAGGGATAAGTTTGGGTTGCTTAGTGACGGACCAGATGAACGTCTTATGTGATTTAAGGCCGGACGTCAAATGGTCCAGGGTCACCAGCATGGCTCCAATCCAATCATGTGCAACAAGGCTTTTAGTAAAAAATCACGCACCATTATGAGCATGTAACACAGAGTGAATGAGATGGGCTGATCCAGGGGCAGTGCCCTTAGGGGACAGGGCTCGCGTGAGCTGCATGGGGAGGACCTGCTCTCGGCGGAAAGGAAGGGGAAGCGTTTTTGACTCTCGGGAGGAAGTAGCGCAGACGCTACCCCTCCCCATCTCCCCAGTCCAATCGTAGCAAGCCACCGGTGGGTTCTGCAGAAGAAAAAAGTATTGGTAGGTGGAACCTAAAACCTTAGAGTGACTATTTAAAAAGTTACTCCTATCAGCAAACTCGCAATGGTCTGTAGAGATTTTAAGCGTTTTGTAGGTGTAGGTATTATACAGGGTCCAGTACCCTTATTTTAATCCTAAGGCCTCTTACACTCATACCAAAATTGTGCTGAGTATATAGATAGATACTAAGGTGTCGGCCGTACGATAATTCTGCAATCCATGTCTGAGTGAGGCTACGGGCCTCCCTAGCCCACTTAAAAGGGTCTATATCTCCTCTATCCTATCCCCTCAGGATGTGTGTGGTGCACATATGCGCGGGCACCAACACATTCCTCTGTGAAATTGTGTAATGTCGTTCTCGCCATGAATATGACCTTAGATGTCGAAATTGGCGTTAAAAATCTATTACTCACTCACTCACTGAGTGAGGCAGACGGGGGTAGGCAGAATCCACAGCTAATGTCAACATTATAAAAATCATCACACTCTATGACGATAACAATGGTCATGTTAAGCCAAATAAACTTTATCCAAGGAGATGGCATTAAGCCTGGTTCCACCCCTGGTAGTTGCCCAACATAGGCTGGTCGTGCATCAAGGGGTCATACAGGGGTCATGGTTGGCTGATGAATTTGAATGAAGGTAATTTGACCACCTTGCTGACCACTACCCTGTCTAGTCAGCAGTGGACAAGCAGCAACCCTCCACTGTCTCACTATCTCCCTGCTCCTGTTCATCTTGCCTTTGTCCCTCAATTCCCCGCTGGACACAGACTCGCCAGCCGCTCCTGAGTGATTTAGCCCCCTGGAGAACGCCACGTCTTCTGCCAAGGTCATCACTCACCCTCCAAGGTCACCGAGGGGGTCACAGCATAGGTCAAATGGCGATTGAGAAACACCTGCTGGAAAGTGATTCTATTCAATCAGCTGAATGTAGTGGCATTCATTAGCTACCCCCTTAATTGGCGGAGGTTATGGTGTGGAGATATAAAAGGCAATTCTGACTGGGTAATGAGGCCATAGGTAAACAGTCCATAAAGGAAGAATTATTGCAAGCCGTGTGCCATGAGCAATAAACACAGATTCCCCCTGGGACCGACATCCAGTTGGCAGGAATTGGAAACCATTGCCCTGTCATCAGTGACGTTCTGTCGACACATATTCATCTCCATATAATTACAGATTTAAACGGTGTTTTTTCCTCTCCTGTCAAATGGAAGGTTTTATCAGTTTGCCTTCTGGTCATTGCCCGGGAGAACGAAGAAGTGGAATACAATCTAATTGATTAATCAGTCACTCTAAAAGATCAGTGCTTTTGCTTATTTCATTCATTACTATAAAACGAGAGACAGAAATTATATTTTTTTTAAATGAGACATGCATTACCAGTTGAACAAAGATTGAAGCGTCACCCCTGATTTGAACAATCCTCGTCAGTGTCTTCAGACAAATTTCCAGATTTTTTTTAGGATAGTTCCAAACCTATTCGCTGCCTTAACACAAGTGACGTAAATAACTTCATAAAGAACCAGTCATTGGCTTACTTCTGTGTTGAAAAGAAACCAACTGGAAACTCTGCAATGAGCAATGACGGGACAACCTTAAGAGCTGCATTTGAGCCAGACAGCAGGATTTTTGCAAGTTCCTCCCAGACGAGAACGTCCAGACAAGACAGACACCCCGTGTATAAGAAGTGGGCGACTCGTGAGCTGCTCACTCTCCTTCTGTTGGCGCTGTAGCTGGCAGCTGTCTGGTAGTAAAAACAGAGCATTTCACGCCATGCCGGCTCCAAGAGGGCTCCAGTAAAGCCACAGCTCCAACCACGTGTTTGTCGTCGGTGACATTTAGGCCTATCAGCCTCCATGAGCGGCTCATAAAGCGAGAGAATTGCTCGTGGTTGTGGCAGGACCTGATGAAGCCGGAAAACACTGACTCAGGTGCTCAATAGAGAGAGTCACTCACTCAATAGGAAGTGTGTCAAACTTATCTGGGTATCGCCGAGTAATACATCTATGGCTGAAGCGAAGCCACAAGAGACCAAGTGAGTCAGTGAGGGAGAATCCTTAATCATAGTTCCTTAAGATCTGACTAAGAATGGTCTGGTATTGGTACTTGTAGTTATTTGTGGTCTGAGATGAATTTGTCAATATCTTTGAAAGAATAAGGATTCAGCTTCCTTTACATTCCCAGTTTTGTCTATAACATTCCCATGGAAGTATCCCTCCTTATGCTCAATAAACCATAAACTCTCCCTTTTAACATATAACATATAATTCGTTCTGACTTTCTGACCTATCCCCCTTGTAGCAGGGTTCAGTGTTGGTCAGTAGGACACCAATACATTTACCCACACCATTCTTCTGGCACACAAGGTCACTACATCCCCCAGTTAATTGAGTGCTCACCAACTGGCGTGCTCCAAAACATGAGCGCAAATACCAAGCCAGCTCCTCAGCAATCATACTATACATCTGGCAACCCACTAATCCACAGGCACGCCTACACATTGTCATTGCTGATGGATCTGAAAAAGCTCTTCGTCCAAGGTGATGAACCAGTCTCCTGACCCACCATCCCATGTTGCCTACTCCATCACGTGACACTAAGTGGCTCCAGCACCCACTGTATGGAGTGTTGATTCATTTAGCCGCGGTCCAATAGTTCACCATCAGCCATGAATAAAAAAGAAGCCTGAAACAAGACAATGCCTCCTACCCGACACCCAGGTAGGTCCATAAGGTCAGCCCTCCCCTCTCTGCCTTCTCCTTATCTTTCGGGGGTATAGAATCTTTGTCAAGATATTGCAGTATGGCAGGCCTAAATGCCCCCCCCCCCTCCGCTATATTGAGGCTCTTGCAAAATTAATTTGCTGTATTTCTAGATTTGACAAAGCTTTCCCTGTGACATGGCCAATAGCCTTTATCCTCTATTTTGATGCGATTCTGTTCAATGAATGTATATTTCAATGAAACTTTATCATTTTGGCCAGGTTAAGTTGGGGAATTCAGGCCTGAAATATATGTACGATCCTTATCTAATCTTAAAGGAGACACATGACATTATGTGGATTGATAGTTCTGTTTTACCTCACCAACCTGTATCCATCTAAATAACATTTAGGCTGAGCAAAGGAATGTTAATGTCAGTAAGGATGGTGGTTGATTAAAGGTGGCCGTCTGGGCTGAATGCTGTGCAGGCACCAGACTGGGCTATACTGTCATAAATCGCCTTCTAAAGGAGGCCATCCTGTGGGCTAACCTTCCTCCTTCCTCTTCTACTACGACCATCTCCTCCCAGAAGAAATATTAGAACGAGACCATGAGGAAACCGTACCACTGCCCATTCGCCTATCCCTTGTGCCCATTAGACCAGGGCCACTTTCTATGAAGCATACCCCTCAGGACAGACCTGGCCACTAACCTGGACAAAATGTGGGCTCAGGCCGAGCTGCTCGCCAAGTGGCGTCACCCTCTGGTCCTTTGTCTTCATCCCCGCGGCGGCAGACTGGCTTGGAAATCAAGGACTGGCCGCACCAGCTCCCCAAGGTCATCCAAGCAATACTTAATCATAAGGCAATAGGCCCCCGGAGGAGGGCGCTTTGGTAGCACTGCTGGTATGGGATCCGAGTATGGGATGTATGGCACCGGAAGAAGCTGCCCTGGATGGCACTGATGTATGTAACTTCAGGACTGGAGTGGCTCTTAAGTGGAAATAATGCAAACTGTCAATATTAAACTATGTTATGGCCATACGATATTATTACACCGAATTGGTCATTTCGGTGTACCATTGACTTTCACAGAGATAAGATAAAAATAAGATGAGAAAGTTGGTGTCCTGTCTGGCCACATGATACCTCCTTTTTTCTTCTCTGAATGTAGCAGACAAAAGACAATGTGTGCCGTCAAAAGGTGAAGGTCCCGGTGTGTTATAATACGTACACAAATTACAGTAGTATTGTTTCACACCATTGCCAATTTACGTCGGCAGTACTGCCATTCACCTTTTTAAAAATATTTTTTTTTGGTGAAACCTGAGTGAATAATTTAATCGAATGAAATGAAAATCGCATTCGAAATGTTTCTAAGTGTTTTAATGCCATACACAGTAAGGAAATTACGCTGAAAGGACAGTAATTCTCCGGTACAATTGACTGCTCAGTCAGTCGTCAGTCGTTTCTGAAACCTCCCCAGCCGGGAGGGTGATGTGGGCATGGGCAGTGGGGCTCTAAACACATGGGTCATAGAAAATAAGAGAGAAATTTCTCAAATTCACAAAATCATTGAAAGATTAGATGGAAAATGAACGGAAAAATCGATAATAAATCAGGAGTTTTTAAACCTTAGGATATGTAGAAAAAATACAGCCAATTGAGTAAAAGAAATAACTCATTTATGAATAAAAAGAGATTTGTAAACCAGGGATCAGAAGTAGGAGGCCTCAATTGGACCCTTATTTTATCTCTTATCCCTGATCTTCTCAAAACTTGTCCCGACTGACCACTGACTGTGCTAGAGCTTCAGCCTTGTTACTTCGTGTGGTTACTGTTAGTTAAAGTAGAAGTCACTAATTTCGTACCTAGGCAATCACTGTCACTTTAGTATGGTGCCTAAGCATTCATTTTGATAACAGTTTCAGCCGAATTCTACATGTGTAATCGTTCTTCTAATGCTGAGTCAGGAGTTATAATCTCTGGATTTCAGTGTAGCTGTCCTTCTGTTCAGAATTAGGTTGCACGTTCAGTCTAGTTCAATTCACAATACCTCGATCTAAGCGCCATGATTTTAAACCATAGTGGTCATATTGTGACTGCATGATTTACGATCAACCCCATTAAGTTTGATCTTTAAAACGATTGAATTGACTATACATTTCAAACATTAGATTAGGAGTTATCCCTGCATAACTGACAGATTGGTGAAATCGTATTGAAAAGATTCGCCATAAAACTTTTAGTGATTCTCTCTATTTTTATACGATATTTTCAGAGTGTCGCTAATAGAGGAAATCAAGTTTCAATTTCCTGAATACACCCACTTGTAAACTTTTTACCTGTCCATGTTCCTGCAGCAGAGCCTTGACAGGAGAGGACAGCTGCTGGCGTTTAACAGGTTTTCACATGATTAGTGGACTGCATCAAATATCATCATGCCCAAAACCAAAATTTGATGAATTCGCAGTAATAACAAGCACTGTGCTTAAACAGAATACAAGGACATGTTGCCAATGTTTTAATCGCAATCAAGCATAGCCTGTGGTAATGGCGGATAAGACAGGTCTCAGAGTTGTCAAGATTGAGAAACTGTTCCTATTCTTCAATAGACTCAGGTTCAATTATAAAACACCCTGGAACCCCAGGGGACATTCACTCAAACCAAAATGAATGCATTCTATATATTTTTGTATAGAGGTCTCCGCTAATAGAGGAAATCAAGTTTCAATTTCCTGAATACACCCACTTGTAAACTTTTTACCTGTCAATGTTGCTGCAGCAGAGCCTTGACAGGAGAGGACAGCTGCTGGCGTTTAACAGTTTTTCACATGATTAGTGGACTGCATCAAATATCATCATGCCCAAAACCAAAATTTGATGAATTCGCAGTAATAACAAGCAAGATGCAGAATGTTAAGGAAAATTCGCTCTACCACACAAAACTATGTTACACGCAAAACATGATAGCTCTTATGTTTTTTCTTGGTTCATTCCAATTGCATTCTTTTCAAAGATTAACTACCACATGCCAAGAATTGGTTCTGCTGGTGATAATCTCAAATAACCGAGTTTGATTATATTAGTTTTATGTACTAAGGGTAAGAATTCATTCCTCATGAACTTCATATAATTTTATATATTATAATGTAATTTAAATCTTCCTGGGGAGCATGAATTATTAGCAGATCTCCCAAAAAAATGTTGCTCTGAAAGGAGGATTTCTGTACATCATATGAGTTCAGGATTAGGAGAAAGATTTAATGTTGTGCATTCATATTATTATTTTTTATGCATATGGATATTTAGATATTAGAAATTCGGCCATGATTAGCCCCTGTCCAGTTTAATTCATCGTCCGAATATCTCACGACTCAACTGAGCCAAACTTAAGGGTCACTATTTACACTTGTACAACTTCGGAAGGTTTACTGATGTAAGATATATGCTTCTTTGCCCAAGGCTGGTAATCAATTTTCCGCGACATGCATGTCCCATAGTATTGTAAAAGGTTGCATAGTTGGTTTCTTGGTTCATTCCAATTGCATTCTTGGTTCATTCCAATTGCATTCTTTTCAAAGATTAACTACCACATGCCAAGAATTGGTTCTGCTGGTGATAATCTCAAATAACCGAGTTTGATTATATTAGTTTTATGTACTAAGGGTAGGAATTCATTCCTCATGAACTTCATATAATTTTATATATTATAACGTAATTTAAATCTTCCTGGGGAGCATGAATTATTAGCAGATCTCCCAAAAAAAATGTTGCTCTGAAAGGAGGATTTCTGTACATCATATGAGTTCAGGATTAGGAGAAAGATTTAATGTTGTGCATTCATATTATTATTTTTTATGCATATGGATATTTAGATATTAGAAATTCGGCCATGATTAGCCCCTGTCCAGTTTAATTCATCGTCCGAATATCTCACGACTCAACTGAGCCAAACTTAAGGGTCACTATTTACACTTGTACAACTTCGGAAGGTTTACGGATGTAAGATATATGCTTCTTTGCCCAAGGCTGGTAATCAATTTTCCGCGACATGCATGTCCCATAGTATTGTAAAAGGTTGCATATTGTAAAAATGTATATACATTTGTATATAATAGCTTAGTTTGAGCATTAAATCTATGCCTCCCCCCTCAACAGAGAGGGGAAAAAAGCCGTACATACCATGGTAAAATATCATATTCTAGCCAGGTTGCGGATGGTGCACCATTGAATAATAGCCTAGAATAATAGATTGCAGGCCATGTGTTCCCCAGCAGATCCCTGCATCATACTCTCATTAGTCAAAGAGTGTGTCGACATGGGAGGTTAGGGACTGAGGAGTAATGGCCTACAGGTCTGAAGTGGGTTCAAGGGGTTTAAGGTTGAGGCTACAAGTTAGGGTGCATCTGAGGTAAAACTATGATCAATGTCATTTTGTATTCTGATTTATCCTTGTTTTCCTTTCACTCTGAAATGAGATGGCCTTCCCAATCATGATACTGTTCCAAAGGAATTTTAGTATTGTTAGTTATCCATCATTAGGTATTGGATACAACGCTTCATGTGATGGAAATGAAGGGAAATTGGACTTTGTATCTTGTCAATATCTTTGCTATCGAATGCCCATATTTCATGTTAGTGACAAACATGAAAGCACTGTTAAAAAAAGGCAAATTGTGTGAGTAATACTCTTTTTGGCATCTTTTGAATATATTATATAATTAAAGGTAAATACTGGGAACTCCAGTACTTATCGTTGTATATCATTTAGAACTATCATTGAGCTCTGCTAGTAAATAAACTTTCTCATGGACACATCTAACCACATTTTAAACCAGTCAGTGATGGGGGTTAAATATTTAGCAAGAATTAGTGATGGTGTGGTTGTGCTGTTGCAGTCAATGCAGTTTTAGTCTAGAAATAAAAGCTTAGATCACAGATGTAGATTGCTGCACAAGAACTCTGTGCTTAAACCGAATACAAGGACATGTTGCCAATGTTTTAATCGCAATCAAGCATAGCCTGTGGTAATGGCGGATAAGACAGGACTCAGAGTTGTCAACATTGAGAAACTGTTCCTATTCTTCAATAGACTCAGGTTCAATTATAAAACACCCTGGAACCCCAGGGGACATTCACTCAAACCAAAATGAATGCATTCTATATATTTTTGTATAGAGGTCTCCTCTAATGCCCCAGGACCACTTTTCTCTCTACTCCATTAGGTGTTGTGCGCTTCAAGCGGTATTTGGCCAACAGCTCTTCTCCCCTCAATCACTCCACCCCTTTTGTTTGCTACTTTTCGGGATGGATGCGCATTTGTCGTATGTGAATAATTAAGTTGTTCACATTACACCTTAAATGCGCCACTCCAGTACCCCCCTCCCCACTCCCCTGGTGTGAAGTGTTGTATTACGCAACGCCTTCAAACTACAAATAAAGCAATTGCTGGCCTCAGGCCCCAGCGGAAGTTGAATTCCTTTAGAGGCTCTTTTGTAATTATTTATTCATTAATTTGTGTTAATTTGTGAATGCCTCAATTAGTGGTGGCAGCGCACAAGACAATAAAAGCCCTTTTCAACCAAGCGACATTAGTTAGTTTGCACCTGCAGGGCTTTTCTCTATAGATGTTAGATTTAGTGCAGATGTTCTCACCTCCATGTGTCGTCATAGAGAGCTCTATAGAATTAAATACCTTTGAAAAAAAGCTTAGTAGTACAGTTTAAATGTGTGTGTCTAGATCACTAGATTAACAGTTTCGACACTAGAATAAAAATCCCTTTTGTCAGGTGAGTAAGAGATGCTTAACAATTAAACCCCATGTTTGATCAAATCCTATGGTTGAAAAGCCTTTAACACCGCCTGTTTGTGAATCCCCTCTTTGAAACCCCACATCCTGCTCAAAGTTAAGGAAATTACCTTGAGAAGCTTGCCTACGCATCATCTCACAAAAGGCGTCAGAATAAATGATGGTTAAGGATGAGTAGGGACTGTCATGTAGAGGCTAAAGGCTGGCACAAACAAACAAACTGGACTCAGACCCGACGCAGACTGGATGCAGATCAGATTTTTGTGAGATTAGGGTGGTAGTCTGTGCCCAGTCTGCACCCCCCTACTTTTCAGTCTGACCAAAGTCTGTGTAGGACCAAGCCTGTTATATCCTTATTAGCAGGCTGTCTGTCCGTGACAGTCTGAAAGTATCTAACATTGTTGCAGATTTCCTCCAGACGCAGACAGGATGCAAAATCCGTGTCCAGTATGCGTCTGTGACTGCCGCAAATACCACAGATGGGACTAGATTCGCGTCCAGTCCGCGTCCGATCCGATCTGTTTGTGCCGGGGTTTAGACTGCCACCAGTCTTAACCGACATGCGCGCGTTTACAAAAGCACGCAGGAATATTCTCATCTTGGCTGCTCCACCTCCAGAGCTCTGAATTTTTTTTTTGTATTTTTCTTTCTTGATATATGTGATGGCGTTGAACGGTTCTGTAAGGGACAGGTATAGATTAATATAGATATTCAATTGAAATGTGCTTTTGAAGGCTGTTAATATGGACATCATCGATGTTTTGGTTTAGCAATGGTGTATCCTTTTCCCTAAACATATATGTGGATCATCAAAGCAAAAGGATCCTGTATGCCGCATTAATGATGTCCCTTTTGCCTTGTTGATCTTCAATGTGGAGACAGAGCCCCTACAGGTAATTCAAATGGGCAGACGCAATCCAAATGTCTCAAACAGAGTGGCAACTCATATTACTGTAAGTAGGGGCAATAGGTTCAAGTAGTTTGCCTTATAAATTGGGTGAATAGGGTCGTCCAGTGCGAGGGGGAGGGGGAGGCACTCATTGTCCAATATCCAGGTCATATAACCACCCTGAACTGCTTATATAATCAAGGTATAAGAGGTACGCTGTGCTACTTGGTCGGGAACTCGTTCTTTGCCTTTATAAGGCACCAGTAACAGAATCAGTTTGATTATATTCTCTACACGATGCATATAGCCCCTACACTACGTCATAGTGCCTTTAAGACAGGGATAGCTATACTATATAAAACAGGACCGTGCTTGGCGCTATGAACTCCTGAACATCATCATACAGGCATATGTGACTGCTAAGGTGGTTAAGTTGCCTTAAAATATTGTTAAATTCCCTTCATGGCTGCATTCTGGAAGTTAACTTTCTCATAGGTGAGAATAAACATCACCATGATGTTTGCCAGCTTGAGCTACCCTTAAGTTATAGGTCACACTATTGGAAACTCCTATTATTGAGTTTTTGTATATGATGCAATTTATGCTCCCAGGTTGCCTCCATTTACGCCCACAGGCTGCCATTGCAAACTCGGTAAACAATTCACACACCAAACCTGCAGTACTTGTAGTAGAAATGCATAGAAATAAGTATCAGTCACTGAACAGGTGGAAGGACGCTCAAAGCATTGTGGGAGGAGGCCTTTCAGAGTGTATGCTGGTTGGGGCTTTGACAAAAAATTGTCCCAGTCCAAAATTTTATTTTGCTTAATTTCAGTCGAAACAAAATTTTTGATAGTGTGCGGTCGATTGGAGGGAAAAACTACCACAGATCCATATCTCACAATGCATTATATGCGCGGGCACTGACACATTCCCCTGTGAAATTGTGTAATGTAATTCTCACCATGAATATGACCTTAGTTGTCGAAATGGGGTTAAACATCTATTACTCACTCACTCACAATGCATTGTTGCAATTTTTTTTTGCATAATTAGCATAATTAAGCAGTATCTTGGTACTGTTCAATATAATATAGATATGTTCCATTGCTCCCTTATAGAATTCATATGCATGCAAGTATAAACTACTGACACCTAGTGACTAGTGGAATCTGAACAATAGAAATGGAATACCCCTCCCCTACCTTCCTATAGCATGAATCAAGTTGTTCAATGGAGGCAGCCATTGCTTGATCAGGTGCTTAGACCTTTTAGATCCAATTGCTAGTTACCAGTGCATTATCACTGTTGATAAGCTTTACACATCAATACCTGCAGCCACCCGGGGGAAAAGCCCTGTTTGCACTGAATGGAGGTCTTTCCATTTCTCCATTCTCTGGTGTTTGATTGAAAATGTTGACGTCATTCTGTGTTTTAATTTGTGTTTTAACCTGTGTTTTTATGGTACATGTATTGAGTTTAGGACAGTAACAGGTTAGTGTTAGTGCTATGGTATGATAGTAATTACTCACTATTTGTCAGTGGTTAATCAATCAATATATGTTAGTAATTACTCACCGTTTGTCAGCAATTAGTCAATATAATTATGTCAGTACTTAGTCACTATATATCAGCAATTATCAATACATGTCCGTATTTACTCACAATCTGTCAGCAATTAGTCAATATATAACAGAAATAGCCATTGATTCAATAGTGCATCCTGCCTTGAATGGTATTTGTCAAAATATGTCAGTATCTATGGACTATTTGTCAGCAATTAGTTAATATATGTTAGTAATTACTCACTATGTGTCACAACTTGTCAGCAATTAGTCAATATAATTATGTCAGTAAATACTCACTATTTGTCAGCAATTAGTCAATATATGTCAGTAATTATTCACTATTTGTCAGCAATTAGTCAAGATATGTCAGTAATAATGCACTTTTTCTCTGTAATAGTATTAGTCTGCTATCTTTAAAGATTAATCTGAGGAGAAGTTACCGCATTTTCATCAATGATGTATTACTTTCTGTAACATATCAAAACCCTCGATCTAAAATCTACCTCCACCATCATAAATGTCCTTTAAATCAAAAACCTTTGAATCCTCGTGGGTGAATTTAGACAGTCGAAAAAAATTGTTTTTGTGATTTCCCATGTTTTTGGATCCAAATGCATAGTTTGAGACTGTCCCCAAAGAAAAGTAGATTTTTATCAGTATTTACTCACTATTGTCAGCAATTAGTCAATATATGTCAGTACTTACTCACTATTTATCAGCAATTAGTCAATATATGTCAGTACTTACTCAATACCTGTTAGCAATTAGTCAACATATGTCAGTACTTATTCATTATTTTGTCAGCAATTAGTCAATATGTGTCAGCACTTACTCATTATTTGTCAGCAATTAGTCAATATTTGTCATTATTTTCTCAGACTATTTTTCTATATTATAGCTCTATTGTTCTATAGTTCTATTGTTCTATAGTTCTATTGTGCCATTGTTCTATGGTTATAGTGTCATAGTTCTGAATGTGTGAGCAGGCAGGTAGAAAGGGACATTCATGTGGTTATTAAATCACTTCCTGCTAATAAAACTTTAGCTTATGATAAAGGACATATGCATTCACAGTTTTGATATGTACACATATAGTACCATGGACTGCTATAGAATTGGTGACAAAACTGGGGAATTTGTAATATTAGGGGAAAATCCCTTTTTTCAAATTTATGTCTTCAGCTACATTTCGATACTTTGCATGAGAAAATACTCCAAATAGCTACAGAATTATAAGATCTCAAACATTGGATGTCAGCAACATGGAGGAATTCAGGATAGCCTTTAACTCAATGGTGTATTGAAATATTGCAACAAAATGCATAAAAAATGCAATTATTGGAAAAAATAACAATTTTTAAACATAATCATTCATAATTTTGGATCTAGAAAGGATAATTCAATTCTGTTTTCAGTTATAAAAACCTTATGGACAGGTTAATAAGATAGCATAATTTCTTATTCATAAAGAACAAAATTATGGTTTCCATGGCAACCAAATGTCAACAAATGTGCTAAATTTAGGGAAAAACATTCTTTTTGGAGTCTAAATGAGCTCATTTTAGAAGGAAAATAGAGTCTTGGCTATAGCATAATCAGATTCCTCAGAGAAAGTTACCTTAGGATTGTTTTCACTTAATTTCTTACTCTTTTGGCCATATCTCCTTAAATATTGTATTTAGAGCATTTGTGGGTATTTCCCTTAATGTTATGATATTCCCTGTTTCGTCACATTGGACTGCTCTATATTGCATTCTAATGCATCCAGACCGTGGTATAGGGAACAGCTCTAGCCATTCCTGTATGGAGGTGGCCATCTTAGTATCCGTTATGTAACTGCCCCCGTCGGCCATCTTGGATTGAGCATAGACTTGTGGGTAATCACTTATCTCCCCCTCTATCTGCCAAAGAACAATGGTGATTGATATGACTGATAAGAGGGATTAGCTGCCCCCTGCCTCTATCTTAATCACCTTACTTACCTCTCAATTGTTTTAGGTGTGAAGGGAGGGGATTAGCCTTATAGGGAGACAATGGCTTGGTTTTTGTTCATGTGCCCTCTTACTAAACTTTTAAAGATTAATTTTTCTTGTATTTAAAGTATTAAAGGAATATGAAGCTTATCTTGATAAAGTTTAAGGTATTTGCTATCCATGGGTATAAATTTTAGAATATAGCTACAGATAGTCAATTAGGAAGAGCCCACCAAAGTAAACTGTACAAAGAGGACAACTGCTGATCTAGCCCCCGCCTACATGAGCCGCCTTGCTGATCTTTCTTAGTAGTAGCAATGGCCTAGTCCCGTATAAACGCAATGTGTGATGATTATGGATGCACTCGTTGACGTTAAGGCAAGCACTTTGCTTTGCCTCGTGCTTTTATCTGGCCCTAAAATCAACTTGTGCATCCATCATCATCATATATATTACATTATTACCTAGACCATACTTTCTCTCCTCGCTCCCGGTAATGTCTGTAGCATGTACTGGCCCACCCTGGAGTAGAAATACACCACAAAACAAACAGGGCCATGTCTTACCGTGCTGACAGGTACTAGGGTAACTGCAGTTACCCGATCCAACATGGCCACTAGTAGGTCCACCAATGTTAATACTGTTTCTCATTTTCTACTGTTATTACCCAGGGTTATTACCCTGTTATATTTTATGATACATTGTATGCTCATAGTTCAGGTATGGATACTCATGGAAACAAGCACTCGAGTTACTCAAACACTGAGATTACTCAGGAATCAACCAACAATTGATATCTGGTACTAGGGTAACTGATTGTGTGGTACTAGGGTGACTGATTTCCTGTGATGTGATTGGTACTAGGGTAACTAGTAGAAAATGTACTAGGGTACTGGGCTACTAGGATCTGTTGTAGGAAAATTTACTAGGGTACCTGATCAGCCGTAAGTCAGCAGGTCAGTTTGCCATGAGATGACTGACTGTACTTTAAAATGATTCTTAGGGAGGGATAATGGGGGGGAGTTGATGGGTTTGTGGGCGAAAAAATATTTGACCCCATTCTCAAGGGAACAAAATTTTTTTAACCCCCCCCTCGTAAGGGACAAAAATCGCGAGCAAACGTGCCCTTTTAATGTATAGTAACGTGCAGGGTTTTCCACTGAAAACAGGTGAAATTATTTTGACTCCCCAGCAGAGGGGTTGAAAAAATTCTGACCCCCGGTCAAGGGGTCGGAAAAATTCTGACCCCCCTCTCAAACCCACCAGCCCCCCCCCCTGTTGTTAAAAAATGATCACTCCCTTAATACACATATTACTTCAACTATCACTTGTACTCAAGGCTGTGGGAACAATACCTTTTATAAAACTACATTTAACTATTAGTAAACCCATGGCAAGCTACACAGCCTTTATCTCATACAATAGTATATCTCAAGTCAGAAGTTTTTCTTTAGCACTTTATTCTTTAATGCTTTAAGAGCTGCTGATCAGAAGGTGCGTCACGCCCATTGGTCGGCATGATGCACCAATGAAGTGCTTCATTGGAGCATCATGACGACCCACGGGATCGAGTGTATTGACCCCGTAGGGTTGGCATGAGACATGAATTGGCCAGGGCTGCATTCATGCATCATGACGACCGATGGGCATGATGCATTAATATATCAGCCGCCCTTAAACGGTTAAGGTATATTGAGCAAAACCACTTAGATTGCAAAGACATTTGTCATTACTAACAATATAGATCATCTTGAAGATACCCTGAGAGGTAGTATATTATATCTGCACGTGTGACAGTAATATCAATATCAAATATAACCAAAGCTTGAATGGCTGGTGTATGTCTTAAAAATACATTTGTACCGTCTATAACTGGAACGTCTGGGATAAATATTGCTTAAGGTTAAAATTATAGTCCTTTATCCTTACTGGGTTCTGTCCAGGAGGATCTATTGTGCTTGGAGACTGCAGAGGTATGTACAGTAACAGAAGGCTACCTGTAGTGTCATTACTTGTACTTTTCTAGGTGACATTTCTCCATGTAAGTGGGTTTGTAGTTACCCTTGTACAGGGAACACCATTCCAGAAAATTGTAGTTACTCTAGTACCTGACAACATGGTCCATGTGATCAGCTACCTTTCTTATTTTGGAGGGATTCTGCAGTTCTTATTAGCAGTTACTATCCAGATAACATCAACAACATGATTTTACCTTATATATGTAGTGATCTGAGTTGTTTACATACCTTTTACCAGAGTACGGTTACCCTAGTACCTCTGTTGTAGTTACCCTAGTACTTGTTATTGTTGACCAACTTAGTTACCCTAGTACAGCCAAATCTTAAAGCACTATTTACTGCTGTTCTGGAACATATGAGCCTACAATTATTAGTCCAAACCATTGGTACTTTTCTGAACAACAACTTATACAACTCTGCATCATTCGAATCCACAGGAATGCAGGGTTATTTCCCCTTTTATTTCTCTAAAGGACAGGAGCATCTGCCATGTTGGATTGGGTAACTGCAATTACCCTAGTACCTGTCCGCACGGTGATGTCTGTGCCTCCCTAGAAGACTTTCCTAAAGACACCACAGTGCCAGAAGCAGTGATACTCCCCAATATATGTACCTGGTCTTGTAGACCGCAGTTCTATTTACATGTATACAGGGAGGCCAGGACGACTGGGGTCAGTGCACTTCCTGTTTACAAACACGAGGCCCCGCCGGTATTTACTAACAAAGGCTCCTGGGAAATGGGTCATGTGTCTGATGGTTACCTGACCCCT
Organism: Acholoe squamosa; assembly: GCA_949317995.1. Classification (NCBI taxonomy): domain Eukaryota; kingdom Metazoa; phylum Annelida; class Polychaeta; order Phyllodocida; family Polynoidae; genus Acholoe; species Acholoe squamosa. The sequence goes on from OX439042.1 coordinate 21,057,185, forward strand.
GGTTAGGGCTGACCTCGTCAGGTATCGCCACCTTTCCAAGCGCTCAACCAGACACCTCTAGGGGTTGCATACCTAAATATGTCCTAGGTAGTATCAAATGTATATAGTGCTTGTAGGTTTAGGTATTGGTCTCCTCTCTATAGGTCCGTACCTGGCACACCTGACCCAGCCATATCTGTGTTCACAAGGTAGCAATGTGAACTGTTTCCCTAGAAATTAGTCACCTGAGAAGTTTGCCTTTGCTGAAACGTCCAGGGAAAGTAGCTGGGCTTGGATGGGTAATGAAAGTTGCACACAGGTAAACTAGCTAATGAGTGACGCTATGTTCAGTAGGACAGATAGACTTGAACTCTTCACCTTTTGAGTAACACAAGCACATGATGCTATTAAAATATGGGTAGCCAAATGTACTCTACAGTTATAAGTTGATTGTTAGTATGGCAATGTGAGACTCTAGTCTTTAAGTAATTCTTGCAACAAATGTGGTAGTGGACATTGTTGCAAAGATTAGCCCAAAATGCAAACTCGGCTATTCTGGCCATTTTACTTGAAATCTACAATCTTAGCCCTTCTAAAAGTCTATCAAATATGTTGTATTTTGATATAACTTGTTAGGCCTATATTTCAGTGGAGAGAAGGATTGATGCTGAACTCCCCATGTGACTGTGTTAGGCTACATAATGTTTTAATGAGTCACAAAACTCCTTAATTTTAGGGAAAAGACTGTCATATATTGGTCACCATGTAGTAAATGCAGCCGATGCCCAAATTATGAATGTTTGCTAGTTGTAACAGATAATTGAAGCTAATAGGATCGGAGTATAGGAGGTAAACACAGGGTTGGAAGTTGTCAGGGTTTCCCTGAGGCTAGGGACTTTCAGATAGGTCCATCCCTGTAATCTTGAGGTCACTAGGCCAGATGACCTCACTGGACCATTGTATAAGGACTATCACAAAGGTAGGTCCTTATCTAGCGTACCTCTGTATGAACAGGTGTGCAGGAGGTGTGTGTGTGTGTGGGGGGGGTGATGTGGGGTGGAGTAGCACCACTCAGGTGAGAACCCAACAGGTGCACAGGTAACAGGGAAGGCGGCAAACAGGTGTCTGCTTCACTGCCCTACTCAGCAAGCCGTACACATTTACATATAGGTGAACATGTGCACTCACAGAAATTTAAGTGTTTAAGTACAGTCTATTTGGGGGAAGTGAGTGTGATATTGTCGGGGATATTGTAAATGGGGGGGGGGTAGTGGTGTTGCTGCGTCGTACGATTACGCCAGAGGACTATTATTAAGTACGTACTGTCCGCCGGGCGCTACCAGCTGACGGCACCAGGTGGTGAAAGTGCTGGACATCTCGTCAGAAGTGACTGGATGGAAACATAAATTTCTTGTTAAAGGCCGTTAAGATTTAACAAGACAGTCTTAGATTTATTTCATAATATTGAAACATGCCTTCTTGATATCTCTACTGTACACTTGAAGCAACATCATATAATGACTTCATTTACCAGGACAGCATGATGCCCCCGGATGATGCCTCAACATTTATATTGTTGTTGGGTTCAACCAATACAGCGCATCATGCCGATCCTTTCCATGAGGACAACCCTACTTGCTATATTCCTCCATCATGGTCACAAACAGACACAGTGTCTTGATGTACTTTGCAATCCTTAAAGAGTTATTATACCATCTGTCTCAGTAGTCATACATTCAGATTTATGTGGGGTAATTTCTCTAATTTCTCTGTACTTTTACTCCTTTCTCTCAATTGCCTTTGTTCAAATCTGCACCGTATACATAGCCACACGACTACCTCCAACACTCAGTGCACATCTTGACAATCATAGATTTTATCTTAGAATTGTGTAGTAATGGTTCATGTAGAAATGTGACAGGTGCTCGTATAATGTAGCCGGAAGATCACATCACGTGCAGTCCCCTGTCCCGGGTGCAGCCACCATCCATGCATTACATGTAGACCTAGATTTTAAACTGTTACACCAGCCAATATACTCATATATATCTTACTTTTTACAAGGTATTGATGTAGCAAATCACAATGTGAATACACCAACTGTGACTCCTCCTGCAAGGCAGCTGATAAAATAGACTTTCGCCATCTCAAAGACATATTGGCGGAAGAGGAGTAGCCTATCATAAAGTAAAGTGTCAACATTATTCTTTTAAATAGGAATGCAGAAGCGATGCTGCGTGTCATGTGACACACCATCTGCGCCTCACGTGGGGCGCCACTAAAGGCGTGCATCGTTTTGGTCTGTGACCACATGACATGAGTGGCGACATCTGATGGGTGGCTTAAAGGTGACATTGGTGACAGGATCAAGGGGCATTATGAGAGCTGAGTAATAAAGGCTTATATCAATATTGAGCATAGGTGTTGTCGCATCAGTCACGTGTTTGGTGGGAGTGGGTGGGTGGGTGGGCCCTGGAGGCTTGCCGGAACAATACAATAACCTAAAAGGTGAGGCAGGTGTGACATGTCTTAAATTGGTCGTGGTAAAGTTTCTAATTTGAACTCCAACCCCCTCTCATGCCCCCATAAAAAATAAGAAGTAAAGAAATCCAGAAGAGGAGAAAGAGCCAAAGGCTTCATTACCACGGTACCATCATCTCAATTTCAATTCAATTTGCATGCAGCATATGCATGTATATGCAAGATATAACGTCTTGACTTGATGTGGTTTAGGTAGTCTTCAAGCACTGGGGCACATTGAGTCTGAATCTCGTCTCTTCTGTCCCAGGTGTCTGGTACGTGTATATATGAGCACAGACGCATATCCATCCACAAATTGATAGTAAATGTAGTTTTTCTGCCATGAATATGACCTTTCACTGTCGAAATAGCAATAAGAAACATATTTACGTATCATTCTCATAATCAAGGCAATATTGAAGAAACATTTAGATTCACTGACAAAGTGTTGCTGTTATTTAAAATGAGGCACTTGGACCAAAAAACTGCACTGTTGTGGACCCTTAAAAATTGCGATGTGGAAGTCCATTGTTTTAGACAAACAGTCATGACAGAGCCAGGTGGCATTTGACCTTGATCTGTAGTTTTAAATCTCTGGAATGGACGCCTGTGGCTAGTAAAAGATGGAAAAAGGTAGCGTTGGGCTGGTCAGTCAGTATTCTGGTATTCACAGATGAGATTGGCCATGGTGTCTATCACTACGAGGTAATGGTTTTGTTTCTAACAAGCACTGTTGGAAGTTGTGTTGTTATGATATTGATATACACTGGGGAATGTTGAACAAAATAACAGAGCTTTCAGAATAGAACATATTCAATATACATATACAATGCATCAATGATTAGCATAAGCTCTCCATTGCTAGGTATTAATAACTGTAGTCCAGCTAACAGATATGATAAGTAGAAACCGAACAGAAAGCACTTAAGCTACATAGTATACATGATGGTAGTGGCAGTAGGATGGTTAGTGCTGGGCCATCAGTCATATGGCTCAGGTCGGTAAATTGATGGATAGTGACTTTGGTAATAAAGAGTGTCCTGGTGCGACCCCTTCACCCTTCACTCCATTACTAAACCATTTCCATCTTTCACCCACCCACCTGTATAGCCACAGCTAAGCCAGATTACCCAGTAACATCCACTCAGTGGTCCTTTAATAGACCCAGATTCATCAACTCCATTCACAACTATCCCTATTGAACACCATGAAAAGAGGTGGGTGGATAATAGTAAGCTGTGACAAAACGCCGGATCAGCAAACCAGCTTTGGATCGGGGACCCTATACATGTAGTTGGAGGCCCTCACATGACACTGGGGGAGTGATGAGGGGGTGGGGGATAGGGTAGCTAATTAATGAGCTTCCCTTGTCAATGTACTGGCGGGGAATCTCCTGTGGGACTCATACCCATTGTGGCTGGGGTGGGGGAGGAGGCACAACAGCAGATACTTCCAATGGTGATCAGTAGCTTCCTGTCAATGGCCACTGAGCGTGCCTTTCAGCTTTCACATGAAGGTCAAAATCAGTCACGTTTAAAAAAATCAATTAGTGAAAATGAATTGGTCTGGTCTATTAGTCTAGACACCCTGTTAACCCGTCACTGCGTCCTAGTAGTAATGAAGAACTTTTAACATTCAAGCTTTAGGCGTGATAATTTGGTCTGAATTAGAGCAGGCGCCACTGTTAATTCCCAACAATTAGAGCTGAACCAGCCTTTGTCTGCTGAATGACTCAGACATAAAAACCCAAAATCTGTCAATGCTAGGGGAAGTGTTGTATTGATTTTGGCTCGGATTATCTACATATCTTAAATAGCTGAAATTTATGTGAGCTGCATGATAATTGTTCATACCTGTTGTGTTTGAGCTGCAGTTATTGCCATGAGCTGTGAGTCAGGAGATGACAGTGCTGTCCCATTTTTGGCATGTCAATGAGGATACCATGAATATGCTATATCCAGGGCAGCTATCCTCGTGACAGGGACATGTTTGGCTATTTGTGGACATATTAAAGCTAAGTGTGGATTTACATAGGCTTAGAAAACAGTGTATCAGAATTACAGGAGCTGGCATCTGGCATGTGAATCCCTCACAAGATGCATTCCCTGCCCTCATGTTCACTGGTTTAACAATCTCATGGCTTACCCAGATGTCTTGCATACATTGTTAAAGACGATACTGTCACTTGAATTGACTACAATATCAGTGATGTGGTAATTTGGAACTTCAGATTACGGCAGACATGTCGTTCAGATTACAAAATTTTTCAAAGCTTCTGCTTGGACATGCATGCGTGCACACAATATGGTCCATAGGACTTTCTATATCAGCAGACGGACACATGGGATGTCATTATTTAGGCCAGGCCATTGTTTATCACTTTCAAACGTCCTCTACCAGGTACAAACGTACTCTCCTCCTTTGACCTACACAGTCCTGACCCAAGGCTATTCCCTTCTCCTGCAATCCCGACAACTCCCCCAGGTGTATTGCCAGTTATCCTAGGGCTCAACCCACTTCCTGTTGGCTCTTCTCAGTACAATATTTACCTAGAGCATGATATTATTGTTAGATGTCTATGAGGCCTGTGTTGTTGTCAGCTATGTTGAAATCATAGCCTGGTCGATTAGGGACGATGGCTTTGCCTTTCCAGGATAGGTATGACTATCTCTTCTTATCAAATACTGCGAAACAGTTATATTGTGTGCAAAGTACAAGGGTTCTGAAGGAATCCTAGTCCTTGAATTGGTTGAAATAAAGTCAATTAAAATCCACCCATCAAAATGACAGTCAGTTTGATTTTAACAGCCTCCCAGGTAGCAAGGATACATTGGACCAATGTCGGCTTATATTGGGCCAATGTCGGCTCATATTGGGCCAAGCATGGACAAGCATGGTCCAATGCTCCATTGCTGATTGGGCTCTTATACATGTACAGCCTTTTATATATATATATATATATATATAAGGACCTCCGTCTTATCGTACCATAACCAATAGCCAAAGACATATGATATGTACGGGTAGGGAAGATACTATCGTTTATTATGCATAATTCAGATGGTCACTCTATGGCAACCTCTGCCAACCCTAGCAGCATCTCACCCCGACCCTGGAGGAAGATGCAGTTGGAACAGACACCCTGGAGGAACACACATCGCTGGTTAAGCGACGATTGAAGAGTCCTTCAGCTGAAGTGCATTAATTCCTGAATTTATATTCCAACTTAAGTGTAGATCGTCAGCATCAGCCACTCATTTGCAAACGATGTGACACCTAATCCTCACATACATAGGCCAGAGGTGCTACTTTTCATAACTTTTTGGGAATTCCGATATTTTTACTGCAATCCCCTTAGGCATTTCCATATAAAACATCGAGAAAATAACAAGGCTTTCCGAATTCTTTTAACATTTGAAAAGTGCCATCTCTGATATGCCTATATATTCATATTTTTATCATGAATTAAGAGATCTCTAGGCCTTTATATAGGATCTTATACACAAGATGCTTTATTAAGGAGAAACTGCCAAAGGAAAAAGCTCAGACCGGTGTGAGCCGTATTCATAGGCTTGATGGCTGACAAAACCCTTACGTCTATCACTAACAAGGCTCCCCCCTGTCAGCCTATCCCGGTTTTACAATTCAAGATGAGTTCAAGCATACGTTCAGTTTTCAACTATAGGCGTATTACTCCCATTTACTAACACGAGCCTATATCGTGCAAGTACCAACCATCATCACCCCAACCAGCTTCACCCTAATTGTACTACCCTCACTTCCATCAAGTCCACCAGAAGCACAGGGGCTCCCATAGACCAGTGGGAGGATCAGCGGACGGCTTTGTTGACTTTGGCCCATGTTTGGTGTGTTCAGTCATATGTGAAGACTAACACCCCCGTCCTGATCCCTCCCCACACATGATCAGACGCCGATCCCATTTCCCACCCCAAGGGCCTGCTGGATCACAGACTAGTCCATTAAGGACCACTTGATGTATTATTGCATTGGTAGCCAAGGTAATGAATGTAGCCTCGCTAGGGCTACATTTATACGTCTTACCAACCCTCTGGGTTTAATTCACTCAGGTCGGCATGATGCACCAATGCAGTGCTGGCGAGTAGGCTCGCCAGCACTGCATTGGTGCATCATGCCGACCAAGGAGCCAGAACCTGGAAGCATCATGCGGCTCTAAAAGGGTTACCTGCTATAAGGGCCACCTGATGGCGAGCCGGCCGGCGGCGCCTCCTCTTGTCTTACCATAGAAAACAAAAACTTCTGTTTTTTTTTATGTTGCTGCACAGGTTCCCTTGTCTCTGAAATGTCATACATGTATATAGTGGGAACAGTGCTGAAAAGGGGCCTTCTGGATACTATGTGATATATTGGCAAACATATAGTACAGGTGAAAGTACTTTTTACTTGGGTGTCTGAATACTAGTTGTCTGCCATGGACAGATGTAGAAAGCACCATTGTTCTGGAGTTTGTTGATTGAATGGAAAACATCATATATACTGCTCCCCACAGTGGTAATCGTCTGTCATTTCCTATACTACTTAAATGGGCTCTTTGGCATTTAATACTATTTCGTTGCCCATTACTATAGTCACGATCATACCTGAAGTAAAAGGCGCGCCTTGCGTATATGACGCACCCGGAGTTCAGCAACATCATATAAGGCACAGCTAGAGTATCAAACTTTCTATAGTATTAAATCCTCGCCTATAAGGCATACTTTCAGGAAGGCTCTACATGGTATATAGTTATCCTCGCGTAAATGTATTTACATACAATGTATATAGACCGCGGCCTATACGGGAAGTGTTACGGTAATAAGATAGTACATAACAAATGTCAACACTGCGGATTCCGATTATGTATTATGTGTTACCATGCTTGTTCCATAGTAGTTTTTGAAAATATCTATCTTTTGTAATTTCACCATTTGATAATTTCATATTATAAATGACAGTGGGCCGTAATCTGTATTGTAATACGACCCCCTGTATAATGTAACCACTTGGGCAGCCACCCACTGGTTGACCTCCTCTGTCCTATTTTGGCAATGGTGGCAGGGTGCCAGTGGGGAGCAGGGTGATGGATGCTCACGAGTATCAAATAATTGAGTACCCCATCCACTCCTTTCTCCTCCTCCTCCTCCTCCTCCTCCCAAACCCTCCTATCTAACACCATCCCTACTGGGGACGGCCCAGGCAAAGGGCTGACCATGGCAGGGCACGTAGGTGGGATCATATGCTGGCATCAGGGGAGGGGTGTCGCTGAGGTCCTGGTTGTGATCAGAGTCAGATCTGGGTCAAGCCTTAAGGTCCTGACCCTAATCAGCAGGGCCACAGGTCATGTTAGAAGGGCACAAGTCACAGCAGCCATCTTCAATGTGCTCTGATTGGGCTGGATTCGGCTGCCGTGAGTCTATCCGACTATAAAACCATAACGCCCTGTCGGAGAAGATCCCTAAGCCGGCGCTAATTAACAATCTACATATTTAGTGTGCACATGTGCCTGGCAAGGTCATATGGAGGTCAGACATAATGCACAAGGTTAAAGCTATCTGCACATAAGTACCCACAAAGTAACCCCTAGACATGCAATGCATTTTGTCATTGATAATGTGCAATGACTTTTACATTGTGAGTTGTTCTCTCCTCTCTGCTTAGTATAGGTAAAATCAGAAGCTGGTCATGTTGGCAAAGTGTGTCACTTGATAGTACTCCGCCATTCCTAGATTTACTCGCAATCGTTATTGAAGGGCAATAGGCCCAGCCCCCACACGTAATACACATAATATACGTTAAAAATTGGTACATTTAATGGGCGCAAATATTTTGATACGGGAATATGATGTTGTCTTATGATCTCTAAAATTGTCAGAAATATGCCATGCAAATAGAGAGGCCATATTAAGGCAGAAAATATTGGAAAAAGGGGTGTTTTTGGAATGGAGAACGCAGGTGACATCCCCTTTGGCTTTGCATAGTGAGTGTGGGGGGGGGCAATAGGCTATAATTAATCATGTGATTTTTAGACAGCTTTTATGTCCTCCCTTCCTCCCTGCCACCATTTTCTCGCTCTCTCTCTTCCCCCCTTCTCTCATTCCGTTCACTTGCCGATTGACTCCTCGCCATCTCCCTTTCCCCCTCCCGTACGGTTCCATACTATGGTTAGTTAAACCATTACCTGGTGAATGCCCTGCAGACATAGGCCGTCAACATAGACCTGAATGCACACTTCATGTTTACCAGGTGAGAGAGAGGTGTCATCAGGTCACACCTGGACTGCATGATGGGCCCTCCAGGGACGCACAGGGGTCAGGGGTCATGACCTGGTCTGTCAGGGGTCACCAGTAGAACATCACATTAGCAGTAGAGGTGGTCTACACCCAAGCAGGCCCAGTGGGGCCGTGGGTATGGGCGTCAGGGGAGGTGTTTTGTGACATTGGAGTAGGGTTCCTGGCATTGGGTCAAGGTCGTGGTCAGACCCTAATGTACACTCTGTCCTTGTACAACATGTCAGTGTGTACTGGAGGGGATAACATCATGTACCTTTCTATCTGTTAGTGTTAGAGGAGAGATGCAGGTCAGCCAAAGGCACAGCTGGTCTTGATTGAGTCAGTTCATAATCCAATATGAAAGTAGCTAACATGATTGACAGCATGATTGATATATTATGTGCCTATTACTGCTACGAAAACTGTCGTTCTATTGTTAGTTTGATACTGTAATCCGATGATGTGGCCTTACGTAGTATAGTTTTATTCTATTTGTAGACAAGCAAGCTAATACCCAGGCTCCAATATGGCAAGATGTGCATTGTACAGAGATGACAGAGTTTCAGATTTTCTCTGATTTCAGAGTTTCAAAGGTGATATTTTACTGCACAAATAATAATAAAAAAAAATATTAAAATGAATATTTTATAATTCTGATAATCCTTAAAGATACACCCAACCCAAAGTGATTAATTTTGAAGGTATTTGTCACTCTGATTAGGGTATAACCCCACTTTTGAAGTGCCCAAAAATAATTTTCAGAGTTTTGCCAAATATCGAACTGACATCTCTGATTGTATACGATTTATAAGAGAAAAAAGATGGAATAAATAGCGATCTTTTTTCATAAGCATGGATAGTCCTAGGAAGTAAATATCGGCAGTTTTATATAAAGCCCATCTTGGATATCATCCTGAAAATACCTTTTTGATTTCACAGAAACACACAATGTATCCCTTTATACCTAGAGACTAGATGAAAATTTCCTTATTGTTAAAAAAAGGGTGTTCCATATTTATGGCAATATATTTTGTATTAAGGCTGAGAATAAATTCAATTTGATCATGCAGCCTGTGCACGACTCTCCTCACCCTCTGACTGGACTCCCATATAGACACCCACTAACCATTCATAGCCATGCATGGTTCATAATCCACTCAGTGAAGCCGCGATGCGATCTGAATACCTGGGCCAATCAGCAGTTAGCAGCAGTTTTACAAGATAGGTTCATGTGTCATGTCTTTAGGTCTGCATTGTTACAGATCCTCTTCCATCTTGTATTATTTTGAGCAGAATGTCTGAGTTGCTCCACTGCTAAGATCACATGTGTTTGAAGACTAACTCCCTTTAGTTTCACTTAGATTTCAAATTTAATTAAAACACAGCTAGAATAATGTTTTAGGAAGAGCGGTTAAAAGTAGCTTTCGTTTTATACTTGACACCGCGAGCACAAGCAGCTTTTTCCGTTTACAAGTAGCAAACTGTGCTCTTACCACATCTAAATCCACCAAGATTTTATCTGCGATAAGTTCGGATTTATTATTAAACGAGGCTTTAGAATGGCAACTGGAACTGAATCTTGTCACCTTCATGCACTTACAAGTATTCTGGACATAGTGCCAATCATTAAAATTTTGTGGGCATCCCTAGCCCACTTAAAAGGGTCTATGTCTCCTCCTTTCTATCTCCTCAGGATGTGTGTGGTGCACATATGCGCAGGGAATGGCACATTCCTCTGTGAAATTGTGTAATGTCGTTCTCGCCATGAATATGACCTTAGCTGTCAAAATGGTGTTAAAAACCTATTACTCACTCACTCATTAAAATTTTGTTTCATAAACTTTATTTTCATTATACCTCCTCAAATTTCAAATGATTTGTGTGAAATTAAAATCTTCATTGACAACTCTCATCACGAAAGGTTATTTGCTATAGCACTGTCCCTACTGTCCTTGAGCAGATAATTCAAAATCAAAAGGTTTGGGAATAATGCATGTTTGACATTGGCTGCATGATTCCTCTAGATTTATATTTCATTGCCGTGGTAATTCCCCCATCCCATCGGCTTTATAGCAGTACTGTATGTATGTGGCCAACTACAGATTAAAATGTACTCTTGTATTTATTCTACGCCTCAACATGCTTCTCTATAAAATCAAGTTAGAAACATATGTTTTAAGAGAGAGAAAAAACTTTCGTTCTGATGAATGCACTTATGATAAAGATATATGTATATTATATTGATAGGCTGTATTTATTAAACACGATGCATTTTTTCGGATTAAGCAGATAATGTTTAGTCCTTAAAGCATTGCAGCACGGTCCATGTAGTCGTGAATATCCAGGGCTGCCGACAAAAGTCCAGCACTCTGTGTGCTGTGACTGTTTCTGAACCTAGTTCTGCTCCCTTTAAAGGCTACATGCGGAAGCCACCATGGTTTCCGCACCAAGGTCTGCAAATTGCTTCCGTCTCTAACCATCAAAGATACATACATACATTTTTTTTTTCGTCGTCACGATGCACCAATGCAGTGCTGGCGAGTAAACTTACCAGCACTGCATTGGTGCATCATGCCAACCTTTTGGGGCCTTTTGAACACTGTAGGGTCAACATTACTTATATCGAGAATTGAATTTTATCCATCATGTCAACCAATGCATTATAAACATTAAAGTATGGTGCTCCAGTTAAATAGTTAAAGGCCCGAAGCCAAGAGCAGGCTCCATTTCAAGTCGCCATTGTCTTTGTATTACGCGACAGTTCCCTCTTCTCATTAGTTGAAGCCGTTTAGAATGAATCCCATTTTAAAACAATGCCTGCCACTTTATAATGCAGAAAGCGTAGTCTGGCTGGTATTTGAGTGCCAGTAACTAGGCTCAATATAGGCTTAATACCCCAACGGCATGTGTTGTGGAGCAGTCACTGTCAAATGCCGGGAACAGCACGCCCCCATGAGCCTTTTTTACCTGCAGATTTCAGGTGTTGGGCCAGATTCTGGTCTTTCTGTTCTAATATATCCTAGTAGTCTATTTCGGAAATATGTGATAAGCCCTCTCACTTCCAGCTCTAATGTTAGGGAATCACATCTACCTTTGTTGCCCGTATGATGAATTTTAAGCTCACAAATTCCCAGTTTACCCCAGTCATGCTACATTCTTATCTACCTTCCAAAATCTCTCAGCTGGTGCCTGAATTCCCAAATGCTCTTTTATCCGGCTCTCTTTTTCCCTTGTCTTCTCTGTCTCAATATCGTTTCCTATCTGTTGGTTTCTCCTCACCTCCTTTTCCCTGGGGGAGGTACTCACTATATGATGCTATCTCCCCACTGCCAAACTATCGACCCCTGAATCTAGGCAAAATGACCGCTCCTCGACTCCTGTAGTAATCCACCGCCCCCTAATTCAAGGGCATTTGAAGTCACCGCCCCTTAATTTCAAGGCATTTGAAGGGACTGTACCTGAAATTTTTAGAGATAATTGTTTGCAGCAAGGACCCTTATTTGTAAAATAATAAGAAGATATTTACCGCCCCCTATTTTTGAGGGGGCACACAGAGATATTGCCCTCCTTTTTATGAAGTGCATACAGAGTTACCGCCCCCTATTTTTTAAGTGCACACCGTTACCGCCCCCTGAATTTAATTAAAACACAGCTAGAATAATGTTTTAGGAAGAGCGGTTAAAAGTAGCTTTCGTTTTATACTTGACACCGCGAGCACAAGCAGCTTTTTCCGTTTACAAGTAGCAAACTGTGCTCTTACCACATCTAAATCCACCAAGATTTTATCTGCGATAAGTTCGGATTTATTATTAAACGAGGCTTTAGAATGGCAACTGGAACTGAATCTTGTCACCTTCATGCACTTACAAGTATTCTGGACATAGTGCCAATCATTAAAATTTTGTGGGCATCCCTAGCCCACTTAAAAGGGTCTATGTCTCCTCCTTTCTATCTCCTCAGGATGTGTGTGGTGCACATATGCGCAGGGAATGGCACATTCCTCTGTGAAATTGTGTAATGTTGTTCTCGCCATGAATATGACCTTAGCTGTCAAAATGGTGTTAAAAACCTATTACTCACTCACTCATTAAAATTTTGTTTCATAAACTTTATTTTCATTATACCTCCTCAAATTTCAAATGATTTGTGTGAAATTAAAATCTTCATTGACAACTCTCATCACGAAAGGTTATTTGCTATAGCACTGTCCCTACTGTCCTTGAGCAGATAATTCAAAATCAAAAGGTTTGGGAATAATGCATGTTTGACATTGGCTGCATGATTCCTCTAGATTTATATTTCATTGCCGTGGTAATTCCCCCATCCCATCGGCTTTATAGCAGTACTGTATGTATGTGGCCAACTACAGATTAAAATGTACTCTTGTATTTATTCTACGCCTCAACATGCTTCTCTATAAAATCAAGTTAGAAACATATGTTTTAAGAGAGAGAAAAAACTTTCGTTCTGATGAATGCACTTATGATAAAGATATATGTATATTATATTGATAGGCTGTATTTATTAAACACGATGCATTTTTTCGGATTAAGCAGATAATGTTTAGTCCTTAAAGCATTGCAGCACGGTCCATGTAGTCGTGAATATCCAGGGCTGCCGATAAAAGTCCAGCATTCTGTGTGCTGTGACTGTTTGTGAACCTAGTTCTGCTCCCTTTAAAGGCTACATGCGGAAGCCACCATGGTTTCCGCACCAAGGTCTGCAAATTGCTTCCGTCTCTAACCATCAAAGATACATACATACATTTTTTTCGTCGTCACGATGCACCAATGCAGTGCTGGCGAGTAAACTTACCAGCACTGCATTGGTGCATCATGCCAACCTTTTGGGGCCTTTTGAACACTGTAGGGTCAACATTACTTATATCGAGAATTGAATTTTATCCATCATGTCAACCAATGCATTATAAACATTAAAGTATGGTGCTCCAGTTAAATAGTTAAAGGCCCGAAGCCAACAGCAGGCTCCATTTCAAGTCGCCATTGTCTTTGTATTACGCGACAGTTCCCTCCTCTCATTAGTTGAAGCCGTTTAGAATGAATTCCATTTTAAAACAATGCCTGCCACTTTATAATGCAGAAAGCGTAGTCTGGCTGGTATTTGAGTGCCAGTAACTAGGCTCAATATAGGCTTAATACCCCAACGGCATGTGTTGTGGAGCAGTCACTGTCAAATGCCGGGAACAGCACGCCCCCATGAGCCTATTTTACCTGCAGATTTCAGGTGTTGGGCCAGATTCTGGTCTTTCTGTTCTAATATATCCTAGTAGTCTATTTCGGAAATATGTGATAAGCCCTCTCACTTCCAGCTCTAATGTTAGGGAATCACATCTACCTTTGTTGCCCGTATGATGAATTTTAAGCTCACAAATTCCCAGGTTACCCCAGTCATGCTACATTCTTATCTACCTTCTAAAATCTCTCAGCTGGTGCCTGAATTCCCAAATGCTCTTTTATCCGGCTCTCTTTTTCCCTTGTCTTCTCTGTCTCAATATCGTTTCCTATCTGTTGGTTTCTCCTCACCTCCTTTTCCCTGGGGGAGGTACTCACTATATGATGCTATCTCCCCACTGCCAAACTATCAACCCCTGAATCTAGGCAAAATGACCGCTCCTCGACTCCTGTAGTAATCCACCGCCCCCTAATTCAAGGGCATTTGAAGTCACCGCCCCTTAATTTCAAGGCATTTGAAGGGACTGTACCTGAAATTTTTAGAGATAATTGTTTGCAGCAAGGACCCTTATTTGTAAAATAATAAGAAGATATTTACCGCCCCCTATTTTTGAGGGGGCACACAGAGATATTGCCCTCCTTTTTATGAAGTGCATACAGAGTTACTGCCCCCTCTTTTTTTAAGTGCACACCGTTACCGCCCCCTGAATTTTCTCAACCCTCCTTGCCGTTCACCACTGCCATTCACAGACACTCCACCCCTTCACGCCATTATTTATGTAACAGACGACGGCAATGTCGCTCTGCACGACCAAAGGACGATAAGCATACTTAAACAGAACTAATCTAGTTAGCAACAAATGACGTCGTCCCCCTGGAGTTGGAGGCAGTCCTTCCTCAGGTGTCCAGAGAGCTGTGGCTTAAACCTAATCAGACTGTGCCTGGCTAGACACTGATAGTTTAGGCTTAGTCCACCTGCCTGTCAGACTGTTATCTCCCAAACACATGTTGCACTTTGTAGGAAAAACTCTCTATTGTATATACCAAATTACGAACCCAAATATATGACGGAAGTGCATCAACGAGGTAAAACGTACCTCCATTAGACCCTCACAGGGTTACGTTTAGCTTGATGATCCTGCTGCTCTGAGTTCTAAACTTTCTCTGTAATTATAATTTTACTTTCAGAAGTAAATATTCCTCTCAGTCTCCATTGCCTTTCTCTTTTCAGGCTGTGACAGGGGCGTGGGAAGCAGTTTCAGAGTGGGTGGGACCAGGGGGGGGGGGTTCTGCAATTTTTGACCTCCCTTTGTTTGACCTTCTAGTTTTGACCTTTTGAAGAGTTGGCCAAAAGTGGGAGGGGGGACATGTCCCCCCCTGCTTTCCACGCCCATGTGTGATCTTTCCAAGTAAATTTAACTAACCCAGAAAAGAAAATGCTCTTGAAAGTTGCCAGTACACCATTTTCTACTAAGAAACACCGTACTTTTGGTTTGTACCATGCTACCTGAAATAGGGGAAGCCATGTTATTCACCATCTCAAGCCCTATGTATACACATACACAGATGGTAGTACTGTGTCATATCTCTTCCTATATGCCTAAAGAAATATGAGCTCATTCTGCAGACATGTATACTCCCAATCTGAGACATTTCCGATTACCCTGTCTCACCCAATATATTCTCCAATAGATAACCAAGGTGGGTATGGGAGATACATGTACTTTCTACTACACGTTTGGTCCTAGATAATAATGTAGATGATACCTGGTCCATTAGTCCCATTAGACCCACACCTTGCTCAGGTCAGAGGATGCCCCTCCCTTTCCCCACTAGGCTACACAACTTCTCCAGGGAGTGGATCGTCCTTATTACCGTCTTAAAAGAAATATTGATTAAGACTGTTTCCTTATACATGTACACACGTGTATGATTATAACAAGTTTATGGGCAAAGATGCCTCAAAAATACGTACTAAGGCAGTTATTGCAAGTAAGGTACATGTGTTGTACATGCACACCTACAAGCCATGTATTTGCCTGCACTGTAAAAAGAATGTCCTCGAAATAACAGTTCATTCCTCGTCCCAAAGTTGCCAGAGATCTCTCATTATTTTCAGAGATTCCTTGTACTGCCACCTGGGGCTTCTTGTAAAAACTACACTTTATCAATGCTTTACAATTACGGTGGTCCACTGTTCAGTTTTACGCGGATCCCTGGAAGATTCAACAGTTATTTTTACAGTGTGGTCCAGAAATAAAGAATGATTTAGTCATATGTGTAGAGGCAAGGAGAAAGGGTACTCCGTGGTAAAAGTCAACTTTAAAATTCAGATCACTAGCTTTACAGTGATATATTGCATGAGAAGATACTCCTGTTAGTTTTGGGGGAATAGCTTGCTAAATATGGGTAGGTATGACTATTTTGTGAATGTCAATAAGCCCTACATCTCCATGGTCATGAGATACAACTATAATTAGCATAATTTATGCTAATTAGCTAAATTAGCATAAATTTTCATTCTTTTGCCCATAACTTTTGATCTAGAAATGATATTTTCATTCTGTTTTCACCATAGTGGACCTTGTGAGACGTTCCCTCAAATAGGATCATCGATTTTCTTATTTAGATTGAATATCATGTTTCCGTGGCAACAGAAATCAACAAAAATGTCTATTCTGGCCCAAAAACATTCTTTTTAATGCCAAATATGGAACCTTTCCCCCAAAAATAGAATGTTTTATCAAAAGTCTTTGAATTCTCCACAAAAAAGTAGCCTATAGCAGTTTTAGGCATATTTTTCCTATTCTAGCACATAGTGGTGCCCCCTGGTGGCTAAAACATGTACTAAATCCCGCAGGAACCCCCATTTCTGCTTGCTGGCTCACATATATGGATTCAAATATAAGATATACCTAACGGAGTTCTAACGGACCTCTAGAGTCACATTCCATATAATGATATTGACAATACAGTGCCTAAATAGCAAGAGGTGTTATGAATACCATTCCCATGTCACTTGATTATTGCATTGTTAAATATATTTCGGTCGAGGGTCTCTCATACATTTGAATTTCATATCATGTTTTAAAAAGCGGCAGATGTAAATTGAGCAATCATCATGTCTACTGCGTGGGTGGCATAATTGAATCTGAAGAAGAAGAACTAAAATTAAAGTCCCCACACATTTAGAAGATCGGCAGCTCCAGGAGGACTGTAGAACTTGATATGCACACTGGTAAGTGAGCCTTTATGCGAATTTTATTGCTCAGATGGCTGCCTGGCGATGTGTGGGTGGTATGTTGTGTGGTCCCTATTGGGAATATCCACTCACCGTAAGTCCTCCAGGGCCCGCTGGGTGGCGGCAGCAGCGGCTGAGCAGTTCATGAGTTGGTGGTGAGCAGTAGAGCCCGACGGCCATTGGGGCCAGGATGGGAGGGCTTACCAGCATGAGCAGAATAAAGCCGGGGTCAGGCTGCCCTCTTCTGCACCTAGCTTTTTGCCCCATGTACTAAGGGCAATGGTGGACAGCTGGCCTTGGCAGTATGGGTGTGTTAGGGGGCGGCGTCATGATGTGCCGTCATGTGAAGGAAGGAGGCTGGTTGTATTGAAGAGTGGCTCAGAGTAGCTCGTGAACACGTGTACCCAATTAATTACTCGGTGTCTACATCTTCTGAAGGCCTGCCATGCATTTGTAAATAGTTTGATGCATGGTCTGCATTCAGGATGGAAGGGGTAGCGTAGACGTTTGTCTAGTGTATGAAGGATGAGGTGTCAGTGATAATAAGAAAATGGTAAACTGGCAGCTGCCCCAGGGTCTGTCTTTTCTTATACAGCTTAGACGTCATTGCTCTTGTGCTTTTGTAAGCTTGTGGGATATGAGGCATGGTAGTGTTGTAAAGCAAATCTTAGACTATCTATCTTGGGCCACACAGCATGTAGCTAAATCTGAGACCCTATATACAGCTAAAAGAAAACTTCAACACGTTCCCTTTTTAATTAACAATTCTCAAAGCCCATAGTAAGAACATTTCACTTTTAATGTGTCTATATCACCTCTATGTACATGCCCAATAACCCATAGTCCAGTTTTACCTTCAGTATAATAAATCAGGTAATAGACATATCTATTTCCCATATGTTGTGCAGTGCGTGGGTGCCACGCGGCTGTCGTGGGCTCACCCCATGTGGGTGGGCACGCCGATACAAACGGCTGACATTGGAGGTCTTAGAGGTGCACAAGAAATTCCCCACTGGAAACGCCCACGTGTCCTAACAATGTCATCACCCACACGCCCCTTCTCACCTGCAGTAGGTTCACCGTCCAATGTGCCGCCCCAAACCTCATTAAAAGCTGTCCTCACCCCCTCCTCCACAACCTAAAGTAAGACCTTGCCGTTACCATGGAGACCATGGGCGGGAAAGCCGTGTCTGGGTTCTACTTGATCTCCATCCATGTGACAGGTTCCAACCTTTTTGACTCCCATTTCAAAATAACCTCATTTCTACAAGCTGGAACCTAGATTGAATTTAGCACGGTCTAAGGAAGTCTTTATAATTGTGGTTTTGATATCAAAATGAGATTCCTTTACCTGCCAGGGCTAAAATCTGTGGATGGTATAAGACGTTTCTTGAAATAAGCTTCATTTATTGATACCTAATTACATTTTGTCTGCTGGATATCAAAATCGGTTGTTTTGGACTTTGTCTGGTCGTTATTATGCTCTTGTCGTAATATTGGTAAATTATGCAATACCACCCTGTGTCCAGAACTAGGCCTACGATCTACGCTCTTTGATGTGTCTTTTGAGTTTATACGTAGGATAAGAGTAATCTTTGTAGTAATGCACATATTATACTCTAAACCATATTAGGTATCCTGGTGAGAAAAACATGAATGAAACTAGGCCAATGTATCTTGTTTCGGTCACATTGATTTGCAAGTAGTTCAGCAGGAATGGCTTTAATTTCAGGCACTTATGAAACTTTTTTTTGCAAGGGAAGCTCGGGTTTTCTCTTTTAAACCTTTGGCTTTGTACGATCTGTGTTGTGAGTTAAATCTGGTAACAGGAGGGCCAAGTATTCAGTTACATGAACGGGTGCATGAAGGTCAGAATCATACCGTAACCATCTTATACCAGTTGACACCATTGTGTGGTAAATGTATCTGGGCAGGGACAAGGAACCAATCAGGAGGCCAGATTGTTGCTACCATAGCAACCACTCCTCTGACAACAATGTCACGGCAACCAACCTTGCTGTGATTGGTCTACACTGGTCACATGACAGGCACTATAAAAGGGCACTTTTTCAAAAAGAGTGCCATTCCAGCGGTAACTGCGATCGAGATCACATATACCCCGTATTGAATATCTATCTGGGCATATTGACATGAATCTATAAATGTTAGACTCTAAGACTTGGCGTTATAGGGTTAAGGTGGGTCGCTATCATTGAATCAAAAATCCTAGATTTTCTTCATTTTTCTCCTAGAGGTACAAAAAAAATCATCTAGAATAAGAATATGAAAAGAAAAGTAGAAGGTCCCGAGCTACTTTTTTGTCTACAGATTTTTGAAAAATAAAAGTATTTTAATCTTCATCTAGAAATTAGAGAAAATGTGTCTCATGTTTGAGAATTTTTTTTCTGTCATAAATATTTAATACAGAGATACGAAACCTCACATGGTAAACGGTCTGATATCTTTATTTATTAAGAATTTTTGATTTTAACTCCACATCATGGCATTCTGGGTAAATTTCTCATTTTTTGGAAAAGAGAGGGGTAAATTTTCTATTGTTTTATAACAAAAACAAATAAAGTTCATATTTTCAACCACTAGATTTTTATTAAACTTCTTCAGGATATTGTTCAGATAATTTGCCTTTCAATAAGAATAACTTTGATATGGGGTCCCATGTATTATCTTATAGTTTTGGCCATTTGAATTAAAAAAAAATATTGAAAAAAATAACAAAAATCTTTATTCAAAGCATAAGTATGCCCATATCAAAAATGGTTTGATTCTGTTGAATATAACCTATATGCGCAGGGACCTGCGCAGTAGGCTCAAATTCGATAGTAGCGACCAACCTTAATTGGCGCAGGTAGCGTGGATGTCCTTGTATGTAATTACCCACTGTGTGGCCTGTTAGTAGTATAGCGAAATGTCGGTAATTCGCAGTGATATCCCGTAGCCAACTACCAAGAGTTGTGACCTTCATGTACTCCCAGTAAATCTACGTTTGGAGGTTCTGCGTTGTAGAATTAACACCAATAAAGCAGGATTTCATTGGAATTGCATCTAGATCTAGGTTTTAAAGAACAAACAAAGTAAATGAATGGAAATGCTGTCACCAAATATTACAATTCCTAAATAATCTACGTTCGATGACTGTAATCCGAACCCTATCTTAAGATTCAATAGCAGGGTTTCCTCCTCATCCGCACCCATCCTCCTATCACCCCACCCAGTTTACCCTTCCCACATTGTAATTACCACCAGTTGATACCAGAGGCGCTGGCTGCCTCACTTCCGGTTGGATTAGCTCTGTCAGCGCGAAGTCTCGCGTTTCACGAGACCTTACTCCAATCGGCGTCGAGGGCTTCTCTCAGAGGTGTGAGGCAGGGGGCGGCAGTCGTCTGTAGAAATAAAACATGTAAAGTAAAATTGGGGACGTAAACAAGGATTGAGGGGAGCAAGGCAAGGAGTGGTCATGATGGCGAAATGCGGCAGCAGAGAGAAGGAGCCGACTGGGACGGGGAGGGTGAAGGCAATGGGAAATGGGAAAGAAATACAGTGGTGAAGGGAATTGGATTTGGGTTGATTCGCTGGGGAGGGAGTGATGAGAGGCTGAGAAAGGGTTTGGAAATGAGTGTTGTGGGCGGGAGGTCTGTATTAACTTCCCCCCCCCCTGCAAACATCAATACTCTAGCACTGTAGTTATTGAGACGAACTGTATGATACTATGGATACATAGTAATACAGGTCAAATAGGAGTGGCTTCCATGTGGACTACTTTATTCGCTGTCAGAAAATATTATTTAGCACTGCGTTATGGTGGGATATAAATATAGGACGTAATAATTCTGCAAAGTTTTTAACTTTGTGGTGCACGGTTGCTGGTATTGTGTTGCTTGGATGATTCCAATGGGATATGTCACTTTATGTCCTTTTTTATATATACAGCTGTAACTGTCACCATTGGAAAAGTCCAATCCCAACTGGGACTCGAACCTGGGTCCTTCGGGTACCAAGCGAATGCTCTAAATGCTGAGCTATCGGGACAGTGCTTTACCAAGGCAAGGTTATCTGTGTGGATCATGGCAGGGTAGGAGAGAATCAGACTACAGTGGCTCCACCTGTTTTACTAGACGAACCTAGCCCGTTACACAGGTAGCTGTAGAATAAAAAGTATTTACCCATTCTTCCTATTTCTTGTCTTATTTGAAAGAAAACACCTGGGGCTTCAAAAATTGGGAACATCACCATTTTTTTTTCTTCAAATTTCCACCTCATTCCAAGCCCTGTATTGTCAAGCCAAGTAGTACAGGAACACTACAATGTCATTTTTGTCCTTTGTGAGGGGTCCTACATAACATCTCCATTTGGATTGGACGGGACATGACTTGCATCCCCCCGTCCTATCTGTTCTTATAAGTTGAAATAGTGCTGTTAAGGTGCGTGATGAATAGTTTACGCCATTAGATCAGATATAGCTCTTCTTATGTATCACCATAAAGTGGGTCTATATACAGCGTCTATTGTAATCCATTAGGAATATCTAAGATTATTGCTAAAAAATGAAAGGTAAAGTGGTGCCCCTCGATCCCGCATGGTTGCTTATACAAATGTTAACATAGAGATAGAACAATGTGTCTTTGGTGCAGGTGCGGATCGGTACAATGGAAAGAATGGCAGAGATTGGCTTAATTAGCCTGAAATAAAGAAAGAGAAACAAGCACACGTTTCATACTGATAACGAAAGGTCATTGCGTGCAAAGTATTTCTAAGTACATCGTAGAGAGTGGCTTTCTGTTCAAAGTCTATTTTCCACGACTAAATATTTCCTATTAAGTTTTGAGAACATTTATATAAAGATGTGAACATTGAGGTCTGGGTGATCTTTGCTTCTATTTGTGGAATCATTAGATGGAGTTATGTTCTGTTGAGAGTAGCCTTTTTGGATGCTCTATTGGGATTTCCTGTAGGGAATAGAACAGTTTATGTCCATTAATGCCCACAAAACTGTGTGAAAAAAATGAAATGACAGAATTGAACAACACTGACACTAAACAGGACGGGAGGTGGAGGGGTAGAGTGATGGGACTACGTATTAAGTTAATGGACCCCGCCATGCCCTCTCCCCTACAGTAGCTCTGAGTTGCTCGCCGACGAGTCGATATTGGGATGAGCGATAATGGGGGAAGATGGCACCTGGAGCCACCGGAAACTAGCAAACCCAGACACCAGCCGTCCCCCTCCCACCCCTCCTATACTGCACCCTGGAGCAATGCCTCCCTATCAACTATAGCACTACCATTACTACCAGCACGGCCACCATGCCAACTCTACAATGTCCACCTCCAGTAGCTATGGCCTCTATGGTAGGACAAGGGGCTTGTGTTCCTGCACCCCCCCCCCACTCTGCCAGTAACTTCATATTCATCATGAAATATGTGATTGATTTCCATTAGGTTTGTATGCGTCAGTGGATATGTCTGCACAGATTTTAGCAGCCCTCAATCGCCAAAAGAGCCTACAATTGTAGCAGTGACCGTGCAGTAATATGGGGCCTGGGCCGAGCTAGTTTCATTATTGATGCTATCCAATCATGTGAATTTGATAACTGAAGCCAAACTTGATCCTACGTCACATGGACACATGCAATACATTAGGCCACCCTTAATAATATGTTTGTTTCCTGTCCAGAGGCCTGGTGGAATTTTTTTCAAGAATGGGAAAATTTTTTCTTGAGTTCTGAAAAGAATTTTCTTTTGTCCATTAGCACAAGAATCTAGGTTTCCAATCACTGAATCCTAGAACGCGACGACAAATTCACGACGACAAATAAAAATAATTTCTTAAAAAAGAATTTTCCCCTCCCTCCCTCATGGGTCTGAAAAATCCCACCCTCTGGACAGGAAACGAACATATTTTTAAGGGTGGCCTTAGCATGTGCATTAGGACACAGGAGTGAACTAAGAGGTTGTGTGAATATTCCTTTTCTTCTCTCTTTCTTCTTCTTTAACCTATAAAAGCTTTCGTATTGAAAACGGCCAATCTTCCCATGCAGAGAATCTCACTTGGACTATTCATAGCCTGAGAAAAAACATTGCTTTTATGGTCCGCCATAATGTAGGTTGGCAGTGATTCCTACCCACCCCATGCAGGGCACAGGCCTTGAATATGTGGCACAGGATAAGATTGGGGAGGGGGGTATACAGGGAGGTGGAGAGTGGCTCATGCCCGGAGGGGAGCTAGAGGAGAGGGTCTGGCTGCCCTAGGAGGCACTAACCAACTTCTCCTGTAGCTACCCCTAACCACCATCAACCGGTGTCTGTCCAGGCACCTCATGTATTGACCAAATGCATCGTCTACAAAATGCTGCTACAAGTCTGCCAATGTAGCTACTTTTATTGGTCTGTCTTATTCCTGTAGCAAACAGTATCTGCTGCATCTAAACTACATCAAATATACTGCTGTTAGACATACAGGAGCGAACCTTGAAGTTAGATTAGGTATAAAAGAAAGAAATAGTTTTGTAGTTACCAATCAACAGTAATTGATTATTTTGGTAAACAATGGACAGGGCTTACATACTACTAGCTACTAGTAACTGGCATAGAAGAATTATTTTCTGATGTCATAGGATTTTGTGGGTATAGGACTAGAAGGGCTGGTTACAAATCACAGAAGTGGGCCAAATAGCAATTTTGGAGGTTGCAAACCCCTGATCTTAGGATTTCGATTTTTTCACTATTTTCTTTTTTTTGCTCATTTTATCGAGCTCAATGAGTTCTTGATGTCATATATGGGTTTTACTGGTCTAAAGTCAATATTTTGGGCTCCAGAGGATTAAAAGTGGCTAAAATTGACCACAAAATGAACATTTTTTATATTCTTTTGTGAAATTAGGACTATCGTAAGTCCTCGCATATAGGCCGCGGCTTTTACACTAAAAATACATCCCCGGCGTCCTATAGGATTCACCCCAACTCAGGATGCGTCTTATATGCGAGGATTTTACACAATAGAACACTACTAAAACCACCATAATTTGACCCTAGGGGTGTCCTCTATGCTTTTTCTTTACTCAGGGTGCGTCCTATATGCGAGGTGCGTCCTATACGCAAGGATTTACGGTAGGTATCTGGTTGTCCAGTTTAATTATGTAGATTACAGAGTCTTGTGATGAAATAGGTCCAAAAATGGTGTTCCTGTGTGGATTTTTTCTTTTTTTCTCAATCATTTTACTTTTGGTAAAGTCGCTTAGAAAATATCTAAAAGTGAAATGGGTTCAGTTATGCCTTAAAATGATTGCTGCAGGTAAGGGGTAACATATGCTGAAAAAAAATTTTGATTCTCTCCATAAACTTCACTGTGAGGGGGTAATGAGTATTTTCCCTGCAAAACCCAATTTTTTCCTTATCTGGGCAAAAAATCATGTTCCTTCCTCTTCTGTGTAGGATAAATATATTTAACTATCCCAACTATGTCATTTATTTACCCCTCACATATACCTAACTACCCAATGTATAGAATAATGGATTACTGCCCATGCTTTTTAATAGCAGGGATGGGAAGTGCTTTTTGTCTGGGCGAAATTGTGTCTGGGCGAGTGACCTTTTAATAACATGCCATATTGAGGGCTTTATTTCCTAGAGAAATGATCATATCTCCACAAAAATCTCGGGTCTGAACTATTTTTTACTAATATCAGATGTGTCTTTGTTATCATAAAACTCGCATACTTTTAATAAAGGTTTATCACGATTCTGGTCACATTTCTTGTCTTGGAAAAAATGAATACTCATTCTCTTCCTGTGTAGGATAAATATATTTAACTATCCTAACTATGTCAGTTATTTACCCCCCACATAAACCTAACTGCCCAATGTAAAGGATAGTGCATTTCTGCCCATGCTTTGTAGTAGCACGTATTGGAAATCCTTTTTGTCCGGGCGAAATCATGTCCGGGCGAGTGACCTTTCAGTAACATGCCATGTTGATGAAATCTAATGCTTATTGGAAAGTTTCCTATGGAAATAAGCATCAGATCTCCATGAAAATTGCAGGTCTTGCCCTTTTTGACCTGTGGATCATGGAAATTAAGTTTTTATTAATGTCAAAAGTGTTTTACTATTATAAAATGCATGTACTTTTAACAAATGTTTATTGCGATTTTGTTCACATTTCTTATCTGGATAAAAAATTAATGTGCCTGACCCTGCTATGGTTATTGCTTTGCCTTGCATCAACAGGGGGAAAATTTATTATGGCTGTAAAGCAAATGTCCGGGCAAGTGACCAATTGCAAGATTATAAGGTATTTTCAATGGTCATTCTAAGGTACAGATGGATTTTCCCCCCACTTAACCTATATACCAGCTGAAAGCTTATGTCGTGGGCATTGTCTTACATATAATCACTTTTGCCTGTAATACTCTGTGTCCCTTTTATGTACAACAGCAAGAAAAGAATATTTTAGAAGAGGACCCAGAATTGAGTGAAACCCCAGTCTGGACTATGTAGGAAGGAGACCCTTAAAGGGGCCCTGGCATGGTAATGCATGCCAGCATTAAAAAGTCACGTGATCACCCCTTGACCAATCAGGGCATCGCGATTTTTCTGCTGGTTCCCGCGATTTTATGATCGCTGTTTGAATCGGTACCCATGTTGTTAATTTTCCATGCCAGCCCCCCTTTAAGTAAGGCAAAGGCCCAGAAAATATAGCTATATGTCTCTGAACCCAACCACTAGACCTAGTTCCACAGGACAAAAACAATATAACAAGGCACCAAAAAGCTATTCCTACTCATATGGAAGGCTTACAAGGAATATATCTCCCTATGGTCACTTGCCGGACACATTTCCAGGATATCTATGTTGCATGCGTTGCCATAGCAACAGTTTTTAATATTTAACTCAAAAAATCTCATGGTCACTTACCCCAACACCTATAGACTATGCACAAGAATCAACTTGGAGATACTCCAAGGACTTCTGAGACCCCAAAATGGCCACGAAATTCTATTTGGCTTACTTCTATGATTTCCAACTGGCTGTGGTACACATGCAGCACATCTGGCGTAGCATTCACTTAGTGGCCTTCTTATTCATACAAACAATGTTGACTAAGCAATGCCCTATGCTGCCCTTCTTTCCCCATGCCCTTCATCCCCAATATAACCAGACCACTTCTGATTTCTACGTAAGGCCTACCATCTCCTGGATTATTCATACACTGCGGTTACAGCCTCAGACATTAGCCGTTTAGTCTTGTTCTGCCACTTGCATGCAACAGTTAATAGGAGGCTCCGACACCTGCCAAGACCACCCTTGTTGCCGCCCTCCGACCTCCTCCACAAGAGCCGACCGCCATCAAGCCTCGTTTGGACGAGTTGGCTACGATCGTCGCGCCTCTGCCGGTCGCCGCCTGAATCAGTGCCAGCATTTGTTTTGGCGGTGTTCTCGGCCGTCTTGGGGGTTAATCTCGTGCGTGCGAGACGGCAACTTGTAGGGGGCCTATTTAATGTGATTCCAGATAAAAGTTCAACACCAGTGGGTGGCCTGAAAGCATTTGGAATTAACACTTCCATCACAGGAAAAATTCCCTTATAATGTCTGAATTAATGATGTATAATTGGCTTGTTGCATGCATCAGTATCTATAGGTTACAATATTTTGTATTCCCGTGTGACTTCTTTACACTGGCTACCTGTGTCGCAGGTGGCAGAGAGCCAGCCAGGTTAAGAATAAAAACACATTTTTTATTGATAACCTCAAGACACAATTTAAGTTGACACAATTAACCATGGGGACACAGCTGGCACGGAGAAGCCCATGATTTATTCAAGCCCAACTTAATAGATTTTTGTTTGTCATGATGACTTTACTTTGAGTATACAATTCATCATTGATGCCATTTAGACACACCCATTGCCTAGGGGGAGTTCTAATGCGTAGCAGTGTAGACGACAGGGTGTTCTGAATAGTTGTCCAAGTCTGGAGGCTTGATTACACAGCACAGTTCCCCAGACTCCCATTGAGTAGGAAATCATACATAACAGGCACCAGCTAGATTTCTGTCCGACCGAATCTTTCTTCATATCCTCAATGAACAAAGCATACTTCTCTCTTGACTTGATTGAAGAGCTCATCCCAAAAGATTCAATGGAAAATTCAATTTTCTCCTTTATATTTCCTGCATCTAATGTACTTCCCCAGTAACCTTCCACATTGATTTTCACCTGTCGCTGGAAAGGTGCAGTAAGGTTTTAGGGGAAGTTGCTTGGCACAGCACGTACCCTGTTGTTTCCTGGAGGGACCCTTTTAATTCAGTCCATCAGGTTTTAGAGAAATTGTAGCCATTAGTACCAATGTGGACGATGGCGTGGTGGTCTAGGCCTCCCACCGTGCCTTGGTATACAGGAGGAGGTCGTGGGAAGTGGGCGTGACGTCACACCTCCACTGGCACTGGAGTAACTGCTGGATATATAGACGCCCACTCAGTATTAGGATTGGCTGGGTGAATGGTCTCTTGTATTAACTATTGACTATTCACATAAACATAAACAGTTTGTGAAATTTTATATCTAGTTTACCACTGGCTAGCAGTACAAAATTGCCAGACCAATCACAAGGGGAAAGGGGGGTCTAAATTAACTAATTACCGGGTATGTTGTCGATTACATTTATTCAGTGCATTTCATGATTTATAAGAAATGCATGATATATTCAGTAAGTACCATAAAGGTATCTTTCACTTTATATAACATGATTTAGTCAACAAATATAACCTACTTACTATATAAAGTGACAAATAGACAAAGGTTCGCGAGAATTGGGCCTGACTCACAATTATACTGGGGTAGGAAATCATGTCTAAATCACTTCTGTGTATTTGATATATGCCATCCTATATCATGACTAACTTTCATTATGGCACCTGTAAGTTAATCTTATCTAACATAGGCAAGACACCCAATCAGGCAAAAATAAGTGATTGAAAGAACAAAGAAGAAGGATAGAAACACCTGTCTTGTGGATATTCAATACACTCATCTATCCACATTGTTGGATCTGTGACCTTGTAATAAACCGAGAGTAACTAAGCTCACAGGTTGTAAATAAAAATGATATGAGGCATTAAACTTGATTGTTTCTAAAGCACCAAGACTCTCTTGGGTGTGTCTAAATTCACTATCGAGTTTAACACTGACCATTTCAATTAAATCAAGAGCATGGTGAAAATGATGTGTTTTAGAAAATAAGTCATACACTGAAAGTATCTAACATATATGTACTTGAATAACTAAAGAAGCTTCTGCTTAACTTCTGACTAAGTTAGTTCTTGTTTTTTTCTCTCTGTAGAGTTACTCTTATTTAAAAGTTACTGTTTAATTACTTTTCACAAGAACCTTTTAACATGCATGCGATGAATTTCAATATCTGACGTCAACTCGTATATTTGTATGCAGAGAAAGAAACATTTGACATTTTTATGTATTTTCAGGCTTTTAATATGATATTAATCCAACAGACCCTATTTGAACCATCACCTGAATGGCCTTCCTTGTATGCCGGCCGTTGAAATTGATATCTGAAACTTCTT
Organism: Acholoe squamosa; assembly: GCA_949317995.1. Classification (NCBI taxonomy): domain Eukaryota; kingdom Metazoa; phylum Annelida; class Polychaeta; order Phyllodocida; family Polynoidae; genus Acholoe; species Acholoe squamosa. Next base: position 21,085,999 of record OX439042.1, read on the forward strand.
AACTTCATACTATTTGCGTATTGATGAATTGTGCATTGTTGATGATCATTTTACAAATTGGATTTGCTGTGTGAGAAATAAATGTCGAAATCCATATGATACTGGTCTGACATGTGTTGTGAAAGAAATGTTTCATTTTTGAACTCCCTTCAAACCTTTTGATGTTTTATTAATCTTTGGGGATCAACTTTTATTCGAATCATATGAATGGCCTAGAGCTTTGAATGATCTGTAGAGTAATATAGAACCTTTGAAGTGTTCTGAAACTTGTTCATCTTCAATTTATTTGTATGCTATTGAAAAAGTGCAAGGCTGATAATCGTTTTTCAACTTGAAAATTGATGGGTTATCTGAGTAAGCGAGCTTATCTACGTCTAAAGGCGGCTTTCCTCAAAGTAAAAGTCTGCATATGTTGGGGTAATCAGATGCGATACCATGTTTTGCCGAACTCTGTCCCAATTACCCTCGTAGTGCAATTTGTATTGCTTTTGGCACTTTGGTGATGATGGGACTGGGTAACAATTGGAACAAGAAGTAGCTCTAGATCAGCTTTGATGTTATTTTATACCATGGTTATCACATTCTTGCACGATTTTACGGTGCCGGGAGGGGATAAAGACGTTCGAATAGTATGTGCTAATTGAATGGATATTGACACTTGAGACGAGACGACGTGACAGCAAGTTGACAGCGAAGAATTTAATTCAATAATAAAAAAACTATAGGATCAGAAGCTTAATGCGTACAGAGGATGAAAGTAGACGTTATATTCTAGTACCTACCTTTAATTCGCCATGATTTAAAGTGTATTTTCAACAGGATTGATAATATAAAAATTGAATCGAGTGAAATTTCTCCGTCGTGTTGACTGCTTAGCGGACGGATTGTTTACCGCGGCGAGACACAAGTTGTCACGTTGGCATATGCTGTAAGGGTATTCTGGCCGTCGCGCGCACTGCTTACCAGCGGTACTACTATGAAAATGCCCCTTGGACACACGTTGACGTAATATTTTGCGTCCAGGCATTCTGGTCGTCTCGCCGAGAAACCAAGATGGCGGAGGACGGATTACGTCGACTTGCAAAAAATATCATTGATTTTCATAGCTTTATAAGGTAAATATATTTAATTTTATTGTGGAAACCCTGGTATAAATGCCATACATAACAAATAGAGGTTCACTCGTTGATTCTAGGGGCTAGATAAGAAGACACTTGGCCTATGGCCTCGTGCTTCTTATCTGCCCCTAGACGGGCCTCCCTAGCCCACTTAAAAGGGTCTACTTCTCATCTTTCCTATCCCCTCAGGATGTGTGTGGTGCACATATGCGCGGGCACTGACACATTCCTCTGTAAAATTGTGTAATGTCATTCTCGCCATGAATATGACCTTAGCTGTCGAAATGGCGTTAAACATCTATTACTCACTCACTCACTCACTCCGCCCCTAGAATCAACTTGTGAACCTCTATTTGTTATTTATGCCTTTACTAAGGCTTCATGAGATGGTTTGTGCCATGTGAATTCAGCGGTATCCGATATTTGGGACGAGCCTCTTAGTGTATTAGTTGGAAATAACCTCTTATTGCAAAAGAAAAGAATGAAAGATATTAGCAAATGATTCACTTTGAAATTGAGCAATGTTCAAGACATCGTAAATAAGATCAACTATTATGCGTCCATAACGAAATATCTACTTATCGTATTATGATAAGTGAACATTAGTTGTTCCTTATACTGGTAGTTTTGAACGGCCATTTTTTGTTTGTGCCATTTAGGGAATGGTAATAAATTGTTTCGGTCTTAAAAGTGTATCACTTGTTTCTAGGAGATATATTCGCTGTGACACATTTGATACAATGCTTTCAAGGAAGAATGAGTAATGCACTCCCAGAAAGTTCAGCCAAATATGAAGTGAAATCTAAAGAGACCATCAAACTTTCCAGATATTCAATGCATCATTTATAGATGGAAAGTGAAATATCTGAATTTATGTTGCTAAGAGGTCGTTCACACAGGGAGGACAATTGTTTTTTTCTTGTCCACCAATTGCTACTTTTACATTGATAGAATCGATAGCTAATTATTAACAAGGAGCTATCCATGTGATAAATTATTATGTTGCATAAAAAGGAAGTAAGGTAGAGAAGTTTGAACAAGGGATTGTGAACCTCTAATTTACAAATGTTTTAATGGGATTGACCTGAGGTGGGCCACCTGCATTCTAAAGGAGTCTTAATGCCTATAATTTCTAAAGATAGACTCGCACACGGCTGCAATTATGCACCATAATTGAAGGCATAGTTTTTATTGAGCGCGCAGCAGCGCTTTAGAACTAAGGTAGCTTGACCATGATATGTTATGGTTTGCTGCTGGTTCAACATTGCCAACTTAGGGGTGAAGCGACCAGTTGGCGATGTGCATTCAGCAATAAACCGATCTTGACACCCTTGGTAGGAGTGGGCGTCTAATGGTATACATATCACTTTGTGTGCGTCTCAATGTTAGACTACCATTCAATACAGTGATACTATTAACATGGACAATGGTCTACCCACGACCTGCACTGAAAATATAGGCTTCTACTAAGGTGATCACTATTGATGAGTTAAGGTCCTCTTTCCCTATTGATGACCTAAGGTATTCATTATGATCATCCAACAGCCGTCCAAGGTCATCACTAGTATACAACAAGGGGATATGCAATGTTTACTATGTGAGCTATTTTGAATGTGTATCTATAATACTCTTGATCATCAGTGTCTATAGGGTGAATGATGTGAGAAATGACACCACAAGGGAATGTTAATTGACCAAAAAAGTCATTTGGTAAAAATTTTCAAAGGCAAAAGCATGTTTAAAATTGACACCTCTTTTGTCACTCAAGCCATAATCATAACCATGGGGATGAGCTAATATTCCTTATACAAACAACTACATGTATGCCTCACCAAGGCATCATAAGTCAGCTGTAAGTGCCCTCAATGAATGTTTGGATGTGGCGAGGGAAGGGGATAATTATGCAAATTTATGCAAAAATCTTAATTAATGACAACATAATCATTCACAAACTCCTCTCTAATCTGTTCAGACAGGTACTCTGTAGTGATCACCCAGGGTGATCACATGTGATCACCTAAAAGATCATGGGGTACTCCCCCTCAGGACCATCAATAAGATGACAAAAAGTGATCACTAGAGAGTACTTTTTAAGCCTTATCTTTTCAGTGTGGTCATGTGCAGTAATACTGTCTTATTGGCTGTAAAGAGGAAATCTTAATCTTCTTTCCATGGGCAAGTCGACCTGGCGTTCAATTCCTGTGAAAGAGGTAGAAAGATGAAGAAAATGAGTGGGTGTCAATGAAAGCCAGTCGTATTGTGGGAGCTGAAATGTTCAACCACAGCTAATTGAAGACATTGAACACTTTATTGTGAACTCTCATTCTTGAAACTTATTTGGGCTCTGTTTCTTTTCTTGGGAGACCAAAGGAAGTTTGCACATGGATGTTAGACATCAATAGGATAATCACATTTACAATAACCTTTTACTTCTCAGCACAGATCTTTTTCTGTCCTGTTCACAACTTCACTTTCACGAAAGCAGAGATTATGATACAGTGTTCATTTAATTGTTGGATTCCATTGTGGTTTGTGATATGATCACGAAATAGAATAATAGGAAATCAAAGCTACAATACTTGGCTTCTAAGCGAGTTCATTTCAAAGTAATGAGCTGCAATTTGTCATTGTTTTTTTTTTTTTTTTATCAACTGTTTTCATATCAGATAAAGTGCCTCTCTAAATGCGTTATTCAAAATTCATTCTTGTGTATTGTCTGTGATAGTAAACGCCCCGAACCACTGTAATACCAACAGGTCTGAGCTGAGGCATGTAGGAGAAAAACTTCATCTAGACAGGAGAGCAAATTAGTTATGACATATAGCCACACCACCTGCTTTGGATTCCACACCAGTACTGATTTCTCAGAATACTTTGACTTTTATTTACGAGCAGAGTTATTCAGACAGATGGTTAGTTTTAGATTTTTATCATCTCTTAATCTAAACATAAGCAAATACTGTTTTCAGAACAGATGGTCCCCTGCAAGCAAATTCAGACAAATCTGAGAGTTTATAAATAGGTGTGCAGGGGTAGACACTTACTTTTCCAGCCACTGGCCATCCAGGCCCATAGATTTATAAGTCTATGGGCCTGGAAAAAAAATGTCAATTCTTTATCAATCAACTATGTAACCTACATAGGATGGTCAGATTCCTGCTGATTTTCTCTTTCCAATGATATATAACATGTGTATACTTATATACACAGAGAAAATTTTGATAATCACAGTGAGCCTGATGTTAGCCTCAGAGAAATGTCGCCAAAATGAGTATATTTTGATACTCAGGGTGAGCCTAGTGTGAAGGCATACTCCAGCAATACCTGACACTCTACTCTAGATTGTTAATGGCCTGGCTGTACCCTCTCTACTGCCATACCCTCACAGTGCAGGAGTCTCTTTAGAGACAGGCTCAGGGTCAACTGGAGTAACATAATAGAAAAGAATAGGACATTGCCTGAATATCTCTATGAAGGCAATGCTGGATCCTACCTGAACAGGCTCCAACATCGCAGGAGTCTTTCTTACCAATGGTGTCATGCACTGCCAGAGTATCCCAATACATAGGATCACACTTTGCTGGATTCTACCTTCAGAGTGGGTCCAGCAACACCGCCCAGTGGGCACAACCCTACTTAATGAGTTACTAATTAGCACTGCATTGTAGGGCTTACATAGGGCTTACAGACAGTCTAAATTGTAATGGTTATGTAGCCCTGCATTTGTAGCCCTTATTAAACTACTCAGCTCATCACATGAGTGGTTTGTTAAACACTATAAAGAAATATAGAAATTAAGTTCACCGTATGACAAAATCCCATAATTCCATACACACAAGGATTTCAGATGGTCAAACATTCAACTTCCTAAGGCAGTCTGATTGGTCTGATTAATCGATGAATAGTTTGTGCATTCCTGGTTTCAGTGTCCTTATTGCTCCTTGGTGGGATTTGAACCGGGTACCTCCTTATTGTGACTCCTTTGTGCTCCTATTTGTGCTAGCGGGGCAGGTGTTAAGATTATCACTAATGAATATCAATATGATATGTCAACCATAGATCTACTACGGTCAGATGTCATTGGTCATATGAGGCCCAGTAGACTAATAGGAAACACAGACTGGAGTGTCCATAGTAAGGAAAAATGCCCATAGTAGGGAGGTTTAGCAAGCACGATGTACGTCACCTTTTTCTGGTTTCATGCAGATGTACCAGTGCTGTAGGTATGCTGCACATCTGCGTTATATTGCCCACACAGTACTTGCTAAACCTCCCTAATATGGAGAAATGTCCACAATGTCCTCAGTAAGTATGGCACAGTCCTACTTATATGCCTATTGCAACCTGGCTCAATGGTTGTAGCGGTGGCACAGTTGTAGGATTCTCGCTTTGCATGTGAAGGGTCTCAGGTACAAGTCCTGGTGGTGCTGAGAAATATTTTTCATTTTTTCAGTTTAATAGGAAACATCTCATGTATTGCAGTGTATTTTTCTAAGACCTAACTTTGTAACTTATTGAAATAGATGCTTGCTTGAAAGCTGACAGAATCTTCAACATCTGCCAAGTCAGAAAATAGCAAGAAAATAAATTCTTTGCATAACAAAAAATTTCTGGTTGAAAACTTGCATCTTTTGAAGAGGATCCCTGGGCTGGAATCGAAGTCAGGATCTTCTCATATGAAGGTAATCGTGTACCACTACACCATCTTGACTGTGCTGAAACATCTCCACTTGAAATCTCACATGATCTGCCCCCTCTGTGTGTTGAAAGCTGGTTTTCTACTTTTTTCCAAGCCCTAAAACATGAGAAATATGCCTGGGACCATATGTCACTTTTGCATTTACTGCAAAGATATGATCATACTCTAAATGTTTTAGTGATTAATTCCTATTAAATTCCTATATAGATAAGATTATATTCTTAGATATCATGGTTACAAGGACTAGATTATAATAGAAAGGATATTGAGTATATACAAGAATGGGTGAGGGGGGGGGGCTTAATAGGGAACAATTTTCTCAGAAACCCATTATGAATGCATATTCATGCTCACATTGTAGCAATGAGATTGACTTACCGAAATAAGTAATCTTTACAAAAAAATCTCAATGGGGCTTGAACTTGCCACCTTCAGATGCAAAGTTCAATGCCACATCAACTGAGCTAATGAGGCACATGGTGTGGTTGGTGCTTGGATATTATATAATCTGAGACATCAGTGTAGGGGCTAGACCCCTGCTTTGCTCGAGTATTTAGTTAGATTCAAACTGAGTATGGCACCATGCCTGAGCCTTGTGCCATAGTCATGCTGATCCTTTTTCCCAATGTGTGGCATTGAAGCAGGCTCAGCATGAGTATGGTGTGTCAGGGAAAAGCTTCTAGCAGAGGCTCTCATGATACTCTGGCAGCGCCAGAGACCAGGTGAAACTCAGGCCGATGCTCTTTTTTTTCGTCAGTGTAGATAAACTTTTATAGAAATTTCTGTCAATTCTTATGGGCCAACCCGGGCCAACAGGATGGATAGTCTTGGGAAATCTATGGGCCTGGACCCACAACTATAGGCAATTGGGTCCCGGGCCAGCGTTAGTGTCTACCCCTGGTGTGTATAGGTGTGTTGTTCTGGGTATAAGCATTAAGAATTAGACCTAGGGTATTGGAATAGTGAGTATACTGCATGATTTACTTTCATTTCTGTGCCCTGAAAATCCTCATAAATTACATTGACACCGATAGATACTTCAGCCCTTCTCATTTCTTAAAGTGTCACTGAACATTATTAAAGGGATCTCCCGCTGACAGTCACACTCTAAATAACTGCCTCCAACGATCGATGCAAACCCAGAGATTTTAGTTAAACATAATTATGTAGATGAGTCATCCACTTGATATGGATGGGTTTACAATTGCTGATAAATACAATTACCGTCAATGAATGCTTATTTAAGGCCACCAAGACAGTGGTTTGAAAGTTTGTCACCAAGATAGCTTTGTATAGAGGTCATGAGAAGGTTAATAGAACCCCAGTTAGGTACTGATCTGACTGGAGGGCCTCTTGTAGGGGGCATAGGAAGGTCACCCATTGCATACCTCCCAAACTGGGAAGGGGTGTTATGTAAAGCCACTGAGAGGAAGTCTGTGTTGAGTTAGACTCTTTTATTATGGCATTGAATTGTAATAAATACTTTGCTTCTTGTCGCATGTATTCGGATATATACGGAACTGAGGATATATACTTATAAAATCAGCATAGACAATACCTTGATAAATCGAATCAAATTTTTGAGACCAGATGACACCATTTATGCACAATGTGATTTGTACTCGTATAACACTCGATATAATGAGGGTTCAACCTAGACCAAACTTTGGTAAAATGCAATATGTGTAATGTGAGGCGGTCTAGTAAATATGTTATAAAAAGTATTCAATTGTGATTTTATACACATATGATAGTAAATGTAACGTGGGTATAAATCTATTTACATGCATTGTAAGCAGTTCTCTTTTCATAAAACATGAAACAATGCTGTCTAGTCTCACGGAATCTTCAGTTCCCAGGTTCAATCCCTTAACTACAGCTGTTATACAAATGCACATTTTCAACCTGCTTTTAGACGCAATAGACATGGACATCATCGCCCCATTCCTTGTATAAATATCAGACAATCCTTCTCATAACCTGTGTATAGGGCCGGACGTGACCTTTTAACCCTCACCCGCCCCGACCCCAGGTCTTTACGTCCGGCGTTGGCCCTGACCTGCGGTCAAAAGGTTAACAAGGGATGCTTAGGGTTAATGTGAATATTGTGTCAAAGGCTCAAGGGCCCCAGTATGCCACTGCGGGGCGCTACAAGCACCCAACACAAGATTCTCTATTATCGCTCGGCTTTGATGACCTTAGCCAGTGTAGAGGGGAACGAGTGATGAGAGCTGCAGGGAAGAGGGTGGCTCCAGGGGCCCTGGTTTCTCCTGTGTTTATCCAGAGCACCCTACGTTCATGAGTGGAGATAGTGGGTGGCTTAAATTCAATCTTGACACGGACCTGTTTATCCTCTAAAATCAGATCCAAAGCTAGCTTTCAATGATACGCTCAGTAGTGATTCATGATGCAGAATTTTATGCATGTGGTGCTTAATGCCGGCGTTGATGAATTGATTTGGTGAGGAGGTAGGATGTGCAAAGCTGCATTCTCGATGAGCAATGTTTACCCCCCCCCCCCAAATAGAAAAGAAAAAAACAACAACATGAAATCAAGTATAATTTGTAATGGATGCCTACACATTTATCAGTCGTTAATCTTCTAGCAAAAGGATTTTATGTGAAGAAGACGAGGCAGCACTCACAGTTCCAACATAAAAAAAAACTTACAGCGTTGTTCACACTATATTTTTTTTGGTATAAAATAGAAAGGGTTTTACAAAAAAGTTTAATAAATGAAAATAGTTTTTAATATGGCAATTCAAGCAGCATGAAATATCATTCAATGCCAGCAATGTAGCCCCAGGAGAAGGTCAGCTTAAGCAACGCCAGTACAGTAGAACCAAATGACTTTTCAGGAGAGGTGTTTTGCCCAAACTTCCAACTGTGACCTTATCGAGCTAACCAGCCGCAGGGAGGCGCTACTAAATGTCTCTGTTGTCGCTGACCAGCCGTTTGTTGACCTTGTGCTCTTCCGCGGGAGACGTCCTGTCCAGAACTTCCGGTTTCGCCAATGTCGAGGTCAAACAACAGATGTGGGGATTCCTGCGGAAACAAGACTGTGTCTCCCAGTCTAATGTCAATAGGTATTTAGTGCCCATTTAATGGAACAGCAGGAGAAAAGCCGAAACAAAGTTAATGACTGAACTTTTCACATTTTTCTACGACGCTTCACTGCAGGAATGCAGTGCCTTAGATTTTATATCAGACAGACTACATGCACATGGCTTGAAATGTCTCCAGTCACAAATTCATGGTGATATTTACAATATTCAATTGCAAGTAAATAACTATTGCATATTGATCAGTTATGTGGGTAGGGGGCAGGCCTTGCCACCCCGCCCCTCCTCCCAGGAAAGGAAAGGGAGAAAGAGGGAAGGGAGAACTGTTCTAGAGGACAGACACAGCCCTGATATGATTTTAAGTATAAAAACATGCATCAAATTGTTGATCTTGGCTTCCCCACCTACAATCCTGGATCCACCATTCATGCCATCCTTCATCAGTTCTTGTAAATGTTTTATGAATTTTATGAAATACTTTATAACTCGCCTGGGGAGTGCTCTCTTTTTTTTTAAGAACAGGCTGGTGGGTTGAATTGGGGGGGGGGGGCAAAATATTTTGACTCTTCTGAGGGCGGGTAGGGGGGCATAATAATTCTAGCTGTTTTCAGGAAAAAAAACTCCCACGTGTTACAATGCATTATAGAATAAAGGGGCAGGTAAATTTCAATCCTCGGGGGCAAGTTTTCTTTTCAAGCTTCCATGTGGAAACCACCACCCCATTGTTGTTAAAAAAAATATCACTCCCTATGACCTGTCAGTGTGTTGAAATTATGAAAGAGAAACGAAACTTTTATATTAGTAGTATATAGGGGCAAACTCAGCACAGCTACTGAAATCGATTTGACCTACTTACGAACCAGAAGTGACCTTTTTTTTTTTTTTTTTGGTTTGAAGCCCCCCAAGCGCGAAGCGTTGAAGGGGACAGGTGTTTTAGTCGGAGTAGACCGTCACACCGAACAAAAAATAAAAAAACCTGTAGTAGGAGAAAAATAAGATGGAGTGTTGATTTGGAATTCATGTGGTAAGAAGAAAATGTGTGAAATTTGGAATTTGGTTGGAGTTTGTTTATACATTTTTATTTTTATTAGGGTGGTAATAGGAGTTTTTCGAATTTGGGTAATTTGGAATAAGGCATCTGTGTGGGACTTTATCGTGTAGCCGACACGGCAGGCCTTTGGTAACCCAGTTTGCAGCACTGGGGTGAAGTGACCTTTTGACCGCGACCTCTTGACCAATCAGAAGCCAACATTTAACCGGAAAAGAGGTCATGACCTCATTTTTCGAGCTCTGATTGGCAGAGAGGTGGTTGCCATGGCAACTGTCAAAAATAAACAAGCTGTGTTGTCATGGCAACACCTAGCAGATATCATTGGAACTGCTTATAGCTGGGTTTAGTGGAGCCCCCTTGTGGTTAACAAATTAGTGACGCTTTTACGCCTGATGCCTAGTGGATATTATTGGAACTACTTATAGCTGGGTTCAGTAGAGCCCCCTTGTGGTTAGGAAGTGGCATGTAATATCCATGTAAATAGGGGTACGCAAAAGTATAACCTAGTTTTTTAAGTGCTGATTGCTTGTTTGATACTTTATACATGATCTAATTTCTTAAGCTTAGATTGGTTGTTGACATTTGTGTTATACGGATGGAATTTTAGGGGAGACATGATTGCTTGTTTGATACTTTATACATGATCTAATTTCTTAAGCTTAGATTGGTTGTTGACATTTGTGTTATACGGATGGAATTTTAGGGGAGACATGACATAAACATTTTTCCCCCCATATTGATGTTCAATGCAATTTAACCGTTACGACAAGAAATGAAATGTGTAATTAACTCAACACAACATAATACCATTAGAAGGTTTTGTACATATGTGACAGAAAGAGGTGTTTGCGCTAAGTGATTTAGCTCTTGTCCAATGCATTGACTTTAAGCTTTCATTCCAGGTATTAAAATAACACATGCTACCGATTCTAGCTCTGTTTGCAATAGCCAGAAAGTAGAAGGAGTTGTTTTTCACTGAAGCTAAAAGCCCTGAAAGGTAGCCTTCCTTCAAATTTAGCTTGAATGAAAAATGACTTTTTACCCCAACCAAGTTTAAAGCTGAAAGTTCCAAGGTGCATTGTAGACAGGTGAAACATATGGTTTCACATATTTTGCCAATGTTTAGATTACTTTTACAATGCCATAATACACTTGCACATATTAATGCTATTTAAACAGTGGTCAACAGTGTCTGGTTCAACTCCTGTAAAATATTGAATGTTGTCTACAGGAATTGCTTCCGAGAAAAGGTTTTCTTCACATCCACATAAGTAATTGCAGAAGGTTTACCATATGTTGTGCTCAACTGTAAATGAGGCCGCATATAAAATTTAAAAGGAGAGCTATACATTATGGTGCCTGCTTAGCTAAAACACTGCCAAAGACCAGATAAGGGAAAAAACCTCTTGTCTGGTGAAGTTGACGCAAAGAAAAACAACTGAACTGTTTTACACAATGATTTTTTTTTGTTTGTTTCTTGCGCCTTTGGGGGGGATTGTTTATGCCCCTTTTTTCACTCTGGTAAATTTGACATTGTAGACGCTTTTGTGTTGTGTTCTAAACCAGCTATAGATTTTTAAAGTTGGCATCATAAGTTTCCTTGTAAGAAGAGTCTTTTTTCTATTTTTTCAGGCGCAAAAAGTAAATTTTGTTATTTTTTCATCGTGCATGCTACACTATAGTTTTCTATGCATTAAAATGATACACTATACAGCTTTGATGATTGTAACACATGAGCACCAGTTGTTGAACTGATACATATACGACACTAAAATGCTATGAAACACATTTAATTTTGACGAGAGGAGCTGTTGACCAGATTTAAAAACAAAAAAAAAAAAGCTGTTGAACACTGACCTTTTTTTTCACTGATAGAAACTCTTGTAGTCTTGTTCCAGAAGTGGTCCCACACATGTTTGAAGAGTTTCCAGCACTTAAGGCATAATGCTGTGGCCACAGTGTGAAGGGCAGGTGGGAAGGCGCATGGTTTAACAGAACCGAAACAGGGCATGAAGAAGGTGCGTCAATGGAGATGTCCAAATCCTCTATGAGGTTAGAAATGGCTGGCGCTCCCTGGTAGGCTTGGAGTAAAATATCTTGGTAGTGCTTTAGGAGAGTTGCTGATGAGCCTTCTGACGTGGGGAGGTGAAAGGTTAACACACCTTTCAAAGGGTCTATCTATGTAGAAGCGAATGGCCAGACCTTTCATGTTGGGTTTCTTGTACACCTCTATGCGTGTGTTCTTGTCACCTTCGGGGTAAAAAATTTGGTAAGGAGCGGGTGTAATATTTTACCCGCTCACTTTTTCCACAGGCCATTTCTTGGAAGATAAGACTGTAAAGCACTTTACCGCAGGTTAAATTCACTTTTTTTTTGTTTGCCTTTAAAAATCTCCTTGTTAGTAAACATCATTTTACATGGCACACAATCAAAATAATGTTTCCATCAGCATGTTGATAACTAGTAGTCTGCACCCCACCCTGTTTGCATGCTGCACCGCTGCCATTGCCATCTCTCCTCCAGGATCAAAAGACAAGTGTGGATTTCATCCTCACCTCTAGTCCTACCACAACCCTCCACAACAACAACAACCACTGGACACGGGTCCATGCTTGTATAATAAACGTTTTTTGCTTTTATGTTTGAGCCAACATGAAGGATGGTAAAAGCAGGCATGCGCCTAACCAGGAGTGATCATTTCACTCACTCATAATAACACTCTCTTTACCACACTGTTAAATTTTGCATATTACCATGTACAAATTAGCAGTTTACATGCTGTTTACATGTTACAAGCTGTTCACGACCATCTGTGCTACATGCTCCAGGAGATCAAAAGACAGCAGAACACCCAATGGTACCTGTGTTCCAGGATCAAAGCCAGTCGTCAAATTTACCCCCCTACCTCTGGTCCTACTCAATCATAACATTCTTCCACTACAACCTCTTTGTAATGTTAAGTCTATGGCGCCAACTGCATACTTTGCCACTATGTTAACTCTATGGCGACCCCTCCGTGTATGTCAACTTTATGATGTCGGCTCCGAACTGCACGCTGTGGTTATGGTAAGGTTATTAAAAAGCATTTTCCATCAGCATGTTAAAAATTAGTAGTTAGTTTTCACCCTGTTTGCATGCTGCACCACTGGCACTGACACCTTTTCCTCCAGGAACAATAAAAAAGACAGATGTTGGATTTTTTTATTTTTTTTTTACCAAAGTACAAGCATAAAAAAAAGTGATGGATTTTACCACCTGCTTCCCGCCTCACTCATAATCGTGACATTTTCCCACCACACCATCGCACTGTTAAGCCCACATATCATCATGTTCAAATTAGCAGTTTTACACCCTGTTTACATGTTACCCGCTGTCCACACCATTTGTCCTACATGCGCCAGAATCAAAAGCAGCAGCACGCGTCACCAGCACCTCCAGCATGCAGCAGCAGCAGCAGCAGCACCAACACCACCACCATTAAGCATGCAGCAGCAGCATTCCAATAATACTTGTGCTCAAGGATCAAAGCCAAACATTGGATTTTACTTTTTCCCCTATACTGCCAGTTTCACTCATCATAACATTCTCTGCCGTTAACACCTGTGCTCCAGGATGAAAAAAAAGACAGGTGTAAGATTTGACTGTGAAGGTTGGTTAACTTTTACTTTTTCCCGGCTTACTCATCATATTAATGTGTTCAAATTTATGGATTACACCCTGTTTGCATAATAAACGATTTCATGTATAAACTGAAAATAATAAATCTGACAAGCCATGCCTATGCCACATGCTTCAGGATCAAAAAGAAAAAAAGGTGTTGCCTTTTACCTCACAGTTCATTTATCACAACACGAATAAGGTGTGCGCTAAAGTGGAAATATAGAAAGAGAACGATCTAAACCATCTGTTATACCTTGTCAAATTTATTCTATTACTACAAGCTGTGATTTTTCATTTTTGAAATAAAACAGGGACTATAAGCTGCTTTTTTCCCACATAAATGTGATGCTATGGGCTTAGGCGGTTGGTGTTTCTAAAAAGCGCAAAGTGGCGGCACCTAGTGAAAAGCAGATGCACTAACGCTGTTGACACACACACACGGTCCACCATCACCACCACTCGCTAAGTTGCTACACCACCTAACCCACCTACCCCCCTGCCCTACCTACCCTATATAACCCGCTTGTATGTTGCAGATGCAGATGGTTCATGACATATCACAACATGGTGGATCATAGTGAAATACCTGCAGAGGAATGGAAAGTAGAAACTTCGTTTGTTAACCTTGCACAGAAATTACCATGAGATTGGAAAGAATTGAGAATGGAATTGGAGTTAAGTTTTCCCAAGCTTAACCTCTGCACTACACCAGTTCCCTCTGACAGAAGTGTACAAAACCCTGTCTTTGAAGTTCTTAAGGTTTGGAAATGCAAGATATCTCATCCCAGCAGTTTAATTGTGACGTTAAACAACATGGGTTGTGTCAACGTAGCTCTTTACATAGAAAGTTTAACAGAGGTTTCACCTAACTTAAAAGACACCACTGTTGAGGTTTGAGCTTTCATTCACCATGGATCAACAAGAGCTAACACCTCTTTCTGTCACATATGTACAAAAGAAATGAAATACAAAAAAAAAACCTATGTTGTGTTGTGTTAATTACACATTTCATTTCTTGATGGCAAAGGAAAGTAACATGTTACATGGTGTACGATACAATAGTTGAAGTTATAATCACAAAATATAGTTTGGGATTTCATTTCTTGATGGCAGAGGAAAGTAACATGTTACATGGTGTACAATACAAAAGTTGAAGTTTTAATAACAAAATACAGTACTGGTACATGAGATTTGATTTAGCACCACAAATCATATGTTACAAAGGGGTAAGATATAGAAAAAATGAGACAAGGAGGCTCCACTAAACACAGCTATAACTAGTTCCAATAATATCCACTAGGTGTCAGGCGTAAAGGCGTCACTAGTATTTTTTTTAACACAAGGGGCTCCACTAAACCCAGCTATAAGCAGTTCCAATAATATCCACTAGGTGTCAGGTGATTATGTGACGTTGCCATGACAACAACACATTTTGTTTATTTTTGACAGTTGCCATGGCAACCACCTCTCAGCCAATCATAGCTCGAAAAACAAGGTCATATGCCCATATATGGTGATGGTTGTGGCTTCCGGTCAAATGCTGGCTTATGATTGGTCGAGAGGTTGAGGTCAAAAGGTCACTTCCAGTTCATAAGTAGGTCAAATCGCTTTCAGTAGCTGTCCCTATGTGCTGAGTTTGCCCATACTACTTATATTTATAGCTGAAAATGTATACATTTTGTATCAGGGGGAGTAAGTATAGTATCTATGTGCGGGTTTATATTACTTTCTGCAAAGGGCAAACTTTTTCATACAGCGCACAAGAAACCTGATTTTTGACAGAGACAGAGTAGCTACATTGACGTCAGGTGTTCACATAAATAATGGAGACATAGATGAAAAAATAACTCAGGATTGTGGATGATGTAAACTAATATAAGTGAGTGTCTTCCTCCTGTTAAATGTCGTTCTGAATCTGCATAATGCAGTCAGAATTCAATATTCATAGCTATGCACTTATTAATCTTTTACAATATTTGATCCCCCATTACATTGTGCATTTTATGAGTGAAGGGAAAAGGCAATACAACTTTAAATGATATGAAGCCCTATTACAGCAATTCACATCTAAAATTAGGGAGGTTAATTAAGCAATGCTGAAGAATGGGCTACAAGTAGACAAATCTTAACCTCGCTATTGTACTGGAAAATATATCTGACAGATCTTTAATGCGTGTGAGATGTTTGATGTTTGTTGCATTTGAATAACCTTTTGCATCGTTTGATGTTGCCCCTACTCATATACTTAGCAGATGCCAGTCAAGTAGATCTGTGTAGTTCATTGCATTACAATACTAGTCCCTTTTAATACTCAAAAAAGTAAATATTGCCAATACCATGTTTTTGATCTTCATCAAAAAGCTCTCTATAATGATACATAACAGCGCAGGCATTGTCAATGCCAACACAGGTAATAGGGACTGACACGTACTGACACGTACACGTGCTGACACGTACTTATATCATTTAGTGCTTGTCGTATTGCCTTTGGGAGTTGTGCTTTGCTTGCTGCAGACTATTTGTTCTTGCCTGATGTCTGTCTCCTATTTGGCATTCTCAGGGACTAGGCTCATATTTTCTGCACTGCTGTGGTGGCGGCTGGCAGCTCATGTTTTGTGTAACTTGAGGTAACTCTCTTTGGATAACTGCCTTCTGCAACGTTGTTCTGCATCCATTTGTCTCTCTGTTGCTCTCTCAAGAGATGGAAGTCTTCTGGATTTTCCCTGATTTTCCGGGATTCTTGAGCTCCAAAAACCTACACATTTTAATCAAAAACTGAGTTGTAATGGAGAATTTCTGGAGTTTTCTTTTGCTCAGGTACTTCCATCCCTCTCTCACTTTGATATGTCTCCCTCTATGACTGTGTGTTTATGTCTGCCCCTCTGTCCCTGCCTCACCTCTCTTAATCTAGATTGGGCTTGGGCTTAACTAGTCTGGAAGCCTATCCATTCCTTCTTAGCTTTACCCCAATAAGCCCCATCCTTTCTATCCTATTTACCATTACCTCTCAATCCTCATTCCCCCTGGCAAGGTCAAGGTGTTGACCCTCACTCCCCCCCCCCTTCTCAAGCACTCAACTCAACAAGGGCTGACCTGAGCGTCTGGGGCGATCACATGACCTGGGAGCACCTGGTGCACAGCGCCATCTGTCTGGGGGGTGGTCAGTGATTGGTGGTGATGGCAAGTGGTCAGCTTCTAGACAGGTGAATCTTCTACGACCCCATCTACCCCCGACCTCTCAGTCCACCCTCACCCACTCCCCACTGCTAACCTCCAGATGGATATGCCTGACGCCACGCCCCTGTGCCACTTCACTGTAGACCTATGGGTGTTCCGTACCTCCACAAAAGTATGTGGAGAAACGGAACCACCATAGGTCTTCAGTGTACTGTGACACCATTAACAATAGCCAATACTTGGCGGCAAGACTAGATCCTCTGTCTTCACTGGCCAACGCGTCGTGACTCTTTAGAGACAGGCCATCCCCTAGACCATGAAGACATAACGGGACTAGCACATTACTAGTACTAAGGAAATCAGCTAGGTGGCTTATGTAGTCGGGGGCTAGATCACCATCTGGCCTCTTTGTGTAGTCTATAGTTTGACAACCTGTCAATTAATTACTATCCATAGGATTTTTCTATAAATTGTATGTATGGATTCTCCATATCAACAGCTCTAAGAAGATGATCTAGAAATAGATTACATATTTAAAAATAAAAGAGCAATAGATCATTGGAATCTCTGCTGAATACCACAGGTGAGCGAATCAGGCCATTGTCTCACCATCAGGGTTATCACCTTACAGGGGCGTAGGAAAAGGGGGAGCCAGGGGGGCCTGCCCCCCCCAATCATAAAGGAGGTGGGGCCTGAGTATGTCTGCCCCCCCCAAAAAAAAAAAAAAACAAACTTTGCCAAGAAGTATAATAAATTGAACAAGAAGCTTAAACTTTGCATTTCACATTAGACTGATATTGTAATGGGATGAGAAAATGGGGGTCTGGGCTACAAATCAGGCCTAAAATTTATAAAAAAAAAAATACATTATATGTAGGTATGTATAGGCGCTAATGTGCTTGAACCGACAATTCAAGGTGGTCGATGTGGGGCCCCCGCCGCCCCCCCCCCCTCAATGAAGATTTGCTTCCTACACCTCTGCCTTACTTCACACCTGAAACAATGGAGGGGTACTATGGGTTATCAAGATAAGGGGCAGGATGCAGATTATTTATCACTGACCATTGTACTGGAGACTGATAAGAAATTTACCCAGAATGCCCTGCTCTGGAGTCGGGGGCCTAACCAAGATGGCGGCCTCCATAGCCTAATATGCTAATGCCCTATACGCATTGCCTAGACAGACATCCTGACCTGACTTTTTGGGGCCCTCCTATCTTTCCTGCAACAGCTGCGCCACCTAGGAGGACCTGTTGTTTCCTTTCCCTCAATCGTGCCCCTGTTCTTATCATTACCGTAAGTGTAACAAATTCTCATAATTATGTCACCAGGTCCCATTGCAAATCCCTCAATCCTGGTATAGATATCGGACAATAAAACAGCACAACCAAAGTAGCACTCGGACTACGAGGGGTACGCGTTACTGCATATTTACCCCTCATCCAGACAAAATGCAAGATCTGTGATACGATTTACATAATCTATACTCATAAACAAGCATTTCATTGAATGTTGTTCAAAGATAGATCCTGGACTGCGGGACCATTGCTTGTACTGGATAGATAAGGACTGGTGACAAACTAGCACGATGAGTGTCAGCTGTTATGTTATGCACCCTAAAAGTCTGCACTGAATGAAGGGAGTTATCTCTTTGGTCAATAATGTATCCCGCTAGGTCGGTATATACATGGTTTGGGTTGCCTTCAGCCGTAAGGTAGAAACGCACGTCACGTGAGCACGAGACAGATCATGTGACCGTGTCGCACCCGTCAGGACACGCAGTGAGAAAAGGACACGGAGGCCAACACTCTCCTACCTAGTAATCTTACCTGGGTAGACATTATACATTCGTTGTTCAATTGATGGTTTTCTTGTTGCCCATGTCCGCATGGTGCACATCCATGTCCTGGTATCACTTATTGGTATTCATGGATCTCTCTTCCTTCTACAGGGGAATTAGTCCAGGCAAAATAGTATTCTACCTCAAACGAATTGCAACCAAAGGTTTCTCACAACATTGCATTTCTATAAGGTCCCTAGAATCACATACTAAAAGTCCTCAGCGATCCTCTCTGGCAAACTATGCATCATAGCAACCATATTTTTAATCTAAAATGCTTACTTACGGCCATATCTATGTAAGATAAAGAAAAGCAAAGATAACATAACCCCCCTAAATCAGTACCATAGATTTCAGTGGTTGCCTAGCAACTAGCATATTTTAATCAAAATGCTTAGCAACAGGCATTTTGGTCCGTGATAGATGGCTATAAAGTTCACCTACGCCCACTAGATTGACAGTGGGGATTTCAGTGGCATTGATGTTCTGTTGCTAAGGTATGTGGTTGCCTAGCAATCACCTTATATCAACCAGAATGCTTCAATGTATATCAGTAATTACTTACAATTTGTCAGCAATTAGTCAATATACGTCAGTCACTATATATCAGCCATTATCAATACATGTCAGTATTTACTCATAATCTGTCAGCAATTAGTCAATATATAACAGAGATATAGCCATTGATTCAATTGTGCATCCTGCCTTGACTGGTCAAAATATGTCAGTATCTATGGACTTTTTGTCAGCAATTAGTTAGTATATGTTAGTAATTATTCACTATTTGTCAGCAAT
Organism: Acholoe squamosa; assembly: GCA_949317995.1. NCBI lineage: Eukaryota > Metazoa > Annelida > Polychaeta > Phyllodocida > Polynoidae > Acholoe > Acholoe squamosa. The sequence continues at coordinate 21,105,400 of OX439042.1, forward strand.
TAGTCAATACATGGTAGTAATTACTTACATTTTATCAGTATTTAGTCAAAATATCTAGGCTTCTAAATGTGCGACTTCAGTACCACTTTGTTAGGATGGGTCACATATTGACTAATTGCTGACAAAGAATGAGTAATTACTGACATATATTGACTAATTTTTGATAAATAGTGAGTAATTACTGACATATATTGACTAATTGCTGACAAAGTGAGTAATTACTGACGTATATTGACTAATTGCTGTTATATAGTGACTAAGTGCTAACATATATTCACTAATTGCTATTATATAGTGACTAAGTTCTAACATAAATTGACTAATTGCTGACAAATAGTGAGTAATTACTAAATTATATTGACCAATCGCTAGTGAGTAATTACTAACATTTATTCATTAAAATGCGAGTACATAATGGAAAGGTTTCAATATTTAATCTTCAAGAGGTCATCTGCCACTACAACAATGTTGTACCTATCAGTTACTTTTTTTTAAAAGTATCTTAAACCTCCTTAAGCCTTCATAATAATTGCATCCTTTACCTTTGTATCCATTACCTTTGCATCCTTGTATATTGACTATTTGCTGACAGATTGTGAGTAAATACCGACATGTATTGATAATTGCTGACATATTGTGACTAAGTACTGACTTATATTGACTAATTGCTGACAAATTGTGAGTAAATACCGCCATGTATTTACTAAAATTTGTCAGGAATTAGTCAATATATGCCAGTATTTACTCACAATTTGTCAGAAAATAGTCAATATATGTCAGAAATTCCTCACAATTTGTCAGCAATCAGTCAGTATATGTCTGTATTTAATCACTATATATCAGAAATTAGTCAACACATGTCAGTATCTACTCACAATATGTCAGCAATTAGTCAATATATTTCAGGAGTTACTCACTATTCGTCAGCAAATAACCAGAATATTTCAGTAATAATGCAATAACTGATATTAGAATTACATTAATCTAGAGAATACGACCGAGCAGCTATTACAGCAATGCTGTATTTCCAACAGATTATGAAGTCCTCACTTTGATAAAATCGAGAAACCTGATAATGATCATAGTCATGAAAATGATCCTAGAGTCATGGGAGTCCTCGTGTTAACGGTATTTTACAAAGAGATATAGAGTGCCAACAGCATAACGATGAAAAGAGTTATTCAAGAAAAAAATGGTATGATTACCCATGACATATCTGATCTATTCTGAGTTACCAGGTTGTTGCATGGGCGTGGCCATTGCTGCAGCTTGTTATCAGCTAGTTCTACTGATAAGAGCTATCAGATGGGTACCAGTTGGCCCCCGAGAGGTCCGCAGTGAATAGCTGGGATCATCTCATTGGCTAATAATTAATCCTGCTAAGTCCGTATAACTGTGGCTCAGTGTCCCAACATTGAGTATCCCTATAATGGAAGAAAAGATAGCTAGACATTTATGTCTTAATATATTAAAGCCTATTCGGGAAATCCCCGATAAAATGCTTTAACCCATTATTCACATGACATTGTTTCATTAAAGTACTTTGCAGACTCTTCGAATGTGCTGAAAATGCCTATTCAGATAATCGTGAGCTTGTCATATTATCGACTTGCTGACCAGTAAACATATGCCTTGTAAGATTATTGGAAAGAGCGAAGGACAATCCGCGATCTATATCTGGAAGTAGGCCTGTCCTCCATGTGCATGCTTTAAAAGTTCATTGATCGTCATCCTCATGTCTGGAAACCTTCCTTAATGTCAAGCAATATTGCGTGCAGTGGATAAATGCCTTATTAATTGTCTGACCTGCAGGTGTGAAGATTTTAGTCACCTGGCAAGTTAATTAAAAAAGAATAACGTCCTGCACCTTTTCAATGACAGCAATCTTAACTGAAGGTCTCACCTCAACTGTGCATGCCTCAACGGCATTGCTTTTAACACCAATTACCCACCAATTACTCAAATTAGATTCTGTTCCTAGGAATCTATTATTGAATTGCTCTCATTTCTTATACCCATAGTCCACAGAGCTTCTATCGGCCGATCCTAGGGCAGATAATGCATAATCAGCAGACAAATCGGGTAGAAAATACCCTGTGGACTTTGAAATGTGATAGTTACTTGCAGATTTTCTGACAAAAAAAAATCAGACAAAAATGGCCGATAATTCAAGGAGAATAATATTAGATGTAAAATGCCCGACAATAATTAAGAATTTCCCGACAAAACATCCCCGACTATGATTATCTCCCCCTCTGTCGGCCTGTCTCTGTGGACTAGGGCTATTACCGAAACTTTACCAGAATGAACGACTTTTCACCTGGTTTTTAGTTTTATGCCATGTGCAGCAACACTATTCCAACTAAATCCCCAAGCTGATCTTTGATTGTAAAAGAATAGGAAGATGGTTGTTCATACAAAACCAGACAGTGGATAAAGTTTAACAGATTTATTTATAACTCACATATGAAGTGAAATCAGTGCATGGGATGATTGTGAAAATAATAGTATTTCTAGTAATTGGCCATGAAGAGTTACATTTATAGTTAAAACCTGTGCAAGGACGCGATTACTGGCATTAAAATCAGTTTTAAGGGCAGTGTTTATAAATAGTGAGATCCAAAATGACTGAACAGGTGTCTAACGAGAATTATAACAAAGGATCGTTTCCTGTATGAAATATGAGAAAATGATGGGGAAATACATGTAAATCTTGCGAATAAAAGTTTTCGTATGAAAACTTTTAAAAAAGCAATTGAAAATTTTGAAAAAATCTTCAAAAAATGGGGGGAAAAATGAAAAAAAATCTTTAAAAAATCTGAGGTCGGCCCCTTTTGGCTAAAGATGGTCAGCTGACAGGAAACCTTTTTTTTTTGGCCTAATCCTTCCAATTGATTGACCCCCCCCCCCCCGCACACAAACACTGGAGGACCGCGGGCCAGCCCTGAATTCATTTCTGAAAAGTCATTACTCAGACGCTAAGTTTTGGGTGCCCCCAAATCGTACCAGCCTGGGCTGGATCGGTGGGTAATTCTTGATTTGAGAGGGTCAAACACTACGACTGTTACAGATAGAGAGGGAAAAGCCATGCATCTGGATAGCAAATCGTAGGTAATACAGAGTCACCCAGGGGCAATCACTACGATTGGACTGGATTATAGGGGTGGGTGAAATCGGAGGCCGAGGGAGCTATTTGTTTATGTGGGGATGTGATTGTGTGTGATCTTAGGCATGCCTGTGTTGTTTAAACAGGGATGAAAGTCTTCAGGGATTTCCCTGATTTCAGGGATTTTGAAGTTCCAAGGCCCTATATATTCATATAAAAACCCAGGTTTTTAGGCCAATTGGACCATTTCATACCCGATTTTTATCATCTACCACTCATGCCGGCCTCCCTCTGTGGACTAACACCTATAGTCCACTGGGCCTCTTCGGCCAATTTTGCCCATACATTCCCTACACAAATGGCGGCCGAAGAGGCCCAGTGCCATGGACTATAAGTATAAGGCTAGTATAGCCATAGTCCACAGAGGGAGGCCGACAAAGGGGGAGATAAACAAAGTCAGGGATAGGTGAGGCTCCACTACACTATTTTCTGGTACAGTCTCACCTAATTTTATCCCTATCGTGCCTAAGGTATAGGGTGTTGACATTCCTATATTGTAAACATGAGATTCAAAATTGTAAACATGAGATTTTAGGGATTATTTTATGGGTAATCTCTCTCCTTGTGTGCCATATTTACCAACTAACCTGCACCTGCATAGACTCTGTGATTGGGTGGGAGTTCAATATATAAACATCAACACAGCAAAATATAAATATCAACACAGCAGTCACACAGATCGCAGGGTCTTGTACTGCAAAAATCAAACCTGTCTGATATTGAGTTGCAGAGAGTCATCAGTGTGAAAGTCTGCAATATTTACATTAGGTCAACTTGATTAAGTAAACAAAAACATCTTTTGGCAACAAAATGTGCCTGAGATTGTACACAAAGCCTTCCCCACATAAACAGAAAGCTCTCTCAATCTTCTATTTACACCTTGAAATAATAACAAATAGTACTCTATAATCTGTGTTTGTGTCTGCTTTTGTGAGAATAGATCCGATTTTCAGCAAAAATCGCGTAGTGGAGCCTCACCTGATGTTTTGTTGGGAGATTCTTAATGATTGTCGGGTAGTTTACATATAAAAATATCAAATAATTTGATATTAATTCTCCTTGCATTATCGGCCATTTTTGTCAGATTATTTTTCAGTCAGAAAATCATTATCTGCAAGCAACTATCACATTTCAAAGTCCACAGGACATCTTTTAACCCCTTTGTCTGCCGATTATGCATTATCGGCCCTAGGATTGGCCGAGAATGCCCCTGTGGACTATGGATATAATGGTAAAGGTGAACGATGAGCAGTTTGAGCTGACCGTTTCTTCACGAGCGGGCAGGACACGCGAGTGAAGAAACAGGAAGCTCAAACTGATCAGAGTTCATCTTTACATTTATGTCAAGGTGTTTGGTCGGATAATTAATCGATATTTCATCAATATAATCCATAATTAACTCTGGTTTACCCATCGTCATTGCGAAATGCTGACCGCCACCATCTTGAATGTTTACGTTTCAAAAAGGCTGCGCATGCGCGGTGGACCTATGACGTCATCGTGCAGATTTGGCGATGGTTATTTAACGAAGGGATGCAATACGGGGGTTTAGTGCATTGTCAATGGGGCATCGATATTCACCTTGACATAATATATCCATAGTCCACAGAGCTTCTATCGCCCCATCATAGGGCAGATAAGGCATGATCGGCAGACAAAGGGGGTAGAAAATATCCTGTGGACTTTGAAATATGACAGTTGCTTGCAGATAATGATTATCTGACTAAAATAAATTAAGAAATTCCTAACAAAACATTCCCGATTTTGATTATCTCCCCGCCTTGTCGGCCTCCTTCTGTGGACTATGGCTATTACCAAAATCAACTGGATGAGAAAGGGGCGGCGATAAGAATTCAGATCACAGATAGAAAATCTCGTGAGAATAGGTCTGGTGCCAGAGAATGACATTTTCTTGCATTTGGGAAATATACAAAGGGTTCTAAAACTGAGCATCAGAAGCATAGCTCTATTTCAAGAGGACGACTACAATGCTTTGATGCGTTGGACTTTGAACCATTGCAGAAGAAAAATATTTTTGGAAGGCTCTTATTGTCTAAGGGGAGCGCATGTAGTTATCAGGACGTTTTATTTTAGTATAATTTATTGTTCATGTTTTGCTTCTATCAGTAGTAATTGTTTTGCTCATGGATAGAACACAATTACAGGCTGTAAGGTCTCCGGTTCCCAATTTCAATCAATTACAGTTTACTTCACAATTTTGCCACCAACTGTCGTGGGCGAGCTGAAAGAAGAACAATACATGGGCATATTACCTAGTCAGCGTTGGAGGTGGTTAGAATAAATAGGTGATAACTTGTCTGCCTCTATTCTCTTCCTCAGAGTAACAAATCGCTAACCGTTGACGGCGCCGGCTGTGGAATAGAGTTATGCGTGGTGGGCCGCAGTGAGGTGACTCTTTCATGTCTGTTGTCATGGTTTTTGCTTCCCAAGTCGATTACCATCTTGATTTTGCACCACTTGACGGCAGGCCTCAGTCAACTGCTGTGGTAAAACATGGCAGGGGCGTAGGAAAAGGGGGGGGGGGCAGGGGAGCCTGCCCCCCCCCCATCATATAGGAGGTGGGGCCTGAGTATGTCTGCCCCCCCCCCAAAAAAAAAAAAAAAAAAATGCCAAGAACTCATAACAATGCATCTTAAAATTAGATTAATATGGTGATGGGATAGGGATTGGGCCTGAGCCTAAAGTCAGATCCAACATTGACCAAAAATTACTTTTTTTATACAAATTCTATATACATATTACAGGTGTTATGACGCTTGAGCCGACAATTCAAGGTGGTCATGATGGGGCCCTCACTGGGCCCCCCCCTAATAAAGAATTTGCTTTCTACGCCTCTGCATGGCCAATGTGCGTCTTTCCGATTTATCCATGTCTGGTAGGTAGTGTGTAAGAAAAGTCCACAGGTAAATCACGCAAATCCTTAGGTCTTTAGGGACACATACACGATTTGTATAACATAGAATTTATCACACTTAACGGCCGCATGGATGTAGCACAGCCCTACAAAGTATATTTAAACACGGAGACTGGGGGATAGTTTATGTGCCTCATGGAATTAAATGAAGCAAGGCGACCACTTAAAAAGCCACAGCCATCACCACCACTGCCAACTACGTGTATTGCTTCCTTTTCACATCCTTCAAGGTCGGCGTCAAGGGAAGGCCATGCATGGCCTCTATTGTGAGAATTTAGACAAATGTGGCCATTTTAGGAAAACTCACCACAAATCAAGAGACGTGTACTGAGGACAACCAAAGAGAACATGGGAAACGGCGGCCGCCATCTTGACCTCGCAGTGCATGCTGGGCACCAGGGAATATGGTTGACTTCCGGTTTAGGTCAATCCGACGCTGGTCCTTGGTGGAATGCCAGGCATAGGGCCATTTGTCTTCATTTGCCATGTCGAAAGGAACCAGTGCCGTCATATTTCACCATGGCAGATTAGCATGGCCCATTCAGCCATCATCGCATGACAAAGAAGCACTTCCGTTACCCAGTGTGACCCGCGCCTGCTCTAACAGTTCCGTTTGCAGGAGTCCTAGGTGCCCTAGACAGGAAGGCCAGCACGCGCATGCGCCGGGAATGGTCATGATAGGTGTTGGGCGACAGGAAGGTGGCTGCGTACAAATGGGTGAATCAAAGGCCTTTGATATGGAGAAGATGATGAGAGATGAGCGTTTGTGATGGTCAGTGTCATGAATGAAGTGGACCCACCTTTGGTCTTTACCCAGCTTCCAATTTGAACCCACCTTGAACGCCGAGGGCCCTTTTGTAAAGAGAAACTCTTTTGTTCTAGCAACATGTGGTTTGCGTGATTGCCCTAGAAGACTCGATTCATGTTGGGGTTTTCCATGTATATGCAGTATTCATTCATATTGATTAAGTGACCATTGGACTGAGTACAGAGGGTGCATTAGCATGTCATATTGTTAGGATTTTGTAGTAACGTTCTTAATGTATTAATCATGCCGTTGCCTAACCTTAGGGAAGGCGTACATGCGTATAAATGATAGAATATGTCGATTTGATGGATGCTTTATGTTGATATATTACCAATACAGACCATTAAAAGCATGCAAATTTCTCAATAAATCACACAGCACTGTTCTTGATGTTCTATTCAACATACATCATCGATACCATTAATTGACAAGTTATGACGATTTGCCATAAAATGTATGGTTAAATCCGCCTCTTTTATGTAAGTATGCAGGAGTATTGGGTTCTTTTCTCACCCTAGTACTGCCTTTGCACCATTGAAAAGGCACACTAGGTGTTCTTTATGGCTGGCTGCTATGTGTATTTATGTATTTGGTGTGCTCCTCCAGGCCCCCTTGTCCCCACCTGTAAGCACGGCCTATCTGGCAGGTCACAGGCGGAGGTAACTGGTTGGGTCGTTGTCATCTGTCTACATTAGGCCATAATGAGTTGTGTACCATGCACGGCCTCCTCCCTCTTAGCCCCCCCCCCCCCACACACACACACCTGTCTGCTCTTCTCCTGAACAACCCCATCGTCCCACCTCCTCTCTTGGCAATCTCATTTTTTGTAGAGCTTCCTGTGCAAGGTAGTCTTTCCAGACAAAGATAATCTGAACCATACCTTCTCAGAAATAGCAACATACACGTGCTATTACTAATACTTTTCCCGAATGCCATACAATGCTGTCTGTCCTGAACAGTCACAACTACCGGTATAATTTCCCACCTGATGATCCTTACCTTACCTTGAACTTTTCCTCAGGGCATGAAAGACGAAGGTGGTGCAAATTGATGGACATGAAAGAGACACATAAATGTGCATAAAGTAATATTTAACAACACAAGGGCGGGCCTTTTATTTTATATCAGAGGATGATTCTCTCTTAAGGCTTTGCCCCCCCCCCTCTCCCCTTCCCCCAATGTTACAGAGGTCCACTTGACGGTATGAGTGGCCTGGGTTAACTTGGACAAGAAAGGCTATATAGCATCCCTGCTTGGACATACTGGTATACAGCTATGTGCATTGTAAATGTACATCCAGATACCCTTTTTTTCGCTGCACACCGTATTCCCCATTACCTTAACTCCCAACTCCTGTACTGCTTATCCCTCCCACCAGCCTCACGCTCATGACCATCGAGGAAAGAACCGTCAGGGACAATTAGTCTAAATGCCACCTAGACGCTGCGTGGCGCTGCCTGTGAGCTGGTGTCGCCCCCTGACGAGCTGCTCTCTGAGCTGCTCCCCGAACACGCCGCCAGGTGGGGCGAGCTGCTTCACGTCTAGACGCATTTCCCGCCGCCCGCCGTGGCCACATTAGGCCTGCAGTCTCCTGGCTAATCCACCCGGCCCCGGATGTCAATTATTTTCATACCACGTGACAGAGGTATAGATGGCGCCACCAAAGCTACTTGGGGAGGGGTGTTGGCAAGGTGTGTATTTAAGAGGGTGGGGGTGTTTTAACCTTCCCCCAGTGCTGCTGACTGAGATATCAAAGGCCAGGTTCGGCTACACGTTAAAGTCCCATATAGTCTCATTATTCCAAATTAACTACTTTACAACCCCCGGCTTCCACCACACTTACACCCACAATTCTAAATTTCTCCATACTTTACCATCTTAACTCTAACCACCCAACCTTCTCTTCTCCCATTTACAGGTACTTACAATTTTTGTTCGTTCTGGATCTTCATCATATAAAACTTGCCTCTCAACGCTCTGCGCTTCGGGGCTTTAAACCTTCAAAAAAAAAATTGAACCTTGCATTGCCCCCTGGTGGTTTATGGGTGACGTAGCAGGACGTGCTGGGTACGTCCAGGGACGAGTTGTGACACCTATATACCCCATGCTGAAGAACCCAGTCTGTTCATGACAAATGTTCACAGCTGTTGGGACTTGTAAATTACCGTATTGGCCTGCACCAGCACCCGGGCGATCGTTAATATCAAATTCGCTATACCCCTGGCGCAAGAGCGGCGCTCATTCAAGACTTATTATTATAGTGTATTTTAAAATTACAATAGCCCTGTACCCCCGGCGCTTATTCAAGATGCGCGCTCGTACAGGCCAATACGAAAAACCTCTTCTTTTTTCGCAAACAGTATTACAATTCAATTCCCGTGTCAGAGTCTATTCAAAAAGGTGTCATATGGAATTAGGCATGAGGCCGATGGAGGCCCTATACATAGACCACTGCAATGTCCCTGAAATGGAACACCTGTTGAATACCCAAGTATATAAAGCCACGTTGCAATTTATAAACTGATTGCAATCCTGCCCTTTGGCTGCACAGCTACTGTTAAATCTCCCATCGCATTGTACCTTCCCAATTGCTTGACTATATCAATGACATATATAATTATACTCTCGGGTTTGGAATTGGGGGAGGGGGAGTGAAATTTGCAATATCAATAATGTTAATTTACTCTGCTCAAAAACTGCACGGGAGCCCTTCTCCTCTCCTCCTACCTTATACTCCTAAGTGGCTGATCCAGGGGGCCACCCCCCCTACCACAAAAAAAAAGAAAAAAAGGAGAGGGAAAAGAGAGAAAGAGGGGGGGGAGGGAAAAGAAAAGTTTAGAATGGGCCCCAAACAGGGGGCTTGCGGTGCATATAGTACTTCATCAGCTTTCACCAAGTCTTGCCCCCCCCCCTTCCAGACAATCCTGGATCCGCTACTGCTCCTCACTAAATCCTGGATCAGACACTGGCTGTGATAACTAAACAATTCATGTAGATGTTGAAGTATTTGTCTAAAAGGGATGGGGACTCAGCAGAAGGAACAGCTCGCCGGTTGTTCCTGCTCCTGGAGTAACTAGTTGCTGAGTGTTTCCGTCTCCATCAGGCCTTATCACAGGTATTTAGTCTACCTCTTCAGGGGTCGGCCATGACTTATGGCCGGCCACACCCTGGAGGAGGGGGCTGAGGTCATTACTATGTGCTTGATTTATTGCCATTTGAGTGGGGCACCAATACCTATTCCATCAGGCAGGCCGGTAGGGGGTGGCAGTGTGTGCTGGCTTCATGTATCACCAGCCCTGGAGAAGTACTGGAGTATCCAGTAGGGGTGCAGGGCGCCATTTGTAGACACGATATTACTTCTGCATACCGCTTTTTATTTCTTTTACATTCCACATAACGACCAATAAATGTTTCTATTTGACTAAAGCTTCAGACAAGATTTTGATTTAAATATTCAAATTGGAAATATACTGGCCAGTTTTCAGTTACATGCCTCAAATATCTAGGGTCGGTAGGTCGGATTTTTTTTTCTGGTTTTGTATAGAAATGTTTAGGCAGACATGTTGGAATCTATGATTTTACAGTAGAATTATGAAAAACACAAGAAATGTGAAGCACATGAAAAAGATATGAATGACTGTTATAAACTGTATACCAAAAGATAAGGACCTAGATAAGCTCCACGGAAAATTGATGAAAAATTACGAAATTTATGGGGAAAATGTCTAAAAATTGCAAAAAAAATGTCAAAAATTCACAAAATAAAAAATAATAATTCCAGGATCAGCCCTTTTTTTGCAAGGGTTGGTCAGGTAACTGGAAACAACCCTTTTTTTGTGAATAGTCTAGGCTGCAGTTGAGTATGAGTTATGGATGGGCAGTTGGTTGGTCCATTTATCACAATGGGCGTATATCTATGAACCTGTCAGACTTTCCTGCTCGCTATAAACTCTCACTGAATTAGAGCCCATGTGATGAGCCGCAGAAGAGGCTTGAGCAGCTCTACAGAGGCACCACCTGGCCTAGCATAATTCACTTTACGAGTTCTTGCTCCCAGACTGTAGGTCAGAGACCTGGAGGTCTGTGACCCCATGTTGGTTCATATATAGTCAAGGATGTTTACACAACCAGATCTGCTTGTTCCTGTTCCATATATAATAGATTCTCTGCTATCCTATGGTACAATGTATAGGATTTCATGCATAAATTCCAGTTCATGATGGGTGATATTTAACTCGAAAAGAGTTATAGGAGACACCTATGGGTCCCCTCATTTTCAGTCATTTTGGTGGTGCGAATAAGTTTTAAAAAAGATGGAAATTTTATAAGAGGCAGAATTACTTAATGAATTTGTAGTGCCATTAAAAGGAGGAGATGTAGGGGTCTTGCAGGAAAAGGTATTTCAGTACCAACTTTTGTAAATTTTGAGTAATTGTCTATATTCTACAGAGTCAGTTGGTTGGCGGCCATAAGATGCTTTTTGCCTGCAATGGCTGAGGTATATGATGTTGATCCATGGATCAACTTTCCTGCCTATTTTGGCAGTGTGGTGCGAATAGGGCAGTTTTGGCAGGAGTTATGCGAATAGTGGCTTGGTGGTACCAATAACCTGGGTGAGGGAGTGCTGATGTCAGACCACAAGCGAGACTTGCTCAAGGCTATTGATTTATTTCTTTTTGAGTTACGAGCAATGCACATTGCTGCCCTATATTTATGTGATTGACTAGACGTCAATCACATACTTATATATACATAGACCGAGGCACAAAACCACATTGAAACAAAGAGGGATTTTGACAGACATAGGAACAAAGAGGGAAATATGGCCCATACTCTGTCTCTGTACTCATTGCTATGGGTGTATGTGTTTTTGGTATATGATATAGTTTAAGATAGCCCATAGGCCATGTAGATGGTATGGATAGCATTTACACCTCAGAGACAGAGAATAGGTTGTGTACCAGTTCAGTGGCCATGAACAATAGGGGATTAGTCTATTTCTTCCAGCCTTCATGCACCAGTGGTCATTAACCCTTTCAGTGCCACATAGCACCAGTTCACCTTTAGATACAACAGATCAGGAAATGGCATCACATTAACCCTTGAAGGGCAGCAGAATGAATAAAAGAATAGAGATTCTGTGGTCGCCATTGAACATAGGACATAGTAGTCAATTACACATAGGCCTAAGGCCTAGCCTTTACCTTCATTTAGAACTTTCATTTCATTGTTTACACTGAAGTAGCCAGCAATTATAATTTAAACAAATATGATTACATTTACGTCCCTGTAGCCTTCATTTGTGGCAATAGTAAGCATTTGATCTGGCTTCTTTATAGTAATTGATGGTAAGATATCAACGATAGGTTGTTGTCAAGAGCATAGTCCATACTTATAGGATCCAGTGGAAAAGTATAAATCATTACGACAATATAGCAGGTTTCTTTACAGTCAAAATAACTATAACATCCAGAACAATAGTGTCTGGACCATATGTCAAGTATACCCCGCTAGTTTAGCCCTCAAGGCGCCCATCTTCTCTAGAGGGATTATGCTCGGGAAATAAGGCACTATAGCTTTCAGCGCCAATAATTGCTCCAATTCCTTGCCTGATGAGATTCTAATGGATTGACATTAAAAAGCTGTTGATAGCTTCACTCATTGTGTAAAACGATCAATCAGTCGTTCCCCATTATCCTCTCGGAAGACTTCATTCAGTGGCAAACTAGCGGCGTGAGCTTAATTGGACTGTGGACAAGTAGATTGTGGGCTAATATATATTAAATTGTGACAGCTCTTCTCTCTCCCTCATTATCGCGCGTATTGATTAGAATCACCTGTCCATGAATTGTCTTTCCACTGCCCTCCTGTCTTACCAGATTCTTTCAACTTAATCATAGAATATCAGCTTATATCAAACCATCTTTAGCATTTTATTCGCAGAAAGTTTTCGTCGTTTGATTGTCTTTTAATATCACAAGCTCATCGCTATGAGTGTAGAAAAGATGAAACTGATGACTATCTATCATTTTGTTCATTTTTCACTGATATCGACGGATCATCCATGCTCTAAATACGACATATGGCCTATTGAGTAAATTATTACGAGAAAGCAAGTCCAATTTCTTATTTGAAGAATCTGATTGTGCTATAGTAAATATTCTATCCATTCTAAAATGACCTTATTTAGAATGCAAAAAAGAATGTTTTCCCAAAAAAATAGCACATGTTTGTTGATATTCGGTTGCCATTGAAACCATGATTTTGATCTTTTTGAATGAAATTATTTTATTAACCTGTCCATAAGGTTTTTAAAACTGAAAACACTATAAAATTATCCCTTCTAGATCCCAAATTATGAACGAATATGATTAAAAATTGTAGTTTTCTCCAATAATTCCTGTTTTTTAAGCAATATGCCACAATATTTCAAAATGTAATGTATCAGATCTGAAAATGTATGTATGTATGTATGTATATATATATATATATATATATATATATATATATATATATATATATATATATATATATATATATACGTGTGTGTGTGTGTGTGGTCCAAATAGATCACCCGGGTGATCTATTGGCCTATTGACTTTGAGACACTGCACCACCTCCACCTGGTGTAGTTTAGAACAGTTACCCCCTCACACTCTCCCCCCCCCCACAGCAGGAGTGACAGCAGTTCAGCAAGCAGCAGCCGCACATGGCAGGCAGTACAAGAACTTTGATTTTTTTTTTTTGTAATATATGATGGTTATGGATGCACAAGTTGACTTTAGGGCCAGATAAAAGCATTAGGTGAAGCCGAGTGCTTTTATCTAGGCCCTAAAGTCAAAGAGTGCATCCATAATCACCACACATTGCATTTATACCACAGTCTGCATCTTAAGGTGCACTAAAATATATCAGAATGCATTTTGCATTCGCTGACATACAAGCCATCGTCCAGCCCCGTGGCCTTATGCATAGGGTGTGGCACTGTGCAGGTGAAGATTGTTGGTTCTATTCCAACCCATGCTGAACTCTTTCGGTACCTACAACTGTCAAAGCTCTATAAATATAACCCAGCTGCTGTCACATACAAGAATCGTATAGAAAAAAAAACACTGTCAAATGTTCAAGTGTCAATTCAGTGCTTTTATCATGCAATAAAAGCACTCAGATTATCCAGTGTGGACACCCAAAATGGCTCTGAAATGTGATGACTATGGTATAAACCCCGGTAGATTCTAGTTTATATATTGATATAGACTGAATTGCTGGTCGATTAGACCAGAGACATCAAGAGTGTCCAGACGGCAGGCCCACACTTCCTGATTAGTTGTATAGTTTACAATTAAGGGGGCGACAGTTCAATCTGCCAACTACGGGAAGATCTCTTACAGAAATTGAACCTGCCAGCCTTGGCCGTTAAGTTGGAGTTGAATCGACTTGCTGATGTCATTATAAGCTTCCAATGCCAAACCGTCCCGCCTACTTCACGTAGATGTGTAAACGTGATTCACAGACTCTGACCCTATCGCCTTGCTGTATTGAATGTGTTAAGTTTCAGCCAGACTCTTAAACCTATATAAATGTGTACCTGTCATCATCTTGGTGGCTTGGGACTTTGACCACATACAATGCAGATAGCCTGCAATATTAAAATCTACTTTGGCCAAGTCGGAGGCGTAGGTAACGAGGAGGCGATCCTGGGCCCCTCCATCACAGAAAGGGAGAGCGTGGATTTTAACGTCTGACCCCCACCCCCTCTCAAAATTGGTGAATATATGGCACTGACCCTTGCAAAATTGGGGGCTTGGGCCCCAATTGGATCTGAAAATTACCCAAATAAAAACTACTTTATAGGCTAATCCTACACATGCTCAAGCCGATGATTCAAAGCGGATGGGGGGTAGGGCACCAATAAAGATTTGCTTCCTATACCTCAGCACTTCTGACCCTACTGAGAATTCTGAAAAATGCAGAGGCCTGTATCAATATAACGATTTGTTTTCCCTTCTCTACAAATGTGTGTTTTTTTATATTCAGAGAACGAGGAGGAAATAGCGATATGATGTGTAGTAAGACCAGTCCAATTGTATTGCCAAAGTGCTCCCTATAGCGTCCAGAACAAACTCTGTCCATATTTGATATCAAGCTTTTCCATTTATAACAATCCCTCCCCTAACTCTACACACTTTATCGACTCTTTGAATGTGTAGCGGCTACTGCTGTACTCCCTGGGCCCCAGCTAGATATCAGGCAATAATGCCGCTCTCTGGCTAGTAGTAGACAGCATTGGGCATTTTAGTGTGGGAACATTCCTATATCGATCAGAGTGGAGTGCAGGCCCCCCCACCCCCTTCGTGCTATGTCCATAGGGCACAGGGCCTCTCACCCCGGCCCCTACACCCCGCCCCTACTAACTCCCAGTCCCAACGCCCTGCCTAGCCCCCCCTATTCAGCAGCCAACAGCCTGACTCCTCCAGTAGTCAGCATCAGGTGGTCGGGCAACAGGTTAGCCACGGTCCTCCTCCAGTGTCTTTCTGCGGGCTAGGAGGGAGTGGGGGTGCTGGAGGAGCGGTACCGTAGTGGCCTCTGTAAGAGTCCCGGCGCTTATAGATTTCAACCCACCCTTACCCTGCGGCCCTTATTCAAGACAGGCGCTTGTTCAAGATTTAGTTTATAGTGGAAGTTTCAATTCCAATGCTACTATACCCCCGGCGCTTATTCAAGACCGGCGCTTATTCAAAGCCCCGGCGCTCATACAGGCCACTACGGGTGGCAGTAGGGTGGCGGGGCGGTTGATCAGTAGACGGTTCATCCATCACTTGTGCCGCTGCCGGCTGTCAGTGGGCGGCCCGGCGCCCATCCACCCCTAGTGATGGATCCGTCCAGGTCCGGGCGGGCGCTGACGGCGCCCCGTGTGATTTGATGGAGGCGGTAGAAATGGGGGGTCCGGGGCAGGATGCTGGAGTCTAAAGATTGGGTAGGGGTGGGGATCTCCAGGTCCTTGTGGTCATCAGCGCCCCCCCCCCCACAACCCTCTAGTCCCAGTCTGACTAGTGTGCGGCAGCCGTAATCAAAGTCTGCCTTCTCCTCACGGCAACTTCTGCTTTCTGCCTGACCTCCTTAACCCTATCTCTACCCCCAGCACGACACCCCCTCCCACGCCATCCTCGCCAAAACCCGCCATCGACCCTCCTCTTGCCGCTCCCTGTCCAGCGCCGGTCCTCCTCCCTAGGGGGGGGGGGGGGCAGGAGAGGGAGGGTTTCCCCTACCCCCTCCGCCCACCCGACCCCCATGTCGGCGGCGAGATGGATTGAATCGTCGATAGATTGGCACAGCGCGCGCGCCGCTCACAGGCTGGTGGCCAGACGACGGGCGCCGCCATTAGCCTACAAATTGCTCTTGGAGCTGCTCGCTAGACGCCCCATGAGCAGCTCCCGCCTCCTGCTGGCTGCTCACCCTGCTCAGGTCCCACCCTCTCCTCCGCCAGCCCCTTCTTTCCACACCACAGTGCACCAGGCGCCGCAGTGCCACCCTAAGCTGCCCCCTCACATCATAACCCTATAAGGGCCGCATGATGCCTCCAGTGTCATGTTCCTTTGTCACCACGATACTGCAGTACTGGTAGTACTCCCCAGCACTGCATTGGTGCATCATGATAAACCATTGGGACTGTATGAATCCCAGGAGGTCCTTATGGGGAATTTATATAATAATGAGAGGCCCTTAGAGGTCCTCAAAGACCTCCCTTGCAGCAGTCTGGAGGTGGTATACCGGGCTATGGCGGCACGCCTGTGGCAATAGGGGGGTGCTTCAGTAAGTGGGTGGGCGCTATATGGTCTGGGGTTGCTGGCTGGGGCAGGGAGGGCCTGTAGAGGGGGTGGTATAGGTGGGTGGATGGCCACACCCAGACTGGCGGGTGCCAGGGGCGCGTGACGCTAGGGACGTTTAATGATGGATGGAGGAGACTGGTGAGGATGGCACCACCTGTGGCCATGCTTCCGACTCCTCCAGCTCCCCATCCCCCCAGTAGGGACACGCCCATATATAGGGCCCGATCACCCTCACCTCTAGCTTGCCTCCCTAGAGCTCAATAACCCTACAGCACACAACCATGTATACTTTATGTCTCCAACTAGGATTTCTACCTAGAGGTGTGTGCACGACATGTCAGGCAATCCTGAACCCAGATTCAACAAGCGAGGTACACGGTAGTTGTCTATAGAACATACTATGTTGGTATATATCCAACAGTTATGTCATTTTTCCTGACTGTATTTTTCTCTACCCAGAAGTTTAGGTTACTGTACCATGGTAGATAAGACTGGAAGACTAAATGTTATTGGTTTAGAAAGCGAGAGTGTTTTAAGAAACTTCCCACTTTACAGGTGTAATATATGCGATTTCTCATATTACTTGCTGATTTGACCCCGAAAGCCGGAACACATAATGTAGATATCTGGGTATGATAGCCTCCTTTCCTAGCCTCTAGAATGTTTTTCTCATCTGGTCGTGTTAAATTTCCTCGCTGCGTTAAGTGCACCATCACATACAGAACCTTAGTAACACATTTTCACATTGCAATATGAAAATCTTTCCTGCATCAAACATGTCTATATAGACACACAAGGACATTGGCATTAAAGGATTAGTGAAGAAATACTGCATGCTAATGTCAAAATGTCTATTTGCCCCCATTTCCCTACTACGACGATGTTCATGTTTGTGTACCCTCTTGTAGGAACAGTTCACAACGGTGATTGGAGATCATCTTATCCTACGTGGCACCTGTAACAACTGCATTCCTCCTGTTACACTTGACATCAGAGAACCCCACCAGAGAACTTCCCACTTTCAACCTAACACCTCTCCACGGTCTCACAGTGCGGCCGTGGAGTCATCGTCACATATCACACCCAGCAACAGTTTTATCCCAAAGGCCTCGCTCCTTGCTTCTCAGCAGTAATGAATGTGAAGCTGTGGCTAATATTAATTCAATACCTACCTCATATTTCCCGACCTTGTTACTTGAATCACTCCTGTTATTAGTAGATGTATTTTGAAAAACAAACTTTGGAGTATTGGGGGGGGGCTTGCCCTTGAAATGGATACCGACTGCAGCCCGACTCCTGAGAGCGGTGACGGTGGATCCCCACGCGATCCCAAAAAAGGGGGCAGTGGATTACCATGAGGTCTCTAATAGAAGGGCGGTGGAATTCAATTAGATCCCGAAAAAAGTGTATTATTTGTACACCATACATATGAGGGCATGAAAGTGATAAAAAAAAACTCAGTGCTGGACAATGAAAATGCTCACCCATACAAGTTCATGAGTACAATAGGCTCCCGGTGGAGGGTGGAGGATTGAAGAGGGGGGGGGGGTGTGCAGACCAGTCAATATTTGGGATTGTGGAAAAAGGGGGGCGGTGAATGTCCAGCTTATCAGGCAAGTAGGGCGGTCAGATTTTTAGATCACTGGGAGATAGGGCGGTAGGGCGGCAGTTGAGGGTGACCTACATAGAGTGAGTGCCCCCCCTGGGAGTATTATCCTTTAGGCTTCCAACGCAGATACCGCACCTCATCCTGAAAGATATATAAGTACATGTAGGATTCATTATAACCCTTATATACCATACACATGATATTTTTGTAGTGCAACACCCAGTTAAACACTAACGACCACAAAGACACAAGAGTAATTTAGTACAATGATTCACTTGTGAAGAGGACGGTGAAAATATCTAGGATCACCAGGATGCGAACCGGGATCTCTGCCATGACATTCAAGCATGCAAACCATTACACAACGATCCCTTGCCTGATATTTCCACCTTCCAACTACACCTGGATCGGCATGATACACACTAGGGGAGCAGTGATTACCAGGTAACTGGCCCCTGAGGGTCAATCTACCAGGCACAGGGATTTCTGGTCCCCTACACTAATGTAAAGGTACTAAATGAAAAGTGTTTCACCAGATGCGGGACTCGAACCCGCACTACCTTCATCCGGAGTTCAGTGTGCTAACCACTACACTAATCTTGATGGTCCACTTTCCATACTTGGAAACCTTGTACAGATCAGTCACTAGGAGGTGCAGGGCAACTGTACTTACCCCTACAACCCCCCCCCCCCAGATCCAAGCACTGAGGTGCCACACACTACCCCCAGCTATTCATCAACACTGGGGTGTCTGACACTACCCCAGCATCTCCACTGAGGTGCCAGACACTACCGCCAGTAGATCTACGCATGCGCTGCTGGTTACCAACCACTAAGTGCTTAGAACTCAATATTAACAGACATCGGAGGGACTGATCAACCATTTTTATCAGAAGCCTTGTCCCTGGGGTTCAGGTGCGCGTGCATCTGATGCCAATGTAAAGGTACCAAGTGAACAGGGCTTCCCTAGCCCACTTAAAAGGGTCTATTTCTCCTCTTTCCTATCCCCTCGGATGTGTGTGGTGCACATATGCGCAGGAACTGACACATTCCTCTATGAAATTGTGTAATGTTGTTCTCGCCATGAATATGACCTTAGGCCAAAAAAAAAAAAGTTTTGTTTCCGGTCACCCGACCGTCCTCAGCTTAAGGGGGCCGACCTCAGAAATTAAAAAAAAAAAAAAAAATCCGACCTACCTGCCTCAACTTTTTGGACCATGTTACCGGAAACATAGCTTTTATTTTTTTTGGCCTTAGCTGTCGAAATATCATTAACATCTATTACTCACTCACTCACCAAGTGAAAAGTGTTTCACCAGATGCGGGACTCGAACCTGCGCTACCTTCATCCGGAGTCCAGTGGGCTAACCACTACACTAATCTGGCTCATCCACTTTCCATTCTTGGGAACCTTGTACAGATCAGTCACTAGGAGGTGCAGGGCAACCATACTTCCCCCTACACTTGTATACATGTGAGATGACATACGCAGTGCATGCACGAGGACACTTAGACATCTTTACTATGTGCGACAACACACTACTAATGCCTTCCACATTTCATACACAAATCTTGTTGAGTGGAGCAGCCAAAAGTCGCTGATAACACCGCATCTTCCTGTGACGCAAAGCATAAAAAGCACACTACCGGAACCCATTGGCACTTTAAAGCCAATTAGGCTCCACATAACGCCCTGCTCTAGCTATAACAATCTTACCCTCCGACCCTACCTCCTTGTACGCCATTCACCCAGTAACACTCGTTAACCCTATGAGGGCCAGGTAGTACATTCATGCACCACTGCATCTCTACATCTTGCTGATCCTAGTAGTGATACACTGTCGAAAAGTCGGCATGATGATTCAATGCAGTTGTTGCGAGTCGACTGCATAGGCACGTCATGATGACCAAGGAACATGAACTAAAGAGACGTCATGCTGCTCTTGAAGGGCTAACTTAACATGCCTATAAAAACAGTAAAGTCTCCCATAAAACGCAGCATTGACCCCAAAAGAACACACCCTCAACGACCTGACCATTTATGATGATATTGCAATTTGCCGGTACCCTAGACAGCTGCCTCTATGTCCTCCATCACCGTCTCCATAAAACACGGGGCTGGTAAGTGATGGATGAGGTTTGGGGCTTGGGGAGGGGGAGGACAGGGTATAGGGGATCGGGAAAAAGGGCTCTACAAAGTGGCAAGGCTACATTGCACCTTGTTTGTAGAGTTTTTATTTCTAAATATTCACCTATAGTGAATACTAAGTGCATGCTATATATATATATATATATATATATATATATATATATATATATATATATATATATATATATATATATATATATGGGTGGGGCTCCAGAAAATGTCCAATTTTGAGAAAAAATGATCAAATTTTTTAATTACCCTTAGACTTCTATAGTTTTACATGTCTGTGGAGGAGGTGATAAGCCATGAGAATGCTAAATATTGTGAAGTTGGGATTTTTCCATCATTTTCTATTTTTTAGCTCAAAATGCATATATTACAAGCATTAAGAGGGGTGTTACGTTCATCAGATTTGATTAAATTAGATAAAATTGTGGAAAAATGATTTTCAAACAATATACCATGATATATATTCACTGGAACCTGGTAGAGATGTATCTCTTCTATGCACAGAATATCATATATAAATTTTTCCTTCGTTTCCACATATCTTGTGTCATGCTTAAAATATCAGGTAAATTGAGAAAATGATGGATTTGCTCTAAGTTCATTTAAAAATTCTTGTAAACAACAAAAAAAATATAAAATTGAACAATGTTCCACTAACTGACAATTGGAAATGATTGTATTCACTTTTATTAGCTATACCTAAAGATATTTCTTTGATCTACTTATGCATTATAAAGGATTTTATCTTTGATAAGTCATTAGCCTGAATCTGATGAACGTAACATTTTTGGGGAAAATCATGAAATATCTCCTTAAAGAATATATCTATCTGGAAAATTCATATCCCATGCTGATTAGGTTGATTTTCTCAGGTTTACTGGTTGTTTAAAATTTTCTTCATGGATGATTTATGCCATACATATGCTATCATCAGTTTACCGATGAACGTAACAGTCTGATGAACGTAACACCAAAAATCTGATGAACGTAACATAAATCCGATGAACGTAACATAAATCTGATGAACGTAACATTTATGATTGCATTCCTATTACAGCAAAACGATAATCTACATTGAAAAAATTCTTACACTAGCTGGTGCAGTTCACTACTTGGGTACCCTATTGATATTTGTTTTAACTATTATTGAAGAATTAGGCAAATTAGAGGTAAATCATCCATGTGAATCCGATGAACGTAACATAAATCTGATGAACGTAACATTTTCAATTTTCTGTCTTTTATCATACTTTGAAGTGGAATTTCCGGAATCAAATGGCAAGATCCTTTCCAGGCCCCCACCACACACAGTGTCAACTGAATTTCATCTTTATATGCCTTATATTTATATAATAAATTATTCCCCAAAGAAAATAGCCTTAAAAGGGTCATTTTTCTACCCCTCTTTGGGCCTCATTTATGGAGAGAAAACAGTAAAATATTCAGATTTTTGCATATCTGCTCCAATATGTGGGTGTCAGACTTCTACATACTGTCAAAAAACTACCTCAAATGCATTCTATTCATATAGATAACACATTTTTTAAATAAAAACATGATTTTATGAGAAAAACTCTATTTTTAAAGATTTTCATCAGATAATGAAAAAATTTGAAAATTTTCTTGAAAATTCACGGTGATGTACAGAAGGGTCTCTAAAATATGTTGTATTAATTGCAAAATGGGTTAATACAATGTGAATAGAGAAAAAATTTGAATGAAAATCATTTTTTCTCAGGGGACATGGTTTTTTTTTGGTATTTTTCAAGCAAAATATGGGTAAATTCAGAAAATAACAGGAAAAATATAATTTATTCCTTAGTTATTACATAAGTACTCATTGAGATCTTTGTAACCATGCTGTTCATATCACCTGAAATGATCTTATTACAGAGTTATTAAAGAAAACATGACAAATTTGCTTAATGGACATTTTCTGGAGCCCCACCCATATATATATATATATATATATATATATATATATATATATATATATATATATATATATATATATATATATTCATTTCTCTTTTCGTCTTATGGCTGTTCTAGAAACAGGTGACTTCTTGTAGTGGCCTCCCATTTGGGATCAGAGGCATTAAACAGAGCAGGCAAAGGCAAGGGAAGACCATTAAAAATCAGAAATATGTGGTATGTGTGTGATGAGAATTTAGATGACACAAGCTCCCAGACTCCTCTCAGAGTGCCAGGTACTGTAGTAATACTTAGACTGCTTATCTATCGCCAGCTGATCGACATCATTTTGGTGTAATAAAAATAGCACCAGAGGTAGTATGGGAGCAAGACGTGGCAATTTATCTGGCATTTGGGCACGGCGTCGCTGATTTCATGGGGGACTATCAGATTGACCCGTAAACCGGTATTAACGGGTCCGTAACACGGCCGTAGCCACCTCGTTAAATGGCGGACGACATAAGGCCCTTTTGGTGGCGAGGCGTGCAGGGAGTAAGTAGTATACGAGAAGACTGGTTTGCGTAGAGCGCCGGTGGCGGCGGTGAAAATCCCCTCTTCTCAATAGGGTCCAGAGGCCGCTTAGGGACAAGAGCACCTTGTTAACTACTGCTGCCATGCCCTCAGAGAAAGAGGATAAAGTTGTAAGTCTAAAGCAGAAAAAAAAGTTGGTGACACGGAGGAGGAATAAAATAGGCCAGAAAGCAGCATACAAACAAAATGAGGCCCCGGAGTTAAAAGAAAGACATACTTTGGATGGTGTAGCAGAGCAGCCAAAATGCCACTTTGTGTGGAGTGTGTAGGGCCTTTACATCAGTGTCTGGGTGAAAAATGCTGCCCGATGAAGATTAATGACGGGTTAAAGTTTGGGGAGTTGGGCTGACGGTGACTGGGCGGCGGGGCGACAGATTGGGCGCGGGCGTTGTTGAGATGTATTGGTGTTCTGGGCGGGGCAAGGCACGGGGTGCTGTTAGCTAGGGGTAGGGGGGGGGGAGGGAGGAGGGCCTGTAGGGTGTGGGTGAGCAACTCGGCTAGGCCCGGACAAGCTGCTCGGACCCACCCCATCCGATCCCAGGGACAATTGGTGCAGCCCCAGGCCGGCCCTCCCCAACGACAAGGCGTGACTAAGTGATGAATACACCAGCCTGCAGGTATTCCACAGAGCCCGGCGGGCCCAGACGCTGGAGGCACCATGAGAGAAAAGGGCAGGGCCCCAAGGGGGTCAAACCAGGCCCCACCACAGTCTGCAACAGGCTGGAGAACCCCTCTATGGGACACTGTAATATCTAACCTCCAATGGTGCCCAGGCTCCCCATGGAACCCACCCCGCCGCTTACAAATAAATGTTGTAATTCAGAGCACAACCGGCTGTAAATGTGTTCGAAATTCATCAAGTGTGGCGCCCCTCACACCTGATTCGCGGCCATCAATTGTGCACTCGTCTTGTCTAGCCGTAACTGATCTGTGTTTAGTGCCAGTTGTACCAACCACACTAGTCAAACTTTGCAACAAGTACCAACTTCCCAACCAGCTCCATGCATTTTATATGTGGCAAATGTGGCCTCTTTTAGTTGTATGCTGGTCATTGTTTGCTACCAATGATTGAAAATGTAACCGTTTAATAACTGGTAATTGGTAGACGGGGGCCACCCTCCTGTCCCCACAAGGATATTTTAATATTCTAGAGTTACATTCAGGTGCATACTGGCTCACCAAATATTAGTTCTCGGCGTTGTATATCGCCTCCAGAACATCTCTCTCTCTCTCTCTCTCTCTCTCTCTCTCTCTCTCTCTCTCTCTCTCTCAGTCACAGACTCCGTCTCGCTCTCGCCATCTCCTCATCCGCTTCCCGGTAAAGGTATATTATGATTCCTGCATTTAACATTTTAGTTTTTCACTCTATTGGAATTTGGATGTTCACATTTCGTTCGTGTACCCTGGATCGGATGCAAAAAGGTCTGTCGGCGTGTCAAAATGGATGCTCATTTTTACGACTCTGAAATTGATCATGAGAAAATGTCAGCTGGTATATTGCCGTAGCTTGCTCGGTTTTTCACTGCAAATCTTTATGATTCACTCTGAATAATAGAAACACGATCTTATGAAAATAGGACATTATGTATCCTGATGAAAATGTAAAAAGCCCTTCTCACAAATGAATATGTCCAATGGAAAACACATTATCCAAGCATAAGAAATATTCGGTAAGTTGACGGTAAGAAATAAAACTGTGAGGTTACCTTTTTACTATCACTAGATGTATCACTAGAAGGAGCCACAGAGAAAATAAGCAAAATAATCATTTAGTCTTGGAAGAGAATGTATTCCCCTGAGGTCAATGAATATATTTTCAATGAAAGCAACTTTGCTTAAGATAAATTGACACTGTATAAAAGGTGTTTAGAATCTAAACACATTGCTAAACATTATCTTGTCCCGTTTTTGAGGACACTCTATAAACCTAAACATGTTTAGCTTCATAATATGATTAGCCTTTGTGTTTAGATTTCAATGTGTTTAGGTCTATCTTTAGACTTGTAAAGTATTTGCTGTGTTTAGGTTTATGTTTGTCCATGTGTTAAGATATGACATGCTTAGATAATGTTTCAGGGTTATAGTGTTTAGCATTATGATATTGTGTTTAGATATGGTATCCATAGATATTGAACTTGTAGATCATCTCCATTATTTACTATATCTATAGTAGGCAGAGAGTACATTATACTCTCAAGGAATATCATCACATCCCTTATCCAACATAGGGAGTAACCCATTGTATGTAGATTACAACAGAATGGATGAATAAATATAGCTTTGTATATTCTTGGACTGCAGAGTAAAGGTGTCTATGGAAAGAATAACTCATTGATCCAATATAGGATATAAATGATGAATTCAAAATGTTTAATCATAACATTGATGTTCTTTCGTATGAAATTCCTGATTAATGATTTACAAATGATTTTGACATATTTTTATGAGAAGAGAGTACAACTCTTTCTAGAAATTTCATGTTGATATCCTAAACACCTAAACTTCAAACTGTTTTGCTACTAAACACCTAAACATGTTTAGCATAGGTGTTTAGGCATTTAGAATTAAAGTGTTTAAATCCTAAATAGAAATACAAGAGTACACCTACCTATCCAATATGTTTAGACCTAAACATGTTTAAACCCTAAGCTCCTTTTTACAGTGTAGATTTTTGTCGATCAACAAGCTAAAACACAACCCCGTGTGGGGCCTCATGGAGGTAGGTTTTAGCATGTTCATCTAGATTTTATGAAATGGAGATAATAATGAAATTGTATTTTACCACTGTCTGTATGCTCTGTTGGCAGGTGAGTCCCATATCGTATAGGATCAACATGTAGAACAACTACGGTAAGTACTTAATTAACCATCAACGTACCACGTAATGTCATTTTGGTGCATTACTTCTGCCCTGGAGATTGCATCATCCCGTTTAGACAGGTGTGATACACATATGCACTATGTTACACTTAATGCTTTGACTGTCTACATTTGAGAGTCACCAGGGCTCTCTGTTAACAAGAATCTACTGGCATATGGAACACTACAGAAGTACTGAGGAATATCAAAAGGTTTTCATAGTGTTTTCAGCCACAGTGCTATGTTTGCATCACCCCTGGAAAGAATCACCTTTGTTCAATATGTGTAATGAAAGAATCCGTTGGGTTGGATCAGGGGTAGTTCAACTTTTGGTGTGTTGTGTATACCTCAACTGTATAAGCAACCATTCACGCATAAGTAGTGCATGGATTGTAACTTTTGCGCAGGGTGCTGCATCATTTACAAACGACCATTGAAAGTCTCAAATCTCTACTGACAACTGTTTATTATGTACTTGAGGTAAATTGGTGAAAATATAGCATACTAAGGCTGATACAAATCTGTTAATCTACAAATATTAATGTTAAGATAACCTATCATGACATTGCTTTAGATATTTGAACAATTCATTATCTTTGATATAGATATACTTACCAACCATAAATCACACTTTGACCTTGCACTCCAAATAGCCTTTTCCCTTTACAGATAAGGACATTAATGTCCAGTATATATCAGAACTCGGGCCAAACTTACATGATCTCCCCCTTCTCCATGACCATAACAAACCCGCTGGTATTGGCTGTTTGACGACACACTTAGTCTGGCTGTCCGGGCTGTAGTTGGTTAAGGCCTAGTACCTTGACAAAGGTAATGCCTTTACGACGCCATAACTGTCTCCTTGGTCGGCAGCTAAAGGTCCATGTGTGCACTTAAGACGTCTCCCTATTGTCAGGGCGCTGTCGGAAGTAAAAGGCCATCCCATACAACAGTAGAACCAAACTCTATTCTCATGGCCCTCTGCTAACTTCTACAATAGACTAAACTGTCTTGTTCCCGGTTTCTTTATTCTGAAAACTCTTTATTCCCATGTCTGAAGGTATAGATTGAAAAGTGACAGGGTAAAATTAATGAGTGAATGCAGCTACTCTGTGTTTCTTTGTTTACGTACGCCCCAAAGACCAGTTTTTTATCCGTAAAGAAACTTTATTCAGAGGGTTCCTCTTCAACATCTTCAGTATCTTCTTTAAGGGTTACATAGAAATAGGGGCATCCCTAGCCCACTTAAAAAGGGTCTATTTCTTCTGTTTTCTATCCCCTCTGTATGTGTGTGGTGCACATATGCGCGGGCACTGACACATTCCCCTGTGAAATTGTGCAATATAGTTCTCGCCATGAATATGACCTTAGCTGTCGAAATGGCGTTAAACATCTATTACTCACTCACTCACTACATTGAGATAAAATGAATGTACATGTACTAGAGACGGGGATTTACACGTTCTAAGGTGTTTGTCGGGTATTTTAAGGTGATCACCAAGTAAACCTAACGTATCGCTTGAAGATAGCCTTCAGTATCTGCCTATAGTGCAGGCCATACTTCGCGAATTTTTGCTACATTCTCATGAAATGTTATTGCTATAGTGCCTAAGGTATAGGGTATAGGACATCTCTATATTGTAAACATGAGATTCAAAGTTGTAAACATGAGATTTCAGGGGTTACTTCATGGGTGATCTCTCTCCGTGTGTGCCATATTTACAAACTAACCAGCACCTGCATAGACTCTGTAATTGGGTGGGAGTTCAATATATAAACATCAACACTGCAAAATATAAATAACAACACAGCAGTCACACAGCTCGCAGGGTCTTGTACTATAAAAATCTAACCTGTCTGATATTGAATTGCAGAGACTCATCAGAGTGAAAGTCTGCAATGTTTACATTAGACCAACTGGATTTAGTAAACAAAAACATCTATTGTCAACAAAAACATACCCGAGATCACCCAGCAACCCTTCCCCACATAAACAAATGGCTCTGTCAACATTCAATTTCTACACGGCAAGAATAACAAATACTACCATATAAGCTGTGTTTGTGTCTCCTTTCATGAGAATGGCAGTGATTCTCTGGGAAAATCGCGTAGTGGAGCTTCCACTTCCAGTTCCATACAATTACATGTGTATACATTCGAAGTCATAAAAGTTTACTAACCCATAAAATCTGGTTCAAATCTCAAACGACCCCCCCCCCTGCCCCTGGATCGTCTCCCAGTAATCGAAATCCTGATCTCACAGTTATATAAATGAGACCTGGGTGTACGTAACATGCCTTTATGACTTAGGCACGTGAAAGGCAAGATAAACAGGGGAGATATATGTGTTCGTTCATCAAAGATTAGGTCGACCCTCACATGGTTGCGCTGTGATATATGTTGGCAGGGTATTCGGCCTAGCTGGCGGGGAATTTGCAATTTACTCCTAAGTAGTTCAGGAAAAGTGGGCCCTGCCACAGGCAACTAGAGACTGGCAGTCTCGCGGCTTTTGATAATGTCGCCAACGTACTCAAGGCTTGCTTTAATAGCTTGGTAGAAGTCCAAGTTAGTGTCGTAAAAAGAGATCCAGATGATTACCCACTTGGGATGCCGTGAATAAATTTTTACAGCTTGAAAGCTTTCCATTTGCTCTTGAAGTGTCGTCGCCGTAAACAAGACACACGGCGGTCCTCGCCTCAAATACAATCCTGGCGGTGAAGGAGGGGGTGACTGCAGGGGAGCTGGGTATAAATTGAAGGGAGGGTGGTGACTCGACGTTCTAAAGGGGACCTCCAACCGCTTCTTCTGTCTCTTAGATATTCACCTGTCAGCCACCGGCTTTTCATTTGACAAGTGAAGAAAATCTCAACACACTACCCCCACCCACAGCACACCTACAAACTACAAACCCCTTCTTTATCCCTCTCCCCTTTCTCCCTATGATGTCATTATCTACTACGTCACTGACACCTATGACGTAACGGACGACGTCAAAGAAGGTCCTTAGAGCTGCTCGTGACTTGGATGACAACTGACAATAACCACGGTCCACTGGGGGGGGGGGGGGTTCCAGACAGTGTTTACCAGCCCAAGGAGGCTTGATTCAATTGACGTTGACAGGTTGCTAGACTGTCATGACCAATAATAGGCCTTTAATGTGTTTTTCTGTTGCTAACCTCCGTTGGGACATTGATATTGGTTGGCAGTGTATTGTGTGTGGAGGTGCCTTGATCCCCCGCTCCCCGGTCCCCATGGAGGGTCGCACCTGATGCCATGACTTCCCAGAGGGCTTACGTGTTAATTATTATTGTAAGTCAGGCCCCTTCACCACTAACCCCCTCACCCCTCCCCACACCTCATTCCCGCCATGGCCCACCCACCAGTGGCACTGGATACACTCAGAGGTATCAGCGTGAAACGACTCTAGAACGCTGGTTGGGTTTCGCATTCACGTCACGTCTCGTCACCAGACGGCGCGCTGAATACCCTGACGTAGACACACGTCAACAACAGGAGTCTGGTCCAGGGAAAGCAGGCTTTAAGTTTCTAAACACTGACTGCAGTTTGTTCATTGGCATATTATCCCCTCCTCCTAAATATCTTTGGCTCAGGGTTCGCCCTAAGTCATTACCACCAGGTTTTGGTGGTGATTTGAAAAAATCCAATCATAGATTTTAAAATCAAATTCTGCATATGAAATCCAAATGATACATCATTTATAACAAAACATCCCCTGAGAAGACGAGAATCACAGATTCCCAACGACCCCCAATACATCCACATTTATGATGTATTGGGGGTCGTTGTCAGACAAAAAAAAAACTACATTTTTTCCCTCCATTTTCAAACTTTCTCTCTTCCTATAGACTTGTACTCCTAGCTGACAAGAGGGCAACTGCAATTCCTGTTCAATTCCTATATAATCAAGGAAAACCTTCCCAAAAGCTTCTAAAATTAAGATCGAATGGGCAGTGCTGCCCGTTCAATATACTTTCCTGCTAGAAAATGGGCATAATTTGAAAACTGCATGGCAGTTCCCTCTGACCATGCATACTGCATGGTGGTGTATGGCAGTGACAGCAACACAGACAGACTTTAGGTATTATATTCAAACACAGAATACAGGCCTGTATCCAGACCCTATGATGGGGGGGGGTGACCTGGGTTGGAAAAGTGGACCTCCCGCAATACTCCCCACATATAAGGCACAGCATATACTCAAGGATGTAGATCAACTGTGCCTTATAGGTTCAGCAGAAGTTGGGGGTGCGCCTTATAGGCATGGATATATTTGTATACGGCACTAGCATATTGCTAGTACTGAGAGAATCAGCTAGGTGGCTCATGTAGTCGGGGGCTAGATCAACAATTGGTCTCTTTGCATAGTTTACTTTGATGCTCCCTTCCTCATTAACTACTTGTAGATATTTTCTGAAATTTATATATCTGTATAGCAAATACTGCAAACTTTAACTAGATAAGCTTAGTTTAAACCTACTAGTTCAAATACATTAGAAATAAAGCTTTAAGATTCCTATAAAAGGTCACATATCACCCACATTAAGTACACCCAGGCCATTGTCTCCCTATCAAGCTAATTCACTCCCCTCACACCTGAAACAATAGGGAGGTACTTAAGGTGATTAAGATAGGGGCAGGGTGCAGCTTGTCACCCTTATCAGTGTTATCAATCACCATTGTTTAGAGGTGTGAACAGTGGCTGATAAGAAATTTACCCAGAATGCACTGCTGTGGAGTTGGGGGCCTACCCATGATGCAAAGCAAAAGGACGGCCTCCATGACCTGATATGCTAGTGCCCTATAGAACAGTACTAAGGCATCAAACATTTCCTCCTAGCTGCGGTTTATCAGATGGGCCTCAGTTAAGGGTGCACCTTATAAGCAAGGTATTACAGTTTTGTATTGTAGCTTTCAAAGGCCTGAATATGCACCACCACTTTCATTTCAACATTCAGGGATGTATTTGGAAAATTGTTAAAGTGTAGGAAGACTTTCAAATTCACAATTCTTAGTATTTAATGGCACGAAATGGACTACAGAGGCAACATTTGTAATCTTTGCATAAGAGAGATCTAGGGGATCTAGGGGCATACTCCCGATGGGCAATTTTGAAAGGGGTTATTTGAAGGTACAGGATTTGGTCAATCTGTTGCAGCCAGAGTACTAGACTCACCTTCCTTCAATAAAACATTTTCTCAGTGGATCTGGGGAAATCATGAGGTTTAACTATTTAGCTCAAAAGTGTAGGGAATCATACAGATATAGGAGAAATCACAGCCCAGAACATTACAGGTTAAGTCCACCTTTGCTTCCCTTCTTTTATTATCACCGGTGCAAATCTATAAATAACATACACAAAATAATTGTATAAATTTTCATGCCATAAATTTATCAATTCCGACCAGAATACAAGGGGACCAAATTTTCAACAAAAAAAAAAATTCTCAATATATATTTTTCTCAGTATAGTTCCCCGTTTATCAAGATGTATCGGCCTAAAGGTGCTAGAAAGCCAGTGGCTAGGGCCTTTAAATGTGGACCTTTTTCCACTCTGTGGGACCATGGGGGGATGACCAGTACCCCAAGTTACCCCCTGGCTACGGGTCTGGAATAAAACACAGAAAGGCGATGAAACACAAAACACATCACAGCGCTCAGGACTGCCACCACAGCCAATCCCCTCCTCCCCATGCACTGTTTTCGCTCGACTACCACCTTATACCATCTGTTTTTCGGACAACTGACGAAAAAATGATAGACTTGCGGCAGGATTGGATAAAAAATGGGTGTTTTTTGGGGGAGGGGGGGCTGGACCCACACACCAGTCTAGGGACTAGCAAAAAATTGGCTGGACTGGCTTTGAAATGACAAAACCCTTCTCCCGATGACAAACATTTTGCTATACTCAGATTTCACTTTTGACTACAATTAAAAAACATTAGATAATAGAATGCAGCCCTGAAGGGACTTCCACAAACTTTTAAAGCTATCACATTACCTTAGTGATACTGTAGGCCTATATAACCATCTTTGAAGGATAAATAAGTATTTCCCGACCAAATACCACACTGTTCCTCTATCTGAACTGAATATAACAATGTTTGGAGTCTAATATACCAAATAACTAGTTCCCAAGCAAATTTGTCTGTAATTATGTAGCACATTCCAGAATCTTTTCATTTTGTTCAATGCTTCAACTCATATGTGCCAAACCCTGAGCCATATGTGATGTATATCACACATTAAATCATTTACTGTGGTTCCGGAAAAGTCTATTCTAGAAGATGTCTAGGTATTCTCCAAAGGTGAACGTCCTCTAACGTCGCTTACATTTATGAATTACATATGATGATATAATAAACACTAGCGTTTGAGGGTTGGTCACGAGCAGATCATCCAGATGGATCGAGACCCGCCCCAGAGTGGTTGCCTTTAGGGCTATAAATTTCTCGTATTTCTCACATAGCTTATCTAAACTAATTTGTGACATGTGGTGCATTAGCATGTGGACAGCTGGTGTCCATATTTGCAGACCCAGGCCTACATGCTTGTCTGTTTTCATGGGTTCCCCCTCAGTAACACAGGTCTGACTGATCAAAGGCAGTGGTTTGTCTGGCCCTGCCTCTCGGACCAGGCAAATAAATGAACACTTGCTTTCCTTTGAGAAGAGTAGGTAAATGGAGCCCCGGTATTAGTTTTCCCCCTCACCCCACCTCATGGATTTGATCATTCATATCATAGATTGGGTCATCCATAGACGCGGTCACCACTGTGATCAACAATGAGCTTATAAATACCTGTCTAGCTATATGGACAAGCAGCTTTTCAATAGCTGTCGAGACTGAGAAAGCAAGGACTGAATGTCAGTAAATTAATGAGGCAGTCCCATGAAGTGGGGATCCCATTTTTGGACTTATAACCACACTTGGTAGGTAAAACAATAGTGATCCAGTGAGCACAAGTTAGTTGCACAAGTGCAGATATAAACCTCGTTGGACAGTGGATGAAAACCTTTGGTGAATAAATTGAATAGAGTGAACAACCCGGTCTATCCTGTACATTTCATGTATATATAGAGTGAGCCGACTTACATTTGGTAACACCACATGCAGCTAGGATTACATCCTACTATTGGCTACAAGTAGGTCTGGAGCTGGTTCTGGCATTATATGCTGACAAGAACTGATAAGATGGGGCCAGCATGTCCCTGGAAGTGGGTGTTAACCAGGGACAAGGTACCCATCATGGTATGTCTTATCAGTGGGTTCTCAACCAGCGAAATCCAAAATGGTGAATCCACTTGGCATCCATACTGAGTCCATGAGGTTGGATAAAGGAAGGTTCATTGACACATGCAGGCATATAGGCCATAATGCGTTACGGATTTATAAGCATAAGGGCCTTCCGTCGATGACGTGATCAGTTTACAGATTGTCATCTTAATAACTTAAATTTATATGTCGGCTTGGTCTCAACTTAAACCCCCTAGACAAAAAAAGCAATTGGGCGCAATGATTTTCACGAAGTAATCAGAGGAGATTATTACCTTCAGATTTATTGACAACTCTAGACAAAACAGCAACAAACTTCCTAACGCTTCTTTTGCCAGTACATGTATTTAGATCTTTCCATTGAAAACACATTTACATACACAGAGAGAAAAAATGGAGTCCTAGCATTGGGAATGTAGTCAAAACGGGGGTCAGTCAGGCAGGACTCTATATTGACTCTCCTTTTCCAAGAGTCACAGGTGATAGACACCCAACTGCTGAACCCCATGTTTGTACCATGAAGTCCAACTGAATTGACTCCCATAGAATCAGCATGGTGGACTCCAGAAGAGATAGTCACAGGGATGGCAGCTCAATGTGGAGTCTAACTCAACCGACTCCTGTTTGACTCCCTGCACTGTTTGACCTATTTACTACTACACAGAGAGAAGACGGGATCTTCCATTAGAGGGCCCCACAATACACTTTGTACAATTTTGGTCATTATATTGTGTTTAATTTAGTAGAAATTATGAGTATTATAAGTCATCTTGGGAAGTTGGAATTAGGATATCATAAAACTAGCAATTGTTCACACATGAATTATAAGTGTTATGTTCAAATTTGTGAAATAGGTAAACAAAAGCAGCAGTACAGCTAAAACGCCATTTCTCTCTTTAGAATGTGAACTCAAAGTATTCAGTCTTTTTAAAGACCCTCAGCTCAGAAAGATAAGAAAATTCAGAAAGAAGTGGCGGCAGATACTTTTTGAATAAGATATTGCTTCCTATCGTTCTTGGAGCCTATCTGCTGACTCTAAAATTACTGAACGACACAAAAAGTCTCCCCAGGGACAATTAATACCAATTGCCTGTTGTGTAGTGTCTTGTCATTAAGTGTGATAAATAAGGATGGACAGGTACATTAAAGGATATGAACAAGTGTATATTTATTAACATAATCAACTCTATATAATAGTGTAATATGCCTGGTATATAGTGGAGTCCTGGATGGGTTTAGGCTGAGTAGAGGCATTAGCATATGATGACGTAGCTGTGGTAAGCTGCAATGAGTAAAGACACATGTAAGCAATGAGTAAAGACACAGGTAAGCTGCAATGAGTAAAGACACATGTATGAGTTGGGGCTGGTAGTAGGAAGGGATACTAGGTAGATGTGAATATAGGGGGGAGTCAGTATCGAGTTGGGCGTTGGTGGATAGACACTAAGGACTGATACTCCTGGAGCCCCAAGGGAACTATTATGTGTATGCCTTACGCATAGGAACATTATACATGCATTTATATGCACTTATTGAAGACCAACTGTATTGTACGGGACTGTAGCTAGCCTTGCAACATGTTCATGTTATGGGATTGTATATATCTGTGAGAACCACTTCACTACATAGCCTGAGCCTGGAATGAACAATCATTGCTGTAACTGTGGATACCTATGTATATATAATTAAACCAGTGACTACTATATGGCAGACGTGGTCTTTGGTTTAAGATGGGCAATCCATCACCATATCATTTGTGTTAGACTTCCCATACAATAACACACAACTACTGGTACGACTAGAACATATACAGGAGAACATATACCATAATATACATACATAACACAACAATACATCCCATATGGTGGCGAACCCGGGTGAACCTCTTAAAGGGGCAATTAAAGCATGTTAAGGGGCGAATAAAGGAAAGTAAAGGCCAGCAAATGTAAGAATGTAATAAAGAAAGAAAAAGACAATGTTTTTGGTTAAATGAATGAAAGAATGTAGTAGTTAAACATATGATATTAGACATGTTTGCGCTAGCTTTGTCACTGGAGCAGAGTGGTGTGATATTTTATATATATTGTCAATAAGACAACGCATAAATGTGCAAAGTATAAAGGATTGTATATAGATATATTGATGTATACATGTAATGGTATCATTATGTGTGATTATATTAAAATGTTGAAGAATGAATGTACTACAGAAGGGAATCTCAGGGTAAAAGATGAAAAGACAATACACATATGCATCTGTAAAAGGAATGCTTAAATAAGGCTGTGACTTGCGTCACAGAAGGGGAAGCGCCCGCACCTGTCTTGTCATTAAGTGTGGTAAATAAGGATGGACAGGTATATTAAAGGATAACAATGATTGTATATTTATTAGCATAATCAACTCTATATAATAGTGTAATATGCCTGGTATATAGTGGAGTCCTGGATGGGTTTAGGCTGAGTAGAGGCATTAGCATATGATGACATAGCTGTGGCATACAGGTAAGCTGCAATGAGTAAAGACACATGTATGAGTTGGGGCTGGTAGTAGGAAGGGATACTAGGTAGATGTGAATATAGGGGGGAGTCAGTATCGAGTTGGGCATTGGTGGATAGACACTAAGGACTGATACTCCTGGAGCCCCAAGGGAACTATTATGTGTAGGCCTTACGCATAGGAACACTATATGTGCATTTATATGCACTTATTGGAGACCAACTGTATTCTACGGGACTGTAGCTAGCCTTGCAACATGTTCATGTTATGGGATTGTATATATCTGTGAGAACCACTTCACTACATAGCCTGAGCCTGGAATGAACAATCATTGCTGTAACTGTGGATACCTATGTATATATAATTAAACCAGTGACTACTATATGGCAGACGTGGTCTTTGGTTTAAGATGGGCAATCCATCACCATATCATTTGTGTTAGACTTCCCATACAATAACACACAACTACTGGTACGACTAAAACATATGCAGGAGAACATATACCATAATATACATACATAACACAACAATACAGCCCAGTAGGTCTTGGTCCTGATGGCCAGGATATTCATACTCCTTTGTCATGTTTAGTGGTGTCTTGTGTATTGTCCTCTAACATTCCCACCAGATGATCCCCCAAGTGATCTATTAGCTGGTCGGCATTGAGTTAATGTCGATCTGGGACTGAAATGAGAAACTCATGGTCTCAGACATATTCCTGTTGATTTACAAAAGGTGTAGTCTATGAATATGTGTCTACGTATGTATGTAGAACTATCATAGCTTTCTTGGAATTGATTTCCTGCTCTGCATCTCACAACTGCTTTAATCCAGTATGTACATTGAGAGATCCCTCATGAAAATATCCTATGATGTCTCAATAGGGTGGGGATAGCAATGGTAACACTATATTGTCATTACTTTAGCTTTGACTCCCGACGCCTAATATCACCCTCGTGATCCTGCCTGTACTCTATACAAAAGTTAAGGTAGCGCAATGATAATATTACACCCATTATTACTAAATATATACTTAGCCTCTTGTCACTACTAATGATTACAGCTCTATGACATGCCCTCCCACACACCAAGTCTTTACCACATTGTGTGTCAGCAGTTAGTTCCCATGCAATGCCTTTCAGCCCACACGTGTCTTGTGGCTGTTAAGTGAATTATCCCCAAGTTATGAGAAAGGCGTCAATCAATATGCGTCGACAGTAACCCGTTAACATGATCATCATAACCGCGGCGCCACCACTGTCCAATGATAACGGGACATTTTATGGGGCACGCCTTGTCTTGTTTTATTGTTTCCTCCTTTGGCAGAAATGACTAATGGTCTAGCGATAAATGACGAATGGTGGCATATCGGCAAGATGGATTTATGTGATAGTAGGAATTGGAAAGGGTATATTTGACAGAGTGTCGTTCAACAATTAGAATATGGTATTAGTTTATGGTGATTGAGAGTATGAGAAGGGAGGGAAGCTTGATAAGTGTGCACTTAGTAATTGAAGCGTATGGTATGTCTAGCCTTCCCGTTTTACTTGAAATAAACAAAGGGTATTGAATTGAAGTAACAGAAGCCGAGAAACAACTCGGCGTTAGATATCATGAGTTAAGTATACTTTCAAGACGGAAGTAGGCATTTCGTGCTTCCAATTACCGGTACCTCCTATAATACTTTTTCTAATTCTTACTTGCAGAAAAAAGAACTTGAATTATTTTCCAAAAGTTTAGAAGCAACAATTCAGTCACCAACACAAAATAAATGCTGATGTGGTTGGCAATATTTTTTCTCCTTTATTTATTTATTATTATTTTTCAAACTGTCTCAGATAGCCTACCATGTCTACGTTGTAACCCATCGAATTTGGAAAGCAGGAGGCTGAAATTATTTGATATTTTAGAGGATGATTTTTCAAACCCTTCTTGATTCTACTTATGTGTGTTTTATCAACTCCAGAATGGCCCAGTGACCATGGTCGGCGTTTGATTGGCTGACATTGCAGCCACTGCTGACAGAGTCACTCAGTGTATGAAAGTGCTAACTATGGTAATAAAAAGTGATGGAATGTCATGGAATAAAAAGTGATGGAATGTCATGGAATAAAAAGTTATCAGGGAAAATCATGTAATTTCTAAAAAATTTCATCATGAGTCATGGAAAGTGGGAAACTGAAAATTTATTTCAATATCCATTGGAATGTACCATTTTTACCACCTCAATTGCAGAAATTTTGCCGAAGGGGGTTGTCAAGTTCAATTATGTCCAAATCTAGTTCATAATGTCATGGAAAATTTTAATTTTGTCATTGAAAGTCAAAGAAATGTCATGGAATTTGAGTCTGAGGATTTTGTGGGTGTCATGTATAAAATTTTAAGATTTGCTGAACTGTCATAAAGGAGGAACACAGTGTTCTGGTACTAGGTTATGTAGCAGAAGGTTTGTTCTCTGTTATTTACCCTGTGGATCCGGCAGGATTCATTTCCACACCCTATAAAGGCCAAGAGCTAATTGTATGAGCCATTGGTACTGCATGTATTCAATGTACATATGTATCAGTCATCCATCAGCACTGCATTCTAGGTTCGTGCTACATTTTGGTGAACTATACTAGTAAGCATTGAAAATTTCCCGAACTAGTAATTTCTGACGCCCAATAGTTTTACCATATAAGCTACAAGTGTCACTGGAGATGGCCCTGGTGACATGCAGCTGAAAAGATGGGGAACCAACTTGTGCCTGGATATGGGTGTTGCCCAGGGACAAGGTATCCACCATACATTCATTATTGGCCCAGGGTCCTCCCTGGGCTATTGGCGTTGCCCAATTCACCAGTATCCTAAAATATACTTTAAACCTTCCTCTCCCATTGTGTGAAGTTTTGAGCTCCTAGCATCAACAGTTCTATGTGTAAATGGCCGCCGAAATTTTGTAACATTTATTTTTTGCTATACTCACTACAAAATCGCTCCAGTACATTTCCATAATGCGATCGTTTCGAGATTTCTATAGCATCTTATATATGTGAACCACCATTTCCTCAGGACAGACTTATTCGTGCCATCATATGTAGCTGTGACCGCCATTTTGTACTCTGACTTACAAAGTCAGTTCATCTCCATACAGGCACCTTACAATAACATTCCCACACTCTCTGGACTGTATAAGTTGGTTCCTACAGCCTGAAGGACTGTAGTCGGTTCCTACAGCCTGAAGGACTGTATAAGTAGGTTCCTACAGTCAGAAGGACTGTATAAGTAGGTTCCTACAGCCTGAAGGACTGTATAAGTAGGTTCCTACAGTCAGAAGGACTGTATAAGTGGGTTCCTACAGCCTGAAGGACTGTATAAGTCGGTTCCTACAGCCTGAAGGACTGTATAAGTTGGTTCCTACAGCCTGAAGGACTGTATAAGTCGGTTCCTACAGCCTGAAGGACTGTATAATTTGGTTCCTACAGTCAGAAGGACTGTATAAGTTGGTTCCTACAGCCAGAAGGACTGTATAAGTTGGTTCCTACAGCCAGAAGGACTGTATAAGTTGGTCTCTACAGCCAGAAGGACTGTATAAGTAGGTTCCTACAGCCTGAAGGACTGTATAAGTAGGTTCCTACAGTCAGAAGGACTGTATAAGTGGGTTCCTACAGCCTGAAGGACTGTATAAGTAGGTTCCTACAGTCAGAAGGACTTATAAGTCGGTTCCTACAGCCAGAAGGACTGTCCTGGCTGACTTATAAAGTCGGTTCATCTATATATATTTTATCCTTCTTATACTCCCACTCTGACTTATAAAGTCTGTTCCTCTCCTGGCTGACTTATAAAGTCGGTTCATCTATATATATTTCTATCCTTATTATACTCCCACTCTGACTTATAAAGTCTGTTCCTCTCCTGGCTGACTTATAAAGTCGGTTCATCTATATATATTTCTATCCTTATTATACTCCCATTATGACTTACAAAGTCTGTTTATGGTCCACAGGATTCACTCATTTGTGTTTTTTTAACCGACTTTTAAAGTTGGTTCCTCCCCTAACAGACTTAAAAAGTCGGTTCCTTCCCTGACAGACTTTCTAACTAAGTCCCGTCAACAGTATTTCTAATAATAAATGGTGCATACCAAACCCTGGGCCATATGTGATATATATCACACGTTAAATCTTGTCTTATCAGTTGGGTTTCGAGTTTCACCAGTGAAATTTGAAGTGAGTGACCTACTGGGTGTCCATACTGAGGCTAACCAAAATTCATACAAATTTGCCAAATTGATTGATGTAAGTCATCATTTCCTCACTGTGTGTTCTCTTTTTATTATCTGGGGTTAGCAGAAGTCTTCAACAGGTGAACAACTCCTTATCACCTAGCAGCCCATAATAAAGGTCTTTATCTCATCTTTCCTGACCCATCTTACATGTGGTTTATTTCCTTGTTTGTGGACATATGCATCTGCATTCACCAAACCGATGGCTAATGCTGTTGCTCGTATTGCTGAAATGGCGTTGAAAATATATTACTCACTCACTCAGTCGCCTCGTCCATTCATGCATTTTAGATTAATATCACTGGTTATGGACTTAGATGGATGTTATAATGCAGCGTTAAATGTAAATCATGGTTACCATCTCATATCTTGAAAGCTCATGAAAAGATCACATAATTAGACAAATATCTTTTTGAAAACGGGATATTCAATGTCTAAATGATCAAGATTCCAGGCTTTCATTTCCCAGTTGGCCCTGGGATAATGATTCCGTCTTGCTTTTTTTATCATTTTTTTTTAGATATTACCTACTGGGCTGTGTGGGTTGTGTTTATATGTATATTAATGTGGTATAAGTTGTGTAGTTATTATCAGCTCACTCCGCTATTTTCACGTATTTGGGAAGACTAACTCTAGTGGTATGATGTTGGCTCAGCCCATCCTTTTAACCAACACCAAGACGCCGATACAAGTCACCATTTATTGTTCATTGGTTATTCACAGTTACAGCTGATGATGAGTCCACTCATGGTTGTACAGCTTCAACGACATCAGTCTATTCATACAAGCAGTTCATGTTTAACAATCCGATGCTACTGGAGAGGTATAAGTGCCATAGAGATCCTGTTCAATTCGTTCTTACATTGGCTAAGTGTAATACTAAATACTAAACAGCTTCATCCTCGTCTACTCCAGGAGTATGTGTTGCCTCCTCGGCTGCTCCCACAATACTGACTCCTCCCTATCTCTTACCAACCCCTCACACCTTTCAGACGCCGATGTTTGGCTCACCCGTATTCCCCCCTCCCCCTCTACAGAATCTACCTGACCAGATCTCGTCGACTCCCCTCCGTCTACACATTCCACAGCCTACCATAAACTCTATACTACCATAAACCCTATACAGGACTCCCATAGCACTCTCCAATATAGCATATAATAAATACACACATAATGCAGCATACAATAAATACCTACACAAGTGTACCCTGTTATACCCGTTCATTATAATTATTGGCTATTGATGACAAAACAGGTGCGGGCGCTCCCCTCTTGTGACGCGAGTCACACCAATTGTCAAGCATAAATTATGCTTGAATACATCTTATGTATTGTTTTGTCACTAATACCTGAGGTAATCATCGTTATTATATTATACATTTCAATAGTTATTTATATACATACATATGCAACACACTTATATAATACCATGCATTATTACTATATATATTTTCCACACTGCATTGGTGACTTATTCTTAGCGCAAACTTGTCCTCTAACATATATTTTATTATTACAATTCTCTCATTTCTTGATTCTCAATTTGTTTTTCTTTCCTTTGTTATTTATTTTACTCATTCACTCGCCTTTACTAAGCACTTTGTCCCATTCCATGTTTATATATTCTTTTACTATCCTTACCCGGGAGTCGACACCAGTCACACCCAATCGGGCCAATAAATCTCCTTACATCTGTCAACTCCTTGTTCCGAAACGTTCCCCTCTATCTAACCTTTGCCCCAAGCATCACTCTAAAACACACTCTAACGCGTCTTGGGTTACACCTGGCAACCTCTTACTTAACTCACGCGTGCACAGCTTGTCAACGAGTATATACATCAGAAATCTTTTCACTTGCTACATTACGTCGTAGTTAGTGTCTCATTAGTTGGTCGTACATTTAAATTACAGTTTCTTTTAGCTATATTATCTTACTTAATAATATACACTGGCACCATTCCCAGACATTATATCAATTCATTTGTAGATAGTCTTTGTATTGTCTATTCCATCCTTTCGTCTCACGCCAGCTGCACGATATCTTTCTCCCCCCCCCCCTTTTTCTCATGTCCTGACACCGTCTATGTCAAGTCTCTATCATGATGGCGTTTTATTCATCACCTTCAGTCTCATTCATTCAGGTCCACGTACACCGACGACGATCCCGTCCTGGGCTCTTGACCTCGCAGAGCCACGTTCACCGACTCTTTATGCCCCTTGTTTACTGAATATGAGACAGCCGTAGCCCCATATGATTCTCCAGGTACTTCTGGTAACTGTCTTGATCTTCTTAACTGAGCCATGGCTCTGGCATGGCCCGTGTCAGATAACTGATGTGTATTTATCTCTCTGTTCCTTATTGGTGTCCAGCCCGCCGCTGATATCATAGGTATCTCTAGTGGTACACCTGTCGCCAGGCCCCCACTATACCTAATCAATCTTGTCATCACCGTAAATCCATAGTCACCGTTCAGTATCCCTGCTAATTTCTTTGACACCTTCACAGTGGCCGGTAATGGCAATGGCACTGCGTTTTCCGCCGTTGCCATCTCAGTGGAATATAACACTCGACCCCACTGCACTGTAGCTATGTACTTCGGGCACGAATAGCTTATTGCTACGTCTCTAATAAGAGCCTGTTCTGCTGGTCTTTGAAATACCTGGTCCAAAGGCATTAGACTCTCCCCCAATGGTATTATTTCTGTGATCTCTTTAGTTGCCACCTGTAGAT
The DNA here is from genome assembly GCA_949317995.1 of Acholoe squamosa. Classification (NCBI taxonomy): domain Eukaryota; kingdom Metazoa; phylum Annelida; class Polychaeta; order Phyllodocida; family Polynoidae; genus Acholoe; species Acholoe squamosa. The sequence goes on from OX439042.1 coordinate 21,148,053, forward strand.
ACAGTCCATCCACTGGTTGAAGCCTCTTTAGTTGTCGCACTTTCCTCACCAGTAACGCTATTATTATTATCAGTACTATCAATATCAATGATAACATAGCTATTGTCGTTTTGTGTTCCGGATCTTCTTCCTCATAATTACCTCCGACATCTTCACCGTATTTTTCATAGTCCCAGGTTTCTAGACTCCTTATTCTCATAGGCATTCTTGCTAATATGTATGCCATTAATAGTCTTTTTAAACAAAAATATTGTACCACCATCAGAGTCATAACAATCACCCCTGCAATCATAATTGGTGAATAATCCCATAGTGATTCAGTGGGAAAATGGCCTCCACCACTCATGCCATCCAAATCAGGTAATGCCGATCCGTCTTCCATTGCACTCACCAAATTCTTCAGATTGACAGCTGCTGGCGACTGTTGTATCCTAGCCTTGTGCTTCATTTTGGTCTTTACTAATTTTGGCAATACTTCATCTTGCAATACCTCTACAGTTTCACCATTTAATACGGCCTTTATCCATGTCAATTTCTTAACGCTGTTCATTTGTAGCAAATCGTTATTTACAAAAGTCACATTAGTTTCCATGTTCACATGACCACATCCTGCCAAACTGTAAGGCATCCACGCCCCGGCAGTCATGAATGCGCAATCACACCCAATGTTCAATATGGCGTAATGATGCATGTTCACCTTAACAGGTGGGCTTGACTGACACATCAATTGACCTTGTATGTCGGGTCCCGATACCAAAGTACGACCCTTTCCCAGTGCTATCGCAAATGAAGGAAAATTTGGTTGCACTATATAGTTGATCTCACATGTTTCTGCTATGGCCACCTTGTCATTTCTTATTAGTGCCGCCATGCACCCTCGCTCGGCTATTTTTCTCATGTGTGGAATATCTGGGCATACTGCTATTGAGTTGCCATGGCAACGCGCCCAATTCACCACTGGCTCTGATATATAATACCGCCCATTCTTTGATATGGCTACTTCTGATGGCAATCCCTCTATTCTCGTCCCGTCAGCTTCTTTATTGGCCAGCCGCACTGGTACTGGAAACACCTTTACAGAGTATACACAAAATATGTGTTCCTCTGACACCACCGGAATCCTTATCTGCATTTTTACACGACCTTGGTGCTGATATACTCGCACCACACTATTATCATAGTAATATTCCGGATCAGTAAAAGCGACTCTAAATCGTGGGTACGTAGCCTTTAGATATACTTCAGTGTTAATTATAGCTTCTTTCAAATCTTCTCTAGTGACCAATTTTGAGGATAGTTTTCTTCGTGATGCCAATCTTACCTCAGCTGCCATATCCTTTATCTCAATGAGTTCATTTAATAAATGTATAATATACCCCCATTTGACCCTTGTCAGCAGGCTTTCATGGTTGTATACAATGGATAGTTCATATAATGCCACACTGTGCATAGTTTGAGTTCTTTCCAGCAACTTCCGTCTCTTCAATGATATCTTAGCCATTTCATACAATTGTAACTGTCTATCAGCCAACTCTCCCACTTCCGCCATGACGTCCTCCAAGCCATTGCTAGTACTTGTGGCCAATGTTTTAATAACATCACGCATCTTATAATATGATGTCTTCAGTAATTGAATATCCTTTTCATTTCTGGCTACATCATCAGCTCTTCCAGTGCCAAAAATATAGTACGACAACTCTCCTATAATATTTAGACCTGGTATACCTGCTCTCTTAGACCTTTTGACTTGTTGTTGTTCAGGTATGTTTTCCATCAGCTTTTCCACTTCCTCCTCTCTGGCCTGTATTAATTTTCTAATAATTTGATTCAGCCATTCTTCTTTCTGTTTGATGTTGTCACAGGTATCTTCAAATAATAAGGTTCTGTTATGATGTTGAATATCACACATAACCTGCATATTCTTCACACATTGTTCATAAATACTTTCCATTTCCGGCTCTGGTAATCTATCTGGTATCTCTAATACAAACACTTGTGACACATGATTGTGCTCAGCTGTAGAAATACGTCTACCAGGTTGCAAAATGACACCTAATTCGGCTCTCTCTAAAGTCTCGAAAGTGTGCCTTCCAGCATCTACCACACCCCACAAGGAACATAGGACACATAGTATAGTTAGCCACGCCATTTTCTTCTTATTATGGCTTCCGGTTACAGTTCGAGTTGGGTTACTACGACTCCTAACTGATCGCTCCTGGAAGTTTTTATGGATCTTGAACACTTAATATGCCCTATCGTGTCAGATAGTTCACCAGTTCATGACCCTTTTACCCCTTCTTGTATATATTTTCCCGTCAATCTGAACACGTGTGCCTTCCTCTCCTATCTAGCTGTACGTCTCTTCCATCTGATAACACCAATTTATTGGATTGGAGTCTTTGTCTCAGCGACTCCTCCTAATGTGCCCTCAATTTTTTTTACTATAGTTTTCACTATATTTTTGTTTTCTTATTTCAACTTCCCATCCCCTTTGGTTAGATACCTAGAATTAAATTTTCAGTCGATGCTTGACTTCCACCCTGTTCGCACTGAAGATGGCTAGCTATTCCAGCGTTTCTGTCAATGGCGCACTCGTCTATCTCCCGATAGATCGTCTCCAGCCCGGCTTCACCTACATCGTCGGCTGCAGAGACCTGTCCTCCACAGATGCTAACGTTACTCCGTGCATGCTAGTATGCACCGGACCGCAAGGCGCGACCATGCCCTCACACACCACCATTCGAGATCATCTACGCTTAGCTTGTAACATGACTGATATGACACTGCGCGTCATCCACCTGGATGGGATGCCCGATCCCAGTTACCGCCTGCAATCAACTGCTGCTGTTCCACCTATTCCTACTCCTGCTTATCAACCAGCTTATGTCGACATCACTCCGCCTCCAGTCAACCCTACCACTCCTTTCGTGCCACCTTGGAATCCCACTCTGATGTCGCCCATAGGTGCGCGTCCCACCTATAGCGCTATAGTGCCTGCTACCTCTGCTCCAAGCCTCGCATCCACCTTTACCTCCAATGCGCTACCAACTTGCACAGTGACCCTTCCTCTACGAGTGGACACCTCCCACCAATATTCTCTGCCTGCCAACTTCGCTGTGTCATCAACTTCTCGTCCATTGCCACCTCAGCATCACTCTTCATATGTAGACTACAATGTGTTTTCTCACCTTCCTGCTACTTCCGGTGTTTCGCCCTTACCATACACACCGTTGCTAACCACCACTGCACCTCTGACGTCCAGAACAACCCTAACATCCACATTTACCTATTCTGCCGCTGCTTCTCGTCCCTTTTCTACTACCAGCGCCACTACTTCCGGTCAGTTTCCTGCTGTATCTTCATTAATGATGCCTCACATCACCATCCGAGCTGCTCCAGCTGCAGATGCCCGCTCCACCTCGGCTTCTAGGTCTCCGCCTTCCTGTCTACATACGCCCGCTCTGGCCCTGACCTCTTCCACTTCCGGTCAGTTTACTTCATCTTCATCCACTGCAGCTTCACTTCCACACCTTCCAGTAATGTCGCCCTCGTTCTGGAGTACTCTGGCTATCTCACCTGGACATCCACCCTTCTCACCGTTGACCTGTCATTCCAGCACCATGGCCTCTTCCTCACGACTGACTCACAGTTCTTCTACCATCATATCTCTCTTGACATCTTCATCTGCTACCACTACGCGACATCATCCCTATCAGCTTCCTGCCAGACCACAAACCTCCCGTTCTTCTAATCTTGGAGGTCCTATCCTTCCAACATTGGCTTCCCCAGCTTCTACCCTCTCGCAGAAGTAAGTATATTTCCCTAGCGATTCATACTTTGATTCCTAGAGACGCTCACTTCGTTCTTGTAATAAGATACTATACACATATTTTCTTTTAAAATATCTGCATAAGCTAACTCTATAAAGTCGCTGAGCTCCTCTGATTTGTGAGTAGTGGCGATCACATTCACAGTCTCAGGTGTATAACTGATCTCATTAATACACCCCTATGACTGAATTTTATGTGTCCTAATACCTTCTTAGAAAAGAATTTCACTCACACTTATTTTTGAATATATATCTACAGCTATAGACATCGTATTTCTTTTCTCAGAGTCTGGGCTTCCTAAATAATTAAACCATTATAGGCTCTGGTTCTTTAACAGAATGCCTTACTTCTGGACAAATATATCCTTTAAATTTAGGCCTCTTAATTATGGACCTTGTTACTGGAGTCATTCTATGTGTGTCGCGACTGTGGTCCTGCTGGTTCCGACTAGTGTTTCCATTCACCCTTAGACAACTTATAAGGTGCCCCATAGTGGTTGCCTCCTGTATGTGATGCACTTCTTTCTCTTTATCTCATATACCTGCTTTATTTACTATCTTCAGTTCTTCTCCCGCTTCATCTGCTGATGATGATGATGCCTCTACTCCTACTAGTCCTTAAATCTTCACTTCAGGTATGTATTTATATTAAATGCATCCTAAATGGATCCGACCTTTTACAATTTTCCACAAACTGTATTAAGTAGTTAAGTCTTATCCATAGAGTAGGGTGTATCTGAGCCTTAATATCTCTACCCTCTCTACAGTGGGCGATGATTCCTTTCCTTCAGTAAATTATTACTGATCTCCATTAATTCATCTCAACCGCTATGAACCTTCCGTTGTCTATGATCCAGGCTTTTCCACTAGAACTCATGTTTATAGCTTATCTAAACTGCTGATTATGTTGTCTTGTCTTGGTTATGTCCACGTAGCATGCTGGTTGTTCTATCTTGTTAAACTTTTGAGTGTAGTCTGTATCTGTTGCTTGCCGATGTCTGTACAGCTGGAGTTCCACTCCTACACTGCCAACTGTCTTGCTTGTCATTGCATCTTATCTCTTTCTTTACCTGCGCATGTCTGCTCTCTTCCCCCCCCCCCTTTTTCTGTTACTGGGCTCTTAATATACATATGTCTGTCTCAATGTCCGGCACTTCCCCCCCCCCCTTTTTTTTTTTTCTCACTCTCGTGTTCATTCCCCCGCTGGCTCTGTTTCCGCGCCGTCATTCTCGCGCTGTCTTTTCTGTCTCTTTCCTCCTGTACCCCATTCTTTCCAGGCATCTGGAGCTGCAAATACTGCCATGGTTATTTGCTGTATTTTCCATGCAGTATTCTTACTTTCCTCAGGTAGTTTCCTAACCCAAGTTTTCACTTCACCTTTCATTCCCCACAATAATAATGCCACATATTCCATTTCCCCTAGATCATATATTCTCTTAATCAAATCCATGTCGTAGAAATATTCTTCTATCTTTTCTCCTGGTGCTCCTCTAAAGGTAGGTGGCGTTATACTGATACCTGCCATTTTGTACATTTCTTCAACCCCTCACAACGTTCCCTTAACAGGTATTGTATTTTATAACCATACAGTCCCTCTGTTCCTTTCCTATCAACTCATATCCTTTCTAGTTATATTTATCAAAGTCTTCAGTTACATCCTCCTCCTCCAGGGTCGTCTCATTGTCTTTAACCCCGGATGTTAATACTCCTTGGGTGATATGCTTTCCCTTTTGCTTCAGTTTGAACATTTCCCAAGTTTCATCTCTTTGTCTACACTGCCTGCATCGTTTCCCTCTACTAGTCTTGCGATGCCTCCTACACTTTCTTGAGAAAAAGAATGCATTAGTCACACTCCCTACTCCATATTTAAAGTGATGTCTGTTTACTTGTTCCCTCAAATATCTTGGCAATCTCGCGATGTCCAATTTCAGTTTTGATATTTTCTGCATTACTATGTCCTGTAACGTCGCCCCATTGTATCTGAATACCTTTGGCAATGAATATCCAAATCCATATATAGCATCCAGCGCGTCTTCTACCTGTTGTCCCCTATATCTCCCTGCCTTTACTATAGATGGTGCTCTCTTTCCCGCTTCCTCACTAGTGGACATTATATGAGATGTTTTATCCCATGTACCTGTTCCAGGTGTTTGGCCGCTCCTGCCGCTGTTGCTGTTGTTCTGCCACAAATGTGACAGAGCCTTGAGGTCACTTGTCTTCTACTATAATACTCTTCTATCAATATGTCATCCAATCTGATTGATGTATCCAGCACAAATTCATCGTCTTTACTATAAAATATTGATGGTTCTGTCTGTGTCGCTGTTTCTGTGGTCTGAGTCTCTCTCTTAATTATACCACCGGTGCCTTGTAGAGTGGCATCCAACAACCACTCCCATTCTGTCTGTCCCACAGTGATGTCACGTATGCTATCCCATATGTTTCCCTGATGATTTACCAGGACCTCGGCTTGAGCTGCTTCCACCACCTGTATTGGCTCTTGCGCTGAGCTTGGTTGGCCTGACGTTGAAGTCGCACCAAATCCTTTTTCATTTGTTTCTGTTGTTGTTGAACTTGCTGCAGACACTGTGCTCCTTTCATTGTAAGTGCTATTGCAATAGTTGTCTTGAATCATCCACGTATTATAGTATTGTTGGTATTGCTGTTCTCCAACACTATCGTACCAGCTATCTGCCATCCGTCCATCAGCACCTGCTATTTACTGTGAGGTCTTATCTCGTCCCTCGTTGTGCGCGCACTGCCACCTCCTGATGCATCTCCTCCTGCATATACCTGTTGCGCTGGCCTCCCCCCCCCTCCCCTCTTTTCCTACCTTGCCCTACTTTTCCCTTTTCTTTGTGTATCGCCCTCCTTTCCGTCTACCTGCATGAGTCAGCTTGACCTGCTCCTCCGGGCGGCCCCTCCCCCTTCGACACCTGCATCACCCCCCCTTCTCCCTCATAGCAACACACGTGAATACTACAGGATTATCGCCCATCCTGTAGCATCCCGTCTAAGCTCGCCCTATTCTCCATCGCTGGATGAGCTGAGCTCCTCTCTGCCTCTCCTGTGATGCTTACAAATCGGTCCCTTTGGAATGATATGTTCACTGCTAGATTCCTCACTCATAATAGCCCCTGCAGCCAATTGCGCTCTCCTATCTCTTTGCCTCCGTCTCTTCTCAGCCCTATCCTCTCTTTCTTTTCTCTTCTGTCTTCTCTCCAATTCTTCTCTCTCTCTTTCCTCGTCCATCTGCCTCTTCACCTCGACATTTCTCACTCTACCCTTCCTTTTCTCTTCATTATCCTGCCTTCGGCCACCCTCGACCTTATCAATATCACTATCCTGTAGCCCTTTCTTTTTACACCAATTATCGACCACAGCTTCCTGCCTGTGCTTCTCCCGGCTATCTCGCCGTACAACTCCATCTTTCTCATTATCAGATTCCTGTATAGGTGCGCGCGGTCCAGCTCCGGCCACCTCTCTCTTTTTCTCATGTGCACTTCTATCGTCGTCTGACGTATTCAATTTGTCCTCCTTATCAGCGTCCGCTAACGCTGTATCCTCCAGACCAGATGAAGGATGTTCCACCTCAGTCACCCCTCTCGGGTTCTCATGTCCTATGTCTTCTTTATCCACTTGTAATTCCACTTCTGACTTATCCACTTCCACCGCTCTCTCATCTTTGGCTTCTCCTTCGCCATTTTCACCCTCCCCTTTGTATGCTCTCTTCAGTTTATTCACATTTACTAAGTGAGGTATCTCTTTGCCCGTCTTCACTGCTCTCAACCTCACCCTGTTATCCCCCACCACCTCTATTATCCTGTGTGGCCCTGTGTATCTACCAGCAAACTTCGATGTATTATTCACCGCGCATTTCGGATCATAGTAATATACCCACTCCCCCTCTATAAAAGATACAGGTCGAGCCCGTCCATCCAATCTACGTCTGAGCTGCTCCTCATACCTAGCAGTATGAGCGTTGGCCGCCTCTTGTAATAACTGTATGCTATGATTTGTTCTAAGAAACCAATCTCTCTCAGATGGCACTTTAGGCAGTGGCCTTTCCTCAGCAAAGGACATAGCCACTGGATCCCTCCCGAATTGTAGCGCATATGGTGAGAACCCCGTCCTCATACTGATATTGGAGCGCACTGTCCACAATGCAATGGGTAACAGTTCTGGCCAGTGTTCATGATCCTCGGTCACATAGCATCCTATCGTATCCTCTAATGACTTATGCAATCTTTCAACCCTGGCATTTCCGGTCGGATTCCTAGAAGACGTAAACCTCTGTTTGGTTGATAATCTAGCTGTAACCTCACGAAAAACCTGACCCATATATGTAGACCCTCTGTCGCTGCACAGCACTTCCACCTTGCCGTATCTACACACGATCTCCCGTAGAAACACCCCAGCTGCCGTGTGCGCAGTCGTGTCTTTAGTACAGAATGCCTCCGGCCATCCCGTCAGAAGGTCTATGAAGGTCATAATATATTTATAACCTTCTTTGGACCTACGTAGTGGCCCAACAAAATCTGTCTGTATCACTTGCCATGGATAATCCGGCGTATCCCATGATCTTGCCTTGGCTCTAAAGTGAGGTGCTCTTTTTCTCAACGCGCACCTTTCACATAGCCGCACGTACCTAGCTATGTCCACCATCATATTTTTCCAATAAAACCGAGCCTGTACTTTTGTATTCAGCGCCACTGTTCCCACATGTCCTCCGCACATAATATCATCATGCATGAGATAGAGCACTCTATTCACCATAGCCTTAGGCACCACTATCCTTGGGTTTAAGTCAGCTATAGGCCCACCCCTCTTTCTAGCTGGTTTTATATACTTGCATAACAATCCATCCTTCATACCCATAAAATCAGCATTATGTAAAATCCCTCGCGCCTTTTCCTCATCCACTGGCAATTCATCTTCCGCCAAATATCTCATCATCCCCCTGCAGAATCCATCCTTCCACTGCTCCTGAATGAAGGTTTCCCTATCCAATTCCTCCCCTACAAGTTCCATCACGAGTAACTCACATCCCACCTCAGGCTCAAACTCCCCCGACTCCTCGCCAGGTGTATCCTGTCCCACTGCCAACGGCACTCTGGATATAAAATCCGGCAGGTAGTGAGTGGCTCCCGGCTCATACCTAATCTCATAGTCAAAGTCAGTCATTGCTAAACCCCATCTAGTCAACCTTTTGGATGGAGCCTTACTGGCTTGTTGAAGCAAAGGTATTAATGGTTGATGGTCTGTTATTATCGTGATCTTAGCCCCAGTCAGCATATCCTCAAATTTCTTCAATACTCTTATAACAGCTAGGCCTTCTTTCTCTGTTATAGTGTAGTTTCTTTCAGCCTTTGTAAATGTATACCCATAATATGTTACCGGTCTCAGCAATCCATCCCTTTTTATACAGATGGCCGCTCCACACGCGCCATCCGAAGCATCTGTTAAAACATAAAAGTGACCCCCGATCTCTGGATGTACCAATAACGGTGTGCTAGCTAATGCTGCTTGTATTTTCTTGAATGACACCTCACACTCATCTGTCCACTTAAATGGCACCTTGATTTTCAACAAATTATTCAGAGGCATCGACAAAACAGCATAGTTAGGAATAAAACTCCTGTAATAATTACAAAGCCCCAGAAAGGATCGAGTTGTATGTTCATTATACGGTCTACCAAATTCCTGCACCTTTCTGATCACTTTAGATTGCGTCTGCACTCCTTCAGCATTAATAATGTGCCCCAAAAACTTGATTTCCGCTTTGCCCCACTCACACTTTTCCGGCTTCACTGTTAAACCTGCTTTACCTAAAGCTGCCAATACTCTGCCGACATTAGTGATATGGCTGTCCACATCCGGATCAAAGATAATGATATCGTCTAGGTAGGCTAGACAAGTACGTGGTATTAAGCCTCCTAGTGCTAATGACATAATCTTAGTAAATTGCCATGGGCTCTGCTTCATACCAAACGGCATCCTCGTCCATTGCCAAACCCCCGAAGGCGATTCAAATGCTGAATATTGCCTGCTGTCATGATGTAAATCGCACTGATGATACCCACTGAGCAAATCCATGGCTGTAAAGATTATAGGTTTTCTGTATGCCATATACAAAAACATGCTTCTGGCTGTGGGCATAGGATATGTGTCATCCGCCGTAATAAGATTCAACATGCGATAGTCTGTACATAGTCTAGCCTTTCCATCCTTCTTCTGCACCACCACCAACGGACTTCTCCATACGCTGTCACTGGGCTCTATAATTCCCAACTTTAACAATTCCCTCACTTGTTCATCAATAATATCCATTTTCTGAGGAGAATACCTGTATGGTCGTGCCATACACGGACCCTTGGACTCATCGACCCTTATTTTCATTGGAGCCAATGAACAATGACCCAACTCCTTCATAGAAAATGCTATAGTGTCCATGTTGACCACCAACATTTCTCTGAATACCTTCTGCTCCTCCAGCGTCATCATAGTGTCACCCAAATCAAGGCTCCTGATCTTCTTAATTTTATCCAGCCTCTCCTGCTCACTCAATGTAGAAACGCCACATCCACCACCATTGTCCTGACGATCCTGCCGGTGTATTGATCCCCCTCTAGCATCTTGACCATTCTCCCGCCGTTCTTCAGTACATCTTGCCAAAATCTCACGAGCCTCATCCTTTCTATCCCTGCCAACATTAGCTGTATCAATTACCTCCAGCAAATTAAGTTCCGGTTCATCTATGTCTTCCGCGTATGCTATAACCTCAGTTGTATCCACATACACTTGCCTGTCAGAGAGATTAGCAATTCTCATATACCATTTCTTCCCCACATAGTTCACCGCACCATCCGCAGCTACCACCGCCAAATTAGATGGTCTCAACAAGACCGTTGTTCCAACCCTTTCAGCCGCAACATCCCATCCTTTCACCGTCACCAATCTTTCCTCCCATGGGTCCAAAATCGCCGCTACTTCAATTGAGACCGGATCCTCAGTAAAGATACGTACCTTTCCATCTATAGCTATAATCTGTGCCCGTGCGTCAATCAGAAAATTACGCCCCAGCACAATATCATAAGCCAGTGAATCCACCACATTAAAATCATAGTATATGCAAGCACCATCCATAAAACACTGCAGTCGCACCGTCTCATAAACTTGTAATGATGTTTTGTCCCCCAGACGCACCTTCCCCAATTGAGATGGCTGCCTGTCCCAAATTGCTGTCTCACTTATACTACTCACAATTGTTCGTGCTATAAAACAATCAGACGCGCCCGTGTCCACTAAACATCTGTATGTGTTCTCGTCAATAGTACACTGAACCAACCATGGCGCTTTGTCTTTTGATCCCCTGTTTCCCGACCCATCCCCTGATATCAAATTTAATTCTGGGGTAGGAATGAGCCGTTGTGCCCGTTTCCCGGCCTGCGAACATCATTTCCCTGATCTCGTTGGTCTCTGTTCTGCTGAGAGGATGACAACTGATCCCTGTATTTCTTCAAAAACGTGCACTCCTCTGTAGAATGTGTAGTAGAGTCATGAATTAAGCAATAGATTGCCCCTCCTCCTTTCTGACTCTCTCCTGCATCTCCCATCATCCTAGCATATTCCTGTGCTCTTCTCTGACCTTTATCATCCCCCTGTTGACCCTGCCTGCTTCCTCCTGTGTATCTCTGTCCTTGAAACCTGTTATTGAAATACTGAGATGCGTTATACTGATTTCCACCGCGTCCCCCTTGATAATTCCATCCTCGGCCTCCACCGCCTGTAGCAAACTGCCTATTCTGACCATATGTTCCCGCGCCAGTCCCTCTGCCCGCCTGCGCCTGATACTGCCCTTGTGAGTTACCACCCCTTCCAGCATATTGTCCCTGCTGATTCTCCCGCCCATGTTCCATCTCCCTGAGCCCCCGTCTATATTCCATAGTGCACATCTCCACCACTGCTTTAGTTTGTTCTCTAGCATACTCTTTAGGATCGAATTGATCGTCCCCACATGCTCCATCCCGAGTCCCCTCAGACTCTAGCATGTGTAGCTGCGCCACACCTTTGGAGTTCCTGCCCTTCTCCACATTTTCCCAATAAGACGCCAGTCTGAGAGCCTCTTCAAAAGAATCAGCATTGTGTTTCATCAGGTCCTTATCAATGGGCGGAAGCAAACCCCCCACAAAGACTGACAATTTGATGACATCAGGAACATCCAACTCGTCATATTCCTTTATTTTCAATGCGAAGTCCCAGACCGACTGTCCCTTTTCCTGCTTCAGACAGTGCAAATCCCTATGTTTCTGCCACAGTGGCCTTTTGTCTTCAAAAACCCTCTTCACTATAGCCACTACTTTGTCCAAAGTATCCTTTTCCCCCTCTGGAATACCATCCATCCATTTCGATGCCCCCTTCTTCAAGCCCAATTTTGCATACTCAAGATGTTGATCCGGAGACCATCCAAATAGCTTTTGCATTCCATTCAATTCCTTGAAATATCTCCGATAATCCTCCCCAGGCTCCCCATTGAAGGATGGTAGTTTAACATTCGGACTAGGCGCCATGTCGTCGTCTTCAGAACCAATAATAGGTGCAATATCCTCCTCCACCTGTTTCTCCGCATCCAAATCACCCACTGAGCTCTCTTCACTATCGTTCCCCTGTACACCAGTTCCAACACCTGCAGCTACGGAGCCCTCAGCGGCTTCCTCCCGGGCCTCCCTTTCTATCTGCCGTCTTCTCTTTTCGTCCGCTCTCCGAGCCCACCAATCCTCCCAGTCACCCGAAACATCAGTCTGAAGATGGCTATTTAGAACATCATCTAAATGCCCCTCATCTGTAGTACGACCTGTACTATTGCCTGAGCGGATATTCGCAGTTACCTTCCTCCAATTTACAGTGTCGTTCAAAAATCTCTCCCTCATCCTCATGACCATCCTTTGTTCCACTCTCATCCACCTGTCCGTCTTCATGTACTGGCTCAATTAACCCCAATGACGTTGCAATCGCTTCAAAATTCAAATCCTCATCACCAATATCCGCCACATCCCCCTCAGATGCGCGTCTAATTCGTCCCTGGTCCGCTGTACCCTCAAACTCAAGGCACCTAGGAGTAGCCTTACAGAAATTAATACTGGAGCTCCTAGCAATGGGCGTCGAAAAATACTTATAATTCACTAATCTGTCTCCTGTCGTCCATCCTTTGCAGAGATTATCAGGCCGTTCCCCTGCATCAGCACTCACTGTGTGCTCCTGAACCGCCGCCTGTTGCCCATCACTAGAAATATCAGCCCTGGTCTCCGACTCTGCCGCAGATGACTGATGCTCGTTCTCCACTCCCAATGCTGAGAATGGTCCAGAGGTATCGTCCACCACCACCGACCCTGCTGGTTCAGAATCAGCCGCAGTAAACAATTGTAGGCCAGACGTCCCCCCAGACTTGGGATCCCTTTGAGACGACGCCCGCTCCTCCTCTGACCGAGCCACGGGGAATCCAATCTCTCTAGACACCTCCTCTCCAGGCAAAAGCACCACTTGCGACCTGGGTCCTAATTGCACATGCACATGTGTGTGATCCGATCTAAGAGTGACACGTGATTGATCAGGTCCCGCTTCACTCACTCCGGATCTTCCACCCTGTCCCTCTGCTACACCACTATGTGCTACTGCTGCATTCCCAGGCAATGTGCGCGCTGCAGGTATGATAGTATAGACTTCCACACCGTCACTACTGTCAGTGTGTGGCGATGCCGCTGAGTCACATCCAGCGTCTGAGCTGTTAGGTATCGGGTACGGCGAGCCGCTCATCAGTACAATGATAAGCCCAACCACTAATTCTCCACCATCTGGGCTGTGTGGGTTGTGTTTATATGTATATTAATGTGGTATAAGTTGTGTAGTTATTATCAGCTCACTCCGCTATTTTCACGTATTTGGGAAGACTAACTCTAGTGGTATGATGTTGGCTCAGCCCATCCTTTTAACCAACACCAAGACGCCGATACAAGTCACCATTTATTGTTCATTGGTTATTCACAGTTACAGCTGATGATGAGTCCACTCATGGTTGTACAGCTTCAACGACATCAGTCTATTCATACAAGCAGTTCATGTTTAACAATCCGATGCTACTGGAGAGGTATAAGTGCCATAGAGATCCTGTTCAATTCGTTCTTACATTGGCTAAGTGTAATACTAAATACTAAACAGCTTCATCCTCGTCTACTCCAGGAGTATGTGTTGCCTCCTCGGCTGCTCCCACAATACTGACTCCTCCCTATCTCTTACCAACCCCTCACACCTTTCAGACGCCGATGTTTGGCTCACCCGTATTCCCCCCTCCCCCTCTACAGAATCTACCTGACCAGATCTCGTCGACTCCCCTCCGTCTACACATTCCACAGCCTACCATAAACTCTATACTACCATAAACCCTATACAGGACTCCCATAGCACTCTCCAATATAGCATATAATAAATACACACATAATGCAGCATACAATAAATACCTACACAAGTGTACCCTGTTATACCCGTTCATTATAATTATTGGCTATTGATGACAAAACACTACGTGGTGATAATTTCAACTAAGGTCCCGGTGGTATCATATCCGGTAGCATAGAAATATGTTTTAGAATCATAGAGAATATAGTGAATATAATTCTTAGGAAAACAGTATAATAGTACAGCCCACATCCCCTCATCCTGTGCAAGAGGCGAGTCAGACCACAGCCCCAAGCCGCCCCCTATAGTTGTTACTTCCGGTGGTTGGCCCTGACCCTTGACCTTTACCCTGGGAGGTCTGGTTGTGTGTTTATTATGTCTGGACATTGGGTAATCTTGCCGTACCTTGGTCTCAGTGACCCCCAACCTTTCTGTACCGATGTACATACCTCCATGCCAAGTCTACCTGGAGCCTTGTTCTGTTAGTCGCCAATCTACCCCCACAGACAGAATAATAGAACAGAGAGTACATGCATCCTCTGGATATTGTCTTTATATACTATTCAGTTTGCAATTTAATAGGGTCAGCAATGAGTACTGGGAGTACATGTGTACCTTTAGTGCCAGTCATAGACACGGTAACTCATTTCAGCAGTCAGCATTGTTGTAGGTGTACAACTTTCTTTTAAGTTTCATGTTTTAATAGTGTACCTAATAAATATAATGGGAAAGGTGGGAGGAGGGAGGGGGGGGGGTGAAAGGGAGGTAAATGATCTTGCACCCCTGACTCAAGGAGGAGAAAAGTCTTCTAAAGGATTGTCTACTGTGAAATGTGGAATTAATATGTTAAATTTTGTACCATTTTCCCCTGACATGACATGAAACTCCCCTTGCTATCCGAATTCAGCTCAAGAAGAGAAAGGTTAGGTTGATATCGACTTCCCAATCGTCATAAACAAATGACAACGATGTATATATCACTGATATCACTTTTGATTTAGATTTACACTGACCCGGTATGTATACCATCCACTTTATACACGCAAAAAAAAAGAGAAAAAATGTCGGCTCTGTATAACTGTACTAGGGCTATATTGAGAAGTTTCCCGGAAGTTTCATCATTTTGATCCTGCAACACTGCTTCAGACGACGAAATCTGCAGATGAACCTCGATTCTCGCGCCCATAACAAGTGTTGCCCAATGTATAAGACACAGTGTACCACACTATGGGCCACTGCCGTGGGTAAACTTTCAAACATTCAAAGTGATAGAGGACATAGAGAAACAGTTATTTGGTGTGCGTCCAAGTTGCGTTCCAACATGGCCACTGTGATATTGGACACTGGGGGCGACACTGTGCCGTAGATTAGACGCTTTGAATTTTGACAAGCGCCCATTTACAGCCGAGCGTCCGCCCTTTGCGGTGCTCCTTTCCCCTCCCCCGCTACATTTTGACCATTACCTTTATAGCTGGCTGGCCAAGTTGGCAGCGTGCCAAGAGAGGGCTTTGCCGCCATCGCTGGTCTCTATGGTCCCCTTTCCGCACCGGGATCCGCACCTTCCGTTACTACCTTCTCCACCACCACTCCACGTCCCTTCACTCCACATGTAATAACCCTCTCTAGTTTTTGGTGATGGCAGGGGACGGAGAGGTGAAATGACGCCCCCCCCTCTTATCCCCTTCTTCCACATCAACGTTTGAAAGTGTTGTGTTGAGGGGGGGGGGGAATTGGTCGGCGCGCTGGCACGGTGCCAAGTAGGCCTGCCCATAGACTCGGGCACCAGTCTCGATAGGGGAGGGAGGGGGAGTTATGACATCTGGTCGGGTGCCCTAGACTAGCCTGCCCATCGCACCGACCATGTGGCGGGTAGCGGCGGACGCTGGGAGCGCACAGACGGGTACGTCTGTACTCTTTACCCGGGACTCTCTACCGCCGTGTTAAGGGCCAGGGAGGGAGAAGAGAGGAAACTTGGGGGTGATGAGGAGGGAGAGACGGCGGCTAGCGGACAGCTGGGTTCGGCTCGGGTGGGTGGGGGCGTATGTGCCTCTGACGTGAGCAACATAGTAGGGCCGCGCGGCGGCGGCTTTGGCGGGAAGGAGCCGGACGCTGATTGGCTGGAACCGCGTAGGAATACAGCCCCCATGCGGCAGTGAAGCGGTCTGTCGGCCATTGGCTGGACTTAATCACATGGTGGAGGAGGGGAGGGGGTTGTCTGATGACGTGTGGAGCTTGCGGCCGACGGCTGAGACCCCCACCTCCCGTACCTGCAGATCCGCACACACCCATTACCCCCTCCCACTCCGCCCACGGCGGCCGAGCGGCGGGGCACGCCTTGTGCGTATGCTACAACCGCCGATTGTCTGGCTCGGCGTCGAGCATAGTAGAACAGCTGGAGGACGCCGGTGGCGGCTGGTGGTGGCAGCACTGCGCCGTGAGGATCACCACTAGCAAAGAGAAGACCGCCTCTCCCCCTCCCCTCCTCCAAAAGCTGGTTCGGACAAGACCACACCCGCACTTATCATGAAGTTATAAATAATGTGGTTTCACACATGGTCCATAGAGACTAAAGATATTTAATGTAAGGTAATAATAAGTTTATTGAAAGTGATGCAAAAAGTCCAGGTATAAAGCAAGAATGCCACTCGATATCACTGTCATACCTAATAGACATAGTCAATTGAAACTAGAGTACTACTGCAAGGCCCCGGGCGGGGCCCCGGGTTTGAAACTAGTTTAGAGGATTATGAGCCGATTGATGCCGGAGGGTGTCAGAAAAGCATAAGTTTTAGAGCAGAGTAGTTGCGGGACGGGATGGGACGTCACCCCGCCACATTTTGCATGGGGTGACGTTGAGCAGTGCAAATCGGGACACTGTCCCTAATCTGAACAAGTTCACGATATGGACCTAGCTCTCTGGAACATGGAATGGTGAGCTAGTTTCTACTGTTGAGAAAACGGGAAACGTTGATAAGAATCTTTGTCATGACTGACATTCTACCATATCACTTATTAAAGCTGAACCCCGCTGAACCATGTCCAGTTCTCATGGTCGAGTCCATGACACCGCCACATGAAGGTGGTGGATGACCAGAAAAGTACGACGCAATAACCCCTCAACATGTCTGAGCACTACGTATGTGGTTGGAGAGTTGGTTACGTCCAGTTACGCCATACTTGCGTCGTGCAGCGACGCTGATGCCGGAATGACCGCCACATGTCTATGTATGTAGTGGTGGGAACGACAAGTAGCGTAGACGAGAACAAGTCACATTAGGACGCATTATTTAGTCTATTCTTTCCTCAGTCATTGACCATGGTGTTTTATTCCGCCGTTTTATTGTTGTTAAATTGTTTATTGTTACTTCAGTTGATCCTTAAAAAAAAGAAAAGAAACAGCGTTTGACTATTGGAGTTTCCTTAAAGACATGGAATTCTTTTAAAAACGAAAACGTACGGTAGTTGCCTAGCCCTTCAAGGGCGGCTGATGCATTGATGCATCATGACCATTGGCCATGATGCACCAATGCAGACTCGCCAGCACTTCATTTAAGCATCATACTGAACCCAAACGCTACCCTATAGACTTGATAGGGTCGAGATGGTGTTTTTAAGTACGCATTTGTCAGCACTTCATTGATGCATCATGACGACCAGTGGGCATGATGCACTTATGCATTAGCGGTCAATAAAGAAGTAGTAGTGACTGTGTAACATCACCAATAATTTTAGACACAGGGTATCTATCAGCCATGATCACTGGCCATCCAACCAGGTAAAGCAGTACATGGGTCATGGCCTTCATTTATAGTTGTAGCCTCATATGCATAGCCACAGTGCTTGAAGCTTTCCAATCTGTAGCAAATACCCAGCTGATAAATAACGCTGAGCCAAATTTGATCTAGGACCTATTCACGTCTATGCTACAGCTGCCCAGTTCTCGGTAGGTGGACTAGGTTAATGCGTCGTAACAAGTAACATCGAACTGACCAGTACTCCCTAAGGTATGGAGTGAGTAAACACAATACATAGATCTATACATCAAGTACATTGTAATCAATTACATGTATCGTCTAACACAGGACAACACTAGTCACGTTCAGACATCGGTAGCGCCAAACTATGCGAAATCTAGAGACAATGCTAATTGTATAATAATTGTATAATAATTATACTGTTCCACCGATGACCTTGTATATATTGTCAAGTTTTCTGGGCAATGGATACCCCGTAGTCTTAAGTTAAAAAGGTTTTGATGTGAAGTCAATCTTTGTAATACCATGTTAATGCTTCCTACAGTAAAACCATTTAAAAATTCAAACTCTGATGTGCGATCTAGTTTCCCCACCATGATTATATACCTTCGCTTATTCAACCATTACTCACTCGATGATTCCATGGGGCATACAACAAGTAGGGTATACCAAGAAAATATAAATACTAATTGGGGTTTTGTGCGTTTCCAAGGCGTTAGTGCCCGCGTGTTTGTGTATCCAGACTGTTCTTCAGAACAATAAGAGAGAATAGCGTTAACAGCAAGCAATTGAACCACTACCTCTCCCCACCGTCCTCCCCTAAATACACCCTCAAGGAACCAACGCTAAATGGTGATACCAGTTGAAGAGAGCATCAAAAGTAAGTCTAAAGATACAATGTGTATAGTGAAACGATGGGATGACATAGTGCGATAATGAGAAAAGTACCAGTTATACCCATATATATGCTGTACCCCCGTGTTGTACCCATATGAATACATGCTGTACTTCCTCTCCTGTGTACCCTATTTGACCAAGCCCTCCCCTGTCTGCAGCACCAGACCCTACCCAGACTCACCTGTCTGGGAGACATTACACCATGCACAATGCTCCTGGGTGTTACCACATATTGGGCACATCCTAAAACAAACCAAATTCATAACCTACACATTGGTCACTCCCATTTAGGATCCTGTCCATTTACTGTCCTCTCAACAACAAAGCATTGGCAGAGGCCAGGTAACTAACACCTCCACCTGTTCAGTGGTTGCCATAGAGATATGAGTACTAGGTGTCGCTTTTGGAGTCCTATTCCTGGCAAACGCCCAAATGGTGCCAAGGGGAGCTTCCGCTTTTTCCCCTAGTGACTAACACAGACAAAGGATTGGAATTCTGAAATTGTCACAATTGACCACACAACTATTACCATTATGCAGTGTGTGTCACCTACGTCGGCATAACTGAGGCAGATTCAGGTAACATTACCGTGACACTATAATTGTTATTGAATTAATTTGAGTGGAGGACCTCTGACTCCCCACATTGAAAAGTCCCGATAAAAATATGTTTGGGCTCAAAAATCAATCTTCCCCAAAATGATCCTGGTATTGACTATAGATCAAGTTTAGGTGTCCTACAACTGATATAAAGTATGATGTTGTGTCTGTTATATTTGAGTAGAGTCTAAGAAAATGGGAAAAATTGTAGACAAAGTAAGACCACGTGATAAAATGATAATAGAGGTAAATTGAAACACACCTAAACTTGAAAGCTGATAACCTCTCTTAAGGCAGTTGTAACCAGCTGTATGAATTATATACGGCACATGGCTATTGTATTATTGACCAATGGGAGGCATCCCTGGCATAAACTGCGGAGTCGGGGGCTGAAGGTGTTAGTCATAGTGGAGTCGGGTCTAATGGCGGCCCCCAGCTGATAATGGCTATGTGAGCTTTAGGTATCTTATCATTATGATAAACTCGTGACCAGTGGCACCGTTGTATCCACTGTGAATGGGATTGTACTTCGATAAGAGGGCATACTACAATTCACCTTGACACAGATTGACAATGGAATACTACAATACATTACACTGTATGTACAGGACAAGTATCATATTTTATACAGCAATCAACGTTACTGGGGGAGGGGGGGGGGTCTGTGCATCACAAGCTATTTCACATTCACACTACTGCTTTCCTTCTTCTTTCTTTTTGGGTAGAGGGGGGTCCATACCTAATGATTGCCCCCCCTCATTTCAACAACCTGCTATACTTTAGATTGAATGTGAGTTCATATTGAGTTTGGTATTTTTCATTCCTTCTCCTTTTACACTCCTGGATATTAACCAGCTAGATGTTCACCTACCTAGGTTAAATCTCATTTCTATTCATTTTATTTTAGTAGGTGTATACCTCAGCAAGCCATTATATATCTCATAGGGTGTCAAACCCAAAGGAACCCCAAGAGCATTAATCCCGAAGTCTGATATCGCGTGCATTCATCTACTCTTACATTTAGTGTAAACATCTAATGTTTATTTTAACTGAAACGATTTATGAGAGATAACATGTCTAGCCAGTAAAGATAATGCCCATATAATGTGTCTATATATTAAACTCAATGCGATTGCTAAGAGAAAAAACATAAAATAAATTGAGTGTCCTAACTTTTCACCTCATTCATCTCTTCACCACTTATGTTATCAAGTGTACTCTCCTTAACCCTTTAGGGACTGTATGGTGCCTCCATGCTTTATGTTCTTATGATGTCATGTTACATCACTGAAATCCTGGTGAGAAACTTGCTGCCATTTCATTGGTGCATCGTGCCAACCTTCCATGTGTGTATCCACCTTATCAGGTGCACATGATGCATGTGTTGAGTTGATCCCCAGGGCTGTATTCATGCACCAACACTAGACCTAGAAATGAGGCCTTGGTACAGCATTTCCCCGTTAATAGAGGGCTAACCATCATAGGGTAGATTCAAGTGCATCTTGGGAGAGAGAGAGAGAGGGATGAGACCCACCTTCTCACTTAACTTCCATTTGAAGTCTGGAAGGTGCACCCAGAACGTTGTGCTTTGGTAGTACCAGTAGAGCAGGCCATAAACTAGATTTGCACCATGCATTGAAGGCTGGTTCACTGATCTGTAATACCGTAATGGCTCGATTAAGCGCCGGGGTTTCAAATAAGCGCCGGTCTCAAATAAGCGCCGGGGGTCTAGGGGTATTGAAATCAATCTTAAGCACTAAAATAAGTATTCAAATAAGCGCCTGTCTCATATAAGCGCCGGGGTACAGTGGGATTGAAATTAATGAACGCCCGGGCGCTTATACGGGCCACCACGGTATTTACACCTATAGGTCGTTACGTAATACGATATGGCAAAGGTACCTGTTTGTAGTACATGTAGAACATTATGGATTGATTCCGGGAAGCTAAAATGTCAGGAATGCTTATGATATCTGGTATTGTTCTTTTTTTATTGCATTTCATCTCAGATATTGGTGGATGGGTTCCACGAAAAGTCTTGACAAAAATTTTCTTGTTCAATTCTGAGTGTACCGCATTTCATATATGAAAAACCCAGTGAATAAATGAGTAGGATAGTACTCTGACATTGAACAGGAATTGGGACAATTTCATTAAAAAAAGAAATGATATCGGAAACAAACGTGTTTCACAAATGTGTCTCACGTATGTCTGTATCTGATATGATGAATAAACGTGTTTTGAGATATGTGAGTGTAATAGGACATGGGAACTAGAAATAATAATACTATTTTATTGTTTCGGCAATATCTTATTGTTTTGACAATATTCTATTGTTTTGGCATTGTCATTGTGCATGACAAACACCACCTGGTTGCCTGCATATAAAGGATGAATAAGCACATGCTCTAAATGCAGAACATTTTTATCACAAACGCCGCCCTTCAAAATGAATTGTATGGTACATGTCCTCCTTTCTACACAATTGTTTTATTTCATTTTAAGTTTGTTGTTGTGTATACCAACAACCACCTATTTAACTGTGCACATAGTGTGTGATCTCTGTCTAAAGGGTTAACCATGTTCTAAAATGGCTGTTTTAGATACCAAATACAGTTTTAATGTTTTCGTTTTGAATATGTCTTGAAACTCTTGTCTTCATGACCGCCTTATTCTACATTTTTAACCAAGCTTTTTCATTTCTCGAACTCCGCAGGTTACATTGGTTCAGAGTACCCCTAGTAGTATATAAAAACGGACCTACAATGCGTCTTCATGACCATCCAGGGCGCCATTCATGTTATCTGAAGCCAATAGGCCTGGCAGTATCATATAGATAATGCACGGTCGTCTTTGCCATTGTTGACACATTGTCCAAGACATCATTACCCTGGGTAAGCAGATATCTTAAAGACCCCTCCCCGTGTCCCCAATGAGTGACCTTAAAGCACATCCCGCGTGGGCTCACTATAGCTATACTGCACCTCTAGGGTTCAATTCAATTCAAATTACCATCGGCCTTCAACCCAATCCCTTAAGTACCACCTTTATACACTAAAGCCTAAGGCACCTTTTGTGTCTCTGTATACATGTATGGAGGTAGGGAAAGGGTTGTCTCATGTGGGCTCTAAACAACCTACAGTAACCCTATCCCAGGTGATAACCCTATTGCACATCATAAACCGCCAATATATTTAAACACTAGCGTTGTAAAGGCGTTATAATGGCCTACCAATGCATTTCATATGATCCACCCTTTTGATTATACCTCAGTCGGCTATGGTGAAAAAGCTACTGCTCCTGGGTTTCCTGCTTCATTGTGCTTTTATGTGTAGACACTATTTATTAAACCATGCAGTGACAGATTTAGACGGGGCTTGTTTCATACCACAGCCGCCCCCTTTTTCTTTTGAAATCCTAGATCCGCCAATGGCGTACTCGTCCTTATATCTGTTATTTGATATATTTGAGCTAATGTATTGGCGGTAAATACACCTAACAGGTAACCAGTAATAATCCGTAAGGAGTTGGTTGTGGGTATTCATACCCTCCCCCTGCACACACACCAACTATAATACCTGTGCATTTTAAGACACATTACCTTGAATGAAAAAATGAAGGAATACATTGCACGCTAATGCAACGGTTAAGTGTAGCAGCTTTTAAATTCCAAGATAACCATTATGGAACAGCTTTGAAATAGTGTGCAATGCTTTCATATGTTGGGCAGTTATATCAGTATTTTGTTATGGAATATTTTTGTAGGCAATTTTATATATTTCTGAATCCGCTCCCATACAATGACATACCATTACGGGGACTCTTGAGGCATGGTTGGGTATATCTAGGTGGGTGAGTCCATCATGGTAGTGGCCCCTGTGTGCTCATGTTGGTACTTCTGTGAAGGCAGAACTACTGCTATTGCTATATCCTGCTCCTGCTGCTCACGAGCAGCTCACAATCTGCTCATAGAGCTGCTCACCACACTGCTGGCCCGATGGTGCAGCTGAAGACGGCTGGCCCCCACCACCATCACCACCACCGGCACCACCCTTTTGCACTCGCTTGCAGCCAGACCCAGGCCTGGCTCCCTCCCTTCCTTCTACCCCACCCTGCTGTAGTCGCCTCCATACGCTCTCTACCATGCTCTCACCATGGCAACCCTGGAGATGCTATTTTTAGCCTGTCTGGTAGGGCGTGCTCCGCCTGGCTTCTGTAGGCTGGCACGGCGGCCGCCGCTCGTCGACATCGGTGGGTGTGGTCGGCAATGGTCGCTCAGTGGGTATATCGGCTATGGTTGCTGGAGTTTTAGTCAATGAATATATAACCTGGTTGACTTGAAGTATCGGTTTCTCTTCATGTATGAAATGACAACTGGTTGTGAGCTATGGTAGTTGGCAAAGGCTTGAGGCCTTGATACTCTTGTCTTTGTCTGGTTGTAGTGTGTTGTTGTCAGAAATAATGCTGTAATTGGTTGTTCCTGTGATTAGGAGGTTGTTGGGAATCAGACTCAGTCTCTTTTCATTAAAATGGTTGTTGATGAAGTGGTGGGTGGTTGTTGACAACTTGAGTTTTTTTTTCTTGTTAGCAAAGACAGCAGTTCCCAAACTGACTAAAGCTCTGTGATTCTCGATATAAGCCATGCTGATGTTTGAAGTAAACTGTGATACATGAATGATGATACGAGCATTCATATCAATGATATCAATGGAAATGACATGAGCATTCATATCAATGATCTTTCAACTATATAGAGGTATCTAACAGGTGTGATGATTCAAACATGTATATATGCATAGCTTCTGTCTTCAGTACCGTAATCTCCCGCATATAAGGCGCACCTCACGTATAAGGCACACCCTGAGTTCAGGAGAATGCTATAAGGCGCACCTGGGTCTTGACTTTTCAGGGTTTATCACTGTTCTATAGTAAGAATACCCCGCCTATAAGACGCACCCAGACTCTGGGCTGCTTGTTTAAGGCACAGGGGGCTTTGATTCACGTATAAGACGCGCCTTATACGCGGGAGATTACGGTATCTTTAGTTTATTTTACCGACGGAGGCCAACATCGTTAGATGCGACATGTATGTATACATGGAATAAAAATGAGGCATTTAGACAGCTGAAATGGAATGCTAGTTCAAGTTAAGGGGATCTACTGTAGGCTTTACCCTCCCTCTACTCACCAACCCACCCCTCCCACCTCTCACCATGCTCACATAGAGGTATCGTATAGGGATAGCCTCCCCCATCCGAGCGTGCCGCCAATCAAGCGTGCCCCAAATCAATCAAGCGTTACCCGATCGATCCGGAGGCGCACTGTCAGTTCCCCCGGGTCGGCCGCCTCCTAACCCTGCATACAAGGGGAGGAGGGATCCTCCAGTGTCGCTGACCCTTGAGGGCAGATGGGTTGAGAGGGTGAAAGGTGAGGCAGGATCGAAAAGTCTTAGAGCCCGGGGCTTAGAGACTTCTCCAATAGCTCCTGTCCTCCTGCTTACTGGCCCACCTCCTCCAGCATCACCCCCTAACCCTTCAACCCTCCATCCACTCGGATGCACTCCCACACCAAAATGACAACTCCGAGCCGGAGCAAATAGCCACCCCACTCCATCCCCACCCCCTCATCTTACAGTTACAGCCCGCCTTCTCTACTTCTTCCCCCATTCCTGGGCACAGCTGCCATCCCAGAGACCAGTTGCCTCTCAGACGCCTTGGACCTATTTCCATTTTTATGATGTATCTCGGCCGGCCGCCCGGTGCATATGTATATATGCATAGGGTCAGGGCGGCGATCAATACCGATTGAACAGGTAAATCGACCAGCGTCGTAGGCAGACTGTGGCTGGGTGGACGGAGTCGGGCCTAACTGGGTTAGCCTGGCCGTCACCTTGATTAGCCCTCTTCCCACCACTGGCTTCCCTCTCTCTCTAGTCTCTCCCCCTTTCCACCTCAGCCGATGAAGAACCCCTCCTCACTCATGGGCACCCCCCCCCCTCCATTCACCCCCCCCCCTACCCTGACCCACCACCACCATCAAGACACTCCAATCTCAGTCCCAGAAAAGTTTTCATTCCCACTTTCCTTTCTTAAAGTAGTATGCATGGTAGTCTTTGTCATTGTTGACACATTGTTCAAGACATCCTTGCATTGTAGGTTCATGGTACAATATAGTGTACGTGTATGGAAGCCTTATATATTTTCCCCAATGAATCCAGAGATCAAGGCGTAGGCAATTGCATGGTAAATTATCAAATCAATCTGCCACATTGGTGCAGTTAGTGATATGGATTAGCTTATGTATGATTCCAATTCATTTCCCAGAGGATAATCAAGTATTGATAATATTGCAGGAGTATTTTTTTCTCTCTCTCTATTATGTGTAAATGGACGGGATTATACTCGTGGAATTGCTCCTGCGTATTCAAATGACATTATAAAATTTGCCAATATTACCCTTAGGCATCCAGGGCTATGGTTACTGTTAGGGGGACTCCCTGTTCTGGAAATGAGAAATACTGTAGGAAGAGTATTTTTTTTTTCACTGAGAATTTAGACTGATTAGGAACTCCCCCTCCCCTTAAAAAAGAATAAAAAAATACAAAGATAAATGGATATAAATATAGATTAGTACAACTTCCTACATATCTGAGCTATCCATTAAAACTGATGATGATGAGCTTTAAATTGTTTTTCAAAATTGTTGTCTCCTTGTTTGGGTTGAGGAATACATCCAGAATATAAAAAAAAACTTTAGACAAGTCGGAAAATCCATGCTTTACCAAAGGATACATTTTCTTGAAGCAGGAACAAACCTTTAGTTATTGAAGCAGGAACAACCCCTTAGTTATGGCCAGCGTTGCCATGAGATAAATCCTTTTTAGACCCTTTAAAGAGGTGGGGTTGCTGATAAGAGTTAAATTGTGGACGGCATATGAACATGTCGTTCACAGTGAGGACCGACCAGGCTGTGCAGGGCATTTTTTACAATTCTAATCAACACCGCTAAGAAATGCTCTTCTGGGAACGTGTGAGTGTTCTACAAAGTGCACATGACCCAGCAGTCACGCCCAACTTTATGTGAGGAATGCGTGCATGTGGGCCTCCCAGCGTGAACGAACAGACCCGGTCTAATGCCGTTATCGGTGCGTGTCGGCTCTCTGTCCTTACCTGACGTCTTTATTATCTCTATCATCACCATGAAGGAAGCAGACAACTTAATAACAACTTAAT
This sequence comes from Acholoe squamosa, assembly GCA_949317995.1. Taxonomy (NCBI): domain Eukaryota; kingdom Metazoa; phylum Annelida; class Polychaeta; order Phyllodocida; family Polynoidae; genus Acholoe; species Acholoe squamosa. The sequence goes on from OX439042.1 coordinate 21,174,817, forward strand.
AACAACTTAATAACCTGCCCGGGCCCACTGACGCTACTGGCACAATTAACTTGAAACTTGGCGCTAGATGGACAATGATATATCTATATGCACTATCCTTCTATTCATTCTGAAGAAAATTGTATGGCTAACACTAAGACCAGTCAGGTCAATGGTACCTACACATTGTACAGTGTACCTTTGTCGACAAGATGCAGCGATGGAGTGCTGGCTAGCAGTCTCACCAGCACTTCATTGGAGCATCATGACGACCCTCTGGGATTGATACACAAACTCCCAGAGGGTCGACATAATGCAGCATGGAGTGCTGGCGAGCAGTCTCACCAGCACTTCATTGGTGCATCATGATGACCATTGGGCATTAAAGCATCAGCGACCCTCAAAGGGTTAATGGCATTGACCTTATCCTGTGGTTATATTTCCTTATATATGCCTTCTGGCATTGACCTTATCCTGTGGTTATATTTCCTACTGTACATCGCATAAAACACTGAATGTAGCTATACATTCTATGATGTATATCTAAGAAGGTCCTGCTACAATGTGCGGCCGTAAATTTGAGAAGTCTTTTGACTGTATACGATACATGTAAAGAATCAACGGGAGAAATGCATACTAAATATAGTTAGTAACGAGTAACGATGATCTTACCCATGGGATAGTTTAAGTATCGTGAACGGTACGATTCCTGAAGTATAAACAATAACAGCATTATACACCCACGGACAATACACGTCCATTCTTGCCATATCTGTGATGTCCGTTACACCCAGACATGTAATTTTAAAAGTTGATTTAAACAAACGACCACAACACCATCTCGTGATGCAGGGCCATCGTCTGGCAGATCCAAGAGAACCGCCCAGCATTGTATAGAGGAGAAATTGCGTTTGAAATGAGTTCATGGCAAATTCAGATTTACCAGACTCCTTCGGCTTTCTGACGTGAGACTAGTCGTTAGTAGTTTGATGACTCACTAAGGTTCTCAAAGCATAAGGTTGTCTAAAAGCTTTCTTCTGTCCTACATGCGTAGGTTGGTTGAGTGAAACAATGTCGGTTGAATGACAATGCATTTGTTTGTTATTTGTGTCGTCAGTTTGGATAAAATAGTGTCATAGGCAAAGAGTGGGAGGTTTTCCGGTTACCCGAACCTGCCTAGAAAAACATGACCTTTTCTTCAGTTGTGTCTTTTTTTACATAGAGAAATCTGTCTAAAAATGAACCACTGCCACATACAGTTGATGGTCAGTCGGGAGGAGTTGTTAGAAGATCGGAGATAGGAGGTAAGATAAGGGTCCAATTGAGGCCTTCTACCTTCTGGCATTGACCTTATCCTGTGGTTATATTTCCTTCTATATGCCTTCTGGCATTGACCTTATCCTGTGGTTATATTCCCTTATATATGCCTTCTGGCATTGACCTTATCCTGTGGTTATATTTCCTTATATATGCCTTCTGGCATTGACCTTATCCTGTGGTTATATTTCCTACTGCACATCGCATAAAACACTGAATGTAGCCAACTGACCCCTGGTTTACAAATCTCTCTATTTTTCTTAAAGAGGTCATTTCTATTATGAAGTAGGCTGATTTTTTTCTTCTACATTTCCTGAAGTTTAAATTCCCGATTTGTTTAAGATTTTTTGTAAATTTTTCTTCCAACTTGTGACTTTGAGAAATTCCCCTGTCACTTTCTATTACCCAGAGGTTTAGAGCCCCTCTGCCTCTGTCCACATCACCCTCCCGCCAGGGGAGGTTTCAGAAACGACTGACCTAGGCCTGCATAAACATTTCAGATGATTTCTTGAGCATCCATAGTTATCCCTCTCGTACATTTTCTGTACGAGTTGCTTCTACGCTACAAATAGTTCTACCATCCATTGGTATAGGCGGCACCTTAACATCGACTGCTGCAAACTGTCGCACTCTTCGAAAACATCTAAACGGCAGTATTTGCTAGTACTAAGTAAGTAGTGTCTTAAATGAGACTTCCACATGTAGGCATATCAGTTACAACATAATTCTCATAAATTAAGATAAAAAAAATTATTAAACTTTTATACACTATTTTCATCTTTATTTTATTTTCTGACATTTTAGGGACAATTGGTATTGCGGTTAATGGGTGCAGTGTGGATATTGTTTGAATACACAAGGAGTACAATTAAGTCTCTGGTGTTATGAGTGAATGACAGTGCACTTCACAGAACTTTAGTGCTGTTTCGTATAGATCTGATAAATGTAATTTCTAAAGTAATTCCAATCTGTACACAAGACGATCCTAGATCAAATTCACCCATTTAACAAGTGATTGAGGACCCCATGTGATTGGATAGTGCTTAATGCTGATTTTAGATCTTAACAAAGGCCATTAAGAAATTGACCAAAATGTATATGTATACTCCATATGTGAAATTCAACCAACAGAGGACATAGAGGGCTACATGGAGCAGTATGCTAAGTCTGTTGAAATGCCTTAATACTCCAGATAAAGCTGCCTCCAGGACATGCCACAGACGTGGCTGTCAACGCCTACAGTCTACTACAGGGATGAAAGTCTTCAGGGATTTCCCTGATTTCAGGGATTTTGAAGTTCCAAGGCCCTATATGTTCATATAAAAACATCAGGTTTTTGGGTTCGATATTGGACCATTTCAGGGATTTTCATGCTCTGTGACTTTCATCAATGCTACTACATGTACCATTGGAGTAAACAGAGCAGCACTGGGGAAAGAGAAGACATCATTTGCCAGTTCTAAAGGTCAGCACTTAAAGATGAAAGCCCTATTGCCTTAGACGATGACAAGAATACCGTACCCATGTAGCTCTTCTACAGCTCAAGTGTCTGCTTTTGATACAAGTAGGTCAACACCGTATTGACCTTTGGGAAATCATGGATTTAATGGCACATTTCTGTAAGTAGTATATTGAAAGGGGCGCAAGGCACAGGCTATTTATAGTCAGCCAAGTCTTAAGGCAACAACCCTCGATGGCCTATAGGTTGTGGGGGAATCATTTATCTAAGGCACTCGTTAATGAGTTAATTATGCTTGTTGTCAACGTCAATTTACTGAATCACAGTAATGATTTTAGATGAAATTTCAACATTATTAATGCATCAACCGCCTTTGCATTGGCTTGCAGCTATAGGACCTTCTTTGAAGTTATTTCCGAATACTCCATGTAGAGATTACTTGGTACTCCTTTATCATAGACATGCCCCTCTATTGAAAGTAGAAAATGATTGAATTATAGGCTAGATCAAAAAAGAAGAAAGAACCCTCATGGCACCATAATGACAATGCAGCCCATTGACGCCTCTCTGTCCCGAGTTATGGGTCATGGCATTTTGTGTTTTAGGGTAAACATTATCGTGGTAAATATCTATATTTTGCCTATATCGTAGCTCAAAGAAAAGCCCAATTATATAGTACCAACTTTCTTTTATCGGCTAAAAGCTAGTGATTCAGCGTGTAGTTGCATCTGTCAGACATGCATGTGGGTATGTTCTATACATCACTTAAGTACCTATGTAATTGTGGATGGAACTGCTTTTTTAGAGAACAATGTATATTTTCTCAAAAGGTACAGATATCATCTGCAGATAAGCCAGAGCAATAGTATTTTTAGTTCAAATTACTGCTAAGTCATACTGCTGACAAAGTAACCAGTATGACATTGCACTTTTTATCCGGGGGGGGGGGGGGGGCTGAGCCTTAGTTTGGGTACCAATTATGGTACCAACCCTGCAGATAGGTGGCTGTTGACGCATCGAAACGGAGAAAAGGTGGGGGGGGGGCTGTTAATTAAATTACACTATATGATCAGGGGCTTTTGAGAGAAGTTATAACTCGTATGGAATCAAAAGAAACTAAATATTGCATAAAATCTTCCCAGACCTGTGAAACTACCAAAAAAAGGGGGGGGGACTTCTTAAAAAAATGGAGGGGGGTGTAAATATATTCAGCTAGTTTAAAGGGACTGCCAAGTGGCAAAACAGAGGAGGGGGGGGGGCTGTAGTTTGCAGTTGTTAGCAACCATCAAAGCTTCAGTGCCCCCGCTCCTACCCCGGGCTTTCGATCTCTATACCACTGTCCTTAATGATAACTGTATTGGTGAAGGCTCTCCCAACGTGGTCATAATCTCCACATATGTGTGCAAGATTTAAAGTCAAGTAGTTTACCTAATCCACAGATTAGAGCCTTCAGATGGCTTGTGGAAATCCCAGTCTGGGAGTCAAGAATGGCTTTTCTTCTTCCCAGACACACAAGAGTTAATATTTAACTGGAAATTCAACCCGAAGCCACCCACAAATATTCCACCTGCCAAAGCCAATCAGTGTTGTAATGACTGCGTCACCAGCTACTGGTGCGTTATCAGTGTTAACCAGAACTTATAACATTACAGATTACAGACTGAGCACCTGGAGGAAACACCCTGGAGGAGGAAGCCAGTCAGACAAGAGAACCCTGTCCATGTCATTGTCCTCAACTGTCACTTCTACCTGCATGTTCTACTCATTTTCAGCCAATGTAATTAGTATCTACCCCTTTTGCATTTCTATGTGTACTCAGATTATTCTTTTTCACTGGGTCTCCAGTCATTAAATGTGATTTGTAATATTTTAAGATACTGCAACACTTTGCCTGTTTCTTAAGCTATAGGTTTCATGTTAGTATACTTTCTCCAACTTCCAGCACAATTCCTCCAGTGCCCCACTGAACTATTACCCAAGGTTGTTAATGATAGAAATTGGAAGCCACAGGGATCATTTCCAGTCGCCCTATTTCTATTGACCATGCTATGAAGGTTGAACATCGCCCACGGATGCAATGTTCTTATCGTTCAGACCCCCCACGTGGGGTTAGGGGGCAGCGCAAGTAAGCAAAGGAGCAATTGGGGGCAGAGGAATGGTTCAAGGAGGGCGGTTATCAAGCCTGGACTAATAGCCACTCTGCTATGGCGAATTAGGGAGATGTTGGGGTTTTCTAATCTGGGTATTACGCCCGATTAGAGGGGCTGTCAGTTTGCTTATGGAGACGAGCTGTTCCAGATCCAGCCGAGCAGCTCCATTTGCTCCTGAACAATTCCGTCTTCTTGATACTGTCAGCAAGCGATTTGTCAACTTGGGGGTCTTCATCGATATCTCGACCATTTGGGCCGAATCATGGCAGCGGGGTAGATCCATGAGTAGTCTGCATATGAATATGTGGCCACTTTAATAAAACTCACTTGGGCGCCTACGTGATACAGATTTTCCCTATGCTATAATTGGTGGTAATGGATGGAATCTTTTGTTTGAAAATGATAAATTGGTAGTTCTCTACAGATACATCGATACAGCGGTACCAAGATTCCGGTCTTGCCCAAGTATATTGGTCATGGATCATACCGAGAGTCAAAATTATTACAGATCTGGAGGCATGATATACAACCCCTCCTCTTTTCCATGTGCATTGATTTTAGACCAAAAGACCATGAAATCATTTACAGACGACAAACGATATTGTTGACTGTACAGTAAGAGGTGAATGACCCCACACCTACATGCTCTCTACATATTATATCAATGTATTCATATCAATAGCTCAAAATACCCTAGAGACTGAGCTGCCCTAGATAACGCTGGTATAGTGAGGAGACCAGGGATACTTGTAAAGGAGGGCTTGGCGGACAGAACTCTGTGTATGTGTGTGTGTGGGGGAGGGGGGGAGGGGGGGGGGTGCTTCATCCCAGGTTCCACAAGTACGGTCTGGACGCAATCAATGGCCCACACTGCCGCCACTAGCCTCTGCGGCCAGCAGTCGGCACTGGTGCAGAAACTGCTGACGTGAGCCTTTTATTGAGGCGCCATTCATCTTGTTAGCGTGAGAATTTCCCACGCCCCTCCTCGTCTTGCTCTCCATCCCCTCGCTCACTAACTCCTCTCCACTCAACCCTATCGTTCTTCCAGGGCTGTGAAGGAGGGCTTTCATGTGATTAGTGTCCCCCAACTGTCTCTCTCCGATTAAAACAATAAGACACGGTCAGTACCTGGTGTGTCCTACCGGCGGATTATTACCAGCAGTTATCCGTCATCGACCACCGACCTTGTGGGTCGGCTTAGAGAGGCAGGTGAGGTACAGTGTGCTTATCGTCACTTGAACCAGGTATCTCGTTGGAGATGGATGTCTCGACGAGAGCATGTTGGGCTTATCAAGATGCCGGTGCATTGGCATGCTGGCAGGGACAGATGCCGGTGCTCCCGGCAGGGGGCCGGGGAAACTCGGCCACGCGCACACCTGAGCAACACATGGGGTACCATGAGCAGCTCGGTTGCCCCCTAAAGGGGGATGCGATGCGACCTGCCACCAGGTGGCAGCGTCCGACATATGTTGGATTCTAAAGACAGATAATGTCACAGTGTCCCAATAAGGACATCTGGTGACAAGTGAAGGCGTCCCCATGCGATGAGGTGAGTAGGTGTATATTAATCGACACGCTGCATGGGGGACGCTAAAACAGACCTGTCAGTCATAGAATGGCCTACTGTTTGACCACGCCCTAATTGAGTCTTATCAGCATTCTAATTGGTTGAGTCCATTTCACCACACGCCTGAGGGCTTGACCCTAGGAGGCTACTTAAGTAGCAACAGGTGTCTGTTGTCAACACACTGCTGAGCAGCTTGCAACAGACATGACCTGAGACCAGTATCACCCTCCACACCTCCTAGGGGTGACATCCTGAATGAAGCCATACAACTAGCACAGGTGGAGGGGTTCGCCCCCAGGGACGCCCCAAGCACCGTCAGAGACCTTTTCTCACAGGGTGATACACATTATGACGATGGTTCTACCCAAGATGGGCAGTCTCCAGCTAGGAGTGAACCAGTGAACCACTACTCACCCTCATCAGACCCACCGTTCATCACACAGTACTCACCTACTACACCTGATATGAATGGGCCAATAGTTCACACAAATGATCCCTCTACCTCAAATGCAGTGAATGAGAGCAGCTCATCAGAAGTGGTCTATCACCCTACACCAATTCTGCATAGGTCTCCACAGCACAATGCCCCACTGGCACCAATGAAGAGGAAGGCAGACATGCCCAGTCACTCTGCCAAGAGACTGAAACCCAGACGGCTGATACCGGTAATGCTACAGAATGGGCCATCCCAACAAGGGGTCTATATGACAATTACATCTTCACCAGCCTGACGGCAGACCCTAGAGCGGTACATTCTCAAGACACAAGATCACCAGCCTAGACGCAGGAGGGGCAGGGGTGAACCGCCACTGGCCATACCCCTGTATGCTGACCAACCTGACCATGCCCTAATGGACAGGGAAAGCTACAGATCAGCAGAGGATCGCGAGGTGGAGCAGGTGTTCCAAAATGTTCAACAGGCTCCTAGACGAACAGCTCACACTATGTCGACGGGTAACAGCCAATGCAGTGATCATAGTGCTATGATTCAAAGCACAGTGATTTATTCCCAGGAATCTGGGAGTTCAGGGTGTTATTCTGACAACAACAGATCTGAATCAAATAGATCCATGCCCAGACCCGCACTCAGACGAGCTCAAGGACCCCCCACCAGCCTTACAGCAAACGCCCACTCAGCATCATCCTGCACGGCAGGACCTGCGCCCTGCAGCGACCCATGTTGCAAATATATAGGTACAACACAGAGAGCGCCAACCAGAGGTGATGATACCAGACCAGTATGACTACCCAGCACTGATAGGCTTGCAGAGTGATCAGCAGCAGGAAAATCCACTACCTGTATATGGACCACAGCCATTTGACTGCCCTCTAGCCGCAGTAGAGCTGCCATTCACAGAACCACAAGATGCTGAAACTAATAAAACAACAGAGAAGATTAAAACCTTGGTGGAAGCCATTTACCTGAACCCAGCCACTAAGGATCAACTAAAAAACACTCTACAAAACCTACCCTAGACCCTCCAACCTAGAGGTTCTTTATAAAACAAGGCTCAATGAGGATGTATTTAGGCAACTTGTGAAAAGAAACAGGGAAGCTGTGGTGCAGAGGGAGGACACCTTCAGGTCTCCAGAGTGGTGCTTGCTTTTTACAGCCAGACATTTAGTACATGCACTGGAGCACCTGGGCAGCAGCGAAATTAATCCCAAACAACTGGTCACAAACATGTCTGATTCTATGAAGCTGATAGGCAAATCCTCATGGAAAACCAATGACATTAGGCGCAATAATGTGTATGCAGGCTTAAAGGGTGTGGGGCTAGAGGTAGTACAGAAACCACAAAAGCTTTAAATGTCTGCTTGGAGAAGATGCCAGAGAGCAGATTGTGGTTAGACAGAAAGAGGAAGTAGCCTTACACGAAGTAGTGGCTGCCCCCAGGTCATGGAACCGCCGCCAGGTAAACTACAGGGGCGGCCAGGCCCGCAGCCGCCACAACAAGAGTGGGTCCAGCCGCAAACACACAGCATCCCATCTACAATCAGGACCGCAGCCGCCACCAGGGGGCCTCGAACCGCCAGCAGGACTACCAGTCCAGCAGCAACACCTCCAGGGGTGGCAAGTGGGGCAAGCAGACCAAACAGAATTACTACAAAGGCCGCAACAAATCCAACAACAAAGACAACAACAACAAATAAATATAAGTCTTTCAGTTGTTGATGCACCTGATACAGCCAAGCTACCCGAAACACCTGAAAAGCATCCCAAAAAAACAGCCCTTCTCAGCAGGTGGTTTAGCTAGGCAGGCAAAAATGTGGCATAAATTCATCAAAGACAGATGGGTGCTGGATATGGTGAAAGGCTTGACCATAGATCTACACACTATACCTGTACAGTCAGAGATCCCAGACTCAGCATCTATTAACCCAGTTAAAGATGCTCAGTTGGATACACAAATACAGGATATGTTGAGTAAAGGCATCATAGAGCTTGCAGGACATAACGCGAGGGCATTTGTCCTAAAACAGATGGCACTTTCAGACCTATTTTGAACCTCTCAGGACTGAATGAATTCACAGTCTACAAACACTTCAAAATGGATCATCTCGCGTCAATCATGCATATTTTGCCTCAACACTCCTTTATGAGTTCTGTAGATATTACGTCAGCCTACTTTACCCTACCCATTAAAGAAAGGGACAGGGATTTCTTGCAATTGCAGTTCCATGGTAAACAGTATAGGTATACATGCCTACCAAATGGATACTTACCAGGGCCAAGACTGTTTACATGTATCATGAAGGCACTGCTTTCACATCTGAGAGTACATTATGCCGTAAACTTGGTGTTTTACATTGATGACACACTCATTTTTGGACACTCCAGAACTAGTAGAACAATCTGTAAAACACTCTCAGAATCCTTGGCTTCACAATTAACTTCAGAAAATCAGTCTTGACCCCGGCACAGTCCATCGAATACCTGGGTTTCACCATTGACTCCACCACACTGACACTACACATACCACCCAAGAAAGTGACAAAATTAATGACAATGGCATGTGACATCCTGAAAGTCAGGAGCTTGTCAATCAGACAGTTCACAGCAGTCATAGGAAAGCTGGCAGCCACTGAACCTGGAGATGACAGGGCCAAGGTCCATATCAAACTCCTTCAGAGAGTTAAATATTGGGCCCTCGCCAAGTCATTGGGTAACTATGATGTAACTATATACCTAAATGACACGGTTCATGATTGCATCAAACAGTGGCTGTAACTTCTCCCTATCGCCTCTGCACTCTATGCGGAAATCTGCCCACAGGTGGCAATCTACATAAACTCATCTAAGACAGGGTAAGGTTGCTAGTAGTATATACATGCAAACTGAGCGCAATGGATTAGCTACTAACTAGGTCATGACCTACTGGTAGACCGGAAGTGACCTAGTTTCAACCAATCAGAGGGCTGGATTTGACAGGAAGTGACGTCATAAGGTCATGACCTAGTTTTTTCGACCAATCAGAGAGCTGGATTCCATTTGACCTAGTGACCTGACCTAGTTACATAAATTAAAAGAATTGCGCAATACCTAGAGCTGACCTACTTGCAAACCGGAAGTGACCTACTAACCTACTTGCAAAAACGTATGACCTACGTATGAGGGTGCATTGCGCAATGCTTGTAAGAATTTACACAATGTTCTGATGCAATACTTTTATGGATTTACGCAATACTTATGACTCATGCATTAAAATAAAACACAACTCATTTATTTCACATAACAGATTATATTTTTTTATTAGACACAATATTTACAGATGAAGACAGATTTTCCATTTCCGGGGCGTGCACATATACTACAAAAACATTTGTTGTGTGTGAATTTACTTGCTTGATACCAGCTTTGGCCAGTAAGACTTGTTTTCCATGTGTTGTGGAAACAATAACTGTTAAGTTTGGCTATGTTAGATATAGCATGCTCGAACAAAGCCTGGGCCAGGAAGTAAGTTTGACTGTTTTTGGGTCCAGGTAAAAGACCAGATAAAAAACCATCCTTAAAGTTTACCTCAAAGGAGAAATGATTTTTCACTCCAGGTATACTTAAGGCATGAAGTTCCAGAGAGACCTGCAGACATGTGAAACAAATAGTTTTAGCAATAGCAGATACTTCCAGTTTACAATTACACTGACAAAACACTCCTACTATGGGATTACATTCTAACTCTTGGAGAGTAAGAGCAAACTTTCTTACACTTCCTAAAGTGTACCTTGTGTAGTGTCTTGGGCAGCCAGGTTCAGTGTGCAATTGATATACTCCTATACACCAATCATGCATTATCAAGTTAACTTTTTTCACTCGACAATAGTACATGCAGTTTCTGTAGGCGTCCCAAAAAGCTGAAGAGAAATATTTGTACATTTTAACACTAGTTATACAGTGGTCAACAGTGTCTGGTTCAGCTCCTCTAAAATAACCAATGTTTTCTGCAGGTATTATTTCCCAAAAGAAATTCTCTGAACATCCACATGCTACAGAACTTATATCATTGTCAGGTGTTATAGAAGAAGCTTGATTATATGAAGCAACACTTTGTAAAACTGGACGCATGTAATAGTCATAAGGTGGAGTTTCTGTGGTTTGCTCCACAAGCATAGCTTCTAAACTTTCCATGTTAAAATGGTTGCTTAAATCTAACCAGATACTAATAGTCTGGTGAACGTGACGCTATGAGTTAAGAAATCTGGTACCACTTTTTTTTCTGTTCCAACTTAATTTCTTCAGCGCCGGATTTTTTATTTTTTGTCGTGAACATGTACAGCGTTCACTTTTGTGAAAAGTTTTTTTTTATTTTTGGGTGATACAGTTCACTTTTCTTACTTTTTTATTAGTTTTTTTTCATGATACAGTACACATTTTTTTTATTTGAAAAATGTTCATTTGAACAAAAAATATTTTCCAGTTTAACACTGTTTTCTATGGAAAAAAAATGTTCATTTGAACAAATGTTCGTTTGAACAATTGTTCAAATGAACATTTTCCAGTTTAACACTGTTTTCTATGGGAAAAAATGTTCATTTGAACAAATGTTCGTTTGAACAATTGTTCAAATGAACATTTTCCATTTTAACACTGTTTTCTATGGGGAAAAATGTTCATTTGAACAAATGTTCGTTTGAACAATTGTTCAAATGAACATTTTCCATTTTAACACTGTTTTCTATGGGGAAAAATGTTCATTTGAACAAATGTTCGTTTGAACAATTGTTCAAATGAACATTTTCCATTTTAACATGAACAATTTTTCAAATGAACATTTTCCATTTTAACACTGTTTTCTATGAAGGAAATTTGTTCATTTGAACAATTTGTTTAAAACTTTTTTTTCTTTCAACGAAATGTACAACTGGAAGTGAAACTAGAAAAAGAAACCATTTTTTTTATATAGAAAGGGGTAGGGTGCTTACACCGTCTTCACATACTTGTCTCTTTATGTACTGATAGGTTAGACCTTGTTTCCTTTGAGAGTAAGTCGTAACGCTGTGGTTTACTACTTTAAATCCTTTGTTGACTACCGTGACAACATTTTCACTGTCCAGTACTTCTTTGTACTTGTCAGTGGTCAGGGGGTTTTGTTTTTGAATTACACCTTTGCAACTCATTTTAACGGGCACATTTACTCCTGTGCCTATGTAACATTTGGAGTTCAAGGCAGTCATTTCGTCACCTTCCCACTCCACTTTGAATAACCCGGGGGTTCTCTTGTCAAACGCCAGACGGCTCTTACAACATGGTTGAGGCAGCCACAGCTCACCCAATACTTTGGTCTGAACATAGGTCTCTCTGTGGTGACTGTTGTCACATGATTCAGAGGGCAACCATTTGTGACGTTCTCTGAAGAAAGCTTCACGTTTTTCAGGAATAATTACGTCTTCTATTTTCTCTGCACTTAAAGCAAAGTAAAAACTGTCAGTGTCCATTTCACACATTTCAAAATCTTTCTCGTCTATGTATTCAAGGAGAAAGTCGTAATAGAAAGCCAACATTTTAAGTTTGGCATATTGGTATACCATGAACCCTATTTGAACTGGGAGATCGTAGGTGATGGAGGTGGGCAAACAGGACAGTTCTACCGTGTTGTCACTTATGTCTTGCACATCTTGCACTGACCAGTGCATGGCCAAACGTCTTGCCTTAGAGGGGTGAAGATACTTTGTTTGAACAAAGTTTTGTTTGTTGCATATGGTTTTTCCGTATGAACCATTTCCCAAAAGTTTGTACAGATCTGACAAAATCTTACAGTCTATATTTTCGTCGCCCTTCCTCCTAGCTTTGGTTACTTCGTCCATGAAGGGTAAAAAAGTCTGTTCTGGAGTGTATTCTACGAGAAGGTGTACTGTCGTAACTACCAAACCTTTTTCCAGGTACCACTTCAAGAGAGGAGTTCCCAACAAAATTCCCTCTGCGTGGTAGCTGCCTATAAGTTGGCGTTGCGGTTGTTTTAGCTTACCTGCTGCTTCCAGGTAACGTTTCATATGTTCACCTACGTCTTTTTTTCCTACTAAACAGTTTTTGAAAATAGGTGTCATTTCACTGAATTTTTCTTTCAAGTGTTCAGGTGTTTCTATGTCTACCTGGATAAGTCCAAAAGTTGTTCCTTTAGAAACCCCTCTCAGTATTTCATCCTGACTTTTTCTGCCTTGGCACAACGGTCTTTTAATTTCCCATTCACTTTTTGTTTCTCTGCACAAGTTTTCAGTTTTTTCTTTCAACCACATACACTCATACTTTTCCTCTACTTGGTAACCTAACGATTGAAGATATAGGGTAGTCAAAATGGTATTTTGGTTTTTTTCTTCTAACCATGCCTTTCCATTGGGGTCTCTCAAAACTGATTTAGTAAGGTGACATATGTGACCATGCCAGTAGCACCCGTGAAACTGGTATACTTTTTTTGAAGCTGGATCATATCCGTCCACTTTTATTTTCCTTGAACCCAATACTACTTCCCCGTAGTTGTATTGGTGTAATATCTTGACTTTGTCTGTCACAGTTTTGTATCGCAACCATTCTGTGGCTGAGTAGCTAATTTGTTGACTGCAAACAGCTTGAAAATCGTTTTCTTTCCTGCGCACCACATAATAACCTGTGCAGTGCTCTTCACCCATGCACTTGAGGTACAAGCTGTTAGCATCTACCCCTACTATGTGTCTGCATACTTTGCTTTGTGACCCGTATTTTTTTTGTCTTATTCTTGTTTCTCCACTTTTGTGATGTCTGTGAAAAATAATAGAGGGACCCCCTACTAAGTTGCGTCTGAGCAAGGAGTGAACATCCTTTTCTTTCTCACCAAAAAGAATGTAAGGAGTGGCATTAGGTGCAGTGTTGTTGAAAAGAAACTTCAAGGTTAAACCTGGCAAAGTTAAACCGTCTTTGAACATGTCTACCCCACGATCTATAAAAAATTTTGTGTGCTCGTTTATGGCTAAAACAAAGGGTTTAACATCCAGGTTGTTGTAATATATCAAGTAGTCCTTCATAGTTTTCATTTTGTTTTCTTTCCAGACCTTCTTACATTCAAGATAATCTTCTTTGCTTATTCCACCACCCGACAAAGAACTGTAGAAGCAGTGGCGTGGAGGAAGAGCTTTGTTGTTCAGTTTTCTTATGTTGTCCATCCACTCGTAGGGAAAAAAACCTTTTTCAGCTTTCCCTTTTAGAAAGGCTTTCAGGTAGTTTGCGTAGGAATAACCTGGTGCCAAATAGTTAAACATGTCAAGGAAAAGAAGATGGTCTGTGTACACTGCTATGTACTTGTTGCATTTTTTTATGGTTTTCATTTCTGTTTTGTCTGTGTCTATAAAAAAAGAATGAAATTCCTTTTTTATCAAATTAATGTCATACTTTCCAGAGTTGAAACCTAGAACAGGGACTCTTTCTATGTAGGTAAGAAGTTTTTCCTTCACTTCAAGAACATGGGAGATTTTTTTTTGGGGATCTTTTTTGTTCTTTGCTGGAAAAACTTTGCTAGCTTTATGTTCTAGTTCCTTTTGTTTTTCTTCTAGAGAGTCTAGTTCGTCTAAAACATCTCTAAAATTCTCTTTCACCTGTTCTCCTATCAACTGCCCCAAGTTGTTTATGTGTTCCAACACATTTTTAACCAAAGGATCGTCGTCCCTGTTGGAATTTCTGACAAAACACACTGGTTCTGTATGCCCAGGAAAATCAGAAGCTACACTGGCAGAAAGGGGTATGTGAGTTTTTTCTATCACAGTGTTAGCATTTTCTGGGGACGAATTTTCAGGTTGGACGAAATAGCTTTCAAAGTCAAAAACAATTTTATAGGGGTATATTTTTTTCTCAGGTGAACAAACTATTCCCAGTTCCTCTAAAACTTGAAAAACTGTTTTGGATGGATTGTATGCTCCACCTTTGTACCTGAAGCTGACTTTGGTGCAATCTTTTTTCACCCCATTGTGTTGTTTCAAAAGGAAGCTACGAGTGAAAACTTTATGACACTTTTCACAGGGGTACATTTTACCATACAGTCCCATGTTAGTTATTAAACTTACATGGTTTCTGTGTAAGTTCAAGTTCATGATTTTCTTGGATGAACACATGTTTGACCTTATAATTTTAGGTCGACCCTTTCTTTTACCAAAAGAGGGAAGGTAAAAGATTCTTATGTTAACTTCAAACATTTTTTCTAACCTGTCTAAATCTCTTATGTTAACGCCCTCAAAAGTCTCCTTGTTCACCCCTGGATAGGCTTCAAGGAAAAGCTCTTGAGTTTTTTCTAAAGATTCATACAGGAAGAAAGACAGACATCTAAAGAAACACAAGTTGTCCTTGTAAGCCCTTTTGGTTTTAGGGTCTCTGTGAAAGTGTTGCATTCCTCTTTGTCTTAAACCTGGTGGAACAGTTTTCATTTTACCTAAAAGATATTCTCCTCCCGTAGCCCTTATCAGTGTGATGTTGGCGTTCACGTTGCCTATTACACTCCATTTAGTAGAGGGTCTTTGAGTGTCTTCTTTAATGTTGTTTTCTATTAAATCTAAACACTCTGCAAAGTCTTTGTCGTCCCTTATAAAAATGTAAGGGTCTCTATGACTTTCACTGTCATAGAACAAAGACGAGTTGTTGGCAGAAGCATGAAAGTACATGACTTTCTCTTCTTCTTCTTCCTCCTTAGAGGAAGACAACAACCTTCCAAAAGAGACAGCCACTTTGTAAGCCATAACTTGATTTCTATGAATAGAGGTAAACGCCTCTATTACCTGTTTGGCTCCCAAGTCTTTGTTGAAACTTGTCATTCTGACGTTGAAAATGGACTGAAGCTTACCAAGCACAGCCAAACCTGAAGCTATGGACTTGAAGTTGTCACGGTAACTGCTTTTATGCAAAGAATTTTTTTCTATTTCTTTTGGAAGTTCTAAGCTGTCGGAAAAAGTTTCTCTTCTACAAGAATCTGAGTTACATAAAGTTTTTCCACTGTTTTCTACAGTTACCAAACGTGGAGGTCTAGGGGTGTTACACATTGGACAGTTGACGGTGTAAAGTTGTTTTACCTTTTTGGGCGGCATTTTTTTTTAAGGTTTCTTTTTCTTGTTTCACTTTATGTTCTATATACAAACTTATAACTAAAAACCTAACCTAAGTATACATGGAGTACATATGGAACTTAAACCTACGCTGGGCTATGTTGACTAATAACGGAGTACATCTAAATCTAACTACAAATTAGCTGATATACATCATAATGTAAAAGCACTTAACAAGGAGCTGTTGACCAGACACTATACAAAGTTGACCACTTACCCAGAGTAGAAATCGGTCGTTTCGTCTAGGAAGGGACCAACTCGTGATTTTATGTCCTCCAGAATGAAGGGGGACACAGTGTGTCCGCAGTGTGTGGCTGAGGGGGGCATTCTGAAGCTGGAAGACACCGAGGCATTCATTTCCTCCACGTAGCTGGTTGTTCCTATGTGAACTTTAGGAGTTCCCTTGTACAAGTTTACCAGGACCATAGCCCGGCCTCCACTGGGGTCGGTGCAGTCTTGGTTCAAGGACAACAAAAGATTATCCACCTTCCTCTCTCCAAGGGCAGCTAGGCGGTGTAACTCCTTGTACTTTCCTAGGATGCACTCTATCTGGTCCACTAAGTTCCTGAATTCACGCGCCTCTAGGTTCAAGCACCGCTCGTAAGGTTTGTCCAGGTAGGTTCTCAAGCATACTCCCCTGATGCTAGGTTCCCTGTATATTTCTATGCAGGCGTTGTTATCCCCTTCCGGATAAAAAACTTGGTTGGGGGCAGGTGACTTTTCTTGGAAACCAAATCGAGCAGGCCACTTTTTTACCACCAAAGGCACTGACCTAAAGCCCACAAGCTTGCTGGAAGAACTGGGGGCAGTTCCCTCCCCAAACTTTTGCCTGTGTGACTTGTCTTTAGGAGAAGGAACACCTGGGACAGAACCAATTGGCTCGGCACCATAGGATGAAGTCGCTGAGGAATCTGAAGCAGGGGTAGAGACAGGGGTTTTCTTGTGGTAGGCGCGCTTCTGTCTTTTTTTCTTAGGCTCCCCTTCTTTCTCACTGGAACAGTTTCTTTTTTCCGGCGGGCTTTTAAGAAGCAGCTCCTCTACTGGAACCGGGAGAGAGTACAGAGGAGAAGGGCCGGTTAAATCTATAACCTCTACCTGCGAATACCCCCCGCGGTGAGCAGGTGAAGGTGTCCCTTGTGTTAAGTCCACCACTTCTATGGGTTTAACTGCCGGTGATGAGGTTGTAAGGTCTATAACCTTAATTGGACTGACCTGGGGAGAAGGTTCCTCCGGAGTCACGGGTGAGTAAGAGGCGGACGTAGGTGTTTCAGTGGGGGGTTGGTAGTTCAAAGGTGCCGGGGGATTGATGTATTCCCTGATGTCAAAATCGCCGTCGCCAGCTTCCTGAGGAGAGCGATCCCGGACGCGATCCAGGAAATCAGTGATTTCGCCATGAAGAGCTGCAAGAGCGGCTTCCTGTTCTCCTGCATCAGGCACTTCAGTTGGAAGCCGAGCAGGAGTTGCAGGTGGTTTATCAGGTGAGGCTGGAGAGGTAGGAGGAGGGGCGATGCCCGACGCCTTTTCCACTGTCTGTTTAGAAGTAGTAAAAGTTAGTGGAGCCAGTTTTTTAGCTCCTCCTCTCCTGACACTAAGTCCCGTCTTCATGCGACCAGGCATTGTTCTCCTTGAAGATGAAAGGGTGGCAGGGCTGGAAGGTGCAGGAGCAGGACGGCAAACAGCAGACAAACGTCAGAAAAGGTTTGATGAAGATCGAGCAGCTCAAGTCTACTTTATAGTAACTATCCTGATACGATGCTGGGACGTTCCCTTGTCGTTAAGATAACGTACAACCACGTCCATGAGTCGTAGATAACCGTGCTTTTCCATTCATAGTATGTTTTACACTTAGTCAGTGTTGTTTTGGAAAAAAGTAAAAAAGCTTAACTCAAATAAAAAACGTGATAACGTTCAGTCAACGTTCAGGGTGAGGCTTGTAAAACGAGTCTTGTTGTTACCATTCTGTAATTAACGCAGACCATTCGTCATTTATCAGAACTAGCTTCTCTCAAGCAGACATGGCTAACTTTTGTCCTTTGCCTTTGTCTTTGACCGTAGGTCACAAAAGGCGTCAGGAGGTGTTTATTTCAGACATCAGGAGGGGCGTAGAAGAAGGTAAGGTGTGGGCTGTGTGGAAATTCTGTCCTGAAAATTTGAACAGGGATCTTTACATCCCTCCTAACTGTAACTTCAAACAATGCTTTTTGCACAACCAAACCACTGCATTGGTTCCTGGTGGACCCTCTGTGAAAAAACTTATCTCAGAAAATGGGGAAAGTTTTTTTTCAGGTGTTCTTTTGGGACATGGTGCCATGGTACACTTAATGTCTAGACATTCCATTTCCTCTGGAAGTTCAAAGAAATTCATTTCAGACAGACAAAAACCCTTTTTTCTAAGGGATCAACCTTTGGGGGGAGGGCCTGGTAATTCAGTTTTCATCGATTCTACTATGGTGAAGGCTTTAATTAAAGCCACTTTACTTCACCCAGACAAAATTACACACTCTTTAGGTTCAAAAATTTTCTATGAAAGAGGATTCAGGACAGAGATTGGCCACAATTACCATGGATGCTGTCATGTTGTGAGAGTTATTACTGAAATAACTACCTCCCATGAAAAAGGTCAGCTGAAGGTGGTAACAGCCTACCCCGTATCTAATTTTTGGTCCTCCTAATAAAACTGAACAAAAATAAACGATGATCCTCCGGGTAAGGCCCCTGGGCCAAACCCACCCTTCCACATGTTTTCCCCTCTTTTCAGAACGCTCAGGGACTGACCCTAACGTTTGTTTCGTCCTTGAGCAATAAATCATTTCAGGAAATTGCGATAAGGAAAGACTGACAGGTTTCCTATAAAGGTTAAACGGGGACTAAACCATCGTTATTTGACACAACAACCTTCGACCTACTATGTCGCGTTACTCCCTGCAGCGTGTATTAGAACAACGTCACCCCGACGACACTCAAGTTCTGACATATGTGAGGGAAAGAAATGAAATTATATGTTGCTCTTCTATTTGTTTCAGGTACGTGTGCAAATACTTGAAAGAATGTGTTCTTCACCGGAAAAAATTATACTTAGTTTTTTCTTCAGTGCAATCAAGTTTTACATCCAAAGACAGAAAAACCTTGAGGAAAATGGTTTTGAGTCATAACTTGTCGAAATTTTCAGCGGTGGAAACCTTGGGTTATGCCCTGAAGCATGGAAGAAAGGGAAAAGGCCCACTGAAAAACCCCTTCCATGTGGAAGCATTGAAAGCGGCAGAAGAGCATCACGCCAAAGAAAATCCCCGCCTACTTAACCAGCGTCTTCATTTCTTTATGTCTATTTTGGAACTTCTAGCTGAGTGCTTAGAAACCAAAACTTTGTTTTCCTCCTGCCCCATATTTCACATCCCATCATCGTCCCTGGATCGTTTCAGTGTAGAGGAGAAAGAAAAAGTTTGGTTTTATCTGGCTATGTGGTGCACCCAGCTTATCTCCCTTACTCACTGTTTTCACCACAATCAGCTCGCTTTACACTCAACGTCATAACAAATTTAAACGAACGAAGAACGATGTAACATGCTTACCTAAACAGGGGAAAGGGAACGGGAGAGATATATAGAATAGGATAGAATAGGGTAGGATAAAATAGGGTAGGGTAGGGTAGGGTAGGGTAGGGTAGGGTAGGAAAGGGTGGGGTTGGGTTTAAAAAACTATGGGGTGGGGGGGTGGGGGCACCCCTCAAGTATGGGGGGTTTGGGGCTTGTTGGCCCGGGCTGGCCGCCCAAAATAACCCACCTAACCCACCCACCCACCTACCCACCCACCTAAACCACCTACCCACCTACCCTACCCTACCCTACCCTACCCTACCCTACCCTACCCTACCCTACCCTATATAAGTCAACTGTATGCTTTCTAGCCTGTCATAACCTGCCTGCCTTCCTACCTGCCTGCCTTACTTGCTCAACACTTTTTATTTGGACGCTATGGAGTTTCACCTTTCGGACGAGTTGTTATTCAAGGTCAGTGAAAAAATATCTGAAAAAGACTACCCTCGATTAGGAGTTTACTTAGGACTTAGACTAAGTTTAATGGATTACATGGAAAAAATACCGTCTCTTCGTTCTATGGGGAGAGAAATGCTTATTTCATGGAGTAGAAAGAACGTGCGTTGCAAGTGGATGGTATTGAGACATGCATTAAGTGACATAGGTCGTTACGATCTAACTGATTATTGTAGATGGTACATGGGATATTACAACGTAGTGGACCATTGTGAAATTCCTCCAGAACAGTGGAAAGTTGATACTTTGTTCGTCAACCTGGCAGACAAGTTCGAAAAGCTTGACTGGAGGAAACTGGGAACTCAACTTGGAATGAGCGACCACGAGCTTAACCTGATATCCACCCCTGTTCCAGGGAAAAAAGGTGTCACAAATCCTGTGTTCGAAGTTCTGATGGTTTGGAAATATAGAGAAATATCTCATCCAAGCTGCCTAATAGCCAGTCTATACAACATGGGACTTTCTGATGTAGCTCTTTACGTGGAAGGTTTGAACAAGGGTTCTACTGGTTTAAAAGAGGACGAGGTTGCTCCTTTGGTCACTTTGGTTTAAGATATCGTCCAACATGGATCACAAGGAAAAGGAGATAATTTTTGACCCACGTCTACAAAGCCCCTTCACAATGATCATAGCTGGACCTACTTCTTGTGGGAAAAGTCAACTTGTTTTCAAGTTGATTAAAGGTGTAGACGAGCTTGTTACTCCAAAAATACACGACATATACTACTGCTACAGTCAATGGCAAGATGGATTCGACGAAATGGTGAAGTTGGGGGTTAAGTTTAACAAAGGTCTTCTTTCAGAAGCCTTTTTGTTCGAGGATGAAAGAGACGTGACTAAACATGGACTGGTCGTAATAGACGATCTCATGGATCCCGAGTACGTTCCCACCATAATGAAACTTTTCACTGTGGGCTCTCACCATCGCAGTTTAAGTGTAATTTTTGTTACTCAAAACTTGTTTTTCAACAATCCTGCCTTCAGAACCTTGAGCTTAAATGCACACTACCTAGTTGTTTTTAAAAACCCTAGAGACATGAGTCAGATAGGGCACATCAGCAAACAGGCCTTTCCAGGACAGAAATCCTTTTTGACGGAGGTATATAACTCAGAAACCAAAGAGAAGCATTCATACATCCTATTGGACTTTAAGCAGAGCACACCTAACGAGCTTAGGGTAAGAAACAGCATAACAACTCCTTGGAACACCTTGGTTTTCATTCCTCAAGATTCAGCTTCGAAAAGAAAAAGATAGAATGGTGACCAAAAGATCTCCTTCTGGAGGAAAATTTAAAACAATTAGGAAACATTACCACTTGTTGAAACACATATCCAAGTGTTCCTCGGCAGAGTGTTCCCACATTATCAAAGGTCTCAGCGATGAGGTCATTAGGTTGATGAGTCAAATTTGCGTCAACGTAATGAACAAAAACCTGTTGCGTAACGAGTCCGACGCAGTCAAACGTTTATCACCCTACAAGAAAGAACTCAAGTCAGTCACAAGGCACAAGGCTACCGTTAAGCAGAAGAGGAAAACCTTTGAGCAAAAGGGAGGATTTTTGGGAACCATTTTGGGCCTCGCCTTACCCCTGATAACAGGTCTCATAGGAGCACGTCGATAAAAAAATCATGTCTTATTCAAGGATGGCCCTCGTAAGGTCGGATCTTGTTCCCCGAGAAAAAAAATCTTCTTTTGTTAGTCCTTCCTCTCCTCCCCAGCCTGGACCTAGTGTTCAAGACCAGTACTACAGCACTCAACTTTTAAGAGAAGGTTTAACTCCTGATTCCAGCCTGGTTCAAGTCCTGAACCACCTTCAGAGTAAAGCACATGAGGTGCTTAACTCTCCTAACCTCAAACTGAAGGAAAAGTTAAGGCAGTACAATCAACTTATGATAAAGTCGGGAATTTTAACTAAAAAAGCCAAGGCCTTAGGACAACGTAGGGAAGGTCCCTATTTTGGTCGAGCAGTAGGACAAGGTCCTGCAGGAGCAGCAGTAGCAGCAGCTGGGGGTGTAAACAATTCTTTAGAAGACACCGACGACGGCGACGATGATGCTGACCACACTTTCACAGAGACTAGAGACGATCCACCACTTCCTGACGATTCAGACGGAGACAGTGTAGACGAGTTCAAAGGGGAGGAAGGCTTTAAACCTCGTGCAAGAGACAACACAGAGGGTATGGACGCCGACATAAAAGAAAGAATACCTGCAAGTTACAGAACGACTGCTAAAAATCTATACAGAGAATTATCTCGTCACGGAAGTCAAATTTTGAATTGGAACAGAGACGGAGAAATATATGTCAACGGGGAACGTGTGCCTGGAACTGACATAACAGATTTGTTAGCTTTTGCTGCCCGACCAAAGTCTTTGAAAAAGGACCAACCTAAAGGAAGCCAGGTTTTCATGAGAGCAGTTAAAAGGCTGAACCCCACCTTAAAATTTGTCAAAAACAAGTCGGCTTTTGCAGGGCACAGTCCTTCCTTTGCTGCCAGTCCCTTGAAAAGAGCTTCCCCTATAAAGAAGAGGAAAGTAAGTCAAAAAGGAACTGGACGTAAGTTTATATGGCGCACAAGGCTTTGAAAAAAGATGTGCTCAGGTTTTACACAGATCCTAAACAACCTGGAAGTTTCACCAGCGTTTCTAAACTTCAACGTCATCACTTCAAGAAAACAAAGAAAAAAAACATAGAACAAGCTTTGGAAGATGTAGACGCTTACACCAGACACAAACCTTACAAAAGAAGATTTCCAAGAAGAAAAACACAAACATGGGGCATAGACAAACAGTGGCAACTTGACCTCATAGACATGCGAGAATTTTCAAAGGAAAACAAAGGATACCAGTACATTCTAGCGGGAATAGATGTTTTTTCAAGGTATGGTTTTGGACAACCTGTGAAAAGTAAGAGAGCTGATGACGTGACAGAGGCTTTCAAAAAAATGAGCAAAGAAAGAAAACCTCAACAAATTCAAACTGACAAGGGCAAAGAGTTTGTCAACAAAATTTTCAAAAAACACTGTGAAGATCAAAAAATCAATTTTTTCACAGGAGAGAACGACGACGTGAAGTGTGCCTTAGCCGAAAGGTTCAACTCTACCTTACAAGGAAAAATGTGGAGATGTTTTTCTCATTTCAATAACTACAAATGGGTTGACTTGCTGCCCGACTTGGTTAAGTCCTACAATTTGACTTACCACAAAGCCTTAGGAGCTGCCCCTTCAGACATAAATAAAGACAACTCTGAAGTCTTGTTCTACAGGTTGTACGATCAACCTCAAAAGAAAAAAGTTCCTGTCCTTCAGTTGAAGAGAAAAAATCAAGTGCGAATGTTGAAAACAAAGAAAACATTTAACAGAGGGTACGAACCTAACTGGACTGAGGAAATATACACAGTCGACAACATTTCGCCCAAAGGGTACCACCTGAAAGATCTCCTTGGAGAAGAGATAAAAGGAAGCTTCTACGAACCTGAGGTCCAGAAGGTGCAAGTCCGTCACGGAAGACGCTACAACATAGAAAAAATAGTAAAATACAGAGGAAAAGGCAAGAAAAGAGAAGCCTTGATCAAGTGGAAGGGTTATGGAGACAAGTTTAACTCTTGGGAACCTGTCAAAAACATAAACAAATGGCGTTTACCTTAACTTTACCTAGTAACTCATCTATGAACGTTTTTCCTGACAACACTTTAACTAGTTACAATACAATTTTGGCAGAATACATTAACTCTCCTACTCAGTTAGAGTGTGCTCTTCAAGAAATAACCTGTCCTACCACGTGGTACAACGTCAAAGAAGAACCCATTCTCTTGGTACAGGGAGAAAACGACCTGACAAACAACCTCCGCTCTGTAGTAGCTTTATTGAACAAACGCAGAAGAGAATTTTTTCCTCTGGAAAAACCAGGAGCCCATAGTGTCTTCAGTAGAGCTTCAAGCTCTACATCAAATTTATCAGCCCAATCTGCTTTGAAGAGAGGAGTAAAAATAACAAAAAACCTACGTCATGTCAACCCTGTGGGATCGACTGAAACCATTCCTCCTGCTGGTCCTGCAAGTGAAAGTCCACCAACTCCTGCTGCTGCGACTGAGACGCCATCTGGAGGATTCACTTCTAACCAACCCACGCCAGAGAAGGAGGAAAAGGAAGAGGAGGAGGCTGAGGGGGAGCGTGACACGGCAGGCAGAGAGAAAAGGGAAATATCGTCGGCTGTGGCTGAAGTGATGTCTATGGATGACAGGGAAAAAAGGTCTCTTTCTTTTTTTGAAGAAAAGGCCGTCTTCACAGACTCTGCTAATGTTTCTCCGCTCTCTCCCAGTCAGTTACAGGCTGTGAAAATATGTACACGCTTCAAGGAAATTAGCAGATACCTGTCTAAGTATTACTTCAAGGAAGGTAGTATCTACAATATGTTTGCCTTAGAAGGTGTGAACCTGGAAAGCAACTCAGAGTTGATAGGATACTTGAACAGGACCATAAATAAACTACAGAGCATGTTGGTGAGAAAACTAAGAAACTACAGGAAAAACAACAAAGCCACCGTGTTTCACTACAACAAATACACAATGAAAAGTGTAGTTTCCTTGCCTCCTGGTGTGGTCATGCAACTCCCAGAAAACTTAGGGAAACAATTAGGTTTTGACGGAAGTGTTTTCCTAAGTGGAAAGACACAAAGCCCCTACGTGGTAGACCTTCAGTTCAAAAGTCGATGTGCTTTCGTGTACTCTGACATAGTCAAGCACAGTCTTGTGGGTGATTCTAAAGCACCCCTTCTGAGGCAAATCAACATAAATCGCTACAACGGTGACATGCAGACCATAAGTTTCCAGAACTTGATATATCTGCCAGTCACTAAAACCACCTTCAGACAGATAGGGATATACTTAAGAGACAAGACTGGGGAACCTATACCATTTGAAAGCGGATCAGTGTCGGTGGTACTTGCCTTCAGACCTCTTCAAGGATAGGAGTATATTACCATGCTTCACTACTATGGAACACCTCCATACCTGGCCCCTAGGGGTCAGTACGCTGAATACTACAGAAAATCACAGTTTGGGAACGGTGCTTTACCAGCGTACGGTGGCAGGGGCAGACAAAGAGGGCACGGACTTGGTTCGTTAATAGGTGGTTTACTGAGAGGAGCTGTTCCCCTCTTAAGTAAAATAGGACGCTCGGCTGCCAAATCTGCAGGCAAAGCCTTGCTTACTACAGGAGCTGGAGTCTTGTCCGACGTGGTAACAGGAAAAAACTTCAAGAAAAGTGTAGTTAGGAGAAGTAAAGCTACAGGGAAGAACTTACTCAAAAGGGCTGCTTCTTCTGCTCAAGGATACATAAAAGGTACATCTGAACCTCCTCCAGTCAAACGACGAGCAACCGGCAAGCGCGGAGGACGTAAGGGGCAACGCGGCAGAGGCAGAGGACAAGCTAGAGGAAGGACCTTGTTCTAGTCATGAGTCTCCTTCATCCCAAGGGTCAGGTATGTGCAGTAGGTGAACTAGACCTACACGCCTTGCCTGTCACTCAAAAGGACATATTAAAATGTCAAAAAATAACCAAAACTACCAACAATGCCCTGACTCCACACACTGAATCATTTGACTTCACCTTCGAACCAAGCAACCTGTACACAGACCTCTCAGAAACTGAGCTGTACATGGAACTGGAAGCCGTGGCGGCAGACGGAACAACTCACCTTGCCGTAGGCATAGAAGCTGCTCCAGTCAACAACTTGGCACACGCTCTCTTTGCTTCCTGCCAGTTGCTGATAAATGGGGAGAAAGTCACCGGCAACAATGAAGACTATGGTCTCAAGGCCTACATTTTGGACACAATTTGTTGCAACAAAGAAGACAAAGAGACTCGGTTGAAAGGGTGTCAAAAGTACATGAAAGACACCTGTGGTCACATGGAAGCCAGAGCGGGCGAAAATGCTGGATGGACGGCACGGAGAGCAGAGTTCAGTGCCCGCAACAAGCATGCCTTAGTAATGAAGCCGCACCTGGATTTAATTAAACAGTGCAAGGTGCTGCCTCCGAACTGTGAAATCAAGTTCATATTTGAAAAAAATCAGCCCAATTACTACATGATGCAAGCAGCCGATCAAAACTACTGGGTCAAAATCACCAAAGCTGAAATGACACTTCTCCAAAAATGTGTCGACGACGAGGTGGTGAAAACTCACGTCAGCAGTGTCAGGAATCCACATTGGGGCCCTTTCAACTATCACATAGCCAGGTGTAAAGTAACTAAACACACTTTGGACGGCGGCTCACAAGACTACAGTTGGACTCAACCTGACACTACTCAGATCCCCACCAGGATAGTCTTGTGTATGATAAAGGAAACAGCAGCTGCTGGGACTAAGACAGAAAATCCTTTCAACTGCAGGCATTTCAACGTGAAGGAAATATGTGTGAGATATGACGATCAAAAGTTTGAGTTGAAGACCGACTTCGAAACAGGCAACTGCATCAGAGCCTACAGTCAAATGTTCATAGACAGTGGGCTGTCGGCTTTGGGGCAAGACTGTGGCATAACTTTGGAAGATTTCAAAGATGGATATTCCTTCTTTGTTTTCGACCTCACCCCAGACAGAGCACCTGAAGACAGTCGTATAAATCTCATCAAGCAAGGAAAGCTGGGCATTTCCCTTAGGTTTGCCGCCCCGACTACTCACGCCATATCTGCCGTCTTGTGTTCCTTCTACGACAACAACATCCAACTAACGGCTGACTGTCTTCCTGTCACAGACTACCACATGAACTGAGAAAAAAATGAGAACTTCAGACATAACAGGTGCACTGGGAAACCATCCACACACAAGGCGGTTCTACCTGGGAACTTTTGCCAGTAATCAATGTCCTAAAAAACCAATTCCCTCTACATGTTTCGTCAGTAACACAGATCCAAGCTCTAAACCTGGTCAGCACTGGGTGGCATTTTACGTTTCTCATAACGGGAATGTATTCTACTTTGATCCCTATGGCTTACCTCCGTTTACTATATATCACCAGAGGTTCATGCAAAAGTCGTCAGATGGTCACGGGTCGTTCAGCAGAAAACAAGTGCAAAACTTTTACGCTAAAACGTGTGGAGCCCACTGCATTAACTTCCTCATAGAAACATGTCGGACCAAGGATCCACACCACACTGTGAAAAGGTTTTCTCAGGTCCCCTTCAACTTAATGGACAAAATAGTCAGGCCCTTCCTGAGAAAAAGAGAGAAGAAGAGGCAATGAATTTCGAGATGAGTCCAGAAGAAGTAGCAGTCAAAGCAGACGTGAGCAATCTTTTGGTGAAAGGAAAAGTTAAACGTGAACTGGACGTGATAGACGGACTTCAGAGCACGGCGGAAGTAATAGACAAGATTCTCATCATCATGGCCGAGTTAATGGACAAAGTGGTAGCCCTGGAGGAGAACGACATAGGAAGAAAGGCCTTGAAGGATTTAATGGAGAGAATGCGGGCCTTAGAGGACCGTAGTCAAAGTCCTACTCCAGCCAAGACCGGGTGCAGTTGGTACTGCAACAAGAATTCATTTTCCATATAATATCCATGTACTCTGCTTGCAAAGCATATCTGATTATAATGATTCATACCTAGCATGTACTCTGATAGGAAGAAAAAAATAAAAAGATTGAATTAAAAAAACCGAGTTGTGTCTTTGTTGCATTTAATCTCATATCAAAATAGTGAGTCATAAGTATTGCGTAAATTCATAGGAACATTACATCAGAAAATGAGTCATGGTTATTGTGTAATTTGTTTCAAGGATTGCACAATACACCCTCATACGTAGGTCATACGTTTTTGCAAGTAGGTTAGTAGGTCACTTCCGGTTTGTAAGTAGGTCAGCTCTAGGTATTGCACAATTCTTTTAATTTATGCAACTAGGTCAGGTCACTAGGTCAAATGGAATCCAGCTCTCTGATTGGTCGAAAAAACTAGGTCATGACCTTATGACGTCACTTCCTGTCAAATCCAGCCCTCTGATTGGCTGAAACTAGGTCACTTCCGGTCTACCAGTAGGTCATGACCTAGTTAGTAGCTAATCCATTGCGCTCAGTTTGCATGTATATACTACTGTTGCTATTGGCAACATGGCAATTTTTGAGTATGGGGAAGAATGGCCCATTGAGTTACAAGAACTGCATATCAATATTCTGGAATTGAAGGCAGTTCTCATGGCGCTGAAGAAACTTCGACGTCGAATAAAGGGGCAATGTGTACATTTGTTCATCGACAACACAACAGCTTTATGCTGTATGAGAAAAGGTGGTTCTCTGGGTTCCATACCATATGATAAGGTCCAAAGTCCATATACACTTATGTTGTCTTACTGCCCTACTAAACTCAATGTGGAGGCAGACAGGGCATCAAGAGCTTCTGCCTCATTAGCAGAGTGGCCACCCAAAATTGCATTTCACAAACCTCAGGTTAACCTGTTTGCCTCATACCAAAATGCGCTCTGCCCTAAGTACATTTCACTACATTACGATGCTTATGCTATGGCGACCAATGCATTCTCCTGTACATGGAACGATAATTCATTAATCTTCCCATCTTTCTCTCTCATTGGCAGGTTCCTGAGGAAGATCAAACAGGACAAGACCACTGGAGGTACAGCGAGCTCCTGAAAATCCCTATTATCTCTTTGACCCTGTTGTGGCCAGAGGACCCCACCAAGAAATTCCCATTGACAGGCAGATCACACCTAATGATTATCCCTATATGAAAACCATATGGTGTGATCTGCTGGGCTACTCGTTTGCTGCATGGAAGGTCATGGCCATGGCATGGATCTATAATACTGCGGCGGTCTATGAGGGATGTCCAAAGAGATGGATGGCATTCACAAGCCTAAGGGAAGTGCACTCTACACAACCATCAGTCAGGGACTGCATACAGTTTCTCAGTGAATATATTGATACTGGGGTAGGTCACAGTGCCATCAGTACATCCAGGTCGTTTCTTTCATGTTTTATAACATTCAAAGGGAAACCAGCTGGAGAAGAGCCTATCATATTGAGGTTCATGAAATGGACAAAGGTTAAAAAAAAACCAACAAAGTCAATGGAATTTGTTTGGGACCCACAGCCAGCATTATTAACAATTCAGAACTGGGGATACATACAGGGATAAGACTATGAGAAGCTCACCAGACGTACTATGTTACTGGTCTTACAAGCCACTGGACAAAGACTGCAGGCACTGCACCTTATGCTCAGAGGAGACTGTGAGTGGACCGACCACTCAGTCAAGATTACATACTCACTTCGCACAAAAACGAACAATCCAAATGACAAGCCACTTATTATGTACTTTCAAAGGAGAGAAGATGAAAGGTTGTGTGTGTATTCCCATCTTAGGGCATACATTGCTGACCAAAGGTCACAATCTGCTATTCAGTTTGTCTTTTTGAAACTGCCCACCTCCAGGGCCAGTGCAAAGACAATATCCAGACAAGTAAAATCAGTGCTGAAGGATGCCAATCTGGCCCCAGCTCGACCACTAGCGTGAGTCGTCTCTGGTGACCAGCATTTATGGGTAAAAGTAGTTCTGGCCGCTGGTTGCTGTAGTGGTAAAATGTAGGCAGGTACAATGTGTAGTAATATTCCCCAGAATATGGGGACCCACAATCCCCAAACACGAGAGAGGGAGTTCCCTGAATCCCGACTGGACGAGACTGGAAGGATGCAGGAGTAGATGAGCAGTATACAGCTTACTCTGCTCGCCATGCATCAACATCAGCTGCAGCAAGAAAACAAGTCCCGGTGCATGAGATTCTCAGATCAGCAGGGTGGTCAAATGAAACCACCTTTGCTCGGTTCTATAATAGACCCTTGTATGTACCAACTGTTCTGCAGCCTACAGACTTTATCCCGTTTCTGCTGGATCTATGATGCATAAAGATTAATACACTTGTTTTGCAAACAAAATTCATCCGCAGATGAATTTATTATAGGGTAGAAATATCTACATAAGTCTATTTAGTCACTTATATCCAAGTATTAGTTTAAATCACAGTGTGTATCAGTTTATATCCTATACATGCGGAAAGGTTTGATGACTTTCAGCCTCCAAGACAGTTACAGGCACGATGAGAACTGAGGCTATTACAGCAAGATAGCTGTAAACTATTTTCCCTTAAAGAAAAAAAGGGGGGAGGTACATTGCCCCTACAGTCATTGAAATAACACTGTTATGTCATACAAGGTCTACGCAATGTATAACATTTTGCCTGTTTACTCGGAACATTAGGTTCCTGAGTAGTGTTCATGGCGGCAACGGGCTAAGACGCTAGATTCGGAGCGCTCCGCTACTTTGCGAGTTTATCACCACTGTCAACCTAAGTACATTGCTTGGTGTATGTTCACAGTCGTCTAAATATATCATCTACACGTTCAAACCATGGCAGCCCAAACAGACGTCACTAGAGGTAAAGGAAGGCGAAAAAAAGAACCTACACCCTCTACACCGGTCCCAATGACAGGGGATCCGCCATTGCTGAGTCAAGAAGCTACTCTTGGAGAAATTATACATACTGTCAATTCATTAGGAAAGCGAATGACTGCTCAGGAAACCTTAGCCTCTACCACTCTCCAAACCCTGATGACCATCCAGACCAGTATAAAAGAATGTACTACCTCGAACACTAAGGTAAATGATACCCTTGTAGAGGTAAACATCAAATTAGCAGAAAATTCAGCGGTAGTCAATGGAGTCAAAGACACACTGTCAAGCCTGACAGCAACCGCGGCGGCCTCCACTCGCATTATTCAAACGCACCAAAGCAAGCTTGAGAAAATGGACAAACTAGAAGCTCAGAAGGTAGTTATTATCCAAGGAGTGGAGGAGACAGAAGGAGAAAACCTATATGAGAAAATGAGACAGCTTTTCAATGATACGAAACTGGAATGGAATCAAGAAATGATAGCCTCTGTTAGACGAGTTGGTCCGAAACTACGGAGAAAAAACCAAAATGGCGTCGTAGAAGGTAAACATCGTCCCATCAGATTAACTTTTCTAAATTTCCAATGTAAATCCGAGCTCATGAAAGGTCTAAAACACCTAAAACATAACAGAACGTGGGACTATGTCTCAGTAGGCGATGAGTCAAACGAGAAGGAAACTAGAAACTTTATAGACCTGAGGTCAGTGTTCTGCCTATGTCGCGCAAACAAAATTGATGTCAAACTACGACAACGCTCAGTGATAATTGAGGGGAAGACCTATGGACACAAGAATCTGGATAATCTACCGTACCAAATGACATTGGAAAAAGCAAATGAAGCTAAAACACCGGATGGACTTATGTACCATTCCAGCTATCATAAACTGTCAAACCTCTACCCGGTAGAAATTGAAGATAGGGACAATATTTTCTCCAGCGTAGAGCAAGGGTTTCAGTACCACAAAGCCATTCTATGTGACAGCCCAGAGAAAGCTGCTCGTATCATGGAATTATCCAGTCCATACGACATGATGTCAGAGACTAAGGCCCTAAAGCAAACCCCCCAATGGGGCAAGGAAGCTGAAAAAATCATGCATAGACTTAATACAATTAAATTCTCTACACCTGAACTCAAGGAATACCTGATCTCAACCGGTAACTTTAACCTATATGAAGGAAACTTTCATCCAGTGTATGGTTCAGGATATCACCTAGGTCAAGCAAACTTATGCCGCATTAACAATCTGAAAGGTGAAAACGTACAGGGAAAACTACTGATGCGGATTAGACACTCCTTGACAAATACCCAACCTACAACTCCCACACGAGGCATAGGGCATGTCGCTGACCAGCATCCTAACGTCGACCCGCCACCTGCTCAACCACAGCTATAAACTTTTCTATATATAAAGACTGATAGAAACTGCACCAAAGTAAATTGTACATTCATATGAGTACTTATACTGTATATCAATCTGTATATTTTTAGTAACAAAATAACTACCTTATAGCATTTATCTGTACTAAAAGATGTAAAACAGAATAATGTCCTACTAGCTGGAGTGCTCCAACCTTAATCTAGTAGTTATATTTCCACCCCAGGGCGGCCACTAGAGCTGTATGCCCCGTTGGGTTTCTTTTCTTTTTTATTATCATTTTCTTTTTTTCTACATCCCATCATATATGTCGCATTCATATCCACGGTATCAACTGATACAAAAAGAAATTATTATGTACGAGTCGAACTACAATACCTAATATAAACCTGTATAATACCCCCAATTTTAAATCAGGTTTTTCTGTAGTTCACCTTAATGCTAGATCCATAAGAAATAAGCCTGCTGGTTTGAAAGACGAGTTAGATAATAAAAACATTGATGTATTATTATTCTCTGAAACTTTCCTAAATGATACTGATGAAGATGAATTGTATAGACTATCCAGGTATAACAGGATATCTTCTATGATAATGCCAATGGAACCTTACTTGAAGAACTCCAACGACTGCAAAACAAATGTATTAAAACTTGCCTTGGTTTGAACATCTTAACATCAACAGATAGAGTTCATCATGTAGCAAATCTTCCTAAACTTATTTACAGAAGACAATACCATTGCAAGATGTTTGCACATAAAATGGTTAGACTAGGTATTAATGTTAGAGTCGCAAATAGACAGACTTGCCTACATGATGCACCTGTACTTTACTATAGTAATATTAATTGTAAAGCCTATGAAAAAGGTCCAGAAGTAAAATGCGCACAATTATGGAATACCCTACCTGCAAATACTAGAAATATAAAAGAAATAGGTACTTTCAAAAACCTGATGAAAATGGATTTAATGGATACTATCCCATAAATAAGAAAATGTAATAATTCTCATTAATAATGATCAATTATATTTGATGCAACATTGTGACTGTGATTGGAAATAACAATTTCTTTTTTAAATACACCCATTTATTGTTTAAATACAATTATATATACCGCCATGTATCAAAACTCAATGTCAAACTTTTTAGGAATCTATATATGTAACGTTACATACTATGGGGAGAGGCATAATAATATCTCTTGATACGCCTCGACCCAGGAACCTATTGGTCTTCATATATGAATACTTGTGTACAATCAATTACTGTATAATCTGCTCGTTGACTCATATGTCTATGACCAATAAAGTTCAAAGTTGTTCAAAAATTATATGTTTTGTCTACATATAAAGTGATAACTGTAGTTTTGCTAACATAAAATAAAACTTATTTAGATAGCAAAGCTCCCACCTCAGTTTTAATTTCACGAACGAGTTGAAGTAGCCGACCCACAAGGTCAGTGGTCGATGACGGATAACTGCTGGTAATAATAATTTGTTAAGTTTTTTTAATGTAATGTAAAATAACTGTAATTATTATCAGAGTATCCCATCACCACCGGTGTGGGTTGGGCCCAACCCTCATGCCGAAAGCACTCTTCTCACCACTAAGTCACCAGCAAAATTAAGAAGCTGTTCGTGAAAGCAAAGCCTTGATTGAAAAATATGGAAGGCCGGTGCGACATCCCAGTTGCCATTTGTTATTTGTCATTTGCCATTGCCAATTGATACTTACGTCTCTCCAGTTGCCGATTGTTATTTAAAGTTATTGTCATTTGCCAGTTGCCATTCGCCAATTGCCACTTACGTCTTGCCACTTGCCAATTGTTATTTTCATTTGCCAGTTGCCACTTACGTCTTGCCATTTACCAATTGTTATTCTCATTTGCCATTTGCCAATTGTCACTTGCCAATTGCCATTTGCCAATTAATAGCCATTCATCAATTGTGGGTTAACAACTGGCAAAGTGTATGCATAGTCAGCCAGTCGGCGCCACCTTACGATACCGAGATAAGGACGTAA
Organism: Acholoe squamosa; assembly: GCA_949317995.1. Taxonomy (NCBI): domain Eukaryota; kingdom Metazoa; phylum Annelida; class Polychaeta; order Phyllodocida; family Polynoidae; genus Acholoe; species Acholoe squamosa. The sequence goes on from OX439042.1 coordinate 21,208,748, forward strand.
TGACTATTCCAGTTTAGTGCTGACTATTAAAGACACAATTAAAGGGGGGCTAGCACGGACTTTTAACAATATGGGTACCTGGCAAAAGATTGTTGATAGATTCGTGGAAACCAGCGGAAAAGTTGCGACGATCTGATTGGTCGAGGGGTGGTCACGCGATTTTTTAATGCGGGTGTGCATAAGCATGCTAGTCGCCCTTTAACCATTGGCAAGTGGCAAATGACATCAAGCTAACAATTATTAACAATTACTAATATCTTTTAACAATTACTAATAATTATTTACAATTATTAATATTTTTTAACAATTATTAATAATTATTAACAATTATTTATAATAAAGATGCAAGTGTCAATTGGCAAACGGCAAATGTTATTAACAATTGGCAAATGGCAAGACATAAGTAGCAATTGGCAAATGACAAATAACAAAAGGCAAATGACATGTCGCACCGGCCTTTCATAGAAAAAGAAAGAAAAAACTATCTTTAGATATTGTTACGTACATCTATGTGCGTAGGAGGTAGTAACTCATGACATCTCATTTCCAGTATCTTTGCTTTGTTTGATTGAGCTTTAGTGTAATACTGCCTTTTCTCATCAAGGGGCAGCCACTTTGCAAAGCCTCTCCCCACATCAAACTCACATTACCACCTTGAGGTTCATAATACAAGGAGCTTCCTCCTCTTAGTTGTTGCCAGTATTCATTCACTTGATGCCCATGTATTTTTTAAATATTCTATCTTTTTTTTGGTTTTCATTGAAATCAAGCGAAGTCTAAAATCGATTCACCTTCCAAGGTCACCAGGTACGCCCACATGATGCCGCATAAAAAAGGTGTTGCGTGGTCTGATCATGTGACTTATTCCTAAACCTCTTATTGGCTAATAGCGTGACCTACATCCTCTCTAATCGCAATTTTCTGAGGTAGCATGATATGTTGCGTGACATTATATTCCACTTAGATGGACAGCTTTTATTTTCCTTTCTAAGTCCACAAGGGTGAAAATCTGAGTCGGAAATGTGCTAAAAAAAATTAAAACTTGTAAATGTATGCTTTTTACTCTAGAACTAGTCATATATATATATATATATATATATATATATATATATATATATATATATATATATATATATATATATATATGACATATTCTAATGTCAGTGTTAGATTGATTATCTAAGCAATGGCACAGTAATAAAACAAAAATAACCCCTCTGGTAAGAGATAGGGCAATACGTCGATTACCATGATTTTGAACATCGCGATGGTCTTTTGAATAGGTGAGCTTTGTGTAAAAGCTATTATAGGTAGCAGAATGAGATCAGGGGTGTGGGAAGCAGTTTCAGAGTGGGTCGGACTAGGGGGGTTTTCTGCAATCTTTGATCTCCCTTTGCTTGACCTTTTAGTTTTGACCTTTTGAGGAGTTGGCCGAAAGTGGGGGGGGGGGCATGTCCCCCCTGCCCCCCCTTATTTCCACGCCCATGGAGATTCACAGGTCAAATAGACCAGAGCACTCAATTCATGGTAACGGACGTATCTTAAAAGTGATAGTATTTTATCAAATTTACCTCTATCAGATAATGTATATTGAAATGTTCTTAGCTCACTCTAGTAACACTTAACGACGCTATCTTTCAAGGCAAACTAATAATACAAGTTAGACAACGGGCATTATATTTTCACTAACTATTTACTTTAATGTTCTTCAAAAATACATGGCTGTTTTGCCTAAATTCAACGTTTGATTTGTCACAAATGTTTGTAAAATGCCAATAGCCATGACAAATTATATACCTATGTATAGATAACGAAGCCTACAACAAATGACATGGGGTCTCCTTATGGTCAATTCAGTCTGCTTCACACGGTATTCAATGTAAGGCCGCGATAGCACTCTTTTGCAATTGGCACGGATCTCAGATTTTCACCTACAAGCCTGGGGTCTGTGTTCCACAAAACGGATGCAAGGTTTGGTTATGATGATATCCGTGACTAAAAGATGTCACAACAATAATCCTTCACGGCATTGTTGGAATGGAAAACCGGATGTAAAAGTGAGATCTCGCTGTCATGAACACTCTAGATATATAGATTCCTATGTTATTGAACTTTTTGATGATTTTATACCTTTGGGGGCCATAACGCTTAACCTACACGTTTAACGGTATACAAAAGGGATATATTACAGCGCACGGAATATATATGCATGACGTATGCTTGTTTTGGTTTGGTTTTCTTTTTCTTCATTGCTAAAATCGTGTTAGATAAGACTTGTGCTCACAAAATATGAAAACATGTCCCTTCCTCTCACCCAAGGGAAAGTGGGATTTCGAAAATAGCGTCGGCATTTTATCAAGAGAAAGGGTGTATCTTTACCTTCACATCCACAGTAAGGGGGGGGGGTATGAAAGAGCTTGGAACCAAGGTACTTTTTGATAAGAAGGAACGCAGCTTGTGTTCCTATTACAGTTAAAGTACATGGGCCGGGGATCAAAATAAACTTCATGATGTATGGTGTTTTTTGTTGTTTTTGTTTTTTTTTACTTTCTCTTGAATGTGTATAAAAACCCTACGTCATTATGGAGATAATGGATTTAATAGTGTCCCCTCCGGAAGTCCCCGATCAAAACCATCTATCATATTGACTCTGGCAGTGGCCTGGATGCCTATAATCATGTCAAATTAGCATCACCTTGCATACTTGGGCAAAGTGGGTACATACATTAATACACGATCTAAATTAGCCTCACAAAGCCTTTGTGATAAACTAGTATTTTGATGTGCATCTAGGAACCTATCTGAATAGCTCTCGGGAGAAATTAATAATTAATTTAAAATCTGTTGTAGATAAAGTGTTTAAAGTCAGTGCAAAAGTTAAGCACATTCAGGTATTATGTATATTATGAACTGCCTGAAATAGGTACCACAGTTATAAAATTTGACATTAGGGAGTGATCATTTTTTAACAATAGGGGTGTGGGCTGGTGGGTTTGAGGGGGGGGGGAGTCAGAAGTTTTTCGAGCCTTTGACCAGGGGATCAAAATAGTTTCACCTGTTTTCAGCGAAAAAGCCACTGCATTACTAAAGGTTAAAAGGGTGCGTTCGCACGCGATTTTCAGTCCTATATATGGGGTGGTCCAAAAAATTTGAACGTCGAGAGGGGTCCAAAACTTTTTCGCGCATCCCCCCCCCCCTTTAGTTACTAGAATACCGTAAAGCCCGCCGCAAACAGTACAGACTGGACGCGGACCCGACGCAGACTGGATGGGAATCCAGTCCTGTCTGGGATGTTTGCGGCAAAAACGGACCCAGACCGGACGTCCCGTCTGAGTCTGAGGTGAATCTGGGCATATCAAACATGTTGGATATTGGCAGATTCTCCCCAGACGGTCTGGGCTTACATTGACTTATAACAGCCTAGAATCTGCCAAAAGTCTGAAATGGGTGAAAATGAGAAGGGGATGGAGGGGGTACAGATTTTTCACAGATGCCCCCTAAATCCCGTCTGCATTTGTCCTGAGTCTAGTCTGTACTGTTTGCGGAAGGCTTAATGCTTTTCCCTGGCCAGTCCCTTATCTGGGGACCTCTCATACATGCTCCAACTTCATACTGTCGACTCCATACGACACAACCATGTACCAGTACCAAGCCCAGGGGACGCCCCTCACCCCATCTCCACTCTGGCTATAACCCCTACTCTACTCATCAGAGTCCTCTTGATCTCAGCATACTGTCAGTGGTGTGTCCCATGGCACCCCTCCCATATGTTGTGTTAGTAGAGGTGGGGCTGACATTGTGTGACACTGTCTGTCAGCCACAGGAAGCTGTACTAACAAGTGGCCTCAATGTGTTATTTCTGTCCCATATCTAACCATCATATAGCTACACATTCCTAGCGATTTATTGTGCCTGCAATTGCTCCCTTGACCTTGTGATACGGGGACTCCATAAATCTACCTATTTAACTTAATTATAGTCCTACGGTATTGAGGTTTCAGAGCCACTAAAGATCTATTGTATTTCCTGTATTGGTCTTGATTTACATACATGCATTAAGCTATGAAAATAGCCATAAGGTAACACAATCAGGGATGTAAGACTTCAGGTTTTATCAGGATTTCCTGATTTCTAAAAATTCTGAATGACCTGTATTTTCCTTATTTGATTGGTAAGGAGTGCTGTTAAGAACATAGAAGGCTTTTTTTGTCAAGTAAATGTATGGCTTCCTGATTTTTGCTCATGTCTGCCTTACATCCCTGCACAATGATGTATGTATGACTGAATCACTGATCATTTCTTCATAGAAAATTGTGTAAGTACATTCTGTGTGTCCTTTATTGGCCCCCTATACTTTAAGATCCTGAGAAGTGTGACATGAATCATACATACCGTATCTAATATCCATTTGCCACTGTCCACATGGGAGTGCATTCTGCCTGTCATTTACTATCATGGCTACATAACCATGTTAATCACATTAATTATTAGTACATTCAGACAGGCTTTGATGTTAGCACATGAAGGCTAGATTACAAGTTGTCTAGTCATGGTGGTGTCCCTCCTGGGGCCTGCCCTGTCTGTCATACTGTGTAATGTGGACTGACTGCCCTAGTTTCTGCTTTGGATCACCCCCCCCCCCAGCCAAACATCAACATCATATACATCTCCTCTACCTCTCTCCATCCCAGACATACAACACTGGTGTACAGCTGTACTTTAATCTTTAGTGTCACCCAACTATGTATACCTACATTCTTGTATGGACAATACAAGGCTGCGGCATTAACGACATATTTATAGACGAGGAGTTCAATAGGTCATCCTCCAAATATAGATTATGTAATGGCACTCTGTATTATTGTGGATGATATGGGTGGAATGGCTGTATCAGGGCGGATTTCTGGCACAGTTAGAATACTCGTTCATGAGTGAAGTCATATAGTGACTCTTGGCTCATAATCAGCTGATAATGTAGGCTCCCACGATTGTATTTTACCACCCACTCCCTTAGTGGCGAATATGAGGTATTCAGAGGAAGGACTGGACAGGTTGTCTATGGAAATATCCTGAATTGTCTAAGTTCACCAAAGTTCATTTACAATTTCTTCTGCAGAGATACCGCTTTTCCCAACATTTTAGGAATTCCGAATCTTTTGCTGTAATTTCTATAAGAATTTCCTACTTGAAATTAAGAAAATCAGGACAATTTCCGAATTTTCAGAAACCAGTAAGTGGCATTTGTGCTTCTATTTTGAACGATTTGCGGGGTTCGCCGTTCCCTATATAGATTCCTTGGCTTAGCAACATATGGTTCCCCAGGGATTCCCTTATTTCATGTTCAAATCAAACTAGCAAGAAAACCAAAATACCTAGAAGGATGTACAGTACAGTATTGCTATACCCATGGTCGCTTACTGGTCAATGATGAAAATCATAATGGTTTGAGATTCCAATAGTGGCCACCGGCCTATACTACATGATTACTGATTGAGTAAATTGGCAGATAGAGTCGCAATAGAAGCCAAGCTTATAACAGAGTACATGTACAATTAAGATATGATTCATGAAACGATCGCCTGTGGTGATCTGTATCATGCATAGATATTTCAGGAATCCTTGGACCACCTGAGCGTTAATCCTGCTCCTTGATCCCACACTCAGCCCTCACCTGATGTCTGGTATGGTGCCCAGACATCAACTCCTCCAGTAACACCCACCTGATGATCTAGCCTGCTAGGCTGGTGGGGGTATCTGCCTGGTGTGATAACTCCATGCGCCTCTGACAGCTGTCTTAGGATGCATCTACTCACCAGGAGAATCCATGCCAGATAAACCAGTTCAGGAAAGAGCAACATAGAAAATGAAAATATCATAGGTCTATGTCAGATGCCTCTGGCTGTATTGTAGAGAAAATCGCAAAAGTGTCGACCTTTCTAGCATTTACAACGTAAGAAAAAAATAGCATTTCTATTCTGCAGTTAACTATCATGAATTCGAAAAGAAAATGAATACAATGATCCCACTCTAGAGTATATATTCTATTGTCAACAGAAAAAAGTGACACGAAAACCAAGAGGTGTTAATTCTAAAACAGGGGCGTCATAGATCCCAAGATTGATTGATTGAACGTTTTATTTGGCATAGAACATCATGCAAATAGGAAGCTCTTCTCGTCAGCCAAAGTAGAGGACATAATCAAACAACACGAAAGAGACAGAAGTAGTCATGTATGGACGGATAGGCGGTTATATGCATAATTGGCCCAGGGTCCTCCCTGGGCTATTTGCGTCGCCCAACTCTCCATTTGTCACAATTGCAATTTCTAATACACTTTGCAAGTTTTCAGTACTTTGCTTACCTTTTTTGACTGTCCAATGTGTTCTATAATACCATTTGGACCTTCCTCTTTCATCCTGTGAATTAGTAAGTCCATGTGACATTTGGTTCCCTTTGTAAATGGCAGTTAAAAATAGGTAATATTTTTGAAGCTATACTGACTACAACATCGCTCCAGGACATTTCCATAATGGGATCATTTTGAGATTTCTATAGCACATGGGTCCTATGGGCTTATTGCAAATCAGACATAAAGATTCAGTACCTTTGTCTATAACAATCTTGGCTATACCCCTTACATCTTGACTCATGCAATTTGATCATGTCTACTGTGTCCCATTCTGTTATATACATGGACCGCCATTTCCTCAGGACAGACTTATTTGTGCCATCATTTATGTAGCTGTGACAGCCATTTCTCACTCTGACTTATAAAGTCGGTTCATCTCCATACAGGCACCTTATATTAACTTCCACACACTCTCTGGACTCATAAAGTCGGTTCATCTCCATATAGGCAAATTACATCAACTCCCCCACACTCTATGGACTTATAAAGTCGGTTCATACCATAAATTCTCTCGGATAAGCTTCACCCTCATATAAGCTGCACCCCAGACTGTGCAATAAGCTATAAGACGCCCCTGAGCCCTGGAAATTGGTAGGTTAGTACTGTAACTGGATTGTTTTAATGAGGTATAGCAAATTGGAGACTCTTCCCTTCCCGTCTGGTTTTGAATTTAGGGGTTGACCAGTTATATTGAGCCATTCATGTTAACCAGGATAAAATAAAAACACATTTCAAAAGAATTCTATAGTGTCATCTAGCCCTACCCTCATATAAGCTGCACCTAGGCTTGAGATCATTGTATAAGCTTCATTTTTTTGTGTTCTGGTAAAAGCCATGGCACAAGAAAATTGTATATATCTTTTCCCTTTGAAATTATTACGGTCAATGGAATGTATATTAGCTGCCATTTCCTTAATCTTTTATTAAATCCGTTTTTTTTTTTGGCTTTATAATTATACAGGTCGACATTTTTTCTATAATCATTAGGAGGGAGGCTGGTAGAACCTGGGCCATACGTGATATATAGCCCACGTTAAATCTTGCTGACAAAGTAATAGAATAGGCAAGTATGTAGGCGAGTTCACAATCATGACAGCTAACTATAGATAAGTGTCGTATTTCTCTGGTATTATCTAAAACAGCACCATTAGATTAGTTGCATTATTGAATCTTTTCTTTTTATTCTTTTTTCAACTGACCAGCATTGGTGTATGCGCAGACAAGGAGACTTTTTGTGTGTGTGCAGGAAACCTACTGAAAAAAGCTGTTCTATATGGTATGCACGACTTTACTCATTGAAAATGTGTCGATTCATACTTTGCATTTATTGAAATACATGTATAATGATATATGATATACCATTTAAAAAGCCTTAAATAGAAACACGACACACATCAAATGGATATATAAGTTGGAGGGTACAGACCTGTGGGAGGGCAGCATGTTGAATTAGTAGCAATGCTATATTGGTTGCATTATACGTGGAGTTATGGTGTCAGGAGTGGGATGTGTATTATGTACACCCAGAATGATATCAGACCATTGGTTGCCTGACCTGGTTCCAGCCACCTACTACTAGATGAGGTATAAAGTCAGATACCAACTCCTTTAGACACCTTCTGGTACGGAATGTGGGCAGTCTTGGTGGTTGTTCCTCTACGTGGGTCTATTTCTATGGGTTTCTGTTGAGTAAGACTTTTTGAAGTCGTTTATTGGGCAAAAACAAGGTACATAGTAAAATGTAAGATGTTTAACCTAGCACCTACGCATTGTAGTGCTTACGCTAGGACCCACTATAAGACTTAGTGCAAATCATAATACACTTTTTAGTGAACAATAATAGCAGTCACATTACATAGTCTGTTCAACCTAGCATACTAGGGTTATAATAGTTGTGGACTACCCTAAGTAACAATCTGGTGTCAAAAAAATAATATGCCATTTGATTTTGATGGTAATGAGATGAGATGAATCATGAAAATAAGATATCATAGGTCTATTACGAGTACTTAGTTTATACAGAACAGTTTGGGTAGACTTTCCTTACGCTATTTTTAAATTCATAGATATTATTAATGACAGTATATTCTGTTTTAATTGATTTCATCTTATTATTGCTCTGTAATAGGCGCTTCTTAATACAATTGGTTTTAGGCTATGTGGAACTATCAATCTTTTTCCTTGATGATAACGTGTTGCTATTTTCCTCCTATCCACAAGGTTTATATTCTGGGCTAACATGAAACCATAAGATAGTAGATGTAAGTCTCGTCTAACGCAGAGTTCCGAACAGTTACTTCGTTCTTGTATCTGTTTAGTAGTCATGATAGGATTTTCTTCTAATTTAACCTTATAAACCATCCTTAAGGCTCTGTTTTGTAACATTTGTAATTCTCTATTTTCTCCTCTGTAATCTCTGTCCCAAATATAATCACAATAGAGAGGCATCTTCATCTAGTAGGCTTCTTACTCAACCCATTTGAAAAATCTTATGCCTAACAGTTTGCATAGTATTTTCTCTATGTTTTACAAATTTCATCTATAGGAGTATGTCACACACAGTATCTTACTCTATGAGCGACAGGAAAGCCCATCTCACGGTGATATTTCGTATAGATATTGAATGGAGTACATATTAGATACACACTAACACAGGCGAAGGTAAGCTTGAGAGCGCCATTTGTGTGCTTATATTAGATGTTAAACTTAAACTGTGAATGTACAGTCGTCCGCTATTTCAAATCACAAATTCGGGGTCTTACAACCTTCCTTTATCTTTTCAATAACAATTTTCAAAAGTTGAGTTCAAATATTTCCTAGTATTGACAGTAAGAAACAAATGCCGATCGTTTGAAAGTTTCATTGTATAGCCAACAAAGAACATATATACAAGAAAGATATTCGATGCCATGGGCGAAAATGAGCTTCATCCAACAAAGTGCCACAAAGGTAGGGCCTACATATTTACTGTCTGAAGTTATCATGTGGGGAAACCCAGTACAGTTCTTCGCACCTTGGACCTCTATTCACTGCAGATTTCTTTTAGGCAGATCACACAATGGCGGCCCCACTGGCTGTCCATATTAAGGCCCATACAGGGGGCCAATATCATCACAGTGTTGGTAGTTAATTGTATTATGAAATATGACGGGTGTTGAGACTATAATGCGTAACAGTCTACAGGTATGTATATGGACATACATGGGTAGTGCTGTGACCCATCCACTCCTTTGATATCTCAACCACACGCCTGTGTTCTCACACGACTTGCATAACGCCTTCAAGAGATGACATTCCATGCATTTTAGTGGCCTGGTGCTCTCTCCTCTTCTACAATGAAGATATTTGCACTAGAAAGACACTATGTAGAGTGCATACATGCCCTGCAAGGTGGAGCCAAGAGGTACAAAAATTGTATTTACTTTCTAAGCCACAAAAATGAGGGTGGTGTTCGCAATGCAATTTGCATTATAAGAAAAGTGGGAAAGAAAAGTTGCATTCAAAGGATTCTCAACCTACCTGTATAGAGCGCTTGTAATCAGATTTTTGAAAGATGCTTACAGCCAACCCCAATACTCGGCCGCTATGTGCATGTTCAGCAATCTGATGATACACACTTTGTTAATATGATAAAGGATAGTCTTACTGAAGAGTGTCAAGCCACGATCGTAGCAGGACGGAATTAGAAATCTGAAAAAAATCATGCGAAGGAGTGCGCCTCATTAGTCCTCTCTGCTACCAGTAGTTACTAATGTTGTCCACAGGAAGGGAAGACGGCATAGATTCTTTTTTCACAAAAGAGATACACCAAATGAAGTTGGTATCACCAAATCAAAATATTGAGCATCTACTTAACCTAAGTATACGTACTCAGACCGAACTAATGGATGAAGATATGAAATGTAGTTCATTTATTGACACTATGGACTTAAACAGGAAAAGAAACTTCATATAATATGTGAAATGAACAAAGAATGGGCAGAAAATGTGGAAGAGCATTTTGATCTCTAATAAACATTCAAATAATAAAACAATCATATCGCTTCATCTATAAATCACCTTGGTGCAGTTCGGGAAATTCGTTTTATGCTCTTAAAGATATTTGATTTTAAAATGGAAGGTCCTTTTGCCCATAAATCACACGACAACACCTTGACCTTATACCGATTCCTCAGGTGGTCTCAGGTCAGCCTGACCGGAAGTGGGAGGGGTGCCGCCTGTAAGACCCCATCCAGGCGGTCTTCACACCTCTCTATACATAACCCAAACCAGTCAGCCAGCCAATACACTGGGATCTCTGCCATTCCTGCTTGGTGCCTGCAGCCGTGCGTGTCCCACTGGCTTATTTCGATGGATAGGATTTTAATTTCATCATAAATAGTTCATTAAAAAGGCATCCGTCGCCGGGTGCTGACACGAGGCGAATTGATAACCGGGGCGAGACCGTCGCCGTCCGGGTGATGGAATACTTGGCCGTCGCCGACGTCCCGTTGGTGATTGATTGGGTTTTGCGCGGGTTTGATCATTTTTTGATTAAATTTGTGTCTGGCCTCAGTGGGGGCAGTGAGACTTGGTTTGGTTGTGGGGTGGGGATAGGGTGGACCACTGGAGGACCCCTCCACTGTGCCTAACATGGAGGTAGTTGTGACCCCCCCCCTCCCACCTTTCCAGCATCCCACGATCCCACCCCTCCCACCCTTCCAGCATTCCAACCACTCAACTGCACCCGTCGTGCCATTCTAACACCCATTTATTACCTTTCCGTCACTGCCAGCTTTCCATATTGGCGGAGATTTGAAATATTAAAGAAGAAAATAAAGTATGGTGTCTGGGTTGGGTATAGATCATCTATGGACCACAGAGCCTTGCATGGGGTAGGCAGAGTGGTGGCTTCTTGTGACGCTAATGGGAATTGGTGACGACGGGGAATTAAAGTTTACAAAGAAATTGTCAAGCTCCCTTATGTAAAGTGTAGTGTAATCAATGTGGGTTTGTCTAAAGTTTTAAAATGACATCTATGTGAATACACCTTGAGGCAACCTTTCTGACATGCGTCCAGGCTACATATCTAATTAGTAGTACAGTGGCCCACAAGGGTCAAATTGAAGTTGAAGCAAAGAGTTGACTTTCACAAAAAAAGTTAGAGTCCATAGCCAAAATCAATGTTCAAAGGCAATTTCATTTCATTGCTGTCAAGGTGTCAACTCATGAAAACTAACTTGTGACAGGTATCTTTTAGCATTGCATGGTGCATTCTATGTCTTTCTATATGAACAAAGTCTATATCAGCAACTACTGGGTAGCTATCGGTTCCCTCACACAATAACTGATGGTTCCACACCAAGTAGCTGCTGGTTCCAGCATCCCATAACTGGTGGTTCCCACCCACTTTAACTGATGTTCCACACCTATCCGCTACTGGTACTGGATCAGAGATGTCAAACCTTCAGTGGTTCATCCATTTTCAGAGGTTCAGAGGCCCCTCAAATTTAGATTTTAGTGCAGGTTTATACTTAGAGAAATCCTTTCACTTGTGAAGTCTTCAAGGGTCCTTAAATTTTCAGAGGTAGGACCAATACCCAACTGACATCTCTGCTGGATCCCATACCAAGTAGCTGCTGGTTCCCACACCCAGCACTTGGTGGTTCCCATTCACATTAGTTGCTGGTTCCTGTACCCAGCAACTACAGTAGCTACTGCATCCCACTTCCAGTAGCTGCTGGGTCCCCTAAAAACTGGTTCCCAGCCCAAGTAGCTGCTGGATCCCACACCCTTGCTGGTTCTTGCACCCAGTACCTGCTGGCTTACACATAGAGTAGCTGGTGGTGATTCCCACATCCATTAGTTGCTGGTTCCTGCACCCACTACCTGCTGGTTCCCAAATACACAGCCTGCTCGTTCCCACATCAGGTAGTTGCTAGTTCTTAAAACAGTAGCTGTCAAAATAAGCCAATTAGGTCAAATAAGGTCAAATATGTTGAAAATAGGTCAAATTGGTCAAAAGTAGGTCAATTCGGGTAGGATAGGTCAAATTATGGTAAAAATAGGACAAATTGGTCAAAAGTAGGTCAAATAAGGTCAGGATAGATCAAATATGGTTGAAATAGATCAAATTGGTCAAAGGTAGGTCAAAGTGGGTCAAAGTAGGTCAGTCAAGTAAGGTCAAATATGCAGGAAATAGGTGAAATTTGTCAAAATAATGTCAATTAGGTCAGATTATGTCAAAGTAGGTTAGGATAGGTCAAATGAGGTTGAATATGGCTATTTTTGACCAATCTGACCTATTTTGGGTGTTTTGAGATAATGAGACATTTATCATTCTAAAAAATTGAAGAGGGGTATTTTTGTGAGTTCCAATATCTAGAGGACCACAAAAAAAACACCTCCACATTTTCTTTTGGAAATCCTTGAGTCTTCCTTCAGAGATAAATTAAGTGGTTTAATCTCATTTTTTTTGACCAGAATGCAATAAAACACGAAACCGGTTTGTTCCTAAATGCAATAAATCCAACATGACTCTTTTTTATATCCACATAATAGCCATAAAAGTTAGTTTTCTTTCACAGACAAAATGTGATTTATCATATATTTCTTTGCAAAACAGAATAAATCCTGTTTTGTTCCAAAATGTAATAAATCCACACTGTTCTGTTCCAAAATGCAATAAATCCATTACAACAGCCTTCACATCTAAACCTCTCTCCTCACCAGAAAAGTTGTTTTTTTTTTATTGGGAATAAGGTTATAAAACTTATAAAACACAATGATATGATATTAACAGATCATTGAATCGATGGAAATAAGGATATTAATAACATACATATCATGACAATGTTTGCGTGAGTGGATTTATTGCATTTTGGAACAAAATAGATGTGGGATTTATGTCATTTTGGAAAAAAAAATGGATATTACATGGGCCCTAGGTGCAAAACGGTGACTGTTTAAACTGGGGATTTGACTGAAGTGCCAAGCATCATGATATTGTAATGGAGACTTCTGTAGGGTTATTCAGTGAAATTGTCAAAGGAATAAATAAATCCTGCCAGGGGAAAGTTATAAAGAGTATCTGATTCAATCTTATCAATACTGTGCAAGCACTACTGGGATGCATTTTGCACAATCGTGACGTCATCAGATGCATCAGATTAAACTGCTTCCTTGCCCTATGATAATTATTACAAAAGCTATGTCAGAATATTTCTATATGATATAAATACTTTGAAAGTACACCATCATGAAAATAGGGCAGTGTTTCCCTTTAAAGATCGTTGAAAGTTAGCTTTTGATGTGACATGGACATAATTAGACATATGCACGATTGCTTTGCACTATGTTAAATCTGGCTTAAAAACATAGAAAGAACAGTACATTCTCTACTTAGAATTTCAGCAGCTTCAGGGTTATTGCCCGGGGGTCATTGGATTGTGCTTTTTAGATTTGGTGTAAAGCTACGTCGTCAGTTTTAGATGTAGATCTTTTCGCCACACGTTGTGAGTACAAAGAGGCAGGCAGTCAGCTGGGTCCTGTGTGGATTAGGAGGACCATGCACGCCGCTGACGCCGCTCTCTGCATTCCTCACCATGTTTAGCTTCCATCTTTTTATCACTTGTTGTTGGGAGGGGGGTTCCCCGTCACCACACTACCTCTCTGACACAGACACCTGGAATGTGCAGCCCACTGCGCCTCAGACTGTCAGTTCAACTCACAGACAGAATCGAGCCACTGGGGTTAGTGTGGGCGTTCACGTCTGGAGGGCGGGAGGTCTGGAGAGCAGGGCAAGGGTCACTGGCTGGTCCCGTAGGCGTCCAGTGGTCAGTGTCCACAACAGTGCGTGAGTCAATACTGTAGTGGCCAGCAGAGGACTGTTATATACATATCTTATATATAAATAGATTGGTCAGTCTAGCCATCTACATGCTACATTTACTCTTGTCAGAGGGATTATCCATCGTGGGAAAGAAGTGGACTTTCCTTTTGGGGACGGTCAACTCTCCTGGTTCACTATACATAGCATTGTATGTTTTCTCTCCGAAAGCAGCAAATTAATTGCCTGCTACTCTTTGCCTTGCAGGCTCTGGTTCTCGCTTGCTCGTACACATACATTTTCCCACAGAAAAGCAATTCAAAATCACAGCAAGCAGTGCATAAGAATTTCGATTCATGTGCTTAGAACTTTTAACAACCACGCCCACTAATAGCCATGCTATAGATTAGAATCTATATCAGAATTTAAATTTCACGTTGACCATTAGACAATTATTATATCAATATGACATTAATTCATCACATTCTCGCTTTTAACCCTTGATTTGTTTAGGGATACGCTTTCTAAGCAAAGAAACATAACGTCTATAATGTTTCAAGCTTATGAACTTGATAAATAAATGGAAGTTTAAGGGAAAAGCACCTATCTAAAGTGTTACTCATTGTCATACCTCTCAGGTGGGCGTTTCTATCAGGAATGTTTGGCTCTATTCCATTATAAACCACAGGTTTATTCAAATACAAAAGACAAGGAGTTAAGCCCCTAGTGAACACACACGATCATCCCGTTTGACTGACCCTTACATACCCCCTGTATGGAATGTGTGTGGTCAATAGTAGAATATAAATAGGTGTATTTACACCTAGTGACCATAAGGATCAACTTTAGCTGCTGTTAAGCAATATCAGTATTTGATTTGGCTATCGACTGTAGCACTCCCCACTGCTAATAATACAGACCTAACAGGTCTCTATTCATGATGCATAGACTGTATTGGCTCAAGGATAGAAATCATGAAAAATATGTGTAAATCTCATGCTACATGGGCCATTTCTAGACTAAATATTGAATATGGAAATGGATGTGATCGACCATGTCACGCAAAAGAGCTTTGAATAAAGGGAGAAACAGGTATCATTGAAAATTGAGTCATTTATGATTACTCGGTTCCTTCAAAGGATGTAGGGTGAGCCCTTCACCACATTGGTCATGTTGTAGGGTTTGTATCTTGTATCATAATATCAATACACTAGGGTGGATTGCGACAGTAAACTAATGGTTCTGTTATATATCTATCAAAAATGAATTCAGCTATTGTCCACATTTTGCAATCAAATTCATAGCTTATAGACGTGGGACATTAGTCATAGCTGGCTACTTTAGTTCAGGTTATAACAATAATGTCTTTAAATCATTAGGTGCTGACTGTGGTTAAACCCATCTTTAAAATCTCTATTTAAATGTTATTGTTTGTAAAGGAATCTTATAACTAAACACCCCAGGTAGAAGTTTAAAAACATAAGCAGGGTCCTCCTACCATTTTGGACTCATTATTCATGACCTGGGTCAGAGTGAATGGATGTTTGCTTAAATCAAACAGCACAATTCAACTATTCCATAATAACCTAGAGGCCATAAGCTGGGGGCCCATGGGGAGACCATGATTCTGGTGCTGTAATCATGGGTGTATGTAATAACTGGCTGTGGTGGTGGGGGTGGGTTGGGAGCATTGGCCAAGGCTGGAGAACATAATGTCTGGTGTCTGGGTTTTGAGTGGCCACTGGTCCTACATGAGATGTTGACCTGTTGTCTGGGTTGGCACGGGTTGCTGCGTGTGAGGTCGATGGCCAACAGGCCAGTGCATATACTGGTATGTGATGGTGGTGGTGTATTGTTCTTCAACCTTGTACCTGCAGAGATAAGTCCGTTATATGCTTAACATGCCCATGCATGTCTTTTTAGACCATAGGAATGCTCCATCCAGCTCAATAGAATGTTCGTGGCGTTAAACATTTTCCTTAGTAAGGTTCAATTCTATATAGATGTGTCCTTGCAAGTCATCATCATCATTTATGATGCCCATCGGTCAATAAGGAATCAGTTAAAGCTATCTAAATTCCAATTGAAATTTACTTATGCTGAAATCTTGCAGCAAATGACAGTTTAAACATAATCAAGATATCATTCTATAATAGTAGGGTGGTAAGATTTACCTGGTAGTGCAAATGTGTTTGAGTGAATTTAATCTCATTAGTTGGGTGAATTTTATCTCATTATCAGTCAGTTAAGTCTCAGCTAAAACTCCCTTGAAAACGCTGGGGACCTTGTCCTTATTTGAATGAAGTGTAACACATGAAAGGTAACTAAAAGCTTCAAGCTGATCTAAGAGTTCATATCGTGAAATGAGCTGCTGCGCATGGCTAATAAAAATCATATCTAGAATGGCGGAGCACACTGTTGTCTGCCCGTATAAAATTACATGGGCTTCCCTAGCCCACTTAAAAGGGTCTTTTTCTCTTCTTTGCTATCCCCTCAGATGTGTGTGGTGCACATATGTGCGTGTGCTGACACATTCCTCTGTGAAATTGTGTAATGTAGTTCTTGTCATGAATATGACCTTAGCTGTCGAAATGGCGTTAAACATCTATTACTCACTCACTCACTGCATTACATTGCTTTAACCTGTTTTGACTCAGCAGCTTTTCCTGAGGCATGGGGGCTTCCTTTGGCCTTTGATTCCAGAATGTCTCTGTCACTCTATCAGGAGGTTTAAGCTCGTGTATTTCACCTCCAAGTACGCATAGATATCCTCAAAATTATAGCCCAAGATAAGCAAATAAAGGCTCTTTTGGCCCTTTTTTGGAGTTGCAAGCCACGTAAGCGGCCGGAAGCGTAGCGACCGTGCAACTCCATTATGTTTTCGGTTTGCCTATGACGTCACTAATGACGTCATGCAGCCACTGTGACGTCATCCGTGGCAACTCCTATCCGTGGTCCTTGCAACATTTTTCTTGTTAATAATGGTTATAATAGCTTAAGTGCTATAAACCCTGAAATAGTTTGATTGCAAATTCATAGTACATTATATACCTCATTGGGACTGGCCTTGTGAGACATTATTCTACGAGGCTACTCCAGGTTTCCATAACGGTCCTAGGAGCTCCGAGATAGCTCCTAGGTGCTCTGAGATGAACTCTCAAGACGGACAGGAGGGACCTTATTTGTAGACTACGTGGTGCTTCTCCCGGGTATCCATAGGGTTCCTAGAAGGTTCTATACTGTAACGGGACCCAGAGCTCAGTACTGTGACACACCACACCCCTCCCACTGTTGATGTACCAGAAACCCCCTACTTTCTGGCCCCCCTTTCCCTAGAACTGACTGGTGGGCTGCATCCCTGGAATTGACTGGTGGGCCGAATTCCTAGAATTCAGCATCTCACAAGTATCAAAACTGGTTGCAGCCTCCCAGCCAGGCAGACTTGAACTGATACCCTGGTAGCCACATTGACCCCCACAGATACAAAGATCTGCTTGATGGTTAGTGGCAGTGGGTTGAAGTCAAGTCCACAACACAGGATAGAGGTAAGGCACTGATCACTACTTACTTGTATTTGTCTATATTATCATCACTGTTAGAGGAACCACTATACTCTTTAGACCACACTTTCTTGTGTTTGTTCCATCTTTGTAAAGGATAACTTAGGATCCACCAACTTTAGAATACCATCACCCCTTTTGGCCACCTATCATCTAATTATCAGCCCACCCGGCTATCCTGTTACAATACACCTCCCGGGAATCACGTGAATCCCAGATAAACTCCCAAATGACTAGCAGTTACTAAAGGGCTGGAATTCCCTTTTAGGTTTCTAAATGGATCCAGAGCTCCAAGGTGTCAAGGCGCATTACCTAAAGGCTGTCATTTTCTAGCTGTTGTTTTCCAAGAAGGCTCATGGGAGCCCTGAGAATCGTCTCAGATGACAAAAAGAGGTTAAAGATTCATATTTTATCCTTAGAGGGCATGAGACTTTTCTAGTGCCTCGTAAGGCTTCTACACTGTAAAAAAGCTTAGGTTTTAAAACCTGTTGAGGTCTAAACATGTTCAAAGTCTGAACATGGTATATGTAGGTGTACTCTTAGCCATCTGTTTAGGCTTTTAATACTTTTAAATGCCTAGAAACACCTATGCTAATGATGTTTGGATGTTTAGCATGGAAACAGTCTGAAGTTTAGGTGTTTGGATTTTAACATGTATATGTTTAGGTATGAAGGACACACTAGATGGCAGCTCTGTGCTTATAGATAATTTCTAAAATGAGTTCCACTCTCTTCTCCTTTAAAATATGATAAAAGTCCTTTGTAAATCATTATTGAGGAGTTTCATATAAAAGAACACAAGTACAATAATTCATCATGATGGATTGGTCATTAAGATCCAGTATCATTAGGAGCAATGACTGTTGTTATCCTTAGACACTTTTATTCTGCAGTCCAAAAATAGATAAGGCTATTTCCATTCAGTCATGCTGTTGTACGTGCATAGGGTTACTCTCTATCATAGATAATGGATGTGATGATATTCCTTGAGAGTACGGCTATGATGAACTCACTACCTACAAAAAATTAAGTAGGATATTTGAGATGGTCTACCAAAGTTCAACATCTATGTATGTCATATCTATAAACACAATAGCATAATGCTAAACACCTTGACCTTGAAACATCTAAGCATTTCATACATAAACACATGGGCAAACCTAAGCAAACCTAAAAACAGATCTAAACACATGGAAATCTAAGCACAACGGCTAATCACATTATGAGGCTTAACATGTTTAGGTTCATAAAGTGTGTTCAAAAACGGGACAAGAAAATGTTTAGCAAAGTACTTAGAATCTAAACTTACTTTTTACAGTGTAGATAGCCCCGAGTAGCTCCGAGACGAGTTCCTAGGTGACAAGGGGAGACCCTACCATGAGAGAAGGAAGTGAATAAAAAAATGATCAAATAGAGATTGGAATAACAAAGTAGAACTGGATGAGGAGTCACGATTTGTCCACATTGACATGATAATCAGTTCACAACATGGTTATATGAAATGTACTCAATCATGTTGCTATGGATACTGAATCAAGATAAGGTAGGAATAGGGCTTGTTGCCAGCCTGCCCAGTCAAACTTTGTATCATGTAGTTGTCAAGATGACGTCACGATGGTGAGCCATTAACCTTTTTTTTTAAATCCCTACCCAATGCACACTCTGACTGCCTAGTCTAGCAGTGTTAGTCTAGGCAAAATCCCCTCAAGTACATCTCTAAATCTTCCTAGAGGCATTTTTGGTCGTCTAGTCTGGATTTTTGATGATGTGAACTGAATCAACAACCTGGACAGTCCTTGAAGTGGTCTGGTCTCCTTATTCCCTTCCTTTTGAGGCATAACAAGACAGGGAATGATGAATATTGTGTGTTTTCTGATATTTTTCAAAACCCACTGGCAGCCATTTTGTTTTTGGTGTTTTGACCCAGAAGCAGCCATTTTTGAGCTTGGCTACATGGAGTTTCTTGTTCGGCATACCCAAATTACCCAGAATAGCCCTGTAGCCGACTTGTACCCATAAATGCCTCTTGGAGGTGGAATTTCTGAGATTGCTCCCTTAAGTTCACTATAGGAGAAAAGACACCTCTCACAACCATGCCATTTTGTCAGAGAAGATATGCTCTGACCGCTGAGAAAAACTAGATACACAGAGAGAAAATGTTGGCAAACCTATCATAGTGATATCCTCTTGATGTTTTCATGTCAAGAAGTGTTATTCAGACTTTTACATGTCCTTACATGAGTTGAAAAGTGACTGGATTCACATGGGTGGAGGGGGCACAATGGGGGTGTCAAGTGAGTGTCTCTGGCTCATTAAAACCTACTTAGGCTACCAGATGGGCAGTCACTAATTAGATTAACAGACCTCTATCTTACTCATAACCATATACATGGGCTGATTTTAACCACACTGTTGACATCAGTCTAATTAAAATATACTTTTGTCAGTGTATGGTAGGCTGTTAATCATCAAATGACCTGTCCCTTTCTGGTGCAGATTCTCACTGCCACCAGTGACCAAAGTCTGCCCCTGTAGACCAGGGGAATTTTGCACTGAAACCAGCGCCCTCTGTAGTATAGGCCTGATTAAATGAACAAGCAAAATGTGTATCAACAGTTATGAGGCCAAAAATGGGCGTCGTGCACTCTTTTTCGTAAACACTGTCTAAACAACGTGGAGATAACATTACTTTTTTTTCTGGAAATGGTGAAGGTTTTTAGACCATTCCTTTTAGCCTGTAAAATCTGACTAATATATATTACGAATAAAACATGTTTTTGTCATGTTTTAGATGCAGCAGACTGACATTTATAAACTTTTCGTAGGGTATTACATAGAACACACATATTTTCCCTTTAATTATAGTCAATGGGATAGGAAAAGGGTCACTGCGGTATTAAATATGTATGAAACTATAAGGGTCTTGCATTAAATACCGAGTTTCAGCATAGTTTTATTTCCTCCAGAATATGGGGCGTCATTTCCTTGTATAGTAACCATCCGTTAAATCGGGCTGCCCCTTTATCTAAGGTAAATATGGAAACGGAAATTATCATCCAAGGAAATAATATATATTCAGAGAAAAGAAAAGGAAATAGTTTTCTACAGGATGTAGAGGAAAATATGCTATTGTGGTTGGTGTTTCCGGCTTAAGCTTATATTAAAAGATCCTTGCTTTGTATTCAATTGCAGGTGAGAACACATCCATGATCCGTTTATAGGTTATAAACAGGTAAGCTTTAATGCATGGATTGGTTTAGCCTTTTAATTATGCAATCACATTTTATCCTTCTCACACTAAGACCTATCATTTCCTTTTCATATAAATAACTCCTACTAACTATACACTTTACAAAACAAAATCTTTAGTTGATCCCCCATGCAAATACTGCTCATCCTTTGAACACACCCCAAACCCACGTTACATCATCTATACAGGAGTCTTAAATCACCTTAAATCCATGTGTATATCACCCTTATATCACCCACTAATGACCCTTATTGCTGGTCTTATGCTACGACTCTCCATACATCTCACTGTAAATAGTCACGCCATGCTCGTCAAATCACCTCCATATTCCTTTCAAAGACATCAATACGATGTATCATTGCACCACAAACAAATCTTGTCATTTTTTAATGACTACCCACTCCCTGTTTTCATCCTTACTGCCCTCTGTGCAACCCCAATCTCCGGGAGGGGGGGGGGTATTCACTACATGTATATGATATGGTCTTTGCCGACTGCCAAACCACCTCCCCAAAGTCCAGGGAATTTGACTGTTCCAAGAGGCCTGAAGTAATCCATCACCCCCAGATTTCAGGGCATTTATACCACCCCCTTGACAACCACCTTCTTTTTGAGGTACAGACAACTGCTGCCCCTGATTTTGAGGTGCGCACAGTTACCGCCGCCTAAATTTCAGTCTCGTTGCCTCGGCTTCTAGGACCCATTTGGCAGTCGCTACCTTGCCTATCTTGACCTAAGTACCTCTCCCCACGACCCGATCTCTACAGTCAGCATCGGATATTGTGGTGGTTTACACAGATAGTGGTTGTACGCCCCCACCCACCCCTGCTAGACACTGCTACCCGGGACTTCTCGGCATTGACCCAATACAAAGCTGGCTTCCCCTCCTTATCCTCTGTTTGCAGTGGCTTCCCCAGCCAGCCTCACTTCATCCATCCCCCCACCCCAGAACCTACACAGTGTGCCATGGCCATACCTAATGATATAATAGTCTAGACGGTGGATTAGTTCTCAGCAGTATACCCGTAATCCTATCAGTGTTGATGCTTAAGATGTAGCGATACGGCTGGCCATTGCTGCCAATAGCCCCCCCCCCCCTCTTCTGCCTTCAGTCCATGGCCAGGCCTCATTGATAAGGCATTAATATCTCTACTCTCGCTCCATCACTAGATCGGGCCCACTGGGGGATGGGTGGTCCATAATCTTCTCTATTCCTCTTAAGCTATAAATAGGTGTCCTTTGGCAAAGGACAGCCATGGGACTGTCAAAATGAGTAGATGTTATGAAATAAGATAGATCATTTTGCTACTCACTTCAGGCTCTCCTTACTTCCATACCTATTGGTATATACAGTTTAGGGTAGATTAACCTAAAGACGACCACATACCTAGAGTCGACCACCTGTCAGCTAGATTTTCTCACTCTCACATGTACTGCATTGGTCTTGAACCCTAATATTATTGAAAAAGAGGTGTTATAGTACCGCATAGAATGATGTCCTGGAAGTTCCCATGTTTTAATGGTTTTACCACGACCAGCTGGCCATTTCATCACAATTCTCCAATTTTGGTCTCGATAATTTGAAGATGACAAGTGCTCACATATACAATATTTTGACTCTAGGAATTAATAAATATCTTTGCTTAATGATAGCATAAGGAAAAGTGCAGAAATGTTAAATACTTTCTGTATAGGACTTATTTCCTAGAACATACCGATTTCACCTTGAGATGACCACCATTTCACCGTGAGTTGACCACTCCTTACACACCTATTTGTACATTTAATTGAATAGAAACCAATGATTATGTAGGATTACATCACAAGATTCATGGCCAGAATAGTTTGGGATTGAAATCTTCACTGGATTATAATGCTATGGTTATTAGTGTGTAGAGGAAGTATTTGATACTGAGATTGTGATGATAAAGTTAAGGAATGGATTATTATAGTCCATATTTAAGGTCATTAAAAACAAAGCCTCTATAATGCAGGGTTGGAAATACCACTTCTATTTTGATGAGATCTACAATATCCATAGCCATAAAATTACCTCAAATTTCCATTCTAATTGAGTTACTGTAAAAGCATACATTTTCTTATGATGCATTAGTTTTAATTACGCCATTTTACTGCATATCTATAGAAGACACTTATTCTTTTTTCAAATAATAGTTTAATGATCATAGTGCCATTAAAAGGGTAGTTATCACGTGGTCCACTCATGGATTTGACAAAGGTAATTGGTAAAAAAGCCCAAATAATTGTCTTTCACTTAGTACCTTGGGAACCCTAAGGACCTATTAGACTCAAAGATATTAGCTACTGCATTTCCCATATTGAAAACCTGCGCAGGAACGGTCATCTTTAGGTTAATCTACCCTACACATGACCAGTAGGCTAAAACCTACCGTAGGTGCAGGGAACGTTAAGGTAAGGCCACTTAAAAAAAATTTTCAGCTTTGCGGATACTTTTCTGAAAAATAGGGTGCGGGAGGGAGGCTTTTTTTATTTATTTTTATTTGGGTCTAGAGTGATGAGGGAGGGTCTTTTTTATTTTTATTTATTGATTATTTTTGTAAGTATAAAAAAATATATTATTTCTAAGTATTTTCATAAACAGATCGAACTTTAACCCCATGTAAATTGCACTATTACATTGTAGATGGAGAAATGGGGATTAATATGCTTTTTAAATTAAGTGTCTACTCAAAATAATCGCTGAGATATGAATTATTTTGTCTATGGGAATTTTTCTCAGTGGATGAGGGATTTTTACACTTTTTTTTAGGGAAATTTGTAATAAAAAGAGCCAATGCGGCCCTTTTTATATGGTGCGGGCGGATCTGTAAAGCTGAAAATTTTTTTTAAGTGGCCTAAACATGAATATTTGCATTGGTTCGAGAGTTGCTGATAAAAACGTACATTTCTACATACGTCTTACACCACTTTAAAACAGGGTAATGTAGGTAGGTCCCATTGACAAAACATAACATGGTATGGTATGAAACTGTTGATTAACCCAAGAGATGCTTCCAACGATTTACATCGGGGGCACACCAAGGTTTTAAGTATATAATAAGAACTCAGTTTAGCTTTTAGCTAACTCAAATGCTAGGTGGCAGTACTGCACTTCAAGAAATTCGGACGTTTACCTCCAGTCTGCACTGTGAGGCTACTGGTAATTATCTTAGTTAAAAGAAATAAATGGAAGTAGGTTACAATCATTATAATTTCAGGTAGCCATAATTATGGTTAAATTGAAGTGGATATAATACTTTATCAAGAAAATAGGAAGATTAATGATTGACTATTATGTGTTGCCCAATAACACTGGGAACTTTGTTAGTCGGAGCCTTTTGCAATAATCATGTCTCAGAAAATGTCCAAGCAGTTTGACAGTTAACGCCTCTGCCTATGCCAATCTAAACCATCTCAGACTTAAACAAATGACGTCATCAAGTTAGATGACGTAGATAACGTCAGTTGGAGCAGATTATGTCGGCTGGCAGATAGTAAAGGAGTTGTATGTAGGGGTATGGTATTTTACACTTTAACGTTCATGCACCCGTGAGACTCAGACCTAGGTCCTTCGGGTGTGGTGGGGGAATCCGGATGGCAGGTGGCAGCACCTGCCTCTGGGTTCGTATCCACTACACCAGGGGGCCTACCACTCGTCCGCCACACGTCACGTGGCCGGTCTGAGTTTCGCGGGCTTTTCCCCTATATAAGGCTGGTCCTAGCCCTAGGTTCCTCAGTAGTGGTTTACCCACTGCTCAACCAGGTTGTTACCCGAAAGGGTAACCGAATGCACTAGCAGCATGTAGTCCTCTGAGGCTGTGATCGTATGTAACGCAAGCTCTGAAATAAAAGCTCGGTTGCCTACCCGGAAACTTTTCTCTCTCTTCGTTATGATTTAATCTAACTTAACGAGACGAACCACTACACTGGTGCCGTGACCAGTTGGTCTTCGGGTAAGCGCAGTCAGAAATGACTGAGCTGAGCCCAGTTAGGGGAAATGGCTCAAATCGTGAGCTAGACTCCCCGATGGAGGATGGTGAAATCAAGTCACCACCCCAAGGTACGGAGTGGAGGGATCCACTAGAACACTACCCTGATGGGTTAGAAGATGTAAGAAGAAACTTACATCATGAACTGGATGAATTTGGAGACTCCTTATTCATGCCAGGAGGTACTTCGAAACCTGCACCAATGCATAAAAGTACTGCTCAATTTGGTAAATTACCATTTGAGGTACCAAAGCCTAGTGCAGGTATGTTTGAAACTCCATACAGTTCTCGAATTAAACACCAAAAATGTGGATTCGAAAAGAACAAAATGGACGAGCTTGAAGACATGAGAGCTGAATACGAGAAGATCCAGAAGGATCTTATTACACTGACCGGAACCCGAGACAAGATTCTGACTGAAAACAAACAGTTGATATCGGAACGTCTCGATTACGATCAGAGTTGTAGACGCCAACAACAATTGTTGTTGGATCAGATGGAGAAAGAAAAGCAAGATTTTCAACTCCAGCACGAACAGTATCGTGATGCACTATATACGGCGGATCTGGAATACAGAGCCTCGTATGATGAGTTGAATAGAACTAAACAAGAGTTAAATTCAACTCAATCGGCCTACGGCAAGTATCAAGAAGAGCTGAAGAAAATAGAATCAGCCTTCAAAGATGCTCGGGAAACGTACCAAAAACAGACCGATGAGCATGAAAAACTCAAAGATCAATTGATACGCGAATCCACAGATTTGGCTGTTAAACAGACTAAAATGATGGATGATTATTCCGAACTGGAGGCTAAAGCTATCCAGATGTCAAAGTATCTAGAAGATACTGGTCGTGCAGTAGGCACTCTTGAATCAGACTTCACTGTTTCAGGAATTGCCCTAAACACGACAAGTAACCAGATGTTCTCTTTGAGGGGCAATGACGGGGTAACAGAGACAACTGTACCTCGTTATGAAGGAGTAAAGAGTCATCAGGTTAGATTTACAGATAATACCTCTATACCTCTTGGTCTAGGTACGGGAAATAAAGGGGATAATTCTGCGAGTGGAGCTAAACAAAGCCGCTCGGCAGGAAGCTCCACCTTTGACGGCGGATGGCCACAACAGTCACCTTTAGGGGGACCAAATGGCCCGTATGCCCAGTATGGATGGAATCAGTCCCAAACAGGAACGAATCCGTCCAATGGTAACACCCGGAACACGTCCGGAGGAACAACCGGACGAGCACCCGGAGGTTCCAGTACAGCTGGGGGGCAATCCGGATGTGATCAAGGATCCGGACCCTCAAGCGATCGTTCCAGGAGCAGACCCTCTGCCAGTGGGACTGGTTTCAATAATGGAAATCAGTCGTATGGAACAGGAGGAAACACTAATCCCAATAGTGGTTTCTTTAGCTTTGGTGGAAATACACAACCCACCAATGGTCCAGGGCCGGCTCCCCAAACCAGTGGATACACCTTTTCACAGGTGCCTCCATACGGAGCAGGGGGATCAGGAGGTGGAGGAGGACCACCATCCGGAGGCTTTGAAAGTACTTATGGTACGAATCCTCCAAGGAAAAAGAGACTCAGTCGCCGAGTATCTCTTTCTCCAGGGTTACAAGCGCTGCATGATTCTAATGCAGCGATTGCTAACTTAGGTGTTGATTGTTACAATCAAGGTCTGGACGATACGGAGATCATGGAATGGAGTAAGGGTTTAACCCTTACTGGATCCACGAATCCGGCTCGTAGAGTAGCTAAGATACCTACCCCCTTT
This sequence comes from Acholoe squamosa, assembly GCA_949317995.1. Taxonomy (NCBI): domain Eukaryota; kingdom Metazoa; phylum Annelida; class Polychaeta; order Phyllodocida; family Polynoidae; genus Acholoe; species Acholoe squamosa. The sequence continues at coordinate 21,235,561 of OX439042.1, forward strand.
AATGCCAAGAACCCTTGGAAGGAGGAGTATCAAGGCTGCGCGGATGTCTTTAACTGCAATGGATGGGGTAAAGCGGAAGCTCTGCCTTATTTAGTATGCTGGTTAAAGGAAGGCGACGGAAAAGGAGCCGTGGAACAATGGAGAGATTCTCAAATAACAGGACTCTCAGCCCATATGAAGTATGATGAACTCATAGAGATTGCTTCATATTTATATGGGAATATAGTTGGAGAAGACCCTTGGCTGACGTTCACTAAAAGAACACAGAAGCCCAAGGAGTCTGCCAAAGTGTTCGGCTTAGAATGTCAACGACTGTTGCATAAAGCCAGACCTCAATGGAGACTAGATGATGAATGCTTCCTAGATGAGATGTTTAAACAATTCATTGAAGGATTGCGGAATCAAGAACACAGGACAGTAGCCTGTGAAGCTTGGAAGAATGATGCCTCTTTGACAGATTTGTTCCAGTCCCTAGATCATTATGATCGAAAGGCCCGTATCTTTGCCGGGAAGGTACCCCAACGGATGTCAGCAATGATAATCCCGGAGGGAATACCCGAAACCGATTCATCCGAATCAGGGGAACCTGACGAAGATGAAAACGTTGGGGCCATTGGCCAAGGGAACCCCCGGTACAACCGGAACTGGGGAAAGAAACCGGGTTACGTCAAGGAGAAAGTGATCACTTCTAAACCTCCTGTGACTCAACCCGATACCAAACCCACGACGGGTCCTTCTTTATCAGAGGACCTGGTTAACAATTTGGTAAAGAAGATTACTGAAAATCTTAGGAGGCCTAAGCCTGATAGGACTGTTGTGACATGCTTCCGATGTCAGGAAACTGGGCATTATGCTGCCGAGTGTGAGGCAGATAAGCCAGTTTATAGAAACACTCGTTACCGGAGCAATCCGGGTAAGGAGGACTCAGTGAAGAAGGAAAACTGAGAGGGGGTGTCCACAATGGCAACCGGATTACCCCCAGAGTGAGTGATTGCCATGACTGCCAGCCTATCGCAGCTTGCGGTACTGGCAAGAATCCTCTAGCGATTTCGCCCAGCAGTGAAGCTAAGGAGCCTGATCAGTTCCTTACTCATGAGGCTGGGGAGACTGATAGTACACCAGGTGTCAAGAACCGGCAGAAGAACACAGAGGGGAAACCCGATATCAGTCCAGAGGGAGCGGCCAATGAGTTGGCCAGGGTGGGGTGTGCCCAGTTCCCCCCGGGTCATCCTTGTCTCGAATTCTTAAAGGGATGTGGATTTGACCTCGGCGCTAAGACGGAACTTGCTAAGTATGCAAGTAGTCCTACCTACTTGAAAGGTAGGAGGTGGTACGCAGTTGTATCTGTGAGTGGTAGATCCGCTGAGTTTCTTGTCGATACGGGTGCTAGCCACTCCTGTATTGCTAAGAGATTCTACGATCTTTTGCCTACGAATCATGAAACTTTCACAACGGAAGGAAATGCTCGTACGGCCGACGGTAGCATGATACAAACGTTCGGTAGAACATGTATGAGGTTCAGTCTACAGGAAGATAAGGACTTCATCCTTACCCCTACTGTGGCGAACATCGCGGATGATGGTATACTCGGTCTGGATTTTGCTGCATTATATGGAGCAAGGTTAGATTCCCAGAGGGGAATATTGGAAGTGAGAGACCCGTACCATCTCGAAGTACAATGTGTACTTAGGCAAGTAAGCAGTGTAGCCAGTGTAGCCCAGACTGTTAAGATACCACCAGGCACAGCCTGTGATGTCTTATGTCGAGCGGACAGACAGTTTTCAGGAAAAACTGGAGTTGTAGAGCCAGACATGGCCATGTTGTCAAGTATCGGATTGGAATCCGCTGATGTTCTAGTAGCTAACGCTGCTTGGACGGTGGTTCCTATATCCAATACCGGTAACAAGACTGTCTATGTACAGAAGGATACGATCCTTGGATCGGTTGTCTTATCCGAATTGATAGAAGACTGTAAACATGTTTCGGCACCCGGAGCCCCTTCCTCACCCGAAAGGAGCCCGGAACTAGACACTCTAGTAGCCGAAAGCCATGTAGAAAGTGATGAACAACGTGAAGCTCTAACTGACTTGTTGTACAAGTACCGTAAAGCTTTTGCAGCACCGAGTGAACAATTGGGGCGTACCGATAAAGTACTGCATACGATTGACACTGGTGAGAATGAACCTTTTAAGATTCCTTATAGAAGACTCCCACTAGCCAAAAAAAAGGTAGCTGAGGAGGAGATAGCTAAAATGCTTGAACAGGATGTAATAATTCCATCAACCAGTCCTTGGTCTAGCCCTGTGTGCATGGTGACCAAGAAAGATGGTAGCATCCGTTTCTGCATAGATTACCGGAAATTGAATGGTATGACCAAGAAGAATTCATATCCCTTACCACGGATCGATGAGACTATAGACTCCCTTGGAGGTAAGCAATGGTATTGCTCTCTAGACTTACAATCCGGGTACTGGCAAGTGGGTATGCATCCGAAAGATATGGAGAAGACGGCCTTTTCCAGTCATATTGGATTATTCCAGTATAATGTGATGCCGTTTGGATTGTGCAATGCACCGGCGACATTTGAAGCCATGATGGAAACTTTATTAAGTGACCTTTTATGGAAGAAATGTCTCGTCTATCTAGACGATGTGATTGTCTTTGGAAAGACATACGAAGAATGCTTGGAAAATTTAGGTATGGTCCTGGAAAGGATCATAACTAATGGTTTGAAGCTGAAACCCAAGAAGTGCGATCTTTTCAAAAGATCTATTAATTACCTGGGGCGAATAATCTCGAATGAAGGGATTAAAGCCGATCCGGAGAAACTGGATGCCGTGTCAAATTGGCAAGCACCCACGAATGCGAAAGAAGTTAGGTCCTTCCTCGGATTCTGTTCCTACTACCGGGACTTTATCCCAGGATATTCAAGGGTTGCCTTTCCTATCCAGAGTTTGTCCCACTGGACACCCGGGATCAGAAAGGAACGATTCCCTTGGGGACCCGAGCAAGACGAGGCCTTTATGAAAATAAAGGATTTGTTTGCTATCACACCTGTGTTGAGATACCCCACGGAGAATGATCATTTCATTCTAGATACTGATGCTAGTAATGAAAGCATAGGAGCCGCCCTTTCTCAGGTCCAGGATGGGGTCGAAGTTCCTATAGCCTTCGCTAGTAACACGTTGAGTAAATCTCAAAGAAACTATTGTACCACTAAACGTGAGTTGTTGGCTGTGGTGGTCTATACGAAGAAGTTCAAGCACTTTTTGTGGGGGAGTGATTTCACTCTACGGACTGATCACTCTTCCCTCAGATGGTTATTGAACTTCAAAGATGCAGAGGGGATGATAGGTCGCTGGTTAGCGCACCTATCCGAATTCGGTCTAAATCACAGCCAGATTGAACACCGAGCCGGGGCAAAGCATTTGAATGCAGATGCTTTGTCTAGAATCCCAGTGAGGAAATGTGCAAATGCTGAGTGCACTGATTGTGGAGCACACAATGCTGTGTTGGCAGGGGTTCGAGTTCCATTCGAAACCCATCCGGAACATGTCTTGAATTGGTCCTTGGAGACCATCAGGCAGTTCCAGAAGTCTGATGCAGTCACATCACGTTTGATTAAATTCCTTAATCAGGGTATCTGTCCCCCAAGACCCGTAGTGTCATTGGAGAACAGAGAGATGAGACGATTCTTAGCTCAATGGGCCGAGCTAAAAGTCCGGGATGGTATTCTGTTTCGATGGAAGAACCATTCTAATAGGAACAAAACCTTGCAAGTTGTCATACCTAGTGCTATGCGACGAGATATTATGTATTTCTGTCATGGACATAGAACTAGTGGGCACTTTGGAAAGAAAAGGTCTCTAGAACGTCTGACCAGACGATACTATTGGCCCGGCATGAGTACAGATCTCACCCGATGGGTGGAGACCTGTCCCGAGTGCTGTAAGAACAAACCAGGACCCGGGTTAGGCAAGCTGCCATTATCCCAGGAACTGTTTGGTGTAAGGTTTGCTAGAATAGCTGTTGACATTATTAGTGGGATTCCCCCCACTCCTAGTGGCAACACGTGTATGATGGTCGTGTCTGATTATTATACCAAGTACACCCGAGTGTTCCCTTTACCGGATCATAAGGCTGTTACTTGTGCTATGGCCTTTGTAAAAGGGTGGGTGCTGCACCTAGGTGTCCCACTCATGTTACATAGTGACCAAGGCAGAGAATTTGAGTCTAGTCTGTGGCAGGAGATGTGTAATTGTCTGGCGATCTGCAAGACAAGAACTAATCCCTATAGACCACAGAGCGATGGACAAGTAGAGAGATTCAATAGGACTTTGATCCAAGTATTGAAGTCTCTGGTAAATGAGCAGATGGATGATTGGGATGAACAATGTGAATTCGTGGTACATGCCTATAATGGCACTGTGCATTCGAGCACAAACTGTTCTCCTAATCTCCTCGTTTTTGGAGAGGATTTGATTATGCCAGCCGATTTGGTGTTCGGCGTAATAAGAATGAATCCGGAAGCCCCTTGCCAGGTGATGTTTGTAGAATCCCTACGGGATAATTTCAAACAAGCCTATGAGAGGGTTAGAGACGAGTTGCAGAAAACTGCGCGTTGGCAGAAAGTTGGCTATGACACAGGTCTAAAAGCTAGATTTTTTAATCTAGGGGATAGAGTACTGCGTCTACACCAACCTCTAGCTAACCTGAAATTAGCCAGTAATTGGGATGGACCTTTCACTATAACTCAGGTTATTAGTGATTGCACAGTGATTATTAAATCACAGCTTGGTAAATGTTACAAGTCAAATGTAGCGAGACTACGCCCATGGAGGGGGAGGGATACCTCCACCGAAATGTACGGCGATGGTCTATTGGAAGTAATGGAACAGAGTCGTGTTAAGCAACTCGAAGTGGTACCGACCCGAAAGCGAGGACCCGGGCGGCCACGGAAGGTTGCAGACCCGAAGAGGGTGGTGCCCCCTGTCGTAACATCCGGAAAGCAGGGGAAGATACAAAAAGTCTCGGCAGGCACAGGTAAAAATAAGAGGAAAGGTCCCTCTAAGGCTAAGAAGACCTTGGAAAAGGCTCTTATGGATACCAGGTCAATAAAAGAGGCCTCAAAACCTCTTAGACGCAGTCCAAGGTTGCTACAGACTGCCGTAACCTAGCCTGTTAACACAACGAGTGTGTTGTCCTGTACTGTGTACTGTTATATGTTGTAACCTAGTTCAATGTATATTTGAGCCGGTCAAGAGTCTCTGGAAAAGGTCCTATGACAATGAACCCATGGTTTTGGACGGATAATCCGGTGGATATGCTTATGCTATCCATAAACTCCAGAATACCTAGCGAATTGTCATAGTCGAACCCTGAGTACGGACGGACGACCGATCGGGTATTGTATTGTTTTTATGTAAGGGCGCGTGACCTAATTAAGGGCACGCGGGAAAGTTGTTGACCCATTTTCGAATGGTCACGTGAGGCGCCGGTTTGATCATGCGCAGCGATTCAAGTTCGAGTATCCCGCCATATTGTCTTATTCCTGCGAAGGAAGAAGACGTGGCCGAGGGTGGTCTTGCTCTTGTTGGAGTCTGATAGCCCGTGACAGCCATATTCCGAGGTGTGCCCTCGTTAAAAGGCACCCGCCTTTCACTGGGTAAGCAGTACTCACTGCTTATCCGGTGGATTGGGATATTTTATCCCCGAACAGCCACTTCTGTCGATGGCAGAAGAGGCCGTCCGTCTTGGCGGCGGTGCCGGTGCCAGCACCCCGCCAGAGTATGGAAGTGGTTCTCCCAAGAGTCCCACTTATACATACGACGATCAGCAATACGATGCTGATTGTGATCAAATGGATCAACAAATGAATGTTGATCAGTACTTCTCTGGAGTAGACGATAGCGACGTAGAATCGTTCTACGACGCATCCGACAACTCCAGACAAGTTAGTCCTGAACGCCGAGGCGTTCAACAACAAATTGATGTAGGTGAGCCTTATGTAGCCCCTCCATCCGAAGGTTTGAGTGGAGAACCGGCAGGAGCCCAGTCTCTTGACAGGGCTCTGATGCCACCTCCCCCTCAACTGCCGCCCCGTCTTGGTGGGAGTACCTCATTCGGTGCTTTGGGACCTGCTTCTCCGGTTGACAGGCCAATGCACCTAGAGCTGCCCTTCCCAGACAGTCCCGAATGGCATGATGTAGCCGGTCCATATGACGGACGGATGTTAGCAATTTCCGAGGAAATGCTGATACCCACCTGTTATGGGACGCCCAGAGAGGTTGACGAGCGTGTTGTCAACGCAATCTGGGAATGTGCTCATCCGCAGTGGGCTAATACCTTTCCGGAGTCCTGGTTGATGGATTACCATCAGATGGCCAAAGGATTGGTAGTCCACTTATGGTTTCGTAAAGCCGTCTGGGACGCAGAAATGGCTTTCCGAAGGAATACCTCTTATAGGCCTTCCTATGTGTCTGACAAAACGGGTTACACCGGTGTCAAGGCAGATGAGGTCTCTAGATACATAGACAGAGACCAGATCCTACTGTTAAGCACAGCGGATGAGTATGAAGCAGCAGGTAACGCTGTTGTGGATTACTGTCCAGGGGTCCCTATTACGTCTCAAACCATTGAGGCAGAAGAGGCCCGTATTGGTGTGTCTCCACTAGACAGACTCGGGGTAATACAAGACCTCGTAGTACGTCTATTGGAGAGACAGTATGCACTGGCGCATCCGGAGTTAGTACCCGGACCCGCACCCGTGCAGGTAACAGCCAAGATGGCCGATCGGATGGACCGTCTCATGTCTCCTGCTGAAGCTCCCACCTTGGGAGGCGCAGCAGTAGTACCTGAGAAGGCCCTACCTGATGCAGATGTTTCCCTTAAAACTGCTCAGTCTACCCCTACGAAGACTGAGCAAGTAAAGGAGAAAGCAGCTGGTGGAAAGGGTAAAACAACCCCCACCAAAGGTAAGGGTAAAGGGAAGCGGTCAGGAACCGAACCCTCTACCAGCACGAGTGTGGACGACAGTACCCGAACCCGTCGGGTGTCTCCACGCTCGGCCAATAAGAAGGGCGCTAAGGCTTCGGATGTCTCCGGCAATGAGACGGACGCATCCGAGCCTGGCACTTCTACTAACGGCAGATCCCGCAGGAGGAATAAGAAGAAGGTTGACCAACGCAAACCTGAACCTATCGAGGTAGACGTTCAAGCTGATAATACAGAAGCTGAACCGGCTGTCCCAACCGTAAAAGTTGAGCTCGGTGTGCCAATCGTCAAGCTACACGACGTAATGGCCGATTTGAGTGGAGACGCTCAAGATGCTGCAGCCCAGGTCCTCGCGGGTCAACAACCCGTTGTGCAACCTGTGGATGTACCATCCGACCCGGAGGGAGAGGAGCCGGTTGACCCAGTTGTGGATGTCACTCCGACTGACGAGCAAGAGGCTGCTATCTGGGCTAACGCCAATAGCAACTTTGCCGACTTCATTCCTCTACACAGGGGACACCTGAAGGGGAGTAAATCCGTATGGAGACTGCCCCCTCGGATCACCTGTGAGAGGCAGGAAGATATGGAGGAGTGGCTTCGCAAGAAGCTCTCTGATAGAAAGCCGGCCAATATGTACTGGATCTATTGGGAATTCGTTAAGAATTCGCCCAATGGTCTGTACAATTATGACCAGAAGGGCAAGCTCAAGTTTGCTCTAGATGAGTACTACGGGGAGGGTCGTAAGGATTGTCCCTTCCAACGTTGTACTCAAAGTGAGGGTGAGGTTGAATTCTTCATCGAGAAAGACGCGTTCCTTCGTCATCTCGTGGAGGTTCATATGCACCAGAGGCCGGAATATGTCTGCGACCGAGAGGTTGGCAAGAAATGTGCTAAATGCACAGGATGTGTCACCCCCCGACGCGGAGACATGGTCCGGCACTATGTGACTTCGCATGGAGAGGGCCTGGAGGCAGCCATAGATCGGGTGATGAAAATTCACTCCGAACTCTATGGCAACCTTAGGGGCCTCAATGCAGAGAAGTTGGCTTCCCTCACACCGAGTACGAAGCAGTTTGCGCCTACGGTTCCTGGTACTAACCAGAAACTAAAGGCTCGGTTTGCCCAGACTCCCGGGTCCGGCAAACTAGAGTACGCTCAGGAGGAGTACGATCTGTTAAACGAATGGAGAAGCAACAAGGCCCGCCGTCGTGGTGGGGCTTATGTAACTCCATCCGGAGAACAGGTCCGAAGCCGCAGGGATTACCGCCAGGGACCCTCTGTAGCAGATAGGAAGAGACAGGCGTCTGAATCTCCAAGCCGAGCCAGGTCACCACTGGAGGCGCTGGAGAGACAGACAAATGGGGGAAGGAAGAAGCCACATCTTCCATCTCCTACTGGAACTCCTTCCCATTATGGGCGAGCACCAACTCCACGAGGTGCACAGAACCCGACATTCTTTGGTGTCAGTGGACCGAGTGGCCAGTCCGCCCGGAAACACGCGCCTTTGAATGTCAAAGACCCGAAGCAGTACCCTGCTATGGGCCCACCCGGACCAGAGATGCAAATCTTTGATCAGTACGGGAGGGTCAAGCAGGAACTGCCGACAGTAGGAGGTCAAGCTCCCCGACCTACAATGAGTGCTGTGGTGAGACAACGTCCACCCGCACCATTGTTGACGGCCAAAGACCTTAGAAGGGAATTGTCACGGTTGCCCCTGGTTCAGGGATTACCAACTCAAGGCCCTTCTTCGACCACTGCTAGTGCGGTTACTACTGCGGTTGCTTCTTCGCACACGCAGGTAGCTGTCACTGCGAGCGGGTCTGGAGCACAGCCGAAGCCTCAGGGTCAGGTACCCCCACCTGGTGCTGTGGTTCATCGGCCTAAGCTGATCCAGACAGTGGAGACCTTCTTCAAGAAGGAGGACAAATTGTCTTGCAATATCCAGAGCAAACAATTTGAGACGCTACAGCACCATCTGGAAAACCTCCACCTGGACATGTATCGTCGGACCGTGTCGAGCACTCTCCAGTGTATTGACGCGATCCAGAAGTCAGAGATCAACCGAATCTCGACTCAGATCAAAGCGGATGTTGCCAAAGATAAGCAGGAAGCTGCTAATCTGCGGCAGGAGGCCCTATCCGAGAAGGAAACAGCTTCTCAGATGCTCGACCTAGAACGAGCAACGAACATGAAGAACCAGCAAAAGTTCTTCAAGGTCTTCGGAGTTATCATGGATAACTGGGACGGTACACCTGAGCATGCTTTGAAGCTGTTCGAAGCACGCCAAAAGGTGAAACTTACACCTGCTGTCCCCGCATTGGCACCTACGGATGGAACTGGTATGAACCCCCCTGTTCAGCCACTGGCTCAACAACCGGGTCCAAACCAGCCACCCGAGGAGAACATGGAACAGTAAAAAACTGTTGCATGAAGATCGGACATAATTGTGTGTCCCGGGGTTCTATTACCCATGCATTGTTGGATAAGAAACCATTTTTTTATCCAACCCGTATTGATTCGGGTACCAAACTGTACCCTAATCCGGAAACTGAAAACAGAAGGAGAAAACAAACAAGCCACTCTGGAGGAGGAGTACGAATGCTGTAAACACCATAATTGTACTGTGCCACAATGTAATGACTGTGCCTATTATAAAATCATGGACAATTTACACTAATATGGACTTTTGAACTACAAACCGGATTTACTACTACACCACTACTATTTGTGAGCTAGCACTACAGGCATCAGGGTTTAGCTACGCCCATAGAGTCCATCAACAGTCTACAACTGGATCTACTATAACCTCCAGTTAGCTAGCACTACAGGCATCAGGGTTTAGCTACACCCACCAACAAGTTTTACTATAGCACTTCAGGCATCAGGGTTCAGCTCGCCCATACCAAGCCATCAGCAGCATCCGACTCCTGTTACATCCTCCAATCATGAAAACAAGTAACTTTGTTGATATTATTATATTGTATGTAAAATTGTATTTATAACTATATAATATCTTTTATAAAGATATATTATTATATAAGGGTACCTATAAATATACTGGATCTGCGAATCCTAAAAGTTATTTAAGGTAATCCTAGACCTATAACTGTCTATATAGGTCATTCCTGGTCTCAATATATTAAGAGACTATAATTCTTCTGTAACTTGTAAATATAAAACACTAAGGTATAAACTGAGCTGCGTCTCAAAAGTATAAATATTTTTCTATAAAATAAGAGAAGGTCCAACGGATTTCTCTAAACTTAGTATTGTATTACTCAGGTTAATACCTAATTGTGTTCATATAGTATCAGATTAATTGTCCATATCTGATCATTAATATTTAATTCACTCTGTAAAGTAGACAGAGCTGTTAATTTAAAAAGTCGAAATTTTTTTCCGGGTTCAATAACCATAATACGATCATTGTTAACAACCACCGGTCCTTTTCAGGACCCTACTGTTGTCAAAACGTTACTATAAATCTGTGATAATTGTATATTTATCATTTATGGTTGTTATAAGCTAGTGATGGAAATAACATGAACGACACTCGATGCTATTATTGTATAATTTTTCAGAAATAGGATAGTCTTATACTATAGCCTATTTCACATCGAGCAAGTGTAATTAATACCCCTTTTTAGTATTGTAAACAATCACTTACTAGGTTATTAATACACTGCGGTTTAATTACCCCCAAGTTATTGTCTAAGGGGGGCAGTGTAGGGGTATGGTATTTTACACTTTAACGTTCATGCACCCGTGAGACTCAGACCTAGGTCCTTCGGGTGTGGTGGGGGAATCCGGATGGCAGGTGGCAGCACCTGCCTCTGGGTTCGTATCCACTACACCAGGGGGCCTACCACTCGTCCGCCACACGTCACGTGGCCGGTCTGAGTTTCGCGGGCTTTTCCCCTATATAAGGCTGGTCCTAGCCCTAGGTTCCTCAGTAGTGGTTTACCCACTGCTCAACCAGGTTGTTACCCGAAAGGGTAACCGAATGCACTAGCAGCATGTAGTCCTCTGAGGCTGTGATCGTATGTAACGCAAGCTCTGAAATAAAAGCTCGGTTGCCTACCCGGAAACTTTTCTCTCTCTTCGTTATGATTTAATCTAACTTAACGAGACGAACCACTACATGTATATGAACCAGTAGCACGATCTTTGCATCATCTCCATAGATATAAACAATGTTAATCATAATGCTTATCGGACATCCCGCCATCTTTAATAAATGGCTTTTGTACGTGACGCAAAGAGATTATTTGCCTATGAGGGAGTCTAATTAAAGGTACTATGTTTTTATTCATGGGGAGAAAGGCTCTCTCCACTGTGGAAGCCGCGCTGCTTTAGCTCGACCAGACTGAGTGTTATATCGTCTAGACACGCGCATAGATGGTAAATACAAGTCTACTGATTACCTTCAGAAAAAGGCAAGTCCCCACAGGTTATGATCGTACTGTTATGGACGTCAGGCCATGTGGCTCTTCATTAAAACCAATGATGAAGTCTCATTTCCCCATGAGTTCCTTCTGTGAAACCACTAAGTCAAAGGTTAGGTTGAGAAAGTGGGGTTCCCTTGGCTCTTCTCCTACTTGTCAATGTCATTGCCTTAAATCACATGTACTGACGACGTTGGAATCATAGAAAATGGTCCATGATAGAAGATGCAAAATGAATAGAATAGTGAAGCAAATTGTGACAATTTCCTTTGAATAGGAGGGATCCCTTTCTATTGACATGCAATACATGCCATTACCATTGCATGCCTGAATTCAGAATCGTGGACTACATGCAATGCACACTGCAAAAATGGTGTTCAGATCCTAAACATAATTCTAAACATAATCTTGTCACGTTTTTCTGAACACAAAATCATCAGAAACACATGAAAAGTGTTAAGAAATATGACATGTTTGGCTAATTAATGTGTTTATGCTATAAAATGTTTAGGTTTTATACTGGTTATTTTTAGATATTCAATTTGCCTCTCTATGTATACATGTAATATGATATTGTATTTGGGAATTGGCTTATGAATGCAATTAGGCTGAGGACCCTATTATATCATTCATGCCCCTTTCTGAAGGGGACCAATGCACCTTCGTCTACAGGGACAGCTATATTGTCTAAGTATTTCATCTATACTGCATTGAACCCATATCACATCAGTGCCAGGCCCCATTGTCAAATACAACAGAGACACAGAAAGGATTGTGCCTTATATATTTTCCTAATTCACAAAATGGGTGTCCAAGAATTAGTTGCTTCCCCCTGGTGCACTAGTAGCAATGCCATAGGGTGTAATTGCATAGCCTCTTATTGCTTACATAATATACATACTGTATTAGGCAAAACTGTGATTTATGAGAATAGTGCAACACATTGTAACCAAACAATAACAGGTGACTTCATGCAGAAGGTCAAATATAGATTAGAACTGCCACCTGGTGTATATTTTATGTCTAAACACCAAGAAATATTAGTGTTTAAAAGCTAAACGCCTAGTTTTCTGTCTGTAAACATGTTTAATGTAGCTGTTTAGAATTTAAATGTTTAAATCCTAAACACATGTGGCCCAATGGAGAACGCCCCTCCGGGAGGGATTTTTAGTACTGGTTTTGGCCACCAGGGGGCAGTATATGGGTAAAACACTGACAAATATGCAAAAAAAAAAGCTTTAGACCAACTTTTGATAAGGAATCCAGTGGTATGCTTAAAATCATTCCATCTCCACTGAAAATGTTCCATTTTTGGAACATTGGTTGCCATGGAAACATAGAAAATTGGTAGATAAGGCAATTTCTGGTTGCCATGGTAACCACTCCCCTATCCCATTTGGGAATTTTTGCAACAAACTTTTTTGAAATTCCCTCAGGAACCCAGAACCGAAAACAGAGCTCAGAAATTCCCTCTTGAACCAATTTTATGAAAAAAAACACTAAACATTCTTTTTGGTTATTTTTCCACAACACTGTATTTTTTTTTTTTGCATTATTAGTGTTTATGATAGGATATGATGCATTTAGAGCCTATTTCCTATTTTCAGTTGTACACACTAACCTAGGTTTGACAAGCAATTACAGCAAAACTACCGGGGATATTTTAGCTCAAAATATCTCATTTTAAAGCCCATGACCTTAAAAAGCCATTTCCCCCCAATAGGCATGTTTTCCCTCACCTGGCCACACATGGTTGGCTAAACACCTATTGAACCAAAATATTTACATTTTAAACGTGTTTAGACCCAAACATGTTTAAAGTCTAAACACCATTTTTGAAGTGCAGTGGCTGTCCCACATAATAGAGCAAGTGAACATGGTGAAATAATTACCCATCCCTTATTTCTAAGTTGGTCTTTGTTGGAGAAGCAGAGCAACTCAGGGTATGATTCAGGGGGATCAACTCATTTTTTCTGTTATTTCTTTCCTATTTGACAAGATGTTTTACATTTTCTCAAACAATGTTTCAGATCATAGTGACCGCGAACACGGCACTCGGTGCTTACAATAGTTTACGACCCTAATTCAAATGTCTGGCCACTCTTTCCAACTTTTCTAAATAATTGCATTGCCAGAAACTCGAGGATCGGAAGAGGGTGTGTGTACATCTCTGCACAAAAGTCAGGCTATAAATCAAGATCAGACTAAGATCAGTCATGTCTACATGTCAGTAGGATAGACAAATGCATGGTGGAAGGCAATGGCTTTGCCGGACATTGGGGGACATGGCCTTGATAGCCAGACGGATTGTCTGTGCCTACTGGAGCAAGGCCAGAGCACCCAGGAGGAGGGAGGGAGGGGTGGATGGAGAGTCATCCAGCCACCATGATGCATGTATCTGATGGGCAGGTCATCAATACACGCCATTGATACCTCCCAATGACTATCAATAAACAACCACCCCCGTCAGCTCCCAGACTATGGGGCCATAGTAGGGGGCCTGTGCTGTGGTCCACTGATATGGCCAGTGCAACCTTAACTTTTCTACGCGTAAGTGCGGCGTAAATTTCTAAATTGTATGCGTGTTCCTAACTCATTAGAAGCATGCCATGGTGGGTGTGGCGTATTGAGTTGGCAAGTTTCTCTTAAATTTCTTCGTAGCAAACTTGGTCTTGACCAAAAGTGCTGAGTCAGGTACAGTGATGATATAATGTATTGATGCATGCCTTGTCACATGGCTCTGCCGACCCCCTCCCCATCCATCCCCTGGGAATGAATTGGTATGGACCGTTAATGTGGGGCAATCGACAGAAATGGGAAAATAATTCCAGAACAGAAGCCTTGTGAATTCCTTTTTCATTATTTAGAAATTTATATTTTCAACATGTTAGGCTTCTACACCCCCATGCACTGACTGCGTCTTGGCACTTGCTTGCACATGCAACTGAATCACTTACTATTTACATGTTTACCACAAACAAAAAGGCTTTGGGTTCTTGTTGATCTTACGACTGTTTTAGGGGTATTAAGGTTAATCACATCATTTGTACAGTGTAATACTCTATTAATTCCAGCCAAACACCTGTTTTTGTTATCCCCTTGTTATCAGTTTACGTAGTACATAATCCTATTGTCATAGACATGTTTAAGCCAGTCTTAGTCATTAAAGTCAAGATTAATTTACGGCCTAACACAAATTAAGCAACAGAGATACTGTTGTTGTACCAAGCTCGTTTACACTGTTAAGCTGTTATGTAAACTCACCTTAAGGTAAGATAAATCGTTGTACATAAAGAGTTTCTCCTAGAGAATAATGAGGTGCCGAATCATCCATGTGATATTACATATAACTGATGATGTACTATGGAACTTTCTGACTGAAAGGCAACCATTTCGTAGTCCCATTCTACATTTCCTGTCATTCATAGCGGTAGGTAAACCTAAAGACGGCCACAAACCTTGAGACGTCCACCCGCAGAAAATAGCCATGACACTGGGTTTGCTACTGAATCAACATTACCAGCTGCTAGATTCAATGCTCTTCAAAGATTACATAATGTTGATGCAGGAGTATAAGTCAATTTTTCATGGCAAATATGTTGAGTGGACGTCTAAAGGTGTGTGGTTGTCTTTAGGTTAATCTACCCTAGTTATGAGCACTGTTATGATTTAATGAGGTAGGCTATAATACATACGTGATACAAGTTCTGATCTGTCTTCTAAATAGTACATAGACTGGATTGCATATATGTAGTAGAAACAGTTCCTCTCCCCTACGGACATGACCCAGAATCCATTGTATATCCATTATTAGCAAGCACTCAGAGACTCTGCCGTCTGGTCCATACTGATAGAGAAATTGCCCATAGGATCATATGCCAACATTACAGACACACATACATACCTACTTATTTGTACTAAAGCCTATACCAATGCTATTCATGTCAATATTATTGGATCTCATTTGTCATTGTTGAAGTCTGGTCAGGAATCGGCGCCACAACTAGGGGAGGTAGGATATAATTCCCTGGTCGCCGATTTGTCACAATACAGTGCGTTTGCATATAACTATGTAATTCCGGATCTTTTTCATTGGAGTGCGTCTCCGGTGTGTGGCTCTGCCTGTGCCTTCAGTTAGGGCCGGATCCAAAGGAGACAAGGCAAGATTCCAGTAGACATCCCAAACCTATAACATATACATGTAGTCATCTATGTTTTCTTTAATGCAGTAATAATAGCCCCTAGACTGGTCTGCTTCAAGTCAACATGCCTTTATCTAAAACTTCTAAAGGGATTCAAGCAATATATAGAGGGGAGGGGGGCATATTGCTTGCAGGCCTCTATCTTCGATGTAGATAGAGAACACTGAACGTATACACGTTCATAAACTTGGCTGGACTTAGAGTGCATGCGGAACCTGATAGTATATGAAAGAAGCATTAATAATTCATAATTTTATAATATAGATGTGATGTTAATCAGCGAAGGAAATATGTGAAAGAGTGAACTAATAATATATGGACTCACTGGCTCAGTTAGTGAATGAAGATAACTTTTGTATATAATATTATTATGGCGGGGCTGACATTGTCCTAGAAATTTGAAGACCATGTACTGCAAAGAGTGAAATATCGTTAGGAAAATCTATATCTTTTATCAAAATGTTGGGTCCTTTAAATCCGCCTCTGCATATTGCCCTTAAACATTCAGATAAGCAGATGCTGCTCACAACAGCTTGTATGAAAAATAAATCCTCACTCCCTTTCCCCTTGTCGTTGATGATTTCTCGTCGAGTGATTCTGGAGTGACATTGAACAGGGAGGATTGGTTTTGGTTTCAGCAGAGTGATATGATAGCAGCCTCAATGGCGGCGTGTCTCTGCTGTCAATGAGTCGGCTGCCTCTGCTCTCTGTAACTCCCAACCTGTTGGCTTGATTGCATTTTAATTGGAATAATCAAATTACCAGCCAAAGTTTCCGTCCAATTTTCCCAGCGTTGCAGCCTCCCTCATCTTCCTCCATCACCTCCCGACCATCCTTCCACCCCTATGTAACCCCTTAAGGGCTCCCTCCAGGTCCATGTCCCATGGTGGGCATGATGCAGAAATGCAGTGTTTGTGAGTCAACTGCATTGGTGCATCATGTGAATATCAATCTTGTAGGGCCAGCATGAGGCATTAATGCAGCTTTGATGAGTTACTCACAATAGTTGTGTTCATAATGCATCACGACCATAAATTGGCATGGTGCATTAATACAGTATGCAGTCCATCACTGGTTAATACCACCCACACTAGCAGTATTTCACCAGTAGCAGCACATCTGCCACCATCACCACCCCAGCCACCACCAATCCAGCCCTGCCCGCCACTGTCTGGTCAAATAATTAGTTTTCAGTCTGACACAGGAGGCACCACCAGCGCTTTTCTGCTAAATTGGAGCGCAAATCTCCTCTTTTTATCTTTTGTCTCTTTTTTCCTCCTCCCCTGCAGGTCCTGGGAACACTTGCAGCGATTTTAGTGTTTCCAGGACGAATTTAGGTAGAATCATTACGCCACGTCGACTCATATGAGTCGCATGGGTACACCCCCTCACTCCATCCACTTCCAGGCCCTATCCGCTCCCGCGTTTCACAATTTTTAAGTTAAAATGAAATCTCACTCATCGTGAGTTGGCTGACATTAGCAGGCCAACTTGGTGATTTCAGAGTTGGCATTTAAGATTTTTCTTTCACAGGAAACCTTCATTAGACCTCCCACACCACAATGAAACCCATTAACTGCATCTGAATTGACCGTTATTTCCTGTTACCTCCACATGCCCCTGTTACAGCAACCCATGTTGCTGTGTCAGCCTCAGTTGAATTCAGTTCCAGCTCGGATCTGACTGTGTCAGTGTCAGTGTGGAAATATTAATTGATAATACTGTGCGTGAGATAATCAGCTCTTCCCACAAATTAGATACCGGTGACATTTCCGGTGGTGCATAAACAGAGGGCCCTTTTGACCAAACCCATTAAAAGCTAAAACTTAAAAATTGAGACAATTTCAAAAGTATCCATAAATCCTCTTTGACCCAGGTTTCAGCCTCACCCACACCAATATCGATGAAAAACGCATCTCTGATGTCAAAGGAATTCACCAAAACCCGAGACTAGAATACTTAGGATACTACGTACCCAAGTATCGTCTCCCCACTAAAACACTATACACGTGGAAGTAGTAGTATAGGAAAAGGTGCCCATACATAGGACCCCAATTAGAGCCAGAATTGGTGGGGCTAGGGCACTCGATTTCTGTACAAATTCAATGTAAAAAAGAAACTGATGCTATAACCAATTCTTTAGAAATAGTTTTCTTCATCCCTCAGATGCTGGATTCTTCATCCTTTTTCCATGTCTCGTGCCCTGACTTGACCAAAGTGTACACCAAATGTACCACTGGTGGCAGCACCTTCTTCCCTAGACCACCATTGTCCAGCAACCCAGCACACACCCTTCCCTCCAGGGTCCCCACTCAGCCCACCTGTGGGCTGCAATCACCTGGGCCTACCTGTAAGAGTCCATTCAAACCCAAACACTCTCTAACCTTACGACACAATCCCTGCGGCTATCGCACTCTCGCCGCCATGCAAGCCTTATCCGGCCCTGATTCCCATTGTATACCAGGGCCCTGCCGGCCCCCAAATGAACAATCTCAGGTTCTTATTCTGCACCATTGAGTAGAATGCTACCGACCTGAATCAACATTTTCAGACTGACTTAGTCAGGCTTTGTATACACCGCAGACATAACCCTGGGGCTGTGGAGCAATGGGGGGAGGTTGATGTGGTCAGCTGTGTGCTGCTGTAGGAGATTGGGTGGCTGGGGTGGGGGTCTTACAGGTGTCACTGTTTTCTTGATCACCAAGTGCATCACGGTCCTGTAATGGGTGCTGTTTCTAATACTCTTAATAAAATTGAATGTACATACCACCCTAATTACATGGAGGAAAATGATAGCTGGACGTTTATATAAGAAAATGGTGGGAACTGGAATCTGTCCCTGTATTATTAATCAATACCAAGTTCAATCAGTTATGACCCAGATGTCCTGGAGTTTCTAGCAAATATAAACATGAGCACTTCGGTCCGTTTATAATGCTAAAATGCAACTAAGGCTTGATCCAAGTTTTGAAATATGTTAGATACAAAAAGTACCCTGGTACATGTAGTTATGGATGGTCAAGAAATTCACCCATAGTAACAACCCGAAACATCACCCATGGACTTTATATAGTGCCCTAGTATTTATGAGGCATACATTTGTGATAAATGGTTTATTCATAGCCCATTCTTATTTCCCAGACAGAATGTCAACTCCCAGTAGTTACTAAATAGAGAGTATGACGGCGTCCACGTGTAGGTGTATTACAGCTTACACAGGAGGTAGTGGGGGTCAGGGCTCTCTGCCAGCTCCCTCCAGTATGTACCAATAC
Organism: Acholoe squamosa; assembly: GCA_949317995.1. NCBI lineage: Eukaryota > Metazoa > Annelida > Polychaeta > Phyllodocida > Polynoidae > Acholoe > Acholoe squamosa. Next base: position 21,254,473 of record OX439042.1, read on the forward strand.
TGGAGGAGATGGTCTGTTTGTTGTGTTGGCAAGGCTGGAGCTGGTCACTCTGTATAGGTATGACAGAGGGTGGGTGCACCTGTATGGTATGTCAGGTATGTGGCAGTATTAAGGTCTGACTGACCCTCTGACCTCACACCTCCTCCAGCACCTAAACACTCCATGTACAACCATTAGTCCCCATGGACAGCTTAATTTAGGTCCCCACTAGGTTATTACGCGTCTTACTAATCGCCTTACGTCTGTACTATGAGAGGTCTGCGCGTACATATCCAAAAGCACATTCTAATATTGGATCCTGAATTGGTGTGCTTGTATTTAGGTACTTTTCCCTGGACCTTTTAAGCACTGGCGTTTCTGGAAAATATAATCATGAACTCTTCGATCCCCTTTTACGCACTAGTGACTAGAAGTAATATTTTGGAATCTCCTAGTTTGAGGATAAATCAACATGATAATATATGATCTGAAAGAAAGGCATTTAATAACTTGATATTTCTGTATTTTTCTTGTGGGAATTGCAATGTACTCCCCCCCCCCCGAATTCTCTATCAAAAGATCGTATTAATAATCACAGAAAGGTGATTCAATTCAATAGTGTTATCCTACGCACATATTGACATCGCAGATCCTTCTTTGTCCAAACTTCTTAGTTATGAGATTAAAAAGGTAAATGACGTTTCATGATTTTACGCCTGGAGGAGAAATCTGCTTATTTTATTTTTGTGAGTATTGTCGTAATTCTGTTAGATTGTATAAATCAGCTGTTGAAAGTACACTTTGATGACAATGTAGGGAACTTTTTAAATTACAGGATTAAAAATAGAATAGGGAAAAAGATGAAGGCGTTGGCACTGTAAGAGTTGTCACAGCTTAATCAACAGTGACTGTAGGCATTTCTATGCACTCCTTTCCCTTCCATCACATTCAGTGAAACGTCATTCAAGCTGGATTAGGCTGAACCTCTCCACTGCTCTTTATTTGGGTTTTGTGGCCTCTGGGCTGTTGCATCACAGAAAGAGAGCCCCATTTAGTTGTGACGCTCCCAGCTATTTACCTCCCAGCCAAATGGCACACGGAGTCAAATTCCCTCTTTCGTGACATTCTTTTTCTGTCAAAGTTTATTCATAATCCTTGGAAGGTTGTTCAGGGACGCAGCCTCTGCCAGGTGTTAGCCTGGTGTTACGTGTCGACACCTATTGGCTGCCCTGGAGGAGTGGGGGCTGTCGACTTCCGCCCGACAGCTGCCATTCGTAGTAATCACGTGTGCTGCTAGGTGTCGCCTCTGGCGCCGACTCCTCATCCAGGTGCCACAACACAGACCCCAGTCAATTTAACTCCTAAATAAGACCTTTGTGTAGGGAGAAAAACAGTCTGGGCCATTTAGGATTTGTTCACTGAAAGAGGTGGGCAAAGATTGGTCATGCTTATTGGGAGCTGGCCCCAGGAGACTAATTGACTCGTTTTTGTTTTTCCCTACACGCCCACCTGACACCTACACCCGTGTAGAGGGGTGTAAAACCACTACCTTTGTCAAGAGCCACTACATGCAGTAATACAGTTGGCGGCTGGCCATACAACTGCTATCTGTGTAAAAATAACGCTATCTCAATCAAATTCAGTGTGTCAAACAGCTGATATCAGTATTATCAGCCCCTTGCTTTATGAGTATCAATATTACCAATATTGTTTATATGGCTTGACATGTTGCAAGAAAAGTTTCTATAGATGGCGTTCATTTACACAGATAGTGGTTGGATGGGTACTACAGATAGTGTTGATTTTTACACAGATAGTTGGATGGTCAGCCTCTATGTGTAATACTTCAGATGACGGTTGTTTACACAGCTGGTGGTTGTACAAGGGGTCTGATGAATAAGTTGGGTCCCGGTGGATTGCCCGGGTGGATTGAGTGTGGCTCGTATTTTCAATGTACTTACAAAAGTGTTTTCTTGTGGGATAAACCAATGACATCGATTAGGGGTATTACTGTATTGTGTATTCCAGCTGTTCAGTGGGATCCTATTGGGAATTAGGAAAACGGATGAGATACGCTCCTTCTTATATGTCTGCGGCCCTCCCACGCACTTTGGCACTAGTGTCTGTGTGGGAGGGGCTGGACATCAATTCCAATTGTCTGCTTCAGAGTTCCCTGTTGTTAACTTTAGGATCGACCCATAAGAAGACTGTGTCCGCTGAAAGACTACATTATTTTAAACACATGCGGTTCACCTGGGGGTGAGCATGATGGGAGAGATGCATGGATACTACCATATGAGTAGTCTCCTAGGGATGACCTGTGGCAAATAACAACGGTATAAAACGCCAATGTCAGAGATGCTACTATTCCTAATTTTCAGGAATTCCGAATTATGGGCTGTAATTCATTTAAGCATTTCCTACTAGAAATCGAAAAAAATAGGACAATTTCCCAACTTTCAGAGACCAGCAAGTGACGTCTCTACAAACTAAAAGTGGTATAGAAATGGGACAGACAGACAGACAGGGGCCCCTTCGTCATAGATCCCATCCCTGTGGTGCTGATGTGAAGCCCAAGGAAAGATACAAAGTAGACTCAACTGGATCCTTGAATCCATAGTCCTGAGTAGTGACAACCCTAAACAGGGGTACTACCCCCAAGGGGAGTTGTTAACTCAAATAGTAGAATCCCTGATCCCTGATCAGATGGCTCGGGGTTTAAACCCTGGGGAGACAGAGATCAGGTTGGGTTACGTCCTTGTAAACCTGAACGGCTCCCTTCAAACATCCCTTTGACCTGGGACGTCTTATCTTCCCTCCTGATAGTAAAGACTGGAGATTAGGATAACATTGGTAGCTTGTAGAGATGACTGATACCCTTGGAACCCAAACCCTTTGTCACATCAGGACAGGTTTATTCCCACCTCTTTTATCTATGGACTTCACCGCTCTTATCATTGAAAGGCACTTCAGTAGTTTATAGAAGGCCTCCCCCTATTCATGGACATCTATTGTCCCAGTTACATGTATATACGTGACAATAATGAATGGACTTTATTTTCAGTAAAATTTCGTAGAAACATGAACAATACAGAGAGAAATAACTTATCTAGAATTGTTATAGAGATAACGTGCCTTAGCTCCTGTTTTACTTTGCTATTTTTATTTCATGTTTTACTACCAGCGCTGCACTCCACTTTTAATGTTTACATGGAAACAATAACACCGTTTCCATCATTAGTCAAAAGTGAATATCACTCATTCATGCACTGATCAAATACCGTGATGTAATAAATATTTGATACATGTCGCTGTAATAACTACCGGGTATATCCATTGTGGGCCATTCCCAGGAATTTAACATTATGTTACACCACTTATTGTGAGACTCCATTAACTGCATTTTCCATTTATAAGTCTATTCTGGACTTGTCCTATGATGTACTGACCTATATGGGGTTAGTCTGCCTATACCATGTCTGGTCTAGGTGATTGGTGGGTGAATGACATTGGTGCTGATGGCACAGCTAATAACCTGCACTGTGCCATGATCGTGATAGCACCACTCCTCCCACAGGCCATTTACTGTCATAACCTTTTACATGATGTAAGACACTGACATGACGTAAGTGCTTTCGTCACAACTGTACGTCATATGACGTCTACGGTGCTGTTACAGACAGAAAGGGGACAAGAAGAAGGGATTTCCAGTGGCGTTATCTAATGTTCGAAATGACCATGGTTTTGCTGTCACCAGACAGTTTTGTTCTGAAATCAAATACAATTTAATAGTAGATGTGTCGTGGGTTTCCCATCACTAAGGTACAGAAGAAGACGGAAAACGTCTATATAAAAGACTAGTAGCTTTAACAATACATTGCGGATCTTTCCCCCAGAATTTTACCCCACGAAAGGGCAGAGGTAGAAGGGAAAATGTTACACTCTAAAAAAAGTAACTGCTAAATCTACCAGGGATCCTCATAAAACAGAAAAAAATTAACTTGCGTAATCATATTGCAATGAAGCAGTGTAGTTTCTGCAATGAAACCCCAGATGGCAGTATGGTGGTAGAAGGAATCTCCATGGGAATAAAGACGGATCTCTGGAAACTTTGGGACAAGGATTTCGTCATTAATTTGACGACATTTTTTTTTACAGTGTACTGCGGTCATTCTTTTATATTGGCAAGACATGAGATTTACGTCATCCTTGGTGGCCATTTGGGAAATCATAATATCCAGACCCTACCAGATACAGATAAAGGGCCTTTGCAGAGCATGCGCAGTCAGCAGAGGAAATAAAACCTGCTTGCCCTACCAGAAACTGATGAATTATGACCTATAAATATGGGTGGAAATTGTATTACATTCGATGTATGTCACCTGAGGGTGTGCCTGAGTGGTCTCTGATTTGTCTGGGGCATATGGGGGGACATAAAGGGGATGTGCCATCTCATCTTCCTCTAACAATACGCCTCTATATGCAAGGATTGATATGCTGCCTCTTATCATGTATTTATGCCCCATGATCTACCCATACATGTTATATGATAACATGATAGTAGTAAGCAGATAATATTGACCCAGCGGCATTGTTATAAAATAGATATGTACTTGTTATGTCAAAGCTCAAGCTCACCAATTCAGTCAGGTCCCAGCCCACTCCAACCCCAATGGTCCATCTCTCTACTCATCGACAGCTGACAGTGTGTGAACCTTTGACCTGTACATGCAATACCAACTTCATACATAACATTCAGTCAGAACCACCATGTAACTACGTCGTATATACACTTAGTCACATGCACCTTGACAGTTTAACCCTTTATTGGCTGCATGACTCCTAGAATCTACTCAGTTTTATTTCATGTTCCTGGTTGTAATGCTGCAGAAATACTGCTAGTGAGTCTGCTTGCCAGCAATGCATTTATGCATCATTCCCACCCCTTTCAGAAAGTATCAACCCAATAAGAATAGCTTGGTGCATTAATCCAATCATATATGTGCATCATAGCGGGCATAGCTTAGTCCATATATGAAGCATTATTGTGGCATTGATAGGTATAAATGGCCACCAAATGCCACACCTCCAGCACGTCTTAGCAGCCGCCCCCTGGTGGTTAATAACCAATGTGGCACACCTTGAGACCCTGGAGTCCTCCTGCCAACAGCTAATCCACCCAGTTATGGGTCCGGCCCAGGTGTCTGAGGATTACACTGGTACGTGGCCACACCATGGAGGAATGTAGACATGACGCAATATGGGTACCAGCTGGAAATTGCCACCCGACGACTCCATACATGTAGGCATGCATGGCTCTGGGATCCGAAATTACTTAATTCTGTCATAGAAATGGATGAATTGCTTGGGAATATAGGGAATGGTTGGGTAGGAGAGGGAAGGGATATGGGAATGATTGGGACCCCGGCGAGGGAAATTGGGTTTTTATTATATTCCTTTTATAAATATATGGAGGCATCAAGATTACCCACCAAATAATTTATTTCTGTTGTTGGATTGACGTTAGATGAGCAAGGGTTTAGTATGGAATAGGGTTCTTTACTTCTGTGGATCCTTCTGAGGAAAAGTTGGCCGAAAATTAAGATGCATGTTTCCATAATGGGAAAGTTAATCATTTGTAGTTTAAGTGCACGAGTCAGCAGTTTTATCAATTTGGCTGCATATAAATAACGATGCATTTATTGTAACTCAATGGGAATAATGAATGAGTTACAGCAGATGGTCTTCAAAACTCTGTCAAGAAAGTTGTCCATGAATAAGAGTTTATACAGCACATAACATCCAAGCATGCTTCTGATGCCCTGTTTAGACTTTGCTCTCCTCTTCACCCATGTAAATCAACCCAAAGGAATTCCATCTTTTAAGCAGAAAGTCTAACCCATACACTGATGCACAAAGTAGCCAGGACGCAGTATCTGTGTCATCTGTCAGTTTGTTTCTGTATTTTGGGCCACACCAGGAGGATATACTGTCAGATAGGATGGGCAGTATCCGATACACTAATTCTACATAGATACCGGTGATATTAATCTGTGACACCGTTCTTCCTGCTCGTAGACACCCCTTGACACTAGCAGGATATAACACCAACATTAAATCATCACAGCAGACCTTACTTGACAGGGACTACTCGGAGGCAAACCCAGCAATTTAAAATGATCATTGTTGTTGGCTCAGGGGAAACCCTGAGTCTATACCGCCGGTCCCGTTTTTCATAAATCCATCACCCATCTTTAATTTCCCAATTATGGATATAGAAAGTCTGTTTTCCATAATACATCCTTTATCATTGGTTTCTCTAGATACTAAACTTCATGTGTATCACATATCTTTTTGGAAAACAAAGTTCTCCAACTGTACAAAATGCCTAAGGAAAAAGACTACTGATAGACTGGAAAGACTTCTCCATAGAGCCTAAGACCTAAGAGGACTTCTCTCTTTGTTCCCATATATCTACCTAGCAGAGCACACAAACCGTCTTGATTTAAGACGCTTTGGCAGAAGACTCTCGTCAAGGACCAAACCACCCACACTCACAAGAAATATTTATAACCGTTGAAATTACCGAGTGTCCTCCTCTAAAACTGTACACTGAACTACATTGAATGTATTGCAGTGAATCACTGTAGTTTCTTTTTTTTTTACTTTCTACAATGAAGCCCCAGATGGCAGTACAATAAAACACTAAACAAAACAGTGAAATACATATCCCAACGTTGCCAGAGATTCATATTTTTTTTGACATTTTTTACACTGCAACCATCACTATGAACAGTTTACAGTTAGAAACCTGATGAACAAATGCCCACCACTGAGCCTTCTGTGCTTCAATACAAGTCATATAATAGCACCCACTGGTTTAAGATATACAATATGGGAAGGTTAATCTCTTACAAGTATATACCGGTATACACTTAGTGGCTATACTGTAAACGTACAAATGTTGGTTTTCTTTTTCACTTTCATTTGGCAAGTTTTGAATCATTTGTTTATGAAAAATTGATAATTATGGCCATATCCTGTAGCCTACATAAAGAAAATAAAGTCATGATTCCGTCTGCCCATGCTTTGAAAGTCAGGACCTTGCTTTGAAGCAGTAGAAGCAGTCTCATGTCTGTGTACGCGCATGCATGACAAGTGTTTCTCATTTGGAGTGGCCGGCGGGCGCGAAACGCGCAAACTGGCTATGCTCCTGTGTATCCTGCATGGTCCATGCGCGCGCACACAGACTTCCGCTGTCCGCTAGGGGGCGGCCTGCTTCCTGTGCTAACGAGGTTAAGTCTCTCTAATCATATATTGATTCAACTGGCTAAAGTTCCGCTTTCCTGGCCCCAGACCGCATCACCAACACGCTCTTCCCTATGTACAGAGGGCGGAGACGCGGCTAGACCACACTATGGGTAGCCGCCGGGCGATAATAGCAGCAGCAGCACACACCAAACATACATATAGCACCCAGGCACACATCCGTGTAACACACACATGTGGTAATATAACATGTGGTATGGTAACACGTGTGCGCTGGGCCATGTGGATCTCAGATAAACCAGTCATTGGGGATTCCTCCTAGTGTGGATAGGAATATTTCCTCACGAAAATTTCCATAATAAAAAAGATATTTTCAAAACGCACCGAAAATACAGAGAAGACGGAAACTCAAATTATTACGACAGATCATGTTCCTATCTCTGTTCACCCCCCCCCCCTCCACAAACTAGAGTTACACAGTAGTGTCACCCTGGAGGTGACACCGAAGTCCCCTGTCTGCTCACGAACACCTCATAGCTCGGTCTCTATTATATGTAGAACAATATAATATCCTCCTTCCCGACTTCTAACAGTTATATCTCCCATCACTAGTCCATAATGAGGTTTATAAATTAATTGTTACTCCGTAATACCCAAGATCTTGACACCTTGCTAACTGTAGTATACCCTGGATTTTCTGCTCTTAATCAAATCAATTTAACATAAAGCTTCCCTGGATGTTTTCCTCCCAACACTTCATGAACCTCACTCACTTTATACAAAGACCAGATATGTAATATTTGTATGTATGGCTATAGTCCACAGTAAGACTACCAGACTTTTGATTATCTTTTAAAGGACCGCTCCAGGGTGCTCTGCCGGGGCAGTTTACACAACTAGGAAAGTTGCTTACAGTATTATTGAGTGTGGGGAGCGGGGGGAGGGGGTCTGGCAAGCAGATCGCGTTTGAAGCTCGTCGAAGAAGATACAAGCTTACAGTGTCTGGACCTGGAGCCACGCAAAGGGGAAGGGGGCCGAGAGGACTGCAGGGCGGTTATAGGTGGATGGAAGGCTACTTTGGAGACGCTTCACTTTGGTCTTGCCCTGGTCGTACATCAATTAGCAGCAAGCTCCAGACTAAGGCAGTTAAAAATGAAGGAGTGCTCTTCAAAGTGAAGTAAGCTTTCACTGATAAAACATATCATCTTTGTGTGGAAAGGGGATGCTCCCATATAGTGTGGTTGGTATGGTGAAGGGCATGTAGACAAATTGGGTGGGGGTAAGGGTGCCTTATTTGGTGGGTTTATCATGGAGTAGGCAGCCGTGGTGGTGCATAGTGATCTGACACCAGCCCTCCAGACACTAACAAGTAACATATAGCCAGCTACATTACAGATCTCTCCAGGGGCCTGGCTGTACACCCTTCTGTAACCCCCACCTCCAGGTGGTGTGAGGTATGTAGTGTCTGTGAACAGGGACACTATTAAGCTAATAGATCATGGATATGGGGGCCCTAGGGCTGTATATGCTGTATATACCTGAGCCGCGAAGCGGCGAGGGTATATACAGCATATACAGCCCGTGGGGCCCCCATATCCATGACCTAATAGGTTTATACCACCATTTCCTCCATTTTGTATTAATTTCTTACCTGAAATCCAAAGAATATAGCCAGGCGAAGACATTTTGTAAGTGCTAGCGACACGGCCCGTGGCTGCCCTGCGCGAAGCCATTGTTTTTGTTCTGGCCGGGAGAGGTACCGCCGTGTTTACACTCACTTTTCGTATGGAATCCAGCCATGACATGTTATAATATTAAAATCCCAAGAAGTATTCGATCCATAGACGAGGAATGCGTGCTAGTTTTCTCCATTTTCTTCAATATAAATAAGAATCCATTGATTTTCCAAACCGGTCCGCAGTTTTCGCCGTCTTCCTCGTACAGCGAGCGGATGACCTATATCTACATCCGGGCCACTGACACACTTTCGCCGAACAAGGAGGCGGGTGAGAATGGCCGGACCGCGACTCGCGTACGTTGGGAAAATCAATGGATTCTTATTTATATCGAAGAAAATGGAGACAATTAGCACGCATTACTCTTCTATGGATCAAAAACTTCTTAGGATTTTGATATTATAACATGAAAAGGTTGGATTCATGACGAAAACTGAATGGAAACGTACCACTAGGACCTCAGGTTAGAACTTATTTACTATCGTATTGGGTTTCATCACCGTTCAGTGTGGCGCTATGGCTAAGGCCTTCGCCTACCACCACTGCGGCCGGGGTTCAATCCTCATACGAGTTGTGACGATTTTTCACATTGAAACAATGGCGAGACCAAATTTCTATGTCCGCCAGCGTCTCCAAAAATATTCTAAGTCCAACTTGACCCCGAAAAAGTATATACCAAAAATTTCAAAAATGCACAAGTGTGGTATATGCAGAATAATGCACGGCTAAACTGCATATAAACCCACCGGAAGTGCCGAAATCGTGGTATAAAGGTGTGTGGTATGACTACTGGAGTGGGTTGGGGTTGATACACCCCATCTTCAAGGCCCTGGAGCTCCTCCAACCCACCCAGCTCAGTTAAACCACTAATCCCCCAGGCCCTGGAGGAGCACCGACACACTGTACAGACACAGGAGAATACTTATAAAAGGCTCTCCTTAGACCATCCACGCCTGCTACCAATCCCCCGTGCCATCTACTACTCACTCATTAACCATAACAACAAAAAAGACAACCGATTGTTAGCTTGGTCTCTCCTCTTTTTATGCTTTACCCTATCCCTCTCTCTCCGTCTCCTTGCCTGTCGTCTGAGTCCCCATCCCATTTCTACACAGCCAGGCTTCTGATAATCAAACAGCGACCAGCCACGTGTAAAACGTACCTTTTTGTCGCTGCCCACATAGGCGGATGACACATGGGTGCTGGGTGGGGAGGGGCTGGGGGTCGGGGGATATCTGTTCAGCATGCTCAGCTTTACCATAGAGGAGCGACTTGCGTGTGGCGGGTATAGCCGCGAGTTGCTCATCAAAAGCCGCCATATGTCTGCCGAGCTGCTCCTAGGACGCCATCAGACACAAAACCCATGCAGGGTGGGTGGGAAGGAGGGAAGACGGGGTAGTAGACAGGTCGATTTTAATAAGTTACTCACCCAGTAATGTGACAAACTTTTGAGATGGACTCCTATACAGCTTTTTCCAATGAATCCAAATCTGTCAGGGGACATCACAAACTTTGCATGTTAAGGTCCCTAATTTGCATAATTTAATTAGGTAGGGTAATTATGAGATTGTACATAAAGCAATGCAGAATTGGCCAAAAGTCTTTAACATGAGCACAGACCTTCTAATAAGTGGAGATCAAGATTGCATTGTCATATATTATGCTTGGGTGAAAAAGCCCACTGGGGCTAATAGAAGCCGGGTCCTAAATATAAGCCTGTTCATTAGGAAAAAAGCATAGACATAGGGCATTAATAATAGATATAGGAGAGGGGAGACATGTGCATGGATTGCCTAAATCTCACCTCATATGTGTAAGCTTTTCTAATGAGTTAGTCTAGTAATTTTGAATATGTCTGTAACACTTGATACTAGGATGAGGCTTCCCATTTTGTATCTGGATTATGGTAATATATCTATGCCTCTCACTCTAATCAAATCCAGGATATTACGAGACAATACATAACACAAAACATAAAGTAAATGATTCATGGGAGCCACATCAGTGGCTGCCATGGGTCGTATATCAGATCATTTTCATATCACATATTCAGCTCATTTTCATATTTCTTTCCAATATATCCTCTATGATGATTATCCCTATAAGAAAATAAAGTTTCGATTAAGCATCATATTGTAAGAATTATTTCAAGAAATACTGAGAAATAATGGGAAAATGAATCTAAAATAGGGTTCCCACAGTGATTTTTCTTAGTATGAAAATACAAGCCTACCATAAACCTGCCCCATTTATGAGCCTGGTCAATAGACAAGCTGCTCAGTATGGGAAGTGATTCATAAATAACTGGAGCAATAACAGTTCCTCCTCAAGAGCCTGATTGAGTCTGAGTTTCAGGGAAGTGCTCCTAACATGTGCATGTCCTGTGCCTAAATATATTTGAATATGGAGACCAACCCCCGGATGTATCAAATGGAGGTATCATGTAAATAGTTAACTATAGATACTTAGAATCTTCAGTTTCAATTATTTTTACAAACAGACGCTACAAAAACTGCTGCATTTCTCTGACTACTGGCCGGGGCTTATACAACCAATGAGTGGCAAATGATTAAACATAGGGCAGGCTTTCATTTCAATACCTAAAGAGGCACACTTCCATCTTGTATATTTCTCAGAATATTTCTTAGAATCTCATAACAGTACACCTAATTATTATCTGTTTGATTTATGTTTAGAGGGGTTTCAATAGGTGAGGCATAAATATAAATTACACAAATGAAAAGAGTGTCCAGATGCCTTACTTAGAGGTGGCGTTAATGTCCTATACCCTAGCGTCTAACATCTATTCAACATTTATAGCTGCCCCAGCTAATACAAAGTGAGTATTTTTTTCTCTGGTCACTACATAGGGCAGGCTATTAAACAGGGCCCATCCAATACACAGGGAAATAGGGTGTACAGCTTGAAACTGGTATGGCCCCCACATTGAAAGGCCATGCTGAAACCCTGTCCATTCCCACCATTACTAATTCTCCAGAATTCTAAGATGGATACAATTCCTCCTCTTAATGACAGGGTAACTGGCTAGTTTCCTCTGAGAAGCATATCTGGCAGAACCAGAGCATGTAACTAAGGTAGAATAGAAAGGCTGCAACACAAATATGTAAGTATTTAAAAGAATTTCTGTCAATGACCTACTTAGAATTCAAGATGGCTACCAGGTATACTTTTGAAAGTATTGGATTCCTTGACCTCAGATATATAGATTTTGCCTTTGTAATTGGGGTTATAAGTTGATTAGAAGCAGAGTTACACACTTTTGAACACTTCAGTGTCAGCCATTTTTAAAAATGGCTGCCATATTAGTTAATCTGAATTGGCCTCACAAGTAGGATTGATGGCCAAGACTTGTTGGGTCTGTCAGAGAGATTTGGACTTATTTCCATCAGGAATACATAGGTTCCCAATACCTGGTAGGCTTACAGTGCCAAAATGCCAATATTTTCAATTATTGCATACAATATGCTAATTAGGCCTATGTGAAAATAATATATGACAATGCAATATTGATATCCACCCATATTAGAAGGTTTGAGGTCATTTTAGAGACTTTTGGCCAATTCTGCATTGCTTTATCATGTACAATTTGTTAATTACCCTACCTAATTAGAATTTGCTAATTAGGGACCTTAATATGCAAAATTTGCTATGTCCCCTGGCAGATTTGGATTCCTTGGACAAAACTGCATTAGAATCAATTCTCAAAAGTTTGTCACATACCTGGGTGAGTAACTTATTAAAATCGACCTGTCTATAGGGATGGCAGCGCCGCCGGCGGGCGTCCATTAATAATGCCTTTTTATTGATATCCTTCTACTCCACCCTCCAAAATTCTGAGAAAAACATAGAACAAGCAAAATGGAAAAAAGTTGCGTGTACATAGTAAGATAACGTGTGTTGAGGTAGGCGCCATTATAAACGTGTCACTGTGGGAGGTGTAGATATAGGGAGAAGCTTTATAAGATTAATAGCACAGCCCAGTCTCAACACAAACACAGCCTTTTGATACTAGTACTTGAGTGTCTTTTGTCATCAAGTTGTGTATACTTTTTGTACATTGTACTTGTATTTGCATACCAGGGTGTACTTTTTTTCGTTCCTGCCTATACCATTGATACATTATAAATAATGTAATGTGCAACAATATCTCAACTGCAAACCGTGGTTACTGTTCTTTGTACAATTCCCCAAATTATATGTTGGGTGGACTCATTTGTACTAACGAACCTAAAGCAGGCCTTCCACCAAAACCCTCGATTTTGTTGGGCCGATAGCATCGTTTTAGGGTATCGGTTCCCTATCGGCCTGATTTTTTTTGTCGGGCCGATAGCAGACAGACAGGAGAAGTATCTCACACTTTTGACCTCTTCCACCAAGGAAAAAATAAAATCGTTCATGATTATCAGGCCAATTTTGCACACCATATTACCACTCTGTGCACTGTACAGACTTATTTATATATATTTTATATGTCTCCCTTTTCATCTGCAGCATTTATGACCTTCTATATGGTGTATATTATATATATTACATTAATTATATATAAAATTACAATGCCCAGTTTGGGTGTGCTACTACCTCCTCAAGGCTTGAATACTGCATTGTCAGAGCTTCTCACACGTGTACTTTTAAGAATCCACAAATAAACCAGCTTTATCCAAAGAATATGTGGTATTATGTTGTCATGTGGTGTTAATTATCGGGCCGATTTTGCAGAGGTAGCCGATAATATTAAACTTATTTGATATTATCGGCCACCTATCGGGAGCATCGCCAATGCAAAACGATAGGTAGACAATGCAAACCGATGGCCAACCTTGACCTCTTCCACTGAAGCCGATTGTTGAACGATTTGTGGCCGATGCTCAAAAATCATCGCCGATGCAAACCGACGCCGAAATCGTGCACGATTTCATTTTGGTGGAAGGCACCCTTAAGGGCGTTTTTTTAGAAAACAGATTACAACCCCACGTCATAAAACGACGTCACCACAGTCACCCACTTTAAACCAGCCCTTAATCTTAATAACATCAGGCTGAACATGAACATGAAAAAGGAAGAATGTGCATACAATGCAAAGTAGTTTTAACCATAGACGATGCATCATCAATAAGATATTACTCATTCATAGTAATTTACATAAGTAATAGCCGATACCGAAGTGCATGTAAAAACAGAGTGCATGCTGACCATCGATACAACTGTAAATAGACAATCCAATAAAATACACAGAAGTCATGCATATTCCATGCATGCCTTTGTGGTAAGGAAACACTTTGCACTAGTCATGCTTACAACTCCTAGTACACGTTTACCATGTGTTTTTACAACTCTTTCCCCTTTTTTCCACCACCTTTTTTCTCAGTAGCTGTTACGCCGAACAACAATCCCCATGCTCGATAACCCATTTTTCCCTGCTCCCGGCCACCCAGCGTTTAGGACCAAGATTGAGGAGAATCTGAAACAATCTCGTCTGCAGTGTGTTTCCCTGGTCGGATAATCGTCATGGAAACCATAGGGAATGTGTTTTACCTGTCGATAGTAAGGGACGAGTGGGAGCCTTACAGTGGTGTTTTTGTAATATTTATTTGGAGTGTCTGTGATATGTGGATAAGACCCATATGTTGCAGGTGATAGCGTTGGTGAAAGGGAAAAGTAAAGGCCAGGACCAGGGGATGTATGACTAACTTCAGATGTCACTCTCTACAAACGTTTAATGGAGATTTTTATAGTGCTTTATATCGTTGTTTCCTGGGATAATATACTTTTCAAAGACACATTACGTGGAAATCAGAAAGTTATCTTCCCATTACCATAAATGTAGGAAAATTATCAGATTGCACAACACGACAATGATTTTATTCTCGAAATGTTATAAGAAAATAAACACAATCCTATAACATTGGCTATTAGATACATGAACGTGTGTATCATTATGAACAAGACTTGATAGGCTGTCTGGTCAGAACTGGTAACAGCAGTTGCAGATCCAGGAATTTGGAAAGGAGGGGCGCGCCCCTCGTTTGGACCTTATTTTTCACTAGATTTCAGACGTACTTGAGCTAAAGAAACTCTAAACTAGAGGGAAAAGGGACGGGCGCGCGCCACTGTCTAAATCCGCAACTGTAACACCTTCCCCTCCCTACCCACGCCCACAAGTCTCCTCAGCTACCAACAGCCTACCCCTCACCTTTCCATTTACCCCACCCCTCCATTCCCTCCCCACTATCCCCCCCACCACCATACCCCACCCACACACACCTACCCAGGTATCTACCCCATCAGGTATCCCTAGCCCAGACTTCCCGACCTCCTTCCGGTATAATGATCCCACCCCAGACGTCGGTGACGTTCCTTGGTCAGCGCTCATGTATCCTGACGTACAGACGCCTGACGTATATCACTCTTCCCTACGGCCTATCACTCACCGTCCCACTTCCGGTGTCTCCGACCATAGTCAGCAGAGCGCGCTGTCCATGACCCTCCATCTCTGCACCGACCTGTCGTCTACCTCGTCCCGCAAAGGTCAAGGACGTTAGCTTCCTACCCTAAGGTCGTCACTCTGGTCGTCGATGCCGAGCGACCTCATTTATTGCTTGGCTTCTTCGGAACGGAAGTGCCGACAGTCCAGACGGAGGTGCTTCCGGCGAAGGCGCTCGATTCCAGGGCGTGGCTTTTTTCGCCTTTAGCTAATTACGATGTTTTAAAGCGACTGTAAACAAATGTTGAAAGGCGTGGCGGCTTTACCCAGATGGGTGGTGCCGCGCCCTGGGTTGTCAGTGATGGTAAAGGGATCTTTGACTACCGTTGATAGAACCAGGGGACTTCCGGGGAGAAAGGGACGCGTGCTCACAAACCTTCTCTAATGCGTTTAATCAGCATTATTCGGCATTCCTCTTTTAATCTATCAGATGTCAAAGACCTTAGAATCATCTATCTTGTGACATTAGAAACTTTTTACAAGGCATTTCTTTTCGTATTCCCACACGATTCGCCATTTCTTATGAGTAGCTCCAATGGCTGAAATGCTTGGTTTGTGACACGTGTAATGTCCCTGCAATGGATAGACGTGTGTAGGCCAACAGTAATTGAGGAGTTTTACTTCAGGTCCACATCTAACAATGATTTCTGCCAGGTCCACCGGGATATGATGGGCAGTTTATATATTAATATATTTTCAATTTCAAGCTCTCGAAAATATGCCATTTGATAAAATACCACAAAATACAGCCTAATAATGAAGAATCCGTCTGGCCACCTGTAACAAGATCCCTTCGGATATTACTTGATGTATGCACAGAGATAAAAGTGTATCTTGTAAATAAGACAGTATATATGAAAGAAATATCCCTACTTGATGTAATTCCATTGACTTTACGACTAATATTTCTTGATGTATGTACAGAGATAAAAGTGTATCTTGTAAGTAAGACAGTATGAAAGGAATATCCCTACTTGATGTAATTCCATTGAGTTTATGACTAATATTTCTTGATGTATGAACAGCTATAAAAGTGTATCTTGTAAATAAGACAGTATGAAAGGAATATCCCTACTTGATGTAATTCCATTGAGTTTATGACTAATATTTCTTGATGTATGTACAAATATAAAAGTGTATCTTGTAAATAAGACAGTATGAAAGGAATATCCCTACTTGATGTAATTCCATTGACTTTACGACTAGCTGAGATCAGATTGCATGAATGCAGATAATGTAAGATGTCCTTTATGGGATGCAGTGTCGACCCTACATATTCCTCCTCTACTGGGGATTCTTAGAGCCCAGACAAGTACCCGGGACCTGGGCGTACATCAGTCTGATTGCCTTGAGTTATTTATAAGGACATTTGTTGCCTGCCGGTGTATTGTCATCACTTTTCCTGCACAGCTCTATCATTCTTCCCCTAGTCACTGTCTTCTCCATCATCCCTCGTCCATCCCCGTCAGCCTGCGCCCTTGTTGCACTGTATCTTCATGCTCCAGGAGTGTCATTTATATGCTTCCTCCTTTGGGATTAGGCTTTAGTTATGGGGAGATTCTTCACATCCGCCTCCACTTCTTTTTGTCTCCCATTCCCATTTCACGGTAGATGTATTCGTGTTTATACATGCTTTGCCTAGGCGGAATATCTATTTCTTATTCATGCACATTAAATATATACGATTCACATCACCTTACCTGTACATTTGTCTGTTTCATCCTTCCCGGTCAATGTGATTTGAACAGGAGATTGCGGGTGATTGTAATTATGTTTTGTCCAGAATCACTTGTCATGATGGACGTCTTTCAATTGAGTATGATGTAATTTGATTTTTCTGATATTTAAGTACCTATTCCATCGGAAATTTAAGAATCTATCCCATGGGAATAGAAATTGGAACGTTCTCTGTAGTGTGATGTCCAGACTGGCTCCAGTCCCCTCCACTTTACTTCACGGCAGTAGGCAGGGTAGGGAGCATCGTATTCTTATGAATACTATTTTCTGACAATATAATGCTTATCACATAATCAGAGACTGAAGCCAGTCTATTTGATGTTCAGACAGCACAGCTATGATCTGTAACTGGATGAGATTTGTACAGTCATCTTTTATTGCATCCAACCCTTTTGTTACCCTTCCTCAAAGCATTTCGCTCAGTGATTGTGGAAATTGATTCAATTTACATTTATTGCCAGACGCACACCGCGAATTGTCTCCACTGTATCTAGAAATCAAAACAGCGCCATCATTTCCTTTTATTATGTGTAGAGATATGAGCAATATATTAGAGAATGTCCCAGGCATGCCTTATTCCATTTTGGCTGCGTCATAAGGTCGTCGCTATAAGCGATAAAATCAGGTCTGGGACCAAAGTTCATTGAATCTTATGATCCCCGCTGGCTCTGAGGTAAGTTGTAAACCTGTAAAGTTTACAGTAAAATGGTTTGTGACCATACCCAGACTGCAAAAACCAGACATGTATACATCATGAGGTATAACTGCTGGTGCTAGGATGATGCTATTCCTATGGATGACCTATGTGGCTCATAGTTGAAAGGATGATGCTATTCCTATGGATGACCTATGTGGCTCATAGTTGAGAGGATGATGCTATTCCTATGGATGACCTATGTGGCTCATAGTTGAAAGGATGATGCTATTCCTATGGATGACCTATGCGGCTCGTAGTTGAGAGGATGATGCTATTCCTATGGATGACCTATGTGGCTCGTAGTTGAGAGGATGATACTATTCCTATGGATGACCTATGTGGCTCATAGTTGAGAGGATGATGCTATTCCTATGGATGACCTATGTGGCTCGCAGTTGAGAGGATGATGCTATTCCTATGGATGACCTATGTGGCTCATAGTTGAGAGGATGATGCTATTCCTATGGATGACCTATGTGGCTCATAGTTGAAAGGATGATGCTATTCCTATGGATGACCTATGTGGCTCATAGTTGAAAGGATGATGCTATTCCTATGGATGACCTATGTGGCTCATAGTTGAAAGGATGATGCTATTCCTATCGTTGATCTGTGTGGCTCATGGTTCGAGTGATGAGAATGCCCACAATCCCTTTAATCCTGTTGAGTTGATTTTATTCAGCTACATGCTTTACTGTTTGTTATCCTTGGCAGTGATATCCAATAATCAGGCGATGATAGAACGTTACCTTTCTACACTGGCAGTCCCAATGATAAAGACCTAGTAAATGGTCTCATATCGTAAGAAATTTTCTTTGAAAGACGATATGGTAATGCAATAATGGTTGATATTGAAGGCACTAGGGCTGGATAGCCTGGATATTCCAGCACTCGGCTTTGCCTCGTGCTGGTATATCCAAAGGCTATACAGCCCATGTGCCTTCAATATCAACCCTTAATGCATTTATACCACGACTTACCCATAAAAAATCAATGAAACATCAATAAATTCATATTGACTATGAAACGTTCACCACCCAGCCCTGGACTCAGCCTACACCAGGGAACAAAACTGCTGATCAGAGGCGGATGTCTTGCCGACATGGTCACAGGGACTGACTGGATTGTCTCCACTACCAAAACTCTATGTACGATGACCACGACAAGCCCCCATCCGCCTGGTTCAATGCTAATGGTTCGACCAGCTGTGAAAAGCTGTATTTCTGCTCAGTTTTAATACGAAAGAATTATAAGTGTTACACTTAGATAATATTTCTAACACTTAGAAGTACTGGTATATCCAAAAAAAAAAGCACTCAAAATAAAAAATCATGGGGGTATATCCCCGATAATGCATGCCTGATATCCTCAAAACGAGCCAAAAACAGCACCCAAAAGCTAGAATCGTTGTATAAACTTAAATAATTAGCAATGCAAAGTTTAAGGGGTATCTAGACCTACATTCTTTTATTCATTTAAATATAATTTTTCTGTAATATTGCCAACACAATAGCCTACATTGTGTTGTTAACTTGAAATACTCCAATCTCAAAATTCTTGCAGTGAATAGTAGATAAATATTTTGCTCATGGCAAGTGCACAAGTGCATGTTAGTATGTGTGTCAGAGTCTGACAGGATGTATGTAGTGGTGCCGGAGTACTGCAGAAACTGGTCATTGATCTTATATCAGTCTCTTAGCATGACTTCCTAGAACCACCCTAAGTTTAGTGTACTTGGAAAAAGCATTACTGATAATTGAGTTTAGTTCTTTCTCAATCATTAATATGTGCCTCTGCTTTGCGTGGCCATATTGATTATAATGTGGTTTATACAGTTCAGGAAGTCGTCTGGAATAGGGGGAAATATTCCGTCCTACAGTTTGGAAAGCCTGTGGATTTACCACAATGGAGTAGCAATTCATTTTTAGATATCAATTTTCAATTTCAAAGATAAAATTCCCTAACAAGATGAGAGATGAGGTCAGAGAATCAAAATGCCTTTAATGGTGATCTCTAAAATATGGGTTTGTACTTATCTACTTTTATTGCATTCAACCCTGCTGTGCTGCAAAGTATTTCCGTTGAGTACCACGTAGATTGATTCAATTTATGTTTACTGCCAACAGCTTCCCCATGCCTCGGAATCAAAGCGGGGCCATATTCCCCCTTATTGCATGCAGAGATATGAGTAATTTATTAGGGAATGTCTCAGACATGTCTCATTCTATTGTTATACAGCTACCAAGCGGCCATCTCTATCAATGATAAAATGAGGCCTGGGACAAAGGGTATTGGATCACATAACCTGTACTGAGTGGGAACGCAATAGTTAACAGTGTTCAGCCATGCCAGACTGCAAATGGCATGTACATGTATACAGAAAGGACCTTCCTTATCAAAATTGTGGATACGCCACTGAATTTAGTGCAAGTTTTCTATCCATAAATGATTGCTGTGGCTCAGGCTGATGACAAATATCCAGTCGTTTGTATAATGGTATACCTAATTTGATGAACATTATTGCCTCCTTCATATATTTATCATAGCAGTTGTCAGTCATATCATACCTTGGGACTGGCAAGATCGTGAATTTAAGTATGTTGCCTCTTTATTTCCCTTGTTTCCATTCATTACTCCATTATTTACGTGATTTAGCGGTTGATATCATTATCTATAACACGGATAATGTTAGATCATCAGATATCTGTATTTTGTATGTACATATACAACTTACATACTTTCAACTGTATTGCTCTTGTAATAATATAATACTGATTAATTATCCTCTCTGTTGCCATGTGCTTCTAAAAAATATCCCACTGTGACATGACATTCCCTGAGACACCGTCCGCCCTACATTTAAGGGATGCACCACGGGCGGATTCAGAAGGGGTGGTCTAGTGGGGGGGGGGCACAGCCAAGAAAATTTGGTCTAGGGGGGCACAAGCGGGTTTTCAGGCCACGTTTCCTAGTTAAGAGTCATAGCCTGGCCCACTTTCAGGGGGTCTAGGTGGTGCACGTGCCTCCTACCCCCCCCCCCCACCCGGATCCGCCCCTTGTGCACCATCCCACTTTGTGTATAGAGTGGAATGCACCCGGGTTGATATAGCACACTAGGTTCCGAACACTCTTGGACCGAGCACTTCGGCCCATTACTTCGGGTTGTAAACCGGCATCTATCAATCGATATCGACCATAAAAACACAGCTCATGAGGGTAGGGAGCTACTGTCGTACCATCATCCCACCCACTATCAGAGAGCAGCAACAAGCGACCAATTTGCAAAATTGTCAAATCATGAATGGACCATTTCACTTGGGGTGGGGTGCCGCCTGCCGAGTCCCCGAGCTGCTCGAGCGTGTTATGTGCTGCTCTGAGCTGTTCAGGAAGCTGCTCGGAGATGCTTATCCAAACTAGAGCCTGCCTTCTCTCCCTATTCAACTACAGATACACGTACATGTATAGAACATGTTATATACTGCTTTCTGAGCTGTTCAGGGAGCTGCTCGGAGATGCTCATCCAGAGTAGAGCCTGCCTTCTCTCCCTATTCAACTACAGATGCATGTACATGTTATATACTGCTTTCTGAGCTGTTCAGAGAGCTGCTCAAAAATGGTCATCCAGAGTAGAGCCTGCCTTATCTCCCTATTCAACTACAGGTACATGTTCATGTATAGAACATGTTATATACTGCTTTCTGAGCTGTTCAGAGAGCTGCTGGAAGATGCTCATCCAGAGTAGAGCCTGCCTTCTCTCCCTATTCAACTACAGATACATGCACGATTGTACCATGGAAAGCCCCATAGAAGAAGGCCTCATCTTCCACAGCCCCTACGCTAAAGGCCCCCTGGGCCTAAGGCCCCAAGGTCCTATCACCCCAATTACGTCATAATTACATCTAAATTACATGATTTTTGGAGGTCATTCTTACGTCATTCTTACGTCATTCTTATATCATTCTTACGTCATTCTTACATCATTTGTGTTTTCGGAAACACAGGAATCCAGGCCATATATGGTGAATTTTGATCTTCAAAAGTTATGAGATGGATGTTAGTGACCATAGGGACACCTCAACTACCCAATTCTATTATTTTCCATGTGTTTCGGTCATCTTGGTTTTCGGAAACACAGGGATCCAGGCCATATATGGTGAATTTTGATCTTCAAAAGTTATGAGATGGATGTTAATGACCATCGGGACACCTCAACTACCGATTCTATTGTTTTCCATGTGTGTCGGCCATCATGGTTTTCGGAAACACAGTGTTTAATCACTATATATCAGAAATTAGTCAACACATGTCAGTATCTACTCACAATATGTCAGCAATTAGTCAATATATGTCAGGAGTTACTTACTATTTGTCAGCAACTAACCAGAATATTTCAGTAATAATGCAATAACTGATAATAGAATTATATTAATCTAGAGAATACGACCGAGCAGCTATTACAGCAATGCTGTATTTCTAACTGATAATAGAATACATAACTACATTGATGTAAGTATGACGTAAGTATGACGTAAGTATGATGTAAGTATGATGTAAGTAGGATGGAAACTGCACCAGATGATGTAAGTAAGACGTAAGTATGATGTAAGTATGACGAATAAATTGGATAGGGGAGGTAACTAACAAAATGGTATGATGTAAGAATGACGTAAAAGGTGGATAGGGGAGGTAATGGATGATGTAAAAATGATGTAAAAATGATGTAAGAATGACGTATTTGGTGCCGAATAGCTATGGGGCCTTATGACCAGGGGGCCTTAGGACTTTGGGGCTTTCGTTAGGGCGCCTTCATGGATGGGGCCTTGGTGAATGGGGCTTAGAGGGGTAATCCCACATGCACATGTATAGAACATGTTATACTGCTTTCTGAGCTGTTCATGGAGCTGCTCGGAGAAGCTCATCTAGAGAAGGGCCTTCTTCCCTTCTACTTACAACTAAATATACATGTGCATACATGTACTAGCTATACAGCGTGGTATATGCTGTATGTAAGCTGTTTCCACAAGCTGCTCGGAGCTGCTCACCCAGAGCAGAGCCTGCCTTGACCAGTATACTTTTGTACGGTAATGCTAGACAATAGCCTTCCATTAACTGTTAATAAAATATCAACTGTACTTTTATAAATGATTAAAATATAACTATATTAAAAGATCACTATATGAAGGGCGTTATCTGAGGACCTAGCCACAAACAATAATTTTGATTTTACATTGAGCTCCTGAATGTTTTGGTTGACCAGGTATGAAGCTCAGAGTATGAAACAGGAACCTGTTTAACCGACTCCCCATAAAGCTCTTGTTAGAGGCTGGTTAGTATAGCTCTGTTCAGAGACGGAGCAGAAGTTGCTCAGGAGGAAGAGCTCACAGAGAGCAACAGTGAGAAGAGCTGCTCAGATAGCCCTCCTCTCCACATGGTCCCGCCACTCGTCCACATAGCACCAACGCCAAAACATGCGCCGTCCGATTTTAGTCACGGTTGATAGCTCTTGATGCGCCTAGAGCCCTTTGATTTCTTTCGGAAAGCTTTCTCTGATGCACATGTATTGGCCACAGCTATAACATTATGCCAGGGTGGGACCGGCAAGGCCCGGGCGGGCGCCGGAGAATGGAATATTAAATGGGTGGGATTTTTCTGGTGTCCTCTTAATTTCCCTGGACTAATATTGACTGATGGGGAAGGGAATTTATGCATCGTATCTAGAGACCTGGCCACCTTCCCCAGCTATCACAGTCTGTTCTTATTTCTATCGCCCAGGCTGTTATAACGGTTGCAGGGTCTGTTGTGTCTGTGCCCATTTTTAACTTGGAAAATTTACTTTTCCTAATTTTTAGAGACAGGTGGCAGGATGGCGAAAATTAAGAACTCAAAATGGCCTCTTTGAGAGATGGGACTGCACTTCACCCTCAAATAACATCAAAATTATAAAATATGAGAGAAAATGAAACGTGTCATGAGATAGCGTACATATTCAGGATCATAGAGGTGTAATTGTTACCTGTTATCTGGTCCTTATCTTTGTGATATTGAGGTTTCAAAAAAGTAGGTCATCTCAAAATGGGTGCAAGTTGCTTTGTGCACTCAATGCTTTTCTATGGAGGTGTCAGTTTAGGGTGTCAGCTCTTGTCGGATCGGGTATCATACACATGGTGAAGTTCAAATAGACATCATATATTGCATGTTATTTTGCCTTCTATGGCTATATTGGACATTTCTGTATGTTTCTTGTTTAAAAACAAAATAAAATTATTCTAGTACCATAATTCTCAATGAAACGATTTGCATTCGTCTTGGCATGTTTATGCCAAAACCCGTCCGAGCGGTTAAACTTTTACGACATTGTGAGTGCATGTCACTTTGATACAAACATGGCAGATGTTAAAGAAATCATAATAATATACACAGAAAAAATAATGATACTCACCGGGAGCCTAATGTTAGCCTCAGGCAAATGTCGCCAAAATGAGTATATTTTGATACTCAGGGTGAGCCTAGGGTGTAGGCATACTCCAGCAATACCTGACACTCTACTCTAGATTGTTTATGGCCTAGCTGTACCCTCTCTACTGCCCTACTTTCACAGTGCAGCAGTCTCTTTAGAGACAGGCTCAGGGTCAACTGGACTAACATAATAGAAGAGAATAGGACATTGCCTGAGTATCTCTATGAAGAGGGTCAGGCAATGCTGGATCCTACCTGAACAGGCTCCACCATTGCAGGAGTCTTTCTTTGCTATGGTGTAATGCACTGCCAGAGTATCCCAATACATAGGATCACACTTTACTGGATTCTATCTTCAGAGTGAGTCCAGCAACACTACCCAGTGGGCACAACCCCACTTAAAGAGTTACTAATCAGCACTGCATTGTAGGGCTTACAGACAGTCTAAATTGTAATGGTTATGTAGCCCTGCATTTGTAGCCCTTATTGAACTACTAAGCTGTAGGGTGTATTAAGCCCAACACATAATTGGTTTGTTAAACATTATAAAGAAATATAGAAATTAAAGTCACCGTTTGACAAAAGCCCATAATTTCATACACACAAGGATTTCAGATGGTCGGACATTCAACTTCCTAAGGCAGTCTAATTAATCGATGAATAGTTTATGCATTCCTGGTTTCAGTGTCTATTTTGCTCCTTGGTGGGATTTGAAGCGGGTACCTCCTTATTGTGACTCCTTTGTGCTCCTATATGTGCTAGCGGGTCAGGTGTTGAAAGTGGCACTATCAATATGATATTTCAACCATAGACCTACTACAGTGAGATGTCATTGGTCATATGAGGCCCAGTAGACTAATAGGGAACACAGACTGGAGTGACCATAGTAAGGAAAAATGCCCATAGTAAGGACAAATGTCCACAATGTCCTCAGTAAGTATTGCACAGTCCTACTTATATGCCTATTGCAACCTGGCTCACCAGTTGTAGAGGTGGCACAGCGTTAGGATTCTCGCTTTGCATGTAAGGGGTCTCAGGTTCAAGTCTAGGTGGTGCTGAGAAACATTTTTCTTTTTTTCAGTTTAATAGGAAACTTCTCATCTATTACAGTGTATTTTTCTAAGACCTAACTTTCTAACTAATTGAAATAGATGCTTGCTTGAAAACGGACAGAAACGTCTGTCATGTCAGAAAATAGCAAGAAAATAAATCGTTTGCATAACAAAATATTTGGGGTTGAAAACTTTTGAAGAGCATCCCTGAACTCAGAACCTTCTCATATGATGGTAAACATGTTACCACTACACCATCTTGACTGCTGAAAGATCTCCACTTGAAATCTCATATGATCTGCTCCCTCTGTGTGTTGAAATCTGGTATTCTACTTTTTTCCAAGCCCCAAAACATTAGAAATATGCCTGGGACCATATGTTACTTTTACATTTACTGCAAAGATATGATCATACTCTAAATGTTTTAGTGATCAATTCCTATTAGATTCCTAAATAGATAAGATTATATTCTTACATATCATGGTTCTAAGGACTAGAGGATATTAGAAAGGATATTGAGTATGTGCAAGAATGGGTGAGGGGGGGGGGCTTAATAGGGAAAAATCTTCTCACAACCCCATTATGAATGCATATTCATGCTCACATTGTAGCAATAAGATTGACTTACCGAGAATAACTTTACAAAATTCTCAATGGGGCTTGAACTCACCACCTCCAGATGCAGAGTTCAGTGCTATATCAACTGAGCTAATGAGGCACATGGTGTGGTGGGTGCTAGGATATGATATAATCTCAGACATCAGTGTAAGGGCTAGACCCCTGCTTTGCTGGAGTATTCAGTTAGATTCAGACTGAGTATGGCACCATGCCTGAGCCTTGTGCCATACTCATGCTGATCCTTTTTCCCAATGTGTGGCATTGAAGCAGGCTCAGCATGAGTATGGCATGTCAGGGGAGAGCCTCTAGCAGAGGCTCTCTTGATACTCAGACAGCACAAGAGACCAGGTGAAACTCAGGCTGATCCTCTTTTTTCTGTCAGTGTAGTATAACATAGGGGGAAAAAGATGAATCCATGCAAATACAGGCCTAAAAACAATGATTTGAGGTGCGGACAGGACGACATAGCTAGGCGTCTGACGGCAAAATCCAAAATGGCGGGCGTGCAATACGTATGGAGTATGTTTCTTGTTTGTTTGGAGTATTTCTTAATATTAACAACCACTACAGCTCTTTATAATTGTTCGTAAGTTTTCCGCACTGCTGTCACTATAGTGTCAAAATGACCAGACCTATACTTTTCAAGTTACTTGCAAATTCAGTCGCTTCAACACTCGTTGTCACTGATAGTCTCAAGGGTTCTACCATTCCTTCTCAGCATGTCATTTCCTCCAGTACATCACTGCAGAAGCGACCTTAATGCACCTACACTCTAAAGGTCCACATAAACGCCAACTAATCACACACAAGTCTGCCGACTGCCCTACTGCCTCCTTTATCCAATACCTTTCAGTTTACTGAGAAAGGGAGAAACTATCCATCCAATTCATTACCGTCGCCCACTAATACCCACTGCAAATCCCTCATGTCCTCGTCCTTTCAACCCAAAAGAAACCTAATTCCTCTCCATAGATTGCCCTCCTGTTCCCTTTCCCCAACACCTTACCCCAACATGGACGTAGAACCCATCCCCTATACAGTTCTAATGATTTCTGTATAGACCAGCCCTATAGGAATGGCCTCCAAATGCCTCCCCTGCGAAACCCTTACTGGACCAGAGACAGTAAATCCTTTAGTTTACTTGATTAAACCTCCAACCCAGCTACAACCCAGACCCCGGTTGCTGACTGCTCTGGGCCTCAACACCCACCCATGAGATCCCTTCCCCTCCCATCTAAAGCCCCACTCCATCCCCTTGTGGATTCACCCCATGCACACTCACGTACATGCACAACCCTCTTTACATCTATGGCCTTGACCAATTCTTTAATTTGGCTCGTTTTCCTCCCTCCTGGCAATGCTGATATTGCACATATGAGCTGGAGAGATTGCGTGGCACATCACAATTTAAACAATGAGTGATGAGTACAGTCCTGAGTCGAACTAACCCCACATCAAATTCTACTTCTGGCTAGCAGCAAATGCATGCATCCCCTCCGCTAGTATCCTCTCAAGTTCTCTTTTGTATCAATATTAGCTTTGCCACTGTTATTCCACACGAGCGTCCCTTGACTGCTTCAAAAGGCAGGAGTTGCGGCCAAAAGTGGGGAGCAGCTCATGGCAAGGAGCCCCCTGCCCTGAGCTGCTCCAAGGCTAATACTCACATAATGAGGCCGCGCCGAGGGAGAGCTGCTTCTTGGTTTCATTGATGGTATTTCTAACTCATGTTTATGGTAATTGTTGTTGCCGACAGAAGGGTCGCTACACTATGAAGACAATAAACCAGTTAATGGAATACCTCTTCCAGCTACTGACTCCTAGATCAATTCACGAATTAAGGGTCCCTTTTTACTATGGCCAGGGATATAAATCTCCAGGTTTTATCAGGATTTTCTGATTTCCCTAATTCCTGAATAACAAGAAATTTTCCTTATACAAGTGGCAAAGCAGCCTTTTTCGATAAATAAAAGCCCAATGTATTTTCATATAAAGGCAATACATACATATGGCTAGGTGTGGTATCCTGGCAGTATATAATTCCAGTATAAAAACTCTCTCCCTTTAGTTCATTTTTCCAACATGGAAATATGAATTCCTGAATTTTGCCCATGTCTGACTTACATCCCTGCATGATGGCCGTTGTTTATCCTTAATATCCATATTGGGAAGGATGTCCAGGGGTTGCCTCACAGTCTGATATAACTTGCCACCTTGCTAAGGTTTCCTTTCTTATATTTAGCAAGCAGGAGATAATCCTGGTGTGTTTTCAGATTCTAAAGTGATTATTTTGGAATCTTCATTTTAGATATGGCTTCCTTCACTGAATTGTTTATAAGATATTTCAAATACAGCCCTCAGACCATGTTAGGATACTTCTCCTGGTCTAGACTGTTTATCTTACCATGCAGTTGGAAATGTTAATTTGAAAAGTGGACTTGTTGACTCAAAATAAACGCCATTGTCCCTGTAGTCGCCGTGTATTCCGCCAAATTATGTTATCATAATGACATTCAGATTCCTTTGGCATATGGCCTATATAAAAGTATGCACAAATAAAGGCAATAAAAGCAATCAATTTATTTCAATGTCATGAGGTTTTTGAAACCAATATCATACACATCAGTGCGTAGTTATAATAGCCACAGTTTCAACCTTGACAAACAAGTAGGTTGACTCCCTTAGTCCCATATTGAAATATTTTCATAAAACCTTTTCCTCATTTTTTGTTGAGTGCAGACTTCTTGATTTCCAGATCGATTGAGCCCCGGGAAGGTGCGATGAAAATAATACTTGACAGATTTATTGGCCATTGTATAATGTTTTTTGTTCATGCTGGTGTCAATAATGAATAAGGATGGGCCATGCAACTCAACTTACTGCAGAAGAAGATATTTCTTTCCCTAGAATATACCAAGTGGTTAATATTCCACCTATAACCGTCACCTTATTTAACATTGCATGAGCTGAGATCGTGAGATCTGTGAATGACCACCCATCCCATTCTGAAGTTAAATGGATTTAGACGACGTCTGGTTTACCCCTGGCTGGCATAGGCTGTATTAGAGACAAAAAAGTTCCCTAGGACAGGAAGTATTTGGTGTCACATAACTTAACGAGGTACACATAGTAATGCAGCAGGTGCGCCATCTTCCTATTGCTCCTGCATGTATGTGTGAAGTGCCTGGACCCTTTAAATGATACATAGTGCCTTCATATATCATAGCCATTTGTCACCATGATACATAAATGCATCCCTGGAGAGTTTTATCGTCATGTCGGCACTTAGGGACTGCATCGACCCCAAAAGGAATGCAGTCGTGGCGAATTGCTCTCCAGGGCTGCATTCATATGTCATAACGCCAGATGTGCTTCATGTATTAATGCACCATGAAGTCCTTAAGCCTTAAGGATGGGGAGGGCAGGGGCTTGTTGTGTAGGTAAATAGATGTGCATCATTAGTTAGTCTGCCTGCCTGCTAATAATTCCCGGCACCCCTGCTCACGTTGCCACCCTGCCTACTGGTGATTACTGTCAGGGGGTACTCGTAGATCACGATCCTCACAGGTTAGCCGTCGGCGATGTGCCAGCAGTAATAAGTTACCCATCCCTTCCTCCACCTCTGTGCCTTATGGAAAACGCCTGCCCCTGAAGTCTACCTCCCTCCTACCCCAACCTCCTAGACACCCTCCCATCGTCTCTACACAGCCGTCAATTTAAATTGATTTATGTAAAACCTCAATTACAAATGCATTTGATTAGTGGCCGTTCAAGGCTTGACACCTCGCATCGGCAACGTCAGCGCAGTGAATGTCATTGAAGTGGAATTGTACCTGTCCCATGGGATCCGCCCCCAGCTTCAAGTGGATATAATGTAAATGCATTTACAAAATGTAACCCAATATGGGAACCACCCTCTGGGACTTGCGCCGGTAGACAGATATATATGGGTCCACGCTGTGTTAAATTGTCCTAGCGATTCATTCCCTGGAAAGCCTGTGAAATCGATAGCTTTTCTATTGAAAGCTTGCTAGAGTGGAGGCATTTGTCAATGAATCCTCTCAGGGCTACAAAGGTTTTGCCAATGCGACTTGGAGCATGCAGTGTCCTTAGACGGAGTTCCAGGGTCATTCATGAAATAGCAGTTTGGAAAAGTGTAATGCAAATACCTCGTTCAGCCTTGCTGTGTCAACTAAAGAGCCGGTCTAAATAAAGTCTCCTCTTTCGCGCCCGATTTAGTACTCCCTGGTTGTATGAAATACTGATTTTGGTGAAGAACTGGCTGACTGATTGGCACGACTGAGCCAATATTAGATTGAAACATTAGACATTCTCAAGCTATTTATGTCGTGCCTATTTCTGCATTTCGTTCTAATTTAAATAAAGCACAAGATGCAGGATGATGTTTTGGGGTATTAAATGTCAAACTGCGCCAAATCTGTAATATCTGAATTAAACTTAAGAATTAACACTCTTTAATTTCTGTATTGCTTCATGTTCAAAATGCAACTTCTCTGAATGGAGGAAACTTGAGAGGGATCTACATCATGCCAAAAGCAGGCAAGAGTTTGTTATTGATATCTGATGATTGACGTTGGTGTACATTGGTGGATGTCTCACACTGAGTTGTCATGTATGAGAAACAGGTTATTATGAGCTATTGGAGATCTCTGTCTATTACCTGTGAATGATATGGTTTAGGATCAACTATACCTTCTGGTATGTCTGTGACCTGTCTCTAGTAGCTGTAGTGATGTCAGCTTTTTGTCAACATTGTCATTGTCTTATTTTATATATATTCTGTTTTCTTTGATTTGATATATTTGTGTTATTTTTGGCGACAATGAAAGACGTACACTGTTGTATTTCTTTGTCAGTGCAAATGAAATATTTTCAAACTCAACTCAACTGACCTGTTCTAGATCGTTGTGTATTTTTTGAGCCTCTGTTTCATCCACACAACTTCGATTTATCACTTCCATATATGTGGTTCAGGAATTCTTATGGACACCTGACATCTACATCCTCCGAGCAACTCAGAGCAGCTTTATACACTATGATGTTCCCTGAGCCCCTCTCAGTGGGTGTCGACAATGCTCCTCAATACTCAGATTATAGTCAATCGTAGATGTGAAGCCATGTCAGGTGTTTTGTACCTACACCAGTATGCAGACTGTAAAAAAATGTCGTTGGAATAATGATAGAATTCTCCTCCCAAAGTTGTCAGAGATCCGTCGTTATTTTCGGAGATTCCTTGTACCACTGTACTGCCACCTGGGGCTTCTTTAAAAACTACATTAGGTCACTGCCATAAAATAACGGTGGTTCCCTCTTAGATTCAACAGTTATTTTTACGGTGCACTGAATGGCTTGAAAGCTCGACCAATGATTCAGATCTATCATATATAGGATTTGTTATATTTAAGAAACGCAAAAGCTGAAATGTAGATCATACTATAATGAAGTTGGCAACAGACTTGTCTTTCTCCACCCTTTGACAATAGCTGCAGTATAGAATTTTGCTCCTGCTCTTACTCGCCAAACTCCATACATGTGCAGCTGACTTTGGTGCTATGTCAATCTAACTAATGCAAGTCAACGTTAAGGCCTAGTCATTTTACTGAATTTCTAAATAAAAATTTCAACAATATAATCGTACATCACCAGGCACGTTGTACCTAATAAATGATGCTTACTCCAGGAAATCAGCTAAAATTTCACCTAAAAAAAATGCACAGTGGAGCAAGTCAGTATTATCAGAGAGCTTGCCAGCCTTGTGGGCACCATTGACACCTCAAGTTGTGGTTGTTGGAGCGGCCGATGGAATTAAAAAGAAACAACACTGGGAATGAGTCAAGTAGAAATTACAGACGCTCCAGATCTGACTCGACAGTAATATCACTTTATTGTTCTGACAGATTTCCTATCCGCAAAATCATTATAAATCTGTTGAAATTATATGGAATAATTGCCACTGCATGGTATGAGGTGAAAAAATGCATGATATCTCATATCTATAACCATCACTGATGCATGCGCTGGTAATGCATTGTTTATCCGAATTCCTTTATCCATCATATCACTTTAAATGTGATAATTATGTTATTTCATCAAAACTAGGAAATTACCTACTATGAGAATTTCTGATTAAAAATTATGCCAGTGATCACCCTTTGATTCTTCCTTTACCTTGTTTCTTTCAGTTGAGCTGCTTGGATTACTATTGCCTATACAAGCGGAATATTTTTTCGAGATATAGGGTGAGCACGTAAAGCACTGGCTAACTCACCAGTCAATCTCTTCTAATGGCTATTGCCAGTTACACTTAATAGGATTGAGTTGCGATATTTCAGATGCAGAATTGAAGGAAGGTGGCCCTTCAATATAAGACTTGCTGAGCTCTGATTTAGATGTTTCTTTTTTCTCTTATAAATAAGCATTATAGCAAAATACCTATCCATCCCCTGCACACTCCTGGGGGTCCTCTTGATCCCTGGACTCCAAATAGGGTGATGCAGGAATCCTTGTGTAGAAAGCACCGGAAAAAGGGGGCTTGATGGAAAATGTGGCTCCAGATAGGCACTAAAAGGCCAGTCGTGGTGAGAAAGTGTTGGTGGGAAAGTGGTGCGTCAGTTCATAAGTTGACTGCCTGATCCGGCCTACTGGTGTTGGCCCATAACTGTGGACCCCACAAGAAATAAATGATGACGCCAATTGACGGAGGTGGGCCGCTGGAGTATCAGATGCCAGGCTGAGAGTGGGGGTGTGGGACCCATTCATCAGCAAGCAGACAGGCCTGGGACCCAGGAGGTGGAGGAGGGAGGGTGGGGGTGCTGTTCTCATTGATACCGTGGAGTGGCAGACGCCCCTGACTGGGACGATTAGTATGCTGACGGGACAGGAGCACGGACGTGTGCCTGAGTAGGGTAGGGATAGGGGGAGGGGTGAAATGAATGAAAAGTCAGAATATGGGATCCCTACTGGGCATGTGTGTAGTGTGGTGGGTGGGTGGTTTGGCTGGGTGTATGAATGCTGATGTTGTATTGTTAGCAGTTTTTACTATCATGATTAGTGGCATGGGCTGAAAGCTACACGGGCTGTGTAGGGAGGGAAGGATATGGGTGAGGCTTAATATATATAGGTAGGTCGTTCTATATTCATTTTTATTATTCCCATCTTGTCTTCTTATGTGAGGTATACCTGTTCTTAGTGTAATCATATCAGAATACCGTATTGGAGCTTCTGTAGCTAATTTGATGAGCCATTCAAATAATGGCTACATAAAAACATAAATATGGCCTTTTGGACGTAGAAATAGCAGGTGAGGAAATTGGGTGGTTTGGCTGGGTGTATGAATGCTGATGTTGTATTGTTAGCAGTTTTTACTATCATGATTAGTGGCATGGGCTGAAAGCTACACGGGCTGTGTAGGGAGGGAAGGATATGGGTGAGGCTTAATATATATAATCCTTTTCTTTCACCATGACAGCGGTATTTATTATATTTATTCGCTCATAGATAAATACCTATTGGTACCTTGAATTGTGCACTGTCGAGGTTTCATTGATATTGCCCGGGGATATCATGATTCACCCCATTTCATCCGTCTGTCCGGCGCTGTCTGGATCTCTCTCTCTCTCTCTCTCTCTTTCTCCCCCCCCCATCCCTCTCTCCTCTCTCTCTCTCTCTCTCTCTCTCTCTCTCTCTCTCTCTCTCTCTCTCTCTCTCCTCCCTCCCTCTCTGCCTCTATCTCTCTGTCATGCCTCTTCCCCCTCCCTGTTCCTGTCTCCTTTCCCATTCCCCATTCTCCCCACACCTTCAGCCGTACCACACCCACTACTCCCTTCTATGGCACCCAAGAGCGTTCGCCTCACCTATCCTACGCCCACGATCTCTCCATGCATAGCGACGCTCGAGGAGGGACTTCCCCTCCTGTTTTTGATGCTTGGTTAAAAAAAAAAAAAAAAGGTTGAGTGAGGTCAAGCCAGTACTTCTGTACTTGAAGTTATGGCAGACACTGCCGGAAAATAAAGTAAATAATTCAGTAATTTTGATTTTGGTACGTTTAAACCGGTATTTGTTTAGCCTGGCTTCTGGCCCCTAATAAAGTAGCATGCCTATGTAAAGATCAGACTTTCCTTTGGCACGTCTTGCTACATGTACATGTTCACATAAGTCCCTTTCCTTCGGGACCAAACATATAAAAAGTTTATTCTTGTTTACACTGCCCAAGTTTTACTCTAGTAGACTGCCATATGTCCGATTAGATCACGCTCCTTACCTCCACCCACCATATCCAACCATCGGTCAGAAGGTGCGCAGTTGGCACTTGTGGTGTTATTCTCTGCCAGTTGACCAATTCTGGCCTACTGCAAAACAGCAGTGAGGAACCCCCCCTTCTGCATCAATGTGTAAACTCACAATGAGCAGTTGCTATAGGGGCCAGCACAGAGGTCGAGTGTAGGACGTAGAGCTCTGTGGGGCCAGTGATGCTCAGAGCAGCTCATTCTTTCTCCTTGAGACTTCTCATTCACAGGCTTTTAGTTCTGGCCCACAATGTCATATTGTCAGACCCAGGGACCGGACCATGACCTACATTACATATGAGCAGTTTGGGGTCCTTCCAGGAAGTGGCCCCTATTGTATTATTGTTTGTATTGGGTCAGAGTGAAATGACTGGACACAGCCTCTGACCTCCTTGTAGTATGTACACACCATGATAACGACACTCCATACTGTTCTGACTTCTTAGCAATGCCTTCTTTTAGGCTAATTAAAAATGACATCTTTCCAGCTGAGGTTGATAGGTAGGTCGTTCTATATTCATTTTTATTATTCCCATCTTGTCTTCTTATGTGAGGTATACCTGTTCTTAGTGTAATCATATCAGAATACCGTATTGGAGCTTCTGTAGCTAATTTGATGAGCCATTCAAATAATGGCTACATAAAAACATAAATATGGCCTTTTGGACGTAGAAATAGCAGGTGAGGAAATTGCAAACACCATATACTAGTAACAAAATTGAGGTGGCTGGTGACTGTAAGTAACCACTTCTGAAATTAAAGGTTTTTTTCTCCTCACTTTCCCCAGGCTGTTCCCTTCGGAATCGTGGCAGACTTTTTAACTTTCATCCAGGTATACATGCATGACGATACTTGATTATACTTAAGAAATGTTTCTTATGGAAACAGCCAGAGGCCTGCGATATCAGGGTTTATATGTTGAGACTGAATCAACGTGCTTCAAAAGGGGGGTGGAAAACACAGTGGAAGCAAAACAAAAGAGTCTCACCAAGAATTAATCAACCCGATGCCAGGGAATCATTAATTAAGGCCCTGCCTCCTGTCAGCAATATGTTGAGTAGCTCGGCGCCCTGAATGAATAGCTCACCCTGCCCTACTTCTCAATGTAGCCAATACCACGAGCTGCTCCACTTATACATTGTACTTCATGTAGTTGTGCTAGCCTATACTATGCCAACATCCGGGGGGGGGGAGGGCACTGAATGTTTGACTTGTAGGACCAACCGCTAAACTATACCGCCATCTTTTGGCATTTCACAGCCCCTGTTCAATTTTTACAGCCCTCTTCTTTGAGGAAGTGTTTGTTCGTTTATTTGTATTTCTGCTATTTATACAGGCTAAATAAAGGCTATGTCCTCTTTTTATATGAAACCTGTAGGAGTGTGATAACAGCCCCCCCCCCTTTCTGGGCCCTCTTCTATATCAATAAGGGTTCATTGACAATAGTATCCAGGAATTTTAGAGGCCTGGAGTGATTACATGTTCAAGGTTACTTCGATTCCATGCAAGTTATAACAGGGTTTAACAGCCCCTACCTTAATATCGTTGATTACTATAAAAGACACGATGACACTAGAAAACTCTCTCAAATACTAGCAGTGGTCCCATATTTTAAATCATCTGAAAGGCCAGGCTATTCGAATATAAAATCTGTCTACAACATTGTAAATGAAAACCTGGCTGACATAAGTGTACCTGCACATTACTCAATAAAGCCATCTTGAATCTTGAATTGAATCTACTCTCAATATGTAATTCAGTCAACAGCCCCCCTTTTTTCCACACATTGACGTGTTGACAGCCACCGCTCCGCTGGGTCGGTACCACAGTTGGTACTCAAACAGAGGCACAGTGCCACCCCCCCCCCCGGCCAACATACAGAAATACCGCCTGTGCTGCGCGCAGGCGTCACTGCCGTACAATGGGTGAAGTAAGCTGCTCATTGATAGGCGGGGAGCAGCTCTGGAGCAGCTCCTACTAGAGTTACTGAAGTTTTTGGTGACCGCGTTGCTATATTTATCCACCATAACTCATAACTTAACTTAGTCCTATACTACTTAGTATGATATACTAATGTACATGAGGGGCACACGTATGTACACGTCCTCTATGTAAGCTTCATCATTTATTACACCGCCATCAACGTTGTATTACCAGTTCGTGTAATGGTAGGGTGGTCAGCCATGTGATAACGCCAGCGTTATCACATGCTCAGACTGATTAGATAATATAGCATATTGTATATTATAGGGTAAGACCCCATGAACGTCACATAAGAATAGTAATAGACACTAATACGTTTCGTGTCCATTATAAAGAGAGAAGAGGTGTACAATAAAGGGGCCATTAAGTCGTGCATGTCTGAGGATAATGAATGCTATATCATTATCCAATTGATAACACTTCTACGATGCCAAAAATGCTGTTCGTCAAGTTCAATGCTTCTTACTCTCCTCTGAATTCAATTTTTTTTTCATTAACAGATTCCCGTTGAAGATAATGCTTGTGCAGCTATAGGCTTTCACACTTCATCCAATTGCAGTTGTATTTTCCTGTCAGTTTCATCAGACCTGTACGAGGACAAATGCTTACTAAGCACTTTTTCTCTCCTTGAGGTATACATGTACCCATTATCTTTTTACATGCCAATTTGTCGTCAACCTACTATCCGGGGGATATCACACCCCAGTGCCCCCTCAAGGATAACCTTTGCTCATTTGGCTATTACGTGCCATTCCTCTGTGAGAGATCAGTATAATGCGCATTCCCCATTGACAAGTGCGACTCCCCTCCATATGAATAATTCAATACAGGGCCTCGCACCACGTGCCCTCCCTGCCGCCAGAAATTAGTCAAAAATTATAAAAATCGCTCGACGCCGATCGGACGGTCGCAGAGCTTCTCGCGACCAGGGGGCACGGCGAGCGACGACCAAATTATGCAAATGACCTCATCCGGGACCTGGGCCGACTTGTGCTCCCGTAGCGCCCCCAGCCGGGGCGGGGAGGAGAGAATGACCTTGGGTGACTGGTGAAGGTCACTGGGGTCTGCGGGCGGCTGTCAGACGCCGACGTAGAACAATGTCGGGACAAACCAAGACAAATGAAGGCGGGGCGTGGGGAGGCATATGTTGGGAGCTGGTTGAGGGGGCCTCATCCATTCATAATCAGGAGAGGAGTGAGACAAGAGATGGGGGCACAAGGACTGAGGGTCATAAGTTGTCTCTCCTCTGGTATCTGGTCACTGGGACAACAAAAAGGGACCACCATTTCCGGTCCCATATACAGTAAAACTAAGCCACAACTCAGATATGTGATAGTTGACGAATGAATCGTTTAGGAAGATAAAAGCTCATGTTACTACATAATTGTACCAGCACCTATAATTGTATGGATAGTTCTTTGTATATAAAACAATAATGAATCCACTGGGCATTAATACGGGTTGAATTCTCATTAATTTAAGTGTCAGATTACCTAACAAGCTCGAAGTCATTAAAAAGTAAGTCAATATTTTGGAGAAAATCAGAGACAAGTGTACTTTTACTATGTTGATATTAGTAAGATCTTCATAACACTAAGTTCTATATTACCCAACAAACTTTTCACGATTTGAAAACAATATAACTTCACCACTCACGAAGGTATTAGTTTCAGGGTTTCAAAACACTTCATCCATGATTGTAGCAAACTGCTGCATTAGCTCCAGCTCAAATATGATATTCATCTATCAAGTTTCCACAAGTTGTGTGTGAGAAATAAGTAAATTACAAGTCTTTTCAGTCACTCGATCTCCTCTATTGGAAAGGCTCATGACTGTCATAACAGTTTCATTCGAGCACTTCCTAAGTGATTCAGCATAAGTTGCCAAATGATAGACCATTGCGGGGTGGGACCATATATACACGTGCTACTAAATCAGCCAGCGTTATTCCAACATAAACCAGGCTGTGGAGAATAAAGATAACAAGGGCCTTCCGCGCCGACAACAACGTGAGCAATGAGGTGTCAAAAGACCTGCACGCGCCGCTAACAAGTCAGCTGACGCGCTACTGCAGAAAATATCAATCACAGGTGACCCCCAATAGCCGCCTCACTTCTCCAGCAGGCCTGCAGCCCACCTGCCCTGGAGGCGCTTAATAGGATAACGATCAGAGGCGGAATATTCATTTCATACACCATGGTCCGTGTGTAGTCAGTTACTGAATAGCTATGTCGGCTACAGCCAACATCACTGATACCACACCCTCCCTCCTGCAGCTATATAGTACATGTAAAATGAATGCTCCCTCCCCCATCCTTAGTCCTGCTATGGCTGGGCCATACAATGAATAAGCCTCTCTCCATTTAAGAGTGACTGTGCTGCCCCTATGCCCTCTATACCTGCTTATAGTTTGCGGGGGCGGGAACTTTCTTGTTTGCTGGTTTCTTTCAATATCTTTTATCGTAGATTACTACTTAATGGCCTACGCCACGGATAATGCATGTATGTATTGAATACGAATAGCGTTGAGTAGTAAGCCCTTCGGATAGTTGTGAATGGTTGTTTACTATAAATCTAGTGGTTGTTCACTATACATAGATTAGTTTGAGCAAATGCGAATTTCATTCATAACACCATCTACATAATGTTTATAAATGATGCAGTATCTATCATAGACCATAGACATATAAAAGTAGACTTGTCCATGACTGTGACCACGTTCTAAGGTCTCTGTGACATGTGCAACCCTTGTGGAAGTTGTAGAAGACTGAATAAAATATCAGGTTAGATCAATGATATGGTGCACCATATGTTGATATATGTTGTTACTATATGCATTTGAATCAAACCGTGCACGTTTATCATTTAATATCATCATGGGATGGCATCTACATTCATAAGTAAACTTAAAGGCCATTTTAGTGAACTTTAGATAAAGGTAGCAGCAACCTTTAAATCCGCAGTGTCTGAAAATGATCCCATCCCACCCACGAGTCTGCCTGTATATTGTTTACAGGACGTGACCAAGAGTCGAGAAATCTCTAGATTGTGATGGTTGCTCATAAGCGACCGATTCTTTTTTTTTAGATGCCTGGGGACATGACTAATTTGATCTTTTTTTCAGAACCTTGAGTTCTGGCCAATCTGACTTTTTAGTCTAGTAAGGCTGACCTTTTTCTTCTTTGAGAATGTGCGTGGGAGCCGCCGCCCACACTCCCCCATGCACCTTACAGACACCCGTGATTGGTTTATCGGTGTTCTTGAGTTTTAGTTGCTGACTTCCTAGTAAAGAAAACAAGACAGGTAATTAATACTCGTTGTTATTACCCTAATATATGGGCTATTTCTGTCTCTGTGCTAAGTGGGAATTACTGGGAGCTTATTTTGCACTGCATCAATGTATGGGAGAGTTTCACCATACTACTCTATCCCTCACAGTGATGTGCATACTGTGTTATCAAGAATGGGATTCATACAATGGCTAGGGTAATAAGAAGAAAGGCAAATGCTGTAAACCAGCACATGTATACTACATGTATATATGCTCAAATTCGGCCCAAAGAGGGCCAAGTCTGTGTATCGTCGCAGGTAACTCCACCCAATGAAGAAAATAATATTATTTATTGATACATGTACAGAGATGAAAATGTCCACACATTCAATCATACTGGTGTGTATGAAGTTGAATAGAATGTTGGAATCGGTTGGAATGAAGAGTATGTATACTATTGCATACATTATGTTGAGGCAGGTAGAGCATAGCCTACACATATAATTTATTTATGTGTACTAATTACATTAACATTAGTTAAGCTAGTGAACACCATGCAAAATGTATCACTTAGCATCTCCCATATCATAAATGCCATCTCTTACAGTGAGTGTCATGATCTGTCACAGTGTTACATAGATGTGTCGTCTCGTACAGTGCTACCTCACACAGTGTATCTTCCGCTTTACCACAGTGTTATATCTGCCATTTTTCAGTGCCATCTCTTACATTGTAACACCACCTGCCATCTCTCCTATTGCTGTCCCCTACAGTGTCTGCTGCCACCTTCAGTACCATCCTTTACAGGGTAACAGCTACCTCTTACAGTGCATCATCTGCTGCCTCTCATCTGGCCTTTGGTATGGTCTACCATTGGACGTTTCTGTGATTTTAAGTTTATTCTGCCCATGGGCATTCTGCCCATGTGCAAACACATCCCTGCATTGATTTAGCTACCTACACAGCTACCCAAATATTATCTATGTTTACCCAATTGAAATTTCTTCTGACACACAATTTGCTTCATTTTTATTATTTCGAGTCATACTTTTGTCGATTTCTTTGCATATTCGGATTATGATAACCAATGGTCGTGGTGTCTAGGACTTTTGCATCTAGAATTGAGATACAGCGAGTATCGTATATGATATTCTTTGGCTTCTTGATAAAGAAAGAATATATGATATCTGATTTCGTCATGGCACTAGTTTGGGATCGGTTCGATCAGTGCATGCACCATTTTTCAGCCAACCTTGCACATAAATTTTGAGTGCTTCCAAGGTCGCATTTACGGACGTCTATCAGTTGATTAATTACAGTATTGAATAAAACAAAAGCCAAATTACCTTGCTGTCGATTCGCTGTCAGGCCTCTAGGCTCTTTGTGGTTAGAAATCGAACTCCCGACCCAGAGATCACTGGGTCAGTAGCCTAATGTTACACTGGAGTGTCATCATACTCAATTTTCCTGGTTCAATTTGCAAGGTCTTTTTTGCACTATGGCATTATTGGTCATAGTTTGAATGGAAAGAACAGAGCTAAGCACCGTTGATCCATATCAAATAAGTAATTGGGCAAAAAGGGAGACATTGACAGAGGAGCTTTATTAAGTGAACATTGTGTTTGGTGTTATGTTTTATTGAGTATAATACTATTGTTACAAGCCCAAGGCTAAAAGGCAATTTCCCTCTTTTCGTGAATGCTTGCATCCATAGGAGAGGGAGCATTTATTGTATGTAAGGGCATGATGATGATCGGGCCATGTCCCCATAGATCAGTTGAAATAACATGTTACCCTGGCTAGATACACTATGCGAGATGTACACTGATACATCTATCTCTCCACACATTTTAATTAATTGTTGTCGCCAATGCTGGTTGGGTCATCTTGCTGATTTACCATATATACATATACTTAATTTGCTGGCCTGTATCAGAGTTCATCTGGCGGACTTTTGGTAGGGTTTGTTGGTATCTGATGTATTAAACCTGCCTTCATTGTCAGCATCTGACATATAAATCTCACTTTTGACTTTTGAGAATGGTAAAATAGTGAGTTGGTCCTTTTTGGATGTATCAGCCTTCATATCCTAACAGTTATTTGGTACTTGATACTACAACTGATGTTACCCCATGGCCTCTACATGGCATATGCTGGATGTGGCTTTAATTAACTCTGTGACGGTGCAGATTAATGCAAGTCATCGAAACAGACAACTGGATTTCTCTTTCTGCCTGCGGCGTTATTTCTCATTACTCATAATTAGTAGGCCTCTAGGTAATCTGGGGTAATGCAGACATGGAAAGTACGACATTGTTCCTGATACAGCTGGTTTGTTCACTCACCTGTCATGTAACACTCTTTTAGTGGTGTATAATGCATTTATATATTATGTAGATTTTTGGCATCTTATTTAGGATCTAGTTTTTCGTTGCACATGTACAATTCCCAGTAAAATGTATATTTATTCTTCGAAAAGAGAGTTGAAATTACCATAGAATTTTCAGCAGGAAAAGTGGACTACTATTGAGCTCTTTGGGACGATAGCTTTTTGACGATAAACATAGCACATTGGAGTCCTATGAGAATTGGCAAATTAAGGTGCTTTTTTTCAGCAGGTAACCTCGCCGCAGTGAAAAAAAAGCCCTGTCGCAGTGAGAAAAGCGACAACAAACACAACACACAGGCATTAAGTTGCAAGCAGCAGAACCATCAAAAAGCTAGACAACGGTTACCCACACGGTCTTGCTTTTTTTCGTTTTACGCTGAAATTGAAGGGTTGTTCTCGATTCAAATCCATAGCCTAATATGTTAATGCCCTATAATGCATGAATGCAGCCCTGGTGAGTTTACATTCATGCATCAGTATCCATAGGATATATATCTTCCTAAAGGGTGAGATTATGATAGAAATGCAGTCAGTGCTGACGAGAAGCCGCCCGTATTGCGGCAATCGGTACAATGTCATCATGACAACTGAAAAGAAAGCCTGGAGAATCAGGTTAGTTGATTATCAAGTTGTGAACCAATTGCACTGGGACAACTCATTGAACTGGGACAAGCTCATTACCTGCGGCAAGCTCGTTATCCCTCCACCCCGACCCCCCTTTTCACTACAGAAGAAGAATGTTAAACCAAGTCGTGCATGGACTGTATATCATGTGATTAACAGTAGATGGATGGCAAGCCTAAGACAAGTCATCTTTTCATGTTTGACACATGTTATTTGAAGAAAGTAAGAAAAGACATACGCTCGTGCTCGTTATTTGAAACAAGAATTTAGTAAGATCACACTGTTAAAAATTTCCGTAGATTTTACAGAGAATCATTGTTAAATTTTACGGGTTTTCACCGTTATTTTTATTACAATGAAACACCCTTAGATTAGGTGATGTTACAGTGAATCTGTGTAAAACACTACGGAAAAGTACCGCTATTTTATTTACTGTGAATCTTTGTCCTTTCGGAAGTTTCATATCTTCCCACTAGGTGGCCTCGGGGCTCACTTTGAGACTTTCTTCAATGCCCTGCACCCTAAACAGCTCAAATTGTCACAAAATTCAAAGCATATCCACTTTGGTTTATGCACCATGTCATCAAAATGCAAGTCTACATTGTAGTTTCATAGATTTCAGATATTCAAAAAATAATCCAACTTTGTGTGGCAAAGAGGAGTAGCAGGGATGTCATAAACACCCATTATGCGGTAATAGAAAAAAATACATAGGCATATCACTGCAGTTTTTAATTCAACACAATTCTGAAGTAGTCTATGTACTTAGATTATTCCTCCAAAGTTATGAAGGGCATGATGTGCCTCTCAAGGACTAATTTATAATTATAATGATTAGAATGTCCTTACACTAGGATGTCCAGATGAACTGTACATGCAACCAACCCATGTATAAAGATAACCTAGTCCACTGTGAATTTACAGTGGAATTTCTAAAATTTCAAGCCAGAGGCTGAATATTGCTATGAAAGGTTAATGGTGTATGGCATTGAAACCAAAACAATGTGTAATTAATTACCTTTAATCATTGTTTAGAAATAACGGTGAAATTCCGTAAAAATTACGGTGACATTGAAAAAACGGTGACCGTTAAAAAAACGGTGAAAGATTGGCAGCCATTGTTGCCAATGATTCTTCGTTTTTTCTACGGAAAATTTTTAACAGTGCAGATAATCCTGTCGTCTTTGACAATTATTCGAAACAAGTATCCTAATCTGTATGAGCTTGTCGATGGAAGGAATTAAGTAGATAAGATTTCAGGCCATAGAATATGAAACGCATCAATATCGTCTTGACTTCGGTAAAGTGTATTGGATCTTGTCGATAGTGGAATACGATAGCAACACCTCGGATGCGCCCCATGTGAGGCAGATGTTTCTATCATCACAATCGTTTAAAGAGTTTAAAGAGTATGATGATTGAAAGTGATGATTGCAACATCTGACATTCCAGTTCAATGGTGGGTTTACAGTGAGTTTGGGGGTGAGCCCCCTCTTCCCGTTTTGGGGGAAACTTTCAATTTTCTAATGTTGCCTTAGAAGAACCTTGGAAAGAGATTGATTCTCCAATGGCGCCCCCCATGCCCTGTTTTCAAATTTCTGGATCCACCACTACCGTTAATGTGGGTGAGAAATGTGTGGTGGGTGTGGTTTGGAGGTGGGCGTCTTGTATTAAACCGGAATACAAGCAAGGGAACTGTAGTTAGCTACTAATAGGTCAAGAAGAGACGTTACAGATACTTTGTGGAACGTGGGTAGATGGTTACAGCGATTAAAGTTCAGCATCATCTGAGTCCTCCGGTGGGAGTAGGAGGTGGGCGGAGGATTTTATCCACACATTGAATAAATCCTGGGATAATCATAAGTATTATTGAATCTCTAAACTGTGATCCTCTTTTTGTTGTTTCTACTTTTCGCGACGTCTTAAATGGTCAAGTGAATGAGTAAGTCATCTTTCCAAAGGACCAACCACTTCATTGGCAATATATTCCTAGCACCCGTCAACGTTGAAATTACATAGAACCGGCTTATTACATTAATTGCATCAATGATGCTCCATTCCATAGTAATCACAATTTAAGTTATTAGGATACCTGCTAAATGGGGACATCCTCAAGGGCCCTGCTAACTGGCCTATAACGTTGCCAATCAGTCCCG
The DNA here is from genome assembly GCA_949317995.1 of Acholoe squamosa. Lineage (NCBI taxonomy): Eukaryota > Metazoa > Annelida > Polychaeta > Phyllodocida > Polynoidae > Acholoe > Acholoe squamosa. Next base: position 21,299,245 of record OX439042.1, read on the forward strand.
CTGTTTACTACACTGTGGATTGCTCAGGGAGCTGGTCCTGTGGCTTATGAACTACTCCTCCTAAGCCGAGCAGCTCCCCGAGCAATACCCAATCAGCCTGGTTCTGATTATCAATACTTGCTTTTTAACTGTTTTTAATCTCAGACATAAGCGGATTCCTCACCGTATTCTTTGGCGAGACAACCATTAAAACGGTAGCTCAATCATTATGCTAATTAGAGGTATTTACTCAAAAAGAATGGTAATATGATCAGAAGACTAATTCTCTGACTCGCCTTATAGGTGACCTTTCTATCCCTGCTGCCGCCCACCTCATTCAGGCAGGATGATTACGACTATTACATTCTTCTCATCTCCAATGTCTCTTATGTCTGGTTCAAGACCTTTCAGATCTATTTTGCATATACTCATTATCCTTACTGCTGATTACAAATAATACTAATTACCCGTATTAGTTGATTACTGTTGACTACTATGGATTTTGATTTGACGTGCCTATTAGATAGTATTGAATTAGTATATCATAGCATTTACAATATTTGAATTCTAGAAGACTAATCAACAAAAACTGTGTATTAGGGTGTAAACTGTGTTTCCTTATACTTTATATTGTTACCACCTTCAGGCTTCTCTCAAAGCTTGATTTACACCATAGCGGCCTTCAAAGAACAGAAGGAATGTCTTGATTTATTTGTACATTTTAGATATCAAATTACATATACCTGTAGTTATGGGATCGAATCAAAGCTAATGGAGTTGGCAATGCAGCTAGCTATTAATAAGTATCATGTAATATTCTCCATTGAACCTTGACTTATGAACACAGGATTATCTGTGCGTGAACTGCCTACATCAGTTCAATGGGGTTCCCACACAGAGATCATATCTGTTAAAAATTGGTGAATTGCCTTGTGTTTTATTAAGGGCTTTTGATAGGTTTGCTCCAAGGAAAATATTTGTGACCAGGCAAGCAAAAATACCCCTCTGCAGGAAAATTCATTATCAAAGTTCATCTCAAGATCTTTAAAATGAGACATCATTGGCTTAGATATTCCTAGTAGTTATGTCAGAACCCCTCCTTGAACATAGGTTGTTATTCATATCTGAAAATGACGATTAAGCTCTGAATACATTATAAACCATAATAATGTCTTATAACACAATAAATCAGTCTTTTTTTTTTTTTATAAAAAAAGATACATAACATTATGGTGATTTTCATCTTAGGTTTTGATCTAGAGGGAATTTTCCATTTCTGTTTTCAGTTTTTGTTTTTTTTTTGTGAGTATCCCCAAAAATTGGCATAAAAATCTGCAAATTTGGATTATTGGAATGGTTGCCATGGCAACTAGTAACAGGCATATAGGTTGATTTCTCATGAAAAATGTTCATTTTACCATCCAAATATGGGCCATTTCTACCGAAAACGGTGCATTTTAAATGAAACCATTGAATTCTGCATAAAAGAAAATAGCTTAGTGTATTTTTATAATGATTTTAGAGTAATTTTGCCCCTCCAATGTCCCTGGTGGCCAAATGGGGAACTAAAAATCCCCCACAGAGGGTTGTTTTTCCTTGATGGGTCACATATTTGTGCATAAAAAGACACAAATCCTTTCAATATATATAAACTATACATGAAACTGACCGTAATGGATGCCTCTTCCAAATCTATCCCATTATTTCAGAATTTAGTTGCTGTGGAATGAAAATGGAACAAAGATGTTCTTTATTACCTTCTTTTGCTTAGAACAGCCTTATGGGTAGGATCATTGACATAATTTGCCAATTTGATAATTGGAGACTAATTTTCAAGTCAATATCCTGGGACTTTTTTTGGTTAGTCGATACTCCAATTATTAAGGTCTCCAGAGCATTACAAAGTTGATAATAAAATGCCAAAAATCTTGAAAAATGGGTGATAATAGGGAAAAATCAGCATTTTTTCAAGCTTTCGGACATTTTTTCATCAACGAGACAACTTTGCAAAGCTCTGCAGCCCTTAATAATTGGAATATCAGGAAACCGAAAAAAACATCCCTGAGTAATGACTGCAAGATTACTCTCCAATCATTAAATTGGTAAATTTTTGTTAATTTTTAACCCCATAAGGCTGTTCAAATAAAAAAGAACGGTTTTGTTCCATTCAGCTTCCAAAAGTACTAAATCCTCATAAAATGGAGTTCATTTGAAAGATATATTCAATACAATCACATTGGTGTATGATAAATGTAGTTCTATTGTACATAACCCCATTTATGCAAAGGAACATGTTCTTGACGCCAAACCTAACAAGAGCGAGAGCTGGTATTCTAAAACCGTGGAATGTGTAAACTAATGCACCGAGAGTGATATTTGCTGAACCCCTGCAGAGAATACCACGATGAATTGGGAGTGTAGTGCAATTTACGCATTTTCTACAGCATGAGATCATTGAGGAATTCGCCCGTATAGGTGCCACTCAAACTCTTCATAAAGCTGATCATTATTCAAACTACGTACCAACAGCATGAAACTCTTGAGTTATGATGACATTGGCAACTATAGTTCTAGTGAGGTAGTTAGGGTAGACAGCGGATACCAGACAGACACTGCTCATACCCTGCACGGACCTCTCCCCGGAGGCACAGATCGCTCTCCCTTCTCTAATTAGATCAATCAGGACTAATTAAGGTTGCAGGCCCCTCTGTAGTGACGGTGGAGTCTGTCAAGGCTGGCATTGTCTCTGTTGCCGCCTGTCACGGACGTGACTGATGGAACAATGGTGATCAGTTGGAGAGGAAGGGGGACAAGGGAACCACCCTCCCACTGTAGATAGGAATGTGCCTCCCCCAGGGTGTACTCCTGTGGGTGGCCGACAGGCATGTGGGGTGTTGTGGCCTGGTGTGTGGGATGCTGACTGCATGGAATGCTGAAACATTAAGTGTATATTAAAGTAGTTGGAGGTTGGGATGTCGGGGGGGGGGGGTGTTGTCTGGAATGGATGTTGTATACGGGACATTATGGGTAGTGCTTCAGTATACTGTTCTGAGTGTGAACATTACATATGGATTGCAAGCACATGGTATCTCTGATATCAAGCTAGAGTCATACCATTAAAAATATGTATGGCCAGACTTTGCATATGATTTGGTTTTTAGTAAAGCGATTATAAACAAGCATGTGCTTTGATTGTGACACCTCATGACAGACTAGTCCCTATGCGATTCTTTCTGTTTTTTTCCTCATTCCATATTCCAGCAAGGGAACAACGTTTTTCCATTCATTGTACAAAGTATAATATGACAGTGTCACAAATTCGTGACTGATGCTCGTGGGTGTACTCATCTAAATTATGATTCTGTTACCACATTGGATAAGTAAAGTATTGAATTATTCATACTTTCATCAATTCATGGGAGAACCTAAGATAGATCTGATAGCAAGACAGGGTTAGTATGGGGGTTCCTTTACTACTACCATGTTGCTGACTTAAACACCTTTAGTGCATAAAATGTGACAAGTACCAGACCTGGATCTGGTGCCTATTTGTATTTCAGCATGCTGTTTTCCAGACTTGTTGACAACCACAGTCCCACATAAGTTTCCAGAACCTTTCAGGGAGCTTAAACAAAATAAGAGTGAAAGGTCAAGCCAATCTCATAAACCATGTGACATTTTGCTATCAATATGGGATTTGCTTCATCAGCAGGCCCATCCCTAGCTCTCTGTATGTAGCTATATCCTAGTCCCCCAGCCATGTGTCCGTATATTTTGGGGTATTATAGTAGGAGCGTCCAGCCAGCATATCAGCAGATATAGGCTTCACCACAATAAGCCTTTAAGAATAGCATAATTCAATGCACCAATTCATTACCAGGGGATCTCGTAAAACTGAACAGTGGAGCCACTGTCATTGAAAAGCATTGAATCAGTGTAGCCCCACGTGGCAGTGCATCTTGTAAAGCTTCTGATGGTACACAAATGTACAAGTAATCCAAAAATAAATTAAGGTTCCAAAAGTTCTTACCGGTAATACAGACTTATATGCATAAAAAGATGATGGAGTAGCACTCCGTCCTCCGAAAGGAAGCGGGCTTCCCTAGCCCACTTAAAAGGGTCTATTTCTCCTCTTTCCTATCCTCTCAGGATGTGTGTGGTGCACATATGCATGGGCACTGACACATTCCTCTGTGAAATTGTGTAATGTAGTTCTCGCCATGAATATGACCTTAGCTGTCGAAATGGCGTTAAACATCTATTACTCACTCACTCACTCTCACTCCAAAAGGAAGTGACAGTATGAAAAGCACTCATGACATAATGACGTTTAGATGAGCAACTCACAAGGACTGCATTCATGTATGTATTATAATGGTGGCCAGTAGACTGCAGGGATGTGAATCTGGAGGTATCATCATGGGCCCTTGAAAGGGTTTAAGGTTCACACAAGTGCAGACTTTATGACATCTCCAGACGGCTGGTCTGTGCCAGCTGGGTTTATGATTCTCATGGCGGCCGTCAGCTGATGCCAGCAAGTGGCGCACAGCGCCTTGCTCCAAGGGTAAAAAGGGCGGAGAGTGCGGCTTGATCGCGCATTTATTGTCTCCAAGACTATACGGCCTGAAATGCCTTGGGTCTGGGTAACTTGTCCTCCCGCGCGTGGTCGTAAACATGGGCTTGCACGTCATCACACATTCACAATCCGTATTATGTACTAAAGACCTCATTCATGATATGCTAGCTGTTCTCCCTTCAGGACAGTGGCGCAGGGAAAGGGCCCGTTTATCCAGCCACGCTTCCATACTTCAGCCTGTCGTCCATAAGTCCATCCATCCATCCGCCGTCCATCCACCCGTCTGTTTATCCATCCATCTATACTTCTAACTGTCCTAGCTCTGTTCGCTCATCTCTTAAATTCTCCATCTACATCTGTCATTTTGTCAACCCTTGAAGTCTCTCTGGAGGTTGATTCAAAACATCCTACCATCAGTCCCCCAAGAACTTGTGGGAATTTCCACCCCTATTGATTTATCTGATGGTAGGATGTGACTGGCATGCATTGAGACAGGCAGCCCTATTGATTTTACATGGTGATAGGCTGATCCCTGCATACACCATCACAAGCAGAACACACTGTGCACAGTGGCAAGAAGGCCAAAAATAGATCAATAGCTGTGGAAAGACTCCTTTTCACAAAAGGGCATAAACAATCATTCCCCTTCCTATAAGCTATTTATAGTGTGTACTGGCCCGCCCTCAGGGAGGGAGAATGGATCACTTGATAGGGCATGTAACACATGAGAGGAGTGGTATTAGTACAAACAGCTAGTACTGTAGCAATCCACTATCGATTTCTTTCACTGCCAGAACCCTTGGTGGTAGGCTTGGAAAATCAATAGTGAATAATCGACAGGACTTGCTATGTCTGACCGGGCTACTACCAGTAAAATAGATAGGGTAGAATGGCTAGGTCTTATAAAATCAACAGGATTTGCCAACACTAGCATCGCTGGGGGACTGATAGTAGAAAGTTTTGAATTAACCTTCAGGCCCGTCACGTCCATCCACTACTCATCCACCAAAGCAATCATTTTCCAGCTGCTCATTCTTCTCCCAATACCTTCTCTCTCAACCCTTCCCTTCCCTCTAGTTTCTCTCTTTTTTAGAATACAATATCCTCATGAATACCTAAATGTTTAAAATTTCTGCATGGCTCACTTTACGAATATGTACACACTCAGAAATAGTATTTGTAATACTAGCCATCTACATAGAACCTGTCAACTTACTCATTACATGTCCCTTCTATAATACACCAATCAAAGGTCAGGTTTTATTAAAATACTAATGGACGCTTAATTAGGGATACATCGTTCACCTTTCTACAACATGAGAATTAATTCATAAGCTTCAGAATGAATAGTTGATGTGTGCTGTATGTATTATTCAAACATGAGGTGTTTGTGGTGGTTATCCCTATATCTGTATTACTTCAGTGGCTCACATCAACAGAGATGCCACTTTTCCTGGTTTACCAGGAATTCCTGGTTTTGATTCCAAGTATCCTGTATAAAATTATGTTAAATTCTGGGAAAGGGTGGCCAAAGTCCAGTTTTCCTGGTTTTTGTCGGCCAGTGAGTGGCATCTCTGCATCAACACGGTGCACCTATGCCTTGGACTCTTCGTGTTGGAGGATGTTCAGGGTTAAAATAGATGAAAAGATATATAAAATAGTTTAATAGTTAAATAAATGCACAATGACCTTTTACATTATGCTGCACGCCAGACTAAGAACAATAGGTTCTGAGGGCATTGCTTACTTTCACTGCCTCTTTCTTGTGGTGAACACTAAAAAATCATTAATTGTGAAACAATCTGCGAAAATGGGGCTTAGTGCAGGGGGTCTTAAGACCCCTTTTCCCAGTTCATGTCACAATTATACAATATACATGTATAAAAAGTCCTTTGTTCTCCATTCCCATGGTGATATGGAAATATCTATCAGTGTATACAGGTTAGACATAATATTATAGGCGAGGTTACTGTTATTCTGCTCTGACGTCAAGCGGTCGTCGTGTGAGGTAATCAAGGCCTTTTATTGGACAGGTAATTACTACATGAGTACAAATATAAAATATTATGAACTAGATTCATGATTTGGCTGGAAATATGAAATATATAATATGCTATCATATATCTTCCCGTGGGTTACTCTTTGGGAGTATAGGCCAATTCACAAGCTAACATTTTAGCGTGAAATCAATGGATTATTGTACCTGTAACATGCTTATGTAGTCACGGCAACTTCTGGTTGAATCCAAAATGGCAGACAGCGAGACGAAGGAGAATGGTGTGGCCTATTGTTTGTATCGAAAGTGCTTGATTACAGCAAAAGGGAGGAGATTTGGACTGTCTCAGGCCGTGTGCTGGCTCCTATTTGAGACCTGCTGGTGTTATGGATATGTACAAAGTCGAGACCACTCTTTCAGAGTTTCGAACGATGAAATCGTTTTGCCCTATGTTTAAGTGCCATAGAAGTCTTTATCCTTTAAAGACACTGGGCGAAGACAGGATCACTTCTAATTTCATTTTTATCTAATTGGTGGGTCTGAAAATACTCTTTAAGTTCAATATGAAAAATTAACTTTAAAGTCCCACCACACTTAAGCCTGCTTTGCCCCCCCCCCCCACCAACATGGAGCCAGTCAGGTTAATGGCCTTGTTTGTCACATCCGTATTGATATTATTAGAACCAGAGTAACATCCTACATTCCATTATTACATGCATGGCTATAATAACACCTGCATTTTTATCACTTTTTCCCACTAAAGATAACATCAAGTATATAGTTCCATTCTTTATCACCTTGCTTATGCCATCCGTATGGATATTAAGACTAATATTCTACGTACCATACATGCATGGCTACCATAACAGCTGTATTTGCGCTATGTTTCCCTATTAGATCTTACAATTACACCAAGTAGATTCTAAGAGTACTGTTTACCATAGAGACATGACGCCATCACATTCTGTAGCCCACCTACATATATTTACACATTATAACAAAAGTAGACACAGAAATAGTATTCTCTCCAGTGAAGCACAGGTCTAATACATTTATTTAGACTAAAGGACTGAAGATTATGGAGGGGGTGCTGCTATTTGTGTCTGTGTCCTGAAGATCCTAAAGGTAATTCTTCCCCTGGTGAGAAACAGAAATACATTATAAAGAGCTATTCCTGGAGGCGCTGGCAGTCAGCAACCTGCCCAGACTGACAAAGTACTCACCATGCCCCATGGGGTTCTCAATGTTCTAACTAGGTGTCTGACATTTCCAGGTGTACACGTGGTCGTTGTATGAATCACCTTCAAAGTAACACCCCTACATTAACCCTTTAAGAGTCGCTAATGCAGGAGTGCATCATACCCCTAGATCGGCATGATGCACTTATGAAGCCTGCTCGCTGGTACTTCCTGAGAGTACCATATGGAACCCCTGGGAGTGTATCAACTGCTTTGGGTTGGCATGATGCAGCCATGCGTCATTACAACCGATAATCATGCTCCATTAATGCATTATCGACCTTTAAATGGCCAGTGACTACTAGCAGCACTTCAACACCTTCCTCTCAAGGTAAATTAGCGCTGTATTCGCCCTTAGTAGCTCCCTAGGCAGTGAGCCATATACACCTTAGTTGTAATCTGTTGATGTATAGAATAGAACTTAATGATATCAAGTTGTCAAATGATGAAATTTGCGTAGTGTATTTGCGATTCAAGCTTTCTTTGGAACTCTAGGATACTATGCTATGTTTTCCTCTCGTTGCACGCTGCTTAATATTCATTGCAATACACTTGCTTAGAGGTATTCTCCTCCGCCCAATGGACCACGCCTTCGGACGTGCCTGGATTATTCCGTAGAATAAGTTCAAACCGAGTACATTTAGTTCATGATCAGATAACCTTCAGTTGTCGGACAATCAGAGTGAATGTGATTTGATACTGCTTATAATTTACGTATGTGAACGAACTTTCTTCAGATATATGTAAGTAGTATCTACAAAGTATGACATGCCTCAGGTATGATTTGTAAGGTGACTAGGTCCACATAGTGCATATACCTTGTGACAACAGTTAACTCGAAAAGTTTACTTTTCCGAGTTTTTAGAGACAGGTTGGGGCAGAGTGACACTTTAAGAACTAAATTGACTGTTTCAGAGATGGGACTGTTCACTTCAACCTCAAATAACATGAAAATGCTTAAATATGAGACAAAATGAAACCTGTCATGAAATAATGTACATATTCAGGATCATAGAGGTGTAATTGTTAGGGTAGAGGCACCCATTTTGGACGCTCCTGACCACACAGAAGGTGGCCATGTTTGTGCTCAGATTCTGTACCTTTAAAAGTTTTGAATTCTACTTTCCATTTCACCAGTTGGTACATGCTACTTTACCCTCAACATCCCTGAAGAGGTTTTGATGAAACTCTCCAATACATATGAATAAATGTGTAGGCCTAGAGGCAATGGGAAAAGGTGCTCCATGCTAAAAGTCAACTTTGAAATTCAGATCACTAGCTTTACAGTGATATATTGCATGATAGGATACTCCTGTTAGTTTTGGAGGACTGGCTTGCTAAATATGTGTAGGTATGGCCATTTCGTGAATGTCAACAAGCTCCACATCTAATTGGTCATGAGATACATCTATAATTAGCATAATTTATGCTAATTAGCTAAATCAGCATAAATTTTCATTCTTTTGCCCATACCTTTTTATCTATAACTGGTATTTTCATTCTGTTTTCGCCATAGTGGACCTTGTGAAACATTCATTCAAATGGGATCATTGATTTTCTTATTTAGAATGAAAATCATGTTTCCATGGCAACAGAAATCAACAAAAATGACTATTTTGGTCCAAAAACGTTCTTTTTAATGCCCAATATGGAACCTTTCCCCCCCAAAAAAAAACGTTTTATCAAAAATCATTAAATTCTCCATAAAAATGTAGCCTATAGCAGTTTTAGGCATATTTTTCCTATTCTAGCCCACAGTGGTGCCCCCTGGTGGCTAAATCAGGTACTAAATCCCACAGGAACCCCCATTTATGCTTGCTGGTTCACATTAATAGGATGTACATATTTAGTCTCCAAAACATCAAATTGCACCTCAAGTCAGACAGCTCATGCCAGAGGTGACCCTAGAGTCAGACATTATGTTATCTAATTGATACAGACACCATGGGTCACTGTATCTGAAATAATCTATAAAGGCACATAGCATATAACACTAAGGAATCCAAGCTAATAAAATACTCTTCTCCAGGATACTCTTAGATGTTTAATTTTGCATACTTATAACAGGTCAGTCTACAGGCCCAGATGAGCATGACTTCTATGGGCAGACTGAGTAATGATTAGGTTTAGGTGTTAGATAGTAGGTAAACCAAACACAGATTAACCATTCACATCTGGGAGTACAGGTATATTATAAAGGATTCTGTTTGTAATAAAATGCCCATTATATAAGTATTGAAATCATGATATAATTGTGTCCCAGTTGGGGTGTAGTTGGTGTCCGACTGTAGGTGTAATCTGAAAGTCATAGAAGAATAACTCCCATACTGTAACATGAGGGATGTATTCAGGTTTGTCAAGTCAAATAATTAGCAAAAATGTATATATTGCCATTGACATGTTTAGAAATCCCCTTTTTAATGCCCAATATGGAACCTTTCCCCCAAAAAAGGAAGTTTTATCAAAAATCATTAAATTCTCCATAAAAAAGTAGCCTATAGCAGTTTTAGGCATATTTTTCCTATTCTAGCCCATGTTATTCCTCATTTGTTAGAGAGTATGATACCTGAGTTTTCATGTCTAATTCAAATGATAGCTGAATATTTCATATCTATAATTCAATGCAAAAGGTGTCCGACTTTAGGTGTCTGTCCGAGACAGGGTGCCTCTACCCTACCTGTTATCTGGTTCTTATCTTTCTGATATTAAGGTTTTAAAAAAGTAGGTAATCTCAAAATGCAACATCCTTTGTGCACTCAATGCTTTTCTATAGAGATGTCAGCTTAGGGTGTAAAGTTTCCCGCCTTTTTAAGCAGGGTGAGGGTCTCATTGTTCAGGGCTTCCCTAGCCCACTTAAAAGGGTCTATTTTCTCCTCTTTCCTATCCCCTCAGGATGTGTGTGGTGCACATATGCACGGACACTGACACATTCCTCTGAAATTGTGTAGTGTAGTTCTCGCCATGAATATGACCTTAGCTGTCGAAATGGCGTTAAACATCTATTACTCACTCACTCACTCATTGTTCATTATTTAGCTACAACCCTTCAGTTTGCCTAGTTCACCCATTTCTCACCAGGAGCCACCACCTCTATAGAACAGTGCTGATGTCAGCTACATCCTGTCACCCACAGTGGCTCATTATTTAGCAGGAAAGACTTTTTTTTCATGAATGAGCACATTATCACTCTTATTGTTAACTTTTTTATAGGGGGCAGAGAAGTGTTTGACACTGTCACAACACTTCCACCTGACTCCCGACATCGCAAAATTTCAATATTTTGCTGTTGTTGGGGGATTTAACCTCTTGGTGAAGGTTTGGTAAATTTTATGATTCCTTTTCAGGCCTCAATTATTATTTAAGCACTTGTCAGAGTTACATGCGATTCAAATTGCTTCACCCCTCGTTGGTATGAACCTTTCCGAGTTATAAATCGCTTCAACACTCGTTAATTTGTACCTTTTGAAGTTTCCCAAGGTGACCGCAGACTACAATAGAGGTTATTAGGGTGGGGATGGCTGTGGCGATCAGATGGCCCCGCGGGTCGTCCTACAGGGTACATGAGCTTCACCAACCTGTTTACTCTCATATCTATTACTGGATCAAACCTAGGAGATACGAGCTTTTCCTGACTTGAAGACGGGTGTCATGGGGTGCTGTGATAAGATGATACTATTGTGTGGCAACATCTGTTTACCTGAAGGTCATACTTTGGGATGAGAATAGAGAGTCATTCGAAAAACATTGGTATACATCGAACAAAGACCCTGGATATTGTTGCAATGTGAACTCACGTGTGGGAGAATTATCTATACATGGGAAGTTGGTTTTGTGTTGGGTTCAGCTTATTCCCAGAAACAGAAAGATGTGACATATCCTAACCCTATCAGAACGCTGAATCTTAATCCCGACTTTGAACATCGTAATCCATTATATTTCTCGCAGGAAATCAATAAAAATAATTACATAGAATTCTGAGGTGTCTTGTTATATAACGGAGAGATTGTCACAGCGTCCAAACATATAAATTTCTTTCTTCTTCTTTTATCTGGATAAAGATCACGTAGATTGATTTGCATCAGTGAATAGCTTCTCTCACATATGGCAGCTGCCCAACATCCGCATCGACTTAGCTTCTTCGTAAAACAGCTATACCAAGAAAGTAGTATATAGAGAATGACAAGAAACCCAGGCCAAAGTCATGGGAAGATGGTCCACGTCTTAGATAAGTCTTGTATCAGCGAAACCTATCCATAAAAACTCGGCATTATCATCGACATTGCCATTCAAGGAAAGCCATGTCCCATTATTACAATAAAGTGATGTTCTGTTTATTGCGTCCATAACGCAGTCCAAGCACAGTTTTAGAGCCCACGAACAGTACTTACCAGACACTATAAACCATAAACACCCACGCTGCCCATAAGTGCCTATACACAGGGACAATGCTTAAGAGACACTGTCTTTATCGGTGCAGCATCCTTTTGGGGTGTATCAACCGTGTAAGGTCAGCATGATGCATGAATGCAGCATTGGCGAGTAACTCACCATGGGCTGCATTCCTGCATCATGGCGACCAGTGGTTATACTGCCTTAAAGTACCACACGGCCCTTAAGGAGATCAAGGTGAGTTAGTGTAGTGGATTGTTCTAGTGGTAACTAACACTAAGCACTAGATCAGTATTCAAGGCTTTATGAGCTGCTCCGAGTAGCTCAGGAGCAGCCGCCGTCTGCTCACACACAGGAGGTGTCCTCCCAGACATGAGAGTCATGACCAGGCATACATCTCCAGGCCATGGCCAATTTTAGCATACAGGAGGAGGGGTGAATACATCAGAGAACATTTATGCACATATAACGTTGGTTCTTCTATACCAGTGTGGTTAAAGGCATACACCTGGCACATACATTTATCATTATATACATATTATCCCTTACAAGATTACACATTTCCTATTCGGAATTTAGCTAAAATGATAACATGTGATTGGCAGGGATATTGCAGGAATTAAGAATGGTCCTTTTGCCCTGTTTCCTCGCGAAAGGAATGGGAATATAAGTGAAAATCAGAGTGCCAGTCATGATGTCTCACAGGTCATTATAACAAACTGTAACACATGTACTGGTCCTGAAATGATTAGGGGAAGGCCATACACCATGATAGGCAGAAGGACATCATATCAGGATTATGTTACTCTTCATTAAGTTTTTCATTACCAGAAGTGATTGACATACACGAAATCTCTTGCATTGGGAATTGCCAGATGAACCTATCTCTAAAGTATGAGGTTAATATGTAAATACGCTGTAGGTTGGCAGAAAACAACTGCAGAGATGCAGTTATTCACGCCCAAAAATCACTACTATCTATCCTGGCTGCCAGCTCCACTCCTCCCCAACACCCCTAGGCTCTTCCACAAGGCCAGACCCCCTTGTCAGCCGGACACCTCTATTGACGTATCTCGGGTAGAGATACCACCCGGCCTCAGTCTTCTCCCCCTCCCCACCCCGTCATGCCTTGTTTTCCGCTCACTAACAAAAGTTGATTAATGAGCTTTAACCCTTTAAAGGGTCGCATGATACCTCAGGCTACATGATCCTTGATCGTCACGATCCAACCATGAAGTGCTGATGGTTTTACCCGCATGCACTTCATATTAAGTTGCATCATGTCAACCTTAGGATCGACATCTTAGGATCGACATGATACATGTATATGAATTCAGCTGTAGCGAACAGACCAACCAGGGCTGCATTTATGCATCATGCCGACCAATGGACATGATGCAATTGATGCACTATGCTGTTTTTAAGGGTAAAGCCATGATCAAAGTCTCACGGCACTGTGTTCCTACCTCCCGCTGGGGGTGGTAATGATAGGGGCGTGGGGGCAGTCCGCTAGGCGGCGTTAGTGAGGGGCACGTGGTCGTTGAGGGCCATGTGGACAGGGGTGCGAGGGGTGAGGTGTGGCAGAAAGGATGGGGGGAGCCGACGCCAAGGTGTTGGGGGCCCAGTTGACCCTGGGTGAAATATGGCCTATTGGTAAGCTGCTTATGATTTAGATGGCATATGAAAAATGTATGTTTTTTTCAGGCTATGGAGCCATCCCTAACTGGCGTGCCTGGTTCCTGAGGCCATCACAATGAACTGCTCCCTTTGACTCTGATTTCTAATTGTATTAAAAGATTAACATTTGCATGTGTAATAAACAAGGCCAAGGGGGTTAAGAAAATTCACCATTCAAGAGCAACTCAAAATAGTTGACATCCCAATGGAAATGAGATTGAGCAGCTAGCTCACCACGTTAGGGTGTCTCAGATTTACCATGGCGTGATCGGTGCGATAGGAAAGTAAAATCTATTCATGTGTCTTGGGGCTGGTGTGTTGTAAAAAAAATATATATAGTTGACTTTTATTTACATAGAAGTAGATGAGTCAGCTATTTTGGAGAATCCCGCCACTAGTGCCACTGACCACACTCCTTTATAGGCCTACGGTCCCTTGACTTTTGGCTGGTCAGTCTGCCTGTCTTCTTGTGATGGCAGTGGACGTAGGGACCGCTGCACGCACAGGTCGTCATGACAACGTTAGTGGTGCTCTCTACCATGAAGATAGGAAAAAAATACAAGCTGGGTGTACTGGTACCGTGACCTGATCTCACCTCAGTCCCTGGCTCCACCTTCTACCTCACCCCCACCCCATCCTTCCTTCCCTCCACCATTGATCTCTCATCCCACAAAGTCCCGCCTGATGACCTTCAGGCACACGACCTTGAACTGGTCCCAAGTAATGACAGCGGCCCCTGAGATGTGGCGCAGCGGTCGCCAGAGGGCGCCTGGGCAGAGGGTGATCAGCCAATCAAGGCCTTCGTCTCATCTGGGAGTCGGCGTGAGGAAGGAATGTCAGCTTTGCCTAGGAGGCGGCTTCCACCATTTCATATCGCAGACCCCGACAGCTTCCTCCAGGGCCGATTAGGTGTGGAAGGGTTGTGTATGTCCTTATATCAAACCATGGCCTGCTACTCATGGTGATTACAATGTCCCTAGGATAAATAAGTGGTGGCTGATGAGCAGATCTCACAACTCATGAAGGAAGAGGGTTGATCCCCTCAGTACATTTTTGCTTATTTGTTGTTATTTTAACTCTTCAATTGTGATTGGAATATGAGAGGTTTTCGTGGAGTGTTGTTAGTTTTATTATGGCTATCAAAAGGCAGGGACGTGAGGCTTTGGTTAGGAAACACATTTTGAATTACACACAAGCAGACAGAGTATTGCACTTCAATGATCAGACTTTTAATAGTTTAATTACAAATGAAAAGGAATTTTGTATCACATATGACCCTCGGCCGTAAGAATCAAAGTGTCAGTTTAACCGAGCTAGATTCCTTGGATATCAAACAAAACAAGCATAGAACTGTAGTCGTGCAGAGTTGACGATGTCTCCTCCAATTTACATATTTTTACTGATAATACTGAGAAACTGCTGACCTCCAACCCCCCAACCCCTCGCATACAGATCATCACCAACAGTCAACACATACACAAAATACTTGTTTATTTTTGACACTACGTTTCCGGTGACAATATCTGCTAAGTGACATCCCGAACATTCATTACAGGTTACTAGGTATTTCTAGATTTTAATATCCTTATCTTCCGCTTTCAAGAGTAATCTGGCTGAATAGGAATTTCTAATGCCAAACGTCATCGGCATGTTTTGATTTAGGTACCGGAGGACGGGTAGGGAGGGGGTCGTTCGTTGTTTGTGCCCTTGAAAAGGCAGACGACAATTCGTGTGGTCGAGCACCGTAAGGGGTGCGTTATGACGTCCGCTTCCCACTCACTGTCATCATGGGCGTGGAAAGCAGGGGGGACATGTCCCCCCGCCCCCCACTTTTGGCCAACTCCTCAAAAGGTCAAAACTAAAAGGTCAAGCAAAGGGAGGTCAAAAACTGCAGACCCCCCCCCTGGTCCCACCCACTCTGAAACTGCTTCCCACGCCCCTGGTCATGTCGTCCTTCAAGTTCCAACTACCGGGTATGTCTTCTTGTAGCCCTGCATGACAATGTTAGTGCGTAATTAGATTATAACACACTAATGGTGGAACGGTTTTAACACAGTCAAAGGGCTTTTGTCTTAGATATGATGTTTTAGGGTATTTAGACATTATTGATTATGTTCACAGAGGTTTTAGGTATAGGCCTACCCCGGTAGGGTATTGGGTCCATTTGGTTGCAGGGGGAGGTAAAAACAAGACCATGCCCTACTGACTTTGCTTCGCCACCTTTCTCAGCACCTGCAAAGAGCTACGCCACCTAATAGGTTCGTGTTCAATCACCCTGCCCTCCTTTCATGATCTCAACTTCAAGCCCCACCCCGCCCTTTATATCAAGACCCACGTCTTTCCATCCACGTTTCCAGTTCCACCTCCATCCTCCTTCATCTCTAACCTCACCCTCTAACTCTAACATCTGTAAGTCCATCTCTTTCCGTCCATATATCTGGCCCCACCCTCTTCCTCCCGCACTTCAAGCCCTACCTCTCTCCATCCACATCTCCAGCCCCACATCAAGCACTGCCATCCCGCATCATCTCCAGCCCCACTCCCAGCCATGCCATCCTACATTATCTCCAGCCCCACTCCCACCCATGCCCTCCCATCCCTAACCCACCTCCCAGCCCTGCCATCCCACATCCAGGCCCACTCCCAGCCTTGTCATCCCACATCATCTCCAGCCCCACTCCCAGCCCTGCCATCCTATCTCCAACCCACCTCCCAGCCCTACCATCTTGTCTCCAGCCCACTCCCAGCCCTGCCATCCTATCTCCAGCCCAACTCCCCGGTCCGACTCCCATCTCTGCCATCCCATCTCCAACCCACCTCCCAACCCTGCCATCCCACATCCAGGCCCACTCCCAGCCCTACCATTCTATCTCCAGTCCACTCCCAGCCCTGCCATCCTATCTCCAGTCCATCTCTTTCTGTCCACATATCTGGCCCCACCTTCTTCCTCCCGCACTTTAAGCCCTACCTCTCTCCATCCACATCTCCAGCCCCACATCAAGCACTGCCATCCCACATCATCTCCAGCCCCACTCCCAGCCATGCCATCCCACATTATCTCCAGCCCCACTCCCAGCCATGCCCTCCCATCCCTAACCCGCCTCCTAGCCCAGCCATCCCACATCCAGGCCCACTCCCAGCCCTGCCATCCTATCTCCAACCCACCTCCCAGCCCTACCATCCTGTCTCCAGCCCACTCCCAGCCCTGCCATCCTATCTCCAGCCCAACTCCCCGGTCCGACTCCCATCCCTGTCATCCCATCTCCAACCCACCTCCCAGCCCTGCCATCCCACATGCACTCCCACATCCAGCCAAACTCCCACCCCACTCGTGGCTGGGCAGTGGTGGACTCATGGGTAGACTGGAGGGAACTTGCCCCCCTTTGCCCTCAGCCCCTTGATATGACTCTTAACTCCAGGAAATATGGCACGGAACCATGCCTGTGCCGTAGACTTAATTCTCCTCGCTACTGTGCCATTACCCCTTCCCCACCCCCCGAATACTCTCCCCGACCTACCCTTCGGGATCAGCCCAATGCCACTCTCCCACATCTCAAACCCCACCCCCTCCCTCACCATCCCCAGCCCCTGCGTATCGAGATCGTAAATCCCGCCCATTGATTTTCTATCGGCCAGTCTGGTCAGGAGGCTGTGTATGAGTGTCAGTGTATGGGCATCCCGGGCTAGATACCTAATGCTTACATCCATATGATATGCAAAAAAGATGGGGTGGTTTAGGAACCCTTTCACCTTCCTGTGTTACCTTTGTGCACTGGAAGAGGAGGCCCTGTTACCTACTATCATACCATGTGAATAGAGCCTACCACCCTATCTTTCATGCACTAGTTCTGGAATAAGTTAATTCTAATGACATCATTGTAATGTAAGAGCATGCACATTGTATGTACAGGTAGACACCAGGTATTTCCTTAGTGTCTATGATTGTGACGCACGCCCTGAGACAAATGTAGGCTCTGGGTGTTACTTATTTCAACAGAAAAATATAGAAATGATAGTAACTGAACATGCTCTTTCTACCTCTATTAGTTATGTATCGTATATTCTGATTGCAATTAGAGAAATGTGATGTGAACCCGGGATTTGAATTACCAAAGTCCAGTCAGGCATGGAAGCCTTCAGTGTTTTTTCTCTTATGTCAGGGATTTTCACAATATCAGGTTCCAAAGATCTATACATTACTATACAAAACTAACAAATACGCTACTTATATTCAAATCAGGGGTTCTAATTTAGTGTTTCAGATTTCTTTAGTATTTGGTTACTTAAATCTCTGGTAAATGATAACATGAGTCCGAGAATATCCATACTGTGACACTTAATGTCATTTATCATCAAACTTACACAGTACAATAAGGTCATATAAGGATTACTCAAAGAAGGGTATTGGCGTTTATTTGGTAATGGCTGCCTGTCGATCCTCATACTACATGCTCCCTATCTTATTGACATGTCACTGTTCTGTGTACACATGTATATCGTTGACTCGATCACAGATGACATGAATTAGATAATACTTTGAAGCACACTTGTATCACATTTATTGACGAATTTAATCCGACTATGACTATTTCCTGGTATAAATAATTCCATCAATAAAACATGCTTCCTATATCATATTGGTATAACGTGTAGTTATCTTGATGAAACTCACCCTGTTTGTTTCCTGCGTAACACATTTATTGACCAATCACATGTCATATTGACATGGCATACCTATATTACATACTATCTCATCATGCAAAGCCAACCTGACACCCAGATACCCTGTTATCAGTGTAAGTAAAAATTAACCTGTCATTTTTGTATATTGATTGCTACTAAACAGGTGGTACACATGTGCTTGGTGACCATGCAACATGTGGGTATCAGTAGGATTAGCTGATGAATCTCACACCATAGGCCTAGACCGGTCGATGACTATTGGGGTATGGGTTAATGTGGCCAGCGTCAATAACCAGGCCGTTACCATAGCAACATCCCATAACCACATCACATCCACATGTTGCAAAGGCTGCCTGTTGGAAACCTTAAACATTCATATTTTGACAGCACTTAACCGATGAACAAGCCATTAAATATATCAACCCTAAATGGTTTCATTATTGGACATTCACCCGATCTGACTCTCTATGTGTCGACTTCAAAAACGATTTGGAATTAATTGTTAAGTTGCACGAATGTGCAAACACAGGACGCCAGCAGAATGTATCATGCACATTACCTCTTTGTTAACAGCTGATCAAATCCATGATTCATGGCCCATGCTTTGTAGGTGCAACTATTGTGTTAGAACAAATTTGCTACACTCTTTCGCCCTTGAACTAAGCTGCTGGTGATTCTATTGTTTCACGAGCACAAAACGAACTTCCTCACACAGGGGTCAAAAATATGGAGTTGATGCTAATCTTATTTATGTACATTATTTACTGATTTAAAGAGCTGCTACCAAGTGTGAATATTCATTTCATTTGATTTATTTGCCTTTCTTTTTTGGTGATTACACCTTTTCAGGTCTTCACAAAGTTTAATTGCTACAGTTGTGTCCAATGTGTGCCTTTAGAACTACAGGCATTATACTTTTTCCTATTTTCCTATTTTATCCTATTTTTCAGCAATTTCTCCTATTTTCTTATTTTTATCCTATTTTTCAGCAAAATATTCCTATTTTTATATTTTTTTAGAGAGATAGAATTCTATTTTGTCATTTTGAGTTGTCAGTGCCTGGAAACTCCATGATTTCTTAAAAATTTGTCATGTCATTGTGAGACAAATATGTCAGTGACCCTGTCAATCATGATATCAGGTAAAGGAACTCTGAATCGGGGACGTTGTCTGAATGTAATAGTCGGCAGTGTTAGGTCCTCAATTCAGTGCTCCTTTAAAGCAGAAAAAAAGCTTATTTGCATCCTGCACAGGCATAGTCACTGCACTCTGGAGAGGTCTCTTTACCACAAATGTTTTTTCAAAATGTCCTTTTCCTAGGCTAACTTACAGCAAAAGAATTTCCAACCAGTCTCACTCTGCCCTCACCCTAATCCAGCCATTTCCGCCCTTAAACCATTCAGTATTTAATACCTTGGTCTGTAACCCACAGAGGCCCGCAGTAGCATAGTGCTACCTCTGCAGTATATTATAAGAGACTAGAGCTTTCATTCAACTGTAGTCAAGAATCTCTAGATTTTAAAATTCTGTTTGTGACTTGGGAAGCAAGGGAGAGGATGTCAAGGAGAAATCTTTTGTCCTTCTCCAATAGATAAAACTAACCCCTAAGCAGTGGCTGGAAAACTATGAGTCAGTAAAGTTCTAAAATTGCACCAGATACCCTTCAAAATTTTCCTGGGGGTCATGCCTCAAGACCTCTTCCCCAAAGTTGTGCCTATAAATGGGAGCTCAAAATTGTCAGGGTGTCACTTTGCAGAGATGCCACCTTTTCTAACTTCAGTAATTCTGAATTTTCATCTTTTATTACTATTGGAAATTGAAAAATTAGGATGGTTTCCAAATGTTTGGTGATCAATTAATGGCTTACCTGCACTCTGTTACTTTTTACATATGTGAGAATATACTGGGAGCTTTTGAAACTGTTTCCAGCAATTTTTAAAAAATGTTGCATCATGACTGTCAGTTTCTAAAACACCTGTGTCATATGCATCTCTTCCATAACTTTTTACATTTGTATAGGCACAAAGTTGATTCACTGCACTTGCAAATTTACTTAGTATCCCTCAACAATCCTACTAACCCAGTGACTTAGGTCTACATCCCCCCTTGCTCTCCCCCTGAAATTCAGGGGTGTTTGAAAGGGGGGGGGGCTGAGTATGTCTGGGCCCCCCAAAATTTGCCAAGAATTCATGATAAGTTGGACAAGAAGCTAATACTTTGCATCTCAAATTAGATTAATATAGTAATAGAATAGGAAAAATTGGGCCTGAGCCTCAAATCAGATCTAAAAATTCAACAAAAATTACTTTTCTACACAAATTCTATACAGGTATATATAGGCATCATCACACTTCAGTCGACAGTTTAAGGTGGTTGTGATGGGTCACATGCTGGGCAAATGAAGATTTGCTTCCTACGCCTCTGAAATTTTAATGATAAATGATTTAGGGTAACCTTAAATTGGGTTCTAGAAATGCCCTCTAGAGTTAATATTTTTTCTGGTGCATTCCCCCATAGCCCCTACCGTAGTTAATCTGCTTGGCTTCGCTTAACTTACAAATCAGCTGAGCTTCGCTTCTGATTAGCCTATAGCCCATTCAGCCCCTACCCACGGCCAAAATGTAGACACATCCTACTCTTCTTTCTGCAAATCCTGCATGCTCCCCTATCGCAGCTTGTCGTTGTTTAGTACCAATCATCATTAAACCTCCAAAATTTCTGTTTAAAACAAACTTTTATCCTAATTTCTCACTGAAAAACGTTTTGAAATTCCTATTTTTTGAATGAAAGAAATCCTATTTTCCTATTCTTTTTACCGAAAGGTGGTATGATGCCTGGAACTAGGTTCCCTACCAGATCATGCGAACTGAATTGGAGAAAGATTAAGCTAATGTTGAATCAGACCATTCAAGCATTAAACCACACATATAATTATCATTTTATTTTGGTTGTGTCTTACAGAAAGACGTAACCTTGGTGGACCACTGGAGGATGAATGGCACCCATTATCAACGCACCCTGGAGGCATGGCTGCAGAAGATGGATGCTGAGGAAGCTACCGTCAGGAGGGTCATGCTGAAGTAAGGCTTATTATAGTATCATTTTCAATTATTCCTTAATCATTGATAAATTCAGATTGATTTTGTAATTAGCTGGGTATAAAGAGCTCTTTTTCTAAATGCCTAGGCTTCCTGATTCTTAATTCTTGTGGGTCATACCAAACCTTTGTTAGAAAGTAAAATGATGGAGAAAACTGTAAAGTGAAACAACCAGCTGGAAATACATCAAGAGATAACAGTGCCCTGTTTAAACACATAAGTAGATAATGCCCCTATGAAAATTCATATTCGTCACCAGCATGTACATTATTAAGCCCCTATCATTCCATGCTCCAGCGCGTATGGGAAGGAGGGAGTGCAAAAGCAGATCTTCAACTGGAGGCTTTTCTTCATGTTCTGTGCAGAGGTCTTTGGCTTCAGTAATGGCAATGAGTGGATTGTTTCATTCCACCTCTTCAAGAAGAAACATGGTAGTAACCTTTAATGAAACATGAGGTTCTGTATTTTTCTCTTCTTATTCCTTAGTAAGTCTTGGAAACACCTCTATATTGATAAAAGGTAGAATTAAATAAATTTCATGGGATTTCACGCACAAAAATGGATACCTCAGGGAATTGCAGCATTGTGCTTTGACAAAGTCAAGGAACTACCGATACTATTGTTTGTAATTGGTTTGTGATGTAACGACATGCATAATATGTGTAAATTATGCATAATGCGCAATATTCTGTAGTCAATGTCATATGAGTGAAAGCCTGCATTCATCGATCATGCTATAATTATGTTGTTTATTTTTTTCTGAATTGAAGTCAATAGCATATTATTATTGTATTCATGAGTACTATATAGGTACTTATCAGGATAGAAAAGCATGTTTTTCTCATGAGTAATGTTTATATATGCATGTGATATGATTATGAAATATTTTAGATATACCTTTCCTTGTTTTTTTTTTTATATCTAGATTATGTGCCAATAATGACCATTGTGAACGGCTATACTGAGTTACAGATACCTCTTTTGAATACATTGTAAATTGTACATACTATAATTTCTAAAAGACAAAATGAATTTGAGTTTTGACAATCCTTATAAATGCATTTTACACATGACATAGATGAGTATAAGCTCTTTATCACAAGCCTAAAAGAGTCACAGGGCTTTAGTTGTGAAGACAGTAATTGTTATAATGTACCCATACGATTTTAAAATAAAATTCTATACAATCAGTCTGTGTTAGCGTTATACAGTGAAACTTGGTTATAACAAACTCCCTATAACGAAATTTGGATATAACAAACAAAAATGCTTAGTCACAAACCTCTCATACATTTCTATAGTAGAAAAACTTGGTTATAACAAAGTACTTTAGGCATAAACCTGTTTATAACGAATTAATTTTGACCCCCAAATTGGGAAAATATGCACTAAATGATTTATTTATATCAATATAACTTGTGTTCATGTCCCCAGATTAGGTATAGATGTCCTTAAACAGGCCTTAACACCTTTTAGATCTCGGCCACTGCTACAGGTGATGGGGGGGGTAGATGTCCTTAAGCAGGCTTTAACACCTCTTAGATCTCGGCCACTGCTACAGGTGACAGGGTGAAGGGGAGGGCTAGATGTCCTTAAACAGGTCTTAACACCTCTTAGATCTCGGCCACTGGTACAGGTGATCGGGGGGTAGATGTCCTTAAACAGGCCTTAACACCTCTTAGATCTCAGCCACTGGTACAGGTGACAGGATGAAGGGGGGGGGGTAGGTGTCCTTAAACAGGCCTTAACACCTCTTAGATCTCGGCCACTGCTACAGGTGATGGGGGGGTAGATGTCCTTAAACAGGCTCTAACACCTCTTAGATCTCAGCCACTGCTTCAGGTGACAGGGTGAAGGGAGGGGTAGATGTCCTTAAACAGGCCTTCAAACCTCTTAGATCTCAGCCACTGGTACAGGTGACAGGGTGAAGGGGGGGGGGGTAGATGTCCTTAAACAGGCCTTAACACCTCTTAGATCTCGGCCACTGCTACAGGTGACGGGGGGGGTAGATGTCCTTAAACAGGCCTTAACACCTCTTAGATCTCAGCCACTGGTACAGGTGACAGGGTGAAGGGGGGTAGATGTCCTTAAACAGGCCTTAACACCTCTTAGATCTCAGCCACTGGTACAGGTGACAGGGTGAAGGGGGGGGGTAGATGTCCTTAACAGGCCTTAACACCTCTTAGATCTCGGCCACTGCTACAGGTGATGGGGGGGTAGATGTCCTTAAACAGGCCTTAACACCTCTTAGATCTCAGCCACTGGTACAGGTGACAGGGTGAAGGGGGGGGGTAGATGCCCTTAAACAGGCCTTAACACCTCTTAGATCTCGGCCACTGCTCGTACACTGGGGTGGGGGTAGATGTCCTTAGATATATTTATACTAAAGTTTACATATACATGTATACCCATAATTGAATATATAAAGATTTTGAAATGTTTTTCCTTATGTTCCTTTTGTAGGGCCTACAGACAAAATTAAGACATCATTTTCACAGTGAAATAACATATGTGTATTTCTGTTAGCTGGGTATACATGTAAAGCTAACTGAAGAATCATTAAACCTTTCCAAAGTGCTGAACTTGCTTACAACGAAATTTGGTTATAATGAATTTTTTGAGCCTGTAACAACTAGTTCGTTGTAACCAAGTTTTACTGTATAAAACATGATCATTCTTCACACAGAACAAGTATTATAGCATACTACAGGGATGTTACCTTTCGCAGTCTTTTTTCATTTCAGTTTTCTCAGTTTGAAATAACTGGAAATTTTCGGGCTTCCCTAGCCCACTTAAAAGGGTCTATACCTCATCTTTCCTATCCCCTCGGATGTGTGTGGTGCACATATGCATGGGCACTGACATTCCTTTGTGAAATCGTGTAATGTAGTTCTCACCATGAATATGACCTTAGCTGTCGAAATGGCGTTAAACATCTATTACTTACTCACTGGAAATTTGTTTGAAGATCAAAAAAGAAGATTACAGAAAAAATCTGTATTTCGGATTGTAAGTAAAGACCTTTCACACACCCTGGCTCTCATTCCCGCCACCAAACCACGTTTATTTTCCAGACTTTTCTGGAGCATTAACAATGACTTAGAACAGCAAGATAGCACATAGTATGTTAATAAGATAGCACATCATCCCTTACAGTTACATCAAGTATGTTAATAAGATAGCACACCATCCCTTACAGTTACATTAAGTATGTTAATAAGATAGCACATCATCCCTCACATCAAGTATGTTAATAAGATAGCACATCATCCCTTACATCAAGTATGTTAATAAGATAGCACATCATCCCTTACATCAAGTATGTTAATAAGATAGTACACCATCGCTTACAGTTACATCAAGTATGTTAATAAGATAGCACATCATCCCTTACATCAAGTATGTTAATAAGATAGCACATCATCCCTCACATCAAGTATGTTAATAAGATAGCACATCATCCCTCACATCAAGTATGTTATTAAGATAGCACATCATCCCTTACATCAAGTATGTTAATAAGATAGCACATCATCCCTCACATCAAGTATGTTAATAAGATAGCACATCATCCCTCACATCAAGTATGTTAATAAGATAGCACATCATCCCTCACATCAAGTATGTTAATAAGATAGCACATCATCCCTCACATCAAGTATGTTAATAAGATAGCACATCATCCCTCACATCAAGTATGTTAATAAGATAGCACATCATCCCTCACATCAAGTATGTTAATAAGATAGCACATCATCCCTTACATCAAGTATGTTAATAAGATAGCACATCATCCCTCACATCAAGTATGTTAATAAGGGGCATGGTATCCAAGGGTGAGATATGTATCTTCACATGTGAACAGACGCTCGGGGCGTTACGGAAACCTTGTACGTTAATTGAATTGTGCTCTTGCGTGTGTGCATAGACACGGGCATAGTCAGCTTACATTAACGCAGCTCCCACCTACTACCAGGTACAAAGTCTATAGCCAACTGTAAAGTCTTTACATGTATAGGTATTGTTCTTGTTGTATATGGAGAATAATCACTTCTGTGTTGTAAAATGCATTAGTGGACACATGCAACATGTCAGATTCATGTATAGTCCTCAATGAAATACGAGTACACTTCTTCGTAGACAGAGAAGTGAAGAAGCACATGAGTACCACCATAGTATTATCCATTAGGTTTGGCACACATTCACTTCATCTGTTGTTGTTTTTTGTTCCTTTTTTGTTACAAATTGATTCTGGTGTTCTTTGGGCTTCCCTAGCCCACTTAAAAGGGTCTATATCTCGTCTTTCCTATCCCCTTGGATGTGTGTGGTACACATATGCGTGGGCACCGACACATTCCTCTGTTAAATTGTGTAATGTCGTCCTCGCCATGAATATGACCTTAGCTGTGGAAATGGCGTTAAACTCCTATTACTCACTCACTGGTGTTCTTGTAGTCTCTAAATGGATAGGCCACCAACCCAATATTCTAAACAATACTGAGTCAACTTAAAGGTGCATGAGAAGTAGTTTGAATAGGGTCTGGTCCCGGGGTCAAGTTTGTATGGGTTGGTCTCTATATGTAGGTGAAGATTCAGGTTTCTACATTAATATTATATTATTTGTACGGAGTATGGGTCCTATGGGAACGGAAATCAATAAGAGCTTTACGCAAACAGTGTTCTCCCCGTCTTGTAGTTAGTCAACCCCAACGTTAAATTTTGATGAATGCAACTGGATTGATCTCAGGATTCTTATATAGAATTATGTCATAGAATATCGATATACATTTGTAGGCATTTAATAGACATTATCATTTATCCAGAAATAATGTTTTTAGGTAGGTCTATGTCTACTAATATACAACATCGTTAGTTTGACGTTGCTGACTGCATTGTTAACATTCAGAAAATACTAATCCATGACAGCTTCCACGTTCTTAACGCCAGTTCTACTAGAGGTAAAAGATAACATGTTTCGGGGTTTTCTGGTAAATTAACTCAACTTAAATTCAAGATCGGTGGATCTAAAAGATTTGAATTTCATAATTAGAAACGGGTTTCTGTTAATTGGATTATAACTTCCGTTCGAGTCGACACGCAACTAGTACTCATGGCATGTTCGTAAAACGGGAGTCATACCCGAGTGATTTATAAGTGAGGGTATATGATGATAAATCTGATGTATTAAAAATAGGAATTTGGTCTTCATGATTGACCTGGTTTGTGGTACTCCCATCTCTATCAGGATCATAAAGTTTGAGTAGGCCTCAACGCCGTTGAATCCGCCTCTAAAAATGGGCAATGGCTTACTGCTGTCGTATGCATGGAAGGAACTTGGGAGGTAGGGGCATATCCCCCCTCCTCCGCCTTTGGCCAAACCCTAAAACATGTAAAAAGAAAAAACTGGGGTTTAAACAAAATTTAAGACAAACAAAAACAGGAGCGTAAAGGGGTAAAAGAATGAAATAAATTTCGTGTGTACTGCTACATTGTAATGCCTGTTAATACAGTAAGCTGACACCTTCCTTATTGTCACAGCTGACAGCTTGACAGGAAGTGTAGTGCTAACCATAATATATCACTCCACACTAGTGCCAGACATGATATACAGAACAAGGAAGTAGCACACTCTAGTAAATTAGAGCCGATCTTGACATACGCAGTTTCCTCCATTGCAGTCACTTCCTTGTTGGGTATAACGACCTGTTATCCAGGGCCCACTGGTGTACATGGAAACAGTTACAAGGTTCCATGAAATACAATCACTGTAATTAGACCATGGGGTTACGTGGGATATCTATCTCCTGTAACAGTGGATAATGGCATGATGATAGCTTAATTCTAGCATGTCAACTGCTATTATAATAGTATACATGTAATAACACTGTCTTTATCTTTTACACCCTCGCTCGAGAGTGGATTATATTTTATGTGTGCCACAATGGTTGCCAGATTTTTTTTCTGTTGATAGAGGTCAGTGAAAAGAAATAGAGGGAAACCCGATATGACTTATAAAATCCAACGTATGCTGACGGTCCTTGACATGCAAGTTTCCTTTTGGTAGCAAAATGTACACGAGAAAGTCAGATGTCCTGGCTTTTTTGGGGGGCTAATTTTTCATTTAGAAATCATAAAAAAAAGTTAGGGTTTATAAGATCAGTAGTTGGTGCAGTGGCAAACATAGCAATGAGGTGGTATGGTTAAGTGTTAAGGCTTGGCTCACCTACAAAGGTGAGTCAGAGGGAGCAGACCAGGTAACACCCCTTCATGTACCTTACCTGTACACCACACGTGCTCCATCCTTTAACTGACACCTAAGGTCAATACTAATAGGGGCAAAGGGCCAGGTGATTGCAGGCAATTAGACTGGATACTCGCCAGACGGAAGTCACTTCAAAGTTCGTCTTCCCTCCACGTCTCCGCATTGAAGGCTTTTATTTATTTACTGGTTCTGTTCTGGCATTATGACATTGTTCTTTTCTACGATACAGATTCAAAAGATCTACAGAAGTTTCTAACACATGAGTTTCCTTGTCAGGGGTGCTGGTGCCTTCAACAATTTGATACTTCCGTGATGATGTAATATGTCAACAACTCATTATTCTTCCAACCTGTTTATTCACACTTGAGTA
This sequence comes from Acholoe squamosa, assembly GCA_949317995.1. Taxonomy (NCBI): domain Eukaryota; kingdom Metazoa; phylum Annelida; class Polychaeta; order Phyllodocida; family Polynoidae; genus Acholoe; species Acholoe squamosa. Next base: position 21,327,513 of record OX439042.1, read on the forward strand.
TGCTTCCTGAATTCTCTTTTCTGGATCCAGACACTTTCCCAAATACTTGGTATTGAAGATGTTAGAACAAACTGGTTAACGAACCAGGGGGAAATGTTATTCTATAGAATCAGTGGTAGGTATGTATGAAGGGCCCCCATCCAATAATCATGTAGGAAGTGATATTCCCATCATGATTTATAAATCGCTCAGCAGGAGGAAACTACATTTTAAAGCTTCCAGTGATGTAAATCTCCACCAGGAGGAAACTCCATAATTTCAAGTTGTCAATGATAGCCCGTGAACATCCTACACCTTTTGTTTCCGATCACTGTCGGCAATAAAATTCCATGTCTTTCAGTAGGAACCTGCACAGTACCATTAATCATTGAATATCATGCAATACACCCAGTGTTAACACCCTTTGTCAGGTTACAGGTTACTCTGATCGGTTTTACAAACACCCCCATTTGGCGTGCTGGAGGAGTGTGATACTGGGACCTATCGATACCCTCATCACTTATAGATGGCCGCTTGTCTGGCCAGCTGACAACTGACTGGCGGCCTCCAGGTTCCAACCTTGGCCTCCTCTCTGTCCCCTGCATAAAAAAAAGGTAGACTGATGAAAAAGAGGGAACTTTGAAGGTAAAATAATTGAGTGAGTAATAGATGTTTAACGCCATTTCGACAATTAAGGTCATATTCATGGCAAGAACTACATTACACAATTTCACAGAGGAATGTGTCAGTGCCCACGCATATGTACACCACACACATCCTGAGTGGATAGGAAAGAGGAGAAATAGACCCTTTTAAGTGGGCTAGGGAAGCCCGAGGTAAAAAAAGAGAAATGTGGAAAGACCAGTACATCGTTGCCGAATTCAGTGATGTGGGTACTGATTCTATAATGGGAAATGACCCCACAATTCAGCGTGGCATTGTGTGAGAATGCGCCATGCTTGCAGTATAAAAAAACATAACCTCATAAGGCATAAATAGCAATATTAAATAAACAACAATAAGTACCACCTCCAAAGAATAAGTACATGTCTTTGTGTGTACATGAATAAAATATACAGTAAGTTATGGGAGTTGTGTGCACCTCTGTATATTGCGTCACTGGCATACTGATGTTGGTTGTTGCATAATTATTACATTCATAACTTAGATTTTGCAGTGTCAATGCCCTATAATTACTTAATTCCACAAAGTCTGTATGGACTTTATTTATTATCTCATGAGTTTATCTACAACGGCTACATCAGCAACTTTGATGTACATGTCCATATTGATGATTACCATCCCAGGTAGCAAGGATACATTGGGCCAATGTCGGCTTACATTGGGCCAATGTCGGCTTATATTGGGCCAAGCATGGCCCAATGCTCCATTGCTGATTGGGATGCAGCTGCAACTACTTCAGTGTAATGATTACATGGCTCTCCTTGCTTGAAACTGAACCCAAAGGAAAGAAAAAAAAACTGAGCTTAAGTGATCCTTTATATGTACAGGCATGGAAAAAAGAATTTGCTCATTCAATGCTTGATTTGAAGTGATCGACTGCATCAGGTAAAATTACAAATTAATAAATATAGCTGCGATTGGTTCATTATGCTGTGAATAAGTCATGATGTGAGGTGCTTGGGGAATTGGTAGATGATGGAACAATGCCATTGTGCACATTTACATTTCTCTGTTAAAATGACTGATAATTGTCTCAGTTGGTCACAAATTAGCACAGCGCAAGACAATGATGAGAACATCCTGTTATCTGTTTCCCTAAACTAACAAAAGGATGAGATGGAAATGGGTGACCAGAAGAATACAATTATTATTATTTAAAATAGCGTCTGATACGATTAGACTGTCAGCGAGAATTATAATCTCGAGCGATTCAAATGGTCAGTGCAGAAATATGCATTCAGATCCGGGATTCAGATTTCCGTTTTAGTAAACTTTTTACTCAACCCAAAGAAGATGTCTTTAGAAAGAACTGGTCCTACTCTTTAAAACAAAAGTCTAGGGTCATTTTAACAAGAGGTGTAATGATCATTATTGGTAGCTTTAGGTAAGCTGTTTTCATCAGGACCCCTTTCCTTCTATCCCCTCTTCCCAATTCGATGATCCACACCACCAGCCGCCTGCATGGCTGTGGTCGAGGGATGAGGGGTGGATTCCTACGTCGATCAATTAATGCTGTTTAATGGAGCGTTCTTGGCGCATCCCACTAAAAAACCAGGTTTTCCCCATCCCCACTGCCAACCCCGCATTTCTAGGCGCTCACTACCATTACAAATCATGCAAGCTGCGTTGGCTGCCATGACGCAGACGACATTTTGCCGAGAAACTCGCCTGGTCGTTTTCTGGCAGCGCGCCAAGAAAACTGAGCCGGCCACAGGGCCTTGCCGCCGAAATGTTTGCTCTGTTGGTGACGGTGTGTTGATTCACTCACCTCTGGAGTCGATACACAGCAGTCAAGCCACGTGACCAATCCCTTCCACAGCTTCCATAGTGGAGAGAAGGCTGGGCTGGAGGAGCTTAGAACTGCTCTTTATCTATGACCTGACTTCTGTATTCTTCCTTAGCCTAAAACTACGAAACCCTATCTATAACTCTTCTCTGCTTTTATCCCGCCTCCAGAGATGCCACTTTTCCTAACTTTTTAGGAATTCCGAATATTATTTTCATTCCTATAGGTATTTCCTATTGTAAATTGAGAAAATTAGGAAGATTTCCGAATTTTTGGGAATTTAGTGAGTGGCATTTTTGCGCCTCTCGTTCCCCACCTACAACCTTCTCTCTTTCTGTTTTTTCTGTGGAACTCGATATAATCATGCCACTGAATTTGGTAACCGTTTCTTGAGGTTTCCTTGATAATCGCATCAACTTGGTCATTCCTTTTCGTAAAATCATATGACTGAAGTTATCATCGCCAGTGTGTAAGTTATAGCTGTAAAGACCCCTCTAGATTTCAAAATTTTCTCAGGGAATGCCATCAAAGGATATTTCATATTACTTATCGCTGGAGATACCTTAGTCAGGAGAGCCCTCAGAATCCATCCAATTTTCTGGGGGCATGCCTCCACAGGATATTTTTGAATCAAGACAGGAAAAGCTTTACTTATAGCTGTAGATAACTTAGTCAGGAGAGTCATCAGCATACAATAATATGCACCTTTTCCCCTCTGTATTTTACTTTTTTTTTCAGGGAATGCCCCCAGAGGATATTTCTTAAGGCTAGTGGGGGAAAGCTATACTTATTGCTGGAGATATCTTATTCAGGAGTGCCCTCATAATCCTCCAGAATGCACGATTTCCAAGATTTCAAAATTGTCCTGGGTATGCCCCAGACTCCCTAATACAGTCACTACAATGTACACTGTAAAAAGTTAATGTATACATACAGCAGATTTTGCTGTGATCATACAGTAGAAGTTGCTGTAATCTAAAATACAGCAAGTTTTGCTGTACAAGTATCAACTTTGTTGCTGTAAATACAACATTACAGCAAGTGTTGCTGTAGATATACTCTCATATATTTGCTGTAGCCCCAAATACAGCAACACCCACTGTTCAGTTACTAAGGCCTAAAAAAAAAATTTGTAAGTTTCCGGTAACATGGTCCAAAAAGTTGAGGTAGGTAGGTCGGATTTTTTTTTTTTAATTTTTTTTTTTACTGGATCATATTTTGGCCCATATATTTCATTGATATTATTGATAGTTGAGTCATGGGGAATCGATTTTTCTATCACACCAGCACAAAACTTAAGAGTACTTGGCCAGAATGTTGGATTCTATACTTGGACACAAGTAATCCTAAAAAAATATTAGAAATATGATTTCAATGTGCAAAAATTATGAAAAAATAGGAAAAATTAAAATTAAAATATGAAAATTTTCTTGAGATAGTCTGAGGTCGGCCCCTTCAGGCTGAGGTAGGTCGGGTGACCGGAAACAAACCTTTTTTTTTTTTAGCCTAAGTGTTTTGCTGTAGATGCAGGATTACAGCGAGTACTGCTGTAGACATTGTGGTTCTGTGCTTTGGCACCAGGTGGCCTTAGTATCTCTTTGGCAGATAATTTTTACTCAAAGCTGAATCTATTTTCATCTATGAAAAGGAAGTCAAATGTGTCACATAATTGAATAATGTGCAAGGGTGAACATATTGTATTCTAGTTTAATAACATGTGGAACTCTTCATTAAACTATACTTGCAACATCAGGCTGCACTTTTATCCCCCCCCCCCCCAATTTCCAGGGCCCAAATCACGCCCCCACCCTTTCTAAAAATCATGGATCCGCCCCTTTCACCCCTGAATTTCTGTTACTCTATAGGATTTGCGTGCAAATCCTGCTTTGTGGAGTGGAAGGGGTTTTAACGGGGAAATTCATGTCTATTCAATGATCGTTCAGCTAGTGATCCAAAGAGATACTACACTCATCATGCATTTGAATACATTATAGATTGAAACAAAGAAAATGGAGCGAAACCATCAGAATGAGAAGGCTACGCTGGTACAGACATGTAGAAAGACTACATGAGCAAACACCAGCAAAACAAGCACTTAAAGAAGCAAGAAGAAAAACAAAGAAACTACGAGGCGGACAAGCATCAACATGGCTCAAAACCCTTGAAAAAGACCTACAGGAAATTAATCTGACAGCGGAAGAAGCCAGAGAAACGGCCCAAGATAGAAAAGAGTGGAGAAGGGTGGTAAACGAAAAACGAGGCGCCATGTGCTAACGCACTTCTCGCGTAATAGATGATGATGATAGATTGAAATAGAGCTTGTGACATGTACTGGGAAAGGGGCCCTTATTCCCCCCTGCACTAAGAGCCCTTTTCGCAGATCGTGTCACAAATGATGTGTAACTATAGTCTTTAAAGTTCAGCCGAGTGAAAGTACTGCTATTCCATCCAACCTCCTCCATGCTACATAATCTTCACCCCCTCCCACCTTTACCATGGCCCAACCTCTGCTGCCCCCGCCCTCACCACACTCCCAGGCGGTCAGCTGACCTGGTCAGCTGATTCATACTCCAGGGTACTGCGTAGTTTCTCTGCTACATCCACTCCTGTGCCAAAACAGCGAATTACCAGCGTGAATCATGGCTTAGAACAGTTCAGGACGCAGATTCCCCAAACCCCATCAATCAAAATGGTAACACACAAATATAGAAATAATTATTCATCGTCATTGCCATCTGATCAGGAAATTGCTAGGTCTACAACACACCTGTTATTAACCTTTTAAGGGCCGCACGGTACCCCCGGCCTACCCTCTTAGAGTGTACTAACCCTACAGTATCGACACAATGCGGCTTTTAAAGGGTTAAACCAATACAAACAAAAGAAACAAACACAAGAAGGCAGTGGCTGCTGTTGGCTCTGGGAACTGTGGTCTGTGAATGAGCAGGTAAATAGTTACTCGTGCAATCACCACGAGCTGCCCCGTGTGCTCACCTGGAGAAGCCTTCTCCAGGTTATACAAGCCGGATGTAAACAGGTGTATCGATAACCCAAGTTATTGTTTACCATTACCTGAATCACTATACCCCCTGCCCTGGAGCCATGAAATGTAGGATTTAGGGTGGGAGGGTGCACCATATCAGGCTATCCTCCTCAGGTGTTGCCATACAGGGGGATGGGATAATTGCAGCTATCCAGCCTGAAATCGTTTCCGCCTCCTATCATTATTATCGTCACCATCACCCAGTGCAGTAGACCTAGTCATGTTTCGCTGGTTGCCTGCTGGTGGGTCGATGCCTGACACTCATCCAGGCAGCTTCCATGACTCAAAGGCTGCTGTGAATCAGCCAGCCTGCAACCTTTACGGCCGGACTAAAGAGTGCCTCAATACACTCTCACTTTTCTGATGTTTTCATGCTTGCATCATGGTTGATATACCCCCAAAGGGTAGGCGTGATGCACCAATGCAGTGCTGGCGAGCAGACTCACCAGCACTGCATTGGTGCATCATGACGACAAAGGAACATGAACCTGGAGACATTATGCTACCCTCAGAGAACTAAGTACCTAAATACAGTACTCCAGTACCTCTACAACTGAGCTGCTCCTGCAGGATGATGATTCAGAAACGGAAATTGGTATGGACATGCGCAGTTCCTAATCCCCTACTATCACACACTTGAAGAGTCAAGTCGTGCGAGCAGTTGTGCAAATACATTTTAAATGCATCTTGGGTTAGATACATTACCATTTAGAATTATTGAGGGGAGCAATTGGGATGCACAGGAGGTAGCAACTATTTTGGGTGTCTCATTCGTAATCCTACTTAACCTCGATATGCAAATATATCCCTCCCACTCCATCTTTCTAATAACCTGTGAGGCCCATCAATCACTTGAAACAGTCCCTAAACATTTAGCAATGAGATCCTAGACTAGTAGTAACCCGGTCTAACAATACAGGACAGATATTGTCTTGGAAGATGATGAAAAGGGTCCATATGTTCTTGGAAATATTCTTTCCTTTTTTGAGAAATGGCCTCATGAATCTGGGATGATGGTCACAGTCAATGAGCTCTGTCTGCTTTTGCTTTGATTATACATCCCTATCTAATTAGCATATATATGTGGTCATTGTAGCGCCTCAGTGGCTAAAATTTATTAATATCCCTAAGTCCCGTCTGGTGGGCCCTCAGCTACCCACTGGTCTTTAAAAGAGCTACCCATTAAACATGTGATACAATAGCAAGCCATGTAAAATTGCCCAAAGCCACTATGTATGGAATCTATCTTTTTGAAGTCACTTCCAAGCTACGTCCCACATAACATCCGGTAGGTATGACACCTCTGTTCGTGACCTTCCATACGCCGCAAGCATCATGTACGCGTTATTCATTAAAAACTCAATAATGAAGATTGTATCTAACATCAAATACGGCGGTATAAGGGCATATTTTGATTCAAAGTTCTCTATTTTGTAAGCATTATTTTCCTTTTAACATTTAATCTATGTGCAAAACTCCCAATTTACGGCAAAAGTGATATGGGGGAGAGAATCCCTCAGAAGAAGAAAAACAATAAGGATATGGTAGAGGTGCTATCCAATTACACAAATTATGATGGACCAGAGATCTATATGAAGATGAGAGATGGTTTATTCCAATAACAATAAGCTTAAGAGCCAGCCCCCATCCTGTACCAGATGCTTCAACGCACAGGGTCTAAATTTACTGTATGGAAATAAACTTCATAAATAGCTGACCATCTCCCAAAACTGACAAAGCCGTCTCCTCTAACAGCTATTTCTGTATCGGTATGCTATTTCCTTGAAAAAAAAAACAGACTTCTGTATGTAAGGCTTATTCGTATCATTGTTGCCACTTGATCAATCCGGGGCAAACGATAGATCATTTTACTATTGACTTAATAGCTGATCTTTAAAAATTGAGCAAGTTGAGGCGAATTCACTAAATGAAATTTTTCTACCATGGAGAAATTTCCTTTTGAGAGAAGGCTATACTCAATGTCATCCGCCAGCTATAACGCCATATAACGTTTGGGAGAATTAAGAACAACTTTAACAAAGGAAATATTAATCTGTGTAATGTCATTTTCTCACCCACTGTTGAATATTCATTAGCCCATGCCTCTTGGGTATGTACCTAGAAGTTGATGATTAATCATGGAGAGATTTGATAACATGCCAATGCCTTTCAGTTACCTATCTTGATGTGTATATTATTCAAAGATACAGTTAACCTCTAGAGATAACATCAGACTTGAATCTAGTTAACCATGTCCGCTTTGTGTTGGGTTAAGTGCTCATCATGTACAACTTATACATGTGCCGGTTGATTAAATAACTGGTTGAAACATGACGATCTATGTGTACATATAATTCCCCAAAACAAATGATAGTATCGTTGGCATCACCATATAAATTGTATGAATGTATTACGGATACAGTTAGTTGCTATGAAGCTATATATTATAACCTGGAGGGAGGAGTACATTTTTTACAATCCTTTGACATTTGGAACATGACATAGGCAATTTGGTGCTTGGGTGTCTTAAAGGGAGCCTCTGACATTTTGCTACCCAGAAAGGTAGGCTCATAAGCCTTTTTAGCATAGGCCCCTGTTGTTGGTGTCAGTTCGACTTTCATCTTATTCCTCAGTTCATCATCTGCAGTTGGTGTCCTTGTTACAACACTCGTACCCTTCATCTATCAATAGCCTCCATTCCACAGATTCTTTCCTGGAATTTCAAAATACATCAAGGCACTTCATAACAGCTATATATGTAGTTCCTAATGTCAGACGGATGCACTTTTACTATAAATTTTACGGCCGCACACGTCACGTCTAATTACACTCTTCTTGAAAGTGGTTGAAAGTTGAAATCATATTGTAAATAAATTTCATCAGAGAACAAGTACCCACAGAAATGATCTTCTGTGTCATGATTTCTTTGTTTCTGACATCAAAGATCGCAGTTGTCCTACTTGACAATCCTGGTTCACAATGCATAGTGTGAAGCAACTCTCTTGTACCATCAACCCCAGGATCTAATTAGTTATTCTCATGTTCTAAGGGATGAATACACCAATGACACAGATATAGCAGACAAGATAATCTAATAACTAGACACATGCATGTGATATTTTAGCCAAATGTATTTGTCCTGTAGTCCATGAGCCCCCACACTGCAAATATGGTGTTTATAGATCCTAAACGCAATTCTAAACATATTCTTGTCCCATTCTTCTTAATCAGTTTAAGTTCCTAAACATGTTTAGCCAAACAATGCATTTAGCTCAGGTGTTTAGAAATCTAGGTGTTTAGGTTTAGAATTTTGTGTTTAATTATCTATGGAATTTTGTGTTTAGGTGTTTATGAAATTTTATGTTAGATGTCTTAATGATTTGATGGAACTCTAGGGGTTCTTGAAATTTGCATTAAGAAAATAAAGGATTATCTTTTCTTTGTTGTCTCATTTATCTTGTGGGGGACATCAGGTATTTAGAAGTTTCCAAAGATGTCAGCCATTGGTATATACATTCATGTATGTACTTATGTATATACTGCATTAGCATGAGAGACTTGAGAAAGTACAACAGTTTGGCAGGAAGGACAGTGCTTTGGCCTTTACAAAAAAAAACATGAAATAGGTGTCAGTCATGAAACCTATTGATTATTCTATGTCAATGATAGTGGTATAAGGTGAATTCAGTCATTTCTCTATTGCCATTTCTATTCTCTTGCCATTCTATGAAATGAAACCAAGATCAATTTGGGGGTTGGGGACATTTGTCACAACAGGTGATTGAGATTGTGTGATTATAGTTCATTCACAGGTAGTGCTGCTACCTGGTGTGTTTCTAAAATATAAGTGTCTAAACATATTGACTTTTAAATCTAAACACCTGGATTTCAATGTGTTTAAACTTAAAACATCTGAACATGTTTAGGAAAAATGTTTATATATTAAGAATAAATGTGTTTATTTGCATAAATGTGTAGTTAATGAGACACCTAACTAACCAATATGTTTAGGTTTTAAACATGTTTACACCTAAACATGTTTAAAGTCTAAACACCATTTTAGCAGTGCAGTAGGTGTAAATAGATCAGAAAAGTCCATTTAGTGGGGCCTTGTTTTGAGGGTGTTTTGTGTATGCCTCCAGTCAGACCCTGGAGGAGGGGCTGAGCACGACTAGAGTCTACAGGGAGGATGTGGTTAGCCACACAAGATGTACTGCTGATCTCTGTATAACTGGGACCACTATAACACTGCCGGAGCTGGCACTCCTTTCAACGTCTATCCTAATGGCCAGTTTAAAATCTGTCAATCTGTGTGTAATATTTATATCGCTAACTGCAAGAGGAAATTTGTGTCAGCTAACGTTGGCAGAATAAACAAGTTTTATTCATCTGGAGTCCCAATGAAGTATTACTGATCATGGTAATAGTCTCGCAAGATGGATTTCATATCTATGATTACCTCATTTCATATTGATGATATCACTTAAGAAAGAAAGTTATAGATCATATAACATAGACAAAATAAACACTTTTTGGATCTTTTGCCCACCGTCAATCAGGTTCTATGGCTTGTCAATCAAACAGTTACTAAGGTATTTGAACAGAAAAAAAAAATACTAGGTCTATTTTCTTACATTAGGCTTGAATTGAATTAGGCTTGAATTGAGACGTAAAGGTAGTCTTTATATGTGCCATGTGTGCCATGTGTCCTTCCAAATATTGCTGCATTTTGAAGAGTGTATGCCGCATTGCACTCCATAGCAGGCTAAGCAGCTGTAGTGAAAGATGAGTAGGTTAATCTAACTCTGAGCTATGCTATCCCAAACCACCTCCAAGTGTTGTTCAACCAGACCTTAGTCTAAAATAGCACCGCCCGAAAGTGGCGTAGAGCCGCGGGGAGCAGACGACACACCACTTTTGGCGCCGAACGCCGGCGGCGGTAATTTACTGCGCGCAGACGACATTTAATCCTGGAAGACACCGGAAGTGGCCGACAGCGTCTGGGAGAGCAGCTGGTTCGTATCTTGTATGCCATGATAAGCGATAAGCCCCCATCTTATCGTAAAGCAGGGTCGTTAGTGGTATTGGAGTACCGATACTCAGCTGAAAAATCCCTTTGCTCTGCCACATTCATGTTTCAGATTTCTAATATATAGGATTTCATGACAGTAAAAAGCTGCATACAGATACTCATGTAGTACATTCTGAGGTCAATACTAATTTCAGGGTCGGATCCAGGATTTTGAAAGGGGGCGCGCCCCTCATTCAACCCCTAATTTTGGCTAAATTCTAGGGTAAAAAGAGTTAGGTAAACTCTTTTAAAGTACAGGGAAAAGGGGGGGGCGCCCCCTATAAATCCGCTACTGACTATCAATCTCTCTTGTTCTTATATTAAATCTGAGAGCTCCAGGGGCACACCACTAGGAACATTGGTAAGATAATGCTGTATTCTGGACCACAAACACGATAAAACAACAAATTAATAGTATTGTAAGACCTTAAATCTAACAAATCTGCACATGTTACCAAGAGATACATGTAGCTACCAAAGTTGGTACCACAGGGAAGATGCCATAACAGACCGTCTTTAACAATGCTCCCCCACAATTAGGTTTTGCTCCAACCCTCCAACCCTGGAGGAGGCCATCATGGCTTCATCCCTGGTTGGGACATGACAGCTGCATGTGGAGTGTTTCAGAAGCAGGTAATGTTTACAACCGCATGTGTTTCTAAAGCATTACCATTATCTTACTGTGTCTATAACTATATGACTGGCGAGAGATGGTAATGGTTGCAGTTGTAAGTTTCGAATCTAACAGTTTTAGAAACAGATAATATTTAATGTTCATTATCATGTCCGGCTTCTGAAACACCCCACTGGGGGGATAGGTCTCCAGGGGTCAATAAGCCCCTTTTACCAGTGTGTTCTTTTTATTGTGGCCGACCTGCTCTATTAATGGGAATTGTAGCCTGTGAGCAATGTGGGCGTGGGAAATGAATTGATGGCTACGGAGAGGTATGGAGGAAAGGAGGCTGATAAGATGACCAGGGGTCACTTGAGGACCTACTAGGGGTACTTTTAGGGCACTGAAGGAAATAATCAAAGAGGACGGCTAACAAGAAGGTACCCATAGCATCACAGATCCTTTTTATATAAATACTTGATTATTCGGTATTTGGATGATATTTGTAATTCAGACCGTTTATCTTAGAAGTTATGCATGGTCCCGAAATCCCATGTTCATTTTTTTTAACTAGCTGGCGTCATAGGTTGGTGCATCATGTCGATCCTCCAGGACCATATCGGCACAAGACATGAATGGACTATTTTGTAGGGTACTCACCAGTTTCCTAGAAGACAAACCCTTTCCCACATCACAACGAATCACAGCCATTTTTGCCTAGCCAACATGGTTTTTACCAATATTAGCATGGCGCCAAACCACTCTCTGTGAAACAAATGACAATTGTCGTCTGCAGACACGGCATTGTCGTGTATACACTGACCTTAAGGTCGTAGTGAATAACCCAAGGTCGTAATAAATAACTCAGGGTCGTAGTGAATCACACATGGCCCAAAGTAGCTGCTCAGTAGCCAGCTGAGTACCTCATTAAGTATCACTCTCATAATGGGCGTTAATGTGAGCATTAACATGTACAGAGGATAACGAATTCCTGTCCTCTGAATCTGCTATCTCGTGTAGACATTATCAGTCTCAGAACCCCCAGCACGAAACATGGAAAGCTCAATTCTGTGTCCTTCTTAATGCTGACATCCTTATCTTAGAGAAAGATCACTGGAATAACGATAACAATCATCTTGTTTATGGTATTTCTCTTGACTCCCATTACCCAATTTAACACAGATGTGGCTTTCTGCCGGTATTTCAAAACTGAAACCGTTCCCATTCCGTGGACGTGGACGTATACAGTTTATGTCATGGCAGATGCGATCGTTACTATAGAACAGTACTGGACATGTCGTATTCAATGGGGGGATGGAATACAATGTGTCTGTATTCAATGGCTGGTGATCACGTGACCTGCTACAATGAAAACAGCTAAATATAGTTGTATTTCCTCATTTCAAACCTGTGTAGCCGTAACATAAATGCAAATGTCAATTCCCCTGGAATACTTTTGCATTGTATTCACCTCTGTGAGGCCTGTCCGCATTCAACTTTGAAAATAAGGCGTCATCGAATACGGGCAGCCTCACCTCGGTGAATACGTTGGTCATTGACATTTGCTTATATATATGTCTGGTGAGTAGAAAGCAGATCCCCTTTTAAGATATGTGTCAATCCCTCATTCTCTTAGATTTCATTCAGGAAATTTCAGTTACTCTTTCGGAATTCGAAGCACTGACACACCACGATCCGTCCTAGCCTATATTCTATATAAAAATTGATGGTGTGAAGTCAGTATTCACAGTTCACGCCAACTTCTATGTAGATTATACTTTTAGAGTTAGCGTAGTGTTTGCAGAGCGCATGAACTTGTTCCCGTTGTACAAACTTCCAGACTGCACCCTGACTGGAAGCGCCCGACTGACCTCATCATAAGGTCACGTGAAGACAGGCCAGCACCCAAACAAAGATGGCGGCCCCTGTCTGACCTGACCCGAGCAGCATGACCCCGGAAGCAGAAGCAGGCCAGCCGTTGGGGGAGGGGATGATGGGGAATGGTTAGAATGTCAGAATGTCGTAGCGGCGCATGGGCCAGATGTGTGGTTGGCGCGTGCAGCCAATTTGCTGCTTTGGGTTGGTGCTAAGAGGGAGAGGAGGGCTGATATGGTTGTACTGTAGGGTGCCATGTCTGCAGACTCTGGGGTAAAAGGTGAGCAACAGACACTCCATTAATATAAAGGCATTCTTCACCCCTTGCCCCAAAACTGCAGCACCCGCACACTGTGCCGACATTAACGTCATTGTACTCACGTCATGCTGAGACACGTCATGGGACGACCTTCACATTAACGTCGCACTTAATGTCACACGACATGGTACCAGGTGTCGCCATGGTTATTACATCCGGGCAATCGTGTGACGTCATTAGTGAAGGGACACCTTCATGTTTCCACACTTCACATGGTCAGCTTGACAATGTATTGGAACGTCGGGTGTAGAACTACTGCATACAGTACCGGTACAGCGATTCATAACTGGTCCATTTGAAATGCACACAAATTATGATTGCCAAATCGAAAAAAAAACAGCATTGCTCGTGGCTAGGGTAGATCTGTCGGACTGGAGCGGAATTTCAGGTAGATGACATTTGTAATAAAAGATAAATCCCATCTCGATGTAAGACCTAAATGCCAAATGGTACAAATCAGGAGTTTCATATACATGTAAAATTTCGCAAATTATACTTGCTTGAAATTTGTCGCTGTGAAACAGGACTTGTTTTATTTTTGTACTATTCTCTCTCTCTCTGTCTCTTTCTGTCCGTCTCTCTCTCTCTCTCTCTCTCTCTCTCTCTCTCTCTCTCTCTCTCTCTCTCTCTCTCATACATCGATAGTCCGAAATGTATATAGGAAATGTGTGGCTCAATCGCACGACAGAGGTCATATGTGCACTATGTGTTTACAACCCATAGTGCACATATTGATTATCACCAGAGGAACAATTCTACAGGTCCTATAACACTTCCCCCCGATCATATACATGTATCCATTTAAAGGTCAAGCCCTATCCTGAGCCACACCCACAAAGACTGGTAAAGTAACCTGCTTTACGCCCGGCTTTGGCCAAGACTAGGTAAAAATAGCCAGATAAGCTCCTAAGATCTGTACAAGTTATGCTACGGGACTTGGCATATCAATTTTAGAAAGGCAAAAAGGCAAGCACTGACTTTGCAGCATTGCCATGAAATGCCACAAAGACAACCAGATATCAGATTATTTATGATTACGTGTATCTCTATCATACAAAGATATAGGTCTCTATTGTCTATGGGTCTGAATTCTAGTAGACTAATACGGTGTATGCACTCTAGTATCCTCTAGTAGGCGCCAGAAATGGCTAAGTTCCATAGAAGATATACTACTCTACTGTTACTCCATGTATTCCTAGAATTCGGCATGCTCATTCACCGTCTGTTCTAGCGTTTTGAATACAGCATTCACATATAGATACAACGTTCTCTGATGTCATATAATTGTGTATACAGACACCGTTTCCTGCAGTGTTAACTAACTGTGTATAGACTTTACTACACTCACCTATCAAACATCTTCTCCGGGCGTGTCACGTGAGCTCCTCTTACCCACGTGATACGCATACTTCCTGCCATGCGTTCGGTGAGCGAGAGCCCTATACTGCCTAATTCGAGCAATTGTTTGCTCAAGGCGTGATCTTGGCTGGTCGTGATCACTTGGGATTTGTCTTAGATCTGCCCTCGGCGATGTAGGGGTAGGCTAGCTGAAAGAGCACTCTATCCTAGATGATGGAGCCGCTGATGCAGTCTGGGAATAAAGTACGTTGATGATTTGCTGCCCTGGTTGCGGTAGTAAATCAGTGGCGGATTTAGCGGGGGGCGCGGGGGCGCACACCCCCCCTTTTTTTCTCAGTACTTAAGAGTTTAACTGCATATTTTGGACCTAGAAATTTGCCCAAAAATGGCGGGTGCGCCCCCTCCTTTAGGGATGTGCCCCCTCCTTTTCCAAATCCGCCACTGACATGTATATTAGGGTCGTTCATTTACAGTTTAATCAATTGCCACAGTAATGATCTTGAAGAGGCTCGACTCACCAAAAATTGCGCAAATTGATTCTCATACACCTTTTCACTTTCCATGCAGAGTCTCGAAAAACGGGCAAAAGCAATCCATATGTCTAGATTCTCATGTAAAGTAACCTGAAACAACAATAGTGCTTTGCCGTGTATTGTTGTGCATGAACCAAGAACAAGGTCACTGCAATTTAATTGGAACCCATTTTATAATAATAATAATAATAATAATAATAATAATAATAATAATAATAATAATAATAATAATAATAATAATAATAATAATAATAATAATAATAATAATAATAATAATAATAATGATAATAATAATAATGTAGGGGCCAGCTCTGCTGTAAGGCCAGCAGCCCTGTTTCTGGAGATCCCAGCCCCCAGGGGCTGGCATCCGGTGGTAGCTCCCCCCTACGTGTGTGTCATACCAATCCAGGTGTAGGTGCCTGGAATGGTATAATACAGATACGCTTCGACCCTGGCAGTACTGTGTACTGGTAGGTCAACTGGGAAGTCAGGAGTGCCTCACACTGCTTGATAAAGCCCAAACCGATCTGGTTGGGAGGAATGCTTGGTGCTGGTTGGCCATGGTTGAAGCTGGTTGGGAGGAGTGTAGGGGCCAGCTCTGGCTGTAAGTCCATGGCGGTAGGCCATCTGCCCCGTTCCGGTTGCACCAGCCCTCAGGGGCTGGTCAGCTGGTATAAGCTGCCCCCCTTGTGTGTTATACCGATCCAGATGTAGGTGACAGGTAGAGAATGTCAGACGGGGAAGTAGCTCAGCGGTAGAGCTTCCGCCTGCAGGTTGGAGGGTCCCGGGTTCGACTCCCGGTTTCTCCAGGACATTTTCCGCCGACCTCTACAATAATAATAATATATTTTTATTGACATATATTATTACAAGAAAATGGTTTCCAATTAAATTGCAGTGACCTTGTACTTGATTCATGCACAACAATATACGGCAAAGCAATTTTATAAATGTTTAGATTAATGCATTGCCTTTCTCGACCATATCACGCAGATAATGACACGGTAAGGCCCAATCCATCTTTAATCTCCCAGGTATGGCCAACACTTTGCATGACGAGCGGGAAATTAGTTTACCAGGAGATATTACATATTCATGAAGCCCCTATGATAACACCAGCTTCCATGAGGAAATATTGGAGTTTGATTATAGCACCGTTTGTGTGTCTTTGACCTTGTTTGCACAACCCCTGTAGAAATATCGTCTGTTTCTGGTCTCTCATGGCTCCCTTTCCCCACAGACAGTCTGGTACCCTATTGATGCTGTGTAATTTAGGGAACCAGCGGCAATGACTCACGGTCACATCTCGCGTGAGTTTCCGCCATTCATCGCCCCTACCTGAGATACCTCCCTATAGGTGGCGCTTCCATACTTCCGGCAGCGTTCGGAGCGTTCGGGTGACGCCGCGCATTTCCTCGGAAGGATCGTCAACAAAACCTAATTTTTCCAAACCACAAACATCAAACCACTCAAACACCAAGTACATCAATACATCAAATGATGCAGAAAGTAGGAAATATCAGAATAGTGACCTGGAATGTAAGATCTTTGAAGAGTGGGGTGAAAAAACAACTGCCAGATGACATTCAAAACAAGAGACTGACAATAACAGCAGTCCGAGAAACACATCTCGGTGGCACAGGAACAGAAATAATAAAGTCAACGTCAGGTGGGCAATACATTTTGTACTATACGGGAGACGAATGTGGTAGAGGGGGTGTCGGCATTTTTTCAGTTAAAAAAGGAACTTTGGGATTTCAATCTTCCTTCTTCCCGACCATCTAGTACACTTAAATCTGAACTTAAAAACATTTACTAGGGCTTAATGAAAAGCTTATTATGTCTTCTTTCCAACAAGTCCAAAAGCTTCAGGATCTAGACAAAGTAGGATAGTCTGAGAGCTTAGGGATTGAGCATACCCCTTGAATAACATGATAGCAAAATTGACCCAAAAGTGGTCTGAACCCGCACATGGATAATGAGCAA
The DNA here is from genome assembly GCA_949317995.1 of Acholoe squamosa. NCBI lineage: Eukaryota > Metazoa > Annelida > Polychaeta > Phyllodocida > Polynoidae > Acholoe > Acholoe squamosa. The sequence continues at coordinate 21,344,761 of OX439042.1, forward strand.
AAACTGGTAGTGCATCCCAAGATAATCAATGTTACATCTTGAATATTGTTCAAGGGACCCTTAGGATCAGCAAAATACCTGGCGCGTTGGGATGTGGGGGGGGGGTGCATGGTGGGCCCTATCAGCCCCCGGCCTACAGGATCAAGCAATGGCGGACCCACTGGACCTCAATACTAAGCCCTATAGGCCTCACATGTTACAGAGGCATGATGGGAGGGCGTTGCAAATTCATAGCCGGAAGTTCAGCCACTCCTATGCCAGCCTGCACCTGTAGTGCCCTCTGGTGGTAAAACCCACATTATCGCTCATTTATCGATAAGCCCACAAACCGATACCCATAAAATCTGAAGACAGGCGGTCTACGTCTCACTCTCGTAAAGCCTGACAGTAATTGGTGAATGGCCTGGTAGTCTGCCAAGACAAAAGAAAAAAGAACCCATCAGACACGAGACCGAGACCATATTTATAAGTTATCTCACGCGTTACCTTGCGTCGGAGAGTCTGGAAATGAGGATCTTGAGGATTAAATCGAAAAGCTCTTGGTCGATGCTCCAGTTAAAGAGATGTCGGCTTAAGGCTGATTTTCTCCTGCTGCAAGTGCAGCAAATTAACTTGGAACTACACCCAGAAAATGGAGACAAAGCAGTTGGTATACAAAATGCATGAAAGGTTCATATCATTTCCAAGCTTGCTGAAATCACACCAAAGGCAAATTTAATACCAAAGTGGCAAACACAAAACCTTTGCCTATTTTTTTTTAATGATGAATCTGTAGTATAAGTGTCCCTAATACTTCAGCACCTAGGATAAGGGTTGTCTCTGGGATTGCTAAACATTTTGCCTGATCTGCATGATCACGCGGGCGATCAGTCCTAGCAATCAACTCAAATATCTGATGGTTCACTCTGATTCAGATTGATTTTCAGGTATTGTTGCTTTCATGTACCAACATTCAAATTGTAACAGTTCTAGGAAATTGATATATCCAGCTTTAGATCTGTAACGAATGGTGTAAAACATCCCTTCTCCAATTATATATCATCCACCTTATAGGAAACCAAATGTGTAGGGTATTTATTGTCATAGTCTAAATCATAATATGTTATCTAACGCAGACCTATCATGTCTCAAATGAGATGAGGCATTTAGATTTCATGAATAACAATGCTGGGTTTAGAGGAGATCACATTTCTCTGTGTCATAGGATACCCACATGTATATCTTACTTCCTATAGAGAGAATGCGAAAAAGTTATCCCCCACGCTCCATATACCTCCTATTTGCAGCAAAGGTGAATGACCGAGGGAGTAGGACAATTCCGCACACAAGCCTATAGTCAATTTTCTAACCTCATATCCGAATGCCTGCATCCCTTCCGGCCATAGGTATTTTGGGAATCTGAAGAGGGCCTGAGTGGCAGGAAAACGGTTTACAGTACAACAGGAGCGCTGAATCAGGACAGGCAGGAACTCTAAGGTATTCAGGGATATGTGGGGGATAGAAAATTAATTTTATGGGTGATTCTATAGCCACATTCTTGGTAAATCATAATCAGAATACAACATAGGTCTTGGGTAATGTGGATGTTTAGTATAGCAGTAGCTGTCTTAGGGAGATATTACGGATTCTGTCTACAGGCGATATATCACACATTCTTTTGTACATGTATCTGCAAAGGTTGGATATACTCTGAAACAGATTTAGCGGTGTTACTCAATATCTACGAATCAACCAAAAGGTATTTAGGCCGCCGAGGCTTAGTGAAGGCAGAGAGTAAAGAAATCTTGTCAAATAAAAGAACATTCACTATGATATAGTGCCCCATATGTAAATAAGAAACCCTAGTTCTAACAATCGTGACAGATCTCATTTAGGGTGACAATATAGCATCATTGTAGGGCTGTATTGGACTTACCTGAATTGGGCGTTGGCCTGTTCTGGAAAGAGTCAATCTGGGAAAGAGTGTGAACAAAACCACGATGGGATACAAATGATATTAAGATCAAAGACAATGTGTGTCCCTTTGTAGAACCGGGCAAAAATTGCGTTGGAAAGAACAAAGCTTTTATTCAGGAGCAGTGCCATATATATCGCAACTCTTCAAATCATTTGTTATATTTGTTAAAACGAATGAAAAGATATTATATAAATGGAGTTAAGTCCATCGTATGAGCCACCATATATATATAGATACACCCAATAAGAATATATCAGACTAAAAATTCCACCCCTTTTTTTCTTCCATTCATTCCTTTTACAAATGTATAATGCACGAGTTGATGTGATGACGATGTAAACAACATGTATATATGTATTATGTATACATGTCCATTGAATGTCCCATTGCTTGCTCCTTCCTTTTCTATAGTACCCACAGACTGTGGTGGCCTCCCTCCAGGGTAGGACTCTAATGTGGGGAGCACAGAATGGGCAGTACCAGGGCCGAATAAGAAGATGAGGACGTGTCATGTCAAGGTACCATTAGGGCTCCCAATGTGGGTGGCGGCCGCTCCTATCTAAGCAGATGTTACAAAAGGGTTATCCGCATGGGCGACTCACAAAGGACTTAGTGAGTGGTTTCAGGATCAACCAGGAGGATGGGTCTTGTTGTTCTATGAGTGCTGGCTGTCTGGGTCTGGCTAGGTGACCTAACAGGGCTCCTGTGCCAGAGTCTGGGCCCCAAGTGGGGTCAGGAGGGTGTTGCTCCTATAGTAAAAGGAAGAGCTGGCTAAAGATGCCCTCGTTTCCAGTCCTTTTTTTTTCATGTAGCTATAACTTTTCCCTTTTGTTGCTCACAAGTGGTCATTCAAGTATGGTGCTAAAAAAGGGGGATTTCAGTAGGTACCTAGTTGGGAGAAGTCAGTCAATATAATAAACTTAGTTTATTATGAGTGTGTGACATGAGTAGGTACCTGATAGTGCAGCTCTCTCTATTTTAAACAAGGCAGGCGACTTTTTAGATTAATGTGGTAAGTGCAAGTTGAATGGTGAAGCAGAGCATGACTTGTTTTAAAAAGAGGGCACATACTGACAGCTCTATTTACTATAGGACCAACACCTTCCTGGGTGCTTGGGTCACCAAGTGCACTGTTGGAGATAATACCAGGGGGGACGGAGGTGAGTCCTAGGTGAGGGGTAATGGAGTAGGTAGGGTGCAGAGGGTAGTATGACGAGGGGAAGGTGGAGAGTAACAAGAGGGATGGGGTAACTGCCTTGTCCTCCTGGGGGCACCCTGCCTGTGTGTACAAGTACCAAGCACACTTTGCACTCCTCGCACTGGGTTTACATAAAAGATAAAGAGGACTGAATGTATGAAGAAAATGGAGGACAGAAAAGAACGTGTACATATTATAATGCAGCTGCAAGAGAAGGTATTCATATTTAATCAACTAGGATTTCTGTGATTAAGAAATTTCGCTTATTACACCAATGCAAAATACAAGTGTGGAAAAGTGGAAGGTATTTGATAAGTAAGCTTGAATTCTACCTGTATATGCAATATACCAAACGGTATTCAGTGTGGCGGTAACTTGTTTTTGTTATATTGTCTTTCATATGACCGTTGCTCGAAATGTTCCTTTCAGGAAAAGCAAAGTTAATGTACCCACGACAATGTTTGTCAGACACAATTTGACGGAATTACCATATAATATTGCTGAGAATTATACATTTATAACATATCAGGTAGGATTATTGTTACAATAGATCACACGTCATAACTACCATGCCTACTTTGCATTGATTGATTCTTATATATGCAGAGTGGTTGATACAATATAATTGCTTCATACTCTGGGCGTTATTCAACAGTAAAGCAACCTGATAAAATTAGCTTGAATGGAGAGATGTGGTACTCCTACTGAAAACTTGGGGACGTTATACTGGCGCATTGACGTCATTGGTGTTATATATGCACGAAAATGGATGTGACTGAGTAAGATTAAGACAAGGCGTATTTTACTTAAGTACATGACTGAAGATAAGGGAATATGGCTGTACTTATTGCAATGGTGCATAAATTGTTTGGACCACCGATCAGACATGGACTTATTGGCAACTGTGGATGAGTGTACATAGATTAATCTTCTCTACAATTTGAAAAATCAGCGGTACCCTATGTGCTAATAGTGTGGTACATGCCGTTGTATGTAAAAAAAGACAACAAAAAAAAAACAAAGCTTTCGATGTTTGTGACACGAAAAAGGGGACACCATTGAACCACGCCATAGCACTGCAATGATTGATGTTGAGTACAAGTAGTAGTAGTATACTAAATTTACATGTTGACCCTGGCTTTGCCTATCCCCGTCATTGAATTCCCTCGACACCGTAAGGCATGCAACGTTTATAAGGGCAATGCTTCATCAATTTTGCTGTCGTTCTGTTATCTGATACAATGGATAAGTGGAGATATAGCCTTTAATATGTTATTTTTGGGTTGTAGAATGTCGGATTCTCGACCACTGCCCTTGGTTCTGTGCGCTCGAAATCCCCAGTTCGTATGCACGATCAAATTCATCTGGCTACCTTACCATCAGAATGGTTGAGGCCCTACATACTAACACCTCAAAACAACAACAACAACAACTGAGAAATGGGAAGAGCAGGAATTTTATTTTCAATTCATGTTTAATTGATCGACTTCAGCCATTATATACATGACAACAGGTACAACCCAAGCAATGTGGATGTGGAACCCCTTGTAAGTCCACTTCTAAGAGGCAGCTCGCCCATAAAATGATTCATTCAATGCACCACATCTTCCCCTTTGCCCGATTAGAAAGTGTCAGTCCAATGATGAGGGCAAACAACACAAAGAGAACCATAAAACTAGTACTCGGTGGGTCACATTCATGTGTGTATACATCTAGTACAAAGGCAGTAGAAGGCCTTTGGTGGTTGTACACTGATGAATGGTTTCTCCTGTTCTACCTGGAGGAGGTAGTCGTGTGAGACCTTTATCACACTCCTGTACTACCTGTATGCTTTACATGGGAAATCATATCGATTTGCTCCTATACTCACCGACATGCACTTCTTGAGTGGGGAAGATTGAGGACACTGGATACCCAGCCACCCCCCCCCCCACCACCACCACCACCTGCCCACCCACACTGAAAGACACATGGGGGAGTTAATCTTAAATTAGGTCTGAAGGCCACGAGGCTAATAGGGATGAGGGATTCCGGAAGGAAGTAGTCTACGGCGTCAGGAAGGAAGTACCCTACTGTGATGACTTCAATGCACTCAATGCTTCCATCGCCTACCTGCCTGGTATCCCGCCCCCCTTCTGGTATCATGACCTTACAGCACCTATCTCAGCTCATAGGTATAAGGCAGATGGGAGATGGAGGGAAAGAGATATTATTTGTAAGATAGTGTCGCCTATTATTTAAAGGTTAGATCCTAGATCATGTGACACACCTTATGCATGTTTTATAGAGCAGAAAATGCAGACATCAAAGGGAAAAAGGTTTTGATGCTCAACCTTCTCCCGATACGTGTAGTCATATGAATTTAACCTGATCCATCGTCGTAAAGACGAAGTAGACATAGGCAATCATTTCTTTATGCAAGAGACGTGGCCTAGGCCTACAAGTAGACCAAATGAACTAGTCCCGACAGTGGAGATGTCGTGGCTGTTACACCCTGGACTGATTAATGGCAATTTCTTAAATTACAGCGTTAATCATCAATAGGTCTAAAATCACAGAAGGTGTGCAAATGGGAATTTTGGTGAAAGTCAGCCCCCTACACTTAGGATTTTGATTTTTCCCCAATTTTCTTTTGGTCATATTTTTGGGTTCAATGAGTTCTTGATGTTATATATGGGTTTTAGTGGTCCAATATCAATATTCTGGGCTCCAGGGGGTCGAACATACCTAAAATTGACCCCTTTCAGCTCGGAAAATCAATAAAATCAACAAATTTCATAATTTTTTTGTAGAATTAGGACTAGGTACGTGTCTGTCCACTTTTATTATGTAAATTATAGAGTCTTGTGGTGAAATAGGAGCAAAAATTATGTTCCTGGTCGGATTTTTTCTATTCTTCTGAAGCATTTTACTTTTTGTAAAGTGGTCTGTCCGGGCGATAATTTGGTCATTTGGCCTCCCCCCATTAAATACCTAAAAGCGAAATGGGTTCAATTATGCCTTAAAAGATTTGCTACATGTTGGGGGTAAAGTATGTTGAAAACAAAATTCGATTTCCTCCATAAACTTCACTGTGAGGGGACAGTAAGTGATTTTCCTTGAAAATCCCCCTTTTTCCTTGTCCGGGCGAAAAATCATGTTCCTTCCCCTCCTGTGTAGGATTAACACATTTAACTATCCTAACTAAGACAGTTATTTACCCCCTACATATACCTAAGTGCCCAATGTATAGGGCAATGGATTACTCTCCATCCTTTGCAGTAGCAGAGATGGGAAGTGCTTTTTTGTCTGGGCGAAATTGTGTCCGGGCGAGTGACCATTGAATAACATGCCATGTTGAGGGGTTGATTTCCTACAGAAATTAAAATTTTATCTTAATGGAAATAACAACTCTAGACCATTTAGACCTGTAGATTACAGAAATCACATTGTTATGTATGTCAGATGTGTCTTCTATATCATGAAATGAGTGTATTTATAATAAATGTTTGTAGAGATTCTTGGCATATGTCCGGGCGAATGACATTTGAGTAATATGCCATGTTGAGGGCTTGATTTTCTACAGAAACAATTGTCATATTACCATAACAATCTCAGATCTAGGCCATTTTGACCTGTAGATCATGAAAATAACATGTTTCTGTATGTCAGATGTGACCTTATTAATCGTAAAATGAGAATACTTTTAACGGTTTTTATCATGATTCTGCCTACATTTCTTGTCCTCACATAAAATTCAATATTCCTGCCCCTCCTCTGCACAATAGGGATATTCAAATATCCTAACTATGCCTGTTATTTACCCCCTACATATACCTTAGTACTCAATGTATGGGACAATTGATTGCTACTAAACCTTTGCAGTATCAGGGATGGGAAGTGCTTTTTTGTCCAGGTGAAATTGTGTCCGGGCGAGTGACCATTGAGTAACATGCCATGTTGAGGGTTTGGTTTCCTACAGAAATAATCAGTTTATCTCATTGAAAATCACAGATCTGGACCATCTTGAGCAGTAGATGATGGAATCCACATTCTTATCTGTGTCAGCTGATTCCTTGCTATCATAAAATGAGCCTACTTTTAATGGAATTTGATCACAATTCTGAACATAATGTCCAGGCGAGTGATGAACTACAAGGTATTTTGAACAGAAATTACAGATTTTTTCCCCATCAAAACTATGTACCACCTGAAAGTACATGCCGTGGGCATTGTATTCCATATAATCAATAGTTCCTACCATAGTCTGTTCAGCTTTTATATAGAACAGAAAGAAATGAATATCATAGAATCTGAGATTTACATGAATTTCAGGCTAGGCCCTATAGGAAAATGACCTGAGGGAAAGGCAAAAACCCCTATTACGTCTGACTACAATACTCCAAACCCAACCATTAGACCCAGTACTACAAGCAAAATCATAATAACAGTGGACCAGAAGCATATCATAGGTCATTTTGAATCAATAAAGGGAAAATACCCCGAATGGTCACTTGGGAGGACATCGTTTCCAGGTAGATAGGTTCTGGGCATTGCCATTGCAACGGTTTTCATATTTAACTCATAATATTTCATGTGCAGTTACCCCAAGACCTATACACTATCCACAAAAAATATTTTTGAGATACTTCATAATTTTTTCTCAGACCTCTCAAAACTCCACCAAGGCCTATTTGCACACTTTCTATGATTTTTGACCAATAACGTGCAATATTTGACACACACTCTTTACTATTCTAATAGCTCATACAAATAGAATCCAGTGTTACTAGAGTTGGATGGGAAACAGAAACTAATGCCGTAGGATGGTCTGGGTGAGGATTGACGACCTTACGTCACTGTACACCTACGTCTAGTAACCTCATGAACGTTGACCCTCACCCTCATATGGGTCATTGTTCAGCAGAGGGCGCCATATGTTCCTCCTGTCCTCCACATTCCCCTAGCTGCCCACTCATGGTTACTAATTGATTTGTACTGTTAGCTACGTCCAGTGACGACGGATGGACACGTCCTACTGCCTTCCCATTGCCCTGTATACCCTGTTTGTGTGGAGCAGGCTTAGGGTATAAATACGCAGAGACTGATGTGACTCGTCACTTGTGTTTTTACGCTGGCCTGCTGAACGGACCTCGTCCAGAGCAAGCAGGCACGATGGATGAGTGGACACCCCAGGAGAGGCAAGCCACCAGATGGCGTGGTATAGGCCCGGCACCAACATTGTTGGTACAAGGGCCACAAAAACTGTGAGCTGCGTAGCGGCAGTCAACCTTATAAAACAGTTTTCATCCCAACATGAAGGGATATCAGGCAGGTTTTATTGGGGATCGGAGTGGTTACGCAATAACCGCCGACATGTGAGGCGCATAGTGACAGGACCAGGACAGTGACATGTCTTGATCTAAGATCAAAGATGTTGACCTGAGGTCACTGAACCCACGTGCAGCATCACATGCAGTACCACACTGCCCAGCCTGAGCCTAACGCCATCGGAGGAACTCAGAGCCAATTAGATGTTGTTTACATCTGACAAATGGGTATTTGACATGGTAAAGGGCCTACCCATAGATGTGCATTCCATACCAAAACAAGACTCAATACCGGACTCTGCTTGTACTGACCCAGAAAAAGATAAAATCTTGGAAGAACAGATCCAAAAACTGTTAGAGAATGACATAATTGAAAAAGCATCCCCCTCTGACAGGGCATTTGTGTCACATATGTTCCTTAGGCAGAAACCAGATGAATCATTTAGACCCATTCTAAACTTATCCAGTTTGAACGAGTACACACAATACAAACACTTTAAAATCAAGATCATCTGATGAACTATGAGAATATTGCCCAAGAACTGAGTTTGTGCTTCAGTAGACATTAAGCAAGCATACTTTGCTTTGGGGGTAAAACTGAGAGACAGGGACCTGCTGTAATTACAGTACCATGGACAGAGATACAGGTTTCCTGCCTGCCCAATACCTACTCACCAGGCCCTAGACGTTTTACCAGGGTGATGAAAGCACTAATGGGCTACCTTGGATCCAACTTTGGGGTAAACTTAGTGTTTTACCTCGATGACACATTGATCTAAGCAGACTTACCTCAACAAGGATCAGAGGCAGTCAATCACACGTTGGAAGTACTACAGGCAGCAGAGTTTACTATAAACTTTAAAAAGTCTGTGCTACAACCAACAAAAGTGATTGACTACCTACCCAGCAAATTGGTGTCATTCTGAGTCACTGTGTGTGAGTACTCACACTGGTGCTGTATAGAAAAAAAAAGCGTCACCAGGTGTGACTGATGACCCATACTGATCCATGCTGACACATGTGTCATGGCACATGCAAACCCATACTAACACCTGGGCTATAACACATACTGACTCAGGCCTGACACATGCGTCATGGCAAATCAACACTCATACTAACACCTGTGCTATAACACATATTGACTCAGGCCTGACACATGTGTCATGGCACATGCACACTCATACTGACACCTGGGCATTAACACATACTGACTCATCCTGACACATGCGTCAGGTTTTTTCCCCTGGGATAGGCATGGGGGGAGGGGGTTTGAGAGGGGGGGTGGGGGTATGACTTTATTCTGCATTCATTTTTATTCTGAATCAATGTCATCAATTGAGCTGCATATCTATGTCCATGAAAGGGTTTCCTGTAGATTCCTTTGTTCACTTTTTCCATTCCTCAAAATGCCTGTCAAATAAAAATTAAACATTTGAGTTCAATAATGCATTACACAAATACCTTTAATATAATCAGCACAAGATTTTTTACCCTCCTCACCTCCTCCCCTCCCTCCAAAATATGTCGTGAAATATTTTCATTTTGGAGGGGGTGGGGCTAGAATTTCCCCCTGAGCCAAGTACATACCCTCTCTCTGAATGAGTTGACCTTTAATGGGGGCAGGGGAAGATAAAATTATTTGAAGACAAAATCACCCTCCCCCCGAATACAAAAATAATTTTCTTGCCCCTCAAACTGACCACAACCTAGTCCACCACTCTCCCAGGCCCCCCAAACCTGCAAGTTACTGACATATGCTATATCAACTGTATCAATACTGACTGTAAGAGTCCCTAAAGATTAAGGTGGGCACAAAAGAAGATACCATGATATATTACTGAAGGTTACTTGGAGTTCTGTAGGACTGTAGGATTACCCACCTTGTCTTCTCTCCTTGCTGTTCTGTGTCTGTGTGTTGTGAAATACTGAGAACAAAGAAACCAAGAAAAGAGCGGGAACTTTGAAATGGACCAATGAGGGACCAGAAGTTTGAAATCAACCAATCAGACACAATACTGACGCAGTACTGACACATGGTCACACATGTGTCAGGTACTTCCTGGAGAGAAAATTTCAGGATGGGTCACTGTGAGTCAAGGTGTGTGAATGTGTGAGTATTGACACATAGTGATGCATACTGACACATTTGTCAGAACCTGTTGTGTTTGTTGAAGTGAGGCACTTTGCTCCTATTATCACCCAAAACAACATTATAATTCACCTCATATTATGAATTCTTACCTGTTTCCCATGGTAATATGGCATTACCATGGGCAGCATGCACCATACTTTCAAGGAATTACTACACCAAGACTAATCTAAGCCTGAATACCACATAGGAGGTTGATAATTGAAAATTGTCTTAAAATACACCAAAAGAGAATATAAACCCATGTTTTCAGTCACCATTATACTCCCTATATACATATTGATAGATATCATCTATAAACACTTTGATTTATAAGGCAGCATCAATAGAAACAGCAATTCCCTAATTTGGCCCAAACCCAAAGTTCAAGTATATGGTGGAACTATACAATTTCCCCAGTCTCTTTATACTGACACTGATGCCATTTTGAGTCACTGCGGGTGAGTACTGACACATAGTGACCCATGTTCACTCAAGCGTCAACACCTATCTTTTGAAAGATGAGTCTATATGGGTCAGTCCGTGTGACTACTCACACAGACTGGCTCATGCTCACTCAGTGTCACCTCACGCAAATAAGGAAATGAGTCACTATGCGTCACTCCCTGTGACTACTCACCCTTACTGGCACATACTGATGCAATGTTAGCTCAAATGGGTTAGGAAATGAGTCACTATATGTCACACTGTGTGATTACTGACATAGACTGACGCATGCTCACACTTGTGCTATATTATGTCTTGTTGAGATGAGTCACTAAGTGTCATAATGAGTCAAACAGTATGAGTATTGACACCTTGTGACACGAGCTGATGCACTGGTGTTATAACTCAAAAGGTGCTCACACATAGCAGCTCATTATGACTCACACTGACTCCAATTTGCTGGGTAGGTTTTATACCAAAGAGCTAACCCTCATAATACCACAAAGTAAAGTCGCTGAAATGCTCAAAGATGAAGAGGAACTGAAAGGCCTGTACAAAATTCCTATCAGAAAGTTCTCTAGTATAGCGGGAAGGCTAGCAGTAACAGAACCAGCCAAGCCTGCAGCAAAGGTTCTAATAAAACACCTGCAAATTGCCAAAATTAGAGCATTACAGAAAACAGGCAGCAGATATGATAAGTACATGTACATGAACAGGTCTATCAAATTTAACCTGAGAGAGAGGATGGATATCTTGCCCTCAGCTACTAGAGAATATGATGAGAAAACCCCAGAAGAACAGATATCGGTTGGGGTTGCCACATAATGGAAAATGATATCCATTATGGGGAGGAGTTCAGTGCAGAAATAGTCCAGAAACACATAAACATCAAAGAGATATATATGTATATTACACCTTCATACAGTTAAGGAAGGTGCTGAAAGGCAAACACATCCATCTCTTTTTAGACAATACAACAGCCATTTGTTGCCTGAAGAAGGGTGGTTCCGCCAGTTCATGGGCATGCAATGAGGTCACTGACAGTGTATTCAGACAATCCTGGTCCCTGGACATCACCTTCCACTTGTCTTACATACCAACAAGTGAAAATGTGAATGCAGATGGGGCCTCCAGAGCTTTCTCCACCTCAGGACAGTGGGCACTAACATTTGCCTTTGGTAAGCCCTTGATAGACCTCTTTGCATCCCCAGAAAACTATGTGTGCCGTAACTTTGTACCTCTGAACCATTGTGACCTAGCCTTTGCCATAGATGCTTTCTCTATCAATTGGACATGTAAAAATACCCTAATATTTCCACCCTTTGGTCTCATTTGCAGAGTCCTGAGGAAGATAAACCAGGAAGCACAGATGGGAATCCTCATAACACCAGACTGGAGGACACAGCCCTGGTTCCCAATGCTAACACAGCTAAAAGGGTACCAGAGAAGGCTGATACTCCCAGTCAACGACAACTCCCTAAGGTGGACTGGCAAAGAACAAATGGACTTCCTAATGGCAAACAGGATGAGGCTGATCGCCATCCCACTCTAAGAAGGATATCCATGGACACAAGAAAGTTCACCTCCATTACACTGATAAAGCATGTAACATCATGCTAGCCTCCCTAGGAAAGTCCACTAAGTCGGCATACGAAACAGCAGCTAAAAAGTGGACTAATTACACTCAGGAAAATGACATTGATTTGGTAAAGCCACAGTTATAACAATGTTTTGACTTTCTCATGCACATGTTTGATACAGGGGTAGGCCACAGTACCCTTAATACCACAAGGTCCTTCTTATCATGCTTTATCCGGGTGGAAGGCATGCCACTGGGAGAACACCCAGAAATCTCTAGATTTCTAAAAGGGGTGAGAGTTGAAAAACCCCCAGGGGAGGCATATGAGACCATTTGGGATCCTATGCAGGTTTTAGACCACATGACCAGTTGGGGTTGGATAGCAGACCTGACACTGGATAGATTGACAAGGAGGACCATGGTATTGTTCTTATTGACAACAGGCCAGAGACTACAGTCCCTTTATGCCCTGCTTTGAATGGACATCACCTTTGGGGATAATACAGTGCGCATTAAGTATTCCCAGAAGTTAAAATCAAATGATCCTAAGACTAACCCTCTTATCCTCAGGTTTGATAAATTTGAAGATGAGAGACTGTGTGGTTATACACATCTACTGGTGTACATGAACAAAGAGGAAACACAGTCAGCACATCCTCAGGTATTTGGTACCATCAAACAACCGGTAAAAAGGGCAACCCCTGAAACCACCTCCAGGTTGGTAAGGCTTACCCTTACAGAGGCAGGCATTGACTCTAACTATGGATCCTATAGCTCGAGGCATGCAGCAACAACAATGCAGCAAGACAAAACATCCCTATTAATGATATGGCATCTGCGGGGTGGAAGAGAGAACATACCTTTGCCAGGTTCTATAACAGACCCCTCGAGGAAGACAAATTGCCCCAAGTCACAAACTTCATACCCACCATGGTAGGTGGACACATGCAGATGTAAAACAAACTGTGAACTCACTACAGCTATTCTTAAAGACAGCTTAGACCTTACTTATGTTTAGTTGTGACCCTGGGAGGTCAAGTTAAGTGAGAGATAACTTAAGACTTATGATGATGCTATATATATATATATATATATATATATATATATATATATATATATATATATATATATATATACATGTATATATATATATATATATATATATATATATATATATATATACTCACATACTGTACACATTGACAGGTTGTTAACATATTGTGTATTTAGCCATTTATCCAAGAATACTCAAGTATTATGGATTTCAGGGGGGGAGAGACATACAGTACACTAGTTATGACTCAAACTACAGTACTAGCAATGTTATACCCACAGTTTAGCCAATCAAATACTAATTATATTGCTGTCAAATTGAGGCTAAGACGAGTGATCCAACTTACATATTTATGAATAAAATATCATAAATGGATACCCTCTTTTGAGTTTTATTATCGAAAAAGTTAAAATAAGCCTGCTCCACAAAAACAGGGTATACAGGCCAATTTATAGTCAGACTAATTTATAATGAAGTCTGACTAATTGGCCTGAATACATACTGTTTGTGTGTATGAGCAGGCCCACCCGCTCACTTACATGTTCGCTTCCCACCCAATTCACAGGATAATAATACTCAAGGAAAAATAATGACGAGTCACATCTGTCTCAGCGTGTTTATACCCTAAGCCTGCTTATACACACAAACAGTGTGTATTCAGACCAATTACAGTCAGACTTCATAATAAATTAGTCTGACTATAAATTACACAAGACACTCTCACCAGCATGGCGACCCGCCTACAGAGCTGTTACGTCATATCCCAGACGCCACCATTGACTGCTCATGTACCAACTGCAACAAACTGGCACGCAGCCCCCGTTTACGACATCGGCCGCGCTGCCAGACTCCCAAACGAGACTGACGATTACGTCCTCTGTTAGCTATAGGCCAAACTGGTCAACACAAAAGCATGGGCCGACGATCGATATAATCCAAGTGACCAAAGCATGCGGTGGTCGAGTGGTCTAACGTAAGGCTGACATAATGAGGCTTGAGAGACGGGAACTTTTGGGTTATGGGTAGAAAGGTGAGGGTGGGGGGGGGAGCAGACAAAACCTGAGTGAACGAAATTATTTTGTTTTATTTGTAATCAAAACTGATAGAAGAGAGCAGTTAAGAAGAAGTATGCTCAGTCATTTTGTCATAGTTCATAGACTGTTATATAACAATCTAGGAAATATGACATAAGGGCTGAGTATAATACTATTTTACAAGTCATCGATTTGTCGACAGACCCACTTTTATGACCCTAGAGGCAGTACTGGAAATGCGGTATGCAAAAAGACAATATTTCCATAGCTCCATTTACCTCAATGTTGACAAAGGATACCATAACACACCCAGGGATGTCATTTGTCATGTCTACTACACATTGTTTTTAGGAGAGAACTAAAGGATGCATTAGCCTAATCCTGGGATTGTGTGACATCTTCGTATTGGCCACTAGCTGGTCTGGACAGTTAGTGGTCAGTCGGGAGGAGTTGTTAGAAGATCGGAGATAGGAGATAAGATAAGGGTCCAATTGAGGCCTTCTACTACTGACCCCTGGTTTACAAATCTCTCTATTTTTCTTAAAGAGGTAATTTCTATTATGAAGTAGGCTGATTTTCTTCTTCTACATTTCCTCAAGTTTTAACTCCTGATTTGTTTTAGTTTTTTGTAAATTTTTCTTCCAACTTATCAATGATTTTGTGACTGAGAAATTCCTCTGTCACTTTCTATTACCCAGGATATTGGAGCCCCACTGCCTCTTTCCACATCACCCTCCCGCCAGGGGAGGTTTCAGAAACGACTGAACTAGGCCTGTGGAGCTGGTTCAAGCGACACACACTGATAAGAACTGATAAAATGGAACCAGCATGTCCCTGGAAGTGGGTTTTAACCAGGGACAAGGTACCCATCATGGTATGCCTTATCAGTGGGCTTTACCTCAACCAGCGAAATTCAAAATGGCGGCTCCACTAGGCCTCCATACTGAGTCCTATACTACTTACACCAATGGTTTCACGTATCCTATGCCTGTACACGTGGAACATTTCCATATACTACTTACAACAAAGGGCAAAGTGAATCACTGGTGCGTGACTAGTGCGCGGAACATTTCCGTACTGCCCATCAGGCACGAGAATGCATTGCCGCCCCCCCCCCAAGAAAAAATAAATAAATAAAAAGACCCCATGTTAGTTAAGCTCAAGCAGTCATAGTCTATTTTACCCTTCAAGTTGTGCATGCCATCCCAATCAGCAATGGAGCATTGGGCCATGCTTGTTCGTGCTTGGCCTAATATAAGCCAACATTGGCCTAATATAAGCCGACATTGGCCTAATATATCGTTGCTACCTGGGATAATAGGAGGATCTTTCTAGTTCCACAAAGAGAAGGTCATGTCAGAAGTGGGTGTTCCCTTCGATACGCTGCATGGTGAATCCAGAAGAGGTGCTGTGGGAGCCACAGTTAAGGTTTATGTCACTTTACATTTTTTTTAGATGACCAATAAATGCAACAGGAGATATACAGCTGTACAAAGCAGTACCTAACGAGCATACAATATACTACCTCTACTTAAAAAGAATACAAACACTGTTCTACGCACTGCTTCTGAGGACTACCTTCTTTTGTTTCAGCATGACCCTCCAGAAAGAAAAGTTCCACCTCTGTATACATGTTCTTGAAACATGTCTGCAAACTAATCTGTGTAGAGAGTTTTTTTCCCCAAATATTCAAGAATAATAGAACTGGTGACTTGTATTCATACCAAATTGCAAAATGCACATATAAAGCTTCAATCTTTAGGGGAAAGAGAGGGGAGTATAAATCACGCTGTTGATGGGTAACATATTGGTGTATCCGACTTGAAGGTGTTCTTGGGCTAGATTTCCTGGGGACGTACAAATCTCCCTGAGAAGGCCCCAAATATGAAAGTCAGAAAAGGAATTAATCACTTTATTATATTGAGAGAACAATGTCTTGGATCTTTGGAACCAACAATTATACACAGTTATCCCTACCAGTTCCATTTTTATAGCTGTGTGATAACAATTTGTTACTTTTTGTGTCCATCCGACAGATTTAATCAGTGATATGATTTTGTTATCAATATATACACCACAGAAACTTTTAATTTTGTTTACTAGCTCTTACAGTATACAAGTTTAGTAAGCTCATGAATAAACATCACTGTTCAAAATTTTTTTGAGATATAGGCTGATGAAATTCAGCCATCTTGTGAAAAAATGAAAATTCTTGTCAAAAATGCTATTTTCCCTCTAGTTCTCCAGAAAATGCTTAAATACTCATTAAAATCAATCTACATTAAGTTCAGTATGCCTACTCTATGAGATAATTATCATCATAACCTAATGGACCACCAACTTGGCACAGCATTAGATTATAATGACCCTAAAATTCAGACTTTATCTGTCGGATGGACACTTTTTTTCATATTATAGTGTATAAAATACACTTATGGGGAGACTTATGGTACAAATGTTATTTAATAGTGTTCAAGGGATGACTGTGCTTGATTTAAAACATAAAGGATGCATCCAAATGCATTACTTTGAGATTAAGAAATTTGTCCTTCCAACAGCAAAAGTGCAAAATGTCCATCCGACAGAAAAATGTGTATACAGATGCACTCATTGGTATACGAGGAAGACTTCAGGCTACAGCAAAAAAATCTTTGTGGCAGCGTAACCACCCTAGTGCCCCTCAATTCTGAGCAGAGTAAGAATAATGTATTAACTATCTTAGTTTAGAATATGGGAGGGTTTTAGTTTTACTGTTAGATGGACATTTGAGTGTCATTTTACACTGAATGTTACACGAACAAATACTTATGCTCTAAAATACCCAAAAACCTTCTGAATCATTAACACAACAGATATATCAATGAGAAAAAGCTATATCTGAGGCTCTGGAACCCCTCTGGGATATATGCCAGGGCTGTAAAAAACCTGCTTTTTCGTCAAATTTGCCTTTAATTTCACCATTTTTCAACTTTGGAAGCCAACTAATCCAAATATTATGGTCGGATATGCAAGAGAGTACATGCATTTGAAAGGTTATGGTGTTCACTTCCAATTTGGACCAAAAAGCAGCTTATTGGTTCATAAGTTTTTATTCTGTAGGTGCATAAGCATACAAAAGTGTGAAAAATACCAATTGTACGTGCCCAGAAAATCCAGCCATCTTACATAGTTGCCATCATACCTCATTTCTTCACTTTTTCACCCCTTTACATTCCCTACACTTTCTTGAATAGACCTCCCGCGCCCCTCACCATCCCAATGCCCCCCCCCCCCCTAATCTAGCTCCTCCATGTTGTCGGCTTCTTCTGGTTCAGAGACGGTAGAGCCTATTTGAGGTGAGTTCCTCTTGTTTTCTGAGAATCCCCCCAACTCCTTCATCTAGTCTCCTATCTGTCTGGAGGTATCGTCGCAACACAGACGTCAATATCACCTGTGTCCAACATAATGATAGCATTGGCATCGTCATCATCATCAGCCCCCCCCCCCCCCCCCCATCGCCTCATAACCACCCATCCAGTAACCCACACCCATCAACCTTTCTCCTACTACACCAACCCATCTCCAACCCACCTCCCGATGCATCGGGTACACTAAGCACCTTGCGCCCTACCATGTGACTGAGTGCTGATCGCTGATTGGCTGTCTCCTGTGGCGCCTCTAGGGCGTTCCTGGCGCTCAACCCTGGAGGCGCGGGAGATGCTGCGACGGCAGAGAGGCAGGGAGGGTATAGGGGGTTGTCTGAGTAGGTTGGCGTGGGGGATAGAACCCTCCGCCGTCTGGACTCTGTCTGGCTGTCTGGCGCCGCTTCCGCCGCCAATGCCGTCTCCGAGGCCGCGGTATGGAAGGCCGGTATCAATAATGTTTACTCTGCAATTACGCAACATGTATCGACCAAGCCGTGCAGATGATACTCGTTAAAGCCACGCCGTCTGTTATTGAAACCCAATGGAGCGTTACGTAGACATTCGATTTCTCAAGAGATATGCCGGTCTACTGACTTCTAACTATTTATAGAAAGCTCTCCCCTTTTTTATAACCAAACATTCAATGTTAATTAAGTGTAACATATAAATATCACCCATGATTGGTTGCCATGTTATGAAATCTTTTTTTATGAATGCTATAAATAGATAAATACACTATGTCTTATGCCTAATGGGCCGTAAAGGCTGTGTGTTCTAATTAATAACTATAGACATTGAAAAACAACACAAACATTTAAAGCATGCAGTGAGTGCCCTTGGCCCAAAAGTTGGTGCTTCCTGCAATATTTCATCTTTCTAGAGTTTCTTTTTGTCAAGGTAACCTTTAAAACGGCGTGCTACAATCCACTTGAGGACATGCCCTCTGGAAGTAGCACTATCATCCTGATAGTATTAGGTTCAAAATGGCATATGCCGAATCCTGGGCGCCATAATGTCTCTCCAACAGAAAGCATCCTCCATAAGCATCTCCCAGCCCCTTCCATCCACTCCCCCCTCCCCCTCCTCAGGTGTCTCTGCCAGCAGGTACAACGCGGGGAATTAACCCTTTAAAAGCAGTGCATCATCCTATTAGTCGTCATGATGCACCAATAAAGTACTGACGAGACTGCTAGCCATTACCCCAGTGCTGCAAACTGGATTACCAAAGTCCTGCTGTGTCGGCTACATGCTAAAGTCCCACATAGATGCCTTATTCCAAATTACCCAAATTCGAAAAACTCCTATTACCACCTTACTAAAATGTATAACAAACTCCAACCAAATTCAAAATCTCCCACATTCTCTTCTTACCACATAAATTCCAAACCAACACTCCATCTTATTTTTCTCCTACTACAGGTTTTTTTTTTATTTTTTGTTCGGTGTGACGGTCTACTCTGACTAAAACACCTGTCCCCTTCAACGCTTCGCGCTTGGGGGGCTTCAAACCAAAAAAAAAAAAAAAAAAAAAAAAAAGCTCGCCATCATCATCCTATTAGTCATCATGATGCACCAATGAAGTGCTGGCGAGACTGCTCGCCATCATCATCCCATTAGTCGTCATGATGCACCAATGAAGTGCTGGCAAGACTGCTCGCCAGCACTTCATTGGCGCATCACGACGACTGATGGGCATTATGCAGTAGTGGGCATGATGCATTAATGCATTAGTGGCCCTTCAAGGATTAAGGGGTTTGCAATGTTGTGTGTTGCATGTCTTGGGGATGTGTTATGAATACACAGATCATGTTACCCTCAGTGCATTGGGTTACAGAGCTGCTTTATGTTGATATGCCGTGAAAGTGGGTTGTCATCATACACCTGGCAATTATCAATGAGGCTCATGACATACGAAACAGGTATCTGTGCTATCGATGAAATCAAATCGATGAGTATCTTAGGGAATGGATGCTTGTCTTTTGCTACGGAATTTGATGGATGAATTTATATATGGCTCAATTTGTCAGGTGAATTAATCAGAGACAAATAGCTTTCTGAATGTATGCTTTAGCCTTTTTTAAGATAGAAATAGACTCTGAATCATTGGAAAGAAACTAGCGCCGATTTGTACACTACTTTGATATCAACAAATATTTCTACCTGTCACTAGTCCTAACTCTAGACTGACCATTCGTTCTAATCCAGCAGGGGTCGTTTAACATAGAGGGTAGGGGGATGGAAGAGCAATGTATAGTGTGTGATCCTATTACATTTCCATGTTTCAGCCATTGAAATATGAAGATTTTAAGGCCATTATATGAATGTCACAAAGTGACGCAAAATCCGAAAGCATTCTGTGCCTCTGTTTTCAGAAAAGGCCAATTTAGTGCACCATACCATCGGTATGCCTTGAGGAAAGTGCTTGCTAAGTCTGCAAGTCCTGGAGGGTGTTGCTCCTATAGTAAAAGGAAGAACCGGCTAAAAATGCCCTTGTTTCCAGCCCTTTCATTTCATGTAGCTATAACATGTCCCTTTTGTTGCTCACAAGTGGTCATTCAAGTATGGTGCTAAAAAAGGGGGATTTGAGTAGGTACCTAGTTGGGAGAAGTCAGTCCGTATAATATAGGGTGTGTGATATGAGTAGGTACCTGATAGTGCAGCTCTCTCTGTTTTAAACAAGGCAGGTGACTTTTCAAACTAATGTGGTGAGTGCAAGTTGAATGGTGAAGCAGAGCATGACTTCTTTTAAAAAAGAGGGTACCTACCGACAGCTCTTTTTACCATAGGAGCAACACGCTCCTGTTCGTGGCAAACATTGGTCGTGGTGCTGTCTATATAGCTAAGGTTTAGACAATCTCCTCACTTGTTGACGCTTCTGTTTGGAGTCTGCTGCCTGCTGGGCCACTCCCACCCCACCACCTTACTACCCTATACCCCCTCTCTCCAACCCACTACTCTGACTATGTTAACCCTCATTGGGAGCCATATTGAGAGCAGCTTAGAGGTATATGGAGTGTAAAGAGGAGCTTAGTGGTGCAGAGAGCAGCTCAGGGAGGCAGAGAGCACCTCAGGGATATAGAGATTAGCTCAGGGATGCACGAACACTTCAACAGCTCAGGGGTGTGGACAGCAGCTCAGATGTGCAGAGAAGCTCAGGTATCGTTCTACTATTGGCGATGCCCTCACTTCCACTGATACCCTGAGATAAACGAACTTAGGACTTGGTGGGCTCTTTTTTTTGTCTGTATTAAAGCTAATAGTCACTGCAAATTGCAAATTGTTGAATGAAGCATCGATGAAAATTTAATGTTTAACCTGTCCTGATTCAGAAAAGATGGATGATGAGGGAACAGCTCGTTGGTCTGGGACCCCAGAATATTCGGGAATAGGTTGGTAATGAGCAATGATTGGATGAGAAAAAGGCAAAATTGGGAAGTGTTCAAACTTATTAGTAAAGCTGATATAGAAAAACTGGGTTGGTGAACGACGCCTAGATCTGGCACCTAGAGGGGAGGGGCGATCTCCCCCTTCATGAATTTGAGTGATTTGGACAGTTTGAAAAGTGAAAGTCCACTTTCACTGGTGGATTTTACTCAGGGGTGCAAAGAGCAGCTCATTGGTGTAGAGAGTGGCTTGGACTAAAGGGTGAAGCTTTAATTGTGCTAAGTGTATGCAGATAACGGCTCAGGTGTGCCGGTGAAACTCAGGTGTGCAATGGTAAAGATAGCAGCTTTGGAGCAGGGACGCAGAGAGAGTCTATAGGGAGTACAGAGAGAGAGAGACAGAGAGAGACAGAGACAGAGACAGAGACAGAGAGACAGACAGAGAGACAGAGAGAGAGAGACAGACAGACAGATAGAGACAGGCAGACAGATAGACAGACAGATAGACAGACAGAAAGACGGACATCAAGAGACACGTATAGAACCATATAAGTCAAAAGCAAATGTCAGACAGATGTCACAGAAGATGGACCCCGAGAAAGCACATCATGCATTCAATCTAGCATTCGTGTCTCAATACGTCATTTGGTTGACAAAACATGTATCACCCCCATCATATCATAATCCCTGACGATGGGTCGTGAGCTATTATGTTATGTGAATCAAAATGTTATCACCCTCGATATATACCTATTTCCTAGGTATATATACATGTACCTGCTAACGGGACATTGGCGAAGAGTGAAATATAGCACACATTAACACCATTCACATCTATGGCGCAATCTAGGGGGCAATGGCCTCCAAATTGCCTACTGTAAGATTAGGCTGAGGCATTGTCACTTGTCGTGAGATAACTGATACTTGGAGCTAACATAATGAGCTCACTCACCTAACCCAGGCAGGTGTGAAAATCTTACCTGAGTGAATACCCTGTCAGATAGAATGACAGATTGAATGCTGCCATGTTTTATATCAGGACATGCTTAAAACACTGGCCTGTTTATGCATTTATAGTTGTCAGGGACCATGGATCCCAAGGGTGATAACTTCTGTATTAATTTGTAGTCTTTACAGCTTTTGAATGTGGAACATGCATTTAGCTTGCAAGATTGTTACAGAAACTTGCTTAGTCGCGCATGATAAAAGGTACTGGTCATTTACTCTCAACACAGCGGAAATTAGTTTGATCCCTATCGAGGGAAGGGGGTTAAAGGCTTCGACATCTGTAAAAAAAAACACGATCAGAACTGTTTTCGAAAAAACTGTACTTTAATTTAGTTCAAAGACGTGAAAATCTTGTGCGCTTCAGGCAGGGTAAAAAAAAAAAAAAAAAGGCCGCTTTTGAGGTGGGGGCATGACTGATTTTCACACATCGTGTGACATCTCGCCAGCCTCTCTTGTTGATAAAATTTAATGATGACCCTTTCATAATGAACATACTGCGTTTCAAAAGGTGTAGACACAATGGGCGTATGCAGAGAGGAGAAGGATGGAATGGCACCGAGCTGGCAGGGAACAGAGGCAAGGATGTAGTGGTTGCCTAAATTACCTGAACCTTCAACCCTACTATTCTTAAATAAAGCTGTTCGGGGAAGGCATTAGCCAGGTCCTGTCGACATGCATCACAATCAGTATTGTAAGGGAAGACTATGACAAAAAAGCGATGCCAACGACACGCACAATCATGACAATATGTCAACTTGCCAACAGTCTGACGCCAGTTTTCCTGCTTGTAGTTGTTGGCGCATGTGGTTATTTCTAGCTGTCATCTCTCTCTTAAAAATAGGATTGCTTGGAGGTTGTGCTAAATAGCGATGTGTTGGGTTACAGGTGCAAAAGTTTATGAATTATGGTTGTATATATGTCATAAGAGTCAATGATAAAGAATTGTCTGACTTTGGAATCAATTGTTCCCAAGGAGACTTTACTTGTAAATACAGAGGATAGCTATTTCAGACCTTATAGCTGGATCTAATAGGCTGGCAGGTTTATTCCCAAATTTCGACATATCATAATGGCGCCATCATAATTGCATACACGGCTTTATAGAAAGAAATAGACAATAAAAAGTTCTACCCAAGGCCAAATCTAGTAAACACACGGACTAAATATTTCTTCCTGTGCTTCGTGCATTATATACTAGGACAATTCCTTGACATCTACCTATTATTGGACCCCCTGCTTGACTGCCTACTTACATGCAAGGTATCAATAGATAGTCTTGTAGCTGAGGGATTAGATGTGTTGTTGATAGCTTGGTGTACTACCGGGTAGCTACATTCAGCTACAGCTGACAAGGAGAGAGTTATTGCCATATTGGCACACGGCTATGTTTCTTACTCAGACTCCCCCTCCCCTCAGCCCCATCCCCAACACTCTATCACATGTAAGCCAGCCCCCTCCCAGGTACAGATTGGCCTGCTACATCAAACGCATGCGCACCGGAAGTCGTCCATCGATCCCAGTCAACAACCGAAACGGATCCAAGCGTGTCCGTTCCAGTTAAGTGTGTGTTGAATCTCTACTTCAAACAATACCAGCCGCCAAGATATGTCGGTGTTTGGGAGACTGAATGGCCGTCGACAATCAGTACAAGTCAGCAAGGAAACCCAAACCGGATGTTCTCAACGCTACTTCCGCTGCATCATGCATACGATGGCTCCCTTGGACATAAGTCCATCTATCAAAACCGCAAAGCATGCAACTCGTCGTATCAACAAACTGGTCAAATTCGCATATGCTTTACGCGAATTCAAATTGGCAAATTTAGACACACACACTCCTCGTTTTTTATATGTAGTTTATTCATCCCTTTTTTTGCAAACATGGTCAAAAATAGGGGCTAAACAATGGGTGTGCCCCCCCGCCTTTCACCCTGGATCTACCACTGGAATAATTCTCTTCTTTTAAATATTCTTTTTCCTACAAGTTTCATGTGTTTCCACTGCAAATTCATAAGAAATCCTAAAAATCACATTGCAGTTATCAGGTTATGATAGTGACTTTTCAACTTGGTGATCAAATATGTTCAATAAAGCCATGTGCTATGTCATAAATCAATTGCTGGAAAAGAAAATGTTTCTACGTGTGCTTTTATCTTAAATATTGGATATCCTGTACTGATACAAGGTCACATGGTAGTACAGTTGTCAGATATCTACGAGGATAGTATCACGTCTGTCGGGAGGTAAGTTTCTTTTTGTCATTATCACCTTACACTGATTCGATGGTTATTGCCAATTAACTGATTTAATCTATAGGGCAAAAGGTCGAACGACAACATTAATAGAATAAAATCTAATATGCAAGTACATGGAATGCAATATTAAAAAGCGTGTGAAAGTTAGACAATGACAAGCCTTGAAGGTATCATGCCCTGCATAACTATCAATATAGGCACATTGTTGCTGTTTTATACTACATGTACATGCATATTAGGGCTATTTGTATCAATCATCGCTACAGGAAGGAACCCATGGATGACAAACAGCCCTGTGTATGTTATTTCAGAAGGTGCAAGCATATGCTGGTGTTCTTTTATGATCATTTAATATCCCAAGAGGGTTAGGGAGTGATAATTTTTTAACAACAGGGGGGGGGCTGGTGGGTTTTGCGCGCGGACGCGCAAAAAAAATTCCGACCCCCTCTTGATGGGCCAAAATTTTTTTGGCCCCCCCCCTAAGGGCCGAAAATCACGTGTGAACATGCTCTTTTACCCTATAGTAACGCACAGAGTTTTCCACTGAAAACAGGTGAAATTATTTTTACCCCCCCCCATCAGAGGGGTTGAAAAAATTCTGACCCCCCAGTCAAGGGATTGTAAAAATTCTGACCCCCCCTCAAACCCACCAGCCCCCCCCCCGTTATTAAAAAAATATCACTCCCTAAGTGGCAATATTTACAGCTTTATACTTGTGTATTCATTACAAAGTTTCGGCAGTGTAAGGTCACC
This sequence comes from Acholoe squamosa, assembly GCA_949317995.1. Classification (NCBI taxonomy): domain Eukaryota; kingdom Metazoa; phylum Annelida; class Polychaeta; order Phyllodocida; family Polynoidae; genus Acholoe; species Acholoe squamosa. The sequence continues at coordinate 21,370,269 of OX439042.1, forward strand.
TCACTTTTAGTAGTTTCTTGAGATTATAAGTTAAGAGAAGAATAGGGCAGATGTAGACACCAGTATATGCAGGCGAAATGTGGAATAGAGAGAGAAGGGGAGAGACAGACAGACAGACAGCCCGACAGACACACAGACACGCAGACTGACGGACGGACAGACAGACAAGACAGAGAGGCAGAGGCAGCAACGTCGGTTCCAAGAGTTTGTGAATGAGGGGCGCGCCTCTATTCTTGGCTAAATTTGATGCTTAAAAGAGACAAATAAACTCTTAATAAATACAGGCAAAAAGGAGGGACGTATGCCCCCACCCCGTCTAAATCCGCCACTCTTGTAGCAGACAAAATAATAGAGTCAGTGTGATAGACCAAGGTGGGGGGGGGGCAAGTCTGAGGAGAAGGGAGGGAGTAACATAGGGGAAAGTTGCCTACTTTGGACCAGCTCCTAAATTGGACCACCCTAGTTCTCCCTAGTGGCAGTAATAGAAACCAGAGCCCAATGCTGCCATCATTTAGTGGACCTCTTGATCTTTATAGTTGCATCAGTCACTGCTTACCTAAGCCTTCCTGGTTGCTAGACAACATTTGTTTTGTTCAAGATCCTTTCAGATTTTCAGATGTCATATTATACTTTTAAACTAAAATGAAATTTGATAAAAACGATTGTCATATTTTAGAAAACAAATCATCAATGAGAAAGATGAAAAGTTGCCTAAATTGGACCAGCTTGAGTTGCCTATATTGGACCATAGTTGATAATTATGTTGGGTCCAATTTAGTTGCCTAAATTGGACCATTCAGTGTGGCCTAGGCCTAGTTTTCTAAATTGGACCAAGTGTAACCTTTTTCTTACTCTAGTACGGAGCAAATTCACATGATATTGATGGAAATAACAAGAGGACATGTGATATCATTTATTAAAAGTTCCCTAGTTTTATATATTTTTTCAATGTAATGAAAGTATAAGGAAATAGAGAACAGTAGTGCACATTGGTCCAAATTAGGATACCAACTGGTCCAATTTAGGCACCTGGTTGCCTAAATTGGACCATCAGGCTTTGATTTTTAATTGGACGCCCTATCTAAAGAAATTCAAAATCCTAGATTTTTATGCTTTCATCATAAAGCTATAAGATACCCCCACAAAGTATATAAATTTTATATTCAAATTCCTAGAAATAATCACTAGACAGGAAAAAGTTCTTAGGGGGTCCAAATTAGGCAACTTTCCCCTAGATAGTATGGAGGGAGGGGGGTAAGAAAGAGAGGAAAATAAGACAGCTAGAAATGAATCTAGAAGGCAAGACGCCTACGACCGTATATAAAATGTGGTTAAAGGAGAGACCATTGCAGAGAAGCAGAATTGCCTTTCCTCCTGCAGCCTCTATGTCAACACCAGTAGCAGACCAGAGGAGCCATGGAGGCCCTCTTCCAGCCGCCCAGACGGTCTTCTTTACACCCTGCCCCGGCCCTGGCCCCACTCACCCACCCTATCAGCTGCCAGACACTGACGATTGGGCCCGCGTCGTGACGTCACATCCGGAGCGACCTGTCAATCAAGCCTGAAGGTGGCGCGCGGTGGCCGATGGGATCAAGCATCCGGGGCTAGGATCAAGAGGCAGGGGCCTAGCCTAGAGGGGCGGGAGGAGGCGGAGAGGGGTGGTAGGAGGGAAGGAAGGGAGAGGGGAGGGCGGGGTCGTGGCATTACGCTCCATTAGGGATCATCACTCAACTCCGCTTGTCGATGCGCACGCGCAGATTGCCTGCCGCGCCCTCTGGTGTGTCGGCATGAAGACGTCCGACCCCCTAGCGGCAGCCGACGACGGCAGCGCTCAATTTACTGTCCCAGCAGAGAATCAGTTCTGTATATGCAGCAGTGTGCGCCTTATTTAAAGACGATTGGGGAGCGTGGGTACTGGGAGAGGGAACAAGCAGATTGTGGTGTATGGGGGAAGGAAGGGGTTGGGGAATTGAGGCTTCTGTCGGTAGTGGGGAGGGGCATGATGAGAGGAAAGGCATGATGAGGGGGAAGGCTCCCTGAGATTTGATTTTTGAAGGACAGCCAGCGGAGTGAATTTTATTATTTTAGGCGAGGGACAAGTAGATCCATGGTGGGTAAAGGGCACTCGACTCACTCACAAAAAAAGACTGCAATAAACTGGGTTCCATTTTATATGGGAAAACAACAGAGGCACCAAAAGGGGTTTCTTATTCGTTTTGACCCTGTCCAATCCCCTAGGCTGGATGCTTTAAATGGCGAAACTCTTTCATACCCAGATCTTTTTATCACACTCCACTTGTTAGATCACATTCAAATTATACTGTACATGTGGGTGAGAACTGCGTTTGGTTGCATCAATTTTGGCACTGTCACGTGGGTGCAAAAACCCTCTTAAACTCATGAAAAAGTCCTTTCTTCCTCCTCACAAATATCTGAAAACACAACTCCCCACCCCCGCCAGTGATCCTTTATTCTGTGTGTCACATGTCCTTACTTCTAGAACAGAGCAGCTCTGTCTCACGTGAGCAACTCAGGGTTGCCTTCAGGCAGAGTCCAACTACCTGCACTGACCTGTCCAGACCGTCACCTCCCCACCACCAACCTCTCAGAGCGAGTGAGTGATATAGCTCCAGGGTATTGCCCTCTCACTTCAACCCCCCCCCAAGCTCTGCCATATAGCCTCTCAGAATCTACGCCTCCGATATCCCTCTGTACTACAATGTACTAGTAGTATATGGCTGGTAAAGTACTTTGGCTGCATGTGTGGTTCCTCAAATAACCTCTACAAGTGTTAGAATTGCATTATCAGTTGTCAGCAAAAGCATGCAAAAGTCTTTCACTTCCCTACAGCCCACATCCTCCGCCCACCCTCCAACCCTTTCCGTCCCCAAAACACCCGCGGGACACCAGGAGGCGTAGGAAGCAAATTTTTATTGGGGGGGGGGGGCAGGGGTCTCGGTTGGGGGGCCTGCTATATTTTTATATAGGCTTATATATGGAACCTCCTCATTATTGGGGGGCCCAGGCCCCCCTGCCCCCCCCCCCTTTCCTACGTCCCTGCTCTCTTGATCTTAGTAACATGTTCTGTCGCGTGAGAACAAGAGACCTGCTGCTGTGCTGCTTACAAAAAGTTGCGAATCTTCACTTCTGTAAAGAATTACGTCCTCGAAAAAGAGGTCCATAAAAATAGAAGGGGCATTGTTTTTCTTACAGTCCCAAATGTCAGAACTCTATTTCATGTAGCCTACATCCGACTTCACGTGTAGTGTACAGGTGCAAGCGAAATCAGGGTTGGTGTTTCCACGTTTTGCTGTCACCTCAGTCATTTTAGCTATGTCACTGAAGGAACTTGAGTATTTATATCAAGGATACATTGTTCAAACTGTGTCGATAATCAATTTTCCCTTTAAGGCATACTTAAACAGACAGGTAGGGCTGGGCCAAATGACGTACATGATCCTGTTGTAACACGTCATACAAGGTGCTGTTTTACTCTGACATATATTAGGCGTATATTGTAACTGAAGATCACCCTGGCGGTTGCAGGAGAGTCGTGATTTTTAACTCCCTGGAGGAGGTATTTAAGACCCTTAATCTGGCTACACATTCTCCCTTAGGGGTAGGTGGAGAGGGATGTGCATGGATAGAAGTACATGTATAGATACCCTATATATGTATATGCCAGTAGCAATGGGGCGCAGATGTTGCAGAAAAGAAACAGCGACCTATAGATTTACACAAAGTTGGGCACAATCTATAGCAGTCTGCAACTTTTTGTCTCTCAGGGTCCAATGTTTTATCTCATATTTCTGTGAAAGAGGGAAAGCCAATGTTCATTTGTTCATTCTATGAATGACATCGTTTCTTGTACTGAACAGCAGTCAGTGTATGTAGAAATGTTCTACTTTTTTTTATGCTATTTGGGACTTTCTGGGAAAACCACTCTATATTTGGAGAATAGTTGACACGGCCTCTTGAAATATCATGCTGCTTTGATCCACGTTGAATAAAGTGCAGCTCAGTACGGATACAGGAAACGATGAATGAAAGAGACACAGAAAGGAAGATAGCGCGAGGCAGAGGAAGATCTAGAGAGGCAGACCAATGACTCTACGGATAAACAGACAGAGGGTCAGTGACAGAGAAACAAAACAGATAGACAGACAAACATATTTTTATGTGTATTTTAATCATATCGCAAAAGGTTCTTGCTCAGATATCATTACTATAGAGGTGGCTCAATGTAAAACTCTAAAACAGGGGTTCCTCGATATGAATAAGCGCTATAAGCGAAGAGAGCCCCCACACAAGTAGTGGCCATACGAGAAGTGTGTTAAGGGGTGCACCACTGACCATGTAGCTCCTGGAGGACACGACATGGAGCGGCCAGCGTTCAATCACCACGTCAGTGTAAATCAGTCAGGACGCCACCCGTGGCCGCAGAGGGCGCCAATAGATCCTGCCTCTGAGAGAGCTACTCCTAGACAGGCCAATCACTCCACCCCTATCCACCCACCCACACACCTAATCCCCCTTTACTTTTCACATACACCACCCACATGAGGAAACCCATTCTAATGTTTTATGATGAACATGTTGTGCGTCAGACACAGGAAGACAATCATGGATTCAAATGCCACAGTAAATTTTGGGTCCACTGAGCAGGGTGCTCACGGGCTGGAGTTTGGGTGGAGAGGGGGTGCATGGAGGGGTGAACATTCCTCTTGGTAGTCCGGCCCCACACGTCCATCACCTCCCCGTCCCCCTCCTCCTACCTTACCCTACCACTCCTGTCCCTCCTACCCATGCTATCACCCTTCCTGTGCATTGATGGACGACCCATCCCAGACGCACCATTCGTCAATGTCTCTGTTCCATCTGACTGTTACTTAGAGATAATGATTCTGCACGATAGTAAATCCTTATCTGTCGGAGTGGCACTTTTACCTGCTCCTGATATGTGCCATTGACACTGTCAGGACACCGACTACGCTAACTGCAGTTAGTCAATCAATGATGGCGGCTGATAGGTATATCATTATTAAATGTATTCTTCTATTTTGTGATCTAAATACTTGATGGGCAGACATGAGAAGCCGGCTGTGGGGTCGCTCGTTGCTCTCGCCCTGGAGGATGGGTACAGCAGGCTTAGTGAACATGGAGCAGTTCTACTCAGTCCTCCAGAACATTATGACAGGTCACTTCTATTCACTTAACTGCCAAATGAAAGCACACACTTGTAACCCAAACCCTGCCTAGTGATGGCCCTTTAACTCCAGGAGGGCTCCAAGCAAGGCTTATGTTTATAAATGTCCCTGCAGTATATGGCATGACAAATGGGTGTACATTTTTTATTAATACTGGGTCACAAAGTGATGTCCATTTTATGCATATAAATTGATGCACATTTTGTACATATGGATTCATGACCATATGAAGCTGACCATATGAAGCTACGGAATGGAGTTAAAGCCACATAAACTTCACGAGATGAGAGACATAATTGTATGTATCAGGAAGAAGTAAATAGTGTGTGAGTATTCTGATTTTGTAAGTTGAATTTTCTGTTCATGATTGCATCTCAGCTATTCACCTCACGCTTCCTTTGATTACTTCTTTTCTTCGAGAAGCCAGTCTAATGTGCCCAGGTAAAGTGCATTATTCTAAACAGAACTGTTGCCTTATAAAGGAATAGTTTGGCAGACATCACTTCCTTTGCAGATATGTTAGTTATTGGCAATAAACTAAAAAGAGTTTGGAAAGGAAAGTTATTGAAAAAGAACCTTTCCATCCAAGACATATGTGTGAAGACTCTGCGGAAGACGGGTTATGTATACTTCATAATATCCTGTGTTCACATAATCCGTGAGCATATATGCAATGGTCGTCAAAGAAGTGATGCACTGAACGAGAAAATCAGAAGCTTGGAGAAGGTAACTTTAGGATATTATTAATACTCTGTTTAACCCCAACACAGACAACATGATCAGTGGGTAATCTAAAAGACAATACCCTACTCTGCCAGAGGCATATGCAGAGTCATAGTTCAGGGATATGGTAGGCAGATAACCTTTAGACTCCTCTACCATATTTCCAGAGGCCTTGGCCTACTTCCTGTACCCTTAACCAAACACAGAACCCTTATTGGATATGGGCAATGGGTGTGGCACCAACACACTACATGGCAGGAGTGGGGGACAAAGGCCAAGAGGCCATACCCTAACTTATGAGCTGACCAACACCACTGGGGCATGTGTTATTGGGTATTGACATTGAGGCTCTATCAGGACAGGAGAGGAGAGTACATACATGCCATGTGCACTGTCAGGACACCGACTACGTTAACTGCAGTTAGTCGATCAATGATGGCGGATGACAGGTATATCATGTTTAACTATATTCTTTTATTTTGTGATCTAAATACTTGATGGGCAGACATGAGAATCGGCATAATTATAGTTAGGGTGTGTGTGCGTATGTAGTAAGTGACTGGGCTTCCTAAAGCAATGGAATTAAAGAGAAATTAGCCTGAAGAATAATTTGGTGACTATACTAACTCTAAGTGAGTGACTATGCTAACTGCTATCTGTGTTAGAGACCTTGACTATACTAACTGGCAAAAGAGGTGACTATGTTAACTCTGTATTCTTTCTGGTTGACAGTGATAAAAATTCTATGTTGAAACTTTTTTGTGCAGAGACTAATGATTCATTTCAAAGGATAGTGCAACATTCAATCTGCCACCATATCAATCAAAGCTTCTCCATAAGAATGTCAATATTAGAAGTTCTACAGGAAGGCTGAAGGTTAATTTAAAACTTACTACCATCAGGCCCCCAGTGATGATAGGAAAATCCAGCACTGTTGCTTTATCTGATGGTAGTGTGTGACTCGCAGGCATTGAAACAGACAGTGCTATGGATTTAGTTGCTGGTAGGCTGATCCCTGCATAGACATGTCATGCCATATACTGCAGGGACATTTATAAACATAAGCCATGCTTAGAGCCCTCCTGGAGTAAAAGGGCCATCACTAGGCAGGGTTTGGGTTATGAATGTGTGCTTTCATTTGGCAGATAAGTGAATAGAAGTGACCTGTTATAATGTGCTGGAGGACTGAGTAGAACTGCTCCATGTTCACTAAGCCTGCTGTACCCATCCTCCAGGGCGAGAGCAACGAGCGACCCCACAGCCTCCCCCCCCTTCATAACTCCGTGGCCGAGAGGTCTGCCCGGCCCAGCCCTGCACGCTCCCAGGCGGGGAACCCAATTTGCCGCCTAAGTAGCATATAATCGTGGGTTTGTATCGCGTGCGACGTTAAGTAGTATATGATTGTGGGTTTGCCGCAGGCAGTCCCTGGAGATAGGAGTGTTGGGCCAGGGTCTAGCCGACTGATGGGAAGTGGAATGGGCAGAAAGGGCAGTAGAAATAGTAGTAGTGGAGTGGGTGGGTGATGGGGGAGACTGGCTGGAATCAGAGTCTATAAATCACCCAGATAGAGTGGTGTGTAATCACGCGCCCAACACGATAGTACACATACCTTTGAACCCCACCAACCCCTCCTTCTCCCCGCACACCCTGTTACCTACCTCCTCCAGGGCAGACCGTCACTAACTGCTCCCTGTGGGTGCTCATTTCACAACCCCTGTTGATGCCCCCCTTTGAATAACAATCTCCTCTCCCTGGGACCTTTTATCACGCCCAGCTGCAGTTCTACTTCCCGCCCCGCTTCCCTTAAAGCCAACGCTACTGCTTAACCCTACAGTCCCCAACCTGGTGACTTACAAGTGGTCAGGGTGTGTAGAGAGCGTTAGTTCTCACCCCCTGACATTGCCCCCTGCCTCCTGTTGCCCCCTGAACCCTCTACACCCAGCCATCCGCCTTTCTGCACCCTTACCCCACACCTCCAGTAGTACCCCGTCTTTATTATTCCCGGCGTGGATCCCTAGAGCTCTGGCCCGGGCTACCACTCCAGGGCGGAGAGTAAGGTGGATGAGAGGGGGCAGGGGGAGGAGTAAAGGGGGTGTGATCCCCATGCCCCCGGCGCCGGTCGGCCGGCTCCCGGTCATTACGGTCATTCCTCCGGTTAAGCGCCAGTTCCGCACCCTTATCGGGGCAGCCTCCCTCTGGCCATCGGTCAGCTCCGGAAGTGATCGGCAGTTTTCGGCGATTTACGGCGTCGAGAAGCGCACCCGTTCGGCCGCGGAGATTATGTCTTCGACCAACAAGATTTGTCGCGGATTTATAGTGTAGCGGGATCGGGAGGTGGTGGCTCTAGTTACAAGGGAGGTTGTGTGGATGGGATTAGAGTAGGGCCGGCTAGTTCTTGGTTAAACCCAAACAAGACATCAGACAATGTTAATGTGGAACGTCACTCTGTGTCTAGCCAAAGCCTGTAGGGGCTTGTGTAGGGATAGAACAGCTTCTTTTTTTTTCCTTTTTTTTAGAACAACTTTAAACTTTATTGACCTCAAATGTGTAAATGATACATGGTTATTATGACACTTTCTTGCATAACCATGAGAGGTAATATGATGCTGGTCAATTAAGTTAATGGTGCCACCTTCATACTCTATGTTGTTTTGGTGACACCATACAACATTATTATACATAATTACAAAGAGGAAAGATACACCTTTACATTTTGTGTCATGGCAATCAACCTATCATGATACTTGTATAATCTATACCAAAATTACATGTCCCTCCCTTCCCCCCTCCCCCCTCCCCTAATTCTCCTCAACAATGCAAGTATTCAAACATCAGGTGATTCACAAGGCTAAATTCATTGGCAAGGCTAGAGGGAAAATGCTATATTGACCTGGCGCGGTAACTACACTATATATATATATATTGTAGCGCTCTCCAAGCTCCTCCGGATAAGAGAATGACGACCAGTAACACGGACAAGTATAATTAACGTGAATTCTTTATTGCCTGGCTTGCTCTGCCACACCAGCTAAGTATATCTCTATCTATATGCCGCTGCTCCTCCTCTCTGGTGCAAGTGCCGGTGCGTCCTATAGCCACCCCAATCTCAGACTGCCTGTCCGGTGGGACACCTCCAGTATTTATACACTTGCAAGTCCACCGGCGCTGGTGTATGTACAACATACACCGCCGCCGAAGACGCTACTCCGAATAACACAATGCTGACGTGACTCCGCCTCCGCCGGCTTCCCCCCGCCCCCATGCCAGGATGGTTTCGGGATCCACCGACGTCGGCTCGGTCTACGCCACACTCTCCCCAACTAATTAACAGTCGTACTGGGAAAGAATGTCAGAGTACCCTCCTGCAGATGGGTATCCAATTTTGAATAAACAATTATACACCATGGCCCCTGGGTGTTTGTGATTATTACTTTTAAACAAATACATTGAGCAATATAGATAATCATACAGTATACACAGTATCAATACTTATAGCATGCTCCAACGGATAGCTTCATAATTTACAAATGGTTTAACTATTATACAACCGCTGCCTTCAAGACCAATACAACATCACTGCCACCGCCGAGATGCCCCCGACTCATCCACCGAGCCGTCCACCGGTCCTCCGAACCGTCCACCGACGGCCACCTCCCTCCGGTTGTTGCCGTTTCTCCTCCGCCTGCCTCCGGATGCCGCCCCCCCGCGGCTCGACCAGGTCTGCAACACAAGGTAAGGCACTTGTACTGCTTACCCCACCGGAACTGATGCATTTTGTCCTTCATTTAAGGTGCTACTGCTCCCCCAGCCTGTACTGGCTTACACCCATAGATTACTCGGGTGCATTCCACGTCATCCCAGCTTATCCCGCAGTCACCCTCCGACCCGGCTGCATCACCGCCCTCCCTCCTTTTCCTCCCATCGACCTCCGCCGGCGCCCTCCTGTACTGGAGTTTCCGTTTCCCCCGCCGTAGATACACCGGAAGAGACACTTACCCTTTTTACTGGGTGCTCGTAGAGGCTTCCTCCTCCTGTCTCTCCTCCTTCTCCGGGGCCTTCGGGGTAATAGGCCATGGCTGCCCGCATCTGGAGCACAGTCCCTCCCTGGACGCCTTGGCGTACCTGGTTCGGGTCACCTGAACCAGTTCCACATCACCGTCAGCCAAGCTTTGCACTGCCGAGCTGCACACCCCCCCCGGCACCACTCTCATCTCGGGCCCCAAGTTCCCCGGGTTCCGCAAGCGCCTCGTATACTCCTGCAGCTCACGGGGGCCTGTGAAGTCCTCATTCCAGGGCATCAAGTTCTCCTCCACCTCTACCCTTTTTCCAGAGTCGGGAGCCGGGGAAGGGGCAACCACCACGTGGCTTACAGACACTACTCCTTGTGTGGGAGCCACGCCCCCGTCAGGTATGGGTACCACCTGGGCGTCTGTCACTATTATAACACGTTCGGAGGTCGGTGGGCCTAAAGGGTCCTCATCCTCCACACTCCCCTGCACCGTCTCCACCCCCTCCGGCACCAACACCATAGTCTCCATGTGTCCCGCCTCCTCCCCAGCCTCAATTTGTAAGAGAAAGTCCCCCTTGGGAGACTGCACCACCAGCCCCTCCAATCCAACAGTAACCGTCCTGGGGTAATGCACTAAGTCAGGCCTCCCTTTTGCTCTCCCGGCCATCTTGCCTTTTTGTTGGGGGGTTACACCAACGGGTTCCCCCTCATTGTCCCTGGGTTTGCTGCCGGAGCTCGTCTTTGCCGGGGTCTTGGGGCGCTGGCCCGTGGGAGTTAATGTACTCAGTAATATTTCCTCAAGGCTGCGCCGCGTTCCGGGGGTGGGAGTCTGGGGCACCGCTGGTGGACTAGCCTTTTCCGGGGTCTCCCCCGTGCGCACGGTAACCTGCTCCATCAGTGTTTCTAATCCTGTTTTCTGGCTACTCTTTCCCGGGCCTTTCCCTTTTCCTCTTCTTGTCTTTTTAGATTTCTGTTCTTTCAAAGCTCTTTCCTCCTCCGCCACCCTGGCTTCTGCTTCTTTCTTTTCCTCTATAGCCTTCTGTCTTTCCATTTCTCTCTCCTTCTCTAACCTCTTTTGTTCCTCTAACTCCTTCTGCCTGGCCCTCTCTCTACCAGCTTTGATCATCGCTGCATACTGCTCCTCGAGGTCAGGGTAGCCAGCCACGCCGGGGGGGTATTCAAAGATCTCTTCATCAACTTTAGCTGGAGCGGAGACCATCTTCGTGGCTACGTCTTCGGGGTCGGGTTTACCTGGTCCCCTGTCCTCCTCCTCCTCCGGGGAGTCGGGGGTGGAGGTGGCCCCTTCCTCAGCAGGTGTGCATAATTCCGGTTCAATGTGGGGCTTGGGGCGGTCCTCCTTTAAGGTGTACTCCGGCAGTTTTTCAGGGCTGGAATCGAGTCCCCCGGAAATTTCGAATGCCTTTCCTTTTTCCGGGCTGGACTCCTGAGCTGACTGTGAACCGTCGTCTGTGACGTCATCGTAAGTCCCAACCTTTAGCTGGGTTCTCCGTGTTGGTATACCCGTCCTAGCCGCCTCATATTCCTTTTCTATTTCATCTACGTCTAGTGTGCCCACCGGCAACTCCTTCTGGAGTCTAGTTAAGGTTTTGGTCGGGGTCTCCCCCTCCCTACTGTACCTGTCCATTAGTAATTTAAGAACAAAGAGAACCTTTCCCTCCTCCTCTGGCTCCAATTGATATTTACCGGTAACGGGGTCCGTTATCATTTCTGTAACCCGGCGGACAGCTCCCTCCTTACCGGGGGACCGGCGCACCTTTTTGTCAGGGGGCTCCTCCACTGCCTCCTCGGACACCCGTTTCCGCCCCTTGCCAGTACTACTCCGGGTGGCCACCCCTTGTGCAGGTAGTCCCTGATTGGGGGGAGTTTTCAGTCCCACCAGTTCCTCTAGATATTTGGCCGCTGCGGCCACCTCCTCCATTTCCTCAGCCCCTATGCTTATCCCGGGGGACACCAGTGACGATATGATAGAGGCGCTGCCCGGTGTCTGGCTGGAGGGCACCACCGCCTCCGTTTTAGAAGTGCTTGCGGCGGCGAACTCGGCCGGCTCCTCTGCCTTCCCAGCCCCTCCTTTTGACGTGTGGACCTTAACCTTCCGGGGTTTGCCTTTAGACTTGGGTTTTGTAGACGTGGAGGTGCCTGGAGTTTGTGCTGGAACGGCCCCCGCCTCCTCTTCACTAGCCAGCCGCAGTTGCTTGGTCTCTTTCGGGGGCACCCATCCTTTTATGTCCGGGTGCTGTCTCTCCACGTGGCGCACCAGGTCATTCTTGTAATCTTTGGCGACCTGGTATTCACAGCCGGTGGAGGGGCACTCGTATCCTTCTTGCACGGCCTCATGCTTCCTCTGATGGCGTTTTAAAGCATCGCTGCGTCCAAAGGCATACGGTTTGCCCTCCTCCCTGCAGATCTCACACCTGTGCTTTGGTATCTGCACTCCCCCTACCCATACCATGGGCACGGACTTCTCGTCTTCGTGTGTCTTAGGCATATTACCGAGTTCTAACTGCTTCCAATCGATGGTCGATATTGCCGAATCCCGGGGATGAGTCCTTCCTTTATACACCCCCGGCCCGGCCACACCCCTCCCCCTTGAGTTGTCTTGGCCAATTAGCAGCCAGGAACCTTCCCCGCACGCCTGTGCCACCGGGGTTTCCCCTGTCACGAGGCCGTCACCCGACCGTGAGAACGTCCGCTCTGCTCCTCCCTCCGAACGTTCCGGTGGGTAGTGGACGTGGGAATGGGTTCTTGACCAGCTGTCTTTCGCACGGTCCTTCTTCCTGTAGGGTTTGTTGTTTACTTTTCGGTGGACTGTCTCCTCGGTGGGCCGTTGGCGGTGTTTATTTCTATCATTCTCCCTTCCCCCATGCCTAGGGCGGCTGTGGGACCGTGAGGACGAGGATTTGGGTGGAGATCGGCCCCCTCTCTCCCTCCGGCGGCCCTCCCGGTGAACCCCGTCTTTCTTTACGCGCTCCCTTGGCCCTTTTTTTTTTTCCTCCCGCCCGGCTTGTGTGTCCCCTGTTACACCATTTCTACAGCTCTCCTCCACCTTCCTCATTACAACACGTCTGTCCTCCGCCATTTCTATCGGGAAAGTGACTGTTATCTTCAAATAGTGGTCGTCTCCCTCCTCATTGACGTCACTCGCATTCTGGTTTCGTAGCAACACCGGTTTTGGCGGGGCTATAACTCCGGCAGAGGGCGCGCTCGACGCTTTAGGCGGAGTTTTAGGCCCGTCCCCCGAGCTAGGCGGCGTAGCAGGCCTGAAGGCGCCCGGCGGTGCCGTGACCCCAGCCTGTACTAAGTGTAGACACGTAGGCGCAACCTTAGGCGTCTCCTCCGCCTTAGGCGGTGTTTTAGGCCTCCGGGGTAAGCGACCCGGGGCTACTAGACGGCTCTCCCTCTCCTCGTTCCGTTCGTTATCGTGCTCTGCCTCCTCTAGCATTTCATAGACCCGCCACCTCTCTGCATGCCTGCCTAAGATACGACATCTCTCTGGGTCCTTCCTCCGTCTGGCCCACTCTGCCCTCTTGAACTCGTTTCTTTCCCTAGTTTCTTCGGTCTCCTCCTCCAGAGGGGATAAATATTCTTCATCCAGGGGGGGTTCGTCATCTGGGGGTTCACCCCTCCAGTGGGCCATTGCAGCTTCTGCTCTCACCCGAGTCTCCTCCTCCCGCCACCATTTCCACCAGCTGTCCCCACCCTCAGCCATCTTAACAGGTAAGTATGCTTGGTCACGCGGCCCGGGGTTAGGGTCCCTTATTATCGCCCGTATCGCCTTAGCCCCCGGCGATCCATCCCCCGCTCCATGGTCGGGGTTGGCTACCTCTTCCTTCGCCGGGTCTATCTCCTTGCATTCATCCCCCAGATCCTCTTCCTCTGGCAGGCAGACCTCCTTTATAGAATCAAAATGTACCACCTTGGTTACACGGCCTCTCTTTATCTTGTACACTGCATCCCCTATTCTCTCCTGCACAGTCCACGGGCCGGTCCAATAACATTGCAACTTGGGTGACAGTCCTCTCTTCTTTAGGGGGTGATAGTAGAAGACCTGGGATCCCGTTGGCAGATGGCCCTCCTCCGCCCTCGCATCATAGTTACGTCGTTGGCGGGCCACCGACCTCCCTATGTTACTCCTAGCTGCCTCATACGCCCGTGCCATCTTCTCCTGGACCTCAGCCACGTATCCAGCCTTATTCCTCGGAGGTGGGTCCAATGGGTAGATCAGATGCAGGGGGACGGTTGTTTCCCTTCCCAACATCATCATGTTAGGCGATACTCCGGTGGAGCTATGCACCGATGACCTATAGGCGGCCATCACAAAGGGGAGCTGCAGGTCCCAATCCTGCTGGTCGGTGGCCACCACCGTAGCCAGTAACGCCTCAATGGTCCGGTTAGCTCTTTCCACCATTCCATCACTTTGAGGCCTAAAAGCGCAAGTCCTTGTTTGTTTGACCCCCAGCAAGGCTACTATCTCCTTGAACAACCCCGACTGGAAATTCTTGCCCTGATCGGTGTGAATCTCCACCGGCGCCCCTAGCCGACATATGAGCTCCTCCACCAATTTCCTTGCCACGGTGGGCGCTTCCTGATTGGGAATGGCATAGGCCTCCGTCCACTTAGTGAAATAGTCGGCCGCTACCAGAATGTGTTGATTACCCCGTGAGGTCGGGGGCAGAGGTCCCATCACATCCAGGGCTACCCTTTGGAGTGGTAGACCAGCCCCAACATGTCCCATTGGAGCTCGGTGGGGGGCGGGGGCTGCCTTCCGCCGCAGGCACGGCTCACACTGCTCGCACCACCGGGTGACATCCCTCCGGAATTCAGGCCAGTAATATCCTCCCTGTACCCGCCTGATGGTCTTGTTACGCCCTAGGTGTCCGGCCAGTGGTTCTCCGTGTACCTCCTGCAGCACATCTTTCCTGTTAGGCTTGGGAACTGCTATCTGGAAGTGGGCCGACCCCGCCTCCCCTATCCACCTCCGGCCCAACACGCCCTTGTGTATTGTCAGCCTCTCTCTCTGGGCATACCAGGCCTTCTTCTCATAGCTCCAGTCCCGTCTTACCGCTTCAGTGGGGACCTCTCCTCCTTCCACCCACCCCCGTACCTCCCTGAGAAGGGGGTCATCATTCTGCAGCTTTTCCCATGCCGGCCCCACTGGAGGGTCCGGTCCCTCCGCGGGGGATCGGTTCCCTCCTTCTAGCACTTGACTCTGAGCTCTTGTGAAGACACGACACCACCGCCTGTCTTCTTCAGGGTCTCTGCCGCATTGTTTACAGGGTGTCCTGGATAGGCCATCCGCATTACCATGGGCCTTTCCTGGTCGGTGTTGTATCACTATGTCATAAGTGCCTATGATCTGAAGCCACCGCGCCAGCTGGCCCTCTGGTTCTTTGAACTCCAATAGCCACCGAAGGGATGCATGGTCGGTGCGCACTACCACCGGCCGACCCACTAAATAGTGTCTGAATTTCCGGAGGCCAAAAACGATGGCTAACAACTCCCGCCGCGTAACACAATAGTTTCTCTCAGGTTTGCTAAGGGTGCGACTGCCATAAGCCAATACTCTCTCTTCCCCATCCTGTTCTTGTGCCAGCACCGTGCCCAACCCCGTATCACTGGCGTCCGTGTCCATAATAAGCTGGCCTTCTGGTCGGGGGAACCCCAGGATAGGAGCTTCTATCAATTTCTGCTTCAGTATCTCGAAGGCATTTTCACACTCCGGCGTCCACTTGAAAGGCCGTCCCTTTTCCGCCAGAGAACTGAGGGGTTTAGCCTTAGTTGAGAAGTCGGGGATGAAGGCTCTATAATACCCCGCCAGACCGAGAAAACTCCTCACTTCTGTGATATTCTGTGGTGGGGGCCACCCCCGAACAGCCTCCACCTTGCCTGGGTCGGTCCCTACCCCAGCCTCACTGATCTGGTGCCCCAGAAACAGTATCCTCCGGCGGGCCAGTTGGCATTTGGAGGGTTTTATCTTAAGGCCGGCCTCCGCCAGTCTTTGTAGTACCTCGCCCAACCTCTCCATATGCTGTTCAAAGGACTCGGCAAACACGACAATGTCGTCTAAATATACCAAACAGGTACGCCACTGAAGCCCCCGCATGGCAACCTCCATCACTCGCTCAAACGTCCCTGGGGCATTACATAACCCAAACGGCATTCTGATGAATTGGTAGAGCCCCCGGTGGGTGGTGAACGCTGTCTTCTCTCTGTCCTCCGCCCTTACATCTAGTTGCCAATACCCACTGGCAAGATCCATTGATGAGAACCAGGTGGCCCCCGCCATAGTATCCAAGCAGTCCTCCACCCGGGGCAGAGGGTAGGCATCTTTCACTGTAGCTTTGTTTAACCGCCTATAGTCCACACAGAAACGGGTTGTCCCGTCTTTCTTCTTCACTAGCACCACCGGAGATGCCCATGGGCTTACTGAAGGCTCGATTACCCCTGCCTCCAACATTTTCTCAACCTCCTCTTCCACCGTGGCCCTTCGGTGGGGGGCTAAGCGTCTTGGGGGCTGCTTTATAGGGGGTTGATCCCCCGTATCTATTCGGTGTTGGGCCATAGTGGTGTGTCCCTTATCACCCTTATGACACTGGAAGGCCGCCAGGTGTTGATTAAGTAACCCCGCAAGCTCCTTCCTTCTGTCTGGCTCTGTTCCCTCCACCAGCTCTCTTATAAGCCCTCTCTTCTCCTCCGGCGACATAGCCTCCACCCGACGGCACCAGCTTCCGGGGTTCACCCCCGGATCCTCTCCCGGCGTTTCCACCCGTTGGATGCCACCCAGAGTCATATCCTTGTAGACGATGATCGGTTCCAGCCCAGGGTTCAGCACCCTGACCCAGGTTTCTCTGTTTATTGGCTGGACCAGGCCTCTGCCCACCAGGAAGTGGGGTTCACCCTTGTGCCCGGCCATACTTTCTATCAGGCCATTCCCACCGTCCAACCACCGACCCATCACCGCGCCTTCCAGGAATGCTTCCTCCCCCGCTCCGACCACTGCTGAGCGGGTGCTCACCACTCGACACAACGATTCTGGTTGGGTCCAGATTAATCTTCCCCTGGCCACGTCCACCACAAGCTGGTTTTCTCGTAGAAAGGCGGCGCCCAATATTCCTTCCGTCCCTGTGTCCCCCACGATAAACATCGCGTTCGTGCTCCTGGTCCCCAATTGTAATGAAGCCTGCACCTCCCCTTTAAGTTTCAGGGGTCTTCCATCCACCGAAAAGACAACTTCCCCCGTTTCTTGGAGCGGCCGATCACCCCCATGTCGTTCCCACCACCCGTGGGAGATAAGGTTTAGTGAGGCGCCAGTATCTACCAGCATCTGTATAACGGCTCCCTCCAACTTGCCTTCCACTATTAGTCCTCCGCCGCCCCTCTCTCGCCTTCCTTGCACAATATTCATAGGCCCAATCCCCCCGACCTGTACCTGGCCTTGGGTAGAGGTCGGTTCTAGTTTCCCGATGGAATAACATCCTTTCCCGTCTCGGGGGCCCCCCCAGGTTTGTCAGTTCTCCTGTTGGGGCACTCCCGCTTGAAATGCCCTTCCTGACCGCACCCATAGCAGGCAGTACTCCGCCTCTTCTTCTCGGTGGAGAGAGGCTCCTCCATCTTCTTAGCCATACGGTCCATTAGCTCCACCATTTTATCCATCCTGTCGGTGTTGGTTTTGAGATGCTCATTTACCGACGCATCAGCGGTCCTAACCCTCTGCGATGTTTCCTGCTCCACCTTCAGGTAGGCTTCTGCCCCCACGGCTGTCATGACGGCAGCTTGTAGGTCCTTTGGCTGTGACTGATAGACCCATTGTCTTAGAGGATTATCCAAACATAGCAGGAATCTGTCCAAAACCAGGGTGTCTGTAGTTCGGGCGTCGGCCTCGGGGTAAGCTAGTCGGGTGTACTTCATCAGATCCTCCCTCAATTCTTGCAACGCCTCCCCCTTCCTCCGTACCCTGGTGCGGAGGACAGCTTTATAGGTCTCTTCTTGATTGGTGGGCTCGAACCTTTCGACCAGCGCCTTCCGGAGTTCGGTGTACCCTTCCGGCGTAGCAGGTTTTCTGCCGTTCAACAGCCTCCGAGCGGCCCCCGCCAAACTCAGCCCTAGGAACATGCCTGCCTCAGCCTCGTCCCATCCATTCACCTTCACACACAGGTCGAAGTGGTTGAGGTAATCGCCTAGATCCCCCGTCCCGTCGTATTTTGTGGGTTTAACCACCGGCTTTCCTTTTGCACTCACTTCGCCGTCAGCTCCGCCAGATAGGGACGGCAACGCAGGTAACCGGGTTTCATCCACTGATGGCTGCTCTCCCCCGATCACCTCTTTTTTTACCGTCATCCCCTCTCCCTTGTTGTCAGGGCCCTCCGTCCCTCTTCCTTCCTCCCGTCCCTCCGCTGCCGGTTTCATCTTCCTATGCTTTGAGAGAGTCTCTAGGAGCTGGTCCCACTCCTCCTCCGTCCAATCCTCTGACCCTTCCTCCAATCTCCTCCGAGTCATGCTTGAAGTATTTTCAGTCTTGCCTCTGGGTTGGCGCCTCCCCCGGCTAGGCCTCCGGGGTATCTCCCTCTCCACCTCCTCCTTCTCCCATGGCCATCTGAAGTCGTTTACGGGACTTGCACGCCCTCCTCCCACCTCTACCTGGTTGCCTTCCCCCGTCCAATTCCGATCCATAGGCTCCTCCTGCCTTTCGGGGTATGGTTCCCCAGGTCTGCTTTCTGCGGGTCTTCTGATTGTCACCTCCTCGTCCACTACTTCCAAGAGGGTCCCCCGACCAACTCCTTCTCCTTCCAATTTCAATGAGTCTGTTCCCGTTATCCTTGCCTCCGCCATCTCTAGTCCTGCGTGGATCCGTTGAAAACACCGCTGTCACCAATGTAGCGCTCTCCAAGCTCCTCCGGATAAGAGAATGACGACCAGTAACACGGACAAGTATAATTAACGTGAATTCTTTATTGCCTGGCTTGCTCTGCCACACCAGCTAAGTATATCTCTATCTATATGCCGCTGCTCCTCCTCTCTGGTGCAAGTGCCGGTGCGTCCTATAGCCACCCCAATCTCAGACTGCCTGTCCGGTGGGACACCTCCAGTATTTATACACTTGCAAGTCCACCGGCGCTGGTGTATGTACAACATACACCGCCGCCGAAGACGCTACTCCGAATAACACAATGCTGACGTGACTCCGCCTCCGCCGGCTTCCCCCCGCCCCCATGCCAGGATGGTTTCGGGATCCACCGACGTCGGCTCGGTCTACGCCACACTATATATATATATAATTTAATCGCAACCAACAAAGAACAATATTGAACAAGAAATTCTGGGTTATTAACAATATTATTAGACCTGCTACTTGGAAGTTTGTATTTTGCATTTTGAAATGAATGGCATTGAGTCTATATCTTTATCATGCATAAATGCTGAACTACATACACTAGGCCTACACATCATAGCGTATACAGTACCTAATAGTCGACCAGTCTTTAGGTTTAAGGTCCATACATTGCACATGGCATTGTGCACAGTGCATGGGTCTCTTCAACAGATCATGATTGATTGCAGTTGCTATTTTATTCCACATAAACTCAACTACATACATGTTTAATTTCCATTACAACTCCCGCTGGGGATTTGGCACGGTTTCTAACACAAAAAGCCAAGCATGTAAAATGAACAAATGCGATATGAGTACAATTTGAAAACCTCAAAGCCAGTCACTAAAACTGGAAGAGCAGTGCAAAGGCTGCATGCCACAACATTGTAAACGTGAGACAAGCAGTAACAAGGCCCTCATTTGTGATAGTTGATATTTGATCGTTGGTTTTAACAGCGGGCGTTGTGAGCTGTTACGTGTATTTAAGGCTGTTGATAAACATCCAGCTATATTTACAACCTAATGTCACGCACCCATCCACCCTTTCCTAGCCTGCCCCTACTCCTATAGCTGTCTACCAACTCTACCACCCTCCTCCTACAGACCCCCCACTATGCATGATGGGTTTGGACCGACTCACCGTAGCCTCACCTAGGGCCACCAGTAAATGTACAATGTTTATAGAGATTTCACGAGATACATGTGACGTTTACATAGTCCGTGCCATCCTACGTTTAACTCCTTAGCGAGTGCGTATATATGGAAAAGGCAGTTCCTTCTCCCCACTGCACTCTCTCGTTGCTGAAATATTTATTGTAAACTGGTGGCAAACATGTCTCTTTTCTTTCTTATCAAGGATATTAGGCTTCCTTTCTTTTCTGGGAACTCTTGGTCGATTGTGTCACTTTCATCCTGAAGGGCGTCAATGACTTTCATTTCATTTACTACACACCTTAGCTAACAAGAGCTGAGCATTACCATCAAACCTCTAAATAGGCAGACAGGAAGGATACCCCTCGTTATGTCCAGTGGACCATTCTTTGTGCACGACCGCTCACATTGTCTCTGGGGTAATAGACATGTAGAATAAGATGGATAACATGACAGTATGGCGTGGTATCATGTTACCCCATGGATCAGCTGTCACCTCACACATAGAGCCGGCCACGTACTCACACACCCAGTGCACCAACCATACATTATGAAAATGCCTCTTCCAAGAAGACATAAGGCTAAAATTAGACCCTCCAGCAGCCCAGATGCATTCTGGGTAAAGCTACAGAAAAAGAGCTTAACGGCGCGGGTTAAGGATGGGTTACTGAATACGTTAACGGCGGGACTTTCCCAGAAGAGGCACACCAAGCATGTATAATTCCATGTCTGGCATTGGATGAGTGGCCTTACACCATTTGGAGGCATAGCAAGCCTGTGCTGATGACCTTATGTCAGATAATGGTCTGAGGTGGGGAGCAGCTCAGTTCCTAGAAAGAGAAACTCATCACTGGGTTTATTTGGTTGCACTCAGACCACCCCAATACGTTATCCTCTCAGAAGGTGGGTTGGTAGTCATAAAAGGTAACGTATTGGTAGTAGGGGGCGGGTCAGGTGGATAAGAATGGGAAGGGCTAGGGGAGGAAACAGGTGGGATTGGGTAAAGGCAGGAGGATAGATGAGGAGGACTGGAGGAAGACGAGGGGAATAATGGATTGAGACAAAGACATTGTCATGGGAGAAAGGGTTTCATAGAAGGGACATGTTAAAGAGTCAGGAATCAAGAGAGAGGGGAGGAGGGCACAGCAAGATAATACTAAGTGGGAGGGAAAGGAGAATTGGGATTGAGAGTGCTGAGGGAGATGAGAGTTAGACAGGAGTGCTGTGTGTGATTTGAATAAGGAGGGGTCTGGAGTGAGGGAGGTGAGTAAGTAGGTGGATAGAACGGCCATAATTCTTTGTTACCATGATTTTATGTTGGTCTGGACAGTGTTATGGTGACGGGGGTGGGTGATGGTGAGGTGGGTGGTAGCAGCCCAGGGTGTGACTGCCTCCTGAGTGAATAAGGGTGGGATTGTAGTAGCTCTATGATGGTCGTTAGTGACAAATATCGCGGTAAAAGGTAGCAAACAGTTATGAGATTATAGGATAAGTACATCCATAGGGTTTTATGACCACAGAAGGGCAAATTGATGTACACTATCTATGTAAGATTTAGGATCACAAAGACATACACAGCAGAGTAGACTGCTGACAGGCAGGATACCACGTTGGGTAGGCATGCACCATTACCTCTTTTTCAAATGCTTGATTTTGGACCTGGATGGAGGGATTAACTATGCAGTAGATGTGACATCTGTACCATGGCCGGGGAGAATACTTGTTAGATGGTGACACAGCAAAGGACCAGGTGTATACATCCATTTTTGTATGGGGTTTGGCTATAGTTGGACATGGCTAGAAGATCCTGGAGGACGGGTGGGGTGGGGTGTATAGAAGAAGTGGGTAGGGCTTGAGTCAATGGTCCAGGCGTAGAGCGTGCTGCCTCCAGGCTGAGGGGGCAACGAGGGCAGACTCATAGGGTAAGCCTGGCCATAAAGGTGTCACCACCAGCACCACCAACGCCACCACTAGCATCATGGTGATGTATACCCCGCCCAACCCCCCACCACAGGCACCACTTCATTGGGTCCCAGCCCAACGCTTTCTCAACGCCATGTATCATTGTCTATTGTTGGTACTGTGGTCCCGCAGGTATCCCATACAATTTTATATTTGATTGCTTAGTGATTAATTTGTTTTTAAAAAATATACTTTAGTATCGGTACATTGTATTTGTTGAGGAAGGATGCATCTTCTTGGAAGGCACGATGGGAAATGCCACAGTCCAAATTTCACAATAAAGCCCATTTTATGTTACTGCGGATGATAAGTTTAGATTGTAAATCTAGAGAAGGAGAACGAGGTGGTACAAACAATTTTCAGTCTGTACTCAAAATCTGGCGAAAGTATGGTAACCGGAAAATGTATTTCCCCTCTTTCAGTTATTTATTTAATCATTTATTTTACAAGAAAAGGGAGTTGAGTTATCTTGGGAAAAGACAATGGGTAATATGATTTAGCATACATTTTACTGTATCTTAGTCCCAGATAGATATTTATTCTAGCCGTAGGGGATGAGATATGATGAGTGTCTGTTATTAAGTATCAGCTTCATTGGCGATGGATCTCATTCAGTATAAACTTATTTACAGCGTTTTCAAATTACACGCATTTTATGTACTAATAATACACCCATCCTGTCACCTGACACCCATTATTACACCATATTGTAATAAATTACATTTTGTGGCAATAATATAGCTGCAGAAAATCTGGGGGTTTCCCTTCCCATTCCCCAAGTCACAGGAGTATCATTCCTGAGTCACAAGTTGTCACTGCACCTGCTCATGAGCAGATTGGCGCGGCCTTTCCACGTGCTTTTTTTTCTATCCTTGAGCTACTCAACACTGGCTCAATTCAGTTTAATTGCGGCTAGGCCTTGTCCTTTCTGATAGCTTTTTAAACCCCTCCTTCCTTCCTCTCTTTCCTTTGTCCTAGTTCTGGTGTTACAGGAACCCAGGGGTCGATGGCGGTATATATTTAAACACAATGTGCAAAGTCTTCTGGCCGTCCATTGTTAAAAAAGACCACACAAGCCACAATTAGGGCTGTTCCACGGGAGTAACCTCTGGTTCATTGTCCTCTGCACTGATGAAGGACTCCCGTTTATTATCAGTTTTATTTCCTTTTTATCAAACCCAGAACATGTACCCAAAATAGCAGCACCTTGAGGCCATGCCTTCTCCTGAGGGAGGTGATGGCAGCAGTAGCAGCCAACCTCCAGTGTGCTACGTATCCTCCAGCCCAGCCTCCCCCCGTACACCGCCGTAGAGTGAATGACATTGCCTGTGGTAGGAATGTAGAGCCACCTTACCATTCACATCATGTACCTGCAGCCCCCATAGCCGCACGTACTGTAGTATTTAAGTACGGCAGGCAGGAGTAGGAAGGAGGAGGGTGTGGGGCCTCAGTGGTGCCTGGATCAGACCCCCAATTCAATAGTAACAGTAGTAGTGTTAGTAGCGGTAGACAGAACATTGGTATGTCTAGGCACCCATACCTTCCAACCCAAATGGCCATAATGATCGTCATAGCTTTTGTAGCTTGGGTACGCATTGACTACGGAAACACATTGGGATACACTGTAATTTTAATTTAGAGAGGCGGCTAGAAGGGTCTAATGATTATTATTCCTATAAATGTGAGTAGGTCTGTAGTACCAGGTAGAGGCCTGGAAGGAGTGAATAAGGGGTGGGTAGAAGGGATGGCGAGTAGAATAAATACTTGACGAGTGTTATATCGGGTAGACTCGGGAGTAGTTCACTACTGGCGTGGCACAGATACGGCCGTCTACCACCCCTCCACACACCACCTTACACCACCACGGATCGATTGTGATTTGACTTGTCTGATTAATCCTGACGACCGAGTTAATCCTTCCCCTCCTGATCAGCTCTGAGTAGCTCGCCAAGACGGGGCTACCAACCGCAAGTCATGCGATCCTACTTTAAGGTTACCCCAACCCCCAGGGTCTACCTATAGGCTGAACCCATGAGTAACCCCCATGCCGTATGTGTATACAGGCGCTATTCACTACGTACGTGTCTGTTTGCCTTCCTGGTAGCTTCCCATGTTGTGTTAACCCTTGTAGTGTAGTGCGATACCTCCAGGGCCAAGCTTCTTAAGCATGATGCACCATTCATATTGGTGAGCAACTCACCAGTGTAGCAAAAACAGCTGGCCCTTGCGAGAAACACATCAATGCTAAATGGATGCAGGATTGGCGAGTTCCTCACCAGGGATGAACCCTGCATCAAAACAACTGAACTGGCAAAGAACTGGGTGGAGTTGTATGCAGCATTCCAAGTACTAAACACTAGGAGAACCTCTGACATTCCATTTCCTGGTGACCATTGTTGGGTCCTGCCTGAACTGCCATGTCTCAATTACCTGTCAGTACTCCTGTACCACGACCCTGTAAGGCTCTATAAGGGCAGTGCCTCTTCTCCAGTATACATGCAGCCACCTGGAGTTGGAAATAAATCCATGAGGGGAAATCAAACTGGTTGCTAGAAGCCTTAACACAAATCATATTTTAAATCAAAAGAACTGTGTGTGGTCGTAGTAATTAGAGAAATATCCCCCAGAGCCTATAGATACACTTTACCATGCACCTATCCTTACACTATAATATATTCATTTACTTCCTTCTGTCTTCATTTGCCTTTGTCTCTCTAGGTGTCTAACCTACTCCTTTCCTTTTTTCACATTCTCTCTCTCCCTTTTTAAATCGTGTTTTACCATTTGGCCAGGCATTTCAACAAT
The DNA here is from genome assembly GCA_949317995.1 of Acholoe squamosa. Lineage (NCBI taxonomy): Eukaryota > Metazoa > Annelida > Polychaeta > Phyllodocida > Polynoidae > Acholoe > Acholoe squamosa. The sequence continues at coordinate 21,395,014 of OX439042.1, forward strand.
TCTCTTGAGACCTAGCTTACTGCTTTCGAAATGTTTTTCCTCCAAACTATTTCTTCATTTCCAACAGTCCCTTTGTTTGCCTGTGCTTCTACATCAGTAAGTCTGCTCCTTAAAAGGATATTCACTTGGCACACAATGGCATGGAAGGTTCTATGAGAGATCAGGAGGTCTATTTATACTTCCAGCTCTGCCACCTGCTGACATTATGTAGCCACACAGTCCTGTAAAATGTGGTCCATGGTCATGTAGTGGCTATGTGAGGAGAAACAAAATGGAAGACAAAGAACCAGCTGGTAACAAATATTATACAGTCTACTCAGAAATGTGAGAACAATAGGAGAGGAAACTAATGTAGAGACGGTCTATGAATAAGCTGCACTAAGGAGATACCAAAAACAAAGCATTCACAAAGCAAACCTCAACTAAATGAATAGAAATTATTACTATTACCAGTAGGCCCCCATTAGAATCTCCTCGTCCTAAATTTTTCATCCACTTTCTACACCGAGAGACCCACAAATCATATGCAAAATATATATTTTAAACTCCATGATGCTTATCTTTTTAGAGGGGTGTCGTCAGGGGGTGATTGAAATGAACAGAAATGATTTACCACACACAAAACTTCCTCTCTGGCCAGGTACTAAGACATAAACACATTACATCGCCATTACACTGTAAAGGAAAATACTAAAAGGAAGAGGGGTAGCTCGGCCAGCGGAGCCTACTACTGGACAAATAGACAGAAAGAGAGAGAGAGAGGATAGTAGGGAGACAAAGACACCCAGACTCAGACAGAGGGGGCTGTAGAGAGAAGAAGACTGAGGCGGTGATCATGTTGGTTCTGTGGCTATTGGCCACTAGCTGGTCTGCAGCGTATTCTGGCAACACACACTGATAAGAACTGATAACATGGGGCCAGCATGTCCCTGGAAGTGGATGTTAACCAGGGACAAGGTACCCATCATTGTATGTCTTATCAGTGGGTTTTACACAGGGGTGGGCATATCGCAAAGTGCTGGAGCAAACATACAAATCGCTGTAGCAATGCGTTTTCAATGGGAATAGAATTGGTAAGTGCTCTGAGAAAATTGTCAGCTTCTTCTTGTCAAAATTGGTGTATTTTGGGGGTTTGGGGAGGCACAATCCCCAGCACCCCTTCCCCCCCAACAAAAAAAGATGAAATGAAAAATAAATGAATAAATTAATTTTTTTCTAATCATGTTTTTTAAAGGTTATGGTCTAGAGGATTTAAGGGGCAAATTACTTCAGATTCTCAGATTTAGCCTCAAAATATAAGTGTTTTTTGGGGATTTAGGTGGCAAATTGCTGCAGGAAAATTTTAAATTTAAACTTTGAAATAGGTATTTTATGGGAACCTTTGGGGCAAATTACTCATGAAAATTTTTCAGATTCTCTGTTCTAAATTGGGCTATTGTAGGGGATGGAGAGAAGGCATAGCACCCAAACAAGTTCTACCCCTAGATAGGATATGTTTTAGAAGAATTAGGGGAATACACACCAAGAACATTTTAAGCTTTTACCTTAAAAAGTTGGTGCTTTAGAGGAACAGGTTGGCAAATTGCAGTCAGAAAATTTCGAAACTTGACACTTAAAATGAATGGGGTTGCAGTAGGTCATAACATTGGTGCTAGTTGGAATGTTGACAAAATTCTTTCAGATTTAGAAAGCCCATATCATCCCCAATGTCACTGTCGCAAACTCTTTGTCGTACATTTTTTGCGACAGTTGCCCATCCCTGAAGTTTTACCTCAACCAGCGAAATTCAAAATGGCGGCTCCACTAGGCCTCCATACGGAGGCAATGATACCACCAATAATCCCTGTACTGTGAGCTAAAGAAAGCTCCTCCAGCCACCCGCCGTTTTCCACTACATGTACTGGTAGACTCAGCTGGCGGGCCAACCCAACTCCAAAGTCGTCTGCTCCGCCATCAATTTTCGCGCCATAATGTAGTTGTCCGTTATTGGCCGAGACAAAGATTCTGATTACATAAGGGCTCCTTATTCGGGACCCAGGTCTGTCCGGCCCCGTCTGCATACTGGAGGTTGGAGTCAGGAGACTTGATCGAGCCTCCTTTCTTTTTTTATCATTGCTTGTTCGGTGAAAGCAATACCACCAAATACGCCACTTGCAACGTCTCCTATAGAACTACTTCCAAGACTTGGAACCAAAACCTTGCACCAATCCTATTGAGAATACACTTTTCACATGTTCTAGAGTCTTAGATAGTATTTGTTATTGAGGCCATCCTTAATGCATGGGTAAAATTATTTCTGTTGTACTTGGCATTCAGTAGCGGTTCCAGGGGCTGTCCTGGGGACCGTGGTATGACCCTTAATATGTGGCCTGGCCCCCGCCTGTGCCCCCCATGACCTTATTTCCCTTCCTAGGTCCCCCGAGGCCACCCCGTTTGGATCCGCTCCTGGCAATAACGGCAAGATCTAAACCAGGATATGTACACAGGGGCAATTCTCATGAAGTACTAATATGATCATACATGCCCTAGTTGAAATCCAATCAAAAGGTTACTTTGGTATGAACAGGTATGAAACGAGACATGGAGGCAACAAGAAACTTGAGCATCCCCGGAACCTTGGCAGTAAGGCTGTCACGAAGCTCCAATACCCTGGGCCTAGTATCACCAGTGCTCTACCCAGAACCATACATTGTTCTAACAGTAATATGACTCCCGTGTCATGCATGGGGTCCACTTACATCCATCTGTGTCATGGAGATATTAAGCTTAAAAACAATAAATATGACAAATAAAGCTGCTCAAAGCACGAAGTAAGACCAACCTTCAAATGCCTGTCATAGTCATACTTTTATGTATTGTGCAATATGGGTAATTTCCTCAAATGGTTTGTGATTTTGGCTTCATGGTAAAGATAGACTTAATTTGCCATCACGATGCAATCGAGTGGATGGTGGCTGTAATCAGCTGAAATGGTTATAATTGGGTAGAAATTGTGTAATATTTTGGCCAGGTAAAGAGTGTTACAAAATCAGTGTCTTTGTTATGGACAGACAGAGTGGGCGGTGGGTGTGGTTGTTTTGTTACTTTTAGCCAAATTATGATTGTTGGTCATCGCCAGACATCATATTTCATGCACGACCGAAGGCGTTTTGAGAGTTATATATGAACATAATTGCAGGATTTTAATATCGTATGCTACACAATGAATACAAATGTTAGCACGCGCTAAGGGCCATTTTCCACCACCCGATATAAGTGCTCTATCGGCCGATAGGTGCCCAACACAACCACCTCGGCCAAGGGGGCTGCCATAGTGCTCAATGGTGGGGCATGGTATCTGTCGGTCGAAAATAGCACCTGCTATGGGTCTAGCGGGGCCATATCGGGTGGTGGAAAACGGCCCTAATACACATTCATCTACTGAAAACCCCCAAACTATGCGGCCCATACCGGGAATATCCGTTCCACAGTTGGGAAACACTATCCATTCAATACCCATTCAACACTAACGCACAGGCATTCAGCACAAACTCACAAACCTATCCGACACACAGCTGTTTAGCTTCTTTATCAGCCCATTCAACTCTGAATAGTCTCCTAATAGAGTTCATAGTATTTATGATGGACTGCCTAACTTAACTGCCTTGGTGAGCTGGTACTACATGTATGTACCAAGATGTAGAAAGGAGACAGCTGGTTCTACCTATTACGCCGTGGAGACTACTGCAAAACGGTAGCTTTTATAGGTGCCTAAACCGGCTATCCCTTCTCCGCGCCGTCGTACAAATTATATACTACTTACAGAATGGGGCTCTGTCTCAGGCCCCCAGAATCTTCACTTTGGGTTCTTCTCAAAGGAATGTAGTGTGCTATTATGTGGAGCACACTTAAGTCATACAGATCGTAATATATTAAGCTATTCATAAAGGAATATCATATTTCCTAACATATATGTAGTTAATCAATGTTGCCAATTCTATGGTATCTTGATCCAATGATTGTAACAGAAAGATGTTCAGAATGAAGTAAGTGTAGATTTCGACAGTATCATTAAATGTTTCTTCATTCGAGCATAGAATAGCCATCATCCGGATATTGTACATCATATAAAGTCTTATAGATCTGAGAGTCTAGGTACATCCGTTATTATAGTATACGCCAAGATAGTGTTGCTATTCCTGATTGTATATAGCCACTTCCAATCACAATGGCAAAGAAGGACACGACAAAAAGCTTACCGGTCAGTAGTATATATATACGCCTACACACATGTGCCATCTGACAAACTGGCCGAGTACTCTAAATGACATGTCCACTACACGACCTCCGTTCAGAGGCAGAGATGGGGACGGGGTGTAGACCGGGGATTTACCAGACAATACCGGACCAGGCTATAGCCATGGTCCGCCGAGGTGGCCCCGGGTATGGCCAACCCTAGTTTCCTACCCAAATTGACCAGATTACTGTTGGATTTGTCACTGGTCGTTGGGCGTTGTTTATGGTCCACTGGAGACCAGTAGATAGTGGCTAATGGGCGTTGGTCATGGTGGGATGCTGACCCTTCCTCCTACTTCTCCCCACCCTCTCATTGCCACTGACCATAGCCATTTCACCCCCATGCACTGGCTGCCTATGTTGCCTGCTTCCTCTGCCTTTAGGAGTAGGGGATATTGTGTGTTGTTACTCCACACCCCCTGTCTCCTTTACGCACCTCCTCCTGGTCCTAGGGGATATTTGGATGTGGTATTTGGCCTTAGACCAGCTGCTACCTCCTCCAGGGGATTGGATTGGGGTAAGGGGTATACCCTGAAACCCATGTTTTACGCCATCCCTTTCTACTCTGTTTCTAGACCCTAATCCTGTTGGAACAAATGTATGTTGCGTCCCATTAGTAACGTTCAACAAAGGCAGGAATATATTAACCTTATTGAATTTATTCTTATGTACCTCAGGAAATTGCATCTTTGTACTGCTTGCCAATGGTATGTGCCAGTAGGTACCTAAAGAAAGCCATTCACAATAAGAAAATCAGAATTGAATAGAAACTAATGGAGTGCTATTTCTTTAATGGTACTTGAATACCTTAATTCATTGATCATGCAAGGAAAACTTCAATTCAGATGCTTCAAACCTGTCAGGGTGTACACATTACATGGGCCAAACCATTGAGGTACACTTCAACCTTTTATTTTCAATGAAAAGGGTGTCCAAACCCTTCCAAAGTGACCATGTATCTACCGGAAGACACTTATCCTACTCTTACTTCACATGTGAGCCTTGTTTAAAACTTCATGAGCACTTAATAAAAGATAAGCCTTCCTTGGGCCCATTTCTAGTTAATGCCTACATTATGACTTCTTCTCCATCATACAGACGCATCATTCAGAAGGGCACACCTTCTTGTATACAGGCAATTGCTTTAAATAAGCACCTCCAAAAGAAGTTCCAATTCGTCTCGTGAAAGCTTGTCAGAAATGATCGACGATGACAAAAGGGGAGATACAACGATTAAAAGAGGAAGCCAAGCGTCTCCCGACATTGACTGAGCAGTGCTTGGCAATGCTGAGGGAGTGTGTAAAAAAGGGAGAGATGTTGGCGATGGAAGGATATGGAAGATGTCCTTAGGAGGAGTGACATGGGTTAGGCTCCCAGGTCATGCTAGTCTAAGCTGGGAGCTCAGCTGACCAAGCACAGAGCCAGGTAGGCAAATTGAGGTTGAGGGTTGTGGGCAGTTGGGACGGGGAAGCTAGAGATAACCAGTGGAGATGTCATCCCCCGTGGGACTAGTCAGGGAGGGGCCAACCAAATAAGCAGGGACAAGGTCACTTGGCGGGTAGAGGGGGTGGGAGGCATAACTCTAGGAAAAGGCCAGATATGAAGAACGTTAGGAGGTGGGGCTGGTGAAGGCAAAGGGTATGAGGGCGGAGGAGGAGTCAGCCGTGGGGAAGCTTTGTATATATAGGGAGTTGCAGGCAGGAGGTAGCAATATTTAGAAGAATGATTCCTGCTGGGCAGAGAAGAAAGGTGGTACAGGAAATGTTAGTTAAATTTGATATAGACAATAGAAAATGGGTACGTCGTACACATGCAGATGAAGAAATAATGAGGAGGAAATCAAGTGTAGCATTTAAGCCCTTCAACATATCTTAAACAATAGTTTTGAATACCAAGCTTAGCATATTCACTAACACTTATTCCAGATAAGCCTATATCTGTATATATAGACAGAGAGGTGCACCGACACTCACCCTGTGCTCCTGCAGGCTGTGTAAGTGGATCAGACACCTCGACTAAGATCTGTTGGGATTGTCACTATGGCAACGCGACACTGCCCTCTGGTGACGGGTCCGTGACGTAAGTAGTGAAGTAAACCAAAGCGAGGCTCTCAAAGGGACCCGAGCTGTAGAGCCGAGGACTTGGTAAAATGTGTGGAGGGTGAGATGGGGGAGGGGGTGTCAGCGTTAAAAGAGAGGCACGTGTAGGGTGCTCTTAGATAACTATTGCTTTCTCTTTTAATTCGATATCATAGACAAGGCCACGTTGCCCTTTTTAGAGGCAGGGCAGGATAGGTGTATATTGGAGAAGTCTAGCATGAGCGGTGAAACATTGCTTGGTACTCAATCTCTACGTCTGTTAATATCTGTCAGTGGTCTCAGTATACTACGACGTATCCATGTACATGTAATTGAAAAGATAAGATAACAGCAATATTACAACGAGGTGGACACAGGAATTTGGGATGGGGGAACACAGAAAAAAAATAGAGAGATAGAGAGCGAGAGACGGACAGAGAGAATACCGAGAAAAGGGACAGGACAAACAGGGAGGGAACATGGAGGAAGAGGGAGAGACAGAGATAAGAAAAATTTGAAGGAACTACAATCACACATGAGGCAATATGTGACCATTGGCATCAGGTGTGCTTCATGGGGCTGTTGCCCATGTATTAGCTAAAAGGAGAACTAAGTGTATCCTCTCACTTTAAAAAGTCACACTCTGCTACACCATCTAACTTGTACTCATCACATTCGACTGTAAAAGAAAGCTGCCTTTCTTTAAAAAAGAGATGTGTATTAGAGGGTGTTGCTCCTATAGTAAAAGGAAGAGCTGGCTAAAAATGCCCTTGTTTCCAGTCCTTTCTTTTCATGTAGCTATAACTTGTCCCTTTTGTTGCTCACAAGTGGACATTCAAGTACGGTGCTCAAAAAGGGGATTTGAGTAGGCACCTAGTCAGGAGAAGTCAGTCAGTATAATATACTAGAGAGTGTGTGACATGAGTAGGTACCTGATAGTGCAGCTCCCTCTGTTTTATACAAGGCAGGTGACTTTTCAGACTAATGTGGTGAGTGCAAGTTGAATGGTGAAGCAGAGCGTGACTTCTTTTGAAAAGAGGGTACCAACTAACAGCTCTTTTTACCATTGGAGCAACACGTTCCAGGCACCTCACTCAGGAGGGTGTTGCTCCTATTGTAAAAAGAGCTGTGAGTATGTGCCCTCTTTTCTAAACAGGCCGTGCACTGCTTCACCTAAGTACTTGCACTCACCACATTAGTCTGAAAAGTCACCAGGAGGGTGTTGCTCCTAGAGTAAAAGGAAGAGCTGGCTAAATGCCCTCATTTCCAGTCCTTTCTTTTCATGTATCTATAACTTGTCCCTTTTGTTGCTCACAAGTGGACATTCAAGTACAGTGCTCAAAAAGGGGATTTAAGTAGGTACCTAGTTGGGGAGAAGTCAGTCAGTATAATATACTATAGAGTTTGTGACATGAGTAGGTACCTGATAGTGCAGCTCTCTCTATTTTAAACAAGGCAGGTGAATTTTTAGACTAATGTGGTGAGTGCAAGTTGAATGGAGAAGAGTGCACGACTTGTTTAGAAAAGAGGGCGCATACTCACAGTTCTTTTTACAATAGGAGCAACATCCTCCTGCCTTGTTTAAAAAATAGAGAGAGCTGCACTACCAGGTACCTACTCATGTCACACGCTCTATAGTTTATTATACTGACTGACTTCTCCCAACTAGGTACCTACTCAAATCCCCCTTTTTCAGCACCGTACTTGAATGACCACTTGTGAGCAACAAAATGGACAAGTTATAGCTACATGAAAAGAAAGGACTGGAAACAAGGGCATTTTTAGCCAGCTCTTCCTTTTACTATAGGAGCAACACCCTCCTGCAACTCTATTTTGGTGCTTATTTCTTGTTGAATAAGGTACTTGTACCTGACTGGCATGAGCACTTCTGTCCAACAGGGAAAAGTCAGACCTGAAAGTAATGTGACTGCTGCAACTGAGGTACTTCTTAGGTAAAACTATTTTTCCCCTATGTGCAACACCCTCCTGGTAAGAACAGACAAGGCTTAGAGGTACACTGAGGAGGCACAAATGTCCGGGGGCTACTGGTCGAAAATACACCGAATACAAACATTGTCTATCGTATATTTCTTACAGTGCTTTGGTATAAATTGCTCAGGGATGGACTATGTCGATTTGAATTGAAGCAACATAGTATGGTTGGCAGGTGTTTTCATACTTCATCAGCCATTATTCCCCCTGTCGTTTCGGGACCAGTGGTTATGCAGACTATGCAAGTGTGCTTGGCTTGGTAGAGTGGAGAGTGTATGCAGCATTTGACACCTATACTGTATAGGTGAATTATACACATCCCTCTTGCATAGAATCGATATCCTAGGAATGGCCAGTATCTAGCAGGTGCCCATATAAGACATGACCCAGAGTTCATTATGTATAACTGAGCGACCTTGGTGTTACACTCTTCTAAGAAGCATTGGTTATTCAAAGAAACGTGAAGTGCTTAATGCGTTCTATAGCTTTGGTGTTTAAGAACAAAAGTGATGTCCGATATATTTTTCATATTCCTAGAAATCTCGCAACTTAGGCAGAAAAGATCCAAATCTTCTTACTGAGAGTCTTTGAATGTCTTTGAATGGCATTTCACAGTGGTAAAGTATACCACATTGAACTTTACATTTTCTTCTAGCAGACCCTGAAACCTTAATGGCATTTAAAACCTAAGACTTACTCTAAGTTTTTTCAAATAGCTCCAATGTGCTTTCCCCCTTTATGATGTACTTGTTCTTTTTTAAAGGCTTTCTTGATTGATTCCTGGAGCATGTTTTGATCCCTTGATTCTTTAAGAAAATACGCTTTTGATATCAATTTCCCATGTAGATAGCATAGTCCTCTATCTGCCTCGCTCAGGCATATTGTGTCAAGTCAGACTACCTCCTTTTAACATCTCATTTCTTGGTAACACGAAAAGGTGGATTGGTGGTGACCTGGAGAGACCGGGCCACTCCGTACAAACCCGTAAAACATGGACTTTATTAGGCTTTAGCTGGAGGTGTATCAGGAGCGTCGGAAAGGGGCCATCCAAGGTGCGATTGGTGGGGCAGTGGGGTCGGTAGCGGTGATGTATAGTACCTCTGATATGGCCTGGTGGCTTTGGGAGCATGGTCAAAGGTGACCTCAGTACTTGAGATGACCTTCCTTGACGACAGGTCCAGCTGGAAAAGAACTGCCTATGGTTATTTAAAAACAGTTTATTCACTTTATGCTTGTCATACCTTTGTGACATTCATTTGCTATAATTTGCATTATGCACTACGTTGCGATTGATTTCTCTAATGAGTGTTATCATAAATCACATTTTAGCTATTATCATAAACCCTCAGGGCAAGTTTAACTTAGAGTCCAGGAGAGTCCAGTCTGCGACCATGGAAGGTCATGGTAATGTTATCCCAATGGTCGGGTTAGAGAGAATTCAGCTGAATTTAACTTTAGGATTATTAACACTATAGTATAAGTACAGGTTTCCTTTTCTTTCACTTCTGTTTCCCATGTTTCTTTGGTTTATGTGTCCTTTCCAAAAGGTCACAGTGAGCGTGATCCATTAGAGGGAAACAAGAACAGTGAAACTGTCACTGTTGGTTTATACATGTACCTAGAAGGACGTATACACCAGAAGGTTATCATACCAGGAGGTTATTTCTTAACATACTATGACTGCATCCTCCAAGTCGTACAAAAGAATTCCCATAACAATAACACTGATATTTGTAGTCTTTGGTCGTTGTGTGATCGTACTTCCTTACGAAAGGACCCACAGATCCTCTCTGACAGCTCACCTTCAAATTATATACGATACAATATGTACAGCGTCTGAACGATTAACATAACATACCATAGATCACGTTATTTGATCAGAAGATAAGGCCCACAGCCTTAAGCAATTGTATGTTATTTCGAGAGGAACAAGAGATTATAAAATTTTCAAAATTTGAGTCAATTTCAAGACCAATGGCTCACTTTCCCATAAGTTGAGATTCAATGTTATGGTCCAAAATTAGGTTATCCATGTATAGCTTTGTAGCATTCTACGTTCAAGAAAAAAAAAACGTCGAAAAGATTTCAGAAATACTTTAAGGCTGGGTTCTAAAGTCAAGGAATTGTAACTCTGGAACCCCAAATCTTGAACAAAATTAAAATGTAAATTAAAACCTCGTTTGATAAGAACTGCCGCGTCTAAATTACATAACATGGACCCTGAAATTATTCTCTTTATTTCATTTTTATATATATATATATATATATATATATATATATATATATATATATATATACATATATATATACAAAGATGGACTTCTGTCCTCTGAGAGAATCTGTGTAGACCCGGGGTGTAGATTGATCCATGTAGTGGTTACATGATGAGACCTTTGTTCTTGTGTGACACGTTATTCTATAACTCAACTGATTGCATGCAGCGGCAGAATTAGCCATCCACGACAAACACCCTCAATACAGGTCTTAACATCTACACGGTCTCTACCTACATGATTGCCGTTAATTTTACCTCTTTTTTCTTCTTTCATAACTGTTCCTTTTAGGAGCTGTGTGGGGTGGGACTGGGATTCTTTCTAATTTTACATTGCCCCGAGCAAGTAGCATGTCGGTAGCGGGGCTTTTGAAGACTACATAAGACATTATAATTATCCATACCAAGAGCTTCAAAATGAGATTTTAATGCTCAGATTCCACATGAAAATCGTGTTATTCATTAAAACACACGGTCTTGTTATAGTTCAGTATGAAGGCATCAAAATTACAATACATGTATGTAGATGAACATGATAGATTCCATCTTGTTCTGATTAATGTTTCCATCCATATACTTTCCAGCCACATTTGATTTTTGCAATTAATAAATTTCTATTTGGGATCAATAATCATTCAAGAGACATGGGTTCTTATGATATTACAAATAAGGAAATATTTAATAAAAGACCGTTCTCAGTGTGATTAAAAAAAAACAACTTCATGTTCTTATCATTCACATTCCTATTCACTTTCCAAAGTCTTTCTAATGCAATCATTCATATCACTTGTAATCTATATATGATCTCAGCAGATGCCATGGTATTCATTTCTACATAAATTTGCAAATAATGTTCAAAGATAGATTAAGGTAAATTAAGATAAATACAGATGGTATTTGTGTCTATTTGCCTTGAGTTCATGGTTTGTTAAGCCCCTCGTCCTAGTCCTTCTGCTACACGTTATGAACCCGATGCAGCCAGATACAGTTCTGTGCATGGAGAGTGAGGGATAGTATGGGATGGGAGTGAATGCTGGGAGGTACACAGAACAGGGCTATAGGAGGGATCACTCAGGACTGGAGCAGCCTATTGAGTGGGTTGGACAATGACCAATGAAGCATGGCGATAGGTGGGCGGGGGGTCAGTGGTGGACTATTGTTGTCCGGGGGCAGGGGGTGACCTGACCGGGTTCACATGGAGGACACCCCTGACATCACCCTAACAAATGACGTAGGTCTCCTGGGGGTCGGGGTTAGCCCCTGGGGGTGCCCCAAACCAGCCCCTGGTACCACTGGCACTGCACTGCCAATATCCTGTCTGCCATGGCAGCGGTTTACACTGGTGATAAGGCATCTGTGATCACACCCCCTCACCTACCCCCCACACCACCCACACCACCCTGGCCTGCCCTGACATCTTGTTGTGTCTGTAATGAATATTGCTGTCTGCAATCCCAGTGTTGTAAATAGGTGACCTGTCAACTCCCTCCTTCCCAGTCCCAATCTGCCATCATACCGACACCATCCCCCACACCCATACTCTTTTACATTGTAGTCACTGACTACATATCATACAACCTTTCTGCTGACGCCAATACATTTTTACAGGAATGCTTCATATGAAAGGATAAATACCTTGGCTATATGCGTCAGAAACCGGTCCGTCTTCTATGACGGAGGATTTGAAATTACCTACCGACAATTGACTGGAGTATAATTATATAAACATGACATGGTTACATGACATGGTTACATGTACATCAGGATTGAATGATGGGAGTTAAAATTTTCGGAGAAAATAAACAATTTCATGAAATTGTATTTCTCATTTGAAATTATACTCGTAAGGTATTGGGTCAATTTTCATAGGGCATCGTGGAGCTTCGTGCTGTCACCTCATTAAATGATAGGGGTGCTAAATGATGTATTTAGATGCACCCTCCCTTATCATCCAATGCCTCGGTATCACAATGTTTCTCCACTAGCCAGTCTTGCCTCTGCATGACTCCATGCTTTTATTCTGACAGATCTACCTGCATGCACCGTCTGCACTATCCTCTCCATCCCTCCGTTCTCCTATATAGTTTCCCATGCCTTAAACCCTTCATTTTCTGCCCTTCTATGGCCCATTCCATCACCCACTCTGCCTGCATCCCACTATTGTTCCTACTCGATCTCTATGTATGCCCTCCTGCCCTCCCACCCCTTCCCCTGCCCTCCAACCCCATCTCACTCCACACCTCTACGGTGGCGATAGGAAAACGGGCGTTCTTTCTATAACTTCCGGCTCTCCATCATGTCCAAATGATTGCCCGTTTCCTGTGCACCGATTTCATTTCCCCTACATCAGTTATCCCTAATTTGGTCGGCCTGACCTCATGTTTTCCCCTTCCTGTCCGCGTCCACTGGCGTCCACTCCACCAGCCAATCTCTGAACTCCAACCATGAAACCCCACCCCATGTAGGGTGCTGTGGAGCGTTCTGTTGGAGAGATAAAAAAATAACAACACCGTGTGGATTAGGGAAAAAACTTGTCTTGAAATGCTCCATGAAAGTGACATTCAACTGTTGTTGTAACGACTCAAGGACGTTGTTTGAATTGTTGCTACAGTGTGGCTAATTTCTTTTGATTGATTTAAAAATAAACGAAAGAAAACATGGATAATCGGCTTATTACGAATACTGTCGACGAGACGTAAAGACGGATGCGTCCGTAAAGTCAGACAACAGCAGACGACATTGAATTAATGAGTTCCTGCCAAAATGAGGAATTAGTCCTGTCTCTTCCTGACGCGTCTGGGTGGGTCAGACAGATAGGCAGTATCCCAGCCCTTGCACTTACTAACTGTAGTGTACGTCACCTGCGTTACCAAAAAGCTGAAATAAGGGTCCCTTTTCAGAAATTCCCAATGTCCTTGAAAACCAAAGTAAGGGGTATTTTTCTCTAAAAATGTTCATGGATTTTAAATGAGGGGTCATTTAAATGTCAAGAAAATCAGTCGATTTGAAAATAAGGTGTGTTTTTTAAGATTGCATGTTTAGCAGAATGAGTTTGGTTGGAAGTATTCACTGAGAAAGGGGTCATACCAAGGAATGCTTCAGGATGACTTATGATCTATGCATGTGATTGACTGACAGAGGGATGCCTTTATAAGCCTTAAAAATGTCAGCGCTTTCAAAATTAAGGGGTATTTTTAGGGCTCCAGAAGTCAGTGTTTTCTTAGAATAAGGGGTGTAATTTCGGCCAAAGATCAGTGGATAAGGGGGTACATTTGAAACCTAGTAACGCAGGTGACGTACCCTTTTGTTGGAGAGTGCAGGGGCTGGGGGCAGTGTCTGGCATTCAGTTTGCCCTTCACCTGACTGAGCCTCCAAGGTTATTGCTACTGCATGTACTAGAGGGCAGAAGGGTCAATAAGTGCTCAGAGTCAGACAACAATTCTGAAAGTTTGGTTTTGTTGAAGCAGACGCGTTTTGGCCACATTGTGCCATTTCCTGGTAGTGGGCTGCAGCACGTGTCAAAAACCACAGACGTGTGTGGAGTACGGCTACACAGCCTTCTGTCATTGTTAAAGCCTACAGACAAATAGCTGGTGCAGTTTTAATAACCTTTATTTAGGAACCAACAGTATATCATCAAATAAAAGCGTTTTATTGTGATTCTATCATGAATTCATCTTCTGAAGATTATGGGTGGTGCCACGCTGCAAATTGTACTGGGTGATTCTCCTTATCAACAAACTAAAAGAAGTTGTATCCAATACTATGCATCTTTTTTCATCGTATATAAAAAAGTAGCCATCTTCAATGACTGAGGATTCCTTCATTTTCTATTGCATACAAATCATGTCAGGAGAAATCTGCCTGCGATAAGGTCCATGGCGGTATAACATTTGTAAAGGTCCATCACCCATCCATCCCTGTCACTACGATAACATAAACTTCACACTCATACCATGAATAAAGGGCATGACCATGGTTCTTAGATTAGCATTATCTTTCACATCACAGGGTAATGAAAGGCCATGTCACTAATGGCCCCTAAAAGCTTAAGTGGTGGTTTTCATCACTCACCTGGCTTCAAGGGAGCTCAGTAGCTACAATAAAAGGCGGTCGGTATTAACATAGGGGTGTTTATGAAGGTAGGGTGGAGAGGTCACATACTTCCTAATGTGCCGACACCCCCCTCTCACCCCCTTTCTACACTGTAAAAACAGTGTTTAGGGATTAAACACCAGTGTTTAGAAGTTAAACACTTGGTTAAACACTTATTTGTCCCACTTTCCTCAACACTTCTTAAGTGTTAAACGCGTTTAATTTTAAACGCGTTTAACTAGGAAGTGTTTAACCAAGTGTTTAAATGCTAAACACTTAAACACTTCAGTGTTTAGGTGTTTGAGAATAAGTGTTTAAAAGCTAAACACCTAAACACTTCAAGTGTTTAGATGTTTAAATATTGGTGTTGAGAAAATTTGGTGTGTATCTTTAAACACCCTTTTTGCAGTGTAGGCTCACACGGTGTACAGCTGCATTCCCCATATGACTATTGTCCTTAGATGGGGTCACTCTGGCGTGCAGTGAAACAGACCCCCACCGTGTCCCCATCATACAAGTGTTTGAAGCTGGTTGGTATACAATCGACATGCTAGACACACGATACCTAACCTTGGACATGTTGTATAGGACTCAGTATGGAGGCCTAGTGGAGCCACCATCTTGAATTTCGCTGGTTGAGCTAAAACCCTCTGATAAGACATACCATGATGGGTACCTTGTCCCTGGTTAACACCCACTTCCAGGGACATGCTGGTCCCACCTTATCAGTGTGGGTTGCAGGAACTAGCTCCAGACCAGCTAGCGGTCAATATAAATTGATTTACTTATCACTTATGATCTTTGGTACAAGTCATGTGAGATGTACATGTACAGTTGTGGTCGATGTAAGGATGGGCAATTTACAATTCAGAGTTAAGGGAGAAGGAACAAGGGAAGATGCATAAAATCAAAATGCACATCCAGAGCTGTATTACAACTGATATCCCTGTGTTTAAAGTGACACATAGGCCTACTTGAAAAGGCATTGTATTCTGCATCACAAGCTATCATCACATTAATAACTACTCCATCATATGAAAGTCAACCACAGGCAATGATTTATACACTACAGATATCCTCCAATGTTTTTTCTTCTTCTTCTTCTTCTTTTTTTTTTTTTAGCTTTTTTTAAAATTCAGAATCCATTGGTTTCCATTGGTTAGGGACTTCCCCCTAAGGGTATATAATGAATGACGTTGGGTGGTGTCTGAAGAATGGGGTGATCTCACAGGTCCAAACTCAAACATGAATCTGGGATATTCATGTGTAATAAGGGACGATCCCATACAACGTCGGCGGCCACTTCAAAGACGCAGTTCATTCAGCTTAAAGACGCTGGTCTGAAAGGCAGCACCACTTTTTCTTTATTTACTTTGGTTGCAGCACCAGTACTGAGTAAACCATGTTTGGTTGCCTTGTCATGGTGATAGTGTCCCCATTTCCTATTAATATAGAATGTGGGGGACATTCCATGAGTGCAACATACCCTTTATGACTAAATTGTACGTATATGTGAAAGGGTTTGTGTCACAAGTGTTTTTTTTTTAATGTTTCACATAATGTATGAAGCATTTATCTAATCTGTGAAATAGGCCTAAAATGATACATGAAAGGGTTCGTAGCATATTTCTTTCCTTTGTGTTTATTTGTTCTATTTCTTTGGTAGGTTAATACTGCTGACAAATTAAGGACGATGACGTAGAGACCTTGTGCTAAAGATGCTCTGGTTGCCTCCAGGTTGCCTCCAGGTTGTAAGTTGTTGTACCATGGAAATGTTTACTTGTTGTTAGTGTTTCTAAGGTTTCTCTGTGGACTGTGGGTGATTGACCATGTGAACTTGGGCTTAGAGCAAACAGAGAAGCCATAGGAGCAACTTCCATTGTTTAGAAATCTATGTTCATGATTTTGTGAGGTTTCGTAAGGGGAGTTTCAGGTTTTACTATGTTTAGTAGTATTATCATGGTACAGAAAAACGAAAGTATTCACTAGCATGCAGGGGTGTCGGAACAGGGATAGGGGGAGGGTCAGGCATGGAGAGGCCACAATATGGTTTGGTCTCCAAAATTTGGAAACCAGCATTCACTTCTGTAGTGAGCTTGGTCTTTTGCCCATAAAGTCACCTGAAATATCAGGAACACTTTTAAATTTCAAACATTTCACTCACGGACATGCCCCATAACTACAAAATGCTTCACTTGTGATGCCCCCAGCCCGAGGCGCACCCCCCCCCCCCCCGTCACGCTGCTTCCGACACCCCTGATTCAGGTTCCCCGGTAAATCTAACAAAAACTGATAGGTAAAACATGTCCTTAACAAATATCAGAGTAAAACCTATCTTGTATTAACGCATGCTACTACATGTAATAAACAAAAATACCGGTATAATACGTTTGATCCAGCTCTGTCAAGCATATAGCTGCACTTTATTTCTTTTTATATGAAAAAAAAAATAAAACAAAACATGTGAGTTCATCTTGCCAACGGGTATTGGCCACTAGCTAGTGTGGAGCTGGTTCCGGTGACACACACTGTTAAGAACTGATAAGATGGGACCAGCATGTCCCTGGAAGTGGGTGTTAACCAGGGACAAGGTACCCATCATGGTGTGTGTTATCAGTGGGTTTTACCTTAACCAGCGAAATTCAAAATGGCGGCTCCAATAAGCCTCCATACTGAGACCTATTGAGCAAGATGGCGGATACCTGAATCTGTTCTGTATATATACCCTGGTTAATTGAAGCAGCCACCAGAAGCAAGATTAGTTTGGTACCCATAGATATCAATATTCTATACACCTGTATTCTGTATTCTATTTAGGCCTGTATTTAGTATAAGCTGAAGTTGACCAGCTTCAATATCCACAGGGAACGTGATTAATTATACTGATTAATATGAAATTCCTCTGTGGCTAGAAAAATTGCAAAAGTGTATCTGATTCAGGTTGGTTTAGAATATATATAAAGTGTTGATAGTGGCAAATGATTTAGAAACAATTATTTTGGCACGGAAACTGACCACAACATATACCACATGTGGAATGTTGGTGCTGGGACACATTTGGTTTGCTTCCCAAAATCTTTCCCTTAATATGAAAGAAAATCAAGCTACAGGATTATATTAATATCAATATTTTAATTCAAATAAATAAGGGAGGTCAAATTGAAAACACTTGCTTCATATTTGCGTGTATATTATTGCACTGTACATTCAATTAGTGCATTTAAATCGAATACCTGCAGCATTTCATAGCCTATAGATTATTGAGATGGATTGCAACAAGACACCAGCATCAGTAGAAGGGTTCATTCACCTCCCAGTCTGCTAAATATGCTAAGAATAGTTTTCCAATATACCAGTATCCATTTGTTGGGAAACAGATGTCATTGACAATCAGAGGTCTTTTGCTTGATCGAAATGCTTTTTTTGATTTTTTGACAAACGTTAGCACTTATAAACTTTTACAAGAAGCCCTTCATATATACATAATTGTAATAGATGCAAACATAGATTATAACACAGGAAAAAATACATGTTTATCTGGCTAGCGGGTATTGAGCAAGATGGCAGATAACTGAATCTGGTCTGGTCATATTATAAAGTCCCTGGTCAATTGAACCAGTCACCCAGAAGCAAGATTACCTTGGTACTCATACATATAATGAACATAATTCTATACATATATTTAGGCCTGTATTTAGTATAAGCTTAATTTGACCAGCTCCAATGTTCACAGCATTTAACTCGCTATACTGGTTACTATAAAAATCTTCTCTGCCTAGAGAAATTGCAAAGGTGTATCTGGTTCAGGTTTGTTTAGAATTTAAGGTGGGAATAGTGGCAAACAATAGAAACGATTGTTTTGGCACAGAAATTGACACTGAATCATCCTGATCAAGAAAATCAAGCTACGGGATCATTATTATCAATACTGATATTTCTATTTAAAAAATGAAAGAGGCCAAATTGAAAACATCTGCTTCAAGTTGTGTATATCATTGCATTGTACATTCAATTAGTCCATATACCAGCATTTCATGACATATAGGTTATTGAGATGGATTGCAACAAGTAACCAGCATCATCAGAACAGTTCATTCACCTCCCGGTCTGTAATCTCTTGAAATACACATACTTATTTATTGACAGTCAGAGGCCTTTTGCTGATTCATAGATTGAAATACTTTTTGACTTGATGTAACTTTAGCACTTATCAACTTTTACAAAAAAATAGGCACAAACTAATATAAATTAATGTTTTGATGAATATTCACAATACTAAATGTTTTATCTATCCAAATGTCAGAAAACTAAATTAGATCTTGAGTTTTTGATATATTCTTACATTCAGCATAAATACTACATTCCTCCTACATGAAAACTATGTTCACCAAACATTTACAAGCCATCTTGCCTTCACTGTAAAAATTATCTGCTGAAACTATCAGGGATCCTCGTAAAACTGAGCAGTGAACCACCATAATTGTATTGCAGTGAACGAATGTAGTTTTTACAAGAACCCCTAGGTGGCAGTATGGTGGTGTGCCGAAAATAGCAATGGATCTCTGGCAACTTTGGAACAAGGTTTCCGTTGTTGTTTTGGCAACATTTTTTTTATACAGTGGTCAGTGTGTGAATATATGATGAAATTGATTCCTGTACAAACATGAGCACTGGTAGTCAGGAGGAAGTATCATTTTCCAGCAAACTATAAAATCTGCTGACACTGCAATTCCCCCTACTGGCAATGGTCACTCTTGGTCATGATCAGGTGCTGTTCATCATGTGTGCTGGGGGGGGGGGCTGGCATAGTAGGTGGGCCAAAATGTTGGTGTTGGGACATGTGTGGCTTGCACCACAGTTAATTTTCCTGAATCCCGCTGAATATGAAAAGAAAATCAAGCTATAGGATTATATTAATCTTATTTTTCCTGAATCCCACTCAATATGAAAAAGGGGATCTGGCCTATTCTTGGGTGATCTACAGGAATTATGAGAGCAAGAGTAGTACTCTTGGGTGATCTTACAGGGCTGATGAGAGCAAGAGTAGCCAGATTCTTGGTTTCATTCATGATCCAATCCCATTCTTGACCTAATCTTTATTCTCATCTTGTTGCACATTAAAGGTGTAGGGTCATGTCGTACCTGGGGGAGCACCAAACAGGGCCGAGTTTTTAAATTCATTTTATGTGCATGACCCCATGACATTCAGATGGTGTATATAAATCTAACACCAGCATTTCATATCCTATAGCTCATCAGCAGAACAGTTCATTCACCTTCCGGCCTGCGATCTCTTACAAGTATGCTAAGAATAGTTCTCTCTCTATACCTACTTCTATTTGTTGGATTACAGATGTCAACCACAATGACAGGGTCCCATGTTATACATTGTCATACTTATTTATTGACAATCAGAGGCCTTTTGCTGATTCATAGATTGAAATACTTTTTACTTGACGTAACTTTAGCATTTATCAACTTTTACAAGAAATAGGCACAAACTAATACAAATCAATGTTTTGGTGAATATTCAAAATGCTAAATGTTCTATTTATCCAGATGTTGGGGAACTAAATTAGATCTCAAGTTTTTAACATATTCTGACACTCAGCATAAATTCTGCGTATCTCCTACCTGGAAACTATGTTCACCAAACACTTACAAGCCATTTTGGGGTGGGTATACTGTGATTGATTCCTGCACAAATGTTCATGAGCACTGGTAGCCAGATGGAAGCATCATTTTCCAGCAAACTATAAAATCTGCTGACGCAGCAATTCCCAACAATGGCAATGGTCACTCTTAGACATGATCCTGCTGTCCAATCTGAGTGCGGGGGGGGGGGGGGGGGTTCGATGTGGGGGCGGGAGATCGGGCTGCTGCCACCAGCCATTGTTCAGATGGATGTCCAGGTCATTTAATACGTGTACTCGCCTGCCTGGCAGTGCCACATGGGTGGCACTGGGTGTCTGATTAACTCTGTGGTCAGCAGATATCAGGGATACCTAAAGTGTGTAGAACACGGAGTAGGCAATACCTTATGTTCCCCAATCATATGTCACAAAGCACTGTCTTATACTGCAATTTTTACTGTATAAAGGACATACCCAGCTAGCACTCCTACGTGGGACCCAGATTGGATTCCTCTGGGCTTTCAGGGCTGGCCCAGATGGGTTAAAGCTGGTAAATGCCTGGGCTGGTCAACACTCCACTGCTCTCACTATAGACATGTTAATTAAGATCGTGACGTGTACAGCAATGTGTGCGTCTATGGTAAACGCTGACAGATAGGCTACACCTTGCCATATTAATATACACTATAGCAGATGTTATGCAATTAGCCAACTTTTAACCTACCAGGTATTATCGAGCTATAAACCTCACTGTAAAAATATTCCGTTGAATAGACGGAGATTCACCGTTTAATTTTGCAATGAATCTCTGTAATTTCAAAATCGGTGTAACTCTGTAGATATTGACCATATAACACAGAAATCCTGTAATACAGTACAGAGAAACACCTTTTTGCTGAATACGGTTAAACCATGTATATATCAAAGCATTTATGGTGATGCACAATATGGCACACTTACAATGAATCTCCGTAATTTCAATTCAGGTAAAACTCTGTATATATTGACCATATAACAGGGAAATCCTGTAAACCAGTACATAAAAACACCTTTCTGCTGATCATTTACACTGAACCACAGTGTGGCATGACTGGTATGTATCAAAACACTTATGATAATGCACAGCATACTGCAGTTTCTCAAATTGAAAGTAGGTGGTGCCTTAGAAAACAATATCCCATTGATATAAAAAGTTAATTGTGTTGATTCAATATATGTGTGTCTCTAACCATTTATGGAGGATCACCGTAAAATTTTACGGGGAATTATCACAGTGATTAATTACAGTCAAGTACTGTGATATCCATCAACTATATGCTGATTATCCGTAATCCACCTCAGTGAAACACCGTTTATCAATTTACGGGGAAGCACCGTTTTATGTATTGTTTAGGTTGATCACACCAGGTGGCACCCTCTTTCATGATGAGATTTTCTTATAGGCATTCTACTCTATTGACATTTTTGCATGTCCTAAAATAATATTAATTTAAATCTTCTCAATTAAATGCAGTATCAATGTTGATGGCTAAATATAGGGCTGTTAGAATATGCTTAATGGTGAGATAATCTATTTTTGTGTGATATTTTGATGAGACAAACACCTATTTTGTGGTGAAAAGAAATATATATGTCCACACTGTCATGCATGTAGCTTTGTACCAATCCTAGAGTGCTTTTTGCCACTAGGTTGAAATTACAAAGTGTGATGAATTATTATATGATGCTTTCATGGAGCAAAGTATTGGATCACAAGTGAAAGCAATCATAGAAATACCATAATAATTCATTCTTTTGATACCATATCAAAATGACAGTGATTTCAAGTATTCAGGTGAAATTACGGTGATTCTCAGGCATATGTGGGTGCTGGACATTTTCCGCTATAGTAACAGTGATTTCAAAATAACGGTGACCGTAGTTATTACGGAGAATGGCTGGCACCACGGGGTGCCAGTGAATCACCGTTTTTGGGGTAACTGAGAATTATTGTAAAGTCAAAAACGGTGAAACAATTTTTTTAGGTAACGGAGAAGTACCATTTAAAAAACGGTGACTTTAGGAAAAACGGTGACCGTAAAAAATACGGAGATTTGCTGGCACCGCGGGGTGCCAGAGAATCTCCGTTTTTTCAACGGAATTTTTTTTACAGTGCTGTAAATGTGATAACGTTGTAACACTGCAATCTGAATATATGTATTTCTTACCTTGATAATGAGCTGTATACTCTTGGCTACAGCACAGTACCATAGAGACAGGTAATTAACAAGGAACAGATGGGATGTACAAAGGGGTTGCCACACTTGGCATTCCTTTAGACATGGTTATAATGAGAAATCCAATGACATAGTACTGGCAGGACAAGAGGTTGAAAGGGGAGATACAAAAATGAGGATACTGTTCCACACGGCCCAGTGGGTTCATGCTGTTGGTTTGTCCTGATTGTGGTTTTCTCGAAAACAAGATTAACCTAGCATTAAACATTTATACCATTTATTTATGCACGGGTCTCTGACGTCGAACTGTTTCCATTTGTTGCAGAGGCACTACACCAATCACGGGTGTAGTCTTGGGTGCACTAGCCATTGAAATAGCTTGTCATACTAACATTTACAACTGGTAGTCTACTCCAGTTGAAATTTAAAAGAAAAAGGAGAGAAACAAATAAAAGTGGAACTCTCCTTCAATAATTAAACTTAATAGACAGGTCGGTTTAAATAAGTTACTCACCCAGGTAATCACTGCCCCCTAGTGTGTGTATCATACCGTATGTATTCCTGATGGAAATAAGTCCAAATCTCTCTGACAGATCCAGCAAGTCTTGGTCATCAATCCTACTTGTGAGGCCAATTCAGATTAACCAATATGACAACCATTTTTGAAAATAGCAGACACTGAAGTATTCAAAACTGTGTAACTCTTCTTCTAAGCAAATTATAACCCCAATTTCAAAGGCAAAGTCAATGTATCTGAGGTCAAGGAATCCAATAACAATACTTTCAAAGGTATACCTGGTAGCCATCTTGAATTTTAAGTAGGTCAAACGAGGAAATCCTTTTCAATCCATGCCAGGATGGGGCTATCCATAAATGACATCAGTCTTTATTTGCACTTTTTGACCCCCCTTGTCATTTTTTATCATTTGCCCCCCTCTTTAATGACATCATGCATTTCAGACCCCCCCCCCCTCTACGAGTGCCATAAGATGGAACAGTGAATACTGTAAACATGATAATTAATTTTCTTGCAGTCCATATTTTCAAGCATTTCATGCACTTCCTCTTTGGAGTTGGGAGTGAGGGCATGAAGAATCAAAATGGCTTCATTGGGACTCCATGAAAGAGAAATCCCCTTCCATACTAACAGTGTAGAAACCGGATTTGTGAAAGTTGACAAAGTCAAGGTTTCTTGTGGCTTGAAGTGAGCATTTGGGGAGCTGGTCTTCACATGCACAGGCCCAGGCCTACATTCTTGTCTTTTGTCATGGGTTTCCTCCTCAGTGAACCTCATCTAAGTGATTAAAGGCTGTGGTTTGTTTGGCCCTGTCTATAGAACCAGGCAAATAAAAGAACACAATGTTATTCTTTAAAAACAGTTGGGACTTGACCTGGTAGCATTTTTTCCCCTCACCCTTAGATTCGATCAGCCCACAATGAAAATCAGAGCATTTCCTACATTGCAGATTTCATTTACTCATTCCTTATGAATTCAATTGATTGATTATTCCTACCTGTGAGCCCACTAGAGACAATGTTAGGTGGAGAAGGGGGTGAGTGGTGGGGCTGTTAGGAGATTGTATCAGAGAGACTTAAACCACTACAATACCCTCCCCCACACATGTGTGGAAAATTTGGATTGTATGAACATTGCTCACCATATGCTCCAGTATAAACACTATGGTAATGCCTTACATACAAGCCACATCTCGTTCATAAGATGCACGCTGATTGACTTCAAGATCATTAACTCTCCCTTTACCGATTTCGCATAATTCATGCGTAGTTTGGGCTGATTTTTTGCCGATTTTGAGCACTCTACAACTTCCTCAAAATGGACTGAAACTCTTAGATTTTTTTCATTGCTCCATCTTGAGGTGGGTTCTCCACAGTGTCCAAAGGACTAGTCTCTACCTCTTATAATTTTTATGTGGAACACCTGTCAACTTGAGATAAAATTTGGATTCACTGTTAAAGTTTCCCATAGATTTTATCAATATTTAAGCCAAAAGTCATTAAAAATGTCAAATTATATCTTTTTTTTTTATGAAAATCGACTGTACATTTTTCCATGCTGAACAAAATGACATTGAAATTTTCAGTGTACATTTTGATGCATTATTTGCCATTTGGGCTGGTAACCATGGCAACAGATATGTTAAGAATGTTTCCAAAAATTCATAATTCACCAAATTCCAAGTAAAATTTGATATTTCCAACAATATGCACTTCATTTCATTAAGATTGATAAGGATTGCTGAGATATAATAATTTGAAGTTTAGTTGAATGATCGACTTTGCTCATTAGAACATCACTTTCATGATGACAAATCTCACTAATTAAAGTAAAATAGAGAAACTTGGGTTTTACTCTTTCTGGTCAACTACCCTAGCTCAATCCATCACCATTTCCCTTATAATTGGAATATTCACATGATTCCAAGAGTTCTTGAAAGCTTATGCCTCCTAGTACATTCCCAAATTTACTCTGAAATACCCTGGTAAAGGAGGAGTTAAACCTCCATTTCACATAATAGGATATGTCTCAAATGTGAGCTACTACAGTGCTTTAACAAATGCATTCAGGCTTATTACAGCAACAAGTACTGTATTTCCCTGATTATAAGCCGTGTCTAAATATAAGTATGCCTCATTTATAAGCTTGGTCAAAAAGCCCACTGGGGCTAATAGAAGCCGGGTCCTTAATATAAGCCTGTTCATTAGGAAAAAAGCATAGAAATAGGGCATTAATAATAGATATAGGGGAGGGGAGACCTGTGCATGGATTGCCGAAATCTCACCTGATATGTGTAAGCTTTTCTAATGAGTTAGTCTAGTAATTTTGAATATGTCTGTAACACTTAATACTAGGATGAAACTTCCCATTTTGTATATGATCTGGATTATGGTAATATATCTATGCCTCTCACTCTAATCAAATCCAGGATAATACGAGACAATACATAACACAAAACATAAAGTAAATGATTCATTGGAGGCACATCAGTGGCTGCCATGGGTCATATATCAGATCATTTTCATGTCACATATTCAGCTTATTTTCTGATTTCTTTTCTGATTTCTTTCTGATATATAAAGCTCAGATGTCATATCCTGATGATTATCCCTATAAGAAAATAAAGTTTCGATTAAACACCAGCTTGCCCTATATGAAATAGCATGCAACACCCCCCTTTTAAATGCCCTCTCTGCCAGCTGATGTACACAGGTCAGCAATGTATCCAAGGATTGCTATGAAATTACCAAACCCCCACTTTTTTAAAGGCACACATTTATGAATGAACCAAAGATCAATGAGCCCATATAAAATTGGTTTTAAATTATCCTATCATATTCCAGGAAAATCAAATCTGAACTCAAATATTACTACACAGAAAACCGTTTGTACAGTTGAATGACAGGCAAAACCAGGGTAGTGCTCCCTGATTGGTTAGTCACTGACAGCAACAGATACGTGTACATTATACCAAACATCCACCTCACCATGTGGATGTCTGAGACTTGGCATAACAGTTGAGAAATCAGCTGTTTATTATTTAATGAAGAACAGTTAATGGTTGAAAATCATAGAAGGTTTGCTTATGATGAATTTAGAGGTATTCCAGCCCCTACTCTTCGAATTTTAGTTTCCCCCTCTATTTCTTGGGCTCAAAGTGTCAGGCTGGATGAGATTCTCATGTTACATATGGGTTTTGATGGTCCCATATGCATATTTTGGGCTCCAGGGGGGTAAAATGTGCCCAAAATGACCAAAATTGTCTGGGCAAAATTGTGTCTGGGAGAATGACATTTCAGTTACAAGCCATGTTGAGGGCTTAATTTCCTACAGAAACAATCTTCATACCTCCATGAAAATCTCGGGTCCAGACTATGTAGACCTGGAGATTAAGAAAATCACATTATCATTTATGTCAGATGTGTCCTTGCTATTGTAAAAGAAGCATACTTATAAGAATTCTTTTTCTGGGCACATATATATATATATATATATATATATATATATATATATATATATATATATATATATATATATATATATTGCCTTTGAAATTGGGGTTATAAGTTGATTAGAAGCAGAGTTACACACTTTTGAATACTTCAGTGTCGGCCATTTTTAAAAATGGCTGCCATATTGGTTAATCTGAATTGGCCTTACAAGTAGGATTGATAGCCAAGACTTGTTGGGTCTGCCAGAGAGATTTCGACTTATTTCCATCAGGAGTACATAGGTTCCTGATGCCCGGTAGGTTTAAAGTGTCAAAATGCCAATATTTCCAGTTTTTACATAAATTATGCTAATTAGGCCTATGTAAAAATAATATATGACAATGCAAACTTGATCTCCAGCCATATTAGACCTGTTTGTGGTCATTTTAAAGACTTTTGGCCAATTCTGCATTGCTTTATCATGTACAATCCGATAATTATCCTGCCTAATTAATATATGCTAATTAGGGACCATAACATGTAAAATTTGCTATGTCCCCTGGCAGATTTGGATTCCTTGGATAAAACTGCATAAGAATCAATTGTCAAAAGTTTGTCACATACCTGGGTGAGTAACTTCCCAGCAAATTGTCGTCATCTGGCGCCATGATTGGTCATCAATGGGGACTCCTTTTTGAGTGATAACTCATTCTGTCATTTTTCGCAACTGTGTGTTAGACTCACTTGGCATAGCAATTGCTATTTCTGGTGATCTTGTGCTAAAACGACGTCGTGTTCCATCTAGCGACATGTGTGAGCCACTTCACACAGGTTGACGAGGACTCACGACAATTTGCTGGGTTAGGCCACTTAAAAAAAGATTATCAGCTTCGCGGATACCGCCCACATCAGTAAAAAGGTGCTATATTTTTGCTTTTTATTCAATAAAACCTCAAAAAAAAATGTCTGAAAAATCCGCATCCCCTGAAAAAAATCTTCCCAAACAAAAATGTTCATATCTCATCAAGTACTTTGAATAGAAACGTGATTTAAACAGCATATATATTAATCCCAAATTTATCGTCTACAGTGTGGATTTATTGGATATATGATATTAGTAATGGTTCCATTAATGAAAATGTATGGAAATAGCGTTTTGAAAAAAATATTGAGCATACAAAAATTTAAAAAAAAAACCTCCCTCGTCACTTGAAATCCAAATAAAATAGAATATAAAAAGCCTCCCGCCCTCATCCTATTTTTCCAAAAAGTATCCGCAAAGGTTATAATCTTTTTAAGCGGCCTTATTAAAATCGACCTGTCTATAATTCCTTGGGCGTGGCCGCCATTTACAATAACAATGCTCCAAGAGCATAGCAATTTTTTTTTATCTTTTCTCACACTCGATTATTGATGAATGGGGAGAGCAGATTGTAGGGTTTCACTCACAATGGCGTCTTCTTTACTCAGCAAATGGAACATTCATTAATATAGAATGTGATAGAGAAAACGCTTGCTGCTGCGCAATGTTAAGAGTCAAAGAACGCTGGTTATCAACAACTAATACAAAAGCCCTTACTTGGAAATCGAGAGACGCCGGAGACCAGCAAAATGTCAAATGTCGTCTGTCGTAACATCGCGTGAATTTGTTCATGCGTGACCGACTTCCGGCCGCCATTGAAACCCCACCCCTTCACTTGATTGACACTGGTGGCCTGAGGGAGTAAAAGGTGTGGTAGCCCTGAATAAATTATGGTTTATTGGAAATTCTTAGCAGGCCACCATTTGAATGTCAATTCTGTCGGCCACCTATGGAGAACCAGCAAGAGACTACATTGGTGTCAATAGCAGCATTCCTAGGCACAATAAAGGTGACTTTGGTAAATTGTAGTTTTTTTATGAATGCAAATTGAGCATTGCTTCACATCACCCAGAGTAATGTTCTCTACCTAAAAGAATATTCATCAAGTATAGACTTTCCTCACAACCCTTTCCATTTACTTGGGGACAGATATTTCTTTTCTAATTACGCTCGACAAATTGATAGCACAGGGCCTGCCATTCACTTTATTATGAGGACATGATGGGTGGATGTTATTGATACATGTGGAAGACAAGGGCAAAATAAGCAATTTCAAAATGAGAGATTTGTAGGTCATTCCTTTGGTGCAGCAGATTTTAATGCAGTAGAGACTGTTTATAGTTATCCTAATTCTTAGGCAATGTCAACACAATCTGACTCTTATTTTCATTGACCTGGCCTTTTGTGTAGAATATACTATGAAAGTAGGTTGACGAGATACTCGTGTTAACATTTCAGGGCTATCCATCGTCAGAATAGATCTGTCATTTACAGGCTATCTTTTAAATGCCAGCAAAGGAAAAATAATTCTGCCTTTCCGAAATTCCAAATGGTTCCCTCCATTTCTAATCTAAGCTGTTAAAAAAAAAACATAGAGAAACTGGGGATTTTGAGATTTACATGACGATTTTTTTATATTTTCCTCAATGCGCCTGGTGCCTTTGTATATACATTGTATTAACTACGTGTAGGATGTCTTGCCGTTGTGTTTATACATGTAACCATCAGGCCATCAGACTTTGATACTGAACTTTCACTTTCGACTAACCATAATGCATGACATGACTATTGTCAAATACAATCGCCATATACAATGTACCATGTCATGTAATATAAGTGCAGTTACAACCTTCTTGCACTACAGCGACGATGTTTTTGAAAGGGGATTTGTAGCTCCCAATCAAAATACTGCCGAATATAACTTAATCCGTTGTTAATACATTCTGGTAATTGTCCTTTCAGTTTTGGGTTCAATACCTTCAGAATAAACCCATCTATATACATGTACATCCTTACACTGGCCATGGACGCTTACAATGTGACTATCCTGGTGTTGGTATGCAAACTACTGTCCGTGAAATTTTACACCCATGCCCATGTGAATAAGGTCACGTGAAGAACATTCCATAATCTCTTTCCTTTCTTCTCCAAACAATGCTTTGTTCAATCCCCCAGATGTAATACTGATCTTAATTAAAGTAGGTGAGTATTGCGTTAGTGGTCTTTTAAAAAAAAGACAACGCTGGTCACATCATTGTTTCTTTAAATGGTGTCAGATTTCAGAAAAAAAAGATTAATCCTTTAGAAGGAGAAGGTCGCAGTTGACATTAAAAAAAAATTAATGTATGAATAGGGTGTTACATGTATATGAAACAATTTACACAAAAGCATATTACGCAAAAAAAAAACATGTGTGTTCTACTCATCATTCAACCACAAGGTCATATGTTCGAAGAAGTGAAGGAGACTCTATAAGAAAAATATGATGAAGACATGAATTGATTTTTTATTGACCAACAATCATAACAATATTAAAGCTTTTCAAGCTAGTGAGTGTGAATAAGAAGATAGGTACATCAGCAACAGATAACACACAATATGTTTTTGATCCATTGCTTTCCTCTGTATTTCTTCAATGTGCGGTAATGGGCACAGCCTTTGCTGACGCTATTGTGTGTAAGCGAGAGTGGAGTTGGTTCTGACAACTTGCACTGATAAGATGGGGACCATCATGTCCCTGGAAGTGGATGTTATCCGGGGACAAGGTACCCATCATGACAATGCCTTATCAGCGTGTTTTGCTGCCTTTGATGTAACCAGCAAAATTCAGAATGGTGGACCCACTAGGTATGGGTCCAGGCTCCTATACCAACATGGTTTAAATCTATAGACCTATATCTTGCCATTATCATTGTATTGAGAGGCGACTGTAAAGAGTACTGCTGACGAAGGGACGTGACCAAGGTAACTAGAAGGGTCTCAGTGGGCATTGGCAGCAGGGTGGAAGCCATATGGGGATGAGCCTACATGAAACGACTTCGTGTCAGGATGGGTCAGAGCTCAGATCTCATGTCAGCCTGCTGCAAAAAGAGAGAAAGAGAGAGAGAGAGGGGGGGGGGCTAGACTAAGAAAGAAGACCAAGGAGGAGGAAGAAACCTTATGGGTGCTAGAATAGGATGTTAGAATAGGATCCCTAACCGATCCCTGGGAACAGGATATGTTAGGGGTGCGCCAAATAGGCGAGGTGTTGGTGCCCCGTTGTCCAGTGGGTGCAAAACGTTGTAATATGTGTAATTACACATTATATCGCTGCCATTTGGATTGCAACCTACAGAATGGTAGGGGAGGCCCAAGCATCCATTAATGAAGTCTAGTCGTGAAAAACACATATTATTACCAAATTCTTTTGGAAGCAAGTCTACGTAAGTATAGTCTTTATTGGCCACTAGCTGGTCTGGAGCTGGTTCCCTCAACACACTGAAAAGAACTAATAAGATGGGGCCAGCATGTCCCTGGAAGTGGGTGTTAACCAGGGACAAGGTACCCATCATGGTATGTCTTATCAGTGGGTTTTAGCTCAACCAGCGAAATTCAAGATGGTGGCTCCACTAGGCCTCCATACTGAGTCCTATAAATGCAGTACACACATGGGGGTCAGGTACATTAATGAACAGACCACTAGCGTTTGGTTTACCTGTCCAATCAGTCCCTTTCTGAACACATGCCCCATAACCAACTTAGCTGGTTTTATTATCAGCCAATGAAACAATACCAAACTAGCCACTGCGGTCCTCTCGGGGGGTAGTTGGTACCCATCTGATAGCTCTTATCAATAATGACCGCTGGTAATCAGCTTCAGCAATGGCGGCGCCCATAGGACAATCTGCTACCTCCCTTATATCAGGGAGACTCAATGCCCAGGTCATTTCCCCTACTGGAAAGATGACTCACTCACAATACATAACGTTTGTACAGACCTACTTACTGACCCCTTTTAACTGTTATAGAGAAATGCAAGTCATCATTTTTTTCTGCAATTGATCCCCTGGAATTTATCCTGAACATGCACTCTCACCCCATGTACAGCTAGCTGCCTTTGGATACCTTCAGGTCTTTGCTAATAAATCCATGTGGCGCAATATATTCAAGATACATATTCTGTTATCATTGAGATGGTAATATACTTGCATCATAGTAAACGAGTTTCAAGACAATACGTCTAAGCATGGCCACGCAAGTCTTTTTTTTTTCTTTTGTTCTCTGGATCGTGTTTCAATAGTTTCCACGACAGGTTCAGCCTGCTATGACTGGAGATGGGTGAAATCTTAGCAGGTGATCTTAGGATTTTGGCCTTGGTGACTAAATAGCTGGCTACATTACTGGGTGATCGTACTGCCTGCTGGCTAAATAGCCACCACAGCAGTGACTCAATAAGGGATCCTGGTATGACAACCCTCCATGTGAATAATTAGTTGGTAGCCTTAGCTGCTGCCCTCTGCACTCCTTTGCTCAAATGTACCCAATCTGGGGTCTTTACACTACTACCTATAACCCTGTGGCCGCCTTGCCTCTGGGATGGCAGGGTTTTTTTTTCAAAAGAATAAAATATCATTGGAAAATTGTGGTATTTCACCTAAGAATTGAGCATTATGGCCACACATGGGCCAACTATGTAGTTACTAGTATGCAGTGGTGTAGATAGAGCACTAGGCCTTACAAAGCTGTCATGCCTGTCATACCCAACCGTCACCCACCATGGCCTTCTAATAAAATTACAAAGGATATCACACCTAGCTGACACCTCAGCCCTACTATTAAGAAAGAATAACAGAGCGTACATTGTTTTATACACAATTAGGTCATTAAAATTTAATATAGATCTATCATATGTGATTTGAAAGGGAATTATCTAGAACAATTATACATCTTTTAGGCTGGGGGTCTCGGTTGTCTTCCTAAAACCACCTAAAACTGGCCCCACCAGGCCCCTGTTCAAGGCCCGGCCCCTATTGATTTGACAGCCCTCCTACCCCAGCCCCTATTCAAGGGAGGCTGCTATTCAAGGCCCAGCTCCTATATGAGACAGTATGGTAGTTACTGCAGCCCTATGCTCATTTGAACGCAGGAGTGCATACTAGACCATGAAGGAGGTATGACTGGTCACTATGTAGCCAATAGTGGCCCCTATGACTGGGTGCTATGACTTCATAGTGGTGTGTATTGAGCCAGTAGTTGAATAAATAGCAGCTACTATTTTGAGGCCTCTACTGGAGCTCACTATGTAGTCACTGGTATGGAGTCATTTCTTACACCTCCCACTACGATTTGAGGGTGTCTAGTCGTGGAAACTATTGAAACACGATCCTGGGCAGTCGTCTACCTTTTTGCGCAGATTACTGGTACAGGTGGAGATCTCTCCTCACAGTCAGCACATTTGAAGATACCCTCATGCTGAGTCTAATGGTACCTTTCACATTATCATTGGTCTATGATGATATCAATAATTGGAGATAGCCCATTGTGAAAATACCACCAGCGAAAAGCCTGGTGTTTCTCACAGATAGCTTGTATCAGTACAAATATATACTCATTTCTCTGGGTCTGTGGCACTTTGGTATGAATACCAACACAATGGACTAACGGGACTAGCACATGGATAGTGCTGAGAGTACTAATCAGGTGGCTCATGTAGTCGGAGGCTAGATCCACCTTTGGCCTCTTTGTATAGTTTAATTTGACTACCTGGCACTTAATTACTACCCATTGGAATTTTTTATAAATTATATCTATGGGTTCCCTATATCAACAGCTTTAACTATGTAACCAGATGAAATGTTTGAAATAAAAGAGCAAAAGATCATTGAACTTTCTGCTTGTTTAATACCATAGTTCAGTCAATCAGAATGAACACAGGGACATGTATAAAACTTAAAATCCTTGCTCACCAGTACAAAGAAATATATAATTATATGCTGTTATCTGCCATGATCTTCATTTCCTTTGAAGACCTCCCTACCCGCCTCCCAATTCCCTTTGCTAAGTGCAGATGGATGCATATTGTATGAAGTACATCTGTAATCACAATTTTCTAATGTAGAAAGAATAGTACCAGTCAATGTTGTTTTCATTAAACGGTGCTCCTGCTGTTGAAATACACAAATCTAAAAGGTTGAGGTCTGTGACAACTTATCAAAGAGGCAAACAGTTGAACCTATTTTTATTGCTGAAATATGACATTGGTGAATCTATATGACAAGCTTTGCGGGATGCCATCAGATGTGAATGATAAATGAATCAGATATTTTTACTTCTCAATCTGAACTGTCAACTCAGTGTATCCTCTATCTTGTATATTTTATGTTCTGTGCTCTGTGTTAAATCAGGATTTGTTTCACATAGTTCTATCAGCCCAATAGACCCTCACGAAACCAATTTGACAAAAAAGAAAACGAGTACATGTATAATCAAGTTGCTTCCAACCTTTTCTATAAGAAGGGAGCTACAATGTCCAAAATGACCCATGAGTATATAAATATCAGTTTAGTGTCAGCGTCGACGATAGATTGACCGATATTCATTACAAAGGTGTCAATGTGATTTGACATGTCATTGAATTCTGTGGCCACTGGAAATGAACCAAATCACCAATGTCAATAAATGTAGTAATGGTGACATGGTGGTCGTGTCATAAATACTCATAAAGTCGGAAGCACATTGTTATTCAGTTACGAGGAGTCAATTTTAGTCGGGGTATAATAGGACAAAAATGTAACAACTGATGGGAAGATGATAATCTTGTCTACTAGGGGAATACATTTTTCTAGCCTAGTAAAATGTCATATAGGGGAAGGTTGCCTAATTTGCACCAGCTCCTAAATTGGACCACCCTTGTTTCCCCTAGTGGCAGTAATAGGAACTAGGTTCCAATGCTACCATTTTTTAATCAATATGACTTAATGTCCTACTTGCTTTCAAAAACGTATTTTTCTGTAATTCTATGCACATTTTCTGTGAAAAATGGTTTTTGGACCTTTTGATCTTATTTGTGTCACTGCTTATTTAAGCCCTCCTGGTTGCTAGGCAACATCTTTTTGTTCAAAATCCTTTCAGATTTTTAGATGTCATATTAGACTTTTCGGCTAAAATGAAATTTGATAAAAACCATTGTCATGTTTTAGAAAACAAACTATCAATGAGAAAGATGAAAATTTGCCTAAATTGGACCAGCCTTAGTTGCCTAAATTGGACCATAGGTGTAGTATTGGGTCAAATTTAGTTGCCTAAATTGGACCACCCAGTGGGGCCTTGGCCTAGCTTACTAAATTGGACCAAGGTGTAACCTTTTCCTTACTCCAGTATGGAGTAAATTCACATGATATTGATGGAAATGACAAGAAGACATGTGATATCAATGTGACAAAACGTGGGAAAACCTAACATCACGGGGATTTAGTGCTATTCAGACCGTCTTGGTGACACAGTCAAAAAGAACAAGAAGGTATATTTACTGTAGCTAATCAAAATACTTTGTATGGGTCTTCCCACATATTTGGACAATCACAGACACTAAATAATGGACCAAGTCCTCTTTTACAACACAGATAAGTATGTTGTCATGGCTAACATAAATAATATCTGTGAAGGTTGACAAAAATCATGATATTCTTAGTTCAGGTATATCTAACTGGTTTGAGTAAGCAGTTGACCAATATATATATGAAATGACCTAATCAAACCATTCTTGTTATCATTCAGATGAGAAGGGCTTAAGGATCATTTCGATATATGGATCATCAAAATCTGACAAGGAGAAGTGGGAGAAAGTTCTGTGAAAATGCATGAGGTTATACCATGTTCAGCAATGGATGTGCCCCTGGTGGCAATAAATAACACTTATTCCCCGTAATGTTAGGTTTTCCCAGGTTTTGTCACAAATATCAAAAGTTCCCTAATTTTATATATTTTTCAATATAATGAAAGTACAAGGAAATAGAGAACAATAATGCATATCAGTCCAATGTAGGATACCAACTGGTCCAATTTAGGCAACCGGGTGCCTAAATTGGACCATTTGGCTTTGACTTTTAATTGCACACCCTGACTAGAGAAATTCAAATTCCTAGAATGTTATGGTATCAGCAGAAAGCTACCCTCACAAAGTTTATAAATTTAACATTCAAATTCATAGAAATAATTACTGGACAGGAAAATTAGGCAACCTTCCCTTACATGAGGGATGTATACATGCTTTCCTTAACCTTCTCTTTTGGGGAAAATTTCTATGAACAAAGAATTAATGCGTCTATAGAACTATTTCAAGATGAGATATTTTGTTCAAAGTTATAAATTTGGTAGGAGTCCCTAATTGAACCACATAAAACACAGCAAGACTGAATATTGCATTAGCATTTTCGTGTTCCCTGAAATAGAAGGGGTGCGGTAG
Source organism: Acholoe squamosa (assembly GCA_949317995.1). Lineage (NCBI taxonomy): Eukaryota > Metazoa > Annelida > Polychaeta > Phyllodocida > Polynoidae > Acholoe > Acholoe squamosa. Next base: position 21,430,828 of record OX439042.1, read on the forward strand.
GGAAACAGGTCAAGTTATTCGAGTTAAAGATAGGATCTTAATTTAAGGTGGAAGTTAGTGCATTAAAATAAATCATCTAATTATGAGAAATCTCCTTATTTAAAAGATGCAATGTACTGTTATGAAGGAGTGTTTAAAACTAGCTTATAATGTGCCCTGAGGCCCGGTCCTTGGGGGTGTTTGTCCGGTTCTCTGGCAAATTTTGGACAACGCTTTCATCATTTTCAAAAAGATTCCTTGTACTGATAGTACACTTCTTTACTGTTATGTTTTCAGGGCATTCATTGATTCATTGTACAGTGAACTGTTCAACAGTCATATATGTCTCCGTTGCCTTCCAAGAATGCATTAAATTTTGTTTGTTGGGGTGGCATCTATCAACAACAGAAAGTGGTTCAACGACCTGGAAGTCATTTCTCAGACGCTAAGTTTCAGCCACTCCCAAATCGTACCAACCTTGCCTGGATCGGAAGGCAATTCTAGGTTACACTGGGTCAATCACTACGAGTGGTGCAGATATAGAGGGAAAAGGCATGCACCTGTATAGGCAATCATAGGTAATACATGATCACCAAGGGTCAATCACTATGACGGGCTTCCCTAGCCCACTTAAAAGGGTCTATATCTCCTCTTTCCTATCCCCTCAGTATGTGTGTGGTGCACATATGCGCGGGCACTGACACATTCCTCTGTTAAATTATCAACCTGTGAAGCACGGGATAGCCACTTAGTGCCGCTAAAGTGCTGTAAAACACAAATCAATCAATCAATCACTATGATTGGACTGGATCGTAGGGGTGGTTGAAGTCGGAGGGTGAGGGGTAGGATCATAGCGTTTGAGAAATGGCTAGCAGATCATTATATGTTCTTTACTTCCACACCTGTTACTAATCACTCCACAATAGAAACTTACCCGGTAACTCATGTCGATTTTAATTTTAAAATTGGGGTGCATAAAAGATTTCAATCGTGTCATAGAATATAATTCCTTTATATATTGTATGTCTTTTAGCAGGATGCCTATAGTACGCGGTGAGGTTTATTAGTTCTTTCAATATGTGACATAGAGGAAGACGATGTCGTTGGTGCAGTTTGGAGACACGGTGTTCGGGGTGACAACGACCTATATCTTCAATGTTGGTCTAATTCTATCCCATTCGCCCTGGGTTTTATAACCTATCAAACGATATGCACCCATGTGACCCTGGTCTAATTTGATGTAGTCCCAAGTGGCGAATAGGCGACATAACGACGTGTAACGACGTGTCAAAGGTGAGACGTCATCAGCGTCATCCTCCTATCTCGTCCTCCTCTGCACCGGAAGCCGTCGACCCCACGTGACCTGCCTGCATCTGTTATCGGCAGCTATTTTGAATATTACGTTTGCAGTCGGTCCCGATGGTCGTTTTCTGCTGGTGCTCCTCTTGGCATTATGTGTATCTTATATATTCTTTAGTTCGCTTCTACACCAAAAAGTCCGAAGCAGTGATGCTGAAATTATATATACCTATACATCTGATCAGAGTAGGCCGCCTACATTTTGCAGACAGAGGTGCAGCTTCAGGGATACTTCATAGCTGACAAAGGACTTGGATAAAACTTTAACATGAAATTACATCAAAGGCAGTAGTCATTTCTTAACAACCTTACAACGGGGAGTTTGTGAAGGGGGGGGGGCATCATCCCCTTTAAGCAAGCAGTCAAATGGCAGTCCTCTTTTTAGGACCCTCTTCCATTTGAAACAATGTCTGTGGCGATGGTATTTAGGATACACAACTCTGGGGACAAAATATGTAATCTATTTCATCCTTAGTTAGAACATGTATCAATGGCCCCCTGATTCTGGACTTTCAGTGACTCGACATCCCTTCTAGACCGAGAAACCGGATTGTCCAATGGGCACGGCCATTACTGAAGCTGATTATCAGCCGTTACCACTGACAGTATTTATCAGATTGGTACCTACTGCCCCCCCCTCCCCCCGAGAGGACCGCAGTGAATAGGTGGTGTGACTTCATTGGCTGATAATTAAACCAGCTAAGTCGGTATAGATGTGTCAACCGCCGCAGATCCTACGGATTGGCACCGCAGTTGGTGCTAGGATCGAATTCATGTCCCCGCACCTCTACAAATCATGGCAATAATCAATACATTGTGAAACCAATCGGTAAAATGACTTATCACGTCGAGCTTGCCTTTCTTGTCTTCATCGTGCAGAAAAGCAAAAACATCTCTAGGCCATTAAAGTATTTTCTTCATGACCATTCGTCATTGTTTTATTTTTCACCTGTTTCACCATACATTCACCAACACGTGCACGCCCTTCTCTCCTCCTCCTAGTAATTCCATCACCCCCCGCCCTCCCCACCTCATACAACTCCACACCCTAAATGCATTCTTCTCGACTATCTCATCTCTAGTCTAAGTCCATCTCACATCCCTTACCGTTACTCCAAGCAACCCAACTGTTCACTCTCATTTCTCACCCTGCATAGGCCCATCCCAATCTCACCCAATACAGTAGGAGTGACGCATTTTGTGGTTTTGTAAGTTGGAGAAAGGGAGCCAGGAGGGGGTGAAACCATGGACACAAGCCATCAGGTGTGGCGGCAGGGATCATCCAAGGGAATCAAAGTGAAAACGGGTTTGGAGACAGGATGGGGCATGCTACGTGGTGGTGTGCTGTGTGATCTATGGGTTACACGCCCCCTGTTTCCCCCCATCCGTCCCCAAACCTGCACCAAGCCCTGCTATTGTCAAGCCAGGAGGGCATTGTTTAGGGGTCGGCGTCTACCTGACCCCATTCCCACGCTCGTCGGGGGCGTGCGTCGGGGCAGCATACCGAGCATTCCTCCTCCTTCTCCGTCCACGGCCATGTCGGTGGTAGTGGCGGTGTGATGGTGGCACGGGGCCACCCGGGGTGAGGGTGCCTTCACAATCATCCCACACCCTCACCCTGTGATACTAACCCTCCCCTCAGGAAGTCATTTCTCAAACGCTATGTTTTGGGTGCCCCCATATCGTACCATCCTGACCTGGATCGTAAGGGTATTCTAGTGTTGACAGGATCAATCACTACGATTTGTGCAGATATAGAGGGGAAAGGCATGCACCTGCATAGACAATTGTAGGTAATACATGATCACTAAGGGTCAATCACTACGATTGGACTGGATCATAGGGGTGGTTGGAATCGGAGGGAGAGGGGTAGGTTCGTAGTGTTTGAGAAATGGCTAGCTGGAGCACTGTCTACCTTCACTGACCATCCTCCCAGGCACCCCCAGAGTTGTCAGGGGTGGCAGCGATGAGAAGAGCCAGAGGTCAAGGCATCAAGGGCTTGCCACCATGGTCATGGGGGGCTGGGTCCAGTCATGGGCTTCATCTAAGATTTTATATGAAGGGAAAAGGTGAAGGGACAGGCCTCTATTAAATAGTACCACCTCATCCATGACCACATTAGCCGTTAGTGCTCTATACAAATTAACAATTGCCTGTATTTGTGGATGAGGGTAAGAATGTACATTGTCCTAGGTATAGAAACTGCGTTGTCCAGCCCCGAATCTAACTGCAGTTATGTGAACAGGGTCAAACGGTTTGTATTTACCTGTGCTCCCCACCTGTCGTCACCTGCTGCTGAGGAGGCCATTGAAAGGAGACAGTCAAAGGGAAATCCTCCTGAGTGTCCTCTTAATACATCCTGTTGATAAATACCTATGGTGTCCCGTTAAGATCTGACTAGACGCATTGTGGTCACAAGGTATTTCTGATATGTCTATTGGTTGGTTGGTATTTCTGTCTTGTTTGATTTTGGCTCACCTTGGTCAACCAAAGCTTGAATTGAATAGCGAATTTTAGGCTGATGACGTTAACCGTCTGGATTCAATGCTATTTCCACACAAAAGGTCTTCCAAAGCATTCACACAGTGGGAGGGAATGCATCCTTTGAGCTCACTGCTGTCAAATGCGTTATCACTTTCTTCTGTGTGAAAGAAATATATGTTGCAATACATTTTTGTCAAATGATTACAAATAGTAAATAAGTTAAACATGTAAGGATGCAAGTGCAGTACATGGTGAGTCTAGAATTTCTTTTGATTAAAACGAGGATATTGCGCAGTGCACACTGGACAGTAAAAGTACCCGGTAATCCTCTTTTTGCCTACAGAAGAAATTAGTAGGCTATTGTCATCTATGGAAGGATATGGTGGTAGATACCGTAGTGGTCTGTATTTATAAGCGCCCGGGCGTTCATTGATTTCAGACCTACTGTACCCCCGGCCCTCATTCGGGACAGGCGCTTATTTGAATACTGTTTTTAGTGCTTAAGATTGATTTCAATACCCCTCTACCCCCGGCACTTATTCGAGACCGGCACTTATTTGAGACCCCGGCGCTTAACGAGCCATTACGGTGGGGTCAGGATATGTGGGACCAGGACGGTGTACATAACACCAGCCTTTGATCAACCACCCTTACAGGGGACACCAGTTAGGTGGGATCCACAGGAGACCAGGCGTTAATGTTAAGTACCATTTTCCCACTGTCTGCTGGTGATGGATCCATCACCTGTCGTCTCATGGGAACTCTGTGCATGTCGCCATCATAAATGGCGGTATGAAGGTGAACACGTAGTGTGCATCTTTAATCTAATCGATCCAGGAAGTCATTTCTCAGAGGCTAAGTTTCAGCCCCTCTCAAATCGTACCAACCTGGCCTGGATCGGAAGGGAATTCTAGGTTACACTGGGTCAATCACTACGACTAGTGAACATTATTATAGAGGAGAAAGGCATGCACCTGTATAGGCAATCATAGGTAATACATAATCACCCAGGGTCAATCACTACGATTGGACTGGATCGTTGGAGTGGTTGAAATCGGAGGGAGAGGGTGGGATCGTAGCGTTTGAGAAATGGCTAGCAGGAAGTCATTTCTCAGACACTAAGTTTTGGGCACCCTGAAATCGTACTGACCTGGCCAGGATCGGAAGGGAATTCTTCATTGTACAGGGTCAATCACTACGATTACAGCAGATACAGATGGGAAAGGGCATGCACCTGTATAGGCAATCGTAGGTTATACAGGAACACCAAGGGCCAATCACTATGATTGGACTGGATCGTAGGGGTGGTTGGAATCGGAGGGAGAGGGTTAGGATCGTAGTGTTTGAGAAATGGCTAGCCGGTGAGAGACAATATCAAGGTGTATAGGGCTCAGTACTGAGGCCTAGTGGGTCCGCCATTGCTTGATCCATCACTGGATGAGATAAGCACTGATAACAACCAGCATAATGGGTACCAGGTGTATACATAATGTACCTAAAAACTTCTGCAGTGAATACAGGGACTTATCTGATTGGTCAATAATTTAACCCGGGTAAACCCTATATACATACACGTGGATGACTCAGTGGAATGTGTATGTAGGTTTTATGGGGACACCACTCTTCCTTCCCTCACCACGCTCACCTTCACACACGCTCTCACACACTCCCATTCCCACACTCACCAATCCCCTTTCCTGTCATCATGTTGGTTGCTCATATTATCTTCTTCTTTACATCTTAGATTTGGCTCTTAGCCCACAAGTATGTATGGAGTGTGGCATGCAATTTTGAATGTATTCAACGCTCATTCAAAGGAGCACCCCACCCATCTTTACAACCACCCCCACCCCACTTCTTCACCCCATGGCCCTGCACCTTCACTCTGCCCCTCCCATCTTTAGTTTAGTTAACCCAGTCTGTCTGGTGCGTGGTGCAAAGTAATCTGGATGAAAAATGTGTCTGCATTGAAGTCACCTACCGTGCAAAAACACCCCCTTTCACCCCCCCCCCCCCCCATTACTATCAAACACATATCCTCCTCCTGCTGTCTGACCCCAGAAGGACCCCTTGGTGGCTAGTAGACCATGATGTTTACATACCTGAGCATCCAGCCGTGTCTCCCAGACATTTTTACCTGATATTAAAGGTGATGGCTGCCTTCCTGGGCTGTAGGTGGGGATATCCAACTCCAGTGGCCATTGCACACTCTTGGTATTTCCACATCATTATTTCTGTTATCCATTCATTTATCCTCATATTGTAAAATGGGTTTTAAGTAATCAGTGTTTTTAATAACTTGAAGACCCTGCTCTGATGGTCATTCATTGCGTAGGTGGACATTATTAGTTTCATAATGCGATTTCGGAAACTGCGCATCATATTCAAATAAGGCATCAACGTAAATGACCTTCAGGTTTTATGAATAAAATCATGAAACTCATTTACACCAGTTGCACGAAGAGAAATTACGACTTCTTTGGTTGGATAACACCCAATTTCTAAGAAGCATCGTGGTAGTGTGAGTTTTAAACTGTTTATTAATGGCACAGCCTAGTGTCCTATATTACTTATGTACGGGATCCTTAGTGGTGTGACCCCTGCTTAATCTGGTACCTTGCGTGATAAGGAATGATAACAGCCAGTCTGATGGGTATCAGGTGTTATGTAATGCATCCTAAAATGTCTCCACTGAATGAAGGGGATTTTCTGATTGGTCAATAATGTATCCCGCTAGGTCGGAATATGAGACGAATTTGCAGGTAGTGGTCAGTAGTAGGGATCCCCAAATGAACTCTTATCTTAACAGTTCACACCTATCTTATCAGCAGCCCCAACGTACGACCACTAACTGGAAAAAAAAGTTACAGGTCATTTTGCTGAGCTTAATGTCAAATACAGTTATGTATAGGGAACAGAGCCATTCCTGTATGGAGGTGGCCATTTTGAAATCAGTTATGTAACCGGCCCTCGATGGCCATCTTGGATCTGGCAGAGGATTGTGGGTAATCTCTTATCTTCCCCTCCACCCACAAAAAACAATGGGAACTGATAAGACTGATAAGCTGCCCCTGCCTCTATCTTGGGGGTGTAGATGGGGGGTCCCCTATGTCACATATCGATTTTAAAAAATAGCAATGTCGCCATGTCAATTTTAAGGAATGGTCATGTCACCATGTCGATTTTAAGAAATTGCTCATGTCACCATGTCAATTTTAAGAAATTGTCCATGTCCCATTAGCCTAAAATAGCCCATGTCACCATGTCGATTTTAGTGGTCCACACCCATTATCTTAATCACCTGAAGTACCTGTCCATTGTTTTAGGTGTGAATGGAGGGGATTAACCTGATAGGGAGACAATGGCTTGATTTTACTCAGCCTGGATTATATGTGCCCTCTTACAAAACTTTTAAAGTTTAATTTCTCTTGTATTTGAAGTACTAAGTCTATCTAAAGCTTATATTGTTTAAGTTTAAAGTATTTGCTATCCAAAGGTATAGATTTTTATAATATAGCTTAATATAGACTATTAGGAAGGGCCAACCAAAGTAAACTGTACAAAGAGGCCAACTGCTGATCTAGCCCCCGACTACATGAGCCACCTAGCTAATTTGTTTGGTACTAGCAATGGCTCTGTCCCATATAGAGCAATATTGAAATTGGAGCTGCCCTAGGCTGTTTAGCCGATCACCCTATCAACTCTTTCAGGTTAAAATGATTAAGTGACTGCTTTTCCCGGCTGCTATTGTAAAACAGCTGATGAGTCGTGACTGTGTGAACTAATGAAAATAATTTATCTAAAACCGAGTCATTTATTTGAACTGTCACTGAGTTAGCTGTAATGTAAATTAAATGTTTAATCTCCCCAACAGCTTATTGAAATAAATAGGTGAAAGTTCCGTTATAATTTTCGTGTTATCATTGAGTTTGTAAGATAGGGAGAACGCGATGATAAGCTCGGACACGTTAAACCGACATAAGTATGACTATGAGATAACAGGGAGTGCATTCACATTAGCTATTTGTAAACATAGATAGCAGTATGACCTCCATGGTTAGTATTAATGTAGAGATAAGAATGTTTGACATTTGACAGGTATTTACTCACTGTTCACTATCTTGTAGAAACCAGTTCAAGTATTCTTGGGTGTCCCTGATCTGCCAAACCTGACCCATTCATGCAGTAAAAGCAAAGTGGGGGTTCACAATCCTAGGCAAAAAAAAAATCCTTATGCCTTGGATTGAGAGCCCGAAGGATAGGTTTCAAAGACTTTTTCCATGCCCACTATTTATAAAGCAAACCACACAAACTAGTAAAAACGTTTTGAATATTCGAAAGAAAGATCTGGCCACAAGGCGTATCTCCAAACTTGACTCTGAAATTCTTGGATATCCCTGATCTGCCAAACCTGCATGATCCATACATGCAGTAAAAGCAAAGGGGGAGTTGTGTTCACAATCCTATAGATAGACATAAAAATCATTGTACCTTGCCTGGAGAGCCCTTAGGGTAGGCTAAAAAAAGACTTTTCCATACCCACTATATATATTTAAAGCAAGCCACATAGTGTTAGCTTTTTGAACATTCGAGAAAAAGGAAAGATCTCACCACTAGACTAGTCATTTCTCCAAACCTGGCTCTGAAATCATACCTCTAAATGTTGTAGAACTGCCTTAATGGATTTCATCTGTCTCTGTCATCACGTCAATTTAAAAACTGACAGTTTTTTTGTCTATATTTGTATACTTGAATTCACTGGGAATATAGCCTCAAACTGCATGCGGACAAAAGAGGCTGGACCTGGCCTGTCAAAATACGCAATGCTTGGTTAAGAGTTTATTGTTGTGGGACTGAAGGTCCTGAAAATATTGATAACATTGATTTAGCTTTAATCCCCCACTGAATATATATTTGTAATTTGTCGATTTTTCATCACATTTTCAGTAAAAAAGAATCAATAGGTGATGGGATTAACATCTTTTCTCTTTGAGGGACATCAATATTTATGTGTAGGTCTGCGGCTACTTACCTTATATCTGGGCCCAATCTGGACGGAAAAGTCAACAGAATATTGACAGTCTGGCTAGATTTGCACTATGCCGATGGACAAGCTGTCAGCCTTGTGAAGAAGATGTTGGTAAAATGGCAGGGCGTGAAATGAACACACCGACAGGTGGTCCATCCCTGGTCCACCTAAGAGGCCAATACCCTTCATACACAGCCTATCATTCTATGGACAGACTCAATACCCACACTGGAGGGTGTTGCTTCTATGCTAAATAGAGCTGGGAGTAGGTGCCCTCTTTTCCAAAGAAGTTACACTCTGCTTCACCATTCAACCTCCACTCATAACATAAGTCTAAAAAAGCACCTGCCTTTCTTGAAAATAGTGTGTGCTGTGTTTACTCCTTGTGTGCAACACAAAAAAGTTAGGCCTACAAAGAAAGAGACTGCTGCAGGTGAGGCACTTCTTATGCAAAGCTACCTTTACTCATATGAGCAACACCCTCCAGGGATGGCTGATTAGATCAAATGAATACAAGCCTGTCCCTGGAAATGGATGTTATTCAGAGACAAGCTACCCATCAAGTTACCTATCAGCATGGTTTGTGTGGGTGAATTTTAGAGTAATCCACTAGAACGTGTTTTTGGACCGTGATAGCTGTTACCAGTGCCTATTTCTCCCAAGCACCAAATCAAGTAACGGACGATAGTTTGACGCCGATATGCCTCATCTGCATCGTCGAGTGAGTGCATCCATTGCTGGAGAGCTACTGTGCAATACGCTACAGAGACAAGCATGCACCTTTGAAGAGCCAACGTGAGGGGTTCCAGTTGAACCTTAAGAATTGATCAAGGAATAGAGAAAATGATTTCATTGATCTCAAATCTGCATGATAAGCCTGCTTTCTACCAATATGATATTACATGATCACTTCTCCAAACAGCTTAAGAGTCACCCATACAACTTCGCTGATAAGATCGGCTATGCGCATGACCAATAGGATGAAAAGAGGGCACCAAAACAACACAGGGTATATAACAGGGCCCCGTAATGAGTGACGTCGGAGAAGCTCTATGGTTACCATAGCGACCGCCCTACGCAAACTGGCTTTTAGCCCACAGCGCATATTGCAGCTCAGACAGGGAAGGGTCGAGGGTAGTGGGACTTAGTCCTGCCCAAACCCAGCCATTTCAGAAGGAAGGGTCTTTTTTGTGGAAATAGGGCCATTTTGGTTCTCCTGGTGCAGATAGAAGGTCGAGATGGGGTCCTCTATTCCCGATTAGCGGGATCCTTAGTGGGCTCACCCCTGCTTGAGCTGGTACTTTGAGAGATAAGGACTGATAATAGATAGGATGATGGGTACTAGGCATTAGCATAAAAAGTCTGCACTGAAGGAGAGGAATTTTCTCATTGGTCAATAATCTATCCTGCAAGGTCGGATTATGATCTGTTCATTTTCAGAACAAGCCATTGTTATCTAGCAATAACAAGCGATCACATAACGCTAATAATCATGCAGTGGTCACTATAGGGCTGACCCGGGATACATTATCAACCAATGGGATAATTCCCTCCATTTTCTGCAGAATTTTTTGGGTACATTATGATTATGTAACACCTGGTACCCATCATGCGGGTTGTTATCAGTGCTTATCTCGCCAGGTCCCAGATAAAGCAATGGCGGACCCACTGGACCTCAACACTGAGCCCTATAGGTCCCCATGTACATGTACTCTGTTGATTTAAAGAAAAATTCCTTTTGCCCAGTGAATTAGGGGCGGAATTATGTGCTCATCTAGTATAGGGAGATTATGACCTATCGGAGAAATGAAGCTGTTCTTTAGGGCTAGGTTTTCTACAGTGAGGACTATCTCAATAGTCAATTGAAAGTCCTGCATTTATGGGATACATAAGGCTTTTGCTGGGAACACTTATAATACAAAACCTGCAAGCAGCTCTAATATTCGACATCCAACCATATCAAGGTGGATGGCTACCGTGCCAAACACGTCCTGTGCGCAGGTTTCTGCACATATGTACTTCTCTATGGCTATTTAGAGACTATACTAAATCGTAGTAGGCAAATGGCACGGTGCTGGGGCAAACCCTCTACCTTCAGTGTACACACCTGGCGGACTTACTGATTAGGCCACGGAGTCAGATGCTTGTGTGAGGTGTAGAGGTAGTAGTGGCCATGTATTTACATATCTTTAAATTCCATAAGATTTTTATTTCAAAATTGAAAAAGAATTGAAAAATGCCTGGGACCATAATGATCACAATGTTTTTTTCTGGATACAGAAGGTTGATGAGAATATCCTGGGAAAATTATACAGAAATTTAGCCACTCTTTAACGGTATTCTACACATATTACCATGAAATGCTGTAGAAACCTATAGTATGTTCACAATATCTTCATGGACGAAAATCTTTGAAATTTGCATGGGACCCCTATATTTTCTCATGACCATTGGAAAATATATATCATTTGAATCTTGTCACGAAAGTTTGGTGAAAATTTAGGTACTTTGATAGCATGGGCGCCATCCACCTTAATCTGGAAAAGGGGTGGCCGGTCTATCAAGGTGTCGTTGCAAAATAGAAGCTACGCCATTTTCCTGCTGGTTCCCTCTTCCTATTGCCATTAATGGGAAATAACAGACGATGGCACAGGTATCCATAAGCACTATATATACATCCCTAGAAGAGTCAAGTCTGCCTGATGAAAAGCTTCCTCAGCAGGGTTAAGAACAAAAAGCAGACTACAGTACTGCAGTGAATGTACGCCTACATGGATTGCATAGGCAGTCAAGACATTATTCCAAAGCCTTTGAATAACTATCAGAATGTTTATACCAAAAAGGCCTATTTAACTTAAATACTTTTCATAAATCAAGGCTACCTTGCACACCTGTAGGCCTGAACTGACCTTCTAATGCCCCTGCAGGAAGTATAATACTGGACCAGACATCAGCTTTACTAGATTATCAACACGAGATTCGTGGATTATAGTGTGATTAGATCAGGGGTTGACGTGTACCTGGATGAACAGGTGGGGCAGATACGATAGGCATGTTATAATGTGTGGGAGGCAAAACTTAAGTTTGAGTTAAGTTTTGATATTTTTTATTCACACATCACAGAAAAAGTCGTGGTCTATCCGTGTTGTGAACTTGTGCTGACCAGGCACTAAATGTAATCTATGTGATGGTACAAGACATGTTGCTCTTATCATATAACACCACAACATGTTGATACATATAAAAAGTAAATCGATTCATGAGTATTCCCATGCCTAATCAGTAGGTTGGCACATAATAACTATATTCATTTCTGTAGATAGACTCCATTTACAACTGTTTCATGCTCAGCCTCTTTAGAGGCACACTCAAAATGGAAGCTAATGAACACCTCATCGCTAGTGATTAGTTTCTGATTAATTTTGCTTTATCTTGCACATGATGAGCCAACCTAATCAGTAATGAACATCCAGACTCATCAAACCGATGAGTAAATCTTATCACAATGAATATTTAAACCAGAGTTGTAACTGGTTACAGGTGGGGTTCAGTGGGGTTTGTGTATCACCTTTTTACCATAAACAAAACAAAACACAGTACACTCACTCAACACAGAGATTATATTGGTATTTGGATATGATTTGAAGGGGACAGGGAGCATACAGGTGAGATTATGTGTCTGTGTGTGCCGTAGGCCTATGACCAGTGTGTGTACATGAGTTACAGGCATGCAGTGGGCCACCACTGAAGGGTGAGAGAGGGGGCACACAGTCTCTGCATGTATGTTGACCTCTCACTAACTCTGTCTGTCTATCGGTCCCTGGCTTTCTCTCACTCTCTCTCATTCTCTCTTTCTGTTCCACTCTCTGTCTGTATGCCTGTCTGTCTATCTCTGTATGTATGTCTATATATCTCTGTGCCTCCATCTCTCTGTCTGCGTTTTTCCCTGGCTCTCTCTCTCTCACTCTTGTGCTCTCTTTGCCTGTTTCTCTCCCTCTTTGTGCTTGTCTCCCTTTCTGTCTCTATGTCTATCTGTCTTTGTCTGTTGATCTCTCTCTCTCTCTCTCTCTCTCTCTCTCTATATATATATATATATATATATATATATATATATATATATATATATACATATGGAACTATATACACTCATATATATATATATCTAATTAGCTGCGGCGGGTCTATATCTCCTCTTTCCTATCCCTCAGGATGTGTGTGGTGCACATATGCGCGGGCACTGACACATTCCTCTGTTAAATTATCAACCTGTGAAGCACGGGATAGCCACTTAGTGCCGCTAAAGTGCTGTAAAACACAAATCAATCAATCATAATTAGCCGCGGACAGTCAGGGACTACTTGCAGCATGTAGTGGTATCTATGATGTCATAGTATGACGTCATGGTAAATAATCCTCAAGTATATAAGGAGCAGGTTTGGAGTAACCGTCAGTTGGCTAATTTCACCTGGACAGGTAACACCATGCTCGGTGTTCCCTTGATTTTTAATTGATTTTCTTGGTTCACAGATTGATTTTTCAATCAAGATGGGTAGAAAATCAACAAAAGGTGCTAAATCGGCCAAATCTGCAGCAGAATCGGCCAACTTAGGATATTCGAGCGATGTGGATTCATCTTGTGGAGGTCAGGTACCTTTGCCACCCAACCATGTTAATGGGTTTGAAGACAAGTCACTCGCTGACCAGACCGGCAGGATTAACTCGCTGGAGGGCGAATTACTAGAGATCGAAGGTCTTCTGCAAATGTTAATAATCGCTACTAGAGAGGACCGGAGAGATGAGATGTTGGATTCGACCGAAGGGGTGGGGCGCCCACCTGCCGATGTTTACAAGTGAGCGATAATGTCAGGTTGGCAAGGACGCAGCTGCGTTTCCAGGGAGAGGCGACAGCGCAAGCGTCCATAGCAACGGTTCGAGATGGGAAGAAGTCACTCGCCGGGGTCGTCATCGGAGGTCTAAATCGTCATTTTCTGCTCGTCATGGGGCGCGTAACTCCTTAAGAGGGTCGTCAACAGGCTCTACCGCATCTAAGCTTCACGTTGGTACCAAAATCGGTGAGTTTGACCATGAAAACTATGTAAAAAAGCGTGATAAGATTGATATGGCTGAGAAAATAGTTCTGGTCAACTTGAATTTTGTATTGAATGCCTATAAGGAAGGTGACGACGTGGAGGGTATGTTGAAACATTTGCAAGTGTTGGTAGAAAAAAGCAGGAACAAAGATATATACTGTTGCAGCCCTAGTGGCTTATGACAAATCTGTTAGGGCTAGAGCTAACAATGATGGTATCGAGGCGTTTGGTATGATTGAAAATTCCGATATTCTTAGACATCTTTCGTACGATGGTACAGTCCAAGCTCAAAGGGCTTACGCCTCTTAATCCAAAAATGGGGTTTAGCCTAAAGTTTCAAACAACTCGTTTTATGCCTTCAATAGAGCCGAGGGATGTTTGAGAGACCCCTGCAAGTATAAACACATTTGCAGTGGTTGTGGTGCTACTGGACACGGCAAGGCCGAATGTCAAAAATCTAGAAATGATTAGGAATATGTAGGTAGTCAATGTCCTATAGCAGGCAGTTATGTTTGTTTGGTGCCCGATCCAGTTGTAGTAGGTTTGGTAGATGTTGACTCACCTCCACGAGCAGCTCCAGTACAGGAGTTGGAAACCGTGGGTGAGGTTAATGAATTAATTCATTCACCTGAGCTCATATCAGAACAGGAGAACCTTGGTGACGTAGTTAATCAAGGTGTATTCCAAGAAATTAATTCTTTGGAAAATATGGAAGAGGTTAATAGTTACATTAATCCAAAGGATATGTATGTTGCATGTAATGACCCAGTACAGGGTGAAGATGAACCACTGTTTTCTGTAGACATCGAAGGTATACCCAGCATCAGGGTGTATGATAATTGTATAAAAGGTGTATGTATGTGTGTTCATTATATTGGTGGGGAGAGAGCCCAGATTCTGCCATGTAGAGTGGCCTCATTCCTCCAACAAAAAGGTCTCCTTGATATTAGTGATATTGAGACTGATTTCTTGTGGCGTGGTTTCGTCCAAGGTTTCAAGATTGTAGACCCAGATTGTAAAACTCCCTATGACTGTAAAAATTATAAATCTATCCTTGAGGAAAAATTTTACAATGAATATTGTGGTATATTATTGGACGAATTGGAGGCGGGTCTTGTCTCAAAATCTGAGAGTAAACCTCAGTGTATACAATCTCTTGGCGGGGTAGAGAAATCAAATGGCAAGTTAAGACCTATAACAGATTGTAGTATGCCTGAAAAAATCTCCATTAATAACTTTATGGATACTACCAGTTCTACTTTTTCCTATAATAATATTAGCACGGTGACTGCTCAGTTAGATAGGAATGATTATATGAGTGTGGTTGATTTAAAATCAGCTTTCAGAACTATAAATGTTTATGGTCCCCACACAACTATGCAGGGTTTCAGGTGGAATTTTGGTCATGGAGACGAGTACTATGTTAGCAGTAGATGCTCTGTATATATTCAATAGAATATCAGATTTCATTGTAGAGGTGGCCAAGTTCTAAGGTGTGAGGAGAATTGTTAATTATTTAGACGATTTTATAGTCATTGCTAACTCGTATGAGGAGTGTCTCAGTCAAAGAAATTTATTGGTTGAATGTATGCAATACATGGGCTTTGTGATTTCAAAGGAAAACATAACTGAACCAGAACAGGAATGCAAGTTTCTAGGTATTATTATCAATTCTAATGATTTTGAGTTATCCTTACCTGGTGATAAAGTAGAAAAAATGAAAGGAATCTTATTAGGCAATGTTAATAAGAAGTTCATCTCAAAAAAGAACCTAGAGAGAATTGGTGGACTCATGTTGTTTTGCTCTCAGGTGGTTAGAGGTGGTAGGACCTTTAGTAGAAGAATTTTTTACTTATGTGCCCGCGCTAAGCCTAGAGGTTACATTATAGTTTCTGAATGTACTAGACAGGACATGCGTTGGTGGTTGGATTTTTGTGATACATTAAACTGTAAAAGTTTAATCCTAAATGACTCAGTAGACACCCCAATGTATTCAGATTCTTCTATAAGGGGTTTTGGAGCCTCGATGGACAATGATTTTCTGTACGGAGACTGGACATCATTTGATAAATTTAATCTCGGTGTAGACCACTTTACTGTTCCTCCAATACTTGATAATCTAAAAAATCACCACAGGAATATCAATGTGTATGAATTGTACCCTGTTATGATGGGCGTAAAACATTGGATTTCTAGTTGTAAAAATAAAAAAGTCCATTGTATAACATAATATGCAAGTTCTGGCTATGATCAACACAGGTAGATAAAAAAAAAGCTTTGCATGGAATGGTTAAGAGAAAATTTTTGGTTGTGCTTTATTAACAATGTAGAAGTTTATGCTACTTATATTAGGTCGGAGGATAATATTCTGGCTGACCAGTTGTCGAGATTTGCTTATAAGGGTATGCCTAGTAAATGTATTACCACTCTACATGATTATAACATGTGCTGTTTTGGTTCCAGAGTGGAAGAGGTTGCAAAAAAGAAAAAGGTATCTTTTGGACCAGGGTGTGTCAGAGAATACTAGGAGAACTAGGAAACAACAACTTAAAAGGTACAAAAAAATTTGTAAAAAATTTAATTTACAACCTTTTCCTTGTTCTCCATCTCTTTTCTTTTTATTACAGTAGTAATTGCATGTTGAAAAAGACTTTGGATGGTATCAAGAAACATGATACTAATCCTACAAGGGAAGTTCATTCTTTGACTTCTCAGGAAATGTTAAAATTAAGGTCGAATCTAGACCTATCTTACAGAGCAGATATGAACTTTTGGTTGGCTATATTAACATGTTTTAGAGGGCCTCCCTAGCCCACTTAAAAGGGTCTATTTCTCCTCTTTTCTATCCCCTCAGGATGTGTGTGGTGCACATATGCGCGGGCACCAACACATTCCCCTGTGAAATTGTGCAAGTAGTTCTCGCCATGAATATGACCTTAGCTGTCGAAATGGCGTTAAACATCTATTACTCACTCACTCAACATGTTTTAGAGGTGTACTCAGGGTAGGCCATGTGGTTAGATCCCCCCATTCGTTGAGGGTAGGTGATGTTAAATTTGAAAGTGAATATGTTAGCATACATGTTAAAACTTCTAAAACTGATCAACTTGGTAGGGGTTCGTTTTATATATTCTTGATTAGAAATGACAACTCCTTGCTGTGCCCATATAGGGGCCTACAGCGTTTGTGTAGGGGTAGATGTAAAAATGATCTCTTGTTTAATTCTAGAGGTAATGGTATGGAGTATCAATATGTCAACTCTAAGTTAAAACATCTAGCCTTACAGTCTAATATCAAAGGTTGTGTTTCTACTCACTCTCTTAGGCATGAGGTGCCACCTTATTAAAGGATTCTGGCCTCAGTATAGAGGATATTAAACAGAAGGTAAACTGGAAGTCTGATGCTGTGTACTGTTATCTACGTAATTATAAAAATGAATTATTACAATTGGAAAGGGTGTGCTAATCTCATTTGCAATGCTGATTGGTATGTGTTTACATGTGTTTGGCATGTTTATGTGTGTGTTTGGCATGTATGGTGCTGATAGCCCCAAGGTCAGTAACCCACCAAACTCATCTGTCTGTGATTAGATCATTTATTATTATGTATTCATTATTATATTCATCATATACCATATCACCTATAATATTATATTATTGTCTGTATAATTATTACCGGTATATTTCTTCCCTGGCAGCGAGTTATGGAACTATATACACTTGTGTATATATATATATAATTAGCCACGGACGGTTAGGGACTACTTGCAGCGCGTAGTGGTATCTATGATGTCATTGTATGACATCATGGTAAATAATCCTCCAGTATATAAGGAGCAGGTTTGAAGTAACCGTCAGTTGGCTAATTTCACCTGGACAGATAACACCCCGCTGGGTGTTCCCTTGATTTTTAATTTTTACTCTTGTTATTATTATTGTTCAATTACTGAATTACCTTTGTCAACTAATTATTATGGTTGTTTTATTAATTAAAGCATGTATGGTTCTGATAGCCCCAAGGTCAGTAACCCACCAAACTCATGTGTCTGTGATTAGATCATTTATTATTATGTATTAATTATTATATTCCTCATATACTGTATCACTTATAATATTATATTATTGTCCGTATATTACCAGTATATTTCTTCCCTGGCAGTGAGTTAACTTATATATATATATATATATATATATATATATATATATATACATAGTGGCGTAGACCGAGGGGGAGGCGGTGGAAGCGAAACCATCCTGGTATGGGGGCGTGGATGCCGCCGATCCTGGAGTCACGTTAGGAGAGAGCGGCGCCTGGGGGTGCTCAGGGGAATGTTCACCGCCGTGCCAGCGTCAGGGGAATGGCAAGCGTATATATATTGGTTGTGTTTCTCCGACAGACCAGAGGGAGATACGTGCTGGTCGAGACTCATAGCCCAGCTTGCCCCAGTGGTGAAAGCAGATAAGAGATATTCACCGACGGCTTAGATGGTGTGGCCAGAAGCCAGGCAATAAACAGTGTTGATACTAAAGTTGACGGAGTCTTCGTAGTCCTTTCCATAGAGCTAAGACGATGGGTATTCGGAACGCTACAATATATATACCTTAGTAAGCCCTGGGATCCTTAATGACTCTCAGACCCACGTTGTGGGGTCATGGCAAACCTTGTGGGATCCTGGCTCACATGAGTCAATGTCCCCTGATATGGAAACATTTGTTGTCAATTTTATTTTTTGTGTGAAGACCCCACAAGGTTTTCCCTATATATGCCCTATTTTTAGTTTCTCAGCCTACTCCCAGGACTCTCTAACTGTCATAATACAGAAACAAGGTGTATATGGATGTATATGTGCAGTGTCATAATTGAGCAACCACAAAGGTGAAGATCCCACATTCCACTTCAAGAACTGATGCATCTTTATGGGAGAGAATGTGTAAAATGGTGGGGAGGGGTAGGGTCAGGGGCAGAAAATGCAGGGAATAGGATGGATAACATCTACCAGGATGTTGGATTGGAGAGGGGGGGGGGCTGTAACTAACACTTGAACCCCTTCTTGGGGCCATTCTTGGTACCCTTGCCCTTCCAGGCCCTCTGAAGTTTGTGTTTGTGTCTGTCAGGTCATGTGTCTTTTCCATAAATCTAGCAATTTCATAATAAGCAAGAAGATGATTCTTTTAGTAACAGTCAAGTATCAAAAGGAAAAACAAAAATTGGGTAGGAGAGTCAGTGAGATTGCCATGACAAATGATATTTTGGCTCCTGGAGGGCTAGTTATCGGGTGTTCAGAGAGCATGGAAGCACAGAAAATGAATGTCAAATCACAGAGGCTATATCTCAACCAATTATCATCCGATTCAAACTAGTGAGGGGTTTAAGATGTTCAGAAAATCAAGGCTTTTATTTGAGTTCATTGGCTAAGCCATCCAACATGGAGTGAGCTATGGGGCTGTAACTCTCACGTAATTGTGCATCTGCCCTGAAAATTTTGTTAGAAAAGTCCTAGGCAATACAGAGCTGGAGCAAATTTTACAATTTTTCTTTCATTTTTCTCAACCTCAAGACCTAAACATAGGGCTCTCAGGCTTTAAAAAAAGAACACAGTATCCCAGAACATGAGTACATCTGGAGTTATGAATCTTCAAAAAAATTACACATGTCCACCTAGAGCCCAGTGTTTGGGCATGACTATCTTCAAGAGCAGTGTAGCTCAATTGGGAATCAAGATTGGTAGAGGCACATGTCTCACTGCTTCAGCCTTCTAAAAATGATGATAAAATAGACAGGAAGCACAGCTTTCCAACGCACCAAGTCCCAAGTCTGTGTCTCTAAGGGTTTCCAAGAAACAAATTGGCAAAGTTCTGACCAATAGTTTTAGTACAGAATTCATATACTGGCCCACTGGTCTCTGTGGCATATGTATTTACTATGCAACTGTACTGCAAATAAAACTCAGAGTGACATATCTCAGCAACCGCTTTACCAATTTGCTTCATCTTGGGCTCAAATCGAAGGCAATGAAATCCTGCTTCATGCTGCACCACCTATCCTATCAATGTGACAGTTTTGAAAAAAAAACAACATGCAAACAACATGCATGACATATCAATGTCAATGATCAGCAAATCTCAAATAACAACTTGAAGCTGTCAACTTTCCATTTCCAACCTATCTCTTCACAGTTTCCGCATATGAAAATGGACATGACAACAAAGCTGCATAGCTAAGAGAGTGATCATTTTTAACACACACCCCCTCTCTGCTGTTGAGTATAGACCACTCCCTAAAGTAGCACCTACCTTAATCTCTCGCGTAAAAGGCGCAGCTCGCCTATAAGGCGCACCCCCAACTCAGGGAGGTCTGTTATAACGTATAAGGCGCACCTCTGAGGGTATATTTTGTTAGTTTAGTACTGGTCTATAGTAAAATATACCCCCCCCTATAAGGCCACGTATAAGACCCAGCAGCATTTTGTTTGGCCTATAAGAAGTGCCTTATACGCGGGAGATTACCGTAATTTGAGTTGCATTGGCTCCCTAGAATGGCACAGGATATGGCCTCATAGTGTAGGAGGGTTGTAGCAGTGGTGATTATAGACTCATCATTTTGATTAGTCTTGATGATGTACTCATCATTCTGATTAGGCAAAACTACTCAGGCAATGTAGCAAAAGTGATGATGCTAGACTCATCACTTTGATTAGTCTTGATGATGTCCTCATCATTCTGATTAGGCCAAACTACTGCCGTGGTGCACCATCGAAACGATGATGCAAAACTCATCACTATCGATTAGGTTTTGATGAGTTTTTGATGAGTTTTTGATAAGTCTCCGTTTTCAGTGCAGTGGTTATTCTGTCAGGGACACTCATTAAAGAAAGATTAATGATAGTAAACTTAGAGGATACCTTACACGCCTTTATGCATCCATGGAATGATAAACTTAAAGGACAAGGTTAGAGGTAATTAGGTGGTTGTCTTTGTAAATATCGAGTTGAAAGCTAGACTCATGTAGACTGAGTAGAATTTTTGAAGTCTAAGACCTATATGAAATCAAAATAGACACTCTCCCCCTCCCCTCCCAAAAGTGTTCCATGACCAACCTATTTATAAACTGTGTAGTGAGGAAGGATTTGGTTTTTACCCCGGGCCGAGGGAGGATATATCGACTTTAGGCGACTTTGGGCCTGACGTGTGCCATTTCCCCACGACCCCCAACTTCATGTTAATATAGTTAACGATTTGATTAGATTAAAATGCTAAGAACATTAGATATTATCTCTAAATAAAGGCTTTGACTTGATACCAAGTAGGCAGCGGTGGCATGTATTTTAACCTTTCTAGAGAGAGATTGTCATTCATGACTGTTTTTGATAGGCGGTAGTGAGAAAGAAATTATCTTGGTGATTCCTGGTACAACATAAAAACATGTCAAATCTAGAGAGTTCTAAAGATACAGATGTACATATTTTATAGATAAAGGGAGAGATTATATCACTGAGATCAATCGAATCATGATGTCTGAAAGGCTGGCCTATCAACACTTTTTATGGCTATCACAGCTCTTTTTGCACTGACAAATTCCTGTCTGCCGATGGCTTCCTGATTTTGTCCACTTTTTTTGTAATCTCGCCTTTTCGGCTAGGGTTTTATTCAGTGACGGGCTGCTCAGTAACAACAAGCTCTCTGCTGCCCCTGGCACTAAACCAAAACTATGAGAAAAAAGGCGCATGTTGACAACACCTACCCGTGGTGCCATACCCGTTACATTACACTTTGTTCTCAAAGGCATTCACGGAAGAAAAATGAAAGAGGAACCAATCTTCCCAACCATTATTATTTTTTAATCCAAGCTGTATGCTTTTTATTTATCCCTACATGAGCCACAGAAAATACTTTTGATTTATCTTATAAGATGACTATATTAATTGATCGCACTTATGATATTATTGTTTCGTTTCGTTCAGAACAATGAATGTATATAGAAGGAGAAGAATCTCTTTGAAGTTTGAGCTTCATAACAAAGAGTAAGAGTTCGCTGAGTGGGGTCAGCTCGGGGTCTCAAGGGCATACCAACTTTGCATGTTTATCAGTGGGTGCTAGTACCATGCTGGTAGGGCATACAGGTGTGACTGCACTGCAGCCACCAGCTAAGGCCTAATTTACATGCATTCTCGCGAGATTTGGAGCTTGCAGGGGTCAGAAGCCACTCTATCCATGGGTGACTCTTAACACCTGTATGTGTGAAAACTCCACACCTGGAGGTGTAATGAGTGGTAGTACACACTAACCATACCCTTGAACTTATTAATTAAGCCACTATGTGCTAATTTATAAGTCTTAATAGTAATTTTGTATGTAGGGTAGGACAGAGTGGATTCCTACCAGGTATTACATAACTGACCCCTGAAACCATTGTAAGGCACATGCTGCTAACCAGCTTCAGCTAGACACTACGGTGCCACCCCTATCCTGCTAGGTCGGAATAGATGAACAGGGTTTCAAGGCGGCATGTAAAGTATAGGAATCAGAACTAAGGCCTACTGGGTCTGCCATTGCTTGATCCGGCACTGGGCCAGATAAGCACTAATAACAACCAGCATGATGGGTACCAGGTATTACATAATGTACCCAAAAATGCTGCATTGAATACAGGGACTTATCTGATTGGTCAATAATGTAACCTGGGTATACCCTATACATGGTGCATGCTATTCTAGGGAGCAGCAGTGACGTCATAGCAACCAGCGCAGCCCTTATCAGGCTTATCTCCCTACTGATAAGAATCCTCATGAAGGGTTAAATTGCATAGGAAATGTACTAAAAAAAAGGTGTTAAAATCCTTATCAGAAAAAATCTAGGCATCATACAGCAAAATGCATTCCAAAACCAAAAAGATATTCAAAATTTACATCACATACTTGATGCATTATTTTCTAATCACAATATTTGGAAAGAAATCAGCAAAAAGGCTACTTTTTCTAGTACATTGCCTATATAATGTGACCCTTTGTCAGGTCCCTGGCAACCAGGGTTCTGCTCCCGAGAATATGCAGTGTTTTATGACATGTCGTCATGAAACTTGCTCCATGCCACACTACTACACTATCTACGTCGTGTATAGCATGTTCCATGCATGTTGAGCGCCGCCAGACTGGCGCCACTCTGCTACAGGCGGCGTCTGGCACTGTCATGTGACCCAAGTGGCGCCAGTTTGGCGGCCATCGGATGGTCTTACCTGGCATGCACCACAAGTGATCGGCTGGTTAGAACTAGTGTTCCTAGAAATTTGTGCCAAAGAAAGGGTAGCACTCTGGATCCCTTTTCTGATATTGCAAATGAAAAAAAAGGAGGAAATTTGGTTGGAATCAGAATTTTACCTTGCTGAAATAATTAACAGTGATAGACACATCATTGATGAGTGTGGTAAAATCAATGATATAACAGTACATTGATGCATAGATACTTTATAAACGTTTGTTGTCTTGATCTACCGTCTCTATATTTTACCGCTATGTGTCTGGACATTCCATCTCAATTGATTACCCATGTACCGGTACATTCATGCATTGTGTGTATAATATTCATGTATAAAAGAAGCCTATTATGTCACCTTTCCACGAAAACAACTGAGCTATCTGAAATAAATGTAGACCTTGTCACCATAAGACCTTGAACCCAGTAAAAGCCTAAGTGTTTATATCGATTTATGTCAGCGTGTCAGCAATGCTACCTGTGATGGGAAATCCATGTCTGACTGTCCTTCTTTATTCTTTGCTCTTCCTTTAGATCATTTATTCGCTTAAATTAGAGTAATATCCAATATAGGATTTTGAAATTTGAGAAAATGGTCCAAAATTGCAAAATTTGGGCAATTTTCGACCTTTAACGCCCAATATCTCTGAGGATGAAAGGTCGACAAATGTGAATTTGCCATTTTGTTTTGAAGCTCCAAATGTTTTCTATCAAATATGACTGGAATTAGGTGGAAGGGTGCTTTAGATTGTTTACTGTAGCTCCATGAAGCAAAATCTCCCCTAAAACATTATTTCTTGGAATGGCCCATATAACAGAGGGCATCATCACAGGTTCAAAGAGAAGGAAGATGGGGATACCTGCAGACGCCATGCCAGCGATGTGGGTAGTGCATGGTGGGGATGAAGTCATTGGACAACCCTGTGCTACACACCACATAAACCACACAAAGGTGTGTGCACAGGTATCACTTCCCAACACCCCAGTAAACACACATTCGTAGATGGATGTAGAACAGAGGTATGTCCATGTAGAACTTAGGTAGCAACTACGTAGATTTGTTTGGTAAGTGGACGTTCAAACGTTAAGGTTTATTTACGTTCTACAGACGTAGTTTTATGGAAAAACGTATTGGGACGTAAATAATTATATGTATTTCAACATCTAGGGCATGTAAAAAAAAATCTAAGATTGAAGGGGCTTTATTTTTTCATCTATTCTTGCTGCTATAAAGGGAATCGATCCCACGACCTTCATATCAGGGAGGTTTAGCAACCACGACGTACGTCACTGATTCCTAATTTTACGGAGACGATGCTGTAGGTATGCTGTACGTCTGCGTTACATTACCCACGCAGTGGTTGCTAAACCTCCCTATTATGAGTCCACTGCCCTTCCAGTTGAGCTAATTGGGATGCTTATGCAAAGCACAACACATAAGCAGCCACTACATTAAACTGATCAATCTGTGTGTGTTCCGTCCCTCCACAATACCCACAGAGAACATGCTCTGTATGTGGGTCACTCTACCGACGGATCGACCGATTATGCAATAGGGAGGTTTCCCGGGGGAGGTTTAGCAACCACGACGTACGTCATTAAAATCTGATTTTAGGTAATGCTGTAGGTATGCTGCACGTCTGCGTTATATTGCCTACGTAGTGACTGTTAAACCTACCTACTATCTGATCTAGGATCGACCCACAATGGCACTGTGGACTATGGGTACAATGGGTTTGATTTTTGTCGTCGGGAATGGACGACCAAAGCCATTTCTTGTCGTCGAGAATGGACGACAAAAGTGTTTTTGTCGTCGGGAATTCTGTCGTCTACCAATTTTGTCACCCCGTGGACACAAGGCTTTATCCTCTCAATACATGTATACCAATTTCTAAACCTAAATTAAACCACTGCCCAGTTAGCTTAATAGGTAAGGCGCAGGTCTCCCAATGGCAGGGTTGTGTGTTCGACTCTCAGCCTAGGTAACACCATCTTTCACATCAGAAAGCAACATTCAAACTTCCTTTTACACAAAAATAGATATTGTCCTCCTGGAAATTGGTCACTTTTTTTCTTTTTTTTTCTTTTTTTTTTTTTTTTGGGGGGGGGGGTCATTTACGAATAGAGGGAAATCGTGAAAATAATAACCCTTTACTAACTTGATATGTGACGTGACGTTTCTCTTTGGAAAGAACATCTGCCTTTAACAGGAATCGAACCTACACCATATAAAATATCATTCAAGCTCACTGGTAGGTGTCTCTTTACGTTCAATCACATTTTAATATTAGATATAAATATGTTTAGAAAGGTAGGATTTCATAATTCAGGCCACTACATCTGTAGAACGTAGACAAACCTTAATGTTTAAACGTCCACATACCTGCCTCAAAACATGATTCAAACCAATTTGGTTGGAAGAGAACCTAACTGCTATGTAGCACTTTGGTAGGGTGTTTACTAGGACATGGGTTGTTTCATTTTCAGAAACTCCTCTGAGGCGCCGGCTCAAAGAGCACCTGGGCCTACTGGGTGACGCCAACTAGCACAACATAAATCGAATAAAGGGGAATGACGGTACATGTACATGGTTTGTTTAAGGTTATTTGTACTGACAGCTTTGGGGTGCAAAAAAGTCAGGTGTACTAGAAATGCTTTAGGGATAAGTCTGAAACTTTAGAGAAACGTTCAAATATGAAATTTGACCATTTGAATAAATGATTGCCATTGCTTTGGCTGGTTTCATGAGCCGGAAACGCACCTTAACATCACCTTTGCCACGTGTGGTCGGCTCGGTGAGTGTTTCTAGGAAATCACCCCCCCCCCCACCTTCATCACATATGCATAAACCCCACCTTGACGCTACCCCTCTTAACCTATATCAAATGGCACCATATGGCGGCATATTAATAATATACGGCGAATACAGACAAAATTCACAGACATACATATATTAGATTGGAAGGTGGCAAGAATAGGGACACTCTTTATAAAAGTCTTTGCAACATGTAGACACAAAAAGGAATGAAAGAAATGGATTCAGAGAAATGGATTAGATATACTAGCATTCACAGACGAAGTGACAAGGGCACATTTCTTATATTCCACCTTACAGAAAGCTAAGTAAGATAATGAAGGAAGAAAATATATATATATATATATAAAAAAAAAGCTGTTAAGTCTATCCTGGGGGAGCATCATGATTATGGCTGCTTGAAAGAACTCTATCTGTTCCATAAAGGCCATTGTCCACCAGATATGGCTCCTCTATCGGCCGCTAGATCCATAGTATTTTCGGTCGACAGACACCATGGCCCACCATTGAACCCTATGGCAGCCCCGTCGACCGAGGTGGTTGTGTGGAGCAGCTATCGGCAGATAGAGCACTCATATCGGGTGGTGGAAAATGGCCCTTACCGAACGTCATCACGCCAAGGTGGACTGTTTTTATCTGTCTAGCAGCAGTCCCTGTTTTTTGTTACTTGGCTGTGGAGGGTTAGATATAATTAGTTAGAGCAGATGTGCGGAAAGGTCGGGGGGTATTATCTTATTATTAACGCCCCTTTATAATGTCATGTAGCTAGATGAATAATGACATGTACGTATGAGTGCAGAATAGTGCACACTTAATTGTGAGTGAATGATTAGTAATGTTAACATTGTCTTCTTCTTCTTCTTCTTCTTCTTCTTCTTCTTCTTCTTCTTCTTCTTCTTCTTCTTCTTCTTCTTCTTCTTCTTCTTCTTCTTCTTCTTCTTCTTCTTCTTCTTCTTCTTCTTCTTCTTCTTCTTCTTCTTCTTCTTCTTCTTCTTCTTCTTCTTCTTCTTCTTCTTCTTCTTCTTCTTCTTCTTCTTCTTCTTCTTCTTCTTCTTCTTCTTCTTCTTCTTCTTCTTCTTCTTCTTCTTCTTCTACTATTGCTGACTGATTAGTAGGTAAAAAATAATGTATAATATTGTTAGTTGATATGATAAATGGGTTAAATGTAGATATCTATCTAGACCTACTTCATAGTCCCTAAACCAAATTGGAATCGCACAACTTCAGCAAACCCTTAATGTAACAGGGTTGGCGGAGTCACCTTCTTCATCTGCCTGTGGGGAAGTGTCATGCGCAAACAGTACAGACTGGACGCGGACCAGATGCAGACTGGATGGGAATAGCAGTGGTGGTGATCACATGGCCTCACCTCAGATGGTGAGGATGGTGATCACTCAGACTCACCAGGGATGGCGAAGCGGGTGATCACTCACTAGATGAAACATGCACCTCGTCATAGCGCATATTCACCAGGGATGGCGAGGATCATGATCACTCATCCTCACCAGGGATGGCGACATGAGTGATCACTCATCCTCACCTGGGATGGCGAAAGGAGTGATCACGATGAGACGATCACGATGAGACGCACACCACGTCATAATGCACCATGGATAGCAAGGATCATGATCACTCACACTCACGGGGGATGGTCATTCGGGTGATCACTCACCTCGCTAGATGAAATGCGTACCTCGTGATAGCACACATTCACCACAGATGGTGAGGATCTTGATCACCCACACTCACCAGGGATGGGGACACGAGTGATCACTCACCACGCTAGATAAAACACACACCATGCCATAGCGCATGTTCACCACGATTGGCGAGGATCGTGATGACTCACACTCACCAGGGATGGCAAGGCGGTTGATCACTCACCTCGCTAGATGAAGCGCGCACTATGTCATAGCGCAGGTTCACCATGGATGGCGAGAGTGGTGATCACTCAGACTCACCAGTGATGGCGACGCTGGTGATCACTCACCTTGTTAGATGAAAAGCTCATGACCATCGACATTGGTAATCATGCAGCCTCATATCTGCCAGATCAAAGTATGTTTTGCCAGAGAAGGTATTGCCATATGTATCTTCCCTCTAACCACAGACAAGGTGTTCATGTAGATATTTCCCTATGTATTTTTACTGTAACCAGAGAAAATGTGTTTAAGGATAGTTGCTTTCATTTTAGAGATACCTCTATCTAAATTCAACTGATATTTTCTCTATATAATCTTGTTTGATTCAACTCTGAAGTATTACATGGAAATCAGTCTGAAACAAAGCACATTTGATACGTATGGGACTTATACTTCATGCCCACACTTCCTAGATAGGCTACATGTTGAACAGTGGTGCTGTCTCAACAACTTTGGCAATGGTGGTGATAAGTTGCCATTCTGAGTGAGAGTGAGTGACAGATGATGCAATCCTCAAAGAGCATTGACTTGGAGTGACACAAATTCACGCATTGAGTGAGACCAATGTTGGCGATGGTGGTGATAAGTCACCATTTTGTGTGAGAGTTGATGACAGTGGCACACACTCACATAGCGAGTGATATCCATGTCAGAGATGATTGTGATAAGTCGCCATTTTGAGAGATTAACTAGGAGTGACACAAACTCATGCAGTGAGTGAGAGCCATGTGGCAATGCAGGTGAAAAGTCGCCATTCTGAGTGAGAGTTGACAGGCAGTGGCACATACTCACGCAGTGAGTTAGATTCATGTTGGCGATGGTGGTGAGAAATCGCCATGCCATGTGAGACTGACACACAGTGGCCAAAGATGACACAGTGAGTTATCACTCAAAAAGGAGTCACCATTGATGACCAATCATGGCGACAGATAACGACAATTTGCTGGGGCGTCTGGCCATAGCTGACTACCGGAAGTAGATGTCGCTACCACTAATGACCCTGTCTGGGTATGTGCCTTGACCTGAATGCTGAGGCTGACCCCATCATGACCCCAAAGATGAGGACACTCCTCCCTACTTCTACAACCTGCCCCCCCCCCCACCCTGTGTGGAGCAAAGGGTTCAGGGTATCAAATGGAGCGGATACACATGGCTCTTGAGTGATGCATTTGCGTATTAATAAATGTTTATTAACATGGTTTGAATTTAGAGGTAACAGGCTTGGGATGCATGGCTTTTGGGCAGAGGGGTGGACAGGCTCGCCCCCTCTAGCCCGACAGAGTATTAAACTGAGTACTAATAGCCGCTGACCGAGGCTGAGGGGCGGAAGACCACATGAGTAATGTAAGTCTATACGGCACTAGCATATTGCTAGTACTGTGAGAATCAGCTAGGTGGCTCATGTAGGCTAGATTAACAATTGGCCTCTTTGTATAGTTTACTTTGATGCTCCCTTCCTCATTAGCTACTGGTAGCTTTTTTCTGAATTTTATATTTCTGTATAGCAAACACTGCCAACTTTAACTAGATAAGCTTAGTTTAAACCTAATAGTTCAAATACATTAGAAATCAAGCTTTAAGATTCCAATAAAATGTCACATATTACCCACATTGAGTACACCCAGGCCATTGTCTCCCTATCAAGCTAATCCACTCCCCTTACACCTGAAACAATAGGCAGGTACTTAGAGTGATTAAGATAGGGGCAGGGTGCAGCTTGTCACCCGTATCAGTGTTATCAATCACCATTGTTTAGAGCTGAGAACAGTGGCTGATAAGAAATTTACCCAGAATGCACTGCTGTAGAGTCGGGGGGGGGGGGGCTACCCATGATGCAAAGCAAATTGGCGGCCTCCATGACCTGATATTCTAGTGTCCTATAGGCACAGGCAAGAATGATTGCGGTGGAGGGAAGACGGTTGAAGTATGTGGGTATGGGGGTGTGTGGTTATGGGGAGGGTACAGGCTCTACATGTTAGGATAACACAAGTAAATTACTAGTCACTGTCAGTTGTAGGCCCCCATGTAGATATTTACACCACCCAAGCAATCTTCCCCTCACCTTGCAGACATAAAACAAACCACTAACGATAAAACTACATAAACCCAAGGTAAATTATAATGATCATGACATGTTACACAAACCCATATATCATGTGAATTATAGCATATAGACCACAGTAGAGCTGCATGTCCCAAAAACAGAATATCACAGACTAGTTTATCTCTATCCAGGAGCGTGAACTTCCTGCACTCGTATTCATTATGTAGACATGGCCTATCACATGTTGCCTATTCTGACAGTTATAGTTATTGGATACTTTGTTCATTTTGGATGCACATTTGACATCTACTACTCCACGTGTGCAATATGACCTGTCATCATGCCATATATAGAGCATAGCAGATATCATCTTCACCTAAACATGAACACGTGGACATGCTTCATAATGCACAAGTGTATGCACTGTAAAAATGTTTCATTAAATTTATCAGCTCACACTTTAGGAAATTAATGTTGAATCTAGCAGGCACCCCAGATGGACAAGTCACCATTATTTGAGGTGTAAATGCTATATACATGTACCGGTATGTCAAATAGTCATTTTGGCATATAATTTATAGCATATTAATAATAAATAAATTAATAAATGCCAAGCCTGCATGAGCATGATTGGGCATTACTACATGTATTACGGTGTAATACACAGCATCTGTTGGTTAAAAGACTCATGTGTTTCGTTAATTATCCATGACTTACATTATGATACTTTGATTCACTATTAATATCACGACATTTCAGAAATTTAACAAGTGTCAAACTTTGCTAACGTTGGTGGCCTTGGTGACACTGCGTCACCAGCTTGACTAAGTCATCCGTATTGATTACTTTTTCAGTTTAACAATTGTTCAATCTGATTTGAAGACAAAAACCAAGAGTTGTCCAATCATGTTGAATTAATGGCCAATGTGATTATCTAATTCTACACAGAAAAAAAATCCAAATTAGTAAAAACTACTTTTACTCAGACAAAAGCACTGGTTAGGCAAAATACCCAACATCTTAGTAATATTTTACTAATGTGTTAGTTGTATTCACTAACCTATTCAGGCAAGCTGGCTTGATTTAGTTAAGAGAGAAAAGCAGTCTTTTTGTCTAAGGGTTTAGTAGTTTTATCTAAGGGTTAGTAGATTTCTTCACACAAGGTGGCAGTGTCGTCTGCATTAATTAATGGCACTTCTAATGACCATTGAAATGATAAAGCCTTTACCATATTCAACCTGGCATAGGACTTAACAGAATACAGCCTATATGTTTATTATGTTATTGATGGAGCAAGGAAGAAGAATGGAAACACCTTTTCTCTGCAAATTCAATTTTCTCATATATCCATGTAGTTAGTGAAAAAGTCTAAGGCAAGTTAGAAATAATGCCCAAATTGCTGATTTCTCCTAAGGGTTGGGCATAAACTCCCAAGAAAACTTCAGTTGTTTGGCGACGTGCAATCTCCCAACTTGCCTTAGCAATTCCAACAAATTTTAGGCGAACAGCCTACGATATTTAGAATTTTTTTTTGTGTGTATTAGTAGGCCGACAATATGACATTGATTGATAGCAACATTTCAAGGTGGCGCACCACCTACTTGGAATTCTTGGTTTGTTCTTATAGCACGTTTTCAAGACGGTCAGATGCTTCGGGGCTCCCTATCTGGTAATGGACGTTTAATGATAGAGAGAAAAACTATCTCAAAAGAAGACCTACAGAAGTTGGTATTGGTAAACCATATAGATGTGGTAAAAATACATACCCTATAGATTGTACCATTCAGTGCCAGTACCACTCACTTGTCCACCACAAAACGACCACAATGTGCCATAGAAATATATAATAGGGGCTGGACGCCGCCCACTGCTACTGCCAATAGCAGAGGGTGTATTTTTAGAAGTGACGAATAGTGGTCATCCATATTTAAACACTTTTATTATCAATCTATTCGGGCTGATTAGGTTTACCTGGCCTTGACAGGTGTAAAGTAGTGAATAGTGGAACACACTGTTAATAGTTAATGTAGATCCACAGCAAAAATCTATTGTACTTCAACAGTGGGGTTTGCCATAATCTGAAATATCGCAACCTTTGTTGTACAGTTACTGAGGTTGTTGCTGTAGACACAAGGTTATAGCAAATGTGACCATGACTGGGAATTCAAGTCTTATTTGTAAAAAAATCAATTTCAAGGTTACATTCTATCCTGAAAGCAGACTGTCTTAGCTTCCTAAAACTGGTATAATTTTGATTATAGGGCAATGAATACCTTAT
This sequence comes from Acholoe squamosa, assembly GCA_949317995.1. Lineage (NCBI taxonomy): Eukaryota > Metazoa > Annelida > Polychaeta > Phyllodocida > Polynoidae > Acholoe > Acholoe squamosa. Next base: position 21,463,076 of record OX439042.1, read on the forward strand.
GTATGAGGTGACAACCTAACATGAGGTGGATTTTTTCTCCTGCCGAAATGGCTTTTGTTGCTCATTGATGTGTGACTTTATTTTAGTGTAATCTTTTTCACAACACTCTTCATTCACTTTCCCTGTACTAAGCATGTTTTGACCCCCCCCCAATAAAAAAAAAAAACACAAAAAAAACAGCAAAAAAAACACACCTAATAGACTGTAAGGACTAGCAATCAGTTTCAATCTCCACCTACTCCCATGTCACTAGAAGGAAGGGCTCACAAGATATAGTTCAACATATTTGCAGCTAATTGGAGAAGTACGGAATCGTTAGTTACCGTTCATGTGATTGACTAAGACATTGAAGTGCTTGTGAGGAAAAGAATTCTTCTGTCTGGTCAATGCCATCCCAAGCTACTGAGCGCAGATCATTTCAGCTTTCTGAGACAGTTTTATTTATGTTGATGGAGTGATTAGTTGCTAAGATATGGGGCAAAATGTAAACACATCAGGTATATTTCCTTCTCCCCAATTTGAATGGGTTTTTCCGGGGTTGTGGGCAGGAACAAATAAGACTCATTTTCCCAGTCACTGTCACATATACTGTAACTCAACAACAATATGCACTGTCACTCAAGAGCAACATGTACTGTATTCCAACACTGGCATGTACAGTTCTTATACAGAATTTGCTGATGTTGTCTTACAGCAAAAGTTGCTGGCAACTTTTGTTCCAGTAGTACAGCAGATTACGCTGTAGGGGATTCGAGGATGCTATCTTTATTCATCACTCAATCCATAATTAGCTCAAACTGTAACAGGCACGATCTGAAAAGACAGGAAAAGAGATATCAATTAATATCAATTCAAAATCACAAGATAAGGTTGAAGGAAATAAGAACAAAGGGTAAAATCATAAACAATTATAGGCGTTGATAAAGTGTATATACCTCCAAGGGACACAAAAGTAAATAAATTGGCTAAATTTGAACAAAGATTGATAAACAGCTATCATTGCATGTTATTTTCGGTATTTTGATAATTCTTTAATGGATTTCTTTCATTATAACGTTTGTTAAAATCTTTCAATAGGGGTTTTTACGATTTCTTATTTATATAATATGATTGATTATATAATAGGATTATAAATACGTCTATCATAACTGCAACAGTCATGGTGGCCATATATATAATGGTTTTTCCATAAAATAGAAAAGTAAGTTTACCATACAATAAAATCCACAGTGTCCTTACCCTGTGGAATCCAAATGTGTACTGGATGGTTGTAGTGGCCAGCAGAGGAGCTATGGGTCGCTATACTGACCTAGATATTAACCTAAACAGGCTTAGAACAATAAGGGATTACTGCCTGGTGGGTTAGGGGGGTTTCGAGAAAATGGACATTGGGGAGATAAAAAGATATGAAATGTAAGGTGGGACAATAGTAAAGATGTTTTATTTAAGAAAGCAAGTCATATTAAAAGTATGAAAATAACGTTGACATAGTGGAATAAACATGGGAGAATAATATTTGTGTGTAAGGATCCGGCTCTTACTAGAATCACTAGAAGGGACCAAAAAGTAATCAAAAACAAATAAGAAATAACATTTAGGAACTAGGTGATCAAAGTCCATGGGTAACTCATGAAGAGCCAACGTATATAAATAAGACTATGTTCCAGGGTAGAGTCCAAAGTTCAGTCAGATGTTTACCCTTAGAGGGTGATCAGTTATGTACAGGAGAACACACTCCTATAAGGTATCCCATATCATCGGGGGAGCAAAGTCCAGAAGGTGTCGGGTGAAAGTAGCCGGTGTTGGGTGAGTATATAAGGCAGGTGCAGTGCCAGGCAGGGTATGAATTGTCAGGGAGTAGCAGGAAGCACAGTTCATCCTGGAATCAAAGGGGAACATTGTATAGTCATCAGCTCACAAGGAGAAATTATATATTTTGGGAAGAAAGTTATTAGGCTGAGCACTTTGATTTGAAGTGGTCTCTTGGAACTTAAGAATTCAATAGGAATTAAATAAATCTACCTATCCTCTACCTAACCAATACCATCATGACTGAAATATAGATTTAAACATTGCATTGGATGTTAAGGTTGCTCTTCCTCACTATCAGGAATACATTAGAATTTTATTATTCAGATTATTCAATGAAGTTATGAAAGTTTATGAAAGACATTGTCGATGATTGGAGATCCAGCTAAGGACTATATTTGTGAAGTTTAGGTACTAATGAGAAACTACCAGGAAACAACAAAATTTGGAAAATTGATAATGATATAAGATCTGTGAATGAAATGTATACATATGCCAAATGGAGATATCATAAATCAAAGCAATGGAATTGAAATGAAATGACCAGGATTATCATTCGACCTATACCTGCAGGTACAAATAAAACTTTAGAGCTGACTTTACCCATTGTGTCTTCTTTTCGTATTAGGCTTTGAGATTTAGACACAAGTCTTTACCATTTGACGCTAGTGAATTCCCCATATGATCCCTAAAAGTAGTTGAAGTACGGTGGATAATTCAAGGTTATTACCTATTTCTTAGTTACGGTGGAGATCTTCATATAACAGGTTAATCAATACAACACCAAACCCCTCCAAACCCTCCACCCTCCTATAGCCCAGTGGTCTGCAGAAGGGCGAGCTCAGTAGAAAACCGTTGGTTACCAGGGCAACCTATACAGGACAGGGCACATAGGAAAGTGGCTGAGACTTGCAGGGGTGCGGGCGGCCGGGGGGTGGCCTCCAGAATGTGCATGCAGGTTTCTCGTCTGTTTGAGTTACTAGACCTTGATTTAATCCATTAAGAATTATACAACACATTTAATTATAAAACCTACCCTCTAGAATAGAAGCATCATATGGCAATAAAGGTGCTATAGTGTTTATCTCCGTATGTGTAAACGATTTTTCAACCAGAACTTCTATGTGCTTTACAACAATGAAAACGTTTTCACCTCCTCGATCAAATGCTTAATCATGGGCACATTTACCAATGAAAACTTCTCTATTACACACAAATATGAGGTTTTTCCTGCATGAGTTATTATAGCCAACTCGGCAACTGGCAATTACATTCAACAAACTGATGCAATTCCTTTCACTACAGCAGCACTATCAGTATCTATACAGCAAATATTGTTGTATTTGAAGCTACAGTAAATGTACAAGTGTAAACTATACTGTGCATTTACAGCAACATTTGTGACAGTGACTGGGAAAACGAGTCTTATTTGTTCCTGCCCACAACCCCGGAAAAACCCATTCAAATTGGGGAGAAGGAAATATACCTGATGTGTTTACATTTTGCCCCATATCTCAGTAACTAATCACTCCATCGACATAAATAAAACTGTCTCGGAAAGCTGAAATGATCTGCGCTCAGTAGCTTGGGATGGCATTGACCAGACAGAAGAATTCTTTTCCTCACAAGCACTTCAATGTCTGAGTCAATCACATGAACGGTAACTAACGATTCCGTACTTCTCCAATTAGCTGCAAATATGTTGAACTATATCTTGTGAGCCCTTCCTTCTAGTGACATGGGAGTAGGTGGAGATTGAAACTGATTGCTAGTCCTTACAGTCTATTAGGTGTGTTTTTTTGCTGTTTTTTTTGTGTTTTTTTTATTGGGGGGGGTCAAAACATGCTTAGTACAGGGAAAGTGAATGAAGAGTGTTGTGAATAAGATTACACTAAAATAAAGTCACAGATCAATGAGCAACAAAAGCCATTTCGGCAGGAGAAAAAATCCACCTCATGTTAGGTTGTCACCTCATACATAAGGTATTCATTGCCCTATAATCAAAATTATACCAGTTTTAGGAAGCTAAGACAGTCTGCTTTCAGGATAGAATGTAACCTTGAAATTGATTTTTTAACAAATAAGCCTCGAATTCCCAGTCATGGTCACATATATTGCTGTTGAGTTACAGCACATGTTACTGTTGCATTACAGTATGTATTGCTGTTGAGGTACAGTATATGTTGCCATTGAGTTGCAGTACATGTTGCTGTTGAGATACAATACATGTTACTGTTGAGTGGCAGTACATGTTGCTGTTGAGATACATAGGCAAATGTTCACGAGGGGGGAGAATTTTTGAGGGTTATCTCATGCGCCGATCAGGTGCCGTATCGCACGACGCCCGCAGGGCGGAGTGCGATGCGGCACCTGATCGGCAAGTGAGATAACCCTCAAAAATTCTCCCCACGAGTGTTCATTTGCATTTATTTCATGTTATTTTGATCTAAAACTGCTGAATTACAATAGAATTTACCAGAATGACTCCCCGTGCACATTGTTTACATTGCCATCTTGGAGCTATGACGTCACTAAATGGTCACGTGACCTCGGCGTGTGATATTTTCGCGGGTTATCGCACGGGGGGTGTGCGATACGGCCCTCAAGTGCTAGTGCTAGGGGCTGTCAGTATCTCGGGCATATCAACATGAAATAAAATACATGTTACTGTTGAGTTGCAGTACATGTTGCTGTTGAGATACAATACATGTTACTGTTGAGTTGCAGTACATGTTGCTGTTGAGATACAATACATGTTACTGTTGAGTTGCAGTACATGTTGCTGTTGAGATACAATGCATGTTACTGTTGAGTTACACTACATGTTGCTGTTGAGTTACAGTACATGTTGCTGTTGAGGTACAGCACATGTTGCTGTTGAGTTACGATACACCTCTACTGGAACAGAAGTTACCAGCAACATTTGCTGTAGATGAACAGTACCTACTGTTTACAGTGCAAATTTCTGTTATGCATAAGCTTTATTTCTATCTGTATTATAGTAGATGCCTAATCTGAGATACACAATGTGTTTTTAAGTATTATGAAAAAGGGTCCAATGTATTCAAATGTACCTTTAAAATTGGATTGGAAGACCTTTCCATCATAAAAGCCTGTCGTCATTTCATTTTATGCCAGAAAAAAAGGTTTGTTTCCGGTCACTGACCTACCTCAGCCTAAAGGGGCCGACCTTAAATTTCTTCAAGAAAATTTTCATATTTTAATTTTAATTTTTCCTATTTTTTTCATAATTTTTGCACATTAATTGACATCAAATCATATTTCTAATATTTTTTAGGATTACTTGGGTCCAAGTATAGAATCCAACATTCTGGCCAAGTACTCTTAAGTTTTGTGCTGGTGTGATAGAAAAATCGATTCTCCATGACTCAATTATCAATAATAACAATGGAATATATGGGCCAAAATATGATCCAGTAAAAAAAAAAAATAATCCGACCTACCTACCTCAACTTTTTGGACCATGTTACCGGAAACTTACAATTTTTTTAGGCCTTATTTACCAGATAGAGCTGTTAAGTGGGAGGGGCCCGACTCTAGATCTCCACTATAGCGGCAACATAGGCTAACATGTACAATGTAATGTCATCGCAGACATGCAGGGGTATGTACTTCTTGAAATACCTGTAAAAGGTTTCCTCCTCACATTTCTTTTCTAGTTGAAGGAATCTCCAAATTAACATCCCCCCAATTGAAAAAGATGTGGGGGATCCAGACCTTGCACTCTCCCCCAAACCCCATTTCTCTTTCAAATGTAAACAGGGGGAAATTTACAACATGTACCGCGGAAGGAATTAATGTTAGTCCAGGTCAGGAGAGAAGGGGGGACTCTGAGGGGGCGGGGTCCCCCACTCCTGCTGTTCTCGACAGACAGCTCTGAACGATAGACAGCTCTGATATTCCCTGTCTAGATATAGACACATACTGTCACATTAGACAAAGCTCATGCGATGACACGGACTCGGTGGGCGATATACCATCATTACAAGGGCATAACGACGGGAAATTTTCGTTGTGTGAATTAGCCTAACAAGCAGTAGGACGCCGACGGCGGAGTGATACAAATAGCCGACTGGTGTAATGAGGCTTGTTCTGTGGCGTCTGTGACGTGAGGAGTATTAGTAATACCGATATTTATATACGTCCCATACGTAAATAACGCCAAAACTGTCAGAACTAGCGTATATAACGACGATGGACACAGGCATACATGATGTTTTCATGAAGAGGCTGGTAAAATGCGGATTTTATTTGTGGATAATGGTTATGATTATTTAGTTAATAACTCATGTGCATGCACCAGAAAACGATATCAAAGTAAACCTGGTAGACAATGTCTGAACAGGCTGCATTGTGTCTGTGATTGATATTTACCATTTATGATTTATATTGTGATTCATATTTCATGATAATTATGTTCAACCAAACAAAAGGGACAACAATAACTGGATGTCATCACAGATGTTACCTATACTAGGCTTATAGTATACGTCAGACATAGTCTGTATAGCCTATGTTATTGTACACTGTTCAAATATTGTGTACAATGTACAAAGATTTACTGTAGAATTTTACGGTGAATCATTGTACCAACGTCGGCAACTGACGTGAGTCCAACCCTCACTCCAAGGCCTCAACTACGTTGGGCCAGCGTCACTTAGCTAACTCAGGAGGGTCTTGCCAAAAGAAAACGAGGAAGAACCTGACTAAAATCTTTCAGACATCACTGATCAGCTAAGTATTTCTCAAACACTACGAATTGAGACTGGTCACTACGAATTGAACACCCCTTACGATCCAGTACACTCGTAGTGATTGACCCTGGATGATCATGTAATACCTACGATTGGCTATTCAGATGCATGCCTTTTCCCTCTATATCTGCACCACTCGTAGTGATTGACCCAGTGTAACCAAGAATACCCTTCCGATCCAGGCCAGGTTGGTACGATTTGGGAGGGTTGTAATCTTTGGGTTTGAGAAATGACCTCTTGTGGGAGCATGGTCTAACTCATTTGGACTGCATTGCCAAACAACCCCAGTATAACACATACATTATAGCAAACGTTCACTCTTCGAGGATCAAGCATCCATGCACATTTTCACTTTTTGATAAGACGAGAATACTTTTGGCAAGGCGAAAACGTGCATGTTTTGAAAATCTAAAAATCGATTTCTTTTGGCAAGACCCTCCTGTAGCTGGGATGGGAGTGCAAAAAATGCAGTGTAACAAGGTTCTGATAGCAGCGTGTGGGAGTGGACAGCCGACCCTGCACCTTTTCCACCTTTTCCCACGTTGTAGGTGGACAGACCAACCCCGCGCTCATGGACTGGCCACATGCCAGCCTATAGTGAGGGAAGTGAGAGTCCCATGACGTCCTTCCTCTCAGAAATGTGCTCCCACTTTTACTGGATCCCCACAGGAGGGTCTTGCCAAAAGAAAACGAGGAAGTGTGTCTGTAAATTCTTTCAGAGTATGGCCTAAATCGTTTTCATAGTATTGACAACAAATGTACACCAGAATGCATGGGAAACTCTTTTTGAGGTGTAGAAAATGTGCACGTTTCAGCCAAACGATTAGCCAGACGATCTTTTAGCAATATAAAAATGTGCACGTTTTAATTTTTGGTTCACGTTTATTATTTGGCAAGGCCCTCCAGAAGGTCTGTACAACCGCTATCTGTGTAAAGAGCCACTATTCTGCGGTCATACAGTTAGAGACTTGTGATCATTGAGTTACAGTATATTGGCCACTAGCTGGTCTGTAGCTGGTTCCGGCGACACACACTGGTAAGAACTGATAAGATGGGACCAGCATGTCCCTGGAAGTGGGTGTTAACCAGGGACAAGGTACCCATCATGGTATGTCTTATCAGTTGGTTTTACCTCAACCAGCAAAATTCAAAATGGCGGCTCCACTAGGCCCCTATACTGAGTCCTATAGTTAAAGACGTGTAAGAATAACACTGTCTGTGTCAAATTCAGTGTGTTAAACAGCTGGTATCAGTATTAAAGATACATTAGATTCTCCCTTACTGTATCAAGATTGTTTATGCGACTTAACATTTTGTCAGAAAAGTTAGCGATAGCGTTGATTTACACAGACAAGGTTTGGCTGGGTATTACAGATAGTGTTCTGTCTTACACAGCGGTTGGGTGGTCAGTCTCTGTGTGTACTACTTCAGATAGCATTCATTTACACAGATAGTTGTTGTACAGGGGCATCGCTCCCAGCCCTCCCTACAGCAAGTCTACAGCCCCCCCCCCCACCCAATTGGCATGGAAATATACAACCCAAATAGTTATAATAGGAATACTAGTAATACCCACCGTGTACGCGACTACAACTGTATTTGCATGGGGTACAAAAGGATATAGCGTTCGGTTCCAAAACGCAACAAATCCATTCCAAATTTTTTAGCATTTACCCATGTTTGTACTGCTCACCTGAAATGCATTTTAGTGCTATCAGGATGAAATCTTTAACAAATAAACTCTGGACAGACGAAAAATATATTTATCAAAGAAAATAGTTTCTTTATAACAATTAGCCATCTTTATCCTGTATGCCTTTAAAATAATTGCCTCTTTTTTTCAAAATGGCGTTTATTGCGTTTTGGAACCAAACCCTTCAATTATACGTCCTATGTCTCTTAGCTGTCATATGACTGTATGAGTATGAATGTCAGAAAAAAAATGCCAAAAAACAAAACATAACAAAAATTATAGAAAACTTCAAAACATTATTAGCTACTCTAACATAGATGCAAATACAACATTGTCATTTTATCATTGTTGACAGATCAAAATCGGGAATTATCTGTTTCATAGATCGGTAGGTGGTAATATGCATAGAGCACTTATATTTATCAAATGTGCTGAACTCTACCAGAAGAGGCAACGAGGGTTAAACAATGAAACAAAGGACAGGAACCCACGAAAACTTAACTGTGCCTTCAGTAATTGGAATAAGTAGAGAGGCAGAGACCTCAAGGACAAACTTTTATCAGTGCCATTATATTAGGAAGCAAATTGTTCTGGAAATAAGGGGGGGGGGTGTTGTTAATGATCTCGGTGGGGGGGGGGCTAGTATATACTTTCAGCTGTAGGGGGGACCTTTTTTTTTCAATATTACATGCACAAGGTACGTGTACGGACGCCTTTCCCTAAATAAATACAATCACACTATATCCAGTGTAACTATACCCTCTACAATGTCTGGGTATGAGTTTATGGATTGGGCCAAAAAGGCTAAAAATGTTAGATAGGGTAGGTCGGATTTTGTTTTTCTCCTTTAATGCTACAAACAGGCGTGATGAAGTCAGATAAGCGGCTGGGATACACAGGTCACAAGTAGGCCCCAAAAGACCCCAAAGTATGCCTTTTTACAAATAATATGAGAAAACCTTTTAGGGCCTGCCCTGTTAAAATATGTAGGGTCGGGTAACATAAAACTATTTTTGTTGGTCTTAGTATAAGAATGAATCTAAACCATAAAGGTACAGGAAGAAAAGAGGTTGTGTTCATGGGCGTGGAAAGCAGAGGGGGACAGGGGGGGACATGTCCCCCCCCCCACCTTTGGCCAACTCCTCAAAAGGTCAAAACTAAAAGGTCAAGCAAAGGGAGGTCAAAATTTGCAGAAAACCCCCCTGGTCCCCCCTACTCTGAAACTGGTTCTCACGCCCCTGGACTGTTAGTGATATAGATTATATTACGCAAACAAATATATGCAGGAACTGATGCTAGTCACGTGATAATTTAAATGTTACTGATTATATCACAATAAACCTTTCCCCTTTAAACACTATGTGACTATACTATATAGACCTCCCCTTTTTCATTAAGGTTGGTGCTACTCTTAAGTGAAAGTAAATAGAATTTCTTCATTTTTGGTGTGTAAATACCTTGAATCATGTAGAATCAATATACGAACAGAAATATAGGGGGCCCATTGCTACTTTTTGAGATATGGAATTTTGAAAAATAAAAGTTTTATCTTTTTTTCTCAAAAATGAGGAAAAAATGTGAAAAAAAGATCATAATTTTTCTTCATATTAACCATTAATCACAGAAACATGATAGCTCACATGTAGAGAGCCTATTTATGCAAGATAATTACAAAACTGATTTTTTTTTTGTCCTATGGCATGGCATTCTGGGTAAAAAAAATGTAATGTCTTAGGAACGAATAGGAAAAATTTGACATAAATTTATAACATTTTTGTCTAAAAACAGTATTGAAAGTACATAGAATTTTTTCATACTTTCTCAGAAAATATCTTACATTCATAAAATCTTTTGTATGAAAATAATTTTGACATATGGTCCCACGCATATTTTTAGGGTTTGGGACCCTTTAAATTAAAAAGGTACTCCAAAAATGAACAAAATCTCATGTTTGGAGCATTGCATTATGGGTAAAGGGCCAACAATTATACTATGAAATGGTTTCTAGCTTTACCTTTGGATATTCTGAGCATCATGATCACCTCCATGATTTTTTTAAGAACATATGAGTGTTATGAATATAAGCCATAGAAGAAAGTTGGAAAAACCTTGATTAAATCTAGATGCAAATATGCACAAATTTCAAATTGCCATAAATTGTCTAATTTTCCTCAAGATCACCTGAAAACTCTTGTCAGTATTCACGGCTAATATAAGTATATGCCTACCAAAAAATGATGCAATTCTGACCAATATAACTTATTTGTGCAGAGACCTGCGCAGTGGGTTCATTTTCAACAAGTAGCGACCAACCATAAAACAGTTGTTTTTATACTCAAGAATAGAAGAACATCAGTGCCAAGAACCACATAGCATTATGCACTATACCTGGTGTATTATATGCATATAGTAAAAAGGTAAGAAGACAGCAGTTCCATTTTCCCATGGGAACCTCACACCCTGTGAAGTCCAGCTTGAACCGAGCAGTTGCATGTTCAATTATAACATTGAGACTCCCATAGATGTCATTGACACGCATTATGTTACCTGTTTTTTTAAAAACAAAAAGAAACAACATCAACAGCAGAAACAAACAAGCAGAAAAAACAACAACAACGACTACAGTCACCTAATTCAAAACAAGTCCGAAACAATCATGATAGATAATACATAATTATCTTGTTCACCATTGGCCACCACTTGTCCCTCCTGTTTTTGTTCCCACAGGAGCAAAAAGACTACATGTACATGTATCTATCGGGTCCATGGACTCTCTTATCAAAGACGGCATTTGTTTTGGTGAGAAAATTACCATGTAGTGGGGTGACACTTATATGAGTGTTATGGCTGTCAGCTCCCCGGCTCCATCAGCTCCACCTGACATTCACAGTATTATAACAGAAATTATTACACATCTTAGCCTTAGGAGGTCCTATGTGCCTAGTAGCACAGACAAACGTGTAAAGTCAGTTTACATTTAGCTCCAAGCATTATTGTAGACCAGTGCCAACTTTTATTTCTCACCCAACTCCTGTTTCTTAAAATAGTGCAGTTCCTGTCTCCCACGAACAAGAGCTGCATGACTTTGTGTTGTTGCATGTTCTCACGATCTTATTGCTGCATGGAGCAGGGATCATTTCATGTGGGGTCACTCACATGGGAGGAATTTGAATTCAATTGAAGTTGAAAAAAAGGAAGAAATAATTCTAATCAAAGTCTGCATTTGAATATGCATGGTAATTGTCATGGAGAGGTACACGTATACATTTATGTCATATTATCAGGATATTAAAGGGGAAACTATTGATTTAATAAAGTACACTCATATTATTTATGAACACGTACATATTTCTGGGAACCATCCAGATAATGCACCTGGTTGGGTGCCTCTTTATATTGTCATTCAATTGATTTTTCCCGATATCAGCAATTTAATCTAACCCTGAAATATGAAATATGAACCCCTTCATTCTACAGTAATTTGTGGGTTTTCACTGGGAAAAAAACGTTGGAGGGCACAAAAAGTGTTTTTCACCCCCTCCTCTCTCTATGAGGGATCAACCCCACCCCCACGAACAGCTACCCCTCTTCCGCTGTTAAATAATGAGCGCTCTATAAGCAATATGACAATAACATTAAAGTAACGACATAGACATAACAAGTGCAATATTGGAAAAGGAGGGAAAAAATGGTATGCAGAAAGAAAAGAGAGACAGGGCAGGATAAGAGGGAGAATCAGAAATAGACGCAGTCTGGGAGCTGCTGGTGACCTCATACTTTATTGATGTGGTCACGGGTCGGTGAACATACATAAAGGTGCGTGGGCACCAAAGGGATCCGTGCGTCCCCCGCCCACGTACAGGGATAGGGGGCCAGGGGGTCGGCGGCTCAATAGATCTGTACCACCACAGACGTCTGCCTTCTCGTTAGAAAGAAACGCTCTCCTCCTGTGACTGTGCTTACATAGACCCCCGCATACCTCCTCCCTTCTTAAAATTGCCTCAATCCCTGTGTTCATTTGTCTGGATTTGCTCTTTTTCATTTATTCTAACCCAATATATCTCTGGATGGAGGATGTTGCCTCTCAGTGCTCTATACCCCTCTCTGAACCCCGATACCTCCCTTTTAAGCTTTCTTTAATCTTTGATATCGTCTGCCAAGTGCTCATCTCCCTTTTCATCATTGTGGACTTTATACATCTTACTTATATTGCACGTATATCAGAGTGGCTTTATACCTGGCATGCTGCCTATCATCTTAACGCTTCATTGACTGTGTATCTGTCGTGGACTCTCAGAATCAGTGCAATCCTATTGTCCGCATGCTATACCTGCTCATCTCTGAATATTCCACCCTTTCTCTTTTGCTCAAAAAGATTGATTTGTACCATACCCTTATATCGGTATTGTCCTGTCATTAAGTGTGATAAACAAGGATGAACAAGTATATTAAAGGATAATAACGAGTGTATATTTATTAACATAATTGTTGTATATAATAAGTGTATTGTGACTGGTATATGGTGGAGTCCTGGACGGGTTTAGGCTGTATAGAGGCTGCATAGGATGACGTAGCTGCGGCATACAGGTGAGCCGCAATGAGTAAAGACATACATGTGAGTGAGCTGGTAGTGGGAAGGGATACTAGGTAGAGGGAAAGGGGAGTTAGTATCGAGTTGGGTGTTGGTGGAGCAACACCAAGGACTGATACTCCTGGAGCATCTAGGGAATCATTAGATATAGACTTTACACATAGGAACAATATATCGGCATAATATGCACTTCTTGGAGCCTAACTGAAATACACGGAACGCTAGCCAGTCATCGACATGTTCATGTTATAGAATTGTATATACCTGTGAGAACTACCTTAAGACATAGCCTGAGATTGGATTGAATGCTCATTATTATAACTGTGGATAAATCTGTGTATGTAATAAACCAGTGACTATTAAGTGGCGGACTTAGTGTTTGGTTAAGGATGAGCAACCCATCACCATACCATTTGAGTTAGACTTCCCATGCAACAGCACACAACTACTGGTACGACTAAGACATATGCATGAAAGTATAAACCACAATATACATACAGAACACAACAATACAGCCCAGTATGATGCAGCACACACTCACAGAACAGGTGTTTAGAATCTTAACAATGTCATATTCATAAACACAATGTTGTGAAAAGGTGTTTAGATTTGAAGGTGTTTAGATATAAAGTGTTAAGAAAATGCTAGTGTTTCAGGTTCTGATATCAAGGTTTTCGACGTGTTTGGATATAGCCTTTTTAGGTGTATGTCTTTTTTTCAGGGTTGGGGGTGAGAACCCACCATTGCCGCATTCTGCAAAAATAGTCAATGCATGAGATGCACCAATGTCCCAGCAAATTGTTGTGAGTCCTCGTCAACCTGTGTGAAGTGGCTCACGCATGTCGCTAGATGGAACACGACGTCATTATAGCACAAGATCACCAGGAATAGCAATTGCTATGCCAAGTGAGTCTAACAAACAGTGGTGAAAGATGACAGAATGAGTTATCACTCAAAAAGGAGTCACCATTGATGGCCAATCATGGCGACAGATGACAACAATTTGCTGCAGGGGGTAATACTGGCGAGTAACTCACGCAGTGTGCTGTGATGCATTCAGCGGTCCTTATCGTGATCTACTTTGACAGTGTAATGGCATAAACGCGTCATTTATGTGGGTATCATTCCCTTTGAATAGTGTGGCTACTGTGGAAACCCTCTATCGGTGTTTATGGAACACTCTATTGGTTATGTTGCACGCTTTTTGAAATATCGATTATTTCACCTTTCTCTAATATTCCATTTATTTCCCCTCCTGTAAGATAAACAGGCAAGAAATAATGACAATCTGCCTTAATCCGTTATTACATAACTGATCTTTGGGTCAGTATTAAATAGGAATCCGATTATGGAGCGTCCGTTGGCGGATCACCGGCCAGGTGGTGCGTGGATCGATCACTTATACAAACGAGCGCAAAGGTCATTTGAAAGCGTTTTCCAAAAGCGCAAAAGGTATTCCGTGAACAATGGAGAACGATCCTTTAAGCTTGGAATTATTTTTCGAGGGGATGCGCTGCAAATCCAGGCGATGCCTGTTTTTATTGTATAATAATGGTGGGGATGATGTGATGGATATGGGTAGGGGCAGGCCCTATACCCTCTGCCCTTAGTCCCATCTGGCCAAGGCTTTGCACGAACAATGGTTCCTATGCAGAAAACATCCCACCCAATTAATCCAAGATATCATGGGGGCTATCTCTGTAGGACATTTGACCTACATCTCACTATATCCTATTCCCCTTGAAATGGGACAGGGAGAGTGATGTGTTTGCAAGAAACTGTTATTTTGAACATGAGAGGATTGCTAAACTTTCTGATGCTAGAATTTTAATACATCACTTCAAACCAGTCCATGTCATGTCACTTTAAACTGGCCACCTCCGTTTCAGATAAAATTGACTGGTTCCTGAATCGATTAGGATTACAATAGAAATCAATGGCCATAATCAAATATGTTCAGAGAGATTTGTGACTGATAAGTGAATCTGCCGAGCTTTTGAAGACCGACATATCGAGACTTGACTGACACATAACTATAACACCATGCCAACGACCCAGTAAGTTTCTCTGAGCTGCTCATGCGTCCTGGAGCAGCTCGGTGTGTAGACTGTACCTATACCCAGCCTATACCCACCTCCATCAGCTGAGGCTGGATTGGGAGGCTGTCAGTGAGAGGGAGCTACATGTAGTCTGGGCTGCAGAGAGAGGAGGGCAGGAAGGTAGGATCACCTTACCAGCTGAGGTGTTTTGGGGTTGTCGGGGGACGGCCTAACCCCAAACACGAGCGGAAAGGCGACCTACACCAGCAGCCACTCGCACTTGTGCCTGGCTAGGAGCCAACTCAACTAGGCAAAAAGGAGTAGGGTATGGAGGGTCATTTTGGTAAAAAGAATTTTGATTTGAATTCATACAATTTGTCCATTCATACCAATCATCTCTCTATTGGCATATCAATTAAACATTGCCATTTGGAATTGGCTTCATACGTGTATTGTAATTGGAACAGAGAAGGTAGTCACAATTTAAGTCATCACTCCCCTAAAGGGGCATTTTTCCGAAGTAGTGATGTATGGACCTAGGGTTTTTTTGTTGTTTTTTTTTTGCTCAGAAAGAGTGAACTTTGTTCTGCCCCTTGGAGAGGGATCTGAAATTGTTTGCCCCCCCCCCCAACCAAACACCCCTTCCCTTAAAAAATGACCACTCTCTGAAATCAAATTTTCCTTCTGGCCCTGTACAGGGACTGATTGATTCAGCCACTTGATGCAGGTCATATAAATTTCTACTAAATTGGCTCATCATAGTGCTCAACAGTCGACATAACATTGGCACCAGCTCGGCACCGACCAGCTTCCAACATATGTCCCACGCAGTCAGTGGTGTAGTTCTACTAAGGTATATGGAAAGAAAAAATGTATAAAAATCAAATATGTGTCAAAATGTGTCTAGTACCGTGTTAGACTTTTTGAAGATGGACGAGGGCTCTGTGTAGAACGACAAAAAGGTTGATAAAGAACGGTTCAGATTTATTTCACCCTGCACATGTCAGATACAGACTGATCTCCCTTCTTGTTTCCTCCAGGAGCTGCCTGTGTATGCCGGTCTGTATCGGATGAACCTGGAGGTGATATTACTTCTACCCCGGCACATCGACTGAGAGTTAGCTTAATACTATATCCAACTGGAAGGAGGCTATACATGCTTTGACACTGGCGAGAACACCATTCAGTAAGATGTGACCCCTCAAACTGAAACTCAATTCGGAAAAAGTTACATAATATGATATACATGTATTATACTGATGGAATATGTCTGGGAAATGTCATTTTACCTTTAGACTGGTCCCAGACATCGGGCACTAGCACCCCAAACTCCCCCACCCTCCCACCCATCTCCTGGTACTCCTGTTCAGGTAGATAATCAAGAAGAAGAGTGAAATTATTTTGACTTAATTTCATTTAAACAAAGACTTTCGACCAATTCTATTTGAATTCTTTACATTAAAACAAGAATAACAACAACAGCATTCTGATGTTCACCTGACAGATATATTTTAAACCTATACGTTATATTATCACATCAGGAATCCCTCCCTATACATGATAATACATTGTTGTTCCTGTCAGTGCCTATGGATATCCAAGGTAAATCATTCCCTACCTTTGGCACTGCATGTGAACTGCTCAGATACAATAGGCATTGCCAAGAGCTGCTCCACGTGTTGCTTCAGTGGGAGTGGTCCCCAACTGCTCACCTTCTCCTATATCGAGGTTTTCGGTCATCCAGTGGGTCTGCCATTGCTTGATCTGGTACCTGAAGAGAAAAGCACTGATACGGCCAGTATTATATGTGAACTAGTTATTCTGTAATACACCATGAAAATTCAATAGTGAATGAAGTGCATTATCTCATTGGTCAATAATGCATTCCGCTACCTCCTACCTAGCCTACCAGGTAATCATGATTACTGGTCAAGGTAAAGACAGAAAACCATCGCTACTTTTGCATAAGAAACTATATAATCGTTTCTTTGTATGTAATCATTCATCCAAAGGTACAAGAACTGGGACGATGTGTAGCATTTGATAAGTTTTGATAACAAGATCGAGATTAGTACAGAGGTGAAGAATAAGACTGATATAACCATGTATAGACAGGATATATAGTTCTGCAGCTTCCCTGGGGCCGCCATGGTGGTGTAGAGGTCAGAAGGTACAGGAGGCAGGAAATGGAGGGATACGTGCGCCACACACGACGATCGGAAGTGGCGGCGGATTGGCAAGGTTCCTCCATTGACCTATAAATAAAGGCAGTGCTTACAAGTAATCGGTGTCCTGAGGTCGGGCACGTCCACCCCTAACCCCCACCCCTCTTACATAGACCTAGACATAGACACACCTTTTTTTTCTTCTCATCCTCCCCCAGGTAATCTATGTAGGACGAATCCATGAATTTAAGCCCATCAATCATGTGCACATATAACGAGAACGTCAAGTAGACTACAATAGCCAATACAACCTGAAGCCGAGGCTCTATCTGATTCTATGTTGCATGGAGCAGGTGCCAAATTCACGGCATGAATAAGGTAATTCACAACGGTGTATTAGATACATATGGTCCAACTATCTTTAGAAATGAGTCCTCATTGTACTCCTTTAATAAATGCATTTTCTCATCAATCGTGCCGTATCCCATATTATAATATAAAACGGTGGGCAGTGTTCTGTTGCACTATAGAAGTGACCTTGAGTGCATTATAGGAGTGCAGTGCATGCCCGAGCAAGGTCACAGTAGTGATAAACAAGTTGAGGGCCATTAATTGGTCTAGACATACCTTGATTGGGTGATTAAGTGTTTGGAATGTAATGTACAACGTTGTATAAAGACAATAGACAACTCCTTCTTCACATTTTGACGGTCTGTTTAGGGAATAATGCACGGGGCATGGCTGTGGGAGTGCTCTAGACTGTATTGAGACATCGAGGGGCCTTATAGGCCCCGAGATGTCTCAATACAGTCTAGAGCAAGACCACAGCCATGACCAAGTGCATTATTCCCGTTATAACACAGAAAAATCACCCATCAGCCACCTGACAATACATGAATATCAATTTTGCTGTCTAAAGGTGAGCTGAAGTTAACCTTCTTTGCCAGGAGTGCATTATCCATCTAGATAATGCATGCTCAATCAGCCAATCAGAACGCAGCATTCAGGATAATGCACTCTGACTTTGCCCAGCAGTGTTATAATGTCCTATAATGCACGAATGCATGTGAAGAAAGTCGTTGTCTATTCTCTAACTAATTAACGTTTATAGATACTAGATAGAAGACTTGCAGATGAGAATGCAAGCAGATAAGAATGCAAGAGGAAGAGAACAATATGAGCTCATATTGTATCATATTTTCACGCCCATTGATTGTTGCGAATATTGTTAGATGGCATGCAAATTAGAAGAATATTTCTTCTTCTTATAATTCCTATAAAATGTCCATATAGTTTTCCATAGATGCACATATTGAAACGGATACAAGGGTGCGCAGAAGCCAAATGGATAGACCACCGTTGTGAAAATGATATCATTAGATGATGATAGGAAAGAGTTCTATTTGGCCCGAGTTCCTTCAACATATTGTGATGTGATTAACTAAATCATCAAGAGAATTCATAAATAATGCGATTGTATCCATATCGGTATACATATATTTCATTGAAAGGAATCTACTCAGAGGCATAGGAAGCAAATCTTCATTGGGGGGCCCAGCAAGGGCCCCAACGTGACCACCTTATATTGATGGCTCAAGTGTGATGACGCCTATATATATATGTATATAGAATTTCTATAGGAAAGTATCTTTTGGGTAAATTTTAGGCTCAGGCCCCTATTTTTCCTTATTTGAGATGCAAAGCTTCTTTTCCATTTTGTTATGAGTTCTTGGCATTTTTTTAAAAAAAAATTTGGTGGGGGGCAGACATTCTCAGGCCAAAAATAAAGCTGTCTTTCCGTTAACATGCTCCAAAAAGTTGAGGTAGGTAGGTTGGATTTTTTTTTTTTTTAATTTTTTTTTTGGTCCAAGGTCTCATATAGTCAATCTTTGCTAGCTTTTCACTGGTGGGTGTTAGAAATGTTCATTTCCTGCATGGGATATCAGAAATGATTAGAAAATATTCATGTATACATGTCAAATAACAATTTTTGTAAGGAATCTTCGAAAAATCATCAAAAATTTGAAAAAAATCTTCCAAAAAATCTGAGGTCGGCCCTTTTTAGCTGAGGTAGGTCGGGTGACCAGAAACAAACTTAATATTTTTGGCCTCAGGCCCCACCTCCTTTATAATTGAGGGGGGGGCAGGCCCTCCTGCCCCCCCCCCTTTTTCCTACACCCCTGACTACTACGTGTGTGGCGCAGTAGGTTTCATTGGCAGACAGGGGACTGATTCATACATAATTCAGTATTACAAAGGGAATCTATCCAAAATACACTGTCACTGGAAGAACACCACGAAGGCGTATCCAGCGTGCCACGAAATCGGTAGCATTCAGTATCACATTTCTCTCTGATTACTCAGGATTTGGAGTTAAGTTTTAGTCCAGTGGCGGATTTAGAGGGAGGGGGGGGGTGCGGGGGCACGCACTCCTCCTTCTTTTTCAGTATGCTTAAGAGTTTAATAGTTTTTGAATTTGCTCAAAAATAGGGCGTGTGCCCCTCCTTTTGGGCTACGCCTCCTCCTTTTTCAAATCCTGGATCCGCCACTGTAGTCGCATGCAATGACAGTACCAGCACTTTGCTAATACCCATAGTCCACAGAGCTTCTATCGGCCGATGATAGGGCAGATAAGGCATGATCGGCAGACAAAGAGGGTAGAAACTATCCTTTGGACTTTGAAATGTGACAGTTGCTTGCAGATAATGATTATCTGACTAAAGAAATTCGACAAAAAGGGAGAGAAATAACATCGGCTGGAATCTACAAAAGGGTTTTTGAAAGGGGTCCAACATAATTGACTTCATTTGTAAACGTCCCTGTGCATAGAAGTAGAAACAATATCAACTATAAGAACACGCCTCTTTAAGGACATATTGTATCTCAAATATCAGCAAACGTCTTTTTTGCCTAATAAATGTACTTTTATTTTGATACGCATTATTACTTTTGCCTACAAAATGGACCTATGTCGCTGTCACATTGTACGTAGCCACATTCTTGTCATACCACTGAACATGCTACTGTTGCTTAGAACAATACCCAGAAGTACCAGAGATATCAACCACAAATGGTATGTCTTGTATGAGGCTATCCCATATCTCTTTTTCCACTTGCCCCATACCAGACGAGAATACCAGTACCTTTGGCAGGCGCTATGTTATTGCTACTATAAAAGGAGGAACGCCATTGGAGGCTATACATCTTTGGGACCATAGAGCATGTAACCACAAAAATTCTATACAGCGCCTTCGGACACCTTTTTGGATCCATGTATAATTCTTGTTCTTCGGCAGGCATGCATGCAAAGCATGCAATTATACAGCCCAGGAGGGTCTTGCCAAAAGTAAACGAGGAAGAACCTCAATAATTGTTTACAAAGATTACTGATGGAAACGTGCATGGTCTAAATCGTTTTCACAGTATTGCCAAATAACTTCCCAATAATGGGGTGCATAGAAAATAGAGAACGGACAAATTACACTTCTATCCTATGCCATATTCTTCATGATATAGGTTAATTCAACTTAATGGTCATTACAGGTGATTTAGATACCTTCAGCACACATGCAGTTTTAACCATCCATGCACGTTTTAACCCATGGACTGAAGAGTTCTTTTGAAATATTTAATTGCTCATAGATCCAAAACTTGTTCGGTATAGGTTTCGCGCCATGAATATGACCTTAGCTGTCGAAATGGCGTTAAACATCCATTACTCCTCCACTGAAGAGTTCACTTTTAGCAATACGAAAACGTGCACGTTTTACTTTTCCGGTTCACGTTTCTCTTTTGGCAAGACCCTCCTGGTGGGAAACAGGGCTTAGGGTCGAATTACACCAAGTCTCCAGTATGTACATGATATTGGCAAACTATTGCCATTGTCCTATCATGGTGTATTTTGCCCTGGAGTTTGTCCAGAAACAATAGGAGACCAAAGCCAAAGCAAAGCATTCCATTTCTATATAGTACATGTACATGTATAGCAATCAATCAAATGAACAATCCCCGTTCAACAGTATCACTGACTCCATTATATACAAAAAGACTCTAATTGCATCAATATTTTCGTAATTAGCATTATCGTAGTCAATGCTATACCTTTTGTACACTATAGTGATTTAACCAAGTAACTTAATCGTCAAAAGCAAAAACGACTCAGGTGTAAACGATGGGAAATGAACAGCCATTGAGGCTATACAAAGAGTACAAATGCTAATACGGGATTATTAAGCCCGTGTGGCATGCTGTAGAACATTAAGTCCTTACGGCTCACATGGTGCCTCCAGGTTCATATTCCTTGGACAGCATGATGCGTGAATGCAGTGCTGGCGAGTGAAATCTCCAGCACTACATGACAACATCAAGGCGATCCTTCGCCAGTGTATATATACCCCTTTGGTTCGTTATGATGCATGAATGCAGCCCTAATGAATATAGACTCTCCATGATTGAATTAATACATCATTACAATCAAGGAGCATACTAGAAATACATCTATATGCACTATGTGGCCCGTATGTGGTTAAGCCAATGTAAGCCTCTTGAGAACCCAGTATGTGCCGCTGACCACTTGTCAGCCTTCGTCAAGTAACCAGACTCAAGAAGGTGTTGGCTGCAACCCAAACACTTTGGTCCTTACAAGCCGGTGGACCCGGGGGTGGACCCCCGGCCATTATTGTAATATAATATGCGTTCAATAATAGGTCGAAGCCGCCATAAGAAGGCACACATAGACTGCACCAGTGGCAGTTCAAATATAATGATCCTAAATGGGTAGACGGCAGAGTTACGTATCAGCTATCGACCAACTCACTGCCTGTGGATCACAAAGAATGCCATTTCCTTTTCTTTCTTTTTTTTCATTCACCACCACGTGCCCTTAAAAAAGAGAGAAAAGAAGAAATGAAATAGAACCAACGGTATTGATTGGTTTGCACTACATGCATACGTGATCGTTGTGAAACCGGCAACGCGTATGAGATATTAGAAATTAGGTCCAATTCGACTCAAAGATGATCCCAAATCACATTCCATGATTCTGATGCATGTTCGTACTCGAACGCACCCTCCTCACTTTGAGGTTCCAGACTGGGATGGAGGCAAGGTTCAGAGTGAGTGGGTGGACGTTTGTAGGAGTGTGTGTGTGTGTGTGGGGGGGGGGGGGGGTACAGCAGTAGTGTCTGAGAGGAAGCACCTGCCGTCACTGGTCGGCCCATGCAAACAGTGTTGTAGGCAAGGTAAACAGTTGGCGCGGCAGGGGAGTGGCCGCACAACGCCGCCTCCAACCCATGCTCCCTCTCTTGTGGCTGGGCAGTTAGGATTGAGCTTAGCTGTTGGATCCCCACCACAGATTGTGGTCCTCCTTCACAACGGCCACCATCTCCTTGAGAAGAAAGGGGGTAGGATGTAGTAGAGGTTGGGACCCCCCCCCCCTCCCCCATCCCAGTTTCGTTCCTGTAGTCTTCTTCCTGCCCTATGCACTGGTACTGCTCCGTATTGACATATAATTGTCCCCAGGCCCACCCATATAACATTACTCACATACATATACACACAGCACTATGTTCTTAGACAGGGGCAAATGGGTGCAGGCAGCAAGGTGTCAAGTTTGATCCCTTATAACTCGGCATCTTTCTTAGTCATTTCATATGCTTAAAAATATATTAGCTGGAGGTGCCTTATCTATATCGGTTATCTTGATGTGTTTTATTTTTATTCCTCCAGGGTTTATATAGAGATATCCTTTATGAAGACTGATATTTATAATCCATTCACACTGAGTTGGATCTCTGTTACGATTCCCCTGCCCTCATGATTGTTCACTCTGCCTATGAGAGTATTGATCGACATTTTAGCCCCCTGCCACCTTGACAAAGCTTTGATCTTAGACAATACAACTCTTGAGTTCTACCTAAACATAGACTCTTTATGACCCTAAGCCAGCTAATAAAGAAACCTTCAAAATTCTGATGACGACTGTAAAGTGTTCCTCTCTTGATATCGCTACCAGTCAACCACATAAAAATAACTCTTTTATATTCTAGGCTTTCATGTGTGGCAAGTAGTTTCTGTGAGGATGGAAGCTCTAAAACATCGGCTAAAGGTTACTTGTAGTGGGAACTTTAAAGGTCGTATCCCGGTCCCCGCACTCAGAGTGCAAACATGACACCATCCACGTTAAAACTTTCCAAATATGACCCTTCCCTACTGATTTCTGAGCCAGAAAACAACCCTTTTTACAGTGAAATCACTGATTTTGAGGTCCCCAAAATTACCCCTTTTTCTTGGGAAATGCTGACATTTCTATGAACCCTCCCCTTTTGTTGATGGATTGAACATGTTTTATGAATCAATATACATAATATGGATGTATATCAAATCATCAGTGTTAGAACACAGCATGCACATGGGCTGCCAAACATCTTTTTTTATTTTGCACAAAGGCTGCAAGGGAAACATACCACTTTCTCTAGATTTCACGAATCTTGCTACAAAAAAATGACCCCTTTTTTTTTGGAAAATAGCAGACATGCTAACTTGCTGAAATATGACCCTATTCCGACTTAGCAGGTCGCCCCATGGGCGCTGCCATTACTGGAGCTTATTACCAGCGATATCTACTGATAAGACCTATCAGATGAGTACCAGCCGGCCCCCGAGAGGACCGCAGTGAATTATTGGCTGATAAATGATCCTGCTAAGTCCGTATATTTGCGTTTTTTTCTAACGAGGATGGTGTCAGGAGTTGATAGCAAGTGCGGGGACCGAGAGTCGTATAACGCCTCATTGTTCAAGTTCCTTAATTATGGGCGTGAACCTCAGATGCATACATGAATCATACTGATGTTTTGAGACTGCCTCAACACCACAGTGTCGTCATGATGCATCGTTGTAAGCTTTTAAAGTTACTCACCAGAGCTGCTGGATTGATGCATCATGCTGACCATTGAATGACCATGATACATTCATGATACGGCAGTCAAAGAGTTAAAAATTTAACACGTGTAATCATGCACGACTGGCCCAGTCGCCCACCACCTACCGTAGGGGACTGTCAATATAGTGACAGTGTCAAAGACTCAACGTTAAGGCTATGGAGGATGCACCCATTATCGCTCGCATGTTTCATTGGCGAATAACTCCTCTCCTGGCAGGTTAAGCATTGCACAATACCAACAGGTCTTGAATAAGGATACATATTAACCATACAAACGCACTAGACAATGTAATTCTCCTCCATTTTGTTATAATCCAGCAGTTTCATTGCAACCGTGAGTTGATCATCTCGCTGTCCGCCATTTTGGATTGTGATGTTCTGTGCGCATGCGTAAACTCTCCTTGCCGGAAGTAGCATTTTTCACAGAGAAATGATAGATAATATCAATTTAACTTGAAATTAATGGCTTTTTGAATATAATCCATGCATCTTTGGCAATATTAATCGAATTGAATCGAATACACACCCTCAATTTACTGTTATAAAATAAAATCTGATGACCGGTCACTCTGCGCGCATGTGCGAACTCGCACGAGGATATCCTGGCTGGAGGGAGAGTGTAAAGACTAGTACATAAGGTACATATATAGTATCTCAGAGGGCGGTGTAAGGCTAAAACATAGAAATCATAACAGCCTGCATCCTCTATGTATACTACTCCTTAACTCGCCTTGCCGGAAATGCGATAGCCATAATGAACTTATGGCGGTCTGGTTTACAGGGTCGGTATATAAACGGTCTTATACGAAAATTTACCAACTTTTCCTTAAGCTATTGTGTTATATGGACGGTCTTCCACCCTTACCTACTGAAAAACAGCGTCTTAATTGGACAATTCCCACAGGAGCCCATGTGTTATGTCTATCGCGAAAATCTATCGCACAATGCTATGCTATGGAGCCTCGTTTTCATGAGAAAAAAGGTAAAATATGTCAGGTTTTTTCTTAAACTATTTTCATAGGTAAAGAAATTTTTTTCCAAGAATTGTGCATGTACAATGAAAGACAACATCCTTAAGAGTATGTTTCCATGATTTTTTTGTTTAGTTATCCCCCAATTTCGATGAGCAATTCCCATATAAAGTTTCAATTCCTGACCATCAGTTTTCGACCGAAAAGGCGCCGCCAATGACCCAGTAGGGGCTGGGCCAATTGTAAGCAATTGTGACTTGTTTGTAAAGATGTACTGTTACAACCACGTTTATACAGTGATTACCCAAGTATGGCTCTTTCAGCCACAGGTAGTATTTGTAAGGAAATGACAGCTAATAGAACAACAATGCAGCCAATTCTCGGGATTGCCTTTATGGGCAATTCAAAGACGCGCCATTGGCTGTAATGTGATTTCTCAGACTTCAGTAAAGTGCGGGGTAATAAGAATGATCAATTATTAATTTTCAGACTTCCGTAAAGTGCGGGGTAATCAGAATAATCAATTATTAATTCCAGTAGTAGAGGTATTAACACAGGGTGAGAAAGGACTTCACCAATATGAAAAGGGACAGCACTGAGTTTATTTCATGAACGGCTTTAACAGGTGGGACTTTAAACCCAACATCCTTATCTTCACTTACAAGGCTACATAATGTAAAAGTTGTAAATTGCGCTGTACATTTAGGTGACCAAACCACCTACCCATTCTTATATATAGTCGCCTCAGTGCAACAAGGTTGTATCTGCATATTTCAAGTTTTGCAGGAGAGGCAAAAGAAGGGGTGCAATTACATCTATTGACCATATCTACCTTCTATGAACGTATTGAAGCTCTCTCTATGATGTATGTGTACAGACCCTACTGCAACTGTGCTATAGTTAAACCAGAAGAAAACCCAGTTTTACCAATATGTCAGTTACAGCCTTGATGTACTGAGGCGACGATATATGGATTTGCTACATTACCATGTACCTCGTATTCATTCCATAGATAGCTAACTGATGTATGGGGCTTAACGCATAAATCTTAACCGATTTTGAGAAAATATTACTTTACTTTCTTTCAGCCTATGATTTACAAATTGCCTATCAGATTAGGCAAAAGGTTGTCATAGAGCATGAAAAACTTAATCCTTGGTAGTCCTGCTATAATTATTGTATATAATTGCTATCATTTGATATTATCATGTATATATATATATATATATATATATATATATATATATATATATATATATATATATATATATATGGAACATGAAAACAAACGTCATTAGTTATAATTAGCCGGTTTATTTCAGACAGATGAGGACTGGTGACAAAGTGACAAACTGCTTCCTAGTGTTCTGACCTTGCTCACAAGGCGACAGATGGGCATTTTACAACTACCCAGTCTCTTAGCTAAGCAGTAGTAATAGTATTACCAGTATACAGGCATTTATAAAGCATTCAAGAGATTATATAATCATCATAGAGGAAAAGCTGTTAACAGAGAAAATTGTAGACCAGTGTGTCTCAAATCTCAGTTGTTTTTTGTAGTTTTCAAAGTGTAAAACACAACCATGCCCCTGAATGTTAACAACAGGGGCCACGTGATAATCAGTTAGAAAAAGAGACGTTAAATCAATAATTATTACAAATATCAAACATCTGTGGAATATTAGACCGGAGCAAAGTGGGGGATTCAAATGTAAAGTTGGCGACTAAGCGAGCTTGTAAATGACCAGCACTCTATGAGCCCATTCTTCCTAAAGGGTAAACACTAGCAAGTGTAGTGTTTATTGTCAAGAGAAATTTAGAGAGACAAAAATACCAGTAGTTCGGGAGCAAGCATTTCTTTTTTTTATGTCTATAAGGCCAATATGATCTTTCAACCATTTGAGGCCATCAAGTGATGCAGAAATCACTGACCAAACGTTGTTAATTTCAATACTTTTTTGTCTATATTTTTGATGTGCTATGCACATTCAGAAGCGAGTCTGTATAAAGTCCAAGGCATTTCTTCACAAAGAGTGCCTTCGGTAGAACCGTGTCCAATGTATAAAGAACAGACACATTTGTTCAACAAATGGGCATTGTATGCCAGAGAGTACGTCTAGGTATAAATATCGCATGTCTATGAATACACCGTGTTATTGTTATCATATGAAAGGATTTGCCTGCCTCCCCACTCTTTGGCTTTTCTCTCGCTCAACCAGGCGAAAACAAATAACTTTCAATGACAACAAATAAATAACAAAAAAATAAGGCCATGAAAAAGATAACGTTGATATATAATTTGTGTAATAAAGATACAGGTAACAAATAAATACTTTGATGTTTTCTTTTGTAAGCCGAATATTATCCACAGTGGAAGAATAGTCCGAGGTGCCGATATGACACTTTTGATTCATTTCCTTTCTTTTTGTCCCCAAACAACTGAAGCATTAGGAAAGCAGCACCCAGTCAATTTCCAAATTGTCCCAAATAATTCAAGTGGTGGAAACCGGCTAATACTAATCATGTATGTCACTTGATGTCACTAGGTCTCTCAGTGCTGGCCATGGAGCTAGAGAATGTAGCGATCCCCTTTGATTTATTATACCCCATTTCTTCTAGAATACATATATTTTTAAGCAGGCCAAGCCCACACTTAACATACCAAGATAGCCCAACCCAAATTGAAATACAAAGTTATGATATTCATAGATCAATATATAATAACCTACTTGTCATGAATCTGTGAATATATAACTTTGTATTCTATGTCCAACATGGGTAGGACTTTCATTCATAAGTATGCCCAGAACTAGTCCCATCTGCTGCTCCCCATATACCCCTCCACTGCTGCTAGACTGCGAGCAACTCCCAGTGAGCCGATCAGGAGCAGCTCAGGTGAGCAACTCACCAACCGCTCAACTGGACAGTGTAAAGTACCACAGCACACAACCATCACACACACAGAGGCGGCCTAGAGTATGTAATCATCAACAATAATTATAACCTTCTTAAATATCATCATAATAGCAATCATATTAATAATCAACTCCACAAACCTAAATGACAGGATAATATATAATCCCTGGTGATTATTTCTATGGTTGTTAAGGAGGATGTGGATCTGTGAGGGCTGATTTTATACATATCAGCCTTCACCAAATCAACACCAAGCCTTGTGGCGGCGCTATAGATACAACAGGCTTTGATTCTGTCTATTCCCATGGCCACCTTTGTCTGACCCTCATACGCTTATTACGCTTAATGTCCAAAGGACGACACACAGGTGACCAAAGAGTACAGCTACACGTGTAACAGAAGCATAACGATCCCGAATTGATCTTAGGATAAGGTAATATAAGAGTTCACTATCTACACAGGCCAATAGTCTATTTTCATCAATGTCTATGGTTTAATGTTAACATTGGGAGTCGGCGAATCATGTACCACAAATGCCCATGCCTTTAAACATTCAGTCTACCCTCCTCCTTGGATGTGGGTTGGAGGTTCTCCAGGGCATAAGGCTGACTACTAAGGCCAAGATCCTCTAGTCCAGGCAGTTACAGCGATGGAGTTGGAATTTTTCTCCTACAGAATGTCATTTTCTCCCATTTGTGCCGGGTGACTGTTTAAACAAATCAAGATGGTCTCCAGACAATGTCCACATTCTGGTTCACCTTAAGTATACTCCCATACAAGAGGAGGTCAACTCATGGCAACATCTCCATCCACCAACAGTCAGGTGCACATAATCAATGTCCCAGGCGCCTTTGTCCTCCAGGGGGTAACAATTATTAATATCAATGATTATTTATTAGAATTATTATTGTGGATTATTGGTTTTTGAGGGGGGTCACCGGGGTTGAAGGGATCGCGCACTCACATCTTGAAAACATACAATAACAATCATGCTCCTTAACGACATAATAATTACCTAGAGTTAGTAGTACAAGTAGTATTAGTATCATTTTTTTTTTATAGAATAATTGTACCCTGATTCCAAATCAAACATTGGGGCCATTATTCAAAGAGTGCACGCCAACACTATGTGGTGAACGCCTGATGCACAGAAACTCGCTGCCCGTCGCCTGATGCTGCATGTATATTATATCTAAGCCACGCCAAAATGGGGGTCTTCAAACTAACAAAAGGCCTAAAAATACACAAAAAGGTTTCATAATTTTCTTTGAAGGAAGAGAAAATCCTTGTTTTCATTTCATTTTTGCGGTTGTCATTCGGCTACCAGACCGAGTGGAATGTAATATATTTGTACCAAGACTTGGATCAGAAAACATCAATACTTGACAGAAAGTGTATCTCTCCCACTTTTTCAGAAACCCAGAATATATTTTTTTTTAAAGAGTATATCAAACTGAAATAGGGAGAAAGCATTTAAAACACAAACATAACAAATGCAATCATCCCAAAATATTGTTTTCTCTAGTCTCAAGTTTCGCTTCTCCAGTTGGAATTAAATCCAAAAATCTCGTCGTAATAATTTGGCAACAAATGTGAATAGGGAAAAGAAACCCACTCGCATACATATACTTGGTCATAAATTTGGTCAAAGTACAAAGCACCAGCAGCCTTAGTGTCGTAGTATTATACCAACGTCAGCATCATACATATCTAGAAATATATACTAATGAAAACAAACAAAAAGAAAATAAATGGGCATAATGGCCCTGCGTAACCTCATTTTTCAGCTGCCACAATTTTGTTGGGGGTGAATAAAAACACCCTGTTAGTCCTTTTTTTTGTATCTGGGTTGCCATGACAACGTTTTTGTGATAATATATACATCTTTCACTTTTGTTGGCGACATCTAACGGTGTCTGTGTGAGGCTAAACGTACTCAGTGACCTCGGCATGATTAAGTGTAAACCCCCCCCCCAAAAAAAAAAGAAAAAAAAAAAAAGAAAAGCCATATACCTTAAACATAGGTTTGAAATACAGGCCTTCTGGTCTACTGAAATATAATGCCTAGTGACCAAGTACGTTTTGTGCACTCCACTCACTCACCTTCCTTTCAGGACAAGGAAATCAGGTCAGGCTAAACCAAGAACAACCAATAATAGTTCCCCTGCCGCCCAACACCCCCTCCTCATCAAGAACAACGCCCAACCCAAAGATCTTACTATTTGTATTTTTTTTGGTTGTTTTTCCATTTTTCTTCTTATATATCTTTGTCCTATTTACATTTCACATATTTCTTATGATGCTGGTTTTGATCTGGCACTTTTTCCAACAGAGTGCTTGTCGTGCTTTAAACCACTTGTCTCCCTTCGTTTTTATGTTGGACCAAACCTAACAGACACTACAAAATACACAAAACTTTTTCAACATTGGAGGTACAAGATATATATGTCACAAATATGTACAGGTTTGCATTACTTGGCATTAAACACATACGACCTCATTTATAGATAATGGGATACAATTAATGTGTGGACGGGAGTGAACCCGGCGAGAACCTCAGTGTTATCTGACGTTATCAGGAACTTATGTACACGATGAGTGATGATAGTACTCCCCCTCTGATGTGAAATAGAGAAAAGAAATCTACAGAAAAGGGAATAGGCGCAGTATGCAACAAAACCATGATAGTCACCGTAGAGGTTGATGATAACGCGTTCCCAGGATGTAGTAGTATTATACAGTGTAATGGATTTGAACCACACACTGTTAGATTATGATGAACAAGCCACACAGCTCTGACACAAGTCCTCCCCCACGCCACAAACCAGTGGAGAGAACCTCCATAAAAATAGGCATTAAACATACACAAGGTGATCATATTACACAGAGACAGTGGGGGAGAAACATGCACGAATACACGCTATAATGATAAACCTGTCCGTTGAGTCTCTATCCTACTACATTGCCTAGATATGAGGCTAGCTGAGTCCTAAGATACATTATGCACTATAACGGCTGGGCGGGGCACAAAGTGGGCCCCACGCGCTGATACCATAGACTGATGCTGCTGTTGTTTCTGCAACAAATGCGAGGCAATGGGGAATCTGTCCTGGCTCACCACTCTCACGTGCTGTGACGAGAGTTGGTGGTGGTGGGGGTATTGGCTATGGTGCCGTTGTGACGTTGATGTCACATAGTCCTCTGACGTATCGTCACGCGCTCTTAGCGCCAGCAGTGACGTAGCGTCGGCGATCTTGGATTGTGGTGAGTCACGTCCAGCTTTTGAAGCTGGTGGGGCAGAAAGACGACTCCACTCTTCTTCCTCCTCGTCGTTCTCACTACTAGAGGCCACGCCCACTGAGGATGACCCATACACGCTGTCTGTCTCCATAGCCACTGAGCTGCTCGAACTGCAGCTTGAGCTGCTCTTACTCTTCTGGACGCAATCAAAGAGGATGTTGTCGCCCTCCAGGTGGCGGATGGCCTCCACGATGGTCTCCAGGTTCCGGCGGGACATGGAGTTGGTGGTGGTGGTGCTGGAGTTGACCACCGGGGGTAGGGCGGGGCGTGGTTTGACGGCGGTGGGGGTGGTGGCCGGTGGTGGTGTGGTGGTGGTGACGGGTGGTGGTGGTGGGGTGGCAGCAGGGATCGTGGCAGAGGGCACCATGACCGGGGTGATGACGATCGGGGTCGTACCGCTAGGGGCGTTACGGGCGGCCAGGGCCTCCTCCTGTTCCTCCTGGATACGGCGCTGTTCCTCCAGGTACTTCTGTAAGGTTAAAAGGACAGGAGGACGTCAGTCTTCATTTAATTGTGAAATTAATTCCGGATTAAATTGAGGTCAGAATTATTGTCTTGTACCTTTTATCTAACATTTTAACCACTAAAACACGTTGATTCTAAAATGGCCTGATAAGACAAGCATGTATTAGCAATCCCAGAATAATGTTCTGATGCATCGAATCACCCCCAAAACACATACTCAAAAGTTGGAAAATCTCCATCAGGTCAAACACGAGACGCACCTGTTTTTCTTCCTGGTACCTCATCTGAGCCTGTACCTGGCTGGCGATCTGACGGAGGCGTTCAGGATACAACTGGCTCTCCAGGGTCCTCGTCTGTTCCTCCAGCATGATGCGCAGACGCCGCTCCCGGTCCAGCTGACTGCGCAGGTAGATCATCTCACGCTTCAGTTCCTCCACGGTCGGCTCGTCGAAGTCGCCTGAGCTCATGCCGATCCCCTCATCTGAGGACTCCGTGTCCCTCTTCTTACGTTTGGGTGGTGGGGAGCCCTGAGAGCTGAGGTCACTCTCTGTGTCCCGGGCACTGCTAGTCCCCAGCTCCAGCATCTCACGTTTAAGTTTGGCATTCTGAGACAGAAGGCGCGTCTTCTCTGACTCCAGGGCGGTGATGTAGTCAGAGGTATGGTGCAGGATGGCCGCCTGGAGAAGACAAGAAGGGAGACATGTGGTTAGCATTGTAAACTCAATTGAAACTCAACATGTACACAGTTTGCATTGGCAGCATACATCTATAATGTATTTTTATTATTGGCCACAACCAGTAGATATAACACAAGAATATTCGAATGGCCTCCTCTGGTATTATTGCTCTTTGATCATAATGTGGAAGCATATTATTGACTAGGATAGGCGTGTGTATGTCGGTGGGAGGGGGGGGGGGTGCAACTAGTGACACATACTGCTCGCATTACTCACACTTACTAAACATTCCTAAAGGCAAGGCATGAAAAGCTAAGTTGTAACATCCACACTCGTTCTGCCATGCACATCCAAACAACTTTCCAGGCTTGCATCCAACCCACCCTGCTGCCAAAATTCCTGTCATTGGGGGTAAGGAATGGTACCCCATTTCCCTTTCACATGCCACATTCTTCTGTGGGTTGGCTGAAGGTAGGTAAATCACCCCCTACCCCCCACCTCCCCTCCATCCCCATCACTGGTATGCAACATCCACCAAGAATAGCTTTGCACCTTTTTACAAGGAACCACCCAGAGAGTGCTTGGAAGAATAACAGTGTGACCATCAACTAAACAGCAGCCTACCTAACCAGCCAGGTCTGATACCCCAGGCCTGTAGACCTTGCTGTGTGTGGGTAGGACGGCGCCACCTTCACTCACCCTATCCTGGCACAGAGATTGTCAAGGATTCTTGTCTGCACGGTTATCTTGATGTGGTCAGTTCTAAGACATGTTAGCAGACTGGTGTCTGGAGGATTGGGTGGGTGGGTGCAGGAGGCTGTAAAGAAGCCCACCTGGTATTGAGGTTGAGGGTCGTGTTACTTTGTCTGGGGTACTAGTTTCAGGACTCCCAAGGACAACAATGGTATATTTTGTCACCTTTGAATCTTTGGAGGACAGTAGGTCACGGGGTCACTTACACAAACAACTATTAAGCCATTAACTTTTATACCCCCACGAGAACTAAGTAAACATGTTCATCACATCAATACAGAAAGCCGCTGACTGTAGACATTTTCATAGAGTACTGCTCAGGAATTCCTTGCTACGCCTGATCCAAATAGCATGAGGACCCCCCCCCCCCCCCCCCTTCACAGGATCCAGCCATGGCTACTACAAAGCACCGCCACCCAAGACAAATAGGTTGGCATGTGGCAAGCTATAATACGAGAAGGTATGCAGGCTGCGGTCGTGATTTTATCAGGGTCTGCTTTCCCATCTAACCGAAAACATCTAACCAACAGAGAAAGCTACTTTCAGCCCCCCCCCCCCCTCCCCATCTCCCAACGTCGCCGAGTGACAAGAGGCTCCTGATACGGGGTGGTTTACGAGGTGGCCAGCTGGTTGTCATGGAAAGTCTGAGTAAAGTGGTTCTATCGTCATAAATAGGACCAGGAGGCACAACTGTCACACACACACTCTTCCAGGGCCTCCAATACCCAACCTGGCATCAAGACTCATCTGATATAATAAGCAGCATTCCCCATTGATTTATGCTGGGTTAATTAGATTGAGCAATGCCAGGCCACCACATGTTGCAATAATGGCTAAATAGAATAGTTTTTTGTAAAAAAAACAGGAGACAATACAATACATTGACCAAGAGCAGCAAACCAAAAACTGTTTAATCTAAAGCTAGTCTCATTGACATTAGAACTGCTATCGCCCCTATCTCTGTACCGCCACAAGCAGACATGGCGTACCATGGAGCCTCAGTGGATCAGTAAGTACATGGTACCAATACTCCACCCCCCACCCCACCACTACCCCAGCACAGAGTGAGGGGTCTACTGTCCTAACTGCACGCCAGACTAAAGCCCTGGACGGCAGCCGTCTTGTTTATGTGCCCCCCCCCCCATCACAAAGCTGCATATAGGCAGACAGTTCAAGGTTGGCAGTTGACCATACCCCCCCCCCCCTTCGTCCAGCACCCATCATTCCCGGTGTGGCCTCCTCCTACACGTCCAGCCCCACACTATTCCTGTCATATTCTCTAAATAGAGCAGCGGCTAGACAGTCCGACCTACACACTCACTCCGTCTGGCATTTAATTTATCCGTCTAGCATCACAGCCCACCACCGACGCCGCTCCAGTCTATCCCCAAACTCCCCATAGCCTCTTTTTGTTATCATCATCATTTCTCCCTCTGCCCCCCCCCACCTCCTCCCGTCGATTGGGTTCTCGGCAGCACCCGCCGCTGTGGCGCTACTGGCGGTTTGTTTTTGTTGTCAAACGGAGAACTGAGTATGTGTTATTAGTGGAGGGGGTGGGGGCGACAGCTGGCACTGTGCCAACAAAATGATGACGGTACTAGCGTCCCTGATTCTTCATCACCATGTCGTGTTCCCAGTTGTCATGGTCACCTCCCAATATAACGCTCAAACCAAGCAAAACACAAGAAAAGGAAAAGCAGAAAGAGCTAAAACGTTCCTCGCACCCACCACCCCAGTGCTTCCATGACCAGACGCCGTAATGATCGGCTGTCAGTGCCAGCCATGCTCGTTTCCATGGTGACCTGGATAAGTCCACCTCCCTAAGGCCTCTTGTTGCCTCAGGTCGCACGTTGCTATGGTAACGGACAGCTGTCTGCCCCGTCCTCCCCATCTCCTCTCAGTAACATCAACACAAGGTGGAGATGGTTTAGAAGGTCAGCGCCTGTCTGTCCGTCCGTCTGGGCGGTCAGTCTGGTCACCCATCTAGTTGTCAATATTCTACTCTCCTGTTAGTTATATGGTCAGTCTGTACTCGTAACTGTCCACCCATCCCATTAACATGTCTGTCTGGTTTCTGCACTGTACACTCATCCTAGTGACCAGCCTGTGTGCAGCCTTAGAATGCCCACTCACCATCTACTCATCCTATTTACCATCATCCCATCCTATTGACCTGCATGCCCACTCACCATCTACTCATCCTATTTACCATCATCCCATCCTATTGACCTGCATGTCCACTCACCATCTACTCACCCTATTTACCATCATCCCATCCTATTGACCTGCATGTCCACTCACCATCTACTCACCCTATTTACCATCTTCCCATCCTATTGACCTGCTTGTCCACTCACCATCTACTCATCCTATTTACCATCATCCCATCCTATTGACCTGCATGTCCACTCACCATCTACTCACCCTATTTACCATCTTCCCATCCTATTGACCTGCTTGTCCACTCACCATCTACTCATCCTATTTACCATCATCCCATCCTATTGACCTGCTTGTCCACTCACCATCTACTCATCCTATTTACCATCTATCCATCCTATTGACCTGCTTGTCCACTCACCATCTACTCATCCTATTTACCATCATCCCATCCTATTGACCTGCATGTCCACTCACCATCTACTCATCCTATTTACCATCATCCCATCCTATTGACCTGCTTGTCCACTCACCATCTACTCATCCCATTTACCCTTTTGACCTGCATGTCCACTCACCATCTACTCATCCTATTTACCATCTATCCATCCTATTGACCTGCCTATCCACTCACCATCTACCCATCCTATGTACCATCTACCCATCCCACTGACCTCCCTGTGTGTTGCTCAGCCTGTCCGCTCACCATCTACCCATCGGATCCTATTTACCATTTATCCATTCCATTTGCCTGCCTGTATTCTGCCCAGATAACATTTAATCCATGACACCATAGTGGCATTGGAAATGATGTTTTGAGATTGAACACATGAAAGCGAGTTAGGTACTGTCCACATTCATCTTATCACGATTACAGCTAAACTTGGTTCCCCCCTGCCAATGATCAATCAGTAGCAGATCCCTAGCCGCTCATATCGTCTCCTCCCTCCCCTGCTGCGTCCTAGTGCGGGGATCCACCTCTCACACACGCTACTACCTAACCAGACACCTCCAGCACGAGCCCAGCTTCCTGCCGCAGCCGCCGCGCGCTGCTCTGCGATCTGGGTCAGCGTGGATCTATTTATAGACGGTGCCAGTCATGGCGGGGGGGGGGGGGGAGGTGTCGTAGGAGGCGCATACAGCACTGACGGCTACCCGGTGAGGACATCCCGGTGTTTGGGTGGGGGTGGCGAGTTCACTGACATGCTAATGTGTCAGCCATGATTGAGGGAAAGGTGAACGACCACGAGGCCCAACACTAGCCTCAGAGTGGCAGGTTTCACAGTAGGCATGACTGGAACGTGTGATAATTAATATTAATTCTCTTCACACTGACACATCTCCTAAATATAGGGAACGAGTGTGGCCTACACCTATATCCCATCCTATCAAAGGAAGTAATCATTCATGATTTTATGTCTTTTGGCTCTTGGACAAAGTAGCAACATTCAGAACGCAGATGCAAGAGAGTGGCAATGAGGGAGTCTGTTCTGCGGCTAAATAAATCATGAAGCCTTCAGAGAAACCACCGCAACCAGATTCCCAGAAACCTACTAAACATTGGCGTCCCACGAAATGCTGAGGGAATGACGTCATGGTGGAAGATTTACGTGACATCTAACGTGACATGACGTTATCATGTGGTAACTGGAATGTCAGCTATGTTCTATGTTAATGTGCATCAAACATGCACAGCACATACAAAGTAATTGTGTCACTCTCCCTTTTTCTGCTACCCCCCACTTCCTTCCCCCATGCTCAAACACACACTTTCCAAGCTTAGTAACCTGATACCATAAGACCTGGCCAGGTCATCGACCTAACAACCCCATCCCGACCGCCAACTAAAGCCCTCAGATCCCATATGATACCCATTAACTCCACCAGCAAATAAAAGACCAACTGCACCTAAATGAGAGACAAAGGCCACTGGTACAAAATGATCGACAATGAGTTCCATTTTATAGCCTACACGTCATGTGTGAAATCTTAGAGGGGGTTTATTCCAAGACTTAGATCCTCCTCGTGTACAAAGGGGAGGGAGGGGTTGTGTACAGGTAGTGGTTTAGGATAAAAGATGAGAGCGTTTTTATGTGGAACATTTTCAAGGCTATCGGAGTACATAGGATACTAAAGTACATAGGATACTAAAACAAGTACTGAAGTTTAACGTCAGCAAACCTTAGTACCAGCCTGCACAGTGCAGCACCCCCAACCTCATATCACTCCCGTCACAACACGTCGGTGCACGTGTGCTCCCCCCCCCTCTCTCCGCCCCAGGCCTGGTTCTAAGACTACACCCACCCCGCTCCAGACAGGCAGCGATCGATGATAGGCTTGGTGGTGGTTGTGGAGGTAGGGCGGCTGGCACTGCCTCCAGATATATCCTGGCTTCTGACCCTTTAAGCACTACGTAGAGCTTAAATGCACCTTGATACCCTCAGTGTTCATACAATTTTTCTTTTTTCACATACACTCCCAATGGGCCGGCATGATGCTCCAATGCATTGCTGGGGAGTAGACTCACCAGAATTGCATTGGTGCATCATGATGACAATGGGATATGAACCTGGCGACATATTACAGCCCTTAGAGAGTACAAGGTGCTGTATGGACGAAGGTGTTAGTGCTGGGGTGTGATTGTCTGCTCCTCACCCTACTAAAAGTAGACAGGTACTTAGGAAGCTGGGTGTGGGCCCGGGGGAGGGACTCCCTCAGATTTGGCTACCATGTGTGAACACGATTCTGAGAGAAAGGGATAGTTTTTGGAAACTATAGAAAGTATAGGGAGTGCCCCCCCCCCCTAGTGGTGTGGGCTTGGTGACAGCCATGACAACACTACCACATTGTCTGGTCATAACATTTTATATCCACTGCCTAGACCCTGAATCTAGTCTGCCTGTGCCACCCATTCCTCTCCCTACATAGGTACCATAGCTGCTCACGGCTGTCAGTCAGATAGTGATCCAGATGGTATAAATGTGGGTACATGTGGTGAGGGGAGGGGCAGGTATGGGTTATGGATGCGTGATAGCTCAGCTGGTGGTTGGTGCCTGGTTACCTGATGCCACTGAGCTGCTCCTGTCTACATACATACAGACTGTTATAGAATAGAGCAGGATCCAGTGAGCTGCTCCTATCTACATACAGCTGTTATAGAATAGAGCTGGATCCACTTAGCTGCTCCTCTTTATATAGATTGTTACAGAGCAGGATCAGCACCGGTTAGAAATCCATGGGCACTCTTTCCCAGATGTACAGGATTCCTATAACAGAGACTCATAAATACACTCTGTAACCTTTTTAATTAAGGCAAAAGAAACGTCCACCAAGATTTGCTGCCACTGTCTGGAGGGGGGAAGGGGGAGGCAGGGGTTAGGACTGAACCACCAATCTTACATTCCTGCCTCCCAGTGCACTCCCTGTGCCACATACGAGCCTACCTCCTCCCATACGGCTGCCATCACGTGCCCTGTGCAAACCAGGGTGGCAGTGTTTGTCCACATTACCTGGTCCATATCAAACACAGCCCATCCCCCATGTCAATCCCACCCCAAACTGCCACACCACATTGAACCCCACACTGACTCTACACATTGTGCCGTGCCGTGTGCAAAGTGCTACTTTGGTCTGGTGACCTCAGGGAATTGTAGACGATGTGGCCAAAAGACTATGTGGCCAAGACGATGTGGAGAAAAAAGTGGACGATGTGGCCAAACTAGGTGGACAATGTGGCCAATGGTATTAACAAAGTCTGCCATAGAATTCGGGTTCCCCCAAGGGTTCCATGACGAACCCATTTACCTACCCTAACTTCATTTTACCCATATTTAAAACTATTAAATTATTCTGCCAAAACCAACTCCTAGTTGATGCACCAATGTCTGTGGACGATGTGGCTAAACGACTATGTGGACAATGGACGATGTGACCAAAGGTGGTTGTGATATAAATATACTTGTTAAAATGGCCACCTCGTCCATTTTGTCCATTTGTCCACATAGTCCATTTTTGGCCACATGGTTCAGAAATTTGGCCACACCGTCCTTGGTTTGGCCACATC
The DNA here is from genome assembly GCA_949317995.1 of Acholoe squamosa. Classification (NCBI taxonomy): domain Eukaryota; kingdom Metazoa; phylum Annelida; class Polychaeta; order Phyllodocida; family Polynoidae; genus Acholoe; species Acholoe squamosa. Next base: position 21,502,393 of record OX439042.1, read on the forward strand.
GTCCACTGTCCACATCGTCCATTGGTCACATCGTCCATCCACCACCTCAGGCTCAGGGACATTATTCAAAGGGAAACTTATACAAAGTAAAAATCAAATCAGGATATGCCACCAGTCGCGTAGTCCCTTCAGGGTTTCTTTTCTGTCTTTTTAACTAGTAAAATTTTCTGTATAAAAAGTATATCGTGCACCTTTATATGAAAAATAATCTTACAAAATAAAAGCCATATCCTGTACCAAAAAACACAGCCAGGATATAAAGGAAGTGAACTCGACCAATGTCGAAAAAAAGTCCCCCCCCCCTTTTATCTCGCCTCTCCCCATATGCCAGTTTGTGTTGAGCTGAGTGTCTTAATGTCTGTGGGGCAAGTCTATCAAAGTGACCTTCTTAAGGACGCGGTGCTCATGTCCTGAGGCCAGGCTCATGGCGTCCACCTCACTCACACCCTGGAGGTACCAGTCAGCCAGCTGGCCTTATTTTGAGGAGTAAGGAGTCCATCACCCAGTGGAATGGTATCAGTGACCTGGAATCCTACAGAGTGCCACCAGTATGCTGCCACCCAGTACAGGACCCCGAGTCACGTAGACACAACGCGTCCATATCATCAACCACTCCCCCCCCCCCTACCTTGTCATAAAAACACAGACAACTAACTCTCCTACTTCCCCTTTATTAGTACTACCTACCACCCACTGCTCTTGCCGCTCTACCTCCTCCTGCAGGGAGGGCCAACGGCAAAACAAACCAAGGAATTCCCCTTCTCTTTTTTCCCCAGATCTTCTTTTGAGAAGAAAGAAGTCTGTCAGAATTCATAACAGGGCAGGGCTGAACATATAGTCCAACTGCGGACATTTTTCTTCCACGTCATTGCTTCAATCATCTAGATTCTTTTACCCCACTGCCGGCTGCTTTCAAAAAGACAAGAACCCAAATCCTCCCACCCTAGCCCAGAACGACAAAAACATAAAAACCAAGCAGACCAGTCAGAACTGGGGTGGTGGTCGATGGTCTGGGGGAGGCTGTATTTATTTTAATATTATTCAGACAAGTGTCAAACGGTTGCGTGTGATGGCAGCACCCTTTGGACTGGCTGCCAGTCAGCTGACGGGCTGGGTCGGAATCTGGGACGACGTAGTACATGTCCTTGTGTTACGAGTTCCACGTTGTCAGACCGTCCAGAAAATCCCCTGACGAGAGGCCATCAAGATATATGGAGCTATCTGAAGGAGCCATAAAAAATGGGCGTTCTCATGTGATAGGACGTTACTAAATGTCGGATACGGTAGTGGGAGGGATGTGGACAGATGGCCAGAATTAGACTGTAGTCTGAGTGTAGATGGACTAGATTTCACAGGAAACATGATTAACATGTGGTGCACCAATTTATTTACTGGATAACTCAGACGGAAAGTGGCAGGAAATCGGAGGGGGGAGGGGATGAGATTCTTAAATAAAATCGCCAAACCATGACTGGAAGGCTGAGTTATGAAACATACGCTGACTGATAGGACCTAATCTCGTTATCAGACCGTGCATCTGATAAGGCTTTTTACGTTGTACTTGGGCTGACTATCTGAGTGCATGTCAGGGGGTGTATCACTCCTGTGAATGTTCACTGACATATCTGCCATTCCTGTCTTCCACCACTCCACGCTGTTATCAAACCCTTATCAGTACCGACAACGGACAGTGTCACAACTGTGCTGTACCGTGGGCGGCGTCAGCAGGTGGGAGTGGTGGAGGCTATGTACACACTTGTAACCCATCTGTAGGGATCCAAGTTCAGGTACTAACAGACACCTGACGTCACATCCACACGGCTTATATCGTACCTGACCACCTGACTGCCTGCCTGGAGGTGTGGGGGCGTACTTACCAACATGTGTGTGTGTACACATACATTGTGTGCTATCGTATGTGTCAGCTGATTCAACCCCTCACCCAACCCAAGGGCCAAAGTTCTGTGTATCAGCTGACTCCTCCCCCCCCCCCACTTCTCATTCATTAGCCTCTCTGTGAGCATCATATCGATCTTATGAAGTGGTAACGTCACAAGGTTGTGATGTACAATGTGGGGCCAGCCTCCCACCGCAAGTGGGTGGAGGGACGGTTACTCCCTGATGAAGAGATTACACACTCAACACAATATATGTATCTCACAACAGCCAGGGTAAGAGCAGGTTCTCTACCATTCATGAATTCACCAATTAAATATTTAGTATTTATTCTATGGGTAACACATTAATGCATTTTATTGACCATGTACACGGTGCGGTTAGTGGTAGGGTAGACATTCTAGGGAGCAGAACTGTGGTTGCTAGGGACCGAGCAAAGTGTCAAATTACATAGGCAATGTACTAGAAAAAGTAACCTTTTTGCTGATTTCTCTTCCAATATTGCAATCAGAAAATAATGCATCAAGTATGTCATGTAAATTTTGAATATCTTTCAGATTCTGTAATGCATTTTGCTGAATGTGGTCTAGATCTTTACCGATAAGGATTTAAACACCCTTTGCTAGTACATTTCATATTTAATTTGACCCTTCATGAGGATTGTTATCAGAAGGGTGATAAGCCCGATAAGGGCCGCACCGGTTGCTATGACATCACTGCTGCTCCCAAGAATGGTGGTATATCTAGTGGTGGGTAGGTGTGGACGTCACACAGCGTGGGTCTACTGATACTATGACGTCAACTACCCCTGCCGTCACATTAGATAGAACATGGTTCTAGTGGCTTAGTCCCATATCATTATGTTAGAGAGTGTACACGCGGCCGTTTTACAGGGATGTGGTCGTGGAGGCTCACCACGATACCCTCACCACCACCATCACTATGGGAGTGGAGAAATCCATGACACGGAGGGACAAGGATCACATGGCTCATCTAAATATAGCCCACGTCGTGTTGATACCCCCCCCCCCCAGCAGTACCTTCTTACCCCAAACACACAAACCAAGCTGACATGGGGACGGTTACAGGAATGCAGGGTGGATCTTTCCCTGCTCACCCAGTCCAGTTCCAGTTTATAGTTCCTCTGTTTGCAGCATGAAGGCACCACGTGACTGCATAGACCTGTGGTGACAGGATAGCATGTTCTGTGTTTTACACATACACTAGTTTATTCAGCAAGTTTTTACAGGAGCCTGTTCCATTTCCTGGACCGCCGCTAGGCTGTGTTTTGTAGCACTAAAACACCATGACCCCCCCCCCCTCCCCCCCACACACACATCCTTCTGCGTCTTGTCATATAAACATACCTACCTGATGCAATATACATGTCGGTAACATTGTCCCAGATCTCAAGTCATGGGAAAAGTTAAAAATCTTGAGTCGAATTCTTCAAGAAGTTACTGGACCTTCCTGGGTCATAAGGGCCAATGCTACCCCCCCCCCCCCCCGGGCTTCCCTAGCCCACTTAAAAGGGTCTCAGTGAGTGAGTAATGGTTGTTTAACGCCAAGCCGACAGCTAAGGTCATATTCATGGCGGAAAAAGTACATTAGACATCACGTCACAAAGGAATATATGTATGTGCCTGTGCCCGTGCATATGGACACCAGACACATGTAAGAAAGAGGGGACAGGAAAGAGGAGATTCAAGGAACGAATATGTGCCAGTGCCCGCGCATATGGACACCACCCACACTCAGAGAGGATAGAAAAGCAAGACATAGACCCCTTTTAAAGATGGCCTGGGGCTGGGGAGGCCCGAAAAGGGTCTCAGACATGTCAGTTCAGTATTGGCCAAACATCTGAAGATTATTTTGGGGGATTCATAAATGGGGTTTATACCCTATGTATCTCAACAAAACACCTAAAAATGGACGCTTTGGGATAGGGCACACCATTAACAATAAGGAAAACTATGAAATAATCATCTAAAATTCTTTATACATTTTTTTCTATACTAAAATATCAACCTCAAACATCTGAAAAGTTGCAGGCATCTGAAACTCTGACATGTCTGGGGTCTAATTCTCATCTTTCCTATTCCCTCAGGATGTGTGTGGTGCACATATGCGTGGGCACTGACACATTCCTTTGTGAAATTGTGTAATGATGTTCTCGCCATGAATATGACCTTAGCTGTCGAAATGGCGTTAAACATCTATTACTCACTAACCCCCCCCCCCCCCGCATTCTGGTGGACATGACATGGCTCATTTAGCGTTAAACGAGCTGGTTTGAGTGAAAGTCGAAGAAAAGTGTAATTTATGGGGGCGGCCTTTGAACAAGTTACCAATGGACCATTAGTAGACTACCATTGGTGTGTGTATTCATGTGTGCAGGCTGGAAACCTCCCCAAACTGCGGTCCCTTTTTCTCTGCGCAGTAATACCATGGTAATACTTAGGAGGCAGGGATCCAGTGTAGCTGGCGGTGTGGACAAGTCCAACCTCGTACTCCATAATACAGGGCCCGTGTGCAGCGTGGCTGTGTCCAGCACACCGCCACCACTGGTGTAACGTGGGGATTGGGGGGGGGGGGGGGGGTCCTTGGTATGTGTGGAATGTTGCTTGCCTGCCGACAGGACTCAGGGGAGGTGGGTGGGTCTGGACTGTGTTGTAAGAATGAGGCGGAAGGGAGGGGTGATATCCTGGATGCCAACAACACTTATGGCAAACATAAGAGGCCAACACACTGACCTTTCTATTCCCTATCACAGACTAGACGAAGCACATTGAGAATACCCCCCCCCCCCTTTTTCAACTTTGGAGTGTAGAAGCCAGCTCGGCATGGGGTCCTTCTTGACGACAGCCCCCAGGCGGTGGATATTATTGCTCGGCAGGATTTAACATCTCAGCACACCTCTGGTCGCCACAACTGGCCCCTACCCACCAGCACGAGTCATAACAGCAAACATTACCGCCACCACTTGGTAATGGTGCAAATAAAGACGTCAACAGCCGTTAGCAAGCCACAACACGGCCCACCTACAGCACTAGGGCCTAGACTAGGGGGCCACCAGCTGGCCGCTCTATCACTATTGGTGTACATGCTACAACACATTGTACTTGGCTTACCATGTCAGCCCTTTTAATACAGTTGTACTGGCATGATATCTCTGATGGAATCAGAACCTAGAGGGCTAGCATGGTTTTAGGAGTCACTTCTTAAATAGTATTTGACTGTGTAGAAAGATGGTTTTACCATTTTGTCCCAAATTTATTTGGTCCCTCACAACGTAGCAAGTAGTGTGCAGGAAATGATGGTAAGGACATCACAAGACCAGCCACCTGTTCTATGCACCAAACAACCCTCCTTTTCCCTACCTGTCCCTATCTGACACCCCCCCCCCCTCACTTCCTGCATACTGACTAATTCCTGCCTGGAGGGGGGAGATAATGAGATTACCTTATGGAGATAAATTAGTCAAGTCGTCATTAGGGGTGACTGGGGACACAGCGTTATCCCCAGACACGGCCACATCCACGCCTCAGTGCCCGGTGGTGCCTCCTTGTTTGACACCACCACCACCACCATCAGCTGGGTGGTGCAGCAAGATGGTGCTGGTGGGAGGAGGAGGAGGCAGTCAGCTGGGTACATGCCAGCTGATCGTGGCGTCATGGCCATTACCACCGAGCACACACTGATGGAGAAAAGAGAAAGCAGAGGGAGGAGAGAGGATGGGGTGAGTGGCTACATCATACAGCCTGAGGCAGACCTAAGCCCCAGGCCTAAGCCGTCTACTCACAACGTCCTCTCATGTTACAACGCGGTATTTTGAGTCGCGTGGCGGCACTGAGGCAAGGCGGCGTATAAGGATTTTGGGGTGCTTCGCCATGTAAATGTGACGCCCCCCCCCTACCCTTCACCAACCCCACAGCACAGAATACCCGTGCCCTCTGAGGTTTCTAGAGTATGAGGTACTGAAACTGTCGAGGGGTATTTTAATGTCAAAAGAGGATTTTAGTGGTTTTTTAACCCCCCCCCCCCACGCACGCGTTATAATTTGATAGAACACTGACAGTAGGAAAACAAATGACTGAATTTTTTTTCTGGCCTGGAATTAAAAATACTGCCTCCTCACCACCCAGGACAGGAAATCCCACTGTCCTTTACAAAAATTAAAAAAAGTCTATGAAGGCAGATTAAAACAAGAGCATTAAAAGTGTTAAATTGAAGCTAAACCCCCACCAGAGAGCATAACATCAAACAATGAGCTGCTCACCTTGCTCAACTTCTCGCCATCTGTGTGTGGGATGAGTGTCTTGAGTGACTCAAACCCAGAGTTGATGCTCTGCATACGGCGGCGCTCATTGCTGTTGGCGATCTCACGTCGTAGCCGTTTGTCCTGCTCCATGGGCGGCTTTGTGTCTTTACTGGTCTCCATATGGTCTCCAGACGGACAGTGGTCGGGCGATTTGTGACTGCAAAATAACAAACTATTAGTATGGGCAAAAAGGGAATTCCCCCCCCCCTTTTAAATCTATTTTTTTCCAATTACATATATCAACTTAAAATGCTGCCTATTATCCGAAATACATGTCTTTTAAACTTAATTTTATAACAAGGTACTTGTATTGCATAACTTTGTGGGCATTCGAAAAGCTAGTTAGTTAACTTAAATGTATATTCAAACCATCAGCTTTGCAAGGGACCAACATGATTATAATATAAACGATGATGTGGCAAAACAAAGACCCAAGTAGGTATAAAACAAGAGCAGCAACTGATAGCTAGATATGCCATCCATATTTCATAATACACAGCAAAAAATGTCTGAAATAATGATAAAGGCGCATCCTAATTCCAAACCCTTCACTCCATCATACCTCGTGTTAAACAAGTAATCTTCCTCCAGTACCAGTTACTACCAAGTGCTGACAGTTTAGGGCAGCACTTTGATGAAAGACATCACTTTTTGTTTCGTACAGGTATTATTGTTGTCATTGTGCAATTACATCTTTTTATCTCTGACATTTCTTTCTTGACTTGATTGATCATATTGAGTAGGTGATTTGGGGGGGGGGGGGGAGGGGTATTTAGGTATCTGATAGCTGGTAGGCTGGCACCCTGACCGGCAGTGCTGCGGCCAGACGGGAGGCAGTCTCAATGCTACTGGCTCCAAGGTGTAGTTCCCCTGTCTGGCGGGTGGCGGCGCCACTGGCTGGTGTGCTGGATCCGCAGCTGGCAGGACTGGAAACAGCTGAGCACCAGCCGCCGCCCTTGTTCTACCAACTCCTTCACCGAGCCTACAAGTCCCTACAAACCACGTGGACTTTTCTCTCCTCTATGATTGCCCCACCACTCACATGGCCTCCCTACACTTGTTGAGCACACAGTTTTCATTTCACAAATGCCACAAAAGGCATCATACACGTTCTAATTAGGCCCCATATGTGAGGTTGGAGGAAGGCAGAATAAAAGTCCGCCCACGCAGTTTATCACGTCACAAGGTGACACATGTACAATACCCCCGGCTACCAATGACAGATAGGATGTGGGTTATGTTAGTAGTGCTGGCATCTACTGGGTGGGTGGTGGAACAAATCATATCGTCATCATCATGGTACGTCGTGCCACCCACCTGCACCCAGCCTAGAACTGGGAGATGGTATTTTAACAAGTCTGAACATCATACCAGTTCTCTAAAATACATGTCCTTCAAGACTCAGTGGCTTCTCTGCTTCAGTTGAGTTGTGGGCGGGCCATGCCTTGTTCCAATTCCACCTCCTAAGCATGTGGCTAGCAATGATTATTGGGAGGGGTCTCTGGCATGGTGCGTTAAACACAAAAGCTGGATCAGAAAATTGAAAGTACCTCATGAAAAGTGTACTGTTTGATAGACCCATTTTTAGCTAGAAGGATATGGGATTGCACCTATATCTACATGAAACCTTAAAGGCCACATCATGGCACATGTATACGAAACCATGCATACATGCATGTTTTTGATTAAATTAGCTGGAGTTCTTTTGTCCTTACACTTTAAATTAAAATTTAAACTCCCATGTTCATATCTGATTTCATTTGGCTTCATATCTGATTCTATCTAACAAAATCTGAAATCTAACAGGAATTAACCTTTATGTGCCAAGAAACGTGATGTGTAATCAGCGAAAAGATGATTCCCTCCCTTTTTATTTCTATTTTTTTTTTTGTTTCGGTACTTTCTAAAGAATGGGCATGAAGCTTCCCCCCCCCCCTTATTTTTGGAGGCTATCGGTTCTCAACTTTTGGAACCATATCTACATCATATAACATCACAAAACCAATTTCAAGAGAAAGGGAGAGCAACGTATGATGTACGTTTGTTTTTAACTGAGATATCAACTACGCAATTCCAAAGTAAGGACACTCCAGACGTTCTATTTCTAGCCTGTGACTCAATAGCGGGTTTGGAAGGGGGCATCAAGAGCAAAATGTACAGAGTCCACAACCAATATCGCTGAATCAATTATGCTAATGTGCCAAAACAGGCGAGTTGGCAGCGTGCCAGCAACGCGTTGGCAATGACGGTGGGAGATAGCAGTAGACTAGAGAAACCAAATCACTCAGGTACACACCTGGCCAAGTGGGCTCGACCAAGTCCCTATGTACACACATCGGTATTACCAGTATCAATGCATCTAGACCAAGACACAGTGACACACAACTAAACTGCGTCGTCAGTATTAGGAGGCGGGAGAGACTGAGTGCGCCATTTCCTGGTTTCAGATGGGTTGGTAGCGGCAGAGAGTGGGCAGGGGAGCACCTAACGTTAGTTGGCACGATGCCAACAACCCCAGCCGCCCTAGTCTCACCAAGACAAGAGCCATGCAAACTCCCCCCCCCCCCTATCTACGTCATTACGTCAATAACTAGCAACCACGCCACCCTGTGACATAGTAGGAGCACACGTCCTGTGCTGTTGTGTGGGTGGGGAGAGGTTGGGATGTTTAGTTTGGTGTAGAATCTACCATTTGTTCTAGAGTACTGAGACTGTGAGAGGGAAGCCACAAGCACGGACCACGAGGTCGGCAGCTGGCGGCCCGTCAGCTGGCCGCGCACCACAATAAACTCTCACAGTCCTCAACTCCCACCCCTGTCATCGTCTCAGAATGACAGGGTTGGGACTATTTCATGTGCAAGTTATGAGCAACAACTTATACCTATATTTTGATATAAATTCGTGGAGTTTGGGTTAGGGGAAAACCACAAGGCTGGATAGAATTCTAACTTGAACACCCGTCCCAATACACACACCAGTGACCATGCCAGCCAGACAACGTCACTTTTGTGAACTCAATTTGCCCAAGTCCAAACACCTAAACTTAGGTAGCAAATATTCATTTCTAACGCCTCCATCCAGTGTCCGGTTGTGCTAGGATGCCGAGGTATCTTTGCAACAAGTTTCGGTTTCCTGTCTGTGAGGAAAAGATGTCCGGGATGTGAGTTTTTGCCCGCCCATGAGGCCGCCTGTCTGGCCCGGCTATTGAGGTCACCGCTCAGTCAAATCAGCTGGGGCTGCAGCGGCCGCCAGTCTAGGGGTGGAAAACAGACAGGAAATTCCCTCTAAACCCCTAAATCATGCATCCAATACATTGCATATTCGCCTTTTTCACTTGGTTCGTGAGAGGTGCTTGAGGGGAAAGCTTTTGAGAGGCTTGAAACCAAGGGAGAAGACCGAACATGACGAGGCGTCAGCATTGAACGTGTCTTTGTTGTGGGTCTACCGACCATGTGCCATGTGGCCAGACCGTCCAACAGCTGTGCGCTCCCGGGTCAGATGTTTCGGTAAATTTCAACCGATAAAAGTATTTCCGTCGGAATTTTGGACCAGAAATGGGTGCAGGAGCATAGTGTGGACCGCCTGACAGTGTTTTAGATGGAATCACATGGTAGACAGGCCCACAATCACAGAAAACATGTGTTTGTGTACACACTGTTGAGGTCCCCCGTTATCATGGCTGTCAAATACTCACGGAATGGACGAGTCCGCACTGCCGTACAACTCCTCGTCGTCGGCCTCGTACTCCACATTGCGTTTTGTCTCTCTCTTCGAGTGGTGGGACATCTCAGCAAGGTAATCCAAGGCCTGGAGCCTGTGTCTGATCCGGACGGTCCGAAGATGTGTCCGAAAACACCAAGGTTGCACGCTCTAAATCACCTACTACGTTTGTCGCTCGTTGTAGGCGCGCTACAGAATGAGTAATATTTGGCGGGAAACAGCTGCTCCATACGCTTCACGCACTTGTTTCCTCCGCGTCTGCATACATTAACGGGGCACAAGAAGTAGATCCTACATGCGCCGGTATTCCTCCTTTCGCGCACAGAGCAAAAGCTATTGTATATCCAATACAACAATTTCCATGCTAAAATAATGATTTTTTCTATAAAAGTGCAAGGTTTTATGGACTTAGTATACGTCGAAACGGCTTTACCTTGCCCGGGCGCGTAGTCTCTGGCTAGACTGGGAAGGCGCGGGAAATCATGAAAATAAACAATCAACAGCTGTCTGGGTCCGTTCGTAGTAAAGTTGGGAGAATTTGTCATCACACACAGATATAATATCGTGCTGCGAAGTTACCTAATGATTTGAAACCATTATATTCGAACAGTTTGCGTCCATTATGTTCATCTCGAAGTAACATGATTCAAATTTACAATAGCATCGACCAATTTGGAGAGTTTATGAGAAACATGACATAGATATTTAGAAATTCTCCCTCTCATACGAGAATGTCTGGAATGCGACGCACCAAGGGAGATTGCCATATACGTCAATCAACGGGCGAGGGCTGATCACATGAATTACTCGGAACCAGCTGATTGGCCGAAGCATTGAGACCGTGCCTCTAGGAAAGAAATCTTCTCTTTGTTGGCATCAAATGCACGCTGCACAAGCAGTAGACGTGCTACATTAACAACTGACATATCATAACTTTTATCTATATAGATATAGGACTGGGATAGACCAGGCGTCATGCTGTAAAAGAGATAAGATAAGACCAGTAGACCTACACTGGGATTATTGGTGAGAATCTGTGAAAAGACTCAATGTAGAAACATAAATGTAGACTGGCTATTTTCTTGTGTGTGTTCTATATAGATCTATTAAAATGAACCTCAATCAAAGGTCAACATGATATCATTTATTTTTTTAATCTTTTTTTTTTTTTTTTTCATTATGGGAGGGCATTGCAGAGTCTGATTCAAGTCAATATAGATTCTAAATCGATAATATGTAGATCTAAACATAGTAAAACATAGTAAGGCCAGACATACTTAAATAGCTTCAACTCTACGCCTGGGGTTCTTTCCCAGATGCATAGGGTAGGGTGGGGTAAGACGCCCTTGATTTACAACTGTGTCATTTCTAAGGAATTTATTGCCGCTAACAGAATATTTTTTACATTAATCAAAGGATGGAATAATATGTTCTTCATATTAAAAAGTTTGTCAGCCCTGCCTCATATAATGTTACGATTAAGCATGTGTGAAAAAACGTGGGCCTTTTACCCCATCCTCTAGAGGCTGGGGTAAAAGGCCCACACCCTTTGGGATAAAAGGCCCACATGCACATAAAAGTGCATCATAATTGGAATAAATACTCTATTTACATTCTTGTCATAAGAAAAGATACTAAAGATAACCTTTATAAGCTACAACTAAGACGCGTCCCAGTCCCTAGTGAAAGTTGCGAATAATAAGGAGGCGGGGACTTGTCCACGTCTATCTGGGCGGCCCCGCCGCAGACGCGCTGACCTCGCGCCACCGTCGTCGGTGCTGCTGATTGGCGGAGGCGGCCCAGTGCTCAACATACCAGACAGCGGCCAGCTGATCGGATCAGCTGAGCTTTGTTTACATCCATACACAACACCAGCACAGAACGCCGCACTCATGACAGCGCCGCGCCCAGGCAGGTGACAGGTTGATAGGTTCGCCCCGGGCGGGCCATAGCTACCACCTAGGGAGAATCAGCATAGGCCTACCGACCATGCTGCAGCTACAGCCCAGGTAGCACAGAGACATTGGCATAACATTGGGCCAACGTTGGCCCAACCATCGGCTTTACATAGGCTGCCCATCCTGCCTACGTAGGCCCGACGGTGCCAACCAAATGCCAATGTAGGCCCAACATTGGCTTTTGGTCGGCAAACATTAGCATCGGCAAATGGTTGGCCAGGGGCCGACCATTTGCCGATGTCCTGCCAACATTGGGTCAATGTTGGCATTTGGTTGGCAAATGCCACTGGTCGGGCCTACGTAGGCCCGATGGGCAGCCAACGTTGGCAAATTTTTTTGTGTACCTGGGAGAGGCCACAGCCCAGAGCAATCTTGAGAGTAGGCCTCTTTGTAAATTGTAGGGAGTGGAACTAGGATTGTTTTTGTTGTTGTTTTATTTGGCGGGGGGGGGGATCGTAATCCTGAGGGTGGTTAGGGGTTGGGGGCAGACACTGAAATTTGATGGCTCACGTGCTCGAAAATACAACCTTCCCCCGTTAATAAAGATGACTATGCTGGTCATAGGCCTAGGCCTACTAAAATGGAACTCCCAACTAGCGTGTTCTCAAACTGGCCGTGCCATTCTGAATTAGGTCTAGGTAGGCTAGAAATATGCCTACTCTGGCATAGCGTGAGTAGGTCCACAGATGTAGATTTCACCTACTATATATAAGTATATAGGCCTCTGCGAGCAAAAAAAAAATTAACCAATGCACTTAGTTGACCTAGGTATGGGTAAGGTGACTAAGACTGAAAACTACAGGGCATTAGCATGTTAGGCTATGGAGGCCGCCATCTTGGTTAGGCCCCCGACTCCAGAGCAGAGCATTCTGGGTAAATTTCTTATCAGCCCCCAGAACAATGGGCAGTGATAACACTGACAAGCTGTACCCTGCCCCTTTATCTTAATCACCCCAAGTACCTCTCTATTGTTTCAGGTGTGAAGTAAGGTAATAACCCTGATAAGGAGACAATGCCTTGATTGGCTTACCTGTGGTATCAAACAGAAATTTCAATGATCTATTGGTCTTTGATTTTAAATATTTAATCTATTTCTAGATTATCTACTTAAAGATGTTGATATGAAGAATCCACACATATGATTTATAGAAAAATCCCATGGGTAGTAATAAATTAGCAGGTTGTCAAATTAGACTTTACAAAGAGGCCAATGATGATCTAGCCCCTGACTACATGAGCCACCTAGCTGATTTCCTTAGTACCAGAAATGTGCTAGTTCGTATAGGCTTAGGCCCTACACATATTGGAATTCTATCTCTAGGTTCTATTCTACAAATTAAAATAATAAAATTCACTTACCAATTAGAGGCATAGAATGTCAAAGGGGTATTCTAGTTGTTTAGCAATGTCCTATCTACTATTCTAATATTTCGGGAGCTTCTAATGATGGTATATCTACCTAACCATATGTTGCCAATGTTTGCCCGCAACTAACCACTCCGTGACGTAGATGGGACCTAACCCTAACTCACACTATAGACTAGTATAGTTTGAGTGCTTTGCACTCATGGTGCAATAACCTGATCACGTGGATGCAATTTTTGCCCGCAGACCACCATGTACCTTGTGACGTAGCAGTAGGCCTCAATTTGTGCTATTGTACTAATTTGTAGGTTTAGTTGCTCCACTGTAGGTAGGCCTACTATCTATAGATCCTGGTGTGGGCCTACTCTCTGAGCAAACAGAGGGGATAACAAACCTCTGCCTGGCTCTGCACCGCAGTGAACTGACCTCTCATCGCGTCTTGTCATTTACATGATTATAGGCCTATCGTCAGACTGGCCACAATCCCCAAGCTTAATATTTAATCAAATGGACTCGATTGTTAAATGCACGTACATAATAATAGGCAAAGGTCCAACATGAGCTAGGCCTACTGTGCAGTGGACCTTTTGGAACCATGAGGATGAAATAGGCTAAGCGGATATTGCTCCGACTGTATTAGGATTTCATAGTAAGCCTTACATGTAAACCTACGCTGGACATCTGCGGTCTGTATATTATGTAGTGGGAGAGTAGCGGGAGCGTAATTCACGTCCGAATAAATGATGAGTATTGAAGGCTAGGTTGTCATATAGTCACAGACTTTCTTTTGGCCTAGAATGAGACAGAGGGATGAAGACTCCCTAATACACGTATTGGGGGGGGGGGGGGAGGCTTCAAGAGTTCATTATCATTTAATCCCGCGAGTGCTGGTGGTGGTGGTGGGGGGGGGGACCTATATCTTTATAGTTTCCATGTAAGCCCATGGGTTTGGTTACGTATTCACGGGTAAAGAAAAAGGGATAACTTTGGACAATAACATCGGTCTAGACCCCTAAAATCGACAGTGTGACATAGCCTTTTCTTAAAATCAACAAAGGACATGGAGCTTCAAGGGACAAGGACATGGGTCAAAAAAGATAGTGACAGGTGACATGGACTTTTCTTGAAATCGACATGTGACATGGAGCTTAGTGACGAGGCCAGAGGAAAATACAAATTTAGTGACATTTGACATAGGCTTTTCTTAAAATCGACAAGGGATATGGGGACCCCCCCATCTAGACCCCCAATAACATAAACCTACCGTAATCTCCCGTGTATAAGGCGCGTCTTATATGAGAGGTTTTAGTTCTTCCTGGAGGCGCAAGGGGGAGATCAAAACCTTTGTTTTGATATCTTACACTCCCATGTAACCTCATCAGCTGAATATGGGGTCCAGGGGGGTCTGGGGGGTCCATGCAACACATAGGTTTTTGAATTTTCAAAATCCATTCAGTAGAACAAAAGTTATGAATTTTTTTATTTTTTTCTGGTCAAATCTCTAAAACTCTAGATGCACCTTATACGCGGGAGATTTGGTATTCAAATATAGCCCTACAGATCAGACTGCAGCTAGGCTATTTGATACATTTGTGGTGTAAAAGGTACCCCGTTCTCCCTCAAAATTGCACCGATCAAGGACCCTCGATGGCACGTGCATTGGTCCCAATAGCAGGGCCCCTTTCCCTTGAAATCATATTCGCACATAGTGTCCAAAAAGGTGGGACAGTGCCCGAGCATTCAATGTACGAATATCATCACAGACTTTGACATATTATACTTATATTTTTACTAACTGGAGTTCGGTACATATCCCAGTGAAGTAGGCTAAAGTTGGTGGTTATGGGAAGCCTCAGCCGCGATACACTACTGCCACCTAGTGTGAAATGCACGGACTACTGAGCTGACTGTCTTGCCATCTAGTGTCTATAATGGCCTGGGCTAGAAATATGCCTGTTATAATATTACAGGCAGAGTTTTCCACTGGATATATTTTCCAAATACAGCATAGCTATATTTGCAGGGACCAATGTGTCATATGCAATATGCAAAGAGGTGATATGTTAGGCCACATGCCCATATTACTTTCTACAGGATAGACATGTGGCCAAACAGGTAGAGGATGATGAAACCGGGTTAGGAGCTAGTCTGTCCAGCTGGTTCAAAATTGACCAACAGTTTCTCTTAGTAACCTTAAGGGATCTTAATGTGATGCTTAGGTAACATAAAGTAAGCATAAAATTCATAGGTCATGGGGTCCATTTTTCCTACTGGAGGGTATTGAAGTTTGGTTGTCTTAACTATGACCGCCTATGAGAATTTTATTTTCATACATTTAATTCCATAGAAAAAAAATCTTTGAACAATTGTTTAACCAAACTTCATGGATATATATGTTTAAGATCATTAGATCATTAGTTCTAAACATTTTGGAACCAAGAAGTAGGAGGTCCCAAGCAAAATGAAATTTTCCTGAATAAACTAAAAATGTGACAAATTGCTTTAGCATAGGAGTCTATGGGTACAGGAAATATGAAATCCACTGATAAGAATGAGTAGAATGCCAATGTATCACACCAAAAGTGTTGATAAAGATGGGTTAAAGCCCAAGATCCACTAGGCGGCACGGAGCGGCAGCATCACAGGTTTTCCTTGCATTGGGGTATCCTTTCTGCCTGCCGATACAGGAACGCAGCGTTTTGCGGCAATTTCGCGAAAGGCTGACCCGAATCGCTGCGTTCCTGTATTGGCAGGCAGAAAGGATACCCCAATGCACGGAAAACCTGTGGCGCTGCCGCTCCATGCCGCCTAGTGGAGCCCTGGCATATGTCATATGAATTTAGGAATATGATCAAATATTGTCAAATTTGGCAGATTAATTTTTTGCCACCAGGTGCCATTTGAGTAGATCGTGTCTAGTACCTTTAACTCCAGGGCATGGTATTTTTCTTGTTTGAAAGATTGAATTTGGCACTTTAAATTAGGCTATGCTATGAAACCTAAAACGCTCTAAAGATTTATGATATGCAACTATATATACAACTTATTTTGTGCGGCTATGGTACTTTGAATCCTGGCAATTCTAGGCCTACAACAATTCAAAATCACCAAAGAAATGGACATAAAATCTTTAGATCTGCATATCATATACATAGTAAAATATTTGAGCAGGGCACCAGTGAAGTTATTCCAAAAGACGTCTGTGTCATATTACACGACTTGGAATGAAGAGAAATCGCAAACACCTCATAGATACATGAGTTTTTAAAGTGACCATATTCAGGTGCCTTTGATCAACCTTTTTGTGTTAATATAATCAGGTATGGTTGCTAGCATTGAGACCCTTATCGACACTTCTGTTTTGGGTAAGGAATCCCGACATGTCTATTTGTGGGTACAGACCTATATGGTAGCCTACTCGAAGTTCACCAAAAGGTAGGCGTTTCCAAGCGGCCAAACCGTGCAGTTTTGCAGGAGAGGAAAAACACGTGTTCCATTTACTATAGCACAATTAAGTGGAAACAGTAATTTTGCACTGGAGCCTATAGACACACACATATCACAGACAGAGCTTCAGTACTTTCATAGTAATTGCCAATACCCCGGGACCAATACATGTTGAAACAGAAGAAAACTCATTTTTGACAAAATGTCAGTTACAAACTTCTTGCACTATTAAGGCGATGATATGTTCAATGTCAAAGCCAGGATTGCGAGTACAAAATAGCTTATTGACATCCCATCATTTCAGAAATAGGCATTTCTGTCTTTTGACTTAGGCGTATTGTGAGGATAAAACGGTCGACACCACTCCAATACACTCACATTCCATTAGATTACATTTCCCTTAAAGGTGAGACATTATTGGGGGTAGGCCTACGGAACAATATCACAGTGCAGAAGGTACTAGGGTAACTGGCAGTTACCCTATCCAACTTGAATGGTCATATGCAAACAAGTGTGGAAACATTTCGTCATTCTTTGCCGTTAATACACTATTCTACTTCATAATTATATTAAAGAATCATAGCTAGGGTATGGATAGACAAGACCTGGGGTTACTAGGCCTACATTACTGGATTACATAAAAATCAGCCAAAACTGAAAGTTTGGTACTAGGGTAACTCTTAATGAAATTAGCCTAGTACTTGTTATTGTAAGCATTACCCTACCAGTAGTACTTGTTATTGTAAACAGACCGAGTTACCCTAGTACTGACAAATCTAAAACCTCTCTAGGCCCTATACTGCTGTTATAGACAATGTCACGCTGCAGTTATTAGTTCAAATGATTGACCCTTTTATATACCACATCTAAACAACTTAGCATTACCCAAGTCAGTAGAAATACTGTGTAATCTCCCCTTTTATTCTCTATGCTACATTATAGGATCTGCCAAGTTGGATGGGGTAACTGCCAGTTACCCTAGTACCTTCTGCACTGTGAATATGTGCATGAGGACCTCAAACCCATTGCACCCACCCCCATCTATGAAAGTAGTCTCTGATAAAAAAAAAGAAGCCAGAGGCACATGCATGTACATCATTTGAATATCCAAGCAAAACCTGAGTCTTTGAGGCTAAAGATACGGTTATAGATCAAATGTACATTGCCATGAATTGCCAGTGAATAAATATTTCACCCTTAAAACCTACAGACTACATGTCTTTTGTGACCTGTCTAGGTCTACATGTACTCGTGTCAGACAATATTCCCGTGTCTACACCTAGTGTATCAAATAGGAAAGAGCGGTTCTAGAAATTTCGCCAGATGTCACCACTGCTGGAAAGGCCCAGTTTTGCCTCTCTATTGCACCACCAAAGGCAAATGGGATTGTCGTAATGTAAGGTCCCGTTAGCCCTATTGCACAACCGGCTGATACAGGTATGTAATTTACGGGTTTATATTCTAGCAGTATATAAGGGATGAATTGAAAATGTAGAAGGTATTCCTGAAGGAAACCACCATCAAATGTAGGCTATCATACAGGCGTCTGACCAACCAACTCTTCATATACTACTCACACTGGACCGGATCTAGGTTCACTGGTACTATAAAGAAGGTAGGTCATCTATCTTATCAGCCACAGACAGATATTAAAGAGTATTAAGACACAGTTGGGGACTGCTGGCATTCAGGCCTATCCTAACACCAGGCTGTCTAGATGGGAACTATAACATCTCAGCAGATATGCTTAGGGCAGTCACGGCGCAAAACCAATGTTACCAATGTAACCTATCTTCAGGTCACCGGGGGTGGGCCCCATTTTAGTTTCACACCTGACGGGCGCCCACAACACTTCTTAGTAGGCTCAAACTTGACGGTGTCGGAAACCACTCAGGGTAAAGTGTAGGTGAAATATCCATTAGATCACATTATGTTGTTGTTGTTATTATTATTACTATTCTGCTGATAACACCAGTAGATGGCAGCACATGTCATGGCTATGGGCTAACATGGGTATAATCAGGGCCTTAAACAGGGGGAGGGGTCCCATATCCCTTGTAAATGCTGAGTAAATGCAGGGTTGATGCATCGTGATATCAAAAGGATAAGGGGCCTTAAAGCAATATGCCATTATTAAAGGGATCTTTTCAGTGTACATATAGTATAACCAAGACGGAACATTATGCATTCACCTATGTCAGTCTATGATAAAAGGGCATTCATGTTTAAGCGTCGATTACTAATCTAATCTAGTGACACCCTACTTTAGGGTGTCATGTATCATGAAACCTATGCCTAAGACTGAAAGAAGTAATGGAATAATAAAACTTGTATAATTAGGCCACTCCAAAAAGAAACTCGTTTCTCATCACAGCCCTCGTCTGAAAAATCGTCATTTGAGAATTTTTCTTTTTTAAGAGATTCTTCTGAGAAAAATGTAGGCCTACTCAAAAATGAGCAAAAGTAGTCAAGTTTGGTACCAAATGAAAGCTTATGGTCGAGGGAATACAGCTGGCTATCAATAAAAGACATTGTCACACTTTTATAATGGCAATGATAACTTTCCATTTAAAATGCAATATTTCTTAGGGAGTGGTCATTTTTTTAACAACGGGGGGGGGGGCTTGGTGGGTTTGGAGGGGGACAAAAAATTTCAGACCCTCTAAGGGGGGGGGGCGAAAAAGCCTGTGTGTGACTATAGAATAAAAAGGGGGGGACGGAAAATTTCAGACCACTCGGAGGCTGGGGACGGAAAAACTTTCACTGTGCACGCGCGGAATTTCACCAACCCCCCTGTTGTTAAAAAATGACCACTCCCTTACACACGGCCATTCACGATGCACCCGCGAAGCATTCACTCCCTAATGATATGCTACGGCAAAACAAAAAAATTAAAATCCTTCCTCATCACTTTTTTGACTAGGTGATGAGAAACACGTTGTTTTTTGGAGTGACCTTATCACATTATATATCCTTACATATTTTACAGACCTCACAGAAGTAAACCAGAAACATGAGTAACTTGGACCACCGAGAGGCCATGAGGCTTTGTCAGACGACGACAGATATTGACGTCATCATTGACTTAACGTCACACGAGAATCCACAAGTACGTCAGCGTGCTCTGCGGGAGATGTGTCCGTGCCGAGTGAAGGACGACATAGAAGACTTCTGGAGGAGAGTGTTGGCCATGACCCATGACCCTGATGATAAGGTGCGCTACCAGGTGCTCCATACCCTATGTGATGGGTCCCCCTCTCACCTGGAGCTGGAGGTGGCTGAAGCCTTGGAGGACTTTAACAGGGACCCAGACCCTAAGGTGAGGCGGCAGGCCCACCGGGCACTCACAGCCTACAGGAAGACTGGAAAGTGGAACATCCTATGATCACAATGGACGTTTAAATGTTTTATACTCATTTTGTACACATTCTGTCTATTGACATAGCCACAGAGAGCTGCCAGCTGATTTGTATAAAATGACACAGTGCTGCTCTTTGTATTCATTCATTGTGTTCATTTGATTATTTCATACACCTATTATGGAAAAGGTATCATTCTTGCCATTGTTATAAACTGTATACTGTTTAAGAAATGCCAAATCAGCTGAAAATGGTCAACGCAGACCCTACTAGTCAAATGTAAATGTGCCTTATTAGTGACATAGTGTATGCCGAGTGTATATAGACCTATTTGGCAAGGGACCATGGTTGATACACATGTTGTACATTTCAGAACAATTGAAATGAGCCTGAACCATATATTTCTGTTAATGTTACACGCTTATTTTTGTAATAAAAAAAATTAAAAAGCCTACAGAATGGTTGTGTTTGGCATCCAAGTGGAAATGACAAATTCATTGAACCAGAGGAAGATATAGGTATTTAGTTCGGGCGACCACTGTGTGGTAAAGAGAGACGAAAGACAATATCGGGGGATGTCACCATTATACCTTTTAAAGATACCGTATATCCCCGATTAGAAGCCCGGGTTAAATACTGATTTCAAATGGGGAATTGACCAGGCTTATAAACGGGATAGACTTATATTGGGGGCAGGCTTATAATTAATATACTTGAAAAATCACTATGGAATACTATATGAAAAATCACTATGGAATACTATATAGAATTATCTCTATAGAACGTGTAATTATTGTAATAGATAAAATATTAGCTTTAGAAAATGAAAGAATTATGAAAATATTCCTGATAGAAGTGAAATTATACTCCTCAATGTGATTCCTAAGCTATTTGCTTCCACTGACCAGGCTTATATGTGTAGAGGCAAGGAGAAAGGGTGCTCCGTGCTAAAAGTCAACTTTAAAATTCAAATCATTAGCTTTACAGTGATACATAGCATGAGAAGATACTCCTGTTAGTTTTGGAGGAATGGCTTGCTAGATATGGGTAGGTGTGACCATTTCAAGAATGTTAATAAGCTCTATGACTAATTGGTCATGAGATATATAGCTAATTAGCATAATTTATGCTAATTAGATAAATTCATATAAATTTTTATTCTTTTGCCCATAGCTTTTGATCTAGAAATGGTATTTTCATTCTGTTTACGCAATAGTAAACCTTGTGGGATGTTCCTTCAAATGGAATCATTGATTTTCCTATTTAGAATGAAAATCATGTTTCCATGGCAACAGAAATCAACAAAAATGCCTATTTTGGCCCAAAAACATTCTTTTTACATGCCAAATTTGGAACCTTTCCACCCAAAATAGAACATTTTATCAAAAACCATTGAATTCTCCATAAAAAAGTAGCCTATAACAGTTTTAGTCATATTTTTCTTATTCTAGTCCATAGTGTTGCCCCCTGGTGGCTAAATATGGTATTAAATCCCGCAGTAACTGTCCTTTCTGCTTGCTGGCTCACATATTCTGGCCCTGACTTTTATAGGGCTGACCCGGGATACATTATCAACCGATGAGATGACTCCCTCCATTCACTGCAGATTCTTTTGGGTACATTATGTAACACCTGGTACCTATCATACAGGATGTTATCAGTGCTTATCTCGGGTCCCAGCTAACGCAATGGCGGATCCACTGGACCTTAATACTGAGCCCTATAACACTCATTAGACTTTTTGAACAGGCTTATAATATATCGCTTACATTTACAACCTTGTCCTTCTACAATAACCCCTACTTATAGGGTACAAGTATGATAACCAGCTTATAGGGTTGACCCGGGATACTTTACTAACCAATCATGTCATTACCTGTATTCACTGCAGAATTTTTGGGGTACATTATATAATACCTGGTACCCATCATGCTGGTTCTTATCAGTGCTTATCTCCCCCGGCGCCAGATCAAGCAATGTCGGCCCCACTAGGCCTCCATACTAAGCCCTATACCAGAGGCTGTATGCAATATTTAAGAGATGTGAAATCCATTGTTCTCCCTGCCCACTATAAATAGTCATACACCATAAACTGCATGCCCACTACCTATTCTGCGTTAGCGGATTCCTAAGTGGGCTGACCCCTGCTGAAGCTGATACCTTGCAAGATATCTGAGCCCTATAACACTCATTAGACTACCAAAGACCCAGAGGAGGAATAATAATTTCCTGATTGATAATACGGTATCATTTATTAATATAAATTTCTTCATATGTGTGTTTAATAGTTCCATAGATGAAATGTTATAAAGCCTCAAAACTTTAACTGCAAAACTCAATGACTGTAAACATGGGTAGCCATAAGAGCTGTAAGCCCGCGGTGGGAGGGGGGTATGAAATTTTTTATTTTGTATGGCATAGGTTTGCCTATTTCATAGAAAAAATGTATTGGCAGGAAGATTGAATATACATACATGTTGAGGTCGCTTACATGTAGAGTCGCATTTATTTACGATTCTCTAAACTTAATATGTCTTTGAAAGATAAATTTAAAAAAGGTTTCTCGATTGTACATATGAATGCTAGGAGTGTGAGAAATAAGTTTACAAAGATCAAAGAAGAATTAAATTATAGCTTTATAGATATTATATTATTGTCTGAGACATGGTTGAACGAGATGGATTGTAGCAAATTATATAGTTTTCCAAGATATAATCTCTTTCGTCAAGACCGAATCAGTATCTATAGAGGGGGTGGACTACGTGCATATGTAGATGAGGGGCTATCATGTTCAGTAGAAAAGTTTAAAAACTTAAACAGGACTAATGAAAACATAGAAATTCAATGGCTTTTATCAGCCAAAGGAACTAATAAGAAATGTATTGTCTGTAATATATATAGACCACCTTCAGGTAATCTTATGGAATTTTGTAATACTATGCAAGCTTTACTTCTACAAATTGAAAATCTAGATGGATATGATATTTTCATTCTTGGAGACTTCAATGTAAATATATTAACTAATACACCTGATAAGCAGCTTCTCATTGAAACCTTTGATCATTTTCATTTGGTACAACTCGTAAATGAGGTCACAACCACATCGGGTACAAATACGTGCATAGATTTGATTTTTTCTAACTGTGATAATATTACCTCTAGTGGTCCACTGAACATACATTTATTAGATCATCTACCGGTACATATTCAGAAGTTTCAAGTACATGTAAAAAAGAATTATAGAACTTTCCTAGAAAGATCATATAATAAGCTAGATTTAGAAAAATTCTATACAGACTTAGAAAACTGTAATTGGAATCTTTTTAATCAGTCAAATGACCCAAATATATGCTGGGATATACTGGAAAATATGATAAAAAGAATGCTAGATTTGCAAGGTCCTGTTAAAAGTTTTAAGGTTGTCGATAAGCCTAGTCCATGGATGTCTAATGAACTCCTTGAAAGGATTAATGACAAAAATATGTTATTAAAATTAGCAAGACAGCGTATGGATATCATCTCTTGGCATAGGGCCAGAGAGTGTAGAAATATAGTTAACAGAGAAATTGAACGAGCCAAAGAGACTTATTATTCTAATCTTTCTGAAATTTTCAAGAATGATACAAAAAAATTCTGGAGTACTATGAAAGATATTTTACCTTCGAAAAAAGGCACCAACAAATCTATTATGTTAACAGATGAAAATGGCCAGGTAATCTCAATGAACAATACATCTACCTATATTAATAATTTTTTCGCAGAGATTGGACCTAGACTTGCTGAGCAACACCAAACTATATTTAACATTAAAGGTACTTGTTGCGAGGTAGACATGCCAGATATGAATTTTACTGATGAAGAAATCAAAAAATGTTTGTCTAATATAGACACATCTAAATCATCTGCTATTGATTATTTTTCTACCGATATATTTAAGAAAACAATGTTGAAGTTTCCTCAAAAATTTTTTAAAATCATAAATTTGATTACAAATACAGGCCAAATTCCAGACAGCTGGAAAATAGCCACTGTGACTCCTTTACCAAAAGGTGGCGATCCGTCCAATGTATCTAATCTTAGGCTGATTAGGGTTCTACCTGTTCCAGGCAAAGTATTAGAGAGACTCATCCACAATAAACTAAGCTATCACTTAGATAGATTCGATATCTTATCAAAAAATCAAGGTGGCTATCAAAAATGTAAATCTACACTTGATTCTATTTCAGTACTGGTTGATGATGTATTAAAGAATAGAAATGAGGGTAATGTGACAATGGCTGCCTTTATAGATATAAAAAAGGCTTTTGATTCAGTAAATCACTTAATATTATTACACAAACTCGAACAATATGGAGTCAGGAACAGAAATCTAACTTTAATTGAAAATTACCTTTCTAGGAGGCAACAGTGTTCTATAGCTAACCACATATGCTCTGAAAAGGTAAATTTATCATGTGGAGTACCACAGGGCTCAATTTTGGGTCCTTTGTTCTTTTTATTATATATTAATGACTGTATCTCTGAAAATGATGTCCATAAAACCTTGCTATATGCCGATGACTCAGTCCTATACGTATCAGGAAAAAACATTGATTTATTATCAAATGAACTCACAACTGCGCTGAACACTTTCTCTCTTTGGTCCTCGGCTAACAAACTTACAATGAATGAATCTAAAACAAAAATAATGACCTTTGCTTCTGCAATAAAGTTGAAAAGAACACAGAAACCAAAAATTGTTCTGAATGGAAAAGCTCTAATGAATGTCTCATCATATAAATATCTAGGGGTTACCTTGGACCAAGAACTGAATTTTAACATGTATGTGAGAAATGTTATAAAAAATGCTTGTTTCAAATCATTAATTTTGTATAAAACTAGATAATATCTGTCAACCACTGCTAGAATAAGAATGTACAAAATGCATATTATACCAATTATCGATTACTGTAATATACTATACAATGGAGCTAAAGCTGAACTACTACTAGAATTACAGCGACTGCAAAACAAGTGTTTAAAGACTTGCCTAGATGTTCATTTATTGACTCCAACCAATTTTGTACATAGAGAAACTGATACTCCCATGTTAGAAGCAAGAAGACTTTATCATACAAAAGTGCTAGCCTTTAAAAGATCTACAATGGAGGAATATATTAAACTGACTGTAAGAAACACTAGATTTTCCAGTGCACCTGTATTAAATTATAGGAAAATTAATTGTACAGCATATATAAAGTCGCCTGAGTGCCTATGTGCCCAAACCTGGAACAATCTAGAAATTGATATCAGAAATGTAAGAGAAATAGAAAAATTCAAGGCTATATCTAAGAAAGTCTTGAACGATTCTATCAATGTATAATTTAAATCGGATAGCACCTATGCATGCTGTGAACCTGAAAACTCCAGAAACTGATATTAGAATATGTTAGATAAATAGATAAATTTAAGACTATATCTAAAATGTCCAAATTGACTCTATCAATGTATAACTTGAATTGAATCTGACAGTACCAATGCATGTTGTAAAATTCTATTGTAAATAGTTAGGGGGAGGGAAATAATTATTATTGTAGTTAAAGTAGACCAGAGTGTCCCAAATTGTTCAAAATATTGTTATTATACATTTATAATTCTATGAAGACTGGTAAGAGTTTATATGGCCAGATCATAACAACATTTTCTAAATGACGATCTGGTCATTAACTGTTTGGTCATGTTATTATTATGAAAAATTACCTTATAATATGGGTAATTATGTAATATACCACTGTATGTGCATAGGTCATTCTACATCAATTTGTATACACCGCGCCTATGTCAACATGATGAATTATCTCTAGACCAAATAAAGTTTAAATCTGTTAAAAAAAAGGACTGATAACAGCGAGCTGATGGGTACCAGGTATTACGTAATGCACTTCAGACCTGCATCATTTTCACTGGACTTGGCCTACGTCACTGGGGTCTATGTGTGGCAGGTAGGAGGCAGTTAGACAAGGGCAAATCGTATGACAGCTTCAACTCAGCACCTCAAGGTGTTAGCTTGGGAGTGTACTTGCACATGTAGGGTGCACTTGCATATAGCTAATTTTCATAGTTGTGAACGGATGTGCAATATACATGTAGCTACAATGCTAATAATATCTGAGGAGGATCTCCTTAGGCCACAGAACCCCATTAACACTAGAAATAACAATAATGCGTGACTTGAAAAAAAATAATATTGTTAGTTGTGCTACACAGATAGGGAGTCGGAAAAAGAAGTTGATGAATATTAAATAAATAAAAAAAAGATAAAAGAAAACTTTGCATTCAGACCAAACAGAAACGTATGCATACATTAAACCAGAGAGATAACTCCTTGCAATGGTTAAACATTTCACAATGGAAGAATCGTATGATTGTATAGAACAAAAGTACTGAAATATTGGCAATACAAGTATTGTAATATTGAATAGCGTATCATCATTCCTATTAAATCAATAGTTCATCACTGTCTTTGTGGTAAATCCCTTTGTGAAACCATGACATATCCAAACGTATTTGGTATAAACTTGAGGCTTCTGATGATTGTATTGCAATAGGCTATGAACAATGGTTGTTTAATTCCACTTTGACCGCTTACGTCATATTCATGGTGAGATGCTTGTGGTTTGGTGCTCGTGCATACGTGTAGCATCCACAGAGAAGACAGAAAATATAAGACTAGGGAAAATATCTCTTAACGTCATCTTTTTCTTGCACATCATGTCTACCTCTTTATAGCCAATACCCCCCTCCTGAACTTCAGATATATACACCACTAAACACCTGTTTTTCTGATCTTATTTTGCATTCAAAAGTACTGAAAACCCCAATATTGACAAACAAAAAACAACAACAAAATAGCTCTTCAAGTGGCCTGTAGCTAATTGCATTGCTGATGTAGTAACCAAACAGTCATATGTGTACCTTCCGTCGTCAACTTTCACTTTAAAATTGAACAGGGGATTATATTGATATCATTTGATAACAATATGAATTCAATATCACCAAATATATTGACATTTTGAGTATCGAAGGTGTCCCTAGCCCAGCCTCTTATCTCTTCAACACATCGCCTCTGGTGACGTCACAACATGGCTAGATAAGAAATCAGACTGAGCTGTGGGTGTAAGGGGGTAGTGTGGAGGGTAACGGCACCTATGTTGCACTAGTACGGTTGTGCCTACTGGTAGATGGACCAAATTAAAACACTATTTACATTTTTTATATCGAATGATACAAGGGAAAAGGTAAAAATCGTGTCAGTAGCCCTTTAGGGGTGTATAGTGGACATACCCATGCATGGACGTGGCTTGAGAATGACATCGCAGTAGTGTGGCAGTCACGTTTACCGTATTTCCCTGTGTATAAGCCCAGGCTTATAATTATAAGCACTAAGTGGTAAATTGACCTGGCTTATACACGGGGCATGCTTATACACGGGGCAGGCTTATATTTCTATAGGTCCATAAACCCTGTAGCACCACCTCTAATTTTCTACTACTCTTAAAAATTTTCATCAATACTTGCAACCTTTCCAACCAATCAATGATTTATTTCCCTTTTAAATTATTATGAGCGTAAGAGGTCTGAGGATATTCCATTTAGAAGTTGAAATATGGCATTAAATATACACTATAAATGTCATACATTGTTGAACAGTGGCATAGTCTCATACACAGGGCAGGCTTATATAACACTAAGGAGCCTTTTGCCCAGGCTTATACATGGGGCAGGCTTATACACGGGCCCCGGCTAATACACAGGGAAATACGGTATGTGCCTCATCATCCAGGAGCTTGTAAGCGTGAAACAGAGAGAGGGGATATGGGTGGTGGCGGGAGGGGCGGGTGTCACTGTAGGCATTGATAATGATAGTGTAGAGACTGGTATATGGTGCCCGTTCTAAGGTGACATGACTGCATCACAGTACATGTACTGGGCTTTTACATTGCACCTCTTCAAGTACTAGGTGGCAGGTTCATCTCTATATGCGTTGTACCATCATTTCTATATACATGCATGTATCATCATATATATATATATATATATATATATATATATATATATATATATATATATTGTAGCGTTTTCCGACTCTATGGTTAATAAAGAATTACACAACTCCGACAGCTTGACTTCAGTGTCTTTTATTTCCTGGCAGTCTTCGCCACACCATCTAAGTCTTGTATCGTATATAGATTAACCCGGAGGTAAGCCTTTTAAGTTCTGCTCCTCTCTGTCTGCAACCCGGAACTAACTGATCGGAGTAACAACTCCCTTATTTATACATAGGCAGATACTCCGACCCCGGCCTGCTCCACGGCAGGCCAGCGTCGGAGGATCTCCTCCGCCGACTACTATTGCCGACGTAACCGCGTTACTTCAGGACCGCTGGCCTCGCCGCCCCCACACCAGGATGGTTTCGGCTCCGCCAACGGCCCCTCCGTCTCCGCCACACTCTCCCCAACTAATCTATAGCCTTACCGGGAGAAAGAGTGTGATATTACCCTCCTGCAGATGGGTTTCCAATTTTGAATAATCCTGTCACGCCATGGCCCCTGGGTGTTTAAGTAAATAGCTACACATATCATACACATAGTAAATCCTACTTAAACCTCCTCTATAGGCGGCATTAACTACTAAGTAAACCGAATCCGCCGTCCCCTATGCGGAGTATAACCATAACAACAACTTTAATACAATAATACGGCGTCAGTTCGTCTTGATCCGGCAGACATCCTCCGCCTCCCCCTTCTCCGCCGCCCTCCGGATCGCCTCAGGATGTCTTGTCGCCGCCCTCGTTGGTTCCAGCCTTGGTCGTCCGCGCCACCAACGTCCTCGGCCACCGCTGTCCGCAGCGGCTGCAGCATCCCTTCTTATCACGGCCATAACGGGTCCGGGTAACATGGACCAGTTCAATATCTCCATTGGGGAGGGTGTGAATGGAGGAAGATTGCAGTCCCCCAGGTATAACCCTCATCTCAGGTCCTAGGGTCCGAGGCTGCCCCAGTCGTCTAGAGTGTTCCTTGAGGGCCTCCGGCCCGGTAAAATCCGAATGCCATGGCATAGCCCCATCCTCCTCCGCCTCCTCGTCCCTATTGTCACCCTCTTTATCTCCTTGTTGATCTAGCGGTAGGCGGTGCACCTCCTCTACCCCCACCAACCCCTCGGTGCTGGCGATTCCCCCTTCTCCCATATCTCCTATAGGTAATCCGGTTACTACCATCACTCGGTCTGTCTCAGTGTTAGGTAGGGGCGCCGGGTCCCCAAGCCCTCCGACCACCGTCTCAACCCCCTCCGGCACCATCACCATGGTCTCCGCCCGTCCACTCTCACCCCCCACTTCTACTTGCAGCAAGAATTCTCCCTTGGGCGAGCAAAGGACTAGCCCGTCCAACCCCACAGTCACGGTTCGGGGGTACTTGTCCAACCTGGGTAGAGCCACTAAGGTCCCCGGCTCTACGGGGGGGGGGTCTTTGGTACCTTCTCCACCTGTCCTTTCTCCTTCACCGGTGTCCCTACGGAACCCGATTGAAATTTGCTCATTAATTGGGCGGTACCCTCCTCCATGGATCGGTTTTGTATGGCCTCTTCCTCCGCTTCTTTTAACACTCCCTCCAGGCTCAACTTCCTCGTAGACTTTCCCGCTCCTTTTCCTTTAGGGCTTTTACTTTTAGTCTCCATCTCTTTCCTCAGTCTTTCTTTCTCCGCCTCTTTGGCCTTCCTCTCCTCCTCCTCCTTTCTCCGCTGTTCCTCCTCCGCCCTCCGGCGCTCCTCAGCCTCTCTGGCCTTCCTCTCCGCCTCCTCTCTCTCTTTCCGTTTAATTTCTCTTTTCCTCTTCCGCTCCTCCTCCTTGGCATCGCTGAGTACAGCTAAGAACTGGGCTTTCAGTTTAGGGCAGGATTGGACGTACGCCGGGATGGCCACCTCCTCCGACTCCTCGCTGGTTTCATCCTCCCCTTCCACCTCCTCCGCCTCGTCACCCCCCCACCCCCTCCACCTCATCCTTCTCCGGCAACTCAGGCGTCACGATTGTAACTGTCTTCAGGATGGGTTTCGGTTTGTTAGGGGACGGTTTACTCATATCCTCATAGGAGGGCAACGTCTCGGGGCTGGCCCCGGAGAGAGTGGGTTTGGGCTTGTTGACTAGTTCGTAAGGGGGCTGCTTCTCGGGGCTAGAGTCCAGCCCATTTCCCCCTAGTCCCAAGCTCTCCCCGTCCTCCCCACTCGTGGCGGAGATGTCCTCGTAGGCAGCCGACTTGATGGAGGTTCGGGAGGTCGGAGTGTCCTTCCTGGTTTCCTCGTATTCTGCCTCCAGGGCCCTTACATTGACCTCCCCTAGAGGCACCTCCCGTTGCATTCGTAACAGAGTCTTGGTGGGGGTCTCCCCCGACTGTCCATATCTCTCTACCAGCAATCCTATGACGAACTTCAGCTTCCCCGCCATTTCTTCGTCTATTTCCACCTCCCCCCCGCTCAGTAGAGGTGTCAGGTCGGGTATCCCCGTGGTCAGTGGCGGGGTGGAGGGTCCCGCTTCCTCCTCCACCTGCCGCTCCTTACCCCGTGGGGATTGTCTCTTCCTCTTTTCCACCGATTCCTCCCCCTCCTCCGGCTCGAAGGCCCTTTTGACCCCCTTTCCTGACCTACTCCGGGTGGACCTGACGGAGAGACAGCTCTGGGGGGTGCTGGTCCCCTCCACGCGGAATCCCAGCAATTGTTCCAAGTATTTGGAGGCGACAGCAGCCTCCGTCTCCTCCTCCAACGTTATCCCCGGCGACGCCATGCCGCTGAAGGTAGATCCACTGGGGCTGTCCCCCGCACCCCTTCCACCCGCCGAGGTGCCCTGCTGCGGCGGGGGGACCACGGGCTTGGAGGCGGCTTTTACTGGTTTCTTTTTCTTGGCCAGCGCACTCCCCCTCTTCCTCTTTGTGGTGGTGGACTTGACAGTTTCCTCCGGGCTAGTTGGGGCGGCCACGAGGCTACTGTCCGCCAAGGATCCTCCCGCCTCCGTTGCCCGGCCCACCGGTAGCATCCTGCACTCCTCCGGCGGCTGCCAGTCCTCCAGCTCGGGGTGAATACGCGTAATGTGTCGCCGGAGATCATCTACCCGGATCTTGGCGACCATGTACTCACACTTAGGGCACTGGTAGCCCTCTTGCATCTCGTCGTGAGTGCGGAGATGGCGGTTCATCCCATCGGATCTCATGAAGTACCACTGCTTGGAGTCCCTCCTTTTCCGGCAGATCTCGCACCGATACTTCGGCAGCTCCACCCCGTCCACCCACTCCGTGGGGACAGGCTTCTGGTCTCTGTTTTTGAAGACAGGCATTACTAGTTGTGGCGTTGTCCATAGGCTAACAGGAATTGAAGGATGAGGCGGATAACGCTCCCTTATATTCCCCCCGGTGGTCACGCCCCCTCCTCCTCCTCCTCCAATCACCGTCCCCTGGGTCAGGCCACCCTCCGTCACCATGCCGTGGGAAACCCCCGGTTGCATCATAGCCCTACTCCGCACACTGTTGTCGCCAGTGGCGCCTCTGCTCTCACGTGGCCGCTGTGAACCGTGGGAATGCGATCCGGGGTCAGCCGAGGACCTCCGCCTACGATAGCTCCCACTCCGACTCCGGCTCTCCGAGTCCCTTCTCCCATATCTGGCTGCCTCCGTCCGGGCAGACACTCCGTCCCTTCTGTGGCCACTAGTGGAGCTGCTAGAGGAGGAGTGGCCGGAGAATCTTTCTTTCTCCCTCCTCCTCCGCCGACTCTCCCTGTGTTTTGAGCGCGTGGGGCCCTCCCGGGAGTGGCTGGACACTGTAGAAGACACTTTCTTTGACCCTCCACCAGCATCTTTGCCTCGACTCGATTCACCCTCGGGCCCTGTCCCTCTTAGAACCACCAACCTTGTGTCATCTCCGGCCCGCATTGTAGATTGACCGTTAACGGCCCTTCCCCCGCCTTTTATTGGGGAGACCTTGTTATGAGGGTTGCTTAGCGACTCCCGCCTCTCCGGCCCTACTCCGCTAGGCGGCGCTCCGGCCGCCGGCCGGCCGGCCTCACCGCCCGCCGTCGAGGAATTTGGAGCCTGGCCTCCCGACCTCCCCTTCGTCATGGTTGCTCTGCAGCGTCCGACCCTCCTGACTTCCCTCTCTTCGTTTTCATGGTTGTTGTAGATGGCTTCCTCGATCATTTCGTAAATAAACCATCTTTCCCTATGCTTCTCTCTGATTCTCCTCCGGCCAGGATCCGCCGCCCTCCTTAATCTTTCTGCCCTGATTTCCTCGTTTTGGCCATGGTTCCGCCTTCTGCGGGCCAACTCACTCTCATCACTCACCCCCTCTTCATCCGACTCGCCCATCTCGGGGAGGGACTATTCCTCGTAGGGAGGGTCCTCCTCTGGTTCTACCCCCCTCCAATGTGACATTTCAGCTTCTTTCTTCGACCTTCTTTCCTTTTCCAGCCATACATCGCACCAGTCACGGCTTTCTTGACTCATCTTGCTTTTGCAGCTCCTCCACTCCACCCCAAGGTAAGTATCCAGTTGAGGCGCCAGTCTGACGGCCCGGGCTACGCTGGTTCCGGCAGGCTTCGGTGCACTCCTCCGCACACCTTCTTTCCGATTTCCTTTATCCGCTGCCCCTCCCTTACTGTTTTCCATTATTTGATGTCTCTGTTTCTCTTTGCAGGTCAGCAGTTTCGCCTCCAGGTCAGCTCTAGTCTCCGAGGTCACCTGAACCAGCCGGATCGTGCCCCCTCCGGATCCTTCTCCCTCCTCGTCTGAATTGTCAGAAGATAGGGGCTCGGCCTCCCTTGTTTCATCTTCCACGGGAACATCCTCAGCCGTGGCCCGCGCCGGGGCCAATTTTAGGGCGTCGTAATGGACTACCCTGGTAGTTTTACCCTTTTTGATTTTATACACCGCCTCCCCTACGCGCCCCACTATCTCCCATGGGCCTGTCCAATAGCTCTGGAGTTTAGGTGTCAGGCCCCTCTTCCAGAGAGGGTGGTAGTAGAAGACCCTGCCCCCGACAGGGAATTCGCCTGCCGAGGCTCTCGCGTCATAGTTCCTCTGTTGCCTGCAGAGGGACCTTCCGAGGGCCTCCCTAGCGACGGAGTATGCTTTTGCCATGGTAGTTTGTAATTCGGCCACATAACCGACCCCTCCCCTTACATTGGGCTCCAGTGGGTAAACCAAATCCAGGGGAATGACTGTTTCCCGCCCCAACATCAGAAGATTGGGGGACAACCCCGTGGAGGCGTGTGCGGAGGAGCGATACGCCGCCATCACAAATGGCAGTCGCCGGTCCCAGTCCCGTTGGTCCTCCGCCACCACGGTCGCCAGCAGCATTTCAATCGTTCTGTTGGCCCGCTCCACCATCCCATCGCTTTGGGGCCTAAAGGAACAGGTCCTGGTCTGCCTGACTTCCAGTAAGGCCACCATTTCCCTGAACAGTCCCGACTGGAAGTTCTTGCCCTGATCTGTGTGCACCTCCACCGGAGCTCCAAATCTACAGATGAACTCCTCCACCACAGCCCTGGCCACCGTGGGTGCCTCCTGGTTGGGTAAAGCGTACGCTTCCGTCCATTTAGTGAAGTAGTCCGCCGCCACCAAAATATATTGGTTCCCGGCGGAGGACAAGGGCAATGGACCCATCACGTCTAGAGCCATCCTCTGTAGGGGTAGTCCAGCACCCACGTGTCCCATTGGTGCCCGATGCGGAGGTGGAGCCGCCTTCCTCCGGACGCAAGGTTCACAGCTGGCGCACCACAGGGTCACATCCCTCCTGAAGTCAGGCCAGTAGTAACCTGTCTGGAGGCGCCGGATGGTTTTATTGCGGCCCAGATGCCCCGCCAAGGGTTCTCCGTGGACCTCCCAGAGCACATCATTCCTGCTCCGGGCGGGTACAGCAATTTGGAAACATCGTTCCCCCGCCGCGCCTTCCCACCACCGGCCCAGTATCCCTTTTTCAATACTCATGCGCCCCAATTGGGCATGCCAGGCCCTCAGCTCATAGCCCCAGGTCCGTCTTTCCTCCTCTGTGGTGGTCGCCTCCCCGTTCACCCATGCTCTGACCCGAGTCAGCACAGTGTCCTCCGCTTGGAGCGTGCCCCACTCTCTCCCTGCCGGCGGAGTGGAGTCCTCCGCCGCCGGAGGCGCCCCCCGAACCATCTCCTGGCATTGAGACCTTGTGAAAACCCGGCAATGCAGCGGCTCCTCCTCATCCTCTCGTCCACATTGCTTGCAGGGCTTCCTGGACAGCCCATCCGCATTTCCATGTAGTTTCCCCGGCCTATGCTGCACCACTATGTCGTAAGTACTTATAATCTGCAGCCATTGAGCCAGCTGGCCCTCCGGCTCCTTGAACTCCAACAGCCACCGCAGGGAGGCATGATCTGTCCGGACTACCACCCTCCTCCCTATTAGGTAATGCTTGAATTTCCTGAGGCCAAAGATTATAGCCAGCAGCTCCCTCCTTGTAACACAATAGTTACGCTCCGGCCTGCTGAGAGTGCGGCTGCCATAGGCTAGGACCCTCTCTACCCCCGTCTGCTCCTGGGACAGTACCACTCCGAGGCCTGTGTCACTGGCGTCGGTGTCTAAGGTAAGCTGTCCCTCCGCCTGGGGAAAAGCTAGGATAGGGGCCTCGGTTAATCTTCTTTTTAGGTCTTGGAATGATGCCTCGCATTCCTCCGACCACCGGAACGTCCTCCCTTTCTCGGCCAGCGCACTCAGTGGTTTAGCCCTCGTAGAGAACTCCGGAACGAAGGTCCTGTAGTAGCCGGCTAGCCCCAGAAAACTCCGGACCTCCGTCACCGTGGTCGGAGTGGGCCACGACTGCACCGCCGCTATCTTTTCCGGATCTGTCTCTACTCCCGCCTCACTCACTTGGTGGCCCAGGAATAACACTCTGCGGCGAGCCAACTGGCATTTGGAGGGCTTGATTTTAAGTCCAGCATCCTCCAGCCTTTGAAGTACCTCCCCAAGCCGCTTCATATGTTCCTCGAAGGTGGCGGAGAATACGACTATGTCGTCTAGATAGACCAAACAAGTTTTCCACTGTAGTCCCCTCATGGCCACTTCCATCACCCTCTCGAAGGTGCCTGGCGCATTGCACAAACCGAAGGGCATTCTCCGAAATTGGAACAGCCCCCGGTGTGTCGTGAATGCTGTCTTCTCTTTATCCCCCTCCTCTATATCCAACTGCCAGTAGCCGCTGGCCAGATCCACTGACGAAAACCAAGCGGCCCCCGCCATGGTATCGAGACAATCTTCCACTCTAGGTAGGGGATAAGCATCCTTCACGGTGGCGGCGTTGAGCCTCCGGTAGTCCACACAGAAGCGAGTGGTACCATCTTTTTTTCTTACTAGGACCACCGGAGAAGCCCACGGGCTAGTGGATGGCTCGATCACTCCGGCTTCCAACATCTTCTCCACCTCCTCTTCTACAGCCTCTCGTCTATGGGGTGCCAATCGTCTCGGCGGTTGTTTGATAGGTGGATGTACCCCCGTATCAATCCTATGCTTGGCCAATTGAGTGTGCCCTTTGTCGCCCTTATGCCTCTGAAATGCCCCCAGGTGTTTCCTTATAAGCCGTGCAAGCTCCTTCCTACGGTGAGCCTCCGTCCCGCTTACTAGCCCGTCCACCAAGCTCTTTAGCTCCTCCGGCTCACCTCTCTCCACCACCTGGCACCATCCCTCTCCGGCCGTTGCCTCGCCTCCGCCTCTGCACTCCACTCGTTGAATGGCCCCGAGAGTCATGTCTTTATATATCACCACTGGCTCAGGACCGGGATTGAGCACCCTGACCCAAGTTGCCCTCCCCTTGGGGCACACCAGCCCCCGCTCCACCAGGAAACTCGGTTCACCCTTGTGTCCGGCCATCCCTTCAATCATCCCGTCGTCCCCTTGTTGCCAGGGTCCGGCTAGAGTTCCCTCTAGCATGGCCTCCTGTCCGGATCCCAGCACCGCCGCCCGGGTGCTGACGATTCGGCATACAGAATCCTCCTCTGTCCACACTAGGCGCCCTTTTGCTACGTCGACCATTAGTTTGTTGGTGCGGAGGAACTCCGCCCCCAGGATTCCCTCCGTCCCGGTATCGCTGACTACGAAACGCACATTGATAGTACGCCTCCCGATTTCCAGCTCTGTGTACACTTCCCCTTTTATGTCCATAGGCCGCCCATCGACGGAGTAGATCTTCTCCGCCGTTTCCCCCAGGCGTTCCCGTCCGCCCCACCTGCTCCACCATCCTTCGGAGACCAGATTAAGCAACGCACCAGTGTCCACCAGCAATTGGATGGGGGCCCCTGCCAGCCGACCCTCTACTACCAATCCTCCTCCGCCCCTCTCTCGGCGGCCCTGTATCACATTGATAGGCCCACTTCCCTCGACCTGTACTTGGCCTTTAGTATAGGTCGATTCTAGTTTCCCGCTGCCGGAGTAGCCTGTTCGCTCACCGGCTTGGATGCCTCCTTGGCCTTGATATTTGGGCATTCTCGCTTGAAATGGCCTTCCTGTCCGCATCCGAAGCAAGCACCATTGCTTGGCTTTTTCTTCCTCCCCACTGCCGCCGGATCATCCAGCCTTTGAACTAACCGCTCCATCAACTCCGCCATTTTGCTCATTTCCTCCTTATCGGACTTTAGGTGTTCATTTACTGACGCATCCGCCGCCCGCACTTTGTGGATATTCTCCTGCTCCACTTTTAGGTACGCCTCCGCTCCCACCGCCGTCATTACTGCGGATTGTAAATCTTTCGGCGTTGACTGATACACCCACTGCCTGAGTGGATTGTCGAGGCACAATAGGAATCTGTCGAGAGCTAAGGTGTCTGTCGTCCGGGCGTCCGCCTCCGGATATGCTAACTTAGTGTACTTTTTCAGTTCTTCTTGTAACTCTTGCAGTCCCTCTCCCTTTCGCCGGACCCTAGTGCGGAGGAACGCTTTGTAGATCTCTTCCTGATTAGTATGCTCAAACCTTTCCACGAGTGCCCTTCTCAACTCCTCATACCCCTCCGGCGTGGCTGGTTTCCTTCCCGTCAACAATCTCCGGGCTGCCCCCGACAGACTCAGGCCTAGGAACATACCCGCCTCCTCCGGCTTCCTTCCATTCACTTTGACGCACAGGTCGAAGTGGTTGAGGTAGTCAGATAGGTCTGTGGTGCCATCATATTTAGAGGGTTTCACCACTGGCTTACCCTTTGCCTCCTTCTCCCCATCGGCACCTCCTCTCCAGCCGCTCTCCGGACGACCCACAACTCCTCTACCCTGCCGGGGATCTCCACCTTCCCCCTTTTCGTCCTTATCCGCCTCCTCCGCACATTTCCCGGTTTCGGGGCGAACCTCGGACGGTGCCCGCTTGCTCCCCTTCCCTGGGTTATTCACCTCCGCCTGCTCCTCCGGCCACCAAAGCACCTTTCCGCCATCGTCCCTTCCCGGGTTGAACCCCAGCCAGGCATCTGCATCACCCATTTTTCCTTTAGGGTGCCTCAGCCTTCGGGCCGCCGGTTTCTCCTCCCTCTCCCATGGCCACAGGTAGGGCTCCCTTTCTTTAACGCGTGGTTCCTCATACCCTGCCTCCGGCACCTCCTCCCGGGGTGCTCTATCGGCGGGTTCTGCTTGTCTCTCCGGGTTCATCTCTTCCGGCCTCACCACCCCTCTCTGCCGTAGCATCACTTCCTCGTCCACCACTTCCAGCAGAACCCCTTTTTCCCGCTTAATCTCCTCCGCATTCCTCTTCTCCACAGGTAAGTTTATCGTTTCTGAAGCCTCCGCCATCTTTCTTCTCTCGTGAGTCTTCAAACACCGCTGTCACCAATGTAGCATTTTCCGACTCTATGGTTAATAAAGAATTACACAACTCCGACAGCTTGACTTCAGTGTCTTTTATTTCCTGTCTTCGCCACACCATCTAAGTCTTCGCCACACCATCTAAGTCTTGTATCGTATATAGATTAACCCGGAGGTAAGCCTTTTAAGTTCTGCTCCTCTCTGTCTGCAACCCGGAACTAACTGATCGGAGTAACAACTCCCTTATTTATACATAGGCAGATACTCCGACCCCGGCCTGCTCCACGGCAGGCCAGCGTCGGAGGATCTCCTCCGCCGACTACTATTGCCGACGTAACCGCGTTACTTCAGGACCGCTGGCCTCGCCGCCCCCACACCAGGATGGTTTCGGCTCCGCCAACGGCCCCTCCGTCTCCGGCACAATATATATATATATATATATAAATATCCCATGATCTAGACGGAATTCCCTACTAGATATGATGTGTAAGAGGGGTTTCCTATACAAATTACACTGGTTGCCCACCTCCTACAATTGAAACTATAACTTACAAGCAGAGTTATAGTGGAGCTTACAGTCTACAACTGGATAGGTTATAAGTACAGACTTACAACTGATACCTGTTTCACAACAACAGAAGCTTATAACTGATTATAAGCTATAAATACAGTAAGATAATAATGTTCCTTTAGAAACACATGTGGTTATAAGGCTACAATTACTATTAAAGCTGCTATTATATCTCCTTATGACTGGTTGTAAACATTATCTGCATCTGAAACACCCTACAACAGTCTTGAATCTCAACAGCGTTGATCATGCTATTGTAGGAGCTTTGATTTCATTGCAGCTTTAAAATTTGGCGTATCCACTAAAAAGACAGATTTCAAAATTTGTAGAAACATGGCTGAGGAGTTTATAAATGCTCTTCTCTTGTGCCATGCTAAAACATTGTTCCCATGACTGCTTGCCCAAAGTACTTTAAATTAGATTCCAAATAAAGTCACAATCACAACACAATACGCTGCACTCTGACACAGTCATGGGGGCAGACATTCCCTGACCCAGTCTCTGGCGCCCAACTGTATCAATAGTACAGTCTGGGAGTACTCATTCCAGCCACTTTGACCACTTGGGGGCAGTGGCGATTGTTGCATTGGGTAGGAAGTAGTGGGAGTTGTGCTTTTCCGCATGTATACACAGTACTTCCCTTGCAGCTGGAGTTGTGTTCCTCAGTAATACAGCTCGTCAAAATACTAGATATGTGTAGCTCTATTAAGTGATTAAGTTTTCACATATTCACAACATGCAAAATTGACATTTCTAAAAAAAAGCTCTTACCGTAAATCCTCATGTCTTTTACACTAAAATTACTCCCACTGCCTCGTATATGATTTAGTTCAACTCAGGGTGCGTCCTATATGTGAGGTTTTTACACTAAAATGACCAAAAGTTGACCCCAGATTCATCCTATATTATTTAGCCTAACTCAGGGGCATCCTATATGCGAGGATTTACGGTATTAGGTATTGTGGTGTACGGTTTCAATGATAGATATAGACCCATATGATTACCATTATATGTTTACAGTTATAGGCCTGATGGGCCATTATTATGAGGTCATTTCTTACCATTTGCCATAATAGTCCCCACAGCCATAATGTAAACCCCATAATAAATATGACCTGAACAGAAAGAAAACAACATGTATTACATAATAATTGATTTCATTGCTAAAAATACAGCATAGTATGTAGGGTTAGATTCCAAAGTATTTCTCAAATAACAATAATTAGCATACTGACAGGAGATAAATAATTAACATACTGACAGGAGATACGTTGTCTAACCTTAGACAGGACTGCTTGATTCCATTTTTTCAGTATAATTGACAGGAAAGATGTTTAAATTGCACAGATTTCCAGATAACTATTATGGAGATATTCTGCAGATCTTAGAATCAGTGTGCTCGTATCACATTCCTGACATAATAACCACAAAAATTATTTGTAAGTGACACAAATATCATTTAAGAACGGTACTTATTAATCCCTATTCTGAATAATTGTTAATACTGTAAATCCTTGCGTATAGGACATGGCTTTTACACTGGAATTACATGAGGGGCCAAACTCAGGGTGCATCCTATAGGCATGGATTTTACACTATAGAATAGTACTAGAGGGCGCAAAATTTGACCCCATATGCATCCTATAGGATTTGGCCAAACTCAGGGTGCATCCTATATGCGAGGTGCGTCCTATACGCAAGGATTTACGGTAGCGACTACTGGTACTTACATGTTGATTTGGCATCTTGTAGTAGAAAGGGCACTATTAGATTAATCCTAATAGCATAGTAACCCTAAAAGCTTATCAATGTGGCCATATTGAATTTGTTAAACAATGTTTAAATGTTAGCAGATTAAGCACAATATGATCAAAAGGTGTTGCTAACTTCCATACATAGTATTTGTTATCATGATAATGCTGAATTACAAATAGTCCTATGTGGCTTAGGTCTTATACAAGACATTACTTTCTCGTAGCTTTTTCTACGCAGAAGAAATCTAAGCCCACACAATTGTATTCTTTTATTCCACTTGAGACTGACAATATATAAATTGTTTTGCACTCAATTCCTAAAGACAAGAATCAAGGGGCTGCACAATACTCATGAAACAACTACACTCAAGACAGGAATCAAGAGACAGTACATTTCTCATATTCTAATTACACTCAATTCTTGGAGACAAGAATCAAGGGGCAGTGCATTTCTCATATTCTAATTACACTCAATGCTTGGAGACAAGAATCAAGAGGCAGTGCATTTTTCATATGCTGATCCACTGGTACACTTAATGGTACCTGTTGTTGGCTGTGTGTTGGTTCTTGGGTGTGCATTGGACAGAAATAACTGTCTACTGCCCTGTGATGTCATCCAGCCAAAAGGAGGCCAAACCCCTGATCACAACACCATCTAGTGTTAGATTCAACAACGGCAATCCTCCCTATAGAGGACACAGGTTTCCTTGTTTTGGAAGAGAAACATTTCATGAAATCATTAGCTATTTTTCACATATTGGTTAGATGGTTCTTAGCTGATCGATGAGCATCCCAAATTCGATACCGTGATAGCAGACAGGACCCATTTAAAAGGTGGATGACGGGGATCTCAAAGTGGTTCATTGCACAGATTTCTGATGTCTAGTAAATAAATGGGTCAGGTCGTCAGAAAGTGTAAGATTTTGCCCTTGAAGGCCCTGAAAAACTACTTTTCTAATTACTTTATATAACCTTAACAAAATTGTCAAGGTACATCTCCTCAGCTCAGAAGACCAAAAAATACCGATCTAGGCCATCTGGTTCCATTTTTATTGCTTGTTTTGCGTCATGTAACGTCCGGTACCAAAATAATGAAATATGGAGGTAATTGAAGTTGCTCTCAGTAATATAAGAATGTCCCATTATGCATAACCAACACATGAAATAACAAGGCCAATATGTCTATTATTGACTTCAATTACAGAATGGAACAAAATTTGAGTTATGCATGCACAGTAGACTGCCTCCTACATGATGATAAAAGTACCGGACGTTACGTAACGTCCGGTACTTTTATCAGAATTATTTCACATAAGCTGCTCTCATATGGAGACAAATGCTTGTAGAGACACAATTTCTTCACCAAAGTAGGGGATGATAGGGCCCTTCATATGGGTAATAACAAAGATTTTGAAGCTTCATTTTTTCCATCTTTTATAACCGATTTAGATTTAGGTACCGGACGTTACAAACTACAGATTTCCATTTTGAAAGACACATCATGAAAAATTCTCACTTAGTAACATGTCCAAACCTCATGGAAATGATACCTATGATCATATACAATACAAAAAATAACTTTGGGATACTCTATAGTGTTCTTTATTCAATACAGGACACTTGTGAAAAATACAAAAAGTATAAAAAAGAACAAATTTGGCCGTTTTTTCACTTCAGCAGGCTATAAGTCCTAAAGTTTTTGATAGATGACCACAAATTTACATTTTTTTATAGCCCTAAGTGTTCTCTATCAAATGAGTCTATGTAAAACAATATTGTTCACGTCTTTCTCCAGAGCCATAAAAGTCCAAAATGACCCAAAAACACAAAATCTACTGCTTTCTGGCGACCTGACCCAAATACAACGGCACAGTGTAGAATGGGTGGGATTCGAAACTGGGTCCTGCTGCATGCTAGGCAGACTTGTTTCCACTGCACTACAGATTCTGATAGAGCTTGTTGGCTTAATGGTTTTAGTCACTGATGTATGCATTCCCTCCCAATTTTCAGATCTTTTTTTTTCTTAATTCAACTATCCAAAACTTGAGAAATGTGCCTGTCACCTTATGTTTAAACCATCTTTTTTTTGATAGATTAATTCATATACAAAATTTATGATATTGTTGCAAGGAAATCTTACCACGTCTCAATGTGATCTCATAAACATGTATGGCATAACCATATATATGATCTTAATTAATGGACCTCATACCTAAATGGGGATTATCTCCGAAAACATACAACTATAGATTTTCATTGGATATGAGACTATGTATCATGGGCAATATGTGTGAAAATCTAGGGAAATACCAACCAATTTTAGACTATGATCCCTGCCTTCCACCTTAACCCTGCTGTGGCGAACTGCAGGTATCGATGGTTTGGCCAACAGTAATGCCATCAAGTGCCAAAAGTGTGGACTAGTGAGTCTTTGGCTGTTCACTAGGCGGAGGCAATGTAGCTGTATGATGGTAGAAAAGCTACAAGAGCTTAAAACTGTGAAATGAAGTGGTACATCAATGAATGCTCAAAACGTGCATAATAGATTTGACGTTTTATGAATATCCAGCTTGGGAAATAGATAAATAATACAGACAAACCAACTGCAGTGTAACATGAGTAGATATTTGTACATACACTGAAAAAAGAAACGTGAAGAAATCTTGTAAATAAACCAAATGTACCAAAAAGAAATAAATAACTTACCCTAAAGCAGGTCTAATGAAATAACAGACTTAAGTGAACACCAGGTCCTCTATAATTTCAGAAGATGCATTTTGATTTTTTTCTCTCTCCCCCCATCCCCCACTCATCGGGCAGTATTGTGCATGATGAACCAAATCTGACTCACATGATTTCTCTGTATAGCTTCTTCTGTTACCGGAGCACCCGGGAAGAATGAATACATGTGGGTCGCCGAAATTAATGTTGACCATTTCTATTCTAACTTTGCAGAATGATTTAAAAGGATGTCCACACATTTAGAGCTACATAATAGGCCTATTTACAAAAAATGCTCCAAGACTGCCTTCAATATCTAACAATTCAAGAATCTTCCTAATACCCATAGTCCAATGGGCCTCTTCGGTCGATTTTGTGTAGGGAACGTATGGCCAAAGTCGACCGAAGAGGCCCAGTGGACTATGTGTATAAGGAAACCACAGACCACAGCGCACATCCAACTATAATTCACCGTGTAGTTTGATTACAGGAATTATATGAATTTAGCTTTTTGAACTAATTCAGCCGTCTACACAGGAAGGTCACGAATATTGAGTGCCAGACACTGACTTCAAGATTCAATATCAATATCTGGGGATTTTCTTTTTCTTTTTTAAATTTACTTCAGTGATTTAACCTGAAACACGCATTACGTTTGTCCTTGGGGTCAGAGTTAACTAATTGTGTCTACTCATGGACAGTCCAAGTATTCACGCATGATAATAGAATTGAAATTATTACTTTCTTTTTGCATTTCTGTTGCATTAAAAAGAGATGTCTGACTATGGGCGTTCATGGCAATGAATGAGTAGGGACCTTATGTTTGTGTAACGGGAGATATATAGGCAATAACCACTCTATAGGGAGATATATAGGCAATAACCACTCTCAATAATAATCCTAG
Organism: Acholoe squamosa; assembly: GCA_949317995.1. Lineage (NCBI taxonomy): Eukaryota > Metazoa > Annelida > Polychaeta > Phyllodocida > Polynoidae > Acholoe > Acholoe squamosa. The sequence continues at coordinate 21,546,223 of OX439042.1, forward strand.
ACCTTTTAATAAACATCCACACAGCTTTCTAATGCCTTTGGCACCTATAAAACAGTTCCATTCTACCCTTTGATCCCTCCGCCAGTCCTGGTTGATCCTTCCGCTACTGACACCTTTGTGTAAACCTAATGCAAAGATCAAACTAAATGCATGCTGTTATCCCTGGGGACAAGCCATATACCAATATTGACCACATGGCATTACCACCCCGTACCATTCATTTCTTACCTCCAGGAGGCTGTTGCTAAAACATTGGGAAGTCGATTCTCACTGTAACTAGCGCACCTTACAATTCCTCCCTATTCTCCACCCTAAGACACTAATTCCCACCTTATACTGTAATGGACTTGCTCTGAATTAGACTGCATTGCAAAAAGTTGGGGGAACTTGAACACATTCCATGATTGGTTCCACCTGAATGCTTCCCATAGTCTGTAGGGAATTAGAGGAGGGAAGTAGCCGGGAATTGGGAAGCATTCATCAATTTCCGACCACTTCTATGACCAATCACCTTTTGGCAACTCAACAGGGTATTGATCCCCTGAGGTCAGTCTGTTCCATTTTGGAAATAGCACCTCCGGGAGAACCAGTTCCCAATCGTTTCACAAAGGCCTCCTGGGTCCTTTCTCCCCAACGTACTCCAACACAACAGGCTACATTCACTCACTAAATACTACTCCCAGTTGTCACCCCCGCCCCTCCCTTGTTTGCCAGGTATTTAAATTAAATCTAATGCTTACCCCAGGGCTAACAGCATTTAAATGGGCATTCATGGCTTATCAAACAAGTTCAAATTGTGCCAGGCCCATGTAAAGTCAGAAAGGCACCCAGCGTGTGGGCCCAGTGTAAATTTGTTGTAACCAGGGTGGCTCTATTGTTGGGTGCTGGGATACATTGGTTAAAACCCTTTAAGGGCCGCTGATGCAGGAGTGCATCATATCCATTGGTCGTCATGATGCACCAATGAAGTGCCGGCGAGTCTACTCACCAGCACTTCATCGAAGCATCATGCTGACCCCCGGGGGTGCATCAACCCTACAGGGTCGGCATGATGCATGACTGTAGCCCTGGTGAGTTGCTCGCTAGGGCTGCACCATGGTCATGATGCATTAATGCATCAGCGACCTTAAAGGGTTAATGCCATCCTGCCACCAGGGGCGTGATATGAACAAATATTTACCCTGGAGAAGTTCACTGCCTTTCCATGCACGTAGAACTGACTCAGCTCAATAAGAATAAACCGTGAATTTTGTATACTTGTGTATGTATATAGGGAAGACATGATTGTACCGGTGTCGTGGGTTTATGTCATTGTATTGGGACTTGGGCTGTAGTCACATATCTGAATCTAAATTTGTATGATGACATTTAGAATCGTGATCTTAGGACCCGGATATGGAATTATATGGCTATAGAATTGTATCTTCACTTCAACAGTTTTTCTCCCCGACCACCTTATTAGAGTTCACTTATCACACACAATGGTGGGTCTGATTGAAATAAAAAGATTTAATTTTTTGATTCATGAAATTGAAAGGTGTAGATTTGCAGAAGAATAGTCCATCTTTAAGTAATTAAACGGTCATGGAAATCTAGCAATGGAAAGAAGAGTATGGTTAGACTATACCGAATGTCCCTGGGAGGAAGTTCATCCAAGAAAGACAATTTATTGGAATCAGGGGCTTAGATATAAAGGGGAGGGGGAGGGGTGGGGCCTGAGTATGTTTGGCCCCCCCAAGAGGCTAAAACTTTGCATCTCAATTCTGATCAGTATGGATAGGGAAAATGAGTGTCTGGGCCTCATATCAGACCTAGATTAAAAAAAAGCTTTTCTATACAAATTACATATAGGTATGTATGGGCATCATTGTGCTTGAAACAACAATTCACGCTGGGCCCCCTGCGGGCCCCCCAGTGAAGATTTGCTTCTTACTCCTCTGGGAATGCATATACTTTATGGCCTTCAGGAGGGAATGACCATGTCATTGATGACCAATCAATGTATTGAGGTGAGCATATCGAACAAGAGAAGATTGATGACTCCTCTGCAAAATAACAGTCCTGTCTTGCCATTGAAAAAGACAATCATTGCTTTTTGATGATTTATGTGGAGATAATGTGCAAGTTAGGCAAGCTTTTTGAACTGGGACATTTGCTTGATAGCTGAGCATATAGTGGGAAGGCTGAAACGGTGATTTGGGCTGCCAATTCAAGCCCCCGACAACTCCTGGAGCATTTCTCTGCACTAGGTTTATAGCCCATGCTGCCAGCTTCAATTTGAACACACCGATATCTCTCTGATTGAAATGTGTCTTGTCTGTCGAATATTTGTATATTTGTTCACTTGTCAGTCACAATGAAAAACTTCTGTGCCAAGATTATGATAATAAACAACTTTCAACTCTCAGGAGGTAAAATTCAATGTAATTCTATCCAATAAGGATATGCAGAATATTGGACCCCTACAAATATTCTTAGATTCATATCTTTAGAAGCGCTGGTCTGATCAACTGCTTTCCGACTGGCTTGCAAAGTATAATGTGCTGGCATTTCAGACTGGGCTGTTGCTTAGCTATAGGGAATAGGGGTACATGGGGCATCGCTGGTTTTCAAATGATAATTATCACGGTCTTCCTAATCCTAGAGACTGGAGACAATGTTTTTATAAATGATTTGATACAGGATTGAAGACTTCACATAAAGCCCAAATCATTGATTCTGGTAAAAATTGTGTTTTCCCCTGACATATCAACGACCTCTTTAAAGGCCTAGCTCACCTTTCACAGACTATAGCACTAAAGTTATCAGTATAGCTTCAGGAGAAGCCAAATTTTGTTTTACAACTTCTATAAAATTGTACCCTATTTGCTTGTAACAGCTGTCTGAGTGGTGAAAGGTAGTGGAAAACTGAAAAATTTAGAGAAATTTCAGGATGGCTTCCGTAGTAAGCAGTTGTTTATTCTTAAGAATATGCAAACGTTACATTAAAGCTGCCTTGTCCTTGGACAACAGACATCTTGACAATAGGCAAATCTTCACAACATCTCATGATGCTATAAGCTTCTTCATATCAACAGACCCCAGAAGCCACACTATAGAAAAAGTCTAGAGTATAGGCAAGCCACTATGTGGAACACAAAATCACCTCTTAAATTCACTATTCATCTGGCTCTCATATCCTACGTGAGGCTGGCACTTCTTCCCCCCCTCCTGCGCTGGTAAACTGACTAACGTTACTTAATTAACTTAATTACTAACCTTTCATTCCATTCTCTCTTAACACCTATCTAAATCGGCCAAAAGGCCTTCTTTTAAGTATTCAAAATTCTATACTGGCTTAACGCCTGGCACATTTTGGCCCTTCAAATTAAATGTAACATAGTATACTTGAAACTACAGCTTTGTTTAATGTATACTGATTATGATGTTTGTGAACCCTGAGCTGGATGTGTATCAGAACTTGCCCTATGCTTAGTCATGTCCAGGATAAATAAAAGAAAATTTCAATTCAATTCAAACGTCTCATAGACCTTAATCTCAGCTTTAAAGTGAGATCTTTATCGGGAATATCAGTACAGTTGCGAAATGATCAGCAATTCCCTAAACGCAATAGGGGTAAACTAAGTTTTAAATTTGCAGTTTGGTTGAGTAAGAACCGTAATGACAGCCATGTGGGCTTGTAGTTACTCAAGAGGGACATGATTGGACTTTGCAGGATACTAGATTAGATGGCTAGCTTTAGGGATATTCTGGTCTGGGGATTCGTACAGAGCTTATAATGTTTATTAGTTAGAAAATAAAGCTAGCTAATGAATTGATTTAGTGTGGGATATAGCAGTCTCATGATTAATCATTTTCATATCTGGAGGTTATTCCCTAATACGCTACGACTGCTCCCCTTCAAATTGTTTTGGGAGCCTGTCTATGGCCATGTTACATCCCCAATTTAGTGGTCACACATTTTCTGACGTCAGTGTGAATTTATGCTACGTCACACGCAATGGTCCATCTAGGAAATAGGAAATTATACAGCATTGCAGGTCCATCTAAGAAATAGGAAATTATACAGCATTGCATCTTATAATAAAGCCCATCATGTTTGGCGATATTTCAAAGTTATCAATGATCTTTGTCAGTCCTAGTCGATTAACCATTAAAAATCATAATGAATTCTATCGTTTCCACTTAGATAATAGAATTGTAGCCTTCTTGGATGTGTTTAGGTGTATTGTACCTACAACATCCAAGGCTTGCTAACAGTATATTAACAGTATATATCAAAAGACTTTTGAAATCCCCATCGTAAATGACCACTCACGTGGAATGCGCAATGGGACAAATCCAATTTGTGCTGATGGTGAGAGTGGATGGCTAAGTCATGGGTTCAATAAACATATGGCCAGGTAGGTAAGAACCATTGGCACCTACCTGGGCTGTACTAATGTTACCCACCTGTGGCTCTCATGTGTATAAAGGTGATGAGGATTCAGGTTGGCTGTACCACCTGCCAGGAGACTGTCGGCATAAGCGACTCACCTGTGATCCCCACTCTTGTAGGGTCCATATATGTGCAGCACTGATCCACTTTTGTGAAGATCAAAGGCTGAGGGATGATTAGGGCAGGGCTGGGTGGGTGCCAACTCTATATGGTGGTGTTTTGTTTTATAACCGATCTCTTTCAGCATGTTCAATCGAATCTCTTCTAATACTTACAACCCTTTATATCATATGGCTACGAATAGTCAATTTTACCGACCGTGGCCAACATCTGATAACAGTGTAAAGGGACATAATCATTATGTTCAATTATCTTGGTTATGCCAGAAACAAGTTTGGGTGAATGTGTGTGTGGGGGGGGGAGGGGGGGGGCTTGAATCCTCCAACAGAGTGCTGCACTATAGTTTACGACATCACTTTATGGAAAAGAAGTCAATAAAAGTTTGCCCTCATTGTTCAAACAGTTGTTTGTCATTGAGATGCCTCTATGACTGAAACATTAAGGCACACTCCAAAATTCATTTACTATCATTTTTTGGCCAAGGTCATGGGAAACGGCCGAATGTTTTGCCAAGCTTTAAATTGTACCGGTGGTATTGCCGCAAGGGGCAATGCCGGTGTTGATTCTTCCTTGTTTTTATAAGAGTGAGTTTTGGCAAATTTTATTGACTTAAATAATCATGTCATCACGGACTTTCAGGTCCATGATGTTATGAAGCTTTTCATTTGAAAGCCAAGAAATTCTGACTTTTCTCATGTGAACATGGTTCAAATTCGATAGCAATCAAGTCTTACATAGTTTAGACTTTCATATGATAAAATCAATTTACAAAATTGATAGCTATAAATTTCTGATAAAAAAATCACCAAAATTAAAAGATCTGTCGCCCAACCACGTAAGGTCAATACGGGACCAAACAAGGGTTTATAAAAGACCCACCGAGAGTAGTGCAAGAAATCTACTCAAAACTAGTAAATTACAAATAGTCACATTTCATCAAAAAGTACCTGAAAATAAGAAGACCTCCCTTCTTACAAACTACTCTCACGTAGCAAGCTATTGTTACGCTGATACACCCAATCAAATAAATCAAATCTATTGCACTGGAATAATCTTTGTCAGTAGAGAATATCACACAAATAGTTGGGTAGGAAGGTATGGGTCACATGCACCGTCAAACAGTATCCCAGCTAGCACAAGTCGTGCAATTTACATCATTCTTACGTAAACACTCATGTGATTTACATAAAAAAGACATCATTTGGATTAGTTGTGATAGCAGGGATTTTTCTAACTTACCTTTTCGGAATTGGCAGTATCTCTACGAATCAGATTTCTTTGTTCCCAGAGTGAAATCGTGTCTCATCATGCTCCTTTGTGGCCATCTTGTCAGCCATCTTGCTATTTCCAACAACTCATAATGGTGTATGGTTTTTGCTATGATTCGACAACCGTTATAGCTACACTGATGAAATCAAAGCATGAGGCCCTTGAATAATTGTACTTTCTGCAGATTGAGCCATCATGACCATGACCAAGGTCAAGGTAACAAGAATTGACCTACAACATAAAAAAAGCACTAAATTTCTGTATATGGGTCCGTTTCGAATCTTATAGAGATTAGGATAATGATAATTTTTAAGCATTTATTTATAATGGTATTCTTATGGTGAGTTGACATCAGTGTGATGCCGTTTGACCATTTGGAATCATGGCTTTATTGTAAATTCCTGTAGTAACTGGTGATTTTCATAATTTGGAAGGAATCTGAAAAAAAGCCCAAACAACTTGTTTTGGATTCTGATATGCTAGGTTTTTGTGTTGCAAGCATCATTTTCTGTATGATTGTTAATCTTGATAGTAACTATGAGTATGTAATGAAGTTATGACCTTGGCAAGTGTCAAGGTCATTTGTTTGACCCTGATCCTTAAAAGACAGAAGAAATCTTTGTGATGCCTGGTATTCACATTGAATCAGTGGTCAAGGCAGCACTGGCCCAATATTAGAAGTCATGTTAGCCCAACATTCTATTTCCTATATCATTTCCCCAATAGTGGACCAACACTGGAATTTGTGCAATGTACCAATGTCTGCTTTCTCATGTTGGGCCAATGTCTTTATTAAGATTATGATGGTGTCGATGATTGCCGCCACTCCTAAACCACTTGTATGACCAATCATCTTTTGGCAACCCAACAGGAAATTAATTATCCGAGGTCAGTCAGTTCCGTTTGGGAATAGCACCTTCGACAGAACCAAATCAGAATCTTTTCACAATGACCTCCAGAGGCTTTGTACATTAAGGCAGTACAAAACAGAAAAAGAAGTGAAGTCGATTTCATGATAATTACGTGTTGCCTAATTCGTAAGATGATTGTAATTCATTGAAATTTGTTTGATATAAAGCATGTAAGACCATACTTAAAACAAGACCAACACATAAGTTTTCCGCTCTAGTTAAATTGAAAGAACTACTCTTGTTAAGAATGTTGCAACCAACAGCTAATGATCCTTAGGTGGAGTAATGTAACTTATTTGGATATGATACTAAACGTTCTCAAGTCCCACTCTTTGTTATCAAGCATCTCACTGTGTTGTATAGATATCCTCTTTCTATCCTGTGAGCCTTGTGGAAGAATCAGCTGGGTCAGTAGATATTGGACATAATGTAAAAAATATAGTTTTTACTATTCCTTTTCATAATTAAAGCATTTCACACTTAAATTGTCATACTGGAAAAGTAAGCACCATGAGGTAGGGATTTTTCTTTGCAATTTTTTATTGTTTATATATCAGACTAATATAATCTCATGAGCGTTTACAAGTTCAATACCAAGTTGAGACTGTGTATGTGTTTTCAATATACTAAGAGAGGGTTGGCCACTCAAGGACATTTGCTGCCCTCTGGCAGATACCTTTTTGAACTATTTCCTATACACTTAACCATGGAAGACAGAGGTGAGTGGGGACTTTGGCAAAGTCCCCCCTCACCTCTGTCACCAATGGCTATGCATAGGAATAGAGCTGCCAGAGGGCAGCATCAGCCCTAGAGTGTCTCACCCTCTTCTTAATATATAGATAACAACTACATGGACTCAACTTGGTAACTAGTATACGCCCATGTATAATCTAGAGATATTGGCCCAGCCCCTGCTGGCAGCGGGTTTTCGTCGAAAACTGATGGTCAGGAATTGAAACTTTACATGGGAATTGCTCATTGAAATTGGGGGATAATTAAACAAAAAATCATGGAAACATGTTCTTTAGGATCTTGTCTTTCATTGTACATGCACAATTCCTGGGAAAAAATTTTCTTTAGCTATGAAAAAAGCTGAAGAAAAAACCTGACATAATATACCTACTTTCTCATGAAAACAAGGCTCCATAGGATAGCATTGTGCGATAGATTTTCGCGATAGACATAACACATGGGTTCCTATGGGAATTGTCGAATTAAGACGCTTTTTTTCAGTAGGTAAGGATGGAAGACCGTGCATATAAAACGCGATAGCTTGAGGAAAAGTTGGTAAATTTTTACGTATAAGACCGTTTATATACCCACCCTGTAAACCAGACCGCCATAACTTTGTTATGGCTATCGCATTTCCGGCAGGGCGAGTGTAGGAGTAGTACACATAGAGGACGCAGGCTGTTATGATTTCTATGTATTAGCCTTACACAAGCTACTGCCTGCGCCCTCTGAGATACTATATATGTACCTTATGTACTAGTCTTTACACTCTCCCTCCACCCAGGGCATCCTCGTGCCAGTTCACGCATGCGCGCAGAGTGACCGGTCGTCAGATTTTATTTTATAACAGTAAATTGAGGGGGTGTATTCGATTCAATTCGATTAATATTGCCAAATATGCATGGATTATATTCAAAAAGCCATTAATTGCAAGTTAAATCGATATTATCTATCATTTCTCCGTCAAAAATGCAACTTCCTACAAGGAGGGGTCGGGCATGCGCATGGAACATCAAAATACGAAATAGCGGACAGCGAGACGATCGCCTTACGGTGCTATCGAAACTGCTTAAATCGCCAGGAGAGCAATTATTCACCAATGAAACATGCGAGCGATAATGGGTGCATTCTCCATAGGCTTAACCATTGAGTCTTTGACACACTGTCACTATATTGACAGTCCCCTAGGGTAGGTAGTGGGCGACCTGGGCCAGTCATGCATTGCACGCGTTAAATCTTTTGAGATTATCAGCAGCAGAACCGAATCCTGTCATGTGGCCGCATTTGTCTTATCATTGTAAATGGAATCAAATGCAGCATAATATCATGATTGGAGTAAATTCAGATAAATGGTTATTAAGTCTAGGTACATCAGAACAAATCACAGTGTGTACCATGAAATTGTGTGTCCAGTCACTTTATCAACCATTCACTATTAGCAATACACCAATGGGGTATTTTAGAAAGAGATCTATATGTCTGACAAAAAAGAAAACAGAAACGATGGAGTCTTGTAGACATTATTAAATGCAATTTGCTAGGAATGATATTGGACATTTTAAAGGCTGGAATCAAGGCCTATATAAGCACTCAGGAGGCCCACATATTGTACACGACCCCTGCAGACTCAAGCTGATCCTTCCCTATGGTTCTCACAGTCAATTGGCCACATGAAAGGAATCAGAACCACAGGCCACCTCCCCATTTCATACAGATTATGTCTTGTCACGCAACCTTTGCCCAGGCCACCTGGTTCCAGCTAGGAAAATCCCTTAATAGGTTCACATCTAGGCGATCTAATCAGGAGAATTACGGTGCCTTTTGTAAAGTTTAGACCCTGCTAAAGCAATGCTATGAGAATGGATATTCAGTACCTTTCAGCTTGAATCAAGAGAATCTGTTCACTCTTTTCTTCACAAAATGTGGTAATTCTGCAGTCAGTGTGACTAGGCATCGAATAAAAAGCATGTATATTTATCCTTTGATCATATTTATTATACTCTATAACAAGGGTTTGACCCAGATACAAAGAATTGCCTACCATTTGAATACATACATGTTTGGCATTACTAACAGCAGAAACGAGTGAAGTAAGACGGTTTAGGAAACATGTACATGTAATGTATGTAGTTGTTATTGTACATTCCATCCAAGCCCTCAAGTCAAGGAGCAGTCATTTCGTCAATACAAACATATCGTCCAGTAGAATATCAATTCATATTACTATTAATTGAATCACACACATAACTTGACATTTCTTTCTTGTGTTATTAATATATAGCAGGTCCTGGAGGACTTAGGTAGACTACAAGGCATGTAACAGGCTCACTAAGTTCTACACTATAATATGATCCCCTGTGGGCATACTCATGTAGCCAGTGTAGGGTCAACAAGAAGCCACGACTTGGACACTAATGGACCAAGGCGGGGTTCCTAGCCTCGCTGAATCAGCTCCCCGTGTACACAATCGATCAGAGGAGAACACATTGTGTATACACACACCCAGTCAGTGGCGACAGGAGCTCTACATTGTGGCCACGAAACAAAAGTCCAATCTGATCGTTGTTCTCCTTCCAAAGGCCTTATGCAATTGCCTCTATTGAACAGTGCACTTCAAGCTGCGACCAAGTAGTAGCATGTGCTCAATAGTCAAGCAGAGGTAGGGGAGGCAGTGGACTTTAATGCTATAAGATGGAAGGTAGGGTCAGGTTGGGGTGGGAAGGTATGTGCTAGCTGCTTGGATCCTTGGTCAGGTTTTGGATCCTTGAACACTCTCTTACACGACGCAGGTGGGGAAAGGCGATTACCTGGCGGCCGTTGCGGAGACCACGGCACTACAGACATCCCTCTCATGAGCTCTACTCCAGACACTCTTCCAGATCAGAAGTTGGAAGCCAGTAAACCTGGAACACCATATATCATATATATCAATACCGGACTGACTATGATTTATGATGTTCTAACCATTTGATTGTACATATGCAAATGTACCATGTTGGCTCCATGAATTTAACTGCATGTCTTACCATTGCTCTTTGGACTTCAAGCATGACTCAATGTGTATGCACACAGAAAAGTACAGTAATATAAGTGCCCATCAAGTAAAGGGCTATATGCTTGGAGAAACATCATCAGAGAGAGCATACCAGAAACCAGATTCATTCTGCTGTTGGCCTGACACATTATTATTACCAGCCTGTATTACTCAATGTCTACACATAGACGATGGGTTTGGCAGTCAGAGGCGGCTGGTGTGTGCTCTCACAGATTGTGTTTGATCCCTACCCACTGGAGGAGGCTGCGGGACACCTGGAGCAGATACCATAGCACCACCTGAGTGGACACTGCACCACCCATTCTCATTGGCAACACCTGGAGCGGCTAGAGTCAGAAAGGGGGCAGTATGGAACCCTTATTGAAAAGGAGGGCCCGAACGGCTGTGCCATCGACGCACGGGAGGAGGCGTATAAATGCCACCATGGTCCGACGGCCGATGAGTGCGTCAGGCCGCCGACCAGGAGTTCCCGGAGGGACTGGATGGGCGGCCGCCGACCCACCGGAAGGAGGGGTGGAAGATGGAGCATCGTCGAATTCCCCTATTACACCTCCAGCATCAATGGCAGCGCGGGGGCTGCATCGCGCCGTGGAGAAATGCCGCTTCCACCAGCTTAAGTTCCTGATGGATTCAGGGACACGACTGTCCCTACGTAACGACAATGGCGAAAGTGCGTTAGTCACTGCGCTACGTATTCCTGCCGACCGCAGCCGCGAGAAGATGTTCAACTTCCTGCTCCGACGCGGTGCCGGATGCGACGACCGCGACCCAGCGACGGGGCGCGACATCCTGCTGTGGGCGTGCCACCTGGGGCGGGACGTACAGGTGAGGAAGCTCCTCCAGGTGTGTCTGGGGGACCTGGCCTTCCACAGGAGAGACAACACAGGTCGTACATGCCTCCATTACGCCGTGGAGGCAGGATGGATAGAGACAGTAGCACTCATGGCACGAGGGATGCGGCGTTTTGGACTCTCCGTTGATGTACCTGATGCTAACGGTGTGACGCCCTTCATCCAGGCCAAACGCCTGGAGGACGGCGACATTCAACAGGTGTTGGTGACGGAGGGTAATGCCTCCCCCTCCCAGTTTGACCTGGATGAATTACACCTTATCGGCTCATCAGCTGCCTGCACGAGCAGCTCAACAAAGACACCAACCAGGCCAAGGTACGTGGTACCACACCGCACTAGGAGGATCTACCCTGCCTCCACGTCATCCAGTGGCAAGACCCCTGTCAGATTCTCCAGGGCGATATCCTCCTCAGTCTCAGCCCAGGAGACGTCGCGTGCAACCTCCTCCGATTGGGGAGCTAATGATGAAGACTCCAGTACCTCATCTGCTGGGAATACATGGACAATGACTGGCACCAAGTATAAACACTGGAGGAAGCCAAGCCCAGGAGTAGGGAGAAAGGGTCACCAGGTGTCATCTCAGGAGGCACAGTGGAGGAGGTCTCGTTCCTCCAGTGCATGGACAGAGGATGCTGGACGTGGTGTTGGTCCCAACACGTCTACTCCAGTAGCCTCCTATGGATCCAGCTTCATAAGGCCCTCCTCATGTGGGGGTTCACCAATGACTCAGAGCTACTCGGGGAAAGCTACGAGCTGCTCGCACAATGCCTCTATGTCCTTGTCTAATACTATAGATGTCACCAGGACTCAGTCCACTCCTGCCTTAGACTATGGCAGTAATAATGGCATCAGGGGAGCAGTGTCTCAAGGAGTAGGTCAGGCATTGAGCAGCTCAGCAGGAGCTTCTGCTGATGACGACACAAATGCTGTCCAAGAAATGTTCAATTTCATGTCCCTTCAGCTGACACCGGCATATAGACCCAAAGCTGACCCCAAAAACGCATATAAAGCCCCACCTAAACCGAAGCCCAAGCCAAAGGCAGCCTGGGGTATGGTTGGTCTTTTCTCAAGACTGAAAGCAAAGAGCCAGAGAATCAGAATGCAGACTAAAGCAAAGGGTGAGAGGAGACAATCCACACAACTTGATGCCAGTCAGATGCCCAATGTGGGTAAAAGCAAACTATTAGGGCGACTCAAACAGCAAGTGGCCACCTAATCTCTGCACACAAAATCCAGTATATTTGAGATCCGTGGAAATATCCAACATTTGTTGGTAATACCCTTATATGCATGCCTGTTAGTCAAGAATATCATTTTAACTCTACCGTTCAAGATTAATCTGACAATTTTATTATATTTAGAAATGGCAGAGGGATGATAGATGGGAGAGGGATTGCTATTTCATTCCTGTTGCCAAAATGACTGAACCATTACGAATTAGAGTTCTGTTACTGATATGAATCAGAGTACGTGCTTAATTTGAAATAAGTGGGGATTCCATCAAGTCATATTGGTGCTGTGATACACATAGGACAAGAGAAGTCATACATTTGGTATTGGAATACCTCTATGATAATTGATTGATTAGGAATTAAATTCTTTCTACATGTTGTCCCAGACTGGATTTAATGGTGATCACTTACTACATTTTACCAATTTCGCCCACAAAGAACGGATTTCAAAGATTTACCCTTCCCTTTTCCATAAAAAAAAAGCCCACAAGAACATACCCTGATACAGGTCTGCTATAATCTATGTAACTAAACCCCATTAATTTTACTGAAATAAATCCCTTGGTAATATTGTATTCACCATGATCTCAAAAGCCTATTCTCATTTATCGTCACCAGGTTATCATCGATCATATATATCAGACATTACACCATAAGAAAACATTGTCACCTCCAACCCCCACACTGAAACCCCCATCAGTAAACACAACTAGTATGCACACTTAGGTAAGTGGGTATATTGTATACTCTGGGCATGCACGACTACTGATATCCCACTGAAAGGCTTAAGATTGACCAACCGTTTACAGGTAAGAAAATGCCCAGATTACAGTGGCCATTGTAAAAGGTGTGGCTTGAGCTAACCAGCACTGAAAGTGTTAATGCTTAAGTTGTTCTGCTGGTGCCCCTGGGTGCTTACAGGTGTGTACCTAGCGTGCCCACCGTGATTTATTACTAAGAACCAGTAGGGCTATGGGGTACCAAGTGTCAGAGGACTGAGGCTAGATGTTATTTGATACATTCATGCACACTTTCAATGTAGTCATTCTAGTCACATAATATTATCTGGCGGATGACGAATTGTTAAAAATTGTTTACATACTGCTTTAAAAATGAATCGATGTAAAAGAATTCCCGTGGCTGTACTGTACATGAGTCGTCCACATTCAGCATCTCATTGCCAGACTATATATGGTAGTAAATGCTATTTAGATTAAATGTTGAAGTGTTAATGCTCCTCCTGATACCATCATTGCATATAAATTCTATTATTTGCATACTAATAAAAGGTGTAGAATTAGGTCTGTTTGACCTGTTTTGACTAGAGTGACAATTTGATTTTTTCCCCAAATATTTGAGTTTGGTCAGTGCTTCGTCAAAATATAGATAGCTGAACAAACCAATTATGATGTAAAAAGAGTGGGCACATACTCATCAGCAACTCACTAATTTCACCATGAACTGACAGCAATTTTTCCTTGAAACGACGTCTCTCTACCTCAAGTCATCTATAGTACATTGCATAAGTAGCATAGGTGCCACCATGGTAGGATCGCACGTACTTCATACCATATCCACCAGGTAATAGCACTTCACAGGGTTAGAGCAGATGGCAACCTCTGTCACTTACACTAAGTACCTACGACATTTAGAGAGGAGTAGGGTAGACCATATGGATATGGTATGAGGTCGGGAATAGTGAACAAGTAACCAATGGATAACTCATGATGAGTGGGGGTTATTATCGTCGATAACCCCCACGAGTCATGAGTTATCCATTGACTACTTATTTTATACCACGAAACCAATAAATAATCAATATTATACCAATAAATTCAAGTTGAAAACAAAAATTATTCCCCCTCCCTGGGACTCGATGCCAGCCATTGTGTGTACACAGGTACATACACCTCGGCACCTGGCAGCGACAGCCCCGGTCTCGGCTAGGCTTAGCAGCGGCACAAGGCAAAAAATAGTGTACATACACCTCCTCTCCCGGCAGCAGACAGCGGCAGCGCACACGGCGAAAAAACACGCGTCTCGCGGTTATGTTTGTGTATAATACACCTCCTCTCCCGGCAGCGGACAGCTACAGCGCACACAGCGAAAAAAGATGCTTCTCGCTGTTATGTTTGTGTATAATACACCTCGTCGCCCTGCAGCGGACAGCGACAGCGCACACGGTGAAAAAAGATGCGCCCGGACCGGGGCTCGATCCGCGGACCTTTCACGGCTGAGCGCAACGTGCTAACCGCTAGACCACCGCGTCTCCTACTTCTGTGCCCGGCAGCGGACAGCGACAAAGCACACGGCAAAAAAAGACGCATCTCGCTGTTATGTTTGTGTATAATACACCTCCTCGCCCGGCAGCGGTGAGCGACAGTGCACACGGCTTTGTATCATATCCAGACTTGGTTTGAACCGAGCATTTCTCGTCAGTCCTTGTGGCGCAGTGCATAAGGAGTTGGATTTGGGATGTGAGACTGCAGGTTCGGTCCCTACCCTGGAAAATTTCGTGGATTTTAACATGTGACATGTGACGTGGGAGAGGCGTGCGGTTATCCAGGATAACCGCACGCCTTACATGGATAACCGCACGCCTTACAAAATTGATGTTACAGCCTATAGGGTGTGCAATATCGACAGATATGTGGATGGGAATAGACCCCAAAAAGCACTGTGTAAGCCAGAAATCGTGGTATAACTGAATCTACCCAACTGGGCCTTTAGACTGCCCAGTATACAACAGAACAGAAAGACCTACCCTCTACCTAAATTCAGAATGGGAATTTCCAGTGATTAATTAAATTGTCATCTCTTGCCAAAACTATTTGTTCAATCACAGTTCCAGATACCTCGTATTATCTACTGTTATTACACGATTTCTTGGATTTTGGGTGCTTTTTCTGGATATCCCCATGCTGATACCTGTCGATATTGCACACCATGATGCATGCATCATGACTTTTGTAAGGTGTGCCTGATATCCATGGATAACAGGCACTAGTGCCTGATATCCA
Organism: Acholoe squamosa; assembly: GCA_949317995.1. Classification (NCBI taxonomy): domain Eukaryota; kingdom Metazoa; phylum Annelida; class Polychaeta; order Phyllodocida; family Polynoidae; genus Acholoe; species Acholoe squamosa. The sequence continues at coordinate 21,561,851 of OX439042.1, forward strand.
TGGATATCAGCACACCTTACATGTCATATGTCACATGTTAAAACCCATGCAATATTCCAGGCCAGGGTAGGGATCGAACCTGCAGTCTCACATCCCAAATCCAACTCCCTATGCACTGCGCCACAGGGACTGACGAGAGGTGGTTGGCTAGAACTAAACCAAACAAAGGAATCCTAGCCGGGCGCCGAGGCGTGTGTACCGATCGTGTATACATAACCAAAGGACACGTTCAAATCAATCCAAGCCGACACGGCCGCTGAAGGAGGAGACGCGGTGGTCTAGCGGTTAGCACGTCGCGCTCAGCCGTGAGGGGTACATGGATCGCGTCCCGGTCTGGGCGTATCTTTTTTCGCTGTGTGCACTGTCGCTGTCCGCTGCCGGGCGACGAGGTGTATTTTATACACAAACATAACAGCGAGACGCATTCAATGCTTTAGCTGTCCGCTGCCGGGCGATGAGGTGTATTATACACAAACATAACCGCGAGAAGCTTCTTTTTTCACCGTGTGCGCTGCCGCTCTCCGCTGCCGGGCGAGGAGGTGTATGTACCTGTGTACACAATGGCTGGCTTCGAGTCCCGGGGAAGGATTTTGTTTTCAACTTGTTTTTATTGATATTCTATTGATTTTTTATTGATTTTTTATTGATTAATCGTGTAATAAAGACAGTAAGGAATGGGCTATCGGGCACCTCGTTCAGTGTATCGTAGGATATCGTAACTCGTGGCCTACGGCCACTCGTTACGATATCCTACGATACACTGAACTCGGTGCCCGATAGCCCATTCATTACTCTCTTATTACCCTCTTAAGTCAGGTTATGGTTATATAGATCCCTAGTGTATTCAGGAATCGTATGATATGCATCTACTGATTCAAACAGGGTCGTCTCATGTATAAGCCACCAATTCAAATAAAAAAGTCCTCATTACTAGAAGTTAAATTCTGCTGATTCAAAGACATCTACCATGCTCTATTGCAAGGCCCCATATTGATCAAGATAATTATTCACGTCTATGTTATGATTATGTCAAGAGCGTTGAAGCAGACAATCAATGATATCAGTCAAATCGTAGGTAGGTTGAAATGAAAATATCTGAGATTGTATTGATATTGCTTTCTCAAAGCATAAATTGCTCTCATCGAATCTTGGATCCATTATTTTAAGCAGTAAAAATCTAGTGAGCTAACCACTTGGCACCCCATGCTATAGTGCTGTGCCTCTTATTATTATTGCCCGCTCGTCTGGTTATAAACCCTTGGTCATGTTTGCTGAGGTGATTAGGAGAATGGAGACAGACACCATGGAGAAAAGGCAGGCTTAACTCTTAAAGAACTGCATACTACCTTTCTATATTTCCTCATAATGCATCAATGCAGTGCTGGTGCGTCTCCTCATCAGCTCTGCAGTGGTTCATCATGCTGCCCCTTTGGTGATATATCAATACCATGCACTCAGCACGATGCACTAAAGCAGTGTTGGTGAGTAGACATTCTAGGCTGCATTCTCGCATCATGACAACCAACGATCACAAAGCACCAATACACAGTATGGCCCTGAAATGGTTAATGCGCGGACTACGCCACCACACGATTTCAACAACCACTAAAATATACCTACTTCTATGTATCACAACGGAATTAAATGTACCTTACTAAACCTCCAGGTCTAGCATTGGGCCCAATGCCAGCCACCCGCTATTGCCATATAAACTTTTCATAGAGGTTTACATTGAACTGCTTAAGGCTGGAGGAATACTTTATATGGCTGCACTAAATCCTAAACCATATCTGTAAGGTACATAGTGGGTAGCTCAATGAATCATCTCACCCTGTAACGTGAAAATATTAGAGAGGATCACTGTAAAAGCAAAGTTCAGTTCAGAAAGGTTGGAGTGTTAAGTGAACCTCTTCATTCACGACTGTATATAGTTACTGTTTAGTTTAACCATAAACTTACCCTTCAGCCAAAGCAAGTTGTTTTAAATTCTTAAATCTGACCCTCCTTACAGTTTCATGACATAGAGTGGATGGCTTGTACAAATAGATGGAAGGTTTAAGAAAACACATTACCATAGTGGAATCAGGTATAGGGTGCACCTTGCTCCACCACAGCCAACAAAAGGCCTTACTACGACAATTTATACATCTAGAAAAACAAATAGATCAATCATATGGCCTGTTCTGCTGAAGCTTCGTCAAGTGGGGGTGTAGGAGGTTCACATACAAAGGTCAGAATTATAAAAAGAGGCATTTTCCATGATAGACTATTGGTATTGAACTATCCATTCCTAACGTTGGGTACACTAATGTAAAAAATCTAAGTGGTTATAGATAATCAAAGTCAGAAGTATAAAACAGATCTATGTTACCATCTGAATACATGAGACACGAATGGTTTAATATGAGTAGTGTGCACATAGACTTTGGTCTACATGCTATTTCTCAAATATTTATGATTCACAAAAGTTAATAGTTTTATAATTTTGAGAGGTATCAGTGCATGTCTACATGTGAATTACTCGTTTGTTTAAGAGGGAGCAATTAGACCTACCCAATCCTATTGGTAACAAAACTAGGTTAGTCCAACTTTTAACTTATGTAGTAAGATTGGGGGTGATATACATATATGTATTGTAGATTGCTGATATGGAAGTTGCATTTGTATGGCAACAAAGAGTAGCTTCCTATGAGGTCAGGTTCCTTATCTGGCAAACTTAGTGATAAATAGTAATGTGATGACGACCCTGGATGGCAGATTCACATGTGGCATAAAGGCTTCAGGTGGTCCAGGGCAGGCAGGCAGGCAGGGAGAGGGGAGGGTAGGGACAGAGGAGGCAGGGAAAGGTGAACTAAGACTGAGAGAGGAAGGAAAAGCGAGGGGAAGGCTTCAGGAGATTATTGCCACCATTCCCATGAAGGGTAAAAGGATTTGCCCCTTCCCTGCTAAAGGCGGTCTTTTTTGCCCCTTGCTTATTTACCATCCCCCATGATGTTTTAAATGACCAGTTCTACCTAGAGATATGCTTTTTTCCCCTTAGACCAGTCCAAAATAAAAAGTTGGTCTACGGATTTCCCGCACCATATTTTCAGAAATCAAATTTTTTTTTCTTTGAAAATTATTTTGTCTACGGATTGCGCGCATCATTTTCTACAAAAATCGGATTTTTTTTCTTTGCAGTCCTATAAGAGCTCATGCATTTACTAATAATGACACAGAGATGGCAAACCCCTCGTATAGAAGCTGGCATTCTGTAGATTTAGACAATGCCATTATTCTCATTCTTTTATAGTACTGGTACCGTTGGTTGGATTTACATTGTTGTACAAGGATGTAGGGCATCGGGTATGGAAAATTCTGATGATCTACCTAGAAATTCAGTATAGAAGACTTGACTGCTGATAGGGTATTTTTATATATAATCACAGTGCAGAAGGTACTAGGATAACTGGCAGTTACCCCATCCAAAATTGTAGATCATGTATATGTAGTATGTACTATGGTAACTCAGTTTGTTTACAATAACAAGTAGTAGAGTATCTTCATTAGGAGTTACCCTAATAGGCCTACACAACTTTCAGTTTGGGTTGATTTCTGTGTAATCCACGTAATGTAGTTACCCTAGGTCTTGTCTCTATAAGTATCTCAGTAGCTAAGACTCTTTTATACTACAATGTATCATGAAGTAGATTGGTGCATTAAAAGCATAGAATGAGGAACTTGCATATGATTCTTCATATTGGCATGACAACTGTCAATTATCCTACTGTAAATTCTCTGGTATAAGCCGCGACTAGTTCTAGAACCCAAAACAAAATAGGCTTATATGATCAGCCAAACGAAGGGAGGGTATTTGGCACTTTAGAACAGTACTAAAACTATAATTTTCAAGCACCAGATGCAGCTAAAATCTCCCTCTAAAGTAGAGAGTGCGGCTTCTAAGAGAGAATTTGGGTAGTACCTTCTGCACTGTGATAAGAGGGGTGATTGTCATGAAAAATATATTAGCCTTTTACAATACAATACTGCATATATGTGTCACCCCTAGTGCATCTTGTAGCCAAAGTTAGGAATGCGTCTTATACTTTTTTTTTTACTATAGAATATTATCAAATTACAAACATGTAAGAATGCTAGCCAACGTCAATTAAAAAAAATAAAAATTCGCTCGCTCCTGATTTTGATGGTTAGAATCCGTCCACCCAAAAAAATGTCAGGTGAAAAAAATATTTTGCTCGCTGGCACCACTTTTCAAAATCCAAAATCCGTAGACCAACTTTTTTTGGTGTCGCCTTATGGGGGGTTTATTCCTGGTAGGGGTCTTTCTACAAGATAAGAAAGTCTGCCAATTTGGGACTTTATACCAGCTAGTGGCTCTACCCCTCTCTGGCAAATGACCTCTATACTTATACTTTGGAGGTAGGGCCTGAATACATCTTCTTTCTATCCAGCAACAATATGCTAGATAGGGTCCATTTATGTAGGGGCTGCAGGTGGTCCATATCTGAAATCTTGTAAGAGTCACAAGCTAGGCACTGCATACATGGGATGTGTTACCACCCAAATACCTTGCTGGCTCTGGGAGGGTAATAGGGGCTTTGTTCAAAGGACAGCCCCTCACCCTCTCGAAACTTGTCACTGATGTTTTCCATTGTGTACACTTGGTAGTCCTAAATGACAATATCATAGGATTAATGACCTTTTTTCAGTGGGTTGTGATCCTAAATTTTAAATAATTATAGAGGCTTAAGTTTCAGTCCCTAAACATTATAGTAAGACCTCCTTATAGAGAAAGACTTATATCTGAATATGGATTTTGTTTGGGATGCTAGGCCCATTCCTACTTTTGCAATAGGGATTGAATATGCAATAAACATGGAATGTGTTACCACCCAAATGCACCGTTGACTACCACAATTTATCCCAATGCAGGCCATAACATTCCATGTTCAAAGGGTGTAAGGCTTAAAGCTTTAATCATGAGTGTCAACCTGATGTTTCCCTAGAAAAAGGTCAAATAAATGTTTACTATTTCTTCCTTATGAATTCTTAGAGTCTTGCGCAAAATAATTATGATTATTGTACTCAACATCAAAAGCATCACAAAACCATGCATAGCAATCAAAATAACATATCATGACAACTGAAAATTTCCCTCTTTAATCCAATAATCATTTCTCGACCTGTATGCCAATCATAGTCGATAAACAAGCAACACATCCTGTATTATTCATATGTGTATTCAGATGGTAACATTGCATTTGGAGAGTAAGACTTAAGAAATGGCTCATTGCATGGCCATAGCATACAATAATAGGATTTCGCATTGCATTCGGATGGTAACAGGAAAACTACTCCAAACAGTTCTTTCTGTAGTTAACACATTATAGCAGGGTCAGATGTGATTGACAGAGTTCTTTTAGCAAATGGTACCAAAGTACTGATATTCGTCAAAGATATTTAAAGCTAAATTTGTCATATTCTGCATTATTTACAGTAAGTTATGGAGCGTGAGATAATGTATTCGGATGGTAACAGAATTTTACACAATCATTAAAATGGCCATAAATACTTATCTTTTGAAACAAATTGAAATATTCTTCATTCATTAGATAGCCTAATATGCCCCAATTCATGTCAGGTGGTAAAATTGATCTAGCCTTGAGCAAAGCTATTTACTGATTCATGAAAGTTAAAAATCAGTGTCATTGAGCTAAAAAGTGGCTGAAAATGAAGGTCTTTGGCCTCTAACAGCCTAGATTCTTATAGTAGACGCATAAAACTATATATCTCCTGAAAGCTTGCATCTATCTTCATCTTATAGAGTGGTCAAAAATATTAGAAGGTTTGCATATGACAAATTTGGAGGTATTCCAGCCCCTACTCTTCGAATTTTAGTTTCCCCCTCTATTTCTTTGGCTCAAAGTGTCAGGCTGGATGAGATCTTCATGTTACATATGGGTTTTGATGGTCCCATATGCATATTTTGGGCTCCAGGGGGGTAAAATGTGCCCAAAATGACCAAAATTGTCTGGGCGAAATTGTGTCTGGGAGAATGACATTTGAGTTACAAGCCATGTTGAGGGCTTAATTTCCTACAGAAACAATCTTCATACCTCCATGACAATCTCAGGTCCAGACTATTTTGAACTGTAGATTAAGAAAATCACATTATCATTTATGTCAGATGTGTCCTTGCTATTGTAAAAGAAGCATACTTATAAGAATTCTTTTTCTGGGCACATGTCTGGGCGAATGACATGTAAGGCCCCATATGCACACTTTCTATGATTTGTGACCGAGTGCATCATGATTCCCTGATTCCAGTATGGATCAAGATATAAATAGAAATGTCAAATGACGAAGCTTCAGCAGAACTGACCATATACATGTACCATTTATATACTCCCTCAATATCTTAAAGTGCGATGTAACCATTTGAAGACCGCATATAATATATCAGATTATTATCCCCTGGTACTCAAGATGTATAAATTAGGCCCTAACGAGCATACTCACCAAGCCTGCGTTCATGCCAACCCTAAGAGGTTGATACACTCCCAAGTTTAAACATGATACACCAAAGTAGTGCTGGTGAGCAGAGTCACCAGCACTACTTTGGTGCATCATGTCAACACAGGAATATTGACATGGAGCCACTACACGCTGTCATCAAATTAGTACCAAGGCAGAATTGACAAGTTCTGTTCTAGTCGATTCATACAAACCCATGAAGTCAATGACACCCCAGTGATATAAAGTTGTTTTCTTTTAGAGGCTTTGTAAAAATTAAAACAGAAACAAATAATTATTTTTATATATAATTTAATCTAAGAATAATACAATGTACATATAACAACAGGTTCGACAACATCTACGTTGTTTGGGAACAGAGAAATAATTTTGATACAATGTAATGTATACCTACACCATTAAAATCTTTACTTCACATAGATATAACCATTCGCGAGTAATTATGCGACATTGAATTCGTGGCAAATATTGTCACAGATAGTTTGGGTGGGAAGAAGAGGATATCTTATCTGAACGATGTCCTGTCATGGTGATGTTTATTAAGAGATAAGTTTTATCCATATTGACTTCTTATCTATGATTCATGCAAATTATTTCGAATACAACTGTTGCCCTGGACGATTGGGCATATATAGTAAGTCGTTGATTGATGCATTATGGTGAATCATAGTCAGGCCATTTTAGTTTAAGTTATTGCAGTAATGTTCATATATATATATATATATATATATATATATATATATATATATATATATATATATATATATAATGGTATTAATCACAACAAAACAAATGCACACAATCTATTATATCAAATAACCAAGATCTCTCTGTTTTAAGTTTCTCTGAGCATTTTAACAGTTCGACTACAATATGTCAAATGGAATGCAGTAAGTAGTATAAGCCTCCCTCTCTCTCTACAGCCAAGCAGAATAGTTACTACAATTGTCAATTAGAGGCCTGTACGATAAAACAGAAGTATATATCATATATATCCCTGGTCTTGATCCACACAGACAGAATAATCAACTGCCCTTTATCAATAGTTTTAAGAAACGGTCAATTCGTCAATTTTGTAAAGTAACATTCGAACCTATGCTACAATAAATAGAATTCTGAAATCTATTCGTTGGAGAGCACCATGAAGGTTTTCATCGTGTACACACAGAGTAAGAAACCAGAGAAGTGAAAGTATGTTTATGTAATGATGAACCCTGCCAAGAATGGAGCTTAAAATGGACCCATTAAATTGTAGCATATATTCCAACGTTTTCTACAGAGGTTCTCACTCTCGTTTACACAGATTTTTATCATTAAACTGGACTTGTGTTGGTATTGCTGTCTGGACGGGCCGCAGCGGCAGCACCAACCTCAATTCGCTGCACTGCATCTACACTAGGGGGCGAAGCAGTAGCACCAGCAGCAGCCTGGTTCCCGGGCGCTGTACGAGGGGGCGCCACCTGGCTGGGATCAGTCCGACTGTAGGGAGGAGGGCAGTCGGCAGCTACTTCCGCAATGGCGGTGCCGCTCGTCGTCGCTGTGGGCGGCGTCACCACAGTCGTCCTGTTAGGTGACGCAGGGGCGGCGACCGACGTCGCGCTTGTTCCTGTGGCACCGGAAGCAGCAGAACCACCGGAAGCAGTGGCCTCGTTGCCGGAAGTGCTAAGGGCAGCTTCCGCTATTACAGCAGCTGCTGCAGTGGCAGCAACGGCCTCAGCACCCTGAGAGGACGAAGCCTCACCCTGGAAGGCCTGGTTATCTTGACCCTGGTTGAAGAGGTCGGCATACTTGGGAGGGTCCTTGGGAAGGGAGTCGTAGGGTGGAGGCACGAAGGCGTTAGGGTTACTGGGGTCAAAGGTGAAGCCCATGGGTTGGTGCTCTGCCTGCCGAGCGTCAGACTGGGCAGTGGCATGTGTGTTGTCCACTGTAACAAGAATAACGTAGTACAGAGAATAGAGTAACATAAAGAGGACATTGGAAATTCTAGATTTATGCAGGGATCCGATACTCAGCTAACCACCAAGATGAATATTAGTTACATATCAAGGTTGCATCACGTAACAATGTACAGGCCTACATGACGTAGTGGCGGATCTATAGCATGGTGCATTATTCTTGATCGTGATTTTGAACCCCTCTTTTTCCATAGAATTTAATAGAGTCTGGGAGGTCGTTTGGCAATATGATTATTCACTTTTTTCACTGTTCCTCAAGATGGCAGGAGATTATCGCCTGGACCCCAACCCCCGGATTCTCCCACTCGAAATCCCCCCCTCCCCTTGGAAATTCCCAGCCAGGAAAATCTTCAGTAAGGGGGGATATTTCTGCTAGGATCGTTATTCAAAGCACTTAGGTCACTTACAACCATTTAAATAACCTACATGTAGGAGTCGATATCAGTCCTAATTTACACTGAACTAAACTTTCTCATTGACCTAAATCCGTGACCTCATTAACCAGCTCAGTGGGAAATGATAACTCCTTTACCTGAATCGGGGATAAAGCGTCTGCGGACCGCTTGCACACGTTCGTTCTTTTTGCAGAGCCCAATACAGCAGTAGTACACACACGCACCACACATCATAATCACCATCACTGTCCCCAACAGTCCCACGATGATTCTCCAGCTATAAGAAAAGGAAAGAAAGAGAGACAAGGGCCAGGTTAAATGAAATGAAGTGTATACCTCGGGTACCTATACATCTGTCAAGTACCTATACACATACATGTACCTACTTCATTAATTCTTGTGAATGAATCCCTGTCATTGGTATGTCATTTGGAACTATTACAAATAGTCTGAATTTTTGCATATGAGTACTCGTCCAGGTCATTAGTCAGTGCCTTACTAGGATAAGAAAGAATTAAAGGAATATTTAGCTGATAGAATACATACACATATATGTAAAAAAGATTTTATAGTGTATAATAGTAACACTCTAGAAAATTTTGTCTGAATAATACACATATATGTAGAGAATACTGAAATTTAGTAATGCATCTTTTAGCAATTTTCATTTAAATAATAGAACAAAGGTCCTAAGGAAACCCATATGCATTTACTTTGCTGAAATAACGTTATTATCACATCACAAAAGAGAACTTACTGGAAAAGCCACCATGCTGAATTTGGACATGACTTGACGTCAGTGTAATCTTTTGTTAGCTTCCTTCTTACGTCAGTGCAGCAGTATCTGTACTTGGCATCACCACAGCAGTATACCTAGAGATTGAGATAATGGATGTAGAAATAGTATGCTGATAATAGATTTGTTATAACAGATGGAGCTAAGGGACCTCTCAGGGGTCTGAGAGCATGATTACAATATGCCGGCATGAGTAGGCGTAAGTACATGTAGTATAAGAAGATGTCATTTTAAACAGGCACTTTGCTACATTGCATGGGAAGAATCACCCTCAGTCCCATACAGTGTCCTTTTCTTTTCTTTCTTCATCTAAACCTCCAAAATGCCTATTTAAAAAAGTTGGAAAAGGAGAGATATGGGAGTATATTAACTATCTCCAAAGAAAGGTACCTTGTGAATCACTTGATTACAAGTACATTATGCAGGTGAAATTTGAAGTTGGGACCACAACTTTATATTAAAGTTTGCATATCCGCTAAAGAGACCCCCAATCAGCAATGGAGCATTGGGTCATGCTTGTCCATGCTTGGCCCAATATAAGCCGACGTTGGCCCAATATAAGCCGACATTGGCCCAACGTATCCTTGCTACCTGGGACAGATTTGAAAATTTGTGGCAACTTGTCTAAATAGTGTGTAAATGCTCATCTCTTGTGTTATGCATACATTGTTCCAATTACTGCTTGCCCAAAGTGCCTCAAAATGATGTGTCTAATTACAATACACTTCACTGGATGACTCTTGACATTCCTGCTCATCACAGTACCACCTGTTGGCTAGTCAGCAGGCTGTTGCAAAAAGATTTGGAAACGATTTTGTCGGAGGTGGTATTCCCAAAATGGAACTGACTGACCTCAGGGAATCAATTCCCTGTTGGGTTGCCAAAAGATAATTGGTCATAGAAGTAGTTTAGGAGTGGTCAGGAACTGGTGAATGCTTCCTAATCGAGAACCAATTCCCAGACAGTTCCTTTCTCCAATTCCCTGGCCTTTCGACTATGGGAAGAATTCAGGTGGAATTCATCATGGAACCACTTCCTCAACTTTTGGCAATGAAATCTTATTCAGAGTAAGCCAATTCCATTACAGTATAAGGTGGGAATTGGTCTCCCTGGGTGGAGAATCGGGAGGAACTGGAAGATGCATTAGTTACAGTGAGAATTGACTTCCAAATCTTTTTGCAACAGCCTCCTGACAGGCTTTGAGTAGTGTTTAGTACACCTTTACAAATAGGACTGGCTATTCATCCACAACACACAGGCTCCCTCTTTTTGAAATCAGACACACCCTATTTTTTACTAGGATAGGAATAAATACAGGACATGAGTTTTCTTTGTTTTGGAGTAGAAATATTTCATATTATCATTAGATATTATAGAACATGGTTTAGAATGTTGTCCGGATGGCGATTGAAGAGAAACACCAAATTTCATACTGTGATAACAGACATGCCAACGTTAATATTCAAAAGCCTTATGACCATACGTTTCTCCCTGTCATGGAGACACAGATACGGCGGCTGACATAGTAGCCATACACATCACAGTAGGCGGCGCACACAGCAGTCCTGCCATCTGTGGTAGAATAGACATCGGTATTGGTGGTCGTTTGGACGGTGGTTCCAGTGGCGGTTTTAGTTGTAGTAGTGCCACTTTTGGTACTCCGTGAAGCTGTGGTGTTAGTACCTGCTTGTGCTGCTTGTAGACTCCCAGAATGTACTGTTTAATGGAAGACAGGAGATGCTAGTTAATAGGTATTTCAGAAGCGTGGTGTAAAAGAGAGCAATTTGAAAATAAAGTAGGGTAGAGAGAGAGAGAGAGAGAGAGAGAGAGAGAGAGAGAGAGAGAAAGAGAGAGAGAGAGAGTGAGAGAGACACAAGAGACAAAAAACAAAATGATAGGCTGATTTCATTTAGTTCAAGACAAGTGTTGGTCCCTAACTGTAGCCCTTTTTAACTTAGGAAGGGGTATTGTGTATTATGAAAAGACAATTTTCTCACATCATGCTTCACCATCCAGTCCTGACACCCAGGATCACCAGATGACATGGGCAGTCCAAATAAATACCTGAACATTTAAGGGCTTGCACAAACAAGCGTGATCTCAACTAAATCAATGCTACAGGTAGGTGCAGTGGGAGAAAGGATCCATTAAGTGCCACTTAAATGACATTTAGATATCAGGAAAGTGTCATTAATAACGTAGTGTCAATGTAATTACATGACCGAGATCATCACTGTCATTCATTGTCAATCGGTCACTGAAACTGACCATTGAATTGAACTGCTGATTAATATAACTGGCAAAAGTGTCATCAGATAGCAATGTAATATTGAATGTTGTCAGTTTAAATGACCTTCGTATTAACAGCTTTTCACAGATAAGTGCTGCACACATCTCGAATCTCCACAACTACAACAGTTCATACGTACTGTTTACAGTGCCACTCTCTACTGGAGTGCATTCTACGTAATGTGGCGCTGATGTTAGAGTGCAGTTTATATGGATAGGGATACCCATGAATATCTAACTCTCAGTTCATTTAATCTCATAAGGATTTACATACAATTATTGATGAGAAAATGCTCAACCAATATGGGATTAATATTGCGTTGAGCTTTAGACCCTACATTAAGGCAGAGTCTAAAATGTGGATAAGAAGGAGAGATGATAATTTGGCGCTAATAAAGGCACTCTAGAGTGTGATGAAGATTTATGCTGGTAATAACACATCACTTAAAGGCTCCAAAATGGTGGGCCTGAATTAGGTCGACACAAAGCGGAAGGGAGCAATCCATCTCAATCTAGTTTAGTCTCAACCAGAGGCACGGCTCCTGAATACTAAATTCACCCTGGAGGAGCCTGAGGGGCTTGTATTTAAAGGTAAATTTTTAAGCAGATTGTCTTCTTATACGCATCCATTTTAACAATAACCGATAGAGGAAGCCAAGAGTTTGATAACTTTTATGATCATAGACTGAATAGAAATTTCATATAAATCCTAGGAAATTAAGACAGACTTAAGAATATTCTTGATATCATGCTTGTAGATTAAGTATTCCTTTGTTGGATAGAGACAGATTATCATATTTCAAACATTCATGAATCACTTGCAGAAGTACAACATACGTCCTACTTTTTGTAACCACAAGGATTATTCATCATGGGGGAATCACATTTAGAGTGATCTCTAAAGTTAAATAACAGGAAGCTATGCTTTCATGTTGAATCTGCATATAGGGCATAGCCTTAATCTTTGTATTATTGCATAGAATAGACAATTCATGGGTACCTACTTCCTACGAATAGCCTTAGGTAATGGAATAACTGTGTGGCCTTTGGCCTTCCATAACAGGCTACCATGATTATGAAATTAACATGCGATGTTTATTGTTCAATCTCTGGCCTCACTTGTGATCAATATTAGCAGGATGGTACGTGCATAAAACCACGGGCCATTCTCTCCTATATGGAACTAAATAGCAGCATACATAAAAGCTGAATTCACAAAGAAATATTGGCTGAATCCACTGGAATCTGTCGTGTATGAAGGTGTAGTTCTTGAACATAAAGGCAAAAAAAGAAAGACTTTGGTACTGCATTTTCCATTCACAAAGGAACTTCAGCGCGAAGTTGTAATATAATCCTGACATAAGGAAGAACACACACAACTTATACCGACAAAGTGTCATTGTACCCAATGAATTTCCAGCATTCTGACTAGATTTGTGAATACTGGAGAATGTGTATTATTGAATAAGGGAGAATTTGTATTATTGCACGAGTATAGCTATATTCTAAAACTCCACGCTGTTAAAGAATCTAGCGGTATCCTTATAAAACTGAACAGCGGACCACTGTAATTGTATAGTTTTGAATCAGTTTAGTTTTTGCAAGAAGCCCTTGGTGGCAGTACAGTGGTACACAAATGTACAATAAATCTCTGTGAAAGTAGTGTTGGATCTCTGACAACTTTGAGAAGACCCAGCAAATTGTCGTGAGTCCTCGTCAACCTGTGTGAAGTGGCTCACACATGTCGCTAGATGGAACATGATGTTGTTATAGCACAAGATCACCAGGAATAGCAATTGCTATGCCACGTGAGTATAACACACAGCGGCGAAAGATGATGGAATGAGTTATCACTCAAAAAGGAGTCACCATTGATGACCAATCATGGTGACAGATGACAACAATTTGCTGGGAAGGCTTGCGCCGTTAATTTTACAACATTTTCTAAAGTGCATATATATATATGACTGCACTCCCCACAACCTTTATTACTGTAACACGACATATAAGGCAGTGCTACATGTTAACTTCATCACCCACAAAACTAAATATATTGACCAGAGAAAAATCATAACAGATGGTAAAGGTACTGATTATGAGTGAAACAAAAAATGGAAACCACTGTCAACATAAATGACAAAGCAGTGAATGGGTTCCTGTTTTATGGACATTTTCCAATTAAGTGTCTATGGCATGGAATACCTCTATTATTTTCAATTATGATCCGCAGAAGTGTTCTGTATAACCCAAATAGGTTTTATAACACAGGATTTGTGCTTAGTTTATGCCCTGAAACACTGTTACAGAATACACGTATGATATACACAGACCTTGGTCCTACACACACACACACACACACACACACACACACACACACACACACACACACACACACACACACACACATATATATATATATATATATATATATATATATATATATATATATATATATTTACATGTGTTAAGGACTTTGAGGATTTATGGTCAGTTTTCCTGATAAGCCTATAGACTGACATGATATGAATAAGCACTAAGTCTCTTTTGCAATAAACGAGCCATCCCGCTATAAAATCCCCAAGTCTCATGTCAGTTTCACAATGATTGGGTCGATGTCACAGTATCTTCTTACTGCAAAGTGAATACTTTTTAGGGTGAATTTAACACTTGTAAAAATGAAGGTGACATTTCAGAGACGGGTCTGGATAGGATTTTATATTAGAGGGGAATAGTGAAAAAACAAACAAACGTAGTAGTATGAATGTATGCATGAGAAAAATGGATTTCTTTAATATGATTGAAAGAAGTGAAATGGCCGGCCGACTGTTATGATGATGAATGAGGCTTCAATGCTGACATCTGGGTGTTATCCTATATACCATTGCCCACACTAGATGATGAATGAAAGAAGATTGATTATCACTTTATTATCTTTCTTCAATATAAGGACACATAGACCTGTCCTGTAGCTTGGGCTCTTTATACCCTCTAGGTATAGTGGTATAGATATTTGAGATAAGCATGCCATGATATCAGATATCTACGTTTTGTTTGAATGTCCTAGTTAGTTTAAAGCATTTCTAGAGGTAACGATAACATGGTTATCTCTATCTGTCATATGGATTTCAGTATTGACATTTTGGTGAATTATACTGTCAGTACTAGGGACTTTCTGGCCTCCCTGTGATTTCATACACTTCATAAGAAATGGGCAAATTGCAAACACCTGTTATCATAATATTATCATTATTGATATACAACCATCATCACCTTATGCGTAAACACAATATACCTATAGCTTGATGCAGCAAGTTGGTAACCTGAGTGTTTTTCAGTTTTAGAAGCAGCTGTGCATGTAAACTGTCCGTATTCAAGGGACTTTTTTTGCATATGCTGCAGAAGACAAGTGTTGTGTATGATTCTATCTCAAAAATAGACCGGACCAGACAAAATGCCCTCTGTAGGTCCCATATGGGCTGGAAAAGCACTATACTCGTAAATGTCTTCATAATTTTCAAGATAACAATATCTGAAGACCTGAAGAATATGAACAGGTCCATGAAGCAAAACCCTTTTGTTTCTATTAAATTTGACCATTAAAAGGTTGTTTTGACCTGATGGTTCATTGAAACCCACATTGAAATGCTATTAGAACCCCATATTAGACTAAAAATTAGGCATATGAGGCCTATCGTGATGCACTATCGAGCTATTTAGCGGTAAATAGCAACAAAAGCATTGTTGGTACCACAGACTAGAATCATAAGATGTGCCTAATTCTTCTCACACCCATTCTATCACTTAGATATTTCACATGCCCCTGGAGATGATCAAGTGGAATACACAAATGGATAATTTTGGTATCACAAGATGATCATGTGTCCATATATGGTGATCTATGTGGTCCCACAGCAAAAACCAAGCAAAAATTGTGTTGAAAATCATTTTGCAAACTAACAAAAATCACATGTCTCCCATAGTGTAATCAGCCACCATAGAAGTAGGAGAATAAAGTATACTCATTTATAAACGTGATGGGTCACTCTAATGCAATATCTATGAAAAACTGATGGTTAGAATACGTTTCATGAAATGTATAGGGCCAAACTTTGAAAAATATCAAATCTAAACTAATTATTTTCAAATTAATATTTTGTACTTCAGTGGTAAACTGTGCACTGCATTAGTATAGAAATATCTACCCTGGCCTGAAAGCCATGAGTTTCAACTTTCATTTGCTGCAAATATTGTGTAAATCGGATAATTTTTACACAACACTTGTCACGAAAATTCAGGAAAAACTAAGTTTTAGGTTCCTAACTTGCTGCATCGAGCTATAGGCGTATTGAGGAACACTTGCATCATGTTTACCATGTATATTCTAGACTAAAGGCTGGGATAATTATAAGCTGTAATGAAAAGCTGTAGGCTGGCTCCGCCCAGCATAAAGTTATTTTCATCTAGATCTAGCCTTATGTCCTAAAACTACCAATTTTTTTTTCTGAAAAGGGTGAAGATCGTAACATAAAGGACAAAACATGGGTACATCTAACTTCAAGAATTTGATACAGGGTATTAGATCGCCATAGTCACTTGAGTTAGGCAAGCCACACACTCAATGCTCTACCCCTGCTGGTCCATGATTCTTCTACTTCCACATAAAATTCTTAACCTCCAGATGAACCAGACATGAATAATTCTTAGTTTTACATGTTCCCCCATATCTTTACCATTAGTGGCGAAAGGAGTTTGTTGTTTTATCACGCTAAAGGGTCGGGAGAAAATCAGGGTTGTTCTCAGTTTTCTCTATGGCAGTGTGAGTGGGCCTTCCTTTGGAGGATCTCCATAACCATCATGCACTGCAAATTGACGTCACGTGAAAAATCCTTATACTTTTTTAGAATGCATCAAACAAGTAAATCGGGTATTTTGTTTAGACCCGGTCGGTTTTAATAAATGCCAGCTGATAGTTCATCATCAGGACATCTTTCCCTTTCATCTTTTTCTGAAATTGATGAAGAGAAACTGTTTTTGTTTTGGAGTGGACTAAACACCCTTCAAGCTGTTTCCCAAACAAGATTTTGGGTGCGAGTTGAAAAGCGTTCGGAAATTGTATGCACCAGCGATTTGAAATCAGAATTCAGAATCAATTATGCCTTATGCAAGCCCAAAAGACTGTAGGGCCATTTGAAAAAGGGAACCTAAAGTCTCCATGAGTGTTCAAAAATACCGAACTATGACGTCAGTATTTAGGACACTGGTGGCCATGTTGGTGGACACTGATGTCTACTTCCGGCTATTCATGCTGTACCTTCAAGCTTCTTATTTTGATATCTGGGTTTAACTTCTTTATAATTGTACTCAGTGTTTTGTATTTACGGTTCTCATGTTAACTCTAGGTAGATTCAGTAAGCTCTACATTCAGTCATCTATCATGGGAAACAAAGGTTCACTTTGATAACATCTCAATGGCGGCCACATTCTGAATACGATAAGTAATTATCAGCACATCACTTACCTCTTGCAGCCGCCAAGGCCAGAACAGCTAGACCAAGAAGGCCTCTCATTGTTTTGATCTTCCACCAGAAGAAAGCGAAAGTTGTCCACTCTTTTCTAGCGAAAATAAATCCTATTTTTGGTGTGAAGGAACCTGTACCTGACGCACTCTGCACGATCTAAGTGTACTGTTTCGACCCTGTTGAGTACGTCCAGCAGGTGTGTCTTCCAGGTCATTCTGATAACAGCCCCCCCCCACTCACCCTCTCACCTCTAACCCCATCCCAACCACCATGACCAACAAACAGCATACATATTATAGCCGGACCGTGGTCTGATAGCATTACGTGTGGAGCTGATAAGACGTGACTCATGGGCACAGAGTACCTCAGGCCTACTGATAACAGGTAGAAGAGGTAGTTGGGGATGGTGGGGGTGTTATCTGGCATTTGTGGTGGCCAGGGGTTATGTAATCACAGTGGGCAATGTCATTATATGAGTTGAGGCCATTACCCAGTGGGTCCACCATTTTGGATATTGCTGGGTCTATCAAAAGCACCAAAACACACAGATAAAGCATGTCTTGATAGGTAGCTTGTTCCTTGTTATAACACAGCTGGGCAAAGTCATAGTGCATTATATTTCAGCAATGCTGCTTTCTCGCATTATAATAAATAATCCTGCCATAGTGTGTGCTGCCACCTGGTGTTGTATGAGCTGTATGTCATTCTCTATTCTCTACATTACAAACTACTGGTATCCCAGCATGCCATGTCTCTAGAAGACAGGTCTATTTCCCTGTTATAACAGTGTGGGCCTAGATAATCAATGGGAGGGTATGATATGAACAAATAACAAATTTGGTTTGAACCTGTCTTATCTATAACTTTTTAACAAATAATGCAAATCAGAGGATTATTTCTTTCAAAAAATGAAGAGTATTGTACCTTTCAAAATGATGCCAAATAACATCAGTTGTGGGCCATATGAAGACAATTGGCATCAATAGTAGTTAATGAGTTAAATGATTCCTAGAAGAACACCAGGTGGCAGCACACACTATGACAGGATTATTGATTATAATGCTGCATGAATTCTCTTGAATAAAAGGTCAATAGTGTAATTAACAAAGCTCTCAGTGAGTCAGGTGTACACACATTTCCAAACACTTTTATGGTGAGCAGAATGGCATGTTTCATTCAGCAGTTTAAGGGTATTTAGAGCACCATTGTATAGACTACACCTTATCTTTGGTTAAAGAAAATACATGACCCTGTGTACATCTTTCTGGTTTGGAAAGTGGAGGTACCCCGCGTATAAGGCGCACCCCCAACTCAAGGCAATTACCCTCCCGCCTATAAGACCCAGTCACGATCTGATTCGCGTATAAGACGCGCCTTATACGCGGGAGATTACGGTACTAGCTTGGGACCCCCCCCCACGTGACCTATGACGTTACCCATACAGGTTGCCGTAGGCGTTCTTATCTTAACATCCCTAATACATGTTCCCGCTACCAGCGACTAGCTTGTACCCATCTTCTCAACTGCTATCGGTCGAAGCTGACAATGAATAACAGGACGACTCTGATAAAGTTTTGGAATTTTATCCTGTGAAAGTTCGAGTTGTTGTAAGATGAGTTACATGGTAATTGATTTCAGGATAAAAGTTTTTAACGAAGCCTGACATGTAGGTTGAATGAGAATTAACACATATAATCATTATGGTTTGATAAAAATGAACTACAAATCAAGTTCTATTGTCATAGTTGTGTCTATTATATAACTATGAGAATTAATAAAGTTTAAGTGAAAAACATGTTAACAGTACATGTTTGAACGTGAACACATATGATGAATAGTGAGTGAGTGAGTAATAGATGTTTAACGCCATTTCGACAGCTAAGGTCATATTCATGGCAAGAACTACATTACACAATTTCACAGGGGAATGTGTCAGTGCCCGCGCATATGTGCACCACACATATCCTGAGGGGATAGGAAAGAGGAGAAATAGACCCTTTTAAGTGGGCTAGGGAGGCCCGATGATGATGAATAGTGAATATGTTGAATACATGTTTAAATGTGAATAGACCTGTAATTGAAATTCAGTGAGTTCATGATGGTTTGATTTCACACTTTAAACTTGATGTACTAGGAGTACATATGTAAAACCGAGGTGTGGGTGGGTGGGGTAAAAAATGTTTATGACCCGGTTTTGTTGACGACAGCGAGAAGCAAGATGGCGGAGGTGGACGCTGTGACGTCATAGTGGAAGTTGATGAGTCTCCCTGTAGGTGGAGTGGCGGTTTCCTGCATTGAACAGTGTCTTGCTTCATTATCAGCAATTAAAAATTGCTCCCAATGAATAACAAGACGACTGTGATATAGTATTGGGATTTTATCCTGTGAAAGTTCGAGTTGTTGTAAGATGAGTTACATGGTAATTGATTTCAGAATAAAGGTTTTAAAGAAGCCTGATGTGTAGGCTGAATGAGAATTAAGCCTGATAAAGTGTAAGTGAAAAACATCTCAATAGTACATGTTTGAAGGTGAACACATAATAATGATGAACAGTGAATATGTTGAATACATGTTTAAATGTGAATAGACCTGTAATTGAAATTCAGTGAGTTCATGATGGTTTGATTTCATACTTTAAACTTGGCCAAATAGAGATGCTAGTCTAGAAGCTATGTCTTTAGATGCATTTGAAGGTACATAATTATGAGTTTAGGCCCGTGTCAGATGCCCATGTACCATGAGTTGCTATATGATCATGTGGGGCCCCAGCATAGTAGGCTGCCAGTGAGGCTCCTCGCCTTAGTGAGTGCATAGATAATTATTGCTGAGTAATATGGGCGATCAGATAGAGCTAGTGCAGTTTTCATTGTTTTGAGTATAGGCTGCCCAGTGAGTGGGGTTCCATCTGGGCACATGAATGCTAGGTCCGTTGGTGCACCTGGTGTGACTGCAGTGTACATGTCCCAAGGCGGGTGGGGCATGTCGGTGAGTTCTGTATTAGTGGCAGTGTTAAAGGAAGAGGTGGATGTCCACCTGTCCAGAAGGGTGTTGCTCCTATTGTAAAAAGAGCTGTGAGTATGTGCCCTCTTTTCCAAACAAGTCATGCACTGCTTCACCTAAGTACTTGCACTCACCACATTAGTCTGAAATGTCACCTGCCT
The DNA here is from genome assembly GCA_949317995.1 of Acholoe squamosa. NCBI lineage: Eukaryota > Metazoa > Annelida > Polychaeta > Phyllodocida > Polynoidae > Acholoe > Acholoe squamosa. Next base: position 21,582,500 of record OX439042.1, read on the forward strand.
TGTTTAGAATAGAGAGAGCTGCACTACCAGGTACCTACTCATGTCACACACTCTATAGTTTATTATACTGACTGACTTCTCCCAACTAGGTACCTACTTAAATCCCCCTTTTTCAGCACCGTACTTGAATGACCACTTGTGAGCAACAAAAGGGACAAGTTATAGCTACATGAAAAGAAAGGACTGGAAACAATGGCATTTTTAGCCAGCTCTTCCTTTTACTATAGGAGCAACACCCTCCGGGTGTTTGAGGACCTGAGTATTACTGCAAGGCCTGAAGTGTGCCTCTGAGAAGGGTGTGTGGTCCTCCCCATAGTGTAGCTGAGGGGGATACAATGTTGGAGGCGTGGAAAAAAGAAAAATATCCAATTGTCTGCTAGAATGTGATGCCCAGTGTTATGGGATTGAATGTACAAGCCTATTGACACTAAGTCCATTGGCGTTATGGGAGGTACAGGGCGAGGCATGTGCAGGTGAAGTCTATTGTGGCCTTTGGTGATGGCCTTAGCTTCCATTGAATACAAGTTAGATGAATTTCCTTCCCCTTTCTGCAATCCAATTACTGGCACCGGAAATATAATTTTTAGCTGATCTAGGATCAGTGAGAGAATTGGCCAGAAATTGCCTATATAGTATGGAGTCAGGGATTGAAGGTGACAGCAGGTCAATGCCGTATGATATGCCGAAACTTAAATAATATTCAGCTTGCCTATAGTTGTTTCTTTTTGTGTCATCCGTCGTGGAAGCTTCATAAGACTCATGAGCCTGTGTCCCGAGTGGGGTAAAGCCGGTTTGATGTATTTGAGATTTTGACGGTTGACTTCAGCTTTGGCAAACTCTCTTGGCGTGGTCGTGAGGTCTGCTCAAGGCATCAGCTAAGGGAATCAAATGGCCAGATTTGTGGTGTATGACAACGCTATGGTCATTCAATGAGGCTTCCAGTCATAACTGTCTGGCGCAGGTAGCTAAGACTGGACTAGAGGTTTTTCCTGTTTCCAGTGCTTGTTGTGATGACAGATTGTCAGTGAAAATGAGAACTTGCGTGCCCGGTTAGTTTTTTGGTGCCAATGTTCTGTAGGCAGTGACAAGGTTGACAGCCTCAAGTTGCCTATGATCCAGTTTTGTTGATGACAGTGAGAAGCAAGATGGCGGGGGTGGACTCTGTGACGTCATAGTGGAAGTTGATAAGTCTCCCTGTAGGGGGAGTGGCGGTTTCCTGTGTTGAACAGTGTCTTGCTTCATTATCAGCAATTAACAATTGCTCCCAATGGCAGAATTAGCCACATTCCCACTTAGAACCTATAGCATGATGTGGACCTGTCACACAACACGGTGTGATAATAGGAAGCACCATGAGATGAAAAATAGGAAAAAGGGACACTTTGCCTCAACATGCTGCGGACTAGAGATGCACATGACTTGTCACATTCCTATCAAATTTGATCAGTGGAACCATGACCTAGACTTGATAGAATGAAATATCTGAACAATACATTCACGCTGCAATCAAAAGAACCCAACCTTCATTGCTATAGGGTATTTAGTGCCACATGTTTGTATGAATCATGGAACTTCATATTTCTTCTGTCGTCCACCTCTCCACTGCCACATTGTCTTTCATTCACTGAATTTCCCAGGAAATTTATAAGATTATTCTGAAAGAAGCTGTCAATTGGTATTGAGAACTCAAAACTCAACGTTAACTCATCTTTGCACCCCTAGCGCCATTGTCAATCCTATCAGGTAAACAAGGAGCACAGAACCATCTGGAGGAAAAAGATCTCCATGACAAGGGACTCTACACAGCTTTTGCAGAATGTTATTGGGTATAATAACATGCAGACCGTCATCAATGCTTATCTCTGGCCTTCCATACTAGTTAAGCCTATAACAGCAGCGCTGTGAGGGAGACTGGTAGCCCTATCTGTTGTATATTACGAGCTGTAATAAAACTGAACAAAAACTGCTATCGATCTTTAAGACATCCATAAGCCAGAGTCCGCAAGATGATAAGCTATACCCTCGTGCGAGACAGGGGCTCTCGGGTTGAATAAATGAAAGGTGTATTCCACTGTCGTTCACCTCTAGCTCCATGCACATGCAAGTATTCGTCACAAACTTAACTCTCTCTTTAAAGTTGCTGCACTGAATGTGTGATTTTAGCCGTCCAATGAGAAAATCAAAATATTAAAGATGATTAATAAATTTTATTGATGAGAATGATGGCCTTGAAACCATACCAAGGGGACCCGCTTACCACCCAATCCTCCCGGTCACACGTGGGACTATAGGGCGGGTAATTTCTCTCTTTATAATCCTTAATACCTAGAGTGGCTGCCAAAGCTGATAGATAAAGGAGAATACACAGTAAAAAGACAGGCCTTAACAAGGCACTTTAAATGCACCAGAGTCGATCTATCCTCAGTTAGTTGCCATTTTTGACTATCTAGCTGCAGCAGAGGCAGGAGTGGGTTGTAAATACCACAATATATTCATATCGTCTTCACCACTGAGAAGCAAGCTTCTTGCCATTCCCTTTTGAAGGCTGCTTCAAAGAGACAACACAGTCATGGGTGGCCCCCCTTGGATTATTTGCCACCTGAATCAGAACCCTCATAACTACTACTGTTTAAAAAAAAAAGAAACAATCTACTGTAAAATCCTTGCCCCAGTCTAACAGTGTACTGGATAAACAAGGATCACATGGCCATCTCACTAACGGACTCTTTGCAGAAGGCTCTCTGTGACTTTTCAAGGCCGCTGCCATTGTTTATTACCTGGGGTGGGGGGGCAATGCTGTTAAATACAAGCTTGATATAGTATCGGGTACACCACAAGAAAGTTCGATAGAACATGATGCAGATATTGTGGGACTCCACCACATTCAATCCCATTTATAGATATTATTTCATTTTGCTATCATATCAGTGGAAGACTGGGGTGAGGGTGTAAGTTGGATAGTCTACATCACTGAACGCTTCTTGCAATCCCTTAAAGTCATAGTCCATTTTGGGCTCATTTTCACCTGCAAAACAGCCATGATGATTGGGATGTGGAGGTTTTACAGACCATGCATGGACTGTGCCATGAACACGACTTGAATCATTAAGGGCATGCATGTCCTTTGATGTGTTGCGTCGTCAGACCAAGGTGGAAAAAGGTCGGGTCAATTCCCCGGGCTCAATTTTTAGGTTGGAAACCTCAGCAAACAACAAACAAAGGATGACGTGAGGGAGTTGAGCTATATTATTATATTCTTCTCATCGAACCTTATTTGTAGGTGGAATTATATGGCATAGGCCAAGCGTTAGCAGACTGAATGTGCCTTTTGTGCATTTACAGGGCAGGTAGGTATTTAGGAAAGGGCAAGGATATCACCAGGGATAACACCAGGCTCTGAAAACCCTTGAGGTTCAACAGCAGGAATTATATGTATGGTGTAGAGTAAGTGTTTATCGTTATCTATTTTGGGGATTAATCATTCAGATAAATAAACAAAGGTTCAGAGGAATTGGTCTGCCTGAGGATTATCTTAAGAAACCCTCAGTAAGACCAAACCTTTCACACATTCTAGATATGTAACACCATCATTTACAATTAGATTTCGTGTACCCCCAGCAATTGCCTTATTTTACTAGAAGTATAAACCAACATAACCACATAATTTCAAGAGGCCACAATAATTGGGGACTGCGTCTTTAACCACACAGCATTTCACCTGTTGAACAGGGCCCCTCTCTTTAATCTTGAAACCTCTCTAATTTGATTGGCCCCTGGGATTTCAATTGTCTCCTGTGGCTTTGATTGTCCTTTGTCTGTGTTCTTGCCAAATTACTCAGTTGTTGTTCTTCACAAATCCTTTGGGGCTGGCTTCCTTGGCAGGCCATCCCCATATAAGGCCAGTTGGAAAGGTATAACGCATTCTCATCACCGAACAAAAGTGATAGTTTTGGGAAATGTTGATAGAGGTTTACATGAAAAGAGGTTCAAATTAAAGACAATTATTCAAACAGTGTAGGCACAGACAAGTATCTCTGATTGGGGCACTGATGATTAGACAGGTGATGGAAGTTCGCAGGACTCACCATCTCGTGTCAAGGTTCAGGAGGGTGTTGCTCCTATAGTAAGAGGAAGAGCTGGCTAAAAATGCCCTCATTTCCAGTCCTTTCTTTTCATGTGGCTATAATTTGTTCCTTTTGTTGATCACAAGTGGTCATTCAAGTATGGTGCTAAAAAAGGGGGATTTGAGTAGGTACCTAGTTGGGAGAAGTCAGTCAGTATAATATACTATAGAGTGTGTGACGTGAGTAGGTACCTGATAGTGCAGCTCTCTCTGTTTTAAACAAGGCAGGTCACTTTTCAGACTAATGTGGTGAGTGCAAGTACTTTGTTGAAGCAGTGCATGACTTGTTTAGAAAAGAGGGCACATACTCACATCTCTTTTTACAATAGGAGCAACACCCTCCAGAACTACCCCTATACTTTGCTCTCATCCTGAACAGGGCCACCCTATTTGAAAATGATATGTGCACAATTTGGGGTGCTTTTTTTTAAGCCAATTTGTGCCGAAAGTATTTGTCCATTTGGAAGCTAATCTATACCTGAATAGTTAGCCCAATGTCGATCACACAACTCACCGATGACAAAAATGGTCTAGCCAAGCAGTTTGCACAATAAGCCCAACAACTGTGGTCCTGATTGGAAACTCAGACTGCCCAACCTAAAACTATATTCTGAAATCTGCCCCATTTGAACCAGTTTATCTGAGCTAAAATAAAATTGACTCCAATGGGGCCTGCTGCAATGGATCCCCAACCAAACACAACCTATCCACCCCTTAATGCTTTTATGCATTTAACATTATACCCCTTCTTTGGTGTGTCTAACATTAATGGATTGTTGGTAAGGGGAATCAGTAAATTGTCAAAAACAATGTCCCTTGCATTAAAGACTGATTAAAAAGTCTTAATATATATTATGTTTAAACTTTGAAGCATTTATCAAGTTACAAGGCATGTACAGATGCAATTAAAGTTGGCTGAATGGACTTTATTAGATTCTGCTTGAATAATTGGAAATCATATGATACGAAATTAGCTAACCTTGACATTTGGACTTAGGGATAGGTATCCCATAGAATTACAATTTGAAGAGGTAAATGACCATCCATTATAAAGGGAGCTTTAGGGGGTTATGTTGCTTATCAAATCACTTTCATTACCCACTTTACAGTTTTCTCTTCTCCCTTTGACCTTCCCCGACCCACACCTTTTCTGTGGACCTTTTCTTTTATATAAATAAAATCTCATTATTTCATCCTAATCCTATATATCTTTTACTGAATGCATGATTTGTCTCGCAGGAGACACTAAGTTTAGGCTGCTTTTCACTGAAGGAAACCAATGCATCATCCACAGTTTTCAGCACAGGACAAAATCAGACGGCTATGTAGTCGGGTACTTTGGTGGATGTGGGCAGGGTTCCATAGTGCAGAGTTAAAATATGAGTACAAGTACATGCCGCATACCTCATGATGCAATTGGGAAATGCTCACATATATATTATGGTTTAGCTATTTTTGACTTTTGACCAGACACAGCACTGAGGTACGTAGTAAGGTTACCTAGTGTCTACCAAATCAAAAGATACAACTTACAACAAGCACCATCAATAATGAAATGCTAATCAATGCCTTCAAAATACTTGAAGGGCAATCAGAACTTGAAAGTGTAGTTTAGACCATGTCTTCGCTGAATGTGTAGTTGCATTTGCAATATCCCAAAGTTAACTCTTCAGATGCCTCTTTATTTGATTATCTTGAACGGTGATTAACAAGTCTAGATCTCCACAAAGAATGATTGCTTTGTTAAAAGGCCATCATCATAGTGTAACGGTTTCATCACCGCCCTTCTACTTTTCACCATGAGGAGTCCCTGCAGGCTGCTGAGCTTGTGATACTACCAATAATCAATAATCTCAGGGAGCTGCAGACAAGTCTTCTGATAAATGGATGTTAAAACAACTAATTTCCAGCTTTGGTATTTTTTATTTGCATGCCCGTGCCCATGCCTCAGGGAGTTTTCACATTCCAATGCTCTAGTAGTTGGTAAGTAGGCAGGTGAATTTTAACACTGAAAGAGGGTTGAAGAGCCTGCTGCTTGGCATTTGATAAATTGAATATAGACATATGAGGTAATGGGGGATGTCCTCTTGAGTTTGAACTCAGGGCTGCATATGTCCCTCTGTTGTGGGTCTGCTTTAGTTTGACATGGAGACAAAAACTTGATTCTAAATTTCAGCCTAAATCACTGCAGCCGTAGGCTTACTCTAATTAGAAAGCGTCATTGCATGGACAAAGATGTGACAGGATCTGCGAAAAGGGCCCTTAGTGCAGGGCGCATTAAGGCCCTATTCCCAGTACATGTCACAGATGGTTGATGTTAAGATCTTTAGTTCAGCTAGTAGGTCTAAGCTAAATCTCAAAACCAGGTCCATGCAATGTGTATATATGGATTTAATTTATTTGCCAAGAACCCTTCTCCTTGTGCAAGCGAAAAGAAAGGCAAAAGTTCCAGACATATTTTTCAATAAAACATTTTATCAATATTGTAGTGCTGGTGGGGCTGATGGGGCCATGTAGCAATGGAGACATCAACAGTCTTTACATACGGAGCTGATGACGATGGGCTGATCAATGTTGTCAAGTCTCAATGGCATTGCATGATAGTCTGGAAATAATAGCCGTTGAGTGCTTATGATGGCACCAACCAACCTACACCCTCTGGCGTAAGATAAGGACAATAAGAAAACACCAAGCCCTACCCAACACCTTTGCATATTGTCTACCTGAACGTCAGGTCCGCTTGCCGTCACCGACAAATCTGCGCGTCCGTAACGGGCGTATGAATTATAGATACGGAATGGTGTAATAATGCGACCGGCGCGGGGACAACGTAATAATAGCCAAGTCTTGTCAGATGGATCGATGGAGGCTCTGGGTGCTGGACAGGGAGCTCTGGGGGAGATGGATGAAGTGGCTTCCCCTTTTATTGCCTCTGAACACAGTTGTCTTGGTGTAGTGACAGAGGTCGCCGTCGTCTGTTCACCTGGTCCAGCGTGCAGGCGTCCTTTCTATACAATTCCAACTTTCTATGACAAAGCTGCGTCTGTATCCCTGTGCCGAGATTGCAGCGTCCCAAACCAAATCCCACAAACCCCTCCTCGCACCGACCTTTATGTCCTACACGTTTCTGGAGGGAATGAAAATGCTGCTGCGCGGTCGTGGATTATTGACCCATAAACCCACGCGTGCTGTCTCATAACATGGATTAAACGCTACATACTATGTGAGTGTTGGTCCTAAATTGACCAGACATATTGATAGCCAGCATGTCAATTACCCACTCCAGGTCCCAGACATATTGAATTTAATTAATGATGATGCTACTTTACATTTCAGTCATGTTGATATACAGGAGGCAAAAAGACTTATTAGCATGATTAAATGCAATAAGTCTTGTAGCATTCCCCATGTTAGAAGTGTTGTCATCAGAGATATATTGAATTCTAGTCCAGAGCTGCTTTGTGTAACAGCTCTATGGCCCAAGCGTTGGTTCCCAATACTATGAAAATAGCTAATGTCATACCCCTGCCTAAGTCTGGCGACTTAAGTAAAGTTACCAACTGGAGACCAGTTAAATCTGGTTTCTAAATTATTAGAGAAGCTGTACACACTAGATGTATGGATTTTTTGCTGAATCATGACATCATAGTAAAAAACAGTTTGGTTTCATGAAAGGCAGGTCTACGGCACAGGCGGTATATCTTTTATGTCAGGAGCTATATGAAGCAAGGAACAGGGGTGAGCTGGAAGTTGTTGTCTTCCTCGATCTGAGGAAGGCTTTCGACACTGTCAGCCACCCGCTATTACTTGAGAAGTTAGATAATATAGGTTTCTCACCCCATGTGGTGGATTGATCCAGATCTTATCTATATGAAAGGCAACAAACAACCACAGCTAATGGTGTTACCTCTGAGAAATCGGAAATTACATGTGGTGTGCCCCAGGGGTCGGTATTAGGCCCCCTGCTCTTTAACATTTATATAAACCAGTTACCTAATGTCTTGTTAAACTGCAAATACTCTATGTATGCCGACGATTTGGCCGTTTTTCTAAGTGGCACAGATGTCAGACGCATGAAGGCTTTAATGCAGGAAGATCTAGATCGCGTATATCAATGGTGCTGTAAACATTTATAAACTTACTGTAAATGGTAATAAAACTAAGGCCCTTTGAGTATATTCTAACAGAAATATTCCTGACTTGACTGATGCCAAACTGAGTATTTGTAACTCAGAACTGGAGGCAGTTAGTGTATTTAACTACCTAGGTGTACTAATTGACTGCCACTTGAGTTTTAAACAGTTCTGTACTAGGATAAAGGATACTGTCCTACTCAGGATTTATCAACTTAGGTAAATTCATGACATTATTGATGATAAGATAGCACTTCAGTTATATAAACAAATGATCATCCCGATTCTTGATTATGGGGATATCATCATTGATGATGGTCCTGAAATGTTTATCAGATGGCACAGAACTACTGTCTGTGCATTTGTTTAGGGGTGAAAAGACCCACTGATGTGTCTAGAATGGATCTCCATATAAATGCTGGCTGCCTATGGTTGATAGCCAGACATAATAAAAGCCTGCTAGGCCTGGCATATGATCTATCTAAAGATCCTGCCAACATACAAGAACCCAGATGAGTTTTGAGAAGTGGTAATAAGGTGAATCTCGTAAGAAGTTTCCCTAATCTAGGCTTACATATGAAAAGCCCGCTTTGGCGGGGTATTGACCTTTGGAACAAACTGACTGATGTGGAGCAGAAAGTAGACAACAAGACAAACTTTCTAACTGCAGTGATGTGATTTCATGTCCTGCGCTAATATGTTCTATTATTATGACACAAGTTCCAGGGTTTTTTGTGAACTGTATATTGATGATCTTCTGCCAAATTCTACTTAGCCAATTTGATGTATCCTCTTCTTCTTTTACTTACTTGTAAATCATCAGGCATGAATGTTTGTCAAATAAATAATTCAATTCAATTCAAACCGGAAGTTGAATCCTGGGTAGAGGGTACCACTACCAGGTGGCAGGCCTTACTTCCTGGATACTGCCATCTATCGGGATTTCTCTACACATCAAATGCTGCATCCTGGGTAATACATAGGCGGAACACTGGGTAAAGTTAGGAATGAAATATTAGGTGTAACTATTTTGTATCCATATTGGTGACTGCACAGCACAGAGACTGGCGACAAGTTAAGGTCTCACGGGGGGCACTGCACTTCCTGTCCGCCTGACCAGCACACTCGCACGACCGTTAACACCCCCACCTTGCCACCCTTGGAGACCACGCAGATAAGATAAGGCATTCTGTTCAGTGTTTTCCCATCGAGATTCCGTTCGATTCCATATCGATTTTCTAATCTCTAGACGTGTAGAATGTTTTTTTCCCTCGCGCATTTATCAATTTCTCTTCCTTGGTACACAAATACCGACGCCTCTATTGATTTTAGGCTAGAAATATGCAAGGGTTTTAAGGTATTGGACATAAGTTCTTTTCCCAACACAACCATTTGCTGTCATATCTTTTAGGGATCTCCTTCCCTTATCTTACTTAAAATAATTTACAGACATAGTCCTTTACAGGACTCGGGGGGATTCACACACGGATAATGTGGGGAATTTTAGTCCCGAATATTGATGGAGCTCACATTAGGCAAAACAAATTCACACTACTTTTGGTCAGGAAAAACATCTCTGGTCTTTGCACAAGTGTCTTCTTTTAAAGGCGACGGACAAAGGTCTCGAGTTTCTTATGGTTATGTTGGTTTCCTTCATTGAACACACCGGTAATTAAAATTTCGTTTGAAGGGCAGATTGCTGGAAGTGTGCAAATCCTAACTGACAATAGCCACCTGATGATGTCGTGCCTTCAAGTTAATGCCCGTAAGAATTGTGTGAATTCAGCCAACTCATTGGCTGCTGATTGAAGAGTTTCTACCTACCACGGTCACCTGTTATTATTACATGTGGTCCAAACAAAGAAATCATCAGGGGCAAGCATGTTTTAAAGTTTGAGGGAAAAAAAGGCAGAGGCCTTCAAATTCATTACCACGGTGAAAGTTGTCGAAAATGCCTCTAATTGTGATCGATTGGGGCCTGTCTTTGATCAATCATGCGATTGGCATGAAGAAACAATTTGAGAAGTTGGAAAAACAGCACAGGGCGCTGCCAAGGTTAATGGATGGCAATATTAAGAGGTAAGTGGAGAGAATTGCCTTTGAATAACATGCCTATAAGACGGCCATTGTACCCTTACAAGCCACCAGCCTAACATGTTATCTTAAAACATAATTTCAACTGTAAAAAGGGTGTTCAAACTGACCAACCACACAGAAAACTAGGACTGCTGGTGCTGACCCCTGAAACACCCGTGTTTTAACGTGTTTCCAGCCAATTTAACTCTGTTTACCACCATTTCTGGCTGATGTTGGCCTCCTTCAAGCATTCGGCTGAAAAAAGAAAAGGACGAAAAGAAAGTAAGAAATGCAGGAGTCTTTTAACCATTTTCTATCAGTGTAGTTCCATATCCTTCTGGTTGGACGTATATTTACATGAAAATATACTGGGAAAGAAGGCTGGTTTTCGAAATGATTTTCTGTCTATTCGAAGAGGATTGCATACTCCATATATACTATTACACTTTATATGAAATACCACGAGGCTAATAAATCGGCAACCTTCGACTGTACCTGACGATTAGCTGCAAGAAAGAGTCTCAAACACTTCTAACACTCTTCCTAAATCATGCTCAACCCATTTTATAAAGAAGCTGCATCCTGTAAAAAGTATATCTAAAAGTATATCTTTGCTCTACTTCAGAGGGACCCATCAGGATGGGCTAAATTCTTTCTTTGACTAGAACTGCACTAAGAGCTTATTATGTCTGAGGATCAGTGAGACTGCCAGGTTAGAAAAAAATGAGTACCGTAATCTCCCGTGTATAAGGCGCAGCCTGCATATAAGGCGCACCTAGAGTTTGGGAAAATTCTCAAAAAAAATGAAAAAATCATAACTTTGGTTCTACTGAATGAAATTTCAAAATTCAAAAGCCTATGTGTAGCTTGGGCCACCCCGAACCCTCCTGGGGCCCTTATTTCTTATTATGACCAAGGGGGCATGTAAGATATCAAAAGAAAGGTCTTAGTGTCCCCCTTGTGGATCCAATGAGAACTAAAACCGTAGACGCGCCTTATACGCGGAAGGTTACGGTAGTTAATGTGTTTGTTCAGGAAAAACGCTTACAGATAAATCAAATATATTTACACAGAACTATCTCTAGATATACCGTGAGAAGAATGTAATTGCCAATCACTGTAGATAACTTTTAAGGAGGATTAGGAGGAAAATAAAGACACTCAACCCATGTGCGAAACAATGTATGGGGAGTTCAAACAGATGTATCCCCCAACACTTTACATGTGCCATTCAGCAAGGATATAGAAATCCATACAAATAATACATCGTTGGATCATGTCACATACCCACAAACAAGGAGGCCAGCCTATTTGATAGACAACATTTCGGTTCTAAAAGCTTGCTGCCATGACGGGCATTTTCAGTGAGGTGCCTCTTGGCACGTACAGAACAACACATAGTGCATTAAAACATTATGCCCATTGATCGTCATGATGCATGGATGCAGTACTGTAGTATGCCTATTCTCCATGCAGGGCTGCATCCATACATCATGATGCCCTAGGGGCTTGATACACTCTCAACTGGCCGGTATGATGCATGGATGTCTTGTTGCCTCATTGTGTCCAAGGACCATCACCCTGGAGACATCATGTGATACACAAAGGGTTATGAAGTAATCGAGCCGCCACGTGAGTGATGCTTATAACTGCAGGCAATATTTGTTTTCAGGGGTTTACTTGGCGGCTCATTTGTCTCTGTTCACCATTTCATTGCTGTGCTGCTCATTTTCACAATGTTCACGAATCAGGGCCTACAAATCACACTCCCAACATACTATAGACATAACAGTAGTATGCATGACAACCGTTTAGGTCATGGAAACTGTAATATTCATTTGAATGACAGGGGCGAAAAGAGCAGGAGCCTCCAATGAAATTTCAAATAATAGTTAATGGATAGCAGACAGGCAACAGACTGATTTGTACAACAACTTTGGGTGTAGTATTGCAATCATAGGAGCTCCCTATTCACAGCTGTTGACATTTAAATACAAGCGATTCTGTCAGCTCTACTGCAAAACTAGCACTATGCAATTTTTCAGAACACCTGAGAATAGGATACACGTGTGTGTATTGCTGCCTAAGTTGTAGGATTAGATGTGAGCAGAAATGAATTTGAGTAACTGCTGAGGGCTTTCTGTTGAGTGGACCTAATTCTGAATCTCAGCAAAAGTTTGGAGTGAGACGCAGATGTAATTAGATGAAGTGCAGTATAATTTCCAGAATAGATCATCCAAGCCACTGACATGGAGGCTGTTGCGAAAGGAATTGCATCAAATACTCACTGTAGCTATTTGATCTTCCAATTCTCCGCTCTTCCCCACCCTGAGAATCGACTTCCCTACTTGAGAATTACACCCTACTTGAGAATTACACCTGACTCTGGACCACTCCTGTACCACTCCTTTGGCAGATTCCTTTTTTGCAACACACACGAGAATCAATTCCCTGAGGTGTGTGAGTCCCGTTTTGGAAATAGAACCTAAGATAAAACGAATTCCAAATCTTTTCGCAACAGCCTCCAGCATCATTAAATGAACTCCCACTTCCAGCTGGTCACCCAGTTCACTTTATTAAACCTAGCCCACCTATCCACCTACATGCAGACAGTGCAGAGGTTAACTTCTTTTTCCTATGTTCATGTTATGTAGATATTACTGTCATTCATCAACATGATCTGATGCTCTAACCAATTTGTATTTGAAATGATTGTGTCTCCTATTTCTATGCAGATATTTGCTCGATTTGAAATAGAGAACCGTCTCCCCTGATATTTCGGTACTCTCCTTTTACATAACCAATGAATAATCTCATAGGACTGGATTACATATATATATATATATATATATATATATATATATATATATATATATATATATATATATACTGGATAAGGGGGTTCTGTATCATATGACAGTTGATCGGGCTTCAGGAATTCCTGGGTCATGCAGGACAACATATTTTGTACAAAAGGCTTGATGAGAGCACACCCGTATGCATTTTTACAGGACAGTGTAATTGCGTTTGTACAAATTGCAAATCAGTCAGAGAGAATATATACTTCAGTATGATGACTATTTTAAGACCCAATACTACTGATCTCCTCAAATAGCCAAATGAGGAGGAAATGATAATAATGAAATACCATTCTTAGTGTGAATAGTTGGGTTGGAATTAAACGGGATGTACGATTCTTAGAAGATTGAAATACTAAATAATATCAAATAGCAGAATGGCATATGTAGAATGTATAATTCAACCTCCAGGAACAGGCTTTATGAAATAGGAAACTACGTAGTTTGGCTGTACTCTTGATGTGTAAAAGCCGTGCAAAGATCGATAATGACAGAACATCCTATCCCTCACTTCGATGTATCTTGGATATGGGTTCAACTCTCTAGGTTATACTGCTCCACTGTCAGCCTCCATATCACCCTGTTATTAGACGTTCCGCTGTGCCTCAATTGGCACTTTGACAATCTTAAAACCTTACAGTCTGGCATAGATTAGCAGGAGTTCCCTAGGTGCTTTCCTCCTGAAATATTCAAGCCCCTATACTTTATGTCTGGTTGACAGAAACCTACAGTTCTTCAGATGCTGAGTGTGTTCTTAATCTGTGTCTTTACAAGCCAAGAGAAGATATTTAAGGGAAAAAGACATATTTGGCATGGTAGAGACATCTTGAATATGTCATGTAAGAATCTGCAATTTCTATAGATTACGACTACATGGCTACGGCATTTCCTATTTAAACAGGAGAGGCTTGGGAAACTGACAGCTGGTGTTCTTAAGTAGGGGTTTTCTTATTTCCACTAACGACTAGTCACCTTAGTTCCTACCTGCATGGTGAAATATTTCTCCGCACCTGCCTCCTCCATCAGTCTCTACTGTTTTATTCTAGCACCAAAAAGGATAGATTTACTTGGGTTACCACCAGCTCCTCTCCTCATTTTTGCCTAGCCATGGGTGAAAGCAGTGCCCGCTGGCGAGAATTGGTTAATTTGTCACCGCGCTCGTCGCCAATGGTCGCCATTGCTTTCCCGCGAACGGCTTGCCGAGCAATAAAACATGCATCTCCATCATTTATTCGGCCAACACTCGGAAACTATTTCAAAGTCGAATGGTTCCCAAATAAAGTCCCCCTCATCCTTGCTACTCCCACAGGGCTATATGCCACTTGTCAGGAAGAGAGCAGCCAAGCAAGCAATCAGCCACAAACAAATCGAGTTAGGCTTTACAGAGTGAATTATGTATTAATGCTGTATTGTATACACTCATCCATAGAGTCATATTTTAGTGTTACCTTCTTTTTTTGTCAGATTTATCTTTAAAGAAATATATACTATTGTAATGGTTCGAGTTCTTATATAACTTCGGTTGGGTTCGAGATATGTTAATATCAAGCAAAACCAGACAAGTTAGCTGGGGTTAGTGCAACCGGCACATGTTTATTCATAAGTCACATGAGTTCAAAGTAGTGCTATAAGGATAGCTCGATGCTCAGGAGGTGTTGCTCTGGTCGTAGCCAGAAGCCGACTGACCTCCCTACACGGTCCCAGGTAGGGACTGGAGCAGCGATGACCAGTGCTGCCACCACCCCATAGCGGCCAGAGATCGAAGCAACCTCTGATCCTACCGGTGGTAACCACACCGACTGATCTTAAAATAGGGAGCCAAAACTATATAAGTCGCTCCATGAGCCCCTACACTACCCCCATTGGCTATGACTAGGGTAGAAAACACGTAGGAAATAGTCTAAAAAGTACAAGAGGGCTCGAGGTAAATATTTACACAATGATATAGTGGAGCGAAATATGTGACCCATCCTAACAAAGTGGTACTGAAGTCACACATGTAGAAGCCTAGATATAGGCTTCTCAAGTGGTATAGTGTAAAAAATATCAGATTTTTTAAAATTGATATTTTATATACATATAGGTAGAGATATCTTTCAGAATCCTTGCCTACTAAACTGAATGTAAGCCTCCAATGCCGAAAAAAACATAGCTATAATTTTCTTGGTTATATAGAATTACATAGGAATTATATAGGGTTCATAAATTATTATATGTTTGATATGTCAATTATCTCAGTTTAATCAATTTTTAATTGATATAACTGAATTTACCGTTAGAAGATCCACAGAGGTATATCTAGTTAAAATATGCAAGTGTTATATACCAAATGAAAGCTCTGAGCTGTAAATGAATATACCAATAACTAAACATTTTCTATGTGCGACTTCCGTACCATTTTGTAAGGATGGGTCACATATATATTAAGTATGTAACACTATGAAACTATGAAATAACAAACCTTAGTAGTAAATATACTTCGAGGTGAGATACATTTTTAACTTCGAAGGTAAGTTAAGTTAAATTATACAATAGTAGTTCGAAAGAACAACCATCATATTAAACATGTTACAAGTACTTGGTTTTAAACAAGTTTTATGAGGTTACAATATCTATATACACTTTTACCCAAAAAAGAAAAATTTAGAACTCACATATGAGTTACCTTTTTAGAATTTTTTTTTATATAGCTCGTCTAACTGATTTGAGTTTTATACAATAATATCAAAAGAATAAACTTTATATTTACACACTAATCTAAATATGTTTTATATTTGAACACGGAGAATGAACATCTGAGTGACTTAGAGATATATTAATATAGTACCACTTTGAGATACCAACTTCTTGAGTTGGTTTACAGATCAAAGGTACATAATACTGTAGTTCAATGTTAAACACATATATTATATTATGAGATCAACTCATTTATGCGTAGTTAAATAGTCGAAGTCACTTTTCGAAGTAATTGAACATAGAGGTATAGGTGTAATACGATGTGGGCAAGTTCGAACCCATCTTTTAAATAGTAATATGTAATAATATTGTAGTTAAAGATGGCCCACCAGTGTAGTGGGTTCATCTGTACAGTAATAGTTAGACTTCAAGTGTCCTCATATTCATATCACTGCTTGTCTGCAGATCCATTCGGCGGGTAGGTTGAACTTGGCGGTGGCAAACTGCGTCGCCGTTATGTTGTCCCCTGATGAAGATGGGAAGATGTAGATCATCGAAGACGATTTGAGGCTGCATCAGTCCGGTCATCAAGGCCATTACCGCATCCGTCTGGGTTTAAGTAAAGAACTCCAACTTAGAAAAGAACTTATCTCTAAGTTGGATTGGTGGCAAATCAGTTATTTATCTGAGGTCTCCGTTGCACAGGCCTGATCTGACTTCAGACTTTCTGGTATGGTACCAGTCGGTTTCTCAGACGTAGCAGGAGAGGCAGTTGAAGCAGAGCCGGCTGCAGCACTGGGTCCAGACCTGGGGTTCAGTGATGTAGATGGTCTGTTCTTCGTTTGCTATTTCATCAGCAATTCGAAGGCAGACTCAGGTGTGAAATCCCATTCGGAGAAAAGGCACCCGAAAGCCCCCATGAATTTAGCATCCATGAAGTCCATCTCTTCCCTTAGTTTCAGGTCACACATGCCCTTCGTATTGGCAGCTTCCACCAAATTGGTCTGCGGTCTGGCGGTCCTAATCAACTTTAGCACATGCCTCGGTTGTGATCCGCTCAGTCTTTCTTCGCTGTATTTCATGAAGGCATTCGAATATGCCTTCATTCATACTGCAAAGATAAGTCACACTCTGATTCAGGTGGCGTTCTTGCCAAGCTTCGAACACCTCCTTTTGGATGTTGATGGACTGTTGGCATCGTACTTTGATATACTCATCTGGATCCTTGACTTCCAGGTCAGTTGTTGTTCGAACCATATGGAGAATGGGCCGCCAGTACATTACGGCAGATGATGGTGGTGGAGGTGTAGGAGAACCATCCCCACCACTAACATAGTCGGAATGTGCAGAGCTTGTGGTCACAGAACTCGGAGTCAGGCTGGCACAAGTAACAGCTGGCGTAACCTTACCCCACCTTGAATAGGCAGTGGTTGGTTCGGGTCTTTCATGGCCACCTCCCTTCCAGGACCGGGACATTTGCCTTTTGCAATCGGTGCTGGGTTCGAAGGTGGAACCATCGATCCTTGGGTCTTCCCACCAGCAGACAGTACCTGCGACTCCTTACCAGGGTTCACAACTGTCTGAAGGGCAGGAAAATCATCTTTCCTCTTCTCACCTCTGACAACTTGTGCGATGGTATGCACATTCTGAGTTGTTTCAGTTGTTGTTGCTGGCGTTTGAGATTGGTCTACCCAACCTCGAATCCAATCATCATAAGTATACTGGGTTCCTGACCAGAGCCAGGTCAAGAAGTCGCCAGCATTCGATTGTCACATCAGAGGGGAGACTTGTTCCATCCCTCGAGGACAACTCTGGGACATGATCTCCTCAAGGGATGGAGATCGTTTCCTCTCCGAAGCTTCTGGTGGGCGCAGGTGACTGCGACTCGGATCTTGATCTCTTCTTTTCCTTATGGCGTGGATCAACCCCGGGGTGGGGCTTCACCTTGCCATGCTCATCCAGGGTATTCCTGTCCTTCCTCATGACCTTTACTTCCCAGTGGGTTTCAGGTGTCATGTCGAACCTGTGAGACTTCACATTTCCTGTAATGTAGGTATCCTGTTTGCCTTCGGACACATGACAGAAGTCCAAGATAATTTTATTGGGGACAAACAAATCTGTGATGAGGACTTTTGGGTTTATGAGCGACATGTATTGTTTTCTGTTATGGAGAATATAAATGTTATCAAAGTCATTGAAGGGAAGAATTAATTATAAAAGTAGAAACCTCTTTTTATTGAACACACCACAGTGGATGAACTTTTAACTTTTATGATCTCTTCCAGACGAAGCAACTTTTAACTTGATATAAAAACCATGTAGTAAACTAGAAATAAAGTCGTCTAGTCTGTTTCCATGATAACCAGAAGGCTTTTTACTTCTCCTTGAAATAAAAAAAAATATTTTCCTTTTCCATGAGGTAATCGCCTACTACAAGAAAGTACAAAGCAGGTTATGCAAGCCTTGTCTTCAGTCCTTGCTGTTATAGTTCTTTATATCCTGATGAGATATGGTAAATGAAAAATTGTTGTCGCATATTGTTTTTTTATGCACCACAACAGAACATATAGCAAAAGGTAATATCAAGTCTTTTGAGTCAAGTGCACTTAACAGTAAGAATATTGGTTGAGATCATCGCTCGGATCCTATATAAATGTCTGGGATATATAACTTTTAACTACAAATGTGGGATAATTCGTCGCGAGCAAAACAGTTTTTTTTATGTCTTTTATGGGACCCAATCCCCATTCACAGCGTCTAAAGCCAAGCTGTGCACGTGTAGCTTAAACTTTTCTCGTACTCTCTGGTTCATTCTCTGACACTGGAACAAGATCATCTTACTCCAGTGGGAGTCCTCTGTCTCAGGTTCTGCCACAGGAGGAGGTGGAGGGGGCTGAGCATGGCGTGCTGCAGCAAGTTGGGTCAGCTCTACCACAGAGTTGGTGCACTTTTCAAAATATTGCTCTCGATTTTCAAGGACCTCGGCAACAGTCTTGTTTTTTTTCTCTCGGAGATGCTGAGGCTCCTTGTTCCTGAAATATTCATTGGAAACCTCCTCATTATTTGCATAGAATTTTTCTTTGTCAGGCAGGTAATCTGTCCTGTATGTCCTCCGGCCGTCAGAGGAGGAGGGTCGCTGTACCGTCGAACTGCCTGTGCTGCCAGCCCTTCTTGGGGGGGGGGGGGGTTTAGTGGTAGCCTCAGGAGTTGGCTTTTTTGTAGAGCTTTTACCTGAACCTTTGCCCTTGCCAGAAGAGGGGGGGAGGTCTTAGATTTACCAATGTTCTGTTTGTTGGGAGAACTACGTGATCTGGATGAAATAGCTTCTTCTTCGTATTCATCTGGGATTACATGAGCTTCCTCCAACCCTCCTTCATCAGGCTCCAAGTTTTCCTCCTCATTATGGCCCTGGTCCTGGTCCTCGTTGTCGGACTCCTGTTCTGGTGATTCCTCCTCTACCTGGGTTTGCTTGAAAAAACAAGAAAGGGGGAAAACTAAATGAGCAGAGAAGGTAGCCTGGTAAGTCTGCTATATTAATCAGGGTAATAGCAAGCAAAAATTATCTAAGATGCATTACTTTATAATTGTCGTTGATTGATTAATTGATCAAGGTAGCAGGCAAATAGATAATCAAATTTTATATTGGGGTATTTTGTTTGTGATTATTTTATTTGGGATTTTTTTTTGTTGGGGATTATTTTATTTGGGATAATTTTTTGTTGGGGATTATTTTATTTGGGATTTTTAATCCATTGCGAGCATCATTGGCTTTAAAAATCAAGAAAGGGGAGAACCTACCTTCCTGTAGTTAGTTATGCTTGCTTCCTTCTTGCAATACGGATCCAAGAAGAAGCAAAGCCGCTTAATCAACTCTTTCTTGTATGGGAGCTTCCCGTCTGCTGCAGAAGAGCCCGACTTGACCTTGCCTGATACTATTTTTTGATAGTCTGTCCTCAGCGAATTCATCCTTGTGTTCACAAAGAAGGCTGAAAAAAATAGAATTTTTTTTTATTTTCATTGTAATTCAGATTTGTTTTAAATACAAGAGCAAGTAGAAATGAAACAAAGCTGTTTTTAATAATCAGAATTATTTCTCCCTTTTTTATCTTGGATTTTTTCTGTTGTCTAGGAAGATTTGAAATATGTGGGTCTAGGATAAAATATATTTTCTTGAAAATCTTGAATAAATTACCTGGTATCCCTAAGTCGTCGCCAATTTTTCCCAAGGCGGCCCACCTTGCTGTCGGGTCCTTATACAACTTGTGATTTTTGTCATACAGGTATGGAACAGCCTCCCATAGCTCACACAACCTTTCCAACACCGCATTGTCTTTGAAGTACTGTCGGCCACTTCCAGGGGCATCTGGTCTGGACTTTAACTGACATATAGTCTTTTTAGGAGTAACCTGGCTCTTTTTAGGAGTAACCTCCCTAACAGTCTTCTTAGGAGTGACCTTGGTGACCTTGGCCTCCTCCTGGTTTCTTTTAGTCATGTCGAAGTTTGTGGGGGCTACAGGTCTTTTCTTTTTGGGTGGCTTTATGGTAGGGAGGGGATCGTCTTCTTCTTCTTCTTCATTGTCCAAAGAAAATTCCTGTGAATCATAATCGGGGTCCATATACCAGGGATCATCCTCGTCGTGATCAATAATGATTTCTGTACCTGCAGAGGTAGGGGGGCTCTTTAGAGACTTGGCAGGACGAGGACTGCCTTCTTCCTCTTCATCTTCATTGTTTTCATCGTAATCAGGGATGAGTTTTCTCTTGGTTAGGCGGCTGCCACCCATACCTAGCCGTGAGTAGGGACCTTTGGAGTCAGAACAGCCTCCCCTGGAACGGGAGGTGGGTGTGCAACTGAGGTCTTGGGGCTCATCATTGTCGTCGTCTTCATTGTACTCCTCCACTGCCCCAGATTTACTACCGGTAGTAAGGTAGAGAAGATGTCGAGCAGATTCTTCATCTTCCTTTGTTATTTCAAGCCTAGGCCTACCTCTTGCCGTGAAACGTGTACCCTGTCCCTTTCTCGAGGTATCCTCAGGCTGTTGGCCCTCATTCCCCTCGTCATTTGTTGTATTTACAGGTTTTCTTTGCGTCTTGCGCTTAGTTGCACACCGTGGAGCCATCTTGGATGTTTTCCTCTAGTACGGCCGAACTGCAGGTCACGTGATTTCCATGTGATCGGCGACGTGTACGCCCCCCTACCGTCTTCCCGGAAACTAAAATTGCCGGGCCGACAAAAAATAGAAACGATTCCTGGCCGATTTTTTCTGTCTGAACAGAAAAAATCGGATCCAAAGTGAAACCGTCGGCGATGATTCCCGATGCGTTCCCGACGTGATTCCGATGGTCTCCCAATTTTTTCACGACCTCTTCCACTGCACCCGATTCTTGGCCGATGATACCCGATTTACACCCGATAAGGGTCCGATCATCTCCAATTCTCTATTTCTGTCGCCGATGCATTGGAAATGCATCGGAGATGGACTATCGGCCAAGAACCGGTTTCGGTGGAATACCCCCAATAAGCCGATTTTGGTGTCAAATTTTTCCCATTTTCTTTTTATTCTATAGTAAAAAAAACCTGGTCATAAGCCGGGGGGGGGGACTTTGGGAAAAATTTAGAAGCCGGTTTGGGCCCAAAATAGAAAAAAAAATCTGGCTTATGACCGGGGATTTACGGTAGGTTCTCGGTGTTTTTGAGGTGTCACTCAAGCTCGCTACCCACACTCGGTAGAACTTCGAGGGTGTCGGATCATCCATACTCAATCTCATCCAGTCCTAGTCATCACTTTCATCATGACGATTCCTGGCAGGTGGGATCGAATATGAGTCATATCTCTCACAATGGCCAAAATACCTTGGGGTGAATGTTTTGAAGTATGATCTGGTGTTGGACCCAATTTCCTTCTGTTCCCTGGTGGTAGCGTCCTCAAGGGGTTCATCATTCCGATCAATGTTTTCCAACAGTTATCGGTTCATCTCGTCAAGGGACTTATCCTTGTCTCTGTTCCCATTGGTGTCGACATCCATGTCAGGGATTTTATCTTCCTCAGTTACCTCAAAGGCTGGAACTGGTGGGGGAGCCTGTACCTTCTTCAGAGTCGTAGACTTAGAAAAGGAGGCACTGGGTACCCCGCGTTCAGGTGAGGTCGGTTTCCCAGGTTTAGAACCTGATCGATTCCGGGATCAAGAAGACCTGGTGGATGCACCAGAGTCCTCACTGTCGGAATCTTCTTTTACCTCTTTCTCCGAGAGTCTTTTCCTGTTTCGACGAGTTTTAATCTCCTTTTTGGTCCTTCTCCTTCTTGAGCTTCTCGATGTTCTTTCTCAAGTCCGTTTTCTTTTTGAGGAGAGCTTTTTCAGCGTGTCTCTTTTCGAGATCCTCAAGGGTTTCCTTGACAGAGTCAGGGCGGACGGCA
Organism: Acholoe squamosa; assembly: GCA_949317995.1. Lineage (NCBI taxonomy): Eukaryota > Metazoa > Annelida > Polychaeta > Phyllodocida > Polynoidae > Acholoe > Acholoe squamosa. The sequence goes on from OX439042.1 coordinate 21,604,782, forward strand.
TCAGGGACGTTGGCATCTTCTCTTGTAGACTACTTGGCCATTCTGGTGTCCTCCTTCATCAGTTCTTCGTCCTCCGAAAGTTTGTCTTCGGACTCTCGAACTGGCAAAACACGATACACATAAGTGCGTTCCCGATTATAAATCGGAGGTTGAATCTGCCCCCCAGCGGTAGATGCTTGGCAGTCTTTCATCCATGGGAACCAGTCCATAGATCAGTGGTGTCTCGAGAGACATTCAAATTCGCTTGTCCTCGGCGATATTGTCGACTACCTGAGTCAGTGCGTCAGATCCACACACGGCCTCAGTTAGACTGAAGTAGTCATACCAGTATGTGTCTTAAGTGATGTCGTCAATTTGGTTGTCTCCAATGCCCTTGACTAGTCTCATTTGTAAATCCATGGAGATACAGTCTGGTGGCAGACCTTTACCTCCAAGCATCCGAGGAGAGATCCATCGGTCCTTACCCGAAGTGGTACGGATGTACCCCTTTGTCACATTGATCCATCCTCTCAGTGTTGTCTCTAGTCCTGGGAAAGTGACTGGCACTTCGAGAATGGCGTCGGCCGATTCTTGGATAACTATCTCCACTCTGGAGTCAGCTCCTACGTTCAACAGAACTTTGGAATGGTGACCCACCAAACAAAAGCACATCCATTTCCTTTGGATCAGGACGCGTGCTATGAGCGACAATGGGTGCACAAAAACTCTTGGCGTTCGGTATGCATGCGCCCGGGGGGCTGTGCCATTTTATGTGCATGTCAGCTTAGCTGTCTGTTACCCACAGGAACCATGAATGGGGCACTTCAATGCACCTGACCCTACTTCGAGTTGGTTTCAAAGTATCTCAACGTTCATTAACAAATAACATTACATAGTACAGGACATATTTACTCATTGTGTACCAGGACTTAGGTAGCGGCAGACCTCAGGGCAAGTCGTGGGCTGCGCCTCTCTCCTACTTGACATTTCCTTTTTAACCCAGAAGTCTGAGGTGGTTTATCAAAAGATACCAGCGTCCTCTTCCTACCTCTACTCCTGTGTCCTAGAAAGACATTTTCCTTGTGATCAGATTTTAGATTCACATCAGTTCTCTTAACCTTTTTTTCAAATCATTTTTCGTTCCAGTCCTCTTAGACTTCTTTTTATTCAATTTTACAATTTCAGGCAATGTCTTTAAACATTCTTGTTTCATAAGGATCTCATCTCTCTCTCTATTCCATTTTTCAGACAGTTCCTTACATTCAACATTAGCAGCTTTTCTGCCTCTCCATCATCGTAGTCTACAGACGTTCAATTTATTAATTCTACCCATGGGTAAACTTAATATGTTCACGGTGGACTCCGAAATATTCTTTGTCACTACATGAGGACCATCCCATCCTGAAACTAATTTTGTAGATGACAAGGGTTCATGGATTCGAAATACTCTATCGTCAACATTAAAATGTCGATGCTTCAAATTAGTGTCAGCGAGCATTTTTCATTAATTCAATTCAAACTAGCTTTGTAAGTATGTTTGAAGTGGTCTCTCAGTGATTCTACAAACAATACAGTGCATGGGGCTTCAGGACTGATCCCAACTACACCATACACAAAGTCTGCAGGCATAATGATATCCTTGCCAAACACTTGCCAAAAATTTTTGGAGAGCAGTTTGTCGAAGCATGTACAGTGCTATTATAAGCATGTACTACGAGGTCACATTGTTCATCCCAATCATCTTGGCATGAATTTACCAAGGGTTTCAGGACTTGAATCAATGTTCTATTGAATCTTTCATCTGGCCATCAGACTGGGGTCTGTATGGGTTAGTTCGAGTTTTACATGTTTCAAAATAATGGCACATCTCCTGCCATAAGTTTGACTCAAATTCCTTCCTTGATCACTGTGCATCATTAGAGGTGCGCCTAGATGTAGGACCCATCCTCTGACAAATGCACTAGCACAAGTTGTGGCTTTGTGATTAGGTAGTGGGAATACACGAGTATATTTCATGTAGTAGTCCGAAACTACCATCATGCAAGTGTTCCCCTGACGTGTGGTCTCTAGTCCACTTATGATGTCAATAGCTATTCTGGCAAATCTTACTCCGAACAGTTTTTGAATCAAGGGCATTTTACCCATACCGGGGCCTGGCTTATTCTTACCACATTCAGGGCATGTCATGACCCATCTGGTAAGATCGCTACTCATTCCAGGCCAATAGTAGTGTCTAGAGAGGCATTTGAGTGACCTCTTCTTCCAGAAATATCCACTTGTTTTGTGGCCATGACAGAAATACATGATGTCACATCTCATTGCCATAGGGATCACTTTTTGCAAAATTTTATCCTTGGTAGGACAAGTCTTCCAACGACAAAGCAACTCGTCTATGATTTCCAGCTCGGTCCACTGAGCTAAAGACTTACGAGTTTCTCGGTCTTTAATAGAGATGGTAGGCCTTTCTGGCCTCTTACCATTCTTGAGCAGTAGAAGTACTCGTTTTATTGCAGGGTCATTCTGTTGGAACTGCTTGATGGTCTCGGGGACCATTCTCCACACAGCGGTCTGGCAAAGGTTCGATCCTTCGAGCTTTTCCTCAGGATCGAACCCCTGCCAACACAGCATTGTGTGCCCCACAATCATCACAATCAAGTTTCTGACACTTTCATATCAGTCTTCTAGACAGGGCATCAGCATTTACATGCTTCGAGCCTGGTCGATGGTGGATTTGGCTGTGTACCAATCCGAACTCAGATAAATGAGCTAACCAGCGCCCAATCATCCCTTCAGCATCCTTGAAGTTCAGAAGCCACTTCAAAGATGAGTGATTGGTTCTCAACGTGAAGTCGGAACCCCATAGAAAGTGCCGAAATTTCTTAGTATACACCACCACAGCCAATAACTCACGTTTAGTGGTGCAATAATTTCTTTGCACTTTATTCAAAGTATTACTTGCAAAAGCAATGGGAACCTCGGCTCCATCTTGGACCTGAGACAGAGCAGCCCCTATGCTATCATTGCTAGCATCAGTATTGAGGATGAAATGCCCATCCGAAGTTGGATATTTCAGCATGGGCGTATTTGCAAACAAATCTTTTATAGCCTGAAAAGACTTGTCTTGCTCAGCACCCCATGGAAAACGTTCTTTAACCCGTCCTGGAGTCCAATGCGCAATTATCTGTAAGGGATAACTTACTTTGGAATATTTCGGGATAAAGTCTCTATAGTATGAGCAAAAACCCAGGAAAGATCGAATCTCCCCGGCATTTTCAGGCTTAGCCCATTCCAAAACTGATAGGAGTTTCTCAGGGTCGGCTTGTATGCCGTCAGGCATTATAATTCATCGTAAATAAGTAATAGATGTTTTAAACAAATTACATTTTTTAGGTTTAAGCTTCAATCCATTTGCTTGAATTCGTTTCAAGACCAATTCAAGGTTGTTAGAACAATCCTCAAACGTTTTTCCAAATATGAGTATGTCGTCAAGATATACCAGACAGCGTTTCCATAAAAGGTCACTCAACATGGTCTCCATCATGGCTTTGAACGTTGCTGGCGCATTACATAACCCGAAGGGTAGTATGTTATATTGGAATAATCCCATATGGCTCGAAGAGGCTGTCTTTTCCATGTCCTCAGGTTTCATTCCAATTTGCCAATACCCAGACTATTTACTTTTTCTGTAAACGTTGTATAACCATCTTCAGTTTCGATAGTCAGGCTTTGGCCTGTACCAACCATAAGTGGTTGCGCCTTTGCTTCAAAACCTAAGTCGCTAAAGTCAGTCACTAAAACCAAGACTGGTCACGGCACCAGTGTAATGGTTCGAGTACTTATATAACTTCGGTTGGGTTTGAGATATGTTAATATCAAGCAAAACCAGACAAGTTAGCTCGGGTTAGTGCAACCGGCACATGTTTATTCATAAGTCACATGAGTTCAAAGTAGTGCTATAAGGATATCTCGATGCTCAGCAGGTGTTGCTCCGGCCATAGCCAGAAGCCGAATGACCTCCCTACGCGGTCCCAGGTAGGGACTGGAGCAGCGATGACCAGTGCTGCCACCACCCCATAGCGGCCAGAGATCGAAGCGACCTCTAGTCCTACCAGTGGTAAACGCACTTACTGACCTGCCCTCTCAAATAGGGAGCCAAAACTATATAAGTCGCTCCACGAGCCCCTACACTATCTACCATTGTCGGGGTGGCCTTTTCGATACGTTTGCTACAGGGTGAGATTATAGATGGGATTCTGGGGAGGTTATTCATAACATTGAAATCTTAAACAAGACAGAGAGAAAAGGCTGATGAAGATTGTGGTTTGTATTTAACCGTTTTATCATCAATGGAATAGGTTCAACATTATTCCTTCCTCTAAAGAGAGAGAAAGCTTTGAACAGATTGGTTATTTACAGTGCTATTTTAGGATATCTAAGTGGCATTCCTTAGCCTTCTGTGAAATAAGACATACAAGCCATACAGATAACCACAGTTGAGTCGTCATTTCTAATAGAAATGTGCAGTCAGATACATATCATATATGTGGATCAACATGGTAAAAGGTACCCCCGCGAGGGGGTGCGTAGGCATACCTTTTACCGTGTTGATCCACATATATCCAACATAAAATAAACGATAGGGCCTGAAATATAATGCACTAGATTGGGTCGGATTTCACATTAAATGCACTCTTACAGAGTGCAGTGTATAAAGACTTGTATAAATGACTGTGTGGTGCTTGAATACGAAATACAACTTGGAGATGGAAACTTTAAATATGGGTATCAATTTATAATAAATAATGATACTGAGATTCTGGACTCAATACCTCTTTTTTATATATATGTTTGTCCAAACAACAAGCATGTACAAATAGGGACCAACATTTGAAATGTTTCATTAGAAAAAACATCCATCATGGTATCAAGGTGTATGTAGGCATTGACTGTTAGAAAAGATATTGTTAAGGTTTGGCTATACTCAGCGAATGATTAAGTAAGATGTGTGTGACTTACTGCGGTGCAAAATAGACATATGTTATAGGTCGAATCCCACATGGCGATTTAGGGCTCCAATATCTCTGCGATTTTGTCCTTTGCATTGCAGGGGCGTTCCTGAGCCCCTAGATTGCAAGGATAGCTACTCAATGGGTCTTCACTCACTCTCAGATTCAATATAAGTTGAGCCATTTTTGCCATTTAGGGGCTCACGAAAGCCCCTAGAACGCAAAGGACAAAATCGGAGAGACATTTTAGCCCTGAATCGCCATGTGGGATTCGACCTAAAATGTAAACCAGCACCCTCATACCCAGAACTTCTCAGGATTTCTAAACTTACTACAAAGTCCTCCCACCTTGGCAATATTTTACAGTACCACCCCCGCCATCTCCCCTCTCCTCCTTGATACACCCATGCTATTCATACCAAGCATAGAAGGGGACTTTGATGGACGTGGAACAAACAAGGGTATCTTCCCCTACAACGGCGCCAATGTCCTGATCAAACAAACTCCTTGTCCATCTGCTGACTAAAAAGGGCTGGCCTCTTCTTCAGAAGATTCCAATAACGCTGTATGTAATGCCTAATTAGGGGAGGACATAGACGAGATAATGACAGGACAATCAGGAAGACTGGCTTGTGATCTAAGTGGTCCTGATTGAAGTCCATGCATTGGACGGGGATAATGGCCGCTTTAATTAGCTTCTTGCTTCAATTACTCCTGCTGCAATAAATATAGCTCACAGGCGTTAGGAACTCCCACCACCTTGCTCTCTAAGACACCAGGAGGGTGTTGCTCCTATAGTAAAAAGAAGAGCAGGCTAAAAATGCCCTCGTTTCCAGTCCTTTCTTTTCATGTAGCTATAACTTGTCTCTTTTGTTGCTCACAAGTGATCATTCATGTATGTATCTTTGAGTAGGTACCTAGTGGAGAAAAGTCAGTCATTATAGTACCTACTCAGTGTGAGTTGTGCAGCAGGTAACAGAGGCATCATAAAAGCCCTTGTTACAGTGTGTGAGACTACGAGGTACCTGATAGTGCAGCTCTCTCTGGCGACTTCTGAGACTGATGTGGTGAGTGCAAGTACTTTGGTGAAGCAGTGCATGACTTGTTTAGAAAAGAGGGTACATACTCACAGCTCTTTTTTACAATAGGAGCAACACCCTCCTGGTCCTTCCAGCACACTATCTGAAGACTACTGAAGGGCTATCCTTGTGTTTGTTGCCAAAGATTAGATATTCAACAGGGATTCCACCTTCTAATTGTGAATGGAAATATTTGATGGGTTCAGGTGGTAGTCATCAGCTGTAAAATCCTATACTCTGCTACACACAAAGCCTTGATCATGATGAACGATTACGGGATAAATTCTCGAAAATATACTCTCTGTTCATAAGGATTGGACTAAATGCATTTTAATTGTTTGGAATTGACAGTAACATAGTTTGCATCCTTTCCGCGACTGTCCTCTTATAGGATAGATTGAGTGGGTTACATTATCCTGCAGGCAACAAAAAGATGCACCAATGTGCAGATTCAGCAGAGAAAAATATAAAAAAGGCATACAACTACCCAACACTAACCTCTGACCATGAGAGGATAAATATTCTGAATTTGTCACCAGCTATCAGCTGCACAAGACATAGGACCTGCTCAGTTGAGCAGTTCTGTTGTACTGCTCGTCTAAGCTCACATTCCAGGGGGGAGGCAATACTGGGAATTAACCCCGGATTTTATTTTGATGCATACCTTAAGAAGTCAATGAATGCACAGATTTCTATTCTTGTGATGATAAGAATTGGGCCACGGTTGTGAATAATGTCTACACGTGTTGACTAATATCAAGACGAGGTCCGTATCGGATTGGACTCCTTTAGGGTAAAGAATAACATCGCCGAAGATTTTTTACCTTAAGCAGTCAAAGCTACATGGACATCGACAATGCTAGACGCCGCTTATGAATACACAAGCTCTAATCTATTGAATGTAGTCACAAAATCAGCTACCGGCAGACCTAAAGTCTGTAGATTAAATATTCTCTCAATACGGCCAAGGATGGTGATCATCATGCAACGATGGTGATCATCATGAAAGGGAGACAAGGATTCTGACTATGCCCATTTAGTAATGCTATGCCTCATCAAGATGAAAGAATTGCATAGTGTTGAAATCTCCTGGAATATTGAGGTGGCCCGTAGCAAAAGTCATGCAGTAGAGGTATGAGGATCTGTCTTGGCCCAATTCTGGTAATATCACAATACTTTCACCCATGTACATTTCCCCAGAAAGGCAATCCATCAAAAGGTACCCACCAAGCAAGACACGAGTGTGTCTGAAGAAGCCCTACAGGCAGTAAGCAATCCAGGGCACCCAGCGGGGCAGTGGTGCCTCAATCAGAAATGGTTGATCAGGTCTGCTTGGAGGGTACCCCTGCTGGTAACGACCCTTGTGTCCACTGGTCATTCATTAAGGTGTAATGGGATGATGGTGGTCACTGTGGTCGTGTAAATAACCCGCCAGAGGCGGCACCCAGGCCCGGCGGGCACGCCCGACGCATGGGGATGGATACAAATGGGCGCCGGGCGGGATGGATATTAGGAAAGCAACTGTCCATGTCAATACCCATGCCCCTGACATCTATCTATAAAACTTGCCTCTCACTTTCTACATAATCGTGCCACAACCCTAAACAAGTTCTTCCACACCCCTCCACTTCCACTGTAGTTTTGGGGATGTGCAGCTGGATACCAAATAGTATGCACCATTTCAGATCTTGTGCATACCATGGTGCCCAACCATTGCTTAACAGTTTCATATGCTACTCTTTCTTATTTTGACAGTACATGTAGTAACTGTCAAGAAAATATAATCATATCCCTGTGTACAAGGATTATGAGATGGGTAATGAATTAGTATCAGTATAAGTTCTGTATGAGTATTACATAAAAATGAGAGTTAATATCAGGATAAAAGGTTCTGGAGGCTATTGCAAATAAGCTAAATAGTGCACAAAGTTCTATTGACTTACTTGTAAGACCCTCCAGTGTAAGTAGTGCAGTAAATTGGGCCTTGTATAGGTTGAGGATATGTGTGAGTAGTACAGTGAAACGATGGATATTTTGCAACAGGGTTTTTACCATGCGGGACATCTGGTTCTGCAGATTTTTTTTTATCCTGTAGGTCTGATTCAATTTACCCAGAAAATGGAAATTTCAGGGCAATTCTTTTGTTTAGAAAATAAGAGGCATTATCTTAGTTAAGCGACTAGAATTCTGGCTTATTCTTTACCAGAAAATCGCCACCATATTTTAGCGATCACTATTTTCTGTATTTAGCAACCCTCATGTAGATATAGCCAAATAAGATTGTGTAGATTTTATGTGAGTGCAGCAATAATGTAATAAATTGGGGACTTAGGATCAATATAGGTTCTGTGCACGTAGTGCAGGGCATTGGAATTTAGTTTCGGTTGAGGCACTGTGTGAGTAGTGCAGTGAATTGGGACCCGGTATCAGTTGAAATTCTGTTTGAGTAGTGCATTGAGGTTATATATGAGTAGTTCAGGGAATTGGGGCCTAGTGTCAGTTGAGGTTATATGTGAGTAGTGCAATTAATTTGGACCTTATGTCAGTTGAGTTTCTGTGTATGTAGTGCAGTGTATTGGACCAGGTCTAGTGTCAATTGGAGGTTTGTGTGAGTAGTGTAGTGAATTGGGGCGCAGTGTCAGTTGAGGCTTTGTGTGAGTAGTGTAGTGAATTGGGGCGTAGTGTCAGTTGAGGCTTTGTATGAGTAGTGCAGTGAATTGGGGCATAGTGTCAGTTGAGGCTTTGTATGAGTAGTGCAGTGAATTGGGGCGTAGTGTCAGTTGAGGCTATGTATGAGTAGTGCAGGAAAGTTGTAGTATCAGGACAAACTATGTGAGTAGCAGAGTGAATTAGGGCTAAGTATGAGTGAAGGTTCTGTGTTAATAGTTAAATATATTATCGAGGTGTAGTATCAATAAAAATCCTGTATGAATAGTGCAGTGAATAGGGGCTGAGTATCAGTAAAGATCCTGTGTGGGCAGTGTCCATGACGTTAATAGGGGCCTAATATCTGCACATCTGGGTTAGTAAAGAATTGATATAGGTAGTACAGTGAAATTCAATCGCCATTGTGTATTGATGGGATCTCCTTCAGTGCCTCTTTGCAATATACATACATCTTAATTTGACATAGATTCAATTAGGCCATAGATAGCTTCTGAACTTATTATAATTGGTAAAATGGACACTAGGAAGGGGAAGTTCTGGGATCGGTTTTCAGGGGTTATTTAATTTTGAAGGTCAATGTCCCTTTGGCCACTTCCTCTATTCCCCTCTAATCTGGATGGTTATCTGAAATGTATTCAATTGCTTCCAGTAATGGTGTGCATATCCTTTACCACTGTTCAAGCAAAATGCACATGTGATGTTAAAGAAAATATATTTTGTAATATTCCCTTCAATACCATTTTGTAAACACACCATGGCAACAGAAAATGGCACTTCATACCCACCCTACATTTGATCTGAATATCTGCCCAAATTTGGGGTCCGACGATGGTCAAGGATTTCTGGATTTCTATTCATTAGGTAGGTTGGCTAGTCAGATAAGCCGGGACCCAAGTGGGATTTATGGGCACAGGAAGCCTACCCTTATCTGAGGGATATAACAAAGGGTTATCAGGTCAGGTTGGGTGGGGTTGGGGAAACCATAGTTGTGGATCGTGGGATTTGAGGTGTGATAAGGGTGTGGGTGGGTGGCTTTGGTTTCTGGGTGGAGTGGGTCAGAAAGCGATGCAACCTATTCCGCAAAACACAAGAAAACTACAGCCTTCGTTATCTCAAATTGATATTGAAGTACTCAATTAATGTTATCTAATGATGTAACTTCATGTATAACGTTGTGTGCACTGTAAAAAGATAACTGTTGAATCTACCAGGGATCCCCATGAAACTAAACAGTGGGCCACTATAATTGTATAGCATTGAACTGATGTACTTTTTACAAGAAGCCCCAGGTGGCAGTACAGTGGTACACAAATGTACAAGGAATCTCTGTGAAAATAATGATGGATCTCTGGCAACTTTGGGACAAGGATTGCACTGTTATTTTGATGACACTTTTTTACAGTGTGAATCGCCACCATTTTCTTTGTCAGATGGAGTGTTTTATGTTTCCTCTCACAACATGTTAAAGTGGAAAGACTTAGGTATAAATAACTGATTGATGTAGGATTCAATCCTTCCTCTTTGACTTTAGCGTAGTTACTGGTTTGCATCGAGTATGGAAAATGAGTAAATACCTTGACCTTTAGCAGAACGCAGGGTATCAGTCACACGATACAAAGATACAAGGCTTCAATTCATTAAATGCGATTTTTCATCTGATTAGGCCAATGTCATCGAGAAAGCTATGTTCTCCTCATCTTACTTGTTACCTGTGATTCTTTCCATCTCCATAACCATAACTTTCCAAAGTGTTATCTTAAGTAGAATGTTAATTTCGTCAAGGTTCCCATACCCACCTCGCCTCTGAAATAGAATTATGGAACATTAAGGCTTCCTTGTTTGCATGGTCTTGCTGCTATACTAGGAGGCAAGAAACAGACAGGAGACAATGACTAAGTATATAAATGGCAATGCAGTAAATCTATTGTAGTACAATTGCTACTATGGCCCCTTAGATAATGCAGCTACATAATTATGCTTTAGGGTTAGAGCAGACTGAATGGTATACACCTGAATTGGGCTTGGTGAAGTGACCTGAAACATGCCTTTGCAAAACCGAGGATTTCCTACATATCCTTTAAATCTCCTTACCCGAGGAACACTGGAGGTCTTAAATCATACCTTAAAGGAGATTGATGATGTGATATGAGGTTCTGTCAGTTCTTCTGTTGGAAGGACCTAGGCATTGTGCAGACAGAGGAGTAAGTTAAAACTTACCATGTTATTTGGGACGTGTAAAGTCCTAAAAGTACCTCTTAACCTAGTTTGCCTGGTACAATGCTAACCGCGCCCAGTCTGTCCCGCTCAATTATGCTTTCAGGAAAAATCATGGGAGGGAAAACATTACTTTGGAAAGTGGTTGTTTAAAATTTTCCCACTCAGCCATCAAATAGTCTTTCACCTGTGGCATTCTCGAGTGTCTGCGAATGGTACCCTTGAATTGGGTGAGCATGTTTTGCCCAGTGCACCCTGCATTTTTTCCTTAAATCGGAATTGCACCTTGTGCAGTCCTGGCCACTCTTTTTATCTCTAGCCAATCATGGAGGCATCCGCAAGTTTTTCACTGCAGTCCATCAGTGACTTGCTCAGAGCTGCTCAGGCAGTTGGGGACCGTCTCTGACAGCCAAACCGAGCAAAATGCCTTTTCCTACTACTATAATGGCTTCAGCTGAGAGACTGATGTCTCTAAATCTCCACCATCGCTCAATTTCCGCCCTGGACGGCACACATCAGGGATGAGATAGAGACGCCAGTAGAGCTGCAAGGGAAAATGCCTATCCTGGCCGTCAATCATATATAAGTCATTTCTGTAAAGTAATTCGTAGGTTTGCTGCCTGTTTCCCTATCTATCCATGGATTCCTTCATCCCTCATTCGCAGGCCCATATATTTCTTTTCATTTCATTTCATGCTAAAGGATCACATCATACAGCATGTATAAACAATTTTGTCAAATATCCACATGACTGTCATTCGGCCTTTGTAGACCCCAATACAGCATTTGGTCATGATTCTACTATCTTAGCCTGACTTCTACCTTCACTACCTTTTGTAAGTGAAAAAGATTTTTTTTTTGCAATGTCATAATGATTCTTCAAGTTTGACATTTTCTCTTTGTGAACTGACCAGAAATAATTAGGCTGATCTATGGTGTTATCGATCTCCTCCATTTCGTAATTGCAAACTGAAACCACTAACAGGTAGTGTGAGAGAAACGCGTCAAATTTTCAATTTGTAACGCCATCTTAAAACAATGATGGCGCGGAATCAGCCTACTCAAGGACGTGTACTACCGGGGCAATCCACCCATCTCAGCGGCCACCCACTGACCCACCACTCCTGAATGTCCTATGAAATAACCACCAGATGTATTGGAGGGTATTTCACAAAAATGTTCTTATCCTGATCTAGGCAGGACTCGTGAGAGATCAGATAGTACGGTTAAGGGTTAAGCGCTGGTTCCACAGGCATAAAATCGGTCGGAATAGTCCTAATCCGACGATTTATAATATATCAAAAGTATAGAAAAAAATCGGTCGGATTAGTGCTCATCCAACCGATTTACTCCTATGGAACCAGCACTTTATGCTGATTAGTTCACTGATTTGCTATTTGCAGACTCTCAGATGGTGCCTGCTTCTTTGTTGTACATGTATTGCTTTTTCCCTCACAGACAGTGGCCTTGGCAGATGCTAACTGGCCGATAATGATTCTAAATCCACCCTATAAAAGATGTGGTTAAAACCTTGGGGCTTTCAACCTTGAACTCAGAAGCATCTGCTTAGAGATTACATCGTAAACATACCAGTTTGTTCACGCCCATATAAAATCCTTTATTAACATGAAAATGTGATTTAAGGTTGGTCGCTACTTGTTGAAAATGAAGCCACTGTGCAGGTCTCTGCACTTTTTGTAGACATACACGTATATTAGCCTTGAGTACTCACAAGAGATTTCAGGTTGTTTTGATGAAAATTGAGCAATTTATGGCAATTTGAAATTTGTGCACATTTGCATCTAGATTTAATTCAGATTTTTCCAACTTTCTTCTATGGCTTATAATTTATAACACTCATATGTTCTACCCATAATGCAATGTTCCAAACATGAGATTTTGTTCATTTTTAGAGTACCTTTTTATTTTAAGGGTCCCAAACCCTAGAAATATGCATGGGACCATATGTCAATATTATTTTCATACAAAAGATATTTATGTAAGGTATTTTCTGAGAAAGTATAAACAAATTCTATGTACTATTAATACTGTTTTTTACGCAAAAATGTTGTCAAATTGTTCCTACTCATTCCTAAAACATTACATTTTTACCCAGAATGTGATTATCTTGCATAAATAGGCTTTCTACATGTGAGCTTTCATGTTTCTGTGATAAATGATTAATATGAAGAAAAGTTATTAAACTTTTCACATTTTTTTTCCTCATTTTTTGAGAAAAAATATCAAAACTTTTATTTTTCAAAATTCCATATCTCAAAAAACAACAACATGGGACCCCCCATTTTTCTGTTCATTACATTGATTCTTCATGATCAAAGTGACTTACACACCAAAAATGAAGAAATTCTATTTACTGTCACTAAAGAGTAGCGTCCAACCTTAAAGATATTATTCATTACCAGCTTCTCTCCTCTGTCTCTTCTTCCAAACAAGGGCACGATGTTCACATGACTGCAATGGTGAATTTGATGGCTAATTAATATTTGATGTAATTAGAGCGTATGAATGTTTTGCTGCATACCACTGATTGAGCTGCAGCAGGGGTCAGATTACAAACTAATTGGACAAGCGTTATGCATGCAGAGGTCAACTATTTCAGGGCTGTTCTATCACAGGTAAGGGTGTCTTTAGAGACAGAGATGTGAGAAATCTCATTTTGAGCATTCATCAGACTTAACGATAATAATTCTGTGGCTGATAATCTGGTAGGACTTCTGTACAGTGTCCCTTCGACCATTAGTATACCATGCGCCACAGAACACAGCTAAATCCATTGCTCTGAATAAGACAATAACTATAATTGGGGGAGGCAGATCTCTGATGATTTACATGTGGAGTCAATGCATTAAGTTCAGGTAAATTCAGTATATATTGGACGTTATCCTGGACACGTGTCCTAATCATTTTCCAACTATTGAAAAAAAAAATTTACAGGTAACGGCTGTTACCACCATGGGCGTGGACTGGTTGCCAGGTTGAGTCTGCATAGGTGTTATCTATATAATATAATATAAGGGTGAGAAACTAAAGCACCTTTACTGCCCTTTGTTGGTTCTATTTGCTATGCATAGACCTTGATTATGGAGGTGAAGTGGGACTTTGCCAAAGTCCCTACTCATGTCTGTAATCAAGGTCTATATGTATAGGAAATAGTTCACAGGGCATCTGACAGAGGGCAGCAAATGTCCTTTACTGTCTCACCCTTCTTATTACATATGGAAAACACCTTCACAGACTCAGACAGGTAACCAGTCGACGCCCATGGTTACCACATTAACTATCTTTACATACAAAATGTGTAAAGAAAAGAGGAATTTACTTTAGCAGGTGCATATAAGGACTTGTACAAGAAAAGCTATATAATTATTTTAAAGGTATTATGAAATGTACCAAATTGGGAACAAGCCTACACTATTGTCATAATGTTAAAGAGAAGAGAGAAGAAAAAGGCAGCATGAATTTTATATTGCTTCTCATTGTCAGGAAGGTTGAAGTATGTTTCACATAGTTATTACTCGGGTCGTATCAAATATCCTTATTGGTATCACGTAGTATCGATGTCACGGACAGGCAGGGTTTAATTACAAATACCAAATGACTTAATGATATTTCTGTAAGTCCTACAAGGTACCTCTCTATGACAAGATGTACTTTAGTTACATACAGGGACATGCCGGTTAATGAGAAGGCCCGAGGGGAAATATGTGTCAGGTTATTCCCCCAACCCAAGAAATTCTACCCAGGAAGTTTCAGGGAAACCCCAAATTTTACCATAAGTATACCCATTTTGATCAGGTATCCTTTACATCGAGGTGGAATTAAGGGTGAGAGAAGTTCAATGGTGGGTGTTTATGGGGGAGGATGGTGGGTACATTTCTGTATAGGAGCGAATTTCTCTTATCTCACAGAAAGCCTTTGGCGCACGCGTAGAAAATAGATCTATGGAGATGGATTCACCCTTATGCCTCTGAAATGTAGTGGAACATCTACGTCTCAGCCGGACCAACAGAGGAGGCAATTTCTCTGATCTGTCTGTCTATCTGTCTGTTTCTGTCTAGCTGCACCTCTCTTTCTCTCTCTCTCTCTCTCTCTCTCTCTCTCTCTCTCTCTCTGTCTCTTTCTCTCCGCGGACTTAATGTTCTCTTATAGGCTCTCTCATTTTCCCTCATGGTCTCAATACGGCAACTAAAATTGATTACAATTGACGATCCCATGTTACCCATCCAGTCTGAAAACAGGGATATATATCCTGAAGAACTTTTCATTACAATATATGCATACTTAAGTAGAGAGACTTAGGGTAGATTAACCTAAAGACGACCGTTCCTGTGCAGGCCTTCAATGAGGGATTTGTAGTGGGTAATATCTCTGAGAGTTTTAGGTCCTCAGACTTCCAAAAGGCACTGAATGAAAGATAATTGTTTAGGCTTTTTTACCTGCTATATCTTGAAAATCCATGTGTATAATATATATCTAATTTATCGCCCTTATTAAGAACATTCCATTTAGTTCATTTTCACCTTGAGATGACCATTTCTCACCTTGAGATGACCACTTGACACACAGCCTTCGAATGGGGCCATTTCCATTAAGCCATAATTTTAAAAAAGAATAAGTGTCTTACATAAATATACAATATAATGTTACTGTTGATGGTGCTGTATTGTAATGAAAATGTATGTTTTGCAACAGCTAAATTGGAAGGGATATTTCAGTAAAGATTATGTTCATCATAGTTGCCATTCCCATCCAATTAGAGGTAATAATCCTAGCCCTGCATTAAAAAGACTTTGTTTTATGATTATCTGTCAATAACCACCAAAGTACCATTTTGCTTGACTTAGCATTTATGTTTTTGAGGTCATATGGTTCCTTTGAATACTACTCATAATATAAAAACAGCAAAGTTTGAAACCCATGCATAGAGATATCATTTACAGAATGCAATGTCCCAAGATATTATGGATATGAATCGTTTGAGGTAATCCTACATAATCAGTGGTTTCTACTCAATTAAAGGCATAACTCTTTCTGTGAGTGGTGGTCAACTCAAGGTGAAATAGTGGTCATCTCATGGTGAAATTGGCATACCTGGGAAAATGAGTCATAAACTGAAAGTATTTAACATTTCTGAACATTTGTTTATGTCATCATTTACTTATGGTATATATCTATATCTAGAATCAATATTTGGTACATGCGAACAATCTCAATGTTCAGAATCTGCAACCAAAGTTAAAGATTCCTGGAGAAATGGCCAGTTGGCCATAATAGAATCCAGTCAAACATGTGTACTTTGGTGTATGGTTATACAAGGATAACTACTCAACATATCATAGGTGGTCAGTCCATGGGATACTATAACACCTCTATTTCAGGGATATGAGATGACCACCATGAGATGACCACCATTTCACCTTGAGTTGACCACCACTCACAGAAAAAACAAGGTGGCAGGTGGTCAACTCAAGGTATGTGGTCGTCTTTAGGTTAACCTACCTTAGTATCTACAGCCTCGGCCATAATGCAGCAATTGAGTGAGATTGAAAAGGCGCTGACCATAAAATATTCATTGGGAAGTAAGGAGGTTCAATGTACAAACGGCCAAGTGAGCGATGGCGGCAATATCTCCCATTGTGTGAATTGCTTTATTTCAGCCGTATCTCCACGGTGGAGATGTAATCTACTAGAACTGTTCTCTTGACGATGTTATCGAGTGGGTGGGTGATTGTGGGAAATTGCTCCAGCTTGGTGTATGAGAAACTGGGAGCGTGATACAGAACTAGTGTGTTATACATTGAACATAAAGCGGGGTTATGTAGATAGGATTCCTCTCTAGAGAGATCAAGCTTTATAGAATAGATATAATCTTATTAACGAAAAGATAATATTATATGCACTGTTAAACATAACGGTACATGTAGTTCTTTCTGGGAGATAAAATTATCTGCCTTAGCCTCAAGCTACTGTACCATCAGAACCATTGAATCATTGGCAGATTTAGACGGGGGTTCGGGAGCATGGAGGCGTGGGCTGCACACCCCCTCCTTTTTTTTTGCCCATAGTTAAGGATCATTTTGGTTATTTTGAATCCCAAATAAAATGGGGACTGTACCACTTAGCTTTGGGGCAACTACAAATGCTGGATCCGACACTGCATTGTGTAAGCCTACTTTTTTTTGGAAGTTGTCCAAATGCTAAAGACTGGGTATTGGGGTATGAGGCTATGGTTGTGGAGTCTGTTAGAGATGGGCATGGCTATGTAATGCATGGTGTATGAAAGGGATCAGGAGGTTCCATGTGGGTCTCAACCCCACTTTAATTACTAGGGCAGGCATGGTGGCATTGCCGTTAGAGTGCCTTCCCCCAACTAAAAGACTTCCAAGTGGATATCATGAGTGCCCACTTAGCATACAAATGAGGGGAATGGGAGGAGGGGTCAGAATAGGTCAATGGTGGAGGAACAAGCAGAGGGAATGGGGCTTAGGTATTAGATATGTGAGAGCAGAAAGTGGGTGAATCCAAGACTGGGGATGGTGCACGAACATCTCTGAGGGAGATGGAGAGGGATGGAGGTTGGGAAAGAAGTGACTGACAGTTTTGAGGAACAGGGGTAGCGTTGTAAAGGATTGTATGGTGGCTTAGACCAGGGGGCATGTAGGGAGGAGCCAATAATAAAAGGTCAAAAAAATAAATGTGCCGGATAGTGATCATGAGCTGGGGAAGAGAGGCTATAATATGGTTGTTCAGGGATATAACTAGGAAAGATGCAAAGGAACCTGAGGGTTTGAGGGATACGTATGGGTTGTGTTTGTTAAGGGCAAAGGGGCTACATGGTCAGGTAGGCGTAGATGTTACGGGTGTGCACAGAGCAGAGATGCTGTAAGGGTACATAGTTTGTTGTACGATATGTTCTGGGGCAGGGCAAAGAGATTTTGGGTGTAGGTGGATATGGCTATGGGTAGGGACAAGGCGGGGGTAGGAAGGGTATCCTTGTTCATTTCTAATAGTGTGCAGAACAGAGGATAAGAAGGGGAATGTGCATAAAAGCTATGCCTCTATACAGGGCAGAGGGGCTGTAGGGAAAAACGTTTATTTTATGTGAATATCTTCTTCCCATAGAGATAGCATTGCAGGGCCGATCCGCACACCCCCAGTGGCTTAACGTGTGCCGATCCACCACAGCGGCCGATCCGGTACCGTAGCCTCGTTCTGGGTGCATGTAAACATTCAAAATGGCAGACCGGCGCTCATATGGGGAACTACGGTACCGGATTTTGATAAGTGTACGAGGTGGATCGGCCACCTCGTACACCACGGTCGTTTAGTTCTATCTATGTACGTACAGTAGAGGTTATGTACATGGCACTGATACTGTAGGGGTATGTACAAAGAGGTCATGTCTCTGTACAGGGCAAAGACCTTAGGAGAATGTAGGGTGGTGTTTGTAAAGGTTATGTCTCTGTACATGGTAGAGGGGGTGTAGGGGGGGTGTATGTAGAGGTCATGACTCTGTAGAGGGCTGAGAGGCTGTAGGGGGATGTACGTCCATGGTAGAGAGACTAGGGGGTGTATGTACAGGTTATTATATGTCTCTGTACATGAGAGAGGCTGTAGGGGGATGTGCACAGACAATTGTCTCTGTCCAGGGTAGAGAGACTAGGGGGTGTACGTACAGGTTATTATATGTCTCTGTACAGGAGAGAGGCTGTAGGGGGATGTGCACAGCGGATTGTCTCTGTCCATGGTAGAGAGACTAGGGGGTGTACGTACAGGTTATTATATGTCTCTGTACAGAAGAGAGGCTGTAGGGGGATGTACACAGAGGTTGTATCTCTGTACAGGGCAGAGATACTATGGTAGTACAGGTTATGTCTATGGGCAGGACAAAGGGGATGAAGGGGTTCGTTGGGGGCGGCTCTGAGCACTTGGTGCAGCGCCGGGGTGCTGACCAGGCCATGTAATTTCTCATGACAAACATGTCCACGCCACTCCTTAATCAGGGCATGGGATCGATACGCTAAGCCCTGGGATGCCACCATCTCCTCGGTACCCCAAACCACCCACCCAATGACTCCACCCCATGGATTTGTTTTATTGAGACCCCAACAAACTTCATGTCATACATCACATGGTGGGCTCAGTCTGTGTGTGGGTTAGGTGGTTGTGATGGGTCAACTCATCCAGCATTCAGAGCATCATGTATGATAATAATGAAGATATATGCCTGATACTGAGGGCTTTTACAGAGTGTACCCTATGGGTAATGGTCATTGGCAATGAAAGCCACCACCCGGAAAGCTGTATGTTTCTGGAGAATAGAATGGTAAAATTCATTTTGTGACAATTTTGAATGGATTAAGGGAGTTTTATCATATGTAGTCTTGGGTTTTAGTATAGCTTGATCTAGGCCTTTGACCTGCAAGCTTTGATAGAAAGGCAACATGGCGGCTGTAAAAAACAGAACATGGTCGTCTAACTAGCTCACCGGAAGTGGCCAGTGCAGATCCATCCATCATTAGCTAAGCCTGGAACGAGGCCGACCAATGAATGGCCAGGAACAGGCGTGGAGGAGGTTTCACCCTGAACAAGTCATGTTGGCGGGATTAACATCCAAAGACATGGGAATTAAAGGGGCGGAAAGCCTGGAGAGGCCGGGCACAGAGAGGAAGGGGTGGCTATTTCAACCATTTTCCCCTGATGGAATTGCCCTGGTAGTATAATCCATACCCACAGCATGAACTCGCAGCTTGCCAGCTAAGTCAGAAATTCACCTACTCCAAGTGAACTTGTAGCGTTATTGACCTGCCCTAATGAAGCTCCCTACTGGTTGAGTAGGTCCCTCCCTTCTCCAGTATATGGGGGTATAAGGGAGTGATCATTTTTTTAAACAACAGGTGGGTGGTGGGTTTCGCACAGAGTGAAAAAATGTTTTTTGTCCCCCCGCGGTGGTCAAATTTCTCTTGCTGGCCCAGAGGGGCAGACAATGAAGTGCAAACGTACCCTTATGACATATAGTAACGTGCAGGTCTTTTTTTTTTGCTGAAAACAGGTAAAATCCTTTTGCCCCTCCCCCTTCAGAGGGGCTCAAAGATTTTGCCCCCACCCAGTCCAGTGGTTGTCCCCCTCGCCCCCCCCCCCTTATTGATAAAAAATAATCACTCCCTAAGGCATAGAGGGCTGAAGTATGTGAGGAGGATAGAGGTAGTTTGTTGATGGAGGTAAACCACGTTCCCACTACCCCACCACCACACACAAAGGCAACCCTCTCCCATCGCTTAATGCCAGGTATTCACTGGCTCCATAAATGTAAAGTCAGCGTCGATCGATCATCATTAGGAAAGCAGCTACTTTTTTCTCCCCACATTTCCGAATATAAACATAAACTTTTCCTAGGGGTCGCTTTATTGTGGGTGTGGATGTGTGGTTTAGTGGCAGACAAGCGGCAAGGATGGATGGGTATGGTTAGTAAAGCTCCGTGATTCAGGGTATATGAGCTGCTCCTTATTTGTAGGTCATTTAGGATGAGTTACTCCAAGAACCTAACTACCTCTGATATCACGGAGTATTGCTGAGTTGTCAGTTATTGTGATAATTGCCAGTGGCAAATACACAATTTCCAAGAATTGTAATGCATTTGATAAGCAGAGTTTGGGATACAGAATTTGATTAGTTGACTGGGAAATTAAAGTTATCACATGCATGAAGATGGGAGGTATCGATTTAAGGAATAGAAGGTAAAATAACAGTGTGTGATCTTATTATTGACATCCCACATACTTTTATAAAGGAATCTATAAGTCCTCAATTCACACACCCTTCATACTTAATCCCAACCCGTACATGGGTGTTATACCCCCCTCATTACCACCCTAGTGGACACTCTGATGTTAAGTACATGTACCCGGTAGATTTGAGTAATAAGAGGTGAAAAACACTCAATATACTGTAAATAGTGGTCGCTAATAGTCAAAGTGTATATCATGTCATAAGAAATGTCTTAATGGTACTTAAATATGGTTTGCAGGATGGATGAAAAAACTCATAATGTGCTGATACTTTGAGGCGACAGTCCTATTTCTGCAACTCATCATACAACTTGACAGGAGATCAGTCTGTATTCGGCACATAGGCGGGGCTTCAGTATGGAGAGATATGAAAGGGCTTTAAATGAGACGGAATACTCATTCTAGAGGGTGACTATTCCTAATTAGTGACGAAAATGGACTGGAGGAAGTGTGGAAGGTGCATACAGAGCTAATTAGAGCACAAGTGAGAATGAAATAACCTTGGGTATAGAACCTTAAGTAAGCAAGGAGAAGAGCAGCTCAAGAGATGAAAGGAGCAGCTCATCTTTAAGCAGAAACTATATGGAGTAGTCCTGAAAGATAGACCATGAATAAAAGCAGCACAGTGGCTGTGTCAAAGCTACTGTCTATCCCTATGTAGGGCTTAAGGTCAGGGTTATAGGTCACACTGGGCTGACCCCAGTGACGATTACCTGTCTGATACGGTTTGCCTGAAGTAACAATGGTGAACGAGGTATGCAGCTGGCCTGGCGCTAAAAGGAGAAACTACGAGGCTTCTCTGAGATAGCCTATCAGTCCAGCCTGACTAGGGTTACCACCTCACCAGTGGCTCAGCGGTCCCTACAGGAACAGTTCCCTTCTCCCAGGAGCATGACTAGATATCACCCAGCATTCATGATCAACCCCCGAAGGAGAGACCCCACCATTAAACTATCAAGACTTCATTACTTTCAAGGAAACGCCCTTAAGCCAGCAATCCGTACATTTTTTTTCTAAAACCAACACTGATGTTGCCTTGTGTGTAACCTTGTCTGAATGATTACAAATGATTGTGCTCGGTCATCGGACACATTGTATTTGTTAAACGATCATTACATTTGGTAGCTTAAATGTCACTAAATGCTCTTATGACAGAATACTAGGCGCTATTTAGTTGCACTAAAACAGAGAGCTCTGTAGACCCATAGAGGTATGGGAATCTGTCTTGGCCCAACTCTGATAACAGTAAGAATGGATGGGATTGAGTCTGAAAACAGCCCCTGCTCACCGTGCCCTTCTCACCGATATTCTGTCAGGTGGAAGCGGTCATTCCAACCTAGTTCACCTTTATCCAAACGCCCTTAAGCCAACTGCTCCCCCCCCCACCCAACTAAAAAATAGACCCACACCTTATTGACTTGCAGGACCTCCGGCCTAGGGTCAGCCACTAATTTGTCGTCTGCTCGGCAGACGACATTGATGATATCGGAGTCAGTAATTGGAGCCCTAGCACAACTCAGTCTGTTATCGCTCACCGATCAGACCAGGCCGGAAGTGCCGAGCGCGGAAGTGGAAGCGTCTGGTGAGGATCTTTGAGTCTTCTGCTGACCCAGCATGTGCACGTTCATTGAGGGCGGTCATCTTTGTTGGGGGATGCACTTCCGGTACCTCCTGTCACGGAGGCACGTGACACGCTCATCCTGTCTAACCAATCCCAGCGTCTTAAAAAGATAGCGGCCACGTGACGCCTGTCGCATGACGTCGATACGTCACCGTCAGCATGCTTTGTCCCAGTTGAACCTAAGCCTAGTCTACTGCCACATGGGGATCTACATGAGAAATATTTGTGGAGAAGTCAAGCTGAGCCATGAAAGAAGGCCTAGCGGTCCCTTTGATTTGGTAAAGCTTGGCTATGTTTAGCTTTACGTTTCTTTGTTTTCTTTTTGATTTGTTTTCTATTATTATATTTCATTTTTCTCTCTCTTTTTTTTTTTTTTTTTTTGGGGGGGGGGGGTCTTCAAATGAAAGAGTATTATGTCATATATTTTAGGAGAAGTACCTTTAAATATCAATAGCAAATGTAGTCAAAGCATTTCTCGCAGAATCTATTAGTATAGAGCCATCTCCAATTGACTCGAGACTAAAGGGATTGGAATTCATTTTTTAAGGTGGGTCGCTACCATTGAAATCCGGCCTGCTGCGCAGGTCCCCGTTCATATAGGTTATTTTCATCAGAATAAGACCATTTTTGGTATGAGTGAGTGAGTAATAGATGTTTAACGCCATTTCGACAGCTAAGGTCATATTCATGGCTGTTTTTGGTATGAACAAACTTATATATTCCCCAAATCTTCACAAGAAATCTTGGACGATTTTGCCTAAGATTTTATGACACTTTGAGATTTAGACAAATAAAAAACAGGTTGGTTTCAGTTACCCGACCGACCCTAGCAAAACAGGGCCGACCCTAGACATTTGTTTTTTATTTTGAGAATTTTTAAGAATTTTTGAGATTTTTTTTTATATTTTTATATTTAGTATTTAATTTCTAGGTGAAGATTAAAATACATTTAATTTTCAAAAATCTATAGAAAAAAGTAGCTCGGGACCCCCTACTTTTCTTTTCATATTCTTATTCTAGGTGATATTTTGTACCACTGGGAGAAAAATGAAGAAAATCTAGGATCTTTGATTCAATGGTAGCGACCCACCTTAACTCCCCATCGCCCCCAGAGACGGAGAGAAGGGCAGCTCTCTGACTTGATATTTTTACTTCAGGTGATGGAACAGTCCTCCGTCTGTGAAAAGGATGGCGCCTGAAAGAGATTCCTTTATAAGAAGCCATCCCGCAGATGTTACTATAGAAAGATATTTCCATTTTGTAATAATTAAACGGAGCAAGTCCAAGGTCATTCCCCATTTAGCATTCATGAATTAAGACATTAAAAATATATTATTTCCATAATGGTACTGTCGTAATGGGATATGTGGCCTTGAAACCAAACGCAAAATCAATCAAATTTTCTGAGAACTGTAAACAGAACGGAAATGTAATTTTGTCTTATGAGATTGAACACTAAAATGATTAATTTCATCCACATTCTCTCTCTTTTTTATTGGCTAAGGGCCTAAACCCATTAGCCAATTGTATAACTGGCCGATCATTGGGGTACACGTCAAAATCGGTAGCATAATCGGCCATTGTAGGGGTTTAAAAGGGCAATCAAAGTGCCAGGGGATGCACATTGGGTGGGAATCAATGCTACAACAAAATAATACCTCAAAGGATAATGATACAATCCAATACAGTACCTACCAGGATTTTCTAACATGTTTGATATGTTCAAATCGGGAATGAAAAGTAGTGTATTGCACAATCGGCCACAGAATTGGGGACTTATTCCTAAATTATACCACCAAAAAATGGGGGTATTCCACCAAAACCGGCAGAATTGTCGGCCTGATAGTGGGTTTTTGCTATCGGCGACGGTCGTCGGGCGCCTGTCGGGCCGACAATTTTGTCAGCCCGATAGTCAAATTTTATCGGGGACAGTGAAATCGGGTCTCAAAATCACCAAAAAATTCACTCTTCCACCGAGGACAAAATTGTCGGATTGTCATCGCCGACAGATTGTCGGATTGCCATCGCGGATGGTTCCACCCTCTTCCACCAGAGGCCTCTTCATCGGCGATGACCTAGTATCAACCATATGACCTACATACTGAGCAAATCCAAGATGGAGCCCACAGATGTGCTCGTGGTCGCTCACGCCACTTTAATGCTCATGAAACTGGATGAGTAAGATGCTGACATACTTCAGGGCAAGAAGAGGAAGCACAAGTACCACGTGGCTCCATACTTGAAGGACCAGACAGACAATCTGCAGCGAAACACCTTCACTAAACTGCACAGGGACCTACTGGAAGTAAGTAGTACTCTGTCTTCTTTGTTTACTTGGGGGGGTAGGAGTCAAGGGGTACCGGTCTGTGGCTTCATGTTCCCCTGACAGGAGTAGAGCTCAATGGGGTGGTGGTGTTTTCACTTATTTTAAAGAGATCAAGAGGAGAAGAGCAGCTCATGGTCATAAAAAAACAGATGTGAGTCCTTATTTGTCCAAGATAAAATTTATCAGAGATAAAAATATTATAAAATAATATTAGATGGACGAGGTGAATGAGTTTCGCCACACTCTGAGGATGGGCCCTGGAGAATACAAAGAGCTCCTGAGCAAAGTCTACCCCCTCATATACAGGCGTGACACAAACTTCAGAGAGTCTATAAAGCCAGAGGAACGCCTAGACATAACCCTACGGTATTTGGCTTTAGGTGAGCTTTTGTTTTATTTTCTATAAAATGTATGAAATATAAAAAGTATCCCGTGAAGTTACAAAGGTAGAATATCAATGATAAAATGTGTATTTTAATATAGCGTCTTTTTTATTGGGATTTCAACTATCTGAGACACCTGACTTAATTTCCTTTTTATTTTGTAGGAGACAGCAGTCAAACTCTACACCACGGTCATTTAGTGGGGGGGTCAACAGTCTACCCTATAATAAGAGACACCTGCATTGCCCTGACTGCCGTTCTTAAAGATTTCTTGAAGGTTTGTTTCTTTGTTTTCTTTTCTATGGGGTATCAATCTGGGATATATACAAGAAACATATATTAAATAATTTACATCTTCTATAAGCTTCCCTTTCCTCCCTCCAGGTCCCACAAACAGAAGCGGAATGGAAGGAAATTGCAGATGGATTTTGGAAGGAGTGGCAAGTCCCTCACATGATCGGGGCAGTGGACGGGAAGCACATTCATATTCGCCAACCCCGGAAGACTGGAACAACCTTCTACAATTACAAGAAGTACTTTAGTGTAGTGTTAATGGCTGTCGTAGACGCCTACTACTGGTTCATATATGTAGACATAGGGTCAGAAGACAAGGCAGGTGATTCCCGCATATGGAAGGAAGGGCCCCTCTTCGCTGACCTTAATGACCCAGCGAACCCTCTGAACATACCACCAGCATCTAAGATAAATGGCATGCGGGACTTGCTACCTTACTTCATGGTAGGGGATGATGCGTTCTCACTAGTAACCAATCTCATGAAGCCGTATGCGGTAAAAGACCAGGGAGATGAGCAGATAGTGTACAACTACAGAGTATCTCGGGGCCGTCTCATGTCTGAAAATGCTTTCTGAATTTTTGCTACCAGATTCCGCCTCTTCCTGCGTACACAGGACATGGAACCGAAGGGAGTTAAAATGGTAACCATGGCAGCAGTTTCCCTGTACAACTTCCTTCGCACTCGGGCACCATCAGAGTACATCCCAGCAGGATCCGTCGACTATGAAGGGCTAGAGCTTGAGGTCCATCCTGGACAGTGGCGGGATGAAGATCATGGCCTGGATGGCCTTGACAGGTCTCACCATGGGAGGAACATGCCTCAGAGTGCGAAAGCCATGCGGGAAAGCCTGTGCCGCTGGTTCAACTCCAGGCACGGTAAGGTACCATGGCAAGACAAGTACATGCGCAAAAGGCGGATGGAGGCTGTAGCAGAAGTTGAGGAAGAGGAGGATGACTAATCTCTGACAAAAAACGTCCAAGATAATTTTATTGGGGACAAACAAATCTGTGATGAGGACTTTTGGGTTTATGAGCGACATGTATTGTTTTCTGTTATGGAGAATATAAATGTTATCAAAGTCATTGAAGGGAAGAATTAATAATAAAAGTAGAAACCTCTTTTTATTGAACACACCACAGTGGATGAACTTTTAACTTTTATGATCTCTTCCAGACGAAGCAACTTTTAACTTGATATAAAAACCATGTAGTAAACTAGAAATAAAGTCATCTAGTCTGTTTCCATGATAACCAGAAGGCTTTTTACTTCTCCTTGAAATAAAAAAAAATATTTTCCTTTTCCATGAGGTAATCGCCTACTACAAGAAAGTACAAAGCAGGTTATGCAAGCCTTGTCTTCAGTCCTTGCTGTTATAGTTCTTTATATCCTGATGAGATATGGTAAATGAAAAATTGTTGTCGCATATTGTTTTTTTATGCACCACAACAGAACATATAGCAAAAGGTAATATCAAGTCTTTTGAGTCAAGTGAACTTAACAGTATGAATATTGGTTGAGATCATCGCTCGGATCCTATATAAAAAATGTCTGGGATATATAACTTGTAACTACAAATGTGGGATAATTCGTCGCGAGCAAAACAGTTTTTTTATGTCTTTTATGGGACCCAATCCCCATTCACAGCGTCTAAAGCCAAGCTGTGCACGTGTAGCTTAAACTTTTCTCGTACTCTCTGGTTCATTCTCTGACACTGGAACAAGATCATCTTACTCCAGTGGGAGTCCTCCGTCTCAGGTTCTGCCACAGGAGGAGGTGGAGGGGGCTGAGCATGGCGTGCTGCAGCAAGCTGGGTCAGCTCTACCACAGAGTTGGTGCACTTTTCAAAATATTGCTCTCGATTTTCAAGGACCTCGGCGACAGTCTTGTTTTTTTTCTCTCGGAGATGCTGAGGCTCCTTGTTCCTGAAATATTCATTGGAAACCTCCTCATTATTTACATAGAATTTATCTTTGAAAGGCAGGTAATCTGTCCTGTATGTCCTCCGGCCGTCAGAGGAGGAGGGTCGCTGTACCGTCGAACTGCCTGTGCTGCCAGCCCTTCTGGGGGGGGGGGGGTTTAGTGGTAGCCTCAGGAGTTGGCTTTTTTGTAGAGCTTTTACCTGAACCTTTGCCCTTGCCAGAAGAGGGGGGGGGTCTTAGATTTACCAATGTTCTGTTTGTTGGGAGAACTACGCATCCTGGATGAAATAGCTTCTTCTTCGTATTCATCTGGGATTACATGAGCTTCCTCCAACCCTCCTTCATCAGGCTCCAAGTTTTCCTCCTCATTACGGCCCTGGTCCTGGTCCTCTTTGTCGGACTCCTGTTCTGGTGATTCCTCCTCTACCTGGGTTTGCTTGAAAAAACAATAAAGGGGGAAAAGTAAATAAGCAGAGAAGGTAGCCTGGTAAGTCTGCTATATTAATCAGGGTAATAGCAAGCAAAAATTATCTAAGATGCATTACTTTATAATTGTCGTTGATTGATTAATTGATCAAGGTAGCAGGCAAATAGATAATCAAATTTTATATTGGGGTATTTTGTTTGTGATTATTTTATTTGGGTTTTTTTTTGTTGGGGATTATTTTATTTGGGATAATTTTTTGTTGGGGATTATTTTATTTGGGATTTTTAATCCATTGCGAGCATCATTGGCCTTAAAAATCAAGAAAGGGGAGAACCTACCTTCCTGTAGTTAGTTATGCTTGCTTCCTTCTTGCAATACGGATCCAACAAGAAGCAAAGCCGCTTAATCAACTCTTTCTTGTACGGGAGCTTCCCGTCTGCTGCAGGAGAGCCCGACTTGACCTTGCCTGAGACTATTTTTTGATAGTCTGTCCTCAGCGAATTCATCCTTGTGTTCACAAAGAAGGCTGAAAAAAATAGAATTTTTTTTTATTTTCATTGTAATTCAGATTTGTTTTAAATACATGAGCAAGTAGAAATGAAACAAAGCTGTTTTTAATAATCAGAATTATTTCTCCCTTTTTTATCTTGGATTTTTTCTGTTGTCTAGGATGATTTGAAATATGTGGGTCTAGGATAAAATATATTTTCTTGAAAATCTTGAATAAATTACCTGGTATCCCTAAGTCGTCGCCAATTTTTCCCAAGGCGGCCCACCTTGCTGTCGGGTCCTTATACAGCTTGTGATTTTTGTCATACAGGTATGGAACAGCCTCCCATAGCTCACACAACCTTTCCAACACCGCATTGTCTTTGAAGTACTGTCGGCCACTTCCAGGGGCATCTGGTCTGGACTTTAACTGACCTATAGTCTTTTTAGGAGTAACCTGGCTCTTTTTAGGAGTAACATCCCTAACAGTCTTCTTAGGAGTGACCTTGGTGACCTTGGCCTCCTCCTGGTTTCTTTTAGTCATGTCGAAGTTTGTGGGGGCTACAGGTCTTTTCTTTTTGGGTGGCTTTATGGTAGGGAGGGGATCGTCTTCTTCTTCTTCTTCATTGTCCAAAGAATATTCCTGTGAATCATAATCGGGGTCCATATACCAGGGATCATCCTCTTCGTGATCAATAATGATTTCTGTACCTGCAGAGGTAGGGGGGCTCTTTAGAGACTTGGCAGGACGAGGACTGCCTTCTTCCTCTTCATCTTCATTGTTTTCATCGTAATCGGGGATGAGTTTTCTCTTGGTTAGGCGGCTGCCACCCATACCTAGCCATGAGTAGGGACCTTTGGAGTCAGAACAGCCTCCCCTGGAACGGGAGGAAGGTGTGCAACTGAGGTCTTGGGGCTCATCATTGTCGTCGTCTTCATTGTACTCCTCCACTGCCCCAGATTTACTACCGGTAGTACGGTCGAGAAGACGTCGAGCAGATTCTTCATCTTCCTTTGTTATTTCAAGCCTAGGCCTACCTCTTGTCGTGAAACGTGTACCCTGTCCCTTCCTCGAGGTATCCTCAGGCTGTTGGCCCTCATTCCCCTCGTCATTGGTTGTATTTACGGGTTTTCTTTGCGTCTTGCGCTTAGTTGCACGCCGTGGAGCCATCTTGGATGTTTTCCTCTAGTACGGCCGAACTGCAGGTCATGTGATTTCCATGTGATCGGCGACGTGTACGCCCCCCCTACCGCCTTCCCCAGAAACTAAAATTGCCGGGCCGACAAAAAATAGAAACGATTCCTGGCCGATTTTTTCTGTTTGAACAGAAAAAATCGGGTCCAAAGTGAAACCGTCAGCGATGATTCCCGATGCGTTCCCGACGTGATTCCGATGCTCTCTGATTTTTTTCACGACCTCTTCCACTGCACCCGATTCTTGGCCGATGATACCTGATTTACACCCGATAAGGGTCCGATCGTCTCCGATTCTCTATTTCTGTCGCCGATGCATCGGAAATGCATCGGAGATGGACTATCGGCCAAGAATCGGTTTCGGTGGAATACCCCCATAAGATAAAATTGATCATTATTGGTATGCATTATGCAATATTTGGCCGATAAAGGTGCCGATTATTGCAAAATCGGGTAATGGGTTTTGGGCCTAAGCCCTGAAACTGAGCCGCATAGGAGGTACGAATATATGCAGATTGAGTGGGAGAGGCAGGGCGAGAAAGGGAAAGAGAGAAACGGTTGGGGGATGTAGAGTTTGGGTGAGTGAATTATGGTTGCTCAGTTCCATTTGTCATATTCGCGGCGAGAATTGGACAATTTCATAGGTGAATGTGTATCGGTGCCTGCGTATTGTGTACCAGGCCTTAGATGGGCATGGAAGGCCCGCGATGAAAAGAGGCAGGTACAATATATAACCGAATGTATATCTTCGTAGATCATTTTTTCCCCCAAAGAGAACATAGCGCGGACACTATGCCCTAATATGTTGGCCTTATATCTGCAATACAATAATGAGTCTAGAAGATACGACAGCTTCCTAGCTGGCATCACATTGTACTGTCTTGGGAAAACAATGTACATATATGCTTCTAGCAGTATATGTCTCAGAATAGTAGCTATTGAGGTAGATTGGCCAAATAAGCTCTCCAGCCTACTATAGAGGCTGTATCTTATTAAGTCGTGGATCCTCTACGTGTTCAATATGTTACAAGTATGAGGCGAGCAGTCCATGGCAGTGCTTTATGGCTTATTCAGGTCCAGGAGCAGCCAGTAGAGGATCCGACACCGATCTATACGCCTGTTTGTATACACGCGTCTCCTTTTAGTCCTCCCTCATTGCATAATCCCCCTACAGTTGGTGGTCAGTCGGGAGTAGTTTTGAGAAGATCAGAGATAAGAAATAAGATAAGGGTCCAATTGAGGCCTTCTACTCCTGACCCCTGTTTTACATTCTCTCTATTTTTCTTAAAAGAGCTAACTGCTATTACTAAATAGACTGGATTTTCTTTTCTACATTTACTCAGGATGAAAATTCCTGATTTTCTGTAAATTTTTCTTCTAAATTTTCAATGATTTTGTGACTTTGAGAAATTTCTCTCTCATTTCCCATTACCCAGAGGTTTATAGAGACCCAGTGCCTCTGCCCGCATGACCCTCCCAGCTGGGGAGGTTTCAGAAACGACTGACCTATGCCTACTTATATTAAAAAGATGCAGGAGAGTCTGTAGTAGGGTCCTTCTAGACAAAGTAACCATGGATAAAGCAGTCACTCCACCTACATACATGACAGCCTATATACATCGTCATGGTAGATGACACAGAGTCCATAGAACTGCTCAGGAGCAGCTCCTTGAACGGCTCGGGCCCCATGTTGTATTAATTAGGGACTATACCCTCAGTTATCAATGTGTTATCAAAAGGAGCAGGGGATGAGCAGTTTGCATATGAATTAGTTTGCCATACATACAGTCTCATTTTACTACACTACTCACGACTAACTTAATAGGAACATAAGGTAATTAGAACCAATAACTGCTTGATCAACGTTGCTTAACCGATTTGCAACATGGTTTCAAAGTTTCCTGCTCACTGAATAGCGTTAATCTCTGAAAACAGATGTATGGTTTGTGTAATATGGTAAAGGGTAGTAAAGTATATAATCTAAAGAGTAGTAGAGCAAAAGTAGAATGAAAACCACGGAGATGCAGCTCGCACTGGACTTACTCTGTAAACAATCACGAGATGACCCAATGAGAAACCTGTATACAGGTACCCTTGAAGCAGGCCTATGACAAGATCACTATCGGGTAGTGTGAATTACTGTTTTTTTTTTTTTTTTTTTATTCAAGTAGTGAGCTTGCCCGTGACAACTCTCATTTATACTCTACTGCAAGAAGTGTAAGGTATTTTCTCCACTAACCGAGAGGTTTTCCCCCAAAAGACTGATGCGCATGATGGTTGGTAAGGACACCCCTGGATATAGCTGTCTGTACATTGAATTCAACCAAATCTTCACCGTATAGGTGAAGGATACGTGTTTCAGTCACATTGGTCGTCTAGTGGGGGACAAGTCTCAAGTGAAGAGTTGTAGTTTGGACGCTCATGGTCAGTAATTGCAACTGTGACGCCAACAACAAATTTTAGTTTTTCTTGACAGGGCTTCATTTGCACACGTGGCATTCAAAAGCTAATTTCTGAGTCAGGGAGTGATACTCAACAAACAAGACTTTTAACCGATACTTGAATAATTTAATGACACCAAACATGTAATTAATATCACGCGCTATAGAAGAAGTAAATCGCATGTATTATAGAGCTATAAAACAGGAAAGACAGAGGTCAATAATCGCCGGATTAAAATCGGAGAGTAAAATGTCCATCATTTTCTACAATCCTGGTATCGTAATACACCCACGGTGTAGTGATTTAAAAGTTTTATCCACACCTCTGCCACCCACACTGTCTGCCTCTGCAAACCACAACAAGTAATTCCAATATAGAACGGCAATTTAACTCCAAAACTCATATAACCCATATCTACAATATCCTGGGAGGGCCAAAATGTGATGTGAAAAAGCTGTCAAAAATGAAATGAAAAATGAAAAAGAAAAGAAATTAAAAATCGATTTTTAATTTGAAAATGGATGTTGTCAATCTACCAACTCATGCTAAACAATGTGTAACAGGTATCCATTAGTAATGAGTTTGAAACCCCAAGTCATCTTGCAAAGACAAAGTGAGTATGGTGAGTGAAAAAGGTAAATCTCATTCTGAAGACGGTAGCGTCTGTCGGTTAACTCACACAAAATAGCCTCTGACAGATTTGGCATCATACAAAAGCCTTGACAGAAAGGCAATTTAGTGGAGAGGGAATATGGGCGTGGAGTAGGAGCGTGTGATAGTAAGGAAACCCATTGTGTACCTTTATAAAAAGTAAATCGACTGTTACGGATAGGGGTAGTTTAGGCACATTCCATAATGAATTCTGGTCAGCGGATCGGTGAGTAATTTGTACTGTCATACATAAAAAAAACGTGGGGATCTAATTTGAACACCGAGCCAAGCGAGGATTCAAGATGGCGAAAAGGGAAGACTCCAAGCAGTGCACCATGGGATTAGGTGTGGTACAGTGAGCACCGAGTAGGGGGCGTGTTTGTTCGCTCCATCATTATGGTAATTCATCAATTACCTGTAACATGTACTGTCATAGATATATATCATAACGTGAGAATGTTATTTTTGACAGAAAATAATGTCCCAAATACATTATTTGCAGAATTTCACAATGCAAGTACAATCGTTTTCCTTGTCTTGACAGGAATGCTCCAATGGTTTTAGCTGGAATTAGTTTGGATGTATCAAAAGGCCATTTCGGCGTTACACTGCTGGGTGCAATTGGGAGGGGGAGGGTGAATCAATACAGCTGCAGTGAGACAACAAATTGCAAATTAAGGCATCAATTTTGTAGTCACGAATAAAGCATACATCTTCTTATTCGTGTGAATAGCTCTGCTCCAGTAGTCGTCCTGCAGACCATATCCTCGAACAAAACTGTTCAATACATGTACAAGTTATGTATAAAGAGTGTCATATCAACACACCATATTACGATATTTTCTGTCAACGATCAGGCACATGGACGGAGACAACCAATGTATTTGTCCTCCCGTGTATGGCGTTGACAATAGACTACCTGAGAGGTTGTCTGGAATTGGAGGAGGTGGTTTGATTCAGTGATACTGCTGCCCATTCTTCCTCCTAAGGACAGATCACTCTGTCCCCTGGGCCTCCATCCTCCACCTCTCCCAGCATAAAAAGAAGCAATTTATGTCAGGGAAAGAGTGGGGGATACTATAACTCGTCAATGCATATCACACTTGATTGCTTATCATGCTTGGCGGTCCCTTCTACAATGGAACCCTGTCTATAAGACAAATCCCCTTGTCTGCATCCCCTGATAGGTACATATGATGGTGTCTACATGGGTGGGCCCATGATTTATAGCGGACATCTGTTTCTCATAAATATTGCCAATTACACTAATAAACAATAGGAAATGGGCACCGTTCGACTACCCTAATAGGGATTTATTTACCAGCAGAGGCAGGACATTGCTTTGCAATAAAGGCTTTGTTGGTCGTATAATGATAATATACTGCTGAAATTTGTATTGAAATGGAATAAATGGCAGCATGGGAATGGAATCAGAGCAACCAGATCTAAAATTAAAGGCATAAACTTGTTTGCCCTATCCCAAATGCCTCCCCTCTTTGTTACATTATGGTACACAGAACCATTCCACATATCACAGATGATAAAAGTATATAGAGAGAACTAAACGACCGTGGTGTACAAGGTGGCCGATCTACTGCGGATCGGCCCTTCAATGCTATTTCTATGAGAAGTTGTTATTCACATAAAATAGATGTGTAAATTATATACCTATACCTATAAAAAAGGTCCTGGTACAACCAATAACTAAACTAGGTTATACTTTAAAAACACATTTATTTAGTAATTGCTTTACACTTGTGGTAAGGTCGTAATCCTGATGCAGTGTTTACACAATAGCCTAATCTAGAAAGGCTTCAGATACACAGACATTTGCAATACTTATATTTAGCAGACTGTGCTCAAGGACAGCACAGAGATCTGATGTCCTACAGAGAGAGCACTTTATTTGAATCAGTACTACTAGGCCTACTGTATATCAGTTTAAAGAACCTAGCATAGTTTACTCATTCATTGCTTAATTGAATTAAAGGGATATATCAAGAATACAAGATTGAGACTGCAATGGCATGGACAGCATAAACCCAATGAATCATTAGCTGACCCTGCCCTAAATATTAGGATACAAAACCAAATATCCCTTAAAGCTTACCCTTCATTCGAGCTGCATCAAAAATATTGTACTCAAGCACGTTTGCTGTTATTTTCTTCTTTTCATTTGAGGGGATACCAAGCGTTTGTTTCAGCATATTTGGAACTGCTTTCCCATCAAGTTGAGATGGATAGATGAAGGTACAAACAACATCTGACTCATTGATGTAGAAGGTTGCTATCTCCCGAATGGCATACAAGAGATGTGCAAGTACTACACCTGTACTTCTATTGCTATTAGCACAATAAGTTACCATCTCAAGACGAGCACCAACATCATTTCCAAAGGGAGTGGATAGAGTGAATGCTTCAATATTGCCATCTTGTGTTGATCTGGTAATAAAGAGGTCGGTCACTTGGAGTGCAGTGGCCAACGTAGACTGGTGCCATCCACCGGGCTGGCTGCCAATTATTGGCCTTTGTGGGGCATAATCCAAGAAACGTATATCTTCTGCGAGAAGTGCCAGGGCATCATGCTTTGGAATAGCAGTGATGGTAGGAAGTGAGTATTTCCTTTCCAGCTCATGGAACAAGTCAGACTCAGTGATAGCCTTCAGTGTCCCAGGATGGATTTGAAAAAGTTCAGCCTTCTGAAAACAAGAGGGCAATTATTCATACCCGGTGTACATTTTTCGAATACATGTACTTGAATTTTGTCTAACATATTGAAATAACTAATTTACATACCATTCTTAAATCACTTAGGGAAGGAGTCCATCGAATATAGTGCAATGAATCTTGTGAGACTTAATTATTAGAACTAGCCTATTTCACAAAATCAATTCACATATTTATAGGAAATGGATATTTGAGTGTGAAGAATGTACTCACACAATGTAAAACCAGTCGTATATAGGGATGTTTCAGTATTGTGTCTCTACTGGCAGCTTTACTTCTAGACAGCCACGTCCATTTTCGCAGGTTGGGATATTTAGCTAAGGCATCCCGGACCAGAACCAAATTAAGCTGTAAAGAAGAGTACATGTAATACAGGTCATGTAATATAGGTATTATCCTTATCAAAAGAGTAGGGGAAATTTAATATTCCACTGCTGACACTATTGATAACCGGTGTTAGACACGTAAGGGCATATGTTCTATTGACCATAATTTTTTTTTCTATCGTCCGATGTCATAGATGTTCCCAAGCAAGCCACTGTGGACCAACCGAGCCAGGACCAGAGGGGCGAGGAATGATATATCAAAATTGAATGCAAACACCAGCTTTGGGGATGTTTGACATCACTCTGACATTGAAATTTCCTATGAAAGTTAATTGAAGTGTAATATATATAACACTGCATTATAGCGTTGTGTAATTGTATTATAATTATATAATGAACCAATACAATTATGTTAAATGGGAGTTGTATTAGATCCACAGATGTGCCGGTATCTCAAAGATATTTATCACAGCATTCACTTTAGGAAAGAAAAATGAAGAATGTAATAGTCTTCCCTATTTTGCCTAGCAAATACTAATTAGCTATGAACTAATGTAACTTTATTCGAGACTTAACCTTTTTTCACACATTCCACAAAATATGGCCAAAGGCGTGAGGAGTGTCATGTACTAGGAGTTCAAGGTCTGCAACGGCTTCATACTTTTACCAGATAACTCTATTCAAGGTCAAGGTTTATCGTGTACAGGAACCTTTTTTTTCTCTAGACACAATTCAATGCTTTGCTCCCTACTTCACTGATAATGGCGTTGTTCCTGTACTTTTCAGAGACGCGGCCTTCTCTCACAACTATCGATTCTCCATCGTCAATAATTTGTCCACATGTATATGCAACCTGAAAACAAGAGTCAACAAAATATAGAGCAAGTACAAAGAGTGCACTCTATATCATTGATGAAGCTGGTGGTTTAAACTGCCATATTCAGGAATTATAGAAGGTCTATGCAAGTTCTTAAGGACCTGGTGGATAATGATGCTGACTAGCACAGGAATATTATATTAAATTAGAAGTAGAACATAATCACGACTGCACTGTTCTCCCTTTACCCTACATTGGTCATCGTTGTGCCAAATATCTTATGTCAAATACTCATTTCTTTCTATAGTTGGAATCCAGAGGAGAGTCTGTAGTTAAAGGGACATGCATGATGTTTAGACTCACAATTTCACCTCCAAGTTCAGCAAGATATGGAAAGTTTGTTGGCACGTTCAGGTCTTTGTGGAAGTTGTAGAGAAATCGATCATTTCCTTCAGCGTAATTTCTGAAATATCAAATCAGGGTTTATCATACATGTACAATTCATTACATAAGGTACCAATATCACCATAAGTAGATCCATTGTATTCTGCTACATCAGTGCTAAGTGGTATCAAGGGGGTTGCCGGCCCCATTGGTCCCTTATATTGTGACTGAGTTTGGTGCCGCTTTTCTAATTCTCCCATATAGGTTTATGAGAAAATTTACTTCACCTTATTATTCCTCTGATCCCATCGCAGTCTACGTGTTGTGCTTTCCTTATTATTACTTGGTATTTTTCTACACTGGCCATTGCATTGAAACTCGATTCTCGAGTTTGCCGTCTAGAATGATCCGGCGACCCGACATGTAGATCTAGTTATCTACATTGTAGAGATAGTGAGATTGATATCACAAACGTCAAAAGTAGATGTCCTCAGTACAAAAACACTCATCAACTTTGGCCCTTATCCACACTGGAGGTTAATTCAAAACATCTTACCGTCAGTCCCCCAGCGATGGCAGGAATTTCCAGCCCTATTGATTTATCTGATGGTAGGATGTGACTGGAATGCATTGACACAGGCAGCGCTATTGATTTTACTGTTGGTAGGCTGAACCCTGCATACACTATCACAAGTTGTGCACAGTGGCAGGAGGGACAAAATAAAACAATAGCTGTGGAATGACTCCTTTTCACAAAAGAGCATAAACAATCATTCCAATTTATCCTATAAGCTATTTGTAGTGTGTGCTGGCTCCCCCTCAGGGAGGGGGAATGAATCACTTAATAGGGCATGTTACGCATGAGTGGCTTTTGAGTAGAGATGTGGTAATAATGCACACAGCTAGTACTGTGGCAATCCACTATGGATTTCTTTCACTGCCACAACCTTTGGTGGTATGCTTGGATAATCAATAGTGAATAATCAACAGGACTTGCTGTGCCTGACTGGGCTATCCCAAGTAAAATAGATAGGGTAGAATGACTAGGTCTTAGAAAATCAACAGGATTTGCCAAAACTACCATCACTGGGGGACTGATGGTAGAAAGTTTTGGATTAACTTCCAGGTCATGGTGCCTTAGAGAGCCCTCACAATGGCCTATCGTCATATTGTAAGAAATTGAATTGCCAAGTCCTTGGCACTGAACCTACTGTAGAAAAAATCTGGATAATTATATCCTGTCTGTGCACTGACATGTCTTACTCACCAGTGTCAGACCCTGTACCCTTGTATTTAAAACCACTCTGAATGAACTCTTGTTTATCTAATAAGCAGCTGGAACATTTGATTTAAGGGGTACATCCATTGCCGACGGATGGACCATCCGTCGGTTTCATCCGTCTTATTTATCATTTATTTATGTGCCTAATGGGAACTTTGTCCCAGACCTGACAGTACAGAACCATCAATATTGAAGGTCTGAAACTTTGAAATATCAAGAATGCTAGATATTCAGGTATGATCCTTTTGCCTGATAATGCGTGGGATGATCAAAATAAAATGTAAGAGAAAATTAATTACGAATCGCCTCAGAGAAGAAGCACAATGACACAAGCTCGAGTATAAACCACAGTACGCCCTGCAATACACGTATCATTACAATCCCCTTTCCTCCTTTATCAATCAACATTGAAGATCAAAGAAAAATTTCTTTTTTGTCCCTTCTGTCATCTTGTTATCTTCCTCCTGTGTAATTTAAGTTTCACGGTTAATATTCAAATTTCCTTCTTGGCTGTCTTTTTCCCGGATGCCTGTGGTCGTGGTGATGGGTTATAAGGAAGGAAACATTTTCTGCTACTCCCTTCGGGTATTTTTATATTGGGGTTATTTCTCATCGTTGTTGTCATGAAAACAGTGTTATGGAACAATAATAAAGAGAGAATGACCAGAGGGATTATAGAGAGCATACTAAAATGTTGCATGTCACACTGACCTGTGCTTCATTCAATGCCTATACTTAATTTGGCTTCATTTTTCCTTTATTGAATATGACGGGATCGTGCGAATTTTGCTTAGGTTTGGAGTGTACGCATGCATACTTATCAATTTCACTCATTGGATACTTTTTTCAAAGTGTTTTATTAAGGTTCACAGAAATTATGTAAAAACATAACCTGTCTCCAAGCTCGGCAAAGCCGTTATGATGCTCGGGCCTTCTTTATAGGTGACTTATTCAATCTATTTAATAATCAGTGTAATGGCACACAATGTTACATGTCACATAGAGACCACTCATAGTTATATCTGCACAATGTAATATAACACATAATGAGATGGGGATGAATGATGAGTTCACATAATGGTGTAGATTACACGGTACCAATGTATAATACAAACAGTCTGTTTCATTTTAATGCACCAGACACATATCTGTCATTAACCAGGTATACATGGAAGATTCATACATAGCTGTCATAAGAGGACCCGGCACACAATCATAGTTTATCATACAATTCAAAAAGAGTGTGTATACTAGACAAGTATGGTATATGTATCATTGATGTAACATTTAAGATAATCTCTTTTAATTTCTTCTTTAAAGGCCTCTTTTTCCTTAATCAGTGTATACTTTATCTTTAGCTTATTCTATCTTCTAATGGCCTCTTGATGGAAACTCTTATATACAACCGGATTCCGTGATATCCTTTGAATGTATCTCAGGCCTAATTGCTGTCTAGTATTCCTGGGTCTAACATCAATAACATTTGGTTGATTTTGAATACTATATGCATAAATTAAAAGATGTGTGTCACATATATCCTCCAATTTCTTACATTTACTCATATCACGAAGCTCATTAGTAGTGTGCAAGGGGTTCTTTTCTAACCTAACCTTGTAGGCAATTATTAATGCCCTTGTTCTGGATTAATTGTAAATCTTGGGCATATGTTGCTTGGTGGTTGTCCCATATGATATCGGCATAGTCAAATATTGGTAGAATCTTACTTTTATACAACTTAACTGCACCTGGCACATCAAGATATCTCCTAATCTTTGCTAACTGGTGCACCCTAAACATAACATTTGATTTGTTTTTTTGCCTTTGCTTATCAAAAGACAACTCATCATCTATCAATACACCAAGGTATTTAAACTCCTTAACACATTCTAGTTCCTGATTATTTATATCAACCTGGTTGTCATTTTGTTTTATCCTTATTGATAGTCAACAGGTTGGAACAACACCATTGGTTCACAGCAGGAACAATCTGCCTCATCTGTCCAAAATTATGGACTGACATCACAAAATCATCAGTATATAAGACAGTTGAACACAAGGGGAAACATGTTGGTAGTTCATTTATATATACTGTAAACAATATGGGACCTAGTATTGACCCTTGTGGTACCCCATACTTCACTGCCTTTAACTGTGATACAAAATTATTTACCACAACCCTCTGTGTTCTGTCAGTTAAGTAGCTGGAGAACCAATTACAAGTATTTCTTGATAAACCTAAGTCTTTTTATTTATTTATCAGCAATGGAAGTGACACAGTATCAAAAGCCTTGCAATAATCTAAGCACAGGCTATATGTGTCCTTATTCTTATCTATGGCATTATACAGACAGTTTAGGTATGTGGTGGTTGCAGTGAATGTGGACCGTCCTGGCCTAAAACCATGTTGAATGTTGGTCATAATATCCCTTTCCTCCAAGAAACCTCTTAACCTATTGGCCATTATTTTTTCAAAAATCTTTCCCAGTAAGGGCAAAAGACTTATAGGCCTAAGATTAATAACTAGTTTACAATTCTCTTTCTTTGGTATAGGTATAACTGTGGCTGCTTTCCACAGATTGGGGAAGGAACTACTTCGTAGGAATTGTTAAAAATCAGAACCAGTTTGCCAGAATTACATAAAAATACCTTCTTTAGGATAAATGTTTTGACATCTTTGATGTTCGATGACTTACTACAGTCAATCTTTCTAATTACTTTTAACATTTCCTCTGTGGAGATCATTGTATGAAGTAGTTCAATGTCTAAGGGATTATCTGCAGGCAGGGTGGGTATATGTACAGTGGGATGTCGCATAGCAAGCTCCTCCCCTATGTTTGAAAAATAGTTATTTATATAATCAGCTACATCCCCATTGGGTATATCTGCCTTAGTGACATTGTCTATCAATCTAATCAAACTGGCTTTCCCTTTCCTCGGCAGTAGTCTTTCTATAGCTTCCCAAAAGGCTCTTAGGTCTTCAACCTCATTACGCTTTGCTCTAGCTATTTCCTCATCAACCTTCAATTTTTTTCTCCTAAATTTCTTATACAGTTTGTCTCGTTCCCTCATAAGACTGATTACCCTTGGAGTAAGTCATTCATCAGTGTGAGCAGGAATGGTCATCTTTTTTTTGGTGCAGTCACTGAGAGTGCCAGCTTAATATTTCCCAACAAAATATGCCATAATTGATCCGGTGTTTTGCTATCACTAAATTCAGTCCAATCGGCATGTTGATATGAACTTCTCACTATCAAACCTTTTATAGGTTCTGGCTGTATTGTTTTCTTTTCAATGTTGACTCTTTCATGTTTCAATGTCATAAAGATGGGATAGTGATCACTATAGTTGACATTGATTGTACGGACTAGCCTGACAATCTCACTATTGGTATAAATATGATCAATGAGTATGGAAGAGTCACCAACTTCTCTTGTCAGAGTAGTTATCACCTGCGACAGCCCATTATTAAGACACAGGTTATCAATTTCCTCACATGATTTACCATTCAGCATATCTACAGTCATATCTCCAGCAATAATATATATAGTTACCCACACAATTGTCCAATACATTACTTATGTGGTCAATGATTTGCTTTGGTTTCCCCCTGGGTGTTTTGTAGTAGACCATCACCTTATGCTTTTTTTCATATAGCAACGCATCGGCAACTATAATTTCATAATTTGCATTGACAACTGATGCCTCCATATCCATTATTACATTCATTATTATCTCTGACATACATTAATAGCCCCCCACCAATTTTATCAACATGCGGCTTCCTGTCCAGCCTTAAACAACTGTATGATTGGACTTCTAAAGTGCCATCTAAGTCAGTATCAGGCTCCAACCATGACTCCACAACCATTCCTATATTAAACAAATTCAATACCTTTTTCCATTCAGTTAATGTTTCATCTTTGAGACTCCTGACATTATGACACACAATCCTTAACCCTTTTAAATTTTCAACATCTTCCATCTCAACAGCCATGCTTACCATTCATAACTATGCTGTACCAATTAACATCTTGTTGTGCTGGTGAGTTAATGATAACAAAATCAGCATTAGGTGACTACATATTTCGGTGTAATGCACCAAGGTCATGGAGAGTGGTGGGAAAGAGCTCTACATCTAACAAAAGTTAAGTCTCTTTATGTGGGAGCATTAACTAATTAAGTAGATATATTATGTATCATTCATGTAAATATATAGATTAAGCTTCAGTAGGCATAGTATCTCAGTCAACTAGTACATAGTCATACATTTAGGGACTACATTAGAAAGATATATGTAATATTGTGGAATAAATGCCATATACCTATAGATACATCTGACTACACATAGAACACATACAGAGTATATCTGTATCTGTTAGGATCCAAGCATTATAGAAATCAGAATGTACACATGTATGTTTTTGTTTTAACTGGAGTAACACCACAGGCCTTGGCACTCAGCAGGTGGTACATC
The DNA here is from genome assembly GCA_949317995.1 of Acholoe squamosa. NCBI lineage: Eukaryota > Metazoa > Annelida > Polychaeta > Phyllodocida > Polynoidae > Acholoe > Acholoe squamosa. Next base: position 21,647,294 of record OX439042.1, read on the forward strand.
ACTTACCACAGTGACCTCAGGGTCAGGCTGGTCTCCACTGACTGTCCCAAATACAAGTATACTATAACAGTCTAGGTATAAAGGCCAACTTCCAGGGTAGCCATAGATTTGATATTATCAATATACAGTGTACTATTCTAATGAAACTAATTGAGACAGCATATCTGGTGATGTAATCTATATGCTGATTCATATTACACAACCCCTACAGTGGGTTTGTTTTGCCATTTAGGCTATATACTAAAACTATTAATCTACAGCATGGTGTGGATAGTGACAATCATAGGTTATAAACAAACATGGTAATATATAATGTAGTCTATACAGATTATGTTTTATGCAGCCCTACTGTAGATGTATCATACATCTCCCTACTCTCGATATTGTGGTCACATGAAACGTATTTGCAGTGCATTGGCATTGTCAGTAATCATTTTTTACTGTCATTGATTAAAATCAATTAGCCACATGCTGATCTTATATAATACATATTCTAATACACATATTGATAAGGTCATATATAGGATATCCAGATATATAATACACCCCTGCAATTGTTATGTTTTGAAACTCAGCAGTTCAATGTCTATACCACTAGAAGACTTGATCTATTACCACTGATTATACAATATGCACTTTGGGTGTATCTTGGCCTTTAGGCTGTGAGTAGTTTGAGGCAGAGTCAGCAGTTTCTGTAAGGCCTGGCAACAATTTATTTGCTGCTGCTAGAAATGGAGATGCATATGTTGCCTCTCTTCTCTGCTGGTATCCCAGGGGTAGATACCGCTATTTTGTGGTGGGGTTTTAAAGGTTACTAGAGAGTGATCATGATCTTGAGTCATTATGTTAGCATTACTGTTTTGTGTGTGTTGGTAATGTTGTACAGTGGGTGCTTGGTGTGTAGTAGCTGTAGAGTAGACAGTGAGGGGGCTGCTAGTGATAGGTCCCTGCTGTTTAGGTGCCCCTGCTGGATGTACAGTTGTAGTGGTGACATCTGTGGTGGGGGTGACTGGTGGGGAGGTAGTACTGATGGGTGGGGGTGTTGGTGGGGGTAGCTGACCTGAGGCTGTTTGTGTAGTGGTTGTTTGTGGTGATGACTGGTAGCCTAAACTCCGTCTAATTTCAGCGGACTCTTTGTAACACCTTTCCTCCCAGATTCAATCCATTGAAGGATAGATCATTCAACTGTCGTGATGATATTCTGCAATTACAGCCCCAGTTCCTGTCATTGGTAACTTCCAATAACCTTCTACTGCCACTGTCCACCAATAAGTCTGCCAACCACCTATTTTGTTCATATTTCAATAGGTTGTATTGCTCAACCACAAGCTCGGCTCTGTCATCCCAGGCTGGACACAGGATCTCTTTGGCTATGCTCCTAGCTTTATAAGGACATCTTGAGTCTAGCACTTGTGAGGCTTTGCTATGTGCCCCTGCAAAAGCTGCCTTGTTGTATGCCACTGCCTGCTCCACTGAGTGGAAGGTGATAACATTTTCCATAAATTGGCACTCGTACATGTTTGAAAAGGGTGCCAATGAAGAGTGGTATGCTACATACCCACTGGTTGTGTGTGTTTTTGTTTGCTCAAGGTTCAGCTCAGGTGGCAGGTCCTTCAGGTTGGCATGTGAAAAGTACCTGCCATCATACACTACACCCCTGCCCCTAGGTTTAACATCCAGGTTAGCCCTCATAGCCAACCTAGTTATAGCACGCACATCTTCTCTGATTTAACCTCAGAGCAGTTATCCTCATTGATGAATACATGTCGCATATCATCAAAGTCCTTTAATTTAGCCTTATTATAGACCAAACTATCTCACATGCTGGCTGTGGTCAGAATTACCAGGATAGGCTTTGGGTTCTCAGTGCGAGGACCAGTACAATATACTTTGTCCAGATCTCTTAATGACACATTTTGGTTGATTCTTGCCAAAATGTCTATAGCAATGGCTCTGACATCCTCTCTGTCCTTTTGTGTGATTCCTTCTATAAGCAAATGGTTGGTCCTTGTTTGCTGGTCCATATTTATTATGCATTCCTTTAGCTCCTGTGCCCGTAGCTCAGAACATCTCTGTGCCCTTTTTAGTTCTAGGTTATCTTTTTTCAAAATATCTAGTTTCATTCTTAGGTTTTTGACCGTGGCCTCCAATGTATCAACTTGCCCCTGTGTCTGTTCTAGGGATTGCTGGAACTCTCCTATGCCCTTGATTTGATCAAATCCTTTGACAGTAGTTTGTAGTAAATGAATTAATATCACACCAATCTTAATTGTGGATCTTTGTCCTGAGATGCCCTGGTTGATCTCTTCTTAAAAAGATCTTGCACTGCCTTCTCTACTGGCACTCTACTGGCACTGGTAGGTCCAGGTTCACAAGTCCAGTAGATATACTTTTGAAACCTTGACTCCAACTTAATCCATAGATATCTTCAATAATTGTAGAGCTCAATCCCTTGGTGTGTTCACTCCTCGGCGGCCATTACACACATATATACATGCATACACTGTAAAATGCCTATGACAGTGGCGGATTCAGGATTTTGAAAAGGAGGGGTGCGTGTCCCAAAAAGAGGGGGCGCACCCCTATTTTTGGGTCGAAAATAATCAAATAAACTCTTAACTAGAGAAAAAGGAGGGGGTACGCGCCCCTGCCCCCGTCTAAATCCACCACTGTACCCCCCTCATCTAAATCCACCATACCACCACAATCTCTTGAATGGACCAGTGGACTACATTCCAGAGTTTGCCATCTGTTTACCTGATATTGTGACAGTGATTAAGACATATGTCCCAGTGGGCACAGAGCGTTGAATCAACATTGAAATAACGTTGATCATGATAAGTAGGATTTGGATAAAATGAAAATTTTGATTTCGATTTCAATGAGTATATCAGTTTATTGCAGCAAGGTAACATCACATGAAGAGGTGGTTGTTATCAATCGATAGCAATGCCTATATCAGCAGAGTGAGTTGGTTTAGGATATTAGTGGCTCTGATCTAAACTGAGGTCATTGTAAACTGTTATCAGACAGATATGTCTCTCTCATACAAACAGATATATCATATCAAACAGAAGGACTAACTTTAGAGAAGTCGTTACTGATATATTACCTCGAAATCTTGTATTCTTCCCCACATCATACAAGCATAGCTGTCTCTAGAAACAAATGGTGTAAGATATCAACTGCATTCTGGACACCCTTGATATATTTTTATACTTTGTTTATGAGAACCATCGAGTGTGTGGTTATTTATTTATTGGATAGAAACAGGTATGAGACTAGAGAGGACCAGTTTTAACACACAATATTCTATAAACATTACATCTATATTTAACAAAGGGTGGTGTACTTGATTCGCATTGTTGTAGGGGCTACGCTGGTAGAGTGTTCTCACTCTGCAGCAATCAGCAATTTCTTAACCTAGGAAAAATCAGAACCCCGATATGATATTTTCTTTACTGATGAATATATTTCCCAAGGAGTAGCCAATTTTAAACAGTCAAGTTAGTAGACTTGAGGACACAAGTCTTATCTAGGGGAGAGAAACAGGTAGGTGGAATTGTGAGAACGCCCAAAACTGTAGACATCTCAAGGGAAGGCATAATTGTTTCAATAGGGGCTGTTCTTTTTTCTACATGACCAAACAAAACTCCGCTAACCCCCTTCTTAATCTTAAAATGACCGTAATTTCACGAAAAAATATTTTTAGTATTTTGCTATAATGAATTTTCAAAACATTTATGCTCTTTCAATCCTGTAGCATTCGTTCCTGTCTTTTTCAGAGCCATATGAGGTACGTTCAATATTGAATGCCACTACAAAAAAGAAAAGAAAAGAAATATTATCAAGTAAACTCAGAAAACAAAAATAATGCTGCACAGCACGTGTCGTAACTATGAAGACTGACAACAAGAACCATGGTATATTCTCATGCATGCACCGATTCATCAGGATTTCAGTCTGCCCAGTCCCAATTACATGCACAGCTCTGACATAGTTTATAGATCTACACACACATAATATATCACCATGCATACGTCTATAACACCTGTCATCCGGCCTACATGTGTCCTAATATAATTGATACTAGGGAAAACCTAATCTACTGTGTGCACACTGCTTCCAGCTATAGTTATGTCCAAAATGCAGTTGAAGCATTAGAAATTGAGACTGCCACCAGGAGTGAGCAGAAGGGCACCTGCAGCAGGTCACGGGGAACTAAATCCATTTCCTCTATGTTTCTATATAGCGTAACACACAAAAACAGCCGCCTAAAATGTTCGTTGGTAAAAATTTCAACCATAGGACAATTAACTTATCCCTCATACACAATGTGACAGAATGTTGGATAGGCTTAACCCTGAAAATCTTAAATAAGGGAATGATATGTGCAGTGAGTGCCATTCTACCCTATTTTGGGTCTAAAAATCTCCATTGGCCAGATTAACTTTTGCATGCCTCATAAAATCCCCAAGGCCTGGCATTATATAAACACACACCTTCTAGTCCATTTGTTAACTATTTGGGAACACCAGTGATTATTTTTTCATAATTTTACCAATATTTCTTCTGTCTAATTCTAAACCAATCAGCAGTCAGAACACCCTTCAGTGCAGTCCTGAATACCATATGACTCACGAGAGGGCAGCATTTACCTCCACGTAACCAGCAGCCCAACTATAGCCCCTGGGACTGCTACACATCGTACATGTGACCCTGGATGACCTAGAGAGGCCAGCAGTGCAGATCAGTAGTGCTAGGTGGGAATGTGAGGAAAGATTGAGGACTTAGGCTGGAGAGTAGGGTATGAAGGGAGGGATGTGAGGATATGAAACAGGAGAGGGAGAAAAGGCAATTAGGAGGGGAGAGAAGAGGAGGGAGAAGGAGCGATTAGGGAGAGAGAGGAAGGATGGTGTATGTTCAGGGGTTGATGTTTTGATGGTGTGTGTGTGTGTGTGGGGGGGGGTTGGTACACACATAAGAAAAAAGAGAAGTAGAGGGGTGAGTTTGCGTCCCGGGGGGGGCCACTCCCTATATATTCTATAGTAACCATGTGCGTACACAGCCCTTGTCATGGTACCCCTTTTAGCAGGGGAAAATCCAACCAAAACATACCCCTTTGAACGGGAGTTAGCCTGGAAAAGTACCCCTTTTCCTGCTGTCAGATTCAAGAAGAGAAACTCTGAATTTTGGGCACCCTTTCAACAGAATAATTTCATAAAATATACCCCTTTCCCGACCATATTTTGTGCTTTTTCTGAAATTAATGAGAAAAAGTACCCCTTTCCCGGCCAAAATTTGCTTGAAAAAAAGTTGAGAATGAAAGAAAAGTAATGACCTCAAGATGTCAAGAGGTCATTACTTTTCTTTCATTCTTAACTTTTGTTCTAGTTGGAATATAATTCTTTCGCCATTTGAAAGCCCTTTAAAAGTGTACCCCTTTTGGCAAAAATTGGGCCGAAAAGGACCCCTTTTAACTGGTCCAGGCGGGTCCGCTCATGGGGTCGAAAAGTTGCCCCCTTTCCCTCAGTTTTTGTACGCACATGGTATCCACAATTCCATGAGTGCCCCCCCCCCCCGGGGTTTGTGTGCGTGATAGGAATAGAAAAGGTGGTTTGGAGCTGTGCCCTGCTCCCATTGGGTCATTTAAAATTAACTGATGCCAACTGTCACTACTTGGCAGGGTAAGGCTAGCACGCAGGAGGACAGTAATGGTGAGGAGCAGGTGAGATTCCTACCTTTTTACTCTATCCCTACCCAGCCTGTTGCATGCTTCCTGACGTCAGGCAGCTTCAGCCAGTTCCCAAAGGGACAATCCTGCTATTCCCGCACATAAGTTGGTCAGCGTCCAAATTTTAACACAGGATGTGTGGAGGAAGAAGAGGAGGAGGAAAAGGAGGAGAATGAGGACGGAGCATGCAGCTCCAGGGATCACAAAGGTTGGGTCAGGTTCAGGGAGGTTGATCAGCGTGAACTGATGATGCCATTGGTTAGTGTAGAGAAGTCACGCTAGGTGGCGGTGGCGGCGTCAGCTGGGATTAAGACGTTGGGGACGTTAATCGCGCTGTTGACGGGATAATCCGTCAGCGCCGACAGTCCGTGACGAGGGTAATACGGCACCCATCATCCTGCGGACCCTGGGATATCTAGGAAGTTGGTTTATATACACGTTTCTCTGTGCAACCTTATGCCTGCAGATCTTGATTCTAGGAAACACACCCTCCCAAGTGCCTCCTTATCTTTCCCAATATAAACCAAAATAAAACTTTCGTCTTTCTATGTGAATAGACCAGCAACAGCTTGGACTCACAAGTTTAAGTTTAGAAAAATGTTATTGTCGTTCGCTTGTATACAAAACATGTTGTATTCCAGCGTAAAGCTTTTACATAAGACGAATTGACCTTTCACGTATACGAAGTAGGCAGCATAATGAGTTAGTTATTATCTTAATCCATCTGTACTTGATTACTTTATGAATATAAACTAATGGTAGACTCAATCCTGACAAGAAGCACATTCATATGCTGTGGAAGAAAATAGCACAACGTTGAATCATCATTGGCAATAGTTAATAATCGTTGCAGGCAAATTTTCAATTTTGTTCAAAGGTATACTCTGTCCACAGGGTTATTTATTTTGTTCTCATATGTATACATGCGAAGATAAGTGTGCGAAACAGAACGAATATATCGAACAAAATGACATATCTAAGAACTAGTACCATCCTTCTTTAATCCATTAATCAACCAAACTATACAGTCATAGAAGTGATTAACACTGATCCTTTATTTTCGATAAGGGCATGAATGTACATCTGTGTATTGGCACCTCTCCCTTCGCATCGGAAAACACTTTGTCGCTAGGGCAACTCACTTCCTTGACACCCAAGCTACTCTGTACCCAGTGCGTAGTGCACGAGCAGTTTTGAGCAACTTAATTCCACCTCCCTAGGTCCAACTCAGTCTCATCGATCAGGAGCTCTCTCGGGCGGGATCGGTTAAAGTCGGTGCCGGCTGTGATCCTGGCGCACGCACGGTGCAGCTCACGAGCAGAATAGTGTGTGGGTCCTGAGCAGCTCCGAGCAGCTCCCAGCCAAGTGAGCAGCTCAACGGCACTTGCACATTGATCTCTCCAACTCACTCACCTCAAATACTCATCTGTTCTACTACTCATTGTGTAGCCGATTGACCAATGCATAACAATACCTTCAATAAGGATAATGTACTTTATATATATATATATATATATATATATATATATATATATATATGTGTGTGTGTGTGTGTGTGTGTGTGCGTGTGTGTATGTGTGTGTATGTATGTGTGTGTGTGTGCGTGCGTGTGTGTGTGTTCTATGGTTAGAATCACAGAATTGTGCTTAAATAAGGTTAATTACATTTGGGATGGAAACAAATAAGTTTATGGAACTGCCTGCTCAGCTTTTATTCTCAACATTGATCTACAATATTGTAGGGTCAACTCATTGATCATACATGTACATCAGACAGAGACGAAAAACTTACAATAAAGGCTACAGTTGGCTAAGCTCCTTCCTGTCCATCCATCTACAAGGGACAACAAGAGTCTCTTTGAAGATGGGTCAATCATCTCTGTCAAGCATATAAATGTGGCTGCTGAGTAGCTTATAGTCATCTCCTCTACCCGGACAAGGAATGCAGGCTTATTACCAGCATTCTTTGTATGCATGTGTGCAAAGCAATAACTTTTTCCATTGGCTTCCTTTATTAGAGCATGCCTGTCGGGTCCTATAGGACCCAGAGGTTGATGGTACTTGTAACACTGTATGCTTCCCCGCCTCTATAATGTACTGCCACTCTTGCCATGCCCTTTATCGCCTATAGAGTTCTTATGGGAGGGAAATGGATTATTTATAACCTCCATATATTCACACACTAGGATGTACTGAATATTCCCAAAATAGTCACCATAGAGGTTGTATTAGAAGGACATTGTTGAATACAGAATGTGTTCTGTATTGCAGATTCTTAGTCTGTTTTACTGCATGCAAATCTCCCCACCACCATGTTTTATTGAAAATAGAATGACCTTCACACGGCCAGACTAAGAGTGCCTATAAAATATGCCATATACATATTTTATGAAATAAAAGTGGATGATAGATCGATGAGGGATGAGGAATGTCATTCAGTCTATATTTCATAAAATTCATTTGAGAATTCATTCCAGTTTGGTCCACAGTAGTATGGCTTCATAATCTAGTACTCCAAAACCAATCCACCTAGTACCATTATAGGTATTAATCACGAGATATTTTCCTATTTATCAGGGTGGGTAATGGTGATGGCTGTGGTAAACTCTAAAAGTACTGATTGCACCCTGGGGTGCAAGGGGTGTGAGGGGATCGGCGACGTGTTAGCCCCACCCCTGATTTGCTGCCGTCCATGTTTGGGCGTCTGATATCTTTCTGCCTGGATGGCAAGAAGGTCCTTCCCCGTGGGACCACTCCAGCGGCCCCGGCGGCCCTGTTCTTGAAGGCTGCTTCGATTGGAGTCTCATAATGTTTCTGTGTCCACCCAGTTGTGAATCGCCTCAGGCTCCACAGATCAATTATCAGCGAGGAAAATAAGAGCTGCCAATTGATCCAGTATCCACACACGTGCAAATAGTGTCGTTAACCACATTAAAGAGACGGATCTTTTTAATGGTTCCATCCTTTCCTGCCGGTGTTACCCCGTGCTCGAGATGTTCATGGGGACGTGGCACGCGATGCTACACACGGAGAGATTTATAAGACCCATTGTCATTATTAGGCTTTAAATAGTATGTATGGTGAAGATGTGTGAAGGAAAGAAAACAAGAATCACAACATAAAATGATAATGGTGTAGACCTTACTCTATGACATTTCGATAAGAGACAATAATGTCCCCTGTATAAAGGTATCTATGACAAGATAAGATAAACAAGTTGTAACCTGTCAAATTTAACTTCAGTGTAGGATAAACCTGCACCATTCTTGGGGTCGCCTATATGGGGGGGGATTCAACTTTCTATGCATATCTGGCTCAGGACTGATGGAATTACAAACTCAGTATTACTTAATAACACTTTATTTTATTGAAAGCCCTGTATCTTCCCAGCAAATTGTCGTTATCTGTCGCCATGATTGGTCATCAATGGTGACTCCTTTTTGAGTGATAACTCACCGCGTCATTTTTCGCCACTGTGTGTCAGTCTCACATGGTATGGTGATTTATCACAACAGTCGCCAACATGATCTTACTCACTGCGTGGGTATGTGCCACCCCTTGTCGTCCCTCACAAAGCATGGTGACTTATCACCACCATCGCCAACATGGATCTCACTCCCTGCGTGAGTATGCGCCACTCCCAGTCAACTCTCACTCAGAATGGCAGCTTATCACCACCATATTATCACCTCCTCTGCATAGTGGAGCAATCAATAAACACTTCTTTAAAAAAAAAAAAATCGCCAACATGGATCTCACTCCGTCAATATGTGCCACTGTCTGTTAACTCTCACTCAGAATGGCGACTTTTCACCTGCATTGCAACATGGCTCTCACTCAATGTGTGAGTTTGTGTCACTCCTAGTTAATCTTCTCTCAAAAAGCCGACTTATCACCACCATCGCTGACATGGATGTCACTCGCTATGTGAGTGTGTGCCACTGTCATCAACTCTCACACAAAATGGCGACTTATCACCACCATTGCCAACATTGGTCTCACTCAATGCATGAATTTGTGTCACTCCAAGTCAATGCTCTCTGAGGATTGCATCATCTGTCACTCACTCTCACTCAGAATGGCAACTTATCACCACCATTGCCAAAGTTGTTGCGACAGCACCACCGTTCAACATGTAGCCTATCTAGGAAGTGTGGGCATGAAGTATAAGTCCCAAACGTATCAAATGTGCTTTGTTTCACAATGATTTCCATGTAATACTTCAGAGTTGAATCAAACAAGATTATATAGAGAAAATATCAATTGAATTTAGATAGAGGTATCTCTAAAATGAAAGCAACTATCCATAAACACCTTTTCTCTGGTTACAGGAAAAATACATAGGGAAATATCTTCATGAACACCTTGTCTGTGGTTAGAGGGAAGATACATATGGCAATACCTTCTCTGGCAAAACATACTTTGATCTGGCAGATGTGAGGCTGCATGATTACCAATGTCGATGATCATGAGCTTTTCATCTAACAAGGTCAGTTATCACCAGCGTCGCCATCACTGGTGAGTCTGAGTGATCACGACTCTCACCATCCATGGTGAACCTGCGCTGCGAGGTGAGTGATCAACTGCCTTGCCATCCCTGGTGAGTGTGAGTGATCACTATCCTTGCCATCTGTGGTAAACGTGCGTTATGACGTGGCGTGCGTCTCATCTAGCGAAGCGAGTGATTACTCATGTCGCCAACTCTGGTGAGGATGAGTGATCAATCATGTCGTCATCCCTGGTGAGGATGAGTGATCACCATCCTTGCCATCTGAGGTGAGGCCATGTGATCACCCCCATTGCTATTCCTGGTGATCTTGTGCTATAGGGACGTCGTGTTCCATCTAGCAACATGTGTGAGCCACTTCACACAGGCTGACAAGGATTCGCGACAATTTGCTGGGTTGGCATATCAGAAATGTCCATTCAAGGATTCAACTCCCAGGGGTTCAGTTTTTATAGCCCATGGCGTAAAACCCTTCAGAAAATCGTTCAGCGTTGGTCTCGTTTTTAGATATAACATCAAAACTACACTAAGTAATGCTTGGATTGTCACCAAATGCTGTGTCAATAATACTACAGTATAGTAGTTTAAGTTGATCAAAAATCAAAAACCAGGGATCTAAACTTTTGGATTTATGGGTCTTGTGTAATATAGCGCGAGGTGTAAAATTTGGTGAAAATCAATCTACAATTTTAACTTTACCCTCAGTTCATCAAAATTCATCATATTCTCTTGAAAATTACTCTGCTTTATCTTAGGAAGGTCTATTATACAGGAAAAGGACCCTTGGCCATCTATAAGTAACTCCAGCAACCTAACTTGGCCTTCAGCAACCCCTCGCAAACTCCTGAAAACGTGACCAACGCTGAAGCGGTGACAACATATTGATTACTTCACCATACACTCAATATAACTTATTGGCTTACATTCTAAGGCACAGAACCTCTTCCTCTATTAAATAGAGCATAAATATACAGATTTCAGGCACGTATAGGGTCCCTATCATGACTTTGAAATTTATTTTGACATTTTTTTCCCAAGATTTAAGACTACAAGCACGCCACACCTGACACAACAGTATACAAAGGTAGCTCATCTTGTATTAGCTTGTCTTAACCTATTGTCTTAACTAGCCTGATTGGTCTACTAACCATTAAAAAACAGTTTAACACCATACAGGAAGATACATGATGATGGTAAGCGTTCTACTATGACCATACAAAAACGTGACCAGCGCTGAATAGGAAAATCAAATGTATTGAGGCTATAGTAGCTGGTTTATTTTGCAGCCACCATGGTCTTAACCCTCTGAGATAGGCAACTGATATCATAGACAATTGATATGGGAGGGTTATATGAAGCACGACAGTCAGTTATAAGGTCAGGTCGTCTCGTTTCCTCTTGAGTTTCCGGTCAGCAAGGTCCAAAGTAGTTTCGGACAGGAGGTAGGCAGCAGTGTAGGATGTGGTGCCATACCTCCTTGGTGGGTGCACCTTGCCCAGGATGTCAGAAACTTTGAGTGTCATAACAAGTTCTTCTTTGGGCCAACGGAAGGCAGGAATAATTTCCTCCTCGTTGTATTTCTTTTTGGTACGAAACATCATGGTGACCTCGTAACCGCCGTCGTGCCTACATCTCACCTTCCCAGGGAACCATGTGTCTTTTGACGAATCTGTTATTGGGTGCCGTTCAGCGATGATGACGTAGTCACCGTACTAGTACTGGTCCTGTACATACATACACCATCTTTTCGTGAGGGTCCATGGGCGGTCTGTCCTCGAACTGCAGGGGTGAGGTGGGTAGATCTGGTCGCACTTGCTTGGTGTGGACGGCAATGACGCGCTCCGCGGCACGCTTTCGTGCGGCACATAGGGCGACGTTCTTTTTGTTGGTTGTGGCAGCAGTAGGCACCCGGACACTTCGGGTGTGCTTGCATGCCACAACTGCTGAGCCGTCCCTGGGTCGCTTGCAGGCAGTGGTGCGCACAACCGGATCATAGTCAGGGCCCACCGCAGAAGGGGCTCTGGCAGGCCGAGTTTTCATCTGGACCAGGCCCTGCTATAGTGGAGGAGGAGTGATGGCATCCGCAACGTCCACCTCAGCAGGGGCATGGATGGGTCGGGTGTTCTTCCGCCGCGTGCCACAAGTCTGCTTTGGTGGGGGAGGGGCCTTGTGGATGAACCACAGCTGATGTGTCACCCATCCCGGACATCCACGCTTGGACTCACAGGTTTCATGGTCCCAGCAGCAGTTGTCAAAGCATGATGTGTCACGGACAGCGAGTGAATTTCTGGCTTCGGCAGGGACAGCAGTGTGCACATGCATGGTGCCCTTCACTGCCTTGTCTGCTTTTGCTGAGACCATGGTGAGACGGGCGGCGGCAATGTCTATGACCGGAACACAGACATAGTGGACGGTGGACGAGGCTGTCGAGTTGGTTTCCCTTGTAGATGAACTCCGCTGCATTCCTGATTATGTGGTCCCTGGCAACTAGGTTGTCTGCATTACGCTTAGCAGCAGCGCCGTCACAGGGACCCTTGTCATGGCCCGCCTCAAAGTAAGTCCAAGTACCTTTGAGACCGCCAAGTAGCTCCTCGTGGCGTACCAGCAACGAGAACACTGAAATGTTCCGGCACTGGCTGGAGGGAGAATCCGACGCGTAGTGGACCATCCTGACTTTGGGAAGGTTTTCACAGAGGAACACTGCCAGGACTTGCAGAAAGGCCAGGATGGCACCAGTGTCATGTTTCCTGTCATCAGTACAGATCGCCAGAGAGTGGTGTTTGGTGGTGCCAGTGGGTTCATCTCTGTAGTGGATGACCGTAGGGTGTAGTGTCACTGGCTCCTTGTAGTAGTACACACTCTGTGGCGAATCAGGGTATGTTACAAGCCAGTTTTCCGCAAAGTCCATCTGGATTGTAACCTCCACTGAAGACAGGCTCTCCCTGAGGTGTCGCACAACGCTGTGTTGGTTACGGGCACGGGACACATGTTCAGCCATGGTGGTGAATTCATCGGTGAGGGTCTTGATGAACTCAGCACAAGGCTCCGCCTCAACAACGTGTGGGCGGAGCTTCATCACTGTTTTGTTGTCCTGCCTGTATACGACGGCCTGATGGATCCATGTGGTGTACTTGATGGTCTCATTCGTCACCTTGGCGTTCAATCTCTGTGTGAACTGCTCCAAGGTGGTAGATGTCACTAGGAGGTCCGGGCAGTCATTGATGCCAGCAGCCTGCAGCCTGAGAACAAAGTTCTGGTGCTTTTCGCACAGGCACTCGTTAGCAGGCTAGTCCTTCTTCCCTGGCAGCATGATGGAGTTCTCTGGGTCTGACAAGAACTCCACCACGTGCCTGACCTTTTCTGGGTGTTTCACCGTGTGCTGGTGAGGCTTATTCACAGGGGCTTTGGCAACTGTACGTTTGTCAACCCCCATAATCACTGCCAAGTCCTTTTCCTTACAGACTTGAAGTGGCAGTGCTTGGCGGTGGAGGCTGATCTTTGTATGGTTGTCCAACTGGGTGATGCTCTGGAGCAAAACCTGGTGGACTGCTGGCTCAGCTGGTGTGTTGATGTCTGCTCTGTCCGGTGCAACGGGCTCCTCCCTGTGCGCTACAGCCGGGGTTAGTTCGCCGTCCGGTGCAACACGCTTAGCCTTGCGTGCTACGCCGTGGGTTCGGGTGGCCTTGATGATCTGGGCGTGTAGTTTGGCCACCTCCTGTTCTGCGACCTCCGCCCAACCCACCAACACCCGCGTCTGATAGTTGCGGCAGTTGGTTCTAGGTGTTGTTGTTTTTCGCGTCGTGTACTTTAGGTTTGGTGGGGTGTTTGGTGTTGTGTCGGGGGGTTGTCATCTGGTCACCGGTTCGTATGCGTGGGCTGGAAGGTAATGAGTTGACAATAATACATTGTGGCATATGAAAAATATCAAGTAGCCTGATTAATTCATGCTTTTTCATATTCAATGTATTGGATCTAGTGTTAGTTCTAGACTAATATCTAACATTTTCGAAAGTGTGACCAACGCTAAATCGATAGAAATTGAAATTCTACACTATACCATACATATATATATATATATATATGTTAATGTGTTGATTGAGTGTACCGGTAATAATTAATAATGAAACATTATAATAATTATAACAATAAATATGGAATAAATAAGAAGACATTGGGTTTGGTAAGAATTGACTTTGTACATTCATTATCATTTAAAATGATATTTCTACAATTAAAAATTCCACAAAAATCCTTCCACCACATCAAGTCCTTCTGGGTTTCCTCGTCTAGTCTAATAACACCTCTAGTTTTAGCCCTGGCACAGAGATCAAACAATCTTCTGCTGAAAGTCCTACCACCATGTACTACTTGTGAACAGAAAGACATTAAACCACCAATTTTCTGGAGAGTCTTCTTAGATACAAACTTCTTTCCTAAGCATTCATTTAGTGACAGACTCATTTTATCTAATTTCTTTTGGGGTAGAGACAACTCCATACTAGTGGAATCAATGGTTATACCTAGGAATACACATATCTGGCTAGGTTCAGTTACCTTTTCAATCGAGACAATGAAACCCATGTACTCCATACATTCAATAAGGATATTCCTCTTACGTAAACACTCCTCCTCAGTTTTAGCAATGACAATAAAATCATCCAAATAATTAACTATCCTATCAACACAATAGAACTTAGCTACCACAGTTAAAAAATCAGATTTTCTATTGAAGATAAATGGGGCACATTTCAGACCAAAGGTTAAGCGGTTGCTCTCAAAAAACTCCTCTCCATTACCAAAATCCCATCTGAAACCCTGGTAACCTATATGTGGACCATACACATTGATACTTCTATAGGCAGATTTTAAATCAACCACACTCATATAGTCATTCTTATCCAACTGACATGTTACCGTATTTATAGAGTTATAAGAGAAACTTTTTGATGTAGTTCCCATATAATTGTTAATAGAGATATCTACTGGCATGCTACAATCCCTGATAGGTCTTAATTTACCATTAGACTTTTCTACACCACCTAGAGAGTGAATACACTTAGGTTTATAGGCTGTCTTTGTGACCAAGCCCTGGGACAAATCGTCCTTGATAATATCACACATTTCGCTATAAAATCTACCTTCTACAATAGACTTATAATTTTTACAGTCATATGCTGTATCACAACACGGGTCAACTATTTTGAACCCCTCAGTAAAACCACACCATAGAAAATCTGAATCTATCTGGTTTATACTAATCTGACTGTCTCAGAAAACTAGCTAGTCTGCAAGGTAAAATTTGAGCTTTTCGACCATAAATAAAATGCTCACACCTGCAAATACCATTGACACAACTATCATAAACCCTGATGCTGGGTCTATTAACACACTCCACTGTAAACAATGGTTCAACCTCACCCTGTACTGGGCCACTATGGGTTATAAAAAATTCTTGTCATCCACACAAGGCTCATTAACATCATTTTTATTATTTTCACCCGAAATGATAGGAACGGGGGGCTCAGGAAGATCTACCGCATGTACTATATTAAAATCAGGCACCAATACATCAGACTCTAACATAGGACCCTGCCTTAGAACAAAATCCTAATCCCTCTTATTCTTCTGGCACTTATCCTTGCCATGGTTAGACATGCCACACACATCACAGGCATGTCGATATCTACATGGGTCCTCCTTACACCCCTCTGCCCTGTTAAATGCATAGCAAGTACGATTGGATTGTTTGGATTTGAGATTTTTAGGTTTGACCTGAACCGTCCATCATAGGATAAATGCCTAAGAATATCTTCACTCCTTACATCACTGAATGACTCTACACCATCAGAATTTGCCCTGTTTTTAACAGATGAATCGTAAGCCACTAGTGCCTTGAGAGTATATATCTTAGTAGAGGATTTTTCCACCAACACCTCTATGTGCTTTACTACAGCGAACACATCCTCCCCCTCTTCTATCAATTGTTTCATCATTCTTACATTGACCAATAGTAATTTCTGAATGCTATCAAGTTTCTCTCCCTTTTTAAGAAAATTCTTTTGATCGAACATACCTCTAGCTCTATGTGCATGTCGACGACCATTTCTAGAGGAGATTGAACCTGTAGATGTTGAGGAATTCGATGAAATGCTACGGTAAGACGAAGACCGGCTTGTGGATCCAAGATGGCGCCGCTTTTTCCTGTCGCTATGGAGCCCGCGGTAATCAGGTGACTGTTGTCGGCCACGCCCCCGTTGCTTGGTTACTGCATCGCTAGAAGAATGTTTACAAACATCTCCACATGCACGATCCATCCTAGACTCGCCACCTGCTGCTGTAGTAGTTGTACGATTTAGTGCCTGCCCCTCCAATAGGAACTTGATATCAGCCAACTGCTGTTCCATACGAGCAGTACGATCCTCTAACTCTCCAATCGTCTGGTCAACAGCTGAATCCAATGTAACCCCTGTAGCATTCGGGGAAGATGGCTCCTGGCCACCCCATTGGATCTCACACTGCTCGAATTCTATATTTCTATTTGGCTATATTTCTAGTTTTTTTGGGAGATTTCTTAGTCTTAGACCTTGGTCCGCCCCCAGAAACTCCTTTCCTACCAATAATGTCAGGGTATATCCCGTATTAACTCGACTGAACTGAAAAAACAGTTTAAAATTTTCAGCACCACCCAGCATGGTGTATGCTGTCTGAGTATACAAAGCCAATTGACCGTTAGTTCAACTGCTGGAGTTTATATACTGTTATGTGTGACGTCATAGAAAACCATGCGCCCAGGGTAAAGTAGTACCAATGTATCACTCATTAATTATATATATATATATATATATATATAATCCCATATTATTCATTTGAAATTGAGTGTTAATTGAAGAAATACATTGATGATACAACATAATGCATGTATATATTGTATCGAATGCATGTATATATATATATATATATATATTTATATAGTATTGAAAATTCATGCCTGCATTAATTATTAACAGGAAGTCGTTTTTCTATCCCGCACTGACTTCAGTGCAAAAGTGTGACCAACACTGAAGCAAATGAAGAACCCCCCCCCCTAGCCTGAGGAAAATGACCATTCAGCGTTGGTCACACTCTCGGAATTGAAAATTACGTTGATGGCTGTGGTGATGTTGGGTTCCAAGGTAGCGCCAATTTTTTTTCTGCCCAATAGACCCCTATAAGGAGCCCTTTCATGGTGGCTATTTATAAGAATAAAGGTAGTATTTTAGCAGGCTAGCTAATCTACTTTTATTATATGCCTGGTGGTTAGAAAACCTGTCATTTTTCATAGTAGGCCTTCCCGCGGAAAATTTACGAGGTCAATCAACTCTGAATGACATTAAAATATTAGCTAGGAGGTACCCCTTATGGAAAAAATAAATTAGGATGTCCTAGAAATGATTTATCATATACTACATGACCTTGAAAAAATGACATTTTTTGGTGAATTTTCACCTTTGAAGGCCTATATCTCTCAAAATAATAGGCTGATATACGCAAATTTGCCCTTTTTTTGAAACTCCATATTTTTTCTATCAAATATGATTATAATAAAGAAGAATTGTGCTTTCAATATTTTGCTGTAGCTCCTGGAAGTCAAAAAGGACCAAATACATCATAAGTTGAATCCCCCCATATAGATATATTCGGCAATATATGTAACCAAAGACAAATATATATATATATATATATATATATATATATATATATATATATATATATATATATATATATATATATATATGCTTTCATATCATTCATAGGCTTTTGAATTAACTTGGTCTTCCTCAATGCTTAAGTTCTAAACTGTTGACTGCTTCGTGATGTGTCCACTCTTCCCCGCATATCACAAGAAAAGTTAACACCACACCCCCTTACTATCAAAGTGCCATTCATACTGCTGTCATGTTGGTAACTTTGAAATAGCAGTTAGCAATTAGATGCTAACTTTGACAACTGGGAGAGCCAGCAAATGAAGGGCCATTAATCCTACAAAACGACTGAAGGTGTGAGGGCACCTCCAGCACGTATTCCCCCATCCCTCTACCTCCCAGTGACAGGTAGTGACAGGAGAGACTGCCCCTTGCTCCAGGGCGGATCACCTGGATCAAGGTAATTAGTGGGCTCTGTTCGCACCCAAGTCATGCGCTTTAGTAAGGAGGTCCCAAGGGGGTGCTCTGGCCTTAGGGGGGTGTCTGACTTTGGCCCTATGTCGCCTTCCTCTTTTGTGACAGGTGGATGACGTGGGGCTGCCTACTAAGTCTGTGGTTACCTCTTAATGGGGCTAATTTACCACATGACGTATCACACATAAGACTTGTTCTGCATTTAGAATTTTGCAGCAGTAAAGTTATGCTTAGAATATTCCCTATACTTCTTATTTACAATGTCATTTGCCATTAACTGCACTCTTGCTCTCCTCGCCCTCTCATCTGCTGGTGATAGAGACTTAGATGAAGAGAGAGAGAGAGAGAGAGAGAGAGAGAGAGAGAGAGAGAGCAAAAGAAAAGGTATTACCCTTATGAATCGGGGTATCGTAAGAGAGTACTTCAAGGAATATCCCAGCCGTCCTTAAAGGGAGAGGTCCCTGTGTAGTGCAAGATCTTGACGTTATATGCTATAATATTGCCCTCTGTAAAAATGTCTAGATCACATTTTATTCCAGAGAGCGGGAAAAGATAGGCCTATTGGGTAGAATTTTCTTTTTTCACTGAACGGTTTCTGCAAAGATTTAATGGAGGGTTGTACATGAAGTTTTGATACATGGATGGGCATTTACACTGACCGGATAGGCCCAGAGCAGGACATTAACAGAGAGATAACAGGATAGTGCAATGGTCGTTATTAAGTTTCACTGCAGGGTAAACGTATTTGAACCTATGCTACTCTGTCCGCAGAACAAAATTGTATTATAACCCTGACATTCATTTTTGTGAACTTATAGTTGTACACTAATATATCGGCCTTCTGGCAACAATGAAAAGCATACTTGTATGACTCTTTTCGGCCAATAAAAATATTTCAACAACAACAACAACATATTGTGTCAGTTAATGGAAACAAGTCACTTAACCTTTTACAACTGATTTGATAACCTTTGCAATAAAGACTTCCTTTCCAGTTTCTGTAGTCCAAAAAGAAACTGGGAAGGAAGTTTACCTGAGGTATAACGTACAGCGCCAAGAGAAAAAAACAATAGTCTGCTTAGCAAAGCACATACGCATAGAATGCCTAAGATATTGTGGCCATGCCCATAGCCTATCATAGTTCAATACAGGAAGAATGGGTGACTTTTCAGGGAAGTACCCCACAGGTTAGAGGTAATTCAGCTGATTTTATATTATTAGCCATAGTACATTGTTTTCTAGTTGTTAGGTAATTTCTTATTAATTCCAGGTTTTCCTCCTTATACCGTAGCGCTCTAATTTTTCTAGTAATATCTGATAATTCACTGAGTCAAAGGCCTTTTTTATATCAATAAAAGCTGCTAAGGTGAGGTATCCGATATTTCAATTTTTTAAGACATCATTAACAAAGAAACTTATGGAGTCAGTAGTGGATTTATCTTTTTGATATCCTCCTTGACGTTTGAAAAAATTTGCATTGCAGTCTCTTTTTCCATGTTAACTTGGTTTCTAATTGTTCTTGCTCTGTGCCAGTCAAGGACAGATCCAGACCATTTAGCTTTTTTTAACATTTCATTCTTATCATTAATCCGTTCCAATAAATAATTTGTCATCCAAGGTGAGCTTTTATCCTTAATTTTAAATTCTCTGATAGGGCACATGGTATCTACAGTATCGTATAAGTTTTTTTTTCAAAAATATTCCAGCAAGTTTCAGAATTTTGTGAGTTATCAAAGTCCAGTCTAGGTTTTTGAGCCTATCGAGAAATGCAGTACCATTATAATTTTTATAAGACCTTTCTGTAAAAAATCTGTATCCAGATTTCATTGAGGCACTTTTTCGTATCATATAGATCGGAAGATGATCACTTAAATGAATATTAAGTGGTCCATAAGACAAGATATTATTACAATTTGTGAAAATTAAATCTAGGCATGTATTGAAACCTGCAGTAGTAGTGACACAGTTGATAAGTTGTATCAAGTTGAAATTATCCATAGTTTCATATAACATAGATTTTTCATTATCTTCAATAAGTGCATCGACATTAAAGTCTCTGATACAAATTATATCAAATTCATCAAAGTTCTCAACTTGTAACAGTGTTGCCAGCATCGAATCACAAAATTTAGCTAGATGTCCACTTGGTGGTCTATATACATTACAAATTAGAGTTTTCTTTGCCATGCCTTTTTGTATCAGAAGCCATTGAGTTTCTATATTAGGATTACTCCTGTTTAGATGTTGGTATGCAGTAGCAGAACATGTTACGGTGTCCAATATATGTGCAATCAACCCACCACCTCTAAATTCACTTATTCTATCATGTCGATACATGTTATACCTAGATAATCTATATAATGCGTCTTCATCAGTCTCATTTAGAAAAGTTTCAGAGAATAATAATACATCAATGTTCTTATTATCTAATTCATCCTTAAGTCCAGCTGGTTTGTTCCTAATAGACCTAGCATTGAGATGGACTACCGAAAAACCCGATTCAAAGTTTGGAGAATTATACATGTTTTTGGTAGGTATTGTAGTTTGACATGTATATAATAATTATTACCGGTACCAATTGGTACAATGAATACGTATTCTCTTGCAACATATATAATGCAAAAAATGATAATAAAAGAAAACAAAAGAAAAGACCCAAGTAGGGCATACAGCTCTAGTGGCCGCCCTAGGGTAGAGTGTGGCTATCAAATCAGAGTTGAAGCACTCCAAAGAAAAATATAATTACTAATTTTATCAATTAATATGGGTAGAAGTTATAAAAACAATCTACCTGATAAATCTAATGACAAATTTATAAGTAATGATTATATATGTACATTGCTATAATATAGTTCTTATTGTCCTTAAATAAGACACTGTGTTGATTGTTCTTATGTATCACACATTGGTCTCTCTGTGTGGCGAGGTTGGTGGCTGGGGTGAACTTGGTGGAGGGTCGAAGTTAGGATGTGGGTCTATATCATCATCTGCACGCTCAGCAGGTGTATCAGCTGTTGGTTGAGCATTTGTTAGAGTGTGTCTTATACGCATGAGCAGCTTGCCCTGTATGTTTTCTCCCCGTAGATTGTCTTTGCGACACAAATTAGCCTGACCAAGGTGATATCCTGCGCCATATACTGGGTGAAGATTTCCCTCATATAGGTTACAATCCTTGGTAGAAATCAGGTAGTCCTTGAACTCTGGTATAGCATATTTGGTGGCGTTCAATCTATACATGATTTTCTCAGCTTCTTTGCCCCATTATGGGGTATGTTTCAGAGACTTGGTCTCTGCCATGATGTCATATGGGCTGGAAAGTTCCATTATCCGAGCAGCTTTTTCAGGGCTGTCACATAGAATAGCTTTGTAGTATTGGAACCCTTGTTCTACACTGGAGAAAACTTTATTTCCATCCTTAATTTCTACAGGGTAGAGGTTTGACAGTTTGTGGTGGTTGGAACGATACATCAAGCCATCAGGAGTTTTTGCTTCATTTGCCTTTTCCAGTGACATCTGATGTGGTAGGTTGTTTAAGTTCTTATGGCCATAGGTTTTTCCTTCAATAATTATCGAGCGCTGTCATAGTTTTACATCAATCCGTTTTGCTCGACATAGGAAGAACACTGAACGTAGGTCTATGAAGTTCCTGTTTTCTTTCTCATTGAGCTCATCTCCTACTGATACATTATCCCATGCCCTGTTGTGTTTTAGGTGCTTGAGTCCTCTCATTAGTTCAGATTTACACTGAAAATTTAGGAAAGTAAGCCTATTCGGGCGATGTTTACCTTCCTTGACGCCATGTTGGTTTGGCTTCTGTAGTTTCGGACCATCACATCTCCCTGACATGATCATTTCTTGACTCCATGTTAGCTTCGTATCATGGAATAATTGACCCATTTTCACGTAGAGATTTTCTCCTTCTACTTCTTCGACTCCTTGTATTATTACTAATTTTTGGACTCTAATTTGTCAAATTTTTCAAGCTTATTTTGATGTGAATGAATGATTCGAGTCAATGCCGCAGCGGTTGCTGTCAGACCTGTCAGTGACTCCTTGACACCATTGACGACTACTGAATTTTCGTCTCATTTGACTTCTGCTAGAGTATCATTGACCTTGGTGTTTGAGGTGGTACACTCATTTATACTAGTCTGAAAGTTCAACAGGATTTGTAAGGTATTGGAAGCCAAAGTTTCTTGTGCAGTCATTCGCCTACCTAGAGAGTTGACAGCATAAATAATTTCTCCGAGAGTAGCATCTTGATTTAGTAATGGCGGATCTACAGGGGCTTGGCCCGGTGGTGTAGGTGCTGGGTCTTTTTTTCCTCGTCCTCTTCCCCTAGTTCCTTCTGCTGGGGTAGCCATCATTAAAATGGTGGTTAATATATTTAGAAGATTGGAAAACATATGCTGAGCAATGTACATAGGTCGACAGTGGTGATAAACTCACAAAGTAGTGGAGCGCCTCTAGTCTAACGTCTTAGCCCGATGCCGCCATGCTCCATCATAATTGATACTGTATACTGCAGACAGACACGATAAGAGATTATTTGATAAATGAGCATATCAGATATTAATATCTATCCCCAACAGTAACAATATACTTTGAATTAAGCCAACCCAACTGGACATTACTGAACAGGTGATAATGCTTACAGGATGTCATGCTTTTTTCAGTATCAGGATCCCACTTTATACACTACCTCTGACATTGTATGAGGCATGATATTGGAATTGAGCAGGCATTAGAGCAGCTCGTTCCACCACCCGGGTGAGCAGAAAACACAATTAGGTCGGCTGAGTTACACTGGAATTACATTGACTTGTTGATGGGAAATTGACCGCATCAGCGGCCAAAGGGCCGACCGTGGACTACCGGATGGGTACCCATCTCTAGTCAATGAATATGAATGACTTCCACTCTCTTATCCATCTCCTCTCACACTTAGCCACCTATGTCTTAATCTTGGACTTACACCCAATCCAGTTTGATGCTCTTTCATTCTAATCCCTCTTGTCCCTGTTGACTTCAGTGTTTAAAGCTATGCATTTCCCTTTTTTCGCTGAGGTGCTTTTCCTTGAATCAATATTTCAGAAACCTTTACCTAATGCGATCCTGCCCCCAAATCAACAACAAAAACAGTAAACAGTAAACTTTGAGCAACCATGTGCACCTATCACTATTGATACAACGTTGAATTTTAATTTGTGCCTTCTGGGTAAGAAGGGGAATGGGCACAGCTTTGGATCAATATAGATAACTACACTGTCCACATACCACATGGATAAAAAAAATACAGTAGAGTCCTCATTATTCTGAAATACAGTTGTACCTGCTGTAGGTATAAAACCAATATACCAGAAACACATTCTACAGACTTTCCAATCCCATTAGTGACCCTTGTCCTCTGTTAAATAGGGGTAATTGACAGGGGAACTTTCTTTATTACTATATTGATAAAGTAAATGGAGTAATATGATAGGGTATTACTTTGTCATATCATGTTTCCAATATGACATTTGTTAAAGGGCATGCTAACAAAGCATACTTATATTCATTAATTGAAGGTTGTTGATACAATTATATCAATCCTCAAGCCCTGCTCATCTCGCTGAAGTAAACATGACTCAGGTCGCTAGAAAGCAGTAGATTTTGTGTTTTCAGGGTCATTTTGGACTCTTATGACTCTAGAGAACCAATCTTGTCTTACATAGACTCATTTGATGGAGGACACTAAGGCTATCAGAAAGATGTAAATTTGTGGTCATCCATCAAAAACTCTCAGACTTATAGCTTGCTGAAGTGAAAAAAAGACCAAATTTGTTCAATTTTGACTTTTTGTATTTTTTACAAGTGTCCTGTATTGAATAAAGAACATGGGGAGTATCCCAAAGTATCTCAAGTGTCTTGGAAAATGGAAATCTGTAATTTGTAACGTCCAGTATCTAAATCTAAATCAGTTATAAAATAATGGAGCTTCCAAATCTTTGTTATTACTCATATGAAGGGCCCTATTATCCCCTCCTTTGGTGAAAAAATTGTGTGTCAATCTGCATTTGTCTCCGTGTGAGAGCAGCTTATGTGAGCAGCTTATGCAGATGTTACATTCATGTAAGAGGCAGTCTACTGTGCATGCATAACTCAAATTTTGTTCCATTTTGTAATTGAAGTCAATAATGGTTATGTTATTTGATGTGTTTGTTATGCATAATGGGCATTCTTATATTACTGATGCAACTTTAATTACCTCCATTTTTCATCATTTTGGTACTGGATGTTACATGACACAAAACAAGCAATGAAACAGGACATCCTAAGTCAGTATTTTTTGGTTTTCTGAGCTGAGGGAATGTCCCTTCACAAATTTGTTAAGGTCATATAAAGTAATTACAAAATTAATTTGTCAGGCCCTTCAAGGGCAAAATCTTATACTTTCTGACGACCTGACCTGTATACATTGGTTATTAAACACCATTAAATCCCCTTATAAGAGAAAAGCAAGAAAAGGGGGTCATCCATAGCCTCATACAAAGTACACATATAAAACGGCGTCCTCATGCAATACCATAATCCGCTGGTTGGAATGCTACCATCAACCAAGTATATTATTTGTAACAAGGGTTTCTAGTGTCTGGTTTGAATGGGATATTACAGTGTCCATGGTATGTAGTAACATAGTAAAAAAAGGGATAAAACATAAATAAGAGTGCATATATGCAATTCTTTGTCATATAAATGTAGACCCATTTCAGAATCATAATTGCTCATGTTCTGCTCTTGTTTAGCGTGCACCAAGTGGACAATAAACATTTTTATTTCATGTTGGAAGCAGTGGAATATGGACACCCCATACGATTAACCTAGGGACTCCGTATCTCACACACCCGTGAGATAACCCTGGCCTGTATCTCAAGGCCAGCAGAAGAATCCAAAATAACCATAAAACATGTAAATAATAACAATTTTATGCCATTTTGAAATAGTTTTGAACATTTTCTGACCAAAGTAACATGAAATAAATGCAAAGGTTCACGCATATTCACTTGAGGGATAACCCTTAGTCGGACCCAACACTCATGAACCTTTGCCTATGTACAGCATACAACCATGCTTTAGAGAGGGAGATGGGGACGATCTGTCTAAGAGATTATAAGGAAAGTCAATGGAGGATTGTATCCAGAATTTGTAATGAAATAAACAGCATTTATCATAGAGTGGCTTACTCTAGTCATGTAATGAGAAACGAAACACAGAGTAATATCTAAGCTGTCAGATTGTAATTCCCGTTGCATGAAGACAGTATTGTCTCTGACATAACTAGAAAAACAATAAAGCAGGGATGTATTGCTCTTGTTCCTCATAATGCCAATTATATCACAAACACTGATAGGAGGTAATTCAGACAGAGCCAACATCAACAGCACATGGGGAAGGTTTTGTGTTTCTCCAGTAGATATGATAAGTACCGGGAAACCTAGTCCTTGCACATGCCAGTATTGATGTCTCCCAGAATAGGGCCTCTAAAGGAACACATCCCCCATAGGATATAAGAAAAGCTCAGAAGATAATAATACTGACTCGATATTAGATTGAAAATATGAGCAGGGCAATATTCTTTATGATTAGAGATTTCTCCACTGCTTTACAAATGGTTGCTTCGACAAACAAATACTTATTTCCTATCAGCATCTTTCAGAGATATCCAAGGAGGTGAGCTGTCCAAGAAAAGTAATGACAGACATAAAAAAAGTCTCATAAAGTACCTCATCTACTTTGATGTGAATGTGGTGAGGGGGTGCAGGTAATCAACACAGCTACATTAACAAGAAGTTGCAGTCGATGTAGCAGGTCTGCAAATCACCTTAGTTATATGCACATGGTGGTCTCTAGCCGGTGATAGTGTCTAATTGAAAATTAAAATGATATATATCTGTGATCAGTGGCTGTCTGCAAGGGTCACGTGACTTAGGGCACCATGTTGGCAAGGATGGAGGTATTAACCCCTAGAGGCAGCCTCGTAAAGACAGTCATTAAGGACGATGGGTGCCGCCATCTTGGACCTTATGACGTCATTTCCGGTGAGGGAAGATAAATTGGAGTGGGATCATTCAATGCAAAGGAACATTCCAAGGACATCATATGCTCGGTACCTGGTGCTCAGGCATGCCAGGACCGTAAGGATTGTGAATGTCAATGACGACACCTGGATTGTATCAATACTAGTCTTCCTTGAAAAATGATGATGTTTTAGGCCAATTTATCTCTAGTGCTGAACACTGTTTAAAGGCTTTTATCATGATTGTAGAACACCTGTAAGTGGACGCAATCAAGCCTGGTGTAAAGCCGACAGTTGGGCACTGAATTTCATTCCCTAACCATATGTAAGACAAACAATCATGAGTTCTGATTATGATTGCTTATCTAACGATTTTGGCTTGGACAGAGCTTTTTTGGTTATAACCCCGGTGTATTATCAGGCCTTATACCACGATTTGTGGGTTACACAGTGCTTTTTGGTGGCTATTCCCATCCACATATCTGTCGATATTGCACACCCTGTAGGCTTTACCATCGATTTTGGAAGGTGTGCTGTTATCCATCTAAGGCGTGCTGTTATCCATCTAAGGCATGCTGTTATCCAGGATAACAGCACGCCTCTCCCATGTCACATGTCACATGTTAAAACCCACGAAATTTTCCAGGCCAGGGTAGGGATCGAACCTGCAGTCTCACATCCCAAATCCAACTCCTTATGCACTGCGCCACAAGGACTGACGAGAAATGCTCGGTTCGAACCACGTCTCGATATGATACAAAGCTGTGTGCGCTGTCGCTGTCCGCTGACGGGCGAGGAGGTGTATTATACACAAACATAACCGAGAGACGCGGTGAACGGAGAAGGCGCGGTGGTCTAGCGGTTAGCGCTTTGCGCTCAGCCATGACAGGTCCGTGGATCGAACCCCGGCCTGGACGCATCTTTTTAGGCCGTGAGCGCTGTCGCTGTCCGCTGCCAGGCGACGAGGTGTATTATACACAAACATAACCACGAGAAGCTTCTTTTTTTGCCGTGTGCCCTGTCGCTGTCCGCTGCCGGGTGAGGAGGTGTATTATACACAAACATAACAGCGAGACGCATCTTTTTTTCGCCGCTAGTACTAAACCAACCAAAGGAGGCCTAGCCGGGCGCCGAGGCGTGTGTACCGATCATGTACAAACATAACCGCGAGACGCATTCAGAGCAAGCCGACACCGGGGCTGTCGCTGTCCGCTGCCGGGCGCTGAGGTGTATGTAGGCCTACCGATCGTGTACACACAATGGCTGGCATCGAGTCCCGGGGAGGGGGAATAATTTTTGTTTTCAACTTGAATTTATTGGTATAATATTGATTATTTATTGGTTTCGTGGTATAAAATAAGTAGTCAATGGATAACTCATGACTTGTGTGTGTTAGCAAAGGCTAATAACACTCGGCCTACGGCCTCGTGTCATTATCCTTCACTAACACACACGCGTCATGAGTTATCCATTGATTACTTGTTCAATAACCCTACTCTAACACCTTTCGGATATCTTCAAGAAGCCTTTGGTTAGAGTCTGGACATATCAATAAATTGGAGAAGTATACAAAGTCAACCTCGCCATACATTTCCAGATAAAACCTTCAGGGTTCTATGGGAATCTTTCCCTGGCCGCTGTGCCAATAGACAGACTCGCTATCAACTACACCATGTCGAACGGTACTAGAAACCAATGTACATGAAGTATTTGAAAAATCAGTCCGACATACCTGGGGGTTTGCACACCTCGTTAGCATAGAATCCAATGGTGCCATGCCGAGTTATTAACAGGGAAACATCCTTAGATATCCTATATGAACATGCCATGCCTAAATACTCCATATTGTTCGAAATAAATAAGAATCCAATGGTTTTCCATAGCACTACATCTCGGCACCCGCCATTGCGGCTTGGTGACCTTTGACCCCATAAGTGTGCCATGTACATCCGGTCTACTTTCACATGCCCCGGCATGGTTAATCGCTTTTATTTATAAAGAATCTGTTGGCTTTTGGCCTCTATACAGACCAGAATGACATTGAAATTTGTCGAGAGTAATCCTGGAAACCATATACTAAAGGATAGATAGGTTAAAAGCTTAATATCATAACCTTTAATGTAAGAACGTGATTATCCACATGCAGGGGGCCTGCGGCGAAGAGGCCCAGGAACATGGACAAAAAGCACAGGTCGACTTCTGCTGTCAGCATGGCAAAGATTATCTTTCTACTGCTTGCCTAACAAAATCTCTTCTCCTGGCTTTAATAAGGGGTTATAAGGTAAGAAATTAATACAACATGGAGAAATATGTTAGATAAACACATTAATATATGTTATGGGACATGGATTTACGGGTTGATAATCCACTCCCGCTACACAGTCATGTATTATTGAACCCATAAATATACTCGTGCTGTCCCATAACATTCATTAACGCTACATGTAAACACCACTACCCAAAAGGGTTAGTGTGGTGTTAGGGATATCTAATTGAAGGGGTGCAACTGTAGAAACGTGAGAAATTACCTACAAGAGGGAATTTCTTAAGGTACTGTAACCACACATGGTCACTACTATTTGAATCCATCAAAAGTAGAGTCAGTGATCATATATATGTAATGCCTTACGACTGCTCTGTCTGACCAGCTTATAATTATGCAGTAATCACATAGGATTTGATAGAGGAGAATTAGTGAGCACTAGTTTAGGACTACTTTCATGTAAGTTATTCCTAGTTTAGGACTGCAATGGCAATATAATGAGGGCCCTCACCATGGCTTGAAGGGGAGCAGTCGTAGCATGTTCAGTAATTACCTCCAGATCTTTTATCAGGAATAATATCATAAGTATGTCTAATCAGGTATTAGAAATGACTATAGGTGTACGGTGGAACATCTAGTGCAATTTATACTGTATACAGCAGACAAACACTATAAGGGATTATTTGGCAAGCGTGCATATTAAATATTAATATCTGGTTATGGGCTAACCCCAACAGTAACAATAGAATTGAATCAAGCCAACCCAACTGGATATTACTGAACAGATGATAACACTTACACTGTGTCATGCATTTTCAGTATCAGGATCCCACTTTATACCCAACCTCCGACATTGCATGAGGCATGATATGGGAAGGGAGCAGGCATTAGAGCAGTTCATTCCACCATGGGGTGAGCAGAAAACACAATTAGGTCAGCTGAGTTACACTGAAATCACATAGACTTGTTGTTGTGAGATTGACTGCATCAGCAGCCAAAGGGGCGCCTGTGGACCACCGGATGGGTACCCATCTGTAGTCAATGAATATGAATGACTTCCACTCTCTTATCTCCCTGCTCCATCTCCTCTTGCCCTTACCCAGCTATGTCTTAATCTTGGACTTACACCTAATCCAGTTTGATGCTCTTTCATTCTAATCCCTCTCCTCCCTGTTGACTTCATTGTTTAAAGCTATGCATTTCCCCCTGAAACCAGTACCTAATGCGATCCTGCCCAAAAACAACAGTAAACTTTGAATCAGCTTGTTAATCAACATTGAGCCACCACTCATCACTGTTAATACAATGTTGACTTTAAATTTGTGCACTCTGGGTGAGAGGGGAAGTCATGGTGTTAAGGGTTAACGTTATGTTCCTCTTCACATGGGCGTGGAAAGCAGGGGGGACAGGGGGGACATGTCCCCCCCCACTTTTGGCCAACTCCTCAAAAGGTCAAAACTAAAAGGTCAAGCAAAGGAAGGTCAAAAATTGCAGAAAACCCCCCTGGTCCCACCCACTCTGAAACTGCTTCCCACGCCCCTGCTTCATATATAACCTCTCCAGTAGCTAAAGACCAACTAGCACCAATAGAGATAACAGGGATCGCCATTAGATAACTATCAATGTCGAAAGACATTTGCGTCAGGAATAAAGTTGATAAATTATAAAGTAAGTTATTTAATGGACAAGATGTGTTTCCTTGGGAGAATAGGGAACAGCTAAATCACATTGAAATTGAATGTATTGATTACTAGGGGTTTCACACCTGTGACTGTAGGTAAATCATTGGTACTATTTTCATTGTTTATTGATTAAGATATATGGCAGATAATACAGAAGAGGTGCGAATTTAAGGTGTTCGGTTGTATCCAAATGATTAATGAGCTAGAAGTGAGTCGGGTCAGCTCCATCCCTCTCCATCATACAACCACTGCTTAGGAGCATGTATCATAATTAGACTGTCATCACAGCCTTGTGTTTCACACCTTACCTATACATCCAACAAGACTTCCCCATTAAGGTGCATACACAGACTGCCGAAAGTTCTGTGTTGTGTACAAGAGCGGCTGGCATTTTCCTCCAGGCTTTCCAATCCCATTAGTGATCCTTGTCCTCTCTTAAATAGAGGCAATTAACAGGGAACTTTCTTTATTGCTATATTAATAAAGTAAATGGAGCAATTTTTTAAAGTATTTTATTGGGTCCTTAATACAATATAACAAGTATATGTATTAATTAATGCTAGCTTCTGCGCATTGCAGTCCTTCCGCTAGCCCCCCTTACATGTGTGTAGAGGCAAGGAGAAAGGGTGCTCCGTGCTAAAAGTCAACTTTAAAATTCAAATCAATAGCTTTACAGTGATACATAGCATGAGAAGATACTCTTGTTAGTTTTGGAGGAATGGCTTGCTAGATATGGGTAGGTGTGACCATTTCAAGAATGTTAATAAGCTCTATGTCTAATTGGTCATGAGATATATACCTAATTAGCATAATTTATGCTAATTAGCTAAATTAGCATAACTTTTTTTCTTTTGCCCATAACTTTTGATCTAGAAATGGTATTTTAATTCTGTTTTCACCATAGTAAATTTTGTGGGATGTTCCTTCAAATGGGATCATTGATTTTCCTATTTAGAATGAAAATCCTGTTTCCATGGCAACAGACATCAACAAAAAGGCTTATTTTGGCCCAAAAACATTCTTTTTACATGCCAAATTTGGAACCTTTTGGAACCTTTCCACCCAAAATAGAACATTTTATCAAAAACTATTGAATTCTCCATAAAAAAGTAGCCTATAACAGTTTTAGTCATATTTTTCATATTCTAGTCCATAGTGGTGTCCCCTGGTGGCTTAATCTGGTACTAAATCCCACAGTAACTGTCCTTTCTGCTTGCTGGCTCACATGTTTTGTTTAACTATTGCAAAGAAATATGGATATGGCAACACCAATTTATGACCATAAAGCAAAATTACTGACTTTTCAACTACATTTGAATCATTTTACAATATTGTATCTAAGGGTGTAATGATGAGATGAGGATGGGATGAGGTGATATTATAATATGACTAGTCGGGCTAAACCCTGCATAAAAATATCATTGTACTCTGTTTTGAATCTGTATTTGAACACATCTATATCCTCAATTCTAGTGAACTCAGGCTTTATCATATTCCATCTAGCGATTACTCTGTAAAAGGCACTATGTGTGACAATGGTCTTTGCCGTAAAAGGTACAAATAGCCTATTCCCATCATGGAACCTTGTATTCAGATTTCTGTTATCATTGTATTCTCCACTATTATACAAGTGATTTGCATAGATTAACAAATGGATATTACGTCGGATACACAATTCTTTGCATCCACTTATGGTATGTAATTGTACAGTATTATAGATAGGGTTCTTTTCTAATTTCACCTTATATATAATACGTAGGCCCTTGTTTTGATATAACTGTAATTCCTTATTTTCTCCTTTTCCCTCCATGTCCCAGATAATATAAAAAATCAACATCAAAAGTCAAAAATAGGTAAAACCATATTTTTATATATATTGTAAGTGCAGTGTCATTATCTATGTATCGTCTAACATGTGCCAACTGAACAAGCATTCCCTGATTTTGTTGGTAGTGTAATGTATGACCGTCGATGGTTCGGAAAGGATCACGAATACGAGTATATCCGGTTTCAAAAGGCAACAAGTATTTATTCAGTATCCTTAGTTACAGGGAGCTAAATAGATTCCGTATGGTCGAGAGGGTGTTCGGAAAGCTCGGACTTATGACTACCAGGTAAGATCTCGGAGTCAGTACGTTCTGATGTTATTCCTATGGAATCCGGTAGGATTCTCCTCGTCCTAGGTTCCGACCCGACTATTATATAGCCACAGGGGTTGGGTGGCGACCTCTCGTGTTTAACCCCCGCAGCCCGGAGGGCGGTGCTGCCACCGCCCGCCAGGCGTACCAGGCTCTCAACCCGAAAGGCCGCTCCACTTGGAACCTAGGCAACCCGTAAGCCATGAACACTATTACTAAACTGTGCCCCTACACTAGTTATTCTCCTGTGCTCATGAAAATTCAATTTGGGATCTAGTACTAAGCCCAAATATGGAAAGGTATCAACCTGTTCAAGAAGATGACCATTCATATTAAACACTGGGTTAATTTTTCTTACATTATCAAAAATCATCCATTTAGTTTTCTTTTCATTTTAGGGTTAGAACATTGTCAATACACCATTGAGATATAGTATTAATTGATTGATCCATGTCATCTGCATTGGTGACTGAGATAACAGCATCGTCAGCATACAATGTGACCTTTGCACAAGACATTGGTAGAGAATTTATGTATATAGTAAAAAGCACAGGACCCATAACAGATCCCTGGGGAACTCCATACACTACTTCTTTAGTGGCAGACCATGTATTTGCCATTGTATTTTGAAATCTATTTGTTAGGTAAGATTTAAAAAAAATTAGAGAGTTTTTGCTTAGTCCAAAAGCTCGTAATTTTCTAATAATTTTAAGTGAGAAACTGTATCAAATGCTTTTTTTGTAATCCAAATATAGACTGATTGTTGGTTTGTCATTAATAGTATTATCTAAGATGTCACATATATGCTCACAGATAGCTGTCATCGTCGAGTGACCCTTTCTGTAACCATGTTGTGTTGGACACAATAGTGCACTATTTTCTATATAAGTCTTTTGCCTATCACGGGCAATCTTCTCTAAGATCTTACCTGGTATAGGGAGAAGGCTCATTGGACTTAAATCATTGACATCTGTAGAGTGGGCTTTCTTGGGTAATGGTATTATAGTGCCAATTTTCCAATCTTGTGGGAAAGTACAACTTGCCAGGCATTTATTATAGACAGTGTATAACATCAGGAATCGATAAAAGTACATCCCTAATAAGAAAAGATTTCATATCCTTAATGGCAGATGGTTTGTTTATCTGTATAGACTTGATCATCTTCATTAAGTGACAAAAAACAATAGGGGCTAGTAGATCTGTATCAGGTACCAGTAGTCCATAAGGTGCAGTGTCATTACGATATGTACCACTAGGTGGCGGTAGTGCTTGGGCTAGATTCTTACCTACATTTGAGAAAAAAATCATTGATATAATCAGCACATTCATTATGAGGGATATACAAACCTGACAATTTATTTTTCAGTTTAATAAAAGTTGCGTTAGTCTTGTTTGGTAACAGTTTTCTTATGGCTAACCAGAATTTGACAGGATCATTTTCCCTAAAAATCAATAAGTCTTCTATCTTTTTCTTTCTGCTATTGAAAATAGGCCCTTCAACTCTATTTCTGTAGAAACTGGCAATAATCCAATCATCTAGATCCATTGATCTTTTAGCCTTTCTATACATAGCATCTTGAACATGCATGATTTCAATAATTTCTTTTGTAAGCCATTCAGGGGTGTATACCGGTGCATGAATCTTTTTAACTGGACACATAGTCCTTAGGGTATTCCTCATAACCATGAGTACAGCTCTCCACATTATATTTGGATATTGTATCTCTATAATATAAGTCCATTAATATTGAAATAACAAGTTTTTATATGTATTAAAATCATATTGGACTGAAATGCGCCCCACAGAACCCTTAAGTTTCAATTTAATAATAATGAATACATTGTATGGTGATATGTAAAAGTAATTAATACTGACGGAAAAGACACTGTAAAACTGTGTCGTATTACCAACATATGTACAGGTATCATCGGCTGACGGGCCTAGACTGAAAACTATTTGACCCAGTGACCCTGGTGGGGGTTCTTAGTATATAATTGGTACTTAACTTAAGACCAATGCAGGGTGCCCCTTACTTGACAACAATCCTTTGAGATCAATTCTAGTCATTACATAACTAATTGGTGTACATATCAGTGGTTGTGCCTTTGGGGGAGCTGTTAGATGGCCTATACATTTTATAGTCTATACAAACTGAAATAAAGTCACTGTCAAACTGATACTCAATTAATATAGATATTGCGTATCATGCCAGGAGAGAGATAATACTGCATAGGTTTCATGGGCTATCAACCACTAAATTTCCCATCATTTTCAATAGATTTTCATTTTTCTTTTTGTCTTTATTGTTCCTCGCAGGCCTTACCGGTGTAGGTGAGACTATGGGTGTGGATGGCAATGACATTGTAGTAGACGTATCAGTAGTGAGGGTCGTGGCCTGAACTTGTGCAGCCTGTAGTTAAGCTATTGTTATACGAGTTGCAGGAGGAGAAGTAACTCCAGTTGTGTTAGTAATAGTTCCATTACCTGGAGGAGACGCTCCATCAGGCCTGTGTACAGGGATAGCTTGACTCACAGCAGTGGTAGTAGGCATGGCAGGTGTACTCAATGTGGGGGCGACGGCATCGGTAACAATAGCACCAGTAGACGTAGGCGTGGCCATAGTAGTAGTGGTTTCAGGAGTTGGGGGTTTGGGGCTGGCACCAGCATCAACAAACTCAGGGTATTTTTCCTTAAGGATGCCTCTCACTTCCATTAATATGTGTCCACCTCTATTATTTCCTTTGTACGTACCTTTAGCTAGAGTTTGAGATTTAATTGATACTCCTACACCCCAGTGGGGGCAGGCTACAGCCTCCAGAAGTTTACGTGGGTGTGAAGCTACTAGCACCTGGAGCAGCTCCATGGACTGCTCATATTTAAGCATATTACTGTGTTTCAGTTCCTCTTCATCTCTAGCTCTCCACTCAGGACAGTTAAGGGTTTTCACTGCTTTCTTTTGCATCAAGGGCATTAGTATAATTCAGGACTCTTTGTGCCATGTCTATTGCCCCATGAAATACTGCCTTTTTGTACGAATATAGGAGCGAAGTACTTTCCATCATAATATTATACCAGACCTGTGCCTCTAGCCTTCACCTTTAGTCCTGCTTCAGTCCCCATCTTTACTATTTATTATATGGCTAATATCGATGACACTATAGATTAGTACTACTTACTCCGTATTCAATGGCGGGGGGGATGGAATACGATCCTCGCATATTCGGCAGCGCCATTTTGAAATTTATACAGAGCTAACTAGTTTCATATTTAGGTATGGTTATTAGAAGTTTTACGCAAAAAAAGAATGATTGAACTAGTTAAATAATATGTTATGAATCGTTTAAGGTATATCTAAGTGTTAGCGCCATGTTAAAAAAGAAGATATTGCCCTGCGCAAGGAACATTTATATCGAAACTAAAAGTAGCGGCTAGCTCCATATCACATGACCAATTTCGTCGAGCAAGGTGACATGGTGGATCAAAACAAACCGGGACGAGTCTATGCCTTCAAAACCAGTAAATGTTGTTGAAATCCTTTATTTAAAAGCAATTTAAAGCCGTGGGCCATTAAATAAATGCAAATGTCCACTCCCATTGGATAATTTGGGATCACATTCCCCTCATTGAATACGGGCAGAAGGACCTCTGGGAATACGATCCAAAATTGTCCCATGCTCGTGGACATTTGCTTATAGAACCTATGTCCGCTTTCTGCTTTTTAATTTCAGAGTTCCCATCCTCACTGATGAACACATGGCCGTATTTTGAACCTCTAAGTCTACCTTTTCTTGATAGTATGGTATCTCTTGTACATCCTTTAACCATTACAATAACAAGCTTTCTGTTTTCCTGGGTATAGTTACCTTGATGGTAGGCATAACTAATGTCGTACATATCACACCTGTCGTCAATCACCTGTAGTATGTTATAAACCACTTCCTTTGTACGCTTACGCTCATATGGGATACCCTCTAAAATTAGATTTCTTCTTCTTGCACCATTATCAAGTATATTGATTTGGGCTCTATTATCCTTTATGTCATGACCTTGTAATCTCACCTGACATTTACATTCCTCCAGCTCAAGTGACCTGGCCATGACCAGTAGGTAGTTGAAGGCTACTCCTAATCTCTGGGTTGAAAAGGCCTCCGGATGCTTCCCTGAGGTTTGTACAGATTTTCTTGCCATAAGATCCTTTATGGTTTGAAGTGTCTCTACTCTCTCAGCTGCCTCCGCCATGTTATATACAAACAAAGGGGTCACTGTGCCAGCAGTCAAGTTGTGTATGGCGCAGTATGAACTCCAATATATATAGCCATTTGAAAAGATTTACTACTTTTTCCACCTCCCACTTTGTAACATGTATGTTCATATAACTCCTATGCAACATTGATGACTGGTAGTAAGTTATAACCAACAATAGGGCTTAATTCTGCTGAACACTATGCAAGTACGTTCATACACTATGGCCCGCCATGTCCACCATATGATAGGGTATTACTTTGTCATATATCATGTTTCCAATATGACATTTGTTAAAGGACATGCTTATAAAGCTTACTGCTTATGTTCATTAATTGGAGGTCGTCAGCACAATTGTACCAACCCTCAAGCCCAGAAATGTGCTCATCTCGCCAGAGTGAACATACAATGGTAATTAAACACAATTAAATCCCCTTATAAGGAAAAAAAAACAAGAAAAGGGGGTCATTCATAGCCTCATACAAAGTACACATATAAAACAGCATCCTCGTGCAATCCGCCCGTCAGAATGCTACCACCAATCAAGTATAATTATCATATCTGTAATATCTGTAACAAGCGTTTCCGGTGGTGTTAAGATGGTATATTGTAGTCTCCATGGTATATGGTAACATAGTGAAAAAAGGGATAAAACGCAAATAAGTGTGCATGTGCAATACATTCTCATATACACATAGTATAATTCCAGAATCATAATTGCTTGTGTTCTGCTCTCGTTTGGTATGCACCAAGTGGACAATAAACGAATGCACAGCATACCTATATGCTTTAGAGAAATAACGGATTTTTATTGCCTCACAAAAGCTCTTTTCAAATAGAATCTTTTAATTTGGCTCAATCCCCTGTTTGATATTCTTCACCATACCATGATAAAACTATTCACATTTCTCTTGATATATGCATCAACCAAACTGTTCCTCAAAGTTGGGTTCTGTTCTGCTCCAACAAACTAGGTGTGCAGACACCAGGTCTGGCTCCTGTCAGTTTTTCATATTGAACAATGTAGAAACATGTAGCCATAAAGCCCACAGTGTGAGAGGAGTGGCAATGTGTATAGGGGCTGTTTGCAGCCCTGCCCTTGTCAGAGCCATACTCCTGTGTCCTGCACTAACAATAGTCCAACTCTCTCTATGTGTGGTGTAGGAGCCATATTTCCCCTCCTCTGGCGCCAGTGGACGTGCAGAGTAGCCTGTACTAGGGCCAACATAGCGCCATCAGACTGAGGAAAGGGGCCGTTAGTGTGTCGACGTCAGGCCGCCTGAAGGGAGAAGGGGGTATGGTAAGGGGGAGTGGCTCCACATTTGGTCACAACACCAGAAATAGCACAATACTAGAAAAAAAGGACAAAACTACAATATCCATTACCGTCCCCTGATTCACTGAAATAGAACTAAGGGCAATGCCCCTCCCCTCTGGCTAGCAGGGATAATTCTATTTCCTCCAGGGTGGCTGGGATTTACAGTAAAAATTAAACTACAGGATGGATGGATGCTGGGTGCTGTTAAAGTGGCTAGGATACAGAGGCAGCTACTAAGAATCGAGAGCTGAGAGACGAGGGAGCTGGGTGTAGAGAGGGAGAGGAAAAAGTCTAACAACACCAGGAAAACAGAAAAAGGCCCATAGCCTGAATGGGAGTAATATGTGATTAGAGATAAGATCGATAGGTCTAATCTCTCTCCACTAGGCGCTATTTACGCCGGAAAAACAGATTACAGCAGCTAGGTTCAGTGTGATCAGGAGGAAGCGAGTTGTTTGGAGCTTGGTCCAATTTAGACTCGGGCACCAGTCTCGACAGTGGAGGTCGAGAGTTATGACATCAGCTAGGTATTTCTCAAACACTACGAATTGAGACTGGTCACTACGAATTGAACACCCCTTACGATCCAGTACACTCATAGTGATTGACCCTGGGTGATCATGTAATACCTATGATTGGCTATTCAGATGCATGCATTTTCCCTCTATATCTGCACCACTCATAGTGATTGACCCAGTGTAACCAAAAATACCCTTCCAATCCAGGCCAGGTTGGTACGATTTGGGAGGGTTGTAATCTTTGGGTTTGAGAAATGACTTCCTGGGCGGATGACCTAGACTAGGTCCAATTTGACTAGGCACTGATAGGGGTTGTTTTTGGTTAGTGAAGGGTTTGATGGAAACTGAATAAGATTTTGGCTTGAGGTTATTATTTCAGATAATTATACACTTCTATATGGAAATTTAGCTTTCTGATCAAGCTGGGTGTTGTGTAAATATCAATCAGGAGCTATCATGTGTGTGAATTTCAAGATTGTCGGAATGGGATACCGGTACACAGACAAAGATTCACTAGTACTGGGTTCGATTGAGGGCGAGGCGAAATAAAAAATATATGTGGATTTATTAGGAAGCCGTTGATTTGATGTCGGTATGTACTAGACACTAGACAATGTCAGGTGATTAATTTCCTGACGATAGGAGGTGTGGGATGGTGACTGTGTAGATCAGGTTTGAGAATCATAGAACCCCATTTTCCCTTTCCCACTATTGGTTTGATCCAGGCATAGATTCTTGCAGATTACATTTTGAATTCCATTTCATACATAGCAATTATCAAACTTTTATAAGCAGCACAGAAATAACCGAGATGCCAAGCTTAACAGTATGATGTAACATACATAACGATCAACATGATCTGGTGCATGGGGCATATGGAGAAAACGTGTTACCACGTTAGGTATTGTACATATATGGAAGGAATTATTTATGCATTAGCTATTTTGGAGCTTACCCAGCAACCTGTGTGAAGTGGCTCACACATGTCGCTAGATGGAACACGACGTCGATATAGGACAAGATCTCCAGGAATAGCAATTGCTATGCCGCATGAGTCTAACACACAGTGGCGAAAGATGACGGAACGAGTTATCACTCAAAAAGGAGTCACCATTGATGACCAATCATGGCGACAGATGACGACAATTTGCTGGGTAGCTTCACCTTCATCCTCTCATCCAAAAAGTAACTCTCTGTTTTCCTAGTTCGGCCTGCCATAGTCCAAATCCCCTGGTGGCATGCATGTACAATGAACATACTATCACGGACCCTGAGGTCAACAGCTCAATCACCGACAAACGTATCAGTAGCACTGGCCCCCACGGAGGTGTCATGATTCACCAAATGAGCATTCAGCTGATGGAATATTAATGCCACATCCGCTTTGGTGGTCCAGGGTCAATCCCCCTGCACAGAGGATTGAAATAACGCTGCCGACACGCAGAGTAGTCACAAGGAGAATAGGTTGGTTGTAAGCGCAGTAATTACCCATATGTTATTCGCTTGGACCTATGGTAAAGAGATATGTTTGGTTGAGTTTTGAAAAAAAAGAGAGATGAAGATGTTGTCCCTGGTAATACACTCAGAATATAAAACAGGTACATGTATGGGTCAGACACCGAACGCATATATGGATTTGTAACAGAGATTAAATATATTGTCAAAACTTCTATTGAGTCGGAGCATGAAAATAACAGATCATCAAAATGCAACTATTTTGTAGAATACTTTAGGCCACTCAAAATAAATTAGTTTTTCATCACCAAGATGTGATAATTTTGACGACAACGATTTTTCTCTATTAACTCAGACCGAAATGTAGGCTTCGGTTCCCCGAGAGCAAGAAGTCACATGTTTTAGATAAAAGTTTAGTAGCAGATGATGGGTAATATGTAAGTTATTCCTACTGCACTACACTCTTTGCGCCAGAAGCCTTAATCAAATAACAAAATGCCTAAATTTCTCAAAAGTATTTTTCATCACAAATTCTATAGATGTAGATTATGTTTTGCAAACATGATTTCTATGCTGCACGCACTGATGAGATACTATTTTATCTTTTCTGAGGGGCTTTACCAGAGAGAGCAAAACCGAAAGATTTATTTTTTTATGCTATGAAATCAAAATTTTGTGTGGCAGAACTTCTGGTGTTCTGATTATTGCTGTATAGGACCGACATAAGTAAACTATGCACCAAGGGAATACTTGGGTGTTAATTGATACTCCATTATTTAGAATATCGGGTAATTGAAACTCCATGGCCAAGTTGTATAGATTTCTGCCCATTCATTTATTGATAGTGTCAGAAGTGCTCAGCCCCTAAAGTCTAAAAGACCAGATTGGAAAAAACCTTTATGTCAAGGTGAATATCGTAGTTCCATAGAGAAAGCACTGAACCCCCGTATTGCACCCCTGCGTTAAATAACCCGTGGGAAATCCGCATGATGACGTCATAGGTCCACCGCGCATGCGCAGCATTTTTGAAACGTAAATATTCAAAATGGTGGCGGTCAGGATTTCGTGATGAAGATGGGTAAATAGGAGTTAATTATGGATTATATTGATGAAATATCGATTAATTATCAACCCAAACACCTTGATATAAATGTAAAGATGAACTCTGATTAGTTTGAGCCTCCTGTTTCTTCACTCGCGGGTCCTGCCCGCTCCGCACTCGGCCTACCGGCCTCGTGTGAAACGGGCAGGACCCGCTCGTGAAGAAACTGTCAGCTCAAACTAATCATCATTCACCTTTACCATTTTATCTACTATTGTTATCTAGTTCCGCTAAATGATTTCCCAGACAACACGGTTCAAAGTATAGAGGACATCAATTTGATCTTTAGTAGATAATTGGCAACTGGGGGAATAGTAATTAAACAACGATGGCTGATGTACAGAAAGGTGAGTATATTTGACGTACACAATAGGGCTTTTCATTTCATATTCATGAATATAGATAGAGAGAGGGTTTCATAGACCTCTTGAATTCTTGAACTCTTGAATTTGTTTGGAAAGTCCTTATCTATCATATAACGAGAATGCTAACAAAGTTAGATCTATTGAACCTAAATCCATTATGTTCCAAACCAAAGAAGGTAAAGGTCCATAAACCGGGAAAGATTGGGCAGGGTAATATCAATCTCATAGTAAGGTATTGCTATTGCATCTACTATTTGGTATCGAATAAGGTTACGAAAACCCCTTTTTGAGATATAGGAAATATACACGCAGGATGATTGGACAACACACAGAAGGAAAAATCCCCAATATCCAGGTTTGTGACATCTACAAATTCCAAGAACAAAAGATGCCTTCCAGTTATGGGGGTAAATGGAAGGCCAGCATATGATTGATCACTTCTTATCTGGGGTGGTCTAGGGCCTGCTCTATCCCGGATAAGTCCCTTCACTTTGGTCTTTTTTTCATACCCCCACGGCCTCGCCGTGCGGGTTCCCTTTGCAATAAACATCTGTTTCAATAGTAACATGTGCTCAGCAGTGGAAGTCACACCCTTTACTTTTCTCCTACCAACATTTGCTCAGCAGTGGGTGTCACACCCTTTACTTTTCTCCTGCCAACATGTGCTCAGCAGTGGGTGTCACACCCTTTACTTTTCTCCTGCCAACATGTGCTCAGCATTGGGTGTCACACCTTTTACTTTTCTCCTACCAACATGTGCTCAGCAGTGGGTGTCACACCTTTTACTTTTCTCCTACCAATATGTACTCAGCAGTGGGTGTCACACCCTTTACTTCCCTTTCTGGAAAGCTGTTATTTCTTCTCTGAAATAGTTCTACCTTCTAGTTGTGCGATCCAAGTGAGCTGGTGGAAGGAACCCCACGTGTATGTAGGATTCCGCGTAATAATAGGAGGGTTTGTCAGCATAATATCTTTAGAAGATATAAAAATGAAATGGGTATTGGCAGTCTCCTCATGCTAATGGATATATGGTTGTACATAGTAACACAGGTATAGAGAAACAAGCATTTCGTTCATGGCGATTAATATGAATAGCTCACGGGGGAAATACCAATAAATAGTACATGCGTTAAATGATGCCCTGGCTGCATATATACTTATTTCTTGGTTATGAATGAAAATAGTTCACGTGAAATGCATTTGTACTGTTTAGCAGTCAGTAGAAAATGTGGTACCCATACGTGTAGAATAAACTCATCTCATCTCAGTTTATGTGAGTAGTATGTCAGTAAATATATCTCGTAGGGTGTACATGTACAATTATGTAGTACTTTTCTTCTGGCAATGGGCGTAAGTAGTTCATGTAGAATGTACTTTTCTTCTGGTGATGAGTGTTAGTAGTTCATGTAGAATATACTTTTCTTCTGGCTATGGAATCAAGTAGTTCATGTAGAATTTACTTTTCTTCTGGCTATGGAATCAAGTAGTTCATGTAGAATGTACTTTTCTTCTTGCTATGATTGTAAGTACACTGACGGAAAAAAAGAGCATCGACCTGAGTTTCACCTAGTCTCTGGCGCTGCCTGAGTATCATGAGAGCCTCTGCTAGAGGCTCTCCCCTGACATGTCATACTCATGCTGAGCCTGCTTCAATACCACACATTGGGAGAAAGGATCAGCATGAGTATGGCACAAGGCTCAGGCATGGTGCCATACTCAGTCTGAATCTAACTGAATACTCCAGCAAAGCAGGGGTCTAGCCCCTACACTGATGTCTGAGATTATATCATATCCTAGCACCAACCACACCATGTGCCTCATTAGCTCAGTTGATATGGCACTGAACTATGCATCTGAAGGTGGTACGTTCAAGCCCCATTGAGAATTTTTGTAAAGTCAATCTCGGTAAGTCAATTTTATTGCTACAATGTGAGCATGAATATGCATTCATAATGGGTTTGTGAGAAAATTGTTACCTATTAAGCCCCACCCCCCTCACCTGTTCTTGCACATACTCAATATCCTCTAGTCCTTGTAACCATGAAATCTAAGAATATAATCTTATCTACATAGGAATATAATAGGAATTAATCACTAAAACATTTAGAGTATGATCATATCTTTGCAGTAAATGTAAAAGTGACATATGGTCCCAGGCATATTTCTAATGTTTTGGGGCTTGGAAAAAGTAGAATACCAGCTTTCAACACACAGAGTGAGCAGATCATATGAGATTTCAAGTGGAGATCTTTCAGCACAGTCAAGATGGTGTAGTGGTAACATGTTTACCTTCATATGAGAAGGTCCTGAGTTCGATTCCAGCCCAGGGATGCTCTTCAAAAGCCGCAAGTTTTCAACCTGAATTTTTTTGTTATGCAAACAATTTATTTTCTTGCTATTTTCTGACTTGGCAGATGTTGAGGATTCTGTCAGTTTTCAAGCAAGCATCTATTTCAATTAGATACAAAGTTAGGTCTTAGAAAAATACACAGTAATAGATGAGATGTTTCCTATTAAGCTTAAAAAATAAAAAATGTTTCTCAGCACCACCGAGACTTGAATCTGAGACCCCTCACATGCAAAGTGAGAATCCTACCGCTGTGCCACCTCTACAACTGGTGAGCCAGGTTGCAATAGGCATATAAGTAATACTGTGCCACATTTACTGAGGACATTGTGGACATTTGTCCTTACTATGGGCATTTTTCCTTACTATGGTCACTCCAGTCTGTGTTTCCTATTAGTCTACTGGGCCTCATATGACCAATGACATCTCACTGTAGTCGAAATGGTTGAAATATCAAATTGATAGTGCCACTTTCAACACCTGTCCCGCAAGCACAGATAGGAGCAC
Source organism: Acholoe squamosa (assembly GCA_949317995.1). Classification (NCBI taxonomy): domain Eukaryota; kingdom Metazoa; phylum Annelida; class Polychaeta; order Phyllodocida; family Polynoidae; genus Acholoe; species Acholoe squamosa. Next base: position 21,691,684 of record OX439042.1, read on the forward strand.
AAAGGAGTCACAATAAGGAGGTACCTGGTTCAAATCCCACCAAGGAGCAATAAGGACACTGAAACCAGGAATGCACAAACTATTCATCGATTAATTAGACTGCCTTAGGAAGTTGAATGTTTGACCATCTGAAATCCTTGTGTGTATGAAATAATGGGCTTTTGTCATACGGTGACCTTAGTTTCTATATTTCTTTATAGTGTTTAACAAACCACTTATGTGTTGGGCTTAATACACCCTACAGCTTAGTAGTTCAATAAGGGCTACAAATGCAGGGCTACATAACCATTATAATTTAGACTGTCTGTAAGCCCTACAATGCAGTGCTGATTAGCAACTCATTAAATGGGGTTGTGCCCACTGGGTGGTGTTGCTGGACTCACTCTGAAGGTAGAATCCAGCAAAGTGTGATCCTATGTATTGGGATACTCTGGCAGTGCATTACACCATTGGTAAGAAAGACTCCTGCAATGTTGAAGCCTGTTCAGGTAGGATCCAGCATTGCCTGACCCTCTTCATAGAGATACTTAGGCCTATTCTCTTCTATTATGTTACTCCAGTTGACCCTGAGCCTGTCTCTAAAGAGATTCCTGCACTGTGAGAGTAGGGCAGTAGAGAGGGTACAGCTAGGCCATAAACAATCTAGAGTAGAGTGTCAGGTATTGCTGGAGTATGCCTTCACCCTAGGCTCACCCTGAGTATCAAAATATACTCATTTTGGCGACATTTGCCTGAGGCTAACATCAGGCTCACGGTGAGTATCAATATTTTCTCTGTGTAGTATATGTAAAATGTACTTTTCTTCTGGTTCAGAGTGTAAGTAGTTCATAAAGAAAATCCTTCATCCAGATATATTTTTTCTGATGTCTCTCAGTAGAAGTTATTGTCTTCAGCCTGGGGCAATTCAGTCCAACAGTCTATCGCCAGTCTTATTGCTGCATTTGAAACATGGATTTCCAATTTGATAGACAGGTCTAATTAGACGATGTCATCTATAGTATAAGCTGACATAAAGTGACATAGGGTACAGGATAATCACCCGCTCACAAAATTAATGTCAGAGGTTGAGAGTGACGCACTGACTCCTGGAGCGTGTTGCTCCTATGGTAAAAAGAGCTGTCAGTAGGTACCCTCTTTTCAAAAGAAGTCACGCTCTGCTTCACCATTCAACTTGCACTCACCACATTAGTCTGAAAAGTCACCTGTCTTGTTTAAAACAGAGAGAGCAGCACTATCAGGTACCTACTCATGTCACACACTCTATATTATATTATATTGACTTACTTCTCCCAACTAGGTACCTACTCAAATCCCCCTTTTCAGCACCATACTTGAATGACGACTTGTGAGCAACAAAAGGGACAAGTTATAGGTACATGAAAAGAAAGGACTGGAAAGGAGGGCATTTTTAGCCAGCTCTTCCTTTTACTATAGGAGCAACACCCTCCTGTGTCCGTCTAACAACCTGATGGGAGTGCATCGCTCTCTCACTATAATAGCCCAGGGGTAGACACTACCCAGGCCAACAGCCTCAGAAATATATTGGCCCGCAGCTAAAGCCGTTGGCCTGGGATTTGTAGTTGGGAAAACCTGTTTAGATTAAACCTGTTTAATGTAAACAAAATAAATAAAGAAATGAAAAAAGTCACAAAATCAACGGACAACATCTGCCAGCATGTTGAAATTTCAAATCACCATTCTCGGGAGCAGAACACTGGTTGCTAGGGAAAGGGTCAAATTATATAGGCAATGTACTAGAAAAAAAAATCACCTCTTTGTCATCCCGGGCCAGTAGGAAGGCTGTTTTTGAAAAAGTCACTGGCCAGCACTGAAAACTACTGGCCAATGGCCACCGGGCCAGTGTTAGTGTCTACCCCTGATAGCCTATAGCCGCTATTATCGATGGGATATCATTACAAATTGGGCAAACATCTGTCAGTATTCTTCTACGTAATATGTACATTGTGTATATTCATATTTTCCCTGATGATACAATACACATACACACATGTCAGTCCTGGATAAAACAACAACAACAACAACAACAACAACAACAACAACAACAAAAAAAACCACAGAAATCTAATCACCACAGTACTTCATGATGCCATCCCATGTGTTCAACCATTTCACTAAACCATTAGCATTAAATTAAATGATTTAATCAGGGAAAAACACGATACCCATGAACCAATGTTCCCTTCTACACGTCTATGGCGTCTAATTTGATAGGTAACTTCATCAATAAGATGAAAGGAGAAATAAAACTAATTGAACATCTGGGGCATAGGGTTTGAAACTTCGCGTGTGCGCGCAGTAAAAACGCCATAAATAACGTTATCAGGTGGTTTGGGGGTCAACGCCATGGGCTAAGGTCATCGTCCGCACCGGAAGCACCAACTACAACGCCGTCTGGTGGAGGAGTGACGTGCCAGCTACTATCGGCGTGGAAGGGGTCAACGGCCATTAATCTGAGTCGGTGTCGCCGCTAATCTGCTCCCGGCCGATATCTTGTTTATCGTGGGTGGGCTCAGGCGGAGGGATACACATACTCCTGCTAAGCACTGCACCGGAAGCAATATTGGGGTCCAGGTGACGCCTAGTGGAAAGTAGGGCACAGACAGGCACCAGCGAGCCTGGACAGGACTATAAGTCAGCCATCAAGTAGGGAGTAAATCGGCCAATATGATGTATACTTCCGCCATTTTGACCCAGCTCATCGAATCGAGAAGGATAGTTCCTTCGCCCTGGCTTCTGTTTCCTCAGCAGTGCATGTTCCATACATGTGCAAATCCGGTCCACATTTATAATGCATTGTAATAAAACCATGAATAATAAGGCATGTCAGGAAGCTGAGCTGCCATGATAGGTTAGCTAGTCAGTGTAGTATCGTCTAGGTTAGAAACTGATTTTTTTTTAAAAAAAAAGTAGAAAGAATATCTTTACATAGAGAGATAATGATTGTAGGCCTATTTGAACTACAGTAAACTTCGTATCTAAGCTGTACCCTGAATTGATGCGTTCGCTTTTAGCCGCTCTTTGCGCCCGAAAAGGTTTCCATTCCTTCCATCAAATAAATGTAAAAATAACTCGCCTATAAGAAGCACATAGGGTCAACTGTTCTATACACTGCTGCTTATATGCAGGGGTTTACAGAAGATTTATAGTAGATAACAAAATTTATACCTAATTGCGTAGAGTTTGCAGTGATAGCATGGTGCACTGCAGCAGCCATGAATGGGAAGGAAGTGGAAGGTAGCAATGAACACAGCTCTGGAAAAAAAAACATGTTTTCACTGGCACCGTTCAATTCCTTCTCAGTACAATATAGGGCAGTTAGAGTTCAAAACAGTTGTGGAATATGTTTGTTTGTGTTGAACCTAACCAAACGGAGACTTCCATGCAGCCCTGCCACTAGAGTAATTCCAGATATCGAACTATTGACAAGGGAGTTATAATGATAGGCTACCCCTCCACTCTTCTACTACCACTCATAGGACCTTCCCTTTACTACTATAGGATAGGAATCCATTATTCTTGTCCACTGAAAATCCACACAAAACATACTCAGAGTCATAACTATAATGACACACCCCCATGGGCGTGTCCTAATGGTCCTTAGGGTAATATGTAAAGCAGACAGTAGGGGAATACAGGAGCATGTTGCTCCTATGGTAAAAAGAGCTGTCGGTAGGTATCCTCTTATCAAAAGAAGTCAAGGTCTGCTTTAACCTTCAACTTGCACTAACCACATAAGTCTGAAAAGTCACCTGCCTTGTTTAAAACAGAGAGAGCTGCACTATCAGGTACCTACTCATGTCACACACTCTATAGTATATTATACTGACTGACCTCTCCCAACTAGGTACCTACTCAAATCCCCTTTTTTTTAGCACCATATTTGAATGACCACTTGTGAGCAGCAAAAGGGACAAGTTATAGGTACATGAAAAGAACGGACTGGAAACAAGGGCATTTTAGCCAGCTCTTCCTTTTACTATAGGAGCAACACCCTCCAGATGTTTTAGTACCAGAATTATTGGAGAAGGAAGAGGTCGGGTGTTATGCATGGTGGTGGGAGGCCGCATCATACGCCTCAATAGTAAGTTGGGATCCGGCCCCAGACTGAAGAAGGCCCAGTGGGCGTTGCCTGGAGAGGGGTTGGAATTAGCCTTCCCATGGGGAAGAAAAGACATCAGGTTCTCTGTCTGAAGGTATCTACCCCCACCCCCTCTCCCCAGAGATAGAACAAAAACTAAAATAGACAAAGAAAAACTGCCAAAAGAAGTCTCAAGTGTTCAGCTCTCCATTAATATAACATTAATCAATAAGAGGTCAAAAGAATCTATTCTCTATTCTCCAATACAGAATTTAAAACACTGCTTTATGGTATTCAAGGGGAACTCTACTGAATAGTCCCCTTGACTGAGTAGGCCTACTTCCGACGCTGTCCGTAAATCTAAATTCCAAATCAATTCAGGCCCATTCATAGGGAGCCTTTCCCGGAAGCAATTCTTCCCAAAGGAGCGATAGTTTACACTTAATCAATAGGCTGATGAAATATTCAGCCAATCCATTTTTACCTAAACATAACAATCAGAAATCATATCACTTTTTCCGTATGGTTTCCCTCTTTATATAATGGAAATACAAGGACAATAGCCAGGATGTTGATACATATACCCTTAGCCATACTCCTTTTATAATCCGCTCCATAAGGACAACACAAAACGCCAACCACTTTATATATCCAAGAAACCATCTTTTTATCCTCTTAATTGCCATAGACGGCCCCGGTGGAGTTTACCTCGGCTCTCCTCCAGGCGCGGCTCTCAAGGTCTGAGCCCTACCTTTATTTATGGATCCTGACAAATTGCTCTCATAAGTGCCTATAGTGATGTCTGAACGAGGTTTGCTCATGGCTCTAACAATAATTGATCATCATGCCACACGCTATTGACTTGCTGCTCGAGTAGGCGGTATACAAACTGCTCAGAGAAGCTCTAACCAGCTCATATCAAGGTGAGAGGATAAAGTCAGGCACTCTTAGACAACTCAAGCTGTTCTAAGAAGTAAAGTTGAATATGTCAGATATCATGAAACATACAATGCTATATCAATGCCACACTCTCAGCACCCCATGTAGCAAGCCCACTCGGGGCCAAATTGGTTTAACCAGGGATAAGGTGGTTCAAAGTGGGCAGCATTCGGTACATGGGTTTTAGGTTTGGCAGATGCTGGGTTTCCAGTCAGGGCCACACAGGGCAGCCCAAATCGGGCAAACCGACTTGAGCCCGTTGGGCTCCCAATGGGTTTTGTCCTCAGCATATGGTCTGGGCCACATTGGGCTGACCGGTTTGGGCACTGGTCAGCTTTAAAATGGGCAACCACATTGGACCCAGGATGCTTTCAAAATGGGCATCCCAAGATGGGTGCTTAGCTACATAAAGTCTTCTCAGTCTGGGGTGAGAGTGGGTTTGGACAGGGCAGCCTCATATTCTGGACTGTTCTGAACTCTGTGATGAGTGTTCCCCCTCCCTCTCCCTCTTTTCTTTGCCCTCCCCACCAATCCCCTACCCCTTCCATCTCCTCCTCATTCCCCTCAACCTGCCCTACCCTTTCCCCCTCACCTTCTCTCGCCCTGCTCTCCCCTGCCCTGTCCTCTCCTCCCCTGCCCTCCCTTACCCTGCCCTGCCCTCCCCTACCCTCCTCTCACCCTGACCTGCCCTCCCTTGCCCTCCTCTCATCCTGCCCTGCCCTCCCTTGCCCTCCTCTCACCCTGCCCTGCCATCCCCTGCCATCCCCTGTCCTCACCTGCCCTGTCCTGCTCTCACCCCACACTGCCCTGTCCTGCCCTGCCCTCACCCTGCCCTCCTCTCACCCTGCCCTGCCATCCCCTGCCATCCCCTGTCCTCACCTGCCCTGTCCTGCTCTCACCCCACCCTGCCCTGTCCTGCCCTGCCCTCACACTGCCCTGCCCTCATCCTACCCTGGCCTGCCCTCCTCTCACCCTGCCCTGCCATCCCCTGTCCTCACCTGCCCTGTCCTGCTCTCACCCCACCCTGCCCTGTCCTGCCCTGCCCTCACACTGCCCTGCCCTCATCCTACCCTGCCCTGGCCTCCTCTCACCCTACCCTGGCCTGCCCTGCCCCCCCCTCCCCTCCCTCCACCACTGCTGTAGGAGATAGGTAGCCCCCCTTTCCCTATATCATTAATACACAGGTAGGTTCATAGTGGGGATCCAGATATTTCATGTAAAATGCAACACTGCCTAGTCTTGGAAATAACAGCTTCATGTCTTTCTTTATACTAGTAGGCTTGCAAGGTGTATTTGTGGTGTGGGGGCAAACAGGTCCCACACCTGGCCGGGTATAAGAGGACTATATATAGAGGCAATTGAGAAACCAAAAATATCCCCTGCCCCTGTAGGCCAGTCCATGGCAGACTCACTACAAAGTGGTTTCACAGCACTCCAGGCAGAATTCTACTACCCATACAAAACTTATTTCTTTTAGACATAGGACAACTGGAATAGACTACTATATCAGATATGAAGTAATAATGTGCAGACTTTCTCATAGTCTGGAAATACTTAGATGTCTCTAGTCAAAAGTGCAAATCAAGGTCATTTTAGTAGTAGTGGAATGGCAACACCATTTCCATTGCACTGAACTTGGAACAAGAGCAGATATGCACAGGTACAGTCATTATGAACTTGAAGGCTCTCTTCTCTACTCCTACATAGGGAAGTAGTGGGGGAAGATTGAGGCCAGAATGTCACTTTAATGAATCAAAGTGCCTTGTGTTGGCTGAATGAGTTTGATTCAAATAGATGGTTCTGCTCTGGCTTTCCACTCAAGTAGATATTGCATTTACTGCTTTGGTGATTGGGGGGGGGGGTGAGATTAGCTCAAGGATTTGTTGTTCATTGACTTTTGGAAAAAAAAGAATAAATATTGGATAAATTTTTCAAAAAGAATTTTTACCATGTAACCACTAATTTTTCGTCAAATCGGGCAGCCCACTTTGGGCCACACCAAAAACCCATGTTAAACTCACTTTGAGCCCAAATCGGTGAGCCCACTTTCAAACAGATCTGTGCCCAAATGGGTTAGCCCAGTGTGGCCCAGACCATTTGCTGAGGACAAAACCCATCGGGCGCCCACTGTGTTAACCCGGTGTGGCCCACATCAGGAGCCCGCTATGGCCCAGACTTGGGCCACACCATGTTTGCTACCTGGGACTGATAGGTCCTTTATTAGTTTAAGGAATCATTACTAGCAAAGTGGCATGTGATACCTTAAAGAGAATGCCACTTTACGATCTCACATCTAATGGAGTCGGCTTTTATAACAGATTAGTAAGACTAGAGGGACAGTGCCCCACATGTCAAAAAGGTAAGGTTTTTATACAGTCTGCAAGAAAAGCCAGACACTATATATGTGACCGATTAAGGTAAGACATGCCAGTGTTCAGAAGACCTCTCCCTTATCAGTGACAGGTCCAGGGATCACCCCTTATTTCCTCAGAAGGCAGGCCACACAGGGAATCTTGGTAGCAATTTGTGAAACAGAGTTGCCTACCTATTAGGTAGACAGGATTTCCTGGCCTTAATCATTGAAAGACTAGAGCCGAAGGCTTTGGTGGCCCAGACGCTAGATTAAGGCCTAATTGAGCAGGGCTGGCAGACATGGGGGTAGAGGGGTAGGACTGATTGTCTACGCAGGACTAGGGGTTGTAGGATTTGTTTCACATGTTCATACCCTTGCCAATCACCATACTTCCTTTTTAGAGTTTGATGGTGTGTGGTAAACAAACCCTTATAAAGAATGTACTACCTCTTATTTTACTCCTTATCATCAGATCTATACAATGTAATATCATGCAAAGGGGATTGGGATTTAGGTCATTTTGTTTTGAAGCACCTACCGAGATGGGATTTTATCTTATTACTATGCAGTGAATTGATTAGTTTTAGAATTATCCTAATGAGTAGATATTTCTTTGTGAGGTCGGAATTGTGGGTTTCTTATAAGGTGTTCTGGAATTGATATATCTAGGTTCAACCTTGGATTACAAAATAGGGGGGGGGGACTCAAAGAGCAAATCCTCCCTGTCCTTGAATTAAGAAAACAACAAAAAATAAACATTTTCTTATACAGACTGAAACAGTCGTGATACATAGATTTCAGAAATTTCAGAATATGCTGTACAAAAATTATTTGTAAACGAACTCTACCCGAGCATATATATGCTAGCCAGCTATTTTGAGTGGACCAGATGTCAAACTTGGCATGGATCCTGGGACAAGCCTGTGTATGTCTAGTTATCCACTTTGGGAATGTAGTTTGATAAGCTGAGAGTTCTGGGGAGGATTTCACCGAGGGATCTCCATTCGACCGTGACGTCATGAGTAACCTGAGACGCCCTGATCTCGTCATCACGTGTGTTGTCTCGCGAGAGGTGAACATTGGCGTTATCTGGCTTGCACAGAGCGTTCCTGGTGGCCGCGATTACGTTGCCGCTTTTCGATGGCAGTGCTCCCGTGTGGCCAATAATTGGGCCGTTATGGATATGGAACGCCGAGGGCTGGCAAGCCATGGCATCTGGCACCCTATCAGCCACGTCATGGGTCACATGGTTATGGGGGAAAGTCCCGCATGGTGGCGCTGCGAGCAGCCATACCTCAGCGTCAGTGGGTGGCTCACAGGGGAGTGTGGCAATATTGGGTGTTTTGTATAACCTGCGACAGAATAAGTAGTAAACTACAAGGTATGATGTCTACTCTATGGCACTGCTCCCACATGGACTGCAAATCGACTGCTTGACACCTGTATGATGACATATCGTAATTGCCAGTTAAAACTCGCCTGCGCTTACAGATTTCAAGTGCCTGTTTTGACAGTGTTTGCCCCTAATACAGGACCGGCACTCATTTGAGACCATAGATTGCAACCATGCGCTTAAGAGAGACCTGAGGCCTGTGTGTTAAAACGGGCAACTAAGGTAGTCATAGGAAAGTTTCTATATTACCACTGGTAGTAACATTGGAAACTGGTCGGGCAAGCAGACAGTGGGGTCAGTGAGAGGGGAGGTCAAAATGTTTAAGTGCTGCCGATTATAACCCTCTTTCATTCTAAAATGTGATGACTATTGTCAAATGATTAAATGTACAAAATTCTGAGAATGAAAAGTTATGTAGCAGACTGGAAAAAAGAATTTATCTGAAACTGTCATATTTATATCACCACACTCTGCTTTCTCAAAACGTGAACATAGCATATCTCTATTCCATTATAAACATAGAGAAATAATGAATGTCCATCCCTGACCGTCGGGCTGCTCCACGGGGACCTGTCTTCTGTTGAGAGAACCGGACCAAAGAAGGTGGTGAGGTGGGGGAGGGAAAGTGTCATAATGGGTCCGAGGGCAAGATTGAGAAGCCGTTGCTACAAATGTATCTCAAAAAGTAAAAGTCTACTTATTCGTATATGATTAGAATATCTTGTAAGCTTTACAATTGACCATATCTGGCTACAATGAGATTGCGCCCAGTGTTCCACAATATCTTCCAAATAAACCAGATTTCAACTTAATGCTGTACACTGCTCAATGCTTTTCACTCATTAACTTTTGCCATGTGACCTTGTAGACAGGCTGCACACTCTTCAGCGTAGTATCATGGTCACACTATACAGAGGAAAGTTATATTATTTTGTGGCCAATGAATCAATGGTTATGATTTCGCCTAGATGGCCGGTGATAGTGACAGGCACAGGAGGACGCAGAGAGACAGTGGTGAGGAGGTAGGGGTACCCTGGTAGAGGAGGGTCCTGACCGGCCGTTATTGAATGTCTGGTCTCTAATGGACAATGTTGCGCGGCACAGATTTGATCCCAGCCCGTATGGCGACTGTCCGAGGCCACAGTAGGGTGTTTCAGAAGGACATAATGTCTACAACCAGTTGTAGGGAGATATTATTGCGGTTTTAATAGTGATCATAGGCTTAAAACCGCAGGTGTTTCTGAACGATGATTATTATCTTACCAAGTTTATAACCTAAAATCAGTGCTATAGCTAAAGTTGTTGTGAAACAGACAGTGGTTGTAAGTCCCGACTTATGACTGAACCAGTTGTAGACTGTAACTTCCACTATAACTCTGGTTGTTAGTTATAATTTCAATCGCAGATGGCAGGAAACCAGTGTATAACGTGGGGAACCCCCCTCTTACATCATAGTTCAGAGGGAAAACCATCTGAGTCACATGAGGCAGACATATTGGACCACTCATACCTGGCACGTTTCACAATCATTCTTTATTTGAGATCAATCTTTCCACTCTATTCATGAGTAACCACTTAAGATCAGTCATTTGGGAATTACTCCAAGTGTTTCAGAACAAGCTGTTACTCCTATTGGAACATAAGACTGGTCCTTTAGAAACAGCTGTCAATTAGACATAGGGGCAGTAATCAAGATCAGTTGTAATGTCACTTACAGGCCAATTATCCAGCTAGTAAGATCTATCACCTAGGTGCAGAATATGGCTTTACTTAATAATTCCATGATAGAAAATGGTATTAAAAGGGGGAATTTCCATTTGATATATGCCTGACTTCATGTATTAGAAAATGTTGTGGAATTCCACTTGTTGATAGGATTTTTTACATTTATGTGTACCCTCAACCCTCCCCATAAATCAGCTAATTTATGTTGATCATAAATCACTCTTACATTGACCCTTTACTAGTAAGTTTCACTCCCCATTTACTTTTGAAACACTTCTCCTAAGCCTAAGAAGCCTAAGTTCAATCTTAGGATGACCATAGGAGTGATCTTGCTGGTACACCAATCTTACTTGTACTTGGTCCTTGTGAAACAGGTCTCAGGCTGCTGTTGGGCACTATAGCACAGGGGCCTAAAAATATAGAGTGATATGCAGTTGTAAGTTTAGCTGTAGCTGTAAGTTTAGCTACAAGTGCACTACACTGCAATAATGGTGTTAAGGTCTAAACATGTTTAAAATCTAGACATTTTGGTTCAATAGGTGTTTAGCCAACAATGTGTTTAGGATTAAAATATTTAAATTCTAAACACCTAAACACTTACATTAAGCATGTTTACATGTGCAGACTGTAAACAGACAGAAAACTAGGTGTTTAGCTTTTAAACACTAATATTTCTTGGTGTTTAGACATAAAATATACATCAGGTGTCAGCTCTAATCTATAGTTGACCTTCTGCATGCAGTCATCTGTTATTGCCTGCACATAGAGAAGAACACTGATCGCTTTGACACATACTGCACAGGTCACAATTTGTCTCCCACATGACCTATATGAAGGCATGTCGAATGAAGTTGACGCTCTCACATTTGGTTTGTCAACTCCACTTGACATGCATAATGAAGCCATGTCACATATTGCTGATCCATGCACCTGAGTGCTAGGTAATACTGTGTGACAATTATGTAAGGGTCAAGAGAAGTCAATAGCTATGTACCAATGGTTCAATCAAGGCAGGCCTATAATAGAAGGCAGGGGATATCATAGTCCCACAGACCTGCAACAACAAGGCACTTTTTTCTATCTACAGAAATTCTACTTGACTGAGGACCTCTATGCAGTCCATAAGACAAGGGCATGGAGGTACATGTCAATGCCATATTTCTCCATGTACTGTAGATACTGAGATTATAGATTGTGGGTTAGCATACTATCTTTTGGTATTTTCACTGACTCACACATAAGGTGTCTAGCCTCTCCTGTTGAAGAATTCAGGATTGTGGGTATCTATTTTTATGTTCAATAACAAATGCAAATTTAACAATGAAATAGAATTCACTACCATTCATTGATAGTTTTTTACAAATCTTAGTGATCTATTCTTCATGAAAACAAAATGACACAGATACATCAAATGCCTCAGGTGTTGGAAGTACCTCTTGGTAGAGATTAACCCTGGTACCAAAATGGTTGTTTGCCCCATCTAGTGGAATATCCTAGAACAATTATGTATGTCAAACCATCATATGTCAAGTGCCTTTGATGTGGCCGTGACCCTAGTCAACTCACAGATGACATGGCATTTTAAGGCATGTCAAATCATATGAGGATTACTGTGTGCTACAGTTGTCATGGTGACATATGTGCACATGTCCCAATGACATGTGCTCTCTGTGTCAAATCAAGTCGACATTGGTATACATGTCACTTTGTCAGTTTTTTCAGTGTGGTTACAATATATTGCAGTATTCTCCTTAATCACAGTTTTACCTAATAGAGTATGTATATTACATTAACAATAAGAGGCTATGCAATTACACCCTATGGCATTGCTACTAGTGCACCAGGGGGAAGCAACTAGTGCTTGGACACCCATTTTGTGAATTAAGAAAATATATAAGGCAAAATCCTTTCTGTGTGTCTGTTGTATTTTACAATGGGGCCCTGGCACTGATGTGATATGGGTTCAATACAGTATAGATGACTGATTAAATACTTGGACAATATAGCTGTCCCTGTAGATGAAGGTGCATTGATCCCCTTCAGAAAGTGGGCATGAATGATGCATAGGGTCCTCAGCCTAAATTCATTCATAAGCCAATCCCCAAATACAATATCATAGTATGTATAGAGAAGCAAATCAAATATATAAGCAAAATTCTTCAAATCAGAAAAATACTAGTATAAACCTAAACACTTTATAGCATAAACACATTAGTTAGCTAAACATGTCATTTCTCTAAACACTTTTCATGTGTTTAGGATGATATTATGTTCAGAAAAACGGGACAAGATTATGATTAGAATTATATTTAGGATCTAAACACCATTTTTGCAGTGTAGATCACCTACTATAACATTACATTACAGTCACTGCGCTATAGCGGTGACCTGTTGTATACTGTAAAAGTTTTTTTTTTGTTTTAAAGATCTTTATTGCCAATAAAGTATGTTACCGGTACAAAAGTAGTTGCTTCTTTATATAAATGCCATAATTTTGAGTGTATATGCTGTAGTAAATTAATGATATAATATGATGATAAGCAGAAGCTTCACAAGTCTTCTGTTTAAGTTCATATCAAGATAAATAATGATTAAGACAACAGGAAATTTGACATGGTACATATTGTCACTGGTAATTTCATGTGGCAAAAAGACAGCTATGGACCTCATCCCCACTAGTTTAGTGTTTTGGGTTGATCCTTCTGGTCCTAGCTATTTAATCATTTTACTAAGGTAAGAAACTAGACACTTATTATGACAAATAATTAGAGATTTGAAGGGTAAGGGAGAGAGTCTGTAGAAAATAAGTAGGCTGTACAATAATCAGTTATAATTTAGGTATAGGGTAGAAGGGATTTAAGATATATTCTAGTTTCTTTTTTAAATATTTCCACAGTTTCAGTGTTCCTTCTACCACATGTTAGGGCATTCCAAGTTATGGCACCATGAAACTCCACACTTCTAATATAAGATAAACAGTTTGGTGTAATAGTTTTGCATAAGGGAGCATCATGTTGTCTTGTTTGGAGCCTTTGTATAACTTTATAATCCATAGATCTCGAACGACTATACATATAATTTACAATATGTGCAAATCTTCTGTCCATTAATTTATTACAACCAGTAATATTATGTATAAAATTTGTATTTGTAATATGAGGAACTTTCAGACATATTTTCAGACATCTATTTTGGGCATATTGTAACGGATCCAAATATTTACTATAAGTTGTTGAGAAACAAATATCTGCATAGTCCATGTAGGGAATTATCGTGGTTTTATAGATTTTTACTGCTAATTTGACATCTAGATATTTTCTTAGTAAACACAGTTTGTATGTTTTATAGGCGATAGTTTTGACCTGATTTTTTAGATGAAATTTATAAGAGAGGAGAGGGTCCAGGGTCACACCGAGATATTTATAACTAGGGACAATTTGTAATAATTGATTGTTCATGGATATGTTTGCTTCCAGAGTTTTTAATTTCTGGTTTGTTGAGGTAAATAGCATGATTTTTGTTTTCGTAATATTAATCGACAATTTGTTTTGGATACACCAGGTATAATAATTTTCAAGATCACACTCTTAGCTTGAATAAAGCTATTGTGTGATGAGTATATCACAGTATCATCTGCATAAAGTCTACTATTACATGTCTTAATACATTTAATTACATCATTTACATATATTAAAAATAACAAAGGACCTAGTATAGAACCCTGAGGTACTCCACAGGTTATGTTTTCCAGGTCAGAACTCAGCCCATTAGCAAATACCAGTTGTTGTCTATTGGATAGGTAGTTTATAAACCAGTGGTAATTATCTGAGCGAATTCCATAGTGATGTAGTTTAATTAATAGGACCGAATGGTCTACAGTATCAAAAGCCTTCCTGAGATCAATAAAGGCAGAAATTGTAGAATTTCCAACATTTAATTCCCTTTTAATATCATCTGTAAATTTTGATAGGGTATCCACTGTGCTGTAGCCTGCTCGGAAGCCACCCTGTTTAGGAGTCAGGATATTTTCTTTAATCAAGAATCCATATACTCTAGTGTGTACAATTTTCTCTAGCAGTTTACATGGTAGTGGTAGGAGGGAGATTGGTCTATAATTGTTTACAAGTTTGGTATCACCTGCTTTTGGAATAGGGGTTACTCTGGATATTTTCCATGAGTCTGGTACAGTGTTGGTCTTAAATGATAGGTTGAAAATTTTTGTAAGTCTTTCAGGTGAATGTTTAAACACAGTTTTTAAGACTTTGGTTGATATATTTTCAATTGCTGAGGATTTTATGGTATTTATATCGTGAACCAGCTTAGACACTTCTTGTGGATTTGTGGTAAAAGGTTCAATTGAGTTTAGACAGATGTTGTCGTAGGGTTTCCAAGGTATGTAGAGGTCCTTTGCAAGTACAGGACCAATCTGTGTAAAATAATTATTTATAAAATTTGGAACTTGGTCAGGAGGAACGGGGGTATTATCATTTTCATGGTCTACTAGGTTAATTACTTGTTTCGATTTAGGGTGTCCAGGTATGAGGTTATTAATAGTTCGCCAAAATTTTCTATGGTCATTTTTGTATTCTTCAATTTGTTCTTTAAAGAAATTTTTTTCTAGCTTTATTCATTATTTTGTTTGTTTTATTTCTACATGTAGAAGCTTGAGTCCATTTTTGTTCATCTAAAGATTTCCTGGCAGACCATAGTAATTTGTTTTTATCTCTTATGGATTCGTATACGTGTTGAGTCATCCATGGGTCTCTGTGCTTTTTAACAAGAAACTTGTGTAGGGGACAAAATCTGTCTAATATATTTCTTATAGCGTTTTCCATTTCATTCCAAGCAGTATTTACATTTTCTGTTCTATCAAATGTTGTCCAGTCATACGCATCAAATTCACTTAATAATAATTCATCAGGTAATTTCTTATAGGATCTGCCTTCAATATAAGTAAGTTCTTCGTTGGTTTTCCATTTTTTTCTTATAAGAAAGACGGGGAGATGGTCTGAAATAAAATTATTTGTAATTCCAGTTGTTATAAAGTTTGGACGTATATTTGTAAAGATAAGATCCAAGGTTGCATTTTTCCTTGTGGGATTTTTAATTTCTCGCTTTAGACCAAACCCTTTTAGTCTATTTAGAAGATTATTTACCATATCAGAATCCTCACTTATATTGAAGTTCATATCACCCATACATATGATTTCAGTATTGTTCCTGTTTTCAATCTGAGAAATTACATCAGTTAGGGAATCGATAAAGGCAGCATGGTTTCCATCCGGTGGTCTGTACACATTGAATAGTATGATTTGTTTCATATGTGGTTTTGATATTACAATATTTTGTATTTCAATATTTTTGTCAGATATATTTAGATGAGAATACCTTTGATAATCATGATTCAACGAGTTTTTAATATATAGGGCAACTCCCCCTCCAGTCTTAATATTCCCTTTTTCATTTAGTACTTGCCTGTCTAATCTATATCTTACATAACCTGCTAGTTGGCAACTACTTTCGTCATCCTCACAGAGAAGGAATATATATCCAAATCTGCAGGATACAATTCTGCACAGATAGAAGCATAATTCGAATTTATACTCCTAGCATTAAGATGTATTAGTCTGAGGCCCCTGGTGCCATATAACTGATTAACCGAGTTGTATTGCATACATAATGCTCATGCAGAGTACATCTACATGTGCATATTCCATAGTAAAACTTATATCAAATCCTATACTTGGATTTTCTCTCCCAAACCCTTGGTAGTAAGTGTACATAAATTTCATCCCAAGGGCATAGGCCTTTGTGCCGCCCCATAACGTGGATGAGTAGATCATTCAGTTGAAGTTAGAAACGCATTTTGGCAGACTAACGGATACATAACCAGCCTTGTGTTTATAGTTTTATACAAAAATTTGCTAATCGAAACAAAATCATATATGTAATAGTTTTTGTATAGATTAAGTCTTTATATCTATTTATCATTGTCTCTTGCTTTTTGTAGACAGATTTCTTCTGCAGTTGGTAGTGGTTTTTCTCCTGTGATAGTGTATCTAAATTTCATCAGCAGCTCACCCAGCTTGTTTCCATATCCACTTGAGGCTATGTTGTCGATGGTTATTTCTTCTTTTTGACCTAGGTGAAGGCCTGTACCATATACTTTGTGTGGAGTGGCTTCATACAGGTATTTACCACGGCTGCTGGTTAGGATATCCTTGAGATGGGGATGTTCGAACTTAATTGAGATCAGTTTCTCCATTACCTCTTGGTCCATATCATACCATTCATTAGATTTTGTACATCCTTTCGCAGCATACATAGCGTCTATGGGGGTTGGTGCAGCAAGTACTCGTCGTAGGACATTCATCTGCTTAGATATTAAACACATCTTAGCAGCATAGGCTCTTTCTATAGAGACATATTCATGGCCTTCAAACTTGATTATACACTTGTAGAGGTTTGAGAAAGGTGCAAATTCACCTTGAAATGCTAGTCCATCAGGTGTTTTGACAGTCTTAGCATTTGCCATGTTGAGTTCAAAGGGTAGTTGGTCAATGTCTTTGTACTGATATAGGTGACCTGCTATGGTAATAGTAGTTCCTCTTACGTAGCAGTCAATGCCTTTAGACTTTGCCAGTGCTTGGATTGAGCATAGATTTCTCTGCATTTTCTTTTCCTCGGGGGAGATGTCATCTGCTATGTGAACACCTTTCCAGGTCATATTGTTTTTCAGGTTTTTTACACTCCCAAAGATCTGTGTCTTGTAGTGCAATGCTGAGAAGATAACGACTATAGGCCTGGGTCTCGGTCTGAAGTTAGGGATTTTTTTCTGTTGAGCTGTTGGTACTTGTTTTTTCCCTTTTCTGTATATGGCGTCTGCTACTGAACTATTGAAACTCAAACCAACATCATTTATTAATTGATCGAGTGTGTCTCTTAGGGATCCAGGAGTGTCTTCTTTGACTCCATCAATCAGTAGAGTTCTTTTTTTCTTGTCAGAGTCGAATTTTGCAAATTGTTCAGCGAATTTGTCAGAACTTTCTTGGATTTTCACTATTTCTTCTTCAGTTTTAACAATTTTGTCGCTGTAAGTAGAGAGGGAATTTGCCACTGACGTACATTTTTCTTCAAGTTCTTGTATTGTCTGTGTTGGTTTGTCAGGAAAACCGTTCGGGCCAAAGAGTCTAGCTTCCATGCCTTGAAGAATGCGAACAGTACCTCTATTTATACGTTCTTGAGACGTGATGCGATCCTCTAGCTCATTTATTTTATCAACTAGTGTCTTTGTAGAGGCTCTGTAGTCTAATCTGGGTAGGAATTTATCTTCCTTGTCGAGATTTTCTTCATTTTCCACTTGCAAATTTGTATTTTTCGCCTTGCCGGAAGTGCCCTGCGCCATGTTGGATTCGGGCTGCAAGTGTGGATTTAGCTTCGTACTTCTTGTACCTCTCGACATTCAGTCAGATCGAATTTTGCTAATTGGTCTTAAATATACCAAATTTTCAACTGCTAAGATGATCTTATCATAAGGACAGTGACTAGGGCTTGGATGAGGTTATAAATGTAGGAATTTTCCTCTTTAACAGTGTTCGTGTGCGGAATGTCAACAGACCATGGGCGCCGCCATCTTGGATTTCTATTACGAAGCAGCTGTCATGTCGAGAAGTTTTCATCAAATCCTCTGCAGTTCAGGTATAGGAGTAAAGATTATATATCTCTGTGGATCCAGGTAGTGTTTACATACCATGTCCTAAAGAAATATAGGTTGTAGATAATTATTACTCATAGTACGGCGTTTTTTTTTCCGGAGCCTACCATCGTTATGACTGACTTAAGAGTGACCTCTCACATACCATAGGTGGAAATTTTGAATTTACTTCATTTCAAGGTCTAAAAGGATATATATTTCAACAAAAATTGATATATGATATATCCTTACCATGCAGAAAAGATAGGACCCTTTTTTCCCTCTGAATAAGTCATATTTCTTGTTTGATGTGGTTGATATAGGTCCACACAGATCAGCCTCTAGAAACAGCTGCCACCGGTTGCAGACCGGTCGTAAGTATTTATGACTGTAGTTATAACTTCAGTTGTATCTTGTTCTGAAACACCTAAAGTTATAGTCTACAACTGAGATATGACTGGAGAGACATAATAATGGTTGCAGTTGTAAGTTTAGAGGCCTGCAGTTTTAGAAACAGATATTTAATGTTCATTATCATGTCCGGCTTCTGAAACACCCCACAGGGATGTCACTCAGCCCCAAACATACCGGGAGGTGCAGTCATGAGTTTGAACATCTTACCCATATTGGCGTATACTAAATTCTAATAACATGACCCATAATGGCGTAATGTTCATTGACTTTTAATACAAAAAGGTACACAATCAAGGTATTCTTTACAAAGAAAGGGAAAAATTGATACTCAATGTGTTTTCCACTTACAAATAGCAGGTTTCGATTTGTTTTGATACAGGCAGCACTCTAGCTATAGGAGTGGTGTTAGGGCCATTTTCCACCACCCGATATGTCCCCTCTATCGGCCGCTAGACCCATAGTAGATGCTATTTTCGGCCGACAGAGACCATGCCCCACCATTGAACCCTATGGCAGCCCCGTCGGCCGAGGTGGTTGTGTGGGGCAGCTGTCGGATGATGGAAAATGGCCCTAACCAGATAAAAACCCCTATGCCTACTATAATCTAATTCTGTCTTCAGCCCAAACCCATAATGCTTACTCTAATGGAGGTATATATAACCCATATAGGTGTACGCCATTCCCCTCATTTGAGACTCAAAATTGACCCATATCCCTCCAAAAATGATGACCACACCTCACCTATGTTTGGGGCAGAGAGACGTCCCAGGGTCCGAGGCGTCTGCCCTCAAGGGTTGGGTGACCAACAGATGGAGATACAAGACGTTCTACAAGCAGAGCTGTACTGTTCATTCAGTGGTCACACAGCGCTGACTATAGATCTAATATCACCTATTAATAATAATAATCATAATTGTTACGTATATACCAATAGTGGTCAAAGATAGCTGGTGGTGGCGTATAGTAGGGTGACAATATACCACTAGATGGGGCAAACCACAATTTTGGTACCAGGATTAATCGCTACCAAGAGGTACTACCAACAGCTGAGACATTTGCTATATCTGTGCCATTTTTCATGATAGATTACTAAGGTTCATTGAGATTACCAATGAATGGTAGTGAAATCTGTTTCATTTGTTTAAGTTCACGAGCATTCATTATTGAACATTAAAATACCGTAAATCCTGAATACTTCAACAGGAGAGGTAAGACACATCATATATGTGGGCCAGAGAAAATACCAAAACCCCCAATGTATAAAACATAGTCACATAGTTACTTTATATAGCATTGTGCAAGTTAAGAGACCTGCTATCAAACTACAGTGTCTGGGAAATCGTCATCATTGTGAGTCACACATGCTAACTGCACTCCATGCCCAGTTTATGGATAGAAGCTTGGGTAGAAAAGTGTGCATCAGTGCAGTCCCCTGTCTGCCTTCAGCCGATAGGGTTTGTACTGCCTGCAAATTATCTTGTCTGTTTTGAGCCCACTGTCAAACAGTGCATACCAATATGGTGACTCAAAGAGTGACAGCCCCTATACTATATATAGCTTTATTCTCCTATCCGATATCTAGATCCAGTTCTAGCCCTTTTTGCTTGAGTAGAAGGTGAATTTTCATGTCTCTGAAGTATAAAAACATTGATCTCTTTTCCTATTTGTTCATTATCCACTGAGGAGAGGGGATGGCAATGACCCACTATATTGGCCTACATGAGAAAATATTTCAAATAAAAGTATCTATACTTCACAGGGCCCAGCTGGGACCACCTATATACATATATACTGCAGCCCTCTGCTCATTTGAACACAGGAGTGCAAACTAGACTATGATGGAGGTACGACTGGTCACTATTTAGCCAATAGTGACTACTATGACTGGCTGCTATGACTTAATAGTGGTGTGTATTGAGTCAGTAGTTGAATAAATTGCAGCTCCTATTTTGAGGCCTGTACTGTAGCTCACTATGTAGTCGCTGGTATGGAGTCATTTCTTATACCTTCCACTAGGATTTGAGGGCATCCTGTCATAGAAACTATTGAAACACGATCCAGAACTATTTTCATGGGGAATGATATACCAATTCTCACTATCAAATTTCAATTCAATCGCAAAACTGTCAATATAATATGAATATATAGACATTTTGGTCTGTATGGGTTCGTAATTTGTGTATACTGATGTAATGTGATGTGTCTATATTTGTGTAGTCCTCCAGTAGATATTAAGCTTTGGGAAACTAACTCTAGTGATATGATGCTGGCTAGCCCATCCTTAAACCAACACCAAGACGCCAATACAAGTCACTGTTTATTGTACATGTAATAATCTACAGTTACAGCTACAGTCCAATGTTCAATCCATGCCTACAGTGGCCTAAGTGATACCAGTTTAACCCCGCTTGCAGTGCACTCTTCAAGTAACCCCAGTCCTGTAGAGAGATGGGTATCCTTATAGAATTCCTGCTTAGTCCCTTCTTACACTGGCTAGATGCAATACTAGTTACCAGGACAGCTTCATCCCAATCTGACTCCAGGAGTATGTGTGCCCTCCACGCTGGCTCCCATAATACTGGCCTCTCACCTGCTCCACACTAACCCATTACACCTTTCTGCTGGCCTATTCACGGCTCACAAATCTCTCTTTTATTGCAGGCTCACCTGAACCAAACTCACCCCAACCTCGCCAGCGACTCCTGCATTCCAAAGCTACTACTCATCTACTCCTACAAACCCTCTACAGGACTCACGTCTCACCCCATGCTCTATTCATATTTCATATCAATAAATACATACATTGTAACACTCCTTTATATCTGTCTCCTACAATTATCACTTATTAATGACAAGACAATTTGAGCGGCATTTGAGTGGCGTCACCTCTCTAGACTACATGCTTAAATGTCAATGAGAGGCTGATCTAGGTAGTTCCCTCTCTATAATTGCACCGCTTTAGATAAAGGGGACTAACCAGGGACCTATCAATTCCAGGAAGGTCAAATCGTGGAAAGTGCCAATTAGAATCATTTGGATAAGTATAAATAGGCACGGGCAGCAAATTGGGTGGACGGGTGGGAAGTGAGGCAAAGTGGCAGGGAACTGGAGGTTTCCTGGGGAACTGCTGCTTACAAGGAGAGGATGGAGATATAGAATGGCAGGTGCAGTGGTGAAAGTGGATACTTTTGATTCCTATCCACAAACAGCCGTCCAAGACCTTGGGGGGTGACTGAGCAATGTGAGTGTGTATGGCCTGGGAGGATTTCTATATTTAGAGGCTGGAGTGGAATAGGTCTGATTCTGACTCTCCAGCTCCAAGGGCCAACCTGGGGTAGAGGCTGGTCCTGTTGAATTATTCACTTGTGGCCAATTATCTGAGCAAGAGGGATCAAAGGGGATATTGATCACGTGCCTCCGTCATTAAAGCTAACCTGGTATGGGGAATACAGGGGATAGTATAGGGTGATATCTTTCCATCTTCACACATACATGCCACCACCCAAACGTGCATTAACATTAGCAGCAACAGGGGCGGATCCAGGATTTTGGAAAGGGGGGGTTCAACCCTGGGGGGTTATTGGCATGATGTCGCAAGCGCAGCGCCGCGACATCGCAAGCGCAGCATCGCAACATATGTAGGGGGGTTTGGGGGTATGCCCCCCAAGAAAATTTTGTAATCTAGATATCAAATGGTGCTTTTTGATGTATTTCTAGACCCCAATTCAGTAAAGCATTTTGGTGTACCATCAGCAGTAAACCAATGACCAAGAGGTCGAAAATCATAGAAAGTTGGCAGATGGGGCCTCCTGTGGAGTTTGGGGGCCTGAGATTAAACCCTGAAGTATCTGAAAGATATTTTTTGTGGATAATGTATAGGTGTTGGGGTAACTATCCACGAAATATTTTCGGTTAAATATGAAATCTGTTGCTGTGGCAACACCCTAAACATCTATACTCTGGAAGACCCTGGAAAGGTGTCTTGCCGAATGACATTAGTGGGTATTTTCCCTTAAGCCATGCAAAATTAATTCTTTTATGTGTTTAGTCAACTTTTATGTTAACTTTTGTTGACTACTGGGTCTAAGGGTAGGATTCAGTGAGCTGCAGCTAAAAGACTTGGACTATTGTCCTACACTTGAATCCTTTTTCTTCAGGCCTGAAATGGCAATCTCACTGAATTCCTTGAAATTCCTGGTTCAGGAAATTACAAAACTTGCTGGTATACATAAAAGTGACACAGTCTTAGGTAGTTACTTTTAATCATGTGGAAGACAATGCCCACCATGTATACTTTCAGGTGGTATATAGGTTTAATAGGCCAAAAATATGTGAACACCTCACAATTGAGGTCCTCAACATGGCATGTAACTCAAATGTCATTCGGGAAGACAGATTCCCAGAATTGTGATAAAAAGTTTATCACAAAAATGTTCATTCTAGGATACAAAGATCACATCTGACATAAATACTGATGCAATTTCCATAATCTACAGGTAAAAATGGTCCAGACCAGAGATTTCGATGGAAGTATGATGATAATTTCTCTAGGAAACCAAGCCCTCACCATGGCTGTACCTCAAATGTCATTTGGAAAGACAGATTCACAGAATCGCAATAAAGGTTTATCACAAGAACGTTCAGTCTATGATAAGAAGAATGCATTCTATGATAAGAAGAACGCATCTGACATAAATGCTAATACAATTTTTATAATCTACAGGTCAGAATGGTCCAGACTAGAGATTTCCATGGAGGTATGATGATAATATCTTTAGGAAATGAACCACTCAACATAGCATGTAACTAAAATGTCATTCGGCAAGACATGTCATTCGGCAAGACATTTTTTAGACTTTTCCCCCTGCTATTCCAAACCATGAGGGATAATTTATCTATTTTACACTATGGCACTTAGATATATGTGGGGGTAAATAAGTGACATAGTTAATATAGTTAAATATGTAAACCCCAGCCAGGATGAGAAGGAATGTGCTATTTCGGGAAGACACCCAAAAAAGGGCTGTCTGGCTGAAAAAATACTCATGGCCTGCTCACAGCCAAGATAATGGAGCAATTCCAATTATTTTTTCAGATTACTTTAGCATGGGACTATTTCTAAATGTTAGCACAGAAAATTAACCTATATACATCATAGATACTTTAGGAGGGGGTCATATGCCTAAAATTTTCGCCCAGACAAACTACTTTACAAAAAGTTAATTTCTCAAAAAATATAGACCAACTGCCCCTAGGAAGGCAATCTTAGGTTCAAAATTTCTGTTTCCCTTTAGATTTCAGTGGTCATAAATGGAGTGACCCATTCCTATCGTCAAATTTTTAAAAATAATGAAAAATGTAGGATTTATTGATTTTTCCCTACAAAATTGGTCGTTTTGGGCCTATTTTCACCCCCTGGTGCCCAAAATATACATATTGGACCATCAAAACCCATATGTAACATGAAGATCTCAATGAGCCCTACATTTTGAGCCAAAAGAATTAGGAGGGAAACTAAAATCCTAAGTGTAGGAGCTGGAATACATCTAAATTTGTCATATGCAAACCTTCTATGATTTGTGACCAAGAGAACAGGGAATGAAAATTTTGATTGCACAATGGTGGGAGGCTTGGGGGCATGTTCCCTAGAAAATTTCAGAAATATAAATATCAAACACCAAATTTTAAAGCATTTTGATATAAACCTGGGGTGGGCAGGTTTTCCATGAAGGGGATGCAAATCTTAGGCCTATGTGGTAATGTTTTTTTCCTTTGTAAGGTTTTGGGGGCTGGTCTCTCAAGAAAATGTTTGAAATATAGATGTCAGACTCTCTAGTTTAAGGGACTCAACTAGCCTCAGATGTGTATTTTTAGATTTGTTGTCCAAGTTGGTGTGGGGACCTGCCCCACCCCTGGGAAATTTTCTTTGAAGAATTAATGTCAAACTTTGAAGTTTTAAGAATTTTGGTGTACCCTCAGGAGTATGTTTATGCCCTCGTGATTAAGGTAGTTTCGGGTCATGGCTAAAGAAAATCATTGGGTGTGAATCTAATAGTTTTTTTTTGTGATTTGGAGCCTGCCCTCAATAAAACTTTTGGATTTCAAATAAAAAGAAAGAAAAGATGTCAACTCATTGTTTAGGGTATTTTGAGGTATGTTAATCTAATAGGAAATTACCCGGGTAACCTCAAATAAAGGTTGTCCACCATAACCTGGCGCAGCCGACAAAGGGCCTGGCTAATGTCTTCTCAGTGGGAGTGTTATAGCTGTGGTCAGTGGTTACACCAAGGTATAAGAATACACCAGACATTTCATCCCATGACTCCTTCCTCCAGGGTTATTAATTGGAGTGTGAATGGAATCTGTCACCACAGTTGCGAAGTTTCATTGTCTAAAATGATACTTTCAAAGACATGGGGTTGACCTCCTCCTGCATCCTCCAGTAAGTGTTGAATCTAAAACTAATAAATGTGCTAATCACCCTCACAGTCAGGGGGCCCGCCAGGTCCTCCCAGATAACCTTTAGTATCCCATGCATAAGGCACACCAAATGCCTAGATGCAGATGTGGTCACTGCATGGTGCACATTAACACTGGAGATGATTTTTAGTAGAGTACCCCTAATCTAATATAATTATACCCTACATCCCTGACCCATTCCTAAACCATGGCCTATACCACTCAAACCCAACCTATAAGGCTCACCCGGGATGGGTTTAAGAGCCTAAGCCAAGCATTATCTATATGTATGATATGACGGTGCTTTTTTTCTGGATTGGCTCATGTTAGAAAATTTTGAGAAATTTTTATGTATTCTAGATACAGTAGAGTCATTTGTAAACACACAAAAAAACTATATCAGCGAGAGATGGGGGTCATGAATGGGGGCATACAAAGTGGACATCTTGGGTGGGTCCAAAAGGGGGGGTCCCCGAAAGGGGACCCCTATTCGGACATGTTATGGCTGGACCAAAAGGGGAGGGGGGTCCTGACACCCAGGACCCCCCCCTCCTAGATCCACCCCTGAGCAATGAGCCGCCACGAGAAAACAGTTCTCCATGTTGAGCATGTACCGTAGGTCATCCTTCAGATATAATGCCATTGGCTATGCTATCCTGACAGGAATCCCCCCTACAGGTGTGAAGTGTACTGAAGTGGGTCTTGCCATGCAGAGAAGATGATCCGTGTTGTACAGAACATCCTTTTAGCAGGGACCTAGGTTATGAGTGACGCTGCTTGATGCAACGTGAGGTGATATCTTTAATGTAAGAACATACATTCTGCGGGCACCAGGATATAGAATGTATATCAGTATCATGTTTCCTGATTCCGTGGTTTGACATATAACAAATTGAAAATCCAGTGCCCAAAGGCAACTTGTTACAAATACATAATGTATCAATGAGGAGAGAGGGAGGCCTTCAATGTAACTTAGCTTTAATCAGATTTCAATTATATTTCTGCCTATCATGTGTCAGGAGGATTAAAACTCATTACATACACTCCCCCATGTTATCACTTGGAAGAATCACTTTACATAATATATGTATGAGATACGCATTAATTTTGATAGATACTGTGGAAATTACAAAAGTATATGCATTATATTAAGGCCTTACTCCACCAAAATCCAGATCCTTCGACGGAGAAGGTCTGACTAAAAAAGTAGTACTTGATACCATTGTGACCTTTTCAGTTAACTTTTGAATGATGGAAAACATCTAGGTTGGTCGTTGCAGTTTGGGAGGAAGGCACGAAGTTGTCACATTCGGTAGGAGTAGTTTATGAGTCTATATATAAGGGTATGGCTGCAAGGACTTCCCTCCTCCCCACCAGCATCTCAATCCTTTATTTAGCCCCAGTAAAACAAACACAAGGCCCCACCCCAACAAGTCTCCTGTAATCAGCTCCACCCTACAGCAGGGGTGCTGACAGACCATCGCTTTTCCCCAGGTTGCCCTCCGGATCGGCCCTATTGCCAATCGGCCCCTGGCTGATTGGTATTCCGTGCACTAGGGGGCTTAGTCGTCCTGCCCTGCACCGCCGGGCTACCACCACCCCAATCCACCCTGCCCGGCCCTTTAGGCTCCACCCTTCCCCCACCAACCAGCATCACCCCCACCAGAATGCCATTTCCTTATGCATACCTCTACATGTGTTGCACTGTACCCTACAAGAAATAATGTAATGCTAATTCATTAAGTTGATGAAATACAGATGTCAAGTGCCATTTTGAGTTTGGGTTTATCTTAATGACGTCAACTTCAGCAACAGAATCCTGTAGAGATAGATTATGTACCCAGATTAAAAAGTCAAAAATAGAAGGAAAGGACGTTGACACTTGCATTATGTTCAGATTGTTCTTCTCTTTAAAGGCTAAACCTTCCCACGCTAATTCTTCATTATGATGGTGCCGTATGTCCTCTAAATCCTTGCCCAATGCGCCCCCTCGTCCCTCTGCATGTTTCCTCCCACTTTCTGAGTCCAGCAGAAGCCGTTGCTGCCCACAGACAAGGGATTCTGGCATTGCCAATGTCGGTCTAATTTAATCTTGGAAGCTACTCCCACACTCATCCCCGGCCAAAAGCCGTCAGACCTGTAAACACACATTTGTACTTCCGGCGCGACCGGAAACGCCGATAAAGAAGACCCGT
This sequence comes from Acholoe squamosa, assembly GCA_949317995.1. NCBI lineage: Eukaryota > Metazoa > Annelida > Polychaeta > Phyllodocida > Polynoidae > Acholoe > Acholoe squamosa. Next base: position 21,718,954 of record OX439042.1, read on the forward strand.
TGTAGGGCACTGAGTTTGTAGATGTTGAGGGGGAGAGGGTACCTGGCGAGGTTATTGTGGTCCAAGTAGAAGTAAAGATGGCGATGGAGGGTAAGGGAGTAGGTAGCCGGCAGCTGGTGATGAGTGTTGTAACGTTACAAACCTGGATAATGTAATCAGAGTTGCTGGAAGTGAAAGGAGAATCAGGTGTTGTTAAGAGACACCTTCTGGGGATTACAGAGATTAGATGTACAGTCCTAGAAATGGGATTCAGTGAATTGAAACTGGAGAACACATGTAGCCACACTTGTATTACAGTCATTCTGTATCAAATGTATACTGAATAATTATGTATAAAGGTTTCATAATATTTACACAGTTGCAGAGGTGCTCTTGTCTAATATTCACGTTTGTGAGTGGGTTGTGGTCAAATGAGTTGATTAAGAGCAGTGTCTTAGGTATAATTAATGCTTTGTAGATCTTTGAACACATCAAATTTATTGGAAACACAGCTCAAACATTGAATCTGGGAAAGGGGAGTTGTTGGGCTTGTATCTTTGCCTAGTATCAACATGAATTGCACGGAAGAAAAGAAGGAAATGTCTAATATTCACTGCGGCCGAGAATCACATGTGGGCAATTTCCTTCCTTTTTTCCCTAGCGATGTGTCTAGAGAAGAAGGGGGCGGAGGCGGACCAGGGGCGGGGAGCTGTCTCGACCTAATGCAGTAATTCCATATCTAATTGACATTTAGTTCATAAAAGCCCTATTAGGTCCGTCCCAAATTGTGCGTAGCGGGAATTCTGCATGATCATTAGCAATGCAGATTAGCTTTCTAAAACCGCCGCTAGGATCGCCTCGATAAAAGGCGGAGACTAGGTGATGGCACAGGCGGTGGCGGCGGAATGGGACTACTATCACTTTAGTACTAGGTGAAATAGGATCTTGTATGGTACTGACAATTGCATTAACAGACAGATAGCATGCCTTAGGCAGCGTTTACAATATCCATACAAGGTATACCATTACTTCTCTATTACATGTCTATAATGACAGACAACACATTGTGTACCGGTCAGATATCTTTAATACGTAATGTGTAGTATCACATATACTTCAGCAGTGTCTAAACCTATCTCAGATAATTCATCGAATATATAATATGTACACTATCCATGCCACTTACAAGTCATAATGCGTGATAACAGACTGCTTTTCGAATCAAAGATGGTGCTTATCCGTTTGCCAATAGAAAGGGCAATGACCTGTGCATTCGTTTGACATATGGAAGACCTTCCTCAGGAGCTTAATTCAAAAGATCCTGGGATCCTAACCCCAGCAATCTTAGTGTAGGCACATATCATAAGACCTGGCTGGTCTACCCTATGTAATGCAGTGGTTGCAGGCCTGTCCAGAATAGCTAGTCCTGGGAACACTCCTGATTGAAAGAGTGAATAGCCTGCTGCATACATAAAGAGGGGAGGGAGGATGTTTGCTGAGTGTCCTTGAGGGCTCTTATGGCTACTCATGCGTTAAGTGCACTGTAAGGTAATTCTTCCCTTCTCTCTCTTTGTCCTGGGGGGAGGGCACAATGCTTCTAATAGGCAAGCATAAATCATACATTCATGGGAACAGCTCTTGAATACTGTATGGGGGTCAACTGCACCCTGTGCTCTTTTGTTAGCCCATATGGGGACGGGGAACGATGGTATAAGCACTCTTGTGAAGAAGAGTGACTCCACAGCTATTCCTTTATTTTGGGACTCTTACCCCTGTGCCTAGTCAGTACTTCTTGGAATAGTGTAGGAGGGCTGAGGCTAAGATCGATGCGATCTTAGTGCTGGCTAGGATATGTGAACCCAGTCAACTTAAGATCGCTTAATAGGATAAGGCTGATTTATTCCTAAGATCGCTGTGGTCGTGATCCCAGGATCTTTTGAATTAAGCTCCTGGTCGGTCTGTGTCCTCAGCCACACCTGTGATTTATGGAGGAATGCAAAAGAGGTCCCTTGAATCAACGATAACTGCAACTGCCTGGAAATAGCACATTTCTCGTTGGAAACACTTTTGTGTTGTATTTAGGTAGGGTTGACACATTTTGCACTCAGGTAGCATGAAGTATACTTGATGATGTCGCTATATCCCAGTGGGCACGGCACAGATATTGAATCGATTAATGTTGACAACTGGTTGATCAACGTTGATCAAACAACTGAGTGAGTAATAGATGTTTAACGCCATTTCGACAGCTAAGGTCATATTAATGGCGAGAACTAAATTACACAATTTAACAGAGGAATGTGTCAGTGCCCGCGCATATGTGCACCACACACATCCTGAGGGGATAGAAAAGAGGAGATATAGACCCTTTTAAGTGGGCTAGGGAGGCCCGGATCAAATAACTGTCACCATTGTTTCAACGCTATCTGCCCATGGCGATGTCTCTTGCAGTTATACTTGTTCATATTTGCAGAAAGCAGCTATTCCCTTGATTAAATGTCCCCATGATTAAATGCCGCACGACTAAATATTACATACGACTGACACTGTTTTCTTTAGTTACTGCTACCTTATTTTTGACCATGAAGCATGACATGAAAATCAGTCATAACTATACATATATTTTCTGTAGAGCTTCTCAGGAGATTTTGCTAGAATCGCATACGATTGAGCATATTCCCCTCGACAGCATAAGTCTGTTCAAAGTATATCTGGTTTGCATCTCTGGTACGAGTAGAAGAAATCAGTAAGTAGAATCATGCACATTTATACATATATAAACTACCAAAGCAAAGAACTGTGAGTGCTATGTAATTGGTGCAGATATCAAATACCATAATTTGTACCTTTGTACCTCTGTTAAGTCATCAAGTGTTCCTTGTGCAACAGGTCGATATATAGGATGCACTGAGAGAGATAAAAATGCTCTTACAGAATGAGATGTCAATTTGCCGCAGTCATCATGGATTATCATATAAATAGTATATGTTTATATTTGATTGCACAACTACAACGACAAAGTTTTGGTTGATAACACAGAATAATATTTTTCTTCCTCGAAATAGACAACTACATTTCGGCTGTATTTGACCTTCATCAGGTGATGACTCTCTAATTCTTGTGGAAGAACGTGTGAATAGAATTGGAGAGTTTGTTGGATCTAAGTTCTCATTCCTCTGATCACCGAGGAGTCAGTGCAACACGACTGGAGGAGTAGTATAGGGACGGTATGGTGTCAAAGTGGCTGAGCACCCTGTGAGGAGTGCAGCCAAGCCTGTTGTCCGGATCAGGCAGCCAATCTATACGTATCCCCGACTAACCACACTGAATGGTTTACGTGTCATGACTAGCGTTTGGTGGGCCATAGCCTCCACCCAACCTGCCCCTGTCCTCACTCCTTCCCTGTCCAGCTTCCCTCCTCCCTCACTCTGACTGGGCTTACAGCCTGACTGCCACAGCCCTCTCTCTAGTCCCCACCAGATGTCACTGGTGACCAATAGGGGGCTGAACAGATATAGACGAATACACTGTTCATAATAGTGAGGACACAGAGTGACCATTTAGAAAGGGACGCCCTCTATCTCTGCCTGACACTGCTGTTTTTCTTTATGTTATATTTGTCTTTATTTCTCTCCGTTTCTCTGGCTATCCTATAAAAAGGTATTTTCTGAGCCCTTGGATATGCACATGGGAGTGACTTATTGTGTGCGAGTATAGTATAACACATGGTGACTTCGTATGTGTGAGTAGTATAACACATGGTGTCTCCGTGTGTGTGAGTAGTATTACACATGGTGGTGACTCCCTATGTGTGAGTAGTATAACACATGAGGGTAACTCCCTATGTGTGAGTAGTCTAACACATGGGGGTGATTCCCTATGTATGAGTAGTATAACACATGAGGGTGACTCCCTATGTATGAGTAGTATAACACATGGGGGTGACTCCCTATGTGTGAGTAGTATAACACATGGGGGTTACTCCCTGTATATGAGTAGTGTAACACATAGTGACTCCCTATGTATGAGTGGTATAACACATAGTGACTCCCTATGTGTGAGTAATATAACACATGGGGGTGACTCCCTATGTGTGAGTAGTATAACACATGGGGGTGACTCCATATGTGTGAGTTGTATAACACATGGGGGTGACTCCCTATGTGTGAGTAGTATAACACATGGGGGTTACTCCCTATGTGTGAGTAGTATAACACATGGGGGTTACTCCCTGTATATGAGTAGTGTAACACATAGTGACTCCCTATGTATGAGTGGTATAACACATAGTGACTCCCTATGTGTGAGTAATATAACACATGGGGGTGACTCCCTATGTGTGAGTAGTATAACACATGGGGGTGACTCCATATGTGTGAGTTGTATAACACATGGGGGTGATTCCCAATGTGTGAGTAGTATGACACATAGTGACTCCCTAGTACTACATTTCCAGACACTCATTAAAGGGAAATTTCAACATTGGTACCGGTTCAAAGATTGTTCACAAATTCGCGGGACCAAGCGGAAAAATTGCAACGCCCTGATTAATCAATGGGTGGTTGGGTAGGTCTTAGGCTATGATATGTCCATGACTTTGAGTCTGGTACCTAGAGTTGGCTTATTAGTCAATCATATATTCATGGTATAAGGTTTGGTCCTAGGGTAGGTCAATGAAAAGGGGAGAATGGCATGTCGCATAGCAAACCGCATTAGGATCCAATGGCCTATTTGACAAGAAGTCTTGGAATGTAAATTATCTGTCCGGTGTTAAAGACAGGCATCACTATGCTACAAAATGAATTTAAATGGATTGATAAATGGAAATTCGTTTGTTCTAAGAGAAAAGTGTTTGTTCCAATAGAAAGGTATTTTCCGTCTCCTCTTGTATCAAGCAAGCGCTGTTTGCTCTCATGCTGAGGATGCTCAAGATGGCGGCGCCTAGATCTCTCCCTATTATCACCCAATTGATGACCTTATACCTGTGATCGGGAGGGACCCGAGGCGTCTAATGCATATCAGCTAGTGTGACCCCATCCGACCTCCCCGCCACCAGGTACGCCCTGATCACATCAGGGAGGCTTCAGGGAATGCAGGTGACACTAAGGTAACGTTACAACATTACAAGAAAATGCGATGGTGAGGTATTGATTTAGGGAGAGATCACAAGGCGGAAGTTGGCAATGGGCGCTGCCTAGGCGGACAGAGAGGGGTAATCAAGTAGGCTGGTTCAATGTTGTGGGTGGGAGGTAGGGGTAGGCGAAAAAGAAGGGTGCTGGAAGGGTATGTGCTAGGACTTGGCTGCTATAGATGGAGCCTGAGGTTGCTGAAAGTGGTATAAAGGGAATCGAGCTATAGGCAAACACTTCAGACCCATCTAGGGTCTTCTATACGCCCCATACGTAAGCCTATGGAGGAGCACCTGTTTCTGTTAGTTTGGTCACTAACTTAAAAACCATTAAGGTGAACGGATGGATAACCATTCAAACAGCTTCTTACATGCATACATCATCCTAAGTTCATTATCAATAGCTGATCATTGTAACATAAAAAGAACAAGCAGTAATTACAATAACGTTTTGAGATCACCTAAGAGCATGTCATATCCCCTAAGATCACAGGTAGTTGACCTTCATGTAACCTCCGATACTGCAAAAAGAAAAGGAAAATGGGAACACAAGAACATGATGGGATCATGAGTGAGACCACGAATCTGGCTACTCTCATCAGATCCAAAAGACAGCCTAACTGTGCTACTCTCATCCGCCTTGCAAGACCACGTAAGAGTATACATGCAAGCCATTTCTCAAACACTACGATCCTACCCCTATACCCTTCCGATTTCAACCACCCTTACGATCCAGTCCAATCATAGTGATTGACCCTTGGTGATCATGTATGACCTCTGATTGCCTATTAAGGTGCATGCCTTTTCCTTCTGTATCTGCTGTAATCTAGTGATTGACCCTCTACAATGAAGAATTCCCTTCCGATCCTGGCCAGGTCAGTACGATTTCAGGGTGCCCAAAACTTAGTGTCTGAGAAATGACTTCCAGTTCCCCTAAGATCGCAGGTGCTTCCCTCTCCTCACACTAGCGAACACAGAACAGATGGTGCAGGTACCTAAATATTTGGGTACTTCATAGTAACAGATCCTTGTCATCTAAAATTTCATTTATACCATACATGAATTTAGAATCAGATTTAACTCCCATGGCATTAGTTTAATATATATGACTCTCTCCCATCCCATCCACTTGCAATATCCTTCCTTATCTGAACTTCCACTGTCCAGTGATGGTTTTCTTTCAAAACTTAGTTACCCTTCCCTAAAACTAGTGACATGGGCTTTCCCCTTTTCTTCATCCCCCATGTACTCTGAAGGCCTATATAACCCTGACGAGCTCCCACTCACATCGATAAGACACAAATGGAACAAAATGTGTCTCGTCTTAGCTGGCAAATACGCTGTGTCGCCTCGTCCACTAGGGGACTACGTGTGCAGCTTGGTTCCTCCAGTGGCCGCTGGTGGCGGGGTAATGCTTTAATGGAGGCACGTGGCCCTAGACTATTGGCCTCTCAGGCAGGTCTATCCCTTCTAATTGCACTGTCAGGACACATGGACTTATGCAGATCACTGCAAAGTTTGTAAACAAAACAAGGGATGTAAGATCTCTCTGTATTTACTTGGGTTTATGGCCCTACTTTCTGGTGTTTCTAGGGGTCAAAACATGTGGAGGTATTTGATGGTCATCCCAGGTAACAAAATGAGGTTATTATAACGTTCAACCAACATCATTTCTGAGTTGAAAAAACGTTCAAAGAGGGTTCAGCTTGACTCCATTTCGTGGACTCAAACCAATATTTAATAAATGTTGAAAAAACATTGATTCAACACAAGAATTCTCATGTGAATATGTAGCAAAATGAAGTTGAAGCCCCCCCCCCCCACAGCTAGCATATTTATGCTCCAAGGGGTACATGTATCCCCTTTTGCAAAGAGACCCTGTACCTCATGTGTTAGAGGAGCATTGCATTGATTCATAAGAGGAAAAACAACAAGAATGACTTATAAAAATTCCAAAAGTTTCATTAAAGGTGTCTACCATACCATTGACCCTAATTCATTTATGACTATTTCGTCACTAAGATATATCTTGACATTAGATCTTGATAATAAGGTTGATACAACTATGATATCATTATCATTAGAATTTACATTATACAGATACCTGTATGCATCATCTAGCCCAGTCTTATCATAACATTTCCTGCCATCTAGTGAGTCATTCTGAAACCACAGAATAACGTTTAATCAACGTTTTTTTAAACCAGTTAAATCAATGTTGTTTTGAGTCCACATTCTCAACGTTGATCAACATTCATCTAAGGTTATCTGGAAAAACGTTATCTGCTGAACATTGTTTGAATTTTAAACTAACAAATCAATGTTGAAACAATGTTTATCAACAAATTTTGTCCAACTGACCACCAGTGAACATTGATTAATGTTCACGTAACGTTTCTTGTTACATGGGATGTCTATCAAAAATGTGTGCAAATGTAATTTTTCAAAATGCCATCATGTCATACATGGTTCCTACATGTCATGGGCGTTTTCTGGTTAAATTTGACATACTTTTTCAATGTTGAAACATCATTTGACCGCACATGGATGCCTGTTAAAATTATGACCACTCTTAAATTGATCATAAGTTTTCCTATCATAGAGTTGTACAACTAAGAGTTGAAGACAGGTGACAAACTGTTGTCATATAGTGTACTTTGAGTAGAGTGCAGGGATCGGGGCAACAAGATATCTTAATCTTAGCTAAAAGTAGTATGGGAGTGATCATTTTTTTAAGAACATAGGGGGGGGGAGGTTTTCATGTGGACCAGGAGTGTCATCGATACCTACCAAACCACAATTATCCCATTGATGAAACCATTATAGTGATACAGTCATTTATCCCCTAAATGCAAAGGATCTGGGCTTTCCAAATTTGAAAGACTTTTGCAAAGATTCCTATTAGAACCAAGGTTATGGTCAAAAGTGTTTTGGGATTCAAATATATTTTGAACTAGCCATGTCCGCCAATGTTTTCTGGTGATGAAATCTATTTGTAATACATCGTAATGTCGTTACATTTTACCATTATGTCAATGCATTTCGGCCTCAGATCAAATAATTCTCTGTAATTGGAGTATTTGAAAATTCTTTCACTGCTAGAAAGCTTATATCATAGTTATTTTGGTCTATTTAGCAATAATCGATATAATTGAAATATCAAGACCAAAATGATGATATTCATCATCAATATAAATTGGATGTCAATGGCACTCCTAAATTGTGGATGCACAAAAAATGTTGCTAATCACCTTGAGAGTGAAAAATTGCATTCCCCTGGAGGGCAAAAAATGACACGGGAGCATGTCCTTTTACCCTATAGTAATGTGCCTACATTTTTCAGATTTACACACCTCCAAATGGGGTGACAGGGGTCATTTCCCCTGTACAGAATGATGACAGAGGGGTATTTTCACAGTTTTACACTAGTTTCCCACCTCCTTTGACTGAAACTATAAGTTATTACTGTTGATAAACTTACAGCTGAAACTTACAACTGAACCAGTCATAAGTATGTATGACTGGTAAGTGTTTCTAAACAGGCAGCAAAATATGACTAGTCATAAGAAAAATATGACTAAAGATAATAAAGCCCTTCTAGAAACACCATCAGTCATAAGTCTATGACCACTCTTATAATTACAATAGTATTTTCCAATGACTGATAACAAGTATGGACCCCTTGTGAAACACCCAACTGAAGTGGTCTAGAGGCAGTAAACAATGAGTAAAATATCCAGATGACTACCCTGACTCAGTGTGTAGATAATGGTAAGTACTATACTAACTCCAAAGCCAGGATTATACTAACTCTGTTTTTGCCCAAGAGCAGAATTTAAATATTAGTTGAAAAAAAGGCATTTAGAGTAGTTTCCTGGTGTGCATTTATGATGTTAATGTACCTTGTATAGTGTAGGATCTATAAGGTATTATGGCAACACACCTACAAGTACAATTGATAAAAAGTATTCCATACAGAGGTCATGTGGTTGGGACTAAACTAACTAACATGACTAGGGTAACTACTAGATCTTGAGTCCATAGGGATTCAACTAACGGAAATGTCTAGGAAAATTTATCCTGGTCTGGACGGCATTGTCCCCCTATCATTCATTTTGTTTATTATGCATTCTAGATGGATCATTGCTATAAGGGATTAAACACCCTACCATCTGCAATTATTGAAGGTATAGGTGACTACATGCCTGCTTGTAATAGTGTAACCAATTACCTGTGTCAGTCAGAGTGCACTCATAGTGTCCAGTATGGATGTCAAGTACAAACAATCAAGCAGAGGCTACTAATCAAGTACACTCTAAGAATTAAGGGCAGTACCTTCACTTCAGGTTTGCAGCCAGTTCATGAATGTGTTTTCTATTACTTCTGGAGGTTTCCCTATGATTTGTTGCCAAAAGGTTGACCCTTATGGTTTTCAAAGTCCATTGAGAATGTTTTCTGAAATGGATGGGGGGGGGGCTGTGATACTTTGATACTGATCAAGGTTCAGTGTTCTCATGGTCACCCACAGACCTTCAGACCTGAGGCCAGGTGCTAGGGAGAATTGTATGGGTTTAGGCAAAATCTGAGTGGTACCCCTAATCAAGGGTGGTAGTAGATGAAAAGGAATAGTAAGTCCTGCTGATTTTCCACTATTGGTTTTCCACAGCTAGGAAAAGAATTCGATAGTAGCTGACCACAGGACTAGCTATCTGTATTATTACCACTCCTCTACTCAAAATCCATTCATACATTACATCAAGTGATTCATTCTACCTTGCTGAGGGAGAGCCGGTACACTTTATAAATAGCCCAAATAACAAAGGGGATTGTTTATACCCTTTTGTAAAATGGAGTGTTCCACAGCTATTGATTTATTTTATGGCTCTTGCAATAGGTCTGGCACTGTGCACATTATTTTCTTTTTGTGACAGGTCTATGCAGGGCTGAGCCTACCACCACCTAAATCAATAGCACTGTTTGTCTCAATCCCTGCAAGTCACACACTGCCATCAGATAAATCAATAAGGCTGAACTCTTCTGCACAGCCAAAAATAACTTTCTTATTTTAAGAAATTATTTCTCATTTTAAGTAAAATTAACTTAAAACAAGTTTGTCCGCCAGGTAACAAAATTTTACTTGAAATCTTGGTATGTCCAGCTTACTTGAATTAAGAAATACAATCTTAAGAAATACATTCTTAAATCAAGTAATTTATTCTCAAATCAGGATTCAATTTTCTAGAATATGTGACCCATCAAGCGAGAACACCCCTCCGCGGCAGATTTTTAATTCCCCATTTGGCCACCAGGGGGCATTGGAGAGGCAAAATTACTGTAAAATCAATAAAAAAATATATTAAGCTAATTTTTTATGCAGAATTCAATGGTATCATTTAAAATGCACAATTTTCGGTAGAAATGACCCCTATTTGGAAGGTAAAATGAACATTTTTCATGAGAAATCAGCCTATATGCCTGTTTCTGGTTGCCATGGCAACCATTCCAATAATCAAAATTTGTAGATTTTTATGCCAATTTTCAGGGAAACTCACTAAAGACCCAAATCTGAAAACAGAAATGCAAAATTCCTTCTAGATCAAAACCTATGACAAAAATCACCATATTGTTATGTATTTTTTATGAAAAAGGCTGATTTATCGTGTTTTTAGATATTATTATGGTTTATAATGTATTTAGAGCTTATTCATCAATTTCAAATATGAATAACGACCTATGTTCAAGGTGGGGTTCTGACATAACTACTAGGAATATTTAAGCCAATGATGTCTCATTTTAAAGATCTTCAGATGAACTTTGATAATGAGTTTCCCTACAGATGGGTGTTTTTGCTTGCCTGGTCACATATTTCTTAAAGAAAGTAAATAATTCTCATGGAAGAGGATTATTTCAAGATAAACTTACTCATACTTTTTCTTAAAATAAGTTATATTTTCTCATTTCCTTAATTTCCTTGTTTGTAAAGTGGATATGAGTTTTGTCTATTATTGAAATATTTTAAATGGAATAGAACGTTATCAGGCTACCTCAGTGACAGAGGTTCATCAGATTATATGCAGCTCTTTGAAGCCACATTTTCATAAGTGAATAAAACCTTTATTCAAAGTCTTTGACTTGATGAAAGGCTGTGGCACATCCGGCCCTTACATTATCATATTACCTACGCAAAAGGTGTTTAGCTTCCTTTGTGTCTTGAATTCCCCTCAATCAACTATCAGACCAATGAGCCTGATACTAAATTAATTCCAAATAAGTTTCCTTCAGTTTTCACTTTATTTTACCACATCTAATGTTTTAGGACCGAGTTTAAGCTAGGAAGTTGTACTTTGTATTTCAAATAATTCACCATAACAGGTAGTGCTGGGACCTAGGGGCAGACTACCTATTTTCCTCATATTAAGTAAATAATACTTACCTGGCATGCTAGATAATATTTCTTGGACAATTTCTAACAAGATCTTTGTTCTACCCTTTTCTAGATGTAAGAAAACACTTCTAGTTTGATAAATCTCATATCAAGAAATAAGTCTTTCTTGTTTTAAGATATAAGATAAATAATGTTACCTGGTGGACAAAACTACCAATTTTGAGAAATTTTCTTAAGAAAAATAATCTTGAAAACTTAAATCAAGTAGGCAACTCAAGATTTGTTCTAAACTTGATTTTTCTTGAAGACAAGATGACTGATGAATCTTATAACCAGAATTTTCCTCATAACTAGAAAAGATTTCTTATGTCAAGTTTATTATTTTTCTTGGATAAGAAAATTATTTTTAGCTGTGTGCCATTGTTGGGGGCCTGATGGTAGGAAGTTTTGAATCAACCTCCAGCCTTCCTGTAAAAGTTCTAATATTAACCTTCTCATAAGAAGCTTTGTTTGATATAGTGGCAGATTGAATGTTGCACTATCCTTTGAAATGAATCATTAGTCACTGGAAAAAAGTTTCAACATAGAATTTTGATCACTGTAAATAAACAACCAGAAAGAATACAGAGTTAGCATAGTCAATTCTTTTGTCAGTTAGTGTAGTCAAGGTCTCTAACACAGATAGCAGTTAGCATAGTCATTCACTTAGAGTTAGTGTAATCAACAAATTATTTTTCAGGCTGATTTCTCTCTAATTCCATTGACTTAGAAAGCCCAGTCCCTTTCTACATAGCACACATACATTAACTACAATTGCGCTGCTTCTCATGTTTGCCGATCGAGTATTTAGATCACAAACTAGAAGAATACATTTAAACATGATATACTTGTCATCCGCCATCACTGATCGACTAACTGCAGTTAACGTATTCGGTGTTCTGACAGTGTAATTGGGACCACCATAAAGGCGGGTTATGCAGTAGATATCGGTAAAAGCCTCTACTGGCCCACGCGCACTTTACCTTTATACCTGACTTAATATGAACCGATGACAGAATCCCTACTCTCCAGACCTTGCTAGAAGGTGGAGTATCTTATAAAAATGTGGCGGCCTGATGGCAGTATATTATACTTGTTGTGTAGAACTATGGTGTCACTATATGCCAGAAGAACAGTGTGTCTACAAAGGTTGGGTTCACCCTAGGTCGGTACTTCTCTAAATCTCCAAACGTCTTTAACAACATTCCCAGAAAAATGTTTCGAAATCTGAAAAGCTTGTTTGATATCTGTTATTAGGCCATCAACAATTAGCGATTTAGCTCACGTGCACATATTAATTTGTCTATGGTTTAGAACATTTTTGAGTCTAGGGCCTCGCAGGGCTTTCTTTATATCGTAGCGATCTTCTGGAGGCATATGGATGGTGGCTATTACCAAATATAGCCATGTATATGGATTACCCCTAACTTCTAGTAAACTACCATGCAAGGAGAGAATATTGTCTGCTAATTCCGCTATATATACACGTTAGTGATAGAGCCCGCCACCCTGGAGGCGATAAGAGAAGATCCCTGCACTGATTGCACTACGTAAATAACACCATAAACCACCATCTGCTCATCGTCTACAGAAGGCTCTCCTTGTCCTCAGACTACACTCCATCAAGCACACATCTCCCTATGTAAAGGATTGTAAGGTATACAATTTCAGCCTCACTATATATAAAGGAGACGTAATTACAGAGGGATTATATGGGTTCTTACAAGTTCATAAGTCTTGATAATTATCTCAGAGTCTCCTTCGTTAATTGTTAATCCTGATAGATTATAATACATCGTAATCTCCCGCGTATAAGGCACACTTTGCGTATAAGACGCACCTAGAGTTTTAAAATATTCATAACTTTTGTTCTAGTGAATGGATTTTGAAAATTCAAAAAGCTGTGTATACCTAAGGTACTCAGGAACCTCCTAAACCCACCTATGTTGTATGAGGACTTAGGGGGAGTGTAAGATATAAAACAAAGCTCAAGATTGGTTTCCCCCTTGTGGATCCAGGGAGAACTAAAACCTTTCGTATAAGACGCGCCTTATGCGTGGGAGATTACGGTATTTGTTGATTGTTTCTTATAATTATGCAGGCAAATGTTGTATATTAATGAGCGATACAGTAGCTTCAAATAGTTTTGTTGCCGTTTATATCTCAAACAGCTGTGGCGGTAGATATTCTGCACATGCAGGAACGGATGTTATACACATGGTATGGACAGAATGATATACATACCGAGGTATGCATATTTCCTTACAGAAATTTATGATTGTTTTATGATAGAAATGTACAGTTATACAAAGCCACATTTAACAATGCCATACAGAAGTTTATAACTCGAAGCTGCCTTCAGAATATAGCATCATCTAAAGGTTTAATTCCACATGGCGAAATATGGCTCAAATATCTCTGCAATTTTGAATCTGATGCGATTTTGGGACTACAGCAGATGGTATAAAACACAAGCACTCTTTTGCAAATATAGGCCAGAAAATACACCATGCACAGAGCTATTATCATCAATAAAGGCAAACTATCCCAGAGAGTATGTACATACATGAGAAAATGTAACAGTGTCCTTGTGTACTATATGTACACCCTAATGTAATCATATCCCGTACGAATTTGGGGTAGGTCCCAAAATCGCAACAGATTCAAAATCACAGAGATAATATATTGAGCCATTTTTTTGCCATGCGGGATTTGACCTTATCCATATCCAGTCAGGAACACATGGCTTTATTGATTTACAACCTATTATTTGTAAGTGTTAATGTAATCATGTCCGAATCATGTGCACTACATATTGATACCCAGTGTCTAACGGGAGGTAGAAATGCAGTTATCCGGACGTACATCAATATGCTTTACATATAGTTAGGGGATGTTATCTTCACAAACATGTTAGGTCAATGATAATATTTATATTATATGTTTAACTCAACATTCAAATTAGAGGATAATTATGTGCTTCTGCATCTTTATCCAAATGTGAAATGTGCCTTTCAATTGGAAGCATTCTGTTAAGAAAGTGGTTTATAGAGAGATAAGTTTAGGATTGATTTCTTCTTAATCCACCTCGTGACATTGCATTTGTACTGACAGCAACTCCTACTGTTTTCCAAAGATAGAAGCAATCTACTGCAAAACCCATGACCAAGTCTAACAGTGAATAACAAACTTACAGGTAGGATTTTGCTTTAAGGATCATTGAACATCACAAAATAGATGTCCAAGTACCCACTGGCTTCTTAAAGCACAGTATTGGTAAAAACACTGGCGTATATATAATGCGGCTAATTCTCTATAGTGGTTATGATATTATCAGTGCTATATATTATATATAAAACTGTTATAAACCGACAGACTGCCTAAACGGGTCTAAACAAGTCTAAACATCTAAACAAATTCTGTGCGATTGGTTGACTAATAGTCTGCTAGGTCAAAATGCTTAGACTCTCAATATTTAGATCTCAACACGTTCTCAATTCTAACCAAAAGATCACTGTATAAGTCGAGAACACTGAGAATTATGGTTGAGGAAGCAATTCATTTTACCCTCCCGTTTCCCTGATCCAAGACAGGAGGCCTCTGTGACTGTCTCTCTATAGGTATACCATAACCATCGTTTGCCCTCATCAATTTACTGTCCCTATTAATGGCAACTCTCATTATTGTGAAGCGCATAAAATTGGCTAATGTGAATACTCCTTTTTATGAAAACTAAAGCAGCACACTCTCGAACTTAATCTTAAATGATCTGTTTGTGCAATGCATTATGTATGACAGGTTGAAAGAGAATTAGTCAATTTATTACATCATCTCTGTAAAATAACCCGGGTGAAGAAACCCCAGAGGGGTCCTTGTATATACGTTCAGCAAGTCAAAATCTATGTTACATGCCCCATCACGGCCTAGTCAAAGTTTTCAATTGCATGTAGATTGAAATCCTTCGAAAGCTAGATGCTATCTTCAGCCTATAGATCAAACTTTGGTATGCATGGCACACAAGAGCTGCTTCTCAAGAGGCACAAACGTGGTGATTAGGGGAGATAACAGGGACTCTGTGAAGCTAAACACCACTGAAGATTCAGATCAGAGACTTGGTGGCTGAAATAAGTGGGTAAGATGACGCCCAGAGACAGCTGCAACTCTATAGCCACATCCCTCTGGGCAGAATGTCTGTTTACAGAAAACTCTCTGCTGGATAGAATGCTTGTCAATGCATTATTGTTAATTAGAGAAGACTCTCGCCATTCTGTCCCTAATGAGCTGGGGATGAGCTGGTAAGGCTTTAATTGATGGCATCTATGTAGGAGGGCGTTAGGAACATTCCAAGTCTCCTCCTTATACTGGGGGTCTAGATGGGGGTCCCCATGTCACTTGTCGATTTTAAGAAAAGCCCATGTCACATGTCACTAAATTTGAAATTTCCTATGTCCTTGTCACTTAGCTCCATGTCACATGTCGATTTTAAGAAAGGACCATGTCCCATGTCATTATCTTTTTTTCTCCCCTATCCTTGTCACTAGAGCTCTATGTCCCTTGTCGATTTTAAGAAAAGGCCATGTCACACTGTCGAATTTAGGGGTCTAGACCCCCTATAATGGATAATAGGGTGTGAAGACTCGGTGGGAAGGTATGAGGTAAAGTGGAAAAGCATTCTTTCTGTCCATGACGGTCCAAATCATATTTCAAGTCGAACCGTCCGTCATACTGCTATCTGCCATGCAGTCCTGAAACCCGGTCGTAGTATACTAGTAGTCTCGATGCCAAGGAGAGAAGGGGGAAGGGGGGGGGTAAGATTATGCGCGGAAAACTTGTACCGTAATACCTCGCGTATAAGGCGCGCCTTATACGCAAGGATGGACCCCTATAGTGCGCCTTATAGAGGCACCAAAAGTCAGGGGATGTTTTCCTCTAAAAACTACCTAATATTTCCTCATCCCTATACAGTAGTAGAATCAGGTCGGGGGAGGTCCAAGATACGCATGGGTCTTCGAATTTTGAAAATCCATTGATAAGAACAAAAGTTATATCAATTTTAATATTTTCTATCACATCCCCAAAGTCTGGGTGTGCCTAATACGCGAGGTAAGTTCAATTTACCCAGGTATTGAAAGACGCTGGTGTTTTCTTCAACACTTAGATTTCAGTTTTCTCCCGGTTTGGTGCAGCTTTACATGTGCAACTTTAGGTATAGTTTGTCAGCAATCAAGAATAGGTAGATATGATTTCATTCGTGTTTCATCCAATAAAATATGTATCTAAATATCCCCATCCTTAGATTTGTTGTAGTCTAAATCAATAGTGGTGTAGGCATGGCAGACTGATTAGACTGCCAGACAAGTCTTGCTTTTTATTTGTTAGAGTTTTGTCCCACAGTTTCTTTCTTTTTTTTGCGTCAGAACATGATAAATATACTCTGAAAAAATGATCCCATATATACACCTTCTTATTCCACAGGAAATAGAAATTGATTTAATTTCTGAATCAATTCCATATCAGCAGGATGATATGTTTGTTTTGTAAAAGATGCCTCTGCTCATTATTCTGAGTCTATGGTGTTTCAAATGCATGCTCAAAGTTTCTCAGAAATAACAAGAAAGATGCCTAGGCTATTTATTTCATTTGGTTCTGCCACCTATCTAGATGCTGTGAATAGCACAAAATCCGTGTATTGTTACTTTTTTTGTGTTGTGTCCAGATGGGGTGCAAGCCAAATTGAAACTGTATTAAAAATTAAACTAATATTACTGTCTTTTCAAAAAAAAAGAAAAAAAAGTTATGACCCCGACGTGATTTGAACACGCAACCTTCTGATCTGGAGTCAGACGCGCTACCGTTGCGCCACGGAGTCCCGTGATAAAGCGAGGACATGGCCTGGTTATTATTCCATAAACCGATATCACAATGTAGCATCGGTTTGGATTGCATCAGTCCCTAGTCCGAATGCATAGCCATAGCATAAGGAACTTTAAAAATATTGAATTAAATGTGCCATATATGGGATTAGATGTTAGGTTAGATGTATGTACTTCGTTCGGCGATATCACTTATACTGTCACTCAACCATGAAATGACAGTAATATAAATATGCCATACATTTATGTGTACAATTAGTAGGCCTACTTTAGGTCTGTGTCGCTGAAGATACCTAATGATATAACATGTATTGCATATCAACAGAGCAAGTTATACGAAGACAGGATTTTAATACACACGCATTCCTGATTCAGTTTACTACTGGGAGTCATTTCCTAAAAACTACGGATGGATATTCCATGTAGACTTTGTATAGGGCCTGTCGATCCGTAAAGTGTAAACTTGATCCAGGAAGTCATTTCTAAAAAAACTACGAGTTTTCCCCTGGAAATCGTGTATGCCGACATAATATATATGTATATATGAATACCGGTATATTCATATATATATATATATATATATATATATATATATATATATATATATATATATATAGTGGAACTCCCATACAAACGCTATGGCCACTCCAATCATACAGGGAGTAGGCCACTCTTAAGGTTTGAGAGATGACTAGCTGGTTGGTTAAGAAATGCCAGGCAGGCGACAGTGCTATAAATGGACGTCTTATGTTCAAATATGACCTAAGTCATAGTCTATATGTAGGAAAACGTCTGGTGCCTGACAAGTAATTGTCTTCTCTGTTAAGCCACATGTCTGATGTCCTAGATGTACAGAGATGTACCTAGTTGTATAGTTCGTTAATGGACATGTCTGGACGACCATTTAGACAATCAATGAAGGATAAGATATAAAAAATGGACAATTCTATACTTTCATCAATTTTCTGTGCTTCTATATAAGAAAGAAACAAAAGTGGAAAGAAAACCATGGAGCTTATCGTTCAAAGAGGACAGAAAATGCTATGGCAAGGAGCTATAGGTATAGTGTTGTGCGAATAATTACCGGTAGGTAGGTTTAGCAACTACGACGTACGTCCCCCCGTAGCTCATTTAACGCAGACGTACCAGTGCTGTAGGTATGCTGTACTTCTGCGTTTTATTGCTCACGCAGTGGGTGCTAAACCTCCCTACTATTAGGGGGGTTTAGCAAGCACGACGTACATCACCATTTTCTGGTTTCACGCAGACGCACCAGTGCTGTAGGTATGCTGCACGTCTGCGTTATATTGCCCACGCAGTGCTTACTAAACCTCCCTAATGATTCGATTCTGTAATCAGGGGGGGGGGGGGTCACAGGGGGAAAACATTATATTGATACAAGAAAAGTATTCTACTTTATTTATTTATTTTTTTTTTTACATTTGTGCAACATCCACTAAACAGTGCATAGCAGACTAACAATGGAAACTGATTTTCGACACTTCATTGTTTCCTATAACTGGTATGCCGTTAGGTGGCTTGGTCCACTTCATGTGGACGTGCGACACATGATTTTTATTCATATACAATGTCTGCCGCGTCTACCAGTTGCCCCAGTGGCGCAATCGGTTAGCGCGCCGTACTTATAGGCAGTATTCCTCCCCTCAGTTATCTGTGGGCCGGCGCTATGAGCCATGCGGAGGTTGTGAGTTCGAGCCTCACCTGGGGCACTGGTTTTGATAACCTTTGTATAGAAAAACACAGTCTTTTGAGGGAGTATTGTATGGGCTATCAGGCACTGCAGAGGTCATCCAGGTTGTAGCGTGTACCCACATGTACCTAACCTAGCTGTCGCCGCACTGGATTTTCGGTTAACAAAAAAAAAAAAAAAACACCAGAAAATTCTGAGACATTACTTCGCAGACAAAACAGTCTGTAACGTAAAAGTAGGTGTTGGGATGATCCATGTATGCATTAATACTATAAGTGGGCTATAATGCAAAATTTCATGTAAACCGAACTGTGTTTTAATTTTTAGATATCATACAAAAATCCCCCGCGGATAAGACGCGGCTTGTATATGAACGTACTCATTTAGCTCATGCGCCTTCTAGGATTGATCAAGGCTGGTGTTGTGCATTATAGGCGATATTATAAGATAGAACAATATTTAACAGTTCAAAGTCAAGCTCTAGATGCAAATTGCAGTTCTTGTCCTTCAAGTCATGGCGCGTCTTACACGCGGGGTGTGCCTTATGCGCGAGGTATAACGGTAGTTGGTCGATTGTCTTTTCCATCTTGAATAATTTCGAAGACAGCGATGTGCCTATGTTGGTGATATTCCGACAATGCATTTTATGGCATAGGATTGAAATCTTATCAAGAACGACGTCGATTTTGGCTTCTTTCTAATTAACCAAGGGTGGTATATTTGGTTTGGTGACCCTATTGTTTTAGATACTTATAAAGGATTCCACTTCAATGTCAAATGTGAGAGGGATAGGCCAACGTGTCTGTGAAGCATTCTCGACATACACAGTCTGTTTTATACTCAACCATATTATTTAGGATACTGGTATTTTTAATTGTATATTGACATAAAACATTTCCATCAGACATCAATTAGGAAACCAACGGCCTTATGACATTAATATAATGTGTAAAGATGTTTCAGGCCACATTCAGGGGGAGGTGGACATCTTTAATTCCTCCAGGTACAAACATTACAACCTGCTCCACGGTTGGGTGTTTAAATGCACCTTGCACATCCTTCTGACCCCGTCGCAGGCTCAAACCATTCCAGCCTGATGCCCGACGTAGGTTTTTGCCCAGTCTTTGTCCACTCTGCTGCCCCTCTCCGTCTAATCCTTTCTCCAGGTCCCTAATGGCTGCCTTGCTCAGTCTATCACAACACAAGGGGGTGCGGCGGTACTGATAGAGCGGGCGGAAGTGTACGGGAGAAGACAAGAGAGAAGCGCGGCTCTCCCTCCTACCGCCCGGCGCCTGATGACCTTGGCGCACCTGAAGTTGGTGTGTGGCTACTGATTGACCCCCACCATCTCCATCTCTGACGTCAGAGGACCTGGCAGCATCAGCAGCATCAGGAGGTGTAATGATAACACTAATATCAGGACCAGATGTACGAACAGCCGCCGCTTTAACCACGTCACCTGGCGGCGTCTCCTCTTCCACTTCCGGTCGATGCTCGGCGTCACGAAGGCACCCGCCACCCACTGCACCTACCAGGGCCGTCCTTTCCGGAAGTGGTCGCTCACGGTGACACCTGTCGGGCACCGGCGACGGCGGGGGCGGGCCTGGCGATTCCTTCTCATCGTCGGCGGAAGGATGGCGCCGCTGACGGCGCTGCCCGGGCGGAAGTGGAAGTGCAGCTGAGCGTGTCATGGCCCCTTTCAGAGAGCGCAGCTCGGCGGCTCTGAGAAGCTTGTACTGACGGAGGGTGTCCCTCCGGTGCCGCTCTATAGTGTCGTAGACGTTAGATAGGTGGCGCTCCTCACGCAGGTTGGCTGTAAGGACGGTAGTGGGGAGGCAGAGGTTTGTGTAATTCACCTCTCGCTTCTTCTCCCACTCTTCGTCCTTGTATTTCCGCTCCCTCCTATTGGAGATGATGGGGGTAGATCTTGCTCCAGTAAGTCGGGTCTGCTCCATGTCAATCTGTTTTAGGACTGACTTGGCCTTGGTGTCCACCTTCCAGGTAACGATCCTGTTACACGCCTCCTGTATCACACCAGCAACGTCTGGCTGAAGGTATTAAAACAAAAATGAAATATAGACTCATATGTGATAGACACACAATGCAACAATGACATCAGATTGTTATGTTAGTTCATGGATACATGTATTTACATGCATAAAATCACAACACTCCTAATATCAGCAGTCAAATGAATTGCAAGTAAAGCCATTATCGACATAACGCATTGTCTCTCTGGATCCTCAACAAGCCACGAGATATGTATACGAAAATATTTTTCCATTCTTTGATCATCATTTCCGGATGACTGCATACATGCAACAAGCTTCAGTTTGCTATCACACACAAGCCAACATTTTGTGAATTTATTCATTCTTTTTTTCTCAGAGACGTTCCCCAATCAATGACGTTTTCCCCATTCCTTTTTTGATGCTGGAGGGGACTTATAGTATCGGTACGAGTGTAGTTTCCACTAAATAGCCAGAGGATATTAATGGGTGACTGAAACAACTTTTAATCAGGTTAATGCATATCCAGAGCCAATTCTTACTTCAGCCTCCACTTTTTAATCGATCTTATTTGTGCTCAGGGCGTGGCCATTATTTATCAACGTGGGGGTGAAGGGGGGACGTAAAGACTTTGGACCCCTTTGCAGGGGGGGGGGCAATAAATTAAGCCCCTTTTTAGCTAAAAAAACTTACACACTTCTACTTATAGAAGACAGCTGTTAGTTTCAACCTTTCTTACGTGGGGGGGGGCACAAAATGTTGACCACTGCTGAGGGGGTCGTTAGAAATTTTCCGTCATCTAACCTTTACGTGCCCAGAATTATTTGATGATTTTCCATTTATTTCACATAAACATCACCCCAGTGATAAAGTACATATATAATTCTGAACAGGTATTTGATATGGAATTCACATTATGCACCTGGTTCTCTTTTTTACTTAAACCTTCAGTTAAGAGAGAAATTTCTGACTGAGTGTGGTTACCATAGCAACAAAAGTGTTCCTTTTGTTGTTATTCACTAGTATATAGCCTCTTAAGTGCTGTCCTGCTCTAATCTGATATAGTGTGTGATATTTGCATAACTATACTCAACTGGTTCGGCCTGTGTGTACTACCTGGGTGCAAAATGTCTTGGTCCCAGTTCATGATATCATTGACATGGATATGAACAATTCCTATGAATAGATTAGTTGTAAGGTTGGCAAGTCTAACAAAGATGTGGCAAAAGGGGACAAATGATCCAGCATCACCTTGCTATAATGCTAGATCCTATCTCCTTGGCCAATTTCCTTCCAAGGAGTCACATGTATGACAACTAATTTTCAGGTTTTGACTAACTGTGTCTAAGGTAATGGCGATACAGTCAAATGGATGGTCTCATTGGAATGTTGGGGTCATGGCCGTTCTAATGAGGGTATAACTTTGCAGATTGGACCAGTAGATGTTCCTGGATGAAAATTTACTTCAATATGCATGTATTTAAGCCCAAAACCGCGCATTTAAGCGCGCTTGGGCACCTAAGGGCTAAACGAAACTCACCACCCACCTGTTGATAAATAATGACCACTCCCTTGGTTGCTTATGCTAGGCTCTGTGAAGGGGGATGGGCTGTGGGCTGAGTACTGGGACGTTCTGACCAGGATATAGCTGTGGGATTAAGTGTTGCTTGTGACACTAGAAGGTGCCCCTAGTGCAGTGCAATAACATCTTCTGACACTTATGCATAATTTCCAGCGCACATCCTGGTGCAAGTGTCATTGAATTGTTGCCAGGGCCTTTATGAGTACATGGATTGTCACATCTTACAATGGAAACAGCTCACAGCAAATAACTTCTCTGAATCAACCATGTCTCTGAAATTACATGTACCCGTACTCTCTTTCAGAGTGAAAAATGCTCTGATGGGAAGGGCAGCATTGTCCAAACAGTTTATGAAAGAAGTGTCTCCAAACTGGAAGAATTTGGCGACATGCATAATTTGGCAACACACCCTGGGGGACAATAACTGTGATTACTTAGTTCTGTTTATAGAAACACTCTGTGTTATAATATCTGAAGTAAACTCCTGGGAAATGCCATTAGGCTATTTCATCTGCGTAAATGTCTCATGATAAGAGCCATGACAAGAGTCTGTATGGCAGACATGGGATATTAAGGTAGAAGTAACAAGAATACCTTGAGTCTATATGTTTTACTACTTTTAAACTCCTTATCTTATAAATTCTTGGTTGGTTAGAATAGTTGTAATACTTAATACACCAATGTACATAAATAAGGTGATGTATATTCAATTATCCGACTCAAGGTATGCGTAGAGTATACAGTGAACCTATGCCACATGACAGCATGTTTCACTAGTTGCTAACATTATAATAAGCCTAATGCTTACAAATAATAAATGAACATACACTCTCAGCCCGAACTGTAAATATGCAGCACATACCGCCGTAGTATATACAGTAGAACCAGAATCGGGTCAATGGGTTTGCACTAACATGAACTACCAGTGTAGTCAACTGTAAAACTGGTGTGCTAGGCTGACAGTGTACTACTAATGTACATTCAATAATAGGGTAGAGGCACCCTGAGTCGGACAGACACCTAAAGTCAGACACCTTTTGCATTGAATTACATAATAGATATGGAAAATTCAGCTATCATTTGAATTAGACATGAAAACTCAGGTATCATACTCTCTAACAAATAAGGAATAACATGTAAAACCCCTGTCATACATGGTTTTACAACTGAACAAACCCAGGGTGTTTTTATTATATTCTGAGGATGAAGAATGGCGAGTGAATGGAGATCCTGGTTTGATTTGTCAATTTGTCATGTCTGAACCTCCATGCTTACAGGATTTCTATACATGTAAATGGCAATATACACATTTTTGCTAATAATTTGACTTGACAAACCTGAGTACATCCCTCATGTTACAGTATGGGAGTTATTCTTCTATGACCTTCAGATTACTCCCACAGTCCGACACCAATTACACCCCACCTGGGACACAATTATATCATGATTTCAATACTTATATAGTGGATGTTTCATTACACCAGAATCCTTCATAATAAACCTGTACTCCCAGATCTGAATAGTTAATCTGTTTGGATTACCTACTATCTAACACCTAAACCTAATCATTACTCAGTCTGTCCATAGAAGTCATGCTCATCTGGGCATGTAGACTGACCTGTTATAAGTATGCAAAATTAAACATCTAAGAGTATCCTGGAAAAGAGTATTGTATTAGCTTGGATTCCTTAGTGTTATATGCTATGTGCCTTTATAGATTTTTTCAGATACAGTGACCCATTGTGTCTATATCAATTAGATAACATAGTGTCTCACTCTAGGGTCACCTCTGGCATGAGCTGTCTGATTAAGGTGCAATTTGATGTTTTGGAGACTAAACATGTCCAGACCATTTATTCATATGTATTGGAGAGTTTCGTCAAAACCTCTTCAGGGGTTTTAAGGGTAAAGTATCATGTACCAACTGGTGAAATGGAAAGTAGAATTCATCACTTTTAAAGGTACAAAATCTGAGCACCAAATACCCTATACCCTTGGAGGCTGCAGACGCAATTTACCTTCACCTGAGGCTGTTCCTCCTGTGTGGGCAGGCAATAAGTAATATTATACTACTAACCTGATGGCAAAGCCCTCCTGTCCTGGCCATCATTATCTGCTCACTTTCACTTCTCAGGTGTCCCGACGTGCTGTGCGGCCGTCCCGGCATGTCTTTGTGTATCTTGTAGACAGACGGCGCCTTGTGTTTCCGACTTGGGGGACTTATAGGGGATGGAGACCAGGGAGATTCCTTGTATTTGGAGATTATATCCTTCTGTTGCAGGTCCCAGTGTGTATGTGCCCTAACGCCAATGTTTAGGAGCAGGAGGATGTTATAAGGGACAGCGTGAGCTGTGGCAGAGACAGAGAGAGAGAGGTCAGTGTGTGAAACACATGTATTATGTACGCGAACTACCAAACCGTGAACTCGATACAAATTGCCAAACTGATCTGAGACAGGATGAATTTCATAGCTTCAACTGAAAATGCTATTCGTTGCACCGGCACAGTTTATCCTACATGGAGCTCTATTTTATTAGTAATAAAATTGGGCTCCTGTCCCACAGGTCCATGAAATATGTGGGGATATGATGTGATTAGTGGTGTGAGGAAAGGAAGAACCTGAGTATAAAACTAATTCCAGGTAGGAACAATACCCCCCCCCCCCCAAAAAAAAAAGAAATAAAGAAGAAAAGAAAATGAAGGAAAAAAGGAGGTATTAAAACGGTGTATGCACATTATATACATTGTACATGCCCCTCAAGCCTTGTGTCCACACGACGACAAAACCACTTTTGTCGGCTGACATTTGACAAGTCAACCGACAAAATGACTTTTGTTGGCCGACTTTTCAACTGTAGGCCGACAAAAGTGCTTCTGTCACCCTATGTTAGTGATAATAGCGAACATGTTTGATTTTTTTCGTCGGAAATTGACGACAAAAGTGGTTTTATCGCCGAGAATTTTGTTGGCACCAAATTTTATCGCCATGTGGACACACAGCTTGAGACCTCTACCCATGCAGGGGTCCCATAATTTGCCTCAACTTATGAGAGTGGTCAACATTTTCTGCAAGATAGTAATGTGATCCACATCCACAGGGGAGGCCTGTGAATTCAGGAAAATAAGTCTTAGTTTCATTTTCAGAGACGGACTGGGGCCATGTTGATTTGCATATTTCTAATTTTTCAAACTTGAAAACGGAACTTTATTCATGATAAATTGACTTCTCATCTCAAAGCCCACTTGAGCACGTGCCAGGTTGAAGTTTCTCACGGTATAATCTCACGTCCTGACATCCCCTGAACAGTGTAGCTCTGAGGTGGTTTGCCGTGAGTTGACGGTGCATGGACGTTACGTCAGCGCGACAAACACTCTTTGTCAACGTCAGATGATGCTGTTAGGTGTCACAGTTATAGCAGCCACAGCGACCTGTGCTGTGAAATCGTGACAATCACACACAAGTCAGGTGTCCCGGGAGGCCTCCAGGACTGACGGGCGTTAATACAGATATACAGGAGGCAATGGGCGGGGCATGGAACTAGGATATAAGCTCATGGTAGAAGGGAGCATACAGCCTCAGATAAGAAGAGAAAATGTAGAGAAAGTGTAGCCGTGTAAACATATGTTGATACAGGCAATGAAGGATGAAGAAGATGTGAATGCTGGTCAGAACAAAACTTCTTGTGCAAATCCAAACCCAACTACATATTATTGTATATTGTGACAGATCTGAGATTTGGCTCTCCTTCTCCCACCGCATCAAAGCAAAGTTGTTGGAAATGTCCACATGTAAATGGAGTAGCAAAATCGTCCGCGACAAATGAGAAGCAGAACTTTGAGGATAATTGTAAACTTGTATGATACTGTGAAAGGTGATAGGAATAAAGACTAAGTGTACGCCTACTATTACACTACTCCTTTCCTAAATAATGGATGTTTTACATGTACCCGCACGGCACTAGCTAATAATTAATGTTTACTCCCATCATTATGGTCAATTGCCTACATACATTGGCAGTTACAATCATATGGCAGGCAGAGGGGATGAATGTAAGGCACCTTTTGTGACTTTTATCTTAAGTTCCTATCTGAAAAGATCGAACTCCTAATCTTTGAATTCTACTTGGAAATCATTATCTCTGTTACCCCATCTAGGAAAAATGTGTTTGTGAAATAGGGACTAGTTGATAGATCGGCACATACATGCGAGGCGATATATCTGTCAAATGTATTACAATTAAAAAAAAGTATTTTCCTCCAAATTTGATTAGAATGAAATGTAATAATGTACGTTCTTAGGTTGATTCCACGTTGTACACAATACAGGCCAAGGACCCTTTTGTGCCTTACAGTAATAGGGACAAATGTGCCTTAGAATCTGGACAGACCTCTTTACTTACGATAGGCTTGAATGAAGATAAGCTGAAGATAGGTTTATGGATATCCTCAAAATTATATTTCTATATGAGTTGTCTTCACTAGTCATAGATTAAGACCAAGAAGATAACTCGCCTATCATCAGTCTTTGCACATGTCATCTTCAAGTAAGCATATCTTCAGGCTATCATTTCCCCTTTCCTTTATTCTGTTTCATGTTATCTTTTACAAAAATTGGGGGGGGGGCTCACCATTTTAATGCCAAAGCCAACCTATCTTCTTACTATAAATAGCTGTTCATGGAATCCCTAGGGTGGTTTCCCATTCTTCAGTGATGTCATCATTTACTTTTAGGGTTGCCTGAAGATAGGTCTTCAATAACCTTGAAAGACAAGGTTGTCCCCTTCATATCAACTACAGTAATAGGGACACATTGTACTTGCAGAAGTAAGACTGCCCTACCAAATCTTATGTAATATTGCTGCATAAGTGTTATTTGTACAGAGCAGTCATATGACTGCATAACCTACGACCATCCTCTATGAAACATACTGTAAACCCCATTTACCTAGTAAACACTATTAGTACGGCAGATTAGTAGCTTGATCTGGACTCGCCGGATAAAGTTTTTATCTCTCTTGATCATCAATCTAGAGGGTCTGAATGAACGCTAATTTGAAGGTAAAATGCTGTTTAAATATCCCAAATATAGATTTATGACAGCAGGAACTTAAATAGGGTAGCGGGTAGCCATTTTAAACACTTTGTCCTTTCTGGGGTCAGGAATTCATATTTTTCATCACTGAGAAGGTAGGTGACAGCCATTTTGAATATTTACTGAGATTATAGCAATATCACCAAACTTTCTTGGAAATTTCTTCCTTTCTTGATTTGATGGCATAGGAATTCTATCTAAGGCACCCTTCACTTATTCATGAGGTCAGGGAACTCAAATACAACCATTCTAGATAGGTAGGCTGTGGCCATTTTGAATATTCAATGAGGTAATTATTAAGAATGGTTATTTTCTTATACATTTTAGGATAAAATACTGTTCAAAATTTAGATTTATGAGAAGAGATACATTTAAAAAGGGTAGGTGGCAGCCTTTCTAAATACCTTTTTCCTTTGTGGGAGAGTGTATACTTAATTACCCAGTGTGTAGGTGAGTGTGTATTTACCACAGTACTGTGTTAAACTGGTTCCAGGGCAAGTGTGTATTATTAAGACACCCTACATAGATCCCAATAGAATAGTATCTCACACACCCCATTTTATTTTTCAGGTGTGGAATGGTAAATCAATTATGAAGAACTCAGAAATAATTCCTTCTCATCAAAATAACCTCATGTAATGAAAGAATAAAAATCCTAAATTTCTAAGTTCAAGAATTTCTGTTTCTGAGAAGGTATTTGAGCGATTGTGAATTATTGAGATACTGAGGAAACATACCTATTCCTTGAGAAACATTGCCTCTTATGTATTGAGATAAGGAGATGTTTACTTGATAGGCATTGGAAACCACTGAGATTCAACAGATGTCAGCATAGCTTGAAGGGCAATTTAGGGTAATGTCGGGATAATAGTATCAATCTATATAGTCTCAGACTGTATATTTTGTGATTATCCTGGGTATTATCCATTAGCAAAGTACTAAGGCACCTCAAATAGATTAAAAGTATCATAAGCAATGTCAAAGAATGACGAATGATATCTTGTTAGCTTTGTTGGATCTGCAGCTACACTCAAATGTGTGAGATATTCATTTAAATCATATTCAATCTGAGAGATGAAGCAACAGATAAGAAACTGTCCACAGTAATGGCAGATGCAGTGAGACAGGGTATGTAGACCAGCCATAGAAGAAGTACAGGCCTCCCTTTTAAAGTAAAAATATTACGTTGAACTGTAATAGTCTACCCTGAAAGCACTAAATGCAAAATCAGTCTACCCATCCATGCTTTCAATAGAATATTTGAAGCACACATCAATTCATGTACAAGTTAAGATCTTTCCTTTATCGAAGTAATGAGTAAGAATTTTTAATGGGATGTGTTGTCTAAGGACTGAATATAAGACTCTTTTGGATTATGTTATTTGCTACATATTGGTTTCAAAGTTCCTTTTATTGGTGTTTTCAGCATGCTAAGAAACCTTGAGATTCTAAGGGGCACTGTTATTCAGTATCTGAAATGGTTGTCCCCCACATTTTCAGCAATATAGATGTGAAAGTCCAGGTCTCGAAAATTGATACATCATGATTTAATTTTTATTATCCAGATTTCTATTCAGTAATTTGAACTAGCTAACCAGTATCTCATGTGAACAACTGTTTAACACCTTTTCAGTCCTAGATTACAAATTTATCTTTATTGGGCCATGAAATCATGAAGCAATGTAGGCTTTATAATGATTATCTCATCAGATTTTCAAAATGACTGCCACTTAATTTGTCTTGCTCTTTCCCAAAACGGCAAAAGTATTTTAAATGGCTGCCCCCTACCCTATTTAAGCTCATGTTGTTATAAATCTATACCTAGGATATTTGAACAGCATTTTACCTTCAATCATATTTATAAGAAAACTAGCTTAATGATTATCTCATTGAATATTCAATATGGCTGCCATCTACCTATCTAAAATGGTTGTAATTGGGTTCCTTGACCTTATGAATAAATAAAGGGTGTATTAAATAGAATTCCTAATGTTACAAAACCAAGAAATGAAGAAATTTCCAAGAAACTTTGGTGATATTGTTATAATCTCATTAAATGTTCAAAATGGCTGCCACCTACGTTCTCAGTGATGGAAAATATGAATTCCTTGACCCCAAAAATGTATATTTTGAACATGAAACCATGTTTCTATGTTGATAAGAAGCAGATATAGAGGGTTTTAAAGAAATACAGACATATTGGTGGCCATCTTGAATAATTCAAAGTGCCCAAGTGTGACAAGTTCACACCCACCTGGAAATGTTCATACAGACCCTCTAGATTGATAATCAAGAGAGAGAAAACTTTATCCGGCGAGTCCAGGTTAGGCCAAAAATCCCAAGTATTCTGCTGGACTAGTTTGGTTTCTACCAATTTGGTTTAAAATTCGTTTTTGTGCATTGTATATGGACATTCAAACGTTAAAGTTTATTAATTTTTCATTCTAGATATATGTAGTCGTCTGAAATACATTTTTTTCTACCTCAGTTGGACGCATATGAGCATATCTAAAACATACTGGTAGTTTTACTTGAAAATATTTAAAACTTTTTTTTCCTTTTTACATTTTGAAAATAAGCAGCACTATAATAGGTCCGAACTCAGCGCCCATGGGTTTGAAAGATTTGCTTTCCCTACTGAGCTAACCTGGAAACTGAACGTAGGGGACTGTTCTACCCAGCTACACACAGCTATGGCATTTTGGTCTACTTAGGTCACGGTGTGAGCAAGGAAGACGCTAGTAATGGCCGACCGTGACTCACTTGGGCTTGAAAATTCATGGAATCCTTCTATATTTCGAATGTTACAGCCCAAAATGGCTTGGTATAATCATCTATGGATACTATATTTGTCAGAACCTGGAAATATTAACATGCCAACACTGGATTATATGCTAAATGTGTGTGGAAACTCGACAGTGCCACTACCGGGTAGGTTATATTTACTTTCACATTGGATTTCATCACCGTTCAGTGTGGCGTAATGGCTAAGGCCCTCACCTACCACCACTGCGGCCAGGGTTCAATACTCCTATGATTTGGGATGATTTTCCCCATTGAAATAATGGGGAGATTGATTTTGCATGTCCACCACCAATTTCCCAAAGTCCAACTTGACCTCAAAAATTTATATCTAAAAATTGACAAGGCACCCAAAATGCTGAAACAGTGCCTATATGCTCTGATAATGCACAGTAAAAGATGGCCGTAACAGTTGAGGTAAGCCCAGAATCGTGGTATAAATAGTAATAGGGTCAGTCACTCTGAGGGCCACAATATTGGTACCCACTGCTTGCCAGTAGGCTCAAAGCAGACATGGAACATTGCAGACACAGTGCAAACCCTATGGACTAAAAGCAGAAACGGAACTACAGTGACTGACACTTTTCTACTCTTT
This sequence comes from Acholoe squamosa, assembly GCA_949317995.1. Taxonomy (NCBI): domain Eukaryota; kingdom Metazoa; phylum Annelida; class Polychaeta; order Phyllodocida; family Polynoidae; genus Acholoe; species Acholoe squamosa. The sequence goes on from OX439042.1 coordinate 21,750,149, forward strand.
TCTCCACAACCTCTGCATGGAGACTGACTCAAGTTGGTAAGCGAGACCAAAATGCTACGTAGCTCCCTTGAAGGTATTTCCCAAGATGGTACAACTTCCCTATACGACTAAATCATCCGCATACATTTAATACTTACAATTTCTTTTTTATAACAGAACATATTTTTTTCACAAATAACAACGGTACCATGTTGAGAAATGCCCTCCAGATATATCTAGATTCCTTTCATACCAATTGATTTTGGTATAAATCACGTTTTTCAGTAAGGTATATGAACATTCAAACAATAATTTTATTTAGACTCTAGAAATGTGGGAGTTTACAGTATATTTCGAGGAGAGGTTAGTGTCAGTGATTGTATGTTATGCCCTATGACTGCTCTGTAGATAGGCACCTATGCAGCATTATTACATAAGATTTGCTAGGGCAGTCTTAGTCGTGCAAGTACAATGTGTCCCTATTTCAGTAACAAGGCTGTAGTTGATATGAAGGGGACAATCTTGCCAGTCTTTTAAGGTTGCTGAAGACTTCTGACATGCCTATAAGTAAATAATGACATCACTGAAGAATAGAACCCCCCCCCCTAGGAATTCCATGCATGGCTATTTGTAGTAAGAAGATAGGTTGACTTTGGCATGAAAATGGTGAGTGGTCCCCCAGTTTTAGTAAAAGATAACATGACACAGAATAAAGGAAAGGGGAAATGATAGCCTGAAAATATGCTTATTTGAAGATGACATGTGCCAAGATTAATGATAGATTAGTTATCTTCTGGGTCTACATCCATGACTAGTGAAGACAACTCATATAGAAATGTAATTTTGAAGATATCCATGAACCTTCAGCTTATCTTCATTTGTACCTATTGTTAGTAAAGATATCCCACCACCGGTGAAAAAGACCACTGTAAATTGACAGGTTACATATATGATTTCTTAAGATGTCTTGAAAAATTCGTAGATATCTACAATAGAATTTGGAAATGTTATTTACCTATCACTCACCTTTGAAGATATCTTCGCCCTTGGAGAAAAAGACCAGTGTTCGCAGCAAAGATGTATAATCTTGGGAGACCCAAACTTTGGGGACAGCAGCGTCAATGAATTAAAAGCAACATACACACGGCGTTATATTCCAGACACCAAAGTTTGATGTAGCTCAATTGCAACATCAGTGTTATGAAACTCTCTGATTTAGGGCTTAATTAGCGTGGTTTCTTTATATTGTTATATAAAATTCGATACAAAAATAATTGCAGTAAAAAACCCATTGGCATTTTGATAAATGTCAGACCGAAAATCAAGCCCGATCCCTACCCGCCACCTACTCATTCGTCCTGCGTCTCCTGATTAAGAGGTCATTTTATTACAAGTAGGATACTAAGCGTTGGCCATCAATGTCGGCGAGTTTCCAGGAGGCTATTGCGAAAAGAATCGGAAACGGATTCTCACTATCGAAACTCACCCTCCAGTTCCTGGCTGTTTGGCTGCTCAGAACCAACTTCTCACCTTACATTCAGATCTAATCCTCTTAGTGTGAGTCATACTGGGAAGCATTCCCCAATTCATGAAAACTTAAGAATCAATTCTATAAGGCCAAGAAAAGATAAAGTTGTGTTTCCAGTAACATGACTTGAAATGGTAGGGTCGGTAGGTCGGATTTTTTTTTTAAGATTATTTTTTACATTTACAAATAAAATGTTAGGGCACAAGTCATATCAATGGATGTATCAAATTCTTTGATTTATTGTAAAATAATGATGGGAAAATGACAACTGTGATAGAGGGGAAGAACACGAAAAGGGTCTGGGAAAAATCCTCAAAAAAGTAATGAAAAAATTCTTCAAAATGTGAAAAAAAAGTTTTTGCCCCTGTTTTGCTAGGGTCGGTCGGGTTACCGGAAACAAACCTTTTTTTATTTGGCCTAACCTATTACCTTGCTGCAAAACAGGGGAGGAGGCATTGCCTGAGGGTAGTCAGTTCCTATTTCGGAATAGCACCTCTGACAGAATTGAAATGCTGTCCTTTCGCAACACCCTCCTGACAGAGTAGGGTGATTGAGTGCAAGTGACCGCAATGTCTCATTGCCTTTATGAAACAACTTTGATTGATAATCCGATAACATTGGTCAATGGAGAAAACCGTTCACGTTACTACGACTCTTAACCATTGCCTCTATGAAACAGCTTTGATTGATAATCCGATACCATTGGCCAATGGAAAAAACCGTTCACATTAGGCCTAAAAAAGGTTTGTTTCCAGTTACCCAACCGACCCTAGGGAAACAGGGCCGACCTTACAAATTTATTCTTTATTTTAGGAATTTTTGACATTTCTTGGGGATTTTTAGGCATTTTCCCATGATTTTCATCATTTCTCATCATTTTTTCGTGGAGTGTATCTAGGTCCTTACCTACTGGTATACAGTTCATAATAGTCATTCATATATTTTACATTTATGTTTTTCATATTTCTACTCTTAAATCATAGAATCCAACATGTCTGTCCATACATTTCTATACAAAGTAATTTAAAAAAAAAAGAAGAAAAAAAAAACAACATCCGACCTACCGACCCTAGCCATCTTAGCCATGTGACTGGAAACACACAATATTTTTTTTTGGCCTTACTATGACTCTTAACCATTGCCTTTATAAAACAGCTTTGATTGATAATCCGATACCATTGGCCAATGGAGAAAATCGTTCACATTTCTATGACTTTAAATGACACCCCTAGGCTTACAACCTACAATATCTGAATACTGGAATATTCTATCATGTAACGCCAATCTCCATCCCTACCCAGTGTACAGTTCTACTAAAAATGTAGTGCTCTGCAGACACAAAGTCACTATACTAAAGCAGCAGTATAGGAAAGGTACCCCATCCTCCGGGATACTATTTCCAATGGATGACTGAGGACTGCCATGTCAACGTGTCCCCTTTGAACAGCATAATATTGTTAATGGAGACTATCATGAAAAAACCTTGCTGTACAGTGTTATCAGAAGAAGGTCCATCATGGTCCTCACAGTAGCCCGGGCTATAATGTCCTTGACCAATGAATATCCCCAGCCAAGATGGCCGGACAGGCAGCAGGGGGGGAGCAGGACAGTGGTCCGTGTCATCTGTGAAACTTAGCGCCGTCTTGATTAGACCCTGGACAAGGACCCTGGAGCAGCCTGTGTCGGCACTAATGGCATGCAGCTAGAGGGACATAGGCCAGGGGCTCTCCATGTGCCGCACGGGGACTGCCTCCTGCTGACGGGGCATGTGTGGGGTGGAAGGTGGGTCTGCTGCGGCTAATGCGGCCAGAGAAAAACACAGACCCCAAGGAGAAAAAGAACAAAACAGATAAGAAATGGAAAAGAAATGTCCTTCGGTCTGTGCTGGGGGAGGCACAGTGAACACGCTACGTGAAGACAAACAAAAGGGGCAATGCTGGACAACTAGTGCTGTCCACGCATACCTAAGGGGCTGAAGGAGATAAGATAAGGGGACTGGGCTGGACAAGTGCCCAGCCTCCACAGGAGGAGGACGTATATATGTGGTCAGCACGGGATGTGGACCTCTCCCACTCCACAATCTATGGGCTGGAAAAAGAAGCACCCCTCCTGAGTCTTTGCTGTATGTGGGGTCAGCCACTGCTGGTTGGAGTTGGGAGATTTTGGGACAGAATTTGGATGGGTAGGCTGAGGTGATTGATTGATTTCTTTTCTTTGACATTAATTCTCGTGTCACTGGGACATGTCACTGGAAATTTTACAACCCATGTCAACCAGCCATATACCAGCGTTATGTTACTGAATACATAGGGTATACTTAGATAAGTGGGTGCCCTGAAGGTGGGGAGTGGTATGGTTACAGCTAGTCTAGTAAGCCTAGAGTGGTTCGCCAGAGTTTAACTCTTGACGTTTAACAAAGGGGGAGATGTGAACATAATGGGTACAACAGGGAAATAACACAAGATGTCTTCTTCCCATGTAGCCAATTCCCTCATCAGCACCCCTGTGGACATTTCTCTCCATGAGTTGCTCCTGAAGCCCTCTGAGCTGCTCTCCACACGCGCGGGAAATCAGAGTTGCTCGTGACGTCGCACGATGGACAAGACCCAACCACTCGGGCGTGAGTGAATCACTCCGACAGGGCCCCGCAGAGGGAGCCACCGTGTGCGGGAGCAGCTCGGCTGGATAACCTGAGCAGATATCTGCTGCTCCCCGGGTGAGGTATGGCTCAGATACAAGCAGCTAGCTATACGAGCCAACCTTTCCGAGCAATTTTCACCAGAGTTAAAAGAATTTAAGATCATTTTTTTTCTTACGCAGGGACAAGGAATTGAAGAGCTTTAACAGCTTTTTAAATGTTTTTCTTTTCCCTTTTCATGGGATATAAGGATATACTTGGGGTGCTCAACATCCCATCTCCAAAGAGTGTGAAAGCGTTTTCACCCTGCACCCATTTGTGTTCATATAGGAAAAAAGAGAATTACATCGGGCATTCATGAGTGTAATTCATAATTCATTCCTGTTTGCAATCTCTGCCGAATTTGGTTACAGTAAAACAAAGGTTCTTATCTTAGAGGTGTATGAAGTTTCAATTATTTTTTGAAAGGTTGGCCAACAATGCAACCTGCTGTTTGCCTTTCAAGATGATGTGCATTAAAGCGATTGCAGTATGGCAGTATTTCTTTCCTAACCAGTTCTAAAAGGGCAAAACTCATAAAATGATCTAAGATAGTATTGAACGGTACAGTGTATATCAGTCTTTCTCTACTCAAACATTGTTTTCACACAGAAAATGATGGTGATGATAAAAATGTGTATTTTAAAGCCATTTATGATAATCTTTCAATATGTCCTTACACGTTGGGTGTGCATTGTGGAGGTAAACAGGAGTGAAATACAGCCATAGGTGTAAAGATTACATTCACTACCCGGCAAAAGATTAAATGTATTAAATCTACCTTTATCTTCTGACCAAATGAGCTTTGTGTTTCCATATCAAAATAAAGACCATAATCATTTTACACGTATCCACGAACAAGGAACTGGAGGAATGGAGAACTATAGGCCCTTGTCTGTTCCTGAATTATCGTATGAAGTCCAAGTTAAGGGAGATTTTGGAGTGGAAAAATTGCAATTAATCCACTGGGATCGTCCAGGACAAATGGGTGACTAGGAAGAAATGGTGAGCAGAAACTGACAGATCCAATGGTAATCTTTACTCTCAAGAAAATGTCCACTGTCTTGGAGCCAGGGGACTCGAAGAAGAGATTGTGTCAGAAGGAGATGTGGGGTTTATAAATGGTGAATGTTGATTGGCTCCACTTGATTGACATGCATGATTCGGTTTAACCCTTTGAGGGCCATAGGATACTTAAATGCATCTTTGCTGTTTGTTTGTTATGATCCCTTAATGAAGTGCTGGGGTTCTACTCAACAGGGCTCCATGTACCTAGTTTAGGGATCCACGAACTAATAACCATGGCAACTGTATACAGGGGTGATGCAATTCTATAAGGTGATTAAGCACTTCATAACGGCAAAAAAGGAGGTGGAGGTGTGGTGGGACGCGGGGAGGGGGGGGGGTTAATGAGCTGCTCATGTAAGTATGGGTCAGTAAGTGCGAGTGTAGAGAGAAGAGCGGATACCATGGTGATGGTGGTCAATGGGTTGGCAAAGAGGAATAACCCCACACATCTTCAAGCTCCCTCTCATCTCCTCGCTGTCTCCTCTGTGAAAGAAATCCCACTCCTTTTCCATTGGGAGGAGATAATTCCTATCTCTAAAAACTTCTTGTTCATCAATCGTCGCAATCGTAGATAAGGGGGCAGCTCACGTCCTCTCACACGCCATCCATCACGGAGGGGTACCACCCTGTGGAATCGGCGGCAAATACCACTAACAGCCACCATTGGGGGCTCCTTATATGGTGTCATGCTGTAGGCTCGCCCTTACAAAGAATGAACACCTTTTTGTGGTATCTTCTATGTGTTCCTTTTTGTCCTCGCTACATATTCTCATAGTGTTCATGATTGATCGCGTATTTAGGGTACAGGGGCGATCAAGAGGGAATCAATGCGGCAGGAATAGCAGGGGTGAGCCTGCTCAAAGTCCTATCAGGCCGGGACATAATATTAAAGATATAGTGCAGAATGGCGTGTCCAAAAAAGGCCTCCCGTGGGATTCTTTTGCCAAAATTGATTTTTTTTTTGCAGATTTGGAAAGGTTACAGACATGGGAAATGGAAAATCTTAGGGTGCAATTTTTTTCCATCCCTGGAAACCCGTTTTTGAGGCCCTTTTCAAAATGGCTGCCACCAAACTACACTTTGGCTCATACTTCAGGAGGAAATTGTCCAATTTTGGTTATCTTTTTATTAGGAAAGGGGTTTTTGATGATGCAAATTCAGAAAATGAGTTTGAGGTCATATTCAAGGTCATTTGCTTAAGGTCAAGGTCATAATAACAATATTTATAAACTCTTCTTCCTAGACATCATTTGCTAATTCTGATGATCATTACATATAAATAGGGGGTTTGAAGGTGCTGATCCAGGAAATTAGGGTATTAGACTAGAGAGGGGGAATGCACAAGATCATCTCTTCAAGGTCAAGGTCATAACTGCAATACAAACTCACATGTCAGGAGACATATTGTCATCAGACTCATATTTCAGGAAGAAATAGTCTGACTTTGGTATCTTTTTATCAGGAAAGGGGTTTTTGAGGATACCGCTTCAGAAAATGAGGGTTTCAAACCAATTTGAGGTCATTTGCTCAAGGTCAAGGTAATGATAACAATATAAACCCTTCTTCCTGGACATTATTTGCTGCTTCTGATGATCATGACATCTAAATAGGGGTGTTGAAGGTGCTGATCCAGGAAATGAGGGTATTAGACTAGAGAGAGGAAATGCACAAGGTCATCTCTTCAAGGTCAAGGTCTTAACTGCAATATATACTCACATATCAGGAGGATATATTGTCTTCAGACTCATATTTCAGGAAGAAATAGTTTGATTTTGGTAATCTTTTTATCAGGAAAAGGATCTTTAAGGATGCTGATTTAGAAACTGAGGGATCTAGACAGATTTGAGGTAATATTCAAGGTCATTTGCAGTACGTCAAGGTCATAATTACAAAACACAGCCTTGTTTCAGGAGGTGAATGGCTGATTCTGATCATCTATATAGGGGGCTTGAGGGTGCTGATTCAGAAATTGAGGGCTTTAGACCAGTGAGAGGGAATAAATAAGGTCATTTCCTCAAGGTCAAGGTCCTGACTGTAATAAAAACAATGATATCTTGAGGATACTCTCTGGTTTTGATGGTCTTTACCCTTCATCAGGCCTTTTCAGGATGCTGGTCCAGAAGATAAAGAGTTCCAGAGTGATTCATTATATTGCAGTTCAGTTTTTCAAGGTCACGATTACATCTATAATACAAGTTAAGTGTAGCTAATTCAATTAAACCTTTTGCAGATGGGCTTAGATACTGAACATTGCACACAATGTAACCTATTTGATCAAGACCAGTTTAGACCTTTCATAGAAACTGTGGACTACTTAGCCATAGGAGCATCTTTGTTGGAGTGTAGCTTTGTAGTGATTTATGTATCATGCATAGGTGGATGGGGGTAGCCAAGAGTGTATAAATATGGTGCAAGAGGTGTGTTAGGTTTTGGGCCAAAGAAATGTATAGAGGTCACAGATCTGTTTTATTATTTTATCAGCCAGACTATTTCTGGAAGGCCCACCAGCAGAGGGGGATCATATGGCATATCCTAGGCTAAACACTCCCCTCACATACCCGAAAACAACCACAGGGTCACAGGCAGCATGTGTAGAGCAATGGTAATTTCAAGCAATGTAAACTACACACCAACTTCCTCTATGAATAATTAAGTATTATAGAATGAATATCCATAGATTTTATGGGACATGAATTTAAGTAAATTTGGAAGTCCTTCACTTATTGGCTCAATAATTGCATGAGGAGCTTGAAGGATATCAGAATGTCCTGCTATTCATTCTTTATAGAGGGTGATACATATATGAAGACATAGGGATTGTCTCCCACATACAAGAAGTTATCTAACATGGAGCATCAGGGTGGGTGCTTTTCATTTTGCACCTGTGACATTGCAGACCCACAATAGTGATAGTTCCTAGGACTATCTCTATGACATGAGGAAGAAGTAAGCGGAACTAGCCGCAGCCAAAGACAAGAGCAGAGGCAGCAACCTCTGGTGATGTAAAGTACATAGTGAAATCAAAGTACTGAAGCTCCCAAAAACCTTTTATCACCATCTTTAATATTCTAAAGAAAGGATTTCTTAGCTCAGGCTCAGATGGATCACAACAACATATACTATATCTTAAAGCAATCTGTAGATTTCATAAAAAGACACCTTATTTCTGCTTCATGTCCTTGACAGTCTTAATAATATAACAAATTCATTAGAATACATTAATGATCCTCTGATACAGATGTGTCTAGTAGCTTGATGGGTCCTCTATTGCTTGTTGCTTTGAAAATCTTAAGTATCAAAGCTTTGCACTGGCATGTGTTCAAAATGACAAAAAACAAAACAGAAATTCTAATACATACTATTTCTCCCTTGAAGATGATGATCTAATGGTGAATGTTTACCCACCTTTGTAGTAGGTAGAATCAGTTAGCAATATTCATCTGTTAAGTACATCTATCCCAATGTCAGCCAGCATTACAACATATCATGAAGCCTGAGATCCTGCCTCCCAGGACCACCTATCAGATACTCCATGTTCTCTATACTAACTTCATATGTGTCTGAGGAAAATTCTACACCATTATATGTGTTTATTTCTTTAGAAGAATATATAGGAGCAGTAAGGATGGAAAGGAGGTGATCAGCTTCTTCCATCAAAACTATTAGATTGAAACTTCCTTTGTGTATGATTATTACCCCCTCCCCATGGTACATTTCCCCTTGACATTATCCTATGACCTGTAACATAAAGCTAATACCCTACTCTAACAATACATAGACAGGACTGAATGACTGTGGGATACATTTTCATCAATCCACCCTGGACCTGTGAAAATGTATCCCAGGGAGTCCAGTTCTGTATTACAAAAGTCAAAAATTATCCTCCAATAGTGCTGAATTCTACTAAACATTTATAAAGAATAGTTGTCCCACAGGTTTCTTCAGAATTTATTTCTTATGTGCTGAGGAGCTTGGCAAGCATAAAAGCAAGGGCTTACAAGATGAACTATACATCTATGTTTGTTGTGTACAGTCATCTATTGCTGGAAAGAGAAGAACGTGATGAAGCCACATTTGTTGTGGATGTTGTCAATGGCTAGACTTGCACTTCTAGGGCTGTGATTTCTCACACTATGAGCCCTGGTGGCCCATGGATTTTGCCCTGGGATATATGACCTTGACCTTGAACAAGTTACCATGCTCATTCTTTCCATTTAGCCTGAAAACCTCATTTTGTGAATCCTCATCCCAGGAAACCCCTATCCACCAAAGCTGTAAAATATCCTCCTGATATGTCAGTTTGAATTGCACTTATGACCTTGACCTTGAACATATGATCTTGTGAGTTACCTCTGATTGGTAGAAACCCCTTAAATAATGAATCCTCATCCTCAAAACTCTCTATCAAAATCAAACAATTTATTCTTGAAATATGAGCCTGATGAGAGGTACAAACCATAAACACCAGAGAGTATGCTCCTGATATACATGTACTGGGACCTTGACCTTGAGGAAATGACCTTGTTTATTTCCTCTCACTGGTCTAAAGCCCTCAATTTCTGAATCAGCACCCTCAAGCCCCCTATATAGATGATCAGAATCAGCCATTCACCTCCTGAAATAAGACTGTGTATTGTAATTATGACCCTCATGCAAATGACCTTGAATATTACCTCAAATCTGTCTAAAACCCTCAGTTTCTGAATCAGCATCCTCAAAAAACACTTTCCTGATAAAAAGATTACCAAAATCAGACTATTTCTTCCTGAAGTATGAGCCTGGTGACAATATATCCTTCTGATATGTGAGTTTGTATTGCGGTTATGACCATGACCTTGAAGAGATGACCTTCTGTATTTCCTCTCTCTAGTCTAAAACCCTCATTTCCTGGATCAGAACCTTCAAATTCTCTATTTAGATGTCATGATCATCAGAATCAGCAAATAATGTCCAGGAAAAAGAGTATGTATTGTTATCACGACCTTGAACTTGAGCAAATTACCTGGAATAACCTCAGATTGGTTTGAAACCCTCATTTTCTTAATTGGCATCCTCAAAAACCCATTTCCCAATAAAAAGATCACCAAAATCGGACAATGTCCTCCTGAAATGTGGGCAAAAGTCTATTTGGTTGTGGCCATTTTGAAAAGGGTCCCAAAAACGGGTTTCCAGGGATGGAAAATTTGGACCCTAAGATTTTCTGTTTCCCATGTCTATAACCTTTCCAAATCTGAAAATAAAAATCAATTTTGGCAAGGAATTACACACCATTCTGCACTAACATGAGAAGGTAGTTTTGAGGTGAGTCCGCTTGTGTTTTTATTCAATCTTCCACAGAAAACAGTTTGATGGGCATTGGACTGGAGCATCGATCTGAAACTGCAAGCTTTGAATAAATCAGTCAATGCCACACAAAATAAGGAGCCTTTAAGTGGAGTCACTAAGGCCTCAGATGTGGAGACTTCCGCTTTGCCCAGGTCTGTGCCTCTTAAATTATCTCAATGCAAAAACATATACAGTGGATCGTGTAGTTGAAAGGCTTCACAAAATATTGTATTCTTATCAAATATTTTGTCATCATAAGGACCCTTGCTTGCTGGGGTAGATAACAGGGTATCGCTACATAAAAGGGATTGTCAGCAGCCCTTTAAAAAACAATAAAACTACCTGAACCAGTAAGTAAAATAAAATAATTGCAAAACACAAACAATTTGAAAAAAAGTGATCTTGTTTCGGGTGTTTTAATGTCTTCTACCATAACATCAAAGTATTCTGACTAAAAAGATTTTGAGGGCAGGAACTAATAAAGCTCATGGGAAATCTCTCTATCAGACAGATTGAAATGCTCTAAAATAGTTGAAACTAATGGACTTCTATCGAAGATGTGACGTTTTTTTTTTAGTTAAAATCAATGAGCTGCAATGTTTGGCATTTTTCTTGTCAAAGAAGGTGTCATTTTTTGTATTTTGAATGCTTACAATTTAGATGCTCTCAGAACAATTACTCTGGCTTCCTGCAATGCGTAGCAATCAAGAGCCATTACAATAGAAACCTTTACAACATTTACGTAACATAATGATATACTGGTATACTGCTTTTCTATCCTTCAGGAAAGATTGAAGTCAATTATAATCAATCCACTTGTAACATAACCCTTTCTAAAAGAGAATAACAAAACTCATTAATGATCAAACCATGTTAACTGCTATGATCCTAGTACATCCACTTTCAAATAATCCAAAATAGATTTTGTCTAGCACAGTTCTTACAGCATTGCCAGGGAAAATCTCTTATATACCACAGACTTTGGAGCTGCTCAGTGGCAGGATGCATAATCGATCGTCTATATTGATAAGGTGTCAGTGGCTGGCCATCTGAGTGGTGCTGGTCAGCTGCCGCGGAGTTGGGGTATATGGGAGATGGCAGTATGTACATGGAGTGTTGGAGGGGGGGGGGAAGGGGGAGGGGGAGGGGGAGGGGGGACGGGGTATTGTTGGGAGTATTAGACAAAAAAGGACACAATGTCATCTTTTTCTTTTTCATAAGTAGGAGACATGGAAGTCATGGTTGAGTATTTTGCTGTGGAACAGTCAGAGTTTGGTGTAGCCTTGAATTGGGTGAATGGTGTATATTAACATCAAATGGATGCAGATTGTATGACGCCTCTTATATAGATTTGCAGCTTGCGTGTGCATGTACATACAGTATGTCAATATAAAGAGGAGTTGTTAGGCATATGTATACTTGATATATCAATGAAGGGCATGAGTGAATTTACCGGTGAAGAAATTACTAATCAATGTTATTCTTCTGTACATAGTTTGTAGATAGAGTCTACCTTATGATCAAAATATAATGAGAGAAACCTTACACTGTAGAAGGAAATGTTGCCACAATTACAGTGGTTCACTGTTCAGTTTTATGAGGATCCCTGGTAGATTCATCAGTTATCTTTTACAGCGTACGTCAGGTCCACTAACTTCATAACATGTACATTCACATATATATGTACCAATAGTACCGGTACGCATTAATTACTCATCAGCAAATTCTTCCACCAAAAATGGCGAACAGACAGACAACGCTACCCGTTTTTGCATGCTCCTAAATTGTCATATTGAGTCTGGTTAAGAGAAATTTTAGTGATGGGGTATTGCAGTTGAACCGAATGGTCCATTCTCCAGAAGCCGAGCCCTGAAAAATGACAGACAATGAATGACTGATTTGAAGGCACCCCCCTGTTCAAGGTACCCCCTCCAACAACAAAATATTCAATGCCATGGACCAAAGGAAACTAGGAGAAGATTGTGTCAGAAGGAGATCACAATTTATTGCTGATTGATGCTGATTGGGTCCTACTTGATTGACATGCAGGAGTGGATTAAGCACCAGAGGAGGGTGCATGAGTGAGATGGGTCCTGGTCTCCAGGGTGGTGAGCATGAGCCGCTCAAGGCTGCTCGGTTATTTTGAGGGAAGGGAAGATATGGACAATGGGGTTTTGATAGGGATAACTTGGCAACTTAAATCAGGAGAATTCTAATTTTGTCCCTTAACAATAAAAAAAACAGTTACTATTTCTCATGGCTGTCTCTCTGATTTAGAGAAATCCCTGATTGAGAAGAATCCCACTCCCTTGTACAGAGGATGGCCATCATCCCTATGGTTCCTGTTTATCAATTGTCACCATTCATGGACTAATGCAGCTCATATCAGCTCACACATTTACCATCACGCCATGAGACACCACTCAACTATCACCTAGAAACAACGAATTATAGATACATATCCAATCGACCATTGTGGTGCATTTTTGAGAGTATAAATTGACATTTCCATACATCCTCTACCTAACCTGCTTACATTTGGCCTGAGTACTGTGCATTCTAATGGCATTTACATTGATGATGAACCTGAGGTACATGTCATGACTATAGTCATAACAAAGGCAGAATGTGGGTAGAATAACCTTCCTCAATCGTAAAAAAGCGGATTCATAAGTGGTGTCTGAATAGACAGGGTAGTCATAAATTCATATCGCTTTCTTAGTAGGACTGATAGTATGGTGCGACTGCTTAAGGAGTAAAAGCACCAGACAGAAAACACCTTAATCCCTTGTTGTTTGGAATGTAATGTGGAAGTCCCATCTCTATAACTAATAAACGGCCTCACTGAGGAACTGAAATAATGATAAAGAATTATCCAAAGAAAAGTATGAATTCATTTGAAAAGAAACGACCTTGTTTCAGTCTCGGCCACTTTAATGCTTATTGTCGTAACTCACGGAAAGTATCATAACAAAAAGTATTGAACGACAGGAGATCAGTAGGAAATAATATATATTGTAACATTGAAAGGTTCTTTTATACAAATAAATTCCATTACCAGAGGCTTAATTATTAGAAACAATATGCAATCTTTCTCTCCATAGATAGAATGGTAGACTCTCGCGTGGGTTGTATGTAAACCCGTATCAATAGAAATTGTTTATTGAATAAACGTGATATGTCACAAATTTTAGTAATATGACTTTTTATATCAAAGTGCCTTTCACACTTTTACCAAGAATGTAATAATTTCTGAAAACACTCCAGCTGCAAAGTGTGAACCATCAGGAGGGCATTTCAAAACTATAGCTATAGATATCGTTTTGAAATGCCATACAGGGCTACTTGTGTATGAATCACGTTTAATGTTGCAGGGCAATTTCAGGCCTTTGTCATTCAAAATCAAAGTTGTTGAATGTATACATGAATAAATTTAATTGGCCATGCAAATCGGTCTTTTTGTTGGGTTTGATGGAAAAAAAATGCAATGATCCTTTATCAATTGCAACCAACACCCTTTCCTGATAAGAGCCAGGCACATAAGCTAATCAGGAAATGTTATAAAGGTTGTTCTGCTAGGGGGAAAACAGTCCATGTTATTGGCATCAATTCCAATTGACCTAGAATAGGGTATCACTGGTACAGTTTCACGCAGACTTAGAGCATAACAACGATAGGATTCATCAATTGTAATTATCGATATGGTCCACCTATAGTTCGGGTACATGTGGGATTGAAGTATACCTTGTGTGGGGTGGAAATCTAATCGGAATAGGTTAGATGAGGGCGGAGAGACATCATTACTGGAGGTAAGTGAGCTCTGTCTATGTTATCTAATATATAAGTACTTAACGTAGTATAGCAACCAGGCACACGAGGAAGGGGGGTAAGGAGAAAAGGAGGCGTTTAAAAATGACTAGGGAGGCCCAGTTCAGTCAATATCTATATTACCAAGTTTCAATTTACAAGTTCAAATGCAATAAGCATGGTGCTTGGATGTATAAGTATGGTGTTGTGCAGAGGATATATGTTATTCATTCACCATTATATAAGCAAAAGTATTCTTCAGCTTCACATATTCCAAGACTTTTTCTGTGGCATATTGTAGCAATGTCATTTAGTCTATAATGAAGGGTACTCAACAATGCCAAACAACATAATGAGGATCAAAAAGCGAATAGCACTCTCGCATGAGGGTGATATTTACTTTTCAACAGAACTACAATGATCTGTCAGGCAGCGTACTTGAAGACTTAGCAAACTCCATCAATTCAATATCCTATCTGCCAAAGCAGAAACTTAAATACAAGGTTTAAAGTTCTGCCACAGCTATCCAGATTGAAAAACTCTTTGGCACAAAAGTTCCATTTTTCTATAGAAACATGAGAATAGACAGGCTTAACTAAAAGGCTTTCTTTACTACTGTCATCATGATTTGTTCATGGAGACCCAAAGGAGAAACAGGAAACCTTGGGATGAAGGGCACTTGTTCAATATCTAGAAATTATAGCAACGAATCGGCTTGTCAAGGTGCCAATGCCTCAACTAATGCCCAGGAAAAAGAAACACAGTTGGGTTAAGGAAGCACTAGGCTAGAGAGAAGCGTGCTGCATTCAGGACTCAAAATCTTGAGGTTATCATAATGATAATTGCTAAAAACTAAGTTTGCCTTCAAGGTCATTGACCAGTAAATTTTGGGTAGATTATTTTCTTAACGATGCCTGTCTATGCCTATGGGTAGAGGGGTAACCCTAAAGAGTGGGTGAAAGATCTCTGAAAGTCATGCACATTGTATTACGTGGTTGGACAGGTAGAACCCCAGGGCCTCTGTCATCTTCTGCTGAAAAAAAAACAACAACAAAAGAACAAACCTTGACTGTAGATTCTGGTGTACATACATTCTAGGTTTACTCAGCAGTGACTGATCAACGTACTGTACAGTGGGCAAAATCTCAAAATCTTGTTACCTTTAGCCAGATGTTGTGTTATAACATCATATTAACCACATTAAATAGTTTATAGTAAAAAATGAAGGTTGAACTCTTTACTTTGTTTAATTGGGTTTGAATATTCTGAAACTGATATTCAAATTTGAAATCAATTAATTATTCATTGTCCTAAACCTTTATATTGGTTTAGTCATCTAGAAGAAGCCTATTATAGTCAGCGGACGAACGAGTTCCTTCATCATTGGGGCAAAAAAAAAAAAAGGGTTTGTTTCCAGTTACCCAACCGACCCTAGCAATACAGGGCCAATATACAACATGTCTATATTGGACAGGTGAAGATTCCTCTGAGGGGAAATGTAAGCTTTTGAGAAAAAAAAAAAACAACAAAAAAACAACAACAACAAAACGACCTACCGACCCTAGCAATTTATCATGTAACTGGAAACACACCTTTTTTTTTCTTTTTTTTGGCCTTGGTTATAAATAACTGATATTATTTTTAAACCAGTGTACTATACCATCTGTACCATGCAGATTCCATCCAGGCTGCTATTACCAGAGATAACGAATATGTAGATAGACAGAGCAGTTAGGATTTAATGCTTCTGAACAGTTTTCAGTAAGGCAGAGCCAATGGCTGCTCTCACGGTATGCTGGCATTCTCGGTCTGAATGTTTTGGCCCATTGCTGATCTAAAATGAGGACTGACATTTGGGTCCCAACGCTGTCTGGTTTTAAATGGACAGGGGAAGAAAGTGAATTCATCCAGTCCTTTTTGCTGTTAAAACGTTTTTGGCATCTCGCATTGCATGCCACCAGATAGAATTTCCCAGGTTATTGGTCGGTTGGATTCACTTTTAAATCTTCATAAAATGAATCATTGCGATGAGCATTGAATGGAAAATGGGCATTTTCAAAACAATTTTGGAAGCTTTAATTCAAGTACCAATACAAGACCTTGAATGCTTGCTGTTCGGGATAAAGAGCTTTTAAATTGTACATAAACTACAATATTCACTGGTATTAAACCTCAACAACAATATACATGTACTACCCAAACATCACAGGTATTGAAATAAATGTATTTATATTATCATTAGGTCGAAATATATTGATGATGTAAACAGAGGATCTTTGGCCTCAAAACAAAACTACAGATTTGATATACAAATATCAACGAATCCAGATGTCAGGCTCGAGCCTGTGTAAAACTGTCGGACAGGGAAACAGTGCGCGAAAAGGATTACTATTCAGGTGTCTACACAACACCGTAATACCTCGCATATAAGATTCAGTTTGCATATATGGCGCACCTTGAGTGAAATAGGCTGAGTGAGATGCAGCATGGGGTTGACAGACTTGTCCTCGCCCTAGTTTGTATCAGATTGAACAGTGATCTGGAAGGACCAGGGGGCAGGTTGTCTCCGATGGGACTCCCAACATCCCCCATCCTATGGAGGATAATTTGCCTCCCGGGCCCAGGAGCTGTTCCAGTACTAATTTCCTGGTCTGCTGGACCTCCAGGGTCTCCTGAGCACACTCCTCCTGTTCCCTAAAGATCAACAACGTGTTACAAGCTGTAGAATGGTAAGGGGGGGGGGTGGTTGCTGAGTGCCCTGCCCTGTGCCTTTCAGTTTCCTAGGCTTTCTCCCAAGCCTCCCTCACATTGGCCTGCAGCAACAGAGGATAATTTTCCTGGAAACGATGGATATTCTGGTCTGAGAGATTGGAATACTTTTCTTGTCGTCTGCAATGTGGTTTCTCTACTGCAACTTAGTTTTGATGACTGGCCAGTAGTGATTGATAAATTGGCCACTGTAATTCAGACAGAGTAACCTAAATTGCAATACTGGTCGTACCTAGAGAGATAGAAGCTACCCAAGATATCAATACAAGCTTATAGCTTAGTCTTAAGTAGAACTAGCTTGATTCTTCTTTGGTTAAGAGTCTGGTGGTAAACCTTAATTGTTCCCTTAACAAGGCCAGGCTGCTAAGCCTTACCTCTAATGATGCATCACACTAGCTTTAAGTATGATGGCAAGGCCTGGTTATAAAATTGATCACCAATTACCATGTACTTCTCATTACAATTGAACAGCTATTTAAAAATGATAAAGTGGAAGGGGAAGGTCTGTGTCAAAATGATGGAACCCTAGGGCTGGGTCTAAGGTAATCCATCATAATGATTCACCTTACCCCCTGCCCCAGAACATGGTGCCTTTATATCATGTCTGTCATATGTCTGAATCTTGAGGCTACTTTATTACCTTGAGTGCACGGTTTCAAATTTATATGGCTCTTCTCTGTTTTTCATAGACACACAGTATTTATTTATGTTATTATAACATTGATTAGATTTGCTAGATTAAAATAGAATTTGTTTTAATGAAATAGGGTCCTCAGGTAGCGCATTCGCCTGTATATAATTATTATGTAGCAGGATACAAGAGAGGATAGAGGATAACAGGGTTGATCAGGGAACAATTTTAGTGTTGATGAGGGGCCAGTAGTCAAATTCCTAGGGGTGGCCATTGGTGTATATTATTTCATATTTTGTGAATAACTTCCTCGGAATACACCATCTCATTGGAGGTCGTACCCCATGAAAAAGGAGTCTTGGCATATATTGTACCCTAAAGCGGGCTGATCTACGTAAGGATTCATTCATACAGTGTAGCTGTTGGTCCACATTTTTGTGTAGACCTGTAGACGCATTAAATTAGTGTACTAGATGAGTGAGCAAATGTTATGGTAACCCTGCAATACTTTCTGTAAATGAGCAGTGTTGTAGCCTGCGAGATGTTGAATATCGACGTATACTACTGGCTGTCTCCATAATTCTATGTACATACTATACGGAACTTAGCATACATGCATAAGAGTTACCTATGGCGACAGAGGAGGGAGGCGATGGGTACAGGTGTGGAATTCCACTTCATTAGTTGTAAAGAGGCTACCCCTGTGCGGGATGAGGTGCCTAACACGTTGTGTTAATGCTGACTAATCAATGTATCACTATCAAGGACATGCATGATATAAATACTGCACTTGTATCCTTGACAGTAACACAATGCCTATACAGGTAACATTGTAGATCCAAGGGATTAAACATAGATAATGTTTGCTTATGATAGCCATCTTAAGTCCTCAATATTAATCACATACATACATTATTTCGGATTGTCTCCTCATCCCTGTCCCTCCCGTATGCTGTATCCCTGTCTGTCTCTATCTCTCTGCTTCTCTTTTCAGCCTTACTTAATATTCTTCTACCTTTTTCCTGCCCTTAAAGTTACTTGCAGTATCATAGGATATAATTACCTAATTCTTACCTGAGCATATCCCTATCAGAAATTTCCATCGAGAAAGATTTGTGGAAGATTCTCAAAATTAGTTTCTGATTATATAGTGTGAAGCACCAATAGAACCTTTCAATGATTACTGGGGTCCAAATAAATTTAAATCATAGAAGGTAAAGAAAATTGGAAGTAGCTTGCAATATTACAGCGGCAAAGGGTTAACATGCGTTGGTAGACCTTTATAAAAGTAGAAATGGTGATTGTTGTAAGCATAATATATGAACACATACAGTTACACATTAAAGAGAGCTGAAGGCTGAGACTAAACTCACGCATATTATTTCACCATAGTTATACCTGTAAGTGATCAAAGCTATACAGAGATACATGAAAATATAGACTTCTTCCCAATAGCTTTACCCTCCTCCCTTCTGCATAACATGTCAACCTGACTTCAAGGATAAGGAAAAAATAAATGCATGAAAGTCTCCAAAGGAGTTTCTTGAAAGGAGCATATCTAGGAAGCATTTTCTGTAAGGAGTACTTTCTCCTTGGTTTGACCTGGAGACTGCAGTGTTTCTTGCCGCTCGACACATGCTAATTGAAACCTCTGTAGACGCTTTGATGTTCAAGCGAAATGGGAGGAATTAGATTCTAGCCCTCGGTTTGTGAGTTTAAAAGCGAAATCCCAACCTGGAGGTGACTGCCTTCCTAAGGTGCCCAACCGTGTGGAAACAGGCGGTCCCTCAGGCGTAGTGATTGACGATTTTGCACCTACTTTGGGAGAATTAGCCCAGCAAACTCCAGAAATTGCCGGGAATGGGGTTAATTTTTCTTTCAAACCGATATAATAAATGTGGAGAGGAAGCGGTCAAAGTTAGCTAAACTCATTGGCTAATTAGAAAAGGGGCTGCGACAGTGGCGACATCTGTGTGGTGCCAACTATAGCTCGATGCAGCAAGTTGGGAACCTGAGTGTTTTCCAGTTTTGGAGGCAGCTGTGCATGTAAAATGCCTTCATTCAAAGGACATTTTTACATATGTTGCAGAAGACAAGTCTTGTGTATGATTCCATCTCAAAAATCATAACAAAATATGAAAATAGAATCATTTGCTATGCATTATTCCCTCATAATACATGTCAGACTAGACAAAATGCCCTCTGTAGGTCCCGTACAGGCTGGAAAAGCACCATGCTCATAAATGTCTTCATCATTTTCAAGATAAGAATATCTGAAGCCCTGAACAATATGAACAGGTCCATGGTGCAAAACCGTTTTGTTTCTATTAAATTCCATCATCAATTGTTGTTTTGACCTGATGATTCATTGAAAACCATATTGAAATGCTATTAGAACCCCGTATTAGGCATGTGAGGCCTATTATGATGCACTTTTGAGCTATTTACCTGTAAATAGCAACAAAGGCATTGTCGGCACCAAAGACTAGAATCATAAGATGTGCCTAATTCTTCTCACAATTATTGTATCACTTAGATATTTCACATGCCTTTAAAGATGATCAAGTAGAACATCAAAAACCAAGCAGAAGTTTTGCTGAAAATCATAGTTTTTGCAAACTAACAAAAAGTGTAATGAGCCAGCATAGAGGTAGCGAAAAAAAGCATACTCATTTATAAACTTGATGGGTCAGTATTATGCACTATCTATGAAAAACTGATGATTAGAATATTTTTCACAAAATATATAGGGCCAAACCTTGAAAAACAGCAATTTTTTTAAACTAATGATTTTTAAATTTATAATTTGTACTTCAGTGGTAAACTGTGCACTATATTAATGTAATACCATCTACCCTTGCATGAAAGCAATGAGTCTCAGCTTTCATTTTCTGCAAATATTGTGTAAATCAGATAATTTTTGGCTAAACTACAGCATTTCTTAGCGAAAATTCAGGAAAAACTAAGTTTAAGGTTCCCAACTTGCTGGAAAAGCCCTCTCCCTCATAAGGTGTCACTAGACTAAATCCCCATTGGCATCTTTAACTTTAATATCGATACCCTCTACCCCCCCCCCCACACACACACACAGGCACACGCCAACTAGGGTAGATTCACCTATTTCCGATCTCATACCATGAATCGCCCACCTTCAACATCTAATTTCTCCTTACCCTCACATTATATGGTACTATGTGCTGTATAGATTAAATGTTGAAGTGTTAATATTCCTCCTGACACCATCATACCATATAAATTCCATTATTTACACACTCGAAAATGTGTAAAAGTAGGCCTGTTTGACCTGGTTTAACAAGAGTGACAATACGATCTGTTGGAGAATAAATTAGTTTGGTCAGTGCTCAGTCAAGTACAAATGGCTGAACGAACCATTTATGATGTCATATTAGTGGGCACATAACTTTTATACATTAATGATATGTTTTCATAATAATTTGCCTAATATGAACACCACTTAGAGCTGCTCATAAACAACTCACTAATTTAACCATGACCTGACTGCAATTCACCATGAGACGACCTCTGTCTACCTAGAGGACTTTGCACAAGTAGGACAGGTGGCACCATGGTAGTGCTGCATATACTTCATACTATGTCCACCAGGTAGTAGCACTTCCCAAGGTCATTTCTACATATTCCAGTCTGAGAAGTAAGGAAACACGCCATACAAAATTGTAAAGTGAATGAGTTAAACACCGCAGTTCACAGAGGTGTCCTCAAAAGATTCCAATTTGAAGATTTATATGATGCATATATCATTCAAATATTCTAGATGTTCATCTGTATATAAATATTACTTATTTTGGTGGGAGAAAGACAGCTTCCTATGCTTTACAGTGGACGTCTCAGGGTGAAATTTGGTCGACTCTGAGTGAAAATGGTCTCATCGGCATCATCATAGAGATAATGCTGATAAGATTCAAATCAGAAATATGAAATCGAATGTATCTGCATCTATATACAATTACCTAAAATATGAGGGATCATACACTTTGATGACGTAATCAAGCATTGAGAACTGAAGATTTATACGTAATAGTCACAAAAGAAACTGTAAGGGAAGGGTCGACTTATGGTGAATCTACCCTAACAGTGGAAAGTTTGCCTACAGGGGAAACTGAGCGCTCGTCAGGGATCTGTCTAATTAGAAACTATGTATTCAGTCTAGATGAGATAATGATAAAGAGAAGCACTTAATGGGAACAATTCATTTGGTGTAATCAGCACAGAGTAGGTCCCGTTTCCCTGCCAGCAGTAAGCGGCTCCTAGCTGCTCTTAGTTGCTCCTAGCAGTTGGAGCGAGTCCTTAATTATTCCAATTTAGACCATCTCCTGATAGCAACGGATATCTATTCACTCATTTGTGATGCCGTGCAGTTTAGAATTCTCTCTCCAAATCCTGTTTAATTTCAGAAACTTCATCATAATTATAAGAGTTATTTCAGAGAATCTCCGGGCACTTGCCACAACGACCTTCGACGTCCTTCAAACCAGACCTATAGCTTAATAAATCAAGAAATCCTGAGTGAATTGCTCTCTGATGCCAGTTGCCATATTTTCTATCACAGACCTCTGGTCAGCAACGTTCAATCATTGCCATCGAGTAGGAAAGCATGCTTAACTATAAGAGTCTCTCAATATTCATACATCTTGGGTGGATGTATCAAATCCAAAGGGCACAGTTACAGTTAGATGAAAGATATCGGTCAGAGGAGAGGGCAGCAGCTAATTGAAATGTCAAGATGGTGAAACATTCCCTTTATCTCTAGACATTATCAATCTTCAAATCTATACTCAACAATGTATGACTATTACTATAAGGAATCGCTTGCTGACATGGGAGACTCTTTTATTTTCATGCCCGCTACCGTCATGTTGGACTTTCTTGGTTGTGGTGGATGGAATTGTTGGCATTAGAGATCTAGGGGCATCAATTAGGATACCAGTAATGTTACTCTGCGCCAGCTATACTCAATCACTAAAAGTAGAATTCCATCATTTAATACAGAGTGAAGGACATGATATTGTAGAGGTACGTATTGTATAACCATAGTGTTGGGTACCGTCTGACGTGGCGGGTGAGTCAAGTCGTCGGACGTTCCTCAGGTTCCGGATAGGTGGCAGCACCGATCCGGGTCTGTGGGGACATCTGACGACGAACACCTGGATCCTTATATAAAGCCCAGGGCTCAGCCGCTACGTCAGAGGCCCTTCTGGCCTCCAAGTATGTAAGACCATCTTTAACATTTATTAGCTGCCCTATCAATAACTACCGGGTAGCCGTGAGTGTGTATTTTAATAAAGACTATCCGTTGGCATACACTTGAAACACCGTCTTACTCTTTCTTTCCCGAATCGTAAGACCCGAACCCCCTAGGTTAGTAAGACCTCAAACCATTACAATATTTTCTTTTCCTATTTGACAATTGAGTACAAATAATTTACATGGCTGTACTATGCGGCAATACGTAGTAACTAAAGCTATGTTAATTAAATAGGCTGGCGTGTTATTAAAACCATATGCAGCTGAATATGGAGGGAAGTAAAGAAATGTTAGCAAGATTACACATTTCTGCAAATAAAAACCTTTGTTCTAATGTCAATTTGATGTTTCACACTGCAAATATGTGATCCCACATCTTTTTATATCTGTTTCTATTACTCTGATTAAACCAAGTCTGTGTGAATGGGAGAATGACATTGATAATACGCCTCTTTCAGTCAGTGAATTGACTACATATACAATACTGGAGAGCAACTGATAATGCAAACCATAGTATAAGATTATGATGGCTCTAAACCGGCCCACATTAATTTTCTTCCTTATGCCCTATACTGTATATCATAATGGTGATACGTAGTCTGAAGAGGAGATGAATGGCATAGTATAAAAGCACACAATACTCCCTATAATTTCACTGTAAAACGATATGATGAGTGGCATTTGATATTTCAAAGTCCCAAAGCCTCAGACCGTGTCACCTATCTTGGTTATTGCCCCTAGTTTATTAGTTACAGCATCTCACTTTATGAGAGACCCTGCACAAAATTGTCTCCAATTACTCTTGGCGTTCTGGTACTTTGATAGCTCTTCACAGAGAAGGTGGAAATGGGGAAGTATATAAGGAGAGAGGAGAATAATGTAGTAAATTGAATCACCATTTGGATGGAAATAATACCTTGTAAGTCGGATTAGGATTTAGGTACCTATGTGGATTGCTATTGCGTCTTTTCTTTTCACTCAAATAATGAATTATTGATTCAACAGACCACACGTATGTCCACATATAACATCATCATCAATCTAAATAGTCAGACGTCAGTGGTTGATGTACTCTCTGCATTGATTGACTTCAAACTCAATAATCATTATTGATTAAAGTATGAGTAATGTAGTGTAGGGATCTTCCGTGTAGTATTATAGAGCATTATTTCATGTTTGGAACAGGAATATGGACGTCCCATCGGTTTGTATGGGTATCTCAACCCCCGTATCTCATGGCCAGTAACATCAACCCAAATTGTCATAAGACATGTAATTTATCATTTGTTTTGCCCCCGTAAATGAGTTTAGAATATCTCTGTCTCAAATAATGTGAAATAGATACCTAGGTTAATTCGTATGTGGCCTGAATCTTGACTTTTGCTTATGTAGGAAACAGTGAACAGTGTCAAGAAGTGAAGGGTGTATACATGTTCAAACATTCCAGAATAAAGGCCCAGCATTAATTACAAAGTCTACACAAGTAAGAAGTGTCATTAAGATAAAAGATAACATTTCTTCATATGATAATATCCCAATCTAGATACACTGTAAAGAACATTTTCATGTAAGTATACATTGAGGTGTTAACTTATGCGACAGTGTATATTCTTTACTTTAGGATGTAAAATCTGTCGTCATCTTGATCCCTGTTATGTTGCAATGATTAATTCTACTTTTACGACGTTTATGTCATTCTACATTACATACAGAGGTTCATTATGTGGTGAATGTGAACCAAATAATAAAGGTGATAAAAAGGGGCAAGTATATTGGGCTGAAGGCTTTCTTGTGTATAGATCTGTGCGAATCCCCATAGATAGAATCAGTAGGGACGACATAGTGTATGGCAGCACCCGTTCCCCTGGCGTCATGCCGCAAGAATGCAGCCCTAGAGAGCAAAATGACCAATGCTACCTGCGTCCATGTACATCATTCTGACGCTATATGGTTGAAATTCGCCTGACGGGTTGGCAATATGCGCCATTTGCTGGCCAGCGCTGGGTGAGTGCTTCCCGTCGAAAGAAGTGGGCATAAGGTAATACGCCATTCTTAAATGGTAGATATTATTAGTGTTCATGGGAGTCTACTCTAGGTCAACTAAAATTCACTCGCTTTGGTCCCTTAACGTTACAATGAGGGAAAAGCTCCCACTTCTCCCATCAGAGAAGGCATGCTTTATTAAAGATCACACTGCATAGACCGGTTGAAAGCACACAGTTTGAGAGAAGGCGACTTCTTTGTCACGTGAATGTCAACGCAGTGATGAATTATAAATCTACTGCATGCATTGCCTTTGCTGAGTACGTTGTTTTTATGTAGAGTCCCAGCAGCTTTAAGGTCTCCCACATAGGGCTTTCTTATCTCACTTCACATTAGGAAAGGCAGGTGGAAAGACAGGAGACAAGGCTGACGCTGCAGCTATGACAGAGTTCAGGCACTAATGTAAGTACCTAGGTCTTCAGTCTCACCTCTAATTCAATGGGAACAATTCTTTTGACGTCACATAGTGAAGACTCTACTCAGCTCACGGGTTGATGGCATTGTTTCCCATTTATTGTCCAATAAGCTTTACAATGTGTGACATGGGCTGTCAATTAACTGCGGAATTGCAGAATAGTTCTGAGGACGTAATTGTATTGAAGTGTGGGTGTTTCTCTGGGAATAGCAAAGGAACATAATCATATAGAGTTCTAGGCTAGGAGGCGAGGAATTGATATTGAGTCACTGACCTGCCTATAATATATACGCTAGTGGGTTAGACACCGCAGCCATGATTTGATACATCTAATTTTCATCAAAGATTTGCATATATACTCATATATTGGAATCATACTAGCTGCATTTCAAGATAACAGAAAATCTATGAGATGGGGCAGCCTCACTAAATATAAATTGGGTGAGTGGTTCATCATATAAATCTACGCTATTCGTACAGTAAACTAAAATACTTAGACTTATTGCTTCAATAAATAACCAACAGTATTGTGGTGAGCAACTAACCACCATATTTCTGTGCCACAAACGTGAGGAACCACCAACATAAATGCAATCGTAATATTCAACCGTGATTACAGCTTTTGATTTAAATAAGGCGGAGGCAAGTAAAGTTGACAAAGCACTCTATCAGAAAAAGTAGGGCATACAACATTAAATTTTAAGAAGAATGTGTTGCAATGATGGAATCTTGTTTTTTTTTGGAAAAGATTTAAACTTTTTATTAGCCGATTTGATTATGCAGTTACATATATCCTTGTATAATGCCTGTACACTGTTATGGTACGATTGTACAGCAAAACATCCACTCCAAGTTAAGTCTTGCAAATAGGGAGAGAAAATGTCTAAAATTGGATATGTTCACAGAGGTAAGTGTGAGGTACCAACAAAAACTTGAAGTCATCCTGATACTTCCAAAAAAAAGAAGTGAACATAAATGTTTCCTGGTTATCAAAATATAAGCCCTCGAATATAGGTTGCGCAATCCAATTTCAGCCCCCCAGGCAACTGGCGTGGAGATTGGACATTTTTCCTCTGCAATTATTTTCTCCCTTTTTATCAAAAAATCCCTTTTTAGAGTAAAAAAAATTGCATCTGTCTATGGCCCCTAGGTTAAATTGTTTCTTGACTGTTTGTGCAAAATCCGACCCATCTTATAAATTGGCATACTTTTTTTCTGGAAAGGCTGGTTGCCATGGCAACCAGGTTGCCATGGCAACCAGCTCAAACAAAATGAGAAATCAAGGATATCACATATTGAGCCATAACATTGGTTTAAATTCATTTTTTTAACACAATTTGAACTTTAAAAAAAAGATCTACTCCTTGAGCACCTTTTCAAGGTCATGACATGTTGAACTTGACCAAGGTCAAGGTCACCCTTTTCAAGGTCGAACACTAAGATTTGGCAGAAATTAGCAAGGACATCATATGTATGGCCATAAAATTGGATTAAACTCCCTTTTTGACATGTTTTAAAATCCTAAAATGGTCAAGTCTTTGAGTCCTTTTTCAAGGTTCCAACATCATTGACCTTTTCTTAGGTCAAGGTCATCCTTCTTAAGGTCAAACCTCTAAATCTGATTGAATTTTACACGAGAATTAAATTTATGGCTATAAATTTGGTTTAAATTCACTATTTGACATGCTTTAAGATAATAAGATAGTCCACTCCTTAAGTTACTTTTTACTAGAAATGGCCACATCTAAGTTGGTCAACTCATTTTTTGACACACCTTGAAATCCAAAAATTTACTACTCCTTGAGTACAAGGTCACGACACATTTAACCTTGGCCAAGGTCAAGGTCACCCTTTTCAAGGTCAAATGCCTCAATTTGGCAGAAATTAGCAAGGAAAAGCTGAAGGATTGAACCTCTTTATACCAGTGTCCAGTATTTTAGGGTGACCTCTGTTACTATCAGCCTTTAGTGGCCCTGGGCAGAAAATAAAAAGAACATTCTGGTCAATGCCAGACTAAAATGAAGACCAATTAGGAACATAGTTATGTGCCAGATTAAGACTTGATATCTCTTCACATCTCCCCGCTAGATGCATTTCCCTGCCAAAATCTGAAGTAGTTTTTTTAAGGTGAGTGACTTCTGTTACCATGATTAAGCATGTATAATTAAAGTGGAAACAAAAATAACCAGTACTAGTCCAAAGAAAATGAAAAAAAAACTGTATAGCAAAAATCAGATTGATTGATGGTATATCTAATTTTCAAGAGAGAAAGTACTGTGAAAAAGTGACCTCTGTTACCGGTGTCCTCCGTTACGAGTCAAACCACAATGTCTAGCTTTAAAATCCTAAGTTGGTCAACTCATTTTTGACACATCTTGAAATCCAATGTTGACCTTAGACAAGGTCATTTTTGAGAACACAGAAACAGGCCATTTAAAGGTAAAAATGCTGTTTTGTCCAAAAATGAGTTGTGGTAATTTTATTAGGATGGATGTCAATTTAACTGAATCAAACATTTTTAGGTAGATTCTCACTCTGAATAGTGTAAAATCATCATAGATCCTGCTGGATGGGACTAATATGCTGATATAAGTGGGGGATATTGACTAATGACAACAAACAGAGTATTTCAGGTTGCCATGGTAACCAAATTTGGAATTTTCTTTAGATTTGTATTGAAAATGCCACACCAACAGCTTTCAGAAGATGTAATGTGAACTATCAAAACAGTATGTTCAGAGATAACACAAAGTATATCAGTGTGATTACATAGTAACTGATTAATTTTCCGGAAGTTGATTGGTTTTGTGAATATGGGACCAGAGCCTTTATGAGGCATTTTCTCAGTTTAAGGTATTTGGCATGTTATCTTTCAACAATGGTTTCAATATACTTTCCATGCTCTTATTAATGTGTATTACATGAAATGAAAGCTCTTGATGTCCTTTTTTTAAATACTCTTTTCTCTGAGGCCTATCCCTTAGTTTCTAAGGATGGGTCAAAAAGGTCTTCTTTTTGTTTAACCCTTTCGTGCCCAGAATTATTTTGAGAAAGTTGATTTATTCAATATACTTGACATAGTAGAGGCTATTACCTATATCATGTCCATATCAAAGTATTGATTCAGATGGTAACAAAAAGGGAAGTGAGATAGCTTTTAGAAAATGTAATATGAAGCATATGTTAGAATATTATATGACCCAGTTGAGAAGGGAATGATGATGGCATAAGAAGTTGAAATGGGCTGATTTGGATGAAAGTTGTCAAACTATCATGTTTTTTGTTGTTGTTTATTTTGGTGATGAATAGGCTATTTTCAAGTCATAAAGTATTATTTTGACATTTCAAAGAAGGCTATTCTGGTGCAAATTGGTAAAAATACGTATTCTATTTGGATTCCTTGGAGAAAATCATAAGAAAAATATTTCATCAATATTTTTGGTATTTTCATCAATATTTTTTATTAATCCAGTGAATTTTCTGCATTTTCCCTTTATTCTCATGGCTAGGGCGCACACTTTTCATTATTTTAAGCCTATTATCAATTAATTATTTCCTGTAATAGGACCTACTTATAATTACATACTTAAAACATCATATCAAATTTGGTAGCGCTGGAATGTCCTTGACATTACGAGTCTTCTGGTGTTAATATCATCTAAATCTGATTAATATTATTATCATGGTGGTCTGTTGAACACACATATATGCTTAAGAGTGCACTTTTGCTAATCTGGGCATGTAAGGGTTAATTAATACTTTTTCAAAGTTCTAACATTGTTCACCTTAGCCTAGGTCAAGATCATCCTTTGCAAACACCTTTGGTAATATCTCTGAATTTTTAACCTGTGATTTGTGCCATTATATTTGTTTGAAGCAGAAATGGTAATTCTTTAATATATCTTTAACAATATGCAGGGTAACCCTCATTAATAGTTCAAAATGGCTGCAATATACATGGTTCTAAATGTCATGAGGGGATTCCTGGACTTCAGTAATGTACTTTTAGTACTAATTCTTTTTTTCTATTTTGATTAGGGATCGAGTAGTCATTTTTTGACAATACGGGGGAGGGGGGGAGGTGGTTGGTGGACTTAGTGGAGGCAAAAAAGAGGGTGACAAAAGATTTTTTCGCCTCTTTTTAAGAATAAAAGGGGGACAGAAAATTTTTAGTATGGTATTTGATCAACCCCCTATTGTTCCAAGATTTTGATCAAACTCTGGCAGCCATCTTGATTATCTCAATTTCATTCATAGTTGATATTGTAACAGTTACAGAGATCTCGGGGTCTGGCTAAAAATCCATCTTCCACCAAATACTATAGTCATTCACATTTAAGTGTCCTTGACCTTGTGGAACACAACTTTGACCTATTTACCTAGGTCAACCATGTCAACTTTAGAATTCCAAGCATGTTAAAAAGTGTATAGAAACCAATTTTGTAGTTGTAAATATGATTCCCTTAATGACTAAAAGACCTTAGTGTTTGACCTGGAAAGGATAACCAGTGATAACATTAAACTTGAGCAAGATCTACCACATTCTGGCCTTCCTTGGTCTTGGAGTAGACCACATTAGTATTTTTTAAAGCATGCCATGAATTGAATTTAACCTAATTTTATGGTCATAAATGCAATTTCTTTGCTGCTTTTATCCAAATTAAGGTGTTTGACCTTTCAAAGGAGGACCTTGACCATGTCAACCATGTTATGACCATGAAAAGGCAATCAGGAAGTAAACCATTTTAGAATTTTAAAGCATGTCAACAAGTGAATTTAAACCAATTTTATGGCCATAACTTTTATCCCATTGCTGATTTGACTTTGAAAAGGATGACCTTGGCTAGGGTCAATAATGATAGGACCTTGAAAAAGAGTTGACCATTTTAAGTTTTTAAAGGTAGACATTATTGGTCAGAGAACTGAACAGGTGGGGATTTTTTTTTCCTACGCTTACCTGGAACACCGGGAAAATACAAAAGATAGGGGGAAAAAATTAGTCGAGCAGACCACTTTAATTTTTTAAATGATGTCAAAACCCATAAACTGCCTGTACTCCATAAATGCAGCACTATAGCACTGTATTTGGGAAACCCAGAGATGGAAAGTCTATTTCATAGCCATAAAGATGATTCCCTTGAGAAATTCAGCTGAATTCAGGTGTTTGACCATGAAAAGGATGGCCTTGACCTAGGCAAAGGTCAACCATGTCATGACCTTGGAAAGGCACTCAGCGTTTAGTTACCTGCCTGATTTCAACCAGATTTAGGTGTTTGACCTTGAAGATGATGAGCTTGCCCTAGGCTAAGGTAAACAATGTTGGAACCTTGAAAAAGTATTCAAAGAGACAACCATTTTAGGTTTTCAGACGGGTGTTAAAAACTTAATTCAAGCCAGATTTATGGCCATAAACATGATTCTTTTGCTAATTTCAGTTGAATTGAGGGTGTTTGACCTTGAAAAGGATGGTCTTGACCTTGGCCAAGGTCAACCATGTTATGATCTTGAAAAGGCACTCAACAAGTAGACCACTTTAGTATTTCAAAGCATAACATAAAGTGAATTTAAACCAATTTTATGGACATAAATTTAATTTCCCAGCTGATTTCAATGATTTTTGACCTTGAAAAGAATGACCTTGACCTTGTCTAAGGTCAACATTGTTGGAACAATGAAAAAGGACTCAAAGATGTGGCCATTTCTATACTTTACAGCATGGCAAAAAGTTAATTAAAGCCAATTTTATAGCCATAAACATGATTTCCTACCTAATTTCTGCCAGATTTAGGTGTTTGACCTTGAAAAGGGTGACCTTGACCTTGGCCAAGGTCAAATGTGTCATGACCTTGTACCCAAGGTGTAGCTAATATTTGGATTTCAAGGTGTGTCAAAAATGAGTTGACCAACTTGGGATATTAAAGCTGACATTGTGGCTTGACTCAGGTGGGTGGGCAGGCTATGGAAATGGAGGTACTTCAAAATGGGGGTGGGCGGTAACGGAGGTCACCGGTAACGGAGGTCACTTTTTTACAGTATTTCCTCTCTAGAAAATTAGATATACCATCAATCAATCTGATTTTTGGTATACAGTTTCCTTTTTTCATTACCTTTGGACTAGTATCAGTTAATTTTGTTTCCACCTTAATTATATGTGCTTAATCATGGTAACGGAGGTCACTCACCTTAAAAAAACTACTTCAGATTTTGGCAGGGAAATGCATCTAGTGCGGAGATGTGAAGAGATATCAAGTCCTAATCTGGCACATAACTATATCCCTAATTGGTCTTCATTTTACTCTGACATTGACCAGAATATTCTTTTTATTTTCTGCCCAGGGCCACTAAAGGCTGATGGTAACGGAGGTCACCCTAAAATACCGGACACTGGTATAAAGATGTCCAGTCCGTCAGCTTAAGGGGGAAATTTGGGGGAATTTTATTTTTTTTTAATTTTAACACTTGAAAAACTATAAAACATCACATTTGATACCATACATATATTTTCTTTGCCAATTGTAATGGATCAAAAATTGTAATCATGCTTCAGGACATAGTGTTTTCAGTAAGCAGCCTTTTTCATCATAAGGCCCCCCACATGCAAAAAGTACGCAAATAATCTATGTTATGGACATTTTTCTTGAATTAGTTCTAGAAATCCTAAAAAAGTCCAAAACGTTAGTAAAAACTGATTTTCAAATGTACTATGGCACAGAAACCTCCCTGGACATCAATTCCCTACTTAACAGGGAATGTGCCAAAAGAACAGAGACAGGCAATCAGTAATATCAAAATATGGCTAGCAAAGTTAACGGATTCTGTCTGTCAGTTCAACTGTTGTATTG
Organism: Acholoe squamosa; assembly: GCA_949317995.1. Classification (NCBI taxonomy): domain Eukaryota; kingdom Metazoa; phylum Annelida; class Polychaeta; order Phyllodocida; family Polynoidae; genus Acholoe; species Acholoe squamosa. Next base: position 21,782,516 of record OX439042.1, read on the forward strand.
ACAGATCCATGTAAATGTTACGCTCACATTCCATCATGAGAAAAATAATCCCTGTACAATATAGATTTATTTGTCTTTAGGAACAGGCAGCAGCAAAATTTGCCTTAATACATGAATAATAACGCTTACCACCCTCCCAAAATATCTATACAGCGTGTATCGGTAATACATTCTTTATACATTTAGTCAATATTTTCGTTTATCCCACCATTCTGGCCTTTTTGGTCATAACCCTGTTCCGTTATCTGGGTTTAACCGAACTCTGGGACCTTTTTCTTCATCTTCAAGAAGGTGCTGGTTTCAACCTGGACATGTTAATAAATTGGAGAAGTATACAAATTCAACCTCACCATACATTTCCAGTTAAAACCGTTCAGGGTTCTATGGGGAATCGATCCCCAGCCACTGTGGCAAGAGTCGGACTCGCTGTCCACTATACCAAGCCGAACGGTACTAGAAGCCAATGTACATGAAGGATTTGAATAAGTTGTCCGACATACCTGATATTTGCACACCTCGTTAGTATAGAATCCAATGGTGCCATGTCGAGTTTTTCACAGGGAAACATCCTTATAGATATCCTATATGAACATGCCATGCTAAAGGACTCCATAACATTCAAAATAAATAATAATCCAATGATTTTCCATAGCAATACGTCTCGGTACCCGCCTCGCCGGCCATTCCTTGCTAGACGCATATTTGACCCAGTTCTTGAGCCAAAAGTATGTCAGGTTACATCCGGGCACCTCCCCACTTCGTCAACCAGAAAGAATGGCCGTGTGGCAATGGATCGCTTTGTAAATTCATTGGATTATTACTTATTTAGGGAGCGTTCATTATTTATGGCAGGGGGGGATGACCAAATGAAGGGGGGGTCATTTTTTTTGGAGGTATTCAAGGGGGGGTCATTTTTTTTCAACCTATTCTTAGAGGGGGGGTCGCTTTTTTTCAACCTATTCTTAGAGGGGGGGGGGTCATTTTTTTTCAACCCATTCCTGAGGGCCAGGTAGTTTCCTGTTGGGGAATATTTGCCAATGTGATGCAAATTTTATGACAAAGGAACAAAAAATTTCACGACACGTCGCGAATTTTAACTATTTGGTTTTCAGTAATAATTCTAGATATAATTCTGCCCAACATTTTGTTCCCAGCTACCTCTAATTCATATTCATTTGATTATGTTATATGATCGGAGTCTTACTCCTTTGTGTGTCAAAGGGCAGTTAGCACGGATAAGATGTACCTGTACCTGTGTTACCAACTCACATGACCACTCCTTGACCAATCGGGGCATCGGAATTTTTCCGCTGGTTCCCACAGATTTGTAAAAGATCTTTTGGCAGGTTCCCATATTAAAATTTGACATGATAAGCCCCCTTTAAAACATGGATGAGGCCAGTCACTACCACTATGGTATATGTATACAGTTTTCCCTGGGGTGTAACACTGTTCAGCTCTTGAGATTGAAGTATTTGGCCCAATTTGTGGGACAATGTTCCTTGTTCTTTTGCTCGCCCTGCTGATTGTTTCAAAAGATGTCATCATGAAAATAAGTACTTTCCTTTAAAGGGGTATTGGGAAGGGTATGGTACATCACAAACAGCACTTTGTGGTGCTACACCATACACCTGACGAGAGTGAACAGGGCACCAACAAAGTTGTCAGTAGTAAAAAATGTTACATGCTAAAATCACCGCAACTCGCAATCAGATCTTTCCAGATTTAACTCTTGTTTTCACCCATTGATGGAATCAACCCTGACATGAATTATGTCTATAACACCCTTCAAATTGATATAAAAACTGAGATTACAATGAAATCTAGAGAGAAAGACAAGCTACAAAAGTTTATTTCTGTACCGTATACAAAATTTTTGAAAAAGAAACCAGAACCAAGTCCCTCAATCAGAACAATTTTTCCATTGGTCAGGAGTAGGTCACATGGAATATTTTACTAAGACATACCTATTTTAGCTGCATCAGTAGTAGCTCATGCTAGCCGGCCCTTAAAGGGGGGCTAGCACGGGAAAAAACAATATGGGTACCTGCTCAAAGATTGTTCACAAATTCACAGAAACCAGCCAAAAAAAATGTGACGCTCTGATTGGTCAAGGGGTAGTCACGTGACCTGCTAACGCAGGTACGTCTTATCTATGCTAGCCTTCAAATTGATATTTTACCTAGAGGTGAATCAATCAACAGCAGTGTATTCAGGGATGAAAGTCACGGAGCACGAAAATCCCTGAAATGTTCCAACATTCTCCCAAAAACATGGGTTTCTATATGAATGTATAGGGCCCTGGAACTTCAAAATCCCTGAAATCAGGGAATTCCCTGAAGACTTTCATCCCTGTGTATTCACAATTTGACTGCTCAAAAGATGACACATAACTGAAATGGTTCAAAAGCTGCTAATATCACCTTGTAAAATGAATGGGCCTGATGTAGCCTCTGTTGACCGTAGTTAAATGTGGTGGGAGTCATTTTCTTTCAATTTATTCTTGGGGGGGGGGTCATTTTTTTTCAACCCATTCCTAAGGGGGTGGTCATTTTTTTTCAACCCATTCCGAAAGGGGGGGTCATTTTTTTTCAACCCATTCCGAAGGGGGGGTCAGTTTTTTCTGACGTATTCATTCTGACAGATTGTCGTCCCCCCCCTGCCATAAATAATGAACGCTCCCTTAGAAGAAAATGGAGACAAAATGTAGGCAAACACCAACTAGAGATCGTAAATTTGTTGGTGCTAGAAGTACAGGACCTGACATGCTTGGATTCTACCCGAAAAATGTGTGTAAAGGTGGAGGTATGTCAGGCAGAGTGTCAACATGGCCACGGCGGGTTGGCTAAGCAAGTGGATCAGATGCACTTTCAAAATGTCTTCTCCTGGATTAATTCTGGGGTTATAAGGTACAAAATTAATACAAAATGGAGGAATAAGTGTGATAAAGGTATTAATATATGTATAACCTAGGACTTGGTGAGGTTAGCTGGAAATATTCACCCTCCCACTGCATGGACGGGTGAATATTTCCAGCAAACCTCACCTTATCCTAGGTTAAACATACATTAATAGCTTAGTAATTCGGCCTTAACAACAGACTTAAACTTGTCATTGTCTCTTACATTTATCAAGGCTGCAGGAAGAACATTCCAGCTTTGTGCACACAATACCTCAGGGCTATTCTCATATGCTTTACATTTGATTATATCATATTGTACAACAGGAGCCGTACTCAATCTGGTTTCTCTATTAATTACTTTTATAGGACCTTTTGTGAGAATGTATTTTATATGACATTCCCTTCTCTCATCTAACATTGGTAAGCTGACTAGTATGTGTGCAAAATCTGTGGGAGTTGAAATGTGCAAATCCATACAAGATTTTAAACACTTATTTTAAAGCCGCTGTAATTCATTCAGATTTTCCACTTTTGCTCTGTGATATAATATCTAGGACAAGCAGTTCATTACGAGAAATTACTAGCTATACTTATGGATTATTCCCTTTCATGTCGAATAGAATATTTCTCTCTGAAGTTGACTAAACTGATGAATGAGTTGTGAACACAGGGACGACCACTTATAATTCACATCAATAATACAAATCATTACATTCACGCAATTTCTGTTAGGCATAATTTCAAACCGTTTTTGTCAGCTATCATTAAACTATAGTTTATGGGAACTTGTGATAGTTTTTGCCAAATGAAATATTGAGCATTAAACAGTCTGGAAACTATGGAATACACTGGGGAGTTAAATAATAGCTTTCCTGACACGTCAACAACTGAAGAGATCAATAAACGGTTGTGTGAAAAAGCACTAAAAACAAATACTTAGTTTCCCATAGAAAGGCAGGTATAGATTTGGTTGAATATGCACGGCACATGATGCCCTAATTGATCGATCACTCAGTGGGGTGATCAGAATAGGGATTTATCGAAAGCATCAGGTTTGTATAAAATGCATTTTCATTTTTTTCATTTTTCACCACTCAATCAAAAAGGCAAACATGCATTGACTCATGATAAAAAAGGGGCCAGTATCAGCCCGTTTCAGTCCGGTAGGTTAGAGCTCGTGGTATGCAGAAAACGAACAGTTCAGATTACGGAATCGATTCTCCCAACAGCACTGACGTGCAGACTGCCTTTTGGTTGGTCTCTGAATGGATTGGCTGGGGGAGGGGTGGACTGGAGTGTTGAGGAGAGGGGACTTGATATATCGATATTGATCAGAGAGTTGTGGGGGCTGACTCTGGTACTCCACCAATGTGTGTAGTATAGATCTCAGTAACACAATATGAATTAGGCCCTGTACGCAGATAAGGTACATGGTGGGTCTCCTGTATACTGTGATGTATATATAACTGGATATATGGTCACAATGGGAAATGTACCTTAGTAGTAACTGCTTGTTTGGAAGAGATATCTATGACGCATGCCACATTAGTGTTTACACGATTTGAAATTTACAAGCTAAAGACAGGCGGTGGAAATGATTATACTAAAACTGTAAATGGAGTAATAACTAAGCTGTCGATATGAATGTAGAATGTATCCTGGACTAGATAGCATGTGCATAATGATTCACCCCATAAGTAATGTAGACTGGTCATCTTAACATGTAATTCTCACCAAACATGCTATTACAGTTTATTACCTGACTTCTTTGATTTTGGGTGCTTTTTTTGTGGATATCCCGTGCTGCTTTTCCTGCATAATTTGCACTGTAATGTGAACATATGCAAGGTGTATATCAGCACGGTTTGGGGTGGATATCAGCATGGTTTAATGTCTAATTTTGCATTTAAAACAATGAGAACCCTACGAGAATTTCATTGCCAAAATTAGGGGTCAACCCTGCAGTCTCAGATCCCAAATCCAACTCCCTATGCATTGCGCCACAGGGACTGACGAGAAATGGTTGGCTAGAACCAGGTCTCTATATATGATATAAAGCCACCCAGCAGTAGTGTAGTGTGAACGCCTATGGCAGCGTACGAGTCCCGGGAAAGGATTTTTGTTTTCAACTTGTTTTTATTGATATTCTATTGATTATTTATTGATTTTTTATTTATTAATCGTGTAATAAACTTAGTAAGGTATGAGCTAACAGGCACCTCATTGCTTGTATTGTAAGATATCGTAACGAGTGGCCGTATGATACAAGCAATTCGGTGCCTGTTAGCTCATACATTACTTAGTTAATATACTAGGCAATGGGTTCATTCTCCCAAATATCTTATCAAAAATGCTCAGAACCATAATAATGTTGGACTATAATTAATTTGGACCGTTATATACTTTTTATGCAATGAAGATTGACAGAACATTTATATAAGACAAATCCATTGAAATTCAACCAATTGAAGCACCCAGCCAAACCCAGAGGAAACATTCTGAGGGTAAAGAGTATGGTCTGCTATTTTAGCTGAACTAACGCCATGTCCCTAACAAGCATTTGCCTCTGTCCACATAAGGTAGTGCGAAGCAGTGAATGGCGTAGAAAGCTAATGTTGACAGCTCTACGGCAGAGGTCACACAAAGAGGCAGTATAGGTGTCAACCGCGCTCTCACCTCGAGCCTATTAAGCCACCCCAACTGCATCTATCCTATTATCTTTGTTTCACGACCGTGCCTAATTTCGCTGAAATATCATACAGGAGAAATGACAACCACTATACTAGCCCATTCCTCCCCAGATACCAGCACTTTATTATTATACAAAATATGGGCACTGTATGTGCTTTCATGCCGGCTGTATATACATAGCGCCAAGTGTGATATTGGCAACATATGTAGAAGGCAGGAACAGTTAGTACACACATACATATAGACACCCTCCCCAGGCAGACCCAGGTGGGGGAGGAATATAAAGCTTTGCTGTGCTGTAGATCTAGTTACAGTTGGCACGTCTGTGCCTCTGTTCGTGCTCTGCAATATGTTTCAGAGTGAGCAGCTCAGCTGTATTGCGTGAGTCATTAGTGGGGATGGGTCCCTCGTATGTGTCTCTGTAATAAGAGCATTAGTTCTTGCAAGAGTTCTTATATAGAACAGTATTGCCGCCGGCATAGATTCATAATAGCTAGTTGCTTTCTTTCTCACACTGTGAAAGGGAATCTCACCCACTGATAAATGTGTCTTTGACACAGGGAAATGTCAGTAAACGACCACTTGATATGACTATGTCCACAAAAGGGTTTATTATTCTCAGATATGCTACGTACCGCGGCTCCAATTTCATTGCAAATGAACTCAATGATAGACATTTGCCTCACGGAAAAACATAAAAAACCGATAGACCTAACAGCGGAAACCCCACTAAAGGGAAACTGTAATATGAGTAATAACCACACGTACATGTAGCTCTTTTTACATATGTTTCAATATGAGCAGAGAGAGAGAGAGAGAGAGAGAGAGAGAGAGAGAGAGAGAGAGAGAGAGAGAGAGAGAGAGAGAGAGAGAGAGACCCCTATTTGAGGGGATTACATTGGGAACTATATTAACAAAGGAGACTAATTTCCCTACAAGATAGAGATAGCTATACCTTACAGTACACATACCAGAACTACTAATTGGCCGTAGAAAAATGTCGCTTGCCTTCACAGAAAAGGTTTCTTAGAGGCATTTTGTTTCCAGCTCTACTGACCTTTAGAGAATTGTCAGTTGAACACCATAATGGTGAGTTATTGTACTGTTTAATGGCTAAAAGTGTTCCTCCGTGTGGTATATAGTATACTTTGGACCCTGATAGGGAATCACCTTTCCAATATACACAGGCACTGCCCCCTTTACTGAAGACTACCACATTTTCTACTCCACCACCTGATGGATAACCTTGTCAGATTGATCAAGTGAATCTCCCTCCTGTCCTTATGCAGTTATCCTAGTATCAGCATGAGCTGTGTTGCTTGTTTTATTGGTTAACCTGTAAAGGTTTGGCACACTAGGTTGTATCATCACAGCACTCGTGTCCAATGAGGAGGGATAAACCACTTCTACATTCCATATAAAGACAAGGTATACGATATGGGTTTTCATATTGAATGGGGTGGCTCTGAAGCATGGATGTCTGAGGGACGACGAAGGGCAATTCATAGACAAACGTTGAAGGACAGTGGGCTCCCACAGAAAAAGGTAAAGGCATCCTTGTTGTTGACCCCTCTCTCCATCTTCTCAGATCTCTGATTACGCTGTCTCCACCCTCCCCCATTGCCTTGGCCTCCTCCAGAGTCCCCTAGCTGTCCACAGCGTCTGAAGGTCAAGCCGTGTAGCCCATTATGGAGTTCCAAGTGTCTGTCAGATAGGATGGAAGAATTGAATTGAATTTTATTTGGCAAAAACATCATACAATAGTGGAAGCTTTTCTCATTAGCCAAAGATGAGAAGATCAACAATTGAGTAATACCATAAAACAGTGAGATAAAATTGAAGAAAAATTGGACATACTGTTAGTCAGGACATTACACAGTATTGGTACAAGTGGTCACAATGTTGATTCTCTCAATGTTAGACAATGGTTATAGACTACAATACATAAGTCATGTAGACAATTACAATACTTTCAGATTACACAGCATTCACTTTTTTAATGAAGTTGGGTTTGTTAATTGCTCATTGCTGTTCCACGCCCAGGAGGTCCCATAGTACTTTGCCCCTCCAATGAGGGCTTTTTGTATATAGCATACCTGTCGGGCGCTGAACAAGTAGTTGTATTTTATGGTTACTTCTTAACACACATCGAGGTTCCAACACATTTCCCATCTCTGTTGATATTCCATACATTTTGCATAGTAAAGACTGTCTTCTTCTACACGTTAGCCATTTACAGTTTGTTTGGACATGGAGATCATGTCGTGTGATGTCCACTGGCCTACAGATACAAAGACAGTTCCGCAGACAGTAGTTTTGCACTGATTGTATAGCTTTAATAGAGGCATCACTCGCACTGTCAATTACAATTGCCGCATAATCGAAATAGGCAACAATCATTTGTTTGTACAGCAGGATAGCCAAGTTCTTGTCTATTATAGGCCTAAGCCTTCTCAGTTGGTAAGGCTTGTTTATCACAGTGTTTTTCACTTTCAGACATTCCTGATCAAACTGGATGAATTGATCTATAATCACCCCAAGATAGTTGAATTTCTCAACACACTTGAGACGTTCTTGGCCTATACCTGTCCTGTCCGAGCGCACCCACATGACCTTAGTCTTTTTAGAGTTGATAGTCAGTTTATGCATACAGGACCAACTATATATACACAGCATTCAGATCAGCCTGAAGTTGGGTTTGCACAGTGACAGGGTCCATCCCACCTACATACATAGCCAGATCGTCAGCATACATAGTGTATCGACTATATCTTAGACAATTAGTGATCCCGTTTATAAACATGATAAAGAGCATTGGCCCCAAGACAGAACCCTAGGGCACCCCACAGGTCAGGTTTTGTTCTGATGATCGGATGCCATTGGCAGTCACATTTTGTTTTCTGTAACCCAAATACCAGTTAAACCAGGAGACAGTATCCACACTAAGGCCCATGCTTCTCAGGATTTGAAGTAACTGACAGTGATCGACAGTGTCAAAAGCCCCTGTTACGAGCCTCGTACAAGTCCTGGACCAGACAGTACACTGCATCAGTAGTAGATCTACCCCTCATGAAACCGAACTGTCTGTCTGATATCAGACAGTGGTTTATCAGGTGATCCATGACCTGGGCATGTACAGCCTTGTCGACAAGCTTTGATATCAGGTTGAGTTGGCTGACAGGTCTCCAGTTCATAACCTTCTGCAGATTCCCGGATTTGGGCAACAGAATTACATTTGCAAGTTTGAAGACATGAGGGAATTGTCTATGCCTGATGGAACTGTTTATGACGTCACAAAGCAGTCCTGGTCTATGTTGTAGTAAGTCTTTACTCACTTTAGACCTGACATGTTTTATACTGGAAGATTTACCACAATTAATACTAGTGGCCAGTCTTTTGGCAGCACCAATCCCAATTGTGGTCAAGTTCAATTCCTGTATGGTGGGCGGCCGTATTGTGACGCCTGTGATGCGAGACAACTGGTCAATGCCATTGTGGTTTGCTGGTATCTGTGCTGCTAATCGAGGACCTATCTTTATATAGTAATTATTTACATAGTCAGCCACTGTTCCAGCATTAACCTCGGAGTTGCCATCATCCACCAAGATCATCGTAACGTTTTCCTTTTTACCTTCCATATAGTGGAGACTTCAGACCAGAAGCGTCTAGAATCATTGCGATGAGTTTCATTACCATTTGGGTCACGTCTGTTCATAGCATCACCTGCGCCATGAGTCTGGAATATAGTGCTAACATTTAGGTATCAATCGAGGAAGAGATGTACAAATGCAATAGGTCAGTCTTACCACCTCACCATAGAATTTACTCTTGAGAAAGGGTTTCACTGTGTTCATACCTCTTATCCCACTGAATTGATCTCTGCTCAATCAAGCAGAACTCAGACCCAGTTCACCTGGACTTCGACAACTATATGACTGGTCAACAGATTGATCAAGGTTGAAAAATCGTTTTCAATATTGATTCAATTTTGTACTGATTGAACGAAACTGCTGGCCTAAGAAGCACACATATTGCAATGTATGATATCGGACATAATCATAAACTTCAATTGAAACACATTGATTGCACTGAACAATATTAAATGAACTAATTATGCAGGACAAAGACAACAATGACATCACAGCATAGCCACTGCTTTCATGAAGAAAAGGCCAGAGCCTATTATCTTCAAATCTACAATCGCACCTCAAGATTATCCAGAACCCCATACTTTACCAACAATCCCAGTGTTTGCCCGATTGGCGTTGAGAGCTCGGGGGTTGGAGTGGGGTTGGCATTAAAGCCATCACACCACTAATACAAGAGGCTGTATGCCTTGGGGTCTTTGTACGATCTGTCCCTCCTATTAGAAGGCTGGAGGGTGTCCCTTCCCTCCCTGCCCTTCTGCCAGCTGACCACACGCCATGATCCCAAATACGACTAGACCATGAGGTGACATTCACGTCTGGATCCCTTAAAGGTGGCCGAAACCTAACAACATGGAATCTAGGCTGATTAGCTAACCGTTGAGAGACATGCAAAGAGAATTTGACAATTTCAAATAGATCGCAGTTATATGTTGGACAAGTAGAACGAGTGATTTTGAGTTCTGGTCTATGTAAAATGCATATTTAACCCTAATGCTGCAAATTTTTGACATTTCTATCAACCATTGAATCCGAAAAACTCTTGTAACATTATCAGTTGCAATATCAGCAGATAGAAAAGACACTAGATATGATATAATTCTGAAATCATTCAATTGCAGTGTCCTGTCGATTAGAGTAAGCAGTTTCGTTCAATCAGTACAGAACTGAATTAACATTGACAACGATTCATCAACCTTAATCAACCTGTTGCCTAGTCATGTTGATTTGATGTTTAAGTGAAGTCCAAGTAAACTGTGTCTGAATTCTGCTTGATAAAGCAGAGTTCAATTCATCAGGGTGAAAGGTAATTACAAAAAGGATCTTTATGTTCCATTTTCATTCCATGGCAACCAAATCATTATAAAATGGAATAGGCCTTTATTTCGAAGAGGCTTTTGATATGTTTAAATTGATGTATGTTATATAATATAGGTTTGTGTCAAATTATACACAAACATATTTCCCTCTGAATTAACCTGTTACGAGTCCTTAAAAAGATAAAAAGATGTATTCTTCATCTTATCCAATAGCTTTGAATTAGAGACTGTCTCTTTGTATTCCTTCTTCTACACCTGCTATGGTGGGAGCTCGAAAATATAAAGGGAAAATCGATCCATCGTTAATCAGACAAAGGGTAACTATATATATATATATATATATATATATATATATATATATATATATATATATATATGTAGGGGTATGGTATTTTACACTTTAACGTTCATGCACCCGTGAGACTCAGACCTAGGTCCTTCGGGTGTGGTGGGGGAATCCGGATGGCAGGTGGCAGCACCTGCCTCTGGGTTCGTATCCACTACACCAGGGGGCCTACCACTCGTCCGCCACACGTCACGTGGCCGGTCTGAGTTTCGCGGGCTTTTCCCCTATATAAGGCTGGTCCTAGCCCTAGGTTCCTCAGTAGTGGTTTACCCACTGCTCAACCAGGTTGTTACCCGAAAGGGTAACCGAATGCACTAGCAGCATGTAGTCCTCTGAGGCTGTGATCGTATGTAACGCAAGCTATGAAATAAAAGCTCGGTTGCCTACCCGGAAACTTTTCTCTCTCTTCGTTATGATTTAATCTAACTTAACGAGACGAACCACTACACTGGTGCCGTGACCAGTTGGTCTTCGGGTAAGCGCAGTCAGAAATGACTGAGCTGAGCCCAGTTAGGGGAAATGGCCCAAATCGCGAGCTAGACTCCCCGATGGAGGATGGTGAAATCAAGTCACCACCCCAAGGTACGGAGTGGAGGGATCCACTAGAACACTACCCTGATGGGTTAGAAGATGTAAGAAGAAACTTACATCATGAACTGGATGAATTTGGAGACTCCTTATTCATGCCAGGAGGTACTTCGAAACCTGCACCAATGCATAAAAGTACTGCTCAATTTGGTAAATTACCATTTGAGGTACCAAAGCCTAGTGCAGGTATGTTTGAAACTCCATACAGTTCTCGAATTAAACACCAAAAATGTGGATTCGAAAAGAACAAAATGGACGAGCTTGAAGACATGAGAGCTGAATACGAGAAGATCCAGAAGGATCTTATTACACTGACCGGAACCCGAGACAAGATTCTGACTGAAAACAAACAGTTGATATCGGAACGTCTCGATTACGACCAGAGTTGTAGACGCCAACAACAATTGTTGTTGGATCAGATGGAGAAAGAAAAGCAAGATTTTCAACTCCAGCACGAACAGTATCGTGATGCACTATATACGGCGGATCTGGAATACAGAGCCTCGTATGATGAGTTGAATAGAACTAAACAAGAGTTAAATTCAACTCAATCGGCCTACGGCAAGTATCAAGAAGAGCTGAAGAAAATAGAATCAGCCTTCAAAGATGCTCGGGAAACGTACCAAAAACAGACCGATGAGCATGAAAAACTCAAAGATCAATTGATACGCGAATCCACAGATTTGGCTGTTAAACAGACTAAAATGATGGATGATTATTCCGAACTGGAGGCTAAAGCTATCCAGATGTCAAAGTATCTAGAAGATACTGGTCGTGCAGTAGGCACTCTTGAATCAGACTTCACCGTTTCAGGAATTGCCCTAAACACGACAAGTAACCAGATGTTCTCTTTGAGGGGCAATGACGGGGTAACAGAGACAACTGTACCTCGTTATGAAGGAGTAAAGAGTCATCAGGTTAGATTTACAGATAATACCTCTATACCTCTTGGTCTAGGTACGGGAAATAAAGGGGATAATTCTGCGAGTGGAGCTAAACAAAGCCGCTCGGCAGGAAGCTCCACCTTTGACGGCGGATGGCCACAACAGTCACCTTTAGGGGGACCAAATGGCCCGTATGCCCAGTATGGATGGAATCAGTCCCAAACAGGAACGAATCCGTCCAATGGTAACACCCGGAACACGTCCGGAGGAACAACCGGACGAGCATCCGGAGGTTCCAGTACAGCTGGGGGGCAATCCGGATGTGATCAAGGATCCGGACCCTCAAGCGATCGTTCCAGGAGCAGACCCTCTGCCAGTGGGACTGGTTTCAATAATGGAAATCAGTCGTATGGAACAGGAGGAAACACTAATCCCAATAGTGGTTTCTTTAGCTTTGGTGGAAATACACAACCCACCAATGGTCCAGGGCCGGCTCCCCAAACCAGTGGATACACCTTTTCACAGGTGCCTCCATACGGAGCAGGGGGATCAGGAGGTGGAGGAGGACCACCATCCGGAGGCTTTGGAAGTACTTATGGTACGAATCCTCCAAGGAAAAAGAGACTCAGTCGCCGAGTATCTCTTTCTCCAGGGTTACAAGCGCTGCATGATTCTAATGCAGCGATTGCTAACTTAGGTGTTGATTGTTACAATCAAGGTCTGGACGATACGGAGATCATGGAATGGAGTAAGGGTTTAACCCTTACTGGATCCACGAATCCGGCTCGTAGAGTAGCTAAGATACCTACCCCCTTTAATGCCAAGAACACTTGGAAGGAGGAGTATCAAGGCTGCGCAGATGTCTTTAACTGCAATGGATGGGGTAAAGCGGAAGCTCTGCCTTATTTAGTATGCTGGTTAAAGGAAGGCGACGGAAAAGGAGCCGTGGAACAATGGAGAGATTCTCAAATAACAGGACTCTCAGCCCATATGAAGTATGATGAACTCATAGAGATTGCTTCATATTTATATGGGAATATAGTTGGAGAAGACCCTTGGCTGACATTCACTAAAAGAACACAGAAGCCCAAGGAGTCTGCCAAAGTGTTCGGCTTAGAATGTCAACGACTGTTGCATAAAGCCAGACCTCAATGGAGACTAGATGATGAATGCTTCCTAGATGAGATGTTTAAACAATTCATTGAAGGATTGCGGAATCAAGAACACAGGACAGTAGCCTGTGAAGCTTGGAAGAATGATGCCTCTTTGACAGATTTGTTCCAGTCCCTAGATCATTATGATCGAAAGGCCCGTATCTTTGCCGGGAAGGTACCCCAACGGATGTCAGCAATGATAATCCCGGAGGGAATACCCGAAACCGATTCATCCGAATCAGGGGAACCTGACGAAGATGAAAACGTTGGGGCCATTGGCCAAGGGAACCCCCGGTACAACCGGAACTGGGGAAAGAAACCGGGTTACGTCAAGGAGAAAGTGATCACTTCTAAACCTCCTGTGACTCAACCCGATACCAAACCCACGACGGGTCCTTCTTTATCAGAGGACCTGGTTAACAATTTGGTAAAGAAGATTACTGAAAATCTTAGGAGGCCTAAGCCTGATAGGAGTGTTGTGACATGCTTCCGATGTCAGGAAACTGGGCATTATGCTGCCGAGTGTGAGGCAGATAAGCCAGTTTATAGAAACACTCGTTACCGGAGCAATCCGGGTAAGGAGGACTCAGTGAAGAAGGAAAACTGAGAGGGGGTGTCCACAATGGCAACCGGATTACCCCCAGAGTGAGTGATTGCCATGACTGCCAGCCTATCGCAGCTTGCGGTACTGGCAAGAATCCTCTAGCGATTTCGCCCAGCAGTGAAGCTAAGGAGCCTGATCAGTTCCTTACTCATGAGGCTGGGGAGACTGATAGTACACCAGGTGTCAAGAACCGGCAGAAGAACACAGAGGGGAAACCCGATATCAGTCCAGAGGGAGCGGCCAATGAGTTGGCCAGGGTGGGGTGTGCCCAGTTCCCCCCGGGTCATCCTTGTCTCGAATTCTTAAAGGGATGTGGATTTGACCTCGGCGCTAAGACGGAACTTGCTAAGTATGCAAGTAGTCCTACCTACTTGAAAGGTAGGAGGTGGTACGCAGTTGTATCTGTGAGTGGTAGATCCGCTGAGTTTCTTGTCGATATGGGTGCTAGCCACTCCTGTATTGCCAAGAGATTCTACGATCTTTTGCCTACGAATCATGAAACTTTCACAACGGAAGGAAATGCTCGTACGGCCGACGGTAGCATGATACAAACGTTCGGTAGAACATGTATGAGGTTCAGTCTACAGGAAGATAAGGACTTCATCCTTACCCCTACTGTGGCGAACATCGCGGATGATGGTATACTCGGTCTGGATTTTGCTGCATTATATGGAGCAAGGTTAGATTCCCAGAGGGGAATATTGGAAGTGAGAGACCCGTACCATCTCGAAGTACAATGTGTACTTAGGCAAGTAAGCAGTGTAGCCAGTGTAGCCCAGACTGTTAAGATACCACCAGGCACAGCCTGTGATGTCTTATGTCGAGCGGACAGACAGTTTTCAGGAAAAACTGGAGTTGTAGAGCCAGACATGGCCATGTTGTCAAGTATCGGATTGGAATCCGCTGATGTTCTAGTAGCTAACGCTGCTTGGACGGTGGTTCCTATATCCAATACCGGTAACAAGACTGTCTATGTACAGAAGGATACGATCCTTGGATCGGTTGTCTTATCCGAATTGATAGAAGACTGTA
Source organism: Acholoe squamosa (assembly GCA_949317995.1). Lineage (NCBI taxonomy): Eukaryota > Metazoa > Annelida > Polychaeta > Phyllodocida > Polynoidae > Acholoe > Acholoe squamosa. The sequence goes on from OX439042.1 coordinate 21,797,683, forward strand.
AACATGTTTCGGCACCCGGAGCCCCTATCCCACCCGAAAGGAGCCCGGAACTAGACACTCTAGTAGCCGAAAGCCATGTAGAAAGTGATGAACAACGTGAAGCTCTAACTGACTTGTTGTACAAGTACCGTAAAGCTTTTGCAGCACCGAGTGAACAATTGGGGCGTACCGATAAAGTACTGCATACGATTGACACTGGTGAGAATGAACCTTTTAAGATTCCTTATAGAAGACTCCCACTAGCCAAAAAAAGGGTAGCTGAGGAGGAGATAGCTAAAATGCTTGAACAGGATGTAATAATTCCATCAACCAGTCCTTGGTCTAGCCCTGTGTGCATGGTGACCAAGAAAGATGGTAGCATCCGTTTCTGCATAGATTACCGGAAATTGAATGGTATGACCAAGAAGAATTCATATCCCTTACCACGGATCGATGAGACTATAGACTCCCTTGGAGGTAAGCAATGGTATTGCTCTCTAGACTTACAATCCGGGTACTGGCAAGTGGGTATGCATCCGAAAGATATGGAGAAGACGGCCTTTTCCAGTCATATTGGATTATTCCAGTATAATGTGATGCCGTTTGGATTGTGCAATGCACCGGCGACATTTGAAGCCATGATGGAAACTTTATTAAGTGACCTTTTATGGAAGAAATGTCTCGTCTATCTAGACGATGTGATTGTCTTTGGAAAGACATACGAAGAATGCTTGGAAAATTTAGGTATGGTCCTGGAAAGGATCATAACTAATGGTTTGAAGCTAAAACCCAAGAAGTGCGATCTTTTCAAAAGATCTATTAATTACTTGGGGCGAATAATCTCGAATGAAGGGATTAAAGCCGATCCGGAGAAACTGGATGCCGTGTCAAATTGGCAAGCACCCACTAATGCGAAAGAAGTTAGGTCCTTCCTCGGATTCTGTTCCTACTACCGGGACTTTATCCCAGGATATTCAAGGGTTGCCTTTCCTATCCAGAGTTTGTCCCACTGGACACCCGGGATCAGAAAGGAACGATTCCCTTGGGGACCCGAGCAAGACGAGGCCTTTATGAAAATAAAGGATTTGTTTGCTATCACACCTGTGTTGAGATACCCCACGGAGAATGATCATTTCATTCTAGATACTGATGCTAGTAATGAAAGCATAGGAGCCGCCCTTTCTCAGGTCCAGGATGGGGTCGAAGTTCCTATAGCCTTCGCTAGTAACACGTTGAGTAAATCTCAAAGAAACTATTGTACCACTAAACGTGAGTTGTTGGCTGTGGTGGTCTATACGAAGAAGTTCAAGCACTTTTTGTGGGGGAGTGATTTCACTCTACGGACTGATCACTCTTCCCTCAGATGGTTATTGAACTTCAAAGATGCAGAGGGGATGATAGGTCGCTGGTTAGCGCACCTATCCGAATTCGGTCTAAATCACAGCCAGATTGAACACCGAGCCGGGGCAAAGCATTTGAATGCAGATGCTTTGTCTAGAATCCCAGTGAGGAAATGTGCAAATGCTGAGTGCACTGATTGTGGAGCACACAATGCTGTGTTGGCAGGGGTTCGAGTTCCATTCGAAACCCATCCGGAACATGTCTTGAATTGGTCCTTGGAGACCATCAGGCAGTTCCAGAAGTCTGATGCAGTCACATCACGTTTGATTAAATTCCTTAATCAGGGTATCTGTCCCCCAAGACCCGTAGTGTCATTGGAGAACGGTGAGATGAGACGATTCTTAGCTCAATGGGCCGAGCTAAAAGTCCGGGATGGTATTCTGTTTCGATGGAAGAACCATTCTAATAGGAACAAAACCTTGCAAGTTGTCATACCTAGTGCTATGCGACGAGATATTATGTATTTCTGTCATGGACATAGAACTAGTGGGCACTTTGGAAAGAAACGGTCTCTAGAACGTCTGACCAGACGATACTATTGGCCCGGCATGAGTACAGATCTCACCCGATGGGTGGAGACCTGTCCCGAGTGCTGTAAGAACAAACCAGGACCCGGGTTAGGCAAGCTGCCATTATCCCAGGAACTGTTTGGTGTAAGGTTTGCTAGAATAGCTGTTGACATTATTAGTGGGATTCCCCCCACTCCTAGTGGCAACACGTGTATGATGGTCGTGTCTGATTATTATACCAAGTACACCCGAGTGTTTCCTTTACCGGATCATAAGGCTGTTACTTGTGCTATGGCCTTTGTAAAAGGGTGGGTGCTGCACCTAGGTGTCCCACTCATGTTACATAGTGACCAAGGCAGAGAATTTGAGTCTAGTCTGTGGCAGGAGATGTGTAATTGTCTGGCGATCTGCAAGACAAGAACTAATCCCTATAGACCACAGAGCGATGGACAAGTAGAGAGATTCAATAGGACTTTGATCCAAGTATTGAAGTCTCTGGTAAATGAGCAGATGGATGATTGGGATGAACAATGTGAATTCGTGGTACATGCCTATAATGGCACTGTGCATTCGAGCACAAACTGTTCTCCTAATCTCCTCGTTTTTGGAGAGGATTTGATTATGCCAGCCGATTTGGTGTTCGGCGTAATAAGAATGAATCCGGAAGCCCCTTGCCAGGTGATGTTTGTAGAATCCCTACGGGATAATTTCAAACAAGCCTATGAGAGGGTTAGAGACGAGTTGCAGAAAACTGCGCGTTGGCAGAAAGTTGGCTATGACACAGGTCTAAAAGCTAGATTTTTTAATCTAGGGGATAGAGTACTGCGTCTACACCAACCTCTAGCTAACCTGAAATTAGCCAGTAATTGGGATGGACCTTTCACTATAACTCAGGTTATTAGTGATTGCACAGTGATTATTAAATCACAGCTTGGTAAATGTTACAAGTCAAATGTAGCGAGACTACGCCCATGGAGGGGGAGGGATACCTCCACCGAAATGTACGGCGATGGTCTATTGGAAGTAATGGAACAGAGTCGTGTTAAGCAACTCGAAGTGGTACCGACCCGAAAGCGAGGACCCGGGCGGCCACGGAAGGTTGCAGACCCGAAGAGGGTGGTGCCCCCTGTCGTAACATCCGGAAAGCAGGGGAAGATACAAAAAGTCTCGGCAGGCGCAGGTAAAAATAAGAGGAAAGGTCCTTCTAAGGCTAAGAAGACCTTGGAAAAGGCTCTTATGGATACCAGGTCAATAAAAGAGGCCTCAAAACCTCTTAGACGCAGTCCAAGGTTGCTACAGACTGCCGTAACCTAGCCTGTTAACACAACGAGTGTGTTGTCCTGTACTGTGTACTGTTATATGTTGTAACCTAGTTCAATGTATATTTGAGCCGGTCAAGAGTCTCTGGAAAAGGTCCTATGACAATGAACCCATGGTTTTGGACGGATAATCCGGTGGATATGCTTATGCTATCCATAAACTCCAGAATACCTAGCGAATTGTCATAGTCGAACCCTGAGTACGGACGGACGACCGATCGGGTATTGTATTGTTTTTATGTAAGGGCGCGTGACCTAATTAAGGGCACGCGGGAAAGTTGTTGACCCATTTTCGAATGGTCACGTGAGGCGCCGGTTTGATCATGCGCAGCGATTCAAGTTCGAGTATCCCGCCATATTGTCTTATTCCTGCGAAGGAAGAAGACGTGGCCGAGGGTGGTCTTGCTCTTGTTGGAGTCTGATAGCCCGTGACAGCCATATTCCGAGGTGTGCCCTCGTTAAAAGGCACCCGCCTTTCACTGGGTAAGCAGTACTCACTGCTTATCCGGTGGATTGGGATATTTTATCCCCGAACAGCCACTTCTGTCGATGGCAGAAGAGGCCGTCCGTCTTGGCGGCGGTGCCGGTGCCAGCACCCCGCCAGAGTATGGAAGTGGTTCTCCCAAGAGTCCCACTTATACATACGACGATCAGCAATACGATGCTGATTGTGATCAAATGGATCAACAAATGAATGTTGATCAGTACTTCTCTGGAGTAGACGATAGCGACGTAGAATCGTTCTACGACGCATCCGACAACTCCAGACAAGTTAGTCCTGAACGCCGAGGCGTTCAACAACAAATTGATGTAGGTGAGCCTTATGTAGCCCCTCCATCCGAAGGTTTGAGTGGAGAACCGGCAGGAGCCCAGTCTCTTGACAGGGCTCTGATGCCACCTCCCCCTCAACTGCCGCCCCGTCTTGGTGGGAGTACCTCATTCGGTGCTTTGGGACCTGCTTCTCCGGTTGACAGGCCAATGCACCTAGAGCTGCCCTTCCCAGACAGTCCCGAATGGCATGATGTAGCCGGTCCATATGACGGACGGATGTTAGCAATTTCCGAGGAAATGCTGATACCCACCTGTTATGGGACGCCCAGAGAGGTTGACGAGCGTGTTGTCAACGCAATCTGGGAATGTGCTCATCCGCAGTGGGCTAATACCTTTCCGGAGTCCTGGTTGATGGATTACCATCAGATGGCCAAAGGATTGGTAGTCCACTTATGGTTTCGTAAAGCCGTCTGGGACGCAGAAATGGCTTTCCGAAGGAATACCTCTTATAGGCCTTCCTATGTGTCTGACAAAACGGGTTACACCGGTGTCAAGGCAGATGAGGTCTCTAGATACATAGACAGAGACCAGATCCTACTGTTAAGCACAGCGGATGAGTATGAAGCAGCAGGTAACGCTGTTGTGGATTACTGTCCAGGGGTCCCTATTACGTCTCAAACCATTGAGGCAGAAGAGGCCCGTATTGGTGTGTCTCCACTAGACAGACTCGGGGTAATACAAGACCTCGTAGTACGTCTATTGGAGAGACAGTATGCACTGGCGCATCCGGAGTTAGTACCCGGACCCGCACCCGTGCAAGTAACAGCCAAGATGGCCGATCGGATGGACCGTCTCATGTCTCCTGCTGAAGCTCCTACCTTGGGAGGCGCAGCAGTAGTACCTGAGAAGGCCCTACCTGATGCAGATGTTTCCCTTAAAACTGCTCAGTCTACCCCTACGAAGACTGAGCAAGTAAAGGAGAAAGCAGCTGGTGGAAAGGGTAAAACAACCCCCACCAAAGGTAAGGGTAAAGGGAAGCGGTCAGGAACCGAACCCTCTACCAGCACGAGTGTGGACGACAGTACCCGAACCCGTCGGGTGTCTCCACGCTCGGCCAATAAGAAGGGCGCTAAGGCTTCGGATGTCTCCGGCAATGAGACGGACGCATCCGAGCCTGGCACTTCTACTAACGGCAGATCCCGCAGGAGGAATAAGAAGAAGGTTGACCAACGCAAACCTGAACCTATCGAGATAGACGTTCAAGCTGATAATACAGAAGCTGAACCGGCTGTCCCAACCGTAAAAGTTGAGCTCGGTGTGCCAATCGTCAAGCTACACGACGTAATGGCCGATTTGAGTGGAGACGCTCAAGATGCTGCAGCCCAGGTCCTCGCGGGTCAACAACCCGTTGTGCAACCTGTGGATGTACCATCCGACCCAGAGAGAGAGGAGCCGGTTGACCCAGTTGTGGATGTCACTCCGACTGACGAGCAAGAGGCTGCTATCTGGGCTAACGCCAATAGCAACTTTGCCGACTTCATTCCTCTACACAGGGGACACCTGAAGGGGAGTAAATCCGTATGGAGACTGCCCCCTCGGATCACCTGTGAGGGGCAGGAAGATATGGAGGAGTGGCTTCGCAAGAAGCTCTCTGATAGAAAGCCGGCCAATATGTACTGGATCTATTGGGAATTCGTTAAGAATTCGCCCAATGGTCTGTACAATTATGACCAGAAGGGCAAGCTCAAGTTTGCTCTAGATGAGTACTACGGGGAGGATCGTAAGGATTGTCCCTTCCAACGTTGTACTCAAAGTGAGGGTGAGGTTGAATTCTTCATCGAGAAAGACGCGTTCCTTCGTCATCTCGTGGAGGTTCATATGCACCAGAGGCCGGAATATGTCTGCGACCGAGAGGTTGGCAAGAAATGTGCTAAATGCACAGGATGTGTCACCCCCCGACGCGGAGACATGGTCCGACACTATGTGACTTCGCATGGAGAGGGCCTGGAGGCAGCCATAGATCGGGTGATGAAAATTCACTCCGAACTCTATGGCAACCTTAGGGGCCTCAATGCAGAGAAGTTGGCTTCCCTCACACCGAGTACGAAGCAGTTTGCGCCTACGGTTCCTGGTACTAACCAGAAACTAAAGGCTCGGTTTGCCCAGACTCCCGGGTCCGGCAAACTAGAGTACGCTCAGGAGGAGTACGATCTGTTAAACGAATGGAGAAGCAACAAGGCCCGCCGTCGTGGTGGGGCTTATGTAACTCCATCCGGAGAACAGGTCCGAAGCCGCAGGGATTACCGCCAGGGACCCTCTGTAGCAGATAGGAAGAGACAGGCGTCTGAATCTCCAAGCCGAGCCAGGTCACCACTGGAGGCGCTGGAGAGACAGACAAATGGGGGAAGGAAGAAGCCACATCTTCCATCTCCTACTGGAACTCCTTCCCATTATGGGCGAGCACCAACTCCACGAGGTGCACAGAACCCGACATTCTTTGGTGTCAGTGGACCGAGTGGCCAGTCCGCCCGGAAACACGCGCCTTTGAATGTCAAAGACCCGAAGCAGTACCCTACTATGGGCCCACCCGGACCAGAGATGCAAATCTTTGATCAGTACGGGAGGGTCAAGCAGGAACTGCCGACAGTAGGAGGTCAAGCTCCCCGACCTACAATGAGTGCTGTGGTGAGACAACGTCCACCCGCACCATTGTTGACGGCCAAAGACCTTAGAAGGGAATTGTCACGGTTGCCCCTGGTTCAGGGATTACCAACTCAAGGCCCTTCTTCGACCACTGCTAGTGCGGTTACTACTGCGGTTGCTTCTTCGCACACGCAGGTAGCTGTCACTGCGAGTGGGTCTGGAGCACAGCCGAAGCCTCAGGGTCAGGTACCCCCACCTGGTGCTGTGGTTCATCGGCCTAAGCTGATCCAGACAGTGGAGACCTTCTTCAAGAAGGAGGACAAATTGTCTTGCAATATCCAGAGCAAACAATTTGAGACGCTACAGCACCATCTGGAAAACCTCCACCTGGACATGTATCGTCGGACCGTGTCGAGCACTCTCCAGTGTATTGACGCGATCCAGAAGTCAGAGATCAACCGAATCTCGACTCAGATCAAAGCGGATGTTGCCAAAGATAAGCAGGAAGCTGCTAATCTGCGGCAGGAGGCCCTATCCGAGAAGGAAACAGCTTCTCAGATGCTCGACCTAGAACGAGCAACGAACATGAAGAACCAGCAAAAGTTCTTCAAGGTCTTCGGAGTTATCATGGATAACTGGGACGGTACACCTGAGCATGCTTTGAAGCTGTTCGAAGCACGCCAAAAGGTGAAACTTACACCTGCTGTCCCCGCATTGGCACCTACGGATGGAACTGGTGTGAACCCCCCTGTTCAGCCACTGGCTCAACAACCGGGTCCAAACCAGCCACCCGAGGAGAACATGGAACAGTAAAAAACTGTTGCATGAAGATCGGACATAATTGTGTGTCCCGGGGTTCTATTACCCATGCATTGTTGGATAAGAAACCGTTTTTTATCCAACCCGTATTGATTCGGGTACCAAACTGTACCCTAATCCGGAAACTGAAAACAGAAGGAGAAAACAAACAAGTCACTCTGGAGGAGGAGTACGAATGCTGTAAACACCATAATTGTACTGTGCCACAATGTAATGACTGTGCCTATTATAAAATCATGGACAATTTACACTAATATGGACTTTTGAACTACAAACCGGATTTACTACTACACCACTACTATTTGTGAGCTAGCACTACAGGCATCAGGGTTTAGCTACGCCCATAGAGTCCATCAACAGTCTACAACTGGATCTACTATTACCTCCAGTTAGCTAGCACTACAGGCATCAGGGTTTAGCTACGCCCATAGAGTCCATCAACAGTCTACAACTGGATCTACTATAACCTCCAGTTAGCTAGCACTACAGGCATCAGGGTTTAGCTACACCCACCAACAAGTTTTACTATAGCACTTCAGGCATCAGGGTTCAGCTCGCCCATACCAAGCCATCAGCAGCATCCGACTCCTGTTACATCCTCCAATCATGAAAACAAGTAACTTTGTTGATATTATTATATTGTATGTAAAATTGTATTTATAACTATATAATATCTTTTATAAAGATATATTATTATATAAGGGTACCTATAAATATACTGGATCTGCGAATCCTAAAAGTTATTTAAGGTAATCCTAGACCTATACTGTCTATATAGGTCATTCCTGGTCTCAATATATTAAGAGACTATAATTCTTCTGTAACTTGTAAATATAAAACACTAAGGTATAAACTGAGCTGCGTCTCAAAAGTATAAATATTTTTCTATAAAATAAGAGAAGGTCCAACGGATTTCTCTAAACTTATTATTGTATTACTCAGGTTAATACCTAATTGTGTTCATATAGTATCAGATTAATTGTCCATATCTGATCATTAATATTTAATTCACTCTGTAAAGTAGACAGAGCTGTTAATTTAAAAAGTCGAAAATTTTTTTCCGGGTTCAATAACCATAATACGATCATTGTTAACAACCACCAGTCCTTTTCAGGACCCTACTGTTGTCAAAACGTTACTATAAATCTGTGATAATTGTATATTTATCATTTATGGTTGTTATAAGCTAGTGATGGAAATAACATGAACGACACTCGATGCTATTATTGTATAATTTTTCAGAAATAGGATAGTCTTATACTATAGCCTATTTCACATCGAGCAAGTGTAATTAATACCCCTTTTTAGTATTGTAAACAATCACTTACTAGGTTATTAATACACTGCGGTTTAATTACCCCCAAGTTATTGTCTAAGGGGGGCAGTGTAGGGGTATGGTATTTTACACTTTAACGTTCATGCACCCGTGAGACTCAGACCTAGGTCCTTCGGGTGTGGTGGGGGAATCCGGATGGCAGGTGGCAGCACCTGCCTCTGGGTTTGTATCCACTACACCAGGGGGCCTACCACTTGTCCGCCACACGTCACGTGGCCGGTCTGAGTTTCGCGGGCTTTTCCCCTATATAAGGCTGGTCCTAGCCCTAGGTTCCTCAGTAGTGGTTTACCCACTGCTCAACCAGGTTGTTACCCGAAAGGGTAACCGAATGCACTAGCAGCATGTAGTCCTCTGAGGCTGTGATCGTATGTAACGCAAGCTATGAAATAAAAGCTCGGTTGCCTACCCGGAAACTTTTCTCTCTCTTCGTTATGATTTAATCTAACTTAACGAGACGAACCACTACATATATAAGCATCTTATTGAAACTGTCTCCTGACAAGACCTAGACTATTACAGTGGAACTATTGTTCAATATCGACAATAAACAACCCTAATTGCAGGACTCTTGCAGTGTATATGTTAGGGGCTGCTAATCATACAATTAGATCCCCTTGCTAGACCTACTCACTATCTTTCTATAGATCCTGTCCATTGATTTGTCCTTTTCTGTGAGACTGACCCCTCTGACTACCTCTTCACAAGGAGTGAATCGATGACTCTCGACATGGTCTCATTACTGTATGTAAATACTACATAGGGATGGCGCCCCTCCCTCTGTATGCACATCTGGGTGTAAAGGTGTGGGTGTGTAGGGGTTGGAGGGGTGCTAAGCTAGCCACACGAACCCTTAGCATCCCATTCACATCACAAATAATGTTGTATGGTAATTTTCACATGTGGAAATCTTTACGAAACATTCTCCAAGTTAACATAAAACCAATGTTCTAACATATGAATATTAAGTATGCAAAAACGTATGATTTAACCAAAGGTGTGTGTAATTAAACCCTAATTAGGCTTGTTGTTTTTGTGCGTAAATTCAATTTAGACCCTGAATATTTCCAGAAGTAAAAAAGACTGAATTCAAAGGTGCGCAGTGTACCAGGAATCAATGGTTCCCACCGCGGTCCAGTTGACACATAACATGTCAACGTTTGCCTGCCTGGCCGGGCTGAGTGTAATGTTAAATCGGATGTGAGGAGAAGACGAATGTAAGCCTAGCGTGATTGGGGTGTGTTTATATGCAGGAGGGAGACGGTGTAACATTGGCTTGTTAGTGGGGTGCCTTATGGAGACTGCACCTGTAACTTGTCTAGGTTACCAACTGTCAGCCTTAACAGATGTAGATCTACTACACTTACCTGCACCTCAGTGTAGTTCTCGCTGAAGCAGCGCCAAGGGCTAATTTGAGCTTGTATACATATAGTATGGGTGTAAGGAAAGGAATCTAGAGTGAGTAGAAGCTCCTATATATGTTGTATAGTCTTGCAATATCTCCTTAGTATCGCCAGCCAGTCCGATAGGAATTTAATCTGAAAGGCACTACTCTTTGATGAGAATGAAGATTACTTACTGCTCAATGTAAATGAAATCAGGCATAGGAATAACCTCAGATATTACACCACTGCAGTACATGGATTTATATGAAAGGCCCGCGTCAATAAATGTAGAAGGTTAGAATTATCATAGTAAATCGCTGTCACGGCTGTAAATTTGCAATAAAGTCGAATCGTTCAAATTCACCATTGTGCATTGATCGCAATGTTAGGCATGTTTTTATCGCACTCACAAACGTACAATCATTGACTTTTATGACCACACACACTGAAGGGCGTGCATGTTCATGAAACATTAGGACGATCAGTTTATTGGGGATACCACTGTACTGCCGACAATGTAAGTAGAAAAAAGACATAAAAATCAAAGCACTCTACCGTAAACCTTTAAATACAACCACCCGCCTGTAGAGCTGATTATGTACAATGCCGGGTCACAATGCCCTTTAAAGGGGACGAAACTCTAACATAAAATCTCAGCCTTATAATATCGTAAATGTATGAATTCATTTCTTTTGTAACATATCAGCTATACTTCAGACCTTATCAAAGGGTATAATGTGACTTCTAACCACAGCCAGGTCCCTAAAAAAAGTCTAAGTTTCTAAAGGCCGTTATTGTATTCTAACATGGGAACGGGCATGCACCATACAGTGCACCATAGCTTATATTGAAGATTGATGTTTCCGTGCAGAAGGCTTAGTTATACATAGGGTTCAGGTAGATGATATATATTGGTATTAGTGTAGGGTAAAAGTTATTTGTCCTTTTGAGTAGAACTGATGGTGTGGTGCTGGGGTAGGATGTAGGAGTTGATGGGGACAAATGGGGACTGCTTCAGGGACAAGGATGTTATGGGCACTAACGCCACAGCTAGTGAGCAAGGCTGATACTACATGGGACAAGGGTTAACAACGTGTATATCCCACAAAGAAACTTATGTCAATGTGCAATTTCTTATGTATAGGATGGCATGCTATTCTGTCCTATCTAAATAACCTAACCTAAAGCAAGTTCTAACTGATTTATCACATTTAGAAGTATTAAGTAGCGTTATTGTTGGTATAAATTGTTTGAAGTGTGCCACAGAAATAGGCCGGGGGCTGATAGGACCCACCATGCACCCCCCCCCACATCCCAACGCGACAGGTATTTTTTTTATCCTTAGGGTCCCCTTACAAGATTCAAGATGTTAACATTGATTATCTTGGGATGCACTACCGGTTTTGGCTCATTATCCATGTGCGGGTTCAGACCACTTTTGGTTCAATTCTTGTACCATGTTATTCAAGGGGTATGCTTAATCCCCAAGCTCTAAGACTATCTTACCTTGTCTGGATCCTGAAGCTGTTGGTCTTGTTGGAAAGAAGACATAATAAGCTTTTCATTAAGCCCTAATATATATTCAGTTCAGATTTGAGTGTACCAGACAGTCGGGAAGACGGAAGATTGAAATTACAAAGTTCCTTTCTTTTACTCATGGGAGGGTGGTAGATCGTCAAACTGACTGGATATAATTATAGCCGAACTTAAGGGATTTTAACTTGGTCTTTTTAACTTTGCTTGACATTTGTTTTCTTTAAAAGGTTACATCAAGAAGGGTCTCCTCTGATTAATACAAAATTGTTTTATTTTACTCTGTACCTCAACATTGCTATCACCTGATGCTCTTTTGCCATCATTTCTCTGTAAATATCCACGTCTTGACTACTAAGAGGATCGTACTATCGGATAAACGTGCTGATTGTATGTGTCAATCTCTTTTTATCGATTGCCCCTACACTGTAAATATAAAAAAGGTCCTTGAAATAACGGTGAAATCCTTGTTCCGTCACTATTTTCTGGGCTTTATTGAATAAACTACACTATTTTACTGCAACATAATGATCACGATGGTTTACTGTTAAGTTTTATAAGGAGGCCTGGTAGATTCAACAGTTATTTCTAAGAGTATAGTAGAAGATCTTGTTGCTGTAACCATATACTTCAGCCATAGTTAACCATGCATCTAATTCACAATACAGGTAGTTGCAGGTGCCTGATAAATGCTGGGAGTTCTTTCAAAGAGTAATCTGTTTGAAGAGCTTGAATGGGTTCATCCTCGGATTTCAACGCCCAACTCTTCATGTCATGTCATGTATAGGAACTAAGTTACAGAAATTATACATTGAATAAGCTGGGTGGGTTCATCTTGGAGGAAATCACTGTGGACAGATGAGGGGAAAGGGTCCTCCGAAGTAAAATGGGATATTTAAAACTGAAGTCATCGGCTTTAAAATGAGGGATAATACTTGCAGATAGCTCCTATGGTCTCAGAGATATTGCTTCACGAAAATGGAAAGACATAACTATACCAATACAACCAATAAGCTCTATTATTCATTGTTTTAATCAAATCAGGCATCTAATTAGCATAATGTTTTAAACAATCATTTAAAAAATGGCGAACCCTTTCCATACATTTGGGCATAACTTTGGATCTAGAAATGGTATCTTAATAATTTTTTTCTGCATATGAATCTTCATGAATCATTCTATCAATTGACATTAATATTTTTTCTATTTGGAATATAATTCTGGTTGCCATGGCAACCCATATATCTGAGAACGCTTCTTTAAGCCTTGTTTTGGACTCAAAACGTTCCATTTACACTCCAAATACACAGGAAGTGCCAGACAAAATATTGTTTTTGAGAAAACCATCTTTTTCTGTAAAAGAAATTATATAATAGCAGTTTTTGGTCTATTTGTCATGTTTTTAGCCTCTGTAGCTCCCCTAGTGGCCAAAACCAGTACTAAAAATCCCGCAGGGAGGGGCCTTTCCCCTCATCTGCCCACTTTCTTTTCAAAACGACGGACAATCAACTTGCCACATAAACGGGCGCACTCACTGTTAAAAGATGCAACTAGCACTCTGATTATGCATGTTCAGAACCAGCTATAATCCGGTGCAGGAGCTCTGTGGTCCGGATCATCAAAGGGGGAAGTGCACGCAAAGGAATAATAGCTGGCTTCTCAGGGCTGGATATGAGAGTAATTTATATGTAAAATGCCTCAATGTGTATGCAATATGGGGGTGTCGTTGACAGCCTGACCCAGTCCTACAGAAGCCACATCTGACTGAGGCAGGTCCTCCGGGGACTGTTATCTCATTACCTCACAGCCAGCATCTAATCTAGGTGATGACTCCTCATGCATTAACCACAATCTCCGTGCAGATATCCAGTGCCCACAGGGACGGTCCTAGCAATACATCCAGTTGCTATCTCACACCATTGCACTGCTTAGAACAACTAGAGTACACGGTGAAATATTTCCATCTCTCTTCATATCCAGACAGTAATATCTTTTTTATTTTTTTCTCTCACTTTTATAGAACTGTTTTTCCCCACTGGCGCACAGTAACCCATCTTCCCTTTATTGAAAAAAAAGCTTCGTCAGTATGGATTACAGTGGTAAGGCTGTGAACAGACAGTGACTAAAATACAGTGCAGAAACTATAATTCATAGGGCCCATACCATATTCCAGCTCTTAAATATACCACCTATATGAAAACTGTATCATAATGACATCAGAAATGGCGGGAGAAGACTTATATGTAGAAAGAGACACATTATCAGAGAGGAAAAGAAACACAATTGCCAGAGAAGGATAAAAAGGAGGTAGGGGTAGCTGTCCAGAATCCTGGTACATGTCGCGTGTGGCTATGTTCGCACTGGGGGCATGATGTGGCATGTCGTTGCAGGCTGAAAACCAGCCGGGGCTGATGTGGATGACTGGCACTGGATAAACGGGACCTATGGCAACGGATATGACTGCATAGGGGAACGGAGATTGCTGGTGACCTACCTTCACCCTTTACCCTCTGTTCTCCTCCCATGCTCCCCCACCCACTATATTCTTCAGTCAATTCCCCTGGAGGCATTCTCTTCTTCTCAACTTAGACATTCCTTCCACAAGACATGATATCAGAGAGCTAGAAACGTTGATTTTGAGAACAGAAAAATCATCATAATTGTTTTGGACTTTGAGATCTGGGAATATTGCTCAAGATGCTATGGCAGCACATTGTGGCTATACAATTTGAGAGGACTTTAATCAGTATTGCTCTTGTGACAATACTCTGCACGGCAGGCCCTTATATTGTTATCATAGGGATTGGTAATCAATGCTCACGTAGCAATCAATGCATGTCTGGGCACCATCATGGTGACTCTCATTACGATTTAAGGAGGCACAGTCGTAGCATCTTTTGAAGAGTCCTCGGGATATTTCATGGATCAGTAATACATTTGGGTGTCATGGGTATGTTAAGTACCGTTGGATGACTGGCCGCTGGTACGTGCGCATGGATCAGTGCAAATATGGGAGGGTTGTCGATAAGGGTACATGTGGGGGTATGCCAGAACATGATACCTTCCTTGTCAACATGACTCTGGAGCTTAATTCAAAAGATCCTGGGATCCCAACCCCAGCGATCTTAGTGTAGGCACATATCATAAGACCTGGCTGGTCTACCCTATGTAATGCAGTGGTTGCAGGCCTGTCCAGAATAGCTAGTCCTGGGATCATTTCTTTCACTAAGATCACTGCGATCTTAGTGAAAGAAATGCATAGTGGTTTCACCAGGGTACAAGAGCACTTACAGGGAACACTCCTGATTGAAAGAGTGAAAAGCCTGATGCATACATAAAGAGGGGAGGGAGGACGTTTGCTGAGTGTCCTTGAGGGCTCTTAGGGCTACTCATGCATTAAGTGCACTGTAAGGTAATTCTTCCCTTCTCTCTCTTTGTCCTGGGGGGAGGGCACAATGCTTCTAATAGGCAAGCATAAATCATACATTCATGGGAACAACTCTTGAATACTGTATGGGGGTCAACTGCACCCTGTGCTCTTTTGTTAGCCCATATGGGGACGGGGAACGATGGTATAAGCACTCTTGTGAAGAAGAGTGACTCCACAGCTTTTCCTTTATTTTGGGACTCTTACCCCTGTGCCTAGTCAGTTCTTCTTGGAATAGTGTAGGAGGGCTGAGGCTAAGATCGATGCGATCTCAGTGCTGGCTAGGATATGTGAACCCAGTCAACTCTAAAGATTGCTTAATAGGATAAGGCTGATTTATTCCTAAGATCGCTGGGGTCGTGATCCCAGGATCTTTTGAATTAAGCTCCAGGGGTCGTGATCCCAGGATCTTTTGAATTAAGCTCCTGAGTATCAACAGATATTAATATAATTCTCACAGTCTATATGTTTTGCTATCACAGAGTCGGATATCTTATAACATTATGCAAGGGACTGGGCAAGAACATGACAATGGAGATCTTGTAGGCCATTTTGTGGGTTGGGATTACTTACACAAAGGGATAAAGGTCCAGCGCTGTATAGCATAAAAGGGGGAGGGGGAGTTGGTCAAGAGTAACAATCTGAAAATAGACTCATCGAAGTCCTATGGATAGAATTATACACGTAATACAGTGAATAAGGATGATGCACATTGCAAATAAGGTCAGTATAAATTTAAGACATTGCATGCATGCAGCTGTTAAGCATAAGATGTATCTGCCTCTTCAAACTTTGCAGATCAGTTTACATAATATTCTATACACGTTCTGGTGGAAGTATGCAAGTAATGATCTATGATCTGTGGAGGATTCATGGGCCGTCAAGTCGGTGTTGCGAAGTCTATAAGACGTTATAGATGCCTTTTGTATGTACGTGTAGGGGACTGGAAATCCCTCTACCCGGTAGACCGACGCTCAAGAGCCCGTTACCTGGTCTTCACTGCTCCCCTAGTGTGTGTCATAACGATCCAGATGTAGTTGTAAGGTGGAAATATCAGGTAAGGGATCATGGTGTAATGGTTAGCATGCTGGAATGTCATGCCAGAGATCCGGGTTCGAGTCCCGGTGATCCTAGATATTTTCACCGTCCTCTACATATGTATAGAGTATAATTTATAACTCATTTGTATATTAATTTTTCTGTATAGTTCCTGTCCTAGAATCTTAGAGTCAGGGTTATAAATTGGCTAGAGTTAGGCTTTGATCGATAATACCACCATTGTTGTACAACTTGATGGGAATGGAGGGATTCAGGGGGATTCCTGGTGTTGGGGTGTGTCTATAATGGTAAAGGTGAACGATGATTAGTTTGAGCCGACAGTTTCTTCACGAGCGGGTCCTGCCCGTTCCCCCCAGGACCCGTGAGTGAAGAAACAGGAGGCTCAAACTAATCAGAGTTCATCTTTACATTTATGTCAAGGTGTTTGGGTTGATAATTAATCAATATTTCATCAATATAAACCATAATTAACTCCTATTTACCCATCTTCATCGCGAAATGCTGACCGCCGCCATCTTGGATGTTTACGTTTCAAAAAGGCTGCGCATGCGCGGTGGACCTATGACGCCATCGTGCGGATTTCCCGGGGGTTATTTAATGCAGGGGTGCAATACGGGGGTTCAGTGCTTTCTCTATGGAACTACGATATTCACCTTGACATAAAGGGAGGAATTCCTAGAACCGTCCAATTCATGTTGACATCGTACACTGAAGTATCGTGTGTACTTATTTCTCTCGTTTCAATCTGATTATGCAATTATGTATTTCTTTGTCCTATAAGGTAGGTTAACCTAAAGACGTCCATATTCCCTGAGACGTCCATCCCCAGAAATTAGCCATAACATTGGGTTTGCTACTGAATCAACATTATTTACCAACTTACAAAGTAGATTCAATTCTCATCAACGATTTTACAATGTTGATGCAGGGGTAAATCTATTTTTCATGGCAAATTGATGGAGTGGACGTCCAAAGGTATGTGGATGACTTTAGGTTAATCTACCCTACAGTGAGTTCTAGCTATCAACTCCCTCTCTCTCTCAAGCCCTGCATGTCTATCTCTTTTTATATATGCATATTTATATGTCATTGATGCCCTCTACCGCTAGTTCCCAATTGGACGTTAAAGTTGTGTTCATACTTGTGATATGCCGAATTTGCATTCTCGAAATGACTAATCGGATTTTCTAGAAAGTCGTTATAACTGTCTACCCTACAGGACCATTAATGCAAATCACTTTGGTGCTGGTAGTTCCAATGCATGTAAAGTACAGGAATGCCACAACATACTGGTACTTCACTCTAGCTTCCATAGCCTGTTCAATGTTCCTACTGGAGACATGTTATCAGCACAAATCAAGACACATCGATGTGAATTTGAAATCTAATTATATGAGAATCTTTGAAATACTCACTTCACTGTACATGATGTAATAAAATCGGCATTAATGGTGGTTAACACAGAAAAAGGGATAAAACTGGTGTTTTTGCATGTTCTAACAATGGTGTTTCCCTGGACTCACCAAATGTGCGACCAAACACCCTGACTTTACGCTCAGTCGCGCACAATCCATCTACTGGAGAATAGTTCCATTAACAATTAGACTTTTCAGGGAGAGAAGGGTCGTAAAACCCTCTCCCATTGCCAGCAAGGTATAGGTAATTGTTACTGTCATGATAAGTGCAGGGGGTAAGTTAGCAATTTGGCTACACATTCTGCATTGATAAATTCTCCTTGAACGTATTGCCTATAAAAGTTGTCAGCGCTGTCAATCACTGGTGTGAGCAGCTCGGCAGGGGTACTAAAGGGGGCGTGGCCTAGCATCAGTTGTAGCACCCCTTTCCCCTCAACTAGTTGAATCCAGTTGAGCAACTCATCATCGGAATTGAGTTGCTCCATTCCTCTACAAAAGGTCTAAGCAATAGACATGGGCCGTTTTGTGGTCTTATTTAATGCTTAGACGTGGCAAGCAGTGGGTGCCTAATGAAACAAAGGGAGTCATTACAATGCCCAGACAGGATATTGAGCGATTGCTGTCAGTCAACAGGCAATGGACGTATTGAGTTTACACAACAGGGGCTTAGGGTCCGGAAGAAGCCACTTACTGTCCAGTTAGGCGTTGTCAGGCAGCGTTGAGTAACGGCATATTGGTTTTGGCGTGGGATTAGGTGGGGAGGGGGTATGGCTTGTTAGGTGGCCTAATCCACCCACAGGGCCCATAGTCCTTTGACAGACATACCCCATACCCCTTCCTCTCTTCCCTTCTCCAGCACTGAGATGAGACACCTTCTCCTGGGCGGCAAGGCGAATATATGATTGGATTCATAGGCACAGTCGTCGAGCATGATTCGATGAGCGGCCCTTATTGGATTTGACAACGACCTAATGGGAGTGTAACACAATAAGGGGCCACAAAGGGTGTGAAAAATGAGCGATACATCCCATGTACCATTACAGACACCACCAGCCACCACCACGCCCTCTACCGACTAGACCAGGCAGCCAATCAGACAAGGATATAGGAGAAGGGGCGGAATGATGTAATTTGATTATGAGCCCCTGGCACGCTTAACACAGGACTAGGTTGGCCTTAGTACACATCCAGTGCCTAACCCACTGTGCTCCTCCTGTACAGGCCCAAAGTCCTGTGACATGACAGATAATGGTCTCATTTACGACAAGGCCGTCAGGGGTCAGTAGTGCGGGCCCGATAAGTTAACTTCCATTCACAGAGAAATACTTCCAGTTTTCTTTCCCTTGCTGGGGTCAGAAGGAGGCTGAATTGCCCGTATGTGAAAGTCACGAGTGCCCGGATGAGGAACGCAGGAGACGTCGTCGAGGGAGTGATAGTCTCCGCCTCCTGACTGTCAGTGACTTTTGTCTTTGGGCTCTCCCCATTCCTCCCCAACCCAAGTCATTATGAAGCATTGAATGATCAACACAGGGCCTACAGATAGCGGGGCCCTATTCGCGTCAGCCCCAGCACGGCTTCACTCTGTTCGATAAATCAGAAAGGGGTAAGACTTTGATAAATTTAGCTGGAACCAGCCACAGCAGGCCATAAAGTACATTACAGCCATATATCCCGGCATCGCTCAAGAAGTCTATCGCTGCAGGAGGACATGCTTGATTAGGTACACACGCCAGTGCCGTTTTACTATCTCACCGATAGTGCTTCAATATCCCACTACGGCGAGTTGAATTCCAGCAGTCGTTATCTGGGGAGAACATTTTCAATTAGCTTAGATCCCTCTGTATCCTATCATAATCATGTAATGTGACATTTAATAACATTACTACATTTTTATGTGCATGGCAGATTTTATGGAGTGCACATTATACGTAATACTATTACATTTCCCCAGCTCGCAGTATAGCTTTAAAATATTACACAATCAGAAGTTTGCCAGGTCATTACCATACATCTCCGCTCCATGTAACAAGGGGATATTACGTGGGTTATTTTATTATTGCCGTCCCTTATAAACCCTTGAACTATGGGTTCACAGTTCACTAGTGACTGCCCTGGGGTCCACCCTATTCATCCTAAGGCCAGAGGCCAGTGCTTGCTGTGTCATTGTACTTTTTAGTGTCATTGTGGGGTGGCATGGGTTCGGTGCTTATGACCATGCTGGGGAGGCGTGGAATGATGTGGTGGTGGTGGTGGAGGGGGGGGGGGGGGGGTTAGGGCAGCAGCTTAAGGGTCTGGGCATTGTCGTCTCAGGAGGGTGTTGCTCCTATTGTAAAAAGAGCTGTGAGTATGTGCCCTATTTTCTAAACAAGTCATGCACTGCTTCACCAAAGTACTTGCACTCACCACATTAGTCTGAGAAGTGACCTGCCTTGTTTAGAACAGAGAGAGCTGCACTATCAGGTACCTACTCATGTCACACACTCTATAGTATAATCTATAGTATATTATACTGACTGACTTCTCCCAACTAGGTACCTACTCAAAGTCAGCTTTTTTAGCACCATACTCGAATGACCACTTGTGAGCAACAAAAGAGACAAGTTATAGCTACATAAAAGAAAGGACTGGAAATGAGGGCATTTTTAGCCAGCTCTTCCCTTTACTATAGGAGCAACACCCTCCTGGGTTTGCATACATCATACTCTGGTCTGGAAGTGGTCGTATCACTGACCGATGTGCCGTGTGCACGCATACCCAAGTGAAAACAGACTTTAGATCCCCATGGTGCCTCTGTGGTACATGTATCATATTATGCCTTTTTAAGTCAATGTGCCAAAGATGTAAGATAATTCTTAAGTATGTTTACTTCCCACGGCACTAACCCAGGAACACAGTCCCTTTAACACGCATCAAAGACCGTCTCTGTGGTGGTTGACTGCGGCAGTGATACCTATACTGTCATGAGCACCCTGCCTGACACAATGCCCCAATTCACACCCTACTCAGAGATTAACTATCGATTATCCAGCGGCAGGACACTCTATTTAATGTTATCAGCACGGTTCTAGATACCCCTAGCATGTAAATGGATCAGATCTACCACTGGGGAATATAAACTGCGTGGATAAACGAAGTTAAAATACAATATATGGATGTCAAGGGTGAGCTCAACTAGACTAAGTATACAAATCACAGTGATGCACACCGATACTATACGACTATAGAGGAAGTGTGACTAAGCTTAAAATCATTCTGACGTGTGCCATTAGAGGGCACTCATAGAGACAGTAGAGAGGTTAAGATTTAGGAAAGTGTACCTGTACGGAAACGGCAAGGGCTAGAAGTACAAGTTCCAGTACAGATACAGGTAATGTGATTAAGATTGCATGGTAAGTATATGTAGCAGTCACCAGCTGAAGTATGTGGTTGCTGCTGAGTGAAGCTTAGGGTATAAACAACAGGTAATTACAGAGTGATACAAATACTCTAAGTGCAATCTAAAGCTGTAGTTGGTAGATAGATTGCTAATTAACAATTGTGCAGGGTCATTACAATTCTTTACAAGTCTATTTCTTTTATTTGGATTATCTCCCTATATGTATGTGTAGAGCACCCCCTACATATCCAAAATGCCTAGGCTACAGATTATGTACTGATAAATGGTAATACCCCCCCACGTGACCTATGACGTTACCCGTACCCGTTGCCGCACACGTTCATATCTCCCTAATGAATGGTAATGCGGGTTCTGTATCGGCCAAATGGTACCAGTGTAGAATTTTTTATCTTTTTTGTTCAGCTGCCATATTGATCTGTATGATTACCTGAGTGCATAGTAGCTTTAACTGTAAACGTTTTAGCTCCGATGCTTTTAATATGCTGATAAGGCAAAAAAAAAAGCAATGGCCATGCACACTTTTCCACTTTCCGCTTTTAATTCCTGCCCACCCCTTGTGCTTATTTAGAATGGGACTCACCCAAAGACTCCTATACATGCACCTATAATTATACAAGTCATTGCAGTGTGTAGTATTTTGCAGGACTGTGTTTTATGTTTTACGAATACACTATCCTAATACACCACTAGGGCCTCAGCTTCATTCTAAACCCTGATGTCCGACCTAGTAACAATGACACCCCTTATACGATGTACTGTTTTATAGGTGTCTACTATGATGTTATAGCTTAACTAGTAATATCAAAGAAAACAATCGTAAAACGACAAGCATAAGCTATACATAGTAGATGTTTTATCTTGCATAGAAATATTATGAGCATATATTTGCTCTCTACAATGGCTCATTTCGATTAAAAGATATATCGTTGTTTTAAACCTCTTCATACACAGGTGCATAAAGAAAGTCAAACTTCCTCACTTATCTAGTGTCATATCAGTATCCGACCATCAAGTAGACCAGAGTGGCGCTAAGCGTGGTGAGGATTAAGTGACATGTTCTTAAAAAGGTGGAGAGTGGAGTGAGTGTTAGCAACTGGAGGCCTATAGTGCAGTGCTTTGTGCTCTCCATCTCCTTTGTATCACAAAAACCAATCCTGCTGCCGCTCACTGTTGTTATGCTTGTTGCGCCACCTGGTAGGGTGCTGAGGAGTGAGGCGCTGGAGGAGAAGAATTCTGTGCTGGAGCTTGTCACTACTCCAGTGTCCAGGCCCTGCTGGAGGAGGACAGCCATCTCCCATCCAGCACGCCAGCAGTCCCCTCATTTATCTCTACTCCAGGCCAGCATACCTATACATACCTATACAGAGACCCACAGGAGGCGGCATACCCAAAGGGGGGCATCATCTCCTGGGTATCGGACACACTGGAGGAGGCCAGTGGCTATTGCTTACAGCAGTAGCAGCAGCGGCGGTATGGTAGGGGAATAGGAGCAGGAATACTAATCGGGCGACTCGCTGGTCGGACGGCAGGCAGACAGGGAGGGAGGCAAGCAGGCACGGAGCACCTCTAAGGATCCGACCTCTGCGCGCGTTGTTGTCAGCAAAGCTGGCTGAGAGTGGGAAGCATCTAAAGCTGACCTCCAAGCACGTACTTCACCACAACCTCACTGCTCCAGGGGGTGGGGGTGGAGGGTTTAGAAGAGTGGCTCACGGACAGGGAGGTTGAGCAGGTGAGTAGAGGAGAGGACACACGCACTGACCTGGAGGGGCTGACTGGAGGATGGGTCTCTTCTAGAAGAGCAGGAGAAGTGGGTTCTCAGAGGACCAGGAGGAGGAGTGGGAACGTGTCCCCACGACCTGACCGACAACGCCGGTGCCTCTTCCCGAGCTGCTCGCCCAAACGGCGGAGTGGCTTCATAACGCTGGCGGCCTAAGGCGAGCTGCTCGTAAGGAGTCGCTCACTCGGCGCGACGTGCTCACGCAGGGTCTGCTCGACCGGGGACGTGTCTGATCCCAGTGGGGACCTATTAGGGCGTACTACTGTAGGGGTGATAACCCAGGGCTTTACCCAGGAGGTGCCTCCAGGGACACCTATGTAACCCACACGCCTCCTCTTGCTACCAGTGTTGGAGGGAGCAGCTCTCATGCCTGAACCTTTATCAAGCCCATGGGACAGCTCCTGCCAGGAGACTCACTCAGCCCTGTTACTCACCCACGTTAGCCCACTCAGTCCCCCCCCCACTACACACACATTCGTACACACCGCCAACACGGCGGTCCATGTTCCGTTCTCTGGCCTTTGACAGTAGCTTCCGGCGTCGACGACCAAGACAGGAACGGCAGCGACGACCTGACTTCCGGCCATTAACCTCCAAAAATAACCCGCCCATGTGTAGCTCATAACACATGGAGGGACACTAACTCACCCACCACAATAACCCACTCACTCATACATGCTCATTTACTCACTTAGGTACCAGTAAGGTATGGGTAAAGCACACTCTCGGTGTGAATACACACTGGAGGTCCTACCCTGACACATTCAGGAAGAATCACCACATACATGACCCCACACAATAACAGCTCACACTCACTCATCATACCCACACACATTCACTCACACATACAGAGAGATACCTCTGTGGCTGGGGTATTCGACGAGGGCTGCATACCGTTCGTTGCCTAGCTATAGAATTGTGTAGCCGGCCTCACGCGAACAGGATTTGGCCTGGACTCATAGGAAGTCATCTAGACGTCAATTCTGGACTGAGGCCGAATTTGTGAAAGACCCTTGTAGAGACGCCAAATGTAGTGAAAGAATAGGCTTAGATGAGACTGCTCTAGAGGAACATTGGCTTTAAGAGTAGCACACTACATAGACCCATTGTTGGATGCTCTTACAGCGTCATTTGGCGACAGATGTGGATGGTGGAGGCCTTTATGGAATGTAGCACAGCCTGCATTGTTCTATATTAGTGTTGTCATCAAACAGTGAGCGACAGTACAGTCTGGACTATTACATTTACAGGCTGGGCAGCCATTTGGAAGAACTGCTGCACCATCCATCCATCCATACACTACCTCAGACGTGCAATCACCCCTAACACTGTGCTGCAGAGCCCTCTTTTAGACCCACCAGTCAGCCAAACCAAACTAACCAGAGGCAAACGCTCTCAGCACTGACCCACGACTTAACAATCCACATAGACCAGCCGACCACCTAGTGGCGCGGACAGGAGAGGAGGAGGAGAAAAAAGAGAACTGGAGGCGATCCAATTAAACCAAGTGACGCGGGCCTATTCGGCATTCTCTACCGAGCCCTAAGCAGGGGCGCGAATGTGATTGGCCGGAACAGTCAACGTCAGAGCGAGATTTTATTGCCAATCTGAGTGGAATTTACAACAAGCCCACCAGCGGGGTGTGGAGACCACTGCAGGTAAGAACGTCTGTTTTACTCTGAATAATAAGGGAGCTGGGCGACCAGAGAGGCGCCGAGGTGTTGTTCATGGAGGGGTGAGGCTTTTGGGAATTCAGGAAGCAGTGAGAGGGTGGGGTGCTTGGATGTTAAATGGTGGTACCGAAGGTGAATAGGGGGTTGTCTTTGGGACAATGTAGGGTCCATCTCTAGAGGGAAATGTGATTGTCAGATCAGTTTCACTCACAGGCACACTCCCCTCAAAGGGAACTAGCTAAGTAACAACAGCAGTGGCCAGATCCGATGAGGTCTGTGCCTGCTCATGCATCTGAGAGGTTTGTAAAGCAGGGTACAAGCAAGGGTCGGTGGTCAAGATGTGTGTAGGAGTGATACAGCTTACCCATCCATGGGACCTCCATAGGGAGGGGTAGAGAGGGTGTAGGGTTGGTGAGGGAGGGAGAGATGCAGCAGACTGCAGAGAGGAAGCCCCTGTAGTAATGAAAACCCACACGGTTCGTGATGGAAAATACTTCTGTCCCAATCGGACGGGCTTTGGGTATTGCCTGCACTGAATATGGAGGCAATTCACCCAGAAGCCCCTGATTCCATCCCGGGCTATATACATTGCTGTGTATGGGGACGTGGTTTTGCAAAACACCCCCTCCCAGCCCCTCTGCCCTCAAGTAGAGGGCCCTACTTATAAGCCTTAAGGATACCCCTGACATTTGTGGAAGGACCTATCGTTAGTTCTTAAGGTCCCAAGTCACTCATCCAGCAACCAATCTATTACCACGTACCCAACCCTCTTTATCCCACTTCAGTAGTAAAGGCCTATAAAGGATTCACAGGTCACTAACAGTCCTCTCCCCCAAATGTACACTTTGGGGTTTCTGGAGAGAGTATTAGACTTAGTCCTTATATTGTGGTGTATATTGTGCATCTGGGGATGACAACACACGTGCAGTATCACCTTTTACTAAATAATTTGAATAGTTATTGTATTGTACAATTGCTTCACTGAGTGACCCGCATGAACTGGTACATGTATATGGTGTCTTAATAGTCCATGTCACACAACACCAGTAGTATAGGTGTTTCTAGTATTTATAAAGTTAATGTGTGCACTTTCATGTAGTATTTGTCCACCTGTTCAACCCATGTTTTATGGAATCCAGGCATATAATGCCCGTATGTCTCCTTACAATGTGTATCATGTGAAGGTCTCTATCAGCATCATTTCTAGTGAATCCATAGAACAGGTACACTTTTAAATAATGTGTATGTGATTTGTACAAGCGATACAATCGAGGATTAGTGAATGAGTAATCAATGGATAATTCATGTGTGTTAGTGAAGGATAATTACACAAGGGCGTAGCCGTAGTGTATTTAGCCTTTGCTAATACACACAAGTCATGAATTATCCATTGACTACTTATTTTATACCACGAAACCAAAAAATAATCAATAGAATATCAATAAATTCAAGTTGAAAACAAAAATCATTCCCCCTCCCCGGCACTCGAAGCCAGCCATAGTGTGTGTACAGGTACATACACCTCGTCGCCCGGCAGCGGACAGCGACAGCGCCCGTCTCGGCTCGGCTTGGCAGCGGCACACGGCGAAAAATAGTGTTTGTACATGACCGGTACACACACCTCGTCGCCCGGCAGCCGACAGCTAAAGCTTTGAATGCGTCTCACAGTTATGTTTGTGTATAATACACTTCGTCGCCCGGCAGCGGACAGCTACAGTGCACACGGCGAAAAAAGATGCGCCCGGACTGGGACTCGACCTGCGTACCTCTAACGGCTGAGCGCAATGCGCTAACCACTAGACCACCGCGTCTCCTCCTTCAGGGGCCGTCTCGGCTTGGCTATGTTTGAATGCGTCCCGCGGTTATGGTAGCTGACAGCCCGCAGTCGTTGCCTTCCCGGGCTTTGTATCATATCCAGACGTGGTTCGAACCAAGCATTTCTCATCAGTCCCTGTGGCGCAATGCATAGGGAGTTGGATTTGGGATGTGAGACTGCAGGTTCGACCCCTACCCTGGCAATGAAAAATTTTGTGGGTTTTAACATGTAACATATGACATGTAAGGACATGAGATGTGTGTGGGTTATCCATGGATAACCACATGGTATGCAGGTTATCCATGGATAACCACACGCCTTACAAAATTGATGCTACAGCCTTCAAGCTGTGCAATATCGACACATATGTGCATGGGAATATCCAGAAAAAGCACCCAAAATCACAGAAGTCGTGGTATAAGCACAGATAACCTCGATCTCATATAGATTAAACTATATGTCAAATGGTTGCTCAAGGGTAGTCGATTATTGGTAGTGATCAACAAACGCTGATCAATCGAATCTGTTCACATTTTCAATCTATATGTCATCGGAATGTTTTTCTGTGGGTATTAGAAAGTTGACAGCAGTAGAATGACAATAGTCATGATGGCAAAGATAATAGTGCTGATATTTTTTAAATCCGATCACATGTGGTCGTGCAGTGATCTTCAATAGGTACTCCCACAGGACATACATCATTCATGTACCAGATGATTATTACTGATTGGTATGTCCCAAAAGACCAAAACTCTGTATAGATAGTCCATATATGTGTGAATTCATGGTTACTCTGTGCCATTTTATTATTCCGGTTTTAATGTGTGAGGCAAAGGTTTAAAGGTTATTTATTTGAAAAAAGAAATACTTTCATGCACTGAACTGCACATTGTGATATTTTAGTCCTATGTACACTACGTTATAGCATAAAGAGTACATGTATTAAACCTCTTTCGTCCACATGATTGTAATTTCCCACAGAATTTACATAGACACTCAAAATAATCAGTATGTGAAACATTGTAAATGCAATGGTATACAAGACCCATAATTCATAACTGTGATCTGAAATAACCTTCTCGACTGAATTCTAAACACATGTTTTTTCCCCGTTTATGGTCACTATCATGTCAATACGATTGCACATCACCTAGAACAATGGTCTCACGCTCTATAGGGTATAGTAGGTGTTTATGCTAGATAGACGATTCGTTCACATTAGACATTCAATCAATAATATTTCAATACAGATCGAACAAGTTCGAGTAACCTGAATTTCAAAACCCAAGAGGCAATGTTCCAACGTTCAAGTCCAATTTCTGGTGATATTCTATGAAGGGCGAATTCATGCCTTGAAGGTACTGGTACAATCTAGCAAATGGGTTTAGAGAACCTTCCTCTCTTTTTATTTATTCCATCACACTCTGGCAGTGTTTTAGACAGTCGAGCACCAGTACGACTGAGTAGCTTTGCCAACCGACCTCATCTGCCTCCATTTCCGACAATTTGTGTATCAATCACGACCCTCGCTGCCTGGTGAAGTCCTGGCCAATGTTTTGACATTTTGCCATGCCCTTTTAAATCACTTCTTTCACAAGCTCTCAGTTGTGTGAGGCATTAACGTGGTGAATATGCTATTACCAATATGACCCGACTGTAGGCACCATCATACTGCACATCATTCTCATGTATGGGGTCATTGCTCCTTGTTCAGTCCGTCCACATCAAAACATCCAATAAAGTGTTCTGTTTCTCACACTTAACTTTGGACAGGACGGTGCAGCGCTCCCCTAATACTTTGTATCCTGGAGGTTAATTCAAAACAGTGCTAATTTACCACTGTTTTGAACTAACCTGCATATCTGATATTCGATCGATGCTCCCAAGTAAGCCCTTGATATATCAGATGTCTGAGGCTACATTGCAGTTTTGTAATAATCAATATTATTGTGAAATGGCTTTTTGCAGGGTACAATTTGGCTCTTGCATTTCTAGAGTACACATGCTATGTACTATATGGAGTTTTCTTTTCACAAGTAGCTTTAACACGCCAATAGTCTAATACTATTCTTTTTTATTTGTTCGCCAGCAAAAATAAAGGTTTCCTTCATGACCAAAGAGCTTGCTTTTGATAAACTGTTTCATATATTCTTCGTACAAAAAGGGTCATAATGAAAAACAACCATTGCTATAAAATATACAAACAGTACTACTTCTCGAATCAATTCCCAGATGTGCTACACATTAGTATAGGGAGACAGAAGTAGAAAAGGCCAAGAGTGGTGAGCCCAGCTGCAATGGATCAGCCATTTGCTGCACACTAATCCGTTAACACCTGTTAGTGTTACTGACTGATGCTTATCGGAAACAAATTGAATGAAAGGGCCCCCAACAGGGTAGACTAGAGGTGTATATAAAACACGCAGTAACAGGGACAAAGTGCTGCAGAGCTGTGGATAAAACCAGTATGGGTCGGCGTGATGTTCTTTTTTTTTCACATTCTAGTATCCATAGTGGGCCCGCATCCCCTGGGGGAAGGATTGAATAAAATGTAGAGGGCCTGGATAGTGATCAAATGTATTACAGTCCATATATGGGACAGCCTCCGACAAGAGGCTGATAAAAGGGGATAACATATGGTTCCAGAGTGAGGGATCGACAGGGGAAGATGTACACATACACACATTGATCAGACAGGGGAGAGGTTAACGATGGGAGACCGGCGTGATCCATAGATTGTAAGGCAAATTATATAGAGGGTGGGAGGCTAGATATAGACCAGCGTAGGTCTGGTTATATAGGGGAGGTGTTGGGATAGCACCTAGGGGTTACTGAGTTGATAGAGCGAGATGGATATTCTGTTATCTATGCCATATGGGCCCCGCACTGAGATAATTACATTATAATTATCCTTATCTTTTAGAACATAGGCATTCACCATAGCCATAATGGCACAGAAAATATGCCGATGAAAAGAGTATGAAGAAAGAACATGCTTTTGGTGTCCTGAGGTCATACTTCAGTCTACATTTATTACAAATAGATAATGTCTCATCCATAAATGATGTCTCATGTAGTTATCTACTATATATAAAACACATAAGTATTATGATAGGTCCAGAAGAACAATGATGAGGACTTACCACTGACTCACATCATTGTGTAAATATTTTGGCTCACCTCCAAGCAGTCCAGGATCATCTGATTGTTGAAGCCATTCAAATATTTGCAGTATCTTTTTTTCATTCTTCTTCGACTCCCAGCATCTAACTTTCTTCATTGTGCACCTTATGTCTCTGTCTGTCTCTGTCTGTCTGTCTCTGTCTGTCTCTCTGTGTCTGTCTCTCTCCGTCTCTCTCTTTCTCTCTGTGTCTGTCTCTCTCTCCCTGCCTCTGCCTCACTGGCTATCTCTTTGCAATATCACACATGTTTGAAAAGCCAATGGGTATGTCCTATTCGATTAATGACATGATTACTTATCGACATTTTGGCCAGTAAAATCGAAATCACTTGATACCGACGTCCATTAAACCTAGACGTATGGACAAGTGCAGTAAAAACGTTGGCATTTATTTAGAAATAGGAATGACCTATGGAATAATTATTTGCACGCATCGAATACATTGATCAGAGGACTTACAAGGCGATAACTATTCAAATGAATATCATTCAAATTTTACGTTATCCCCCTGCATCTCGAAAAGATAACATCCTTCCATCCTGTATAGGGCATTAGCATAATAGGCTATGGAGGCCGCCATCTTGGTTAGGCCCCCGACTCCAGAGCAGGGCATTCTGGGTAAATTTCTGATCAACCTCCAGAACAATGGTCAGTGATAAGACTGATAAGCTGCATCCTGCCCCTTATCTTAATCACCTACAGTACCCCTGCATTGTTTGAGGTGTGAAGTAAGGTGATAAGCCTGATAGGGAGACAATGGACTGATTGGCTCACCTGTGGTATTCAACAGAAATTTCAATGATCTATTACTTTTTAATCTTAAATAGTTAATCTATTTCTAGATCATCTGTTTAAAGTTGTTGATATGGAGAATCCATACATATAGATTATAGAAAAATCCCATGGATAGTAATTAATTGGCAGGTTGTCAAACTAGACTACACAAAGTGGCCAAATGATGGATTAGCCCCCGACTACATAAGCCACCTAGCATATTTCCTTGGTACTAGCAATGTGCTAGTCCCGTTTCCCCGAGGACATCGCTAAGAACAGAATAACATGACTGTGGATAAAAAGATGTATGTCTCCATCTGCACAGGGTTTGCCTTAATCTGTTTGAGGCAAACACACTTCCCCCAGACCCCAGACTATGGCACTATATTTATATTACAGCAGGTAGCTGACTTGGCACACAGGGTTAGAATATGGCAGTCAGCACTATACTGCCCATCCCTGCTCACAGGCACGAACTGCCCAGCCGAGATAAGACGTCACTGATAAGCCCTGGACCCTCTCTGCTGCTCTCTGCCCACGACTGGAGCAGATTTCAACCTCAGTCAATGGCAATGGAGGGCCATAGGTAGAGTCCCCTGTTCCCAAATCGGAATGGGCAGTCCTGTCTGTTTCTGCCCTGAATATAAAGTAGTGGGGCTTTCACAAGTAAGGAATCTACACAGATAGCGGTGCCCACTGACCAGGCTTTGTGGGGCTGCTTCTCTCCTCTCTCACCACTAATGGTGTAGCTGATTCCTGGGTACTGTGATAGCAGTAGTATGTCTACACCACCTTAATGCTCTATTCCATTGTAGTGAAATACCTGACTGAGGAGACATGCATATATACTGCTGGAAGACCACAACCCTAGCACTGTCTCTCTGGAGTGTTGTCTGTTATCAGAAGGACAAATTACCAGTCTGGGGTAATGGTATGGGAAGATACTATTAGTCTCCCAATCTTATAATTGTGTTGTATTCACCAGCATTCCCCCACAACAGGCACAGACTGACGTCTAATAGTACAGAGCAGTGTCTGTCTCCATAGCTGGTGCCTCCACGAGGGCCGTCCCCGTTTATGGCTGATATTGCATTATCAGTGTATATATCGGTGGGTGTCGACACTGGGCTGGCTTCGAGCTGCGATGACAGATGGCAGTGGCGGGCGTGGATGTTATTCAGGTGGGCGGGAAGCTGGCTGCAAGTGGGATGGGTGAGTGGATCAGGGGAATGTGGGGCTGGAGAAAGAGAGACCAGTGAGAGGACTAGACCTGCTGGAGAGCGGAAACAGCTCGCCTGACAGTATCAGGCAGATGGTGACGTCGATCCCTGAGAGGAAACGAATACTTAGTAGAAGGTAAACAGGTCAGTCTGTCTACACAGAGAGAGGAGGAATATTTGTACTGAGGATGAGCAATTGATGTAGGGAGAATGTTGGTCAAGTCTACTTGAGTGCTCATAAAGGTGTAGAGTTAGGATAACATGAAGGATAGGAATTACAGGAATGGGGAGGGGTTTCTGATGGGGTTACAGAGGGACATAACCCATGGTAGGAGTAATCAAAAAGGGTTTACTCTGTAGTACTAAATCCGAGAAGGACTTCGATTAAAGGAAACGGTCATATCACCAAGCGCACATTTATAATATTGCAAGAGGCAAAACTAGAAAGCAATAGATATATCAGAGCAGTACTTGAGAGGCAGAGTGGGAGAAGTAGGTGCAATAAGATATGGAGTGTGTAGGAAGAACCTGACCCAGCCTGCAGCTCCTGCAATAACAGTGTCAGTAGGTTTTACCGCCAGGTGTCAGCAGCGTCTCCACACCGCATTACTGCCGACCCCTATCTCATCCACACGCCTGCGCACTTCTTGACAACATCAGCCTTGCCCTGTCAGAAAGCGCCAACTATGCTCACTTCCGGTGGACGATAATAAGGGATGAGGGAGTGTGTCTCAGAGGTGACCGCCATCTTGGCCTTAGCTTTAATGGCATGCGACACCAAGCGGTCGGTAACATTCAGGGACGACCCTGGCCGACACGTGCTCACAGCACCTCAAGCTGCTCGTGAGTAGCTCAGGTCGTGTTTAGCAAGCAAGTCGCGTGCTGTTACTATAGGGTCTCCACACCGAGCAGCTCTTGGTGAGAGAGGGAGCAGCTCAGAGCGTCTTATAGACTGACTCCTCAATGTCCCTCACCCCTCCATCCCCCTCTCCAACTAACAGGGGCCGCCACAATCAGCCGTTAACGACCAACACACATTACCTATTACCCCAAATTATACTAAAGCCAGAGTTTTGGCATAAGAGGATTGAAAGTTTGTACATAATGTCCTTTATGCCTAAATATGCAACATTTCAAATTTTGTGGTGATCGGATGATAATGTCCAGTGATATAAGGTTTTCAATACTGACCTACATGTAGGTCATTAGGGGAATCCACTGTCTGGAACTGCATAGGCCATAGGCATCACCCTATAAGGGTCATATAGCATTACCAAATATCAAAATATAATAAACCTAGGCTAAGCCATCAAGGAAATACAAAGTGATAACATTCTAATTCATATTTATACAAACTACATACCTATGCATAGTAAACCAGACCCCCTATTGTCCTGTCATTAAGTGTGATAAACAAGGATGAACAAGTATATTAAAGGATAATAACGAGTGTATATTTATTAACATAATCAACTCTATATAATAAGTGTATTGTGACTGGTATATAGTGGAGTTCTGGATGGGTTTAGGCTGTATAGCGGCATTAGCATAGGATGACATAGCTGCGGCATACAGGTGAGCTGCAAGACGTGTAAAGATGTGTGAGTTGAGCTGGTAGTGGGAAGGGATACTAGGAAGAGGTAAGTACAAAGGGGGAGGGAAGGCAGTATCGAGTCGGGTGTTGGTGGAGCAACACCAAGGACTGATACTCCTGGAGCGTCAAGGGAATAATTAGATATAGACTTTTTACATAGGAACAATATATCGGCATTATATGCACTTCTTGGAGACTAACTGAAATACATGGGATGCTAGCCAGTCATCGACATGTCCATATTATAGAATTGTATATACCGGTGACAGCTACCTCAATACATAGCCTGAGTTGGATTGAATGATCATTACTGTAACTGTGGATAAATCTGTGGATGTAATAAACCAGTGACTATTAAGTGGCGGACTTGGTGTTTGGTTTAGGATGAGCAACCCATCACCATACCATTCAAGTTAGACTTCCCATGCAACAACACACAACTACTGGTACGACTAAGGCATATATGCATGCAATCATAAACCACATTATACAGGTATAACACAACAATACAGCCCACTATCTTCCGAACAACCTAAATGTAGGTCACTTTTGGACAATAGGCCATATCTTAGGAAGTTATGTCTCCATGACAACCAAATTTTGCATGCACAAACTTGTATAAGAGTATTTCAAATAAATTAAATTTTGAATATTACCAGGCAATACGTTATCTGATAAAATGAGATTCCTTTTTCCAATATGCCTTTTAGCCTTTTTTCAGATTTTGGGGTATTTTGGTTGCCATGGTAACCATATAAAAATTGGTTGGCGGCAACTTGATTTTTGAGTTATATGGTGTCTTTAAGGGAAGAACTTTAAAATATGATTGAAATATATAATGCATCTTATTTTCTCAAGAGGAGGGGTGTGTGTCCTTTATGGTGCTGTAAGTGACCTACATGTAGGATCCATGTAGTCTGGGTGAATGCGACCTGGATTTAATCCAATTAGGGTTAAATGGTTTATCGGTTTGGGGGCCAATAACTCAATTACATGGTCGGTAAAACAGACTGGCACGCGTCTTTGTGTTGTGGCCTCGACAACACAAGCACTCCACCCTTACCAGTCACATCAGGTGCTCCCCCTTCACCAATACCTTTATATTATCAGTCATTAACGCCTTCATTTTCCCTCAGTTCTCCCCTCTAACAGTTTCCCTCAGTTCTCCCCTCTAATCCCCCGGCACGATTACCCATTATAATCAAAGTGAAATGATCGATTGTTTCAAGAGAAAATGGCAAAAAGGGTGTGATTGTTTTTCTTTCTCAGATTGTCTTTGTGATTTAATGTCGATTTCTAAAACGTGAAGAGTGATGGTGGGAGCACTAACAGTCATGTTGATTTAAATGATGGAGGGACATGAAAAAAGGACTTTTGATAAAAAAAACCCATGTAACAAGCTGTGATAGCTGATGAAAAAGAGATGATAATATTGTGACGTAGTAAATCTACTTTCCATACACTACTATGCCACCTACTATACATTAAACCATCACCGATCCCCCATTTCCACGTACTACTCATTCGTCCATAGTACTCAACGGTTTATGGCTGTAGCCATGTTTTTACGGCTATGCAAGTCCAAGTGAAAGCATCCAAATGCATTATGTGTAGTTGAGGATGAGACCATAACAAATGCTATAAACATAGATGTACATTCCCCAATGGATAAACATAATCATTCCCTCAAGGGCCGCATGATGCCTCAAGGTTTATGCCATTTCGCCATCATGATGCACTTATTATGACTCTGCCGACTCCACTCACAGGAACTGCATTGATGTATCGTGCCGACTCTTTGGGGGTGTATCATCAGAATTGGCACGATACAATATGACTCCCGTTGTTATAGCATAGCGTCAGTTCTGGAGCAGCTCTCTCAAAAACACGATCAAATCAGTTCTGCCGCTCCCTAATGTTGGGTTGTTGCCGTCCCTCTGTGCAACATGGCCATCTCCGCCAGCGATATACGCACGACGAGGTCGTGCATATTGATAGTTGTTATACCCACGACCAGGTCGTGTGTATAAATACCTACTATACACACGGCCTGTGTGATTAAGGGACGCCTGTTCCCTTATACACTGCTTTCATAACATGGCTTGGTGGCCTAGTTGATAAGGCACTTGACGTTGTATCTGAGAATGCAGGTTCGAAGCCCAGTCTAGATAGAAAATCACTGATTTTTCTTTCTCAACATTGGGGCTTGTTCACAGATGTAGACATAGGGAGTTATTCACAGGACATAGACATGAGGGTGGTACACGGGACATAGACATGAGGATGGTACACTGGTATTGACATCTGGGAAATGGGACATTTTTCTAAGACACAGGACTACATTTTTCCAATATTGTCCTGTTTCTCAGATGGTCGTGTGTATAGTGGGTAGTTATACCCATGACCTGGTCGTGTGTATAAAACTTCAAATACACACGACGTGGTCGTGCGTATATCATCGGCCGAAGATCCCACCTAGTGTTTCTTTTGTCATCCCACGCCTGTTTCCATTCGTCATTGTTGGGAGTCTCTTCGTAATCCATGAATAACACTGGGAAGGGCCTGTAACGTGTAGATAGCAGCCCATGCCGCAGGGATTGGGGTATAGTTGTGGATAGACATACACAGTACAGCCTGTTGGTGTGATTAGAGGTTATTACACCGACATTTCAATGAGCACTCCCAGCTCAACAATGGATAATCGACGTTTTCCCTCCGTAAATCTTTATAATGGGGCCCTTGACTAGGGCTACTGCAAGCAGACAGTGTACACTAATGGTATAGAATCTGTTGGTCGGCTTCTGCTATTATTCGTGATGTATGTGCGCTTTGTTCCAAAAGGAGGAGTTCTTGTTCCTAATTATACTTTGTAGATATTGTGTATTGACTGATACGACTAGATGCGGGTACTTAATGCACTGTACGCAGTACATGTTCCTTCATGAACTATATTAGAGGCCGAACTATAACATTTGTTTAAAGACGAAAAAGGAAAATATGTTAACTTGGTTCATATGGATGATTTATTATTCTAGTACATTGTATGTGGCTGTATAAGTAGACAGCAGTGGGTGAGTCAGGAATTTTCTGTGATTGGGGAGTAAAGGCCCAGGTTTAGGGTTGGTGCACTTTCACTGGGAGGGTTAGAAGACCCCATGATGCCTAGGGAGAAGGGGGGCATTTAGGGCTTAGGGCGGTACATGCTCCTCATCCAGCACTTCTTGTGCCCCTGGATCACCCGCTGATACTCCTCCTCCAGGGTGAGCTGGCCTTCTTTTGAAGTGTCAGGGCTAGAGACCGCACCTTCCCTTCTGCTGGGGTCATTCCCTCTGACATGTCAGCCCCACGCGCCATTCATCCTGGGCTTCAGGCGATCAGGGCCCATGAAAACAGTCCCCCGTGCAGGAGGCCCTGACAGACAACTGCCTTCTCCATGTAGAGAAAGGAAGACGCCATGAGAACTTGAACTTGAACTTGGCTTCCTTTAGTGGGCTTTGCCAGGAGGAAAGAACGCCCTGGAAACCTATCCATCCTCCAGCAGACTCTATGTATTATGGCCCATATTGGCAGGCCAGGAGAGGTTTTGCATGTAAACAGAGGAGATAGGGTCCAGACTGGAGTCTTATGAAGGCGGCCATGATTTACGTTGGGGATGGCTGCACGCTGAACGGGGTACCAGGGCGGGTATAGGGCTCCAGAGGGAAACCCCATTGGAGCGCGCCCTGTGTGATTGGCAGAGCCGTCTAACTGCCTTAGCAGATCGTAAAACGTGGTTAGATGGCCGGCCCGCCTGCTATGGCAGCCTGGGGTGCTATGGGCAGGCATGGGGCGCCACAAGACGTGTGTGGTAGAGATTACCGGGGTGTACCCCTAGTCCTACCCCAATGGAAGCCACCTTTCCTAACCCCCTGGAGATGGCTCGTCAAACGACGTGACAGGGTCGCTACCTTAACAGACAGGGTCCACACGGGAGGTGGGCAGGGTCTGGAGGAGGTGCAGGAGGAGATGGCAAAGACACTGGTAGAAGAGAGGGTGCGGTTAGGAAAGGGGAAAGTGCATTAGTCATACCTGGGTTGTGTTCAATGGGTTGTTATTGAGCTTAAGGCAGACTCACTGGATGGGATGTGATTTAAAAAGGGCCACACCACGTAAATGTCCGTATAAACAGAATGTAACCAGATCACAGGGCAACAGGAAACACTAGCTTCCATCCAGCCCAAGAGAGGTATCTTCAAATGCTATCCCATTGTAAAGGAAAAATATTGTCTGGTCAGTTATTTCTATTATTTAGGTAATTGTATTGAGTAATTATCTAACTTCTTTGCCTCCTGTATCTTGATTAACATAACGCTTCTGTGGCTGAGACTTATCATATAAATGTGATACTGGGTATTTGGTAAAGTAATCAACATCCACCTATGCTAAAGAGAGGATTTCAAAATGATATTTTTAATTGAAACTATGGTGAAATTCCTTGTGAGTATCTCGGTCTTACACAGGCACTGCTAGGTGAAGTAAAATGTGCGCCGCTGATTAAACGACTCATTTTAAGCAGAGTAATAGATCACAACACGGCCTCAGTGGCTATAAATTACCACCATGGTTAGTGGTTTTCTTACAGGCCACTATATTATCCCTTTCCTGCTTGTTTACGCTGTGGCGTCATTCAAGTCAACCATTCAACCCCTAGTTCCTAACCCCACCGTTGAGGGCGCGCCAGACGTCCCACTAACTTGGCCCCTATTTATTGCACGCCAGCGCCACCTCGCTACGACCCCATATATTATGTAGCAGGAAAATTGAGTGAGAATATAACCAGCCCTAGTGGACAGTGTCCCAATCCTACCGCTTGTCCCGTATAGCTCAAACAAAGCATTAGCGGCCATGTTTACTGCAGGTTGATGACGATCTACGGCGCATGTCAAGCTCCATTTTAGCCTACTGGTCGGAGTAAGTCATCACCTCCTGGGGCTTCAGTCTCAAGAAGGGAGGCAGATGCAGGCACCTCTATGGCCTCCACAAATCCCTTCCACACCTTGACATTCCAGGGCACATCCAAAAGGCACTACTGCTAATATCTATAAGGACAGCAGTAGGTCTCACTATATATATATATATATATATATATATATATATATAAAGAGAGTAATGAATGAACACTGAATTCAGTGTATCGTAGGATATCGTAACGAGTAGGCGAAGCCCACGAGTTTCGATATCCTACAATACACTGAATGAGGTGCCCGTTAGACCATTCTTTACTGTCTTTATTACACGATTAATCAATAAAAAAAATCAATAAATAATCAATAGAATATCAATAAATAAAGTTGAAAACAAAAATCGTTCCCCTTCCCTGGGACTCGAAGCCTGCCATAGTGTGTTTACATACTGCGAAAAAAAAATGTATGCCTGGACCAGGACTCGTCCCGCCTACCCCTAGCAGCTGAGCACAATGCGCTAACCACTAGACCATTGGTACACACACCTTGGCACCCGGCAGCTGCTAGCTTGGTGGTAGTGTGAACGCCTCCAGCACCTTGACCCATAACCAGGCC
Source organism: Acholoe squamosa (assembly GCA_949317995.1). Lineage (NCBI taxonomy): Eukaryota > Metazoa > Annelida > Polychaeta > Phyllodocida > Polynoidae > Acholoe > Acholoe squamosa. The sequence continues at coordinate 21,836,266 of OX439042.1, forward strand.
AGTCGCGCACAGTACTGCATGCTGTCAGAGAGTTGGGGGGGGGGGTCACAACCCAGACTGCAGGATATTTTCACACATTGAATGTATACTAGTTATATGTGAGTGACCTTCCCGGGCTTTATATCAATATCATTGACCTATAGAGACCTGGTTCTAACCAAGCATTTCTCGTAAGTCCATGTGGCGCACTGCATAGGGAGTTGGATTTGGGATGAGGAGACTGCAGGTTCGACCCCTACCCTGGCAATGAAAATTTCGTAGGTTTTAACATGTAACATATGGATATCAGCACTCCTAGGAGTGCTGATATCCAGGATATCAGCACTCCTGCAATATCGACAGGTATCAGAATGGGAATATCCAGAAAAAGCACCCAAAATCACAGAAGTCGTGTAATATTGATGCAACATGTGCGTTATTTCCGTTTGGATGGCATTGTGAATAAAGTAGTGCTACAATTATTTTGAAATAAATCCCATAAATCCCATAGTCAGAAATGACAGTTGCTCTTTATGTATAGACCAGAGTAAACAGGAGGTGAGTGCAGGAATGGATGCTAGACCTGCGTACAAGAGTAGGCCTACGGAAGGTCAGCCAGCTACTGGTTGCCAGATTGCAATTGTCACAGTGCACTTATTGTGAGTTCTTTTTTGGCAATTGTATAAACCTATTTGGCAAATGGTAACTAGCATGGTAAGCAAATGGTAGCCTAGTAATTGTCCTCGCGATTTGCTTAGGAAAGTCTTCTAATTGGCAGCACAAGACTGCAAACTGGTTAACCATGAGTGGCAATTGGCAACAGGCAACAGCTACACGGTGACTGATAGAGGTAACATGTCACACCTACCTCCAATAGAAATACATTTCTAGCAACTGGTAGGCCATAACGGGTAACTGGCAATCTATGGTTAGCAATTGGGCAACTGGAAACTGACAACATATGTCACACTTGCCTTTCATACTTGGACTGTGGGGCATGTTACTGGTTCCTGGCCAAGTAGGGTTACTAATTCTCACTTTGAGGTTTGCCAGGTGCTAATATAATGTTTCCAGTAACCTTTGAAGGTTGGTAATTGCCAGTTGCCAATGTTTCCACGTAGATAGTCCATAGAGTACAGAGAGCAAGCAATTAACCATTTAAATGGCAACACTCAGACTAGGGTACAAGTGGCACCCTCAAGGGGGAACTGGCAACGACAAGTGACGACTAGTTACCTACAAGTGGCAACTCCCTCCCTTTTATTAATTAACTGACTATGTTATGTTAGTCAACAAATGCATTGATGCAATAAATTGATAGTCGGTCTGACTATAGCCAAAACCCAACCCATCTGGTCAAAGGCTTTAACTTGTCTCTATTACTAGCTGGTAAATAATCAATGACTATAGCATGTATAGCCATGCGAAAGATATACAGTCATCATATAGACGATAGTCCATAGTGACTACCTCCCGGGGTCCATTATTATCAGTGTATTACGGAATAATCCAGCAATATTTCGGTTTTGGATAATTTACTGATTAGATGACAGAGTTTCCTTGATAAGATGTAAACCTGATAAGATAGTTGCAATTTGACTTAAACTAAAATGCCCTCTTCTAATTTTCCTTCTCTAGGCCACTCTTCTAGATCACTTGCATATCAAGTCATTTTGCTTTCATCTTTATCGGCAGCAGGTGATAATGAAAGGATGGGATTTGGTTTAGTTGTTTGATAAATAATGTTCTTTGCACATGAGAAGCAGGTGTATTTGAAATTCCCTGAGGACCACCAAGAACAAGCTAGTTGTGTTTACTTAGTCTTCTAACACAAAAGTAATTGGAGTATCAGTTGCATTGTTCTTTTGTGAGTCTGAATGTAGACTAATTTATTAAACAGCTCTGAACGAGTTCAGTTTGAATGTTCAAATACCCAGATAATCAGACTAACGCTTTGGCTGTATTGTTAAAATTCTCTGTCATACCAAGTACTTTACTACCAACATTTGTATCACCGTAAACTCGCACAACACTGCTTATACACGTGAATTGATTATATAAAAACAAACTACATCAATTTCAAAGAGGTGGTAACTGGAAGTAATGTCACAGATATTCATTTCAACCACCAGGAGGAAAGAAAATAGGGCATTAGGTCGACCCACTGGAGGTCAGGTTGGCGGTAAATTGGTCGGCAGCGCATGAATCTCTGTGTGATCCGACCTCAGATCCCCACTCTTGGAGGTGAGGGATTAGTGGAACTAGGTCACCAAGGGCTTCATGTGGGCTTGAAGTTGATGTGGGTGTTTGCATGGAGGAAGGTGAGAGGTATGGATCGTTTCTGGTACAGAGAATGGATACACATGTGGAAGATGGGGTGGGTGAATGGGTTGGATGATATGCATAGCATGGGAATGGCAGTGCATTGGGATATACCGTCCTTAATGTAATGGACAGGTGTCGGACAAGGGCACAGGCTTTGGCGAGTACAAGATTGTTTCAGTGGGTGAAAGGAGTTGGTTACACGCCAACTCTCGTGGGAACCATCAAGTTACCGATTTGGGGAGACCTCTGGGAATTTTATGTAACGGCATGCATGGTTTTATTTCATTCCTATTGGGCGTTGTCTCTGTGACCGGCCATTTTGGAAGAGTGCATGTCAGTGATGCTGCCCCGCCTGCCATTCAGATGGCACGACGATCACGGCAGCGAACGCGGAGGGAAAAGGACCCATTCTGCAAATCGGACTTTTATTAGTCGGTCAAATTACACCTCCTGGTCGGGAGTGCAGAGGAGAGCACAGCACAAACTGATTAAGTCACATTTATGCTTCACACTGCCGACTTCACGTTTCATGATGCAAACGCTTTGCTTTTCTGGACACCGTGGAGAGTTGTTTTCGGATCTGCTGGGTGTATTGGAAACATATCCCTTCTCGTATGCACAGCAAACACAATAAGGTTGGATAACACATATTGTTGGGCTAGGACGATAGGCTGCTTTCCCAAATGGAGATAAACCTTGTATTGGGGTTATTATTGCTTCTGCTGGTTATTGGTTTGGATAGAGATGACTTAGGTGGTTCTCTTCAAGCTCTGACTTAGACTAGCTGCAGTCACTGAGCTCTCCTCCCAACCCCACTATACCCCCCCATGCCTCTCCTCCTCTGGCTGCTAGGCTCATTGATTCATTAGAAATAGATTCAATAGAAATGTTTTCAATTTTCATTTTCCCATTTTATTTCAATTAGCTCATAATAAAATCAATGGACTGCAGCCAGTCTAGCTCTGACTCTGTCCACACGTTATCTGGTTAGGGAGGGCAATTCTCAATGATGCTGATATTGAATAATTTTAATGTCTTCTAGATACCCACATCTGTCAGAACAATCTGTGCACTTGAACAGTGGACCTTGGTTTCATGCAGATGATGACCACATCTTATGTGATAGCAAGTATGCAATAAATAAGCCGTGCATTGGGTCTATTTTTATAGCCTTTTATAGCCTATCTATGTCCATTGTCCGACAGAAGAAAACTTATTAAAAACTAAATTATTCCTATTACCAGTATGTTGCAACCTTCACAGATAATGTCTCTGCCACAATAAAAACAGGAGATGGTGTTCGCAATTTTCATCGATGTTATTTAATTCATTTAATTTAGTGTTTGCTACAACAAGGTTATAATCTAAGACATGTCTGCGGCAAGCATAGAAAGGCATTTGTTTAGACCAGAGACAAAAATAGGAAGCATAAAAAAAACTAATGCAAAGCTTAATGCTTTTGAATGATGAATATCAAAGCTAAAGTCCCCAGCACCGCAAGGATACTATACAAGGATATTTCTATGTATTTCTCAAACTCAGATGCTCTGTTAGTATTCAATCACCTTATATGATGATTCAGTATAGCTCTTTGGATAACTTAGCTAACATGTTATTGCTGATCATAGCTGTCTGCTGCAATGCTCAGCAAAACCAGAACTCTGATAATGATCACTGTTTACACGCGGTGCCCCCCCCTTGGGTTAAGGTTAGGGATGAGGTTAGGGTTAGGGATGAGGTTAGGGTTAGGGATGAGGTTAGGGTTAGGGATGAGGTTACCCAGCAAATTGTCGTTATCTGTCGCCATGATTGGTCATCAATGGTGACTCCTTTCTGAGTGATAACTCACTGCGTCATCTTTCGCCACTGTGTGTCAGTCTCACATGGCATGACAATTTATCACAACAGTCACCAACATGATCTCACTCACTGCGTGAGTTTGTGCCACCCCTTGTCATCCCTCACAAAGCATGGTGACTTATCACCACCATCGCCAACATGGATCTAACTCACTGCGTGAGTATGTGCCACTGCCTGTCAACTCTCACTCAGAATGGCGGCTTATCACAAGCATCGCCAACATAGATCTGACTCACTGTGTGATTATGTACCACTCCTGTGCCACTGGCAGCAACTCTCACACAAAATGGCAACTTATCACTACCATTGCCAACATTGGTCTCACTCAATGCGTGAACTTGTGTCACTCCATGTCAATGATCTCTAAGGATTGCATCATCTGTCACTCACTCTCACTCAGAATGGCAACTTATCACCACCATTGCCAGCCTTTGTCTCACTCAATGCGTGAATTTGTGTCACTCCAAGTCAATGCTCTCTGAGGATTGCATCATCCATTACTCACTCTCACTCACAGTGGCAACTTATCACCACCATTGCCAAAGTTGTTGAGACAGCACCACTGTTCAACATGTAGCCTATCTAGGAAGTGTGGGCATGAAGTATAAGTCCCATACGTATCAAATGTGCTTTGTTTCACACTGATTTCCATGTAATACTTCAGAGTTGAATCAAACAAGATTATATAGAGAGAATATCAATTGAATTTAGATAGAGGTATCTCTAAAATGAAAGCAACTATCCATAAACACCTTTTCTCTGGTTACAGGAAAAATACATAGGGAAATATCAACATGAACACCTTGTCTGTGGTTAGAGGGAAGATACATATGGCAATACCTTCTCTGGCAAAACATACTTTGATCTGGCAGATGTGAGGCTGCATGATTACCAATGTCGATGATCATGAGCTTTTCATCTAACAAGGTGAGTGATCAACCGCCTTGCCATCCCTGGTGAGTGTGAGTCATCACGATCCTCGCCAACCGTGGTGAACATGCTCTATGGCATGGTGTGCGTTTCATCTAGCGAGGTGAGTGATCACTCGTGTTGCCATCCCTGGTGAGTGTGGGTGATCAAGATCCTCACCATCTGTGGTGAACCTGTGCTATCACGAGGTACACGTTTTATCCAGCGAGGTGACTGATCACAATCCTTGCCATCCGTGGTGAATGTGCATTATGACGTGGTGTGCGTCTCATCTAGCGAAGTGAGTGATCACTCATGTCGCCATCCCTGGTGAGGATGAGTGATCACTCATGTCGCCATCCCTGGTGAGGATGAGTGATCACGATCCTCGCCATCCCTGGTGAACATGTGCTATGATGAGGTGCGTGTTTCTTCTAGCGAGGTGAGTGATCACCCCGTCGCCATCCCTGGTGAGTCTGAGTGATCACCATCCTCGCCATCTGAGGTGAGGCCATGTGATCACCACCGTTGCTATTCCTGGTGATCTTGTGCTATAGTGACGTCGTGTTCCATCTAGCGACATGTGTGAGCCACTTCACACAGGTTGACGAGGAGTCACGACAATTTGCTGGGTAGGGTTAGGGATGAGGTTAGGGTTAGGGTTAGTGATAGGGTTAGGGTTAGTGATAGGGTTAGAGTTAGTGATAGGGTTATGGTTAGGGTTAGGGATAAGGTTAGGGTTAGGGTAAGTAAAATAGGGTTAGAATCTTTATTGAAATGCAGCCATTTCTGGCTGTATCTGTATTACATAGAAGTGATGGGGGGGGGATTTCCAGGGTGGGAGATTTCCGGGGGGGGGATTTCCCGGGGGGAAATCTCCTAGAACCGTTTACACAGTGTCTATGCAGTAATCAAATACTCAGTAGTGTGATCAGGATGTTTGCATTTAACCTTTCCATCATCCTTACACCATCGGAAATTACTCTTTTAATCCTGACTCGCCATTTTCCTTCTCTTTCCCTCAACCCCCCCCCCTCTCATACACAAATTCCTCCCTCCTCCACTTTTAGCACTCAAATCAGTTCCGAAACTCGATAACCATGTTATAACACCATCGAATAATCTACATAGCATTCACCAAGGGATTCAGATGTGATGCCACTACAGTAAGAATCCTAATGCTTCTGACAAAAATTAAACCTAGACATAGATCACCAATAGAATGACCCCCTGTCCATTTAGGATCCCTTCAACCTCAACCACCAACTCCTTTCCTCCAATCATGAGTAAGGGGACACGTGCGGCCAGTTCGGATCCCCTATGGCTAGGACTAAAAAAGGGGGTAAGTGTCAGCACGGTGCAGCAGCAGACCTGTGATAGATTGTGCCACCGAGCTGCTCCGGTTAGAACTTGAGCTGCTGGAGAATGATGAGTCGCTATGAAACGAGCAACTCGAGCCGCTGGAATGATGGATGCTGCCTCGGGAGCCACTCGCCAACTCATATACCCTGCTGTTTGCAAGTAATCCGATAGTATGCAGGGGGCCGCCTGCCCAGCTATACGCTTACTTTGCTTAATAATGAAAGCACACACAGAAAAAGGGGCTTCAAATAAAGGAATGTAAATAACATATCATATGCGGAGACATATAAAATGACATGATAAACAAGGGGGGGGGGCAAAGTACACATACAGTGATGCGATGGGAAGAAGTGAGCAATTGTTATCTTGGCTTACATATACATGTAGACTAATAATATATCTTAGAAGGACACTGCTCTATGGAGAATATCTTTTCCAAATGTAGGTAATGGAAACAGTCAGTAACTGAAAGGCATCCTCGGAAGGAAATTCTTATTCCGCGAATAAATATGTATACCCGTTTATTTCATGAGATTCTGTATTGGATCTCCGAAGGCACATTCATATTTCATTAACCCAGCATTTTCTCTCCTAGTGATCCACAGTAATAGAGGTCCTACTGATGATGGGCATTTGGGGGGATTTCAGATAGACTGGCTTAAAGAGGCCGTCGATATGATTATTGCCATGGAAATTGAAATTCTTACAGGCGTCAGGGGGCGTTGTGACTTGGGCGGTGACTGCCAGTCAAGACGCCCTCTGATGGTAAGTATACAGGGCATGCGTGTGATGGTGCCCCCAGCCCCAGCCCCCTTCCAACCCACCCACCAACAGAAACCCACACATCCATCTGACGTGCTGCCCCTGCCCCTGCCTCTGCCCTCAAAACGTTCCCGTCGGAGGGACGTCCGGTCAATCAGCTCGGCCAGAGCCGCGTCACCGGCTATTAACGTGGAATCCGTCCGTGCGATTACAAGTAGTCCCGGCAGGGGTTAGACTTTGACGGGTGACGTCTAAAGGAGGCAGGGTCTATGTGGAGGTATGTTGGGGACGTGTGTGTATTGGGAGGGAGGGGAATTTCTCACCCTGGCGTTATCTTTGAACTGCACGCTGCCCAAGCCGCCTAGTGACTCTAAGAAGGCTTTAAATACCCCGTCTATTTTATCCTGCCAATTTTAATCCGGCCTGTCCTATATGCACTAGGGCACTTAATGAGTGTAGACAAGCAGACAGACAGAAAAAGAGAGAGGCAAAGAAGAAGAAAGAGGAAAGAGATACTAAGATAAGCAGACACATCCCAGGTAGCAAGGATGGGCCAATGTCGGTTTATATTGGACCAATGTCGGCTTATATTGGACCCAACATGGACAAGCATGGCCCAATGCTCCATTGCTGATTGGGATGCAGAGGTCAGGAAAAAGTATTTTCCTCTCCCTCTCCTTCATCGCCTTCTCCCTCCCTCCTTCCACCATTCTCTCGATCCCTTTCTGAAAACACCAACACTGCATGGACGATTGCAATTACAGACCTCGTGCAAGAAGAAGTGACATGTCTGATCCACCCTAGTGAGAAAATCGATGGCTCTGCTGTTTATGTGAAACCAGTGTGTCACCAAAATGTCGAATTGAGACAATTGCGACCCTCTACCCAAGAGCCCACTGATACCAAGCAGGAATGGTGCCTAGGGGTGGTGGTCTGAGGTTATAGTGGTGGTAGTGATACTGGTAGAGGATGGGGTTGCATGGCAGTCTACAGCGCCATCGAGGCTACTCGAACCATTTAATTTATCGCCTCCTACGAAGCCAACGACGGGCGCCTTTTAGAGATTCACCTCCCCCTTTCCCGTCGATGGTAGGCCTGCTGCCCATGCCAGTGGCGGCCAGTAGGGGGTCGATGCAAAGTGATTGCTATATTTCTATCAAGACTTGTAACAAGAGAGTGGTGGTCAGGGTCACTGGCCGGTTTGATAACCGTTGTCTATAGCCTGAGAGAATTTATAACCTTGCGTGTCATCAGAAGAGGCTAACTCTACAGCAATAGTGTACAAGAGGGCAGGCTATTTTACCAGCCCCCATACAGAGTGCCCTTTGACCATGGGTCAGAGCCAGGATACAAGGTAATCTTTGCTGCTCATGTTGTAGTTGGCTCCCAGTGCGTGTATGCATTGTGTCTACCCTGGAGGCCATAAAGTCATGGAGAGAGGCAGGACTGACCTCTTACCAGGGCCGACATGTAGGAAGATGATCTCAAGTGTCATGTAATACATGAACACCCTCAGACTATGTCTAAGAGTGTTCCTCCCGCCCTTTCCTGTGGTCCCATTCTATGGATACAAACCCCACCACTCGCCTACCGAGGAATATAAAGACCTGTCCCTGCTCCCAGTATGAGACCATTGCTCTGGCCTTTTGTGAAGACATGCCTGGGGTGACATGCCAGTTATGTCTGCCCTGCTGACTGTGCCGCCTGGTTCTGCCGGCAGGTGGCATCAGAGTAGACAGCACAAACCTAGAAGGGAGGAGAGGGGAGGGGGTGGTAGGAGCTGCCGTCCACTTCCGGTCTCGAGGACGGAAGCAGCCGCCCGAGACGACGATAGGGGGGTGCACTCTCATCAGACGGCGCCCCGGCAAGCGCAGGCTATCACTCACGTCCGGTGCGCAGGCGCACCTCGCTCGATGCGTCAATCAAGCCATGGCATCCTCATGTCCTTTCAAATCAGGTAAGACCAAGGGGATGTGCTCAGAGAAGGCGCTTCACAAAGGCCCCCACTCTACTGCCTTCCAAATGCCCATTGTGAGTGAGATGTTAAATTGCTGAGTTACCCTCACTGTGCAGTGTTTCCTCCATGCTATCCCCCACCAAACTCTTCCCAATAGCCCCTAGAGAGTTGGAGAAAACGTGCACAGGCAAAGCAAGAAGCTGCCCTAATGTCCGACATATTTTCCTTTGGCCGACTTGGGCTGTATGGTTGTGTTATGCATGTATATTATGGTATATGTTCTCCTGTATATGTTCTATTTGTACCAGTAGTTGTGTGTTATTGCATGGGAAGTCTAACTCAAATGGTATGGTGATGGATTGCCCATCTTAAACCAAACACCAAGTCCGCCATATAGTAGTCACTGGTTTTATTACATATACATAGTTATCCACAGTTACAGCAATAATTATTCATTCCAAGCTCAGGCCATGTAGTGATGTGGTTCTCACAGATATATACAATCCTATAACATGAACATGTTGATGGCTGGCTTCAGTCCCATAGAATACAGTTAGCTTCCAATAAGTGCATATAAATGCATGCTTAGTGTTCCTACACATAATAGTCCCCTCGGCGCTCCAGGAGTATCAGTCCTTGGTGTCTAATCACCAACACCCAACTTAATACTGACTCCTCCCTGTATTCCCATCTACCTAGCATCCATTCCCACTACCAGCCCCAACTCATACATGTGTCTTTACTCATTGCAGCTCACCTGTATGCCGCAGCTACGTCATCATATGCTAATGCCTCTACTCAGCCTAAACCCATCCAGGACTCAACTATATACCAGCAATAATACACTATTATATACAGTTGATTATGTTAATACATATACACTCATTATCATCCTTTAATATACTTGTCCATTTTTATTTATCACACTTAATGACACTTGCTTGAGACAGCCTGGCGCTGTGGTCATATAACAACAATGGATGTCTACACGGGAAATCTTCTGCCGTAGAAGGAAGGAACAATGAATCCTATCCTCAGTGGCCTCTGGAGGCTGTTGCGAAAAGATTGAGTTGTTTCTTTCCAGGGTAGGTACCTCACTTCCCACTTCCCTCCTCTACTTAACCACTCAGTATCACTTCCAACACTGTAGTCCAGAAGTAGTCACTTTCCCGCATATCAAACTGTGTTGCGAAAAGTGGTCACACCTGAGTGCTTCCCAGACTGCCCACAACTATAATACTTATGCGACAGAGTGTAGGGAGCAACTTCCAGTTGAGGGGTTGTTAGTAACCACTTCTGGACCACTTCTGGACCACTTCTGTTGGGAAGTGCCATTTGGCAATGCAATAGAGAAGAGACTACCAAAGATGAGTGCCTTCCGTTTTTAGAAGTACACCTCCAACAGAAGTGACTTCCAAGGGTTTAGCAACAGCCACCAGCTTACCGTGCATAGCCCCCGTCTTGTTTATCAGAGCCACGCACTGGGTCTCCAATGGGAAGTGCCATATTTGTCAGGGGTTCCACCAAACCAAACCGATTCCAGACCGACTGCAAACACAGTGTGCATGGTTGGATAACCAGTAAGCACTAGCCGTATAACAGGGATGCTATCACAATGGCCTTGTATCTACATCATAACCAAAAAAAAATACAGTAAACAGGGATTGCTTGATAAGGCTAAATCCACATAGAAATACCAGACAAAGGCAAAACAATATGGGTGAAGTAAACTTATTGTTATATTGTGTGAGCTATGGCTAGTGGAACCGCTGTACTAACGACATACGATTTGAATAAATCGGCATCTGGACAATGGGATAATGTGCAATGGCTTTTACATGATTCAAAATAATTGTTCCTGGAAATGCTTTTAAATCAACTAGACTAAGCACCATACAATGCTAATGAAAAACATGTCCTTGATTAAAAAGAACTGTTCACTCATATCTGAATCACCAAATCTATCCATGTAAAACAAACCTTAAAATATTGCCCTTGCAGAGGAGAGCACTGTGAATTGTAATGTAAGCCTCCTGTATTGCATGTATTAAATGCAGTTACTAGAGCTCAATTAATCTTCTCATACCTGCCCATGTCCTGATGCTTCAATGGCAGGGAAAGATTTCCCCGTTAATATCAGCTAACAAGACCATAATCTGTGAGCAAATCTCATGAGTCTTCTACTGACGTCATTAGTCTGTATTAACCTTAAGAAATCCACACAGGATCGACTTGAAAACGGACCAAATAAGGAGCAGTTTATTACTGTTAAACCCGATCAGTCCCTCACTCCGCCCTCTCCATCTTGTACCACTACCAAATAATCCTTAACCCTTTAAGGAGGACATGATCTGCAAGGTCTGTGATTATGATGCACCAATTCAACACTGACAGGTAGCTACATTGTATCTGGTGCAGTGCAGCAGTACCAATAATTTAAAAGGGGACCAATCGCCATTAAACCGCCATAATACATTACTAATAGCATTAACAAAGAGGGCCAAATGCCCATTTGGAGGATCTTTCTATGGGTTTTCACCAATTTTATGGTCCCTTTCGTTTCAAACAGTTTATTACTGAGTCACTGGTGAGTTCCTTACAATGGTTGTATTCATACATACTGTTGGCAGAAGGGGTTATTGTATTTTTGCCCTCGAAGGGTTAAACCACTCCTGATTTATGACTGACCGTGTTAGGCAGAAAAGGACCAATATTTCCTGATGGCACTCATGTCCTTCCTAATGTTAGACTCTAAAACCCGCCACTGAATGCTATTACCGTTAAATGCTTCTTTCCCAATTTGATCGAATGAATTATTTCCCAGGAGCAGAGGTTTTAGGATTTCATTCTAGTAGCTAAGCAGGATGGAATTTCAGTTTGATGGCTGGTGTCATTGTATCGGAAATATAAGGGAAAAGCACACATGTGAAATTATGCGATTCAGTGGGGGCAAAATCCGTACAGAATGACCTCATAAAACATGGTATTCAGAAATTGGTGGCAACACAAGAGTGGTTTTACCACCGACACGCAGTAATATGATAATAACAAATGGATAGTAAACCAAATCACAATGTGGTCGTCGTGGAAAATGGCTCCCTACACGATGTCATGTCTTGCCTTTAGCGATATTCCTAGAGATTACCGAAATAGAACCCAGTCAACCAAATGTACACATGACACGTTTGACCCTCAAAGACCCGGCTCTTAACATTTATTTTATTTCCCCAACTTTTCAACTAAATCAGGCATTCAAGTGCCTCCCTCCATAAAATGTTAGATGATTCCAGCTTCTCATCCGTTTCTAAAGGGAGCAAAAGCACCAAGTAAGCCCTATCAATAAAATTAGCAGACAGAGCCAGGAGGCCATTTCTTAAGGCACTACGATCACTCACACCCCTACGGATACAAAATGTCAAGGCTATTTCTATGGGGGTTTTGGTATGACTTGAACGGTGCAGTCGTAGGCTCTTAAGAAATGGCCTCCTGGTCATACATGGTTGTAATGAATGCAGCTGGGGGCCTACCAGGCGTAGAAGAGTAGAGAAGACTATCTTGAAGGGTACATAAGTTATTTTGGTGGATGTCAATCGATGAGACAACAAATACCTTGTAACCGTTTTTAAAACAAGGCATGTTAACAGAACAGCTGATATGACATCTGCTGCTCTTTTTAATCCTTTTTATGAATGAGATATAGCAATACATATAACATCATAAGGATGAGGTTGTTATAGTCAAATCCACAGTAAACATGGCAAACCACATACTGTATACACTGAAAACCTGCCGCTATTGAAAAGTCGTCATATATGATTACTTTAGGGTCGTCAGAGGTTCGTCACACCTGTATGAAGACCCTTAGTTGTCATACTGACCACCCTGGCTTCACTACTAGTTTGTGTGTGTCCCATAAGAGGTCCCCACTTTATGCATTTCTGTAATAAATAATTATGTTGTAACCTCGGGTTCATATTTATACATTTTACTTGTTTTATAGTCTATTATGAACAGCAGGATATAGTCATCATTTGATACAAATGTACCTGTAAAAGATGTGATTGTTTGAGTAGAAATGTAGAAAAGAAGGTAAACGATCCTGGTCTACACCTGTCTAATGGATACAGCTATATTATAACCCCTTATTCTATGAGTGTCCCTAACATATAGTACAAGTAGATGATGTACTCACACAGTACTACATGTATACTGTAGACTGAACCATGAAAGTGGGCTGGAAACATCCCTTATAAACACTGATAAATGGAGGAGGGGATGAGATCTAAAGGGGATAATCTAAAAAAGAATTCATTGATATCCTGAAAGACAATGCTATAGGATGTATGTAATTTCTAACCAGGACAATACAGCCTTTACCCTCAGCTATAGTGACGACTTTAGGTCATCAGTGATGACCTAAAGTTGTCACCTACGACAGCCCCATGATGACCTAAGGTTGTAGTTTTAGGTATTGTCAACCTGAGGACCTAAAGTCGTCACTGTTGACGAGTTTCTAACCTCGAAGGTTTTCAGTGTATCATTACCCTCTTCCATACAGTGTGTGCCAAACCCTTGTTGCCTATATCCCATCCCCACTCAATGGCAACTATGACGATTGTGCTGATAGCTAAGGCAATGTTGTAGCTGACAAGTGTCACCCTCTATACTCCACATGCACACCAGGAGTGATGACTCTGTGAGAGGGCAGGGAAGCTGCTTGGGCTAGCAGCAAAAACACAGTACTGGGCTCACAAGAGAGGGATTTGGTGGGGGGAGCTATTGAGGGCTGGCGGTGGCATGAACCGTGATTCCTATTAAATCCCTCCACCCACCAGATGGAGTGTTGATATATCTGACACGACCCAGGAGGCCACATGAGGGCAGCTGCTAGGAATTACACTCACACCTGCCCCTGGAGAAGTAAATGTCCCTAGTGCCTCCAGTGAAGGTGGTCAGCATATATAACCACTCACCCAATAATAAGCATAGCATAAGAAGATGTTGCAGTGCCATCACACCACCCACTCTCCTCCTGTTTGCCGTCTCCTGCCTCCGGAGCTCATACAAGCTTAATGCTCCAGGTATTATAGATTTAAACATGGTGTCATTTCGTTAAGGGTAGCTTTTTTTTACCATTCCTGGAGGAGCTGCAGTTTGCCATCTCCGAGGATTATGATTTTGTGTTCATTTATTCATGGTACTTCCGTCGCTGCTGTCAGTCAAAGGACGCTGTCAACTGAACAAAAATGATTTATTGACGCGTTTTGCTGCACCGTGTGTGCCCATGTCAAGCAATCAGTGGTATGGTAAGCATCTATCACGCTAGAAAGCTGGCTGAATCCTCCCCTTTAAGCAAAACCTCTACACCACTAATAGACATCATTATTATCTATACCTAACAAGACATACAGAGATAATCGACATGGGAACACATCATGTTCTAAAAAGGGATACAATAATTGTTGATGTTCTTATTCCATTAAGCAACTATCACTGGCTATTCCACCACCATCGGTTAGGCGAATTTTCGCTAATCTGACCACCTTTTCCTACACCTTTGCAATATCAAAAATAATCGGATTAGCGAAAATTCGCCTGACCGATGGCAGTGCCCATGCATATTTTAGACCCCTCCTAGAAGTAAATTGTAGCAATATAAACCATATCAATAGATTCAGATATAAACACACACGGATACAGACTACTTTATACAGTACTGTAGTGTCTGAGGGTGGGATATGGCTGGTTATCCTTCCCCATGGTTATTGGTAGATAGTGATATGGAAGGCAGCTTGCAGAATGAAAAAGGGGCTGGTGATGGATGGCGCTGCTAAGAGACCTGCACTGTTCAATTTACGTGGAGGATGCCACCTGATAGTAATAAACGCACAGGCATTTCATTTTCTCATCCCCATTTATTGCAAAGAAAAACCGTAAAAGCCCTGCCAGTTCATATAATCATTATGCTTAGAGCAATTTGAACAAAATTGAATTAATTGTTACTCAGATGCCAAGAATGTTTCTTGAATATTGATCAATCGTATGTAGATTAATAGCTCCCCATTACAGAGATCGTTTAGTTGAATGGACACTTACGAATGGATGAGAGAAAAACTAGCAGTGAGAGTCAGGAAAAGGACTTCTTCAACCTACTGAACTATTGCCGTTGCAGAAGGGATATTACCTGTCTGATTGAATTGTGATACCTCTTCAGAAGAGCTTCAGTAATATCGGGTGTTTTCCTTTCTCTATGATAGGCCTGGGGCTCAGTGAGTGCAAATAATTCACGCTGATAAGGCCTAGTTGTTCACCCTACATGACTTATAACAGGAAGGTTGGAGTCTTTTATTCTTGTTTCCCCCATTTATCCTCCCCTACCATGCCAATGGGAGTGGGCAGCTCAGGGGTGGCCCTCTTTTGCAGTGTTTTCCTATCGATCATTTAAAGGGCATGGAAACAACTTGTACTCTCATAATAGAAAGGCCACCAATCGCTTTGCATTTCTTGAATCAGTTGGCAGTTTTGAAAACGAGGGTAGTGTTAGGTGAGGGGTCAATGCATTAAAGCCACCTGGCGGTACCTCAGTACATTACAGCAGTCAGGAATGACGTCACATCATTAAAGGAGGCTGATTATGAAGGCAGGCGGCACTGTCGGCAAGGCTTGACAACGCTAGTCGCCTGTGCCGTGACGGATGGTGACCCCACACCGGAAGTCATAGTGCGCGTGCCCATAATGAAGACGCATGCACGGCGAGGTGTAGAAGGCAGTGTACCGATACGTCGTTCGTAATTACGTCAGATTTATACGTCCTCAACACGCACTACCCCCTGATGTAGTCTACCTCACTGTTGAAGCCCTATGGAGGTGGTGTTTCTATTGAGCATTATACACCTATCCCTTGCCACTGCCAACACCTGAATACACTTTATCGTATTGTTCTGCCATATTTCCTATCTAATGGTGATACATGACCACTGCGCATGTGCTGGTCCCAATGCCTGCTACAACAGAATACAACATCCAAGCCTCTGGTCACAACCCCCCCCCCCCTCATCCACTCAGTGCATGATGGCGCCTTTCTAATCAGAAGTAACCTCCTTGCTGCTCCTCCTCACAGGAGCTTAGCGCACACACATTCATATATCCCCAGGAGCCACATCCTTGCAGCAGCCACCCACTGGAGGGCTTTTCTTGACCACTGAGCGCGTATGGCAGCGCATGGATCTGGCGTCTGAATTGCCCTGCTTCCTGCTTGCAATAGGAGGGGGTGGGGGGAGGACATACGACCGCCATTCAGCCCTGTAATCCAGGGTCCCCATGAGGGTTTTGTTATTGGGGAGCTCCAACCTATTTATGTCTACCCCTGGGAGGGTATCTTGCTTCGAAAAGAAGGTGGTCCGTCTGAGAGAGGAAGCCAGGGGTCTGGGGTAGTGGTGGTAGGGGTGGCTATGAGATGGAGGGGGGACGTCTCCAGGGACTGGCACCGTATGTGCAGGAGGTGTCAGATGAGACCGAAAATAGCAGCTACCAATACCGACCGTCCATCACTCATAGATACCCGGCCAGCGCACAACTTCCGGCCGTCCCTCTCCCCGGAACTGGGTGTATTCTGCCGCCCCGTTGAAGTTATACTTCCCCAGGGGGCCGCATTGTGTATTAACAGTATAGCAGCGGCTAGTGATCACTATCATAATTCCTGTAGACCAATTAGTACTGGTAGCTAGAGTTATGACATGATTGGGTCTTTTTATGTAGCCTGCACAGATTTAGCCCAATAACGTAATTCATTGGTAAAGGATAATATATGACAACAGAAAATAGTCACATAAAACATATACTATGGTATAGTAAGCTAATAGATGATGCATATCGAGGCCCTAGGGGAGTATATCCAGCATATACTCCCCATGGGCCTCGATATGCATCACCTAATAGGTTTATACCACGATTTCCTCCATTTTGTATTAATTTCTTACCTGATATGCAAAGAATATAGCCACGAGAAGACATTTTGTAAGTGCAAGCGACACGGCCCGTGTCCGCTCTGCGCGAAGCCATTGTTTTTGTTCCTTGCTGGGAGAGGTACCGCTGTGTATACAGTCACTTTTCGTATTGAATCCAACCATGACAAGTCTTCAAATTAAAACATACACATCCTTAGATAGTCTAGATGAGTACTCCATGCTTGATTTGTCTGATATATTCAAAATAAATAAGAATCCATTGATTTTCCAAACCGGTCCAAAATTTTTGGCGTCTTCCTAGTACGACGAGCAGATGACTTATATCTACATCCGGGCCACTGACACACTTTTGCCGGACAAGGAGGCGGGTGGGAATAGCCAGACCGCGACTCGCGTACGTTGGGAAAATCAATGGATTCTTATTTATATCGAAGAAAATGGAGAAAATTAGCATGCATTCCTCGTCTATGGATCGAAAACTTCTTGGGATTTCAATATTATAACATGCCATGGTTGGATTCCATACGAAAAGTGAGTGTGAAAATGCGGTACCTCTCCGGTCAAGGTCTTATTTATTTTCGCATTGGATTTCGTCACCGTTCAGTGTGGCGCTATGGCTAAGGCCTTCGCCTACCACCACTGCGGCCGGGGTTCAATTCTCATACGAGTTGGGACGATTTTTCACAATGGAAAATGGCTAGACTGACTTTGTATATCCGCCAAACATTTCCCAAAATATTCTAAGTCCAACTTGACCCCGAAAAAGTATATACCAAAAATTTCAAAAATGCACATGAGTGGTATATGCAGAATATACCATGTATATATCGCATATAAAACCACCGGAAGTGCCAGAATTGTGGTATAAGGGCTATATATATCTACTGCGTTTGATATCATACTATCAGAAGTAGTAGACTGCTTGCATTGTGAGGATTAAGCAGATAAGCATTATTCCATTTTATTACCCCGCAAATGAATATTCAGGGAGTTAAGTTGTTCATGTTTTTAATGAAGGGACAAGACAAAAATAAGCGGAATTGCATTATCATAAGAACATGCTTTAAGAATACGGTGTGTAGCTCTATGGGGAATGGTAGGCAAAGGGAATCCAGGAGGGGAAGGGCCGGGCACACACTGTATAACCAGGGTAGTTAGTATATTAGGGTGGGGGTCAGCAGCACATGGCTGGGTGATTAAGGCCGGATCAGTGACCGGACCTGACCGGCCCTTACATCAGGGGGCTAATCCAGAACACTTCCTGTCACAGGGACCCTGGAGGACGCTGCAGCTGGTGCCCTCTTATAGACCCCACCCCATTACATACATAGAGCATAGAGTCATAGTCTACCCGGCACTATACCACTAGTACAATGTATGCACTGCCCGTACTACCGCCAGTATATCAGTGAGTATAGAAATACCCACCATACTCTCTATAGAACAGTGGACTCTATGTTCTGAATTTCTCCCACGGATGATACTGGGCAAAATTGTCTTTTTGAATGAGAATGTCTCAGCTTGTACTATACGCATTCTGTAGTACCATGCTATCCTATATAACTGATGGCATAACTGTAAGTAGTATAGGATCCGGCGGTTTGATGAGGGTGACCAATCCTCCTGATACTCATTTTTTTAAGATACCACTGATTTCAGTCTCATGGCTTTATGCACCATAGGGGAACAGCCAGGTGCTTGCTTGATTTAAAAATCCGGATTCGCACTCTAGTGTGAAAAGCGTCTTACCAAAGATCATAAAAGTATATTCAAAAGAAATGAATTACAGGATAGCCCAAGGTCCAATGTAGCTGCTGCTAAAACCTGTCAAGTATTAATCAGTTAAGTGCCATGAAAACAAATTTCATATGGCAGTTTGCAATGTATTAGGAGGGGGATAATGTGAAACTGAAAAGAAATTGTTTCAAAATCATTATCTCCACAAAACAACTAATTGCGTCCTCTTACATACCACTTAACATGGGTATTTGTGGCTTGGTGTTCATTTTGCTGCTGACCAAAATGTGCCTGTTTACAAAGTGTTGTGTTGCCATCATCCGAGGTGTCCCCAGTATCGCATGAGCAGGTGATTTGCACGGAAATCATAAAAGCTTACTTTAACTTTTCCAATATCAACTGTCAGGTAGAAAACAAACACCGGGGAACAGAACAATACCAGTGTTCACGACCAATATTGTTAAGGAGATAAGCTCTACTTAATAATTCAGTTGAATACAATGCTTGAATCTCACATTAAGATCATCATCACATCACAGTTCAACATCGATGCGAAGTCCTTACAGTAGATGAGCAACAATAATAGTTTCTATCAGCCTTTTAGGGCATTGTCTTATGAGGAAAAGGTAAAAGCAATTCAGTCTAGGTCTGATCACCCCGTACTTAATTTGAAACTCAAGGCCATCCAAATTGTTATAGAATGTAGCTGTCCAAATGTATTAAGAACTCTAGAATTTATGACCAGGTCATTGACACTCACAGCAAGAGAGAAATGCCCATCCATAGACTGTAACATAAATATAATAAGAAGCATAGAATAATGATGAGCAATTAAGTTACACATTACAAAGACAAATGACTTGCTCATTCCAACACGTTAGAGGTAACACTGGGGCTAATATATACTTAACTCGGCCAGGGATGAAATCACTTTTCCCAAGTGATAATAGCTTTTGTTCTGGGGCTGGTGTCCACCCCGTGCTGACCTTAATAAAGGTGTTTCTGTCAGCCACCAGAGGGTGGCCCTCATGTTGGCAACCATCCCCCTGTCCCCAGATAGACCAACTGGTGGTGGCAAATGAGAAAAGGAAGCCATCCTAGCCCTGGTGTTGGTGTGAGTAGTAGCCAGACCCAGGGAAACAGCCTGTTCCATCCCCAGTAATTTGGCACTTTCTCTTTGCCTATTGGTGGTCGGTCCTTCTTTATTTCCCCGGGGCTGTGTTGCCCCAGCATCAATTCCTTTGTCACACCAAGAACAAATCAGCTCCTGTGGCTGCCTGCCCCAGCTCCGCCTAGTCCAACATGGATATCAAGGCCTTGATGGAGGAACAGTTCACGGTCAGGGCAGTTCTTTCATTGGTTACTCCAGTTGGTGGTTGTCTGTGCTAGATTGATCCCATTTATAAGTGCGGAGGTGGTGGTGAGTATATGTCCTACAGTGTAGCATGGATCTATATTGTACTGTCAACAGTCAGTGGATGTGCGTGACAAACAGTGGTTGGAGGGAGGGGAGTGAGTTGCAAGTCCTGGGGTGTAAGTACACCATGATGCTGTAGTCTTATCTTTGCACCCTTGTACTATCACTGTTATTATCACACCATCTCCTTTGTCGCTGCTATTTCTGCTTCCAATTGAAGACAATTTGTTATCCACAAAGATAAAGACTCGGTAATAATGGTGCCAGGGAGCCTGACATGCCTTGACTAATGAATTGGTGTGGGCTCAATAATTCCCTGAGGTGGCTCCACCTTCCAATATTGGTTTTTATTTGTAGTAGATCCCTCATTACAGCGGTGTCACAGAGTTGTACCACTGAGAGGCATCACAATGTAGTGGAAGGAATGGCAAAGCCTTTACCATAACATACCACCCTCCACATTCATGGTGATAGTTGGAACGAAGTTATTCTTCTTATCCTATGGTCAAAACCAGGGCTTCCTCTGATATTGATCTTGTTTTCATATCTTCTTCTTGCTTTGGGGGTAGTGGGGCATGCCAGGTTGTGACATATTTTGATTGATCCACTACATTTGCTCAGAAAGACATCCACTGAAATAGAATTAAAAAAAAAAAAATCTGAAAGAAGCCTAATGCCCTTCCTCCTTTTGAGGAAAAAGGAAGTCAGTGGGAAATGGCAATTAGGTCATGGGACTCGAATTGCCGTTGACAAAGCTGCACTGCTCTGTAAATGTCTTGTAGCTGCTTGAAAATAGAATATGAGTATAGCAATACCCAACATACTCTCTATGGAACAGTGGACTTTATGTTCTGAACTTCTCCCATGGATGATACTGGGCAAATATTGTCTTTTTGAATGAGATTGTCCCAGCTTGTGCTATAAGCATTCTGTAGTACTATGCTATCCTATATAACCGATGGCATAACTGTAAGTAGAAAAGGATCCGGCAGTTTGATGAGGGCGACCAACCCTTGTGTACATGTGCATGATTTCCAGATACTCATTTTTTAAAGATACCACTGATTTCAGTCACATGGCTTTATGCACCATAGGGAAACATGTGCTTGCTTGATTTAAAAATCCGGATTTGTACTCTAGTGTGAAAAACGTCTTACCCTCTATGAAAGTTCATAAAAGTATATTCAAAAGAAATGAATTACAGGATAGCCCAAGGTCCACTGTAGCTGCTGCTAAAACCTGTCAAATATTAATCAGTTAAGTGCCATGAAAACAAATTTCATATGGCAGTTTTGCATTGTTTTAGGAGGGGGATAATGTGAAACTGAAAAGAAATTGTTTCAAAATCATCATCTCCACAAAACAACTAATCGCGTCCTCTTACATACCACTTAACATGGGTAGTGTGAGCGCCTTGCCAGATATTTGTGGCTTGGTGTTCATTTTGCTGCTGACCAAAATGTGCCTGTTTATAAAGTGTTGTGTTGCCATTATCCGGGGGGTCCCCAGTATTGCATGAGCAGGTGATTGCACGGAAATCATAAACGCTTACTTTAACTTTTCCAATATCAACTGTCAGGTAGAAAACAAACACCGGGTAACAGAACAATACCAGTGTTCATGACCAATATTGTTAAGGAGATAAGCTCTACTTAATAATTCAGTTGAATACAATGCTTGAATCTCACATTAAGATAGTCTATCACATCACAGTTCAACATTGATGCGAAGTCCTTACAGTAGATGAGCAACAATTGTGGGCAGATGAGGGGAAATGGCCCTCCCTGCGGGATTTTTTGTACTGGATTTGGTCACTAGGGGAGGTACAAAGGCTAGAAATGTGAAAAATGGACCAAAAATAGGTTTTATGTAATTTTTCATCCAGAAACAGGTGGTTTTCTCAAAAACGTTCTATTTCCTGGCACTTCCTGTACATTTGGAATGCAAATGGAACGTTTTGAATCCAAAACCAGGCCTAAATAAGGGTTTTCAGAGAAATGTGTTGCCATGGCAACCAAAATCCTATTCCAAATAGGAAAAAAATAATGTCAACTGATAGAAGGATTCATGGAGATTCATACGCTGAAAAAAGCATAAAGATACCATTTCTAGATCCAAAGCTATGCCCGAATGTATGGAAAGGGATGGCCATTTTTTAATTGATTATTTAAATCATTATGCTAATTAGATGCCTGATTTTATTAAAACAATGAATGATAGAGCTCATAGGCTGTATTGATATAGTCATGTCATTCCATTTTTGTGAAGCAATATCTCCGGGACTAGAAAGCCTATCTACAAGTGTTATACCTCATTTTAAAGCTGATGGCATCAATTTCAAATTTCATATTTAACCTCGGAGGACCCTTTCCCCTCATCTGTCCACAATTATAGTTTCTAACCGTCTTTTAGGGCATCGTCTTATGAGGAAAAGGTAAAAGCAATTCAGTCTAGGTCTGATCACCCCATACTTAATTGGAAACTCAAGGCCATCCAAATGTAGCTGTCCAAATGTATTAAGAACTCTAGAATGTATGGCCAGGTCATTGAGACTCACAGCGAGAGAGAAATGCTCATTCATAGACTGTATCTTGAATATAATAAGAAGCATAGATGAGCAATTGCATTACACGATACAAAGACAAATGACTTCCTCATTCCAACATGTCAAAGGTAACACTGGAGCTAATTTATACTTAACTCGGCCAGGGATTAAATCACTTTTCCCAAGTGATAATGACTTTTGTTCTGGGGCTGGTGTTTTCCCCATGCTGACCTTAATAAAGGTGTTTCTGTCAGCCACTAGAGGGTGGCCCTCATGTTGGAAAACCATCCCCCTGTCCCCAGATAGACCAACTGGTGGTGGCAAATGAGAAAAAGAAGCCATCCTAGCCCTGGTGTTGGTGTAAGTAGTTGCCAGACCCAGGTAAACAGCCTGTTCCATCCCAAGTAATTTTGCGCTTTCTCTTTGCCTCTTTGCCTATTGGTTGATGGTTCTTCTTTATTTCCCCAGGGCTGTGTTGCCCCAGCGTCAATTCCTTTGTCACACCAAGAACAAATCAGCTCCTGTGTCTGCCTGCCCCAGCTCTGCCTAGTTCAACATGGATATCAAGGCCTTAATGGAGGAACAGTTCACAGTCGGGGCAGTTCTTTCATTGGTTACTCCAGTTGGTGGTTGTCTGTGCTAGATTGATCCCATTTATAAGTGCGGAGGTGGTGGTGAGTATATGTCCTACAGTGTAGTGTTCAATCTATATGTACTGTCAACGGTCAGGGGATGTGCGTGACAAACAGTGGTTGGAGGGAGGTGAGTGAGGTGCAAGTCCTGGGGTGTAAGTACACCGTGATGCTGTAGTCTTATCTTTGCACCCTTGTACCATCACTGTTATTATTACACCATCTCCTTTGTCGCTGCTATTTCTGCAGCCAAATGAAGACAATTTGTTATCCACAAAGATAAAGACTTGTTAATAATGGTGCCAGGGAGCCTGACATGCCTTGACTAATGAACTGGTGTGGGCTCCATAATTCCCTGAGGTGGCTCCACCTTTCAATATCGGTTTTTATTTGTAGTAGATCCCTCATTACAGCACAGTGTCACAGAGTTGTACCACTGAGAGGCATCACATTGTGGCAGAAGGAATGGCAAAGCCTTTACCATAATATACCACCCTCTACATTCTCCCATTCATGATGATAGTTGGAACGAAGTTATTCTTCTTATCCTATTGTCAAAACCAGGGCTTCCTCTGATATTGGTCTTGTTTTCCACTTTTTCATATCTTCTTTGTGCTTTGGGGGTAGTGGGGCATGCCAGGTTGTGACATATTTTGATTGATCCGCTACGTTTGCTCTGAGAGACATCCACTGAAATAGAATTTAAAAAAAATAACCTGAAAGAAGCCAAATGCCCTTCCTTCTTTTGAGGAAAAAGGAAGTCAGTGGGAAACGGCAATTAGGCCATGGGACTCCAATTGCCGTTAACAAAGCTGCACTGCTCTGTAATTGTCATGTAGCTGCTTGAAAATTGAAATCCCCTTTCAGGACATAATTTCCTCTGTTGCTTCAATCTCTTCCCACAACCCTAGGCTCCTGTATAGGTCGGTAACCTGACCATGCCCTGGCAGCAGTGATGAGATAAAAGCATGGCCATGCTAGTGACACTAGCTTAGGATGGGAACAAGCATTTGGTGAGAGTCATAGCGTTTCATTAAAGCAGACACCTGCTATCCCCTTTCGCTATCCCTTAGGATCCCTGCATCATTTCCAGGTTGGCGTGGCAGTGGTGGAGAGATAAGGCCTTACGTCAATGGGATAGATGGACACCCAGCTGACTCTGATAGAAGAGACTGTGCTTAGACCCCACCTTCAAGAAGCACTATTCTCCAAAGACGTCTGCTTCCAACAGGTTGCTTCTCATGCCCTTTGAAAGATGCCCCTCCCCGGAAACTGCCAGTCTGCGATAAGACTCGCTGACAAAGGCCCAGGCAGGCAGAGGTCTGCTCGGCCCTTCTTCCTGATACTGAAAGTCAGGCTGAGGTTATCGCCCAGGGTCGCCTACTGGAGGTGGGGCATGTATACCCTGGAGGTGATACCCCGCCCGCAGGAGGAAAGGTGTGTGCGTGTACCATTGGCAAGAAGTGGGTGCGGGAGGTCATTATAGAATAGCTGCTGCACAGACTTTGCTTAGTATCAAGGCTCACGTCTACCTTCCAGCAGCAAAGCAAGGTGCTTCCATAGCCCAGCCACGTCGCACCTGTCGGTATACACCACCTGCAGTAGGGACCCGGGAGGGGGAGGCCTTTTGACTATAGCTGTTTATTCATGTCAGACCACAGCTATACTTCACAACCTACCTTTACACCACAGCCCTAAGGGGCAGTGACCAGAGCCCACCATCCCACCACACTACATCTAAGGTACCTTATAGCCCCCAACCCAACCCTCTGAGGTCTGGGTAAAAAGTCTACGACAAGGCTTTCCACTCCAGTACTTCAACAGAGGCAGTTCTTCTCTTATTTTCGCCTTTTTATTCTTTATTTCCCCCATACCTTTTATGTTACCCCACTGTAAGGTAAGTTTATATCCACCACCAACTACCCCTTCCGTCATACTTCTACCCATACTGGTACAGAATACCTACGCCTGTGCACCCCACCGTCCCTTCTCCCCATCCCATAACCACTGCCACACCTGCACATAGATCTATTAATCTCCAGCAGCAGGCATGCAGGAGACCTGACCAGGTGGTCCTTTGCACAGACGGTGACGATAACTTCAGATGGTAAAGATAACCCAATGCCATTTCCAGAGGAAACTGAAGATATCTTCGAAAATTTAGAGATATTTTGAGAATAGTTATCACTAACCTATCCTTTCAATGATATTATTGCAAATGTTTAACAAATAATGCCACCATCTATAGAAATAAAATCTTGAAGATATCCACAGAGCTATCTTCAGTGTTATCTTCATTTCACCTATTTTTAGTGAAGATACCTGACCGTCCGTGCAATGGACCACAGGCCTTCCTCTCACAGCGTTGATAAGGCAATGTCGATCTGTGCTGCCGCCACGCCACCCAGGCATTGTCCAGGGGATTGGTCGCGCCGCCTAGTGGCTCTCTGTGGAGTCATTACTGCTACAGTTCATGTACAGAGATTAGACAGCCTCGCCTACTGCCCCTTCCCCCCACCCCCACTCCACCCTTGACTCACCTTTTCACCTAGGCTGCCCTTCTTCCACCCGACCTGCTTTCCTCTGTCTGTAATCACCTTGGTCTACCACAGAATCTCATTATCTTATAACCTGTTTTCCAGCCAATGAAAAAATGCATTCTAAGGACCAAAACACTTGATTCACACTTGGTTGAGTAGGCATGCATGTGATGTTGCTAATCTACTGCGTACTTTCGCCTTACTTCTTCCTGCTTGCCCACAGATAATCCTCTGGTCTTGTCTCTAGTCGTTGTCGACCATCCTGTACCTCTATCCAAATGGGAGGAGGAGACGAGGGGGGTCAGGGGTCTGGGGTCGGGGATCTAATCTATTAATTAAACCAATTTTGTACACGAAGCAACTACTTCAAAATAGAATGCAAAACAAAAATGATCGCCTGCGATATTACACCCGATGGGCATTGATATTGATTGGTGTAATAATGTACTTATTATCAAGAAGCTGCTGCAAGTTTCACTCTAATCGACATGCCATTTTTGTATGCTCAAACATCAAATTTATACCTTACACAACATGTACAAATAGCAGCTGCCCTACTACAGCCATACCGCCTTTTGTCTACTGGAGGAGAACTAATGCAGTTACCTTAGATAGTTTCTATTACTTGAGTCTATCCTCCATGTCAGGCAGTGTTTTGGGCCCTGCTGCTTTCTAAAGTGAACACAGAAGCAATCAGGGGTAAGGTAATGAAAGCAAACCAAGGTCGACACTGTACTGGAGGCTAGCATCATTCATCTCCACCCCACATACTACAGTGTATAAGAGATAAGGTCTAGTGTATACATAGAACCTCTAGATTCTGACTCTCGAGTTGACTTTATTGTTTCCCTTTCCAATTGCCTCATAGCCTGTCCTGCCCTCATAGGCTTTACTTGGTGTTACTGGACGAAGAACCCAAAGAAATATGTCGGTGGTGGCTGTACGGTCACAAGGCAGTTGATTACAATGTTTGACAAGTACCCGTAGGCGGCAGGATGCCGGAGTTGCTCCACCAGGGGTCACACTGAATGGCACCGTCGTGTGCGCGTGCGCTGCATGGCAATCGGCGGAAGTTGGCCTACCGTACGCTGGGGGCTGCGCTAATCACTAGTCCGCCACCCTCACACCCGTTCCCACCTCCCCGACATGCTCTCCCACGCACCCAATGACCTCCTTCTGCTAACAGTTAACATCATATGGCTCTTCCCATTTTTGACCCCCAATGAGTGACAGTGATACTTCTACCACCAGTCGTCTCAAATTGTTCTCTCTCCTGCAGAGGCCAACAGTGATCCACCTCCACACCCCTTCCCTCTACCTCCCACCTAGCCTCCCAACGCCTATACTACTTCAAAAGGGTGTAGGGGTGGTCCGAGCTCCTGGAGTCACAACCAGGACTCTATAGATTATGACAGGGTTCGTGTATGGGCAGGCTTATCACCACCCCTCCGATCGGCCGTTTGTGCTTTGTGCCACCTAGTGGGCTCAGTTGGCAGGAACGAGGTACAAGCAGACTCCAGTAACTGTCACTACTGTACATATACAGTATAAAAATCATATGGTGTGTGTTACTAGTGACTACGTGATGTCTGGCTGAAGGGTGAATTAGGTCCAATCAGATGATGTAAATATATGGACTAGGCCTCTAGTCTGGGGACCAATGGCTGTTTAAGGGCAGCTATATAGTGATATATATATATAGAGAGAGAGGACTTCCCACCTCTCCCACCTCTGAAATGAAACTGATGTCAGAGTGTCACAAAGTGCTATAATCTCATGCTAGCTGTTTAACTAACAAATGGCATATGATCAAGTAGATAACTCAACATATGGCACTCTGCTCAATGATTTATCAGTGTACACGTGCATATGCATAATACCATGTTCAGAATCTATAAAAGCAGCTGTTTTGAAGTACAACCGAGTCCATTGATTTAGTCTTGATGCAAGTAGGATTAACGGCCGGGAGTGCCTAATGAGTTTATTGAGCATAACAAACTGACGAAATGATTAATCAAGGGAAAACCTAAGAAAGTAATATGTATGCACATCTTAAACCATTCATAGGCTGGAGTGCAGAGTGTTATCTCTGTGTATGAGAAGGTTAGGAAAGTCTGTAATGGTGATGTTTGATGTTAACCCTTATTCTGTCCCATACATACATACCGATACATCTAGGTGATATACACGGCACATACCCTGCTGTAACATGGGTTCACTATGTTGTGGTCAGCCTCCACCTTCCTCCAGGGCCAATTACCATTGTTGGCGGGGCGGATCTGAAACCACTGACCCTAATGAACACAGCCACGGCTGGTAATGCCATTTACTGCCCACCCCTTCCTTCACGGTCGTCGTTCCTCCATGCCCAGTGAGGGCCTCTCTGTCACACCGGACTGCCCCACCCTCACCTGATCACCCCAGCAGTGATGGAGAGCTGCACTAATTGCGTGAAGAACTTGTTTAACAAAGTAGTCGACGCCGTAAAGCATCCCCCGACCAGGAGGAGAGAGCAGCGCCTCTGTAGCCCCAATGACACATGGAGCTCCTTATGTGGCAGAGCTACCTCTTAAATCCAGGTGAACACGAGTGTTGAATACTTCACTGTAAAAAAAAAGTCATCAAAATAACGGCAAATTTCTCGTCCCAAAGTTGCCAGATATCCATCGTTATTTTCATAGAGATTCCTTGTACATTTTTGTACCACCATACTGCCACCTAGGGTTTCTTGTAAAACCTACACTAGTGCATTGCTTTTCAGTTACACTAGTTCACTGTTCAGTTTTACGAGGATCCCTAGTAGATTCAACAGTCATTTTTACAGTGTTGCAGATAGCAATCTCAACACATGTCCAGGCTTAAGATTTCTCTGCAATGGCATAAATGGACGCAAATGTAAAGACACAGAGCTCTTCAATCCTCGCCCTGCAATATGCCCATTGGGACCACCTTCCCCAGTAGATCTATATTAATCTCACATACATGCACGAGTAAAGTGTCGACCAATATCTATATCTAATGAGCGAGGGCTTGTGTACATGCTAACTGTATAACTATATAAGTCTATGCTAAATCAATGACAATATCGACCATACTGCATTCACTTCACTTATTAATGATAAAGCATAATGGATTATACTGAAAGTGGGACACCTGTGTACATCTCGTGCTGGATTCACATTAGAAAGGAAAGCCCACGAGGCCTGGAAAGCAGCCGGTTTAATTTGTTCCCATTAGCCTGGAGAAAAATGCCTATTCTGCCGCATCCTTCATACAGTAATGGAATTCTTACCATCATTCTGACCTTGCATTGCTATATATGCACTGTGGTGTCTATTTGCCATACAGATTGGCTCATGTTTAGGTTGTAACATTGTTCGGATAGCTGTACATTTAGTGACCAGATCACAATTTCCATTGCGAACAAATTCGTGAACCGCATTCATTCCTGAGATTGTCATTTGTATCCTTAATTCCACGGCTGTCCTATGAGAGGCAATTCTGGTAGAAGAAAACAAAGATTGTCCCAAA
Source organism: Acholoe squamosa (assembly GCA_949317995.1). Lineage (NCBI taxonomy): Eukaryota > Metazoa > Annelida > Polychaeta > Phyllodocida > Polynoidae > Acholoe > Acholoe squamosa. The sequence goes on from OX439042.1 coordinate 21,865,789, forward strand.
AGCCAGAACATATAAGTCCCGTCCGAATGCAGTGCCGAATGAAGCGCAAGGTATTACAAAAGTAAGAAGAAACTAATGAACAGTTAAGATGCCCCCCTTCCATATATATGCTTTTTTCGAGGGAAGGCCTTAGTGCCAAAATAACATAACACATTTTTGCATCACTGATATCCCTGGCGAGGCCTGGTCAAAGGCTGATTCCCTGCACCAAGGCAAAGTCACCTCTGCCCCACTAACACATGGAATAACACACGTATGGCATTCAGCTATTCAGATGGCTTAAGAATGGACCTAAATGTCTTACTATGGTGGAGCGCTAGGCCAGGGCCGGTGTCATTTCTTTAATATCCTTGTCTATACCACGTGCACTGTATAGTTACACGAATGCTTGGCGTACGCCCTCTCCATAGGTAGTAACCTGCGTACATTACCATAACACAATACCATCTTTACATACTGTTACACAGTCCTAAGCTAGTTACCGTAACTGCTGCATGTATTCAACATAGATAACAGCTTACCATGCATACATCCAGAAATAAGGAAGTAAGTTTCCCTACTGCAAGGTGCAGAAGCCTTCGTGCAGAGTGCAAATCCCCTGTTGTCTTTACCATGGCTTCATGGCCTTGGGCACAAGTATGGGTTGATCTGACTGGCTCTGCAGTACATCAGATATATAGGGCTGGTATATACAGTGGTCTTTGTTGTACATGCAGTGAAGTGCTTATTTGTGTTGTACAAGGCAGGTGTCTCACAGCCTTATACGACATAGGGGACCATAACTCCAACCTCTGTTAGAGCTCATATATTTTACTACTTCTCCATAAGCCTGGTCAATTACTCTGATGGTGTCCCTAAAGGTTAACTCTTAAATAGGTACATAAATCATTAATTACACAAAGGGTAGCAGGAAGGTAGGGATCTGAATGGTTAAACTGTGTTCATTGGCTGGGAGTGAGGGTATCCGCTTCTGGGTAACATTTAAATAAAGAACCCTCATGAGGCTATCGTAACAACAGCGACTATGTCTGAACACATGGTGCCCATCACTCTATATAGGGCAAGCATGTGATTAACAATTTAACTATTTCATATGTACAGCTGATATAGTGTCTCTGTTATATCAAAAAAATGTGCTGATATCCCATATGGTAAATATAGAGGCATGGTCCTATGTAATAAGTATAGGGGCAGGCAAAGGTAAGGGTACTTGATAATGGATGTACCTTCCAAGGCTATTATGTACACAGCTCAAAGGTGTCAACCTAAAGAACATAGGGTATAGCCAAGGTTTGCAAATCAATTACATATGAAAAAAGCAACACAGACGTATGAGAATACATTAAAGGCTACTTTCAGTCAGCAAGGGCACGTGCTAAAAGGACTCTAGTGACTTTAGCAGAGTGCAAAGCATCTAACTCGAGTCTTTATCACTGTCCCTGAGACAGTGCCCACGCACTGGCACCCTGGAGAAGAATGGGGCGCGCCAGGTGGTGTTGTCGTCGTGGTGTGCATGCCAGAGAACTTGGTCTTTTTTGGCCGAAATCAAAGTCCGCCCTTTTCACTGTCATTTATTTGCCGCGTCACGCCACCACACCTGTCACCGGACCAGTGAAACATTAATAGGAGGGTGGGGGTCTGGCAGGGTAGAGTGGGAGCTGAGACGGACGATGAGGGCTAGACAGACTACTGGCCAGAATGTCTGAGGCTTAAAAAGGCACGAGCACTGATCAAAGACTACTGGAGGCAGGGCCGTTCAGCACCGTCGGTCCAGGCCTCACACACACCAATCTTGTGTTATTTTATGCCTAGAAGGTGCAGAGGTTGGAGATCCTCTTTTAACTTCAAAAGGGGAATGTTTGGTATGGGGCCGTGAGTTTGGCCGCCATCCCCTTTGATCAGCATAAGGATAGAGTTGAGGGAGCTGGGAGGCTCTTGGTCTTCCAGGGTCTGTGAATTCCCACATTGGATGACTTGCACGTGCTGGTATGTAGCCGCGACCTCTGACCATCCACAGTCCCACATGCCATAGATCCCTTTTCCCAACACTACAGCGCCAACATCATGCCGAGGTCCAGCTATTCTCCCTTCCTCCCTTCCCATGCATCTCACCTCCTATTCACGGGCCTCCCAAGCCCCTACCCACCACAAGATTGACCTTTAGGGCCCTCCCACGGTAGACGCCTGTATTATTCGTATGCTGCGCATGCGCCTTACGCAGAGGACATTAATCTGGACACCACGTGATGAAACCATGATTAAACGGCCCCCTGGTGGCAAATACCCACGTGTATCGGCAGGCGGGCAGTGTCCTTCCTTCCCCCTTTCCTCCTTCCTCCTACTCACGAGCCACTCAGAGCAGTTCCATACTTCTCCCCAGCACCTGGAGCCTCCACCAACATAGCTCCCCAGTTGAGCTCGGCCCTCGATGGATAGCCAGGACACTGTGAGCTGCTCCCAACTGCTGCAGGCAAATCGCCTAGCGCCTGGGTCAATCTGCTCACACACAAAACACGGGTCTGATGAGCTGCTCGTGCCCACCTATAATCTTGGCCCACACCTCCTCATCCCCAAGCCTTAATTTAGGGAGCGGGGACGAGGTCCCTCCCCGGGCGAGGTGGCCGGACGGCCAGGAGGAAGATGGATGCCTTCTGTCGTCCGGGTATCATTACACTGGGCATCTGAGCCCACACGAGCTGTAAGTGGTACAGTGGAGGAAACTAGTGAAACACAGGAGGGAGAAGGAGAGTCTGAGATGGAGGGAGGAATAGAGAGCACCATGGAGTGCTATAGAGGCGTATAGGGGTAATAAGATAGAGAAATTGAATAAATAGAGGCGGATGGAGAGAGAGAAAGAGTGCGAGAGAGAGGGAGAGAGAGAGAGAGAGAGTGCGAGAGAGAGAGAGAGAGAGAGAGAGAATAAAGATCAAAGACTCGCATTCAAGGAAAGTACATTATTAAAGTATAATATTTCTTATTGTCAGTGGTTAGATGATGATGCTGTAATCAAGAAAATGCCTTATATAAAAAGAACGATTCCTCCAAATTTGTTGTTGCTAAACGTGCCAGACTCAGGTGATGAATAACTCAAAGCCTTCACCAACAATTAAACACTTTGTAGATAAGAGCTTCAGTTAAACAACTTTATCAATACAATTAGCCAGCCGTGCTGGTGTGAGACCCTTGTACCAATGTACCATACTAGTCTGTGAGAGGGGGCTGCTGAGTTTTGTTAAAGAAGCCTCTGGTTGATGATATGGTGAAGCCCCATGTTGTGACATGCGGTGCTTTGCGTGTGTCTGCCGCCCTTGTAGACATGAGAATACCCTGACATCTTACAACATTACACAGACAGGCCCGGATCTCTAGCCAGGTGCAGCAGCCTTTTTCCTTTATATTTTTACCTATCCTCTCAACATGAAACGACATCCATGCCATACAAAGTGTATGAGTTTGTTAGGGAAAGATGCAGGGTGTGTGTTATGGAGGGGGGGGGGGTGAGGCAACACTCTGTCCAGAAATATTGACACACGCATACAAAAAAACACTGGGGGAAAATATGAAATGTACCCATGGAATGCAACAGATAGAGGAGATCCATTTACAAAAGGTATTATTCTTCTCCCTGTTCAAATAATGCAGTCAACACAGCCAACACTTCTCCAAGGGGACGAACATCCCGAGTCCTGAAAGGACACGACAAACCGACTAAGAACTATGACCTTTTTTAGAGAATAGTATTTTGCCCAACCTTTCAGTAAGGATCTTGTTCTTAGGCAGGTGTTTTAGGTGTCCTTTTTATCGTCTTAAATTTCAAAGTGATGAGGAAGCCCGTGGGAGCATTAATTAGGATGATTTACATTGAGTTTACTCAGTATTGATGGTATTGGGATAATTGGCCGGAAAACTTAAGTACAAAGACTAAGCCTTGGTAACCCCCTGTGCTGGTAACAAAGTAGTAAATTGCATTATATCTAATCAAGTTAATATCTGCTAATTGAGTGAATGGTAAATTAATGATCCTGTCGTGCTATGGGAATCATAAAACACATGCCCAGAACGTAAGCTGTTTCAATCCCGAGTCTAATTGACACACACGAAATAACAATATTAATTGGAATTATGGCCGCCGAGAACCTTCGATCAATATCATTCACAGAATACCCACTCATATTCACCACAAAAGTGTAAATATTTAATGATGACTTTCCTTAAATCAGTCCAAATGAGTCAGTTCTATCTGGAGAATGAGAACATCCAATGTATATTAAACTATTCGGAAATAGTGGATTTCGGTTAGGTCTCCAGGAAAATAATCAAATCAAATATGTAAAGTATACTACACTGGTATATGGAAAATGTCACCGGGAAAGGCTCAAATGGCTTCAAACTATGAAACCATCATCGGGAAATAGCTTGAAGAACTGCTGGGTACAATATTACCTGCAAATGAAGGTTATCCAGGCACTAGAAACCCCTGTCACATCGGAATCCTTTCTTTGGGACAACTATGTATGAGAAGGCATAATCTGTAACTAAAACTAGTATAACTTGTGAGTTTCGACTGGTTAGATTGCGAACAAATCTATCTGTAAATACTTGGTAGTACATGTAGATGGATGGTTTAGGGAGGGCGACTTCATGCGGGAGTGATGTGAGTAGTATTAAGGAAATGTTGCTTTTATGAAGGCACAACCAGACGAAGTATAGTAGTATATGACAAGAGCGATATTACGAAGGTGCAGATGGGATGCAGGCACATAAGTAGTATCTGGAAAGGGTACTTCTCAGAAGGCATATCGAATCCCATACCTCGGGTAATGCATGAAATCATTTTGTGAGAAGGCGCAGTTATACTTCAAAGGTGATGTATGAGAATGCTAACCGAGTTATTTCGGACGGCAGGAACAGATCCTGAACCTAAATAGAATTTATTTCTAAGATCTATGTTTATCATTTTCATACATGTAAAAACATGGTTGCCCTGACACCAAAGCATAAATAACAGAACCACAGTAATACAATAGTAAAGAATAAGATAATAGGTATCTATAGTAGAGGCGAAAGGTGCATGTTCAAGAATTCAATCAAGGGAATTGTGATATTGAATACATGAGGGTCCTGTGCTTCAATTGTCTTCATCACTGTCCCATTTAATTATTTTCTTTCGTAGTTCAGATACATATATCAGGGTAATCATAACGATATACCAGTTACTTCCACCACAGGTCCATAGGATGCTCAGTGACCGTAGTAATAACCTGGCCTCTTCAGTGTCCTAGTCCCACTCTGTGATATAAGACCCTGAGTTGATTGTCTAATATTCATCCATTAACCATGGCTAGTCTTCACTATGACCCCAAGCAGAGCTTATATTTGGGTGCCAACGATCGGAGTGACAGCCATAACCTGACTGGTCATTGGGGAGGGTGGACTCAGGTCTAATTACGAAGCCCTCTGCTCCCTCTCCTTCCAAACTCCCGTCTCTACTCCCAAACCCCACAACTACCCCCAACCCTCGGCCACCAGCCTGGGATTGACTCGGGGTCCGTGGAAATTAATGGTCCATCCCGGCGCACCTCCGTCGCTCCAATCAGCGTCCAAAATGGCGGCGGGCTGAGCGGTGACTTTCATCTCACGGCCTCTGAGGATTGAGGCATTTTATGGTTCAGCTGGTCCGTGATCGAAATCAATGCCTCATGTAAAGTTGCCAGGGTGGGAGTGATAACCAGCCTCCTCCCCCCCCCCGACCACTCTGTCAGACTCACCCTGCCAGTCCCCATATCGCCATTCACAGACAGGGGAGTCCTTCAGTGTGCATGCTTTGTGTTACTGATATCATAGTCCACATAGCGCAGGGCATGGTCACTGTATGGCTATCTATTTCATCCTTTTTGTCTGCCTCCCGGCAGGATGCTATTGGCCTAGAGAAATCTTACCCCGTTTTTTTTTATCAGTTTGAGTGCAATATCCTAGCCCACAGACACTGTGAATTTCTAGGATGATCACAGCCGTGAGAAACTTTTTTTTTTAAAATAATCCCTTAGCGGGAGATCGTCAAATAATAATGTTCCCTAATTTACCTGCATCTGCCCGGTTGAAACCACTATATGGCTCCTCATGAAGTTGTAAAGAATTGGAAGGGAAGACATGAACACTTAACAAGGCCACAACAACCTAAGCATGTAATCCTTAATGACAGACTGCAGACCTCCAAATTGTATTACATCGCATAGCTGACGCTGGGCCCCGTGATAAGGGATATGGTGGTTATACGGTAAAGCACTGGTAGCATTAGCAGAGTGTCTGCTTCAGGACTAAACAAGGCAGAGAGTCTTCAAAAGTAAGAATCAGTTATGAACTTGGATAATAATGAGATTGGCTATTTGCTGATTGATTATATTTTACCACTAATCCAACACACCTTCTCGTTCCTTAAGAACTGGTTGATCGATTTGGTCTACTAAATTAGCTTAAGAATGTGCAGAATGTCATGAATTCGTAGATTGATCACTTTGTCACTTTTATTCAGCCACACTATTGAGTTATGTAAAGTGATATCCTGAGGTTTTAAATCCACCTGGGAGTTGCACTCTGAATCAGTATTGATTTGTTCAAACCCACTGAAAGCATCTAAATCCCTAAGCAGCAATGAAAGAATTCTTCCTGACAAAGTGACATGTATACCCATGTCAACTTGATTTGACACAGAGAGCACACATCATTGGGACATGTGCACATATGTCACCATGACAACTGTAGCACACAGTAATCGCCATATGATTTGACATTACTTAAAATGCCATGTCATCTGTGAGTTTACTAGGGTCATGGCCATGTCGAGGGCACTTGACATGTAATGGTCTGACATACATAATTGTTCTACGATATTCCACTAGATGGGGCAAACAACCATTTTTGTACCAGGATTAATCACTACTAAGACGTACTACCAACACTTGAGACATTTGATGTATCTGTGTCATTTTGTTTTCATGAAGAAAAGATCACTAAGCTCTGTAAATACTATCAATGAATGGTAATGAATTCTATTTCATTGCTAAATTTGCATTTGTTATTGAATATCAAAGTAGACATCCACCATCCTGAATACTTCAACTGGAGAGGTTAGACACCTTATGTGTGGGTCAGTGAAAATACTAAAGGGCTGTATTCTAACCCACAATCTATAATCTCAGTATCTACAGTACAGGGAGACATATGGCATTGCCATGCACCTCCATGTCCTTGTCTTATGGACTGCATAGAGGTCCTCAGTCAAGTAGAAGTTCTGTAGGAAAAAGTACCTTAGTGTTGCAGGCCTGTGGGACTATGATATCCCCTGCCTTCTATTATAGGCCTGCCTTGATTGAACCATTGGTACATAATTATTGACTGCTCTTGACACTTACATAATTGTCTCACAGTATTACCTAGCACTCAGGTGAATGGATCAGAAATATGACATGTCTTCATTTCGCATGTCAAGTGTAGTTGACAAACCAAATATGAGAGTGTCAACCTCATTCGACATGCCTTCATACATGTCATGTGGGAGACAAATTGTGAACTGTGCAGTATGCGTCAAAGCGATCAGTGTTCTTCTCTCTGTGAGGTTTATCTCGTTTTCTTATGGATGGGAACTTAATCAGTAATGTACCAATGAATGATACATCTATGTTAGCAACATTTCTTTCTAAAAAGCACCGCTGTCTTTTCATACCCTTGTGGAATAGTTGGTTATCAAAAAGAAGAATGGTTGAGTATTTTATTCGCCGTTTTGGTAGTGCGTAGAGGAACATGGACCACTTTTGTTTTGACTTTATGCAGACATATGTACGTAAGGCAGCGCAACCCATAGGGTTCGGCCTTAAGGAGGGAGGGTGTATTGTGGGCAAAATAGCGAGATGTTCATAGTAGCAGGGTGAAAGATGCAAAGTCAGAAACAAAAAGACGATGATGGAGACATAACGAGTTGGATACTTAGCGGACTAGGAAATGGAGAGGCACTACAGCCACGAAGACTCCCTATTGGAGGTGTGTTCCACTTTCTACAGCAAAACCTCTTTGAGGCGATGCTGGGCAGGGGAATTCAGGGATGAATCAGGGGTGAAAGGAGGGAGGTGGGTTGAAGATGGGATGTTTCCATCTCCCACCGCCTTACACACACTATCTGTGAGTACACTGAAGATGGATAGGAGAGATAATGTCGGGAGGGGCTTCTTCATTACCGAGGCCCCGCCGGGTCCCTGGTGTCTGATCAATCCGCCCGGCCACCGCCAGGCTCACCCCTCTCTGTGACGTCAGAGCAACTTGTGAGAAAACTTTTCCTTTTCCTCATTATTATCAGAGCTCAAACACATACATACCCCTCAGTCGGTCAGTAGTCTTACTGCAGTCAGCACACGCCTGCATTGCTGCAGTCAGCATTGGAGAGAATAAAGGCCTGGCACGGTGGGTTTGAATGTGTGGGGCCGACCAGCAAATATTATCCCAGCAGTTTAGGGACATGGGTGGGGCAGTATGAATAGGGCTTTTAGGAGAGGTCAGCCTCGGGAGTCCATAGAAGAATGTTTCTGTATTTGGACAGGGTCAGACTGTAGCAAACAGTCTTCCTGTCATCATATACCAGCCATCCTTATGGAGACCGTATATCAGAAAGAGCCAGACTTGCTGCAATAGTATAAGAACTCTAGAGGGCACTGTAAATGTATGGTTGGAACTGCTGTTAACAGGGCATCTCTCTGCAGCGCTCAGTCAATAAATACATACATGTTTATGTAGGAAGTCCCTTGTCCCAGCCCCACACCCTTCACAGTGCTAACATTACCAAAGGCTGCACTGATAAAAATAGAGCCTAATATCTTAGTCAGTAGTGACTAACTTAAGATAGTCAAATGATAGTGCGATTTTTGGCTATCCCTCTATAGTCACCTGTGACTAACTTAAGTTAGTCATATAGTCAACACATAGTCATGCCTTTAATCTATTGAAATAGTCCTTAGTCAGATGACTATCATTTTGTTGCTAAGCAACATTTAGTTAGTAAATATGACTAATATATACAGTCAGTACTGACTATACCTGCAAGTAAACATTCATCCAATCAAAGATGGCTGCCATATGCCTTCCCATTGATGAACAGTTTGAACCCAAAATAACTACTGTTATACTGCAATGGCCACAAATATCACAACAACTAGTTAACTTACCTATCCATTAATGGCCAGACATATTGAGATTCCATGGATGGACAGGTTAAGATGATGATTTGGCCTGATTATAATTGTCTCCTCTTAGTCCAGGCAACCATAAATATGTCCTCTTTCTGGATGACGGTTTTTGTGCACAGAAACCTGTGACATCATCAATCTGTGAGCTCTACATATAGTCAAATTGACTATCTTTCTGACTAATATGTGACTAAGGTATATAATCATGTGACTATGGGGCTCAGAATATGTGGGTATAGTCACTACTGACTATAGGTTTTATTATCAGTGTGGGTGGTCCCTATCACAGCCCCAGACACGCCAGTTGCCCTCTGGTGTTGGCAGGCCACGCTTGGGATGCCCTCTGGCGGCTGGTGGCAGCGGAAACTCCCTATTGCTGGGTGGCTGTAGATTGATCAAATCACGGACAGCCCGTCCGGACAATCCTGTTAGTGCCATGGGGCATGGACCAGCCAGAAACAACAACAGTCCCAGACCCCCCTCTACCCCATACAGCCTACTCTGTGAATCTGGAATGAAATCATTTATAATTTCTTAACAGTTTGGACAATACAGATTTATTTACAAGTTCAATGATAGCTTTGTACGTTTTCACTCCTTTATTTTAGCAATATCTCTATTTGAACATGATTAGATGTAATCAAGACGGTAAAAAGCAGGTTTAGCAATGTGTTAAGATGCTATCAAATAGGACAAAACATGATTGCATGACACATGCAACAGAGAATCCATAGGTACTTAAGGTGACAAAGTTGAGCCATGCTTTAATAACTGATTGCAACATGTAGTCACTGCACGCCATAGCCATTTAAGATATTGCGTTCCTATAAGGGGAGGTAGTTAGCTGTAACACAGAAATTGTTATCAATTGTTATCATGTCATCAGTGAAAGGTGATCAACTACACTTGGGTACGTTATCGGGACAGTTTCAGTTCATCATCCCTATCAATTTAGTTCATCTCAAACAAAATCAATCTTCAAGGAATCTGTTGCCAAACCCACAGATCCAATCCGTCGTACTGTTTGGGCTCCTCCTAATACATTTGACTTGTGGTGTAGTGCATGGACAGTTTTGCTTATAATGATATGCCCATATACTGGTAGAGCATATGGTGGTTTAATTCACGAGTAATCGCCAGACCTCAAGAAGAATTCAAAAACAATGCCGTCGGAGTTGAATGCCGTCTAACTCGCAACTAGATAGCCCGACAAATGATTGGTTGAGTTATGGAAAGTACATAGATATCGAATACCAAGTGACGTATAGTACCTCATGTATTCATGAGGGATAAACTCAAAAGCTTCTCAACGTCATAGTACCATATAGCCGGGGTAGACATATAAATAATTATCTGATTAGTATCAATTGGTTAAAATCAAGTAGGTATGACACACTGAATGTGTGCATGTATGTATGTTTTTATCAAAGTCAGAGTTTGCCTTAATTGCGAGTTTTGCAATTATCTGTAAAGTACTATGGCTCTTAGAATTTAATTGCCTCAAAGGACAAAGGGATGAGCCAACCTTTTCTCTTCCTTACATCTTCAAAGTATTTTATACACGGTAGAGAGGTTAAGATTTAGGTACGTCTACCTGTACGGGAACGGCACGGTCTTCAAGTACAGGTTCCAGTACAGGTACAGGTAATGTAGTTAAGATGACATGTCCTTGTCTGCAGCTTTTCACGCTTCAGGTATGTGGTTCCAGCTGAATGGGATAAGAGCTACAAACAAAAGCTAATTATCATGTGTCATATTTGGACCTGGGCCAATTTACCGTTACAGCAGGTAGCCAGATATCTATTTGTTAGTATGGCACACCCATTACATTCAAACCTACATTTAATTCTTTTCTTTTTCTTTACTGCCAACATGTACATGTAAAGCACCCTCTACAAGTTCAAAATGCTTAGCCTACAAGTTACATACTCCTAGATGGGGATACCCCCCACGTGACCTATGACGTTACCCGTACACATAACAGTACACGTTCATATCTTAACCTCCCTAGTATTCACAGGAACTTGTACTTAATGTTAAGCTGCCGAGGTAAAGAAATTGTAAATTGTCTCTACTCATAATGCAGACGGTCACACCCTACAGTGTAATTAAGGGGCAGAGACTGATATCCTTCTTCCTTGAGGCCAATTATTAGGGAAGCCACTTCCCATGGCCTAAGCCACCCACAACCTGGGAATATGAGAAGGTTACTTCCCAAATATTAGCCTCAGGGACAACATATCAGGACATTCCACCATTAGTGCAGGCAATCCGGTTTTATGGCCTCTTTGGAGCATGGGTTTATATAGAATTTTTAGGGATACACACCGTATTGCCCCAGATGCGCGGTCCCCGCACTTTCAGCGAAAAACAGACACCATCCTCGTTATGGAAATACAGAGGAAAGGGTCCTTTCCCTTTGACTCTGCTTGTTCGTGCAAACAGGAAAAATGGATGTTTTTCTCGAAAACGTTGTGGATCAACACCATAAAAGGTATGCCCACACACACCCTCACCGGCAGACCTTTAACCGTGTTGATCCACAGACATTGAACAATAAAAATAAGGGATAACTCTGTGTTTATTTGAAAAAGGGTGCACTATCTGCCTGGCTCACACAGGTAAAAAACCTCATGTGTGTAAATGTGATTATGAAAAGGCCTTTATGCAATAGAAGCCTACATGCACATGCATTATTTTATTTTTCATATCCGTTTCTATATCTCATATTCCTGACATGGTAAACCCTATAAAATGTCCGTGTTATAGCAGAAAAGGGGTGTTTTAGGTCCTTAAAATCAGTGTTTTTCACCCAAAAAAGCGGTATTTTAGGGTTAAAGTCTGTGGAAATGAGGTGAAACCCATAAAATGGATGGTGTTAGTTGCGATAGACAGTGCCGGGACCGGGCCTAGATGAGGATATCGTTTATTCCCTCCAACAGTCGCTACTACATGTACTTGCTAAATGCAAGTAATTATGCACAGTAGCTAGAAACATATTCCAGTCCAAATATAGATTCATGTATGCTAAATGTTATAACGGTACTGTCATTCTAATTCAAAGGCACAAAAAAAAGCTTTCGGAAAACCTTGCCAGGAATAGATACATCTATAGCAATTGTGAACGATGGGTGCCAAACAGTATTGTTTAAGGTATGTGCATATCTAGCACGCGTCTTCTTGGATGATAAGCGTTCCCAGAACGACCGATGAATAGCGGTTTAGTGAATACATAACAACATACTCTCAACAACCTGGATCTAAGGCAGTATAAGATATTCACCTACCAACAGCAAATCAGGCCTTGTTGGTGGCAAAAGTACTACAACTAAAGAAATCCCGAACCCAATACTGAGCCAAGGCTGGAAAAGCGTTCATGTGTGATGCTAAATGGGGCAGGTAGTGAGGGTAGCGAGATAGGAGGGAGGCTGGAGCCAGGCAAGTCCCAAGCCAGATGTTGGTTCCATCCATTAGCCAACGTCCCATCCCCACACCCACCACCTCTACTTCCACCTCCCCATCCCGCATACCGATGATCTTCTAATCATCTTTATCGCACTAAAGACATCGTATTGGAAGGTCGTAACAACTACCCCACCGGGCTGGATAACCTCTGTGCCCTCCTGGGTCCAGCCGGGCTCATTGTGTAATACAGGGGTGGGCGGAGATGGGGGACGTGTCACGTGTGGGCGATAATGCAGTCACCAACCATATATCACCCCCTCCCCCATCTGACGCTCACTTATGGCCACGTGGAAGTAAATGCTGCCCTCTCGTGAGTCATATGGTATTCAGGCCTGCACTGAAGAGTGTGCTGGCTGCTAAATGGTTTAGAATTGTAATAGAAGAATATTGGTAAAATTATGAAAAAGAAATCACAGGTGTTCCTTAATAGTTAATGAATGGAATAGTAGGTGTGTTTTTATATTATGCCATGGCTTCAGGATTTTATGAGGCATGCAAAAGTTAATCTGGCCAATGGAGCTTTTTAAGCCCAAAATGGGGTGGAATGGCACTGACTGCACATATCATTCCCTTATTCAAGATTTTCAGGGTTAAGCCTATCCAACATTCTGTCAGATTGTGTATGAGGGATGATTTAATTGTGCTACGGTTGAAATTATTACCAACAAACATTTTAGGCGGCTGTTTTGTGTGTTACCCTATATAAAAACATAGAGGAAATGGATTAAGTTCCACGTGACCTAATGGACCCTCCCTTTTAGAGATCCTGGCTCTTCTGAAAACTCACGACAGCACACAGTTTTCCAACACTGTCAGGGACACCAATCAAATCTAGGTCGGTTCATTACTGGATTATACTAACTTTTCCCTTGTCCTTGAGACTTTAATTAACGAAATCCAATTAGTATCACACAGAGCCGTTCCATGGCAAGAGGGAGGAGTGTTCCCGTTCCTTTAGTTGGATTACAACAATTTTGCCCCTACCCCAACTGCCCAAAACTATGAAGTCCCTGGATAATCTATTTTATGAAAACACAAGACACTGCAAAGTCTAAAGAGCGTGAAGCTTGGATGGAATTGAGATTAGAATTTATATTATAGCTAAGGGAAGGGAGATTAGACGGTTTGGTATCGTTGTGTTCACAGTCTGGAGTCTGTGTTATCTTTGTAGGAGGAGAGGGGGGTATTTAAACTGGGCCCTGGGGGGAGGCTGTCAACAGTGGAGGAAGCCCGGGTACAGTGTAGTTGGGACAGAGATGGAGGGGCGGGGGGTATCCAGATCCAGGGGACCGTGTTCATTGATTGCACTGACTTAGCCACAACCTGACATTGTCTTGGTGACACAGGAACTGGATGCGGGAAATAGATGACAGCCTTGGCCGCCGGCAAGTACAGGGCTTAATAATGTTTGCTTGATTGATGTGAATAGTAACAATAGCTGTCATGGGAGTTCTGCCTTGGGACTCTCATAATTAAGGACCTTTAGACGCATTGTTCCGTTCTGATTAATGGTCTCAAACGTCCCCAGTCTGGCAGTTCAGGACAACTATTGTGACCATCGATATTGAGACAAGGCGTTGAAAGTATGCTGGTATTGTACATCGTCCCAGTGGGCTATACACATGTTCCAAATACAAATACCACCTCTCCAACCTCTGTCCACACTCTCCCTCCCTCACTACTCCATCACAACACCCCTCCTGCATGCCCCTCTTCTCATCATAAAGTCCACTCACACTGGAGCTGCGGTCTTTAGAGTATGATAGATGTTTACTGCCGCCAATATGGGTTTGGTATACGGCACTAGCACATTGCTAGTACTGAGGAAAATCAACTAGGAGGCTGATGTAGTCAGGGGCTAGATCAAAATTTGGCCTCTTTGTGCAGTCTACTTTGATCGTCTCTTCCTCATTTACTATCTGTAGGAATTTTTTAAAACTTACATCTTTGTATAGCAAATACCTTCAACTTTAACTAGATAACCTTAGTAAAATTGTAATACTTTAAATACAAGAGAAACTAAACTTTGATATTTCAATAAGAGACCACATGTCACCCACATTGAGTACACCAAGGCCATTGTCTATTTTATCAAGCTAATCCACTCCCCTCACTACTGAAACAATGGGGAGGTACTTAGGGTGATTAAGATAAGGGTAGGTGCAGCTTATCAGCCTTATCAGTGACCATTATTCTGTAGTGAATGAGGGTTGAGATAAGAGATTACCCAGAATTCTGTGATAAAATCCAAGATGGCGTCGGGGGCTTAGAACAAAAATGGCGGCCCCCATACAGGAATAGCTATCTGCCCTGCCTACTGTAAGAGTCCTTGGTGAAAGCACCAGATCCCTAATTAAATGAACAGAAGGCAGCACTATCTTGCAAAGCCTTCCTCTAATCAGGACTTCATCTGTGTACTGTGATACGTGCTCATTCCTGCCTTATTACATCCTCCTAGTTCAAACAGGAGATGTATGCCCTTAATCAAGGCTTCTATTGGCCTTACCTGTAGGAACAAACAAGCCTAACTCCAATTTCACATGTCGTCTTAATTGCATTCAAGAAGCACCTGCCTGTTATTGGGCTCCTGGATTTGGTATTTATTCCTATAATTAGGCTGGCTACGAATTGATCCTGTGTCCTATGCAATTATTCATTGGACTTGTTAAATGGGACTTGCTGATTGTGAGGACGATTTGCCTGTTGCCAAACGTACTGCAATGGTTAAGTGTTGGATAAGCAAAACATGAACCTATAGAAGCTGTGACTGATGCAGAATTAAGTACACCAGCAACTAATAAATAAAGGCAGTAGAGTTAAGCAATGATCTATGGTCTTTTGTGTTCACAAAGCAAGAGTACCGTGGAGATAAGGATTCTCATTCTAAACAATC
This sequence comes from Acholoe squamosa, assembly GCA_949317995.1. Taxonomy (NCBI): domain Eukaryota; kingdom Metazoa; phylum Annelida; class Polychaeta; order Phyllodocida; family Polynoidae; genus Acholoe; species Acholoe squamosa. The sequence goes on from OX439042.1 coordinate 21,881,380, forward strand.
ATTCTTCTATATTTCAGATCATTTCCGGATTGTTAAGGACGGCCCCGTTTCGTTACCAAAACTATATGGTAAGTCACTTTAATCAGAGGTCCTAGAGACATGTTCAAAGGTCTTTTATTTTCTAAAGAGTCAAAGAATACCTGTAGATAGTATAATGTTGAATGGACCTAACTGGTAGTTTTTGCAGAGCTAAGTATAAAGAGCGCCATATATCAGGTCGGACAGTATAGTCTCTATGCCGTTTCTCTGCATGTATAAATACCATTCTCTCTATATGGGTCATTCCTGTGAAACCTCCCACTTATGAGGGTCAGGGGGTGAACATGACAAACTCAGCATTACATTTTAAGACTTTATTTTATTGATAGCCCTAAATCTTGGCTTTATGAAAAGGTTCATTTAAGTCATTAACTCCCAGGAGGTCAGTTTTTATCACACTCACCGTAAAGCCATATGTTCTCGTTAACATGACTGATGGAAATAAGTTCAAACACATACAACTCATTTGATAATTGCTCTATCATTACTATATTGAATATCCAAACTAGTATAATAGTGTAGTATGAATGTACCAAAAACTAGAACTGGGTAACATAAACTTAGAAAATTATGACATGTAACATTTTGCGGTGATTAGCATTTTTCAGAAATTTCTAACACACAATCTCAACTTTGATCGAACTGGCTTAAAACTCATCATATAAGCATGAAAATCAATATATTATATCCTCAATATGAGCGGTTGCCTAAACAATCATCAATTACCAATCATTAGGTACATTTTGTATGTGGTCATCAGTCAAAAACTACCCGTAGATTAGTGGATTTCCATCAGTCATGTTAACGAGCACTAGTACATAGATGAAGACCTCACAGAAGCACTTAAACCTGTCCAATCATAATGCCACTTCATATACAACAACTAGAGCATCTGGGGCATTGTTTAAAACCAAGAAATGTACATTTACTACCAATGTCGGGTTCAAGCATGCAGTACAAAAATATAATTTGACTTTTTTTTGCACATTTTTAACGACGACCAGACCAAAATGTGAGAAAATCTCATCCAATACCATCTTATTAGGCTTCATTTACTAGTTAAAAAGGTTTACTAATAGATCAAATAACAAAAGAATACATCACACCACTCACATTATAACCAGAGGCATTTTACCAACACCATGCAAATACCTCGGATACCGGTCAGTCGTGTTAACGAGCAGTGGTACATAGATGAAGACCTCACAGAAGCACTTAAACCTGTCCAATCATAATGCCACTTCATATACAACAACAAGGGCATCTGGGCCATTGTTTGAAACCAACAAATTTACCATATCTACCCGTCTTGGATCTTTGCGGATGCTTGGAAAATAAATTTTCTCATTTTTTTTACCTAATCTTGACACCGAGAGGACTGAAAGGTGAAAATTTTCAACTGGGGCCATCCAATTAGGCTTTAATTACTAGCCACACTGGTCTACTAATACTTTAGATAAAATTAAGTTAGCCCAGGCACCTCTTAGTTATTTACAAAATATGAATTCCGAAATAAAAATAGCGCTACACTTCTATTTTCCTGTAGAAAAAAAAAACAACTATTGTGTACCCAGTAACATATAGTGGGTCTTGTTCGTCGATTCATGTACGACCATCATCACTATATTTGATAGAATATCCTCATACCTATTTACTACCATTATATTGGTGGCAATTGTAGATAATGATCTACAACAAATTCATTTTTGATACGACACAATCATGTATATGGAAGAAGAATGCGAGGCAGGCTGA